>OW964168.2:0-10000000 GCA_943136025.2 Agrotis puta
CTAACCTAACCTAACCTAACCTAACCTAACCTAACCTAACCTAACCTAACCTAACCTAACCTAACCTAACCTAACCTAACCTAACCTAACCTAACCTAACCTAACCTAACCTAACCTAACCTAACCTAACCTAACCTAACCTAACCTAACCTAACCTAACCTAACCTAACCTAACCTAACCTAACCTAACCTAACCTAACCTAACCTAACCTAACCTAACCTAACCTAACCTAACCTAACCTAACCTAACCTAACCTAACCTAACCTAACCTAACCTAACCTAACCTAACCTAACCTAACCTAACCTAACCTAACCTAACCTAACCTAACCTAACCTAACCTAACCTAACCTAACCTAACCTAACCTAACCTAACCTAACCTAACCTAACCTAACCTAACCTAACCTAACCTAACCTAACCTAACCTAACCTAACCTAACCTAACCTAACCTAACCTAACCTAACCTAACCTAACCTAACCTAACCTAACCTAACCTAACCTAACCTAACCTAACCTAACCTAACCTAACCTAACCTAACCTAACCTAACCTAACCTAACCTAACCTAACCTAACCTAACCTAACCTAACCTAACCTAACCTAACCTAACCTAACCTAACCTAACCTAACCTAACCTAACCTAACCTAACCTAACCTAACCTAACCTAACCTAACCTAACCTAACCTAACCTAACCTAACCTAACCTAACCTAACCTAACCTAACCTAACCTAACCTAACCTAACCTAACCTAACCTAACCTAACCTAACCTAACCTAACCTAACCTAACCTAACCTAACCTAACCTAACCTAACCTAACCTAACCTAACCTAACCTAACCTAACCTAACCTAACCTAACCTAACCTAACCTAACCTAACCTAACCTAACCTAACCTAACCTAACCTAACCTAACCTAACCTAACCTAACCTAACCTAACCTAACCTAACCTAACCTAACCTAACCTAACCTAACCTAACCTAACCTAACCTAACCTAACCTAACCTAACCTAACCTAACCTAACCTAACCTAACCTAACCTAACCTAACCTAACCTAACCTAACCTAACCTAACCTAACCTAACCTAACCTAACCTAACCTAACCTAACCTAACCTAACCTAACCTAACCTAACCTAACCTAACCTAACCTAACCTAACCTAACCTAACCTAACCTAACCTAACCTAACCTAACCTAACCTAACCTAACCTAACCTAACCTAACCTAACCTAACCTAACCTAACCTAACCTAACCTAACCTAACCTAACCTAACCTAACCTAACCTAACCTAACCTAACCTAACCTAACCTAACCTAACCTAACCTAACCTAACCTAACCTAACCTAACCTAACCTAACCTAACCTAACCTAACCTAACCTAACCTAACCTAACCTAACCTAACCTAACCTAACCTAACCTAACCTAACCTAACCTAACCTAACCTAACCTAACCTAACCTAACCTAACCTAACCTAACCTAACCTAACCTAACCTAACCTAACCTAACCTAACCTAACCTAACCTAACCTAACCTAACCTAACCTAACCTAACCTAACCTAACCTAACCTAACCTAACCTAACCTAACCTAACCTAACCTAACCTAACCTAACCTAACCTAACCTAACCTAACCTAACCTAACCTAACCTAACCTAACCTAACCTAACCTAACCTAACCTAACCTAACCTAACCTAACCTAACCTAACCTAACCTAACCTAACCTAACCTAACCTAACCTAACCTAACCTAACCTAACCTAACCTAACCTAACCTAACCTAACCTAACCTAACCTAACCTAACCTAACCTAACCTAACCTAACCTAACCTAACCTAACCTAACCTAACCTAACCTAACCTAACCTAACCTAACCTAACCTAACCTAACCTAACCTAACCTAACCTAACCTAACCTAACCTAACCTAACCTAACCTAACCTAACCTAACCTAACCTAACCTAACCTAACCTAACCTAACCTAACCTAACCTAACCTAACCTAACCTAACCTAACCTAACCTAACCTAACCTAACCTAACCTAACCTAACCTAACCTAACCTAACCTAACCTAACCTAACCTAACCTAACCTAACCTAACCTAACCTAACCTAACCTAACCTAACCTAACCTAACCTAACCTAACCTAACCTAACCTAACCTAACCTAACCTAACCTAACCTAACCTAACCTAACCTAACCTAACCTAACCTAACCTAACCTAACCTAACCTAACCTAACCTAACCTAACCTAACCTAACCTAACCTAACCTAACCTAACCTAACCTAACCTAACCTAACCTAACCTAACCTAACCTAACCTAACCTAACCTAACCTAACCTAACCTAACCTAACCTAACCTAACCTAACCTAACCTAACCTAACCTAACCTAACCTAACCTAACCTAACCTAACCTAACCTAACCTAACCTAACCTAACCTAACCTAACCTAACCTAACCTAACCTAACCTAACCTAACCTAACCTAACCTAACCTAACCTAACCTAACCTAACCTAACCTAACCTAACCTAACCTAACCTAACCTAACCTAACCTAACCTAACCTAACCTAACCTAACCTAACCTAACCTAACCTAACCTAACCTAACCTAACCTAACCTAACCTAACCTAACCTAACCTAACCTAACCTAACCTAACCTAACCTAACCTAACCTAACCTAACCTAACCTAACCTAACCTAACCTAACCTAACCTAACCTAACCTAACCTAACCTAACCTAACCTAACCTAACCTAACCTAACCTAACCTAACCTAACCTAACCTAACCTAACCTAACCTAACCTAACCTAACCTAACCTAACCTAACCTAACCTAACCTAACCTAACCTAACCTAACCTAACCTAACCTAACCTAACCTAACCTAACCTAACCTAACCTAACCTAACCTAACCTAACCTAACCTAACCTAACCTAACCTAACCTAACCTAACCTAACCTAACCTAACCTAACCTAACCTAACCTAACCTAACCTAACCTAACCTAACCTAACCTAACCTAACCTAACCTAACCTAACCTAACCTAACCTAACCTAACCTAACCTAACCTAACCTAACCTAACCTAACCTAACCTAACCTAACCTAACCTAACCTAACCTAACCTAACCTAACCTAACCTAACCTAACCTAACCTAACCTAACCTAACCTAACCTAACCTAACCTAACCTAACCTAACCTAACCTAACCTAACCTAACCTAACCTAACCTAACCTAACCTAACCTAACCTAACCTAACCTAACCTAACCTAACCTAACCTAACCTAACCTAACCTAACCTAACCTAACCTAACCTAACCTAACCTAACCTAACCTAACCTAACCTAACCTAACCTAACCTAACCTAACCTAACCTAACCTAACCTAACCTAACCTAACCTAACCTAACCTAACCTAACCTAACCTAACCTAACCTAACCTAACCTAACCTAACCTAACCTAACCTAACCTAACCTAACCTAACCTAACCTAACCTAACCTAACCTAACCTAACCTAACCTAACCTAACCTAACCTAACCTAACCTAACCTAACCTAACCTAACCTAACCTAACCTAACCTAACCTAACCTAACCTAACCTAACCTAACCTAACCTAACCTAACCTAACCTAACCTAACCTAACCTAACCTAACCTAACCTAACCTAACCTAACCTAACCTAACCTAACCTAACCTAACCTAACCCAGTTGCACTCGGTCTGCCGAGCAGTACGCCACGAAAAACCACGCGCTCCGCACTTAAAAATCCGAAAAAATTGGTTTTTGTGCAGTTAGCGAAACGAAATTAGTGTCGTTCGACGCGGAAAATCGAGCTCGACAAAGTGCCACCCTGAGAAAGTGTCAGTGATCAGTGCCTTCGCAACTATCCCTGAAAAACTAGTTTTGTTGAGGTTAAGTGTAAAGTGCTTAAGTTTAAAACGCTTACGCTGCGAAAACCAGATCGGTGACCCCCAAATTTTATTTTGGGTAATTGTGAACATCTTGGTCCCCTACCATCGGGACCACACCAGGACATCCGGACGCATCGATCCTTCGAGTTATTCAGGGAAAACTGAAAACCACGTGCGCTGAAAAAGCTGAAGGAGAGGAGCTACAGGCACGCAAGTCAGCACCATCATAGACACTGAAAAGACAAGGCGAGTGCAACCTTTTTTAGAATTTTATGTCTACCCACATAAATTATATTGCGTATTAAAAATCGCAAAATTGACCCCGTTTTTCTCCGGAACCAAGAAGAAACTCGACCTTTTGAAACTGCAGCCCGTTGCGCGCTCATTAGAGGACCCTAAGTTACGAATTCTAGATTTTTAAGAACAGCCATTTTGACACCAAAGCTGAAAAACTGTAAAAAACCTTATTTTAGATTTTTTCATATCAGGATAGTGCCTAAAAAATTTGAAAACAATTTTATCCGGAAGAAGCGTATTTTTAAAAAATTATCATATTTTTTTCAAAATTTTAGATTAAGGGGTCTTAAAGATATCCAATTTTTTATGTTTTTTGCTTTTAAATTGAAAATAATAGGAAAAATACACTTTTTTGAAGGAGATATACTTTTAGAATATATATTGTGACTTGTATAAGCCGAAACTCGGCCTAGGTAACCCCAGAATCACCGATTTTGATAAAAGTCGGCCATTTTGTTGGAACGGGATACTCGTTTGTTTCAGCAATAACTCCGGAACCGTTGGGCCTACGGAGCCACGGTTTTCGATATAATAAGAGGCATTGCCTCGGGTTTGCAAATACCAACTTTTCGGGAGTTTTCAGGCTGAAACTTTTTTCAGGCCTGAAACACAATTTGAATAATACGTGGGGTGGAGCCGACCTGTACACCGAAAACCCGGTCCCGATACGACCGCAAACCGCGGAGATATCGTGGGTTCAATACGTGTTTTGACAGCTCGGCGGCCATCTTGCCAAAATTAAACCTGCACTGTCTCCTGAACCCGTCGAGATTTTGAAAATCTGACTTCAGATCCGCGCTCACGGGCTTAACATCTTCCCTTACATTCCGGTTTCAGGAGTTTCAGAGCAAAAAATTTTCAAACTCCTGAAAATAGTTTCGGCCGACGGTCCGGATCAGGCTGAAGCAGACGAGCCCAAACTCGGGCTTTCTACGGCAGATACAACCGGAGTTATCTTAGGTCCAACAGTGACACTGACAGCTACGGCGGCCATCTTGGAAACACTCAAACGCCTATAGCTCCGGAACGGTTTGTCGTAGAGAGTCGGGGTTTCCTGTATTGATCGGGGCCTGACACCGGCTCCCCACTGCGATCAATTTCAGGCATTTTCAGCTGAAAGAATTTTCAGGGTGCTGAAAATTATTTCAGCTGTTAGAACTCCTCGAGCACTTTACTTTGAACCCAAACTCGACACCATTCGGCCTGGGGGTTGGGGAGATATAGTCGAGTATCCATTTTGCGGTGACTATCCCGTTGACTATCCCAAATATTCAATCTACTGTATCTCCAAAACCCCTTGGGCTACGGGGGTCGTGTTTGGTGTCATTTTGAAGGGCTCGGAGAGGCCTATCAGTTGGGACCCTCAAACCGGCTCTACATAGAGCAGCATTTTTTGACCACACAAATCCGCCATCGTCGGTCCAGGGCACTGTTTATGCACCAAGTATAGACATAGAGACAATCTACGTCCCGATAGAGCACGGCTCTACATGTAATTTATTGCTTTTTTCTTTTAATTTTAATCCCTTAGTTTTAAGACATATTACGGAGGCTTTATTGAGCCAAACTAGCGACTATTCTTTTTGCGACCGTTGACCGGAATTCTCAGTAATTCATATTTTATCCTTTCTCCTTTTCATCGTTTATTATTATATATTTTCATCTTATTTTATTCTATTTTGTTTGTACGCATTATTAACCTGACTGCACACAATTTTACACTGTGTGTAGACCATAAGTTGACAGCCCTTTACACTGTTGCTTATTTTATTTTATCTTGACGCCTTCCTCCGACAATGATGCCAAGAACACCGGCCAAACTTACCGAGGAACCGGAAAAGAAATCCCCGCCGAGGACACAGACTCTTCCGTCGCAAAGATCCCCACCCAGGACGCAGACTCTACCGTCTCAAAAATCTCCACCTAGGACGCAGACACTATCGTCCAACGTTAGACGTAGTGTGGAAAAGCTGGAGGCGGCGGGATCTGAGCAACAAAACTCGACTCCGTCCACCAGCAAGATAGACACTCAGATCCTGCCGAGACAGGTTCTATCAAGCCGCCTAGCTGAAGGCAAGGCGAACCTGATCAAAGCCAGAACCAACGTAGGCAACTCCAGGAACATAAGGTCTGACATCAAAGCAAACGTGCTGGAGGCGGTAGAGAAACTGTTCCAAATAATTAAGGAAGCAGACGCCGAAATTAAACGGCTCAAACGCAAAACCGGCGAAACAACAACAACAGAGGCTACTCCGATTTCCCCGGACAAGACCGCCTCGAACGAGGAAACGGAAGGGAACCAACAGATCCTGGAATATTTGAAAGAACAAAGCCGGCTTCTCGCCGAAAACGGCAGAAAGATGGACGAGCTCAAGAATAACTTGGAGCAACACCATCAACAAATAATGAGCACTAAGTCCTACGCAGACATAACAGCAGCCCGACCCACTCCACACCCACCCCAACACAGCGCACTACACTCTGTCGTTGTTAAGTCCCAGGACGAGAACGACACAGGGGATCAGGTATTAACAAAGGTGCGTGAAGCAGTAAACGCCAAGGAAGGCTGGGTAAGAGTCGAGAGGACTCGCAAAGGAAAAGACCGAAAGGTCATCATGAGCTGTAACAATGAAGAAGACAGACAAAAAATCAAACAGAGGCTAGAGAAGTCAGGAAAAAACCTGGTGGTAGAGGAAGTCCAAAACAGAGACCCCCTCCTGAGGCTCGCAGACATCCTCACAGTCAACACTGACGAGGAGGTTCTTAAGGCCTTCAGGAAACAAAATCAGTCGATATTCCGAGACCTCAAGGAAAGCGAAGACAGGATACAGATAAAATATAAGAGGAGGGCTCGGAACCCGCACACCAACCACGTTATCCTCAGTGTGTCCCCAGCCATCTGGAGAAGAGCGATCGACGCTGGAACAATCTACGTCGACCTCCAGCGCGTCCGGGTCTTTGATCAATCGCCGCTGGTCCAGTGCTCGAGATGCCTGGGATATGGCCACACAAAGAGATACTGCGCTGCCCCGGCGGATCTCTGCAGCCACTGTGGAGGCCCGCATCTCAGGGCGCAATGCCCAGATTGGCTCGCGGGAAGCGAGCCCTCATGTAGGAACTGTACGGCGGCAAACCTTGACCATAATGGACACAACGCCTTCAGCCAGGACTGCCCAATACGCAAGAAACGCGACGCAATAGCGCGCATGTCCGTAGCGTATTGCTGAGGGCACCCAGGAGAGTCAACGCCGCTACCAGGTGCTCCAAAGCAACCTCCAAAGGAGGAAGCTGGCTACGGAAGAACTAATGGTCGAGTCTACTCGCAGAAAAGTCACGATAGCACTGATCCAGGAACCATACGTGGGCGGGACGGGTAGTATGAAGTCATACCGTGGAGTGAGAATCTTCCAAAATACCGGAACAGGTACTGTCAAGGCAGCAATTGCCATATTCGACCCAGACTTAGACGTCACCCAACACCCTGAGCTCACCACAAACAACATCGTAGTGGTGAGCATAAGTACTAGGAACTGGAAACTCACATTGGCTTCATACTACTTTGAACCGGACAGGCCCATAGAGCCGTACCTGGATCACGTCACTAAGATAGCCAAAGCCACAACCCGGAGGCTAATTATCGGAGGCGACTCGAACGCAAAGAGCACCTGGTGGGGGAGCCCGGTTGTTGATAATAGAGGGGAGGACATGGCATGTACGCTCCACGAGCTCGGGTTGCACTTGCTTAACGAGGGAGACGTCCCAACTTTCGACACGATTCGTGGCGGAAAGCGTTACACTAGCTTCGTTGACGTGACGGCCTGCACTCTTGATATGCTGGACCTAGTGGAAGACTGGAAAGTCGCAGAGAACCTCACATGTGCTGATCACAACGCCATCAGCTTCAGCATCAGGCTGAAAAAATCCACAGGGGTAAGTGTCAAAAGAACAACTAGAGTCTATAACACCAAGAAAGCCGACTGGAAAACATTCCAAGAAAAATTTAATGAAATAAAAATAGAGTATAATTTAGAGCCCGAAAAAATTTCAAATATTAATCTCGTAGAACAATTAGAAAATCTTATAAACAAATTCCAAATGGCCATCACAGAATCCAGTAACCTAGCTATCCCAACTAAAAAGAACACCGAGACACTTACCCTTCCTTGGTGGACCGAGGAACTCGCACAGATGAAGCGACTAGTTACCACTAGGAAACGCAGGATCAGGAATGCCGCACCAATACGTAAGCAGAGTGTGATAAACGCTTACATTCAAGCTAGAGACGAGTACGAATCAAAGGCCAAGGAAGCCCAAATCGAAAGTTGGAAGGAATTCTGCCAGAAACAAAACAAAGAAAATGTTTGGGAGGGTATCTATCGCGTTATAGGTAGGACAGCCAAGAGAGTGGAAGACATACCACTGGAGGAGAACGGCATCGTACTGGACGCCAAAGGCTCGGTGGAGCTGTTGGCTAAGACATTCTACCCTGAAGACCTGAGGGAGAATGATAACCGGACGCACCAGGAGATAAGGAACCGAGCAAATGAAGTGAACCTCCAGTCATCAGAGGTACAGAATGATCCCCCGTTCACAATAACGGAACTGCTCACCGCACTGGACTCCCTAAATCCTAAGAAAGCTCCCGGCGCTGACGGCTTCACCGCTGACATCTGCAATTACGCGATAAGAACTGACCCACAACTTTTCCTGGGAGTACTCAACAAGTGCCTGCAGCTTCACTACTTTCCGGCTGTCTGGAAGGAGGCTGCGGTCATTGTGTTGAGGAAACCGGGGAAGGATTCGTATACGTCACCCAAATCCTATCGCCCTATAGGACTCCTACCAGTGATGGGCAAAATCTTTGAAAAGATGTTGGTCGCCAGACTAAAACACCATTTACTGCCGGTTCTCAACCCAAACCAGTTTGGATTCATGCCCCAGAAAAGCTGCGAAGACGCCCTCTATAAACTAATGCAACACATAAACACAAAGCTAGACGAGAAGAAAATCATAACCGTCGTGTCATTGGATATAGAGGGCGCTTTCGACAGCGCCTGGTGGCCAGCTATAAGGGTCCAACTGGCCAAGTTGAAATGCCCTCTCAACATAAGGAAGGTTTTTGACAGTTACTTGGACGAGAGGAAAGTAACGGTCAGATACAATGGCGAAACCTTCACTAAGGCGACCAACAAAGGATGCGTCCAAGGATCCATAGCTGGACCCATACTATGGAACATACTTTTGAACCCCTTACTGAACACTCTCTTGGCTGAAGGACACTACGTGCAGGCGTTCGCCGACGACGTCGTGATGGTGTTCGACGGTCATACAGCGCAACACGTGCAAAGACATGCAGATGCCGCTCTCGAACTAGTGCGGGTGTGGGGTGTCGAAAATAAGCTCAAATTCGCGCCTCACAAAACCAACGCCATGGTAATAACGCGCAAGCTCAAATTCGACACACCACACCTGCGCATGGGAGGGATCGACATCGCCATGTCGGACCACATTAAAATGTTGGGGGTGACGCTTGATAACAAGCTCACTTTTAATTTGCACGTGTCTAGCGTTTGTAAGAAGGCGATTTCCGTGTATCAGCAATTAGCTAGAGCAGCGAAAGCGAGCTGGGGTCTTCACCCAGAAGTTATAAGAACTATTTACACGGCGACCGTCGAACCCATAATACTGTATGCGGCGAGCATATGGGCTCCAGCGGCGGAGAAGCTGGGAGTGCGGAAGCAGCTCGGGATAGTGCAGCGAGGGTTTGCACAGAAAATGTGCAGGGCGTATCGCACGGTCTCCCTGAACTCGGCACTGGTTCTGGCGGGAGTTCTCCCGCTTGATCTTCGTGTACGCGAGGTAGCCTCGCTATACAGGATCAAGAGGGGCGAGGCCCTGCCCGAGCTAGGGGATCGGGAGATCGAGCGACCAACGCCGGCAATAGAAGCGCCACATCCCGCAACACTGACGGACCTGGAACTGGTTCGCCTCAAAGACCAAACTGACGTCACTGAACACAGTAACTGCGCAGTAAGGATCTACACGGACGGCAGTAAGCTTGAGGGTAAAGTCGGCGCAGCGCTCTCCGTATGGGAGGGCGAGGCAGAGACAAAGACCGTCAAGCTTTGTCTGTCACCTTACTGCACAGTGTATCAAGCGGAGTTGCTGGCTGTCTGCGAGGCCACCAGATTGATCAGGAAACACAAAGCAGTCACATTCGGCATACACAGCGACTCTATGGCGGCATTACAGACCGTCACTAACCTTGGCTCCCTCCATCCGTTAGCCGTTGAAACACGCGAAAACCTAACAGCCATCGCTCGACAGAACAAAGTTGTTACTTTGTTCTGGATCAAAGCACACGCAGGATTGGAGGGAAACGAAAGGGCAGACGAACTTGCCAAGGAGGCCGCCCTAGCGTCGAAAAGGAAGCCGAACTACGACCTATTTCCCGTCTCATTTGCGAAACGGCAGCTCCGGCAGAGGTCGATCCGCGAATGGGACGAGAGATACAAATCCGGCACAGTCGCCGGTATAACCAAGGTCTTCCTCCCGAATGTGACTGCGGCGTACAGCATCGTCCGTAAATTTGAACCGAGCTGTCTAAGCACTCAACTGCTGACCGGACATGGAGGATTCTCCGAGTACTTATATCGCTTTAAGTGCAAGGATAATCCTTCATGTACCTGCGACCCCGGCGTACAGGAGACAGTCCCCCATCTAGTGGCCGAGTGCCCAGTTTTCGAGTACCCTAGATATAATGTCGAACGGGAATTAAATGTAAAGGTGACATTAGCAAACATAAAGTGCATAATGCAAGGAAAGAAGAGAGAGATATTTATGAACTTCTGCTTAGAAATCGTCAAAACGGTCGTAAAAAGAAATAAGTAGTTAATAGTATGATGACCATATTTGTGAGAAAATATCGGGCACATCATACGCCGAGTTAATTAGCACAATTAAGAAAATTAAAAGTAAGTAATAGTTCAGAGAAAAACTTAAACTAAGGGTCGATAAAAGCAAACAGTGGAAGTGACACTGGACAAAGCCGCCACTGTTGGGAATGTAGATTGTCTGAGGCCCGTAGACCCAAATGAAAACATTTAACGTCAATAAATAGAAACATAAGGAACCCTGTACAATAGTAGAGATAAATAGACAGTAAGTTAGAAAGTAAGTATAAAAATGTGAAACAACAAAAAGTACAAAGATGTAATAGAAAATAAGTAGATAAGGAATAATGTTAAGATAAAAATAAGAAAGAAATGTAAATTAGTAAGTACTTAACAACAAGAAATGTAAAAGAAATGTTGATCCGAAATCATTTAAATAAAGATACCGTGTATGTTGTTAACCCAAAACCCTGAAATAAAGAAAAAATAGATAAGATAGACAAGAAATAGACCGGAATCCCACCGGAATAGAGATTGAGAGATGATGAAAGAAAGAAAGACCAAGTATGTAGAATAAAAGTGCGAGAGGAATAAATGATAGAACTGGAATGAAAGAGTAGCCTAGTAAGAATAGTCTCTGACGATTGCGTCGGAGGAAGTAGGAAAAAAAAAAAAAAAAAAAAAAAAAAAAAAAAAAAAAAAAAAAAAAAAAAAAAAAAAAAAAAAAAAAAAAAAAAAAACCTAACCTAACCTAACCTAACCTAACCTAACCTAACCTAACCTAACCTAACCTAACCTAACCTAACCTAACCTAACCTAACCTAACCTAACCTAACCTAACCTAACCTAACCTAACCTAACCTAACCTAACCTAACCTAACCTAACCTAACCTAACCTAACCTAACCTAACCTAACCTAACCTAACCTAACCTAACCTAACCTAACCTAACCTAACCTAACCTAACCTAACCTAACCTAACCTAACCTAACCTAACCTAACCTAACCTAACCTAACCTAACCTAACCTAACCTAACCTAACCTAACCTAACCTAACCTAACCTAACCTAACCTAACCTAACCTAACCTAACCTAACCTAACCTAACCTAACCTAACCTAACCTAACCTAACCTAACCTAACCTAACCTAACCTAACCTAACCTAACCTAACCTAACCTAACCTAACCTAACCTAACCTAACCTAACCTAACCTAACCTAACCTAACCTAACCTAACCTAACCTAACCTAACCTAACCTAACCTAACCTAACCTAACCTAACCTAACCTAACCTAACCTAACCTAACCTAACCTAACCTAACCTAACCTAACCTAACCTAACCTAACCTAACCTAACCTAACCTAACCTAACCTAACCTAACCTAACCTAACCTAACCTAACCTAACCTAACCTAACCTAACCTAACCTAACCTAACCTAACCTAACCTAACCTAACCTAACCTAACCTAACCTAACCTAACCTAACCTAACCTAACCTAACCTAACCTAACCTAACCTAACCTAACCTAACCTAACCTAACCTAACCTAACCTAACCTAACCTAACCTAACCTAACCTAACCTAACCTAACCTAACCTAACCTAACCTAACCTAACCTAACCTAACCTAACCTAACCTAACCTAACCTAACCTAACCTAACCTAACCTAACCTAACCTAACCTAACCAAGAAGCTTAGCTCTGTCCAGAGAGGCCTCGTCCAGAAGCTCTGCAAGTCTTACCGTACGGTCTCTCTAAACTCGGCACTGGTACTAGCTGGGATACTACCTCTAGACCTGCGCATACAAGAGGCAGCCGCCCTGTATGAAGCAAGGAGAGGGTCGTCGCAGTTCGTGCCAGGAGACCGGGAGATTGAGTGTATGGTAAGATTTGCAGAAGCCCCTCATCCAGCAAAGCAAATGCCCCTGGAGTTCATGTGCCTGGCTGATCAACAGCAGGTAGACGAAAATAATGTGCAGACAGTGCGAATCTTCACTGACGGCAGCAAGATTGAGGGGAAGGTCGGAGCCGCATTATCCTTATGGGATAATGAAGGCGAAATCCAGAACCTCAAACTTAGCCTCGCCGCGTACTGCACAGTCTACCAGGCGGAACTTTTGGCCATTTGCAGAGCGACTGACGTGGTCCTCAAGCGCAAAGAGAGGAGCTATGGTTTGTATAGCGACTCAATGTCAGCATTGCAGACGCTTGCAAGCCATGGCTCCCTCCATCCCCTGGCAGTCCGCGCAAGAGCCAATTTGGCTCAGGCGTTGGACCAAAATAAAGATATCTCCTTATTTTGGATCAAGGCACACGCGGATTTGCCGGGGAATGAGCGCGCGGACGAGCTGGCGAAGGAGGCAGCATTGTCGTCACGGAGGAAGCCGGACTATGACCTGTGTCCGATTTCATTCATCAGAAGTCAGATCCGCATGGGATCACTCGATGAATGGAATCGGAGATATGTGTCTGGCGAGACGGCCTCGGTGACGAAAATGTTTCTTCCGGACGCAAAAGCAGCATTCCGTATTGTAAAACAGGTGCAGCCAACGGGTGTACTGACGCAAGTACTGACGGGGCACGGTGGGTTCTCTGAATACCTACACCGTTTCAGGTGTAAGGAGAGCCCATCGTGCATCTGCGATCCAGATGTGGATGAGACCATCCAGCATCTACTCCTGGATTGCCCCGTACACGCTATCGAGCGCTTTAACCTGGAGCAGGAGATTGGCATAAAGCTGACTAAAGACAGCATAGGGGAAATATTTAGTGGAAGGCACAGAAACCAGTTTATATATTACTGCTTAAGTATAGCATCAACGGTCGTAGAGAGAAACAAAACGGCATAGAATCTATGTTTCATAGAATATTAGTATATATTTATATGTTAACATAGGAGTAAGAATTGTAATTAAGTTAGCGGTAATATAAAATAAGGAATAGTTGTAAGAAATGTAATAGAATTAGTAATAAATGTAATAGAAATAGTAACGTAATCATAAGTATAGCGTAAGAAATTGTATTTAGCTTTTAAAACTTAATTGTGTAAGAAAAATGTTTAGAGTATAAGTCAAAAATATAAAAATAACAATATGTGTCGGATAGGAGTTATTTTCCCGATGTTCGAAATAGAAAAATAAAGATAAGATCAAGAGAGTAGCTAAAGAATGGGAATCCCACCCATCGAAATGAGAGTGATGAATGCAAGAAAGATCCAGTATGAAGAATGAAAGTACGAGAGGCATAAACGCGAGAACTGGTATGAATGGAATAGAGAGCCTAGGCGCCAATAACGTTGGTGGAGCAAGAAAAAAAAAAAAAAAAAAAAAAAAAAAAAAAAAAAAAAAAAAAAAAAAAACCTAACCTAACCTAACCCAGAGTTGCACTCGGTCAGCCGAGCCGTAAGCAGTGAAATCCCACGCGCTCCGC
Source organism: Agrotis puta (assembly GCA_943136025.2). Classification (NCBI taxonomy): domain Eukaryota; kingdom Metazoa; phylum Arthropoda; class Insecta; order Lepidoptera; family Noctuidae; genus Agrotis; species Agrotis puta. The sequence continues at coordinate 14,531 of OW964168.2, forward strand.
ACAATAAAATACCAAAAAATTGGTTTTTGTGAAGATATCTGCTCGCGCGAAGTGTCGTTAGATGCGGAAAACCGAGCCGCACAAAGTGCCGCGCCAAATTCGTGCCAGTGATCAGTGCCCAAGCCGTTATTGCTGAAAAACAGCTTTCGTTGAGGTTAAGTGTGAAGTGACAAAGTTTAAATCGCTTACGCCGTCGAAAATAGATCGACGACCCCCAAATTTTATTTGGCATTCCGCTGGGCTTTTTGGGCCCCCATCATCTGGGCCACTTCAGGGAGTCCGATCGCCTCGCTTCCTGAAGATATAAGCGAAAAACTGAAAACCACGTGCGCTGAAAAAGCGGAAGGAGGGGAGCTACAGTCACGAAAATCGGCACCATCAAGGACACTTGGAAGACAAGGCGAGTGCAACTTTATTTAGAATTTTATCTCTACCCACGTAATTTATATTGCCTATTAAAAATTGCAAAATTGACCCTGATTTTCTCCGGAACCGAGAAGAAATCCGAAAATCTGCGACTGCAGCGCGCTGCGCGCTAATTAGAGGACCTTAAGTTTTAAATTTTAGATTTTTTTGGATAAGCCATTTTGGAACTGTAATTAAATAACTGTAAAAGACACATTTTTGGATTTTTGGATGTTAGTAAATTGTCTAAAAAATTTCAAATTTACATTTTCCTAAAGAAACTTATTTTTAGATTATTTTACAAATTTTTTCAAAATTTTTCAATAAATAGTTTTTAAGATATCCAATTTTTAATGTTTTTTCCTTTTAATTTGAAAATAATAGGAGAAATATACTTTTTTAAAGGAGATATGTTTTTAGAATATATATTGTGACTTGTATAAGCCGAAACTCGGCCTAGGTAACCCCAGAAACACCGATTTTGATAAAAGTCGGCCATTTTGTTGGAACAGGATACTCGTTTGTTTCAGCAATAACTCCGGAACCGTTGGGCCTACGAAGACACGGTTTTCGGTATAGTAGGAGGCATTGCCTCGAGTTTGCAAATACCAACTTTTCAGGAGTTTTCAGGCTGAAGCTTTTTTCAGGCCTGAAACACAATTCGAACAATACGCGGGGTGGAGCCGACCTGTACACCGGAAACCCGGTCCCGATACGACCGCAAACCGCGGAGATATCGTGGGTTCAATACGTGTTTTGACAGCTCGGCGGCCATCTTGCCAAAATTGAACCTGTTCTGTCTCCTGAACCCGTCGAGATTTTGAAAATCTGATTCCAGAACCGCGTTCACGGGCTTATCATCTTCCCTTACACTCCGGTTTCAGGAGTTTCAGAGCAAAAAATTTTCAGACTCCTGAAAACGGTTTCGGCAGACGGTCCGGATTGGGCTGAGGCAGACGAGTCCAAACTCGGGCTTTCTACGGCAGATACAACCGGAGTTATCTTGGGTCCAACGTTGACACTGACAGCTACGGCGGCCATCTTGGAAACATTCAAACGCCTATAGCTCCGGAACGGTTTGTCGTAGAGAGTCGGGGTTTCCTGTATTGACCGGGGCCTAACACCGGCTTCCCGCTGTGATAAATTTCAGGCACTTTCAGCTGAAAAAATTTTCAGGGTGCTGAAAATTATTTCAGCTGTTAGAACTCCTCGAGCACTTTACTTTGAACCCAAGCTCGGCACTATTCGGCCTAGGGGTTGGGGAGATATAGTCGAATATCCATCTTGCGGTGACTATCCTGTTGACTATCCCAAATATTCAATCTCCTGTATCTCCAAAACCCTTTGGGCTACGGGGGTCGTGTTTGGTGTCATTTTGAAGGGCTCGGCGAGACCTCTCCGGTGAGGCACTTTAGTTGGCTCTACATAGAGTCTAGAAATTTTTTGCGACTGTCTCTACATAGAGCAAAATTTTATTTTCTATTTTATTTTCTGTTTTAATCTGTGTAGTATCTAATACTTTGATTTTAATTTTATTTACTGTGATATTTTTGTATACGACATCCTGAGCTTTTATTGAAGCCAGGAAATTAGGTTAAGAGAATTATTAATTATTGACACCCTGTACCTCTCTTGAGGACAGGCCTAGTTTTAAGAAAAAAAAAAAAAAAAAAAAAAAAAAAAAAAAAAAAAAAAAAAAAAAAAAAAAAAAAAACTAAGACTAGAAAAGACTAAGACTAGAAAAGACAAATAAGACAAATAGGACACTCAGCAATTGGTTGTCGCTGATAAGGGTTGATTTAGTGACGAAATACACGTCATTTTAAATTTATTTCTAAAATTTTTATTTTTAAAGCAGACTGTGTTCCCCCCTTATACAGGGAACACTTTAGATATACTATTGACGTTTATTTGACTCAAAAAAAAAAAAAAAAAATCTCATTACATTGTTTTATTTCTATAAATTATATTATATTATTTTCTTTCTGGATCCCCCCTTTACAGGGATCTAGAAATCGATAAGCTCTTCCCCTGACAGACCGATTTCCCTCAGACACCTCGCGATGTTCGGAATTAGAACACCCGTCGTAAAAGCGAAGCCTTCGGAGACGGGCTTGGAAACGGAGGGACCCAGTCCTGTACAGCCGGGCCCCTCAGTTCGGCGAAGCATTGACGAGTGGGAAGCGGAGAGACGAAAGTCGGGTTCTTCGCATAAATCCCCAACACCCACTGTAGACGCACCCGCCCCCACACTACGAACAAGGACGTTTCTAGTAACTCCCCCAAGGTCCAAACCCGCCCCCGTAGGGGCTACCGCATCGCAGCAAGAGCTGTCAAAGCAGCTGGAGTGTGCCTTGGAAGTCTCGCCCCAGGAAATGCCACCCGTGAGATACTCAAACAGAACCACGGAGGCAAGGGCGTGTCTCACCAGGGCTAAAAATCTACTAAATGCCTCCAGAAATCTGAAAAAAGAAATAAAGGAGGGCATGATTGCCGCGGTGGATAGACTCTTCCAGCTGGTCAGGGAAGGAGAACGCACGAAAACTGGGGGATCCGAAGAGTCGAACAACCCCGAGAAGGCCCCTACGGATCTGAGGCCGACCCCAGTAGAGCCGACAGAGCTCATGAGACAACTGATGGAAAACCTCCAATGCCACAACAAGGCATTGGTGGAGTGCCAGCAGCATACACGGGCTCTGTCGGCAAAACTGGACCAGGCCCCCTGCTTTGTTGCCGGCCAAAGCCCTTCGTTCGCGGAAATGGCCGCCGCCCCGAAGCGTAAGTACCAAGCGCCTCTTCACTCTGCGGTGGTGTCATCAGTCGATGAAAAGGACACCAGTGAAGGGGTCATTGAGAAGCTAAGGACGGCGGTCGATGCCAGGAACGAGGGCACTCGTGTCGAGAGGCTGCGCAAAGTAAGGAACCAGAAGGTAGTGGTCGGCTTCAGAACTAGAGAGGAGCTGACTCGGGTCACAGAAAAAATTAAAAAGGCTGGGAACCTCACGGTGGAGGAAGTGAAAAACAAGGATCCCCTAGTAATCATGCGAGACGTTCTGTCGTGCCACACTGATGTGGAGGTCATCGACGCACTGAAACGTCAGAACGCCCATCTTGTTGGGAACTTGCCTGCGGACGACTTGCGAGTGGGAGTGAAGTACCGTCGCAGGGCGAGAAACTCCCACTTGTGCCACGTTGTCCTGCAGGTATCCCCAACTGTATGGCAGAGGTTGACACAGGCGGGCCGAGTGCACATAGACCTGCAGAGGGTGCGAGTGCTGGACCAGTCTCCACTGATTCAGTGCACCCGGTGCTTGCGCTTCGGCCACAGCCGAAAGGTGTGCACAGAACCGGCCGACCTCTGCATACACTGCGGAGACCCCCACATGAGTGTGGACTGCCCTTCCCGGCTGGCAGCAGAGCCGCCAAAGTGCTGCAACTGTGCGTCTGCCAAATTGGAAAGGACCGAGCACAACGCCTTCGACAGCGAGTGTCCAACCCGCGCGAAGTGGGACGCATTGGCGCGGCTGTCGGTGGCGTATTGCTAAGGTCCAACCAATGGCAATCGGAACCAGGGACTCTTCCAGGGATTCTCGAACACGCGAAGGCGTCCGTGCAAGTTACCAGATAATCCAAGCGAATCTGCAGAGAAAGAACTTAGCAACCCAAGAGCTCATGCTCGTCGCTAGTGAGCGGAGGGTTGCGTTCGCTTTGCTCCAGGAGCCGTATGTGGGTGGGGTCAGAAAGATGCGAGACTACCAGGGAGCGAGAATCTACCAGTGCGCTGAACAAGGAGGTGGGACTGTGAAGGCGGCGATCGCCGTCTTCGATCACGATCTTAACGTGTCACAGTGCCCAAAACTCACAACCAATAACATCACGGTTGTGAGGATCCAGACCAGCGCCTGGGAGGTCGCAGTAGTCTCCTTCTATTTTGAACCAGACAAACCCATACAGCCATACCTGGAGCAACTCATGCGGATTCGCGAGGAAATGGGCACCACCATGGTGCTAATGGGCGGGGACGCCAACGCCAAAAGCACCTGGTGGGGCAGCCTGGTAACCGACGCCAAGGGCGAGGACATGTCGGGATCCCTGGAAGAAATGGGCATGCAGGTGCTCAACGTCGGCAACACCCCGACCTTCGACACCGTCAGAGGTAACACCTTGTACAGTAGCTTCGTTGATGTAACCGCATGCTCGACGGAGCTGCTGGACCTGGTGGAGGACTGGCGGGTCGAGGAAGGTATCACGAGCTCAGACCATCACGGTATTGTTTTCCAAATTCACCTTCAAAAAAGTAAAGGCATTAAAATCAACAGATCCACAAGACTCTACAACACAAGAAAGGCAAATTGGAGCCAATTTCGTGAGAAATTGGCCCAATTAACAGCTGAATCTCAACTTTGCCCTGAAGCCATAACCAAAATAGAGGATAAAATACAATTAGAAAATACCATAGATAAATATATAAAGATAATAACAGAGTCTTGTGTAGAAACAATACCAAAATATAGTAGTAAAAACAAACTTACCATACCGTGGTGGTCAAAAGAGCTCGCTGCCCTTAAGTCGGAGGTGAACACTCGCAGACGCCGCATCCGTTGTGCTGCGCCGATTCGGAGACAAAAAGTCGTTGACGAGTACCTGCAAGCTAAAGAAAATTATGAGTCCCTGGCAAGAAAGGCGCAGACGGCCAGCTGGAAGAGCTTCTGCGAGAAGCAGGATAGGGAAGGAATGTGGGAGGGGATCTACAGGGTGATAGGACGGACCGCCAAGAGACAGGAAGACATGCCGTTGGTAAAGGATGGACTGCCACTCAACGCCGAAGCGTCGGCTATGCTGCTGGCCGAGACCTTCTACCCGGAAGACCTGGAAGAGGGTGAAACCGAGGACCACCGTCGGACTCGAGAAGCGGCCTGTCGTGTAAACGAGCGACAGCATGATGAAACACATGACCCGCCGTTTACGCTACAGGAGCTGAAAACCGCGGTGGTAAGTTTCAACCCAAAGAAGGCACCCGGGGCAGATGGTCTCACAGCCGACATATGTGCGCAAGCGATATTCCGGGACCCGGGGACGTTTCTCGCTCTGGCAAATAAGTGCCTGGAGTACGGTCACTTCCCCGGGGCCTGGAAAGTGGCAACAGTGGTAGTCCTCCGAAAGCCCGGCAAAGACTCTTACACCACCCCGAAGTCTTATCGGCCGATCGGCCTCCTACCGGTCCTAGGAAAAATTTTTGAAAAAATGTTGGTAGCACGACTAAAATGGCACCTGTTCCCGCGGCTCAGTACTCGCCAGTTTGGTTTCATGCCCCAGAGGAGCACTGAGGACTCCCTCTATAACATGATACGGCACATAAAAGACAAGTTGAAGCAAAAGAAGCTCATCACTGTCGTGTCGCTTGATATAGAGGGAGCCTTCGACAGCGCATGGTGGCCGGCCATCAGAACCAGACTGGCTGAGGAAAAATGCCCGGTGAACCTGCGCAGGGTGCTAGATAGCTACCTGACCGGTAGGAGTGTCCGCGTTAGATACGCGGGCGCCGAGTGTCAACGCGACACAAATAAGGGGTGTGTGCAGGGCTCTATTGGCGGTCCGATCCTGTGGAACCTGATCCTGGATCCCCTGCTGAAGGGTTTGGAGGCGCGAGGCGACTACTGCCAGGCGTTCGCCGATGATGTGCTAATGATCTTCGACGGTGACACAGCGTTGGAGGTTCAGAGGCAGGCCAATGCCGCCCTCGAGTATGTTCGGGTGTGGGGCATCAGAAACAAGCTGAAGTTTGCACCACAAAAAACTTGTGCAATGGTGATAACCAAGAAGCTGAAGTACGATGTCCCACTCCTGAGCATGGGCGGGGTAGACATTGGCATGTCCAAGGAACTGAAGATTCTGGGGCTCACCGTCGACCACCAGCTCACTTTCAATACCCACGTCGCCAATGTTTGCAGAAAAGCTGCTAACATTTACAAACAGCTGGCACGTGCGGCCAAAGTGAGCTGGGGCCTTCACCCGGAGATCATTCGCACCATCTATACGGCAGTAGTGGAGCCGATTATTTTGTACGCGGCGGCCGCATGGGCGCCGGCGGCCCGAAAGATCGGAGTGCAGAAGAGCCTAAACACGGTCCAACGAGGATTCGCTCAAAAACTCTGCAAATCCTACCGCACCGTTTCGCTGAACGCGTCTCTGGTGCTGGCGGGGATACTCCCACTCGACCTCCGAATCCAAGAAGCAGCTGCTCTATATGAGGCAAAGAGAGGGGTGCCTCGCCCGGCGCTTGCGGACAGGGAGGTGGAGCGAGTGGTGGGATTTGCAGAGACTCCGCACCCGGCAAAGCATGTGGCCATGGGGTTTGTGTGCCTGGACGACCGGGCGCTTGTGGAGTCCCACAACCGCCAAGCAGTCAGATTTTTCACCGACGGCAGCAAAATTGAGGGCAAAGTCGGGGCAGCATTGTCACTCTGGGACGGTGCTGCCGAGATCAAATCCGTCAAACTTTGCCTGCCGTCCTACTGCACGGTCTACCAGGCGGAACTCCTGGCCATATGCGTGGCTACGCGGGAGATCCTCAGGCGCGGGGAGGGAACCTTCGGTATTTACAGTGACTCGAAGGCCGCTCTGGAGACGGTCACAAACCAGGGTTCCCTCCATGCGCTGGCTGTGGAGGCGAGAGCAAACGTGGGCGCGGCTCTGGCCCAGAACAAAGATGTGCTCTTGTACTGGGTCAAAGCACATGCTGGACTCGATGGCAACGAGCGCGCAGACCACCTAGCAAAGGAAGCGGCACTCCGGTCAAAAAGGAAGCCGGATTACGACCGCTGCCCGGTTTCTTTCGTCAAGCGACAGATCCGTATGCAGTCGCTCGACGAGTGGAACCGGAGATACAAGGCTGGAGAGACGGCCTCCACGACGAAGATCTTCTTCCCAGATGCGATCGACGCCTATAAAACAGTGCGCAAAATAAGACCAGCCGGCATAGTCACACAAGTCCTAACGGGGCACGGCGGGTTCTCCGAATACCTGCACCGCTTCAGGTGTAAGGGTGACCCGTCGTGCTCCTGTGAGCCAAACAAGGAGGAGTCGATCGCACACATTCTCACAGAATGCCCAGTCTACCTGACAGAACGCTACGATGCGGAACAAAAACTTGATTCCGAAATAAACACGACCAGCATTAGTAGACTGATGGCTACAAAGAAATCAAGGGAGATCTTCCTAGAATACTGCGTATTGGTGGCCACAAAAGTCATCCGGAAAAACAGAGAGACCTGAAAACGGTGCTTTGCTCTATATAGATATTTATTAGCAATAAAAAGTTGTATATATATCCCAAAGCACGATAACGAGTAAAATGTTCAAAATTATAAGTAAAAAATAAGATTCGGAACTAAACAGAAAATAGCCAAAATTTTTAGTAAAATATTCGGAAATAAATCATTTATATGGCAAATAAAGTTAAAATAATAGCAGAAAAAGGTCTCTGGCCACGCCAGGGGAACACGAGCAGAGCAGGAGGGGGTTTTAGCGGGTTCGAGTCCTGCACTACCTCGACTGTCTCGCTATCTCCGCGAGATAGTCGAGGTGTCCGTGGGGATTTCCCCCTCCTGCTTTTATAAAAAAAAAAAAAAAAAAAAAAAAAAAAAAAAAAAACCTAACCTAACCTAACCTAACCTAACCTAACCTAACCTAACCTAACCTAACCTAACCTAACCTAACCTAACCTAACCTAACCTAACCTAACCTAACCTAACCTTTTTTTTTTTTTTTTTTTTTTTTTTTTTTTTTTTTTTTTTTTTTTTTTTTGCGCTGGGAAAAAATGCATTACGCATACCCTCCAATCGGAGGGGTATGTGGGACTCCCCGGTCTGACCCGGTATACCCACTAAAAATACCCAGCGGCATTCCCGCTTCGTCTGAGTGGCGGGGACTGGGAATCTTGGCACAGCCATCACTTCCAGTCCTCCGCCGACGATTGCCCTCAGGCCGGGCCCTCACGCGGGCCCGGGAATGACTTACGAAGGTGGTGGCGGGAGCAAAGTCCCGTCGCCACCAAGAGGACGGCGCCTTCTGCGGCCTCTTCGTCTGCGGAGCGGCGCCGCGAGAGGATCGTCCTCGCGCACGCGCTCCGCCTCCTCCTTTTGCGAGATTACGTCCTCGCAAAAGGAGGCAACCGCCGTCCAGGCCTCCTCGCTCCCCAGCATGGCCTCGACCACAGCGGGAAGCGAGAGGTCCTGCCCAACAACCGCAGACAGACCGCGGCGCAGTTCGGACCAAGCCGGGCACACCTCCAGGGTATGCTGCGCCGTGTCCTCCGCTGCGCCGCAGTCGTGGCACGCCGGGGTTTCCTCCCTACCGATCCGATGCAGGTGCGATCCGAAACAGCCGTGGCCGGATAACACCTGCACCAGACGGAACGAGAGGAAACCGTGGGACCGCTCGAGCCAGCTCTGCAAAACCGGACCGAGCGCGTCCAACGTCCGGCGGCCAAAGGCGGCGGCGGCGAGGTCCTCCGTCCAGTGGAGGACGATGGCGTCCTTCGCCTCCCGCCGCACTGCCTCCCGCTCTTCGGCGGCGGGGCGCTCCCCGAGCGCCTTCCGGCGCGCCGTCCACTCATATACTCTGGCCAGCACCCAAGCCTCCAACTCCCAAGGAGGAGTGCCGGCCAGAGCGCACGCCGCCGAGAAGCCCACTGAGCGGTAGGCCCTCGCCACCCGCTGTGCAATGGCCCTTTGGGGCCTGCGGATGGCGGTCGCATTCTCCCTCCTGTGGAGGGAGTCCGCCCAGATGGGTGCCCCGTACAGGGCCATACTGCGGAGGATGCCGGCATACAGGCGCCGGCATTTCGCCTTGGGCCCCCCAAGGTTGGGGAGGAGCCACGAGAGGGCGTCCGCGGCTTTCAGGAGGCGCGTCGACAGCCCGCTGAAATGCGGGCCGAAGCGCCACCTCTCGTCCAGCACCAGGCCCAGATACTTCATCTGGGGCTGGACACCTATACGGACGCCCTCCACGACAATGTGGGCATCGGGAGGAGGGCGACGCTGCCGGGGGCCGCGGAAGAACACGGCCTCCGTCTTGTGCAGCGCCACCTCCAATCCCAGGCGGCGGATCCTCTCTGCAACCAAGGATCCGCCAGCCGAGGCCAGACAGGCCGCCTCCCCAAAGTTCCTCCCCCGGGCAGTGAGAAGAGTGTCATCCGCGTAGCAGATGACACTCGTGCCCTGGAGGAGGGCCCCCCGCAGAAGCCAGTTGAACCCGATGTTCCACAGGGGAGGGCCCAGCACCGAACCCTGCGGAACACCGGACTCTGCGCCGTACCGCCGCACAGTGGCCGTCTTATCAACGAGGAGGACCTCTCGGTCCTCCAGGTAGCTCGCCAGGAGGGCCCGCAGGTATTGGGGCACTCCGTGATACCGCAGCGCCTCCAATATCGTCGAGTGGGGGACGGAGTTGAAGGCGTTGGAGATGTCGAATGACACCGCCAACACTCCGTCCCCCGCCTCCACTGCCTCCTTCACCTGGCCCTTGAGTAGGGCCAGCGCGTCGATCGTCGAACGCCCTCGGCGGAAACCGAACTGGGCGTCCGACAGATCCGGCCCTACCCCCCGCAAATGGCTATTCAGCCGGGAGGCGACAATCCCCTCGAACATTTTACCGACCTCATCGAGCAGAACGATGGGCCGGTATGCCGAGGGGGAGTCCACCGGGCGTCCCTCCTTACGGAGGAGGCATAGCTGCCCCTCCCTCCACAGCTTCGGGAACCTCCCAGCCGTAAAGCACGCGCTGAAGAGGTCCCGAAACCTGTCCTCCATTTGGGAGGCAGCGATAGCCACCACCCGTGCGGGGACGCCGTCTGGTCCGGGGGCCGTCTTCTTCCTGCGGAGGCTGAGGACCCCCGCCTCGAACTCCGCCGCCGTCACCGGGGGGACCTCCTCCTCCGGCAGGGCCGCCCCCTGCGGGGGATCCATGGGTGGTGGGGTGAAGTCGGTCCTGCGCGGAAACAGGGACCGGACCACCCCGTCCAGCAACGCTGGCTCGAGGGTCTCCGACAGGGGGGGACCACAGAGGCGGAGCTGGTTCCGCGCCGCCCTGTATGGCCTTCCGAAGGGGTCCCTATCGAGACCCTCCAGCATCTCGGCCCTCGCCGAGTCCTTGGCGGCGCCCATTGCGGACTTGAAGACCGTCGTCGCCTCCCGATAAGAGGCGTATAGACGGTCCTCTTCCGCCAGGTTTCGGGCGCTGCGCCGTCGGCTCCGCGCATAGGCCCTTCTGGACGCCACGCAGGCGGCCCGGAGCCCCGCCAGCTCCTCCGACCACCAATAGACGGCACGACGGGGAGGCGGACGGCGAGACCGGGGCATGCTGGAGTTGCACACCTCGGTCAGGGACTCCCTCAGCCGAACCGCTGCGGCGTCCACGTCCCGGACCTCGCCAGGGGGCGACAGCCAGTCCTGGAGAAAGGCAGCCTCCCTGGCTGCCTCACGGTCCAGGCGGGTGAGAGCCCACCGCGGGAAGGGGGACTGCCCAGTGCGGGCCAACGCCCCTCCCCGGGCGGATATGTCGAACCGCACATATCGGTGGTCCGACAAAGTCTCCACCATCTCTACCCGCCAGTTGACGACGCGGGCGGCTAGCGCGGGGGTGGCAAACGACACGTCCACCACCGACCCACCCTGTTGCCGCACACACGTGTGGACCGCCCCCCTGTTGAGGAGGGACACACCGCAAGAGGCCGCCCAAAACTCGACGGCGCGCCCCCGGACGTTGCAGCCGGCGGCCGGATTGCCCCAGGCCACCGACTTGGCGTTGAGGTCGCCCAACACCACGGCCTGGCGTGGCGCCGCCCTCCCTACGACTGCTGTGAGGATCTCGAGGAAATCCTCAAAGTCCGAGAGAGGGCGGTTTGGGGAGAAATAAACCCCCACCACCGCTATGTCTCCCCACGCGGCGGCCACGTATCCCGGTCCCCTCTCTAAGAGCGAGAGGGGAGGGGAGTCCGTGGAGGGCCGCGTCGACAATGCCACGAGGCCGTCCCGGTCGCCCAGCCAACGACCAGGGACCGAGTAAGGCTCGGCGACCACCGCCAAGTCCACCAACCACTCAGCCATGATCTGCATCAGCAGATCCTGGGCTGCTTTGCAGTGGTTGGCGTTCGTCTGAAGGATGCGATGTTCGACCCTATCCATCAGTCGGACATCGCACCCCCCTCCACAGCCGCCGCAGGAGCGACGGCGCTAGCGGCAGTAGCAGGTCCGGTCGGCACCTGCGCTTTGCCCCGCTTAGGGGGAGGATTGCAGTTCCTCCCCTTCATGACGTGGGCCGCCGGGCGGCCACTGGCGGCACAGACCGCGCAGTGCGGCGTGGCGACCTTGCAGGAGGCGGCTTTGTGGCCCTCCTTGCCGCAGCGGTAGCAGGTGTCCGTCCTGTCTGTCGTGGACGGACACAGGGGCCTGGTGTGTCCGATGCCGAAGCACCGGAAACACCGCAGCGCCTGTTCCTCGAGTGCACGCACTGCACCCGAGCTGAACCCTACTTTCAGCCGTCCCTTCGCCAGGACGGCTTTGGCAGCGGCGATTGGGCACTCGAGGCGAATGGTGCCCATACCGCCGCGGCCGGGTCTTATGTCCCGGCCTTGGACCGCCGCGACGCCACAGCCCCCTATCGCTGCGACCGCCGCTACCACCTCCTCCTTGGTGACGGAATCATCGAGATCCGTCACCTCAATGGCCGCCAACTTGACCGGCCGAGCCACCTTGGCCGAATCCGCGATGACCTCTTGCAGCTTGGCTGCGAAGAGGTCCGCATGGGCACTCCCTTCTGCCCCCGGGAACTCGAAAATTCGAGCCCCGGCTTGGGTCCGTCGGCAGGAGACACTGCTGATCCCCAGTTGGGCGGGATCCGCATTTGCACGCGCCCGCACCAGAAGGGACGCGTACGTCTCCCCTCGCCCCGCAGCCTCCGCGGTGAGCGTCACTACGACGGCCGCGGTTTTTGGGGGGACTAGCTTCCCCTTTCCACTCGCTTTCCCTTTGCCCTTGGTAGCGGTGGGCGCGGTAGTGGCCGGGACGGCAGGGACGACCGTCGCCGACTTTTTGCCCTTGCCCTTCCCTTTGCGGCCCACAACCGTCCACTCGTTGACCGGTGTGGTCGCAGGGAGAAGGGCGTCTTCCGCCTGGGAGGAGGAGGACGGCCCTGGCTCGCGCTGCCGTTTATCCGCCGCAAGCGGCGGCCGGAGGCGTTTCTCCGGCAGGAGCCGGTCCTCAATTCCTGCTAAGCAGGACCTTGTGAAGGCCCTCTCCTCCATCACCACCTTGCGGATGATATCCTCAAGGTTGGAGGGGGGGCCCTCTGTCACGGGGCTCGTCCCGGCTTGCTGTGGTCGAGCCGTGGCTTCGGCCAGCTTCTTGTGAAGCTGGCTGACCTCCGACTGCAGGCGATCAACTTTCGCCTGCAGTTGCCGCGTTTCATCACTGGCCTTACGTCGAACCAGCTCCGCGACGACACCGCGCATGCTCGCGGCCCGGCACTTGAGGGCCTTTTGGAAGGTCCCCTTTAGGTGGGAGGACTTAGTGGCGACCTCGATGATCTCCTTTTCATCCTCCTCCGCCATTCCCTCCAACTCTGCGAGGGAGTGGTCCGCGTATACAACGCGGGGGGCGCCGTACCCGGACTTGGCCCGGGCGGCGTGCGCCCGCGTCTCGCTCGCCGCAACCCGCTCCTCCAGCTCTTGCTGGAGCTGCTCCCGTCGAGCCAGGTCCAACTGGCGTTGAGCGTCCGCGAGCCCAACGACATGGGTTTCCGCGACCACCGTCGGCTTCTTTGCCTTCGGCTTCGCCCCACTCGAGTGCGAGGAGCTCCCGGACCCACCGCGCACACGCTTTCGTCGGCGCGAGTCGTCTGTGTCCGACACTCGGACAAGCGAATCGTCAGACGACTCGTCCGCCTCACCAAAGAAGCTAGCCGCAGACGGCGCGCGGCTAGCCTCAGACGCCGCAGCGTCGGAGTGGCCCTGAGAAGGGCCTTTGGGTTGGCCCTTAGAAGGGCCTTTGGGTTGGCCCTGAGAAGGGCCTTTTTGTTTTAAAAAGCGCCCGGAGGCGTCACGCGCAAGGTCTTTCGACATAATAAAAACAAATCAATCAAAGCTGAGCAAGGCAAGAGAATAAAATAAGAGCTTTGAAGTCACAGTGAACTTTGGCCAACCCAGTCTGCCACTCCGTTACGGTGGTCAGAACTGGGCAGTTTCCAGGGGACGCGACGTGGACGCAAACACTGTGGGGGGTCCCCCAACCTAACCTAACCTAACCTAACCTAACCTAACCTAACCTAACCTAACCTAACCTAACCTAACCTAACCTAACCTAACCTAACCTAACCTAACCTAACCTAACCTAACCTAACCTAACCTAACCTAACCTAACCTAACCTAACCTAACCTAACCTAACCTAACCTAACCTAACCTAACCTAACCTAACCTAACCTAACCTAACCTAACCTAACCTAACCTAACCTAACCTAACCTAACCTAACCTAACCTAACCTAACCTAACCTAACCTAACCTAACCTAACCTAACCTAACCCAGTTGCACTCGGTCTGCCGAGCAGTACGGCACGAAAAACCACGCGCTCCGCACATTAAAATTCAGAAAAATTGGTTTTTATCCAGTTATCGTGACGTGTGAAGTGTCGTTGGGTGCGTAAAGCTGAGCCCCACATAGTGTTGTGTCCTGTGTTAACCTCGCACCATCCCCTGAAAAGTTATTAGTGAAAAACCTCAATTAAAGAGGTTAAGTGCAAGTGACGAAAACTTCAAACGAAAACGCTGCCGAAACCAAAGCGACGACCCCCCACTTTTTTCCTGAAATATCGTCGGCACCGTGGTCCCCAAGCATCCGGGCCACTGAAACTCAACCTGTCCCCGCGCATTTGCGAGTTATTCAGGTTTTTCTCAAAAGCACGTGGCCTGAAAAAGTGGAAGGGGGGGCGCTAGCGGCCTGAAAATCGGCACCGAACAGGACCTTCATGAAAAAAGGCGAGTGCAACAAAAATTTGAATTTTTGGACAATCCCAAATTTTTTTTATTAACATTGGAAATTACCAAATTCGACCCTATATAACTTCTGACTGAGGTGAAATTTCACAATTCTGCAACTGCAGCCGGGTGCGCGCTCGTCAGAAGACCTCAAATACCGAATTTTAGAATTTTTGGATTACCCGTTTTAAAATTGTGACAAAAAACCTATAAAAACCTAAATTTGGATTTTTGTATATTAGGATATTGCTTTAAAATTTGTTTTAGTATCTCACCTTAAAGAGTGATATTTTTAGATAATTGTAGTAATTTTTTCAAAATTTTAGCGTAAGTAGTTTTAAAGTTATAGGTTTTTATATGTTTTTTATAAATAATTCGTTAAATATAGGAAAAATACAATTTCTAATGTTATATTTGTCTTTAAATAGCCCAGCTGGTCCCAAATAAGCCCAAACACGGGCCATATATCTTTTAAATTGACAGTTTTGACAAATTCCGCCATTTTGGTTTATTTGGTTTTAATTTTCAGACAGCGATATCTTGGGAACCGCTGGGCCAAAAAGCTTCGGGTTTTCGACTTCTACTCTGGCATAAGCTAGATTTTATGAGTAGAAGGTTTTCAGGAGGTTTCAGGCGACATAAATTTTAACCACTGAAAACACACTCAGGAGATACCTGAAGTGACGCCGACTTGTGTACCCAAAACCCCAACCTTCTAGGACAAGGGGTTCCGGAGTTACGATCGGTTGAAGTCGCCGGTTGACAGTTCGGCGGCCATTTTGTTTATCTTTGAACCGCGATAGCTCCTGAACCGGTGGTCGTGGAAAGTTGCGGTTTTCAGCATAGCAACCAAGGGCATCTTGTCTACCCTGCTCTGCACTTTCAGTCGTTTCAGAGCTGAAGATTTTCAGAATCCTGAAAACGACTTTACGCGAGAAATCGGGACGAGGCAAGCCGGATAAGTCCAAACACGGGTGTTCTGCGACTTGTGTGGGGGGAGTTGTGCTGGGTTGAAAACTGACTTTGACAGTTCTCGATCTGTCAAGCAAGTTTTCGAACTCGCATATCTCTGCAACCGGGAGTCGTAGAGGACTCGGGTTTCGTTCCCGGACATTGGCTGGCTCTATTCTACCCGATCGCAGCCCTTTCAGGACCTTTCAGGATCTCGGAAATTTTCAGCCTGAAAACCTTTCCAGTGGATAGGTCTCATCGGGCCAACTTCGGAAAGCCCAAGCACGAGGGTGTTCGGACCAATAGTCTCGGAGATATTCACTTGTAACCACTTTTGGTTGACACACCACCAAAAAAAACCACATTTTTAAAAACAGGATATCTCCGCGACCCCTTGGCGTAACTGTACCGTGATTGGAGTCTTTTGAAAGGGCTCGAGGAGAGCTATCCAGTGAGCACACAAAATCGACTCTACATAGAGCAGAAAAAATTTTCATTCATAACTTGGAGCCCAAAGGCTCTGTAACGTTAATTCTTGTCGGACAGGCCCTATAAACTGTTAGTTTAAGCATTGAATCCTACCAGATTGTCCTGGTAGAGACTGTCTCTACATAGAGCAAAATTTTATTTTTTCTAAATTATTTTTCTGTTTTATTCTGTGTAGAGTATTTAATATCTTGATTTTAATTTTAATTTACTGTGATATTTTTGTATAGGACATCCTGAGCTTCTATTGAAGCCAGGAAATTAGATTAAGACATTTACGAATATTGACACCCTGTACCTCTCTTGAGGACAGGCCTAGTTTTAAGTACCCAATTTAAATTTTTATTTAAATTGAAGATTAGTTTATTTTATTTTATTAATTCATCTATAAAAATTATTGTAATTATTTGATTTAAAGTGGTTAGGTCAAGTAACCGGAAAACTGCTCCCCAGGGTCTTTATATACAGACAACACAAAATTCACACCACAAACACATCACGAGTAACACATTTATCACTAACACTTAAACTACACAAAATAAAACACGAAACACGAACTGCTTATACTACCTATTTTTTCCAAATTTATTTAATTTAAATTCAATTCTAATTTTATTTTAACTGTGTCCTTAAGCCATCTCGGCCCGGGTGGTTAATTATTTAATTAATTCAACTCGGCTGACATAGGTTTTTCGACAATTTTAGATATTTTTCAACTTAATTTATTTATAAATTATTTTAATTCATTTAGATTTTCTAGTCACTAGGGTAGTTTTATTTTAAAAATTTTTGCTAATTTATATTGTGTAGTCCTCCCTTATACAACTTATACAAGCTTTTAAATTCTTTTATTTTCGTGTTAATTTATTACGTGTAGTACCCTCTTATATACAACTTTTACAAACTTTTTACTTCGTGTTAAATTAATCGTGGTGTCCCTTATACAACTTTTACAATTTTATTCGTGTTAAATTATCATTGTCCGTCCGTATATACCAAACCGTTGTCTTGTGTATTACATAAAGCACAACATGACTTCAAGGAGCCCGAATAATAGGTCAAACGTTAAAGAGCTTACGATGGTGTACCAATCCCCCCCACAACCAAAAGCAACAAATGCAAACGCCACCGCTACTGTCCCAAAGCCTGAATTAAAAATGGAAAATATAATACCCTCCTTAATGGCCAAAGATATTGAGGAAAAGGCGATCAAAGCACGGGAAAGAATATATAAACAGATGGAGGCAAAAGGACCAGTGAGATCTGTAACAAAAGACAATAAACTTAACATACAGAGAGAAACAGACGATTTAGTTGTAATGGTTAAGGAGCTAGTGAAAAGATTAGTAGTGGCAGAGAGGACAGAGGAAGAGAAAGAGGAAAGAAACAAAATAGTAAATCAAAAACCTGCTGTAGCAAATTTAAACTTCGAAAAGGAGACAGCGAAAAGGCTCGCAGAGATTGAAAGGCTTCTGGTAGAAACAAACCAGGTAAGCAAGAGATGTGAGGAGCTACAGCAGGAAACAAAGAAGGAGGTAACGGAAATGGCAAAGGAAAGGACCGCGTGCGAAAGAAGATCGTACGCGGAAATAACCGGGAGCGAAAGGAAATTGCCGCAACCAAGGACACTACACTCCCTCATCATCTCCTCGACTGACGAGAAACTGACGAGTGACCAAGTCTTGGAGGTCGTCAGGAAAACGTCGGTCGAGGAGGATGAGTGGATCCCTGTCCAGAAGATCCGGAAAGCAAGGGATCAAAAAGTGATCATTGGGTGCGGCAATAAAAGCGAAGTCGAGAAACTGCAAAGGCGACTTCAAAAGGACCAAACGCTAAAAGTCGAAAGGGCAATAAATAAAAATCCCCTAGTACTGGTCAAGTACGTCAGAGGGGAGGAAAAGAAGCAGCAGGTCGAGGAAGCCATAAAGAGAATGGCTAAAGACGACGATGAAATTAAGGGGCAAATCGAAATTCTCTTTGAGAGAAAGACGAGGAATCCCCACGTCGCCCATGTGGTTGCCAGGTGCCCCCCGCCGATATGGCAGCAGCTGACAGAAAGGGGGACCCTTCAACTGCACTGGGGTCAATCCAGCGTAGAAGATCAGTCCCCACTAATCCAGTGCTCCCGCTGCTTGGGCTACGGCCATAGCAAGCAGGCCTGTAAGGAGCAACTGGACAGCTGCAGCCATTGCGGGGGAAGCAACCACAAGGGAAGTGATTGCCCGAATAAGCCAAGTACTCCCTGCTGCGTAAATTGCAAAAAGGCAAATCTATTGGATCTGGGACACAATACTTTCAGTGAGGTGTGCCCCATCCGCAGGAAATGGGACAGGCTAGCGAGGGAAAAAGTGGCGTACTGCTAAGGGCACCTCGCAGGCTCAAAATAGCGCTCACAAACACCTTGCGCTCCAGGCAAACTTGCAGAGGAAAAGGAACGCAACAGCCGAGCTGATTGTGGAGGCCGTCAAAAGGAGGGCACTCTTTGCTCTCCTTCAGGAGCCATACGTGGGGAATCAGGGCATAATGACGGGGCCAGCGGGGGTCAGGATCGTCCAGGCGGCACAGGAGGTTGGGAAGGTCAACAAGGCCGCTATTGCGGTCTTTAACAACAACATCAAATTACACCAACTTCCCAACCTCACCAATACCAACTTTGCGGTCGCAAAGATGGAAACTGCCGAATGGACGATCGGACTGATCTCCCTTTACTTTGAGCCCGACTCTGACCTGAGGCCCTTCATGCGTCGCCTGAGGGAGATCATAGGGAGCCTAAAATGCTCAAAGCTTATAGTTGGAGGGGACGTAAATGCCTGGAGCGAGTGGTGGGGCAGTAAAAGAACGAACGACAGGGGCGAGGAGATAGTCGGAGTAATTAATGAACTGGACCTCCACATACTGAACACCGGAGACGTTCCAACTTTTGAAGTCTGGCGCTCAGGAAGAGAGTACACAAGTAGAGTGGACGTAACATTCTGCTCGGCAGACATGCTCGCCGCGATAGAAAAATGGAAAGTTGATCGGAACGTAACATCCTCGGACCACAACGCAATCACTTTCATTATAAAAACAGGGAAAATAGAGGCAACAAAAACAAACAGCAGGACTACTAGAAAATATAACACAAAAAACGTAAAATGGGGCGAATTTAAAGAAAACTTAATAGCAGAATTTAATAAGGTGAATGTAAATATAAATAATGTAAAAACAATTGAAACAACAGAAGAATTAGAAAAATTAATTGGAAAATATATCAACATAATAGGTAACGTTTGCGATAATCACATCAAATTAAAGAAAAACAACATCAAAATTAAATTGCCGTGGTGGTCCGAGGAGTTAGAGAAGCTGAAAAAAGAGAAAAATAGGTTAAAGAAAAAAATAAAATGGGCAGCGCCAAACCGACGAGCGTGGGTTGCCGAGCAATATGACATAGCACGCGTGGAGTACGAGAGAGCCATGGATGAGGCCAGAATCAAAAGTTGGAAGGAGTTTTGCGGCAAACAGGAGAGGGAAACTATGTGGGAGGGCATCTACAGGGTCATAGGTAGGTCTCAGACCAGTTATGAAGACCTCCCAATCGCCAGGGGCGGCATCACCACCAGCCCGAGGGACTCGGTGCGCATCATGGCGGAGACCTTCTACCCGGAAGATACCGCCTTGGGGGAGAACGAGTCACACGCAAGGGTGAGGAGGGAAGCAGCGGAAGCAAATAGGGGGCGCGAAAGTGATTTTAGCGACCCTCCCTTTACGGAAGCTGAACTTCTTCACGCTGCGGGCTCGTTCAACCCCAAGAAGGCTCCGGGTGGAGACGGGCTTACTGCCGATATATGCGCAGCCGTCATATCCGCGGACAAGGAATTGGCCCTGGCGATCTACAACAAATGTTTGGAGCTCTCCCACTTCCCCAAACCCTGGAAAGCCGCAACAGTCATCATGCTCCGGAAACCAAGTAAGGATGACTATACCCTCCCCAAGTCATATAGACCAATCGGGCTCCTTGCGATTTTAGGTAAAATCTTAGAAAAGATGTTAGTTAGGCGCATCAGGTGGCACGTGCTGCCAAAATTAAACCCAAGGCAATATGGTTTTGTGCCGCAGCGTAGCACGGAGGACTCCCTCTACGACATGGTCCAGCATATCAGGGGTAACCTCGCTGCTAAGCGGATTACTACCCTGATATCATTGGACATAGAGGGGGCCTTTGACAATGCATGGTGGCCCAAGATCATCTGCCAACTAAAAGCTAAGGAGTGCCCTGTGAATCTGCGGAGGCTTGTCAGTAGCTATCTAAGTGACAGAACGGTCACGGTGAGGTATGCGGGGGAGGAATTCAGTAAGGGGACAAACAAGGGCTGCGTCCAAGGTTCCATTGGCGGACCCATGTTCTGGAACCTTATTCTTGACCCCCTGCTCGATGAACTCACCGCCGCTGACATTCATTGTCAAGCCTTCGCAGATGACATAGTGCTCTTGGTCGACGGTAACACGGGCATGGAGGTCGAGCGAAAGGCAAACGCCGCCCTCGCCCTCGTGCACGGCTGGGGAGTGTCGAACAAGCTAAACTTCGCGCCGCACAAATCCTTGGCCATGACTGTGACGAGGAAGCTAAAGTTCGACACACCTAGGCTGTGCATGGGGGGAGTTGATATTAAAATGGTAGAAGAGATTAAAATATTAGGGGTTATCTTCGATAACAAACTAACTTTTAACCAGCACATCTCTTATATTACCAAGAAAACAATAAATATTTACAAAGGCATAAGCAGAGCAGCAAGAGCTACCTGGGGACTAAATCCAGAAATCATTAGGACAATCTACATAGCAGTCATAGAGCCCATAATTTTGTATGCGGCAAGCGTTTGGGCCAGTCAGGCCTCAAAAATAGTCTCCAGAAAAGCTCTCAACGTCGTGCAACGCGGATTCGCGCAAAAGATAATAAAAAGCAACAGAACGGTCTCCCTCAATGCCGCTTTAGTATTGTCGGGGCTGCTTCCGCTGGATCTTCGGATCCAAGAAGCATCCCAGCTTTATGAAGCCAAGCGAGGGAAACCCCAGGCAATACTGGGCGGCAGAAAGGTCGAGCAGCGCGCATCCGCCATAAACGGTACCCACCCCAGCAAAATTCTCAATTCTAAATTTACTTGTTTGGAAAACGCGGAAGAGGATAGCAATCTGGCAGAAGGCTTGGTAAGAATCTATACAGATGGGAGTAAACTGGAGGGGAAAGTCGGAGCCGCCCTAACCTGTTGGGAAGGGTCGACAGAGACGAGTACCCGGAAGTTCAAGCTCGAACCATTCTGTACGGTCTTCCAAGCCGAGTTGTATGCTATCCTCCAAGCGACGGAAATTATTATTGGCAATCAATATAGGGAAGCCGCAGTACTTAGTGACTCGAGGTCCGCTTTACAGTCGATAGTTGATCCAGACTCATCGAACCCGATCACGAAGGCGATTCAGGGTAACCTGCAATACCTGAGAGACAACCACCAACTTGTCTCATTGCACTGGATCAGGGCCCACGTCGGAGTGTTAGGGAACGAGAGAGCGGATCAGCTGGCGAAGGAAGCGGCCCTCGGGTTGAAAACTAAGTCGGACTATGACTGCAGTCCTATCTCGTTCGTTAAACGTCATATACGGGCTTTAACGATAGAGGCATGGGACTGCAGGTATAGAACCGAACCCACAGCGGGGGTCACCAAGACCTTTTTCCCCAACGGAGTGGAGGCGTACGGCACGGTGCGGAAAATGGTAGTCGACCGACTAACCTCGCAGATCCTGACCGGACATGGCGGGTTCTCCGCATACTTGCATAGGTTTAAATGCAAGGATAGCCCGTCATGCGTTTGCGATCCGGCAGAGAGCGAAGACATTTTCCACATCGTGCTGGACTGCCCGTTGCACGGCGTCGATAGGTACACTCTGCAGCAAACACTCGACACAAAATTGCATAAAGACAACCTGGGCGCAATAATTGCAAATAAAACAGAGAGAGCGAAATTTATGCAATTCGCTAAGAAAGTAGCGTCAGTAGTAATAAAGAGGAACAAGACGGACACTATATAAGATCCAGCAGGAACTATAATATCAGAATAAGATGAAAATAAATTGTAACAATCCCAATATAGTTTATAAAAATCAAATAAAGATAGGAAATAAAAATTAGATACAAGTATAAAGTAAGGAATATGAAAATGTAAAACCTAAACATGTAAACAAATAAATAGAATTAAGCAATATTGAAATATATGTCAATAAGCTACCATAATAAATATAGGATAAAAATAAAAGTATAAAATAAGGAATATATAATGTAAAAATCTGAACATGTAAAGAAATAAATAGAAATAAGAAATATTGAAATATATGTAAACATGTTATCATAATAAATATAAGATAAAAACTAAGAATGAACTATATTAGAGATAAGGATACAAATTGTGAAACTAAAAGAAAGAAAAGAAAAAAAAAAAAAACATGAAAAGAAAATATATGACCAAATGAAATATAGCCAAAAAGAAAACTGGCAAAAAAAGGCATAAGATAAAAAAAGGTCCTGCCACAAAGCGGGGAGCAGTAGAATAAAAAAAAAAAAAAAAAAAAAAAAAAAAAAACCTAACCTAACCTAACCTAACCTTTTTTTTTTTTTTTTTTTTTTTTTTTTTTTTTTTTGCGCTGGGAAAAAATGCATTACGCATACCCTCCAATCGGAGGGGTATGTGGGACTCCCCGGTCTGACCCGGTATACCCACTAAAAATACCCAGCGGCATTCCCGCTTCGTCTGAGTGGCGGGGACTGGGAATCTTGGCACAGCCATCACTTCCAGTCCTCCGCCGACGATTGCCCTCAGGCCGGGCCCTCACGCGGGCCCGGGAATGACTTACGAAGGTGGTGGCGGGAGCAAAGTCCCGTCGCCACCAAGAGGACGGCGCCTTCTCCGGCCTCTACGTCTGCGGAGCGGCGCCGCGAGAGGGTCGTCCTCCCGCACGCGCTCCGCCTCCTCCTTTTGCGAGATTACGTCCTCGCAAAAGGAGGCAACCGCCGTCCAGGCCTCCTCGCTCCCCAGCATGGCCTCGACCACTGCGGGAAGCGAGAGGTCCTGCCCAATAACCGCAGTTAGACCGCGGCGCGGTTCGGACCAAGCCGGGCACACCTCGAGGGTGTGCTGCGCCGTGTCCTCCGCCGCGCCGCAGTCGTGGCACGCCGGGGTTTCCTCCCTACCGATCCGATGCAGGTGCGATCCGAAACAGCCGTGGCCGGATAACACCTGCACCAGACGGAACGAGAGGAAACCGTGGGAACGCTCGAGCCAGCTCTGCAGAACCGGACCGAGCGCGTCCAACGTCCGGCGGCCAAAGGCGGCGGCGGCGAGGTCCTCCGTCCAGTGGAGGACGATGGCGTCCTTCGCCTCCCGCCGCACGGCCTCCCGCTCTTCGGCGACGGGGCGCTCCCCGAGCGCCTTCCGGCGCGCCGTCCACTCATAGACTCTGGCCAGCACCCAAGCCTCCAACTCCCAAGGAGGGGTGCCGGCCAGAGCGCACGCCGCCGAGAAGCCCACTGAGCGGTAGGCCCTCGCCACCCGCTGTGCAATGGCCCTTTGGGGCCTGCGGATGGCGGTCGCATTCTCCCTCCTGTGGAGGGAGTCCGCCCAGATGGGTGCCCCGTATAGGGCCATGCTGCGCAGGATGCCGGCATACAGGCGCCGGCATTTCGCCTTGGGCCCCCCAAGGTTGGGGAGGAGCCACGAGAGGGCGTCCGCGGCTTTCAGGAGGCGCGTCGACAGCCCGCTGAAGTGCGGGCCGAAGCGCCACCTGTCGTCCAGCACCAGGCCCAGATACTTCATCTGGGGCTGGACTCCTATACGGACGCCCTCCACGACTATGTGGGCATCGGGAGGAGGGCGACGCTGCCGGGGGCCGCGAAAGAACACGGCCTCCGTCTTGTGCAGCGCCACCTCCAATCCCAGGCGGCGGATCCTCTCTGCAACCAAGGATCCGCCAGCCGAGGCCAGACAGGCCGCCTCCCCAAAGTTCCTCCCCCGGGCAGTGAGAAGAGTGTCATCCGCGTAGCAGATGACACTCGTGCCCTGGAGGAGGGCCCCCCGCAGAAGCCAGTTGAACCCGATGTTCCACAGGGGAGGGCCCAGCACCGAACCCTGCGGAACACCGGACTCTGCGCCGTACCGCCGCACCGTGGCCGTCTTGTCTACGAGGAGGACCTCTCGGTCCTCCAAGTAACTGGCCAGGAGGTCCCGCAAGTATTGGGGCACTCCGTGATACCGGAGCGCCTCCAATATCGTCGAATGGGGGACGGAGTTGAAGGCGTTGGAGATGTCGAATGACACCGCCAACACTCCGTCCCCCGCCTCCACTGCCTCCTTCACCTGGCCCTTGAGTAGGGCCAGTGCGTCGATGGTCGAACGCCCTCGGCGGAAACCGAACTGGGCGTCCGACAGATCCGGCCCTACCCCCCGCAAATGGCTATTCAGCCGGGAGGCGACAATCCCCTCGAACATTTTACCGACCTCATCGAGCAGAACGATGGGCCGGTATGCCGAGGGGGAGTCCACCGGGCGTCCCTCCTTACGGAGGAGGCATAGCTGCCCCTCCCTCCACAGCTTCGGGAACCTCCCAGCCGTAAAGCACGCGCTGAAGAGGTCCCGAAACCTGTCCTCCATTTGAGAGGCAGCGATAGCCACCACCCGTGCGGGGACGCCGTCTGGTCCGGGGGCCGTCTTCTTCCCGCGGAGGCTGAGGAACCCCGCCCCGAACTCCGCCGCCGTCACCGGGGGGACCTCCTCCTCCGGCAGGGCCGCCCCCTGCGGGGGATCCATGGGTGGTGGGGTGAAGTCGGTCCTGCGCGGAAACAGGGACCGGACCACCCCGTCCAGCAACGCTGGCTCGAGGGTCTCCGACAGGGGGGGACCACAGGGGCGGAGCTGGTTCCGCGCCGCCCTGTATGGCCTTCCGAAGGGGTCCCTATCGAGACCCTCCAGCATCTCGGCCCTTGCCGAGTCCTTGGCGGCGCCCATTGCGGACTTGAAGACCGTCGTCGCCTCCCGATAAGAGGCGTACAGACGGTCCTCTTCCGCCAGGTTTCGGGCGCTGCGCCGTCGGCTCCGCGCATAGGCCCTTCTGGCCGCCACGCAGGTGGCCCGGAGCCCCGCCAGCTCCTCCGTCCACCAATAGACGGCACGACGGGGAGGCGGACGGCGGGACCGAGGCATACTGGAGTTGCACACCTCGGTCAGGGACTCCCTCAGCCGAACCGCTGCGGCGTCCACGTCCCGGACCTCGCCAGGGGGCGACAGCCAGTCCTGGAGGAAGGCCGCCTCCTTGGCTGCCTCCCGGTCCAGGCGGGTGAGAGCCCACCGCGGGAAGGGGGACTGCCCAGTGCGGGCCAACGCCCCTCCCCGGGCGGATATGTCGAACCGCACATATCGGTGGTCCGACAATGTCTCCACCATCTCTACCCGCCAGTTGACGACGCGGGCGGCTAGCGCGGGGGTGGCAAACGACACGTCCACCACCGACCCACCCTGTTGCCGCACACACGTGTGGACCGCCCCCCTGTTGAGGAGGGACACACCGCATGAGGCCGCCCAAAACTCGACGGCGCGCCCCCGGACGTTGCAGCTAGGGCCGGGGTTGCCCCAGGCCACCGACTTGGCGTTCAGGTCGCCCAGCACCACGGCCTGGCGTGGCGCCGCCCTCCCTACGACTGCGGTGAGGATCTCCAGGAAATCCTCAAAGTCCGAGAGAGGGCGGTTTGGGGAGAAATAAACCCCCACCACCGCAATCTCTCCCCACGCGGCGGCCACGTATCCCGGTCCCCTCTCTAAGAGCGAGAGGGGAGGGGAGTCCGTGGAGGGCCGCGACAACAGTGCCACGAGGCCGTCCCGGTCGCCCAGCCAACGACCAGGGACCGAGTAAGGCTCGGCGACCACCGCCAAGTCCACCAACCACTCAGCCATGGTCTGCATCAGCAGATCCTGGGCTGCTTTGCAGTGGTTGGTGTTCGTCAAAAGGATGCGATGTTCGACTCTATCCATCAGTCGGACATCGCACCCCCCTCCACAGCCGCCGCAGGAGCGACGGCGCTAGCGGCAGTAGCAGGCCCGGCCGGCGCCTGCGCTTTGCCCCGCTTAGGGGGAGGATTGCAGTTCCTCCCCTTCATGACGTGGGCCGCCGGGCGGCCACTGGCGGCGCAGACCGCGCAGTGTGGCGTGGCGACCTTACAGGAGGCGGCTTTGTGGCCCTCCTTGCCGCAGCGGTAGCAGGTGTCCGTCCTGTCTGCCGTGGACGGACACAGGGGCCTGGTGTGTCCGATGCCGAAGCACCGGAAACACCGCAGCGCCTGCTCCTCGAGTGCCCGTACCGCACCCGAGCTGAACCCTACCTTTAGCCGTCCCTTCGCAAGGACGGCTTTGGCAGCGGCGATTGGGCACTCGAGGCGAATGGTGCCCATTCCCCCGCGGCCGGGTCTTATGTCCCGGCCTTGGACCGCCGCGACGCCGCAGCCCCCTATCGCTGCGACCGCCGCCACCACCTCCTCCTTGGTGACGGAATCGTCAAGATCCGTCACCTCAATGGCCGCCAACTTGACCGGCCGGGCCACCTTTGCCGAGTCTGCGATGACCTCTTTCAGCTTTGATGCGAAGAGGTCCGCATGGGCACTACCCTCCGCCCCCGGGAACTCGAAAATTCGAGCCCCGGCTTGGGTCCGTCGGCAGGAGACACTGTTGATCCCCAGTTGGGCGGGATCGGCATTAGCACGCGCCCGCACCAGGAGGGACGCGTACGTCTCCCCTCGCCCCGCAGCCTCCGCGGTGAGCGTCACTACGACGGCTGCGGTTTTTGGGGGGACTAGCTTCCCCTTTACCCTCGCTTTCCCTTTGCCCCTGGGAGCGGTGGGCGCGGTAGTGGCCGGGACGGCAGGGACGACCGTCGCCGACTTCTTTCCCTTGCCCTTCCCCTTGCCCTTGCGGCCCACTACCGTCCACTCGTTGACCGGTGTGGTCGCAGGGAGAAGGACGTCTTCCGCCTGGGAGGAGGAGGACGGCCCTGGCTCGCACTGCCGTTTATCCGCCGCAAGCGGCGGTCGGAGGCGTTTCTCCGGCAGAAGCCGGTCCTCGATACCTGCTAAGCAGGACCTTGTGAAGGCCCTCTCCTCCATCACAACCTTGCGGATGATATCCTCAAGGTTGGAGGGGGGGCCCTCTGTCACGGGGCTCGTCCCGGCTTGCTGTGGCCGGGCCGTGGCTTCGGCCAGCTTCTTGTGAAGCTGGTTGACCTCGGACTGCAGGCGATCAACTTTCGCCTGCAGTTGCCGCGTTTCATCACTGGCCTTACGCCGAACCAGCTCCGCGACGACACCGCGCAGGCTCGCAGCCCGGCACTTGAGGGCCTTCTGGAAGGTCCCCTTTAGGTGGGAAGACTTAGTGGCGACCTCGATGATCTCCTTTTCATCCTCCTCCGCCATTCCCTCCAACTCTGCGAGGGAGTGGTCCGCGTATACAACGCGGGGGGCGCCGTAACCGGACTTGGCCCGGGCGGCGTGCGCCCGCGTCTCACTCGCCGCAACCCGCTCCTCAAGCTCTTGTTGGAGCTGCTCCCGCCTAGCCAGATCTAACTGGCGTTGAGCGTCCGCGAGCCCTACGGCATGGGTGTCTGCGGCCGCCGTCGGCTTCTTTGCCTTCGGCTTCGCCCTACCCGAGGCCGAGGAGCCCCCGGACCCACCACTCGTGCGGACCCGCTTCCGCGAACGAGAGTCGTCCGTGTCCGATGGTCGGACAATTGAGTCGTCCGAAGACTCGTCCGCCTCTCCGAAGAAGCTAGCCGCAGACGGCGCGCGGCTAGCCTCTGACGCAGCAGCGTCGGAGTGGCCCTGAGAAGGGCCTTTAGGTTGGCCCTTAGAAGGGCCTTTGGGTTGGCCCTGAGAAGGGCCTTTTTGTTTTAAAAAGCGCCCGGAGGCGTCACGCGCAGGGTCTTTCGACATTTTAAAATAAAATCAAATCCGCAGATCGCAGCTCGACAAGGCAAGATAATAAGAGCTTCGAAGCACAGTGTACTTTGGCCAACCCAGTCTGCCACTCCGTTACGGTGGTCAGAACTGGGCAGTTACCAGGGGACGCGACGTGGACGCAAACACTGTGGGGGGTCCCCCAACCTAACCTAACCTAACCTAACCTAACCTTTTTTTTTTTTTTTTTTTTTTTTTTTTTTTTTTTTTTTTTTTTTTTGCGCTGGGAAAAAATGCATTACGCATACCCTCCAATCGGAGGGGTATGTGGGACTCCCCGGTCTGACCCGGTATACCCACTAAAAATACCCAGCGGCATTCCCGCTTCGTCTGAGTGGCGGGGACTGGGAATCTTGGCACAGCCATCACTTCCAGTCCTCCGCCGACGATTGCCCTCAGGCCGGGCCCTCACGCGGGCCCGGGAATGACTTACGAAGGTGGTGGCGGGAGCAAAGTCCCGTCGCCACCAAGAGGAGGGAGAGGACGGCGCCTTCTCCGGCCTCTACGTCTGCGGAGCGGCGCTGCGAGAGGATCGTTCTCCCGCACGCGCTCCGCCTCCTCCTTTTGCGAGATTACGTCCTCGCAAAAGGAGGCAACCGCCGTCCAGGCCTCCTCGCTCCCCAGCATGGCCTCGACCACAGCGGGAAGCGAGAGGTCCTGCCCAATAACCGCAGTTAGACCGCGGCGCGGTTCGGACCATGCCGGGCACACCTCGAGGGTGTGTTGCGCCGTGTCCTCCGCCGCGCCGCAGTCGTGGCACGCCGGGGTTTCCTCCCTACCGATCCGATGCAGGTGCGATCCGAAACAGCCGTGGCCGGATAACACCTGCACCAGACGGAACGAGAGGAAACCGTGGGACCGCTCGAGCCAGCTCTGCAGAACCGGACCGAGCGCGTCCAACGTCCGGCGGCCAAAGGCGGCGGCGGCGAGGTCCTCCGTCCAATGGAGGACGATGGCTTCCTTCGCCTCCCGCCGCACGGCCTCCCGCTCTTCAGCGGCGGGGCGCTCCCCGAGCGCCTTCCGGCGCGCCGTCCACTCATAGACTCTGGCCAGCACCCAAGCCTCCAACTCCCAAGGAGGGGTGCCGGCCAGAGCGCACGCCGCCGAAAAGCCCACTGAGCGGTAAGCCCTCGCCACCCGCTGTGCAATGGCCCTTTGGGGCCTGCGGATGGCGGTCGCGTTCTCCCTCCTGTGGAGGGAGTCCGCCCAGATGGGTGCCCCGTACAGGGCCATGCTGCGGAGGATGCCGGCATACAGGCGCCGGCATTTCGCCTTAGGCCCCCCAAGGTTGGGGAGGAGCCACGAGAGGGCGTCCGCGGCTTTCAAGAGGCGCGTCGACAGCCCGCTGAAATGCGGGCCGAAGCGCCACCTCTCGTCCAGCACCAGACCCAGATACTTCATCTGGGGCTGGACTCCTATTCGGACGCCCTCCACGACGATGTGGGCATCGGGAGGAGGGCGACGCTGCCGGGGCCCGCGAAAGAACACGGCCTCCGTCTTGTGCAGCGCCACCCTCAATCCCAAGCGGCGGATCCTCTCTGCAACCAAGGATCCGCCAGCCGAGGCCAGACAGGCCGCCTCCCCAAAGCTCCTCCCCCGGGCAGTGAGAAGAGTGTCATCCGCGTAGCAGATGACACTCGTGCCCTGGAGGAGGGCTCCCCGCAAGAGCCAGTTGAACCCGATGTTCCACAGGAGAGGGCCCAGCACCGAACCCTGCGGAACACCGGACTCTGCGCCGTACCGCCGCACAGTGGCCGTCCTGTCCACGAGGAGGACTTCTCGGTCCTCCAAGTAGCTTGCCAGGAGGACCCGCAAGTATTGGGGCACTCCGTGATATCGGAGCGCCTCCAATATCGTCGAGTGGGGCACGGAGTTGAAGGCGTTTGAGATGTCGAATGACACCGCCAACACTCCGTCCCCCGCCTCCTCTGCCTCCTTCACCTGGCCCTTGAGTAGGGCCAGCGCGTCGATCGTCGAACGCCCTCGGCGGAAACCGAACTGGGCGTCCGACAGATCCGGCCCTACCCCCCGCAAATGGCTATTCAGCCGGGAGGCGACAATCCCCTCGAACATTTTACCGACCTCATCGAGCAGAACGATGGGCCGGTATGCCGAGGGGGAGTCCACCGGGCGACCCTCCTTACGGAGGAGGCATAGCTGCCCCTCCCTCCACAGCTTCGGGAACCTCCCAGCCGTAAAGCACGCGCTGAAGAGGTCCCGAAACCTGTCCTCCATTTGAGAGGCAGCGATAGCCACCACCCGTGCGGGGACGCCGTCTGGTCCGGGGGCCGTCTTCTTCCTGCGGAGGCTGAGGACCCCCGCCTCGAACTCCGCCGCCGTCACCGGGGGCACCTCCTCCTCCGGCAGGGCCGCCCCTTGCGGGGGATCCATGGCTGGTGGGGTGAAGTCGGTCCTGCGCGGAAACAGGGACCGGACCACCCCGTCCAGCAACGCTGGCTCGAGGGTCTCCGACAGGGGGGGACCACAGGGGCGGAGCTGGTTCCGCGCCGCCCTGTATGGCCTCCCGAAGGGGTCCCTATCGAGACCCTCCAGCATCTCGGCCCTGGCCGAGTCCTTGGCGGCGCCCATTGCGGACTTGAAGACCGTCGTCGCCTCCCGATAAGAGGCGTATAGACGGTCCTCTTCCACCAGATTTCGGGCGCTGCGCCGTCGGCTCCGCGCATAGGCCCTTCTGGACGCCACGCAGGCGGCCCGGAGCCCCGCCAGCTCCTCCGTCCACCAATAGACGGCACGACGGGGAGGCGGACGGCGAGACCGGGGCATGCTGGAGTTGCACACCTCGGTCAGGGACTCCCTCAGCCGAACCGCTGCGGCGTCCACGTCCCGGACCTCGCCAGGGGGCGACAGCCAGTCCTGGAGAAAGGCCGCCTCCTTGGCTGCCTCACGGTCCAGGCGGGTGAGAGCCCACCGCGGGAAGGGGGACTGCCCAGTGCGGGCCAACGCCCCTCCCCGGGCGGATATGTCGAACCGCACATATCGGTGGTCCGACATTGTCTCCACCATCTCAACCCGCCAGTTGACGACGCGGGCGGCTAGCGCGGGGGTGGCAAACGACACGTCCACCACCGACCCACCCTGTCGCCGCACACACGTGTGGACCGCCCCCCTGTTGAGGAGGGACACACCGCAAGAGGCCGCCCAAAACTCGACGGCGCGCCCCCGGACGTTGCAGCCGGCGGCCGGATTGCCCCAGGCCACCGACTTGGCATTGAGGTCGCCTAACACCACGGCCTGGCGTGGCGCCGCCCTCCCTACGACTGCGGTGAGGATCTCGAGGAAATCCTCAAAGTCCGAGAGAGGGCGGTTTGGGGAGAAATATACCCCCACCACCGCTATGTCTCCCCACGCGGCGGCCACGTATCCCGGTCCCCTCTCTAAGAGCGAGAGGGGAGGGGAGTCCGTGGAGGGCCGCGTTGACAATGCCACGAGGCCGTCCCGGTCGCCCAGCCAACGACCAGGGACCGAGTAAGGCTCGGCGACCACCGCCAAGTCCACCAACCACTCAGCCATGATCTGCATCAGCAGATCCTGGGCTGCTTTGCAGTGGTTGGCGTTCGTCTGAAGGATGCGATGCTCGACCCTATCCATCAGTCGGACATCGCACCCCCCTCCACAGCCGCCGCAGGAGCGACGGCGCTAGCGGCACTAGCAGGCCCGGTCGGCGCCTGCGCTTTGCCCCGCTTAGGGGGAGGATTGCAGTTCCTCCCCTTCATGACGTGGGCCGCCGGGCGGCCACTGGCGGCGCAGACCGCGCAGTGCGGCGTGGCGACCTTGCAGGAGGCAGCTTTGTGGCCCTCCTTGCCGCAGCGGTAGCAGGTGTCCGTCCTGTCTACAGTGGACGGACACAGGGGCCTGGTGTGTCCGATGCCGAAGCACCGGAAACACCGCAGCGCCTGCTCCTCGAGTGCACGTACTGCACCCGAGCTGAATCCTACGGTAAGCCGTCCCTTTGCAAGGACGGCTTTGGCAGCGGCGATTGGGCACTCGAGGCGAATGGTGCCCATGCCGCCGCGACCGGGTCTTATGTCCCGGCCTTGGACCGCCGCGACGCCACAGCCCCCTATCGCTGCGACCGCCGCCACCACCTCCTCCTTGGTGACGGAATCATCGAGATCCGTCACCTCAATGGCCGCCAACTTGACCGGCCGAGCCACCTTTGCCGAATCCGCAATGACCTCTTGCAGCTTGGCTGCGAAGAGGTCCGCATGGGCACTCCCTTCTGCCCCCGGGAACTCGAAGATTCGAGCCCCGGCTTGTGTCCGCCGGCAGGAAACACTGCCGATCCCCATTTGGGCGGGATCGGCATTTGCACGCGCCCGCACAAGAATGGACGCGTACGTCTCCCCTCGCCCCGCAGCCTCCGCGGTGAGCGTCACTACGACGGCTGCGGTTTTTGGGGGGACTAGCTTCCCCTTTCCTCCAGCTTTCCCTTTGCCTCTCCCCTTAGCCTTGCCGGTCATCTGCGGCTGGCTGGAAGCGGTGGGAGCGGTAGTGGCCGGGACGGCAGGGACGACTGTAGCCGACTTCTTTCCCTTTCCCTTCCCCTTGCGGCCCACCACCGTCCACTCGTTGACCGGTGCGGTCGCAGGGAGAAGGGCATCTTCCACCTGGGAGGAGGACGGCCCCGGCTCGCGCTGCCGTTTGTCCGCCGCAAGCGGCGGTCGGAGGCGTTTTTCCGGCAGGAGCCGGTCCTCAATCCCTGCTATGCAGGACCTTGTGAAGGCCCTCTCCTCCATCACAACCTTGTGGATGATATCCTCAAGGTTGGAGGTGGGGCCCTCTGTCGTGGAGCTCGTCCCGGCTTGTTGTGGCCGGGCCGTAGCTTCGGCCAGCTTCTTCTGAAGCTGGCTGACCTCCGACTGCAGGCGATCAACCTTCGCCTGCAGTTGCTGCGTCTCGTCGGTGGCCTTACGCCGAACCAACTCCGCGACAACACCACGCAGGCTCGCAGCCCGGCACTTGAGGGCCTTCTGAAAGGTCCCCTTCAGGTGGGAGGACTTAGTGGCGACCTCAACGATCTCCTTTTCGTCCTCCGCCGCCATTCCCTCCAACTCTGCGAGGGAGTGGTCCGCGTATACAACGCGGGGGGCGCCGTACCCGGACTTAGCCCGGGCGGCGTGCGCCCGCGTCTCGCTCGCCGCAACCCGCTCCTCCAGCTCCTGTTGGAGCTGCTCCCGCCGAGCCAGATCCAGCTGGCGTTGAGCGTCCGCGAGCCCAACGGAATGGGTGTCCGCGACCACCGTCGGCTTTTTGGCCTTCGGCTTCGCCCCACTCGAGTGCGAGGAGCTCCCGGACCCACCGCTCGGACGGACACGCTTTCGTCGGCGCGAGTCGTCTGTGTCCGACACTCGGACAAGTGAGTCGTCAGACGACTCGTCCGCCTCACCAAAGAAGCTAGCCGCAGACGGCGCGCGGCTAGCTTCTGACGCCGCAGCGTCGGAGTGGCCCTGAGAAGGGCCTTTGGGTTGGCCCTGAGAAGGGCCTTTGGGTTGGCCCTTAGAAGGGCCTTTGGGTTGGCCCTGAGAAGGGCCTTTTTGTTTTAAAAATCGCCCGGAGGCGTCACGCATAGGGTCTTTCGACATAATAAAATCCTTCAATCAAAGCTGAGCACGGCAAGAGAATAAAATGAGAGCTTTGAAGTCACAGTGAACTTTGGCCAACCCAGTCTGCCACTCCGTTACGGTGGTCAGAACTGGGCAGTTTCCAGGGGACGCGACGTGGACGCAAACACTGTGGGGGGTCCCCCAACCTAACCTAACCTAACCTAACCTTTTTTTTTTTTTTTTTTTTTTGCGCTGGGAAAAAATGCATTACGCATACCCTCCAATCGGAGGGGTATGTGGGACTCCCCGGTCTGACCCGGTATACCCACTAAAAATACCCAGCGGCATTCCCGCTTCGTCTGAGTGGCGGGGACTGGGAATCTTGGCACAGCCATCACTTCCAGTCCTCCGCCGACGATTGCCCTCAGGCCGGGCCCTCACGCGGGCCCGGGAATGACTTACGAAGGTGGTGGCGGGAGCAAAGTCCCGTCGCCACCAAGAGGAGGGAGAGGACGGCGCCTTCTCCGGCCTCTACGTCTGCGGAGCGGCGCTGCGAGAGGATCGTCCTCCCGCACGCGCTCCGCCTCCTCCTTTTGCGAGATTACGTCCTCGCAAAAGGAGGCAACCGCAGACCAGGACTCTTCGCTCCCAAGCATGGCCTCAACCACAGCGGGAAGCGAGAGGTCCCGTCCAACCACGGCAGTCAGATCACGGCGCAGTTCGGACCAAGCCGGGCACACCTCGAGGGTGTGCTGCGCCGTGTCCTCCGCTGCGCCGCAGTCGTGGCACGCCGGGGTTTCCTCCCTGCCGATCCGATGCAGGTGCGATCCGAAACAGCCGTGGCCGGATAACACCTGCACCAGACGGAACGAGAGGAAACCGTGGGACCGCTCGAGCCAGCTCTGCAGAACCGGACCGAGCGCGTCCAACGTCCGGCGGCCAAAGGCGGCGGCGGCGAGGTCTTCCGTCCAGTGGAGGACAATGGCGTCCTTCGCCTCCCGCCGCACTGCCTCCCGCTCTTCGGCGGCGGGGCGCTCCCCGAGCGCCTTCCGGCGCGCCGTCCACTCATATACTCTGGCCAGCACCCAAGCCTCCAACTCCCAAGGAGGAGTGCCGGCCAGAGCGCACGCCGCCGAGAAGCCCACTGAGCGGTAGGCCCTCGCCACCCGCTGTGCAATGGCCCTTTGGGGCCTGCGGATGGCGGTCGCATTCTCCCTCCTGTGGAGGGAGTCCGCCCAGATGGGTGCCCCGTATAGGGCCATGCTGCGCAAGATGCCGGCATACAGGCGCCGGCATTTCGCCTTGGGCCCCCCAAGGTTGGGGAGGAGCCACGAGAGGGCGTCCGCGGCTTTCAGGAGGCGCGTCGACAGCCCGCTGAAGTGCGGGCCGAAGCGCCACCTCTCGTCCAGCACCAGGCCCAGATACTTCATCTGGGGCTGGACTCCTATACGGACGCCCTCCACGACTATGTGGGCATCGGGAGGAGGGCGACGCTGCCGGGGGCCGCGAAAGAACACGGCCTCCGTCTTGTGCAGCGCCACCTCCAATCCCAGGCGGCGGATCCTCTCTGCAACCAAGGATCCGCCAGCCGAGGCCAGACAGGCCGCCTCCCCAAAGTTCCTCCCCCGGGCAGTGAGAAGAGTGTCATCCGCGTAGCAGATGACACTCGTGCCCTGGAGGAGGGCCCCCCGCAGAAGCCAGTTGAACCCGATGTTCCACAGGGGAGGGCCTAGCACCGAACCCTGCGGAACACCGGACTCTGCGCCGTACCGCCGCACAGTGGCCGTCCTGTCCACGAGGAGGACTTCTCGGTCCTCCAAGTAACTTGCTAGGAGGACCCGCAGGTATTGGGGCACTCCGTGATACCGGAGCGCCTCCATTATCGTCGAGTGGGGGACGGAGTTGAAGGCGTTTGAGATGTCGAATGACACCGCCAACACTCCGTCCCCCGCCTCCTCTGCCTCCTTCACCTGGCCCTTGAGTAGGGCCAGCGCGTCGATCGTCGAACGCCCTCGGCGGAAACCGAACTGGGCGTCCGACAGATCCGGCCCTACCCCCCGCAAATGGCTATCAAGCCGTGAGGCGACGATCCCCTCAAACATTTTGCCGACCTCATCGAGCAGGACGATGGGCCGGTATGCTGAGGGG
The DNA here is from genome assembly GCA_943136025.2 of Agrotis puta. NCBI lineage: Eukaryota > Metazoa > Arthropoda > Insecta > Lepidoptera > Noctuidae > Agrotis > Agrotis puta. The sequence continues at coordinate 50,135 of OW964168.2, forward strand.
GAGTCCACCGGGCGTCCCTCCTTACGGAGGAGGCATAGCTGCCCCTCCCTCCACAGTTTCGGGAACCTCCCAGCCGCAAAGCACGCGCTGAAGAGGTCCCGAAATCTGTCCTCCATTTGGGAGGCGGCGATAGCCACCACCCGTGCGGGGACGCCGTCTGGTCCGGGGGCCGTCTTCTTCCTGCGGAGGCTGAGGACCCCCGCCTCGAACTCCGCCGCCGTCACCGGGGGAACCTCCTCCTCCGGCAGGGCCGCCCCTTGCGGGGGATCCATGGATGGTGGGGTGAAGTCGGTCCTGCGCGGAAACAGGGACCGGACCACCCCATCCAGCAACGCTGGCTCGAGGGTCTCCGACAGGGGGGGACCACAAGGGCGGAGCTGGTTCCGCGCCGCCCTGTATGGCCTTCCGAAGGGGTCCCTATCGAGACCCTCCAGCATCTCGGCCCTAGCCGAGTCCTTGGCGGCGCCCATTGCGGACTTGAAGACCGTCGTCGCCTCCCGATAAGAGGCGTATAGACGGTCCTCTTCCGCCAGGTTTCGGGCGCTGCGCCGTCGGCTCCGCGCAAAGGCCCTTCTGGCCGCCACACAGGTGGCCCGGAGCCCTGCCAGCTCCTCCGTCCACCAATAGACGGCACGACGGGGAGGCGGACGGCGAGACCGAGGCATGCTGGAGTTACACACCTCGGTCAGGGACTCCCTCAGCCGAACCGCTGCGGCGTCCACGTCCCGGACCTCACCAGGGGGCGACAGCCAGTCCTGGAGAAAGGCCGCCTCCTTGGCTGCCTCACGGTCCAGGCGGGTGAGAGCCCACCGCGGGAAGGGGGACTGCCCAGTGCGGGCCAACGCCCCTCCCCGGGCGGATATGTCGAACCGCACATATCGGTGGTCCGACAATGTCTCCACCATCTCAACCCGCCAGTTGACGACGCGGGCGGCTAGCGCGGGGGTGGCAAACGACACGTCCACCACCGACCCACCCTGTTGCCGCACACACGTGTGGACCGCCCCCCTGTTGAGGAGGGACACACCGCATGAGGCCGCCCAAAACTCGACGGCGCGCCCCCGGACGTTGCAGCTAGGGGCCGGGTTGCCCCAGGCCACCGACTTGGCGTTCAGGTCGCCCAGCACCACGGCCTGGCGTGGCGCCGCCCTCCCTACGACTGCGGTGAGGATCTCCAGGAAATCCTCAAAGTCCGAGAGAGGGCGGTTTGGGGAGAAATAAACCCCCACCACCGCAATCTCTCCCCACGCGGCGGCCACGTATCCCGGTCCCCTCTCTAAGAGCGAGAGGGGAGGGGAGTCCGTGGAGGGCCGCGTCAACAATGCCACGAGGCCGTCCCGGTCGCCCAGCCAACGACCAGGGACCGAGTAAGGCTCGGCGACCACCGCCAGGTCCACCAACCACTCAGCCATGATCTGCATCAGCAGATCCTGGGCTGCTTTGCAGTGGTTGGCGTTCGTCTGAAGGATGCGATGTTCGACTCTATCCATCAGTCGGACATCGCACCCCCCTCCACAGCCGCCGCAGGAGCGACGGCGCTAGCGGCAGTAGCAGGCCCGGTCGGCGCCTGCGCTTTGCCCCGCTTAGGGGGAGGATTGCAGTTCCTCCCCTTCATGACGTGGGCCGCCGGGCGGCCACTGGCGGCGCAGACCGCGCAGTGCGGCGTGGCGACCTTGCAGGAGGCGGCTTTGTGGCCCTCCTTGCCGCAGCGGTAGCAGGTGTCCGTCCTGTCTGTCGTGGACGGACACAGAGGCCTGGTGTGTCCGATGCCGAAGCACCGGAAACACCGCAGCGCCTGTTCCTCGAGTGCCCGTACTGCACCCGAGCTGAACCCTACCTTTAGCCGTCCCTTCGCAAGGACGGCTTTGGCAGCGGCGATTGGGCACTCGAGGCGAATGGTGCCCATTCCGCCGCGGCCGGGTCTAATGTCCCGGCCTTGGACCGCCGCGACGCCACAGCCCCCTATCGCTGCGACCGCCGCTACCACCTCCTCCTTGGTGACGGAGTCATCCAAATCCGTCACCTCAATGGCCGCCAACTTGACCGGCCGAGCCACCTTGGCCGAATCTGCGATGACCTCCTGCAGCTTGGCTGCAAAGAGGTCTGCATGGGCACTACCCTCCGCCCCCGGGAACTCAAAAATTCGAGCCCCGGCTTGGGTCCGTCGGCAGGAGACACTGCTGATCCCCAGTTGGGCGGGATCGGCATTTGCACGCGCCCGCACCAGAAGGGACGCGTACGTCTCCCCTCGCCCCGCAGCCTCCGCGGTGAGCGTCACTACAACGGCTGCGGTTTTTGGGGGAACTAGCTTCCCCTTTCCACTCGCTTTCCCTTTGCCCTTGGTAGCGGTGGGCGCGGTAGTGGCCGGGACGGCAGGGACGACCGTCGCCGACTTTTTGCCCTTGCCCTTCCCTTTGCGGCCCACAACCGTCCACTCGTTGACCGGTGTGGTCGCAGGGAGAAGGGCGTCTTCCGCCTGGGAGGAGGAGGACGGCCCTGGCTCGCGCTGCCGTTTATCCGCCGCAAGCGGCGGCCGGAGGCGTTTCTCCGGCAGGAGCCGGTCCTCAATTCCTGCTAAGCAGGACCTTGTGAAGGCCCTCTCCTCCATCACCACCTTGCGGATGATATCCTCAAGGTTGGAGGGGGGGCCCTCTGTCACGGGGCTCGTCCCGGCTTGCTGTGGCCGAGCCGTGGCTTCGGCCAGCTTCTTGTGAAGCTGGCTGACCTCCGACTGCAGGCGATCAACTTTCGCCTGCAGTTGCCGCGTTTCATCACTGGCCTTACGTCGAACCAGCTCCGCGACGACACCGCGCATGCTCGCGGCCCGGCACTTGAGGGCCTTTTGGAAGGTCCCCTTTAGGTGGGAGGACTTAGTGGCGACCTCGATGATCTCCTTTTCATCCTCCTCCGCCATTCCCTCCAACTCTGCGAGGGAGTGGTCCGCGTATACAACGCGGGGGGCGCCGTACCCGGACTTGGCCCGGGCGGCGTGCGCCCGCGTCTCGCTCGCCGCAACCCGCTCCTCAAGCTCTTGTTGGAGCTGCTCCCGCCTAGCCAGATCTAACTGGCGTTGAGCGTCCGCGAGCCCAACGGCATGGGTATCCGCGACCACCGTCGGCTTCTTTGCCTTCGGCTTCGCCCCACTTGAGTGCGATGAGCTCCCGGACCCACCGCTCGGACGTACACGCTTCCGTCGGCGCGAGTCGTCTGTGTCCGACACTCGGACAAGTGAGTCGTCAGACGACTCGTCCGCCTCACCAAAGAAGCTAGCCGCAGACGGCGCGCGGCTAGCCTCTGACGCCGCAGCGTCGGAGTGGCCCTGAGAAGGGCCTTTGGGTTGGCCCTGAGAAGGGCCTTTGGGTTGGCCCTTAGAAGGGCCTTTGGGTTGGCCCTGAAAAGGGCCTTTTTGTTTTAAAAAGCGCCCGGAGGCGTCACGCGCTGGGTCTTTCGACATTTTTAAAATAAAATCCGCAGGTCTTAGCTCGTCAAGGCAAGAGAATAAAAGAGCTTCGAAGCACAGTGTACTTTGGCCAACCCAGTCTGCCACTCCGTTACGGTGGTCAGAACTGGGCAGTTACCAGGGGACGCGACGTGGACGCAAACACTGTGGGGGGTCCCCCAACCTAACCTAACCTAACCTAACCTTTTTTTTTTTTTTTTTTTTTAACGTGTGGAAATCCTCATGGACTTCCTCCGCCTGGGGAAGGCGGAGGGGCATGTCAGACTCGACTGACTAAAACCACACGGTGTCCTCTACTGCCTTTAGCCGGGGGTGCGGGCCCACTTGCGCATTCACCGCTCCCCGGCAGGCCTTGACCCGACTACATCGCCGGGTCCCTCTCCTCGGTGCGGCCGTTCACCAACGGCCGCACCTCTCTTCGAGTGGCGACGAAGGACACGTCGCCGCCAACTCGGGCCTGTATCTGGTCGGGCGGCTGACTGCCCCAAGTCAGCCGCCCGCAGGCTACCTCTCATGGAGGACGCAGATCGGTTTGCGCCCGGCGGCGCCCGGTGCGTCTGCGGGAGCTGAGAGGGATGGCAACCCTCTCTCTTTCCCTCTCCGCCGTCTCCTTCGCGAGCATGACATCCTCGCAGAAGGCGACGGCCCCTTCCCACGCACTCTCGCTTCCGACCATGGCCTCGACGACAGTCGGAAGCGAGAGATCGCTCCCGCCGATCGCTGCGATCAGATCACGGCGCTGCGACGCCCACGCTGAGCATTCCTCCAGCGTGTGCTGCGCCGTGTCTTCCGGGCAACCATCGCAGTGATGGCACACGGGCGTCTGCTCCCGACCTATGCGACGCAGATACTTCCCGAAGCAACCGTGTCCGGAAAGTATCTGCGTCAGTCGGAAGGTGAGAGCGCCGTGCCTCCTGCCGATCCACGCCTCCATGACGGGCCTTACCGCCGCAATAGCGGCGTGCCCCGCACTGGGTTGCGCAAGTCGCGCCTCCCACTCCGCCGCTAGAGATCGGCGGAGCTCAGACCGCCGCGTCTCCACTGCGCTAGGCAGCGGCCTTTCGCCCCGCTCCTGGGCCTCCCCGCGCCACCGATACATTGACGCGAGGAGTTTCGCCTCCAGATCCCAGGGCGGTGATCCGGCCAACAGGCAGGCCGCTTCGTGGGAGATCGTGCAGTACCCCCTGATCACCCTGACGGCCATCGCTCGCTGCGGCCTTCGCAGCATTGCGACGTTGCGGGCCGACAGGGTGTCCGCCCACACGGGTGCTCCATATAGAGCCATAGACCGCACGATCCCCAAGTAGAGCCTCCGGCAAGATGACTCTGGCCCCCCCAAGTTAGGCAGCAGCCGTGTCAGAGCCGCCGCTGCGCCCATCAGTTTAGGGGCCAGTTGCCGGAAGTGCGGCCCGAAGTCCCATCGGCTATCGAGGACGAGTCCTAAGTACTTCATCGTCGACTCGACGCCGATGCGGACGCCTCCCACCACTATGTTGGACCCCGAGGGTGGCGCGCGCCGGGCCCCGTGGAAACACAGAGCCTCGGATTTGTTGAGCGCCACCTCGAGGCCCAACCGCCGGATCCTAGCAACGACTTGCGCAACCCCCGCAGTCGCCAGTAGCGACGCGTCGCGGTACGTCTTCCCCCGTGCCGTCACCAACGTGTCGTCGGCGTAACAGACTACGCCGACGCCATGGAGGAGCGCACCGCGCAACACCCAGTCGTATCCGATGTTCCACAGGAGCGGCCCCAAGACCGACCCCTGTGGAACACCGCACGACGTTTCTCGCCGACCCCATCCTTCCTGACCCGGGTAGATCACTGACCTGTCAGCCAGGTAGGCCCCGACAGTGTGGCGGAGGTAGGTCGGCACCCCGTGGTATCGGAGCGCCTCCCTGATGCAACTCCAGGGCAAGGTGTTGAAGGCGTTGGCGATGTCGAGCGACACCGCCAAGACGACCTCACCCCGTGCAACTGCTTCCTCCGCCAAGGCCCTTACGCGCATGATCGCGTCCACTGTAGAGCGCCCTTGACGGAAACCAAACTGGTTGTCCGCCAGATCCGGCCCCACGCCAGAGAGGTGCCGGACGAGGCGGTTTGCGATTACTCGCTCGAAGAGCTTGCCCACCTCGTCCAACAGCACAATGGGGCGGTAAGCGGACGGAGAGTCCGCAGGGCGCCCTGGCTTATGAAGCAGAACCAGCTTCCCCGTCTTCCATAGGCGTGGAAACTGGCCCCGCTGCAAACATGCGCTCAACAGCCCTCGCAGTCGGGGCCCGAGAGCCTTCGAGGCCAAGACCCATGCGCGGCCGGGTATGCCGTCGGGCCCTGGGGCGGTATTCTTGGCTTGAAGCCTCAAAACCGCCGCTCTCAATTCTGCCCGGGTCACTTCGGGCACGTCGTCGTCGCCGTCGTCGTCCCCGTTGGGCACCTCGGAGGGCGGAACCATGGGTGGCGGGGTATGCTCTGCCCTAGAGGGGAACAGAGCGCCAACTACGCTGCTCAATAGCTCTGGCCGGAGGCTCTGGGACAGCGGGGGGGCCCATGGACGGAGTTTGCCCCGTACCATTAAGTATGGGCGCCCCCATGGATCTCGGTCCAGAGTCTGCAGCTGCTCCTCTCGAGCCAGGACTTTGGCCCGCTTGATGGCAAGCTGTAGTGCCTTCCTCGCCGCCCTGTACCCCTCATACAGTTCCGCCTCTTCGGCCTCGTCTGCCGCATCCCTGACGCGGCTACGCCTCCTGCGGAGCCTGGCGTACCGGCGCCGAGCGGCAACACACGCAGCGCGCAGCCGCTCGATGTCTTGCGACCACCAGTACACCTGGCGCCTAGCCGGTCGGGACAGAACCCTAGGCATAGCAGCGTCACAGACATGCGACATGGCTTTCCGGAACCACTCCGCCTCGCTGTCGATATCGTCAGGCCTGTCCGGTGCTGACACCCAGGCCTGGACTATCGAGGCTTCAACGAGTAGGTCCCGGTCCAGTTGCCGAAGCGCCCAACGCGGACCGACCCCGCCAGGGCCCGCTTGAACCGGGGTGGCAGAAGTCTGGACAGAAACATCGAATCGGATGTACCGATGATCGGACAGAGTCTCCGCCTCCTCCACCACCCGCCAGTCCTGGACACGGCGCGCTAGTGCGGGGCTAGCGAACGTCAAGTCCACTATGGAACCGCCCCGCTGGCGCACGCACGTGTCTACGGAACCCCTATTTAGGAGCTGGAGACCGGCCTCGATCGCCCACTCCTCCAGCACCTCTCCCCGCGCGTCTGTTGTCGGGGAACCCCAAGCCGTGGATTTGGCATTGAAGTCCCCAAGAACCAGCACGGGGCGAGGACGACTACGGGCGACGACGACGCCCAACTCCACCACAAATCTCTCAAAGTCGGCGAGAGGTCTGTTCGGGGAGAAATAAACCCCCACAACCACCATCTCCCCGAACAGTGCCGCCACGTGGCCCTGCCCAACGGCGAGAGCCTCCATCATCGGGGACCCATTCCCGGCTCTGGAGATCAGTGTCACCGAGCCGTTCGTGTCGCTCGCCCAGTCAGCTCGCCCGGGCGGGACGAAGTACGGCTCGGCGACAACCGCGACACCTATCGACCACTGCGCCATGCTCTGGAGTAATAAATCCTGAGCCCGGGCGCAGTGGTTGATGTTCGCTTGGAGGAATCGCAGAGATGGGGCCATTACTGGGTGTCCATGGTCTGCGATTCCTCACTTTGTGACTGAGCCGGGACTACTGAAGTCTGGGCCCTCCCCTTCTTTTTGCCGTTGGGTGCGACGCATGGCTTTCGGCCCACCCGATGCCCTGCAGGCTTACCCAGCGCTGCACAAGCTAAGCAGTGGGGCGGGGCCGTGCAAGAGGCGACCACATGTCCGGGCTGACCGCATCCGAAGCACCGATCGCGGTAGTTTGTGTCGGAGACGCACTGCGTTCCGACATGGCCGTCCGTCAAGCACCGGAAGCACGTCGTACCTCTTGCAGGCAACAGTTTTACCTGTGCCGACACCCACCCCACGAGCAGCCGGCGTCCGTCCGCCAGCCTCTGCGCCGCCGCCACAGGACAGCTCAGAACTATAGAGCTCATGCCTCGAAAGCCCGGGCGGATTTTGCCGGGCTTAATTTGACTGGGCGGGCACTCTCCCGCCCTCGCCACGGCAGCCACGACCTCCTCGACTGAGACAGAGTCGTCCAAGCCTGCGATACGCAGGTCGGCGCACTTCGTAGGCCTGGACACCCGGAGCTCGCCTTCCTCGAATTGCGCCCTGATTTTTTCGGCCAAGGCGTCTGCCTTCGGGCCACTCGTGGCGCCGGACACCTCTAGAAGGCAAGCTCCGGTAGCAGTCCGCTTGCAGCGGAGGCCCGCTATGCCGAGGTCGCCGAGGCTTATTGAAGCCTTGGCCTTCGTCAGGACCGCAGCATAGGTCATGCCCCTCTCCTCCGCTCCAGGCTGCAAAGTGAGTACTACAGCCGTGGAGCGGGGGGCGCGGACCTTGGCCACCTTCTCGGCCTCCCTTTGTTTGGCCGCCTTCTTGGCTTTCTTCCTCGCCGCTTTCTTCGCCTTTTTCTTGGCTCCGACAGTCTCCCACTGGCTCTGCTGGGAAGCTGTCGGTGCCTCAGTTTCGGGAGCCCTGGGAGCCGAGGACGCTGTCTCAGCATTAGGGACAGCTGCTGCTGCAGCCTTCGTCCTTTTGCCAGCCCCTTTGCCTTTTCCTCCGGCTACGCTAGGTTCTTTGGCAGCGGGTTCTGCCACCTCAGTTGGCCGAGTCGAGGTCGGCGCTGCAGCTTTGGCTGCGAAAGTAGCGGCCGCAGCCACCGCCCGCTTTGAAGGCCCGTCTGTGGCCAGGGGAGGGCGCAGCATTTGCCGCTCGAGGACGTCGAAGCGGGCTCGGTAGCTCTCGAGCTCGCTCCTGAGGAGCCGCACCACTTCCGACTCCTCCGGCTGCCTCACGTCCTCCTTTTGGCGCTCGGTCTGCAGCGCAGCGAGCTCCGCTCGGAACGCCTCGTGCTCTCTGCGGAGCCCGGCCAGCTGGGCCGACAGACGGGCGTTCTGCGCCTGTAATCGCGCGGTCTCCTCGGAAGAGGTGCGGGTCAGCAGCACCTCTGCGGTCTCCGAGATGGAGGCCGCCGCATCTTTTAGGGCTTTTTGGAAGGTGCCCTTCAAACCTTTTGACGATTTGGCGACCCTTTTAATGGCCGCCACGGCGTCCTGCATCCTGCTGGCCAGTTCTCCGGCCAGCAGGTCCTCCGTCTCCCTCTCCGACACCGCGGAGACTGCAGAGGCGGAGGAAGTCTCGGACAATCTGGTGATCCGTCCGGATAGTTTTCGGGCCAACTCGGCCACCTCCCTTTCGTCCGCCTCTGCCCTCTCCTGTTTGGCGGCAGCCTTCTTCGCCTCCGCCAGTTCGCGCCGTGCCTTGGACAGGCCAATGAATTGGCCTGTCGACGCTGGGCGTCCTCTTCCTCTTTTGGAGGACGAGGAGGCGAGTGCTTTCCTAGCAGTCGCTCCCTCGTCCGTCATGTCGTCGCTGGAGTCGTTGTCGTCTCCAGATCCTTCAGCCACTACTGGTGGGGCCCGTCGCTTGCGCCAAAATTTGACTGAAGCGGCGGGCACCTCCTCCGCCAATGTAGATGCGGTGTCCGAGGTGGACATCTCGTCCACATTAGAGGGCAGCCTCTGGAGAACCACCACTGGTTCTCGAGAGCACCCCGGAGCACTCCTTGCTCCCGTCTCCTCCTTCTCCTTCTCCTCTCTTCCCTCCTTCTCAACATCGTTTGGTTTAAAAATTTCGGTATCCATACTGTACCCACGAGAATGGGGGAAATAAAGGGTCCACCTGGGCAGAGACCCCTGTACCCAGGTAAGCCTTAAGCATTTATTACTCGCCAGGGGGTCGGCCGGTACCCTGGCGAGGGTAGCACTAGCGACTGATTGTTCATAAGAACACCCGTCAGCCATACATCTCCTCGCGGTGCTCCGCCGCTTGAGATTCGGGGTGACTTTTTATAGAGGTTTTCTACCTCGTGGCCCGGGCGGTTAAGCCGAGGCCCTCGGTCCCGATCAGGATCGGGATTACGAGATTTATGACGGCGACAAGGAAGGGCACAGTCCCTCCCTGTCTGCCCGGAGGCAGTGCAAGTGCACACCGGGCCCGTCCATGCTCCTCCACTGTGCCCTCTGCAAGACAGAGGAACACGCGGAACAACGCCCCCACCGGTCCAAATGGGACCCCTCCAGTGTCAGACTATTCGCCACGACAGTGAATTTCCCCGCTAAACAAGATGAAGAAATCTTCTTCCAGTTTCTCGGAGAACGTCACTGCCGCGCCCAGGATGCACCGTCCTGCCAGCTGCCGTTCCCTCCCGACGTATCAAAAGGGACAAGCAGCCGACAGGCACACGAGGAGGTTTTCTGACCTAGCACCCCAACCTAACCTAACCTAACCTAACCTAACCTTTTTTTTTTTTTTTTTTTTTTTTTTTTTTTTTTTTTTTTTTTTTTTTTTTTTTGCGCTGGGAAAAAATGCATTACGCATACCCTCCAATCGGAGGGGTATGTGGGACTCCCCGGTCTGACCCGGTATACCCACTAAAAATACCCAGCGGCATTCCCGCTTCGTCTGAGTGGCGGGGACTGGGAATCTTGGCGCAGCCATCACTTCCAGTCCTCCGCCGACGATTGCCCTCAGGCCGGGCCCTCGCGCGGGCCCGGGAATGACTTACGAAGGTGGTGGCGGGAGCAAAGTCCCGTCGCCACCAAGAGGACGGTGCCTTCTGCGGCCTCTTCGTCTGCGGAGCGGCGCCGCGAGAGGATCGTCCTCCCGCACGCGCTCCGCCTCCTCCTTTTGCGAGATGACGTCCTCGCAAAAGGAGGCAACCGCCGTCCAGGCCTCCTCGCTCCCCAGCATGGCCTCGACCACTGCGGGAAGCGAGAGGTCCTGCCCAATAACCGCAGTTAGACCGCGGCGCGGTTCGGACCAAGCCGGGCACACCTCGAGGGTGTGCTGCGCCGTGTCCTCCGCCGCGCCGCAGTCGTGGCACGCCGGGGTTTCCTCCCTACCGATCCGATGCAGGTGCGATCCGAAACAGCCGTGGCCGGATAACACCTGCACCAGACGAAACGAGAGGAAACCGTGGGAACGCTCGAGCCAGCTCTGCAGAACCGGACCGAGCGCGTCCAACGTCCGGCGGCCAAAGGCGGCGGCGGCGAGGTCCTCCGTCCAATGGAGGACGATGGCGTCCTTCGCCTCCCGCCGCACTGCCTCCCGCTCTTCGGCGGCGGGGCGCTCCCCGAGCGCCTTCCGGCGCGCCGTCCACTCATATACTCTGGCCAGCACCCAAGCCTCCAACTCCCAAGGAGGAGTGCCGGCCAGAGCGCACGCCGCCGAAAAGCCCACCGAACGGTAGGCCCTCGCCACCCGCTGTGCAATGGCCCTTTGGGGCCTGCGGATGGCGGTCGCATTCTCCCTCCTGTGGAGGGAGTCCGCCCAGATGGGTGCCCCGTACAGGGCCATGCTGCGCAGGATGCCGGCATACAGGCGCCGGCATTTCGCCTTGGGCCCCCCAAGGTTGGGGAGGAGCCACGAGAGGGCGTCCGCGGCTTTCAGGAGGCGCGTCGACAGCCCGCTGAAGTGCGGGCCGAAGCGCCACCTCTCGTCCAGCACCAGGCCCAGATACTTCATCTGGGGCTGGACTCCTATACGGACGCCCTCCACGACTATGTGGGCATCGGGAGGAGGGCGACGCTGCCGGGGGCCGCGAAAGAACACGGCCTCCGTCTTGTGCAGCGCCACCTCCAATCCCAGGCGGCGGATCCTCTCTGCAACCAAGGATCCGCCAGCCGAGGCCAGACAGGCCGCCTCCCCAAAGTTCCTCCCCCGGGCAGTGAGAAGAGTGTCATCCGCGTAGCAGATGACACTCGTGCCCTGGAGGAGGGCCCCCCGCAGAAGCCAGTTGAACCCGATGTTCCACAGGGGAGGGCCCAGCACCGAACCCTGCGGAACACCGGACTCTGCGCCGTACCGCCGCACCGTGGCCGTCTTGTCTACGAGGAGGACCTCTCGGTCCTCCAAGTAACTGGCCAGGAGGTCCCGCAAGTATTGGGGCACTCCGTGATACCGGAGCGCCTCCAATATCGTCGAATGGGGGACGGAGTTGAAGGCGTTGGAGATGTCGAATGACACCGCCAACACTCCGTCCCCCGCCTCCACTGCCTCCTTCACCTGGCCCTTGAGTAGGGCCAGTGCGTCGATGGTCGAACGCCCTCGGCGGAAACCGAACTGGGCGTCCGACAGGTCCGGCCCTAACCCCCGCAAGTGGCTATCAAGCCGTGAGGCGACGATCCCCTCAAACATTTTGCCGACCTCATCGAGCAGGACGATGGGCCGGTATGCTGAGGGGGAGTCCACCGGGCGTCCCTCCTTACGGAGGAGGCATAGCTGCCCCTCCCTCCACAGTTTCGGGAACCTCCCAGCCGCAAAGCACGCGCTGAAGAGGTCCCGAAATCTGTCCTCCATTTGGGAGGCGGCGATAGCCACCACCCGTGCGGGGACGCCGTCTGGTCCGGGGGCCGTCTTCTTCCTGCGGAGGCTGAGGACCCCCGCCTCGAACTCCGCCGCCGTCACCGGGGGGACCTCCTCCTCCGGCAGGGCCGCCCCTTGCGGGGGATCCATGGGTGGTGGGGTGAAGTCGGTCCTGCGCGGAAACAGGGACCGGACCACCCCATCCAGCAGCGCTGGCTCGAGGGTCTCCGACAGGGGGGGACCATAGGGGCGGAGCTGGTTCCGCGCCGCCCTGTATGGCCTCCCGAAGGGGTCCCTATCGAGACCCTCCAGCATCTCGGCCCTCGCCGAGTCCTTGGCGGCGCCCATTGCGGACTTGAAGACCGTCGTCGCCTCCCGATAAGAGGCGTATAGACGGTCCTCTTCCGCCAGGTTTCGGGCGCTGCGCCGTCGGCTCCGCGCGTAGGCCCTTCTGGACGCCACGCAGGTGGCCCGGAGCCCCGCCAGCTCCTCCGTCCACCAATAGACGGCACGACGGGGAGGCGGACGGCGAGACCGGGGCATGCTGGAGTTGCACACCTCGGTCAGGGACTCCCTCAGCCGAACCGCTGCGGCGTCCACGTCCCGGACCTCACCAGGGGGCGACAGCCAGTCCTGGAGGAAGGCCGCCTCCCTGGCTGCCTCCCGGTCCAGGCGGGTGAGAGCCCACCGCGGGAAGGGGGACTGCCCAGTGCGGGCCAACGCCCCTCCCCGGGCGGGTATGTCGAACCGCACATATCGGTGGTCCGACAATGTCTCCACCATCTCTACCCGCCAGTTGACGACGCGGGCGGCTAGCGCGGGGGTGGCAAACGACACGTCCACCACCGACCCACCCTGTTGCCGCACACACGTGTGGACCGCCCCCCTGTTGAGGAGGGACACACCGCATGAGGCCGCCCAAAACTCCACGGCGCGCCCCCGGACGTTGCAGCTGGCGGCCGGATTGCCCCAGGCCACCGACTTGGCGTTGAGGTCGCCCAGCACCACGGCCTGTCGTGGCGCCGCCCTCCCTACGACTGCGGTGAGGACTTCGAGGAAATCCTCAAAGTCCGAGAGAGGGCGGTTTGGGGAGAAATAGACTCCCACCACCACTATGTCTCCCCACGCGGCGGCCACGTATCCCGGTCCCCTCTCTAAGAGCGAGAGGGGAGGGGAGTCCGTGGAGGGCCGCGACAACAGTGCCACGAGGCCGTCCCGGTCGCCCAGCCAACGACCAGGGACCGAGTAAGGCTCGGCGACCACCGCCAAGTCCACCAACCACTCAGCCATGATCTGCATCAGCAGATCCTGGGCTGCTTTGCAGTGGTTGGCGTTCGTCTGAAGGATGCGATGTTCGACTCTATCCATCAGTCGGACATCGCACCCCCCTCCACAGCCGCCGCAGGAGCGACGGCGCTAGCGGCAGTAGCAGGCCCGGTAGGCGCCTGCGCTTTGCCCCGCTTAGGGGGAGGATTGCAGTTCCTCCCCTTCATGACGTGGGCCGCCGGGCGGCCACTGGCGGCGCAGACCGCGCAGTGCGGCGTGGCGACCTTGCAGGAGGCGGCTTTGTGGCCCTCCTTGCCGCAGCGGTAGCAGGTGTCCGTCCTGTCTGCCGTGGACGGACACAGGGGCCTGGTGTGTCCGATGCCGAAGCACCGGAAACACCGCAGCGCCTGCTCCTCGAGTGCACGTACTGCACCCGAGCTGAACCCTACCTTAAGCCGTCCCTTCGCGAGAACGGCTTTGGCAGCGGCGATCGGGCACTCGAGGCGAATGGTGCCCATACCGCCGCGGCCGGGTCTTATGTCCCGGCCTTGGACCGCCGCGACGCCACAGCCCCCTATCGCTGCGACCGCCGCTACCACCTCCTCCTTGGTGACGGAATCATCGAGATCCGTCACCTGAATGGCCGCCAACTTGACCGGCCGAGCCACCTTGGCCGAATCCGCGATGACCTCTTGCAGCTTGGCTGCGAAGAGGTCCGCATGGGCACTCCCTTCTGCCCCCGGGAACTCGAAGATTCGAGCCCCGGCTTGGGTCCGTCGGCAGGAAACACTGCCGATCCCCATTTGGACGGGATCGGCATTTGCACGCGCCCGCACAAGGATAGACGCGTACGTCTCCCCCCGCCCCGCGGCCTCCGCGGTGAGCGTCACTACGACGGCCGCGGTTTTAGGGGGGACTAACGTCGCCTTTCCTTTTCCCCTCCCCTTTCCCTTGCCGGTCACCTGCGACCGGCTGGGAGCGGTGGGAGCGGTAGTGGCCGGGACGGCGGGAGCGACTGTCGCCGACTTCCCGCCCTTGCCCTTCCCCTTGCCTTTGCCCTTGCCCACTACCGTCCACGCGTTGACCGGTGTGGTCGCAGGCAGAAGGGTATCTTCCACCTGGGAGGACGAGGACGGCCCTGGCTCGCGCTGCCGTTTATCCGCCGCAAGCGGTGGTCGGAGGCGTTTCTCCGGCAGGAGCCGGTCCTCAATCCCTGCGAGGCAGGACCTTGTGAAGGCCCTCTCCTCCATCACCACCTTGCGGATGATATCCTCAAGGTTGGAGGTGGGGCCTTCTGTCGTGGAGCTCGTCCCAGCTTGTTGTGGCCGGGCCGTAGCTTCGGCCAGCTTCTTCTGAAGCTGGCTGACCTCCGACTGCAGGCGATCAACCTTCGCCTGCAGTTGCTGCGTCTCGTCGGTGGCCTTTCGCCGAACCAACTCCGCGACAACACCACGCAGGCTCGCAGCCCGGCACTTGAGGGCCTTCTGAAAGGTCCCCTTCAGGTGGGAGGACTTAGTGGCGACCTCAACGATCTCCTTTTCGTCCTCCTCCGCCATTCCCTCCAACTCTGCAAGGGAGTGGTCCGCGTATACAACGCGGGGGGCGCCGTACCCGGACTTAGCCCGGGCGGCGTGCGCCCGCGTCTCGCTCGCCGCAACCCGCTCCTCCAGCTCTTGCTGGAGCTGCTCCCGTCGGGCCAGGTCCAACTGGCGTTGAGCGTCCGCGAGCCCAACAGAATGGGTGTCCGCGACCACCGTCGGCTTCTTCGCCTTCGGCTTCGCCCCACTTGAGTGCGATGAGCTCCCGGACCCACCGCGCACACGCTTTCGTCGGCGCGAGTCGTCTGTGTCCGACACTCGGACAAGCGAATCGTCAGACGACTCGTCCGCCTCACCAAAGAAGCTAGCCGCAGACGGCGCGCGGCTAGCCTCTGACGCCGCAGCGTCGGAGTGGCCCTGAGAAGGGCCTTTGGGTTGGCCCTGAGAAGGGCCTTTGGGTTGGCCCTGAGAAGGGCCTTTGGGTTGGCCCTTAGAAGGGCCTTTTTGTTTTAAAAAGCGCCCGGAGGCGTCACGCGCAAGGTCTTTCGACATGATAAAATCCGCAGGTCAAAGCTGAACAAGGCAAGAGAATAAAATGAGAGCTTTGAAGTCACAGTGAACTTTGGCCAACCCAGTCTGCCACTCCGTTACGGTGGTCAGAACTGGGCAGTTACCAGGGGACGCGACGTGGACGCAAACACTGTGGGGGGTCCCCCAACCTAACCTAACCTAACCTAACCTTTTTTTTTTTTTTTTTTTTTTTTTTTTTTTTTTTTTTTTTTTTTTTTTTTTTTTTTTTTTTTGCGCTGGGAAAAAATGCATTACGCATACCCTCCAATCGGAGGGGTATGTGGGACTCCCCGGTCTGACCCGGTATACCCACTAAAAATACCCAGCGGCATTCCCGCTTCGTCTGAGTGGCGGGGACTGGGAATCTTGGCGCAGCCATCACTTCCAGTCCTCCGCCGACGATTGCCCTCAGGCCGGGCCCTCGCGCGGGCCCGGGAATGACTTACGAAGGTGGTGGCGGGAGCAAAGTCCCGTCGCCACCAAGAGGACGGTGCCTTCTGCGGCCTCTTCGTCTGCGGAGCGGCGCCGCGAGAGGATCGTCCTCCCGCACGCGCTCCGCCTCCTCCTTTTGCGAGATGACGTCCTCGCAAAAGGAGGCAACCGCCGTCCAGGCCTCCTCGCTCCCCAGCATGGCCTCGACCACTGCGGGAAGCGAGAGGTCCTGCCCAATAACCGCAGTTAGACCGCGGCGCGGTTCGGACCAAGCCGGGCACACCTCGAGGGTGTGCTGCGCCGTGTCCTCCGCCGCGCCGCAGTCGTGGCACGCCGGGGTTTCCTCCCTACCGATCCGATGCAGGTGCGATCCGAAACAGCCGTGGCCGGATAACACCTGCACCAGACGAAACGAGAGGAAACCGTGGGAACGCTCGAGCCAGCTCTGCAGAACCGGACCGAGCGCGTCCAACGTCCGGCGGCCAAAGGCGGCGGCGGCGAGGTCCTCCGTCCAATGGAGGACGATGGCGTCCTTCGCCTCCCGCCGCACTGCCTCCCGCTCTTCGGCGGCGGGGCGCTCCCCGAGCGCCTTCCGGCGCGCCGTCCACTCATATACTCTGGCCAGCACCCAAGCCTCCAACTCCCAAGGAGGAGTGCCGGCCAGAGCGCACGCCGCCGAAAAGCCCACCGAACGGTAGGCCCTCGCCACCCGCTGTGCAATGGCCCTTTGGGGCCTGCGGATGGCGGTCGCATTCTCCCTCCTGTGGAGGGAGTCCGCCCAGATGGGTGCCCCGTACAGGGCCATGCTGCGGAGGATGCCGGCATACAGGCGCCGGCATTTCGCCTTGGGCCCCCCAAGGTTGGGGAGGAGCCACGAGAGGGCGTCCGCGGCTTTTAAGAGGCGCGTCGACAGCCCGCTGAAGTGCGGGCCGAAGCGCCACCTCTCGTCCAGCACCAGGCCCAGATACTTCATCTGGGGCTGGACTCCTATACGGACGCCCTCCACGACTATGTGGGCATCGGGAGGAGGGCGACGCTGCCGGGGGCCGCGAAAGAACACGGCCTCCGTCTTGTGCAGCGCCACCTCCAATCCCAGGCGGCGGATCCTCTCTGCAACCAAGGATCCGCCAGCCGAGGCCAGACAGGCCGCCTCCCCAAAGTTCCTCCCCCGGGCAGTGAGAAGAGTGTCATCCGCGTAGCAGATGACACTCGTGCCCTGGAGGAGGGCCCCCCGCAGAAGCCAGTTGAACCCGATGTTCCACAGGGGAGGGCCCAGCACCGAACCCTGCGGAACACCGGACTCTGCGCCGTACCGCCGCACCGTGGCCGTCTTGTCTACGAGGAGGACCTCTCGGTCCTCCAAGTAACTGGCCAGGAGGTCCCGCAAGTATTGGGGCACTCCGTGATACCGGAGCGCCTCCAATATCGTCGAATGGGGGACGGAGTTGAAGGCGTTGGAGATGTCGAATGACACCGCCAACACTCCGTCCCCCGCCTCCACTGCCTCCTTCACCTGGCCCTTGAGTAGGGCCAGTGCGTCGATGGTCGAACGCCCTCGGCGGAAACCGAACTGGGCGTCCGACAGGTCCGGCCCTAACCCCCGCAAGTGGCTATCAAGCCGTGAGGCGACGATCCCCTCAAACATTTTGCCGACCTCATCGAGCAGGACGATGGGCCGGTATGCTGAGGGGGAGTCCACCGGGCGTCCCTCCTTACGGAGGAGGCATAGCTGCCCCTCCCTCCACAGTTTCGGGAACCTCCCAGCCGCAAAGCACGCGCTGAAGAGGTCCCGAAATCTGTCCTCCATTTGGGAGGCGGCGATAGCCACCACCCGTGCGGGGACGCCGTCTGGTCCGGGGGCCGTCTTCTTCCTGCGGAGGCTGAGGACCCCCGCCTCGAACTCCGCCGCCGTCACCGGGGGGACCTCCTCCTCCGGCAGGGCCGCCCCTTGCGGGGGATCCATGGGTGGTGGGGTGAAGTCGGTCCTGCGCGGAAACAGGGACCGGACCACCCCATCCAGCAGCGCTGGCTCGAGGGTCTCCGACAGGGGGGGACCATAGGGGCGGAGCTGGTTCCGCGCCGCCCTGTATGGCCTCCCGAAGGGGTCCCTATCGAGACCCTCCAGCATCTCGGCCCTCGCCGAGTCCTTGGCGGCGCCCATTGCGGACTTGAAGACCGTCGTCGCCTCCCGATAAGAGGCGTATAGACGGTCCTCTTCCGCCAGGTTTCGGGCGCTGCGCCGTCGGCTCCGCGCGTAGGCCCTTCTGGACGCCACGCAGGTGGCCCGGAGCCCCGCCAGCTCCTCCGTCCACCAATAGACGGCACGACGGGGAGGCGGACGGCGAGACCGGGGCATGCTGGAGTTGCACACCTCGGTCAGGGACTCCCTCAGCCGAACCGCTGCGGCGTCCACGTCCCGGACCTCACCAGGGGGCGACAGCCAGTCCTGGAGGAAGGCCGCCTCCCTGGCTGCCTCCCGGTCCAGGCGGGTGAGAGCCCACCGCGGGAAGGGGGACTGCCCAGTGCGGGCCAACGCCCCTCCCCGGGCGGGTATGTCGAACCGCACATATCGGTGGTCCGACAATGTCTCCACCATCTCTACCCGCCAGTTGACGACGCGGGCGGCTAGCGCGGGGGTGGCAAACGACACGTCCACCACCGACCCACCCTGTTGCCGCACACACGTGTGGACCGCCCCCCTGTTGAGGAGGGACACACCGCATGAGGCCGCCCAAAACTCCACGGCGCGCCCCCGGACGTTGCAGCTGGCGGCCGGATTGCCCCAGGCCACCGACTTGGCGTTGAGGTCGCCCAGCACCACGGCCTGTCGTGGCGCCGCCCTCCCTACAACCTAACCTAACCTAACCTAACCTAACCTAACCTAACCTTTTTTTTTTTTTTTTTTTTTTTTTTTTTTTTTTTTTTGCGCTGGGAAAAAATGCATTACGCATACCCTCCAATCGGAGGGGTATGTGGGACTCCCCGGTCTGACCCGGTATACCCACTAAAAATACCCAGCGGCATTCCCGCTTCGTCTGAGTGGCTGGGACTGGGAATCTTGGCACAGCCATCACTTCCAGTCCTCCGCCGACGATTGCCCTCAGGCCGGGCCCTCGCGCGGACCCGGGAATGACTTACGAAGGTGGTGGCGGGAGCAGTGTCCCGTCGCCACCAAGAGGACGGCGCCTTCTCCGGCCTCTACGTCTGCGGAGCGGCGCCGCGAGAGGATCGTCCTCCCGCACGCGCTCCGCCTCCTCCTTTTGCGAGATGACGTCCTCGCAAAAGGAGGCAACCGCCGTCCAGGCCTCCTCGCTCCCCAGCATGGCCTCGACCACAGCGGGAAGCGAGAGGTCCTGCCCAATAGCCGCAGTTAGACCGCGGCGCGGTTCGGACCAAGCCGGGCACACCTCGAGGGTGTGCTGCGCCGTGTCCTCCGCCGCGCCGCAGTCGTGGCACGCCGGGGTTTCCTCCCTACCGATCCGATGCAGGTGCGATCCGAAACAGCCGTGGCCGGATAACACCTGCACCAGACGGAACGAGAGGAAACCGTGGGACCGCTCGAGCCAGCTCTGCAGAACCGGACCGAGCGCATCCAACGTCCGGCGGCCAAAGGCGGCGGCGGCGAGGTCCTCCGTCCAGTGGAGGACGATGGCGTCCTTCGCCTCCCGCCGCACTGCCTCCCGCTCTTCGGCGGCGGGGCGCTCCCCGAGCGCCTTCCGGCGCGCCGTCCACTCATAAACTCTGGCCAGCACCCAAGCCTCCAACTCCCAAGGAGGAGTGCCGGCCAGAGCGCACGCCGCCGAGAAGCCCACTGAGCGGTAGGCCCTCGCCACCCGCTGTGCAATGGCCCTTTGGGGCCTGCGGATGGCGGTCGCGTTCTCCCTCCTGTGGAGGGAGTCCGCCCAGATGGGTGCCCCGTACAGGGCCATGCTGCGGAGGATGCCGGCATACAGGCGCCGGCATTTCGCCTTAGGCCCCCCAAGGTTGGGGAGGAGCCACGAGAGGGCGTCCGCGGCTTTCAAGAGGCGCGTCGACAGCCCGCTGAAATGCGGGCCAAAGCGCCACCTCTCGTCCAGCACCAGACCCAGATACTTCATCTGGGGCTGGACTTCTACTCGGACGCCCTCCACGACGATGTGGGCATCGGGAGGAGGGCGACGCTGCCGGGGCCCGCGAAAGAACACGGCCTCCGTCTTGTGCAGCGCCACCCTCAATCCCAGGCGGCGGATCCTCTCTGCAACCAAGGATCCGCCAGCCGAGGCCAGACAGGCCGCCTCCCCAAAGTTCCTCCCCCGGGCAGTGAGAAGAGTGTCATCCGCGTAGCAGATGACACTCGTGCCCTGGAGGAGGGCCCCCCGCAGAAGCCAGTTGAACCCGATGTTCCACAGGGGAGGGCCCAGCACCGAACCCTGCGGAACACCGGACTCTGCGCCGTACCGCCGCACAGTGGCCGTCTTATCAACGAGGAGGACCTCTCGGTCCTCCAGGTAGCTCGCCAGGAGGGCCCGCAGGTATTGGGGCACACCGTGATACCGGAGCGCCTCCAATATCGTCGAGTGGGGCACGGAGTTGAACGCGTTGGAGATGTCGAATGACACCGCCAACACTCCGTCCCCCGCCTCCACTGCCTCCTTCACCTGGCCCTTGAGAAGGGCCAGCGCGTCGATCGTCGAACGCCCTCGGCGGAAACCGAACTGGGCGTCCGACAGATCCGGCCCTACCCCCCGCAAATGGCTATTCAGCCGGGAGGCGACAATCCCCTCGAACATTTTACCGACCTCATCGAGCAGAACGATGGGCCGGTATGCCGAGGGGGAGTCCACCGGGCGGCCCTCCTTACGGAGGAGGCATAGCTGCCCCTCCCTCCACAGCTTCGGGAACCTCCCAGCCGTAAAGCACGCGCTGAAGAGGTCCCGAAACCTGTCCTCCATTTGAGAGGCAGCGATAGCCACCACCCGTGCGGGGACGCCGTCTGGTCCGGGGGCCGTCTTCTTCCTGCGGAGGCTGAGGACCCCCGCCTCGAACTCCGCCGCCGTCACCGGGGGCACCTCCTCCTCCGGCAGGGCCGCCCCTTGCGGGGGATCCATGGCTGGTGGGGTGAAGTCGGTCCTGCGCGGAAACAGGGACCGGACCACCCCGTCCAGCAACGCTGGCTCGAGGGTCTCCGACAGGGGGGGACCACAGGGGCGGAGCTGGTTCCGCGCCGCCCTGTATGGCCTCCCGAAGGGGTCCCTATCGAGACCCTCCAGCATCTCGGCCCTGGCCGAGTCCTTGGCGGCGCCCATTGAGGACTTGAAGACCGTCGTCGCCTCCCGATAAGAGGCGTATAGACGGTCCTCTTCCGCCAGATTTCGGGCGCTGCGCCGTCGGCTCCGCGCATAGGCCCTTCTGGACGCCACGCAGGCGGCCCGGAGCCCCGCCAGCTCCTCCGTCCACCAATAGACGGCACGACGGGGAGGCGGACGGCGAGACCGGGGCATGCTGGAGTTGCACACCTCGGTCAGGGACTCCCTCAGCCGAACCGCTGCGGCGTCCACGTCCCGGACCTCGCCAGGGGGCGACAGCCAGTCCTGGAGAAAGGCCGCCTCCTTGGCTGCCTCACGGTCCAGGCGGGTGAGAGCCCACCGCGGGAAGGGGGACTGCCCAGTGCGGGCCAACGCCCCTCCCCGGGCGGATATGTCGAACCGCACATATCGGTGGTCCGACATTGTCTCCACCATCTCAACCCGCCAGTTGACGACGCGGGCGGCTAGCGCGGGGGTGGCAAACGACACGTCCACCACCGACCCACCCTGTCGCCGCACACACGTGTGGACCGCCCCCCTGTTGAGGAGGGACACACCGCAAGAGGCCGCCCAAAACTCGACGGCGCGCCCCCGGACGTTGCAGCCGGCGGCCGGATTGCCCCAGGCCACCGACTTGGCGTTGAGGTCGCCTAACACCACGGCCTGGCGTGGCGCCGCCCTCCCCACGACTGCGGTGAGGACTTCGAGGAAATCCTCAAAGTCCGAGAGAGGGCGGTTTGGGGAGAAATAGACCCCCACCACCACTATGTCTCCCCACGCGGCGGCCACGTATCCCGGTCCCCTCTCTAAGAGCGAGAGGGGAGGGGAGTCCGTGGAGGGCCGCGACAACAGTGCCATGAGGCCGTCCCGGTCGCCCAGCCAACGACCAGGGACCGAGTAAGGCTCGGCGACCACCGCCAAGTCCACCAACCACTCAGCCATGGTCTGCATCAGCAGATCCTGGGCCGCTCTGCAGTGGTTGGTGTTCGTCAAAAGGATGCGATGTTCGACTCTATCCATCAGTCGGACATCGCACCCCCCTCCACAGCTGCCGCAGGAGCGACGGCGCTAGCGGCAGTAGCAGGTCCGGTCGGCACCTGCGCTTTGCCCCGCTTAGGGGGAGGATTGCAGTTCCTCCCCTTCATGACGTGGGCCGCCGGGCGGCCACTGGCGGCGCAGACCGCGCAGTGCGGCGTGGCGACCTTGCAGGAGGCGGCTTTGTGGCCCTCCTTGCCGCAGCGGTAGCAGGTGTCCGTCCTGTCTGTCGTGGACGGACACAGGGGCCTGGTGTGTCCGATGCCGAAACACCGGAAACACCGCAGCGCCTGTTCCTCGAGTGCACGCACCGCACCCGAGCTGAACCCTACCTTCAGCCGTCCCTTCGCCAGGACGGCTTTGGCAGCGGCGATTGGGCACTCGAGGCGAATGGTACCCATACCGCCGCGGCCGGGTCTTATGTCCCGGCCTTGGACTGCCGCGACGCCACAGCCCCCTATCGCTGCGACCGCCGCCACCACCTCCTCCTTGGTGACGGAGTCATCCAGATCCGTCACCTCAATGGCCGCCAACTTGACCGGCCGAGCCACCTTGGCCGAATCCGCGATGACCTCCTGCAGCTTGGCTGCAAAGAGGTCCGCATGGGCACTCCCCTCTGCCCCCGGGAACTCGAAGATTCGAGCCCCGGCTTGTGTCCGCCGGCAGGAGACACTGCTGATCCCCATTTGGACGGGATCGGCATTTGCACGCGCCCGCACCAGGATCGACGCGTACGTCTCCCCTCGCCCCGCAGCCTCCGCGGTGAGCGTCACAACGACGGCCGCGGTTTTTGGGGGGACTAACGTCGCCTTTCCTTTTCCCCTCCCTTTTCCCTTGCCGGTCCCTTGCGACCGGCTGGGAGCGGTGGGAGCGGTAGTGGCCGGGACGGCGGGAACGACTGTCGCCGACTTCCTGCCCTTGCCCTTCCCCTTGCCCTTGCCCTTGCCCACTACCGTCCACTCGTTGACCGGTGTGGTCGCAGGCAGAAGGGTATCTTCCACCTGGGAGGACGAGGACGGCCCTGGCTCGCGCTGCCGTTTATCCGCCGCAAGCGGTGGTCGGAGGCGTTTCTCCGGCAGGAGCCGGTCCTCAATCCCTGCGAGGCAGGACCTTGTGAAGGCCCTCTCCTCCATCACCACCTTGCGGATGATATCCTCAAGGTTGGAGGTGGGGCCTTCTGTCGTGGAGCTCGTCCCGGCTTGTTGTGGCCGGGCCGTAGCTTCGGCCAGCTTCTTCTGAAGCTGGCTGACCTCCGACTGCAGGCGATCGACCTTCGCCTGCAGTTGCTGCGTCTCGTCGGTGGCCTTTCGCCGAACCAACTCCGCGACAACACCACGCAGGCTCGCAGCCCGGCACTTGAGGGCCTTCTGAAAGGTCCCCTTCAGGTGGGAGGACTTCGTGGCGACCTCAACGATCTCCTTCTCGTCCTCCTCCGCCATTCCCTCCAACTCTGCGAGGGAGTGGTCCGCGTATACAACGCGGGGGGCGCCGTACCCGGACTTAGCCCGGGCGGCGTGCGCCCGCGTCTCGCTCGCCGCAACCCGCTCCTCCAGCTCTTGCTGGAGCTGCTCCCGTCGGGCCAGGTCCAACTGGCGTTGAGCGTCCGCGAGCCCAACAGAATGGGTGTCCGCGACCACCGTCGGCTTCTTTGCCTTCGGCTTCGCCCCACTTGAGTGCGATGAGCTCCCGGACCCACCGCTCGGACGTACACGCTTCCGTCGGCGCGAGTCGTCTGTGTCCGACACTCGGACAAGTGAGTCGTCAGACGACTCGTCCGCCTCACCAAAGAAGCTAGCCGCAGACGGCGCGCGGCTAGCCTCTGACGCCGCAGCGTCGGAGTGGCCCTGAGAAGGGCCTTTGGGTTGGCCCTGAGAAGGGCCTTTGGGATGGCCCTTAGAAGGGCCTTTGGGTTGGCCCTGAGAAGGGCCTTTTTGTTTTAAAAAGCGCCCGGAGGCGTCACGCGCAGGGTCTTTCGACATTTTTTAAAATAAAATCCGCAGATCGCAGCTCGACAAGGCAAGATAATAAGAGCTTCGAAGCACAGTGTACTTTGGCCAACCCAGTCTGCCACTCCGTTACGGTGGTCAGAACTGGGCAGTTACCAGGGGACGCGACGTGGACGCAAACACTGTGGGGGGTCCCCCAACCTAACCTAACCTAACCTAACCTAACCTAACCTAACCTAACCTAACCTAACCTAACCTTTTTTTTTTTTTTTTTTTTTTTTTTTTTTTGCGCTGGGAAAAAATGCATTACGCATACCCTCCAATCGGAGGGGTATGTGGGACTCCCCGGTCTGACCCGGTATACCCACTAAAAATACCCAGCGGCATTCCCGCTTCGTCTGAGTGGCGGGGACTGGGAATCTTGGCACAGCCATCACTTCCAGTCCTCCGCCGACGATTGCCCTCAGGCCGGGCCCTCACGCGGGCCCGGGAATGACTTACGAAGGTGGTGGCGGGAGCAAAGTCCCGTCGCCACCAAGAGGACGGCGCCTTCTGCGGCCTCTTCGTCTGCGGAGCGGCGCCGCGAGAGGATCGTCCTCGCGCACGCGCTCCGCCTCCTCCTTTTGCGAGATTACGTCCTCGCAAAAGGAGGCAACCGCCGTCCAGGCCTCCTCGCTCCCCAGCATGGCCTCGACCACAGCGGGAAGCGAGAGGTCCTGCCCAACAACCGCAGACAGACCGCGGCGCAGTTCGGACCAAGCCGGGCACACCTCCAGGGTATGCTGCGCCGTGTCCTCCGCTGCGCCGCAGTCGTGGCACGCCGGGGTTTCCTCCCTACCGATCCGATGCAGGTGCGATCCGAAACAGCCGTGGCCGGATAACACCTGCACCAGACGGAACGAGAGGAAACCGTGGGACCGCTCGAGCCAGCTCTGCAAAACCGGACCGAGCGCGTCCAACGTCCGGCGGCCAAAGGCGGCGGCGGCGAGGTCCTCCGTCCAGTGGAGGACGATGGCGTCCTTCGCCTCCCGCCGCACTGCCTCCCGCTCTTCGGCGGCGGGGCGCTCCCCGAGCGCCTTCCGGCGCGCCGTCCACTCATATACTCTGGCCAGCACCCAAGCCTCCAACTCCCAAGGAGGAGTGCCGGCCAGAGCGCACGCCGCCGAGAAGCCCACTGAGCGGTAGGCCCTCGCCACCCGCTGTGCAATGGCCCTTTGGGGCCTGCGGATGGCGGTCGCATTCTCCCTCCTGTGGAGGGAGTCCGCCCAGATGGGTGCCCCGTACAGGGCCATACTGCGGAGGATGCCGGCATACAGGCGCCGGCATTTCGCCTTGGGCCCCCCAAGGTTGGGGAGGAGCCACGAGAGGGCGTCCGCGGCTTTCAGGAGGAACCTAACCTAACCTAACCTAACCTAACCTAACCTAACCTAACCTAACCTAACCTAAACCTAAACCTAAACCTAAACCTAAACCTAAACGACGATGACTTTGACTTTGACTTTGACTTTGACTTTGACTTTGACTTTGACTTTGACTTTGACTTTGACTTTGACTTTGACTTTGACTTTGACTTTGACTTTGACTTTGACTTTGACTTTGACTTTGACTTTGACTTTGACTTTGACTTTGACTTTGACTTTGACTTTGACTTTGACTTTGACTTTGACTTTGACTTTGACTTTGACTTTGACTTTGACTTTGACTTTGACTTTGACTTTGACTTTGACTTTGACTTTGACTTTGACTTTGACTTTGACTTTGACTTTGACTTTGACTTTGACTTTGACTTTGACTTTGACTTTGACTTTGACTTTGACTTTGACTTTGACTTTGACTTTGACTTTGACTTTGACTTTGACTTTGACTTTGACTTTGACTTTGACTTTGACTTTGACTTTGACTTTGACTTTGACTTTGACTTTGACTTTGACTTTGACTTTGACTTTGACTTTGACTTTGACTTTGACTTTGACTTTGACTTTGACTTTGACTTTGACTTTGACTTTGACTTTGACTTTGACTTTGACTTTGACTTTGACTTTGACTTTGACTTTGACTTTGACTTTGACTTTGACTTTGACTTTGACTTTGACTTTGACTTTGACTTTGACTTTGACTTTGACTTTGACTTTGACTTTGACTTTGACTTTGACTTTGACTTTGACTTTGACTTTGACTTTGACTTTGACTTTGACTTTGACTTTGACTTTGACTTTGACTTTGACTTTGACTTTGACTTTGACTTTGACTTTGACTTTGACTTTGACTTTGACTTTGACTTTGACTTTGACTTTGACTTTGACTTTGACTTTGACTTTGACTTTGACTTTGACTTTGACTTTGACTTTGACTTTGACTTTGACTTTGACTTTGACTTTGACTTTGACTTTGACTTTGACTTTGACTTTGACTTTGACTTTGACTTTGACTTTGACTTTGACTTTGACTTTGACTTTGACTTTGACTTTGACTTTGACTTTGACTTTGACTTTGACTTTGACTTTGACTTTGACTTTGACTTTGACTTTGACTTTGACTTTGACTTTGACTTTGACTTTGACTTTGACTTTGACTTTGACTTTGACTTTGACTTTGACTTTGACTTTGACTTTGACTTTGACTTTGACTTTGACTTTGACTTTGACTTTGACTTTGACTTTGACTTTGACTTTGACTTTGACTTTGACTTTGACTTTGACTTTGACTTTGACTTTGACTTTGACTTTGACTTTGACTTTGACTTTGACTTTGACTTTGACTTTGACTTTGACTTTGACTTTGACTTTGACTTTGACTTTGACTTTGACTTTGACTTTGACTTTGACTTTGACTTTGACTTTGACTTTGACTTCGACTTTGACTTCGACTTCGACTTCGACTTCGACTTCGACTTTACTTTGTCTATACGCGATCCGCAAGGCTGGACGCATGCCAGCGGGTCGCCACAAGACGATCTGCGGCCATCGTAGGCGCGGGCTTTCGGACGGCGAGTAATGGGCGACTCGCTGTCCGTTGTGTTCCACGCGCGCCCAAGAAGCTGTCAGCCCAATGATGGATGCTCAGAAGGCCAAAGTCTACCAGGGTCGCTGGACTAACGAGCTACCGTCACCCCGAAACGTAAAGGGCTACTGAAGGACACCGTGGATTTTAGTCAGCACAAGTCTTAATGTTTCTCCTTAGAATTCGGATATGATACCTATCATAATCTACTGTAAAAAAAAAAAAAAAACTTGACCTGGAGGTCTCACTATGCGTACTACATGTTTTTGGGGTCGCAGAATCCGAATCTGGGGTCAGTATTATTCCAGCACATCTGGATTCGGCCATAACCTCAAAATGTACCCTCAAATTTGCTATATTTGGTTAAACTGCTAACCGTATGTATGACTTTAAAACCTAAAACCTTATAAACCTATATTACAGGAGCTCAATGACCTCTTGCTTAAATAACTACATAACCCATAGTCCCATAACTACATAACCTTATAACCCCTTGCCAACATAACCCTTAAAGTCCGACCGAAACTGGTTTTCCGGCCGCAACCGAAACTGAAACCGAACATTCGGCCGTGGCTTCAGTTTCGGCCAAAACCGAAACTCACATGATCAAGTATAGAATTCCTTAAAATACTGAAATTTGGTGCATTTTACCCATTATTCTGCATTAGTTAGGACATGAAATGGAAACACAATCAGTTTGTTTTTATTTAACACACAGTTAGTTTAATTTAACAAATTAAACACTTCACATTTTTCATTTAAATAATCTCTTTTTTACATGTGACTTCATTTGTTAATAACAACAAAACAAAGTTACTGAATCAATATTTATTTAATTTAATTAACTATATAAATCATTCAAGTGCAGAAGCGAAACAAAAACTTACATTTAATAATCAGTTCCATCAAAACATAACCTCTAAAGCATGTTTTCATCGGGCGAAAACGCACTGACTAAGTTTTGTTGCTACGGAGCTATCCGAACGGCGCACGACAATTCCGGAACAGGGCCGCGAGCGCGAACGACCGCCAAAGCGTAGCCGCGAGAAACGAAGTTGGGCGAGCGTGCACGACAACTTCCGAAATCAGTTTCGGTTTCGGCAAGAGTGTCGGTCAATTTTGGCCGAAACCGAAACTGCCACCGAAACTTGATTATTGGCCGTAATTCCGCCGAAACCGAAACCGAACCTTCGGTCGGACATTGCCTTAAACCCAATAACGGGATCGAACGTCAGAAACTTCATTATCGGGTTTAAGGGTTATGTTGGTAATAAGGTCATATAGTTATGGGACTATGGGTTATGTAGTTATTTAAGCAATAGGTCATCGAACTCCTGTAATATAGGATTATAAGGTTTTAGGTTTTAAAGTCATACATATGATTAGCAGTTTAACCAAATATAGCAAATTTGAGGGTATATTTTGAGGTTATGGCCGAACCCAGATGTGCTGGAATAAAACTGACCCCAGATTCGGATTCAGCGACCCCAAAAACATATAGTACACGTAATGAGACCTCCAGCTCAAAAATTTTTTTTTTAGTGTGGCTGTGTTATCAACACAAGCTACCAAGTTGTTAAAAGTAAGTTAAATCGCAAAATTAACGCTGGTGTTGCGCATCACTATACATGCAGACGCAATGACGCATTAGCGCCCTGCACACGTACAGTTCGGACCGCGGGAAACACCACGCGCCGTTCCATCCCTCGCTCCGAACTGTACGTGTAGATGTGCTGGTCTAACAGTCCGATCTGGCACATCGACACAAGCGCATATCTCACAGTTTTACGCGCGCATCACGTGTAAACGTAAATTACATTTGGCGGTTTGGAGCGTCAAAGCTATCACAGAGTTCATTCGTTTGTTCCGAGAACATCTGTGTCTCTGGAAGATAAAGCGTAAGAAGATAGTAAGAGAAATATGAGAAACAAAGCAATTATGACGCTTGTTGAATTTTGCAAGACAGTAGGTTTTTTATTAGCTGATCGCGATTTCGTCCGCAAAAAAGTACAGAATTTAAGAGATGCATTTCGCAAAGATTTGATGAAAATAACGGGGACACGGAACAAAAGTAACTACAAATTCAGCTAAACGCGATGACCAAACGATCGTCCATTTTTCTTACTACCTAAAAAACTTTTGAAAGTTTTAACGTTCCACGCGCCACTCCAAACTGCAGTCCAAACCCTTGAAATCAAATTTACACGCACAGTTCGGAACGTTTGTCTAGATATGAAAGTTTCATCCGCAGTCCAAACCGTGAATGCATTTTTAATCGTATTTGGCACAACAGTTTGATCCGCAGTCCAAACTGTACAGATCTAACTGCGGTTTGGAACGCAGTCCAAGATGCGCGGTCCGAACTGTACGTGTGCAGGGCGCTATTAGCGGAGCCTGCGGTCATTGAGGGGGGGGGGGGGGCGTGCGATCGCGCGCACCAGGACGGGGAACACAGATTTAGATGCTATGTGAATTAAAATAAAATAAACAAATCTTTTCGTCTAAATTCATTATTCGTTTAAATAATTATCTATCAATTAAGCAACATATATTTACGAGTATCTTCTGCCTAACTGCTGTACAGTTTGTCGGCAAATATACAATAGAACATTAGGAGATTTAAATCCACTTCTCTAAATAATTATTAAATTAACACATTGCCCACTGGATACAATGTTATAACTTACAGCAAATTTTTCATTTATAACGTATTTACTGTATATATAAAAGGAGAACTGACTGACTGACATATCAACGTACAGCCGAAACTACTGGGGCTAGGAATGTGAAATTTTGCACACAGCTTCCTATCATAATGTAGGGGAGCACTAAGAAGGGGTTTTTGGAAATTTAACCTTTAAGGGGGTGAAAAGGGGGAATTTTGTTTGTATGGAAAATGTTCTATGTATTAAAAAATCAGCCTTCGAATTTTTTAGAGGAAAGTACGTAACCCACGCGGACGAAGTCGCGGGCGAAGTGCTAGTGAAATATAAAAACTACTGAAATGATTATTCACATTTAGTTAGACTTATGTTTAAAAATGATAACCTTATCAAAAATGTAAGGAATCGCTTAGATTTAAAACAGTAACACTATAGTGACAGAATCACTGGGTCATTCATTTACCTA
Organism: Agrotis puta; assembly: GCA_943136025.2. NCBI lineage: Eukaryota > Metazoa > Arthropoda > Insecta > Lepidoptera > Noctuidae > Agrotis > Agrotis puta. The sequence goes on from OW964168.2 coordinate 80,323, forward strand.
ACTACTGGCTACCAGTCATTTTAAATTAATGTACCTCTTACATTACTAGATGGAAGAATAATAAAACAATATTATATTTTTGAGTTAATTTATATTAGACCTTTTACATTTCATCATCTACCTAGCCTTTTCCCAACTATATTGGGGTCGCCTTCCAGTCAAACCAGATGCAGCTGGATATCAGTATTTTACATAGAGCGACTGCCTGTCGGAACTCCACAACCCAGTAACTGGGTAATACGATACCCATGGTAAGACTGGTTGTAAGACTTTAGAGCTTCTAACTAACAGTAACAATTGTCAAAGATCTACAAATGACAGCCGGGACCAACGGCTTTACGTGCTTTCCGAGGCACGGAGGAAACTCGGTATGACAGATAGTCACCCATCTACAGACCAACCTCGGCAAGCGTGGCTTAACCCGGAAGATCGGCCTGTGCAACTGTATTTATTTAGCCACCAGCTCCTCCATTTGGTTAATTAAAATCTAGCCTTAGAAACTCAGTAGGTGGTGCGAGTAGCAATGCACCTACACAATTTAAATTATTTAAGTTTTCAAATTCATTATTGTACCTTGTGTATTTCTACTACATATACATTTGTATATTATTATTAGTAGAAAAATGTGAAACAAAATCCTTCTACTCATTCAATAAGCACTTCTCTGTGAAAGACTGACCTCTTGCCTGTTTCATCAGTGGACACATTACAGGCTAAATTATCCTGAGGAAGTCCTCTCCTTGATGACTATATCAGTAAAAACGGTTTATCTTTGGAAGAATAACTGATCTTCCAATTTCATGTCATCTAGCATTCTACCCTCCAGAATCCAGATAGCTTCCTAGGCTAGAAAAGCTATAGCTAGAATAGAAGGAAGAATCTTAATATGTTTAAAGATGGATTTTCCAATCATCCAACCATCTCAGGCGAAAACCTACATGGTCCTCACATGTATTGACGAAACAATTTACTGATTGTTAGATCATTGTTTTTTTTTTTTATGTGTTTTTTACTTTATTATATTTAATCTGACATATATTATTTTTATACAATATGACATGTTTTGTTTTTTTTCATACAATTTAACATGCACTTTTGTTTTTTTTAGTTTTCTTCTCTTATATACAAACTGACATACTCATTTTTATTATTTCTTTATTTTTTTCTATTCTTTGTCAATGCGAGGACCCATGCGGGGCAAGCTGTAGTTTTTTTTATATAATCATAGTGATTGTCTGACAGTTTGAGTAACTTAAGCAGCCTACACAAGTGTCTTTTCTTTGGTGTTGTTCATTGTGTCGTTGAGCTCCTTGAATTATGAGTCGAGCTACACGAGAACTGACCTGAACCTGCATGGTCTGCATCTAGCCTGATCTACATAATATAATTTCTGGACTTTAAAAGAGACTGTGATCTCTGAGTTTGTTTCGGCTGTTTCTTCTCACACACCCCCACACAACAGAAAGAACCTTGTCTGTCAGGACAGTCTGGCCTTGATCTTTTTAACAAAATCATCAAGGATCAGGGTACATTTAAAAATGGCAAATCAACTGACTGACGAGATCTATGGGCTATTCATGGCAATGTAAATTATTCACAACCCAAGAACACTGGGCTATTGTACATCTCTACCAACCAACGGGTAGGTTTAGTCAAGTCAGAATACTTAGTGTTATAATGAAAATAATCAACAACAAGTAGTAGAAAATAATCATAACAAGTAGGTGGCTACAAGGCCTGTAATTTGGGGTAACAGGTACCAATCTGACTACTCTGTGCCTATCCAGGCATACACAAAAAGTAAAAAAAAATCATATGTTTTTCAAGAGATGGTGCTATAAGTAATACACTTGTTTCACATTTTTTTAGAATGAACATCATGTAATCTATATACCATGACATGCCTCAGAATTTACCTTGTAACCTCTTTCTTTATTCTACTGATTCCTCTGTCACCGAACTGCCCCCTCCCCCCCAATTTTCAGTCTAAGGACGCGCGCCTCAAGAAGTGTAAGCATAATGACGGGGCCTGGAGAAGGCCAAAGCCTGCCGGGGTCACAGTACTCACAAATTACTGTGACCCCGGTACATAAAGGGATATTAAAGCACCCTGGATTTTAGTCAGTCAAGTCCAACAGTCCCTCTCGCCCTGCCCTGAGTGGGAGGACTCATTTGATGATTTTACCGCGCTAAAAAGAAAAAAAAAGTGTAGGGTAGAAGTTCTGGTTGTTACTTTCAATTGCGATCGCCGTAGCGGCTACACTCCAACTCGGGGTTGAGAGACGTAAAGTATTGTATGTTTCACTTACCTCAATCCAACTCACACAGTGTGAGTGTAAGAAATCGTTCTGTTACCACAATCCTTATGTTCGGTAAATAAGCGGAGACGGAGGACGGTGCCATCTAAACACTTATCCTTCGAGGATAAATAGTCACTTGAGGGTGCACGTAAAGAACATCCCTCATCTTGATAGGAATAATTTCGCTATCAGAATCGGCAACACATCTGAGAATAATAAATCTCCATTTCGATCTAACACTGATTCACAATCGGAGTGAACACTATATGACACCTTTTCCGAGCACTTTTTTATACTTTCTGTACAGTTTAACTGAAATTTTACTAATTTTCCATGAAAATTAACAGGATGAAAAATTTTTGCGCCCGTTTCGCGGCAAAATTTAGATGCTATGACGTGAAGTGTCGAATTGACATTGACAGACGCAAAGCGCCTCTGCGACGGTGAAAGATGAAACCATGAGGTTCGTTATACTCAAGGATTTTACAGGTATGTGACTTAGTTACGCGCGTCCGAGGCTGAATTTGGGTGCCTCATCAATCAAACGATGTGTGATTGAAATACATGTAAATTGTAATTTGGATTCCAAATGAACCTTGGAGAAACCACTTTTTTTCTCGCTTTCTCTCGCATTAATATGACCATAATACATCTGGGTAAATAGAAACACCATTTTTTTTCATAAACTTTATAAATTACTATGAAGGTACAGAATATTCTTGCATAAAGAAGCAAGATAATTTACGATTTCATAATATCAATTAAAATTTTTGTTTCTACTTAGAGGTAGTATATTTTCTTACTACTACAAACTCCCTTAAACATATAAATTTTATTAACAACATTTTTGAGTTTTTATGGATTCTAAACTAGAGTTGTTAACATAAAATTGATCACTATAACAGTGACTAAGTTAACATTTCATAAATTCTCTAAAAATACAAAATTTTGTATAACATAATAGTAACACTAAATGGGCAGGATAATTACTTATTATTGGCGAAACCGCAATCAATCCGCAGCGATTCTGCACGCGACCTTAACATTAACATTATGGCACTCAATAATAAAATAGCATCCTCGACTCGTATTCTACGACAGGCTCAGGAAGTAGAACGCGACGAACGACAGCGCGTAGAACAGACCGCTGAACGCAAGCATGGCGCGGATCGTAGCGCGCAGGCGCCGCGACCCGCGCGACCCGCGAGACCCGCGAGACCCGCGCGACCCGCCCGAGTGGCGCGACCCGCGCCGGTACAGCACCGCCTGCGCACCGTTGTTGAAGCGCTCCGTGTTCAGGACCTTACGCGCCAGCGCCATCGAGCTCGCCTTGTCGCCCTCCGCCTCCGACGGCGCCAGGTTCACGCTCGCGCGCGGCGACGCCTTGGACAGCCCGCCCACGGACACCGAGCGCAGCGAGCGTCCCGAGCGTAGCGACGCCGCGTCCAGCGCGAACTGCGGCCGCGGCGCATACTCCTCGCTGGACTCATCGCGCGGCGGAGAAGCGGCGCGGCGCGGCCGACCCGGAGGCGGTAGGCGCGGCGACAGGCCCCGCGCGCCCTGTCGGTAGTCCAGCGCGCACCGCCGCGGGGTCGCCGGCAGCACCGGGCCTTCCTCGAAGCGCGCCTCGTGCAGCACGCGCAGCACTCGCGGCGCGGCCGGCCGGCGCGGCGGCCCGCGGACAGGCGGCGGAGCGCGGACCGCGGCCTGCAGCAGGCCGACCGGCGCGGGCCGCGCGGCCGTGCGCAGCGGCATGACGTGCGCGGGCCGCGGGGCGCGCCGCTCGGTGAGCGCGCCGCCCAGCTCGTCGGCCACCAGGCGGCGCGCGGGCGCGGGCCGCGCCGCCAGCGGCAGGCCGTAGCGGAAGTAGCGGTCGCTGTACACCACGGTGGCCAGGCGGCCCGTGCGCCGCCCCAGCAGGTTGTAGATGGAGTCCAGCCGCTCGGCGGGCCGCGCGCGGCGCAGCAGGCGGCGCAGCGCGGCCAGCGGCGCGGGGCGCGGGCGGGGGCGGGGGCGGGGCGCGGGCTCGTACGGCACGCTGTACAGGCGGCGCGGCGCGGGCCCGGCGCGCGCGTGTCGCAGGCGCCGCACTCGTCAGTCGGGCGGCAGCGGGCGCGCGCGCCGCGCCTGCTCCAGCTCGTGCAGCGCCTCCAGCACCACGGCGGCGCTCCAGGCCTGCGTGCGGCACGAGTCCGCGCAGTAGGCGCCGCCCGCGTTGCTGAGCTCGGGCAGGCCGCGCCAGGGCGAGGTGCGCAGCTCGGCCAGCAGCGGCCCGAGCGCGGCGTAGGCCGCGGCCACGGTGCGCGCGTGGCGGCCGCAGTCGTGCGCGAAGGCGAGGCGCGCGCGCAGGTAGAAGCCGAGCGGCCAGAGCCACTCGGGCCCCTGGTGATAGTTGAAGCCGTGCGCCACGCTGGGATCGTCGCTGTTGTTGGAGTTGTCGTAGTCCCCGCGGTAGGCCCAGTCGGCCGGGTCCAGCGTCTTGACGCCGAGCGGGCCCAGCAGGTGTCGCTCCACGGCGTCCAGCGCCTGCCACGCGTGCTTGGGCTCGAACAGCTCGGGCGCCACGGCCATGGCGATGGGGAAGTTGCAGCGCAGCTGGTAGTCGGCCCAGGGCCGCGAGGCGCCGTGGCTGTCCTTGTAGATGGCGCGGCGGTGCACGAGGTCGGGGCGCAGGTCCGCGGCCGAGGGCGCGGCCGGGACCCAGAAGTAGCGCTCGAAGTTCTGCTTGATGCGCTCGGCCCACTGCGCGTAGCTCCAGGACGTGAGGCTGCCGTCCCGGTGGCGCCGCACCACGCCGGGGTAGGGGTAGCGCGAGGCCCGGTGCTGGGCCGCCAGCCAGGCCACGACGCTGTAGGCCAGGCCCACCAGCTCCACGGCGCTGCCGTCGCGCGGCGTGGCGGGCTTGCCGCGGTTGCCGGCCGGCTCGGACGAGCCCATCTTGTCCATCCACGTGCCGCAGTTGGCGTCGTTGCCGCCGAACGGGAAGCCGGTCTCGGGGTCCACGCCGATCTGCACGTTGAAGCCCTTGTCCGACATGTGCGCGTCGATGGCGCGGCCGGCGTTGCGCTCGCGGAACACGAGTCCCTGCACAAGCACACAGTGAGAGGCCGCTCGCTAGAGACGCTCAGCGTGAGGTCAGTCACTCACCTGGAAGTGCACGTCCAGCGCCTCCTGCATGACGTCGTGCAGCGGCTGGTCGGCGGCGCCGGGCGGCGCGGGCTCGGCGTCGTCCTTCGGGAACAGGCGCGCGACCGGCTCCGTCAGCAGCGCGGCTCCTTGCGGCGCCTCGCTGCAGTACTGCGCACCACAGAGGGTTCCGGATGAGTACTATGGACACTGTGCGACCCAGCGAGGCGTCGACGGCTGTGACTATTTACCTGCTTTATACTCTGAAGCCACCACCACACGGCGTCGCGACAGTTGTAGCGAGCGTTACGGCCGCCGTCCAGCAGGTTCGGGATTAGGCCGTGGCGCAGGCACGCCGCGAAGCCGAGGATGTGGAAGCGCGCGTCCTGCGAGAGACACAAACCATCAGCCGAGCACGCCCGATCACTCCCGAGCGCGCCCGAACTGCGTACGCACCTGGTAGCGGCCCGTCAGCAGCAGCAGGCCGCGCAGCGCGATGAACGTGTCGCGGCCCCAGCAGCGCATGTAGCCCACCGCAAAATGCGGCAGCCCCGCAGACATAGTGAGCGCGCGCGCAGGCCGCGGCGGCGCTAGCGCGGGCGAGAAGGGCGGCAGCGGCGCCGACGACAGCGCGCCCAGCAGCTGCACGCTCGTCAGCGCCAGAGCGCGCGGGAACGATGCGCCGCGCACCCAGGCGCACAGCCGCGACAGCGCCGCGCTGGCCACGCCGCGGTACAGGCCCATCAGCAGCGCCTCGTAGTACGCCGGCACCAGGAAGCGCGGCAGCGCCGCTACCGGCGTCAGCAGCTCTCGGTAGCGCGCCGCCACGGGCGCCAGGCGCGGCTCGCGCTCCAGGCGGCGCCACGTGTACTCCAGCAGCCAGTCGCCGGCGCGCAGGTTGTCACACAGCGCGTGGCCCAGGTCGTCGGCCGGCGCCACCTCGGCCAGCAGCGACGCCGCGCCCTGCAGGCCGGCGTAGACCAGCGGGCCGACGCCCGGCACGTCGTACACGCCGCCGCCGCCGGCCTCGCGCTCCTCGGCGTCGCAGCGGAACAGCAGCGCGTTGAAGTCGGCCAGCTCCAGGTCGGCCAGCGCGGGCTGCAGGCCGAGCGGGTCGTGGCCGGCGCCGTGCAGCGCGGCCAGGCGCGGCGCCAGCGCGGCCAGCGCGGCCCGGTGCGGCGCGCGCGGCGACACGCGCACGGCCACCACGGTGCCGGGCAGCAGCTGGCGGAAGTCCAGCACGGTGTGCGCGCCGTCGTGCCGCTCGGCCGCGAACACGTCGGACTGTGCGAGCGGCACGCCGCGCCGCACGCTGCACTCGTACTCGTCCAGGCCGTTGATGTAGCGCGCGTGCGGCGTGAAGGGCCCGGGCGGCCGCAGCGCGCGCCCGTCCGTGCTGCCACCACACACACATTACTCGGTATTGTCATGATATTACTCGCTGCTAAACTACGTACCTACGCCATACTTTTTATTTTATAGGACGACTCTTTATTTCAGGATTTTAAGGATTTGAAAGGAGAACAATTATTAGTCCGGTCAAATGAGACATGAAAAAAGAGATCAATAACAAACATTTCACTTTTGCTGACTTTGGATACACTTTAAATAATAATAAAAATGAAGCGGCGTGCACTCGTGCAGTAATCGTGACCGTACAGATATCCTATACTGCACACATATCCTATACTTGCCGCACTTCGCGTCGAGCGTGTTGCAAATAGAATGAACATAAGTAGTAGTTACGTACCGATGGTCCTTGTGCCGCAGACAGGCCTCCAGCAGCACCTCGTCCAGCTGTCCCTCGAAGCGCAGCGCGCGCACGTGCCGCCCGGCGCTGTGCTCATCGGGCGCGCTGAAGGCCGTGAAGGCCACCAGGATCACCGACTGACACATACACAGCATCAGTACTCATCTCAAACAAACAATGTGTCCCTAACCACAGTCGTGCGAACATGACACTGACCTTGCGCTCGCGCGGCTCGTGGCGGGTGACGGCCACGACGTCGGCGTCCACCTGGTCCACGAACAGCTCGCTGTAGCCCTGGGCCGCCAGCTCGGCGTGCAGCTCGTTGAGCGCGCGCTTGGCCGCCAGCAGGCCGCTGGCCAGCGACACGTGCGCCTCGCCCTCGCCCCACGCCGCGTACGTGCGCTCCTCGTCCACCACGTGCACGGCGTGCGGCACCAGCTCGTCCAGGCCGCGCGTGGAGCCCGTGGCGCAGCAGGCCATGGCCACGAGCGCGGCCGACGGCAGCGCGTCGAACACGCAGCGCTTGACCAGCGGCGACGGGTTGTCGTGCGTGAGGTCCAGCAGCAGCGCGTGCGCCACCTGCGCCTGCGCAGCGCGGCGCGGCGGCTGCAGGAACGAGCCCACGCCGCGCCCGCCGAACCGGTGCAGCAGCCGGCCCTGCTCGTGCGCGTCCCACGCCGACAGCGCCTCTGTCGTGCCGGCGGAGTACGGTCACTATTTGCGAACACCATTTTATGCTATGCCAAATATAGGCAGCGTCCTTACCGCGAATGAGCGACGTGATGCCGAGGCGATTGACGAAAATATTGTCGACGTGGTCCGAGTTCGTGAAGAGCTCGGCCACCACGTACAGGTCGGGCTTGACGTTGCGCGCGCAGTCCAGCATGTACTCCGCCACCTGCAGAAGAACGCTCGTGAGCACGCACACACACACACACACGCTCGCGCGGCAGGCGACACTCACGTGCAGCGGCGTGGAGTGGCAGTTGTCCAGACGCACGCCGTCGAACACCTCGGCCGTGAGCTCCACGTACTCGCGCATGTGCGCCCACAGGAAGGGGCTGTCCTCGGGCTTGTCGCCGTAGCGCAGCTTGACGCTGTCGCCCCAGGCGATGAGCTCGCGCCGCAGGTACACGCGCGCGCCGGCCGCCCGCGCCGCGAAGTCCTGCAGCGGGTCGGCGTCCATGACCCAGCCGTTGTGCGCCATGCAGTGCCGGCCGGCGTCCGAGTACAGCGCCGCCTCCACCTCGGCCAGCGAGCTGCTCTCCACGGGACAGGCCCACGTGAAGTACCTGCGCACAGCACGGGGTCAGCGACCGGCCGGCCCTCCCTCCCCTCTCCCCTCTCCCTCGCCCGCGACACTCACCTGGGCACGAGCGGATGCTTCGCGCTTACCTCCTCGATCTTCGGCCCGTCAGACTGAAGCCGATAATACCTGGAACGAGTTAGAACGTTCATTAGACTGCCGCCCGCAGGTGCTCGCGCAGAGTGTATGGTGTTCATTAGAGTGAGCGGCGGGTGTATGTACGGGCGGGTACCTGATGCCGGCCACGACGTTGTCGACTGCCGCCCGCAGGTGTTCGCGCAGAGTGTCGGCTGCAGCCTCGTTGAGCTGTTCCAGCTTGCGTTTCATCTCCTCGCAACATTTTTTCAACCGTGTCTCTTCGTCGTAACATTCCGCTCTATAAAAACAATAGGAATTAAAAAAAAAACATGGTGATGAGGCGTGAATGGATGGATAAATTCGAAACTATGAGTAATAGAGAAAAATGCGAGTGTGATCAATCAAGGCCAAAAGTTAAAACTTTAATCGATTTATTATATTTAGTTTGATTTCTGTACGACTTTTAAAGGACATTGGGAAACCGATGTATGGAATCTGGGCCCACCCTTCAATAGTAACATTTGATATACTGTTGGACAGGTCTCTTTAAGCGGAACAATAGTTACTAATAAACATATGGTCTAACGTTAGTACTCCCGGAGATACGACGTCTTAAAGTCGTCTCGGTGTCACATTTTCTTTGCATCACATATATTTAAAAACTGATTGGAATTTGGAATGTTGATATTGTTAGTGCACGAGGTGAATAGTAAAACGCTAATAACCGATGATCACTCAATTTTGGACAGCAAAGAAACAATGTTACTGTATGAACAAGTCACGAGAGCCAAATAAATACTCGGGCAGGCCGCTGTCGCGGCGTTAGACCCCTCTTAGGAGTGTCTGGAGAGGCGCCACGGCGTCCTCACCTTCCGCGCTATGCATGTCCATACCGGAAACTTATGTTTCAGGAGGTTCCCATATCTTATTGGAAAGGAAGAAACGCCTGGGTGACATCACTGCAAGTATCGCCTGGAGGATACGGTGTAGCATATGGTGCAGGACTGCCCCGCTTGGGCAAAGCATTACCGTGTACCCAGATAAATACTGCCGAGGCAAAAAGCACAGGCTGTTTGCCGTACCTGCATGTCGTACGGTTTCACGTGCTAAGTCGCCAATCCCTCGCACTCTGGCCGTGCTTAATGATCTTTTGGATGTTAATCCAACAGAAGATCTGTTTGTGGATGGATGGTCGAAGATTTTATTGGTATGCCAGAAGTATTGTGAGATGAATTTATGAAAGTGTTTTTCTTTTTACGTTTTTACATTTTTTATTATATTCTAATGTGTTTTTACGTTTTTTTATTCTAATTTATACTGTTTTCTTTTTGCATAATTGTCCCTAAATTGCTGTAATTGGTTGTTCACACAGCCGTTGTAATTTGGTAAATAAATAAATAAAAATAAATAAATGAAGGATCACCGTGGATTTTAGTTAGGTCCGGAGGACTCATTTGATGATTTTACTACGATAAAAAAGAGCCAAATAAATAAAGGGTGTCAATTAAATGGTTAGCATAGTATTGTTATTTCTGTGAGCAGAAAAATATAATCGGATGGCGGGGTCTTTCAGACCCCTCCATCCTCTTCTAACCTAAATTGTCCGAGTCGGGGTGCCAGCAAGTCGTGTCACGCGCCTGCTCTTGCTCCGCCCACTTTTAACGTACATTGCCGCTTTTTCAACAAAAACGCAATCCAAGTAGTTATTTTGCTCACCATGTTTTAAATTATCCATACCAATCAAATATACTGCTTATAGACATGTTTTTCTGCCGCTCAATCATGAAATTTTGCCGCTCAAGTAGTTATTTTGCAGACTGAATGTTTATTATGCAGACTCATGTTATTGTTGGTTGCCTATTTATGATTTAATTTTTGACCATTATCAAAATTAGTTGCGGAACAAGAATTGCTGCCTGATTTTTTTTATTGCAAACAAAATCTTTGTATGCTGACCAAATTATTTAAATGCTGCTTTTGGGTGGCTTGCCAAATTTTATAATTGCTGACCAATGTAATTACTTCTCATAAATAAATACAATAAGTTGTAGAAAATTAAAAAAAAACGCATAAGCTGTGTATTCTGCCTTCATTCGTAGTTGTCTAAAATTCAGATCACTTGCCGGTGTAGGATCTCTACAATTAACTGCTAAGTCAATACGAAGTATAAAAGTAGAGGTGTGCCGACTAATCGGTAAAGACGACTGAGACTCTGGGTCAGTCATATTTGCAGTAAGGTTTTAAAAAAATTAAGTCCAATAACCCATCCACAACCCCTTCAAGGGAAAATTTATTAAAACCTTCATCAATTACTTAGAGAGAAAAAGTTTTAGATGGTTTCTAGATTCTAAACCGAACGAATAAGGTATTTCACAAAAATTTTCTTTCCGATTTACACACCGTTAACGGTTGACTTTTTAAAATCCATTTAAATGCATACTTTAATTGATTGAGAAATAATTCATGCCAAGTTTTGAGTTTACCGAAGCAAGCAAAAAACCTCCCCTAAAACTTTAATACCCTTTTCATCAACTAGGGGGGTGATTTTCAAACTATTATCAATGAGTGTACGATATAGGAGGCGTAAAAAGACGGGGTGCTATGCCCCACCGCGAAATGACCATGTTTTTGAATAGACAACCAGGTAACATAACAAGCTTATAAGATTGAGATTTTTCATGGTACAGTTTTAAAATTTTGTCCATAGATTCTACATACAAATATACTAGATAATTTTCTTGTGTTGTTCTATTTATTATTATTATTCTTGTGTCGTGTCGTTACTATTATCTAATGTCACCTGTAGACGTTGTAGAGCTGCAGCGCGAGGTCCATGTCCACCGTGGCGCGCAGGCGGCGGTGCTGCGGGTCCGGCAGCAGGCGCAGCTCGGGCCGCGCCTCGCCCGCGCCCGGCGCCGGCACCCTGCAACACACGGCGTCAGCAGCTGCCGGCCAGGCCATAGCGGCCGCACCGCCAGCGCTACACTCACTTGTTGCGCGCCATGTAGTAGAACTCCTGCACCAGCTCGGCCGCATTGCACATGTACATCTCGTGCAGCCGCGCCTCCGGCAGCAGCTGCGTCAGCAGCAGGTGCTTGATGGCCTGCGGACAGAGCGCGCGTGAGGCGGGGCGGGCGCGGGGCGGGCGCAGGGCGGGCGCAGGGCGGGCGCGGGGCGGGCGGGGCGGGGCCTGTCCTTACCTCCAGGTGCTCGTGCGCGCTGACGCGGCTGGGCACGCCGCGCGCCTCGTGGTCGCCGCGCGCCACGTCGGCCGTGAGGCGCGCCAGCAGCGCGTCCAACAGCGCGGCGGGTCGCAGGTGCGGGCAGTTGCTGCAGTTGTACGTCGCCTCCGGGTGCTCGTTCAGCCAGGGCGTCTCGTTCGCCGTATGATTCAGCACGATGTCGCAGATCGACAGCATCTGCAGACGCCACATAGAGCGAGTCGTGAGAGAGCTCTTTCACGGTCGACGGCGCGGAACGTATGCCCACTTCACCTTCCAATCGCTGCGCATCTTGGAGACGACGTTCTCGACGTCGGCGAAGGTGGGCTCGCGGCCGGGCTCGGCGCTGAACTGCGGATTGAGTCGCAGCTGGTTGGCGATGCTGTAGCCGGAGCGCGAGGCGCCCAGCTCCTGCACGGGCGTGAAGTGGATCATGTTGTAGCCCGCCTCGCGCGCGACGCGCAGCACGCTCTCCCAGCGCGGCAGCGGGCCCAGGCACTTGGCCAGCACGGTCTGGCACATGATGCCATCCAGCGGCAGCACGTCGCGGCCGGCCGGGCCCGCGCGCAGCGTCGGCGCCACGTGGAACCAGCCCGAGCCCTGCGGCCCCACGGCCGACTCCCTGCAACACGAGCTGCGCTGAGCGAGGAGGCCGGGCGACGCGACGGTCGCGGCCGAGCGGTACTCACGCGCTGTCGTACACGAAGTAGTAGTGGAAGGAGCCAGCGCGCGCGAGGCGCAGCTGGCAGTACATGTCGGTGTCGGTGACCAGCAGGCCGGTGCCGAGCGAGGCCGCGGGCTCGTCGTCGGCCGCGCGGTGCCACTCCAGACAGTAGTACTGGTTGCGGATGAACTCTGCTTGCTCGCCGCACTTCTCGTCTTCTGTATGCAATCATCATTGTTTTGTACGTCGTCGACGCGTTGTCAAACGCATAGGGCCAAACGCCTAATATGACGCGGGTGAGACCGCAGGCAGAAGCTAGTTTTATTTATATAAGACAAAGTGGTTCAAAAATCTTTTCTATAAGATGATAGCACTCCGCCCGCAACTTCGTTCACGTGATTTTCGAAATGTTGTGAATTTCTACTCCCAGCCCTCTTTATGCGATACTTTTGGAAAACTAAATGAATATCCAACAAAAATTCTATCAACCCACAATATAACGTCTTAGGCACCTACGTCCTAAAAATAACCCCAATGCAAAGGGACTCCTAACTATCAACCCCAAAACAACCCCTTAGGGGTCGAATTTCGCAACTTCATCGCTTAGTGAGAACCTATGTCCAAAATAGAAAACCCCTGCAAAATTTGAAACCTCTTACTATCAACACCAACGACGACCCCTTAGGGGTCGACTTCGTAAAATCCGATGATACACCTAGCACTTGCAGGAACGAAGTTTCATACAAACTATTAAGGAACGCTTATGCAAAATGTCATGCTTCTAGGCCCACCGGTCTCAGCTGTGCGTTAATCGATCACTCAGGTAGTCAGTTTAGAATTTTATATATATATACATAGATAGAAAATAGATGACACAATGTAGATATGTACTGTAGGTGTCTACTTCCAAACCCCGCGGGGTATTACAGATTGCAATACTTACGACTATCAGCCATCACATAATTGGTGTACAGAAATACTTTTCGGCCAAGTAATGAAGGGCCGGGGCAGAATTGTAAATAGCAGCCTTTTTCAAATCTGAAAAAATACAAAACAAGAGTATTAAATAAAAAAACATGCGAGAATACAGAACAAAAAGCAAGTGAGTGATAACTTTACCGGTAGAGCGTAGAGTCATGATGCTCGCCGTGCTCGAGCGTGAGCACGCGCGTGTGCGTGTGAAGCGGCGGCGGGCTGGCGCCGCGCGAGGAGCCCGCGGGGCTGGCGGGCCGCTCGGCCGCGCAGCGCTCGATCGCCATCTGCCTCTGCGCAACACAACACGTGAGCCAGTGCGCCCGCCTGAGGGTAGGCCTATGGGCTACTCCTTTATATTCTTACACTCGGGAATGTTTTGTACCGCGTTAAAGTAAATGCAACTGATGATCCTTTCCACTAAAACTTCGACGACGGTGGACATCAGGCCCATCTCCATCTCTCTACCGAAGTACGCGAAATAGATTATGGTGATGATGACCTTTTCAATGACAGCTTTCTCCTGCACCTTCCTGCCGTAGTCGCTTTTCTCGCGGGTAACCATCTTCGGCATGTCGAGTAGTCACCGTGTATGAGTACCCATGAAACAACACATTCGGTTTGAGCGCAGGCGCTGGCTCGCACCCGCTTATATAAACGCGAGACGCGTGAAGCGTGACGCGTGACGCGTGACACCTCTTTACATCGCAACGGCACATACACATAGCACACTATATTTGGTTACATTCCTTTGTCTTGTCCTGAACCGCAATTTATATAATAGCCTGTAGAATTCTACCCTACACACACACTCCGTGTACAAAGAAACATACTTACCTACGCTACGTGACGAAGAAGTACCAAGCTAGAGTAACAGCAGCTCACATTAAAGAAACACAGATGAAACATGCGTGACAAGCAATGTGAGGCCGTGGATAGGGAAAACTACTGTCTTCTGTCTAGGGTGAAGCCACTTTTTAGGGTTCCGTAGTAAAGGGACGTATGTCGGATCATTTAGTTTCCTTCAAAATTGTTGGGCTGAATGGTGCTGATATATGTGACATGTTCGTGAACGAGCGCTGTCATTTGTGACCACAGAGTACTTTATACTACTTATAGTGAAAGTTAGGACCGGTCATCTCTTATTTGCCACGGCCTAATAATTAATAATTTCATTTTTGGATTGCCTTTTTCATACTCACTATGGACACCCATGGAGTTTCTTGCCCATTCATCTCCATAGAGATCTACGCTTTGGAATGGACTGGACACCTACAGTACTTTTACAGTTTATTCAGGTACTATTACGTATTCTGTGGTTTATTTCACTGAAGCACTATAATTGTTATTTTTATACTCGTTATATTGTATGTCTTGAGACAATTCATAAGAGACTGTAATTAACGCAGTTGAAATAAATTATTTGATATTGATTTTGTGGTTGTTTTTGAGGGTTTTTATTTTATTTTCTTTATTTTACCCTTTTCAGTTCAAATATTCAACCCAAATTCAAAACGTTTCTGTAAGACTTGTACTGATTAAATAATATAGCCCTTTACGTTCCAGGGTTACATTCACCTGATGAAACAGTCCCGCGTCCCCGGCAGGCTTTGGCCCTCTAAGGGGCCCTGTCAGATTGCTGACAGCTCTTTGAGGCGCGCTTGGAACAGCACGAGTCCATGCATGCCCGCGCCTACGGTCGAGGGAAATCGCCTCGCGGTGTCCGATGCCGTGAGCGTCTCCTAAGCGGCCCGGTTGTGAGGTGGAGGCTGTCCTATCCTTCACAGCGCCCACCTCCTCCTTTCCTAGCTTGACTGCTTCGCAGAAGGAAGCCACAAAAGTCTCAACAGATTCTCTGCAAGTACAAGTTCTAACTATAGATGAGACAAAATCGGTGTTTTTGCCTTCTTTGAATTCACTTGAGTTTGTGCTTAGTAGAGCTCGAATCCAGAAAATCGACGACTTACTAAATACTTTAAGGTTTATACAGCACCATAATGACAGTAATCCTGCCGAGATCGGAATCATACCTTAATAGTTTCAAGCCACACAATTCTGTCAAAACAATACAGCAGCTTAGTTACGAAGTTGCACACATGCCCTTCGCCGCGTCATTCACACGTCTGAACGTACCAATAATTGTACAAACGTAGATAATAAGGTTTACATTGAAATAATAATTATTTTAATGTAAACCTTATTATTTACGTTTTTTTGCTAGGCACCTACATGCACCGAAAAATTTACTCATAACGAAACATTTTACAATGTCGGTGTATAGCGCATAGTGCTTGAATAAGTAGAAAAGTTATTTGCAATTTTATTATGAAGATCTTCGTAAAAAATAAGTAAAAACGATATTAGATCAATTTTATATTATACTACAACGTATACGAATGAAATATTAACCATATTTACCTCCCTCTGCCGAAAAGTTAATCTTGACAAACAACAAAACATTTTGTCTGCCAATTCACATGCTCTTAATAACATCGATGTTCTTACAATAAGAATGCTGAACAAAGAGCACTTGCTAGTAATAAATGTACTAATCTAGATTCCTATTAAAATAGTAACGCTCCAGGAGAAATACAATCGAATAGAGCGTAATAAAACCGCATTACTGTGACAATAGGTAGGTAGTTGCCAACCTTACAAGCTGGTCATGACTAAATTACGTCCAATGGGTTCCCCCTAATACAGGAACCATGGACCCAACTCTGTTAGAGAGAGTATTAGGCGAGCTGGGTAGAGCCGTTAGATGTTTGGGGCTCGGAACACTGCGCCAGGCCCAGATGGTACGTGACGGGACCCCCTGTAGAGGGCCAAAGCCTGGGTCGCGGGACTCACAAATTACCGTGACCCCGGTACGTAAAGGGCTATTGAAGGACACCGTGGATTTTAAATTGCAAACTGCAATTTCAAACGATTGCAGCAGCCGCAATATGCACGCAAGCGCGTTGTCGAAGCTATCCTGCTGCACTTTGAAACCTGGCTCAAAAAAGAGGAGCGCATAACCTATAGACTTACTCAGGTACTTACCAGAGACGGTTGCATCGGCGAATACGATATAATGAATAAGATTGGGCGGGAAATAACAGCTATATATATATTTTTTTTTATCGTGGTAAAATCATCAAATGAGTCCTCCCACCCAGGGCAGGGCGGGAGGGACTGTCAGACTTGTACTGACTAAAATCCACGGTGTTCTTCAATACCCCTTTACGTACCGGGGTCACGGTAATCCCTTGGTCCCGCGATCCCGGCAGGCTTTGGCCCTCTACAGGCCCCGTCACTATGCTGACACTCTTTGAGGCGCGCGTGGAACACAACGCGCCGTCGACCTGGGCATGGTCCATGGTCGGACAGCGAGTCGCCCATTACTCGCTGCCCGCATGCCCGCATGCCCGCGCCTACGGTGGCCAGAGATCGTCTTGCGACGTCCGACGCCGTGGGCGTCTACCACTGCGGCTGGGGAGGAGAGAGGACGCTGTCCTCTCCCTCAGGCGGCCCGCCTCCTCCTTCACGAGCATGACTGCTTCGCAGAAGGAGGCGACCGCTTCCCACTCCGTCTCGCCCCGCAGCATGGCCTCGACCAATGCCGGGCGTGAGAGGTCTCCGCCTATCGCCGTCGTGAGGACACGGCGGTGCACTGCCCAAGCGGGGCAGTCCTGCACCGTATGCTCCACCGTGTCCTCCGGACGATCCTCGCAGTATTGACACCCAAGCGTTTCTTCCCTCCCTATCAGACACAGGAACCTCCCCAAACTTCCGTGTCCGGTGAGGACCTGCGTCATGCGGTAGGTCAGGACGCCGTGACGCCTATCCAGCCACTCCTCAAAGAGGGGTCTTACCGCCGCGATTGCGGCGTGCCCGAAATGACAGCTATACAGCAATAATTGCTACCACTGTGCCACTGTGAAGGGGCCCTGGACTCGAGGCAGCACACGCTCAAGGAGTGCCCAGCGTGGGATACTGAACGACGCATCCTTGTATCGGACAAGACCTGTCTCTGCCTGAGGTGGTAGAGGCTATTCTGACAGAAGCTGACAACTGGACGGCAGTGACCTCATAAGGACCTCATTCTGTGAGGCTTTTTCAAGGCAGATGTTTTACATTCTTTGTACATTTTAGATCCACACAACCTTTTTTTGTCACATCCTACCATTTTTGCTTTACTGTTTCTGTCAATGGAAACTAGGAAACGTCTAGCGGCGTCCGTCGCCGGGGGCGTCTACCACTGCAGATAGGGTGAAGTGAGGACGATGTCCTCGCCCTCACGGGGGGCGCCTCCTCCTTCGCTAGCATGACTGCTTCGCTAAAGGAGGTGACCGCTTCCCGCAGCATGGCTTCGACCAATGCGTCCACCGTGTCCTCCGGGTGATCCTTGCCGTGGTGACACCCAGGCGTTTCATCCCTCCTTATCCAACACAGGTACCTCCCGAAACTTCCGTGTCTGGTGAGGACCTGCGTCAAGCGGTAGGTCAGGACGCTGTGACACCTTTCCAGCCACTCCTCAAGGAGAGGTCTTACAAGTGTACTTAAAATAAAAACATTCTTGACAATGATGATCACAACTTAGCTACTGCTTTACAACTTAACTTCAACTAAGATAAGCTTTTTTCTTCTTCTTTTATACTTACACGCAATACAATACAACATCATGATTATTTCATTTCTGTTTATTGTAAATGCAAGGACTTATATGGGTTGTGCTTTTTTCCAGTTTATTTAAGTTGATTGTCTAACAATTTGAGTTACTTATGTGGCCTACACAAATATACTTTCTTTGGTATTGTTTGTTGTGTTGTTGAGCTGCTTGAGTCAAGAGTAAAGCTACACAATAACTGACAAATGCTTGCACTGACTACAGGTCCACTCAAATCTGTGTGGTTCTTTGTTCAAAAGACCATCGCAGAAATCAACTTGTGCTTTACCAATATTGACTTGACCACAAGCAGAGGAGGTTTTTATGTTTGTTTTTCATATAATTATATTTTCTATAGCTTATATTTTTTTTACATTTTAAGTAAGTTTTTTTTTTAATATTTTACATCTATAATTTAGTGACCACCTTTTAACCCCTTTTTATATTGGTACCCTGGTAAAAAACTTAAAAATTGCGCAATATTTTTCTTTATGAAAATTCACAGATGTATCTTTGATGGTACACATACTAGTTTTCAGTGTCACGTACCAAGATAAATAAAAATAAAAATTACATGGACAAAAAATCGCAGTTACTTGTTAGTATTTATACATTGTATAGTTGGTGAAACTGCTTGTTTACTGCCCTCTATTAATGGTATCTACTTGAAATTTATTTTCTTTTTTTTCACGAGTAGCTATGTCATTTCCGACACAGTTTATATAGGTACAAGTATTAGCAGCGACATAGCAGAGCACAAGGGTACCAGTTTTTCTTTTTCAATACCAGCTTTCAGCCAGTTCGGCACATAGATTTCTGGGAGGCCGTCTGATATCCCTGGCTACGCCACTGATCACGATTATCTCCGTCTTGACCCGTCTATTGCTAGATATAATTTAATGTCTTCTCTAATGTCTTAGTATGTACCTTATTATAACTGCACCTTTCGAAACCTTACATAATATATGGGCAAAATCAAACGAAAATGTTTGTGCAGTGATAATAAAACAGAGAAAAAACATTTTTTCTTACCTATTAGATTTTCTTGTAAATCCGACAGTAATTTAAAATAAAAGATCACTTTCATGCGGCATCTATAACGTCTATCTACACATTTCGGAAAAATCGCAGTAGGATTTTATCTGTTGATGAATAATTAATAATAATTGGAACGCATAACCTTCGTATTAATATTGTTTTGAACTTCTGATTAGTTCTGATTTGACAGTTGTCTCCTCAAAACGACCTTCAAAACATGTGGTAAAAACCGGCCAAGTGCGAGTCGACCCGCACACGAAGTACCGCCACGCCATCGCGCAGGTTCCGTACCATTACCTAAAAAATCATGTCTGTTGTATAAGATCCCCCTGAAATACTTATGTTATTCTGTTTTATGCGGCTACATCCTACTAAGAGAAAAAAGAAAAACAAAAAAAAACCATCTTCTAAGCCTCCATTCGCACGAGCGCTGTTTGTTTCTGGGCTTTAAAAAAGCTGCACAAAGAGGTAAATTGAACTTGAAAATCACCGCACAGTCGTTGTTGTTAGAAGCGTCTCAGTCACAGAGTACATTTTTATATAGGGTAGTCTCAGTTGTCCGCTGGTTATAGGGTAGGTGACATGTCATCAAATTCTATATGGCGCCCAGTAGGGAATGTAAAGTCGTTACCGAAAAAAGATATATTTTCGCACAGTATCGACATAGGTATCAAATTAAAGGGCTTGACGTGCACATTTGAAATATAATAAATAAATAAATAAATAAATATTCACAACAATCACACAACGCCATAGCTAGTCCCAAGCTAAGCAGAGCTTGTGTTATGGGTACTAGACAGCTGATAAACATACTTATATATTTCTAAATACATACATATTGTAGATAAATTACACCCAGACACAGAACAAATGATCGTGCTCATCACACAAACATTTGTCCTGGGTGGGAATCGAACCCACGACCTCCGGCATAGCAGTCAGGGTCACTAACCACTAGACCAACAGGCCTGTCGAATATATATATACATCATATAGCTTTTACTAGCTTATTTGCTTTTTCTAACAGTGTCAACATGATTTTAGGGAACATTTACGTTTATCAGTTTCATTGCAAATTCAAAAGCCAAAATTTACCTTTTTTTTGCGTGGTAAAATCATCAAATGAGTCCTCCGACCCAGCCCAGGGCAGGGCGGAAGGGACTGTCAGACTTGTACTGACTAAAATCCACGGTGTCCTTCACTAGCCCTTTACGTACCGGGGTAACGGTGATGGGTAAGTCCCGCGACCCCGGCAGGCTTTGGCCCTCTACAGGCCCCGTCAATGTGCTGACACTCCTTGAGGCGCCGTCGACCCGGGCTTGGTCCATGGTCGGGCTGCGAGTCGCCCATTACTCGCTGCCCGCATGCCCGCGCCTACGGTGGCCGGAGATCGTCTGGCGACGTCCGTCGCCGTGGGCGTCTACCACTGCGGCTGGGTCGGAGGGAGTACACTGTTCTCTCCCTCAAGCGGCACGCCTCCTCCTTCGCAAGCATGACTGCTTCGCAGAAGGAGGCGACCGCTTCCCATTCCGTCTCGCCCCGCAGCATGGCCTCGACCAATGCCGGGCGCGAGAGGTCTCCGCCTATCGCCGTCGTGAGGACACGGCGGTGCTCTGCCCAAGCGGGGCAGTCCTGCACCGTATGCTCCACCGTGTCCTCCGGACGATCCTCGCAGTGGTGACACCCAGGCGTTTCCTCCTTCCTTATCAGACACAGGAACCTCCCGAAACTTCCGTGTCCGGTGAGGACCTGCGTCATGCGGAAGGTAAGGACGCTGTGACGCCTATCCAGCCACTCGTCAAAGAGGGGTCTTACCGCCGCGATTGCGGCGTGACTGAAGCCAAAATTTACCTTTTGACAACTATTTGATGGTCACCACACAAAAATTTACGCAATAGCCCCGCTGTGCCACTTCAGCTTGTTTTAGTTTTCGTCAATATCTATAACTTAAGTTTTATGCCGTGAGACCTCCCCCTAAGGGATGAAATCCGGAATGCGGTCTTGAGCACAACCGCTTTTTTTTGAAGTGAAAACTTCTTTAGCGGCGTTGAGCACTTTTCTGTAATGGGTATAAAATCTTAAACTCGCGTCAGGACACGTGACCCTGACCGAAAAAGCGTAGGACGGCGCAGGGCCCTTGCGTGAATGTTCGTGTGACTTTATTACTTTTAAAGAAGTTTGTATGCTGGATACATTCGTTGCTAGGTAACATTGTTTATAAAAGATGTACTTACGTCACATTGGAAAATTATTGAAATAAAAAGTCAACCATTTTTGCGAGTTTTACTAAAATCTGTTCACAAGATATTTCCAACAATTACAGCTTGGCAAGAAAGAGTCTGATGCGGTGACAATTGAAACTACGAAACGTTTGTTGTTGCAACATGTTAAAAAAGTCAACTACGAGCAGCTTCTGTGTCAAAAAACAATTCCCTCGTGTTATTTCACGATTTTCTACATTAATTCGCAACGATCAGTGCTTACTTGTTTATCTATAACTAGCGACCGGCCCCGGCTTCGCACGGGTGGACATTTATTTTTTTAGCTCTCTGAAAAAAAAAAATCCGGGATAAAATATAGCCTATACGGATTCGGAAGAATCCCTCTAAGTAATGGTAAAAGAAATTTTGAAATCGGTCCAGTAGTTTTTGAGCCTATTCAATACAAACATACAAAAATACAAAGGTTTCCTCTTTATAATATTAGTATAGAAGTATAGATGACATATGACAAGTAGTAGCGACCTCAATTTTTCCATACTCTTTTTTGCCAAGCTGTACTATTCAAGTTTTCACTTCTGCCGGCACTCCCAGAGTGCAACCCGTCGTTTTTTTCGTTAAAAAACGCTGAACCGCCCAGCATTTAAAATCAAATGCAGTTCAGGAAAAAACCGCAGCATTTTAAAAGCGCTGACGTGTGAACAGATACATGGGAATGTATTTTTATATTTCCGGCGCTTTTTTAACGCCCTGAAAAAAACGCATTTTTCATTTTAAATGCTCGGCGGTGACAGTTAAGTTCAATTTACCTTTTTGTTAAATCTCAGCGTTTTTTGGGCTTCGCCATCGTCATAGCACGCTACGTGACATGAAGTCGGTGGGCCAGCTGCTTGACTGACCTGATGACATGTTCCACGTTTTGGCTCCGAAGGTTAGGACTGGAATGACGTACTTCTTGTATACCCGGCTTTTTAGGCACAGCGACATTTAAAAAATAATTTAAAAGTGGTATTTGAACAAAAATGACGTGAATAAAAACACGACACGTTTGGTCGCCTCGGTTCTGACGGCATCATGCCAAATGGATTTCACTAGTACCAACTAGTATTGTGTCAAGTATCAAGTAGTCTCGGGCGTAATAGTTCGTACACAGAGTTCGTAGCTTAGATCGATCAGTTGAAGTCGCCGATCCTAAATGAACTAGTTCGCTCTTTTAGTTGGTGTTTCGTTCTTCTCAGCAGAAGCAGATGAGGAGCAGTTTTAAAACAATCGAACGTTCTGCTTTATATTGAATTATTTTAAGGCAGTTCGTTCGCTCGTTTTGAACACTGTGGCTACATTTACCTTGTACCTTAGTAATTGAAGTCACCTTAACTCATTCTGTCACGAACTAACTGCAGAGCGGCAAAAGTGGAATCTAGTTAGCGTAGTTCATCTGTGGGAGCAGTTCTTTGGAACTAGTTCATTCGCAAACTACACAACACTAATGTCAACTTCTGGCTTGCACATGTAAATTGACTAATATTCGTTTACACGAAAAACCTTATTTATTTATAGTAGATACGGGTGGGGCAACTTTTGGCGAAGTATTACTTTTGATGGGTACTCATGGTTCTGGCCTCAACGGAAACGGTTGTATCGGGAGGTTCCTGTGTCGGATTGGTCGCGAAGAAATGCCTGGGTGTCACCACATTGAGCATCACCCAGATGAAATGAAATGAAAATTTTTCATTTTCACAGTTACAGTGAGCATAACCCGGATAATACGGTGATCTGCTCCGCTTAGGCAGAGCACCGCCGTGTCCTAACGGAGGCGATAGGCAGCGGTGACCTCTCGCGCCCGGCATTAGTTGAGACCATGCTGTGGGACGAGACGCAATTGGAAGCAATTACCTCCTGCGAAGCAGTTACGTTAGCAAAGGACGAGGCGGAATGTGTGAGGGAGAGGACAGCCTCTACCTGACTACCCAGCCGCCGCTCTCGGCAACGGACGTCGCGATACGATTTCCGGCCACCGTGGGCGGGGCATGCTGATGCCGATCATGGACCATGCCCGGGACGACGGCGCGTCGCGTTCCACGCGCACATCAGAAAGCTGTAATCGATTTGACGGGCCCCCATAAAGGGCCAAACGCCTGTCAGGGTCTCAGGCCTCGACCCATGACCCAGGAATGTAAAAGGTTATTGAGGAAACTCCATGGATTTTAGTCAGAATGGCTCAGGCAATCCCTTCGACTCCACCCAGGGTGGGAGGACTAGTCTGATTTTACTACACCAAAAAATCTAGGGCAAGAAGCCTAAAAATGGTCATAAATATATAAAACAAAATGTGATATAAGTAATACAGTTTTATCAAAAATTAAAAAGGTTTTCTTCTATTGCTTTCTCTGACTCCCAGGCTTCTGCAGAGTCTGGATCATGTTTCATTCGCTTTACTTTTTGTACAGACTCACTCAACTCATCATCAACCATTTTGCGTTTCTTTTTTTTCTTTTCTCTTACTTCTACAGGGAGTTCTGATTCTGTCTTTATGTTAATGTCAGACCAATTTTCATGAGTGTGGGCTGATTTATGGCTTTTTAGATCACTCTTGAGTGTAAAAGTACACAGACATATATGACACTTGTAACATTTTTTCTTTTCTCTTACTTCTACAGGAAGTTCCGGTTCTGTCTTTGTAGTAATATCACTTTGTGAGTGTGGATTTACGAATTCCAATGTATTTCTTCTTTTTTTGTCTTTTGTCTTCTTTCTTGTTGCTGTCCGTACTAAACTATCTTCACTGTCTTGCACATTCAGACGTTCTGCAATGGCTGCAGGTATTTTTAAAGCCTTCTTGTAATTAGAGCCAAAAAGAGGATGGCGACATTTTGTCTCAGGTAGTGGTATAAAATTAGTCTGATTGTTTACCATAATATTATCATCACGGAAATGTGCTTTAGGGATTCTTTTCCGTAAATGTATGATTCCATTTAGAGGCATATTCCTGATTTTATACATATTTTGCTCTATTGTCAGCAAAGATGTAGTGTCTGACTGTTCTTCAACACTAAGTTCATAAGTTTGTCCAGCAACTTTAATTTTGCATTTTCCTTGTTGGGTATTCATGGTTGTATTTTCAAAATCTTTAATGTGAAGCTCTTTTGAACACCTCACAATGCATATTTCATCATCTCTGGTTAGATATGCACTATCATTAACTGTTTGGGGAAGGAGTTTCAAGTTAGGATGAGTTTTAATATATTTTTGTAATTTTAATGGCTTTTTATTATTTTCAGAATAACTATCATGTTCTATATGACCAGACATGTTTATATCATCTTCATCATCCTCAAAACGAAGTCTGTCTGATATTCGCTGTTTTCGGCTTTTTGCTACTTCTAACTTTTTGTTGGAATCATACTCTGGTACACTACCATCCAGTTTAGTACTTATGTTTAGACTATTATTGTAATTCACTTTTATATTTTCTTCATCAATATTTTTGTTGATAAATGAAATGGTATGTGGAGACTGACTATCATCACATTTTATTGCTGATATTTCATCACAACCACTTTCTTCACTATCTTCTTGTGTTGTGTTTAATGTTTTATTTGTTAAGAAGCTGTCTGCATTATGGTTCCCTTGTTTCAGTTTTTTCTTTTTTTCTTGTGTAGAACATGCAGCTGATGAGTGTTCTTGTTTTACCTTCATGTTAAGGTAAGTTTCATCATAGGACATTGATTCTTGTGAATCATTTAGATCTCCATCTGTTTCCAATATTTTATTGTTTTTCTTCTTTTTGCATGTGTCTGCTTCTATTTTAATATGTTTTTTCTTACCACTACTATAAATTGTATTTTCAAAATATGGATTTTCTTCCTTGACATTGATATTAGGTTCTAAGCTAGCCGACAAATCACGGTGTTTTTTTTTCAGTTTCTTTTCTTTTTTTGTTTTCTTTTCATCATTTGTAGAAAAGTTTTCATTGGAAAAATCATTAATATCATCTGCAGCCCTGAAAAATGAAAATTTAAAATGTATTTAATTCTCCATCTAACTATACAAAGAAACTTTATTTTATCTATTTTATAAACTGAGTGTTATAGTACAGTTGTATAGCTGCCAGGTATCATTAACGGGAAGACATCCACTGCTGAACAAAGGCCTCTTCTCTGAAAAACACGACATCCGCGAAATGCATCTATCAGTTGCTTGCGACTAAAAATGTCGTCAACAGTAGTACATTCCTAGACTTCCAAGACTTCATAGGACGATGCAGCATTCCAAAAGAATTTAGGACATCCTTAGAAAACTTTTACATTTAGATCCCACAAAAGAAATATATGTTTTTATTGAAATACAGTCAAATGGACCTTCAAACAGAAAAATACTCACATTGAAGTGCTCTTGACGCTGTTGCGGCTGCTGTCACTTAAAGTATCAGTCCAAGCAAAACTATTTTCAGAAGAGGAATCCATTAAATGAAAACGTAGTTCTAAAAGTAGAACATATTATTCTAACTCGGTCCTGTTTTCATACCTATTTTATAACCTGAAATATTATAACCTCAAATCTGAAATCAGTCCAAAGAGTTTAAAATACAGGGTTGACAACCAAAAAAAAAGATTCCTGGTACATGTGTTGCTGAAAATCTCGTATAGTGACTTTCAAACCTCGTACATTAAAATTTATTAAGGGCCAATTAATACCCCTGAGAATTACCGACAATTTTGTTTGATCGTTCGATACTTTACAGATAGATTATTTAGTTTATAATTTAGTGTATTCTCGTAAATTAAAATATATGGAAGCAAATAAAATTACAGTTTTATTATCATCGAGAAATCTGCAACACATGAAATTAATAATATCAATAAGGAGTTGTTAAAAATATTTCAGGAAGGAGATTTCATAGCTTTTGACTTAAACCATTTATATGATGCGGATTAAATATTCTTTGGCAGTGAATCAAATTAATTGTCCTGTCACAGCATAATTAATGATAACTTTATCATTTGCGTGACTCTGTAAGATAAAGTATACTATTGAAATTAACTTGCAAACATAACTACAGTAGCGATATAACATTATTCAATACTGATGTTAAAGAAGGAAGCTCATTATGAAATAATAATGAAAAGATGTCAGGCTAATATCGCTGAAACAAAAATATCTTTTTTGGTTGGATCGGAGCTTCCCAATATCATTTGGAACTAGCTACATAATCCATTAAAAAAAAATCGCATGGCCATAATGTTATCAAAATCTCGTACATAAATGTACGAGGTTGTTACGGATGACCCCAAATCTCGTATTTGTACGAGGAACCTCGTACGGTTGGCAACCCTGTTAAAATATAGGGAACGAAATGAGGGCTTGTAACATTAGCACCGTGCCTTATTTTTTTTGTTTTAGAAAGAGAGACACCTAACAATGTGGTCTTTCTCCTTCTGGCATTGATAAATGTGATTCACAACATAAAAACATTACCAACATTAAGATAGTTATTGAGTCAAAGTTTTTTTTTAGATGCATACAGTACAATTATATTACATTTTTATAGCTTGTGATTATTTTTATATTCTGTAATGTATTTTAATTACTCATTAAAAAAAAAAAACGAAATAGTACACAAAACCCTAATAATGTTTCCCGTAAAGGTATTGAGTGTATTTAACGTTTATGATGACAACACTATGATGTTGACAAATTCAAATTCTCTGTTTGACTTCTCATCAGCGAATGCGATTTAATTAATATTTCAGAAGTTTTCGGATTTTCTAGTAAAAATGGTGATTTCGTGTTGCTTAAAAGGTTGTAGAAGTGAAAGTTACCTTGGATGTGGTATTTAATTTCATTGGTAAAACAAAATTTCGTAGTTTTTAAGTCTAAAAGCGGTGAATACAGCATCTATTCTGTTTTAATTTTCATTTTGGATCACTCCCATATATATTTTCGATTGTTATTCTCAGTTATATATTTTGCAACCGTTTGATATTTTCAAAAATAAAAATATTTAGATTGTTGGGTGACGTTTGTAGGGTGACCAATATTATGGTTAAAAATAAATACTGCGTGCTCTGTATATCTGCTGTTACTCGTGCATATTTCATAGAACACAGTGTTGGGTGGTCGACTCCTGAGTGAGGTACAGAAGATTCTAGTCTATACTGGCCTTGGGGTGTCGTCCGGGCTGACCTGATGAATTGATGCTGGTCACGAAGTGTCTTTCGGGCCACACCCGTGGGGGTTGGCTGAAGGGATGCACTGTCGTGGATGCAGATGACGTCAGTCGATCCTGGTTGTGACATGCCGTCCGGGTCACACCTCAAAGTCTGCGGGTACGAAACTTGCGACGGCCAGAGCGACGGCGGGGCGGGGCGGTGCGGCGCGGAGCGATGAGATAGCGGTGTCTTGCGTGTGTATGAAACAAATTTCCGCGCATTCGCGCTCATGTAGTGTTGTGATAAACATGAATTTACGTCGAAGGGAACTATTGGAGCCCAGTCTCCTAATGAGAGAATTTTTATTACCTAGAGATGGTGTTCATCCAATAAATCAACGACGACGCAGTTTGGGAGAATTTTCTACTGTCCCATATAGCCGGTTTTGATAAAATAAAAGATGTTAACTCTTCATTGTCAATTTCCATTATTTTATATTTAATTGCCTTTATTCATTTTTCAACATATTAATTTACATTTTTAAATATTTTAAAACAAAACACAAAAAAAAACATTTAAAAATATAAATAACAGTGGCCCACCGGTATCGGGAACAGGGTCCAAGCTACCGGCGGTCAGGGCTCAAGAGAAAGGAACCTCCTAACAATGCGCGCCGTGTCCAGAAGAACTGCTTTCTGAATCAGGCCCTTGATCCAGCTGCCTAACGAGAGCCTCCTAAGATGTTGGTCGAGGCTCTTGGCAATTAAGCCATGGGCCGACACGACTAAATGTTGAGGACGGAGTGGACTTTACTTGCAGTCTTGAATAAAAGTCTATATTCACTACTACAGGAGTATTTATTATATTTCCACAGGTTTTAGGACATCACTGATTTCGGACAAGTATGGCTACAGTTTAATAATTCACTAGACTTGTGCACTCTTTCGCGTCTGGAGGAGAACAGGGCTGTGCAACAGACAAAATGCACGCGGAAGACAGTAAACTTCCGGTTCGGCTTTCTAGAACAATCTGGAACATTCCAACTGTTGCCAACAGTATTCCCTCTGGTGTCGAGCGGAGCACATCATGAGATTCATTCATAAAATTACACTAACTCATTGATAAAACCAGCGCCCCTAGCGTCGGGCAGTATATTTATTATTATTACTGTGATAAAAATGCAACACTATGTACCTGCGCGAGCGGCGAAACCAAACTAGTTTGTTCTCGTCGCTCCGCGCCGCCACCGCTCTACCGCCGCCCGTGCATCGCTCGATCGCGCCGCTCCGCCGCCGTCGCCCGTTTCGTACTCAGCGCTTAATGTTTTAATGCATTTGATTAAATCGCCGTCGCGCCGCCCCGCTGTCGCTCCGGCCGTCGCAAGTTTCGTACCCGCAGACAAAGGGTTGGTTGAACGGACGCACGTGCACGTGATATATACAGCTTGGCAAAAAAGTCTAGAAAAGGAACTATTTTTTTTGTTTGCTGGCAATATTTAAAAAGTTATGCCATTTGATGTAAACAAAGTTCGCGAGTTTGTATAATTTATAATTGTTCCTCGAAATTAAAAGAAAACGTGATAAAAAATGAATAAAACCATCCAAAGTGCTGGTAGAGATATTATTTACAAGTTTTAAAGGCGTTGTTTGGCAGAAAAAGAGGCCGAAACCATACTTACCGATCTCAACAATGTTTACCAAAGAACCTAAGTGACTTTGTTATTTAAATATTGATAATGCTTCAAAATTAGTACATTATATGAAAAAAAAACACGGTATTTAACAGTGTTGGTTACGCGGAATTGGACTATCAACGATTCCACGAGCACCCACGACACAGGAGCAAATACTAGTGTAGGGCAACAATAAAAAATGTGTTGAATATAATTATAAGCTCTACTAGGCGGTGTTGTTTCATTGTTGCTGACCTGAGTCGGTGTGGTTTCAAAGTCAAAGTCAAATCATTTATTTCAATTAGGCCATCAAAGAGGCACTTTCAAACGTCGAATATTAACATTAAAGGAAATGGGATGGGATAGGATTGATTCTACACCCATTCGCAAGGGTAGGTTTGTATGAAGAAGAATGGGCAAGAAATTCCATACTTATTCTTTTTAAAAATGTTTTACAATATTTTTATATTCATCATCTAGCATTTCCATTTAGCACTCTATAGTTTGTGGGGTAATCCAATGGCCCTTGTTTCATGTTTGACAAAAACAGCTCATTCTGTCTATGTTCTAACCCGTGTGTTTGACAGATTACGATTTTGACGTTTCTTTCTTGTTAAATTTTTGTGTCCAACATGGTGAGTTCGTGGTTACGTTTAGTTAAAAATCCGGTTAAATCGTGAAAGCGCTCACTATTTTAACAAATCCAACACTGTATATTGAAAGAGTAGTGATCATTTATACTTGGTATTCCAAAATTTTCGAGACTTGTTTTAAAATCTGTAGTTGCCGGATGTTTGAAAGTTGTAATTCTATAATGCAAACATTTGATAATTACTGAATTTATTAGCTATCAGTCAAATGAATTCTTAGCACGAAATCCTACGATTGAGTATCTGGCTCAAGTTTCTGTGCGAGATGCAAATACATTGCATGCCTAATTCTTTTGATGTGGTGTTTAGGCTCGCGGACCTAAAAAGCATTTGAAGCGCTTAGCCGCTCCCAAAGCATGGATGTTGGACAAATTAGGCGGCGTGTACGCGCCCAGGCCCTCGACCGGGCCCCACAAGCTGCGCGAGTGCCTGCCTCTAGTGATCTTCCTCCGCAACCGGCTGAAGTACGCGCTTACCGGCAACGAGGTGTTGAAGATTGTGAAGCAGCGTCTCATCAAGGTGGACGGCAAAGTGAGGACTGATCCCACCTACCCCGCCGGATTCATGGGTGAGTCGTTGGCTTGCTTCTGGAAGATCACCTTAATTGTTTTTTGTGGGTCAACCTCACATTAACTTCTGACAATTGAAGGGAAGTTTGTTTTTTTTATCAAACAGACATGAGATAAGAAACAGTTAGTTGAGGTTGTCTGGCTGCTGTAATGCCATATTATTATCACACATGGACGTTATAATATCATAACCGTGTCATACTTGTTTCAGATGTTGTTTCTATTGAGAAGACCAATGAGTTGTTCCGCCTCATCTATGATGTGAAAGGACGTTTCACAGTTCACCGCATCACTCCTGAAGAAGCTAAGGTTAGCTGCTTCTACATTATATTGTGAATTAGTTTCTAAGTACCATTTATGAGCATGGTTTATATAATTAGATTGTAGAATTCCACAAGAAGTAGTGTGTATAAAGATTTTTACCCGACTACGGCAAAGCCAAAAGGAGGGTTATGATTTTGACCGGTATGTTTGTTTGTATGTATGTATGTTTGTATGTATGTATGTTTGTTTGTTTGTTCCCTCATAACTTCTAAACTACTTATCATTACATGACAAATGAGGTCTCGTTAGAAGCGTCTCAGTTGTCTGCTGGTTTTAGGGTAGGTGAAGTGTCACCAAATCTAATATGGCGCCCTCTAGGGGATGAGGAATCGATACCGGAAAAAAATATATTTTCGCACAGTATTGACATGGGTATCAAATTAAAGGGCTTGATGAGCACATTTTAAATATAAATACATTAAATAGCTTTTACTAGCTAATTTTCTGTTTCTAACAGTGTCAACATGATTATCAAATGATAAATGTTCGAGTTTGAGTCGGATTTGAATGAGGCAAATGACAGAGCTGTGCGGATAGCTACGTATTGGTCGGATGCAATTTGAGTACATCGACAGGCAAAGAAGAAGAAGGATAAATCTTAAATTCACAACTCAGAAACTATACATATAACATAAATTACTTACTTCAAATAATATAACCCCAAAATAGTGTAAATAAAAAATGAGTTAAAAATAACTAAAACCCGACTACGAAAAAATCGCGCACTGAAAAGTATAAAACAAGAACAAGCTGTGGTCGTATGCCACCTGTGGTTGTTTCACACAATCTTTTTTGGCTAGGTGGCATACACTGTGCATATGTACTCTCCTAGAATCAAACAGGTTGTGTTCTATTACTGCTTACTTGTCATTATCACATGTTTGAAACATGTGTATGTATGAAACATGTATATGTTTGAAACATGTGGTAACAACAAGTAAGCCATATAATGCATTCAAAAGTATTTATAGTGTACATCAAGTTTTCCTCAAATCCTGCTGTGCAAGCTAAAGATTCCAGGTTACTTGGGATGCACTTTCTCGAAAACACTTGGTTTGCTCTGATTTAAGTTCTTACGTAGAATAATTTGCCTACAGCTGTTTTAGCTGCAGAAAAACAATGTCAAAATAAGTTTAAGATGAAAACAACAAGCTAATAGAGCTTGGAATGATAATTTTAAACAAGCCATATGATAGGATTTATTGGCAGATCTAATAGGGCTATAGTGAAAATTACCTTCAAGGTAAAAGTTGAATGAGTGTAAGAGGTGTTCAATTATTTGGAGAATCACATAAAATATTTGCCAAAAACTAAAAAGTGAAAGTATATAGAAACATAACAAATAAAAACATATAAAGTGAACCATTCTATAAAGCATTATGAAACTTTATTTCCTGATGAAAAAACTGAACTTTATTATTAATGTACTTATGTCTTACCTTGTTAATAATATTTGATGTGTCCTTATATACTATTTTGGAATAGAAACAATTGATTTTTGAGATTAATTTACATTGTTTCCTTAATTTGTTTGATTTCTGCATGAAACAAATATTTGTATGACAATGCATCCAAAAATGCAGTGGACTTAATTTGTTTTGAGTTGAAAAAACCCCTATTACAAAATTCATCTCAGTAGCAACTGTGTTTATTGAGTCCCTTTACTTTCGCTAGTTCGACATCCTGATAAAATTGCATAGTTAGGATTGTCCCTTCATTGTCATTATATCTGAAATCTTATAATTTTTGTAGATAAAGCAATGTAATTATAAAAGACTAGTTATATAACCGAATTAGTTAAGGTAGCCAAATGCAGTACTATGTGTGTTTTGGTTGCAGTACAAGCTCTGCAAGGTGAAACGTGTGTCAACGGGTCCCAAGAATGTGCCATTTTTGGTGACACATGATGGCCGCACCATCCGCTACCCTGACCCACTTATCAAGGTCAATGACTCAGTACAGCTCGACATTGCATCCTCCAAGATCATGGATTTCATTAAGTTTGAGTCAGGTATGTCCTACACCTCATAATCATTGAATACTTTTCTTTTAATTTTGTTTTTTAGCATGGTAAAATCATCAAATGAGTCCTCCCACCCAGAGCAGAGCGTGAGGGACTGTCAGACTCGTACTGACTAAAATCCACGGTGTCCTTCAATAGCCCTTTACGTTCCGGGGTCACGGTAATTCGTAAGTCCCGCGACCCCGGCAGGCTTTGGCCCTCTAGAGGGGCCCCCGTCATTTTGCTGACGCTCTTTGAGGCGCGCGTGGAACACAACGCGCCGTTGACCCGGGCATGGTCCATGGTCGGACAGCGAGTTGCTCATTGCCCTGTCCTGGACAAACATTACTAAATTAAAGCGTTTGGAAAGTGTCTCTCGTCGCCGGTGCCCGCCGTCCGCGTCTGTACAGCCGCGCAGCATATCTGTTCGCGCGTGCCGTCGGATGGTTGTTGGGTTAGATTCCCAACAATGCCTATGTTTGATGTAATAACTAGCACACAGAATTAGAATATTTTCGCTGTAAATTTCAACTCTCGGCCACTCTTTCTAGTATATGATAGACTGGTGGAACGCAGAGCTAAGAGGCTCATTGGCGACGTAAAATTGCTGAATGCCCAGCTTAATAGCTTGACACATCGCCGCAGGGTTGCCATACTGTCGTTCTTCTACAGATTGTACTTCGGTGAACGTGATCAATAACTCCATGTCTTCATGTCACGCACGGCAAATTATGCCTGTCCGCACACGCCAGGCCATCACGAAGAGATTCGCCAGTTAATTCGGTTGATTTAGTAAAGAACCCAAATTAGATATTTCTCTCCCCACGCCTGTTCAAACACATGCCAAGCAACGAAATTTACTGAAAGCTTACAAAATATCAATTTAATTCAATCAATTGCTCCTGACGTCACGAGAGAATATTCATTAATATAACAAAAGAAAAAATACTCATTAAATTTGCAATTTATTGATGCTGACAATCACGGTAACAAAACTCGCTCGAATTCACTCAAATTTTGAATTGCGTCATAGTAAAATCCTAATTATGTTAACCTAGGAGCTTTTATAACAATCCACTGTCGTTGCGGGAACGAGACCAAACGACTCATGGCTATCACCAGGTTTGCCATGGATATACTGGAAAGTATGGAGGAACCGCAACGTCACTAAAGCTACGAAAACCCTCAAACGTGCACTGTTGTTCCCAATATTTCTCTACGCTGCCCAGATCTGGACTTTGAGAGAAACTGAAAAAAGTTAAATAAACGCTCTGGAAAAGTGGCGCTGGGGGAAAACGCTTGAGAGTATCCTTGATTAAATTTCGCACCAATACGTCCATCCTCTAAGATCTGTGCATCATGCAGCGTCTATTGGCTATAGTCCAGGCTCGGATACGTCAGTTCTTTGGTCACGTGTCCAGGAAACGTAAAGTCTCTATTGAGCAGCTTGTTGATCAGGGGAACCTCAGAGGAACGTGAGACGCAGGTCTCCCGTGCGGAGGACCGACCAGATCTCTGTTCTGAAGTCTGCAAAAAAAGGTGCTGCCCTGCATGAGTGCACACAAGTCAGTGCCGACAGATTATCGTGAAGCATCTTTCAAATAAAACACTTGAGTTTTCAACAAGACAGTTTATTGCTATGTAAGCAGTAACTTTAAGATAGAGAGAGAAAAAATATTTTTTCTTCTCTGTATGTATAATACTCTAAATATTAGTGAAGAATCAATTTCTTCCTTTGTTGGTATTCATGTCCGGCATCTCCCCTCCATTTAAAATCATTTCGACTTTGGAAAATTCAGCTTTTGTCATTGATGGTCGAAATATGTATACTGTTGCAGGTAACCTGTGCATGATTACGGGAGGCAGGAACTTGGGGAGAGTGGGCACGATCGTGTCCCGCGAGAGACATCCCGGCTCCTTCGACATTGTGCACATCAAGGACACCACGGGGCACACTTTCGCTACTAGGTAAATCTATAAATCACAGCCACGTTTTCCTATCTACCATCTTACAATAAAGATAATGTACCATGCATGGCTAATCCTAAAATCAACTTGTCAAGCTATTTGGATGCTCAAGATTATTCATGCTGAATAAGAATCCCATATATCCTATATCGATAAATATAAATAACCATGAGACATTTTTGTCACAGGTTAAACAACGTGTTCATCATTGGAAAGGGCACAAAGGCGTACATCTCTCTCCCGCGCGGCAAGGGAGTGCGTCTCACCATCGCCGAGGAACGCGACAAGCGCATCGCCGCCAAGGTCGCCGGACAATAGTCGCATAAGTTTAATAAAATTACATAAAACCTAAATCCTAGTTTCATTGCTCCGCCGTTTGTGTGTGTGTGTGTGTGTGCGTGCGCAAGTGTCGCTCCAGGTCGCGGCGCCGGGCCAGCGCGCGGCCGCACAGCGGGCACGAGTACCGCCCGGGGCCCTGTCCGGGGCCCTGCCCGGGGCCCTGCCCGGTGCCTGCAGCGGGCCCCGCCCGAGTCGCGTGTAGCCGCTCGTGTTTGTTGAGGTTGCTGGGGTCGCCGAACGCGCGCATGCAGTGTCGGCAGCGCAGCGGCCGGTAGCCGGTATGTGTTCGCAGGTGGATCTTGAGCCCGTAGCGCCGAGAGTACAGCTTGCCGCAGTACAAGCACACGTGGCCGCCGCGCGCCCGGCCCCATTCCGTTGCCAGAGCCTCCAGCTCGGCGGGTGCCAGTAGTTCCGCGGCCGCTGGGGTCGTGTGGGGTCGCGCGGCCGCCGGGGTCGTGTGGGGTCGCGCGGCCGCCGGGGTCGTGTGGGGTCGCGCGGCCGCCGGGGTTGCGGGCGAATGTGCGGCCGCCGGGGTCGCGTGTGTTCTGGCCGGGGTCGTAGGGGGGCCCGGGATGGGCACCCACAGACGCGCTGCCACCTCGCGCCAGAAGTTCGCCGGTTCGAAGGTCGCGCACGACAGGAACATGTGTACCTTGAGCGGGTTGGGGTCTTCAAACGCGCGGCCGCAGGCGTGGCAGGCGTAGCGCCGGCCGCGGATGTGACGCGGCGTTAGGAAGGGCATGTTGAGCGCAGCCAG
Source organism: Agrotis puta (assembly GCA_943136025.2). Classification (NCBI taxonomy): domain Eukaryota; kingdom Metazoa; phylum Arthropoda; class Insecta; order Lepidoptera; family Noctuidae; genus Agrotis; species Agrotis puta. The sequence continues at coordinate 116,075 of OW964168.2, forward strand.
AACGTCTTCTGCGAACCACAGTAGCAGCTCTGCGTGCGGCGCCAGGTCGGTGGCGGCGCGCAGACGTAGGTTGCCGCTCTGCGCGAGCGTAAGCAGCGCGCTGGCACAGAGCGCGTGCGGCGCGAGCGCAGCGTGCACGCACAAGCTGGCAGCGTCGCGAACGCCCGCCGAGCTCATGCAGCCTCCACTGTCCAGCTCAACGTACACCTGAAGTAACATAGGAGTTGGGATACAACTACTCTAGTAATAAGTGTTATTTAAATTATGCTTCCTACTGACTCATAAAACATTAGGTATTTTTTTTTTAGTGGTAAAATTATCAAATGAGTCCTCCCACCCAGGGCAGAGTGGGAGACTGTCAGACTCGTACTGACTAAAAACCAACGGTGTCCTAAAATAGTCCTTTACGTTCCGGGGTGCGTATTTCCATTTCCGTGTTTATTAGGAGGCAGTACTGTCTTGAAACACGCACGGGTTTGTCGCGCTAACTGCCTTTACAAAATCGTGTTCAATCCAAGGCACGTATCCTCCAATCGCGCACGGGTTTGCAACGCCAACTGTTCTTTTAAACACGTGTTCAATTCAGGGTACGCGTCCTCCAATCGCGCACGGGTTTGCAAGGAGTATGCGCCTTGATTAAGCGCCACAAATCCGTGTGTGTTCGAAGGCATTTTTGTGTTTAATGAATGTGCAAGAAAACTCAAACAAAATCTTTAACTTTTTATTAAGACCAAAATTATACCAAGGTACATAAACAAATATAATGTAGTCATTTTATATAATCAATGTTTTTTGGCAGGAGGCTCATTATTATCAATATTAGATGCAATATTATGAACACGATCAAGCAACGTTAAATGAAGTTTTACAAAATAATGTGCAATTGAATTGAACACGGTTTTTTAACCTGTCTATTCGAATCAAATCCGTACTGATTTAGCGCGGTCGTAAATGTTCGGTATAAATCGTGCGGGCCGAAGCAGGCGAAAGCGCCCGAAGTTGGATTCGCGCGTTTCTCATTGCAATAAAGCAGCATGTCGTCGGAGCCCCGCTTCGCGGGGCTCCTACTTCTGGGTGGTTTAAAAAAAAATAACCACGAAGAGGATGGCGGGTTCTTTCAGACCCCGCCATCCTCTTCTAACCTAAATTGTCCGAGTCGGGGTGCCAGCGGGTCCCGAGCTCGCTTCGCTCGATCTTTTAATAGTTCCATAATCTAATATTTAATTATTTAAAAGCACACTTATTTCAAACGCTGCACAGTGGGAAAACAAACGAATGATAATGCGACTGGCGAAGTGACGAGACGCGAGCGAAGTTGTTTACGCGTGAACTTCATGGCTAAGTTCCATGCATCACCTTGAACACGTGTTTGGAAGAACAGTTGGCGTTGCAAACCGTACGTGCCTTGGATTGAACACGATTTTGTAAAGGCAGTTAGCGCGACAAACCCGTGCGTGTTTCAAGACAGTACTGCCTCCTAATAAACACGGAAATGGAAATACGCTTCCGGGGTCACGGTTATTCATGAGTCCCGCGACCGGCATGCTTCGGCCCTCTAGAGGGGGCCCGTCATTTTGCTGACACTTTGAGGCGCGCGTGGAACAACGCGCTGTCTCGACCCGGGCATGGTCCAGTACCCCAGCCGCAGTGGTAGACGCCCACGAAGAGAGACGTCGCTAGACGATCTCCGGCCACTGTAGGCGCGGGCATGCAGGTGCAGGCGGCGAGTAATGGGCGAGTCGCTGTCCGACCATGGACCACGCCCGGGTCGATGTCGTGTTGTGTTCCACGCGCGCCTCAGTGTCAGCAAAATGACGGGGCCACCCTTTAGAGGGTCACAGCCTGTCGGGGTCGCGGGACTTCGCTGCGTGGCTTCGCACGGGTATAAAATATATAGCCTATGTGATTAAAATCGATCCAGTAGTTTTCATTTATTCATTACTGCCCGTGGCCCGCACGCGTCAAATTTGGAGTAAATCAATCCCCCTTTCCCTATAGCATGAAGATTTCCTGCTATCTTTGGAATATCTGAATTCATACACTTCATTTTTACCTATTTACTTTTTACATTTTTAACTATTTATTTTATTTTTACAACATATTACAGAATGTCTTTATAAACAACGTTGCACGCTCTTGCCGCACCGGGCGGCCGGCCGGTACCGCCGCAAACGCTACGTCCCGCAATTTTTAAATTTGTAATATCTTCGAAAATATTCACTTAAATCATACGATGTAAAAGGCCATATAGATCTATATTAAATGAACAATGTATTTAAGGTATTTAATTGGTTAAGGATTAATGCTGTATTGGTTAAAATCGCTTCGAAAATTAGCTATTATTTGTCGTAAAAAGTAAATGACAAAAAAAAGTTATTGTGGGTTATCCATAAGAGATAGACATATACCATCACGGACTTTTCTGTTGACCTTTTCAATGTGTACACTTAGTACATTATTTTGATAAAACTCGTAGGGTTCAGCCTGCGTTTGCAATGTAAGCGGAAAAAATGTAATATTTACATCACATTAGAAACCTCAAAAATAGCAGTACTTCTCCACTATTTAATGGATGTTATTATACATATAAACCTTCCTCTTGAATCACTCCGTCTATTAAAAAAAACCGCATCAAAATCCGTTGCGTAGTTTCAAAGATTTAAGCATACAAAGGGACATAGGGACAGAGAAAGCGACTTTGTTTTATACTATGTAGTGATAGTGATACCGGTTTCAATGGATTGAATTTATTAGCTATCCGAAAAGAATAACCCTTGTGTCCTAAACATCGTTACACTTACAATATGTAGGTACTTCAAGACGCACGAGGCGGAATATTTTTGAAAAAAAAAATGTCTAATTACTGAAAAACGGTAAGGATTGGGATAGGGGTTCCCACAGTATAATTAGTCAGTAATGATGTCTAATATAACCCCCCAAAGGATATAGGTTAGGATAGATAAGGATATAGGAGAGCTACCCTGGCTATATTTATCACTGCCCCGCTACAAATATGGAAGGCACCCAAGGAAGGCTATAAAACATCACGCTATCATCAATAGGAACGGAGCAGCAATGATAAATGTCGCAAAACCGGGAAAATGTATTCCTTTTCGATAGCTTCTGTTGCGTGCGCTGCGTAAACGGTTAAAGATAAGCAAAAATGATGTACTACGGAATTAGCCCTCATGAAAAATTCTAAAATAAAGTCCACGCGAGCATACAGGGTGATTTGGAAGTCGATGCGGTCCTTGAAGTGGTAAGACAGTCGGAACGCGTGAGGAAAAGGACATCCTCTACCTCTCGCCCCAGCCACCGCTGAAGACACCCAGGGCGTCGGAAATCGCGGGGCATATTCCAGCCGCTTACGGACGGGAAGTAATGGGTAGCTCCCCGTCCGACCAAGGACAAGGCCCGAGTCACGGCGCGTCGTGTTCCACGCGCTCCTCAAGGGAACTGATGGGGACTGGACATAAATAATGTGATTTGTTATAAATGTGCTATTTCCTTGTTTAATTTTTATCGTTGTAAAATCATCAAAAGAGATTATTTTGTGAGTCGGGGGATTATTTAATAAAATCTATTAAATAAATTTGACACATTGAGGTAGTTTGATGTACTGGTAGTTTTGTGTCTGTACGTCGGTATATCATTTTGTTATGAGAAACCTACGAATAAATAAGTAGATTCCAACATTTTCGCGCTGCCTTTAATATCACTATTTATCTTTCGTAATACTCGTACAATGATAAAAACATAATTATGGTTAGCGAGTGCAATCTCGTTCTCGCGAGATCTCGGCCTTTTTTAGCGAGACTGATCTAGGACGAAAAAGGGCGAGATCTCGCGAGTTTAACGAGATTGCATTCGAGCATGAAAACGTCTTATTTGAAGCTCGAACTGACTCGGACGACGCTGGTCTGATATTAGAAGAAATCGGTCTGTTGGTTTGATATTAGAAGAAAAATTGGTTGTTTATTTAATTTTTTATTTGATAGATACGTATGTCAAAGTTTAAAGGTTTATTATAACATTGACAGATCTGTACCTAGATACGTTAAACAATGTTTGCTGCTTAGTACACAATATTTGATGCTTAGAAGTCTATTAAGAAAATTCATGATAGTAAATTTTTATCTTATAATACATGTAATTTTTTTCCTTATTTATTCATATATTGTGATTATTTTCAATAAAACACAAAGCAGCCAATCTCGCGAAATCTCAAAATCAGCGAGATCTCGCATTATTGTTATTCATAAACTCGAGATCTTGCTTGATCTTGCTTGATCCCCAATCTAGCGAGATTTGCATTTCCTTATTATGGTCATGGTCCATGGTCCAGGGTCGGACAACCAGTCGCCTATTACTCGCCGCCCGCGCCTACGGTGGCCGGAGATTGTCTAGCGACATCCGTCGCCGTGGGCGTCTACCACTGCGGCTGGGTTGAAGGGAGGACGCTGTCCTCTCCCTCACGCGGCCCGCCTCCTCCTTTGCGAGCATGACTGCTTCGCAGAAGGAGGCGACCGCTTCCCATTCCGTCTCGCCCCGCAGCATGGCCTCGACCAATGCCGGGCGCGAGAGGTCTCCACCTATCGCCGTGGTGAGGACACGGCGGTGTTCTGCCCAAGCGGGGCATCGAATTCCAAATCATCCTGTATGCTTCACCGTGTTCTCCGTGCGATCCTCGCAGTGGTAACACCCAGGCGTTTCTTCCTTCCCTATCCGACATAGGCACTTCCCTAAACTTCCGTGTCCGGTGAGGACCTACGTCAGGCGGTAAGTTAGGACGCCGCCGCCGTGATGCCTATCCAGCCACTCGTCAAACTAGACTAGACAACTACTTAATAAGAAAATATGTTCGTGTCACGTCGCCAACGCGCCGCGTCGAGTCTCGGACTGTATTGCGGCTGTATTATGACGTCTTAAAACCAGGCTTGTTCCAGTGAGTGAAAGAGACAGAGCTATACAAGTCGTGTAGCGCCACCTCGTTCACTGACTGGAACAAGCCTGGTTTTAAGAAGTCATAATACGGCCCCTGTACTGTACTCCCTGTGTCCCTTAGTATAGGAGAATTTTGCTGCTTGGGGCCTAGGTAAGTAGGTATTCTACCGAGTTAGCTTTCAGAGCGGATTTTTATGGGTAGTCAGCTGTATATTTCCTGAAGATTTGCATCTCACGGAATAGCTGTAGTAGGTGTTATACAAGATCAGTACTTACGTGTCCAGAGTTCTTTCCGTCGAGAGCGTCGAGCAGTTGGTCGGCGCTGAAGGTGCGCGAGAGGGATCCACGCGGCACCCCGCGCCGGCACAGCACTCGCGACATGTCGCCCTGCACGTGCTCACAGACACTCGCACCACGAGCAAGGTGCGCGAGCGCAAGTTGCACACAACTGTCACCGCTGCGAGGGTTGTTCTCCATATATACGGCACTCCCTCGTCGCCGCAGGGCGGAGGGTTGCTTCACTCCCTGCCTCCGCAAATCTCCGGAACGCCCTCCGCAAACAGCTCCGTGATTAGGTAAGCTATTGTCATTGTGGTTACATAATCGCAGCTGTGGAGATCTGCATATATTTAGAAGGTGTGTAAGTACCAATATGCAGTCATTCATAAATTATTATGTTGGTTTACAAACTTAAGAAATGTTCAGGCCGACAAACAGTGGCTTCTTCTTAAAAATATTAATTTAAGTATGGATTTATATTACCTAGGAGATAGAATTACAGAAACAAGCCGACTAGTCGGCCGGCATATTCTTACTTTTCATAATGCGTGATCAATTTCCATTCATATTATTTACTAGCACTCCGCCCGCGACTTCTCCGGCGCGATTTTCTATGTCTATGTGAATTACTACTACTCCCGGCCTCCCTCACCACCCTCTTTATGGGATACTTTTGGAAAATCTAAATCAATATCCAACAGAAAATTTATCAATCCCAAAAACAAGCCCTTAGCGGTCGAATTTCTCTCATTAGTTGTGCATCTACGTCCTAAAAATAACCCCCATGGAAAATTTGAAAATTCTAGCCAAAAACAACCCTTTAGGGATGGAATTCTAAAAAGAACCCCTAGGTATGCAAAATTTTAAACTCCTAGTAGTTGTATTATTTGAGATTTCTCGTCCTATGAGTGAGTGACCGTTAGCTTTTATACATATGGGTAGTTTATTTACCCGCTTGTATCAGCGCCGACCTGTCTGCGCCGGGAACTGCTTCTTTATAAAAGCAGCCTTAGTAAGTAAGCACACCAAGTTCATTGTTTGTCCTTAAATGTTACTCACAATCATTTATTATTTGTTAACATAGGTGGCTATAAAATAATATACATCTTGGCTTAAATAAAATAGAGCTCTACGGTAGGTATGCTAGATGACATCCAAATAAATTTTTTTAAAAAAAAACATCTTACTTAATGGGCCAACCACACGTACAAGCTTCACCACAGTTTTGCCTGTGCAAGCTTCTCGTACGAAAAAACAATACACGGTCGGCAACACTGAAGTCAAAGTCAAAGATTTATTTGCAGTAAAATATGGTTACAAAAGTTCTTAAAATGGTAGGTAATATTAGTAGCTTAACATATTTAATCATAACATAATGACATGCAAATTTTTGTTATAGATAGATACAATTATATTAATTAGATTTAAACTGAAAGAATTCTTTTATATTATAGAAGGGATTCACAATTAACCACCTACGTAAAGCATTTTTGAAACGAGCCATTGGGAGTTCTTTAATCTGATTAGGAATCTTGACGTTGTCTGTAGTTTTAGGGATGATTACGGACACATCGTCTGCAAAGAGTATGCAGGGATGGTCAGTTACTTTTGACAGGTCATTGATGTATAGCAAAAATAGTGGAGGGGCTAAAATAGTGCCCTGTGGAACGCCTGTGTGGTTGTAGGTAACCTAATTTGGAATTAAATTTCTGTTTACCATTTTGATCGAGTTTATCTACAGTAATTTCCACAACTTGCGATCTGTTTGTTAGGTAGCTGAACACCCAACAACACGCAGGCAAGTACGCGCAGGCCGGGCTTGCGCAGGCAAACCTGCGGTGAAGCTTGTGCGTGTGGTAGGCCCATAATTCTATGAAAATTAATTTAATTATTTCAAATATTTTGCATAAATTATTATTGTATATTTATTATAACAAGGTACTACTCTGTTACGATGAAAGGTGAAACACCACAACATCAAATTCTTTCCCTCCATTTTTTTACAACTTGTCCTTGAACCATATCAATGTAATGATTGTATAAATATACAATAACAATTGCGTCGTATTGTAAAGATTTTTTCGGAAATTGTTCTTTCCGAAAAAATCTTCTGAGCGACCTGAATTTGTAGGCCAGGCCTATGGTGAGTGGTATAGTATTGATTGTGGACTCGATGATTCAAACATATAACGTAGCTTCGTAGTTGAGTTGACGATATCGTCAAGATCGCGGGAAATAGATGGATAAGAGACGCACAGATCCGAGAGATATGGCATAAAAAAGGTTAAGGCCTATACCCAGCAGTGGGTGATCCCGGGCTGATATGATGCTGATGATGAATGTAGCTTCCCGAACGCCGCTCAGCCCAAGAGTATTCGGGTGGCCTGCTTCTCAAAGTTGTACCGCTCCAATTGTATAATTTTGCTTAGATATTTTATTTATTGTTACACAACTTCGAGGGTAGCGCCATTTATTTACGATTTGGGTTTTGTCCAGATTCATCCCGAGACCAACGATTTTCCAAGGCGAGTGTTTGTATAATCACCTCCTACTCCTAAAGAGATACTGCCTTTGTGATTATGTCATTCGCAAATCAGAGTTCTGTGATGTAGGGACCGTTGTTATTTATTCCCCTTGTTTTAAATCTCGAAACGTCCTCCAACGCGTTCATAAGCAATTGCGGAGAGAGGGCGACTCCCTGATTTACCCCAAACCACAGTTATACAGTAAAATTATCATCACTTCGACGTAGAGGCAGTCGATGTGGCATTTTTGCATGAACTCACATAGCTCATTCCTCGACGGTGTCGAAGATTTTCTCGAGTCCACGTAGGCTCTAGCCACAGCCACATTCTTGTATACACACACATCATACGATGTGTCTTATCAAAACCCGGTCTGCACTCGCGTCTGGAAGTTATAAAACTTTTGGGCGGAACGTTTCGGGAGAATCCTCTAAAACAGTTTGTAGGCATGGCTCAGGAGTGCAATGGGGTGATAGTTCCTGAGGAGCATAATAATACTTTAATTTTTTTTTTGGATAGATGGCAGAGTTTTGTTATTGTGGATTATACGAGTAGATCGAGCGAGCGATATTGTAAGCAACAACCTGAGATAGGAGATTATGAGTGATCTTATAAGGGTTTCGTTTTTTCGTTTGCATGTACGGGATCTTAAAAATGTCAGCCAGATCTCGGAATAACAATAAATAGGCATGAGAGAAAATAATACTAGGAATGTATGTATTTTATGTAGTAGGTAGGTCTAAGTCTTCATTAATTGGGGGCGAAAAGGGATTACAAAATAATACACATAAAAATAGGTAGGTAACTATTTTTACTCTAAAATGTCTAATAATAAGAAATAACTAAATACCTCCAGGGCTTCTATAAACATTATCTATTACAGAGAATAAACAAAACAAATAAGCCTAAAAATACGTAACAATTACAAAACAACGGCCCGCGGTGTACGTGTGTCCTTACTTACACTCATATCCAGCTAGTAATATCCTACCGACACGTACTTGTGTGATGGCTCACCACGAATGAGCGCGGGCCCTCACTGTGCTAACAGTAATCTGTCCTAATCAGCTGTTCTCGACAACGATATTAAGGTACCTCTTGTCTAAACGTTACACGTCCCAGGATTCCTTATACTTATGAGCTCACTCATCTTGAATCGCCTCGTAATTATAAGAGAGTTCGCGCAGACTGCAGTTCTTACACGACCGCTTTTGCTCGCCGTCGTGCCTACCTGGACCGTTAGCTACGTAGTAGATTCGACTGTCCGACAGAAAGCACATACAAACGTTTGGCCGCAGATGATAGATATTTGCGATGCGCGACTGCCCGAGCTTCCTAAACAATCATGATTTCACTAGGCATTATGTACAGTTTACGTAAGCAAGTAAATAATACGGTTGTAGATAAATGTGTAAAATCCCACGCGGATGTCTGTGAGCAGCTGACTGCCGCTTCATGTGTACGCTGGCTCACAGATATGCGGTTCGGTTAGTCCGAGACTCTTTTGTGTAAGTACGTACAATTTAGTTTCGTAACTCAGTAGTTCATAGTTCACAATATTGACTAGTAGTATCAATGAGCATGAAGTGTCCACACGTTGGCACTCACAGTCACATCACTCTGTACCACGACACGGAAGGCGGCGGTGCTCGCACATCACCCCGCGCTGCGTTATTCTTCAGCTGAAATAAAAAAAGTTGTTAGCAGACAGTCGAGTCTTTGATATTTTGATTCACTATGTAAGAATAGTGCTTGTTGCTGAGTACTGATTTATGTTATTATTTTGTTGGATGTCTCCGTAGGTACTCAAGTAGTCTCAATGACCTTCATCTGTCAAATGCCACTTTAAATAAATAACGTTTTGCAACCAAATATTTTGAGCAAATGGATGTTTAATAAATAAATAAATAAATATTCCACAACTATCACACAACGCCATCTAGTCCCAAGCAAGCTAAGCAGAGCTTGTGTTATGGGTACTAGACAACTGATAAACATACTTATATATTTCTAAATACATACATATTATAGATAAATATATAGATAAATATATATACATACAGCACAAATGATCGTGCTCATCACACAAACATTTGTCCTGGGTGGGAATCGAACCCACGACCTCCGGCATAGCAGTCAGGGTCACTAACCACTAGAGCAACAGGCCTGTCTATATAGTGTATATTATTATCTTTTTGGAGCTATTTTCTAGCTATTTTTGAGTGTCAATAAAAAGTATTTTTTTAAAAAGGAGCCGACTTCAAAAACAATCACAAAAAAGTGAAAAATTACTTTTCTTTCGGGAGCTGGTTGGTGGCGTTGTTTTTTATTATTTCATTGACTATTGCCTAATTACTTAAATCGTACTTGTAGTTCCGGAGATATGCGAACACAAACATTTGATCAGACGCTGATATATACTAACATGTATGAAAACTGGGCAGTTCATGAAATATTACATACATACCTACTGGTCGAATTGATAACTTTCTTTTTTGAAGTTGTCTAAAAAGAGTATACCCAGCAGTGGGTGACCTATACAATAACTTTTCTTTCGGAAGTCGGTGGCAAAAGAGTCAATAAAAAAAAAAACAAATCCACCGACTTTCCAAAGAAAAGTTTCTTTTTCTGCTTAATTTATTCAATAAACATTTAGTACAGCGTTAGCCATTAATACTAAATTAATATATTCTTTCACTCTGTCGTCTCACAGATCCGCAAACATTCCAACATGATCGTCTTCCATTCATCAGCAAACAAGTCCAATCCAGGGCTGGTCTCCACGAGCGCGTTGAGAATCGTCAGCATACGCGGTATAGGGGTGGTGGATCGGGCCACGGTGCGACAAAATGGGACATTAAACAAATTATGCTTCCTGGCGTGATTATATTTTTATAAATAAATCTATTAATACGGCACAAAACACTTTTTCATGTGGGAGACGGCGATAGGCGGAGACTTCTCGCGCCCGGCATTGGTCGAGGGCATGCTGCGGCGCGAGACGGAATGGGAAGCGGTCACCTTATCTTGCGAAGCAGTCATGCTCGCGAAGGAGGAGGCGGGCCGAGTGATGTAGAGGACAGCGTCCTCCTTCCAACCCAGCCGCAGTGGCCCACGGCGACGGACGTCGGCAGACGATCTCCGGCCACCGAAGGCGCGGGCATGTGGGCGGCGAGTAATGGGCGAGTCGATGTCCGACTATGGACCATGCCCGGGTCGACGGCGCGTTGTGTTCCACGCGCGCCTCAAGGAGTGTCAGCATTGTGACGGGCCAAAGTCTGCCGGGGTCGCGGGACTCACGAATTACCGTGACCCGTAAAGGGCTATTGAAGGACACCGTGGATTTTAGTCAGTCAAGTCTGACAGTCCCTCCCGCCCTGCCCTGGGTGGGACCACTCATTTGATGATTTTACAACGATAAAAAAAAATCTTCAACGGTGTTGCGCGGGCTATTCCACGTATAATATTTTACAAGGTCGATAATGGTACCTTACTTCAACATATTTTCGCTATTACGAGTAGAACTCTATTACTAGAAAAAAATGTTGACCCCTGTGAGTGCACGTGTCGATTAAAAAGGTAAAGTACCCACGCACTGGAACTATTGTAATATAATGGAGTGTATTTTATCTTCTCAATAAGTCGCAAGTGCTTCGAATTAATGAACATGTGGCTGTTTGTCTGAACGATATACGGATTACCACGAACGAGGGAGGGTTGTAATTATAATATGTCGCAGGGTACAATGCATATTATACTGATCTTTCCATGAGCGTAACTTAATTTTGATTTCCGTCCGTTACCTCCACCAAAAGATTGATTAATTTCGAGTCCTAAACTAAAATGAAAGACGATTAATCGAAATAATGTAATAAGTAGGAAAATATTCCGGAGTATAGAAAGATAGAAAAAACGTTACAGATCAATAAGTCTCATATTTCTAGCGAATTTCATAAATAGGTACTTATACCTACTGTGTTATTACGTTCTCGTAGCACTGCGTGTAGCTTACTACGCCGCGCCGCGCATGTTACGAGTCTACGTAGCGACCGGGCGGCGCGGCGCTACGATACATGGCTACGATATCAGTACGTTACTCTAATATATAACAATGATAAATCCATAATACATACCTGTATTATTAATAAGCTCTCTGTTTGTGTGTAATTGATTTTCTCAAAAACCACTGAACGGATTTTTGTACGGGTTTTACTAAAAGATAGTGCTATTTTTGAGGAAGCTTAAGGTAAATATTTCATTACGGTTTTACGTAAATTAACTGAAATAAAAAACCAGCAGAGATAAAGTAAAGTAATGTACTAGAGAATTGTAGATCTACTACAAAAAGTTCGATGGTTCGGCATGGCTCTTCTCTCTATCTGTTATGATAAACTCGTAATAAATACTTTTGTGTTCAAAATTTCAATTAAAATATTACGTTGTTTTCCAGGCTGTTTTCTTCTGTTCAGTATTAATTCCTATCTAAATAAATGCGTTTTTATGCTTCACAATTTTAGATACATCAAAATAATTGTCCTTTGCACTGTACAGAAGCTACACTCACCAGCAATAGTATAGAGTCACTGGCTCCGATTCCGTGCGTCCGTCCGCGCGATCTTTAGTACTAATAAAATAAAAATGATATTTTTTTTTCAAGGCTTAATTGTTAACTTTAAATGGAGATCATTGTTATTTAAGGAGGTATCCCGGATCAATTCCAAGAGATTCCATACTTTTTCCCGCTAGTGTAATTTCGTAAAATCCAATATAGGTGCTCGCACTTCTTATCATCTTCTCAATGAGTGCTCCAGTCTGTTACATTGAAGCGCTCTACATTATTATTGTATTGTACAGACGCGACGTAAAAAATATGTGCGAATTTGAAACGGGGAAGAAGTACAGCTGTATAAATAACAACCGAGTCCATTGTAAAATGAACAGTATTGTGGAGCTGGAGAGTTCAAATAGGGTTGTTGTCGCAAAGAGCGCGGTGGTCGCCGTCGGCGCGGCGCGGGGCTCTCTGGCAAGTGGCGCCCCAAAAGCTTGAAATACTGTCACGTTGACATTAGTCGCCTATGTAAGCGCGAAATAACTAGAAAAAGATCACTCTGCGAGACCAAAGACTGCTCTACGTTGTCCAATGAATTTTCGATAATATAGATTTACACGCACAATGTATCATAATTTCATTGAAATGGTGATGGCGGTGCCGGATTTAGTAAGTTATGACATTAATACTGATAACCGCGGTTTCAAACCGGTTACCAATAAAGGCTCGGTTGACGGTGCGAAACCTAGTTTCACAAAAATCAATTTGGTGCGAAATCTCCATACCGCAAGTTATTCTATTAGCATCACAGTGCGAACCGCTGAATTACTTATCGCGCACTCGATCAGCGCACGTGCGGCTCGCTCAGTGTAGCGAGTAGTGATATGTTCGGTGGTAATGTTGCATTCAACAACATTAACGCTCCTATCGTAAGTAGCATCTCAGTTGTAATCAAATATGCGGTGGACAGGACTCCACACGTGTGCGTGGGTAAGTATCACCGTGGTTGTGGATACTGAGCAGGTCTTATAAGTAATTAATGATGGGTATCATTAAAAATTGTATCGTCATCGGGTCAACCGTAGATTACTTTATGCTTCGTCGTTCAATCTCTGCACTTAGGGCGGGAGGAGTCGATTAATATTTTTCAGCTAGGTCTAGTACAAGTGAGCTCGCGCACCGAAGGTTCCGCACCAACTGTAGAAAATAGTTAGTAAATAGTTCTTTAACCACGGGAATCAAGTGATATTTTTGAGTTTAAAGCTAGGAATGGGGAATGTTCAAATTGGGTTTGAAATGAACTACAAATATATGTAATAAGTTTTTAACGGTTTTTTTCCGTGACTACATTTCACTCTGACAACTTTAAATTTTTGTAAATTGTTCCTTTATTTTGAAAGGTCTCATTTTATGCGGGGTTCAGACTGGTGTAACGCGTAATGTAATCTACCGTGTAATATAAAAAGAATTCTAAGTGTGGACGGCACTACGAGCATTACATGTAACGTTCGTGTGCCGTGCGGAAAAAATAAATGAATTTATGACCATAGATCACTCACTATTCTCGGGTGCATAAAAGATAGCGCAGACGATGTGTCTTTCAAATTTAAGCTTCAATGTCACCTACAGGCACCTTGCAATGCCAAATGCCATAGGTACATCAATATGAATTAAGTAGGCTAGTGAGGCTAGTCCACCGCTCTACTACTAGAGCAAAACATTATAGTTCGGGATTAAACAACATTGTACAAATAAGCTCCACGAGGAGCCGTCAAGTAAGATTATCGTCACAAGTAGTGCATGGCGTTTGTTGTTGTAGCGGGGAGAGGGGGCAGCGCGCGCACGTGCGGCCTGTGCCAAATAAAATAACTAATGCTCTTAACTAACTCATACAAACGCGCCCCGCATCAAAACGATATTATATTGTCATCACACCGTATCAATCGTAATTGCTCGCACCGCGACGCCACACGCATTATTTACATCCCCTTCACAGCTCGCTGCACCGCGCACCGGACGCATCCTTACTATGTGTCCTTTATTACAGTCACTATTACTAAGGTAATTAAGTCTATAATTCAACAGCCTAACTGTTGGAAGGGTAACATAACAACAGTGAACTTGAGGATGTGTGGTTATGGTTGAAAATCGTGTGGTACCGTGGCACACGGGATAATAGGAATGGCATAGTGTTATAATGGCTTGGGACACCGTGTCGGATGGAGAGCACGTGCGAGGTGGCGCTAATGTGGCGCGCCGGGTGCTCGCTGACAGGTTGCACATGGCGTAAGTGTGACGCGCGCTGCCCGCGGGGAGGGTGCATCATCAGTCTATGTTACTTTTAGGTCTCCCGGGCCAGCGATGCTGCTCTCTATAAGAGCTGTTTTATAAGCCACGGTTTGTTTTATAAGTTTTAACTCTATGATCCAACCCATTTTTTATTTTTTATTTTCGTGGTAAAATCATCAAATGAATCCTCCCACCCAGGGCAGGGCGGGAGGGACTGTCAGACTTGTACTGACTAAAATCCACGGTGTCCTTCACAAGCCCTTAACGTACCAGGGTCACGGTAATTCGTTAGTCCCGCGACCCCGGATGATCCAACCCATAAGCTAAAAATCCACCAAAGACAAACCGTAGCTTCAGCGCTGCCACGGTACTCTTGTGTAGGCACAATACACCTGTCAAGTACTTGGAGATCACTTAGGTTGGGGGATACAGGGTGAATTTATCAACTGGGCGTGTATGAATATCCGAAATTATGAGGAATATCAAAAAACGTTGATAGAAGTAGGTACATATCGAGGCCGATTTTGACGAAAAATGCATCATTGAAATTTAGAAAAATCTATAACCCTGGCCAGAAATCTAACGCTGATTTTGGAGAAAAATCACACCCTGTATTATAATACACAAGTATTTGATACGAATAAGAATTTGATTTTAAGATCAAATTCTGGGAAGTAATAAGAAGACTTACTGAGACCGTGACCACACTTTTATCCCTGTAGTAGACAGGTACGATAAAAAAAGGAGTTATAAGATCGATAGACCATAACCTAGATTAGCTTTATTATTTGACCGTCACCACCTTGGGATAACTTCCAGAAAGAAGCTAGAATATCGGTAGACCATGACCAACAGGATAAGGACATAAGATACTTTCATCCCTGTAGTATATTTCAGTTAAATAATTCTCGACCTCCACAAGGACGATGCCGCGCGAAAAAACTAGAGAATCGGTAGGCCATGATCTGGATAAGGACATAGGATACTTTTATCCCGGTAGTGGCTATTCCGTGGGTTAATAACCGATTTCCACGCGAACCAAGCCACGGGAAGAAGCTAGTACCGATAGCGTAAACTAAACTGTGTAACTAAAACGAATAAAATAAAAATGGCCTGTCATTTAAAAAAGAGTTCCAAACAATAGTGCTTACACAAAAACTAACATTTTAATTGCAGTCGGAGGACCTAAAAAAATTTCCACGGAACTGTCCTCCGACTGCAATTAAAATGTTAGTTTTTAGTTTATCACTATGTTTTTCCCTTTTTAGGGTTCCGTAGTTAACTAGGAACCCTTATAGTTTCGCCATGTCTGTCTGTCTGTCTGTCTGTCTGTCCGTCCTCGCTTAATCTCTGTGACTGTTAGCACTAGAAAGCTGAAATTTGGTACCAATATGTATATCAATCACGCCGACAAAGTGCAAAAATAAAAATTGGAAAAAAATGTTTTTTTAGGGTAGCCCCCCTATATGTAAAATAGAAAGTGATTTTTTTTTTAATTTCAACCCTAACGTGTGATATATCGTTGGATAGGTATTTAAAAATGAATAGGGGTTTACTAAGATCATTTTTTGATGATGTCAATAGTTTCGGAAATAATCGCTCCTAAAGTCAAAAACAATGTGTCCCCCCCCCTCTAACTTTTGAACCATAAGTTTAGAAAATATGAAAAAAATCTGGAAAGTAGAACTTTATAAGGACTTTCTAGGAAAATTATTTTGAACTTGATGGAAAGAACAGTTTTTGTGCAAAAAAAACAAGAAGGTGGTACAAAATTCCTGGACTAAGTTTGTAGTATAATCAATTATTTAATCATATATACAAGCATTTTTTTTAACTTCGTTTACGTATTTCATTATTCTGAACGTATCTTCTTTCAAACAAAAAAAGAATTATTGAAATCGGTTCGCGCATTCCAAAGTTATCAAACGCATAAAATGTTAAGTTAAAAACCAGTTCATAAATGGTTCGATAGATGGCGTTGCGTAATGACGTCAATTTTAAAAGTCGATGTCTTCGTGCTTTCATGACCTACCTGTGGTAAAAATTTGCTACTACTTAAAATATATGTTCTTAGAGTGCATAATCGCTACCTGAACTACTTACTCTTTTCGATTAAAATAAAATAGCTATTTGATAAAGGTTTGTGGGAAATTGTTATTGTGTCTTTTCAAATTTATATTGAGGGTTTTATTTTTTAACTTGTACGGGGACAAAAGTGGTTGATAGTCGTCGAAGTTTTGGTTATAAATTAGGTTTTGGGTAAAATTAACTTCTTTTGGGGATATTGATCATATTTATTTTGTATGTAACGCAGTTACTTGATACGTACACCAGCTAATTCCGGTTTGAAGTAGACTAGTTTGTTAAAATACATAGTGTTGCCTATACAGTATAGTTGAACACTTGTTTATAATTACTTACTTATTTTAGTTATCACCGTCCTTTGTGGGCCCGTTTTTAGGGTTCCCTTTTTATCAAAGTTCAAAATGTCAACGTAACAAATAACCTTTTTTTAACACACAAGTTTAAAAAAAGGCTATTTGTTAACACTTATTGTAACGGACGGGAAACTACGGAACCCTACACTGAGCGTGGCCTGACACGCTCTTGGCCGGTTTTTTTTAGTTTACATTTTGACATGCCAATGCCAGGCGTGTTTCTTATTATTTTCAATTATTTCTTGAATAGCTAAAATCTGTTTGTGTCTTGTGGTTCTGTAGTTCCAACTGGAACCCTTGCAACCAGCTGCGACTGGGGTAGTGTCGGTCTGACAATCTTGACGAACGAGTCTCGACTCTTTCGACTTCGACACTTATATTCAGAGTGCCTCTGATCAGTCGGTGATAGCTTCCGCTATTAACCCGGACAATTCAGATGAATGTAACGACACCTCACAAGCTGAAGTCCATCAAGCCGTTTAGGCTATACAGTGTGTCAGATATATACATTCTTAAGGTGGCGGTTCGCACCGCGACAGAGACAGGAGACCGCGACCGGAGACCGCGACAAGAGACCGCGACTGTTACTTAACATTAGGCAATGTATGAGCGGCAGTTCGCGAGCGAGACATAGACAGAAGACAGATACGGTAGCGATTTCGGGTTGGGGTCTCCTGCCGCGGTCTCCTGTCGTGGTCTCCTGTCGCGGTCTCCGGTGCGCACCGCCACCTTTACGCTCAAAACACATAACCCTCTTTCTGGTGCAGTACCCAACCTACAGTAAAAGATTGTAAAATTGAAAAATTGTGTTTGTATGTTTTGCTAACAGCAAGTCCCGCGTCTACTCCACTCACTGAAACCACACGACTTGCTGGAATTGCGCAGTTCGTGACGCTCCCCTTTCAAGTTTTGGCTCGCATACTAGCACGCGACTCCAGCAAGCTCGTCCAGCTCGAAGAAACAGGTGTACTATGTAGTGTGTGGTGACTCACGTTCCTCCTCGTGCTCCTCGGAGGCGAGCGAGGCCAGTGTGACAGACTCGTCGGGCTCGCCGCGCTCGGCGTCGCGCTCGCCCGCCGCGCGGTACAGCTCGGCGCGCGCCTCCACCACGTCGCGCACGATCTCTGCCGAGCAACATGTCCTACGTTAGCAGTAGCCATACAAATATTTAAAAAACTTTATTACATCTGTGGCAGTAACCAATGTACAGCTTCTGGATAGGTATATCGATGGACCGCATTTTTAAAGACTTTCAGATTTAGTACTTATAAATTTTGTATTTGATATCGGCATCTTTTCCCGCCGGACAGTAACTTCTTAGGCTTCTTACCTATAATGACGTCTCGACTCGTGATGATAGACTCGATTTCTTTCGACACCTCGTCTACAAGCCACGGCATGAACTCCTCGTCGATACCTGCAAATAATTAATACTAGACATTATAATAGACGTCAAAATGCCGTGAGACTTCGGAATGGAATCGACGTATACAATAAAAACATATTAATTTAACACAATGCCAAAGTGTTATGCGTACTAACCGCGCTCGATCCGCTCCATGAGGTACCCCTGGTCGCGCAGCCCCGCCAGCACGGAGGGCAGCAGCTCGGCCACGTAGCCCTGCACCAGCACGGCGGCGGCGGCTCGTTCGCGCGCCTCCACGGCCGCCACCTGCGCCACTCGCGCTTCCGCCACGCGCCGCTCCTTCTCCTGGTGCAGGCGCAGGTCGTGCGCGGCCAGGCGCTGCCGCTCCGCCAGCTCGGCATCGCGCAGTTCGATGAAGCGGCGCTGCTGCTCGCGCAGCGTGGCCAGCTCCTCCTCCTGCGCCACCTCCCCCAGCGCCTGCTCAGTCGTCTTGCCCACCAGCACCTCCAGGATGGGTTGCACTTCAAGGTCGAAGTCGAACAGCTGTGAAAGCGGAATTTTGAACAACCACCCATCCATGAAATATAACATAGTAAACAAAAAATACGCTTACGTCTCCGGGGTAGATCTGCGTGGCGACGTCAGCGCCTGTCTTAGCGGGCACGTACACGGGCGTGGCAGGCCGGTCTACGAATAGGTCCGTCTGCACGCCCACGTCCATCTCCACGCCCTTGTCGAAGAGCTGCAACCACGTCATGCACACGTATGTACTTTAACCATTAACTACCAGCCAAGAGCTGGTAGTTAATGCTCAATTTCAGTTAAATAAATAAAATAATCTTTATTAAAAAAAAGCTCACCGCTCAAGTTAAAGCTCACCGTGAACAATTGTGAACTAGAAGATATCAGAATTAGGTCATTATAATAAATAAGCTTATTATTTTCCGAAGGACTAATAACTTAAAAGTCGACTAAATGTTTGCAACAAATAAAATAACTTGCCAGCGATTAAATATTTTCGCGACTATTTTATTATGTAAGGTTCAAAATTAAAGGTGTTATAAAAACTAAAAAACTAGCAGCTGCGTTTAGGTAGCAAATAAACTATACCAGTCAAATAAAATATTAAGCGAGGAGCTACAAATAATGACTTGGCGACTAATAGACTGGAAATACAGCTCGGGACTTGCTGGCACCCCGACTCGGACAACTTAGGTTAGGTTAGGTCTCTTCGTAGTTATTTTTTTTTAAACCACCCAGAAGTAGGAGCCCCGCGAAGCGGGGCTCCGTCGACATGCTGCTGCCAATGTGAGCTCCTTATACTCTGCTCATTAGTGCAATTTTCGGGATTTTGTCCACCGGTATTTTAAAATTCGGGATTTTGATACGTACCCAATAATTTGGTGTTCATTAACTAGTTTAAGTATATTTATTCTTCATACAAACACCATTTTCTATTTTATTTTCGCCATTAAGTTTCCGCTTAGATATTAATTCAGTTCCCAAAAGAAAAACTTGATGCTAGTTTAAATTAAAACGGAGCTTATTACTGATATATTAATATGCTACCTATTACTTATTACGATACTCCTTATTAGCTGCCAACCCATTATATACGGTACCCACTCTATTTTTTTTAAAACTATATTCATTTTACTTAGTTGCCGCATTAAATACATGCCTAATAAATACAGGGTGACTTTTCAACTGGGCGTGGATGGCTATCTCCTTTCATTGATACATTTCTTAACTTGTGCACGTGATATAACATTTGATTCAAAAACACGTAATTCAAAAAGGTGGAGAGACGACCGAGACGCATACCATAAGGGCTGGTTCGAAGTGGCCCAGGAAAAGAGTTCCTAGAAGGAATTGGGGGAGGCCTTTTCTCAGCAGTGGGACAGTGCAGGCTTTTATGACTAGAACGTGTCCAGAAACGGTTTGCTTGGCACCTTGCATTTTCCAATGTCATTGCCAAAAAATACGTTCTTACAATAAGAGACTTGAGTATTTTAAAATGACTTCCCTGGATAAACGTAGACACTTATTAGATGTAATGTTTGCCTATATAATTATCAAGCATAAATTCGACATTCCCGAATTGCTTGCCCTTTTCAATTTTTGAGCAATGCACGTAGGGCCATTACACCCCTTTGTCCACATTTCAGAAGAATTGCTTTGGGATCAAATTCGTCACTTGCAAGAAAGTGTAAGGCAGTAAATGGCTACAGTGATATTATTGATCTCCACTTTGACTCTCTTTCTAAACAGAAAGCCATCATTAATCGCATATTGAGCAACCCCTAGTCTAACAAACATGCAAATATGTTAATTACTTACAAATCTGTCAATCTTGCAAATGTTTAAAAATTTGTCAATTTTACTTTAAATATTAAATACTTTATCAATTTTACAAAGTTAATACAATAAATTTTACCAATCTCAACAATTTATTCTAATTTTTTTAAAACTATATTTTTATTTTTAAAAACCATTGAATTAATTTTTTTTTTCAGCCTACACTGTCCCACTGCTGGGCAAGGGCCTCCCCCAAGTTTTTCCAGTTATTTTTGTCCAGTGCCACATTGAACCAGCCCTCACAGTTACATAATTATTACAGTTATTAATATTATTCAATCAATTTTAAAATTTATTTCGAATACTCTTTTCAATTATAGCGATTTATTGTTGATACATTTTAAACCTGTATTATCAAAATTTCATCCATGTGTACATTCCGATATTATAATACTGCATCCCCCTGAATGTTATGAATTTATATTTTACTAACATACTTAATTTCAAACAAGTATTAATAATTTTACCATTTATGAGTTTTTCTTAAAGCAAATAATTTATTTAAGTGTGAAGTTTCGGGAGGTTCCTGTGTCTGACAGGGAGGGAAGAAATGCTTGGGTGTCACCACTGCGAGGATCGTCCGGAGGACCCTTTATATTTCGCTTACGAGGTTAGTGCAATTAAATTCATTTCGAAAGACCTTATAGGTATAAGAACGATTGATCAAGGTACAGTCTCCGTAATTTAAAAGTTGATAAGGTGAACTTTTCCAAAAGAGTGAGGTCATGAGGACAGTTTCTTAAGTGTGTAGTTTAAAAATAGAAAACGAAGATATTTTCATTGCAGATTCTAGGTGGTCCCTGTATTAATCATAAAGTGGATTTCAGACACATTAGTCATATTAATTATAGCTGACATCTAATGAAGTTATGAGGAATAGTGAAAAAAAATGGAGTCTCGGGGCCGATTTTTATGAAAACTAAAACGTATCACTTATTTTTGAAAAATCATTATCCCTGCCTAGGAACCGAACCTTTTTTTTTTATCGTGGTAAAATCATCTAATGAGTCCTCCCACCCAGGGCAGGCCGGGAGGGACTGTCAGACTTGTACTGACTAAAATCCACGGTGTCCTTCACTAGCCCTTTACGTACCGGGGTCACGGTAATGGGTAAGTCCCGCGACCCCGGCAGGCTTTGGCCCTCTACAGGCCCCGTCACTTTGCTGACACTCCTTGAGGCGCGCGTGGAACACAACGCGCCGTAGACCCGGGCATGGTCCATGGTCGGACAGCGAGGCGCCCATTACTCGCCGCCCGCATGCCCGCGCCTACGGTGGCCGGAGATCGTCTCGCGACGACCGACGCCGTGGGCGTCTACCACTGCGGGGCAGTCCTGCACCGTATGCTCCACCGTGTCCTCCGGACGATCCTCGCAGTGGTGACACCCAGGTGTTTCTTCCCTCCCTATCAGACACAGGAACCTCCCGAAACTTCCGTGTCCGGTGAGGACCTGCGTCATGCGGTAGGTCAGGACGCCGTGACGTCTATCCAGCCACTCCTCAAAGAGGGGTCTTACCGCCGCGAATGCGGCGTGCCCGGAACTCGGTTGCGACAGTCGTTCCCTCCATACTGCCCTGAGATCACGCTGGAGCTCTTCCCGCCGCGCCTCAACCTGTCGAGGCAGCGGGGAATACGCCCCGACGCTGCGCCTCCACGCGCCACTCATAGACGCGCTGGAGGGCATTCGCCTCCAGATCCCAGGGCATCGATCCGGCAAGGAGGTTAGCCGATTCGCTGGCGATCGTTCGGTATCCTCGGACCATCCGGATAGCCATGACCCTCTGGCATGCGACCTGCTTGAGTGGTCGCGTCCGAATGCTTAGGGCCCACACAGGGGCCCCGTAGAGGGCCATGGACCGCACGACACCGGCGTACAGCCTCCGGCAGGAGGCGTTTGGCTCGCTGAGAATGGGCAGGAGTCGCCTGAGGGCGGCTGCTGCCCGGTTCAGCTTTGGGGCCAAACGTAGGAAATGCTCCCTAAAGTTCCACCGGCTGTCGAGGACGAGTCCCAGGTACTTCATCGTTCTCCCGACGCCGATGCGAACCCCGTTCAGACGGCCATGAAAGCACATGGCCTCTGTTTTGTGCAGCGCCACGTCGAGTCCCAACTGCCGGATCCTATTAGCGACTGTCGCTAACGCTTGCGTCGCCAGGTCGGCCGCCGCCTGGTGCGACTCTCCCTCCGCCAGGACGAGCGTGTCGTCGGCGTAACATATTACGCCGACGCCGTCAGGAACCGAACCTAGGACCGAATGGGTACTGAAAATAATAGCATGTTTTTATCCGTTTAGTTCAATTAATATTCATACTGCAGATAGTAAATCTACTAAATGGCTTTTATTCTCCATTTTATTCTACTAGTGGAATTGAACGGTAGAACTATACGAACACAATGTTGATTCCTGCAACTACTTCCTACAACTTTTTGCAACAAGTTTTTATCAAAATCGACCTCGAGACCCCTTTCACTATTTTTCGCTAGGTATTTATTACTCATAGTTTTGGCACAGATTGCTTAATAGTTATTTTCGGATTTGATCATCAGCGCCCTGTATATCGTCCTGAAAGTTTACCCTGTATAAGATAAAGTTACCTCCTCGAGGTAGTACTCGGTCTGTATGGGGTGATGGCGGCGGCCGGGCGCGGGCGGCGGCGTGCCCGGGCGCAGGCGCGCGGCAGCCGCACGACGAGCGAGTGCGCGCCGCCGTGTGCGCGCTGCTCTCGCTGCCATGCTTTCGATGCCGTCTCCCTGGAGAGGATATACATTTATTACTAAACCACGTTCAAAACCACGTTCACTTTACATGAATATGCCTCTTTCTTTACCAAAAAGACATACTTACTCAGATCAAATCATTTTCTTTAAATTTTAAGCAAATATGTATGTGTGTTTGTTACACTTTCACGTAAAAACTATTGAACGGATTTGGATGAAATTCATACAGATCGTTTATAATCTGGATTAACACAGTACAGTATTTATGCCGATTTTATGTTCTCGTGGGTTAATTCTCGAGTTGTAACGCGGGGCGATGCCGCTGGCAACAGCTAGTACCGTAGTCTAAATATACAACATTATTTTTTGTTTATGCGAAACCCGATACACCTGTCTAGTATTTTTGTGTAAAGAAACTATGTAGGTACAAAATTTTAAAACCGTAGCATAAAAAATCACAAGGTTATAAGTTTGTATATTACCTGGTTATCCGTTCAAAAACATGCTCATTTCGCGATACACCCGCGTAAACCGCGTCTCCTGTGTTATACACTCGTGATAAAAGCTTGGCAATAGGTACCTAACCGTATGGTGATTGTATTGTAATTAACTGGTAATAAAATTTAATTAAAATGTTTTTGAAAAAAAATTTAACATGGTGTAAAAATTATTGGAATCGAATCAGTTACTAATTTTGAACAAACTATATTCAGGTTTCGCATATACTAAAACTAACGTTGTATAAAATTCAAAATCCTGGCTCACTGCCTGATACGAGTACATCAATATACATCCCAAACTACTGGAACTAGAGACTTGAAATTTTGAACATAGATACGCAGTGTAGGCACCCATTAAGGAAGGAATATTGGCACGACATTGGAAATTCCATTCCTAAAGCGGTCAAATAGGGGATTAAAGTTCTACGGAGTGATGGTGAGGTCTGATATACGGTTTTTATTTTTAACTGACTTCTTCGGACGTGCTCAATTTTTGAAAAATCAGCAAATAAGTATATAAAAAAAATGTCAACATTGTCTACACCGATTACTTCGAGGTTTCTAGTCCGATTTGTGTGATTATTTTTTATTCGATGCATGTGCAATGTTTGACAATTATTTGAGGCCAGAAGCGCGGAGCGCTACAATAGTGTCACAGTGTGTCGAGAGATTTTCACGACTTGACGAGTGTGTCCTTGATGTCAGATCTCTCGTCTCCTCACCGGCATTTTAAGGAACGAACCCAATAGTCAGATTAGCTAGTCATTCCGAAGACTGCTTATTCATGGCTGTGTGTTGGGCAGCGTCACTCCGGTCGGAAATCAAATTGCCGACAGGACAACCACGAGAGTCACACTCGCGTCAAATTTTATAGATGATATACTGATAGCATGAGATTGTACGAATAGCGAGTGTCATGTAGGTTTAGTTCAGTGTGACGTAGTGCGTGTTGCGTGTGTACGTACCGCGGCGAGCGGATGCGACGTGACGGTGCTGCCGCGCACCACGCGCTTGTCATGCATCACGTTGCTGTACTGCGCTGTGCCGATGCTGCCGCTGTAACAAACAACACATGTATTAAAATTCTAAATGTTTCAATTCAAAAAAAAATCGTTCCAATTAACGTCATTTACGATTACGAAGCCGTTTAAACGATTAAAACACTGTGACAACCGTGCCGTCATAGTACCTTTGTGCAAGATATATGGACATACGAATACATTGGTAAGTATTTATTCCATTTTTTTAGAGCCTGCTCTGTCCCACTGGAATAATAAATTAAAAAAAAAACTAAACTTCCTGGCTTTGAACAGCAAAAAAGTTGTCAGACATGTTTCATAGAGCAAAATATTGTCTTTTTTTTAAAATGACACCCTCATGAAACGCAATGAAATTTCTCCTATACAATGGGTGCGTTTACAAACATAGAATCTCAAATATACGAACAACCAGACCCAGAACAAACAAAGGTTTACTTACTTCGTGCGGCGATCTATCGTAATAATTTCGAAAATTAATTTAAAGAGTAGGACATGATTAAAACAAATCGAATTCCAGATAAGATAATATGCGAATAGTGTGGGGAAGCGTGTGTTGTTGACCTCGCCGGGCGAGCGCCCCAACCGAAAGTGGGCCACCGGCCACCGGCGCACCGCCCCCTACGTCCACCACATACGTCTACATAGACAAACATTCTCAGCTGTAGATCGAGTGCATTCGCATTTACGAGTTTAATACGAGGCATGTCATCATAACGCGCGATGTGCTCGTGTCCAGTTGCTAAAACACTCGAATAAACTGTTGTGAAAGAAAATAAGTTTCAAATATGTTTATCGGTTGGTGCAGTGCAAGGGTTCGGATAGCGACGTACTCGCTAGCGGGTGGCGCGGGCAGCAGGCGCTGCATGCCCACCACGCCGGCCACGAGCGCGCGCACGCCGCCGAACAGCAAGCCGGCGCGCGCGCGCTGCGTCTCGTCGTTCGGCACCACGTTCTCCTTCTTCTCCTGAATGGAGCGCTTCGTGCGTGGAGCTACTGCTTTGGGCTTGCTCGCGTATGAGTACACTATCTTGTCCCTCTCCTTGGCCGGGTACAGCGTCTCCAAGCCGAGAATGCGCGCCACGTCGGGTGGCGGCAGCAGGAACTGTCCGGTTCGCACCGTGGTCACGAAGCGCGGCTTATCGCCTTCCGTGGACGCCGCGTTGCGGGAACGGCTCTTGCGTCCGGGTGACGGTGACTTGTCCATTTTGGGTGATATCTTTTTTTCGCATTTCGGTTCAATGATGTTGATGCGCGGATGTGATTGACTCAGAACTTTGGGTAGTGTCTGTTCCATTGAGCTAACGTTTGGATTAGAAGCTGCGAGGAGCCCGTTTTTGGTGCGGTATCGCGTCGGGCGGCGGAGATTCGCTTGCAGAATTTCTTTTTCTTTAAGTCGTCGCAGTTTAAAGTCAAGCGCGCGGGAGAACTTGGGGTCGAGGATGGTATACGTGGGTGGCGCGCCCATGCCTGCGGGGGGCGCCGGAGGTGCGAGCGGTGGGGACGCTCGTTGCAGCGGTTTCACCACGTGCACGCGCGGCGGCGCTTGCTCGGCTGCAGGCTGCAGCGCCTGCGGGCCGCCCTGCTCATGGTTGATGACGGTGAAGGCGCTGGTGTCATCGGTGGGCACCGGCGGCATGGCGGCGCATGGTGTGCGCGGGGCGCAGGTCAGTGAGGTGGGAGAGCGCGACGGGCGCGGCTGGCGCGGCCGGTGCGGTCGGCGGCGCGCGGTCACTGGCGCGCGGCGGCCGCTGGTCAGTGCTACACACACTATGATACGGACATGACCGCGCACGCGCCACGTTGCCCACGAGGAGGGTAAACAGTGGTCTGCCTTCCAAGAAACGGTTCTAGAGTGCGACTCACATCGAGTCCTTGTTCGATTTGAATGGCGAGTCATGACGCACTGATTGTAATGGGTCACCTCTGACAATCGATACTTGTATAAGGGTGCTTTTATAAGGAAGCAAGTTGTCGATGCAGACAGTCGGTACGAATATGTGCAGGTAATACATATAAACCCATGTTATCTAATATATGCGGTCGCACATATGTACTTGATACAGGTCGGTTCCGACCAGTAGCGTGCAGTGGTTCCAGAGCAAGGGTAGGCCAGCCAAAAAAAAAACTATATTACTCAATACTGTCGATGCGAATAGAAGAAAGCTTCGGCCCACCTTAAAACTTATAATTTAAAACACTCACCACATAGTTCACGTAAGATTAATAATCACAATATTCTGATAGTTCCGGGTCGACGGCGCGTTGTGTTCCACGCGCGCCTCAAGGAGTGTCAGCATTGTGACGGGGCCTGTAGAGGGCCAAA
Source organism: Agrotis puta (assembly GCA_943136025.2). Taxonomy (NCBI): domain Eukaryota; kingdom Metazoa; phylum Arthropoda; class Insecta; order Lepidoptera; family Noctuidae; genus Agrotis; species Agrotis puta. The sequence continues at coordinate 143,402 of OW964168.2, forward strand.
GCCTGCCGGGGTCGCGGGACTTACCCATTACCGTGACCCCGGTACGTAAAGGGCTAGTGAAGGACACCGTGGATTTTAGTCAGTACAAGTCTGACAGTCCCTCCCGCCCTGCCCTGGGTGGGAGGACTCATTCGATGATTTTACCACAACAAAAAAAAAAAAGTGGATGATAGTTACAAAACACGTCACTTGCAAGAAAAACTCTCAAAGATTGAAATTTTTGGATTAATTCTCGTAACTTTTAGACACAACTTGAAATTTATACGAAAATATTAGTAGTTCTTTATAAGAGTTGTGAAAAATAAGTTTTCACAACTATCGTAATCAGTATAAACACGTATTGTCAGCACAAGTCACACAAACTAGGACCATTTTAAGTAAACAAACGAATCTTCTTTAATATTTACACTACTTTTTGTTTCAAAACGTAGGTATTGCTTATAGCTAAATATGATTTAATATAAAAACAAAAGTGCAAAACAATAACTTTTAATTAATAGTCCATAATGTAGATGGACTTGTATGCAACTCGCATGCAATTTCTTTCAGCGTGTAAATAGGTTTTTAACCGAAGGCCACGATATGCGACATCCAAGCGAATTCGCCTTGTTCTGCAGGGTGATTCTTTGAAACTACGGGTATTTAACTCATCTATATTATGACTCTTATTTTTGTTCACCATTTGATCTAAATTAAAATATTCAATATCTATTCCGGTGACTACATGTAAACGTGTAATAACATAATAACTGTAAGAGAAAATCCGTTTCTGTACATTAATTTTAGGGTTGCAAATAACACTATTGCTATGCAAGGCCCCGGTGGGGTTGAGCAAAAAAGTGCTATTGGGTTATTGCATTAGAATTCCTTAGTAACTAGGAGCCCGGAGTTTGGAAGTTAGCGGTATGGTACCCCCGCCTCGGAAAGCACGATAAGCCATTGGTCCTGCGCCTCATCTCTCTCCGGTTGTGTCAGATTGCCGTGCTATCCCATCGGACTATGACAGTACAACTTTGGCTGCGCACATGCGTGTGCATTATAATAGCTGAGATTGGCTGACGGGACCGAAATCGGTGAGGAGGACTAGCTTCTTTTTACTATTATTCATTCCAGTCGTTGTGCTGGCCAGTGCGATTATTCTAAAAATTAGGTACGTGTACTGACATGCAGTTGGCGCCGGCACACCGACCTGTACAGAAAATACTTAATTAAATAGAAGTGATCAAATTTTGAAAATTTTTTCCACGTTAACGGACAAAAAATACACTTTTGCACTCAGATTTCGAATTACAAATATAATCTTTCCGAACTTGTGAGGTGAAAATAACTACAGTAGGACCTCCTTAATCCGGAGAGGCAAAAACAAGATCGAGGCGTCCGGATTGTGGTATGTCATACGAGTATTATTGGACATTAATGAACATTTTCTTTGGAACGAAAAATTCGAACCGCGTGCATGATTTGAACCCGTGACCTCCGGATTCAGTACATCCGACGCTCTTTCCAACCGAGCTAACGGGGTTCTTACCTACTGTGTCGAAATCTTCAATCCATTTGCAACGTCTCAAGGTGACGGTTAATCCAAAATCTCGCGGTTCGAATTTTTCTTTCCAAAGAAAATATTTGAAATTTGCTACGCATGCGTTAATGAGTTTAATATTTATTTATAAAATATAAATGAACATGTTCAAAACTGCAACTAAGTGACTGACGAGACGACGGATTAGCCCGCAACCCGCACCTCTACAGACGCCAACCCCGCGCCTCGCGAATCTTAAATATTCCCGGGAGTCCAGATTAACGAGGCTCAGGTATGGTTTCATACTTTTGAGGTATGCGACTCATCTTATTTTGTGGTATTCATGAGTGGTCGCTGGTGGGTCACAGGTCCAAACTAAATGCCCGTTTACCTTTTTTGGTGAATCAATTAAAAAATAGGTACCAGAGCGACCTATCGTTCTTATATGAACTTATTATTTGAGGTAGTCTAGGTGGGTGGCGTGACCATCAGCTAACAGATTGTTAACAGTCGTTGTTTTCAGGACGTGCGCCATTAAAATCACATAATAATAGTCGTAGACGCTTGTAGCACGATTTTTTTTTATCGTGGTAAATTATCAAATGAATCCTCCCACCCAAGCCTGGGCGGGAGGGACTGTCAGACTTGTACTGACTAAAATCCACGGTGTCCTTCAATAGCCCTTTACGTACCGGGGTCACGGTAATCCCTTGGTCCCTTGGTCCCGCGCTTTGGCCCTCTACAGGCCCCGTCACTATGCTGACACTCTTTGAGGCGCGCGTGGAACACAACGCGCCGTCGACCCGGGCATGGTCCATGGTCGGACAGCGAGTCGTCCATTACTCGCTGCCCGCATGCCCGCGCCTACGGTGGCCGGAGATCGTCTTACGACGTCCGACGCCGTGGGCGTCTACCACTGCGGCTGGGGAGCTGCCGCTGGAGGGAGGACGCTGTCCTCTCGCTCAGGCGGCCTCCTCCTTCACGAGCATGACTGCTTCGCAGAAGGAGGCGACCGCTTCCCACTCCGTCTCGCCCCGCAGCATGGCCTCGACCAATGCCGGGCGCGAGAGGTCTCCGCCTATCGCCGTCGTGAGGACACGGCGGTGCTCTGCCCAAGCGGGGCAGTCCTGCACCGTATGCTCCACCGTGTCCTCCGGACGATCCCCGCAGTGGTAACACCCAGGCGTTTCTTCCCTCCCTATCAGACACAGGAACCTCCCGAAACTTCCGTGTCCGGTGAGGACCTGCGTCATGCGGTAGGTCAGGACGCCGTGACGCCTATCCAGCCACTCCTCAAAGAGGGGTCTTACCGCCGCGATTGCGGCGTGCCCGGCTCGTAGCACGATAGCAACTGCTACGCAGAAATGACCGTATTGGCCGCGTCAATCCTTTGTAGCAAAATAAAAAGCGAGGGTAGCTAATTTACGATTATACCCGCACCTCGCTTTTTTAACAAGATATTTAGTATGTTCGTCATTACTTAGAACAGGTATTAGAGTTAAATTATGCGTTCACAAATTGTTAGTCATTTGTTGTTTGCGGATGGATCATTATTCTACTTATAAGATTACATAATTATATAGCAAAATGTACACCGTGACTTTTTAGTCGCCTTACAACGGCAGCCCAGTACATGTATCTAATGACTAGTAAACGTTCATAATCAAAATAAGAAATGGGTACTTATGACATTTTTTTTACGTGGTAAAATCATCACATGAGTCCTCCTCCCACCCACGGCAGAGCGGGAGGGACTGTCAGAGTCGTACTGACTAAAATCCACGGTGTAATAAAACAACCTTTCTCCAGTGTGTGTTTCTGTTTATTTTAGTATACAGTTCCGGGAATAGTATCAACTTACAACAGACCTAATTATAATTACATATTAGTTTTTCTTTCCTCATGAAAAAAACCACACAAGAATCAATGTCAACCCAAAGATCACGACGCCATTCTTTTTTTTTTTTTTTTTTTTGAACACTCGCGATTCCGGCCAGCATTTCCACAGATTTTATTTTTAAAAAATACTCTAATTATATTTACTAATTAAATTGTAAATATACAAAACAAATTTAGTTAAACTCCTTTACTTAATAAATCAAATTAATTATGTTATTTTATAAATCAGAACCTAACACTCGTCCATCCTGACAACGTGTATGTCCTCATACACGCTCTCAGGCAAAACCAGAACCTAACACTCGGTTTAGTACAATATAAAAATATGATTTGGCTACAATCAAGAATTAGTACAGAACAGTGATTCAATACTTATGACATACAAAATTTATACAAAGCAACTGAGGGAGAGAAAAAAAAATAAACAAATAATAACTGTTACATTTTAAATTCCAACTTTTCCCTTACACACTCCAACTTTTAGAGTTCCCTAAGCATTTCCAACTACATTATAAAATGTAATATAGGTACAATCAAGAATTAGTACAAAATAGAGATTCAATTACTTATAACATACAGAACTTATATAAAGCAAATGAGTAAAGAAAATGAAACAAAACAATAACTGTTACATTTTTAAAATCCAACTTTTCCCTCACACATCTCCAACTTTTGGAGTTCCCTAAGCATTTCCAACTACATTATAAAATGTAATATAGGTACAATCAAGAATTAGTACAAAATAGAGATTCAATTACTTATAGCATACAAAACTTATAGCAAATGAGTAAAGAAAATGAAACAAAACAATAACTGTTACATTTTTAAAGTCCAACTTTTGCCTCTCACAACTCCAACTTTTGGAGTTCTCTAGGCGTTTCCAACTTTTAGAATTCCCCATTACGTCTCCAACTTTTGGAGTTCTCCAACTTTTGGAGGTCCCTAAGCGTTTCCAACTTTTGGATTTCCCCGTTATGTCTCCAACTTTTAAAGGATCATCATTTTACAAATACACATATATACAACTAATACGAGCAGTGCGCTTTCTTTAAAATTTACGTCCAAAATATCTCTATCTATTATAAATCATTTTTGATCGCTTATATTTCCATCGCAATTATCATCAATTTCATCGTCATCGGTACTACTACTTTCGTGAAGCTCTAAAGCAGCTATGTGAACCCATGGTAACATTCTCTTAGCGGCTACAACCGTTTTACGTTTATTTTTTGTCGTACTCAATCCGGGAATTGCGGCTAACTCATACCGGTCATTACCGAGAGACGCAACTACGCGATATGGACCTACGTAAGTAGGACTGAGTTTTGTGCTTTGCGAAGTTTTCGTAATTTTTACCAGATCTCCTATCGCGTACGTAGGAGCCGGGCGTCTATTCTTATCATAACGATGTTTTTGTTTACTTTGCTCCTCATCGATCTTATCTTTTACCTGCTCACGAATAGTGGCAAGGTCAGTTGAATCTCTAGTAGTTTGCCGTATTTCATTGAGACGTGGATCTATTTCACTGCTTATGTGAGTACCGAACATCACCTCCGCTGGGGTTCTCCCTGTTGTCTTCTGTACGGTGTTATTTAAACCCCATTGTATTTTGCCAATCTTGGTATCCCAAACTCTTTCGTCGTCCCCAAGATTTTGCGCCGTCAAGGAATTAAGAATAGTTCGGTTGTACCTTTCTACTTGTCCGTTCGATTGTGGACTGGCTACGGCATTCAATACGTGCTTGATACCCTTTTCAGTACAGAATCTTTTGAAAGCATACGAGGTGAAACATGTACCGCGATCACTAATTATGCGGTCAGGAGGTCTAAAAACATCAAAAATATCTCTAAGCACATTTATAGCGGTTAAAGTTTTCGTATTTCTTACCGGTTTTATAAAGACAAATTTGGTAAAAGCGTCGACTACTACTAACAAGTAAGAATTACCTTTTTTTGATTTAACGAAGGGACCTAGATGGTCGATGTGGAGCGTATGGAAGGGAATTTCTATTTTGCGTATAGGATGTAGTAAGCCCTCGGACCTGTTTGACTTTGATTTGGAATACGCACACTCAAGACACGCATTCACGTATTTTTTTACGAATCTTGTCATACGAGGAAACCAATAAGTCCCTCTAATGCGATCTAGAGTCTTCTCAATGCCAAGATGTCCAATATCATCGTGGTTAAGGCGACACAACTGCCACCTAGCTCCCTTTGGGACTACCCATCGTAGTTTGTTAGGATCACCTTCAACGCACTTGTAAAGTCTATTATCCTTGATAACGTAGTTATCCTTAATATATTTTAGCCCTTCTGGATCCAATTTTGTGTTCAGAATGTCGCGTATTCTATTTAACTCGGAATCACCCAGCTGGAGGGTAAGTAACCAATCATCATTGTTTAACATCATTACCATGGGATATGTATCAACTTCACTGAACTGATTTACAGTTATGGGATTTCTAGACAAAGCGTCAACATGCGACATCTTGACACCAGGACGATACTCAACCACGCATTCAAACTCCTGCATCATAAGCCACCATCGCGCGATCCGGGGAATTAAATCACGTTTAATGAAAGTTGTGCGTAATGCTCCGCAGTCTGAAACAATTCTAAATTTCTGCCCTAACAAATATACCCTAAATTTTTTCAGTGAACAGATGACTGCTAATGTCTCTAATTCATAAGAGTGAAAGTTTTTCTCTTCCGGAGAAGTTTGGCGGCTATAAAAAGCCACGGGATTGAAAGATTTCGAGCCAAGCGGACGCTGCAGGAGAATTCCACCGATTCCAACTCGACTAGCGTCGGTATGTAACTCAGTTTCGGCTGTGGGATCATAGATTGCCAGCACAGGTCTTGAGATGAGTTTTTCCTTGAGGGTATTAAATGCCTGCTCTTGCTCACAAGACCACAACCAAGAAACGTCTTTCTTTAGCAGTTTACTGAGAGGGTGCGCGATCTGAGCAAAATCCTGAATAAATTTACGAAAGTAACTCGCTAATCCTAAAAACTGGCGCACTCCATGCTGGTTCAAGGGACGTGGAAAATCTTTTACCGACTGTATCTTTTTCACACCAGGCCTAACGCCCGCGCTGCTAATTTCGTAACCTAAATAATCTAACTTATCCTTCAGAAATTCACACTTGGTTAAGTTAAGTGTTAAGTTGGCTTTCTCGAGCAACTTTAATATATGCTCTAACTTATATAAACAATTATCTACACTTGTTCCATAAATAAGAAGATCGTCCAAATAAGCTGTAGCTTCATTAAAACGTGCGGAACCTAAGACCTTATTCATCATGCGCTGGAAGACTGCTGGTGCATTCGCTAAGCCAAATGGCATACGATTAAATTCGTATTGACCGTCTGGCGTCACGAAAGAAGTCAGTGGTTTTGAATTTTCAGCGATGGGCACTCGATAATAGCCGGATGCTAAATCTAAAGAGATAAAACAAGCTTGCCCGCTCAACCTAGCAATTTCATCATCTATTATTGGCATGGGGTAACGTTCTTTTACCGTTATAGCGTTGAGCATTCTATAATCAACGCATAACCGAAACTTACCATCTTTTTTGCGAACCAATACAATAGGACTTGCATACTCTGAAATCGACTCTCTGATGATACCCGCACCGAGCATTTCGTTTACCATTTCTCGTACTTTTTGACGCTCACTGTGAGCCAAACGGTATGGACGGTAAACGACCGGTGTTTTGCTGTTAACCTCAATACTCATTTCCACGACATTAGTACAGCCTAATTCTTCGAGTGAAGAGGCAAAACAATGTTTGTATTTTTGCAATAGCTCAAATAACTTTAATTTGTTAGAATCAGTCACAGACTCTGCTACTCGAATTTGGCTAACATCAAGACTATTAGAGAGTTCTGAAGAGACTGAAGCTTCTGGTGCAAAAACTCGATTCACAACTTTAACGATAACTGCTCGGCCTATAATTAGTCCTACAGGTAATGTAGACTCGGAGCTAAGAGGTGTCAAACCGACAAACGTTACACCATGCACTACTAAGTGTAATCCACCTGTAACTACACACTGTTTATTTGGCTTACCTAACAACTTGCCATCTAACAAAATATGCCCTTCGCAACGAGGCTCCACAGAAACTCTTACCGAAGCTTCTCCACATAATATCACGCTGTTAGGTACAATAACCTTAACCAAATTATCTCTATGTATACACAATTGATTTTGTGAAAATGGCATTTCATCATCAACAGTCATAAAATGTAAGTCTGTGGCAGTTTTGTGCACGACGACGTGAGGCTGTTCTGTGAAAGTCTGACCAATTAAAACGGGTACATCTAAGTATTTGTCGCTCACTATACGGCAGGCAACGTTGGCGAGTACATTGTCTACAGATATCTCTACGTAAACTGTTCCCGCCGATACTACTAATTCGTTACCAAAACCTTTCAAAATCGATTGTACGCGGTCATGCTGAAGGCCTAATTCTACTCCGAGAGACTCAGTTATCAACGAGACTTCGCTGCCAAAATCGATGAAAGATCTTACATTCCGACCATTGATTTTTATCGTTTTAATGAACTTAGAATTTGGCGCCGATGCCGAAATAAGCAATGTCTTGCTGGAATTCACAGCTTTGTGCTTGTCAGAATTTGAATAGCATTTCTCAGCATTATGACCAACTCTGTTACACTTGGTACACGTTATGAGAGGCTTTGGACATCTAGAGAAAATGTGCCCTTTCTCTTTGCAATTGTAACAATGTAGGGTTCCAGAACTATTCGTTTTGGTGGTTGGTTTAGAATTTGCTAAGTCTGAATCATTCCCAGATCTGAACCGAGAATTAAATATGCGTTCGCCTACATTATTATCTTTGCTACTCATCAGATATTGTAGTAATTGATCAGGATGATTGCACCTCAGCGCCAAAGCTGCAGATTTTAATGACCTATCAGTAATACCATAAATAATACAGTCGACTGCTCGTTTATCAAAAATATCACACTGATTTAAAAGGGCTAGTTTATCATAAAAATAGTTTTCAATAGGTTCATTGAATTTACTTTTACGTTTTAGCATCTCTTCCAGGGCTTGGCCATAGTTTTGTTCGAATGGAAATGCACTAAGTAACTTTTGCTGCCACTCTTGCCATGTAAACAAAATAGAATTTAAACTTTCATACCAGGTTTTGGCCATCCCCTGAAGTTTTTGCATCGCGTGATGAATAGTTGTTCTCTCATCCCATCCATACACAGATGCACACTCGTTAACTTTGTTAAGCCATACGTCAATACGTTGGTTCTTCAAAGAAGGATTAAACTCTGCTAAAATATTCTTAGAATCACTACTACGGCATATCGGTGAACTTGTTGACGGTTGAGACGCGAGTTGTTTCATAGAACTTAACAATTGAGCAATGTCTTTTGCACTAAAAGAGACGCTGCTTGATCTCACCGGTTGTTCTGCTTTATTAAAACTAATATCATGGTCCCTATGAATATTAGTACGATGACGAGTTGACTGAGCGTAGCTAACACAATGTATGGCAGATTCACGCGAACATGGACTACACTGGCGCTCTGACAATAAACAATTACGTGCCCTGCTCACCTCGTTTTCCAAAGTGCTGAGGCGCTGCCATTCTCGTTCAAGCGCCTTCACGCGTAGAGTCGGCGAAACAGGGCTCCGGCGACGACTGCGACCGCGGCTCCGGCTTCGAAGACGCCTCGCGCTGCCGCCGCTACTCGCTCTGGATCCTGCCTCGGCTGCACGGCGACTTCGACTGCAGAGGGCCCTCGTGCTGCCGCCGCTACCCGCTCTAGATCCGGCTGCAGCTGTACGGCGACTTCGACTTCGGAGGCGCCTCACGCTGCCGCCGCTACCCGCTCTGGATCCGGCTTCAGCTGCACGGCGACTTCGACTTCGGGGACGCCTTGTGTTGCCGTCGCTGCCCGCTCTGGCTCCGGCTTCAGCTGCACGGCGACTTCGACTTCGGGGACGCCTGGTGTTGCCGTCGCTGCCCGCTCTGGCTCTGGCTTCAGCTGCACGGCGTGCTGTACCCCTTATCGGCGTTGACAGATGCCGCGAGGTAGTCTCTCGATCGCGTGACATTGTCCAAAGTCCATAAAATAGAAATAAAAGTGAGTTTAAAACACGCATAAGTAACAAACAAGGCACCTCTAATGTTAACAAAGGCGTGTACGTACCACTTCTGAAATGTAATAAAACAACCTTTCTCCAGTGTGTGTTTCTGTTTATTTTAGTATACAGTTCCGGGAATAGTATGAACTTACAACAGACCTAATTATAATTACATATTAGTTTTTCTTTCCTCATGAAAAAAACCACACAAGAATCAATGTCAACCCAAAGATCACGACGCCATTCTTTTTTTTTTTTTTTTTTTGAACACTCGCGATTCCGGCCAGCATTTCCACAGATTTTATTTTTAAAAAATACTCTAATTATATTTACTAATTAAATTGTAAATATACAAAACAAATTTAGTTAAACTCCTTTACTTAATAAATCAAATTAATTATGTTATTTTATCTACTATCATGCTATTAATCCTCTATAAAAGAACCTATAACAATTAGCTTATTGCCAACATTAAAACACTCAATGATATAATGATCATTATATCATCCAAACGCGTGTTATAATGAATTTCAAAAAAAGAACATTCTCATGCAATGACATTTTCACCACCAGATCGCTAAAATTTTGAAAAAAGAACAACTCGTCTTATCGTGTTATATCCCGCCATTTTTTTACTCGAATAAGGTATGCGAATACGGTATGTTATGAGAATCTTTTATAGAGGATTCACAGCATGATTGTAGATAAAGTCTTGTATGCAACCGTTATAATTAGGTATTAAAACACTCATGTGATACTATTATCACACTCGGCTACGCCTCGTGTGATAAACCCACATTCGTGTTTTAATACCCCTGATTATACAACGGTTGCATAAATAACTATTATAAATCAGAACCTAACAACGGTGTTCCTTCACTAGCCCTTTACGAACCGGGGTCACGGTAATTCGTGAGTCCCGCGACCGGGTTTTTATGATATTTGAATAATTTAAAAATAAAAATGTTATTCATTATGATGACGCAAGGCGTAGTTAGAAACACCCCTGTCTCATAGAAAATGGAGATGGAATGATCTGCTCGACTCGTGCGCTGGGTATACCTACCCAGCGCACGAGTCGAGCAGATCATGTGATCGTCTCTACAGTTTGATACGTAAACATTTTTAACAGAGTGTTTCGTATTTCTAATGTGCCTATTTAGTAATTATAAAAAAATATTAATTATAAAACAAATATAATCGCGTCTAGAGGTATTTTATTTCGGATACATTGAGTGGATCACTTTCTGTTCAAAGCTAATTTCAGCTTGACACCTCCACGCGTTCCTGAAAAAAAAAGGATTTTGAAAGACTGATAGGACTGATAGATGAGAAGGGACGAGAAATATGCAACGCGTGATGAAGTGATTCTAATTTACTGCTCGCGAGTATCTAAGTAAGGCGGACGGTAAGTAATTCGTAGGTTTCGTGATGAAGCGGTAACATTGCGTGGTGCACGGTGAACGAGCGCGCCCGGTCGTAGGGCTCCCGTTTAAGATCGACCTTGTGCGTGTGCCGAGAGTCCTTGGCTTTATCTAGATCTACCGAAAACGCGCTAACTGACGCGTTCTTTACAACAACACAAGGCCAAGTGATGCTAGAGGTAGAGACTTACGTTTTTTAAGGCATTTAGAAATACCGGACTTCATTTTACACGACTTAATTCAAGAAATATTAAAAAATCCCACGACGCAATTTTTTCTTTTTTTTTCTTTTTATGATTTCTGCAATTTGGCAATCTGTGTCAACACAATAAGCCATTCAGATGAGGTATCTCGATCCTTGTCTTGTCAGCAGAAGGAATTCCTATGAAATCCTTTCATCTGATGCCATGATGGGATCCTCGTGAACCGACAGAAGGGCTGTATCATCTGCATAGGTGGCAGTAATGGTATCAGCATGTGTTGGAAGGTCCGCGGTAAAAATTAAATACAGGACTGGTAACAATATACTCCCCTATGGTACTCTTGAGAGTATTTCATTTAAATGAGAAACTTCGCTATTAAACTTTACCTAGGAGAAGGCGGGCCGCGTGAGGCAGAGGACAGCGTCCTCCCTCCACCCCAGCCGCAGTGGTAGACGCCCACGGCGTCAGACGTCGCCATACGATCTCCAGCCGCCGTAGGCGCGGGCATGCGGGCAGCGAGTAATGGGCGACTCGCTGTCCGACCATGGACCGTGCCCGGGTCGACGGCGCGTTGTGTTCCACGCGCGCCTCAAAAAGTGTCAACATAGTGACGGGGCCTGTAGAGGGCCAAAGCCTGCCGGGGTCGCGGGACTACCGAATTACTGTGACCCCGGTACGTAAAGGGCTATTGAAGGACACCGTGGATTTTAGTCAGTACAAGTCTAACAGTTCCTCCCGCTCTGCCCTGGGTGGGAGAACTCATTTGATGGTTTAACCACGCTAAAAAAAACTTTACCTCAAAGCATCTACCGTATAGGTATGACCGAAGAATCGGAAAGAAGGAGTGAGGCAGCAGCTTTTTAAGTTTAAAGAGAAGCCCTTCATGCCACACTCTGTCGAAGGATTGGTGTGCGGATTAGAATTGCTTGCATTATAGCGCACGACTTATAGTATCCGTAATACGGTGGATCTGTTCGATGGTTCCATGTTGCTCTCGGAAACCAAATTGGTGAAGAGGAATAAGTTCCGGTAGATGGGGGGCGCATCCTGTTCAGCAATATTTTTTCGAGGAGTTTACCCAGTACAGGGAGCAGGTTTATTGGTCTGTAGGAGTTAACTTCGTGGAGGGGTTTCGTGGTGGCTTTGGGTATCATTATGACCTGCGCAATTTTCCAATGAGCGGGGTAAATTGCTAGTCTTAGGTAGGCATTAAAGATAGCCGCAATGTGGATAATGCCCTTTCTGGGCAGCTGCTTAAGTGATTGTGCGTCAGTTGAGTCGTAGCCTGGCGTTTTATCCTTCTTTAGTTTGAGGATCTTCCGCCATAGTTCGTTAGGGCTAACACTTTTTAGTGGTGGGCTCATTTGCAGTGGTGCGTCTAGATATTCTGGGACTTCTTTGTCGTGTACTAGATTTTTGGTTGGTAGGGGGCTGAAGATGGTTTTTAGGTGCGTACACTTGGGCCATTTCAAGATCTGTTTTTAGCAAAATTATTAAAAAAATATTAATAAAAAAAAGACGGGTTGCACTCTGGGAGTGCCGGCAGAAGTGAAAACTTGAATAGTAGGTAATTGTTGGAAATATCTTGTGAACAGATTTTAGTAAAACTCGCAAAAATGATTGACTTTTTATTTCAATAATTTTCCTTTGTGACGTACATCTTTTATAAACAATGTTACCTAGCAACGAATGTATCCAGCATACAAACTTCTTTAAAAGTAATAAAGTCACACGAACATTCACGCAAGCGCCCTGCGCCGTCCTACGCTTTTTCGGTCAGGGTCACGTGTCCTGACGCGAGTTTAAGATTTTATACCCATTACAGAAAAGTGCTCAACGCCGCTAAAGAAGTTTTCACTTCAAAAAAGTTAAAAGTAACACCCGATTACGAAAAAATCGGAGACTGAAAAGTATAAAACAAGAAAAATACAACAATATTCATTAGACCGATATTTCTTCCGATTACAAACTTTTAAATATTTATCTTTTATTAAATAGACAACTTATCTTGATTTAGCTCACGAGATCGTCGACATGTGGAACGTAGACTCAGCAGTCATTGTACCGATAGTCGTTTCGGTCAATGGACTCATTGCGAAGAGCCTCGACCAACACCTCAAGAGGCTCTCGTTGTGCAGCTGGCTCAAGGGCTTGATGCAGAAAGCAGTTCTTTTGGACACGGCGCGCATTGTGAGGAGGTTCCTCTCTCTAGAGCCCTAACCACCGGCACCTTGGACCCTGTTCCCGATGTTGGTGGACCACTATTTCTTTATATTTTTAAATGTTTTTTTTTTTTTTTAATTTCTTTTTTGTAAAAATATTTAAAAATGTAAACAGATAGGAAAAAAAATGAATAAAGGAGACAACTTATAATATTATACTTCTTTTATATCTTCCGTGTAACAGATTTTTTTAAGTAATAGCCGTGGTTGTGTGCAATCTGCGGTTGTTTCACACAATCTTTATTGGCTAGGTGGCATACCACGACGGCTATTACTTATAAATATATGATTTTTCGCTTGTAGATGGCGGTAAAGAAACAAATGCTAGTGCAGCGGTCCAATTCTGAAAGTCATTACGCCAGTGTGATACCCTTGAGGTGCTCATTCATCGGGAACATTCGCCTGTAGTCTCAGACGTAAGGATTTGATGGTCAATTTTCTTCCATTTCTTTAAAAGTCAAAGTCTAAGTCAAAGTATATCTATTGTAGTGAAGTATCAATATGCAATTATGTAGGTAAATTTAGTTATTATCAATGTAAAATACAGGGAAACTATCACATGGTCAATATTAATGGTCAAATACAGTGAAACTACTACATGGTCAATCATCATGGTCACTCATACATGTCAAAATACAGTGGAACTAATAAATGGTCAACAATTCAGGAAATTTTGGATCGTGTAGAATGCTTTATCAATTAAAAATGTTCGTAATTTATTTTTAAATACTGGAAGTTCCTTAGTGTCTAGAATGCCTATAGGTATTTTGTTGTATATTTTAGATGCAATGCCAAAGAAGCTTTTGTTAAATAGAGCCGTTTTATGTGGTATATTAGAAATTTTTAAAATATGTCGTTTCGATTTGAGTTTACCAAATAGATTTTCATTTGTTTTTATAAATACAGCTACTTCATAAATGTAAAGGTCAATATTTTTAATTCAATGAAATGTGGTTTACATCAGTTACACATCTTTTTTGCGCTTTGAAAATTAAATCTCTCTTAGTTGCATTGCCCCAATAAATGACTGCATATCTCAGTGTCGCCGAAATATAAGCATGGTCTGCGGCCAGGAGAACTGATTGATCAACTATTTTGGATAATTTATATAAAGCATATGAGTACTGGTTAACTTTATTGCATATTGTGTCAATGTGTGTTTGCCAAGACAAATCCTTATCAATCCAAAGCCCTAGAAATTTAACGCAGTTGACTTGTTCAATTTTCTTCCCATTGTGATTGATATAGATGTTGTTATTTATAATATTACGCCCGAAATTCATTCGTTTCGTTTTTTCTAAATTAATAATTAAATTATTATTTAATCATATTGTTATTAATAATTTCTATTTATTTTCTTTTAATAAAGTAGATAGCCTAGCTGAAACGCGAGCATTCCTTGCTACTGAATCACTCTTCAGTGTTTGTTACTTTCGGGCACGCCGCTATCGCTGCGGTTAGATCCTTGATTGAGTAGCTGGAGAGACGTCACGGTATCCTCACAAAACAGGCGCCTATTACTTAGATTCCGTGATCATCCGTTTGTCAACAGGCTGTATCTCATGAACCGTGATAATTAGACTGTTGAAATGTTTATAGTAAGTATATGTATTATGTTGCGGTTGTAACAACAAATTACTACTAACTAACAGAATAAAATAAATATCTATGTGGGCTAATACAACAGACATAATTTTCGTTTGGTGTTTTTGTAGATAATGAAACGGAACACTTCGTGCGCGAATCCGACTTGCATTCACCCGGTTTTTTTTTTTTATTAAAAAAATAATGTTTGAATGAATGTGGACATATATATATATACGCTCGTTGCTATCACTTCTCGGCACTGCCCCTGTACAGTGGGAGTTTGGGAAAGATGTGATCTTTTCTGCCTCCTACTCAGTACAATGTTTGTTTTACCTGCACCACTCTTGGGTATTGCCCTGAGGACACGGTGGAGCATAATCTAATTTTCTGCTACCGTAATCGGTGCAATAGCTCGCCGTTTGACCAAGGACCATGTCCACCTGACGGGCGCCCGGCTCATGGGACT
The DNA here is from genome assembly GCA_943136025.2 of Agrotis puta. Classification (NCBI taxonomy): domain Eukaryota; kingdom Metazoa; phylum Arthropoda; class Insecta; order Lepidoptera; family Noctuidae; genus Agrotis; species Agrotis puta. The sequence goes on from OW964168.2 coordinate 158,851, forward strand.
ATCTTAGCAGGTTCCCATAACCTTGGGCAAAAGGGCAATTGAAGGAACGTGGCCAGTATCTGTACCAGTCTTACAGCCCCTTCCGTTCTAACCAGTGAGGAAGAATGATTTTAGGTACAACCTAAAAGAAAGGACTTCATGCGATTACAGTAGTAGCGCTTACTGCACCAACTTGGTAGGCCCACAAATTAAATTATGAATAGTGCGGCTAAATTACATGGTACCTATTTGATGGTTTAGGTACATTAAATCAAAAGTATTATGAAATAAAGGAATGGGAGTGCTCGTTGGTATGTACGTCGTACAGTATAATAAGTGAGGTGCGGAAGTTGAGGTGTCGGTTGCCGGGCGACGCGCGGCCGCGGGTGACCGCCGGCCACCGTGCAGGCGCAGACAGAAGCTCCGCGCCGCTGTACTAGTAGTGGAAATTGACTTGTCCTACATTTATTAATATAGACGATTGACAAATATCAGTAAAGGGGCATGATGTTGTCCACTCCCCCAAAATTTATTTAAAAAAATCCTAACAGCTAGATAAGACAGAGATGTCGGGACAATGGTACGATTTGAACCTACCTAATTGAGTACAGTGTTGCACCAAGCGAGCCCTGGCTGGTCGGCTATTGCCACCTTTAAATAGTGCAATATTCACTGTGCTCTTGTGTGGAGTGGTACTTGTGTGTGGGCATCAGCAGAATGTGGGCGGGCGGTAACCACGGTGCTCAAGGTTAAGTTCGTTGCCCTAGGGCAAGCCCCGCTCGCCCAGCAAGGGTCTAGGGTGGCCCTATGGGCACCTCCACCCCTGTTAAACTCGTAATACGCCTTGTATCGCGACACGACCCTTGTTATATAGACCTAGTCCTTTGTTTTAATCATCCGCATGGGTGTCGAAGACATACGTGCACATGGCGATGCGGTGCAGAGAAGCAGTGGGCGTGAGCACCGCGCGCCGTCGGCAGCAGCAAGAGAATTTAATAAGAAAGAGGTTTGACTCTTCCGCATCGTGCGCTAAATTCGATTCATTGGTTTTATCTTCTGAGATGTTTTAGTATTTTGATTAACTGCAAGTTTCGTAATATTACATTGTAGGTATAGGTATTATCGGTATCTTTCGTGCAAAATTATTAACTGAACAGAGGACAAGGGGCAGTTTGCGTAAGGATTGAATGCAGCAAAGTATAGTGTGCAGACATCTGCGACATGCTGACATCGGCGACATGTAACACCAGTCAAGGCTGTGTCTCGACATCCAGCCCGTGCATGAGAAACAAAGTGTTAACTTCTGGGCCACCGATAATAATGTTCGGCGTAGCTATTCATGCTTTTTGCAGCCGACTAGTCAGCCAAACTCATGGTCCGCCCATCTTTGGTAATTATTGACCATTAATATCGTTTAACCTGAGGTGACCCGCGCCACGACCTCCAAGTTATTAATACTTACGACCATCATGTTCACACGAATAAATACTTTCGAGTTTCGACCTAAAACGTAATGAGTTCATACCTACTTTTAACGTACATAAGGTGACGATTTTCATCACAACAAGGACAGGAACCCGACGCAGGAGGGAAACTGAGACGGGAGACTGCAACAAGTGTCTATAAAATTAGGAGACATACTTTTCCTAACAAATCCTGTGAAAAACTGATTGAGCTGATCAGACAGCATACTCCGATATACTCGTACAATGTACTACTAGACTCCAATAAAGACGAAAAATATAAAGCCGGTACTTTTCTATTCATTATAGAACATTCGTCTAGCGCTCGACTACAGACTGGCGGTCAACCCTCTAGTACACCTTGAGCTCGACGACCGCATACCATTTATTAAGTTCAATCAGAAGCGGTCGCGTTAGAAGCGCAGGCCACACGCCAACTAGTAATCGAGCTGGCGGATAGAAGCGAAGCGAGGGATACTATAATATTTATTTCTCAAAAACATAATACAAATTATTCACTTACTATGAGAAACACTTGTTGTTTACGTTATTTGAAAACATTTTTGTTTATGATTGAAATAAAACTTACCAATGGGTATGAGCAACAATTTACTAAAAATTTGTTGTAAAAAAGATATTAGAAAACGATTTATAGGGTTCCGTAACCAAATTGAAAAAACGGAACCCTTAGAGATTCGTTATGTCTGTCTGTCTGTCCGTCCATATGTCACAGCCACTTTTCTTCGAAAATATAGGAGCTGTCTTGTTGGTATAATATTAAATGAGTCCTATCAGGGCAGGGCGGGAGGGACTGTCAGACTTGTACTGACTAAAATCCACGGTGTCCTTCACGCGCCCTTTACGTACCGGGGTCACGGTAATGGGTAAGTCCCGCGACCCCGGCAGGCTTTGGCCCTCTACAGGCCCCGTCAATATGCTGACACTCTTTGAGGCGCGCGTGGAACACAACGCGCCGTCGACCCGGGCATGGTCCATGGTCGGACAGCAAGTCGCCCATTACTCGCTGCCCGCATGCCCGCGCCTACGGTGGCCGGAGATCGTCCTGCGACGTCCGACGCCGTGGGCATCTACCACTGCGGCTGGGGTGGAGGGAGGACGCTGTCCTCTCCCTCAGGCGGCCCGCCTCCTCCTTCACGAGCATGACTGCTTCGCAGAAGGAAGCGACCGCTTCCCACTCCGTCTCGCCCCGCAGCATGGCTTCGACCAATGCCGGGCGCGAGAGGTCTCCGCCTATCGCCGCCGTGAGGACACGGCGGCTCTGCCCAAGCGGGGCAGTCCTGCACCGTATGCTCCACCGTGTCCTCCGGACGATCCTCGCAGTGGTGACACCCAGGCGTTTCTTCCCTCCTTATCAGACACAGGAACCTCCCGAAACTTCCGTGTCCGGTGAGGACCTGCGTCATGCGGAAGGTAAGGACGCCGTGACGCCTATCTAGCCACTCCTCAAAGAGGGGTCTTACCGCCGCGATTGCGGCGTTCCCGAAATCAGTTTGTCTACAATAATATTTCGAGTTCGAAGTTAGAAACACGCGCTGATGAAATCGCGGGTGGAGTGCTAGTAAAAAATATATTTAGATTAGTGACCATGTTAACGCCGATGAAAATGTCATTCTCTGTCTTTTGCTGCCGATTGATCCTCTGCTGCATACGGCCTGTTCCTCTCTCTGGCTTCTCCCACTTTCAAAAGACAAATTTCCTTATTGCACGCTGCTGACGATTGCTGTGCGATCATCCGTTCTCAATCCTCGAATTTTATAATTGAACGCTGCTACCGAAATAGTGCGCGCGTAACCGCGCTTGCGTATTTTAATTTCTTTATTTCTTTTATTGTCGTCCTGAGACTAAAAATTCAGAAAATAAATTATAGTTTAAAAAAACTAAAAAAACACCCTTTAATAGCAATCGAACTAAAAAGTAGAAAATAAATTTTAAGTATAAGAGAGTTTGTGTTACTGCAATATAAAATTCGACAATCAATTATCATAATTAATTTAGAATAAGATTAATATAGACATTAACAAAAATTCAAATAAAGTGAAAAAGCGTGGGGTGCTTGATATCGAATGTGATGATCATTTTATTTGTTTGCAATACCAGAATTATTATAAAAATATCATTGGTCTAAAATATCAGGGGTCAAGGGCCGATGACAATACAATAATCTCGCAACTTTTATATTAAAATCCTCCTCTAAGGGGGTGAAAAGGGGTGAAAACGTTTGTATGAAAAATGTTATTCCTTGGGTTTATACACTTGAAACTAAGTACGAATATGAGTTTAAGTAAATAAAAAAGATGGACATTAATAGTTTTTTAAAACTACCCTCCATTGGTAACCTATACGATGTTAAAGTTTGTATGGGAAAATCATAAAGCTGATGAATTTAAAACTCAGTATATATAAATTAGATCAAAAATAATTAAACACGTGTTTTTGGGTTTTTCGTAAATAAACCCCTCAAGTTAGTGAAAAGGGGTATTCAGGTTTAAAGGGAAGGATCTGAAATCGCTAAACGTAGAACCTGAATTTTGGACGTTTTTTTTTTCTTTTTTAGCTCCGGCGCAATCTCAGGGCAGTATGGAGGGAGCGACTGTCGCAACCGAGGTTCGGGCACGCCGCAATCGCGGCGGTAAGACCCCTCCTTGAGGAGTGGCTGGATAGGCGTCACGGCGTCCTTACCTACCGCATGATGCAGGTCCTCACCGGACACGGATGTTTCGGGAGGTTCCTGTGTCTGATAAGGAGGGAAGAAACGCCTGGGTGTCACCTTAACCCGTCAAAACCCTGTCACCCTCACCGTAAAAAAACCTTTGTATGTAAAATCTTATCCGTTAGGTTTATAAACTTGAAACTTGGTACGAATATGAGTAAAAGTAAATAAAAATGATGGGAATTATTCGTTTTTTAAAACTACCCTCCTTTGGTAATCTAGACGATGTTAAAGTTTGTACGGGAAAATCATAACGCGCTAACCGATAAATTTTAAACTCAGTATATAAAAATTAGATAAAAAATAATCAAACACGTGTTTTTGGGGTTTTCGAAAATCACCCCCTAAGTTGGTGAAGAAGTGTGATTAAGTTTTAAGGGAAGGCTGCTTGTTCCGAAAAACCCAAAACTTGGCATAAATAGTTTCCCAATCGAATGAAGGATGCGTAATTATCTATATTTCAAAAATCAACCCCTAGCGGGCGAACAGTGGTAAATCACTTTGTTTACAATAATATTTCGAGTTCGAAGTTAGAAACACGCGCTGACAAAGTCGCGGGCGGAGTGCTAGTAAAAAATTTTTTTAGATTAGTGAGCATGTTATCGCCGATGAAAATGTCATTCTCTGTCTTTTGCTGCCGATTGGCCCTCTGCTGCATACGGCCTGTTCCTCTCTCTGGCTTCTCCCACTTTCAAGAGACAAATTTCTTTATTGGTCGCTGCTGACGATTGCTGCGCGATCATCCGTTCTCAATCCTCGAATTTAATAATTAGTCACTGCTACCGAAATAGTGCGCAAGCATCCGCGCTTGCGTATTTTTATTTCTTTTATTGTCGTCTTGAGACTAAAAATTCAGAAAATAAATTATAGTTTAAAAAAATTAAAAAAACACGCTTTAATAGCAATCGAACTAAAAACTAGAAAATAATTTTGAAGTATAAGAGAGTTTGTGTTATTGCAATATAAAACCCAACAATCAATTATCATAATTAACTTAGAATAAGATTAATATAAATATTAAGATATTAACAAAAATTCAAATAAAGTGAAAAAGCGTGGGGTGCTCAATGATATTTTTATAATAATTCTGATATTGCAAACAGTAACTAATAACATGATCATCACATTCGATATCAAGCACCCCAGGAGAAAAGAAAAGTCTAATTGCGAAGCATGTAAAAGTTCAAGAAAAGTCTAATTGCGAAGCATGTAAACATGCTTCGCAATTAGACTTTTCTTGAATTTACATAGTTATTACAACACTGTACAACACCCTATGGTATGAGAATCTTTTATAGAGGATTCACATCATGATGATACTATTATCACACTCGGCTACGCCTCGTGTCATAAACCCACATTCGTGTTTTAATACCCCTGATTATACAACAGTTGCATAAATAACTAATAAAAGCCTTAAAAAAATTTATAATAAATAATAATTGTATTCTAAGCTTAAAACAAATTTATTATAATTTAAATTAATAGTTTTTTTAAATTCCTTACTTTCTCACTCGGGTGACAAAAATTAAATTATGGAATCGATTAGAATACTCGCTTTCACACATCATTACGATTTTAAAAAATCAACAAGCTTGTCGATTACGAATACAAATTGCATTTGTAATGTTTTGGTAAATGTACCTCCGTGATGCTATTGCATGGGGCTTGTTGCGATTGAATCATTCCCAAAGTGCTGCGATAGCTGCGAGCGGGGTCGCACAGACACGCCACCCCGCTGCACTCGGCGATGCTTATCACACAACATAACGCTGAGTCTCGATCTGATAACTCACCCCACAGTAAACATATAAAAATACATTCAGGGACACTTAAAACAAACATTCACTAGAAAACTATTTAGTTTTATTAAAGTCGCCGACAGACTAGATCTTTACGGACGTTACTTATTATACATGTTAATAATATAATCTTGGGTAATAGCCTCCGTAGCCCCCGTAGCCTCCGTAGCCTCCATAGCCTCCGTAGCCACCGTAGCCATTGTAGCCGTCGCCGTATCCGCCGTATCTACCGTAGCCGCCGTAGCCGCCGTAGCGACCGCCAAGGCCGAGTCCGAAGTCAAGGCCGAGGTAAGGCTTGGTGTGCACCGCACTCAACAGCGCGCCCACTACCAGCAACAGAACCAAACCCGTCTGCAACGTGCAACACATTAGTGACATCTCACTAACTCGAAAGAAATCACGGAACACTAATTGAAACGCTTTCAGTTGTTCATTAAGTAAAGGACACTCTGGTGTAAAAGACTTTACACAACAAAGTTTGTACTGACTAAAATCCACGGTGTCCTTCAATAGCTCTTTACGTACCGGGGTCACGGTAATCCCTTGGTCCCGCGACCCCGACAGGCTTTGGCCTTCTACAGGCCCCGTCACTATGCTGACACTCTTTGAGGCGCGCGTGGAACACAACTTGCCGTCGACCCGGGCATGGTCCATGGTCGGACAGCGAGTCGCCCATTACTCGCTGCCCACATGTCCGCGCCTATGGTGGCCGGAGATCGTCTTACGACGTCCGACGCCGTGGGCGTCTACCACTGCGGCTGGGGTGGAGGGAGGACGCTGTCCTCTCCCTCAGGCGGCCCGCCTCCTCCTTCACGAGTATGACTGCTTCGCAGAAGGAGGCGACCGCTTCCCACTCCGTCTCGCCCCGCAGCATGGCCTCGACCAATGCCGGGCGTGAGAGGTCTCCGCCGTCGTGAGGACACGGCGGTGCTCTGTCCAAGCGGGGCAGTCCTGCACCGTATGCTCCACCGTGTCCTCCGGACGATCCTCGCAGTGGTGACACCCAGGCGTTTCTTCCCTCCCTATCAGACACAGGAACCTCCCGAAACTTCCGTGTCCGGTGAGGACCTGCGTCATGCGGTAGGTCAGGACGCCGTGACGCCAATCCAGCCACTCCTCAAAGAGGGGTCTTACCGCCGCGATTGCTGCGTGCCCGGACCTCGGTTGCGACAGTCGCTCCCTCCATACTGCCCTGAGATCACGCCGGAGCTCTTCCCGCCGCGCCTCGACTTGTCGAAGCCCCAATATACTTTAGCATAAGATAGAAAGATAGATTATTTTTTATTGAGCACTAAAATGATTACACAGATTTTTAACAATAACACTAGTAACTATAATAATACATAAACACAATAAAATGGTGAATTGATAATTAAACTACACATAACTTTATGTGTGTAACTAAAGGTATGATATAGCAAAGGAATATAATATGAGAGTGACTTACGTGTTTAAACATTTCCCAGTCCGAGCAGCGTATGTCTGCCAGACATTATAATCGTTTACTTTTATAAGCAGTTAATGAGCTCGTCGTTGAGAATGATCTATTGCTTCATTTGATTTATTTAATTAATAAATCGTTAGCGATGACGGAAAATCAACCGCACTATTATGTTATTGATAACAAAATTGATGCACTACGTGGCAAGCCGCATCTTGTATTCCCAACTGTTAAGATTGATCAAAATCTCGAGAAGCAGGCAGGAACCTACTACTTGCTTGGTGACCGTTTCCTATCTCGCGATCATACTCTGGTCTAGACTTGCGGGCGCGCAAGATTGTGGCAGGATTTAAAAAATATACAGGAGGATTTGTATTTTGGTGCATTCCTTGTAATGGATAATACTTACTAGACCTTATTTGCAACAAGTTTAACCACGGGGGTCAATCATGGGGTCCAATTTGACTGGTTTTGGAGATATCGAACTTTTTAATTTTTTTAGAAAAAAAATCACGTCTCCCTCGTTAAGTGCTTATTGTTAGAAATTAATGACGGTCAGCCCTTTAAATTTATACTTTTTTGATAGAATATGAACGACTGAATCTTCGCCCCGGCGCTCCACGCGCCACTCATAGACGCGCTGGAGATCAGCCTCCAGATCCCAGGGCAGACCACAACTAAGACTTAATAGAAAGTAAGGTAATCTGTACTCTGCAAGTGGGTACAGCCAGGTTCAGTGAAAACTAAACCTCTTTCTTTGTGAAATCACTACCAAAAGGGGTTGTCTCTGAAGCTTACCTTATGAAGGAACACAATGATAATCGATAATAATATAAAATAATAACTTCATTTCCGAACGAGTTGCACCGCGAGGACGTCATCAGGCTCAAGGCAGCAAGTCAGCGCCTGAATGGCGGATGATGTGCTGCGCTTCGCGGGTTTGATTAATATCCTGAATTTGCATGGCTTACAGGTCGTCGGCGGCGTTGTTTATACAGGGTGTCCAGTTAACAGTATGTCATACCGCTTGTGGATAATTTATAAAATGTTACAGAGTTTGAGTGATTTAAACTTTTCTGAAATTCTCTGCCTCGAAACATATTTTTAAGCATCTCTTCAAACTTATTTTTTTCACATTTTTAACAATATCGTCTTGTTATTATTGTCTTGTTGGCAATTTTTTTCGTAGTTTCTGTACGAAAATGCACTAATATTGCCTCTTTTTAAAATCACCATTAATCAAGCTACTTGTAAGTCTATTGTACAAAACTGTCAAAATACTTTTATTTGTCACCATTGTTGGTTAAAGTCAAGCGAAAAGAAAATCGGTCTGCGAAAATTTTAACAAAAGATGTATTTCTTAACAGCTACTACTGACCTACACCGAATGAAATTTTTAAGGGATCAAGTGTACTGCAGTATACTGTATTGAACAAAAAAAACACATAAATCGCGAATTCCTCCTTTTTTAAAGTTGGTGACCTCACTGCAATCCCCAAGCCGCCTGCCAAGCGTGGGGATTATGGCACCCCCCCCCCCCCCCCAATATGATTGATTGACAATATTAGCACACGGCCCCCAGTCTCCGGCAGCTCCGCTATTCCAGGTCTGGATAGCGGATTGGGTAACGGCGGAGCAGGGGGTGCTAAGAATCCCCGTCAGATGCCCCGCTACCATCCCCAACGAACTTTGGCCCTGGCAACACACAACATCCACACACTGAGGACCGATGAGAAGATTGTCGAGCTGGAGGAGAGCAAAGAGCACGAGAATTGAGCAAAATACGCTGGGATATCTTGGGATTATCTGAAATCCGAAGAGAGGGTCAAGATACGATAGAACTAGATTCCGGCAACATGCTCTTCTACCTGGAAGGGAAGGGACACCGTGGATTTTAGTCAGTACGAGTCTGACAATCCCTCCCGCCCTGCCGTGGGTGGGAGGACTCATTTGATGATTTTACCACGTTAAAATAAAAAGGTGTAAAGTTATTATCGATACAAATAAATCAAGCTCAAACACAAGATAGCTGCTGTGAATCGTTGAGGAGTTCCCTCGACTGTCTCTCGGCTCCATCATCAGATATACTCCAGACCTTTATTAAATTGCAGTGCTTTGAAATACTTAATGAAAAAACTTACAAACGCATTAGTCGCTCCTACGAAATTTGAAAGCTCCACTCGATTTCTCTGGTCTTCCATCAGTAAACCCTGATTTTCTTATCATTGGATCACCTTTGAAATATCTTCTTTCCAACAAAAAGAGAATCATCAAAATCGGTTCAACAACGACGAAGATATCCGCGAACAAATATAAAAAAAAAACATTATATACGGTCGAATGACTTCCTTTTTTAAGAAATCAGTTAAAATTAATAATATTTGAAATGTTAGGCTATATTACCTCATCAATACGAGTAGCATACCGTCACATTCGCCACCCGCGTCGTGCAGTCGTCAACGCTCTGGCAAGTTTTATAATATAGCAATGACCCGATTTGGTTATAGAAACTAATTCATACTAGAGTTTACAGGAAATTAAATGTAAGATGTATGTAAACTTATATTAAGATCGTCAATTCTATTGTAATGTTGTACTTAATTTGACAGCTAAGGGTAATAGCGCAAAGGCTTTCGCGGGTCAACTCAACCCATCAAACTGAACAACTTTGATTTACAACTTCCAAAAAATAATAAAAATCATTCATCCTCTTATCACTGTTATTATTTAAACAACCAAAAATATGCAGCGGGCGGCGCGCGGCCGCCGACTGTTTACCCCCACAAGGGCCCCCTTGTGGGGTAAACTGCAAGTACAAGCGAGTAGTTTCATACCTACATCGCGGAGTGCACCAGGCCTAAATCTTTCAACCCCGTAAAGCTATATTGCGAATTTTAACAAAGCCGGTTAAATAAACGGTTTGTGAGAAAGGGATTCCGAATATTCATTGTACATGTTAACGAAAACGTATGTCATTCGTCAATATTACAATTACTATACAATTCCTAGGAAATTTATGAAATCCCTAAAATCGCCCGGAAACTTTTTTTTTTTTTGCGTGGTAAAATCATCAAATGAGTCCTCCCACCCAGGGCAGGTCGGGAGGGACTGTCAGACTTGTACTGACTAAAATCCACGGTGTCCTTCACAAGCCCTTTACGTACCGGGGTCACGGTAATGGGTAAGTCCCGCGACCCCGGCAGGCTTTGGCCCTCTACAGGCCCCGTCAATATGCTGACACTCTTTGAGGCGCGCGTGGAACACAACGAGCCGTCGACCCGGGCATGGTCCATGGTCGGACAGCAAGTCGCCCATTACTCGCTGCCCGCATGCTCGCGCCTACGGTGGCCGGAGATCGTCCTGTGACGTCCGACGCCGTGGGCGTCTACCACTGCGGCTGGGGTGGAGGGAGGACGCTGTCCTCTCCCTCAGGCGGCCCGCCTCCTCCTTCACGAGCATGACTGCTTCGCAGAAGGAGGCGACCGCTTCCCACTCCGTCTCGCCCCGCAGCATGGCCTCGACCAATGCCGGGCGCGAGAGGTCTCCGCCTATCGCCGTCGTGACGACACGGCGGTGCTCTGCCCAAGCGGGGCAGTCCTGCACCGTATGCTCCACCGTGTCCTCCGGACGATCCTCGCAGTGGTGACACCCAGGCGTTTCTTCCCTCCCTATCAGACATAGGAACCTCCCGAAACTTCCGTGTCCGGTGAGGACCTGCGTCATGCGGAAGGTAAGGACGCCGTGACGCCTATCCAGCCACTCCTCAAAGAGGGGTCTTACCGCCGCGATTGCGGCGTGCCCGATCAGACAGTGCTAGGTCTAAGATATATTGTTTACAGCCTCTTATATTATGAGCTATGTTATCAATGCACGTTTTGCTTTGCAAACGAGTTGGTACATTTATTGTAAGTTTCAGAATCAGAATCAGAATCAGAATCATTTATTTGCGAAATATGGGTAGTTCAAGAGGTGACATTTTTATGTAAGAGCTTTAGACCATATCCTACCATGACAGGTGTGCAAACATTAGGTATAAATACAAATTAAATAATAAATTCTTCTCTTACCAATCTTACCAATTTTAAAAAATTAGTTATAAATTTCAGTACAAACAAAATATTACATTCTCAAATTTCAATATAGACAAAGCATTACATCCTCAGTTTCCATTACATTATCAATTAATTCAATATTATAATAATAGTCATTTACATTTATCATTTAAATAATCAAGAACAGAATAATAACATTTATCAATAAGGAATTTTTTTAACTGGTTTTTAAATACATTTAAATACTTGGTTTCTTTTATATCCTTCGGCAGTTTGTTATATATTTTAGGGCCCATACAGAAGGGACTCTTGTCAAACATAACCGTTCTGTGACTTACTGCACGAAGTGTACTTGCAAGTCTGGTACTTTTTAAGGTTGGATATTTACCTAAATTTTTTCTTATGTCCAATGCTAGTTCATATATGTATAATGATGGAAATGTCAATATTTTTAAACTAATAAAGTGCGATTTACAGGAGTCAGTTGATTGTAGTGCACAAATTGCTCGAATACATTTCTTCTGAGCTTTGAAAACGATATCTCTGCCAGTGGCATTCCCCCAGAACATTATACCATATCTAAGTGTAGAGCCCACATACGCATGATACGCTGACAGGAGAGCATTTTGATTTACAACTTTACGAAGCATATAAATAGCATAAGAGTAACGGCTTAGTTTTAAACACACTTGTTCAATATGTGTCTTCCATGTCATGTCTGAGTCTATGTGTAGTCCTAGAAATTTTGTGGTATATATTTTGCGTATGTTTGTTTGTTCATACTTTATATTTAAGGTACTATCTTTTGAATTTCTATTTTTAAATGTCATCATATAAGTTTTTGTTAGATTAATTTGGAGTTCATTCAGTTTTAACCAGTTAACAATTGATGCTAGCGTAGAGTTTATCACATTCTCGTAACATGTCTTAGAGTCATCAGATTCAAATATTGCAGTACTATCATCAGCATACAAAACCATGGGGGATTCGATTGATAGCGGGAGATCATTGATATACAGTATAAAGAGCAAAGGACCCAAGATGTTCCCTTGCGGTACACCTTTGCAAACTCTTATCGGAGTTGATAGGTGTTTCGTTTCCATTTTAGTTACATGTGAAATGTTAGATATTTCAGTCCGTTGTTCCCTGTTTCTTAAGTAAGATTCTATGATATCTCTAGCCTTTCCTCGAATCCCGTATGCTTCCAATTTAGTATGCTTTCAAGTTAAAGCTCCTTAGTAAATCTTCAAACTCTCTCGAAACAGGAGTATCTTTTAGTCGATTAATATTATAATCACCACAAACAATAATTTTCTTACATTTGTTTCACAATTTAGCAAGCATAGCCGTTAAACGGTAAAAAAATATTTTCATACATTCAGTTTTAGTCTTTGGAGGCCTATATACACATATGATTATTAACGTATGCTCCAACAATTCAATAGCCGAACATTCTATGAGGTTGGATACACTTACAAGCCTTGCTTCTTGTACAGTCTTAAATTTATGATTATTTCGTACTATGATACATGTACATATCTCCGGTTAAGGTGTCCGCAGCGTCTAATGCAGCGCCCACCATAGCATACATTGCGGTATCTAACACTACGTCTAACGCGGCATCCTCCACTAGAAATGAAACAAACGCTTGTAAATCCCGCTTCTCCTTGAACAGTGTGCAGACTGTGCATCGTCGTAATGTTTGTGTTTCGGGCGGCCCGTTTTGCGCGACTCACCGCGTGTCCTTGAATGAGGCCTTAGAACTCTATTTTAACTCGCTTGCAATTGTTGCAATTACCCTTATTATTATATGCTTTATATTAACTTTTTCTGTTAGTATGTTAGATCGTTCAAATCTTTAAAGCTAAATGAGAACCATTTTCTGAAGTCCGATTGGGCTCAAATTTAGCGGAGGTACTTGCGTATTTTTGGTGACAGTGCAATAATATGGTACCGTAGAACCGGCGCTGTCAGTTGGGACTGCTCATCAATAATTTTATTTCTGAATTTTCTTTTTTATATTTACTTTGGACACTTTTTAACTTGCTACGTCGTTTTCACATAATGTACCATCTGAAAATGACTGATGTAATAAAGGTTCTGTAATCGTTTAGGCGATTGAAAAAGAGTATCTATGGAGTTATTTGCCCATTCTTCTCCATAGAGATCTACGCATTGGAATGGGCACCTACAGTACTTCCATAGTTATTATGTCTTGTGACTGGGACTGTAGCACTAAAACTATTTTTATTTTTTGTATTTTGACAATTCAAAAGTGCCTGTAACTGGCCTACTCGAAATAAATGTCTTGATTTTGATTTTGATATAAGAGCTGGATATGGAGTCCAAAGGTGGCCACAAAATCATTTGTCGCACCAGCGTGATATCGACTTTCAGTGTGTCGTACAAGCGTGCATTCAAACTATGGTGTGTCGCAGTACAGTTTTGTCGGACTTCGTTGTCGGCCAAGCGTAGTACACTCGAGTGAAACTACGGGTAAAAGGTAGCATAGTACGAGTACCTTCGTAAATGGACAGCCACGAGCCCACTAGTGAAACTCATTACGAGTCAGACAAGAAAGGGCCGGGTAGGACACGAACGGACAAAGCACGCACGCCCGAGATAAATATTAGTTTTAAAATAAAGTCTTTAAGTATTGATCTTTCAAGCCTCATAGAACGTCACCGCTTAGAGTCACCACTAGAGATAAATAAGATAGTCGAGCTAGTCAATAACCATGTGGTACATTTCGCCTTGGCAGCTCACTCACAGTCACAGCAGCTGCGCCCTGGAAGATCCCTTAGCGTCTACTCTACGCATTTACTACAGGTAATGTTGATGTAGGAAGAAAGTTGATGTAGTTTAAATTGTACAACATTCTTTGATAATTTTTATATATTATATCAGACATGACCATCACGACAAAACCTACACAAATGACATTTTACCGACACTTCAAAAACGACACAATGAAGTAAAATTGAATGTTGAGTACAATAGTAAATGGTGTACGTACCATGGAGGATTGGTCTTGAGTTTAGCATTGTTGTAGAGAGCTTTTGGTGTGTTAGCATATGTAAACGGGCCCTTGGTTTTTGCCTGGGGGCCCTCGACCAGCACGGAGCGCACTGACACGCTCATGTCGGCGGCCGAGCGCGCTCAGCAGCAGCAGGTACAGCTCCTCGCACGCGGCTAGCACCATGCAACACATGCGGCGAGCCCCACACACTCGAGCTCATGCGAACACCGAACTGACGCGACTGCGAGCTGGCTAATGCAAGTGTCCACACACACGATACACTCAGGTCACAGCACGATCGCGGAGCGCCCCACGAGCCCGCTGTCCTGTCCCATCACAACTGTTTTTATTTTTACTTCAAAGCTATTGTAACAAGTGGTGGTTGCTATGGTAACGCCTAAACATACGTTTCCGGACATAGTATGAGTGTTGACAAGTCGTTGTCCTGTTCCGGCGTTGGCATGGCAACCTACCTTGACAGATCACGAAAACATTGGGATGGGTGAGAGGCCATACGTTGCCAGTGGCGGAGGCATGGACCATAGACTTCATCATCTATATATATGTATAATAGTGGTGGTGGTTGTGGTGCACGTGGTGGCGGGGACCGCTCCGACGTACGTCGTACGTCGTACATCCAGCCACGGTTAGTGAGTGAGTTGTCGTCAATTGCTCCATCATGGTGCTCCATGCAAACTAATACAACAAAATGAATGAACGTTGTGTTCTCACTCCTCATTGAATCGTCGCTGCATACCTACAAAATTACTCATGAATAGAGATAGCAGCGCGGCCTCGTGGCACAGTGGCACTGGCATATATGTAGGTAGGGGCGGCGCCCAATGGGAGAGAGTTAGAAAATGTATTAAAATATTTATTAGAAAGATCCCAAACATTAAAATTACTGTCTGTTTGATTTGTAATTGGGTACACTCCTTGAAATGGGTTATTTTAGACCTTATTTGCAACAATTTAAACCCCGACAACATGGGGTCCAAACTGACTGATTTGGAGATATCGAACATTTAAGATTTTTTCTTAAATCCACCTCTCCCTCATTAAGCGCTTATTGTTAGAAATTGACGTCCTTCACCCTTTTGAATTCATACTTTTCTGATAAAATATGAATGACTGAACCTAGTGCATACAAGTTTGTGGCAACAAAACTAATCATATCTTGGGCAATTAAATGCCATAATGTTCCTGTATTAAAGTTTTCTTAAAACTTTCCTTGTCGTTCAAGGCTTGTTCTCAAAACAAATGTATGAGACTTGGTTGGCAAATTACAGAAAAAACTTTCTTGTCTCATTACCTTTCTAAAATGCTGCCACAGTACCCACTTTTATTTAGTGCCTAATAAGAAAATGAGCGTTGTTACTTAACTGACAAAGCGTATTATATTCTTGACTTTTTTACTACCAACTTCCAATAATAACTTTTCATTCAAAAGTTGTATTACACTTTTTGTGTTTTTTTAGAAACTTGTTTTTTTTTGTGGGTATAAGCGTTTTATATTGTAGTATGATTACGTAAACAATTCATAGATATACGTCATAGCAATCGCCAAATCGGTAGAGCGTCATCGACTTAACGAGAAACATACACACATCAAAAGTGTCTAGGGATCAACATATATTTTTGCAATAACTTTTCTCCTGATTGATATAAATTAAATTTTTTTTTAAGGATTCACCAAATAAAGTGTTTTCGTTTGTCACAGTAACAATAAACCAAGTCACCTTTGCATTAATAAAGAAATTTGCCATTTTCCTAATAAAGGGATTTTTGACATTTGAACCACTAACACAAAAGTTCGAAAAAAAGACTGAAATAACAGTTTTCTTTAAAATTTTATTGGGTAACTTAAACAATTAATAATCCGTGTTTCTACCGCGAACACTAACAACACAAGAACATCGGTTTGGCATACTCAAAATGAGTTCATCCAAATCACGCTGTGGAATGGCCGCCCATGTTCGTTGCAACAACAAAAAGGTCTTCTTGCGACTGGATACCCTCCATATTCGGCAGAGCTCTTCTCTGTAGCATATCCCATGCATGCTCAATCGGATTCAAGTCTGGCGACTGAGCAGGCCAGGGCAGGACATTGATGTTAGCTGCGGCGAGAGTCTGTCTTACAACTCTTGCGGTGTGCGGTCGTGCATTATCATGCATTAACTGAAATAAGGGACCGATTTGCACTTGTAGAGGAACGATGACGTCTGATTGACAGGCCTGTTGGTCTAGTGGTTAGTGACCCTGACTGCTATGCCGGAGGTCGTGGGTTCAATTCCCACCCAGGACAAATGTTTGTGTGATGAGCAGGATCATTTGTTCTGTGTCTGGGTGTAATTTATCTATAATATGTATGTATTTAGAAATATATAAGTATGTTTATCAGTCGTCTAGTACCCATAACACAAGCTCTGCTTAACTTGGGACTAGATGCCATTGTGTGATAGTTGTGGAATATTTATTTATTTATTTTATTTTATACAATCGTCTCAGCATAAATTTGAGCGTTGAGGTTGCCTCTGATCCAAATCAACTCAGTTCTTCCGCCGATCCAAATACCCGCCCATACCATGATGGTTCCACCACTATAAGGATGGACTTCCTGGCAGGATTTTAATCGCTGTTGGCGTCCAGGGCTTCTCCAGTGTCGTATACGTCTTGTATCCGGTCTCATACCAAAACGAGACTCATCAGAAAAGCACACGAAACGCCATTGTTCTTCTGCCCAATTTCTGTGTTCAAGAGCCCATTGATATCGAACCCTACGATTGTGCATTGCTATAGGTGGTACCCGTAGCGGTCTTCGGGAATGAAGGTTCACTTCATGCAAGCGGTTTCTGACTGTTTGGTCGCTAATTAAGTTCCCTGAAGAGTGATGAAACCTCACGGCTAACATCATGGCGGTTATTGTTGGAGCTCCAACAATAACCGCCATGATGTTAGCCGTGAGGCTTCGAGTTAAGATTTGAATGTATCGGTCTTGTCTCCGTGTGGTGCAGCGATACCGTCCTCCATGGCGCTCAGCCACGGTACCAGTGCTTCGGTAACGTGTCCAAAGTCGACTGATAATACTCTGACTTGTATTCAGAGCTAAAGCCACAGTACGTTGCCGGGAACCAGCTTCTATCATTCCCACGGCTCTGAGCATTTCTTCCCTGCTTAAATGACGTCGCCGCTCCATAATAACGTTGGTTTTAATCAGTAGTAGGGAAACAGTAGCACTAATAATGTCTTCAATGCGTTGTATGTTTTTATAGGGAAAATATTGACAGCTGATTTTCATCTTTTACTCGAATTTGATTCACAGTTCCTGATTCAAATTATGAAATGCACCAAAAAGGATCCATATAAATTTATAAAATCATAAATTTATTACAAAGCCACATCTCAATCTCAAGAAATCCGCATAAAAATGCTTGATCCCTAGACACTTTTGATGTGTGTAGTTACATAAAAAAAATAATTGTCGAATTCAGAACCTCTGCCTTTTGCGGTCTCTAGTCGGTTAATAAAATGTGTTTGTTATCCAGACTCGGTCAATTTTCACGCCTATCTTAATTAAATGTAAGAAATTATTTAATGAATATATGTTATTATGGCATTTGCAGACGCTAGCGTATGCATCAGCAACGCTTTTATTTCGCCCCTATTCTTTGCGCAAGTATTCCCACACAAGTAACGGTCAGTTCACACCGAAACGCGATGTGACGCAACGATACTGCAAATGTGTATCTTTTCGTGTAGTAAATAAAGTTATATTTTAAGTGGCCCTATTGAAATGTGCGCGCAGCGTCGCGTTTCGGTGTGACTTGACCCTTGGTGCATAGCACCATCAGTATTTGTTAAATAAACTTAGCAGAGCCACCTATACTAACAAGTACGAACTATTGTGCATGCGCTGTACTATAAAATATGACGTAGCAGTGGGGCGCTACGAAACTAGCTACGCTTGTTGGTTACGGTCACGAACATAGTTCCTGCTTGTACCGATAGATGGCAATTTTACATTATAAATTCTTCTAATCTATGAACAACAGACGACAGAACTATGAAAATTGTGAAAAATAAAAAGGAGTCACGTAGCAGATTTTGATGAAAACAAAAACTAGATAATTGGATTTTTTATTGTTACTACATAATACGATTTAAATTAGACCAGGAAAAAAACCTTTTGGAAAAAATACAATACAAGCTATGGGAGAGCCGCAGCCTACCTAAACAGAAACTTGGATTTTGGGCAGTAGTTGCAGTTTATTGAATAGGGCAGCACGAAGAAAACTAACTTATAAGGGGGTGAAAAGGGGTAAAAAATATTGTATATACATTGTATATAACGATTGTATATGGATTTTAGTCAATACAAGTCTGACAGTCCCTCCCGCCCAACCTGGGTAGGACTCATTTGATGATTTTACCACGCTAAAGAAAATTAAAAGGTACATATTATATATTATTTTGAAAGGTATGTTGTGATGTTTAGTTGTGGTATAATAATAAAATTTCATTAATTTTGTTTCTTTGCTTTTAAAAAAACGTTGCCCCATACTAGGAATTTCTCCTGTGTCGTGGGTGCGTTTACAAACATATAACTCACATACACAAACGCCCAGACCCGAACCAACTACTTGTAGATCACACAAATATTTGCTCCATGCGGGAATCGAACCCGCGACACGCAGATCAGCAGTGCAAACGCTCACCCACTGCGCTAACCGTGCCGTCTAAATCCAACTACCGGCCTACCCCGGGTTCGCAAGTGTGGATATTTGTTTATAAAGCTGTTACTCAGTGATAATAAAATTTCTACTCTCACAGCAGCTATCCATTATTTCTTGATAGTGTCAGCTGTCGGAAAATTGTGTGTTCCAACACATTTTTGCAGCCTATTACGATTATATCGATAATACGTTTTAAAAACTGAAAATTCCTTTGTTATGAGAGTTCGGAACTATCATAAGCAGCGCCACTTTGACAGTTGCCTTCTCCATTTGATTTAATGAGATCTCAGACACTAGCGCCGCGTCAATAGGACTTCAGGTGTGGCGGTATTTTCCGTCTGCTTTGATTTTGACGTTAGTTACGTTCGTTCATACGTATCCGTACCCGTGTCTTCGTTAACGGACTTAGAAAGTAGACTCGGTTACGGTTTCGGCTGAAAATGCAGTTTTAGTAGAACTATACATAATGCGAAGATTTATCCGACAGAAGCGATCGCGGTTGATTTGCTGTCATTTAATAAAAAGTTTCCTACATTTCCCAGGACCCTTTCATCAGTTTCTGACCTGATGATAATGGGACCACCTGGGAAGTACCGGGTGACCAGCTACTATTTCAAACAAAAGAGGAATTTTCCAAATCGGTCCTGAAGATTTCAAGGTCTCTTGAAAAAAACTCACATAATTGTTCCCGTCGGATGTTCTAGAAAACCAATAAAATGCTCTAGCGAACTCTCCGCGATATTAGCGCCTTCTCAATCCAACCAGTGAGACCCGCTTGTGGGAGGCCGGCTGAACCGATTCGCAACCACGGAAAGATAAGCAAAGCACCTTCTTTGGCGATATTGCAGCAGTCGAGGGCTTGATGACGTTGGTAGACATTTGACTGCCGGCCACAGGTCGTTTATACAGGAACCACCACTATTATGTTCGCAACGTGATTGCATCCCGCATATCCGGCTCGAAGGACCATTAAGATGTATGGTTTGGGACCTTACACCTTCAGTAGAAGCTGATTGATACACTGATAGATGTGATTGATATTTATTGAATGATAGATGAGTGCACGCGGTATGAATGCTATTCGTGTACTAAATTTACCGGCCCAGCGCAGGTAAAATGCTGACTAGTAAGCACAATTTTGTATCAATAAGTATATTGATACAAAACTGTGCGGATAAAATAATTAAAATTCCAGACTCAAAGAATTAATGAGAGGTAATAAACGTAAATAGCATTTATAAGTAGATTTTGATCTCTCATACATCGGACGGTTCCCTATTCATTTGCATAAAATTTTAAGACCTAATATAACTTTTTTTTTTTGTGTTGAATCATCCTTCCTTCCTGTCCTCCACGAGCCCTTTACGTACCGGGGTCACGGTAATTCGTTAGTCCCGCGACCCCGGCAGGCTTTAGCCCTCTACAGGCCCCGTCACTATGCTGACACTCCTTGAGGCGCGCGTGGAACACAACACGCCGTCGACCCGGGCATGGTCTATAGTCGGACAGCGAGTCGCCCATTACTCGACGCCCGCATGCCCGCGCCCACGGTGGTCGGAGATCGTCTTGCGACGTCCGATGCCGTGGGCGTCTACCACTGCGGCTGAGGTGGAGGTAGGTCGCTGTTCTCTCCCTCACGCGGCCCGCCTCCTCCTTCGCGGGCATGACTGCTTCTCAGAAGGAGGTGACCAATGCCGGGCGCGAGAGGTCTCCGCCTATCGCCGTCGTGAGGACTAGGCGGTGCTCTGCCCAAGCGGGGCAGTCCTGCACCGTATGCTTCACCGTGTCTTCCGGACGATCCTCGCAGTGGTGACACCCAGGCGTTTCTTTCCTCCTTATCAGACACAGGTACCTCCCGAAACTTCCGTGTCCGGTGAGGACCTGCGTCATGCGGTAGGTCAGGACGCCGTGACGCCTATCCAGCCACTCCTCAAAGAGGGGTCTTCGCCGCTATTCTGGCGTGCCCGAACCTCGGTTGCGACAGTCGCTCCTTCCATACTGCCCTGCGATCGCGCCGGAGCTCTTCCCGTCGCGCCTCGACTGGTTGAGGCAGCGGGGATTCGCCCGGGCGCTGCGCCTCCACGCGCCACTCATAGACGCGCTGGAGGGCAGTCGCCTCCAGATCCCAGGGCAGAGACCTAATATAACTTAGCATAATTTTGTTTGGCTTAATTATATTTTCGCATAATATATTTACGCATAACAGCTTTCGCATAATTTTGAAAGCGTAATTTATCATAGTCATAATAATGATTTAGCATAAAGTTCTAAAGCATAATATCCTAAAGCTAAAATTTATTTACGCATAATATATTAAAACATTTTTTATAGTAATTGAAATAATTATTAATATAATATAACGTATTCAACAATTCTGTAGATTTTTTTTGGGTTGTAATAAAACGAGTGACTGTAAATTACAATTTTAAGTGTCAAAATTAATTAATATAGGTTATATAATTACTAAGTGAGCGACTGACTGTAAGTGACGAGAAATCAACAGAACAGTATCTTACAAACATTAATTTGAGTTACTTAAATACAAAATGAGCAGCTTCATGATATTTGAGCGACTTAATATTTGTTTGAGTGTCAACGCTACGTCCTGCATTTTTTCAATATTTGGCAAATGTATTTTTTATACTGAGTGGCATTCTATCTTAAATGAAGTGTTTCGAGTACAAAAACCACTTTGAAAAATACACTAATGAGCAGAGTATAAGGAGCTCACATTGGCAGCAGCATGTCGACGGAGCCCCGCTTCGCGGGGCTCCTACTTCTTTAAAAAAATGTAACCAAGAAGAGTCCGTATATATTGTCCGAGTCGGGTTGCCAGCAAGTCCCAAGCTGTATTTCCTTTTTTTATTTTTCTAGGTAAAATCATAAAATGATTCCTCCCACCCAGGGCAGAGCGAGAGGGACTGTCAGACTCGTACTGACTAAAATCCACGGTGTCCTTCAATAGCCTTTTACATTCCAGGGTCATGGTAATCCGCCATCAACAAAATTGCGCTTGACATTAAATTTGATATCAATGAATATCTTAGGGATATTCATCATAGTTTCAAAACAACGATGGACACGTCACAATTGCGGCGGTTAGACCCCTCGCGAGGACTGGCCTGACAGGCGCCCCACCTTCTGCCTGACGCAAGTCCTCACCGGACACGGTTGTTTCGAGAGATTTCTCAGGGTCGTCGGACATCCTCCTTCTCACGCCCCAACTACCGCCGAAGACTCTTTTTTGACAATTATTAATGAAAAAAAAAATAGGGGCACAGTCTGTATATGTTTATGTCCACCTTATTCAGTTTACTAAATGTGTTTTAAATTGGTTAGAAAGAAAGAAGAAACGTTCTTAGGTTATTCGGTTTTATTGTCCTTATCGCAGGAGTATGGCCTAATTTCCAAAATTCTCTCCATTCGCATTTCCTTTTAAGAAAACTGATGCGGCCTCCATAGAGCCAAACGTCTAACATAACGCGAATGATAATGAGGCACAGCTAGCTCAATTTATTATAAAATGTAAAATCTAAGGTAGATCAAGTAGTATTAATTTTGGTTGACCAGCAGTAACGTTTTCTATATATTTATAGCTATATTAGCTACAATGACGCACGTATTTACTTTGTCCCCGATTTGTTTTTAAATAAACGGCAGCTCTAGCTCGTGAACATTAATTTATAGTGTACTCGACAGAACAAACAATAATGGCGTTCTGCCCTCTTTGGAACTACTCTAGTATGAGTTAACAAGTTGGGGCTCGCTGGCGCGCGCGCCGTGACCAATGTGCGGCCCTCGATGAAGACGTCATAAAATAATGACAATATAACTTTCCACGAGATCGTTCTCTCGGGCGACAACCCTCCGCGAATGTGTCCTCGCGGCGCTTACCACGACACCGAACAAGCGACTTTAAAGCTTGTATGCTTGCGGTCGCAATTGGCTCGCGCGGTGGTGTCGCACAATTGCCGCTGCCGCCGGACAGGGTCGTCAAAGCGTACAGTAATAAATATAGTCTCGCTTTCACTTAGGAGAGGAGTATGGAGTTTAATGATCTGTGCGTAATGCCCTTGAAACATAACTTCCGCAGTGTTTTATTGTCGTAAAAAAGTCGTCGGATCATTCGTTGGTCGCGTGACTCGGATTGCTGTTTTCCGTTCGGGAATCTCTTAATGTTTGTGTTATGGTGCTTTTTTTAAAAAAATGTATGGGAACGATCCGGGCTCTGGAATCGCGTTTTTCGTACGAAGATAATTATTATTTTGTTTATTCCTTGAACCATGGTGTTAGGTCTTAAAATTATGTTACTATATTTAAATTTTAACGTTACGGTGGATTTATGTTTTCTTTATTCAATTCCTTTACTTCATCATCATCATCATCATCTTCCTGCCCTTATCCCATTTTACTTGGGGTCGGCGCAACACGTTTTTTTCTTCCATTCTCCTCTATCCTTTACTTATTAAATACATTTTTACAAAAACAAAAAAAAAAAAAAATATAAAAACAAAAAAAAACATTTAAAAATATAAATAATAGTGGCCCACCGGTATCGGGAACAGGGTCGAAGCTACCGGCGGTCAGGGCTCAAGAGAAAGGAACCTCCTAACAATGCGCGCCGTGTCCAGGAGAACTGCTTTCTGACTCAGGCCCTTGATCCAGCTGCCTAACGAGAGCCTCCTTAGATGTTGGTCGAGGCTCTTTGCAACTAAGGCATGGGCCGACAGGACTATCGGCACAATGATCGCTGAATCCACATCCCACATATCGACAACCTCGTGAGCCAAATCAAGATACTTGAGTTGCTTATCTTTCTCAGCTTTCACGAGGTTCTCGTCATGCGGGACGGTTATGTCAACAATCATTGCGCGCCGCTCAGATCGATCCACCACAACTATATCAGGTCTATTGGCTACAATAGTTCTGTCAGTGATGATGGATTGTTGATCCCAGTACAGTGTGATATTGCCACTTTCAAGAACTGGGTCGGGCACATACCTGTAGTACGGCACTTCCGATTCCACAAGGCTGTATTTCAGATCAAGTTGCTGATGGATAATCCTGGCTACAAGGTTATGTCTATGGAAGTAATCTACGTTAGCCAGACGAGAACACCCGGAAATAATGGATGTGGATTATTATTATGATTACTTCTTCTTTTTAGATTCTTTATTCATTACTACACTTATACATTACATTTTTAAATATTTTTACAAAAAAGCAATAAAAAGCATTTAAAAATATAAAAAACTAGCACTTTGCCCGCGACTTCGTCCGCGGATTTACGTACTTTCCTAATGCCCCCTGTTCACTCCCTTAAAGGTTAAATTTCCAAAAACCCCTTCTTAGTGCTCCCCTACATTATAATAGGAAGCCGTGTGCAAAATTTCACATTCCTAGCCCCAGTAGTTTCGGCTGTACGTTGATATGTCAGTCAGTCAGTTCTCCTTTTATATATATAGATAGCAGTCCACCAGCACCGGGAACAGGGTCCGAGCGGACAATACGCGCCGTGTCTACGAGTACTGCCTTCTGAATCAAGCGCTTGACCCAGCTACCCAGCGAGAGCCGCCTCAGGTGTTGGTCGAGGCTCTTGGCAATTAAGCCATTGGCAGACACGACTATCGGCACAACAACTGCTGTATTCACGTCCCACATGTCAACAACCTCGCAAGCCAGATCAAGATACTTGAATTGTTTATCTTTTTCTGCTTTCACGAGGTTTGGCACGTCAGGCTTATTAGCAGCAATAGTCATGTCAGTGACGATAGGTCAATCCCAATACAACGAGATATTGCCATTTTCGAGAACTGGGTCGGGCGCATACTTATAGTACGGCACTTCCGATTCCACAAGGTTGTACTTCAAAGCAAGTTGCTGGTGGATAATCCTGGCAACGAGGTTGTGTCTATGCAAATATTCGCCGTTACCTAGACAAGAACACCCCGAAATAATGTGTCGGATTGATTCTCCCGGACGGTGGCATGCCCGACAT
Source organism: Agrotis puta (assembly GCA_943136025.2). Lineage (NCBI taxonomy): Eukaryota > Metazoa > Arthropoda > Insecta > Lepidoptera > Noctuidae > Agrotis > Agrotis puta. The sequence goes on from OW964168.2 coordinate 184,069, forward strand.
ATGTCAACCGTACCATCCTTCACAATGTATTTCCGGTAGTTATTCGTCATCATAACTTCGTCCATTATTGCACAGACAAAACCTTCGGTTTCCCCAAACAGGTCACCGAAACGCAGCCAGGGTACGGACGCTAAAAAGTCTATTCTAAGATTATTATTACAGGGTATTTCTAAAGAAAACGCACAAAATGAATTTCAATAAAAAAATATATATCAGCTTATGCTAGTGATCACAAAATGTGTACACAAAAAAAAAATGTGATTGTTTTCTCAGCAACAGCGGAAGAATCTCCTCTGTTTTAAGTCCTGTCATACTTTCCGCACCTGACGTTTTTGCCAATGACGTCAAGACAAGAATGACAGTTTATTAAAGCTCCTATACATTATCCATAAATTATGTGCCCGTGGGTACGTACAAAATCCCGAAAGTTCATAGAACCTATGATTGAAATACCGAGGTCCAAAACACCGAAAGTTTTAAATGCCGATAGTCGTTATATCGAAACACAAAATACCGATGTTCTAATCAAAGATAATTATGATTGTTTTGCACATTCGTGCAAAGAATGGCGTTTTTGATGACGGCTAATGTGTTGGGATCTTAACAAACTGATTCAACTACTAGTGCCGTTTATGAAACAGTACGGTGATCATTTATGGAACTAAACATTTCCGCCATCTTGAAATCTTTTCACGACACACGGTCTTCTGTCATGAGTTACTCTTAAACGGACCAAATCTGCTCTTTCAACAGCGATGCCTGGCGAAACGAGGTCATTAAAAAATGTGCTGTGATTAACTTATATCTTAATTTCACCGAGACTTATGAGAGTATTTTCGTGATTGAACGCGTGCTCCAACCCTGGAACCCAGACTCCACGGCAAGCTGGCATTCTTCTTTTTGATATAATAATGAAAATTAATTTGTACAAAGTAATTCTTTTGGTAAGCCTACTTTTGAACTGTCGGTTGACAGATGAAAACCATAGACACTCACCCTCTCATTTGGACCGCATTATACGTAACGTACGTTACGTACATGCTTGTTATCTGGGGGCACGGCAGTGCCCCAGCCAAGTCTCGAGCAAAACGGGCACGGCCGTACCATCTTTTCTCGATGCGATTCGCGGCTGTTTCGCCCCCCCTATATATTCGACGTGGACAAAGCTAGGAGTTTAGGTTTTCGGTGAATAATAGTAGGCATTAGAACAAGCTTAAGTTCGAAATTACATGCCAATTGAATTAATAGTTTAGGAGTTACGGTCGATCAAAGTTACACCATTTTGTCACTCACTGACTCACTGACTCACTGACCGATCATCAAAAATCTAAGGTACTTCTAGCAGACTTAGAAACTTCAAATTTTGCACCAAGATAGGTCATTAGCCACATATAAAGGAAAAATTATAAAAACATTAAAAAATAATAAACCATAGAAAACAATTTTATATTTGCGGTTTGGCAAGAACATTATGTATGGATTTGACTGCATTGTTAACTTTGTTCGTTGTTTAAGTATTCAATTGGATGAATAAATACATAGAATAGAAAAGAATAATATAAATGTAATACATAGACTATAATGAATACATAAAGTTCATAATTCATTAAATGAATAAAGCTAAAACTCCATTGTATTGCGATAAATTTCCATTGTATGCGCGCTCGATAGATGGCGTTGTACCTGTCTGAATCGCGCTATGGTTTCGTTACCGAGCGCAGTGGTAGTACTTTAAAATAATTTGATAATTTTCATTTGATAGCGCCATCTACCTATGAAAAACCATTTCGAAACTAAAAAAATATTGTAGCTATATTCGGAGAACTTAAGTTAGCCGGATTAGATAGTAGATTTATTATTGTTACTGAAACAGTTACACTTACAAAAAATAAATGAGATCCCACCAAAAACATTAAATGTAAAAAATGCCAAGTCTCTCGATGCAGTCTTTCCATCGTAAAAAGTTTTGAGATCTCATAGAAGCCAAGTCCTATTCAAATTATTTTGTAGTTATAAATCAACATTTAGTAATTGTATCAATAGTTTTCTTTATATTATAATTATAGTGACTTGGCAATGAGCACCAATTAAAAGCTGCTTGCTGCCTGGAATTATGTGCAAATGTTACTGACGACACCTGTGATCAGATTATTTGTTACGTGTGGATCATGATGGCCACTACCGACTACATGCTCCAATACAATAATAAAAAATACCTTACGGGCCATCGCTTTATGAAAGTAAATGAACCGAGAGTACACTAACACTAGTGTTTGCGTACACACTTGTCACATTAATTTATGTCCTGCGCAGTTTACTAGTCTTGGATGAGACTGACTGCCGTTGCCGAAATTCGGTTGGGACGACACGGATAAACCAAAAGAAAATTAATTTTGTGATATTAATGTTTACGCATGCGGTGTGTGACTTTCAACTCCAAATATGCCGTTTTGTTTCTTCTTGTGCTCATTGCCAAGTCACTATAATTATAATATAAAGAAAACTATTGATACAATTACTAAGTAAATGTTGATTTATAACTACAAAATAATTTGAATAGGACTTGGCTTCTATGAGATCTCAAAACTTTTTACGATGGAAAGACTGCATCGAGAGACTTGGCATTTTTTTACATTTAATGTTTTTGGTGGGTTTACTGCGTTGGTCCTAGTTTATCTATTATGTCTTCTAGTCACAATGGGATGTAATTTCGGATTGATGTATAATGTCAATGTTCTATTAAATTGTATTCAATCTTGGTTCCTCTAACCGTACAGACAGATGTGTTGCTGGGGAGTTTGTTCCGCCACTTCTTCTTCCCAGCCAAAACACTAGGAATTGTCGAATGGTGGGCGCTTTGGGGGACTGTCTTATGTAAAAATTGACCTTCAAAAAGTGCTGATAAATCAGCCTAATTTGAATAAATGACTTTTGATTTTGATTTACATTGTCTTGTCCTCATGGAAGTATCTGGCCCAGATGCAGGACACAGTACGAAGATCATTACCCAACTCTTTTTTACCCGACTACGGCGAAGCATAAGGGAGGGCCTATAAGTGCTACGACAGCTAAATGCTGACAAGCTGCATGTGCGATGTAAATATTAATAATTTTATATCCTCGCAATAGTTCGGGTGATCAGTGATCATACACGGTGTGCACTGAGGGATGCGGCATAACACGGCGCAACGCAAGAGAACGAAACGACGCACTAAAAAATCTTCTCCGACCAATTTATTAGAGCGACCCATACATATGTATGTATTGTTATGGTGACCCGGCGACGACACTGAAAAACTCCAACTAATGAAATCGATTGAATTATACATTAGAGTAGAGGCCATTTTAGGAATTATACGGCGCGCGGCAAAACCGACCGCGCGACGCTCTCTAAGATACAGCAATTTTCTGATTGCCGTCAACATCAACTGAATTAGGTGTTCTGATCGCCCACGTCACAGAGTTAGCTCTACCTACAAGCTTCATGATAGTTAGTTTTGACAATGTAAAAAAATATGTCTTATTCTTGTCAGAGTTATTTTTTTCTACGGCATTTATGACTATTATTTTATGCCAGGGCGTGTCTGTGTGACTTGTGTTGAACATGTCAAACATTTGAAGCGCACCAGCACGCGAGTAGCTGAGCTCGGAGGCGTCAGCGGTATTGTCACGTGTGAGGTAGGTACCTTACAAATAGGGCGCGTAGCGGGTGTTTGAAGGACTCGTCTCATGCGTATGGAACACTATGGATTATTCTGAAAAATCTCCGGGCGCTGTAACTCAATTCAAATGCATGGTAATGTGTCACGTTGGCACACGTGACACAAACACGCGTTATTTTTTGTTGACAGTGACTCCGGTGAAATGTAGCCGCGTGCCCATAGTTACACTGCTTGTGCAGACTTTAATTTTCCCCATAATTGATTATTGTGATGTGTGCTATATTGATCTGACCGCAGTATCCCTAGACAAGTTTGTTGTTTGGCTTCTTAAAAACTGTATCGGATTAATATTCAACTTGAGAACATATGACCGTTTATTGGCCGTTGTACCACGACTGCTGTACCATGTAGTACCATGGGTAAATACTCTATTTGTTAATCTATATACAGAAGCTGTTGGTGTACCTTTAATAATATTTTTTTGGCGTTTGTGTATGTGAGTTTTTATGTCTGTAAACGCACCCACAACACAGGAGAAATACCTAGTGTGGGACCACATATTGGGCCAATATATTTCCCGTGGTACATACTACTAGATCGCTTGTAAGTATCACGGGTAATTTTGGTACTACTGAAATACAAAAATATGTGAACAATTAATCAACATAATAAATAACATTGTGACAACTAAAAGCTTAGTTAAATTGTGATCAAGATTTAGATTCAGAAATATGTTTTTTTTTGTTATGTTATTTAAATGGACATTATTATATGAACAACTTTAAGATCATATTATTATCTGAACAGTATAGAATTCACAATTGAGTAAGTACACATGAATACAATAATACGAGTATTTACACAAGTAAATATAATTCGAATTCAACCTTATTTCTACAAGAAGTTTGTAACATTATTTATCACTGGCTGGATTACCTTCAAATGACATTGTTTTACTAATTAACCATTTGCACCTAGTGCGCTAGTGCCAATGTCATTATATCGAATTGTATTAAAAAATGTTATGAGTAACGCGCGGGCTCTAGTAGGGTTTCACTCTTCCCGTCTTTTTGCGGACACTCTTTGAGGCGCGCGTGGAACGCAACGCGCCGTCGACCCGAGCATGGTCCATGGTCGGACAGCGAGTTGCCCATTACTCGCTGCCCGCATGCCCGCGCCTATGGTGGCCGGAGATCGTCTGCCGACGTCTGTAGCCGTGGGCCACCACTTGGGTCTACTACTGCGGCTGGGGTGGAGGGAGGATGCTGTCCTCTTCCTCACGCGGCCCGCCTCCTCAATGCCTCGACAAATGCCAGGCGCGAGAGATCTCCACCTATCGCCGTCGTGAGGACACGGCGGTGCTCTGCCCGAGCGGGGCAGTCCTGCACCGTATGCTCCACCGTGTCCTCCAGACTGTTCTGACTGACTCCACAGAAAATGTTACAATAAAATACCTCCTCACATAATAGAACTGAATGAAACAAAATTCAAATCATGTATAAAACGCACACTATGTAGGCAAGCATATTACAAGTTGGAGGATTATATTAATGATAAAAATGCTTGGCTCAATGCTGGTCCTGCTCCACTCCACAACAATAGGGGTAAATTTATTAATTAGGTAATTCGCATAAATATTGAGGAAGCTGCAGAAGATTGTAAGATTATCTTTGCATTGTATCGATTCAATTTCTTAGTATTATATAATTATATTGCACATGTGTGAGTACTATGTACTACTTATTAATTATTATTGACTCGATTTTACCCTGGTGGTTGAGAGAATGTCATGCTCACTCAAATGTCTCGCTGATGGTGGCACGTGTGTCGGATCATTTAGCTCCCTCCAAAATGGTTGAGCTGAATGGTGCTGATACGTGTGTCATGTTCGTGAACGGGCGCTGTCAGTTGAGACTGGTCATCTCTTAGCTGCCACGGTTTATTTTAATTATTGATTATTTTGTTTCTGAATTGTATTTTTTTTTGTATTTTACTGTGGACACTTTTAACTTGCTACATCGTTCTCACATAATTTACCATCTAAAAATGAATGATGTAACAAAGGTTTTGTAATAATTTTGGCGATCTAAAAAGAGTGTCCATGGAGTTTCTTGCCCGTTCTTCTCCATAGAGATCTACTTCTTGGAACGGGCATCTACGGTACTTTCACAGTTTTTATGTCTTGTGACTGGGAATGTAGCACCATAATTTTGTAGTATTTAATTATATTTTTTATGTCTTTGACAATTCAAAAGTGCCTGTAACTGGTCTACTTGAAATAAATGCTTTTGATTTGATTTGATTGAGACGATCCTCGCTGTGATGACACTCAGGCGTTTCTTCCCTCCTTATAAGACACAGATACCTCCCGAAATTTCCGGGTTCGGTGAGGACCTGCGTCATACGGTATCCGCCACGCGGATGGACGGCTACGGACGCCTATCCAGCCACTCCTCAAAAAGGGGTCTTACCGCCGTGATTGCGGCGTGCCCGAAACATAAAAAGCACTAGAAAAACAATTGAAACTACCATCATTCTGTAACAATGTAAACTAGATGTTATACAGGGTGATTTGTTCAAAATAAAAAAGGTATATACACTTTGTTTACAAATTACAGGCGAAACTTTTTTGTCTTATTACCTTGAAAATGGTGCCACAGTATCTACTTTTAGTTAGTGTCTTACCAGAAAATTAGGGTTGTTACTGTCAAGGTCAAAAAAACAAAAAAGTTTTTTCTGTAATTTTTAAATCATACATTTAATTTCAAAAATATGCGTTGAAAGACAAGGGGAGGTTTCAGAAAACTTCAAAACATAATCTTTATGACTCTTAATTTCCCAAGATATGATTAGTTTTATTACAAACTTGTATTTACTAAATTCAGTCGTTCATATTCTAACAGAAAAGTATGCATTTTAAGTGGTGACCATCGTTACTTTCTAATAATAAGCACTTAATGAGGGAAATTTTTCGTAAAATCTTTAAAGTTCGATATCTCCAAAACCAGTCATTTTGGACCCCATGTTGTCGGGGTTAAAATTGTTGCAAATAAATAAATATTATAATAAATATATACTTTCCAATACACGCAGAGACAATAATGAAGCTTATCCTGCTCAGTTATTATAGAAGCCACCTGTACTATAGGTGGCTTCGGGTTGGTATAGATCTAGTTTTTAAAAATATCACATATTATTTCCTCAACATTTTATTGTACCATGAAACTGTTCATAATTACAAATGTTATTGCCTAATGCACATTGCATAGTATATAGTATTGAACCGTTCACATGACGACTTTGGTTTGGTGATATCAGACCCAGGTGAATTGAGGACACCAAAGTTGTCCAGTTTGATAACCTCGGATAAATTTTACCTGGGTGTACAAAGGTGACTTTTTTTCTACGATCTTGTGGACGTTTATAGATTTTTGTGAGCGATTCTGGGTCTAATAGATATAAATAGACTTATGAAGTACTTCCTATAAAGTTTGTGAACAAAATATAGTGCAAATATCGTGTGCGCTACGTATTGAGATAAATGAGTAGTGCGGCAGGGCTGCTTTCTTCATTGTTGTTCATTGTGACTCGCGTGCTATCCTATAAAGCCACGTCCGTCCGAAAGTAAACAATAACTTCGTGCTTACAAAGTAGAAATCCGTGTGTAGTGTAGTTTCAGGCGTTTGTTTAATTGTCTAACATATATGATGAACACACAGCTCCACTAAGTGCCAATAGAAATGTGCGTTTAAATCTGTGATAGGCCCAGGGTGTTTAAGTAACTAGTGGCCCGCTCCGGTTTCGCACGGATTCAATAAAATGAAATGATATTGAAAAAGGAATTAAAGGAAAAGGAAGGAATAAGGAATTACATTTGTTAACCGACTTAAAAAAAAGGAGGTTACCAATTCGACCCCTATGCATGTAATATTTACAGAACTGCCCAGTTTTCATACATGTTAGTCTATATCATCGTCTGAACAAATGTGCCAAATTTCAAAAGTGTATGTATGTAAGAATGTAATATGTATGTTTTTATGTTTGTGTTCGCATATCTTCGGAACTACAAGTCCGATTTAAGTAATTCTTTTTTTGTTGTACTAGATATTGTTCAACTTGGGGAATATTGTAAGTTCATCAAAATCGGTTCAGTAGTTTTTGCGATAGGGAATATTTTGCTTACTTGGCTTGTACATTTCCAAAGATTTTTTTTTTTAGATATTGTATGTCTGCCCGCGATTAATGCAGTTTTGAGAAAAGTGTTTTTACATTCTGGGGAAGGAAGTAAGATATTCTAGATAATAATGGATATCTCTTGACGTTGTCTGCATAGATCCGTTTTTGTTGCATACCTACTTGTATTGTAAATTTTCAAAGACACCGACTGTATGAAGATTTTTGTTAAATATCTAAACTACATAAAAAATGTAAAATAAAAATAAAAGCTTTTTGAAAAAAGGAACCGACTGCGAAACTCAAACACCAAAAAGTGTAAAAATACTTTCTTTCGGAAGTCGGTGGCCATAGTCAATAAAATAAAAAACAAAGGCACCGACTTCAAAAGGCACAAAGGTTGTGTTAAACAACCGCAGGTGGTACTCGAAAAAAAAACCCTAAAAATTTCTGTAACACGAAAGATATATGTATATATGGTCGCGGGACTTATGAATTACCGTGACCCCGGAACGTAAAGGACTATTGAAGGACACCGTGCATTTTAGTCAGTACGAGTCTGACAGTCCCTCCTGCTCTGCCCTGGGCGGAAAGACTCATTTGATGATTTTACCATGCTAAAAAATAAACATGAAAGATATAAAATCAGTCGTCTTTGTAATAAAAGATAAATATTTAAAAGCTTTAATTGGAAAAATATTGGTCTAATGAATATTTTTCTTGTTTTATTCTTTTCAGTGCGCGATTTTTTCTTAGTCGGATTTTAGTTATTTTGAACTCATTTTTTATTACATACGAGATGAGCCTGGTGGTTCGTACGCGACTGCTCTGAAAAGTATCTGCCAAAGTCCAGAGTGCAGACATTATAATTTTGTATACATGTGTAGTTCAGGTTATACGAATAACATGCAGTTCTTTTGAAGATAAAAACACACAGATTTGAGAGGACCTGTCCAGTAGAACGGATTGTAACATCGTTCAAGTCAAAAAATGAATGAAAGGCGAATTGCGGTTTACGATGTATGACGTATTAAAAAATACTAACTAGTTCTCGTTCAAACCAATTTTCGGTGGTAGTTTACATGGTAATGTTTATCACATATATTTTTTAGTTTTAATCATATGTATTCTCTTATTTTAGAAGTTACACTCATTTTACCAGCCTGAGCCTCGCACAAACACTTTAGAAAAAAATATATTAGAAATCTCAAAATCATTTTTGAAGACCTGTCCACAGATACCTCACACTAACCTATAGGTTTTATGAAAAAAAATGAGTTTCAGTGTTAAGTTTTAATTTTTTTTTTTTTTATATTTTTGTGTAAGTATTTACTTACTTACCAAGTTTTAACAGTATAGTTTTTATATTTTCAGAAAAAAGCAGCTGTGACATACGGACGGACAGACAGACATAACGAATCTATATTAAGGGTTCCGTTTTTTGCTATTTGGCATTTTGAACCCTACAAAAACAAAAAGGAATAAAAAAAACATATTTAAAAAAATACCTACCAAATTGAGAACCTCCTCGTTTCTGAAGCCCGTTAAAATATTTAGTTAAAATGCTAAATGAATATACATCAAAATTCGCTTTTTGAAGGAAGTCACAGTACAGCGGCTGAAGCAGCCCTGCGGTCGCGGTGCGGCGGCGCGCCGGCAGCTCGGGAGTCGATGCGCGATATGCTAATGTCGGCTACCGTATTGACCACGCTATTGTTCCGCCGCTTCTCTTTTATTTCCTGTAACGATGCGCCTGCGCCGCTTCTGCTCATACGCATGTAACTTATGGCTCCCAAACCACCCGCACAATGAGCGCCGACCGTTTTGTTCATATAACTCATGTTTTTGTTTTAAGTCCAAGGTATTGTCGATTGTTCACTCATACCTTACGAGAGGATATTTTACCTTCCACGCCGCTATCGATGACCCTTTGCGGATGCACTGAAGGTACCCAACGATATTTTTATCTTTCTCAAGGTTGCGGTACAAGGCAGGCGAGAGGGTAGTAGATGCCTCCCTGTCGTAATGCAGTGTGTTGCAGTAGTCTGCAGTGCGCGCTAAACGTTATCTTAATTGGTGACCTTGTAATTTATAGTTAGTTAGGCAGTAACAACCCCACTCCCCCGCCCACTCGGATGACAGATGTGGCGCGCTTAACTACCGTGCGACGTCGCGGATCTAACAAGAGATGGTGATACTGCCACAACATGAACTAAGAAAGTAAGATCATTTTACAGGTGGATATAGTTGGAGAAGGTCTATCCATTTGCATAAAATTTTAAGATAAAATATAACAAGACAACACAACTTTTTGTTATCCTAATAATGTTTACGCATATGATATTATCCAAACTAATATTATAAATGCGAAAGTAACTCTGTCTGTCTGTCTGTCTGTCTGTCTTTTCTTCACGCCTAAACTACTGAACTGATTAGTGTTAAATTTGGTACAGACATAGTTTGGAACTTGAGAAAGGACATAGGATAGTTTTTAACCGACTTCAAAAAAAGGAGGATTGTATTTTTTTTAAATGTTTGTTACCGCAGTTCGACCGACTGGGTGAACCGATTTTCATGATTCTTTTTCTGTTTGAAAGCTGGTGCTTAACGTGTGGTCCCATTGTCACCAAATCAGGATCTGATGATTGGATCTTGGAGAAATCGAGGGCAACCCTCAAATTTTATAGGCTCACCCATCGTTTTTCGTAAATCTTATGAAGTAATTTAAGTACTTGCGTATGGTAATCATCATCATATGTAGCTGAACTGCTGATGGAAGGTACAACTCCTTAACAGTAGTTTGTTACCGCATAACGACCGACTGGGTGAACCGATTTTCATAATTCTTTTTTTGTTTGAAAGCTGGTGCTTCCCGTGTGGTCCCATTGTCATCAAATCAGGATCTGATGATTGGATTTTGGAGAAATCGAGGGCAACCCTCAAATTTTATAGGCCCACGCATCGTTTTTCGTAAATCTTATGAAGTAATTTAAGTACTTGCGTATGGTAATCATCATCTTATGTAGCTGAGCTGATGATGGAAGGTACAACTCCTTAACAGTAAGGAGTAGGCATCGACTGATTCATTGTTCGCATATCTCCGGAACTTCACGTCAGATTTAAATAATTCTTTTTTTTTGTGCTAGGTATCGTTCAACTTAGGGAATACTGCAAGTTTCATCAAAATCGGTTCAGTAGTTTTTTGAGATAGGGAATTTTATTAGCTTATTGTGTACATGAGGGATGTTATTACCAGTGCTACGGATTATATGTATTTGGCAAGAATTTGGTCAATATTTTAACTAAAAAACGAAAAATAAAAAACTTTTCAAAAAAAAAATAACCGCCTTCAAAAGAACCACAAAAAAGGGTAAAATAATCTACAAAATAACTTTTATTTCGGAAGTCGGTGGCAAAAAAAAACAATGAAATAAAAAACAACAAAGCCATCGACTTCCGAAATAAAAGTTATTTTGTAGATTATTTTACCCTTTTTTGTGGTTCTTTTTGAAGGCGGTTACATTTTTTTTTTGAAAAAGTTTTTTATTATATATATTTTTACGGGTTAAGCTGCGCTTGCCGAGGTTGGTCTGTGGATGGGTAAAAAGCACTCGGAAAGCACGTAAAGCCGTTGGTCCCGGCTGTCATTTGAAGATCTTTGACAGTCGTTACTGTCAGAAGCTCTAAAGTCTGACAGCCAGTCTTACCATGGGGTATCGTATTACCCAGTTACTGGGTTGTGGAGGTCCGACAGGCAGTCGCTCCATGTAAAATACTGATATCCAGCTGCATCTGGTTTGACTGGAAGCCGACCTCAATATAGTTGGGAAAAACGCTATCTATTAGTACTATATGTCGAGTGGTCCTTATGCTCGATAGATGGCGGTGATCGCGCAATGATATCGATCGTTACACGAGTTCGATCGTTACACGGGACAAAGAAGATTCCCTCTAAATATTAGGTATAGGTGTTCGAAGATTGTATGGAAACTAATTTTGAAGTTAGAAATCTGGGATGTACGATGTGAAGTTACATAAAAAAATATAAGTATTCAAAAAAAATGTCACGTTACTTAATGAGGCAGACCAAATTCTACGCGAGCGAAGCCGCGGGCAAAAGCTAGTAGGATAATATGTGTAGGTAGGCATAATGTGATCTGCTAGGCCATTCAAATCCTCTATACCAGCTGCCAAGACAGCTAGTAAGTGTGAAAGACCCTGCCGTCCCCTTCGAACATATCCTGTCCAAGTCGGGGCTCCCTTAGTCCCGAGCTTCGCTCGCTCTTGCATCCTAATTGGAAAAGTGATCAGTCCCCTGCAAAGTCTGATTTTATTTTGATTTTAAAGATAGGTAAGTTACAGCAGAACAGTTTAGTAGCTCCGGAAGGAAGGTTCTTCTCAAAAGCTTTGTGGTTGTTCTTTTTTCGTTGGAATCGTAATGAGCTAAGCAGAACAACGGAAAATAAAATGCTTGTAAACATCGGCCGCGCGGGTATCAGCCGCTCTACGAGTGCACTCAGCAAATGTAATCACAGATCGAGATGAGCAATACGTAAGACAACATTGATTTACTGGATCCCGCTTAATCATAACACACAATACATCGTGCATGTCTACATATACATGAAAGATGGGCGCCGCGTCGGTGATTACGGCTGGTCATCGTGTACCACAAGTTATTGCCGAATGATGATGTTGTAAACCTGCCATGTAGTAGTAATGTTATCAGCTGGACATGCATCACAAGACACTTCTGTCGGGATAAGTAAGACCGGAAGATACCTCTTTGCTCTACAGTCTACAGGGAAGATATTCAAGTGGCAATAAAGCTTAACCTTCGGTAAGATTGTCTCGGGTGTATTCACAAGAGCGCACCAGACAATCTTTTACTTGCATCCCTCGGGCTCAACATCCGCGGACATGTCGTTATTACACCGCGCACCACGGTACAGAGAGATGTTGCACCGGGGTCCTATGGAGCTGTTACTTCTCCAGGTCATGAAGTGTATAAATCATGTCGACTCTAGCGGTCATATATCACGCTGCGATCCTTTTATATGGAGAATTAAAGAAATTGCTCCTGTCACATATTTCCAACAGTTTTTTTTTCGTAAATATAATTCGTTTTTTTGAGGTAGTGTGAGAAGAGGTCGAGCTATTGTGCGCTCTGCTTTGTGCGGCTGCAGGTATTCACACTTTATTTTTTTAACGTTGGTAGAAATTAGATTAGAAAAAAGATAGACTGACGATTTCAAATGAATTGACTACAAAATCAACAGTATCATAGTTCATCTGTGATAGGTCTGACTTGGGAGAAGCTGGAAATATACAATCTGCAGATTTATGTCGAAAAAGGTCCTTGCAACATTTGGAAACGTTATACAAGTTATAATTATATATTAAAGGTGTGAAAAAAATAATTAAGCCGGATGATTTTATCATAAGTCTTTGACAAGTTATAAGCGTGCCTCAAACACCCACCCAAAAATGTCAACCAGTTCGTCGGTCATAAGTACGTGTGTCGAAGTCACACCCTCGGATACACTCCTCAGATCAGCAACGTTATAAGAAGTGAAAAAAAAAACTGACAAACTGTAGATGATAACTTAAGTCGTTGAAACATGCGTTAACAGCAGATTGTAATCTGCCGTGCTAGCCATGTAGTGTGAGCAGTGCTGCAGCGGCAGGTAGCCCGGGCAGTGGTGACGGTGTGACAGGTAGCAACGGGACTCTCGCGTTTTTACCTCACTCACGTGAAGGTCGCCGCTTCCCCGAATCTGCGCACCCTCCGCGTGCCGCTGACATCGCCATTAGTTTCTGTAATAACAGAGAATAACAGTAATCTCTCAACTTTGTGGACAATGATTTTCTTGGAATTAAGCTTTATCTAGATTATAGCGGTTGTCGTGTGATTCTGCAGGATGTTGTAAAATTGGTTAATTAATAATATTGACAATTGAACTATGTGTGGGATGCAGGTTCGCATCGTCTCAGGTCTTCGGCAGAGAATCTACCTTTCAGTTTGCGATGTATTGACAGTCCTACATACCTTCACTAACACACACACCCTATTGAGAACAGAGATGCTGTTAAGAATTAATCTTGTAAAAATATACAAATACTGCTATATAAACAAATATGATGTGTTATAGACACAGAAAATAATAAGCATTTATTCCAGGGTGAGTAGTTGCTACGCAAGCTCAATTGGAAACGCAGAGGGTTCAGAAGTTAGGTAGATGGCGTAGTATATTCGGGGTGATGTTTGCATAATGCGCACCACAGTGAATGCATACTATAACCAGGGCTCAGCAGCGGTGGGTCAATGTGAGCCTTACCACAGCTCCGAGACTCCGCGGCGACATCACCACACGTACGTAACGCTACATTCAAACATTTTCAACTGTACCAGAACCAGTCATTTCATTACGAGGAGGTCTCGCACCAGCTCTCCAAGCCGAGCTGTTAGCACTCAAATATGAGCGTCTTCGTATTCTATCATATTGAAACGTAATGGGGAGTATTATTTTATACATAAGTAATGAGATCAATAAGGGTCAGTATACACACTTACGAGTAGTAAATAAAGTTAGATTTTGAGTCGCGTGTATTCGGTGTACCCTAAGCTCAGCTCTTCGAAAAGTTGGAGCGTTAGTAACAATGTCAGAGCCATAGGTACCCGGACGATTGATTTGACAAACAAGAATAACAATGAGCGGAGGCAGGCGGCGACCGCTGGCGTTAGAACATCTGCAACGCAAATTACACAGATCACAGATTGATAAGGTGAGAAACACTGTGCGAAGGATTACTTGCAAAAATCAATAATTTGGTAATTATCCGTTGCACATGATATTCCAGTGGAAAAACTGAAACATAACTGACCATACTGCATAATTAACATCCTTACACTGTACTTAGTAATAAGTGTGCTAATCAAACGCCAGTGCCTTCGATTCCTAGGCGGATTAGTTGCAGGATGCACTCAGATCCATTCCACATACTTACAAATCGTACCAATATGCAGAGATTGGTTTTTGTGGAGGTAGCTAATTAACACCGTGTGTGAGCTTATTTCCAATACCTTTCTAACATATTGTATCAGCTCCGTGTCCCACATAAATCACAAGAACAATGTTCGGTCGCGACACGCGGGCTCCGTGGAGAATCGAGCAAAGGGTTTCTGAAACGCGATATGATTTAGGAGGACAGACAAAGACATAGGTGTGCACGTGTCTTCGAGTTGGGACCAGTTGAATTATATAACTTTGGCTGGTGGATGCTGTTTGATGTCTTTGAGCACGGTTGGGTCACAAACTATTTGTGATTAAGTGGCGTTGTCCATCTCTACACTGTAGCGTGATTTAATTTTGATGTTTCTTGCACGGATAAGTCAATCAAATTCATGGTTGGCGCAGTGGCTGAGTCTCCAGTGCTGTCTGACATGGGTTCGATTCCAAACACAAACATGGGTCTGTCTAAATAGGTAACCATGACCCTGGAACGTTAGCTCTAAAGGCTAAGCCGCTCAATCAAGGGTTGGACTCATTTTGATGATTTTACGACTCTAAAAAATAGGGTCAATTCATACTAGCGCAGAGTCGATGTGCTTAGACGCATCAATCTACAACTTAACATTACTAATTCGCCCTTATCTGCACAATGTAATGTCAATATTGCATTACATTGTATTGTTGTATAAAAAGATATAGAATATGCGTGTTCTTTTTTCTTCATCGAAAATGGATGAATTTAAGTCAGTACAAGTCTGACAGTCCCTCCTGCCCACCCCTGGGTGGGTGGCAGGACTCATTTGATGATTTTACTACTATAAAAAAATTGCATGTTTGGACAAAATGGATATCTGAAGCAAATGTGAAATAGTTTTGATTTGTATGTATATTCTCTTCATTGGTAAGGTCTTCCACATAAGTTGAAAAAGTTAAAAACGAATATGAACTGACTATTCTAGATTAGGGTGGATGAGTGAGCATATACAATGCATAGCTGTCGTTGATTCACGTCAGTAATTTTCGACCTGCGGATGCGGATGTCGCAGAGGCTGAAATTCATCTTCACCCGGTGGGACTGGAAGCCGGACGGCTAGACGGATGAAGGACACGCTGTCTTTCTAGATCGAATTGTATGGTTGAACTGCAGTAAACAGATGTTAATCATAATATCACAGCTTCAACTTTTTCAATTATTTGTTTTGATTGGTATGGAGTGAGCTGCGCGTGTGTGTGTGATGTGAAGGGCGCACTCGCGCCTCGCCGCGTTTTAATTACAGCATCGAGTCGCGCCCACGCCGTATCGCACCGCACCGTACCCGCACTGCGCGCCCCATTGTCGCGCGTCAAGGGTTATCTCTCAATTATCTGCAATCACGTCTGCGAACACATCACACAAAACATTTTTATAAGCTTCAAATTTCTCTCTAGGTATATGACGGAACGGATCGGACAAATTAATATGCAAATTAGAACTCGTTTCGAGAACCCTACTTGTGTAACAAATAATTTGAATAGAACTGTGTTTTTTTCAATGGATCATTTCATTAATAAAAAATATAATACAGAGATTTTAGTTCCTTGTAAACTCGCCTAACCTTTTTTGCTGGATAGTTGTACCACCCAGGGTGGGACGGAAAGGATTATAGGACTCGTACTGACTAAAATCCACGGTGTCCTTCAACAGCCCTTTGCGTTTAGGGGTCACGGTTCTGCCCTGGGATCTGGACTGCCCTGGGATCTGGAGGCGACTGCCCTCCAGCGCGTCTACGAATGGCGCGTGGAGGCGCAGCGCCGGGGCGAATCCCCGCTGCCTCGACAGGTCGAGGCGCGGCGGGAAGAGCTCCGGCGCGATCTCAGGGCAGTATGGAGGGAGCGACTGTCGCAACCGAGGTCCGGGCACGCCGCAATCGCGGCGGTAAGACCCCTCTTTGAGGAGTGGCTGGATAGGCGTCCCGGCGTCCCTACCTTCCGCATGACGCAGGTCCTCACCGGACACGGAAGTTTCGGGAGGTTCTTGTGTCTGATAGGGAGGGAAGAAACGCCTGGGTGTCACCACTGCGAGGATCGTCCGGAGGACACGGTGGAGCATACGGTGCAGGACTGCCCCGCTTGGGCAGAGCACCGCCGTGTCCTCACGACGGCGATAGGCGGAGACCTCTCGCGCCCGGCATTGGTCGAGGCCATGCTGCGGGGCGAGACGGAGTGGGAAGCGGTCGCCTCCTTCTGCGAAGCAGTCATGCTCGTGAAGGAGGAGGCGGGCCGCCTGAGGGAGAGGACAGCGTCCTCCCTCCATCCCAGCCGCAGTGGTAGACGCCCACGGCGTCGGACGTCACAGGACGATCTCCGGCTACCGTAGGCGCGGGCATGCGGGCAGCGAGTAATGGGCGACTTGCTGTCCGACCATGGACCATGCCCGGGTCGACGGCCCCCTTAAAGGGCCAAAGCCTGCCAGTGACGCGGAATTGTCTTATCAGGTAACCGTGACCCCCTTTTTTTTTTATTTCGTGGTAAAATCATCAAATGAGTCCTCCCACCCAGGGCAGGGCGGGAGGGACTGTCAGACTTGTACTGACTAAAATCCACGGTGTCCTTCAATAGCCCTTTACGTACTAGGGTCACGGTAATCCCTTGGTCCCGCGACCAATAAGACACCTACATATACATTAAAAGGCTGGCATGAGTTCAAGGTGGTCTTTTTAGATGGTAATTATTTGAATAATTTTGAATAGTCTAGCAAAAGTACAAGACCGGTCAGGTGCAAGTGTTCAAAACCATACCACCTTGAACTTATGTAAGCCTGGTACTTTTTCTGGTTAGTAACATTCTTTCAGTTTCTAAGCTTGATGCTTTAAGGCGAGGTTTTCCTGAGCACCGCAGGCATTCAACGCTTACCGCAGCGCCCGCAAGGACTAGCGGATACGTAATGAATTACGATGCGCGATGACACGCGCGCCAAAACTTGCGAAGTCTAGGTAGTAGTTACAGAGTAGAGCAAAGCAGTAAATCAACTTGAATTGATTACTATAGGCACGTTTGTGTGTATAATTTTTTTTGTTGCGGTATTATTTTGGCAATTTTGTTCAAAATGAAATACTTATGACGATTAACGTATTTATTTGGAAATATGGATTAATATAATGTAAAACTACCTTCGCATGTATTGCATTATTTTTGAACATACAGAATAATTAAGTTGGAAATATGATGTTTACAATCTTAAAATGTTACAATGTTAAAAAGTAAAAAAAAAATTCAGGACCTTTGGACCATTAGATAAATGCCGTTTGTATTCCACTATCATTATATTAAGTTGGTGATATGTTCGTATCGCCAATAATTTTGGTATTATGTTTGAATGGAGAAATTACTTGGCGCCGGAACCTTAATCAAATAGAAGCTAATGAAAGCTAATATTATTTTTTCTCTAAAAAGTAGGGTATCGAACCGGGAAAGCCCAGCCCCGAAAATCCCGCTTGCAGTATATTTCAAGTCCTTACTCATTAATATTATTATCAGGTGATACATGACTGCATTCATCTAAAGGCATTTCAGCGTCAAGTATCACATGGGTGTAACCTTTAGTAGTCGTTCTGTAACAATAAAACAAATGAAGTTTTGTTGTTGTTTGTAAGTTCAACGGATATCATCAGTAGAATTGTTTTCATTAAGTACATTATAGTTACATACTCCTCAATTTTAGGGTTATTCAAATGAACAAGTTGTAAAGTAATTAACGGAGACACCTTACGCCCTTCCGTATGCTCTATCCCAGGGGCGGTCTCTCATAGTACTGATTTAGGCCAAGCCTACCCTACCACAAAATCGCATAAATAAAACAAACGCATTTATTGTAACCTTGTAATAAAATAAAACAAAAATATAAAACATAACGCCTCACATAATGCATTAGCAAATTTCCGCGCGGCCGCCGTGTGACGTCATCACGTTCAGATTACTATAACCGAAGGCAAGCGGTCCTGTGGTCTCAAAAATTCTAAAATTCATTCAATAATTCATGCATATGTATGCATCCGTGTTCATATTTTCGTGTATATGAAACCGCACACATGTATAAATTACTACGCAGCTCCTTACGGTGTAGCGGACGAGTACGCTTTTTATGAATGAAAACGCACGGGTAAAATAAACAGAGTTGCCAATTCGGGAAACAGATTACACACAGAAACGACAATTTCGTAAAAGACTAATAAAGACAATTAAAAAAACAGAGTAGTATTGTCAAATCTATACATTTCAAATTAAATGTTATATTTTAAGGAATAGCAAAGACCTATTATAATAATTAAAAACTGTAAGAATTTTATTTCGAATTTGGTTTTTGGGGAATTGTGTAAATTAATACTGGCAACTCCGTGTGCAAGTGTCAGTTTATACCGGCTAAAATTAGTTATTGTTTTGCACTTTTGTTTTTATTTAATCATATTTAGCTATAAGTAATACATTTTGAAACAAAAAGTAGTGTAAATATTAAAGAAGATTCGTTTGTTTACTTAAAATGGTCCTAGTTTGTGTGACTTGTGCTGACAATGTGTGTTTATACTGATTACGATAGTTGTGAAAACTTATTTTTCACAACTCTTATGAAGAACTACTAATATTTTCGTTTAAATTTCAAGTTTTGTCTAAATGTTACGAGAATTAATCCAACAATTTCAATCTTCGAGAGTTATTCTTGCAAGTGACGTGTTTTGTAACTATCACCCACTTGGAAAGATATTTGAGGTGACAGATCTTCTATTTGAATCGTCAGAATATTGTGATTATTAATCTTACGTGAAGAATGTGGTGAGTGATTTAAATTATAAGTTTTGAAGTGGGCCGAAGCTTTCTTCCATTCGCATCGTCAGTATTGAGAATGTAGTTTTTTTTTTTCCTGGCCTACCCTTAGTCTGGAACCACTGCACGCTACTGCTATCCACCTATAATACAAATGTTGATTTTGATTAGTTCGTAATAATTACCACTAAATACTTTTTTTAATTAGATAAAAAAGTGGAGTGAATGACTCACTCGTTATCCCCTGAATCATTAGTCGATATATGCGCACTGCGCTTGGCCTGCAGCTGCATTGCTCTAAAATATAAAAAATCTAGGTAATTTTAAAGCGTGGAGGTGAATCAGGGGTCACGGCAGTTAATAACTAATATTTTTGTAGGAAATGATCATACTGTGTACACTTCCACACTATGACCCCTACCTATTTCACATTTGGAGACAATAAACCATTATAATAAGTGCGTTCACGGTGGCTTTATGAACTCTGACATAGGGTCTAAATTTAACTGTCTTAAATATTTGATGCGGTTGGTAAATCCGCTAGAAAAATAAACCATTATATTATATTCTGTGGTTAAAGTCTAGGAGCCACTGAAACATCCCCCCCGTTCTCCA
This sequence comes from Agrotis puta, assembly GCA_943136025.2. NCBI lineage: Eukaryota > Metazoa > Arthropoda > Insecta > Lepidoptera > Noctuidae > Agrotis > Agrotis puta. Next base: position 204,329 of record OW964168.2, read on the forward strand.
CAAATCTAGATTTTTTTAAATTGCATTATTGAAAAGTAACGTTGTAGCAGGCATCTATGTGGTTGCATTATCATTCCTCAAAACGGAGACAAAGTTATTTTGTTTTTGCTCTCACAGTATGACTATAATTTTTTAATTCTAACTTTGTGGAAAACAGGTAAGTCGGATGGTTCAGTAGCTCTCCTACTATTAGTAAAGAGAAATAAATATGCAAAGGAGGTTTTAATAATTTTTCCAATGCATCCTTACCTTTTTTGTTTATTCAGCCTTCGAAGAGCCAGCGATGACAACTTCTTACTTTTTCTGCCCATTTGTTTACAAAATTATAACCTTATAAAATGAACAATATTACAAGTATTTTGAAAAATAATATATATACAGGTATTATTATTTAAAATAAATGTTTGTCTCTGTCAGTAATAGAACTAAGCGTGGTGGTGGGTTTGCAAAAAAATTTACGTACATCCGACCTCTGACACGGTCCAAGACCGACTAAATGCCACGGGTCGAGTGTATGAAAAGATGAAATCACCTAATTCTGGACTTACTGGTATGGTTTCTCATCCTTTCACAATAATACTGCTAAATTATATCTCATTTTTTATGCTCTTTAAGATGGTATAAGTTTTATTATTCAAAGCCTAGTATAAGTGTATAACTCAAATAAAATGGTATCCAAACCATGAGTTGGACCTGTTTTTGCGATTTAATTGAATGCAGTAAAGTGCAAGCAATCGTGTATGGAAGAGCAGAAACCTGTAGACCGAAGACTGAAATATGTACTATGTTTTTTTCAAAATTTAAATCCCTATTATTAAGGAATAATACACAATACAAAATGACGGTTTTGCGTCTCACATCGCCTTAAAACAATTTGCCATGGCACACCTAGGTGAACCAAGCGGGTGGACCACGGGCAATAAACGAATAAGTGGAATAAAAATAAATATAAAATAAAGTACTTACTGTATAAATAAATAAATACGTAGCAATGTTTGGCTCGATGCTTGGCTCGGTTGCTTATTCAGTTCGAGAGATTTTAAAATGATGCATGTTCGATTTTCTATTAAAAGTGAATACTCAAGTCTCCTTTACAGTGTGTTCAGGAGTGCGAATATTTAAATTCGAGCTCTAAAACCAATAATTTTGCTTGCTATCGCTACTTTTCAGAAATCATGTCAAATGTGGATTGTGGCAAATTTACAATTACCCTGACCTACCTATGACGAATTTATATATTAATTTTATGCATCTAGCTAATTTACTTTCAATGTATGGGCTTTACATAACTGTGGCAAATTAACTTTGAGGCCAAGTGACAACAACTCGTTTAACCAAATAAAATTTACATTCTATTCATTTGTTATCCTTACTAATACTCGTATACCATTTTCCAATGTCGCGTGGTTGGCTAACCATAACTATGATGATCTATCGAGGTCGATTTTGATGAAAATAAAAACTAAATTATTGGATGTTTGAAAAATCAATATTCCTGGTCAAATATGATGACAATTTTGAAAAAGAAAACACGCTGTTATATTATTAGATTGCATGGCAATGTCGCTATTGATGATCAAATTAATCAAAATGACATTATTATCTATTATACTATAACGATGTATAAGATTCTGAAGTCGACAGCACGCAGCAGTGATGCTCCATCAGTGCTGACTGCCACGTTGAAGCCCTGCAAAGCAGCAGTCATTCTGATTTTCGTAAAATTCCAGTGGTTGTTCCATTTTTCATCAAGACCAACGACTAAGTACAACTGTAGCGTGGCGGATGGGCCAACGTGTGTGTGTGAAGCTATGTGAGCGCCTTTTAGAGCACCTAACGTGAATTTATGACGTAGTTTACATGGCTTTACTCATAAACTCACTTACTTAGTTCATAAATTAAACGTTATTCAAGTTCACATAAATTTAGTGTTGATTTAAAAAACTAAATACGTTGCCATGTAAACTTGAATCGAATTAGTAATAAAAATGGGGCAGCATGGAGACCGGCTGGAAGTAATAAATGTCTAATTGAGAAGGAGGCGCATGTCCAAACGGGCTCAGTTAATGTATTCGCGAAATAGTTTAATTTAGCGACGACATCTATCGGGCTTGTTTGTCGGGCGACAGTTTTCATTAGAGCAGTTGATCCGGGCTTATTGCTGGCCGGGATTACCCCGCCCGCACCTCGCACAGTTTACGAGCTCGGCCGCGGCCGCTACGGACAAATTAAAAAGTAAGACGATTGGCTTGTCAATCAACGCTACTAGTGAAGTAACGAATGTTTGATTTTTCAAATTCGCGAATGCGAATGCGAATATTCATTTTCAATATTCGCGAATGCGAGCCTAGTGCCATCAACTGAGCATATATCCCGCCATCTACTGTTACTAAAAAAATCCTGAAGTTTCCTTCAAAATTGTATGGTAACCGTCCCCACCCTTGTAGCACCTTAAAACCTATGTTAATCGAAGGGCCATAACCATCTTATCATTTTGAAATGTGCATCCGAAAAAAAGTTATATCGACATGAAGGAGCCGGAATCAGTCAATATTTTTTTTATTTTCCCGATCACGATGGTTTTCTTCTTTAATTATTACTGTGGGATGATTTTGTTCGTTCGTGGCAAATTAAGGAGCTCGTGGCTAAATAATTGCAGCCGCACGATCATTCGGGTTACGTCGTTTCGTCCGTCCGCTACTACGAAGCTAGTCCTGACCAGTTAGAGGGTTGGACCAGGTTTAAAGCTAAAGTAGGTACGTCCTACATAATAAACATGTTACAGTCAAAGTAATAAATCTAGCTATTTAAAAAAATAACTAGTTTTTATTCATAATAGCTACTCAATTGAGTGAAAGTGATAAATGATACAGAATTCATCACGTTAACTAGTTATTATTGTATAATATCTGGCACGACTTAGTTAAAACGATAACTAACATAGAATTAATCATATCAACTAGTTATTAGATATAATATCTGGGATAAAGTACAATTAAAAATGGATGTGTAACATCCTTACTATATATAGTTTTTGGGAGTGATTTGGTGAAATGCAACGGAAACAGTTGGCGGGAAATGAAACATGATTGGTCTCATTTGAATCCGGCGCGAAAGCGCGCGATCGATTTGTTATATTCAATGAAAGTTAGCCGTCAGATCTCTGTCTTTGGATGTATGGGCAAGGTTAAGCAAAACTTTCCGAGGTCTATCTTTGGACGGGTCACCAAAGTTAAGCAACTCTTGCTGAGGTCCGTCTTTGGATAGGTGGGCAAGATTAAGCAACGCTTGTCGAGGTCCTTCTTTGAATGTGTCACCCACGTTAAGCATCTCTTGCCGAGGTCTGTCTTTGGGTGGCTGTGCGACGACAAGCAACGCTTGTAAAGGCAAAGGCTAAGGATGTTACACATAATATGTGACTTCTGTGAGGCTCACGTATGTGAGGATTGTGCCTCACATACGTGAGCCTATCTAACGCGAGCGACAACCATCTAGCTTGATGGTGAGCAATGATGTGGTCGATGGAGTAGCATTTATTGTTATTTAAACTTTAATTTGATAATGATGATGATAAAATCGTAGAGAGTCTTTAATTCCTGTACAGTGAATATAATTGAAAATCGATTCTGATGCCAAATAAACTTTTTTTTCGACATTTTATTCGTTTGTATGTTTTATTTAACTCGAATTCTACTGAAAAAATGTCGATCAAATTTTCCTGAAATGTACCTAAAAATATGCTTCTGTTAATAGACTATGTATTATTACGCTATTTCCTTTGGTAGATAAGCAATTTTGAATTATGTAGTTTTTTATATATGTTTTGAGTTAGCAGCTGAACCACTGAATAAAAGTTATTCAATTTTTCCTCAAAATATTTTAAAACTGCTCTTCAATTAAAAGGGTATGTATTAATACGCTATTTCCCTTGGGGCATTAACAATGTTAAATTATGTCGGTTTTCAGTCATTGTTGATATTTCTATAAGAACCGCTATTTAAAAGCTTCTGTCAGTGAACCAGCTGGTCGTATTAGTAACATCGTCTCAGGAGCGAATCTTGTTTTTTACTTTTTCACTCTTTGTGTTTCTTTTTTTTGTTTTATTTATCCTGAGAGTTTCAAATAATTAAAATAGCTTTATGCATACTTTTATTTCAATATTATTTGCAATTTTATTACTCTCTACTATATCTACGCTGATTTAAATTGTAGGTAGGTAAGTTGCATATTTTTTAAACTGTAATTGATTCGAGGTGTAAGAATAGCAATGATTCAAAAACAATCAAATCTTTCTGTTGTTTTGTGTTTATGTATGTTTTAAATTGGTGCTCAAACCAGTGCATAGATTCTGCTTTAAACAACAAGTTTTACACATCGATTCAAATAATAAGCATTTTTTTTGTATGACGCTGTGTGCAAAAGGGGGAAGAGCAGTGCTATCGTACGTTCCATTTCGTTAACCGTCGCTCAAACAAGGACGTCTAATCAAAACATGTATATTATTATCAATCTAAACTAGTATAATAAATGCTAGTATGTTTGTTTTTCACCTTTCCATGCTCAACCTGCCTACTGAACCGATCGTCCTGAAATTTTGTATGTAAGTTGTCAGGGGTACAGACACGGACATTTTTTTTAACGTGGTAAAATCATCAAATGAGTCCTCCCACCCAGGGCAGAGGGGGAGGGACTGTCAGACTCGTACTGACTAAAATTCACGGTGTCCTTCAATAGCCCTTTACGTTCCAGGGTCAAGGTAATTCGTGAGTCCCGCGACCGTGGCAGGCTTTGGCCGTCTATAGGGGTCCGGTCACTATGCTGACACTGCTTGAGGCGCGCGTCGGACAGCGAGTCGCCTATTACTCGCCGCCCGCATGCCCGCGCCTACGCTGGCTGGAGATCGTCTGCCGACGTCATCTCGCCCCACAGCATGGCCTCGACCAGTGTCAGGCGCGAGAGGTCTCCGCCTATCGCTGTCGTGAGGACACGCCGGTGCTCTGCTCAAGCGTGGCAGTCCTGCACCGTATGCGCCACGGTGTCCTCCGCGCGATCCTCGCAGTGGTGATATCCAGACGTTTCTTCCTTCCTCATCAGACACAGGTACCTCCCGAAACATCCGTGTCCGGTGAGGAACTGCGTGATGTGGAAGGTGAGAACGCCGTGACGTCTGTCCAGCCACTCCTCAAACAGGGGTCTTACGGCCGCGATTGCGGCGTACCCGGTAGATACGGACATAGTTTATTTTTAATCCCCAAACACAGAAGAGAGCTGTTACCGAGAAAAACAACAGTAACTTTCATATTCCGTATGGCGCCACTTACACGATCCGAACTGTTTCTCAAATTCTAAATTAACGCAAGCGAAGCCGCGGGCAAAAGCTAGTGATTATAAATAAATTGTGTTTTTAATTAATTCTTCAGTTGGAAATAAAATTTATCGACTTAAGCAGGGTTGAAGAAGCCCGGGGCTTCTATTGCTGTTTGCAGGCTTTCAAGGAACACAACCTAACCGAACCTCGGGGTGTCCCCCTGTCGTCAATTATCTACTTCGGGTTCAAAAGCACAAAAATATACAAAAACCATCAGTTAAATTCTCAATATCCTTAAAACTAAACTATCCGTTTCGGGGTGCTCCAAGCTCCTTCGGTTTCACGGTTGGGTAAACCACGAATTCAAATATATTTGAGTGATTATGCAGATTTTACCCAAGTAGCGTCAGTTTACTTTAACTAACATCGACTAAGTAGCTATTATAAATAAAGTCAAAGTGAATAATTTATCACTTAGACTGTTAGTCAGTCAGTCAGTTTAGTGATTATACATAATTACCAGTTATTATGCATAATTACGGGTCAATCACTTTGACTGTAACGTATACATTTACTCCTATTTTAATCGCAAACAAGTTTTCATTTGTTTCTGCTAATGCTAGGTTCTTTACCCTTTTGCTTGTTTAATAGTAATTTCAAGTAATTTGAGAAACAAAGCGTTAGGGAGGTTTGCAAACAATTCGCGAGTCAATACACCGCGCGCCAATCAATGCGCTCTTTATGAATATTGACGTATAACGGATCATTACGGCATCGTTAAATGGTATTAAAGCTTTTGATCGCGCGCCGCCCGCCTGCGGAGACATTGTGCTGCGCGGGCAGCCCAGCACGGTCCCACGACACCACGCTACGAATATGTTGTGTCCGTAGAACTAATACAAATATGCTGTAAATTATGTCTACCATTACAAATGTAAATGCAACTACACTGTGTACAGAATCCGTGACAGGTTCATGCAGACGTCGCTCTAGTGAATTGTGCCTTCACTGATACTGAACTTTATTTCACACGATTTCAGCAGCGAGTCGGTGTGGGCCTTCTGTCCAAAGCTACGCAGCGGGATGTTTGTTTGCGCAGTACAAAGTGTGCAATATTGTGCACGCACTATGCTATACAAGCTGCGACACGCGACGCTGCGCAACGACCGCGTGATCGTCAGTCGCCACCCCTCGCTGTGCACACACCACCATTCAATATACTACTGTTTATTGGAAATATTTCACAAAACTGTTCAAGTCGCGCTTAATTTGTAGCGGTGCGTCCGTCCGCGTCGTCTACTTCAAATTGTTTTTTGGTGGTGGTCTCAAATACAACCTTGTTGTTTTTAATCTTTTATAAGGTTCACTGTATTGCATTTTTATGAAATATATTTTGTGTAGGTACTTTATCCACGGTTAGCATATTGAGAACTATAATTTCAATTCAAGCAGCTCTGACCTGTGCATTCAGCAGCTAAGCAGCGCACGCAACGGAAGCTCTCAAGAAGCAATATTTTTTCCTGCTTTTGCAACATTTTTTTCATTGCATCTCCGCGTCTATTAGTCGTAGTGTAAAAAGGTTTTCTTAAATAGTTCACCTGTGCGCACGCAGTTATAAGCTCAGAGGTACTCGTAGCAATCGATGAAAGTTGTTTATAACAAAAGGGTTTGCTTTGGTTGTGCACCAATTACTAGATGTCTACTATCAATAAAGTGCGAATATTGTGCTCAAGTGGAATCGTAGCTGTACAAGTGTTGAGTGCGAGTGAGGAGCGGGCGGGTGAATGCGGGTGTTAGGGCTGGGTGCACGCGGGGCATATCTCCGACATTTGCATTACAAACACGCCACGTGATTGCTGTAAAAGCATTAATTGACAATTTGAACACGACTCCAAGTACTTACACATCACTTGCTTTATTCGCAGATCCATAAAAGCAAAAAACTTTTTTTTTTAAAGGGTTACCGACTACAAAACAAAAAAAAAAAGCGTAATAGTACATTGTTATCTAAGGGGTAAAAGTTACTTATTATTATTATTAAAATATTTATTTCGAGTAACTTAAGACTCATAGTTACAATATTAACTTAAAACTATGTTAGTAACAAAATTTACTTAAAACTATGTTAGTACACATCAAGAAGCCTGCTATTAGAAGGGTACCGTTGTCCTGGAAATACTGAAAGACTGAGGTGCGTTCAGGAAGTGCATCCATACAACGGCTCAACAGTTATGGTATGGGCGGGTATTATGAAGAACAGACGAACTGAGCTCGTTTTTGTAAACGGTAACATGAACGCTGTAAATTACGTTGCGGATGTTCTAAGGCCGATGTCCGTCCATTTGCACCGCGTTCGCATACAGCTTTGTACACACGGGAGTACTTGGCAAGGGAAAACATCCTCAAAAAATATCTAATACCATTTATCTATTTAAATAAAGATTCTCGGTCTCGTCATAAGGTTTTGTCAAACTTGTTTAGTCGTTGAGAAAATGGAATTGAAACTTTCGAAGTGGTTTAATACAAAACAGTGTGTTGACCGAATGATTTCAGCATTTGGTGATGAAGCCCCATCCAAAACCACAAGTTATCGCTGGTTTGCTGAATTTCAACGTGGACGTGTCAAGCTCATTGATGATCCCTGTCAAGGTCGTCCAAAAATTGCAGTCACCTAAGAAAACGTTGATGCTGTGCGTAAGCTGATTGAGGAAGATCGACATGTGACATACCGTGAAATTCAGGCAACTTTAGACAGATGTGAAGTTACATTAAAAAAAAATATAAGTATTAAAAAAAAATGTCACGTAGCTTAATGTGGCAGACCAAATTCTACGCGAGCGAAGCCGGGGGCAAAAGCTAGTTATGTATAAAAATTGTTTTCCCGATGGATACCGCATTCGCTCTGTGAAGAGCAAAAAGCGGCTCGCGTTACTTGGTGCGTCAGAACTCTCGAAAGATTCCACCCAGGATCCTCAAATGATCTGTGTACAACATCGTATCAGGTGACGAATCCTGGATATACCCGTACGAAGCCGAAACAAAAAACGAGTCACGAGTTTGGGTGTTCGAAAATGAGTTAAAGCCAACAAAATTGTTCGTTCACGGAGTGTTGCAAAAAAAATGGTGGCCACGTTTGTCTCCAAAACCGGTCATGTTACGACTATTCCTCTTGAGGGACAAAGAACGGTTCATGCAGAATGGTATTCTAGCATTTGTTTGCCACAGGTCGTTTCTGAACTCCGTAAAGAGAACTGCAACCGCCGCATCATCCTCCATCACGACAATGCGAGTTCTCACACCGCGCACAGAACAAAAGAGTTTTTAGAGCAAGAAAACGTAGAATTATTAGACCATCCGCCGTACAGCCCCGACCTAAGCCCTAATGATTTCTATACTTTCCCTTAAATAAATAATAAATTGTGTGGACAGAGATTTTCATCACCTGAAGAAGCTGTGGACGCCTACAAAACGGCCATTTTGGAGACCCCAACTTCCGCATGGAATGGTTGCTTCAATTTTTGGTTGCATCGTATGGAAAAATGTGTCAAACTTCGAAAAGCAATAAATACATTTTTAAATAGTAATGTTGTGTCACTTCCTTGATTCCCTAAATTTGCAGTGCCGCCCTCGTATGAGGCCGGTGTATTTGTCGGTAACTACACAATTTGATGAGCCCATGATGCATTTATTCTTATGCTCGAAAAAATTACCAATTTTATTATGATACTGTTTGACTAAATTTTATGTAAGCATAATTTCATTGTATGGAAAGGATAAAGATATATATATATAATATCTATTATATATATCTATATATATAATATAGATAGATATAGGACGCAGAACTGGTTCAAATCTTAAAAGACATTGATTACTACTAAGTAAAACTTTAGACCTAATGATGAAAAATGACTATACATTTTGGTCAACTTCTACTGTCCAGATTTTTTCCTTCGCATGCAATAAAATCATCTTCACGTGAAACTAATCCATGCATCCATCCATCCATAATAATGTTCTTTTTTATTTTTTTTCTGACCTAAGTTCCGAGGTCCCGTTTTTTTCTTCCTATTCAATGAAAGATCCTTATCTGAAACAGTCGAACGACATTAAAAAAGAAACCCTCGTTTTTTGTGTCTAAACTGCAGTTAGGGACCGATCTGTCGTTAACTAAAGTTAAAGTTACGCAAATTTTGTTACTGAGACGGCACTAACAGATAGATAAGAAGTAAGAGTTAAGCTCTGGCAGTCAACCGAGTTTAAACTTCGGTATGTTATTGAGCTCGGCCGTTACTTGTAGTTTGTGACAAACTGTGGACCAAACAGGGTTGGATGGTTTTTTATTTTATTTTATCAAACAGTTCTAATTATTTTCAAGAAGTGTTTTTATTTCGTTCTTTTGTTTGGGGCGTTATTTCAAATTAAAACGGTATATAATATTTCAAATTCGCCATGGTAAATTTAATTTAAATTAAACAGTCAAGTACCCTCTCGGCTGCAAAGAACTGTTACCAAAATTATAAACTGTATAGATGAAAAGAGCTATGCCATCGACTTAAAAAAGGCGTTCGATACCGTTAGTCGTGAAGACAAAAGACATAGTTGTTAAAATACGAAATACCTACCTACGTATTACACTAGCTCGGTCCGAAACATTCAATGCGGCTGCCCTCAAAGTTCAATTCGGTCCGTTACTTGATTTTTTTAATGTTTAATGCAATGGTTGTTAAAACCTGTGTTTAGGTATAGTAAAAAAAACATGGTTTAAATTGAAACTGCTTTAAACCTGTATTTATAAGAACTTATGTAATCCTGTCAATCCTGGGGCCAAAAGAAGGAAGAAGGTGATGGCGGCGGGACGAACTGGACAGGGGGCCTACCATGACGTTCTAAAGCGTGAGTAGTTCCGCTGAGGGAGCGAGGTGGCGCTAGATGCCTTGTATAGCCCTGTCTCTTTCCCTCAGCGGATCTACTCACGCTTTAAGACGTCATGGTTGGCCACCTAGTAGGTCCTGTTCGATCTGGAAGAAGGACGCTCAGTATTGCGAAAGGTGGAGGAGTAGGTACAGGGAAGCCATGCCCAGGATTGGGATAGAGAAGGCTAGAAAACGCCGGCGCGTCGAGACTATTACACGGTAGAGGTGTCGAGTGGCTCATACCGACTGCGGAGGCTGTGCGCGGATAATGAGTGTCCCCCCCTCCCGAGCTGTGCTCACGACGGGAAAGGAGGCAGATTTTTGTGGGGGCCGCTCTGAGGGCTCTCGGACGATATTAAGTTTGCTTTGTCTCGCGACGCGAAGGGTGACGCTGATTTAATTGAAAAAGACCCGTGTTGCATTCCTTTGTTGGAAGCCTAGGTCTTTTATTGAACAAACCTAAGAAAACAACGCACGGTTTAAACGCAAACAAGTATCTAGTAAGTGCAGTCACTACTGTATCTGCTCACCGGTGAACTTGCGTTGTCTTTGTTACATCCTTAAGGCGGGTACTGACCGGCGCGGCGGTATGAGTCGTAATGTTGTAGCGTGTTACACAGTGATCGTTCGTACAGTCAGTATGGATTTTTTTTTGAATTAGACTAGTCCAAAACAAAAAGCAAACAAGGGTTGGGGAAAGGGAAGGGCAAGAAATTCCATTCCACTCTTTTAAAAATGTTTGCTATCACAATATTATTGTTAGCGTACGCCCGATAAGAAGAGAGAACATAACAAATAGTTATAAATATATGTGTAAATAGTGTGACACAAAAAAAAAGTTCTCAACTCAACAGGTTCGATTCCGGGGCAATATGTGTATATTTTTTTCTAAATTATTATGACTCAGTTTTAGTTTTCATCAAAATCGACCTAAAGCCTTCTTTCAGTATTTTTCGTCAATCTTCTAACTCTTCTTTTGTCATTAAACAAAAACGTGGACCGTTATATCATTACAATCAACACTGATGGTGACTGGAATCCAAAGGACAGGTTGGATTCTCATCATATCAGCCGTAGGATGTCCACTACTGAACATGGAAGGTCTCCCCTCTAGTTTTCCAATAAGACCAGCTGGAAGCGACTTGCTACAGCGCGATCCTGTGGTCTTCATTAGATCGTCTGTTCACCTTGGTCCTAAGCTGCACTTGCCTGCACCACTACAACTGCACTTTTGTGTGCTATATTTTAAAATGAAACAAAATTTGAGATTAAAAATAACTTCATTCTCTATTGCGTCCTCCTTGAGACAATGACATTATTTAGTATATGCCGTAACCAGTAGCGTGCAGTGGTTCCAGACTAAGGGTAGGCCAGGGAAAAAAAAACTAACTACATTACTCAATACTGACGATGCGAATGGAAGAAAGCTTCGGCCCACTTCAAAACTTATAATTTAAAACACTCACCACATTCTTCACGTAAGATTAATAATCACGATATTCTGACGATTCAAATAGAAGATCTGTCACCTCAAATATCTTTCCAAGTGGGTGATAGTTACAAAACACGTCACTTGCAAGAATAACTCTCGAAGATTGAAATTGTTGGATTAATTCTCGTAACATTCTGGCAGGCCTGTTGGTCTAGTGGTTAGTGACCCTGACTGCTATACCGGAGGTCGTGGGTTCGATTCCCACCCAGGAAAAATGTTTGTGTGATGAGCTCGATCATTTGTTCTGTGTCTGGGTGTAATTTATCTATAATATGTATGTATTTAGAAATATATAAGTATGTTTATCAGTCGTCTAGTACCCATAACACAAGCTCTGCTTAGCTTGGGACTAGATGGCGTTGTGTGATAGTTGTGGAATATTTATTTATATTTATTTATTTATTTAGACAAAACTTGAAATTTAAACGAAAACATTATTAGTTCTTCATAAGAGTTGTGAAAAATAAGATTTCACAACTATCGTAATCAGTTTAAACACACATTGTCAGCACAAGTCACACAAACTAGGACCATTTTAAGTAAACAAACGAATCTTCTTTAAGGCTGACCCCACATTTGGCGTGCGCGATCCTCGGGCGAGCGAGTAGCGCGAGCGCCGCGTGCGCGTCGCGCGCGCGCTGCGCGAGCGTCGGGTGTTGTCGCCGTATGAATGCATGCAGCGTGCGCGCAACGCGCGCGCGGCGATCGCCTTGGCGTTTAACCCGGGCGGCGGCGGCGAGCGGCGGGGATAGCGGGCGAAGGGGTAAGAACGCGACTCGAGCGTCGCGAGCGCGCCGCGCGCGCGTTGCGCGCACGCTACATGCATTCACACGGCGGCAACACCCGACGCTCGCGCAGCGCGCGCGCGACGCGCACGCGGCGCTCGCGCTACTCGCTCGCCCGAGGATCGCGCACGCCAAATGTGGGGTCAGCCTAATATTTACACTACTTATTGTTTCAAAATGTATTACTTATAGCTAAATATGATTTAATAAAAACAAAAGTGCAAAACAATAACAAATTTTAGCCGGCATAAACTGACACTTAGACACGGAGTTGCCAATATTAATTTACACAATTCCCCAAAAACCAAATTCGAAATAAAATTCTTACAGTTTTTAATTATTATAATAGGTCTTTGCTATTCCTCCAAATATAACATTTAATTTGAAATGTATAGATTTGACAATACTACTCTGTTTTTTTAATTGTCTTTATTAGTCTTTTACGAAACTGTCGTTTCTGTGTGTAATCTGTTTCCTGAATTGGCAACTCTGTTCATTTTACCCGTGCATTTTCATTCATAAGACGCGTACTCGCCAGCCACAGCGTAAGTAGCTGCGTAGTAATTTATACATGTGTGCGGTTCATATACACGAAAATATGAACACGGATGCATACATATGCATGAATTATTGAATGAATTTTAGAATTTATGAGACCACAGGACCGCTTGCCTTCGGTTATAGTAAACTGGACTTGATGACGTCACACGGCGGCCGCGCGGAAATTTGCTAATGCATTATGTGAGACGTTATGTTTTATATTTTTGTTTTATTTTATTACAAGGTTACAATAAATGCGTTTGTTTTTTGATGCGATTTTGTGGTAGGGTAGGCTTGGCCTAAATCAGTACTATGAGAGACCGCTCCTGGCCGTAACAAGTTTGATTGCCCTGACTTGGTGTCTGGTTTGTGTTACCTGGTGACTCGAACAGTGCATGGACGGGAGGTACGAACCAGGCAACTGTTTGCCACAAGCTTTTGTAGATCCAATGCTGGTGTGCGCTCACCGCTATACCGTATGGTCGACACATACAATTCGCTTTTTGATGCAATAGACATATTGTTCCTGAACAAATATAAATTTAAAAATGATGTGATTGCCGCTTAAAGGGATCAACAGTAGGCTCCATATACCACAATATGGATATTACTTTTTATATGGACCTGTATGATACATCACGTATAAAATTATGGTTGTTTTTTTTTAGTTTGTCTAATTTTTTAAAAAGTATTGTTTTTCTTAATTTTTCTTTTAATTTATTCTTCTTTGAGGTAGCCCTGCTACAGTTTACGTTTGTTAACAGTTTGTTTTTTATTATATAACATAGTAATCTGTGGGAAATGTTGTGGGTAGTATATTTGTTAATTTTAATAAGTTCTAAGTTTGTGTTCACTTAATATACTACTGTTTGTTTTCCCAAATGAAATAAATAAATAAATAAAAATGAAATGAATGCAATAAATGAAACAAATCAAAAATCTACTTATACCGTGACTTTTTAGTCGTCTTAAAAAAGTGGTCCACTCTATGTATCCGACATAAAATACCCCTTTTTTATCGTGGTAAAATCATCAAATGAGTCCTCCCACCCAGGGCAGAGCGGGAGGGACTGTCAGACTCGTACTGACTAAAATCCACGGTGTCCTTCAGTAGCCCTTTACGTTCCGGGGTCACGGTAATTCGTACAGTCCCGCGACCATAAAATACCCCTGGCGCGAAATCTATTTTTTTATCATTAATAATAATTTTTTTCATTAACAAATAGGGACTGGGACTGCCCAACTGAAATGGGACTGGGCAGGACATGTCTGCCGCATGTCGGACAAACTGTGGGCCAAAATAGCTCAAAACTGGTGCCCTGAGACAGTAACACGAGGTCGTGGCAGGCCACGTAGGAGATGGCGGGACGAACTGGACAGGTTTCGTCCGAACTGGAAAGAGGACGCCCAGTATCGTGAAAGGTGGAAGGAGTGGAGGGAGGCCTTTGCCCAGGAGTGGGACAGAGCAGGCTCTTAAAAAAAAAACAAAAAAACAAATAGGGTATTAGAAATACGAAACACTCTGTTAAAAATGTTTACGTATCAAACTTCCATTTCCATTTTCTATGAGACAGGGGTGTTTCTAACTACGCCTGGCGTCATCATAATAACATTTTTATTTTATTGAAATTTCATAAATACCTTTTTTTTTTGGCTTGGACTGTTAAAGCAAAAAAACATAGATGAAATGCTGCCGTCGTAAGACGACTAAAAAGTCACGGTGTATTAGATTTTTGATCCTTTTATGATAACAGACCCCTTATTTACATTGCTGAAGAGTATTTTTTAGAAAATTCTCATTAGTTTTAATTAAAAAAAAAGAAAGCAAATTATAAAGTACCGAAAGTACCGGGACTTCGGGATGAAAATCCGGTACCGGAATGCTTAAAAATCCCGGTATTTCCCAGACTGGGATTTCCCGGGAGCACGCCCTAGTGTGGATAGAACATCTGCCGTCCTCTAACTAAAAGGCCGTTAAGCCACAGTTG
Organism: Agrotis puta; assembly: GCA_943136025.2. Classification (NCBI taxonomy): domain Eukaryota; kingdom Metazoa; phylum Arthropoda; class Insecta; order Lepidoptera; family Noctuidae; genus Agrotis; species Agrotis puta. The sequence goes on from OW964168.2 coordinate 219,358, forward strand.
CTCGTTTTTCACTTTTTAATGTAGTCTTATACAACTTTCGATGCTCTATCTTTTGGTCTAAGAATCATTTTTCTATGATTAATAGTTTAGGAGATACAGGAAGATTGCTGTGCAGTTAAACCACATAAAATGCATAAATAAAAATTTGAAAATGAATTTAAATAAATTTAAATAAATATAAATGAATTAAACATATAACATATTGTTCAATAACACTATGCCTACATATGTAATTTGCAGCCTTGTTCCTAGATAGCATACTTTTCAAGAGACATCAATTCACAATTTTAGCGTTTTCTCGAAAACTACTTTTTGTACTTAACGGCCTTTTAGTTAGAGGACGGCAGACATGACCATTGCACACATTGTTCTGTTCATGTTCATTTTAAGACCTTCTTGTTGGGAAACTCGATTGAGGCGAGCATCATGCTGAGATCTTTCATGGATTGCCATGACTTGGATTCTCGGTTGGATTTATTAAGACACTCGTAGAATGTTTTTAACAATTTTACTGTGTAATTTCATAATTGTTTGAAAAGCTTTTCAATTTTGAAAACAGCATGAGTAACTAAGATATACGTTTGAAAAAAATATGATTAAAACAGTGTGACCCGGAACAACTATCTATGGGCCATTAAATTTTTTGTTCTGTGCGGTAATAGAACCCGCGATACGCAACGTGGCAGTGGATTGCTTAGCCGCTGCGCCAACTGCTTCAACAACAAGAGCTTATGTCATGGTAACACGGGTGCGCGCTGGGAACATCTCCCGGGCGGCGCCGCGCCACTTGTGTGCTCCGTGAGTCGTGCGGCGCCGGCGCATCACGACGTCCTCGCTTGTTGCGGCTGCGGCTACGATTTATCTTTACAACTGATCATATTACGTACTTCCTGTCGGGTGTCGCGAGTATGTGTGGTCTAAAAATATCGTGCCATTACTGCCGACTAGCGTGAGTTAATTTTTTCCCCTTAGGGCCAGTTGTTTTTTTTTCCTTCTGCGATGCAGTCATGCTAGCGAAGTGAAGGAGAGGACAGCCTCGATCTCACTTCTCTAGCATGCGGACGGCGAGTAATGAGCGAGTCACAACGCAGCCGCCGCGAGAGACGCCCACACGGTATCGGACGTCGCGAGGCGATTTCCGGCCATCGTAGGCGCGGGCATGCAGACGGCTAGTCATGTTTTTCAGAAATGTTTTCTAGTTCCACGCTCTTTAATACGCGACAACGCTTTAAAGCTGCTTTTTTAAAGTTTACCAATTTGTGCGCATTTCCTCGAGAAACAATTTTCCACAGAGATGGTAAACTTACTGTTACAAGGATTGCTGTTTGCTTGATCAGGGTCAAATGATGAAGTATTTGAAGGTGTTGGTTCGTGGTGGAAGTTCGTGTTTACCAGATGCATGATACGTGCATTGATATATGTTTTCCCCAAAAATTTATCGCTCTTACTTTTACTATATTTTTCTCTTATTTTAACACTAGCACTTTGCCCGCGACTTCGTCCGCGTGGGTTACGTACTTTCCTAATTCCCCCTTTTCACCCCCTTAAAGGTTAAATTTCCAAAAACCCCTTCTTAGTGCTCCCCTACATTATAATAGGAAGCCGTGTGCAAAATTTCACATTCCTAGCCCCATTAGTTTCGGCTGTACGTTGATATGTCAGTCAGTCAGTTCTCCTTTTATATATATAGATGTAACGTGCAGAACATAGGTAGCTGCGAAGTTGATTGTTACAGAACTATTTCTACTTCGGCTCTACTATCTCCAATACTGAAGGGTGTCGCGACAACATAAAACGACGGTGCACCAAGAAGACAAAGGTTAGATTAATGAAATGCCTTGTCTTTTCGATCTTTCTCTATAGTATACAAAATCGCGGGCATGGGGCAGCGAGTAATGGGCAACTCGCTGTCCGACCATGGACCATGCCCGGGTCCACGGCGCGTTGTGTTCCACGCGCGCCTCAAAGAGTGTCAGCAAAATGACGGGGCCCTAGAGGGCTAGAGGGCCAAAGCCTGCCGGGGTCGCGGGACTTGCGAATTACCGTGACTACGGAACGTAAAGGGCTATTGAAGGACGCCGTGGATTTTAGTCAGTACGAGTCTGACAGTCCCTCCCGCTCTGCGCAGGGTGGGAGGACTCATTTGATGATTTTATGGTATACAATATCGCCGTAAAGTGAAGGCATTGGAGATTTGGTGCTAGAGACGCTTCCTAAAGATCCCGTGGACAGCGTTTCGCACGAATGTTTCCATCCTCAAAGCTTTATATTAAAATCCGGCTTTTGTCTACATCTGTAGGAATGAAAATTAGATGGAAGAGACTAGAGAAAGACTGGTGGTTCCGGGCCATGTGGGGGGCAAGATATTACGTGGCCGATCAATAACTCTCTGATCTGATTTAAGTAATAAAGACAGCTACTGAGATTACCATGGTTCAATGTACTCGCAACGTTTCCAACCGACAAAAATGGAAGCACATCGCTGAAAGAGCAGTCCTTGGAAATCAACGTCTCACCGAACGTGCCTCCGTGCACCTCTTCTGCTCAACCACAACCATTTTGACAAGAATGTTACGACTTCTTAGTCGACTTTCACTGCTAGCTTTCGATTCGTATCGTTCGATAGTTTTGCGCTTCAGTGTAAAAGAGTTTCATCTGTACAGATGTACAATAAGTATCTACAGTTTGCAGTCGTTTCTTGATATTGGATCTTTCTTGAAGTTCCTCAACAGCTGCGCTATAGGTTGCCTGATTTTATTTTGATTTGCTAAGTTGTTTTCCATTGTAGAAGTCATGATTGATAGTTTTCTTGTTCGCTATTAAAGAGGAACTGCTTTTGCGAATTTCAGGCCATATTTTAGTACCTTCTCAATTTACGGCTGAACCGATTCGCAACCACGGAAACACAAGCAAAGCACCTTCTTTTATAATGGAGCTAGCAGTCGATGGCTTGATGATGTTGGTAAACCGTCCCCAAATAAAAGTCCCCTAATAGAAATAACCACTATTATTTTCGCAATGTGAGTGGATCCCGCTTACCTGGTCGGTTCGAAGATTATTAAGATGCCTACTTGATACCTATGGTTTTGGGCTTTACACCTTAATTCATAATTCATTTATTCATTTTGTGAAACATAGCTGATTACAGGTGTTTTGTGTGTCCTTCACTAGCCCTACCGCTGCGGCTGGGGTGGAGGGAGGACGCTGTCCTCTCCCTCACGTGGCCCGCCTCCTCCTTCGCGAGCATAACTGCTTCGCAGAAGGAGGTGACCGCTGCCCACTCCGTCTCGCCCCGCAGCATGGCCTCGACCAATGCCGGGCGCGAGAGGTCTCCGCCTATCGCCGTCGTGAGGACACGGCGGTGCTCTGCTCAAGCGGGGCAGTCCTGGACCGTATGCTACATCGTGTCCTCCGGATGATCCTCGCAGTGGTAACACTCAGGCGTTTCTTCCCTCCTTATCCGACACAGGTACCTCCCGAAACTTCCGTGTCCGGTGAGGACACGCGTCATGCGGTAGGTCAGGACGCCGTGACGCCTATCCAGCCACTCCTTAAAGAGGGGTCTTAGCGCCGCGATTGCGGCGTGCCCGGACCTCGGTTGCGACAGTCGCTCCCTCCATACTGCTCTGAGATCGCTCTGAGATCTTCCCGCCGCGCCTCGACTTGTCGAGGCAGCGGGGATTCGCCCCGGCGATGTGCCTCCACGCGCCACTCATAGACGCGCTTGAGGGCAGTCGCCTCCAGATCCCAAGGCATCAATCCGGCAAGGAGGTTAATCTCGATGACCTTAAAGATGAAATTATTAAGATGTCTACTTTACAAAGTTCAACTGAATTCTCTAACGCAAGCTATGTTTGGATACAGCTGTTTACTAGCTTTACACGGAGCGACTACCTGTCTGACGCCCACAACTTTGTTAGCACTGGATAATACTACCTATCATTCGGGAAGGTTGACTGTGAATAGCTGATGATCGTGCCTTTCGAGGTACCTTCATTATTTAAAAAATAAGATTATTTCATTAAATGTACTTACGGAAAAACTCGGTATGGTTATAATGTCAATTGCTTACAGACCAACTCCTGAAAACTCTGTTTGGTTCTAAAGACCTACCCATGTAGCTGAGTTCCGACCTGCTGTATTCCATGTTAATCTGACAGCAATACTAATAACTGAATCATTAAAGAGCGGCTGAAAATGTAGTACATATTTTAAAATATTATTTGTTGTCCACAAACGCATGGGTATTACTTAATTGTTGTGTTGCAAGTGTATCGGGCTCGAGTAGGTAATTTCGAATGTAGCGGAGACAGATTTTTAAAAAGGGACACTTACTTAAAACAAATACAGGACAGGAACGTCGCGAACGTATCGCGAAAAGGCGAGAAGAAATGGCGAGTACGTCCCGCCCCCGCGTGCTCCACCAATGAGCGCGCCGCGCGCTCGCCATTGGACTATGTTTGCCGCCGAAACGTTAAGAAAAAAACGCGCCACATGAAAAACAATGGCACTCACTTGCACGGTCAGCACTCAAGCCCGCTCATTGTAAGTACGTCCCCACTGTAACGTGAGCCTGGCGTGCACTCCCACGACCTCCGCGAATGCCCTGCACCTACCTTCGTGCGGGGGACGAGGGCGCTCTGTGTGCTCTGGCCACCTCGCAATTGATCTTGTTCAATGTAATACGTATACATTGAAAGTTAAGTGATGTCACAGAGTGACACGCTAGTGTGAGGCGGACGGATTGATGCGCGTGCGGCTGTGTGCGTGATGTTTTGTCAAGTGCACAATAGGTGGCGCGCCCGACGGATGCCCGTCAGCAACAGCCACTCAGGTATTATTAACTATAACAATTATTAGAAACTTAAGACTTCATTATAATTAAAAGTGCATTGTAGACATGTTTCTTTACTCATAAGTCAGAACCATTGTCTTATAAAATAATAACTTGTGGTTATAGGTAGCAGTATGGTTAGTTTTTTGGATTAGTTACAGTATGCTGATAAAGATGAATGATACAACAAAGGTTCTGTAATAATTTTGGCGATTGAAAAAGATTGTCCATGGAGTTTCTTGCCCATTCTTCTCCATAGAGATCTACACTTTGGAATGGGCACCTACGGTACTTTCACAGTTATTATGTCTTGTGACTGGGACTGTAGCACCTTAACTATTTTTGTACTAGTAGCTGGAGAGCTACTGAACCCTGCAAGTAATGGTCTTCCTGTAAGGAAAATAGAAATTAGTACACTTATGATTTATAGCATGCTAAGGACAATAGCCACGACCTGGCAGGCGTCAGCCCTGCACGTCATTAGCCCCTTTATTTTTTAAATTGAAAAAAAAAACTTGTTTCTATAAGCTTAAAACTTTAATGGCATGTAGTTTATTTATTGTAAATCTTGAAAAAAAAATTACCAGGCGATTACGATGAGCACAAGTAGTGACAGGTGAATTGAAAAGAGCACAGTTGATGAGGTAAAATAAACTTTCTCCTGAATAATTAAAATTTAGATATGTTTTTAAGTAAACGTTTTGGAATGAGTATGTACAATGACTTTTTGTACTATAAAATGAGTGCATACTGGCGGGCACTCAAGTACAAAAAGAAAAAATCTGAAAATTGGTAAGTAAATAATGTTCTGTTATTAGAGAGCTACAAGCCTACAAAGCTGTAACTGCATCCTCAGTGAATAAACCTTATCTGAAGCCAAATTGTGAACGGGACAGTAAAATAAAATTTGAAAGATTAAGTATTTATCTAAAGTAAAATATTTATCTACCTAAACTTCGTAACACCAAAGGCTTTCGGAAAAGTAGCACCAAAATAATGTTATATTACAGCCTAGTGCGCAGTGTTATGGAGTATTGCAGTGTTGTGTGGAGACCTCACTATGCCACTCACATGTTGCGTCTGGAAAGGGTACAGAAACGTTTTGTATGGCATTTAGCCTTTAGTGAGGGGAAATCTAATCGTTTGCCTTCTTACAAAGCCCGCCTATCTAATTTTAAAATGCAATCGTTATCTATGCGCAAAGATAAAATATAACCGATGCTTATTTGTTTACAAACTGTTGCACAATAAAATCGACTGCCCCAGTTTAGTTAAGCTCATTAGGTTCCAAGCGCCCTCTTGATATCCTAGGAATAAAATAACACCCCTGTGTCCACCACTTCTGTCTGTGAAAAAAGTCTGTGCTTGGTGCGAATTCTCCGATACTTAGATTGTGCAAAATCATTAATGGCCGCAGTGACATAGTAGATGTACACCACGACAATATTAATAAATTTATACGAGCTTTTGTAATTAATAATCCAATGTAGATTTAATTTCATTTTATGCATGTTTTCTTATGTAACTATTATTTTCAATTGTAATCTGTTTTTAGTCTTTTAATTTAACATTTTTAAATTTAATATACATAATCATTTTAATTTTATAGTCATTAATTAATTAATCAAACATAAATTAATTGTAATTTAATGAGACTTTTTGATTGTTTCATCAATGTTTTTTTTTAAGTTTATTGAATTTGTTTTTAATTTTGTTTTTTTGTATGTTTAGTAATTTTTTTATGTACTTATGTTATTTAAAGCCGTTGTTTACTCATTAGTGCATGTGGTGTTAATCTATAATTAATTGTTGCACTTGTAAATGTTACCCTAGCAATTAAGTTTAAAAATGTATGCGTGTAAACAATTGTTGGTTAACCTAAATAAATAAATAAATAAAATCTTAATATGATATTGACTAAGCTTCAATGTTAGCTAAGCTTCAAGTTTTCTGTTGGGAGGAATTGAAAACTTTGAACTGAATGCACATTTAGGCTGGGAGCCTTAGTCCTGCTTGTAATTTTCAAAGTATCAGCTGTTGATCTTTCCACCGAGATACCGAGATGACAGCTGACGTTTGTTTTAATTCTTAGCTTCATGTAAACTATCATCAGGTAAAAATAGAGTCGAGAGGAAATCACTGAGAATAAAATAAAAAATAACATGTTCGAGTGACCAGCTGACGTGTTTTCCACCATGGTATAGTCAGCTATTTGTTTTTATTCTTCGTGATATTTTTGACGATACGGTTGGCCCGGTGGCCGAGCGATCGACTGCTGCGCAGCGTGTCGCGGGTTCGATCCCCGCACGGAACAAATATTTCTTTGATCTGCAAGTAGTTGTTCTGGTTCTGGGTGTTTGAGTATGTGAATTTCTATATTTGTAAACGCACCCACAATACAAGAAGAAATTCCTAGTGTTTGGAGCTACTTTTAAAAAAAAACATAGGTAAGCTTCAATATAAACCAAGCTTCAGTAGGGAGAAAACGACTTAATTTTTTTTTCCATCTTTGAAGTACTATTGCTGCTTATCCCTCCAACGGAACCGCAGCTTATTTTCTGATACGACACCCTCATGTAGTCTGCTAATTATCGCTTGAGAGGAAATCACTGACGCAATTTTGACTTGGCTCCCTCTATTACTAGAACAAACTTTCGTAAGCGATTTAAATTTTGTACTGCTACTAATGTTTACCATCGGAATGTAAGTAATTCAGGGGTAGATCTGTGTAGTGCTTATGCGTAGAGGGTAATCAATTTTTTTCATCGACACTTAAGTGCTAAATACGTTTATTTTAAACAACATGAATTTATGAATAGTTAGGTTTTGGATGTTAGCTATGTAGAAATACGCTGGATGCTTTTTCTACATAATATATTCTGTTGCTATAATCAACTGTATACAAAGTCCTAAATATTAATGGAGCTAATTAATTAGTCGCGATAAAATCTCCAGCGATACGTTAGTCGTTGAGATTTCGACAAAATCAAGAACAAAAGAAATTGATAAAGAAATCAACATTTCAGATTCACTCGGAGCGCGATTGTTATCTAAGCAAACCAATGTCCGAAAATTCACAATGATGGTTGAGTTGTGATCTGAACTGGACTCTATGTAGTAAACTTTAAAGTCCTGACTTCAGGTGGTCACCGTGGGATGTAGTTTGAATGACAGTTTTTCCTCAGTTTAGTTGCGATTCGTGTGTGTGCGCGAGTGCTGGCCAGGCGGCGCGGTGTGCGTGCGGCGTCGCGATGCGAGCGACGTGTGACAGGCGTCTCGCGAATGGCGGCCGCGCATTCCACTGCGCCGGCGCACCTTGTTGGTATTCCGCGGCCGCGTCGCACGCGCAAACCCAACGCGCAAAAAAGACAATGACTTCGTATTTTATACGTCCCTAAAAGTTCCATCAGTGTATTGATACGATTCGTCTGTCCCGTCCTTAAATGATGAGCCCGGACGACTTTTGTTTTTGAACAATTTCGTCGATCCCAAAGTCGTGGACATTTTTTAAAGGAGCTGCATCCACTATATTACATTAAAATCATATTAGAAGATAATATACACCGGTACCTCATACATAAAATTTATACATATAGACAGTTCGTTGTTTGTTTTTTTAAAAAACTCGTAAGTACCTAAGTTAACAAAATAGTTGAACGTTTTGTCGTGTGCTCTGGAGTTTCATAATTCATTTAAAGACAAATAAACACAGTGTTGATGTGTCGTGCTTAGGGCTTCCAATTCGAATATTCGCATAATCGCCCTATTCCAATATTCGAATACTGACTTGGGTTATATTCGAATATTATTTATTTTATAAACGTCGTTGGTTTTTGCTTATAAAAGAACCCCGAGTGAACGAAAAGAAGCGTAATGCAGCTTACAGAACGTTTTGATAAGATTCTCCCTGAAAAATGATACGAGATGAGCGACTGATGCAGCTCTGTCGGGTCGTGTTGGTGAAATGGTGGGAGAGGATTGAGTTAAATCAATGGCGAATAGCAAAGGCTCAGTTGGCTGCAAAAAAGTTGAGATGGTGAGAAGGTACTTCTCGCCTAAACAGCTGCTTAACTTGTATAAAGTGCAAGTTCGGTCATGCATCACTGCTCTCACCTCTGAGATGATGGTTCTACCAAATACCAAGTAGATGCACTTGAGTCAATAGATAAACGAGCCAAGAGGCTTATCGGTAACCATGATCTGGTTGATTTAAAGTCCAAAGCCTTGAACATCGACGCCGAGTTGCCAGCTGTTGGAATTTAATCGTTTACATTTCGGAGAGTGTGCGATGGAACTGCACTACTTGATTCCGCCTGGCCTTTTCCATCATCGGACTACAAGATGTACGGCAATGCACCATCGATATATGGTGGACAGCCCTCCGGTATCTGTACTTCCCGACAGCTATATCCTTGGGGCCTTCAAGTCAAGAGTGAACAGGTTACGTGTAGGCAAGCGTGCTTCATCGTCGACCACATCTTCGCTTACCATCAGGCGAGATAATGCGAACCTATCATAATTAAATTTAAATAAATATATCAGTGGCCTAGATACGTTCAAGGAGATGCGGCCTATGCTCGATGACTGGATTAAAAGGAAGCACGGCTCCCTGACGTTTCTAGCGACATCAGTAAGGACAAACAGCTGTGTCGGATGAATGGGGAGCTAAACGCTCGGTGCTATCACTGTTCCAATGCTAGGAGGATACGGTGCGGCATACACTAGTCGACTGAGCCGCATGAGACGGGTCGCGCTGTACCCTCGTTTCATAGCTAGGACACTTTCCTAGCGACTCTATTTCGCTTCAAGCTCCCGCACATCCTGCAGCAAGGCACCTAAAGCAGACAACTGTGCACCGATCGTTTTCGACGCATAAACAGGTCCAGGTACAGTGTTAAATTTGGTCATGTTCGTTGCTCTTCATCAGATCATCACCTCTTACAGACGCAAAGGGCAAGTCATTTACCTCACGCCTGCCCTGAGCAAAGCCCGCAGGCGTTGCTAGTCTGGGGCAAGACAGAAGTATCGCGCAAGTGCGTGAGGGAACACCAGAATGGTTTTAACTAGTCCAGTCTAACATGCTACTATGTTTCACGAGCGGAGGAAGTCAACGCCATACTAACCTTCCTTAGATTATAATACCTGAAAAAAAACGACAATAATAACTCTTTCGTCCGTGAGCGATACAGCTCTGATATTGTACATTCTTTTGGTTGATGTGACAATTTACGATTACCGAAATAACGCAAAATGGCAATTTTATTTTAAATACTAGCTTCCGCCCGCGACTCCGTCCGCGCGGATGTCGGTCTTCGCGTGGATGGTTTATTTCCCCATTTTGAGTAACTCTGACAATGACATCTTATAAATATTACGGCGCTGAATCCACTGCGGGTAATGCAACGTGTGTTCGCGGTTCAACAGAACAACGTCTATGAATAAAACTGAAAAATAAGATTTTTTTTCTACGTATTTTTCCAGGATAAAAAGTATCCTATGTTATGCCCAGGATAATAAGGAATAATTATACCAAGTTTCATCGAAATCGAACCGTTAGTTTTCACGTGATGCCTGCACAAACAGACAGACAGACAGACAGACAGACAGACAAAAATTTTTTTAATCACATATTTGGGTTTGGTATCGATCCAGCAACACCCCCTGCTATTTATTTTGTTCAATATTTTCAATGTACAGAATTGACCCTTCTACAGATTTATTATAGTATAGATACAAACTTTTGTCAAAGTTTTAGAAAATAAACGATTAATTTTGTTTGCAAGTTTAATAATCCGACTTGTGAGTAATACAACGTTAATTTCAGGTTTCTTAAACCCTCTTAATTCATTGAATTTTTTAAAAAAACCCGAAATCGCGGAGAAACAGCTGTTCTCCGCGTTGTACTTACATGAGATTCTTTTTGAAACTTAACCACTTAATTATAACGTTGCATAGTATACGAGCGTCGTGACAAAATTTCTTACAAATATAAAAAAATATACTTTTTTTCGAATATTTATTTTTTAGAAAACCGATTATTCGAATATCAAATTCATCGAATATTTGGAAGCCCTAGTCATGCTACTAGCCGGCGCGGAGAGGTGCGGCGCAGTGGCGAGCGATGCGCGTCTGGTGCTGGTTCCAGGAACCGCGTGTTTGTTCACCTCTTGTTCTAATATGCAGGGCTTTGTTTGGGCAATGTTTGCCTGGTGGTCAAAGCGGCCGCGAGTCAACAGCGCCTGCGCAGCGCGTCTAGTGAAACAAGCGCGGCTAAGTACTCGGAGTTATATGTCGCGTCCGAGGTGTCACTTCAGTGGCAATCAGTTACGGTGGTATTTTAAATGATAATATCTTTTAAGTTTATGAACTAAATCAAGTTGCAAATTTACTTGTTCCTGCCTTACTACCCTGTTAGTCTAGTGATCTGTTATTCATAAGAACTTCGGTTTAATTCCCAGGTCGGGCAGGGCTATTCGATTTTTCCTTCAGGAATATATTAGAAGATAGTAGACGCGAGGTGGATTTGACCACGGTCGATGTCGCCGCGTTAGACATCCTTGGCAACGGACGTTGCGAAGCGATTAATAGCCACCTGGCGAGTAGTAGCTAGGACCATAACCGGGTTGACGGCGACGGCGAGTCTTGTTCCACGCAAGCGAGCCACAACGAGTTGCCAGCAATCTGACGGAACCCCCCGTAGATGGCCAAAGCCTGCCGGGGTCGCGGAACTATCTCATCAGGTAACCGTGACCCCGGAACGTAATGGTCTATTGAAGGATACTAACGATTTTAGTCTGTAAAAGTCTGACAGTCCTTCTCATCCCGCCCTTGGTGGGAGGACACATTTGATGATACCAAGAAAAAAAGTGAGGCCGAAAAGTTGCTTCATCTGCATGCTTTTTTCAACATTTTGTTTTTGAGAGGAGCCATAAGTAAATAAGTGTAGCAATGTGAACTGAACGAGACTAAGGCTATCGTCGCGTCGCCGCCACATGTGAAGCGACACAGGCATTGGAGGTCGCCTCACCGTTATTTTTATGGCCACTGTCGGCAATTTTGGCGCCGCTCTATTACCTTAATGATCTTACTCAGAATACATTACAGTCGTACATTCTGTTTCATCTGTTTGTCATGATTATGATTTTGTTCAATGCGTATAATTTGATTTAATGACAGACACTGTTCCAAGTTACTTTCATTTGTTGTCATGTAGTGTTTACGAGCACTCTTTTGCTGATACATGAAGAGCTCAGTCGCAAAATGCCCCTTTCGCAAAATGTTCCTTTCGCAAAATGTCCTTATCCTCAAACAGGACGGGCACGCCGCAATCGCGGCGGTAAGAAGACCCCTTTTTGAGGAGCGGCTGGATAGGCGTCACGGCGTCCTGTCCCACCGCATGACGCAGGTCCTCACCGGACACGGAAGTTTCGGGAGGTTCCTGTGTCTGATAGGGAGGGAAGAAACGCCTGCGTGTCACCACTGCGAGGATCGTCCGGAGGACACGGTGGAGCATACGGTGCAGGACTGCCCCGCTTGGGCAGAGCACCACCGTGTCCTCACGACGGCGATAGGCGGAGACCTGAGGACACATTTGATGATTTTACCACGCTAAAAAAAAAGGTGCTCTATAAATAATTGCTCAAACGAGAATACCTCAACGTTTGATTAGAAAAGGAGGATGCAATTGTACACACACATAAACTAAATTAAAAAGAGAAATCGTTTGTGAGTTTAATTTGTCTAAAAAACTAGTCTTCTCTGCGAACATTTTTTTCTATGGACATTCTGCTAAAGGTATTGTTTTGCGAAAGGGATATCTTGCGGAAGGTACATTTTGCGACTGAGCTACATGAAGTAATAGATGATAGATGAAAACTTGCTGATATCTTGATACATCTATAATCGTCCTTTTTTTCTTTTGTTCTTTCAACCAGCACTAGCACAGTACTATATACCAATCTTACTGTTTCTATACGCATCGTGACCAGGATCCAATGTGGCAAGCTCCAATCAAATGTTACAGCTTAGTTGAAAGGGCCGTTTTTATTATTTACTAGCTTCCGCCCGCGACTCCGTCCGCGCGGATGTCGGTCTTCGCGTGGATGGTTTATTTCCCCATTTGGAGTAACTCTGACAATGACATCTTATAAATATTACGGCGCTGAATCCACTGCGGGTAATGCAACGTGTGTTCGCGGTTCAACAGAACAACGTCTATGAATAAAACTGAAAAATAAGATTTTTTTTTCTACGTATTTTTCCAGGATATAAAGTATCCTATGTTATGCCCAGGATAATAAGGAATAATTATACCAAGTTTCATCGAAATCGAACCGTTAGTTTTCACGTGATGCCTGCACAAACAGACAGACAGACAGACAGAAAGACAGACAGACAAAAATTTTTTTAATCTTATATTTGGGTTTGGTATCGATCCAGCAACACCCCCCGCTATTTATTTTTTCAATATTTTCAATGTACAGAATTGACCCTTCTACAGATTTATTATACTTAGTATAGATTTACAGTGTTTGTTTTGTAGCGAACGAAAAGATGGTCCTACCCAATTTTTTTAACCATTTACAACATTTTTTTAACGTACAAGAATAAATATTTATGTAATCACATTTTACAACCTTTAATTTTGATAGGCATCCCACTGGATAGGTTTCGTAGAACGAAAAGAAAGATCAAGAAGGTCCGTTAACCGGTTGAACAGAAGGATCCCCCAAGATCTTCAATGATGAGACGAGGCTCTCGCTTGGAGGTTCGGTTAAGACCTTGAATTAGAAGACAGTTCTTCTCGATAAGGCTTGCATCTTGCAAGAAATTCCTATCTTTGAGGTCCTAACTAGCAATGCATTGAACTATTATTCAAAATCAAAATGAAATCTGATCAAATCAAATCAAAACGAACTGTGTTTCATAACAAAATGTATATTTTGTATTTTTAAATGTAAATGTTTTAATTCCTTATTAGTAAATACGAATGTGAGTTTGTTTATTCTGCTTTCACGATTCTGCTGGACCGATTTTGAATAGCACAGAGTAAGTAAAGTGCATGTGAAAATAAAGAAAAGCTTTATGAATGTTCTGTGTTCGATGATTTTATTTATTTTATTAATCATGACAATAATATTAATCAATGAATCAAGCAATGATTGAGGGCCCACATAATACGGTTGCTAAAAGTTTAATGTAATCCCGCATCCGACATTTTTCATGTCAAGACAAATGACAGTTTACTAAAGCTCCGTATACATTATCCATAATGATGTGCCGATCAAGGTCACGATTTTTTGTTTTCTATAAAGAAAAGCTTTTTATTTCTTATACTTTTCACTAATTTGAGAAAATAAATCAATAGACCAATTTATGCGTCTTTTCAAAAGATCATAAACATTGTTTGAATAGCAATAAGGTAAGGATGGTAATTTGCCGTGCGTCTAGATGTGAGATGATAGAAGGGGGCTGGTGGGATGAGGTCGTGGAGTTCTTGGGCACACTCTCCGAAGTACAATCTGTAGAAGACCGACAGGCAGGCAATCTTTTGAGGGTATTTTCATGAATGAACGCGAGCTCCATCCGTGGAACCCAGACTCCACGGGAAGCTGCCATTCTTCTTCAAATATGAAATAGAGGCATTACCTCCCTCTTTTAAGATTTTCACCTGAATTTGTAGGTGCGTAAATATAACTGAAGACAAATAGGTACTACCTGTCGGCAGAAGGCTGTCATCTTCTGGACTTTCTAGTGTGTCGCGTGTGCAATAGTGTCGCATTTCTCCTCGAGTACGTACTGCGAGGAAAGTGATTTGAAAGCGAGTTCATCATTATTCCGAAGAGACTAGACGTGGCTTTCCCTAATCAGCGCGGTTCGGCATGCTCAGTGCGTGACGTCACAAGGCTGCTCTACTGCACAGAGCTGATGGTTTTTCAAACATTATGCTCAACACTGCTCGTTCAAATCAAATCATTTAATTCTTTGATCAAATGAAATCATTTAGTTCCTCAGCCCTATCAGTGAATAATGTACGAAACAAACACGTGCTTGGTGAATTAATATTATCTGACAACGAAACGCACGCAGTTCTGTACCAATCTCCTCCAGACGGTGGAAGTCAGATGACAACGTTGTGGATGTCGCACAAAAGAATATTAATTAGTTCAGTTTATGTCAACAAGTGTGAACAGAATCCGAATTGGTTCACATTCTCATTCAGCTTAGAACATCGCTCTCAAATTACCTACCTACATCGCGAATCAAACACGACGACGCAATATAGAAGTGACGACGGACATTTATATTGCAATAGTATGCAACTGAAGTTCTTAAGTAGCGCCCGGACAACACTACAACCACCATACTGGTACAGTCAGCGTCACGGTATGGGTATCCCCATTAAAGCACCTATGTTCGTTACTGGCACAGAAATATTTACATATTTTTTTTCTAAAACGTTGCCCCTAGGAACTAGAAACTAGGAATTTCTTCCTGTGTCGTGGGTGCGTTTGCAAACATAGAAACTCACATACACAAACACCCAGACCCGGAACAACAACTTGCAGATCATACAAATATTTGTTCCGTGCGGGGATCGAACCAGCGACACGCTGCGCCACAGTCGATCGCTCAGCCATTGCGCCAACCGTATCGTCAATCTATGGTTACTGGGTTCCGTACCTGCACAAATTGTTTAAATTGAATGACTTCTAGATCTAAGCACGCAGCACGTGGATAATCTTTCAAATACCTGCAGAACTCCCCCACTTGTGAACTGTGACACCTAATAGACTGAGAGAGAACTGTTGCTGTTAGTTGCTGGTGCAACAATGTCGCAAAGATACAACGTAGTGAGCCGCGTGTGTCGTGCTGCCTGTGGCGCGCTTATCTCACGTAGCATAGAGAAGCGCCGCCGCCGCCCGCCGGACCGTTCCACTTCCTGCAATAACAAGCACATCATAGTCACCAGACCACTTCGCGATTATATAAGTAACAAAAGAGCTGTAAGTAACAAACTGCGTAATGAAGGAACTTTAATGAGTATATTTTTCCACGCTTCACCTGAAATTTGTCTTACAGCAGTGCGACTCACTGTATATCGACATGACTGACAGTCCGACCCGTGAATCTGTTCCTGTGTGCTTGTGCCGCTATCAGTGACCGCATCGAACAATTACGCGCGTTATGATTCATTAGCACGCGGACACGTCTCACCATGCCGTAACACTAGTGGCCGCTACGTAACCATTCTTATAATGATTCAAGTATGTTTCGGTCCTCCCTGACTGGGCTACTTACTACCTAGGTAAGTATTTATAACGTTCACATCATCTGTCTACGATGATATTTTCCGTAGCAGGAAATGTTCTTAGCCATTTGATGATGAAGTCAACATTTAGTGAATGTCGACATAAGTTAGTCTTACTGATAGGATAAATTATAAGTGGCATAGCCGTCCCATCGCAAACGCTTTCATAGCAAACTATTGAAATGTTTCTGTGTCACCAAACTGCTGCCAGGGATTGACACATGCTGTACAGTGCATTCCGGACCATTCACTGACAAAGCCTCATAGAGTCTCCGGAAACCCTAAGTAATTTTTAAGTCGCTGCGTTGTATTGTATACCCGTGATTTTAGCCTTTATAAGTAAGTTTTGTATAATAAGAAGGGTCCGACTTCGTGGTGCAGTGTCACTGTTCCAGAACAGAGTGGCGGATGGCGGTTTCCTTCAGAGTGACGGTTCTCATGCGCACGCGCACTATCGCGTCTGCATCGCCACCGTGTCGCACCACAGCCTCGCCAACCTGACGTCAATCGTTGATGATGATGATATCAAGGAGATATTGAGTACGAGTCATACTTAACAAACATTTAAATCGTAGGTATAAGTAAAAGTTACGCTGCTCAATATGTTATAACCATCGTTTTGAAGAAATTTTTGAGTGTATTACATTAACATTCAATAGCATAGCCTGTGCCTTCTTTTTAGTAATGTCTTTACGATTTTTACGCCGACATTAATCATATAAGAGTCTAATCGTTATCTATAGCACTGATATACAACATTATTTTTAGTATAAATGCGAAACTTGAAAACGTTTGTTCAGAATTAGTAACTGAATCGATTACAATATTTTACACCAGGGTATATTTTGTTTAAAAAATGTTTAATTAAATTGTATCACCAATTAATTACAATACAGTCACCGTACGGCTACCTATTGCCAAACTATTATAAATGAGTGTACACACAGGAGGCACGGGTTGTGCGGGTCGCGAACCGCCGTGAAACGAGCGTATTTTTGAAAGGACAACTAGTTAACAAGCTTATAAATTTGTGATTTGCCATGATACAGTTTTGAAATTTTGTACATACATTTTTTACACAAAAATACTAGATAAATGTATCGGATTTCGAATAAACAAAAAAATACGTTGTATAGAGTGATAAGTAGCACTCTTATACGATTTTAAGTCATTTTCAACATTTTATACCACTCTGCGATGACATAATTTCCTGTTAATTAGTGCATAAAAATGTTGTATATTACAATTATTTTATACGAACTCATAAAATAATATGAAACAATGTGATATTGCTAGGAATGAAGAAAGAAGATCTGTTTTTCTGTAATCAAAGAAGACGAAGAAGATGATATATGTGGTAAATTATATCTTGTTCATATTAAAGTGCAAATGAAGCCAGTAAAAATAATAAACTTACAAAACCAACACGTTCGATTCCTGAAGCAGTTTTAGTTTTGGTCAAAATCGGTCTCGAGACACCTTTCAGTAACTGTTTGCAAGTTTGTTAAAGTATAGGCAACGTTTTCTCGGTAAATTAGGCGATTTAATAATATTGAGAAAACGTACGTATAATTATTCCATTTATTTATTTCCCAACAGATTATGTACTAGAAGATTATTTCTTATATGTCTGAATTCATCTTTCAATGCAAAAATACAACACATCAAATTGTTAATTTTAAAGTTTCGATCCACAACATGTTACACGGCATTTTATCAAATGGCGACAGCCATTTGATAAAATGCCGTGAAGCAGCGGTAATGAACGACATATCATAACTCGAAGAAAAGTGTATAACATGACGCCTATACGACCACTATACAACCGACATAGTAATTTATGCGACTCCTTAGGAACGTTGGTTTTCTTTTTAAACATCCCACCCTAGGAATTTCTCCTGTGTCGTGGGTGACAAACATAGAAACTCACATTCACAAACACCCAGACCCGGAACAACTACTTGCACATCATACAAATATTTGTTCTGTGCGAGGATCGAACCCGCGACACGCTGCGCAGCAGTCGATCGCTCAGCCACTGCACCAAAAGCGCCGTCAAACCGCCGCCGCCGATTTCTTGAGGGTATTAGTCTAGTAGTATTAATGGAGCAGAGGCCAAAATAAATTCCCAGTAAAAGAATTCTAAGTAAACTGCTGCTGTGTTGGTGCATAATCTGAAGATTATTAATTTCTCTGGCTTTCAAGTGTGAGCGAATATGCGAAGTTCGCATGTAAGACGTGGTGCAGGTACATGTAGCAGGTTGGCGACAGTGGGTATTTGTGCAGTAGTCGCGGCGTTGCGTCGTGTGGTGGCGATGCTTGCAATTCTGTCACGCGGCGACGACACGGGCCGAATGTTGCGTGCGCACATTAGCGGGAGTGTTCTCACGTCGGGCGCGGTTCGCGCGAACCGCACCGTTAATCAATCGCCGACCGTGGGAGCAGCGCGCCACGTGCGACACCCGCACCCCTGCGCGCCTGGCCTCTCTGACTGACTCCACTCGTGATAACTCGTGCTGACTCCCGAGGACGGTGGCCCGGCCCGACCACTTCTCTATCGCTGCTTATACAGTACTCACTATTTATAGAGCATCTGCGGCGGGTGAGTGACGTAGCACCGTGAAAAATATTACTAGTCGGGGCGCAAGCGCAGCATTCTGTGCGCAGGCGCGAAATACGAAACAATAGCGGTTTAAAATACAATGAGTGCGACCTGAAATACATAACATCAACGACATTCCCGTCACGACTGCGCGCTTACCTTTTTCGACTATTTTGTTCGTGTCCGCGCCTGCGCGCTACGGCGCGGCGAAGAAGCCGATCACGAGCCGTGACCTCTCTCCTTATTAATAACGTGGCTTGAATTGGAGATTCAGTAAATATCGCATTATGAGCGTCGACTGCTGCGCCCCCGCACCGGCTGCTGATCGTACTGCTGCATCGCACAGTCCCTCAGTGCCAGAGTCCCACGTCTCATCCCGTTGCCCGCGCTTAGCATGCGAGTGGTGCGTCGCATCGTCTGCGCGCGCACATTACCTATTCGCTCGTGATTAAATAAACACGTCGCCAATGCAGCGATGGGCCACTAATTGCTGATCGCAATTCAGCGTGACGATGTGGAGACACGACCGCGGCCGTGGCCCGCACATCCTAGCCTAATTGTCGCGGTCACACCCGCTTAGCATACATTACAATAGGAATCAGCTATTCCGCCGATGTCTTGGATGCCACTGTCAAGTGCGCGATTATCTGCTCTAAGATATCGCGATTATGGCGGGTTCGGTGCGGCGCGACACGGCAGTTAGGACGTCGTCGCTTGAGGCGAACGTCTGGAAGTGAATACGCAAATTGTCTAATTAACGTGTTGGTCAGGGGAGCGCGGGGTGAGGTTTCAATAAGAATGTAATGTTAATGTCTGCGAGTAGCTCCGCTCCGCACGCCACTCCCCGGTGCGGGCGTCATTATGAGCTCATGTGTATGTCTCGTTCGTACTCCAGATCGATGGAAGACTGCTTTATAGCGTTTACGAGCGGCGACATACATTTTTTGAGCTATATTTCGCAGGTGTTATCTTTAGTTGCCCGAACACGAATTGAATACGATAAACCGTCGACGTCGTCACTCGTCACTCTAAAAAAAAACACTAATTGAACGAAGCATAATAGGAATGTGAATAAGTTTTATTTACTGAATGATTTGACTTCAAAATAATGTATTACACGTGACCATTTACGTTGGTTAGAGTTTATTTAGCAGTTTGTCAGAACGCAGAAGGAGCGACATATACCATCCCTTATCGCCACGTCACGCTCACGTCGCCGGAAGTCACATGTTACGTCTTCGGCGGCCAGACGTGTAGACAGCCAGACGTGACACACTGCCAGGGTTTTCAGAGCCTGCGCGTTCTTTCTGAGAACCTAACACTATGGATTGTAAAAAATCTTTGCCAGTTTTTGTACTTTGAATGAAAAATATTTAATAGTCACTATATACCACTACCTACACATTTGATGAGCTGAACTTTGTGTTCCGTTTATTTTGTTTAAGTAGATTCTATAACGCCTCTTGGACGAGAACTGGCTTGGAATGGTTCAACCGGTCATCGCGTACTGGAGGAAACAAAGGAAAGTTCAGGGTAAAATGCTTCATTGAATGTTTGATTGATGTAATGATGTGTGAGGGTGGTTTTATAAAGAAACAGGTTGTCGGTATAGGCAGGTACGTGCGGGTCTGTACTACAGGTAAAACATGTAGTTTTTTCATTCTTACTTTTCAAGAAACATGATATTTTTTTATTTAATTCCTTTTTTTTTAAATTGTGGTAATATCATCAAATGAGTCCTCCCACCCAGGGCAGAGCGGGAGGGACTGTCAGACTCGTACTGACTAAAATCCACGGTGACTTTCAATAGCCCTTTACGTTCCGGGGTCACGGTAATTCATACAGTCCCGCGACCTTCTTGAATGCATATGAAACTGTAAGATCCCGTAGTAGTAGGCACCTTACACTTGCAGTTTTAGTAAGAAGTTTTAAGTTGGAGTTACGGTCGAGATGAGTTGACGTAAACACGCACAGATTTTGTAGCACTAAAGTTTATTAGATGTACCGATCACAACTAAGTTTGAGTAGGATGCTAATCCGCGGTGTTCGTAGTAAGTAATTAATTGTCAACTAACTAAAATTGTATTGAGAATCATTATAAATACGGTATAAAAAGTAGGTTGCTGCGTGAGCAGTCTGACAGTATGTACGTAAACCGTACAGAAACGTTGGTACTGCGGCTGGCTGGGGCCCCAGGTCTATATTAAAAAGACATCACGACCCGGGAACGCAAAGGTCTATTGAAAAATCAGGTTAAAATTTGAGCCAGTCAAGTTCTTTCCGCTTCACATATTACGAAACGACACATTTGTTTATATTCCAAAAAAAAATGGTTATTGAGGATACTGACTACACTAGAGAATAAAGTCAACTAGTGCACATCTTTAGCATTATTTATTTGTCATAATTCGTTATCAATGGACATAGTTGTTATTATTTGTGGACATCCTATCCGACCAGTACATATCCGTACGTACCTGTCTGTACCGTCAACCGTGTAGCTAGCGGAGATGCTGAAAATTATAATATGAATTAGTTTGCCTGTCTGTTGAGCAGTTTTGACAAACAACAGTAAGGCCGTTGTCTCCAGGTTCCTTCCTGCGCGTCGCGTCGGATGCCGGCAGTGCGCGGGAGCACGTACGCCGATACGTGGCTTCCTGCGCCCGCAGCCCCGCCGCGTAGGGGCACATCATACACGATTCACAGGACACACTTCTAGGCCTGCAAGAGTAGCAACCATTCAAAGGCTTGCTTCTATATTCGTTGTTGAAATCTTTTCATTAGTTGTATGAGCTAAGTCTGCGCTCTACGCCCACATTATCTTAACTTCCTAATTTACATTCGTATAAGTTTGTTTGTTACCTTTTCACGCCTAAACCACTGAACCGATCATCCTGAAATTTTGGATTTTCGTTTTCAGGTATACAGCGACGGATATAGATTACTTTTTATTTAGTAGGAAATACATTAAAACGGTAGTATTTTCAATATGGAACATTTCATAGCAGCCAGAAGTTATGGCTGGAAGAATACAGATGCGAACTAGAACATGCGGTGAATGTATGGTCACAGTAGTGACACGCAGTGTTATTACTGCGTCTCCAACCAATCTACGTTTAAAAGGAAACATAAACAGGAGGTTTTATAACAAAACGATGCTCCCACGGGCAGCCGAGTCGGAAATACAGAATCCGTAGTGCATATCAATGGGATGTTGTTACAAGACTCCGGGTATGAGGAAATACTACTCAAGATACTATCAACTGCATATAGGATGTACTGTAGCATGTCTATTCCTTCGACCGTCAGTACGTCTGCAGAAATGGCTGATCAACTTTCACTGGGGCATGGTGATTCTACGCGCAATATTGGTGACTCTACAGGGCGAATTTTCCAACTGGGCGTGGATCGCCAAATCCGAAACTATGAGGAATAGCATAAAATACTGAAAAAAGTAAAGAACCGATTTTGATGAGAACTACAACTACATCATTGGATTTATGAAAAAATTAATCTTCATCATGGAATCTGAAATTCACTCTGTATATTCAATATATGAATTAATATACAGAAAGAATATACATTATAATATAACGAATATACATCTCACCAGAGCCCTAACCACCGGCGGCACCTTGGACCCATTTCCGATGCTGATGGGCTACTATGTTTTATATTTTTTTATACCTATATCCAAATAATTAAAAAGGTCTTAAATAATATTCATAATTGAATTAAGGAAACAATAACGTCATTTATTTCGACGAACTAGGATCACACTATAATGGATTATTCTTTCAAATGTTGTGGAGCCGGGCCGTTGAGACCGCTAGCGGAACCGCTGCGGAAAGAGCTCACGGCTGCAATCAACTGTGGGACTGTAATTTTGATTCGATATTCGATAGTTCTGAACAACAAGGGGATCCGGGTTAACAGGCAGGTCTGGAAAGGTGAGGTCATCCGCAGGCCCTGGATGTTTACTCTCTAGGGCTGAAAAAGTCTCTGGAGAGTATGGCGCTAGCACATCACTGCTGAACAATAGTCTGGTTGCCCCCCTAATATCACCCTCACTTAATTTGGATTCCACATGTGCACAAATGCCTTTCTGAATAAGGTTATTAAATGTAGGTAATTTGAAATCTAAAACATAGGCAATTTTCTTTTATTTTGTTAGTCAGAGACTTTTTTGCCAATTTTTGTTTTTGGAAGTGTAGAAGCCTGTAAGGGAAGTGAGTAACAGCTCTCAGGCGCAAAGGCGCGAAACGGACACATTGCGCTGAACTCAGCGAAACAGAAAGTCTCGCACCTCAAGGAACTATAATAATAATAATAGGAGTGACTTAGCACATTGCTGGAGGATTCAGGTCTAGGCTATTGGTTGAGGAGAGGCGGTCAGGTTATATCTCACCTCCTTTATATGGATGACCTGAAACTCTTTGCCCCCACTCATTCGCAGCTGATGGGGCTACTGAAGATTACTGAAACCTTCAGTAGCGCCATTATGATGGAATTTGGTGTGGACAAATGTGCGGTCATGCATGTAAAACGAGGGGAGATTGTGGAATCTGTGAGCACCCAACTCTCAGATTCCATAAACCTTAGATCCCTATCAGCAACCGAAACCTATAAGTATTTGGGTGTGTCGGAATCATTGGGCATCACATCAATGTAGCTGGCATGAAGCAATCGTTGAAGGAGCGCTTCTTTGGCCGCCTGAATAAAGTGTTAAATAGTCTTTTATCAGGCGGAAATAAGGTGCGCGCCTACAATAGTTGGGTCATGCCGGTTTTGATGTATTCTTTCGGCATACTCAAATGGACTCAGACGGAACTTGACGCCCTAGATAGAAAGGTCCGAACACTGCTGACTGCAAATCGGATGCATCACCCACGGTCATCGGTAATGAGACTGTATATCCCGCGGAAGTGTGGAGGTCGTGGCTTCCTCAATGCTAAGACCTTGCACAACCGTGAGGTATGCAGTCTCAGGGAATACTTCCTTGAAGCCGACGTGGGGATGCATCGAGATGTAGTCTCAGTGGATAAAGGCCTTACCCCGCTCTCCTTGGCTATTTTTTTTTTTTAAATGGGACAAACCCACCACACTATTCCCTAACCACTGCAACTCCTGTGCGCCAGAATCAACAGTGGCAACCAACCAGAAAAGGGCCGAGACAATGAAGCTCGACGTGTCCCGGAGAATGAATTTACCTGTCTTGGATCCTGCAACGAATAGTGGAGGAGTAGGAAAAAATATATGTTTCCACTTCCCTCCCTGCAAGCAGGAGACAGAACAAAACAAGGCCAATAGGCACAAAGGGACATTACAACTGGGAGAAGCCCAGTTGCCTAGCACCACGGGTAAAATGACTACTAATATTAATGGGTCCTAAATTGTGAGCTGCTAAATTTGATTCCAATAATAGGTATGGCAAAAACGCTTGAACGCACGGAAGTTTGTTCGAGTTTCAACAAGGTCCGAGTAGTAAATGACTCCAGATGTAGTCTGAACAGTGTTCAACATAATATTACGTTCGTTCTGCCAAAGAATACACTCCCATAGAATATGATGTGCTGATTGTTCATATTCACAGTCAGATGTCGAACATTGACAAAAAGGCGAGGGAACAAGCTTGAAGGAAAATAATTTACTTTTAAAGTTACCATGTCCCGTGAGAAATTGGGCAACACAGTGATCCACCTCCAGCCACGTCCTAGCCAGCCGCTCACGAACGGATGGAAAGAACTGGTGGAGGTGCCGCCCCTTGATAGAATTATCCCACCTACTTTGCCATTCGGATAAAAGATCCTCCCAGACGTCACTCTGGGGTTTGAACAATCTAGATATCTTATCACGGTCACGTTGAGGTAGAAAATCAGCATCAGTGGTCTCCCGTGTGGAAAAGTACATTGCAGCACGTCGCTGTACTTCAAGATCGACTGGAAGAACACCAGCAAGTACCGGTAAAGCTTCAGTACTGACGGTTCTATACGCTTTACTTAAGAATAACAAAGCCAAGCGCTGGCTTTGAAGCAATTTACGTCGTGCCGCCCCTATGGTGGCCCTATCGGCCCAAACAGGTGCTCCGTAGCACATACAGCCCAAGTAAGTAGCACCATAAATAGTTTTTAAGGTTAAAAACGACAAACCCCAAGTAGATTTGGATATTCTCGTTAGGGCATAAAAATTATTTTTAGCTTTTTCACCAACTGTTTTTATATGTTCTATGAATGTGAAATTCCTCTCTAAGACTAAACCAAGATAGCACACCGATTTCTTTCTCTTAACGGGAACATTATTGAATTTAATACTAGGCCACGATTTAAGGTCACCTTTTAAAATGAGTTGATAGGTTTTTTGTGGTGCAAAGGTCAGACGGTTTCGATCACACCACTGTGATATTAAGCGTAGGCAAGTGTCAGCCAAATTCTCGAGGCCAGCACGAGTACTCGACTGAATGAGCAGAAGGCCATCGTCCGCATAACCAGTTAAAGAACAACCACTTGGTAGTGGAATCGCGAGGAAATCATCGAAGCCTAGATTCCATAAATAAGGACCGATAACCGAACCTTGAGGACAGCCCATGGTGAGAGGTTTCGATATGGAATGATGTCCGAGTTTAAGTTTCGCGGATCCATTAGAAAAGTACGAACAAAGAAGATTAAATATATTATTATAGCAACCACGAGCTTTTATTTTAAGTAGTAGCATTGGCCACCACGCGTTATCAAAGGCCCCGGAAATATCTAGAAAGATCCCAACTACGTACTTGTGTTTAGAGGTATTAACCATTTTTCTAACAGAAAGTGCCGCGTCAACGGTTGATTTCCCGATAGTAAAACCGAATTGATTTTTATGGAATTTGGGCCCGTCCGGTAACAATCGTGGGACGATAAGACGCTCCAAGAGCTTTCCCAAAGATGGTAATAAAGTTATGGGCCGGTATGACTTAGGGTCATCTGGAGGCTTGTCGCCGCTTTTAGGTATTATTCGTATAAAGCCATGTCTCCATATACGAGGAAAAACGCCTTCAGAAATACACCGGTTGTAAACAGTTAATAACGCGTCACCCGCTGTTCTACACGCTTCTTTTATCATACGATTAGATATTTTATCTTCACCTGATGATTTGTTAAGGGGCAGTCTCCTAACAACATTCATTAATTCGTCAGTGGATGGAAGGTCTGACGCTGGTGATTCAGGCGGGACTGTTGCCCATGCTCTAATTTGTTGGTGGTAGTCATTATCATTAACAGGTGAATCATCAGGGATAAGAGTATTTAATAAAACTTCCGTTGTTTCTTCAATACCGGCGGTGTGTTTATTATTTACTTTAATATTCTGAACATACGCTAGGTCGATCGATCGATTGGCTTTAAACTCATGATATAAAGGAGACCACGGACCTTCTTTTTCTAATTTATCGACTACTTTACGCAACAAATTACCCTTAGATTTTTCAACCGATGCTCTGTAACGGGACTTGGCAACTCTAAATGTATTTAAAGCAATGGTTAGCGAGTCTCCGGTGACTTGACGTTTTTTAAGCTTATTAAGATGTTTACGCGCTCGACGATAGGTTTTACGCTGTTCGGTTAGGTAGTCACACCACCAATCACATCTACGTATATTGGTCATAGGTCCGCGACCAATGGCAATGTCAGCACAGTAAGTGAAGGTGTCTGACATAATTTCAGCACTTTCTTCGGCTGACAGCCCATCACGAGTGAACTCTTTGGCGTGACATGCAAAAAGGGATCTAAAGAATTCCCAATTAGCACCTTTACTTTTGTACCTAAAGTTACCAGTGACATGTGAGGAACCCTGAATAGAAACCGGAACAAACTCGTAAACGATCAAGCGATGATCACTACAAGACGCGTCCGGTAGGACACGCCACCTATCCAAGTGTACGTCTGCACTAGAAAGTGTGACGTCAATACAAGATTCGCCCATTTGGCTGCAAAAAGTAGGTGGTGCGTCGGGGGTGTTGTGAATAGTTAGGTTCATTTCAGCAATGAAGTCTTCAACAGCGCAGCGCCGTTCGTAATCCGTGGACCGAACTTTGCCATACCACAGGGACGAGGACGCATTAACGTCTGCGCCTACGATAACTTTGCAGCCCGCGAGTGACCGCAAGACGTGACGGAGATTATGTATGTGAGGACCAACAGGGTCTGAATATTGAAAGTAGCAGCTCACAACGTAAACTTTAGAAGTAGCGGATGAGACTTCCGCGACGGCGCAGTGTTTATTCATGAGGTTTCGTAAAGACGTTACTGTATAGTTAGAAGAACGTGACACGTAAATTCCGGCTCGAGCCTTATTATCCAACTGAACTACCTTGTGACGTAAGCGCGTGTTTTGGTATTGTTCTTGAACCAGTACAATGTCTAAGTTATAATCGATAATTAATTTGTCCAATTCAGATGTCGCCACCCTATCGTTGTGTAGATTTAATTGACCTATTTTTAAACTATCCATTATATTAGTAGTTAGTGTTGCGTATTAACTGTTCGAGCCTAACTTTATAGGTGGTACACTGTTGGGACCCGCACCGATGGTCAAACGGTTTTTTAATACGTTTACACGCCGCACATACTGGTGTAAAATTTAAATTATCCTTATGCGGGCATTCTTTTGTTTCATGTGCTTCAGAGCAATTAGCACAGATAGGCGATTTATTAACGCAGTATTTTTTCACGTGACCGAACTGCTGGCAATGTAAACAACGAACTACATCGATATCATCAAAAAATCGGCAAGTCGCGAAGTCAATAAAAAGCTTCTCTTTGGTACTAATTAAATGCTTTCGTATGACGTTGTCGATTTCAATGCCTACCCACTTCCGACCATTATCTAATGCACGTCTACGTATAATTTTTGTCGACTTAATAAAGTCTTCCTCACTAATTGCCAATTCGTCTTTAATATTTTGACGGTACAACGCATACAGAAAAGGTTTGTCTTCCATTGAGGATGGGACGTCTTTAATCAATAAACGTGGCCTGCGGCCTTTCGGTTTTTCAAGTCTTAACCCGGCGGTCTTTATAGCCTCAATCGACTGAAGTTTACTTATTTGATTGTCGTGAGCGACACGTAATACAACGCCCGATTTCGCGATTTTTTTCATGCCAACTATTTGAAAACCGTCGTCCGTTGGCTTAATTGCTTTTTTAAGCGCTTCTTTAGTGGCTGAGGAAGTCGCGAATTCAGCTGACCTTTCGTTGGTGGGGTATGCTATTACACACGGCAGCGGTGGCCTAGACTCCATCACTGGAGCGACCTTCGGCAGACGAAGTTTCAGAGAATCTGAATAAGAAACTTTATTGGAATCAGTTTTAACAATGCTGACATTATTATTTAATTTGAGTTTGTCCAATTCGCGCTCGATATTGGCTAACTTCGTTTCATTAGAGGACGACCGTATAGCTAACAAAGAAACAATAGACGTAATCCGCTGTGTCATGTCCATAATCGCGGATTTATTGGCTACATTAATAGGGGATCCTTGATCGATTACAAGGTCGTTTATTTTCGACAAGTATGCAGATGCCTGAGTAACTAAATAGCAGTAGTCTTCGTTTGAATTACTGACATTATTTATTGATAGCGGCGAATTCTCAACAGAATCGGTTAAATGTTGTCTCTTCGGCCTATCTTCGGGTGTTAAATAAGACGGAGACAATTCGGTAAACAAGCGTTTAGGGTAAGCGGAGGTCGGTGACCTAGGAGGTTTATTTACTTGTCGCGAGGTCCCCCCGCCACGGTCTGGCGGATCATCATAACTGGACAACATTTTTAAATCAAAACTACAAAAGGATTTAAATCAGATCGTAAAAACAAGGCGAAACAAGATTTTTTTTTTCCTTACGCGGTACCCCCACACCCAAAAAATAAAAAAGTACTCACCGAGCGCTGATGAACTAATTTAAAACTATATTTACCAATTAAATACGCGTAATAACACTTAAAAAACTTACAATACCAACACTAAGCACAAAGGCACACAGTTAGGATCAATTCACGAGCCGGTAATTGATAACGAGACACGAAAAACGTAATTATTAACGGCAGCGATACAAATCACATCTACACGGCGCCGTCGCACAGAGGGAAGTGAACTCTCCTTGGCTAACGAGAACTGGCGCAAACCTGTGGTATTGGATACTAATGATCGCAAGAAGGTATGGCAGAGCAAGGAGCTACACGGACGGTTTTACCGGGCCCTTCACGGACCTGACGTAGACCTTTTGGCGTCTGTGGCCTGGCTACGTTTCGGTGACCTCTTCGGGGAAACCGAAGGTTTTGTCTGTGCAATTATGGATGAAGTTATCTCTGTCGGGCATGCCACCGTCCCGGTGAGTCGATCAGACACATTGTTTCCGGTTGTTCTCGTCTTGCTAACGGCGAGTACTTGCACAGACACAATCTAGTAGCTAGGATTATCCACCAGCAACTTGCCCTGCAGTACAACCTTGTGGATTCTGAAGTACCATACTACAGGTATGTGCCCGACCCAGTTCTTGAAAACGGTCATGCCATATTGTATTGGGATCAATCTATCATCACTGACAGGACTATTGTTGCCAATAAGCCTGATATTGTGGTGGTAGATCGCCGAGAGCGCCGTGCAATGATTGTTGATATCACTGTCCCTCATGACGAAAATCTCGTGAAAGCTGAAAATGATAAAAAAATCAAGTATCTTGATTTAGCTCACGAGATCGTCGACATGTGGAACGTGGACTCAGCAGTCATTGTACCGATAGTCGTTTCGGTCAATGGACTCATTGCGAAGAGCCTCGACCAACACCTCAAGATGCTCTCGTTGTGCAGCTGGCTCAGGGGCTTGATGCAGAAAGCAGTTCTTTTGGACACGGCGCGCATTGTGAGGAGGTTCCGCTCTCTAGAGCCCTTACCACCGGCACCTTGGACCCTGTTCCCGATGTTGGTGGACCACAATTTTTTTATATTTTTAAATGTTTTTTTTTAATTTATTTTTTGTAAAAATATTTAAAAATGTAAACAGATAGGAAAAAAAAATGAATAAAGGAAATAATAGGAGTGAAAATTTCCATGAAGGTTGACCAGAAGGTGCTGATGTCGGGATTGTGGCTGGGGGTCCAAAGGTACATTATGGGGTTTATGGACCTTGCCATAATGTATATTTAGACCCCGTTCGCCTTTAGAGAAACAAGGCTGGGAGCAATGTGGGCATCTAACCAGTTGCACATCCAGTGATGTGGCAGGTTGGCTGGCACCACCCAAACCGGCAACGCTACATGCGGCGCTGAATATTTATTTTTTAATTTTAAGTTAACCTACAGCCCAACAGGGGCAAATCCGAATCCATAAGAGACACGAAAAAAGTGTAGGAGAGAGCAATTTTGAAATGCAAACCTATAATAGTTCTTGTTCCACTTGGCTGGACTTTTTATTTCATGTTAATTAAAGATATAATTATGAGATTCAAGGCCAATATCAATTACGATTTATATCTCTCTTGAATAATAAACAATATACGATCATATTAGACGCACGCCGCGCCGCCGCCGCTGCGCGGTTAGATGTGCGTCAACAGCTGGGCGAGGGGCGCATTAGCATCGCATAGTGATGCAGAGGGAGGCCGTAGGTACCGGTGATAAAAACACACATATTCCAGTGATAACGACGTAAATTAATGAATTATGTAGCGTATGCGCGCGCGCACGACTTGCGTAGTATTGAGCGGGAGTTGCCAAACCCGCGGTCACACCGCAATCGTCGGCATGATATATAATCAATATAATCATATAATCAACAATGGAAAGCTTTACATTGTTGATTATATGATTATATTAATAAAAAAAAATCTCTGACAAAAAAAAAACTCAAATCAATAGGCATGTTGATAGCAACAATGAATTATATAAATTAGTCAGTAAGTTTTGAAAAATAATGAATACTTTCGTTTAATTAATTCATATTTACAAATATATTAACCATAGAACGCATCAAAATTCGAGAGTGTGTGCCTGCGCGCATGACGTCAGAAGCAAGTACAAAACTATTTTTGCTTGTGACGTATTGACAAATTTTAAAGTGTCGTATCTTCGTCAATTTTGGTATACTTAAGGGGCCTCTTACAGTCCACTAGCGCCGCCAATCAAAAAAATGTCATAACTCGTAAATGGAATCAAAAATACAAAATGTGGTCTGTAATTCTCGCATACCTGGAAAAAAATAGATTATTATCGGACAACCAATACGGTTTTAGGGTCGGTAGGTCCACGGAGGATGCAGTAACAAACCTGACCGATTTCATATCCCTCAACCTTGGCCAAGGACAGGCATGTACTGGCATCTTCCTGGACCTCGCCAAAGCATTTGACACAATTTCTAGGGAACTTTTGATAAAAAAAATGTCACTTCTGGGAGTTCGTGGCGTTGCTTTGGACTGGTTTACCTCATACCTCAACAATAGAGCCCAAAAAGTCATCTTAGGGGAATATTCTAGCGACTCAACTGTGGCGCATTTTGGTGTGCCACAGGGAAGCGTGCTGGGACCAACCCTATTCATTGTCTACATTAACGGACTATGCGCCATGAAAATCCCCCAAGCTAAAATTTTTACATATGCGGACGACACTGCAATCGTATTTTACGGGAAAACTTGGGATGACGTTCAGCTCTCAGTTGAAACCGGGATCAAAGCTGTTGCGAACTGGCTGCAACATAATCTCCTGACGCTGAATGTAGACAAAACGAAGGCAATAAACTTTGCCATCTCAAAACGCACGTCTCCAGGAAGTGTTGCTTGTCTACAGTTACACTCCTGCTCTGCCCACTCTAGCCCAGAAAATTGTACTTGTCCGTACATCGAGCAAACAGATACGATTAAATATCTTGGAGTCTTTGTCGATCACCGTTTATCATGGTCCACACATCTAACTGCTTTAAGGGGTAGGATTAGAAAGATGCTTCGGATCTTTAAGCAACTGGGCAAGATTGCAGATGACTCAGTACTAAAGATGATTTATTACTCTCTGTGTCAATCGGTGCTTAACTACTGTGTAGTAGCATGGGGCGCGGCTGGTAAAACCTCAATGATTGGGGTAGAAAGAGCTCAGCGAGCTCTGCTCAAAGTTGCCTATAGACGACCGTTGCGGTACCCCACTAATACACTATACACTGAAGTGGGGGTTCTTAGAGTCAGACAGCTTTACATCCTGTCTGTTACTCTGAGATTCCACCAAACCTCTCTGAGCACTTTCTCTATGTCAAGTCGAAGGGTATATTGGGAAAAGCCTCGATGCCGTAAAACAATCGGCAGAAAGTGCTACAGTTTCATGGGACCACACATTTACGCGAAACTCAACGACCAATATAAAATTCTAAACCTAACACGTAACAAATGTAAAATTACTGTAACTAAATGGCTTCTTACACTGGACTATGACTCAACCGAAAGCTTATTATCCTAAAAATGCAAGTAACCCACATATACATACAAACACACAAATACACACCCCCACACACACATTTTATATATTAATAACATATTCATATATATATATATAAAAATATATATAAATAACTATACATATATAACTATAACATATATTAATTTATACTATATATCACAAACTTGCACAACATTCATACAAATGCTTTATTTGGGCAATCTTCTTATTTTGATTTTGTTACTTTTTTATTTTTTGTATTCCTTGTTTTAAGACTATCTTTAATCTAAGAATTAGTTGTAACAAAAAATTGTAAACGGAGCGAAGGAGCCTGGAACTCACGACACAGGGAATCCTAGTGTGAGTTTCAGGAATCAATGCATTAACTGTATTTTCTTTAAACAATAAATTATTCTATTCTATTCTAAAAAATACTGTAGAAAAGGCAATAACGTAATTTTATAACACATTGCCAACACTTGAAATATAGCTGTTTAGCTAAATTTTTTTATTTGTAACAAAAACGGCCGTTTATGTTTAGAATGAACGATTAAAGAATATCTGATAAAAGCTCGAATTAAAAAAATATTATGTCATAGAAATAGTTAATAGTTGGAGCCAGGTTTAACAACTACAGTGTGAACATAGCTTACAGTTACACCAATCCTCATAAATTTAAATAAATACATGCGGAGTTTCCTCCGTCACCGACTGCCTCATTACTATGGACCTACTCGTATTAAATATTACCTTTCGTCTTAACATCCGAATAATGATAGCAATATAAATATGTATCTTAGGTTGGGTGTAATTAAGGTCGGTATTAGCGTGTCCGGCCAGGTCGGGTGATGGATCTGAGGTCCGAGGTGAGGAATGATTGACGCGTTCGATCGCATCTGAATAATGCGCATCACTGCCGAACATTTCCATGAATCGCATGAATATCAAACGATGTTTGTTCTTCTTATTTTTTGTTTCACTTTTTTCGACATCTATTGCAAGAAACATCATTATAATAATTGTCATTAGCTTTGTGTTTTATTATATTTCGAAGAAAACGCGGACCTAGGTCTGCGTTTTCTTCGAAATATATTGCTTTGATTTTATGTAAAGGCTTTGAACGGGGGTTTCAGAATTGATGGTCAAAAAAAGAACGATGTAATTTCATGCTTTACATTTTATATTTGTAGTAATAAATGTAGGTATAACTTTAAATTAAGTTCTGCTGCATGCTGCAACGTCCAATGTTTATAATTCTTAACGTTTACAGCGCGTTACAATGATGTGCTAACTGATGAGTACTTAGTGGCTGATGTTCATCATTTATTGACTTTTTTTGTGTCCAAGGTCCTTTTGGCTGGCTGGGGACTTGGTGAGTCGACGGGCATCAGCGGGTGGAGCGCCCGCGTCGCCTGCGCAGGCTGCTTATGATTCCGGAGCGGCTTTGTTCGACGAGTTATTACCGCGAGCGTCGATTGTGATTCCGCGGGCATGCGCGCGCGCACAGCATACATAGCAGCTGGACGCTTTAGTGCCTCCGTGAGGCTTCACAATGTTAGAAAACTCTGTTCGTACGTGCCTCGCTCCTGTACATACGTGCGCGTATGTACCGCAAGGTACTCGCGGCGAGGCAGCCACACCAACCACCACTGAAGTGACGGGCATGAGCAGTGAAATCAGCTCGAATATAAATAACTGTTTTAGATACTCAACTGTCGCAGCCGATTTTATTTCTCAGTATCGTGTCAAAATAAACCACAAAAACTGGAAAGCGCTCATAGATAAGATATTGACTGAGAATCCTATACCTAACTCATAGGTACTGACTCCAGGTGGCACAAACACAACTACATTAGCATTAGGGGATTGATATATTGTGAATCATACATTTATACCAACAGGCTCAGAATAAGATCTGAGCCAACGGTTATTTAAATGTACTTAAGGCAAACCTTGTAATAAAATTGTTCGTTAGTGTTGTAATATTTGACTATAGAACCCTACAGTTCACTCGTACAGATTTCATTGAGCTATTAGCTATAATTTCAATGATAAGAGATCATGTTATCAGGGTCGAGTAAAAAGAGAGGATATTTTACTATGCACACTACTTATTTTGTATAGATCGTAGCCAACAGTCATGGCAGCTCGTTATAATGTTACTTTTGCAGTGGAGACTCAGTCTTTTGTGAGATATCATCAGCTACGTATTTCAATGCTGAGCCGAAAACTGCTGTTTATTTGTGGTTAAATAATGTGGAAATGTGAAGCATGCAAATTACCTACTTAGTTTATATACAAAAAAGCCGGATCATATCTTGATGCCTGTTGTCACTTTAACGGCTGCACTAAATACTTTCGTTATGTATTGTTGCTACTTGCAGCCAAACATCTTGAATCTTGATTCATTCAATTTGCTAACTAATGGCGGCAGAGCATAATATAAGTGACAGTAAATGTTGATGACATAATCTGGCAAATCTGTTGGTAGTAAGTAGTGAACCACAGAACACGGCAGAAGTCATAGACAGTCCGCCACGCGGTGTCAGGGAACGGTGGCTACGTTGGCATTACAATGAATGTTATGAACTTCAACTGATTGAATTCCCATAGTCCGTGATGACTGACAGACAGGCCCGTGCGTGCTTCTACGACTCGCGCTGGTTATTCCTTTGTCTAATTCAAGTGAATTTGCTAGGTATGTTTTTCTACAGAACTATCGGTGTGACGTGTGAAATATGGGGGTTTGTTTATTCCGAAAAGAGTTTCTTTGAGTGTCGTTATTCTCAGCCATTCATAGTTGAGCCTACCCTGGGTTCGCGACCAACATCTTCTAAGTTTTATACTGTGTTCTGTCAATGGCCAGGAGTTTCAGTTCTTTCTGGGTGACCTCGCGCCATCTAAGTCCAAGAGACGGACTTAACCCTAGACTAAAACCATTTAAAAACAAACAAAAAAAATTGTTACGACAATGATAACGTCATTCAATATAACGGTTTTCGACTTATTGTGTTTTCGAACTGGCTGAAAAAGAGTGGTACACTCTTATTTTTTTTTCGAAATAACGTCATTCAAATCTTCATATCACTCTCGTTTTTTTATCATTCTAAAATTATGAAATGATTTTCGCACCCAGGGCGGGACGGGAGAGATTGTCAGACTTGTACTAAAATCCACGGTGATCCTTCAAGTCAAGGGTGACGGGTACCTAGGTAGAACAATCAAATTGAAATGCTTGGCGATCTTCTTGGATCTTTGTAACGTTCGACACCGTATCTGTCCCCCAACTCTTATCAAAACTGGAGACTTCAGGCAATCGACGTCATACTTTAAATATTGTACTTTTCTAAACACAAGTTAAATCTTACATTGGGTGCCAGAGCTCATCGTAAACACTTTTGTCTTCGTAGTTGCAACGGTGCTAATTTTTTAGATTTAAAAGTTTTTTTGTCAAATTTGGATGAGGTAATAATTTTTTTTAATGATTATTTTATTATTATTAATCTCTGATTTACTTGACCCTTTCTCTTCTCCACAACAATTAATAGGGTACATAGACGCAACGACGAGTTCCCCTCAAGATCACCTGGCTGCAGTTCAGTTGTCCACTCCTCGAGATGGTGGTGTTAGTTCAGTATGTAGGGGTCGGGTGAGTGTACGAGTGTGCGCGTGGAGTAGCGAACGAGTCACGTTGTGCGGGTTATCGTTGCACATCTAGTCGTCGTCGGCGATGGCGCCACGCCGCCGCACAGTCGTCGCGCCGTCGCCGCACTGCCACCGCCGCACTGTAGCTCATGCAAATCGTGTATTTTTATACCTAGAGCTTCACGTAATTGAACCGTACGTGCTCGTATATTTGTGTCCTCTGCTCTTTGAGATGGGCCGCGGCGCTTATTTAGACTTTTTTCCACGACTTGTTTACCTCAGGTTACAACAGACACGTCATACACTCGGCTCTCAATTGTTTTTGTTCACATAAGTTGCTATCGTGTATATCTAACACGTCAGCAATTAATCATTGTAGGCAAATATAATTATGAGCTGTGCTAAGTTCAAAGCCGTGAAATAAAAATCTTCTGAAACGACTCGTAAGACAATGACATGAGTTGTAGTGAAGCAGAGTTGTAGTAACCATCACAGTTAATGGGCTAATAATTTCGTTACGATGTCGCTGGTAAGTTGTCGTTTGATAGATCTCGCGGTGATCTAGGATTTCATTTGGGTTCCCTTAGCCTCTGCTAAAGTCATGATATCAGAAGTCGTTTAAAATGTAGTTAGCGAACATTTGCCAGACAATGTAACATTAAACTGGGCTAATCTGGAACATGCAAAAACAAATTCATAAACCATAAATTCGCGTGCGGCGAGCGCATTTCTCCGTGATCCACCAGATTAACCAGCAGCTCGAATTAAATTATAACAGTAGCTGTGCGGCAGAAGGGCATAAGTACAGAGTGCGCAGTACTACGATGTGACATTATGTGTGGAGCAGGAGCGGCGGCGCACGATGTAACCACCGGTAGCATTTGCTCGATATGTATCGCATCGTATAATATTGCTCGCTCGTTTAGCTCGCGAACGCTGACTGTCAAAGCGCCGCGTGTGCGAAGCGCGCGTGTGTAATGCGGTACAACTGCTGCTGCCCCAATTGCATTTGATGATATTACAGGCTCGCTAATTTGATTGCTATTAATGATATCTGGCTTTTGAACATTCAGGTCGATGCTGGTCAATGATGATACAGCTAGCCTGTATCATCCTACTGCTGGGCAAAGGCCTCTCCCTCATGACTTCCAGTTTTCACGATCCAGGGTCCTTATTGTTGTCTATCATTTTCTACGAAGTCCGCTGCGAAGCCTTCTGGTTGTGTTAATGCTCTACAAAGTGATTAGTTTAGCCCACAGCTCATTGGGTATGCGGTAGACGTGGCTGACCATTTCAGTGTAGCGGCTTTTCGAGTGATATCAATTTGTTTTTTGGAACTCACTGTTGTGTGCACGATCTGTTAGTTTGACGCCTAAGATACAAAGTGGTGACGGTCGTTAATATCTCACAATAACCAGTTTATAGAGAAAAGGACGAAATTCGAATAATCTTTAATGTTCGATATCTCCAAAACAAGGCAGTTCGTATCATGTTAGCGGGCGTAAAATTTTTCATTTCAAGAGGTGCACCCAATCACAAATCACCCTGTATAAAAACAGAAATTATCATTCACGTCATTAGATAAAAATATTAATACAGGTACAATAAAAATATTTTTTTACGTAGATGTTTTGATGGTTTTAAATACAACTATTACATAATTATGCCGAGAATGAGAACATCGCTGAGTACATACGGGTGAAGACCAACTGGACCTTGAGGGTGGAGAAGTTGGAGGCGCGACATTTTTTTTAAGCTATTGCATAGCTTTTATCGCGGGCTCTGAGCATAAACAAAACACCCCGCATCGTCTAACGTCGTTTCAGTTTGGCAGACTTTGATAATCATAAAAACATTCGTCATAAAGACAATTTACTTTTTCTTACTTATTCTTAGCTACAAAATGAGGTTTTCACAATGGAACCTACTTATAAAATTCTCCTACAACAAAGCAGAGTGGCGCAGTAGAACGTGCTGGGCCCATAACCTGTTGAAAATGAGACCTGAGAATCCTCTATGTTAAAGACCTACTTATATCTTCATTATAATTATTTTTTCTTTATTACTGAAGTGCATCACAAACATTTTAAATAAATGATATTCTCGTTAAATATTCGCGGTAGGCGATATATTTTTTTTGTTTTAAATGCTATGCGATTCAGCCTTGGGGCCAAACACGAACACGTCAAAAAGACACTACTTTTATAAGATAGACCGGTGTTTATTACCTTACTAATCTGAGAAGAAACATCAAACTCAGAGGTCATATTCTCGTTTAAAGTCTAGACAATTTTGTATTGGTAAAGTTATATGAGATAAATTATGTGTTTGAAGAAAGAATCACACAGATACGAGTGGACCTGTCCAGTCAGTGCAAGCATGTGTCGGTTATCATGTACTATGTAGCTTAACTCACAACACGAGAAACTCAACGATGCACCGAGATGTGATGTGTGAGATGACTACTTACTACTAATAGTTTTAGGAACTTCAATGAAATTTTTTAACACTTATCTATTGTTGATTTTAATGTAAGAGTGGAAGAAAATTTACGTGAATTATAGTTTATTTTGACTTTATAAAGATTCCACAATGAGCTTTATCATAGTGTCACGGAATAGACAAACAGAGTTGCCAGAGGCACAGATAAACAAAAATATTGAGTGACAGTAGAAGGCGCGAAATTTAAATTAACATTTCAATATCTATAATCACCTTCACGTATAGGTTTGAATTATTTTGTTTTACTTCCATGCATGTGGAGGCCCCTTAATCTTATTTGTCTTTTAATCGTTTGAACGTAAAGCAGTTTACAGAATATTTATCTTAACGACCAAGTTTTAACTGTCTAGTTCTACTTTCGGAATAAAGTAGAGCAGTTGTGACATACGGACAGACGGACAAACATGGTGGTTTTAGAAACAAACTACTGCCAAGTAGTTTGCTTGATAAAAAAGGGTTTACCGAAGTAATGATAGTGGCACTAGTTTTGTTTACAATGTTTAGAAGTTGACATGGTTTTATTTCTACGGAGAGGAGGACTGTGTCCTAGCATGGGGAACTTTCGAAGCTGAAGCTATTTACACCTTTGTACAGATTGCAGCACACCAACCTGCCCCTAACTGTTAAATTTTCTCAATCGAACATAAACCTTCTACTATTGTGATAAAGATAAAATCTAATCATGTTTGATAGATTGTGGTAGCTTGATGTGTAGGCGCCTCTGTACTAACTTGATCCACGGATGACGATCGACCTTGTAATAGTCATGTCCGCTCCGTGGTTACTTCGGTAGCCAGAGTCCGTTTAATTTGTCAGCAGTGATGTATGCAATACGTGACGAGTTGACGACTAGTTGTTGTGTCACTTCACGGTAGGTATACCACCTTTCAACGGTATTAACGGTATATATAAAATATAACTTTGTATGGACGTTGCCGGCGCATCACGACTGTCTGTGGTTTCAGCAGTTCCTTTGCTCTAATAACAGCATTGGCTAATACATTCTGAGTCATCCATGTTTGTGACAAAATGACTTCAGTGAATTATTATGAAATCAGTCAGTAATTTGAATAAAATATGTAGAAAATGATTTTGTAGTTTTTCTCCAAGCTTCTCAGCTGAATCACTCATGTCATTGGCATCTTGGTGACAACTTATTATTTACCAACCATATTTGGTTTCGTACATAACATAGCTCTATGCATAATTACTTAGTTTCTAATAATGTATAACCTGGACCGAATTTGAAAAAATATTTGATAGTATATTTTTCGAGGAAGCAATGCACTATGACCCTCGTCATCACCCTCACGCGGGGTTGAACCACGAGCAATAACTGGTTTCCCACATAAAGGTACATTGTAGCAGTAGATTATTAGTACAGATTTTGTTGAAAACCTTTGTGAGAGCTGAAGTCTGAACTAGTTTCGAGACCTGAATGACAAATCTCCGTTCAGACAATTTTGAATAAAGATCTAAAACAACAATTAAGGCGAAGTCTAATTTATGAAGTGTTATTAATGTGTGTGTGTGTGTGGTGAATGTGTAAGAGTATTCTGTGTTTGTGGATGTACGTATGTCGTGCGATAGTGTTTGTCAAAAGGCCAATTAAAAATTATTCATGATGTGGATGATATTTTCTTTAGTTTCATACTCCATATCCAGCCCGTTCCAAACAGTGTTTTCCATTTGTATTTAAGTAATCATCTATCTATCTATATATATAAAAGGAGAACTGACTGACTGACATATCAACGTACAGCCGAAACTACTGGGGCTAGGAATGTGAAATTTTGCACACGGCTTCCTATTATAATGTAGGGGAGCACTAAGAAGGGGTTTTTGGAAATTTAACTTTTAAGGGGGTGAAAAGGGGGATTTAGGAAAGTAGGGTAGAGCGGGGCTAGTTGAGCATAGGGGTAAGTTGAGCAATCGAAATATCTCTGAAACTTTTCACTTTACACGTAGACAACATAGAGCGGAAATAAGGAGTAGTGGAAAGGGAACTTATTGCGCGACCGCGAGTGACCGTGCGACGAGGGAGTAAACCACACCTGGGCATTGTATCTTTTGTGACCAAAAACTAAAAAAATCTTTTACCGCGCCTTTTCACCTGTATCAGTCAAATGTTATTTGTTTTCAATCAAACAAGTATTAGGCCTTCCATAAATTTATTGTATTTTTGATATGTTTAGAGGTTCTGGGTATATTTCTAACCGTTTTTTTATAACCTCTCTTTTATTTTAAACTTTCGGATTGGGGT
The DNA here is from genome assembly GCA_943136025.2 of Agrotis puta. Lineage (NCBI taxonomy): Eukaryota > Metazoa > Arthropoda > Insecta > Lepidoptera > Noctuidae > Agrotis > Agrotis puta. The sequence goes on from OW964168.2 coordinate 259,960, forward strand.
TTGTTGAGCAACTAGCTTTAATTTTAATTGTGACAATGACGATCATATTTCTAAGATGTCATTCTTATTATCTTTTGAGATTTAAGCTATATTGATGATTACATAAATATATAAGTCTGATTTTTAACGGAAAGACTGATTATTATCCTAAAGTTAATCGTAAGATACGCTGATGTTTTGTTGACTCCATATATTGTTAAATATTCAGGAATTAAAGAGTTAATAGTTATTAAAGAGTGAATTATTAAACAGTTGATTTATCAAACGGATATTTTTTTCTTTTCTAGTTGAAATTGAACCCATGACTTGGCTAGAAATTCTAAGTGCTCAACTTGCCCCGTACCGTTGCTCAACTTACCTCACTTATGGGGTACGTTGAGCATGACTGACTTTCTGCATTCAAATAGCTGTAGCTCTTAAACGCAACTTATAAGGAATTAATATTATAGAGTTTTTTCCAGAGGGATAAATGACTAATCCATCACGTTACATAACAACCCATAGAGGCTTATGGTTGAGGAGCTATATTCGCTCAAGTGAAAAATTACTCAACTAGCCCCGCCCTACCCTACGTAACCCACGCGGACGAAGTCGCGGGCAAAGTGCTAGTTAGATAATAAGAAGGTAAGGATAAGTAAGGTTAGATTTTTGTGTATACTGTATAAAAACCCTTTTCTATCATGGTAAAATCATCAAATGGGTTCTCCAGCCCCTGGCGGGACGGGAGGGACTGTCACACTCGTATTGACTAAAATCCGCTGTGTCCTTCAGTAGCCCTTTAGGTTATATGGTCACGGTTACCTGAAAACAACCACAATGAATAATAAAATAATATTTCTTTCGGAAATCGGGAAGGTGGCTTTGTCTGTAAGGTTCTGTACCCAAAGAGTAAAACTTTTTAGTTCAGATTCAGCGTAAATTATAGTAGGTACGAATAATTTTCTAATATGCAAACTCCATTTTGTGATCCTTAGTATCGTTAACAACATCATCCAAATAAATTATCGCCAAAAAATGTTCATATAAATAAAAAAAAACTACAGAGCCCATATTTATGACATTTTAAGGAACCAAACGACAAGTTTGCATCGTACGAAACAAGAATTACAACGGAGTAATGTATGTACAGAAATTAAAAATATAGGTACCAACCGAATTGAGAATATTCTCCTCCTTGAAACATTTATAGAGGCCCAAAAAAAAAGTATAGTCGAACTTCGGCTACCTACTGAGCTGACTGCAACTACTAGGAAAACATCGAAGTTACGAATTTCGTTACATTAACATACAAATTGCAGACTCCGAAAGAGAGAATGTAAGTAAACATTATGAATGTTCAGGGATTCTTGTGAGAATTGGTACTTGTTAGGAACTTGGTCGTTGGGCCTAATTCAGCAAGGTATCGTTAATAGCAGCTGCATTCCGCTCCGCCATTTCATAATTCCTATCAATTTCTGAAGCGGGTTCGTAATAGGAGCGATTGGGAGCGATCGGGAGCGGACAGTGCAGCACTAAATTGTGCCACGTAATCATCATGTCATTATATTGTAATTCTTGTGCTGGCGTAGGATCACAGCGTTCTCAGGGAAATTAACGATTTTGGGGAAAAACAAGGACAAAGTGAAGTTGTAGACTAGGGCATGCAGAACTGGGTCCGGTTCTAGATTCTGCGTTCGGAACCGGTCAACCCGGTTCTACCCGGTTCCAAGCAACCAAAATGTGTGATCACAATTCTTCGGCGTGTCGATGATTCCTTTAAATCTATATACATAAAAGGAGAACTGACTGACTGACATATCAACGTACAGCCGAAACTACTAGGGCTAGGAATGTGAAATTTTGCACACGGCTTCCTATTATAATGTAGGGGAGCACTAAGAAGGGGTTTTTGGAAATTTAACCTTTAAGGGGGTGAAAAGGGGGAATAAGGAAAGTACGTAACCCACGCGGACGAAGTCGCAGGAAAAGTGCTAGTTATATATGTTTCGACCAAAACTCTGCCGCATTCCGGTGCCGAGTGGTCAGTATATTGTGCAAACTACGGCCCGCGCGTCCGGCACGCCTATAACAATTATCAATATTTAGAAGCTTTCTAAAATCAAACTCAGTTTGAATAAATAAATGAGGTAAGTAGAAGATGCATTGTGTTTTTTTTTTCATTGACATACCTACATGGAATTCACCTGAATATCTCAAAACACATGTTTATATTTTCCTAATTTTTTTTGTGCTTATTTATATCAAACTGCCAGTGATTACTTTGATATTCCTAAAGCTAGCTACATAAGGTGTGTGGTAATTCTGGTGCGCCGAATTCCAGCGGCGCAGTGAGTGCATGCGGGACATAGCTTTACTGCGAGGTTTTTTACTAAAATTACTAGATAACAGGCGAGTAGCACGCTGGTAGTTGATCTATTGCAGACAAGTATGTAGGGTGTAGGTACCCGCGCTTTCGGTGCAAGCGGGTACATATGGGCTACAATAAGTACTCGAGTGGGCACGTCACGGGATATCCATTACTGTTATTACCTTGTATGTAACGAACACTGTATCAAAATTTATATAGGTAAGTACATATAAATATACAGGTCGAACTGAGAACCTATAAGTACATAAGTACTTTTTGTTTGAAGTAAAAAAACCATACGAATACTTATTACAAAATAATTTTGAGAGCTTGTTTCAAAAATAAATTTCAAATAATTATGACGTCAATAATATCTTATGTAAGTTATGTAGGTGTAATCTTAAACACAGACTTACTTTATGTCGAAAATAATTAATTTTATGCTACAACGGAATGAACGCTCTTATGTTAGAAAAATGAGTTCGTACAATCAATATTTATTCCATGTGATAGCGACCTTCTGTTGCGCTATAGTAACATATACGAATGTTGTATGTTTTATTGCTCGACTGCCATTAAGAAAAACCTCCCGCGGCCGGATACAGCATACAGTAATGAGCCATTCGTTCCATTGTCCATGCAGTACAGTTCCATTACAAACGATAGATAATAATGATTCGCAACAAAAACGCGTAACGCCTAAACGCGGCGACGTAATAGTCGCACTCTTGGTGGAGTCGTGTCGCGTCGCAATTACGCAGCGCGTGGGATGAGCCTTAATATTCCTAAATCATAGTGCGGGTAAGACGGGTAGCGGGCCAATTTAGCGCGACATGCTCGCGACCGGCGCCGTAATGAACCGCCGATTACCTCCTGTCGTGTCCTCCGTCCCTCGCCCCGGCCGCCGCGGGTCCCGGCTCGCGCACCCACCGTGTTGCCTGCTGGATGATCCTAAGAAGATAAATGAAGCCATTTTAATTTAATATAGATATGCCATTAACGTAATATAGGTACTACCTAACTACTATTAGCCTCTTCAATAATATCTGGTATACCTAGTACAGCGCGTATACTACGTCAGTTTATGACATTATAGGCTTAGGTACCTACTCAATTCCTATGTTCTACTAGTGGGCGCCCGCGGCTCCGCCCGCGTGAATGTCGGTTACCGCTGCAAAAAGCCTACTCAGGAAAGACACGGTCAGCAACATGATTCCCAGGTCTATTCACAGACACCGACACTAACATCGACGACGCAGTCATCGCAAACACTCGACATAGATAGATATTTTGTGTCGCGGACTTTTTTGTAGATATTTATAAGGTCAACAATTAATTGGAACATTTTATGGTTCTATCTTTTATAGTTTAGGCAGCGTACGCAAAATAAGTAACTTTTCTGGATGATTTTTTTCTCCAAAATAAAATATAGCCTATGTTACTCGTGGATAATGTAGCTTTCGAATGGTGAAAGAATTTTTAAAATCGGTCCAGTAGTTTTTGAGCCTATTCATTACAAACAAACAAACAAAGTTTTCCTCTTTATAATATTAGTGTAGACTACCAAAATAACTAATTTCGTACCTACTATTGCTTCAACTGTAAAGAAATAAAATGTAAACTATTAATATAATTAAACACTACCAAAATAACTGATATTCGTACCTACTATTGCTTCAACTATAAAGAAATAAAATGTAAACTAATAATATATTTAAACACTACCAAAACCTCTTAAACCTATTTCATAAATAACAACAAAACAAATCTAAAAATAAACTATTCAAAGACTAAAAGTAAAAAAGGGCCATCCGCAATCGCGGCGATAAGACCCCTCTTTGAGGAGTGGCTGGATAGGCGTCACGGCGTCCTGACCTACCGCATGACGCAGGTCTTCACCGGATACGGAAGTTTCGGGAGGAACCTGTGTCTGATAGGGAGGGAAGATACTCCTGGGTGTCACCACTGCGAGGATCATCCGGAGAACACGGTGGAGCATACGGTGCAGGACTGCCCCGCTTGGGCAGAGCACCGCCGTGTCCTCACGACGGCGATAGGCGAAGATCTCTCGCGCCCGGCATTGGTTGAGGCCATGCTGCAGGGCGAGACGGAGTGGGAAGCGATTGCCTTCTTCTGCGAAGCAGTCATGCTCGCGAAGGAGGAGGCGGGCCGCGTGAGGGAGAGGACAGCGTCCTCCCTCCACCCCAGCCGCAGTGGTAAACGCCCACGGCGACCGACGTCGGTGGACTATCTACGGCCACCGTAGGCGCGGGCATGTGGGCGGCGAGTAATGGGCGACTCGCTGTCCGCCCATGGACCATGCCCGGGTCGACGGCGCGTTGTGTTCCACGCGCGCCTCAAGGAGTGTCAGCATAATGACGGGGCCTGTAGAGGGCCAAAGCCAAGCTCACAAATAGCCGTGACCCCGGTACATAAAGGGCTATTGAAGGACACCGTGGATTTTAGTAAGTCAAGTCTGACAGTCCCTCCCGCCTGCCCTGGGTGGGAGGAATCATTTGATGATTTTACCACGCCAAAAAAAAAAGACTAAAAGTCGCGCTGATAAGCACGGTTTGTAAATAACAATTATTGTCTGTGAATAAGGTCGAACAGTCTGAACATCTATTCGCATCAACAGCCAAATATTGTATGAAGCACGCGCGCTTTTTTCCAAAATAATCCTTATAGCATGATTTTGTATTTACGCGCGATGACTGATTAGCGTATTTCATGTATAACTTTGGTGTTTCTACACCGATTTACATGATTCTTTTTTTATTGAATAGGTAATAATGTTAATTGAAGTGAAAACTTCTTTAGCGGTGTTGAGCACTTTTTCTGTAATGGGTATAAAATCTTAAACTCGCGTCAGGACACGTGACCCTGACCGAAAAAGCGTAGGACGGCGCAGGGCGCTTGCGTGAATGTTCGTGTGACATTCGTTGCTAGGTAACATTGTTTATAAAAGATGTACGTCACATTGGAAAATTATTGAAATAAAAAGTCAACCATTTTTGCGAGTTTTACTAAAATCTGTTCACAAGATATTTCCAACAATTACTATTCAAGTTTTCACTTCTGCCGGCACTCCCAGAGTGCAACCCGTCGTTTTTTTTTTAAATTAGGGATTAGAGAGAGTGTTGTAAACGTAGCAGTAGACAAATATAATCAGAACGCTCCGAATTGCTAAGCTATCGGGAGTTTCACGTGTTATTGTGAGTCAACCATAAAAGATAGACATATGCTGTTAAGGAATATTTTTATATAATTTTAAGGAAAATATTTCCGTCATACATGATTTCTATGTAGCTTTAACCATTAAAGCTGCACACGCGACAGAAACTTAAAAAATGGAGAAACTTCTCCCATTTTCCCAATATTTCCCTTCACTGCTCTGCTCCTATTGATCGTAGTGTAATGAAAAGTATACTATAACCTGCCCAGGAGTATGAAGAATAATCGTGCCAAATTTCGTTAAAATCCGTCGAGTAGTTTTTGTTTCTATAACGAACATACAGACAGACAGACAGACAGAAAGACAGACAGACAGACAAAAATTTTACTGATTGCATTTTTGGCATCAGTAGCGATCCCTTATCACCCCTTGATAGTTATTTTTTTTTAATATTTCATGTACAGAATTGGCCTCTCTACAGATTTATTATAAGTATAGATTAACTGCAGACTGCGATACTAATACCTGCGTGATTTATTGGTTATATTACTGCCGTGGTTAATCGAGCTAAGAACACGTGACTCTTGGAGGGTTTTATTAGAATGTCTATAGTGTTATGTTGGTTTGTGTACGCTTCAAAAACTCAAAAAGTTCTACACCGATTGAGCAGAAATTTTAGCACGATATACAATCCGCATCAATGATTGTTTTTATTTATTTTTCGTATCAGTCACATATCCGCGACCGCGAAAAAACAGTTTTTTTGTGCCGCAGCAAAGCGTGGCAGGGAACAGCTAGTATTAGATAAAATCTATAAAATTATATAAAGAATACGTGACTTAAGTACCCATTACCGTGACCCCGGTACGTAAAGGGCAAGTGAAGGACACCGTGGAGTCCCTCCCGCCCTGCCCTGGGTGGGAGGACTCATTTGATGATTTTACCACGATAAAAAAAAGAATAAGTACGTTAAAAAATCTTTTTAATTGGAGTAGTTAGCTATTGCACCAACATACGGCTCATGCCAGCCATGACGCTAAATTACGTATTTAATCAGTAAAATTAGTCACAAAAACCTAATTTAACATAACGCGCGTCTGTGTGCAGCTGCGCCCGCGCTGGGTCCGTCCGTCGGCGGGAGTCGATTTATTTCGCGGTCGGCAGCCGAACAACAACTATTTGATTGAACTCCTCCCACTAATTATATTCTTACGAAATAAACTCTGCATTTAACTCAAACACACTCCACACCGAAGCATTACAAGTTGGCGCGACTGACAGTCAACAATCGACGTTGGGGTTTGGGAACAGAGCGTGTTTTTAATTGTGGTTTTATAGGAAGAATTTGTGTCGCCCGCCGGTCCATATGATACAGTAGCTGTGTAACGAGCGGCAGCTGGATTCCAGAGAAGTGTTCCATTAGAACAAGATCGTCCGTAACACAGCAGCAGCCGAGCTACTTGTGCGGCTGCTCGTAATCACTGTAATATCTGTGCTGTTGGAATACGTGGCTGTCTAAACATAAGCTTCATATAAACGTGTTGTATGAGCCTGAACCCTGGCTACGTGGTCAACTTCGATACGATGTGGATGTAGGTACAGAGCTCAATGATGGATCGATGTTGACAATCTAAAAGTTAGTTTGTGAATAAAGCGTGCGGTCTTCAATAGTAGGTACGGGTACGGCATACGTCAAGTGTCCTCTGCCGCCGTGCACTGGTATAGCAGCAGTACAGCCCACATGGGTCGACATTGCAAAATGGCAGCCATTAATCGCGACGCGTCGACGCGCGATATTAATGCCCAATATTGTATTGCATTAGCCGCTTCATCTGATACCAGATCTCGTAACTAACTCCTTGTGCGCTGCAACACAGTGCCTCGTATATTGTGTTGGCTGTAAGCACTGTGTTGATAGTTGGAGTACATTCTGAGCCCACTTAGTCATGCGCCCGGCCCCGCCTCCCAGGACGACATTCATCAGGAGGGACACATGAGGTAATAGTGTTAGAGCACAATTTATGAAGTGCTTCTCAAGGCGATGCTTTTTACAAGAACTTGTTCCACTTATAAACCTTTGTAAACTTCCAGTAAAAGGATTCACTTTAAACTGGACATGTTCTGCTACATTATTAATACGTAGCTAGATTTACTGGTTTTTATTAATTTTCCCTATCACATTCTAGAAATAACCACTTCATATTATGACTAAACTGTTTGATCCTAGTTTCATGGGTGACTATTTATATTACATTTAGGTATCGTTTGAGCCTCTACAGATAATAACTCTCTTTTAAGAGAGAATAAGGAAAAGAAAGAAAGAAAGAAAAGAGATTTATTGACACACACAGGACAGAATACATGTGAGCATAGAGTGATAAACTGGCTACTCAATGGAGATGCAAATAAAATGTTAATGTACAGCTCATGTCAGCGTTCATGTTAGTTATAGTGCGAGAAGTGAGACGTGATCCGATTTATATTAATTAAATACGTACAGTCGTACAGATACGTCTGTCAATGTACTAGTACTAGATGAATTGTTGCACCTCCCTGCTGAACTCTATTTGCAGGACAGTGCCGTAAAAGGAGCGTTTAGTTTCACCACAGTCCAATAATGTAGAATTATGTAAATTGCATTATTAGAGCGATGTTTCCTGCTAATTCAGAAAACAACAGCAAACTTCGCTTTGATCAGACAGACGAACAACATCAAACACATCAAGTCAGATGACCACTGAAAATGACTACTTACAACTTGTTTTATTTTTTCGTTTCTGATAGAGTTGACATGTCACACACACATGTCGAATGCAAAAAAATTGAAATGAATTCCGTCTACGTACGTGGTCTGGCAGAAGAGGTCAAAGTAATAACTATCATTTCTCTGCTCATTACCACTCGTGCTTTTACAACGAGTGAGCAATACGCGGCGTGTAACACGCTGAACTTACACCTGATGCAAATATTAATCACAGTGGCTAAAGAAACAATATGCTATAATATGCATATATTTAAGAAAGTATCAGAATAGTACATGCTTTAGTAATTAATTTACGCAGCAGATAATAGGTTATACCTAACTACAAATTATGAAAGTATACCAAGTAAATAGCTGTTACAAAAGCACGGTGGCAATGTGGCTACATTCAAACTACACAAAAAATGCAGAAAATGGTCGTTATAACTTAAAGTTGAACCTATTTCCGAACTCACGCGACAGCTGTCACCAGCGACGTCACAATATTAGCACAAAACCACAAAACATTCACATTGTTTTGTTGACAATTGTGAAAAACTAGCGAGCTTTGTACTAAACATTCATGCGATGCAAATACTGAAAATTAACATTATAAGTGCGCACAGTAATGTATGTCGCTGGACCGGCATCGATGTAATGTCATGCTCCGACAGTTGTCACTAAAGGGAACTTACACAACGATCTTCACAAAAACATTCATCATGTTTATGCTTTCCACATACCGATACTTCGACAATTCCCCTTGCAGTCGCAAACAAATTATAATTCGTAGCAGTTTCCTATAAAACTGTCCATGTTGGAACATTAAACACTAACCTCTAACACTTTGCACTCTTATTTAGTGGTCGTGGGGTGACAACTGTGTGTGTTGGTATTCTGTTAGAAGTACGGCTTTTGGACAATTGCTCAAAATTGAGTTATTGAGTAGTACAACAGCTATATAGGTACCCAATGTAATCTCCATAAGAACGAGTAGCCGACGGGAATGTAAGATTATTTCTCGTTCACTTATAATTCCAGTGTTGCACGCGACAACTGTTGCGGTTACAAATTGTTGGAAATGTCTCCGCGGAAAAGGATTACGTCACGACGTTGTCAATCGATTTTTTCTTAAAATAAACTTGTCGGATGCAAGGAACATGTTTTACATTCCCGCTTTACCGTTGGTTGACTCGTTGGGACGTGTATTTTTGGATTCATTGTTATGCGAGAAATTATCTTGTTTGCTATAGGTACGGCAGCCGGCGTGATCACGTGAACAACCACTAAGTGTATCTATAACAGACAAATGTATGTAGCCATCTCCTGCTGATGTGGTTGGCTGCTCGTCTAACGAGGTGGAGAGCTGTCGAACATTAATCATTTCAGTTCTATCAGTGGAAGGCACACACACTGACTACAGTTATTATGATTACGCGAGGCATACCTATTATTGTCGCTAATAACGCGAGCTGGACAGTATTAGAGCAGCGCTCGTTTAAATACGCGCAGAAGCAACATGGGACAACATGCCTCCGCGCAATTACGATGAAGAAAATCTTCCTGCGATAAGATCAGTGCGACCGCCTCTCGATATGATACAAATATAATCTATAGCGGTGACATTCCTAGGTGCAACAAATGTGCTTTTTAACCGACTTCAAGAAAAAAAACAGGTTATCAATTAGACCCGTATGTACGTAATATTCGCAGAACTGCCCAGGGCTCGTATATGTTAGTCTATGTCAGCGTGCCAAAATGTGCCAAATTTCAAAAGTGTATGTATGTAATGTATGCATGTATATGTATAATATTTACGTATGTTTTTATGTTCGTTTCGTGTTCGCATATCTCCGGAATTACAGGTCCGATTTAAGTAATTCTTTTTTGTTGTACTAGGTAATCAAGTTTTTCAACTTAGGAAATATTGCAAGTTTCATATATAATTTTTTGCTCACTTGGAGTGTAGATTTTCAAAGACGATTGCATGTTTGTCGGCGATTAGCTTGCGTTTGACTGAACCGATTTTGATGCGGTTTTGAGAAAAGTGTTTGTTACATTCTGGGGAGGGTTCAGTATATAACAATAATGGGTATCTCGTGACATTGTCTGCATAGATCTGTTTTTGTTGCATACTTGTATTGTAAATTTTCAAAGACGATTTTATGAACATTTTTGTTGAAAATCTTAACTAAAAAGTCAAGTCATCAAAAGAGTCCTCCCACCCAGGGCAGGACAGGAGGGACTGTCAGAATTGTACTGACAAAAGTCCACGGTGTCCTTCAATAGCCCTTTATGTTCCGAGGCTACGGTTACCTGATAAGACAGTCGAGCGGTCCCGCCAGGCTTTGGCCCTCCCCGTCATAACGATATATTCTTGGAAAAATGCGACTTGTGCGTCTTCCTTAGGTGAGTTGAACTCCCAAACAAAGATAGGGCCTTCCACGGAGCACACGTCCACGACTCAGCACCATGCTTATCACTATCTATCGTAACTATGACAACGAGCTTGTTGACCGGAAACGCCGGGCAGTTGGAGGGCTGTAGTAGGCAGGGCGAGTATGTTTTATACGTATGTGTTGCGGGGCGCGGGCGCAGGCGGGCTACTTGTAAATCCCGGTTTCAACATCGAAGGATCGGACCTATTAATTACCCCTATTAAAAACCCCACCACCAAAAAGTCGAACAGAAATGACTCATAGGACGAGAAGTAATAATGAGCTCGCTCTAGGAAATAGACTGCTGAACTATTTCTTGGTGAAAACACATGTGTAGTGTCAAAGTGTCAAATCCTGGAAGGTGCAGGTGGTTGGGCAGGATGGGCACGAAAGAAAGAACCACACAAATTTGAGTTGACCTGTCCAGTCGGTGCAAGCATTTGTTAGATATCGTGTAGGTCGAAATAACTCAAGGTAACGTTCTACGTAACGGGCTTAGTAGGTAACTTTCAAACAAGGTAATGAAAGAATCGGCCTCGTAGTGCGGAGTTCCGATAGCCTGATTGGTAAGGCGTCTGGAATACTTATCCAGATGACGCGGGTTCGAGTCCCACTCGCAGCTGGATTTTGCCTTCCTAAAAATTTTTTTTGATTAAATTTCCATAGTGATTCTAAAAAACTTTTTGATTCACTCTCCTATTCAAATATCCGTCATCAGTTTGAAATACGTATTTAGCAATATGAGTTTTCTACGTATGTGCACTGACATTGTGCGGACTGCAGATAGCACGGTCGTGGTGGATGCAGGCACTCGCAGTGGTTGCGCGACATAGGTAATCGCAAAATGGAAGTCGCGTGGGCGGCGCCGGCCCCGCCTCTGCGCGAGCGCTCCGACTGTCAGGCGCATCATTGTCCGCGCACTGCACGCACTGATCACTCAGCACTCGGCCATCATTAGCACACGACTTTATAATGGCCACATAATATAATTTACAACTAGTACATTGAATTGAACATCTTAATCTAAATTACTCGGAAACCGGTAATAATTATCTACAATAAGCATAATTAACCATGATACGTACACGCTTATCAAATCTATTAAAATGATTAATATATGAAATATGGATTGTGTAAACAAAATTTTAGCAGGCAATAATTCTTCATAGTTCACTAATTTATTCACGAACCAAATCGTATGTAGCAAGACTGAAAACAGCAACAAGTGTACTAATAGTGATTTGCTGGTCTTTGGAAAGCAAGTTTGCCTAGCCTTTCACTCACCCCTTACCTTTTAGCACTACATTAGCTAATCTAACATTTCAGTTAAAGCACTTTTTCAAGGAAATCTTTAGAAGACAATTAGTCAGCTTTGGCTGATGTAATGCAACATTTAGCAGCTTCAACAGTAATGGTACTAATAACACGCGAATGCTTCGTGTGGGGTCAGATCGCCGCGAGCGAGTACCGCCACGCCGACACCGTGCACTCGCGCGAATTGATTCGCGACCCCAGAGCCCGCGCGGTCACTGCGTGTGCCATCTGACACATTGAGAGACTGAAAGATGATTCCATGAAATTGAGAAATGTATACATTAACAACAATTTAAAAGGCTGTAAGTAGAGGTGTGTGTTTTATTTTGCACATAACGTACATTTAGCTAGTAATGTTTAAGTCCCTCGGGAAATATAGATCGACATCGACGATCGACGTGCTTACTCTCACTTACCGGAAATAGCTTATTTTAGTGGCGAAATTAGTGATACAAAAGCCCAATAGGCAGTTTAAGTATCATCATTTAATTTCAACTAATTTCTGATAATATTTATAGGTAATAAACCCCTGCACTGGCTGTTGTTTTTTTTTGGATATTTAGTATTACTACCTACTAAGGGAGTATGATGATAATTACTTACACTCATTGATTTGTTAATGAATCGTGAATTCCTAGGAGCCACTACATCCTGCTACAAACACAAGTGACGGTACTATCAACATAGCAGTATGTAGAACTATGTAACTGCAGTTTTGAAAACGGACCTTTTAATAACGCCGAGCGCACAGAACACAACATACCAACGTACGTAGTACGATAATATCCGAAGATCGTATTCACCGTATGTCCATATTAGTCGCGGGTTCAATTCGTAGTATCCACATGAAATTGATTCGCGCATCGCTCGCGGCGCCGCGGCTGGTCCGCAACGCACATAATAAGAAAATAATATCGCGATGACATCATGGTTAATTATGAACTTGTTTTATCTTCAAAAGTGTTTGTTAGTCACGCAACAAAAGGTTCTGCAGATACAGTCACTACTATGAAGGTATTTGGTCACCAAACTGCGGACAATCAGCTAGAGATGTTCATACTTGAAGTTTCTAAACTTACACATTTCAGAGCACATAAAGTTTTGAGTAGAAGTAGACAGAAGAAGCTAGGTACAGTTAAGTATCTAAGTTAAAAGAAACCCAAATGACACTTATCTGAACATCTGACTAATCTAGTAGATTTGAAGAACTATTGCAAGTTAATACAGTGATTGATAAAACAATTTGAAATAAATCAACAAAGAGTGTAAAATTAAATAACTTTTCTTTCGGAAGTTGGTGCCAAAAAAGTCAATGACATAAAAACAATGCCACCGACTTCCGAACGTTATTCCAAGTTTTTGAAGTAGGTTCCTTTTTTTAAAAAAAGTTTTTATGTTACCCTTTAACTTCAACAGAAATCGATCCAGGAGTCTTTGCAACTGCGCCATCTAAGTAAGCAAACGGTTTCATGCGGACTACGTCACGGGATTTCCATTATTGTTGTTTACGAACCTTACGTTCTTCAGAATATAAGGAACACTTTTCTGAAACGCACATATCGCTTCAGCCAAACGCGAGACAATCGCGCACAAACATACATGTCGAACTGATACTTAATTTCCTTTTTTTTTTGAAGTCAAGTTTGAAGAAAGGTTTTTTGATAAAACATTCAAGTATGGTATTAGGAACAACTTATGCTTTGTTGTCATTGGGTACTTGTAGTACAGGTTAGTTCACTGCTTTCAGAGTAGCATGAATCAACACAGTAGGTGCCGCGTACTCAAGGAAATTGTGTCAAACGAAAGACGAGAAGTATCACAGGTGGCTATTATGTAAGTATATGTAGTTTTTTTTGTGAAAAGAACATATTGAATTATCTCTTGAGCAATGAATTGGTGAAACGATTTCACTTTTTTCATAAAAGTCACTTTTATCTCAAGTCTATCTATTTCTACCCCTTGCTTATTATTATTTTAATAGTTGTCTCAGGCAGATAACACTAGCCTTCCGGGGTCGCGAGACTAAACAGCAATCGTGACTACGGAAGGTAAAGGGCTATTGAAGGACACCGTGGATTTCAGTCAGTACAAGTTTTTTTTTTATAAAAAGTTGCCCCACACTAGAAATTTCTTCCTGTATCGTAGGTGCGTTTACAAACATAGAAACACACATACACAAGCACCCAGACCCGGAACAACTACTTGCAGATCATGCATGCATGCGTGGTGCCAAGTAGTACTGTGGTCTGACCGTCCATCCTGCTCTGCCCTGGGTGGATGGACTCATTTGATGATTTTACCATGATAAAATAAAAAAGGCAGTTAACACTGATCAAGATCTAAATGTCGGTGAATGATCTTTTTAGTCTATCTATTTCTACCCCTTGCTTATTATTATTTTAATAGTTGTCTCAGGCAGATAACACTAGCCTTCCGGGGTCGCGGGACTAAACAGCAATCGTGACTACGGAAGGTAAAGGGCTATTGAAGGACACCGTGGATTTCAGTCAGTACAAGTTTTTTTTTTATAAAAAGTTGCCCCACACTAGAAATTTCTTCCTGTATCGTAGGTGCGTTTACAAACATAGAAACACACATACACAAGCACCCAGACCCGGAACAACTACTTGCAGATCATGCATGCATGCGTGGTGCCAAGTAGTACTGTGGTCTGACCGTCCATCCTGCTCTGCCCTGGGTGGATGGACTCATTTGATGATTTTACCATGATAAAATAAAAAAGGCAGTTAACACTGATCAAGATCTAAATGTCGGTGAATGATCTATTTAGTGTTTGCATGCTACAGAAAACAATGGCAGGTGCTCGTCACTCTAGGCTGGATGAACATATTATTAACGTTAAACGTTTCATTTGAGGGTAGTTGTGTAAACTATTACCTAGTTATTAAAATACTTATTTTATAACCATTCTAGGTAGAGCTAGGTGTCTGAATTCTAACTGGGATAGAAAATACTGATGAATCTAAACTGAAACTCGACTTTTGTATTGATCAGGGCCAATCAGGGGTAACTTATTAATAATTTTTACCGGCATTTTTACTTTGCTTCAGGTTTTCCTGTTGGAGAAATTACACTCGCGGTAAGAATTTAATTTTTGCTTCGAATAATAACAAAAGTTCCTTGGCTCAGATTATCGTAATTGTAAATTTTATTTTGTATTTGAGATAAAAGGTATACATTTGTGTGCGTTCCAATGTCTGGTGTAACTTGCGCGCGCGGCGACGGCACGGATCGATCCGTCGCGCACCACCCTGCAAATTGAAAATATCTTCTACAACCATCCTCCCGCTAATGTACCGCAGTACGGGGGAACATATCGTCACGATATTCCGCTTACTAGTAGTAATACTTTGTTTTGATTCAAACCAAAACAGTCTTTAAATGAAATCAAATGTCAAAATAAACTTAAATGTACAGCCTGCACCATTTTATTATCCCAAATTATTAATTGATTATATCTTTATGAATTGCCTAACTGCTAGGCTTATGGTATAATTATATGTATTTTCTATCTTATGAAGGTGTTGAGTGTTTGATTCCAGTTAGAATTCTAGCCAGCTACTGATAAAAAAGTTGAAATCGGTTCAGTAGTTTTAAGTTTACTCATACTCATGTAGATTAGTACCTATAGCTATTAGTCAGCACCGCGTATGGTGAATATGACTCAAGATTGCCCTTTATAAGGCTGTTTATTGGCCTAGCGCTCTGTGTAAGTATGTGAGTAGAGTTATTATAACTTTATCAGTCGTCTTGATATTGCCTATAATTTTCCCAGGTGTTCAACACCATTTTGAAAATCAAAAACTCATAAAACTGACCGTTACCTATATATCAGCAAATTAAAACTGTGCAGCAGAGCATTTTATGACGCCCTCGGGGGATTTTCTCTGCGGATTCTAGATGGGATGGGATGTGATCATTATATTTTAGATTTTGTTATCCGATCTTTTTAATGGAAATAAATACTAGCTCTTTACTTATTTTTCTTAGAGACTGCATCCGTTGATCGCCTTGTTAATAAAAAATAAACATCATAATGGTACTCTTACTAAAGTGGTTAGTTACTTTAATAAAAAGTCGTCGATGGGAACCAACGCCAGCGCAGTGTTTAGTTATAATAAATTATTGTAGTATTTGTATGCCAGTTACAGTCTTGTTTGATTGAATGAATCGAAATGATGAAGCTAGGACAAGGTGTACCTAATAACTGAAAAACTTAGTGTCAACATTTCAATTCTGTTAATTTGTGATTGTCATAAGATTATGACTAATATTATCTACAAACTAATATAATAAATGTGTAGTAGCAGTGCCGACTTCCTATCATTAAAGGCGTAAACTTCAAACGGTATATTTTCCTTATAAGATTGAACTCCAGAGATATAAAAAGTAGGCCTTAAAGTAAGACTTGGCTACATCCCGTTTCATTTCATTACTTTCCCAATTGGACAACTAAATAAGAGACGTGCAAAATAAAGTAAAATTTATCATCAATATTTTGAAACCAATTTATGAAAATATGTTTTTTATATTTTCATAAATTGGTGTACTGTCGTCTCTAGTCAATAATGACAATCTTGCTGAAGTTGTGAATTTTTGTCTCTGTTTATTTAGAACTTTAAGATGATTCCTAGTCCTTTAGGAATCATTTCTTCATTAAATCTTTTATATCCTTACGACTACAAAACTCAAATTGTTCCTTACTTATACTTTGAACATTAAATACTTATTATTATCAGAATCAAAGGGTTGTTATTCGAAGTGGTGTGATATCAGTAACGTCGTCAGTCACAATAAGAGTGCGTCAAGTGTTAAGTAAATAGTTGAGCGTGGGCCGAGCCCCCTGCGCTTGTTTGTCGAGCCTCCGTTGAGCAACCAATATATTTGCTAGCCCTGTTTGCCGCTCACTCTTGTTGGAATATTACTAGCCTGCAAATGCCTCATGTGATTGTAGGAGGCTAATAAGATACATTTTGAATAAAACATTGTTAGCTTTGTGTATGGAATTAAATAATAAAGCTATTTCTGTTTGTATTTTGAAAAGATGGTGAATTTAAAAAAAAAATACTTCATGAGTTGCCCCCTGGCTAACCCATTAGTTCCAGATATGGCCGTCAGCCAAAAAATTAAGGTGTCTGTTAAAATTGCCAGTGTAATTAACATAACCTAGTCTAATTTACTTGATCAGTAAATGGTTAGGGCCCTTGTACACTGAGCTGATTGTTATATTTATCACTGATTGATTGATTGATCAAAGTATTACATGATAGATGAGTGCACGCGGTATGAATGGTATTCGTGTACTAAATTGGCCGTACGGGCACTGAAAACAGAAAGAAAAAATATGAATAAGTACTTAAGTGTTTATTTGGATCATTAAGTCAATTTCAAACATTTTACTTCTGCCAAACTACAGAGCAGTTTGTTGTTAATCAACAGCGCTGTAGTGTTTACTGAAAGATATAAGTTAAATTGAGAAAGAAGGAAATACTTATATTATAGATAACCAATTTCATAATAAGCCCAAGACCCCCTGGTCATTGGCTAATAATGTAATTGGAATCTAAAATAGAAATTTTTATGAGATATAACCCTTACCGAAGAATAAGAAAATTATGACTACTAATACGTTTTATTACTACGCGGTACCCCAACCCTTTTATTCAAAACTTACAAAAATTAAAAAACATGTTTTATCCTTAGGGACAGAAATCTTCGTTTTGAGGGAATCCTAATCAGAGTTTAGTTTATAATAATTTGATAAAAATGTTGAAATGAAAATTATGACGTCATTTGCTATACCTACACTTAAAAAGGCACTTTTTTGGCAAGTTCCGCTACTTCCGCTAACATGCAATTTTATACCAAATTACTATTCAAAAAGTTAAGTAAAAAATCACGTTTGTTGTTATAGCGAAAACATTTGTTTATTTATACTTCATGTACAAAATAATGGTACATAGGTGGACTTAATGCTACAAAGCATTCTCTACCAGTCAACCTCAATACATCATCTCAGACATTTTCCACTTAAAAATAGTACACAAATACGAACGAAACATGTATTAAACCTGAGGCATATTTTATAATATGTATATGGCTATTTGAAATTATAACGAACTATGTATAGTAATACTATTTTATTAATTTGAGGAAATTTTATTATTGGTTTGTGTAGTGGCCGAGTGATTGGATTGCTGCGCTGAGTATCGCGGATTCGATCGCGGATAAGGGTGTTTGTATGAGGCAAATGTTAGTGTATTGCATGTCTCTAGGTATATTGTAATTTTTTGTACACAATAAAGAAAAAAACTCCAAGTATCTATCTATAACAATATTTACTATTAACAAAATTAATACCAATTAACTGAACTAAATTCCAAAAACGGATCATTACGCGGTCAGACATCGTATCGACAACTATTCGGGCTGGGCTGGCTCAGGGAGACGTGTTCCTTACAACTTTATTTAATACTTGCTTTTTTCTGTGTCACTCAGGACCAAAGCAGCTTTCAACTGGTGAAAGATTTTTTTAAATCGGTCCAGTAGTTTCGGAGCCTATTCAATACAAACAAACAATCAAATCTTTATAATATTAAATACTAGCTGTACCTCCGCGGCTTCGCCCGCTCATTTTTTCATAAGAACCTTCTCCTCACAATGATGAAGACAATACAAAAAGAATTGGCCAAATTGGTCCAGGCGTTGTTTAGTTATGCGCTTACCAACACATTTAGCGATTCAATTTTATTATAAAAATATATATATATAAGATAAGATAATTGTAGATCAGCATTTTTATCATTGCTAACTTCAAGCGTCTGAACTCAGAATTGACTGCTTTCCATAAGAAAACTATTTTATGTTTTTCTCGGCTTACACGGACATTATGAATTGTCAACAATCCTTGTTTACTTAAATTTTCGATATAAAAAGAACTTCTGTTTTCTAAATGTCGTACTACTGCATCACCTCAGTTCGGATACGTACCGAAGATTAAAGCTCCACAGGACAAAAGCCATGCGATGGCATCGGGAGCTTTTGTTCTGTTGCCAATTGCGAACATCGTAAGTTTGTGATTTGTTAGGATTTATTGAATGTAAATAAACTACGAAGTTGTACCGGTGTTTGTGATCAGATCGGATTGCAAGTCAGCGGTAAAGCAGCACTGTATAACGCGCTATTAACACAACCCTCTGTGAAGCGCAGCGCCCTCACAAGTAACAACCCTCCTGGCAGAGGGTAGATGGTAGTTCTGCTACCCGACGCTAGATGACTCTCACCTTGATTTTATTAATAAGTTTCATGAATTAATCTATGAATTATTATTATTTGGTGACTTAGTCAACACTTTGAAGCTATTTTTAATTTTTAATAATTTATAATATATTACATACTGCTACATAAATAAAAAGCACAGAAAACGTGTGAGTGCAGAAAAAAACATCTTTTTTTTCACTTCTAATTTTTTAATAAGCTCTTTAAAGCCCATATTCATAAGAAAATCCCTTTCTAACAACTAACATGATACCATAATTTAAAAAAATCTAAAAGTATGCTAGTAGTGAGAGTTCACGTTTAGTCCCACTATTCGACAACAGATGGCGCTAGTAGTCGCAGTCGATCGCTGCTCGGTGCTCAGCACGTCGTGTCGGCCGGTACACGTTAGAAATTACCCTACAATAAAATAATAAAGTT
The DNA here is from genome assembly GCA_943136025.2 of Agrotis puta. Lineage (NCBI taxonomy): Eukaryota > Metazoa > Arthropoda > Insecta > Lepidoptera > Noctuidae > Agrotis > Agrotis puta. Next base: position 279,693 of record OW964168.2, read on the forward strand.
GGACTAGTGATGTTTAATTATTATAAAAAAGAAATAATTACTGTATGTTATATTGCGATTATCGATACATAATTGTTAAAATTATTTTCTTTTTTCAAAATGTTAGTATTCGTTCTAAGGTCCTAAAATAATAAGACTTGGAATAAAAACATCAGAGATTGCTGTTTCTATTCCACTAATTTTAAGTTGATTATACCTCATAAATGAGCTATTCGTTAGGAAAAAACATTGCATTTGTCACTAAACAAGATGCTATAAAGAGCCCCACTTATTCATAGAATTAAATTAATTATGAAATTATGAAGTGGTAACAAATCGGTAAATATTTAAATAAATTATAATAATAAATGGTGAGTGCCTGTAGAGTCACGTGTTTCGTTGTGGTAGGTTGCGGTACAGCAATACTTATTGCGGGTCAGGAAACAGAAATAATAATAATAATAAAGAAAGAAAATATGGAATAAGTTGTATTGCAAAACATGTGCCAAATAAAAAAGAAAGTAAAAATTTAGAGCGACAGTGGCAGATGTGGTTTATGCAATAACTAATCTGCTTATTTATAATATTGAGCCAGTTTTGAACCACTTCTGAATATTTTGAATAATTTAAGATATTTAAAAAGTGTTGATACCTCTACTTTGTTCAAGGTAGCGTTTACAACATTATACATCCAATATACATTCGCCTGTTAATTCCAATCTTGCTACATTCAAATATCTACTGTGTTAAAAATGTTCATCTGAAAGGAAAAAAAAATTATAACTCTGCTAGCAAACCCGATTTACCATGTTCTATAATTATTAAATAGGAAACACATAAACATTATTTTTTTTTCTTATTTTTTATTACCAGAATACATTATAAAGATTTCATAATTTATGTTTATTATATTATTTACGTAAATGTTATTAAAATATTTGTTGTAATCATTAAAGTGGCCAAGTGCATATTTATACAGTTGTCGTTGCACTACTAGTTAATAGCTGTTGCCTGTTAGTTTTCGCACAGAAGTCTTGTATTATTTTGATAAACAATACTACTGGTAAAAAAATATTAGAAACTCAATTAAGTAATAAAAATAAAAAGTTTTCTGTCATTGAATTGCATAGGGTGTGAAAAATAATAAAAGGATTAATTTAATTTAGAGTATCAAGATAAAATATGATTAATCGTCTCTATAATTCGTATTTTTTTTTTCTATCATAAGTATTATTCAAAAAGTGATGAACGTGATCTTCAAGTTGGTAGAGTCCGACGGCGTCGGTAGAGCGCTCGCAGTGTAGCGACGCAACGCACAATATTGTGTGCGAGTGAAGAGCGCGGGGCGCGGAGGGGGCCGAGAGGCGCGCGGGCTGGAGGGGCGCGCGCGCGGGGGGCGGGGCGCAGTAATTACATCGTCATTAGCGGGCGGCGTCTGGGCGGGGCCGCCCCTCTACCTCTGCGGGCGCGCGCAGCGGCTGTGAGCGTTCCAGTCCGCTCCGTGCTGCCGTCGCGCACGCACGCGCATGTCGCTCGCTGTGTATCCCGGTGATGTGAGGTGGCCCCCGCCGCTGCCGCAGCGCCGCGCGACTAACGCGCTTGTTTCGCGACCGAGTAAGCCAGTTGAAGGCTCGAGAGCCTTCGAGCCGGCAAGACGCCGTCCACCGTGGATCTGAGGTACGGCGCCATGGCGGCGACCACGTACATGCCCGCCGACATGGACCTGGGCAACATCGGCGGGTATGCCGCGTCGCCGCGCAGCGCCGAGCCCGCCGACATGAAGTACGGGCACTCGCTGCACGCGGGTGGCTCGCCGTCCCCGGGCGCACCCGTACTCAACCCCTGGACATCGCTGCCGCCCGCGGATCCGTGGGCCATGCACGGGCACCACGCGCACGCGCACCAGCCCGACGTGAAGCCGCCGCCTGCGCCGCACGAACACCGCCACCTGCAGCACGGCGGCTGGCACGCGCCCGTGGTGTCGCCGCACTACGGCGCCGGCTCACCCGTGGCGCTGCACGGCGGCTACCCCATGCCCATGCACCAGCACCACATGTTGCGCGACATCCAGCCCTCACCGCACGCGCTACACCACCACGCCATGGAGCGCGAGCCGCCTGAGGAAGATACGCCCACCAGCGATGACCTCGAGGCCTTCGCCAAACAGTTCAAGCAACGCCGCATCAAGCTAGGCTTCACGCAGGCCGACGTGGGCCTGGCGCTCGGCACTCTCTACGGCAATGTGTTCTCGCAGACCACAATCTGCAGGTTCGAAGCGCTACAGCTCAGTTTTAAAAACATGTGCAAGTTGAAACCTCTACTACAGAAGTGGCTCGAGGAGGCCGACTCCACCACGGGCAGCCCCACGAGCATCGACAAAATAGCCGCACAAGGAAGGAAACGAAAGAAGCGCACGTCGATAGAAGTGTCAGTGAAGGGTGCACTGGAGCAGCATTTCCACAAGCAGCCGAAGCCATCGGCACAGGAGATCACGTCGCTGGCCGACAGTCTGCAGCTAGAGAAAGAGGTAGTGCGCGTGTGGTTTTGTAACAGACGCCAGAAGGAAAAGCGAATGACGCCGCCTAACACGCTGGGCAACGAGATGATGGAGGGCATGGGGCACGGGCATTACGGGCATGGCGAGGTGCACGGCTCGCCGCTGCAGCACTCGCACTCGCCTCCCGGCCTGTCGCCGCAGCACCTCGCGCCCGGCCATACGCTGGCCGCACACTAACAGTTCGCCCCGTGGGCGCCGCCGCGGCCCTACTATTCGGAGCCTCACTAGCGCCGACTAGCGCCGCGCCCGCGGGATACGTGTAAATAGCGCCGCCGCCCGGACGTGCGAGCGGCGCAGTGAGCGGGGTCCGCGCCTCTGTACATATCGCGAGCCCCGCATGGACACAACGCTACGTTTAAGTTGTTCTTTATAATTTCAGTGAAGTCATTGATTAATTATGTGAGTAATGTTAAGATCGAAGCCAGTAATCGTTTATACTTTATCGAAACGCCGAGGTTCGGAGTGATCGCCGATACGTTTAGCTAGATAGTCTAATTGATAAATAAGAGCTTATATCGGAGGTGGATCCCGGCGTCGCTCGCGCCTCGCCGCCCGCGGCCGCATCAGACGTCGTGCGGTAAGTACGGCGACATTACACACTCAATAGCACAGTAACGCTCGTACCACACTTCACGCGTTCTCGCGTACTTGTCGCACGTCGTCGCGACCTGCGAGTCGCGAGAGCGAGCGGCCGCTCCGGCGAGGAGTGCGTAGCACCATTCAGTTTTGTAAAGGACGATTTCATCGAATTTATTTATAGAATATTACAAATTAACGATGTTCATACATGCCTACCTGTCAGTAGGGAGTCATTGTGGTGTGGAATAAATTTAAATTGTTGCTATTACTGTAAATTTATGATTAGTGACGAGGACGAGAGTAAAAAATATGAATCGGGTCGAAGCTTCGTTTTATAAGGGAATACGAGTGAGTCAATAGGTGCAATTTTTATTTTAAGTGTTTAATGAAACGATCCGAATGTGAGAGCAATCATGTACGTAGTAGTGATGCGCTCGGCGCGGCGCAGCGCGGCGGTGCACTCTGTTGGTGTTGTGAGCGCACGGCCGCGCTGCGCTGCGTCCTCGCGCGACACGCGCCGACACGCACTCGACGCACACCTAGCTCCCACTACATAATTTATTAAAAATTATTATTAAAAGAATGCAGACACGATGCCAAAATGGTTTTATTCCTGTTTTTTACTTGTTTTGTTGTTTTTTTTTCGTTTGAATGTATTTGTGGCCAACCTTGGTACTTAATACTTGTAAAAATAGGTATTTTTTCTATATAAAATAATGTACCTACGACGTATATGATGATATATATTAAAAAAGTTCTTTATAGAAATTGAAATATGGAAATGACTTTTATTGAAACTTGTCCTGATTATCTCTCTGCCTCGACAGACGTTTGTTTTCGTAATGATAGTTATGTTATTAGTTGTATTAGTGACATGACAGGTCTCGGACACAAGTGTAGCGCGTGTCAGTGTCAGACACCCAGGAATGTTTAGTTTTAGGGAGGATTGTTTGCATAGTTTTACTATAAACGAACAGAAGCTCAGTAACACTTGTGAAATGTTTTTGCTAAAGTTGAACTAGATGAATAATGTAAATAAATAATCGCATCACGATGGAGTTAGGTATGCAAGTATAGCGAGTAAATATTACTTAGTGATATGATATTTTATATTATCGTCTAAGTATTTAATAAAACAGAGTAAATATTTTACTAAAGAGTATTATTGATAAATCCCGGTCAGTAGGTCATAATTATATAAAGTGAAAAAATGTTGTGAGTCGGCTTATTTTATTTATGAGGGTATGGGCAGCAAGGCAGGTAGTGGTCGTCACACCGCGCCGCCGGCCCGCTCAACACATTTATCAAAGACTTGACAAACTACACACAGGTCCTATCGTGTAGTCAAACACATCGCATATTATTTTTTATATTTCATAAAGATTGCCTTTGTACGTTATTGTCCGCTCTATAAGTTTATACCTTTGGTTCTGTTAACATAATAAACTGACTGCAGCTAGTGTTATCGCATGACGTTTCTTATTTATTTGTTAGATGAATTAAACTGAGTGACAGTTACTGTTACATTTGGCCAATACATTGTTTTATTGTTGTTCAAGAGAATTCAATCGTTTTGAATAATATCAATCCCTATTTGTAATAATAAAAACACAATTGTTCGCACACTTGGCATGCACACACACCAGTTTTTATTATACAATATTTCACCTTTAGTGAGTGACTCAAGTGTTGACACAGGCTGTATCATGTTTCCTATCTGAACTAACCAACTCGATGCTCTACTAATGTCTGTGTCTGGCTAGGTAACAACTGCTCTTTACATATCTATGTGTTTTCTTTAATACTTTTCTTTTTAACATTTTAGTGTTTGTTGTATTAAAAACCATTTATAGATAAAGAAAAGGTTTTTGTTTGTCTTTAATAGATAAAAAGCTACATTAGATACACCTACTATATTAAAAACTCTTAGCATTTTAACAAACATTTGTCGTTGATAGACATTCACTGCACATGATAACTGCATCTTCGAATGTTTCTTTTGTAGGTATTTATTTTCAAACTGAAAATAACATTTAGGCATAATGCTCAAAGAACTTAACTGTTTCAATCTACGCCGGAGATTTCACTCAAACAAGAATATCTGCGGCTCGAGGGGCCGAACTTTGCGTTGCAATTAAACTAAAATTGTTTGTGTAGCCGAAGGCTAATTAATACCTTTTTCACTTTAATGAGTGTATGTGATAGCTTTCTCCTATCAATAGACGCGAATGAAACATGTAAAGGAGTGGAATTTGACAGTTGTCGCGGTACGCGGGTGACGCGGTCGCAAAAACTTCACGTGTGTATCTTGCTTACGCGCGTGGCAACTCGCGCTCGTCGGCACTCGCTTCACACTACACCAAATGACATTCCGTCCGCCTAATGAAGCGTTACGCCGTAGTGAAACCTCCTCCGCTGAAAAAATATTTAACCAACACGTTAACGTTTCAGGAAACTTCACCGATACAATCGGTAATGACAGTTACCTATAGTACCTATATTCTGGAGCCAGCGGAATTTGATCAACCTTTTTTTTTCTTTTAAGAAATTATAGGCTTTAAATATTTTACAAAAAAAAGAAATATCCTTTTTTTAGTCTAATGAACTGCTAAACATTTACAGCAAATATTTAGTATACCTCCAAGTCGCATACATAAATACAGTCTAATTTGGTAATACAAAGCTATAAAATTAATATGGTATCATTTAATATTTTATTTTTGTCAAGTGGTCTAGCTATGTGGATGCACACATGCGCAACTGGACGCTACAGTTTTTTTCGTCCACTCTGTATAAACTTTTTGTGTCTCTGATAAAGATTATTTTCAAAATTAAAATGACAATCGCTCGTTTGTTTCCGCCTGTTAACCCCAAACTTTTTGCTCGACGTGGAACAAGAATGTTGTGCAAAAAAGCGCGCCTGTCTAACCATTGTCAAATGATTGTTAGAAAAGCCGCGTCGCGGCCTTCTCTGTGACACGACGATAGTTTTAGGTTAGAATACTTTTGAAACTCTTATTTTGTGTACTTTGTCCTGTGCTAATTAATGTATGATGAATTTAACATCGATAGGTATCTTCAGGATCTAAAGTTTAATTACTTAATCTAGAAATAAGTCTTATATTATGTAGGTATCTAGGTAACTTCGACTAGGTATGATAGACTTTATTTTGTTCTTTATAAAAAGGTTTTTGTATCAGAGCGATTACAATCTTTGCCGAGGTTGCTAATTGGTATTAAGTAATATATTAATTGAATGTAGGTAGGTAGTATTAACTCAATCAAAACTATTATAATGGTAATGTAGAGAGGAATCCAGAGTTTTCTTTATTGATGATGCAGCATAATTTGATAAACTGAATTTCAAAAATTCTAGGCATATAGCGAAAACACGAATAATTAGGCAATGGAGATGACACAGTTAAATTTCAAATTAAGTGGGGTCGACGAAGCCCCGCTACATTTTTGCAAAAATCCTATTCTTTTTCAGTGACATTGAGAAATATCATATACATTGTCTAATTATTCGTGTTTTCACGATATCCCTAGAATTTTTGAAGTTCAGTTTATCTCCCTTGCGACATTGACAAACGCTAGTGTATTTTTTTGTTATTGTAACAAAACTTGTAGGTCTGTTCTGGGCGCTCACCTTAATCGTCAGCGCGATATAAACACGTAGGTAGTTGCCGCCCGCTCGACCTTCGCTCACAGTCCTGACCGAGCCGCACTACCGACCGCTGAAACACATCACCTCCTCATTAACCCACTTCGATCTGTTCACTTGTCTGCGCGCCGCTGTCGCCGTCGCCGCTACTTAGATCTGGTGCTAATACGCCACGATCTATGTAGCACACATACTTGTATGTTTCTTACTCATCTTGTGTAACACAATCCTCTTTGTTAATAAGTGGCTGTCTTCAGGACGGACTTTCCATTTTAAATAAATTATACCTATGTATTTCAGCCAAAACCAGAAATATCACAAAGGCATTTTTTCATGGACTTTGTAGTAGATTGCACAATCAAGTGTTGAATAGTACTGATGAAACAGTTGAACGTGTTCACAAATGTCACACAAGTGAATAGCAAAAAATAAGGAAAACAAAATGATAATGTAGACGGTGACTGCTGACGTAGTACCGCGTACGATACCGATGACTTAAACTGAATTTTGAATTACTCGCACATTCATTACATGCCTACTTGCGTATTGACTGAAATGTCTTTAAATAATTCTTAAAATACGAGATTTTCGCAATAATAATTAATATCCAATCTATTTTAGTAGTTAGTAGATGGTAAATTCATTGTTTATATAGTACAAAAAAAAAAGGTAATCGACAAGATCCTTTTTAATATTCATTACGACTATGTTCGTTATTCTGCGAATCTAAAATCAAAAATAAATTGAATAACAGAGTTGTATAAGGTGGCTATTAATGTACCTATGAGTTAACATCTGTATTTCAATAGTGTCAGAATGTGTGGCGACAAAACCGGAGCGCGGCGACAACGTCGCGCAAACGAGCGCTCGTACCAACTTACCTGTCAGTTTTTCTGCGTTTTGTCGTAAAATATGTATTTAAAAAACGGTGGGTCTGTGGCAGGTGCGCCGGCGAGGCCACCTTTATCAGCGGCCGTGTTCTACTCAATTTATAGTCTCCTCGGTTTTGGTAGCGCCGCGAGCGGTCCATCTTGCCCTTCGTGTATTTTTTCCGCGTACCTCGTACTTAGTGTAGGCGCAACGCGGCCGACGGACGGCGACGCGCGGCTCAACAGCCGACGCTCTCATTAGCACTGCGGCACGTGACCCCGACACTATCTCAATAACTTATTAAAACAATGACACCTCTAGACGAAAGCGTCCGCTGCAGCAACCACGCTGACAGTGCTCACTATCACTCACACACAGACAAACATGCCAATCTAAAGCTGCCTAAAGAAATATTATCTATTTTATTTTATTATACTCGTTATTTTAATATGATAGGCATAATTAGAGAAAGTTGAGAGTTTGGCCGGTCGTAAATCTGTAGTCATTATGGTATAATACTTTTCTTAATTAAAAAAAATACTTCGACTAATAAAAATGATTAAAAAGTTAAACGATGCTATCATTTGCTTAACAGTTATATAATCATGTGGTATATTGTGCTAAATAATGCCCGCGTAAATCAATCTACAAAGTTAAACCGCGATTGTTGAGATTGACTTGTGGATAGGTGACCCTCTATCATAATGAGTTGCCTCCGTGTCTCGGAAAGCAAAAACCAATTGCTCCATGGAAAACACTAATATTTAGCTGTTTCTGGTAAGACTGGAAATCCTCCCCAACGTAGTTGAGATTTGTGATCATTTCTGTACCGACCATGATCCAAGCTTCATAATGAACGCAAGGAACAGTTTATGTGATGGCGAACCTTTTTCTGTAAACAATTATCGAGTAGTCGATTTGTGTGAGTTGTCATAGCTATCAAGTAAAAATGTTAAGTTAATACAACTTCAACAGTATTGCATCTGTTGTTAGTCCTTGATCGAGCATGGCGATGCCGGTGAATTGCCATGTTGTCACTGTTGCCATGTTGAATTACTAACCACAAAATGTTCGTATACTACAAACATTTCTAGTTAATTTCTAAAATCAGTGCTTACGTAACTGATGTGACAGTGAGGTTACGATAGAGAGTCGATGTTCTAAAATTATTTCGTTATAATTTTAGAACACTTTCCACTTTTCCACTGATCACTATTGAATAAAATGTTCTTGTTATCTTATTTTACATAAAATGTACCTTTCCTAGGCCACCAGTTACCATCATAGCACTGCAGTGGTAACGGGCCCGACTTACTAGTTCGTAGGTCGTGGGTTCGAGCTCAACCAAGCGCTTTATTTTGTGTAATTTATTACATCAACACTGCTCTCAAAACTGTGAGTAAACCAGCATATCCCAAAACCAAAAGTTCACTGGGCTCACGCGCCTGGTGGAGTACAGCCCACTCCCTCACAGAGTGGAGTTCCAGCAGTGGGATCATTATATGCTGGTTATGCTTACCTACTGTTAGGAAATTGAATCCGGTTGGAGTAAATATTGTTATTTTTGTCTCTTGCAAGTGTTTGGACGTGATCGTACCTATTGTATAACCGCCTGGCAACTCTGCATAATCCTACGGGGAATACCGGCGTGATGGTATGAGATACTACGGTAGCTACTAATGATAAGCCGAATAATCTTTCACGGTGCATGCTCAGTACCGGGCTGACAGGAACTATGATTAATACTCAAAATATAAATAATTATTTCCATACTCTATAGTTTCATCCTTTACGCGGACGTGAGGGCCAACAGCTCGGAAAATTAACAGTTTTTCTATTGAGGCAAAAAGTAGATCGGGGCGATATGCACAAGGAATGTGGGTTAAATATAAAAACAGACGATTTGAACACGTGGGCGTTTAACAACTAACTTGACAAAGTGATTATTACTTTAAAATTAATTTAATTTTAATGTTCAAGGCTTAAGTTTTATTTTTACAAATACAAAGCACTCTTTGTTGTATTAACTATAACTGCAACTGTTCATTCTTATCCTCGTTTTTTTAATCAAATAGCCAAAAATGGTCTTTATAAGCGGATTTTCAATATTTCCAAAAACAAAAAAGATAGACGCATCTTTTAGAGTACCGCCCTCACACATGAAGTGCAGTTTGTTTATTGGAATACCTTCAAGCACCGCAGCAACCAGTTCGATCAGATAATATTTCACGTTCACTCATTATTCATAACTTTTTACTGCAGATGATTTACTGCCGTTTGATTGGCTACATCATGTTAGTGTTTTGCTAATTAATTTGTATGCTTATACATTTATTATCATAATCATATATCATTATGTGTTTGTCCAACTACATTACCAATGTTATAATAATTTGTTCGCCGAGTGCTCGTTTGACCATTTTAGGTTCTATTGAAATTTCAAACGTGTTCTCCCGACCTGGGTGGAGTGGTAGGACTGTGGCGGATTTGTCCTAATGCCCATAGGCCCGGGCCTAGGGCGGCCAGATTTTAGGGGATGCAAATCGTGTCAAAAAATATCACTGATAGTAACAATATAAAAAGAAATAACTCAAATGCAAAGAATCTTAATATATTAAAGGCTCGCGGTCGCTATTGTTATAGTTCGTACGTTTACTTTAACTTAGTTAAGCAAAACCTGAAACCTCAGAATCATGTTTTCTTATATGTCCCTGAAACCTCAGAATTTTTTTAAACTAGCTTTCAGTTAACGTTAACCATTCTGAATCAATTTAAAGTGGAAGTCTATATGATGGTTGCTGAGAAAGGGGCGGCACATGGTGTGGGGCCTAGAGCGGCTAGGACTGCAAATCCGCCACTGGGAAGGGACTGTCTAATTCGTGCTAAAATCCAGTTTGGTCCTTCAATTACCCTTTACGTTCCAGGATCACGGTTACCTCTTTAGACAAAGCCTATACCAGCCACTATAGGTAATTCATCGATGCTTGGACTGTGACATCCAGTATGTGTTAAATGCATTTTAGTGTAAGTAATTTATATTTTATTGTTTAAGTAATGTATTGACAAGGCATTTTATTAAAAAGTATAAAATTATTGGCTTAGTGCACTCCTTCTCCTCATAAACTTGTACTGTGCATTTCATGCTCCTTTGTAATCGTAATTTTCACGAAAAATCGTGAAAGTTTCTTGTACGGGAGCCCCGATAAATATTTATTTTATTCTGTTTTTCAGAATTTGTTACAGTTGTACATCATCTGTGAAAATAAAATAGAAATCAAAATTCAGTGATAGGGTCTCGTTTTGGGTAGGGAACCCTAAAAAGGAGTACAAAGTTTTCGCTTCACGTAGGTGCGAGGTTGAAAATTAAAAAAATAGGAGAAATTAATATACTGAAACGGTCCGTAGGTAGAGTGTAGACAATGATTTCTGCTAGTTACATCACTGACTGTTATCTGCAGGATAACACACCCGCATGCACTGCCTGTGCCTACCACTCATATTAGTGGGACAAACCTTCAGCCAACGACTGGTTATTTTTGTCCCAACTTTACACACGAAATACTTATTTAGAAGTAGTAATATCTGCAATAAGTTGTGCATCACACATTGGAATGGAACAGCCTTTGTATGTTAAAGGAAAGAAGTAATAAAGTACAGGTGTATAAAACCACAGATAACATAATATAAACACCCATATTTCGCCAGATACGCAGCATAATTAATTGTACTAAACTTTGATCCAACCAACCTTGAAAAGCTAGTTAATTGTTACTGAATGTCTTCCTAACTAATAAATTACAAAAACTTCGTTTCGGGTTAGGTGGAACAAATATTTGTATGACCCACAAGTAGTTGTTCCGGGTCTTATTGTTTGTGTATGTGAATAAATGTTTGAAAATTAAATGAATTAAATGTTCGAAAACTCACCCACGATATCAACCACTAAATCGATCATCCTGAAGTTTTGCATATAGGTATGTAGTACATTGACAGGTGTACAGAAACGCAAATGCTATAATTTTTTTAAAGGTACTTACCCTCTTTCATCTTGAAAGAAGTATAGTTTCCAAAAAAAAAAACAACAATAACACTGTTGTGATGTGTGGCTGCACGTGTCGTCAAATTATTATTAATAGATGAAAGAGTTTCTTAGTGAAATATCGTCTATACTTTGGCGGGTTACAATACGTACCCACGACCCGACGCGACGCTCAGTATTTAGGCTTGCGGCCACTACAGCAACGATACACTGTTCCTCATAAAATACCAAGTAAAAAAATGCAGAGCTCTCTATAGTAGTAAGATGTCAGTGACTGTGTCGGTCAAGTGTCGGTCAATTGGGCGTTAATTAGTGGTATCGGTCAGTGGGCCGCGCGCCGGCCCCGGGGCCCGCGGTCTGACCCACGTGACCCAGCACTGATCTAACAAGAATATAGCTTAATGATCATCAAATAATTGTATTAGCCTTTTAGATGTTTTTGTTAGAGCATCCAACATTTTACACGACCGTTTGACAAGACCTTACATTATCTCCTCTATATACATAAATAGGCGTTATGTATTGTAGTGTCGAGGATAAGAAACTCAGATTTGTTCGGTAAAGCGTAATCCTCTAGAAACTTTCTTTCGATTACAAGATAATTATCTTATCTTAGACGACGGCTAGTAGTTCTTTATCAACTCAACTCGAAACTTCACTTTCTATACCAATGAATAACTTTGCCAAGTAGGTACAAGTATTTAAAAGTATGTCTGGTCATTAATGTCTATCAAAAGATTCCTCTAATTAATGAACATTTCTCTTATTTTAACATTTTTATTTCAAATAAATCTTTCGGGTATTTTATAATTGACAAAACAAATGTATCAAGAGGTAGGTACTTTCGCCATTTTACTTATCGTTTTCATTGCGAATATCATAAAAATGTACATTTATTTTTTTGTAAGCCGCAGTAGTATCAAGTAGTAATTAAAAACAGTTGTAATAGTGATCACTCGTACAACTAGTGAATAGAAATCATTCGTTCGTTCAGTTGACGTAAGATGTGTTCTGTCGCTGCATTTGTTTCGGGAGCGATCCGCCAAGTACTGTGGACTTGCCGAGGTCTTTGAACCACTTACTCATTTTTATTGTCTGCACATAGCCTCCTTATATGAATTTTATATCATGTGGTGGCATTCAAGCTTTGTTTTAATTTTGCATTGTTTAATTATATACTTTTGGAAATTTTGTACTTACACACTATTTTTATATTATTTCTCATAATTCATAGAACTTACAAGTAAGTTACTTAGTGTAACAAACTTAACAATTACAAATAGCTAATCTAATTTAGGTACCTACTGCATAATCCTATCCCATATTAGATAAAATAAAACTACTGGGAAAAAATAATGGATGCAGATTCCCTGTTTAAAAAAAATACTCAAAATTGTGGTAGTGTCACATATTTTAGTAATACTTAATTATATTTCTAGGTATTATTCTACCTGGCACTGCCACCTGTTATCATTATCCCACAGTAAAAGAAGTCGCATCAGTTGCCTCGTGTTGGTGCGCACTGGACATAGTCTTTCACAGCTATCAGCAAAAAAGCCTCGCTTGTTCCGTGACATTCAACAGAAACAAACTTCTTACTAGTACTATGTCATGCGCGTTGTTCACGCTTGGCGGCGCTGGGGTAGGCAGAGAAAAAACTTATCCGCAGAAAAACCGCGCAGCCATGCGTGACGAACGAATCCCTACTCACATAGTACCTATATAATAATATCCACTAATAGTACACTTAAGAAAGTTTGTACAGATATTAATTCTATGTGGCCGACAAAAAGCCTGTGGCGAATTTGGTTGCTACGAATAGTGCTACGACACTCGGCGTAGCAAAGATTACCCACAATATCTTACTGTATGAAAAGTCACGAGTTGCTAAGTTTTTGGAAATACTTGTTACTGTTGTAGGTCATATAGGAAAATACTAGATTTATCAAATTAATTTGTATTATATAATATTACATTTGCTTTTCATAAGCAGTTATTATACTTTTTTTGACATTTAATCGTTTGGGGTAGGTACTACTAAAGTTATCCTCATACCTAGACGGTCGTCCCTCCGGTCTTACAAATTGTGGGTTGTTCGTTATATCTGGTTCTCCAAAGTACCAGAGTCCCCCGTCGATCAGCACCGTGACGGTCACTCGGCGGTGGCGGGCGACGTTCGCCTGCCTGTCTGTCTGCCTGTGCGACAATCACGCGATCATCATTACATTGCGACTCATTTCTATCAGTTAATTACGGGACAATATTCTTGAGACACGACGTTACTGTGAGAAAAGCATTGTTGCGATATAAACGACATTTATTGACTATCAGATGAGTGTTTTCAATAAATGACTTAGGTATGCTTCGTAACTGATAGCTCGTATTTTTCACTCATAGCAGAGATACGATGATAATGCATAAAGGACCTTCTTACATTCACTTTGCTCATAGTTTTCAAGAGCGAAGCATATCGCTATAGTACTTGATGTCCCCTTTAAAATTACCTAAAATTAAATTACCTACAGTAATACAATTACCTTCATCAATCAAACATCTGTTAGCAACAATAGATTAAAGCATGTTAACCCTTGCAGAAGCACGAGCGACTATAAGAAAGTCACAAGTTCAAACCCATAGGTCATCTTATACAAATAGTGATCAAAACGCGTAGTATTCCATTCATATATTCACGACGTAGTAGAACGGAGCCGACAAATAATCATAATTTAATATTTTTTTGCGTGGAGTGCGAGCATGAATGGTGGCCCATTCACTACCATAGCACACTCCCAGCGAGTAATAACCGACGATACAAGGCGTTATGATATATCGCTACTATTACACATTATCACACTTGTTTCTGTTTAGAAAGCAATACGTTACACTGTTACAGGCGATCGGTTCAGCTGTCTTTTATAAATTTTAGTAGGGTAGAAAAACTGCAATTTACTTCAATCACATTGTCTACCACCATTTTATTATGACGCAAACATTTGCTCATGCGCAGTATACCTACTTGTTTTGCAATGGAGGTAGATTTTTGTTATTGTACAGGGTTGTTATTGACAGTGGCTTTCATCGCAGTGCCAACCAGCATCCTTGACCGCCGCTTGATCCGCCATCAATAACGCTTACCTCCGCGACTCAGGCGAGTGTTGCCACACCACGCATTACTTACTGTCAGCACAGCCTTGCGGAAAGCCTGACTGATGATGGCAACGCTACTTCATCTCACATCATCAGTTGTTATAGAGTGACGAAACTAAGCTGCACTGTCAGCTGTCACTTGTCATACAGCTCGGGGTGGTGCGGTTCAGGGTTCGATTCTTATCTTGAGCAACAGGTGCTAACAAGGAATTGGGTTTTCTGTTAGTGGATGGTGACAAAACAGGGCATCTTACGGTAGTCGGGCTTTGGCAGATGGTTTGAATATTAATACGGTTTATGTTAGGAAACAGTTAAGTAGTTTAATTAAATGCAGGATTTTTTCTAGTTCTCTAGAAATATAGTAATTTCATTGAATATGTCACGCAACACGCACGTATTTCTAAATTGCTGTCTTTAACATAATTATCTAATTAATGAGCGTGCAGACAATTGATTGACACCTTTTTATTGCTAATATTTCTAGAATATCTTTTACAACAACTGCACAGAAATCAAATCTTTTTGTATAATGTCCATACTACAGTCTCACTATCATACAAGCTGTACAGTTTCCAGTGAAACTATTATCGTGGAAATCCGTCATTGAGATGAAATCTATGCTCAGGATCACCTCGCAATAGTTAATGTTGGTATTTATAGGAAAACCCTTCAAAAGGTTTGTTAATGAAATATTTACTGATAAAAATATGTTTATTATAGAAGACTAGCCGTTCTTCGGTGTTTCATCCGCTGTTCAGCTTCTATTGGTCGTAGCGTGATGTTATATAGCCTTCCTTCTTTGATAAATGGAATCCATTACAAAATGTTATTTCAATTCGAACCAGTGGTTCCTGATATTGGCGCGTTCAACGAAACAAAATTTTCAGCTTTATAATATTAGTATAGATACGTGTACTTCATAATTGTCCCCTGAAAAGCTTATTTTCCCTCCTGAAACTTTCAGAAAGTAAGGTGCCTACTGTTCCCTATAATTTTTATGTTTGGAACGTTACTAGTGACGTAATTCGAGCAGAAGTGATTACTTGCCGTGTATTGGAGTACAACACAGAAACATAACAAGTTGGAACAAATCCGGCGCGACGTATCATAGCTCGGGAGCCATTACAACAGATGGCCGAGGTTCCCGCGGGCGTCGCTAGATGGAGCCGCCACCCCCGCCGCCACCCGCCGCCCATCGACCAATCACCGCTGAAATACATATCTCACACAACATCACTAGCTACACAGCTACACGTCATATTACACGCTGAACGTTCTGCCGCGGCTCCTTCGATCAGTTGGCTTGCCGTGCACTATGTACTGCCCACCAGTTCGCGGTACAGAGGCAGTCTGTGTCGTACGACGTCCTGAAACAACACACCGTCGAGTTGTTGTGACAAACACTCATCTTTACAATATGCCGTTATGAAAGGCTGCCATTCGACTTACAATTCAGGTCGACGTTTAGTACCATTCAGTAGTTCTGCCTTTTTAAACCAGGCAAGTTTACAGTGACGTGTAGTTTGTTGATATTATTGATCTGAAGTTAATATAATATTACCTCGTCAATATTTGATCAAAATGGAGTTACAAATGGGAAAAAAATGTTACAATACGAGAGTCATGAATATGAATTGAGCGGCAATGCAGCATTGACTTACATAGATACTGGTAATATTACTGATTAAAACCATTAAGCATGTCATTACCTGGTTGTGGTTGTATACATAATATAGAATATACAGATATTTAGTTGTCGATAAAACTACTTTAGCAATAATAACAAGCAAGAATTAACATATCTAATCAGAATAGTATCAGAAACTATTTCAGTTGGTAATCTAATGTTTATGCAGAACTAAATATTAGAATAATGTTATAATTGACTTCGGTACTCGCTATTCATGCGTCTGTTATGGTCCTTTACTTTTTAATTAGTTGATAACAACGCAAACTTATCAAACGGTAAATGCAGTCTATATTTATTTCTATCAATCGCTTGTTTTTGTGTTACAAAGGTTTTTGCGCTCTACAATATGTGTTTAAGTAACAAAAAAATAGTTTTTATTCCTACGACACAAAATATAATCAGCGGAATCAATTAAACAGGTTTGAAACAACAGGGACATACCTACTAGTTGAGTGCTGAGTGTAGAGACACTCTATGAACAGTTTTTTAGTTAATTAGCGGCTGCTAATGAATTATCTCGATGTAGCTCGGCCTTTGTGCCACAGAGTATTATTACATACATAGCAACAGATGGTCCTGCTGATAAACTGAGGACGCACTTCTGGCGGCACTTAATTAGCTGTGACTATGACGTGCTGTGACTCCGCTCACATCACCACTCGCTACTACGATGTTATCTCAAATAATATAAAAATATCTATTGTTGTAATACTTTAGCTTCGCATTTTGGATAATTAACAACATCTTTATATAAAAGTTATAAAGTAAACGTAAGAGAAACACGTGGCTGGTATTTTCATTAGAATGAGTTTCAGCTGTTGTAGAGTATATAATTATACCTAAATGTTATATTAAATTAAGACACGGACAATTATTTAATAATAATGTTGATGAAATAATTATAAAAAAATATAAGACAGTTCTGATTATTGTAATAATGAAGTCTGTCAGACCACTGTTTGTTTATGAAATATTTGAGTGGCAATGGAAACGCTTAGTTAGGATATAGTTTGAATAAATGTGCGACGAGCTCAGTGCACTGACAGGTTCTAGTTTGCTCTTCAAGTTCAGGGCATCTCTAAAGACTAGATTTTGTAAATATCTAAAAGAAACTGACTATAATATCGGTGGTTTGTTGAAATTTGTTTTAGACTTTTTTCAAGACAGTGACAAAATGTCTTTCGTTGTTCTATACAATAATATATTAATTAATTATTATGAATTTAAATTTTCGAAGAATATTACTGTAGTATCGGGATCAACGAGATGCTAGTTCCATGCCAGTGCGTCGTATGTATAATATTGGTACTTTGGTAATGTCTAATAAAAGGCTCCGTAACAGTGGTGTTTCAGTAACTTTCGCGACTTTAGTCATTTCATTAGGCTCATGAGTAGGCGATAATTACAACGTAACCAATAAGTTCAATGGTCCAAGAAGATCATGAACATGGCTGCACACGGGTCTCCCAATGATAGTATTGCTGGTGTGATTGTGATTGATGGTCGCCGGCAGCCGTCCGGCTCCGGCGTCCGGCAGACGCATCCTGCAATTGAGAGCGTCTAGACGACGCGGCCGGCCGTCTGGCGAGCACGTCTGCTAGTGCTGGGGGTGCCATGCTCTCTGCCGTAACGTTACACAAAATTACATGTCAAGCCATTTTAAAGCTATCAAATGCAGTGCAACTGTCACTTTCATTTCCAATTATAACTGACAGGCGAGTTTGCTAGTTATATAAGCTAGCTAAATATCCTCCTGTATCCTCCGTATGTTATTAACATGAACAGTTCTTGGAGTTACTACGTTTTTGTGTTTCCGTACAGATCGATAGGTTGTCTGTTGCTTGTATTGTATTGTCTTTGTTCAGTCCTACACAGGTTGTTTAATATAGTACTGCTGTCTCTATTTCGTTTATAGTACGGTAGAACAGATTTCACTAGCGGGCGTTGTAAACAAATACAGCGCAGCCCACGATTACAATATAATGACGATTAACTATTACCATACGGCTACCGGCCGCCGCGCGCCGCACCAATTAATTTAAACTATTATTTTAATACCACACCAATCGATTACCGACCGAGTGCCGTGTACCGACTCGATACAAAATCGTATAGTAATTAACCGATGATACGTCGATCTCGATTCACTCTCGGTCTCGATTGAGTCGCTCGCGTATGATTAACATAATGACATTGATAGTGGATGCAAATAAAGCAGTTGTATGTTACGACTTCCTCGCGAGTGGCTGCACCCTGGGCCAGGGGCGGAGGGCACTTCTTATTATGAGAGGTATCGCAGCCGGACGGCAATTAGATCGGCTCCAGTCGCATTAAATTCCGATGCATCAAACTCAAGTTGTAAGTTCTATTGGAATCAATAGTGCTCGATTATTTTCGTTGTTGGCTCACTTCAGTGTTTTCAGCATAATCGCAACATTTATATTCGATTAATAGCGAGCGGCGGCGGCGTGTAAACACACTAAGTATGTTTAATACGTTTTCGTACCTACTGACACACTGAATATCACATCAATCATAATTTGCATTCATTATTATAAATAGAGCTGCCCATCCCGCTGATATTATGCGAATTTGTAATAAATAAATATTAATATGTAGTTGTGAGCATAGCCACGAATGCTGTTCATTATTTGATAGTAGTCGTGATATTGTGACGATCTCCTAACGTACCTAAACTGGCGCGGTATTAACATAATTGATTTAATAAATTCAACAATTAAGATATATCGGCGCGTACGCGTCACTCATCGATTAATTACCTGATCGATATTCGCGGTTGTCGTGACCACGCGTGTGCATGTGTGGGGGGGGGGGCACTTTTACACATAGTTAGGCAGAAAGGACTAGACCCAAATTTTCAATAAGGTTAAGCTGATTCTTTTCTTTGTTCCAGTGAGTCTATGGAGATTAATTTTTCTGGGAGAATCACCCACGAGAAGAAAGTGGAATGAACCTATGTGTTTGCTGAGTGGAAAAATCAATGTCCATAGAGACCCTAATGTGGGTTGATTCCTTCCTGCTTACCTACGTCGTATTATCATAAGCTCTGTCCATTAGCTTGTGTGAGTTTGAAGGTGCCATTCATGTGACGAAAATAGAACATTATACAAGTTAGTCTAATTAGTGTGTATACGGATCATGTCTGTTTTTTCACTGATGTAAATTGTTGACAGTTGTATCATAATGTGGTCTGGAGGTAGGTAATTGTTGAAATGAAGGCCCAACACAAGGTCAAAAACAGGTACATATCTTAAAGTTCTGCTATCAGATCCCTCAAAGAATGAACACCCATTCTCTATTTCCTCGATCTAAGATAATTTAAATTAAAATCTTATTCTTTTCACAGCTTAAGATTAGGTCCCGTATTTTAATTTGGCATGAATTAATAGTTTTTGTTAAAATGAGATATTGCCTTAATTAAAGTTTACTTCTAATTAAAAGCGCGAAACAAGCTGGTTCTATTAATAACTATAATTTGAAGTTCCTCGTGTGTCACGAGGAACTTATATTACTAACTACTAACTATTATAATCGTTACTTTATTTTATTTATTAAGTAGCACAACTACTACAACAGTACATTAACTTTTTGTATATAAGGCTGTTTTTTTCTTATTATCGCCATTACATAGATAGAACTAAGACTTTTAAAGAATGGTTGATGCTATAGTCAATTAGTGAACGTGTGCCTTCTGACTCACGAAAATAAGCCATGTAAACATTCGTATCCTCTTGTTGTCCTGTTCTTGGTGTTGTAGTTAATTCCGGACGCGGAAGGAGTACCGACCGGTTGTCTTAATTACCCGCTACTCAATGCCGCACTATCATTTCCTCTCTGTGTGTAGAACACAACGACACACCTGTTTGCTAACAACAACCTCGGCACTGAACCCAGAAGCTCGGGCTCATCAGCCCATTTGTTACCACTAAGTAGGTAGATGGGTAGTTTAAGAACGTAGTACAACCTCGTCTCTATCAAACTAGGATAGGACTTGGTAATCCGTCGACAACCAGTATTTTTACTTGCGATGAAATTGAAGTTAATTTTATCTACATCTTTCTTATGTCACTGTGCTCCGGTATAAGTATAGTGATAGGTATGTCCCCAGGAAGTTCTTACCATGGTTCACATGCTCACATTCAGTACTTTAATAAGTACTAGTTTAGTTTTATTTTAATTTAATATTTTTAGGTTTCTATAGTTTAATTTATATTTATGTATTTGTACAATAAACACTTACATTTTTTGTTTAATTAAAAAATTAAACAATTTGTATTCTAGGAAGTAATCATCATTTCAGCCTAGTGCATGACCTCCCGCCTTTTTGGTTTACGTACCCTAAGGGTATAACGGGACCCTATTAAACCTTTGTCATACACCAGGCTGTATATCATCCACCTTGATAATAAAACAGTTGAAATATATACCAAAAAAACAGGGTAAAATAAATATACAACTAATACCTTCCATTTAAAAAAGAAGAATTGCTAATCTAATTTTCCATTTCATTGATTCAGATCCTCACCTAAAGCACCAAAGGTTTATAAGTCGAGATAATAGACAATCAACAACCACCATTTAATGACGACTCACCTAATTTTATAATCTTTTGGAAAAGTAACATTTTTTTTATCGTGGCACAATCATGAAATGAGTCTTCACACCCAGGGCAGAACGGGAGGGACTGCCAGTCTCGTACTGACTAAAATCCATGGTGTCCTTCAATAGCCCTTTACGTTCCGGGGTCACGGTAATTCGTGAGTCCCGCGACCTTGGAAAAGTAACGTATATTTATGAGCTGTAGGTGTCGGTACGACGTCCAATCTCCTCTGTCGTCAAGTTTCTCTAGTCTGAAGAAATATCGTCTGCACCGAGCTTGCAATTGCGCTGGCTTCCTCCGACACGCGCTAACACTTCCTTCTACTACAACTTTCCAGCAATTTCCTCAACACTGCAGCTATCAACAATCATGTTTAAAATAATAACTTCAATTCAATCTCCATAAATGAATGAGAACGACTTAATTACCTGCAGTAGGTACAATAACGCTTGTATTGCTAATTACTAAACGTAACTAACTCAGTTCGTACACACGCTGTTACGCCGCGGCCCACTACTGACCGCGTAACGTTGACGATATCACTAGCCCTTGTCGATGTACAAAAGGCAAACTGCAAAAATTTCCACAAATAAAGTACAGAAGATCCGATTTAGCAACAGAAACCCATTTCGACGATGAAGAGTCAATAAATAATAACTGCAAAAACGCAACTTTACAGGAGGCGTAAAAAACGTTTCAAGTCCGTTTAATTATTTTTTTAGTATATTTGATTTTTTAAATGTTTTATGTAAACTGACTACAATATTATGCTTATGACTACAATATTAATATATTAATCAATGATTTTATTAGTTTTTAGATATATTTTAGATAGATTTTATTAGTATTTATTGCCATCGTAAATGACGTAACACCACTTAGTATATATTGCAATAATTGTTTATCTTGGAAAATTAATAAGAAACAGACCTAAGATCTTTGTCAGCATGTGCATTACTCTATTCTACAATAAATAATGCAATAAAACAAAAATGGCCAAAATGTTAGATATTATATATTGACTCTTCATCGTCGATTTATATTGTATATTGTTGCTCGATATGCACATTTAAATCATTGTAATGTAAGTATGATTATATCACTTTACAATATTTCAAGTAGTTCTTCTGTACATAACATTTAACCGACCTGTACAAGGCGGAACACCGCGGTGGGTCGCGGTTGGTTCGCAATTAGCGCACACCACAAATATATAGGTCACACTCATACATTAGTATTACAAATATTACCGCGAGTGAGTAATGTGTGTCGCACACGAAGGGAATTACTTCAGCTGAAACGTAACAGCGTTATGGTGACAACTATTAATTGCTGGCTGGCGTTTTTTCCATCTCGACGACTTATTTGAGACACCTTCGACCTGACGACGCGGGGGCGACACGACCTGGCGTATGAAGAGATTATGAGCCTGAAATCAGTGAGTATAAGACATAAAGCCGCAAGTTCTTCTTGTACGATTGTCGCGTTATCACTCAACGACAATCTTTCAACTTTCAGAAGGTCTATTGCTATATTTAAACATGATTACATTACATGCCTTATTCCTGATCATTGCCAGAACACAATACAAAGGCAATGAGCACATAGTGCGTGCACAAACACAGACACTACGTTCAGATATAGTGAGGCGACACCCGACAGTGCTTCCGTTTCCGCAAGCGACAGCCTTCGGTCACGCCTGCCATGACACGTGGACGTGGAACTACTCCTGGGTAACGCACTCACTTGATAAAGTGTTTAGTTTTGCTAATAGCTGGTTTTTTGTACTTTGTTGAACGTTTTTAATGTTTTCAAATTTCACACACATTTTCTGTTTAGGTACGTATTTAAAATTATTATTATTTTAGTTTTGTATTCAGATTCTTTACAAGTGCACAAACAAACGTTCATCTCACTTTACCGTCATTACTTCAAGTTTATCTAGAATGTTGCTGTGTTTGTTATTAAATTGTTGAAAGAGTGTGCTACATCGACTCACGCGAAATAAGTAGTTGAAGGTAGATATGCGTGATGTATGGTCGAGTGTCGAGGCTCTGGTGGTGAGCCATGGCCCATGTGTGGCCACTGTGTGCTCGCGGTGGAGGTCACCCGGCCATTTCCTTTGTTTCATGTTCGTGCCACATTACACCTAATGTCACCTATAGTATACTATGTGCCGTTTCACCGAACTCGTATTAACTTCTTTTGTGTTTTTGTGGAACATTATTTGTATAACGACTATTTCATTAGAAAGGGTTTTGATTGCTTTTTCCTTAACGTTTAAAATAACACACGCTCAGTATAATTTACAACCACCATTAGTTATACGTATAGAACACTCTTTTTTATATGTTTGTATAACATAATTATCATATCATAATGTCAGTAGGAAGTTAATAATTGTTGCTATGGAGATTCATAGAAAGCAAATTATTAATTAATGGTTGTTGGTTTGCAGATACTTTTTGAACCTAATTAGGTCGTGTTTCGTGTTATTCATCAAAAATTTCCGTCAAGAATGTCCATAACGAGTTCTCTGTAAACAAATACAAAGGGGACAAGACAATATCAATAACAAAAAGGCATAAAATTGAATAAAGGAATTACATCATTGTCGGCGACTAGCCGGCGGCAGGTGCGACCGTGTGCGACAGCGCGCGGGCTGCGCGTGCGATCGCGATAACGCGGACCTGTCACGGCCCTTAAGTTTGACGACATGCGACATGTCCTTCACGTCACACTTTTGTTTATAGCCGTTTAGTAACAACCAGGAAATAGGTACTTCCACTGATAAGCCTAAATAAATAAAGTGTTTCTACCTGCGCTGCCCAGAAAAACAGTGTTAACCTAATCAATTCAAATTGCTTTTTTTTTAATTTACGCGATTGCATCGAATTTAAGGAAATTTGAAGAAAATTCGTATTATAAGAGTAGATTTACAACATCTGTTTGGAAATGAAAAACTTTTTGTTTTCACAAGTAAACAATATTATCAACTGATGATAGTGTGTAACTTATAAGTAGGCGTCCTTGGAAGTTTCAATCTGACCTGTGGTATTAGTTAAGATACTGTGCTCTTCCATCAAGTAATTATGTACCCATGATGCGTATAATTTCCTTGGTCTTGCACCAGTTTTTATAAAGATGTTGGTTGAGTTCAAACTACATATTTCCGTACAAAGGTAATTTGAATTGAATTGAATTCAATAACAAAATACTGTACTCGTATGTGTTAAAAGCCGAAAAGTGAACTCGTATATGTAAAAAGCCGAGAGAAGTTTTCTTATCCATAATCATCTATATATATAAATATAAAAGGAGAACTGACTGACTGACATATCAACGTACAGCCGAAACTACTGGGGCTAGGAATGTGAAATTTTGCACACGGCTTCCTATTATAATGTAGGGGAGCACTAAGAAGGGGTTTTTGGAAATTTAACCTTTAAGGGGGTGAATTAGGAAAGTACGTAACCCACGCGGACGAAGTCGCGGGCAAAGTGCTAGTATAAAATAAAACGTGTTCGAGGACAACAGGAATTGTTAGCGAGTATGTACGTATTACTTGTTTAGGTACCTACACAAGTAAAACGTTTATTACCTACTAGTACCGACTTACATAGACTTATGTATATAGGTACATAACTTAGTGGAGTACGTGAAGGAAGAGCTTAGCGACTGCTGAGCCTATGGAACCAGTCGCCAATAACAAATAACAGGGCCGGAACACCTTCCCTGGCGACGAGGCGGCGCGGCAGCCGTGCGACACGCGGCCGACAGCCCCGCGACAGTTGCGCTTGCGCAGCCCACACGCTCATTTGTTCCTGTTGACATCAAAATTATTGTTCCGGTCCAGCTTAGCGCATGATTGTTGAGCTCCTTTCAAACTAGTTTGCTGTTTAAAGTTTAACTAAGTTATGAACTGTAATTGGTAGGTAAATAATGATTTTAAAACCGCACTAGTATTAAGTGTAGGCAGGTTTACAACATTGACTCTTACTTCCTATAATGTAAACCTTCAGTGTTGCTTCCCATAACTGCCATAACTCTGCAACAATTAACACGGTTGGCGTAGCGGCTGAGCGATTGACTACTGCGCAGCATGTCGCGGGTTCGATCCCCGCACGTATCAGTTTGATCTGCAAGAAGTTTTTCCGTGTCTGGTTTGTGTATGTGTATGTGTGAGTTTCTATGTTTGTAAACGCACCCACGATACAGGAAGAAATTCCTAGTGTGAGGCAAGGTGTTTTGAAAAAAACAAAAAATTCTCTTCACAGCCGGTTCATAGATTCAGATCTTGTGGACTGACTGATGCTTGCTAGCAGGGCACTAAGTGAAGGTGGGCCGAAGATGGCGCGTGTATGTAGGCGGGATCTCGCCGCGCACCTGCGTCTGCGCAATAACACTAGTTCAGCAACTCAAGTTCAATTATGTAAAAAATAACAAAAACCCGACTACGAAAAAATCGCGCACTGAAATGTAGCCGTAACGTAGTATTACTCGGTCAGATGAATATTGTTCTTGTTTTATACTTTTCAGTGCGCGATTTTTGCGTCGTCAGGTTTTAACTTATTTTTTTACACATACATACAAACATACATACCGGTCCAAATCATAAAAAAAGGAAAACGTATCATCATTAGTTGTAACGCGTCATAATGTGATGAAGTCAGGAACTTCAACAGCAGCAATCCACGAGGTTTGATCTTCTGTTCTGCTTCTTAAACGGCTGTAAGGTAAGTTGTATTACAGGTAAGTGAAGAGTGTCCTTAGTAGTAACAATAGCAGTAGATTTATAGCAAAACAAACTAATTAAATGGTTATTAAGTGAGCGACAAAGTTGATACAATAATATCTGGTGATGTTCTCTTTCAGCTAGTGAGTATACTGACCTTTACATTCGTTTTTCAACCTGTGTGCAGTGCGGACGTAACTGACAAAAAGAAATTAAACCTATACAAAAGTATAAAAAAAAAACAAAATAGTAGAGGACACTGCGTACGTACCAGCAACAGAACACCTATAATAATATTAATTTAGAATAATATTTAGGTAAAGCACGCAATATATATATATATAGCTATAGCTCGGGCAAGCTTATTAAGTCCGAAATAGAAAAAATAAAGCTTTTTTTGCATTAATTGTAGGTACATGACATTTACATTTTTATCGTGGTAAAATCATCAAATGAGTCCTCCCACCCAGGGCAGGGCGGGAGGGACTGTCAGACTTGTACTGACTAAAATCCACGGTGTCCTTCACTAGCCCTTTACGTACCGGGGTTACGGTAATGGGAAAGTCCCGCGACCCCGGCAGGCTATGGCCCTCTACAGGCCCCGTCATTGTGCTGACACTCCTTGAGGCGCGCGTGGAACACAACGCGCCGTCGACCCGGGCATGGTCCATGGTCGGACAGCGAGTCGCCCATTACTCGCCGCCCGCATGCCCGCGCCTACGGTGTCCGGAGATCGTCTTGCGACGTCCGACAGGTACATGACATAAGATATTTAAAAAAAAAAACTATGTTGACAATTTACCTTAAAATAGGCATTCACAAATTTTTCAATCGTGCAAATAACATTATTGAACATTAATATAATCAATTGAATTAGGCATAGCCAAAATAATATCAAATAAAAAACGTCAGTTAAATAAACGAACACAATTACACGAATATTATGTCAAAAGTAATAGTTTATTAAATTAGATTATTTACTTCTGCAATTATTGGTAATCAATAATAAATTTATGTCATCATCATTTAGAAATTCATTAATAGATATAACATTTAATTAAATAATAAAGTAATTACATTAACATCGAATGTGAATGAAGCCAAGAACTTATGATCAGCAACACAGTTTCGAACTATGTTAAATCAAGGGTGGTTGGATGACATCTTTACCAATTACTTAGTCTGGCAGTTATAAATGATGAGTGCCATTGTTATCGGAGTGTTAGTTGTAGCTACCGCCGCCGTTTCAAATGATACTGGTAACAAGAAGGCCCCCGGGCCCCAATGCCTACAGAAATACATCACATTATCCACAATTTATTTATAAGATACCAGCAATTAGTAAAAATTGACAACTGCAAGTTTTCGAGCTCGCTCACAATGAAATCACCGAGAGAGAATCGAAGTTTTTCAAAATTCCTTTCACTCTTAATAATATATAATCCTACTTAAACAGTAAACGCATAGTACCCAACTAGCAAAATTGCTATATAACAAATGATTTATAAGGTGTTAACTCTTGTACATGTTTTATAACGGCATCAGTTTTACAACTCTCTTTATAAATGCAAGTTTTAAGTGTTTTTGGCTAATATGGTATATCGGTCTTATTACCTTATTTTACATACGTTTATCTACTATCATGCTATTAATCCTCTATAAAAGAACCTATAACAATTAGCTTATTGCCAACATTAAAACACTCAATGCTATAATGATCATTATATCATCCAAACGCGTGTTATAATGAATTTCAAAAAAAGAACATTCTCATGCAATGACATTTTTACCACCAGATCGCTAAAATTTTGAAAAAAGAACAATAAATTGTAGACTAATTCGTAATTTCGGATTCCCGTCTTATCGTGTTATTTCCCGCCATCTTGAATTTACATAGTTCTGTACAACACCCTATGGTATGAAAATCTTTTATAGAGGATTCACATCATGATTGTAGATAAAGTCTTGTATGCAACTGTTATAATTAGGTATTAAAACACTCATGTGATACTATTATCACACTCGGCTACGCCTCGTGTGATAAACCCACATTCGTGTTTTAATACCCCTGATTATACAACAGTTGCATAAATAACTATTATATAACCAATGTAAATGTCTCTTATAAAGCATTGGACATATAGAAGCATATAATACGGCTTTTCAGACATATAATAATTAAGCATTGTAGTCGCATTGGTCTCATACTATTTGTAAAATTAATAGGGCTAATATAAAACCTTTTCCCTTATAATGTTTATTTGAATGCAGCATAAAAGCTAATGCAAAATGACAAGCTACATAGCTTCTATAAGTATATAAAGTGTTGACTGCTCCTCTATGTAACAGGTACAAGAACTTTATTCTTATATGTATGCTTGACTTTGCTTTTACAAAAGTTTATCGTCAGCCATGACATTTTAGAATCGGTAACTAAAACAGTGACTCGGTATTGTGAAAATGGATTTAAATAACTGGAAAAAACTAAAGCGAATTGATTCTTATAGAAGAAAGGTGAAGAAAAGATACGACGCTATGACTTCATCAAATTCGTTGTCTTCAGCAGCTACTTCGTCTAGGGTAGAGATGACAGAAAATGTTATGGGTTCCGTAGAATTATTTTCACAAAATATTGACAATTACACTTTCGATGAAGATTTCTTAAAACGTTACCTTACTCAAAGTGATAATGAATCATCTGATGATCGTGACAGTGACATAAAGAAAGACAAAGAAAAGGACGGGTTCAGAGATGATATAGCTACTTGGGCTGTGGAGAATAATATTACGCATTGTGCATTAAATAAACTTTTTGAAATAGTAAATAAATTAGTACCCCATTCATTACCAACAGATGCACGCACACTTCTTAAAAGTAATACAGTTAAAATTGAAATGATTGAAATGGGCACTGGATATTATTGGCACAATGGACTAACGGACCAATTAATCCAATTTTTACAACATCATTCTGACATACCCAACAAGTTATCACTTACCTTACCAATTTACAAAAGTTCCAACCATAAATTTTGGCCAATTCTATGTAATGTACACGATATCAAACAAATGTCTCCCTTGGTGATAGGGATATATAAAGGAGAAACAAAACCTTTGAATTTAAAAAAAATAACGTTTACATGAAATAAATATTTTATTTTTTCTTTTGTGATAATGAAATGCAATGGAAAATTCGAATTAATCTGATTGTGACATCCAAAGCATTCTTGTCTTATTATAAAATGTGTGATTTCCCAAGGCCGTCGTCCTTTGTCATGAAACGGTCCACATCTACTGTCTAGGTTCTGTAGAATAAAAAAGAGTGCAAATTAAAAGGTGTTCACAAAATGTTACTATAAACAATAATGGAAACTGAACCCTAATTTTTTTCAATATGGTTGAGTATATCTGTACTAGCCTGCTACAATAAGGGTACATGACTTTTAAATGATTTATAAAAGCATTAGATTTGCTAATCCTTCTTAGAGTAGCAATTAACAGGAACTCACAAAAATGAAATAGCTTATAAAAATTAAAAAAGATGGAATTAACCAGGCGCATTAAAAATTTGCCATAAAACTTACCCACAGTTCTCACAAATCTGCTTTTCCACATAAACTTCCAGTATAATATACGAAAAAAGAGCGATATGGTCAATGTCTATAAGCAGACAATTTTTATCTTTTATAAATCAAGAATAGAGGCAAATGACGCCTGAATAAATCATGAACTTCTCATATTCGTATTGCGTTTGCTACAATACGAACAATTGCCCTTATAGCCGTATTTTATTTGTCGTTATAAGGGTAATTTGTTACTTATAAGCAAATGTCTTACCTATTTATAGTTAATCAGCCATACAATATGCCTTTACATGACGAGTTTAAGGGGGATTAGCTTATTATATGGTAACTATAAAATCTCTACAAGGTTTAATTCCTTATAATTTGTGCCCAAACGCAATCTTATTGGTGTTAATATGGCCTTTATAAAACATATTTTTTTGGCTTTAATGACATTTATAAAGCAACTTTTTGCTAGTTGGGTAGCTCCCTGAGCCGCACCGCGCGCCCTCCAGACGTGTGATGAGAAGAGCGGCAGACTGCCTCAGATTCATATTAATATTGGTGATAAATCTCGCGCCCGCGGCATCAGTAACCAATATTGATAGTGCACATGCTGCACACACCCCGGGCTAGCCCGATTAATGTTTCTACAAGAAAGTATAATAAGCAATTGAACAGGTAGGTAGGTATAGTAAGAATGCATAGTTTTCAAACATTGTAAGTGAAGAAATGTACTTTGCTTTACAGTTCTTATAGGGGTTCTACAAAAGATTACGTTTGTCAGAAAAAAAAACTACAGACAATACAGAAGCAGTTTGAGTCTCGGTGTATAATTATATTTAAAAAAGCAATTACTGCAAAACAAACACGTGAGCGTCTGCCGACTGACAGCGTTTAAATGAGCGTGAATTTGTTTAAACACTGGCGCGCATGCGCGGGACATGCTGGCTCACCTCTTCAACAGGCGTGAGCTGCGTGCACGCAACTACCGTCATATGCGAGTTAAGGATACCGTGCAAGCAAAAAGTTGAAAAAGTCCAGAATTTGCCGAAACACCGGTCTAATAAGCATTTCTCTTTTGACTTTTTGGAACATTCGTAACAACCCCCTGCGAGGCATCGGCAAGCAGTGAGTTAGGGTCAGTCGGTGGAATGAAGTCATCATTTTACTTATTTAGTAGAACTTGTATATTTTGTTACTAGTGACAGAAATCTGAAATCAAATAAATGATTTTGACTTTTGATCTACTAAGCCACCGAGGATTGGGGACATTAGTCCTCATAAACATAGCAGATTAGTGCTTTTTCAACATATTTCGTTATTCTTGAAATGCTTTTTAAAACAGAAATGCTACTTGTTACATAAGTTAGTAATTGTAGAAAAAGTTACTCATTCCGGCTGAGCTTTACGCATGCTTGACTTTATACAAAAGGTATCACATTCTGAGACTTTGTTGTAAACTTGACGAGA
The DNA here is from genome assembly GCA_943136025.2 of Agrotis puta. NCBI lineage: Eukaryota > Metazoa > Arthropoda > Insecta > Lepidoptera > Noctuidae > Agrotis > Agrotis puta. Next base: position 310,610 of record OW964168.2, read on the forward strand.
GCTTTTTCTATGGACATACGAATAGTTTCTACTGAGGTTAAATAATTCGCTCGAATATGAATTATTATGTTATCTGTGGACTCATGAGAGATTAAACTACTTCCATGCTGTCATACTTTTTAGAACTTTTCGTTTTACTTTTCGTTCAAATTTGCTAAGCATTACTTTACGTTTTAGTCATTTTATTCTTGGTATCGCACTTAATTAATATAATGCTGAGAAATATCGTTGTATGTATGGTAGGCGTTGAAACCGATACGGCGTTTTTGTGCGCGATAAGGTGCGCGGTCACCTGCGCGCACGCATCTGCCGCTGATGACTACCGTTGCTAACAAAGTAAGTATAAATCAAAATGTTTGTGACTGAGTGCCAATTAATTGAAAAGATCTTATAGCCTTTTTTTATCGTGGTAAAATCATGAAATGAGTCCTCCCACCCAAGGCAGAGCGGGAGGGACTGTCAGACTCGTACTGACTAATATCCACGGTGTCCTTCAACAGCCCTTTGCGTTCCGGGGTCAGGGTAATTCATACAGTCCCGCGACCAGATCTCACCAGCCTTTTTTTTTTTTTATTTCGTGGTAAAATCATCAAATGAGTCCTCCCACCCAGGGCAGGGCGGGAGGGACTGTCAGACTTGTACTGACTAAAATCCACGGTGTCCTTCACGAGCCCTTTACGTACCGGGGTTACGGTTCCGTGTCCGGTGAGGACCTGCGTCATGCGGAAGGTAAGGACGCCGTGACGCCTATCCAGCCACTCCTCAAAGAGGGGTCTTACCGCCGCGATTGCGGCGTGCCCGAGATCTCACCAGCCTTAAATAAAATAATACAGTCAAGTGCGTATCGGGCCACGCGCAATGTAAGGTTACGTAGTTACTTTATATTTACCATATCTGTTTATCTAACAACAATATAAGCTTTTTTCAATAGTATTTGTACAAATTTTTACTTCTTCAGTTCATAACTTGTCGATTATTACTGGTAAACTTGTAAACCTACTTAGCTGTTTACCTTGTATCTTTATTACACTACTAGCACTTGCCCGCGACTTCGTCCGCGTGGGTTACGTACTTTCTTAATTCCCCCTTTTCACCCTCTTAAAGGTTAAATTTCCAAAAACCCCTTCTTAGTGCTCCCCTACTTTATAATAGGAAGCCGTGTGCAAAATTTCACATTCCTAGCCCCAGTAGTTTCGGTTGTACGTTGATATGTCAGCCAGTCAGTTCTCCTTTTATATATATAGACAAACTATACAATGATATTTTTCATACTCGTTTATCTAAAAAACCGCCTGGGCGGGTGCATACAGACTTGTCTCTGTGCACTTTAAAGCTTAATAATTTCACACTCACATAACTGTCAATTAAACGAAAGATGGTAGCACACTCCACAAATAATATTCAAACATCCCTACTTCACGTGTAAACGTTCCTCTTACTAATACAACGTCGCTCATCAGAGTGCTTTCGAGGCAGTCTTAGTTTTTCATGATACTTACATTTTAAAAGCTTTCCTTAAAAGCGTAGTATTTCAGTAGTTAATTAAGTTTATTAAGTAAGGAGCTTTAGCATAGTAGAATAGCATTACGATTGTTGTGTTGCTGCAACAAGACAAGTCAGAGAGCGATGCGCACGGACAGCGGGCGGGCGCGGATCGCGGTCGCGGCCGAGGGGTCGGGAAGACGCGGGGGCGGCGCGGGGTGGCGCGTGCGCGGTGTGGCAAGGCCGCCCGCTACCACGCTGCTATTTTTACCCGCCAATGACGACGCCTGCGCGCCATGAGGAAACTGTAGTCACTGAAGTCGTCCATGAATCTACTCTATGAAATGGAAAATCATGTGAATGAAAGCTATAAGTTGCGGAAATTTGCACTCCTCCTCGACTCGACCAGCTGCAGAGTTGTGAAAGTTGAATTGAAACGTTGAAAGACTTCAGTATAACTTTTTGATATTCAATCAGACTGACTAACTAAAAACTGAGTAACTTGAAAAACTGACAGAAACATCAAAGGATGCGACGATGAACTAGCAACCGGAAAGGAATGTATTGCTCAAGTGTTAAGTTATCATATTTTTAGTATGACAACATAAACATAAAGAAGGGGTACCAATTATTATTATCACTGAAAAGAAATGATAATAGATACAAAAGAGTTATTTCAAAGCAACAATTAGCAAACAATAGAAATCGATTACCTCCTCCGAACCATAAAAAGATAAAAATACGAAAGTAAACAAAAAGGCTGGCTCAGGCATCTATTTGAGGGGCATCAATCGAGGCCGGGCAGTCCGGGCACTGCAGCGGGCAGAACAAATAAAACATTAGCCCCGTCAAAAGCCAACAAACTATAAACCTTTGCCGAGCAGCGTATTAATTTGACATATACCGCTCATCCGACCTAACAGCAGGTGTTCCTAAATTATCTATGATAAATATACGCCATCAATATACCAGAGCGATGCGCACCCTTTCATGGTCGGAATATCAAACCGTAATTGTGGCCACGACGGTTTATCCGGAACACTTACTAGTCGGCAGGGTATACGAGCACCAGTGAGCACCCATCGTGTCCACGACACTAAACTTTTTTATAAATTCTCAATAGACCGGCGGAAATTCCCCTTAGAGATTAACTGAACGGTAATTTCCACCGTGAAATTTCGGCACCGGTCATTTGACAATTTGCATACAACAATATCATAGTGCAGATAATAGTAAACTAATAACTATAAATACGATTTACGAGTTATTTTAATGGCTTTACCGAAAAAGTAGCTGTCTATTCGTCAAGCGAAAGGCCGTTAAGAAAAAAATTGAGAAGTTGATAATCCTGTTATATATAGTTTGATATATGTAGTTGACAGTTTAGTCGACACGATTTTTATTCTGAATTAAGTTCTAAATACCCGTAAGGTATCTTATAAAACGTATAGATAACGTACGATAATTCGGCACGGATTGGCGGCGGCCGTGGTGCGGCGACAGTCCGTTACGAAATTAAATTTGACTAAAAACTCGTTTCGATATACGAGTCCTTAATTGGATTTAGAAATGTGATGCTTTAGCGGCGAGCGCTTGGTGATTGATAAGAGTCACATAACGCACTGCGTCACCAACTCACCAGTCACACAGACAGAGCCGACGGACGGGCCCGACAGGCCGCACTCAGCTCTGATCAAGTTATCCACCGATAACGACCGATGCCTGCATTAGTGAAGGCTAATTAACGTCAGATAACTACTTGTTTAAACTTAGAGCTCTGTATCTGCCAATGTGCCACTTTCTTTCTCTGCTACTTACACCTAACGTAACACAACAACTGGCAAATGATGCTTCGCGGCGAGAAGCCTATCCATTTGGAATTGACGAAATTTAGAGAAGTTGGCTAATATGTCGGTGATCAAGGACGGTATATCTGTTTGCACAATCCGAAACATGTTTCGTTTGACCTGGAACTGGTCGGACACGATACAAATAGACAGTGTTTGATAGTAACATACAGCATGTGGCAGAGTTATGGTCGAAGCTCATTTATTTAAAAGCAATCATCGACACGACGAAAAAGAAGCAGTAAGTTGCTAAATGGTTGGTAGCGAGTTGGCGAGTAATGTGATGCAAGCTTGTAGCGACTTCCTTAACTCACGCGCATTCGTACTGACGTTAATTTTTCAGTTACTGACCATATTTTAAGTGCTACACACATAATAATTTATGTCAACGAGATTCTTAATCCGCGGCAATAAAGCGACTGACTAAATTATTTGTGTGATGGCATGAAACGTCGTAAGTGCAGGTGGTGCCCAGGCGCACGGGTCGTTTCGTCCCGCGATGCGACGCGCGCAGAGCCATAGATCCCACGCGCCGGCGAGCCCGCGCCAAACTGGTCGATCGACTCTTGCGCAACTCAGAGACTACAGTTGGTTTCCAATTTTATGTTGACCGGTTTCAAAGTTGTCTTAGCCTTCTAATTTCGGCTCGTTTAGATTGGAAAATACGTCGACAAAGATATTCGAAATGAAACTCAGGCGAGTGAGATCGAAGCCATGTTTTCACTCACGAAGCGCTCGCCGCCGCTGCATTAAGATTCAACCGATCATTGTCTATCACTGCTATTAAGTCATTAATTAAACACATTATGGTATTGAATGTAATTCCTAACTTTCGCATAACGGCTGGTTAGAATGTGTACTGTGATGTAGGATATTGCTTGCTGACGACCAGCATCCTTTACCAAATGTCTATTTATTGATTACGCCAACATAACATAAGCAAACCACATAATTATTTCAAAACCAAATAGATCTTAGTTTTAACGTTCAGGATTCATTTTTTTTTAACATGGTAAAATCACCCAGGGCAGAGCGGAAGGAACTGCCAGACTCGTATTGACTAAAATCCACGGTGTCCTTCAATAGCCCTTTACGTTCCGGGGTCACGGTAATTCGTTAGTCCCGCGACCAACGTTCAGGATTCGAGGCAATTTAAATATCTTCTGGGTTTATGGCCTCAGTCATGTTAGAGATCATTGCTTAATTCCAGCCAAGATAGGAGAGTAGAAACTATACAATTCGAACGTTATGTTCGACCAATTTCTGGATTTTGGAATAGGGAAGAGTGATGTAAATTATTTAGAACATCGTTGGAGACGTAGTTGAACATGATGGTCAGAGTCGCGGGCGCGTCATGTCGCGCGATGTCGCGTGTCGCGAGTCGGCGCGGCGCGGCGCGGCCCACGCGTGTCCTGTACAAATACTGTCGGCGGGAGTCCGCGCACAAATCAACGCGATCGGACGTGCGCGCACCGGACCCCCGGTGGCAGGCGCGCCGCCAGGGCTGCCCAGTGGCAGCGCAGCACCCGTGACACCAATGGCTCGACTTACGTGAAATTATAAACTTTTGACGGCTTCAGGAAGCATTAGGTTCCCAGGCCACAGAACTGTATCACTTAATTAACTTAGATTTGACATAACTTGAGCTTTATCTAAATGGATGTCTCAATTTATTTTTATTTCCGCACCTAAACCTTACCCGACACTAATTTGCAGCAGAAAATAAAATAAATTAGCGTTTTTACAATCGAATGTAGATCTTTGACAGTAGTTACTGTTAGTCAGAAGCTCTAAAGTCTGACAACCAGTCTTACCATAAGGTATCGTATTAGCCAGAAACTGGGTTGTGGAGGTCCGATAGGCAGTCGCTCCATGTAAAATACTGATATGCAGATGTATCCAGTTTGACTGGAAGCCGACCCTAATTTAGTTGGGAAAAGGCTAAGCAGATGATGAGCGTCTTTTCTTTTTTTTAAAAAACGTTGCCCCACTCTAGGAATTTCTCCTGTGTCGTGGGTGCGTTTACAAACATATTGAATCACATACACAAACACCCAGACCCGGAACAACTACTTGTATTTCGTACAAATATTTGCTCCGTGTGGGAATCGAACCCACGACACGCAGCGCAGCAGTCCAATCGCTCAGCCGCTGCGCCAACCGTGCCGTCGTTTTTACAATCGGTTGTTGTATATTTCCCAGATGCAGGTCGGAGTGCAGCCCTGCAGCGGCCCCCCGGCGCGGCGACAGCGCCAACATCTCTCACCTCCGGAGCCCCGTAATGAACAATATAAATGTGCCATTTGCCGGCCCCGCCGAGCCCCGCCGCGCTCGACACCCTCCACAACACTCGTCCACGCACAGGTATACACACCTACACCTCACATCCATAGGTAATGCTAGATGCCAACCATGATTTACAGTCTTGTATTCGCTACTGAATCTATAAACTCATAATTTAACTCCGGCGCAATAAATAAATGTTTAAGTGCAGGCAATCTGTCGTATCCATCTCAGGATTGTGGGTAATAAAACTGTTGACGATTTGTTGAAGTCCAGGTGGTACGTCTCAACCGGTCCAGCACGGCAACTTATTGGAATTATTCATGTTACATTTTTCAGTTTGTCAAAATTTTACCGACAAGGTATTTTACAGCGACAAGGTTTATTCAATTTGTTTAAACCCTTGAGACAAGCGGAAACTTACATCATTATAATGAACCAAAATGTATCAAAGGAAGAACAGTTTCAACTATCAAATTTTCTAAATGACTGCTAAATTCCGTCGCCTATTAAAGAAATTGTCCTTTTAAAAGTTGATCCCTTGAAGGGATGTGACAGGACTATTATATTATTAGGATCGTTTTTAGTAATGATAGGGCCGGAGTACGCGACCAGATCGCCGGGAGGGACTAATCGTGTGCCGACACAAAAAACTTTGGGCACTTCATTATAGCTATACGTGTGCATTATTAAAGCCCGCTAGGGACACGATGGCCGGCTGCAGACAGTTGATTTTGCATTCCTTTACGGTGAGTGGAGCACACGCAGGGAACTTTGGCAGCGCCGAGGAAGATATAGGACAGGAACTAATTAACCAACCAGTTTTATGAAATTTAATTCTCATCAGCAAAAAGATAAAATCGAATGAACGGTAATCTGAGAACGTCACTGCATCCACACCGACAAAGCTCCGAGAACAGCAGAACACAAATCTAAAGACAAACAGACAATAGTAGCGGCAAAAAACGACGTCCAACCCCGGAGCCGGTGGAACTTGGAAACGAAATTCGCGGATCGCATTTTGCGAATACTCTCGCGTGTTACTGCATTATTATTTAAGTTGGGGCTTTTAAAAAATGGTTGAGATAGTCTGCGGGTGTTTTTTTGGAGGCGCGTGCGCGCAGCATAATTGGCGCGCCGGACGCGCAGAAGCGAGCGCTTTTTGCGAACCAAACGAGTCGCCGTTTGATAACCGTCTCCTCGTAACGGAACCGAGAAGTCCACGCACTATTGACAAAACAACATGTAGACAACCTACTGAGCATCTCTAAACGAAACCAAACATAGAAGGGAACATAATAATATATGTAAAACATTCCGTTGTCCAAATGTGGGCATTAATGGGCAGTTTGTCACATAGGGAACATTACCCGCTGGTTATGTAGGTGTACCGATAATCGGGAAATATCAAAACCAATGTTTAAAATGCAATGATAAAGTTCGCCGTGATCACCGCGTTAGAGGCAATGAATGGTGAGAAACTGTACTACACGTTACGTTTATAATTTGAGAATGCAGTAGTTTTAGGCCCTAAATAAAATGACGAAAACTAAATAAAGGAACGATAACAGCAGCTAAAATGAATACGACAGACATCCTGAGATGCAGGTAAGAAAAGGGGTACGCGGGCCCTTTAAACGAAAATCGGTCGAATGTTGCTCCGAGCGATGGTTGACCGACGAACGTTTCGTTCCTTTTACTCCACACAAAAAGTAATTTAGACCATGATGACGGGATCCAATATGATAACAGGAATCCCGTTGCGTAGCCCGCGGTGCTTCGCCAAACGCTGTAGAGGTGAGCTTCGGTCGAACCCAGATCATATCTTTCTTTTTGTCACTCCGCTAACGACGCTCGGTGAAGACTGTTAAAATATCTGACCTCACAGGAGCAGCGCGGTGCAGGGCGCGTCTCTCCCGCGTGTCCGTCAAACGTCATTCCTCTCGCTAACACAATGGAATAGACTTTGCAAAAATGGGTACGCGTGTCGCAGCCCCGACAGTTCCAACAATGGATCCAAAAAACAAACAGTTGGAATAGAAATCCAAAACAGAGCTTCTTGCCGATGCGACGGAACGGGATTTTGGAAATCCGGTTTCAATTTAGTTTGGTTTTGTTGATTGTACCTCCAACGCTATTGTCGACATGTCACTAGTTGAGGACACAATAACGCCAATCGAATGAGGACGTCCTCAAAAAACCATTTGTCATGGCCCCACTTCATAATGCGCAGCTAACGATAGATCAAAACAGCTTTAGGCGACAACACTCACAAACACTATAATTATTGACTACGGAGGACTTCTGTTCATTAAACACGTTAATTACACTCAATCAATTATTATCATAGTCTGTCAATAGCTTGCTATTGAGACAGACGGACTGCTGAGACCCAGCTCCCGGTGTTAGTAATAGTGTACGATCTTAGATCTCTGAACTGTCTCCATGCATAACTGCACAAAAGTGTCTGTAATGCACTAGTTTGGTGCCGAGATAAATCAATTAGGTCGCGGCCCTGGAACGTAAAGGGTAACTGAATGAACATTGCGGTTTTGCCTGTCAAGTCCGACAGTTCCTTCTAGAGCAGAGCGAAATCATTTGATGATTTTCCAACCAAAAAAATTAGTACCTAGTCTAAAGTAGTAATTAATTTATACTTGAAAGCATAATACTTGCATTTTAGTGACACACTTAGGAAATTAAGTCTGTGATATACATTTATTTATAACAAGCATGTGGGAGTTATTGAAATGTCAATAATTATAATTTTAGTGAATATCTGTAGCTGGTAATTAAACAGATTGAGCGGACCTAGTAATTTTATTACTAGGTCCGCTTGGTATTTTTTTTAATTCATGATGTTTGAAATTGGGGTTACAGTAAAATATGGTACTTGACAACAAGATATTTTTTTGCACGTCAGTGCCCTCGTAGGTCGCACACAAAGCGGGTCGAGGGCCAGAGGTGACGGTGCTACTTTGTCCCCGTGGCCAAAGACACCTTTGTGAGCCATGTAAAGAACACATGCCTTCAAATACGCGTCAATTGACTGAAAAATAACCACGAGAAATTATCATAAATATTATATTCAAAACAAAACGCAAAAATGTTCAGTTTCAAACTGTGATCAAAATGCGGTCTTTGATCCTGAAACTTGACGACAACAGATTTCATTGTGATTTCTTTCACAATAGAATGTTTAGGTACCTACGAATTTCAAGTTGCCATTTGACCCGACTCTGGGTCGAGATTTTCCATTGAACTCGTACAAAAATGTCTGTTCAATAAGTACATTTACCTTGGTAAGTGTTATCTTTTTGTGTGTATCAGTTTCCACCAGGTTTACAATTTTGAAGCACCTTGAGACGTCTCGCGTCATGATTTACCGATCGATGTTGAAGATGATTCAAATTCAAACCAAAGTATATTTTCAAAAGAAGTGACCGCTGATGATATGAATATACATCACAAGAACGCGTCATGTGCCAATATCATCCTAGTTTTACCCACAAATAGTAACACTATCGTTTGTCTAGATTGCTGACGGACGATCATTGATTCTCATTCCATTCCTTAGAGGCGTCCAAGGAAAGGAATACAATGGAAAGTTCGTCAAAGATTTTTGTTTGATTCTTTGAACACGCGGTTTGTAATGAGTTGGCATCTAGTTGTAGTACTTGTAGAGTGTGTAGTGTCGGCGCTGTAGGTAGCGTCCGCCTGCGCCGCGGCGGTAACAATACGCAGAGGTGGAGGTCAGGGGATCGCTTGCGACACCTGCCGCCGCCATCATTGTACGCATCGATAGCACTATTAATAAATTGTGTCCATCTTTCAACAATTATCTTTTGCAACTTATTTAAATCCCTTACTTTAAACACGTCCGAAAGTTAATCTGATTGGTTAATTTACTGTATGATTTTACGGCATACGGCTTCTAAAAATTGTCCCTGTTGAAAATTAACTCAGTGTATATTCGTAGATTAATAATGGTGTTGTGGCTTTAATAAACAGCGGACGTTTCAAAAGTTCGTTACAAAAACATAACAGACAATGACTGTAAAGAATAACTGCAAAAAAATGAAAATAAAAAATCTGTTACTTTATTGTGCACTACACAAAAAATCATTGTCGAAAGGTGAGAAAATCCGCTAATTAACACGTTGCCATACCGCCCTCCTGTGCTCCAGCCACGATTGTTCCGACGACGCCACCCATTGTGGCCCAGCTTTTATCAAAGTATAATTAGCTTTTGTTCAGGTGTATTATTTTTTTAGTAAAATCCTCGATCGAACTCCCCATTCACTTGCAAATAGGGAAGCCCGTGTTTACGTGTCGATGAACAGTAATTATCGGGCAGAAAAGTTTTTGCGACCACAATTTGTCACCCTCGAGAAAAATCCAGTCACGTTTTGTAATTGGGTTTCCTTCTTCGCCACTAGCAGCTGTTATGCTCTATGTTGAATGTAAAAGTAAATCGCGGCAGAAGATGTAGAGAATGCGCCAAACGTCCCCCGAGCGCGTGCCTTCTGCCGCCTGCCGGCTCATAATGTTTGTATAATTAATTGTAAGAGTGACGGATACCTGCGCTACTATTGCGGCGCATGTGACGCTCAGGTGCATAAGCTTTATTTGTATTTTTTGCTTCCACTTCCCCTTTGCATAAATTATCATATTCGCTATAGTCCCCGAACGAAAGGATTTCTTCAGACCTGCTATTGTAACTCATGGCGTCAGCTACGAATGTTGTTCTTGTTGCACAAAATCAACATACAGTTTACATGACTAAATTATGCGTCTTTACATTTGTTCCATAGAATCTCTTAAGAATCAGATGTCCGTGGAGTATTACGTAATTATTTTTATTTTTCGAACTAGTTCCAGATCACTGAGCGCTTTGTTATCTATTGCAATCATCTCAATAATTATATTTCTTTATAGTAAAACCAACGCTAGTGCAACCGCACAAAGTTTAAATCATAACTTATCAGAAAGAAATGATGTATCTTCAGTCCTGTTTTTGGATCGTTGAATTGTAGATTGTGAGTGTAGCCATTAAGGTTGTGTTTTGTTTGGCAGGTCGGCATGTGGTGTCACCTGGTCGCCAGGGGTCGGCAGCTGGTCCATTGTGGCTCATCACTTGACTCGCGCGAAAGGGATGAGCTCTATGTGAACCGCTAACGGAATCCTGGGAATGCTCCCGCACAGATAATGCGCAACAAGTAATATTGTACGACACAATAGTAAGGCGCTGTACTGCTCGTGTTTTGAAGATGTACCAAATTTTATTTTATTACCCTGTTACAATAAACTTATGACAATATTAATTCGCATACTATTTTTATTTTATTTCTATAATCAACAGTACAACCTGCTGAGAACCAGTGTATTTTTATTAGGGTTGTTTATAAACCAAAACTTGAGTTTCATATTTATTAATGTCGAATGGCAGCGTCGAATAAATCCGGTTAAACATGCATCAGTTGATCGTTGCAGAAACAGAAACGATAATATCTTTCATAAGCTATTTAGGTAGGCCTACAACGGCCACTTTAAGCAAAATTCCTAAAAGTGATTCTCTTCATTAATTACCAGCAACGTCATTAGCAATTTCTGTTAATATTTGTAAAATGGTTATGCTAACAGAATTGCATATCATATCTGAACATAGTTTTAATATAACATAGCATAGACTGAACCTTCCCTAGCCTTTTTTTAAATTCCTTTACACTACCTAAGTAGAAGAAAGGAATGGATGGTCCTACAATTATTTTTTCGCTTTTTCTAGATATTCTCAGACAATAAGATTCGGGTGAGAACTAGCCAGCAGTAGACCTAGCAGTAGTAGCGACCCCCGCCATCATAATTATGTTAATGTACGGAGTGCTTGTTACGGGGAACATTCTAGGAAGAATGGAGCACTTAATAGGAAACAAATTAGAATAAAAAAAGAAACACGAGTATCTGTTTGGTGCGTGTTGTTGCCGATTTTCTAATATATCACGAACATTAATATGCTCGCGACCGGTTCTCGTGAGATCCGTTAGTGGCTTTATGTAAATTATTTGGTTTATGGCGTACCTCCTAGTTTACATTCGAATGCTTTAACTTAAAAACACACCTAATATCCGCGTAGAAATCGATCTCGTACGCACGACGATATAGTGAAATATTGGAACCGAATTATAGAAAGTATAATTTATACCGCATCATAAAAACATATTAGCAACATAGCGATAGTAACAAATCTCAGAAATAATGTTGACTGATTGAGTGACGACACGTGGTCAGTACATTGATTAATAAACGATATAAGTTAGTTGATCAAGTGGCGGGAGTGTAGGCGAGCACAGTGCTACATGAGAACCACGTGAACTTAGATAATAATTCGTGGGAATCGTTACAGAATAAATAGTTGATATGGATGTCGTTACATGTAAGTCTTGACATTTCAATAGCGAAGATGTTGTGATGAAAAGAATTCGATTACTATGCACCGCGGAGGGCGCGTTAGAGCGCGCCTAGGGAAACGTTACCCAAACTAGTTTGTGACCAAACGGCCCATCTCATAGAGTCACATTGTCCAGATTAATGCACAAAACCGGATGCTGCGTCTCCCGGCCATCGATAAAACGGTCACAAACCCTATAAGCAGCCCCACACTTCTTTATGCGATCTCTAGCGCTGACCAGCGACTGACCCTTTCATAACGATGTTCGCCTGTCATTCATCACGCGCAGATGAAAGGACTCCGTGTAATCAGCTGATAGTACCCGTTCTACAACACTAACGGTCCATCCAACATCAATTATACGATCGACTAGTCCTATTCCCTAACCGCCTCGTCTAACGAATTTTTTCGATTCACTCGTATAGAAATGGAAAGCTAACCAGTTTTTTTATATCAATAAAGCATGAGTCTTCTCGTTTTTAACATGAGCAGGTTATGAGCGTTTAGGAGTATCCGTTGTAACTGGAGATACAATGGCGTCGGGAGAAATCGTCGGAGGATGCGCGGCACTGAGGGCTAAGATAATATCGTGTTTCGTGAACTCTGCGCCGATGTCTAATTTCCAATACAATGGGTGCTGTAAAAAACTGGCCTAAAATAAATGTGTCACAGTGCCACCCTCAGGCGCACACACAATGGACAAAGGAGCCCTCGAGAGCGTGCGTGAGCGCATTTAGCGACGCCACAATGCGCTGCGCCCACGCGCTTTGTGTCGTATTGTCGCGCAGCACAATCGCGGAGATCGATCCGCGACGATCGCATCGTATCTAGTAGACACGTGTGCTCGTCAGCCGAACACCAAACACATGTAAATCACATTATTGTGGAGGTGAAAGTTGAACGAGACGAGAAAAGTAAAAGTCTTGCGGCAGACGAGCCGTTGTCGCATCTGCGCCGCGCCGATATCATATTATGTTAATGCATTTGTCATCGCGGGGGTGGGTGTAGGGGGCGGGTGAAAGGGTTGTGCGATTGTTGGCCCTTATCGTATTTGGGTACACAATGCGTGGATTGTGTTTTTTAAAAAGAGTCAAGAGACTAAAAAAACGAGTCCGGAGTGTATTCATTTAGTTCCATTTGTGCTTTTCAATAATTTACTACAAATCGGCCAATCTCTTCGTGACGATCGTTCTCATAGTCAAAGGACGCTATTCATTATCTATTTGACATCGCGTTTGTAAAGGTTTTGAATCAAATGATTTATGTTTCCTTTGACAGGCTAAACACGGGGTTTTTTATTGAGAGTACTATATCACGTGGTTTCAAAAAATCTTTACTATTTATCAACGAAGATCTATATATGTATGACTAGCTGACCCGGCAAACGTTGTCCTGGTTAACTATGAACATTAAATTCGAATAATTTTAACTGTTAAATAAGAAACATTCATGTGCGTTATAAGTTATGTCTAAACGAATCCTTTTATATTTTCTGTATATAAAAAAGAACGAAACTGAAACTGCTGGGTGTAGAAGCATGCAACTATGCACAAACTTTCCTTAAATGAGTGTGGCTTAAGAACTGATTTAAGCAAAATTTATCCGGTAAGGGACTACTCACTGCCCCTGGCGGCGGCCAGAAAATGCTCTGAGCGTCGGATCTCCTGCGGCTGCTAGGTCATGGAGTGGACGATGCATACTCTCCCTCACGCATTCTGCCTCCTAGCATTACTATTTTGCAGAAAGAGGTGACTGTTTCCCATTCATCCTCGTCGCTCAGTATAATCGAAATAGAAATCTAATATAATATACGAGTAAATCAATTTGCGCGCGGTTTTAGTTTCTCCCGTTGCCTGTCTACAGACAGGGGTTTTTTTTTTTGCGTGGTAAAATCATCAAATGAGTCCTCCCACCCAGGGCAGGGCGGGAGGGACTGTCAGACTTGTACTGACTAAAATCCACGGTGTCCTTCACAAGCCCTTTACGTACCGGGGTCACGGTAATGGGTAAGTCCCGCGACCCCGGCAGGCTTTGGCCCTCTACAGGCCCCGTCAATATGCTGACACTCTTTGAGGCGCGCGTGGAACACAACGCGCCGTCGACCCGGGCATGGTCCATGGTCGGACAGCAAGTCGCCCATTACTCGCTGCCCGCATGCCCGCGCCTTCGGTGGCCGGAGATCGTCCTGTGACGTCCGACGCCATGGGCGTCTACCACTGTGGCTGGGATGGAGGGAGGACGCTGTCCTCTCCCTCAGGCGGCCCGCCTCCTCCTTCACGAGCATGACTGCTTCGCAGAAGGAGGCGACCGCTTCCCACTCCGTCTCGCCCCGCAGCATGGTCTCAACCAATGCCGGGCGCGAGAGGTCTCCGCCTATCGCCGTCGTGAGGACACGGCGGTGCTCTGCCCAAGCGGGGCAGTCCTGCACCGTATGCTCCACCGTGTCCTCCGGACGATCCTCGCAGTGGTGACACCCAGGCGTTTCTTCCCTCCCTATCAGACACAGGAACCTCCCGAAACTTCCGTGTCCGGTGAGGACCTGCGTCATGCGGAAGGTAAGGACGCCGTGACGCCTATCCAGCCACTCCTCAAAGAGGGGTCTTACCGCCGCGATTGCGGCGTGCCCGACAGACAGGGGCTACAATTGGCTATTCAAATGTTGCTAAACGTAGTTGAAATTTTGTGTAACGCTAATCTGATGATGGAGCAGGAAGGTGGCTATAGGAACTTTGCAATGAAACGCCATCGCTTTATGATGCGTTACATTTGTATTGTCGAGGTCTTCGTATTTAGATAGCAGGTGTTTTCATAAAAGCTCGTAGAACTTCCTCCTTACAATATCAACGAAATACCGTGAGCATGGGAAATAAGGATACATTTTAATAGACCAATTACATACGAGTATAATATAGTTAGATGAAGTGGAGAGGTGGACACAGCTGCGGGGGTCGGTACCACCTTAATAACTAACTACATATATATGTATGTACCGTCTCTGATGAACCACTAATTCTGTGTTAGAAAACGATTGACACATTGATATTCAGAGGCTCTCAATGAAACGGCAAGCCACGTCGCGAAAGCGTGTGTATAAGATATGATGCACTAAATCGTTTTTAATCATGTTTCTGATTGAATCGCGGTTGATAATGATCTTCGATTAGCGCGCGGCCGTAAGTCAGCGCGTGGCGAGAACCGGAGTGCCGGCCACGCTAAATAACGCCATTTGTTCCTAATGGATCGGACAGTTTGTACTTTTCGTATTGATGGCAATCTCTTACAGTAATTTGTCGGTGTGAGGGCGTCGCCCGCGCGTGGAGCCGTATGTCGCGGTTTTGAGCCGAGGAGTGCTCACTCGTGACTGCGGTGAGCACGTGCATTTTAATTGTTCCATTATGTCGTGTTTGGGGAGGCGAATTGACGCGTTAGATCACTTTGACTTTGTATCGCTATGGCTTCCTCCCCTCGATTCACGGCGCCATAAATGGCGATGGCATATGAGCTATAAAATAGTATAAAGTTCAACTGCTGGTCATTCACCCTAGTGGAACAATAGAAAGGTACCCAACCCATTATATAATAAGTAGGTATACAAGCTTATCAATTAGTTAAGTTACTATGAGATTAGAATTATTAGTAAATTCATCATTCATTCATAATTTTAATCAGTTTTCAATGTATTTTTCATCGCAGGTTGTCTGAAAGTCCTTGCCGCTCCTTCCAGTTAGAACGCATCTGACGATTTATTTTCAGCAAACGGCTATTCAAGGAAATGTGTGTGTATTCAAAAAAATAAAACTAAGTATATGAAAATATGACGCGGCAAATCGCAGCCAACCAGTAAATGGCGAATCTTACAAACAGAAGGTCATCTATTTGTCCATAAAAAGCGTGCAGTGAGAGTGGCGCCCCTCGCGGCCACGGGACTATTGTAGAGCCGTCCGATTCGCCGCACCTATTGTGCTGCTGTTTCCAGCCAAAACGTAAATAAAGGCAGATGTTACCGTACTCCAATATATAACAAAAATGTCTAATACGCTCACATACAACGCATCTGCCAAAGTGAATTGAACCTAATTTGCGAAACTGAGAGTTGAAATTGGGGAGTGTGATTGTTGCGGTTATTTTGTTCTGGTTCGATTAGAAACCGCGGTTCTTGCGACCCGTGGTTCGCGGTTGCGTGGGTAGTTTTACAAAACCGAAATTGTTGTAGTTCCATAAAAGTGATATGAAACGCGAGGATGTTATTGACAGGCGATAGGATCGAGCTGATGGACGAGGGAGGCCGCCGCTTTGATTCAAAGTTACCCGAATAATTTAGTAGTGAGTAGTATAAATATCAGCTCCCAACAGTGGTCGTTGCTGGCTGCTCGCCGTGAGCTATGGTGCTCTGTCTCGGAGCACAAAAATTTTGCCACACTTGTACAAACACATGACCCAGCGATAACTACACCGATCATGTTGATTGTTTCATTAATTATAACCTGATTATTATAATTCTTTAAGTTTCTGAAGGTGATTCGATTTCCGTGTATTAGGGAGCAGTTTCGGAGTATTGTATACAAGACTGGCTGGATCAGTGTGTGCTCATGTATTTTTCAATTTTCATACTTTATTCATTCTTATTATGTTTTTTTAACTATTTTGACTTCAGTCAATAATGAAACTTACATAACACTGGGCAACAGTCATTTTGCGGCATAGTAGATTAAAGTTAATTATGTATTAGAATTGTGTGTTGAATACTAGAAAAATATTAGATTTGTCAAATTGGCTCTTGTTTTTGAGATAAAGACTATTAGCTATTTCAAAGGAAAAATCTAAAGAAAAATACCAACATTAATGGAATACATATTTTAATAAAGAAACTCAATAAAAAATATATAAAAAACGATGATGCATATTGTTCTGTTCATTAAATATTAAAAAATATTCCAAAAAACCTTTTTCTGTACGGTTGTCTATTATGATTTTGCTCAGGACAATCCCTTATTAAAGTCCAACAGTAGTCTGCCATCATGTGGCGGTCCCACCGACCTTGGTATCTTTCTTCCATTGTCCTGATGTCCTGGTGGAACCGTTCTCCTTGTTCCTCGCTAAAATCACCCAGATTATCCGGGAATCTGTCCAAATGACTATGTAAAAAATGCACTTTAATGCTCCCAATGTTCGAAAATTTTGAAGCATTTTTGCAACCAATTCTGAATAGTCTGGTACTCTATGATTCCCCAAAAAAATTTTTACTACTAAATCAAAGCTTAGCCGTGCTTCAGATTCAATTGGTGTCATATGTTGTACGATCATCACTGTGCAGTACTGGGGGTTTAGCCGATTCTACATTAGGATTAACCCAAGTGCGTTTTTATAACGGTTGATACCTTTTACATTCACTCCACTAAAGTAACAATCATTGACGTGATTAGTAGGCTCGGTCCATATGATCGGCACTCCAAATTTAAGCCCTTTACGTCCTCCTTGACTCCAGTATCTCAAAGATTCTACACAAGATTACATACGAAATTAGGCACCCAATATTTATTCTTTTGTGCAAGTTTTATCCCAAAGTATGCTTCATTGGTTCTTATCACAAACTCAGTGATCTTTTTTCTTTGTTTATGTGTACAAAATTTTCCACATATATAACAAAAACTGTTGGGGTTATTTACACAAGGTTTTCGAAAAGAACGCATATTCTTCCAGACAAAAAGCACTTATAAACTTGAAATAAGACAGGAACTGATAATTTCAGGGTCTAATAATTGATTAGTAGAATCGTTGTAATTAAATACGTAAGAAGAATCATAGAACTTAGTAGTGTGTAAACAAATATATTTAATTTTAGGAGGGAAGTTGTCATTTTTTCGTATATTTCCTGTCTTTCGTTTATCTCAAGAACCAGAATCAATCTAAAAAAAGTAAATACATACTGAGTATGTCTAATGCAAGTGTTTACAAAAACCATTAACAAATTAAGTGCCGCAGATTTTTTTTTTTTTTGTTCTGCAGTGATTTATTCACATACATTAAAGATCCTGACCCTAACAATTTATCGAAAAACGTGAATAGCACATATTTGCAACTTCACACACAGTTCTAAATTACTTTAACCAAATTAACATTAGACAATCTGGACATTAGTAGTTATTATCACCCTAACCAAGTGATTGTGGTGAACAAAACACGTCATTTGTCGCGCAGCTCATAGTTGCCGGCTGATTGATCACTGGGCCCATTACCATTACCCAGTCAGACTGCACAATGCTCGGTCAGACCCCACACTTCTGCGCAATGATTTAGCACTGAGTTTATTGTAAGTTGTTTGTCTGTTTGAGTGTGTTCATGTGGAACAGAACGGCAACTCATAAACTCATGTCACATATCGCAGATTGTGGTCGAGTGTGGTTTATTGACTAGAAGATAATGTTATTAGGATACTCCTTTCAATATGACTGAATAAACCGACTGAATTGGATTAAAATCCATTGGCGTCTGGTCAAGTTAAAGAATTTTAATCGGATGCCATTAACACAAGTAATTCGTCAGCTCTACTACGAGTAAACTGCATGCCTGATGGTAGTAGGTAGGAAGGAGGGTACTTAACTGTGAATAAGTCTAATAATATTAGATAGGAGGTATTTCAATTAAAATCAATAAATACTAATATTATAAATGCGAAAGTTTGGATGCTTGTATGAATATTTATTATTCAAGCACGTCAGAGCGGCTGATCGGATTAGTATGCTTGGTACTGAGATAGTTTATACTTTGCAATAAGACATAGGAGACTATCCCGTGGATAATTTTCGACTTATACGCTGGCGAAGCCGCTGGCAACAGCTGTAATTTTTTAATTTTTATTTGTGAGTAATTTAATAAAAAGCGTAAGCAATAAGAATGATGAATGTAGCGACAAGCCGTGCATCCGCGCTGGTAATCGAATCAGTCCGAGCTCTGCCCACACCCGCGACGCACCGTGATGGACGCGTAATTAATATTAAGTACCATTTATGAACTGCTCCTTATCCAGACAGCAGATAGTGGTTTTTAAACGTTTATCACAGTTTCTTAGGTCTAGTAGTAAGTATGACTGAACCTCTGAGGGTATAGTGACTCTGGGTGTAATTTATCTATAATATGTATGTATTTAGAAATATATAAGTATGTTTATTAGTTGTCTAGTACCCATAACACAAGCTCTGCTTAGCATGGGACTAGATGGCGTTGTGTGATAGTTGTGGAATATTTATTTATTTATTTTATTTATATTTACTGTGAAAACTTACCGATTCTACGATAAAAATCTGTTCGATAAAGATCCGAAGATCTGTATGTTAGCAAAAGGTGGTCCCCGTATACAGGTAGTGGGTTCGTTGCGTTTTGTATTTCAACGGTCTTACAATGAATAATGCAATTAACTTTTTTTTTATAAAAACGATAGATTCGCGATTGACCTCTAAGTAATCTAATGGTAAGCGAAGATATGATCGACGGTGAAGCACGCTTACCTAGAAGTAATCTATTCATTCCTGACTTAAAGACCTTAAGGTTGTAGCTATCAGGAAATACAGACTCGGGCAGGGAAACTAACCCAGAGCAGGTGGCATACGTCAAGAGAGACTTTTTAGCAATGGACTTACTGTATGGCCTGTAAATTAATGATTTTAGGATCAGCCAGAAGTGATACAAAAGAGAAAATACATTCCCTAATTTTTCCTCAAACCACTTTTAACTATTTAATCTTCCATATTCCTAGAATATCTTTAGCTGTTTTTAAATATACCAAATTAAATCACGTTTTTTTGCATGTGTCTTATTGAGACAGTGGCTCAATAAATCAGTGAGCACTGGTAGCGTCACCCTCTGCGGCTAGCAGTAATTCAGTTAGCTGATAATCGCGTTACAGCCCCACGCACCGCGCACCGCAGGCAGACCCTCACGACTACGACTGATGAACTATTCTTTAACGTGAACCACGAAAAAAACACGGGCTTTTAATAATATCTTATTTTTATCATAGGTTCAAAGCGTTTGTTCAATGTGAGGTCTTGAATTGGAGCCTCTTCTTTATGTTATATCGATGTTTGAGTCCCGTATATGATAAAAGGTATCCTTCATTCAATATCAACAACCTGCATTATTATGTTATTTCTTGGAGAAATAATAAAAAGGGCTGGTATTGGATTGATTAAAGCCATTGTCAAGCTATTTAATCAAGAAAAATCGAGTGATGATACATATTACAGCAGAGCGCATGGTTAAGTACACTAGGTACATTAGTATGACATCACCCTTGCAGTAGTTATCGCAGGTTGTTCGGTTGCGTCACCAACCACCAGCAACCAGTAAGCAACCTGTTTCTCAGCAGAGGCAGCGGGTGTGGGAGGACGTCGCTATGAGACACACTTTGTACTTTACTGTAAAATGCAAGATCACGGAGATAAGCTGGAACATTACCACCTCCAAATTCAGGCTATTCGCACTGTTCGTGACTTAGTAAGTATGTAGCTCTTGTAGAGCTTACTTATCATTTAAATGGACTAATAGAAAATCGAAAGGTATAATAAGCTCTCTCTCAAGGAGCTGCCAGCAAACTCACGGGTCTCAATCCTTACTAGGAACACCACGCACCCTCCTTTCCGCACCACGCGTTTGATGTCATTTGATTTATATTATTTTATTTATTTTAGGAAAACTTACATCTAAACAGATACAGTTAATAACAGTTCAGGCAAAATATGGCTAATTACAAGTTTCCACATGTAAACAGAAAATTGGTAACGAGTAGGTACATATAAATAACAGAATAAAAAAGTATTCACGCTCGAAGAAGCTATTAGTTCAAATCTTCTTCAAATTAGCAACACTTGATTATTTATCACTCAAAAAACCATCTAACATCTACATATGTCTTTAAAAGTATTTAATGTATAAGTACTACTGATATCAATTAAAATCATAGTCTTCACTAATAGTTAACCATTAGTTTTTCAGTAGATTCTATGGTATAAATCTACATACTCGTACATACTACAGATGGTACTCGTAAAATACTACAATGTCAGTAACTTACTAAAGGTAAGTAAAAGAAACCAACATTCAAATTGAATTCAAGGACGGATTATTGCCAAATTCCTACCGATTCTCATACACTTGTCAAAACAGACTAAACAATGGTTGGAACAAACATCTGCAAACGTTATATTATTTGAATGTTCCGAGTACGGCGAGTGTGGCGAGTGTGGCGAGTGTGGCGAGTGTGGCCTTACAATACACTTGGAACAGAATACGACACAGTTGTGTAAATGTCAGTCAGTTGTCATGTCGAGGCGGTTAATTGACACGTCCCAAGATAATTAGCTACGCTCCTAACATTGGTTACTTCAGAACCAGTTGCCAAACCGCTTGATACCTAAGAGTAGCCTCTCTTCCATAGCATAGAAAAAGAATATTATTTATTGTGCTCCGACAGGACGAACAATTTATGGTCCGAACTGTAAACAATGTAGTAGGCTATATTTAAGTATAAGAGGACGAAGAAAGTGTATCTTAGATTAGTTGTTACCAAAATAAGAATTTGCATGTTATATATTAATATTCAGAAAATCATAACAGACTCGTCACAAGCATGCGATAGGCTAAACATACTACGCTAAGATATGCTACGCAATGAAATGCTCCGCTACAACTACAAGCTACGCAATCTGCTACGCCAAGACACAGACCGCTACGACATGCTACGCCTGTGTATTTAACGTCACACTCTGCAAGCTATGCTATGGAAACTATGCTTCTCTTTTAATCAAATATTTATTTGGACTATTACCTTACTTCTGTAGAAAGTATCTTAAAGAATATTTATGTTTGACAAACAACCAAGTGTATGACACTTAACGTAACATATAAAGCCAACAATACTTAACATAAGTGGCGGAGTATAAAATTATGATAGCTCAACATCAACAATGTAACCACACGCCGCTATAATAGTAACACAAATATTATACAATGGAGGCGAAACAATAAAAAACATTATGAATTCAAATCTGTGTGAGTGAGCGGTCAGCGACACCGCGCACCGGCGGACTGCTGAGGGCCGACAATGTGCAATAAAACTTATAATACCATTATTTGTTTATCAATAAACGATTTGCATGTGTTAAGTGAGTGACGTCATGCGGATTACCATGAGAATGTGCGCACGCCGCACTCGTCACTCGCGCCGCGCGCTGACTGCAGCATCCTGTTATATTCAGCTCCAGCGCTATCTCCATCTGCCGTCTTACCAGACATAATAGATTAGCAAGGTCTAAACACAGAAATTGTACTCGGTATAAAAAAATACGTCTAGTAATGCGGCGGTAATTGTCTAATAATTAAGAATGGATTTAGATGCTTTGCCAACCATTTAAAGAACTTGTTCGGGAAGGTAACTGAATTCTTATAGGCAAAGAATATTAAATTTAATCTATTCTTTATGTGTTCTTGATGTCGCCGGGTCAGAAAATTGCATCCATACAAACCGTCACCTAATTATTATTTCGTAGATACCTATTCCTTTCATTTAATAAATGAGAATACGTAACCTTCAAATTGAAAATACTTGTACGCGTGATGTATGTCGACAGGGTTCACGACAAAGTCACGGTTCCTATAGCTATAGGGTAAAGATCAAAACAACAATGACGTACAAAAAGCGAACTCATAGAACATAAGTATTAAGTAGGTACCTACGTACAGTTGAGTGACGTACGTGCGATTTACAATTTAAATCACTACCAATGGAAAATCATCGACAATTGATCAATAACAATTATCGTGAAAATTTTAATTTTTGAAAACTATATTTATTTAGTAATAAGGATATTGACCCGACGCAACGGCACCAGAAGGAGGGTTGTTTTCTCGTAGGTATGTATATCACACATCAAAAAAACGTTGTGATTACTAGCATAAGTTGATCCGCATGACTGCTTCGCAGAAGGAGGCGACCACTTCCCACTCCGTCTCGCCCCGCAGCATGGCCTCGACCAATGCCGGGCGCGAGAGGTCTCCGCCTATCGCCGTCGTGAGGACACGGCGGTGCTCTGCCCAAGCGGGGCAGTCCTGCACCGTATGCTCCACCGTGTCCTCCGGACGATCCTCGCAGTGGTGACACCCAGGCGTTTCTTAACTCCTTATCCGACACAGGTACCTCCCGAAACTTCCGTGTCCGGTGTGGACCTGCGTCAGGCGGTAGGTCAGGACGCCGTGACGCCTATCCAGCCACTCCTCAAAGAGGGGTTTTACCGCCGCGATTGCGGCGTGCGCAGACCTCGGTTGCGACAGTCGCTCCCTCCATACTGCCCTGAGATCTTCCCGCCACGCTTCGACTTGTCGAGGCAGCGGGGATTCGCCCCGGCGCTGCGCCTTCACGCGCCACTCATAGACGCGCTGGAGGGCAGTCGCCTCCAGATCCCAGGGCAGAGACTAAACGGCTTATTGGATCTTAGCTTGTGAGGTGTTAGATTCGTCGGGATTGTGAGAGTCACACTGGGGATAGTAAATTTTGATTAAACCAACCACCTTAAAACCTAAACGAAATTGTATATTCCGACTGCACTGAGTTCGATCTTGTTTCTATTATTTCGGTTCGTTTTTTATCATAAAACTAGCTTCCGCCCGCGACTCCGTCCGCACGGATGTCGGTCTTCGCGTGGATGGTTTATTTCTCCATTTTGAGAAACTCTGATAATGACATCTCATAAATATCTATTGGACCCAAATACGGCTAAGCCTATAATAATTAAGGAGATTCGCGGTTCTACAGAACAACGTCTATGAATAAAACTGAAAAATAAGTTTTTTTTTTCTAGGTATTTTTCCAGGATAAAAAGTATCCCATTTTATGCCCAGGATAATAAGGTATAATTATACCAAGTTACGTCGAAATCGAACCGTTAGTTTTCACGCGATGCCTGCACAAACAGACAGACAGACAAAAATTTTTTTAATCATATATTTGGGTTTGGTATCGATCCAGCAACACCCCCCGCTATTTATTTTTTCAATATTTTCAATGTACAGAATTGACCCTTCTACAGATTTATTATATGTATAGATAGATTTTTAATTTACGAGAATACACTAAATTATAAATGATGTACTTATAGATTATGAAAATATTTTTTTTACCAAAATTATCAGAACTAACCACGAATTTGTGAAACAAATATTTGTTCGGTGACTTTTATGCTAAATACACAAATACAATCCACCTTTTCTGATTTAATTTCTTCTGATACCTATTACAAATATCATATGAATAGTCCGAAAGTGAATCCGCCTTGAATATATTTAAATTAATTACGCATCGCTAATGGCGAACGGTCCAAGGACGATTTTAGCATACGATTGTAACGGCACATAAATTGTTATCGCTGCTACATCTAAGTTTTTTACATTAATTTTGTCATCCACACTATAAATGATAGCTTACTTCTTAACAGATAATTGACTACTCAGAGTGTTCTTTCGGAAATATGTACTTGTAATTTGATTAGGCAGTAGGAAGTGTGGGCCCGGACCTCTCGGAGAGCCAGTTTGGCTTCCGGAGGGGGCGCTCGACGGTGGACGCCATCATGCGCGTGAGAGCCCTCACGACGGGGGATGCGGTATCCCGGGGCAGGGTCGTCTTGGCGGTGTCCTTGGACATCACCAACGCCTTCAACACCCTGCCCTGGAGTTGCATAAGGGAGGCACTCCGGTATCACCGGGTGCCGACCTACCTCCGTCGCACAGTCGAGGACTACCTGACGGACAGGGCCGTCATCTACCCCGGTCACCGGGGAGAGTGGAACCGGCGAGAGATGTCGTGCGGTGTTCCACAGGGATCGGTCTTGGGGCCGCTCCTGTGGAACATCGGCTACGACTGGGTGCTGCGCGGCGACCTCCCTGACGGCGTCGGCGTAATATGTTACGCCGACGACACGCTCGTCCTGGCAGAGGGAGAGTCGCACCAGGCGGCGGCCGACCTGGCGACGCAAGCGGTGGCGACAGTCGCTCAGAGGATCCGGCAGTTGGGACTCGACGTGGCGCTGCATAAAACAGAGGCCATGTGCTTTCATGGCCGTCTGAACGCGCCACGTTCAGAGTCCCACATTACGGTGGAGGGGGTTCGCATCGGCGTCGGGAGGACGATGAAGTACCTGGGACTCGTCCTCGACAGCCGGTGGAACTTTAGGGAGCACTTCCTACGTTTGGCCCCAAAGCTGAACCGGGCAGCAGGCGCCCTCAGGCGACTCCTGCCCAATCTCGGCGGGCCAAACGCCTCCTGCCGGAGGCTGTACGCCGGTGTCGTGCGGTCCATGGCCCTCTACGGGGCCCCTGTGTGGGCCCTAAGCATCCGGACGCGACCACTCAAGCTGGTCGCATGCCAGAGGGTCATGGCTATCCGGATGATCCGGGGATACCGCACGATCGCCGGCGAATCAGCCAACCTCCTAGCGGGATTGCTGCCCTGGGATCTGGAGGCGACTGCCCTCCAGCGCGTCTACGAATGGCGCGTGGAGGCGCAGCGCCGGGGCGAATCCCCGCTGCCTCGACAGGTCGAGGCGCGGCGGGAAGAGCTCCGGCGCGATCTCAGGGCAGTATGGAGGGAGCGACTGTCGCAACCGAGGTCCGGGCACGCCGCAATCGCGGCGGTAAGACCCCTCTTTGAGGAGTGGCTGGATAGGCGTCACGGCGTCCTTACCTTCCGCATGACGCAGGTCCTCACCGGACACGGAAGTTTCGGGAGGTTCCTGTGTCTGATAGGGAGGGAAGAAACGCCTGGGTGTCACCACTGCGAGGATCGTCCGGAGGACACGGTGGAGCATACGGTGCAGGACTGCCCCGCTTGGGCAGAGCACCGCCGTGTCCTCACGACGGCGATAGGCGGAGACCTCTCGCGCCCGGCATTGGTCGAGGCCATGCTGCGGGGCGAGACGGAGTGGGAAGCGGTCGCCTCCTTCTGCGAAGCAGTCATGCTCGTGAAGGAGGAGGCGGGCCGCCTGAGGGAGAGGACAGCGTCCTCCCTCCATCCCAGCCGCAGTGGTAGACGCCCACGGCGTCGGACGTCACAGGACGATCTCCGGCCACCGTAGGCGCGGGCATGCGGGCAGCGAGTAATGGGCGACTTGCTGTCCGACCATGGACCATGCCCGGGTCGACGGCGCGTTGTGTTCCACGCGCGCCTCAAAGAGTGTCAGCAAATTGACGGGGCCTGTAGAGGGCCAGAGCCTGCCGGGGTCGCGGGACTTACCCATCACCGTAACCCCGGTACGTAAAGGGCTCGTGAAGGACACCGTGGATTTTAGTCAGTACAAGTCTGACAGTCCCTGCCGCCCTGCCCTGGGTGGGAGGACTCATTTGATGATTTTACCACGATAAAAAAAAAAAAAAAAAAAAAAAAAAAAAAAAAAAAAAAAAAAGGCAGTAGGAAGTAACACTGCACAGTGTAATCAATTTATAACTTTTCGAACGTTTAAATTTTTTTAGAGTAATAAATTACTAGTTAGTTTTTGATGACTGACATATATTTTCTAGCTTTCCTACTATTTTTCGGAGTGAGTTCGTGAATTGGGAGCGAAGCGTGTAAGGGTCAATTCACACCGAGACGCGACGCTGCGCGCACATTTCAATAGAGCGACTCAAAATTTAACTTTATTTACTGCAAATATACACTTTACCAGTATCGTTGCGTCATGTCGCGTCGGTCGTGTCGCGTCTCGGTGTGCACTGATCCTAACAGGAAGTCGTGTAAGGGCTCGTTATTTGATTTAACCAATGAGCAGAACCAGTGGTGGTAGAGTGGCTATAAAATTCCCACCCATCTTTGGATGGGTGACCAGGATTAACCAACGCTTGTCGAGGTCTGTCTTTGGATAGGTCACCAAAGTTCTCTCTCTCAAAAACTTGCCCAAGTCATTCTGTATCTGAGTGACCAAAGTAAAGCAACATTTGCCGGGTTGTCTTTGGATGGGTGGTTAAGTGATGAGATGTTACAGTAGTCGCACGACTACTGTAAGTCTCGCTCGTTCGGTTTCTTTTTGACAAACATTATTTTTTGTAATGTTTATGGGTCTGTTGTGTTAGCGCCGGGTGGTGCTTGTTGCACCGGGTCCAGAGGCTGGTCGGTACAACGAGGGGAGACAATCAAACAACCCTTATCATCTAGAACAGGTTCTGTACAAGTACACTAATTTGAATAAATTCCCATACAACAACTAGTGCAAGTGTATATTTAAATAATTCTAGTCGATTCTGCATTCATTTCGTGGCTTAGGAAAAAATCCGTTACAATGTGTCACCGTTGCTTGTTTTTCTTCCCCTTGGTGTAATTTACATATTTTTATAAGAACCGGAAGAAAGTTACATACATGGATGTATAAAACTTTGTGGTAATGTCGTTAGTTAAAAATATAATTATTGGAAATATAATTTAACCGAATTTTTGGCGATGTCGGGTAAAACATAGTATTGACTACAGTACTAAATCGGCAATAAAATAATTTGACTTTTTAATATTTAATTTATGTTTACGTTAGTAAAACTAAAAAATCGAAACGACAGGTACTAGGTAGCACATCAAAAACCAACTAGTGTACGTGGCTGACTGTACAGTCCGTCGCAAGGGTTGTTGTTTGTCCAAGAAGGGGAGAACTCGTTCATTGTACTTTTAGTTTTGTCAAAAGGACGAATTGGTAATAACAGTAAAACACATTTTTTTTTATCGTGGTAAAATCATCAAATGAGTCCTCCCACCCAGGGCAGGGCGGGAGGGACTGTCAGACTTGTACTGACTAAAATCTACGCTGTCCTTCAATAACCCTTTACGTACCGGGGTCACGGTAATCCGTTAGTCCCGCGACCCCGGCAGGCTTTGGCCCTCTACAGGCCCCGTCACTATGCTGAAACTCTTTGAGGCGCGCGTGGAGCACAACGCGCCGTCGACCCGGGCATGGTCCATGGTCGGACAGCGAGTCATTCGGGGTTACATGTAAAAGTGAAAAATAAGTCAGGTCTACCATAATTTGAAACGCGGAGAACCCGTAAATGACGATGGCAATATGACATGTTGATCGATATTTGATGGGTCAACATTTGCGTCATGATTTAAGGCATCTATGAGATGAATGTAGTCATCAGCCCTCAGTCTTTGTTGATTCCGAGAAATATAATTTAATCTTTCCGATATCATTTTCGCCATCATGACAATGTCAATGTCTATATTGACTAAATAAGTCTCTGTAATAATGTAACGGATTTAAAGAGTTAGTTCTAAACATTAATCTAAATGCAAAAAATTGCATACACGAAACAGTTTTATTACGCGCAGAACCCTGCTGAGGGATAGTTAAATAATAACTTTCTTCTCCTGTCACAAACATTATAGGATACTGTAGTGGATCATAAGACCGATGTAGCTCAGAAACTCTTTTGAGCTGTTCGTCTCTACCGTGTTAGACTATATCCCTGGGACCTTTGTCTTCATCGACCAAGAGAACGGCTGCCTCGTTTACAGTAGGAGCATTATATCTGCCTCTGTGTGCTATCTGTGGAGTGTGATCTGAATGGATAATTAACTTTAAATTATGTGAGGAGATAAGTTCTAAATTTTGTTTAAAACTTCGTATATACATGTTATGACTATTCAAAGCGGTCTGTACTTACGCCAAGATGTGACGCCCACTTCGCAACGCGCCGTGCAGCAGAAATCGTAATATTTTATTTTCGCCATAACTTCCAAACCAAACGTTCAATTTTAATCATTCTAAGACCAAATATTATCTACATAAAGTGTACTTAGTGATGAAATATTATTTTTATTATTTATTTTAATAAGGATTAATAGCATGAGTTAAATAAACGCGTTTAAATGTAGTCCTAAAAAAATTCAAGATTTTTAAATAAAAAAATGGTTGCTGTGCCTCGCTCGACATAGATAGTGTGTCGCGGACTTTTTTGTAGATATTTATAAGATCAACAATTAATTAGAATATTTTATGGTTCTATCTTTTTTGGTTTAGGCAGCGTACGCAAAATAAGTAACTTTTCTGGTTGATTTTTTACACCTTGTGGCCGAAAAACCCAAATATCTTACGGAACCCTATTTTTCTCCAAAATAAAATGTAGCCTATGTTACTCGTGGATAATGTAGCTTTCGAATGGCGAAAGAATTTTAAAATCGGTCCAGTCGTTTTTGAGCCTATTCATTACAATCAATCAATCAAACAAACAAACAAAGTTTTCCTCTTTATAATGTTAGTGTAGACAATAATTGTTTAGTAGATCTATTTAATTTAGCTTAGCAAAAACAGTTCTCTAAATAGTGCTTGCAGATATGTCAATATCTTAAGGCAATTGTTAATTAACGGATCATCAAAGGTATAATGTGAACCGACTTGTGCAGTAAAGGTGTAAATAATTGCGAGCGTATCATTAGGCATCGCTCACACGGCACATTAATCAGCCGCGCGCATTAGTACCGCGCACGGCCGATCAAACTGCGTTTGGCCCCGATACCCCGGCCTGTCATAGTAAACACACGTTTTACACTTTATCATGTGCTAACTAGACATTTGTATTGTATATTGTTGAGAAGTAGACTTAAGTCTCGATTTGTTTTTTATTTTGGTGGTTTAATTCATGTGAAATATAATTATGGCGCGACATGTTTAATTTAGTTATTTACTTCGCGCCTATACGCCCCAAAAGGTGTACAAAAGGACAGAGATTTTGATATGTGTAGATATTGCACATACATACACATATCAATAAACCATTAAATTAAAAACCTCGGACACAAAAAACAAGATACCAATAAAATAATAAAAAAAAAAACAATCTTATACTACTTAAGTATGTATTAATAATTACAAAAAATACGTCGCGTTGGGGGACTGCACCAAATTATTTATTATCTACGTTTTTTCCCGGTCAGTCTAAAAACTGTAGCAATATTGCAAAAAGCAGCGATGAAATTATTGGTTAATTTCTTTTTGTCTTTGGAAATAAGTAACGAACATTACTTATTTTTAGGATACCGTACCTCAAGAAAAAACGGAAACCTTATACGATCACTTTGTTCTCCGTCTGTCAAAACCCTTTTTTCTTAAAAACGCGTGGAGGTATCAAGCTGAACTTAATATCAAATACTCATGCCTACAATCCTTTGGAGCAGAGAAAAATCGTACATCCAACTCTACGCAATCAGAAGGTAAGGCCGTTTATACTCTGTTTTGACGCTATTTATAGGATACTACCGACGCGACGCTGGACTGTAATGTAAAGTTTGCGCATAGGATAAATCATTTTCAACTATGGAACCTTTCATTACCCGGTCCGATACGCACTTGGCCAGTTTTTATTTTAAAAGAAGGCTCTTAATCAGCGGCGTTGTAATGTACCTAACTGTTGCGTTTCGCCTCCTTCTGCGAAGCAGTCATGCTCGTGAAGGAGGAGGCGGGCCGCCTGAGGGAGAGGACGGCGTCCTCCCTCCACCCCAGCCGCAGTGGTAGGCGCCCACGGCGTCGGACGTCGCAGGACGATCTCCGGCCACCGTAGGCACGGGCATGCGGGCAGCGAGTAATGGGCGACTCGCTGTCCGACCATGGACCATGCCCGGGTCGACGGCGCGTTGTGTTCCACGCGCGCCTCAAAGAGTGTCAGCATAGTGACGGGGCCTGTAGAGGGCCAAAGCCTGCTGGGGTCGCGGGACCAAGGGATTACCGTGACCCTAGTACGTAAAGGGCTATTGAAGGACACCGTGGATTTTAGTCAGTACAAGTCTGACAGTCCCTCCCGCCCTGCCCTGGGTGGGAGGACTCATTTGATGATTTTACCACGATAAAAAAAAAAACTGTTGCGTTGCATTTGTTTTACATGACGACACTAAACTGCGTTTTGTCGGATATTCAAGCGGACGCGACGCTAAACGCAGCGAATTAAAGCACGGTTAGGTAGTAGCTTTACTATGAGTACCTACGTTTTGCAATTTGGAAAAAAAAATATTAAACAGGAAAATAATGGTACAAAGGAGAGGGTGAACAATAGTTGGAACATGGTTTTCTGCAACTTTATGTGTGTTTTAACACCATCTACGGCAGAGCTACGACAGTGAACGTATATAACCAGTACAAGTAGCAACGCACTGCATCCATCTTCGACTCTAATCTTTAGAAACAAACAATACATTATCTAACACCTATATTGATGTCGAATCTCTCATATGAACCTTGGGCTTAGCTAGTTAGTGGCACGCGAGCCTCGCCGGTCAAGGCACACCGCGCGGCGCACGCTAGCGAGCAGCGGGTCAGCACGCCGCCTGCTACTGCAAACAATTGACAAAAATTTATTGCCTCATTACATCGATATAAAAACCGTTATTATGATTAATTAGAGACGTGCTCTATGGGAACTGGGCGCCCCGACCACGCGCCTCGCACCCCCCCCGGTATCATCTCAAGTGGTGACGTTTCAATGCTGTATATGACCGGTGACAAAAACTTGTGACGCGAATTACATAAATGATTTAAAAGCGATAATTATAAAAGTTAAGTTTTTTAGTCTTCTAAAAGGGTTGGTGATAGGAAAGACCATGTTTCGTGACCTCAAACACGCAAAGTGCAACATTGTCAAGTAGACTTAGACACGTGTTTTCATTTTGTTCATCTATTATATAAACAACCACTCGAAGAATAAACCAATAAGTTTAGCTAATTGTTTAGGCTTTGAGTTTACAAGAGCTAAATAAAGAGAAGCGGTACACAATACCAACAAAACTCGTATATTCCGGTGATCAGCGTAAAATTCCGGGCGGCACGCGGCGTAGCGGGATGAAAAATGATTATAAACCGAAATCGCTCAAAATCCACAAAGACACGGCGCGTTACCCGGCTTTGTTCGCTTGTCGGTCGACATGATTTATAGCCGCGCGGGAATCGAACGCCATGCAAAATGTTGCGTCACGCTACGTTCATACTACGCCTGCTACGAGGCTCCGTAACGCCACATGCTACAAACATTCAGTACAAATTCATTTTTGCTCTGCCGTTTTCTTAGTGGCGGTTTTCAAAATATTTTTTGTGTATGGGTGGTCGAGCTCTTCCATCAGTCGCAGTGTGCACGCGTTATAAATCGGACGAATGAGACGTCATTCCGATTCGATACGTATCGGCGGCGTGGGGGGACTTAATGCTTAGATTCTCATTGATTAAGTATACCTATTTAGTGAGACGAGGATTATAAAGCTTTTTCTATTGGGGAATATTAAAATATTATTCTTTGTTAGATGGCTACAGTTACATTATGTATTGCGCGGCCGAGTTTGGACTTGCGGTGATTAAAGACACGAAGTGCTGTCGTGGTCACTGCTGTACTCGTAAGTTTATGTAGCAATGAAATTTATTAGTAGTTGGAGTAAGATCTCATTGTTTATTGCTAAGTTGGCGGTGTTCAAGGTTGTCTACTATTAGCAATGCGCACATTCTTGATAGTTGTCCTTTATAGGGTCAACATAACCGCCCGAGCCATTGTCAACTGTAGTACCTACCTAAACTCTATCCACGACTACTTGTTTCGACTAGGTTATAATCATTTTAGACTACTCTTTACGATATTACTTTTTTTTGTTTCCAATGATGGGGTAAACTTGTCGTTCACTTTTAAGCCAAGAAGAAGGTTATGTAGCAACAAGGATGAGGCGTCGTAACCTCTCATTAGAAACAAAGGCTCCTGCTGCGAGTGGCATCAATGTTCCAGCCGCGCGTGTTGCATCGCGACGTATTGTTAGCGCTGGTCACCTACCGCGAGAGCTGAGCTCCGCGCACAATGGGACACGTAGCGGCAGCGGCGTGGCTAATGTGGACTAATGCTACCCGCACGCCGCGCCGCACCGCGACACGCCACTATGACACCACACGAAACTGTCAGTGCGCAGCCACGTTGTACACACGTAGCACTGAAACGTCTAGGACTGGAAAACTGGTTGTCTCCAGTTTCGTGTTCATCACCACTTTAACCGAAATCTTCATAAAGAAGCCAGGTTTCCCCTGGTGGCAAACAGCCTAATAACTGGTGGCTTTAGCGCAAACTTTAAGCGCCTCTAGTTCTTTCAGTGAATTGAGGCTGTCAGACTTACACTGATTAATTCCCACCCTGTTCCTACAACTGCCCTTTTGCCACGGTCACGTAAAGGCTTGTTATTTGGCGTATAATTCTATCCATAAAACCTGGTGTATTGTATTGTCTTCCTCCAGCTCGGCTCGGATCACTTCTCCGCAACTAGACTCTAAGGTTTTCCATGCGTGAGGTGGTTGGCTACCTGAATCTACCCAACTCCAGAAGCTCGGAAGTCTCCTAGGACGTTTACAGTTTTATTGTATTAACTCAGAACTGCCAAGTATTTGTGGACCGTTGGTTAGCGACAATATCGCCTTCCAGGATTACGTATGCTGAAATTTCATCCGCGTTAAGACAGCCCCCGCAGAGGCTAATGGTGGACGAATGTTTTGGAGGTATGAAACCATTTTACAGATCTAATTCAGATTACATCGCGTGCTATATATTTATTTTTCATGATTCATCAACGAGACTGTCACGAGCCGTATCGTGTGTCAATGGACACGGTGGCAGGTCGCGTCGCTCAACTATTCGGCTCACACGTAAGCGGTTAGACTCGGAGGATAATGAATACAAATACACGGCTATTTAACTTGTCTCCAAGATACACTGAATATTAATAAACTTTTCGCTTCGGACCTTTTATTTCAAGGGCGAGAGCTTTGACTTAGCGGCCGTTCACATGTCGTACTCGTCCGAACACCGCGGAAGGCGTTTGTCGGATGCATCATGTTTTATAAACGACTGTTAGGTACACATGGGTTGAATCTAATTATAAACACCTCGTCATGGCGTCGTATTATGTATGTTCCTAACATTGATTAACGACAAAGTCACTGTTGGGGTTTCGTTGACTGAAATTATGTCCATATTGCGTATTCGACGATAGGTACAATTTACCTTAGTGCCTTTTACAAACTTGACGCTTTTCGAGGCTCATATTTCTCTCACATTCCTTTTATATTCTTGTTTTCCTTGCTATAAACAAATAGGTAATTATATTTAATGTTTAGATCTCTACAATGTCGAGATTATAATTATTGTCTTTACAAATAGACGTTAGATAGCCATCGAGGACATACGCGTAGGTATCTTATGACATGCGCCGTGTTTACTTTACTATGCAAAAACTAAACAGAATTCATGAAAGTTGTAATAGCTCTAGTAATAGTATTTCTTCAAAGTGGTTGATTGAGTCTCAGTATTTACTTTCTGAGCCTAGCGCTTTCCTCTTCCGAATTCATTGCAGTTTGTCTTCACATACATCGATATAAGTGCTACAGTGAGAAGGTAATCGACTACAAACTGATGCGGACAGTGTCGTGCCAAGTTTATAGTGGATCATTAGTGCATGTTGGTATTATGGATGGTTGACCAATACAGGTGTTGTTGCGGTAAACTGTCACTTCCTACCCGTGGCTGCCTGTGAAGGGCCTGTGCCCGTCGGTCGAGAGCGCCGGGAAGTGCGCCTGATGCAACTCTGACTGCAACGTTCCAAGGGCGCTATCGTAATGTATGATGATTTTCTTACTTGTTGTAAGAATGACTTCTATATTATGTAGTAGACATAGTGTGCTCAGTATTAATAAACCGAAGAGTACTAATAGGTATCTATTTTAAAGCACGCCTTGCAAATAACGTCCATTGTGAAAAAGGATGTTCCCTTATCTCTAAATAATGCGATACTCATTTTCGACCCCTTTACAAAGAGGTTTAAACTCACAAAATATCCAATAAACCACCGCATGGAAATGAAAAGGACATGTTTACCTAACAAGTTTTTGCAACTTTACATAACTCAAGCAAGTTGAATGAAGATAAGTTTAATAGGTTGCATTACCTTAACATGGTTGTAGTATACTTGTAACCGAGTGGCAGTGTCTAAAAATACCGTCGTCATGAGAATCCAGCGTTAGGCCCCCCACACACGCGCTACTACGCGCGGCGACGTCGCGGCGCGGCGAGATGTGCGCGCGTGACGAGCATACGACATGTACCCCTCGCAGGAACTACTTACAGAAGAACCAGAGCTATCACGTATGTCAGCAAAAAGATAGGAACCTGATAGTGTAATTTTAGGTAATTCCAGATCCCACACCAAGTGTTGTTAGTTGATGGGCATAGCGCCTGCAAAAACTTTGAGAAAACAAATTTCTCGACCTTTTTATTCTAAGGACACACCTTAATGTCCCATAAAGGCTGATCAGAATAATCATATCACCAATCAGAGGGAAGATTTTTGGCTGACTTTCACGTTTTTGTTACTTAAAGTAAACGAGAAAAAGACCCTTTTTCATTTTCCACATATTTCTACGTTGCCGTATGGCCAAATACGTAGAATTCATGCTAGGTCCTCTGATTGCAAATGCGGCTGCTGAGCTTGAGGTCCCGGGTTCAGTACTCGGGTTTATCGAGAGTAAACAAGATTTCTTGTTCCGAAATCCTCTACTTTTGTTTTATAGTGTGGCTCGCCATCAGTATTAGTGGGTTGTATTCGAAATTTCGTTTGTAGGTACTAGTGCAGGCTGGAACTGTTTTCACACCCACGTGTAGCTCCAATTCAGCTTGTAAAACAAGAGACCTTCTTTCTTATACATAATATTTTTGCTACGTAAGCGGCTTGCTTGGAGTTTATCTTCTGACTGTGCCTGCATGATACGTAGAGGTGACTACACTCTACTGTTTGTATTGTAACGACTCATATCTCACTGTTGAAGACAAACGTTTAAGTTTCAATCGTCTCGCGGCCCTCGTACGCGTTTCGACAGCCGCATTATTACTTTTTGAATACCACTTCTTTGACCACTGCTCCTTTGTCAACAGGGAACAATCTTGCGTAAAGTCTTTTTTCACAAAAATACCTTGGAAATAAAAAATCATTATCATTGTTGCCATGTTTCTCAAACCTATATTCGTGCTGTATACTATCTAATACTTCACCTAGCAATGCAAGCACAACTAGTGTGACGACATAAGGTTCAATGATAAAATGCTAAGCATTTTTTCATCTGCTGATGTTGTAGTTGTTCATTTGGTGCCAATAACCACTTTCCACTAGTTGGACAGTCTGTCTACAAATATATTTATGTGTTTTTTTTGTTAAATAGTTTTTCAACAACTCCTTGTTTCTGTCCCCCTTTCTGTATAAAGTTCCCAGTATTCCGATAAGGCTTTTCATAGTTTTTGCGCTTCCGGTACTATTTCATAACGACGTGGACGTCGGGTGCGCCGACCCAACGTCCGCGTCGTTATGAAATAGCACCTCCACAATACTACGAGTAGTTGTTACCGAGCTTCCGCGTCCTCTGTTTACCAATTATTTCGGTTAAAAATACTATAGTAAGGTAGTTATAAAAATAATGGTATTCAGATATATGTATTTATTTTATAATTATAGTGCGCATCAATTCATCACCACTTTTGATTTCATTCTATCTATCTGATTAAATTAAAATAGATATTTTTTTTACGTGGTAAAATCATCTTATGAGTCTTCCCACCCAGGGAAGAGCGGGAGGGACTGTCAGACTCGTATTGACAAAACTCCACGTTCCGGGGTCACGGTTATTCGTACAGTCCCGCGACCTGAAATACCTAAGAGGAGTTTATCAAGTAGTTATTCTCGAGTGGTAGGACAGTGAAAGATTTCATTTTTCGATGACGCATTAAGTATTCGAATATATTTTTTAGAGATTTAGATTTTGTGTAATTTTGGAGTAAAAAGTCAAAGTATGCCTTGTGACCAGGGGAATATATATAAACGTTATAATATATAAATGTTAATTTTATTTATATTCTTATCACGCGAACAGGTGTACATTCTTGCTGTTAACTTAGCACAATATTGTGTACCTTCTAAGAATCAACCTATTGGTTCTTATAAGACATCTACTACGACGATTGCACTATTACTAGGTTATCAGCTACCTACCCAGCTAGTCTGAACGTTCCCACAGTAAGGCGTGTCTCGTAATAGATGCTATGCTATCGCTTCTGGGAAGCGATCGCCGTCTCACGTTCGGTCCTTGGACTGATCACGCAAATAAATAATTCACAGCGATTTAACATTACTATGTCACAGACAATGTGCTAACAGTGGGTTTAAATCTATGATTTAGTAAAAAATATAGTTAACAATATAAGTAACTAAGTATCTTTACAAAACTTATAGAAGGAATTATTATAAAATTTTGAAATAATACTTAGTGAGTATCTGAAATAGGTCTATGTAATGTGAAGGCACTCCCTGAGCCATGTTCGTGAGTGGTGCTACTGCGCGTGCTGGGCCGTGCTGTGGCGTGGCGCAGCTGCAAATTGCGCAATTAACAGATGCGCTAATAACAGCGATCCGGCACGAGCGTGGCGCGCTGGCGTCTCACCAGCACCGCAGACAGTATCGACGCCCGCCCGATGGGCGTAACCGTTTACTGCACAATCACTTCACTAACTATGACTTTTCTCATCATTTTCTCGATAACAATAAAAAGACCAAACGTTTCGTGTCTGGGTAATCTAAAAAAGATGTTAAGCACCTTTGATTTGTTGTTGTACCTACTGATTTTCTGATTACATTTTTGATTTAAACGGAAAACAAACACAATGTTAAACAATATACGAGTAAATCACTCAGTGGGACTCCAGCTATAAATAAGGATTGTCAGACAAATTATAACGCGCACTGAGCTCGTCTTAATGACGTAAATGGTAGAAATAGTTCAAAAATAAAACAATACGTACACCGTACACTTCGCGCTGATTAACTTGGAACCAGACGATGGTATAAAAAGAACAATTAGAGCAATAAATAAAATAACGTAGAATTACTTTAGCAGCGATTAGGAAGGTTACAATTATAACGAGCCGGTCTTGCTGTTATCTGATTTCACGGTGACGTAGATTGTTACTGTGCAACAATATTAAATGTTTTTTCATAGAAAAAGGAACTGAAAACACTTCCTCTTACTAGATTAAACATTTCAGGGTTATTACAAATCAGGCAACACACAATTATACCTAGATTTAAGTTGATTATAAGCTAAAGGCTGAATAAATCTATTTTGAAATGTAATGTACTTGCTAAGTTGTAAACCTTATTTAATTAACTTTCATATCTACCTACATAAATACTTTAACTGTGTCTATACGTCAGTGTAAGACATTGCGTTGATCGCGGTCATTACCCGAATTCGGCGGACAAACACACGAGACAAAGAAAGTGCATTTTCCTATAGACAACAGGCTACAGACTACAGTGTAATCGTATATTATTTGGAGCGGCGTGCATTATTCATGAGGCTATGATACGTGGAGTAAGGTTCACCCCGTACCGACAGCATGACATACACACAGATTTTTTGTCTATTTATCTTATTAACTTTTATTTCATGTAAAATATTTTCGAGATTTAACTACAATGATGTGGGAAGCAATTAACGTCTGGAAGCATTTTGAAATCATATCAAACATAATCACAGAACTGAAGGAAAAAAAAAATATAAATCACTACAAAATTACAGACACTTGATTTATCAACAATTTATTTGATCATTAAGAATAGAAAGGTAGAAAACAGCAACAATGCAGCTGAATTTTTCCACCATAGATCTCAATCATTCCGCAGTGCAACGGTAATGCGACGGGAGCGAACTTACGAGCTCACATGTAAGCTAAATGAGCATTATATACTGCTTAATAATTTGAGAGGAATCCACACATTTATAAAGAAGTGCGCACTGCCGCTGTGCCGACGCGAGCGGCCATTGCAATTATATAGGTATTTGTAATTATTAATGTGAAGTATTAGTTACACGCGATACGTGATGGTGTGGCTTTTAGTGTCACTCGCAAATAAGAAAATTGTTGTTTTGTACTCGCAGCTAACTTGATAATTAATCGAAGTAGCTTTTCTTTTGTTATTCTATCTGATATCTATAAACAACAGGATTGATGAATGTAGACTCAACAAAGTTGGATAAAATGAAAGTGATACTGAGAGACACTTATGTGTAGGTTCTTGGAGAACTTTTTATCGTCAAACTCTTTGGGAAATCTTATAACTGTTTGTTGTGCAGTCGGTACCGTGCGTATGTCGGTCGGTCCACCGTAAGTTTGAGCGGCGCGGCACTTATCGCTTATTGTTGCTAAGTGTTTATTTAAATATCGCTCTAACACCCGCCTGCTTCATATCGCACATCTAGCACTGAGCGCTGGACGCTTATCTCCCAGATTTGCTAATGTCTGTAAGTTCACTAAGCATAAAGCTTTTGAATTATTTTATAAAATTGAAAAATACCTTAAATCTTGTCCTCACCTTTTAAAAAGTTTTGCAAATGTTGCATTGTCCTGAATATTTATCTAGTAAAGTCGCTACTCCGGCGCAATCTCAGGGCAGTATGGAGGGAGCGATTGTCGCAACAGAGGTCCGGGCACGCCGCAATCGCGGCGGCAAGACCCCTCTTGGAGGAGTGGCTGGATAGGCGTCATGGCGTCCTGACCCACCGCATGACGCAGGTCCTCACTGGACACGGAAGTTTCGGGAGATACTTGAGTCTGATAAGGAGGGAAGAAACGCGTGGGCGTCACCACTGCGAGGATCGTCCGGAGGACACGGTGGAGCATATGGTGCAGGACTGCTCCGCTTGGGCAGAGCACCCGCGTGACCTCACGACGGCGATAGAAGGAGACCTCTCACGCCCGGCATTGGTCGAAGCCATGCTGCGGGGCGTGACAGAGTGGGAAGCGGTCGCCTCCTTGTGCGAAGCAGTCATGCTCGCAAAGGAGGAGGCGGGCTGCGTGAGGGATAGGACAGCGTCCTCCCTTCAGCCCAGCCGCAGTGGTAGACGCTCATGGCGACTGACGTCGGCAGACGATCTCCGGCCACCGTAGGCGCGGGCATGCGGGCAGCGAGTAATGGGCAACTCGCTGTACGACCATGGACCATGCCCGGGTTGACGGCGCGTTGTGTTCTTGTTTTGCATTGCTAGGCCTAGATGTGGTTATCGATCATTTTCATATCGATCAGTTTCTATGGCTTATTAATTATGTTTTATTTTAAAATATAACATCACGTGAAGTAGAACAATTTTCTTCAGAAAATATATTCTAAAATCACGAGTTCCGTTTCCTAAATAAATACTAACTTAGGAACTGCAAACGGGTCGGCTCAGCTGGCCGGCGCGCGGTCGGTAGACGGCAGCACCGGCGCGGGCGCGGGCGGGGGCCACACTCGCCCCTACGTTTATTAAATTTTGCTAAAAGAAAATTTAATTAAGAGAGTTTTTTCTTTTTATTTCACACCCCAGATTTCATTATTGGCGCAGACCGCGCGAAAGGGTTTAGTTTGTAGACATGCGTATTGTTAGACATGGCGGAATGATGTCGTTACAAAGTCTTGTGAACCGTGGCTGTAAGATTAAGAGAAGAAGTTCGTTCCAAACATGTAGATACTAATTCTTTTCTTAGAGAAAAAGACGTGCCTGCCGGGGTCGCGGGACTCACAGATTACCGTGACCCCGGTACGTAAAGGGCTACTGAAGGACACCGTGGATTTTAGTCAGTACAAGTCTGACAGTCCCTCCCGCCCTGCCCTGGGTGGGAGGACTCATTTGATGATTTTACCACGATAAAAAAAAAAAAAAAAAAAAAAAGAAAAAGACGTAGGTAATATATTTCATAACCAGGTAAAATAGTATTAATTTTGGTTTAAGAGGCCACCTTAAAACCTTGTGCTTCAACTTATGTGACTGTAGTTACTTCAGAAGCTTGGTGCGATTAGGTCATAGGCAGGTCTTCGTAGCATGTTTTCGGGAGTGTTCCGTCTAAGTTTTTCCCAGCTCTATGCGTCCCCAGTGCGGCGTACGTGTATAAAGTGGAAAGTGAAATATAAAAAGTAACAACAGTTCGGTCGTTATTCGGAATCTGTTGTTGAGAACGATTTACGAGCAGCTCTTATTAGGAGTGCAAGTTACGCCTTTATAATAATGCGCCCTTAGCCTTCGAGCGATAACTTTATTTTTATGAACATAAAAAAAAAACGTAATATATTAAATTCTGTTACAATAGCTATAAATAAAGTATTAACCTTTTACACATCTTATTTTACGAAAAATATGCAACACTCTGTCACTTGACATTTAACAGATAGCCTTCTTTCTCAATGCTAACTAATAGTTAACACATCCTCGCTCAACAATTTTTCCTTCACATATTCCTTCAAACATACATAATTACTCTAGATAATAAACAAAAATAATTACTCATAATTATTATAACAAACATTCATTCAATCAAACATACATAATTACTCAT
This sequence comes from Agrotis puta, assembly GCA_943136025.2. NCBI lineage: Eukaryota > Metazoa > Arthropoda > Insecta > Lepidoptera > Noctuidae > Agrotis > Agrotis puta. The sequence continues at coordinate 352,115 of OW964168.2, forward strand.
AATTATTATAGATACATACGTACATAAACTTACACTTTTTCCCTTGTAGTTTTTTCGAAGATTTACGCAGAAACTTTAGAACATTCCCTGTTCAGTTCCTAACACACTCTTTTCGTTGCGAGCTCTAGTGGAACTATTCTTCTAACTTTTGTGGAGAGCACCCATACTAATATTATAAAACTAAAGAAACACTGGTTCGAATTGAAAAGTTGTTTTTGTGTTAGATAGTCCATTCATCGAGAAAGGCTTTATAAAAAAACAGAGGATCAATAATGAACAATAATGAAAATGTTGCAAATTTGGGAAAAAAAATTCCTTATCGAGAGTTTCCGTTGCGTGCGCTGCGTAAACGGTTTAAGTTACCCAAAAATCATATATGACGGAATTGTCCCTCATTCAAAGTTCTAAAAAAATGTCTGCGGTAGCATGTCTGTCCTTATGGTTTAGCTTCAAAATATTAGTACCTAAAGATATTTATCAAGAATAATTTAGTAGAGAAAATTAATCAATAATTGAGCAATAAATGATGACATGTAACAGAAGACATCCATAGTAACCTAAGTATTGCAAAATATTGCCAATTTATCAGACCAGGTATTCAGTTAGCAAAATGTCGTATTGCACAAATTAATGAAAATTAATTAGATTCATATAAAACATTGTCGAATGCTACTGGAGCCCGTTTATAAATATTTATTGCATTTTTGTTTCTTTATTGATATACTTTTAAATATAAAAAATGGTATATTTCAATAACGATCTCAAAGACTCATCAAAATACGCCAGATGGGCAGGCGGAACTATATAATATGGTAAATAAATTAAAGCTGCGATTGACGTTTATATTCCATTACGGAAAATGCGGAACATGTTAAGTAGAACAAACAGGAACTATAAATATTCTTTACACCTCTGTAACATATTGAGGCACAACTATATATTAGACAACAGATATTTTTGTCTATAATTTGTAAAGCAGTACTAATGTGATATCTTTCGACCGATTGTTAGAATATCTAAGAAACGTTCAGTGTTGTAAATTAATGACTTGATAAGCATTATAAGAAGCATTATAATTATGATTTTTTTATTTGACTTTGTTATATTGAAATTGGTAATCGTTTAACTACCGGTGCTACTTATGATTAAGATGGTGTGTTCATTTGGCGCATGTCAGAGTGAGATTAATGCGTTATTTTAATTTTGTTATTATTCAATAATTCATTTGTGTGAAATTAATTAAAGATTTATTGTTAATGGCGTGTGGTCTCAGGTGTTTACAGACCACCATGCTAAATTGCTCGATAATTGAAAAACTAGTTGTTGCCAGTGGTCTCGCCTGCGTGTAACTCAAAAATTATCCCACGGGAACGTAATACCGGGTTAAATTGTCTTTATATAATCCTAAGTGTTATTCCACACCTTCTTCTGAGCGAAATTTCATCAAAATCTATCAAGCCTGTTCATCCATGTGTCAAGTTCTGATCTGATTGAATAACAACCATCCATCCATACAAACATGCAAACTTTCACATTTATAACATTGATCAGAACAGAAACAACAAGAACAGAACAGTTGATGATGATTTTACAGTAATCCGCAGCACGTCGCGTTAGATATGGCAATATGTATGCTACATAGAAAAAATTCAACTAAGATTTAACACCTATTAAAGCTTTTTCCTAATTTATATGACAGTTTTGTAAAACCAATACAGCGATGTAAAAACGAAAGCCTTCTGATCATTACAGTATATCACGGAGTCACATATAATGTGTTCTGTAGCCGTAGTTTATGGAGCTGGCCTGTGCAGTACTGTGAGCTACAGACAGAAGCACCACTCAACCAATCATAAGAAAATTATGATTAAAATATTGTACGAACCAAATTGAACATTGAAAGGCTGATTGTGAAATTATTGCTCACTGTTTATTAAGAGATTTACGGTATGTACAAAAAACGAGTTTGATTTTGGCACCTGATTATCTGCTGCAAATTGTAAAGAGAGCTTTTTCATATTTGATGTTAACCATCAATATAAGAGAGCTGAACGCTTTCATAGTGCTGCTGTAGGTTATTATTAAATGACAAGGGAATTATTTAACAACACATTTTTCATGCTCTGTTATAATTAAATAAAATATTTTAGACCCGAAGCTGGACTTCTGCATACAAGTTGCTGTGAGTGAAGAAGCTAGACAAAATGTATTTCAAAAAATATTCAAATGTGCAGATTTCTAAACGAGGTATCTTGTATTCTTGGCTGTTATTTTAAGATAATTTTAATGATCTAGAAATTTTGTAATAAAATACCGCAAATAGTCGAACACCATTAGAGACGGTGACATTTATTTCAACATTTTATTTTAATTTACGCTCCGGACATAAGTAGTGGCGTATTGAATGGCGGCGAGTGTTGGGCAACATGGAGGATGCCACCAGACTGGTCGACGGCTAACGGAATGTGCCCGCGAGTAGGCAAACGTGTACTGACACCTGACGACAAGCCCACATCCAAAATGAGGCTTCACTTACGGTTCAGTTTGATTCATAGCATAGACCAATATCAGCAATGAACGTATTACAGTAGGCTGATGTTGCATACCTATTTCTGAAAGCCGACGCAGATAACACGAGATGTTGAAACTCTTGATAAAATTAATGACATTTGAACGACTTTCAGTCAAAATATGTCCAATCACTAATAAATGGGTTGTTTATGTTAAACTAAAACAAAGATGTCAGAGGACATATTAAAAGTTACGCAAAGCGTTATCCATCGACCGTGAACTAGTGTTTGATATATCAGTAACACTAACGCATAACATCTCAATAATTCAATAATATGATCCAAATAAAACGGGGAGAGATGCGTAACGGTACATATCGGAGCGATAATAAATCGCGGCTTTAACCGATCGCACCTGACGCGAGGATTCATACTTTATGAAGATGTAGGGCAGTACAGGGGGGCACGATCTCCTGCAGGATACACAGGGCAAACAGGGTGTGCAGGGGGAGGAGGGGGTCGTAAACCATATTCACAGAATTATGCATCCCCGGCGAGCAGTACCGCGGCGCGAGACGCGTCAATATTTGATGGCGCTGCAAATCGATGCACGAGTGGATATGACTCCTAATCCGTATTTATGATTGTGGGAGATGATAGTTTTTCGTTTGCGGCGCTCGTGACGGGTTGGAGCGAAGGGAACATGCAGTAAGCTGCACTTCAATTATTTTTATCTCCAAATCAGGTTATTTATAGATTTTATGCGACAGCTAGATGAACATGACGGCGATTGGATTATGTTTTGAAGACTTCCCTCGGATGTAGCCTTTAAAGGTACAGACTTGCATAGCTTTAATTATAAAGTCAACGTCATACTTTGTTGCATCCGTTTTATTACAGAATGAATGGGGTGTATTATATCGGTCTCAATAAAAATAATACTCGTAGAACACGTTATATGTCATGGATGCCTGAGGTTGTAGATGTCATTAGAGACACCTTACTTTGTTCGTAGTTACTATGTTGTTTCCATAATCATAGAAGTTTACTCAAGACACTTCAGAGTATAAAACTAAACTCATATTAAAAATAAGCCTGAACAGTAAACCGAACAGCTAATCATCCGTTTCGCTCTTTCATTGGAGAGCAGGAACTTCACTATATAGTGCTTTTGAAACTTAGTTGCTAGTGTGATCGCTTAGTTTTTAACTTCGCTTAGGTTTTAACTAAGTTTGTTGCCCTGTCTGGAGGCCTTAAAATCTTAAGGCATCCACAGGTCGACCTGCGAGATGCCAAACAAAAAAAAAAGTTGCTAGTGTTACGGCTCGCTTGTTCCATCAGCACAGCTCTGCTCACCCTCTCAGGACACAGCTCCATGATGATGAGGTATGTATTGATAAGTGTGCGCTAAGAGATAATGAGACGTATCATGCGATGGAAGCTCGCTGCAACTAATTACTTGTATTCTGTAATTGAGACGATTACAATTAATGAGCTGACTTTGTGGATTATTGTACTCAGCTTCAATACTTCAGATCATCATAATCACGGTTGTAATTCTCAAAGGATTTTTTTTTCTTTATCGTTGTAAAAGCATCAAATGACCTCCTGTCCTCCCACCCAGGGTGGGACGGGAGGGACTGTCAGACTTGTACTGACTAAAGTATATCAGTGATCCTTCTATAGCCCTTTACGTTCCAGGGTCAAAGTTACTTGATGAGACAGTCGCGCGACGCCGGCAGGCTTTGGGCCTTTAACCCTTAAATGCATGATTTTTTGTTTTGTAAAATAAATAATATGTTTGTGTAGATGTTTGGAGATATGTAATGGGAAAAATAATGAAAAAAAACCCAAGTAAAAAATAAAGATTTTATTAGGAAAAAATTATATGTTGCCTTTTGGACACATTATGCGTTGAAGGACTACCTAATCTAAGAGTGGAATGCAGCAAAACAATTTCTTTCTTTGGTATGGCAAAGAGCAACAAGACATTTTGTGCACTCGGTGCGCGAAAATCCTTTACAACCAGGCAGTCTGCATCTATTTTTCTTTTCGCATCTTCTTTCGTTGTGGTCGACACCATCCGTTCTTACATCTTTTACTGGCACAGGGTTGAGTGGTTTACGACGAGGTTTCTTCGCTTCCAATTCTCTTTCAATATTGCTGCTAGAGGGTCTTCCTCTCTTTTCAACACTTTTTTTATAGTTACATAAAGCCTCTGCCAACTCTGCTCTAAAGTCACCTAAAGTCATTTTTTGGTCCGATTTCCATTACTAGCTTTTTTATACAAAACCCACGAGTTGATGACCGCCATATCGATCAAATGATAGAAGATACGAATGTACCACTTTCTGCTCTTTATTCTTATCCTGTACCTTCTCAAAAAACTATCCATAATGTCGACGTCCCCCATGTGGGTGTTATAATCCTTGATAATTTTTGGGCAGGGTATAGTTATTACTTTTTTCAGTTTCTTGTCGTACCTATCGACTGTCTCGGCCGGTTCTGCTCCAACGTATGTAGATGCCAATGTTACCATTTTGTTGTCCTTCCAGGTAGTTACAGATATGTCTACACCTTCATAAGCCACAGCCACTTGCTCCTTGTAACACTCTCTTGGATAATATATAAATTGGTCTGTTCGACAATTTTTGTAATAACTACGTCATTTATGAATTAAAAAAAAAATTGGAATGGAGTTTCCAGGCCCGCGACGTCTGAGGGTAGCTCTGAGTTTCCTAAAAAGGCTATGCGATCTTCATTCCATACCAAATTACGCTTTTTCCATATTAGATCTCTGCTAAGTGATCTCCAAGCTGCAACTCCAAGAATACCCGGAACTAATGGAGTTGGCAAAGACCCCGAAGCAGGTTCCACGGACGAGGTCTCACGAGAAAGGGACTCCTCTTCGGATACAAGTGGAGGGTCTTCGTCGACTTCTTCATTTTCGGGTGATTCAAATCATTCAAATTATCTTGTATACTTGGATAATAATCTATATCATTTTCGTCACCTATGTCTTCTTCATCTTCTGAGATGTATCCATTTTCTAAAGCCATGAGCATATCTTCGATATTTTCATCGCGCAGCCTGCGTGGCATGCTAAAAAGCGAAAGCAAAAAATAACGCCAAGCCGGCCCACAACCACATAAATTCGTAAAGCAAACGCATAATGTAGACATTTGGCAACATATTAAAAACTACCTTGACGTAAAATTACAAAGAAATCAGCGGAAAAATATATGAAATATCAAAAACTTACCTCATTTTTGACTCGATTACTATTTTTCAAATTTTGAAGAACAGATTCCTTGATGTGAAATCGTAAATCAAATCACTCGTACTCGCCAATACACGACTTTTACACTTACTCGTCTGTAATGACGTGTGAAAAAAAAAATTACCGGCAAAATTCGTTACAGTTTTTTTTTCTGATAGTCTATAATCTATGTCCTCATATTACTTTGCGTTCAGAAAAGTACAGCCGTCAAATTATTTTTTTACTGGCAAAAAATAAATTGTTGCCATTTGTCAACTGTATGCATTTAAGGGTTAAGGCCCCGTCAGATTGCTGACAGCTCTTTGAGGCGCGCGTGAAACACGATGCGCCGCCGACCCAGACATGCCGTACGGCGAGTTACTCATTACTAGCTAGATTTTTCTTCATTTCGCACTAAAAATACCATCAGTTGTCGACAACAGGAACTTTATCTAGGTGTTCGCAGTCATTGTTCCACGTTATCACAACACCGACCCACACGAGTATACTAATCTCAAATCAAGTTATCATTAATGATACAAGTTTTCTACAAAATACCCAATTAAGTACCTACCATAGAAGGTTTTTTGTTTTTCAAGCTGAATTACAGCTACACGTGGGAACAGTTCAAGGCCTGCACTAGTACCTGTAATGGCCTACTTGAAATAAATGCTTTAATAAATGAAAATGAAAAAGCGCTTCTAGTGTACAACCGAGGATTTTTTTCCACTACATTAACGTCAATATTACTTTTTTTTAAAACGTGAATTCGTCGTGCTAGAGCCTCGGTTTAAAGGTGGCTTGAAAGGACTCTAAAGCGCTGAAAGTAAAGCTAAAGTTGTCAAAAGCAAAATTTGAGTTTTAATTTTGGAAATGATCGTTGCAAAAGGCAATTTAGCGGTCAAAGCCAAAGTTCCCGTTTACTTTATGTCACAGAAACGTGAGCCAGGCCATTAGATCATCTATCCAATAAGTCATATTTATTGCTATCTACAATCAGCTGTTCACCTATCCCAGTTTTCTCGCAGGTTGTCAGAGATGGAAAGTTAATACCTCCGCATCAATCCGGTATTACGTACTAGTAGGTACCTGCCTACCTGGCTCGCCGTCGGGAAAGTGATACGACTGCGGAGGATAACATATGTAAAGCAGTCTGGTGACGTGTCTCGGACACTGTTCACCAGTTTATTTAGTTTCCTGCACATATCATAGGGCTTTACTCCCATATATTTACAGTTGCTATGCGTTCCTAATAGTCGTGCGAGTGGTATTTTGTTGGCTTTTCCCCAATTTTGTACTGTAGATACATAATTATTTATTTGTTCAAACGCATTTAATGTTTAATTATTTCGACGCTATCTTAACCATCATTTGCATTGGTACCATACAATGTAAAGGTAGATGAAGAACATTGCAGTAATCACCAACTTGACTCTATCGTGACTTTTCCCCTTTTTGTGAAGTAAACTGTAACTTTGACTTTAATTTGAAGGAAAAATTAGACACAAACACTTGAGGCGCCTTTTAATTTTTCCTTACAATTAACGCAGTAAATTCTTCAAGTACGCTGTAAATTAAATTCCGAAATATTGTGATAAGGCCTCTGTATGTCGTTACTTAGAAATAGAATTACTTATATGATAAATAATGAAGTCCTAGGTTCGATTTCCATGTGGGGTAAAGTGTTATTTAAATCCGAAATATCTCAGCAATAGCTTGAAGTCCTGTATATCGGTACAGAGTGGTCAACAATAGGGCCTCACTTTATAACATAACTTGCTAAATGTGAGTGGTAGCTCCTAAATAAGTAGACTTGTTTTCTGAAATAACACAGAATTGATTTTAGTAATTGTAAGCGTTAGATGTGGTACAAGTTGTACACCCACAGGACAGGAAGGCTCGAGCTCAACCACTGACAAGCAGTTAGCCTACCTATCTGCGCCTGCGCCTACGACACGACTTAACTATTTAACAAGTAATTGTGTGGTAAATGCTGGTTACACCAAGTTTATGATTTTGTTCCATTTATACCGTAACTAGCACTTTGCCCGCGACTTCGTCCGCGTGGGTTACGTACTTTCCTAATTCCCCCTTTTCACCCCCTTAAAGGTTAAATTTTCAAAAACCCCTTCTTAGTGCTCGCCTACATTATAATAGGAAGCCGTGTGCAAAATTTCACATTCCTAGCCCCAGTAGTTTCGGCTGTACGTTGATATGTCAGTCAGTCAGTTCTCCTTTTATATATATAGAAGATAGATTGTACTCGTATCCAAGAAAATTTCATCGGAAAAACATTATCCTTAGTTTGGTAAAGTAAATACGTTATTACCTGCGTACTACTCAGACTTAGAAAACGACGAAAGGTTATTTACCTACCTACTTTTTTTTAAATTTAATTTACCAGTAACTGCTTAAAATACCATATGCTTAATTTTATCAAAGCGTCATACTTTCGGACTCTTTCATCTTTCCAGTTCGCAGTTACAACATTATGTGCCGCGACTTTGAAAAATGAAGTCAATTACGTACCTACTGTTCAAATCGATACAAAACAACAAATAAAAAATATTTAAATAAAGCTGAACCAGCAATTAGTACCTGTTACATTGATAGATGGGTATAACGCGGGGAGCCTGAATCATAAAAAGTTTAACATGTTTTTCAAGTTACCTACATCACACGCATTACATGAAGTTTCAATCAGACTCGCGCTCAGCTTCAGACTGTGTTCAGGTAAAGTGTTCAACATAATTATTTTTAAAGTTACCCTTATCATGGATTACAGAAGTTTCAGGCAGACTGAAGCTCTTTGTGAACATTGTGATAATAACCTTGGTAAGTGATACTGACTTTTTTTATCGTGGTAAAATCATCAAATGAGGCTTCCCACCCAGGGAAGAGCGGGAGGGACTGTCAGACTCGTACTGACTCCGGTTCCGGGATCACGGTAATTCGTACAGTCCCGCGACCACCACTCATGACCTGCGAGAAATTAGAGGTACTGCATTGTTTTAAAATGCAATTTGATGTAATTACATATCCACTAACGGCGCATCAAAACAACTTCAGTCGGTATTATTCGTTCGCAAAGATTTTGACGTTGCGTTACGCAGAAAGTAGAGCTAAGCTGCGGACGTACACAGCGAAACTATTTAAAAGAGTTCCTCCTTGACTAGGGAATCCTAAAAACTCTTTAACTTTGCCAGATCTGAGGATCAAACTGTAAAAAAAGAAACAAATGATCTGATCCGGGTCAATTACTATAATATATGTAGAATGTTAAAACGGCACCCATCACCCATATATACTGATTAAAAACGTTGTACAGCTACGACCAGTTAGGTGGCCACTAATTAGTGGTATCATAGAGTCGGTCATCTCTGTGGACGCACTATTTATGTGGCCGCTTTTTATAGTCGGCCAAGATCGGTCTGATGGTCGCTACGATCACCACAAGTTATGATTATGTGTTGCTGGTGATGTTGATAAGTGTTATGATGGGCTGGTGATGACAGCAAGTGATAAAGTATTTTTTATTGATTAATACGTTTGATGGTTTACTTATAATTTTTTTCTGTTATGATCGTGTCGGTGTGAGCAAAATCAACTAAGTCTTTTGGCAATTACAAAGTTTCAGAAGTATAAGATAACCAATTTAGTAATACAATTAGTAGTCCATTATAACTGAATACAAACGCAACGCCAGTGCAACTGTATTGATTGTATGATACTAACAATTCTCTGCCAACACCGTATTTATTTACTATGATGTTTTAACACAAAAATTCGATCAAATCGATTTAATACGACGTAATGTTCCTACAAAGTATCGTCTTTAGTTAAGTTTCATACAACATTACCAACAGTTTCATCAGCCGCCGCTCACTATTATGGTTTAAATTTCGTCAAACACCAATAAACCTAGCAATATGCTATTTGTTTTTATTAAAATATCTGTGAAACATAATATTTATGAGATGATGATATTTGTTCACGATCTCCACTAAACCAGCCTCGGGTGTCTGAATCGTAAAACTATAATATATTAAAATGTTATGATAATGGGTAATAGTGGCCGTTTGGTAGCCACACAATGGACATAATGATCGGAATGATGGTAAGGTGTCAAACATTTAAAAAGAAACGATTAATCGGTAGGCGCGATATATCAGGAACAAATTGCGGTGGAACCAAGTAAACCACTGATTACACGCCCTGTCATTGTTCCATCGATCATACTATTCATAAATATAGGTTTACTGTGGAAAGTATTCCAGCATGAACATTAACGAAATGATCCACGAATCTGAAAGATTCCTATTATTGCTTAATCTTGTTCTATTACCTACAGTCTTACACATTTTATGGATATACGCTTCTATTTAGCATTCACATAAAATATTAGGAAGATCGACATGAATTTTATATACGTATGGAGCTGGGACAATTAAGTGTGATAAGTTATTAGTAAACAGACAGATATCGCGGCAGGCAGATCAAGCTCATCCTACGCTCGACGCTGACGGCCTATAAAACACCATATTCCAACATGTTATCATTAATTTGGACTGGTTTTGGTTCATTTTTATTAGAATAGTTTCGCTTCGATACCGGTTGCTCCCAACTGAAGGCTTGCTAGATAACAGTACGGTATATTGATGTGTCGTGTTGTCGCTATGCTGTCGCGGAGCGGACGGCTGTGGACCGAGTGAGCCCACTTCCAATATCATAGTTTCGTGTTTCATAATGAGTGCGACTCGTTTTTGTAGGCCGCGGCCAGCGGTGGAGTCGTCGCGTGTACCCGGATTGATAGGCTAACCTAAGTGTTCAACAAATACCGGATAATAATATCATGTCAGACATATTAATTTATTTAATTTTTTAGTAATTTTTTAGTTGATTTTCACAAATACAAAAAAATATTAAACGATATACAGTTATGTTTTGTTAGTGGATTATCTTGCTTGCTCCTGGTTACTTTCTCATAGCATATACTTACACAATATTGTAAGTTTAACCTTCTTTTCCAGAATGATTTAACCTGTTCTGGCTTAAAAACTAAATAGTTTATTCATGAGAACAAAAGATGTTGCAGATTATAAAACTATTGCACTAGAAAATTACGGCATGTATTCAGCGTCTATCGCCTTCAGTAGGAAAACATCGTGGTCGGGAACATCGCAAGACGAAATAATGGCGGCGCGCGCGGCGGCGTCCAGTGGCACGGAACGTTGCGGTTGATTGTGTTCGCAGTTATAGGTGTTACCAACCACCACGCACCACAAAAACTTTCATGCACAAGCTCACTTATATTACCATATAAGGATAACATTCTTGCATTATGCAACGCTCGACAGGCCTGTTGGTCTAGTGGTTAGTGACCCTGACTGCTATACCGGAGGTTGTGGGTTCGATTCCCACCCAGGACAAATGTTTGTGTGATGAGCACGATGATTTGTTCTGTGTCTGGGTGTAATTTATCTATAATATGTATGTATTTAGAAATATATAAGTATGTTTATCAGTCATCTAGTACCCATAACACAAGCTCTGCTTAGCTTGGGACTAGATGGCGTTGTGTGATAGTTGTGGAATATTTATTTATTTATTTTATTTATTTATTATCGTAAACACGAGCGCTTTAACAAAACCAACCCTAACTTATGCTAATACAACTCAACTCTCCATGCACAGCGATTTCAGAGCGAATAAAAGACACGATATTTTTTTCTAATGATATTATGACATATTGACAGTATTAACGTACACGCTAATATGCTCAATGGCCATTCAAATATTGTTGCGTTTTTGCTCACAAGAAGCGCAGTCACAAGATTGTGCTCTGAATAGTGAATGAGTTATTTCTGATCTACATTATTTCACGTTTCGTTAATTTAAGAGGTAATTAAACAAATGTGCAGTTTACGTTCCAAGTATTATAAACAACTTCATTAATTTTAAAATAAATATTTAAATACGCAATGGCCACTCCAACGCACTCGCTGTGACCATTTTAGAGTTTTCATTAAATGTGGTTGAGACCAAAACGTGGAAGAGTGTGATATACTGATATTAGTTTTACCGTGAGCAGCTCGTTAGCCGAATATAGCCAACTTGTACCACTTGTACACACATCAATACTCAAATTTATAGTGACTTGGTGACGATTTGGTGGCAATACCGCTGCTCGGACGACCTCCAGCCATTAGAAAAAACATTCCAACAGATCATGATCTTTGGCATTCTAAAGTGGAGGATTTCGCAAATAATCGGCCTTAACGCGGCTCGCCTAATGAGGTGACATGAAAACTTTACGACTCCTGGGCTTGTTACATTTGAATATTGACCTCACTATAATTGAGATAAATTATGAGCTGTATGTTAATGGCCGAACGAAAATCGATATGTTGACTTGAACGTTAGATTCAGCAGATTTGTATACTTACTATTAATATTGTTTCGCTAATTTATGAATACATTTTAAAGACAAGAAGGTAGTCCGCGATTGTTTCCAATTAAGTACGAACTGATCAGACTTCATGGGACAAACAACAATGAAAGTTAATTTTTCATTACTATGATGATTAGAATGGCTGTAACCGATATAGCTTGCAGAGTTAGCAAAGTCGAAAGTCCGATGGTCGGTGAAGCAGAGTGGAGTGTGGATCGGCAAGCGTAGTATGGGTCAGACTGAGTGCGATGACAAGGTGATGTGGCACAGCATGGAAGAAGCCATGTCTGCGATAGGCTGAGTTGACTGTTCATGCATATTTCCAGATTTCATGCACTGAAATAACGAATAGTTTTCCGACATATATCTACTTCGGCACGCAATTACCACCCGCATGTAAGCAGGTCAGTCTAACGTGTTACCACTTACTCGGCCTGCCTCCCGGCTGCACCTGGGAATATATAATGATTGTCTTTAATACCCGCACTCAACAGTTTTTGCGGGTAATTCCAGATACACGTCACAGCTTAACACTAAAAACAGAATCAATATCGGAAAATCAGCAATAACTTTACTACTCTTCGGTCAGACAACAGTGGAACTATTTCTTGTTATAGGTAATTAATTAATTCTTTATGGTTCGTCATAATTGGGTTTATAACTGTGTGTAAATTGTGTTACATAATGCTGAAGCTTCCTTCGTAAATTAACAAAATCATATCATCAGAAATCTTGCACACTCTGCGATCCATAAAAACAGGTAATTATGCTAGTATACTTTCCTCCAGATGTTTGACTATAAGTATCGTAGTAAATCGTAGTATCTAAAAGTTCTGTGGAACTCAAAGTGCTGGATTCCAGTTCTTGTCCCAACTCATAGATTAGCAGTCGCAGGTCGTCGTCGACTTCTCTATGTATCAGCCAGTCATAAGCAGGTTTCTCATAATTTTCCTCGGCTCTCGCTTCTCGGCCGATCGCCTGTTTATCGATTACCTTACATTATAAAACTCGTTGACATTTTTAGAATCGCGTATTGCAAGGTGGACTGCAGCGTAAGTGTTACGATACGTATCGAGGATGGACCGGAGTGGCGACTACGTGCTGCGGTGTGAACCTTGCCCTATTCGTGAAGACGCAACTTTAATGTCTTTCGGTTTCTTGTTATTGCAAACTTTGACTAAACCACTTGTTATGTTTTCAAGGACTGACATAATTAATAATTGGAATAATTATTCTAACGTAAGATCCAAACAGAACCAGTCCATGTCCCATACCAGAATTTGTACTCTTTTTGTAATAGTAATTTTCCTAACCGGAAAGTCTACAAAAACCGTAGCGGTTGCTTTGTTTGTATAATACGAGTATACTAGCACTCCGTCCGCGATTTCGTCCTCGTCCGTGAGAACCTATGTCCTAAATAGAACCAAGAATACCCGCTTGGTGAGCATTCACGTCTTGAAATGAACCCCCTAGTACTTGTATAGTTTCATACAAAATGAATTTCGTATAATCCGTTCTCACCTACGTCATATATGGAATGCTTATGCAAAATTACAAGCTTCCAGGGTCAGCGGTTTCGGCTGTGCGTTGTTCGATCGGTCAGTCAGTCAGTTTTGAATTTTATATATATAGATATTAGCGGTTACTACATTTGTATGATAATTTATAAAATATATTTGTAATAACATAAACCCTTGCTAGTCCTTTGACAGCTTCAAATCACAAGGTATGACTGGTTAACTCAATAAAATGTGTGACACAGCCGTGTATAGTCAGATCTAAGATCCCATAGTTGGGCCCGCAGTCGGCTCACGGCGTAACATACACACTTTATGTTTATTGAGACTGATTCGCTTATCTGCACTCAGCTTCTTTTGCTATCTCAATACCGCGCCGTGACTATAAAGTGCGGGACACATGGGCGCGAGGCACCTGGCCGCCGCCGCCGGTCGTCGCCTGCCGCTGCTCGTTGGTCACTGGTCGCATAGTGTGGAGTTAATAGCCGATGCCTTTGCAAGAGTAGAAATAAATCGTTACAACATTGTCATGTTGTAACGATTTATTTCTACTCTTGCAGGATCGTATTCATGGACTGTAGTTATTAAAGAATGTATTTGTAAAATAATGAATTATTTTTATTCGAGTTTGTATTGTTGATATTTTAATGTTACACATCTATATATATAAAAGAACAGGGTTTTTATTAAGACTCGACTACAGCCGAAACCGCTAAGCGCAGATACTTGAATTTTGGACAGCAGTTGCAGTCTACTATGTAGGGGGGCAATAAGACGGGATTTTGCGAAATTCCTCCTCTAAGGGGGTGAAAAGGGGTAAAAACTGTTGTATGAAAAATCTTATTCCGTGGGTTTATAAACTTGAAACTTAGTACGAATATGAGTATAAGTAAATAAAAAGGATTGGCACTATTATTTTTTTTAAACTACCCTCCATTGCTAATCATGACGATGTTAAAGTTTGTATGGGAAAATCATAACGCGTGAGTTGATGAATGTGAAAATCAGTATTTATATACTAGATCAGAAATAATCAAACACGTGTTTTTGGGTTTTTCGAAAATCACCCCCCAAGTTAGTGAAAAGGGGTATTCAAGTTTTAAGGTAAGAATATTAAACGCTAAACGTAGAAAGCTGACTTTTGAATGGTTAGTTGCCGTTAATTATGTAAGTGAAAATTAAGAAGGGATTTTGCGAAAATCCACCTCGAAGGGGGTGAAAAGGGGTGAAAACCTTTGTTTGTATAATCTTATGCCTTGGGTTTGTAAATTTGGAACTTGGCAGAAATACGAACGTAAGTAAATATAAAATTGGTAATCTAGACGATATTAAAGTTTGTATGGGAAAATCATAACGCCCTAAACGATGAATTTGAAACTGAGTATATAGAAGTTAGATCAAAAATAATAAAACACGTGTTTTTGGGTTTTTCGAAAATCAGCCCCTAAATTGGCGAAAAGGGGTGATTAAGTTTTAAGGGAAGGATTTGGCTGGTTGCTTCGAAAAACTCAAAACTTGGTATAAATAGTTAAAAATCAACCTAGCGGGCGAACATAGGAAAATCAGTTTGTCTACACTAATATTTCGAGTTCGAAGTTAGAAACACGCGCTGACGAAGTCGCGGGCGGAGTGCTAGTTGAGACATATTTAGACAGTCCCATTACCCCACAGAAATAATACTTAACGTTACTTATCATGTAATATTTGCTGGAATGGATTACAGTCCTTGCGTCCACTACATTGCCTCGACGCGTCCTTAGTTTTATTGCTTTGAGTTACCGCCGCAGTGGTAGATGCCCACGGCGACAGACATCGCCAGACGATCTCCGGCCACCGTAGGCGCGGGCATGCGAGCAGCGAGTAATGAGCAACTCGCTGTCCAACCATGGACCATGCCCGGGTCGACGGCGCGTTGTGTTCCACGCGCGCCTCAAAGGGTGTCAGCAGAGTGGCGGGGCACCCCTCTAGAGGGCCAAAGCCTGCCCGGGTCGCGGGACTGTACGAATTACCGTGACCTCGGAACGTAACGGGCTATTGAAGGACGATTTTAGTCAGTACGAGTCTGACAGTCCCTCCGCTAAAAAAAAGTCTTTTATTGGTATCTGATGTCATGGGAAAAATATTTTTTTGTCCTGAAAGTCCCGAATTTCCCGGATCCTTGGAAGACTGTCCCGAAAATCTTCCTCCTCCTCCAACAAGAACCGGTTCTCGATTCCCTAGTCAATACTCCTCCGAACACTCCGGAGCCTCGGTCGTCGCTGTGGGACTACTTGAAAAAAATGCCGAGAGAGCCGAGCAGATTATTCATGTTGTCTGAAAAACCGTTAGCATGAACAAAAATTAATATTAACTTTTCTTGGGAAAATTGTGATTAAATTATGGTAACATTATTAAATTAGCATCAGAAATGAATTAGTGAGTTACAGATAGATCTGTAGTGTGACATATTCCCGAGGCCCATGAGTGGCGCGACCGTGGCGGCCGTCGACCTTGCGGGAAACCGTGTCAGAGAAAAGCTTTCCTCCTGTTTGTGTCGCTACGCTACGAACCGTGCTCTACTTCATAGCTCGTTTATTTTCACTAACTTTGTCAATCCGTGACTTACTTTTCACTATGCAAATCACTTATGCATCTGTATTTTTGATAAGCTAATTTGGAGAGTGAGAGTCGCTAATGAAAGTGGAAAGTCAATAGGCGCAGTAATTAATTATGTAATGGAAATAAGCTTATCCACCCAATCAAAACTAGACCTCTTTATTATCGTGGTAAAATCATCAAATGAATCCTCGCCCCCCAGCATGGCCTCAACCAATGCCGGGCGCGAGAGGTCTCCGCCTATCGCCATCGTGAAGAAACGACGGTGCTCTGCCCAAGCGGGGCAGTCCTGCACCGTATGCTCCACCGTATCCTCTGGGCCATCCTCGCAATGGTGACAACCAGGCGTTTCTTCTCTCCTTACTTCCCGAAACTTCCATGTCCGGTGAAGACCTGCGTCATGCGGTAGGTTAGGACGCCGTGACGCCTATCCAGCCGCTCCCCAAAGAGGGGTCTAACCGCCGCGATAGGGCGTGCCCGTTCAAAACTAGACCTTAGTGACATTTGCAGTTACAGCTTAAAACCTAATTAATTTAGGCTCTTAAATAGTCATTCATATCAATGATAAATTTCTCGCATGTCAATGTTACGTATCTCTGGCGATTTTTTTACAACCTGTTATAAAAACAAGTCTAACCTATGGCGTAAATACTAATTTAAATCTGAGAGACGCCTGTCGATATAGCAAATATATTTCATATTATATTTGACATGCAGCAGGTCATTACAGTCATAAATAAAGTAATAAATAAATAAGAATTTGTAACTTCAGTAAATGTTGCATAATAAATTACGTTTCTTAATTTTCAGGTAGGTCTTGTAAGATTTATTATGCAAATCACGTCAATTTAGACATATTAAAATGTGTTTAGAACGAATCACAAGTGTCGACAGACTGTCATCGTCACGTTTTTGAACGCGCATCTTCGAATATGGGGAGGTAGTCTATTGTCCTATATTTTTGGGAGTTGGAAGTAAATCATTGTTGTGCGTGTTTGGGCATGGCGTGTAGCTGGCATGGCTGCGCGGGATGCAGCACGTCGCCGCGTGTCGCATCGTCGCCAGACGTCCGGCCGGACTTATAGGGCGGCCGAGTAGAGCCGCTTGCGGAGCGGCCGCGCGCGCGCACGGCATACTAATCGCGCGATGGCTAACGCTTCAATCGATACCAAACAAATCCTCACACAATACTACTATGTTTCTGGGCTGTCGTTCGAGTTATTTTTGGAGTTTTGCTTGATTTTTTTTTTGTAATAAAAATAACGCGTTCTATCTTTTACATTATATGAAAAATAAATGCTGTCGATACAATGGTTTATCAATGCGTGAAAACTCTTCATAAACCACAATGTTGTTGTTGTCTTTAGAATAAAAAAAAAACAAATTCGTAACATCTAACAAGTAATATCAAACCAAACTTTTTGTTTTTCGTACAACATGTCCCCTGCGTTACCACCATGCAGCCGTACCACCACCTATACAGACTTTCTCCACAGATTTATCACTTTGTCACCGAAATGAATGTGTAATAATTATCACAAGTTTTATAGACGTACATAATTATTATTCGTGAGCGATATCGCATTTCGTGGATTTTTAATTTATAGGCTTGCTAATAAAGTAGGATGACTTTCTACCTTATCAGTATACGTTCACTTATCTACGTCATGTGTATGGAAATGACGGAGTTAAGTGAAAATCGTGTATAATCATTACATCTTTATAATTATTATGATCTCTCTCATAAGAATACACTCGATTTACGACAAACTGATATTTGGTTTGAGTGTAACATTTGGATAAAGTAACTTATCGTTGTCCAGTTTTCGTCAAGACATAGCGATAATAATCTCTTTATCTTGATAGTAACTTTTACCAGCAGTTTCGCCCGCTCATTGCCTATCTTATTGCCCTAGCCGCTCTGTTGTTCCTAAGTGGGCAGGACCAAAGTAGCTTTCAGCTAGTGAAATTACTTCTGAAATCGGTCCAGAAGTTGCGAAGCCTATTCAATACAAACAAACAATCAAATCTTTCCTCTTCACAATATTAGTGTTAATAAACCTAATATTTTTAAATCTATTTATAATTTATATTAAACATACACCACGATGACGAAAATGATGACAGTGACGGTGATTACCTCAGTTTTTTTTTGACAAAATCGCGTTTCTATCCGAGTTACAGTTGGAAAATAAATAAGCTATGTACCTCGACAAATTATCTTCTAATTTGTATGTGCATATAACTAAGTTTTTCTTAATTTATTAGAAAGCCATGACCCGTTTTTGTTATTAACGTAATTTACGCAAATATGTGATTTTTGCTCGGTGCAGTAAACAGAACTTTAATAAATTTATAATTCTATCGTCCTTCACGGTTTATTAATTTATATTTCTTAAAGGCACCATTTTGGTTAAAACCTATTATTTGTTGAACTTCGGAATACACATAGTTGCAGTATTAATATCTTAAATAATATAATATCTTGCCTGTAATCCCGGAACAACTAAACAGAGGTGTGCTTATTACACCCACATTTCGTCAGTTATTTTCAATTCCCGCAGAATAGGGGGGCGAGCCTGTTACCATCAATCTGACATAAATCCAAGTTTCGTGACTGCTACTTAGAAATTCCTGAAACCCAATAGTACTTTACCCAGCCTTGTACTGCGCGCCTGCGACCACTAGACCAACAAGCCATTCTACATTTATTCAAAACATTACTAAAAATATGATTAGCAATTTTCGTATCTTCCGGTTGAGATATGAAATAAATAGATGTAAGCTTTTTATTATAAAGTTTTTGATGTTTTTAATCAGATACCTGCTTTGTAATGATTTAATTTTCGTTGGAATGTAGGTGGCTCGTCGCCACATCGCTATCTTAGCGCCGAAACAGCTGTCGAGTTCATTGCTATTTGGAATGCTCAATTAAAATAATAATTGTGTTGTCATAATTATTGTCACTGTTTATTCTATTTTTAGATTGCGAGGCACTACTATTTTATATTCTACATGCTTTTACTAAAATACTCTAGATTTATTGTAAATAAGCAACATGGTGATAGTTACTTACGACAGTTAGCTTAAAGTTAGTTCATCAATCACTGAAGCATGTTAAAATTATAGCAAAAAATATTTACAGCCTCTTTCGAAATGGTGCATTTGGCATGCAGTCCACTGATGCGTATCATCATATATAATCGCGCGTGCGGTATCGACGCGGAGCGACGAGCGTTTGTCAACGCATGCTTCGATGCGTCGTTTTTGTGGCGCGTCTACGAATCTATGACGATATGCCTCAGTGGGCAGCAGCACTTACGCGAAACTGTCTGCATATCATTACCTGCTTTATTTATTGTTAAAGTTTCTCTAAAATTGTTCGTTCGACATGATATGTCAATATGGAGTTATTTAGTATCGTTCTGGTGTCATCTTGGTCATTATTGGGATACAAACTTTTTTGTTGCGTAGTTATTGCCTGTATTTTACGTTTTAGTCAATAATATGTTACTTATTTACTTTTTAACCGACTTCAAAAAAGGAGGAGGTTCTCAATTCCACGATACCTATGTTTTGTTTTATGTGTTTATTATGTGATTATTCCGCCAATTGAGGACCGATTTTCAAAATTATTTTTTTTGTTCGAAAGGAGATACTTCTGAAGTAGTCCCATAGTCACCAAGTCAGGATCTGATGATTGGATCCTGGAGAAATCAAGGGCAACCCCCAAATTTTATGGGTCCAAACATAGTTTTTTGCAAATCTTATGGAGTAATTTAAGTACTTGCGTATGGTAATCATTATCTCATATAGCTGAGCTGATGATGGACGGTACAACTCCTTAACAGTAAGGAGTAGGCATCGACTGATTTATATCTACAAATTTGATTTAAGTAATTCTTTTTTTGTTGTACTAGGTATCGGCCAACTTAGAGAATACTGCAAGTTTCATCAAAATCGGTTTGGTAGTTTTTGAGATAGGGAATTTTATTAGCTTATTGTGTACATGAGCGATGTTATTACCGGTGCTACGAATTACAAAACTGAGTGATGATAAAATGATGTATTTTACAAGAATTTGGATTGAATATTTAAAGTAAAAAGAATAAAATAAAAACTTTTTCAAAAAAATGTAACCACTTTCAATAACAACCACAATAAAAAAATAATTAATCGACTTCAAAAACAACTACAAAAAGGGTATTGTTTTTGAAGTTTTTTTAATTGTTTTTTTTCTTACTTCAATAGCAATAAAATTATTTAACGGCATGGTTGGTGCATTCGACTGCTACGCTTGTGTCGCGGGTTCAGTCCCCACACGTAATGAATATTTGGATGATCTTCAAGTAGTTGTCCCGGTTCCGGGTATTTGTATTTGTAAGTTTCTATGTTTGTAAACGCACCCAGGATACAGGAGAAATTCCTAGTGCGGGGCGAAGTTTTCAAAAAGTTGCATCTGATTGTATCTATGTCGTCATCGCGTATAGTACCTATTTCAGAATCATAATTTTGTTAAAATTCGCTTTAGAAATGATCAATAGGAACTTGTAGTAACTAAGAGAATATTTGGAAGCACACTGAAGTTTGTAGGCAGGGTATTTCCTTATAATTAGGTATAATATAAGAAGGCGATCGATGGCGGTTCGTTAGTACGCCGGTCACGTCGCGCCGCGTAAGTAATCACAACTATATCTAGCTACCGGACTTTACACACACACAACACATACATACACAAGTATACGTAAGTACTACTTGTAAGGGTGGTGTTTATAGCATACGATTTACCTATAAAAGACATGTTGTACAGTAAGGTACTATTGAAAAAACTGTTGTCATGTTTTTATATGTTACCAGTAAAGTTTTTGGAACTGATTGTTGATATACCTATTATCATTGTCCTACATTATATTTCAACTTGATGCAAAAAAAATCAGCCCACATCTAAAACCTTGCATCAACTTTCCAACTTTGCTCCATAACCTAATTTCCTTAATCCAATTACTAGGGTAAGTTCTAAAAGAAGAAGTGGGCCTAACTACATCTTTTCAAGGCTTTAATCTATTGCATATATGTTTAAAACCAATTAATTTCCATTACCACAATAGAATTTGCAGTGTCAGGCATGAGCGGTATATAGTAGTGATGTAAAGAATGTTTAATTTTTCACATTCGCGAATGCGAATGTAGATGCGAATATTCAATTTCAATATTCGGAAATGCGAATGCGAATATTGACTTTCAAATAAAACGCACGCAAAATAATATATAGGTTTGACATTTCATGTCAGAAATATTTAAACCGAACATTGCCAAGTCGATATATAAGAATGAGTGTTACTTCATTAATTAAATACCTATAAATTATTCAACAAGTTTTTTTTTTTCTGTAAAATGAATTTGATTCAACGTCGCGCCTGTTATTCTTGAAAGGTTGGACAAAGGTTAGGAGACCTAATTGTACACCCACATTCCGTCAGTAATGTTTTTATATACCATGTGATATGGGGCGAGCCCATTGCCATCAACTGAGCATATATCCAGGATTTTTTTTGTAACAGTAAACGGCGCCGTTTACTGTTACAAAAAAAATCCTGAAGGAAACCCAATAATACTGCTCGACCTGGACAGATGGACCAACAAGGCAATCAACATAAATTGATATAGTTTTTTTATTTACTTTACATTTTATTAAACGTAAATAATTCTCAGAAAAAAAATGAATAAAAAAAACATGACTTTTACTTATAATTATAATTTGCTAAGGAAATAAAAATGGATTTAGTGTAATAAAACTTATTTGACTTAGATACGGTTAATCAACCATATCTAAGTCAAATAAGTAACCTAATCAGGTATATTTAAATAGTAGTAGTTTTTTTTTTAATAGACATTTTAAGCTCTTTCTTATAGATTCGTTATGTCTGTCTGTCTGTCCGTCCGTATGTCACAGTCGTTTTTTTTCCAAAAGTATAAGAGCTATCCTGTTGAAACTTGGTAAGTAAATGTATTGTGTGAACCGCATTAGGATTTTCATACAAAAATAAACTAAATTTTGGGGGTTCCCCGTACTTAGAATTGAATCTCAAACATACGAGTGGGGTATTCATGGATAGGTCTTTAAAAATATATTGAGGTTACTACTATGATTTTTTTCTAATTATTTATTTATTTATTTATATTTGGTGTATATTACCATGCAAACTTCCAGCGAAAATTGGTTTTAACGAGATCAAGTAATTAGTTTTTTTTTAATACGTCATAAATTGTAAACTGCAATTTACCTTTCAAAGTTACAACCAACTACAAGAACTTTTATATTATGTTCCTTGCTGCTACGGAACCCTTTATAAGCGAGCCCGACTCGCACTTTTTTCTCATGTAACTGGGTGGTAGAACTCATTTGATGATTTTATCACGATAAAAGGTTATTTTGTCAGTTTTGTTGCGATTCTGTTTTATAAAATTTTAAATTGTTCTGAAATTTTCGCAAACATTCGCATCGATTCATGTGGATGCGAATGCGACTGGGAATATAAAAAGTATGCGAATATTTGCGAATACGAATGCGAATATTCGTTACATCACTAGTACATAGGTAGGCACAGCAATCAGAATTACAATTAGCATAGTCGTGATGGAGCGCCGGATAAAATTAACAACATGTTTAGTATCAACTTGTAACAGACGTTGTTGGTTTGTTAGTTAGCTTGCTTGACTTCTTTAGGTACTTAATTATTTTCCTGCTTGGATGCAACAAATGTCCATCAAAAACTTGATGTGCGGATAGAGATCTTGCATATCACCGCGTCCTCATCATCTGTCCGGTATTTTCCTATGTACAACGTCCCCGCAGGCCAGATTGATGGTCTTCTGACCCGTAACGACTGCCACCTCCCCACCAATTTCTGTGTAACACAGAACTGTCGAATATTTTCTACTTCCAAAAAACTTAGGTGGTGTATCCATCACGTGTTGTAAGTGAAACAATCAATCGCACAGACAATGCGTTACCCGGATGCGGACAGTCGCGTACGTGTGTGGACACGCGCGTAGAAAGTTACGCACACATGTGACACGACACCTATGTACTATAATTGTGAGGCGTTCAGCAGATTGTTAGGTAGGGACTAGAGACATACGAGTATTTTGTACATAATGTCAATGTACGGGAAATAAATAAATAAATAAATAAATAAAACTGCCTCAATTTCTCTATCAAACTTTTGTGCATCTATAGCTAATAAACGCTAATTAAAAGTCCAATAGAAAGCGATTTCTACATAAATGAAAATGTAAATAACAAACTATCGAAAACGTAGCACTATCCAAAAAATAAACTTGACGTTTTTACGTGATATTTTTTAAGTGATAGCTGTAAATGCGTTCAAAGACGTCACAATTGTGTATTGTACCTACGAGCAGACCACCTGGCCGGGGCGGCCCACACGACCGCTCTTCTCAGCTATTACAACAATCAATTACTCCACAATACTGTATGTAAACTCCGCTAAAGATGAGCACGAGACGTCCCAAAAACGAAAAAAACCAAACTGGAAACGTCAAAAAGCTGAACGCTCGTCGTCCGAGACAGAAAAGTAAACAAAACGCATCAATCAGAAGCTTTCAGTGCAACAGAGGACGCGGCACACGGCGACGAGAGCGCAAAAACCACAGCTCCCAGGCAATAACTCAAAACTGCGAACATCCCGACTCGCTCGGCCACTAGGTAACTTACACTGTGCGTTTTTTAGACTCTTGTCACTCGTCAAATAGTCGTTGGGCTCATGATGGGCTGCCTTCGATGGACGTCTGCCAACCTCCCTCTTACAACGGGAACGCCTCGACAGCACCAAGCAACAATTAATATTAAAGTCTATATCAGGGACAGTTGAGTTTCAATTTGATCACGGCCGCGCTGTCGTTGCGTCGTTGTCGTCAGCGCTGGAAGGCAAGTGGTACTGTTTTTTTGCCCTCGGCGACCTGGCGGGCTCGACGGAACTGACTGGCCCATTGTATGTTAATACCCGGCCGGATTTTGTTCGAGCTCAATTATATTATGAAGCTTAACCGCACGGCTTAAGTCAAAAGTCACCCGTGTGTCTTTTATTACGGTGAAACCGGGCGCGTGGCTGCGTCTGCGCAACGCACACCCACGCCCAGCACGTCCCCTACGCCGTCCCCAACGCTGGGGATAGTTGACATAGCTGACCATACTTGAGATACTTACTCATTGTTATATTATGTACTAGAAAAAGCATCAAATTCCGTTTCATAAACATGTTATGCAGAAATTGGAAAATGTTTTATATTATGTCTATATTATGTCTATTGTCACTAGAACCTGGGCCCAGGAAATTTTTTGATACAATAATTCAAAGGAAGCTTGATGTGAATCTCTGTTAGAACGTGAACTAATACAAGCCGATCTGGTATACAACCACAAAACATTTTATTTCTGGCTGTAACTTTAGAAGAGACTATGTTGTTCGAATTTTGTTTAGGAAATTAGAATTTTATTTTTTAACATGGCTATTTTTTCGATGAATTCGTAGAACATTCCCCTACATTAGACATTTTTACCTGTATCGTGAGTTTGTTTACAAACATAGTCACATATCTAATTTACACAAACACGCAGGCCCGGAACAACTACTTTTAGATCATACATATATTTGTTCCGTGCGGCGACCGAACCTGTGATACACTGCGCAGTAGTCGATCGCTCAGCCACTTTATTCTGTCAATATTGAAATGCTGGCGATTCGGTGCGAATATATTATAGTTATTTAAGTATTGGTGACCTCTGAGTGGTGTACAGTGCGCGCTCGTCAGTCGGTCAACACTGAGGACGAGCGACACCTATGTTTGCCTAAGGCGCTATAAGTACACGCGGAACATATTTTGGCAGATTATTTTAAGCTCTTTGAATATTTGCTTTACGCAAGTCGTTTTAAAAAACTATTAAGATCTTGAGAATATTGATACGACGCGTGTCTGGTTTCAACATATTTGATTTCTATCGCTTTTACGACGATGAGTGCTGATGTTTTACTGCAAATTAAATGCCATCAATAGATGTGATCAATAAGATACCTTGAAATATCTTTTGGAAACCAAAGAGGAAGTTGTAATAAATCAATTACAATGTGAAAATGTATATATAAGCATACGGCATATCACATAAGCAGAAAATGAAAATACAGTGGTAATTATCATGTTCCAAGTTTTTAGCAGTTTTGCGTCGTGTAAAACAAATGTACGGTTGGTGCCCACGCGCTGGACTCGCCGCTGTCCACAATATATGAACACCCAAAAAATTGTGTAGCAATCTGGATAAAACGCGCAGTTCAAAGCCGACCGCGGCCATAAGCTTCGATATTTATCGCCTTCGACGTACACCAGCACCGTAAAAAGGTTAGCTTGTGATTGAAAAACGAAATGTTCCCACACAAAAAAACGAATCGAGCGAGCGATCCAGTCCCGACTCCTCACTAACTATTCCGATCATCGATTCTGTGCGTTATTGAAAAATATCCACCGATTCGACTCGGATTAGAGCCAGTTATTTGGCTACTGTTACTGTTGATTCTAACTTATTGATCGTTTGCCATGGATACTACGTGACGCTTGACGCTGATGACTCGACCGTTTCTAAATTTCGTCGTTGTCCATATGAAGCGATAGACGCCTTTGAATAGTATTTGCGTAAACATACCTGTTATTATATGCCGTGCTGCCTACACGCAGGATTGATGTAGTGTTGGCTGCGAACATAACTTTGTCTCACGCGCACTCAAACCGATTTTAATCGATAATTTACGATATATTACAAATGTTCCCTTCACTTAAATACTGCTTAGAATACTCGGGCTCTTGTTGAGCGTTGATTTATAGATTTGTATCTGTTAACTTTAGGAAAGCTTAGTAATTGTTTCTGCCAGTAAATTGAACATTAATGGCTGAACATTGGCGGTAGTCACGCCTGTGTTTAGATAGCTGGTCGAGGTATAACCTGTAGGTCAAGAACTAGGGATTTATTTATGATTAGATTTTTGTCACTTACGGCCACGAGTACTTACTAATCAATTGTGAGTCGAGTCGCAGATTCAGCGGTGACTTCACTGTGTCTTCACCTCAATGTGTGGTATAAAACTCAGGCTTTCCTATGTCTTTAAGCACTTGATTATGATAAGCGCAATTTTAAGGTAGAGGCAATGTTTCACAGTCCCAGGAAGACTATCCCAGAACTGAATCATTTGGAAACTCCCAAAACGTCTTTGATTTCTTTTGTCCTACCAGTCAGTTCCATATTCTTGTAGTTGTACAATTTCTGTGTCGCTAGAGATGGCTAAACTAATTTGGCTTCTATTCTTATGTTAACACTAGCACTTTGCCCGCGACTTCGTCCGCGTGGGTTACGTACTTTCTTAATTCCCCCTTTTCACCCCCTTAAAGGTTAAATTTCCAAAAACCCCTTCTTAGTGCTCCCCTACATTATAATAGGAAGCCGTGTGCAAAATTTCACATTCCTAGCCCCAGTAGTTTCGGCTGTACGTTGATATGTCAGTCAGTCAGTTCTCCTTTTATATATATAGATTATATTAATTTTGTGATCACCCATTTATTAATTACACTTAATGATCTATTTGTCAAATAAAGTTGGTACAGGGTAACCGATGCTTGACAATGGATATTATGAGATCATTGACCTCAGGCAAAATTTAGAAATCTGTCCATTTCTTGTAAGTTACTTTGATTAAAATAATCGTTCGGGGAAATTCCCACAATCGCACAAATCCATACTTTAAAACAAGATAAAATATGTTAAACCCTAATATAAATATCTAAGTTGGGTCAATTAAGTGTGGTCGGCTGTAAGACGAGTCGGTATCACGCTGCGCGGCTCTAGCACAATTTATGACAGAGATCGGGCACGCCGAATTAGCCGAGCGTCACCGTCGGTCGCCGTTCGAGTCCCAAACCACACAGATAATACAAGAATGGAGTGTTCAAAATACGCATGACCAACCATGTAAGTTAGCTAAACAGACTATCAAAAACAATGGAATACAAAACATTAAAAGTAATTTTTGCAAATTTCTTGCTTATTTAGTTATTAAGGTAGGTATATCAAATCACCCTTGAAAAAAGATTTCTGATTCTGAAAGGGCATCCGAAGAAACACGGGTGCGTTTTAGTCAGTAAGAGTCTGACAGTCCCTTCCGCCCCACCCAGAGCGGTAGGACTCATTTGATGATTTTGCCACCCAAAACAAAAAAAAACTCTGTGTGGATGGCAAACTAATTCATGTCATACAATATATATTTCTAGCCTACGCATGAGCTCTTCATTCCTGCTTACTCCGTGTCCATCGGTCGCAGCAGTTCGTTGGGACACACCGTCGAATGCCTTCAATTAACTATACTCGATAATTTAACTGTTATGTCATTCAAATTCGGGTTTATTTGTGTTTGCTGCGGAGAGGCTTCGAAATACTCTGTAGTTCTCCAGGAGATTGATCATATAACGTAGCGTTAACGAGACTTTTTTTTAAAAGGTTGATGACCACAAACCTAAATGGATTGGATGTCCACTAAAGCTGTAGCGTGTTAATTATGTAACAGTCAGTGTGTATTCTTTAAGGTTTCCGTTATCTGATTGGTATCAATACATTTGTTTGGTAGGCCAAAGATAAGTTTACTTTAAACTTATCACAACTTATTACGCTACATAGTGTCACGTCTCGCAGGAAAGTATTTACAGAAGTGTTCTCTTACTCAGAACTTTCAGTTTCACATCTTTTAAACATCAGTTGATAATGGAAGCAATTGCAAGTATAATGTGAAATATGCGAAATATTTTTCCACACGCTTTGCGGGTAAGCACGATAGAAAAACTTACTTTATCCCTTAATTACTTTACAATGAATTAATTTTCCTAGCTATCAGGCACCGGGTAAACAGTTGAACTTGTTTATGACCTTATAGAATACGATCCAGGAAGACCCAGCAAAAACAATGCTTGCTGGAAGTCGTACGTCTTGCCCTTCGCACTGACCTCAGAGTCTCCTACTTAATTCACAAACCGATCGATTACAATTTCAAATGAATACTATTCACACGCTCGACAATGTACCCGATTTGGCGGACAACGGTCACTTTCGTCCGACATATAATTATTTTTATAAATTCACCGCGTTACCCGCTACACGCGTGTGTTGTATCGATAAATTTCACATCACATCATCTGTAATTTGATAACCCTAGTGACCGGTGGTCACTATTTCCACCTGCGTACCGATTATGGTCACTCGATCTCTTATCCCTTTCTCGTACGCGCAGTAATATTGAGGGCGAGGGGGACGGGGCTTCTTCATCTGAAAGAAGGCGCTAAAGAATAAGAGGCCTGGTGAACGGTCAGCGATAGGGTTGCTCGTGTAATTCGATAGTTTGATACGAGTTATGGTCTCGTCGTGATCGCTCAATTACCGACGTTTGTCGTCGGTCAGGAAGTAATAAATACATGTGAGACGGGGCCGCTCGCACTCGGAAAATTTATCCGCCACGCTTTGACCACCATTGGATTTGGTAATAAATAACCCATCGCTGGCTATTTCCTCCGTGTATCTCCATGCCGGACTTGTATGATAACCATGAAAAAAACATGAGCATTTCAAGTGCACATACATTGCAAAAAACACCCCAGAAAAACGATGGCACCCTGGCTCTATTTCAAGTATTGACAGCCACATGATACTCAAGGAGCCAACGTTTCCTACAAATGGAGTAAAATAAATAATTAAGGGAGCTTTTTTTTTTATCGTGCTAAAATCATCAAATGAGTCCTCCCATCCAGGGCAGAGCGGGAGGGACTATCAGACTCGTACTGACTATAATCCACGGTGTCCTTCAATAGCCCTTTACGTTCCGGGGTCACGGTAATTCGTAAGTCCCGCGACCAATTCAGGGAGCTTATATACTACAGAGTCATATTGTTTTTGTCGGACTGGTACGGAAATCTTCGTACGCGAGTCCGACTCGCACTTGACTTGAGTTAAGTTCAATATCTTGTTAATTTTCCGACGTACTCAAAGTCACAGTTAATGTTCAACTCCAAAACAATAGTTCCAAACTTTCGTTTCCCACATTCAGTTTAGTTAACAGTAACTGTCGAAGAGCGGCGCACGAGCAAACCAAGCGAAGTATTCTGAGAACCAATACAGGCAGTAGGCGACAGTCAACACAAGACTAATTAAACATGCTTTGTCTTATGTGCCCGTGGACTGACGACTGAGAGATCAGCTAGGTGCAGATGACACACTTCGAACTGGACACATGTTGGAAGATGAGCCAACTTTGACGGACGACGAAGCTGACTACTTTACAGTAACATGAAAATAAGGGTTATTGTTGACAGGTGCTTGACAGATCATCAAATTCGTGAGACGGGTACTGGCCATGTTGATGTCTATATTCTTCTCTTAAGAGTTAAACTGGAACCCAAAACTAAACGAACAATCTGGTGACGAGGATTCTGTTTGATATGTCGTCTACCTGCATTAGAAGGAAAAGTTCCATCAGCTTAATGAAATTAAAGCATTCATGATCTACATTCATAATCTATGACAGGAACCACGGCAGCTCAAAGACAAAACAGTGTTTGGTGCGAACGGCGGCGCGGGCGCAGCGGCCGAATGTTTGCAGTGATAACAACATATCCAAACACTTTTATGTTCTTTATCTCTATAGACTTAAAGATGATTATCGTGTGTAATTTTGGGTCAGGCGGTATGGCAGTACAGTGTTACCTGATGTAATATCGGTCCACTTGTGTGCAAACAGAGGAGGAGCGCTAATCAACGCGGTAAACTGATGAATGACGAGCATTATGAAAGAATTATTGAATGATTTCGGGCACACTGGAACAGGTTGATTGACAAATGTTTGAGTTACATGATAGTAGCTTAGAGGAGCATGTCCGTCTGATTTATGAATGTTTGCTGTTTCTGATGATGAGATTTTTTGAATTTCTAAAACATAGTAGTGTTAGTAGAGGTATAAGTTCCACACTGTCATAATAGAAACTCTTAAAGTGGAAAATTGACAATAATAACGAATAAACAATATGGTTAAAAAATTGCAAGACCTTTGCTCTAACATACTCTGCTCTTAATAAATTCAAACAAGCGCAATACAACCTTTTTACCCGACTACGGCAAAGCCAAAAGGAGGGTTATGATTTTGACCGGTATGTATGTGTGTATGTATGTATGTTTGTTTGTTCCCTCATAAATTCTAAACTACTTTTCGTAACATGACAAATGAGTGTATGAATATGTGTCGTTAGAAGCGTCTCAGTTGTCCGCTGGTTACAGGGTAAGTGACATGTCACGAAATCCAATGTGGCGCCCTCTAGGGGATGTAAAGTCGTAACCGAAAAAAAAAAAAAATTCGCACGCTATCGACATGGGTTCAAATTAAATAGCTTTTACTAGTTAGTTTGCCTGTTTCTAACAGTGTCAACATGGGTATCAAATGAAAAGGCTTAATGAGTACATTTGAAATTCACTCGCTACTTTGCTTTTATTATTATATCAAATAATTAATGATATAACCCTAATATAGTGTAAATAAAAATAAGTTAAAAATAACTAAAACCCGACTATGAAAAAATCTCGCACCAGAAAGTATAAAACAAGAACAATATTAATTTGACCGATATTTTTTCCAATTATAAACTTTAAATAATAGCCGTAGTTGTTTGCCACCTAGTCAATAAAGATTTTGTGAAACAAACGCAGGTGACACACGACCACGGCTATTATTTGGAAAAAATATCGGTCAAATGATTATTGTTCTTGTTATATACTTTTCAGTGTGAGATTTTTTCGTAGTCGAGCTTTTTATCACCTGTGTTGACACTTTTAGACCAACGTATAAAGCAACTTTGATGGAGGACCTTCCTTTACTATTCCATCAAATCATCACATATCCACTTGTTTTTAAATATCACTTCTACTGTTGTTATGTTGTTAACACTTTATTATTATGTTAAAGTGCTGGAAGTCACGACGCGGAGCGGTGACGTGTGGACTTCTGTTGTTTTGTTTGGGACGTACGCGCCTTAATCTGATCGCTTCTTACTTTCAATCACATTAACGCACGATTCGTGTGGACTTGTCTTACGTGGAAGTTACTTATCTCTTTCCAAGGATTAGACTAAGTACAAAAAAATTATATTTATTATGATATCAAACTGTACTTTGTATTTTTAAATCATTTAATGATAATCAACTATTTATGTCTCCAGTTTGAATGCAGTTTCCTCATCCCAAGCCATAATAGTCGAAGATTCAGATAGTTACATATTTTGCAATTCAACTCAATCGTAGGATATTTAGAATTATTTTGCTAGGATGTCCACAGTATCCTCGTGGTGTAGAGATTAACTCATGAAATCGGATAAAGGGCGAGTAATAAGTGGTTGCGACGGTCTGCGATAACACGATATTTTTACATGCGTAGTCGCGCCTTGCTGCGCCACGCCCAGAGTCGCACCGCACAGTCGTCGCACCGTATTACGCGATATAAAGCGTATTATTTATTTAACAGTGACGTGATATTATCTGCCGAGAACTTCATCAGACTCGCCGAAAGAAAAGTATGATTGTAGATAATGCGAATATAAATAAATAGAGTGTGATATATCGTTGGCGGCAACAGTATATTCTTATAATTTACTATATATTTTTTAGTAAAATAGTTTGTCTGGCGAAAACTTATTTTACGACATAGCTATTTTGTATTCTATAATCTTTAACATTTATACAATAGGTACGCTAAAATACTGTTTAAAAATAGCCAAAAAAGACTTTCTGTTCCATTTCTCGAGCTAAATATATTGGTACTCAAGGTCATACTTCACAATCGATTTTCGTAGTTAATAAAAAGAAATGCTAGCAATATTTTCTCTTTTCCCGTAACAATATCACCATTCACTGAAGAAGTCTATTCGGTCATCGAAGTTAATTATCAATGAACTCCTGATCCTGTTCAGATCTACAACTCGAAAATTTTACGACGTGAGCATAAAATAAAACGGGTCTAAACTACCCAAAAAAATATAACTTTTTTTTGCGATTTAATAATAAATTACGAAATTTACGAATCATTCCTTTGTTTTTATTGTAAGTTCTTGCTTCTGGCCAAATTTCATGATTCTAAGTCGATACGGACGATAAACGACCGTTCTTTTGATTGTCTTGACTTAGACAGCAAAGTGATCTTATACAAGGGTCTAGTTTCACTTTTGAGGTACGGAACCTTAAAATATTATGAACTTCAAAAATTGCTAAAAACATATTAAATAGGCAAATGTTCTCCGTTGATACTCTTTTTTATAAAGTACTCTTTTTTTACCTCTCTGAAATCAAATAATTATACTTTACTTCTTCTAGATATCGTTGGGAACCCTAGAACAAGGATAACTTAGAATTAAAGATGAGTAAATTTTAAAGTAACATTTTGGTGAATTTTGGTTTCATTTAGTAACCATATTTAAGCCATTCCAAACCATTATTGTTCATTGAGACCTGTCATAAATGCCAGGTAGCAAACTTATTCGAAAAATCTATGAAGCTACTCTTGATTTTTTCACCTCCGAGGGCCCTTAGTAAAAACCTAAGCAAACAACAAAAATAAGTATGATATCTGCCAAATGGAATGCTCTTTGAGTGGGTACACAGCAAAGAGCATTCCTCGTTATCTATTTGCCCCGACCTTGTGAAGCCACTACTAATATTTGCGTACGCACATCCGTGTGGCGCGCGCCATTACGCTCACAAACACGACAAGGTGCAATGAACCAACATCCGCTATATTACTGGATAATAACATTGCTGTGATGATGAGCAGACTGCCCAAGTGGCCACTGCTGTGACAGCAGGCACTCGTCCACCAAAATGTTTGGTGGTGTCATTAGTGAAACTGTCTTGACAGGCCATAGTTGCTCAAGCATTCTCAAAGCTTTTGTATGCTTTAGCAATTGCCACCATTGACGAAATTGTGAAAAGTCTGGGCTTTTACAATTTAAAGAAAAGAACGTTTGTTCTATATGATGTATCAATCATTTTGTTACCATTTATCATTGACCTAACAGGTGGCACTTGATTCTGAAGTTAAAGTTAACATTTTTCAAGTCTCATTATCAACAACGGATCATCGCTTTACTTGAACGGTCATGGCGCACCAAGTGAGGGGTCCAATCATTCAGAAGTTAAGTCTAGGTATAATGAGATCAAGAAGTACGCACTTGAAAACTATGAACTGTATTCATCAGTTTATGGATACTGTTACAGCGCTCAGACGACATATTCGATTAGTAGGTTAATATCAAAAATGATCTTTACCCATTCGTGGCATGGCGACATGAATCAGAGTGTGACCAAATTGTTAACATGACAGGCCTGTTGGTCTAGTGGTTAGTGACCCTGACTACTATGCCGGAGGTCGTGGGTTCGATTCCCACCCAGGACAAATGTTTGTGTGATGAGCACGATCATTTGTTCTGTATCTGGGTGTAATTTATCTATAATATGTATGTATTTAGAAATATATAAGTATGTTTATCAGTTGTCTAGTACCCATAACACAAGCTCTGCTTAGCTTGGGACTAGATGACGTTGTGTGATAGTTGTGGAATATTTATTATTATTTATTATTATTATGTACAAAAAAAAAATAAAAAAAAAACATTCAAAGGGCGTCAATGAATACGTCCACATCGCTGTCAACGGGAACAGTGCCCAGAACGCTGGCAGCATTGCCACGTTGTATGGTAATGCTGACTCTTTAACCTAGGAATAGGCCAGCTAAAGCTATATTGTTCAACTGAATAGTAGAAATTCAAATAGCACTAACCTCCACACTAGGATTCCCTGTGTCGTGGAGTACTTGCCACGAATAAGAACACAAGTAAATAAAAAGATTGGCACTATTAGTTTTTTAAAACTGCCAGCGGTGATTTAGACGATGTTAAATTTTTCACGGACTGATTAATTTGAAAATCAGTATTTAAATACTAGATCAAAAATAATCAAACACGTGTCTTTAAATTTTCTTGAAAATCACCCCCTAAGTTGATGATTTATTTGTAAAATATTATGCCTTGGGTTTATAAACTTGATTTGTTGATTTAGATGATGTTAAAGTTTGTATGAGTAAACCATAACGCGCGATGAATTTGAAATACAGTGTATAGAATAAGATCAAAACTAAACAAATACATGCGTTTGGATTTTTTGAAAATCACCCCTAAATTAGCGAAAAGGGGTTATTCAGTTCAGGTGCTTACTTTGATAAACTTAAAACTTGGCATAAATAGTCTCTCAATCGAATAAAGGATGCGTAATTATCTTTATTTAAAAAATCTACCCCTAATGGGGTGAATTTCTGAAAATCAGTTAGAATCTTGAAGCCATACCCAAACTGTTTCTCTTTTAGTAATTATTTTTCCCTTGAAAGGTTTGTAGAAGGGTTTTGGGCTTAATTTTGAAAACCTTCAATCAAATGAAGTCACAATCGTACAGATTTTGCGAAATTTTATCTTAGAGGGTTTTAGATTTTCCAAATGTATCCAATAAGGAGGGTAACCGGGCTTTATAAAATATATATAAACACGCGCAGACGAAGTCGCGGGCGGAGTGCTTTTTTTCTGTCTCACCCCGCAGCATGGCCTCGACCAATGCCGGGCGTGAGAGGTCTCCGCCAATCACCGTCGTGAGGACACGGCGGTGCTCTGCCCAAGCGGGGCAGAGCACCGCTTGTAGTCCTGCACCGTATGCTCCACCGTGTCCTCCGGACGATCTTCTCAGTGACACCCAGGCGTTTCATCCCTCCTTATCAGACACAGGTACCTCCCGAAACTTCCGTGTCCGATGAGGACCTGCGTCATGCGGTAGGTAAGGACGCCGTGACGCCTATCCAGCCACTCCTCAAGGAAGGGTCTTACCGCCGCGATTGCGGCGTGCCCGGCGGGCGGAGTGCTAGTTTATTTATAAAGTATCTTAGTACCATGAAAATGATTATTATCTATTATATTAGATAATAATTTTATGAGCGAGTATTATATAACAGAAATTTTAAAATAACAGTCTACAAGAGTCGAAACTAAAAAGCTCTATAATGTTTGCAACGTACAGTATCTCTGTTGTTTATTTCTGTTACTAGCTACTATATAAATCTAAAACCTAGAAAGTAGGAGATGTCTTTATTAGTAATATCTTGAGTGGATCTTTGATAATGAACACGAACCATAGTCATCACCACAGGTCATCACAGCCAACATTCATCACGTAACATCTTCTGGCACTGACACGATGGCGTCATGAGATATCACGCACAGGTTACGCAAGGAATCTAAGGGTTAGAGAGACCTCGCCAAAAACCGGTAACATTAACCAATTAAATTTATACTATTAACGTCCAACGATTCCATTAGAGCGGCCATAAAATAAATCATTCGATAGTTAAAAATTGTTATAACCTCGTCCATGAAGCAGGGACATTAAATTTTACGATTTTGTCTCTGGTATTTTGGCAAATTAATGAGCGTTAGACAATCGATAACGTATAATTAATTATCTATTTGGAGTATTTACGTTCTGCTGAAATTATAGGGCGAGTGTACGAGGCAGTGTGGTCGGAGACGGTCCAAGGTAGCCGAGGGTATACTTGTAGGCTCGGACTCGAAAAAAAGGTAAACTGGCGACGACCGAGTAAACATAGTTTAACAATACAATGCGCACACACGCGATGTTTGCGCTGCGTCCACGAGGCGCGGGAGCAGCTGGTAGCCGCGGACCAGCACTCGACACCACAGATTATGAAAATATTGAACAACGGCTACTGAGCTTGGATGTTGCATCCAGTCAAGATGAAGGTGACGCAAGGACAATATCTCATTCGCTTTCCCTGGAGAGCGCTCTCGTGCTTCTGATTATTAAAAAATCTTTATGAATTTTTGGGGCAATCATTTCATGTTATTTTTACCTTCACTTTCAAGTTATTCGCTTCCGCCACATTGATTTTTAAGAACACGCATTTCTCAATTACAGTATTAGTGTAGATTACAGGCTCGGCAAACTTCATCCTAATATTAGCAATGTCAATATTTAAACCGGCTGCATACTAATAGCGTTTCATTGAACAGTTAGACGCTGAGTGGCTTTTATATCTGCTTTTCTGTGGAGTGTGTGGTCACTATCAAGCAGAATGTAGGCAAACAACTCTAGGCTTTACATTAAGTTCACTACTTGAGTGCAGGCACTGTTATTTAAACTGGACAAGACAAATCAATATTTATGGTTCACATTTCGAAAAGTTATTTCACGGCTTCTCGTCTTATCATCACATCATTCATTTATTATCGATTTAAACAGAAATCTGTGAAAGGCATCCGTGTTCGATTTGTTTCGTTGTGCGGATGGAATGGAATACCTACTTTTTTATGAGTAAAAGTTCCAAGCACACATTCAAAAAAGTCACTGATTTATTTCTTAGAACTTCACATACATTATTATAATATTGTACAGTCTGGTGATGGTCACGTCAGTGTCACCGTCTCAGGCTGACACGGGCCGGCTGTCTGACTGTGTGGCTCGGTGCCCAGAGGATGGTCTCATGCAACCTCTCAATTTTAAAACTAAATTATTATCAGCAAAAGATGTCTCGTA
Organism: Agrotis puta; assembly: GCA_943136025.2. Lineage (NCBI taxonomy): Eukaryota > Metazoa > Arthropoda > Insecta > Lepidoptera > Noctuidae > Agrotis > Agrotis puta. The sequence continues at coordinate 389,181 of OW964168.2, forward strand.
AAACAATTACAAACTTGGCTTTTACGATAATTTTATAGAATTGATTAACGTTTTATTACGATCACTGTTTCCATTTTATGATTTTTCCATATATTCTGATTATTTTTATAATAAAAGCTCCCATTATTTGTTTTTATTGTTTACTTGAGTAATTTTTAATCATGAAGTCGGCTTTCTATTTTGATTTTTGTAATAACATGTTAAAAGGGCTTTGTTGTATAGTTTTTGGAATGTCGTATGTATTTGCAAGTTAATAGTGAACATGTAGGTAGTGCAACGTGTGCCCCGTGCTCGTGTACTTGCGTCAACTGTTCATGTATTAACATAACTTACGTGGCGTGCGTCGTCACGTGTCGTTTATTATTTATTCCCGATGCTGGTTCATTACTGAGCAATGCGGTTTGCGGCCAGTTGACACTAACACCGCGACACCCGCTCTGACGAAACAGCCCACAGCCACAGCTACAGGTTTGTGTTTTTTCTCTCTATGTATGTTAGATCTGTACGTTTGCGTCACGGCTAGAACGAAGCCCGCACGGGTACAACGTACAGCGATATGTAATTTGTTGCCGTTTACAAATTAGAAACTCGTGTGTAATTGATACTCTTGATTCGGGTCATAACCATCGGTGATTAGAAACCGAGGAAAGAAAATAAAAACTGTTCTCGACATCTCTCAGAACTAAAATACACTTCAATTGAAGAAATGATAAAACTTTGAAATAATTAAGATAAAACTCGAAGAATTAAGATAAAAGTTTTCTACAAAATCTCTAATATTTTACTCTAAAGGCGATATCTAGAAGTGAAGACACCAAGAAGTGGAGATTACAAGAAAACTTACACCGTTATGCTTGAGATAGTCTGTCTACGGGACTGTTCTTATGTATAATATACACTTGAGAGATAATTCTAACACAGAAAGAGCTTTAAATACTAGTAGGTTCTCGGGTAGGAAATTTCCATATATTAAGAAAAAGAATCGAAATGCAGACGGAACGTGGCATCGCCTGATTGTATTTTTAAAGCAATATAATATAATGAAGAGCACAAGTGTAGCGCCACAATAGTACAACTTGTAGATAATGTGCTAAACTATATGTTCGAAAGCTTCTGCAAGTATGTATGTAATTTAAAAACTTAAGTGGTTAGCGGTAACTTTGCGTGTTCGTGTCACAGCATCCCATCTGAGAGATCTTTCCCTACAATATAATTATTTCTTCATAAAATTACCCCCCGATGGCAATTAACAAGCGCTAATTGAAAAAAAATTTGAATCGTTAGCCGGTGAGCGGTGACAAGGACTGACAGGCAGCCAAGCAGGGCTTTATCGCGAAGATATTAGCGATAGCGATCGCTGATCGTTGGCTATCCTAGCTGAGTGCGCGGCGGTGGCAGCGCTGTCCGAGGTTATCGCTGATCTGGATTTGAAGTGTGTCCAGCGGTTATTGTTTGAGATGCGGCTGAGCATGCTTGGAGAACAGGACTTACTTTTATAAGGGAAGGTAGTGTTCGGTTGAATTAGTAGATATTTATTAGAATTACTATTAATAAACACACGTAGAAGACGTCCCATTTACATAGCGATCAAGGCAATTGAAATGTTACAGGCTGTTGGTAAGTTATACAGGTTCTTAAAGGTTTAAAATTTGTAATGAGTATAAGTAAACTGGTTGTCTACTTACTAACCCAGCCAACCGTATACGATTTTTTAAATAATCATAATTATGTTGGAACTTATTAATCTGTTCAAAGTTAGAGTGAGCAGGCTTCTTCTGGGTAAGCTCGCACCATCACCTTAGATCTTGTCTATGTCTTCCCTGACCTAGACTAAGGTCAAGGGCAAACCGATCTTATAAGTATAATAAAATAAAAAAATGTCAGTAAAGATTGTAGCCGGAATTTTTATATAAAAAACTATCGGAAGGTTAGTTAGCGCAGTTTCCTCGTGGTTTACAGCGCCAAACCGCCTTATTACAAAAAGGGGTTTAACTAAAAACCCAGGTTTAATCTTGTAAAACTACGGTTTAAACAAAGATTATTACAAATCGTGGTTTTGCGATAAACCATGGTCTAATAGTAGTAGCTGTCAAAGGTATGTCAAAGTTTCTCATAGCAAATATTTCATTGTGTTGTAGTTTTTGTGTTATTTTCACCCAAAATGGATTGAAACAAGGTAGATTTAATTGTTATTACTCATTGTGGACTTAATTTTATAGACAATAGTTCAAATGGCGGTACTAAAGTCGACGTTTTATCTTAGTTTTGTAATACGGACAAATTTAAACCATGGCTCTGCAGATAAGCCTGGACTTGATAGACCAGGTTTAAACCAAGGTTTATTTAGTTTTTGTAATAAGGCCGATATTGTTTAATCATCGCGACGGTTTAATGCGGTCTATCCACTTCTTCCACCGCCGTAATGGGCGCAATCCGACTGATTTATACGACCAGTGACGAATGCCTCTACACACAGTTTAGCATTTGTTATAATGTTGGTGAACGGTAGATTTTATGGCGATCCGTCACGGTGTGCCTCGCTCGACTGCGGCACGAATTCCCTTTGAGTTCCGATAGATAGGTACGAGCTATTAGAATGATATAGATATAGACGTTGAACATCATGATAGGTTCTTAATACAGTCTATAAATAATAAAATATTTTTTGTAAATTTAGTTATATCACAAGGTAACCTGTACCAGACTGAATGGCGATCGGATGCAATCAATACTTCATTATTGATTTACAATTGGTTTGCTCTTGACTTCAATCAAGCTCAGAAGCAAAGATGATACCTAAGATGGAGCGAGCCCTGGTGAACCCTGGTGCCACCCCCAGTGGGATTACTCAGTTGTCACTGCAAGTTGGAGGTAGCCTGTGGTCATCTATACCTAGACATACACCTAACTAACTTAAATCAACTACTGCCCCAAACTTTATGGAAGTTTCATAGGTTTTACTTAATCTGTTACAATATTGTTGAGTGTAGCTCTCTGCTGTATACAGAAGATAATTATTTTAATTGAATAAGCATGCTGGTGCTACCATTTACCCGCGACAACAGAGATGCTGTGTTTTTTACTTAACACCGCCTAGAAGCCGTCTGTGCGGTGATGGGTGAACATGCCAGAGGCACTGCACCACCACGGCCCAACAAACCCCTGAACGCGCAGAGAACTGTAGGCTTTTTAGTGTAATTTGTGTGTTTGGCAAGAGCATTTAAAAAATGACTTTAACGTCACGTGAGTTTTTTATTGACCCAGTGGCTCAAGTACTTTTGCTGTAGGACGGTTCCATTTAGTAAAGTTTAAGTGACTTTGCTTCATAGAATCAATTATTACGAGACCCAATGGTCAAACAAAGAGCTTTTCGAGAACAACAGTACCGCGAAAAGCACATCATCGTTGAACATATTCGGAGTGCCCTTTCAAGTGTCGTCCAAAATTCCGACCAAGTGTAGTGAAATCCGTCGGTCGCAATGTGCCCGCTGTGTGCCGCGCTGTGGCTGCGTGTGCCCGACTGCCCGGGGTCGGCGGCCTGCGCCCGCGCGCCCAAACCATCGCGCGTGTTTACACACAGATATGAGCCGTTAATTACGATTTCGCTTGTCACGCCTTCTGCCTTGCTTAATGTTCGGATTAACTTTATTATTAAAATAAAAATTACCGAGCCTCTCGGCACGGGGACTCCAACTTTCTTTTGGATTCCTTATTAGATACTTTAAGCGCACTCTAACTAGAGAGAGCCGGTCAGCTGATCGGCGATAATTGCACATTCAATCAAAGTAGGTGCTACTCATTAGACCAGTAAAATAAAGCTAACTCGCATTAACCAGAATGCTGTTGTAAAAAAATATGAAATAATTAAAAGTCGAACAATATTTATAGAAGACAAACATTTCGAACGAGTCCATCGACTATAAATTATGATGAAGGAAGCAGGTGCTTTACAAACAAGTTGTTAAAACTGCTTCAACATTTTAGACACCTATTTGTGTGGAGCATAATTGTTTCGTGGATATTTTAATTATTACAAATTAATAATATAATGAACAGAATTATTATTTCCTCTCGATATTGTGAGGCGAGAGGCTAACTCACACGAACGTATGTGATTTAGTGATGTGGCTACTACCGCATTCCACCATAATATTATAGACAGATAATTGCCAAAATCTCTTTTTTGGATGAGATGTAGATGATAATGCTATTAGTTTTACTCATGTAGGTGATAATGTTCTAAGAAATAGATTGGAATCTAAAATTACAAAGCAAATATGTGCGACGTTTTAATGTCGCCTCCGAGATCATCCACGTGTGCCTGCGTCCGTCGCCCACACTGACCCAACTTGCCAATAGAACTCCCAAAGATACGATCACATGCTGTTTCGAAATACAGAATAACTGTTATGGTATTCTATTGAACTCAAAACTTGTACCACATACTTATGTAATATCTTTTTACTTTTATCGAAAGTTCAAGATTATTGTAAGAGTCGTTTATTGCTAGTTTTTTTTTTTTAAATAAAACTTTTCCCCAAACTAGGAATTTCTCCTGTATCGTGGGTGCGTTTGCGAATATAGAAAGTCACATACACAAACTCCCAGACCCGGAACAACTACTTGCAGATCATACAAATATTTGTTCAGAACCCGCGACACGCTGCACAGCAGTCGATCGCTTAACCTCAATTACTACTGGTTTAAGCAAGCTTTGAGATAGGTAACCAATGTGTCAGAGTAGGACCTACCAGTGTCTACACAATATGACGAGTAGAGTTCATATTGTGTAGACAATATGACGCGCCGCGCCGCGTTCTACGTATGCTGACCAGCGCGCACTGGTATCAGCAGGTATTTAACCGCGGACTAGTATCTATGTATTAACCGTTTTTATAACCTTACCGAAGCCTTTTGGTTGCATGCAGCTTTAGAAATCTAGCTTTAATGAGGATTCTGATAATTCGGATTTTAACTTTAAAAAGTAGCACGAGCGCAATTAGCGTTTATGGACAGGCAATGCAGTAGTAAAGTTTCGGCTTGAAGTCTTAATTACGATCATCTTTTTGGCAGCAATTACCTGTTATTATCTTGATGAGATCTTTACGAACAACCTAGTGTATATGGACGTATATAAGAGCGTAGAACCTAAATGCGTCGAAACGCTACCTCACCACGTTAGCGCGCCAATTAGACAATAATCGTGTCAATCGTCGAGTCGGAGAGAAACCGCCATTCAGTACGCCATACAGTAAATCTAAGCTTGTTACTCGGTCAGAATTAATTGACCGTCGCTTCCCAGCAGTGGCAATAAACTCTCCAAACCGTATCGAGTCTCCAAAACTCACTGCCTATCTAAAACAGACATAGCACTGTGCTCAACTATGCCCACTGCACCTACAAACTTAAGCCATATTATGTTACCGAATAGTGTAGTTGGAAAACACCCAAAGAACTTTTGCCTTTGAGAAATTAATTGGCGTAACGGCTATGTTTTTAATTACTCGAGTTTCGAGCAAATGTACACATGAACCGATGCACGGTAGATGTTAGAAGTCTTTCAGCCACCACCAGTCCACCAACGCATACCATATATCTTGAATCTTCTTACAAAGAAATCGCCAGAGTAATGAGGAAAAATGGAAGATTTAAAATGAATTTATAGTTTAAAGTTTTAATAATGAGCTGATTTCTTTAATTGTGAATAACGGTATAGAGAGAAATAATAAGCAAGTGTCATTACAGACTTTACATACTTGTCATAGTCTTAAATTACCTATGTCACCATACAAAGAACAAAATAACATAATATGGTAATTATTATATCGATATAAATAACCAACAGACTTGACGTAAATGGGGATTTAGAAGACTGTCACATTATCTACTCTATCGTCATCGTACAAATTCTCATCATTCAATTTCCGACTGATAACAAGCTCAGTACATAATTGCGTCGCATTAGACAGTCCATCGCGACTTATCGAGCAGGACTACAGTCCACTTAATAAGTCCACTCTGACGGCACCCGTCAGGAAAGTTTGCTGCTGTCAGTTATATTTGTGAATTAGTGAATTGCTGTTGATGAAATTAGAATTATGCATCAGAAAAGATTCGTACCACGGAGCCTAATTCTGGCGCAGTCGCGTAACTAGAGATTATTTAACAATGTGCTAGTAATATATGGTTAAAAAGCTGTTAAAACTTGAAGTTTTTTAAGCAGGGAAAAAGAAGAAGCAAGGGTAATGAAAATTTAACAAATATTACCTACAAGATAGACATTCTTAAAGTAAAATTTAGGTACGTGTAAGCTGGCCACTGTCTCCGCATCTAAACATGGGGAAATCAAAAGGTCGTTTCAGATAATCTATATCGAACAACCACTCTGGTGCCATTATTACATCAACGAACCGAGGTCGCTCAACATTGCATTACTTACGTTCGATGCGAGGTTTCAAAAGAGTAATACGCTGCGCTAGAAAGGATGCTCGAATTAAATTCCAGAAGAATTGGTTGCTTGGTTGACTTTCAGCAGGATTAACATAAGTTTAACAATTATCAATTGATCTTGGAGTCCCAACTAGTCGATCCCCGGGTGGCAATTATATACCTGGTTATAAACTCCACGTGAATCTAGTTTTGTGGCTGCAAGAGAGTTCAATAAGACCTGGTTTTCTTTTAGTGGAACACGGTTTGACCCGGAGTAAAATGTACAAGAGCGTCTGCTGGCATAGATACGCATAATGAACACCTAGCATAATAATATTTCAAAACATTATTTGCTCTACTATACAATATATTAATAATAATTGTTTTTGTCAAGAATGTCACTTTGTCTAGAGCCTATTAACAGTCTTAAAGATCTAAAAATCGAAAGCAAATATGTAGTTTATTTTGATCTTATATTTAGTAACAAAATGTCAAGGATCTTCTTATCAATTTACAAGTATAAAACAAATACATACATATAAAAGTAATAAAATATTTAAAAGATATCGGCTAATTCGAATATGGAATTAAATATACATAATCGAACTCACACACACGCATAATTTTATAGGACAACAGTGTCAAAGAATAAGAAAATACAGAAGATCTATTGCTAGAACCATTGATTTGACTTATCTCCCAGCGACACGGCCTGACATTACACAGGTGCAATTTGAAAATAAAATATAGCTCAAGTCACTCAACAATAATGAGGCTTTGTACTTGTGACAGAATCGGTTAAGAAGTTTCATAGATTAATTATTAAAACAAACAAACGCACAAACTCAACTTCTTTTAAATATTAGTATAGATAAGTCATTTTGGTATTTTTAATTATTATTAATTATCGGATTTACAAGATGACCCTCTTTGTTAGGCCTAAAAAGTAAAAAAAAAAACTTCTGTTCTCTTTGAAATTTTATGGCTTGGTCTTCTCATCTGACTTGCGTGAGATTAATATAATTAGGAATCAAGCGGAGTGGATCTTTTGCTCTGATCTTGTTCCACAGCTGGCACGCGTTCAAGGAGATCGTCTGCCACACCCATGAGGAAGCAGCAGCAGCAGGGCAGTCACGTGCGTTAATGATGGCGACAAATTATTAACCTGTTCGCGGGCATATGACGCCATATATCAAGAGCTAAGTGATCGACTCGCCATTTTGTATGGATTGCCTATTACAACAGCATATGAATACATGTCGAATGACCAGGTGTGTACAGTTCGTGAGAATCTTGAAAGTTCATTGTGGTCTATGAATTTTGAGGAAGGAGGACAGAGGACTGTATAAGACTTGTGAATTCGGTTTTGCTGGGTACATTTACTTCGAAAGTTGGATTTGTAGTCTTAGACAGACCAGCCACAACAACAATGTTATCAATAGACAAATTTAAAATTATAAAAAAAGAACTGATGTTATTGAAACAGTCTTAACGAAACTTAAAATATCATAGATTTATGATTTCTACGATGACGCGAAAAATAAATAACGTACTTTTCGTTGCGCAAGAGTTACGCATGGACGGAGCCACGTAAACCTTTAAATACGAGTGATTTATGAGAAGCTTTTAAAGTGTCAGTTTAGATGTGAACATAAAAATATTTCCTAACATAGTTCCTTATAGGAAGATTTATTTAATTAGGTGATTAAAATTAATGGCATTGTTTTTTTCATTGAAGTTAAGTCTTGAAACAAATAAGGTGTCAATTGTCTATGTAGTACGTTACGAAAACCAAATTCTCTTTGAGTAATTTCTATGATAATAGAACTTCACATTAAAATTCAGCTATAAATCTCAATTTCATTCGAACAGTAAATAAGAACGATCATAAAACTATTAAATGTATTACTTAGCGTTTAAAATTGATTCATTGTTTTTATATGATAATACGCTTTGGACAATGATTTCATCATTTGAATATTAAGATCGTCAATCATCATTCATAATCAATCCATTAAAACATGTGTGAGTGGTTCACATAATGCTCAATACCACTCTTTTTTTGGGTTGTAATGTCATCAAATTAATTCTCTCTCTGTGGCTGGAGTGAACGGGAGAGACAGACCTGACTGACAGAAAATCACCATGTTCCTTCAGTTGTCCTTTGAATCCCAGCAGGCCGTAGGGCAGCCGTAACATATATTTAAATATTCCCGCAACCTCGGCCAGCTTTTTACTTATAAAACATTAACAACCTTTCGCGGGATGAAAGTACTTATGGTTATAAACCACTTTTACTTTGAAACCAATCCTGATGAATGAAAAGCGGGCCCCGATAGTTTGCTGACAGCTTGAGGAGGAGGATTGCCTCTGCTTCACGCGTTCCACTACTTCTTTCCATTCCCCCTCGCTCAGTCAATCATCATTCGTAAGCAATGCACTAAAACCAAGAAGTTTACCATATCGTATCGCTCTCTAGCACACCATCAGGCACCGCCTGCCGGTTCCGATCAGCGATTACCACGTAACCGCTCCACACCAATATACATATGTAACAAAAACACCAATTAAAATCCTTTTAGAATAAATCTTCTGTTATTCATAACAAATAAGATAATAAAACACCTTGTTTTTTGACATCATAAAAATGATTTACTGTTTTAAAATGGTAATAAGTGGGCTATTTGAATATTGAGAGTGTCACTGTCGGCCACCACTACGGCTGCGCACGCGCCGCTTGCCGCTTTCCGGGTCTTTCTGCTGTGTCTGTCTGTTTGTGTATTTTTATTCGGTGCTTACAAGTCAGTGAGAACGAATTAAGTATTGTAATTTATGCAAATTTTTGCTAAATATCCGCTCGAGATTTTTGCTCTCCACTTAATACTAGGGCAACATAACTTTACGAATTGCACGCGTATTACCATAATTGAGAAAAAGTTAAATAATATTCATGACATGTTAATTTGTCGGTTTATAAGTGTTAAAGGCGTATAATTGAATGTTGTCGGCCCCCGCCCACGTCCGCGACTCATTGCTTTGTGCTTCATGTTTATACGAGTTGTGTGAATATTAACATTTGGTGTTGGATTAGTTAGCGCTCCTGCAGAGTTGCTGTTGTCTGGTGTCACTGCGGCGATGGTGCTGTGTTCACATACTGCCGACTGCACATGTTTGCCGACCGCACTGTCAACTTCTGTGACATGTCGGCAACGTTGTTACACCTGTGCTATAATTTCGAAACACACGCCTTGTATTTTTTTTGTGATGTAGGTTCTCTAATCTGTTGTAGGTTCGTTTAGTTAAACCTCACAATCGGTCAAAAGTATAATATCGTTTCCTTTATATGGTAAATTATGAAATAAATGGCAGAAGTTACACCTCACAGTCCACAATATCTTTATGAAATCTCAGCGCGAAGGTCGCCGATGACTACGAAATGTTTAGCCCACATACCAACAGGTAGGTGGCACGGTCGTTAGCCATTCTATCAAAATAAAAAGTATGGCGCTATTCCACTTCCATGACGATATTGAACAGCGAGTTCACAATATTCAACTACTGTTCATAATATTTTAAAGTATTTTAATCTGGCTCATGGGGATACATTTTCAAAAACGATTAGTTTTATTTATTGATATTACTTTTACGGTAAGCGTGAATATTTTTATAGCCACGATCATAATAATCATATTTCTTTTTTGAAGTGAAAACTTCTTTAGCGGCGTTGAGCACTTTTTCTGTAATGGGTATAAAATCTTAAACTCGCGTCAGGACACGTGACCTGATCGAAAAAGCGTAGGACGTCAGGAAAAAGCGTAGGACGGCGCAGGGCGATTGCGTGAATGTTCGTGTGACTTTATTACTTTTAAAGAAGTTTGTATGCTGGATACATTCGTTGCTAGGTAACATTGTTTATAAAAGATGTACGTCACATTGGAAAATTATTGAAATAAAAAGTCAACCATTTTTGCGAGTTTTACTAAATATTTCCAACAATTACTATTCAAGTTTTCACTTCTGCCGGCGGCACTCCCAGAGTGCAACCCGTCGTTTTTTTTTTTTTTTCTTAATGACGTTGCCCCACACTACGAATTTCTTCCTGTATCTTGAGTGCGTTTACAAACACAGAAACTCACATACACAAACACCCAGACCTGGAACAACTACTTGCAGATCATATTAGGTGGGTGTAATTTATCTATAATATGTATGTATTTAGAAATATATAAGTATGTTTATCAGTTGTCTAGTACCCATAACACAAGCTCTGCTTAGCTTGGGACTAGATGGCGTTGTGTGATAGTTGTGGAATATTTATTTATTTATATATTTGTTCCGTACTGGGATCGAACCTGCGACACGCTGCGTAGCAGTCAATCGCTCGGCCACTGCGCAAAGTAGATCCATCGGGTCCGGGTGTCGCATGTAGCGAATACTGGACTTTGATTTGATTCAAAACGCGGGCTGTGAGCTGTGAGGTGTCCGCACGAACCTGTGATCGATACAAATATTTATTATCTAGACTTAATCGAACTGCTTACCTCTACTATTGGTAGATAAAATGTTATACAAAACAACTTGATCTCACATTCAACCATTTACGTTTCCACCTTTCACCCGTCATTTTGGTATTGTACAATGTACATAGAAGTAGGAAAAAAAGTTTCTTTATAGGCTCTCCCTTATTAAGCCATAATATATTTCCTGAACTAGTTATATTTCCAGTCCTACTCGACAGTAAGTCACTAAGGTCCGTCATCCTTGCTCTCGCACCCGTGGTAGGGGCTCTAGTCCGCTCCGGGCCTATGCTAATACGCTCTCAGCATGCTCCCGCGTTACGTGCGGTAATGGAACCACTTCTAGTGATTTCCACTCGGTCTTGGTTCCAAACTATTTTATTTATATCTGTTATAAAGTTTACACTACGATTGACTAAGAGACTTTAATATTGTTGAAGATTATAATTATTTTAACAGTTGCATGACGAGTTCCTAAAGAGAGTTTTTGTGATGTCTGCGTGAAAGTGCGTTTTGCAACATTTATTGTAAGGAACATTCATTATTCTCTATTTTGTATGTAGATACATTGATTTCGGACAAAATATGATATGTATTTATCTTACCATTTCTGATATGATTCGAGTTATTGATCATCGTTCGTTTAGATTAATGTTCAATTCAATTCTTAGCGTAAATTAATTGAATTCAGGTTATGATTTGTAAATTTTTATTTGTCAGATATTTATTAAATGGATTTTTTTAGGAACCCTAAGTCTTAACTTTAGTCCGTAGTCGTGTCACGCTCGTAGCGTTCCGTAGACAGTCTACGACATTTTTCATGTCCCATTACCCTATCCCCGTCTTAAATTTGACGAGCATAGTGTCCATTTATAATTAAATAAACACCTTGTTAGATGACCAGAACATTTTGTTTCTGTGTTTACTGCAAAAAGAAACTCTAGATTTTACTTTTTGCGATTTTAATGATAAAGTTACCCTGATATAAATAAAAATAGCACCAGTTTTAATAATTTTGATGCATATCCGTTTTATAAACAGAACTAGCTTAGTAAACATTTTTGAAAGGTCTCATTTACTTTGGTCTAACATACGAGTCGTCCTGCCTCGAACAAGCAGACATTGATTTTAATTACCAACATACTGAGTGAAAAAAACAAGTGATGTTTTAGAAATTATATCAAATCGGTTAGTAAATAATTAACGGTGGCATTCTAGTGTGGTGAGCAAGAAGTGACACGAAGTGTTCTGGTGTCGTGTCCCGCTGCACGTAGACTCGTGGTACTAGGGACCTTGCTATTTGAATACAGTTATGCGTCGACGGCGCAGAAAAAAATACCAGCAAAGTATCAGTTAACTAAGATGCAATTACAGCGCTTAATAACAGCGGTGTGGGCAGGCGCGGCGAACAGGGCCCAGGGGTCCAGAGGACTGCAGGTCGTTCGCTGACATCCGTTTTATTTAGCTGCTCGGGCGCCGCCACGGGGGTCCCTAAACGTCCAACCGGCTTATAGTATAATAATAATTGTTCGCCGTTTTCATTTAACAATTTTTTTTCGTCTCGTCTGCCATTAACACGCGGCGCGTCTCGGTCGGCGGCGCGGGCGCACCTCCAGGCGAAATAATTTATTGCCGATTTGAAGGAAAATTGGTATTTTGTTGTAAAATATAACACACCACCGCCGCGATTCGGCGTTTAATTCCCATCTTTGCGAATATCTGCTTCGATTCGTTCGATACCATTTATAGACATGTATGTGGCTTGTTTACGAGTGTGCGCACTACTTATGCGTAAAATTAATCGCAGCGGACTCTTTCGATAGGACGCTTGAGAATTAAAAGTAATTATAAGAGGTCTTATCGCCGGCGAGTTATAATATACGCATATGTAATGGAGGCTCGTTAGCAGAGCGCGGAGCCGCTGCGACCAGATAATAGAAATGTTGAAAATAAAAACTACTATTTATGTGTGAGGGTTCTCTCGCGGCCGGGCAGCCGTGAGTTCACGCCAACTTATTATTTTGAAGACCAGCCAACGTAAACGGGCGTTGGCTCGCGGCCACCGCCATATATGACCGTAAAAAATACCGATAGTTTTATAAAAAACAAGTAATTACACATCTTCATTTGACCGTGATGCGGTGTGTGTTTTTGTTGCGGTTCCGGACCGGCGGGCGCGCTACAGCGGGCTGGGAAATGCTGCGAAAATATTGAACGCCTTATATAATTATACACCACCCTCGGCAAACCGTATATGGGCGGCGGCGACGGGCGCTGGGACCCGTGCGGTCAAGGACCTGCTCGATCACACCTTGCCTTAAGCGCTAATTCTAACAAAACCCAACATTGTATCATGACATACAGCAGAAACCGCCCATCTTTCATTACCCTTAATTCAATGAATTTAGAAATACACGAAAACCCAAAAAAAATTATAGACATCGTTAGAAGTGAAATTTAAATTTCTCTTTTGAAACGTACTCTCTTCGAGATAGTGCTGATTTTGTCTCTTTCCCTGATCCGAACAATATTACTGATGACTGGCTAGAACGCCTCGCAGACACTTTGCTTGTATCCAGCTACTAAACTCAAGTGAAGTAATCTAGCTGAACTATTGCAGCAGCCTGTATACGCGTGGATCAGCTGAGCGCTACACGCTACACGGCGCGAAATTCTGCACACACTCGATAAATGAATATCGATCGATTCAGTGTAATTGCGAGCGCAAAAACGATGTCGACTGCAATCACGCGAATTAGTTATAAGCTGATAGCGAGTATTTGTGAAACGCTCGTCCCAAAAAATATACCTAGATGTATTTCTTAACATATATGCCTGGACAAAGTGAAGCAATTTTTTTACACCTTGTACTACCACTAGTACCATGGGCAGTAAACGTTATCTACCAATAATTGTTGAAAGAAATAGCCGCTAGAACTGTTCGTGTGACTTACATTTCGGCAGTCTATGTGTTAACTTCTTGTAGAAGTTTTTTATTTACGTGGATACACAATCAAAGACTTGAACTCGTACACCAGATATTATATTGTAAATAAAGTTACAGAATAAAAAAAGTACATGAACGACACATTGACGAATGTGAAAAGTCATTCTAGATTCAAAATCAATTACTCCAGAATAGAACCAGAACCATAAATCAAACTGTGACTGTATTAAAAAAGGTCAACATTCAACACTTCCCCTCAATCACTGTTTGAACTCAGACATCACCGCTGGCTCAGTTGGCTTAAGAAAAACCTAAGCCCAAGTTCACAACACAGAACTTATGTTTAGGAGCACACAAAGATTTAGTTAGTACATCAGCCACCATTTCCTGAGTAGATAAATAATTCAACTTGATTACATGATTATTCACAGCCTCCCTAACATAGTGGTACCTGATATCTATGTGCTTAGTCCTCCTATGAAACACTGGATTGACACTAAGTTTCTGAGCAGACTCATTGTCATTAAACAAATCGACGACTAATCCAGAACTACCAGTCAATTCAGTAACCAAGTCCCTAATACAACGTACCTCCTTAGCAGCCTCACTAAGAGCAACGTACTCAGCCTCAGTACTTGATAAACTAACACATGTTTGTTTTCTGCATTCCCAGGAAATGGTGTTTCCCCCATACTTAAAAACAAACCCCGAAAATGATTTTCGGTCGCGTACGTCACCGCCCCAGTCCGCATCTACAAACCCCTCAACTTTAACATGACCCGACCTACTAAACACAAGACTACCGTTTTGAGTTCCTTTAAGATACCTCAATACACGTTTCGCAGTCCTCCAGTGTTCCATAGTATGACACGTATTAAACTGGCTTAAGTACGAAACTGCATACGTAATGTCTGGCCGTGTAAAAACACTTAGGTACATAAGAGAACCAATCAATTCCCTATACGGAACATTACCTTCATCTAACACACTCGTATCAGTAAACTTAATGTTTGGGTCCAAAGGAGTCTGGACTGGTTTGCATTCCGACATACCGAAACTGTCGAGCAAGCGCTCAATATACCTCGCCTGACAAAGCTTAAGAGTTTTGTTCGTCCTGTCACGCTCTAATGTGACCCCGAGAACATGCCGCACCGCACCTAAGTCCTTAATCTTAAATGGTTTACGTAAACTCTCTTTCAGCTCTTCAGCCATGCGTGCATCATTGTAACACACAATGAAATCGTCGACGTACAAGGCAATGTAAACAACTGACTTACCATTTCTTTTGTAGAAGATACATTGTTCAAGTTGGCATTGAACAAAACCTGTCAGCAGAAGCACATCCTTCACCCTCTGATACCAAGCTCGTGAAGCTTGTTTTAGTCCATAGACTGCTTTTTTTAATCTGTAGACTTTATTTTCTCCACCAGGTGAAATGAACCCCTCCGGTTGAAACATAAAAATTTCCTCATCTAAATTACCATTTAGGAACGCCGTCTGTACGTCCAGATGGTCTATATCAAGATCCATGACTACGGCTATCGCCAACAACAGTCGCAACGAACTGTACCGTACTACCGGTGAAAACGTCTCAAAATAATCTTCACCATACTTTTGGGTAAAACCCTTGGCTACTAACCTAGCCTTATACCGGGCTATCTTCCCCTCGGCGTCACACTTAATTTTGAAGATCCATTTGTTCCGAACCACATTTTTGCCCTTAGGACGATCCACCAACTCCCAAGCCTCATGCTGATTGAACGAATCAATCTCCATCTGCATAGCTTGCTGCCACAAGTCGCTCTGCCCTGAACCTAGAGCTTCCTTAACAGTGCGCGGTTCAGCTGGGATCGCATCATGTGCGTACAAACCCTTAGGTTGTCTAGATCTAAGATTGTACCTCGGTTCCGGAGGTTCTACCACCTCCTCAACGCTATCTTCAAAAACCAAAGTGTCGTCGCCGCCATCATCACCGCTCGCTGACACAACCGGTTCAACATTCCTCGTTACCGGCTCTTCAGTGACAGATTCCCGAGCTGCATCACCAACCACCTCACTCTCAGGCACGCTTGACTTCCACTCACTGTTGGAATCGTCAACTTCTTCCCCTGAAAGAAATATTTCTATAGTGGGTGATCCGTGTCCAGTTCCTAGCTCTTTGGCTGGAAACACACTTTCATTAAATTTGACATCACGACTTCTTATAATATTATGTGTCTCAGAGTCATACAACCTGTAAGATCTCCCATTATCTTCATAACCGACAAAAATATATTTCTTACTCTTAGGTTGCAACTTATTTCGCTTAACGTCATGGATATGTACAAAGGCCTCGCAACCGAAAATCCGTAAGTGGTCATATTTTACCCTATTACCCGACCAAACCTCTTCGGGCGTTTTCCCACCTAATCTACTAGATGGAGACCGATTAATAAGGTACCCGGCAGTGTTAGCCGCCTCAGCCCACATCTTGTGATCCAAACCCGCGTGATACAACATACAACGTACCCGTTCCAAAAGAGTTCTGTTCAACCTCTCCGCCGCACCATTCATTTGGGGCGAATACGGAACAGTGACCTGATGCACAATACCCTTTAGTCTGAAGAATGAGCTTAGCTCTTTATTTACATACTCCGTACCGTTATCACTGCGTATTGCCTTTACCTTGGATTCACATTGTTTTTCAACGAGCCTAACAAAGTCCATGGTGACGCTAGCTACTTCGCTCTTATTTTTCAAGAAGTACAAGAATACTTTCCGCGAGTGATCATCTAGAAAAGTTAAAATGTACCGCTTACCTGAGTGGGACGCAACAGGAATGGAACACAAGTCTGTATGCACCAGATCTAACCGCTTTGCCGCTACGTCACGACTAGATTTCTTGAACGGAAATCTTATTTGTTTTCCAAGAATACAAACATCGCAATTATTTGTAATTTCTGCATTCTGAAAATCAATAACGTGTGACAGTGACTTTAAGCTGTCATAACTCAAATGACCCAACCTATGGTGCCAAGACTCCTTTGAAACCTCTTTATTTACACTACTTAAAGCTACCGCGTTAGTATGTATATTTATTTCTAAAAATCTTACAAGTAGACTCAATAAACTCCACTCTAAGCCCTTTAACTGCTAAACTATTTACAGACAGTAAATTAACACTCATTCCCGGAATGTACATCACTTCTTTAAGAGTCAAATCATAATCTCCGAGTTTCAAACACACATTACCGATACCAACACATTTCAAAGTCTGTCCGCTTGCCACGTTCACCTCTACACTTCTTGTAGAAAAATCGTATATCCAGTCTCGCCGTCCCGTCATGTGACTCGACGCACCCGAGTCTACGTACCACGTGTCAGCCAAGAACCGAGTCGCAACCATCGCAACCTTTTTCTGGGTACACTCCTTCTTAACATGACCAGACTTTCCGCAGTTCCAACACCTCGGCTTCTTCTCTTGGCGCCTCTTACCAGACCTTTTCTCTGACTTATCAGCAATCAGGCAATCTCCACCTTTGCAATTATCAGACCACTTCGTATTCTGTAGCAGTTTAGCCTTCACGAAGTCACTGGTTAGGTCGCTCACACTACTCTCCAAGGCCATGATCATTGGATCAAACTTAGGAGGTAATCCCTGAAGAATAATCGCCGCCAGGAACTCATCGTCAATCGGTTTATTTACAGCCGCCAACTGTTGCGACAACGACAAACATTCGCCAACATATTTGTCCATATTACCACCGAAGTCGTCTAACTTTACCGAGCACAGCATCCGCAACAGTTTTAATCTCCTGCCTATGCCCTTATCGTCATACGCCTTCTCCAGGCTCAACCAGGCATCCTTACTTGTCTTCGCAGTCATCACGTGGGACACGCATGAAGCGTCCACTGACAGGCAGATCTTAGCCAACGCCCTTTCATTCTTACGCCGTTTCAGCTCCGGATTGGACTTATCGCCTTCCGGATACCCGTCGATAGAACACCAAAGGTCGTCATGAATAAGCAGGTTTCTCATATTAAACTTCCAGAGGAGGTAATTGTCTCGCCCTTTCAGTTTCTCAATACAAAGCCCACTTACGCTTCCGCCTCCTGCAGACATAGTTGTCAGGTCTTGTTCGCTCATCATATCTTAGTAAAATTCCACTTCTTTGCGCACTCTGGGCCCATAACCCTGTTAACTTCTTGTAGAAGTTTTTTATTTACGTGGATACACAATCAAAGACTTGAACTCGTACACCAGATATTATATTGTAAATAAAGTTACAGAATAAAAAAAGTACATGAACGACACATTGACGAATGTGAAAAGTCATTCTAGATTCAAAATCAATTACTCCAGAATAGAACCAGAACCATAAATCAAACTGTGACTGTATTAAAAAAGGTCAACATTCAACACTATGTTTTTAATAGGCCTGGATACCCACTGTACCTTACAGTGGGTATGCAGGCCTCCAATTTTCGAGTGTATTTCCAATTCTGTGCTATAAGTTTCAATGAGTCTGCATAAAAAACTGGTACTGAATCGGATAATATATTTTTTACTGTGTTCGTTATTGTTTGGACAAAATATGTAAGTAAGATTTCGGAAAATCTACCAGGAATGTCGAAGAAGTCATGCGAAGCGGGCTCGGACCAGCTGGGCACTAATAGATAATTGTAAAGGTTTGGTTTTTTTGTCTTATTTGCGCAGTACACAAACCCGGTTATGAAAGAAGTATGTTTGAGCTACATTTTTGTGTAAGTCTTTTGAATACGATAATAATGTCACGGTAGTGTAAGCACAGGTTGAAAGCACTCACTAAATTGTTTCTAAAGCTGTGTGGGAGGATAGATAACTGTTACAGACGAACGTTACATTTGAGTTTTTCGAGTTGTAACATGTACTTAACGGAGAATAAAGTATAATTGTTATCTTGGTGCTGAGCTATAGCGAAAGTTTTCCTTCATCCAGCAGCTGTGGGACTCAGGATATTTAAAGAAAACACTCTTATTGGACTCGAAATAAACTCCAAAGAAACTGTGCTCTTGACCTTTGTCTAGTTCTACGAATGAGTAAACAATTACTCATTTAGCTATTGTAATAATTGCTTTTAATCGTATCCGGTACAATTAGTACCTGTACGTAACCTCCAACTAGGTACTCACTATCCTAGTCATAGCTATGATGAAGTGTTTACAATATTTTAAGTATGATTTCTCTTTTTATAAATTTTCTCAACACAAAACTATTTCTTACAAAAACCTACCTACCTACTGGAAAACGGTGAAAAACATGTTGAGGGTAACATCATGGTGGTTCCGTAGAGTATGCCTGAAACATTCAAAATGTACAGTGTTTTTTGCAATTTTCAGGATATTCATGGGAATACCACCCATAAAAGAGAGAGGAGACGTATGGAAGTAAGATTTAGTATTGATGAGTGAATGTTCACGGGGCCGGCATGGCCAGAAATTGCCCAAAACACAGTGGGACACAGTATAGGCTACTAAAAACAACTTTAGAGACCATTATAGACTTTCTTTCCCTGATCCTAGCAGTTAGAAAATTATAGGCAGATGATGCCGAAGAATTTCATCACGATCTTCACGCTACCCGCTGCCGCCCTCTCCTCGCGGCTTCTATTTAAGCATATTGACGCACGCATTAAGCGATTTCGTTACATTTATCCGCTGCTCCGCCAACAAAAAGCGCAAACTATGACGTACTCATATAAATTATCTAACACGCGAGCCTATCTATAAATATGGAAAACAAGGTAATAAAGAGGCGTAATGTCGCCGTTTGCTTCTATTCGTATTTAAATTGTTGCATCTGTGTACGGATATAGATTGTAACTGTGTTTCGATTTGCACTAATTAGTACCTATTTCATTCTAGTAAACAATCTTCAGTTCATACGTACCTACATTTACGCTACCATCACATCTCTTCCTGGCGCGGAGATCGTGAAGCTTAGGCAATAATAGTCCTGTGTGTCTGTTGTTTGTTACGCCATATAACAGTTTTAGTAGGAAGCGTTAGTGTAAATAAAACATTAAGAATTAATTAAACCAGTCACATTAAATTACTAATCTGCTAACCTTGTTTAATATATTCCGTTTTTTGTTGCTAATTTAGCTTTAATATCGGAGGTGTAAAAAAATCAATGCCGAAATATTATTTGTATGTCGACAGTCGCGAATGAAATAGGTAACCAAGATCAGTGAAAATTTACAAAACAGCGCTGTGGAATTAGATTTTTACTTTGAAGATAAAAGCCGTTGGTGAGACGGTTTTTATCAGCTAACTCTCTCTTTTCAAAGATCTCTTAGTGATTTGAGAATCGACGAATCGGCTAACCTCCTTGCCGGATCGATGCCCTGGGATCTGGAGGCGACTGCCCTCCAGCGCGTCTATGAATGGCGCGTGGAGGCGCAGCGCCGGGGCAAATCCCCGCTGCCTCAACAAGTCGTGGCGCGGCGGGAAGAGCTCCGGCGCGATCTCAGGGCAGTATGGAGGGAGCGACTGTCGCAACCGAGGTCCGGGCACTCCGCAAACGTGGCGGTAAGACCCCTCTTTGGGGAGTGGCTGGATAGGCGTCACGGCGTCCTTACCTACCGCATGACGCAGGTCCTCACCGGACACGGAAGTTTGGGGAGATACCTGTGATAAGGAGGGAAGAAACGCCTGGGTGTCACCACTGCGAGGATCGTCCGGAGGACACGGTGGAGCATACGGTGCAGGACTGCCCCGCTTGGGCAGAGCACCGCCGTGTCCTCACGACGGCGATAGGCGGAGACCTCTCGCGCCCGGCATTGGTCGAGGCCATGCTGCGGGGCGAGACGAAGTGGGAAGCGGTCGCGTGAGGGAGAGAACAGCGACCTCCCTCCACCCCAGCCGCAGTGGTAGACGCCCACGGCGTCTGACGTCGCAAGACGATATCCGGCCACCGTAGGCGCGGGCATGCGGGCGGCGAGTCATGGGCGACTCGCTGTCTGGCCATGGACCATGCCCGGGTCGACGGCGCGTTGTGTTCCACGCGCGCCTCCAGGAGTATCAGCATAGTGACGGGGCCTGTAGAGAGCCACAGCCTGCCGGGGTCGCGGGACTAACGAATGACCGTGACCCCGGTACGTAAAGGGCTATTGAAGGACACCGTGGATTTTAGTCAGTACAAGTCTGACAGTAACTCCCGCCCTGCCCTGGGGGGGGGGGAGGACTCATTTAATGATATAACCACGTTAAAAAAAATGATTTGAGAATGTGGAATTACTTTTTTATTTATTGAATATCGATATATTTTTTTCGAAATGCATTATTTTTACCACGATATGCTACTATGTTCGTGATTTTTAAGAATGACTTTCATGTAAACAACAAGTTATTCGTGGTATTACAAAATTCGGAAAGTAATAGGTACATCCACAAAAAAGTTTCTTACAATTATTAGAAATTCGTAACCTTTTACTTTCAACGATATGGTTACAAAACGATGTCAAAAACATAAAACGCTCAATGATGGCATTTTAAGCACAATTTTATCACGTCCTTTCTAAAACATTCACTTTTCACTCTACGACAATGACAACGAAATGCGTTTTAAGAAGTGCGTTAAATTCAACAAAATGTTACTTTGGTCCAGTGCTCTCGGCCCACGGCTTCATAAATTTCCTTTACTCAATGGCCCTCTGTGAGCACTATGGGCATACAGTCGGGCCAGTTTCACAATTTTTCTTTCGTAGCTCGTAGGTAGCTACGGCACGATCCTACGCAATAGGTATGTTACTGTAAGAGTTTGTATAGTGGTCAATCTTAACTATTACTCGTAAATTTTAGATTTTACCAATGTGGTAAAATGTGGTATATGAAAGAATCTTATATGAAAACAATACAAAATGAGCTTTTACCACTGCCATTTGGAACATAGTTACTAGTTTTTACAAATGATAGATGCTGAATGCTTCGTGCTGCGGCAGCTGCTGGCAAGCGCCACAGTTGATAATTCACCTATGGTCTATTCAGACACAATAAACCTAACGTTGATTGAACTAACGGACAACTCATCTACTGAAGGTTTTGGATAAAACACCGAATTTTATCTGTTCTTGTGCATTTGAACGAAAATAAGACAATTGACGTCAAGGCACCCCGAGGTTCAGTGTGGTTACCTAAGTTCCTTTAAATGCTATCCTAAAATCCTATCCAAATAAAGATACAAACGAATCGAACTTTACCCACCGCAAATCCATTAGTTTCCTTTAATCTGAATATTCAACTTCAAAAGTGCCTCTTTGATGGCCTAATTTGAAATAAATGATTTGACTTTGACTACACAAGATTGGATACAGGTTGTGTGGTCTATCTAAACAGGCAGTACAAACGCAGTGGCGAACTTTCATAACTGGCAACGGGTTTGGTGCAATATGAAAAGGTGTCATGGAACTGTTTTTATTGTTTTTAAACGCTTTAACCACAATGTCGCGAATCGTAAAGATTGAAAGATTCGAGCTAGCAGGTCATGACTGCGGTGGTTTAGTTGGTAACGCGTCCGGTGTGCTGAATCGCAATCGATTTTTTCTTTCCACAAAAATCTTTATGTTTCATAGAACTATCATTAGTAATAGATAGATTTCTAGTCCATCAAGTTTCGGAAATTCTGAAAAACAGTCACAATATGAGTACATTCTTAACATAGGCAAAGACTGTTTCTCTGTCGCCGCGTCGTCGTCTTATAAACATATCAAATGTATGAAAAGAAAACGCCCGCGTGCGCGGCCTCGGACTGGCCCGGACATGATTACCGCGCTGTATCGCGACACCGATGAAAACCACATCTTTATGCACCCGTTACGCAGATAAACCTAAAATGTTGATGGCTGCACGCTGCCACGGCTATTACCTACGAGTTAAAAATATATTAAAAAATAAACCAGGCGGCCGTGGCTGAACGCTCCGTATTGTTAATGACATCGCTTCAATGACATTTCACATTTGTTTTACAAATGAATCTTATGTAGCTGCTTGTAGAGGAGAAGAAAGGTTACATTACCTGAGGGCAGCAGAAATTAAGATGGCCATAGTTATGGAAATGTGGGACCTCCAGCAAACAATACCATCAGCACTTATGATGAACTGCACTTGAAGCCAAGTCCGACATATTGGACTCGGGCGGCCTGCCATTGTCACATCAAAGAACATTTTTGCTGATCAAACTGTTGCTCGTTGAAAAGCTTTAAGCTTAGACAGAAAATCGCACCTTGTGTGTAAAGTGTGTTACAGTAAAGCTTTCATTCAGTTCTGCTGTGTGAATGGCGCTGAACAAAGCCGCCTAATGTTTTCACAGTATGACAATACACGTAGTCTGCTAATTTATGTAACGATCGTCGATAGTGAATTATGCGTTTTGTCATTGCTCCTCCTAACTATTATTTTCCCACGTGGGAAGTCTGGTGGTGATGGGTGCCTGACACAAACGATGAGACCTCCTTTGACTGTCAGTTCTGGTTCTGGTAAAAGCAGCTATGGTAATAAAAAACTATTTGAAAGAAATGAAACCGACTTCAAATATTATAAAATAACCTTTGAAGGAAAAGTTATTATTCGAAATCGGTGGCTTTGTTTATTATTTTTCACGAACTTTTTTGTAACCGACTGCCAATAATAACTTTACTTATTTTACACTTTTTGTTTAAAATAAGTTTTTTTAAGTGTTTTTAACCGACTTTAATAAATAGGAGGTTATCAATTCGACCCATGTATGTAATATTTCCAGAACTGCCCATTTATCGTATATGTTAGTACATATTAATGTTTGAACAAATCGGATTGCGGATCGGAAAAAAAGATTACGACGAATTGAGATCCTCCTCCCATTTTGTAAGTCGATTAAAAATGATGTCTTTGTTTTTACTTTAATCAAAATTGGCTTTCTGAATGAAATGAAAAAAAGATTATGAACTTCAAGATAAAATAAAAACTTCTTATAAGCGGTTGGGTGACAGCAAACACTTCGTCATCAGATCTTCATTCTTCACTCAAAAAAAGAAGGAATGCTATTGGTGCGTCTTCTTAAAACATTACATCTGGAAGAATCCATGAATTCTTGTCTCAACTAGCACAGTACCTATTATCAGTGTTGTTATCAGTGTTTTTGCGCGTCGTCGCGGAGGCGAGTGCGCAGGCGCAGGGGGGAGGGGGCATCAACGTCTGCGCACTGAGGGGAGGGGAGGCAAGGCATGTCGGACTTGTTTTAATTGGCTCAAGGAAGCACGCTTCAACGACTCCGGCGCAGTCGACCTGCCACTATCTTAGAGCGAAAATTTACTGTTCAATGTACGAATTTGCTACTCGTGTTAGTTAGACGGCCTAGCTATGTAGGTTGTGGGCGCACTTCAGAAACAAGGTGTCGATTACCTAATTCCCCAAACACCATTGCTTTTATTTTTCATTCCAATGGATTTAACAAAGGCTCTATTTATGGTGTTTTACACTTCTAAAATTGTGAATGTGTGCATTTAACTTACTAATACCTTTTCTACGAAGTTAGAGTGAAAAGGCATCTTCTTGGTAAGCTCAGTCCATCGGTGACTTTGTCTCTCTCACCTCTGCTGACCTAGGCTAGAGTCAAGAGCAAATCCATCTCAAATAAATATAAATATAAGGTACATTATTTTTAACACATACAATATAATAAAATAATGTCTCCAAAATACCAGAAATGATAAACACCAGCAAGCTATTTACTTTAATTGTGACATAAGTAAAGCAATCGTTCCTAATTATATTATTATATTCACAAAGCATACAAAATTATTTATGTAAGTGCACGCGCATATGTTAAATGAGCGAATTATGTCCATTTGACGTTTTCATTAAGCTAAATTACCTCGAGGCACGCGGTCACGTGACGACGACGCGGCGGCGACGCGACGTGCACGCGACTGCTGACGTCGATGTCTTACTTACAACAA
This sequence comes from Agrotis puta, assembly GCA_943136025.2. Taxonomy (NCBI): domain Eukaryota; kingdom Metazoa; phylum Arthropoda; class Insecta; order Lepidoptera; family Noctuidae; genus Agrotis; species Agrotis puta. The sequence continues at coordinate 414,029 of OW964168.2, forward strand.
GATGGACGGTACGAAGGGGAAAGAAAAAGTACTTACAGGATCTCGTAGGAATTAGGTAAAGCGTTGAACTAAGATGATTCAGGAGGAGCTACACGTTTACTGAATGATTCACGGTTTTTAAATGATTCACTGTTTGAACATTACCCTCCTTCTGACGCAGTCGAGGAAAAAAACAGCAGTGTACCGGAAGCAACAAAAGCTGTAACACCTGCTTTAATGAAGTGTAAGTCAAGTGCATTACCACACGATCTCATTTGAACAGCGCATTAACATAAACGAAAACTAACCTACCGCACACCATGAATGATTGAACGGATATGTAAAATACTGGAAACACTCTTAACAGTGCATCCACCCCTTGTCTGTGCGCGCCCATCAAACAATTAATAACGACAATAAGCGGCGCGCGCGCATGCTAATTGATCGCAAGTTATTCAAATAAGCGAGAGGAAAAAATCTCGCACGTTACAATTATGACAGCCGCTCGCCTCGGGAATAATGCTAAGAATTTATTTGAATTACAAATTGAACATACACCAGACAGTTTTAGCGCGGCGCGAATAAATAATTTGATATTATGCTAAGTGATGATACCACAGTTAAACGCCGCAAACGACCTTGACATAGACCCATAAATAAGAATATCTTAACCACTCATACATATGGACGGCGGTTCGCACACTCAAATATGGTAAGTGCCGGCTTATGAATAAATTTTATTATTTAAAACTCGGTATGTTCATTACTAAAACAAATACTCGTAAGGCGTAGTAATACAGGCTGTTCCGTTTGTGTGCACTTTGGGGGACAGTAATGTGGCAGCGCCTTCCTGCCGGCTTCATGGGGATCCATGCCGTGGTCGTCACTTCATCATTTAGCTATACTATTCATCAGTAGATAGTGTTATAATATGGTTAGATGCGGAGGTGATATTTTTACACCGAGCTCTGGTAGGTTTAGCGTTTAACGTTCAAGGTGAGCGGGGTTGTGTTGGCTGAGTCGCGGGCTGCCTGCGCCCACGCATGTCCCAAACGCGTAGGGTTACCAAACCTGCAATAAACAAGCTAATCTAGCATTACGTAACCGTTAAAACAGTTATCTCAAAAAACATACTTTTAAACCTACAAACGGTTTTAGAAACTTTATAAGTTACAAATTCAGATAAAAAAAAAACAATGTTCGATCATAAATTTTATTGAGTATGCAATCATTTAAGAAATAAAAATAATTTGACCTTCTAGGTTTCAAATGTTTCAACATTTCTTAAGAAAATTCAAATGATTGAATTCATTTGAAGATCTTAATGTTATTGATGCCCAAGAACTATAACCAAGATTAGTATAGAAAGATTTGAGAGATCTCTGTCTGAAAATTTTATCTGTGATTAAATTGAATTACAAAATTAAATACTAAACTAAAAATTACTGACCGCCAAAAACATTGCTAATATGATAAGTTTGGCAAGTTTGTCTGCGCTAGCCCTGCGCTAAGCTTACGTCAGTTAGTGAGTCGCTATCTGGGATACAGAACAATGCTTGCTATCTGCCTATCGAAACGCCATTACGTAACCACTAACATCTCTATCGGCTGCATAGGCGCGTGGCGTTTCCTTGGGCCCGCTATCTCGAACGGTCGGCAATGACATTTCAAACTACAAACCTACCATTTTATTCGTAACCTGGGTTGCAGAACTGACCTCGCGTTGACAATTCGAATTTTCTATTAAATATTTATTCGAATTGTCACGGCTGCGATTAATATCGATTTATCGCTAATCAGATATGGTGACAGTCGTTAACGAGACAGGTAATTGTAAAACTAGTTTGCTCACTTGTAATTTCTCAAACTTGTTACTGGACTTGACGTTAATGAGGAATCTAAAAAGTCAACTTGATAATTGCAATACAAGGTCAGTTACATCGAAGCTTAATCAAACAAGTATCTTAAAACTTTATATCAGTAGTAACATTCACCTTTTATAATGTAAGTATAAGGTGACCCACATACTATGATAGTTTTGTAAACCATTTTCTTGTGTTGCATACTGCACAAATAGAGAGCACCCTGTACTGACAATTCTCATGACCCAAGGCGAGATCACACGCGCACATTCTCTGCACAATAAAAACAAGACAACAATCGTTGTGTTTCCATTAAACAAATTCGTGAATACGTAATGCTGCTCAACGCTTCATATTATTAATATTTATAGAATCGCCGGCGATTTGAATAGATCGCTGATAGCGCTCGTTAGCGCCGACTGCGCTGCTGATCACATCTCGATCTGTTGATGCTTGTTGTTACCAATTAGCTTATCGGAAACGTCATACCGTTTTTTGTAATGTTTAATAACATTATAGTTATTTGAATAATATTATTTAGTTCAACTGATGTCGGATCTTGATAGCGCGCTGCGTAATTGACAGTTGTGAAGACCTTTGTGATTTAATTAAATGTTGGTCTGAACAATGTTTATGTGTGAGTGTGAATGATGCCCGTGACGTACGGGCGCGGGCGGGGAAGGAGGACGCGCTGGTCGCGGGGCACGGGACGCAGGGCGGAGACGCAAGCGCACATTCATAAAAAAGCAGCATTCATTGAGCTTTCGGTTATGTGATGAGTATCTCGATGAGCGCAGTATACGCTTAAATTACACATGTTTATGATTCACACAGTTTTATCGAGTTCCATTAAGTGCAGGAACAACCTTGTGTGGCAGTTAATGTGTTTACTACTTGACGTGTTATAAAAACAGCTAAAGTATGGGAAACTATTTTTACTCAACATTATAATACTAGTAAATACATTTTATTCCTTGGTAGTTTTATCATCTTGCATCACCCAACACCTCAATTCAGGACCAACTTAGCTATCAATACTCCAGCAGCAGCAGCTCCAATTTGCCTCACGGAACAGTAATAGTTTTATAACCGAGAAAAACGTTAGCGATTTACTCATCTTTAAATTATACAATTATTATCATTTAAATAGGTAACATAGGCTATTTTTGTAAGAGCCTGCCAGCATCTTGCTTTACAATTCATGACTGACTGACATAAAACTCACCTTTCACACCAACGAGAGGGTTAAAGTACAACTATAAAGGGTCACCCCCACTATAACTAAACATATTAATATTCCCTGGATCACTGCTGATCCCAGTAACGACAAAGGGAAGGATACAGCGAACGTGCCTCACAAAGCGCTGCACGATATTATCCTACGTTTTTGTGCAGCCGTATTAGGAGTGACGCCGGCGACGTGTACAGACTTTGTATAAAAACTAACGTTTGTTTATTAGCATTGTTTGTGTGGAACATCTTGGCTACTACTGGTAGATGTATGCCGTTATTGGTATAATTTTCTGTGAAAAAAACCGGGACGAAAGAGAACGCAACAAGTAGAAGGCCTGTAAACAGTGGTGAGAAGATATTCATTTTAGTTGTGAATGATGTTGTTTATTGTGGTTGAACCAAATCATCACTTACAGAAAACAGATTGTCTTTCTGTAAACTCTCTCAGTGATCTCTGGAGCACCTATCCTACCTACAATTTATTGTTCATAAAAATGTATGACTGAAACCTTCTCAACTCAACTCAAGTTATTTCATAAAACGTACCATCGATACAAAGGAAGAACAGCTGGTATCTGCAGTAAAGCTTGACCTTTGCTCGTGACCATACTTCGTATAACCTTACCAAATTTTCCTCAAACCTGCCACAAACGATTAACAAATTAAGTATACAAGTTAATACGACACTAAATCTCGATGAGAGCAATCAGCAGCGAACAAATTGTCGTACAATGAGCCGTGTTAAGATAGCAGCCTTAAAATATCGCACTCGATAAACATCTTTATGTATTTACTGCGCAAGAGGCTGTTGGTTTATTGCTGAAGCTAAGTGAGGCTAAAAGTGATGGAGATGGTCGGAAGAGATTTCATTCTAAATAAGCACATAGGTGATAAATTGTCCTAATTAACATAACTGGGCAGAAATGGTTTGTGCCAACATCGATTTTTTGTACGGATCTTGAAGTAGAATTAGAAAAAATACCACTAAATATCTCATAGGTTTACCGATTAACCAAGGTTTAACCCACAACTAACAATATTTCGCACTATCATCATCATCATCTCTGAACCAAACAAATCCACTCGAACATCGATTGTCTCCTTCGTATCGCAAAAGTAAATAAAAAAGCTCAGCTCAGTAATCCCACAACATGACAACACACAAAACTAAAACCGTCAACTTACATAACGCAATCAACGTATCGTTTATTTCTAAACGCTGCAGACAAATCCTTTTGTCACACACGACAACCTTAACTTAACAACACACCCACCCACAACCTTATCACCAAGAACTAAGGTTTGAAATCTCTCGACGTGTGTGAAGGCCGGAATTGTGTAGGTACTAAGACCCGATTAGGCGAGATAGGATAATTCTCGATTCGTCGTCAATGCTCGGTGTATCGGGCGTGCGACAATGTACCTTAAATGCATTAGTTTATTGCGCGCTGCCATCCGAACACGACAGATACAGAGGTGAGATGATTATAGACCGATACCAGATATTCTCGGAATGATCGACGAGATATGAAAACTGGTAGAAGTGACAGAATTTTGTGGCGACTGAATCTCTTGAATGATTCTGTTGGTGAACAACTCGCTTAATAGCCAGCGCTAAAGACATAATTTTAGGCAGTATCAATAATGTCAATATGTACGCCTCGTAAATTAAGCTTGCCTTTACGGTACACAGCACTTTGTAGGATAGCGTTATTTGCGTAGCGAATCTGGTCATTATCCGAGTTGATACTACAAATATCTTAAAGATTTCAATCAAGAAACTAGGTTAAGGAGTGGTGGTCCAGAATCTAACTCAATTTTGAGCGTGCATTGCATATTCCATTTCATAGACTTACCAAGAAGCAAACACTCTCTTTATATCAAGGTCTGATAACTATATTGCATTCACTGTCCATTGTTTGTGCTACCTCACATACGTGGATCTAAAATATCCAAGTTTGTGCGGAAGTATCAATAATGCCAGCGATTCGGAAGTCAGATAGCTCGAATGTATTGTGAGAAAAGTCGAAAAGGTCACGCCCGAGGCAAGGTCAAGAGCTGACGAGAGATAAGGATCAGACGAGATGCGAGGGAACGTGTCCCAAACCGTGGGACTCCGCCACAATGCTCTTTGTAACGCCACCAAATAAATTCTCTTACATAATTGTGGCAATTAAAAGTTTAATGCGGCCGCGCACCTTACACCGGCGGAGATGACCGAACTGTTCCGATGCGACATTCTGATCGGTTGATAACGATAACTGCTTCCCATACACGAAAATTCAACAGGTGCCACGAAAAAGTGTTTAAACTGAGATTCTGTTAGATGTTACTTGTCTGCTGTTTACGTTTCTAAATAAAATACACATTCTAATAGTTTAATCGGTTTGTCACGGATGCGTCAGACAAGTCTCTGAATTTAAAATGGATCTTAAAGAATTTCAATGAAATCAACGGATAAATAAGTGGCCTATATACTCGTAATAACCAAGATCATTTTGAACATAACATAGCTAATTATTTGCCAGGTATAGCAACACCAAACATGGTGATATTTAACCAAATTATGTATATACCGTGATAAAATTAAACTCACACTCCTTTTTAGGGTTATTACTAAAGCTTCGCTGTCCGTCTGTCACCAGGCTATATATCGTTAACCATGATTCCTACACAGTTCAAATTTTCACAGATGATGTATTTCTATTGCCGCTATAACAACAAATACTATAAACAGAATAAAATAAACTATATAAAGGGGCTCTCATACAACATACGTATTTCTTTTTATTGAGAATGTTAAGGAACCCGTCGTGCGCGAGTCCGACTCGCACATGGCCAGTTTATAAAACATCTGCGGTCACGTTTTGTTGTTTGATCTAGCTGTCTAGAAAACTCTAAGTAGTTGTAATTTCTTTTATTTTTAGTTGCTACCTAACCACAAACATTCATAATACTCGTAATAAACGTTTATAATTTATATCTTGAAGGGTTGCATAATTGACTTTTGATTCGTCAAGCTTTAACTTGAGTCCATTAATTTAAAGAAATTTATGTTAGTATTACATAATTTCTGTGTAGAACATTGACCACATTTCTGTGGTCATTTCAACTACTCAGAATTACCACAAAGTTTACACCCTCGCTTCTTCGAAAACTTTTGTATTTATAACATACAAATGGTGGTCATTTATTTAATTAGGAAAGTATATTTATTTTGCAGATAACAAACGTGTGGCCAGTGTTAGTAAGATGATCTGCGGCAAGTGTGAGAGGCTCCTAGTGGTGGTATCGCCGTCGGCTATCTACACATAACATCGTAGTGTCCATTGTTTGAATGTATAATTTCCCACGTGCTCTCGCTCCGTAGCGTAGTAATGACCTCAGATCAGCTGATACCAGCCTGATCAAGATTGATAAGTTTATTTCACGCTTTAGTAAAGGGATAGCTGTTATTAGTAAAATTGGTGAAAAGAGTAAAATTAGTCAAGGTTGATACCAGGTTAAAACTTAGACATTATTCAAGTTGTACCCCCCCGTAAAATCACAGTAGGCATTATTTATTAACCGTAGGGCAATATGTAATAAATCAATATTTTAATAAATCAATCTCCAAAAAAAATCTTTAAAAACTCAACATTCCTGCAACTGTGGTACACAAAACACTAAAAGTCACCAAAACAGCGTTAAAGACCACATCCTGACAAAAAAACGTGAAATCTTTAGTCCATCAAGTTTTTCTTCACTTAATAGGAAAAATACCAAACAAATATAAAACACGGAAGCGGCTCGTATCAGGCGCACGCGCATATAGTGGCGTATCCTTTGTTGCTGAGCGCGCACTGAGGAAACACCTTGACGTGACGTCACGACGCTGGAGGACGTCGCTCGGCGCCCCGTGTGAACACCGATAGCAAGAAATGTTCACTTTGAATAAACTTCCCAGAGAAAATAACATCACGATGAAGGTCACTACAATTTATCATTTATTGTTGCTGACACTAAACCTGAGAAAATGTTTAATAATACGCATTTGTTTTATTATGTCATTATTGTCGTCACAGCTGCTTTGCAATCAGTCGGTAATGAACTTGGTGTTAATGAAAAAGCGTGGAGTGATAATAACTTCTGTAATGGTTACCTTGACGTGGAAGGGGGTATAACGAGCTAATTCCTAATTAATAATTTCATAACAACTATGAAATAGGTGACAAAAGCATACGAAGTAATAGTTGAGATGATGGCACTCTCTGAATACATTTATTATAAAAGAATATGAGACTTCAGGGTCTAGTAGACAAGTGACATTAAGCATGTATATCAGCGATGACAATAATAGAAAACTGAAAGTGTTAGCATTAGCATTTTTGAGATACGCTAGCTGCTGCCAGCAGTAAAATGATTTGTATAGGTTAATTGCGATTAATGCGAATGCGAATTGCGCTACGATTAATTGAGACTTAGACTGTGACCTCTATGGTTTTACCATGATAGCAACTTTGTTTAAAGCAAGTAAAACACGAGCTATACACATAATAAAAACCAATTACGGGTTTCAAAACAAACACGGAGAACTTTCTAAAACGGAACTATTACGATCCAATCAAACGCGCCGAACTGCGACCCCGGGTCACTCCACAATTAGCCAAAATCGAATGCCATTCTATCATTTATACGTTTTATAAGCACCTCACGATGCGTTTAAGTGCAATTATGGCTTGTTTCGTTATTTTAATTACTAACAAGTGGAATTTTTTACGTTTCCGGTGTTCGATTAATTGTTTTTTTTGTGCATATTGGATTCTTAATTACTGTAGTTTGCTATCGTGTGACAAAAGTCTTTTGAGTTTCGTTCTCGTATCAGTGGTATAAATAGGGTCAGGAATAGAGCAATTTAATGTTATAATTATCTTGTCATTGTTTAATTTTTATTATCGTATTGTTCTTGTTGAGATTTAATATTTCGCACCTTTAGAATAGAAGTGGTGTAATCCAAAATTCAGGTTTTTTGGGAAATGTTATTTATTAATTCAATACCGAGTGACGCGGGGAAAGACTGTGATTTGAAAGAGACGGAAACAGTGCGTTTTTCCTATTCTGGGCTAGAAGAGCTGGTTTCTTTTTAATAAACTAATAGAATACATGTTTATAAGTCGTTTGATGCATAAAAGTAATTTTCTTAAAATTTTTAGTTAGGCCACTTTAATTCTAAAGGTGCGATTTGTTAAGTACCTATTAAATCATTTTGGTTTTGTGTATCTAAATTTTATCTGGCTCGTCTTGTGTGACTAGTGGTGGCTGTAATTAAATTATTAGGTATTTATGTAGGATCCTCATTTATTTCAATATGGCTGGCTGTTCGATCATGGATGACCCATGTAAAAAAACCTAAAAAATACCAAAAAAAAAACCCTTCGCCCTTTGTAAGAGCACCAGGAGAGCTGGAAGGAGCTACTGGAATTAAATAAGTAAGGCGGAGGCGGTATCAGTGATCCCGTCATCAATCGTCCCCGGATCTGTCCTACAAATCCCTCTTTTTGAAGCTTTGCCCTACTCCTCAATAATACATTACCAGGAGCGCAGCACTGTATGGATGTGGTGGTTTAAAATAAAAGAAAACAGTTACATTTGGTATATAATACCGTTAACTAAAATTATGTTGATTAGATGTGGAAGCCACAGAGTCATAATAAAGTACCATTTGGCATTAGTGTGGCAGTAGAGTGAAATATGCATTTAACTAAAAGCTTTTAAATATATTTTTAAATTAAATAACATTTATAACTCAAACAGCTTTCTTTTCCCGAGAAATGTTTGCGGAAGATTCCATGAGAATAGATTATTGTGCGTGCCGAAGATCCTTTTATTATTTTTCAAATGATATTTCTATGTCATGAATTCTCTTGTATTCTTCTAAATCGCACAAACAATCAAGTATTACTCGTAATACATCATGCGTGGGATAGCAATAAATCTATCAAACAAACTGCACGAGGAAAAATAATAAACTTATTAAACCGTTACCTCATCTTTTTAAACGTTTGCATACAAGTTTTTTTTTTAAACACTAGTGAAACCACAACCTACAGATAAACAGTCAAACAATTTATAAAGCATCATAGAATTAATTACAAGAGTGTTTCAAGTCTTAGTTGGCATAATGAACTGATGAATCAAGTGAACACACCAACAATTAAATAAAGAAGGTCCAGTCTTTTAAACTCTATTGTAGCAAAATGCAAAATATTTTGGAACGGGTGCTGACTAGAGTTTTCAAGGCTAGGCTAGTACCTAATAAGCATCTTTGTCACGTTTGTATTGAAGTCAGGTCTCATGATTCTTCCAGAATATGTAGCCATATAGAATTAGCACGGTCTTAACTCTCCAAAACATCTAGACATTAACATCTACACTAGAGGCACGTGGCAAAAAACGGAACCCTTATAGATTCGTCATGTCTGTCTGTCTGTCCTTCCGTATGTCACAGCCACTTTTCTTCCCCATACTTAGAATTGAAATTATAAAAAAAACATTTCACCAAACCCATACGTGTGTGGTATCTATGGGTAGGTCTTTAAAAATGATATTGAGCTTACTAATATCCTTTAATTCTAAACTGAATAGTTTCCGCGAGAGACACTTCCAAAGTGGTAAAATGTGTATCCCCCTCCAGTAACTTCTAAAATAAGAGAATGATAAAACTAAAAAAAAAATATGATGTACAAACTACCAGCAAAAATTGGTTTGAACGTGATCAAGTTATTAGTTTTTTTTTAATACGTCATAAATCGTAAACCGCAATTTACATTTCAAAGTTACAACCAACTACAAAAACTTTCATACTATGTTACTTGCTGCTACGGATCCCTCTATGGGCGAGTCCGACTCGCACTTTGTTTTTTCCATACAATAAACGCAGTAAATAAAATACAGAAATCTTGTGATGAGGCCTCTGGATCTTTAAATATTGCCCATCGCGGGCTTCAGAGTTCCCTTACGCTGAAGCCCGTGATGGGCAGATTCATTGCCCTTTTGACTCTGCGTTCCAGAGCAGTATCGCATTTGAATAATCCCACAACCCAGACAGAAATGTGTGAGCTCTTCAGGAAATGTGGATCTTCTGCCCATAGATTGCAAACTAAATTGAGTTATGAATCATCAGCTGTCCAGACGAACTGACCTCTGACTGCCGACGAGAACTGCTCTGTTACGGGGCTATTATGTCGCCATTCATACAACTTGTTTATCAACTATTTCCAGTCATTCTCAACTCATTACTCTCACTTTTCTGAAGGAACTCGTTCTGCTTGCATTTGAACGATGCAGCTGTCAAAAACTGTGTTTAGGAACCAGATGAGGATGATCTCTTTTCGCTGCACTATAGAACATGTTCTTACGAACTTTACAATGTAATAGAACACAGCTCCTATCTAAGCAACATGCAATCCTGGCTAAATCTCTGGAACATTTTTTCGAAGTCACTCACTCATGTCACTCATGTTAACATCACAATCATAACAGTACATACATTTGAATGTTTAATTAGCTGATTGAGTTTATATACCAGCGGATGAATCAAATTATAGCAAGTTCTGGTAGCACTCGTAACACTGCCGACCTCTGCTCTGCGAGACGTCGTTACGTTTTATTGCACTTAACTTCTGCTTATTATTGTTTTATTGACACACTGTTTGCGTAGTTCTCTTTTAATAATTGCGATTAAATTGTTACGAGTATTAAACGTGAATATCTATACATATATCGTGAATCTTTGAAGGTAGCGATTAATTTTATAAAAACAAGAGTCCACGAAGAGGATGCGAAGAAAAATTACATGTTGGATACCTTTTTACAAATATCATTTGGTATACGCATAGTCTATCTGGATAAGACTAGCCGGTGATCCAGTGAGAAGAGACCTGTGTTCACCAGTGGTTGATAAATAGCTGCTCCATGCGTCCATGATCAGCTGGATCCATGCGGTGAAATTGCAAGCAAAACATACAGCACGTGTTTTTTTCCTTATAAAAAGACTTGAATGTTTTGTCCAAACTGTTGCATACATTCTTCTTTGTTCAATGTTCTATAGTCACTTGGTAGTTGAACCCTTCTGCGCTGCAACAAAGCGAGGACGCCGCTGTCATAACATGATCGATCAGGGCTGATGAATCTGCCCACTCCCTCACACGTGGGGATAGGTCTTTGAACTGGAGTTTGATATTAAGTGTCCGGGGATGACGGCTTAATTTAGATGGGGAGCCTAAAATTGTATTCTAATAATTGAAAAATAACAATTTGATCAGCTAACCGATATGATAACTTTAAAAACGATAGAAGTTTTATTACGAATATTTGAGATGGTTTAGATACTCGTACGTTCACAAGCCGTTAGTTTCAAACAATAGATATAACACAATAATGACAGCACTCACGGTTTTTGAACGTAGTTGTTTGATTGTTCATTAGTGAAAAGTTCCTTAAAAAATTTGAGAGAACAATCTCAAATATACAGGGTGAATTTTTCAACCGGGTGAGGATGGCTATATCCGAAAATATGAGGAATATCGAAAAACGTTGAAAGAAGTTTTGAGGCCGATTTTGACGAAAACTTAAACCGCATCATGGGATTTTAGAATTCAGTAATCCTGGCCAGGAATCGAACCCGCTGAATTTGGAAAAAACAATCACAGCCCGTATTATTTGCACCATTTGATAGTGTTGCTAATAAGGATCAAATTCTTGGAAGTAATGATATTATATAAATTCTTGGAAGTAATGTTTGTCGATATACCTCATAGTTTAGGAAATACCCGTTCACGCCCAGTTGAAAAATCCATTTAAATCGTTGAACAAGGGCATTTGCTCTAATTCCGCACAGAAAGTCCTTAATGAAAAATCATTCCTCCTTTCTTCCTGAGCTCACCACAAACTCATATTGGTATAATTAAAATATAATAACTGCATCCCCTTTGATCCGAGGGTGAGCAGACCTGGTGCTATTGTGCACCGAGGTTCAGCTGTCGAGGCGGCTTTGTGGTGATTGATGGCAAGCCTATAGCAGTGCGGCCGCGGGGAGGTGGCGGGCTGGCACGCTGATAGATAAATATGACAGATTGGTGACGTTGTTGTACAGATAGTGTGAATTTCTTTCTGCGTCCGTGGCAATTCAAATTGAGTCGACCTTACGTTATGCTACGATCTGGCTTTGTCGGCGCCTCTAGCATCATCATCACCAAACAGTTCCTGTTATAAGCAAACAACAGGAAACTATACAAAAATTGTCATCTTTGTGAAAAAAAAAAACTGGATTGATTCAGCCAAATAAACTAATATTTGAAGCTTACCTAGACTAGAACAGTGGCTACTTATTAAACTAGGGTGACCTAAAAATAACAAAGGAGTTAGACTGACAAACACAAAAACTCTAATCGTTAACGTACAACTTAAGCGTCCATGGAATTAAAATACCAGATTTGGCTTTCTTATAAAACTATTAATATATCGTCGTCTAAAAAACATCTGACGTTTAAAAAGATTTATGCTTAAAAACAATAATCTACACGACGCAGTTATTCTGTCATACCATATAGGAGACCTACAAATCAGCGACCGCACCTTACTAATATGCGACCAGTTAATTCGGACATTGTCAATTGGAATTCCCCGCATACTTCCATTACGTGCCAAACGCTGAATACCAGCCACTGAGCCAGTGCTGTGATACGTGGAACTTGCTGTAATTGGGCACAACGTCACGTTGAAAGGGAGACCAGTTCAGGTGTGGCGACGGAGCTGTACAGGTACATTGATGACAAGTTGATTAGAATTTATTTTTTAATCGTTTCAATAGTGGTGGTCGTACCATAATAAACTGGTAGTTTTATAGATGATCTTGCCTTCAGTAATAAGTTAGGTACAGGAAAGTCACGCTTATCCTTCACTATTTTTCTGTTGCACGATAGAAACTTATCCATCGTCGATGTCTTTTCTTCACTTTCTCTTTGTTGGTGTTCATACAAGCCTGAGAAGATCAACACATGTATTGTATCAGTTAGTGCACAAGTTATTCGCAGGACCCCCACCACGGGAAGATTTTTATTTATGATCGACCTCACGGCTACTATTCATTATAAATATTCGCTATTTATTACAAGTTGTCACAGCACGAGTTTATCTCGCATTCTTCTGGTTGTTGGCAACACTGATGGAAGTGGGCCGCCTTATCGCGTCGATCTGTCGCTTGGACATTAATCCGGCGCGCGATGACTGCGCAAGGTCGCGCTTTAGAAAGGCGCCTCGTGTGCCTCGGACCTACGCCTCAGACATTGTTGAAATGCAGGATTTGCAGTTGTGCCGGGACATTTTGGTGATAACTGTGACATAATTTGATAAAGCTAGGAGTAGTGACAACATTGAACACGAAATGTTAGCATTGGCATTAGTATGATTAGAATAGAGTTCTGTTTAGATGTATAGGTGATCAGTGAAACTACACACATCATTATCAGTTACGTAAATGATGGCGTCAATAGGTTCACTATAAATACAAACAATATGTTGGGTTGCATAAAATTTTCTTTCCTTTTAATATTAAACCTAGTTTCTTTTGAAAATCTAATCTTCAGCGAAATCTAAATAGTCAACTGTCGCCAAATCTGAGCTTCAATCACTATGTCACAGCGATTATAATCAGCTTAATAGAGCAACAAACGATTACGACACGACATGCACACGGCGACTATACGATACGTCATAAGCAGGGTTGGCATGATTAAAACAAGTTGTTTTAAAACACCTGTTTAAAACAGTTTGAAATTGGCGGATGAATGGATATAAAATGAAAATAAATTAATATCCAGGAGTATACACAGTTTCACGTAAAACCATTTGAGTCTATGCCATTGCTACGTCATATTTTTGAACTTTTATAGGCATTGTAATTAAATAATAGTTAAAAACATTAGATTTATTTTTTCCATTGATCATTTTTTGTAAATATTTCATTACAGACAGCACATTTGAGGTGAAGGATATACACATGAAAAATGTAGACTAGAAATGAAACACATAATTTATATACAAGCTAACACGTCGACCTAGAGGTCAAATTAATTTGAAATAATGCCAGAAACTAAAACAAAAACAAAAAAAACTTATTTAAAACAATTTGAACTTTTTTTTTCCAACCCTGGTCATAAACCACTTACTATCAGAACACCTGGCTCTTCATAAAGTGGAGCGGTTACGAGCGGTACGGAGTTTGATTCTTGGGTCAGATTGGCTGAACAGATTTCAGTGATTTTACGATTGTGTAAAAATATTGATAGAATTTTAGTGTTCAAAGAAACCCACTTTTTAAATGGAAAAACGGAAGATGTACTGTAGGGGTCTGACTACGAAGAAGAAGAAATAAAAGTCTCTTATATGATAAGGTCCAAGTTTCTCGATCAACTTAGCATAGCAATAGCGACAGTTATTATTGTCATGCCATTACCCGGCAGTTACAGCTGAACAGTAAGAGAAATAAATAGTTAACTCAAATGTTCCTTAATTTATACTTGACTACAATTAAAATAATTATCTATAAGGACTTTAACCATGCAATAAGGCATGTGGCTTCAGATATTCTGGAAAGTATCTATTGTCGTATTGCATCACCGCTTATTTACGAGCAGAGAGGCGTCACCTATAAAACCTTAATGGGTTAATGCAGTGTTATTATATGACATAAACACATGACGAGAGAATGAATGAGATAAGCTGTAGAGTTCCTTTTGATTGATGAGAAGTGGATGATGAGAATAATGTTGAATTTATGGGCAGTCTTGAAACAATTAAGAAATCCTTGGAAATATGAGGGTCATATCAGGAATCAGGAAAAATTAAAGCGAAGCAGACCTTTAAAACATGCAGTTAGCGAACGTCATTGTTCGGGACCAACTTGTCGTATTAATAGGGCTTGCGTTGCACTAAGAAATCTACAAGATAAATATAATACAGGTAGCGCTGACGTCACGCAGTCGCCTCATGAGGTAGTCGCGAAATAAAATAAAATTATTGTTTTAGATCAGCGGTCGGCAACCTTTTGGTTATCAAGGGCCACAAAGTGGCATCAAGTAACCGCGGGCTGCAATTATTTTTAATTAAAAAACGGAAAGGGTTTTTTTATTCCATTTGTTTTTATATGGAAGGATGCGTGCTATGGATGCGTACTATGGAGGCGTGCTTTGGGCCGTTTTCCCTACTATCAATACATCGCATAGCTCGAGCTGCGCATCTTCTTAGCGCAGCTACTTTGCGGCGGCGCATCTTCATAGCACATTTTACTCGCACCATTACATAGCATAGCATCAGTGGAAACGATCACACAGTTTCGTAGCTCAGCTTTTACATTCTCGCAGCACAGCTACATAGCACAACTCTGTTGGAAAGGCACCCTTATTATATAATAATAAATATTCCACAACTATCACACAACGCCATCTAGTCCCAAGCTAAGCAGAGCTTGTGTTATGGGTACTAGACAACTGATATACATACTTATATATTTTCTAAATACATACAAATTAACTGCCAATTGCAAGTCCGTACTTGCAATTGGCAGTTAATATGTATGTATTTAGAACTACTCGCTGAGTCTGTTACTTTTCTGCGGGATCAAATAACGGTTCGACGTTTAATAAATGTATGAGAGACATTTACTAAACGTCGAACGTCAGAAAAAAATGGGCATCTTGTAGACAAATAATTATCATGACATCGCAAGTGACGCACACTTTGATAAAGGTTTAAAATAAGTTATGTTAGTTCTAAGGACTAAGTACATGTTAACGTTCCGGGGCACAATGACCAACTCTCCAAATGTCAAAACGTCCAATTACCAAAATGTCTAAGTCTCAAAATGTAAAATTCGTCTCGGAGTAAGGACTTGGAATATTTTGTTAACGTAGAAAATAGTAATCTAGTTATATTACACTATTTGAGTAACATTATAAAAAGACGTGGCATATCGGAAAAACGTTCGCAGATCACATTTATATTGACGCACTTAAGAAATCATGTCCTTAGTTTATAATCTTATAATTCTTTAATGTAACTGTTAGTGTTCATGTGCGTGTTTGGTCGTGGAGGATTAGTAGCTGTACTGACGAATACCTGTATTTGTCGTCAGATCGCTATCTAGTCGGAGACGAAAGGGAAACGTCATGTGATGGCCGAGCGTCCTCCGACCAGGCTGTGAGACTTATACACGGAACTGGAATACTTTGTTTATGACTCGTTTGTTTACTACCGGTTAACTATATTTTCCTGTTTGTCTTATATATAGGTAATACTCTCTTATGTAATACTTTGATTTTCTATAAATTAAAACTATTAGCGGCACCAGCTTTGACAACCGAAAACTTAAGCTACTCATACCCAAATAGATGCATAAATATTAATGATTATTTGTGTTTTTATATAAATGTTTATCGAAACTACACATTTATATTTATATATTTTCTGTATTGATTTATATTTTTACGCACCTATCAGGTCATCTCTCCACCACCCTTGGTAGAATTTACACACAACACCATTATTTTGCCAGCTTCATTGAAGAGTCATGTCCACCATACAAGCGTTCCCAAAACATTATCCCTTGGGAACGCCTGTCAGGCGTGATGTTACGAGTATGATGATGATGTTATGATGTTATGATGCAACAAGTATTTACACGAGAATTCATATTATATGAAATTAAACCCAAAAAAAAAATTATATGTAAGTTGTTCTTTTCCTTAATGATTTTGTAAGTCCTTTATTTAACATCATCTACTTCATCCATTTGTTTCTTGATATACATACTTCTAAGTTAAGGCTTGATTGCCTGTTTTATTTCTGATATTAAATACTGGAGTAACCAGCTTAATCTGAATATCAGTATTAAATACCTGAAATCACCGTCGCTAATCACCGGTGTATAGTTATTTAGTGCTAATCACCGGTGTCTGGTTATTTAGTGCTCAATCGGTAGAACAGGTCCCGATCGCTAGTTTATGTTGTTGCGGATCGCCTTGACGCTGCGTATGCGCACCTTTATACTCGTAGATATTGGTTGAGAATGTCGCGCACTTGAATTTATTCACGTGCTTTATGACTTCTGGATCTTGTTGGATTACGTTTGTAGGATATAAATAGCCGCAAGTAAAAAAAGTTGTAAGTAATACTGAGATCAATATTAAACTATACATTGAATTTTTGTATCTGTTATGCTTAAAATACCTACTCTTTTCAATCTTACATAAAGACTTGCACGTTTATAGGTTAACGATGCTATGAAAGTAAATAAAATATTTTATGTAAAGTGGAAACGTGTTTAGTGGTCGCAGCAGTTAGTGTATATAATAGTATTATATTACATTACGCTACACACTTGAAAACGTCACTTAACACGTCTTGGGCACTTGATCCCGTCGGTTCAAAGTGCACCAATGACCTTACATACACGATACGTCACACGTTTTATGAATCCAATAAAATGACAGACACACACATTTGAATACACAATTATCGTTACCAAGTTTACTGTTATTAGATGATACTAAAAGTTATGAAAGTTTAAATTTGACTTAGTCCCATGCAACTGAATCACAAGGAGCCGATCGTAAAGTTATTCAGTATTAGATATTATATTAAAGTATATTTTACAGACATTGTAGATGCCATACAAAACTAATTAAATTGTAAATCACATTAACGTAACAGTATTTGACCACCTACTCTTTGGATTGATTGGAAAATCGGTTTTAATGAAACTTTAATTCAATTTGATTAGATTGAGAAGCATTAAAGGTAAAATAATAGCGCTTATTTGCTTGTCCGTTCATGATTATTAATAGCACGCGATTTTTAGACGCGTGTGCTATTAGGTGCAAGCACCGCGTTGATGTCTAATGAACGGAGATGCGACTCCACTGACAGTACTTGACATATCGAAGACTTAGAAGTAAAAATATTATTTTTACTTTAATAAAAAGTAAACGCGTAACACGATAAAATTTTCTTCTTGTCGCCCCCAAAGGGCTAAGCAGGAGTCTACCATTAGTACAATATTTTCAGTTACGTTTAAATCTCTGTAATCTAGGTACAACAATACCAAACAACGGACTGCCATTATCAAAAAAGAAGAAAATGGTTGAGTAAAGTTTACTTTAAGGACAATTAACTAAAACAAAGCATTTAAATGATTCAGTCCATCACGTTATATACCTGAACCTTCATCATCAAGATTAAAAGGGAAAAAAAGCACAAGTTTCAACCTTGTCACATCTATTAATATTATTAATAATTTAAATAATATTGACTAGAACATAATACTAACTAGTTAATAGGTAAACAACGCAGGTTTGTTGATCGGCACGGCGGCGAGGTACGGCGCGGTGCAGTAGCTGGTCGGTATTGCTGCTCGGTATCGCCGGTTAGCATTGAGACTTCAAGAGGTGAAATATCGCGCGCCCAGGGCCTAAAGGTACTCCGTAGCTTGCTAGCCATACGAAACGATTAGATGGAGAAATTACCTTTAATTGAATACTGTCAGCGATGCAATTATTTATTTATGGCACTCGTTTTATTTGCGTTTATGCTCTATTTATTATTATGTGAGTAGGGTGTTCTTGATTTATGGATTTATTTTGTTGTTTGTATGGTACGTATGTTTCAGCAACTATAATGACATCGGTCACAATACAAAAAAAAATGAGAACAATAATATCTTAAGTAGATTTGGAAAATATTACAGGGATAGGATACAACGTCTTATTGTAAATAATTATTGTTCAAAAATGTTTGTTTTACTCTCGCACTCGTGTTTTAGAACACTAAATACGTAATTATTGCTGTGAAATTAACTTTTTGAAAGTTTACTGTATTTGATAAAAAATAGAAACCAAACAACGAACGCCTGAATCACGGGAAAAAATAATTTCCCGTGGTACACCCAGGGGAACCACGAACAAGAATAATTGCCCGTTCGCTTCCTACATTAGCTTTATTTCTAAGGTCTGCAGTTCCCCGTCAGCGAACGTGCGCATGACAAACCGCGACCGCTGCGCACGCGCTCTTTAACTGACAATATTTGCGCCCAGTGGAATTCCAATAGTTCCAGAACATGTCGGAAATCGTGGAAAAATGCAACAGACGGCAACTATAATATCCATAACAAGTGTTTGATTCAATCAACGACTTTAAAGTAGGTGATGTTTTTCTACGTGTTTATTTTTTTAAAAGGAAAGGTAAAATTAAGGGTAATTTAAGGTTTAATAAAGCAGTTTTAAGTAAATAAGTGGAATTAAATATTATTATAAATTTCGAATATATGTACACAATGAGTAAACATTAAAGCAGTGTTTTTCTTGTAAATTACGCCATAATTATCCTCTAAGGTAAGCAAGTCCCCAACCACATTTATTGCAATCACAAGCACACATCCATGACTATCCCAAGATTTATTCTGCATGGCATTAGAAACTTCCAACCTGCCCGCATTGTGACCAGTATCCATCGCTTACTGTATCTGATTTATAACCCCAAACTTATCCAACGCGATGGTACGAGTATATCGAGTAGGAAAGGTTATAAACTGTCCACCACTTATTTATTGAGCAAATATCATTGATTTACACTTAACTATAAGAATTGACCAAATTCTCAAATTGTGATTGAATTTGTAGCTAATAAGGTACTTATTTATTTTCTACGCAAACGAAGGTACAGCATCATTTTTTTAAATTCCATCGAACACATAAAAGTGATTTAAAGCACAGTTAGCAGTTATTACCACAGACAAGAATAGAGTATATTCATTGTTTTCATCGTCAACGTCAGCATTCAAACGAAACTGATCTCGGAGATAAATAAATACTTACCAGCAATTGCATAACACAATTAAAGGAATCGAACGCATACACAACTAGCGTGCTGAATAAATACACAGATTATCTCAATCCATCGCAAATATACACCGTACATTGACTACTAACTGTAGCTAGAAATGAATCACACAAGTGCAAATGCAGTAATGTAACAGTTGAGCAGTAAATGAAAACCAGCCGTTCTCATTTATATTCATTATGTACGGCAAGCTGTAATTATCGTATTAAACATTACGTAAACGTGTCGAGTGCTACTCGCTTATGTTTTTGCATGAATTAAAACTAATCAAATCGTTTGTTTGCTTTATGTTATTTGAAACAATAGTGTTAATATGCCAGAGACACAGAACTAAGAAACATTGTAGAATCCGGTGTAGACATAATACCTCACTATTAAATATAAGAAGTTTGTTGTTGAAAAACGTTGATGTGGGATCCAGATTCGCCGTCAAGTGTGTGTAATAACAGAGTGGTAGCTATCGACGTGGAACTAGCCACTTGAACAGAGTACTATGATCCGCTTTCCACTCCATAGAGGATTATTTTATATTTTTTATTGTTCTTGCGCCGTCTCGTCACTAGTTTCGCTACTTTTTTCTGATGTGCTATCTGTAAGTTACCATTAAACTACAATTAAAACTGTAAAACTATGGCTCGCCGTTACAAACCGAAAAAGAGAACGCTTTTAAGTAATTAAAATGGCCGCTGTAGACGCAAGAGGCGTGTAAAAAGTTGTGAATGTTGCACCGCGGAGCAAGTGCGCAAGTAGTACACTTCTGATTCGTTAAAATAGTTAACCCGTCGCGAGCTAACCCATCTGTGACTAACTTGAGAATTATAATTAACTTGCTGTTTTAAGGTTCGTTACTTCAGACTGAAAGAACAATTAGAAAGTAGTAGGCCCAACACTCATTACTTTTTTCTAATAGTTTTTATATTTAATTTTATAAAATTTCTACAATGGAACTTGTAATTCCGCGTTATCGCCATAACGCACATGTTCTGCGCGTGCGCATGTGGGTCGCCATGCGCTAATCTACGCGCATCTACCGCACTCCCGAATTTACCATCATATTTATTTCAATTTCTCTATATTTAAATTAAATTGTTCATTTAAAATTTCTAAATGTCTTCGTCTAGTGTAAAATCGTTATCTTGGTGGCTCGTTACCATGCCCCGGGTACAGTTAGCAACAAAAGTGAACGAGATAAAAAAGGCCGTTAAATGTGGTAATGAAATTAAATGGGAAAACGTACTAGAGAGAAATTATTGTGCTAATGGCACTAAACTAGTACTGTAAGAGCAGAATATTGTCAACATTACAGATAAGTGGTCGTTGCTTGTTTTAGTGTTGTGAGCTCATCACTTGATAACACGCGCTTCTGAGATAACGTTTTAAATTCTGAACTTTTGTAAATGCTTCTTACTAATTAAGTTATCGAAACTCACAGCTGCGTGCTGTTACTATTCAGGACATAAAAATAATCTAGATACCTAGCAACTACGAGCAATTTTAGGTAAATACTATTTCAATTTGTGACTGTTGAGAACATGACGTTTTAAAAGCTGGTTTTCTTTATAGGAGTACTTGAAACAGTGCAGAAAGTTCTAGAACAATCTAGGATATTTGATTTCCCGGCGATCAATGACAGCTCTAAGAAAGTATCGAGCATAGACGGCGAGTGTCGATAACAATTATCGCGTTGTCGATAATTGCCGCCATTAGTGCGTCAATCAGTCGACAAGTGCACATAATTGTCAGTGAGTATATCGTATAGCGTGTTTTTGTGCACTTCGCAAAAGGATGGCAAATACAGAAAATAGAAAACAAAGTAACAAGTGACGACATGCCACACTGTCTGCAAAACTGATATCAGACTGATCACTTTAGTTAGTATTCATTTATGTTTCGTTTAACGTTCAATTTCGATAAAAATAAGTTAACATCGTAGATCATGCTGAATGAAAGTCAAAATAAAGTGTATACAAAGTGCAGTATTTGTTTGTGGCGCTAATTACATTAAAAAAAACGTCGTAAATGAAATTCTGTTTAGTTAAGACAAAAATACTGTCTGTACTTAGGAATTGTAATTTATTGTTGATCAGCGTACTGAAGTTTGGGTCGGTGGTTAGGTCGTATTAAGCGTATGGATGCCTACTTAGCTTAGCTTATGTGTTGCAGCTGCTATATAAAGGTTTGCACTAACAAAATATTTGTACCAGCAGATCATTTAGGCGCTCCTTTAAAATTCATGCGTTCCTCCTTTGTCCCAGCGACGCCATATTAGCGCGGTATTGAATCCGCAGCTATGGCCGCCGTGACGTCACCGGCCCTGGCATTGTTGCCAGGATAGTGAGGTCGTTCACCATTGCCAAGTGATTGATTGGCCATACGTGCCATAGCATGTCACGTAGTGCTGTTCCCATTTGGCAACGTCGGATAAGGACATTCGGTTGTGGTGGCTGTCGCTTTCAATTGTTTTGAAATTTATTAACGCCTTGCGTAATGTTAGCATTATATTTCCATAGCGTACGAGTGTGATAAACGTGTTTCCTGTTGGAAAACTTCCATTGCGACATGCCATGGATATATAACAATGACCAAAGTCAGTGGTTCTAATGGGTTCGGCAAAAATACTTGTATTATAATCACTTCGAAACCAGAGCTCCTAGGAAATATGAAAGTATATCAGCGGCAATGATGGTGGAAACGTCAAACATTTTGATTGGACAAAGTTACTGAAAAGCTCACCTACATAAATCAATCTTGTTTAAACTAGTTGATAAATAGAAGACATTGTTAATACGAATACTTCTTGCCTAGACCTTTAAGATTCTTGCCAATCATTAGTTTCGCAACCAACAACTTGCACATTACTTACACTTCAGGTGCTACTATGCTAGATAACACTGGGGAACAAAATTTGAACTTTGTCGTGCCACAAGAACTTCACTCATATTTTTTACTTTGATCGATGATTGTTAGTAAAAATAAGTAACTAAAAAACAATTAT
This sequence comes from Agrotis puta, assembly GCA_943136025.2. Classification (NCBI taxonomy): domain Eukaryota; kingdom Metazoa; phylum Arthropoda; class Insecta; order Lepidoptera; family Noctuidae; genus Agrotis; species Agrotis puta. The sequence continues at coordinate 437,030 of OW964168.2, forward strand.
TAGCCAAGAATTTATTGATTACTGTAATTTAAAATTTCAACAAATAATGACAGTCCGAAAAAAAAAAAAGTTCTATTATGAATGTATGATTTAGGATTTTCTGGCAAATTTAGCATCTGGATGGTTCTTTTTTAACGTCCAGCAGTAATCGGCCAACATCCTTGGGTTCCATTTGCCCTGATAGCGCTTTTCCATCTGTGAAATGGCCTGATGGAACCTCCTAAGAGTTCTGACTGTTTTTTTGACAAATTCAAGTCTTTCAAGTCACTTCTTGAGTTATCAAGTGTGGCTTGTTTGAGATTTCTTCAAACTCACATTCATCGTCATCAACGTCATCCCTCCACTTCGAGCGAATCGCCCGCGATTCGCTCGAAGTGCAGGGCTGTGAATCGTTAATCGCAACGGACGCAGATGTAACTGGTATAGGTAAATTGTCACTATGAAGTACTGGTATTTTAGTTGACTGTAGATTAGGGTAACTCACAGTGTAGTAAGTAAGTTCACAAATATAACAAAAAGAGTCAAGTCCGTTTTCACACTTTCTCGGAATATTCACACAATTACAGCAATTATAAATCACTAAATTTAAACTAATACGAAAACAATTAATTTAACGACAGTTTATTCGCGATCGTTTGTTTGCGTTTATCGCCGTAGTACTGGTGACACGAATCAACACATCACAAGAAATCTAAGGCCAATCGGAATAAAACTATTGCTGTTTATTAATGAGTGTAGGTGGCAAAAACAATATTAGCCACCAGAGTTCGTGTGGCATGACTAGTGTTGACCAGTGTAATAGTTAACAAAAGTCGGCCCAACAAAAACGATCGTCGCAGGTCGGTGTAGCGTGACGAAGTTTTTGCAGCGGCTGTGCAGGCGCACGGCACTGCGTCATATACAGCCGCGTCAACGGTGAGTTTCACACACCTCAAAAATGTTTCTGTTTGCTGGAGTATATTATTGGGTAAAAAGCTCCATAAAAACGGGCTTAATGTTATATACGCATGTTGAAATGTTTAAGAACAAAGTAATTTTCGATCTTATGCTACTTAAACTTGAATAATAGAGCTTCAATGCTGATGTCCCGAATGTTTTTAATGGACTCCAAAATTAGAGCCCACAAAAACGAAGAATGGTTTGATTTGTCAGTTCCTTTACACTGACTGCCCAATATCTGGTCATGATGAAACTTCACCTCAAAGCAGACCATTAAACTGGCGGTAATGACAGCTCATTCAGCGACACTAGTTCCGCACACGTCTCTTCATCAAGATGTGTAATCATCACATGCATTCACTACAATTAATTTGAGTATACTTCAACGCCTCATAGTGTAACTGTTTATTATGATTATTTTTGCACTTTTTCTACGCGACTTCTTTTTCTAGGTGACTCAAATCAAACCTAGAAATAGATATTATAATTACATTTTTTTTTATTTGTACAACCTGGTCCAATAGTAATTACATAGAACCAAGTCCTCTGCAAGTTAATCTACTGATTCTTAAAAACAGCGCTCAATAAATCACGAAACAAATGAAGTGATAACTATTGCATATTAATTATAACTGCTCATTGTACTCGTACGTTGCTTTATACATCACATTACGTGTCAGTTGCTAACAAAACAGACAGACAGACAGATAGGCGGAGTTTTTTACACAATTCCCAGATAGTAAAAATAAAGTACTTACTACATTGGAAACTAATTTCAAAGAAATATAATCGATATGAAGTGATGCGTTAAAACCAAGGAAAGCTACAAAAAGGGGTATGTGAATACATGGATATTACCACGCAACTTCATTTTTTTTCTTCAGAAGATCCAGTTGGCCTGGAATAGGTTTCACTGGTTCATCGCTCAGGAGACATGCAACACAGTAATTACAATTAATGTACACAACTTATTTTTATTGACAAAACTACCGAAAACTTGAAGGTTAGCAAGAACTGCTTGCTTGTATGTGCTTTTTACAAATAGTTCTTAATTTTATTGGTTGTTGTATCTGCATTGTAGAAATATTGGGACAAAAAGAGAGTTTCTGATAAATGATACATGGAAACTGTGTCAATATGCGTCAATTTTTCTCCATCAAAGCCTGGCATTACATAACTAACCCATATCATACACAATTATTCACCAAATCCAATCATTTGTTACATTGATCTCTTTATTTATCTTTCTTCATTGTATCAAGCGATTATCATGTTAAGATCATCTTATCAGAAGTCATAAGAGTCTAAAATTGCGTGACGGTGTTTCATGGTGGTGAACAACATCATCACGCTAAGACGTCAGTATAAATGGCTAAGAAGGTGAGTCGTGACACGCCATTAGATATTATACAGTTAGAAGAAATATAATACACATCATTTAATTCAATTAATTAAAAAACATGCGGACTTTTGCGATAAAGCTGTTTATAGCAAACGATTGGTGGATTTTTAAGTGAATGGTCTTCAAGATATTAATATTCCATTTAACGTACTTATTATGCATTATTCTAAATAGAGACAAAACATGATATAATTGAAATTCAGAGTAAATTAGCTGACCTTAAGACTGACTGACGTCAATCTTAAGGTTTAAGCTTTAAAATACAGAAAGAGATATCAGGTTTAGAATGACGGTCATGCCAAAATATAAAAAAAACTTCAACTTTAGGCATGTGTGGTCGTCCAACAAATCGTGTCGTTAGTTATAAACAAGCTCCCAAAATGAGAAGGTCGCGGGTCAGGCCGGTTAGAAATATTTAATAGATTTTTTGCGAAAGTTGGAGAGAGCTAGCGGCTCACCGCTATCAATTATATCGTAAATAATACAGTCTACATGTTAATATCCGAGTTCTTCGATGAGATTAGCGGATATTAGCATTATTTAGGATCTACGACGTCTTCTTAGATCTACACAAAAAAGCTAGATTTTTATTTAAAAAAAAGCCGTGTAGTGTTTTGTCACAAACTCATAAAGAATACAGTTAGTACTTTTTTTATGTGTTAAAATCATCAAATGAGTCCTCCCACCCAGGGCAAAGAGGGAGGGACTGTCAGACACGTACTGACTAAAATCTAAAATCCACGGTGTCCTTCAATAGCCCTTTATGTTCCGGGGTCACGGTAATTCGTACAGTCCCGCAACCACAGTTAGTACCTATGTTGGTTCTATAACAGACTTCGAAAGTATATGTCGATTTTGAGCATGTTAGGTGATTTGCAAATTGTCGTTAGAGAAAACAGGTTTGTTTCACTTATAGTGAAGGTTTACTAGCCAAATGCAGCGTCACCTAGTGCTGTTGACCCCCAAGTTCCTCACTTTTAAAACAACTGCGAGTAACTTAACAACTCCTGCCTTTCATTTGCTTCACTCTTTCAGACCAGCTCTCTTGACATTTTATGAACGCTTTGTGTCAGAAGACCAGACTACCGTGACCTTCTATCCTTCCCCTTGCCTATAATTTCACAGGTGTAAGCAATGGTCGTGTGTGTTGTTGAGGGGGTCTGGCTAAGCTGGAACATGTCTAAGGTGGGCACAATATGGCATGAGACAATAACAGCGATGAATATGCATGGTGGCATCGCGGCGTTGCAATTTGGCCGGAACACCGGTGTAATGACAATGTGACAAAAATAACATGTCTCGTGCGTTTGGACGCATGCGCATGAAAAAACGCCGCAGTTTTACAAAAGAGGAAGATGAAATTACAATAAATATGAATACTGCGAATGAAAAGGGTGAATGATGGATGTAATTAAAACAGGCTTGCTAAGATTTAAATCAGGTTTGACAAATTTAAATATTCAGATGCGAATACACTTGCCATAGATTTTTTTGCGAATTTGCAGGTATGTGCTGTACAGGTCTTTCTGTCTGGAGAAGTACATGAATAAGCATTTTTTTCGTGTTTTATGCAAAATCACTTTTCTTCACGTTAAAAGATTAGATCGCACTGGTCCCACTTTGCAGTTTATGGTTAATTTGCTTTCACTGAAAGGAACAATGTGTTTCATTAATGGGAACGTTATCGGTGACTATACTTATCAAAATATGAATGAAAATACCACTATATTGTCATCCTGCCGGTAGCGTCAAATATGCCTAGTGCGTACTGACATCCACGCATATACGCTGCGCAGACGCAGCCGGTGACAATAGTACACGGGCGGCTGACATAACGCTGCGTGTGTATGACTAATCACCCACTACCATCGCTGTACACAGTGGTGCGTGCGCTGAACAAACTGGTCCATGTATCCATACACATAGTGCCATGTATCTGTATACACTGGGCCATGTATCTGTCGGGCTGTTGTGGGAGGAATGTAGGCAGGGTAGCTTGAAGAGGCGAGCTCATAAGGCGCTTGATGGCTGAAACAAACTAAATCATGTGTATTATGTCTGACAAAAGATTAAGATTTGTTAACAGAATGAATTCAGTTAGATGGTGTATATCACCACCTAAGTGATACTGCACTTATTTTACGTTCTGTTAGGAAAACAGATTCATACGTATTTTTAAGTTCCCTTTTTTCTTTTTAAACATTTGACTGTACTGTTCCTTTGCTTTGTTTTTATTGTGATGACAAAATAATGTTTATATTATTATTTATATTAAAGTTGATTACCTACAGTATTGTATCTCCTTTTTTCTCAAATCCATCCCAAGGAATTTCAAGACAACTTGAAAAGATCGCTTTTAGCGGTAAGACCGTCCATTGAATCAATAAGATACATTTGTAAATATCCGTAATTTGTTTAGTGTGCATGTAATAAGAAGAGAGAGTATTCTGTCTTTGGATGTATGGTTTAAGACGTAGGTATATGAAATAAACAGTCTATAGCCTACGCACCTAGGCCAGTAACAGACGCCTATAAGCCATAAGCTAGCGAACTTTACTTTTTGTAACATCTTTTTCATTTTTGAATACAAATATAAATAAATAAGATACAAGAAAATAATTAAGTATTAGTTAACTCTGAAAGTTAAGAAAATAAGCTAAACACTAAATTGACATTCACCAAAACATGGTCAACTATCTCAATACAACGCCTGAAGGCTTCATACTGCATTATTTTTTAACTTTAATCAATAATGATAAAATTACCCTTTTACGTAACCGCAATTTTTTATAAATAATATTCATAAAAGCTCTGTGTCATTACTTAATTAGAGACAAAGTAAGCTGATTAATATATCGTCGAAGCATGTCCCCTTGTCCACGTGTGCACGTAAATGCTATCTCAGGTAATTGACATAAACGCTTCCGCCTATTAGGTACCTACCCGGGAAAAAACTTAATAAAATAAATAACTGCGTTTAACGAATGGACATGGTTAATGACGGTTATCTTCTTACTTCGAAAAATGTTTATAAAATTGTTGTCTTTGAAAAAAATATAAATTATGGTTTTTTTACAAGCTTTTATTTAACTTGCAATGTTTGTATGTTTGTTTAGATCAAATCTTGCAAGTCAAATTAGAATCACTTCTAATTACTCAATCGATCTGAAACTTGGTATTAATATGGAACCCCGATGACAATGCAATAATATGGTGACAGCGACCTGGTGGTGCAGCCAGGATCGTCTGCTCACGAGAGAACTCCTCAATGGTTAATAGTACACAACTAAAACTTGAAATATATATGAAAACTCGGTAACAATGCAATAATATGATAAGTGCGATCTGGTGGTGCAGCCAGGATCGTCTGCTCACGAGAGAACTCCTCAATGGTTGATAGTACACAACTAAAACTTGAAAGATATATGGAAACTCGGTAACAATGCAATAATATCATAAGTGCGATCTGGTGGTGCAGCCAGGATCGTCTGCTCACGAGAGAACTCCTCAATGGTTAATAGTACACAACTAAAACTTGAAATATATATGGAAATCCGGTAACAATGCAATAATATTATAAGTGCGATCTAGTGGTGCAGCCAGGATCGTCTGCTCACGAGAGAACTCCTCAATGGTTAATAGTACACAACTAAAACTTGAAATATATATGGAAACCCGGTAACAATGCAATAATATTATAAGTGCGATCTGGTGGTGCAGCCAGGATCGTCTGCTGACGAGAGAACTCCTCAATGGTTAATAGTACACAACTAAAACTTGAAATATATATGGAAAACCGATAACAATGCTATAATATGATGCGTGAGGCAGAGGGCAGCGTCCTCTCTTCACCCCAGCCGCAGTGGTAGACGCCTGCCGGGGTCGCGGGACTAACGGATTACCGTGACCCCGGTACGTAAAGGGCTATTGAAGGACACCGTGGATTTTAGTCAGTACAAGTCTGACAGTCCCTCCCGCCCTGCCCTGGGTGGGAGGACTTATTTGATGATTACATCACGATAGAAAAAAAAAAACTATTTTGTCGTCTATTTAGGCTCAAAGCTCTTCGCTGCTGGCCAAGCATACGTGGCCTTAAGAAGAGTCAAATCGCTAGAAGGTCTCCTTATTGAAGAACTTGACTGTACGATATTAACAGGTAAACGACCATGCAACAATGACGCACTAAATGAAATGGAAAGACTACGAAAAATGTCCAACGAAAACTAAAAATTTAAAAATAAAATAACAGTTAAAAAACAATTTTAAAAACAAGCTTTTATTTAAATGCTCTAAAAAGGACAAAATAAACTTTAAATTAAATAAAACATATAAGTTAAGTATAATATAAAAGCTTGTCGCGAGATTTACTTGTCACAAACAAAACAAACAAATAATTCAACGACAAAATGTATGTATCATAACATACTTTAGGTAAACCTCGCGACAAGCTTTTATATGATACTTAACTTATATGTTTGATTTAATTTAAAGTTTATTTTGTCCTTTTTAGAGCATTTAAATAAAAGCTTGTTTTTAAAATTGTTTTTTATGATGAACTTTGTAAAAAACGTACGAAAACTGAGGACATATCTAAAATATTATACGAATAAAATCTATAAGGACCATTCTTAAACACTAACTTGGTGGTATCGACCGTGCAGAATAATCACACAAGTAGCGTCATCTAGCGGCGCTGTAGAGACACTCGGCGACATCTGCCCCGTTACGTTACAAGGCAAAAATAACAAAAAGCCGTGCATTCAGTTAATCATCGATTGTCAATAGCAGGGCGAACGGAAACGATGCCTACTTTGCATTGCAAATCACTTGGAATTCCTTCAATGTCACAAATAAGTAGTCGATAGTCTGTAACCCCTCGCCGGGGTTACGCGTTATTAACATATAAATAACAAGCGTTTCTCAACTATTGATAGTATTAAATGTGACTATATTTATGGGTTACACATTTGCATACTACGGGTTACGGGTTTCAGTTAAATGGTCTGAGTAATGCGCTGGTGAGCACCTGGTAAAGGTGTGACGATGCGTTTTTCTAATCATTAATATAAAAAGTGTAAAGTTAGTAAAGTAAGGCTATCTCATACACATGCCTCCACAGTAAATAAATACAAAGTACTCACTCGGGTCGGTTTTTCCAGCCGACATGACAGTGGGGCTGTTAATCAACTTGCCACAGTAATTACAGCAATTATTTTTGCATAACAGTCAATAAACTTTAGCAAGTTTATTAATAATTGCAGAGATAAAATTGTAACATTTTTTTTTTGTTCCTCACACGTAAAAAAAAGAAACAAAAAAAAATGTTACAATTTTTTAAATAATTAATAATGTCCAATCACACATGCTTTATTATTACAGTAGAATCCTTAAAAGGACAAATAAAATTATTTCTGCAGAGAAGTGCTTGCGTTAAGTTATTTTTACCATTTATTTATCCATCCAGATATATCTAGATTCTGAATTTCTCTTAATTATGAAATTACGACGTATACCTAATATGAACTATTAATTATATATTTGAGATTATGAATGTGTTTAACTATTATTATTGGATATAGATGATCGTTCGGCAGCTGTATCCAAACGATCTTCAATAAACAATATATCACGTGTATTATTTACATGTGCGATGTGCAACACCTTTGCCATTCTCATGCTAATGTGTCGCGTTTGGACAAAAACACATTGATTGGTATCAATAAGCGACAATTTGAATAATTTACAAATAAATCATCGCCGGCGCAATCATGCTAATTTTACTATCAAACATTTGGGATGATACTATTATGAATTGATTTACATAGTTCGCTGCCGCTCGAACTATTACTGCGTTACGGAAGGTAATGGTCGGAATTAATATTTTGTTTCGTTAGTTTTTAGATATAGGCAAATATGAATCGAATTGCTTGTTTGTAATCTTAAGTTATTGACCGATTAAAATTTAAATCTATAATTCTATAAAATGGAACCGACTAAATTAACAAAATAGAACATTTTTTCGAACAAAAGCCTTAACCATCGTTTAGCGTGCCGTTAGTTTTTGTCACACACTAAATAACACACGGTTTGTTATCAGTAATCAACATTCCTAATTTTCATTTTATAAAAAATAGTACAGCTAAAGCTTTGTAAACAAAAATAGTTCAACACGGAATTATCTGACAACCATCAAATTGGAAAACAACAAAACTGTCAACGTAACGTGAAATTAGGCAATTTTATGAAAGCCGTCGGCCGGCGGCATCCGTGTACAAATTGCTACTTAAAACGATAAAAATCGATGTGTATACTCCTGCCTACCCACTGCCACGTTACAAAAACAATGGCAGCGCGACCTGCGACACACAGACAATAAATTCGCTAAATAATAGTTATCGAAAAATAAGTCCAAAACATTATCGTCATCCGGAAAGCATAAAAATATTTCAAATCGGCAAGACAATAGAGTGGAGACAATGGACTCGGCCGCAAAAAGGGACCAACTTATTTTTGATCAAAAAAAGTATGGTTTTTTGCAAAAGCGTTCCTTCGACAACAATCAGTGCACCGCCCTTCAGTGGGAGCTTTTTTTAATAACGGTCCCGAGGTTTGTTTATTTTGTCGGCTAATATTATTGGTAAGTAATGGGTTTTTATAATAAAAAATAGAGCTTCCCCATAAAAATGAGGGAAAATAATAATTTACAAAAGGTTCAGAACTGACGGACCTATTACGAACGGCAACTATTTCTCATCGCCTCATCACTGAAATTCTAAGAGATTGTACGTTTACAATGTTCACTACAAGTATGTGCAGCACAAATTATAATAAAATTTTGTCAAACCAGATAGCAATCTCCAGCGCTACAGAATTCAATTTCCGAATCCAATCACACACAACAAAACCCACTACTTCCAACAAACTGATTAGCATACAAAAATCGTTTCCTTGATAACATAAAGACGATGCACTAACCGCGACCCTCACGTTCGAGGCAAAGGTGGCAACACTAAATAACGGCCCAAACAACCGTTTCCGAAAACCGTAAAGGAAGTAATTACATATTCTAATCCAAATCCAGGGTCCCGCTTCATATGTCACTCCTTACACAATAAAAAAGGTAACACACATTCGACCTCCTTCTAACGGTAGACTCTTTCTTCACCGGTCCTGAGAAAAAAAAACATCAAGAACCGCATTTTTCAACGGAGGAGCACATGAAAAAAATTGCATACTTACTTACAATCTTAAAAAACAACGAGATGAGAACTAACAAATCTAAGCCTTACGCCAACTTGATAAGATAACCTTTTCAAAAGCAGCCCCTCGCTTGTAACATTAAAATTTATGCGCGCATTTGCATAATGTGCATAGCCCCTAAATTTTATTGAATAAAAAAATAGGATGGGTAGCAGCTTTTTTGCATAAATTCTTACAAAAGAAACGGGTTAAACCATTCAGGAAGTGAAATGTCGTAGATCCGCTAGCATGGTACATTAAAAATTAAAGTTCGATCTTGCAATATAATAAAAACATACTTTAGATCGTTCGCCTAAAAAACAAAATAGCAAATCTATAAAATTGGCGTTACACCTTTTCACTCGCGGCCCCTTTTGCAGTGCACAATAGAGCAAAATGTACCTGACTATAATTTATGCGAGAATATTAAGAGAAATGTACCTGCCCTTTTTGAATATTAAGTGCAACCTAACCCCTGACATTACTGAATAGGGTTAAGATACTGTTTGAAAAGGAATAATATAAAAAAATGCAAATAAACTGTCCCACAATTCCGCGAGGGTTACAGGTATGTGAACTCATAGAAAAAAAATTGCAAGCGCACTGCGCGCGCATGAAGTTCCGCATTAATAGTTGCACAAAGGGTTCGAGGCTATTGTGATACTTGATGGATCCCAGCACTTGTCACCTTGGCGTATAATTTGGGTGTGTACGGTTCCTTTCTTATGCATATTCGGTAGGGAGCGTCTCACAGATAGTTCGTTTTTTAATAGCGTTTTTTTATTATGCACTGTATGCAAAGATTTATTGTGGACCCGCGGGATGTGCGTGAGAATTCTGGGAGATAATCGAATTTGCCTATAGACGCATCCACCCTAGGCAACCCTTTGGTTCGGTTCAATCGCGTTCATGGGAAATATGTGAATATTCAAACAAGATGACATCTCCTTGAATATCGATTGCCGTTGAGATCCTTTTATAGTGCCTGGGAATTGATACATTGAATAGGAAGACCCTGTAGGGCTTTTGCATAATCTATCGGTGGCCGTGACGTTGGGATGCTTTGTTTGTTCATAACGGCATTTCTTGTTAAAGGGTTCGTAAAGCGTACGTTAAAAAACGAGACCGTTACAATTTTTTCCTTGGACTACTGTCCACGTTTTGTCTAAAGTTACCGTTGGTGTCTTTTATGAGCTTTTTATTTTTTTATGAAGTCAGATAGCTGTTTTATTTGTACTACGCGTATGACTTTATTGTTCTATAAACGAGAATTACGAGTGAATAATAAAGAAATAACATTCAAATTAACTGCGTATTTTTATTTAAGTAGAATGTTTTAGTACAGAGTTCTTAACATAAATTATTATTTATGGTAATTTTAATTTTTACTGTCAATAAAGATAGGTATAATTTAATATTTATTCAACAAAACAAAATAAAGATAATACACTTGATTGCAAAACGTTACTTACCTACGTAAAATTTTCTCTTTTTGTGAGTAAAAAAAGTAACAACTACATTGCTTTACCTATGCAAACATGTCAAAATTGTTACCCTTTTTTTGTGAATAATGGTCTTAATGACCGCGGCATGTTTTTTCGGAAACCAATGCTCTAGTTTTTGTTTGTCCCAAAACAAATAATGTAATGGTCATATTGTCGGCATCGGAACTGTGACGTAACACTCGGGCTGACGGACAAAGGGGAAGAGTTGGCAAAAAGTCGTGTCGTAAAGTTTCATTTGTCTAATTGTTGCAATTTATACAGGATGTTACTAGTTACACGTCGTTATTATGTGCGCCAAATACAATTACAAACATTTTATAGAATCAGTTACAAATGAACGAAATCATAAACAGTATCTGTATAGCATAAGTGTAAAGATATTTATTTATATTGCGTAGTAATTAAGAACAGTGTAAGTACATATGAACGTAGGTAGTAAAAAAAACTCCGTCTTTAATTAGCGATGAACTTACTAATTCCTCCATGAGTGAGATAACAAATTAAGCTTGAACCACCAACACATCATTACAGCTGTCAAAATTATGTATTTAACGAGCTCATTACACCTAATTGGGTTTGTTTATTTTACATAATATTCACATTACCATTAGTATGGCAGAGGCATGATTCAATAATTGTATGGTGAATATTTTCTATCGTAATTAACTTTTCTGTTTAATATAATTCATGTTTATTTACGTCTTGTGATATACCCGTGCGGTGTTATAAAAGAGATCCTACTTCTTAAACATTGAGCAGGTTATAATTTATTTTTGTTATTGTTGAAAACAACCTGACGATAATAATGAAATCTCCATTCATTCATGAATATGAAAATTGTATCTAAATGTAAAGGGTAGGTCCCTTTATAATTTATAAGGGGAATGATATTTCGTGTTTCAATTATGACAATTAAAATGACAAGAAGCAGTTTAAAGTTACATATTTTTTCCGACAATGAATTCAAATCTGTCACATACCAAAAATACATCATACTGTTTACTGTCACTAATTTCTATGATTTTTTCTAAGTTGTATCCTTTCACGAAAGTTCTTAAAGAAATCGTCAGCAAACAGTAACGTGTCTTGTGTTTTGGTTTTTTTGCTCCAATAAACGTACACTTTGGTCACAGCTACCATTGAAGGGTTAAGTTATGCAAATTGCCCTACAAATTGGCCCGAAGCCGATTGCCCGAGTCTACCTATTATAATTCCGTACTTTCCAAAATAAGCTTTTTTATTTGTCAAAAGTTTTCTTGTTAATTCAAACAAATGGTTCCAGGAAATATTTTTGGTTCGCTGTTATTATTACCATTTAAATCTTTAAGTTATTTTGTTATTAAAAATAAGGCTAAGTTTTCATGTAAATTTCTTTGACTTCAGTGTTTCATGCAATAAGTGTCCTTTAAAAGAAACATAGTTTTATTTTCCAAGCCACTTTTAGCAAAGACATTGCACATGATTTACGTTCCATTCTATTCTTATTAAAGTCGTTAATTTATTAATTGTCTAACTTAAGAAATAGCGATCGCTTCTACATAATTAAATTAATCATCACAATAAGTTCACTACAGTCATCTATGAAGTGGAACACAAAACTTCACTGCATAGCAAGTCGTCACGCCACCGTCTCGTCACAGCACGACACGACACGATGTAACACAGACGAGATAATCCCACCGACACATAACCTGCCTACTTTATACCGTATTCATGTCAAATTTTAATTGAATCTCGACTTAAATATGTTCATAACGCGACGCCAACCTGCCTCGGTTAAGGCACCGAACTTATTCCACACGTTAATTTTGATTCCCATATTGATCTTGAGTTCGAGAGTATCGGTCGTCGGAGATAATCTGTGAATGTATCGTGAGAGGTTTACTTACTTTTTAAAATAAATCGATGATTCTGGTATTACTGGTGTACCTGAACAGATTGTAATGTTTAATGATGCATTAGGAAAAGACACGAAGAACAACGATGAACAACTGCTAAGTAATCTACGAGTACCTCTAGAAAAAAATAAAGTAAAGTAAAACTTTGGGAATACTAAGTCACTCCAAAAAGTTTTTAATGGGCAACATGTAATTTATATTGTTGTTGCTTTTATTGGAATAATGATTTCATTAAAAAACGTAAATTTAATTAGGCCGCGTGAAATTGTCTCCTCTAAAAAAATAAAATAAAAGTCACAATTTCATTTGACTACATACGACGACGACAGGTAACCGATATCTGTTCATTTCATCAGTAATTCTATACTTCTAGACGATAATATGTCCTGCGTGTAAAAAGTTATCCCTTTCTATCGGCATGGCCTTAACATATTTCATTTTACATCGTTTGTTGTTGCAATAATCACTAACTAATGATAATTTTGGACTTGACACTATGCCTATTGCTGTTTGATTATCCGGACAACTGTTGGGTCCTACCGCACGCATTTATAAGGAATTACATTGATCACCTTAGATAAATAATTCTAGAAATAAGTAGGCATTGAAGCATTTTGTAAAACTGATCGAAGAGTATTTGTAGAATGGAACAGCCAGATACGATCAAGATTATTCTTTCAGTAAAGAAAATAAAGGGTATTTTACACGGATGGAACAGTTGTTGACAAACAGCTGATGCACAATCTACTTTAGAATTAAAAATATCGGCTAGTTCCTATGAAACAATGGTTATCAGTGACATTTCGTTCAATAGACTCTGAAGTCACACAAAGGCCAGTCTATTTTTATCCTCACTGAATTACTCCTAAAGGTGGAGTGCAAAGTTCCGCGAACAGCCCAAGGCCAATATAAAATTAAAGTTAGTAAAACATTTTACTAATTCTCGTGATACAATCGGTATAAAAATTAATGGCATGTATCAAGTCAGCTGCACAACTAAAGACTGAGATAGATAATCGAAATCGAACTGAATCAGAAGACAATAAAGAACTATAGAATTTAATTAGCTATCTGATACACATACTGTTATTGGAACGACACTTTTTTAAGTTCAGCAGTTTTCTTAGGAATACACGAGTACTTACAATTACAAGCCAATTTATTTATTCTTAAAAATAAAGGTTGCTTCAAAAAAGGAACCATTATTAATTACTTATCGAACAAAATTGTTATTTAGAGAACATGTTTCGTTCCGAGCAGAGTGAAAAAAACGCGCCAAATGACCGTGAACGCATCGTATCAAGGGATCGATACATATAATCGATACTTATAAATCGAGACTGTTATGAGACGATAAAATCGGCCGGCAACCGCCGCCGGCTACTGGGCGTCGGCCTAAGCGACGATTACTCTCGGCTCTTCTTATTTTGTTGCTGGCCACTCGATGCGAGATTATCGATAAAATAATTAAATGGTTACTCTCGAAATCGATTCCCGAGTGTTGTTATCGAGACTCGTGTTATTTGTTTCCTTTTTCTTGTTGCAAAATAGTCACCTCGAACAACTTGGAAAGTTTTCGGTTTCACAGTTACACCAACTTTTACTACGAAATTCTAAGTATTCGCAATCTGATTGGGAATGTTAAATTTTTAATCGGATTACTAACTTGATGTCAAGCCGTTGAATTTTATTTACACTTTACAGCATCTTTTAATAGTGCGGCTTCATGTACGCATTAATTAATATAATTGAAATTTGCTCGTTAATATGAGATCTCGTGACGTTATAACAACCAATTGGTAAAGACTTATACTTTAGTACTTTTTACTGTTTGATAAATGTAGCTTTAAGCGTCGTGTATGTTAAATTATGTACGTCACCGATAAGTACAGCATACGTTAATATACATATAATTTCGGTGCTACTGGTGAGAGTTGAATCAACATAACAGTTGGCATTTGTGGTTACATGGCAAGTTTTCCGATGATGCTTCGACTGTGTTAACAACAAGTAAAGCAATGGACGCGGTTGTACCAAAAAGCGTCTTCTCGGTCCCGCGCCGTGCGTGCCAGCCGGCCGTTCTCTCAGATGGTCGACATCTTAATTGTCGGCCGGTGATAACTCGACTCACTGATTTATAATGCCTCCTAAACGTATTAGTGCCTTTGTCGGCTCTCACACTTATCGAGCGACTTAGTAGCGGCTTCCGCTGCCATCGACACTTTTTATCCTTTTATATAAAATCTGAACAATAAAACAAACCAATGTCACAAACAAACGCCACAGAAGTTTATAAAGAGCCTCCAAAGTTGAAATATCCTCCGAGGAAAAATGAGCACAACTAAAACGCTTTACTAGATTTTAAAATGTTGGAAACTGTAACCACTAAGAGATAAACATCGACTTTGCTACGCAAATGAGAACAAATATCAAATAGGAATTTATAATAAAATACTGTGAAGCGCGGCTCCCAGTGAAACTAAAAGATTTTTACAGTTGTGTTTATTTAGCATAAGTTTGCGGATCTTTTTATGACCGAATAAAATCACACCAACACATTTTTACAGCGTCGTTTGTTTCGCTAAACACACGATAATTTACATATTATTATCTGAAGACATACAAATCGGATATTTGTTGTCAGTGGTGTCACTGAGCTATCACGAGCTATCAGCGTCGTGACCGCCGCCAACAAAAAGAATGCGACTCTGGAAAAAGGTTGATTTAGAAAAGAGCGTGTGAGACATGCGTGTGATGAATTGACATGTTCCCGGGGCCATTAGGGGGCGAGATAAGGAGACATTTAACTCAATCCGCGGTGTACGCGCACCTCCGCGCTCCGCGCCACCCGTTCCCTACATGCACAGGATGATGCCAAGTACATAGGTTACAGTACCTTAAAGTGCCTTACAGTACCCTACAGTACTTTCACAGTGATTGTATCTTATGACTGGGACTGTAGCACCATAATTTGTACTATTTATTTTTGACTATTCAAAAGTGCCTGTAACTGGCCTACTTGATATAAATAATTTGTTTTTGGATTTCTTATACCAATAATTTAAGCCTATACTTTACATAGTCACTACATAAGTAGATATTAGTATGAAGAGTATCAGTCTCGGTAATAGATCGACGTAGGTCAGCGTTACCTGATTTATGCAACTTCACGTAAAAACATTCTTAAGATTTGTTTAAAACGTACAGTTTCAGACGTTACAACAAACTCATATGATAGTTCTACAGGCAATCAATCTCTAGGAGTTCAACTAAATTGGAAATCGATCCGAGCACCCTGTGCATCAGAAGCTGTATTGGGTCCGATAGGCGGTGTTTATGTGAGTGGCACCGCGCCGGGCACCGCGCATCGCGCACGGCTCGCCCGGTAGCCCCTTAATGAGTGCCGGCTTCCGTCAATAAAATAATTTCGATGGCTAGCCTACTGCCTACCGTGAAATTTTCATCGCCCACCAATCACCTCGGGGAAGCGATATATTGTCCAGATAGTTATCTAATTAGAACTTAACGTTACGCTCTGCTTTGCTTTCCATTTGTTTTGAAGTAGGTGTATTAAAATTCTTGAGGAGAGAATTTTGGAGCCGTTAGATATATTAGATGAAAAATGTAAGCCGTAATTTTAAAATAGGTAGTCGTTTATTTTTTTATACTGTGCTTAAACTTTAGCTTTTGAATCGGTTGTTGAGTTCATCTTAGACCTCCATGATAGACAAATTAAGCAGTAACTATAGCATTTAAATTACATGCGTATCTAGACGAGCTATAGCATCAGTTCTAATGAGCATCAGATCTACAGCTATCAACTAGCAATTACGATTAGATTACTTTATGTTACTGCCAACCATACCTGAGCCACCCGTAAAAGCTGCCATACGTTGGGATTGTTCCCTAGCTGGTTATTATACGTTCCCATACGGCCGGTGCGTGATATCGCTATCTGCAGATAAGCGGCCCACGACCGGGGACTTATGTTCACAGGCCCTAATTAACCTCTTCATTAGCACCGCCGCTAACACTGAAAACTAAATGCTGTACTAGCCACGAGATTTATAGAGTATTTTATGATCCAGTGATTAGGAAGCGTGAATTTTATGTTGCGGAGAAGATTTGTTGGTATCATTGATGGATGGGCACGCGATGTCTTATAAGTAAAGACTGGACTGATAGTGAGTGGGTTGGAGTAAGATGAAAAGATAACATTAATTAATTAAAAATATATTACAGACAAACACTAGACGATGGCTTCTGCCTAGGATCCAGTCATCACTGTACTTGATTTTAAGAAATCATATTGTGATCTCTCAAATTCAAAAAATATTTCGTAGCACGCAAAACTGGGCGGGAGGACTCATTTGATGATTTTGCCACCCTAAAAAAAAAGCACTCAAAACTAAAATAAACTATCATCATCAGCCTATAATGTTCCCACTGCTGGGACACAGTCCTCCTCTCTTTGATAGGGAGTGGCCAGTGGTATAGATGAAACGTCTTCGAATTTTTTGGTTCTAGGACATGCCGGTTTCCTCATGATGTTTTCATCCACCATTTTGGGAGCACTGGTGATGAAATAAATTGCACAAAGATATACGCCAGGCCGGGTTCGAACCCTTGACCTACAACTCGTAAGTCAGGGCCGATACCACTGGGCTACCATTGATTGCTCATTATAAGAAAGTATGCAAGCAACCAATCATCGAAAACAAATCTGCTACAAAAACGTTAATAACTACCATAAAAGTATTGAACGGCAGGTCCGTTCTGTTTCAGCTCAAACAAAAGAGACCAATAAATATAACGATGACACAACTACCGACTGAGAATATCAAAGTCCGGTAGCTTAATTTATTCCGTGTCGCATGTAACCTGAGGATGAAGCGGCAAATAAAAAA
Source organism: Agrotis puta (assembly GCA_943136025.2). Classification (NCBI taxonomy): domain Eukaryota; kingdom Metazoa; phylum Arthropoda; class Insecta; order Lepidoptera; family Noctuidae; genus Agrotis; species Agrotis puta. The sequence goes on from OW964168.2 coordinate 454,920, forward strand.
CGTATGAATACACTTATCTTAGGCTTAGAGGACCTCGGCTGATGAATTTTAATGGAAGAAAGCTGTGTTCTGCGATATGGAGGATTTGGGTTCGTGGTGTGGAATCTTGGAGATTAAAAGTCCATAAAGATATAGAATAAAGGAATGTACTGTCTTGCATGTAACAATTTTAAATTTCACTGTCGTCACTATTTTGAATGTAGTTTAAAATCTGACGCTTATACATTCTAATTGACTAACATTATGACTTCTTATTGGATTGAAGTGACATATATAGCTTACCTTACAATGGCAGCACACGTTCTGCATTCCTGTATCCTAATGATTTGATTTCCCATTTTGTGTCTCAAAAGTTCTACATTTTATCGTTATATAAAAATTGTTGAACAAATACGAGTACTTCTACAGTTAAAGTCTCACAAGTATCGCCATCTTTCTATAATAAAATCAGAAATTATATTTTCCCCATAAACGTTCCAACTTACTGAACCCAGTCCACACTTTCAGTGTTGAACTACAAAATTTTTAATCGCCTTCTTTGGATCAATCGCCGGGCGAGATTTATGTGGTCAATTACACGCGCCCGCGCCACCGAACGAACCGCTAATAAAACACCCGACATTTTGTGTGGAAGCAAAGGATCAAATGAACTCTGATTTTAAGTAGTTATTGATAAGTTGTTATAATCTTAGGCACAGTGGAGACTTTTGAAACCTACACAGTAGTATTTCGTATAGTTTAAGTTATAAATTTACAATAAATCCACTACCCATCGTACTAGATTTCATTTCTAAACTTCCAATTGGAATGAAATAGCAGGTAGCAAGAATTTCTTCTCAGCATAAAGTTATTTATCAATCACCCTCTCTAACACTGCTTCATTACCCCCATGCTATCCACCATTGCCCACCTGAACTTTACCAGGCTAGAACCTTTTTACAGCACCGTTAATGACGTCCAAGTGTCCGGCTGTCCGGCAGGCTGTCCGGACATTTACGACGCCGTCCATCAAGCCAGTCGTCATAAGACGTGTGAGAATTAATTATGGACGTGTTAGATTCCCAGTTTATTGGGCCGAGTGGATTCCGATAGGAATTAACGGCCGGTTCCCAGAGGCCATAGGTCGTGACTCTGATACTTAGATATTTTATACTTATTTAGGTGTTAGTTACTTTAGTCTTTTTGATTAGTGGGTGAGTGGAAGTCTCGGAAATATATATATGGATGATAAGTGTAGCATGGGATTAAAGATCACAGTTTTATGAAAATTTTTGTATATTGCTGCAATGCTGTGGTTGCTGTGTAATAGTAAGTTTTTCTTCACAGTGAGACGAACTTAAATGTTTTCCTAAAATCTAATACATTAAATTTCGTGTTTGTGGTTGCACTCCTCCGCAACTGCTCGACGGATTTTTTTTTTTTTTGTCTATTTGATAAATATGAGAATAAGTTTCACCATCCTTCCCCCACCCTACATTACAAAAAATAAACGTTTGACAAACATTTTTTTTTAAATTACTTTGCACTACTTTAATTCTCTAATTTATTTAAATTTAAATTTTACAGACATATTTAGTAATTATCTATCGCAAAGTGCTAGTTCCCATATAATTGAGCACTTGATTATCATAATTAAGCTGTCATTTTGCCTATAAGCGACACCGACAGTTGCGCCCGCGTCGCTCCAATGCAAGCCACCGGCGACACTTTACATCGACGTGGTTGGACGTCGTTTGGACCAGGACAAGACACCGCGTGAGCATCGTATACAGTTAATTGGTCGCTGCTATCAGTTGACAACTTGCGACAAGGGGATAACCAGCTGAATTTTTAGTCTTATTATAAACTACGAGCTCATAATGACGATAATGAAATGTTCTTTATGAATTAGTGCGACAGGCTGAATATTATCATAAAACAAATACTTAGAATAATATTTTTGAGAAACGAAACATTCAGTTGCTAGCGGGGCTCGAAACTGCGTCTTCTGGAAAAGTACTCCAGACGCCTTTTTTTTTATCGTGGTAAAATCATCAAATGAGTCCTCCCGCCCAGGGCGGGAGGGACTGTCAGACTTGTACTGGCTAAAATCCTCGGTGTCCCTGAATAGTCCTTTACGTTCCGGGGTCACGGTACTTCGTTAGTCCCGCGGGCCCCGTCATTGTGCTCACACTCTGAAGCGCGCGTGGAATACAACGCGCCGTCGACTCACATAACGCGCCGTCGAGCGATACGTATACTTAACAAAATTATAAATGAACTGTTTCCCAAAACGATAACAATAACTCCAAGAGAAACCTCTTACTACAAAATAAACACTATCCAGCTCCCATAATGTCCAGCAAATAGCTTGGTTATCAGCGAGATCGTCTCTCGCGGCGCCTGCGCAGGCCACTTGCTAATTACCCGCGAACTTGCCCGAACGTATAGAGACGTTCGGCTAAGTCCGCTCGTGACACGATGATCACCGAGCGATACTGAAGCTCTTAGATTTTAGATGCACGATTTTTATTTTACCAAGTGTATTTGGGGCTTATTGGGATGTTAGATCGTGATGCGGTTTGCGCTGTAAAGAATGAGATTTCGAACCGGTGCTTTATTATTCTAATCAGAATTCTCTTTTTAGGGTTCCGTACGTCTGAATACAAAAACGGAACCCTTATAGGATCACTCGTGTGTCTGTCCGTCCGTCGCTTACAGTCAATTATCTCCGAATCTATTAGACCGATTAAGTTGAAATTTGGTACACATATCAATTCCTGTGACCCAAATACAGAGGTGTGACGTGAGCAGATGAAATCTGTATATGGGGGGTCATTTTTGGGGGGGAAGGGGAAAATTAAAAAAAAAATTCTGAAAACTGCATCGTGTGGCATATCAAATGAAAGGTCTTGTTGAGAAGATCTTAAATGTATTTTTTTGTAATTTTAAAATAAATAGTTTCCAAGTTATTCAAGAAAATAGACGAAAATTGACCATTCCCCCCCCCTTATCTCCGAAACTACTGAACCTAAAATTTTGAAAAAAATACTGAAATTAGTTTTCTCCTTAGGCCTCATTTAGACGATGCAAGAAATTGCATGCGAGCAGCGTTACACTCCGGACTATGGAGGGGCAAAAAATTCAGTTGGTTAAACAAATACCGCAATGTAGTCAAAATTGCATGCAAGTTCTCGCCTTGTCTAAATGAGGCCTTATAGATCATAGGAAAACCTATAAGAAGTCCATGATATTAAAATAACATGGTAAATCACTCAATATTGTGCGTACCAACTTACATTTTTTTTTAATACGTCATAAATCGTAAACCGCAATTTATCTTTCAAAGTTACAACCAACTTTTATATAATGTTACTTGCTGCTACGGAACCCTTTAAAGGCGAGTCCGACTCGCACTTGGCCGGTTTTTTTTCCTCTAGTACCTACACGAGTTTATTTGTAATATTCTATAGTACTCGTATCTTTCTGATCGATTTGATCTGAGGAACAGGTCCAAGAATAATCGGAAGCATGTGTGAATTTTGTTGACAGTCGTTTTAAAAACGGATTGTTGTGACTTACCTGTGACAGTTAATTTAAATAAGAATTTGGGAATAACAAAAACTCTAGCTTGAATCTAGTCAAGCAATGTTTGAAAGACTCCAACAGAATTCCACATAAATGTCATGTTGACGAGCAGTGCAAGCACAGGCAGTTAGGTATTCAGTATATTTGTTTACAATCTTTCAGTGCAGTCCGTTTACAGCCAGTGCAGTGTAGTGAATTACTGTGCGCTGATTGCGCTTATTATCGCGACTATTACCACTTGTTGGCTGCTCATTACCAGTTATTGCTCAGGAGTTATGCCAAAACTCGTTATTGTAGCTGTGTTGTATTTTGATTAAACTTTCAGTATATGTGAAATGGTTTGAAATTATCATTTGAATCAGTTTAAGTAATAAAGTAAAGGTTATATTAATTATTGAATTATGGATGTGCGTAAATATTTGAATACTTCTTCTTTTAAAAAAGTCAACTTCACTCGAAGCTTAGTAAAATCCGATAACACCGACGTACCAGGATCACTTACACACCAAGAGCCACTTTCAACATACACACTATTTAGAAGAAACTCAAGCTTACGCAACACTTTCCCACAGCCGAACACAGCTTCTATTTTAAACGGGCGCCATTCTACAATAAATTCAATTGGAATTCCCGATGGCTCAAGGTCGGTTCCTATTAGACTACAAGAGAAATGCATTTGATCGGGCTCTGTGCTCGGCCGGTGCGTTATCTGTGCGATGCTGAGATAAACAGGTGTGTGGGAGTTACCGTAATGCACTTGTGTAGTGTTGCAAGTGCGGTTACATACAAAAGTATTCTTGCAGCGAATCTATTGAACTAATGTCTTGCTACCTTTTGCTTAGGGCTGCACGATTAAAGTAAGTGTAAGCAGATTTGATCTAACCGCAATGATGGAAGTTGTTAAAGGCGATTAACTTGTGAACAATACTGATGATTCCGTTGGCTTAAAATAATGTACACCAGACTTTCAATAATGTTTAAAACATTATACATTAATTTTATACAAAGGGTAAAGTTTCGACGATAAAACTTTTGTTGGATCTGGCAACTCTAGGAGTTAATCTGCTCGGCAATGTAAAATTGTTGTGATTGCCGCTAATCTAGATACGAGAAGATGATAATGTTGTTCTAATAGACCTGACTTTGAGTTACCCGTATCTTGATCGAATGGACTACTTGGTATAAAGAAGAAACGTAGGTATAGATTACTTAATCAAAATATCGATGTAAACTTAGATGAATCCATAACAGAAAACAACAAATCATAAGAACAAGAAACAACTATAGTCGACGCAATTATTGATAACAAAAAAAAAATAAGCTCGACTTCTTATAGTAAACTAAAAATAAGAATATACAAGAATAGTGCTAACAAGCCCCGTCTGTTGGATACTAATATGACCATTAAAATGCCCGCGATCTTCCTTATAAGAACTCGTTGTAACATAACATCAGTCGCGCAGGAAAAACTGTGCTTTTGTTCTACACTCAGAAACGGCTCAAATGCTTCGCTAAATTAATGGAACTTCACTTCATTCAATAACTTTGTATTATTTATTTTAGACTAGAACTACAAATATGTATTTGCAAGAAAAAAAGGTTCCATCTATTGTGTCATAATAAGAACCTTTGATCAACTCTACAGATTTGTTTGCGCACCATTTGGCCCATTGATATAATTAAACAATTTAGTCAATGGTAGCCGTGGGCTTTATTGTTGAATTCCTTTGACTGTAACTGATGTGAGATAATTAATATATTAACTACAAAGCTAATCGTTAATCGGGCTGCAGTGTAATCTGGTTTCTGGGACCCACTTAAAACATTAACTGGAAAATCATAGCTATAAATCTTAACATTAGCCTTGGCTAGCTCTAGCTAACCGTCTGTCCTGTCTTTTAACTTTATGAATTCTAATTTATAAAGTTAAGACACAAAAACTAGTTCAAGATTCAACTTCAAGACCGTCCTATTAGAATGGTTTCAAGGAGGTTGTTGCTTTTTCATAGCAACAAAGTTTTATTATTCACTGCACAATGCAATCTTTAAATCCGAAAGTCAACAGGTGGCCTATTCTATTCTACTTACCATTCCGCTAAAACCTACGAACATAATTTTCAATAATACCAGTATCTAGAATGTTTAAAAAAATACAAAAGATAATTTTTTAGCCATCTTTTAGTAAAAATAGACGCAGATACAGTTATCTATGATCATAGCTATCGGCTAGATAAGGCTTGTGTACCAGGACTACATAAGCACCGAAGAGCTCTCGTTGCGCTGTCAACTGATGGAAAAACTCAGATGTACTAACTGCGGTCTTAATGAGAGTCGACAAACTGGATGGCGAAGGGCCTTCACGTTCGCTTTGTGAGGATACGATTCTTCATTGTTTTCTTTAAAAATGCTACTTATTATTGCAATGTTTTTGACTGATTCTTTGTGCTCTACGTAAAAAAGAAAATATAGCAGTTGGCATATGCTACAATTATAATTTCCTGTCCGAATTTCCTTAATATAAATGTAGATTAAAAAAACGAGAAAAGTAAACTACATACCTACCTCAATCTGTAACATTTCTGTAGTAGATTTTCAACCTTATCACAATACTGGAAGGTCAATGTTCGATTGTGAAAATTTTTGTAGATTCGGGTAGGTTGACCTGCTGGCGTCTGTACCATGCCTGTGTGTATGTGTGTGTGAGGTAGTGATTAGTGAGGGTATGTGTACGTTAGTGGTGAATAGCATAGGTTTATAAAATCAATAATAGATTATTAGTTAGTCGAGTTGTGGTTTGAACTATCCCAATTAGATACGTACATAAAAAAGTAGTTCACTTTCTGTGTAGTCTAATGATGCGAGAAGGGCTATTACTGTATTTTTAAACTTTAAAATACATGGACACTCTTTAACTGATTCCTTATAAAGGAGATTCTGGGAATGCTCATCATTAGGTATTAAAAAACAGTCAATATTATTATATTATTGTCAATATTTTTGGGCATTAATACATTATACTACTGTTATCTAGGTTCAGGGTCCATTTACAGTTACATGTCCGTCGCATCCACACTTCGCCACTGGGCCGTCATAACACGCGCCCTAAAAGGCAGTGGTATCATTACCCGACCGGTCGGCTACTGGCCACCTCCGCGCCGCACTGCGCGCCTGGTAGCCGCGCACCCAGTCTCGAGTGTTGTTTTTATGCACCTCGCTATGTTTGTGTTGCTATTGAGATGGCATGTTACCTAGTCCATCTGTCAATTACATCTCCCAATACAATTTGTACCTTTCTATCATTGTATTAAAGTCGAATTTTCTTACCCTAGTTACCAACACAATGGTGGACGAAGTCGTTTCATTCACGTTTCTTTGTGTTCGGTATTTAGAATATGACGTAAATGGACGTATTATAAATTTTTTGTAATAGTTATTTATGCAACTGTTGTATAATCAGGGGTATTAAAACACGAATGTAGGTTTATCACACGAGGCGTAGCCGAGTGTGATAATAGTATCACATGAGTGTTTTAATACCTAATTATAACAGTTGCATACAAGACTTTATCTACAATCATGATGTGAATTCTCTATAAAAGATTTTCATACCATAGGGTGTTGTACAGAACTATGTGAATTCAAGATGGCGGGAAATAACACGATAAGACGAGAATCCGAAATTACGAATTAGTCTACAATTTATTGTTCTTTTTTCAAAATGTTAGCGATCTGGTGGTAAAAATGTCATTGCATGAGAATGTTCTTTTTTTGAAATTCATTATAACACGCGTTTGGATGATATAATGATCATTATAGCATTGAGTGTTTTAATGTTGGCAATAAGCTAATTGTTATAGGTTCTTTTATAGAGGATTAATAGCATGATAGTAGATAAAGTTTATTTACGATCTCTCGTAGTTGCGGCCTTTTTACTCTGCTCTGACTGGCAATTTTCTGAAAGCCAGTAGCTGGGAATAATTTCGCATAGCATTAAACGGTAGCTCCGTCGTGTTCTGGTCGCCTGGTACCGCCTCTGGCCGAAAGCGACTAGTGCTAATAATAAACGTTGAGAGGCAAAACTGAGGAGCATTTATTACTGTTTATTATTGCTGTTGGAGCACTGTGGTTTGTTGGACGATTAATGTGTTCAATAAGCCGGGGAGAGGTGAATTAATCCGGCGTATCGATCGCATTATTATTATCAATCTTGGACATAAAACAAATTAGATTCTAGAAGTAGATAAAAGCTGTTGAAGATGTTTTTCCAATACAAACGCGTAGTGAACTAATAATGCAAACAAACAAACAAATAGTCACTTCCAAATAATTAATCTGGATAATTAGCGGCCATTATAGCTGGTAGTTATCCGACACACATAGATTGCGGTAGTTTATGCGCAGCGCGATAATTAGCAATACTTTATCGTCATAAATCCTAGTGTAGGTAGCAATTAGCGACTGGTTACTTACTGACCATCTACTACTAGCTACCTAATAGTTTTCCTTAGAGAACGAGGGCTATTCTATGCGAAGCTCACTACAGTATTTGACATGTTACTAACTAACGTTTCTCCTTATATGGAGAGTAGTTATTGATTCCTCCACGTTGTTCGGTAAACCATTAAAATTCATCAAAGGATAACTGCTCTAAACATTGCAGCTAAATCGCTGTTCGAATATTATTATCGAGTACAAGATGTTTTGACATTCGCTTAAGCGCATATATATTAAAAAATTAAATTATAACATACCCGCGACACAAAAACCTTAGTTCCCTTAAAAAATAATTTAAAAAAAAACAATAACCCCCGAAGGAAAAAAAGGGGTGTTATAAGTTTGACGTGTCTGTCTGTCTCTCTGTGGCAGACAGACAAACCGGAAAAAATTGTAGATAATAAATAATTTGGAGCGGTCCACCAACGCGACGTTTTTTTTTTATAATTATTAATACCTACATATTTATGTACTTTAAGATTGAGTTTTAAAAATTATTTTTTACTTATTGTAGGGAAGTTTGTTTTTATGTCGGGATTTTTTTTTTTAATTTTTATATTATTTTTTTAATTAGGGCGGTTACAGTACTTAAGTGGCAAGGGACAACAGTTGAAAAAACTGTGGTTTACTTAGGCAAAAGTACTTTCACAAAGAGCCAAGTCTATGTAGCCTTAAGTAGAGTAAAAACCTTGGATAGTGTAGCAATTTGCGACTAAAGGAAACTATTTAATAACCCACATGACAATCTTTAGCAGAATTGCAAAGACTGAAATGTAGTAATTGATACTCTCATTTGACAATCGAATTTCTTTGTCCCAATTTTCCCACCACCAATGTTCTCATGAAACGAAGCTCAAGAACACTCTCGATGAAGTCATCAAGAATTTCAGTGTGCTTTCATTTGAAACACCGAGTATATTTGCAGACATTCGGTTATTCTTCCTCACTTTCCACACCTGTTAAACGGCTCAACCGATTTTCATCAAACATGTTTAAGAACACTTGCACAAAAGACACCTTTAATAAAAAAATAACTAAATTGGACTCGATTCAGCCGTTCGGGAGCTATGATGCCACAGACAGACAGAGAGACACGTCTAACTTATAACAGCCCTCTTTTTCCATCGGGGATTAAAAATAGGTTGTAGCCAGGATTATCCATCAGCAAATGGCTCTAAAATACAACCTTGTGAAATCGGAAGTGCCATACTACAGTTCTTTAAAAGGGCAATATCACACTGTACTGGGATTAATCCATCATCGCTGACAGGAATATTGTAGAGAATGGACCTGATACAGTGGTGGTGGGTCGATCAGAAAGGCGCGCAATGATTGTTGACATAACCACCCTCGTGAGAACCTCGTGAAAGCCAAGAAAGATGAGCAAATCAAGTACGATATCTTGACTTGGCTCGCGAAGTTAATGTTTTTAAACACTTAAAATAATATGTAAAAAGATAACCTAACTAATATTGTTGAAGTCGGAGTCCGCTTCCTGCATAAGAATTATTTTTAAAACTTATAAAACCATTACTACTCTCTAGACAGCTTTCTTCCTTTTTTTCGAAAAAAATGACCCTTTGCCAATCACTCTGCTATTATAAATTCGCAAAGAAAGCGCATCTGGGATGATTGATGCAAGCGATAAATGACGGTGTCGGCTCGTCCTGACTACGGCTGGACCGCGACGGTTATTATCTTAATTCGCAATTACCACTTACCTTTAATCGCTGATGAGCGTTACACGTGTCTGGAGGAAGTGCTTATCTTTCGATATAAGGTTAACCAATTAAATATGAAATAAAATCCAGCCAAAGTCGCAGCACCGGCAAGTTTTATAGCATAACTTGACCTCCCTAAATCAAAACTGTTCTAAGACTGGAGATTTATACTTGGTGGCTCCTGGCAATCAGTTCTAATACAAGTTGCTTTTTTTTACCTACTACGGTTATGGCAGTTTTCTTATTTCTCTTTTTGTAGCTTGTGCCGTGTAAAGTATATTTCAACTCAAGTCTAAGTTTCGATGCCTGTCTGTCTGTGCTGTCATAAAGCTGTAGGCTATGTGAATAACTGTAAGTAATTACAAACAACAGTCAAGCATCGTAGGATCACGGAAGGTCAACAGTTAACAGGTTAACAGTTATTTTTACTTATAACCTTGTTAGAAAAACCATTGTCTCGGCTCGGCTAGTGACCACTATGTCAAACGACCGTAATAAAAAAAATCCAAAGACATAATCCACCAGATGCATTTGCAAATAATTGACTTCAATTTATTATAGAAAAGTGGTTTTTCTAGTAAGTCTATTCAATATTCTCGTTTGTATATTATGTTTTTGTTATTTTATATAACATCAATAAATATGAAGAGAATAAAAAGCAATAAAATAATAAAAATTGAAGTTCCCACAATGCTCAATCATTATAATCTGATCGAATTGGTGATCAACCGTTACCCATTAAAAAAAAACATCAGCTAATTCGTAAAATCGATTATTATAAATCAGTATTGGACACAAAACAGCTGGTTTCTAAACTAATCCCATTTTTACGACACAAAGTGATATTTTTAATGTCAATACAAAATTACAGTTAAACTTTAGTGAAAGTGAGTTTACATTTCTCTTCCCACGTGTGGGTTATGGAACGACCTTTAACTTTCCCGCGGTTAACTATTGGCAGATGACATCAAATGTATGGCTCCCTATACTTCATCATTTGGTTTACGAGAACACTGAATAATTTGATCGGAGTCATAAGTCGTGGGACAGTGACGCTGTGGACGGATTTGATGTCTTCTTCTTAGCTGTACTTAAAGTAGTAGTTATGATTATGATACATGTTGATTTCTAACTCTTATCATACTAATTAATTGTGGATTTTTGGATTTACCGTAAGTTTTTGCTGATAAGTTTTGAAAGAAACTTCACTAAAATAAGGAGAAGCTGTAGTAACATTTTGTTTCTACATCTAGTTAAAGCTTAATCTAGTGGTTTTTAAAGCCTATGGTATAGATACCGTAGCAATAAGGCAATACGTATCCATAACCAGTAGTAGACCTATACGGACTGAAAGCCTGCGATGTATGGACATTAAAGTGCCAACACTTCCGACAACTATTCCAACCAGTGACTTAAATGAAAATTACATAAAAATGTATTGAATCATTCATCATAACTCGCACAAAATATCAATACCATATTGATATATATCAACACTTTTTTACCAACTGATTATGTTAAATAATTCTATATGTGTGGTCTAATTCAGTTTTAATAATTCAGAGGGCGCGTTTGTCAATGAATACATAAGTCAAACATATTAATAGCATGGTATAGATATGGTAATGTTATGATTTATGCCTTAACTGTCCGAAGTGTTGATTAATTGGTAATTATATTTGCTAATCGTGTGAACTGGGTTTATAAAAAAGAGGTCATTGACTTCGGTAATGTTTGGGTTTAAAACATTTTGATTTTGAATAAAATTAAAAAAAAGCTCACGCGACATAAAAGTTTCTAATTAATTGCTTAGACTTCAAAACATCTCTTCTCTTCTTTCTCTCACTCGTTTTTTCTGTCATCTAACGAACGAGAGGGTTGTACCTAGGTAAACTAGAGAGACATATAACGTGGTAGGACTCATTTGATGATTCAAATGAGTCCTCCTACCACTTACTGTAAGACTTGCTTGTACTGACTAAAATCCACGGCGATCCTTCAATAGCCATTTACGTTCCATGGTCACGGTTACCTGATGAGACAGTGTCGCGACGAGTAGGCATTGGTACCTTATGTTTTGTACAAAGATTGATAATTTCTATTATCAGAAAGTGTTTTTTTTAAACATATTATGATAGTGTATATCATCCGTTTCAACCCACATATGATTTTGACTAGTGGTACACCCAGTGGTGACCAACTGGTCACCAAGCTGACCAAAAATTTCGTCACTGTATGATTGATGGGTGTTTTAATTACTCTGCTGTATGCTCGTTTGTCACTGACCAACTGTAGCCTGATAGAGTGAGTGCAGGATATCTACGGGACCACGCCATCCATCATCAGATGTCGAGCTCTGTGCGTGTTCCATGATACACGTTGCATGTTTAGAGTTGCCTAGCGTACATACCTAATTGGGGCTTGACTCTAATGCCCATGTTCACTAATACTAGATGATGCCTAAATAAGAGCACGTTATCGTATTTTCAATCAGCTCAGCTCCAATCCTTGGAACTCTAAATTTTGAGCAGTGCAAAAATATTTAGTGAAAACAAGCACAAAACTACAATTATCTACTTACGAGTACATTCCGGTACAAGTTTGAGGTCAGGGTTATCGGAATTTAGATCATTGTAGTAGAAGTACTACTGCTTGTTTAATTGACTTCTAATCTAATCCTATTTCCTCCTTTTATGCCTAGGACCTTTACAGCAAGAGCCCACAATTTGCCATTTAAGACTATTTAACCATTTAATTTTATGGAAATAGCGAAGAGACTAAAATAACACAAATTTTTCGATTCCAGAGAAATATAGCAAGCAGCGCGATGAAGTCTCCATTACCAAATAAAACTAAAATCCCTCCTATTAATATCAATATTAATACGATACATTCAAAGCAATTGACGCCGTAAATGTTGACGATAAATCGTACGCGAACTAAATAAAATAACACGAGAGTCGAACCCGCTACCCGGTAGCCGCGAACTGTCTCTCACACACTCGCACACCGCTTATCCTGACACACACTACAAAAAGACGATTCAAGATTTATTGTGCATCGATCTTGAAATCGAACGGCGCAGTAATCTTACTTATATCCCTCTTACACCTTTACAAAACCATCCCCTTTCTCGCTCTGGTTCATTCAATAATCGAAGCTCATACAGGATCACTTTTTGATCTTATTTTCGATTAAAGTATGATGAATGAAAGATTTACAATGTTATAATGTAAACGCCTCGGAATGGACTTAGATTTAATCCTGGATTGAACTAGTTTTTGTTTGTTTTGCTTCCCTGTCGTTCCGATTTTATAGTTTGTGTGGCAATGACGTAAAGATACGATCAAAATAGTTTTAAATTTTACTCAATAGACACTCTGAAACCAATAAACCATAACCTTTCAATGAATTTCATAGAAACAAAAAAAAAATGGCATTTGTACAAAAAACAGCAAGTTATGTCAAGTGGTTTGTAGTAATTAGATAGCGTGTAACCAAACGCAACGTTTCTGTTGAGGAACTTTTCGATCGATGAGAATAAAAGATTTCAACGAGCGTAGTTAAATGAAATCTTTGCTATTTATAGATTTTGTCTACCACAAGATTTCTAATGTCGAAATAGATTTTATCAACAACGATACAACGTTCATTGTAAATCGAATGACCATAAAACTGTAAATTATTACTTCTGTGTAGAAAACAAAATGACAAAAAACATAAATTTTGACCATAGATTCTACCTCAGTAAGTTTCAGCAGTAATTCATCGTCATCAATGTGATTCCTCGCCCGGTCACTTCAACATTGGTCATGGATGCCATGTCAGCTGTCGATGCAACGTGTTTAATGAAGTGGGAATTCTCTAATTTTATTTGTTTTAAACGCTCTCTGATTACCGATTACTAGCTAATAGCGGAATGCGTTCAATCGCCAACGATTACGCGTTAGAAAAAATGTAAACTTAGCAATTCATTTAAGTAGTTAATAGCTATAATCGGTGTAATCGGTCAAGCCGGTTCATCTCCATATAAAGAACGGTACACGAGACAAGCCCGCGCCCGCGGCTCCGCTCGAGACCTTGCCAGCACAAAACTTGACTTACTTTTACTGGTACTTGACCAATTTCTTGGCGTAATAATTTATTATCGCCAAAAACAACCTCCATAAGGAGTTATTAGATGAAGTAATCGCGGGTTTTTATGGCTTCGATATTGTAATAATTCGTCGTTGGCTCTCCTGCCGAACTAAGACATTATGTAACATGTTCAATTTAAACTCCGTTCACTCTATATGTATATTTTTATCTCCAACACACACATAAATATAAATCCAATAAGGTAGAAGAACCTTTAATTGATACAACTTGGTATTCTGCCGACCCTTTGACAGATATTATTATAAATATCATATAAATAAGTGAAGTAACGACAACTGGTAACCACGACTATATCTACACTCGCACTCCTTACAATATAATAATAATTGTATAGGTGGTGCGCGGGCGCAGGTACATAAACGCGAACATTAAGATCGTGCGCTGGAACACGTTATAAATGCCCCATAATGATTGATATTAAACCATTAGGGATATCGGAGGCTACTCAGAATACCTAATCACGTTTTAAATAAACTTTTATTGCGCAAATGAAATTACGCTAAAACATAACGAAAAATGCAATAAATAATTGTCTACAAATAAGTTATATTGAAAATCGGTACCGTGAACCTTGGACAAATCCAACATAAAGATCGCAAAGTGATTCCACACAATCGGTGAGTTTTACAATAACCACCATATCGAAATCATAGTTACTAAATAAAGATGATGCTTTCATGTTAGGCAATAAGATGGCGGAATAACTCTAAAATGATTTCAAATCGACACCTGATACGATGCAGAAGGATAAAATATCTGGCAAATCGTTATTGACGATAAGGCAGGCCGAGGTCGCGCCAAATCACTAGTCTAGGAAACTGGTTAAGTGATGAGCGGCAGCGGTTTATGACCATCTGTTTCTTAACACCTACGGTGTATAGTACGTTAAATAGATTGAGACGTTATACGAATGCAGTAAGATAAATAGAATATACCTAGGTTTAAATGTACTGCAGTGCTCCGTGTCCCTCCAGCAACATTTCGGTTTAATAAGTCAATGACGGGCTCGACGCAGCTCCCGCGCCCGCTCGTACCTCGTTCACTCGCCTAGACATATTTTAGGCGAGCCAGCAGTAATGTTACCTGTTTGTGGGGACATTCCGACGACGTTGCTGTTGAAATCGACGCGAACCAGATTGTTTACGTTTTAGATAGAGATAGTTGGGCACGTGAGATACTGCCGACATCAACTTAACGTGGATACGCTACTGGGCTTCCATTTGTGTACATCGAATAAGGAATTGCGTTACGTAAAAATGGCATGGCAAGTTCTAAAGAAAAATAAACAAGATCTAACTCTAGGAACTAACATAACATTTGAAGATAACAGTTTTGTAGATAGACAAAGTATATGTATCCAGATAGTGTTCGAAGAAGACAAAAATCCAATCAGTTTTTAAATAAGATTTGTTTGTCACAGATCAGACACGTTACTTATGGAACTAATCGTACCAAACAGGCACAACATAAACAACACTATCAACTTCAGGGATTAAAACAAACCTTGAAACTAAAAAACCTCCTCATAAAAAACAGTCCCATCCACTTCGATGCCAACGTGCCAGTTTCAATAAGTGGCCATACTGGTCAGACATCAGTACCGGGCGACCTTCCTTGGCGACAGGTCACTACGTCGAATGGCGACTAATAGAGCGGCTTGATGCCAGCACTGGCCGCTAGTCCACTCACTTGCGAAATAAACAACCAGCAGAAAGCCATCCTGCCCAGACACAAACACAAACTAGGATTAAAATTGAGACAATAAAATACTAAAAACTAATTGTGTGTCATTCTTGCTCCTGTTTCGTTTACATCACTACTGTCCAATGTGTTCGCTTTCTTCGAAGAGTTATAGGAACACTCTAGTACTTACGCCAGTGTCTCACTCCCCTCAAAAACTCCCGTTAAGGTGATTAATGTTCTCCAACCGAAAATCTTTTATTTTTAGCTTACTTGTGATTTGACACTCATAATTGCGATTAATGTCGAACTTAAGATAATATCTACATTTGCGAAAGAAGACCTGCATAGACGTTTAACTGTCAAATCGGATTGAGGACATCGCTGGGTCTACCGGTTACCCGACAATGATAAGGTTGACCGATGACAATCCATTGATACTCAATCATTGAGGGCAATAGAACTAGTTACTGATAAGATAGTTTGAGTGGCAGAGCTTAGCAGTGACAGGTAATAATAGGCCGAGTTATGAACTTGCTACCAGTTACTTGCGCTAGTAGTATCGCGGAGCTACATTTTATTGTGGAATAATCTGCGTATTAGTACGAGTATCAGATGATCGCTATGCTAGTTCTGCTAAGAACGGTAACGTCGTTTTGGATTTTTACTCCATTTAAGATCTATACTATAGTAGGATCTATAATTATTTTTGTGGAGAGAAAATTGTTGTATGAAAATCTTTTTTTTTTGCTCTTGGTATAATCTATTTTTTATACTATAAGGCACAACTACTACTACTATCATGGTGAGCGTTGCGAGGATAGGAAGCCATGTAATTACTATTTCGAATCGATATGCAATAAGTATATGTATATATGGAATAATAAACAGATACAAAGTTAAATCAAATTCTAATAACTGAGTTTTACTACAATACTCTTAAATTTTCAAAGCATCAGCAGGAATTTCTAAATCACAGTACAATGAAGAACATCTCGTTTACTCGATGAGAGTATAATGAGTGATGCTGGGCGAGACACGCGTGAAGTACTATTTGGCTTGTAAATCAATATAATTAGGGACGTTAAATTCCTGTTAACACCTCTCGGTGATTACGATGTCGTGATCGTAAACGAGCGCCCACTTTGTACATTTCTGCATACATATACATAAATTACATTGCTGGCCGCAGTGGATCTGCGTGGCCTGGGCCCGCTACCGGCTACACGATGGAATAAAAATAGATTTTATTATAATTACGGACATGTTGCTTTAATTACGCTCTAGAGATAGGTTTGCTAATTATAATTATAAATTGTTCAGTAATTGCGACTGGTGACGATTGTACGGGACCGTGTAATCGGAATTAAATGGAGGATGATACGTTAAAATTCTGCGAATATCAGAAGATTTCTTGATCTTGGAACAATTTAAATAATTTTGAAGAACTTCGTCCTTACGAGTACTACTCAAAAACTTATAATAAAAAAACTCGCACTGTTTTTGTGATATACAGAAACTGCAGAACTACTAAGATCTCACTTACCCAATTCCCATTCATATGCTTCCATGGCAGCCCTTGTAGCCTAATAGACTATATTGGTTATAAATTGGAAACTATGATGCTTCTTCCTTTACAATAGGGCCACACTAACGGGAAATTCCGTTGAATATCACGTTACGGGAAATGCCGTTAGTGCGGCCGGATTTTTTGATATCCGAATCCGTATCGTTTTATTTTTGTCAAAAATAAAAATTGTGACGGATATTAACGACATAAACAAGAAATTAGAAAACGTGTGGTGAATATTCATTGAAAGCTCTAAACACTCTTAAAGTATTGGCTTTTCAATTACGATATAATATCTCTTAGGTCCTTTAGAAAATAACCATGACAGTTTAGTTTATTTTGTATGTCTCTTGGCGGAATATAGGATGGACCAAAAGTCTTATAAAACATATTATTTTGTGCCCTGTGTTCCCTAAATTAATAAATGAATTAGAAGTGAATCACATAAAGATAAATTAAAAATCATACATTCTCGGAAAATAACAGCAGTTATTTTCCGTTCTCATGCGATCATCATGGAAATAAACCATACCTAGTTAATTAATTTTTATCTTATTTAGTAATGATCTTTTTTTTATTGATAGGCATGTCAAGTTTATGAAACATGTCGCCCGACATGTTGAGTGTCTAATGGTGTACAATAAACCCACCAACGTTTTACGATGACGATCATTGCGCTAGCATTCATTAGAGGTGGCCGAGGTGGGTCGCGACACTCGAGTTCGATACCAGAAACCATAAAAACGTATTTATTCGCTCTTGTAAATTCGTTATAATTAATCATTAATGTATAATTAGTTGCAAGTGACATATTTATACAAATAACGTATTTTTGTTTTATAAAAACATAATATATTTAATAGAAACGAATAAAATAATCAGATACAGTTATGATTTAATTTGACAATTAATGTAAAAGTTTTTTGCCGTGTTTGAATTCGTGATAGGTGCCTTACCGGTTTGGCGACAAATCTAATTAAGAATACAGAAAATGGTGACATAAATAAAAAAAAATTGGACAGTTTGTATATTTATGTGCGTTTGAGGTCAGGTCAGCGACCAGTCGAACACCCGACCCAGCTCATAGCTATCTGCAGGTGTCCCCTCACAGGCCGGATGTATTTTATATTATTTTATGCACATAGTTTTGAAAGCAAGCTTTGTGAGGTTAATTTTTTATTTATTTATAGTAACTAATACATCAATAGTTAAAACTGGAAGGAGCAAGCGCAGGTAAAGCGAAAGGAGTGGTGGAAGGTATTTGGCCTGGAGCAGGACAGAGCAGGCTAGAAATAAAACTTCAGAAGGTATCACTCATAACATTATCACTCTTCTGTAATACTTGCCTTTTTGAACAATTAGCGTTATCAGCAATAAAATTAGGAGAAGTAATGCGATCACAAGGTGCGGATGTGAACGTGTGAAGTATGAAGTTATTGTGGGGAGTTAGTGCCGTGATAACGTTTTATCACCCACAAACGCTGTACAATCTCACAGAAATAACGAAATAACCTTGAATTTATAGTCCTCTTTATGAAACGAGCGTACCCAACGCAGCTCAACTAGGATACTGGTTAATTACAAGGAGAGTTATGTAAACTGGAACATTGTAAGAAAACTATATGAATTTTTTTTTACTGAAAAACGTTCCATAAGTTCCATATGTATGTGTTTATTCTTTATGTATGTAAAGCTTGTAGTGGTAAAATATGGACGTAAAAAGTTTACATTGCACCTCTCTCGCGGTCTCTTCCTTCTTGAGTCTCTCTAGCTAACCCTCTGAGAATCACCGGGTATTATTAAAAAATATTTTTGGTTTCAGAATTAAATCAAACATCCCATAAATATCCCTTTTTAAGCTTTAATGATAGTGAAATCACATTTTATTTCATTTCATACACACATTTTCACAAAAACGATTACAGTTACGATCGCCTGACATAAGAAGAAAAGAGGGGCAGGGTTCAAAGTTAGTCGTTAAGGCGCTACCTCACTGCGAGCATTTACCTGTAATGTAACGTTACAGATTCGAGCATTTCATCAGTGATGGAGGTAAATCGAGCATCACAATGCGCACCTTGTAATATAAAACGAGTTTGCATCAGTGAAAGACGAGAACCGAGCATTACAATGCGTAGTACCTTGTAACAAATCTATACTTAATGTACGCGAACGTTCGTCAGTCAGGGAGGTGGTATTGTAATTTAATACTCAAAGTCGAATCTATAATGTTAAATTACACGCGAACACTCGTCAGTCAGGGAGGTAGTAATGTAATGCTCAAAGTCGAATCTACAATGTTACATTACACGCGAACGCTCGTCAGTCAGGGAGGCAGTAATGTAATGCTCAAAGTCGAATCTATAATGTTACATTACACGCGAATGCTACTGGTGAGGAAGCGCCTTTAGGCAGAGACCTGTGGACCTTATGGTCCACACACTTTTCGCTAAATAAGAATGTTAAGTTCCTCAATAATAGGGAGCGTGCCTATTTCCATAAATCGGCTGTAATCCAGACGACGTGGCTGCTACTGAGGAATTCCTAAAAGAAAAACCTTGTAAAACGTTTTCCGAACCGGGATTAAAATCCGTGACGGCGGCGAGCCCACACTCAGCAGGTCCGACTCTTAATTTTCATCTTAATTAAAAGCATAATTCTGATAATAATAAACCAAATTCATTCTTCATTTAATTACTTCATCCGAATGCAGCTAATTTCTGGCCACGGCAATTACTTTTCTTTTTTATAAGCCGTAAATAGTAACATCTTTTTCACACGTTCCACATGTAGGGACATTGGGACACTCGCTACACAAACATAAAGAGTATAATGAATCGCGCTTGCTATCGGTACGGCACCGCGATTCACCGCGGGGACACAGACTCAAAGTTTTATTGGCCCATAAAGTTGCCAGCGGCCGGTATCCGGTATCTAGCGGTAACCGTTACTTTAGATACCAAATTTATTTCATCAAACGCACATCTCAACTCTCGCTGCTTCGTTTAGGGATAAGTTCTCACTATCAGAAAATTAAACTCGCTTTTTTTTTAATTACTTACCACTCCGCTTACGAAATAGTTCGCCAATATGTGTAATTTTGAAAGTAGTTATTGCTACAGATTTGATTTTCTTTAGCAAAAGAACCATCTTTTTGTTCACTACCGTCTTGCTTGGATCCGTCGCAACACGATTTTTTCTTCAAGTCCACCATTTTTGCTGGTATTTTATTATCAAACATGTACTTTCCAATATAATCAAATGTTTCACTATTGGCCGTGTCACCAAGTATAATCTTTACCTACACTAATTTTGCTCGAAGTTTTAAGTGGAATACCATCTTCAGCTAAGTCATCATAGCGCACGGTAAGTAACTTTACCCATTACCCAACACATCGGTATTAAACTGGCCCGAGTGGAGAAATTTTCCAAATCGCTTACACTGTGCGTCGCCTTTATGTGCCTTTTAGATATTAATAATAGCTATGTTTTTAGTACTTTATGTTTATTGTTATTATATTTCTATTGACCTGACCATGAGTACAATTTAGAAGTCGAGTCATTTCATATAAGCTGTTATAATCTTAAACCCTTTCTATCCATGCAAAAATAATAATCTATCGAGACTTTAATAGACATGAGGCCAATTAACAAAAGAAAAAAATGGTAAACAAGTTTTAACTGCTCACGGAATAGGCACCGCCAAAATCATTTTAACATTAGATTATTACCAGAACAGCGGAATCAAATACTCAATCCAGGTCATGTCTACATCGAGTACGCCACAATCGCGGCGGTAAGACTCCTCTTTGAGGAGTGGCTGGATAGGCGTCACGGCGTCCTGACTTACCGCATGACGCAGTTCCTCACCGGACACGGAAGTTTCGGGAGGTACCTGTGTCGAATGGGGAAGGAAGAAACGCCTAGGTGTCACCACTGCGAGGATCGCCCGGAGGACACGGTGGAGCATACGGTACAGGACTGCCCCGCTTGGGCAGAGCACCGCCGTGTCCTCACGACGGCGGTGGCTCTCGCGCCCGGCATTGGTTGAGGCCATGCTGCGGGGCGAGACGGAGTGGGAAGCGGTCTCCTCCTTCTGAAAAGCAGTCATGCTCGCGAAGGAGGGACGTGAGGGAGAGGACAGCGTCCTCCCTCCACCCCAGCCGCAGTGGTAGACGCCCACTCAGGGAGAAGACTCATTTGACGATTTTAGCACGATAAAAAAAGTCATATTCACATGTGCAGCATTCGCAATAGACGTTCAAGTAGAAATATATAAAAAATATTTAAAAAAAAAAAAACAGAATTAGAGGAAGAATAGCAGGTTATAATTATAGTTTCTGTCTACAACACCTAAAACGCGTGAGTTTATGTACGATATAATAAGTAAAATTCTTAGAAACAAAGCCACCATTAGGTAAAAACAACACAACCTACGATAACATTTCAATTCAGTAGCGACCACAATCTATGAGTATATCAGGCAAAAACCGCTGCGCACAAAACAGCCTTTGGAAGAACAACACGTTCAGTGCGCAGCATGTCGGACATGTTATTGCGACAGCCGGCACATTGACAACAATACTACGCTGTGACACCGTTCTGCTCTTGCGGAATAACACCAAAACCTTACCTACACAAAAGTTAGCTAGGAATATGACACATAATGGTGCTCAAGACTGTTTCTTCAATGCTAACTACACAATTTATAAATGTATGAGTAATACAGGACGTTATGATTCACAGCTCAAATGGTTTTATTGTTTACAAATAAATAGAGATTTGGGATACCAGAATCACTGAACAGGTCCTTTACATATACCTAAGTAGGCACAATTACAAACACAACCCAAAAAAAAACCGAACTTAAACATTTTACACCCAAACGGTAATGTATCAACCATTAGCGAACAATGTTGGATTTTAAACATTGTTAAATATTGAAGAACAGTCATTGTTGTTTTTTTGATCAATATATGGTTATAGTGATCAAGAAGCTACTTTATTTCTCTAACGGATTCAATCAACTGATTGGGAAATATATATCATATAGCATAATTATTGTGCTATGACCGATATTCTTAAGCTTCATATTAACGGATTGATGGCTACCAATACCATGTGCATTGTACAATAGTGCCAATAGTATCAATCCTGTTTAAAAAAAATGAGGAAACTTTTACAAAACAACTGCCATTATTCTAGACACGTAACAGTGTTTTTTTTTTGTTTACAATAAAATTAAAATAATTCTGGAATTCAAGAAGTCCCGAATATCTAAAAATTTGTTTTTATACATTTAATTACGTTCAAGATTGAGAAACTTTATAGAAAACGCCTTGTTTGGTAAGTCCTACATCCGCAAAATAGGCAAGCAATCAGGCAAAAAAGAACATCGACTTACAAATGAACAAACAAATTATATTAATTTCCTTGCACACAATTACACAGAGTTTCGCAATCCAAATGATAGACAAACGTGTGTTTCCGTTCACGATGGCACAGTTTTTTGGCACAAACGCGCAGTTAGCCAGTTATTGCTCGTGGCTAATCAATGGCCACGCTGCGAGGATTACTGAGCTATTAGTGGCTAGGATCTTCGAAGACCGACTAATGTCTTCCGGCTTATGACTCCACATACTAATCGATTTCGCCATACACGATAGAGCCAATTCGTTTTCCAAGTTACAGGAATTGATTTTATTGTAATGGAATAGGAACACTGTGCTCCGTAACAAATTATTGAGGTGACTCAAAAGGCTGCCAAACTAAGATGGGATTGAGCAGGACATGTATGTCGCATACCAAACGAGCTGTGGGCCAGCAAACCTCAGAATTGGTGACCTGAAACAACGATACGGAGTCGCGGTAGACCACGATGCAGATGGCGGGATCGCGGCGGTAAGACCCCTCCTTGAGGAGTGGCTGGATAGGCGTCACGGTGTCCTTACCTACCGCATGACGCAGGTCCTCACCGGACACGGAAGTTTCGGGAGGTACCTGTGTCAGATAAGGAGGGAAGAAACGCCTGGGTGACACCACTGCGAGGATCGTCCGGAGGACACGGTGGATCATACGGTGCAGGACTGCCCCGCTTGGGCAGAGCACCGCCGTGTCCTCACGACGGCGATAGGCGGAGACCTCTCGCGCCCGGCATTGGTCGAGGCCATGCTGCGGGGCGAGACGGTGGAGGAGGCGGGCCTCGTGAGGGAGAGAACAGCGACCTCCCGCCACCCCAGCCGCAGCGGTAGACGCCCACGGCGTCGGACGTCGCAAGACGATCTCCGGCTACCGTAGGCGCGGGCATGCGGGCGGCGAGTAATGGGCGACTCGCAGCCCGACCATGGACCATGCCCGGGTCGACGGCGCGTTGTGTTCCACGCGCGCCTCAAGGAGTGTCAGCAAAATGACGGAGCCCCCCTCTAGAGGGCCAAAGCCTGCCGGGGTCGTGGGACTTACGAATTACCGTGACACCGGAATGTAAAGGGCTATTGAAGGACACCATGGATTTTAGTCAGTACAAGTCTGACAGTCCCTCCCGCCCTGCCCTGGGTGGGAGGACTCATTTGATGATTTTACCACGATAAAAAAGGGGTTTCTATCAAAATCATTGATTACCAATTTTCTCACGAAAAAAAACATAAATTTCAAGAATGTAAATGCATCAAACAATCAATTAGTGTGTCTTAACCTTCAGAACTCCGAGCTCTCAGTGCGCCAATAAAATATGATTTCGTAAGTCTAATCGCGATGTATGAGCATAAATACTTGAGTCCACATGACGCCTCTTGATTTACCGACGTTGGCCGGGCTTCGGCCAGCGGGCAGCGGGAAATTAGTCTCGGCCCGCGACTTTACCCGTTTTGGTAGTTTACCTTTATTGGTTATTGAAAGTGGTTTTTGATTTTCAATTATCAGTTTTTAAATTATTTTTTAAGAGGTTTTGTTGAGGTTTCTATGGTGGTATGTTTATTGTGCAGTTACTGTCATCGTTATCAGTATGTCACTTCTCTATTTTAATTTTAAATAGGTTGTCCTGTTCAGTTTTCTATTTACCACAAGGTTTAAATCTTAGTAGAATAAAAACACAAACAGTTCAATTTCCAATTCAATTTTAAGATTACATCAAGTCAGACAACTATCCATCACACATAAATATTTTACGCGTTAATGGATGGTAGGAATATTTTAAATGTTAATATAACGAGTAACAACAAACTTATTTAGTAGACGTTTAATTGATTATTTCGTCCTTATATCTTTACATTGAGAGTGATATGTGAATGGTGTTGCTCTTGATGTACATCATAAATTAACATCTTAAAACTGCTAAATGCAAGGTCATAGTTTACTAATTTATGATACGGCTGAATTAGGAAGCGGTAATTACTGCCTTAAGAGCGCGTATTCTGAAAGTTGGCAATGTCGCAAACAGTTGTCAAATAGTAACAAGTTTTAATTAATTTGGCAATGTTAATGTATGGAAATAAGAATGATGGCTCTGTATTGCACTAAAAAAATGATTAGGGAATGCAATAATTAATATCGTAACACAGATTAAATAGTTTTAGATGTAAAGAAAGTATATGCTTTTTTTACACCTGAAACGGTTACAACATCAATTTTTTTTTATCGAGGTAAAATCAAATCACTCAATCAATCAAATCAAATGAATCCTCCCAACCCAAGGCAGGGCGTGAGGGACTGTCAGACTTGTACTGACTAAAATCCACGGTATCCTTCAATAGCCCTTTACGTGCCGGGGTCACGGTAATTCGTTAGTCCCGCGACCACAACATCATTTAGTGTTTTAATGGCATTCCTATATCAATTGTTTTAGTGCACTACAGAGCCATATTTCTTATTTTCATACCTACAGTAAAATTACCAAATTAATTAAAACTTGTAAATATTTGACAGCGATTTGCGGCGTTGCCAACTTTCTGGGTAAGCGCCCTTAATTGACAATTGCATCTCCGACACCACCTGAGCTGCATAGATTTTGCCATGAAAACTAATTTTCCGTGGACCTGTAACTTTCCTATAGGTTTCGGTTACGCTAAGCCAAAAACTGAATCGGACTATGGATTTTGACAGATAAGACACTATTAAAAGGGGCCATGTAAATCCCCATACTTTTACAAAATAAGTAGGTTAAATAAAAATAAGAAATTTAATACGATTGTAGCATTCGTCATGGTACTTACTCGCGTTTCCTACGGCTGCGCGGGCGCCGCCTCTGGTCGCATGTCACCCGCTCATAAACCGCGCACCCCGGGCCCCGGCCGGCGGCCACATATTATGCCCGCGCTATTTTAAACGCATTTATAGATCAACCCGCATGTTTGCAGAAAGCTTACAATTTAAACATATACGTCTTAAATGTCTGAAGTCACCTTTTGCCAATATTCAACTTAGTAAGCAAATAGGATCAAAGGTATATCGCGATTCTGCTATATCGTTACTTTGATGACTGTGCCATTAAAGGAGTTGACTACTGAGCTGTTGGCAATCGCAAAACAAAATAATTCAGCAACGGGTATCATATAGAGAATGTAACCTACTCCTGTTGACGAAGATCACTCAATGATTATTCTCATTCATTACGTAGACAAGGCTCCGGTGAAACACCAATGGTATATTGGTGTTTCACATGGCAACTAATTTTTATATAAAAATGAAGAGACACTCCAAAAGGGAAAAGGTGCAATATTTTAAGACATAAAAGGGAATAAAATAAATATAATCGCATGTAAAACACTAGTCCTGCGGCGATGAGCGGCGACATGCGATTGGAAGAGTTAACGCAGATCAGTCGCGTGTGCACACGACGTAGCAACGGATGGATTTCGTGGTGCACTGCTCATTATATGGATCTCGAGATTTGTTTTGTGGTTCAGTCCTTCTTTTCCGAGATAAACGAACGTTCAGGCTGTATACTAATTTTCACAAAATACACTCTTTTTGTAGGTACATCTTTCGTTTTCAATAAAATTATAAAACACTTCATTACTTAGGAGCTTTCTTAGATTTTTTCTTCAACATGTTACCTTGCGAATTAGTAATTAGAATCAATTATATGTGTCCTTGTAAAGATATAGATTTTTAAATAGTCTAAGAAAAAACAACGTTAAAAATGTAGGTAGTCTAAAGCTTCAAAGCTTTCGCAGTCTAACCGCACAAAGTTGCCATCACCTAAAGATACGCGCAACTCATCCGCATATCTTCGATTCCGTGCGTGCAGCCTATGCACCTGTGAGGGACCGGACAGCGGACAGGGCGGACAGGCGACCGCCTCCGGACAACATTACCGTACTTTATAACTATCCGACGAACATCCTCACGCGATTTCCGAGAATGCACGGAATTTTGAATGGGTTCGATTGACCGGGATTAGGGAGATCTCAAGATTGGGACATTAGGGCATGCGTGTTCGATGTAAAGGTGACCGGGGTCCAGATGTTCAGTCGCTATGAAGAATTTAAAAATATTTCACAGAACATTAGACCCAAACAACTGATTTAGCAATTATAGGGGATAACAGACAGACCAGACAATCATAGAACTATTAAAAGCGTTAATGTATGATACATGATAGCTATGCATCATGGTTGTCAGTAAAGTTTTCCGTACAATAATATAATTTGTTTCAAGAAATAGCTAACTATGAGATAAGATGTGATTTATGTCAATACAATGGTAGGAAGAGATAACATAATTCTAATAACAGTTGTAGACTTTATGACATCATGGATCGTAGCACGAGTAATGTACTTACCAGTCAACTGCAGCTCGGAATTACATTTTCTTACTTGTGAGCAGATATTGTCCCTGTTTCCTCAAACATTAAAGAAACAATAAATCAGATGCTTATTTAAATGCCTGTTACCATAGCGGTAGGTAAAACTAACAACAACAGAATGGCACCTACTATACTTAACTACGGTTTTCATACACCCCAAGACACTTAATCGACAGTTTTTATAGCAATGCAGTTTGATGTAAAAACTAAAAGCAATGTCATTGCGCCCGTCAAATTCTAGTGCTAACCATTACGTAGTTTTTTTTACTCCTACATACACTGTTAAACGATGGAATGCAACAATTCTCCGTATTATGTAGACGATAAATGCAATTAAATGGAACGGCTAAATAAATAACAATAAATAAATAGGTGGCCGACACTTCAAGATCAGCGAGTGCGGGCGCCAGTCGCGGCAGTGGCTGACGACTTGTACCTAGCACGATGTTATCTGTCATACTTGTATTGTATTACAATTATTGTAAAGAGCAAGGCTTAGGTAGACCTGTCGGAGATTTTAGAAGTTCTTTAGAATCCTCCTTCTATGCTTGTTAACGTGAAAAGGTTAACGACATTTTTGAAGTGAAAACTTCTTTAGCGGCGTTGAGCACTTTTCTGTAATGGGTATAAAATCTTAAACTCGCGTCAGGACACTCGCGTCAGGACACGTGACCCTGACCGAAAAAGCGTAGGACGGCGCAGGGCGCTTACGTGAATGTTCGTGTGACTTTATTACTTTTAAAGAAGTTTGTATGCTGGATACATTCGTTGCTAGGTAACATTGTTTATAAAAGATGTACGTCACATTGGAAAATTATTGAAATAAAAAAAACGACGGGTTGCACTCTGGGAGTGCCGGCAGAAGTGAAAACTTGAATAGTAATTGTTGGAAATATCTTGTGAACAGATTTTAGTAAAACTCGCAAAAATGGTTGACTTTTTATTTCAATAATTTTCCAATGTGACGTACATCTTTTATAAACAATGTTACCTAGCAACGAATGTATCCAGCATACAAACTTCTTTAAAAGTAATAAAGTCACACGAACATTCACGCAAGCGCCCTGCGCCGTCCTACGCTTTTTCGGTCAGGGTCACGTGTCCTGACGCGAGTTTAAGATTTTATACCCATTACAGAAAAGTGCTCAACGCCGCTAAAGAAGTTTTCACTTCAAAAAAGTCAACCATTTTTGCGAGTTTTACTAAAATCTGTTCACAAGATATTTCCAACAATTAATATTCAAGTTTTCACTTCTGCCGGCACTCCCAGAGTGCAACGCGTCGTTTTTTTTTAATTGTGAATCATTTCACTCGTTGGAAACGATTTTTGGTTTGTGGTAGTGCATCGAAGGCCACAAGGTCGCATTTTTATGGTAATAAAGGTTTGTAGTGCCATCTGTAATGAACTTAAATATTCCCAGGAATGCCTCACCTAGGAGTGCCCCACGACTTCCACCCGTCACCCAGTAGATCCACCTCGCAGGCAGGCACAGGTAGAGCGGGTAATACACAGTCACGCCGCGCGTGATCCGCGCAGATTAATGACGCGCGATCGCAATCTCTTCCGCGTGCCACGACGCGTGACCGCCACGACACGCCACCATTTCGGGGCAAGGAATAAGATTTTGTCTTAATTATTAATACGTTGATGGGACGATACTGGTTTTTTGGGAGATTAACCAGAAGTGTTTTTATGTTACTGGTTTAAAAGGCAACTTGATGACTTCACCTGCAGTGTACTAGAGTATCCCTGGCGTCTGTATGTAGCAAGCCTTGGTAGAAGAAAGAAAATTGGTCACTAGTTATATTTAATACCTCAGACAAAAAAGGCAATAGTTTAAGTCAATGCTTTAAATAAATGCTCATCGCTTTTAATCTGTAATCTTTATAGCTAATAATCAATTTAAACATTGTAAGCATATTCATCCATTTGTTTCCATAACTTTACATGTGTAACCTATAATAATCATATTTCAAATAAAAAATATGAATATATTAATAAATTTGAACGAATTCGTTTCGCGATCTATCCACGCGACAACATCGGTAAAATAT
Source organism: Agrotis puta (assembly GCA_943136025.2). Classification (NCBI taxonomy): domain Eukaryota; kingdom Metazoa; phylum Arthropoda; class Insecta; order Lepidoptera; family Noctuidae; genus Agrotis; species Agrotis puta. The sequence continues at coordinate 483,967 of OW964168.2, forward strand.
TCATTTTTACCATTCAGGAGCACGCGCGAATGGTAATCTGTCCAATTAATGTACAACTATACATAATAATACAAATAACTGTAAAACATGTACTTCCGAATTTATGTTTATATGTAAAATTATTCATAATTAGTAGTAAAAATTATACGGAATATTTATCAATTATTTGAATGTTTTATACTAAAGTTACACGCCAATTATGATTCGTCTGAATAGAGTGTTGACGTAATAACCACTTGGATTTGTTTAATAGGTAATTAGAAAACTTGAAACACAAATTTAGCACTACTGTTTATTAGTCCTCGCTGCATTCATAATATTTAAATATAATTATGAATCATTCGCTGTATAGCAAAATTATCAGAATAAATGGTGTCCCCATTTGAAATATTTGCAGACTATAAATATGTACGCCATTTGATATATTTCATGATCACTGTAGGTACTTACATTCGAATATCATTCGTCAAGTTTCTTACCTGAAACAAACAAAAACGCAATTAGATATGAATATACTTTAGCGTGACTTTTGACAGGGGGACCGGCACCAAAATGATTTGAATGATGATTGACGGTAACTTATGACGATCGATATCACTGTAAAATATGCTCTCATCGAAATTTTAGCAGCAGCTTTAAGCTCAATAACGCTTGTTGCAAAGCGCATCGTAAGTTCATAGATTATCGCAAGGGCAGCAACTTTGCAGAATCATATAATAGCACACAAGTTACACTATTATCTATTGACATATTTATGAAACTAGTCATGCCTACTGACTCAGACACGAGTGCGGAGATTTATTGAGACAATTGTGATTATCGTTAGGAATTGCCTACAACTATTATATGTACATTAGATGCCTAAGTAACGTGAACTTAGGTTCCTAATGTATCATAATTCCTGGTAAATACTTTAGGGAAACACCAACTGTTTGTTTGTGTAAAGAATGTACTTGGAAAATTTCAACTCAGTATGGTGAAAACACCTATTTCCGATAACAAATGACATGACTGTACTCCGGTACAGTCGAGTTGAAATATACAGACGCCAGGACATCAACCAATCCTAATCTAATCAAATTTTGCCAATCGAACGGGATCCTAAATGTTTTGAGATAAAGCTGAAAACTATATTGAAAGAAATGACAGATTGGAGTAGGTTTATGACAGGTAGGTTTACAGATGAATTAAAACATTAATGGCCGTCATCTGACACAAAAATCACGAAAATCATTTTACTTAAAAAACAAGTTTACAAAGAAATACTTTGTGCTAATTAATTTTCGATAATATTAAGTGAACAAATGAACCCTACGGAGAGGTGTTCGGATGACGTAGAAGTAGAAACATGTGTATTAACCTAGTGCGCAGTTACGAGAGGTGCAGGCGCCGGCGTCAAGGCCGCAGACGATCTTGCTACTCATGCTCATAACAAAGCTATAAAAATTCAAAAACACTAATAGGAATGATTGCGTTGTTTTTGCAAATCGAATGTTAAAGACTGCTGTTGACAAGAGTGATATTAAAATGTTGTGAAATAAATAACCTTTAAGATATTTGTCAACACTGACTGACGTCACTAACATATACATTTATTATGTGCCAAAGACAATTCTGAATTTAAATGATTGAATAATGTAAAGGAAGACTGTGCGCACACCTTCCACGAAGGATCCACGAAACTACTCTAAAACAAACCTACACACATAACAAAGTGAAGTCTTCAGTGTAACAGCTCTGCATCATAACATTCATTGTTCCTAGTAGTGTTATTATTGTACCTGTATCATTATATATTACGATGAGTCCTAGGTAAAATTACCCATCCTGATTACTCGTATTTTCAAATCGCTGATATTCTTTAGTGAAAATAAAAACGTATATCCTTAAACAAAACTGCCTTTTCTTTAAATGCTAAAGAAATAACAAGCAAGTGTTTTCAAAGTTCATAAATTGGCGCAGGTTCATGGTGGTGGTTGAGAAATGGTGGCGATATATTGCAGGAGCCGGGAGAAGAGGGGGATGAAACAATGGAGATAGTAAGCTGTTCCAGCTGTAAGGAGGCTGATTGCTGCCTTCGATCCGACATCGATCCAAGTAATGCGTTGAGGAGGTGCGTGAGTCGGAGGCGGAAGCGGGCAGTGGACTGCTACCTGACTTCAACTAATTCTTAAGGTATTTTTTATTATTAATTTCTTCCTGTATCGTGGGTGCGTTTACAAACATAGAAACTCACATATACTCGTACAAACACCCAGACCCGAAACAACAATTTGTAGATCATACAAATATTTCTTCCGTGTGGGGATTGAACTTGCGACACCCTGTGCAGCAATCGATCGCTCTGCCACTGCGCCAACCGTGCCGGTTAATATTTTATCATAGATGTGCTGCGTGAAATATGACTAGAAAAAGAGTAAATACTAAGATATAGAAGGAATATTAGAAATAAGTATATGAAAGACGACACAATGCGTCGAAATGCAAGACCAGCACGTGTGTAAAACAGCAAGGATTAAAACGAATTATTTAGATTTATTTATCAAAACAACTAACAATGTAAATAGGGTGCATCAGAGTCAACCTTTTAGCTGTGAGTAAAGAGAGTATTCCAGTACCTAAGGATGGTAAAAAATCTGGAATAAAATAACTTCTAAAGCCTATACTTGATTGCTGTTTTCATCTACCTACTAGGTTTTCATGCGTGACTTCACTGCACTTTCTTCACCTTTTCATCAATCGCTACCTCCCTTTCTCTGGCCACCTTACCAGCGTATCGTAGCGTAATGGGGTGAGCGATTGCGCGTATTTACGCACGCGGGGCACGTAGCGCGCGAGGAATTACGCGCGATCCCGCAGCGCTGGATTCGGTCAATCGATGGCTCGTGAGACGCGGGATACGGCCCGAACTTGCCGCTTTCAGACTAGACCGTATTTAAATTAAAGAATATTTATAATTGCTTCAGGGATTGTTGAAGGAGAATTTAGAAAGGTTGTAGTAATCTTGCAAGGACTTACCATAATACTTATAACCAGTCTCATTGATAATATATCAAACGTTAAATACCAACTACCAGTAAATGGTTCCCCTATCCATCTTTAGACATAAATAGCATGGCATACACACAAATTTAGGCATACGCATCCGCATATTACGCATAATATTATTTACGCATAACTTTTTTTCTAGCATATTATGATGACGATACGTTGGAGCCTCGCTTTGCGGGCTACTATGTATTTATGTCTACAGGGTTCAAAGGAACCTAAGCAAACCTAACTTCGGGATGTCTCTGAAGTCGACAGTCTTCTTCTCGTTCGCCATCGTGTCTTCTAACATTATGCGAAAATAAATTAAATCAAAACAAGTAGTTTTTTTAAGATGATTATGCCAATGCAATCTATAGGACAGAAAACAATAAATTATTACTACTGTACCAAAACTGTTATGAATGTACCTATATAAGGACAAATGAAAACAATGTGAAAAAAAGGAATGCCCCGTAAACTCTACAGGTCTCCAATAATCTAAACTAAGAAGCTGTAATAGATCTCATTCGACACGCCACCGATAACCAGCACAAAACGTGAGACACGATCTAGATTCAAAACATGACGTTAGTCATTATTAGTGCCTTCTTTTTGCTCAACTTTTTACCGAAGATTTTTAATTGATGACCATAAATCTCATCTATCAAATCCATTCTGCAGTTCTGGTGTTGAAACATCTAAGTTTATCGCAGATTAAGATCTAAAATTGATGTAAAATAAAAGATTGATTCAATACCCCAACGGCTAGGGCATGAGGTCAGTCTAAATCTCAGACACTATAAATCTTTACTTAGTTTAGTTTAAGTGCAGAAAAAGAAAATGTGAAAGTTAGACGCACAAATATAAAATGTTATGTCGGATTGAAATTCCATAGACCCGCCAGCAACACAGGTCGCATTTATGTTGAGGCTTTTTGTACAAGTTCTATGCAGTTTATTGTGTAAAACTGTAATTTTCCAGTAGAGTTCAAAAACTTATCATTGTCTGCCTAGTCAGACTTTTTGTGAGTGTCCATCTCAGATTACACCTCCTCTCATACAAAGTTTTAAAACTCACCCTACAATTTTTCATACAAGACAGTAGCAGGAAAAGCAGCACCCTCGTCCAAGAAAACGCGCCAACAAAAAATTCGGTCATAACCGTCAAAGTCAAAACCAAGAACTTCACCGCTCAAAAAAATGTTATTTTGAAAAAATCCCTTCGTGCGTTAAACGCCACCCTGGGGGTGTAGTGCTCACCCCCTGCCCCCGACTGGTCCCCTGGCCGCCCGACGGCAGTAATACCGCTTTATGCAATGTGTACGTGCGTGACAATCACGCTTTATTGCCAGAGACGCGAAATTGAATGGATCCCGGTAGCTACGCGTTTTTTCCTGGTACTGAGATGTTTAGAACCAAAAGAGACGGTTTAATTGTTTCATTTTACTTATAACTTACTATTGTCCGATAACAATGATAACCTTAACGTACATGGAAGTGTAATGTTCTCTGTCTCCGTTCTAAGGAAACATTTTAGGCGCCGACAATGTACTGAATATGAGTTTGAAAAATCAACATGAACGTTGCTAGTAATATTTGAGGTGAACTAAGTGATTATATGAATAAAATTTCAATCGCAGATATCTGATTCAATCAATCAACGTCATTGCTGATCAGCTGGCTTAATATACCAAATGAACTTCATCCTAAATCCGGAAGCATTATAACAAACTGTACTTATATTTGAATGGTTAACAATAAAACGCGATGTAACCGCGCGGGGCAGAGCCAGGGCTGTCACAAAAATAACGCGACGCGTTTAAAAAGATATACAGTAATGTCAGGCGTACGTGACTCGTAGTTTTGGGGTGAGCAGAGCTCTTTTGAGCTGTATTTCCAGTGGAAAGTTTGGTTTGTTGGTACTGGTGCACTGATGTGAATTAGTCTCTTGATAGAGTATGGGATGTTTTTGTTATTAATTTAAGCCATCCACATAATTTATTTGAAAGTAGCGGGTATTGATTTAAAATTGCATTTTTTGTAAGAATTAATAATGTATCTGTTCCGACACGGGTAATATAGGTACAGCCGCTAGTTTGAAATAGTCATTGTTATAAACACTAAATTCTCCACTGAGACTGTATGGTCGCTTATGTAACGTAAGACACTAGGTGGTCGGTTCATGAAAATAATTAAAATTCATGACATTTGTCATGGATTTAAATTATTTTCATGAATTGAATTAAATTAACCTTCATGAAATACACCAGATAGTTATACCTCATCAGGCAGCTATTTCAATAAGTTTTTTGAGCCAGTTTACCAGTAGTTTGAAGAATTAAGGCTCAACTAAACCTGAACGCTTAATTTCGCCTTTTCGACTTCGACGCGATATAAAATAAACTGCATTCTTCTACTGCGCAGTTAGTGGTTGTCCCAAATCCACAAACAAGAGCTGACAAATAAATAGTTATGAGCTGAGCAGCGCCACAGCGCCACAGATCTAAGTAAGCGCTAGACGCACCCTCGTAATCTTGAATTATTGATGCGGAAAGCGTAACGTACAACATCTATTTTTACGACTCGCCGATACTCTAGCCGCTTTTTACGACTATAATATATATCATGCAGTTGTAGAAGAAAAAATCTATTGGATGTATCGAGTGGTGTCGGTAACCTAGTGATTTCTGATGTGCGGACGCCGCGGCGCATAGTAATGCGATGTTACCGAGTTACAGTTATGTTACAGTGACGCACGATACTCTTACTGAATTGGGTCGTGAACATATCATTTGAGTGGAGAATTTATCAGAAAGAGTGGATATTATCCTTAGTTTTGTGAATATGTGTGGATTGTGTGTTATTGGCACATATTGTTGATGAAAGCCATATAGTTGATATTGCTAAGAACGTGCTCAAGTTCCTAATTTTTTGTTTCCTGTACCTACTAATGAACTGGATAGGACAATTAATAATTTTTCACACCACCTGCTCGAAAATGTCAAATTATATGTCAAGCAACCTTAACCTAAAGTGAGTCATTAGTGACCGAGGGCACAGCCGGTCAATAATGTTGTACTGGATTTCATTATTACCCGCTGGTCAATAATGTGATTTGAATTTGGAATATGTTTATAAACAACAAACACCCTTTGGTGCCAGAAAGTTTTTTTTTTTTAATTTTCTTTTCCCTTTTGGGAAGACAAAGGGATCTATCTAGCCCATGCAGCCTAGATTTTTTTTTTGGTTCTTTTCGTCCCCCTTTGGGGCAGGCAAAGGGAGCTGAGCCCATACAGCCAAGTCTGATTTAGTGTGCCAGAAAGAGGAAAGCTATTCTCGAAACCCTTACTACGCGTTACTGTTTTTTTATTTAATAAATACTTTGTTTTTCGTACTATGGCTATTATTTTCTCACAGTAGGTGTAAAAAGTAGAGTATCCTCCTCTGGGCTAAAGGTGTCTTTGCCTTGGGCTAGCTTGAATCCCTCGCTGCATTCAGGATTCTTGTATTAACTCCCTCGCTTCGCTCGTGAGTTAAACTCTTAACTCCCTCGCTACGCTCGGGAGTTAAATCCCGAATCCTTCATTGCGCTCGAGATTCAATATGACGCCCGTGACATAAGACACAACTTTAGCCCCTCGGTGCATAATCTACTATTTGCTGATCGTAACAGGATAACCAGTAAAGTAAACAACAAATAATATAAAGTAAATTATTACATTGTTACTATTTAATTCCGCCACTAGTGTTGTAATCCTGCCGTTACATTGGCTGTATGCCTTCATCTGTCCCCATATAAGTTACAGTAACTTAGAACAATTAGACGTATCAAATAAAGTTACTTGAACAATTAAGTATTGTTTATTAAATTAAATGTTAATAGCTCTAGTCTATTCGTTTCCTGAGCCTAGCGGGTGTAAATTTTCTATTGGAATGGTGTTAGTGACCATATCTAGTAAGTGTTCCAATTCTAATGTTCGCATAAAATGAAAATTTACGTTCTTGAAGTGATAATTTGTATATTGATACAAATATTTAGTAGATACCTGATAAACAGTCAATTAATTGATTTCAATGAATATTAAAGATTCATAATTCCATCAATTTAGGTATTATTATTGGTTGATTGATTGTTTATTTACTTTTCGAATTCGTGAATATTAATTGTTGAATTTGAATGCGTTATTCTATTATAATTATGTTTTTATTATTTTTGCTCCTGTGTGTGTAACGGTATCTATAGTACCTCGTATTTTCCCAGAAAAAGGCGATCTGGTAGATATGTAAAATTTATCCGTCGATAAAACATAAAGATTCAAAAACAAAATTATTAACTTATTCGGCGCCAGTTCTAATCACCCTGAATTCTGCGAAGGCCCCAAAAGCAGTTCGTCATTGGTTAATAATAATTTATTTGTTTGTGTCACATACGCGGTGCTTTATTATTATAGACCGGCACACATTTATGTGCATCACCAAATAAATCGATAGGACATTGAAATAAATTAACAAAGATTCGACTCTATATGATGGGTTTAACCTATCCATACATTAAAAGCAAATACTTAAGGCACTAAATAGAGAGCACTGTTGTTTTGTAAAACGAAGCTTTCTTTATTTTTGATAACGTGAAAATTTACACTTATGTAAGTGCTCTCTCCATCCAAGCGCTAAGTACTGATTTGAACAATACAACAATCATTGGTTTCAAACTTTATTCATGATATGAACTAATTTAAAGATAAACAATTCCAACAAGCCACATCCAACCAGCAGTACAAATCAGAATGAACAGGTTCCTCAAGTAAATCAGTAGATCTGTCCTCACAGAATGCAGTAAGTAGGTTGTTTAGAAGTACTCGCGGCTCCGACTGTGGCGGTTGATTGATGCACGTATATCTCGTGATAAGGAGGTAGGCAGGGAGGTACGAGTAGGTACGAGTAGGTACCAGTAATTAACAAGGCGCAGAATGCCGTCCTGCAAGTACTATTTACGTTATTGTAGCTGCGTTTAGTTTACGTTTGTTGTCATTAAATGATATCATCTGGGAACGGGCGTTTGTAGTTTATTAGTGGTTTCTCGTTAGTTCGAAGAGAAGAAGACATCCGCCCAGATCTTGGTTTCAATCTGATGTATAAAGAACGTATTTAATGAAAACTTAGAGTCTAACCTAGCTGCTTTTGAGTATTTGAGCTTTGAACATGGAGTAGACATACTATTAGAAACATAAATTGGGAGCTTTACCTTTCATGCCTACGTTTCATTGCCATCAATCGTAACATTAGTACAATAAATTCGGTGTAATTACCGCCATACCAGTAGTACAGGCAGACCTGTCTGTCGCCTACACCATGGAACCCGTTCCAATCTAATTTACTGCGTAGGATGGTAAACAGCTGATGTGTACCTGTGTACTTATAGTGTACATTGTTTTGTATGTACATTCTTACAGCTTGTGATCGAGTAGGAGGAACTTGGAGCATTCTTTGTATGCATAATACTATGCTGGTACCTAATTTACGCATATTTGATGGGAAATACAACGCAGCGAAATTTTGTTACACTCATAAGAGTTTTTACTAAAAGGAGTCTACTTTGTTCTTAGCAGCTCTCAAAAGAGAGAGGTGTGCCTTTGGCGAGAAGTGGGATAAACAGAGCGTACCAATAAAACTTTTAGACCAGCATTAAAATCTTTCAATCCAAGGCTTACATTTTTACGAAGCAAAATCAAGTCCAGTCACCTTCAACAGGAGTTGAAGCTTCTACGAGAAAAACATCTTTTAACAAAAAGTTCTTTTTCGGCCTGTCTTCAGCCCATCAAAGCCTAAACAAGGCGCTCATAATACCAGTGTACGCACGCATCCACGTGACCTGCTCGTGCGCAGTAATTACGACGCTAATTAAATTATTTGGACCGCCTGCGCCATGCGCTCGCGGCGGCCGCTTCGGGAGGACCACAAAGAATAGATGATAATTACGAGTCTTTTAAGTATAAAATAGGCATAAACGACGAGCTTTAAAAGTGTGGTAAATGTTAAGATACGCAGGAATATAGTTTACATTTAAAGATAGATTAGTGCTTTGATGGTTGAACTTACTTGTTTATCATAGAAGTCTGAAAATGTATTTACTTACGAAACAATAAGTGGGACCATAAAGCAGTTCCAGCCTTTGATGAGTAGGGTTGCGGGAATAATCAAAAAAGTCACCGCAGCTCATGAACGCAAAAAACACTGGTAGAAATAGTTTAGCATAAATAGTTTGTTTTAGTCACTATCAACCCTTATTAATTAACGCGAACTAAAGTTACGCCAAAGTTATTCCTTAAAAAATGTATAGTTAATCTGAAGATTATCCTGGGTGTAACTTTATTTCATGTTTATTAATAAGCGTGTATGTGTCTTAAACTTATTCCACTCCACTCATAGCGAGAGATGTCTCCCAAGAAAAAAGCCTTAAATTAAATCCGTCAAAGTTTTTTCTTTCGATTTTTATCTATTTTTTTTTAATAGTATTAATCCAAGTACTTACCTACAATGCATATAATAACATGAGCAATCACACTAGGCTCTTCAAACATGACAAAATAATTATAAGCATTACTTACCACATTTTATTCTCAACAAAAAACAGTGGCAACAATTTAATAAACATACAATTCATGTCGGCGGTTCAAAATTATAGTAAAACGTTCGTCGACTCGTGAGTGTCAATCATGTGTCACATCTACTCAGCACCAACTGATCTATCAATTCTCTAATAACTAAAAAAATAACGGCTGATATTTTATGACTAGTCTCAAGTATTTTTAGTATCTGAGGTTGTATGAGCACAATTAACGAAACATCGTAATTTGTGAGGCTACAATCACTGAGATTTAGGACGTATTCACATGTCAGATGAAATCATTAGTGCCTTTTTTTGGTCGTTTGTGGTTTTACTACCTGTTTTTCTTTCTGTATGTTGTCACATCTTTATCACTGGGTAGGTAATGTGGGAATGTCGCCTTTATAGCTATATTTTTTTGATGGTTTGCGTGGAGTAACTGACATTGTTCCTGATTCTCAAGATGCCAGTTACTTTAATATGTGGGGTCCACTTTAAAAAACAGTAACCAGTACCAGTTTCGTCGTGTATCTTGTTAGATGGTGAAGTTTAAACAACGTTCTTCTCTTTCGCTTTGCGATTAAAATACAGACTGATCTGAATTGCATTATCTTGAGTAGTGGATCAATATTAGTATAAATACTTGCAGCACAAGTGAAATCACCTGTTATTTCTAATAAGGCAATATCCTATAAAGCTACCAGCTTATTGAAAACTCGATACCATTCCACGATCACACTCAATTCAAATGCCTTAGAAGAGGAAGTACTAACCAAGCTATCTTAATTGCAATCTCTGGATCTAATCGATCTAATATGAGACAAGCGATAAGATCTGTTTGTCATGCAGTATCTAAGGTGCTACACAAATACGGAAGAGGTTGCGTTAATAGGTGATAGATTAGCTGCGTCACGTACCGCCGCACCGGGGAGATAATAGTGCACCTGATCTGATATGCTGACTGATAACGATGGACAGGGTTCAGGTTATACATAGTCATTACGTTGCTCTGCATGATGATTTTAAAACCATCGCATAGGGCAACATTATGTTTTCTTCTTTTATGATAACATCTGCATGTTTTTCATTACAATACATAGGTTGCATCACGCCTATAATCCTCTAAAGTTAAGGTAGATATGCACTGGTATATCGCCAGTTATGTTTAAGTTTCGTGAACTATGAGCTAACTTATTGTAATCAACCGACTAAAAATCCAGCCTGCTGGTTTCTACTGAGAGATCGCAAAACCAAATAACACTTTCTGTATTTGCATAGTGTATGTAATATTATAGTTTAGTTTCGTGTAGAATAGAAAGAACTTGAAAAAAACTTGAAAAAAATTAATTGTGATAACAAATATTTACTGGCCAATAAAATATTAAATATTTATTTATCTTAAATAAACATTCATGATCAATTGAAAACTTCACAAACTTGACGAAAACATAAACCAATCCTGATTAAACAATCGTTAACAGTAAACGAGGGAAATGAAATCACCATTCTATACCCCCTTCTAAAAAGCTTAATAACTTACCAAGTAAATTTCCTTTAATTCGGCTTAAAACGCTGCAAGCTGCATCGGGTTATAATTCCGGGCTCAATTTTAACCCTCCTGTAACGAGCGGCGAATGAACCCGCGAAGGGTAAAGTCTGAAGGGTTACAGGACTCGCGCGGGACCTAATATCTTTGTTAGAAAGTAATGAAGCGAGCTCAGTGTGACATCGTTTAGACTTTTAATGAAGGAACTGGAAAATTGAAGATACTCGTAGAATTGGAGGACAAACGCAAAAACCAAATGCGTTAAAATCGGCTATAACGATCAACGGTTATAGGCAAGCCAGTCCATCATATCACTATATTTCATACGTATATGTATTTACGTATATTTTGTCGAAAGTACTGTCTGATCTCACTAGTCCGATACTGCATGGATGGAAGTGTTTCCAAATGTATTTATAATGCACACAGCAAAGGAGTGGAACCCTCTACAGGAGTCTGTGTTTCCGAACCTCTAAAGCCCTAATCTGTTTGAATGAACAAGCTTCTTCTGGGTAAGGTCGCTCCATCAACGACTTTGTCTGTGTCCCCTCTGACCTAGACTAGAGTCATGAGGAAAACCATCTTAAATAAAATAAAAATAAGCTTTTAAGCATTGCGTCGCTCGAGTTATAGTCACACACAATTATCACTTACTTATTCCTATAAGTGGCAACTTATTAAGCCACTAATTGAGTAATTTCAGAATCGGATCCGTAGTTCTGAAGAGTATCCCCTACATTCAAACTTACAAACCTTACTTTAGGGAAAATCGAAACAGCTATACATGGCAACAAGTAATAATGATGGTAATTTTCATTCTTAGGCTAAGTGTTTTTAGGATCTTATTTTTTTTTTTTGGAACACTTTTTTTATAATGCAACGCCCACCGGTTTCAAAAAGCCACATAATGTTAATTTATCTTACTACTACGATAAGACTCAAGTGGGGCATAGATTAACTATCGGCTTGCATTCTATTGGTTGGCGACTCTAACGGCGGGAAATAAGATAATAATGGGTACCTAATCTGTGATGATAAGGATTGATAAGAAGTGGGTTGTAACATTAATGTGTATCGTCTTTATCAACAATATGGTGAAATAAATGCCTGAAGAATAGTGTCCAGGAATTTCTGCAGACTTTGCAGAATGCTCTGAAAACTATTTTTGCACTAGATCAGTATATTCAGGGTTATTTCCACGTAATGAAACTCCATACGTTAATTCGTTGGACTGGGTTGTCATTTGTAGATCGTTGACAGTCGCTACTGCTAATCCTATGAGATTGTAGGAGCTCAAGGGAAAAATAGGTATCATTCTTGAACAGGTTTTATTTTTGAACCTACAATATTTATAAAATAAAAATAATGTAAATAAATTATTGTTTTATAATTATTAATTAATATTCCGCCAGATTTATGTTATTAATAATAGTTGGTAAATAGATTTGATAAATAGCGCAGATTATAATTAAAGAATTTGCTAAATAACTCATGTGTGTATTTGGCAATTAATGTTCCAAAATTATTTAAAATTGAGTGTTTAAAGTTGTCTACAAAAGTAATAAATGTAATTCCTAATCAACGTAGACACTATGTATAAAACGTTTGAAATTAACGACTAAGCAGTTAGCTTAAACCCATCGTTCATAAAAAGAAATGTAGGTGAAGCAGAAAAATAAATTGCCTGGTTGGTCTTGTGATTGTTAGTGCAACTGCCTAGACATAATTATTGCCAGTTGAACAAAGGAAGACGCTGGATGCAGGTCGCTTTCAACCGGTACATGTGGAGATCTAAAGGGGAGGCCTATGTTCAGCAGTGGACGTCCTATGGCTGAGATGATGATGAACAAAGGTTATTGGGTTTATCACAAGTTTTTTTTTAAAACGTTGCCCCACAATGGGAATTTCTCCTGTATCGTGAGTGTGTTAACAAACATAGAAACTCACATACACATATATTTTTGCAATAGCAGTAGCGGAGTCTGTACTTGTGCCCAGTAGATGGCAATGGCATCAAGAAACGCCTCCAATTACTTAGGTTTTTTAACATAACTAGCGAAATGTACTGTCAGGTAATGGCATCGAATTTAGACTTAGACAATGAGGAAACGGTTTCCAATCTCCACATCATATTGCCAGACATAACGCTATCTCTTGAACTAACACACTGGCGTTATAAATCCCGAGCCCACGACGCGCTATAAATAAGGCCGCAGCCACACCTGGCGGTTTGACGGACTCCTACGTACCCACACCTCATGGCCGCCGCACGCCGGTGTGTCTGCATCCTAACGCACTGTTTACTGCACAGGTTCACTGTCTGCCTGTTATACAGATATACGTGTGGATACCAGTTGTGTGAAACTATTGCAACGGAATTAATAAAACACAAAACTAAAAGTCGAGATAAACTTAAACGACATCAAGTGCTAATTTGGCATTACTTTTCAATCTTCAGGTGATTTTATTTTACAAAATAACATCGATGTCACTTTATTACCAAACGTTACATTTGGCCGGCCCGGTTGACGCAGAGGTTGTTGTTGAGTTAAGCGGGTTTGATTCCCGCACGGAACAAATATTTATAAGGTATGCAAGTAGTTATTTTGGGTCTGGATGTTTGTGAGTATAAATGTTTGTAAACGCACCCACATTACAGGAGAAATTCCTAATATAGGGCAACATTCAAAAAATAAATAAACAAATAACATGTACTCGTACCATTTAGACGAAAGGTTACTTACATTTTTTCCTAGCAACTTGGCAGTTGTATTTCAATTTCCTGTTAGTTAGGCAGTTTCCAAGTAGCGTTTCATTTTAATCTCTGCTTTCCTCTCAGGCCAAATATTCATAAACATACACACCCCAATAAAATCATGCGCCTGCCAACTACCATTAAAATAAGGAAAAATGCGTCCTTACTCACTTATATAGAAAAACAATAAAGCTTGTTTAACGAGACGCGTCATAACCTACACCCACAGGACGCCACACAAATCACATTACGTTATTTGTAACCCGTCCAACGCGAATTGGTACCCGTCTGGTATCGGCCCCGGCTGGTATCGGTCTCGGCTGACTTATTACGGATGTGTATTTCAATTGTATTTACGTTCAGCAAATAGGCGTCAGCTTGTTTGTTGCTCATTATGATGGCTATGGGCTAATGACGAGGTGATAAACTTTGAAATACATATCTCCAAGTACATACGTTGTTAGGAATTTTCAATGTTTACACTCAAGCTTTTATGTTTAATGTCGAGCTTATCACAGATAATATAATTGCGGTGTTTTTTCACAGAAGTTGCAACCGTAATTACAGAACTAAACTGTTCCATTAATCGTAACAGACGACCTGCTCCTATTAATACACTTTGCAATCCTTAAAACCTTGTCACATCTACTAATGCTCCGCGCAGCTGACAGTAATCATGCAATATCGCAATCTTTAGCTCCAAACATCGATGTGTTTATGTCGGATCGGTGATTGGTATCATTAATAATAACAGTTATCTCGTGAGCATGTGGATATAAGATTATTTTACCCACAACTAAATAATGAGGTGATATTTAATTAAACTTACTTTGTGTTAAATCCACCTTGCGAGCAATTACAGATACTCGGACAACTCGCCATTAAAGCTGTTAGCCTCCCGATATTAATGTGATCATTAATGTAAACAACAATTTTCTTAGTCGTGAATCCTGCTAGGTAAGTGCATGTAGGAAATTTACCGCTGTTCGCTGCCAAGAAACTATGCTACCTTCAAGTTTAATGCAAAAGTAGTGAGACCTAATATGGGGATAAACAACAATAAAGTTGAATGATTTATCAACAATACATAGACGTAGTAGATAGCACACATAATGTAGGGCGTGTGTTGGTGCCAGGCCCCGCCAGCGCCCACTTCCTACACCACGTGTCAGCGCAAGAATGTAGGCTTGTGGAATGTGACGCCCGACTCGCGCCAACCTCCAACATATTGGTACCGAATACCTACTGCGAGAAACTCGAAAACGTACTCTATTACTGGTATCTATTATTCTATTATTGCTGTCAACATTGACAGGTTAATCGCTAGCACAAACATTGGCCATACATTTAGTTCAACTCCTTTACATGTGTATAGAGTTAATTGTAGACAATTTGTATGCTAATATTCTAATGTCCGCGAAATTATAGCTAATAGTGTATCGGAAGTCGGTTAAGGCCGTTTTTTGTAAAATAATACTTATAGTGAATGCGCGCCGCGTTTCTTTCTGATATTGGCACATAAATATTGCCCAAATGTTGTTTGGAAGAATGTAATTAAAGACAGCTGGCATAGTTTCAAAATAGGCCTTTAGCTCGTAAGGGGGTCGCGGAACGCCTTGGGCTCGTACAAAACGAAAATGAGGCTCGTACAACCAATACTACAAGAATCATTGATTTATGACTAATTATATCTTCTGTGATCTGAGAATATGTGTTAATTATATACTTAAGTTGTAATCTTAAAGTTCAACACGCATAAAATTGCAAAAAATTAATATGAATGTCTAATAGTTAAATTTTTACTTGAGATGTGCATTCGATCACACAGATATCCTTTTCATGGCAAGAATATACGTTTAAAGTTTCCATCTAAGACTCAATCTTTTATATACATACATTCACTCATATTACAAAGAGGAAAGATTTGCATTTTTGTGTGTTATGTTTGTAATAAATACACTCAAAAACTACTGAGCTAATGTAAAAAAAAAACTTTCACCATCAGCTACAATACTCTGAGTAACGTAGCCTATGTATATTGCTAGAAAAGATAAGTCCACCCGTGCGAAGCCGGGCAGGCCGCTAGTTTTTTATTAATGCAATGTAAAACTTACTAAATGCATAAGTTTATCTTCTGACGCTTCATACGTGCCCATGATTTCGCCAAGATTGACATATTATTCTGCTGTATTTCCTCCCAGCTGCAACCTTGGAATCTTCAAGTCACGAGTGAATAGGTTACTTCTAGGCAAGCATGCTTCTCCGTCGACTACATCTTCGATTACCATCAGGCGAGATAGTGGTCAAACGCGAGACAACCGTCAAATAAGGAAATAAAAAAGATGAAAGAGTGCCAAAAGAAAAAAAAAAAAAAACAACAGTTTTTAAACAATAAACAATACCTTGCAAGCAGGAAAGCGTAGACATAGACGACACAATCACATCTATCGAACTATCCTTTCTTCTACTTATTGCTATTCACCAGCAATACAAATAAAACTTCGAAACTCATTCAAAATCACTTACAAAATTCAATCCCATACGGTCCTCCATGCATTCCGGGAAGCGATCCTACAAATCATTTTTTCCATAAACATCTTTTTAACATTGACAAACAACGGTACAGCGCGAAGAACAACATGTTCCGAACTATACCCGTAAATAACCGCAGAGATATTTATTTTTATTGGCCAGATCTGGAGATTTACTCGTAGATAGAACGGTGAAAGCCAATAGCGATATGTGACACAGATACCGCAGGCTCTTGAGATACTGTGTGTTGCTGATAACGATATGAATGGACAGCGTCTTAAATGGAGATATTGCAGATGAACTTTAATGGCTAGGTCTACAAGTATTGTGTTTGATTTCAGTCGTATTCAGTCAGATAGTCATCCTAGATAGATCTAACCCCAGCTTGCAACTACATACTTCCTTGTTTTGGTCTTAACCATAGAATTTAAACTTTTTATTGATTTTAGATTCACATTTTTTGATCCCGCTCTGAATATTATTTGATTTACTTGATGAATTATTACTCGCCATACATAATAATTATATAAAATGTTTCTTGTTTTTGAGCACGTTCAACAAAAGTTTAATAAAATTCTTTTGCAAGATCACCCACAATCTAACCGCAGTAATTCCCAAAAAACAGTTATATTATGATCATAAAGGTATTAATTATGCAGATCGCGGCCATAACTCTTTGGCTCCACTCGTGGACACGTTACGACTGTTCCCACATTGGAATGTTGATTAAAACGACACGTGCTAACTGGTGTGCTTTACTTGGAACTAGCTTGTTTTCATTTACAGTTTAAGTATTTGGGTGCATTTGGCTGGGAAGGTCGAAAGAGTTCTTATTGGTAACAATTAGAATACTTTAGTTGTATAAAAAATAAGATCGAAAGTGTTACGTACACTTAGTGTAGCCTACCTCTCGAACAAGAAATAGCCTTTATGAGTTTCATATTTACATTTTACACGTTGTAATAAAATGCAAATTAATCACACAACAAACATTTTTTTAAGACAGTGATCTCGATAAATTCAAAAGCTAATCTTTATCAATATACTCAAAGTCTCCCAATAAATCCCAGCATCACAAGATTTGCCAAACGACGCATGAACGTAACAATCAATACAGACGCGTTCAAAATGGCTCTAAATCTAGTCTCCCTTGTTTAATCCGCTCCACTTCCTAGCTTATAATGGGGAAGTTAAAAAATAACCATTTCAGGCTCGGTTAGTTCACCTTGCTGGGGCACCGGCCGAGATTAAGCACCTCCTATTTAGAGAGGAAAGATTAGGCAATTATATGAAAGAATTGGATTAGAGTTTCAATAGTCTTGTGGGGGTGATTCAAGTGTGCCGTGTTGTTGGATAAAGATGGGGTTGGAATGTTACGTGCGTTATGAAATTTGATTTTGTTTCGTTTCATCGAAAAACCGCAAAATAATTTAATCCTCCGATGTGTTCACACGATCGCGGTGTCCTAAGCACAGACCACCACTTACTAACCTATGCAATAAACAAATCGAAACTTTTATCAAAAATTAAAATCGTTACCTAATAAAACAATTAGTTTAATTATAAACAAGCATCAAACGTTTACAAACGAAAAAAGTATCGAGGTGTCAAAATGTTGCAACCTACATTCTGATAATAATTTCTAAAGGTCACTAACAAAATGTTACGAACGGCAAAGTTCACCCAACTAAGTAACAATCCGACTGGGGCAATCCATCACACCGTTTAAATAATAAATAAATCAGTAATAATCTTCAAGTGGGTCGGGGAACAACCACCAATGTTATTTACAACCTACAAGATACGAACATAAAAATCTAATGTACGTTTGTGTACGATAAATCACTCAATGTGTACGATATAAGACGGCAGTCGAGGCCGAATTTAATGGCGAAAATTCTTCTATTTCGACATAGCGTTCCCACAGAGGATTTTGTTTGAACGTAAATATGTGACTGTCATAGTCATATGACAGATATTAGATACTTTGGGATTCCGGACTGGGGACTCATCATTGGCGTAAGACAAGGTAATGCAACAAGCAAGAAAGCATAGATTGGTGATGGGCCAGAGGTGTGAATATTCATGCTTCGTTTTATGACATTGTATTTGAAATTGCCGATGAATTCAGCTTTTATGTCCGATTAGAACTCCGAAAGTACTCGCACATCTCCACATTGCATTGAGAGTCGAAACGATTTCTTTGTTAGTGTCATGTTTATTCCACGGATGAGAGTCAGAGATGTCGTCTTAACTCCTATGACATTAAAAACTGTATTATACTGTCGGATAAACTATACTTAGGTTAATCCTGTAATTACTTTGCAATATTTTTAAGCTTATGTTTGCCACAGTCTTGCGTAATCATATTCTTGAATGCTTATTTTTATGATGTCAATTCTCATGGGTAAGACTAAAAGTTGCAGTGCAGTAAGTTTAATTAAAAGCCTAATTTAATTTTAGATGATTAACTTATCGTTTAGGCCGTGTTTGTGTTCCCCCTCGGGAGATTCAACTTAAATCGAAAAAAGCATCCGACATCAATCGAATAAACTAAGTCGCGCGCTTTACTTTAATTTTATTTCGTACCGCTACAAATTAATTTGTGGATAAATTTTCCTTTATGGACGTTTTCGTTTTCTGGGGGATGTTTTTTTGCATGGCGAGGGGTGTCGTTTAGTTTTTTATCGGATGTATTTAAAGATCCCTTGGCATCCGTGGGGTTAAGTTGTACGAGTTTAATACTTCCTTGTAGCACGTACGCAAGGGATCCACGCGCCGCGCCTCGCTGGGGTTCTCTTAACTCAGGACATCATTTTGTTTTGTAGTTTCGCAATCACGAAACATATTTATGACGTATAATCTATCAGACTCTTCTATCGCATCATCTGTAGTCATGAGTGAATGATGGTGCACGTATTTTTTGACCCATTCTACCATTTGTCGATCAGTTTCAATTCCACAAATATGAGCAGTCTAACAACTTTAGCTTTTAACATACCAATATGGTTTTGATTCTATGCAACAATGCCTAGAAAAATTCTCGCTGAATCATAAACCTACCTATTAATAAACAATGTACTTCCACTTTGTACACTCTCCCATTAAAATGCTCATTATCGTCTAGAAGTCCATCATCTGTATCACAACAAAAATTCAATTAAACCGATCCGAGTACTGAATAGCAACAGAAGCGCGTAGCGATCTCAATCAACATTTTTTTGTTCGACGCGGGCGCGGCTACCGGCGGCGTGTGCGCAACTCAGGCAATACAATTAAAAACATAATTGCTAAAGGATTAAGTTTTGAAATACTTTTTGTTATGGCTTTTCTGATGCGATGAGTATGGGATATCATTGGAGCTGTAGATAGGTGGCTGCCGTGGGATGATTGATGAAGTCTTAATTTAGAAGATAAGCGTGATTTGATTGTGTGTTCTTTTAATCGTATTTTTCTATAATAGCTACCGTCGCCGCAACGTTCTTGACTGACCGTGAAGGTTTCAATAAACGTAATGAAAATAACACATGATGATGATGATGATGTTGAAATTGATAAAACAAAACTTACTGTTACTGTAACTCAAACTAATAATCTAAACTCAAATTGAACTAACTGACTTATTGCTAAGACAGGAAACCTCCACGTGCGCCCGTGGACTGGAGTTCCCCTTCGGATACGTCCGGGGGGAAGACCAGTTTTTCGGGCCGGTGCACCCTGGGATGCGGGCAAAGACTCTTTTAGGCACTGTGTGCCTAAGGGGTCTCTTTGCCCGTATGCGAATAGCCTGTCGGGTGGATGCTCCAACGCGTGTCCCTCTGAACAGCAGAGGGCACAGCGGCGGAGCGGGCTTGCGGACGGTGAGTAATGGGTAAGCTCGTCGTCCGACCAAGGACCAAGCCCGGGTCGGTGGCGCGTCGTGTTTCACGCGTCACCGACGGGGCCCCTTACGGGGCCAAATGCCTGCTGGGGTCGCGGCTTTTTTCAAAATCCAGGATACCGCGGCCCCGGAACGTAAAGGGCATCCGAAGAAACACGGGTGGATTTTAGTCAGTAAGAGTCTGACAGTCCCTTCCGCCCCGCCCAGGGCGGGAGGACTCATTTGATGATTTTGCCACACTAAAAAAAAAAAAAAAAAAAATCCGCAAAATTTCTAGTGTGAGTTTACCGGCGTCCTGTCCTCTGTCCACAGCACTAAAACCTTAACCAGATAAATTTTAAGTCTCTCCCTGGTTGACTCTGAAGTGCCGTGCTTGACCGATGCGGAGAACGCCTGGAAAATGACCAGTGAACCAAGATGGGTTCACTGGTCGATCTCAGAGGCAGTGGTATAAGCCGCTCTGCAGGTTGGTACGGTATAATCTTATTAATACGTCAACCAATTCTGTAGAGCGTGCCTGCCTGCTGGCTGTGGGAGAGTGGGAGTCGGGTCTATGGCTTTTAGGCACTACCGTCACCCAACACAGTTACCATGCTGGGTGACGAAACCTTCCGGATCGCTACATACCTGCGCCTGGGCGCTCCTTGCGAAGCTCCACATCGTTGTCTATATATATACCTATTTAGATATGTTTAGCAATTTCGACATCCACGTTTCTAATTACCAAGTCGTGTGGCCATCTCCAAAATAATATTACTGAGAAGTCTAAAATGTTACCGTAAAATTTTAAATTCCAAAATTAATTACAATCTCTTTGAATAATAAAAAAAGAATTGGAGCCAAGACCTGGACAGATCACAAAAATACGCCAGAATGCTTATAGTAATATCATAATGATTATATTGAAACAAACTATCATGACAAATAGCTGTCCACGTCCTCTTCCAGTTTAATGACACTGACATACCTACATCTAATTGATTAAACAAAACCGATAAAAATATTTATCGAATCCGAATAATCAGAATCGGTTACGCACGTCAACATGAAGTTATTGTTATGGACGATCAGAAATCCGCTCACGTACGAACAGACAATGTAAACCAACAGTAATTCTTGAGGAACTTTTCGATTAAAACCGCTCAAGTTTTATGACCTTGTATTTGGGGAAGCCATGCATATTGCTAGTTCACTCTAAGAATTCTTAGTTCCCCGCGAGGGAGTGTTACCTAAATTGCCGTAACAATAAGGGTTCGACTTTAAGGGAGACTTCTTTTTTTTATTTTACAGTAATTTCCCATTACATTTTACGTGAGTCAGTTCTGTGGGGTGAAGTTTTTTGCAATTGCAATTCTTAACCGCTGTTCCGTATTCAGTTTTATGATTGTCGTAAGTGGGTAAGTTGTGTTTTGTAATAGAAAAAATAATGAAAAAAAAGCAATGAATTTTATCTTGCACCAATTCTATATTTATTCACACACTATAAATAAAACCGTAATATAAATATGTACAATTGTACAAATATAAAACGGGAAAAACATGTTGCATCATAAACACATACCTAATAAATAACAAACATAAATATTTCTAGATCAATGAAAATGTATTTTAATAAAGCATACAATAAATCAAATACATACTGGAATGATAGGCAATTGCAAATTCACATAAATGCAAGAATTAGATTCAATGGTCGACCAAAAATGGCCAGGATTAGTGATTGTCGGATACCGTTGAAAACAGAGGCTTTTTATGGCTCACCGCCCGCGGCTCACTAATCCTACGCCAAAAAACACAATAAGCCATATCGTGACGTCACAAGAAGAATACAACCAACATTATTATCCTAGTCGTTGGAACCCCCGCGTGCTGCGATCTCTGTAAAGCGTTTGATAAAGTGGATCACAAAATGCGGCGCAGCGCAACTCTGTAATATAAATAAAAACGGGCCCATAAGTGGCCCTTGCGGTAAGCCCAAGTCTCAACCGCCCCACGCGGAATCGCGAAAGTGGTTTCATAAGCTAACCGTGCGAAACGCCTTCTCAGTTGTTATTGAGAAATATGAATTATGAAAATAATAAAAAATAAAGCGTTCGGGGGTAGAGCGGGGTAAAGCGAGGCACGCGGCGGCACGTGCGGCGCTCGCGAGCCAACCAAAATATTGAAAAGTTTAACCGCACTATTGTAGCGTGCAGGCAGGCAGACCATTCAATGTGACACGTGACTGTCTTAATTTCACCAATTAAAATGAGAAATTGTTATTGAATTACCTACAGTGAACGGGTGTGCTAGGAATGATCGATAAAATATTGCATGAGGGATGATAAAAAATTAACATTTAATTCTATTGTTTTTGTACAACCATAAGACACAACTTAGTGCATAATTAAATACGAACGCACTTCAAAATCCTACACTGCTCTGTAGATTTCCAAGATCTACTAATAACTCTACAAGCACCGAATCCTCATCAGTCACCGGAATGCATTAAGTTGACACACTTTTCTGATTAACCCGTTGTCTCACGGAGGGTTGTTTAACCTCTCTTAATAAGGATTATCTGTGGAGCTCCTGCATTCATCCAATATTGACGCGTCGCTAACGCCTTTGTATTAATAGTGGAAAAATTTAATACTGTTTGTGTGCCGCGTCGGTCCCGCCGACGGATTACGGGGGGTAGTTTTTTAAATAGGGTTAGGTTTTTTTTCCAGCATGCGAGGGTCGTGATAAATGACACATGCACATTTTTCGAAATACCCAATTTCGGATTTAAGTCACCCTCAAAGTGGCCGATGCGGCCGGACAATAGGGCGCTCTCTCTCAGTCATTTACACCATCACTTTGTTGTAAAGCGAAAGGGTATTATGGTGTTACCTATCTAGGATACTGGTAGCGGTTATGGGGTTTAATAATGCATTTTCCTATCGTGACGGCTCACCATTACTTTGAGATAAACTGCGCGTAAAATTGCCTTCGAAAAAACTTAACGAGTGTGTTGTATTGACGTATAATTATGGATTCTGTTTATGTTAGGTTGGCGAAGGCAGCCTGTGCTGTAGTTTTTGTTGAAACAGACAATTGAACAAATTGCTGCAAGATACACAACTTTGTTAGAGTCATGTTGGGGGGTGCTAAGACAGGAAACCTCCACGTGCGCCCGTGGACTGGAGTTCCCCTTCGGATACGTCCGGGGGGAAGACCAGTTTTTCGGGCCGGTGCACCCTGGGATGCGGGCAAAAACTCTTTTAGGCACTGTGTGCCTAAGGGGTCTCTTTGCCCGTATGCGAATAGCCTGTCGGGTGGATGCTCCAACGCGTGTCCCTCTGAACAGCAGAGGGCACAGCGGCGGAGCGGGCTTGCGGACGGTGAGTAATGGGTAAGCTCGCCGTCCGACCAAGGACCAAGCCCGGGTCGGTGGCGCGTCGTGTTTCACGCGTCACCAACGGCTCCCCTTACGGGGCCAAATGCCTGCTGGGGTCGCGGCTTTTTTCTTAATCCAGGATACCGCGGCCCCGGAACGTAAAGGGCATCCGAAGAAACACGGGTGGATTTTAGTCAGTAAGAGTCTGACAGTCCCTTCCGCCCCGCCCAGGGCGGGAGGACTCATTTGATGATTTTGCCACCCTAAAAAAAAAAAAAAAAAAAAAAAAAAAAAAAAGAGTCATGTTGGGCAAAAACTGGAGTAAACGAGAAATGGTAATGGTAATGCATTAAACTTATGAAGCAGAGGCGTCAAAACGATCAATTACACCGTCTGTCAAATCGACTCGTGCGCACATCCGCACACTTTTTACGCACGTAATCAAAGATGGCTGATTAAAGTCTTGCAATTAAAGTGCGATTAGCTGTCGTGTCGACTGATACTAGGTAAACGAATAACTTAAATTAAATTATGCATTAGCGATAGGTATAAACTTACAAAGCGTATCGTTGAATGAGTACAGTTTACGAACCGAAACTTGAACACGTCCGATTACATTCAATTTTTCAGCTAATTTTTGTAACTTGTATGGTGGTAATGTTAAGTTCTCTTTTAAATATTTTGCTTTCTTTTTAACCCCCGACGGAAAAAGAGGGGTGTTATAAGTTTGATGTGTCTGTCTGTCTGTGGCATCATGGAGCCCGAACGGATGAAGCGATTTCAATTTAGTTTGTATTAATTATTTTTGTATTAAATGTGACTTACGTACGTTTGTTCTTAGACATGTTTGTTAAAAATCGGTTGAGCCGTTTAAAAGTTATGGGGTGAAAGTGGGGAAGAATAACCGAATGTCTGCAAATATACTCGAGTGGGGTCTCAAATGAAAGCGCACTGAAAGGGAGAATTGATGACTTTATGGAAAGTGTTATTAGCATCGTTTGATGAGAAAAAACATGGAAATCCGATTGTCAAGTGAGACTGTCAATTACTACACCTCAGTTTTTGCAATTCTGCTAAAGATCATTTCTCATGTGGGTTATTAAATAGTTTCCTTTGGTCGAGCTCACGAATTGCTACACCTTCCAAAATTTTTACTTGAGGCTACATAGGCTTGACCTTTTGCCTAAGTAAACCACAGCTTTTTCAAGTGTCGTCTCTTGCAACTTATGTGCTGTAACCGCCCAACATAAAATTATACATAATAAGTATATACCTATCAATAGTATAAAATAAATAATTCAATAAAAAAATTAAAATCCCCGATTCAAAAACCGAGTTCCAAAAATAAAAAATTAATAAAAAAAAAACTCAATCT
Source organism: Agrotis puta (assembly GCA_943136025.2). Classification (NCBI taxonomy): domain Eukaryota; kingdom Metazoa; phylum Arthropoda; class Insecta; order Lepidoptera; family Noctuidae; genus Agrotis; species Agrotis puta. The sequence goes on from OW964168.2 coordinate 509,052, forward strand.
TAAAGTACCTAAGTATGTATTAATAATTATATAAAAAAAAACGTCGCGTTGGGGCCGCTCTAAAATATTTATCATCTACAACTTTTCCCGGTTGGGTTTTTTTAATGGTATTTAAGGTTATTCAAACCTTATTTATAATTTTCTCAATTAGTAATTAACTATGAACCGAAATATAAAAATAACATTTGACCTTTAAAATGTCGTGTCTTTTTCTGATATTTCACGTCTTAGACTAAGATAAATGGATCAACTCAAATGCCTTCGCAATTTATTATGAAAGTCGCCATTAACAGTGGGGTGAGCACAAATCAAAGTGTCGTGAAAGAATTCTTAAACAACTATTTAAGGAGTCGTGATAGTCGGCCATCTTGTAAAATAGTTTGTTCGGTAAATACTCTGAACTTTTGTTCACACAATATTAACATAGTTTTTTGAGGATATAAACTTGCTATTGCCTTTTTTCTTTCAGGAATTACAGTTAGATATTACAAAATATAATAAATATTTTGGACAATACGGCAACTTTATGTTATTTTTATAATCTTTTGTTGTAATTTGTTTAGTTTCTTATTTTTATAACTTTTACCGAATTGAATTGTCTTTCATATTTTGACTACCTTATTAATAACAACCCTTATTAAAGTTATCCATATACGATACAGCTTAATAAAATAATAAACACTTAGACAGTGCAAGATGCTTATCTTGATTTTAGAAAAACCCAAAAACACATTTTTTATTATTTTTATCTGACTGATTTTCAAATTAATCGGTTAGCGCGTTATGATTTTCCCATACAAACTTTATCACCGTCTAGTTTACCAATGGGGGGGTAGTTTTTAAAACTAATTATGCCCATCGTTTTTGTTTACTTATACTCATTTTCATACCAAGTTTCAAGTTTATAAACCTAAGGGATGAGATTTAAGATACAAGTGTTTAAATCCCTTTTCACCCTCGTGTAGGTGGATTTTCGCAAAATCCCTTCTTAGTGCTCACCTACATAATAAAATGCAACTATCGTCCAAAATTCAGTCGTTTGGCGGTCTAGATCCTACCCTTTAAACTTGAATACCCATTTTCACTAACTTAGGGGATGATTATCGGAAAATCCAAAAAACACGTGTCTCATTCTTTCTAATCTAGTATATAAATACTGATTTTCTCTTAGCTTCTTAGCTCACGCGTTATCATTTTCCCAAACACTAGAATACCAATGGAAGGTAAACTAATAATGCTAAGATTTTTTATTTACTTGTGTTCGTATTCATGGCAAGTTTCAAATGTATGAGTATGAACCCAAGGAATAAAATTTTTCATACAACAGTTTTCACCCCTTTTACCCCCTGCAAAGAAAAATTCCGTCTTATTGTCCCCCTTAATGATAGACTGCAACTGCTATCCAAAATTCAAGTTTCTTCTTTAGCAGTTTCGGCTGTATTCGAGTTTTACGACCATAACCTTTTTTAATACATAATATTATATAAATAACGCCGCTCCAACCCTCCAATACTAGGCCTTAAACGAACACAATACAATAACAAGTTCGCGGCCTCAAAATAATAGTATAACTTGAACATATTATTTAAAAAAAACAGTTCAAATTGTTATTGTTAGTTTTATTAAAAAAATAGTTCATCGCGCAATCAAAGTTATCCGCGAGTTTAGAAGACATAGAACATTCCGACAATGAATGTTGGGCAGAAAGCCCACCAGACGACACCCGTCTGGGCGGAAGGTACCTTCCTTATAGTAGTGGTAGCGAGGAACTTTCCACTCTGTTCCTCCTATCCCCAAAGGTTCAACGAATAAATAATTCACCAATTTAAGATGTGATTTTCGAAAAACCAAAAATACATGTTTGATTATGTCTAACCTAATTTCTATATACTGAGTTACAAATTCATCGGTTAGCACGTTATGATTTTCCAATACAAACTTTAAAATCGTCTAGATAACCAAAGGAGGGTAGTTTTAAAATAATAAATAAATAATTAAATACTAATAATGCCCGTCTTTTTTATACTCATATGCGTACCAAGTTTCATGTTTATAAACCTAAGGGATAAGATTTTACATACAAAGGTTTTCTTCACCCCTTTTTTACCCCTTATAAGTGGATTTTAGTGAAAGCCCTTCTTAGTGCTCACCTACATAATAAATTGTAACTACCGTCTAAAATTCAAGTTATACGTTTAGCGCTTTTAGATCCTTCGGGTGATGTTCGAAAAATCCAAAAACACTTGTTTGATTAATTATTTCTGAACTAGTATATAAATACTGATTTTCAAATTCATCAGCTCACGCGTTATGATTTTCTCATACAAACTTTAACATCGTCAAAATTACCAATGGAGGATACCTTTTTTATTTACTTATGTTCTTATTCATGGCAAGTTTCATATGTAAATACTCAAGGAATAAGATATTTCATACAAGGGTTTTCACCTTTTCACTCCCTTAGAGGAGAATTTTCGCAAAATCAAATTTTTGATCCCCCTAACTAGACTGCAACTGCTGTCCAAAATTTAAGTTTCTGCATTTAGCGGTTTCGGCTGCAGTCGAGTCTTAAAACAATACCCTGTTCTTTTATATATATAGAAGAAGATAAATAGCGGTAACGGTTGGTAAACAGACAAGTTTATCACGTCTATATAAAGAAAGTGGGTCAGTTTTCATGAAGTGTGATCGATTGAGTACTTAACTTATATATTGGAGGGAATTAACATGATTCAGAGAAACGGTGAATGTATAAAAGCGTTGAGGTAAATGCATTTGAAGCTTCCAATATCTTATTACTTAATTTAGTTTTCTGCGTGATTTTTACTTGTATCGCCTTAGGTTTGCTTTGCAGTTTCAGTATCTAGTTATTTTGTCTATTAAAATTACAAAAGCTTCCAAAAAGCTTAATTCGATTCTGACAAGAAGCGTTCTGTAAATGTAAGACGATTACTTGTAATATATGCCTTCTAGACTTAAAATTTCCAGGTGCTACTCATTTTTTATTGTAACAGGCAACTAGAGAGACATCGAGAGCAATCGTTCTCGGCCGTGAACTTAGAGCACACATCTTCACTAAACATTTACAACCGATGTAATATAAAAAACAGTGTGAAACTCCGCGATAGCATCAATTTGCGGACTATACATATAATTAATTTGCGTGCATGTATGTCACTGTCAAATTAGCAAATCAGTCAAAACTACTGTAGACTGCAAAATCTGTTTTAAACTTTTGACTGTGAAACTCAGCAAAAAATAATTCTAATATTCCTCAGAACTCTAGTTTATATATTTTTTTTAATATAATTATATTTTACGTTTTTTAACGTAAACATTCCGCAGGAACAGTTTTAAATAGTCAAATGCATTTTCATTGGTCAAAATTTAATTCGACTGTCAAAAGTTTTAACTGTAACATTAACATAGGTGATAATAAGTGGTGCAGCGGGCGGAACCGCAGGATGGTTCTTGTATACTGCGGCGCGGCGCCTGCACGGACCATTACGCTATGTTTTATCGGATTGTGGTAAGGAAAGTTGGGAGTGGTGGAGAAGAATTAATCTTAGATCTTCTGGAATCAGTGGAGCATAGTCATGCATTTAGTAGATTCCATCTGAATCTATCATTTAGGTAAAATAACTATCAAAAATGCAATGAGTTAATTTTTGCAAAAAGAAAATGGTACAGTCAACATAAAACATATGCGAACAGTATAGAGACCTACACAACACGACAACACCCGACAAAAACTTTTGATTTTATTCGCCGTTACTTCGATCATATCCCAGTAAATACCCCTCGATGGGAAAAAGAAAACGGCCTTTAGGAATTTCTCTTTAGCCAACCCTTCCAACCGTTAATAAATGTCACGAGGAGACCGTTGACATTTAGGGTGACCCCATGACGCCATGTGCAGGACCGTCCTGCTAAACGGTGTCTCCACGGCCCACTTCCAACGTTTATGGTCACCGTATTTTTTAATACTTTTTAAGCCGTGAAATAGTGAGCGCACGCGCTATTAAATTTACGGGCTATGTTGATTTTATATAGTGATATGGTGTTTAAAGTGGCAAATAGACTTGAATCTCTATGTAATTGCTTTGGTACTGATATATGATACTGCTTAAGCAATTTCGCTGTATTGCCACTGTCGCGATAGTAAGTGGCAATTGTAATGTCTACACGTATCCTGTGCGTGTTATTTAAAATTTACCTTATTATAGCATTGTTGAACGGCAGTCATATTTTTTAAATCCAGTGTGCATTATTTTTACTATTTTACATAAATTCCTACTTGAAGATAGCGGATAAATGCTTTTAAATGGTATCCAAACTAATAATATAAATGCGAAAGTAACTCTGTCTGTCTGTCTTTTCTTCACGCGTCAACTACTGAACTGATTTGGGTGAAATTTGGTACAGACATAATTTGGAACTTGAGAAAGGACATAAGATAGTTTTTATTACAAAAAATAAAATAATACAAAAATCTGCCGGAAGTCACTATTCCACGCGAACGAAGTCGCGGGCAAAAGCTAGTATTACATAGTTAAAACATTTAAATTTGAAATTAATATCATCTGTTAAAGAGTTGTAAATTATGCAAGTCTTTACTGATACAAAAGTATTTACATTTCGCAAATATGAGCAAAACCCAAAGTAATTTGCTTTCCTCAATTACTTTTTACAACCATGTCATTCGATGAATTTGTACAAAATATTAAACTAATGATATTTATTTGATGAATAATGGCAGGAACTCATTCCATACTTGAGCTCAGTGCAAATCGTTGACAAGTGCATCCGTCTATTAATTGAATGTTTAAACGTTTAATGACAAACCTCGATGTGCGTGGAAGTAATCTTGCCAAAATGTCGCGGCTGTTTACGAACATGTGCGATTGCACCTTTAGCCCGCGGCGTGAACATTAAATTGGCCCCAAGTGTACGGACAATGAAGAAAAGTTATACGTTAAATTGGCCGCCAGTGCGCGAAGGTTGAAGTGTAACTAATTGCGTCACTCTACAGTACACTTAATTGTAAAAAAGGTGAAATGCTATAAAACTAACGGCGTTTTTTGCGATTGTTTATGAGTATAGGACATAATTGTGTTCACAAGTGAAGTAAGCATTAATTACGACAGTCAAGTACCGTTCTGCTAAATATGGCACATGAGCCATCATTTAATGGTTGTGCTTGACAAACTAGAACGAATTTTAGTTGGGTTCTTTTCATTTCCGTCAGATCTCATACATAAACTTCTTTTTCCCATGACTTAGATCACGATACTTAAATAATTCTTTTGCCTCATCCACATTCACACACCAGGTCGTAAAAGGTGCCTAAAACATAGTTTTCTAAAGACAGTAAACAGTTGATTCAAATATCATTTCATATCCTTAAAAGGCTAACAGGTATGAATAAAGAAAGTTCAGTTTTCGGCTGGACATTAAATAAGTCAAACGGCAAGAATATTTTAATCATTTCAAGTACCCATATTTATCTTGTTTAGTAGTTATTTTCAACGATTTCCACTTAGCTATCAAGTTTCATGTTTATCTATACATGTTTTTTTTTAGTATAAGAACTAGATGGTCATGTTTATCGTAGCTACTGTTTAAAAGGCCTAATTATTTGCTAAAAGTATGAAAAATGGTTGTTATGATTTTTTAACATGCAACGATTGAAATCAATCAGCACCATCTAACACATGTATCTGTTACAAACTCAATTTATATGTTAAATAATAAATGTACGGATAAAAACAATTAAATTTAAGTAGACACTCCACATGAAACAATAATAACCTGTCAGAAAATGTAGCACTGATCAACAAACGAGTACATATCTCTTTACGAGCATTTGATACGCAGATGATATAATTGCGTATAATATGGTAACTATAGCGATATGTTAATCGTACGTACATGATAATTATCGCGATATTTTAGCGTTATACGTGTGCGCTCATGCGTGCGATTACTGCATTTTTTTGCGTTAACCACCGTTGCTGCTAATGGATGATATAAAAAAGGTTATATTTATGCCCAATTTGGTAGTAAACTTTCTTACTATAATAACGACAAATTGACACCTTGAGATTTTTTTTAAAAAATTTAGTAGTGTTGAAGGAGCATTCACTTAGTAGATTGGCTTAGTGGGATGGCTCACCAATTGCCCTCGTGTAAATGCACCATAATGCCATCATATTATGAAAGCACACTACGAAATTTTTTATTTCATTATTTTGTTTCATTCTTAGATAAGTACACATACAAATAGTCCTTTGCAATAAACCCTTATTGCATAGGACTTAAATATAGGCGCCCGCGATCACAAATACAGGCTCCGTCACTGCTACTGCGAAACTTATAATGTAGAAAACCGAATAACACTTTGCCCGACCAGCTGAACGGTATTTCCATTTCTGGTAGGCTACTATACAATTTTACAGGGTTGAAGAGAGGCGAAGATAATGTCTGACGATTTACTCGCAAGGTTCTGAGACTTTTTCTGTTTCTCCCCATTATCCAATAAACTGAAGCGAGCAAAACCGAACACTGCGTAAACAAAACATGTAAAACCAATAGATTTATATCTTACAATATTAATTGCGCTTATGGCAGAATTATGGTGATTACTCTCGATGATAGCCTTGGAAAACGGGTCATTACCTGCATACTTGCATACTAGATTATTTTAGTTACCATAAACGGTTTGAAGCACCAGGAAAACATTGCTAGGCATGTCAGTCAATAGTCACGGTTGTAACTATTTGAAGAAACAAAATTTCTTTTGGACTTTTAGTCTTCTCAGACCCGCTTACCCACCAAATCACGAAATGGTTTACGGTAAAAAAATATTTACAAATATTAGAGTATTATAAGGATTAATGGTTAAGTGGGCTTAAATCAAGTTTAAGTTTTATTTTAGTACTAGCTTCCGCCCGCGACTCCGTCCGCACGGATGTCGGTCTTCGCGTGGATGGTTTATTTCTCCATTTTGAGTAACTCTGACAATGACATCTTATAAATATTACGGCGCTGAATCCACTGCGGGTAATGCAACGTGTGTTCGCGGTTCTACAGAACAACGTCTATGAATAAAACTGAAAAATAAGATTTTTTCTACGTATTTTTTCAGGATAAAAAGTATCCTATGTTATGCCCAGGATAATAAGGACTAATTATACCAAGTTTCATCGAAATCGAACCGTTAGTTTTCACGTGATGCCTGAACAAACAGACAGACAGACAGACAGACAAAAATTTTTTTAATCATATATTTGGGTTTGGTATCAATCCAGCAGCACCCCCCCGCTATTTATTTTTTCAATATTTTCAATGTACAGAATTGACCCTTCTACAGATTTATTATATGTATAGATTAGAAACCGCAATAAATAAGTGCAAAAAATATTTAATGCCTACTATTTGATCACACTTAACGCTCTTCTGCCGCATAAAAAAAACAAAGCTTATCAAGTTTTTGCACCAAAAATTTCTATTCGCAAAAACCAGTAGTTACGCACTGGATCATCTTGTTATATCGCACTGGTTGGTTACAATGGCACAATTCAAATCGTGCGGGTTGCGTCACAGCACCGGACAGTGCGTGCGAGTTTGTTACTAAACACGCGTATTATGCTGTCACTTCGTCACGTATGATTGGGCACGCAGATGGTGATGTTTCATCAGGTTTTTGAGGGTTTGCAGGTACAATATTACTTGTCTTTAGATTTCTATTACTGATTGGCTGCAGTTTTTGTAGTGTAATTTTATCGTATTCTAAAGCAAAATAATGCCAATACATCCCTTTGTTCCTTCTAATTTTTTTCACAAAATAATGTAAAAACAGTATAGAGATCTTTTCTTCGTTACAAACCAAATATTATTGCCTAGTGACATATAGCTAAATCAGAACTTATTATTATGATTATTATGAATCATACATACCCGTATCAATCATACGAACCAATTATAAAACAAAAGAAGCTGCTGTCAGATTGAATCATATCGAGCCATTGATATTGTACACGCGTACGGCTATAATTAACAACCGACACATCTGCCTCATACTCGCGCGTCACTAGAACAATAGAAAAACCAACAGCGTGACGTAAACAAACCAATTTGACTCACTTTCGGTCTCACTGACCCCTACGGCGGCCGCAGGGTTATCGCCCATCTCAACGGATTTTAGACAACAAAATTAGAATCCAACTAATTTCACTAGACAGCCGTGTCCACTAATATAGAACAGTAAAAAACACGCTTTATATTTAGCTAAATAACCTTAATCTTAATGTAGGGTGGTAACATCTTTCCGCCTTCACCCCTCGCTTATCTCACCACTGAAACTGCAACCCTACCCTTTAAAGTATAAAGCCTAATTTCCCCAGCACAAAACTAATATGTTATGCTGTTTTATGAGTAGTGCTAATTGATATCTTGTTGTATCTGGACACAGTACGTTATACGAGACGCAAGGTGGTCGGTCGCAAGGTGCGCAGCGACCGTTGGCGCACCTTCCTCGCCCGGCGGCGGTAATAATACCACGCAGGCCACGGAACCAACTGATTAGTGGAACGAATCGGTGACAGTTTTCCACTTGACAATCGTAGTCGATTTATTGACAGATAGCCCCGTGATGAGCTGCTTCCGGGTTCTAAGGGGTGATTATTCAATTTGGTGTGACAAAAAAGTTGATGGGTGAGGAAGATGATGACTTAATTGGCACTAAGTGAGTTTCTTCATGCTTGAATGTAGACTGTATTAAAATATCAAATGTCTACTACATCTTTTTCATTATGACTATAAAATATAAAAGATTTGTTTTATATCGGTTTACTCCCCCTGCATGAGGATCTGGTTTGCAAAAGTCCGTATCCACTTGACCTCTATGAACACCAGGCTGAGCCAATTTCATGACTACAATTATAGCAGGTGGCAGCCACTTGGAATGAATAACCAGTCAATATTCGCCACTTACTTTCTTGCACAAAACGTAGAGGTCACTTATGTAATAACAGAAACAAAAACAAAGGATGGTCATAGACGTAAAGATCGATGGTTGTTTTTTTTTGTGGTAGTGCATCCCACCTGCGATCAATCTGACTGCAGGTGCGATGTCCAAGAACGATTATACTCTTTATTTCATACAAATAGAAAGTGGTTTGCGTATTTAACGGGTTAATTACAGATTTAGGAAAGGTGTTTGACTAATAAAACTAAACAACATTAACTCATAGACGTTCAAAAACTCCAGTTCAACAGTTCCCAAATTCCATTCTTCTTCTAAGTCTTGTCTACGATTTCCTATATTGATTACCTAAAATTAAATAATTATATTAATTGCAATGATGGCATTAACAGAAATTCATTATTGAAATTATTCAAAAGCGATGTTCTTCCATAATTACTAATGGATACATTTAGATGTTGCTGATGTAACACTAGTATCTCAAGATAGACATGCTATTGTTTTATTAGTTTTGGACAACCGTTCAGAAATAGTAAAGCTTCTTTCTTCTTCTTCAACCTCTAGTCAATCCATGATTGGTGGATATCAAGTCCAGATATTTACTTTCTTTCTTCTTTTAAATCACATAATACATAATTATGTTTAGTGCTTATCTTATTGATAAGTTAATTAATGTTACTCCGCAATTTAAGCTGTTAACAATGTAAACAGTCTAAACGCATTTATATTAGGCACACTGCAATTAAAATGCAGTTTCTACTAATACAGTTGAATAAATTCTTATCAAATTGGGCGTGTTATTACTTAGTCGATAATTGCGTGTTTACGCATATGCGCGAACGCATTTCATGCATTACATACCTGTAATTATGTTCTGTATATAAGAATGTACGAGTAATTAAGCTGTGTACAGAATACCAACTCTGAACGAATTATCTTTTCCTAAAGAAGTAGAAATTACCTCATTATTATTGATAGTTGTTTCAAGCTGAATATTTTAGTTTTTGATTTGCTAATCAAAAAATTCTATGAAAAATAGAATATTAAATTCTAGTCACACCAATCACTTCATTATAGAATGGTCGAACTGGCACTACCTACTAATTACTTACTAAAGTGCATAATTATGTATGACTAATAGAACTTTCCATTTATGATTGCTGCAGCGAAGTCAACTTCAAGGAAACAAAGCTTTCACTCATCATTTAGCTTTTTCAACCGAACCTTCTGAACATTATTTTATCTTCTTTGTTTGCAATCATTTCACAGGCAACTTTAAACTCTTTAGTATTTTAGTGTTATTTTAACAAACGACTGAACAGTAAGTAACTACGCCGACAATTAGCTAATTTATTAGTAACTCTGACACTTTTGATAGCTATAATTAGGTAAGGACGTAATTATCTTTTACTAAGGATGTGATATTCTATTATTTTCTTTGTTCATCGGCATTCTTCGTACTGAAGCGGCTAAGTTGCCCGATAACTGGAGAATAAAAAAAGATACACTCTGTATCACTTAAAAATAGCATGAGGTTCTAGATTCCCAGGTCGAGCAATACGGATTTTTCCATTAAAAAATTCTCAAGAGCAGCTAAGGAGTCTCTCCCGTTGATGAATACACTCATCTGCTCTTACACGAGACTTTAACATAACTGGCAACATTTCTCCATTTTTTTTTTTTATCGTGGTAAAATCATCAAATGAGTCCTCCCACCCAGGGCAGGGCGGGAGGGACTGTCAGACTTGTACTGACTAAAATCCACGGTGTCCTTCAATAGCCCTTTACGTACCGGGGTCACGGTAATCCCTTGGTCCCGCGACCCCGGCAGGCTTTGGCCCTCTTCAGGCCCCGTCACTATGCTGACACTCTTTGAGGCGCGCGTGGAACACAACGCGCCGTCGACCCGGGCATGGTCCATGGTCGGAGAGCGAGTCGCCCATTACTCGTTGCCCGCATGCCCGCACCTACGGTGGCCGGAGATCGTCTTGCGACGTCCGACGCCGTGGGCGTCTACCACTGCGGCTAGGGTGGAGGGAGGACGCTGTCCTCTCCCTCAGGCAGCCCGCCTCCTCCTTCACGAGCATGACTGCTTCGCAGAAGGAGGCGACCGCCTCCCACTCCGTCTCGCCCCGCAGCATGGCCTCGACCAATGCCGGGCGCGAGAGGTCTCCGCCTATCGCCGTCGTGAGGACACGGCGGTATTTCTCCAGTATTAGGTTAACTATTAGTTGGCGACCTTGGGCCTAGTAAGTAATATGATCAACTTTTTACGTGCTTGAATATTTGCATACACTAATTTTAGGGAAAATTTAGTTACGACAATAACCTTTATTTTATTGTATTAGTTTTGCAACCCCAAACTTAATCCCTCAGCTACAATCATGTCACTGTTTTCTACAACTGCGATGTGGAATGCGCGACCGATATTCATTATCACCGTACAGTGCAGTTGTAAAGCGATGTGGACTGTGGAGCATTCAGAATTGAAGACAAGGAAAAATACTACCTTATATACAGGAAAATAGTAAATACATAGATCAGAAGGCTTGCTGAATTAATAATAAAAATGTTTACTCAGAACCGATTGAAAGTTTACGAAATAAAACGAGTTTACGGAATTATCAATTATTGACAAATAACTTTTAACCCTTTTACTAGGATTAAGTTATATTATTTAAGTATTACGTTTATATATTATAAGCGATAAGTTCTTCAAAAGAATCTGTAAGAAACTTGAAGTTCACAAAGTCTACCAACTGCGTAGTTATTAAGTTTAATGTAGAAAATCAGCAACCAAAACAACCTCCGTAGATATATATATCTCCCAAGCCCTTCATGGTGTCTGCTAATAATTCTTGGAGTGGGTTTTCTGTCCTCCCATCACACGCTTGTACTCTACGGCCCACCTACGTTCAGACCGTGAGGTTTACGACGCAGTTAACTCGGTATGCGTTTGTTAGCCGAGCCAGCACGATGAGGACATGTCGACACTGAGGGACTGTTTACAACTAGATCATAACTAGTTATTTATAGTCACAGTTTAACTGCAAGGGTAAAGGTTTCATCGTATTTTACACTAACACATTTAGACCTAGCATGTTACATTCAATAGTATCGTACCTATCAAATAACATCACTCTACAACCAATAGGAGCAGAGCAGCACAAATGAAACCACGGGAAACAGCTAGAAAAGACATACTGGCGATAGCCGGTAGTTTGCAGACTATTACGGGTGTAATAGTCATATAAAAAATGTATGAGATCCTAGACAAAATATAACATCAAAAAAAAATTAAACATAACTGGCGAAACGTGGGTACTTTTCGCCAGTTATGTTTTTTTTTCGTTAAACATTGCCCCACGCTAGGAATTTCTCTTGTATCGTGGGTGCGTTTACAGACATAGAAACCCACATGCACAAACACCCAGACCCGGAATAACCAGATCATGCAAATATTTGTTCCGTGAGAGGATAGAACCCGCGACATGCTGTGCAGCAGTCGATCGCTCAACCACTGCGCCAATCATGCAGTAAAATTCCATATTTCGTTAAATTCTATTTAATGGAAGCGAGTCTATTGCCATGAACCAGGCACACTGTGTGGCTGCTACTGAGAAGTTCCTAATGATAAAACCAAACTAAACTTCGTCCGCCCCCGGAATCGAATATGGGACCTCATACTTTATAATCGCGTTTTCGACCATTTTACTAACGAGGCAGTCCATTCTAGGTTTCATTGCTACTAGTTGTAAATGTTTTCTTAACTAGCAAGCTATAAATAAAGGCCCATTCCGTCACACACATGAACTTTGTCCACCTTACCTAACCCCTACCGGAACTACTCGATTTTTTAAGAGTCCTAAATAAAATGATAACACATCTTCAGGGGTTCATGCAGCAACAAGGGGCGATAGGGGGTACTATCAGATGCCAACCGATCGCCATAAACGACCCCGGGGGTGAAATGTCCGAACTTTTGAAACACTTCCAACTCTTTTATTCGCATTTGTTTTGTACACAGACGTAATGTGACTCACCCACTAGCTCTGAATAGTCTTGAAACTTTTGCAAGAAAACAAGTGAGTCTCTCTTATGGAAGTCTATTATTTATAGTAGAATGAAAGCGTTCAATATTTCCCTTAATGTAAACTTTTGAAGTTACTAGCAAAATTCAGTAGAATCATTTAATTTCTAAAATAATTCAGAGTCATCTCAATAATGTATACCAAACCTGATAACAACCCGTATGCATGTTTACCTACATGTAATGCTTGTAATTACAGAGTAAATACTTATAACCAAGAATATAATCATGCAATAACTTCTTGATAGCGCACTAAAACTTGGCAATAAACACTACTGGCAATAAGGCACGCTGAACGGCCTGATAACCACCGACCCGGTCATCAGATACAGCGGATGGCAATGGGGCCCAACACAGGGGCCAAGGGGCCCAAGGGTCAAATGTCACAGCTTCACACTTACTACGATGCGCATTTTTTAGACGAGATAGTTTCGTGAAAGATGTTTAGAGAGCTATTGTAACCCAAATAAGACAAGCTGTTTTTTTTTCAAATGTTTGTATTAAGTTCAAACTAAGTAATTCCAAGTTTTTATAAGTGTAAAGATAGTTTTTGTGGATACTTGAAGTAAAGTGGAATAAAGTAGGCCTTCATCTCTTTTTTTTCTGTCCCCAAAGAATATATTATAGATCTATACGTTAAAAAAACGTTGCCCCTCACTAGGATTTTCTCCTGTATCGTGCGTGCTTTTACAAACATTTAAACTCACATACACAAACGCCCAGATCCGGAACAACTACTTGTAGATCATACAAATATTTGGTCCGTCCGTGAATCGAACCCGCGACGCTCAGCGCAGTCGCCTGAAGTGAAAACCTTGGCTAAAAGTAAATTTTTAGTAATTAGACAAAAGTTTTTTTTACAAATGTGTGTCCATTACACGCTTTATTACCGGAAAGGCTATGTTGACAACAATAAAGTGGGTAAAACGATTACATTGATAGTGTAAACGTTAAAATGAAATGCAATTATTGCTTCGGCCAGTCCGAGCTAGCTTGTGCACCTTGCAGATAATAATAACAAAGAGAGAGAGTAGTTTCACATTGCGAACCACCTATTTAATTGTTATTGTTACAGGTCCGCTTGTCAACGAATTCAAGTGAATATGTCGAATTAACAACTCTATATGCATGCTAGTTGACACATCGCACTCAAAGGGTTCGGTACATCATTATGAACCCTTGAAAGCGTCCCTTCACATTACTTTCTGAAGCTACTTGATCTTTTTCGATTAAATGCGAACGTTTGCCTAGTAAACTTGAACTAAAATGACATTTCACAAACATGCATTATCCACTTTTTATGTCAAAGAATCATCTTCATCATAATTACATCATTCATCTTATTATGTGAAGAATCAAATATTTAAAAACACTTCACAGAAATAAAATGAATTTACTAGGTCTATGGTCATAAATGGTACTTATATGGTAAACCAGTTATTAATTTATCATGTTCCACTAATATATTTCTCTAAGAGCCCGTAAAAAAACAAACTACTTATAAGATATTGCAATAAAACGTTATTAACAGCGGATGCACGTTTCAAACACGTTAAGTAGGTACGAAGTTAAACTATGTGGCCGCGAATTCTTTTAATTACAGCTGACCATAGAATGCAATAAGAAAACCATAGAGCAGGAAATGACAATTACTTACCTACAAAATGTTTGAGTCATGTAGCTACGGATACATAAATATCGACGGTGGTCTACGGCACAAATTGCTACACGAGTTGTGTTAGTAATTAATTATTATTTTGTCACATGTTCCCGGGTAGTGGTGTTAATTAAACTGATTAAAGGCAAAATTAGTATCATTTCCCGCTTAAAGAAATTGTATAGCTTTATATCGTGTAAAGTCTTGCTACATAAGACACAACAAATATCGAGGATTCTTTTATACGTCATGACAATCACGTGTAACAGAATCTTGACAGTAGTAAACATTATGCTCTTCGCAGATGTCTCACTAATTCATCCCTTCCTCTCTCAAATCATCAAAGCCCCAATTTGAGGAACAACTATCACCAGCGGGCATTTAGAGAAAGCCAATGAAAATGCCTGTAAACTACAGACACAAAGGTCTTGGTATAATACAGCGTTATCCGAGGTGAGTAAGGACAAAGCAAATTGGCATGCCTCGACTGACCCTTGCTTGTTGGCTGTACCACCGTCTTAAACGAGAGTGGGCTAAGATATGGCCGGGGAAGCTGAAAAGATATAATAAGCAAAACTGTAGAAACTATATATAACTTTTTCTCCAACACACAGTTGTTCACTCCTTAGCCACGAGCTTACAAATACATGAACAGGCAAAAATGTAGCGGGAATGAATTAGATCGTGTAAAGCTGTAGAACTACAAACTGTTGTGATGGTAAATAAAGAATCCACTAACAAAAAAAAACGTACTCAGTGAATTCTCAATCCATTACATTATTATTCAGTCACTGAATCTAACACGATTTTTATGCTATGAAACAACAACGTATTATTATGACTACAAGCAATAACGTTTACAAGTTTCCGCTGGTATGTTATGCCTTGAACCCTCAACTAATAAGCGTGGTCGCTGGACGTCTCGTCAATAATCCGGAGCGGATTAGGGCGGCGGCCGGCTTACGCAAATACGATCGGATTGTACCGGACACCGGACACGGACCGGAGCGGACAGTGGACACGCCACCTGCACGCTGAGCTGATTTAAAAAACGGCCCTATTAGTTGCGAGATAGTGGAAATTCTTGAGCCGATTAAAATAACAGCTAGAAGTTTAAAGAAAAAAAAGATACAAGCGACACGCGATGGTTAGCGATGCATATGCGTCTAGATCCCGGAGATTTAAAATTTTTTTTCAAGGTGAGAATTTTAATCACTGTTTGGCTCATACTTTTGTCCCCATCCAATGGAATCCTACTATAGGGGTAATAATTTCCCATAGTCATGGGTTTTTCACAGCATTTTCATCCAATTTCGTTTAGGTGTAAAAATATGACAGATCCTTTGCATTACC
This sequence comes from Agrotis puta, assembly GCA_943136025.2. NCBI lineage: Eukaryota > Metazoa > Arthropoda > Insecta > Lepidoptera > Noctuidae > Agrotis > Agrotis puta. The sequence goes on from OW964168.2 coordinate 525,138, forward strand.
ATTATCATGCGATGTCACGGTGCATTGTATAAAAGGATGTAAGTACACTAAACATACGACATTATAATAAAGCAGCTCGCTTGATGTTCGTCGCGGGTGCTAACTGCGGCCCGTTTGCGGCCCATTAGTAGGGCCGCGGCTTGCGGTCACACGCCGCGCCCGCTAACTGAACGAGCTTCTGTTTAATGTTTCGGCTGTTACTTACATGCTTGGAAAAGGTTTACTTTGTAATCTCAGGAGTCAATTTAACTCCTTGCAGAGTAGAACTGTTTTAGTATTTCTCTTATATTTAAAAGTATCGAAGCTTTTACTCTCGCCATTCTTACTGGGATTTGAAGTATTGACATTCTAAACCGCGCTTTGAGTAAAGCAGACAAATACACAATAAACAATCATGACAGGTAAAAAAGCCATAAGAAACCAAAACTGCTTATTTGCCCGCTGGTCTGCCATAATAAAAACTACTCTTTGGAATCAATGAAATAAAGCTTTTCGCACACAAAAGACGTAACCTCAGTACGTGAAGGGCACTCTATAATATAAGCCTAAAAATGTTTCTCTCAAAACTTTCAACAATACAATATTTAAAATTTCAAGCCATTTCTAAAAGTATTCGCAAGATTTCACCGAAAAGCGTCCCGTAAGGAGTGTACGATTAACAGAGCCGTTGTGTCTGTTTGCCTGTTTGTCGTACTTTCTGTTGATATTGACGTAGCCCGCAATCAGGGCGCTGGGCTGCGCCGCAATTTATTCAGCCCAGCGTCTTGGACTTTGATTTGTGAAGTATTTGTCTTTCGTATAAAATGAAAAATAATGTTATGGGATGGAAATTTTTGGGTACTCACTGGATTGGGATATTAGATTTGTGGGTCTTTAGAGGTTGCCAAATTTTATGAAGAATATCAAGAAACGCTGCATTTCACGTGCTCTTCCCAAATATGTCTGAACCGGCTTCTAGTGTAGCCGAATACCCATATTTTACACTAGCGATCCACCCTGGCTTCGTACAATATACAATTTTAAAATAAAATATAGCCTAAGACACTCAATAATAATGTAACTTTCTACTGATAAATTTTCAAAATCAGTTCACAAATCCAGAGAAAACTTCCTAAAAACAAACTTTACCTCTTTATAATATTAAGTAATATATGAATCTGCTTACTGTCTGGCCTCTTCAACCCAGTTACTTAAGTTTAATGTAATACGACGAAGCACCTTTACTATTCATTCTCTTCAACTACAATACTCCCAAAAACCCAGTAAACACTTTATCGGAATGAGAGCAACAAATACCAAACATTTATTTATTCCCATCGACTGAAAGTCTCTCAAGTATTCGCCTGTCTATGTCCTCACGTCAATAACCCAACTTTTAATCTTGGCACAACATCGGTAAGTTTAACCCTACACATTCCGCTCTCGGTCCGAGCCTAGGGGACAACACATTCCTCACATGTTCCTCCGAATTTTTGCAAGACAAATAGCGGCTGCTTGACCGAAATGACATATGGGGAGTGGGCGTCTCATACACTCTGTGGAATCCTCAGTGTTGGAGGGTTAGATTGTATGATTTATGCGCTGGCCGCACAAACTTTCAGGTCTAGTTCCTCTTTACGAGCGAGCGTATTTATGGCACTGTTTAAAGTTGGACCTCGGTTTCATATTTATTGTGTTGCTGAATTAAGTTTGTTTGCGGTGTATTGTTTATGGTGTGCTTTGATAATGTTTTGTTTGTGTAATGAGTACGAGTACGGTAGTTGTACGTAAACGTAACGTAACGTTGTAATAAATGTAAATAAGATCAGATTGAAAACTTGATTTTTCTTGATTACCAGTCGTTGTGCAATTAGTTGAAGATATAGCTTGACTAAAAATGGACTGCCCGATGGAACCTATCACTTTCACACCACTATTTAAAAACCAACATCCAGCAAAAAGCTGTAAAAACTAAACTTGTCGAACAAACCACAATAGCCGCAAAAAGGTTGTGACCGCAAACAACGCTTACAAATGACACACGTTCAAACCGCAGGCGTATTGAGCGCCGTAAAAAACGGCCGGCCGCAAAACCGATGGCGACTGCCCTGCAAATGCGCTACAAATGCCCTGCAAATGAGCGGAATTAGAGGTTACATTAGTGGCCGGGTGAAATGCGCCGCGTTTTTGCTGGCAGCCGGCCGGTAATTGATTCATTTGTTTTTTGCAAGGTCCTCTTAAACCACGACCGTTTAGCAAAGTTAAGGCTTTTAGAATTGGTGAGTGTGAAGTAGACGTGGCGTGTAGGGTTGTGGACTGTAGATACTGTTAGTGAATTTCCTTGCTTCTAAATAATTATCAGGTACTGTTGTGATGTGTTCATAACTGCGGTTGTGGAACAAGATAGTACGATGAGATTAGCGCCTATAATCTTCAAAGGGGTAAACAGAAATGTAACCTATGCAAAACCTAAAACCAATTTAACCAATACTTATTATCATTTAATTAAACAGCAGTGACTGTAGCTACTTAGGTAATCATTATGTCTTCCAGCAGTAAAGATTTATGCATAAAAAGCTACATCATCAGCCGGAAGACGTCCACTTTGAACAGTGACCTTTCCCTAACAAGCAACAAGTCCCTGAAAAAGAACGAAAACTCACTCACTAAGAAAACACTGACGGAAGATATAAAATCCCCATGTAATCCCATAGGGGCTCGTATTCAATAAGTGTTGGCAAAAAGCGCCAATCAGCCACAAATTCAACCGCCCACGAGATTTGAGCCGGCCATCCGGTCCAGTTTAGCCGTTAGCGGTCTTAATGCGGCCAGAGTGATTATAAGCATTATTTGCCTTGCTATAAGAACGAGAGTTCTCTGAAAAAGAGGGCCGGAATTTGGCATCTAAACGGAGACACAACTTAATTTTTTGGTTTAATTCCCCTTTTTTCAGCGTGATTGAATGAAAAGTGAAAAAAAAATTACTGCAAGTTTTCACACACAATAATATAGTAAATCATTTATTTAGGATTTTGACATATTCATAATAGTTTTATTAGTAGTACAAAAATACTTACTTTACTAAGGTTCGCAGAAAAAATAAGAACAAGGACATAGCATTTCATGAAAACTTGTAGACATCTAAAATGTTAAGCTATGGAAATATATAATTCAAAATATATTTGATTGTGAATGCGTTATACGAGCTCGTACCTTGTTTTATTTTTTTCATTTATTCATTCAACAATATTTACACAAGTTATTCACTACATAACTTCTGCCAAACTGCAGGACAGTCTATCTTTGTGTGAAGAGTTTTCTTTTCGCTTTGAATGACAAAATGGAAGATCCATCTTACTATCATCTCCTGTCGTTCCCACATTGGTCAGTAGTAGTCGACATCCGCCCACCTTTTGTCTTGCAACCAGTGTCCGCCCGCCTTTACATCTTTCTTATGCCTGAAGAGGAAGTGGTCACGAAACAAGCTACTAGCGTGGTAACACATCATGAGACAGTTACAAATGGCAAGATGATTTCACTAATAACTAATTCATACTGGGCTCATTATTTCTTTTAATCCTAAAAAGTATTAATCGAACGAAATTGTTGAATCCATGTGTATTAAAACACTCTCTCTCTCTCTACTACACACTCATGATGTTATGCTTTATTTTAGTTACTTTAAGAAAAAGTTGTAAAATTATTAATAATGAATATGATTTTTTTGCAATAAATGGTACTCGTATTAAAGTCCATTTTTTATCATACAATAATCACGTGAATACATAACATTATCCTTTTCATTTGAGAGCAAAATCATAGACACACAAAAGCTTCTTTATTAGCCTTCCGCTTTAACCGCAAAGTCCATCTTACACTTTTATTCTCATGCTATCTGATTCACAGTGATTTATCCTGCCACGGGGCTGCCCCGGCTGTTGGGAAACAATTACCAGCAGTGGCCACCGTTCCCGACCATTCCTCATGTTTCACCCCTGGGTTACTGCCATTGACAAGTAATGTCTTCTACAGGACCTTAAGGAAATATTTGCCTAGCCGGCTGCGTGAAAAACTTCGTAAGAATTTATTGCAATTACTTGTTTATTCGTTTTAATTTTAAAACCTACAAGGATGTTTTACTGTAAGATTGACGTTTATATTTATGCGTGGGTGTAGTGTTGTGGGTGTAGAATCAATCCCATCCTATCTCATTTAAATTTTAACATTCGACGTCCAAAAGTGCCTTTTTGATGGCCTAATTGAAATATTATTTCATTACATATAATTACATTTATACAATTGTGTTGAAAATGAAGATGGTGGTTTACGTCGATCCTTGAAAGATCCGTGAATTTCTCTCTTTCTTACCAGCTATTTTAAATGTTTTTCTACCAACATGAGGAAACCTGGAGTCAATAGCCTCAAATAGAATCTCAAATAGATCCTCAAATAGAGCCTCAAATAGATCGCTATCTCACTCACATAAGACAATTCTGATGAAGCATTTTTTGTACCTGAATATATGTACGGCCTTTGTCTTATGGCAGGACAATTCGCCTGTAACGGGTATTCTAATCAACGAAATATGATATTGGATCATGCCTAATTTAACTTACAATCATATTTCAGTATAACAAAAAAGTAACTAGCCCCCATGCTGACAAACAAACATTAATAATGGTCTAACAAACAATTACAATTGAGCTACTTTTTATTGCGATCAGTTGGGCCATTGAATTGGACGTAGATCAAATATCCGCTGGTCCATAATAGGTTCGTATTTATTTATTCGCACCTATCGATCGACACGGGCTATTTGTCGATACTTTTTGTTTACAATAGCCTGACTGACTTCTGAGTTCTGACATCTACTTCTCTGTAAAATGGAAATTACTGAAGACCTTATCTGCAGCTCAACTTAATCCATTCGAATTAAAATTTGACACATTGTTGTCTAACTGTCCCTTTTCATCCCTGAATAGATTGTAATAACATGACCTGAATTATGAGAAGCTTAGTTTTGTCTGTAGTACTTTTCCGAAGGATAATTTCCGTCAAAAATATAATATACTAGCTGTACCCTGCCCCGCTTCGCTGTGGCACAAAAAACTGTTTTTTTCAACAAAAAAAAAATTAGATAAAACCAATCCTTGATGCGGATTATTTATCATGCTAAAATTTCTTCTTATGTGACTGCGTCATTACGACTGCGGTTGACAGCGAGAGTTACCCTCGCTTCCGGTAGATGGCGCGGTCACTGGTACAGCGCTGATCGTTAAAAAAACTGTTTTTTCGCAGTTGCGGATATGTGACTGATGCAAAAAATAGATAAAAACAATCCTTAATGCGGATTACATATCATGCTAAAGTTTCAGCTCAATCAGTGCAGTACTTTTTGAGTTTTTAAAGCATACACAAACCAACATAACATTTTTATATAGATATAGATAGATAGATAGATATAATAATAATTTCGGAAAAAAACTGGACACATGTGCAGAATTGTGCAGCTGGTTGCAGCAAAATCGAACCAAAATGACACTTATGATCAATATCTGTTAGGAATAAATATGATTAATTTAAGAGAAGCACGATAAAGACCTCTACATGGAATGACACATGCACACACAGAACTTCTAATCAAGTTCCGAAGATGTAAGTGCGAAGTCAACGATTCAACGTTGACTTATGTTTATAAGCCAGGGTCAAAGCCGACAAAAAAGTGCATGATTGACTGACAACGCATGCGCTTTGGCGTAATGAGAACATATTACGTGCTATTTATTTATAATTAATTTATTTTGATGCAATAATAAGCAGTTTAATTGTTTGTAATTAACTGAGCTTTGTAGATTTAATAAATTATTTTCTGCTACTGGTTAGGTTTTATTAACTTAAGTATTTACCGAGTTAATTACCTTTCTTTGTACTGGATTTAGTAGTAGCGGGGAATGAGGAAAATGTAATGATAAAAGTTTTGGCTGTGGCTGGCCATATAAAAGGTAAGACTAAAAGAAACAAAGAGGGTGCCTAGAAGAAAAGACGCCTTGTAACTTCTACGAGTACATAATTAATGATCGGCAACGAAAAGATTAAAACATTGTACGCAAAAATACAACTCATTAATAAAACGTTAAATAAATCAACATAAAATACAGCGTAGTTGGTTATTCAGCGGACATACTGTTTAGATTGGAGCCAACTATTAACATTGCCAACAACGCTCGAGCAGGCTTCGCAGTTGTAGGAGGATTACAAAAATACGTTATTGTTACAGTTCAATTTTATTATAACTGATTGTTTTGTTAGCTAGCTAGAAGACTGTATACCAGTTTGAAATACCGTTAGTAGAGTTTTCGTACGATCATTTCTATCACCCAAATCTTAACATGATCTTCAGACCCGAAATTGCATCATAACATCCATTCCTCCGCCTTCCGCATCCAGTCAGTTGTCAGTCCATGTTGCTGAAGGGCGTCCCACATTATGCCTGCCGATACGTTGACTCCGGTTCAAAACTCAGTGGTTGTAAGCTAAATATTCAGTTAGACAGGTAAGTTCATATAAGCAAATTGAGTTAATGTGTTAATCTTGTTACCTTTGAATCAATACTCTAAGTAAGGTAATGTTTTGCAGAATTTAGATAAGAATCCTTTACAAAAAAAATGTATGAGGAAGTTCATAAATTAACAGTTTAAATGTACATAAACGTGTAAATTGGAATGACTTAAATATATATGACAATAGTATATATTTTATCGCGAACTTTATTTATTTTTTCTCGTGGTCACTTAACACTAGTCATCAGATAACAAGAAGCTTACAAATGGGCAGACTGGTCAGTCTGATCAACTGGCCGCTGATCAGACACCGCTGGCGCGCGAACAATGAGCAATCTATCAGTTATTCATTTTAAATAACATGGTTGCCTGTGCTCATCATGTTGTAAGGAAAAGTTTACACTCGCTCGATTTTAAGCGCCAGTCGATCGATTTTGAGTAATAAGAAATTGGTGTGGATAATCATTATCTAATCGACAGACCAGGGAAAAACTAGGCTGATGATACTCGTAAAATAGATTTTATAGTTTTTAGAAAAGCATCGAAATATCCAAATTACAATTTGCATTTCTAAACCTGAATTTAGTTTCATTATTTAAATAATTAAATTATTCCAGTAACCCACGACCATTTTTAAGACATGTCAAACAAACTATTTGTTAAAATTCTATTGTTATAATTGGTAGCTTAACTATTGATCAAACAACGGGCCCTTACTCGTATTTCTTTAACACTTACGCTACGCCAGTGTGAAGCACCTCTTGTGGCGATCCAATCATCGATAGTTGATCACCGGTGAATAATTGCTCGTTTTTATAGTGTAAACAAGTGATAGATCGACAGCTACCGAATACTCGTTAAATGTAGATGGATAACTAGTTAGTACGTTATACATAATACTACTACCATACCATGCTACTACCTGGTATATGATGAGTATTGATGGATTATATTGATTGATTATATTGTTGCTATGGGTTTAATAAAGTGCATGTTATTTTTGGTTGTTCTGTTTAATTCGGTTTGGTGTTTGATTATGGATCTACTGAGGCTCTAACACGAGATTTTATGTTTTTGTGACGTAAAGTAAACGGGAACTTTGTCGTTGATTTTATGGAAAAAAGTAATTTCATAGTCGCACAATAGAGACGCTCTTTCATTTTCTAAGTAGGTACATTGTACGGCAATATGGAAATCTTGTGCTAAAGCTTATGAACTGAATTTTCAAAAGAGGTTCTCTTTAATTCCGTATCCTTATCCTATGATTCATACAGTCTTAAACAGAAGGCTATAATTTGCTAAAAAGACATGATGGTGGGTTTTCCCTTAAAGACAATATGACATAGAAAGGTTGAAAAGAGATGTTAAAAGTTAAGAGCACAATTTTCTACATTTTTCCATTTCCTTCCTAACAATATCTTCAAAAGCATTGACACCCAAAAAATGAAAATCACATACAAATGACAAGTAACAGACACCAACGCGACGTGGGCCAACGTGGGCCATCGTGACTCAACGCACAACACAATGCCCATTGTGGCCGACCATTGTTTTACCAACTTTCTATTAACCTTTAACTACCGGGAAAAAACTGAGGCGACGCGCGTCGCGTGCGCGCGCTCCTTGCGTGGGCGCAGGGAGGTGACGCTGGTGTTCGGTTATACAGGTTTGTGAATTGTTGGAAAACGTTACAATGTAGAATGGCGGTTTCAAGTCAGTCTGGAAACGGCTCAACAGTCCTTGGTCAGAAAATTAACAGTTGTTGTCGTTAGATTGTGAATCCATCACACTTTTAAGTACCTAAAATACGAGTACAAACGAACGTAACTCGGGACTCTGTCTGTGGCAGTGAGTCTTTGAAGCATAAACCACAGAGCCGAGTATTATGAGACACAATAGCCTTCTACTTGGAAATCAACATACGAGCTTCATACTGGATCGTAGTCGTGGTCGGTGGCTACAAGAAGTATCCACTGCCAAGGAATCGTTATCTGGATTTACGAAAAAAATAAATCCTGATTGCCAGGATACAAGATCAAAATAATAAACTATGAAGCCATATTTTAACAGTAATTAATAGGACGTGTCACAATAGGACATGTAAGACTGAAGATGATGAAGTTAGGGAGACACATAGTCTTCAAGGAAGAAGTTCTAACTATCAAAATGAAGCTTGATAATTTTTTGAAATCGTTTACTAATGAAAATTGGTAAAATTGGTTAGTATGTCCAGTCTGTTTTCTCCTCAATATTCAGTCCGAAAATAATTTTCGAACCAGAACTGGGGATTTCAGCAATATTTCAAGTCAAGCGTGTTTTAAATATCGATGTTTTGTACTAAGTAGTCCAGCTACCGTGACAGCAGTAACATGTCTTTGTGTTGGCGTGTCGTGTCGTGGGAGGGGCAGCCACTGTGTGTCGTGTCATGGAAGTGGGTTGAATCGATACTCCTTGGATGTGCAGCAACAGTTAACGGTGCTGTGAGGTATTTCCTGTTGGGGATTTTAGTTTATGCCTTGCAATGTCAAATGTCTTTTGAAGTTCTAGTTCTACGGAGTAACTGAACAAGACATGAGTTAGCAAACAGGCATGATGTTATTTATCGTTTTCCTTTGTAACAAAATAATATAACATTCTGTCTATGTTATCTGGAAGAACAGACAGAGGGACAAATACTTTTATCCTCTCGTCTGTTTTCGTTTGATATATCGTTTTGTCGTGTCTTTGCAGTGAATTTCTTAGTCTGTACAAAGACTTCAGAAATTAAATAATATGTCTATTTTAAGGGAATTTTCATATCTGAATGTGATGCTTATCAGTGACGGTTTAAAATTAGTCGTAATAATTTGTGAGAAGATCTCAGGCTAACAGGCACATCCCTCCATCATAATTAAATTCAAAGTATCTTTACGATAATTATAGACACCTATAAAGTCCCCTATTCAATTACCCGGTCACACACATATATGGTCACACATTATTATCTGTAGATCAACTGATAAGTGATCGGACAAAGTTGAACTATCGATAATGGTCGCTACGGCTATTTGTATGTTAAGTCTTTGTTGCGTATCAGTGAAGTCGGTTGAGTTAGCTTAATAAGAATAGTTTTTATTACGTAAATTCTACGAGGCAGTCTTTCTTATTTTTAAATTTGCAAGACTGCCGTAAGTCTAGTCGTCGCAAACAGCAACTGCTGAGCATGGACTTTTGGATCGATTCCCAGGTCGGGTAAAGTGTTGTTAGGTTTTTCCGTTAAGAATTCCTCAATAGCAATCATGGGGTCTGGTTTTGAACCCTGATAGGCTTGTCTATACATAAGATTAATATAGGATTAATATATAACTGGCAAAATATGTGTAAGTATACTATTAGATACATCTGTCCAAAGTGTGTGTAACTTAGTGTGAGTGAAGTTAAATGTTTTGCATTGAATGTAAGTATTTAAAAATAATTGTTTTTTGCAGTAATAGGTGGTATTTAGGATGAGATCAAAATAAGATTACCATTGACTTTCTCGCATGACATTGTGACTTGTTTATAACATTTACTGTACTGAGGCCATCTTGCTGCGATCGTGTTGACCTTCAGACAAGACTCCTGTTCCTTGTACTAAGTATGTTAGTTAGTTACAGGCTGCGAAAACTAAGCGCAATATTATGTAGATAGTAGTTGTTTTATAGCCTTTTCTGATAAGGTCTCTAAACGGAGAGTAAACCTTGTTTTGGAAGAAAGCACTAGCTCTCAGAAGTCAGAACAGCCCTGCTGAAATCTAGGAACTGACTTGGTGCTGACATGGACTGTTTATGTAGCTATATGGACCTGGTATTATATTAAAAGACTTTTCGTCCGATCAACGAGGATGTTTGTTGTATGAAGACTTCCGAAAAATTCCTCGGGCACTAAAATTTGCACTAAATTTCGGCATATCATGAAAGTAGGTGATACAGTTTATACTATGCACAATAATAAAAAAATATTTGTAATAAACACGGAAATTGCTTATCTCTCTGCGAAAAATTCCTCAGCCTCAAATATTTTCTGTGTGGGTATAAATGTATTAGTTAGAAAAGGGAAGTATAAAACTCCAACAAATTTACGATTTTAGTGTCACTCCAAATTAAGTTTTTACATTTCGCGCTCTAACTTCTAGTGATAAATTGCCGATTTTTATTTTTTTATGTCATTTCTTATCCTTAATTACATGGGTTTATTAACTTTTCCTTTTTTAACATCATTTTTTTATGTCAAATCAATCAAATAATGATGTTTCCAGTTGTGTATCAGTGCCGGAGGAATTTTTCGGATCGAGTAAGCCTCGTTGATTGGACTATTTGTGTTAACAACCTCAACATTTTCCATTGGAAAGCAATAACTTCCTTATCTATGAACAATTCCCGCTCATTCCGCAAAAGCCAAGATGCCGTCAATGACAGAAGCGGCGCGCCGCCAGCTCGCCACATATTCAACAACATTACCTTATTTCATAGCACTTGTAATAAAATTTTATACCCGCAGTCTTATCACAGGGTTAATAGAAAGCAAATAATAAACGGATTTAGTGGCAACAGTTACTTAACCCTTCGAAGGTCAACGAGTGTGACCGCTACACCACACACCACCATGTACTACATGGTAATGTAGGTGAATGGTACTTTTTGTATATCTCGCGTTTTAAAGCCATCCCAACCCACACAACACTAGATTGTATTAGTTACTGATTGAGGTTATTGGTGATTAAGAATTAAGACGAAACCGTCGTAAAACTTATGTTACCAACTTTTTTAGTTCAATTATTACTTAATTTCTACTGGAAACTTAAAATCAATTGCCTATTCAATGAACTTCCATCAGACCATATTGGTTAAAATATTTCTGTCAATTTCTAAAATTACACACTTTGGTCAGCTAGACTGAGTAATGGGCATATCGATGACATATTCCATTTCGCAAATGACCATGTTTTATGTATTTATGTAAATAAATGACCGATCAAAACAAAATCCATTATCGGATGTCGTTGCGTGTCACTTACGATATCCGACAGTTCGGATATCATAGGCGTCCGAGGTACTGATTTTCTGACTACAGCCCGAGGTAATGGCTAGTGGAAAACAAAATATCCGCGCAGAGAGAGCCTGTGTTGACATTAACAATTCTGATGAAGCTTTCAGTATCATCAGCGGCGTGTCATTTTAGATATTTTGATACTAATACATAAAACATAGGAACTTGAAAGGGTTGAGTTCGAACCTATCCTGATGTTTGCAGATTTTCGTGATTATGCGTCTGGGTTTAGCGTGTCCATTTTATAGACACATAAAGAGTGGTACTAAAAATAAGTACGTGAACAAAGCTGTATCAATTTAACTAGCAAGCAAACTTTTACAGACATGTGTTGATTTGATACTTGCTTGCAATAGTCGGATATTTAGTACCCGCAGAACGCATCATCAGCTGCCTACTACCCTTTTTGCTTACAAAATGTTTCCGTTTATAATTTGCACGTAATCAACTGGGTACTAACATAAAAGTGTAATATTTTGTGTTTTCGTTGGTTTCCTCAGTTGCGTAGTTGGTATTACCTAACACAAAAAAGAAGAAAGAATAAATCTATACTTTTTTCACGTGTATAATCATTTAATAAACATCAACACTGAATTAAGACCAGTTTCTTAAACAGTTCGAATATTTAATTCAAGCAAAACTCGTCACGATCACTTAGTTACATTTTTAAATTAATTACCACTATCTTGGATCGTGAATCATGATAAACTAAGTGTTGTTGAAAACTTCTAATATCCGCATTAATATCCGAACTCATTATAATATTTCGGATATTAAGAAACTATAAGGAATTAAGGATGATTATAAAAGTATACTTAAGTCGCAGTTAATAGGCCTCTACATCTTTATTAACGAGTTGAAGGGTTAACAGAGTTGTGCGCAATAAACGAAATGGAATAGTTAACCCTGCAGCGGTCTTCACACTCACTTTAATTTAGTTAACTGTTTTGTTGCGCCCCGGGCTGCAGGCCGCTGACTGGGGAAAGGGTTGAATAGTGATGGGAGATGCGTTCGTCGATCATTTTGTTGAATGCATTACGATTATCGACTACAGTCACGAACCTACGCATATTTAAGAAATACACTGACGTAGTTGAATACGACTGCAACAACAAGTTTCAAATCGATATTTTTAGCAGTACAAGAATGGCTTACATGTTGGTCAATGTCGATGGGTACCTATCTTCTTTTGAATGCATAACGAGATAACTAACCGTAATTCGTTTTTAATTATGCCTGGTTACAAAACTTTACTGTTAATTTCAGTACCTGGGATATACGAGATGCTATAACAAAAGCAATCGACAAACCGCCTATGTAACCTTCTCCCATCACTAACCCAGCGCGTTTTCATCGCTAGCTAATTTATATAGGGCCGGGCGCACCCCCGCCTATATTTAAAAGCTTATAATCGCGCGATGAAGTGTTGCCAGCGTTGATTAATCACGACTGAATTCCGCGAGTCTGAGAGAGCGAGGCGCAAATTATTGAGGCTCGCAACACCAACCGTTTGTCACTCGGAGCTCAACGGATCAAATTAAGAAATAAACTGCTAATTTTACAAGATGTTTGTTTATCTCTTTTGATGTTGTGTAAAAGCATAATGTTTGTGAAGGGCTGTAGTTACAAAGAACGGGTCTGCTATACTATTTTCTGTTAGAAATATCATCGGACTCTACGTGTTATTCGCTTGCGCTTTGCGATCGTCAGATCGTACAGCGCGAGCAGTGCGTTCTACCATCGCTGTCAGCAGCTCAGTGAATAGCAAAGTCCCAGCATGGCGTGTACGCTGCGGCTGCGCTGTTACAAGGCTGTGTTTATAGAGAATATCACTGCAAGCCACCTGTCTCACAGTTGTCAACACTGTCCAGCTGGTTAATAAACAAAAAGTATACAACAACAGGCATCTAAAAACACCACTTTAACCTTTAAGCGGTCGCGCGTAGTCGAATTGACCGCGCTTGATATATTTTCGTTCATATTATCATTATTACTCATCACATGTATTTCTCATTTCTAGTAGCCTGTCGCTATGTCATTGGGAGTAAAAAAAAGAATATACCGTCACTCGGGCTCCTCTCTCTATTCCACAGGTCGCAATTGTTTTAGCTCCGGCGCAGTCGTCGAAAAGACTACACGCGCCTGTCGTCGAAAAGGTTACGCGCGACGCTCAACGCGACATACGCTTGTTACGCGCTCGTAGTGGTTCTTCTCAATTCTATCGAATTAAGCTTGGAAATTTGTTTGTTTTTTTTAAATAAGTCGTGGACGGTTATTACAAAGGGCAGTACTTGAGGAACTACCAGGAGAAGACGAAGAAAAGAGTGAATTAGAGCTCGGCGACCAAGGCTCTAAAACTTCCAACCACATCGTTTTAAAGAAACCTCGATCTGCTGAGGAATCAAACTGCTTGTTCTCAGATGAGAATAATTGGCCACTTTCAGAAATAAATAGCTGTTTTACAGGGCGCGATAAAGTAAAATCTAACAATAACTGATTCTGATGAAAACTAAACCAAAGTAAATTATTTTTTAACCGACTTCCAAAAAGGAGGAGGTTCTCTATTCGACTGTATGTATTTTTTTTTTTTTATGTATGTTCACCGATTATGCGAAGACGCCTGAACCGATTTGAAAAATTCTTTTTTTGTTTGAAAGGGTATACTTCCAAGTTGGTACATAGAAATATTGCCATGATCTGATCACGAACTTCGGAGATATGGAACGGAACTCTTCAATAATAGACAGCAAATCTGTCGTGATTGCTGCCATCGCTTGGATGTTTATTGTTTACAGAACATCATAACATAACATCACGCCTGTATGCTCTGAGGGGGTACGCAGATGTGTACAGTATACCCATATTTCGACAGTTTGGTATGTTAAGTTTCATTTTATTGGGGATAAGCCTATTACCATGAAAAATATTGTTAATAATAACAATGTAAAATAAATGCATAGCAAATATTTGTATAGGATATTACAACTAATAAAAATAATTGAAAAATAAAAAAAACTTTTTGCAAAAAATAAAACCTACTTTAAAAACACAAAAAAGTGAAAAATAACTTCAGAAGTAAGTCTAGTCAATTGTTGACCGATTTTCAAAATTATTTTTTCATTGGAAAGAGTATACTCCCGAGGTTAGAAAGAGTATACATGGTGACAATGGGAGCACCCATTGTCACCATGTCAGGATCTGATGATGGAATCTGGAAGGTAAAATTCCTTAACGGTTAAAAGTCAAAATCAAAGTCAGAATAATAACTCAAGTTATATGACGTAGTTCACCTACGATATTTACACTAATAAAAATAGAAAAAAAAACAACCTACTGATCAGATGGGGTATCAAGACAGAGGGTTTTATAAATTACTAAATGTAACTAAAAGAAAATGACAAAGTTAACTTACTACATACGTACCTTTTTTATCGTGGTAAAATCATCAATTTTACTACACATTCTAAACGAGCGATTAAAGACCTTGTTATCCAAAGAAATTGCACCTGAACAGGCAGGGTTTGTGAAAGGTAAAGGCACTCGCGAGCAAATATTTATAGTGCGCCAAATTATTGAGAAAGCCCGTGAGTTCAACAAGCCAA
Organism: Agrotis puta; assembly: GCA_943136025.2. Taxonomy (NCBI): domain Eukaryota; kingdom Metazoa; phylum Arthropoda; class Insecta; order Lepidoptera; family Noctuidae; genus Agrotis; species Agrotis puta. The sequence continues at coordinate 540,346 of OW964168.2, forward strand.
CGTATATTTGTTTCGTTGATTTCTCCAAGGCGTTCGACTCGGTTAAATGGCCAGTGCTGTGGGGATCTCTTCTTGCTATGGGCACCCCCAAACACCTTGTACACCTCTTAAGGCGTCTTTATGAGGATGGAACAGCGTCTGTGAGGACGGATGGCATATTGTCGAGTGACTTTCATCCCAGTGCAGGCGTTCGTCAGGGTTGTATAATCTCGCCGCTCCTATTCAACATCTACACCGAACTGATAATGAGGATTACTCTTGAAGATTGGACGGACGGTGTATCAATAGGGGGTGTGAGGGTGTCGAACTTGCGCTATGCAGATGACACTACGCTGTTCGCAACTACTAGTCACCACATGGAGGATTTGCTGTCCAAGATGGAACATACCACCTCAATTTTTGGTTTAAATATAAACAGAAACAAGACGAAAATTATGATAGTCGACCGCGCTAACGAAAACTCGCCCGAAGTCACTCAAATCGCGAATTGCGACGTCGTTCAATCATATGTCTACCTAGGAGCTCAGATATCAAACCACGGTGGTTGCGGGGACGAGATCAAGCGACGCATGGCTATCACAAGATCTGCCATGGATAGACTGAAGAAAGTATGGAGGAACCGCAACGTCACCAAAGCCACGAAAACCCGGCTCATACAGGCACTGGTATTCCCCATATTTCTATACGCAGCCGAGACCTGGACGCTGAGGGAATCTGAGAAAAGTAAAATAGACGCTCTGGAAATGTGGTGCTGGAGGAAAATGCTTGGAGTATCCTGGACTGATTTTCGTACCAACATATCCATTCTCCAAGAGCTCGGTATCAAGCAGCGTTTATCAGCTACGGTCCAGACTAGAATACTTCAGTTCTTTGGTCACGTGTCCCGGAGAGGCAACGACTCTATTGAGCGGCTTGTCGTCCAGGGGAAAGTGGAAGGCACGAGAGCACGTGGCAGGTCACCCATGCGGTGGACTGACCAGATCAAGTCTGCAGTAGGTGGTCCACTGCATGAATGCACACGAATTACAGCCGACGGGGAGGGATGGCGTCGCAGTGTGAGGAGGATTATGGCAGCACGAGGTCTCGTTGCAACATGCTGACCACGACCACTCTGTCAAGAGTGAACCGACGAAGAAGAAGAAGAAAATCATCAAATGAGTCCTTCCACGGTGTCCTTCACGAGCCCTTTACGTACCGGGGTCACGGTAATGGGCAAGTCCCGCGACTCCGGCAGGCTATGGCCCTCTACAGGCCCCGTCACTATGCTGACACTCCTTGAGGCGCGCGTGGAACACAACGCGCCGTCGACCCGGGCATGGTCCATGGTCGGGCTGCGAATCGCCCATTACTCGCCGCTCGCATGCCCGCGCCTACGGTGGCCGGAGATCGTCTTGCGACGTCCGACGCCGTAGGCGTCTACCACTGGGCTAGGGTGGAGGGAGGACGCTGTCCTCTCCCTCACGCGGCCCGCCTCCTTCTTCGCAAGCATGACTGCTTCGTAGAAGGAGGCGACCGCTTCCCACTCCGTCTCGCCCCGCAGCATGGCCTCGACCAATGCCGGGCGCGAGAGGTCTCCGCCTATCGCCATCGTGAGGACACGGCGGTGCTCTGCCCAAGCGGGGCAGTCCTGCACCGTATGCTCCACCGTGTCCTCCGGACGATCCTCGCAGTTGTGACACCCAGGCGTTTCTTCCCTCCCTATCAGACACAGGAACCTCCCGAAACTTCCGTGTCCGGTGAGGACCTGCGTCATGCGGTAGGTCAGGACGCCGTGACGCCTATCTAGCCACTCCTCAAAGAGGGGTCTTACCGCCGCGATTGCGGCGTGCCCGAATACATACATACCTACGATAATTTATACAAAAAATGGAAAAATAAAAAACTTTTTTACAAAAAAAAAAACCGACTACCAAAAATACAAACGCCCCACCTAAAACCACTAAAAAGAGAAAAATAAACTACTATTTATCTATTTCAGAAAACAAAAATGCACATATTTTTCAAACGAATTAAATAAAAAACTTATTACCTACCAATTCTAAACCAACTTACAATATTATTTTATTTAACAAACAAGATATTATGTATTTACAAACAACCTATAATGATTTATTTACAAAATTACAATGTGACCATTCTTGTCTAAACCTAATTAGCTATAAATTTAATTATAATATTTTTATAATGTTGTGTGCTAGGCACCTACTGATCTGTTTGAAGTCGGTGCCAAGCTAAAAATAAAGAGAACAATAATACTTAGTAATATAATACACACAGGGTTATAATTAAAAACATCTAATATTTTTATCAATAAACAAATAGCAACCTACGAACACGTAAGCGACTATCAAAAATACAAAATTTATCAACAGCACTATAACGCATCAAAACTTAATTGCATTCAAGACGACCGTCAAAGACTGCCTGCTCGTGCCTGCCCGTTTGGGTTGAATCGCTCAAGACTTGCCGACCCACGATCGCGCGTTCGGTCGCAAGCGCAGGGTGATTTGGTGTGATTTAGATGTAGCGTGATGGCGTGACGGGGCTAGACATGCGTATCCTATCGAATACCTATTTGGCTTGGCACCGACTTCAAACAGATCAGTAGGTGCCTAGCACACAACATTATAAAAATATTATAATTAAATTTATAGCTAATTAGGTTTAGACAAGAATGGTCACATTGTAATTTTGTAAATAAATCATTATAGGTTGTTTGTAAATACATAATATCTTGTTTGTTAAATAAAATAATATTGTAAGTTGATTTAGAATTGGTAGGTAATAAGTTTTTTATTTAATTCGTTTGAAAAATATGTGAATTTTTGTTTTCTGAAATAGATAAATAGTAGTTTATTTTTCTCTTTTTAGTGGTTTTAGGTGGGGCGTTTGTATTTTTGGTAGTCGGTTTTTATCCTTATTTTGCAATTTTTATTGCTTGACTAGGTGTATAGTGTGATACCTCAGACTAGTTTATAAACCTGTTAAAAGGTTTTTGTGTTCCTAATTTTTGTTTAGATCAAAAAAACATTTGAGTAATGTTAATTATTTGAATAATTATTTATTTTCCATAATATTATTGTCTTTTTTGACAAATTAGATTTTAAAGACAATTACAATATATCTGCGTACATAAAAAAAAATGTATTTTGTGCTTTGTTTCTCGTATTCATCCCATTGGTCTTTTCGGTTACGCGCGCCCGCTCCCGTTACAAAAGACCGCGCGCCCGCTTGAAGGTTAACAATGTTGCTAAAATAATTGCGATAAAAATTTTCTTTGTCAATTATCTTGGTACTTTATTGCTTGAGCAATAGAATAGAAAATTCTATTATACGATGTTTAGTGCAATGCAAAAAAGTAAAGAAAACTTTCTAACAAAATTTAAGCTTCCATTCAACTTTTTTGTTTATCAAATTAAATACCTAAATGAATATCTTTATATGTATTTGTATAGGTATATGTTAACGGAAATTCATGTAATCCGTGATTGTATGCAATTCCTAGGAAATTTATGTAATTCCTAAAATCGCCCGGAAAGGTGTGAAAACTAACCAAACCGAACCTCAGGGTGCCCCTGCCGTCTACTTTCAAAGGGATCAACAACTCTTGGGTTCAATTTGGATAGTTTCACTTAAATCTCGCACGCGGAAATAGGAGACCCGCTCGGCGGGGCGCCGTCTACCTGAGTAGGTTAAACAATTTTTAAATACATTTCCTAAATAACTGCGGAATTGTATGCCTTCCCTAGGAGTTGCATACAATTCCTAGATATCGTACATTTCCGGTAACATATATTTATATAAATAAGTAGGTAAAATAAATAAAAAGTGTTTATTTTACATATGAGCATGTTGTCCATCTACTAATCGGCAATACAAACTGAATTAATATTGAATATTAAAACTACATCAGTAAAACAAAATAATAAACTTAACAATTTACTTACAATTTCCGAAAGCAATACCACTTACCCAACATAAAAGCTACCAACTAAATATAAAAATAGAAACCAATACATTTCGCAATCGAAAAATTTAATTAACTCGCCGTAATAACAAGCGTATTATCCCTCGTTCAATTACCTAACGATAATACTGACTCGGGCACCGAACCCAGCACCTGCCGGCAGGTTTCTATATAAAGGCGCGTTTGATAAAATCAATCGAGTTGTCACATCAACTCGGTAAGTTAAGTAAGCGTAATTATTGAAACTCGATGTTCGGAACTGTGTCGCATTCAAAAGCAAAATTATTGAAATTAGTAAAGCATTGAGGATTGGTAGAGCGAATAATGTGAGTACCTAGTTATTGGTAGACGAGCGCTTTGAACGACGCGACGCGACGCGACGCGACGCGATAGTTATGTAGTGTAAATGTATGTATTAATAAAATCTTGATTTATATATCACCAAATAATTTACTTGCGAAAAACCCGGTACTGTGTCAGCGTTTACTAAAATATCTAAGGGCACGGCAGTGCGCAGGCTTAGTTCCAGCAACAGGCCGCGCGTGTGTAAAGTGCATCTAAACTTGGCATTGTATTTTATTCAGACATGTTTCAACTTTAAATCGCTCGTCTGTAATAGAACATAATACGCCTTCGCTCCGCCTGCGCTAGGCCCACGTCTCTATTTGATGTGGATAAACAGCATATTATAGTATTAAGTCATTCACCCAAAATAATCAAAAGAAGTTAAGCACAAATAAATGTTATTACGTCGGCAAACCTAGAAATTGATGATTTCGAGGCATTTTTATACGAACACAAAACTTTTTTCAAAAAAGTTGATGACAAAAAATAAAACGCAGAATACTAACAAAGGTGATAAAGGATTGAAATAAAAACAAAATACCACAAAACAAATATACGAGTATAATATATCAACAATTTACCATAAAATGCAACTAATTATTCATACTTAACACAATAACAATATAATTCATAGTTATTGAACGGGCTTCTACGCAATAATATTCAGCAACTAAATCAATCAGGGGCAATAAGTAATACGGCTTATTTACATATCGACAAATAAGTGCAATAAGCGCTATGTACTGGGAACTAGTTTGCAGCCTCCTCATTAGGAACTATGTAACTTGGTTGCTGAAGGTAGATTTATGTGTTAAATAAATGACAATCACGCGCAGTAAGTTTGTGTTAATGTGTTTTGTATTCATATGTAACTAGCAAGTTATAATTGCATGTATTGTAAATTTTGTGATGTTTGCTGTGGGGTCCAGAGGTGCAATCAAAAGTTTCTGTAAGTATAATTGTCATCGGGCACGCCGCAATCGCGGCGGTAAGACCCCTCCTTGAGGAGTGGCTGGATAGGCGTCACGGCGTCCTTACCTTCCGCATGACGCAGGTCCTCACCGGACACGGCAGTTTCGGGAGGTTCCTGTGTCTGATAGGGAGGGAAGAAACGTCTAGGTGTCACCACTGCGAGGATCGTCCGGAGGACACGGTGGAGCATACGGTGCAGGACTGCCCCGCTTGGGCAGAGCACCGCCGTGTCCTCACGTCGGCGATAGGCGGAGACCTCTCGCGCCCGGCATTGGTCGAGGCCATGCTGCGGGGCGAGACGGAGTGGGAAGCGGTCGCCTCCTTCTGCGAAGCAGTCATGCTCGTGAAGGAGGAGGCGGGCCGCCTGAGGGAGAGGACAGCGTCCTCCCTCCACCCCAGCCGCAGTGGTAGACGCCCACGGCGTCGGACGTCGCAGGACGATCTCCGGCCCCCGTAGGCGCGGGCATGCGGGCAGCGAGTAATGGGCGACTTGCTGTCCGACCATGGACCATGCCCGGGTCGACGGCGCGTTGTGTTCCACGCGCGCCTCAAAGAGTGTCAGCATATTGACGGGGCCTGTAGAGGGCCAAAGCCTGCCGGGGTCGCGGGACTTATCCATTACCGTGACCCCGGTACGTAAAGGGCTCGTGAAGGACACCGTGGATTTTAGTCAGTACAAGTCTGACAGTCCCTCCCGCCCTGCCCTGGGTGGGAGGACTCATTTGATGATTTTACCACGATAAAAACAACCTTCAGCATAATAGAATTTTACTAATGCATTTATTTCTAGGAATAAATATATATCCTTTTTAAACAATCGATATTTAGTATATATTCTTAGAATTAAAACTAGGTGTCCGCTCTTCTAGAAATAGTTATATTTTTTAAAACACACATATTTTGTTTGTGACAGCGATATCGGCGTGTCCAAAAGTCAACAGGGTGCCGCGGCGGCAATACAAAGGCATTTATTGTACGAATTTCACGCTTCCACGTGGGGTTGAGTGTAGCGCGACCAAACAGATTGATAATTATAAGTTCTTGTAAACATTATATAAATAATTTAAATATAAAGACACGGATAACGCTATAACGCTATTTTACAAGCTTTGGCACATGTCATACTAAATGATTTGATTGAAAATTGTCCTTACTATTGGGCAATAACAAGATCTGTCATGAAAAAGAAAATAAACACCTCGCTGCACTAGTATCAATTAAGCACCTTCATGAGATGGCAGTAAGGGTGGTTTTTGCAATGCTAGATGACTACTGTGTGGTTGAACGTTATCTTGAATGTAATGTAATCTTTTTGGTTGGCTATAAAGAATATTCTATGCATCTATATATCTTATGATTTTTCTTAAGATTTCTCCTGTTTGCCTTTTTACCTGTATTTCTATTTACATATTTGTCTTTTTACATATTTTACTATATTTAAAGTTTGTGTATAATGTACAATTAAAATAGTATTTTAATATTATACCAAAAACTTTATCATAATACTCGTAACTTAACACGAGATATCGTACCTCGAAAAAAAAAAACACGGTACACTTATAAGAACATTTTTTGTCCGTCTGTCTGTCTGTCCGTTGGTCAAGACCCTTTTTTTTGGGGAACACGTGGAGGTATCAATCTGAAATGAATAACGAATACTCACTAAATATACTATTACTAAAAGTTTAAAGCCAAGTAACCTTATTATTATTATTATGTACAAAAACATTTTAAACCTTACGCACTAAAGTATCAACACTCATGCCTTGTACTAGACAGCATCCCTCAGCGGCCACAGACCGCGGTGCAAAGCTGAAGGGTTGCATCACCACATACCCCATGCACAATTTTGACACGCTTGTCTCCAACCAACCCCATACGAACACCACAGCCTAAAAACATGACCCAACAATCCCTTCACACACTGCATGCATGTACTGAACATTGTGATGGGCAACTTTACTCTGCGGTCCTAAAAAAGTGTACGCCAGTTTAATTTCACCCTTTATCCCGGAGGGTAAAATATTTTTTTTAAATCAACAATAGAGACGGATAACTAGTTTGTAGTGTAAACAAATTGGTGCATTGTAACTTTTGCGAAGTCAGTGGTTTTGTGTTAGATGGGTCAATATTTACTGCGCATTTGAATATTAAAGTTGACTGTTTAGACTGATGTTTAGTTAATTTTTTTTTTCTTGTGTTGCTCTCTACCCATACTACGCAAAGATAGCGATTTACATATTCATTAAATAAGACTGTTATCTTTTATGATCAAGATTTAAAATATTAAATGGGTTTCCCTATCTATTATAGTAAATTCCACTTTTCTTAATAGACCAAGTCGTACTATTACATCAAACTGCAGACCAGTATCTTTATCTGTATGATAAAATAACGTTTCTGCGTTTATCGCGTTACCTTATAAGACGTTATTTATTTAATTGTAGTGATAGAGACACGTGCAGTAATATCGTTGAATAAGTTATAATTCGTTATTTATTGTGGGGCAGCTATACTCTGTTTATTATGAATATTTAGTGCGCAGATATGAAGTAACATAGACATAACATAGTTTACATAGTCCCATAATAGTCACGTTTCAGAATGCCATCAGATTACTAAGCTATTAAATGCACTAGATTAAGAAGAATTATGACAGTATTGAATGAAGTTGACACAAAACAGTTTCAACTAAGTGTACATTGAAAAAAAATACATACTTTTATTCACAAACATTGCTTGCGGGACCACTATTCGTACGGTACTGGAACTGGTGGAAGCTACTGAAACAGTATTACTTCTCCTTCCTTTCTCGTCATTTCAGTACTTATTTTCACCCTTTTAGGCCATTATCATCTTTCAGTCGCAGTCCATCCATCGTTTTAGAAAACCTATATAATTCAAATCAAGCCAAAACTAGGTGGGAAAGGTAAATCTTTCAACTTCAAGTGTTCAAGAGCACACACGTCCTATTCTATTAGTTTACTAAAACTTAGTCAGCGAAACATCAGTCAAGAGACGTATTCAAAAACTGCTGAGTTTCCACAACTTTCTACAAAACTTGCAAACTCCAAAATAGAACTTATTGCAAAGTATCAAGGGTGGGCAAGATGACTGTGGTAAAGTTGTACGATAGCAAAGTTTGCGCTCTTGAATTTGTGTGTCGTGTCACTCTCACTGAAACGTTGAGTATTAGGGAAGGTCTGTTGTGCCTTCTACAGATCAATGTCTTTTTAGATTTTCTTATAAAATTCAACGAAGTAATAAATGAGTGACCTGGCACAAAATGTATTAGCACCTACTGTAGTGTGCCTACTTCTCAAAATGAGTCTTATCATTTAAACCTAGGATCCGTGGTTGTAAGGGCAGGCTGACGATAATGTGTGGTTTGCTCCTTAACAGAGATATTGATGTTCGTTAATACTATATAATCAAAACCACAAAGGTATTATGTTTAATACAGAAATTTAAAATGTTAGTGTCGTTTGCCGTTACATTTACCAAATCCAACTTTAAACTTCTCGCCAAAATGCACCTTTGCAGTTTTGAAGCAAACACTGACTTTCATTATTTCCCAAAATCTACCCGACGTGTCCAATCACCGTTGATTTATTTTCGATATAGTAAGAGATTAATAATTAATCCGCCAATAATATCGGGCTGTGGTGTAGGAAGGCAGGGGAGAAAGAACGCCATATGGGCCCAATATAAGAGCGCGTTAAAGTCGACATGCCGAATTAACCGTAATCCTGGCCATAATGTGAACATGTTTGAAAAATTTACAGAATGCGTAGGGCCTGGACCTCTATTAAGGATATTTGGAAACAAGATTGGCCATTGAACCGGAAAAAATATGTAGGCCAATTGGGTTTAAAACAAAATTCAAGGATTTGCTTTATATCAGGTGATGTAAAGTAAAAATAATTGTCACAGTAAAAAATACAGATGAAGCTTGAATCAATTTTTTTTCTACATTGTATTAATCTACATCTACTTCCTTTACTTGAGTCTCTTAAATAGTTATTCTTCATGGTCGATGATGACTGTAGGTGATGATTGATGATGACGCTACCTATGTTATTTATTTATTTATTTATAACCACTTACAACTATTATTACAGGTATATAACCCAATGCAATAGTGAAGCAAACTATGATAACAACTCATTTTCTAAAACTTATTACATGCAATGTCATCCTTGTGAATTCACTCCGAGTACACGCAAAAACGTCTATCTCCTCTGCTACGAGGTTAAGAGTGCGAAGTTTAACAGATGATAAAGTTGGTATGAGTCCAATTTCTCTGAAAGTCAAAACTCATCACAATTCATTAATAAACCGTTCTCCTCTTCAAAGTTACATAACCGTTACAATATCTAAAGCAATATCCCTAGAACAGGGCTGTCTAATTTCATCCCGTTGACAATATAAGGGTTGAAGGTATTGACACAAATGTTGCGACCGCAGCCCTCTGTTTGCGGTTATTGTTTCCTTGATTCGGGCCCGTGGCTAATTAATTTACTCGTTGTGGTTCCCCTGCACCCTGCCTGATTGAGGACACCGCGAGCCGGGTGGTGCGCATCTTTCGATCTTTGACTTTTAGTTGTGCAGAATAAATAGAAAATAAAAGAAGTAAGGACATCCAAATAAAATAGAAATAACATTTTTATTATTATGTTATTTATTGGTTATCGTAGGAAAATCTTTAATTAACAGAGTATTGTCAAGAGGACACGCATTTATATCGAACTGTATAATATTATTAGCCACGGACGACTTAGTAATCGTGAGTTACAAATAAATATATAATAAATATAATGTATGATGCAAAAAAGCCTGGTCATTGCAAGATATCTGAAAGATGTTGGCATACTGGAAACTAAGTAGTTAAGATACAATCTGAATGGTACTACATAATAAGTTTTGTCAATTTTCTTAGGAGTAATGAAGTTAAAATCATCATCATCAGCATATAATGTTCCACTGCTGGGAGTGGGCCATAATCCTCCACGCGGGCCCAGTGCGAGCTGGTGAATGTCACATGTCTTCGAATTGTTGGTTCTAGGACATGCCGGTTTCCTTCACGTTAAATTAGAATTTATTCATTTCAAAAACTTTCTGAAACCACAATCAGTACTTCAAATATTTGCATAAACCGTAGAAATAGTTTCTCACCCTCTCAAAATTAGCAAATCAAAAACCAAAATACACCAAACATCTATTGCAAAACCGAAATCAAATTTGATTAAAATGAAAGAGCACACAAAAGGCACCTCAATGCGGCGACAGCTTGTTGAAATCAAATTATAAATAAAGGAGGGTACAATAGGGAGGATGGCCCGGTGGGTCCGAGACTCGACTACACCACGAACTGCGAGAACGACGTGCACTCGCTGATGATCCGAGTGATGGATGGACAAAGTACGTGGCACGCGACGGAATGGATCATATAGACGGACTTATGGAACTAATGTACGCCGTGGAGAAATGCAATTCTTTTTGGAATGCAATGTATTTGATAGAAGAATTATAGCTTAGATTGTTTTTGTGGATGGGATATCGTTATGGCAAGCCCACATAAATATCATTAGTACACTGAGAGACTGTTTCAAGTTTTTTTTTCTTATCTAAGAATTCCAATTGACAGTCAAAATACAAGCAGATTAATTGAAAAAAAAAAACACTAATGACTAATTAAACATTAAACAACTTAAAAAGACATTTGAGTGAAGTTCTTTCCAGAACAATTGCACAGACCTATGTAACAAGAGTTGCTTAACTCTAGCAGCATGATTCAAACAAGCACAGTTAATTGTCATGTCGCGGTCCAAATCGGCGTGTTTCGGTCGCGAAGTTTCCCCCACACTGTAACACGGGCATTGCTTGGGGTTGGTTACGTGTAAAACGAGACTCTCGCGGTTTTTCGTGTGTGTTCAACTTCTGCTGCCTCTGCTTGAAGCGAGTTTTGCTCTGTTTTGTTTATTTTCACTGATGCAATTTCGGGGTTAATTAGTTTGCATTTTTGGTTGTTTTCAGTTTTTGGATTACCAGTACAGTTCGTCGTATTGAAAATCTAAATAATGTCATTACGCTGAATTTCTTTTAGATTTACTTAAAAATCAAAATTTTCGAGCGTCTTGCTGATTTAACGATAGCTCAAATCAATGGTAATGGTACTCGTATATTCCTATGATACATTATGGTAATATCAGTCTGGACATCGTAATCGAAATCCAGCTAATTCGATTTTATGTGCTATGAAAAGCAATAAAGACACCGATATCACAGAATCAAAATCAATACCACAGCTTCTATCAAATATTGGTCCCACACTGAAAATATCCTAGTGTTTGTAAAGTCTCATTTCTGCCTACATACCACAATATCGTGCTCGCTCATATCGGCTGTCAGCGCCAACTGACGTCTCTCGTATTGACGTCGCGTCGCGTCACATTTCACGTCAGACACGCTTTTTGATTTATACACAGCGCTTGTTCTTTTACTATTTTCAATAACATGCTAGGATTCTGTGTTGTGGGTTTGTGGCGAGTGTAGGTTTTCATAGTGATTAGTTTTGCTTCTGATTTTCTTGCGAAAACATTAGTACAGGTAAAGAATTGATGATTTATTATTACTTTCCTTCAACATTTTATGGCCATAATTATGTCACTAGCTTTTGCAATTAAGTGTACACTTATACAAAAGGAAAATCATAACGTTAATACCTTATAACACTTACATTTCCATACAGGCAATTAAGTCTTACCTAAACTCGTATTTTCATTTGCAAATTATTTTCTAATTCCAGAAGCAATTTCCGGCACACGTTGGACTTGCAGCAAGTAGATTCTTATTCGTGTTGTGTTTGGTCCTGGGAGATAACTCTTTGGCCATTAGCGCGGCTAATTGTGAGGCGCGGCAGTCCCGGGAGTCGCTACCGATCCCCAATACCAACTTGTGTAAGGATGCGGTCGGATTGGGACGGAAAACACTGCGGTTCCACAGTTTTGGAAGTTTGAGTAGACTGCGTGGGTACAAAAGCTAAGTAGTGTTCGTAGTACGATGTATGTATGCTTGCGGTTTCAATGATACAAGCTTGCTGAAGTGTAGTAATGATAAAATGTGACTACTGGGATATTTCCGGGCTTTGAAAAAGTTACCAACTCACCACCACGGATTCCTTGTTCGTATTGCTGGATGTAATATCTTAAGTTTTGGTTATGGAACATGCCAGTTTCCGAGCGATGTTTACACAATTTTATAATCAACGTTTTACAGTAAAACCGTCACTGTGAATAGCAGCCGCATTAATCGTGACCCTAAGCGTCAGTTCCACGTAACTCGGGAAGACCGCAATCGGCACGAAGCGGTTTTATCGACTGTGACCGAGGAGATTGTGCTTTCAAAAAAGCGCACTTTAATTTTGGGCGGCAATGGAGACTTGGATGCGGCCGTGCGTGCCGACCGCCTATTTATTTTATTAGCTATAAAAAGTATTTGTGAGCTCAGTTTTCTAACCGACGTTTCCGTCTCTGATCTTCCTAGGATAGGCCTCAGGTTGACAGCACTCCAAAATAGATGAAGGAGTTTTTATGCAATTTTTTCCGGAACTGGGAAGATTTGGAATAGTGGATTTGTGAGGGCGGCATTCACTGGAAATAAGAGAAATATTGATATTTGATATTGAAAGAAATGACTGCCCGCGTACTTGCGTTTAATATCGTTTAACTTTTAAGCTGGTTCGATTTGGAGGCAAAAAATATATTTACTCTTTAAATATCACTAAAAATAACAATTTCAATGAACAATGATCCTATACATGTAATAAATCTTGTTAAAACGATTGTTCCAAGTTGCTCCAGAACCAATTCGACTAGGGTCTGCCCCTTGACTAATCGCCAAGCAATCGATACCGAAGTTTTTTCCGTTGTCCTCAAGCGGCAGACAAATTGTCTTGCGAGAAGAAATTAATTTGACAAGTCGCCGGGTAGAGAGCAGAGAGGTCCCAAGACGCCTGTATTAATTTATTTGGACAAGAAAAAATGTGGCCGCGGTCAGGGAACGCCGTCACGAGATGGGGATGAATCGCGGAACACAACGCTGGAACTAACTCGGAAAAATCGTTGTTTGCCTTTGTTAAATGATGTTTTCACAATATTTTTGTGTGATGAAATACGCAGCGTGACAGGTTGCAAATGTGAGGAATGAGGTAGAATGATTAATCTAGTGGCAAACGTCGCCGCTAGCACCGTTTTTCTGACTCGACGATATTATATTATAGTTAAGATAACAAAGCGTCGACCTGTGTGTGACTACTAAATCCTCGATGACATTACTACAGATCCATAAAATCAGTCAGCCGATACACTTTCTGCAATGAAAGTAAACTTTGTGAATACAACGCTCAAAATCTGATCGTAATCCACATACAGCGCTATCAACAGCTATCAAATATCAACAACTGAATATTTCCTTAATACTGCGGCAGATTCAGTTATCACCAACACAGACATAATGACATCAGGAAAAACTTGAGCCGTACGAGGAAATATATCGGTATCGGAGGGGAACCGCGAGGGCCCGATTTATGACAATCTGATGATACAATCGAATCAAATAAAGCATCTATATAAATCAATGTCCGATTGGCGAGGAGGTGAGAATGATATATGCTGCTATTTCCATAGTTTTTGTGGAGTGTGTGCTCTTGAGTGATGTGAGGGCGGCATTTAGCTTTAATTTGATATTTTGTGTTTTTTTTTGTGTTTCTGATTTTGGACACTTTTGATTAAATTCGAAAGATTTTTTGTCATTTTTTGGATCATGCGCGTTGTCAAATTGTCCTAAAGGCAAATGAACGGCCAGGCACGCCGCAATCGCGGCGGTAAGACCCCTCTTTGAGGAGTGGCTGGATAGGCGTCACGGCGTCCTTACCTACCGCATGACGCAGGTCCTCACCGGACACGAAAGTTTCGGGAGGTACCTGTGTCGGATAAGGAGGGAAGAAATGCCTGGGTGTCACCACTGCGAGGATCGTCTGGAGGACACGGTGGAGCATACGGTGCAGGACTGCGCCGCTTGGGTAGAGCACCGCCGTGTCCTCACGACGGCGATAGGCGGAGACCTCTCGCGCCCGGCATTGGTCGAGACCATGCTGCCGGGCGCAACGGAGTGGGAAGCGGTCGCCTCCTTCTGCGAAGCAGTCGTGCTCGCGAAGGCGGAGGCGGGCCGCGTGAGGGAGAGAACAGCGACCTCCCTCCACCCCAGCCGCAGTGGTAGACGCCCACGGCGTCGGACGTCGCAAGACGATCTCCGGCCACCGTAGGCGCGGGCATGCGGGCGGTGAGTAATGGGCGACTCGCAGCCCGACCATGGACCATGCCCGGGTCGACGGCGCGTTGTGTTCCACGCGTGCCTCAAGGAGTGTCAGCATAGTGACGGAGCCTGTAGAAGGCCAAAGCCTGCCGGGGTCGCGGGACCAAGGGATTACCGTGACCCCGGTACGTAAAGGGCTATTGAACGACACCGTGGATTTTAGTCAGTACAAGTCTGACAGTCCCTCCCGCCCTGCCCTGGGTGGGAGGACACATATGATGATTTAACTACAAAAAAAAAAGACTCATGAACGGCACGGTTGAGTGAGCTGAATGAATGGACTGCTGCTCCGTGTCGCGGGTTCGACTCCCGCATAGAGCAATTATTTGTATGATCTACGGATAGTTTTTCTGGGTCTGGGCGTTTGTGTATATGGGTTTCAATGTTTGTACACGCGCCCACGATACAGGAAGAGATCCTAGCGTGGGGCAACGTTTTAAAAAAAGACTCTCTGCAAGTAATGCAACAGCGAACACAGACATGCATATCCGCAATGACGTCTCCCAACCTTCATTCCTGAGTAGGAAATAAATCAAAAATTGCATCACAGTGGTTAACCATGTTATCGAATTATCTTTGAATTCGGCCAAAATGTAACAATACTCCATACCAGCAAACATAAGACAGCAAGTCGCGTCGCGGGACATAAAAAAGCAAAAGTTTCAATTAACATCGTTTCGATAGTCAAGTAATGAGAGGTTGCGTGGATTTATCGATGGATAACCGACAATTAAACGTCTTTGTTCGACGACGCGACAACGCAGCCACGCCTGTAAACGTACAAAACGTTGCCAACACTTTCAGCTAAGAATGAAGGAAGATTTTTGTATGAATATTTATTAAAGTTCCACGCGTTATCGTTGGCAAAAAAAAAATACGTGTGGCACTCGGAGATTGCCCGCGGTAAAGCTATTGCACACCATTTTTTATCAACTTATGCAATTATAACTATTTATATATTTTATTTATGAAAAGAAAGAAAAGATCATCACCTACCGCAAATATTTAACGAGAATATCATCCCATCGTTGCTCTATGGGAAGTTACTCTACTAATTAGGCTATAGTCAGCCACATCAATCAAGTGAAACGTCAATAAAGTTAATTCAAATGTGATTAATTCACGTTTACATGACAGATGTGACAGTGACAGTGTTAGTTTTATTTTCGTTACAGAATTTCTTGATTCGGTCGCCACGCTACAAGCCCGCGATGAAAGCTATGCAATAGCTTAAAACTTCAATTCATATCTGCTACAGGTAAAAGAAAGGTAATAGAAAAAAAATTGAAATGATTAAGAAAAAGTTAACAACAATTGAGAAGAAGTAATATTGTGCATTACAGAAATCAAATACCAAAGAGCATTTTCATCTCTATCATTGTAATAACACATAAAGCCAGTCACAGAAATTAAAACATTAACCTATGACTCACATGCATCCATGGATTCGTGCATCGTGTCCGGCTGGTCGCGGGTCGGCGCGAACGTGAGACAAAGGCAAAAAGTCGGGCCGCACAAGACGCGGCCATATTGTTCCTGTGTGCTTACGGGAACAAAGATCTGTCGACGACGAAAGCGCCGATAACATAATAGCCCTTAAATTTAACTAATAAACGCCCGCAAGATCGATAAACAATGAGGTTTGTGAAGGTATGAAAGGGCTCACAGGAATTATTTTTAATGACAGCCCGATCTTGGATCGAAATTTTTGCGGCAATTGTACTCTGTTATTATCAAGACGACTTTGTTCTTTTATGAAGAATCTTTGTCAAATTTTAAATCATTTATTTATTTATGCACACAGAACACATAGGTAGAAGAAAAAAACATACAGATAAAAGAGCACAAAGGCACTGCTTATTTCAATAAGAAATTTCTTCCAGCAGACCAGCGAAAGAAGAGAGATAGACATCAAAACGTAGACACAGTGTGCAAAGAATAAATAAAATATAAACATACATACTATTAAAATAAACATATAAAATGTATGTATATAATATATAAGTTTTAAATGAACCTAATGTATAAATATAATATACTAAATTATAGAGGAGAGGTAATAATCCTTGACTTGTTTTTTTAAAAACAGAGACAGTTTTAGAGTCAAGTATTTTAGGTGGAAGTGAGTTCCACAAATGTACTGCATGAACGGCGAAGGAGTAGGAAAAAAAGTCAGTTTTATGGGATGGGAAATTGAGGTCATAATATGTTAGCACTAGAAAAGCAACGAAACAAAACTGTTGAATGACTTAGTTGAAAGGTTTCCAAATTAAAATCTCTTTATCTTTCAACCAGACTTGTGTCTGAATCAATCAATCCCCGGCACCTCAACAGCTTAAGAGCTTGTAATAATTCCAATATTTCAATCGATACAATCCTATAACACTTTATTTAATCAGGAGATCTCAAATCGATTCCAAACGCCTATTGTAACCGTTGTAAGTCCGTATCAGACATCATCTTCATCACCCAGTACATATTTTGATGACTTGACACATTCGACATCTACAAATCTTACATCTTGCACCTTATGCTATCTCTATATCAATACTGTTAAGAATCTTATTGCTATACCATAACAGCATATGAGTTTGCAAAGGATGCGTCAACCAATTTATATAATGCAGATGTAATGAAAAAAATATTCCGTATTGATTTGTATATTAGGTTGAGTTTCGTTTGTCTGTTCTATACTGTAGTTCCAAATACTAAAAGTGAGTGCAATGTGGCTTATAATGCGTACATCAATAGTCTTTCATGTGCTCCATTCACGAACCTTACCATTCATGATTAGATACTGATTTGATGCTTGAATGAGAGATTCGATGTATGGACGTTCATTCATAACTTATAAGTACTTACTATAATGATCCGACGTCATTATGTATAAGCCTTTTATATATTACTGAATCAGTTAATAACTGCTGTGCATTCAGACTTGTCTAAGATACAACGTTTGCTTTTGAACTTACAAAGAAAACTATACTATAGACAAATAAACAAATTGTTACAATAATTTATATTTATTTAGGTCTTTAAGAGCCTATTTTTAAATGGTTATTGTTATGTAGAGGCCACATCTGATTTAAGTCTTTAATATTTCGAATGACTCGAAGTACATATTGTTTTTTCTCGAAGTGCATATTTTATGTTGCCATAATGCTCATGAATTAAGATCATGCAGTGAGAAAATATAAAACTAATCGGTGGAAAGTCCGTAGGTACATATAACAGCTACGTCCATTAGGACATAGCTACCAAGTTTCCTCTGTGATTTGACAAGCATGTTTGTAGGTCTTTGACAGTGTTAACAGGCGGACAGTGGTATCATATCGCAGCATCTGCGTTGTGCAGGTCAGATAATCAAACACACTGGTATTCAGCTACATTCGGTTAAGCTGGAAGTAATTACAATAACTTTATCCTCAAAGAAGACCAAATCCTTAAGGCACAATCGCACCACGAAGAGCCTATACCAACAAATCCATAATCACGCGCAGACGCAAGGCACGAGCTCGACGTGATTAATACAGCCACACCCCGCGCCCCGTGCGGTATGCTAATGCCTTTGTCTCGGCGCGAGCGCATCCTGTCAGTGGGCCGGAGAAAAAATTGTCAATTGTTATGACACACGCAGGTAGGATGATGGTGCAATGCCGAGGAGATTAATTTGTATGAATTGTAATTGAGGAGAGGAAGTGTTGTCTGGTCAGGAGGAGTTTGTGAAGAACGGGGACATTTAAAAATTGTTATAAAATAATACATAACAATGAAATTAAATGGAACTACAAGTCGTGTGAAAGAATATAAACACGACGTGGAAACGATGACGGCACGGTTGGCGCAATGACAATGCCATCGACTGCTGCGCAGTGTGTCGCGGGTTCGTTCCCCGCAGGGAACAAATATTTGTATTATCTGCAAGGAGTTGTTCCGGGTCTGGGAGATTGTGTATATGAGTTTTCTTTGTTTGTAAACGCACCCGCGGTGCAGGAGAAATCCCGAGAGCAGGGCAACGATTAAAAAGGAAGAGAAAAATGTCAGAGGCAAATAAAGCCAGTAGGTGAAAGTGAAACATTGAAAGTTGATGCCCAAAATAAAGGTATTATTAAACCTTACTAAAATAGACTGCATTGCGAAATCATGACTTGACTTTGTAACCCGGTCATTGAAACATTGACATACACCATCATGATCAACATGCTTTGGTAATTGTCTAAAATCGGTAAGACTCATTCCTTCTATTCCTAATGAAGGTTATTTTCTCGGTGTAACACCAGCACGCTCGAGATAACTGCGTCGTCGTATTGTCAACGCAAACGCGCCACATTTGCTGTAATTACCCCTGCCAACCCCACAATCCTCGTATTAGCAGCCTCGACTTTCAACACTGGCCTTTCTGCTCTACGCCCTGAGGCTTTCTCATACTTAACTAGAATTTATCGCTATTGACTAAATACATTGAACACAATGTAAAGAAGGTGGATGAAGCTATAGGAAATAAAGTAGCAATGGTTGTTTTGTTTATGGTACTGATGGTGGCACGGTTCAGAAGTGAGGGTATCGGGGTGTCAAACCTATGATTAGAGCATTATTACGGGAGGGGAACAATTGTGGCGAAAAAACGTTGCAGTTCGTGTTTGATAAATAGTGTATTGTCGTTGAACGTTTAGTATGATTTGACCGACATTTTGAAAATATTGTGGGCGTTCTTATTAGAAATAACCGTGGAATTGTAATCATAGGGTTTGCATAGTATAGAAGTTATACCAGTCACGAAGTTCTTAAGCAGATTATTTATTGTTTAAGTCAATCAAGAACAAACAATTTCAGAATTTATATCGTCATTGTTATGATTTGAAGAAATACCACCAATTAGTTTCATATGAAGGCACATAACTTGGCTGGTCTATTATTAGATAAGAATGCAAATTACCAAGATAGTGTAATAGCTGCTATTAGCGACAATTGACAACCGTACCTTGTCACTATTTGCGTAACTTGAAAGCGTAAAGATAACGAAGTTCTTTTAGGGACCCTGTTGAAGTACTAAAGTCGCAATTGTTTATTATATTAATGTTATTGTTGTTTCTAGAGAAAATAAACATGTTATTTTGTTAATCAACTTATATTGACTTTTCTACAAAGACCGTTCACAGATCGAATTACTTTGATTCCATTAGATTCTCCCAGGAACTTAAAAAGGTCAAAAACATAGCTTAAATATTAGTAAAATGGAAATGGCTTCTAGAATAGCAACAGAAACCCAAAAGTGCTAAAAATTTATTACTATTGTAGAATTATCAAACAAAGCAAAAGCGAAAATATTTTTAAAGGTGTCTTCAGACAAGTTCTCATGCTTGGCCTGTGTACTCGGACGTCGCCTCAATTAATCAAAGTTAACGAAGGCTTTAATTAAAATTAATAACGTTTTGCGAACGTTGTCGTGTCGCGTCCGAGTCGCACGCACGTCGCGTCCGCAACAGTTGCGCATTCATCTTCACATTTGTTATTGAATATTAATTTTTTTGTTTGTTTATGTATTTAAGCAATATTGTTATGTTTTGTTCTTAATTTAACTCGATAAAATATGGTGAAATTGCAATTGTCATGTAGTTTTTATGAAAGAATATTGAATGCCAACGTTCGTATCACGAAACTTAATTTCGAGGAAACTTTATTTAAAAAACAAGAGATATTTGTATGTGTCCGTACTTATCTCCTCCTAATATCACTCAGAATTTTGAATCTCAGAATCAACTAGAACTTGTCCAAAATTCAATAGGCACCAATTTTTAAACTGATAGAATCAAAATATAATCGCACAATTTGAAAAGTCACTAAATAGATCTCATTTAAAAAAGTGAAAAATTGTGCCATGTTCCAGGAACCAGCAGATTCCACGTGGAGATTGCGAGAACTACCATTGTACCCAACAACACCGTCTCTGATTGATGAAGTCATTTTTTTCGTCAAAACTAGCGTCCATTTAATCGAAGTCAAGAAAAAATCATTCCTCTAAACACCTAACAATAGCTGTTTTTTCCCTAACAATAAGAGAGCGCTCTATGCGATCATCGATTACTTTTTTATCGTCTACAATATCAATAATCTGTTTACGCCCACTGTTAATTTCGACGTTAGTAAAATTGAAATTTGACACGTGTTACGAAGCGAAAATAATTTTGTGGGTGCATGAGTGTGCGCTTCTAACAATTCTGTTTGTTTCTTTTGGCCGACGCCTCGTGAGTCGACTCGGGGAGGCATTTAGTGCGTGACTAGCTGTTTTTTATTGCCTTTGTATTGAAAAAGTGTTCGAATGTGAGTCGAGTGCACCGGCACACCCACCTGACGCCGCGTTATCACTCCATCTGCGACTATCTTAGAATTCACTTTGGTAATTGAGTACAATTTAGCGAAACGATCGGCGGCCATCGGCGCGGCTGTCATTACCGCCGCATCTAGTAATGCAGTTGTCGGTGCCCCGGCCATCATTAGCAACCTAAAAGTTTTCCTTGTAATGCATGGCATTTAAGAATATGACAGCTTGTTTCTGAGGTATTTTTATTGCGAACCACAGTTTAAAGACGATACGTTTAACAAATACTTAGGTACGGATTGAATATTAATGCGCGTTTGTAGAACTACTTAAAGGTATTTTGGGGGTCACCGGGTATCGTACACAACACTGATTGGCTACGATATTATTCCAATATTCTAATTAAAATAAAGACTTTCTCGTGTTTGTTCGAAGCTCATTACTGATGAACGTGGTTCACACGGCGCGCGCGCACATGCCCCCAAAACATTCAATAACATAACTTATAAGTCGAAAACGAGCCTTCAAATTACACAAAACTGACAGCTTTAATATTTGCCCTGAGCCGTGCACGAGGCACCGGAGCGCCGGCCAGGACCGCAGGACGCCTCACGCTGAGCTTTTAATTTGTTCCATACATCGTTTCACGTGATTTTTTCTGTGTTTTGTTTGAGAGGAACTGTGATCGATCGTTTGTTCGCTTTTTTACCTTGTTTAATTTTGGAAGGAGCTGGCTGGTTTCGCTAAGTCATTAGTGGTGTGGTCCGCCCGCGCCCGTGCCGTGCCACAGCGACGTGTTTCTCGCTTTTAAATCTTATTGTTCCTATTTGACAGCCCTTGTTTTGTTATACACAATGTGTTATGTCCAAACATTTGAATGGTGTGTCAGCAAATGATTCTTACACGTACCGTTTAAACCTTTTCTCAGCATCCTGACTTTGTTTTATTTTTTGTGATATATGGCAAGCATAAGAAGAAACCACCAGTGCGAGTAACTCCGATAAACATAACCTTTCAAGAACATTTAATCATTTTCCGGATAAACCCACAGTGACCGCTGCAAGTTCCAAGCATTGTAGAGAGAGCGGTTATCAATAAGGTCCCGATGATTCCAAGCGTCAGTACTTGCAACCGTTACCGAAACCGTATTGAAGGGAAAATTGGCATTAATAAATCAAAATTTAATTTGAGCTTAACCTTTTCTCAATCTCCTGCGAAATTTCGGCCGATTATCTGATATAATTCATGTTGCTTTCTCGTTGCGATGTGTTCATGGGCTGTGCTCGTCCGTGCCCATTGGTGCTCGTAAGTCAGGGAAAATGTCAATGATTTTGTGTTAAAGCAATGATTGATTCGCGCCGAAAGTGGGTTGTGGATAAATAGCCGTTGCTGTAATGCGCAGGACGCGGACAAATTGTCACCGCCTCGGGCTAGCGATGATTTAACGACGAATTTGCCCCTACTTAAGTGTTTTTGCTACATTGAACGCGTAAATCGGTTGTATTGTTAACATCCCGTCGTCCCTGCCCAAACCGAACTGGTTCAGCGGTCCATTTCAATTTACTTCAACGAACGCAGGTATTATTTCACTCTATCTTAGCAGCAACATAAGATATAATCAACACGACTTTTCAACTAAAACTGTAATAGTTCAATCAATACTACTGGCGTATAAATGAAGATCTACTTTTGGAGATGGTACAAATTTCCAAAGTTTTTTTTCGTCCTAGGGTAAAACTAGGTAACTTGGAGCGTGTGGTTCCGAGCCGTAAATTTGAGTGGTAGAATGGGGCGTTTTGTCAACTAGGGCAACTACCCTATACCTACTCGTTTTAGTAAAACCTGCAACCGAGGTCCAAATTAATCAATTACGAAATACCACAGGCTCTTTATTAAAGATTTATCTTAAAGAAAAGTCGCGTTTATCTACATAGCCATTTAACGAGCAACCAACACACGAAATAAGAGTGTTCAATCAAAATAAATATTCTTATAACGCAAGCAAATTAATATTCGGAGAGGAATCCCTTTCGCCCAATTAATTCGGCGGCATTCGTATCAATCTTCGGGAGCAGTCGGCTACTATCGAATGTTATCGTGATCCGATGCGCGAGCGCCGTGTTATGAGGAAATGTGATAAGTTGATGACATTTTGCAATGTTTGACGGTATGTAGAAAGATACTTTAATTGATAGGCTCCGTGTTATAATCTTGTGGCGAACATTAAAAAAAAAATGGTGGACTAGGTATGTCTCCTGTATCGTTTGTGCATTTACAATAATTTCAACTTACATACACAAACAGCCAGATTACTTGCAGGCCATACTCATATTTATTGAAACTCTGAACTGCACTTCTTCATCACAGAATTATGACTACATTGTTGAGCACACCACGATTTAAAGAACGGCTGAAACCGCCAAACCACTTTAGAATACGCACTTCTGTTGGCGTTCCGCTTAATTTTTATTCAGTAATACCATTTACAAACCGCGATCTGACCCTGGAACGTAAAGGGCTATTGAAGGATCTCCGTTGATTTTAATCAGTACGAGTCAGACAGTCCCTCCCATTCGAGGATATTACCGCAATAAAAAAGAAAAAAAAAATGTGTTCTTTTTATTTTTTGGCTTTCCACAGTAATAAACAGTTGATTTTGCATACTTCTACTGTTTAATTTGCAACTTTAAGCAATATTTTCCGAATTAAAAATAAATTTAATTCAGGACATAGAAAATTAAGTTAGTTTCATGTGCGCATGACGCTCGAGGTCAGCTAAGTGTATTACTTTAACCACAGTGCTGGCCTGTCAACCGTGATGAACTGCCCATAATTGCTGCCTACCCTACTTTGTTAATACGTTAAAACAATCGTTTTACGGCTCACTTAGCTGCTCTTTGTTTAATATGTGTAATAGGCTTTATAAATAATATCAGTGTATGTAGTAGGTAGTCTGGCGTGTAATAACTACGTGCTGAAAACATGAAATACATGGGTAGGTATCACCCTTCATAGTTAATAAGTTTGATGAGTACTGAAACAAGTCCACGTCAAGTAGACCTCTCATTACAATTACCTCGTCCACCACTTTCTAGGCGAGATTGATGTCAAGAGTACCAGTAAAACTAATCATACCATAATAGAACAGGGAACTAAATAATACAAAGCGTGGTAAAACCATCAAGTGAGTCCTCTTTCAATAGCTCTTTACGTTCCGGGGTCACGGTAAATCGTGAATCCCGCGACCCCGGCAGGCTTTGGCCCTCTCAAGGGGGGCCAGTTATTTTTTGCTGATACTCTTTGAGGCGCGCGTGGAACACAACGCGCCGTCCACCCGGGTATGGTCCATGGTCAGACAGCGAGTTGCCCATTACTCGCTGCCCGCACCTACGGTGGCCGGTGATCGTCTGCCAACGTCTGTCGCCGTTGGGGTGGAGGGAGGACGGTATACTCTCCCTCACGCGCCCCTCCTCCTCCTTCATGTATCTTCGAGCATGACTGCTTCGCAGAAGTAGGCGACCGCTTCCCGCTCCGTCTCGACCCGCAGCATCTCCGCCTATCGCCGTCGTGAAGACACGGCGGTGCTCTGCCCAAGCGGGGCAGTCCTGCACTGGATTATGCTCCACCGTGTACGATCCTCGCAGTGGTGACACCCAGGCGTTTTTTCCCTCCTTATCAGACACAGGTACCTCCCGAAACTTCCGTGTCCGGAGAGGAACTGCGTCATGCGGTAGGTCTGGACGTCGTGACGCCTATCCAGCCACTCCTCAAAGAGGGGTCTTACCGCCGCGACAGCGGCGTGTCTGGCCTCTATATCTTAGTCTAGATTAGTGATAGAAATAAAATTGAAACATATCGTCCTGCATCTTAGCTTTACAAACGGTACAGTCTCAAACAGACTTGCTTACCGCGTACTGTGCAGTAAATTATCGAGTCTGGCCATTGTTGACAGATATTTATATTCTAAGTTATTTATCTGCTGCGATCGCAACCAATGTGCAGTGGGAATTTGAGTTACATCGGTACCTTAAAGGGCAGACTGGAATTTCAATTTTCGAAGTTTCAAGTACCTAAATCAAATGCCTATAATCGAATTATTTTTTCTTTGCACCACAAAATTCTTGACATGTTGATGTCAAGAATTTTGTTATTAATTTTATAAATCGATTACTAATTACGTAAGATTCATCTTATTGCATACGAATAAAATTGATTACCTATTAGATTCTTACAAAGCACATTGAATCTATACCATTTTGAACAAACAATTGTTCATGGGTCAGAAATGGCGTCTGTTTCCCGATCGTATAGTAATAAAATGGAGATGTATGGTATCGTAGAGCATGTAGACACATAAACGGTACAGTCGCGAACAGTGCATATTGTGCACTACATCATCGTGACGCGCAAATACTGCTGACACCTAGGGAGTAACGACTGGCGAACATGTATCGATAGAATAGATTGAAGTATATTTGAATTGAATGTGTTTGTTTGATAAAAACAGTGTTAGATTTAAATATAATATTATGAGTAATATCATAACGCATAGAGAACATGTGTATTGTAAAAAAAACTATTTATTTGAATATTGTGCGCAAGTATTTTAATCAGTATTTACAAAAAGGATGAGCCTCTGAAGATGCTTGCGTGTGACCATCGTGTTTGCAAGCATTAAAAATTACACGATGACAAATTATAAGAGATGGTCCTTTAAATAAATCAATAAAAATATTGCCATAAAAATCCTCTTAAACATTTTAGTCATTTTCAATTTAACACTCCAGTTTGAGGCCAATGATTTATCAATATCAAACAATTATAACAGGCTGGATTCTATTTATAAGTCCATCCCTAACACGCGAGCTCTGCGATCCGGATTTATCGAGTGTCGACACAACGGCGCAGCACTAGGGGGCCTCACGCGTCGTGATACGTCGCTTGTACCTCGTAATTTAAAATCTCTGATTTATGGTCCAACAGTAGCATTAAATTTGTAATCATATATTGATTTACAGCCGCGATAAGGCGCGCCTGCTGTCTTCGCGGAACACTCCACTTCTATCGCTGGTCCCTTTGTACGCAATTCGTTTCGTGCTGAAATTGCTTTTCAAACGTGGGCAGGACATATTGCAGTGTGACGTGCGCTATAATGTTCTCATGATGTTGTATAATCGAATTTGTTTACGACTAGATCAATGTTATTGAGAGGTGTTGGTATTTGAATTTCATTGCGTTATTTACAGGCTGATTTCACTACAAGCGATGGGCTCTAAACGTTAGTTATGGCTCCAAGTTGTGTTTTACGAAAGTGTAAACTCGAAACGGTTGGATTTGAAATTCTAATGCGTCCTTTGGTATTGACTTGTTTCTAGGGCGTTCCAATCTCTTTATCTCCATGCAGCCTCAGACACGATTTGTCATATTTTCCGTCAGGCTGGTCAGGCACGCAAACAATACAACAAATCCTCACGCGGTTGGAACAATAGGTAAGGGAGCGTATACATATAAAATTAGTGGCATGTCCGCGTGTGATTCGGTTTGGTCGACACTTCCTGTGCATTGTTGACGTCTACCACAACACGCTCACTTGCGTCTGAGCAATCACTGGTCAATATGCGCAGAAATGACACGTCACACTACCCAAACAGTGTTGTCTCCAATACGTCATGTCCATAATATAATTAGGTTGTTACATAGTTAATGTTTTGATAACGTGACTCATCGTTTGTTGCTCTTTTGATTATTCTGTTCTAGTGACCTGCCCCAGCTTTGCATGGATACAATTCTCTTCCTCTTGAAGCACTCTGTCTATTCATGATAACCATATTCCATAATACCAGCAAGTACTTTTACGATATACTAATATCTTCAAGTCATCGCTAGTCAGCCTCTTAGAGGCTCAAGTGCGCCATTCATGCCTACTGTCCCATCTCCGTGACACTGTAAAGGGTCCGTCATCACCGGGATGTGGGTGTCAGTGTGACGCGCCAGCACTATGATTTACTCCGCGCTCCGCTTGCGCCCAACAAACGACTGATGCCGAGTGAATCCGAATGATTGATGCTAATCTACTCTATCTAAAACTGCGTGTAATGCCCAAATTAAACGTTTCAAACTTTAATTTTTCGACCAATTTTGTCACTATGTTAGGGCCATTGTAGGAAATGATGATGGGACAATGTTCAGAAGGGAGACTATTAAATGTATTTTGTTTTATTTTATAGAATTTGGACAAGATCGAGCCTATTATGCTATTACTAGTAATGCTGAAAAGATTGTAGATAAACAGCTAACAAGGTTGACCCGAACGATGGATCTTGGAATTTTTTGTTCCAATTAAACTGAATGCAACAACAGTGATCAGGTGATGTCCCCAGTAATTAAGATTAAATGGGTGATAGTTTATTTAAAGGAAATTATGGGCAAGAATAAAATCGGAATGAGTAATTCAAGCGGGCAATTAGTAGACACGTATGTAATGCAAGCAGTAAAGTGAGTTGCGACACCGCGACGTGTTTACGCGACTATTTCAATGCAACGTTTATCGTCCGTAAAGTTGCGGACAAACGAAACTGCACACAGCACGCGTACCAACGCAGATAACTGCTTCTCGGAACAAATGAAAGTATTATCAGTCGCAGTGCGCCGCTAAAGGCGTGAAGTCGTAACCTCTAATAATAAAACATTATATATTCGCGACCACGTGCCACGAATAATGACAAAATGTGCCGCGTAAAGGGAAAACAAAAGTAGGTCTTTTTAGTTGGTCTCTCGTGTATGGTTTTATAAGTTATCGGCACCTCTGTGAGTGGTGTGCGATTGTTCGCGCGTTTAATGTGGTCGCGAGTCGAGTCGTGCCGCGCTGCGACTAGTATCGATGCATACGCAACACTGCGCCCGCGCCGATTTATTGCATCTTAATACGAACGTGCTGTGCAATGCCTAAATTATCGTAGACGCCATCCAATGTTGTGCAGATTTGTTTTTATGTTGACCTTACTTAGGTTGTCTACAGGCTCTGTATGCCACTTTCTGGCATCAAATCAAATTAGTATTTACACTATGAACACACCTGTCAAGCTCATTGGGTGAGGCAGAGATATACACGAGCACACTACTGTAGTGTATCAATATTTCTACCACTAACAATGATCGCACTTTCAAGTTCATACACTGGCCTGAGCAGACCAGCTCCTCAGAACGTGTACTCTTCTTCTTAGCGTGTCGATGAAAATCTATATTGAGTCAATCCAGAAATGGTCCACGAGTTAAGCGCTTCCAGAAACGAAACTTTCTTACTTATTCTAAAAACCTCAGGGACATGTTGAAGATGCCTTATTGGATCAATTTTTGACCACTTACTCTTCTCCCTTGCTAGTCTAGACTAGCAAGGGAGCGCTTCTGCCGATATAACGTCCTGAGCTAGCTCAGGACGTTATATCGGCAGAAGCGCTTGCGCCAACTAGATCAATGAAGCAGTTGAAGCAACTTGCTTTTGAATTAGTTGAACATTCTTCTGAAAACAGTTTAGTCGAGCTTTGTAATGTTCTTACTTCTTAAGTACTGAATATAAAATCTACTTAATTTATAATAATACATAATTACTTTCACCACAAATACCCAAGTAAGCTCAATTACTCTCTCTTTCCACAGTTTCTCTTTCAGAGGGTCGTTATGAGGTAACTGAGAAAATTACCATATCTTATTTACAGACTGTTGACCGTAGGTATGATAAGTATAATATTATATGACCCATAACTATTATTCACTACCAAACGTTTAAAAAAAACATTAGTGTTAAGGTGGCCATGAGGATTAAGCTCTATCAGACCCTTTTGAGCATGACGATTCCTTTGTCAATGAGGTGACAATTACACCTCAACAGCAACTTCCTCAATCATGTAATTGAATTTACGCCGTGAAATGTAATTACGCGCACTAATTTGTGAGCGCAGTGCGTAACTGTGCGCACACGCACCCTGCGCATTAATTCTTAATAGTGACATTGTGGTGTGAACTCCACGTAGAAAGTGATGATTTATTATAATAATGAAAAGGTAGAATTTAATGTTAATGAATTTAGAATTAATTTTGTGGTAAATTTGTGTAAAATGAAAATAAATGAATAATGAGACCATTTAAAAAGCATGTGTGCAATCTTAATGTTTCTCTATATCTGTTACGTTTTCAATCTTTAACAGTTTATTGGATCACCGTGTTTAGTATACAGGTAAATCGTTGCCGAGACAACAAGGGAGGTACAAGTCTGACTGTCCCTCCCGTCCTGCCCTGGGTGGGAGGACTCATTTGATGATTTTACCAGGTAAAAAAAAACACAGGAAACTGTGAACTCAGTAGTGCGAATCTATATCTAAATTGAACTCAAATTCTCAGTTGAGTTAACGGCTACTCGATAATTCAAAAATCGAACGCACTTTTCTTTCATCCGACTCAGCAACTAATTGTCGGCCTCCAAATAAAAGCCTTGTCAAGAGTGTGATGGGCCTTCCCTTCTGTCCCTGATACGGCGATGGTTCATAAAACGTCTTTTTGTGAGCCTTCAAGAGTCTTACGCGAAAGTTTTCTAGTAGACACTGGACTCCCTCATTGGGAAATGCCGCAAGGAGTTAGGGGTTACTAGATAAGTTAAATAGCTTTTGGGAGGAACGCAGAGATTCAAAAGCCAAAGAATATTTGCTTGCCTTAAGTGGGTAGGGTAGAAGCAAATGTAAACAACTGCAGATTTACAGTTGAGGGGCATACTTGGACCAAAACAAAAATAAACTTGTTTCTTGCCTAAAATAAAAAGTTACTGCATGCATTTTATGGCGGTCATTTTGTTCAGGTCACATGCTTTTCACCTAGCACTTGGCAGCACATAGTCTCGCCAGACTTGCGAAAGGAAAGCGGAAAATGTATTATATTGAAAACATCCAGAAAGCGTATCTTCGTTCCAAATGAAACTGACCTGTTGGGAAAATCTAAGGGACGTAAGTGGGGTCACTTAAACGGTAGTAAACGACGGCCAAGCACCGCGCGCCGGACGCAGGGCCGATATGTCGGACGATACGGAGGCCACTGCTAAGTACACCAAAACTCTGCTGATCCCCGCCCTATTGGTTAATAGGGACATGGGATTTTCGGGATAGTTTTTATTTGCCACTAGCTTTTGCCCGCGGCTTCGTTTGCGTTACTTTAGAATTTGAGAAACAATTAGGCAAAAAAAAATCTCGGCAACAGATTGTTTTTAATCATTACCATCCTACACCTCAAAAGAAAATATAAGTAAAAAAATAAAATTGCAAATAATATTGTAATAAAAGTTTGCATAAAATTATTTTAATTATTTGAATCTATCAGGACAAATAAAAACCAAAAAAAAAGAAACACAAAAAGTGAAAAAAAACATCCAAAATTTGATCCTGGGACCCGATACTTGAAAGGCAGATGGGTTATTAACCCAACTGGCTGGTTTGCTGACAGAAACTTTTAAATAGCAGTTCATATAGAACTGTCAACAATGACTGAAAACCGACATAATTTTACATTGCTAATCCCTCAATACCAAAATCTTTAATATAAAAATGTTATGTTGATTTGTGTATGCTTCAAAAACTCAAAAAGTTCTGCACCGATTGAGGCTTGATAATACTAATTATCTTATCTTAAGAATAGCATAGATAGATTTGAAGAATGACTGTAATACATGTTCATAATAGCTGCTTCCTACGAAAGCTTATAATACAGTGTTCTTCGTAACCTCTGCTAAGAAAATGTGCACCACAGTGAGACATTGCTCTCATATACGAGGGTGATGCCAGAAGTTCGTCTTTATCAATCTAAATGGCATTGACATTGTATTTGACCAACACGGTTAGGTGTGTGTTTAGTCGAGGGGAGCCGGTCTTTACGAGCAATCAGATCTACTTAACACAGTGGAGAGCTAAAGTTCACAAGGTGTTTGTATAGGGTGTGAGAAACGGACCTTTGATGAGGTGTTAGGTTTTTAGAAATAAAGAATCTTAATCGCTAAGCGATCTCAATAAAATGCAGTAAAAACCATCAAAGAAGCAGTTGAACTGAAGCTAAAATCATGGAACTATCCAAAAAGGGCACCGAGCTCTTTATTGCAAAGGATAACTGAAGGTATAGGTTAGTTTTTAAGTCAGTCCAGTCTGACAGTCCCTTCCGTTCTACCCAGCTAATGTGTTTGCAGGTACTCGTAAATATATCGTTTCATCCAGTAGATATCTACAGTCACAACTAAACAAACATGTGAAATAACTTAATAATGTATTTTATTAATACACTCGAGAGCAATGAATCCGGGTCACTTAAAGAATCCTAAAAATCTCGGAAACTAAAAATGCTAGGTTAATGCAATAAATTGTATTTAATAGACAATGTAATACTCCTTAAATGAAGGTATTAAAACTTCTTAGTTATTGTAAAGTTATATCATAAAAAAATCAAATTTGAAAAAGGGCCACTTTCGAAGATGGAGCTATGAAATTACAGCATTTGGTTTTGCTTTTGTTTGTAATCTGTCATTTATGTGGGTACATAAACCATGTTGATAGTGCTCTATATTCATTATTCAAGCTGAAATTATGTCGCTTACGCCTGAAGAATGCACCAGAATACTTACAATGCTGGAAACCGGCCGGAGTCAGCGCGATACAGCCAGAACTGTCGGTGTGTCGCTGTCAACAGTACAAAGAATTCTCCGACGTTACGAAGAAACTGGTTCTAACCTACGCAGACCAGGAACGGGCAGAACCAGGTGTACCACAGCACGAGAAGACCGATACTTGGTGAACACCATGCTTCGTAATCGCTTTCTCACAGGAACTGAACTCACCAATCAGTTTCGACGCCTCGGAGGAAGTAACCCAAGTGCATGGACAGTAAGACGTCGGCTTGCTGAATCTAACTTAAAACACCTTAGACCTGCAAACGGCCCTAAACTGGAGCGTGGGCATCGTATTTCAAGACTAAGATATGCCCAGAGCCACGTAAATTGGAGTATTGAAGATTGGTCAAAAGTTATGTTCTCCGACGAATCAAAGTTTATGCTCTACAAGCACGATGGAAGACACAGAGTGTATCGAAGACCAGGGGAAAGATTCAAGCAAGCATGCATCGAAGAAAAAGTAGCCTACGGTGGTGGGTCTGTACTTGTGTGGGCCGGAATTTCTTCTGAAAGTCGCACAGAGCTGGTGATCATAGAAAACGGCTCTTTAACTAGCGTAAGATATGTGGAAGAAATCCTCAATGATCACGTTAGTCCATTTATGGTCAATTTAGGTGAGGATGCTATATTTATGCATAACAATGCCCGACCTCATACAGGTAGGATTGTGAATGACTACCTTCAAGAGATAAACATTACTCGTATGGAGTGGCCAGCGCGCAGCCCGGATATCAACCCGATCGAGCATGCTTGGGACGAGCTAGGCAGATGCGTAAAACAACGAAACCCTCCCCCAATCACGCTTCATGAGCTCAAAATTGCTCTCACAGAGGAATGGGAGAATATTCCCCAAAATCGTATAAGGAACTTGGTGTACAGCATGCCAAACCGCGTAAACGCAGTAATGGAAGCACGAGGAGGCAATACGAAGTATTAAAATTCAAGAAAATCGTAATAAAGTTCAAAAATTTCATGTTTCCTATTTTTGTTTTAAGGAGAGATCAGCAGTTTTTTTCTTTATGTAATTTTGTGTTCATAAAATGTATGGTGACTCATATTTTTTTTACTTTCATTTAAGGAGTATTACATTGTCTATTAAATACAATTTATTGCATTAACCTATCATTTTTAGTATCCGAGATTTTTAACATTCTTTAAGTGACCCGGATTCATTGCTCTCGAGTGTATTTTGAAACTCATTATTATGAAATAGTGTTTAAGTGTTACAAATGTTATTCTACGAGAAAAAACTTTACACATATCGGTGCTCGTAACAGTACGTATAAAACTTTAACAAAAATAAAAAAACGATAATATAATGGAAGAGTTAAGTTGGTTCAAGGACTCTTACTCTTCACCCCTTCACAAAAACTAGACAAACGAGCATGAAACGGCAAATAAAGAGAGACTAGTGGCTTGTGACGTCAAAAGAGGAGATACGAGGAAGCTTGTAAGTCCGGGGCGTGTTATCAATCTATATTGTCGTAGCACTTGACCGCCGACATACGCCCCCTGCCAGGGGTGGAACTGCCGACTGATGGCGCACAGATAAACTTTGATACGAGGATATGTGTCTCTCTCCGAAAATGCACGTTCAAATAAGTATTAATAGGGTCTGATTCTTATAATTTCTTAGGAAAGTTAAATCCCTACCTTACTGGAAAAAAAATGTGGCACTCGTCATAAGAACCACTTTTATATGCATATGCGACTTTACCAGAATTAGACAATCACCACAAGTAAATCAACTGCTTTTGTTTTCTTAAATATTTGTTCCAAGTAGGTACACCATTTCCCTGTTTTTTATTCCTATTTCCCGACCTCGCTGCTCTTGTAGGTGGGTAAATGCTATGGTACCTTCAAGATTTCCTTGACTCATTGCCTGGACCCCTCAGGCGTTCCATACATTGCCATTAAATTACACACCGGCAACAAATGTACCTACAGAATCCAGTTATTTGAAACGGCCTGCCTTTCATTTCAGTTGCTTTTGACAATAATTATATTAATCAATCAAAATCAAATCATTTCTTTTCAACTAGGCCAATTACAGGCACTTTTGAATTGTCAAAAGACATAAAATAAAACTAGTACAAAAATAGTTATGGTGCTACAGTCCCAGTCACAAGACATAAAAACTGTGAAAGTACCGTAGGTGCTCATTCCAAAGCGTAGATCTGTATGGAGAAGAATGAGTAAGAAACTCCATGGACACTCTTTTTCAATCGCCAAAATTTTTACAAAACTTTTTTTACATCATTCATCATGAGATGGTACATTATGTGAGAACGATGTGGCAAGTTAATAGTGTCCATAGTAAATATAAAAAAGACAATTCAAAAATAAAGTTATTACTAATTAAAATAGACCGGGGCAGCTAAGAGATGACCAGTCCCAACTGACAGCGCCCGTTCACGAACATGACACGTATATTAGCACAGCTCAACCATTTTGAAGGGAACTAAATGATCCGACACACACGCCACCATCAGCGAGACTTTTGAGTGAGCATGACATATATTCTCAACCGCCAGAGTCATTCAAGTCAATGAAAGACGTAGGTTTCTACTCAAAGCTAGCTCTGAAGTACATGATACTCACACTATGCTGGCTATGACGCTATATAATATAATAATAGTTAGGTTAATAAGGTTAGATGTCAAACACGCTTCTTAAGCAATCACGCTTCTTATTTAGATAAGAAGTTAAGTGTTAAGTAGGTATCTTAAACCATAAAACTGTAATATGGTTTGTTAAAGACTATTAAATTCTATTTATGGAATCTTACGAACACGAGTTAGAATTAACGGTCAAAGGTTTCTTTTAAAATAAAGTTTTTTTTAACTTATAATTAAGTTTTTCAAAGCAGTTAAAACAGTATAAATTCGCAGTTTCCATAAACATTATAAGTGTGAGTTCCAGTTAACTTTAGTAATCTTAACTGTAGGTAACAACTTAGTTTATAGAAAGTAATTAATTATACTTTTTAATTAGGTGCTATAAGTAGGTACATAATAATAAAAATCCGTGAAACATTTTTCCCCTAAAATTATAATAAACACGTTAGAAACTAACCGAAATGAGGTTAATCTAATAAATAATTTGTTAGGAATATTTTACGAAGATACCTGCATTCCAAGTAAGTTAGGAAGTACTTACGGTCTTCATCTGAACATAACCCTTTGAGCGCTGCCCGTGCTCTCAAGCCAGACGGCGTAATAATGTTTAATAATTTATTTAGGTACACTTAACACAATGTGATGTGTTTTTCATGCAATTTCAAAAAACATTATCTTGATATCCGATAACTCAAAGAATCATATAATTAGGCGCACAAAACAGTTTCGGCGAACATAAAAATTCATGATGCGAAACGAGAATACGGAACTTACAAAAAACCTTATTAATATAATAATAACTTATTTTTTGTAAGGTCAAGTGCAATGCAAAAACGAATAACAAGGCTTTCGGCTAAAACTACAAGGTATATTTATTTGTGTAGGATCACTTTAAAACCGGAAGCAGTCGAATTGTAATATTTGTAACAGTTTGTAACAGTTTTATAAATAAAAAAGATTCTTCAAATCTCTTTAGTGAGGCATGATGGCACAGCTTAATGCAGGAATAAGGAAATTAACACAATTATCTGTATGTAAGATGCTGAGCATTACCATGCAACGAGGCAGCATCGCCAGCCTCTTGGGCGCATTATCAGCTGACAGCGTTAAGACAGAGTTTTTGGAGGTAGTTTCCGTTTGAGCAACAATTTTTAGGGCACCTAGATGTTTAGTGAAACTTTTGTATTCCCGTTTGAGCGCCCATAAATATTTTAATTTTGAGTTGCTCAATCGGGAATGAAAATATAATTCAAATCCATTCTCATTAGAGCATCTACCGTGTGGTTGCTTATAGTAACGGGGTGTATTGCGATTTTTGCATGGGATTGGAACAGGTTGGTTCAGTTTTTATTGTATTTATATTATTCATTTTTTTAATGAATTATAAAATTTTTGTTTATAACCACATGATTTAAACTCTTGAACATGACATGTATTCATAAACTCGTAACTTTTTCCCACAGCAGTAGGCAACAACCATAGTTACACATAGCATTTAAATTCGTCTTTCTTTACCCATCACATGCACAAATAAGACAATTCCTCACGCAGTTTTCCAACCTACACAAACCTCCAAAACCGTTAATTCAGGAATGAAAGCTGGACAATCGACTGGCTTCCTTACATACTACATAAATTAAAGACGGCTAACAAGGGAAGGAAGGGGCCGGCAATCCGGCAGCCGGCGGGTTCCGCCGGACGCCGGGCAGCCCGGCCCGGACCGCCCAGCCGCTGACCACCCCATATGGCCTTCCGTTTGTATATCAAGATAATGTGCCTTTTGATGTAAGGCTTTCACTTTGTAAAAGAGTTGTCAACCTTAGAACGGATGGCTGTAACAAATGAGAATGGGATTTTTCGTTCAAACAAGTTGATGGAAAACCTACATGGTTTGTGTTATGTTACTTACCTTATTATTACTTACCTGTTCAGGGTTCCGTACTATCTCCTCCTTCGCTGTCCGTCCATGTGATAACGGCATCAGGTAGAACCTTGAAATATTCACAGAATACTTATATATACACTTTAAAAATAAATAATTAAATTGAAATAAAACAAATATTTAACTCCCATACAAAAAACCCTTTTTAGGCGTTTATACAGATACTGGTACGGAACCCTTCGTTCGTGAATCCAAATCGCCTTGGCCGGTTTTAATGAATTGTGGCACTAAAACAAGACAGTTTTCAGAAGGTTACGTCAAACCTAATAGTGATTTATTTACGTAACTACAAGTTGTTACCTTGTGGTCACTTTGAATGCTGCTTATCTTAACTGTTATACGAGTATGCGTACCAGCAAAATGTTCCATTTCTATATATATAAAAATGTTATGTTGGTTTGTGTATGCTTCAAAAACTCAAAAAGTTCTGCACCAATTTAGCTGAAATTTTAGCATGATATGTAATCAGCATCAAGGATGGTTTTTATCTACTTTTTTTTTTGGAAAAACAATTTTTTGTGCCACAGCGAAGCGGGGCAGGGTACAGCTAGTTTTTAATAAAAAAAAGTGTTAAAACCAATTATCTTGTATGTTACGGCTGTTGGTGGTCCTAATATTTTAATGAACTAAACAAAACTTTATGAAACAGTTTTCAAATCAAATCTTTATTGCTGAAGAAAGTACAAATATTAACATTTATTGCATGTGATTGGGTCGCTGAAAAACTTGAAAATATAAACTGTACATTGCCATGATGTTTCAGGAATGCACAACGTGAATATGTCAGTTCATTTTGTGCCTCAATCGGTAACGTGGCGTATGTTGCACATAACATTCAGGATACTGGTATATAGCACTGATATTGTTATCTATGTAAATGGTACGTACCAATATAAGTTACTTAGATATACGACCAAGTAGAACTTAACATTTTGTTGAAAGTGTTATTAAAAGAGAGTGAATATATTATATTACTAGCACTTTGCCCGCGACTTCGTCCGCGTGGGTTACGTACTTTCCTAATTCCCCCTTTTCACCCCCTTAAAGGTTAAATTTCCAAAAACCCCTTCTTAGTGCTCCCCTACATTATAATAGGAAGCCGTGTGCAAAATTTCACATTCCTAGCCCCAGTAGTTTTGGCTGTACGTTGATATGTCAGTCAGTCAGTTCTCCTTTTATATATACAGATTACCCATACATTTACATAATATCTTTGAATGAATGTATTTTTGGGGTCAATAAACGCTTTTCATTTTTTTACTTATTATTATTAAATGTAACAATAACTTTGAACAGGTCTCTCGTAGCAAGGAAACTGGCAAAGTTCATAGCAAGTGCTACGAAGTGAAACTTTGAAATTACAGAAACACAGAATTCCGTATAATTGTTAGCCTCATCGATATACCAAATATAGAGTTCTTCATCAGGTAGTACATAATAATTCTATATATACCGGTATGTAACCGAGTACATAAACACGCGTCGAGTCGCTGAAACTAATCGAGTTTTCAGTTCTAAGTTATTCTGTTTGAAACCCGCGAACAAGTTTCGAGACGTTTACTGTTTACGACATGATTTCGGTAAGTCTTACGTTTGCATGCAGGTCATCGTATACATAATATCTTATGGGATAAATGTGTCCTTTTCTTAAAATGTGTAACTATCCTTCAATTGAAAAGTATTCTTCTAGACCAATTACGATTAGCTTTATAAATCTAGACTATCTACTTACCAATAACGAAAGCTATTCAGTACTTTGTCGTTTATCATAGCTACAAAACTCAAGTGGCTATGTTCGTTAGATAGATAAAACATTAAAGATTAAATTAAAGGTCTCTTCAATACTCAAAACGTATAGTAACGCTGAAAACTTACTATTACCATAACCAACGCATAGATCAAATCGTGTGGTCTAAAAAGACTAAAAACATTCCGGGAATGTAAACGTCTTTACCTAAATTCCCGTCTATATCATAACAGTGGTTATGTGCGAGTATTACCGGTTGGTGTACCTACGTACAGGTACAGGCACAAACGGATCCGGGCCAAGGATTTGTATCGCCCACCGCCCAAGTTGGTAATCTTGATCGTGGTGGCTTGAGGTGACAACGTGATGGCGTATCGGGTCGGAATTAGGTAGGAATGCCCGCGACACCGAATAAGGATGGTAACGGATGTCTTCTAACATGATTGCTTCCTTAGACTAGATTAAAATCAGTGTAGGTATACCAGACTAGAATCAAAATTCAATACCACTGCAATTACATGCAGCATGTAAGAGTCTAAAACAAGTGAAGGATGTTTTGGATAGTTTTTTAAATATCAACAAAAGTGGACCATGTTGAAAAGAAAACATATTTCAAAAAATGGGTAAAAGTGTACTTAGTTACAGAATACCAAAGAGAATTAAAACCACTTGAGAGCTCATAGAGCGATTTCGCCTAGGCGTGTGCCTAGGCGAAATCGCTCTATGAGCTCTATCTATATGAGGTGAATCGTGTGATTCACCAACGCGGGCCGGGGACCGGGGGAATACGTCTTCCCCCGTTCCTCGGCCCGCGGTAGTTGTGATTGGCTGATGCAACAATGTCAGTAAGAATAGTGATAACAAGTAAATCCAGCAACAATAATATCGATATCGATAAAATCGATGGCAATTAAGTCTTCATTTGCTTTTTTCAATGTTGATTTGTATGTAGAGAAATAAATGAAGATTAAACGAAAAATAATATCCTTTATTTGTTATTCTTACTTATTTACTACATTTCTAAAAAAAATATAAAATCATTTTTTTTTTAATTTAGACAACTCAACCCCAAAATTATTTATTTCAAATAGACCATTACAGGGTCGGCGTTGCTGAACTAAACAAACGGCGTCGGTCCTTTAAAGCTTCAAAGCAATCAGCTGTGAAATGCCTTGAACAAATGACGCTATAATATTTTGGAAACCAATTTTCCCTGTTAGTGGCATTAATCCACTTTTCTTTAACTTCCGGAATATCTGGAAATCTAAAATGTAAACGTGAAAAATAACATTATTTTTTATTTACCATTAGAAATTATCGATTAAATAATTTATCAACAATGTTTTAAGTTGTCACATCACTTCAGCACACAGCACAAAGTACTTATGGATAGAAAGAGATAGACTTATCTAATATTCTAGTGAAAGTAAAGGACTTTTCAAAAGACATCAACGCGGTATCCCAAAAGACATCAACGCGTAATCCTTTTTTCGTAACCAACCAGTTTAGCTTGAGCCCTCTAATTACCAATAATGTAAATAAATATAAACATATTTTACTTACCGATGAAAACTTATACCATCTTTTTTATAACTAGATGTTTTAGATGATTTCCCGCACCATTTAATTGCACAGGTACTCATTTTTGCTTCGGTTTTATTCGATAAATGTTTTTTTAGGTTCCAAAATTAAGGAATGTGCACAGATCCAACAACTGGTCAATACTAAAACATTCATTCGTATCGGGATCTCATATAAGTGCTATTCCATCGATGTGTCGTGAGCCTGAGTCTCCCGTATGAGCGGTCAAGTGGCTATATTGTCATTGCAGAATACCCAAACACAACCAAACAGGCACCAAGTTACTTGTCCACTTCGACTATGTGTCTACTCAGCCACTCTAGGCTAGAATATAAATATGAATTTACCTGGAAAATAAATATCCTGACCTCCGAATTCAACACAGTTCACCAAAGTTCAGACTAGTGATGCGCGTAACTCAGTATCGAGTATCGATAGTCATTGTCCGCTCACGCCCGCGTCTGCCCGCCACGTCGATAAAAAGATTACACATTTGCGTATATGATTCGTGCGTGATGTGAATAATAATGCGGGCTCCCCTCGCACACTAATAGATTTTAATCGGCCGGCCAACGACTTGTGTGTGCGATTTCATTAATTTTTTGGTTTCATTTCTCTGGGACTGTGACCATTTTAGTGGTTTATATTCTATGAATGTGGTGGGAAAGTTAAGGGTTAAAGGTTGTTTTGATATCAGGGTCATAGTCTATTGATGATTGAACTAAAGTTTTGTATTGACAAAGTAATTTTAATTGTCTCTTGTTGCCTTAGATATTGGAAAATTAATATTATATAATCTTTTTGACCTGAATATAGTAGTTAGTTCGGTTCCGAAAATACAGATTTTTTTCGTATTTCCCCATCCAACTTTCCTTAGCCTCTCTCAGATGTTACAGCAAAGTCTCAAGAAGACACGTAAATTATACAAAAACATGTGCTGAACCTGTTC
Source organism: Agrotis puta (assembly GCA_943136025.2). Taxonomy (NCBI): domain Eukaryota; kingdom Metazoa; phylum Arthropoda; class Insecta; order Lepidoptera; family Noctuidae; genus Agrotis; species Agrotis puta. The sequence continues at coordinate 580,857 of OW964168.2, forward strand.
AATGTTCGCTTATTTTCTTCAGTGTCCCTTGCTTCATTTGAATACAAGACACTACTACAATCACCCACTTACCTTTCAATGTACATTAAAACGACAACATTTGTACAGCAGCCGTAATCCGCAGCAAGTTCACATCCGAAGTGATTGCTCAACGGCTTTCCTTGTTTTTTATCTAGTTTATTTTGAAATATTAATGGCGTCGGCATTAAGAGCATTAGTACCCTTTGTTATTGCAGTGTGAGAGACTGCATGGCCTGTGTTTTGCATACGCTCGTCGGTACATGGGGCCGGGATTGCGCCAATGTATTCGTCAACACGTAAATAAATAATGATAAACAGGGAGATTCATTTGTGGGAATTGAACGAGTTGTGTTGATAGGGTAATTGACATGCTTGAAACTGTTGTTAGAATTATAAACCGCTTTTTTATAAACATCAACAAACGTCCCTAAAGACAGTCGTGAAAGTTTTCTTGAAACAACTACTAGCCTATGACAGTATAGGCGGTACAACGGTCACGGCTGTGCGCTAGTTTCTTCCAATTCCCATGAAAGACATCCATGCCAGTTGCATGCAACGTGAACACACTGAACAGATGCCGTCCCCCAAAGGCCCATGCTACTTTTAGTATGGACCTTGGCATCAATTTTTTTTTTTCTTTTCGCCAGTGATTAAATTTTGGCTACAATTAGACTACTACCTAAGAAGTCCATAGAAAAAAAAATTAAATTTCTAAACCGTAACCAACCAGAGATATGGCGGTTTTAATTTTGTTCTAATCAGGAGTGATTTACTCCCGATTAGAACAAAATAAGATCCGTTATATCTCTGGTTGGTTACGGTTAAGATTTTTTTAAATATTTTTTACGTGGTTCTTAGGTTGCGGTCTACTAATGACCAACATTTCATTACTGGCGAAAGAAAAAATATTTTTGATGCCAAAAAGTTGCATACCCATTTGTACAATCGTGTCCCAAACAGGTATGATGAGGAGTTAACTTTTCTTCAAACAGGTATTTCAGTTCCAGTTTCGTCTCCTTACTGCTGTTTTCACGATCAAGTTATTAATACTTCATTTTCATGTCAAACTAAAAAAACTTGCAGTACTTAGTCGTCACGGAAGTCTACAGCAAGTTTCAGCAATACAATTCTAGTTTTATATGACAGCAAAGTAATAACATGATTTTCACAATTTTAACTGATGGTGTCAATTTTTTATTCCTGTAGCATCAAGAAAACAAACAAATGTTTTATTAACAACTCTTTCTGTTTCAGTGGCTTCAGCGGTGATCAACAAATATTAGCCACCGTTCAATGAGCAAACACAACATTTTAATAAAGCATCGGTACAGCCATACACCGAACGGTTAAAAGATCAATAAAGAGACGATATGAGCCCGCCGAGATATCTACGCTCACAACAATATATCTAGCGATAGTGGAGCGATGTCTGCCCATAATATTCTTTGGGGTGCATCTCATTTGGCTTAAGAACCAGCCTTTGTCAACAAAGTTGGGGGCGGACGGAAAAATCGATAGTGGCCACGAACGCAGGCCTCCGATCATCGCCGCTTGTCTCCGTAATTCGTGTCTCAATTTTAAATTTTGAATGTTTCGAATTTGAATGACGATTTCGCCAGCTTTCTTCGAAAAAAAATATCGTACGTACAAAGTACCAGAAATATGCCCAAAGGTCAATACATATTTCTATAAATAGACAACATAACTTTACATACTTAGTATTTGAATTCGTAAATATAAAGCATTATTTAACCTCACGGTTACCATAGCTATTCTTAGTTACAAACTTAACACCCAAAATACCCAGTGTTACACCTTATAAGGAAAAAGTTCGTGAGACTAATGTTGCAGTATAGGTTAATGCTAACCGTTAACAATATCCCTATACTTTACTACGACACAGGAATTCCATTGTATCAGCAAGAAGATGTGGGTTAATATGCAAATAAGTGAAACTGCGAACACATGCAACAGCTAAAACAAACTGCTCGTAATTTACTGTTTTCTGTATCAACGGTACCTAGATATTGATTTATGCTTTAAAACTTTATCATGGAGCAACAGCCAGTCAAGATCTTTAGGTTTAGTATTAACAGTAATAACAGCCAATGCTCTTGTTTATAAGCAGAAAGGAAAACAATATTCAGCACAACCCATAAACATCATGCATCTCCCATTTGTGGTTTCATCAAGCTCCGAAATTGTAACTATTCTTGGCTTGTTTAGAATTATTTACTTATCATTCTTGTCTCATGACGACAGGAACTTCTCACGGTACCTAAGTAAAGTATTGAACGCTAAAAACATTCACTCTAAGTATTAGTAAAGTTTGGTAAAAGTCAAAAGTGCAAAATAGTTGGGAAAAGGCTAGGCTGAGCTTGATGACAAGTCAAACGTGGAGACTTGGAAAGTATTGATTCAACTTTTAAGTTTTTGACAAACAGACAGGCGATAGCGAACCGGACCGAGTCTAAAGCGATTCCGAACCGATACGAGGCGTCAAACTGGGTGCAGCGAAACGAGGCCTGGCAATTGTATTAGCTGGCTTTTTTATGAATGACGTCAAACAGAGCAAATACGCCTTCGCCACGTCTTCGCATCGGTTCGGTCACGCTATCGATCGCTTTCGCTTTTTTATGTGACTGGATTCAAACTATTCCACACATCTATACATATAATAAATCTGTAGAAGGGTCAATTCTGTACATTGAAAATATTGAAAAAATAAATAGCGGGGGGTGTTGCTGGATCGATACCAAACCCAAATATATGATTAAAAAAATTTTTGTCTGTCTGTCTGTCTGTCTGTTTGTGCAGGCATCACGTGAAAACTAACGGTTCGATTTCGATGAAACTTGGTATAATTATTCCTTATTATCCTGGGCATAACATAGGATACTTTTTATCCTGGAAAAATACGTAGAAAAAAATCTTATTTTTCAGTTTTATTCATAGACGTTGTTCTGTAGAACCGCGAACACACGTTGCATTACCCGCAGTGGATTCAGCGCTGTAATATTTATAAGATGTCATTGTCAGAGTTACTCAAAATGGGGAAATAAACCATCCACGCGAAGGCCGACATCCGCGCGGACGGAGTCGCGGGCGGAAGCTAGTTACAAATAAAAACGCCCGCTTCGTATTCGCCACGCCTGTCTGTTTGACAAAGGCTTTATACTTTTACTTAAGTATAATTTGTTTTAATTTTCATAGCAGCTGGTAATTTTTTACGATATAACTTTAACTTTGAACTTCAACTCAACATTCAAGACCACTGCACTAGAAAAATAAAATAAACAATTACCACACAATACAAAGAAACAAGCACGATATCACTTTCAATACAAAAAGTAATCGATCATCAGAATATTGAATAAGTAATTAAAATAATAATAAGCTATTGTCGATAATGGCTGCTAATCACAAGTTACAGCTGACGCATGGCGATATACGTAAATTATTAATCATTACTTCATTAGACAATCAGATATGCTAATTGTGTATGCGTATTGCAATCTAGTTGGCATATTAAAGAGTTGGATGAACAACTCACTAAGTGATCGAAAATTAGCTCATTTTTTCATTATGTTGAAGTTAGTTTTATGATAAAAGTATACAAGTGAATTAAAAATATAAATAAAGGATCCCAAATGAATACGTAAGTAAAATGTTGCGTGATGGAAACAATTTTCCGTTTCAGTAGGGTTTTCAGTCAGGTAGTACTTGTCTCCTTAAAGAAATCTTCGCAAAAAATATGTTAATCATTTCTTCTAGTCGATTTCATTTATTCGATTCTTTTCAATTCTTTACAACTCATCCTGATGTAAATTTTTGTACCGTGACCCCGGTACGTAAAGGGCAATTGAAGAAGATCGTGGATTTTAGTCAGTCAAGTCTGACAGTAGGTGGGAGGATTCATTTGATGATTTTACCACGATAAAAAAAGAACCTACCTATAATGAGGTAGATATTACTTATAAATCAACATTCATACAACTCTTTAAAATAATTAGTGTGTATAATTTTATTTACTTTAGATTGTGAGTGCAGTAGTAACAAATTAAATTAAATAACGTTACGGTTCTATTAATTATAAAATATGCAAAGTTTTCACTAAACGCCGGATCATTTTTCATAGTCGCACGTGTGAAACGGTGATTAAGATCGAGCGGCGTACGCGCATGCCAACTGTAAGTGGGTACGCCTCAGGTCAAACTGGCAGCGGAAAGTTAATTGAAATTTTATGATACATTGGTTGGTTGAAAATTAGAAAAATGTAGTAGTCAGAATAATGCCAATACTTTTTAAACTTTATTTAACTACCAGATAAATTACGAATTTGCGTTACATCATTTAAAATAAAAAGGTGACAAGAAGGAAGCGGAATATAAAAACCATAAAATTATGGGGAAATGAAGAACGTGCTATAAAACAAAATACTGTAACGTATCAATCAATTAACAGCGAGAAGAGAGACACAGCCATTACATTAGTCAGACATGTAGCCCGCTCAACCATCGCAGTGTGACCGCGGCCCAAGGCGCGTAATAAGCAGCGAAATGCTAATCCCCAGCCTACATGTTTGTGTAATGAGGCTACTTGTTTGCTTAAATAAATATTGAGTGACCGTTCAACGTGTAACTTAATCAATCTCTCAGCAGCCACTTAAAAAATTATGTTAAATAATTACATGTAATGAAGATTTGCCGTGGATAGTAATGGAAAAAAGCTTCATAGTTACAATTACCTTGAAAAGTTGCTTTCTCTGGTGTGAAGGAGTTGATGTTATCGTGTATCATTGAAGTACTTAATGTTGAATTAATTATTGCAACAATGTTGAATGGTAACGATCTATTTTGTAATTACGTGCCCAAGTCAAGTATGCATGCCGTTTTTTTTGTATAAACATCATCACGATTAAACCTTTACATCACAACAAAAAGTCCCATTTAAAGCGCGATCCGAATTCAAATCAGCCACCCGCTTGGTTTATTACGTCGATATGTAAATTTTGTACAGCGTCACTACCCTTATAAAGACCCTGTTTGAATTGAAAATTTAGTTGAACGAGCGAGAGTAAGCCGACATTCAGCCAGTGTGGCTACGTCTTTCAGCGAACTCGCTGCTTCTGTAACGTAACAAGCAAATAAAACGGTTAAAAATACATATCGCAGTGCAAGACCTCCTTGTTTACACGTTCGGTTGTTATTATGATAATCTGTCAACTAAACTGTCAAAACTCCGCGCTAACGTGTTTGATTTTAATCTGTGACATTTTGATCTGTCAAAAAGCGCGCGTACACATGCACAGGACTGCGATTGGTCCGCTCCTGCTCGGTTGTTAAGACGGCAAACGTGCGGTAACTAGTGACGTGTCACTTGATATTTCGATCTGTCAAAATGTGAAAGAGATAGAACATAACGCTGGAGGGAGACGGAGCGATAGCGTGCATGTTACGTTTTCAGTAACGTAAGTAAATAATTACCAATGGCTTTGATACAAAATTGTACTTTGTCTCGCGATTGCATATACATGGAATAATACGACTACTGGTTTTGCAGCTTTCATTGGCTAAAAGTAGCCAAATACGAGTATTATAAATCTTTAACAAATTATTCAAATAAAATGTATTCTTATCTCTTTTAATCTCACTTTCTCCCATTAAGAGAAACGATTGGACACCATAAAATGGTAGTATTTGGATGAATGTGGTATTTTAATAAAGCTGAGGTATGTATGTTTAGCGAGAGGCGATAACTCATAGAGAATGAGCTCATCACGAGGCGGGAATGGCATTCGGTATGCGTCATGCCGTCATGAGGACGTGATACGACGCGGGCTCCAATATCTTTATTATATCTTAATATCGCACTTTTATTTTGATATTTTAAATAATTTTATAATAGAGCTATTTATTTACTATATATATCACTTTTACTAACGAGTGGCGGAGAAAATTAATCAAATTGTTAATAGCATCCTAAATTGACAAGTATCAGTTGTATTATGAATCAATACGTAACCGTAATAAATGACAATAAAACTCCACTTCTTAAAAAACTTTCTATCCTGAATTAAAGTGTTTAAATAATAATTTCTTTCAGTCCTTTCAATAATTAAATAAATAAATAATAAATTTTCCACAACTATCACACAACGCCATCTAGTCCCAAGCTAAGCAGAGCTTGTGTTATGGGTACTAGACAACTGATAAACATACTTTTATATTTCTAAATACGTACATATTATAGATAAATTACACCCAGACACAGAACAAATGATCGTGCTCATCACACAAACATTTGTCCTGGGTGGGAATCGAACCCACGACCTCCGGCATAGCAGTCAGGGTCACTAACCACTAGACCATCAGGCCTGTTTGAATTAATTAAAACAAAGTTTGTGACTTGCTACCGTATGTCTCAAACTGTAGGGACCACCCCATCTTGTCCCGAGGGTGTCATAAGAATTGAATTATTCGTTGCAGCAGCATCCATTTATATTTATTGGAAACATTAGTTGTGTGTCGAAGAGCCGAGACTGGAATTAAGACCAGTCTTACAAGAACTGGTTAAATAATTATTCCTCCTACACAGTACACAGCAGCATTTTACATCGAGATCAATGTTTAGTAACGGACTTCAAACGGCTCACAGAGTTTGCAGACAAACCAACAAACAAAGTACCTTTAATGTACTCGCTGTTGTCCTTGACTGTGAAATTCCAAAAAGACAGCTTTTTCAGTCACTAGTACACCATAAAATATTTGTAACAATATACTGGAGATTGCTATTCTCATAAACTCATAAATTGCTCTCAAGCCTGGGGTTTTTAGTCATTTTTATAAAGCTCCGTAAAACTAACTTCCCATCAAAATTCATCTAACTTTTCATCTTCGGTTGCCATGTTTTCATGATTGACAAACCCCAAAATTAAGAATAAAAGACCACATTCAACTTCATGAAAACTGTATGCAAAAGCAATAAATTGCGAACAGTCTGTTAATTAAACGGCTGTGCGCTGAGTGGAGACATGATTGAAATGTGTTTTTAGAGAGCGAGCCAAACAGTTATAGATTCAAACCGATAACTTTCTTGTTAGGCTTGGATGTTTTCTCACAAAAGAGTCTTCCCAGTTTGATTTAATTATTTTTTTCAATTATGACTTCTTATTCTTAAAAAGGACCAGATTCACACCACTGCCACTGTATAAGGCGATAGTAACGATAAAATCATACCTGTTCTCATCCTTCACAGGCTATTGGTATAGTTATACACAGTATTCCAATAGTCTTTTTTACTCCCTGAAACTGATGACCTGTGAAATCCCAGTATAACCAACCCTTTCTTTACCACGGGGGGGGGGGGGGGCGATATCTACGTAAGAGGGTGCCTAAGCTTAATGACGAAATTAGTAAAATTTGCTTTTCAACACTCCTGAAATATTATTACACATGTTGAATTGAAGATAGGAAAGGTGGTAATAGCAGAAACAGAACGTACAATCGAATTAAAAAGATAATTTTACTGGCAAATTAAATAGCCTATATATATATAGGCTATTTAACTATATATATATATATAGTTATCAAATGTGGACTTGCCACTGGAAGCCATATTGCAAGAACTCAAGAACGTTTCACAATCCAACGTTCGTTAGGTCTCCAATCGATGACCACTCCAATATTGAATCCTGCAGTACCCTCAGTGCTCACTGCTCCTCAGCCTCGGGGCGCGATTACCATAACAAGACCCCTATTACGCACCTACGGCTATGCATCTACCACCTTAACTTTACCGTCAACACCCCAAAAATCACATACATAAAGTGTGACAGCAGAATTTTCGCGACTGCAAAAATTACTTTGCACAGTCTTTTGTTACTGTCAAAACTAGAATTTGACAGTCGAATGCTTCGTTTGTCAATTGCTATTGATTACTTACGGTGTAGTTGGCTGCCCGCGGCTAATTTGGGGGCTGCAGTTAGGTATTTTTCGTCGCTAACTAGATAACAAGTGGTTTTAAATTGGAATCTACATAATAATGCGCGCGAGGGTAGTGTAATGAAGTTGCGAGGGTGCGCAACGTCACTCATCGTCTCGTCTCGTGTCGTGACGTTATGTGCAATTTATTTACTACATATTGCAGCGTTGGGTGAAAGAAGCCCCTACATACTAGCTATAGATACCTGGCTTTCCTTTTTATTTATGAGGACTCTGCTAATGTAGGTGGTTGCTGAATAAAAGACACATTAGTCACAATAACCTGTAAAAAGATCACAATTCATCATCTTTATCTTAAAGCTATGAAGAACTTCCAGTGCAAAGTTAAGCAAAAATTCGGATGTTTTATTCACGCCAACAGATGGCGCTGTACACAAGAACACATTTCTACATTTCTGTACAAAAACCATTCACCTCACAGTTCACTAACCACCCGAAAAACTATCTTATTTACCTTGTTTTAAAAATATAAAAGGGCAACAGAACGGCAGAGCCGCCGGCGGACAATTAAAAAAACATTGGCGGTACGAATGGAGGAAGAGCACGTGCTATAAATTATCAATATCCCATGATAAAACAAACGCGCTCGTAGTCCACCGCTGTTTGTGTTTGTCCCTTTGTTTTTAAACCAAACTTTATGTTACCGCTTCACAACACCGTAATAGATGTAAAAATAACAAAACAAGTAATAAAAATATGGTTAAAACTGTACTAAAGTTAGATAAAAATAGTGGAAATTACAAAAAGAGATACTAGCAGAGCGTGGTTTCGATCCACGGACCTCTGGGTTATGGGCCCAGCACGCTTCCACTGCGCCACTCTGCTTCATATTTCTATGATCGAAATAGCTATATGGGTCTTACTACGAATATAATTATCACATGTTACTTTTTTATTGATGTATTCTTGGCGATTTGAATTCACAACTTTTCTGTACTTGTTACTACACAATTTTATGATAATTAGATAATGTTGTCAGTTTTTTTTTACTTTTGATGCAAAAGTTCAATTGCCAAAAAATACAAGAAGTATTTGCAAATGTAGTTTTAAACATTCAAGTGTTTTAAAACTCCTTGAAAATATTTCAATCGAGAGTGATGTGTACTTAACTGAACGGGGAGAGCAGAGTGGTGTCAGTAGCCGTAGGGCACTTTTATTTAGTTCCAGAGGAACGAACCTGAATGCCGCACAAATTGTTATGATGAATGCTTCAATTTTTTTCGGAGATTCGAGTACCCGTATTACTTATCATTTAAGGAACCTTACCCATATGGTAAATAAGTTCAAAAGTTTCGCCAATCTCTTATGTGCCCATTCAACCGAAAATGCTGTTAATCGCGATGATGGACGTTTATACAAACATTTAAAGACCATTATAGCATTAAAATTAACGTCATTTTTCCTGTGTGGTGTGGTCGCATTATGCAATTTTTATAACTGAAGATATTTGTTAGGAATTTATGAATATTGTGTTTAAAAACCTTTGTTAAACTGTGCCTATATAATGTGTTGACGATAGGTATAATCCGAATATATGCACTTAGTATGTAAAAACATTTAAAAAATTTTCGTAAAGCCTATTTTGCTCTACATTTTTCGCCCATACACGCACACCGGTACCAAACACATACTTAACGAAGGCGTTAAACAGTTATTACGACAAATGACGGTCCCCAGTGCGCGTATTAACAAATATGGCATATCATTTCTGTGCACCATCAGCTATGTAGGGAGAGGGCAATAATCGTCGGCCACTTGCAACAATAGAAGGATCCTGTGACGCCAATAAAATGGTACGAGAAATATAAAGACGCCCCGCGGCGTTGCTCGCGATCGTGGCGTTCTTTATAGTATTAGAACTGTTAATCTCGTAGGCTAGGGTGTCGACTTTATTACTTTTTAGGTCCTGCTGGTAATCTTGTTGAGGAGATCTTCGTTGATTTGTATGGGTGATGGATGAAGAACTAGCTAGCTAAATTAGTGTTTATATTTTATAATAATTAAGTGATGATCAAAAAATACTTAATAAAAGGTTATAGAAAGGAAATACCATTAGTGTAGGGCTCTACAGCCCTACACTAATGGTATTTCCTTTCTATAACCGGATGAAAGCATGTTGGACATGGCATGTTGGACATGGCATGGCATGTTGGATCGAAAGGTAGGCCTACGCCTACCTTTCGATCCAACATGCCAGTTATTAACAAAATCAAGGAGAAACAATAACAATATCTTCAGGTACTGGTACATCTCAGTCTTCCAGAGTGCCAAAACCAACTTGGCGCTAAAAAAATGTAGTCCCTTTTTCGCTCAATCTAAACATTTTATTAAAAAGTGACAAATTAACCCACGCTTCCACTAAAAATGCAGCAAGTCACAAAGGGTTGCCACACTAAGGAGGGTGCACTCCTCTCGGACCATAAACCAAAATTAAAACTTTTCGATACATTACTCTCGCACAATAAAACCATTCCGCTTCTGACTAAATACTCAGCATTAAGGTGTCCTTAGTCAAATGACATTGCTTTTCGACACCCTAACTTAATTCGAACTTCATTAACATTAGAAAAACAACCATACCTCACTAGAAATAAAGCTGTATTTTGGAAAGTCATATAGCATCGTATAAGCCTTATGTGTGGCTACTTAGAATAAAAAATCTTTATGAATGGGGTCGACGTGTGACGATGTTGCCCTACTTTAATAATAAATTTTAGCAATTCAGGAATTTGTTTTATGCTATTTTTTGTAACTTCCGTTACATGTTGAAATGTTGCATTTCGGCAAGTTCATCTCGTTAGTTCGAAGTAATTTAGACTTACATATATTTTTTCGTTTTATTTTCGATTGAAACTATAGTTAAACAAGACTGTAGTGCTCAACAACTGTTCTAGTAACGTGCAAATATCTTAAATGTTTGAACAGAATTCCAAATTTTTGACGGCGCCAAATTTTTCCTCTGATTGCTATTACTAAAGCGGGCGTCTCCTTCTGCAAAGCTGTCATTCTCGCGAAGGACGAGGCGGGCCTCCTGAGGGAGAGGACAGCGTCCTCCCAGCACCCCAGTGATAGACGCGCACGGCCACAGACGTCGGCAAACGATCTCCGGCCACTGTAGGCGCGGGCATGCAGGCAGCGAGTAAATGGGCAACTCGCTGTCCGACCATGGACCATGCCCGGGTCGATTAGTTGTTTTCCACGCGTGCCTCAAAGAGTATCAGCAAAATGACGCGGCCCCTCTCTAGAGGGCCAAAGCCTTCCGAGGTCGCAGGACTTACGAATTACCGTGGACAAAAAAGGGCTAACGAAGGACACGTGAACTAGTCAGTACGATTCTGAGAGTCCCTCCCGCTCTGCCCTGAGTGGGAGGACTCATTTCATGATTTTACCACGATAAAAAAGGACTTGCTTAGAGATAGCGCCGTTTACTGAGACTGTTCGTTTCCATTACGTTGCTTGCTAAAAATAGCCAGTTTTTAGTATTAGTTACCATCCAAAAGAAAGTAATACTTATTCATCAAACAAAATACTGTATTAAGTTCCCCATAACCACCCCAGTCCAGCATCATTCATAAAATAATAGTGTTCGTCAGCTAAAGGGACGTTTAACAAATGATACGACGTACTTCTATTGTTAAATCTTTTGTTGTTTTGTTCATACTTTCTCATGCGTGATCGTAAAACATCGTAAATTGGGATTTCATCACTCTGTTTTGGTCTTTGGATTGAAGAGATGAAGGTTGGTTTTTCTTTGGTGCTGAATTAATAAAGACTATGTTTTATTTTCACATGATTTGTAATACATACAGCTAATAAGTCACATGTGTATAATTATTATTTTATTGCTCGCGATTCGAATGCAAGTCATGATCGTTTATGTTTGGGTGCACTGTCTCACTTCTTTTGCTTTCGTTTTTACTTTTGATCGTCCCTCATTGTTTTATAGAAGCGTAGGACGTATTATATTGTCAGTTGTGATTTGTGCTGACTGTTTTATGTCTCCGTTTAACTTTACACCTTATTGTAAAGAGATAAGCGATAGTTTTTATGTTCTTTAATAGTGTTCATTGTCAACGCGTCAAGCTTTGCAATTGTAATGACTGGCGTCTCGTATATTTTGCGGTGATATGGATAATTCAAGGATGTTATTTATGCGTACGAGCTTTCTCGTCCACTTTCATATAATGTTACCTTTTTGTACTGTCCTTGCATTTGGTAGTAGTGTCATTTACGTTTATAATGGAAATGAATTATCTACTCTATTGTTTGTGCAATTGAATAGAATATGCCGTTTTAAGAATTTTATCGTAATTTGGGTAACGGATTCTACTATTCTTCAAAAAGCCCTAGATTTTTCTTCTTTGAAATACTATATATTCAACTGAGAACAACTGACAACTTTGGATTATGAGAATAAAACTGCACCAACAACCAACCCAACTTGATTGCATAAATTCACAACCACGCCTACAACAATTAACAACACAGTCCCATAAAAGCAATGAGAACCTAATCGTGCCACCACCATAACTCATCCGGTAATGTTTTACGAAGCGCGTTTTGTTTGGAGTCGCCCCGTCACACAGGAGCTGCTGGTCCATTGATAGTGATCGACACGCGTCCATTGTGCCCTGGTCTTCGGGACTTGGGACCCGAGGGTCCGCAGACACGTGCACTTCATTATTTTCGCGCCAAAATGTTCCAACAACGCTTTGTTAGGAGATTAGGCGAGGGGAGGTGTGAGACTCACTTTTTGTTTTCGTTTTGATTTTGACGATATGTTTTGTTAGAATGTTTTATTAAATGTCCGTTGTGGTGTTGTGACTGTTATTATTATTAAATTTAATACAGTTCCATTCCCAGATAACTATTGCGCAGTCATAGAATTATTATAGTGGTCTGAAGTTGCTGAAAACCCGAAAATGTGACTGTGATAACCAGTCTTTTGTGTGAAATAGTTTGAACTGGTTAGAAGGTCAGCTAAGCAATAGCTCCATGTTTAATAGTTTGTAATTCGTTAAATAATTTGCAAATGATTATGGGCAGGTCATGAAACACAGTTTCCCAAAAACGGTTTTCAATCAACTGAATAATGATGAAAGCTGACTGAGAACAAACTGCCTTATTAACATCTGTGGGTATTGTGAGAAACACTATGCAATTATTTCAGATTTATTGGATAATTTCAATTCACGAGTAAAATAGAATTTTCGCATAACTTACTTCTTACGCCTACCATTGATTACTTGACTACGGCAACATGCTTCTAATAAGTTCTCACGAATTTGTCTATGTCGATGGTATCTCAGCTTTTAATTAATAGCTTCGTTTGCAAATAAATATACTTCATTACAAATCGCAAGTTGGAAACGTTTAAACTTTCTATAATCACTAATCGTGGTTAGAACAAGCAGTAGGAGCATTTTCGAACACTATCTAAACAAACCTAACTTTGTAGGAGACAGGAACTATGATCCATGAATCCACCCCAAAATATAGGCAATTCATCACTCGCACAATGCAGAAATCATAAAACAGTACACGAGGACGACGTCGTAACAATAACCCTAGTGATATCAATAGCGGGTTAGTTTATTCCGCTTTTTCGCCCCTATTCATTAATAGCCCCAATACGAAAATATTGAAACACAACCGGTACTATTACGCCGGCTACGGGCACGGTGGTGGGCGGTACCAGTGCCATATTTATTATTTTTGTCACCATTGTACGCGTCGGGATTATAGCCAGTATTTAGATAAAATTGGGGATAAGGTCCGCTAATCTGGGCTTTCACCCTATTGTGGTAATGTGCTATCGATTTATTTTTTGTTGTTGCACAGTGTGACCTAAAGTAATGTGGAGATTGTTCAGTGTTCCTTAAAGTTTTACAAAACAAAAAAGTTATCAAAGGATTTGGTTGTTTTCATTACAATTTTCTAAGAAAATTTTAGTACGCGACTTAAACTAAAATGTTAATAAGTTTGGTGTTCAAAATAGCATTGCTTGATCGACAAGGCATGTAACAGTTAGTGTTCCTTTTATGCTCTTCAGTTACATTTCTTTATAAACAACGTAAGTTTTTACCATAAAATAAATATCGATGTAGCCTAGTAGCAACAAACATGCTAAACTAACCAATACATACATTACAAGCATGGCCTGCACACGAGACGTGGGCGCAAATCTTGTGCCGTTTTACGACACGTTTAGTGCCGCGAGATAATCGTCCACACAGCATTATTACGTTATTGTCAATTCACGGCTTTATACGAGTGTTGAATGTGTATAATATCGTCTGGACAACTCCGCATCAGCCTCGATCGATGAATTATATATTTTGAGTTGTTATTTTGATTGTTTTTGTTTCAGATGGTTTTGAAGTTACAGATTTACGATATCATTGGTAGAGATAAGATATATAAGTATGCGTTTTTTTTTTTAATATTATTAGTGTCCAGCAATAAACATTCGAAATTGTAAAACCGTGCAAAAAAAAATTAAGACAGCAGCTTAATATTTTGTTTTTAGAGCAATTCGTTCTCAACCTAATAACATTTCAAAATTGAATTGGATCAGCAATTGGGGCCAATTTATATCAAGATATATAATCTCAAAATAGTTGGTACTTTGGTACTTTGGCAGTGTCCCCAGTCACGTAGTACATTAGCACTACACTATGCAGTGTCGTATAACCCCTGAAATTCCGCCTCGGGTCAAAGCGACCCCTTCACTTCACAATATCAGATCAAGGAATGTCTTTGAGAAAATTTACAACGACGCTTGAGATGGCGCAACTTTGAATAACTTGTTCTATTCCCGACATACTTGAGCTTGTATTTAAAGGACTCACAAAATGCTGTCAGTTTCACATTATGCACATGAGTTTACGAATATTTGTTTAGTTTGAACATTGCAAGTAAATTTATGTGAGCATATTATGTTTGTAGACTTTATTTATCTATTAAATTGTATCCGGGTTATTTAGTGCTCTACTAAATGTTATGTAATAGGTATCTTAGGTTAGCAGTTTATCTGAATTCAAGTGATAACATTCTGATCAGTCGCCTACGCAGAACCTTTCTGTAACTTTTTTCAACATAAGCCATCATGCAGAATACAAACTGTTGGAAATTAAATTATCAATAAAGACCCCGTAAATAACTAAACATTTACTACTAAGATATCCCATAATTCAACAGTTCCGAACACAGATTATAAATATACCAATTATGAGAAATTGATAATATGTAAATCTTTTTGAATCGCTTTCTGTGAAATAAAAGAAAACAAGGAATTTCACTGTGCACATATAAGCATGAAAGGTATTCTCTTTCTTAAGTTTAGTGTCTACTGCAAAAAAGCTTCCAATCGAATCGAATAATCAAATCGGATTCCAATCGTCGAAAAATGATTCTCCAAAAAGACCACTTATCCGAACGGTCTACAGCACGTCTTAAACATCAAAAACAAAACTGAGTACGGGAAAAATCATTACTTGTTCGTATTGTTTTGAAAAAGGCCGCCCTACGAGTGGAGCCGGGTAGGCAATCAATACGCGGCCATACCCGCGCTGCATACTAAGTGAGGCAGGTACTGCTGCGTCTGCGGAGCCGCCACGTGGTGCAGCTACCCTACGGCTACACATCGATATTCACGAGACGTGTTTTGCTACTAATTTTTGGATTAAGGAGTGCAGTCGTTGAGAGTAAGAGGGTGTTTTTGAGTTTTTAGTTTAAAGTTAGAGACAATAATTATGTTTCTCGAGATAAGGCATGAAATAAAAGATAGAAGATGCCAAATTTAACAATTTCAGAATAAATATACTGAAATATATTGGACACTATATCTATCTGCTAATAAATTGATGAATATAGGTAGTAAATTACTTCAAGAGTCCAACCATTCACATTGATTTTGAAATAAATGAGCAAAGAGAAGGAATAGACAGGAAGGGACTGTTTAAGTATCATAGCTATCTAGATTCTAGACAGTCAATAGCTAAAAGAGACGGAACATCCAAAGCCAATGTTATAACGAACAGATAACCCGTCCAAGACAAACAATGAGTCAAACAATGAAGCTCTCATCTCGAGAGCCAATCCAATCATCTCAAACAGTAACCGTCTGAGATAACAATACTCCTACAACCCTTGAGAATACGAGCAAATCAACTTAGCTTACTTACTACATTCAGCGCCCTTGTTGACTTTTGACGTTTCACTATATTGGCAATGTTATCTTAGTTTACTTAATCAGCGTTGTGCGCAACCGATTCGGTGTGTGGTCTCCGGGGGGTAGTAACCGGTTAACCGGTCCCTGCGCGGCTCGGGCTCGGTCGCCGGCACAGAAGGGGTTTTTCCTCCATAACGCTCCGAAAGGAAAATATTCCTTATCTTTTTAATTATGGCGCAGCTCGACTGTTCCGCTAGATCATCTGTTTTAATTTTCTCAGTGTCCTTGGGGATACGGATAACGTTATATGTGAATTGCCGGATTAATATCGTCGTTTATTATTGTGATGGAGACGTATCACATGCTGATTGTTTCCATAATAGTCGATTAAGATGTGAAGTGTCACGTGGGATTTTAATACGTAATCATCATGATGTTTCTAAGGAGGATAATATTAAAACCATTTTTACTCACACAAACCACCTACACCTCACATAAACTACCTACTGCAACTGTAAAGGGCGGTTGTATACGTCCGTTTTTTTTTTCAACGAATCGTTATTTTAACAACGCGAACAAATTTACGTCGAGTAAATGTCTGGTGCATGTACACACTTTTATTATAAACCATTCACCACCGCGAATTTGGCGAAAAAAACGGACGTATAGAACCGCCCTAAGACGATTCAGCCGTTATCGCAAGAAGAACTCAACATTAATCTGTTTAATGTTGAGTTCTTCTTCATTTCAATCCAACATTTGAAATCACAACATTAATTCTCAATTCCGCGGTAGTAGCTACCATTCGGCGTCACTTTACTGACTGCCAAGTAACCCTCAAATCTGGTGTCAAACTACATCCCATCTGTCACTGCTCGGCCGCCATAAAAACTTAATAAGCGATCCGTCACCATAAAATAACCATTAAAAAGCCGTCGGACGCTTTTAAAAATGCATCAAGAAATGAAATTGGTAGTTAATTACCAGGAGAATTCGCGGATCGGGTTTCAGTGGGGTGAGTGTTACTTATCGCGCGAAATCTGACGAAATATTATATTTTTGCTACCCTCATTGCTTTCACTACACATGCAAGTAAAACTACGAAAATATTTACTAACTCGGGCCTACGGCGTCGCCTGCGTGTACCCTGACACGATATTGTTTTTCGGGATGAAAAATTATTCTGTGTGTTAATCCCAGTAAACTTCCTGTGTGTAAAAATTCATTTAAATACTTTCATCCTCCCAAACTTTTGAATTTATTTTGACAGGCCTGTTGGTCAAGTGGTTAGTGACACCGACTGCTATGCCGGAGGTCGTGGGTTCGATTCCCACCCAGGACAAATGTTTGTGTGATGAGCACGATCATTTGTTTCATTTCATTTCATTTCATTTCATTTATTCATAGAACAATTTAAATTGTGTTTGAATGTTTTACAAAAAAAAAAAAATAACAATACACAAAGAGAAAAAGAACAAATAACATAAGTATCTTAAAATTAAAATTTTCAACCTAAAACTCATTACAATATTAAAACATTTCATACGAAAACCTTATCAACAATCAAATAAAATAAAATAAGAATATCATTCCATAATTAATAATCAACAATAATTCAATTAAAAATTCAGTTTTAGTTTACATTTAGTATTTTGTTGTAAATATTTAGTTTTATTCTTAAATTTCTAGGTTTAGTTATGTAAATACTTTTAATGAGTTATTATTACAAATATGTTTATAATTAAAAAAGTAAAATAATAATTCTACTTAAATTCAAATTTTAAATTCACCCCTTGTCAAAAAAGTTTATATAAAAGTAAACAAGCAACAAAAGTTCATTAAAAGTCAACAAATGTTATATTATTTAGATCAGATCACATAAAATCCATTAAGAAAACATGTCACGACTGTAAAATAATAAATTAACAACAATGTCCAATAACAATAAATCATTAAAACTCTAAAGATTATAGGGTAACCAAAAATCCAAATTCATCAATTGTCAAAGATCATCTTCATAAATTAATCGAAATTTATATGCATGTCATACCAAAAAATACCATTACACTAATTTTTGAGTCATGAATTCATCCACGGAGTAGAAACATTTATCCAGTAAGAATTCTTTTAGTTTATTTTTGAATAAGGTGGTTCTATAAAGAAGTTGTTTCATGTCCTTAGGCAGGCAATTAAATAATTTGACCGCTTGATATTGTACACAATGTGTTACAACATTTAACTTGGTGTTCACTTTATGTTTCATAAATAGGTTCCTCGTGCTTTCCCTTTTATGTCTTTCATCATGCGTTTCATAATCAGTTATGTGCTTTGCTAGGTTAGTCAATACGGTAAGAATATAAAGGCTAGGTACTGTAAGTATTGATAGACTTTGGAAATATTCCCGACAGGACTCGATTTGGGGAATACGAACTATTGTTCTGATTGCCCTCTTTTGTAGCACAAATGCTCTACTAGAATTATACTTGTAGCTACTTCCCCATTGCTGAATACTATATCTCAATCTTGACTCTACCAGTGCATAGTAAACAGATTTTAAGATTTCTATGCTAAGTTCTTCACGTAGGCTCCTTAGGGCATAGCATGCTGCTGATATAGACCCATCTATGGCTTTTAGTTCATTTTTCCAGCTTAATAATGAATCAATATAAACTCCTAAAAATTTCACGGAGTCAACAATATCTATTTCCTCTCCATTTAACTTAACGTCTAGATTATCACTACAACGTGATGTAGACTTAAACAATACGATATTTGTTTTTTTAGTATTAATTATTAACTTATTAGCTGTAAACCATTTTTGAAACGACTCTAGAGCCGTGTTTATAGTGCTGCTTAAAGCCTCTGCCGTACTTTCACTAATAACAGCATTGGTGTCGTCTGCAAATGCTATAAGTTTAAAATCTGCATTTAGTTTTGTTGCTAGGTTTAGTAAATCATTTGTAAATATTAAAAATAGGATTGGACCCAATATAGAACCTTGCGGGACACCTGTCAAAACCCTTCGTAACTTAGAATGATGGACTTCTTCAACATTATTCTGATTCATGTCTTTTACCTCCACATACATATTTCTGTTACATAAATACGATCGAAAAAGCGACAAAACCTGTCCTCTTACACCGTAATGTTCCATTTTGGCGAGCAACAATGTGTGATTTACGGTGTCGAATGCAGAACTCAAATCTAAGAAAATTCCAGCTACCTTCAATTTTTTATTTAATTTCTCAACCACGTCGTTAACTAAAGTGCAAATAGCTTCTGTAGTTCCAACACCTTTTTGATAACCAAATTGTCTTTTATTTATAACTTTATTACTATTGAGATGAGTGACTTAACGAATTTTAATTAATTTTTCTAAGATTTTTGAAAGTGTTGGCAAAACCGAGATAGGACGATAATTTTTAGTATCCGTCTGGGAACCTTTTTTGTGCAGAGGAATAACTTTCGCTATCTTAAACTGTTCCGGAAAAATACCATCATCGAAACACTTATTGAAAAAGTCTGAAAAAGGTAGCGCAAGAACATTAATATGTTGTTTTAAAACACTTATAGGCAAATCATCATATCCGCATGAAGCTTTATTAGGCATTGACCCCACAATCTTTACTATTTCCTCGGGAGTTACGGAAGTTAAACACATGTCACTATTTACCCTATCAGTAGAATCTGTTAAGTATAAAAGTGAACTATATTTTTCGGCGTTCTCCAAAGAGTGGTTATAACAATTAAATTGTTCAGCGAATAAATTTGCAACTTCCCTGGGGTCATCAATAATTATATCATTTAGTTTCACAAATAGTTTCTTAAAATTAATTTGTTTGTTTTTATTTCTATGTCGATTTACTACTTGCCAGATTTCCTTGCTTTTATTTTTAGCTTTCTGTATTTGTACACTCACAGCAAGACTTTTAGCCACTTTAACGACTTTCCTAAATAACCTCATATAATTTGTTTTATAAGTGTGTATGGTATTATGACCATTCCCATTATTTACACACAAAAATCTTTTCATTTTACTTGAAACCCTTACTCCCTTTGTAATCCATTTTGTACCATTACTTTTATCTTTTAAAAGAACATGTTTTTTTTGTTTTTTGTAGCAACTTTGAAAGGCATCATGAAATTTGTGTAAAAACGTATTGATTCCCATTGAAGACCAGTTGATACTCAATATTTTTTCATTAAAAATCTCGTGGTTTTTTTTTGTGAACTTCCGTTTTTTAATAATAATATTTTGGTTATTGTTAGGCTTTTTTTCTATTGCCATCTGAAGCGTCAACTTACAAAATAGTCCTGCATGACCATCTGCCAAGCCATTGTGATCTATAGAAACTTCCTGAATGTATATGCCATCTAAGTTAGTGATAAAATTATCCAAACATGAGGATGACTGATTTCGGGTGAAAGTGTACGTATGAATAAGAGTTCTGAAATTATAACATCGTAAAAGACTTAAAAACTCTGTACGCTTTTTATTTTCACAGAGGAGGTCGATGTTAAAATCACCACATATAATACATTTTTTGTCAAAAAAGTATTCTAACAAAGATTCTAATTTCTCCATAAATACTTTTAAATTTTTTTCATCGGGACTCCGATAACAACAGCAAATATATAACCCAGTATCGATGTCCTTAGTGCAACATATTTCGAAAGATCCCGATTTATATAATTTATTTATTTGCGAACAATCCAATAGTTGTCTACTTCTTTGCCCTAAGATAAGACTACCACCTCTTTTTTTGTTTAGCCTGCTATTGTATGAAATCAAGTTGTAGTCATTCAGTGAAAATAAAGGAGCATTTATTTTGTTCAGAAAATGTTCAGTGACACAGATGAAGTCCAATTTAGGTACCATTTTTTCTACATAAAGTTCTAGTTCGTCTTTTTTATTGCTAATTCCACATAAATTTTGATGAAAAATAGTTAAATTGGCAATACTATTAGTTATCTTGTTTTTTCGATGAAGTAGATCGAAAAAACCGATCATTTGTAGTTATAATTTTATTACAAAGATTATTGTATTTTGGAGTCTCACAATTTGTACATATTTCCTGAGTGTGGTTAGTGGAATTTACTGGCTTTTTCATGAGAAATGCTTGTGTGTATTTCAAATAGTCAATTTCAATATTCAATTTACAGCTAAGTTCATTTAAATAAGTGCGATTGTCTTGTTTCACATAATAATATCGCTTATAATAAGAGAATTCACATAAGTTAATATATTTACAGTTAGAAAAGTTTTGCGTCAACAGTTTTAAGCTTTGGTTCAACATATTTTTATTTAAGTAATGGTTATTTTGTACACCTAGTAAATAAATTTGTTGGCAAATTTTGAAGTTATTAAGTGCTATACATACTTCCTTCAGTATATGAGATGGATTAGAATCATTTGTGCCTACCGAAAGTATAACAATATCTTGCTTTGTCAGCGTATTATAATTGTCTGAACTTTTAGATAATATTTCGGAGCATGTTGCACCAGGTTTAACCAGAGCTGAGACTGTATAGCAATCATTCCACCCGGCGATCCTTCTATTTATCATCACCTTCGAAAGTCCTCGTACTTGTTCGTCGCCTAAAATGATTATTCTAGGTCTCTCAAATGACCGTCCCTCATTTGTTTCAATCCGCATTGGTTGTTGTTGATGTGGTTTTAATAATTTTAATGTACCTTCACTGGTTTCACAATCTTTGAGCGCAGCGTCACTGTCTTCTCTCCCGAAATCGAGAGTTTTTCTACATTTCTTTTTGTACGTCTTCTTACGGGCCGGATTAGTACTATGGGGAGTGCCTGTACAAATCGTTTTTAAATACGCGATTTGTTTTTGTTGCTCTTGTGTTGTTTTGGTTAGTGAGCTATTTTCGAGTAGTAGTTCGTCAATTTGTTTGTGAGCGCTATTAAGTTGGTCTGCCAGCGATTGAACTTGTTCTTTTAATTTTTTGGTATAGTCATCTTCGTAGTTAGTATTTTGTTCGGGTAGACTGTCGGCTATTGACTTCTCAGACGACGACGGGCTAGTTAAACATTGCCTGGCACATGAAGTTGTTAATATTTTGGTTTTCTGACGAATTGTGATGTTATTTCTTTTGTCAGAATTCATTTTAAGTTGTCGATAAGCATCCAAAAAGTAACTGTTTGACTGCGGATCGAACTCAGGATCCCACGGTAACTGTGGCCGGAGGCACACAGTTTCGCCTCTCGGCTATTATGTGCTTACGTAGTAGTGCCAAATAAGTTGATTGCTTTGTGTTTCCAATTTTTGTAGGTGTACTGATTTATCGACTTCACTAAGCATGCAAGTTAATATTGGTGTTACAATTCAGATGGCGTTGTCCAGTAGTAATGACTGTGCAGTATTCAAAATATTTTTCTTAACGATTTTTAGTGATGAAAACTTCAGATTATTGTACAACCTTTCACTTTTACTTCCACTATATTCACGTATTTTCACTGGTTGTGGTCCTTTCTCACTTTTTACAGCGTTCACTGATTGATACAATGTTTATAATTGATAAAAATAAAAACACTGTCACTTCCAGGGTTCGTGTATGATTATACTGTTTATTCGTCTAGTAACCTTTTTTTGGTACCAGATAACACTATCACCTTTGTATTAGGCTTATTCAAGTCGTTTAAGTTTAAATTTATCGAGTAATTACTGCTTTTGAAATTTTAGGAAATAAAAAATGCGGAGCGATATGTTATCGAGACGGCAGCGCCATCTGACTCTGTTCTTTGTCTGGGTGTAATTTATCTATAATATGTTTGTATTTAGAAATATAAAAGTATGTTTATCAGTTGTCTAGTACCCATAACACAAGCTCTTCTTAGCTTGGGACTAGATGGCGTTGTGTGATAGTTGTGGAATATTTATTTATTTTATTTATTTATTAGGTATTTGGCACATTTTCTCTTTTTAACCTAGGTTTGAAACACCTGACAAACAACAAATAAAACTCCATCATGCAAAAGAGCTGAACGAGCTAACTCATCAAAAACACGAACGTCAATACATTTCATCTTTCTAACGTCAAACCCTAAAGACTCCACATTGATATGTATGCAAATATTTACTATCTGAGCACATAACAGGTACGCATATACCCCGACCCTGTTCACGAATGAACGCATGACTGACTCCTAACGAATCATTCGCCCTCTGCGTAGGAACTGCGTAGGTATTAGGTACACCGTAGGATATGAACGGATGTCAATTTGAAATTTGCACGGGGTCTGTTAGGCCCCCGCGTCCAATGGAAGCTCCTAAAGGGAGGGGTCGCATCGCTAGTGTTAATTACGTTTCTGACGGTTTATGATTTACGTTTGTACTTTTGTGATTGTTAATTGATTTTTGGGGGTAATTCATTGTGGTTTGTTTTAGGTGGAGTTGTACTTTGAAAAGAGTTATTGACTAGAGAGGATCCTGAAGGGTTAAGTAAGATGTCTTGTTCTCGGCCACGCACTAATGTTGATTTGCAGTTATGGAAACTGTTATATTTGATTCTAATCCACCTTGAATTTTATGGATAATTTACTTTGCTGATATAGACAGACTGTGTACCAATCGTTATCACTGACTTTTTTCTTGTAGTATTTCTCGTTGCATCTAAATTCTATCCAAAATATTCCTGAAACCAGCATCAGCGACAGGTAAACAACAACAACCACGAAAAGCAATTTAAGTAAACCCAATAAACTATCGCGTAACAAAGTAAAACGGGAAAAATAATCGAATACGCATCTCATTATCGGTCGCTTTAAACCAAGGGACCAAATTATCCCTTTGCATTGACAAATAACAGGCTGGCAACTTCCTTGTTAACTGTCAATGTGTGGGGAAACTACACACTCACACATTATTACAAAAAGGAAAAATCATCTTTATATTTGGCTAAAATAAAGTTGAGTTTTGCTTAATCGGAAAATTGTCGCAAAGTTTTCCAGGAAAACTGATCCAGGACTTTAACATAACAAGTTTAAAGTTGAATTTCACTTGTGTTACAAAGATTGAAGGTCTCCATAGTACAAATGTTTTGCGGTAGACCGTCATGAGCTTGCTCAGAGGCGTCAGCTTGTATGATAGGATTTGTGTATGGAAGTATGAACTAATCTCCCTCCGTGGCGTTTGATAACTCAATAACCTCGCATAATGAGAGCGGCCTTTGATGGTCCCTTCTCTGGGGCTCTGGGGGAGGTGACAAAATCCTAATTGTAGATAAAAAGATAAATTCAACGAGGATTACTTGCTTTGTGTTTTGTGCAACGTGCATTGGCTCGGACCTTATTTACATAAGCTTGTTTACCTACGTGTGTACTTAATGGGTTTTGGCGAGTTTTTCGTTAATACGTTCGGTTAAAAGGAACGGGAATTGGGGGGTAAAAGGAAGTAATTCTAGATGGAAATATCATTAGCCAATACATTGGGAATGGGCAAACAGTTGTTGTCTTAAGGGCAAATGTATTCAGAGAAAATCTAATTTAACTCACAGTGAACTAATCATCTGTTTGATGAGAAGGTAGAATCAGTAAGTTTCAATAACATACATTTATATTACATGTAACCTATATTATACTTGGGAGCTTTTCCGCAATACTTCCTAAGTCTACCATTCAATTCTGTGAGACAATCAGTGCTCAGTGCTCACCCAAACTGTGTGCATCCCCGAGACCTCAATTTCACACCCCTGCACAATAGACAACTCTATACAGCGTTATCTTAAAATAAAATCTACATACGTCACAGCATCCATCTGTCCGTCTGGGTGTCCCGGCCACAAGGGTGTCAGTGCAACAAATTGCAAAATTAAAAGTCCCTAGATAATATCTATGGTGAAATGTGGGGACACTTCAAACTCTCCTGTACGACGTGTATACGTAATATCATACCATTTTTCCCATGGGGGTACGCTAAAAGGACTAGAGAATGCTACGGTACTTGCAAAGGTACGGCAACCTTTGTTGTTCCTTGTAACTTTTTTGCATTTGTTTGAAAGTGTCTGTATATTAATACAATTTGAATTATCAAAGCTAACGGTAGTATTAAAACCTAATTAACAGACCATAAAAGTCACTTAGGAATATCAGCCAACCGCTGCTACTCTAAGATTTTATTATGAAAGTCTCTAGTTGCTTTGCTTCGAACTGCATTGAACACTGTTATTACAAGGCAAGGAGATCTGATCCCTTCATTCATGGCAGGCCTTGTTTCACTTTCTAGATCACCACTTATGAAATCGCTGTTTTTGCAGTGTAGATAGTTACTACACAGCACTCCCTTTTATGATCCTTGCATGTTCTTAAATCAATTTTAAATTCTCATACAACTCAGTACTTTCTTCACTTAACTTATTTCCAACCAATCGTTAATCACAAAATTTCTTGCACAAAAAAGTGCCACAGCTAAAGAACACCTAGAAGAGTCCTTCAGACGAGGGTCGATAGCTTACAGGCGCACTTGAGATCCGTTCCGGTAATAGAACACACGCTTGCATGTAAAAAAGTGTCGCGTCTAGCAGTGCGGAGCGTGCTCTGTGTTGATAATTGAAGTAGTCTGTGGTAAATAGAGGATGTGCTGGTTTGGTGTTCCTATTCGAGAGGGTCACAGTTTTGTTTCAAAGGACCGTAAGAAAGCTAAGGATTTCAGAAAGCAAAAAAAAAGTTTTATGAAAAAAAAATGGCATATTTTTTCAGGAAACATTTTTAGTTACAACATATATGTATTTAATTACTGGTATTTGTGGCTTGAAAGTTAGGAAAAAGATCTTACAAAAGGGTTTCGTATGACCCAGTACCACTTGGGTTGAAGTCTAAAACTTGTAAAGGTCAGATGGATAGGTAGTCGTGCCCTGTAAAATATTGGAATTAATTATTATAAGCTACATCCGGTAGAACTCGAAGCCGACCACAATCTATCTAATCAGAAAGCTGAAATAAAAATATAATTTTAATAAGTAGGTATGTATGTAATAGAAAAATCATATTACGTTCTCTTTCTTGACTAAATAGAAAGCAAAGCAATGAAAGGAGTAAGCCTAATTAAAATGTAACAAATTATAACGATTTACTAAAACAAACTTAGCGTGTGTAGCGTACTGTTGAAACAATTTAATCTATTTTTTATCCAAATTGTTAGTTATTCGTACAATAAATTATTCAGTAGAGTAAATAGTTATAACAAAATAATTAGTACGTACTAAATGGCTATTGACGTCACGACAGCTCAGTAATGTGTTGAAATATTTGGCTGATTGTATCGCTACACAATTAGCTTTTAGTTATAAAATACCAACTGTTATGTATTGTTTCTAGCAATTATTTAGATGGTTTAATTATGAAACAAAGTAGTTTAGAAGAATGCTGTACAAATTGTTAACTATAGTTTGGCGTTCTTGAATTATATGAGAGGGTGATATATTCTAAACTGTACTCAAGAATAGTGATCCGATAAATAGAGCATAGATTCAAAGAGTAAGACAGAAATATTATTCATAATATAATTATGCATTTAAGTTTTGTATAGTAGAAGTACTTCATACAACTTTCAATAAACAAGTAAATCAAATCTTGCTGCTAGATTTGCACGTAAAGACAGTAAACAGGTAATGTAACAATAAAAAGCCTTATCTCAGATGTTCGTTATATCAACCATTTGAATGTATTGATCATAGAAATAACTATTCGGTAGCTTTCATTTAATCCTATTAAGATATTTTATAAAAAAAAAACGCCACAGTTTGAAAGAGACCTTTTTCAATAACTTTCGAACTAGACAAGGACTAATGTTTTCAAGTAACTTACTAAGGAACAGCATAATCAATATTTTCAGGTGTACATTATTAAATCATCTCGATTATAAATAAAACATACATTATCAAGCTGTATTCCAAAACTCGAAAACCTGCCAAATCGCATACACGATACATGTAAGCGATGGCAGCGCGATTCGTCCCCCGAGCACCATCGTGGTTCACATCTAATGCCTTATTCATAGTCGCGCGCGTATCAACGCTGCTCACTGTACGAGTGTGTGTCTGTGCTCCTGACCTACTACAATAATTGATACAGGACCATAATATCACACAGTTTTCGATAATAGGACCATTTTTTTTTTATCGTGGTAAAATCATCAAATGAGTCCTCCCACCCAGGGCAGGGCGGGAGGGACTGTCAGACTTGTACTGACTAAAATCCACGGTGACCTTCAGTAGCCCCCCACGTACCGGGGTCACGGTAATCTGTGAGTCCCGCGACCCCGGCAGGCTTTGGCCCTCTACAGGCCCCGTCACTATGCTGACACTCCTTGAGGCGCGCGTGGAACACAACGCGCCGTCGACCCGGGCATGGTCCATGGTCGGACAGCGAGTCGCCCATTACTCGCTGCCCGCATGCCCGCGCCTACGGTGGCCGGAGATCGTCTTGCGACGTCCGTCGCCGTGGGCGTCTACCACTGCGGCTGGGGTGGAGGGAGGACGCTGTCCTCTCCCTCACGCGGCCCGCCTCCTCCTTCGCGAGCATGACTGCTTCGCAGAAGGAGGCGACCGCTTCTCACTCCATCTCGCCCCGCAGCATGGCCTCGACCAATGCCGGGCGCGAGAGGTCTCCGCCTATCGCCGTCGTGAGGACACGGCGGTGCTCTGCCCAAGCGGGGCAGTCCTGCACCGTATGCTCCACCGTGTCCTCTGGACGATCCTCGCAGTGGTGACACCCAGGCGTTTCTTCCCTCCTTATCAGACACAGGAACCTCCCGAAACTTCCGTGTCCGGTGAGGACCTGCGTCATTCGTCAGGACGCCGTGACGCCTATCCAGCCACTCCTCAAAGAGGGGTCTTACCGCCGCGATTGCGGCGTGCCCGGACCTCGGTGCTCCCTAGATACTGCCCAGAGATCGCGCCGGAGTTCTTCCCGCCGAATAATAGGACCATTAATGTTTTTTTTTTCTATCTATCAAACATCCAAGTGATTCATATCTCAAAATATCTCTATGCCTTTCTCTAATACTTCAGGGAACATTTCCTGCGTTTGGCCCCAAGGCTGAACCGGGCAGCAGCCGCTCTCAGGCGGCTCCTGCCCAATCTCGGCGGGCCAAACGCCTCCTGCCGGAGGCTGTACGCCGGTGTCGTGCGGTCCATGGCCCTCTACAGGGCCCCTGTGTGGGCCCTAAGCATCCGGACGCGACCACTCAAGTTGGTCGCATGCCAGAGGGTCATGGCTATCCGGATGATCCGGAGATACCGCACGATCGCCGGCGAATCGGCCAACCTCCTTGCCGGATTGCTGCCCTGGGATCTGGAGGCGACTGCCCTCCAGCGCGTCTATGAATGGCGCGTGGAGGCGCAGCGCCGGGGCGAATCCCCGCTGCCTCGACAAGTCGAGGCGCGGCGGGAAGAGCTCCGGCGCGATCTCAGGGCAGTATGGAGGGAGCGACTGTCGCAACCGAAGTTCGGGCACGCCGCAATCGCGGCGGTAAGACCCCTCCTTGAGGAGTGGCTGGATAGGCGTCACGGCGTCCTCACCTACCGCATGACGCAGGTCCTCAGCGGACACGGAAGTTTCGGGAGGTTCCTGTGTCTGATAAGGAGGGAAGAAACGCCTGGGTGTCACCACTGCGAGGATCGTCCGGAGGACACGGTGGAGCATACGGTGCAGGATTGCCCCGCTTGGGCAGAGCACCGCCGTGTCCTCACGACGGCGATAGGCGGAGACCTCTCGCGCCCGGCATTGGTCGAGGCCATGCTGCGGGGCGAGACGGAGTGGGAAGCGGTCGCCTCCTTCTGCGAAGCAGTCATGCTCGCGAAGGAGGAGGCGAGCCGCGTGAGGGGGAGGACAGCGACCTCCCTCCACCCCAGCCGCAGTGGTGGACGCCCACGGCGTCGGACGTCGCAAGACGATCTCCGGCCACCGTAGGCGCGGGCATGCGGGCGGCGAGTAATGGGCGACTCGCTGTCCGACCATGGACCATGCCCGGGTCGACGGCGCGTTGTGTTCCACGCGCGCCTCAAGGAGTGTCAGCATAGTGACGGGGCCTGTAGAGGGCCATAGCCTGCCGGGGTCGCGGGACTTTCCCATTACCGTAACCCCGGTACGTAAAGGGCTAGTGAAGGACACCGTGGATTTTAGTCAGTACAAGTCTGACAGTCCCTCCCGTCCTGCCCTGGGTGGGAGGACTCATTTGATGATTTTACCACGCTAAAAAAAAAAATGCCTTTCTCTAATACGTGGTCATTCAGAGAAACTTCCCCAAGGCATAGTTTTTTTTTTTAACTTATTCGGCTATTCTTACGAGTACTAGTTTTAAAAAAAATCGATTTGGTCCAAACTGCCAGGGACACCTTGTGTTTTTTTTTAATATGAAAATCGTCACATAACTTCTCCTGCCCTTGGTGGGACGAAAGATTGTCAGACTTGACTGAATAAAAACCACCGAGTTTGCGTTCCAGAGTCGCAGTAACCTCTTTAGACATCTTCAAATTCATTCAAAGTTGTGGTGCTTTTTAGCAGAAGCAGCAAATAATAGAGACGCGAACAGTCCGGTCATTTCAAAGACAGCTAAATTTTTGGTCACATTTCAATGAAAAGTAAGTTCATGTGACTGATGTATACAAAAGCAGCAACCTCCTTCCCCAGTTAGTATGCGGTACTCCGACAGCCCCCTGAAGTTCACATCTAATGCGTTATTCATACATGCTCGCGATATCAACAGTTCTTACTACGCTCTCCTGACCCAGTATCGACAGAAGAACAAAACAAACCCTTCGAAACATGGTTAGAATCTTTGTCACGTAGGTCTTGACCCAGGTTTGTAAGAGACACTGATGATTGTCATAAACCACTTTAATAGACTTATAATGGATTCTAATGTGCTGATGACCCTAATTTGTTACCGAAGCTTCATAAGACAATTTAACTGCCTACTTAATAACCTAGAACCTACTACTGAAATTCAGTGATCACAATCGCAGCGAGCCCACGCCACGCCACTGACGTCAACTCATTACAAAAGTCCGCCCTAACGAATCAGGCGTAGGTACAATAATTCAAAAAACGAATCTCCGCTAAAAACGTTGCTTTTATTGCGGGCGTGTTATCATACGTGTCCCGTCCGGGCCGGCCGCGCAAAAACACGCGGAACAACACGAATCGGGCTCATGTTAATATTTGAGGTATTTTTATTTGAAATTTCCATTTACACGCGGACGGCCCCCACCCTCCCGGCCCTCCCGGCGACCCTCTTCCCCCCTCATACATATTCATCGGATGCACCCACCCCTCCGTTACACTTTCTCCGTGCACAGTCGTTTACGTAGTAGCGATATTTGTGCGATCTGTGTACTGAAACCTCAGCAACTAGCGCCGCTTCATAACCACTTGATTTATGTATTAATATTTTAAATTTTCTTTGAGCGGAGATGAGTGCGGGGAGGGAAGTCGTGGTGGCGTAACCTAAAGCTGTTGGATATTGATGTGCTATTAATTTCATGTTGGATGCATGCCGTGTGTTCGGTGTTATTATTTAATGCTTTATCAAATGTTATGTCGACATCATGACCATCGTCGCGTTTCTTCGTCGTCTTATTATTCCCTGGGGTGAGATAAGCTTCAGTCGGAGTCACTCGTGCATGAACGCTAGTCTAAGATATTTTTTTCATAAAAAAAATCGTTGTACGAGCACCTTGTCAGATTTAAATCATTCTTGAAACGGAAGGAACGAAGGTTAACTTTTCTAAAAATGTGGTTGTTTCAAATACGTGGCTTTGATGAAGTAAACACGTAAACTAGTAGATTACTTCTATTACTTTAAAAATATAAAAATTACGCCTTCATAAGTTCGCAAATTATATTTTAACATTCCTGAACACTGCATCAATTCGCAGTCAATGTTATTTTTCACTGTCAACGTCGATAAAATGACCACCGTCAGAATCAATCTATTCTTCTAAACAAGACTAACAAATAGATACTTTCCAAGCCCGAATTTCCGCCGTGCATAACCATTAGATCAATCTCAAAGAGAGCCGTCCGGCTTTACCAATTCCGGCAGTTTTTACGGCAGGTCCCGGTATTGGCCGGTATTGGGTTAGTCCGGAACTCCGTGCGAGTAATAAATTTTCGTCCGTGTAAAGTTCTGTTCAAATGGAGGTAGTTTACAAAACTGAATGTTTGTGTTGCTACTTGCTGTATTTGTCTATGTTGCTGTTGTTTCATGACATGTTTTGTTGAGATAGGTTTTAATTATTGTTTGGAAATGTTTACTTTACTTATGCTAGTGAGTTTCAATCGCTTTCTAGTTAAAACAAATTACTTTTCCAAATACTTTCAACATATACTTACTCATAATTGCAAAAAGTAAATCAAGGGAAGCATGTCACAAAAGGAGAAGAAGTCTATTACCAAGGTGTGCGTAATAAGGCCGTTAATTAAAATATGATGATGAAACTATTGACAGGCAGACACTCTTGAAATGTAAATCGAGGTTATGAGTAACATGCTATTTACAAAATAGGGCTATCTTTCAGAAATGCCTGTAACTGAGCCTGTTATTTACAGCTACTTGCGGCGGAAGTGCGTAACACGCGCACCGGCAGTGACGTCACAGCAGCCGAGGACACCGGAAGTGGACCGTGGCGCCGCACGCCGGAACCGGACGTCGCCACAACGCACGATACGCCTTGCCGGGGTAATGACCGGTGATATTATTGAGCTACTATATGAAGGTACGTTTGCCATTTAGCAACGTGGCCATTCCGCTCTGCGAATTATCTCCTCTTAAATCTGAGAGGTCTGAAAACCTAAATTGTAAAACGTTATAAATGCGGAATAACTAAAAGCAACTGCTTTTATTTATTTTATTTTGCATTCATAACGTTTTGCAATTTAATTTTGCCTTAACAAAGTCAACAGTATAGCAAAGTCTTACCTGAAACCTGTCAGTTTCAAAGTTGAATGAACTAACGGACTATTTAACTTTTTTGGTTTTTGATAAATAGCCTGTATTTTTTTATTTTTTGTACTTTTGAAGTAGGTTCGGTTTGGTTAGGTTCCTTTAAACCTTGCAGACAGAAATATATCCGTTGTCCAGGATCCTACATCCGTATTTAATATATATTATAGCAACACCTTTTTTTTATCGTGGTAAAATCATCAAATGAGTCCTCCCACCCAGGGCAGGGTGGGAGGGACTGTCAGACTTGTACTGACTAAAATCCACGGTGTCCTTCACAAGCCCTTTACGTACCGGGGTCACGGTAATGGGTAAGTCCCGCGACCCCGGCAGGCTTTGGCCCTCTACAGGCCCCGTCAATATGCTGACACTCTTTGAAACCTTTACGTACCGGGGTCACGGTAATCCCTTGGTCCCGCGACCCCAGCAGGAAGTACTGCCTCGTTAGGTAAACTATTGTTAAGTGCTACTGCGAAGCATTGTGCTACAATTATATTTTCTCTGAGTGATTTTAGGTTTTTCCAACTATATTGCTTATTTCTACTAAAAAATCCTGGTGATCTGGCAGAAATCCAGATTCCAAAGTCTATTGATTGCAATAGGCTCACCTCAAACACTTTGGACTGAAAGTAAACATAACTGGTAAAACACACCACCACGATAAAAAAAAAAAAAAACGAGGCAGTACTTGACAGTCGAGCTAGTCAAAACAAAAATATAAGCAGCATTATATTTAATTAATTCCTAAATTGGTTACAAATACTCGTAATTTATGTTTTAGCCTGATAATTATGTTTCTGCTTAAGTGACTTTTCTAAGGCCCTGAACTATTTGTTCAGTCCAAGCAACAATTTAGTTCTTCTTCAAGCAGGTTAGCTTCACAATTCCCTTGAAACTGGCCATTCATTACGATTGTGCCTAACATTTAGATAGAATCTCAATTCTCACGGAGCACAGTGGCTGTCCGAGTGTCCGCTCAGTTGCTGTTAGCATGCTCGCAATTTGTATCGCAGTAGCGTCGTAGTACGCAAATGAAACGCAGTTTCAATTCAATCCTGAGTTCACAGGGTTCCATCTGCTGCTCAGTAATAGTAAGATTTATTAAGGTGACACCCGATTCTCGGTTTTCTGTAATAACATCATGTTGGCTTTTATACTAGATACATAAAGATAGAGTCGCATATTTGTCCTGTGAGGATAGTCAGAAACCACAGCACACAAACGAATATGATCTTTACGTACTGGTTTTGTATTTCTTTTTTTATGAGTACTTATGCCCTTACAAACAGTCAACCACGTACAACTGCAGGTTTAATTTTGCAGGAAATTCGGTTTTCACTCATTCTGCCTACAACCCACATAATGTACACAGCTATAAACAAACTCCCCATTTTGTCACGACTTCAGAAGTTCATAAGTTTGTCGAAAAAGATTCATGTTATGTGTACTTACTACATGACCAGCATGTTGCTCACAGCAATCACCTAAACTCGCGCTTAAATATAAATAAACAAGCCCCTTTTGTATTAGTGCCGACAAAATAGCAATATATTGAAACATATCGAGCAAACAAACTCGATCACGTCGCAGCTATAACATAGCTTAATGCCTCAGTCAACAAGCGTAAGCATCGAGCATCCGACAAATATTTCATAGACAGAAAAAAATACAAAAATAAAGAAAATAAAGCGCTGCAAACTTGTCATAAATATCCACCTCCTAAATCCCCTTTGTCAAGGATGTAATAAAAACCGCCGATATCTCGACAAGACAAGGAAAATCCCCCGGACCTCGCACAATGGTACAAAATGAAAGCAAAACTTAGTGTAATTAATTTCGAGTACCTACTCAACGCTTTTGTAATAAATCGTTTCATCCGCGTATAAATTTTATCCGGAGACGCGTCTGTTCGGCTGAACTTCAGCAGTGCTTCTATCTCGCTCGCTCTCGCCGGAAATTTGCATAATATCACGTCACCTGTCCCTTTCGGAAATTTACAAATGATTTCCCAGTTTCCCGCTTTTCGTTAATCACGTGTCTCGAAAGCTACGTGAATTCTAATGTAAATTAAGCTTTGTGATTGTATGTGTAAAGATGAGTTTGGAGTGTTGAGTGATAGAGTCCTGCCAGGGGTGTTCAACCGTTAGGTAAAGTTTGTCGAAATAATTTCATTCAGATATCGGGTGCGAAGCAGTACGCGCAAATAGCCGACGAGTCGTCGACTCAGGACAGAGATAAGAGGTAATAATTCTTAATCTCAGCGTAGAGGGAAGTTTGGGTCGCGGTCGGAACCGAGACATTGTTTTAGAACAACGATAATTTTCATAGTCTACGAGTTGAAAGAAGTTAGGAATCGCGAACATAAATAATGTTAAGAGAGGAACTGTTTTAAGTATTACTTGGTACTGAAACAACTGAAGTCGATGGACCTATATATATTAATATTGTTTGTTATCAAGAAACAAACGTACAAGTTTTCATGTTTATTGCAGAAACCACGAAGTTTTAATACATAAATCACTGTAGATCTTTATACACAGTTCAACAAATTCCGAAGATATCTCTTGGTTTTCTTTTAGGAATCTTTTCTTTTAGGAGTCTTTAATTTTGCTGTGGTAAAAATCAGTCCTATGAAGTTCTAAGTACTTTCCAGAGCAAATCTCACGCAACATTTTGTTTTGTAGCCTTAAAACACGTCTGTTGGATAAAAGTATATTTTTTATTGATTAAGATGAACCTCGAGCATTCGAGGTGCCAGATATACTTAAATTGTTTAACAACAGCGAATTGGTGAAAAATAAAAAAGGTGGTTCAAACATTTTTGCAAAACTCTAAATTAAAGTAGTTTGCAAACAAAAAAACTTTCATCCTACAATCAATGAAAAAAAGCATATGACATCCTTGTCGATCAAACCAACAAAATCAGCATAATGTGAACGACACCTTACCCTCCAAACAAAAATCCTGAGCCAGCGCGAACCAAGGGTAAGTGCAAATAACTGACGCCCTCCGAGAGCATCTCTCTCTATACACACCGGATTGCGCGTGAGTGTTTGTTCAAGCCACTTGTGTTTAGCGACAGCTAGAGCACCTGGCGTTTGCGATTGTTTTAAAAATCGCTTTAAAACGCTGTTTAAAGTTAACTTATTTTCTAAGTGCAAAAAATCCGAAGTTCTTTAAGTTTTGGTTCAAAAGATAATCTGATCAGTAAAACATGGTAGCGGTTACTTTGACTTTGGCTACGTGTATGTCAGAAATAATACCGAGGGAACGGGATGGAAGGTATTATATGTTATTCTTGTCTACAAACTATGCTTGTACCAAATTTCATCTAGATCAGTTCAGCCATTCTGACTTGATTAACAAACATCTTTCCGTCCATCCTTCCATTCAAAATTTCGCATTTATAAAACGAGTGTAGCAGAAGAAAGAAGAAGCACACTATC
Organism: Agrotis puta; assembly: GCA_943136025.2. Taxonomy (NCBI): domain Eukaryota; kingdom Metazoa; phylum Arthropoda; class Insecta; order Lepidoptera; family Noctuidae; genus Agrotis; species Agrotis puta. The sequence goes on from OW964168.2 coordinate 616,462, forward strand.
GATAGAAGTGGAAGGAATGAGGGGAAGCTTTTGCCTAGGATTAGGACAATATAGGCTCCCCAAAAATATGGGCTCGTGCTTTTACATGAGACATCAAAATAACATGCGTCTAGGTGAACTATTAGGTACACCTCTAACTAACTATTCGGAGATCACAGGCGTTATGTAACAACGTAGGTAGACACAATAGGATATTGCGTGTAGTTCATGAAATGTGTGGATGAATTTATTAAGGTCACCATGCTGATTTTGAAAATTGAGTGCCGTTTAATCTGTGTTCTACAAATCTTCAGTTATCTGGCTCCATCAATACAATAACGCAATGAGTATTACATTGTTCCTCCTTGTGCCAAAAAATCACACCATTTACAATTCAAACTTGCCCTATATGCCCAAAACCAGCAGCATATTTGAAACAACCGTTACTTGGCTAAAAACAACAGTTTCCCACAAACAAACTAAACGGCGCCAACGGTAGCAAAACATTCATGTTTGTTGAAGAAACATCACTATTTCCAACATTGCTACTACCAGCGAACATAATACTATTTAACTTTACAAATATCACTGACAGCAAGAACTCTACTTTGAGATGAATGAAATTACGGATAAATATGGTGTAGCAGCGCGTAAACTGTTTCTATGAACTCAGCATTTGATACTAGATTTCCAACAGCATTGTCGTTGCACAGCATGAAACACACTTTCAATTTTAGTAGTAGTAGTTAAAATAGCCCTCACATTATTTAAGATGTTCCTATTTTATTTCTTATTCACTCAAAGAAAACTTACCATTAATAAAAGATCAAGATCATATCAAAATGATGAATTTCCTTGTACAAATTCATGTTTCACCCTATATCCTAAAGTCAAGTTAGAACCAACTGGCAGCAGAGACAACCCGCAACGCACCGCGGCGCACGCAACATACGCAATCCTCCACAACGCTACGCCGACGTCTTAGTTACTGTATTTATGGTTACTTGCTAGTGGGAATAATTAATCGCAGAACAGGGATTACAAGCAAGAAGAACAGTTGAAGAAACAAGAGTTAAATTCAGAGATAATGTGGAAATACTGGTAAAGAGTTGAATGATAAAACTGTAATATACTTTTGCAATTCACGTTGACAGATTCCCAGTATCTGGTTTTATTGGTAACCGTCGTCAAAATGCCGTAATATAAAAAAACACTATAAAACACTAAAAACTAAACCATTATCCAGTCATAAAACACTCGAGTACCGAATAAAGACTCAGTCAGCAAGTTTTACCTAGACTTTTACTCATTATCATAGTAGTGGACGAAACTCTAGAGCAATCAAAATATCAGCGACTGTATTTTAGAAAACAGACGCTTTTGATGATAGTATTGCCTATAGTAAGTGACCCCTAGGTCATCATCTGCCACAACTGTAGCTTCAACTGTCAGACAAAACCACAAGTTATGTCTTAATATTAACAGCCTCTGTTAACCGCATACTTAATAAACACTGCATTAAATTCCATCTTAACCACAGACTCAAAGTCAGCCCCCACGACTCGCCATTAACAGGCAGAGTGTGAACAGTGAATACCTGCACAAGTATACAAGTACATATAGTATGTAGGTACATCGGAATCTCCTGTCGAGGACGTTGATCAGATAGAGATGGATAAGTAAGCGAGAGGACGCTCCTCAGGGACCGTCTACACAACTGGGAGAATAAGAAATACTGTGGAGACGTTATAACGAGGTAATTATTTTTTTTTGTTAAGACTCTGTTTAATCCCCTGACGATGTATCATTATTCGAAACATACATAAGATGACGCATTTACTTCCATAAAGGTGGGCAACGAATAGGCACATCAAAGTAATTTATAGAATCTTCTAAGAGAAAAACATTTTCCAAAAACAAGTATTAGCTTTTATTTTAACGACACAAAGGCAATTGTTGCAAAGTTGCATTTGTGTTGTATTTTCTTAACTCATTTACTTCTCTCGAAGACGTTTTGTCAGAACTTCTGAGTCATCTTAATTGTTGTTTAACAGAAAATAAGTAATGTCCGACCGAAGGTTCGGTTTTGCCGAAACCGAAACTGATTTTGGAAGTTGTCGTGCACGCTCGCTTAACTTCGTTTCTCGCGGCAACGCTTTGGCGGACGCTCGCGCTCGCGGCCCTGTTCGGGAATTGTCGTGCGCCGTTCGGATGTCTCCGATAAACATTTTGCTATGAAAACTTAATATGAAAAAAAAAATGTAATGTTTAATATTTTTTATATTATATCCATATTGTGTTTCCATTTCATGTCCTAACTAATGCAGAATAATGGGTAAAATGTACCAAATTTCAGTATTTTAAGGAATTCTATACTTGACCATGTGAGTTTCGGTTTCGGATTCGGTTTCGGCCGAAACTGAAGCCACGGCCGAATATTCGGTTTAAGTTTCGGTTACGGCCGGAAAACCCGTTTCGGTCGGACCTTAAAAATAACCCTTAGATTAACCGTTTTTATAAACTTTTCTAGCCGTAACACAACTCAACCCCACCCAATATCCAAGAGACAACATCAAAGCCTTGCTACTAAATTAGACGTTTTGCAGATACTAAAAGATATTTAGCTGTCCCTTGCCCCCTCACGCACCCCACCAACTCCACCCCCGCGCACCCCTCTAACAGTAAACTATTTAAAAGGGTTGTTTACACCCTGAGATATCACTGAGCCTTATATATTTACATCTGAAGTACGAACTAAGGTTGATTCACTACATAAGTTGGTATATAACCATTTGAAGATCGTTGGTATCTCTCGAGCAAATATTTTAAGGGTTTGAAAGGTTAGGCAGGAAAAACATTGATGATGAGGTGTGTAGGTTAATTCGTCAACTTAATTTCCTTCTCTAGGTCGTCAACCTAATATCTATATCTCTGAAACTGCTGTTTTTTTACAGTTATTTTAGAACTTTGTATTAAATGCGCTTCTAATATTATTTAAGGTGACTTTTCATTGTTCTTGTGATAACATCTTTGCTTATGCATCAGAATCTCGTCGACCCCAATGTATTAAAAAAAAAAACAGAACACACATTAACACTCCCAACCTTTGAGTTAGACACACAACATACATAATGTATGAAGCAAAAAAAATCGTTACAAAAATTAAAAATACATCCAAGATCGACGAGCGAACATCAAACGTCGATCCCTAAAATATTCCATTTGACAAGTGACACCAACATCGCCTTTGATCCGTCGAGGCGGACGAAATTGCAACCAATCACAGGCCGTTCACATTCTGATTGCTTGAGGGACTCTTAATTACCCGATGACCTTTCGTCCTGCCTCGCAAAGGCGTGTCGCAAGCCCTTAACACTTGGATGAGTGCCAATTTGCTTTGGGACAGCTTCGTAGAATAGGGTGCAAAGACGTTGGGACCAATGTTTGGGACTATTTGCGAGGTACGCACTGTTAATTGGACTGTGTTTAGCTATTTATGCTGATGAAGTTGTAGGTTTGGTTGCCTTCCATATTTTGATACAGGTTCTGATGAAATTCAGTCCATAATACACGTTGAATTAATTTATTCTAGATCCCAGTGACCACCGAAATAAACTCTAGCCAATTTGAGTGATCTTAAAATCGACTTTTCATTTGAAAGGGTCGTCGCAACATTACACACATACGATCTGATGAAATTCAGTCAATAGTACAGTCAGTGTCGTACATTTCGTGACCCTTTATATAAAGCAGAATAAAGATAAAGTCTAGTGATCACATATAATAGGCTATTTTACTCAAAAAAATATATCAGTCAGAAACAGATTATTAAAAAATATTAGACCCGTGTTTTTTCTATTGTTACGTAAACTAAAATTGACGAAAATACAACGCTTCTAAAAATCACAAAACGTCACTCGGTTGGTAAAAGTTTACAAGCGTTATGACGACACAAGCCCCACTCCAGAATTTGGAATCGTTTTATCTTTGTCAACATTCATTGTTTTAGAAAAATAAAAAATACGTGTCCATTATTTTCAATATTCTAACTGACGGACGAAACAGATTTTCAATTTATTAATGCAGTAAAATGCCCTATTGTACGACTCTGATCCAATAGCTAGTGTTCAGTTGACAAGTATACTTCACTTTAACACTTGAAAGTATCTTCATAATAATGTACTATGACCATAATTCACACAAACAGATGTATAAACTTTTGCCAGAGTCGCGATTCTGTCTCATCAGGTAACCGTGACCCTGAGCGTAAAGGACTATTGAAGGATCACCGTGAATTTTAGGCAACAGAAGTCTGATATTTCCTCCCATCCCGCCCTGGGTAGGTAGCTGGGGAGCTCTCATTTAATGATTTTACCAAGATGAAAAAAAAGGTAACAAAATGATACTGAATAGGTCATTTATCATCGGCGAACGAAAGGATTTGTTCACTTTGTGAAATAAAAAACCAATATTCTTATTAAGATAACGTAAATACTTCATCATGCAACATTGCATTCTAAACACTAATTAAAAGCTTCTTAATCACCGTTAAAAGGACACCCACTCCAAAAAGTCCACGTTTTATATACCTGTTTCCAATCACACAAGTTGATTGCTCCGGGAGGTCCCCTGGTCGCTCTGACCTTAGTAAGCGTTGCCCTACAGGGCTCTGGGGGCTCCTCAAATAGACTGCCGATACATTATGCTAGTATAAATACTCCGAAGAGATGTGCTATTACTGTGGGTAAAGAAATGTGGAGTAATGTTTGTGGAGGATTTGACCTTTGGTTCTGTGCTTAAGGAAGGAATGAGGAACGTGTCTGTTGGTGACAGTGGGCGGCACTTTGGGTAATTGGTTATTTGACTGAAAAAATAATCTAATTAGTCAGTCAGTTTGATTATCTAAACATATGTGACGCGTAATTTTGCATTTCTTACGTACACCGAAATTGATAGAAATATGACGCTTCTAAAATGGGTAGTCCATCACAACTTAGTACGTTTTTTCTAAGAGTTCTGACGCCACGAGCCTCTCTCGCTCTAGAGTTTTGATTCGTTATAAATCTGCTTAAATATACATACATAAACTCCCATGGGGGTAGACAGAAATTGCAGAGATACTGCGATCCTTACATACTCCTTTCGGCTCATCCACATCAGTGTAGCCTTCCGTTCTACCTAGGAAGGATTCATTGATAATTCTACAACGAAAAAAAAAGGGAAAAAAATATCTCAAAGCCAAATATCACTCCTTTCAGAAAAAATATAACTGTACTATGAGAATGGTAGCCTAATTCTAAACTGATCTAGAAAATGAAAAATTCTAACGTAGCCAGTAAGACATGAAAACCCTGAACTGTAATAATGGTCTCTCCAGCACTGAGCAATAGGTATTCCTGAGCAGTGGTGTTGGTGCAGTGGCTATTAGCAGTCCGTATGGCGTTAACCTTTGATTCTGACGGTAACTTTCAAATACTAGTCTAGTCGAATCTAGCCAGTATTTCGGAGTATAAATGCAGTGGCTATTGGCACTCGGTCCGGTATCGACTCCTGCGCAGTCACATCAGCGCTCCAGCGACAGGATGTGTTAGTTATGTTCCTCTGATACCATTAAGCTGACTGGCTCGCGTGTTCCCGTGCCGGTATACAGGATGGAGCAGAATTAATTAAGTACATAGTTTGTGTTTCCTAAGTGTCCTCATATTGGTTGCGGGACTTACGAATTACCGTGACCCCGGAATGTAAAGGGCTATTGAAGGACACCGTGGATTTTAGTCAATACGAACCTGACAGGGCAGAGCGGAAGTCCCTCCCGCTCTGCCCTGGGTGGGAGGACTCATTGATGATTTTACCACGCTAAAAAAAAGTGTCCTCATCTAACGAACTTATTTGTAATGATTGTACAGAATCCTTCTATTTTAAATACAGACGTAGGTGACACTAACGTCGTGCATAAGGTGGTTAGGTAATATTATTTTACCTACAGGTTTCAATACCTGTGATTCTCATTAAAAATAACAAATGTGACCTTATTATTCTCTGACCCTCTGCTAACAACAACGACACCATAAGTACGGGTCAATGGAGTCAATAATGCGACCTTATCGAACATGACTGTGATGCTTAGTTGCCGGTTCGAGTCCTGCTCGCAATGGATTTCTTTCGACAAAAAAGGTGTTCCTTGTTTGTTTCGTCTCAACATAACGAATACAAATGAATATAGCCAAGAATATAGAAGAACTAAGAACATAGTTAAATAGCCTTTTCTTCCTATTAACAGTCTTCATTGATGCAACCCCTAAAACGCGTTAGAAGTCGCTGACAAGCTGGTGATGGCAAATAAGTTTGTGCAAGCAAAACTGGTGAGTTACTATAGTCTCGTACAAGGCAGCACCCTGTAGGTCGTCCGAGTCGCAGCGACAGACAGCTGATGTCTGAGATCAATCCTCGGCTCGGGAGCCGGCGCGACGGGTCCGACTCCTACATATACCACGAGTCCGCGATACACTCTCTTTTATTTATTTGCACACGACTCAATAAATTCCTAACTCCACACCGATTGTTCCATGCATTGAAAAAAGGCAAACAGTCTCGTGGCACAAACCATTTTTTTTTCTCCTCATACTAAATTAGATTGAAAGTTTTTCGTGACAAAGCAGGCTGAATATAAATTGCAACTAATAGCAATTTCTTCGATTCATTTTGACGTTTTTCAGTATCGGATCCGGTGATTCGGTGGAATGATGGTTCATCTTGATTTATTACACGTTATTCAACTAATAAATCTTGGAGTTTGTTTAGCCTGCCTGGATTACAGGGTTTTGATGTTGCTTTTAAAAGTTTTGACTAGGAATAGATTTCGATAAATCACTTACGTTCTCGTTAAAGGTTTAAATGAATTCAGGATTGTTAAAGCTAACTTAAAAAAAGACAATAACATATTCGTTTATTTACAACATTAAGATATAAAGACTTTTTAATGAACGAGTGTCTTTTAGAAAGTAGTCAATTCCTGATATCCCATTAGAGCCATTTCATTACTAAAACATTTCAAAACAAAAGCCTTTTATAAAATAAAGCCATCCGCATCCGTACAATACTAAATCTCCGGCTAACATTTCCAAAACTCATTAACGAAATAATATAATTAATTGAAATTCCTTAGATTACGCCAACATCTCACACTAAAAGCAACTCGGTGTAGTTGCGAGGAGCGAGCGCGGTGTGGGGGGAGGGCGCCACTGCGCTGTGATTAACGCGCCGGCGCGCGCGCATGTTTCAGTTAATTAGCCCACAGACATGCGGTGTTCACACCCCCCCTCCCTAAAAAGGAGATCTCAGTTAGCCTTAAGTAGACGACAGTGTTCCGACCGTTCCTTTTGTTGGTACCATGTTGGTATTTTATGTAGCTCACACGGCGCAGTATTGTTTACAAGCGCGCTTAATGTGTAATTAAACTTTATTTGGTACTCTACTCCTTATTTACGTGATGGCTAAAAGAAATATAGCCTTAGAACACAGGTTTTGTACAGGTTGATGTAATTTCTTAGCTGTATAGTTGGAAATTATTGATGGCCAGAAGGATCAAAAAGCACAAGAACAAGAAATTACAACAAAGATTATTGACACGTCAAACGTGACAAGTGCAAACTAACGGCTAGTCTTACTCAAAGCATCTCTCATCTTGCACACAATAGTCCACAAACGCAGGAAACGAAACATCTGACAGCTTAATCTCCCATGCATAATAGTATCGAGCAAATCATCACCAAATCGTTCCCAATGCTGAACAAGAACACAAACGAAAATGACAAATTATCTCACATCCGCCGTTTCAATCATACCAACTCAAATTGGAACGCAGAAATAATTACATACACATTCAAGATCATATCACATGGCTCACGTTACATAACACACATAGAGTAAAACCTGCTGTACAGCAAAAACTTGACGTGGCATTGAGGAAAAATAAAAAAGAGACACAAATACACAATGCCGAGGAGTCTTGGGTAGTATTACTCCATTCCGTTCGAAGCTTCTGTACGGCTCGGAGCATGCGAACAAAAACTATAAGAACGTTGCAATGCGGCCAACGGTAGCGAAATAATAAGATCGCACAACAAAATAAAGAAATGCCCTCGAAACAAAAGGAAGGCTAGTGAAATAAGGCGAAGAGGTTTACGGAGTGACGCGGTGTGGGCCCGCGCTCATTGTCTTCCAAAAACATTCAACCACTGCATGTGGATGTGGCACTACAGCCGAAAACATCAATTGTAATCCTCAGTGTATTTCTTAAGGCCAGATTATAAAAACCAATACACTGGTTATGAGCTCTAACAGCTCTCCAAATACATGCAGTGTTTTAATACCGATACAATATTTATCTCTCACGATATGCATAATTTTATTCACTCCCAATTTGACAAGCTTGACTAAATCCTTCTTATTGACTTCTGTGATTCAGTATTCTATCCAAACTACAACCAATGGTTCTCAGGTCAGCGCCTAGTGAACACAGAAATCTTAATTTGGGTACAACGTTTCACCTTCAAAAAATTCGTTGCGCGTACGTATTGTCCCTTTAAAGGCACAGAACCAGATAGGTTCAGGAACCCAGCACCTCTGAATCTCAATGAAGTTGCTAAAACCGGCAAGGTTACTGCATATTCGATTCCATAACACTTCCCCGTAAATAAATTGATTTATGGTCCTTATAGCCAAATTATTATTTAAAAGAAAACATGTGTCTAATAGGATATATCAATTTTAGTCGCATTAGGCCGATGTAAAAAATCAATTACTAGCTCACTGAGTTTGCAAGCAATAAATTATAGTTTTGGTATTTTAATTTGAATGGGCGTTATTAATGGATTTGAATGTGGGTTAATGTTGAATTAAGGTTTAAAAATAACAGCTGATTATCTTTTTTGGATGAACTCTCACTTTCCTTGTCAAGTAAAAGTGGATTCCATTATGTCTCAAAATAAAACAATCGGAAAATGCAATATCCAATTCAAAAAGATAATGTCTACATATCAATTGTTAAAGTTCAAGTAAGTATAAAAATGCCCGATCCAATTCTCTTCTTCTCTCTCCGTAACCCTCAGAGGATACTGGTTAAAAAAACCCTTCGCAATCGGACTGGTTGAGGTACATCATTGTTGGCTGCGATACCTGTCTGCGACTGCCTTGTAACAACACGACACTTTACTACCACGCTAATATAGCCTTTAACTGCATAGTATTAGTCATTACTTTTGTATGGAGGCCGTACAGTCATGATTGTGGCTAGGCACAAAAATTGGTTCGTTATTTCTCGTTGATTGATCGGGTAGGAGATTAATTAGAACGGCCTTAGTCAGAATGTGTTTAAGCTTAGTAGTTTTAATGTGTTAAACTAAAATGACTGATTTATTTTTATAAGTCTAATGCCTATTGATGAATCGTGTTTAAAATATGAGACATGATACTTAGATTAAGTGGTGAATATTAATGTCATTAAAATTAATCAGCATTGAAACGACTATTAGCAAATAGTCATTTTTATATAGACGGTGTGAATTTTTGATGAATCTGAAAAAGAGAAATAAGGAATGGCTTTTGCCTAGTAGTGACATCGCTGTTAACAGTTGATGTTGAGCTGATCTTTCATCAATGAAGACTCAAGAAATCTTGCTAAACGAATTTGAACTTTGTGAGAACAGAATTAATGTGTCTTAGGACAGAGTTCTCACAAACCACATTAATTCTATTCTCACAAGCTTTAGTAAAACAATAATGTCCTACAAAATTCCACCTAGAACTCTACATTTTTTCAAAACTTATAAACTTAGACAATATAAATAACTGGCAGGTATGGTAAGGATCTATAATCAGTAGTGCTGTCATTGTCGATGATGACGATGATAATCGAGATGGCCATGACCCTCTGGCACGCTTCTCCACACGGAGAGGTGGCCCACATTAGGGCCCCGTAGAGGGCCTTGGACGGCACAACCCTCGCGTTGTGCCTCTGGCAAGAAGCGTATTATGATTAAACTGAGTCTTTGATTGACAGACTATGGAGCAAATCACGGAAAACAATAATATAAAGGCACGGCGATTATAATTACACTAGACCTTCAAACGCAGCCTTCATATTTGAAACCTCTTAGAATCCTACAGAATATCAAAACACTTGCAAAATGTTTACAACATAACCAAATCTCATCATTTCAAGAAGAAGCCAACCACGCTATCTCCAGCCGTACATCGTACATCCATGCCGTAAACGCAAACGTAACGCTCTCGTGCACGTCACAGGCACGTGACGTCAGCGCCGCTGGCGACACGGAGTTAGTTCGGAATCCGGCCCCGGTTTTACATTACAATTGTCGCTCCAACCTGCGCTGCAATATGATAAATCAGTCGATGTGCGTACTTGTACCGAGACAAGTGGTTTTGTTTTAGGACTACGATGAGTTTTTGAGAAGTGCTCAGGTAATGAAGTCTAGACGAATAGTGTACCTGGATTACCATGTTTCTTTGAACAAGCCTGGATTGAAAAAGCATGATGCGTTGGGACGAGCTAGACCTATGGACATGAAGTAAGGTAGACATGAATGGACGCCTATTGTTAGTATTGTGTCATTCCGACCTAAGTGGTCCACACAGTTGAAACGAAAGTCGAAAAATAACCACACCTTAGATTAAAAAAAAACATATATACCTAACATAAAGTAACTAAGTCGAATAGACTTCAGAATATCCGAACGAAATCTACGAAACACGTATGTGTTCGTCTGTACCAGGTGGAGATTTACACAGGCGGCAGGTACAGAGCTCATATCTGTAGGAATCCAGTAAGTTTAACACACACCCTGTAGCCGCTGTCTGCTAGCACTATATGTATACAGGATGCCACCGTTTCTATATCTCACACTGAAATTAAGTTTTGCAAAGGTAGTGTGAAATATTGAGGAGTTATAGAAAGTGCGATGAAGTTTAAAATGCTTAAATAGTACATGTGGTGTGGATATCAGAACGGTGGCTTAACTATTATGACTTAGAGACAGGAGTGACGATGTGACTATATCGGGATCTTCTCAGTTGCGGTCCAAGTCACTATTTATAAACATAAACAGCAGCGTCGTGCTGTCTGCCAAGTAAAGCTTCCATTTAGTTCGTACTAGTTATTTCTTTTAGGGCTTGTGCTCGAGTGTTAGCAAAAATATACCCGTCTACTCTGGACGTCTCGTATAGAGTAGAGTAGGTATCTACTGTACTCAATATCATTGAGATCCGGTAAGTCGTTCTACTGGAACCTCGTTTCAGTGATTTGTCACTGAAACGAGAAACACATACCAACTTTCGCATAATTTACTATATTAGTAGGTAAGCATCAGCTGAACCTAAACTGGATATTTTTTTATTAAATTGCAACAACAAGCAGTTTTTAGTTTTATAAAGGGGTAAAACCAACCGAACGTAGAATTGATTATATAAACAGAGATAAAATTAAAGTATTAGGCATCAGTCATACGAAATAAAGTTTTCGAACAAACGCTCAGTCTCGCTAATCTATTTATTTTATTGTGAGGCAACAAAACCGCGTGCTACCCGGCGCGGCGCAGGCGCAGCCTTCGGGGAAGGCGCTTAATGAAGATCTTAATTGGGTGGCGCGCGTGTGTCCCGGCCTTATCGCCACGCTCCATACTTTACTGTTTATGATTGGTAAACTGCCCTGTATATGTTGCACTATTTGAGTGAATGAAAAATATTGATTGTAATTTTGGTCTTTTGAGTCGAGATTGAACTTGCTGACGCATGACGTTTTGATTTATCCATATAAATAATGCAGCCACTTCAGGCTGTATTTTTACGAAAAGAAAAACTTTCTCTTCATAAACACGTCAGCGGTGCACACGATGACAATTACTGTAAGATTTAAGATAGAACCTCTGAATCAAAACTCCGAACCGCTAAAAAAATCAACAAAACAAAGTATAACAAACAAAAACGTCAAAAAAGCTCACGCGATACCACCATTACAAAATAACTCGGTCGTGTAGCCAGTGATTCGATTTAACTGAACGCAAATGTGAGATGCGACCGACATAAAATCAATCGGCGGGCACGCGAAGCTTAACACCGAAATAATGTAAATTATTGCTCGTAAAAGTGTCATTTTCGACGTACACGTGACGTCACAGGCACGACGTAACGCCTCACGTACTCGCGACACGCACACAGAAACAAACTCTAAACACATTCATGTAAAACATAAACTCCCGTAAACAGCAAACGACCTGTCAGACTAAACGTATTTGAAAATTGTTTATGCTCAAAATGCCCCCGCTTTGTTATCTTTGTCATCAGTTAGTGAACATTTGCATGTCTGCCGTGTTCCTCCGGCAGGAGCCGGTAGACAGGACTATGCACTGTCACTGTTTACAATATCAACATCCGTACGCAAATAATAAAGAAATGTCCGACGGATCTATGAAGGACGTCAGGATCGGGACGCATCCAATCCGAAATTCGTATTTAAAATAGGACAAAAGCTGTCAGGGCAGTAAACCTCAAACATCGAGTTATCGGTGTGTTGCTGGTGGCGTGTTGTTATAGGCTTTCGCACACATAACCGATGAGACGTTCATTTACATACGGCGGGGGTGGGCGCGCGGGACGGCCGCCGCCCCGGCCCTGGGGACCGCCGCGACGCCCGGGATCCCGCGCGCTAGACAGAGACCACTATATTATTATCCTGAGCTAAAAAAACGAAAAGTGGGCGGGGGATTACATTATAGTAGCGAAAGTAATCGATATTCTGTTTTAGTACGAGGTTGTTAGAGCTGCACCGCTGCAGCCTAAATACGTAAGGCAGTTAGGTCACGGAGGGCAGGCAGGTGGAGTGCGCTTTATTTTTATGCGGGACCCGCTAAGAGGATTGCGCCCATGAAAGGGGTGGAAGCCATAACGCTCCTGAAGCCTTCAAATATATCATAAACACGGATGGCTTTTATCACTTACGGACCGAAGGACGCGTCATGCCTTTAATGACTTGAGTGCACAGATTGAAGGCTCCAATTTGATTTTGTTGAAGTCTTTGGGATTCATGAATATTTTGAGTTTACCCAAAATTATAGTTCGATATTCTCCTTTTATATTTGTGATCCAAAGCATATTTCTATACATAGCTGGACTAATATTTTAAGGCTCGCAGTGGTGGGCCTCCTTTGCATGTAGGCATCGTGCTCGTCATTTATACTTTACGTGACAAGCTGGGATTTTATTATTTTGTTCGGTTTCTCTTTTAAGAAAATTTCATCGTTTTATGCTTGTAAGTACTTCAACTTCCTGTAAATCTGAGGAAGTCAAACGAGGGTCTTTTGGACTTCAATCTATTGAAGGACACCGTGGATTTTAGTCAGTACAAGTCTAACAGTCCCTCCCGTCCTGCCCTGGGTGGGAGAAATCATTTGATAATTTAATCATGTAAAAAAAATGTAATTACAATGACAATTTTAAAACCGAACAATTATGTTTAATGTGTGATACAATCTATATTCGATTTTGAAGCTCCATTAAGACATGCAAGCACTTGCATGGAAGTTTGACTACATGGTTTATGGGCAATTAAATTCTTGCATTCTCTGTCTAAAAAACGGCTATAAGGTCTGCTTCCTGGCCAAGCCAAAGAATTGAGATAAAGGATTCCTCAATTTAATTTTGGTCTTTTGCAAAATAATCCTGTGTAAAAAATTTCCGACATCCTGGGAGAGTATTATTAACACAATTTGGCAAGGAGACTCTTACATCAAAGATGCACCGTTTAGACCAAATGAGCCGTGGGCCATTCACGCATAATTTAGGCTCGGAACTGGTCGTAAAACGGTGACGCCGTTGACCGGCAACAGCCCGGCAACCGGACCGCCAATATCAACCGTTTCAGCTTTATGGATCCGGTGTAAGTTTTCTATTGACCGTTCGTGGTAAATGAAATATAATGTTCGATGGATTCAGCCTTCAGCCTACTGTTCCAATAATGGGGTTCAATGAACTAGTCACTTTTCGTGTTTATATTTTGGAAGAGGATATTGTTAGGTTTGATTAAAAATGTGATTAAAGTGAGTCCACACTACCAAGTATGCCAGCGTATATAATAACATAACTTTAGTTTAACAGTTGGAGAAACTTTCAATTTAATATCTCAAGTTCTGAAAAAGTTTCCTTTAGCAAAACTTGACACTTTTCGTCTCTGGAATAAGAAATAAGTACATTATGAAAGTGAAGTAAAAAAATTCAAGACCCTGATCTAATACATAGAAGCCTTCCGATAGAAGCATATACCAACATTAAATACTCGTACATCGCACCCTTCTTCCACACATTACCCGAGCAAACTCGACATAAAAACAAAGTTATAGTAAAAATCACGTAGTATCAACATACTTATAGGAAAATCCACGGTGACGGGACATAGCTTAGCGTCGTAACGTAAAGATAGGGGGATATTTATATAGTGATAAAATCCATTTACGACGAGCCCTGTACAATGCGGAGCGAACAAACTTTATTTCCATTGCTTTCATATCTCGGGAGGTAGGTAGGGATGGGAAAATATCGATGCTTTATGGCGTATTCGGGTTGTCGTTTTGATGATTTTAAAGGACGTAGTTTTGATTGAAACTTAAAAAGCATTTTTATATTAATTGAACCCGTTCTATTCTACAAGACGCAGCTCTGATGTCTGAACGAGTTTACTGCACGACGCTCTGATGATTACATAGATACTGAAATTTAAGAAAATCTTATTCAATGTATCAGTTGTTCTAACCTGAATAACATTTAGAACTGTTAATAATAATTCAAGCTCCAAAGCATGCTCATTCCGAAATCCCACTGAAAAAATCCAAAGATTCAGTTAAAAACACAAATATTTATCAATCAATCTAACAAGGGAACAAATCGACCTTGGTTCATCACTACTAAAGCCACCCTCAGTTTTTCCTTCAATTTTCCTTTTGCTACGATCTCCACATAATTGACGAAGAATTTTGATTGGTCCGTACCTACGCCATATTCTATGCATTCGTCGCGTCGAGAATTTTCTTTTTTTTTTCATTCTTTTTTTAATTTCAGCACAGCTTCATTTATTATTCCGCCTCTTATTTTAATGGCTAGCTTCGTTATTGTCCGTCGAGTTCTCGATATTATTTTCGATTTTAATCGCTGGCTGGATCTCGTCTGTTTTTGTGGGTCCTTGTTGATTGAAGTGTTTCCAGTGTTTTTGTTCAACTTGTATATTTAAGCGTTTGTTTTTTAAATTCTCATTGTGTATTTTAATTTTTACTATCTTTGTAGTGGGAGACGTGGGTTTATTTTTGGTACTATATTGCTTCGTGTTTTTTAGTTGTTACCTTCTAGATAGCTGTATTGCCAGTTTAAGTACCAACTGGCGTTATTAGTGACTAATTCAAAAATGTCAAATATCCGGAACACTTTCAGAACACCTACTTTACTTCAAATCTTTTGCATACGAACTCACACATTAAAACACATACAAATCTCTGCAATACTCAGGAGAACATTTCAATCGGTGAAAGCAATTACTCGTCAAAGGCGGTACAGTTGAATGCAGAACTGATTAAACGGTACAATCGCGGACAGTATTGACAAAACTGCGCGCGTCGATGCGCCGGCGTCGAGTATTGAACAAATTTCCAATATGGCCGCCCATTGAAACGTCACAGCGTCAGCATTGTATGCTCATCTCAGCGATAGTTGGGAGAATAGAATAATCGGTATTATTGGGAATTTTTAACGTTTTTAAGAGGAGACAACTAGCCTCGTTTGTTAATCTGTGGCTCGCTTTGCTTGGCTGTCACGCGAGAAGATTTGTTCTTAAAACTGCTTGATTTTCAGACCTTTTGAACACACACGCCCGCGTTAATAAGGACTTTTAAATGTAGCTGATCTCTTACAATATTATTATTAAACGTGATAATTGTCAGACATGTTATATTTCACTGCATGTCACCCAGAAAACTTCCTGATTTCCAGTAAAAAGCTCTCTACCATTTTCCTGAAGATACCAAAATAATTTCAGATTAAATGCAAGAGCTTGAACACAGTATCACTCGGGAACCAAACCCGGTGCGGCGATTAGCGCACATTTGGACTGACGGGAATTCTTCCACACAATGTCTGATTAATAGGCATTAGGATTCAGATCGCGCACGCCGCGGCGCCGCCGGCTCGATGACTGTGGCCGAGAATTGAGCACCCCTAGAAGATAGGATATCATAGGGGAATATACTGATGTAAATGGTATCATCTAAAACTACTCGTATTAAAAGGAATTTGTGTTCTTACAAAAGCATCGAGACCATGAAGTAATTTTCATAAAGATGTAGGATAAGAAAAAAAAAGTTTAATGTATCTTTCTACCTTTGGTCCTAATAAAAAAATCACTCATATAAAATAATAAGAACCAAAAGCACAAAATAAACACCAATATTTAGCGGCAGTGGTTAATTCTTTACCACTAATCTCACTACCTTCAGTACGACAGTTACACACATTTCCTTCTAAAGATTCCACAATTCGCGTACCGTGTAAAAGTTGTGCTGCAATTTTTCCTATTCGACTTAGACACATTTATAGGCCATATTGGAATTTAGGAGAGATTTTATTGACTCCGTTTTATGTTAATTGGATTTCCTTTAATTCGTTACGGAAAATATTCTCATTTGCAATTGGATAAAACGTAATTCTAGAAAACATTTGTTACTTGTTTATTTGAGCATTCCAACAACATAATTATGTATTAAGCTTTGATGATGGAATAAATAAAACAAGATAAAATTGCTAATTGGTACTGTTATCACTGTTTCAATATATCATCCTCATCTTGATATTTTTGTAACATAAATTACAAATTACACTGGCATTCAAAGTCGGTTATGACTCCATTATTCTAAAGTCTAGCATAGTTAAAATAAACTGTATTAGTCGGTGCACTAAGTTAACCCGAACCACGATTTCTACATAAAATTCATCTGCTACGAGACCGCGGTAGATTCATACCGGGCATGACCTGCCCACACTCTGATGTTACCATAATTCTACAGCGATAGTAGTATATCATAATTTAAACAATGTAGTAGCTAAAAAAAATTATACATACAGTCGAATAGAGAACCTCCTCCTTTTTGGAAGTCGGTTAAAAAGTACAAATACCTATGCTAAAGGCGACTTCTGATGTAGTTAGAAAAACATGCAATTAAATTTCAGAACGCCCACAATATGAGTATCTATCTACTTCCCACAACTGTTCCACTAAAGGACCCAAGTTAAATTACAACTGCATCAGCAAATTCGAAATCTTTCAGCGCACAAACACCGCGAGGCTTTCATTTTAGCGCTGAACTAATATTATTGCGAAATGTCCGCCGAGTTGCATCCCTGCGGGTTCATTAACCGTACCCCCCCCTCCCCCGACCTACCCCGCGTACCGCCGGCCGCACCCCCATCACCCCCTTGAACATCCAGCTACCCCGAGGAACTAGTATGACTAGATTATTAAATGGGAGATTCATGTATGAAATAAATAGGGGTTGTCTATATTTAGTGGCGGTCAGACTGCAGTTGGGCTATGTAAAAATAAGAACTCTGCATTCGTCCATATTTATTGCATAGAAACTCGAACATTGTGCCTAGATCGAATAATAAGTTTACTTTTAAACCTTTAATTAATCTGCTTCTTAAACTGAGTTTAGCAACCTCCACCAAGATCAATGAAAAACGATTTATTACAGCTCAATCAACGGTTGATCGAGGACAACCTAATGTTGTCTTCAGTTGGTCCCACAAGGCTATCATAAGGCTTACCACCTAGGATCTACTAAACACCTGAAGTTAAACAAAAGAGAAGTTTTCCAAAACAATTCCAACCACTTCTGAATCAATTATAACCCCTACACCGAGTATCTTCCCCAGCCGTGTCAAAAAGTTCGCAGCTCGAGCAGCCAAACAAAAATATTTTAAAATATGCAAACGGCCGTTGACGCGTCGCGTACTTCAAGACTTCATTACAGAGTAAAAACAATACCCGTTAGGAAAAGCGGGATTTCTGTTTTCAGGATCAAAATAAAAAATTAAGATAAAAGTACAAGACAAGTTTTTATTAAAAGCGCTTCTGATCTTCTTCTCTTTATGGCTAGAGATGCTTTGGTCATCCCTATTGCTCTGTATTTCTTGAGCATAAGTTAAAACGATAGAAATACTTCTTTCTAGACGTTAATTATAATCAACTACCACAATTAAACAATATTTTGCATGACTAGCTTAGCTTTTTTTAATTATTTTTTTAGCGTGGTAAAATCATCAAATGAGTCCTCAACCCAGGGCAGAGCGGGAGGGACTGTCAGACTTGTCTGTCTGTCTCTTGATATATAACCAGTAGAATGTGGGAGTAATATAATTACACCAGACAGCCCTTATTGAAGGACACCGTGGATTTTAGTCAGTCAAGTCTGACAGTCCCTCCAGCCCTGCCCTGGGTGGGAGGACTCATTTGATGATTTTACCACGATAAAAAAAAGACAGAGCAGAAGTCTGTCATTTTGAGAAATATTATGAGCAGAAATGAGGACAATACCCTCTACGTTCTAAACGTAACATTCACTGTTTTTCAAGCTCGATCTTATTCTACAAACTGAAACATCCATCGTCCAAGCGTAATACATTGAAATATCTCCGTTCGTAGTCACCAATCTTAATTTCCCGTCGCTGGCACTCCTCCAGATCGTTTGTCTCTGCTAAGTGACGCTCGGACAATGCTACTGGTACATATGTATTTGTTATGTACGGCTAAAAGGTACCAGACACATTACTTAGTCTATTGTGGTCTTAAGAAAATATTTTTGTGAAAAGCTTAAGGGGGCAATGTTCCTGATTTGTTACGAGATAATAATTGAACTCTCATAACCCAAGAATTGGATATTTATCGATCCTAACCTAACCTATCTTCAGGAATACTTCTCGCCAGCATAATAATGAGCCGACATCTGTGTCAAAAAAACCCCTCCAAAATAATCTTCTCACCTTTTCACTTGACAACAAACTTGCATTACATAATTCATGGACGATACCTTGCACGCATCTACACGCACACAAGCACGGTGCTGTGACATGTGTTTACAAACAACTAATTAGAAGGAGTGCAGTGTTGTGTGCGTGTTTTTGTTTCGCTGACAATGGTCGCGCAGCTGCGCGTGTGTGCGTGAGCTTGTCTGTGTGAAGGCTAAGGTAAGGGGCCTGATGGCTGGCATAGCTCATGTAAAATGCATAAGATACGCTTTCATACAGGCTCGGGTCGCGTCTCGCGTTTGTCTCACTACGCACAGATGTTTGGTGAAAGCTGGTTTTTGCGTGGCCGTGAAACTTAGCTGAAAGAGAGAAACGAAATATTTTTGTGGAAATTACTTACAGTTTGTTATTGTTGAAGCCTATAAGACATTCTATTTGAAAGACTGAAATAGAAAGCTAGATGCTTCCTATTTCTAGGATTGTCTCTTTTAAGTTTATATAAGGTACCTCATTATTCAGTTTATATAAGGTACCTCATTATTCATATTGCCGATTACTTTGGCTTCATTAATGAACAGGTTGAATGATAATAAATCCATGTCTCACAATAACCATTTATTTATCGAAGCAAGCCAATGCTGTTTCTATGTACAATAATTCGTAATAGAGAATTATTTGCTAACACCTACACGCTAAACAGTGTAATTAAAGCGTAAAAGATTTATTGTCGCTATTGACAGCCGAATATCTATTAACCTACAAATAAATTATATATAATCTAGCGATCTTAAGTTTACAATATACTAGATCTAAAGATGTAGGCAGATTATTTATTTGCTCAGCTATGTTATAGAAAACAAGTAAGTCTTGTACCACTCCTTGCTGTCTCAAATTCCTGAGATTTAAACCTGAATTCGGAAAATCCTTGAACAGCAATCATATGTTCCACCTAACCCATATATCCTGGAGACGGAATACCGTGACCTTATTCAGGCAGCGACAAAAGTATTGCGCGTGTTGCGCATTGCAATAGCAAGGTCGACGTCCCGACTAGAGGGGGAGGGCACACGGGAAGGGGGTTAAAGGGGGGGGGGGGTGATAACCCCTCCCTCTCCTGGTATTGTTCTCACCTCAGACACAACACTGCTCCTGAAATATAAGAATTAAAGTTCAGATGGTGGAAATTGTTTTGGCTGGAGGTCGGAGGATCGGAGGACCGCGCGTGAAATTGTTGTGTCGTTGAAATGATTATGTAGTCGTGTTTGGACAGGGAAGGGAACTGAGGAGGACTTGGAGGGAAACTGTGATGTTTATATTGTTGGATACTAAGCGTTGGGAGCCAGCAAGAGACCTAGACGAACGTCATCGATGAAAAGCTTAGTCCTCAGTTACAACAATTACAAAACCATTGCATTACTCGAGCTCTAGAAAAGATAACGAATAACTACTACTTACTCAAAAAACAATCACGGACAATACTCAAATTATTTGAGTTTCCAATCTAACAAATCGATGCCTACTTATTAAAATACAAGGCTCTGATATGAATCATATGCTGAAATAAAACACTTGTGCTAACAATTCCTTTTTCTCTTTTCAGGCCAACAACCGCCTACGGAAAAATCAGAAAATACCTGAAAACTTAGATCCAAAATCGATTCCAAATTAACTTCTATCTCTAGTCTCTACCCTAAAACTTGCACTCAAGGTAGCAAACATTTTAATCCTCAGTAGTGACACGAGGCTAACGGAGTGGCGGCTAAAAAGGCAATATCAGGAGATAACATCGATAGCCGTCGGAACAGTTCGGCTGTAGGCACGTAAGTAGGCTGTGAAAATGGCCGCCGTAACGCTGTGTTTGTACATACTAGAATGGCAAGTAGCGAAGGTGTGGTTGATGATGAAGATGTTACGGAATTAAAATTTGATTCTCAAATTCAAAGTGCTTATTTCAAATAGAACAGTCACTTTTGATTTCCAAAAAAAACTTACAGTGTAGCCACAAAGCATAATAGATGTGAAAGGAATCTAGTTCATTAATATTTGGAATGTGTGTAATGTAAAATCAATTATAAAATTTATTAATGAATTAATGTCTTTTCTTGTATTCTTAGAAAAGTGTGTAAGTAAATGAACCAAAACTTTAAATTAAAAGAAAAACAACGGTTTCGATAAGTTTTAAGAACGTCTCTCCTTCAAGTTGTAAACGAAACAAAAACATACAAGTAATCTTGAAATTTCCATCACAAAATAGAAGAACTAACTGAGGGAAATGGCTCATTAAGGCTTTCTTAGTCTTAAAAGCTTTGTGTGGTTATTGGCGCTTTTCAAGCTATTACATTATTGCCGCAACCAAACACTATTAAACTCTGGCGTGGATTCCATTCAAAAGTTTAGTTGCCTCGTAAACCTCACCTACTTATGTTACTTCGTTGAAACTGGTAATCAGTCCCTTCTGTGGAAAATGCCGCTTTGTCAACGCTTTTCAGGCCATAAAACGTCGTTTTCTATGACGTAAAGAACATTTTAAGATTATTTTTGTAACGACAAGGACAACTGTGAGAACTAAAGGATAATGTCATCAGGGTCATCAAAGTTAGTAAGTAAAATGAAAAAAGCTTGCTTTGAGCATTCAAAATGATTACCAATTACTGTTGTTAAGATAAGTTCCTATTGGAGGAAGTAAGAAGTTACTCGAACATGTGATAAATCTTAGTGTCTTTTTATCTTATATCTCTTGTTTTATTTTCAGTCAACTGAATATTTCTAACTTTCTTGTTTCTCTTGAAACAGCAGATACAACCGTTTAATACCACAAGTTACACTAAACACGGTCATTAACTCCAAAGCACAACTTGGAACTTATTACCATAATACACATTTTTTCTGTTTCCCTCGTCCCTCTGAGTGTACGTTCACTAATGTCGGGCGGGTGTGTGCAGGACATCTGCCTGTGTGTGACATCGTCGGCATAGTAATAGGCCTCTTGTGACAATCGCTCGACTTTCCATCCACATTACGTATTCGTCGGATGCCTTAGGACCTACTATAACCCGCTTCGCACCGGACACGCGTATTGCCTCTCGCTGTTTTTATTAAAAGCTATCTTTTTTTCATTTCCAGGTTATGGTGTTATGGTAGATCGGTCACGTGGAGATGAGTTTCGACTGAGAAGAAAAGTTGTCTTGACAATGGATCCTTATTGACGTCCAAGATTTTGAAGCTTTGCAGGATTGTTGTCAAGACTAATTTCGAGGTTTTTTTTTTGTCCTTTTAATCGTCAAAACATAAATTTAGAGATGAAATCCTAGAGTTCGAGGCTTTTCATAATTATGGTTGATACAAGTTTTTCTTTTTATATTTATTAGTAATAGTGAAAAAATGAAATGAAATGTAAAAAATAATCTGCATTATCAGATACTCAGAGCGTCGTTTTTATACCTAGTAAAGCTACTGGTCCATGAAGACGCTTTATGATGAAGGGTGATTTACCAATCTCCGTGAAGCGTAAACTTATCGACATGTGTGTCCTGCCCGTTCTAATCTACTACGGTGCTTAGACCTGGTTGCCACGTTACCGCATCGCACAAGTTCCGTCTTAGAGTCAAAACGTAGTGCACAAAAAGTGCATTATTGACGTGGCAAGAGGGCTGCCAGGCTGAAGTGGGGTTGGGCGTCAGCCGCATGCACGTTCACTGCTAAGCAAAAGTCTCCACACAATGGGCGAGTGGAAATGAACGGCTTCGACAGTGGTGCCGCCGCTGTCGAAGTCGGCTCAAAAAGACGTGGCGAGACAACCTGGACACATACCGTACCATACCGGGTTGTATCGATATAATGGACAGGACACGAGCTCGTGGAAAAACTTGGGAGAGGCCTTTGCTTAGCAGTGGGCCAGAATGGGCTAGACAAAATGATTCTGCTCATTCACACGAAGACGACAGACGCAGTCTTTTTCACGATTTGTACTTTTTTGACAGTCGCAATGCTTTCCTGATCCATAAAAATAAACGAATCGTATGCAGTGTCCATCTGCCAAGACTTTTTTTTTTTTTCAAGAGTCTCCAGTGACGGTTCCATGTGAATGAGCCCGTATTAAAACAAAAGAAATTTATTACTAAAACACATAGTCCTAATTATACTGTTCTTCAAAGGTCATCAAATTATTTTTATAGTCCCTAAAATTATAATGATAATAATAATCTTCTCATTGTGCAGCTGGCTCAAGGGCTTGATGCAGAAAGCAGTTCTTTTGGACACGGCGCGCATTGTGAGGAGGTTCCTCTCTCTAGAGTGAGTCTAGAGCCTTAACCACCGGCACCTTGGACCCTGTTCCCGATGCTGGTGGACCACTATTTTTTATATTTTTAAATGTTTTTTCTTTTTGTAATTTCTTTTTTGTAAAAATATTTAAAAATGTAAACAGATAGGAAAAAAAATTAATAAAGAGTATAATCTTTAGTAATAAAACAGCATTGTTTTCGAGATAACTTATATAAATTCAGAAACGAGTTTGTTACTGGTTAACGCAACTACACATTTAATTTACAACATAAAAAGTTATAAAACTGATAGTAAAATAATAATTGTATGAATATCATTGCAATGCAGGCGAATGAATGAACATATATAATACTCCAAAATATACCTAATGCTAATGAAAAGTTAGTATCATCTAGGGAAGAAGAAGAATAATCTAGAAAGTGAGAGTATTAGTACTATCGAAATGATAACGTTCCTAATTTCCCTAATAATCATTGCTGAATACGTAGATGAACTAGGTTCTACTTTTCTACTATAAGAAGAAAGAAAGGAAATAAATCTTTTCCAAAAAAAACATTTGACAACAATGTTTTAAGAAGTAGTGTTTAGTATGTGTTTCGAGTTCCCGATATTTCAGCACACATCATTTATTGAAGGCATTTGACAGATTGGGATCGGCTTCCAGTCTAACCCGAATCACCTGGACACAGTATCTTATAATATCAAGCAACCACTTAACTTACTCCTATCACCCCTATAATCCAGTTACTGGAATTACCATGAAGTCTGAAGCCAGTTGCAGTTCTCCATAGGACCGGTCACGATCTAAACCTTGCAAGGTTCAGATTAATTCATTAATTTCAGAAGTGAGGAAGTAGGCACTGTTACGTGAAAAAAATGTAATTTTTAGTTTGATTTTAGTCTCTTAGACACTCCTGTAGGTGCTTACCTGTAGGTGCTACCTAGTCGTTATCGGTACGTACCCACTAAAATATGAATAGATCCAGCCGAACTAATTGTGAAGTCCGAGCTAATTCTAAACTACAACACTGTCGGACGGCTGTCAGCGCCATAACTAATATAGTTAGTGTTACTAAACTAATTCTTGAGCTTAACGTGACTAAATGTTGGACCTTGAGACGAACACTTTTGTTTTACGAATTTTGGACACCGGTAATGTTGTAAAAAATGCTTTTTAAGAGTTCTGCGAGTCTAATTTTTTACGCAGTTTGTATGAGTTCATAATTAAGAAATATTACAAGCGTAACAATCCTTTCACTTTAGAGAAGTTTTATTAACTCCGTTAGAAACGTTCAGCAGTAAAGTTTAAGAAAGTTCTAGTAACACATTGTGAGACACTCAACAAATTTATCGTATCATATTAGCGGTTGGAGTTAGTGGTAGTACTCCTCGAGCCTTATACTCGCATTGTGAGGAGGTTCCTGTCTCTGTAGCCCTAACCACCGGTAGCTTGGCCCATGGTGTAACACTATGTTTTATGTTTTTATGAAATATTTAAACATGTAATAAATATTTATGAACGATAACAAGAACAAGACAAAGCTGAAGTAAATAAATTATCACAGAAATTATCTCCTTTTTTTTTATCGTGGTAAAATCATCAAATGGGTCCTCCCACCCAGGGCAGGGCGGGAGGGACTGTCAGACTTGTACTGACTAAAATCCACGGTGTCCTTCACTAGCCCTTTACGTACCGGGGTTACGGTAATGGGAAAGTCCCGCGACCCTAATGGCTATGGCCCTCTACAGGCCCCGTCATTATGCTGACACTCCTTGAGGCACGCGTGGAACACAACGCGCCGTCGACCCGGGCATGGTTCATGGTCGGACAGCGAGTCGCCCATTACTCGCCGCTCGCATGCCCGCGCCTACGGTGGCCGGAGATCGTCTTGCGACGTCCGACGCCGTGGGCGTCCACCACTGCGGCTGGGGTGGAGGGAGGACGCTGTCCTCCCCCTCACGCGGGTCGCCTCCTCCTTCGCGAGCATGACTGCTTCGCAGGAGGCGACCGCTTTCCACTCCGTCTCGCCCCGCAGCATGGCCTCGACCAATGCCGGGCGCGAGAGGTCTCCGCCAATCGCCGTCGTGAGGACATGGCGGTGCTCTGCCCAAGCGGGGCAGTCCTGCACCGTATGCTCCACCGTGTCCTCCGGACGATCTTCGCAGTGGTGACACCCAGGCGTTTCTTCCCTCCTTATCAGACACAGGAACCTCCCGAAACTTCCGTGTCCGGTGAGGACCTGCGTCATGCGGTAGGTAAGGACGCCGTGACGCCTATCCAGCCACTCCTCAAAGAGGGGTCTTACCGCCGCGCTTGCGGCGTGCCCGAACCTCGGTTGCGACAGTCGCTCCCTCCATACTGCCCTAAAAATTATCTACTAGAACAGCCTTTTAATAGATTCTTTGATTTCTTATTTAAATCGAATCAAATCTAATAGAATTAACCCAAATTTCAATAGATTCATCTTTCAATGTTCCGAACCTAACTTTTGTCCATATTGTTTATTCAATAATCAAGCCCTTGATAATACATATCGCGTTAATTTACTCGAAAGATATACAGGATATTTTAAAATTCACTGCTTATTCCAGGGCAGTTCAACATTTAAACATTCGGGGACTGGTTATAGCATCTGCAAGATGGCCTAGCTATGATGAGTGATGATCATCAACATACAACATATCTTTAGCATTTAAAACACCTTCTGAATGAACCCTCAGTAACTATAATCATAACCACTGACGATTGAGCTTACACCCAACACTCAACCAGCCAGGCAGACCTCCATCTTCACCTGCTCACTCCCCAACTGACGTACTGATGACAACTGTAGAGTGTGGCTCCAATCCCGCGAACCACCCACACCAATACACCCCCGAAACAAAATCGCTAAAACTTAAGAGGCCGACGACACCGCGGCCCGAACTGCGCCGCTCCAAATGTATTCAAATATATGCGCGATTAATTCAGGCTGCATAGCCAACGGGACGGTGTTAGTAGTGGCAGCCAGTCTCACTTTCTACGCCGGATCGATGGGGCCGTGACCTTCAGTGCCTCTTATTTGGTTCCTGAATCGATTTTTTGCAGGAATCTTTGGTAAATGGATAATTTTTTTGGGGAAATTCTGCCGGCTCTCTGTTCGGCCGAGCATTGATGACTTGTATTGTTCTAAGCTGGAGGGTATTAGCCATGACCTACAGTGACTCTAATGTGGCACCAGAATACATAATTTTGCTGACATTTTCAAGATTAGGATTGGCGAGCTGAATCAGTAACCCACAGCACGGAACATTACACGGCTGCTGCTGCTGCTTCTTCTCTTATTAAGTCGTTTATGACGTAGTTATACTTGTGATACAAAACTTTTTAGAAATAAATCAATGTGGCCTTGAACTTCAGGCGTTCTGAAATCGTTTGTGAAATTCTGGATTAATATTCCAAAGCTGAAAAACTGATGGAACCAAACTACTCAAAAAGTGCTATCACTTTTATCCGAACAACACTGCTGATGGCGCTTTATTATGACATACTTAAATGGCATACCAACTTAAGCAGGAGCAAAAAAAGAACCACGCAGTAGTCGTTTGGTGGGAAAATATTCTTATCAACACGAAAATAAGTTATTATGGTTTTTTTTTTACTGAAAAATTACTGACTGTATGGCAATGACGTTATATCAAGCTATTGGCTATTACATTTTGAAATTATATCACCTCAGTCTTTAAATTTCTGACGATTTCCGTGACATAAAGATTATAGACCCGATAGCCTTCGCACTCTAAAATCTGCATACCCAGATAATCTAAGACACCGTTTGTAAGATGGATAAACAACTATTCATAGCACCTACCTAATATTGAAAAGTGGCTCCATTCTGCATAATGGAACTAGATTTTCCGGAATATAAAGACGCAGACTGGGTCAAGGCTGTCGGTGTACCTAACATTCCACCTAATGACTATCACACATAAAATATTCAAGCAAAAAACTTCACGCCGAAAGCGGCACTTTAAATAAAGTACGCACTTAGGCTGTATACCAACTATATGATGTTTTTTATCTTTACGATTACGGGAGCGTCCCGCGAGATGCCAACTACAAAGGAACCACTAACTATCAATACATCCCTTTATAACGGTTAAGAGCCTCCGTTTTACAGCCAAAGGTTCGCGTTCAAAAGAAAAAGGCGCCCTTGTAAAATTCCTTTTCAGGTCTCGAAGGAGTTTTCGAGTAGAAGTAAAGAGTGTTGGAAGCACAAACATAGTGGTAGATATAGTAGGTAGTGCGGGGCGGTGAAGGAGCGCCGCTGTGTGCGTGCGACGTGACACGCACACATAGACACGTAGTGTGGCTGTGTGCGTGGAATGCGGTACACGAGAGTACGGCGGTATGATGCGTTCGCGATAAAATGAAAAGCTGATGACGTCACAGGATGTTTACGAAATGCGTTAAGAATCTTTTTTGGTGTAAGTATAAGTTTTCTTGGTAAGTACATACTACTAGGTTCTGAGAATCAAACAGTACAGCCTCTATAATTAATATCATGTCCTTTACTATAAATTCAGTTGAACCATTTAACTAAAGAGTCGAAACAAACTTTGGATATTAACCTTCCAGAAGTAAAACATGAAACAGACAAAACAAACTTCATAGGTTCAAATAATATAAGATAGCTGATCTTACTCCTGCAGAATTTCAGTCTAAATAGGCATACCCACTAAAATGAACTGACAAAATCAAATATAGAAATTCTACTTGTTTAGCTATTATTAAATACGATCCTCCGTCGTACGAGCGCATCCGTACACGGCACACGCACACATGCGAGTGGCTACGTGCCGTCGTCTTGGCAACGAGACGCATGCGCGGCGCCGCCCACCGGCCCCCCTCCCCCCACCCTAGACCAGACTTAGCACTACTAAGTGTATGGAAGTGAATCTATTCTGTATGATTGGTCATTGAAGATAAGTCGTTTCGAGTTGAACACCGTTTCTGCTTTTTTCTTTAATAGGTGTCGCTAAGTATGGGTTCCCTTTTAGTTTTATGTATCATTCTGCCCGCTTCTGGTTAAATTGTTGGTTAGGCTCGTTCCTCAATGAATCATGATTTAGTAGGGTTTGCATTAATTAGAACATCATTATACACAAATATGTGAGTCTGTTTGTAAACATTGTGGAAATGTTTATGTAATGTTGAGTATGCTGCTATTCTGAACTTAATCAGAATTTGGGGTTTGGTAATTAGAATTAGCCTTAATTACAATTATCTTTTTGGAACGACTTAAATGTTTAAAATGAATATCTTTTTCAAAAGCGAAATAGGTACATTTAAACAGATAATTAATTATAATAAATACAACATTATTTAAATACGAGCTCATTGAATACATCTACGTTAACAGTCTGATTGGTCACTTTGATAAATGTTCAATTATCCGATCACACACCGATATTTATTGCTCATAATTGTTCCACATTTATTTATGTATTGTAAACTATTGATAAATGGAAATTGTCATAATTACAGCTTATCAACGAATTAATTGTTGGACCGTTTTAATTAATAAATTGCATATTGATAACGTGTATGGCTGATAATAAAGTTATAAGACATTACTACACATACATAAAAGTGATATAATGAATTAGAGGGTTATATCTGTTACAATTTTCTTTTCAGAAAAAAATCTCAACTTAACAAAAAATGTGTGCGAAGTTTGTGTTTTCTCCTCCTACATGACATTTTGTCTTATAACGTCCAAACTTCAGTTACGCTACAATATTCATAACAACATTTACAATCTCCAAACAAAACGTTGTAAGAACAATCTCAATCAATAAAACTGTAACACCAACCAATCATTTAGAACTACGTAAATCAGATACAAGTAATAAATATTTACAAAAAGCAAAGACTAAACATACAATAATGGACCGGAGAACACGGGACAACATAACTATAGGAGGCGAGAGAGAAAAAGAGATAGGAAAAACAGAGAGAAAACATCACTCACACTGTGGAAAATTATACACTGTAGAGATGTGAAATGGCACACAGAAGTCCGATTTTCTTCAGCATGTGTGTGGGTTTGAGCGTGTGTGTGTTACGGGAAATGCTCGTAGCATGAATGTAGGTACCCGGCTGATAGCGTTTGTCATGCAAGATATGAATCCACTGTCTTTGTAAGGGCTGTTAATACTTTATTTTTAACGACAACGTTTTACTTCAAGATTGTGGGAAAACGGCCTGTACCGAGTTTGCCTTTTCGTGCACAAGAAAATGTAAATTACGAAGTTTCGTTGTACAAGTTCGAGGTGTAAATTATATCGTGATGTTTCTATTTACTAACTTAAACTTGAATTAAATTGCTGCTCAAAGTTTTCATAAGTTTTATTTTGATATCCCCGAATCCTTACGATTTCCGATTGAGAAAACATTCACAAAACACAAGTTTTGTGAATGTTTTGTCAATCACATAGTTTCTGTAGTTATAGAAACATTTTAGATATTATTAATATTCCTAGACAGTCCAAAAGGTATTATACTTACTTTGTTTAACTCCAACCATATAAATACGTCATAAGGAAAGGCGATGATAAATTAAGTTATGTACAAGCAGCTCGATTATTTGTTCTCATTTGAAGTTCGGGATGGCGGATTGTTTTGTCAGTTCTAATTGATGGGGAGGCTTGAGTACTGGAGTCATTTCACGGATCACTGCTGCGGTACCTAATTAAGCTATTATTTTATATAACTACATACAGTATGTAAAATTTAAAATAAAAACGTTTTTTCAAAAGGTTTGATATCGAGAATAAAACTGAAGCGTTTATAATGATAAAAGGTAACACAGACATTTAATAAAATATAATAATGTAAACATAGTGAATATACTCGTGACTAAATAAAGCCTCTGGTGAATCTTATCGTAAAACAACTCAATTTTCAATCGAAGGTTGTCACATTTCAATCACATTTTAGTACTATTACGGCACTTATTGAAATATTATGATCTTCCACATTTTTACGGAGCGAGAATAAAACCTAAAAAGAGAACTCAAAGCAGTTTACAGAACATTACAAGTTTACGACAAAATAATCGATCGTAATATGCGACGACACCCAAATAAACATAAACCCGTCTCGCGAACACTCCCGTGCCGATTCATTCACAATAAACGAATGCATTATAATTATTTAAATTTAAAACTGTTGTAAGTCTGCCCGCCATGCGCCAGACAAGCGCCGGCCTAAAATAAACACGAAACAAACTTTTATTAAAACGTCTACGAGCCGTTTTACGTGTTCAGAGTAAAAACGAGCGCCCAAGTGCCAAACTTCGTCGTCCTAACTTTGATACCGCCAACGCCATCTACTACCGAGTAGCGGAACTGTTGTGGTTCACAGAAAACTCTACTGAGGTAATAACGGTAAAAACGTAAAATAAAATATTTAATTAAAAGAAACACGTTACTACTATTACGTAACAATATTAGTGTGAAAGCGTACGTCTGTATTACCGAAGGAAATGAATTCAAATGACCTTGGTTCATTAATGCGGAGTGCCATAAATAATACATGAGGCACATTATCATTGTTTGAAGTTTTAACAGCTTTTTCATTGGTGCTAGTGCTGATGTTCCCACAGTTGCATGCTTAGCCTTTCATTCATACGCGGTAATTATTCTAAATGGTCGATTCATATCATTTATCATGATGATAGACTGATATATTTACAAATTACACAAAGTAAGTTTTGTTCGAATATTTATATATTCATACTTTATTTGCGTTGAATTGAATTATTGGAATATTTTCATCGTTATTAACACTAATTAATAACGATGGAATGTTTTGAATCATTGATATTATGTGAGCACACAAATAATTTTTGTTTTTATAATGTGGTTAATCGTCATGATGTGTTGGCATTCATATTTTATTGTGGATTCATTACATTATACGAATACCTACATTTTAGACATTCTACCTTGTCTTTATTATTATTTTTTCCTGACAAATATACAAAGCGTTTTCTTTTTTCTTGAGACTTAGTCGCTAATTTGTCATGAAAAAGAAAAAGGTTTTAAATTTAAAAGACATCTTTGAGAAAAACAGCATTACGTAGACATAACTTAAAGTTACTCATATGTAAGTACGGTCGTAAATTCTCCGTGAGCGAGTGATCCGACTGTGTGCCGCGTGCTCACTGCTTACTTAAACACAACTTAACTTACTTATTTTACTTCAGCGCTCAAACTTCACCTGTTTCTTCCCGCGCAGACGTATAAGTATTTCACCTGGGACAAGTTTCATATAAATGCTTTATCTTTTGCTGTTTAAGATGTTTTAGTCTTTAATATTAATGTTTAAAGACACCATTTTATTTAATTATTATTTTTTTGAAATATTGTAGCTTTTGCAGCGTTAATTTACAATCCTAAAATCAATTCGGATCGTTCATGTGGCTCCACCTATTATCATATAAGCGATATTGTTGTTTTCGGCGGAAACACCTGACAACGTATTTATTTCAGAATGATCGGTTCAGTAGTTTTTTGTGTGTCCTTCAATAGCCCTTTACGTTCCGTGGCCAAGATTACCCGATAGTCCCGCGACCCCGGCAGGCGGTTCAGTAGTTTAGGCTTGAAAGGGTAAGAAAGAAACAAACCAGTTTCGCATTTACAATCCTAATTAAGATTTTATGAACACACTAGCACTATGCCCGCGACTTCGTCCGCGTGGGTTACGTACTTTCTTAATTCCCCCTTTTCACCCCCTTAAAGGTTAAATTTCCAAAAACCCCTTCTTAGTGCTCCTCTACATTATAATAGGAAGCCGTGTGCAAAATTTCACATTCCTAGCCCCAGTAGTTTCGGCTGTACGTTGATATGTCAGTCAGTCAGTTCTCCTTTTATATATATAGATTTATGAAATCAGCAATGTAACTAAAGCATAATTTTATTTAATATTTTACGCACATGAAATTTCATTTCACATTAATGAAATGAAAAAAAATTATTAAAACTTTAGTTAAGTTTTCAATTGTGTATTTAGATTACATATAATTATATGCCACATAATTTAATGTGCTTCTAGAAAAAGCACATCTAAAATGATTTTTTATGAGTTGAAAACAGGTCGTTACTTACAGAAAATCCTTTAGTATTTTTAAAAGTGTGGCCATAAAATGTAATAATTTATGCCTACCTATAACATTTCTTATTTTTTCGTGTTTTTTTTTTTAATAAACATATTGGATTTAATACAATAATTAATCTTTTTAAAAAGTAATGTAAATATGTTCAAAGAATAAAAGGGAAAAACATTCTTGCTTGCAGACTTCTTATAAATTTCGATCTCAATTAAATATTTTTGTTTAAAATATTGGGTATCACCTACTGAAAATTACGCAATAGAATTCCGCATAAATACAATCTCCAAATAACATAACAGAATATCAGTTTAAAAATCAAAACACGCTTTTCACGCGAGTTTCGGCCAGTATTTACATGTTAACATGTCGCTAGACAACTAAGTGTGTAAGTCCAGTTACATCTTCACGCGTTATATGCAAACAAGAAACAATGCAACCAAGAAAAACACTAGAAAAAAATACTTCGTTACAGTGTAGTTCTAATTCGCCATGCGTTGTGATTTTGAGAAATAGTAGAATAACTTGATTGTACGAGTATTTCACTGTTTTTGTGTATTACCTAGTGAGCCGATGAATTTCTAGATGTTGTGGAATTGTGAGCTAGACTAGTTCTTGTTTAATTTTTTATATCTCAGTGCGGTTAGGTATTCTAATGATATGGTGTGCACCGGTTTCATGTAATGTTCCTTAAAAATTAGTGTATGCTTTACTAGAAAGGAATACGATTAAAAAAAAGTGTCTTTGAGATAATATGTTTTAGTAACCAAGACGGTGAAACTATTAAAATTCAATAAGTAGTTTTTCAGTTTATTCAAGAGGTAAAAGGTAATACCAGTTAATTAGAACTACCGTTATAAAAATGCCCGTAAAATTCCAATGTCCACAATAATATCGAACCTAATCCATCGTCATAACCCCATTGTATATGGCAGGAAGTTGCGTCACTTGGCCGGCCAATCAGCGGCTGCGTAGACCGGAAGTGGCGTACCAGGGTGGTGTCACGATCTGATTGTGACCCCAGGGGTGGGACGATATGGTTGGCTAGTAAGTGATTTTGGCAATTAGAAGGAAAGTAATTTTAATAATTAAATGTTACGGCTAATAACGCCAAAGACCCTTGACGGCGATCAGCTCAAGTTCAATAGTGATCCCCGGTGACAATTTGTAACTAAATTTGTTAGTATGTAGGCTATTAAAATATTGAAATGAAAAAAAAGTACCTCAGTGTATTTTTATTGTGTTTAAGCACGCGCGCTACATAATGTATTTGCCAAATGAAAACAATTATGTTTCGAGCTATGAATGTCGTATTTACAATTAGAAACACGCTTCATATTATTAAATATTAACAGTTTTCATACACTACATAGTGAATAGCTGTGTTTGACATCTGCAAAAAAAAAGCGATTTAGACCAAAGTATTAAAGTCACTTGAAATTGTTTGATAATTTACATGTTTATGTATTTAAGCAACTTGTAACTGACCATACCATTGACTGAATAAATACGATTTAAAGTTTTATCAAGTTCAATGTTATGAATTCAATAACACACAGATAGAGGACAAATACAGACTATTTCCATTGTGATCTAATACTTTAATACGTTGATAGCAATATAAATTAAATCGACCCTGAGTTTGGTGACAAAAGCACCTTCAATATCGTTCATATATGCAGACTAGAGGATACGATATTGACTGTCTCATTGTTTAAATAAATGTCATTTGCACTCCAGGGCAAAGTCACGAATGCCTAAGTTCTTTCTGCGCATAGGGTAACTGATAAAGAACATACAAAAATACAGGGACTTATAGGTACACTTACAGGTAAGTGAATACGTACATCTGTTTCATATAATAATAGTGAGGCAGCAAAAACAATAGTACGGTCGCGGGTCGTGCTATCGGCCGCGTGTTATTTCACGGCGCGGTGTGCAAATACTCGAGCAACCACAATTATACGTACTCATACCGGTGACTAATTTTAGTACAGATACGGCAGTAGGACGAGATAAGACTGAAAAGATGGCCTAATGGAATGTGGGAGCCGTCGGTGCCTAATGCCTATATTGTTACATACAATTACAGCGAGTTATTGGAAGCATTCATATGGTACCGACTCTCAATGAGCTTTAAACAATCAATGATGTTTTTCTGTTGAAATTAATTGAATGCAAACCTTGAAATTAGAACAGAACGCCGCTGATGCTTTTTGTAGATTATCAGCACTATTATTTTATTGATTTCTCTAAACACAGTTTTTATGTACTGCTCTATAAGTGTACCACTAAGTATAGGAGATACTTTCATAAACGAGGCTCTTCTAGGTGAAAGCCCTGTAAACTTTCAGGCCAGAGAAATAGAAACACAGGCTTCACAATCCCAACTCGTCGCAAATGCAATAAGCAGTGAACCCATGGCAAGGAACACCATAGTATACTTAGGTATCATAAAATTTTTTAATCGTATCACAATTAATCAATGGTTGTCTCATCTGCATAATATGTGTTTATTCTTTGCATAAAGTTGGCGCAGGTCGGTTCGGTATGATTCGGAGGCTTCATGCGATTACGGCGACACCTGCCGACGTTCCCACGGAATTTATAATTTCACCGGCGATGCAGCACGGATTGGCCGGGATCGTTTTAATTGTATTCCCCGAAACACCCGGATTTATTACTGACATACTTATATTATACGTATAGATGGAAAATAATCGTATTCCGCTTTTAAAGTAGAGGTTTGATTTGCATTGTTTTGGTTAGTAGTTTTGTACTGAAAGGGTGTCAGGTAACAGATTTCAGGTGTTGCTAATGTTTTGGAAATAAATTGAAGGACTAACCTTAAGCAGTTACTACTTCATGTAAAGTTATAATACTACCACTGTTGTACTGTGTTATTAGCTTTTCTTTACCTTTTTGTTCCTTCTGCCTAACAGTAGCTTAGTCCACTATTGTAGTAAATACTAAACTAATAGGCCATTTCAAAACAACAATATAAACCCGATACGTTCAGTTACAGCGTCATGATATTAAGTAATTTTGTGTAATGTACTATAATGAAGGCGTCTCCATATGGCGGGGTAGGCAGTGCGCCGTCGGCCGCGACTGCCGCCGTCTCCTCATTTCACGCATCGACTTACCAACAAACGACACTGCACTTCTTATCTGTACATACACTTATATGAACTTATGGGGTCACTAGTTCAGTACAGTACGTTGTACATCCATTGTTGTGCAGTAAGATTCGAGCAACGCGGAGCAAGTCATGTAAACTCCGCACATAAGAAACGATTATAACGAATACATTTTTGTGACATCAGATAACCAAATGATTCATTCATTTTCTAGGTACGGGGACGGTTTTCAGTCACACTTGAATATTAGTATTATATTTACATAGCAATCGTCTATCCCAAATCTGCATCTGTTTCTTCCCTTTGTTACTAAGTATTTTTATAAATAATAAAAATAAAACAAAATGCAATCGAATGCGAACCTATTCCATTTTGAAGTCGGTTAAAAAGACGAATCTAATCTTGAATTACTTGTAACATTTTCATGGAATTGTTAAAAGACTGAATTACTGTCGATGAAATAACAAAATAAAGTCTACAGATAGTGATTAAACGTTTAAAAATAAATTTATCTACTATCATGCTATTAATCCTCTATTAAAGGACCTATAACAATTAGCTTATTGCCAACATTAAAACACTCAATGATATTATGATCATTATATCATCCAAACGCGTGATATAATGAATTTCAAAAAAAAATTGTAGACTAATTCGTAATTTCGGATTCTCGTCTTATTGTGTTATTTCCCGCCATCTTGAATTTACATAGTTCTTACAACACTGTACAACACCCTATGGTATGAGAATCTTTTATAGAGGATTCACATCATGATTGTAGATAAAGTCTTGTATGCAACTGTTATAATTAGGTATTAAAACACTCATGTGATACTATTATCACACTCGGCTACGCCTCGTGTGATAA
Source organism: Agrotis puta (assembly GCA_943136025.2). Classification (NCBI taxonomy): domain Eukaryota; kingdom Metazoa; phylum Arthropoda; class Insecta; order Lepidoptera; family Noctuidae; genus Agrotis; species Agrotis puta. Next base: position 652,965 of record OW964168.2, read on the forward strand.
ACCCATATTCGTGTTTTAATACCCCTGATTATACAACAGTTGCATAAATAACTATGATAACACATCCTGAGTAATTTCAAAGCTTTATGTAACAGAACGTAGTATGGATAGGTGTACATTACTGGGTATCTACAAAGTGGGTACATAACTACCCAACACGATAGTGTGCGTATGGGTGGTTATTTTCGTTCATTTCATGCATGGCGACGCACGCAAATCGATGTGAACAATGCACGACTGTGTATATGTTTACCCTCATTATATATGTACGTATTTTCGATAGTCATTTGACAACACCCGTTCGATTCGCGAGGAAACTGCTGAAAATATTATTTTTTTCCATTTTAGTAGTTACTTGCTAGGTAATGCCGCACGCTTAGCATCACACCGTAGAATCGGGTTTTGACTTTTGTCGACGGAAAATAAAAGAAAATTATACAATGAATCATGTTATCTTCTGACAAGGTGATTTCAAGTAACGAACTCTCCAGAAGAATACAGCTCGGGTGGGCAGCTGTTGGTAAGCACGAACATATTTTCAAAAAGGTAAGGCCTAAAACTCTCGCTTTTTCAACCCGAGTTATAAAAGGGCCATGGAGCGAGCTATGCTCGGCATTACCATACCTACTAGATCGAGTGCGTTATACCGAAATCCCTCGTGGGGCAAAAGTCTATGTCGTCGGGGACTGGGCGATGCGCCACAAGTGCAGTTGGGCAGGATATCTGGCTAGACGCAGAGATGGTAGATGAAGTAAGGTTTTGACCGAATAGTGGCCAAGGTTCGGCTTCATAAACCAGGGCCGTCCAAAAGCGCTTTGGGTTTACCGATTAGCATGGCAGAAACGGGGGGAGGTCTATACCCAGCAGTGAGTGATTCCGGGCTGAAATAACAGAAAGAGGGAAGATTTCTGAAGGATAGCAGAGCAGTGTTTAAAAAGTAGAAAAAATATATTCTTTTGTCGTCTACGACCGTAGCCCTACTTTTATTTTTTGAACGTGGTAAAATCTTCAAATGAGTCCTCCCACCCAGGGCAGAGCGGGAGGGACTGTCAAACTCGTACTGGCTAAAATCCACGGTGTCCTTCAATAGCCCTTTACGTACCGGGGTCACGGTAATTCGTAACTCCCGCGACCCCGGCAGGCTTTGGCCCCCTAGAGGGGGCCCCGTCATTTTGTTGACACTCTTTGGAACACAACGCGCCGTCAACCCGGGCATGGTCCATGGTCGGACAGCGAGTCGCCCATTACTCACCGCCCGCGCCTACGGTGGCCGGAGATCGTCTAGCGACGTCCGTCACCGTGGGATTCTACCACAGCGGCTGGGGTAAAGGGAGAACGCTGTCCTCTCCCTCACGCTGCCTGCCACCTCCTTCGCAAGCATGACTGCTTCGCAGAAGGAGGCGACCGTTTCCCATTCCGTCTCGCCCCGCAGCATGGCCTCGACCAATTCCGCATGCGTTGCAATTGTGGAATTGTATATAAATAACTTTTTGTGTATTCTTGGTAGAAATGAGATTGCGTGAAGCAATGACAAGAAACAACAAGATTCATAATATTCTGTAAAACTAATTCATGGACAATCTGAATTCTCATAGCTACAGTCTGTTCTTCTGACTCTTGCAAGAGTTTTAGCTATACGTTTGAATTAAAAGCTACACTGCAAATCATAAAAACTGGAATCAACAAATAGTAAACAAGTACATGTACCTAGATATAATTTAGGCAACAGTCATCAATATTAATGCGTGTGTGTTTTACGACACAGTGTTGAGACAGCTAATCGACGCATAACGCGTGGTTACTGGCAACACTGGAAGAGGTCTTCCGTTAAGTTTGCTTATGTACACAGGTTTGATAGGTTTCCTTTTCCGGTGAATAGTTTTTCACAACGAGATTTGAAATATTTATGAATGTCCCGGGACAAAGTCACCCTCCCATTTTAAAGAAGTTGATCACTTCGTCTTGACACGACCAAATAGAAGCAGTCCAGGCACAGGAAACTCATTAATTACTTACTTGGTTCATTAAGTGATTCTGGTTTTGATTTATTTACATGGCCTACCGTAAAATATGCAACTGTTTTCTTATAACTTAACGTTACTCTACGTCATGACAAAAACAAGAAGCCCTTGTTATGATATTTTTTTGTTGATGTTAACTAGAAAACAGCCTGTTGCTAAACATCTTTCCATACTTGGAAGGCAAACCTACAGTCCAATAACATCACAAAAGTGACATACCTACACATTTCAAGTGGTCACATCAAACGGTAAACTCCGAAGGTGGAGCCCACATGTTAATAAAAAATTCAAGGCATGTGTGAAGTCCTGAGAATGATGCTAACGCCGCCATCTTGGACGTCGTGCGCCTGCGCATGTCGGCCCGAATGTTAAGTGTTTGTTATGGCTATTTTCAGTCAATAATGTGATGTGATGGTAATGTGTAATGATTCTATTACGGATGGTATGAAAAACAACCTTATAAGTTCTTAATATTATTCGATCGTCGTCCTAGGTTTGTGTCCCAACAGTGGCAAAGTGTTATTGGGTTTTTCCATCTGGATTTTCTAGTCAATTGCAGTCTAAAACATGGATTTGTGGTAACCGACTTGTAACCTCTATTAAATAGACTTAACAAATATGTCTGTGGAATGTGGATGTGGAATAGACACCTTTGTCCAACCATAATCTTTACTATAGTAATTGGGGTAGCCGATGTCTAGACCAATTCAATTTTATTTCCCAGCGACACGCTAAGAAGAAGCAGATAGTTAACATTTTGATATAATGAGAGGTATTTTTGGCTAAAAAAATAACATACATTCGAGTCAACGACACGATGGAATCAAGTCAATAGATCTTCGTCCATTGAAGACTTTTTTGTAACCCATTCACAAACCCGCCTTCAACGGGTTATCCCTTCAACCATTTTATCCAAAATGAGTTCATGGCTAACCGTAACGTAACCGTTTCGAAAGACAGTCGGTTAAAAATATCAAAAGCTGTGGGCGCTTAGCTGGCACTTATGTAAATGTGATGCAAATGCATGTATCGCTCGATCGCGGGGGACGAACTTCCTTCCGACGTGTTGTGCGCGCGCGCAGCGTATGTGACGCCTGTCGCAATGATAACACTGATAGTTACACTGTACTTACTGAATGATAGTTTTGATGGCGGTTGTACATAAGACCTAAATCCTACCTACCTTAAGTAGTAAAAGTTAGGTCGCATTTATATACATATATACACAAATTTACATCTCTTTCTCATGGGGGAGGCAGAAACTACCGAACATTACCTGCTCCGTCCTCTACATACTCTTTTCACCTCGCCCACGCTAATACATTCTTAATTTTTTTGTTCTATTACATTTGTTTTATGGTGGGACTGATCAAACCAAACCATTTACAAAGCCATTTAGTTACTTGCCGTGCGTAGGTCGTCCTGTAACTAATTATAAAGTCCACAAAAAACGTTTGCAAACAGAAACCTTAAGAAAATGGCCTCGTCATAACTTGGCATCTATGTATCTTGGCATGACAAATAAGGCCTCAACAGTTAATGAACACTACATTAAACTTTTACAGGTGTTGTCTAGGGAGCAAGAAGAAGCAAAATCCAAAACTTTTGGTAAATACTCTGGTCAACATATTAACTTACGTATAGTAACCTTACAAAAGACAAAGTAAATACTAACCGTGTAAGAGACAAGTATAGCCCATTACGTCAACAGTTATTTCCAAAGGGTCAGAAGTCACAATGACAATATAAAACAGTCCTGTATCTTCCCCTTCAGATTCGTATCACGTGCCTACTTAATATACATGGAACTAATTACGAACAAATTCCCCATAAAACTATATGTGGTAAGATAACAGATATACTATGGATTAGATGCCATTCAGAAAGTAACATGGAAATTGTATTAATTTGATTACTTGAGGCTCTGTGGGATGGATAAAAACAACAAAGAATTGCTGGAAGTCACTTTGAAAAAAGCTGAAAGAAATTTGTCTACAAAAGGATGCAACCATCCGCCACTTCCGTCAATCGGTTTCCCGCTACACTTACGATGTCATCGGTCCATCAAATGCTGCGTAATTAAAACTTATTGTGACAACCTCAACTTAGAGTTTGTTAGTTTAGTTCCTTCCATCTACTGTAGCATAGAAAACAAACTAGCAGGCATCATATCCACATAAACAGGAAGACATAACTTCCAACACTTTTCGCCAGCAAAATTAGCATTTAAATAAACTATCAATATACCAGAACTAACAGCTATCAAGTTTATATTTATAACTTGACTTCTGACAGTTGACAAGCGGCCTTGCTGTAGAAGTCCTACCATGAACGTGCGAAAACTTAAAATGTATATTTAATCGATTTTAGTCGTTGTAATGTAACTAATATTTTAAATACGGATGGATGGATGGATATTTGTTACTCTTTTACACAAAAACTTTAGAACGGATTTGGATGGATACACTGATTTTTTAATACCTGAATTAACACAAAGGATATTTTTTCCGGTATGCCTTTCCCGTGGAGTAATTTCCAAGTTCCACACGAGCAAAGCCACTGGCGGCAACTAGTCTGCTAGTCTACAATAATAAAAAAAAGTAAAGATATCCGGCCTTATTACAAAAGCTAAATAAACCTTGGTTGAAACCTGGTCTATCAAGTCCAGGCTTATCTGCAGAGCCATGGTTTAAATTTGACCGTATTACAAAACTAAGATAAAACGTCGACTTTAGTACCGCCATTTGAACGATTGTCTTAACAATTAAATCCAAAATGAGTAATAACAATTAAATCTACCTTGTTTCAATCCATTTTAGGTGAAAATAACACAAAAACTACAACACAATGAAAAATTTGATATGAGAAACTTTGACACACCTTTGACAGCTACTACTGTTAGACCATGGTTTATCGCAAAACCACGATTTGTAATAACGTTTGTGTAAACCGTAGTTTTGCAAGATAAAACCTGGGTTTTTAGTTAAACTCCTTTTTGTAATAAGACGGTTTAAGTTTTGATGGAAAGACTATACTATAAGGCTGAACTGATCATATTCTAAAAAATTCTATCACTAATGAAAAGCCGTCGCACAACGTGTGCGTTCGAACTATGGTGAGTCTTAATTCGCAATATAGTTTTGTCGCACAAGCGTCAATTGCACAATCGTTTGTCGAGCTCACGAAGTTCATTTGGAGGTAGGTTACGTTCAGTTATATCGCTAGTTCATGCTAGACTTATTGGAAAACTGGTGGGTTTTCAACCTGTTTCTGCGTTGAAGTGGTTCGTACAAGGAGTGTCTATTAAAATGCACTGCAAACTGTATTATACGAATGTTATTTGAATACTTCGTTTGTAACATTAATGTTTAGATAGATTATGTTTGATGAGTTTATTATGATATCATAAAACTTTTAATTGTTTGCTAATGAAATTACTTATTTTTTTTACATTTAAAGCTTTACATGGTGTTTGTTTGCAAATTTCAATATTGTATTTTACAAGAATACGCCTGACGATTGGAAAACAAAAAAAAAGTTATATGATGTCATTTCAGATTTCCAAGTTTTACAGTCATGTTGAAGCATTTTTCAGTTTTAGCGTAACTTGTACATATATTATTAAAAAAAACAGACGGCATAGTATCCATTTTTTACCCAAATACAGCAAATCAAGAGTAATAAATTATTTGATGTTAGATACCTATGTATTTTTGCAAGTTTTCAAACTGTGAGCTGCTTATGGATTTTGTTTCAGCATGAACAAATACACGTATCGTTCCAAAAACGTAAACAGTTAACACGTCAAAACCTTGATCCCACGCTACCCAACTAACCGTTCACCGTATTAACAAAAACTACAACAATATTTCACTCCGTCACGGAATATCGTCGTCCGATATTAAGTTAATAGCGCCAGTTAAATATGGACGTAACGCTGAAACTATTTCACAGAAACATTACCTGAATTTGTAACTACCTGACCGGCCGGCGACCGGCGACGATGCGTAAAACTGTATTACAATTAGAACTAATTAGAATGTTCTGATTAATAGGTCTTTGTTTGTATTAAAGAGATCAATTATTACTTTCTATTTGCAGAACAAATACATTATATTTATTGTAAGGGACTGGGGCTGTCCGCAACTCCACGTTAAAAGTGCGTATTTTTTTGCGAAAAATACATGACTAACTTTGATTTCTGCAAACACCTTCGCCCGCCCCACATTAAAATGACATGAAAAATGTCGCTCAGACTACACGAGTAATAGATTTAAACAGCCTGAAAATCGCATGACATTTCTAGGTTACAAGAAAATGCTTTTCTTTTAACAAAAACCCATTTCAGCGACACCGGTGTCCCAATTAGAACAAAAGTCGGTAATTAAACACCGTGACGCGGTACTACCACAATATACTCTATAACACCGTAATGGCGTATAATCACCGGTGTTTGCCGCCATACCATTCTTTATGGGTCACCTCCTATTACGGTTATTATGTACGCCATCGGTTTTGGTAACGTTTTCTGACGGTATTTTGCATTTATAATAGGTTGCGATAGTTTGTATGTGGGAAATAATTTCTTTACTGGTCTCTGTATGTGTTTGTGCAACGTACAGTGTGCTTGTAGCCATATCAAGAAATCTATGTTAATGTAATAAATGCAAAAGATATTAAACGAACGAAAGAAACACGAAACACGGATTAGAACGACATTTTGCCGATAGGCAGGACAGAAATGATTAAGAAATCAGTAGATGTAATGTGTGACTGTCAGCAGGTACTTATCATGCTGATTTCTAACTTATTAACAATTTCGTTAACACGATGGTACGTCCATATGAGGTAGTTTTTGACATTCACATGTGAAAGCTAGTAAATAAGTAGTTGAAATTCACAACTCACAAATACTTGTCTTATAGAATCGACTCAATCGTAGCACTAGACTTTAGGTAATACCTGGAGGAAGTCCATAAAGTAAAATTTATGTTTAGCTTGTCAAGATTTTATCAAAGAATCTTATCAACTACGTTGGAGTGTCCTTTACCCACATCGGCTACAACATTTCTAAACATAGAAATTCTCAAAACGACGGAAACAAGTTCAAAGGTACCAAACAATGCCTTTAGTACTGTTACAACTATGACAGTATTCAACAACAAACCAACGATACTTGATCTACAAGTTATTGTTGTACCTATTCAGCCTCACTTCATCTTGAACCTTGATCTATTGACGCAACACATAAGTCTATGTCTTCTCCAAGGACTTTCTATTCAGTAGTCTTCGTATTTTCTACAAATCTTGGTCCTCTTTTTAAAATATCAGGTACCGCTATTATTAGATGATACCTACAAGATGTATATTTCTAAAGATCATGATGATGATATTAAGATTATGGAAACATTATTCAGTTAGATGTTCGTCTGTAAGCACCGAATTCAGTTTTTTTAATAAACTACACTTCATGAACAAACAGCACTTAGCGCTTCGAAATATTGTGCTGTCACAGTTATTTTTTTATAATTGGCAAGCCTTTGAATGTTCTTATTCCCGCAATTACTCCACCTAGATCAGATATCTAGATATTCGTAAAAGAGGTGTCATTTACAATCGAGCCGAATCTCCTCAAGTTGCCAGCGGCACTACAGCACTATCCCAACCGCAAGATCGCAATCACAGCATACGAGTAGATATCGATATCGCGTATCAACAAAAGCTAACGTTAGTTCGTTTGTCCGTTCGTTACCGAGTTATCGAGCCGAGGGGTCGCCAGCCACAGAGTATAAATATGCATGAGGAAACGAAATGCCCATATGCTGTGGTCGAACTATCTATGGGAACCGATGGGGATTTTTCTGCGGTCACCATGACTAGACATTGCGGACTCTTAGTGGTCATTTGCTGATTTGGACAATTGATAAGTATTGGGCAAAAACTATTAAGGCAAGCGGAAGTCCTTCACTCTACCAAAAATTATAGAGATGGACGAGAAGTAGGCTATAGAATTTATTCAAAGAGTTTGAGTTCTTGCTGGTTTGTCAGCATGAGTAGCGTAAGCTACTTAATGATAATAGTGAAAAGAATGATTAAAGAAGTGGGAGGGGAAATAACAACATCTAATTACAGAAATGAACGAAAATATTTGCATTTATGCATCTGTGTAAGTAAACACTCTAAATTTTATTCTAATATTCCAATTTTCTTAAACAAATAGCTGCAGTCACAGGCCTAGCCCAGACCACAAGCTCCAAAGCTCATCAATGGCAGTGTACAAGAATTTCTCAAGATTAATTATTCATTCTGTGGCGTAGTATGACGAATAAATTTGCTTGCATTAGTTGCGAGTGTTAAACATTGTGTTTGTACGGTATTTGTTTAAGTACACGCGATCGCTGTGACGTCATCGTGACGTGTTACTGGCGGGTTAATGAGAAATGTGAGGAGATAGGAATGCGGATAAAATTTCGATGGTTATAACAAGTAAGAATTATGAGGATGATTGGATGAAGTGGGTGATTAAGCTGAACCTCTCAATGCTGACGATTAGAATTGATACAAACTGACTATAACAAGGCTACTTAAATGAGTCCAAAATATAAGTTCTTAAACCCAGTAACAATCTTTTGCAGCAGTTAAATTAAAGTTACAATAAATATGGAAAGTATTATTGAACTTTAAACTATATTTTGACCTGCCTATATTAAATTTTGCTTTACTATCATGTTAGTAATTTTAAGTAAAATGTTTGGATGTCAAAATCTGTATTTTTTTTTAAATGGGTGACATTATCACTGTGTGATAAAACCCAACAAATAAAGAAAAAAATGCCAATGAAATTTCAACAAAAATTCATGAAGAAATTAAGTTTCGCGCCATCTACCGTCGAATAGCAACATTTAAATAAATAGATTCATTTTACAAATGGTGAAACCCGTAATTTCTCGTTAAATTCATTTATCTGAGTATCACAGTTGTTTTTTCATATTTTTTAAACATATCATAACACCTATATCGCCGAAGGATTAAGTACATGTAGAACTGTTCCTAAATACTAAGTACAAACACGTTTCGCAACTTTTGTGTTGGTACCAAGTACGCTGCGAGCCTATTTGCATCCATCAAGCAAGCATCTGGAGTCCAGGGAGTTAGTGAAAAACTCTTGATGGTAAATCTAAATTCATTATGTATCGAGAAATTTCATTTCGACTGAGAATCGACCCCACGATCTCTTTCTCAGCCATCAGGCTTGTGACCAAGTAATTTCAAGTATATTTGAACCTATATATTTTTTGAACAGGTTACATAAATTATACTAATTTTACTCTACTTTTGAACTGACCTTGAAGTGGTCAGAACTTGAACCCATTATTTTATGATGTAGCTAAATATAAGAATCAAATCATACCATTGCCAATGAGGTGACTGTCACTCATCATTATGTACACTTGTACGGTAAAAATCCACGTAGCGAGCCCATTATTTATGGAATACCCGATATCCCGACCTAAGATTAGACCTAATCGCCAAAAAAAAAACAAAAACTTCTAAAATAGTGTTCAAAACAAAAACTGAAACACAAGCGACCGTTGGAAAGCGAAACAGATACGAAAAAAAGTAAAAACAAGGGTTTTAAAAAAGCTCGCCATGTGCGTCTAATTTTATTCCCCTGTTCACTGGATATGAAATCATATGCAAATGTATGCGCCGAGCGACCGGCCGGTGTGAGGTGCACGCCGTGCGGGCCGTGTGGGACCGACCTACGATTGACAATTGAATGTTATGATATTTATAGAAAAATAAGAGAAATTGTGTAGGATTACTCGTATTAGTGAGGTGTTGTGATTAACTAAGTTCGGTTTTGCTTTTATAAGGCAGACGAGAACTCCATTCGAACTGATGTACGGTGAAGCTGTTTATCTAGTTTTAAGTAAGAGTCAAAGAACAGAACTTGTGGTGAACGATATACCACCATGCTTCGTGTCAACCGTTAAGGTTATCGTTTCATCTATTTAACATAACAATTTAAATAAACAGCCAAAAACGGAGAAGAGACCTACACACAGCTTTGGTAGGCAAGGGTTGAAGTACAAATCAGTAATTTGACTTAGGATACAACAGCAAGCGAAGTGAACTCTTTACTTGGGGCACCCCGGCATGGACAGGTAAGTCGAAGGGGATGGCAGGGGTCTGCAAGCCTTCGTAACACGAAGGTTACTTTAAACCTTGCATGCAGAAATAGGAGCCCCGCGAAGCCGGGCTCCGTCTGGCTATCTTGGTAAGTGGTATGGAAGAGGTATATTCAGAGCCAGGCATTCATCAGCCATTCTGACCAACACAGATTGTTTCTTCTTTTTTTTATTACTTTTATATATCTTTTACACGACATAGTCAATTATTAATGAAAACCGGTAACAGTGATGTATTTCACAGTTTTTATCACATTTACCAAATCATGAAGTATAAATAATAACTGGTTTAATTTATATTACTCAAACACCCAGACTTAGATGAGCTTAACTCAAAGGTAGGAAAGCTCATCAAAGAGATGCGATAGTCAAGAAACATTTTGCGGCTGCTAAAGCAACCAAGAAAAAAACAGCTTAAAAAAATAAGTTTGAGCATACGCAAAACCTTTGTATCAATTACCAAGCAACCCAATTGTATGTTTGAAAGCGCACTAATCACAGTCATTTTGGACACAAGCGAAGGAATTCCAAACAATAGCGCCCGAATGCACAGTAAACGCTTAAGTATTCTTAATCTACGGTTATGGCCATCCAGTTTAGTGGTCGCACTCGACGTGAATATAAAACAGTCGGTTTGGTTTCGACTGTCCGTTATTACGGACATGCTCTGCTGGATTTACGTCGTACGTCTGTTAACTGGCATCATTTTTTGAACAGCTGATTTTGGGCTATGATGGTATGATTCTGAGAAACTAGCGGAGCGCTTGAACCTACTTACTGGTAGCACCAAAAAGAAGACGGTATTAACGAATCTCTTCGTAAGCATATTGAACTTACCTCTCGCGCCCGGCATTGGTCGAGGCCATGCTGCGTGGCGAGACGGAGTGGGAAGCGGTCGCCTCCTTCTGCGAAGCAGTCATGCTCGTGAAGGAGGAGGCGGGCCGCCTGAGGGAGAGGACAGCGTCCTCCCTCCACCCCAGCCGCAGTGGTAGACGCCCACGGCGTCGGACGTCGCAGGACGATCTCCGGCCACCGTAGGCGCGGGCATGCGGGCAGCGAGTAATGGGCGACTCGCTGTCCGACCATGGATCATGCCCGGGTCGACGGCGCGTTGTGTTCCACGCGCGCCTCAAAGAGTGTCAGTATAGTGACGGGGCCTGTAGAGGGCCAAAGCCTGCTGGGGTCGCGGGACCAAGGGATTACCGTGACCCTAGTACGTAAAGGGCTATTGAAGGACACCGTGGATTTTAGTCAGTACAAGTCTGACAGTCCCTCCCTCCCTGCCCTGGGTGGGAGGACTCATTTGATAATTTTACCACGATAAAAAAAAAGCATATTGAACTTCATTCACTTACAGTTTTGAAACTACGTCAGTACAACCTAATTAGATCCTTCTTAATACCTGTAGTCGTATCTTTCACAAATATTTTCTTTCTGTTTTTCTATTTAGCAGGAAAAATAAGAAAAACCCACAAGAAGGAACTGCATTATTTGTTCATTCTTATACTCAATGTCTCGTTTTAATTAAAACCTCAGCATTTCTCAAACTTCAGTCTTGACGGCCGACGGTTCACTTCCAAATTTTTCGAATATATTAAAGTATTTTTTAAAAACTTTCTGTTTATCTGTCCCTCAGGTTGGTCCATTTTTAATTTTTCCATTTATTAATTTCCATCTTGACGCGTCCGTAATATATTCCGTAACGTTCCCAAAATTGAAAAGTTAGGTACGGCGCGCGAATTGATACGTATTCATAATTTGAATAATGGACGAAATAATTAAAAGTAAAAATATGACGTCTAATATGTTTTGTATAAAGCTTTTCATAAACTAACGTTTTTTTGGAATAATTTACATTCTCTTACAATATGGATGTGTTTTTTCTCATATTATTCTGTAAACTTTTAGGTAAGAAATTAAAATTAAATTGGTTTTAATTTTTTTTTTTAATCCTTTCAATACAAATAAATTCCCTTCATTGTCGCCATCCAAAGGAATTAACGAATTATAGAAATTACAATACTACCCATTATGATTATTTAAAATGACATCATTTTAAAATCACAAACAGCTTGCATAAATTACGCGACCATCCTTTTTACCCTTAAGCGAAAAAAATCAGAGCATTAATAGTTCGTCTACTTGCTAAGAGAGGGCGCTGGTTATTACCATATCAACGTCGCACCCCACCGCAATTAGCATCGCTTGCTTCCGCCAAATGTAAGCTTTTTTGTTAAATCCTCTTAATTTGTTTCTGGGTTACCCACTTAAACAAAGCGGAATTGCGTAAATTTCAGAGTGTCAGTACCAAAGTAGTACCCTACTGATGAAAATTGTAAACAAACCAAAATTTAACGTTTACTTCCAGTTACCTTTCGGTATTACCATTTTGGAATTTTATAATCTCTCATAAAAATGCTTTACTTAGCCAGCACCTCAACTGTTACCGATGTATTTTTTAAATATTAAAAATGTTTGTTACAACGCATAATAAGAAAAGACGAACTGACGAATTGGTATGACAGCTTGGCACAGTCCGAGAAGAAACAAAAATACTACATACTTAGATGCAAAATACCTACCCGAAATTAAGTGTAACATCAGAACCCTAGCAACACTAAACCAACTTAAATCTCCAGCATTTTGCAAGTAACGAAATGCAAATGGTAAGACATTAGCGTGTAAAAGATAAGAAATAGGATTAGGAGGCCGTCGCGGCTTGCCAGGGGAATAAGACAGGGAACTGTTAATTGGTGGTAATTAACTGGCTGTCAATACTTACCGTGGGTGGTTTATGTGGCACTAACCTGTAGGTGGTGTTTGTGAGATGTATTGCTTGGTACACAATAAATGAGAAACACAGATCTAACATTGAATCATATCCATACATAAAGCGTAAATAACAAAAAAAAACAACGTTTTTGTTTTTCAATAGGTTCCTACTCAATAGGTACTAGACTCAAATGTATAAAACAGCAGATTGTTGTTGTGGTTTTGGAATCATGTTATTATAATGCCTGAAAACACATAAGTTCAAGTATTTTCAGTGGTTTCAATCCAATCCATTTTATTGTAGAAGTTCCGTTTGCAAAAAAAGTGTATTTTACAGCCACAGAAACAATACATCTACTTAAATAATCCATGTAAATGTAACACAACCCAACCCTTTTATATTCCCAAAATAAACGCCTCATCCCCTGGCGAGTTTTATCAATAAATGGTCGAAGGAAAAATTGATAAAAATAAAAAGAATAAGGTAATAACAATAAAATATAACGGTTGGTATAAATTTTCCTTTATTTCTTTACCCTGGCCGATGGCCAGTAGCAGGACGGCAGGGTGCATACGTAACGCGGGGGACTGAGTGTTTCTCTAATTTGGGAACAAGATGGATTGGCTCCGGAGTCTGGGCATTCGTGTAATTTATCAAGTATTGACTCGCATTGTTGTGGTTTTGTTTATTCTGGTTATTTGGGATGTAACGAGGGAAGTCAGAGTAAAATACGTTATGTTTTTGTGCAACGTATGTTAGGGTTTGGTTATACTTTTAAATTGCTGTAGCTGCCAATCTCGTTTAGATGTATTGCAGGATAAACCGTTACATATAGCTTAATTAAAACACCTACCTATTGTCTTATGCTATTATTCCTTTCGTTGAGTTCATACTTGTTGTTTTATTACTTAATATCGTATTACATCATATATTTCATTTATTTTATTGTTTTACAAGTGTACCTATATAATTCATTTATTTGATATTTATTTGTGTATTTCATTTTAATGATTTTACTCTTGACCCGAAAGTTAACTGATAGACAATGCTTCGTAACATTAAGTTCTCCATTTGTACCAAAAGTGTAAATAAAAAAATAATTCAAAGAATTTCTATAAAGGCCCACGTAACTTAAAATTTTTCAACCGTAAATAAATGCCGACATTGCACAAATAAACTATTTTAAATTTCCCTCCATCCCCCTTTGTTTACTTTACACCATTCCGTTCACTCGTGAATCATTACCATCTAAAAGTAAAAAGGTCCGTATAATATTGATATCGGTGCAATACTTTGAGCCAACAGAATCTATTGACGTGTAAATATTTTTGTTTGTTTATTTATGGCCACCCCGTGTCCGGCCAAGTGTTTGCACTAGCAACATCCCCCGCCGTTTGTCAAAGAGACTCAATGTTAACGCATGAACGGTAATGATGTTTTATTATTTACATTTTTATAGGATACGTCGGGCGTTTATTTTCTTATGACATATTCTAAGAGCGGAAGTTTTTGCCAAAACGTATTAATATTTTCTGATAGATTATTTCAGTAAACCTCCACGATGAAATAAGGGAATTTGTCTATTTATTTCTAGATAAGTAGTGTTTTTGCCAATCATGCACTTATAAATGTACTTATTGATAAAAAATGTTACTACAAAAAAAAACTTTGTGTAAAAGAAACAGTCAATTACAATAAATGCAAAAAATTAAATACAAATCACAGAATACCCCAAGCAGCAAAGCAAATTAAAACGTAAAACTTAATCGCTAACAAAACCGTTTCGCAGAAAACCATCCGTTCTTATCAAGCCATTCTTTTACTTAATCTAACAAACTTGTGTTGCCAAATTTTCTTTGGAAAACCTCTGGAATAAAGCCTGAGCCTCATTACTGCGGGTCATCAGTATGCATAATAAATTAGGTAAAGAGCCATCTAGCGGCGAACGGCAGAACTAAATAATGGTCGGGCAAAATGTACGGAGAATTTGAGATGGATTACTACGCGGCTGTGACGAATGGATTCGAGCTGTGATTCCGTTTTTGTTTATTTGATATTAATATTATACTGATCGGTGTTATAATCTGTTACGATTGGGTTCATTCTAGTTTTCCTCGGTTACAAGAACGTGTGCACCCATTTTAGGAAAAAGTTAAATATTAATGCTAAGAAAATTTGAAGACTTATTGCATAATTATTGTTTTAATTTGTTTTTAGATTCTATCATTTTGAAGACTGCAAAATATATTGTTCGAACTATGTTGGGAAGAAAAGGTTTATTAAAAGTTGCTATTAATTTTTTACAGGAACCAGCAAAATTTTGATGGTCCCTTTAGTATTGGAGGACTGAATTCATACTGTCTTACTTTACAAGGGTTTATACAATGGGTATCATGCCTATTTTTCTTATATTTAAATATTTAGAAAGATCACTTCGCATCGCTGAATCATTAATCCCATATTTTAAGTTTTTGACCAGCTTCTAACATGAACGTTTTTTGTCAAGATCTCAACAAAGAACAAACATAAGCGAAATATCTTACTAACAGACATAATTAAATACTGTACTTATGATAACGATGACATAACCACGACCATTACTGCAGATTCACCACAGGATCACCCTTAAAGTAGCTCATTTTACCAACTACCCTCACAACTTCCAAAAACAACGCCCAACCTTATTCCATCAATGGTAAAGTTCCATTTTGTTTGCCGGGGCTTTTAAAGTTGGCATTTTAAGGTTGGTAGCAGTGTGTAAGGGAACAATAAGTAACAGGCGCGAGATGGCGCTGGTGTCGATTTATCATGGAGTTAGTTTATGACAAGTGGCCTGTCCTCCGCAGACGGCTGGAGATGCTTTTTACTGAACTGTGAGCACCTACGAGAAAGGAGCTAGGTATATAACGAGGAGTTAAGAAGCAACATGGTTACATACTAGGCCTTTTTAGAGGAAAATATAATTATTAAATTTTTTTATGAACTCCAAAATTCATACAAAACTTTTACAATGTTTCGAGATTGGGTTATAATTTCTGTTAATCTGGTCAACTTTTGAGTTTGGTAATGCGATACCTGTCTACATCAAAATGAGCAGTTACAGGAACAGTCCAGTTCAATCTATTTTTTTTTTTGAAGTTCAAACAATCTTAGTTTAAAAGTTTACTTCTTAAGATGAACACAAAGCTAATCTCATTTTGATCCAAGTGCCCGTTTCACCCCTTTAATGATCACCAAAATATTGCCATTTACCTCAAAAACCAATCCATGCGTAAAGGTTTTGAAAGACTTTATATTTTAAATTACTATATTTTGCAATTTTCTTCAAAGTCTTGCTTCTAACATCCCTCGCGAGTTTGCCACAGACTATGGTAATGAGGTGCGGGCTTCGGGTTTTTGCTACTTTCATCCCCTGTATTTTCACCCCCATTTGAATACCGTGTTCAGCTGCGAATGTCGACCACGCGGAATAGTTTGTGATTTTTAGAAGGATTGATGTGTTATGCCACCTACGTTGTTTACTTAGCTTTAGAAGGGAAAGAAAAGTTTGTACATTTTCTAAAAACCGATTTTGTCTTTTTTTATATATTTAAACACGAAGTTTGAACAATTAGGAAAATCCGTCCCACACTTAATTATTTTCGTGGATTCTCCAAACTATTTTGAAAGCCCCTTAACGAGCTAGACAGCTAGCTGTCTGCTATTAAGCTATTATTAAAGAAACCAGACAAAAGTCACATCTCATTTCAATTGGGAACAATCATAAACATACCAATACAAAACCAATTCCTATTAAATTCAGTCTTCTAGAAAAGTAAGTTAAATCAAAATAAATAAAACTAACTAAAAAACCCCTCCATTTTCATTCCTTGACAAAAATCAAATATACCGCTCTTGACTCCAGCTATTTCTGGCGGAACCGTAAAGTTAAAATAAACGTTGGCTCGACTCCCGTAATGAAACGCCGCGGTTTTTCCATGACTATTCATGACACTTAGCCGCCGGCTTACCTACCAGCCACCAGCGAACAGCGCTGTAGTCGCTGAAAACACTATTCAGCTAAAGCAAAACAAGGTATAGGGTATTTTTTAAGTATTTTTTTTTAGTATTGGTGGTATTTTCCTTTAGAAAACTTATCTTAAAGACTATCCGTAAATCAATGATCGGATCCCCTTCATTGAAACTAATAATAATTGAAACGGATTTCATAGACTAATTTGTCTACTTTTGTCCATTAAAATGTATAATCAATAATCTGATAATCTATTCAAAATCAAAATAAAATTATTTATTTCAACTAGGCCAATAACAGGTACTTTTGAATTGTCAAAAGACATACAATAAAACTAGTACAAAATAATTATAATGTAACAGTACCAGTCACAAGACATAATATCGTGAAAGTACCGTAGGTGCCCATTCCAAAGTGTAGATCTCTATGGAGAAGAATGGGCAAGAAACTCCATGGACACTCTTTTTCAATCACCAAAATTATTACAGAACTTTTGTTACATCAGTCATCATCAGATGGTACATTATGTAAGAACGATGTGGCAAGTTAATAGTGTCCATAATAAATACAATTTAAAAATAAAGTTACTATTATTTAAAAGAGACCGAAGCAGCTAAGAGATGACCAGTCCCAACTGACAGCGCCCGTTCACGAACATGACACATATATCAGCACGTTTCAGCTCAAACATTTTTAAGAGAACTAAATGATCCGACACCCACGCCACCATCAACGAGACTTTTGAGTGAGCATGACATACTCTCAACCGCCAGAGTCATTCAACTGGTTTTAGTTTCTTGGGTAACATATTTCAGTCTTATTTCCAGTCTCATTAGAAAATGTTCGCACATATATCTGGAAATAATATCCTATACCTAGCCTCATTGCCATATACCGCGTTGTACTCTCCGCCACCCCCATCTCATTGCGATGCGGTGACCTCTCGAAAATCACAGACTCCACCCACATTATCATTCCACTTTTATATCGGCTGTTAATGTAATTGGCCCGTAGCCCCCGAGCCCAGTATGGGCTGTGGTGGGTCACTCTGGGTAACAAGTGGACTCTACTTAATTAATTTGATGGTCACAGACTTGTATTGTTGTGGTTAATGTTGCTGAAACATTATGTGGTCGGTGGATGTGGATGTTTAATTTTAGTAATGTCGGGAAGGGTATTAAAATTATGTGGTTGAGGTACTTGGGACTGTTAGCTTAAGGGTACATTTATATGCGCTAACGTCCACTGAGCATAAATGATTAAACTTTCTTTTCTGTCGGGTAGTCCAGAAAGGTTATAATAATGTCACACTACGACCAATAGTACAGCGCCAGAAACCACGGGGAACACCTAGTAGAACAATAAATAGTGCGTCACGTATAAGCAATGTTTTGAGGAGACAAACAGCCTTTTGTTTTATAAGCTACTATTATAAGTAATTTTGAATAGGTCATTAAATATCAGGAAAAGTAAACGCCGCTACTCTATTACTACACTGGGAATTTCTCCTGTATTGTGAATGCGTTTACAAAAATTTACACTAGCATACAATGTCTTCAATTATCTTGGAAAAGCTTTCAAATGGTCATAAAGCGAACTCTAGACAGCAAATATATTACAAGGAAAAATAAAAAAACTCAGTATCTGAACAGCAGTCAGTATACTACTACGTACGACACGGTAAAACTGACTCCCTGCCGCTGTATACAATGGCTCTTACTTTAAACTTCAGAATATACACACATCAAAAGTGTCTAGGGATCAACATATATTTTTGCAATAACTTTTCTCCTGATTGATATTAATTAAATTTTTTTTAAGGATTCATCAAATAAAGTGTTTTCGTTTGTCACAGTAACGATAAACCAAGTCACCTTTGCATTAATAAAGAAATTTGCCATTTTCCTAATAAATTTTTTGACATTTGAACCACTAACACAAAAGTTCGAAAAAAAGACTGAAATAACAGTTTTCTTTAAAATTTTATTGGGTAACTTAAACAATTAATAATCCGTGTTTCTACCGCGAACACTAACAACACAAGAACATCGGTTTGGCATACTCAAAATGAGTTCATCCAAATCACGCTGTGGAATGGCCGCCCATGTTCGTTGCAACAACAAAAAAAGGTCTTCTTGCGACTGGAAACCCTCCATATTCGGCAGAGCTCTTCTCTGTAGCATATCCCATGCATGCTCAATCGGATTCAAGTCTGGCGACTGAGCAGGCCAGGGCAGGACATTGATGTTAGCTGCGGCGAGAGTCTGTCTTACAACTCTTGCGGTGTGCGGTCGTGCATTATCATGCATTAACTGAAATAAGGGACCGATTTGCACTTGTAAAGGAACGATGACGTCTGATACAATCGTCTCAGCATAAATTTGAGCGTTGAGGTTGCCTCTGATCCAAATCAACTCAGTTCTTCCGCCGATCCAAATACCCGCCCATACCATGATGGTTCCACCACTATAAGGATGGACTTCCTGGCAGGATTTTAATCGCTGTTGGCGTCCAGGGCTTCTCCAGTGTCGTATACGTCTTGTATCCGGTCTTATACCAAAACGAGACTCATCAGAAAAGCACACGAAACGCCATTGTTCTTCTGGCCAATTTCTGTGTTCAAGAGCCCATTGATATCGAATCCTACGATTGTGCATTGCTATAGGTGGTACCCGTAGCGGTCTTCGGGAATGAAGGTTCACTTCATGCAAGCGGTTTCTGACTGTTTGGTCGCTAATTAAGTTCCCTGAAGAGTGATGAAGCCTCACGGCTAACATCATGGCGGTTATTGTTGGAGCTCTTCGAGTTAAGATTTGAATGTATCGGTCTTGTCTCCGTGTGGTGCAGCGATACCGTCCTCCATGGCGCTCAGCCACGGTACCAGTGCTTCGGTAACGTGTCCAAAGTCGACTGATAATATTCTGACTTGTATTCAGAGCTAAAGCCACAGTACGTTGCCGGGAACCAGCTTCTATCATTCCCACGGCTCTGAGCATTTCTTCCCTGCTTAAATGACGTCACCGCTCCATAATAACGTTGGTTTTAATCAGTAGTAGGGAAACAGTAGCACTAATAATGTCTTCAATGCGTTGTATGTTTTTATAGGGAAAATATTGACAGCTGATTTTCATCTTTTACTCGAATTTGATTCACAGTTCCTGATTCAAATTATGAAATGCACCAAAAAGGATCCATATAAATTTATAAAATCATAAATTTCTTACAAAGCCACATCTCAATCTCAAGAAATCCGCATAAAAATGCTTGATCCCTAGACACTTTTGATGTGTGTAGTTACTACATAGAAACTTAGCTAAATTATGTCTTGTACAGGGTTACCAAGACAGAGCATAGTTACTTAAATTGTAGACTTCTATTTAGAAATTGATCAAAATTTTCAACTTGACTTTGGAATCCCGATCATGAAATTGACGTTTAAAAGCGAATATCGTCAAGGAAACTACGCGATTAGAACAGCTCAGCCAAAAGATGTTAATGAATGTGTGCTGCTGATGAAATTAGGCTTACTAGAAAAGCTTTTTAACCAATTCCTATTTTAACACAATGCGAGCGCATACTATTAAATGATATTCCAAAGATCTGTAAGATCTTAAAGAAAGAAACATCTACGATCATAATACTTTTTACTATCTAAAGTATTCTTCTTTAGGAGATCGTTAGTATATAAGAGTAAGTCGTTTACCAACGTTCTTGGCTCGTGTAGTCGAGGCGTCCCTGACAATACAAATACAGTAAAGTAAGATCAAAGTGAAGGCTGTTTGAAATATAGATAGTATTTCAACTTTTGTATTATAAAATTATTTTGATGACTGTTCCGTACACACATTCAGTTCTACTTCATCAATCGTAACTTGAAGGTGTCTGGAACGTGTCAGGTAAGTCAAGTACCTTTTTGTTTTACAACACCGTCCTTCCTGAAAAGTAATAAAACGTCACAAACCCTTAAAATAACCCAGTCACCACCACTAAAATTAAATCGGTCAACCACGTTGAAATAAACTCCTGACGCAACATTATACGGGATGACCGCGCCTTAAAGACATCCGGGCGGGTCGACTGGAGCCGACACCTCCCTTCTCATCCACGGCCATCCATGCCATCCACCCCCGAATGTTGTAAAAGAAGGAAAAACGCCCCTCTAACCCCCCCACCCCCACAACCCAAAAACACTCGAGATAGCGATTGTTCATGTATGAATTCACCACATTAAGAGTCAAGTAGGATAAAAACAGAATGTGAAGAGAAGCTTTGAAAAATATAGCGAGCATTGAGTGATATTCTTTCGGCCTTAAGTGGTCCGTTTTTATTCGAACCCTCGTTTTAGGTATGTCGAGGAAAAATATACGGATAGATGTTTTTCGATTGTTGAGATAAGGTTTCTTAGTAGCTGCGGCTGACTGCGAATGTGTACTGTGAGACACGAGCAAAAGAATTAGTATGATCTCCTGGGAGGTACCATTCTGTGTTAATCAGCAATCGACGATAAAGATTATCAATGGAGAAAAATTAAATAAATGATCCTGCTACCACCGTTTGATATGAGCAATTCGCGGCTACAGTGTACACGGCTCAAGTACAAAAACCTTTAACAACACGACAGTCAGTTATTTTGGCATGTTTATGACAAAACTTTTAAATCAAAGGATCACCGAAAAGATAATAATTTAAAACAAAAAATTCACTGAGTCCCCCCCACCCTGTATTTTAACACAGCGTGACGCACTTGCTTTGATGAAGTGAAACTTTAATTGTAGCTTTTCTCCCTGTTTTTACTTTCCTTAGCCATGACATTGCTCGTACAAGTTATAAATCTTCCACTACCTTCTAAAGAAAGCACAACTGCCCACGAAGCCTTATGGTAAGCAATGGTAAATAAGTAACCAGACGGGTTATAATATTACTATAGAAGTCCGCACGCGCCAGTAAGAGGAACTATAAACTTCAATGCAATTTTGAGATAATAAAAATATTCGAAACTTGTTCTGACTTCAGTTCCTTCGGAATTCAGTTTTCATCCGTTGTAATAATTGGCCTTTTTTTATAGTTACGTAGTTTTTGTATAAGCTGTCGGCATCTGGGCTCATGATAAGGTTCTTTTCAGGAATGTTCATTCAAAAATTAGGGGAGCGAGAGGCTAGTTGTTACAGAGGTAAGACGTTACACGCCTTTGTTACCGGGATGTTAAACTTTGGTGGACATAATTGGACTCATTTGTTTCCTTCTAACATCGTTTATCAATCAGTGACCCACCAAGCGCCAAGTTGCTAGATTATAAGTAACATAAAATCGTAAGGATTTTTTTTCTACTATCGATATTCATTAATGGTGACTTCAATTTATATTAAAAAACGTGCCATGGGGCAGGCAATTACAATTTTTCGGGGTAAGTTGTTACGTGTAACATGACTTTGACTTTGACTATAAGACTTAAAAAAGTTCCTAACAATAAAAACTTCAAAATATACGATGTAATAGATATCATCATTACTCATTATTGTTAGAAACTATTAAATGTGATCTCTTTTGTTTATAACGTTTTGAAATAATTAAAAAATAATATTTTATTTTTATTATATTTTTCATTTTAAAGTATCTTATTAAAATTTTAGAAATTCGCACAGACGAAATCGCAGGCGGAGTACTAGTATACATATACAACATTATTTTTAGTTTATGCGAAACCTGAATATAGTTTGTTCAGAATCAGTAACTGATTCGATTCCAATAATTTTTACACCATGTTATTTTTTTTTTAAATAATATTACCAGTTAATTACAATACAATCACCGTACGAAGATACATATTGCCAAGCTATTATCACGAGTGTATAACACAGGAGACGCGGTTTACGCGGGTGTACCGCGAAATGAGCATGTTTTTGAACGGACAACCAGGTATATACAAACTTATAACCTTGTGATTTTTATGATACGGTTTTAAAATTTTGTACATAGATTCTTTACACAAAAAAGCTAGACAGGTGTATCGGGTTTCGCATAAACAAAAAATAATGTTGTATATACCTATAAAATGTAACTTGGCCTTCCCTCCGCACAAAATTAAATCATATTTCTATTACAATCTAACATACGTAGTAGATTACGTTTCTGACCAAAACAAAAGCAAGTACTCACTTTAATTATATACGAAGGAGGAGTAGATAATAAGGCTTTATAGCCGGCCCACAGTTTATGTCTTTATACACGGGCTATGGGAATATGATTGCGTGCGAATGGATAGAAACGGAATACATAAACGCGGGATGAAGCAATTTATATTTAAGTACGGAGAAGGAGAAAATAGACTTTCAGACTGACATGGTCACTATTACTATTATTAAGGTTTAAAACGGGATATTTATCATGTCTATTATTTGTTTTGAGTTTCAGATATTTCATCCGTGATCATGGCACTTGCAACAATTCCGAAATATAATAAACAATAATAATAGAAAAATGACTTTCTTTTGTGGAACTGGTGTTTGGGCCAACTGGCCAACTAAATCTTTTTTTTTTGTTTTGAATAGCTCTATTGAAAATATAAGAAAGAAATTACAAAATACAAAACGATATTAGAAAATATATAACGTTGCTAGCAAAAATGAGATTAGAAATAGACTTAATATCTTTGAATTGCATATTTTATTCTTCCGTGCTGTTTTATGTTTAAAAAATAACATATACTATCTATTTTGAGCACCTTTTTCTTTTCAACACACGAATGCGACTTCTGCTTCAAAAACATAACTTCAAGAAGCAAACAAAACAGAATCATAATGACACGTAAACCCAACAGCGCACCTCAACTGCAACTCAAAAGAATCCCATCCACACTGCCACTAAAAGAATGTTCCCTCAGCAAAACGCAAAGGTATGTAAATATCTTGAAAAACCCTCAGTTCCTAACGAAGCCGGGGTACATGAATATGGAGGAACTAAAGAAAAGAGAGGTGTTAATCTTGAAACTCTGAGGGATCTACTTTTAATTAATACAATCAAAACAAACTGAGGGCCGCTCAACGGCTTAATTTGCAGGGATGGATTTGAAGATGTCTGTCATTGAGAGAGACTGATTTTGTTTTGTGAATTCTAATTGCTTTTAACCATTTCAAAGATTTTATGTGAATTAATACATTTTATGTTATAAAAGTATAACATAATATTTAATTTTAAAGTAAAACTAGTTAGAATGACATGTTTTATTTGTTTCTATTATTTTTTAAAGATCATAGTTGAAATCTTATTTTTTGACAGGTAATGTGCAAAGATTATTTAACCATTTAGCCCTTGAAAATGGCTAATTGCATGATCAGCGGTGTCTTTAAGTTCTTAATATTTAAGGGGCCTGGTGGTGTGACAAACGTGCAAATGTCTTGTTAATCAATTTTAAAAACAACTGCTGTACATTTCCGTAACATGTATTTCAACTCAAGTTCTGTGCAAAAAACGCCACCCCAAGTGGTTGATTCATAAGCGGGCATGCGGGCGGCGAGTAATGGGCGACTCGCTGTCTGACCATGGACCATGCCCGGGTCGACGCGACGGCGCGTTGTGTTCCACGCACGCCTCAAGGAGTGTCAGCATAGTGACGGGGCCTGTAGAGGGCCAAAGCCTGCCGGGGTCGCGGGATTCACGGATTACCGTGACCCCGGTACGTAAAGGGCTATTCAAGGACACCGTGGATTTTAGTCAGTACGAGTCTGACAGTCCCTCCCGCCCTGCCCTGGGTGGGAGGACTCATTTGATGATTGTACCACGATAAAAAAAGTGGTTGATTCAGTGATTACGGCGGAACATAATAATATTACTTAGAATTTGTGTATGATACCTGATCGACCATGAGACTATTCCTAATCCGTGCCTGTCCCTTCGTCCGCAGTCCGACCCTTCAATGTTTCATAAACCGTTGGGTATTAAAAAACCTCACCTATTAATCTCAACTGTAAACTCATTTTCATATTCCTCTCAGCGTTATTTATCTTGTTTAATAAATTACCAATGAAGTGATTAGATGTCGCCACCGCCCGTTTCCTTAACGTAAGTGCTTGAAAGTAAATACTTTCGTTTAGTATTTTCATTTGTCTCACCATGGCGAATATAAAATAAACAAATTAACTTTATTTAAAACGACGTTATTATCATTTTGAAATCGATTCATAAATTTCTCAAGAACATTAAAAACACTGAAACATTGTGATTTATTTCATGTGTAACATCTGCTTTATAGATTTTCTTTGGAAAGAAAAAGTTGAACCACGTGAAGGATTTGAACCTGCGACCTCCGGATTCAGTACATTCAAAGCTCTTTCCAACCGAGCCACAGAGGTTCTTACCTACGAGCGTGACGACGCATGCTTATAAAATAATTATAAAATATCTGTTTTAATTTATTTTTCAGAATTAATAATTCCTTAACAATAGAAAGTGCCTTCTGTGTAGTTCTATTAATTTCAAATAATTGCTGCCGAATAAAATAATGTCTGGCTTCATTTTATTAGTTCCTTATTTGTTTCATTCGAGTTTCATCTGAGGGTTTAAAGTTGCCCCCTTTATTCAAATTAAAAAGATTAAAGTATACTCACAAAAATACACTCAAGGAAGTCACTTTAACCTCAATATTAAACTAAGAACCGTCTATGAATACCAAATTCGCAGTCAGACAGAACAACTCCTGAAATATAGCCCGTTGAACGACTGAAATTTACATGAAACATTTTAATATCGGCCCTTCTCATACACCTGCCCTTTTTTCTCACGCCATATAAGTAAAAAAAAAACTTTTATTTTACCCTTAAACCCGTTCCCTTCGCTTTATTAAGATAAAAATAGCGTTAGGTATAAAACCTCTTTGATTTACGAGGAACACTGGCCGAGATGTAACAAACTTTTCTTTTTTGTTCGCGTTCCGAATTCGAACAAACGTCAATCAAGTTGGAAAAGAACGTGTCTTTGTGAGTTCTGTTGTTTATCGACTGATTCTTGATTAGCTCTTAACTTCGGTATAGAAATTCAAGAATGTTATTTGGAATACAAAGAGATGCATTTGAATCTGAATCAGGCTTGATGTGAAAATGAATAAAAACAATACCTGGAATACCACGGACAACATTTAGCTGTCTATTGACGATGACTGAAGAAACACTAAGAACTTAAAACTTACCAAAATATTCTATGTATTTAATAAATTTCCGGTCTCTCACACAAAAGAAAATTGTAAAAGTTGGATGTGTTCTAAGTCGTAAACACCACGAAAACAAAATAAAAAAGTAATAAAACGCATCTAGCAACACTCTCGAGAACCGTCAGACGAAAGCTCTTGACGTCACAAAGGTGGCGGGGTTGCCATGTCACAACTCTCCACAAAATTTATGCACATAGCTTACGTCACGAGGGCGCTCCGTCACACGCGGGACGAGGGATAATGTGGCAACACTGATACGTAGAACAGAAAAAAGATGACACACTTTTTTTGTTAAACGTTTTCTTTAAGAATTAATTCCTAACTCTATTAAAGTCTAAACATCCGCTTTTAAGTTCACCCAAGTTTCATACTGTTAAAAGAAAACGTACGAGTATCAAGTTAAGTCTTAGTCCTAGTAACCACATGTTCACCTCATATTGATTCCAAAAACTAAGACAATATCTATAAATCCTATAATTAATTATAATACCAGATCTTGGTTGCCTAATATTTTCTTCTCTATTTCTATTAGTTACTCTGTGGAATAAGACGATAAAGAAAGGAAACCGTGTCACGAACAAAACCTATGAACCTACCGGCTTTGTAGATACTCGTACTTGTTATTTACTGGGAGTAATAATATATTCCTTTTTTGAAGTCAAGGTCTATTTACTACAAGAAAATAATCATGGTATCACACGGATTTTAGTCGTGTCAGTTAAGAACTTGTTGACTCAATACAACTACAAATATTAAATTTCAGCCCGATCAGTTCAGTAATCTTTGAGATCATGCTATATAAACAAGTTAATCGGGAAGAGAACAGTGAATGTGGAGAAAATTCGAGTTTCGTTCTGTCAACAATCTGTTCTTTTTTAACATTAGATTTTACCTCCTTTATTATAAGCTTTTATCCACACCAGACGTGCAAAAAAACTTAACAAGACCGCAGGTGCAAGTTGATGAAAAACACCCCTTTTAAAAAAGAATATTTTCCCGAATTAATAAACAACCCTTCATGCCAAGGTATAATAGATTCAAAGTGGGCTCTGTTTTATTAACTTTCTGTTTATTTTTCAGACAAATAAAAGGGTTTTCCGGCCTTTGTGAAGTCAACGTATTTTTGTTTGTTTAACTTAAAATTGATTTTTATCGCCGTTTGTTTTATGTTCAAAACAGGAAATATTTCATAAAACAAACTTTCATACATGGATGAATGTTATGGATTCCATCAAAAATCAAAATACTAACTTTAGACTTGGACGATCAATTTTTTATACGCCCAAGTCTAAAGTTTTTATATGTATATGTATTTTTTTTTGTTTTAACGACCGAAATCTTCGATAACCAAACCCCCGCGCGAATTATACAGTTTTCAAAGAAGAAAACGCGGAAAACAAAACAACGTAGTGGGCGCTACGGGCGCATTCATTTGAATAATTTCCGCGCGTATTTTCTGACGTGAATCCATCATTTTTGCGGCGCTTTCATATCGCAGATGGCGCCTAGAACAAATTAGTCAAGAATTAATTTATTTTTTATTTTGCCTCACATCCACGTCCCACATGTCGGAAATCTTGTAACACACGAGAAAAGATTTCATAAAGATACTTCATTTTACAAGCTTTTATTTAACTTGCAATGTTTGTATGTTTGTTTACATCAAATCTTGCAAGTCAAATTAGAATCACTTCTAATTACTCAATCGATCTGAAACTTGGTATTAATATGGAACCCCGATGACAATGCAATAATATGGTGACAGCGACCTGGTGGTGCAGCCAGGATCGTCTGCTCACGAGAGAACTCCTCAATGGTTAATAGTACACAACTAAAACTTGAAATATATATGGAAACCAGGTAACAATGCAATAATATGATAAGTGCGATCTGGTGGTGCAGCCATGATCGTCTGCTCACGAGAGAACTCCTCAATGGTTAATAGCACACAACTAAAACTTGAAATATATATGGAAACCCGGTAACAATGCAATAATATGATAAGTGCGATCTGGTGGTGCAGCCAGGATCGTCTGCTCACGAGAGAACTCCTCAATGGTTAATAGAACACAACTAAAACTTGAAATATATATGGAAACCCGGTAACAATGCAATAATATGATAAGTGCGATCTGGTGGTGCAGCCAGGATCGTCTGCTCACGAGAGAACTCCTCAATGGTTAATAGTACACAACTAAAACTTGAAATATATATGGAAATCCGATAACAATGCAATAATATGATAAGTGCGATCTGGTGGTACAGCCAGGATCGTCTGCTCACGAGAGAACTCCTCAAAGGTTAATAGTACGCAACTAAAACTTGAAATATATATGGAAACCCAGTAACAATGCAATAATATGATGATAACAACCTGTTGGTGCAGCCAGGGACATCTGCTTACGAGAGAACTCCTCAATGTTTAATAGTACCGAGCTATAACATTGAACATAATATATGGCAACCCAAATAATAATACAATAATATGGTGACAGTGTCTTGGTCGTGCAGCCAGGATCAGCTGCTCCTATGGTCACAACGACAATGAAATCTATTTAGGCTATTAATAAAATTAATTATGATATTTATCTATTTTGTCGTGCCCTGGGATCTGGAGGCGACTGCCCTCCAGCGCGTCTATGAGTGGCGCGTGGAGGCGCAGCGTTGGGGCGAATCCCCGCGTCGGGAAGAGCTTCGGCGTGATCTCAGGGCAGTATGGAGGGAGCGACTGTCACAACCGAGGTCCGGGCACGCCGCATTGGATAGGCGTCACGGCGTCCTGACCTACCGCATGACGCAGGTCCTCGCCGGACACGGAAGTTTCGGGAGATTCCTGTGTCTGATAGGGAGGGAAGAAACGCCTGGGTGTCACCACTGCGAGGATCGTCCGGAGGACACGGTGGAGCATACGGTGCAGGACTGCCCCGCTTGGGCAGAGCACCGCCGTGTCCTCACGACGGCGATAGGCGGAGACCTCTCGCGCCCGGCATTGGTCGAGGCCATGCTGCGGGGCGAGACGGAGTGGGAAGCGGTCGCCTCCTTCTGCGAAGCAGTAATGCTCGTGAAGGAGGAGGCGGGCTGCGTGAGGCAGAGGACAGCGTCCTCCCTCCACCCCAGAGGCAGTGATAGACGCCCACGGCGTCGGACGTCGCCAGACGATCTCCGGCCACCGACCAACCATGGACCATGCCCGGATCTACGGCGCGTTGTGTTCCACGCGCGTCTCAAAGAGTGTCAGCATAGTGACGGGGCCTGTAGAGGGCCATAGCCTGTCGGGGTCGCGGGACTAACGGATTACCGTGACCCCGGTACGTAAAGGGCTATTAAAGGACACCGTGGATTTTAGTAAGTACAAGTCTGACAGTCCCTCCCGCCCTGCCCTGGGTGGGAGGACTCATTTGATGATTATATCACGATAAAAAATAAAAAAAACTATTTTGTCGTCTATTTAGGCTCAAAGCTCTTCGCTGCTGGCCAAGCATACGTGGCCTTAAGTAGAGTCAAATCGCTAGAAGGTCTCCTTATTGAATAACTTGATTGTACGAAATTAACAGGTAAACGAGCATGCAACAATGACGCACTACATGAAATGGAAAGACTGCGAAATATGTCCAACGAAAACTAAAAATTTAAAAATAAAATAACAGTAAAAAAACAATTTTAAAAACAAGCTTTATTTTAAATGCTCTAAAAAGGACAAAATAAACTTTAAATTAAATCAAACATATAACTTAAGTATAATATAAAAGCTTGTCGCGAGATTTACTTGTCACAAACAAAACAAACAAATAATTCAACGACAAAATGTATGTATCATAACATACTTTACACAGGTAAATCTCGCGACAAGCTTTTATATTATACTTAAGTTATATGTTTGATTTAATTTAAAGTTTATTTTGTCCTTTTTAGAGCATTTAAATAAAAGCTTGTTTTTAAAATTGTTTTTTTACTGTTATTTTATTTTTATCATTTTCAGCGTCCATGCGATTCTCGTCATGAGCTCGGATAGCGATATCAACAACTTTGATTTTACTATCGATATTGATTATTAGCACATTTTTATACACTTTGCTATATCGTACTTTTTTGGGAAGTAAATAACATTTAACTAAGTATGTACTCAGAAACCCTCATATACTCTTTCCGGTAATACATGACCCAAATATTGCCTGTGTTGTGTATTTGATTCCAGTAGATTTAGCCACAATATTTTCCTGGAACATCCATCATTTTCCCGCCAAAATAACGGTTTGGGGGATGCGGTGGGCCTGTTATCGGCCGACAATAATCAATTTCAGCGAGCCACCTACTTATGAGTATATTTTACCTTGGCTACTTGTTTACTTTGAGAGGGGGGAACCACACTATGGAAAAAGTAGGTATTATAATAATATTTAGAAACAGAGAATATACGTTCATCGACATGTAGGTTACCATCAAAATGATCCATTACCTAAATTGGCTAACCGATTTCATAATCGAGAATGTTCTTCAGTTACATAATTTTCATAAAATTTTCATAAACTCTGTCATGCTGGAGCGCGTACAGAACAAGTTCACGCGTCACTTGTACTTCAGACTGTACGGGGTTTATCCATTGTACCCGCTGATGTACCCCACCCTGTTTGTACTAGGCATGGTCGGGTACAATGAATTGAGAGTGCGACGACAGTTCACTCTTGTCGCCTATTTAATAAAATTACTCCGGGGCAAGGAGCACAATCCGGGTGTGCTTCAATGCTTGCGGTTTTCTGTTCCCGACCGCTACGTGTGGAGGCGGCGGCGCCCGCCACTGCTGGCTGTGCCAACTGCCAGAACCAACCTGCTGGCCAAAGCACCTCTCACGCGAGCAATTCGTACTGTTAACGAAATTCAGAATAGGTTGGACATTTTTTCATGTTACTTTAGTGAACTTGCAAAAGTAAGTTTGTATATAATATGTTACGAAAACATTCATTAATGTAATTTTATAATTTTATATTCATTGTATATTTATATTAATTGTATAGTTAATTTTATGCGAATATTTTATAGTTATAAGGTTGTATCGTTTTAGTTTTAAGTAATTTTGTATTAATGTATTGTGTGTAATTGTTAGTAATAGATGTTATTTTAAACAGTTAATAATTATTACAGTTATCTTTCTCCTACCCCCAAAATAGTATAAGAGTTTTAAATAAATAAAATAAAAGTATTTACTTACTTCTTTATAAATGATCTTGTACCATATTTTGTGTTTTAATTTTTTTTGAATTGTGTTATAATTTTATAGCTTTATTTTTTTTGTTTTCTAATTTGTTTATTGTGTTGTTTATAGTTTATTTTAGTCTAAGTTTAGTTTAAGGTCTTATCTGTCGCATTAGGGTAAACCCTGTAATGATAGAATAAGTTTTGATAAATAAATAAATAAATAAATAAAATAAAATTCATTAGGATTCTTCCAGTTTCACTGAATATTTACTTAAGAGCAAACATGTAATTGGTATAACTTATCCACTTAGGGTAATGCACTCAAACGTACTGAAATAATATATTAGGGACAACAGGCAAGGAAGTAACAGTTACGCTAGTACTTAGTAAGCACAGTTCGAGACCACTCTTGAAAAACTATGAGTGAAAAAATAGGACACATTTATATACAGACCATTCAGTAACTAAACCAGTAGTTACCCATTAAGTTCAGAATTATGAACTTCATAATATAAGAGGTTACACTTATCCCATGCTTCAACCTCGTTCACGTACGGTAACAACAGAAATGTACCAAAATAGTGAGTTGTCTGCTCCCTATTAATTCACTTCCCCTCGGCATACATTAAGCGCTATTTGTTTTTGCAAAATTAACATTTTTATGACTAAACTGAGAGAAATCACTTACTCTAAGTGTACCAACTTAATTGTGCCACAAATTCGAAAAGCAGTCGTCCATATTACAACTGTTCAAGGGTTATTTTCCCATGGCGATGAGTTTGATGCAAGGAAGAAATATTGTATCAAAATTGTAATGAGTACTTGCAAAGTCAAAATAACTGTGTCTGTGAACAACCGTTTGTTTTGATTCTGATGCTTGATTTAATTTAATAGCGTGAAGAATCAGTTTTTAGTAGGGGTCATTTTTGATCTTCTGTTGTATGAATATCTAAAGATAAATATGATGAGACACATAATTAATCACGCAACAAAACATTATCACACTTTTTGGTGTCAACATCACGTCTTACCTACTGCATGAAATATTTTGTCTACCTTATCACGAAACTAAATCACCTTTGAACTCATTTCGTAAATGTTACCTAAATCAAACTGGAAGATGAATTTCCTTCATTTCCATTCCTTTCCCCAAAATAGAAATTCTTTCAACTCACAACTTTCCAGAGGACATTTTCCAGACGGCGCATTTTCACCGTCCTTTAATTTATTTACTTAAATAATAAAATGTAGGTCTTAACGAACGGTTCAAAACCCCAACTAAAATTCAACGAAGCATATTTAGAATGTGGGGGGGTCGCAAACTCTCAGACCGAACTTAATTCCGCCCGTCGCGACCGCAAAGAAAACTTTGCTTCAAAATTAATATTTCTTTCATTAAAACGCTGTAATATTTTCGCTTGCTGCATGCATAAGTAATGTCCATGAATAAGAAACGTGTAAAAATTCAGCAGCGAAGTCGCACTGATTGAGCCAGATATCGACGGCGGCGGTGTGTGGAACATTGTGTATGACGTGCTGGAAGATCAAATACAATCAATGGAATAAAAGTATTTGGAAACTGTTGAGGGTAATGTACGAACGAGGACGGAATTTCTTCTTAGGGTTCCGTACCCTAAAGTTAAACGGGACCCTATCACTAAAACTTTGCTGTCCGCCTTGTCTTGTCTGTCTGTCTGTACGTCTGTCCGTCCATCTGTCACCAGGCTGTATCTCATGAACCGTGACAGTTCGACAATAGAAATTTTCACAAATGATGTATTTCTGTTGCCGCAATAACAACAAAAGCTAAGGATAAAATAAATATTTAAGGGGCTACCATACAAGAAACCTGCTTTTTATTGCTCATTTTTGCTCGATACACGGCAATAGGTTAACCCTTGAAATATCCACAGTACGTATGGTTATACATTCACTTTAAAACAAAACTTAAGGGGGTGATTTTTTGTCGTATTTATAGATATGGTACCTAGGTAAACCTCCATGCGCGAGTTCGACCACTTGGCCGGTTTTTTTTACTTTGTATGCGATAGTTATGTACTGTAGTTTAGGAAAATGAACGTGCAATTAAGTAATTTAACCGCCGTCCTCAAGGTTTTCTCTGACGCCTGGCAGAAATTAGTCTGGTTCTTGTCCTGGTTCCTGGTATTTTTCAACTATGCAAATAGCTATTTTCTAAAATAAATTCATAACATGCATACAGGGCGTAATTATAGTGCTATATCCGTAGATTTTGAACATCCAAAGGACAAGCCAAGCAAAATCCTGACACCATAATACAAAAATATTTGTTTGTATCTAAATGTCTTAAAATTCCAGTCGATTTTGTCTCCGTCCAATATCTCGTTCTCATTTGAGTACACCGTCGTTTAACTCTATAGATTCAGCTGTTTGTCTTGCAGATTTGAGTGCCTCGAAAAAGTCAAGCATTGACAGAAACGGGGGATCAATTCAATGTATTTGAAATGAGGCCGGTGTGTTTTGGAATAATTAATTTCATTTGTTTCACTTCTTTCTTTTTTCGTTTTAAATTATTTGCCAACTTATTTTTATTAACTTGCCAATTTAAATTACAGCTCGTGTGATGTGGGTTTTCAAAATTGAAGTCCCATTTTCAATCTGTAATTAATGATTAGCTTATTTATTTACTGAATCATTGGTGAATACAAAATATAAGTTATTCCTAATACTAACTGATATGTACTGAATACTAATTTCCCAGGACATCTTTTCTAAAACATCGCATTTTCCCAAGGCGTAAAATGAAACAGAAGAAGCGTGAAATTTACAATAACACTACAATAAATAATAACATAACATTTACGTTATCTTGGAGCATCATTAAGCTATCTTGGGGACCGGGGTGAGCACATCTCTCCCCGCTGAATATAATTTACATGAAGTTCTAGGGTGCAGGAAAAACAACACGTTTGTTCGTTTAATTTGAAAAATTGGTTCTGTAGTCGTTTGTAGATGATGTGTTATGGCTGTATGAATTTATGCTGGTCATATTTTGTTTAATGAGGTTGAAGCCATGCTGAAAATCATGAAAGGAAAACTTTGAGAAAGTTTTGCCTCGACATATTCAAAAAAAGAATGTTTTATATGTTTTAGGATCCTACAGCAATGAATAGAATATGAATATTATAATAATGTATTAAAAAATAATTATTATATTATTTCCGTAACCACATTCTGTTCTTATTTCTATTTACAGGTATGTACATACAATCACTTACCATAAGAACTAAATAATTAATAACAGTAATTACCAATTAAAATTTGGAAATCTAAAACAATAGTGTATTTCTATTCTTCACTTTATTTTTTTAAATAGTTCTTACTAACATAACAATATCCGCACATCATTCTCAAACACAGCACGCGTATCTTTGTGACATCTTTTAGCCAAAACAAACGGTCCATTTTCCAGCAATACTTAACCCAAAAAGTAAGTTTCCTTAGCATCTGCGAAATACAGTTTCAGTTCATTTAGCGAACAAAATGTATATAAAAAGTTAAGGCGCTTCCCTCTTCAACTGTTCTTAATACTTGCTTTGAATAAAGCGCCCTGTTCACTCTGCTACTAGAATTACTGAAATTCAGTGCTTTTGTCAGATTCGTCAGTTATCTTGAAATTCGGTAATATACATTATAGACACATTCCCCTTACAAAGTCATAATTATCGTGAGGCATACTTATCTTTTTGTATTTCTAACGACAAGACAGATTTACACCTATAGTGACAGTAATCTTTTCATTGCATTTGGTAAAGCTTTAGTATTAGCAAAAGCACATAAAAAATACACAATCACAGTTGCCTACTTTATCAAACCATACTTTCCAAAGTCGAGTCTACAAGTCTGGCCGCCTACGACAGACATGTTTTCAAAGTGACTTATCATTCTCCTTTCTCATGCGACTGCGCGTCAAAGTCGCATCATGAATAGCAGTCGCCATCAAGTTTTTTTCCTGAATAATGCGAGTGTTATGGCTCGAAATATGCTTCATTTGGCGCGAGGCAACTTCTCTAAAGTGCGTAAGGAAATCATATTCATATTTTTTCCGCTTCAACTGTTCGCGACGCGGAATTTGAATAAAATATGGCGACTTCTTTTTTTTCTGTTAGATTACTTTGACTGTTACTGTCTGAAGTCGCACTGCAGATGGTGAGAGCACTTATGAGCTCGTTTGGAGAACGATGGACTGGTAACGAGGATTCAGAAGAGTTTTTATGAATAAAAGCGTTGAAAATATTTTGACAATACAGGTGAAATTTAAATTAATTAATTTTGGCACCGTCTTGAATCACTGTGATTCAAGGCAAGCCTCGTCGACAATGTTTATCATGATAATAAAAACTTATCACAAATCTGTCATTGGTTCGATATCTGTAACCAATATTACAGATTAACGTTCCATTAAGAGCGTAGCAATCTACTGTATTTTTTTTTCAATTCTTACCTCCTAAAATCAACTGAATTTATTCTAAAATATCACAGCCCAAATATCCAATTATGAAGTACACTTTGTCACACAAGTGTCGCGTCCAATCCTTCCAACACTTTGCAAGTTTAAACGCAATAAATTATAACAACTTTGTTCATAAAGGGATTCTTGCATAAACACATTTTACGACTAAAAAGCCGAGTGCCCACAAAATTAAGTTTGAAAACCATTTAAGTCCGACCAAAAATCGCGTTACGAACTTTCGGGGCTCCAATCTTCTCGCATACATTAACAAGAGGTGTGAGTACCTACGGACTAAAACAAAATCATTATTCAAATCCCCTGAATAATGTTTTCAGGAATCGGGACTGAGTTCCGTGCGTCGTTTTTGAATTTTAATACGGACCTCTAACAAGTTTTCAGTCAAAGGAGATCGGTAGAACTCGGCGGTCGATAGCAGGAGAGTACACTGGACATCTTGTTCAACTTCAACACAAATAGGTTTGCCAATTAAATACTTATGCGTAACATTCATTTGTGACTACCGCCCTGGCCTCGCCATAGTCTGGGTAAATATTTTTTAACATTTATCTAAATGTTCTTTTATAAACACCTTGCCCAGACAATTACGCACACACAAAACCGTTACTTTTTAAATCTAATCGGTCGAGCTGTTTTTGGGTTTTAACGAGACCACCGGCCAGCAGTTAAATTTTATGTAAAGATACACCATCAATTTGATCAGTAACTTTGCTGAACCTATTTCTACCTTGATGTTTTTGGTAAAATTAGGGAATACGGAGCTTCCTACGCCAGTTACTTTAGCAAAGGTTAAAGACTAAAAGTAATATTTTACTTTTCGAAATCCGAGTGCAATGCTAGAAGACCAGAAGCAGTGTTATTTTTCCAAAACTAGTATGATTCGAATTTTAAAACATCTTTGCCAATTTCCAATGTCCGTTCAGCTCCTAAGAGGCGTACCTTTACGTAGTGTCGCCGGCCGATCAAAGGCTGGTGATCAAAGGACGCCGCCACGCCGGTGTCCGGCCGAGGACTAGGTAATTAGCCACCTTCACGCCGTCTGGGGGCGGCACGTGCCTGCTGCTACACAGTATAGAGAAACTGTGGAAGTTTCATTAAAAATCTCTGGAAAATAATAATAATGATGGTTGATGAATTTGGGTATACAGAAACTCAGTGTGTTGAAGACAAACAATTTTTATATACTACTATTAAAAAATCCGTAACACGCAGTGTCATTGCGTTATGAATGAGTGAAGTCCCGTCTGCTTAGAAGTATTTTCAAGTGTGCGAGTAAAATTTCCTCCAAGTTGTCAACTTTTATGTGTTAAACCAAGACTAAGCTAGTGCTAAAGAAATTTTACGAAGACTTTAACGAGAAGGTGAAGAAGTTTTTCTGGATCCAACACGATTCCTTTACAACGTAAAGTTAAGACAGCCAATGACTGGGTGATATCACAACATCTCGGTATAATGACCTCACGGGGGATCAGCTCGTAGAGCGGGGGTATAATGCGCAATCTAAGATGGCGACGAGTCTCGGCGATCGGCGGTCACTCGGTCATTACTGCCCTCGCAACATCTATGAAATATTTATGACGACTGCCATAATAACGCCGGCGACGATATCATTATACTTTGTGATGGGGGTGTCGGGCGGGGCGGAATATCTGAACGCTCCTTACCATTGCAAAGTCGCAATCGCGGGTGCTTCAAAACGCACGCGGATGCTCCGGACAACTTTTAAACATTTTCTGCGCAGGTGAATTTAAATTTTCGTGTATTCCAAAATCACAAAGGATTCGCGCTATTCGAATGAACCTGAATCCGACTTCGACATTCAAATTTGTAAATCCAGAATGGATTCCAGGCGGTGTGCGCAGACGCGGCGGCCCCGGATCGCCCATATTAACTTGTTAATTAGGTCCATAATACGACTTGCAGATGAGCTACAGAGTTGTGAAGTTGAATACATAAAAAGCCCTTTTTCAGCGATCGCATGCATTGTTGGTGGTGTGTGCGGCGCCGGTGGCCGGCACTCGGGGGAGGCAAGCCTATAACGTATTTCGTACGTCCCACCAGCCACCAGAAGTTTGCCTGTTCATAAATAAACGCGAACGGTATTCAACAGCCCTTGGTGCTGTATGCATAACGAATTTGAAGGAGGCAAACTTGGAGGCTCTGCTGACTGGGATGGAGTATAAAATTCAGTAACAACATGGTGGAGGTTTTCATTCGACGATCCGCTGCCGGGGAAGGCATAGCTCCGTCATCGTAATTAGTGATATGTCACTTGATTGGACATGCGTTGTAACCCTTAGTGCGTGGGCCAGGGCGATGTGTGGCGTAGGTCGGTGCCAGTGAACTGCGAAGTGTTCAGTGATAATGTTTCGAGGTGTATGTGGTGGAATGCAGTTTGACGTTGCATTGTGGTGTGCAGTGGTGACTTCCCGCGCTTTCTCCAGCCGCCATCTTGGGGATGCTGTCAAACGTGTGAGTACCGAGCCACCGCCAGGCGGCGTGCGTGTCGCATTGTGTATCAAAATAATATGGCCGCCTTAACTCACTGCTTTGAATATTTTTGCATGGAATCTGCAAATATTTTATTATTTTACGATTGTTTTCTACAGTTTTGTGACTGTTTTACTAAGGAAATAAAGGTTATGGGTTTGAATTGCTGTAGTTTTTTCTTATTTTATGCGGAGATATGTTAATGGCCAGTGACGGTTAATTTGAATTATTTGTGTTTTTTTATTATAGGGTTAACATCTCAGACTTCTGAGACTAATAACTTTTTAACAGTTAGCAGGGTTTAATTATTTTCTATTGAGTGCAGCTTTGAAAATAGAATAGGTCTATCATTAAGTGAAGTATGAGTACATGACGATAATATACCTACACATTTACATATAATGTTCAGTTTGCAAGTTCTTTTTTTATAGAAAATTAATTTCGATCGTATCGACATTAATAAGCCGTAACAATGCAAATGGTTCAAAATGTTTCGCGCTTCGTATCCATTATAACGCCAATGGGAAGTTTTCTTCCCGAACTGTCATTCCTTTCGTAAATGCTACTGGGAAGTTTTCTTCCCAAAAACATAATTTAAAGGAATCAAAAAATTATGGCCTACGGCGAATATTTAACGAGAGTATTATCCCATCGTAGGTCTGTGGGAAATTACTCTACTAATTAGGCTATGGTCAGCCACGTCACTAAAGTGAAACGTCAAGAAAAATTCATTCTTCAAATTGTATTCATTCACTTTGACATGACAGATGTTATATCGAATTTTGAATGAACTTCGCAGTGTGTATGCAACAACAGCGAAGTGAAAAAATATCTGAATAATGTAAATGCTTAGAACACTAAGCAGCAGCACATCATTTCATAAGTACGTGCTGTCATATCAAATTATATTTTGAAATAGCCAATAGAATGTCATTCCAAATTCAAATGTTCATTCAGATTTCAAATTCTACACCACACAACAGTCAGGACCAAAAAGTATGAATAAAAATGCTAAAAGCTAATACCTCTCGTGTCGGCATCGAGGTGTTAATATGACGTCACTGGATGGGAACACGGTGACATGTCATTTTCCGCACTGGTGCATCAACATTTGGATATGTCACGAGCAAATATAGGGTTATGCTGATCCAACTTTATTTTACAACCCCCCCATCCACCTTAGAGCTTTACGAACAAGAGATAAGGTGTATTTTTGAATGATTTATGTTTGTGTGGCCCGTATTATTTTGTTCGGTCTTGATGTCAGGTCATGACGCGGTGTCCAATCTGTGTGATGCACGCCTGTTGGTTTTGTATTGAAAGCTTCGTAAATAGTTGGTTATGCTGTAGGTAGCTAATGTAAAAATAAAAGGCACAGAACTGTATAGGAGTAACTGAAAGAACTGGACAATGGGATTTTTTCATATAGAGAAATAATAGACAAACTGAGCTTCTTCGATTGTGTGCCTAGTAGAATGATTAGTTTTCCATCGGACATGAATTAAACGCGCTTATAAAAGACTCAGTCAAACAGTACAATACGAAATATGATGTAACTAGGTATTAAACGTTTAAAAAACTTTTCAATGTATCCAGTCCGCAAAACGTTTTTAAACCCTTATGGAACAAGGCATAAATGTGAATGTTCTTCACAAAGTTCAGGTGCGTGGATTCGCAACCAGTAAGTATTCTTGTATGTGTGTGTGGATGTGTAGCGAGCATAATTCAGTCAGTCTTCCTACCTCCAAAGATGTATGAAATGGCTAGTGAGTGGTGACTATTAGAAATCTCTGCATGAATGGTTTGCTCAAATTATAAATTAAAACTTTATGTTAACTGCTTGCCACTTAGAAAGTCTTTAATTGTTTAACTTTATAGGACAAATAAACAAGTGTACCTAATGAAACTGGCATGCCGTTTTCCATTTTCGTAGTTGTAACTTCTTCCACAAAAGTTGCGAACAGTAGTATTCTCACGAATATCGTGTTGATAGCTTTTACTAAATTAATGTATAGTGTACACGAACGTCACTTATAAGTGAACCTGTTATTAACATATGTTGCCAATTACAAATAAGGGATTTACGGAACTAATCTGTGTACATTTAAGGTACTTTTTTATTTATTTGGCGTCAACTACCTTCCAGTTTCAGTTCTGATTATTGTTCCACTGTCGTACTTTTAACTGTGGCTAGGTACAGTCACGAGCAATAACATTTCGTAATAGTATGTCTTCCAAAATAGAAGTCTTATGAAAAGGCAAAAGTAATCGACATGGTAGCAGCAGAACATCGCTTTTGAATTCTGCTTGCTCGTGACTGTACCTGCCAGATAATAAAACCATAACGCATAGGTGATTGGTAAGAAGGGTTTTTTTATTATTTTTTCCGACGGAACGATATTATTTTAGAACAGACTTAAGCCACCAGAGTGTTTAACATTGTTAAACATCAAAACGAAAAAGTTTTCAATATTTAATTTGATCATCATATTATCATATATCAAACCGATTACATATTAGTTAATACTCTCTTATGAATCATATTTTCTACTTATTACTAATCAACACGCAATGATGGTATCAAAAAACAAAACAATAAGAAATATTAACATCAAAATTATAAGTTACAACCCAAGCAGCAAAATTATCCTATAGTGCAGATGTTATAGGCCTCCAGCACTTATAATGTTCTCTTAACGGTTCTAATATTTACTGCCACGCTTATTATAGCAAGCATGGAGTTAGTTGAGCCTTATAGTATATCTAATCTTATACATTAACTTATAATTACTTATAGGTCGAAATTAAGAGTACAATATAAGCTTGGGTGACCTATAAAAGTATCGTGAGGGTGTAAATGCACTCAAGAGTAGATAAACTGGTAAGCTATACTTATAACTGCTAACAAGAAGCATTATAAAACTACTATAAGTAAAGTACGCCAATAAGAGTGATAAACAGAACTAAACATACTGGAAACTATTTGCATTCATTACTTGGTTTTATAAGGGTTTATAAATTCACTTTACAGAACAATTATAAGTAAAATGGAGCGGTTTTATAGTGGTATAAACCAATATTGTTATAATCATAACACGATTATAAAGGTTTATTATAATATATTTAGTATCCAAAAATATATCCATGGTGTCCTGTACAAGAATACATTGGTTTATAATGCTCTTGCAAATGCTGTTATAGTCTCAGTATGGACATTTTGATTTTGTTGCATCGTCTTCGTTGCCGACGTGGTGTTCTATTTACTTGTCTTTCAAAAATGGATGTATATAAATGGAAACGGCTAAAAAGAAGTGGTTATTACAAACGAAAAGTTCAGAAAACCTTTAAACAAATAATTCAGGTGTCGGGTTCTAGCTTTGTATCTGGCGACGAACGAATCGTAGAAATAGGAGAAGGTTCCGTACAAAATAATTACTGTGAAAATTTTACACAAAATGTTTATATTAATGATTCTGCACAAAACGACGTTTTATCGATAAAAAGCGATTTAAATTTAGACTTAGAAGATTGTATTAGTGAGGAACCTGTGCAAGAAGATGAAAGCGATATTGAAGACTATTCCAATTTTCAACTACACAGTGACCTAAGAAAATGGGCTGTAGAATACAATATACGACATGCGGCATTAAATTCTTTATTAGAAATTTTGAATAAGAAGATTGAAGATGTCCTGCCTAAGGATGCCCGTACACTTCTTGACACCAATAAAGAAAATCTGGATATTACTAATTCAGCACCAGGAA
Organism: Agrotis puta; assembly: GCA_943136025.2. Lineage (NCBI taxonomy): Eukaryota > Metazoa > Arthropoda > Insecta > Lepidoptera > Noctuidae > Agrotis > Agrotis puta. Next base: position 695,122 of record OW964168.2, read on the forward strand.
AATATTGGCATAATGGCCTTATCAAATGTTTAAAAAATATTTTTCAACAACTTCCCATTCCACCCGAAGAGATTTCTTTAAATATAAATATTGATGGATTGCCAGTATTCAAAAGCTCTAAATATCAGTTTTGGCCAATTCTGTGCTCTATATTTGAAGTTCCTTTTTTATCACCTTTTGTTGTCGGTAAGTGAAAGTCCTGTGAATTCAGCTTCTAGTTTTCTTCGTGTTTCAATTTTAAGTGATATGCCTATTTAATTTTGTTTCTTTTAAATAGGTATCTATGCTGGCGATGGCAAGCCTACAGATTTGGACGCCTTTTTGGGACCTTTTGTGGCAGAAATGATTCAACTTCAAGATGGATTTACAGTAGCTACTAAGTCACAAAGAGAGATTAAACTGCATGTGAAAATTCGAGCATTTATTTGCGATTCACCAGCCAGAGCTATGATTAAAGGTTTTTACATCATTTTATAGATATCGTTTGATTTTATTTTAGGCATTTTTATTTTTTAGTATTATTTTTTATGCAAATCTTTGGGCACAATGATAATAATATCGGATAAAATGTTTAAATAATTATTTTGTTACAGGTGTGTCAAACTTTAACAGCAAAAATGGATGTTTAAAATGTACTGTGGTCGGGGAATACTCTCACAGATCAAATACTGTCTCATTTCATCGAATCGATTGTCCCAAAAGAAATAACGATGACTTTCGTAACAAAAAATATGGGCAACATCACAAATCAGACTCACCGTTCCTCAAGCTCAACATAGATATGATTGAAGACTTTCCTGTGGCGGATTCATTGCATCTTATTGACCTGGGAGTTATGAAAAGACTAATTACGGGTTGGCGAAATGGCAATTTTGGCTTGTATCTTACTAAATGGAGTGCACAGGACTCGGAGAAAGTTGATAATTTTTTAATTAATGCTAAAATGCCTACAGAAATACATCGCTCAGTTAGATCATTGGAGGTTTTAAAATTCTGGAAAGGTTCAGAATACCGAACTTTTTTTTATTACCTTAGCTTCATTATTCTTAAAGAGGTTTTAAGAGATGAGCCTTATTTACATTTTATGCATTTGTATTGTGCTATTTCAATATGTTCCAGTGAAAAACATTTAAAGTTTCTTAGAATCGCAAAAGAAATGTTAGCATATTTTGTACAACAGTTTCAAAATATATATGGCAAAGACTACATCACTAGCAATATTCACAATCTCTCGCACTTAGTTGATGAGGTAAATAAATTCGGAGTTCTACAAACTTTTAATGCCTATGAATTTGAAAACAAACTTCAATATTTAAAACGTATGGTAAGACACGGAAATAAAGCACTTTGCCAAGTCGCTAGGAGAATCACTGAAAAAGATTTAGTTGAGACAGAAAGTCTTACAGAAAAGAACAAGAAATACCCAGTATTAAAAAAACAAAAACGCGGTTACAACTTATTACATTTAGACACGTTCATATTGTCAAGAAAACCCAAAGACAAATGGTTTCTCACCACAGAAAATTATGTAGTTGAGTTACTATCTGTTTATGTGAAAAATAGTCAGAAACAAGAGCAAGATATAGAAATACGTGGTAATGTTGTTGAACAAACTCAAGATGCATTCGATCAACCACTAAAATCATCTTTTTTAAATATATATCAATGCAATTTTAATGAAATCAACAACAATAGAAAGGAAAATGTCTTCAAAATTTCCGACATTAAGTGTAAACTTGTGAGTGTTTTGTATGGTACAAAAATATATTTCATACCGCTGTTGCACACATTGTGAGTTACCAGAATAATATAAGTTTTTGAACAACAGTTTTGGCCTTTTATTATTTGACTGATCGTTTGATTATCTTATCCTATCCTATTTACTGATCCTGTAAATTGGTTAGTAATAAATTAATTGACAAAAATAAACAAACGAACTAAACTGAGAGGTAACAAGGTATAAGTAAAAGCAAATTATTCATTCCAATGTATTTTTATTTGAGGTTATTTAGTTCTCTCTTAAAATAGATTCGCTACATATTAGTTTTACACAGTAGTTGTTTTTTACGTAATGTTATTCTTAATATTAGTGAGATAATCATCAGTCTTCAATTTACAATCATAGAGGTATTTTAATAGCTTATTTTTAATAGGTACCTAACTTAGATAATATTTATCACAATTATAAGTCTTTCAATGTCCTGTAAATTTCAGTAAAACTAAACTAAACTACTTACGAGAAGTATTCCAAATAGGTAACATTTTTATTTATGTAATCATTCATTATTGTATAGCAAATTGACATAATAATGTATCTCTATAGATAGATACATAAAAAAATGTTTTATTACGATTATCTAGTGCATAAGCACTAGATAATCGTAATAAAACATTTGTTTTTCAATCTTCATATAAAATCTATGTGGCAATAATAGTAAAAAAATCAACAAAACATATCTTACGACCTAAATATAAAAACAAAATCTCTGAGTATTTTTAGTTTAAATAACTACCGTGGGTAGTGGTATTAATACCTAAACATTTCTTTGGCACATATACGAACTTGAAACTTAGGTACTTAATTTAATAGCTAAAACAATTACAAAATAGAAAACTTTTAAAGATTTAAAACTACTTGCGTAAAATAGATATTTTAAGATTTACTTAATCGGGTATCTCTTCATTAACTATCTCTTTTGAAGCAGCTGGGTTATTGGCGTGTATTTCTACAATAGCGACCTCTCTTTGCACCGCTGGGACATTATTGTCCGCCTCTTCGTTAACAGCCTCAGCTTGTACAGTGGCAACATTTTTTTTTGTTGTTTTCTTTTTTACTATTCTCACTTTCGGAGCCGACATCCTTTGACTGCTTTCACTGCGTTTACGAGCATTTTTCAATATTACTTTAAAAAATTTATCACAGTCTGTCTTTGTGAACGATGCGTCTGTCTCATGTACAATATCAAAAAAAAGGTTAATTGTCCTCTTAAATGCTTTGAAGCATATTTTAACTGTTTCATCTTTAGAAGAACCTGTCCACGTGCATTCTTTTAAAAAATTCCGATCAAATATAGAATCAATCAAATAATAGGCATTTGCGCCTCCTTTACCTAAACCTTTAGTACATACTACGGCAAATTTCTTCATAATTTTTTCTATAAATGTACTATCTGTTAAGTTTCTTTCAAATTCTTCAAGTTCTCTTAGATTTCTTATAATATGTGCTACCTCCTCGTCTTTCTGCTTTCTTGAAACGGTCATTTGGATGTACGAGCTTAATTCATTCTGAATCTCCGACAACTTAGAGCACATGTTAACTTGTATTTCATAAAGTGAATTTTGGTTCGATATGATTGTTTTAATGTCCTCTTTGATTGATTTTACTTCATATTGAAGTTGTTGAATCTGACCATCCTCGACAGGCTGTATTTGGTTATCCGTGTTGTAAAGAAATTAGGTAAAGAACAAAATGTTGACCATTCAAACTGAGGTCTGGTAATGTTTCTTCTGCTTCTGGTATTACAAGTTGAGGGTTTTGCGTGACAAAAGAAGATACAGGGAAAACTGCTGAATCTGATTGAATGGTAGCCGAGTTTTGTTGTATTTGGAGTGAACTTGTAGTATTTGAACAAGTATCTTTTGCTTCTTGAGAGACTGTTGGCATCACACTAATTTGGTCTTGATCACGATTCTGTGAAAAAATAAACATTGTTAGCAAGGTCAATCACAAGAAGTGAAGTAGAATATTTGAAACAATCAAATCACTAATAGGAGAAACTAAACATACACGAAACTTCGTTTAGTCAGATTTACGTTCAAGTATTACCTCCATCAAGGCTTCTGCCATACCGTTGAACGATTTCTCTGGCAAGACGCTCTTTTTTTTGCGATTCGATCGGTTCGACTGCACATAATTCTCATCTGCCTCGGTTTCTGATCTATCACTCATTGCGTCAATTTCATCGTTTGCCTCTTGAAACGTTCTCAAACTTTTTCTTTTCACAAGACATGCCATAGTCTCCCAAGAAGCGTCGGGTTGGCAATTTTCTTGTCTTCTTAATTTTTCTGCTGATTTTTTCGGCCAAAAAAGAACGTTATTGTGTACCCATAGATCTGGTACAGCTGCTAACTTTAACTGACATTTTTCCTTAGTTTGCACCACGTGAAAAGGCATGGCAAGACTCTGCGAAAGAAAAAACATAGATCACACTAAAACCATACCTAGAACAGTAAACATAAGTACCACCTAGTAGAAATGCTTAAACCCGTCCTTGTAAACTATCCATACCTACTCTAATATTATTAAAAAGCGAAAGACTCCACTGTTATGAGCGAAGTAGCTTCCGCTCGCGAGTTTATTCGCGTGGACCTAGATAAAGAGTTGTAGCATACTATACGTATCCAAAGTACTTATTAGCTATAGCTTCATTCCAAATCTATTCAGTCGTGTTAGCATGAAAATATAACAAACACACACAGACACAAACTTTCATATTAAACAGGTAGTAGGATTAGATAAAAATTGATGCGCAGATATCTGATAATTATTCTAGTTTTCTGCCTAATATACCTACATTAGATTAACGAACATTAATTAGGTACCGTCTTGAGTCCCGACTGAACGTCTTCACATTTACACTGATAAAAACGTACTAAGAATACTAAGATATAAAGCGTGCGGTCAGGGGGAGCGGTGCGGGGCGGGACCCACCAGCCGCTCTGTACAACGTTTGATAAAAAACCGCCATATTACCGCATTACCATACCTACAGAATGAATTCATAGCAATTTAATAATATAAATTATGGTTTTTATTTAAGCCTTAAACATAAACTTGTTTTCTAACTTAAAGTAAAAATCATTCTCTAACAATCAACCGGTGCTTTCAATATACATATCATAATGCAGACTTTATGATATTACATACATGTATTGTGCAATATTTTGAATGCTATAAGCATTTCATTTTTATATAGGTACCGTATTAATCAATGACTTATAGGTATAGGTAAAGAGCAATCAGAGAAATTAAACCTAAACTGGCAGAAATTAGGTACTATTAAGTAAGTTACCAAGTTCACATTCGTCACTGGTGAAATGGTCATAAACTGAGTAGAAGCAGCATTTTTCACACCAGAACTTATCTTCATTTAACAATGATCTTATGTGTTCTTTATTCAGTACGAAGTGTCGTGGCCGTCTTGCAAGATTTTTTGAGACTTTATGGTTACAACCACGACATTTGTGAGACAACAAGAAGTGTGTTTCGTTCCAAGGCCACCTTAAGGTTTTTAAAGCTCGAAAATCCCTTTTAGTCAAAAAGCGATCGACGTCCAGAAACATTACCATTTTCAATGCTGACACCTAAACAAAAACATTAAAATAAGACATAGGTACCTACTTATTAGCAATATAAAATAACCGTCCGGTTATCGAAATATTTGCGGAACTCTAATTCCAAACAATATGGCCAAGCAATGGTTCTGATATTTACCATTTTTAAACAAAGTACGCCTATAAGGGTTTGTTAATGTATTTGGGAAAACCAACTTTGTCAAAATGGCGACTTTTCATTGTATGTTTTACTGAAACCAACATTATTTTAAAATTCAACTTAATGAAAACGCTAATTTCAAGGGGCGTATAAAAATTTTGATAAAAAACTTATTATACTTCACGGAAAATATACGTGCGCAATGCACATTCAAACACATACATCTTGACTTGTTGTTAACTAACTCTACTCATAATTATATATTCTAAATAATATTTATAATAAGAAATGGATGAATAACTTACCTTTATCAATATTAATCTTTACAAATGTGCGCAGCAACATTCACCAATTCACAACACTTTGTATGAGCTTGTAAGAGATTCACTGTGTCACGTTATTGTCGTGTTTGGTTCCACTAAGCGCTGATATAGTTAGCTTCGCGGGAGCAAATAGTTCTACGTAGCCCAACTATAAGGTCGTTATTGGTCAAAGTGGTGTTCACCAAGTCTGCTATAAATATTTAATTAGGTAAAATACGCCTATAAATTGGGCCCTTTTCCGTGGTTATAATTGCTTACTATTCCGTTATAGTCCTAATGAAATGGTGGTTCCAGAACACTTATTAGACCACATTTTGCTGCTTGGGAATAACCTAAAGTTTTTTTTCCATCTAGCAACACTAGCTAACGACATAGGTAATAAGTGACGTCATAATTCACGTCATATTACAATTTTTCATTGAAACGGTGTCGGTCACGAACACTGTAGACGAAAAATGGTTTGTTCATTTATTAGGTAACAATTGTTCTGGAGTTATAAGAAATAGTCCTACATTGGACAGCTATTTATATTGTTGTATGTCATATATCTTCTGACATGTCCAGATTAGACAGCAATTAGTTAGGGTCTGTCCCTGGGCAGACTTAACTAGAATCTCGAACTGTCCTGCCCTGTCTACATACCCTAGATGCTTGTTGTTCCGTCCGAATAAAGATCTGTCGAGCAATGAGTAGTCGAACAATTGCAAAATTGAGACCGTGTCGTACTCGTGTAATAAATTAGCTTTTATCGTACTTAGTTACGACTTGATTTCAATAAAATTAATATCAATGCTGTAACGTTTAATAAAACGATATTGAAACCTGGAATACATATCCTTTGTGTACATTTATTTGTGGACTTTTTTTATTCGTTCAAAAACAACCTGATCATTTTTGAAGTGAAAACTTCTTTAGCGGCGTTGTGCACTTTTTTTGGAATGGGTAAAAAATGTTAAACTCGCGTCCGGATACATGACCTGATCGAAAATTCGTAAGACGGCGCAGGGCGCTTGCGCGAATGTTCGTGTGTGTTTATTACTATTGAAGTTTTCACTTCTGCCGGCACTCCCAGAGTGCAACCCGTCGTTTTTTGTTCACTTCACAGGCATCTATGGACAAGAAAACAGCTTCATTCTTGACAACCCAAGTTATTTTCGATTCACGTATATTACTAACCAGCAATCATAGAAACACCTCTCCCTGGCCTCCTAATCATCGATTAAGATCAGTTCCCCTCGCACAGCTCACTTACCTCCCAACAGCTCAGTGAGCAGCATGACCTGACCCCTGACCGATGTAAGCACACCGATGTAATTCCAACGATTCACGTAGCTTCAGTATTTGCGGTGGCAGGGCTGGCAACAACAGTTGAAGATATTGTATGTATAAGAGTATCGCGAATACATACATATATATCGCGCACACGTAGGTAGCTAAAGGCGGTCGCGGAACTGTACGATTTACCGTGACCCCGGAACGTAAAGGGCTATTGAAAGACACCGTGGATTTTAGTCAGTACGAGTCTGGCAGTCCCTACTGCTCTGCCCTCGGTGGGAGGACTCATTTGATGATATTACCAGGTAAAAAAAAAAGTTATCGCCATATAATTTTGGAGGATATTATCTATACTAATATTATAAAGAGGAAACCTTTGTATTTTTGTATGTTTGTATTGAATAGGCTCAAAAACTACTGGACCGATTTCAAAATTTCTTTTACCATTACTTAGAGGGATTCTTCCGAATCCGTATAGGCTATATTTTATCCCGGATTTTTTTTTTCAGAGAGCTTAAAAAATAAATGTCCACCCGTGCGAAGCCGGGGCCGGTCGCTAGTGATATATACTCTGTTAATATGTAATTGTTTCATATGTTGTAAAAGTATGAGACGGTTTATGAATAAGAAGACGAAATGCGTATCTAGCGCATTTGGTAGTTTATGAATAGTTAAAATACACAGTTGTTTTTTTTTTCGTTCCTATAGTTCCATACATCTACGCCTGCTGCTATTTATTGAGCAAGTACTTTTCCGGCGGCTTTTAAACTAATTTTATTATTCTTCATATTTGAATCAGTGCACTATAAACTTTTAGAAAACTTTGTAGTACCTAGCTCAAACTTAGTGCATAGCTGAGATCAGCCCTATAACAGCCAATGTTAGTCAGTGCAATGAGAGCTAGCATGGTAATAGAAGGTTGCGGTGTGCAGCGCCCGAGGCGTCCGACCGTCGCACGCGCAGCAAAGCGATCCCACGCTCATTTACTTACAGGTCGAAGCTTTTACGCAATGTATGAGCTCAGCTTATCAGGGAGTCAGAAACACAATATAAAAAGCACGAGTAAATCCTAAAAGTTTGTACAGAATCGATTTGCGACATCTTCTCATACTATTTCCCTCGATTTCTCCAGATTCTGACCTGATGATAATGGGACCACCTTGATGAAATAAGCAAAAAAAAATGAACCATGCGATAAAAACTATAACGGAGCCATGTCCGGACAAAATTATTGTTGCATACCAAAACCTCAAAAACGTAACAATCTCTTATCTGAAAAAGGTTTTGAAGTGTTTCTTAAAACACAAAAAAAAGACCCAAATGAGAACCTCTTCCTTTTTTGGAGTCAGTTAAAAAGAACAATAGCCAAATTGCAGACCTACACTGCATTGTAGGCGTTTACGTCGGCCTACGCCAAAATATACCTTCCATTATCCCCATAACCAACTTCAACAAAACTAAAACGAGTCTGACGACTCCTGTGTAACTCGTCGGGCTGCTACCAATAGTGACAACAAGTCTAAACTTAAGATACTGGTATTCCTTTCTTGGGATGTTACAAGTCCGACGGTTGCCCGAGTATTATCAGAACACTATCTTGGCTGAAGTTAAGAAACTGAATGTGTGTAAAACCGTATCACAATACATCAGAATATTACCTAAGGTATATTGAATTTAGGAATCGACTTAAATTACTTATGAACATATAAGGAATTTAGGTATAAATTTCTAATAAAAAAATTATTATATGAAGTAAATAAACACAAAAAAGCCTAATGCTTTATTTTTCATGCTTTGCCTTTCATAAAAAATACTGTGTATCCATTTCTTTTTTAAATTTTTATTTAAATTTAAGTTTGTATAATACGAATATCTTACACAGACTTGATAACAGTTAAACCTACATAATAACCTGGGGAAGGGCGGAACATCCTAATACAAGGAAACTATTTGATTCAAAGGATTCTCCCCATTGCACATTGTTACTAGAATAAATTATTTAAGTTGAAGCAATGAATATTTTTTTTTCGTATGTCCGTGGTAAATGTCGATAAAATAATTAAAAGCAAAGCCACCGACTGCCGAAGGAAAAGTTATGATTGGATTTTTGTGTTTGTTTTTGAAGTCGGTTCCTTGTTTTTACAAAAAGATATTTCTTTAACCGGCTTCATTTACCCTTTTTAGTTATTCAACGAAAATCTTCATACAATCGGCTTCATTAAAAATCTACAAATCCAAGTAAGCAAAAACGAATCCATGCTGGCAATTAAAAATTAGTGTTATATACTAAAACCTTTTCCAGAATGTAAAGAACACTTTTCTGAAAACGGCTTCAAAGTTGGTTCAGCTAAACGCGAGATCATCGCGGACAAACATACATACATACAGGTCTAACTGAGAACCTACTTTTTTTTAAGTCGGTTAAAAACCGTTCTTCTCCAGCACTGAATCGTGAAAAATATTAAAGAACGTCTTGTTTTCATGTTGATCACTGTTCGTCGAATTAAACTTAGAAAAAAAGTAACAGGTACCCTCATATATGAGTTTAATCACACAATCCCATGAACGACGTAGTATATATCTGATTTTCTTAAAAAAGTACACATTCGTGAAAACGGGTTTTTATACATATAAGAATCGGTGAAATCACGTCACTACAATTAATCTTTACAACAGCATCAACCTGTATATCGATTGCAAAAATTCGTGAACATGAAAGCGACTGTTTGCACAGTGCGCGCGATTATCGAGTAGCGATCGGTAAAGATCGGTGATCACACGGATCACGAAGACATGCGCGGGCGCCGATGATCGAGAACATAACCACCGCACCGCTACGTTACTGCATTTGTGTGGAAGTAACGTTTTAGAAACGTGTCTATTGCTTGAACGGATTTTGTAAGATGATATTATTGAATATTACCTGAATATAACGAAATATGACGATTAATTTTATTTGTGACCCACTTTAGTTTATGTAATAAGATCAATTTTCTTTGAAATATGAAAGCGTGAGGTAACTCGGGATGTGGTTTATTGTATTTAAATATGCGCTAGTTTTATTCGTTTGCCGGGGTCGCGGGACTCAGGAATTACCGTGACCCCGGTACGTAAAGGGCTATTGAAGGACACCGTGGATTTTAGTTAGTCAAGTCTGACCGTAATGGGTGGGTGGACTCATTTAATGATTTTACCACGATAAAAAAATTAAAATAAAAAAAGGTTTATTCGTTTAACTCGAATATTTTTGTGTATTTATGGCCATACAAGCAACCTGCGGAATACGAACATTTTACTTCAGGTTACAAAACATGACCACGAAGGAGGTTTTTAGGTAGCTTATAGATAACTCATAATTATTATTTTTATGGATAATAGGTACGCAAGCTTAAGATCATCTTCCTGCCCTTATCCCATTTAGTCGGGGTCGACGCAACACGTTTTTTTCTTCAATTCTCCCCTATGAGCCGTCTCTGTATCATTTACTCTTTTTTCTTTCATATTATTCCTCAGACAATCCATCCATCTTTTCTTTGACCTTCCTCTTCCTCTCCATCCATCAACATTCATACTCATCACTCTCTTAGTCACATGAGTGTCATCCCTCCTCATCACATGTCCATACCTAGACAGACGGTTCCCTTCAATTTTTTCTGTAACATTCCCCTTATAAACTCATTCCTTACTTTATCCATTCTTGTCACTCCATATATCCATCTCAACATCCTCATCTCCGCTACATGCAATCGTGTCTCCTCCATCTTTTTAACAGCCCAGCATTCCTATCCATACAATACAACAGGTCTAATCACGGATTTGTATATTTTCCCCTTTAACTTGAGGGGCATCCGTGGGTGGGTCGCAATTTGTTCCGCTGACCTGTCGCCATTTCATCCATTCCGAGTTGATCCGTGTGTTATGTCCCGGTGTACATCGCCATCATAATAGGTACGCAAGCTATTGTGCTGTAAAAATCAGCCAAAAATACATTAACATAATTTTAAATTCATATTGTACATCTACCTGTAACATCAGCAGTATAACTCCGTATTCTTTTCAATTACTCCTTACATTTCCCGCACACAATACCACAAATACACGACCGACCAAAATTACGAACAATAGCGTTATCTCTCAAATAAAGAGAACGTAGCAACATAAATCTTCAGGACTCGCTTCGTACATTTTAACGGTTAAGGGAGACGCATTTTTATTCAAAATAGGCACTTAGTTAAAAAATATGTGTGTACCAGAGACAAACAACAGGAAGTGGGTGGAGATGGTCCTTTTTCCCGGAGTTCCTGTGGCCTGTGTGTTACCTTTTTGTTTTTAAATTGAGCGCCAGATGCGGGGCTGAGGAATACGCTGGCGGTCAGATAAATGGATAGCCTATTAGAAAATTCTATGCGTCTGTAATAGTTTTATTTATATATGTAATATATTATCACTGCACACTACAATCACGACAAAATTCATTAACACTTATTTAATATTCTAGTATAAGAAGAGCAAATACATAAGTACTGGCTTTTTCTTCCTTAAAACTTTAAAGTAATGGATTTTACAATGCCAAAACAAACAAAACAATGTTTATTTTTTGTACAGACGCCAGAACATCAACCTACCTCAATCTGTCAAATTTCATTAATAGATTTTCAACCTTATCACAATAGTGGAAGGTTCATGTTCAATTAGTAAAAATTGATAGAGTAGGTTGACCTGCTACGTCTGTACCTTATATTTTTAATTTGTGATTATTTCATAAATGATGATTGTGTAAAATTCGACTAAAACGGTAGTCGAATTTTACGCAATCACAAAAAAGGTGTTCAAAAGCAAGCTTTTCCTATTTTGTTCGCCACTACCCACTGTGCACTTTATTTGCGCCGCAACTGTACCAAATTCTTTTTGGAAATCGTACCGAAAAATGTTTAGTAGTTGAAAAATTAGCATTTGTGTGGTCCCTTCGTCCCCGTGGCTGCCTTGTGCCGGGAAGTTAGCGGAGCTCATTAATTTGTTGTTTTTTCTTTTATTTTTCTCCCCATTTTGGGGCAATTTGGTTAAAGCGTCCGTTTTGTTTGGAACACGCTTTGTTTAGAGTGTGCTAATGGAAATAACGTAGTTATGCTAATATAATTAATACGATAAAGTCTTTTTTGTTGTCAGTTGTAATATAACATATTGTTTAATATATAAAGATCAAAAAGAAAATGAAACTTATGTATGAATTTCTTTTTATTGATTATAGTTTGGGCGTTTTGCGTATTATCATTGAAGCTTCTTAGGCACATACATATTTATAAACTTTAAAAACTAACAGATTGAATTATTGATCTTGAATCAGCAAAATTAGTTTGCGCCATAACACATTACAACGGCAATCCATTTTATTTTGAAAGTTCAATGTTTATTCATCTAGGCAAACTGAAATAGGAATTTCTTTGAAAATCCTTCAGATTGTGAAAACATATTACACAAATTCGCATTTATTATTCTTTATTTTTTTTTACATATTTGTTAATTTTTTAAATATTATAAAAAAAAAACATTTGGGTACCTACTGTTATTGTTCTATTTATTTTTAATTAAGTATTGTTATATTTTGCCAAATAGTTAACTATCGAGTAGGTATGCTATTAAGCGGTTTTAATCATTCAGAATGTTTCAATTTAGATATTTACGAAATATTTCAGTTTTTGTCTTTTTTCTTGTTAGGTTACGGCTTCCTGACGGAGTTGATTTCTTTTCTAAGTAATTTATATCGTAGTTTTATAATGATTGTATCAATTAAGATTTTATAAATTATGCACATGGGACTCTTTTAATTTAGCGTTACGAAGCGTTTTAGTAGAAGATTTCTGCTAATCAATGTCAAGCAAAATGAGTTTGGCGTTGAAAAATAGGAAACCCAACAGCAGTTTAAAGTATTACTTCTGCGAGAATTTCATCTCATATAATTTACCCTAACTACAATCACAGGGTTATTTAAGAAAGGTTATCAAGGTCACTGTGAGTGTAGTTACAATCCAATCACGAAACAAATTAAGTTTGGCTACACTTGAGTACCAATTTACGAATCTGTGAAGGCATATCGAAATGAAACGTAATTTATTTACAAGTAGATAGGTATTTAGATAGCTTCTCTCACGTAAGTGTGTAGGTGGGTAGAATACTTGACGAGTTTCACAAACAAACTCATTACTCCACACAATATTAAGTATTTCTATACAGCACTCAGACCAAATTATTTACCTTCATTTAATAAAACGACCAAATCTTAGACCAAACCGAGGATCCATATTATAGCTTTTTTAAACTCCTCCCACTCAGCAAGGCGTGGTGCGGCCACGCCCCAAAGCTCCGCCCACGAGTCGTTTTTCCTGGAAACTTATGTAATATTTTCCCTCCAGGGTGGTGGGTGGACATTTGTCTTTACTAAGGACGAGCTCCCAGGATTATTAAATTTACCGAGCCAACATGGCGGACGATTTATGTACTTTATGTATATAGCAAGCTATGTACTTTGATTTAGTGGTTTAGGTAGGAATTCTTAGAATATATTTTATCTGTAAAGAATGGGTCTGTGTTCCTGAGTTTTATTAAGAGAAGGTTTTCATAAAGTTATTCGTGGCCATACAAATGTTGTTCTTGGCTTTATTCATTTGCGTTCCATGTGATCGCCTTCTTTGTTCAGTCTTCCCAAAAAATAATTCGTCACTAAGTTCAATAAGGGCAATTCAAACTTTGCTCTTTAAAAACAGATTTTAAACTATATAGTCTTAAATATCTAATATAATATCGGCCCAATAGTAAATGGAGTCACATATCGTACCCACTTTATAAAGAAATAACAAATAGACAAGTAGTTCTTACCCCTTTCCCAATATGTATAACCTAAAATATAAGTAAAACTTGCAATACAACAACTGAGTTACTTTAGTGACACCAGAGGATTGCCACATAGTCTTTATTTAAAAAAGTAGCATCGTGACGCAATCACATAACATAATCACGCCTGTGATCCTTGAAGTTTAGGACATAGGACACAAACATTTTGCCAGTTATGTTTTTAAATCCCATATACTAGGGAGCGAGCCTATTGCCAGAGCCGGGCACGTATCAGACTCCATGCTGCTACCAAGCTGGCTGCTACTAAGTTAAAATATAACATCGTATATACATCGTGATCTGCCGGTAAGTCCGGTTAAGCAGCCCACAACCTCTTCTGGGATGACCTGCGATATGCCAAACACAAAGAAAAAAAATGAGATCTCCTGGCACTGCACATGAATAGGTGAGAACAACGTAGACCTCAACCGTCGAGAAGACCTTGCCACAAACGATATTAATTAAATATTATTTTTCGTTCCTTCAGGAAAAAAAAAAACAAATATTATTATTAATGCAATTAGCCTTGTGTTCCGCTTATCAAAGTGTTCTACATCATTTACTTACACTTAAGATGACTTATATAATGCCACTCCACTGGTCGTTGTTATCTCTGTAGCCACTGACATAACGTATAACACCATGTAGACTTTAATTATTACAGTCTAACATTTTAATTATTTCAAGGTTTTGCTATTTTCTGTTTAAAAATTTAGTGTATTCAATTGGGATTCATCGTGTAACCTATTTGTGTAATATGCTTTAATCACATTATCTTACTTAGTATCTAAATTGAAATGTAAACTAACAATCTAAACTTTGTTTAAAACGTTACTGTATTTAATTCATCGACGACTAGAGTTTAACATCTTTAATACTAAATGAGTGTAGTCGCAACTCAGCCCATCGCAGTCCACTGCTGGACATGTACGATGCTAGAAAATATTACACAAAAATACATAATTGAACAGTTTCAATCGAATACTCTAGAAATAACAGTTCATATTATGAGGGTATTTGGTAAAATAATCATTCAAACAGTTTCTAAGCATAACCATGTAGCTGCATTTTATGAATGCTTTGCTAATTTTATTTTAATTATTAGCTTATTAAATTAGAAATTATATTGTTATATTTATATAGCACTAACTATCGTAGATTTCAATTAGGAAAGTAGTTGCTTAGTAATTATGATTTCTTTTTCTACAGAGACAGGTTCGATACAATTTTAAATTGTATCCATGTACACGTCCCTACTTTTACTCACATTTTCTGGCATTGCGTGGAAAACTCCATACGATTGTCCGAAAATGTAAAAACACTGGATATAAAATTATATAATATCTTATATACTTCCAACCAAGGTTTGCTTATTTTCTGCATCATTTATAATAATAACTAATAGTCGTCAATCATCATCAAAACAAACAGATGTCAATTCCAAAAAACATTAAAATGGCAGCTGCTTACGGCGCGCAGATAGAACACAAACATTCCTTTCTTTGACTGTTACTTATTCAGAAAATAAAATTCAATACAAACAATAACTACTCGAAACGCCACAAGAAAATTCAATGAATGACAATGTTCTGCAGCTGTATAATAAATGTTTATCTACTAAATTAAATTCATTCATTCTCTGGCAGGTAACTCGAAGTCATAACAGTCTAACTTTAGAAACATGGAATTTTACATAAGAACTCCAAAATGTCTATTTTAAATATATTTTGAAAACTCATTTATTACCCTACATGGGTTAGGTACCTAAATAGGTTACGGAAAATCTTATCTGATGACCTTATAGGGAAATTAAAATGCAATGTTCAGTTCCGATGTTATTGCTATGTGTAGTAATTTGGAGTATAAAAGACCGCTTGCGCAAGCACTCGTCGCATTCGGGTGTCGCAGCGGAACGTGAGTATTGCTTACTAATTTGATTGATTTATTTACTTTCATTCTTCCACTGATCTCTTTCTTTTAGCTTTATAATGTTAATTTTCTTCCTAGTCTGTATTACGTGAGGCGAAATTTCTGCAAAAGAACAAGCGCTTTTTCAGTTTTAATCCGCATTGATTAGGGAGCCATTTTGTAATTTATTCCACCACGTGTTTTAATAGTTTTATATCTTTAACGATATTTTGATAACGTTATTCTTAAATATGATTCATCTATAATGTTTTGTTTGTCTCGACCACATGGTCTTCGTGGTTTTCAAAATTTTCATTCTTGGATTGTGATTGCTTGATTATTTCATGTTTCAATCAAAAAATCAAGCACACGACCATGCTTGATTTGCGGACTTCTGCTGTTGCAGTGACATGTGCTTCTTTATAAGACGCTAATACTATTGTTTCACATTTTCAGTGAGCCAGGGTACCCGCAAATACCGAGATCTGCGGCAGTATGGTAAGTTGGATAGATTTCTTTAACGAGTTGTATAAATTAAGGCGTTTTCTCTATAATTTTATAGATATTTTGTTACTTATGAAAATTCCAACTTAACCACGTTTCCCTGATGTAGTAGTAAACGAAAGTAGAAAACTTGTTACCACGTGTCTATCACACACCAGTAGTAAACCAATTAAGTAGTAGTAAATTAAGTATTTACAAAATTGTCTCGTTGGATAACCTTAGCTAATTTAACCGATCTATAAAATAAATCCTTAGGATTTCTCATTAGAATTCTGCTTTGATCAATGGCTATTTTGTGCGTGCGCTAGTCTGCACACTTTCAAGCGGTTATGCCGGTTATGTGGCCACGTGGTCTATTACGTTTCAAAACTTTGTCATTTTCTCTTCTTAAGATAAGGGAAATACTGGCGTGATGGTTTAGGGGTATTTTATTTGTTTAATTAACCAAATCTTAGGTATTTCAGCCTGAAACCTTTCATCTCCCTCTATACTAAGAATCCCACATGTGCGCTCACACACGTGGTAAAGAAAAATAAATACAAACGTAACGACTACTACACTCTTCTGCACTATAAGTAGTGGAACGTAATTTCCATATATATTCAAATATTTTTCCGTTTTCCAGGCAGGAACCGTACCAACCGGTCCTGGCAACCGCGGCAGGGCTCGAGGCGCCCGGTGCCGCGGACGACGACGTCCTGGTTGGCCGACGTCGGGCGCCCGCGCGACTGGCCCGCGCGACTCACGCAGCTCTGGATGAGCCCCGTGCAGTGACAACGCGCCATTTTTCAGTTTTTTTTTTTTTCTCTTTAAAGGTGAGTTTTTGAACAATATTTGTCTGTCTGTTTCTATATTGTTGGTTTTTTGTATGCCTTGTTCAGATTCATAGAACACCGATGCAATTATTAACTTCATTCATTTATCAAACAGTTTATCCAATAGTAAATAAACGTGATTATCAAGTGTAAATGTGTAAACGTGATTATCCGTTTTCTATTATGATTAAGGAAAGCCATGGGCAGGTTAATATCTTTTTTGGTGGTTATTCATTAAGTATATTTGTTGCAAAACCATAGTTTTTCTTCAATGTAACTTCCCTACCCGGCCTTAGCTATAACAAC
Source organism: Agrotis puta (assembly GCA_943136025.2). Classification (NCBI taxonomy): domain Eukaryota; kingdom Metazoa; phylum Arthropoda; class Insecta; order Lepidoptera; family Noctuidae; genus Agrotis; species Agrotis puta. The sequence goes on from OW964168.2 coordinate 712,635, forward strand.
TTCGTGTATTTTGTAGATATTAATTTCAATTTCATTTAATCGTGTTTTTATTTTGTTCCAGGTGTTTACATCGCTTAATCAAAATATTTATTAGCTAAGTTAACTCGGTGGTGGTGTATAGATAGTACATTGATATCATCCGTTCCTGTGAAGTAATACAGGCACTATATCACAAACACTTTTCCGTTACTAAGTTGAAAAATATATAATTCCAACCGTGAGAGTTATAATATAAATCGTGTATATACAAATAAGTTTCATTTTCCTTTCGTAGTCAGCAATGTCCATTAAGTTACAGGTGAAACCAATTTTGTTATTTTTTAGTAATTATTATATAGTTATTTGTTAGTTCCACTGATATTGTTGTTTACAGAACTATAGATTTTAAGTTTTCTTATAATCGTCATCCGTATCACTAGGCATCTTGTTTAAAGTTTGTTGACGGAATACTCTTGACATGTTGTTACAGAATAAAAAAATGTTGTGATGGAATTATGTGATTTTATTTTCTGTTCCTTAATATTTTCACTGAATAACACATTACACAATGGCAAAGAGATACATCCACGCTCGTTTGAAATATTATTTGGTCTTCACATTCACATTGAAAAGACTGTCCTCAATCTTCCTCTCATACCAACAATCACAAACGATAATCACACAATATTTCATTAACTGATGCCTCTTTCAGACATCCTCTTTATATATAAAACTATTCCACCTAAACCCTTTATAGGTATAAACGGAATCCTATGTGTCCAGACCTATCACAGAGTCGAATTTCATCAAAATCCGGTTAGTCGTTCCGACATAAATGAATAAGATTTCCTGTTCTATCCTATCTAACCTACCGTAACTAAGTCCATAGATATCCTGGAACTCTCGTACTAAACCAAATGAGTAGTTAGTATTTAGGTTGTGAAAGTAAGAGTAAGAGAAGGCTAGATAGATGGATGATTGAAGTCAATCAAAGTCATAGCCATGAGCATATTGGAGTAATAGTACCTTTTTTTTTTATCGTGGTAAAATCATCAAATGAGTCCTCCCACCCAGGGCAGGGCGGGAGGGACTGTCAGACTTGTACTGACTAAAATCCACGGTGTCCTTCAATAGCCCTTTACGTACCGGGGTCACGGTAATCCCTTGGTCCCGCGACCCCGGCAGGCTTTGACCCTCTACAGGCCCCGTCGCTATGCTGACACTCTTTGAGGCGCGCGTGGAACACAACGCGCCGTCGACCCGGGCATGGTCCATGGTCGGACAGCGAGTCGCCCACTACTCGTTGCCCGCATGCCCGCGCCTACGGTGGCCGGAGATCGTCTTGCGACTTCCGACGCCGTGGGCGTCTACCACTGCGGCTGGGGTGGAGGGAGGACGCTGTCCTCTCCCTCAGGCGGCCCGCCTCCTCCTTCACGAGCATGACTGCTTCGCAGAAGGAGGCGACCGCCCCGAGTAATAGTACCTTGAAAGGAATTTATAAGGCAGATGTGAATGGCAACCAGGACTATCTCTCATCGTTTTACGGGCCTTGTAACATTTTTTTTTGTATTTAAATTTTTGTTTGTGCCATTTTTTATGACGAGCAAAATTTTGCGACGCTTACTTTAAACGTTATAAGTACAACATAAAACAAAACTTAAGTCCTGCCTAACAGCGACCATTACAAAGACTTTATAGCCTAAAATAACTTGAAATACTTTATTTTACAACAGCATTATAAAGGGGACAAGATGGCGATAGCAAAAAGCTTCGCAAGTAACAGATGATCTTCATTTAAATATTTTCTAGGGACATTGGGGGTGTTTCGAGTACCTACTCAGGGATCAAACACAGCAGGCGAGGTTTTTATTCTGACGCAGATTTAGTTTCAGTTTTGAAATGTTATGGTACTATGTATTACCTATACAAAAAATAACTGGGTTAACTGCGACACCATTTTGATACATGTAACGATGAATATACATAGTACATAGGTATCATTATGTTATACCAATCAGTAAAAACAAAGTTTTCTGTATTGTACAAATAATATCATCAAATTAGCTGTTCTAACTATGCAAGTACCTACTAAGCATAGCTACGGTATTTTTAACCCTTTTTCTTGACAAGGAGAAACTACTTTCCTACACTCTGCCAAGATAGAAATATTTACCTAAGTATTTTAAATACGGTAAGCACCAGAAAAGTAAGGAAATCATAACCAATTCATGATAAGAAATATGTTACACATCACCTTATGTAATAATTAATTTATACCCAGTAAATTACATATCATAAAAAAACTCGACCCGTGTGCACCGTGGAAATGAGATGCAGGCCGGAGTCAATATCGCGGGATCAAAGCCGACCGGCCGCCGCTCGCGCGACACTTAGCGACGATATTAGTGCCTCAACAACATTGTTTATACTGCTCACTATGATGGGACCATCGTTTTAGTGCTACCCTTGATTGTACCGAGGTTTAAATGGAGTGGAAACTCAGTGATTTAAATACAAAAGAGATTCTCGAAGAGCATTTCACAATTATCCGAAGTTATCCAAATCCTATTTTGATAAGACACCACTTTATTCACCAAATTATAGTTGGAGAATTTGGAGGTGAACTTACAAAATACTACAATAATAAAAGAAAGCCTTATGTAACTCCTTAAAATCCGTACGTCTAAGGATAAGAGTAGATTTGATAATTTAAAGTATTGGACAAAAAACTTCAAGGTGTTTTGCCATCACTGCCATTTTATAAATCATAGGTTTATTTTGTAGAGGAGACTAACTTTTGCCAGCGGCCTCGCCCGCTCATTCCACACATCGATCTGCGACTCATCGTTTAAAGCAGTTTATTAATCATACTAATGTACTGCTGCATAATATCAATCATAAATCGAATTCCAATCTACTGAAAAAACAACGAGTTACAAAAAAATTGTCACCACGAAACTAATTTCGAATTCCTTTGAGTCCCACTTAAATGTAACACAAAGTCGCAACACATTAGCATGTATATGACATTAGACAGGTACAAATGTCTTTACAAAGCTATCGGCTTGCCTATAAATTGAAATGAGACTGTGAATTAAAATATAAATCAAAAGAGGATTTTTCCCGACACGTCGACGCGACGAAATTGGAAAAAATCTACAACGACACGGGAGAGGTTGTGTGTCCGTTGTCATGTACGATACGTGATTGCAAGGGTTTAATCACTACATAGTATAAAACAAACTGCTACCCGCTGTCTGTCTGTTCCTATGTATGCTTAAATATTTAAAACTACGCAACGGATTTAGGTGTGTTATTTTTAATATATAACACGCATAATATAATACAGATTGCAACCTTGCGAAGCCGGAGCGAGTCGCTAGTTAACGAATAAAAACTGCCCAAACGAGTGTCGGATCACGCAAAAAAAAGGGTTCCGTGGTTGAAAATAATTTATACCAAAAACACCACCTAAGTTAACAAAACTTATTTGCAGCGAAAATGTGCACTCATTTTTCTATGAAAAGAACTAAAATATAAGTTTGTTAGTTATTTCTGCAATATAGCTATAAATTACAAAATTTCGAACTTATTCGTTTATTGGTACTAGATTATCGGGAAGTACCGTTTAGGTTTTGATCACATCGCGAGCGTCAAAATATTCGGCAAAAAGAAACATAAACGGACGTATCTGTTGATTGCGTTGAATTAGAAATTTGTTTTTTACTCTGTTCAAAAAGATTATAGACCTGACCTGTATTTGATATTAATATAATATTCAGATACTTGATACATCCATGCACCCACATGGACCCGATAAAAAGGACAGACGGACAACTAAGTGAATCTATAAGGGTTCCGTTTTTGTGAGTGGTTTACCTAGAATGATTACTTACAAGTTACCTTCTTTGCAAAGTAGCTGAGATATGAAAAATATCAATTTTTGGAACAACTTTTGTGTATTTTATCATCGCGTGCTGGTGAAAGACTAGTATCTAACCAGCGCCAATCAGGAATAAGTAATAAAAGCGCTTCCTCACTGGGAGCATTCGCGTGTAATGTAACATTATAGATTCGACTTTGAACATTACATTACAATAATACCTCCTGACAACATTGTAATGACTGAAGAGCATTCGCGTACATTTAGTATAGATTTGATACAAAGTGCGCATTGTAATGCTCGGCTCCTTCACTGATGTAAACTTGTTTTGTATCATTACAAGGTGCGCATTGTGATGCTCGATATTCCTGCCTCACTGATGAAATTAATGCTTGAATCTGAAACGTAACATTACAGGTAAATTCTCGCGGTGAGGGAGCGCCTAAACAGATTATTTCAAAGTGGATTAACTTATGAATTCAATAAAAATCGAATTCAAATTGAATTAAAAATATTTGTCCTCAAGAATAACTCTGTGTTACAACACGCTCGCCCAAAACTTGTTAAAACTGAGTATACATGGTCGCGGGACGAACGAGCTACCATGACCACGAAACGTAAAGGGCTATTGAAGGACAACTGTGGATTTTATACAGTTTTTTACTAGTCTGACAGTCCCTCCCGCTCTGCCCTGGGTGGGAGGACTCATTTGATAATTTTACCACGCAAAAAAAAGCATTGAGTATACATAGATTTAGAACAATAGGTACTGTATGTTTATTTGGTTGAACGCGCTTATCCCAGGAAATACTGCTTCGAATTAAAAAAATATTTCTGTGTTGGTTAGGTCATTTATCGAGAAAGGCTATAAGTTATATTACATTGTGTTACGACCAAAAGGAGTCGAGCAGCGGGGGTGAAACCACGGAAAACAGCTAGTAATTTAACAAACTCAAGTTATAACCACGAACGCACAGAATCTACAATTACTAAGTAACGATTACTACTTTATAGTTGATTTTGACGTGTCGTAACTTCAAGCCCACCTTCAGCTAACCGTGTAACAATGAAAACAGTCACCTCGCGAAGATAATAAGAGTGTCCCCGTCCATATTAAAGCGCGGAGCTCTTACAGACGTTCTGTAATACAAACTCATTTAAATATACATGATGAAATTGAAAGAATTACGCCGGGGAGCGGTTTGTTCGCGAGAAATTGTGTGATATACCGTCTAACATCGTACGGTGGGAAAATGAAATGTGTTTCTGCATTAGTTCCTTACTTTTGCACTTGTGTTTTTATTTCTCGTTGTTTATATCAAATTTTTGTGTTTAATAAATTCATCTATACTTAATATGATAAAATGGTAGGAAAGTCAAAACTGTACATTGAGTTTTTTTTTAAAAGAATACTTGGTTACAATACAATCGATACCGAAGCCAAAAATATAGTTTTTAGAATTTTTGTCTGTTTGTCTGTATGTATGTCCGGGATAAACTAAAAAATTACTGCATGGATTTACTTCAAATTTGGCACGAATATTATTAAGAAGTCGGGTTAACATATAGGCTACATATTATCACGCAGGGGAACGAGCAGTGAACCTTTATTGTTTCAAAGCATTCATCAGGTCGCATAGTCAGCTTATCCTGTTCGATTCTGTCCTACCATAAATATCTGATGCTTTTCGTTCCACGGAATATATTCCAACTCAAAGAGTAAGAACCTTCCTTGCTCAGTAATCTTACACTTTGAAAAGAAGTTACTTTAAAACATGAAGAGGGGAACAGATGTTTTTGTAGTCTTTTTTCCCACAGCTAACTGAAGCTGAACTTCTCTGGGAAATGTATGTTGTAAGTGAAATTCCTTGGAAATGAGTAAGATGTTAAAAATCTACGTTTTGAATAAGGCTTTTCTTATATTATATACTACTAGCACTTCGCCCGCGACTTCGTCCGCGTGGGTAACGTACTTTCCTCTAAAAAATTCGATGGCTGATTTTTCAATCGATAGAAGATTTTCCATACAAACAAAATTCCCCCTTTTCACCCCCTTATAAAGGTTAAATTTCCAAAAACCCCTTCTTAGTGCTCCCCTACATTGTAATAGGAAGCTGTGTGTAAAATTTCACATTCCTAGCCCCAGTAGTTTCGGCTGTACATTGATATGTCTGTCAGTCAGTTCTCCTTTTATATATATAGATTTATCAGATGTATGGTAAAAGACTCTAATGAAGTAACTACTCAGCCTAATTATGTGGTGCTCTCATAACTATTATACGATAACAAACAGGCGCCACACCCAGTTCCAAACAGCCATCTCAAATAAACCCCTCCAATCCAGATAAAACCAACTTTAATAAAAGACACTACCATTATTAAAGCCAGCGAGACATCTACACAAGTATAGCGCACTCCATTACAACGGAGAGCTTTCTCAGTAAGAGCCATCAAAGAAAAATAATCCATCTGAAAACACTTGACACAGTTGGGCGGCCCCGCCCATCCGCCCGCCCAGCGCCACGCCACGCCCCGCCATCTTGGAACCTCCACTTTTTACCGCAGAACTTGCTCTGTATATTTTAAGTAAAGTTATCTTAGTCCTGAATACTCCTGAATTAGTTTTCCGCCAACATCGGCTCTCTGCAAGGTGTATTTTATAAAAGTTGTTTGCTTTCACAACGTAGTTAATGTTGGAGTTTATCTTGCCAGGATTTTGGTCCTAAATGGCGGGTAGTTCAATTTTATTTAAGTAGTCTAGAAATAAAGTTGTCTGAATAGAAATGACGAGAAGAAAAAAAAGTACCGTAACTTATTTCTTTATGAAGGAAGTCGAGTCATTATCACTAAGGAAAAGTCTTTGTTCACATACCTACATGTCTCAAAAAATCAAACTTAATACTTTGGTAACTGAAAAAAAGTCACATTTACAGCAAAATATTCACGGCCGAGTCATCACAATATTGTTAAAAACAAGTGCCAAAACAATTGTTTAACAAAGGGATATATTTTTGTAATTACTATTTCTAAAGCAATTTATCATAAATCAGTCGGAAAGCTTTGTCAATTTCTAATTCGATCGATCAGATCATTATTTATGCTTTCTATAAAGCATTATTAGAGTATAATATACTTCATTGTACACCAGAATTGATACAATTTAAGTCTTTACTTTTTCAGACTAACTGGATCTGAAACGAACAATCAAATTCGTCCGTAACTAGGGCGCAGCCAGTTGAGCATACACTTCTGTACATACGTAATACCAATCATCTATCATAGCCATCATCGTCAGATAAATAAACTATAATCAATATCCAACCTTTTTGTTTTCGTAAACATAGTTTTATTAAGCTTCATATGGTATACTTGACCTGTCACATGTTTTTAGGGGATTATAAAACACTGATTTTCCAGCTGCTCATCCAAATACAAGCCACCATTTTTAAACAGACAAAATCAATAAAGGATCATAATGTAAAAATACAAAGACACGTGTTTATATAATATATTTATATATAAGTTAATCTCTGTAAATGAAATACTCGTACTGTGCAGGAAATGACGTAAAAATTGTGTTTGGTGTATTTACTTATTATTATATTCTTTATTGTGCACAAAATTTACAATAAAACTAAACTTAAAATTATATTCACAAAGGCGAGCTTGTATTGGTATTTGTTGTTCACAAAAAGATTTTAAACAATTATAAAGATCTAAACCTCAAATAAAACACTCACATAAATTTTATAATTGTTCCTCAGAACCAAAAATACCCAAATCTTTGAAACGTCAAAACAAACAAGCTCAAAAGAGAAACTTCAGACGCAGTAAAAAATTACTTTAGTCGATACGTTAGGATCGCCCATCTATAGTACGTGATCAAAACGTTGAACAAACTCAATCCCCAAAGAAAAACACGGTAGATTGCGAGCTTTCATCGCAAAGCGAGAGATATCAAAAAATACATCGGACGGCCGCTCCGCGCTTTATTAAGAATAAATTTAGGGAGGACGCAGAGGACCACTGTTGGTCCGAGTGAAAGAAAATGAGCGTTTTGGAAGAAAAGTTAAAAAGATACACACATTCGAGAGATTGGCGTTGTTGCAAGGATGAATAGCATATTGTCCAAAAATCTTTATCTGTATTGTTAAAGCGTATTTTATAAATATACGCACGCACAAAGTCACAGTAAGAACTACTAACCTGCCAAAGATCTGCCCATTGTACACTGCTACCAGCTACAGTTCTTCAATACTTACCAGAATGATTAATAGTTCTTTATTCATTCTTCAATGTATCTCCTGTAGCAAAACACAAAAATTATTCTTTCAGTAAAGCTTTACTTATCTCTTTCCCTCGACTTATGAAAATGATCGATGGCGTTTAAATGTGTAAGCTATGCAACACCCATGTTGACCTAAGCATGTGTGAACGAGACAGCTCTCTTCTAAATACTCTCAATGGACAGAGTAGGACAGGACTTCACTAAGGTTCAATATTTATTCATCTGAATTTAACCCACACTATGAATTTCTCTAATATTGTGGGTGCGTTTCTAGTTTGACAGTGCATGGTTGTACTTATTCATTCCGCTACGCCACCTCTCAGCTACGTGTCCCGCTTCCACCTATCCCCTGGCATTCAATATCTTCTATCTTCAGACTAATGCATTTATGCAACAGACGCTCGCCAGATCGATACAGCGCGTAATTTGACGAAAATATTGTGGGAACCTTTTGTTTCTTACTTTGCTACTTTTATATTTGAAAAGAGGGTAGTGAAGGAGGTTTATTATCTCTCAACTTTAGTGGGAAGGATTTTAGGGATATTGGTATAAGTAAAAGGTGAAGAATAGAGCAAAGTTTCCACCTATTGAGGTGGAAACTGCACCATATATTTGGGATTTTTTCTTCTTAATTATATTCAAATAATGATATAGGACAGATACATAGAATAGGATGATATAATATGAAATGAAAATGATCCTGACGGTGTATATTTACTTCTCATTTAAATGTTCTTAGATAATATCCACGTTATTATCAACTAACGAGTTGTTGATCAGGGGTTTGAATCGAAGCAGACGAATTATTTTGTGTAATTAATTGCATCAATCATAAAGAGGAAATCTAAATTCCAGCAAAGGTTCAGTGTGCTGGAGTAACCTTGTAAACGATGTTTGAAACATCGAACTTGTACTTCATGTCCTTCTAACTAATATTATATATGAAAAAGTAAGTTTATTTGTTACGTTTCACGCCTGAACCACTGAACCGATCATCCTGAAATTTTGCATATTTATTTATTCAGGTATGCCTACGGAGACGGACATAAGGTACCTTTTATCCCGGAAAAAAAAACTGTTCCCGATAAAAACATTAATAACGTTCATTTATAATAGATGGCTATGTAGGACCCGAATTAATTGTCAAATTCTAAATTAACGCGAGCAAAGCCGCTGACAAAAGCTAGTACATAACAAATCAATATAATAAATTCCTATAATTCCTTCAAAGTGGTAATTTACTGGACTCAAACAGTGTAACTAGTCGATGTACCACGACACTAAAAGAAAATCATTCGTTTAATTTAATCTTCAAAATTATTAGAGATAGCATCTATCTTATGCCACGCGCCCACGCTGCCGCCATCTTACTCAATCAATCAACGTCTCATTTGTATAACTTGGAAACTTAATAAAAGTGCCCACATCGCAGTACCAGCAATACATTGCCACAAATAACCTCAATACATTTATTTGCAATAAATTTCCCGTACACAATCCAAGTCCTGACCCAAATTCTGGGAAAAATACCCCTTATATTTAAAGAAAGGTAGATATCTACAGAGACAAATAAAAGTTTCCTTTTACCTCCGCATAGATGAAAAATAAATAAAAAGAAAGGTAGAAGTGAAACAAGGCAGTCTTAACAAGTTGCGAGTAAATCCGATTTGTGAGGGTATTTGAATAAGAGGCAAAACAGAATTTGAATAGCTTTCGAGAATTTTGTTGCTAAAATAACAACAGAAGAAAATAAAAGCGTTCGATTGTTCTGCGCGTAATTCCAAAGCGTATACGACGATAGCGTTCTTTATCTCGGAGCGAATCTGGGGAGAATGTTTTTTAGTGCAGCTAGATTCAATTCATATATCTTGATTTCAGGGCCTGTAGTGCATGGTTGGGTTACGGAAACTATGGAAATGTGATCATAAATCATGACAGTAAGCTGTCTTTTTGGAGGCTTCCAGATTTAGCCTGCCAGAGAAAAATGTAGTTTTAGAAAAACCATACCATAGAGATATGCCACTAAACTGAACTGTAGAAACAAAAGTTGGGTTTGTTATATTTTCGAATGATTGAAACCAATTTAATAACTTACAACCATTATCTTTTTACAGATAGGTATACGAGCCGACTTTTCCTTGACAAAATACAGCCTATTTGTAAAACAAAATGACACAGCAATTTCCTTGTTTTTCAGATATCTACTAAAACGACTGAACTTAACATAATGAACAGCAAGCATGAATAGAAAGTAATATAATGATCAATCGCATTACCCTTCCTTGCTAACCCAGTTGTGAAGCTTATTAAAATAATCGACTGGGCTTATGGGGCACGTACAATAGGACCAATAGCACGGCGTCACTTCCGACAGGTACCTATTGGTATCGACCTACGAGTATTACCTATTGGTTTTTACTATAATGGAAGCATTTAGCCTAATTATATGGCAGTGTAGTGCGATGTGTAGTTCAAAGGTGGCTAATGGCATCGGAAGCTATGATTTGTTACTAAGGTTCTAAGTCTATATGGTTCACATCGCTTCTGAGAACTTGTGTACTACTAAAGTAAACGATTGCTGCAGGAATGCTCACTGTTTCAGTGAATATAATTTATTAGCGATCTGCTCCGGCTTCGCACGGGTGCATTATACATACAAACCTTCCTCTTAATATAAAGAAAAGAAAGAAAGAAATAATATTTATTGGTACAGAAACATAATATGCAACAGAAAGAGAAAAATTAACAATAATTTTAAAAAAGCCGGTAGGTTGGACCCTGTTTCCGATACCGGTTGCCCACAATTTTTTTTTTTTTTTCTAAAAATATTAAAATATATACTCATTGAGTGAAAATAATGAGTAAATCACTCTGTCTACTGACAAAAGCCTGTATTAAAATTCGTTGCGTAGTTTGAAAGATCTAAGCGTAAAGCCAAGAAAGATGCAAAGTAAGAAAAAAATAATCTAAATAAGATAGTGTGCCACAAGGATGTACCAAATAAGCCTAGGGGCCGTATTATGACGTCTTAAAACCAGGCTTGTTCCAGTAAGTGAACGAAGCGGCGCTAGACGACTTGTATAGCTCTGTCTCTTTCACTCACTGGAACAAACCTGGTTTTAAGACGTCATAATACGGCCGCTGATCAGCAAAACGAGGCTGCTCAATAATACCAATGAATGAGTCTACATAACACTCTCGTTAATTATAACGTTCAAAAAGAAAAGAAAGTTAAGTATACAATCTAATCTGAATTAACATTGTTTAAAAATCCACTAAATATAATAAGGAATTGTTCAATATTTACAACCTATTGAACTACAACTTAGACCTGATCGATTGCATCTTCAATTTGAATACAAATTACCCTTACAGTACCACCCACCTACACTACGAAATCTAAAAATCGCAACACATTGTTGAGTTTATCAAGGGTCTGAGTGACAGCATACGACACAATGCGACGAATCGTAAATATTTGTATGGCGCGCTTTCCTTGCGTTTAGTCGCACAAAGCGTGGAAATCTAAAGTTTCGCAGCGTCACCTTTATAGGCGATTACGTTTTCTTCAATACTTTTCAAGGACTTCGGAAACTTTTGAGAAGGCAAAATTTTTTATTTAGTTGTATTATTAGCTTAGCTTGAATAGATTTTTGTTTTTAAACGTTGTCCCACACTAGGATTTTCTCCTGGGTCATGGGTGCCTTTAAAAACATATAAACTCACATACACAAACACCCAAACCCGGAATCTCTGATCTCGAATCTACAGGTATTTGACTTGTAGATCATACAAATATTTGCTCCGTGCGTAAATTGAACCCGCGACACGCAGCGCAGCAGTCTAATCGCTCAGCCACTGCGCTAACCGTACCGTCAAAAGTTGGTTATCAGATATTCAACCTGCAAATCAGACATATCTTATAATGAATCCTAAGCATTGTGCTATGCATTCTGCCCTTCGAAAGATGCTGATAAGGTAATTAGTCACTTCAAACCTGGTTGAGACAAAAAGGACCAGAGAAATTGGGTAATTGCTTTATATTAAAATAGAGGCCATGCAGGCAGACGATCTCCGGTCACCGTAAGCGCGGGCATGCGGGCAGCGAGTAATGGGCAACTCGCTGTCCGACCATGGACTATGCCCGGGTCAACGGCGCGTTGTTCTCCACGCGCTCCTCAAAGAGTGTCAGCAAAATGACGGGCCCCCCTTCTAGAGGGCCAAAGCCTGCCGGGGTCGCGGGATTCACGAATTACCGTGACCCCGGAAGGTAAAGGGCTATTGAAGGACACCGTGGATTTTAGTCAGTACGAGTCTGACAGTCCCTCCCGCTCTACCCTGGGTGGGAGGACTCATTTGATGATTTTACCACGTAAAAAGAAAAAAAAAGCTGTATCGCAAAAAGCATAAAATAACCTTTCTAAAAATGTATAATACTGGATATCTGTACCAAGTATTTTTTCACAATATGGTATTGAAACATGTATCCCACCAAAAACATTAAATGTAAAAAAATGCCAAGTCTCTCGATGCAGTCTTTCCATCGTAAAAAGTTTTGAGATCTCATAGAAGCCAAGTCCTATTCAAATTATTTTGTAGTTATAAATCAACATTTAGTAATTGTATCAATAGTTTTCTTTATATTATAATTATAGTGACTTGGCAATGAGCACCAATTAAAAGCTGCTTGCTGCCTGGAATTATGTGCAAATGTTACTGACGAGACCTGTGATCAGATTATTTGTTACGTGTGGATCATGATGGCCACTACCGACTACATGCTCCAATACAATAATAAAAAATACCTTACGGGCCATCGCTTTATGAAAGTAAATGAACCGAGAGTACACTAACACTAGTGTTTGCGTACACACTTGTGCATTATAATTTATGTCCTGCGCAGTTTACTAGTCTTGGATGAGACTGAGACTGACTGCCGTTGCCGAAATTCGGTTGGGACGACACGGATAAACCAAAAGAAAATTAATTTTGTGATATTAATGTTTACGCATGCGGTGTGTGACTTTCAACTCCAAATATGCCGTTTTGTTTCTTCTTGTGCTCATTGCCAAGTCACTATAATTATAATATAAAGAAAACTATTGATACAATTACTAAATGTTGATTTATAACTACAAAATAATTTGAATAGGACTTGGCTTCTATGAGATCTCAAAACTTTTTACGATGGAAAGACTGCATCGAGAGACTTGGCATTTTTTTACATTTAATGTTTTTGGTGGGATCTCTTTTATGTTTTTGTGTGTTTAATAAACTATTTGCCTAAATAACTGTTTCAATAACAATAATAAATCTACTATCTAAACCGGCTAACTTAAGTTCTCCAAATATAGCTACAATATTTTTTTAGTTTCGAAATGGTTTTTCATAGGTAGATGGCGCTATCAAATGAAAATTATCGAATTATTTTAAAGTACTACTTATACTGCGCTCGGTAACGAAACCATAGCGCGATTCAGACAGGTACAACGCCATCTATCGAGCGCGCATACAATCGAAATTTATCGCAATACAATGGAGTTAGCTAGCCTAGCTTTATTAATTTAATGAATTATGAACTTTATGTATTAATTAATTATAGTCTATGTATTACATTTATATAATTCTTTTCTATTCTATGTATTTATTTATCCAATTGAATACTTAAACAACGAACAAAGTTAACAATGCAGTCAAAATCCATACATAATGTTCTTGCCAAACCGCAAATATAAAATTGTTTTCTATGGTATATTATTTTTTAATGTTTTTATAATTTTTCCTTTATATGTGGCTAATGACCTATCTTGGTGCAAAATTTGAAGTTTCTAAGTCTGCTAGAAGTACCTTAGATTTTTGATGATCGGTCAGTGAGTCAGTGAGTCAGTGAGTGACAAAATGGTGTAACTTTGATCGACCGTAACTCCTAAACTATTAATTCAATTGGCATGTAATTTCGAACTTAAGCTTGTTCTAATGCCTACTATTATTCACCGAAAACCTAAACTCCTAGCTTTGTCCACGTCGAAGATATAGGGGGGGCGAAACAGCCGCGAATCGCATCGAGAAAAGATGGTACGGCCGTGCCCGTTTTGCTCGAGACTTGGCTGGGGCACTCCCGTGCCCCCAGATACGCAAAGACTTGAGTTTGGCACTTCTGTCTTCTATGTATTTCTAATTTCTAAAAATAGTAATTTCGCGTATTAAGTGAAAAAATCTTCATGAATATTATAATTTGACAATTAGAGAACCTAATAAAATAGCCATATTAGCCAAATTATGATATTCGTAAAAAGCATTTTTGATATGCGCTTGTTCTACCATTTTCCATAGTGCGACGGTGCATCGTGTTTCACGTGCGCCTCAAAGAGCTGTCAGCAAAGTGAGGGGGTCCTTTTAGAGGGCCAAAGCCTGCCGGGGATGACGAACGAACGCGTAACCGTGGCTCCAGAACATTAAAGGCTATTGAAGAACACCGTGGATCATCGTCAGTACAAGTCTCTCGCTGTATTCGATTTTACCACGTAAAAAACCCTAAAACCCTAAAACCGCAAGGCTACTAAAAAAAAAGGAGAATGGAACATCTGGTATAGATGGCGATGACATCATCATCAACTGCAAGACAAGTCCCTAGTTATGTGAATGTTTTCTACATTTAACAATTTTTTTTCTATCACCAAAAGTAAATCAACAAGACAATTAGGACTTGTATAGGAAGATAGCAACCAAGAGTGTCATAGAAGTTGATACCACATCCAATCCAGCCAGACAACATACCTCCAAGGTAAACACGAAAAAACCGTCAAATCACGTCGATTAGTGTCCCGTGCTCTACAAAACTCATTGTTGGCGACACCACAATACTCCGAACGATCGTCGACACAACTGTTATACAATCTAATACACTAATATCACCCTGTCATTTGTATACGTCAGCCCTTCAGTCCATCACATATTTATAGCAGGGTACACGGGAAATTATGACAGTTACCTGTGAAAATTCGAGTGGAAATCAGTTTGATTTGTGTGTGAGAAGTTGCTAATAAAAGTTTAATGGGCAAAGTGATAAGAAAATCTAGATGAAACAGAAATTAAATTTCTCTAGGCAGGACTCCCTTTAGTATTTCAACTAGTTTTCAACCAGTCTTATAAACGTTATCTTCTTTAAAATTTTAAACGTAATACGTCGTTATACGTCGAGCAGACACGTCTTTTTCGAGATCTAGCACTACTACCAAAGCTTCTATGCTACCCATTCAACTAGATGCCGCTTTGATGCTGCATTTAACCTAAATTAAAAACTTGATTAAAATAAAACAAAATGGAAATGCAAACAGAACCTTTGGATTTATCAACGAAAGGCAAGAAACCGAACAAAATGTTAAACATAATCGACTTCAAGTTCCTTGAGGGGCTGAACAACCATTTGGTCAAGTTGTACGAGAGGACCAGCTTGGTCTGCGCCAAGGACAGCTTCTGTCTTCCCCAGAAATCCACTAACATGAAGAACATACTGCCGTGCCAGGTCTGCTTAAAGACCTTCGACCGACCGTCGCTGTTGAAGAGACACATGAGAACTCATACGGGTAAGACCATTTCCATAAAACTTTTAAAAATCAAAAAGCAGAAATGTGTGGAAAAGAGAGAGGTCTGTTCTCAGCAGTGGGATAAACGGTACAAGCCAGTTAGTAGTAGAAAATAAATGCCTACTCTAAAGCAAATATTCTCACAGATAAATTAATATAGGAAATGGGATTTTTACTTTTTGTTAAAATGGGCACTACTGTTTTTTGACATCATCTACCTACCTGTCGCCTGAAATATTTGAGGATTGACTTACATATATTTTAAGATAAAAATCACTATTTTACATGGGGCTACTGCCTCCGTGACCATACCCTGCTCTCTTACATCTAAAAACGATAAAAAAAAATTCAATTAAGTTGAAAGCAGAAGTAAAAAGTTATTAAGGTATTAATATGTTAGTCTAATTACTTCTACGAGTATGTATGTTCACTAGGGATTGTACACTATACACAGTATTAAACTGGTACGAAGAGGGTAAAAAAAGATTTACAGGCCATCAAAAAAATATTAATTGGCTAAAAGTCAGTCAACCATCTGGTCACGTAGAGTCAACACTAACTACTTGACGACATCTTGAAAGAATTATAATAATTAAGTATTTACATTGTTTCAGGCGAGAAGCCTCACATTTGCAACGTGTGCAACAAAGGTTTTAGCACTTCTAGTTCTCTGAACACACATCGAAGAATACATACTGGTGAGTACTACCACCATGTACCATGCCAACCGCGCACGAGACCAGTTCTCCAAGATGAATGATACAACCTTTATTTAACAACTAGCGTGGAATAGATATCGTCACTACTCTACTGCCAAATTGGATGGACTGATACCTCGTCATCTATGTCAGCTGTGGCGTTGATTGTTAGTTGATTTCTGTAATGCATTACAGTAAAATAACCAAGCAAATTAAGCTTCGTTTGCCGAGGCTGGACCGTGAATGAATGTCGACCGCATATTAGAAGTTAAACTGTTGCTCCCAGCGATCAATGATAGATCTTTGACTATTATTACTGTTAGTCAGAAACCCGCATATGTTCTGACAACTAGTCTTACCAAGAGATATTTATACAGGACGAATTTTTCAACTGGGCGTGTATTGCTACGAGTAAGTATATCCTAAACTATTAGAAATTTCGAAAAACTTTGTCAAAAGTAGCCTCGAGGCCGATTTTAACGAAAACTAAAACTGCATCATTGAATTTTAGAAAAAAATCACACTGTATTATTACACTATTCGATTGTGTCGCTAATATGGAAAAAAATCTGGGAAGTAATAATTTACGGCAAACTTAACGACACAGCTGAATTGTAACAAACGCTTAGAGATTTTTTTTAAATATTTCAATGGGTTTGCTATTTTTTTTTTTAATTAATTTGCTAAATTAGTCTAGGTCAGGAATGACTAAGACAAGGTCGACGATGGAACGAGCTTACCCAGAAGAAGCCTGTTTACTCTAACTTTGAAGAGACTAGGGTTGTATGCGTTCGGAAACTCTCAATCAAGCAATTCAGTATTATCTACGGAGCCGAAAAGTGGAACATGACAGTCAAACTGTCGCACCGACTTCATGTCACGCAGCGTGCTATTGAAGGTGAATAATTGGGATCTTGCTAATGGATAAAATCCGGAATGAGGTCTTTCGGCACATGACCAAAGCTGAAATGGCAGTGTTTGCCATTGAACCGACGAAAGGTAGAGTAAGAAGGTTCTCGAATGGAGACCGCCCGTAGGTAAACGTAGGGCAAGATGGACCGATGACTTGAAGAAGGTGGCTGAAGAAAAAAGCGTGAGATCGTGCGCTGTGGCGCTCCCTGGGAAAGGCCTATGTCCAGCAGTGTACAGCAATAGGCTGAAATGATGATGCATGTGTGCTCCTAATTAATTTCCTTTTCTCGCAGGTGAAAAGCCTCACAAATGTCCCGAATGCGGAAAATGTTTCACAGCGAGTTCTAACCTGTATTATCATCGCATGACCCATACGAAGGTAAATAACAACATTTTAATCATAATATCTGAAGTTTGGTAACAGTCCCACGAAAACCTATAGTATACCTGGGTAATTTATTCCGATAGTACATTCGTACCCTGTGTGTGCTTGATTAAATCCATTCCGATCAAGTTTTACTTGAAAGTAATTCGCAAATAGAACGGCGACGCGGCGATGCCTTATTAATTGCTTTTTTTTTACGTGGTAAAATCATCAAATGAGTCCTCCCACCCAGGGCAGAGCGAGAGGGACTGTCAGACTCGTACTGACTAAAATCCACGGTGACCTTTAATAGCCCTTTCCGTTCTGGGGTCACGGTAATTCGTACAGTCCCGCGACCACTTACTATGCGACTTCTATGACCTAGGAATCTAAAAAGAATTAATAACAATTTTAAAAAATGTCGTAAATTTTATTTTTTATGCTATTACTCAATGATTTTTACTTATAATATCATTGCTATTACTTCCGTTATTTGTACCTAGTAGTAGTTAGTAGGTAATTTGTACTGTAGATCGCGTGACGTCATACTTATAGGTATGCAAGACTTACATTTTTGAAAAGCGCTGTTATATTAACAACCCTAGTTAATCTGATTCAAGTAAATGCATAATAGGTATGCGATAAGCATTGCGCCTCCTTAAAATGCTTCAGCCAAGCGTCTCTAGATCCTACCACCTCACCATAATATCCCACAGAACAAGCCGCACAAGTGCACGTGGTGCCCGCGCTCGTTCCCGACGCCCGGCGAGCTGCGTGCGCACGCGGCCGCACACGGCGCCGGTGCCGGCTGGCTGTACACGCAGCATAGGAGGACCAGGCAGTATAACCATGCGTGAGTCTTATCATCATCAACATTTCGAAAACCACGCTTACTGACACCCACTGAAGCTTACACAACATAGGTACCTACCTACTGATCCGAATCCAAGCTTTCCTGTGACTTTCATTATATATTCGAGGCCCTTAATGTAAATCTACGTAGAGAAAAGCATTACCTATAGCAAGCACCTAAAAAATTAAGTAGGGTCACTAAGATCTAATAAAATTAAAATCATCGCCGACTCAGAAACAAAAATGGCGCCAGAAATAAACTATAACACGTTGGATAGCGAGTCATAAGAAATTACTTACCAAAGTATAACACGTTATTATTATGATTATCCGCAAAGTTGCACTACAAACTGGACACTTGTGAATGTTTATCAATCCACATAACACTAGAACTAGGACTAGAACACTAACATTATAATAATCAACGAAAAACGCGCGTACTAAAACTTATTTTTTTGGTAATCGGCCATTTAGACGTAATATTCAAACAATTAGTCAAATGACTATCCTATTTATCTAAAAAAATGAAGATCTATTTTCAACATCATAAGAATTTCTGAAGTGTTTTATTTCAATTTCATAACATCGCGCCCCTAGATTGTTTTTTAATCTAAGATCGCACCGTTTCTTTGAACAAAAGAAACTTTTCTTTCGGAAGTCAGTCAGTAACTTTTTTTTTTATTTGTAGACTTTTTGCTACCGACTTTTATCGAAGTATTACCTACGAATATTATTTTTTTTATCGTCTATTATTGCATTAGATAGGTACAGTAAAACGGGGTTAATAAAAAACGCAGGGGTGAATCGAGATCAAGCTATAAAAGGGATTTTAACTTTGTATAAGATAATGACATTATGTGAACAAATAGTTATATAGTCTCAGATCAAATTTGATCTGTGTACCTATATAGTTATATACCTGCCTAAACATTAAAGCGATTCCTCCGTAGTAGCCCGCGAAATTTAAATTTTCGTGTTTTTTTGAATTTCGCGGGCTACTTTTCGTTATTAATGAAATTTCATAACAGCTGCAGCATATGTACTTCTTAGGCGGCCGTAAGACTGTTGACTTTTTGTCTCCCCGTACAGTGCTATGAAGATTCAGATCAAAATGATCTGAGTATGAAGAGACAAAAAAGGAGTGCGCTAATTATCTAGCAGCCGGTACATTCAACTGGGTGGTATAGTCACCGCGACAATCAGCAGTGCGGCAGCTCGTACAAAACGATAATAGAAAACATTTTCGAGAAAAATGGTGGGACAGTTAAATTAGACAGATTTTAAATTTCAAATTTCAATATGCTATTTTACTCAAAAAGAAAAATTAGTCCGAAAGATAGATCAAAAAATATTTGACCCGTATTTTTTCTTGTACGTAAACCAAAATTGACAAGATACGACGCTTCTGAAAATCACATAACGTCACTTGGTCGGTATAATTTTACAATGAGGTCACAAGTACCTACTCCCAAATTTCAATATACATTACTTCAAAAAACTAAAAAAACGTGTTCTTTATTTTTTCAATACTCTGACGTAGTAATGTTTAGATTCTTTTCATTTCGATTTTATTTAAGATTCGAATTTGTTTTCTAGTAAATTTTAGTCTTATGAATCCTGCTTGTGTGGGAAGTGTCATTAAAATGAAAAATAAAGATTTGAATATTGTAAAACATTTTAAAAAAGAGTAAGTATGGAGTTTCGTGCCCATTCTTCTTCATACAAACCTACCCTTGCGAATGGGTGTAGAATCAATCCCATCCCATCCCATTTCCTTTAATATTAATATTCGACGTTTAAAAGTGCCTCTTTGATGGCCTAATTGAAATAAATGATTTGACTTTGACTTTGACTTTTCGGACGTTAACTCTATTTTTTCTATTCTATTTCAGATCAAACACCTAAATCAAGACAAAGAACAAATAAAACACATAAAAACAGTCAATAAAATCTTTTATTCATCTAATTTCTGTTTCTTAGCACCCTCTTCTGTCTCGCCATCTATCTTCCGTTTCTCTCCGCTCTCACACTCCATCTCCTCCTTCACCTCGGCGTCGTTCGGTTTCCCTATACTCTCACTTTCCGACTTTACTTTCTCTATACTCTCACTTTCAGACTTCACTTTCTCTATACTTTCATTATCCGACTTCACATTCTTTATACTCTCACTTTCCGGCTTCGGCTTTTTCTCCCCGTTTTCGGTCTCTCCTGCCGTGGAAGTCTTTCGTTCTTTATGGTAGTTGTTCTGAGATGCTTGGTTATCGCTCGATGTGTCTACTTTGAGGAGCTCTCGTAAAGCCATGGTAGCGTAGCAACTTGCTGGCAGAGTCATGTTTAGGAGAAGGGCTTTGTATTTTCCATCTGCAACAATTAATTTAAATTTACATTTATGAATCTCTGAATATAATATTAAACTACATAAAAGTTGCATGGAATTCATTATTATTTTAATTTAATAAAGATGATGAGGACAAAAGTGTCGTGTCGTGATTTTGAAACAGTAAATATAGTGCAAGATTTATAAAGTTTCGAGCACTCCGCACGCGATTTTGTCCGCGAGGGCAGTGTATGTGTATCCTTAGGTTTTGAAACCGTGTTTTATTAATTTGGTTGATAAGTGTACATTCGAAGTTTCAAGCAAATCAGATGAGATTGAAATTAATTTTCATACAAACATCAATCGCATTTTTAACCCCCTTAGGGAATGAATTTTAAAAGTGCACACTTACGTCATATAAGGAACACTTAAGTACTTGTTTGATAACCTGAGGCCGACACCGGCCACGTACCTTCGACGATGCCGGTGAGCTTGTGGTTGTGCAGCTCGTCCAGGTCGGAGGGGATCAGGTCCGCGAAGGGGTCCGAGTACCGCACGCAGCGCCACGTGACGTCACGAGGACGGATCACCATGTGGCGGTAGGCGCCTGACATACTGTAGCTCCTGAAAAGCCATGTATCATTATACTGAATTACCCATCAATGATATGAATAATGATGAACTTTCATCTAATATGTCTTTATAGACCTCATTACGGTAGTTTAGAGGGAAAGGGATAACTTTTTCAAAAATCTTGATAAAACATGGTGCGGTCGACATCAGGCGACAGGTCCATACGGACAATAGTAACTAAATATATTTTAGACTAGCTTCCGCCCGCGACTCCGTCCGCGCGGATGTCGGTCTTCGCGTGGATGGTTTATTTCTCCATTTTGAGTAACTCTGACAATGACATCTTATAAATATTCCGGCGCTGAATCCACTGCGGATAATGCAACGTGTGTTCGCGGTTCTACAGAACAACGTCTATGAATAAAACTGAAAAATTAGTTTTTTTTTTGTATGTATTTTTCCAGGATAAAAAGTATCCTATTTTATGCCCAGGATAATAAGGTATAATTATACCAAGTTTCATCGAAATCGAACCGTTAGTTTTCACGTGATGCCTGCATATACATCCAGACAGACAGACGGACAAAAATTTTTTTATTCACATATTTGGGTTTGGTATCGATCCAGCAACACCCCCCGCTATTTATTTTTTCAATATTTTCAATGTACAGAATTGACCCTTCTACAGATTTAATAAATATGTAAAGATAAAGATGAAACTAAATTTATAGAAAATGTTTGATTTCTGCATATAATTACATTAAGCATATACTTAATATAAGTATAGCATAACTTCGTTTCATAATTGCCGTATCAAACAATTAACCTCGCGGACAACCACGTTTTAAACAAAATTCTTTATCAGCTTTTTCACCCGCAACTTGAAAAATATTCCACACTAACATAAAGTCGGGATAAAACATATCGTATGTGTTAATCCAGGTTATAAACTATCTGTGTACCTAGTTCAAATCAACAACCAAAGAGTAACAAACATCCATCCAAGCAAAGTTTCACGTTTATAGTATCAGTACTTCGATCAATAATAGCTCTACATTACAGATCAGGAACAAAAAAGAGTCGCATAAGCGGCTACTTTTGCACACACATATGCATCTACACTTCATAAAAAAAATTTCAATAGTATTAACAACTTCAGTTTATTATAAACCTTAACACTCAAACATACAGCTTAATTAGAATTACTATTGCAAAATGTATTAGGTTTCACGTAAACAATTTAAAAATGTTTCTTGAAGGTAAAATGTCATCAGTACAAAAGTACTCATTCTAAAATTATACGTAAGATCTAAGCACGGTTTTGTGACGGTATTTCGAATCTCAAGTATTCGTCACAAAACCGTTTGTGGCGTTATTTTTCGGGCCGTTTTTGAAGCGCTCATCGGGAATCTAGTACTATTATTGATCGAAGTATTATTAGGATAGGATATCAAAACTGAAACACTTACTTGATCTTATGCCTCATATCCAAGGAGAGGCCAACCTTGGACAACTCGTTAAGATAAAACTCGATCATATTTGGTGGATAATCTACCAAGTACCCCGGTAAAGGTAAAACAATATCCAATATACTATATTTGCCACTATCTACATCTTCTTGAGTCAACACCTTCACAGGTATTTTAGGTTTCTCTTCAGTTTTCATATTAACTTGCTGTTTATCTGCAGGTTCTACTTTAACCGGTTTTCTGTTAGGTTCTTTTCCTTCACCGTCGGATTGGTTCTCATCAGTTTGATTCTCTTCCGAATCTGAGTCTTCGTCTTCAAATTCATCTGTGAAAAAAATTTGGAGTAAGTTGGCTTTTCATAAAGGTTTTACAAATAATTCAATCGGAAGATTGTCTTATACTCTTGTTCGGCACGACGGGCGATAATAGACTTTTGATTTTTTTGACCATTCTGAGCCGAAATCGAATCATGTCAAAATATGCTTAACTTATTCATCTTTCTTTCTTTTCTTTTTAAAGAAATTGCCCCACTCTAGAAATTTCTGCTGGGTCGGTGTATGTGAATGTGAGTTCTGTTTGTAAACACAAACAGAACTCACATTCACATACATACACCCAGACCCGGAACAACTACCCGCAGGCCATACAAATATTTGTTTCGTGCGGGGATCGAACCCGCGACACGCTGGGCAGTAGTCGATCACTCCCATAGTAGCTCACGTCGTGGTAATAATCTTAAATGGCTACAGTAAAAAGCAACCCTGGCTAGAGATGTTTCACAAGTGATACCTTCTTTCTCCACGAGTCCGAGCGGCACCAGGTCTCCCGCGGCCGGCGCCAGCCCCGCGCGCCGCACGCGCTCCGACACGGCGCGGTTCCACAGCAGCGACTGGTACGAGTGCAGGTACAGCAGCCGCGTGTTGCGGGCCAGCTGGAATGTAGCAATACGTGGGTGAAGGATAACAAAAACAGTTGCTTTGTTTAACATTCGACAACAGGAAGTAATTATACTAAATGGACTATAGTCCAAAAGGGGGATGATTAATTAGAGGGTGTATTTTTTTTAACCTATATTGTCCCACTGCTGGGCAGAGGTCTCCCCCATAACCTTCCACTGTTCCCTTTGTGCGGCTTTCTCCGGCCAATCTCTCGTAAATGCGTCTAGATCGTCGCGCCAGCGTTTTCAAGGCCTCCCGCGGCAACGACGCCCATCCGGCACCCACTGCGTAACGACTCTGGTCCACCGATCCCTATGCATTCTATACACAAGGCCCACCCCAACTCACTTCAACCTGGCAATCTTAGTGCTCACATCAGCAATTTCAGTTTTCGAGCGTATTGTGGTATTTCGAATTCGTTCACTGAGCTTAATACCTAATACGCTACGCTCGATCGCTCTTTAGCAAACCTTGAGTTTGGACTTTTGCGACTCGGTCAGGGCATTTTAGTTAAAATGCATATGTTTCCATTCATATAATGCATATTTAAATACATATTTCAAAATTTTAAATTGTGTTATCCGATCTTTGATAGCGATAAACAGTAAAAGAAAAATCCTAGTTGACGTTACCTTCCCCAGCGCCCCCAACAAGTCGTTGGGCGCGTCAGCGAGCGCGCGGATGAGTCTCGCCTCGTTGTACTGCTTGGGCCGGCGCGGCAGCAGGCGCGCGGCCGGCCCGGCGCCCGCCGCACGGTACGTCTGCAGCGCCTGCTCCAGCGGACCCTCGCGGTACTCCAGGATCATTTCTATGGCCTGCAGACACGGAAACTACTGTATTCTTGACTTGTTTCAACACTTTCAGGAAAATTGTTTGCGACGCAGCCCAGGCCGACCTCCCGAAATTCGCATTTCGGGAGGTCGGCCTGGCCGACGAAGTTAATCGGTCGACGCTATGTATAGTTTTGAGCCAGTCTTACACTCTCATGAATAAAGTAAAGGCCCGACGTTTTTTTTTTGTGTATGGCATCTCGCAGGTCAAACTAGAAGAGGTTGTGCATTACTAACAGCTTACCACGGCTTGGTTTCTTCACATTTAAGGAATGGAATTATCTTTTGGGGTAATTCCACTGACAGGGATATACCTTTCAAAGCCCAAAAACGGTGCTTATGGGCGATGTTTAAATTAGACTCGACTGACAGCTGTATGCCATATTTCATTAAATATAACATACTGACGTTACCATCTCTGTACATTTTTGAAGTTGTCATGTTTGTAAAATGTAATCGGCAACTATTTCCACGCATGGCTGACAAAGTCAATCGCGTTAGACGCGATAACACTCTCCTCTGCTTACATAGTTCCAAAACAGCTTTAATGAGGAAAAGTGTATTTTGCATGGCGCCTTTAATTTTTAATAAACTTCCAAAAGGATGGAGGGAACTAAGCGCACATATATTAAATAAGCGGCTCAAACTTTTTCTAATTAGGAAAGCATACTACAGTGTTTTAGAATTTTTAAATGACAGAGAGTGACATTACAATTATGTTTAAGTTTAAGATATTGTTATTAATTGAAGTCTTTTGCCCACATAATTATTAGCTTTTAGTTTTATATAAAAAATAAATAAATTAATGTTGTTTGTTACACTGTTTAATTAAGATAATAAGTTAAATGTCTTATATGTATATTTTTAAATGAACTTATTTTTGTATGCCTTAACGGCCTAACATGACAGAGCTCTTATATTATATTTGAACAACCTGCATGCCTTGTATGTATACTCATGTTTCTACAAATAAATATCTTGTCTTGTCTTGTCTTGTGGGCTGCTTAACCGGACTTTTCTGTGGATGCCTTAAATTACTCTAAGGCCTCCAGCCAGGGGTAAAGGACGCTACCATAGGGCTTTTGTAAAAAAAGGCTGTCAGTAAACTTAACCCAAGTCTGTCAGTTATCTTATGTGACGTATTGGACATCTATGTGTCACACACACACACAGATGTCCAATACGTCATATTACAAGTGGTGATAGCTGGGCTCAATACCTACCAAAGACAACATGTTATGGATTTTGAGTTATTTAAATATCGAAAATTTTCAAGTTAAAATAAATAACTTTAATTAAATTAAATATTTTATAATTATCCACTGTTTTTTATTTTCGTACAACTCACACATTTTTGAAAATCAATACATCGAGCAACGACACGTAACTGTACCCGATGTTATAAATTGGATAATGGATGCGTTGCAGTCTGTAGTAAATGATGAAGATCATGCTCAATGGTAGCACTTGCGACCTTTACAAATACTGACTCGCCATAATAATAATGTTACTTCTGGTGGTAGATCGCCGAGAGCGCTGAATTGTTGATATCACCGTCTCTCATGACGAAAATCTCGTGAAAGCTGAAAATGATAAAAAAATCAAGTACCTTGATTTAGCTCACGAGATTGTCGACATGTGGGACTTGGACTCAGCAGTCATTGTACCGATAGTCGTTTCGGTCAATGAACTAATTGCGAAGAGCCTCAACCAACACCTTGCAGAACCATGCAGAAAGCAGTTCTCTTGAAAACGGCGCGCATTGTGAGGAGGTTCCTCTCTCTAGAGCCCTAACCACCGGCACCTTGGACCCTGTTTCCGATGCTAGTAGGTCACTATTTTTATATTTTTAAATGTTCATTTAATTTCTTTTGTAAAAATATTAAAAAATGTAAACAGATAGAAAAAAAATAATGAATAAATGAAATATTACTTTAAAAAAAAAAGAGTATACACCTCTTTAAAGTTCCCCTGCAATAGCTTCAGTCCGATGTTATAGGTAGGAGTATCGACCCGCGAACCAAAGCGCTGCAGTCCGTAGTAGTTGATGAAGCCGTGCTCCTGCAGGTGCTTGCACGCCGCATCTATCAGATCGTCTGGAGCAGTCACATTGCGAAGAGCTATACGGAACCTAGGGAGATGGTCATTACTGTTTATTGTCAGCAGTCACTTACTTACTAAAAACTGCAGTATCCTCGTTATTACTCATGCAGCAACAAATTCTCAGTACGCAGACAAGTACCTACAGTTGCGTCAGCAAAAAACGAAACAAGTACTAGATGAAATCAAACTGAGGAAAACATGGGGGTTAGCAAACTTATAAATGCCGAAGCTTGAGCAGATGAACAGTATGTCCAAACCAGAAATAAAAACACAGGATGTCATGCTTAAAAAAAATGTGGGTATATACCTTGAAATTCAATCTGGTTAAATTGGAAGCCCGCCTAGTGGGGAAAAAGCTAGACAGGTGATAAGCTACCTAAAAGCAGTGCTGGTTTCCACGCTTCTGTATTTTTCTGTGATTCTTGGAATAGCTGGATATTAAAATGAAATTTTAGGATTACCAGTTGACTCACCTGTTTCCTTTCAGCATCCCAAGTTTCAAGTTAGTGTCCTTAAAGGAAAAGTTTCCGACGTGTATGTCCTTCAAATAGCGTGTGGCTGCGACGAAACGGCGCGGGTCCAGTCGGCGCGCGCTGAACCACTGCGAGGTTTTGGCGCGACGGTCCTTAGTGCCCGCGTAGCCTAGCATGGAGGGCTTTACGCTGGGGAATTATTAAATTTACTACATAATAAAGTATAACGTCGTAAGTTAACAGCATCGCCATCGCCATGCCATCAGACAATAATAAGTGATACTAGATTTAATAGCCTTTTATCAGGTGGTAATAAGGTGCGCGCCTTCAACGGCTGGGTGATGCCAGTCTTGATGTACTCTTTTGGCATACTCAAATGGACTCAAACAGAACTTGATGCCCTGGAGAGGAAGGTCCGTACATTGCTGACTGCATATAGAATGCATCACCCACGGTCTTCGGTTATGAGATTGTATATCCCGCGAAAATGTCGAGGTCGAGGTTTACTGAACGCTAAGACTCTCCACAATCGCGAGATATGCAATCTCAGGGAATATTTCCTAAAAGCCGACGTGGGAATGCATCGAGATGTAGCGGTGGACAAGGGCCTCACCCCGCTCTCCTAGGCTAAAGAGAAATGGCGCAAACCTGCAGTGCTTGACACTAATGATCGCATGGAGGTATGGCAAAGCAAGGAGCTTCACGGGCGCTTTTTCCGGGCCCTACATGGGCCTGATATAGATTTGTCAGCGTCCGAGGCCTGGCTACGATCCGGAGACCTCTTTGGAGAAAGCGAGGGTTTTGTCTGTGCAATTATAGATGAAGTTATGATGACGAATAACTACCGAAGATTTATTGTGAAGGATGGAACGGTTGACATATGTCGGGCATGTCATCGTCCTGGCGAATCAATCCATCACATTATTTCCGGGTGTTCTCGTCTGGCTAACGGAGAATACTTGCATAGACATAACCTTGTAGCCAGGATTATCCATCAGCAACTTGCTCTGAAATACAGCCTTGTTGAATCGGAAGTGCCGTACTACAGGTATGTACTCGACCCGGTTCTTGAAAGTGGCAATATCACACTGTACTGGGATCAATCCATCATCACTGACAGAACTATTGTAGCCAATAGACCTGATATAGTGGTGGTGGATCGATCTGAGCGGCGCGCAATGATTGTTGACATAACCGTCCCGCATGACGAGAACCTCGTGAAAGCTGAGAAAGATAAGCAACTCAAGTATCTTGATTTGGCTCACGAGGTTGTCGATATGTGGGATGTGGATTCAGCGATCATTGTGCCGATAGTCGTGTCGGCCCATGGCTTAATTGCCAAGAGCCTCGACCAACATCTAAGGAGGCTCTCGTTAGGCAGCTGGATCAAGGGCCTGATTCAGAAAGCAGTTCTCCTGGACACGGCGCGCATTGTTAGTAAATTCCTTTCTCTTGAGCCCTGACCGCCGGTAGCTTGGACCCTGTTCCCGATACCTGTGGGCCACTATTATTTATATTTTTAAATGTTTTTTTGTTTTGTTTTAAAATATTTAAAAGAGTAAAATAATATGTTGAAAAATGAATAAAAATGTTTATTCACAGTGATACTAGCTTGTATAAAACAATAAAAAGCTGTAACTCACTGCACCCCTATTCGTTCAGCAATGCGTACAGCTGCGTCCATTGTGTCACAGTTCTCCTTGTGAACTATGAAATGCACAAATTCACCTGGCCATGTCCACTTCACTCTGTTGTCTATGCGTACTTGAGAAACCATGAAAAAAACATAATTTAAGCACATAATCCCAGTTTTGAAATTCCCTTTTAGTTTTTATTTAAAAGATTTTATAATATCATTAAAACTTCCTGTACTTCACCTCAAGTTTATGAAACTCCATTGAGAAATGATTAAAACTGATCCAATAAAATTTTATTATTGTAACCAAGTGATTGTCTGCAATACTCTATCCCAATTTGTTTATACATTATGAGCAAGCAGTAAGGATCTTAAGTGAAATTTTAATTTACTAGGAACTGTCCTACCTCCTTTCTTAAACTTCTGGAAGCGCATGAGTTTTTTGTCATCAATATTCACAGTGCTGCCAACTATGCTGTCACCGAAAGCTTTCTTGACTGCATCATGGATTTTAGTTCTTTGCTCTTTTGTAACACCTTCCATATCAATCTGTAATTTAAAAGTGAAAGTCAGTATTTTATCTGGTGGCTATCTTTTATTTGTGGTCTAAAAACAGATATGAGGGCAGGAGCCCTGGATGTAGAGCACAAGATTCTGACAGAATCTTATTGATTGAAAAAACATCCTGTTCGCATGACATATGCATTCTAGTGCCATGGTATCCACATCTACCAAAACTTTTCAGCAATTACTAAAAAGATGCTTTTTGTAGAACTGCAAATGGTAACATTGGTTTGACTAGAGGCCATGACTGTGGGTACAAAACTGTCTAGAAGACCTACACACAGCATTGAAAAACTAAACATTGCAAAAGCAAGAGAAGATAACATCAGCTTTCTATGACTCTCATAGCCATATTTATCAAATAAGTTTTTGCTATCCATTGTATTCCATTGTATCCAATAACACTAATTAAAACATACAGCAGTGTGTGCATTTACTATTTGTTTTTTATACTTATTCACTTTGATGAAATAATAAGTTATAAAACATTGGAAATCTTTTGTTTCAACAGTTTGTTTGAAATGGTTACATTGCCAAGTTTAACCCTTTAACCACCAGAGTCGTATATATATGACAAACATTTCCGTGCCCCTATCGCCCATGTCGTATTTATCCGACAGAGAATATTCACGATTTTTGTTGTTTTGTTCGATTTTATTGCATCTATTCTATATCTCTCTATTTATGTAGATAGACAAATAGAATACCTTTTATTGTACATCATGATATTTTACAAATCGGAGCTTAAAAGAAGCAGAAAGAGAGGAGAAGAGGAATGCACGTTTCGTAGCTACCGCTAAGCTTACGCTAGGGGCACGGCAAGTGATATTTAGTCAAGCGCTTAAAAGGTTAAAATAGGTGCTGGCTGCTAGATTTCTAAATTTTCCCAGAGTTTATTAACTTGTGGACTCCTGTTTAAACTCAAAGCAGTATCATATTTTACCTCAACACATTCGGTATCTGGATCTTTGCTCACAGCCAAAGTATTGATTTTATCCCAAGTCTCCATGGGCAATATCTCCAAATTATACTTAGTGAGGAGAAGGTCTTCATCCTCACTGACAGCATCCTCTTCGGGAGCAGGCGGTGCCTTCTTGCATGTTAACTTGGCAATCTCACCCTGTTCATTTATTTCGGAGACTTGAAAATCGGAGTATCTGGCGGACATAAAGTTTCATAAATTAGTAAAAAAACAGCTTCACAGACAGCCTTGTAAACATAAAGAATATATCACAAGTTGATGTCCAACAAAGAAAATATGAGCTCCAGGATACAGCACAACAATCAAATCAGCATATAAAAAAGCCTGAAAAACAAGCTTTCATACAAGCCAGCTATAAGTATACAGTATGTACATATATGTACATAACTGAATGATATAGTTTCAGTAAAGAGAATAGGTACAATATTGCCAGCTCACCTTGATTTAATGATGCCATTAAATCCCTCATGTTTGCTAATATACTCTGTTACACCAATATCTTCTTCGGAAAGTCGTTTTCCAGGGGTTTCTCTCTTTTTCCAGTGACCCTTGTTCACAGAATAATTATTTTGGAACTTGTTGCCACCGCTAGGGCCATCAAATTTATTCCATTGGCCGCCCTTAAAACCCATATGGTTACCGGCCCACCCTCTATTTCCTCCGCGGCCACCTCTGAAGCCTCCACGCATATTGCGATCACGGTTATCCCTGTTCCATGGCCTGTTTTTATTCATTTTTACTTATAATTGATCCGTATAGGTTAACCTATAATCATTAGAGTGCACAAGTTAATGGTTTACGCTAGGTAACCATTTACTTCTTAAACAGAAGATAATCCTAAAATCAATGAAATTTCGACCTAATTCTCCCTTTTATTGTATTAATATAATATTTTCTTCAGTTCAGGATCCAAATACCGACACACGAGTCGAGCGAAAAATTGCAAACACAAGCGTTGTTTGCAAAATTGCAAATGTCAAATGATAAATGTCAACTATCAGTCTGTGACATAATGTGTCAAATTGACATAATAACTTCTTTTTCAATTCCATTTTCCCTTTTGGGAAGGCAAAGAGATCTAGCCCATGCAGCCTGTTCTTGAGATAACTTCTTTTTTTAATAATGTTCTGGTATGGCTTCAAGGCCTTTATACCAAACTTCTTTTCTCCTTGTTGTTCTTTTCCACTTGTTGCCGTGCACAGCACATACAATCGAGTATACTATACTAGGTCCATGGCACAGCATTGGTATAATGTATATCTATATGCCTGGTGTTATGGCACAAACTAGATAACCTTTAATTTATTGGATATGAGGGTCTTTCTTAATCTAACAATTTATAAAAAAGTACTAACTAAAAGTATTTACATAACTAAAACTAGAAATTTAAGAATAAAACTAAATATTTACAACAAAATACTTAATGTAAACTAAAACTGAAATAAAATTATTAAAAAAAAGGAAAAAACAGAAAAAGAAATCTAGTAAATCTAGAAAACTAGATTTACTAGATTTTAGGCTGGTTTTATTACGCGTTTCGGCAGCGCTGTTTGAGGGACGGAAACCAGTTTGAGATACGGAAACCAGTTTCAGTGAATAAAACACTCAAATGCATGCTTGCGTAGAAGTGCTCGAGCAGCGCACCCTCTGGCAACGCTTGCGTACAACGCGCGTTTACTGAACTACGCTGTTCAAGCGTATGACTGTGGAACGCAACGACTACCCCATACAGCTAAGAACATGCGGGCTCCAACGGCGCTGTCAAAACACGTAACATAACCGGCATTACAGTTATGCCACTAGACGCGCCATTGAACATCGCGCCGTTAACAGTGTGCGCTTGAACAGCTTTTGCACTGTGAAACGAGATTAGAGAGCAGCGGAACGTACTCTGCGTTCCGGTTCTCTGACACAGTAAACTAAAAGCAGACTGGCCTTAGAAGTGCACGAAAGGTGCTACTGAAACGATCGACAGAAATGCAACTGCAACCATACATTTCCGAACGCCTGCGCTCCAAGCTGGCGCAACTTACCCTCAAATTGTCTTACAGAAAAATAATATCTATACTAATATTATAAAATAAAAGAGTTTATTTGTTTGGTTGAACGCGATAATCTCAGGAAGTACTGGTTCGAATTGAAAAAATAATCACGCTACGACAAATAAGGAGCGGAGCATCAATGAAAAATGTTGCAAAAGTGGGAAAAATATTCCTGCGGAGAGCTTCTGTTGCGTGCGCTGCGTAAACATTTTCAGCTACGCATAAAACATATATGACGGATTTTTTGCCATTGACCCCATTTCCATTCAGGGAATAGCATTTGTTCTATCTCGGCGCTTTTTTAACGCGGGTAAAAAGAGCGCTCGTGCGAATGGGGTAATAATTTTGAACAATATTGTCCTTGACATCATTCGATCAGAATGAAGGAGATATCATAATTTGAAAATAAAACCGCAAGTACAGTAGGCCAGTCCCTGCATGGCAATGCAAGCGGGACCAATCATGCAGCGTGAGCGATCACCGCTCGAGCTGCACGATTGGAAAATGTCGCTATCAGAAGCTTAGTGAATAGCAAACTTTAGTCCCAGTATGGTGTGAGCGCTGTGGCCGCGCTGTCACAAGGCTATGTTTATGGAGAATAGCACTGCAGGCGCGTCCGTCGTGTTCTAGTCGCTCCTCAAGGAAGCTAACGGACTCAAACGCCTATTATAACGCGGGTACAACCGTACAAGCTAGTTATTTATTATACAGAGTGTTTTAGACTCTTAGACCATTGCTGAACCCTAGTTCGGGCTAACCCCTATTCGCACGAGAGCTTTTTTGGGCGTTTAAAAGTGCCGGAAATAGAACAAGTGTATTCCCATGTCACACGTCAGCGCTTTTAAAACGCAGCGTTTGTTTTCGAAGTGCATTTAATTTAAAATGCTGGGCGGTGACAGTTAAGTTTAATTTACCCTTTTGTTAAAACTCAGCTTTTTTTAAACGCCCAAAAAAAAAAGACTTCGTGCGAATGGGGGGGCTTAGGCTGCGGTTCCACTGAGGCGGGGCGGAGCAGAGCGATGAGAGATTCATCAATCACATCGCTTGAAATCCACATCTCTTCTCCACTCAAGCCATGTGATTGGTGAATCGCTCTCCGCTCTGCTCCGTTCTGCCTCGTCAGTGTTCAATTTACCTTTTTGTTACAACACAGCGCATACGTTACGAACAAAAAAAAAAGCGTTTGTGCGAATGAGGTCTAATCTGTTATTTTAAAATTTTGTAGTAGAGTGGGAAGAACTACTGAGAACCATAGACTTAATTATTATCCGATAAGTTTGAATAACTGTTATTTGTTACGAAGTGCCTCATTTCTATTTCCTACTTTCAGTCAATCGAAATCCAAAAATCGTTGGTCGTTAAACTTGAACTTAAATTGTTTCGATCGAGTGTTTTAAAGCCATTGAAAACCCCTCTACGGTTTAAATCGTTTAACAGTCTAAAAATCCTAAAATGCCTGTGAAACCAATGAACAGAAATGGTGAGTAGTAATCTAGTCTCGTGATTCACCTTCAAGATTTCGGCTCTGAGTGATTTTGTGGTATTTTTTACAACTGTACAACTTTTTCCTACGACTGTGAAAACTTTATAATCTTTTACAGAAAACAGCCCCGTTAGGATGAGAGCAAAGACCAAAACTCGCAGTGCTCGCGCAGGTTTAAAACTACCAGTGGGCAGAATACATAGAATACTGAAAAACGGCAACTACGCGCCTCGTACTGGTGAAGGCGCTGCCGTGTACATGGCTGCAGTGCTGGAGTACTTGGCTGCTGAGATATTGGAATTGGCTGCGAAAGCTGCTGAAGATAACCATAGAACCAGGTGAGTTGGCACAATTTTGACGATTCTTCTATCTACCCACACATCAATTATTTTAATAATAAGTAATTGTCGGTTCGTGTTTTACTACTTGAGTGTTTGTTAATGACAATAGGACCTATTCACTGAGAATTTAAGTATAACATGGACCCTGTAAAAAATTCCACTTCATTTAATTTCAGAGGGTCAACAAAACATTCTTAAAAACCAAGTTACCTAGATGTGTTAACAATTTTGTTTTTGTCCAGAATTTCACCTCGGCACATTTTGCTAGCTGTCCGCAATGATGAAGAACTGAACAAAATGCTGGAAGGTGTGACCATATCACAAGGTGGAGTAATACCGCATATTGAACAAAAGCTCTTACCAAAGAAGACCATGAAGAGTCAACAAACCACTAATACTAATAGTTCATCACAAGAATACTAGATACATGTATATTACAAGACATTTTAAATGTAAAGGTTTTGTTTTAAAAATGTGTCTCAAGACTGAAGATTTAGTAAATGAGCTTGGGCCACTAATGAAACCGTATTTTCTACATATTTTTTTTTGTAAGAGATTGGTGGAAGTGGCCCTTGTTCAATATTTTTTTAAATTTAGTCTAATGTAAAACAAGTTGTTATTATTTAAATCACAAAGAAATATTTTGTATTTATGATAGATTCCACTATTGACAGAATGAAAGTGTAAGATAGGTCCACGGTTGGCTCCTGAGCTAATCATGTTAAAATACCCCCTAAATTATGTGAATTGTTGAATAATGATTAATAAAACTTATTGTTTCGCCATAAGTTTAGTTTGTAACAGTTATTTTTAAATCATGTCAGTAATAAAAACATGAAAGCCGTAGCAGCATTTTCAATTACAACTTTGAAGCTATAAATCTCCCTAAATACAGACAAGTAAATTAATCTTGTACATACCTACACATGACAAAATTTTTAAGTGTAGGGTCATACTGGACATTGAAAAAGTGTAGGTAACTTTTCTTGTCCCAATGCATATTAAAAAGTATAACATGTTATGTAGGTACATAACGTAAATTACGGCTCAGTAGAAGTAAACGAACAGAAAAATAGCTATTTCATAAAATCAGCTATTTCCATAAGTTTGCCGAATATTGCTTCCCAGGATTTGATGAAATCAGCGGGTTTGATTCCTGGCCGGGGTTATTGAATTTTCTAAAATCCAATGATGCAGGTTTAGTTTTCGTCAAAATCAGCCTCGAGACTCCTTTCAACGATTTCTATATTACTCATAGTTTCGGATATAGCCGGAAGGCTATGCCCAGTTGAAGAGAAATAGAATACTGAATGAAAAAAAAAAACAACTTCAACCAGTCTTGTAAATGACATGTAATTTTAAATACTGTAAACAAGAGATCTGTTATTTAATTCCATTATATTAGGTAGGTACAATGTTTATAAACTTACACACAGATTTACTTTAAAAAATCAAAAAATACATCTGTCACGGCTAAAGGTAGGTGTGAACCTAAACTTAAGATTAGCCGGCTAAACCTAGGTTTATCTTCGACGAAATGTTAATGTTAGTTTGTTCTATCTTTAGCCGGCTAAACTTAGGTGTAGCTGCAGGTCCTTGGCTAAAAATGTAGAAGGAAATGGAAAAGGAAACAATGTAATAATGTTTACTATTTTGACACGAAAACTTTATTAAAAAATAATCACTTTCATTACACATGAGCGAGCGAAGCGAGCTCGGGACTCGCTGGCACCCCGACTCGGACAATTTAGGTTAGAAGAGGATGGCGGGGTCTGAAAGACCCCGCCATCCTCTTCGTGGTTATTTTTTTTTTAAACCACCCAGAAGTAGGAGCCCCGCGAAGCGGGGCTCCGTCGACATGCTGGGAAGCGTGGACGCCCCGCGAAAGCAAGACCATTCCATTTCCTTCTACATTAGCCAAGGACCTGCAGCTACACCTAAGTTTAGCCGGCTAAAGATAGAACAAACTAACATTAACATTTCGTCGAAGATAAACCTAGGTTTAGCCGGCTAATCTTAAGTTTAGGTTCACACCTACCTTTAGCCGTAACACATCTATTTCGTAGGTACTAAAAACGTCACATTTGAATATTTAACACGAATTTAACAGCTTTATTTCTAAGATATTTTTGCGACTATTACAACCCAGGAACGTGAATAAAGTGAATTTCACCAATAATTACTTATTTTTAAGATGCCCTAGTAAACAAGGAACCCTTACATTCTAGCCATATCCGTCCGTCTGTCTGTAACTAATTATGGTGACAAACAGTGGCGGCCGGCTAATCTTCATAATATTCGACTGGGTTTGTGAATTTCACAAAGTCACCAGTGATAACCAGTTAATGGGTGGCTCTGGAATCCGTTTGTTATACAGAATGATTTTCTTTCAACTGGGCGTGTGTGGCTATTTCCGAAACTATGAGGAATTTATCAAAAAACGGAGGAAAGGAGTCTCGAGGCCGATTTTGACGAAAACTAAAACTGCATCAATGGATTTTAGAAAAGACTCCTTCCAACGTTTTTCGATATACCTCATGGTTTCGCCCTGTTGAAAAATTCACCTGTATAATAACGTTTGAATATATTTTTTTTTGTCAGACCAGAATGAAGTGTTAAACTAAACGGTTGTTTGGGTATGTGAAAAAAACTTCACCTACTCAGAATATTTTTCTCAACATTATGTAGGTATGTGAGAATAAATATGTTTTTCAACTGCAAATATAAATTTGTTTGTTATTATTAAACCCAGACTACGAAACCTTTCACTTTGTGCGATCCGACACGCACTTGGCCAGTTTTCTTTATTCCTTGTGCGTCGTGTTTCCCGTGACAAACTCATTTAAGTAAATAGTTTTTCTTAACCTATTTGGTCACTAAACACTAGCAACAGTGCCGAAATATCGAAACTTGAAACAAATAATAAACATAGTAAATATAACATTAATTTCATGTTTCTGAAATAGAATGATATTCAACGTCATGTTTATTTCTGAAAAGGTGAAGTGGTAACATGGAATATTATTTTTGTACTATAAACTAGATTGTATTTAAAGGAAAAGGAATCTGAAATATCAATGTTCAAAAAGGTCTTTACAAACTTTGTACTTGACGAAAGTGATTATGAAATGACTGATTTCATTATTTTAAAACAGAAATACCAAATATCCAAGTTTATCCAAGATTATTGATTAATAATACAAGTGAAACTCACTTTATAAAACACAAATAAAATTAACGTAACAAATAAATCTTAGTACGACTACAATAAAATATACATGTTATCTGATCATACAATTTAATACAAATTAATATAATTTATATCAAAGGAACATTGGGTATAGCATAACTACGTACCTAGGGCACATACAAAAACACTACAATTATTGTACCTATCTAAAAACTATGAATAGTGTTCAAATGAATAACTTTATAAAATACCAAACTAAATGTAAATGTAGCACATCAAAAAATATATACGAAAATCTTTTATTAATAAATGCAATTTCATTGATCTGAAATGTTTGAACTTAAAATAAATTTCGAGTCAATATAAATAGTTACATAAAACAGGTGTCATATAAACTGGGTTTAGAGAATTCAACGACTTCGATTAATTAATATTTACGACTGCATCGTGGTAACCCAACGAATGAGACTTTAGGTGGCAGATCAGCTACGAGTGAACCTACCTCTCGCCACAGCAGTCCTTCACTTTGAAATCAACTCAACATTTATCCAAAGAACCTAGTTGTAAGAACTTGCGGTGAACTACAGTAACCACGGGATCTTCAATGTTCACTAAGTATAGACGACAAAGATAGCATCAATTTTATTGATGCTCTGATCAAATGTAACAGCCGTCCACTATAAATAAGTATCTATACCGAAAAGCTATATTAAACATTGAGATGAGATAATATATTAAAATAAGATTTATGATCAATAAGGGTCAGTTAACACCGAGACGCGACGTGACGCAACGATACTGGAATGTGTGTTTTCGTGTAGTGAATAAAGTTAGATTTTGAGTTGCTATTAAAAGGTGGGAGCGGAGTCGCCTCATCTGTGAAATGAGTAACTTTTTGTGTTGTAAATAAAGTTAGATTTTGAGTGGCTCTATTGAAATGTGCGTGCAACTTCGCGTCTAAGTGTGAACTGGCCCTAATCCCTTGTGGCGAGGGTTCAAACTGAGATCTCAACCTCTGGTCAGTAAAAAAAATAAAAGTTTACATAATTTAATAACTAGTAAAATAAAACTTAAATAATATAAAAGAACCAAAGGATTGCACAAAAATAATGACTTATTATGTACCTACATACTGAGTTGTTACTGACTAACCACCCATATAAAATCTACTTTATTTGCGATTTCCTTATTAATGTTCAAAACGAGAATGTTTCTTTGTGTATATGTAAAAAAGAAATGAAACATGGTAAGTGACATCGAGCTTGATAAATATGACCACGACAGAGTTGTTAGTTTGAGAGAAAAGAGCAGAGATGGATACAGTCAATCTTGTCTCTAATATACAAAAAATAAAAAATCGGGGCGGTATTCATTCTTACGGATAATGTTATAAACAATCAAAGATAAGTTGGCTGATATTTGTCACTGCTCCTCTACGATATACCTAAAAGCAGTCAACTGCAAATTCCGTCAATGGTTCCGAAACATCAGTCTTCTTTACAGTGTAACAAACAAGCCCTCTAATAGAAATAAATGTCTAGTTATACACAATGATCAATTCGGTACGCTTCGTGACTTTGTTTTATTGATGTTACTTATCTTATTACTTATTAAGTCAGTATTAAAACAATGAAGCATCATTTGGCAGTGTTTGGTTACGCCTAAGGGCAATGAAATCGAAAAAAGTATTAATACATTCTGAGATCATCATCAAAGGGATAAAACGAGCTGAACAATTTATTTTTAAAACTCGTAATTGGTCACTTTGAGAATTTAAATCTTTATATAATGAGCAAAATTCAAACACTCATTACAATATTAAATTTAGAGGATAAATATACTTGATAACTCATTATTTAATTCACACACTCCATTAAATTATTATCATTGTAAATAGCATTAGTGAGAAAAGACGTTTAAAATATTGTCTTTCGTATTTGAGACATTACGCTCACTAACGCCCCGTAGCGATACTTCCTCTTTCACAACAACAATTTAGTTGGCCGCGGGACACATGCCATTCTAGATAAGACTTTGAATTCCCCTTCAGTGATTGTAAAGTACGTGTAACAAGCTCAGAATTTAAATATAGTAAAATTGGCAACAATGAAAAATATAGCATTATATAAAAATTATTAATAATATAGAATGTTTGTTTGTTCAAATTAGGCTAACATCTGTAGAAATAACATTGTTCTTGAACAACTATACAATCTAACAACATTTTTAAGATTAATTCTCTAGAAGGTGCTTTAAAATAATGAAAGAGAGCAATACTATTTTGTGGGCCAATGAAATCAGTCTTTAGTAACGACAATAACATCAATCGGCCTAGTTTGAACGAACGTAACGCGAGCGGCACCACTCGATCAACATTAGACAAATACACAACCATTTAAAACGCACTCACACGCGAAAGCATGTTGTATACTTTGTTTTTCTGTATTGTGGTGTGATCCGCTCCATTATGAACTAGATGCTATGCTTTGTACCCAACATCATTATCAGACAAATCATCATCATACCAACATTGCACAAGTATGAGGGTTATCAGACCGACCAGATGAAGCTGCGATATTGATAAAGGAATGGTAGACACAGAACATAGCTGACTCACAAATGCACAATAATTTAGAGAGTTGAAAAAACATTCACATTTTCCATGCACACTTTTGTGTGCGATTTTTTGTAAAAACTTTTTACACTAACTACTTTAAAAACGTGTGACAATTTTGGCTGGACTGATTATTGATGTGATCTAAATAACTAACAAGGCAAACTCATCAAAACACAAGCCATGCATACATATCTCATACTAAAACATATATTTTAAAACATTGTAAAATAATTATAATATTGCTCCGTCTAAATTGCTATTGTT
Source organism: Agrotis puta (assembly GCA_943136025.2). Taxonomy (NCBI): domain Eukaryota; kingdom Metazoa; phylum Arthropoda; class Insecta; order Lepidoptera; family Noctuidae; genus Agrotis; species Agrotis puta. Next base: position 753,019 of record OW964168.2, read on the forward strand.
ACATTAACATTTCACCCTGACCTGACACTCTGGCAATCGCTTTCGTTTGACATTTTAATTATAGAAGTTTATCTTTGATTTGTTTTTGTTAAAATGAAATTGATTGTGATAGACTATTTGACAAAGCATTTAAATTATTCTTTATTACATAATAAGTACACTTTATTATGCATTAAAATCAATGTTAAAGTTTCAAAAACAACGCTAAAACCGCTTAATCTGTGATGGTGCTGGTCAAATGACCATGTGTGATGTCAGATGCAGTAATAAAATATGAAAATGTTGCAGCTAAAGCGAATTTTATATGATATGCATCCAACACTGAGCATTTTGTCACAGATTAAATATAAAAAATTACTATGTTTTTCTTTAGCAGAATACATACATACTTTTGTTTAACATAAAGTAAAATATGTCTTTTTACGCTATTATCTGACAGCATTTGTGGTATATTTTTAATGTTGTCAAATAGCCTATTGCGAGTGTCAGGTATAACAGAGGACATAGTGTTTGTAAAAGCTTATTTTATGAGCTTATTGAGCTGAGAGCACTTGTGTTATTATCACATATATTCTTATCAGTCGAATGCAGAACTAGTTTCTGCATTGGGTCTACAATTATTTTAGAATTTTCTTCATTCGATTTTTGTTCTTTGTTCATACTTTCTTCTTCTTCGGATGCCTCCGTTTCATTCACCGTTTTATTGTCAAAATACGGGAAGAAATCATAGTGAGATTTACCATTGCTAATCTTAGATTTATCTTTGATACATCGTTTCTTTTCGTCGTTTTTTATCGTAGATATATTGCGTTTCGAGAATTCGTCCCAGCCCTCGGTCGTCTTACCGTGCATAGGATTCCAGTCTTTCCTGAAGGAGCTTGAAGGTTTCATTTCATTTGAGGAGAACTTTTGTTGTATGTCATTGATTTGATTGTGGTTTTCTCGCGTGGATACTATTTGGCCGTAGACAGGTGTACAGTACGTCGTGTCTGGTGTGATACCGGTTTTATTATCTCTGTTTGCGTGACTCTGATTGATCTGACAGTTGTTCATACCTGAGTCAAACTCTGACTTTTGCCCAGCATTGAGAAGTATTTGCTTGGAGGATTTGACAGGTTTTTTGTCTTGTCCTCTGTTTGGGGAGCCACCTTGCTTCATTTGGCTGCTGTCATCTTCATTAATGTTGTCTTCACCAATGCCATCTATGTCGTAAACCTGAAAATAGATTTTTGTGATCAAGTAGCTGCGAAAACATCATTGAAGCTCTACTTCAATATAAGTCTTTCAGTAGGACAGCTTGGGCACTGCTGTGGTGAGTTGACCAGAAATATTCATGTAATTATCTTTGATGAATATTGTGTTTTATGTATTAACCAGAGGATTTGATTTAATGATTCTAATTTTAATCAGATTTACAGGTTGGCTGGAAGATATATTTTTAAAGAGATAAGCTCACCTTTGTGAACAAATTTTATTATAATTATTATAAACAATTTTTTTTAACGCGGTAGAATCATCAAATGAGTCCTCCCACCCAAGGAGGCGACCGCTTCCCACTCCGTCTCGCCCCGCAGCATGGCCTCGACCAATGCCGGGCGCGAGAGGTCTCTGCTTAACGCCGTCGTGAGGACACGGCGGTGCTCTACCCAAGCGGGGCAGTCCTGCATCGTATGCTCCACCGTGTCCTCTGGACGATCCTCGCAGTGATGACACCCAGGCGTTTCTTCCCTCCTTATCAGACACAGGTACCTCCCGAAACTTCCGTGTTCGGTGAGGACCTGCGTCAGGCGGTAGGTCAGGAGGCCGTGATGCCTTTCCAGCCACTCCTCAAAGCGGGGTCTTACCGCCGCGATTGCGGTGTGCCCGAACCTCGGTTGCGACAGTCGCTCCCTCCATACTGCCCTGAGACCGCGCCGGAGCTCTTCCCGCCGCTCGGGGATTCGCCCCGGCGCTACGCCTCCACGCGCCACTCATAATCGCGCTGGAGCCCTCCAGTGCGACTATGAGTGGCGTCGCCTCCAGAACCCAGGGCAACAATCCGGCAAGAGGTTGGTCGATTCGCCGACGATCGTGCGGTATCCTCGGAAATTATTATACACACTAAAGAAAATATATTATTATTATTATAAAATCTAAGCACCAACCTTATACATAACATCCTGGTTCAGGCCCTTCTCCCTTTCCCTTTTGTTCTGCACAGCAAGCCACACATCCTTCAGTTCTCCGGCCAGATCTCGATCTTTCATAATGACTGGGTTCCTAGCTAGCACTAGTCCTGGGTTCATAGCCTCCACGAAGTCACATAGGAGACTCACCAGGGCTTCACGATCCTGAAAAGACATTAGAAAAGAAGGATTAGAAAATGTTTGACAGAATACTATGAAACTTTTCTGTTAAAGGTTACACAATTATAGAAACATTTGGATGTTTGGCTAGCCAGGTGGCCACTACTAATTTTGGTGGCATTATCTTTAAATATATCTTAAACACAATAATAAACTGACCAGCATGTTAATTGATTTTCAAATCAATACTACTGTATTTACACTATGTGATAGTAAATTTATCAAATCAATCTTAAACCCTACTGTAAAACAGAAACAAACAACTTTCCACTGATTACACTAAGTGCTGTCTAGATAAAAGAATTCAACACAAAAATGGACTACTAACTTGTATTGACAGTCTGGTTTCATTCATATTATTGCACTCTTTTGGTGTGGGATTCAAAATGGGGGCTTGTTACAGCATCCTAGTTGCCTTTTTGTTGGAGTGAGCAGGAAGAATAGGTACAACACTATTAAGTGCCTATAATTATAACAATAACTGATTGTTATACCTTGTTTAGGTTGTTTAATGGCAGATTATTCAATACCTAACCCTTTTTTTTTCTTTCTACTTGGTAAAATCATCAAATGAGTCCTTCCATCCAGGGTGGGAGGGACTGCCAGACTTGCACTGATGGTGTCCTTCAATAGCCCTTTAATACGTTCCGGGGGCATGTTTACCCGATAGCATCGCGACCCCGGCAGGCTTTGGCCCTCTAAGGGGGGCCCCGTCATATTGTCTGTTGCCGTGGGCGTCCCCCGAGGCGGCTGGATCGTGAGGTGGACGCTGTCCTCTCCCTCACGCGTCCCGCTTCCCCCTTCGCTAGCATGACTTCTTCGCACAAGGACGCGACCGCTTCCCATTTCGTTTCGCCCCGCAGCATGGCCTCGACCAATGCCTCACAGAGATAGGTGGTGCGTGAGAGGGCACCGCCTATCGTCTCTGTGAGGACACGGCGTTGCTCTACCCAAGCAGGGCAGATTTGCACTGTGTCCTCCGGGCGATCCACGCAGTGGTGACACCCAGGCGTTTCTTCCTTCCCTATCTGACACAGGAACCTCCCAAAACTAACGTGTCCGTTGACGATCTGCGTCAAGCGAAAGGTGAGGTCACCGTGGCGCCTATCCAGCCACTACTCAGAGGGGTCTTACCGCCGCAATAGGCTATTTAACTCAAAAAATTTAATTAGCCCGAAATATAGATTATAAAAATATTAGACCCATATTTTTTCTTTTGTTACTAAACCAAAATTGGCGAAGATACAACGCTTCTAAAAATCACAAAACGTCACTCGGTCGGTACAATTTTACGAGCGATATGACGTCACAAGCCCCCACTCCCGAATTTGAAAGTGTTTGTCATGTTCATAGATTTAAAAAAACAAAATATGTATAGAATATTTTTCAATATTCCAACTGACAAAAAATATTTAGGTACTTAATCTTTATATGCAATGGGATTGAGAACTTTGAAATACTAGTAAAAAGAATTGAAATTATTACAATCTTAAACTTTTAAGATAACATTATCAGAATATAAAAAAAATATGAATAAAGTTATATTACTGTAGGGCTGGTTGCATTTTTCCCATTAGCTTTGAGTATGTCTGGGTTGACCATCACAGCAAACACTATCATTGGAGGCCTGCCAGCATTTGGGCCGTAGTTCTGCGGCACCTGAAACACAAACCACAGTGACAGAAGTGCAATGAATAAACTCAAAACCTGATGTTTAAAATTCCTTTAATCATAAAAAGTTACACATATATTTTATTCTTTTAAAGTGCTGGTTAGTAATAAAAATATCACATTTTGAGTAAAATGAATGGAGGAGCTTTTTTGCAGATATCAGGTTTTTGTGCTAAGAATTTGCAGTACATGTTAAACACATCTTCAAAGTATGATTATTATGAAACTAGCTGCTCCCCGTGGTTTCACCCCCAATGCTCGATTCCTATGGTATAGACCACAGGAGTCACCATAGGGTCATAACAGGATGTTTTAAAGCTTCCATGTTAAACTTCCATGTTAAACTTCCATGTTAAACTTCCATGTTAAAGAGGTATGCAACTTTTTGGCATCAATTTTTTTTTCTTTCGCCAATAATGAAATTTTGGTCATTAGTGTACCGCAATCTAAGAACTTCGTAAAAAATAATAAAAAAAATCTAAACCGTAACCAACCAGAGATATAACGGATTTTATTTTGTTCTAATCAGGAGTAAATCAATTAATCTATGAATTCCTACAAAAAATAAACTCCTGATTAGAACAAAATAAAACCGTCATATCTCTGGTTGGTTACAGTTGAGAAACTTAATTTTTTTTTGTATAGACTTCTTAGGTGGAAGTCTAATTGTACCCAAAATTTAATCACTGGCGAAAGAAAAAAATAATTGATGCCAAGGTCCATACTAAAAGTTGCATACCCTTTTTCAATTTGAACCAGTACTTTCTGAGATAAGCATGTTCAACCAAACAAACTCTTCATCTTCACTAAAGGTTTTGTTTGAAAATTTGGTTTGAGGGTCATTTAGCATGTAATTTTATGTAAGTTATAGATCAAAGTTGAGCTTAGTAGGTGCTTATCTTATTTTTGACAGTAAATTACAGCTCTACAAGTGTTTGTATTTTTTGTATGATGTTTTTAATAATGTTATTTTATTTTTGAAAACTGCACTGATATCTTATCAAGTCTGGTTAGGAAACTAGAATGGAAAAACTATGCTATTTAACAGTAAGAAATAACAAACAATGATGAATCGTCCAAAACAGGTAAATGAAAAACTAACCTGCATTCCACCATACAAAGGAATAGGATCGGAATACTGTTTAGGGTTTGCTATTTTTTGCCATCCCAACACATTTATGTATAATTTTTCCGTAGTACCCTTTATGGAGTCTTGGATACACATGTGAGGTTGTGGAGGATTTTTAAATTGACGAAATGCTCTTGAACCTCTTCCATATTGCACCGGCACTACTCTCTCAGGAGGATTCTGATTTTCCATAGCAACACAACTTTATACACCAGCACTTCCAGATCTTTACGGTAGAATCACAAAACATTCACGATAAAATCCAATACCCAATGATGACATTAGCAGGCCTGCCCGACATCGAAGTTTAATGAACTCTAGCCGCGTCTAATAGTGGTATATTTACTTTGATACTGTACTTGATCAGTCAGTACCAAGTTTATTTGTGTAAATGTTTATTTTAATTAAGTTCCTATTAATAAATGTTAACTCAAAGCTCGTTTAAAGAAATAAATTAAAAAGAAAGAGCTTCCGTGAAAGAGAAAGACAGCCTTTGTTTTTTTATTTTCCGGTCGGGTTACCAGTTTCCTACGCGAAACCGATTTAAAAAACCGAAACACCAAATAATGATGGTGGAGATGTCATATTTTTCGCCGAAGTTGATTTTTGAAGAAACTTGCATGATATACCTACCTGTATATTTATTTTAGTCACTCTTTGAAAAGTTTTTTTATTTATTGTGTAAATAGTTTTTATTATTCACCTCTTTGAACTTATAGTACATACATTCATTGTTATCCGAAATAGGTAGGTAGTACGTAGTGCGTGAGTGCGCTAATAGTTAGAGGGACTAAATAAGTAATTTACCCGAGGTAAACAGTGTGCTTTTCATTACGACTAAGAGGATTGTAAACATAAGAACATAAACTATTAGCTAAAAAAATTAGTGTTAATCGGACTGTTATTTCCCGCTTATTTTGTTCTATTAATTTTTGTCCTGTGGTCGTTCATCTATACAGCCAGTATTTATCATGGTCAAAATTAAAAAAATGTCAAAGATTAAGCCGAAGTCTATTTTATTTTACAGAAATAGATTCTATTCTATTTTTGGTATATGGCAACCAAGTCGATGTCAACTATTCTGCCAATGACAGTGAACTGGAAAAACAAGTGTGCATGAATATTATAACAAAAACAAAAAAGTTACAGGAGTAAAAAAAAAAATATTGGAAATAAAAATCTTTGATTGATATAGAGATATAGTAGAGGACTGAAACAAACAGAAAAGATATAATAAATATATATAACATAATTTTTTTATTTTTTTTTGTGTCTACTAAATTTATTGCATTACTGTTAGATCTTAAATCTAAAATAAACTTTTAACAATTCACACGACTGGAATTAAATTCACAATTAATTCCGAAGTATACATAAATATAAAAATACAAAATTAAAATTAAACTAAACTACATATTATAGAGCATCGAAAAATTCATCCTCAACGCTGTCAGCTGGTAATGTGCCCAAGAGACTGGCGGCGTTGCCTCTCTGTATGGCAATACTTAGCCTCTGGCCAAGGTAAAAGCCAGCTCTTGGGTCACGGGAAGCGTCAATAAGTCTTTTAGAAATTTCTTTGAAGAGGCTGTGAGCACTCGGACCCCATGGCCCTATAGTTTCAACCCCAAACGGCTCAAAAATATAGTTACTACTAAGGTTGCTATATTTGCGCCGTTTGAGGTTCTCAGCAACCGCAGCAGCAGCGCCAGCAGAGCACGATGAACTTGGAAGATGAGATGGCGCAAGAGTATCGACACAGGTTGCGTCCCACACTAGAGGCCTACCCATCTTCCAAGGAAACAAAGACATACCGTCAGGTCTTTTGCCATCGTCGCGTGCCAAGCCGTTGGGTTCTAAAACAGCTGGAACGCCGACGGTAACAAGAGCTCGTCGAATAATGTCGTTTAGGTTCACGTGCCGCGCAAAACGGCCAGCACTACGGCTGCAAGACAGGCCATGGTGTCCGAGGCTATTGACAACTTCACCACAGTGACAGCGATGAGGAGAGCAGAGTGGGGCTCCTATCCGGAGAGAAACAGCGAGGCGGAAGGTAGTGTCATCGAGTAAGGTACCGATGCTCGACGACGGCAGTGCGTGAAGCCAAAGACCCGACTCCCACCTACCCACAGCCAGCAGGCGCGCACGCTCAGCAGTGGTAGCAGATGTGTTAAGTAGATTATTCTGAACTACACTGCAGAGCGGTTCATCCCACTGACGCTGGGAAGATGGGTTGCCGGGTTGATCGGTATTCGGGGAAGCGATTTTCCAAGCGTCCAGAGCCTGAGAGAAGCACGGTACATCAAAATCAGTCAGTGTGGAAGCCAGGATATTCCTGACTAATTTTTCAGTACTGTGAACAGAAGAAATGAACGCCGGTAAACTGATACTAGAAATTTTGCGGACGCCGAGACCACCCATGCGAATGGGAAGAGTAGCTTGAATCCAAGCTCGGTCGTCCAAAGCCACATTTAAAATGGATGACAGTGTATGTCTGATAATGAGGTCAATTTTGTCCAAAAGATGATTGAGCTTCCATAAATGGGAAGCACGAAGGAAATATATCAATTTAGGGCCAAAACAACAATAGCGAATTATAGTAATGGCTGAATGCATGTTAATTTCGAGCAATCTACCTGAAACATCACGGAAATTTTGAATTTTTTCGTCAATAAAGTCAGGAAAAGAGTTGTCAAAAATTGGCGACCCTAGGAGGCGAAGAGACGTTTTATCAATAATTTTGATGTCTGGGGCTATAGAGTAAAATTTAGGAATTGTCAATTGTCTGTCGGTGTTGTCCGCTAAAAAAAGTTCACATTTCGAAAGGTTGAGGTCTAAGCCAATAGAATGTAGTTCATTCTTCAAGAAAATGAGATCATTCAGAACGGTGTCAACATCGCCACCCAAGGTCCCGTCATCAAGGTACCAAAAGTTAAATTTAGAATTTAGCTGACGAACTATTGGGTGAATAGCTAAACTAAAAATCATTGGCCCGAGGGGGTCACCTTGTTGACAGCCAACAGCAGATTCTAAAAGGTTGTCCCGATACAGTAATTTAGATGGGTGACATTGCCAAAGAAAACTATAGATTTGGGGTAGTTCTTTTTTAGTTTCAGCCAACAAGGTGTCCCTGTTAACCGAATTAAAGGCATTTTTAATGTCAACCTTCAAGATGACCTCACCTTTGCCAGAATTCAGGTAGGTTGATAAAGCGTGTACGGCAGCCTCACAGCCCCTTTTAGAGCCGTAACCTAGCTGCAGGGGCTGAAATTTTTTTGAAACATCCTCACTAAAGAATTTACAGCAAATCTTGGCTGCCATACGACGGTAGGTTGTTCCCACGGCAATGGGACGAATACCGCCATCCCTCTTACGCAGGGCACATAAATTTGCTCCGTATAAGACGTCGATGACAGCTTCACTTACATTGCCGGAGAGCATGAGGTTAATCAGAGCTGTAAGCTCCTTCAGCAATGACTCACCAGCTTCCCCGGCGCCCAAACAGATAAGGTCTTTTAGATGTTGGGGACTTAGGCCGTCGAGGCCACCGGCTGAGCCGCTCCTGAAGGAGCAAACGGCCGCGATCAACTCTCGACCTGTAACGGTGAGGCAGTGAATTTCCGGGTCAGGAGGGTCGGGAAAGGAAAGGTCATCAGCTGGGGCAGGGTGTTTAGACTCCAGAGCTGCAAGTGTTTCTGGAGAACACGGTGCAACCACATCGCTACTGAAGAGAATCCTGGCTGCACCACTTATGTCACCTTCCCCTAACTTAGATTCTACTAAGTGGGATATATTGCTATTGTTATAAGTTGGTGTTGGTGTTAGTAAATTGGAATCTAAACTTTGAGCCGAAACGTTACAATTTTCTTTAATTTGTGTGGTTAATGTTTTTTTGGTTGCCAAATTCTTTTGAACATGAAGGATTCTATAAGGGAAGGTGAGCAGTTTTACCCAAGCACTAAACGAGTTCTCCCGGACGGCAAGGCGGACACAACTAGCCAAATTTTGTGCAACCAGAGGTCTGGCGCCTCGGGGAACTCGCTTTAAAATAGGGACAGAATTTTTGAATTTTGAAAGGATTTTCCAAAGTGGGTCAGAAGAGGGTGTCGTATGTATTTTTAACATAATAAATTGTTAAAACATGTAATAAACAAATACGACGATCACAACGCACATCATAATTTTATGTTATTGTGGCGGATGAACGCAGAAATAGATGAAACTAAATTATTTTAATGTCATAATATGTATTCCTAATACTCAACTTTATGTTATTGTAATTTTAAATTTCGATGTAATTTAGTGGCTATAAAAAGTTAGAAAATGGTTCATTAAAAATGCCAAAATAGAACTAGTTTTTTTTTTTAATTTAGCATCTGTCAGTTGAAAGCGATACTCCTTAGGGCTGCAATGCATAACTTTCAAACCGCTGATCAGGCATGTAATGACCTACTTTCAGAGATGAGTAAGTAATGAAAAATGGTTTATTAGCCTTTATCATTATACCTAACCCTATGAATACTGCATTAACGTTTTAGTTTAATCTTAGATGGCGTTTTGATCATAGACCGACAGAGAATAGACTGGAATAGACTTTAGGATCGCTCTACGACCAGGGTTGCCAGGTGCCCTGGAAATCTTGGATTGTCCCGGAATTATGAGTTTTATCCCATGACCAGGAATTGCAGTTTATTGTCCCCAATTTCGAATAGGTTCTTAAGTAAGTACCATTAGTTTTTTTTCCACCATGTCAGGCCAACGTGCGTACGGTTAGCTGTCTGCACTTCACGTTGTTTATTATCACTGTTTTCACAAAGTTTTATTTAATGAATAAGTAAAAGGAGGTTTTCAATTCGGTCGATATTTTTATATATGTACTTTGTAAAAAACGCCTTCTCATAAAGGAGTGGAACGTGTATAAGGCACCATAAATATTAGTTCCTCCTTTCCCCGTAACCTCTGTGTGTCGCTTCAGTATTTAGATAGAAACATTATCAAAAAAAACGCTAATGAACTTTTTAATTTTTTTGATAGATTTTGCATCCCTGGTTTGACTTCTATAAATAGAGTTACTTTTAATAATAAAAACATGAATAATATATTATTTGAAAGTCCGTCCAAAACGGACGATATGTGAAGAGAATTTTAGTCTGTGGAACTCTTATGTCAAGATGAATGTCTGTGATGTAAATCTATGGTTTGTTGAACTGTCAATATAATAAAATTATCCAACGTGTGTACGGAAAGTCTTTTACTAAACAATAAATCCACACGATATTTCAAAAGGTTATGGGCCCAGACACAGACTTACGGCCTAATAATCGTGCTGGATTGGTTTTTTATCAAGAAACGCTGCGGTAAAGTAGCTACATAAACATACGTCGGCCAGGGCTGTCTGACCAGGTGTGGCGGTCGCCGGCTCAGATTCTGATAAATCTGGTAATTGCGGTAAAGCAATAATAATACGGGCGATGGATTCCGTCGAAAATATGGCTTCTGGACAAAGCTTTCAGCAGCTTCAAGGTGTACAAAATTGGACAGCGTGGTGTTTCAAAATACGCGTTTTACTAAGAGCTATGGGTCTCTTAGACGTCGTTGAAGGCACGTTCAAGGCCGACGAGGATCAGGAGAAATGGATGCAGAAAGATTCAAAAGCTCAAGGTATGTTGGTAACAAACATATCTGAAAAGGTTATACCACAAATATTAAGCTGCAAGACGTCAAAAGAGATTTGGGATAAGCTACATACAATATTTGAACAGCGAGGCGAGCTGTCTGTGCATATACTTCAGCAGAAGTTCTTTTCAATGAAATTTGAAGAAAGGGAAACCGTGTCAGAGTTCCTGGGAAGGTTCGAGTCTCTCCTGAGCAAACTGAAGAATCTCAACGCTGAAGTGAGTCAAACTATGGCCATCACAAAGATAACTTCATCTCTGCCATCACAATTTCAGCACTTTGTGTCAGCGTGGGAATCGGTGCCAGCAGAAAAAAGGACCATGGACCAGTTAACAGCGCGATTACTGATCGAAGAGCAACGCGCCTCAGCCAAAAACAAAGAAGATGAGTCATCTGCGTTTGTACACAAGTCTAATAGAAAATGCTATCGGTGTGGAAAAGTGGGACATCTGAAAAAGGAGTGCAAATCGAAAAGTAGAGGTACAATAATTAATAATACTAGTTGTAAGTTCTGTAAGAAGAATAATCATAAAAGTTCAGATTGTTGGTTTAAAAATAAAAGCGAGAAAAGTCAAGATGTAAACAAAATTAAACAAGGCAATGCATTCTCTGTGTTCGAGCTATCATCATTGTTTTACAGTCAATTAGAAAGTGATAATTGTTGGGTAATGGATAGTGGAGCTTCAGAGCACATGTGTTATGATTATGATATGTTTATAGACTATAAAAAACTAGAATGCCCTAGATCCATAGTTATTGGAGACGGCAAAATCATACAAGCCGTTGGTATTGGAGTTATTTCTTTAGAAGCATTTACAGGTAAACAATGGATAAATACAACATTAAATAACGTTTTACATGTCCCCAGCATCAAGATGAATCTATTTTCAGCAAGTTCAACTACAGATAGAGGTTATGTTTTAACAATTAATAGTAAAATGTGTTATTTGAGGAAAAATAACAGTAAAAATGTTTGTGCACTAGCATATAGGAAAAATAACTTGTTTATAATGAAGTTTAGGTCTAATAAAATTCAAAATGCTTGTGTTGGTAAATCAAGTGACAGTTTATCTGAATGGCATGAAAAAATGTGCCACCAGGATATTGAACAGGTAAAAAACATGTTAAATAAATATGATATAGATTTCAGTGTTAGTAAACAAAAGGAAATAACATGTGAGCCATGTCTTTTGGGTAAGTTACATAAGAGACCGTTTCCTATAAGTATAAATAGGGCAGATAGGCCCGGTCAATGGCTTCATATGGATTTATGCGGACCGATGGAAACAATGTCATTAGGTGGATCAAGATATTATCTACTCATAAAGGATGACTTTTCAAAGTATAGAACGGTTTATTTTCTGAAAAATAAGTTTGAAACAGTTGATAAAATTAAAACTTTTTTAAATTTTGTTACTAAAAACTTAGAATATAAAATTGAAATAATAAGATCCGATTGTGGTTTAGAATTTATGAACAAAGAGGTGAAGTCTCTCTTCAATCATTTAGGTATTGTACACCAAAATAGTGCTCCGTACACACCCCAACAAAACGGTTGCATAGAACGTGAAATGCGTACAATAACTGAAGCGGCTAGAACAATATTGTTATCAAGTAATTTAAATAAGTCTCTATGGGCTGAAGCTGTCAATACAGCTGTATACGTTATAAACAGAACTGGTAAAAGTAGGATTAAAAATGTAACTCCGTATGAGCTCTGGTATAAAAAGGGATTATATGATATAAACAATTTAAAAGTATTTGGTTCAAAGGTAGGTGTACACATTCCAGATCATTATCGCAAAAAATGGGATAGCAAAGCTGAAATAGGATACTTTGTAGGTTATAGTGAAACAACAAAAGGTTTTAGAATTTATTTTCCCCATAAAAATGATGTTTTGATTAAAAGAGAGGTAACATTCCTGAAAGGCAATTTTAGTAGTCAAAAGCTAGGTAATACTTTTCAAGATCATAATAATATAACCCCATTATTATTAAAAGAAGAAATAAATAATAAAGAGGATGAAATAAGAGAAGAATATCACAGTTTTAATGAGGAAGGTGAAGAAGATGTAACACAGTTATCAGATCTTGATGAAAATACAGAAGTACAAACAGAGGAAATTCTAAATTCAGAAGAAACATCAGAGTCAGAAAAAGAAGAAGAGGCAGAAGAAACACCTCAAGTATCAACACATTCACGGAGAGGCAGAGCAATAAAGAAACCATCAAGGCTAGATGACTACGAAACAAACCTTCTATCCATCGGTACAGAGCCAGCTACTCTAGAGGAAGCGCTTGACTCTGAAGAAAAGGAAGAGTGGAAGATTGCTATGAAGACTGAGCTAGATACTCTGAGAGAAATTAACACATGGACAGAAGTAAATAGCGTACCAGAGGGGAATAAAGTAATTTCTAGTAAATGGGTTTTTAAAGTTAAACAAGTAGGTACTAATAAAGTATATAAAGCTAGGTTGGTAGCAAGAGGCTTTGAACAGTCTGATTGTGATTTAGAAGTATATTCTCCTGTGGCTAAATTGCCTACTTTTAGAGTTTTTATAGCAGTTGCAAATAAACTTCAACTTTCAGTTCATCAGATGGATGTTATAGGTGCTTTTTTACATGGTGACATAGATGAGAGTGTATACATAAAGTTACCAAGCGGTGAAACATGCAAGTTAAATAAATCATTGTATGGTTTGAAAAAGTCTCCTAAATATTGGAATAAAAAGTTTGATGACTTCATGAGTAAAGAAAATTTCAGTAAATCTAAAAATGATCATTGCTTATATTTCAGAAAGGTAAATGAATGTATGCTATATGTTTTGCTATTTGTTGATGATATTCTTATGTTTTGCACTGAAAACAAGGTTTTGGAAGATTTTAAAAGCGAGCTAAGCAATAACTTTAAGATGAAAGACTTAGGTTTGGCCAAATGTTATTTGGGTATCGATATTGATCAAAAGAAAGGTACAACGGTAATTAGTCAGAAAACATATCTTACTAAAGTTTTAGAGCATTATAATATGTCAGATTGCAAACCAGTTTCTACTCCAATAGACCAAAACTTTAAGTTTGAAATACTAAAAAGGGAAAAATCTGAAAGTCCAGAAATAGAGAAAAAGTGTAGACAACTCATAGGCAGTTTAATGTATGCAGTTTGTGGTACAAGACCAGATCTATGTGTATCAGTTTGTTTCCTCAGTAGGTACCAACACTGTGCTAGTATTATGTTGTACAAGGCATTGAAACGTATTCTAAGGTATATAAAAGGTACATTAAATTACTCTTTGATATATAATAGCACATCCACAGAATTGCAAGGCTTTGTTGATGCAGATTGGGCCGGTGACACACAAGATAGAAAATCTACCACTGGTTATTTGTTTAAAATATTTGATTGTACTGTAGTATGGTGTTGTAAAAAACAACTTAGTGTGTCATTATCCTCCACTGAGTCTGAATATATTGCATTAAGTATGGCTATTTCAGAAGCATGTTGGTTGAAAAATTTGTTGTGTGACTTTGATGTTGTCGGTAATGAAGTGATCTTGTATGAAGACAACCAGTCAGCAATAAAACTTGTTTATAATAATGAAAATAATAAAAGGTTAAAGCACTTGGATATTAGGTATCACTTCATTATGGACAAAATAAAGGATAAGTGTATTTCAGTAAAGTATATTAAAACGCAGGATAATTTGGCGGATTTGTTAACTAAGCCGTTAGGAAAAACTGTTTTTGAGAAGTTTGTTAAGTTAATTTTTTAAGAATATAGGGCTATGCACATAATCTATGTAATGTTGGTCATGCATTTTTAGAGTTAAATTCTGTTAAAAATAAAGGAGTAAGTTAAGTATTTGAATGTGCCAGTATAAAATGCATCACTAACAATTTAGTCAGAATTAAATGTTTTAATATTTGTGTTTTTAAACAGGGAAAACAGGAAAATATTATGTTGAGGGGTGGTGTAAAAAACGCCTTCTCATAAAGGAGTGGAACGTGTATAAGGCACCATAAATATTAGTTCCTCCTTTCCCCGTAACCTCTGTGTGTCGCTTCAGTATTTAGATAGAAACATTATCAGAAAAAAACGCTAATGAACTTTTTAATTTTTTTGATAGATTTTGCATCCCTGGTTTGACTTCTATAAATAGAGTTACTTTTAATAATAAAAACATGAATAATATATTATTTGAAAGTCCGTCCAAAACGGACGATATGTGAAGAGAATTTTAGTCTGTGGAACTCTTATGTCAAGATGAATGTCTGTGATGTAAATCTATGGTTTGTTGAACTGTCAATATAATAAAATTATCCAACGTGTGTACGGAAAGTCTTTTACTAAACAATAAATCCACACGATATTTCAAAACACACGATATTTCAAAATACTTCTACAAAAAATTTGAGACAAGTGTTGAACATTTGAGAATATGTGTTAAAATACGATTATGTGAACTTTGATTGAATCAAGTATAGGTAGTTTAGTTTCTGAATATTTTATGCTCTCATAGTCTACAACCGCGCGTAGGCACCCTGAAGTTCGGTTTGGTTAGGTTTCTTTAAATTTCGCAACCGTCGACCATATGCTTCTACTATTATTATACTTTTTTTTTAATAGCCGAGTTTGCGTTCCGCTGCTGGGCAAAGGCCTCCCATTTCTCCTTCCAAACCTCTCTATTTAGGGCAATTTCTGGCCATGTTTGCCCAACGAACATGATTATTTCGTCACACCACCTCCGCCGCGGTCGACCTCGACGGCGATGTCCTCCCTCAGGCGCCCAATCATATTATACTTTAAAATCATTAAGTGTTTTAACATTGAAGAGGCGGGCCGCGTAAGGGAGAGAACAGCGTCTCGCCTCCACCCAAGCCGCAGTGGTAGACGCCCACGGCGACAGACGTCGGCAGACGATCTCCGGCTACCGTAGGCGCGGACATGCGAGTAATGGGCAACTCGCTGTCCGACCATGGACCATGCCCGGGTCGACGGCGCGTTGTGTTCGACGCGCGCCTCAAAGAGTGTCAGCAAAAATGACGGGGCCCCCCTCTATAGGGCCAAAGCCTGTCGGGGTCGCGGGACTTATCATTTACCGTGACCCCGGTACGCAAATGGCTATTGAAGGACACCGTGGATTTTAGTCAGTACGAGTCTGACAGTCCCTCCCCCTCTGCCCTGGGTGTGGGACTCATTTGATGACTTTACCACGATAAAAAAAAAGAGGTATGGTCAGTGGTATGCAGTGGTTTTTGTTCGGGAGTGCTCTGTCTGAGCCCTATAAAATTTGTCGTGGTATGGTAGGTCCGCGGTGAAAATAGGCTATTTGACTTATTTTGGGAAATCATTTAAAATTATTCTCTACGAGTACCTATTACACAATAAGCACACATTATATTTCTGGGAGATTTACTGTATTACGAATAAAAACCAATGTAAAAGTTTGAATCAGGGGAGATGGCACTGTTGCGTCTTTCCATTCTATACAAGGCCAAAACGCAAGGGTGTGTAACTAATAGCGTATTGATTGGAAGTCATTTTTTTACTAATGTCTTCCAGTCGTTCTTTCCGTGCGTTTTACTCTTTTTTTTTAATGGAAAGACGCTACGCAATCACACAACAAAAGATTACGCCTGTACCCACGGAAAAGGGATAAAAAAAAACAATACTTTTTGATAAAAATAAAACTGACTTCTAATAAAAACACAAAAAATGTGTAAAGTAAATTTTGAATGACAGCATCTGCCTATTTTGATACCAGTCCAATTGAAAAATAAAACCCTTGCTTAATTATTTTTTATGTTTATTGTCTATTATTTATTTGATTTAACACGGCAATTAATATTTCACTCTAAAATGCACTACAGAACAGAACTACTAGCTTTTACTAAAACTGCAGAATGATAAATATCTCGATCTATTTTACTTCTTCAGCAATGTGTAGTAACTGTATGCTCCTTTCAATATCTGTAAAGAAAAAAGTACTTACAAATATAATATACCAGGAACATTTATTTTCAAATACCTAAATCTCATTTTTTTACTGATTTTGTCATTTAATAATACAGACATTTGCAATAAGTAGGTAACGTAAGTTAAACGTAGATGTGGCAATTTTACTTATACCCGTAAGGGTGCGTCTATATCAGTCAGGGATAAAAAATATCAACCACGAGTTCCTTGGATACTCGAAGTCTGAACAGAGATAAAAATGAAGTAGCTTTTATACAATTTGTTTTAGTCATTTTATTGTGTATTTAGTAATTTCCCTTTGTCTCAAAAGTGAATTTTAATCGCAGTTTCAACAACAGGAAGGGATTTCTTTTTAAATGACTTTTTCCATGTCCAACTCTTCGTTTAGTTTCAATTAGTAAAAAAAAACTGTTTAAAAAACTTATTACACCTAGTTCAGTTTGCACTGTAAATTTTTACTATACTACTTGTGTGAGCAGTTTTTATTTGAGTACCAGCAAAAGTAATCGTGTTTTATTCCAGTAGATTTAAATTGGAAACTAGACTAGTTAATTAAATTATGTTCATTGATAGCTCTTGTTAATATTCCATTCATGCTAGCATGCAAGCGTCCTACGATAACTCACATTAATGAAGGTCGGCAAAGTAAGGTTGGCGAAAGGCCCTGCAGTGAACATGTTCTCAATGGAGAGCTGTCCTAACAGAGTTAATACGTATTTTCTTTGTCGGTGGTTCGCCAAATACCAGTTACTTTCGAAGGGCCCAGATGAGAGGTTTGTACTCTGAAAAGAAAATGAAAAAAAATTGATTGTACCTGTTATCTTTCTTTTTAGCTAATTACATAGGTCAATAAATGTGTTTGGTGTGGTGGTTAGTAAGAAATTGTGACTCACTTTTATGAAAACGTCGTTGCTGTGCCAGCAGAACATGAAGAGTTGCGCGATTCCAAATATTAAATATTCAGCCATCAATAGCTTCTGTGCGGCGTTTTGTATAGACTGTTGGAAAAAAATTAATCCATGTGCTATAATCATGTCTGTCTCTCAGGAGTTAGTCCATCAATATCGGTTCACACACTTAACAGAAATTCTTAACTTGAAGTAGACAGTCGATGGTTATAGTCACTACGAGTCTGACAGACCTCTTCGCATTCCCAGGGCGAAGGACATTCGATGACGACGTCTACCTCCACGAAAAAGACAGCTTCTGAGCAACCTTTAATTATTTACCCGAGTGCGCGACAGCAAACACAGGGTTATGTTTAATACCTAGGTCTATCTAGAATTCTAGAATGTTGATTGTTTTCCAAAAAAACTTACGGTTAATTGGTAGGCGCTCGCACAAAGCATCAAGGAACACATGACCATGTAGAAGAACATGACAGGCGACAAAAGGGAATTAAATAATCTCGAATACCTAAAACAAAAGATCATTTATTTTTATTACAGAAATTAGTATCAGTGGGCGTCCAAAATTATTGTTTTGTTTTTTTTAGGCAGTCTGGCGTACCATGTTTTGTTTGCCTCGTAGTGTTTGAGCACGTCAAATATTGTATCGATAAAATTTTGGGAACGGTGAAGTTTATACCGGAAATATTATAGGAATTTTATCGTGCGTTTTCTCGACTACCTATTGATATGTTTTGTAATAACTATGAAAATGAAACAATTAAAACATATCGTATGGTTAGCCTAGCGAAAATAATTTTTACGCACCTAAAACTTACTTAGGTAAAGGAATTTGATACTTTTACATAATACAAGCTTTTGACATTGAGGAAAATCAG
This sequence comes from Agrotis puta, assembly GCA_943136025.2. NCBI lineage: Eukaryota > Metazoa > Arthropoda > Insecta > Lepidoptera > Noctuidae > Agrotis > Agrotis puta. The sequence goes on from OW964168.2 coordinate 771,597, forward strand.
TGTCCAAATGAATAATTTGGTAGTGTAGTGATACCATGGAGAGACGATCGTTTTTTTTTAAGTTAGGAGGGTTTAGCTCTTAAGTAATTTGTTTTTAATACATTACTTAAGAGTTAAACGTTTATTTTTAGTCACCTTCAATCACAAACAAGTCATACGTATGCGTACAGTCACGAGCAACAATAACATGTATACACTTAACCAAATTCCAACGCAATTTACTCGTCAAATACTGGTTTCCACTTTGAAGTAAGACCTATTTCGTAATAGTATGGCTTCCAAAATAGAAGTCTAATGAAAAAGAAAAAGTTTAATCAATATAATAGCAGAACATCGCTTTTGAATACTGCTTAGTGTATACATACTATTGCTCGTGACTGTACGCAAGTGTTAGGTATACATTTTGAGAAGTGGATTAGTGTCCATGTGAAATTGGCAAAACTTAAGTTCAGATGTGGATTGGTAGGCTGAGTTTGAAATCATAGTGGTACTCGCAGGAAAGTATAAAAGTCTCCGGTTCAGTACCCGTGAAAGCACAGAGTGGAAACAAAGTTTACTTGAAGCAGTTGTTTCAAACTAATGTTGTAAACTAGTGTTGTACTTGTTTACAACATTAGTTCATTCATTGCTTATTCCATCTTTACGTGGATTTCTCTACAGTTTAGATGATAATCAGCACATTCGCTGTTAACTATGTATGGCATCTATATAAAAAGATTCGGTTATTAAAATATTTGAGCGCCTATAAATTAATTTGATGACGTATTATTCAATAAAAACTGGTTCTCTTAAACTAACAGTTAGATGTCATGCTGGAGTACTTATTCCATTATTTCTTAGCCCAAACACAAGAAAGTGCCTAGTCGCTATTAAGAGCGTTCTGGGGCTCCTCCGTCTTTTGTAAATCGTTCAAAAAGTACTGATTTCAGTCTTATTTGAATTTTACACATAATTACAAGTTATTTTTTTTTATCGTGGTAAATTCATCAAATGAGTCCTCCCACCCAGGGCAGGGCGGGAGGGACTGTCAGACTTGTACTGACTAAAATCCACGGTGTCCTTCACTAGCCCTTTACGTACCGGGGTCACGGTAATCCCTTGGTCCCGCGACCTCGGCAGGCTTTGGCCCTCTACAGGCCCCGTCAGATAAAATTTAATAAAATTTTGTTTTTTACGGTTCCAAAGCGCAAACGTTTACTGTTGTTGTGAAGAGTTTTTTGAGCCTTATTAAATTGTGTTAACTTGAAATTATCTACTACTAGCACTTTGCCCGCGACTTCGTCCGCGTGGGTTACGTACTTTCCTAATTCCCCCTTTTCACCCCTTTAAAGGTTAAATTTCCAAAAATCCCTTCTTAGTGCTCCCCTACATTATAATAGGAAGCCGTGTGCAAAATTTCACATTCCTAGCCCCAGTAGTTTCGGCTGTACGTTGAGTTCTCCTTTTATATATATAGATAATAGCAACACAGACAGCATTTTCTTAGAAGATCAGTTGATTATGCTTTATTATTTTAAAGATTGTGCGAAATGGTACATTGAGTAAAAATTGTTCGTGATTGATTATGACTAGTTTTCTATGTGATTAAGCTTGATTAGAAAAAAAATGTTTATAGCGTAAGCAATGATATTATTTCCGCTATTCGTTAGCACCTCTTTTTAAATAAGTCCTTAAGATTCGGTCGCCTGTGATAGCACTATTCAACATCCTAAAATCATCCATAACCTGGGTGTCTTCTCATGGTATACCTAGTAAAGAACAAAATTAATTCAAATTTATAATTACATACCGTGCCCCAAAATAAAATACAAGTAGGTACCTAATCTTACATTGTTGACTTTCTGCTACATTTGTTAAATTTCATAAAATAAAATGTATCATTGTTGTGCACAAAGTCATAAAAAAAGAAGCAGAACCTTATTTTTCTAAAAATCGCGACCGTCTGTCCCGCAGACATGGCTGGCCCACTTCCACTTCAGCATGTTTATCTACGAGCGATTTCGGTCACTTTTGTTCTCTGGCGAATGATTTTGTTGCGAATTCTATCCACTAGAGGAACTCCGTGTATTGCTCTCTTCATTGCACGTTATTTCGAATTTGTGGACCAGGCCTATATTCACGTTTCGGCCCCGTAAGTCATTATGCGTCTCGCACCGGTTATAAACCCTGGTCTTGGAGCATTGTGGGATCGATGATTCAAAGATATCACGTAGCTTCCTGAATGCCGCCCAGCCCAAGCGTATCATTCTGGTCGCTTCACTCTCAAATTTATTGCGATACAATATTTGTCATTAAAAATCCATTTCTTTCACTGACATTGTGTTTCTTCCCGGCTAGTAAGAAACAACAAGAATTAATGAAGTTATGATATGAACAAAGTTATCTGGGTAGATGGGAACCAGCCATGCTTGCAGACTACAGTCATGGACTCCAGAAGGATACTACTAGGATACCGACTACAAGTAGAAAGTCAAGTGTTAGGATTTTTTAAAATCATTTTTATTAAATGCTTTTCATATTCAGGGGACGAATGCAAATTTTGTATTGTAACCCAGTGAAAATAGAAAGTAGGATTAGAACTTCGTTCCGGCCTATCTATAGCTAAACATTTTAAAATAATCCATTTTATTATTAGTGTAGATGGAATTTATGAAGAATTGACTATGAAGTATTAAATGAGTGTTAGATTAATTTAAATAATTTGAGAAAATTAATAGCACTTTCTATAAATTACTAAATTAGGTTAAAAAAAAAACAACTCACTTGATCATTGCGACATGTATGTCGTGAAGTTGTTGCACCACTTGCTTACATTCGTCATCACTGATCGCAGTTTCATACGACCGAAACATTTGCTTGCATCTTTCTCGTAGCAAGTCCAGCTTTCCACCAAAGAATACCATGATAACCACGACACATGTGTCATACGAACCCATAATCGCAGCACCATAGAGGCATAGAAGTGTATGCCAGACTACCGTGATCCAGCATCCGGGTAAATGATACTTATCAACGGGAATCCAAGCACTGAAGATGTGCGGGAAGGGCTCAGTCCCATTTCGCAAGTTTTCTCTAAAAGTAGAAGAAGTCAGATATTTCATCAGTGGCGAACAGGTTGTTGTTAAGAATGTTGTAAAGACCAAGGCCCAGTAAAAGTACGAGAGGCGACGGCAGTATCTAGTGTAAACTGCGATGATGTTAGTATTGACCGGATCATCGCTTTGTCTTTCAAACTTATCAGCTTCTGTGACGTAATCCAAAACTTCTCGCCATTGTTTTTGCCAAAAGACAAAAGAGTTCACTTTCACGACACAAACGACGCTCAACATAGAAATCTTCATGTTAGTCAACACGAGATCTAAATCCGATCTTATGACGTACAGTTCAATGTATTGTGTTATTACGAAAAACGCAACTAGTTCGTGAATGAACATGTAAATAATTTTTCCTAGCAAGGATTGAGGTAACAGTAATCCTGTTTTCTTTAGAATCCAGTGGTTTGGACCTAAGAATGGCTTCTCCGGGTCTTCTAAGGTTTTAAGAATAGAATTCATTTTGACTCGGTAACAGACTTTATTGAAGTGGTAGTGAATTGATTTGTGTCTGGTATTTATACGTCCACAGTACAGTTAGCCCTCGACCCCTGCGACCCCACGCTAGGGAAAATCACAGTCTGCTTTTCCAACTTTTTTTTTTGGATTTCCTTGATTGTATACTCAACCCCATACATTTTTAAGGGTTTTGTATTACCTTCATTAGGATATTTTCAAATTGTATTTAGTAAAATGAATTTCCCCTGATTTTATGAATAAGTGTAGGCAAATTCAAACATTTGTTGCATTGATGCGTATTTCAAGATGTTTAAAAATATTTTTCAGAACTTGTCATGAGCCCTGAAAGGGCACAGCAGTCTGTAGTATATTGTTCAATTTTTTTTTGTCTAGGCCACACTGTTCAAAGTTTTTCAAGGGTTCTTGTCCGGCACCACATCAAACCAGTCCTAACGGTATACTCATAGAATTCGATTAACATGATTAAAAATCAAAATATTGTCGATTGACCACATCGTTAACGTTATTTTTGTAAGCTGTTAGTGGAAGATCATAAGAAAAAGTTACTATCTATGCATTTATTTATCCTAAAGATTCTTCACCTATTGTCTTTGATATAATAAGGAAAAATTGGACTAAATACTCAAAGAAAAAATAAATATCGATATAAAGTTTTCCGTATCCCAACACTAGTCAAATAATAACAGTCGCCCAGTCATATTACATTGTATTCCAAACTGATAATTTAAATGTCTCTATTATACCCGTTAAATGTGGGCGTGACAGCCGCACCACCGACGCTCCCTAGTTTAAAAAAATAATGGAGCTATCACACATCAGTGCGCCACCCCTATTATTACGTGCTGAATAAGATATAGGAAAAATATGACACGCCAATCGTTTAGGAATTGTGAAATCTCGTTTTAAAAAAGCTAACAATCAAGTTTTAGAGTTCCGTTTGATGTTAAATCTATATATCTATATATAAGGTGGGTGGACCATGGAAGGCCACTCTAACGAGTAAACGCTTTTTATTCGTTTATTAACTGGATAAATGAAAAAAACAAATTATCAAATAATACTTTGTTTTATTGTGTATCATATAAATCACTTTTTTTTAACCTAGCTTTAATCAGTATTCATTAAACTTAAGTTTTGTTAAGCTCTTCCAAATGGCCTTGCTAGGAACAAGGCTCCTTAGAAGGCCATTATAATAAATCAGTCATTTAACACTAAAAGTTAATAAATAGCGATTAAATCTACAATAAAAAGAAGTGGTTTATATATTACGTAATAAAACAAAGTATTACTTAAATATTTGTTAGTTTCATTTATCCAGTAAATAAACGAATAATAACTGTTTATTTGTTAGAGTGGCCTTCTATGGTACACCACCTTATTTTAACGTCGCCGATTTCCGATATCAATGAAGCGAGGGACCGTACTGCCAAAATAGTGGCGCGAGCGATTCGCCGCCGCGTCTGTGATTTCTAGTTCGATGGATGTTTATGTAGATAGAAGGAATTTGTCATCACATGGCAATAACTACGAAATTTTAATAATTATTATAATTGGCCTTCGAAGGAGCATGGCCTTTCATGGTCCACCCACCTTATAAAAATGTTATGTTGGTTTGTGTATGCTTTAAAAACTCAAAAAGTTCTGCACCGATTGAGCTGAAATTTTAGCATGATATATAATCCGTATCAAGGATTGTTTTTATCTACTTTTTAGGGTTCCGTACGTCTGAATACAAAAACGGAACCCTTATAGGATCACTCGTGTGTCTGTCCGTCCGTCGCTTACAGTCAATTATCTCCGAATCTATTAGACCGATTAAGTTGAAATTTGGTACACATATCAATTCCTGTGACCCAAACACAGAGGTGTGACGTGAGCAGATGAAATCTGTATATGGGGGGTCATTTTTGGGGGGGAAGGGGAAAATTATAAAAAACAATTCTGAAAACTGCATCGTGTGGCATATCAAATGAAAGGTCTTGTTGAGAAGATCTTAAATGTATTTTTTTGTAATTTTAAAATAAATAGTTTCCAAGTTATTCAAGAAAATAGACGAAAATTGACCATTCCCCCCCCTTATCTCCGAAACTACTGAACCTAAAATTTTGAAAAAAATACAGAAATTAGTTTTCTCCTTATAGATTATAGGAAAACCTATAAGAAGTCCATGATATTAAAATAACATGGTAAATCACTCAATATTGTGCGTACCAACTTACATTTGCAGGTGGAATGTGTGGGAGAACATATTTTTTTTAATACGTCATAAATCGTAAACCGCAATTTACCTTTCAAAGATACAACCAACTATAAGAACTTTTATATTATGTTACTTGCTGCTACGGAACCCTTTATGGGCGAGTCCGACTCGCACTTGGCCGGTTTTTTTTTTGAAAAAACCGTTTTTTGTGCCACAGCAAAGCGGGGCAGGGTACAGCTAGTTACTTATAATTATGATTGGATGGTTAAATTACTTATACTAATAATTATGACTCGGAAAATAACGGAGTTTTGGTTTTTTTGAGATATGGGGGAGGCTTTTGACCAGCAGTAGTATGTAGGTACATACAACAACGACTAATAATTAGAATGGAGACCGAGACTGAGAGATATTGAAAAAAATGTAAATGTATTTTTTTTATTATGCAAAAGTTCAAAACGAATCTAATGATTTCAAGCAAGTGTTGTAACATTATAATTCACTCCTCAGCACAACTCTAGCTAATTATTCTAGTCGTTAAAACGCAATAGATTTTTTTATAAACTTGATTTAAAAAAAAAGCACTGCTATTTGCGTGTCGGTACAATAAAAAACAAACTTACATTTTCAGTTGAAAAATATTTACTCTCATTTCCCTATTATGTTTACTAAAATATGTTATCCAAGTACATTTTGTAAGTTGGTTAACTATATCTAACTGTGTACATACTTAACTGTGACAGTTTTCCTTTTAATTTCTCCTCTGTCAGCTCCTCAAAAGTTTTCACAGCTTTTTTTTTTATCGTGGTAAAATCATCAAATGAGCTCCCACCAAGGGCAGAGCGGGAGGGACTGTCAGACTCGTACCTACTGACTAAAATCCACGGTGTCCTTCAATAGCCTTTTACGTTCCGGCGTCACGGTAATTCGTACAGTCCCGCGACCAAGTTTTTACAGCTTGGCAAAAAGTCTATGTTCAAGTTTTTGGTTTTGTCTATAATTTATTACTTTAACTTAATAATTTTTAATTTCTAGCTGAACGTAATCACTGAAAGGTATTTATAAATACCTTCCATTTTCTTATTTCAAAATACTTTTGAAAAATAATTGAGTCTACAAATAAAACTTAACTTTTACATAATTTTGCCAAAACCACTCAATCGCCTGCTCAGCCGGCTCCTCATACCATGTCTCTAGCTAAACGCCCATGACTGTTCGTACAAGTTCGATTTTGTTAAAGCAATAATAGTTAAGTTACCTCACTAATCTTTTACTTATTTTATGCCCTGCTGCTTCGTTTTCCGAAAAAAGTACGGAAGATTGCTCAGCTTACCCATTTTTTATTAAAAAGTTTGCCCAAGAGCTTGCCGCGTAGACAGAGAAAAGTATAGACGATTTAATAACTTCCTTCTCTTTCCTCCAAGAAAGAAAACATTCTTGATAATTGTTATACTTATATACAGGAATTTGAATCCGTAAGAGAAACTTGGTAAAAATATAAAAAAAAAACTTGGTAGGAGACTTTAGATCTTTCTTGATGTAATTTTTTTTGGTCAAGTGTGAGTTGCCCGCAAAAATGAGTGAGGTAGCCAAAAATTTGTAAATTTCCAGGATTATGATTATTTAATTCTCGTTTTTTGTTAGCTCATAAAATGTATTATTTTAGTGTTACGGAACCTGTTTCTCACTCACACCAGGATTTATATGCTAATGCATATAAATCCTGGATAATAGGAGTTTGTGTTAATAATAAAGTGGTCCTAGTCAACGGTTAATAAAATAGTAAAAAAACGTTGTTTTTCTACAACCTTTTAGCGTCCATCGTTGGGATATAGATCTAACATTCAAGGGGTGGGGTCACGTCATACTCCACCATCATGCTTAATACTGATTTAGTAAGGCTTAGCAGGTTTCACAGACCTTCGCCATTCAATTCTTCTCTAAACTTAATTATGCAGGTTAAGGAATAAACTCACATACAATGATGTTTTCCTTCACCGAAAGGCCATTGGTATGATAAACATAAACAGGTCATCCTTGTCCTTGTCATATTACCTATATCGACCATTATCGATCACGCGTGAAAATAATGTACCCGCTAGTTGGGTAATAGTTTGCAGTATGACAACACTCCCAATTCGTGACGTCAACATTCTATAGTTCATGCACAGAATATATAATAGTACCTAAAGGTACAGAAGTGTTACTCCCAAAAAGAAAACTAACAAATGTAAAATCTATTCATGAAAGAATAGAGTCCATTTTTACTTGTACCCGCATCAGCCACCTACTTTTATAATAGCCTAAACTTCCCGTGCGCAAGCAAAAATGAACTGAATAGTCACGAGCGAGAGTTCATTTTAGTTTATCTTACGCCAACGACATTAAAAGGTTACTGTCGGTCAAGCTCAATAGGGTTGCGACTCGCGAGTTTGGGCACAGTTAGGTAGGAATACGTATTTTATGCATTGTTTAATTACATTATTAATAAACATAAATATATATCACTCCTCATTACCTCCTTATTTTTTTTCTCTTATTACGTTAGTTTTGTGGCACAATAATAAATCTAACAAACCTTCGGTCTTTGTTTACATCAAATATCAAAGATTTTAAAACGTTGTCAGAAACAAAAAGATTAGTTCCGTTTCAATCCGTTCTGGCCAAGTTTTAGTCATAACTTTAAAGATCGATTGTTATCGTTTACGGCAAAATAGGTAACTAGTCCTTATCATTTCATTCATTTCATTGTCACAGGCCCCGTGTTGCGTGTCTTTGTAGGTAAGTAGGTAAAAAAGTCGCGAAGAGAAATACGTTCGCTGACCTTGAATGCGTAGTGTAGCCATTTTCTGAGTTTGAACGTGTCTAAACAATAACGTAAACATCTTCCTACTTTCTACCGATCATAATTCGACCTACCTACGTATTCAGCTTAGGTGAGTGAGAGTGATGTCAGGTTTGATATTCGTCTATTTTATTTATCTTGGTCGTCTTGTAGGCCAAATTTGTAACCTACCTAATCATACTGATCATGATTACTAGCCGGTACTTGAATGACATTAATATATATATATAGATAGTTTTTTGATCATTATTAAATATGTACTACATAGATAAATATTCACTTTTTTCCTTACCTTTCGAAATCACGCGGTAGTGTGTGAAACGTGAGGCTCCTATCACTGTCATTATTTAAACAACCAAACGTTATGCAGTATTTTCTTTTCTTCATCATTTAAATATTTTTTTAAACTTATGCGTAAATACAACCAAACACCAAACTTAAATATTATTTAAGTAAGCGCGTGCGTAGTGGGCGGCGCGCGACAACCGACTAAATGGCCACTACGAAGTGGCCCCCGCCAGTACTTGCAGTTTTATACCTACACCGCGGAGTGAGCCAGGCCTGGTTCATGTGGCTACGCCAAAACCCAATCTAGAGGATACTGGGATACTCTATCTACGGCTTGCCTGCCGATAATATTATATTTCAAAACTGGTAACATTTCGATACTGTCAATTTCAGCTGGACACTCATAGACTATGTAGTCTGTGATAGACTCGTTCAAGGTATTGAGGCTCGAGAGAGGTATTCTTAGCATGAAAAGATGGCTCTCACGGTACAATGGTGTAGCCATCCAAATATAATGTATGCTGCAAATTGCTACAATGTTCTTGGAACGCCACAAGATTGTTTATTTTCATTTTGTTTCGATGTTCCGGCTTGAGGTTGAGATGGGAATTTTAATAAATAGTGAATATTGCATCATGTGTTGAGCATTCCCTCTTAATTAACATAACTAAATAATATATAGACTGCGTTTTGAGTAACCTAATTACTCCCACAGTCAGACTGACCGTTGACATGGTTTTGTCTGTGAAGCTTTAGACTTAGGTATTTTACCCTGCAATAAATTATATAAAAATAGGTTTGAATAAATAAATTAATACAATGGTTAGTTGTGCTGTAGCGAATTGCAAAAACACTTCTGCAAAGATATCTAAAAACAAAGATGGGATTACGTTTCACAGGTAAGTTTGAATCTTTATTTTAATTTTATTCTAGGGCGAAATTTAGTATTTTTTCATTATAATATACACAAAACATTAATTGACGTTACCTCTTAGACGTAACAATTTTCAAAGACATTAATTTTCAGAGGTAAGAGGGTATCAATATGAAAAATTGTTCATTATGTTGCAGGTTTCCCCGCGATAAAAGCAGAAAGAAGCAGTGGGAGTTAGCAGTGAACAGAGAAGAGGAGTGGTCTTCAACTGCCTCCAGTGCTGTTTGCTCTGAACATTTTGAAGCAAAAGACTTTTACTTGACGGAGAGTGGACTGAGGCGATTGTCTGTTGAGGCTGTGCCGGCTATTAATATATCTGTGAGTAATAATTTTAATCAAATTATTAATATTGAGTAGTATATGCAAATAATTTGTGATAAAGTTTTAGTCACAAAGGTAAAGTAAAGTTTTTTGGTACGATCAGTTAAACAATTTGTAGTTCAAATAAAATTTTAATAATTATATTTGTGTAACTCCTCTGACAAAATAAACATGAGTCATGTACATAAAGATTCTTTAGGGTATGCTTGTTTCATTAGATCTGTATTTATACAATAACTGTACATAAAGTTTGAATAAATAAATCTGTTTTTGTCAAATCACCAATCAACTAATTACATGTTATTTTCCAGCCGTGTCAAGAACCAGAGCCAACAATATCCCATGTTCAACCAATAGATATCCAACCAACAGACTCAGAAGAAGTAATCAAGCTTAAATATAAGGTCCATAGACTAGAAATAATAGCAGAGACTAGGAAGAGAAGACTGAATCTTATGTGGCAAGGAAAAAGAAGACTTAAGAAGAAGCTGGAGAGGATGAAATGTTTGATCAAACATTTGATTAAAAATAAAAACACCAATGGAGTTATTAGCTGAGACATTAAGTGTAAAGATAACTGTGAATGTGTTTGTAATATTTATGAGTAAACTGATTTAATTATTTTTCTCTCTAATCTTATCATTGTGCAAGTGTGGTAAAATATTGTAAGATAAGTTGTTAGGTAACTAAACATTTTTAATACTCAAAACATTTTTAATACTCATCTTTAGGAAATCTATAAAATATGGGAAATCAATCATATTCTTCAGAATTCGAGAAAAGGAGGAGGTTCTCAATTGGTCATAATCTTTTTTAAGGGTCCAAATCCAAAGGGTAAAAGGGACCTTATTATGTAGACCCTGTTGTCTGTCTGTCTGCCACAGTTGACATTTTGATGATGATGTATTTCTGTTGCATAACAACAAATACAAAAAAAACAACTAAATAATATTTAATAAATAAATAAATACATATTCCACAACTATCGCCATCTAGTCCCAAGCTAAACACAGCTTGTGTTATGGGTACTAGACGACTGATAAACATACTTATATATTTCTAAAAACATACATATTATAGATAAATTACACACAGAACAAATGATCGTGCTCATCACACAAACATTTGTCGTGGGTGGGAATCGAACCCACAACCTCCGGTATAGCAGTCAGGGTCACTAACCACTAGACCAACAGGCCTGTCAAATATAATGTAACGGTTTTTTTCTCTCTATGACTCCTGGGCCGATTTGGATACTTCAATTTTTGAACACAATACTAAACAGATGAGCCAATGGTAATCAGGTCAGGATCTGATGATGGCATCTTGAAGAAATCGAGGACCTTTATTTCATTTTATTACCATGTAATAAAATTAAATAAAGAAAAATTTGGTATTTAATTAAAAATAAATATTCAAGGTAAAAATGTAATTTCAATGTTTTTATTTTTAATATATTGTTATTTACTAATATTTTTTTTGTTTAACACCAATTTGGAGTTTATGTAAAGGTTTTATAACTATTTTTAATTGACGCTACGTAATATTCTTAAACAGTGTAAAATAGTCGTTTCGCTTTATTAAAACAATCTCAAGAATTTTTGGATTAACAAAAATAAAAGATTCCTTCGAGCCGGATTTGAACCAGCGACCTATGGATACCAATCGTTTAACCTCTACAGTCCACCGCTCTACCAACTGAGCTATCGAAGGTATGATAATGAGTGTTAAAAAAACAATCTATATTTCTGAAACCAACGAATCACGTTAAATTCGGCGAGGGAGGGGTTGGAGGGGGTAAAAGTCACGTACATAATGTTACAGGTTTAGTACAAAAACATTTTTTGGCTAGCAGGCAAGCAGAGCGAGCGTTTTTAGGATTGATTTTTGTAATTGACGTTAATAAAAATGTGTTCATTTTTGGAAATGATTTTCCTATAGAAAATATAATCCTGAATCTGCTTTTTTTATCGTGGTAAAATATTTAAATGAGTCTTCCCAACTAGGGCAGAGCGGGAGTGTCTGTCAGACTCGTACTGACTAAAATCCACGGTGTCCTGCAAGTCCCGCGACCCCGGCAGGCTTTGGCCCTCTACAGGGGGGCTTCGTCATTTTGCTGACACACTTTGAGGCGCGCGTGGAACACAACGCGCCGTAGACCCAGGCATGGTCCATGGTCGGACAGCGAGTCGCCCATTACTCGCTGCCCGTATGCCCGCGCCTACGGTGGCCGGAGATCGTCTGCCGACGTCCGACGCCGTGGGCGTCTACCACTGCGGCTGGGGTGGAGGGAGGACGCCGTCCTCTCCTTCACACGGGCCGCCTCCTCCTTCACGAGCATGAATGCATCGCAGAAGGAGGCGGCCGCTTCCCATTCCGTCTCGATCCTGAATCTGCTGTAATGAAGATACAGGCGTTCCAATTTGTTGCAATTTTGCACCCCTATAAGCTCCTAACAGGTATAGGTACTCGTACAATCGAATTCAGGGGCGGATTTACAGTTCTAGCCGCTATAGGCCCCACACAATGTGCCCCTTTTTGAGTAACCATCATATAGACCACGAGCCTTTTTTTTTTTTTAGCGTGGTAAATTCATCAAATGAGTCCTCCCACCCAGGGCAGGGCGGGAGGGACTGTCAGACTAGTACTGACTAAAATCCACGGTGTCCTTCAATAGCGTTTTACGTACCGGGGTCACGGTAATTCGTTAGTCCCGCGACCAGAACGCGAGCCTTAAGAAACTTAAATTAAGATACTTTGCATTTGAGTTATTTCTTTGTACGAGTATATAGTTATCATCAGTGAATTTTTTGACTGCTCCTTATATCCGGCCGCCCCTAATTTCTTACCGTCCTAGGCCCAGACCTACTGGGCCGTAGGGCAAATCCGCCACTGGTCGAATTACATGTTATTCAAAGATATAAACACCAACTCTATTACTAATATATTTTTCATTTAGTGCAGAAAAGAATACTGTAAGACAGTGTTTCCCAAACGTTCGTTGTTCTGCCATGGCTCGTTAACTCTCATTGCTCCTTCGTGACCCCCACTTAATAACTTTAGGATACTAATATAAGCTCCCACATCAAAAGAAGAATTATCCTTACTCAAAATATTAAATCTACTACCAAAAATACTAACTTTCCGACTACTTTTGTCCGAATAAAAATGACGAAACAACCGAATGAGATACTGAAATGTTCATAAAATAAACATGACTGGATTATTGCTTTATTACTTTTCTACCAGCTTAAATTACGTTCTACTGAAAACTGTGCTTTGTAATTTTTATTATTACTTGCCTATTATTAATTCATAAATTACCTTTCATATTTTATAGACTGTGGTGCTATTTTAATTGTAACATTATACTGAACATATTATTCTAAGTGGTTTTAAAGAAACTTGTAATAGTTATTTATGCAACTGTTGTATAATCAGGGGTATTAAAACACGAATGTGGGTTTATCACACGAGGCGTAGCCGAGTGTGATAATAGTATCACATGAGTGTTTTAATACCTAATTATAACAGTTGCATACAAGACTTTATCTACAATCATGATGTGAATCCTCTATAAAAGATTCTCATACCATAGGGTGTTGTACAGTGTTGTAAGAACTATGTAAATTCAAGATGGCGGGAAATAACACGATAAGACGAGAATCCGAAATTACGAATTCTACAATTTATTGTTCTTTTTTCAAAATTTTAGCGACCTGGTGGTGAAAATGTCATTGCATGAGAATGTTCTTTTTTGAAATTCATTATATTACGCGTTTGGATGATATAATGATCATAATAACATTGAGTGTTTTAATGTTGGCAATAAGCTAATTGTTGTACTTAGGTTCTTTTATAGAGAATTAATAGCATGATAGTAGATAAAATAAATAAAAATGTACTTTTAACAACTTTACATACATCATTAATATCATGAATTTTACTTAACACGGTTATGCTTCGAAATCGATACCTATTTCAGGTCTTAAAAGGTTAGAACAGTCGTATTCATGCTTTAATCTAAAACCAAGTACAAAAGACTTTGGTTTCCTAGAATATTTTACTTTTAACCTGTATTATTATTCGTCAAATTTCCTTGTTTTTATAAGGCTTATGTTTAAACGCCTACCAGAAAAACACCTATTTTAAAACCAAAAAAACCAAAGCTCCCCTTTGTCCATAACTTACCCTTATGTGAAGTGTTGTTTTAATTATATGTGTGTACAATAAAGAATAAGAATAATAATATTGTATTATAGAAATTAACCTATTTTATGTAATAGAAAATGAAATCGGCGAAGCCCCGTTTCGTGGGGCTTCTATTTCTGTTTGCAGGGTTTAAAGGAACCTAACCAAACCGAAGTTCGAGGTGTCCCTGAAATCATGCTAGAATCATAGTGGTAAAAGATTTGGTGAACAATTGAGAATTTATCCATTTCGGTACCTATACAAAAAAAATATTGATAAAAAGCATTTAAATTGTAGCCTTTTTATAATGTCAGCGAGAAACAAAACTTAGTTTATTATGAAAATGTAGTCTTAATAGGTAGTAGAAAATGTTAGGCATACATAATTGTACTTATGAACTGAATAGGGAGGCAGGTAGTTAGTTGTCAGTAGGTATCTTAATTATCTTATTATAAGAGCAGGTCTGGATATGGTATGTTCATCATAATGAGAGTTAAAAAATACATTTTATAATCAACAATAGAAATTAAAACTATTCAAGCAAGTTGTAAAAATATGATTATATTGACATAACCTCTGTTGTCGGTAACTTAGTAATTTTGTCGGAGGTTCAGTATTTCTATTCAGAAGTTTAGTTCCAGCAGGCCTGGCTCACTCCGCGGTGTAGGTATAAAACTGCAAGTACTGGCGGGGGCCACTTCGTAGTGGCCATTTAGTCGGTTGCCGCGCGCCGCCCACTACACACGCGCTTACTTAAATACTATTTAAGTTTGGTGTTTGGTTGTATTTACGCATAAGTTTAAAAAAAAAAATATATATATATATGATGAAGAAAAGAAAATACTGAATAACGTTTGGTTGTTTAAATAATGACAGTGATAGGAGCCTCACGTTTCACACACTACCGCGTGATTTCGAAAGGTAAGGAAAAAAGTGAATATTTATCTATGTAGTACATATTTAATAATGATCAAAAAACTATCTACCTGCTTGTGGTGTGCTTATTAATGTCATTCAAGTACCGGCTAGTAATCATGATCAGTATGATTAGGTAGGTTACAAATTTGGCCTACAAGATGACCAAGATAAATAAAATAGACGAATATCAAACCTGACATCACTCTCACTCACCTAAGCTGAATACGTAGGTAGGTCGAATTATGATCGGTAGAAAGTAGGAAGATGTTTACGTTATTGTTTAGACACGTTCAAACTCAGAAAATGGCTACACTACGCATTCAAGGTCAGCGATCGTATTTCTCTTCGCGACTTTTTTACCTACTTACCTACAAAGACACGCAACACGGGGCCTGTGACAATGAAATGATAAGGACTAGTTACCTATTTTGCCGTAAACGATAACAATCGATCTTTAAAGTTATGACTACAACTTGGCCAGAACGGATTGAAACGGAACTAATCCCTTGTTTCTGACAACGTTTTAAAATCTTTGATATTTGATGTAAACAAAGACCGCAGGTTTGTTAGATTTATTATTGTGCCACAAAACTAACGTAATAAGAGAAAAAAAAATAAGGAGGTAATGAGGAGTGTAATTAAACAATGCATAAAATACGTATTCCTACCTAACTGCGAGTCGCAACCCTATTGAGCTTGACCGACAGTAACCTTTTAATGTCGTTGGCGTCAGATAAACTAAAATGAACTCTCGCGCGTCACTATTCAGTTCATTTTTGCTTGCGCACGGGAAGTTTAGGCTATTATAAAAGTAGGTGGGTGATGCGGGTGCAAGTAAAAATGGACTCTATTCTTTCGTTCATAGATTTTACATTTGTTTGTTTTCTTTTTGGGAGTAACACTTCTGTACCTTTAGGTAGGTACTATTATATATTCTGTGGTTCCAGTTTGTTTTAAGGAGAAAATGTAATTTGAACATGCTCTTATTTGTTTGTTAAATTGGATGTTTCTTTTCGGTTATGCTTTAGTTTTTGTCAGTATAACGCTGGTTAATTAGAATAATAGTCGGCCACAGATCGTATGAGATTAATTTGTTTTTTGGAACCATTATGATTTACTATAATTATATATCCAATTTTAAAAAGGTTTGTTAATGCTAATAAACACTTTGGTTTCGCCTATTTAGTCACAAAAGGTGCGTATTATGGAGTTGCTGCTTATTTTTAATAAAAGAAAAACGAGGCGGGTAGTTTTGCGACCCGATTTTTATGTGAACCGCTGCTGTAAGATATTTTTCTAAAATATGTCTTGTATATGAAGGTTTTTTTTTATATAAATTGAATATTTCCCAGTATCCCAAAATAATTAGGCAATCGTATGGGAACGTCGTCATGTGATTTAGGAAAAATGTTGGACCTAGGATATTCCCTTGTGGAACACCAAAGTCTGCTTTGATTTAGCCTTTTCTTATCGTGGTAAAATCATCAAATGAGTCCTTCCAGCCAGGGCAGGGCGTGAAGGATTGTCAGACTCGTACTGACTAAAATCCACGATGTCCTTCAATAGCCCTTTAGGTTCCGGGGTCACGGTAGGTCGTTAGTCCCGCGACCCCAGCAGGCTTTGGCCCTCTAAAGGGGGGGGTGGGGTCCGTCATTGTGCTGACACTTTTTGAGGCGAGCGTTACCGACGACGCGCCGCGCCGTCGACCCGGGCATGGTCCATGGTCGGACAGCGAGTCTCCCATTACTCGCCACCCGCATGCCCGTGCCTACAGTGGCCGGAGGTCGTCTAGCGACGTCAGTCGCCGTGGGCGTCTACCACTGAGGTTGGGGTGTAAGGTCGACGTTGTCCTGTCCCTCACGCGTCCCACCTACACGTAGCACGGCCTCAACTAATGCCGGGCGCGAGAGTTCGCCGCCTATCGCCGTTGTGAGGACACGGCGGTCCTCTGCCCATGCGGGGCAGTCCTGCATCGTATGCTCCACCGGGTCCTCCGGGCGATCCTCGCAGTGATGACACCAAGGCGATTCTTCCTTCCTTATTCGACTCAGGTATCTCCCGAAATTTGCGTGTCCGGTGAAGACCTGAGTCAGGCGGTAGGTAAGGACGCCGTGACGCCTATCCAGCCACTCCTCAAAGAGGGGTCTTACAGCGAAATTAGTTTTTTTAATGATTACCTATGAATGTAAGTAACATCGACCAGTACCTCCTATCTAGTCAAGCAACAGCAAAAATATAAACAGTGCCAGACAATGCGAATTGCTTGCATTCATTGCACCCACTAATTAACAACAACGGTACCTGACCACAAAAGGCGACATTAATTACGCGGACAGTTTTCTCTGATAAGCTATCTGTGAAAACCTCAGCTACAGTTATTGCCGGTTCTCGATACCGCGTCCATTGATCGGGCGCGCGCGCAGGTGGGGGCAGCACCGATCTCCCACCAAACGGCGCGCCAGTACCATCGCTGCCAACATTGAGTGACGCGCGTATTTACGGTCACATTTTAAATTAATCGAACCGAAAAATTACGTTTGTTTTGATTTTTTTTTAGTATTTATTTTATTTACGCCAGTGTTTTTGTGTTAGCATGAAGTGATGTTCAGTGTTCGTGTAATGTTTCACAAATCACACTCGTGTACCACGTATGTCATTGGATTCGTTTAGCCAGTTGCAATAAACGAAAATGTGACTGTTTGTTTTAATGTCAAGTTTTAATCGATCGTTGATCGAAAATGGGCTTTATTGACGTTTTCTCAACGTAATAACGATGAAGATGAGAGAGTTATTAAGGATTACTTTTGTGTGTGTGTGCGCTTTGCTGCTGGCAGTGCGTGAGACAAGGTGTGAGGATGAAGTGTTCGAACTGGAGGAAGGTGGTGCCGTGAGGGGTGAGGATCAGAATGAGCAAAGGAAGGACTCCAAAGGTCCCACACCAGGTAAGAATCAACACTCACAACAAACGTATGTGAAATGTGAACCATGTTTACATTATAGACACAATAATAAAAATAGTAACGGTTGTTAATTTATGTAAAGAATGTTAGAGTAGAGGTCGTGTGCGGCTGTTGGTATAGCCTATGACTGCTAAGTACTAGCCTAGAAGTGAAGGGAAGGAGCTGTGATTGCTCGATGTGAAGATGCATCGTTCCATTGTTATGACTGGGGTCAGGATGCGACCGAGGGAAACATTTATCGTGGAAAGGTTGGACTGTTGTTATTGAAAAACACAGATGTTCATTCATTCATTTTAATTTTATACCGTGTCAAGTTTTTGCCCAACCTGCGCACGATCTCATCCCACGTATTTCAAAGTGTATGACTAAATGAACACATTCTCAATTTGGTACGCCTTTCCTAATAAATCATAAGTACATTGGTTGATTGCTTCTCGTTCTTTGTACCTCTTTAGTGCTAGTGTGAGGATATCCATAGAAAATAGCAGCCAATAGGAAAGTTATGAACGATGAACGTTACGTTATCACCAGTCAGTCGTCGTTGTTTTTACTATAATGTTTACTAAAATGTTTGCGTTATTTAAGACAAACTGTTACACAAAATCGTAAAATAATCATAAAGTCGTATCCATAATGGTGATCTTTCTGTTGATCATCATCATCATCGAGTGTGATCGCTGTTATAGAATAGCTGAACGATCAGAGTATTCCCATAATAACTTCCTAATCTTGTTAGATCGATTTTTAATTGCTGATCACTTTGCCTACTACAAATGAAGTCGCTCTGACACCATTATTTTATAACAATCCTCAATAATACCTAATAATTATGATCTTAATCGAACCTACGTATAGTTTCTTACCTAAATATTTTCACGTTGCCTGACTCTACCAATAAGTTATTTAACGAAGTGAAGATTTGAACACTGAAATCATTTATTAACGGCAGTATTTAACGATTTCTTTCTTTGATAAATTAACGTCACTCAAGCTGCCATTAGCACAGTGAAGATAAAAATACATAATTTCAAATATTCTCACAACAGCGCATTCTGTTATTTTAGTAGGTATGCCACATAAAATCAAAGCGATCTCTATGCGAGTTTGAAATTGCACAAAAATGTACTCAGACTGGCCAAAAATAAACCGGTATTACGGTTTAAATACCACACTAAGCTCTCAAACAGTATACGGTAGTATTTAGATTGTACAGTGTGGCTTATTAAATTCATCTAGTATTAAATTATGACCTTTGCC
Source organism: Agrotis puta (assembly GCA_943136025.2). NCBI lineage: Eukaryota > Metazoa > Arthropoda > Insecta > Lepidoptera > Noctuidae > Agrotis > Agrotis puta. Next base: position 791,083 of record OW964168.2, read on the forward strand.
TGCTTTAGTTTTAAATCATGTTCGTATGTCCCGTATCAAGGTAACAGTTGACGAATTATTTTTGAGATTAGACGGAAGCTAACTAGTCCTGAGGTCGTGGTACCTAGTTACTCATAGCTATAGTAATCTGCACCAGAGTTGGAAGGTACTGGAATTTTCTTCTGAAAAGAGCGTTTCTAGAGAAGAAACGTACCCTTCTTATTTGAGAGGCCTTAATCTTTCAAAAGACGATACGCCAAACTAGGGCCCAAGACTGATATTTTCATAAATTCTTCATTCCAACACGATCACTTCTTGTAGTAGAATTGTGATATAATGACATTTGAACATTCATTCGTGGCCGGATTTCATTTGCATATGTATATTATGACATATTATTTTTAAGTGTAAGTATAAGTTATACTTATAAGCAATCTGAAGTAGCAAGAAGTTCGTACAAATCAAAAAACGTTTGTAAAAGATTACCATTCTATGCCATTTCTATTATTTTTCTTTCAATAGTGTAATAGTGGTTGACCAATGGAAAGTCATAATGACGCCACTATATTAGTAGATTTCCAAACATGTCCATTCTGACACTATTGTAATAGCAGGTTTGAGGCCCTGTTGTGTTTTCATAGATCACAAATGAAAAGAAATTCTTATGTTCTTCAATAACTTCTAATTTTCTTTACCCTTTTTCCAGTATTCTATCAACTCGCGTTTCAATTTTCATTTTTATTATTTAAACCTTTTAAAATAATTGAAATAGAAACTTCTAAATATATAATGTTCTAAAACGGATTTAATTTAAAACCTCCTAATCCTCCTAACTAATCGTTTCGGAACGTTTCCATCATTCAGATTAATTTACTGACGATTAACTAATTACTCTTCGTTAGTTAACTATTCTAATACGTTGGAAATAAAACAATTGACTCTCGTGCAATTACTGGATTCGTTTCCCTTCATTTGTTGATTTTATTATTAAATTACACAAATTATTTAACGGTTTTGTTTTGTAATACAAGCGGTATTGGAAAATCCGGAGTGGAGATCATTACTATATATTTGATTCGTCCTTATAATTGTAGCGGTATTTAAGAACTTATTATTTATTAAAGAATGTTTAGAATCTATTCGTGATGATCGATGAATGTCGTCGCAATTTGCAAAACTCTTACCTAACACCACAAAATTGATTCACGAAATCACACCTTTCTCGTCACTTCTAAGATTCGTCAACACCGGATAAGAACATCATCGTAAATTTGTAAATAAAACGGTAAATAAACAGAAGAATCCTAGCGAATGGATGACGAACAGAGGCATCGACCTTCCGCGGCTGACAACTCTTGCGCAAGGCGTGCGAACCATTCATTTGCATCACAAAGCGTAACGTTCATAGGTACTCGGTTAGTACTCCACCAGTACTGCACACTGTGGTTGCTGGCTTTGGGTTATGTAACATGTGTATTTTTATTTATTCAGATAAAAGCACACATGTTACATAACCCAACAGTTTCGGTCCTCTACATACTTGATACATACTAGCCCAAACTTACGTTAGTTTGGGCTTATATCTGAATTTGCTTGTAATCTCCAAGGTACATTCACTATTTTACACTTAGTACATAAATTAGTTTGTATCCAGTACAAAGTAAACTATTTATATTACCTTGTAAAGACGATTGATAGATATCTGTGTCACACATACGTGCCAATTTCCGTTTATTCAATGGTTAACAATTAGTGGTGTACATTTAGTAATTTACGTCTCATTTCTTCCTAGCCTTTTCCCAACTATGTTGGGGTCAGCGTGAAGTCGAACCGGATACAGATGAATATCAGTATTTTACATGGTGCGACTACCTATCTTACCACCACCCAGGAACTAGGTAATACGATACTCCTTGTTGGTAGGACTGCTTGTCAGACCTTGAAACTACTGATAACGACTGTCTACAAATGACAGCCGGGACCAATGGCTTAACGTGCTTTCTTAGGCACGGAGGAAAGTCGCATTAATCTTCGATCAATAATAGCTCGAAGGCATTAATATGTAGATGGCATAATACGTCTACTTCATTTATTTAAAATTAAGTTTTATTGTAAACGCGATAGCATAAATACACAATATTAAAATTTTAGTTGCCGTATTTCGTTGCTAACATTAAAAAAGATTTATAAATATTTAATGTGAGCTAAACAACAAGAAAACGTGCCTTTGTTTCCTTTACCAGCTATTAAAATCATAACATGAGCTCTCGAATATGAGAACCTTACCTTTGGATGTATAATGACCCATTGCATTTGGATGTTACAACGGTTGTACACGTTGTTTCATCGCTCTAGGGCCCCTAAATGCCAAGACATGACGAAATATATCCAGGCTACTGATTAAATCTGTGCTGCTATAAATTTTAATGGCAGGATTCAATTTTAGAATAGTTTTCTTGATTTTAGAAATAGTGGTTGTGTTGTCAGTTTCGTAATCCTTTCTTTTGCGTAATCTCTGTTGAACTGTTTAGATTTAGCGAATCTTGGATACACATTACACAATCGCCTTTATCACCAACAGATTTTTTTACTGTTTATTACTATTAAATTCCACTGTTTCAAAGGCCTCGCCATGGCTTCCAGACTTTCAGTTTTTTCAATTTAGGTTGAGTACTGCTTGTTAGTTTTGTCAAATTCGTCACGCCACTTCCTAGATGGTCTTCAAAGTCTTCCTTCTGTATTTGACTGAAATTTTTACTGTGAATGATTAGTATTTTCTCTATTTTATGGCTATTAGCCTTGTTTCGCCACTGGTGCTTGTCAACAACTATCCCTCAATGAAACTTGTAACATTTTGCCGTCGGCATTGTTCATACAGGTAGTAGTGAGTACTAACGCTAGCCATCTAACCTCCACACATGGTCACATTAGAATTAAACTATGCATAACATTAAAATAGATTGTAAGTACTTCAGTATCTAATCTTGTAATAATTTACTGGTTTCAATGTCTACTGTGGGTGTGATGACAGCTGTGGCTTTGCTACTGTGATCCTGCGCACTGTTCATAATTGTTTTTATTAAGGTTACAAGCTTTAGGTTAGGGTTAGTAGCCTATAAAGTTCAACAAAGGTCAATAATTAGGGAGGTATGTTTCAATTATTCGAAGGAGTAATTGCGAAACTACAATGAAAACGCAGATAAAAACCCCATTTGATATTTTTATTGCATTCTTTAAATTGATGTGTGCGTGATTTGGTCGTAAAAATCGATCAATGAACAAGTAACACCAGTGAACTGCGACCTAACACTTATTGTATTAATAATTTCGTAAACTTATACTTCAAAATGATTGTAATACAGTATAAATTCTAAACAACTATTCATTTCTACGAAATCTTGACACACGATTCTTATAATATTTGACCATTATTTCAAGTTCAAATTGTACATGAATTTGTACAATTCGCCATGCCATTGATGGTCATGTAAATCTATCAATTATTATGCATGTTTTTCATAATACCATGAGATCCTTATACTTGTCATTGATTTTCTATCAGTAATGTAAAACAATATAAAATGTTGTAACTTTTCATTGGATCAATCAAGGAGTATTGTTAAAACGGCCTCCGTTCTTATAAAGATTTGTAAGACGATTTCAACTTTTGGCCACAAAAGTTGTAGTGATTGATATTTTGGTTCTTGCCCAATCAACTACGTACTGTTTGCAGCCTCTACTTTTTGTTACGACCTTGTTAATCAGATAGAGATTCATCTTTTTGTGCTTTGTAAAATATGCCACTTTTTTAGAACTACCTAGGTACACAGTGAATCTTCGTAATATCGATTCGGCCATGGCGAATAGTTTGATTGGGTTTTCGTCTCGAATGTTTCATCGTTATAGCTTAGATTACATAACGGGAGCGAAATTGTGTTGTGATATTAAACCGTAAGATATACTTAAATACAGTATTAGAGCCTGCTGTCTTTAAATATAGCAGCTGTGTCACGATTACATTTAGCACATTAATATTTTATGATGACGGTCTTATTTGGGGCAGTGAGTTATTGTCAATTTGCCTATCTACGCAGATAGTGTTGATACTTAGACTCAACTTTGTTCTCAATTATATATCTTTACGTTTACTGCAGTTTTATTGTCTGTTTCATTAGGTTTATCTTTCATATTATGTTTTATTTTTATTAAGCATTGTTCAAGTTTATTGGTTATCTGGTGCGGTTGAGGAAATTTTTCTATTCGATTTTATGGTGATTAATGAATTTTGATTGTCTTGTGTGTTGTTATTTACTGCATAGATGCAATAATAAAATAGTATAATTACTGTCTTCGCTATCGTATAAAATTTGTAGTTATTCTATTTTTCTTTTTATCCATAGTCATTAAGGTAAATTACATGGGATCTATTATATCTACTATCTTCCTTTATTACATTCTCATCTTCATTAGTCGGATAGTATCCCTACCCTACCTCTTACCTATCAAGTAGATTGACATAACAACAAACATTCCCACCACTTGTGAGGTTGTATTCAGGCTAATCTTTTAATCTGGGAAATTTTTGTATGTATCAATAATGTTCTTCTTCATTCAATGTCGCATTACTTGTGTGAAATCTACATCAAGTTGCACTTGGCATTTTAATGGATGATTCAGAATGTAATATTTTACAGACTGATGTCAAGAAGCTAGCTGACACGAAAGCAAACTAAAAGAGGATCCATTTATCCATGTGGCGTTTTACATAGCTGCTGACAAAAGGCTACACCCACATGCAGTCAGAGCATTCATCTATTGTTAAATATTTGAATCTTGGCGCTTTCTCCGCTCTACCTTATCGTCTAGCGTGTTAGTTTGTCACTTATCTACTTCTTTTCTAGGGTCTTTCTTAAATTGTTTTTTTTTACTGTATAATCAAACTACATTATATGTTTGCTATGGGGGTTTTCCCTTAGTGTTTCTTTTCACCCCTGGCCACTTCTCAGTGCTTTATTCAATGTCCCCTTTGTTTCGGCTTTCTTCGCAAGGTCACCGTGAAAAGACATTGTATTAATGGAATTCCCTAATTCGTATTTTGATAAACGGAGGCAATGATAGTTTTTTAAGTATTGTCGATAATTACATGTTGTGTACCAGTGGATTCCAGTGACTCGTATCGTGTGCCTACAAACATTATCCAACACCAATCATACAAGTCAATCAAACAAAACGGTGAGCATCGGTCACTTCCTGTTAAATTCTCTAAACAATGGAAAGCGGAATTTCCTTCGTGGAACAATAACGTACAGTACCTACTGTATGATTGTGAGTATGGGAGCGTTTTCACTGGCCTTTGTCGGTTATACAAACAAGCATTGTATGAGTTGTATGGCGGCCATTCAGTTTTTTTTATATATGTTTTTGTGGGATTTTGTTTTATAATTTTGCTGTGGTTTGAAACCTCGTGTCTGATATAGTTTGACCACAGTTTATATTTTTGTTTTTGTGTTATTTTATTCGTGCTGAGATGAATGATTTATACGTAGAAATAGGGCAGTTCGCGATTTTCAGCATCAGTGGCATTCGACATGTTTGAGTCAATTTCAATAAAATGACCTGTTTTTGGCGTTTTCCAAGGTTAACTTTTGAACCATGTGTTTAATTGGTTTTTCTTTTTATTCTTTTCGATTTCATTTTTCCAGGAGTTGTGTTTACATGAATAAAATAAAGTGCTTTAGATATGCAATTAAAATATTTCTAGACAAGTTTGAGTTTATCTAGATTCCTTAGTACCTACTTTTGAATTCTGAAATGCTCGAATATGAGTTTCGATACGTCTTACTAACTTTATCACGCCTATTGCAGAATTATAATTTCTGAGATAAACACAGTTTCGTAGCTCAGCTTTTACATCCTCGCAGCACAGTTACATAGCACATCTTTGGTGGAGAGGCATCTTTATACTTCGCAATTTACGTCCTTATCTAGTTTGAAGCTGCGCCAAATAGGTGCAGTTTAACAAATTGTCTAGCATCTAGTGCTTTCAGTTTTTTTCATCTGGACCTGGTCGGTGACGTGACGGGCGCAGTTTTAAAACATTTCGCATTGTGTGTATCACACACCGCGGCTTCCTTCTACTCATAGACCTAAGCCTTATTTCTCAGCAGTGGAAACTTTAATGGCTGCTTGTGCAAATCGTTCGAACCGACCAGCCCAATAGTTGACTTCCTTGTAATCTTGTTTTTATCACCAAAATAACGTAAAAAATATATTGCTTCAGAATTGTAGATATAATTTCAATGGCTCAGAATATGTTAGCGCCTGGCTTCCGTTGAAGTCTTCGCCGTGTGTTAATGCTACGTAGCATGAAGAAACCTTTGAAAGTGGACGAAGGTTGCCACCAGTGTGATGTTGAAAGACACATCGAAAGAATTGTTTGGCCGAGAGACGAGTGGCAGCATCCACCTGATTGTGATAGACATGTGGAGATAAGAACAATGTTCTACATCAATAAAATGATCATCCTATTGGAATCCGTTATTTTTCATAGCAACGATAGCGATCTAAATTGTCCAGGTACTTTTGTTCATTAACAGCTGGATCTAATTTCTCAAATAAGTCTTCGAGAACTTGGAATGGTTTGTCAAAGTCTCTATGAATATGACTTCATGTCACTCACAGTCTTCAATTATTCAAACACATATTTGCGTAGGTGTTACATTACCATTAACTCATAATGAACGGCCACATTACAAGATCTCGCCGCTACTCACGGCTACTGTTATTCGATATCTATCGGCACAAAACAAATTGCCTGCCACTGTCCGATTACTTAACAAAGAGAACAATTCAATCAGCGTCTATTATCACTCCACTTAATTACATAATTCCGCATTTTTCATCGTAACTTTACGGTACAACCTAATTGACAATGTGACGCATTGGAAACACAATAAATACCGAGCGATTATGAACTTTATTCATTTAAACATAAGGATAGGAAAAAATAGAGGTGAGCCCTAAAATAGAAGGCGTTCCGCTATGTGCACGCTGCTTGATTTTAAACATGTATGTTGCGCAAAACTTACTAAATACATATTGGATAACTGCTTAGCTTGATCTAAACTTTACTGTGCTACCATAAGGTTTGTTTTTGTTTGTTTAGTGTGCTGCATATTTGGACTGGGTGAAGTTACGGGTATGTTACATGAGCACATTGTTGCAATTAACGCTAATGCCGTTTGGTTTCGATTACAAACGCGTCCTACAGTTATTTTGTAATATCCTCGTCCTGCTGACGAGCCTCCTGTTCCACTTTGTTTATTGGGTGATATTTGTGTGAGAAACGTTTATTTTTGTTCAACTATTTGTGTTGTGTTTTCTCTTTTAGCTATAAAATTGATATTCTATGCCATTGTTGGAATGGGTTAATCGTCATTTTCTTATTTAGATATATGAGATGATCGCTGTATTACATTTTCAATATGTTATTATATTACAAAATAAAACATATTTTTTAAATAGGTATTTTACATCCATCTCTATTTTTATATATCTGAACACGTCCACATTGTTAACTGATGGTTACTGAACGGGTGATAATTAGAAGTATTTACTTAGAGTATGTTTATATCTTCATTTCCTTGTAAATTACGGATGTATGTATGTAGGCACACCATTTCCGTGCTCTTAAAGCAACTAAGATTACGTCAAACGTTACAGCACTCATCTCTACATGGAGGTGCGTAAATGTCTATAATCAGTTAATTAAATAAAGCGAGTAATGTACAACATTTAGCGTTGAAAAGTTTCAAGTTCATCGCCTACTTAATAATATAAAATTAAATAAGACAAGGTTACGCGTGGTGCGTGGGAGCCGAGTCAACTTAATATACTTAGTACCTACGTATTAGAGGTGCAGTCAAACGCTGCAACTTTGCCATGATGCCCAACTTTGCCTTCTTTGTTTCAACGCACGACGCGTGAAGTTTATTGGTGATAACGCTGCGTCCACCTATCGACAGGTGGTCCACGGGTGGACGCCGTGTTATCACCAATAAACGTCGCGCGTCGTGCGTTGAAACAAAGAAGGCAAAGTTGGGCATCATGGCAAAGTTGCAGCGTTTGACGGTGCTTAAAGAATTTGTAGTGGAAACAAATAAATTTCATTGGCAATTCAATTTCATTTCAATTTTTACTCAACCACACACCACTTAGTGCGGCTATCAAGAAGAAACTCGCGAACAATATAAATCGTATGAAGAATGTTATTAAAACATGCGCCGGCGCCGCTCCAGTGACTTCACTCTCGCCTCCAGATGTGTACGAACAGTGAACACAATCGTGTGACTGCGACATACTTTCTTAATAAGCCTGTATGATGTTGGATGATAGAGTCACAGATTTGATTTCAAAAAAGAAAATATAAAGTATTCATCACCATCATCATCATTGTCCTGTCCGTACCGTAATTCCTTAGTGTGCGGTGCAGCATATCTTCCATACTTCTCAATTACCTACTCGTGATCTCACTCATCAACTCAAAAGTTGTAGAATTAATGAAAGCGCATTCTGTATCTGTTGGGACTTCGGGAAAGACATTAAAAGAAATGCAAGAACATACTTTCAAACTGGGCCCACAATATTATTTAAATAAATTTTCCATACCTTAGTTAGATGGCCGCGGGACTCACGAATTACCTCGACCCCGGAACGTAAAGGGCTATTGAAGGAAACCTTCCGTAGATTTTAGTCAGTACGAGTCTGACAGTCCCTCCCGCTCTGCCATGGGTGGGAGGACTCATCTGATGATTTTAACACGTTAAAAAATACCTTAGTTAGATACTGAAGAAATACATTAATAGATAAATCACTCTTTCTTTTTTTGACAAAAGAGGACATGGATAATTTTTAAAGTTATATCTACTAGCAATACTAGTAATGGAGAAATGGGAGTTGTTTGGATTGACTTGCTACCGAAATACTAAGCGTAGAAAAACGCCGGGGTCGCGGGATTAACGAGTAACCGTGGCCCCGGAACGTAAAGGACTATTGAAGGACACCGTGGATTTTAGTCAGTACAAGTCTGACAGTCCCTCCTGCCCTGCCCTGGGAGGACGCACTCGACGATTTTCCACTTTAAAAAAAAGCGTTAAATACGTAACTCTTAAGTAACCAAGATCTCGTGGGTAACGAAGAATAAAATATGAACCAAGTAAAATTTCGAGTCATTTAAATATGACATCTAATTTCAACAATTGTGAAATAAAGACTTTAAATAAATAACAAACAACGTTAAACGTAGGTAGATAATTCTTCGAAATACGTTAAAGACATATTTTTTATATTCATGGCCTAACTACGCGGCGTGCTGCGTCGCGCCGATGGAATAATTATAACGTTATTGAATTAAACAGGGAAAAACCTTATGTTTTATTTTGAACACAGCCCTACTCATTTTATTTTGGGTAGGTTAAGTTAAGGTTACAAAGTTAGGTGTTAAATTTGTTTTCTAAATGTTTGGTAATTCCAGTTCTATCTCGAAACTTCTCCAATTCGACTCAGTTAGATTTTTTCTGATATGGTGATCTTAATCTGGATCTTAGAATTTGCTGTTATATCACAGATCGACAGCAGTTGGCTAGGAAATATTTTATCGTAGAGCTACGTTACTCAAACAGCTTTACCTTTCTCTTTCCATACTGAGAACTTAAATCTTTCTAGCTAATACGAAAGCCTGCACCAGCTTCTGAGATACATTTTATTATAATTTCGGGTATTCCAGTCTAGTTTATTCTCACTTGTGCCATGATTTTATCTTCACGTTTAGTCTTAGTTTTTCTCCATGTGTTCCTCTTGCCTTTCTGTTTTGTTCATTTCTTAGAGAACATTTTGTGACTGTGCACTTGGTTTGGTAGTGATTCCAAATTGCCTTGTACCTTACATATTACTAAAATAATCAACCTTATTTCAATCACGTCTTTGTCTAGCGTTACTTATTTTGTGAATTGAGCTTACATTTAAATAAAAAGATTTACTGTTACGCACGTTATCCAATCAATCAGTTGTACTCCGTTTATCTCCAATATCACAATTTATGATGTTTGTCAGTATCTATCAAATTATGCAAAAATTCGTCTGCGCATCACTATTTTTACCGTAAACAAAATCTTTGACATCACGAGACATTAGCCTGTAGACCAAGTCTATTCTCTAAATGATTTAATTTAAATGTATAATGTCATAATTTTATTGTATGTGTGAGTTTACATTCTTAATTGGATACATATAATCTTAAGATTCATGTGTTTATTGCTTTTACAACTGTTGAGTTTGTATTTGAATCAGTATCTTTTGTCCCTCCCACGTCCCCTTATATTTTGTGTAGCCCTATCAACACATTCTTAAATCGATTTTATTACTATGTTATTTTAATCGACTACGCAGTGACGAAATACGGAGTTTCCTTATTTATCTCTTTTGTGAATTGTATTTTATTGTTTTTCTTTGGTTATTTCTAGAATCTTGTTATTGTAAACATCGTTGTTTGTTTCCAATTCGATGTGGTTTTGATCTTATTCATTGCATTTATTTTTCTCGTGATTCTGTAGAGTATAATCTGTGTAATAATTTGATATTTGATAGTCTGTAAGGTCCTTAGCATTTAAAAGAATGTGTATCATATACATTATTTTAAATGCTAAGGACCTTCAGTGACATTTTTCCGCATAAATCGTTGAAGCTCTTTAGATCACAATAATCATTTCATAAATTAATGCAACATTGTTTTGTCGTATTATTACTCTATTATTTATAGGAAAATAACTGATCTTATAGATTGATCTGTTTCATTGAGATACAGGACATTCCTGTGGCTTAAGGAATTTATACAACTTAATTTTCTTAAAAAAAAATGTAGACACTTTAGCTTTGGTATTTGTTGTTAGTACTACGACAGAAATTTTTGTCCGCTTAACTGTTTGTAGCCTTGTTTCCCATGATATTATAGTATTTAAAAATATAAGTGTAAATACGATCAACGTAGTTAGATAAATCAAATATAACAATAAATCAAAGTGTTCAGATATACGAAGAATTAAATTAAGTTACACCGTGGATGTACAAAACTTTTATCGACTCAAGTACGGGTATAATTCTCCCTATTTAATTTATAAAAATATTCGAACCTACTTATGCATTTCGTTGCTTGAATCTTCAATCTATTTTTACCCCTTTATCTCGTTTATAATAATAGAAAGTGGAATTCTAAGTAAACGTCATCATCAGTTCAGTAGGTTAAAGATCTCGCTCTTGTTACTTGTACATCTTTCCATCCCATCACTTTCAAGCACCACCATAACAATTACTTTGGTGTTATATTAGATTGTTAAATTACATAATAGTTATTTATGCAACCGTTGTATAATCAGGGGTATTAAAACACGAATGTGGGTTTATCACACGAGGCGTAGCCGAGTGTGATAATAGTATCACATGAGTGTTTTAATACCTAATTATAACGGTTGCATACAAGACTTTATCTACAATCATGCTGTGAATCCTCTATAAAAGATTTTCATACCATAGGGTGTTGTACAGAACTATCTGAATTCAAGATGGCGGGAAATAACACGATAAGACGAGAATCCGAAATTACGAATTAGTCTACAATTTATTGTTCTTTTTTCAAAATGTTAGCGATCTGGTGGTAAAAATGTCATTGCATGAGAATGTTCTTTTTTTGAAATTCATTATAACACGCGTTTGGATGATATAATGATCATTATAGCATTGAGTGTTTTAATGTTGGCAATAAGCTAATTGTTATAGGTTCTTTTATAGAGGATTAATAGCATGATAGTAGATAAAACAATTTATCAAATTATTTCGTATTTAACAGTTACATAACTGAACTTATATAAAGGATAACCCACGTGTGCATGGAATTCGCGTTGCGTGTTGATTTCCACAGTTCTATCCTACTTCTAGGTGAATTTCAAGTGATATCGTTTCGTCCGTAACGTGCTTACAAAACAACTTTTACTTGAATGTTTTGTTATAATCATGATTAGAAACAGAAAACGAAATATTTATACCTATGTATAGATATAACACATTTCTTGAAAGTCAAGAAATGTCTGTTATTGATTTCAGTTGATCCTGTACTACGAATTACGCAACATGAAATATTATGTTTTCTTTAATTTGTTCTTACAACAAATTGCCTGAATAAATAATATTTTCATTAAATATGTAAGACGCATCAAATATACTGCAGATAATTTATGAAAAACACAATGTGGAAGATCGTAATGTTGTATCACAGTAGTTAAGATCTCTATCAGACTGTACTGAGAAGGAAATGAGATGATTGACATTTAAATCTGTAGATGCATCTAACCTAATTTTCATGCACTGCGCAGAATAATAACACAAGTTCTATAAATGGTACAAAAATAAAAACGTTGCAAAAACACGGATCTTAAACCAACGAACTAAGAATTCTTTAAAACGCAAATGTATGCATTGATCTAGATTCTATTGCGAAATCGTAGGAATCGCATTACACTTTGGTTAGTCGGCGGCCTATTAAATGCAACCGCAGAGGTTGATCGTATCGAGTTGTGGATTAAATTGTATTGAATTCGGTGCCTAATTTGATTATTGATACTATTCATTTACCAGCGTGAGAAATAATAAACAGTAGCTTGATCTTATCGGTCTGTGTTATGTGTTTGACGAATACAAGTTGTATATGGAGTTCCTACTTAGATATTTTTTTATGAAATGTACATACATATTTAATCTATCTTCATTGGATTACTTTTTTGTTGGGCGGCTATAATTGCATCCATGGTAAATCTGAAGATTTAGAAAGACATCTTGATTGTTTATTTACACCACCTATTGTAGAATCTTTATGATTTGAATGTTTAATATAGATGAATTACTTTTACTGTAGAGTTCCATGAAATTAAGCCAGTGACGTATCTATTAAATATTGGTGCTTTATGCTTTCCTCTATCAATGAGATTTTAAATCAGTCTTTGCTATAGTAACTCATAACAGTTATAACCTTAAAACTGCGATTAACGATTTGCCAGTCGAGTGGTTATTGTAATTATTAATATGTGGCGAATTAATAATAACTCTGTATTTATTGAGCCGTTAGCAGGCAAACATGGCTGACATGGTATGAGGCTGTTCTTGTTCTGTTGCGTGGTTCTCTGAACGATGGGGGAAGTAATGGGAACAGATATATGAATGGAGTTGCGTGTAGGTTTCATTAGAATAATGTAGTAGCAATGAAAGAACTTTTCAGGAGCTTTGTACAATCTTGTAATTTTTGAAGGGATATACTTTACCAGGTTTTTTTTTGGTCTGGAGTTGATGAAGGAATTACTGGTCATCATCTTTATTGAAACTGTGATGAATGATTGATAGTTGTTAAATGTCATCTAGTTCTTTGTGTATTTGCTTTTTTTTTTGTTTTTATCGTTGTTAAATCATCAAATGTGTCCTCCCACCCAGGGCAGAGCGGGAGGGACTGTCAGACTCGTACTGACTAAAATCCACGGTGTTCTTCAATAGCCCTTTACGTTCCGGGGTCACGGTAATTCGTACAGTCCCGCGACCTTGTGTATTTGCTTAGCTTTTCTTTTACAGTCCCACTGTTATGCAAAATCCTCCTCCAAGTTCGTCAAGGTATCCTTTTCTGTGCCATCTCGATTCAACTCATGCAATAAGGGGTCTAGGTCGTCTCGCATCGATTGTCTCTCGTCAGCTTGAAATTGAAACCCATAATGTATGTGGTTCTATTAGCTAACACTTAAACGTTTCGTTTCTATTCCATTGATATGTTAAATATTTCTGCGTTGGCCGTTAAATTTCACAAGCATCGACGTAATGCCAAGGTACCTCAAGGGAACGGTTCTTTGGAAACTAATTTAACTATGTCAACCGATAACCAGTCCTATGCACTTCAAAATAAAGTAGAAAATTAGCCACCTGTCAGTCATGCATAATGTAAATAATTCTTAGTACTAAAACTAAGTTGTAAAGTTTGCCTTTCAAACAGAATTTATGTAAACAGCAGGGTCCGATCCACAGCACGCAGTTGCTAACTTTTCAATGAGAATTAAACATTCGACAATAGTCTTTATGTTTATGCAATAGAACTTATAGTGGCTGTAGAGATCGTGTGTATTTCAAAGATTTTATCACCGAGGTTGTTCGGCGGAAAAGCGAAGAGGCTAGCGGCCGTTGTAAGTAAATGATGTTTATTTTTAAAACTGTAGTTATTTAATTGTATATTATGATGAAAATAACGCTTATATACAGTGTCATTACTGTTGAACTATGTGATTTGGTAGATCACGATTTTGTAAGGTCTGAGTAAAACTTTAGACATGTGGAGTAATCAGGCCATGTCAATGTTGCAACTATCATTAGTACGCTAAACGACAGTTCAGTTCAATCGACTGAACACATCTATGGCCATTGGACATTCATTCTTCAAATGCCCAAAGGCTGCATTAAATAGACAAGTAATTGCAGATGTTGATTAACTAGTAGATGCTGATGTAGAAGTATTTCAGGATGTGAAGGAGAGTATTGGGTACCCTGATAAAACTGAATGTAGTTTTGTACTATGATTTTGAATTGATATATAATAATATCTCAATGTATAGCGATCTAGCTGATCCTTTAGTAAAATATAACACAACATAAGGTCATGTAAGGCATCCACAGAAAAGTCCGGTTAAGCAGGTCACAACCTCCTCTAGGTTGATGTGCGTAAAAAAAAGTAAATCCACGTTTCTACAGTTTTGGTTCAGTTCCATGACTTAAAGGGCGAGCCTACCATCAATCTCGCATAAATCCAAACTTCTTGGCACGGCTGCTGGGAAATATCTAACGAAAAATTAAAAAAAGAATATATTTGGATAGATGGCTAAGATGTCAAGACGCTTCCCCGGTTAATTCTACTGATTTGAAAGCAGACGGACCTTCATGCATTTTTCTACTGTAGCTGGTCTAGACACAGATTTAAATGACTGTAGCTCTGTCTACTTAATGTATTATGTAATTGAATAGCCTGTAACTCATTACCTCTTGTTCGGGGCGGAGGTTGTTCCAGGTCAAGGTGTCCACAATGTCGTCCGCCATTGTCTTCTGATTGACACGGCTGATTGTTATAAATGTGGGTAGTATTGTATTCGCCATTATTATCCTTTTATGCTTGTTCTGTTGTTTGATTTGTCGTTTTTGTTCCGCCCTTTCGCCTATTTCATTTTGGTATTGTATCAAATATGTGGTACGGCCTAAAGAAAATTTCAGCGCAAGTGCAAATTCAGAGCGTGGAGAGTGTATTATGTAAGCGCTTGTTCTGTCGGACCATCTATGGTATCTCTTCTTTGAGACTTTTTTATACTTCACTAGGAATGACTCCTGTATCGTAAGTGCTCACATACACTCGCCAGACCCAAATCAACTAACTTTAAAATTGTAAAAATATTCGTTTCGGGCGTTAATGGAAACCGAAGTACTCGTATATTGTTTTCGCTCAAACCCTGCGCCAATCGTGCCATTTTCTTCGCAGAAGATCTCTTTCTTTTCATATCCATAAAGGTTTTACGCTGCCTCTTCATTTATATTAAAAACATCGTCTTCAAAACATTTCATGGTCCAATTGAAGCACATTGTTAAGATTGCAATCTTTTGCATCAAAGTGTATGTATTGATGAAGTAGAAATTAATGTTTCTGAAATATTGTTGGCAATGTTTGCATACTTTGTGAGTATGTGTGGCAATTCATCTGATTTATTACAGTCACGGTACCGTGACCACTGCAGATGATGTGCTGGATGACGTGTGTCCGAGAATGATAAGAATATTGGATTTATATGCAAAATTCTATGAATATTTATTTATTCTATAGATTCATGAAAATTACCAATTTTTTCTGTAAGTGCTAGGACCACATCTAGAGAACATTCTGAAATTGCAACCTTATGGCAATGACTGAAAATGGCTATTGATTTGATACATCGTTGAATACCTACTATTTTATCTACTTTTGGAGAACAATTCTTGTGTGCTGCTTGTTGCTTAAGCAAGTCTACCAAGAATTTTGTTCTTAGTACGTGACACGAAAACTTATTTAACCACATTGATAACTTCAAAGCCTTCAATGGGGCCTTTAATAGTATAAACAGTTATGGTCATATCAAAACTACATGTTCTTACTGACTAACGACGATGACGCTATGGGAACAAAAGGGATAGCTATATGTTTGACGTTTCGTCTACCGTCACGCACGGGCCGCTAGAAAGCCGAAGTTAGCTCGGGAAAAGCGCCGGCGCACGCCTAATTGAATGCAATATACGACACGAACACTGCTTTCCCGGGGCGTGTCAATTAAAATTGTACCTTAATTACATAATGATATGGTAGTTTTTGTAACAATGAAAAGTGTTGATGTTCAAAGTGTTCTTTTCATATTTCTGTTATTACGTGAGTATTCCGCGTTTCACGTTTTTATCGTGATTTGATTGTGTCATTGTTTTAAAGAAATGTTTGTTGATATTGATAGGCTCGGCGCTCTTTCTTTGTTAAAATTATTATAGTAAATAGCAAATAGTCTTACCTGACATAAAGATGGTCCTTAAGTAAAGAATTGACTGAGATAGGCAAAGGTTAATTGCATTGTATTTTGTTAAACTCAAGTACAATATTACAAAAAAGTCTTGAGGCTTCTTAAGACTTTTTTGTGATAAATCATTTTAAACACTTATTGTTAAAAAATAGTTCCTAAATTCCTATAAAATTAAAATATTGCAAATGTCGTGACTATAAATGCTTTGTAAAAGTCATCAAGTTTTACGATTATGTCAGACAGCCGGTACATTTTACATATTTGATTAATTATGGGGTCGGTGCGTGAGTGTACTTTTTTACGATTATGTAGATTTTGTAATCGTCAATTTGTTGATTATCGATTGTACAGTCTTTATTATTTTTTAATTTAACCGGTTTTAAAGGAAATGTTTGAACTTTATGAATTAATATAATTTATTGTTTTGAAATGGTCCTCCTCTTCCATGTCTAGTCAAATGTCTACAACCTTTATTTACCTAACTAGTTCCGTGACTACATCAGCGCTCAAAAGGATTACAGGAAGAAGGAGCCTACCTTATCTTCCTTGATACATATTTATCATGTAATATTTACTACTACTTAGGTAATATAAAATACAACCAAACACCGCTATGAACGTCTAAACTTGTAAATTAATATGAGAATATTGTTGTTTCCGCCAATATTTTGTACGTTGTACATAAACAATTCACATCTTCCAACGGAAGTCGTAAAAATGAAGACAGTAAATAAACTGAACACCTACAGACGGAGGGAAATGACTCACCTGTTCTCATGTTTACCTATTTCATAGATATATTTTTGCAACATTAGTTGTAAGTTAGGTAGCAGTCATCATTCAAATCTATATATATAAAAGGAGAACTGACTGACTGACATATCAACGTACAGCTGAAACTACTGGGGCTAGGAATGTGAAATTTTGCACACGGCTTCCTATTATAATGTTGGGGAGCACTAAGAAGGGGTTTTTGGAAATTTAACCTTTAAGGGGGTGAAAAGGGGGAATTAGGAAAGTACGTAACCCACGCGGACGAAGTCGCGGGCAAAGTGCTAGTGATCTATAAAAAACTCGCGGGACTTTGATACTAAGAGACAATATAATTTTATAGTGTTTATTATCTGAAATTAGAATCTTTTATATCCTTGTGTGGTGAGTCTTTGGAAATTATGAATCAGTTATTTGAAGAGAAGAAAGAGGTACCATAATTACAGTTTGACGGTTGACAGGGAACATTTAAGGTAAAAGCGGGTTGCGCCGATCCCAAGGAACAAGGCATAAGATGAGTACGATAATGATGTCGCTAATTTTGAACTGAAAACCTATGTAAATCATCCCGCTTTAAATCCATCTCTGATTGGACTATTTGTTTTGCTCTACTTCCTTATGGGGCGATGAATTTTAACGAAGCGTTACTAGGTCAACATTATAGAAGAAGCTTTAAAATATTCGTACTACGTCGAAAAAATCTTCATTTAAAAGGCAGTGTGATACATAATTTATGTAAAAAATACTCGTTTTGTGAAATCCTCGCTCACTGCCGGGTTTCGGATCGACCCGTTCGCATTGACGGCATTCCGGCAATGTCCTTACTACTGCCATTGTCTCGTTTGTTGTTTATTGTTATTGCTAATTGTAAGCAGATGTATGGAGATACGAAATAAGATTGATTACTTTATCGCTTCTAGAGCTGGATTTTGATTTATCTAATGTATTAGAGATAGGAAAGTTCCTATTATGTTTTGGTGTTGACGTTATTAACTGTTGTTGTTATTACCATTCATAAGCCTTGATTGTAGGTACATAGTATGATCGGATGATGAAAACAACAGATGTGTGGTTCACCATCACAATGTTAGTAATAAAAAAATTCAAATTGATGGTATTCCGTCGACGTAGGTATGCTTTATCTACTACGTAAATCTATTATTATTGTTAATATATTTCTCTAAGGAAATTATAGTTACTCGTCCCTAAAAAAACAAATAGGTAACAAGCCTGTTGGTCTAGTGGTTAATGACCCTGACTGCTATGCCGGAGGTCGTGGGTTCGATTCCCACCCAGGACAAATGTTTGTGTGATGAGCACGATCATTTGTTCTGTGTCTGGGTATAATTTATATATAATATGTGTGTATTTAGAAATATATAAATATGTTTATCAGTTGTCTAGTACCCATAACACAAGCTCTGCTTAGCTTGGGACTAGATCGCGTTGTGTGATAGTTGTGGAATATTTATTTATAAATATGGTAAATATCTCGTATTTACCATATTGTTTACCTATTTGTATTAAATTTATACTAATATTATAAAGCTGAACAGTTTGTTTTGTTGAACGCGTTAATCTCAGGAACTTCCAAATTGAATTGAAAATAATGTTTTTGTGACGGATAGTTCATTTATCAGGGAAGGCTAAAGGTTACATACCATCACGCTGTGACCAATAGAAGCCGAGCAGCGGGCGATACCGCGGGGAATAGCTATTTTAAAATAAACTAAAAATAAACGGCAACTCGCTGTCCGACCATGCCCGGGTTGACGGCGCGTTGTGTTCCACGCGCGCCTCAAAGAGTTTCAGAAAAATGACGGGGCCCCCCTCTAGAGGGCCAAAGCCTACCGGGGTCGCGGGAGTGTACGAATTACCGTGACCCCTATTGAAGGGCTATTGAAGGACACCGTGGATTTTAGTCAGTACGAGTCTGACAGTCCCTCGAGCTCTGCCCTGGGTCGGAGGACGCATGTGATGATGAAAAAAAAGGTATCTTTGATTTCCGTCACACGTGCTGTCTAAATATTACATAACATATCAATAAGAACACATAATGCTTAGATAATACTTCGTTATCCAACAATGTAGCAGTACTAAAGAGTACAAGTCAAATAGTATGAAACAGTGCAATATTCAAGTCGACTGGCCACTTTTACTTTCTCCGGAGAAAGTCGAGTCGAGTTACTGGCGCCAGTGGCCGCGAATAACGTTGTAAACATTTGTTTTGTTGTTCTTTTAATAAGATTATGAAAATTTGGAACGAAATTATTTTGGAGGCAGTAAATGGAGTACGTGAGACCAATTTAGTAAAGGAAAGTTAAGTCATGATAAAACTTGTGCTTTACAGCGGAGGAAAGTTGTACCCAAACAATGACAATGATTATTGGAGGTTATAAGATCCTATCACATCATAGGAATAAATATCAAAATACTACATTAAAATAAAACTAAACTATTATAGAGCATCAATAAATTCATCCTCAACGCTGTCAGTTGGTAATGTGCCCAAGAGACTGGCGGCGTTGCCACTTTTTATGGCAATACTTAGCCTCTGGCCAAGGTAAAAGTCAGCTCTTGGGTCACGGGATCCTTAATCCTTAAGTTATGAGTTTGTAGTCTTTTCATAGTACAGTTTCATATGTTTGAGCGTGATTATACAGTTAACTGTATTACTGCTACAACTGTTTTTTTTGTTAATTCTTATCTTTATCCTTTACAGTTTTAGTTAATTCAGGTCAAAACTATTATAGCTAATTGATATTCTCGCCTTCACTGCCATTATTATCGCATAATGTCCTAATGGCTTTACAAATCGTATTTTTAATTGTTACCTATTGGTTTTAATATTTATCTCAATAATAAGAATTGGGTCGAAAAGTAATAAGGCTTCACTTTTGAATACTTGTGCTTTGTTTCCTCATACATTTTGAGAGAAGGTAATTGATTAGGCATATTTTTGTTATTCTTAACTTGGTGCATTTGGTCAGTCAAATCAAAATTGCTTGAATCAGCAAATGAAATAGGTATATGTTTTAGCTAGGAAGAACAAAAAAATGTCTCCGGAGCTACACAGACCTGCCTCTTTGGTTTAAATAACCATTTTAAATAAAATAAATATAATTTTCTTCTCTTTGTATGCTACGACACGATACTTATAAATACTACATCAATTTTTTTTTTATTGAAGTACATTTTTGTATATTTAATCACTTAAATGATGATGACGTGCTTAAACGTCGTCATGTTGTCAATTCAAATGTTAAATTTTTGAAATCACCACAAGTTATGCAAGTTATGCTATAAAGATTTGATGCTAATTTGACCTCTAATAGTTTTATTTTAGAGATGGTTATTGGGTGAGATGACACTGTGATTTACTCGTTTTAGATTCTATCGTTTAGTTTTGAGAAACATGTTGTGATAACCGCAGTACAAATGTTTGTGAACTCTGTTAGATAATGTTTCGTTCTTTGTCAGTCTTTTTCCTCATAAGAACTAGGCAGAATATAAAGTGCCACTAAATGCCGATTAACAAGTAACTTTTGCACGTATAGGTCATTGGTGTTACCTAAACTATGAAAGTGTAAAACGGCCAGTTATGTGTGCACATCTCATTTCGCCAAATATGTTTCAAGTTCCGCGTGACCTTTTGCGACAATCAATATTTGGAACTTGTCCAAAACGCCGCTTTAACATAGACTTTCTAAGAGATATTTTAATGTACCCACCCATCTGTTTGCGACAAGAAAAAGCGTAGCATCCAGAAAATGTGATCAAGGAGGATTGCTACGCTTTTTCGTAGCGTCTACGCCAAAATATGCCAGGGTCTACGCCGTAGCGAATTATATTTTGTCACAAGTAATTTGTACATATCCTGTAGAATAAAATATCAAGCTATATGTCCAAGAATATTAACGTAATAGGTTATCACAAAATGTCAAGGATTATAATTTTTCAATCGGTATTATTTTCTTAGATTGTCAATAATAAGAATTCACACGGATTAATTACGAAGAAACAAGTTGATGAGCATACAATTAGAAGAATGATTAATTTGTTAGATAAGTAGGATTTTGATGTCTTTATTATTTTGTTTTATTATTATTCATTTTTTTCTTGTTATTGTGTTTTATTTTTAATATTCATTGTTTCATTTATTGTTAACAAATAATAATTCATACTACTATAATAATTCGTGAGAAATTCATCTAAATCTTTAGACGTATAAATCAGTAACATAAATACGTAGGTATGTATACAGTTTCGTATGTTATGTGATCGAAAGTTCGTCTGCTGACCCTTGCTGACCTCCCTCTAAATGTCAACGTATCATTTAATGTTCAGAGGAGATCTTCTTGTTTTCATAATACATAGAATTATAACAAATAATGTACCGTATTAAAGATAACTCCATTTGAACGATCTAGTACACTGGTACAAGTTAATAGGCTGGCTTGATCTACTGTAGGTACTGTGTTTTTTTTTTTTTTTTTTTCGTGGTAAAATCATCAAATGAGTCCTCCCACCCAGGGCAGGGCGGAAGGGACTGTCAGACTTGTACTGACTAAAATCCACGGTGTCCTTCAATAGCCCTTTACGTACTAGGGTCACGGTAATCCCTTGGTCCCGCGACCCCAGCAGGCTTTGGCCCTCTACAGGCCCCGTCATTATGCTGACACTCTTTGAGGCGCGCGTGGAACACAACGCGCCGTCGACCCGGGCATGGTCCATGGTCGGACAGCGAGTCGCCCATTACTCGCTGCCCGCATGCCCGCGCCTACGGTGCCGGAGGTCGTCCTGCGACGTCCGACGCCGTGGGCGTCTACCACTGCGGCTGGGATGGAGGGAGGACGCTGTCCTCTCCCTCAGGCGGCCCGCCTCCTCCTTCACGAGCATCACTGCTTCGCAGAAGGAGGCGACCGCTTCCCACTCCGTCTCGCCCCGCAGCATGGCCTCGACCAATGCCGGGCGCGAGAGGTCTCCGCCTATCGCCGTCGTGAGGACACGGCGGTGCTCTGCCCAAGCGGGGCAGTCCTGCACCGTATGCTCCACCGTGTCCTCCGAACGATCCTCGCAGTGGTGACACCCAGGCGTTTCTTCCCTCCCTATCAGACACAGGAACCTCCCGAAACTTCCGTGTCCGGTGAGGACCTGCGTCATGCGGTAGGTCAGGACGCCGTGACGCCTATCCAGCCACTCCTCAAAGAGGGGTCTTACCGCCGCGATTGCGGCGTGCCCGGACCTCGGTTGCGACAGTCGCTCCCTCCATACTGCCCTGAGATCGCGCCGGAGCTCTTCCCGCCGCGCCTCGACTTGTCGAGGCAGCGGGGATTCGCCCCGACGCTGCGCCTCCACGCGCCATTCATACACGTACTGTACTGTGTTAATAAAATAAATACAAATACTCTAGAAACTAAGTGAATCACCTCGAAACACATTGATAATAATTATTTTTAAAGCGTATTAATGGACAGTGAAACCGGTTTAATTTGTACACATATCCTGTGTCAAAATCAAATCTAAAGCAATGAGTTAATCAATTATTAGTGTCGTAGTAGAGATGAAAGTGGTTTGTCTGGTCGCCGGAGGCCGACGTGTTTCTATACAGCATTAATAAAATAGATAAAGAAGGTCTAGTGCTTGGTAGACCTATATGTACAATGATCTCCGTTCAAAGAATAGATTGTGTACACGAAAAATATCAAGTTTAAAAAGGCCTTTTATATTAATAAAATTAAAATGTTAATTTTTAACAGAGATAACAGAAAGGGCTCGAACATTCGATGTCTATCGCTTAGATAGAATAAATAACAGGGTCATTCGGACTGGAATTACGCTGCAGCCACTATATCTTTTGAAATCTTGGACCATATTCTTAGAAATAGACGAAATTCTACTTCTTAGCATGCATATGAGCCTTCTGTTTATTATTTTTGTAGCGTGACCTGCGCCTGCACAGGTTCTAGAAACACTGCGTACCGTTGGAATTTACTCTAGTTCTTGTCATAACTCCTAATGTATTTGGAAATGTACTGTTACAGGTTCCCACAAAACGTTTAGTTGTGTTTAGACTGTAGACCGCAATTTTAATGTTTTCTATTAATTTATTGCTAGTAGATAATTTAGTTTTGAAATTAACAAGGACTTTATGTACTAGAAAAATATAACTAAGAGATAATTTATTTAAGTCATACAAAAAGACATGAAAAATACGTCGCAAATCAAGACAAGTTAATACATAATAATGAACCGTTAAAATTCACATGCCAAAACAATCACTTCAGCTCTAAAAATATAACCAATACAAATTCAAAGTTAAGGTGTCCAAGATAAGTCATTCGCTTTGCATATAAAACAGTACCTATACGACTATGTACATTATACATAGGCGACACGGATTCTATGAAGGCACACAATAACAATAACTTACTCATTTTTTTTTTTTTTTTTTTTTTATCGTGGTAAAATCATCAAATGAGTCCTCCCACCCAGGGCAGGGCGGGAGGGACTGTCAGACTTGTACTGACTAAAATCCACGGTGTCCTTCACTAGCCCTTTACGTACTGGGGTCACGGTAATCCCTTGGTCCCGCGACCAATAACTTACTCATAAAATAATTTTCGTATTCGTAGAAATTGAACATCAACTTAGTTCTTCGAATAAAAACAAAAATATTTATTGTACACTAGCACTTTTCCCGCGACTTCGTCCGCGTGGGTTACGTACTTTTCTAATTCCCCCTTTTCACCCCCTTAAAGGTTAAATTTCCAAAAACCCCTTCTTAGTGCTCCCCTACATTATAATAGGAAGCCGTGTGCAAATTTTTACATTCCTAGCCCCAGTAGTTTCGGCTGTACGTTGATATGTCAGTCAGTCAGTTCTCCTTTTATATATATAGATTTGAAGCTAGTACAAAATATCATACCTAGCTGAGTCACAACGCATTATGTTTGTTTGAGTAGTCTTCTAATAGAAAAAAATTTTCGCCACTGCAACCATGGTTTAGGAATTATAGTAATTACGTGAAAAAAAAACTGAATGCCCTGAAAGTCTCAAGAGTGTAGACTGGAGATGCAATCAAAACAGAGAACACATATTATATGCTCTATAGTTACATCTTGTAAATCTGGATCCATATAGTGGCACTAATAAAAAAAACGAATTGCTGAAGTCAGCCTTATGATATTAAAGCAGTTTGTGATTCTGTGGCTCTTCTAATACTATTAATAGGGTTATTTAATTATAAATAGAATGCCTAAGTAGGCAACAAGTTATAGGGTTCAACGATTACATACCAACAGAAGGTTCTGGTTTACTGTGACTTGAAGTAGACCCCGTTTAAAGTGCCCTACCCTTAAACAAATAGACGTAAATGTTTACTATGATTACGTATGTTTCTTTGAATGACAAAGGTCGTGTCTGTCTGTTTAGTTAAGAATCATGCAGGGGGCATCGGTTAACATGAACTGAGCAAGGCTGCATGGAGGAAAATGTAGGAACCCATTTGTCATTGCTAAGAGTATGTAAACTCTACTGCAGTTTGCATTTGTCATACATTTGTTTTATGGGGTTCGAAGCTGTGTTAACATTGGTTGTTGGAGTTCGTAAATATTTGTTAGCTCTTATGTCCCTTTGTATTTACTTTGTAGATTATAAACAATTTAAGTATTTGATTAGGTAGTTAAACTTGAAATTGCAGACGCCATAAAATCCACATTATTTTGATGATAGAATGGGTTTTTTCTTAAACAAAGTCGTGAACAAATATATTTTTTTTAGACACGGTATATCTGATCAACACTAAGGAAATATAAACACTCAACTCATCACGTCAGAGATATTATTAAATACCTACTCCCACTGTTTAAAAACCTGAACATAATCATCCTATATCATCATCACCGTTCTTTAAACATTCAACTACCAACTAATTAAACATCAGGAAGCGATGTTAAAACAATAAACTCATCACGATCTTATGAACAGGCTGTAAAACATTTAATTTTAATTACTTTACCATTTGACCCGAGCTGCAACCGAACCTTGACCCATGGGTGTAGTGCGAATAATTTGCTCGTGTAGGTATATCATGTATAATGACGGATGAGCATCGATTATATGCAAATGATCCGTGGCATAGGTTTGATCTGAGCTTATGATATGGACATGTGAAACGATGGAGCTATCAAGATATCATCGCTGCAATTATGCCTTGATTAGTCAAGGGTCTTGTTTTAATCTTAAATTCATATTTCATCAGGAGTTAAATATAGAATTGACGATAGACGTACTGGTTATTAAAGAAGACACAAAGATTTCAAGGGTGAAGAAAATAATAATAAGAAAAATGTTTGGTTATGAACGGGTTATTTTTTTTTCAATATGTTTTAACGAATTCTTGCCTGTTGTAGCATCACATATATTTAATTCCAAAAAGATTAAACTTTTGGGTAAGACATTAAAGTAAGAGTCTAATCTAAAAGCTTATAAAAATGCAATAAAAGGTTATGTTTCACCATCTCAGATCTAATAAAAGTCACCTTCATAAAATTCCACTAAACAAAACAGAGAAACATCTGTTTCGTGCTTCATAAAACCTATCTCAAAGAATAAAGTTTATGTTTTAAGGAGTAAGGACACGACATCTACGTACTCCATCTTGTATGGACACGGTGCATCACGATTCTTCTGTGGTCATATTCCGCACGAATACATCAAATTGTAGGAAAACACGAGATTACAAGCTCGCAGCTGCTACAATAATTACGAAAGGTAATTTCTGTTTTGTTTAGCCTCTAATTTCGCATGCTGTGGCCTGTTATTAGTAAAGTCAGTAACCTTAGACGTAATTGTATTTTGTTAGATACCCTTCAATCTTTTCAATCTCTCAGTTGGTGTTCTCATCAAACAAAAAATGTTAGACACTTGTTGTAGGTCAATGCACTGGGAGTTTCAGTGTTTTCGTTGTAACTTTAAATTAAACAAACTTACAGGCTCGTTTTGTACATCTCTTGTCAAAGTTTACAATTCCGTTAGTAACTAAAAATATGAGTTACAAATATACTACATTAGAACCATTCAAACATTTTTGTAGTATAGAAGCTTTGATCAATTTTTTTACAGTCCAAGTCGGGGTTCTAACAACTTTAAGATATTCACGTTTTCAAAGCCTTCTGAGATTGTAGATGACGAAAATGGTGACCGCAGCAGGTGGCGTTCTGCATTTTCTGCTTATACGCGAGGCGTTAGTTTAATACGTAAGTTTACAAGATTGCCAATCTAAAGACCACGAAAGCCTCACACCACGACAGGACTCAATTCGTCGCGGAGGTCGCGACAAGCCTGCGCGTGAGCACAATCGTGCACATGCAATTGTGAAGCGAGGCTCACGAGTAGGGTCAACGTGTCAGGAAATATGAGGTTTGTTGAGCACCAGTTTATGAAATTTACAATTCAGTGTCGTTTGTGTGGTCTTTTTTTTTTGGGACAAACCCACCACACTATTCCCTAACCACTGCAACTTCTGGCGCCAGAATCAACAGTGGTAACCAACCAGAAAAGGGCCGAGACAATGAAGCTCGACGTGTCCCGGAGAATGAATTTACCTGTCTTGGATCCTGCAACGAAATTAATCAGAAAAGAATAGTGGAGGAGTAGGAAAAAATATATGTTTCCACTTCTCCACTATGTTTGTGTGGTCTACTTGGAAATCGTGGTTTTATTAAGATTTGGAGTTATTTCGACAATGACTTTATTTGTATGTGCTACTAGCACAGATAAACTTATCCTGAGTCTGTTTTTACATTTTCAAGGCTTCTTTAGGCTAAGGTTCAAATGGTAGTTTTTCAAAATTTATAGTGGCATTTCTATACACATAAGGATCTGGAGTTATTTAAATAATCTGGAAGTAGTCGGTTGTTAGTTCTACTATAATTGTGCTTTTTTCTTTTCCCTGGTACTCTTGTTATTGTTGTTCGAATGCACGAACCACTCCGCTGTGCCTACTGCCATTATCGATAATTTGTTTACAGAAAAAATATTAAAAATCGATTAAAATACATCGCTAATTAACACTGACTAGTCACGATTTAAATATTTGTACTCATGCGTGATGCTTGGGTTTTTTAAATATTCTTTATTTTGTTTATTTTTAATAACTACGCAATTAAAGAGATCTTAATACGATTCGTGTTCAAAACATTTATTTTAGGTTTCCGTTTTCATGTAAAAAATGAAGATTACAAATATTTTTGTAGAACCGCTACCTGTTCAATGTGATCGTGACATCCTGTCACTGTTTTAATTAACAAAAAGGTTTATGATGTGAGCAAAGCAAAAATATACTTTATAATGAAGTAAGATAAGTTACCTATTCCTAAAACTTATATTAACACGGGAAAAATAGTTAGGCAACGAAAAAAAAGATGTAAAAGGTAAAAACAAATGGACAATATTTAAGTTACACAGCACATTTAAGGTTCTCAGTATTGCTTCGTGCGTCAATGAAAAATAGCAAAACATAAATCATGAGTAGGTACTTCAGAATTTAGGACGACTGTAGTAAATATCTATACACATCACTCATCTAAGTTAAAATGTGTGTCACAGAAATAACATCTAGCACACACGAGTACATAATACTTAACCTAAGTATGTATAACATACAAAGTACGACGTAGGCGACATGACCTAGCAATCCTAGCATTCTAAGAGGCGCTCTACCAGGCTCTTAAACTTAAATGTTGGAATATTAATAATGTTAAATGCATCGTTGATCTGGTGGTTGTAATTAATGTCAGCATGAAGTCCTGGGTTCGATTTCATAGTTTGGCAATATAATGTTATGGAGTTGTACTATGATGTTCTAATATCTGAGCTGATGCCAAAAATCTGGAATGGCATGCTTTCTCCATATCTAATAGGAATTGAAAAAATCTAACTTAATGTGGACAGACTAGGGTACCCTAGTTAACCCTTCGAGGATTACAGTCGTGATGTATTTCATTTCTTGATTAATCTTCTAGTGCTTGTTGGTAATTTGGACTTTGAATTATGATGTCAGCATTTTAGCAGGATATAAGTTGATTAGGATGCGAAAATTTCCTTTTTTTTAGGAATTGATGACTGTCTAAATCAGGCTCTCAGGTAGAACGATACGTACTGTATGCAGATCCGCTTCCCATGTTTATTTTCGTATGTTTTATTAAGTAAAATATTCAATTCGTAAATTAGTATGACGGTAGATGGAACAAGATAAGCAAAAGGTGACGATGAAGATTGAAATTGGAGACAGAAACAGTGCCAGCTCTACCAATACAAAATCCAATGTTATTGTATTTTGTATTGGTAGAGCTGGCAAATGCATTCTGTTTATGCTGGTTTATAGGTTTTCTGCATAAACAGTCACATGACTCGTTATCGGTTTTTGCGGTTAATTAGGTTTTACTCATACTTTGGTTGCATGACGCCTCGTAAAACCTTTATTGCGTAACTGCCCGTTAATTTACAATTATTACTCATTAGAATAACTTAGTCACCATGATTAAAAGGCATGGGATACTTAGCAACTCTACTCTACTCTAAAGATAAGTATGAAAAAGCCTCGTTCAATATGGAGTTTGTGTTCTTCGATTTATTTCAAGTACACTGTCAGTATGGAGCATCACTGTCGGATATTCCCCACTACCTTTCATCCTGAGTAACTTTGAAGGATTGTAATAGTGCAATAGGCCTCCAACACATGATTGAAAACTATTACCAGATATAGTTAAAAGTACTAGTTGTAATACTACAAGAACTAGTTAAATTAATTTAGAAACCTGCTCTGAGATAACCCCGAACAAGTCCTAATCGAAAAAATAAAAGAGCTCAATAAGTTTAATTTCTTTGTCTTGATCTAGATTTGCGCCATTATCAGTTGCTAAGTTTATTCCGAAATCATGTTCCGGTTGTGTTTCCTCAGTTTACTAACCTCTGCTCGGTCCGTTTAGTCACAGGCTTGCAGTGTGTTGCCTCACTGCCACTCTTCTTTAAATAATAGTTTTACGCTTATAAAAACAGTTTCTGATACGGAATAATTTGCTTGCTAAATAGTTTTTAATGGATTTTATTTTCGACAACGTTTGGGCAGTTTTGTTCTTTTTTTCCCACATTTTGATAATTATGTTTTGAACTGGGTTAAGGACAGGAGAATGAAGATGATTTTGATAATTATCATATACACATACGTATTTATACACTATCTTTATTGGGCTTTGGTAAATTCGAAGATTTCACCAATTTCACCTATCCGAGTGGAAATTACGACTGACTGTCAAATGCCCAACTGTATGAACATCAAAGGTTTTATTGCTTCTTGGGTTTTGTTACCAAATAAAGACCTGATATTCTCCAATAAACACCAGATGTACAATATTAATATTAAATGAGAATTTATAATATTATAATTGGTAATTGAACAGGCATGGCCTACAGATAAGGCACGAACGTGTAATATGGTAATAGCAGAATAATCTGTTGTTCGCAGGTGTTGTCAAGATGCACCTGGTATGCTAGAATATAATAAAGCATGTTTAGCTTATGTGGAAAGAATTCTTTTGCAATCTGTTTGCATAAGCATGTAAGCCTATTTATCCATTGTTGAGAAACGGAACTCCCTAAGAAATCTTCAATGCATTACACGGGTCAGTAGAAGCTAAAAATCTTCGTTTTTTTTTTGTAATATGACATGATCATTGAAAGTATTAATCTAGCTTTGCATAATCGAATCGGGATGTAAATTTTATTTTTTTTGTAAAGATAATTTTCAAGTTGTAAACTGTGGTATTGTTCAAAGCTTTATCCATACATATTTTAGATTTTGCTGTTAATATTAAAGAAATAACAATGAGTAATAGTAAGAAATTCAACGACTCATTTCAGAAACCGGGTATTAGCCTCAGCCAACCACAGCTTAAATAGCAACGGAAACACAAACGTCTTTTACGTCAAAACAAACAAAAAGTGAATCCTCTTAACAAATAATGAAGGCATCACGACGACCATCGTAATTAGTGCCGTAAAAACTAATTCTCCAAGAGTTTGGTAGCAAAAAGCACGCGGAGGCAAGGCCAATGGAATTTGTTTGTTAGCATAACATCACGCTTATAATCCTCAAAGTATTAGGCAGAAGAGTACCTTACAGTACCGATAATTCGCCAATTATGTAATAGGTGACCTCATTACCGTCAAACGGACATAAATCCAGTTTCCGTAGACGCTACCGAGAAATCTTCTAAATTTAATTATACTTTCCACGGCTTGGGATTGGAACTCAGAATTTCATATCCAGCAATAGGGCCTTGCGAGCTCTAGACCAATGTAGAGTAGCAAGAAACATACGTAGGCAAGACCAATAGGATCCGTCAGTTGTACTCGTAATTGTGTGCGGAATTTGTTTGAACACGCTGTGAGAATGCTGATCAGAATAATCTTTGTATTCAATGAATATTAATTAATTGATAAGTATTGTCAAGGCAACGCTACTAGTTGTATTGAGATTTTGTTGGATATTAGTAAACTGTTGTTCATCACAATAGAGGAGCTCGTGGCTAAATAAATTCAGCCGTACAGGCCGATCTTCCGGGTTAAGCCGCGCTTGCCGAGGTTGGTCTGTCGATGGGTGACCATCTGTCATAGCGAGTTCCTTCCGTGGCTCGGAAAGCACGTAAAGCCGTTGGTCCCGGCTGTCATTTGTAGATCTTTGACAGTCGTTACTGTTAGTCAGAAGCTCTAAAGTCTGACAACCAGTCTTACCATGGGGTATCGTATTACCCAGTTACTGGGTTGTGGAGGTCCGACAGGCAGTCGCTCCATGTAAAATACTGATATCCAGCTGCATCTGGTTTGACTGGAAGCCGACCCCAATATAGTTGGGAAAAGGCTAGGCAGATGATGTTGTTCATCACAATAATAATAATTGTAGTTGTTATTTATTCTGCTCGGTCTAGGCATACAAATCTCAACAGTTTCCGTGAACAAGATCTAATTTCAGAAGCAATTGATTAATCAAATGTCACAGCAGCGCATACATTTGAAGATTTCCATATAAGGATATTATTTTTGGTTGATGTTTTTCACTTATTTGAGCATTTACATATATTATTCATAAATTAAACTAATATGTATTGTATTATTTATATCCGAAGAAACGTAGTATCAGGTACTTTTTGAATTCCAAAAATCCTAAGAGAACTGTTTTTGATGTCGATAAAAATATGAATTCATCTTTTATCTGAATGAAATATTTAATATTATAAAACATACAAGTTTATTAACGACGTCATAGATTTGTGACTCCATTTGATGCAGGAAAAATCCATTGTAAATAACAATACTTAATTTATTCCGTGCTCTATTAAAGTTCTCGTTCTTAGATAAATCTGCATCATTTGTCTACTAACCTTTACTTGAATTTGCAATAATTTACATTAGTGTCACACATACATTAAGCTATTTATATAGTATTGATATGTGATATCCATCCTGAATTAGGTCAACGTAGTGTATTACAGCCCACTTTCTCTCTCAGACAGTAGGTTTGAATGCCTGAAATGAGAAGATTTTGGCTTATTATATTATTATCTATGCTGAAAAAATCGTAAAGAAACCTGGAATTTATTCAATAATATCGTTACGTAAGTCGAAAGCTATGTCAGAGGACAGAAAAAAAGAGAAAAAATCACCTACGATAATTAAGTTAAACAAAAATCTCCTAAGATTACCTTTGACAGAGTCAACGTTAATAGACCATAAGATAACATTACAGGTATTTCATTCACAATTGTTTAACGCTGAATTATGTGGGTACTTAACATTTTATTCGACCTTCCTTTAAGTTAATGTATAAAGATATCTAAACAAACGAGTGTGGTGATGTTCCCACGTTTTTGTACAACACTTTTAATTAATAAAGCCGGAATTCGTCTGAACTTTAATTAGATTTTAAATTTACTTTTGCATAGTTAGTGGTTAGACTCCTTATAAGCAGGAATAGTTTTACTAAATTTACGTTTTGCTGAACTGGGCCTATTTGGCGCAGCCATATCACACACATTTTTTTTTGTCTTTTTATTGTTTATAACCTTAATTTTCCATTTTTGTTTCTTGTGTTTATTTTGTTTTGTTGTATGTTTGCCGTGGCTTTGTGCCAAATAATAAATGTTTTTTCTTTCTAAAAAATATCTTAGTATATATAAACAAATAACAATAGAAACTGATTCCTTTTATTAGGGGGTGGACACCGGCTCTTGTAAGCCAATGCGCATACAGAAGATTCCACATACTTAGTTAACAACTTATTTACATTGACAAAATATTTAATTATGGAAACGTCTATTGCCACAGTTTCAAACATTAAAATGTGTATTAAATTATTCCATTCTCTTGTTACAGGTATGTCAGCATCTACGAACATAAAGAAAATGCGGTTTGTTACCACAGACTAGTAAATCAAAATCCCATTAAAGCCAGTTTTTGCAGCATCACAGATTTCGAAAAAAGAAATCTGAATACACACTACGTAAATTAGTTTTTGCGATAATTTTGTAAACGACTGTCAGACAGTGGATGGAACGAATTTCAACTTCTGTAAAATGGATGGCAAAACTTCTGTTACTTTAAACGAGTTAACGGAGTTTTCTAATGGAAAATCATTGTTCCGTTTTTAAATGTTTCCGCTGTTAAATAGATTAGAAGATGTGGTTCTGAGGAACAGTAAGTAACATTACAAGGTCATAAAACTGTCAGATGGAATAACTGGACAAAGTGATAAAATATTGCCGATGCCAAAGTTTTATCACACTACACCGTGTGTGTGTGTCGGCTGAGTTCATGCAATTAAGAACCTAGTTCTAGAATACTGGTTCCATATCATTTAAACTGGATATCTATAATAATTTATTAAGATTATTCAAATCGATTGTTTATAACGCTACTTATTTATAGTTTTGATTTAACGTGTTTCCATCTTTAATAATTACTTGTTTGACAGTTGTGTGACAGTGATAGGAAAATCGACTAAAAGCATATTCATATTCTTAATCGTTTCTCCTATCACAAATGTGATGGAAGATTTCATCTCAACCATCATTTTATGTAAGACATTGCTGCACTATTTCAGTCAAGCAAATCAACACATTAAGATGTCAACCTAAACAATAAACTGACAAGCTATTCATAGTGCTGACCTTAAGCATTAGCGAGCTAATAAGGTCGTTATTTGTTTGAAGGCAGTGACGTGATTGTCGTAGAGGAAATTCATTCATTGCCTTTAGTCTTGAGGTTCACGCTTGATTTGGTGTGTTTACCTCCGTATCGTTGACCTACTTTAAGTGATAAATAAACAAGCTTAGCTAAAGATACAAAGCGTAAATAGGTTTTCATTTGAAGAAAATTCGTCAAGGGGTAATTAAAACTCTAAGTACTTATTTGCTAATAATATAATTATCATTTTTTTACATCTGGCAACACAAAGGCTTTCATCATAGTTTCTGTTAATTTTTGCATGTTCTGACCAGGAATAATGAGCGAGAAGCAATTTTCAAAAAAGTAATCTAGGTATCCAGAAACTTGAATGAATATTACAAATAGCAAGCTACCTAAACGTTAACAGCAACTAATTTTATTTCAAAATTTTCCTATTTATTTGCGTACAATCAGTTACTTATAATTACATGCATACTAAAACAATTATTTTATAAAATCTTCCATTGCACCTCCTCAGCTCTGTCGCAATTTACAGACATACGCAAATCTACCGTCCATAACTATTTAAAACAATGATTAGACCTAACTCTAAGTGTATAATTACCTGAGCAGTCAGTGTGTCCATTGTGCTCGCTTCCTTCTAGTGGCTATGCCACATGCCTGTGTGCTATGCCCATGTTTTTAAGACTTTTGACATTAGGGTTGTCAGAGTATAGCTTTGTATGACACCTCTTGGTACTAGCGTAATGTCTAATGAAACGTTAAAGTTATTGATTTCGAACAATTATTGCATTTTTTTACACTGGCGACTTTTTTTTTCTAAATTGATATTTCAGGTTTCCTTCAAAATTCACCGAAATGCGGTAAAAAACCAAAGGGTTTTGAAAGACACATTTTTTGCATTAAAATCCGTTTTGATAATCGGGATTTTGTTATAATAAAATGTAGATTTTGTTAGATAACTAATTAAACTATGCTTTTTTGTAGAATCGGCCACAACCTTGATTTAGA
Source organism: Agrotis puta (assembly GCA_943136025.2). Lineage (NCBI taxonomy): Eukaryota > Metazoa > Arthropoda > Insecta > Lepidoptera > Noctuidae > Agrotis > Agrotis puta. The sequence continues at coordinate 825,750 of OW964168.2, forward strand.
ATTACCTTAGTATATTTTTTGATTATTCAAAAACTCTTAAAAATTGAAAATAGCAGCCCTGTTCCAAAGAGCATTTCCTACAGCCTGCAAGCCTCGTGTGATACATAATAGTTTGAAATAGGGATTATGATAATGATAGTGTTCTTTTAAACTTCGATAATATATTTTATCAAGTCGATTGTAATTGTAAAATTATTCGAATCTAAAATTATGTTTTTGATTGACCTTTTCGCAGTGTTTAATCAAATGCTCATTGAGTACAGTTAATAAATAAATGCTTGATATCTCAATCTTTTTATTGTATGTAAAACATTTAAAAACAAAATTCCAATGAATATTTGGAGTTCAGACAAAAACTTATTCATCGTAAGTATATGTTCTGTCTTTAGTTTATCTGGATGATTCGCCAATAAATTTAAACTGAGTTGATTTGTTAACCTTTAAGTAAATTACGTGGTTTGTTGTAATCTAACAGGATATGCATAAAGTTTATAGTTTATTTTGTTCGCTTTGATTATTAAAGCCAAAAAAAAGTGTATTAGTATCCTTGATAGAACTAATGTTCCAGCAATTAATCAACACTTTGTTTATAGGTTCATGTTACCGGTTTCGATTAGACAGTTCCGCGACCCCCGGTTCGTCGTTTGGTCCTCTATGGGGGCCCGTGAGATTAAATGCACACGTCATTCGCATTAGTCGATATTTCATCAGAAGCTCTCGAATAAGATGTAAAAGGTTTAATGGATTAAGATCCCTTCTCAGGAGTCGACCCGAAACCTCATAAGGTTGCTTAACCTTAGATTTTTGTACTTTTGTTTTATTTTGAATCTGGGGTCTTCGTCCGTGTCTTATTGTTGAATTTTATAAAAGTATTGAAATACTAGTGATATCTCCTGAGTGTTTATGGTATATTCGTGTCGCTTTTTTTTTTTTTAGTGTGGCAAAATCATCAAATGAGTCCTCCCGCCCTGGGCGGGGCGGAAGGGACTGTCAGACTCTTACTGACTAAAATCCACCCGTGTTTCTTCGGATTCCCCTTTACGTTCCGGGGCCGCGGTATCCTGGATTAAGAAAAAAGCCGCGACCGACCCCAGCAGGCATTTGGCCCCGTAAGGGGCCCCGTCGGTGACGCGTGAAACACGACGCGCCACCGACCCGGGCTTGGTCCTTGGTCGGACGGTGAGCTTACCCATTACTCACCATCCGCAAGCCCGCTCCGCCGCTGTGCCCTCTGCTGTTCAGAGGGACACGCGCTGGAGCATCCACCCGACAGGCTATTCGCATACGGGCAAAGAGATCCCTCAGGCACACAGTGCCTAAAAGAGTTTTTGCCCGCATCCCAGGGTGCACCGGCCCGAAAAACTGGTCTTCCCCCCGGACGTATCCGAAGGGGAACTCCAGCTGACGGGCGCACGTGGAGGTTTCCTGTCTTAGCACCCCATATTCGTGTCGCTAACCCGAATTTACCAATTCACTTTGTTGTATATTTGAGCCCAGTGGCCAGGATAGAAGGTAGAGCATAATTATTCATTATTATAGTGAATCGAACTATTGTTCTTTAGTAAACTGGTAAGGCAATTCATTCGTTGAAACGGGAGTAATACGAGAATTCCCTTTAAAAAAATATATTTTATTTCTTGTACGATATTATCTTCCTTCAAACATGTTTTTTTTTGTTTCTACTCATGTCTGAGTTTTCAAAACAGACTGTCGTACTTCACAATATGTTATGACTTGACCCAAAGGTCTTCGTCCGATCAATATGCAAATATTATGCATATCACACACGCTCGCCCGTCTTAACTCTTAACATCGTCTTTAACTTTCGCTTTTTCGTTTCAAAACTAAATGGGAAAAATGCAGAGGTGACATTTTGTTTTGTTCAAAACTTTAGTCTGTTGACTCGATTTGTCAATGAAACTTATTTATCGATTTTATCTACGGTTCATTTGAGTTGAATGTTGATGTTCAAATCGATTGTTAACAGTCGACTTTCGGTTGCTAAATATTTGAATAGTGGTGTTAATGAAACATGTAATTTGTGTGCGTTTTTTTCTTAATTTTGCATTGTTATTTTATGGCATCGCGAGTCTTCTCATAATAGCGGCGGATGTTAAAATTACATATAATTATCGTGTTCGTGCTTTTTCTTCCCCTAAAGCAAAACTTCAAGCGGAGTGAACACTAATTCTGTTCACATTCCGATTCGTTCAAATTGCAAAAAGAAAATAATGTTTTCTGCTTGGTCGTATGGAATTCAAAGGCCCTGTTAACGATCCAGTCTTCTAGAATTGCCATAGGCCACAGTATTTTCATTTTGAGATTCAGTATTTTTTCTACTATTAATGGAAGAATAACAAACCTCTTCTTTTTTATAACAAAAATTTAATCAACATAATTGAGATGAGACAACACAATTCTCATTTATCAATCTTATTCAACTAGCGGAGTACATTGACGGGTTTAATGACCGTATCCTTAATAATGCCATCAATCAAGTAGCTTTTGAGCCAGTATGATACAATAGAAACGTTTTTATAGTCATTTGAGCATCACGCTAAGCGGTCGTTAGGCTTGCTCTCAAGATGGTCTTAAGTGACAAACATTGAGAAATGTTTGGTGTCTATTGCTGGATTAGAACAGGTCGGTAGTTGATGATACGGACGTTTTCAATTCGGTATTCACCAACATTTTCATATCTGCCTTGATATTTGGAGTTAGCGACTTTTCACGTTGCAACAATCTAGGAAAATCAGTGTCACAAAACATTTGAATTCACATACACACACACCCAGGCCTTAAGACATTGCGTCAACCGTGTCGTTTGCAACTTTCCCGTTTTTTCGTCCGACCTTTAATTCCATATCGAGGTATTGATTTTCAATTTATAGAAAGGTTTTAACTGCTAGGACACAACTCTTTTCTTTGTGAACCTTCTTACAAAGAATTGTTAGATTGGTGACAGAGATCTGGAGCAGAGCTTTTGAATTTGAAAAGAGCAATGTATGTGGTCTATCACAAAGTTACAAAGATGTAGACATATTTATATTTAGCTTTTTGCATCAACGTCGTCTTGCTAAAGGATCGTTCCAAGAAATCATTTGGCTGTAGTTTTTGTGCAGGGGTATGCTTTGAAATGTCATAATGCTTTTTTTTGTGTTTCGGATGATAACGTGATTTTTTAATGTGTTCAAACACAATTGTATCTGCATGCCAATCTCAAAAATTAGTGTTATTTATATTTAGTGGTAACTTTTTACCTGATTCATTTATTATTATCTGATTTGATGCTAAATGACGTAATAAAACTACATATTCATTCATTAAGCTAATCATATAGGTATTCATCAAAACACGTGTTTAATCATGTTTCCATGGTTTTTATTTCCAATCGTGAGACACGATGGTGAGCAATCAAGAGCTAATAGATAGTTTTTGTACCTTCAATTTGTTTAATGATCTTAAACCACATGTGTTTGTACTCTTCATGTATTTATTGTACTTAATTGGGTATCAGACACGTTTGTCTACACGTACTTTATGATTGAATTCTTAGTACGACTGAAGATAATAGACGAAACAGAAAGCTTGCTGAAACGAACAAAAAAAACTTCTGCTGCGAGACTTACATCATTTAACTTCCCTAGAATTTTAACATTGTTTGTTAACGAATCTGGACCTTTTATTTTGCCAAGTCTTATCACTCCAAGCTAGTGTAGATAAGCAGCATAATTGGCCAATGTCCTCATTGCTGGGTTTCATGGCGCCTCTTCATAGGACACATTTGAACGCTCTCTGTGTGGACTCAGCTCGGGTTGGTGTTTATTTTCCTTCGCCGTTTTGAGAGCAGTATCATCGGTGAACAAGTAATTGCTGTGTCAATGTTCTCGTTAACCAGCGTTACTAGCTATGGATCCTGTACTAGGTTTACCTACATTCATAGTATAGTACAAGTCTATGTATGTTCTACGTTTGGTGCTTGAGTTTGTTATCGAGTCTTGTTTGGACTACTGTGTGTATCCTCTCTGTTTTCTTGTTCTGTGTTGTTCTAAAAGGCACGTGTTTGGAAACGTGCTGGGTGAGTGATCACTATCGCACGTGCAGTTATGAGCTATCTATCAAGTGAGAGATAATCACCGGTTTGCTTTATATGAATACTGTAATTGTAAGTTTACGTGAAATGGCGTGGCTATCAAAAGGTTTGGAATGGAAAATTGTGTTTTTTGGTTGACATTTATTTGAAAATGTTGACACGAAATCTTAAATATCTCTTAATATTGTCTTTTCTACTCAAAAATAAATACGAATTATTCTATTTGGTGTCACTATAATTTAGACTTGGCTGTTTCCTGTTGAGGTCTTAAGATTTAACTGATACATATTTATTTATATTTGATTTATAAATGATTCTTAAACATCACTTCAATCCACACAATAGCTCAACATCCATTTAATCCTTCCTGGTTTAAAAAACTAATTAATATCTTTATCAAGTTGAATCTTTAGCAGAGCTTCCATTCAAATATTTCCATGGATTTTTTTGCTGACCATGGCATTGAAATCCCACATGCTTGTTACATGTTCCATTACTTAATGGTCTCAACGCAAAAAATGAATAATAGAAGCCATTATATTTAATATAAAGAAGCAATTAAAACGCCCATGCAGTTTTATCTGTCTAAATAATATATCAAAGTTATCAAACAATTCTTTACTGTGATGCCTCAAGCATTTTGAACTTATTTTATTATTAATCAGAATGCTGTCTTTTTGTTTATTTTTTTGCTGACAGCTTAGGATGTTGAGCATAAACGATTCATTATCATTGTTCCGCTTGTTCGGGTGTGGGTGGACAAATATAATTGTGTACCAAAACAAATATAAACGCTACTAGTCCTTTTTTTTCTTAAAAACATTATAGTATTGAGAAATAGTTCATTAGCTTAGAAAACTTCATTGGATCAAAATATAAACTAACAGTCGTGTTCTTGTCTAGGTCGCCTTATCGTTTTAAATAAAGTCACTGAATTCTTCAAAAACTACTGATGACAAATATACGGATGATTTGTTTTACAATTGGATCCGAAAGGTTTAATAATGAATCAGAGTCTCTAGAACCAGTTATAGGCATGTAAAGAATATAACAACGTTTGTTGGATCAGCTAGTCAAATGTACAAAAACCATCTATTTGTATTTAGAATTCTTAAGATACAGCCTTATGTTCCGAACCCCTACCTGAGATTACAAGCGTGACGGAGATTATAATCATGCCCAATGACGTCCTTACCTCGCGTAAGGATGATGACATTATGCGCCTAGAATTAATTACATTTACCTACAAAATTATTTACCTAGTCAAGATGTTTTCTTTCAAGTACATCACGTGTTTCTGACAATTTAATGTAATGTCAGTACCATATCCATTGCAAAAAATCACGCCTGTAGCTATAATGGTAAGGTAGAGGTGTACTTTAGGGGATCGCCAGCTATGGCTAAATTATGATTAATTATTTATTTAATGTGTAAGACCCATGTAATAGGGGGTGAGTCTTTGGAATGGACACCTACAGTACTTTCACAGTTTTTATGTCTTGTGACTGGGACTGTAGCATCGTAACTATTTTATTTTACTTTTGTCTCTTGACAATTTAAAAGTGCCTGTAACTGGCCTACTGGAAATAAATTATTTGATTTTGATTTTGATTGCCAACCGGGTGCAAATCCAAACTGTATGGTTTTTACTGAGAAATTCCTGGTAAGTTCCGGAAAAATCCTCAATAACACTGCTCGGTCTGTGTATCGAAGTCAGGGCCTCTTGGACAGTTGTCGTGCTTGCTATCACCAGACTAACGCATAATCAGTCTTAAATAAGTCTAGTGTAATAATACCACTGTTAGGATATAGTTGTCCTAAGTAGGCTGTGCTGTGTCAGATCGGTGAGCATCAGTAGAAGTCCAATGTCCGTGATATGTCTAGGACATGCTAACTTTCCTACGATATTTTCATTGAATGGTTTGACATTACGCGTTTAGAATGAATTACATTTATTTGCCTATCAAATCATTAACTCAAGATTTTTCCTTTCAAGCACTTGTCTGTATAACATAATATATCTCAACATAGATCTCAAAGTACTTGAGCCATAAATTAAAGGTTAATTCCAATCAGCATTAGCTCCTTCAGGGGACTGGCGACTATGTCAGGGCGGTCCATATGAGCCAGCTATGATACTTATAGTCACAGTCACGAACATTCGTCACGACCTGATACTTCCGCGTTGTATAACGATTTGTTAACTTTGAATGTATAATTAGCGAAATTTTTGCTGTTAACGGCCGCGTGTTTCACTGATCGAGTGATTCATTGACGCCCATCATTTAGAGCAGCCATATTTTTTGGTGGGTGACAGGTTACATTATAACATACAACGTAACCTGTTACAATAATTCTGCGTGCAATAATATTTTCCAAAAAATATTTTCAATGAACCCAGGAGGAGGAGGAGGAGGAGGCTACTAATGCATGAAACGAAGTATGCAAGGCGCAGCGTTATCAAGATTGCCCACACTAGGAATTTCCCTTGTGTCGTGGGTGCGTTTACAAACATATAAACTCACATACACAAACGCTCAGACCCGGACCAATGAACAACTACTTGTAGATCATACAAATATTTGCTCCGCGGGTGTCGAACCCGCGACACTCAGCGCAGCAGTCCAATCGCTCAGCCACTGCGCTAACCGCGCCGTTCTGCCTACACTCATGGCAAAGAGGCATGAGTTTCCGTGTTTATAAATGACGTAAAACACACTGTGTAAAAGACATCGACGCGCTACCAATGGGGGATTTTGATTTAGCTACTGTAATTAATGGTAACAAGCTGCGCGTATACCCAGTTGGCTAATCTCTTTGTCAAACAGACAGGCGAATCCGAAGCGATAACGAATCGACACGAGATGTCAGTCCGATAGTTCTGTCACGCTATCGGATCGCTTTCGCTTTTCCATGTGACTGGATTCAAACAATTCCATACATTACAAATAAAAACGCCTCGCTTCGCATTCGTCACGCGAACCGTAAACGTTTTCGAATGTACTTGTGCATCTGCTTATTAAATGTGAGCTTACGAATATAATGATAACAATTTCTTCGGCAAAATTATACTGTACAGTTTAGTTGTAGCCAGCGCACGTGACCCAACTGCGATCATTGGAAAGATTAGACCTAACATAATCAGGAAACCAGCGGGTTATTCCTCAAGCTTAAAAGATTCTAACCATGTGTAATTCAATGGAAGGCTGCAGGAAGCACACACAAGTTACACTAGGCATTACAAGTGACTGCGTGGATGCACGCCAAGTGTTCCTCCTACTGCGCGTGTGCAAATGTAACACCATTGGTTTCCCTTCTTCGATCGTTGCCAAGTATGGGGCTTTTTTAGACAGAATAGTTTATGGATGTTCTGATATGAATCATAATAGAACATTCATATAATCTTCTGTCTCGCTCATGTTCTTTTAATAGTATTTGAATCAATGTACTAGAAGAGAGTAACATAATAGGCGATGTGAAACCCTGAAAGTTAGCCCCGCCCCCAGATCGCTAACTGGTCAGTATTTTTACCATGCATTAGTTATTCATGATAAGTCCTAGAAGAAATATTAACGCTAGAAATCAATAATCTTTCTCGGTTTCAATCTTAGTACCTACCAATCTTAATCGAATTTACGTATCCGAGTCTTAAATATGTCCAATCAGAGGCAGCCGTCAAAGAAAATGGATTTGAATTGAGAATAGAACATTAATATCGGGCGTTACTGCGGTTGGTTAAATTGACTTGTTATAATTATCATAGCCATGGGCGATCCCGATTTATTGACATTTCCTCGTCTCAATTTTATTTAATGACTAGTTCACATTGTTGTTAATGATAGGGCTTACATGGGCGATACATTTTAATCGGCAAAATATTTACATATCATGGCATTGAGCATATTGCCCGCAGGAATATCTGTTGTAAGTTATTGTGATGTGGACCATGATAAAAACAAAATAACAGTTATCAGCAAATCAGGGTGGCTGGTAAGGAAACAATAATTGTGGATGTATCATCATCACAACCATCCTCGTCCCACTCCTTACAAGTGGAACCGTCCGTTTTGTGACTTTCAACCAGCGATGTAATTTTATCTGGTAATTGACACATTCTCTTCTTTCTAATTTACTGATTTAGAGAATTCAACAAGGTTCATTGCATTATTTGACGAGTACTTTTTTAGTTGCAGGATGATTTCTTTGAGCCCATTGTCTTCTCAATTTTATCCATCCAACCATAAGAATAATGAAACACTTCATCATAAAAACAAGATGTCTTACTTTACCAATTATGTTACCGTCACGTCTCCCAATCTATTTCTGCACAACCTTGCTCGTTACGCCTGGTTCTTTTAACCGATCGGTTAAAGCTGCACCATCATGGTGTTACCGTTCGGTCACGGTTGGTTACCGACCCGTTGGCGCGGAGGAAGGAGCAGGCCTAGTTACGGTATCGGCTCTCTTACGTAACGCCATTGTGTCGTGTGTTTGGATGTGATTCGGCATTCGACACGGATTTAACTGGTTTTTGTTTACTTTTTAGATTTGTATGTTTTTTGGTAATTTTTGCTGAAATAATTGAGACATGTTTGTTTTATCAAGCCTAAATTAAATGGCGTAGCATGGTTTGTCAAAACTACTTTAGTGGTTTCTGAAGTGGTCATCTCAGTACTTAACCCGTTTCTAGATCATATCATACATATTTTATAAGCAACTTCTTAGAGATACAACCTTATTCTAGCCCTACAACCACACAACACTGTACTACATTAAAACACACATAAATAAACAGCCCGTAAAACGAGACACATAAGGATGTCTTTGTCACATACTCGTACAAGCCATATAAGCGTCAACTAAATGCATTCAATTCAATTAGCAGTGCAGCCAAGATGACCCGCTTACATTATTTAACATAATTAACTCGAACATTACCATAACGAACATTAACATTCATATGAACATAATAATAATCTGCGCTCAGTGAAAGCTAATGAATATAATCCAAGTTGCGTCATATTATCATTTGTTTAATTACGGACGACGCGAGGTTGAGTACGTAATAAAATAAAATTAAAAAAGGTTATAAATAAGGTCGGTACACTGATTAATATGAATAATTTTAAGCTTTATTCTAGTGTTGAGACTATAGAGTTGCGTTTGCGGATACCATTTGATGATGTGTGTGGAGTCATTAAATCTTTGTACAGTTTTATCTCGTCGCAGTATGAATAAGGTTTAGTCAGACAAACGGGAGTCTAAATGCGTAAACGCTTTTAAAAGAACAAGTTTAAAATGAAACCTTTCATAATCATTATCGTCAGCAAACTTTAACAACACTTCTGGCCGAATGCGAAAAAAAAAATATTATTATTTACTCTGTAATTACTTTATTTTTGGGTACGGTTTTAGTTAATGGACATCAAAGTCAACGATAATAAGCAAGCAAAAAAAAGATGTGTTCACGGCTATTGATTCTGACCCTCGTTGGTTTATTGAATTAACAATAGTTTATAACAGAGTTGAACTACAAAAAACTTATAAAATTATGTAACACGATGAATAAAAAAGCGATAGCGGGAGCTCTTATTTAAAGAAGAATTAAATTAAAGTGAGATACTTGTATGAGAATGGCCAAGCATTTATATCAGCACCGTGATATGATCAAAGAAACCGTGACCCTGGAACGCAAAGGGGCAACTGAAGGAACATAATTGTTTTCGGTCAGTCAAGTCAGTCAGACCTTCTGCTCCACCCAGAGCGGTAGTCCTCCCTCGCAAAACATGATTTTCATACAAGAGAAATCTCTTTCCTTCACGGGAGGATTGATTTGCTTAGATTCCCTCCCAAAAAAAAGCCTTATATCTTTTGTTATCTCAGTTTATATGTCAATATTTATGGTCACTGCAGCCTTTTTCTTCCATGCCTCTCTATAGGTCGTCTTTTTTTCTTTTGAAATGCAACATGCAATTGACTGTTACGAGTTGACGATAACGAGTTATAAGTGCTCATTAAGACTAATACCTACTAACAACTTACTAGCAGTAGATCGAATTAGGAACTTATACCTATATGACTAGAATCTCATAAGTCCCTAGGTATATATAGTCGGGCACGCCGCAATCGCGGCGGTAAGACCCCTCTTTGAGGAGTGGCTGGATAGGCGTCACGGCGTCCTTACCTTCCGCATGACGCAGGTCCTCACCGGACACGGAAGTTTCGGGAGGTTCCTGTGTCTGATAGGGAGGGAAGAAACGCCTGGGTGTCACCACTGCGAGGATCGTCCGGAGGACACGGTGGAGCATACGGTGCAGGACTGCCCCGCTTGGGCAGAGCACCGCCGTGTCCTCACGACGGCGATAGGCGGAGACCTCTCGCGCCCGGCATTGGTCGAGGCCATGCTGCGGGGCGAGACGGAGTGGGAAGCGGTCGCCTCCTTCTGCGAAGCAGTCATGCTCGTGAAGGAAGAGGCGGGCCGCCTGAGGGAGAGGACAGCGTCCTCCCTCCATCCCAGCCGCAGTGGTAGACGCCCACGGCGTCGGACGTCACAGGACGATCTCCGGCCACCGTAGGCGCGGGCATGCGGGCAGCGAGTAATGGGCGACTTGCTGTCCGACCATGGACCATGCCCGGGTCGACGGCGCGTTGTGTTCCACGCGCGCCTCAAGGAGTGTCAGCACATTGACGGGGCCTGTAGAGGGCCAGAGCCTGCCGGGGTCGCGGGACTTACCCATCACCGTAACCCCGGTACGTAAAGGGCTCGTGAAGGACACCGTGGATTTTAGTCAGTACAAGTCTGACAGTCCCTCCCGCCCTGCCCTGGGTGGGAGGACTCATTTGATGATTTTACCACGCAAAAAAAAAAAAAAAAGGTATATATAGTCCCTTTTAAGGGAAATACATGTAGCTAGGGTCCTTAATTCCCTAGCAAATTATGGACATAGTGAAAGCTTTTGATTGCATTATTAGGAACATTACAAGCTCGCTAATCATGCAATCGTAAATGTCATTACCTAAGTTAAATAATGATGAATTATTAAGTTAATTGTAGGTACTCTTTAATTGAATCAAAATTCAATTATAACTTTAATTAAAGCAGGATCTCATGGCTGTAATTTGTTTTAGTATGCCTAATTTAATTTCTGGCGATGCATTTTCAAGTGAGTGTGTTACTTAACTTAAAACATACCTATTTTTAATTCATAACAGATTTAACAAAACATGTCAGCAATACACACGTTTGTTTCTATTTAAAAATAAAGACAGTTTAAAAGTTGCACCTTTGCAAATGTGCACCACATCGAAGATAGTAAAGTACTTTTTGTCATCCGTTGTTTAACTCACAATGAAACAAATTCCAGCTAAAGTTAAAGAATTTTACTGCACATTAATATGTTTCTTTTATAAAGTAACTTCTGTATGCATTGTTTTTTATTTCATTTTTTTCGGTGTGGAGTCACGTGTATAGTACTTGCATTTTCCCACCAGATATCGTCAAAGAGAAAGCATTGTCTTACCATTTACCGCGTTAAATTATTCCCAGACTATATTACGCAACTCATTTAATTTTAAACACTACTCAAGTTAATGCAAGTCTGATTAAATTTCATAATATTTAATTTGTGCGGAATAATTTTACGGTTTTCGCTTAGGTGTATTGCCGGTACTTTCCGGTTGTCGCCATTATGAAACTTGGGCTCTGAAATCTGTGTAATTTTTCAAGGTGCATTTTGCAGTTTTTGAAAGTTAATTTTTATTTAGGTACGGCATGCTTTAAGATATTCGTTTTCATGAATTAATGGTTACTTAACCTGTGTTTTATTTTTAAATTAAGTTTCTTTATTTCCAAAAAAGTCCAAAAAAGCTATACCAGGTTTTAATGAGGATATTTATGGGTATTTAGACATATTCGGAAAAAAGTATACTTAAGTGATGTTCTTAAGTTGATTTTGTACTAACAAAACTTTATTTTTTATTACAGGTAAGCACAATTAGCGGCACACTACTTAAAACCAACACTGGTAAGCATTCTGTAAATTACCAACATATGACTACAACAACTATTTACACCTTTTGTAAACCAAAGAAGCAGCAATTCTTACTCACTAATTATCTAAAATTCAGCAATAGTATTGCATTAATGATAGCTCACGATTTTAAACGATTATTTAACTCGATTCTTGTGAAAATAGTAAAAAATTAGAATTGCAAGATGGCGCCTCGCCGATGCAATGGTCAAATTCCCGCGTTCTTTGCAACTTTTTTTCTTAACAAAATATGATTTTGATAACTGTATTACGGGATTTATTGTTGCAGTTATATTTGTAAGTCTTTGCACGAAATAGATAAGTTATCTAATATAACTGTCGATTTTGACAGACGATTTATATCGAATCAAAAACTCATCTCGCTGACATAATCGCTCGATCTATTGTTGATCGGAAATCGATTGTTTCATAATGATGACTGTCGAAACCGTTCGGTTGGTAACAGATGGTACAATCAGAAGATGGTAGTATTGTGGTGTCATGGAATGGCATCAATAAGTGGATTCTGTGGTAAGAGCTTAATGGTTCAATATGTTGGAAGGCGATGATAGTTATATGTGTAGGCTCAGTGTAAGTTCCTGCATAAACTTTTAAATTGACTATTAAGTAGTTTTGGTGTGTATGTTTCTATTACATTAACAGTGTGCAAGTAACCTACACCTATGTCAGTAGTGTGTATGCCTTGTTCTACAAGTTTTTAACAAATCATTTCTTGAAATAAGCTACTGATTATTTAATTTTAATCATTTGCTGATAAATAAATGCTGACTGTCTCGTTATTCTAGTGGTAATAAGTGTGATTACTGAGCATGAGGTCCCGGGTTGGAATAAAATATCTCGCAAAACGCGGGTGTAGGTAATTACTATTAGGTGCACCCCTGCTTAATCCCTCGGGATAGCAGGCGTGACGTTAAATTAATTAAGTAACAAGTAAGCAGGAAATATTTTTGCCCAACTAACAAGTTCACTTGTGCTTGATTCAAGGAATTCACACTTAATTTATTATTCTGTAACATTTACTGCATCGAGTCAAAGAATTCCGACATCATAAAATTATAACAGGACCTGTAATTCACGATAGTATACTAATTGCTTCAAGTTCCGTTTCATTATATTATCACATAATATATTGAGCTGTACAATGAGATACCGTTCGTTTTTCCTTGAAGCACTCCCTTCACTAGCCCTTTGAACTTTGTTCAAATCGTGCCGTCGCAAAAACGTGGAGCATTAGGCTCACAAATTAAAGTAAAGATGAGTTTTCGAGTGTCAAGGGCGAAAGCCAAATTAACCGGCTTCTAGACGCTTGTTATTTTCATTTTTACCTTAAAGTGTAATTTTATGATAAGTGGTTAAAATTCTGACGATACAATGGACTGAGCCCTCCAAATTGATGGAGATGAGAGACAAGTTGTAAAACTATGTAGGCATAAATGAAGTTTAATGCTTCTATGAACTTTGCCAGCGGCCTAGATGAGTAGAGACTACGTCTCTAGTCTATAGAGCCCAGGTATGGTTTAAAATATATGTGAGTACTAGCTTTTGCCCGCGGCTTCGCTCGCGTAGAATTTGGTCTGCCTCATTAAATTACGTGACATTTTTTTTAATACTTATTTTTTTTATGTAACTTCACATCGTACATCCCAGATTTCTAACTTCAAAATATGTTTCCATACAATCTTTGAACACCTATACCTAATATTTAGAGGGAATCTCTTGAGGGTGGAATTATCTGAATTCCTTTCTATGTGCTCATTATTTTAGAGAGCCAAAGCCTGCCGGAATACCGAAATACCGTGACCCCGGTACGTAAAGGGCTATTGAATTGAATTTAGTCAGTCAAGTCTGACAGTACCTCCTGCCCTGCCCTGGGTGGGAGGACTCATTTGATGATTTTACCACGATAAAATAATAATAATAGAACTCTGCAAATTTCAAAATTCTACCAGTGGTTTCTTCATCAATCTTTACCTGTATGGTGTGTTTATAAAAAGTAGCCCTATGTCCTTCCCCGGGCTTGAGAATATCCTATCCAGCACAAACGAATACTAAACACTGACTAATAAACAGGTCGGACCAATGTTACTTGCATTTAATCACTACATAGTATAAAACAAAGTAGCTTTCTTTGTCCCGTGTAACAATCGAACTCGTGTAACGATCGACATCATTGCGCGATCACCGCCATCTATCGAGCATTAGGACCACTCGACATATAGTACTAATAGAATTATCTATACTCCGTTCATCATCTGCCTAGCGTTTTTCCCAACTATATTGAGGTCGGCTTCCAGTCAAACCAGATGCAGCTGGATATCAGTATTTTACATGGAGCGACTGCCTGTCGGACCTCCACAACCCCGTAACTGTGTAATACGATACCCCATGGTAAGATTGGCTGTCAGACTTTAGAGTTTCTGACAGTATAACGACTGTCAAAGATCTTCAAATGACAGCCGGGAACAACGGCTTTACGTGCTTTCCGAGTGTTTTTTACCCATCCACAGACCAACCTCGGCAAGCGCAGCTTAACCCGTAAAAATATATATAATAAAAAACTTTTTCAAAAAAAAAGATTATTTTACCCTTTTTTGTGGTTCTTTTTGAAGGCGGTTACATTTTTTTTGAAAAAGTTTTTTATTTTTCGTGTTTTAGTTAAAATATTCAACCCAAATTCTTGCCAAATACATATAATATAATCCGTAGCACTGCTAAAAACATCCCTCATGTACACAATAAGCTAATAAAATTCCCTATCTCAAAAACTACTGAACCGATTTTGATGACACTTGCAGTATTCCCTAAGTTGAACGATACGTAGAACAAAAAAAAAAGAATTATTTAAATCAGACGTGAAGTTCCGGAGATATGCGAACAATGAATCAGTCGATGCCTACTCCTTACTGTTAAGGAGTTGTACCTTCCATCATCAGCTCAGCTACATAAGATAATGATTACCATACGCAAGTACTTAAATTACTTCATAAGATTTACGAAAAACGATGCGTGGGCCTATAAAATTTGAGGGTTGCCCTCGATTTCTCCAAGATCCAATCATCAGATCCTGATTTGGTTACAATGGGACGACACGGGAAGCACCAGCTTTCAAACAAAAAAAGAATTATGAAAATCGGTTCACCCAGTCGGTCTTTATGCGGTAACAAACTACTGTTAAGGAGTTGTACCTTCCATCATCAGCTCAGCTACATAAGATGACGATTACCATACGCAAGTACTTAAATTACTTCATAAGATTTACGAAAAACGATGGGTGAGCCTATAAAATTTGAGGGTTGCCCTCGATTTCTCCAAGATCCAATCATCAGATCCTGATTTGGTTACAGTGGGACCACACGGGAAGCACCAGCTTTCAAACAAAAAAAGAATCATGAAAATCGGTTCACCCAGTCGGTCGTAATGCGGTAACAAACATTAAAAAAAATACAAACCTCCTTTTTTTGAAGTCGGTTAAAAACTATCCTATGTCCTTTCTCAAGTTCCAAACTATGTCTGTACCAAATTTAACACTAATCGGTTCAGTAGTTTAGGCGTGAAGAAAAGACAGACAGACAGACAGACAGACAGACAGAGTTACTTTCGCATTTATAATATTAGTTAGGAAGTTAGGATAGTTAGGATGTTTTGATGGGTAATTTTTCTATAATTTTATTGTTTTACAACCTATTTATAAGATTGACTTACACTGAATTCATTTAGATGTACCTTTTCAAATAAATCTATGGATCTCTATTTCAACCTTTAACCACCGGATCTGAGTGTCAAATCTCAGTATTGTTATGGCTAACCAGTTTCTTCATTGCTTGTTCTACTTCATTTAAATTAACCAATCACAACTATTATCATGAAATCCTAAATAAGAAGAGGATCCTAAGCAAGATAGGCGTTCCAGACGCCAGCTATTTGCAGAAACTCAAACAATCATAAACCTACAGAACGCCTGGGCGTGAATGGGACTAAGAAATCAACAGAATGTTCGCATAATATTTATTGCAGTCGTGATAGTGCATAAGTTATAACAGGTTGGGTTCTCAACGCCTACTAATGACGGGGTAACCCGTTTTCATTCAGACGGCAATACTGCCGTCCTCTAACTAAAAGGCCGTTAAGCCACAGTTGGTAGTTTTTCACTTTTTAATGTAGTCTTATACAACTTTCGATGCTCTATCTTTTGGTCTAAGAATCATTTTTCTATGATTAATAGTTTAGGAGATACAGGAAGATTGCTGTGCAGTTAAACCACATAAAATGCATAATTAAAAATTAGAAAATGAATTTAATAAATTTAAATTAATATAAATGAATTAAACATATAACATATTGTGCAATAACACTATGCCTACATATATAATTTGCAGCCTTGTTCCTAGATAGCATACTTTTCAAGAGACATCAATTCACAATTTCAGCGTTTTCTCGAAAACTACTTTTTGCACTTAACGGCCTTTTAGTTAGAGGACGGCAGAATAGGCAAGGCAGCTAGCGAAGATATTTAAATCTTGTCCGCGGAAGTGTTGGTTAAATTTTCTAAAAGCCACGTTTTCGGTTGGACCAATCTAAAGTAAGTCTGACCAAACGTCCAGAGTCAGACTAACTTTCAGTTTTGTTAAAACTTTATTACTGACTCTAAGCCCCGAACTGTCGTTAAGTACAGAACGTCGCTCAATACTCTCTCAATAGATTCAAGCTAGTTGATTGGTTGAAAGTAGTTTTAAGTAACGCTTAAATCTTGAGAGACATTTTGTAATACGGGCCTAAAAGTTCATCCAGGTACAGATTAACCGCTACAATATTACAATATTGTTCATCGTTTCAAGATGCGAGACTACCAATGACCTGTTGTTTTTATTTTGAAAGTATTGTATTCGAGACCGTTTTCTGCTTAAATTACTTATGTTTTCGAATATTGCAATAAAGAAGAAGTACATATAAGACAGCCGTTATCTGCCAAAATGCAAATTAAAATTCAATTTAAGACTCGATAGTTTTACGTAGTCCATATTGCAGTAGTTTTGTCATTTTGTTTGTTTCCTAGTATATCCTACACTTATCATCGAGTTAGAGGAGTTAGAAAACATGTAATATCTAAAGTTAGAAAACAAACTTGACTATGTTATTTAACATACACATACATAACATTACCTTTAGTGCATAAATTATATGAGCCGAAGCGAAAGCAGGCAGCAGTATCATAACTGTCTACAAACTTACATTTGCCGTCCATCAAGACGTTGATTGCGTGCATTTGTAAGAAGGTAATGTTTGCAGGATGATTTTAGGAACTGTAGTGTTAAATTGGTAATGTGGTTGATTTGAGTACGATAATATTGAATGTTTCCGTGCGATTTCTATCCTGTATGTAATGAGGTGCGCGGATTATTGGTCGGGTTTTCTCGAGTATTTGATGTACTTGTACGTAAGTGTGGTGATTTGGATCCAGAAGTGATGTGAAGTTATGTGCTGACTGACCTACTTAGTTTCTTGAAGGCGGAGGTTGTTAGTATGAGTAAAATAAAATATTGGTGCATTATGCATAATGTGCATTCAAAGAAATATTCCATTTTTGAAAAATTTTGACTGTTCCAAATTACCAAAATCAATATATTATTATGTGTGAGATTTCTGATCGGAGCTTGATATACTTTAAAGAAAACGTCAACAACAGAATCGAGAATTCTTCGAAAATCATTTAAACTGAGTAACAAGCAAAGCGACGGCGACGCCACGTGACAATCAATCAAAACATTACAAATTATCTCGATTCTTTGTACTTTTCACACCATTGCAAAGGTCACATTCCCAAAAGAAACAGCCAAGCTAAACAAATCACCATCAACTGATCACCACTATACAGCATCACTTGCCAACAATCGCCTCGCCCCAGTTTAGCTCGTGATCCCACTATAAACATGACGGATTGACATCAAACACAAGTATTTGTGTTGCAACCGACTGGCGAAGGTTTGAGGTACGGTAAAAATTGGTGTGAGCAGTGCGATATTTATACAGTGAACGGGAAATTAGGTGAAGATCAGAGTAATGATGACACGTATAAGATCTTGGTAAATATTCCTGACCCTCATTCCTCATCATCATCAAAACGATACTCCCTCTGCTGGGCCACAAGCCATGCAGGTCCAGTGCAAGTTGGTAGATGTCACACTTCGATTTTTTGGTTCTAAGACATGCCGTTTCCTCACGATGTTTTCCTTCACCGTTTTGAGAGCAGTGGTGATGAAATTACACAAAATAGGTTGGAACTCATGACCTACATACAACTCGTCGGTCGGGGTGGATACCACTGGGCCATCACTGCTCTTATATTAACAGTCCCTACGTACAAAGGAACATGTCAGTTCTAAGTAGGTACACATAGAATTATTTCTAGAGCGGTTTGAACATTAAAAACGTTCTCCCGTAAATCTCGGTTTTTCACATGTCCGTTTGTACTTACTTAGGGACCGTTAATATGTGGTCTATTAGTTGTCACGTATTAGGTATAAGAAGCTGTTGTCCTCTGTATAATAATGTATATCAAAATCGACTTTTACTAATCACGGTCATCATTGAAGGTCACAGGATCAGAGTTCAGAAGTATTAGACCGGTCATTGTAGCGATGCCAGACTTTTATTTGTTTTTGGGCTCTCAACAAATATTACTGATAACTCAAGGCAACTGCAGAGTGATAAGAGGAATGATCGCATCAGTCATTCAGCAGAGCATCTACTACGTATTTAGATAGCTCGTTATGATATGTAAGTATGCAGTTAAAATCATCATTATAGCTGATGATTTCATTGATTTTTTTTTCCTTAAAAATGATGTTTAGATTATTCACTTATTATACTCTTTTACTAATGCTTAGTAAGGAATTTCAACAGCTTCATTAGATTTCTAAACAGGAACTTTTGCTATTTTTATCATGACAAATTTTTCACGTCTCCTATCGTCCCCTGTCCTCACTGCATTGTGCCTGCCTACATGACGCCGAATGTATTCAGGCATAGTGCATGTGGACATGAGGTAACGGGTTCTGCATAACGGTAACCACATCGCCGTCGCGTGCGCATCGCGACGCCGCGCATGTCACGAATTATAGTGCGGTTCCATGTATTCCGCTGATTGGGCTCTTAATTACCGTTGGCTAATTAGTGGGATTTTAGGTGACTTTACTGTTATCCTGTGGGTATCTAGTTCAGAAATAACTGTCGTTCCATCAACGGAGTGATATAAGTAAAAATGGGTGACTTTTGTAGTAGTAGTAATTGGATCTTGAGGCTAAGTAGTAAAAGTATTTGATTATTTCCGTTACATTTGAAAAATATCGATACCTATTTTTATGACAGAAATTCTAAGAAATGAACATTCATTTAAACATTTGTCTACTTTAATCAAATCTTTACCCAAAGCACGCAATATAACCATTCCTACAACTTCCCCATCGCCAACATTCATCATAGTACCAACAGCTAGTACGACCACAGCCGGGCCCACTTCCTGGCCATTAGCATGCGGTGGGTGTCCGCCGCTTTATCGCCGGTTATGTAACGGTTACCTGCCCCGGGCCCCCTGCTCGCTCAGCAATGGAACTTATCTTTATATCCCCAACCGCATCTTTGCCAGATCCATATCGCTTCAGGCTCGCTGCAGCTGGGAAGAATGTGGAGCAGTATTATTGAACCAGTTGTATGAAGATTGTATCTGGATACCAGTTATAATGTCGGTTTCAGTTCCGGATCGGTGTTAACTTCTTGGATTTACAAAATAATAAACTGAACAAAACACTTTGCATGTGTTTTTAAATGTGGTTCTTTTGTAAATGATAAAACAAACAGTTAATTGAATTTATAGCTCTATTTCATTAAAGATCTAAAAGAGTAAATATAGTAAATTTTCATACAAATGTTATAGATTCTTCAAAAAACCTTGAGTCGTACCTTCTTTGTTTAAAGGACTTTGAGATACCGGACACACTATAGTCAAGTACCACTTGGTTCCAAACACGCTAAGTAAATTTTCCCTCCATTTCGTGGCGTTCATTAGTGAAGGAAATCTTGACTCATATGAAGTCACGTCCACCACTACATTCCTTAAATGAAAAAAGAACAAAAAACCGGACACAAATGTAACCAACAAGTTAAAAAACCAGTACAACACGTACATGTCTATGATGCTGATGGGTTTGGGCATCACGAACCTGAGCATCGGGTTGATGATACAGGCAGCTGCATGGATCCAATCATCATCATTAAACCTAAACGTTGTATAGAGGTAGTTGAAGTAACTCATGTACAGCGACGTTAGCATCACATGTCCGAGGAACAGGATGTAATATCTCAGATTGTGCAGCCCGATGCAGCGCGCCAGGAAGGTGCAGTGGTGGTCCCGCTTTATGATACATATGTTACATTTCATACAGTGCCAACTCCTCGCTGGTCGCATCATTCGACAGTGTTCACAGTAAGTGCCTTCTCCAAACACGGGTTTTTTCAAATTTGAGTCCTTGATCATGCTGAGAATCATGTTCCCAGAAACGTTTATCAAACAGAATGTTAACAAGCAATAATGTAATATCTGTCTGGTAATACCAGCGTTTAACAGCACAAATAGATGAGGGTGTATGATTGCCATTTGGAAGATAAACACCCCTGGTATCAGCAGATACAGCACAAAGTAATGTTGTAATTTTGCAATCATTTTTCCAATTCAGTTCCAGTGAAATTAATGCATTTTGTGAGATATTTAACGTTGACCACAATAAAATTTCTCCAGTCTTTTAAAATTATTTCTCCAATGTTGTAAAATTGATCAAAACATGTGGGCAGTCTTAAGATTGACAGTGACATTTGGCATGACGCAAAATATTCTTAAATGGCAACTGTATTGTAGAAAACCAGTTTAAAATATGAAGCCAAAGAAGTTTAACTTGAAATATTTTGACCGCAGCGTGACTAAAGTTCAGGAAAACAAGTCTTGCGATTATTTTCGTCTCTATGATACCCACGTGCTAGGATTCAAAGAGCATTTTATTTTAGACCGTCGTCCGCCGAAGCACAAATTTGCTGTTTTTGAAGGGGCTTAGCTTCGAAAGCCTCTGAGCAACAACTTGACACTTGGCACTTTGAGAGAGTATTGTCTGACTGAAAGTATTTTCGAGTAGTAGTTAGATTTCCAGAAACTATTGCATGTTTGCATATAATGATAATCTTCTCCATATCATGAATAGTAAGTAATAATGTGGGTACATACATTATTACTTACAAATATATTTATTTATACGCAGATATACATAATAAACATAACTGTCGAATATAAGTTCGAAATTACGTGTAGTTGCGCCGGCGCACGATCCTGGCATTTTGGCTCTTTACTAGTCTGGAACTGACAGTAAATCACCATAAGACATACCGGAATGGTCTTACACTTAAATTATTTTTTGATTATAAATGATAATTATTACAGCATGGCAAATTTTCTTCAGATTATAGTAAAACAATCGTGCTTTTGGACTCAGGTAAATCGATATTAGTTAAATCGAGTACAGAAGAAGTTTGGAGACATAAAACTAGCACGACATAATAAAGACCACAACTGTAACGAATTATAATTATTGCTTTAAATGACCTGCGTGTCGATTATGACCCGACTTAATTTTACGTAGAGAATAATTTCCCAGAATTATAATTGTTACAGACTTAGTATGGTTTTGAGAAATTCCTTCGCTTTTTTCCTTCGGCAACAATTAGATTGAAGTTTTAAAGTAGTCACTTACGAGACTGAATTCATTGCAATCTCAAAACTAGTTGTAAAGTTGAAGAACCACCACTTAAAGATCATCCAAGTATTTTCTTTCCCATGGCATAATAACAACCATAAAGCAACAGTCCTTGATCTGTCACTATAAGTGATAGTCCCAATGCACCGTTTTACAGCCATTACCAGACATATCCCATTGCAGGTCCATTAGACCTCCATTAGAACCACACTGGTGATCGATGGCGCTAAAGAATAATAGCCATTTTCTTCATTGTTATTTATTAGCGATAATAGCACCTATCACGTTACCAATAGAGACACAAATTAAGCTGATTTGAAGTGTTGAAATGTTGGGTCCGTGGTGGAAATTGATGGTGAGACTGTAAGATATATGATACTGAAGATTGATGATAGCAGAGATATTATAGTAAAGATAAGTATTTAAAAATCAGTATGGTAGAAAAGTATATGACAGGTGTGCAGCATCACAGTTTTCACAGCATCACAGGTCTCGAATTCGGAGCTTTTGATAACTACACTGTCAGCGAAATTATTTAATATAGGCTCTTCTTCTTCTTTCTTGTTTCGTTTATTTCTAATCAGCTAGAAACTAAGATCAGCTAATAGCAAAAGAAAATATGATCACATGAAGTTTTTTGGGCGATAAATGAAAAAAGTTATTTAATTCACAGTATTATTATTATACATTACATTAATTAAGTAACAATACTAGAAGTTCAACAGCACAGTGGTACAGTTCCTTCAACTATCCTTGTCATCATTCGGTATTGGACTATCACACAATGGCCACACAATGGCCAAGTACCATTTCGTTCCGAATATGCTGAGCAAATTTTGCTTCCACTTCGAAGCTTTCCTTAGTTCAGGGAACCTAAACTCATAGCAAGTCACACCCATTGCAGCATGCCATAAGTGGCTAAAAAATAATGTACAGGAAAATACAACAATCACAAGGTTTGCGAACATGTAAAGCAGAAACACTTTTGGAGGTGGTAGTAATTTTGTTCCATGCCAGTTGTAATAGTCCATATAGTTTAACGTTGCGAAGTAGTAGTTGTAGTAAGTCATATATAACATGGAAAACATCACGTGTCCGAGGAATAGGATGTAGTATCTCTGGTTGTACAACCCGATGCAACGTGCGAGGAAAGTGCAGTGGTGGTCTCTCTTTAGGACACAAACATTACACTTCTTGCAGTGCCAACTCCTAGCTGGTCGCTTCATCTGACAGTGTTCGCAGAAAGTCCCTTCACCAACCATGGGCTTTTTCAAACTTGACTCCATGAATATGCTGAGGATCATGTTCCCAATAACGTTTATGAAGTAGAATGTTATTATGCAAATGTGCATGCACTGTCTGGCAATACCAGCCTCGAACCACATGACAAGATTCGGATATATGATAGTTAATTGGAATATAAAGATTCCAGGAACTACCAGATACACCACAAAGTAATATAATAAATGTGACTTAATGTGTTTAACTATTGGTTGATTGAGTACTGATTCCATTTTGTGTATTCTTCACCATCAATACCACGTGCAAACTTTTAAACTTGTACTCCTGATTATGGTGACTTTTATATTACTTCAGTTAGCTTACAAAAAGCAAATAAATCTTATGGTCAATCAAGTAATATTTGAGAAAACAGATTTGTCAACTTCGCTATTGTCATTGACATTGACAGTACAAGCATTCATAAAATCGAATGGCAATGACAGGAGAATTCCTAGTGTGGGGCAATGTTTAAAAAAATAATGTAAAGCTCGAATAAGTCCAACGTTATATTTAATTAAAAGGTTTTATGATAAAATGATGTTTTTGAGAGATCAAATATTGAAACCGGACATGTAAATTATTCATAATTGAATTTAATTTTGCGAAATGTATTATGTAAATTGCATTAAAAACGTAACAAACTCCAAAACGTTGTAACATTCATACAATATGTCAATCATGCAGGGCAATGATGCGGCCACTGCAATCATTATAGTGATAGAACAACAGCAGAAACATCTCTCCGCATGTTATTACAGATTGTGGACATATCGTTACGCTAATGGTGGCAAATTGTAAACTATCGAAGTGTGTTGAGCAATGTCACTGCTCCTGCGTGGTCCGATATTGGGTAGTGTATCGTTTTATTATCACTATGGTGTTGATTTGACGGTGTGTGGTTCATCATTGCTATATTGCGTTCATTTTATACTGGTCCTTTAGTCTCATGAATGTAAGCATCACTTCTGGGCTCAGGGCTTGGTTGGGTTTGGTTTCTTCGAAGGAAAAGTTTTACTGGGTTTTTGCATAACGCTGCCAAAATTCATACACAGAAAATGACGGCAATATTCTTTGTGATTAACTCTTTTGGGCTTGCAACCAGTAAGGCTCCAAAAATAATCATGGACGAAACAAACCTACAGGTCTATTGCACAAGAAGTCCATCACACACGAAATAGGAGATCTACGTGATGATCGCTGGGCGCAGTTTGTGAAATTTTCAATTTAATAGGTAACCACAAAAGGCCAGTTAATTCTGTTACGCAAGACTCCGTGGAAAATGGTTTTGTAAATGTACGTGGAGGATAGCCACGTCTCTGATCCCTATGGTTCAGGGTTAAGAAGGTTTACCGAGATTTCGAAAACAGGTGAATCGAATCTGACCAATTTGGCGCAAAAATAACGCTGGTTTACCAATTACGCAAGTCGTCTATAGACTGATTTATCATTGTCCAGTTAATTAATTGAATTTCATTCGTTAAGATTTGAAAGTTAATCTGAATCTAATCTATTTTATCATAAGCTTGCAGACTTCAATTGCTTTCTATCGGTATATAACAGAATCATATGCCTTGGCCCTGTCATGGTCTACTTCTTGTTTTGCATGTGAAATGAAGAATTTGACAAATTCCCATTCCGTCTTGCTCGAGCACCTCTCGTGAGCAAGAGGGAATGGGAATTTGTCAAACTCCCAATCGGGGCAGACCTTCAGAAACAAAATGACTACTTTCACTGATAGCTTAACTTTCAAGGAAACGTTTCTTCGTCAGAGGATTTTCCGTTTTCCGATAAGAGAAATTTAAATGTACAAGTCCTACTGATGTTGTAACAGCGTTAGTTCCGAGTGTAACGTAAACACTTACCCGCAGTAAATAGGTACATAAGCTGTTACTATACGGAGCTAACTTGTACACACAATTACATCACGTTTGTGCTAATATACCGGATTTGAAAATGAATTCCTGAATATTCAGTCACTTTATTATATCCTGTTTTCTGTCAATTGTAAGTATTGTAAAAAATCAAATATTTTCTCTTTTGAATCTTTAAATCAGGTCAGGTTTGGATGTTGAAATGGTATATACTGATCGTTATGAACCTAATCAACGGTTGAATTAGCCAGATGAAAGAGGAACGGTTGTGTAAAGAAATCTCATGAGTGCTACAAGCATAAAAACTGAAAACGTGTCGGCTACATACGTACTGATCAGAAACAATTTGAGTCCATTAACACTCAAAAAATCTTACTCTTACTTATAATGGAATCAATGATCATTAAGTTTTTCTGCCGTCATATACATACGTTTCATCAGGAAATTTTAGACCACTATTACCAATACTTACCTCCTGAGAAATTGCCCGCTAAAGTGGATATCCAAGGGTCGGGTTAAAGTTGTATAACACGGCAATCATGGGCACATTCCATCAGTTACACGACATCGACATAGTGAAAGTGTTCTTCCCTATAGAGCGGTGCACGCCATTTCGTCGTTTAATAAATCATAGTAGGAACCTTTGAGTCGGTCACGTATCATCGACAGTTCGTCACGCTTGCCATTACTCTTATACTAAAGAAGGGCTGCAAAGCTTTGCAATTCATGTACATAGTTGGTTCTAAGGACGGCTTTTTGACTGATGGTTCTTCTTCCAATAAACTGTTACCCTGATTTGAAATTTTTAAAGTAATTCAACTAGTAATTTGTAGATACTGGTCGACAGCTTGGAGATTATGCAATACAAGGGACTAGCAAATTTTCAATCACCAAGACCAAAGAATGCCAATCCTAATGCCCAATTTTGAAGTCAGTTCATCTTGTTTGAATAACCATAAAATTGGTTTCTGGACTGTAACGTTATTTAGACTAATATATAAATCTCCAAATGGTATTATACTACCCAGTAACTGAGTGGAGGTCATTAATAGAAAAATCTATGAATAGTGTATACAGCTATAGCCCATTCGACTAGTAACTGAACCAAAAAGTAGTTGGGAAAAGACTGGGCAGATGAAAATGTTTGAGGATATGATATATGATATTTATGACCCCAGATTGCGGCAGTACATTATAAATGAAATACTTCAAGCATTCCAGTCACATCGTGCATCACATACAACCAACAATTTACATGAAACGATAATACACCTGTGTTTAGATAATAATAGTAGTAGTATGGAAACAAATATGATGAAAGTTTACGTCTAACTATAGCAGCGGTAACACGCGATCGTATCAAATTGCAAACTCGATCACGTAATATCATTTCGGTAGAACACAGTTATGACATGCAGAAAAACAATACAGTAGGCTTTTTTTTTTTTTTTTTTTTATCGTGGTAAAATCATCAAATGAGTCCTCCCACCCAGGGCAGGGCGGGAGGGACTGTCAGACTTGTACTGACTAAAATCCACGGTGTCCTTCAATAGCCCTCTACGTACCGGGGTCACGGTAATCCCTTGGTCCCGCGATCCCGGCAGGCTTTGGCCCTCAACAGGCCCCGTCACTATGCTGACACTCTTTGAGGCGCGCGTGGAACACAACGCGCCGTCGACCCGGGCATGGTCCATGGTCGGACAGCGAGTCGCCCATTACTCGCTGCCCGCATGCCCGCGCCTACGGTGGCCGGAGATCGTCTGGCGACGTCCGACGCCGTGGGCGTCTACCACTGCGGCTGGGGTGGAGGGAGGACGCTGTCCTCTCCCTCAGGCGGCCCGCCTCCTCCTTCACGAGCATGACTGCTTCGCAGAAGGAGGCGACCGCTTCCCACTCCGTCTCGCCCCGCAGCATGGCCTCGACCAATGCCGGGCGCGAGAGGTCTCCGCCTATCGCCGTCGTGAGGACACGGCGGTGCTCTGCCCAAGCGGGGCAGTCCTGCACCGTATGCTCCACCGTGTCCTCCGGACGATCCTCGCAGTGGTGACACCCAGGCGTTTCTTCCCTCCCTATCAGACACAGGAACCTCCCGAAACTTCCGTGTCCGGTGAGGACCTGCGTCATGCGGTAGGTCAGGACGCCGTGACGCCTATCCAGCCACTCCTCAAAGAGGGGTCTTACCGCCGCGATTGCGGCGTGCCCGGACCTCGGTTGCGACAGTCGCTCCCTCCATACTGCCCTGAGATCACGCCGGAGCTCTTCCCGCCGCGCCTCGACTTGTCGAGGCAGCGGGGATTCGCCCCGACGCTGCGCCTCCACGCGCCATTCATAGACGCGCTGGAGGGCAGTCGCCTCCAGATCCCAGGGCAGCAATCCGGCTAGGAGGTTGGCCGATTCAATACAGTAGGCTTACTATTGAAATATGACATGATAGTAACATCATACAGGAGAGGATTCTCCTAGAAGAAGGAATAGAAATAATTGAATACTAATGTAGTTTGTTAGTTAAGTATGAGTTGTCTACGTAGCATCTATGACTTGAGAAAGAACAGTGGAATTTTGTCACATTATTTTGATTAAGCATGCTATGCATATTCTTTAAACTAGCAAAAGATTTAAGCCTTGTTTTGGAGAAGAAGGCTATAGTAATGAAAAAATTGTTCGCATTTCATGGGTGTCTAACTTTGCTGGCATTGTTTTGTCTTCGTGTGTGTTCGGTTTTGTATCAATTTGTGGTGGTCCTTCTGCACTTATCTTTTCGATTGTAACAGTTATGGTATTATTCAGTTTAACTGTACCTTGATGATAGCATGGAATTGCTAGTTTCAAAATATTCAGCTTACTGGCAGCGAAGTTACTGAGTACTTAGTAAGTGACCTTATCTCCGTAATAATTCAGTTTGTACACTTCAGTGTTATGGGTTTCTTCCTTGTATTGCAGACATCTGAAAGGTATGAAGGTAGGTAGCGTTGCATTTGAAATTAAATGAACTGTCTGAAATTGCATGTTTGGAAACAGATGAATGCAGTAATCAAAGATAAGGCAATGGGTCGGAGGTCTAAGGCTTGCAAATAATTTTATTGTTGCAGGAGTGATGGTTCGAAATGTACAGACAATCAGATAGATTCTCATGAGGAATAGTATCGTGAATTTTAATGATTGGAATAAATTCAGTATAATCATTACCTAATATTACTAAGATATCGTGTTAAAAAGTTCAACTTACTGCAATGTGTAATAGAGACTGCACTATTGGAACTAAAGACAATTTCATTTTAGAAAATGTTAACTTTGCAGCATTACAACAGATTTCTACTACTACATTTCGTTTCAAGTAGCCACCACAAATCACACCCACATAAATCATTCATTCAGAATTGTCATCTCTAGAAGTATCAAATGATAAACAAAATCGTCAATAAGGAAACGCAACCCAGATACAAAGGAACATTATCCAAGCAAAAACGAATAGAAAATAAATTGCTTAAAAAAGCGTTATCTGATTTGTAATAATAACATAGCAAACCTATGGGAAAGTGAGTTCCCATGGTTGATATAATGATGATGGATGGTCGGACGGTGAGCTTCGTAATGACGGCTCATGATATAATACTTAATCTCTATAGTTAATCTGTTACCGTGAAATATACGTGATCGGTACCTCGTTTAATTGAAAGTTTAGAAGAGATACTTTTTTTTTATGTCTATACAAAGTACGAAACACAGACGCTTTTCATGTCAGTTTGTGAGGCCGCGTCGATCTCCGGTTTAAGGTTCGTAAAGTTTTAATGCAAATAGAGTTATGGTAGAAATGAGTTAAAGTTATTTATGCAATGATGACTTCATTCCCGTTGACCGCGCCAGTTGTTATAACTTACGAGTGCACAAATTGTAACTTTTATTGGAATCCGAGAACTACAAAATAAACTTTTATCAGTTCCTACTACTTCAATGACATCAGCTACATCTTTGTCTGCTCTAACATTTAAAGAGCATACAGATAATTGAACCAAGCTATTTATTATACCCATTTTCACTTTGGCATTTGGATATCACCAAGCGGTCGTGGTAGTCCACGACCTATACCTACAATGCCTAAATAAAACCATTTTAAAGAGCTCTACTTAGGAAAAT
Source organism: Agrotis puta (assembly GCA_943136025.2). Lineage (NCBI taxonomy): Eukaryota > Metazoa > Arthropoda > Insecta > Lepidoptera > Noctuidae > Agrotis > Agrotis puta. Next base: position 854,974 of record OW964168.2, read on the forward strand.
TAAAATTCCAACACCGTCATGTTTTTAAAGAATTCATAATTGACTGCATCATTGATACAGAGGTCGGAAGCGCAACTGAGGGGCGTCAACTGTGGTCCTGGTTCTGGTTGCCTGGGCGGGCAAAGCGTCACAGGGTCTTAGAATTCGAAGTTTATTCATGATGGAGCCTTAGAAATCAGTGGACCAAATCGGTATAATTTAGGTGTACTGTTAAGGATACCTCTACAGTTCAACCCTTCGGGGATTATCTGTTCTTTAAATGTCACTCTGTGCTATTTTCATACTTCAACGAACTACTAACATATTTTTACAAATAAAGTTAATCATTTCGTATCATTTCCCAGTAAATGATGAAACTGTATTACTTTAGAATCCAAATCTTATTTCTTCATAGTTATTAGGTACATCTGATAGTTGGACAATAAAAGACAATTTATTGGCACTTAGATAAATAAATCCTATTGTTAATAGGACAGTAGTATTGGTAGATCGAAGATACAATTATAGGAATTTGCGAAATTACTGTATTGTAACTTTTTTTTTGTAAAAAATAATTGGTTTGAAATAATGTTGCAGCAATAGTAGATTATTATAGAGGTGTGTCAAAATTATGTTATTAATAATTTGCTAACTATTATTTTTAGTTGTGATGGCCTTCTTTTGACTTAGAAAGTATTGGTTTAGATCTTCTAGTTCTTTAGATAATATTTCAAGAATATTTTGAAATCGATATTTTGAAACATATTTTCAAATTAACTGAAACTGAGCTGTCGTTATTTTGTTGCTTGAATATGACGTTAGTAATTATAAGATGACAATCTTAATTAAGTAACTTGGTATTAGGTTTAACAAGTGAAAGTCTTTATTGGGAATATTTTTATTTTTCATGTAATTTCGAGATCTATTGTAACTATAACGGTAAGGATTGACGGCACGATTGGTGCAGTGGCTAAGCGATCGACAACTGCGGATTCGATTCCTGCTCGTTACAAATTTTTGTATGACCTGAAGGAAGTTGTTCCAGGTCTTGGTTTTGTGAATTTAAATGTCTGTAAACGCACACACCATACAGGAGATATACCTATTATGTTTTCATAGAGAATAAAAATATTAATGTTGATGTAAATATAACATGACATGACTCTTGTAATTTCCAAAGGATTAGATAGAGGTATACCCACAGTAGGTTCATCCAGATTTTGCTTGATATATTTTTAAGTAATCTGTGGTTTAAGTCTTATGTAATAATAAGAGGCATATTTATTTTTGTTTTAATTTCTGAGGTTGCATAGAGTTAAGTACCTGATGAACCTAAACACGAGTTACTTGTATTAAAATCATCTTAATTGATTGCAGTCCTTTCAATTATGATTTGAAAAGTCGACTATTAATCGAATATTCGTGAAGCTTCAGGCTATACAGGTCATACAAATTGATTTCATTGTTCCTTTTGTTAGCCAGACAAGATAAATGAGACAAATTGGTCAGTTATCAATCATTGATTAATTGACCAGGTTTAATATCAAATCGACCGCCTTTGGACGTATCCTTAATAATAGCGTGGTTACTAAAATTAATTAGCTTTGTTGAGGAGACCGGGCCTGATGAATGTAAAATAATCGTATTAATTTATCACATTTTTAGTGGCTGGAAAAGAATATGATGAATTTAGGCCTCCTAGTGCTTGAAAATGCAAAGACAATTAAATATTGCCAACATCTAGTGAATCTGTTGGGGGTTTTCTTTATTTGTTTTTTTTTTTAGCTCAAAGATGAATTATTGTGAGACAAGGGAAGAAGAGAAAACCATATGAGCTCAAACATTATCGAGTTTTTCAACAATGTGCTTTGTCTGAAAGATTTCTTTCAAATTTTGAAGTAGATATAACTTCTTATTCAAAACTTCATTCTCTCATACGCAAATCGATTTAGCGCATAACACATTCGTATATCGCAATAATAAAGGAAACATGTAAAGTAATTCAACAATAGTGACGTAGAGCAGGTGCGGCGAATCGATGCACGTAGTGTGCCCAATCGATTAGCTCGTATTGATACAATCCATACCCTGTAGTGACCTACGACGATCCTTTGTTGTGATGAAACCCTGGGATGTTACTTGTAAAAGGGATTTTGTTTACTGTGAAAAGGTGGACGTTCAAGGCAAGTTGTGGGTGGAGTCAAAATCAGCATGATTGCGAGAATATACTCGTAATGTATAATGCAATGTACACATTCTCTTTTAATTTAGGTTTTGTAGCTTTATTTCGAGACAGAAATGTTTCGTAACGCACCGTTTATTTTATTAAAGGAATCTTCAGCAACACTGAAACTTCCAGAACAGGCTGGGATCTTCTTGTCTTGTTGATTTGAATGATGTTAACTTTATTCGATGAAAAATTAGTATAGTCTAGTCTGCAAAAACTAGCAGCATCTGGAATATCTGCAATTTTGTAAATTAATAATTGACTGACTAATGTATAGAACCTCGTCCTTTCCTGGAATCGGTTAAATAAACTAATAACATGTATTCGTGTCAACGCGGACAACAAAGCGGACGTTACTATTTGCTTAACTTTTGACTTGTCAAATCATTGATTAATGATGATATTAGAGGCAAAACAGTCATGTCCTCGACATTGTTGCTGGCTGCTCGCTTTTTGCATGTGTTATTATTCCGTCACGGTAATGTATTGGAAGGCATTCGTTTTAATAAATCATTGCCTATGTTTCAAATTCGTGCATGAGCAAAAACAAGTGCTTGAATACAATTTTGACCGACTAAAAACCCAGACTATTATATCCTTATCCAGCTAGGTTCTTATTAAACTAATTATTGGGGAATTATAGTTTTTATTAGTTTATTCATTGCTTAAAATATATCTCATATAAAAAGTTTTAAAATATATTGTAAAAGGAGTTTGATTAGGTATTATTCTTGCCGTATACCTCCTGTAAAAACATTAAGTATACAGTAGACTAGACATCTTAATTATATTTATTCTTGTTTATTATGAAATACTATTAAAAAACAAGTACCAAACGATTAGTACGAATACGTAAACGATACGTTATCATTACTACTGATAAGACCCGACCATTGCAAGTGAAAGTGAAGAAACAACGACACCTCTTGCACCTGCTTATAATATTATACAGAACTCGCGACACGGAGGTCAGAGGGGATCATCTAGATAATATCTAGCAGGAGTGACTTTAGGTTACGTAACCACGGGTTCTCATGCCCATGGTGTTAAAGATGACAGCGATGATATGCCGTTGAGTAACGCAGGTACTTACGGTGAAGGGACTTATGGTGTCTACTTGAAATAAGATGTTTGGCGCCTTAGGGTCTATTATTATATAAAGAAATCTTTCTTTATGTGCTGTAAAAGGTATTACTAGGCCTTAAGGCACAGTTTTGTGTGAAGTTGAAGATCTGGGCCGGGTCTGACAGATCAGGTTAGCAAAAAAAATCTTAATTGAATGGTACTCAACAGTGACAATAGTCAAGAGAGTTTGACAGTGGCATCTACTTGAGGTATAATTCTTTATATATAGATCAATATTTCAAGTGTTATCGTTCTTGATTGAAAGTTCACTTAAATTAAGTCATAACTTAACACTTGAAGTAAGTAGTTTTGCTTATTACGATTCTAATAAGCTGTTATGTAATCAACTTCTTATTAAGGAATGATTGACTTTTTATAAAAACATAGTTTAATTAGTCATGTTTGTTTAAGCCTTTGTCAAACAGACTGGCGTGGCGAATGCGAAGAGAGGCGTTTTTATTTGTAATGTATGGAATTGTTTGAATCCAGTCACATAGAAAAACGAAAGCGATCCGATAGCGTGACAGAACTATCGGACTGACGTCTCGCTTCGGTTCGGTATCGCTTCGGCAACGCTTCGCTTTCGCCTCTCTGTTTGACAAAGGCATTAAGGAATAATTTAAAATGAACGTAGAAGAAACTATTTAACTACAACAAACGCAAGCTAAAAAACGAAAGTAACAGGATGCTTTGGCGTCAACGTACACCACCGTATTGCTGCAATCCGGAAACATGCCCAGAAGACTGGCAGCACTGCCAGTCATGTTTGTTTTATTGCTTACTATCAATAAATTGATCAGCGACAAAATTACATCATGTGGACATTTGAACATGATTGAAGTGAGATGAATAATTAAATCTTTTAACCATAGGAAGTTACAACATTTGATCGGAAGTAAAAGTTTCTGTCTCAAGTAAAATGTTGCCTAATTGAACGGTAAGAAAGCTTTGAGTTTTATGGTTTTGGAAATTGATGGTTCCGGGAAAGTAGGCTGACTGGTCCACACGTGGAAGGTATAATTATTAGGTATTTTATTAATCACATAATGCTGAGACTGTTAATTAATTATTTAATAGAGCGTATACCATAGTGAAATAAGATGGCTTGAGCAGGTTATTTTCTCCAAAAAGTAGTAATTAAACTCGGGTCAAAAGATATCATATAAGTAATTATAAGTTTTGTGGCCTATCCCCTGAAGAGGCTTGCACAACAGACCATTGAATTTGTTCAGCATGTTTCGATCTCTGTCTTATCATACGATTGACAAAAATATATAAATCGATGGTTAAACTTAGGTTCGCACTAAACGAGTTTGTAGTCCGTGGTACAAGCAGAACTTAGTCTAATAAATTAACTTCAGGAACCACTTAGTTAAATTACTTAATGACTACAAAACGTTGGCAAGAGTAAATGCCACGAATTTATTCCCATAAAATTAAAGTATCTATTTGCCTACTTTAAACTGGAGCTCACATTATCATATTCTCGCAATTCTACCGTTACTTGTTCATTAATCCCAACACACTCAGTAGTAGCAGTTCAGTATTCACTAACACTACGCTATACCTAAGTTAATGCATGAAGTAATATGCTGTTGGAAGTTGAACTCTAGCTGCTGAACTGAACGTTGAAAATCCAACAGTTAGATTTCACTTAGGTAGGAATTTAAGTGTAACCTAGAGTTAGACTTTGTATAAGTCTCGTTTCAACTTTCAATACTGCTTTTACATCCTTTCCAATTCTTAAAGTATCGTGGGAACATAATAGATATTGTACGTATATTAGTCAACTGCGAAGGATGCAGTTAAAATAATTGATCAATTCTAATGGACCAATATCCTTTATTTTTATTATGAGTAATAACTTTTGTAATAATATTTGTATTACAAGCGGCGCTCCCAGTTTAGCACGGATGCAAAATTTTTGACCTTCCCGGTGATTTTTTTGAAAATATTGTAACATACATAATATGCCTTGTCCTGGCAAGGATGAACACAACAAAAAAATACCCTATTGGGTGTAGTCGTTCGGAATTTGTGAGCGGAGGTATTCTGTAAGGAGCGGAGGTATCACTACAAGGATGGTTTTGACGCACGGGAATCCAATTGTTGCTCTAAACATAGGTGTCCTAAAAATCGTTGCTCGAACGGGAAAACCTCTATTAGCGTACTTTTTTATTTTAAAACGAACACTTAATAAAATAATGTAGGTATGTATTAATTTCCCGGGTCGACGGCGCGTTGTGTTCCACGCGCGCCTCAAAGAGTGTCAGCATGTTGACGGGGCCTGTAGAGGGCCAAAGCCTGCCGGGGTCGCGGGACCAAGGGATTACCGTGACCCCGGTACGTAAAGGGCTAGTGAAGGACACCGTGGATTTTAGTCAGTACAAGTCTGACAGTACCTCCCGCCCTGCCCTGGGTGGGAGGACTCATTTGATGATTTTACCACGCAAAAAAAAAAAAAAAAAAGGTATGTATTAATTTAGTTATTCAGGAAATAGACCCGATGTAAGTATTTGTTAATATAACCTTTGGTTACATATCCGTTAGACTGATTTTGTTTTTAATACTTAAAATTCAAATGTAACTGTATTATATATTTAAACAGATAAAGACGATAGATACATATTCATGAGATTTATATACAGATGCATGGTCGAGGTTCCATAATTTTAGAATACGAATGTTCCTAATTTAAATAAATCATAAATTCGTAAACATCTGCGCAAACACACATTTAATTAGGACTTAGTATATAGGTTATCAAATAAAGTAAAAACGAGTGTTCCTTCGTATAAAAAAACAAAAGCTCCCAAAAGACTGGATAAATAACAAAGACTTAAAAATATAAATCTGGTAGTGATGTCAATGTCCTCTGAAGTTCGCATCATTGGCAAGAGAGAGGTCATCAATCCGAATATGAATAAACGAGAAACCTTAGCAGGAATCAAGAAAAGAAGATGGTTTACAGTCAAAACTGTATTATAAATCATACTACCAAATTTAACCCAAATATGAATGTGAGCGTGCCATGCGGACGGCGAGTAACGGGTGTCTCGATCGCCGTCTGATCATGGACCATGCCCGGGTCAACGGCGCGTCATGTTGTACGCGCGCCTCGAAGAGCTCTCAGCAATCTGACGGGCCCCCTTTTGAGGGCTCAATTCCTGCGAGGGGGGGGGATACCGTATTATTAGATTATCGTGATTCTGGGACGTAAAGGGCTTTCGAAGGAAAACCGTTAGCCTATCCTTTGACGGTATTACCACGAAATGTTAAAAAAACAGCATTATAAAGGTTCTGCCAAAGCTTAAAACTGTAATCATAGAATACATAATTCTGCCCATCAATTTTGTATTAAAAAGCCGACAAAACAAACACACATCTTCTTCCTTATACCGCATGAGCAGAATTTCTAGGTCAACACATTATTTACTCATATCGTTCACGAAGAGTCATACATTATGTGTTAAAGCATCTCTTTTGGGTGGACTCCTTCAGGAAGTCATACATCCTGTATGACAGGACAAGGTTTGAGAATGTTTGGATGTTTATTTTCCATGTATTTGTCATTTACCGTGTGTGTACTTTTGAGTCACATGTAGTTAATAGTTATACATTTTATGAATTAATTTCTGTGATGGATTTTTTATAATACGCTATTTAATGGTTTCTTTATAATGCTATTTTATAAAAGGTCATATCTAATTATCATAATACTAGCTTTTGGCTTTCGGTTTCGTTCATCTCTCCTCCGCTTCTGTATCCTATAACTATCTCCAAGGTCCTATCTGTCGGGCACGCCGCAATCGCGGCGGTAAGACCCCTCTTTGAGGAGTGGCTGGATAGGCGTCACGGCGTCCTTACCTTCCGCATGACGCAGGTCCTCACCGGACACGGAAGTTTCGGGAGGTTCCTGTGTCTGATAGGGAGGGAAGAAACGCCTGGGTGTCACCACTGCGAGGATCGTCCTGAGGACACGGTGGAGCATACGGTGCAGGACTGCCCCGCTTGGGCAGAGCACCGCCGTGTCCTCACGACGGCGATAGGCGGAGACCTCTCGCGCCCGGCATTGGTCGAGGCCAAAGAGAATTAAAACCACTTGAGAGCTCATAGAGCGATTTCGCCTAGGCACACGATTCACCAGTGCGGGCCGGGGACCGGGGGATTGCGTCTTCCCCCGTTCCTCGGCCCGCGGTAGTTGTGATTGGTTGATGCAACAATGTCAGTAAGAATAGTGATAACAAGTACATCCAGCAACAATAATATCGATATCGATAAAATCGATGGCAATTAAGTCTTCTTTTGCTTTTTTCAATGTTGATTTGTATGTAGAGAAGTAAATGAAGATTAAACGAAAATAATAATAAACTAAACAAACGGCGTCGGTCCTTTAAAGCTTCAAAGCAATCAGGGGCCGTTCAAGTATTACGTAAGCACTATGCGGGGGTGGGGGGGTCTTTGCTTTGCTTATTTTGGATGACATGGGGGGTAGGGGAGTCTAGATGATGATTACGTCATCGGTAGTTATTTACTTTTTTACACGAATGGCAACCCTCACATTGTCTTTGGTTGAAAACGAAACGCATTTTCGGGGATTCTCGCAAATAATGCATATGTAAATAATACATAAATTGAAAAATGTTTACGTAAGCATGGGGGGAGGGGGTAAGTGCTTTGCTTACTATTGCTGACAAGGGGGACGGGGGGGGTAAATAATTGTAATAAATCTGCTTACGTAATACTTGAACGGCCCCTCAGCTGTGAAATGCCTTGAACAAATGACGCTATAATATTTTGGAAACCAATTTTCCCTGTTAGTGGCATTAATCCACTTTTCTTTAACTTCCGGAATATTTGGAAATCTAAAATGTAAACGTAAAAAATAACATTATTTTTTATTTACCATTAGAAATTATCGATTAAATAATTTATCAACAATGTTTTAAGTTGTCACATCACTTCAGCACACAGCACAAAGTACTTATGGATAGAAAGAGATAGACTTATCTAATATTCTAGTGAAAGTAAAGGACTTTTCAAAAGACATCAACGCGGTATCCCAAAAGACATCAACGCGTAATCCTTTTTTCGTAACCAACCAGTTTAGCTTGAGCCCTCTTATTACCAATAATGTAAATAAATATAAACATATTTTACTTACCGATGAAAACTTATACCATCTTTTTTATGACTAGATGTTTTAGATGATTTCCCGCACCATTTAATTGCACAGGTACTCATTTTTGCTTCGGTTTTATTCTATAAATGTTTTTTTAGGTTCCAAAATTAAGGAATGTGCACAGATCCAACAACTGGTCAGTACTAAAACATTCATTCGTATCGGGATCTCATATAAGTGCTATTCCATTGATGTGTCGTGAGCCTTTGTCGCCCGTATGAGCAGTCAAGTGGTTATATTGTCATTGGTCGAGGCCATGCTGCGGGGCGAGACGGAGTGGGAAGACGGAGTGGGAAGCGGTCGCCTCCTTCTGCGAAGCAGTCATGCTCGCGAAGGAGGAGGCGTGCCGCGTGAGGGAGAGAACAGTGTCCTCCCTCCGACCCACCCGCAGTGGTAGACGCCCACGGCGACGGACGTCGCCAGACGATCTCCGGCCACCGTAGGCGCGGGCATGCGGGCAGCGAGTAATGGGCGACTCGCTGCCCGACCATGGACCATGCCCGGGTCGACGGCGCGTTGTGTTCCACGCGCGCCTCAAGGAGTGTCAGCAAACTGACGGGGCCTGTAGAGGGCCAGAGCCTGCCGGGGTCGCGGGTCTTACCCATCACCGTAACCCCGGTACATAAAGGGCTCGTGAAGGACACCGTGGATTTTAGTCAGTACAAGTCTGACAGTCCCTCCCGCCCTGCCCTGGGTGGGAGGACTCATTTGATGATTTTACAACGCAAAAAAAAAAAAAGGTCCTATCTGTATCTGTACCAAAATTCTACAATATTGGTCCCGCTGTTTAAAAGCTTAACAAAAGACATTTATAATATCAAATTAGCATTATGCTGTCCGCGTGCACCCACTGTTAGACATGCCTGTGGCTGAAGCAGCATAGTTTCCTGTTCACGCCATCTAGTGACAAAGAAATAAAACACAACCAGCAACCTGCGGACGAGCAGACGACTGGCGACATCTACCGGCGAAGATAGCAACTACGTTCAAGGCCGACATCATACATCCCGTATTCGGTCGCCGTTCAAGGAGAACTCAATCATTCAGTTTAGTTAGTTGCTCACGTTCGGTCCGCGTGCGTCGTTCATTCGCGCCCTATAAAACCCCGTTTTTGAATTGTATCCCTCTCTTCTCTCGCGAGCCGCCACCTACTAAACAACAAGTCAAGTGTAACCATTGTAAACGTGACTCTGCTCAAATATAAAATTTGTACCTACGCCATCTTGTTGCTTAATTGAAGAAACCCCTGATCCTGCACACACATGCACACAGCCTGCACATAATTTGGACCTTCGAGACGAATAAAACCTGGACAACACCGAGACACGGAGCGCCGCCCGCCGATCACAAGCAGCAGCGAAGCCCCGTCGTTGGACCAGCAGCCATTTTGTTCAAGAGAAGAAACGGGCAGGTCATGGTTTCCTTCCTTTCCCTTCACGCTTGATTTGTGTTTAAAGTTGTTTTACGATTACAGTTGTACGCGACGCGAGAGTTGCAGCCAAGCGGTTCCGTTGATGCTTGCACGTGAGTACATACCTACATACCCACACAACACTTACACATAGTCGCCAAAATGTCTAGTAAGTCTGTAGAGGAAATTCTTTCGGAACTTAAAAAACGCAGGGGTAGTTTAAAGGGCCGGTTAACCCAATTTAAGCACATAGTAGATTCATTTGTAGGGGCCACGTTGACGGCCTTACAAGTAGACGAAATTAAGATTCGAGTACAGGCCGCCATCGATGTATTTGCAAAATTAAATAACGTTCAAAGTGAAATAGAATTAGTTTTACCGGAGACAGAATTAACCTCAAATATAGAATACATAAATTCATTAGAATCGATGTATTTTACGGCTATGGCCAATGCAAATAGTCTTATTAAAAACGCAGAGACCACCATGAGCGGGTTCCCTACTGCATCAGCTCGCGACGGTTTCCGTCACCCGGTTAACATTAAATTACCAGATATAAAACTCCCAGCCTTTGAAGGTGCGTATGACCACTGGCTCGAATTTAAACATTCATACATCACCATGATTCATAACCGTACCGATTTAGACGAAATACAAAAATTTCACTATTTACGGTCAGCGCTGAGCGGGAGCGCATTACAGGTGATAAGTGCGTTAGAGTTCAGTCCTTCCAACTACATTCACGCCTGGGAGTTATTAGAAAATCGCTATCAAAACGATAGGCTGTTAGTTAAAAATCACGTGAACGCGTTACATAGTATTCCGTCTATAAAACAGGAATCACCATTGCATATTCGAAAGCTAATTGATACGATCTTACGTAATTTACGCGCTCTGACGTCACTCAATGAACCCACGGACAATTGGGATACGTTGGTTATTTACCTTATCGTTCATAAGCTTGATCCTTCCACGGAACGGGAGTGGGAAAACCACATAGGGACCATGTCCTTAGGGTCACGCGATAAGGTAAAGTTAAAAGACTTAATACTTTTCCTCAGAAACCGCGCAGATACTTTAGAAATGATCAGTACAAACCACGTCAAGTCAAAAGAATTACCTCAAAGTGATAAGCATCAACATACAAGTGATAAACGAAATTCGAACCGCGTGCATAGTTATTCATCTATCAAAACTACTCGTAATAACTATCGGAATAATAATACTAAAAGGGATTTACCGAATTGTGTTTTGTGCGATCAAGGTCATGCGCTGTATACGTGTATAACATTCCTTAATATGTCTATTAGGGATAGAATGAAAGTTGTTACTGATAAAAGGTTGTGTTGGAATTGCCTGCGAGCAGGTCATACGTTAAACGAGTGTATTTTAGGACCGTGCAAGCAATGTCAGCGCAAACATAACAGTCTATTACACATAGAAAATGCGAGTAATCAAAGCGTTAGCAACAGTGCGTGTGTGAGTAGCGAGTCGCGCGGAGAGGCGAACTTAAACACTACGACTGCATTGCATTCTTTACCGAGTAATTCGAATAATGTTGTGTGCGAAAAAACAAGTCATTTCAAATTAATACACACGGTCTTACTTTCTACGGCATTAGTAGAAGTCGCGGATAATAATAATGTCTACCATACAGCCAGGGCACTACTGGACAGTGGTAGTCAGAACTGTTTTGTTACGGAAAAATTAACTAAACGAATAAATGCGTCTTACATACAGTCCACTATCCAAATATCGGGCGTGGGGCAATCTGTCACACAGTCCAGTCATTCATGCGATATATCAATTCGATCAAAAGTAAACGATTATCACACCAAGCTTCGATGTATTGTCTTGCCATGCATAACGTCCGGTTTGCCTACGATAAACATAGAAGCTGGTTATATACGTATTCCTGAATTCCTACAATTAGCAGATCCCACGTATCACGTTAGTTCAGATATTGATTTGCTGATAGGAGCAGACAGATTTTGGGATCTTTTAGAAACAGATAAAATACGATTACGTAGTGGACCATTCCTACAAAATTCAAAATTAGGATGGTTATTGTCCGGTCCTGTGTTTGCTAGGAATCCAAAACCTACTCACGTTCATTGTCACTTCACTCAGGACATTGATAAACAGCTCCGGTTATTCTGGGAAATCGAAAATATTCCTTCATCATCATCATCATCATCATCATCATCACCAATTCTCACGGATGATGAACGTTTGTGTGAAGAATTATTCAATAATACAACTAAACGCGATGAAAATGGTAGATTTTCGGTTCGTATACCGCTAAGAGAAGCACCAGACACACTGGGCGATTCTTATACGTTAGCGAAGAAACGGTTTCTGTCATTAGAACGCAAACTTGAACGTTTACCGGAATTTAAACGTTTGTACACTAACTTTATGCGAGAATATGATGATTTAGGTCACATGTCGAAGTTAGACACTTGTAGTCAAACTAACTATTATCTTCCCCACCACGGAGTCATTAGGGAATCTAGTACGACCACAAAATTACGCGTAGTGTTCGACGCTAGTGCTGTCACTAGCTCGAATAAATCATTAAATGATATTCAATTTCCGGGTCCCGCGTTACAAAATGATATTTTTTCTATTTTGTTACGATTCAGACAGTATAAATATGTAGCTTGTGCAGACGTGGAGAAAATGTTCCGTCAGATTCTTCTCCAGTCTGACCAAAGGTCATTACAGTTAATATTATGGCGCGAAAACCCTTCGGACCCTTTAGATACCTACCAACTTAATACGGTTACATACGGAACTGCGTCCGCTCCGTATTTAAGTATGCGGTGCATCAGACAGTTAGCGTTAGAGTGTGATGATGAGACCATCGCTCGAGTCATCACCCAAGACTTTTTCGTAGACGATCTCATCACCGGTGATGATAATTTAGATAATTTAATTCGAATTTGTCAGAAAACTTCAGAAGTTTTACATTCAGGTTGTTTTCCATTGCGTAAGTGGACATTTAATTCAGACATATCTCAAGATAAATCCACAGAACATTTTATAGGCGAGCATGCGCAAACTAAAACACTCGGACTGGGTTGGCACAACACTAGTGATGAGCTGCATTTTGTTACGAGTATTGATAATTATGATAGCGAGTCTAACTTAACTAAACGGGTAATGTTATCCGTCATATCACAAATATACGACCCGTTAGGTCTTCTTTCTCCTGCAGTCATAATTTCAAAAACTATTTTACAAAAATTATGGCTTAGTAAAATAGACTGGGATACGCCGGTTCCTAGAGATATTGTTAATACTTGGAAAAAATTCATTTATACGTTAAGATATTTAAAAGACATTCGCGTTCCTCGTCACGTAAAGGGTGATCACACTCAATATACGGAACTTCACATTTTTACCGACGCGTCTCAAGACGCATACGGCGCGTGTGCCTATTTACGTACTTATAGTGATAGCTCTGACGTAACAGTGCGTTTATTATGTGCCAAAAGCAAAGTTGCTCCTTTAAAGGCTATAAGTATTCCTCGTTTAGAACTTTGTGGTGCCTTAATTGGAGCTAAATTATACAAAAAAATTGTTGAATCTCTTAGGTTACAGTTCAGTAAAATATATTTCTGGACAGATTCTACAATAGTCATGGGTTGGATTAAAATGTCACCACATTTACTTAAAACATTTGTACAAAATCGAGTGACCGAGATCAATGACCTCACGGGCGACTCGGTATGGTTGCATGTAAGTAGCAAAGACAACCCAGCTGATCTGTTGTCGCGAGGTTATAGTTTAGATTTATTAAAGGATTGTGAGTTATGGTGGTACGGTCCGCCTTATTTACGTCATAATTTACATAGTTTCGATCAGATTAAATGCGATAATTCTGATGTTTGTACTTTACCAGATTTAAAATGTAAACAAACATGTTTATCTTCTATACAATACGAAGATTTAATAAACTTTGAAAAATATTCTTCATTTTTGAAACTTAAACGAATAGCTGCGTACGTACTTAGGTTTATAAATAACACACGTATCAAGTCGAATAAAGAAGTCCGGCGAACCGATTCTTTATCAGTAAGCGAACTGAATATTGCACAACGAATGTTGATTAGGTTGGTGCAAACAAAATCATTTCCGGATGTTTATCATTATTTAGTTAATAATATTCCCATTAAAAGGACTTGCAAACAATATAATAAGGTTTCTAGTCTTAATGTTTTTATGGATGAACATAAAATAATTCGAGTTGGTGGACGATTGTTTAATTCGTCTAGTTTTACTTACGATAAAAAACATCCGGTGTTATTGTGCAGTAAACATCCATTCACTATTAGTTTATTTAGGTATGAACATATACGTTTATTACATGCGGGTCCTCAACTTCTTTTAGCTACCGTGCGTGAATGTTGGTGGCCATTAAATGCTAGAAACTTAGCAAGAAAAATAGTGCATGAGTGCGTGAAGTGTACACGTATTCGAGGTAAGACATTAACACCTATCATGGGTAACTTACCGCCTGAACGCTTAGAGCCTGGCTTCCCATTTATGCGAACCGGTGTTGATTACGCGGGGCCAGTGTTTATATTAAATAAAAAGGGCAGAGGTTCAAGACTGACTAAAGCTTACATATGTTTATTTATTTGTTTTACGACGCGAGCTATGCATTTGGAACTAGTTACTAGTCTCTCTTCAAATGACTATATTTTAGCATTAAAACGTTTCATTAGTAGGCGAGGTAAACCTTCTGTCATTTATTCGGATAATGGTAAAAATTTCGTAGGCGCAGAGAAAGAATTTCCTTTATTTTTAGAAAAGGAATCAGAAACTATTATTAGTTATGCTTCAGACAATGACATGGAATTTCGATTTATCCCTCCTTATTCTCCACATTTTGGCGGTCTATGGGAGAGTGGGGTACGCTCGTGCAAGCATCACCTGAGGCGCATAGTAGGTAACGCGCGATTAACTTACGAGGAATTTTGTACAGCTTTGACACAAATCGAAGCCGTCCTAAATTCCCGTCCAATTTCACCTCTTTCCTCAGAACCTTGTGACCTTACTCCTCTTACCCCCTCCCATTTCCTGATTGGCCGCCCGTTGACAGCACCTCATTCAGACGACGTCACAAGCAAGCAAACTTCGAGTTTGACACGCTACCAGCGCATCGAACAACTGCGGCAGCACTTCTGGCGGCGCTGGTCCACAGAGTACGTGTCGGAGCTGCAACTGCGAACCAAATGGAAGACGAAGCAGGATGACATCACACTGGGCAGTCTTGTCCTCATAAAGGATGACAATCTGCCGCCACTAAAGTGGCGGCTAGGTCGCATCATACGACTGTTTCCAGGGAAAGACGGCGTGGCTCGAGTAGCGGACATCCACACAACCACTGGAACAATACGAAGAGCCTTCTCCAAGATTTGCCCGCTGCCACTGCAATCAGCAAGCGTCGAGGCTTGACTCCATAATATCGGGATCCTTTTGAAAGCTGGGCTTCCAAGGCCGGGGGCATGTTCACGCCATCTAGTGACAAAGAAATAAAACACAACCAGCAACCTGCGGACGAGCAGACGACTGGCGACATCTACCGGCGAAGATAGCAACTACGTTCAAGGCCGACATCATACATCCCGTATTCGGTCGCCGTTCAAGGAGAACTCAATCATTCAGTTTAGTTAGTTGCTCACGTTCGGTCCGCGTGCGTCGTTCATTCGCGCCCTATAAAACCCCGTTTTTGAATTGTATCCCTCTCTTCTCTCGCGAGCCGCCACCTACTAAACAACAAGTCAAGTGTAACCATTGTAAACGTGACTCTGCTCAAATATAAAATTTGTACCTACGCCATCTTGTTGCTTAATTGAAGAAACCCCTGATCCTGCACACACATGCACACAGCCTGCACATTTCCTTATTCTTCGCTATTGAATTTTGTTTGACAAAACGTTGTTTCTCATATCTATAATTTTTTTTAGCGTGGTAAAATCATCAAATGAGTCCTCTCACCCAGGGCAGGGTAGGAGGGACTATCAAGCGTGTACTGAATAAAATCCACGGTGTCCTTAAATAGCCCTTTAGGTTGTTATGTGTATGTTTTCAATTTACCAGAACCATTGCCTGACCTTGCCCCATTAAATATATTTCCTCACAATTTTTTTCCCGTTCCGACGTAATACGATTACTATAGCTTAAATCTCATAAAACTCTATCTTCATATTCTTCATCAAACTCAAAACATGCGGAACATAATTTAGAAAATTCAAAAAAACCGTCTTACTAATGCTTCTCAAACAAAGGGCTGATATTAGAAGCCGTATATTACATTAACGTTTTTTTTTTGAACGCGGAACGTTTGAATTGCGCTTGCGCCGGATACGCTTCTTCCTCAAACATAGTAAATGCTGCTACGATTTGGTATTGTATTTTTTTGTATGAGAGTTTTGGAGTGTGCAATTGGTGATTTTAATGATAAATAATTGTCTGACAAACTTCCCTGACAGTTGCTAGTTAGAATATATTAGAATAATGAGTGAATTCACATACAGTCAATATTGTAACTCTTTCTCTTGTAATTACATAATTATTTATTAACTCGCGAAATACGAGTAACCTAGAAAGTGAATCAAAACTAGCTTATCAGTTTCCACTTCTCTGGGTGTCGAATATTATTAATTAAAAAAATGGAGTTGGGAGTAGGAGGTTTTTAAATACTTTATGAACTATTTTCATACCCACCAAATGTACAAAAAAAGGAATCGATCATTAAAATCGGTCGAGCCGTTTCCTTAGACCGACCACAAAAAATACATTGTAAGATTGTAGAATACTTTCAAGAGACTAATTTACTACGGTTTCCAGCAGTTCAATGATCTGACCAGGACAATCTTTCAAACATTCAGATGAAGACCTTCACTCAAATTAACGGGATTATCTGTAATTCTCTTAATTCCGAAAGAGACTTGTATATAAACACCTCTTGTAATGGAACTCGTTGTAGGTATTATAAAAGTTATACATTACATTGTTAAGCCGACCACTTTCACTGGATAACTTTTACTTACAAGGACGACCGCTTTCTAACCGTTTGACCAGATCCATACAAGCCGATAACTGCCTTATTCCGATTTCCATAAGGGAGTTTATTGGGTGCACGTTTTTAAATAGGTCACGTACTTGTGTGGAGTACTTTTGATCTGGCTGCATTCCTAAAGCTTGATTGACGGATTTGTGTTGGTGTATGGTCATTTTGTGGTCAATGGCCTCAATTTAAAGTTGTTTATCGTTTTGGATGTGATTTATAAATGTATCTTTAACATAAAGCCTACATAAAGCATGCAAAATAGAAGTATTAATATTACCACAGCTGGAAAACAGGCCTCCTCTTTGAAAGGGAGTGAGCCGTAATTCACACGCGAGCCCAATAAGAGTTGCTCTTGGTACCTATCACACATCACGGATATTAAAAAAATGTTACCATCATCAACCAATGTGTCACAGCATGGTCAATGTTGGTCACATTTGGCTGTTGATCTCATCCAAATGTGATGACTAGTCATCAGGTTAATGTATAGTATTTAGTTTCCTGTAAATTTCTTTCTGCACAAGAAGCCGGAATTGTGATTCACTAGAGATCTAGATTTCATATGGAAAGTATGGTATAATATTGCTAAACTTAAAATACAGAATGTTTTAATTATATTCGGTCATTGATTTTTGTGAATCATTTTTGTGAATTTCTGAACAAAGCCATCGACTAAAACACAAATAGTAATGCTGTTACTAAGAAATTTTACACCTTTTTTTTAATGTGGTTATATGATATAGAGGTAGGCAGCAGAGTAACAGTAGAGTTCTGATTTGTACATTTCTGATACAAAAGTTACATAACTCTGCCCGATCGATCTAGGAATCGAAGTCAGGACCTCATGCCCAACAGTATCGCTTGGGACCACGAGAACAACGACACTCAAAATACAACACCAAAGTTTAAAACTTTAACTTAATAAAAAAATCTTATCGCCTCTTCAGTCGAAAACTCGACATTTACAAAACACAAACTTCTCATAAGGATAAAAAACTTTCTACGTATCTCACTGACATTTAAAACAATCCATATCGTTTAATACGAACATTACTTGAAAGGTAACGGAACACTTTCTCCCGGTTTATGGTCCATTACACCATATATCTCTGCTATTAATGTTAATGGCTTCGTGTAGGAGTCTCGGCGGTTACATATGGCGAAAATACCTTTGTGATGTTATTGTGGAACAAAGATTATGTCATAATGGATTTGGTTTAGTTTGTTTCCTCTCATGGAGAAGAGGGCTGTGTTCCAAATTTAAAATAGTTGGAACAACAATGCTCCTAGCCCACTCCAAATTTTAACGACCTTTGTAGGTAGCTAATAGAAATTACCTTAATCTTCATGCATATATTGTTTGTACAGACAACAGATTGTAGCCGTTTTAATTTACCTCCGTACTTCGGAAGTCCGACAGCTAGTCATACAAAGAAGTATCGGGTTTCTTAGTTACTGATTGTGTATCAGATGGGCAGTCACTCCACTTAAAATACTTGTATTCAGCTTCATTAATTTCAAATTAAAGCAAAAATACTTATCGTTGGAAAAAAGCATAAAAGTGCTGCTCCGCTCGGCTCCTGTTGGTCGATTTATCGAGTCTTCCTCAATAAATAGACAATCCAACAAAAAAGATTTATTCATATTGAATCAGTAGTTTTTGAGGTTAACGCGTTCTACCAAACAAATTCTTCAGCTTTTTAATCTTTCCTCAAAATATCTTTGAAACTCTTCAGCTTTATAATATTAGTATTGATAAAAGTTTCCTCGTTGAAAGTCAAGCAGCTTTGCTGGATTAAAGATGAGTCAGACTGTTTTAAATGACAAGAAGGTATTTTAGAATAAGTTCAATCAGAATTCAAAGGTGAATGGCGGAATTATTCAACATTTATTTCATTTTTATAACATGCGTGGGAAGTGAACTCTATTGTAGAGAAATACCTATTCTTATTCTTGAGACAATTTATCGCAATAAACATTATTGACATTTGCGAAGGTCATTTCCCCGAGAGACCCGTTAGATGTGAGAGATAAATCACTGACTGTGTATTTAATTTAAATTGTAAATATTTTTAACACTTTACTGTAGAAAACAGGAACTTTTTCCAATTTCTCACAATATTGTGCGTTCATAAAGTTCAAAGACCTACCAAAGGCTTCTTTATGAAGCGATTCCGTTCTAAATTAATCGGAAATCAAAACTGAAATGACTTGGACGTCCGAATAAAAAAAACCTATGATGTTATTCTGATGAAGCCATATACGGTAAATAGTCAGTTGAAATAAAATGAAAAAGTAGGACGAATAATTTACTTTGATATTTTGTTTATGTTTTAATAATGCGTTTTATACATATCTATGTTTCCACTGTTCCTTTACATTTGTAGAGTTTTTTTTTATAATTATTGTGGTTATTTTTTTAACTTGTTATTACATGTTCGGAGCACTAGGGAAACATTGTTACTCTGCTTCTAAATCATCGTTGTATTCCTGTCCCTTAATTCCATTACACATACATATGATCACAATCCAAATTGTTTTGAATAACACCATTTCTTGTTGAAAATTTCGTTTAAACGATAACGGACCTAATAAAATAAATATACTTAACTAAACATCTAGCATCGGCATTGCGAATTTATTACATAATTCGTCGATGTCTAATTATCTCATCACCAATGCATCTGCGAAGTTTGGCGATTTCAACAATTGATTTATCAATCGCAGAGCCATCATCAGTTTTAAAACCGCACTCCATCATCTTTCTACATCGCTAACAATTGTGTTGATAGGCCGTCATCGTCAGTGCGATGATCGCTGTTTTTCCACACGTCACGACTACGTACGTCCAAGTGTTGTTAGCTTGTCAGAATGTAGATGATTATCTTCGTTTAAATGGATAAAGTTCAACCTGATCGCTGTTACAACGTTACGAAAGAACTTTGTTACGTTTGGGTTCAGAGGTTAATGTCATCGAGTGTGAAGGATATAATCAATGTTATGGTGTGTGGTCGGCCTATTTTTTTATTTTTATTATTTATTTATACGCCTTTTCATTTTAATAATACTCTTGCTTTGAGAGAATGTGATGGACTGCAAACTAGTGTGGTGCTTTATCGAATATGATGGGAATCTTGTCGTGTTGGTTCCTGAAGTCTAAGCGTTACTAATAATAAAATAAGGATGTTACAGCATCATTATGAAAAAAATCTTGGCTTGAGTGACTTGGACCTAAATCAGTAAACGCCAATCACAAGATTTTTGGAGTCTTAAGCCCATTACATCTATTCTATACATAGGATGTGAGACGTAATTTGCTAAACTACTGAACTGATTCTGTAAATTCTTTCTAAAGCTACGTTATACCCGTGTGTCACGAATATATTTGAATTGCTTCTATAGGATAATTTTAGATCATAACGCGAGACGAGCAGCGAGCAAAAGCTAGTTATTTACAAATGCATGTTTTTACGACAGAACATTAGTTAAGAGCACGGCTAGGTTAAATGCCTTAATGTTATGTACATTATGTCCTTATATTATAAACAAATACGTATAAAAAGTGTCGGCAAACAAATAGAGGTCTCCATTCAAATCTATTGCGTCGTTCAAAAGTTTGATAGTCTCGGACTTACAATAGTTCGTTCACCTAGGATGATATCATTGGGATGCTATTCAATAATATTTGGACTAACTTTTAATAATATTGTTTAAAATTTATTAGATTTATAGCTTCCGACCACATGGTTTAATAAATTAGACATTTTTTTTTTCAACACATTGTAATTTTCCAATGTCAGTAACTTATCCTATGTGACTTAGATACTTGTATTTTTTTTAATAAATAAATAAGAACATAACGCTTGTGATCACTGTAAGAATTGGCAGAGTTGTAATTACAAAAAAAACTACTATGTTTAAGACTCATGTAAAGAGCATATATTATAGAACATAATAACATTTTTTATCACTTTTGGGTCTTCTTTGCGTTTCCATTGCAATCTAAATTGAGTAGGACCCTTTCTTAAACACTTTTTTGTTCATCCTTCACCCGACTATTTGGAAAGAAGTCACCAGATCAGTCGGTTTCGCCCTTTTATTACTGAAGCTACTGGAAATACATTACGTGCCAAAAAGGGAAGAAGCATAATGACGTTATAACAGGTTCATTACAGCACAGATGAACTTTTCACTCAACAGATGAATCAATGACACAACTCTCAGTTTATTTTCACATAACATAAAAAATAAACCATACGTAAGATACGTGCATTAAATCATTTAAACAACAGTGTTTATATTTGAAAAATGTTACAGTGATAGTAATTGATTCTTGTAGTAACGTAAGAGTATTGTTTTTCAAACAAATCACGTCGAAACAATACCTTGTTTTACTTTTTAAGTCTCAACATTATAGTAACTAGTTTATTAGATCAAAGAGTCATGCAAGATAAATCTATACACATAATAAATCTGTAGAAGGGTAAATTCTGTACATTGAAAATATTGAAAAAATAAATAGCGGGGGGTGTTGCTGGATCGATACCAAACCCAAATATGTGATTAAAAAAATTTTTGTCTGTCTGTCTGTCTATCTGTCTGTCTGTGTATGCAGGCATCACGTGAAAACTAACGGTTCGATTTCGATGAAACTTGGTATAATTATACCTTATTATCCTGGGCATAACATAGGATACTTTTTATCCTGGAAAAATCTTATTTTTCAGTTTTATTCATAGACGTTGTTTTGTAGAACCGCGAATCTCCTTAATTATTATAGGCTTAGCCGTATTTGGGTCCAATAGATATTTATAAGATGTCATTGTCAGAGTTACTCAAAATGGAGAAATAAACCATCCACGCGAAGACCGACATCCGCGCGGACGGAGTCGCGGGCGGAAGCTAGTAGATAATAAAGTGACTCTTATTAAAATAGGTTAGTCACTCAGGTTTTCTATAAGTTCTGAAGTAAGATGGAACTTGTAATTAAGTGTGTATCATGGATATTGACTAGCTTATTTTATAGATACAGCGCAACACGCTTATGTTTCGCGAGGAGTTAAGCACGGATGTAGTTAGTAGTGCACTCACATTTCACCATCACTAGTTATGTTTAAGTCTCATGTTAGGAGGCCAGCCTGTTGCCATCCAACGTTTGTCTGACCAAGTAATCAAACCCAGGGCCTTTTGCTTATTACTCACGCTTGCCACCACTAGCCAGCAACCACCAATGAGGCAGCTCTTTAAAAATAACTAGCTCCAATCATAGCTTTGTCATAATGTTATTAGAGACAATGTTAGTTTAACGAATTGCAACAGATTGTAGCATGAACGGTAGTCTGTTGTAATGCACTTCTATTTGACATTTGATACAATGCTAGCGTTGATTTTGATGTCAAACTGAATAGTTGATATGACAGGGGTGTTTCAGATATTTTTCTTATGAATATGAAATATTTATTTTTATGAATATGTTTAAGATTTCTTCAAACTAATTCCTTCTATGAATTAATGAAGAATACAGCTTATTAAAGAGCCATATTTTTATCGAAGTTTAACATAACTTTGCTAACTCTGAGTTTGACGACTTATATTTAAAAAAATGGAACCCAGCAAGTTCCTTTTATTGTCGATATACAATTAACATGATGTATTTTCTTACCATACGTCACATATTGGACATAATTCATACTTTCAGTAGTTACTGAAAAGCTTTTTAAGCTAAGGGCTCCTACGATGGGTCTGATTTTCAGCGATAAAGAAAATGTATAGAAGAGAATCTCAAATGATCTACATAAAAATGATGGTGGATTGCGATTATAATTATAACATATAAACTTGTGATACTGTCCACCTTACGTACATGTCAAAATCTAATGTCTAGTTTATTAATTAACGATGTGGATTTTTATTTGATAATGAATTCTCTCAAGTATTGACAAGGCCAGCTCAAGGCATATTGTAGCTCAACTTGGTACAGGCCTATTTCCGGCAGGTGACTACGACAAATTAAGTTGAATTATAAAATAACTGCATAATGCATGACACAAGCCCAATGAGCCTATAATTGTTTACTGGGACATAAGCCTCTTTTTTTAAGCGAAGAGACCATAATCTACTTCGCAGACTGTCTGCTGGTTGGATCGGTTTCCTCTTGAAATTTTCATGTACCGTTTCGACAACTGTGAAACTATGATTAGGTCTCACTGCCTTGCAAAGGCCTTCCACATTTCCTTTTAAATCTCTCTGCGTTGTACTTTCTCAAGCAAATCACGACGAACGAAGCCAGTTTTTCTTGTACCTGCTTGGTTGACGACAACTGACTTAAAATAAAAATAAATATAAAACCAATTATTATACGATATTTTTACATTTTTTTTACTTATGCTACTAACTCAAGAACAGATGGTCAAATGAAGTCAGTTTTCCATGTGTCCGTTGCATAATTATTAATATATGTATTTTGAACGTACCGAGTCACCTAGGCGTGGCTAGGTCTAGGTATAGTTTCTACTCCGTATAAGGCTAGGCTAGGTTTTTGCCGGGAAACAGTCGATATCGTGACATTGCAGCCCGACATGATCTCGATTTATGAAGGCTGATTATTTATAATTGTAGAATAGTGTAAAGGTTAAATATTGGAGTAATGACTGTGTTGCTATTATTGGATAATTAATCAGAGTGTAAACGCCTTTAGGGCTAACTTGTTTTGATTCTTATTTGAGTTATGGTGCTTCCGATTTGCTTGAAAAGCATTTGGCAATGCCTATCAAGTTTTAGCAATATTTTTCAATTATTAAAATAATTATCTCCAATCTCTCTCTTATAAATATACGAAGCAGTTATTTTTTTCTCAAGCCAAAACTCAGGTTTAATCTATTAAACTGTAGCGATTACCTCATAACGAGTTTCTGAGAACGGCGGAAGAATAAAGCGCCGCAGCAAAGGTCGACAGCTTTCAAGTGAACGCGACGCAGTTGACACCCCATGAGTAAGTGGCTTTAACTACGTGCTTTATTTCTCAAGATGAATGTTATTGCCAACGGCTAGGTTCTTAAGATCCTGTGTAACTTGACAACTTTTAACCATGACAAAGAAGCATAGGGCTCACCTGATGGAAATCGGTCACTCTTTTTGAGGGTGCAATAGACCATTACCTAATAACGAAGCTTTGAATTCAGAAATGCCAAAGCACAAAAAACTGACAACTTCGCGAAAAGTGAAAACAACTCAGTGAAAACAAGGAATAACGAAGACAGAAAAGTACAGGACATAATTGGCGGAATCGAGCACTGCTAAAAGTCGAAACGCTTTAAAAGCACGCAAGTATTTTTTAAATTCTGCGGAATTCAATGAATAATGTGTATTTAATAAAGACTCATTTTAACGGAGTAATAGCTATATGACACGGAATTACGACCATCATTAACAATTCATCAAATATTTAGGTCACCTACGCAAATAACAAACAACTAAATCCTAAAATTAATTCTGATGTCCAAATAATCACCATTATTTGACAACATTCAAGATACATAATAAATTGAAGTTAGTCATAAATCATGACAAGTAAAGACAAAAACTTAATAACATAAACAGAACAGACTTAACTGTGTTAAGTTTATTAAGTGCGCTGATGTTGCAACTTTAACCTTTAGTACTTAGTCATTACCTAGTTTTTTGGTGGTTAACCAAAATTGGCTCGACCTGGTATAGAGTGGATCACAAGTACTTGTGAACTGCTGGTTGAACCTACTTTTGATGATGCAAAGGTCACTTAGTTTAAACTAGTGGGTAAAGAAAATAAGGTTAGGATAGTATCAAAGGAAAAGGCACAATAATCTGCATATAAAATTGATTTTTAAGAGCTGCAGTACAAATTATTTGTGAAAAATATAATTCTAGAACAATCTGGTACAGAAATTTATAATAGTGACACAAATATTGATCGTTTCATATTCAGTGTAGTGACCACCGACATACAAGAACTAGAAAGTGCAAATAAAGAATGACACAGTCACTGATAGATACAGTTGTTTAAATAAACTAGATCCTACTTTTAGAAGATAAGTACAAACGTTAAGTAGTTCAAAATGAATTGTACCTACTACAGCAGCTATACGTAGCTTGTTAGTGAAAACGTAGTGTGATGTTTGTTTATGCTTTGCTGTATTTTGCTGAAGCGTTTGTATCTCTTTCAGCAACCTGTATTTTATTAGTCCTTACTAGAGACATGGGTATCTTGATGTGTTCTGTCATTCAAACATTTGGTCTCTTTGCTGTCAGAAAACATTCATAACTATGTAATGTGCTAGATATGCCACTCCCACAATTTTGTTCACGATTTCATTCCAATCAGGATTTGGTTGCAAATCCCTTTAACAAGACACGCCCATACGATTTACGGCTGCGTAATACTTACATTTAAAGATAATTTAAATACCAAATACGCTTTTCAATCGCCAATGTCCATATGTGACCTCGATATGGACTGGTCCTGTGTCCTTTCTATTGCAAGTGTACTAGAAGTACCCATACTTCAGATAAGCCCTACCTACCTTGTGTTACGGTTATTTCTTGATATCATTAGGTATGTAAATCTCGTTGGATATAGATTTATCAAGTTCAGGTTCCTTTTAAGACGTTGTTCTAGCTAGTTTTATATGGGATCTTGTCGTTGAGGCGTGAGCTTAATTAATATGAATGTTAACCGTTAATTATGGGTATGCTTGTTAAGCTTTCCAACCAAGGATACGCAAGATTTATTGTAATTATTTAAATGAACTACTTTGAATAGTATACCCTTGCTTCTTAGTTTTACTGTTAGTTGAAATTTCTAGAAATTGTTCGTTGGTTTTTCCCCTTCAAGTATCTCCAAACATTTTTGAATGTGTCAACTTACTCTCTATCGCATTACCTTTCTCCAAAGAAGTACAATATTATTAAAGCTTGGCTCATTCATGTAAAAATCTTTATCTACTTTAGGATCCTATTATGATATTATTATCATTATTATTATTATATTATCCTAATAACCTGTCTTCTGGGCACGTTTCCAGATGACAGCGATGCGGAGGAGTACTTTGACGCCTGAGTGTCTGTGCCTTTTTCTGTTTTTTCCTTTTTTTTTAATAATTTTATTTCAGTTTTAGTTTACATTTAGTATTTTGTTGTAAATATTTAGTTTTATTCTTAAATTTCTAGTTTTAGTTATGTAAATACTTTTTTATAAATAGTATGTAATATAACATAAGAATTTAAATTAAATTAATCGCAATAATACTGTAGTTTAAAGATTATGATAATAATGTAACCTTAGATGAATCTGAACAAGTAGGCGAAACAAATGAGTTGGTAGACTTGGTAGTACCAGCTGTGCCTGTAAGTGTAGGCTAACCGCTAAGCGCGCATGGAATGCGAGAGCACGCCTCTGTTGAGATTATTGCAACATGCTTCTTAACTTGCTGAGCTTTTAATTAATTGTTTGTTATTAATAAGAGTTTAGGATAGATTAGGCTTTATAAAGGTGTGCTTGCAATTATAAGCAGTAAAATTCACAAAAGTATCACCTCATTGATGTGCCAAAAACTGCAAAATAATAACAGGGAGCAGTAATAGAAGAAGAAAACCGAATACTATACCTAGTTTAGTTGAGGTAGATAAAGCAGGTAAGGTTACTGATGGGAAATCTATCGTCTAATTGGGTATTATAAAGAACTGATTTTCCCAAAGTCGTTAATAATTTACAAGATTAATAAAGCATTAAGCACAAAGTACATACTTCACAAATTAAGCGAGAACAGAATCTTATTGTTTATAAACAATAGGTAAGCCTATTGAATGGGCGAGCTTGTTCATAAATATTTGTCTACTACCCGATAGGATCTGCGTACGCGCACTATTCGTAGCTTTGTTCTTTTGTAATTATGTCATGGCGATTGCAATTGTTTTTTTCGATGATAACAAGTGAAAGGAAGACATTGTAAATAATTAATTCAATGTCAATATCAACAAGGTAGGTTGTAAGGTGTTGATTGATGATACAAAAATCTTTTATGATAATTGGAAGAGGAATTTGATTACTAATAATACGATTGTAGCGTATTGTGTATTGTGATGTTATTACGATTTTGTTTTAATTAAACATTGTTGTATCATCAATAGCTAATTATTTCTCAAAATGGTTTGAAGTTACGCCTAGCTGAGAAAAGAAGTCATGTGTCAAATAAAAAAATAATTGAATACTGAAATACAAGGTATGCTGAAATGTTACAAATATATTTATTACAACATTAAGGCAAATGTAAAGCCTATTGAAACAATAAAGATGACAACAATGCAAATGGAGATAGTAACAACGTGTAGACTTGGCAGTCGACGATACCGACCGACGTCAAACCGTCTGACACTAGGCCCTCAGGAATGTAAGATTTGCTAAATTTAATCAGTTTTACGTGACCTGCCAACATAGCGCAGCTTATTTGCAGGTCCTACTTGTTGTTCAAATTCCAGCTATTGTATAAATCACCTCCTTACCTGTTCTTGCCAACAATATTCGTAATGCTGGTAATAAGAAACTAGTTTGTGCGAAATTATGCATAACGTTTGGATTAGATAGGCTGAAATTGAATATATTTTGTGCATATTTTAGAGTATTGCCTCATTTTTGGATGTGTAATAGAAACGAATGTAAAATGTAGCAATAATTATACTCGTAGATTTGATAAACGAGAATCGAATTTCGTAATGACGAAGATAAGGATAAAAAGTGGAAGATTGTAAAGTTAATGCTTGCACTGGTAAATTGGTAAAGGATAGCTATACTTTAAATAAAATACTCGTCCTTTGCAAAACATCAATTTATACGTATGGAAGCACAGAATAGCTTTCGAGAAATGATTAAATGATAATAAAATGAGAAAATGACAAAAAGATGGAGAATGAAATGTTGCGCAAGCCTGATGATGGTGCCAAGGGCTGATGAAGGTGATTGACAAAATATACATCGAAGGACATTGGTGGGTACCGAACAAGGTGAGAGAGGCAGCATGGAGTGACAGTCGGTCACGCAATAACAGAACACATTATTAGCTAAATTAATTGATTTATCGTCTGATGCGTACATTCGTACAAGAAGTACTAAAACTCTCACGGATGTAAAAAGTTAAAAACACCAGTGACTAAACAACAATTTTTTGTCACACACGTCAATCGTCCGTTAAATTCTTAACAAATAGAATGGTGTCCAGTCATTAGCACAGAGCTTTCTAAATTAATGAATATTGATGAGAGCTGTTCCAAGCTCGGCCGGTCTTTGTCTAAGACACGACTTACTTAGCCGTGATTAGTGATCGTGCCAGCTAATTCATGGGAACTAGATGGAGTTATAGCCTCAGGACTTTTAGATAATTTTGTATTGATAATGGTTTAAGCGTTGTCAATTGTTTTTTTTTTTACGAGGGGATTTGATTTTGTAGTCAAATTGATTTGTGCTGCTTTGATGAGGTCGTGATTTAAATATTGTTTTTAATAAACGATGGCTAAGCAGCCATTAATTGTGAAACTGGCTCTTGTTTACGCTATTTGTTAATAAAATGTTTTCTTCGTTGGTCTAGTAGTCATTGACTGCTGAGCAAAAGATCCTGGGTTTCCAGATCGTGCAAAGTATAACTTTGGTACGTTCATTAGGAATCCCTTAGTAACAGCCATGGAGTCTGAATTTATGCCCCCTATCACATGGGAGTTTAACATGACTGAAGAAATGATGAATGACTCTTCGTGATGTTATGTTATGTAATACAAGTATTGAATAACGTCTTATGTTAAACTAAAATAAATAAACAACTTGTTATTATCACCATATCTCTTATGAATCACAATGTAATGTATCAGAACAATGTGTGTCAATAATATAAATACTAATTACATTAAAACAATTGTTTCACCTTATTGACTAACACTTTGCTCTGACTTTGTCACCTCTGTTATTAAACAAGGGTTAAGGGTCAATCTAATGTTTCTTGACACTTAATTATGACATTACCTACATGGACAAAATGTCAATGACATCTATTACATGTGTTGATGTTTTGAATAGTTCATTATCGGCATATAAACTCTTGTCATTGGCTTCTGTTATGTTGTGTACATATATGGTCATTTGACTTAATCGTCAGCCACTACCAGCTTTTGTTTATGGATAACTCGATTGATTTTAAAGGCGGTATCAAAAGTAACTGAAATAAACTAAAAAAAAATCACGCGATTGGCGCAGTGGCTCAACAGTTGACTGCTGCGGTGCGTGTTGTGGGTTCGATTCTCACACCGAAAAAATATTTGTATGGCTCTGAGGTAGTTGTTCTAGGTTTAGTTGTTTTTGTATGAGAGTTCTTAAATGTACCCACGATACAGAAGTAATATTTGAGACATTTTTTATTCAACAAATTAATAAAGCTTTGAATATCTAACAGAGCCAATTGACACTACATTACCTATCAAACAGATTCATAACTGTGTGAACAATACTATTGTATAACAAGTAATATTATGTGTCAGTATTTCATAACTTCGTTGACATTGGTGGTACCTTCGGTTATCGTAAGGTGTAATGTATTTAGCGTGTATTTATAGCAATATCTGACCTCTAGGGTTGAGGCTGAGCTGAGGTCACTGGTTAAAGATAATTGACTAGCCAGAATAAATGGCCTGAAGGTGAAGGCTGGTGAAAATAATCTCTTCTGTTTATTTACTGGTTATAAATAAGTCTTTGTCAATATGTCCTAGTCCGGGTCGACGGGAGTGTCAGCATAGTGACGGGGCGCCCTGTAGAGGGCCAAAGCCTGCCGGGGTTGCGGGACTCTCGCAATACCGTGACCCCGGAACCTAAAAGGCTATGAAGAACAACGTGGATTTTAGTCCGTACGAATCTGACAGTCCCTCCCGCTCTGCCCTGGGTGGGAGAACTCATTTGATGATTTTACAACGTTAAAAAAAAAGTCAACATGTCCTGTTTATATTAAAGATTTACCTGTTGTGGTTTTCTAACCATGAAAAAAGAATGTTGAGCATGTTTTTCGAATATAAACTTTAAATTTTCACTGTGAAGTGAGGTCTGTTAGGTATACATTTTGTTATTTTATGTTAAAAGAACTCATATATTAATGAAGCTCTAGGTATAAGACATTTCTTATCTTTTATATTTGTTAGCAGTTAACAATATTTATCACTCAATATTGATTTGATTTATCGATTTTCTAGAGGCTCAGTCTGTGTAGGTCTGAAGTCTTTATAATTCATCACGAAAATCATGAGCACGTCTTTAACAATTCAACCTTTAAAACTCTAGGACATCGAAATGAATCCCCAACCAATAAGACTCACTAACTCCCGATTATGCGTCCGTTTCGCAAGTCACGCGTTCCATTGCGCAAGTTATACTAACTCGTCATAATATCATGCGTACTAAGCATGCAATGTGCCGCTCCTGTGGTAATAGTTAACACAATTGTGCATGATGCAGAGCTGTTAATTTAGTCACAGTAAGTTCTAATGCCTTCACGTAGTGAGGGTGACAAAACTTTATGTGCTAGGTCGGTTTATTGGCGTTGATGAGTATCTGATGACTGTATGAATATTGAATAGGACAGAACCTGGAACAACCATAATTGCTGATAGGTTTATTAAAAATGTCTCTATTCAATCGCTTGGTGCAGTGGATAGAGGAGGGACTTATCTGGAAAGTAACACAATTAAAAGATTAATTCTCCTAGAAATGTCTCCAGAGGAAAGCTTTTCGCTTTCCTCCCTAATATTTATAAATTAGTTATGACTAAAAAAACCATATTGTAGTATCAAGTATGTTTTGAAAGTGGATTTAATTATCACAAAAGAAATTTCAAAATAAAAATATGTAAGTAACAAAAGAAAGAAAACTGAACTGAAGAACATAATGATTTGAGTAACTCACTCAGGTCTCTACAAGCATAAAATCGAGACACAAGACGGCTTACTGGCCAGTTTCAATTACTTTCTCAGTAAGCGCCACACATCCCACATCTCGACACAGTAAGGAGACGGTCATTAGTAGGTTTCTCGACCATCGGACATGCACACGACGACTTGGTTCACTTCTGTGACCCTGTTCCTTTTATGTCGCTTTTTTGTCCCAGCTTCGGTTGCTGTGTTTGTTATTCTTTGGTCATCTTTGTTACAAATACAGATGCAGAAATTCAAATCTGTACAATATGGGAATGGTGAAATGATGTTTTCTTTTTCCACGTTCAGTTATTGGGCACACATACTTTTTTTTATTTTGTGGTAAAATCATCAAATAAGTCCTCCCATCCAGGGCAGGGCGGGAGGTTAGACTTGTACCGACAAAAATCCACGGTGTCCTTCAATAGCTCTTTACGTTCCGGGGTCGCGGTATTCGTTAGTCCAGCGACCCCGGCAGGCTCTGGCCCTCTAATTCAATAATAATAAATAATAAATCATTTTGCTGACATTCTTTGAGGCGCGCGTGGAACACAATGCACCGTCGACCCGGGCATGGTTCGGACAGCGAGTCGCCCTAAATTCGCTACATATGAGAATTCAAATCTGTTACTTAAATTAATTTTAGGTTTTCTTATCTTATCCTTAGGTATTTTTGAATCCTTTGTTTGGTTTTCTGTGTAATTTACTGGTTATGTCTTATCGACAGTTCATGATGTTTGAAATCTCTGTATTTTACAAATGTTTATTTTTCGTATTCGGAAAATCTAACTAATATCTGTAATACAGGCACCTAAACCTAGAGCAGAAATCAAGGACTTCATAAAAATTTTGGACCTTATGTGACTAAAGATTTATTATTTCTTATCTAATGGATTTTCTGTGCCTCTATTTATTAAGTACCCAAATGGTATAGTCTCGTCAAACATATACCTAGGTCAATAATAGAAGTCTAGTGTTACAACGGTATGTGTACCGGTACACAGTGATGTGTTCTAAATTAGTTTCCTGTCTCATCTTTGATGACTCTTGTATGAATACATAGTTCATTATGTTTCTTGCTTGCTCTTTATTTACAGTTATACAACAGGAAGATGACAGTTTAATATTGCTGTCGATAATCATCACGGAACTTCAGCAACTTTAAAACTTTATTTTTAAATTTTTCAATTGTTCGATGATGAAAATATTTTATGAAGGGCAAAATTAAAAAAATAAAAGGTATCAATTAATGTTTATAATTAATAATATAGCAATTGATAATATGCACATGTATTTTCTTGTAAGTAATGACAGTACATAACAGTTTACCATTTGTGTAAACATTGGTTCAATAATTGTTAATTTACTACGTTTAATTTTTACATGAATATTTATTCGAACTAGTTTTCGCCTGGGGCTCATGTAGAGCTTACTTATTTACTCGGGATCGTACTAGCAGGACAACAGTATCGTATGTGGTATTCTAAATTATAAATGATCCTTGTTATGTGTGTAAAGAATTTCGTCCGAATACGTTTAGATGTTTTTATGTGAAAGCGTAAATACTTTTATATACATATCTAGCCATTAATCCCTTAATTCTATAGGTATTTTCTTTATGATCTATCCTCTTAAACTTTAACATTTATAATAGCAGCAAGAAAGCAACCATCGCGGACCTACCAAAAAAAAATACAAACAAAATCAGTAGATTAACTTAACTAAAAACCTCTAATGATTTGTAACGCCTATAGCTAATTAAATCGTGCGGACAAATTACAGCTTATCCAACAATAATTTAATTTGAGCAGTCGTCATGAAAGTATTAATTTGTCAACATCATTGACCTAGCATTAATCGCCAGTTGAGCAATCACCGCTAATGATCACCACATGAGCGATGCGAACAGTAGCCGTTGCGATAGTACTTGTCAGTCGTGCTTGAGCTTACTAAACAGGTGGGAAGCAGAAGGTTCATTTTTTTTCCCCACCTTCGTAGGTCTGTGCGTTTACAAACATTTAATTCAGTAAAGTATAGTTTTCCATTTTGCTCATTTCTTCCAACGTTAAATCACAGTCTTATTTCTGTTTTTTTTTTTTAAATTATTTACATAAACCCACGTGGGCAGTTATAAAATACCATGGAGAAGAACCAGCAAGAAAGTCCACGGTTACTCTTTCAAAATAATTGTTGTTACACCGATAACTGTGTGATATATTTTAGTGAGTAGTGAAACAATGTTTTCAGATAAACGGCTTCTTTGTCTGCCAGCCAATAGCATAAACGCAATAAGTCTATAATGTTTAATTCTTGACAGCTACTTTTTATGTGAAAGTTTTCTTCTCTTCATGTTCTGTTGTGGTATAATTTCTTTCATTGCGTGGGCAACTGGGTAATAATAATATCGTGCATTGTACGAAACAGACCTTCTCTGAATCATCTAATTTGTGTTGCAAATTGTGTTACGATTGTAATTCAGATATGATTATATGTACAAACATCATCATATTAGCTCTGCTTTTGTGTTTATGATTTATGTATATTACCAGCAATTGTAAGAGGTGTATACCTATGATTATAATTTTTGAGACGAAGTGCGTTAGTAGTTTTTTTTTTAAACGTTGCCCCACACTAGGAATGCTATGCGTCAGGCCTGTTAAGCAATTGAATGTATCCCTTTAAAAGGGTCTAGAAAAGTTTCTATAGAACTTAAAGCGAGAGTAATTCCAGTGTGGGAAAGAGACAGAGCTATACAAGTCATCTACCACCATCTCGTTCCCACACTGGAATTACTCCCGCTTTAACTCGTCATGATAGGCTACCTGGTGTTGCAGGCGGCCATAGGCTAAGGTAATCGCTTTTCAACAGGTGGGACTTATGCTTGTTTGTCACCATGCAATAAGGTGAAAAAAAAGAATAGAGATAGAATTAGTTACGCTACGTGTGCAGCTCGAACGTATTACTCGTACTCCTGAATTTATTCGTATTTTGTTTTCCAATATAAAATAGACTTTCAAAAGACAACATATTCACGTCCCATACAAATAAATCATCGTATTTCATAAACAATAACTGCCAAGAAAAACCTCCATGTATCATTAAAATTTTCACCACCATTTCATTCAAAAGTATACTTAATGTCGTTTAAGTAAAGTACAATTTTATTTACAGGCGTGCTTTATTTCAAACAGTTTGGAAAACGCATGCGTGTACGCAATAGGCGGTTACAAATTGTCGTGCGTATTGCAACACATGGCGAACGTTACTTCTGTGGTTTTATCAAGCAATTTTCAACCTTACGGTAACATAGTTAAAGATCATTAAGTGATCATAGCTATGTTTCTAGTAAAATGGCCCAAAACCTTTGTTGGGTTTGTTTGAAAGATTGTTCATTTTTTTCCATTTTAATATTGTAATTTTGTATTGAATACCTACTATTTTATTGAAAAAAGACAAACGGTAAATGGCTAGCGGTAAACTTGATATACTAACTACTTAATATGATTTAGAAAGCTATTATTATTGATGATATTTTAAAATACTGTAGTTATGTGTAATAACAAAAAAAAAAAAACTTTAGACATACACGAAACCATTAATAATTGAAAGGACTTTCATGTTTGTAAAAAAGTAAAGCATTATGTCGTACTCTAATAGATAATAATACACATGGCGATCGCAAAATATCTTTTGCTCTAGGTAAAATTTAAAAATGGATTAAAGTTACCAATAACTATTTATTGGTAACTTAACCCTATGGTAACGTAACCCTATGGTAGGGATACCAGCTTGGTATCCCTAAAGAGGGTTATGCTGTGTTTCTGTCTTTCAAATGAAATGAATCGAAATCAAGAGAAAAAAAATCACTCCGATACAAACTTCAATTGCCAAGTTTTAAGACAACAATAATATGCTAGATCAGCGACACCTTAAACCTTCAACATCCATGCCAGTCTGGAACAGTTGCATTACTAGCTTGTCACTTGGTATGCGCATTGCGCACACGCATTGCGTGCTTGCGTCACTCATTGTCGTCTCATTAGTACGCGCACGATGAGCTGATATTATAACACGGTACGCTTTGTTATTTCTGCCTGCCTTGTCTGACAGCTGTGGTTGCTGTGTGGTCACTAAATTGTAAGTATGAAAGATATGCCAGTTTTTGTTGTGGTGGTAGGTAATTTGTCATAAGTGAGATCCTGACGCATCTGAAAGTAATGAGTGTGCACACTTGAAGGTTTTGTGACTCTTTTGAAGTCATCACAGACTTTTATGGTGAAGAAAATTGTGTTGAAAGTATGTAATGAGTATTATGTGATGAATTAATTATCCATACATAAACTCGCGTCTTCTTCCCACGGCGATAGGCAGAAACTATTGAGCGCCATCTGCTACAATCCTTACCTATTCCTTTCGCTTTTGAAATTATTATCATAATAGTTTAGTTATCCCTATGCGACAAGACATCATATAGATTGACAAACGTTACTCATATAATATTTTTTTTTATCGTGGTAAAATCACCAAATGAGTCCTCCCACCCTACTGTCAAACTTGTACTGACTAAAATCCACGGTGTCCTTCGATAGTCCGTAGTTTTCGATGTCCTTTACGTACCGGGGTCACGGTAATCCGTTGGTACGGTAATACATTACAAAGAGTCTTGGTTGACGAAAAATCTTTCCTTACTACTATTATAAATGTGATATTACTAAGGATGGATGGATGTGTGTAACTTTATCACATAAATACTACAAAACGGATTTGAATGAAACTTTAACATCTAGCTTAAAAACGTCTGACAAAACGATAATTTTTATACCGATTTTATAATACTGTGAGATAATCTTCAAGTTACAAATGGACGAAGCCGCTGGCAAGAGCTAGTATCTAAAATAACGAAGAAATACTAAGAAATATACAAAGCAAAATATGTAGTTATACTTACAACAGAAAATTATAATTGAGCAACATTTAAATGCACTTAATTGGCGCTGCAAAATTCATACTACATTTTAATCCTTTAACTCCACTTAACTTAAACTGCATTCGTAATCTTAATTAATCTAATGACCGTCTCTTTCTTTCGCAGGTAAGCGACTTACTGAAAATGCACCTTAAACATCAGGAAATAAGACTGGTTATGCTCGGTAAGTGGATACTTACATAAAAGAGTGTGAAAAGAGTGTGTACAGTGAAAGTTACTGAGACATTATTTTATTACTATAGATCAACAAAATTATGAATAACTAAAAGTTTCGTTTCATTTCTGTTAATGAAAGGTAAACAAAGACATTTTTGTTGTGTAACCTAAGGTAAGTGACCGTCTATGAATGAGTGAGAATTTCATAAAGGCACATGCAC
The DNA here is from genome assembly GCA_943136025.2 of Agrotis puta. Taxonomy (NCBI): domain Eukaryota; kingdom Metazoa; phylum Arthropoda; class Insecta; order Lepidoptera; family Noctuidae; genus Agrotis; species Agrotis puta. The sequence continues at coordinate 891,320 of OW964168.2, forward strand.
GGGACGAACTTTTTTCAACTCGCGATAGTTGGGTAGACGCTTGCATAGATGAAACTCATTCACTCGAGATTTTAAAAGCTCCAGATTATAATAATCGGAGATCAGATAGGGAAATGTCTCGTTTTAGGCCTAAGAGGAGTCTACCTACATCCTAAGACGCCTACGTTCTTCATATTAATCAGCACTTTTAAGTTTTTAAGTTGAAATGGTTTGCATTCAGTTTCCTAGGGAGCAACATTATTTCGTAGTGATGAGCGCATTCAATATAAAATGATATTCGTTAGTTGCACTTTAAGACTTATTTGTAACTACATACATTTCGCTAGTTAGGTAAGTGCATTGGGTGTGAGCCAATTGCTCATTGCGACCAACAACATAACGAGCCTGTTACTAAGTTGAATGTTACCATGTGGACATCTAAATTACACCATGTTATACATGATAGCTTCATGAATGTGTGTGTCTGCTACAATTGTCTCCAAAACATCCGGTTCCATTGAATACGGCTTTTATTTGGACCATGAAATCGGACACATGCACTAACATCGACTACGTAAATTGTGGACTTCAGTAATTTTAAATGACGCCGTGGTTCTACACATGCAGTCCATTCAGTTCAGTTATGTATTTAAGCTTAGACGGCTAATCTGCTGGTGATACAATAGCGCCTAAAACTGTATTAAAATCAGTTTTATGTTGAGTGATGTAAAAATGGATACAAAAACCTGGAAAACAGAATTCAGTCCATAAAATAAGACGATGTAATCAAATTTTTAACGTAACGTCACACCAGTTTTATCCTAAGGATTAGGTAGAGATGGTCGCGGGACTTACGAATTACCGTGACCCCGGTACGTAAAGGGCTATTAAAGGACACCGTGGATTTTAGTCAGTCAAGTCTGACAGTCCCTCCCGCCCTGTCCTGGGTGGGAGGACTCATTTGATGATTTTACCAAGTTAAAAAAAAAAGTGTCGCACTGTCCAGTTTTTTTTTCTATTGTAATGCTACACAGAGTCAAATTAGCACATGTCCCCAGTATCAGCGTTGTTGGAAAGCTGTCCCACATGATCGCAGTGCCAGTTAGTCGCTCCACTAACTCGCACGTTCCAGTGCTCGGTCCGTGTCGAGTAGCCTGTATGAGCACTCGACTGGCTTCCAGTACTGGTATGAGGGGTTTTTGTTATTGGTTGAGCTCTGATACGTGGATTAGTGAGTGTGAATGGTTTATGATTTTCCTACACTTTTTTTTACAATTAGTTTCAATTTTGTTTTTCTTGGTTGTTTTTCCGTATGCTAAACTAACGTATAAATACTACGAATGTGATAATATGACCTCGAATATGATCCTGAATTAAATCTAGTTTTGTTTAGGTCCCACTTTCAGTTGATTGACACTTTCACTTTCTGTTCTTTCAGTTTTTTAGGCTTTTTGAAAAGGTGACTGACAAACTTGGTTATGTTCGGATTTATTATAATATTAGTATGAAATTATTTAACAAAAATGAAAATACATAACGCTCTCTTCTCACGCAAGTCGTGGCAAAGACCTCTCAACAGAATTTTATGTTCTTTTATCTATCGGAGACAGTACATGCGTTAGGTATACGAGGTTGTTTGTCCAACCTATGTGGCCATTTATCTCCAAAACGACTAGTCCTTTTTGATGCGGTGACAAGATTGATGTACAGATAGTCAATAACTTCTACCAACGGCTCAGGAGCGTGTCCTTTAACCCAACCGTACAAAGCGTTTTGCGAACACTTTGTACAGCTAAGGAGTGGAATTCCCTGCCGGAATTACGTCTTTTGTTTGCCTGCCGGATTCGCTTACCATCAGGCGAAATAGTAGACAAACGCGAAAATCGTTCAAAACACAATAAAAAAATCTCAAAATGTAATCGGACTACCAACCAACTCTTTATTCCCACATCTCATTCATTCATTTTCATTCCATTGACCGACCACCGGTGGCTCCGCGCATGCGTGACGGACGACCCCACGCTGTCGATTGATCGCTGTGAGACCCTGCGCGCACGCATCGACTACGCAACTATCAGATTTATACGTTTCTCGATCATTTGCGACGTGTGGGCAAGCTTCCAAGAATGTGCGAATATGGAACATTATTTTAGTATGAGGAAAATTGTGGTTTTACAAGTTATATACGGTTTGTTGTTGGTAAATAGAACTATTCTTGCCTTTTCGAGATTTCCTTAAGGAGGACTGAAAACAATAAGTTGCACTGAGAAAGTCTGTGAAGGTGTACTACAGAAACTACCAAAGGTGACGTTTTATATTACTAACGTCGTGTGATACCGCTGCCTTTTTTTTACCTGGTTAAATCATCTTATGAGTCCACCCACCCAGGGCAAAGCGGGAGGGACTGTCAGACTCCTACTGACTAAAATTCACGGTATCCTTCAATAGCCCTTTATGTACCGGGGTCACGGTAATTCGTTAGTCCCGCGCCGCTGCCTTGGCAAGTAAATTGCAAGTATTACCCCTAGGGGTCAACTTAAAAAGAATTTTGGTACGCCACAACTGGATATGAATGGTATCTTTCAAGGACATGCAGTCATGCATGCTTCACATGTTGGATTGGTTCAGAGACCACATTAGATATTAAATTTTCTTAAATTCGTATTTATGTTTTGCTTTGTCCATTGATAATATTTGAGATATTAAGACAACCACATATGGATGTTTATGGACATATGGATAGACAATTAAGTCTTAGAACATGCTAATCTATAAATTGCGTGGGCTACCCGCTGTTAGGTCTTCTAAAATATTTCTAAAATCATTTTAGGCACGTTTTTCAAACCAGATCTCTAGAGCACTATCAGACATGCCAAGCTAGTGATGTAACTAAAACTAACCATTAGAACTAATATTTAGTATCGCACGGTTCCTTATAAGGGGACTAGTTTATAGCTGTGTGGTAACATGGGCTTTCTGAATCATTATACTTTGCACACGGGTCAAAGAAGTAGTCAGTTTGCGTCATATTGTATTGACCTGATGAATGCTTCTTCATTCTTGAATAGTTTGAAACCCACACTCATTGCTATCAAAAACACAGACTCATTAAAATAAAGAGGGAATTCTTAATCCAAGGCTTCCATTTGTTTTAATTGCCATAGAAAAAGTGAAATGCTACTATTAAAAACGTCGTTTGGCAAACCAATAAATTAACTTGCCAATCGACAAGAAAAATAATTGTGTTTTAAATCTTATTGAAGAAAATAAAAAAAGAAAATCATGCATCAGGCATCCATACAGGTGTATGGATTTGTATTGCGATAATCGCTTGCATACCAAAGTCGTAAGGTGTCAGTGTCTTGCGTCGTATTGTGGACGAAGGGGCTAAAATAACTTTTCTTTAAGAAGACCAAAAAAAGAATTTTCCAAATCGGTCCAGGCGTTATTGAGAGATCGCGGAACATACAAAAAAATGCGACAAATTGAGAACCTCCCCCTTTTTTCGAACTCTTTTAAAGATTGACCATCAACTTGAAAGTAAACAACCGCCATAAAATAAGATGCACGAAAGAATCTAGTCATTATCGAAATACAATCCTAATGACTCTATCAAGTTAATGGTTGTATAAAGGCTCCCACACAAAGCACAATCAACTAATTAATTCAACAATTTACAGCTGACGATTCTCCATTAAATAAAAATAAAACAATGTGCTTCCTCTATAAAATTATAAATATTTTATTATCTTACCATCTATGGCAGTGATTGGTTTATGTAAATGATTCGTGACCTATTAGTGTTATGTTAGGGATATTTGATATTATGTATGTTTTGGCTGAATGTTAAGTTTAATTGCCGAACTAATTTTGGTTATATTAGAAAGCAATTATATGTTACCGTTATGTTAACAAATAGTTTAAGTAGTTACTGAGTAGTTCTTTTGACCAGATATACATATGAATGTGGACGAAGCGCAAGGAGTAGAAAGATTTATTGCGAAAGCATACGAAGTAACAGGAAAGTTTAACTTTAAACCTTCCTTTTGCTTAACTCCTACCTAAGAGTTTGCTGGTCTAATACAGTCACTTAGCAATATTCCTAATGATTTACTTCGTGAATGAATAGTAGAAGATTGTCCAACGAAGTTCCTGGAAATGCACAAAGTAAATCATTAGGAATTTTGTTTAAAGTGACTGTTTTAGATCCGATGATAGGCTTTTCACTCCACCCAGGGGGGGAGGAATTATAATTTGATGTAATTTTGACACCCCAAAAAAGGTAGTGTTCCTATGTAATCTGCCTACTTTCAAGGGAAATAAAGTGTGATACATTTATGTATGAAAACAAGATAATACTCTTACACTAAATATCACACAGTTATGTAGCGGTTTCTTTAAACAATTATATTAGAGAGCTAACGTTTAATGTTTTTCTCACGACTCATTTATGGACCATAAACTTAGTTTATGTTTTAAATTTTCTTATCTATGTGCTTGAAATTAAATTGTTTCAAATTGCACAGGTATAGGTGTGTGTTAAGTTTTATTTCTGTTTCTTTTTTCAACATACACCTCGTTGGAGCTTCAATAGTAATAAAAATTAACGACATATCCATTGTTTCGACGCCATTGTTTACTAACGGAAAGTGTAGAAAACGTATAGCGTTTAGGTTGCTTAAAAATCGGAGACATTTTATTGACGTGTTAACCCATATGTCATCGAACCCGTAACATAAAGTTTAAGTATGTTACTGTAGGTTTTTGGCTGACATAATGATTAAAAATTAATAAAAACAAATCAAAATGGCGTTGTCATCATCTTTGATTGTTACTCGTTATCGCAATCTTATTATTTCAGATATTTTACGAGTAAGTAAAATTAAAATTTAAATTATTTCTTCTTTACTTACTTTTACGAGTTGAATCTGCTGCAACAACTTGTCAGAAAAAAATAATATCCATAAATCCTTAATAATCTCACTGATAAGCTAATCTCAGCTGCAAAAGGCAATAAAACACGCACATTACCCCATTCAAACGCTAAGGATGTGCGCCATTATTTCGAGTACGAGTAGAGCTCGGTTCAAGGAGATATCGATTACATCGTTACACCGATCGCCGGCCGCATCGAGTGTTGCAACCTTCCAATCGATTCTTATTATTCAATATTGTTATATTGCTACTGCATACTGTTATGGTTTTTATTGTAAGTGATTGTTATATTGTTGTGGATTAGCCAATTTTGGTTTTGTTATTCAATGAGAATATTGACTTTCAAATGTTTGTAATAAAGGATTTGACTGTATTATTTGACTGGAAACTTATGTAGTTTATTCCTTTTTTCATTAATTTTTCGTTACCTGAGGCTCGTAAGCTTTCAGACAGCGAGAAGTGAAGTTTTGGTCGGTTATAAGTAGAAAGAGCTTTTAAACGTTCCGTATATTTTGTAACGACCTCCACTATGGCTATTAATATAGGTAAACTTCTCATTGTCTATCCTCGTGAAGTCAGTAACCTACTACTTCTAATTTTGGTTCTAAGAATTCATTTAGACCTTTGATACTATTCTTTATTTTTGAGACATCATGATTAAGATTAGCAAGTTTGTTGTGACAGCCAACTTTATTTGAAACTTGTTGAAACTTCGTTTCGCGTATCTTTGACATTTGATCACTAGGTCTTAATATTTCAAAACTGCAAAGCTAAAGAGTGACAAGTCTAGGCTTTAATACAATGCTAACCTAATGTATTTGGAACTTTATGAGTCGCCACTGAAAGATAAGAACCTGTTAACTTGATGTTATTGCAGAATCTAGTTGCCTTTTATCTATGCAATAAGTATATCTTTTATACCATCTCAACTTCTGTCCTTGTACAATTTTGGTTTGGAGACACAGGCATTCTGCAATGATCATAATATAACTTCAGCGCCTTTGTGTTGAGTAATTTCAGAGTTCATATCGAGCCCCATCCATATGCAGATCTGCCGGAAACAATCCATCACAACGTTTCCTATGAGATGCTGTAGACAATGCCACATAACTTCAATTGGTCAAAACTTAACAGTCTTTTTTTTTTTAACGTTGTAAAATCATCAAATGAGTCCTCCCACCCAGTCAAGAGGGACTGTCAGACTCGTACTGACTAAAATCCACGGTGTCCTTCAATAGCCCTTTACGTTCCGGGGTCACGGTAATTCGTACAGTCCGTCTACTTAACCGTCTTACTACAAAAAAGTTAAACACCGGTTGAACAATTGTCTAAAAAAAACTGAGGGGTCGTGTTGCAATTCCACTTTTATAACAAGTGTTTATCGTATGTTTAACTTTTTGTAGTAAGACGGTTTATGTTTATGTGATTTGCTTAGATTTTGTGAAAAGCGCGCCTTTTGGCGACTGTTTTTTTTTTCAGGAAATACTGATGTTTATCCTAATATGAATTAGTGACTTTTTATTTTAATTTGTTGTCCCTAAAACAACATTAATAAGCTCACTGACATAATCATAAAATCAAAAATATCAATAAAAAATAATCATACAATATGTGAATCATATTTGATGAGTGTTTTTATTGATATGGATTTTTGCTAAAACAAAACTAGACCAGTTTTTTAAATACCGTTTGTTGCCTACAATCATACAAACGAGACTTAAAGATCAGTGAGTATGTTAATTAGTTGGACACTCATTAGTCTGGCCTGAGCTTGGATAGTTGGACAATCAGAACCAGCTTTGAAATATGACGACCCAGATAGGAGAAGTTACTGGTATTTTTAATTGTGTATTATTGGGTAATGAGAACATGAATTGGGACGTAGTGTCCGACTATTAATATTACTCACTGTACGTTTGTGTAATGAATTTGACAGTTTTATAGTTTTGATGAAAGAGTTTATTTATAGTATCGACTATATATTGATTTAAATAAGTTAACGTATATGTAAGTGATCGTAAAAACCTACTTATAAAATAAATATTATCGTTATATTATTAAATTTATTTATTTGTAGACGACTTTCTGTACGACATACATGAGATGAAATTGAGTAATGATTTAGTCGATTATGAAATTATGCTCTAAATTTCATGAATGTGTAATAAATGTAAATATATATGTAATTAACTCAATTTACGATGTTGTTAAATAAAGTTTGAATTATTCAGTAGAACAATTAAAGAAGCAAACAGTTTAAAAAAAGAGGTAATACTTGAATCAGTTAATTAACAAAACTAAGAGTTTAGTTTTTTAATCTACTCTGTAAAGCTAGTGGCGGAAAACGAAACATTTGCATTTTCAGGGTTCCGTTGACTGTTGCACCCATGTGTCATGTAAAATAATAGCAAATGCTTGCACACAATTACAAACATTGAATAGTAATCCTAACCCTACGGTTTTCGTATGGATCAAAACATAGTTTTTTCAAAGCTGAGTAGGATTGTTTCAACTTGATTGATCAGGCTGTTACAGTAAATATAATTTACCTAACAGCAACAAATCTTTCGCGAAATAAGTTGAGTAGTTAAGTTTCTTTATGATATATCTTTACGAGGATTTCGCACAATGAAACAGTCTTCTTTTACTGTTGGGCCTACACCAGAAACCATGTTAGTATTGTAGAGAAAACTGAACTTTTTAAAATATGTACATAAATATACTTACGACATAGGTGTGAACAATGGCATAATGTCTTGAGGCCTATCGAAAAACTCCTCCCAATGATATCACACCAATGTAGATAGGTACTTCCTCTTGCATCTACATCTTCAATTACCATATAATGCTGTTCACAACTTCTCAAGTTGTCCAACGACTTACATTTGAATATCGTAATCCTAAACGATTGTTACAGCTTACACAATATTAAGCTTACCATTTACGGGTTAAATGCTTTTAATTAGCTATTAATGTTGCTATCATAATTATGCTCGTGAAATATGTCCTGTTTATTGAAGGTTTATGTTCTAATAGCCACGCAATGTACTGAAAAAACCGAATTATACGGTCGTTAAATTAGATGTCATTTAATTAATTGGTTTAAAAATACTTTTACTTTTTATGTCACATGAATAAATTATGTTTTAAACTATTTAGATAAGGTCGGTGTTACCTGCCGAACATTAACTTATCTCTCGAATAAATTAATCATGTTTTTAAAACTAGATGAGGTCAATGAAACTTGAAAAATAACTTGTTTTAGAGGTTATGTTACTTACGCAAAACGTCACAAGCAAATACCGTTTTTACATGCTGGTGACGTCACGAGCCCTTCTCGAATTTTGATGCGTATCTTGGTAAATATTCATTGATTTTATAAAAGAAAAAATACGTGTCCATTATCTTTATGATGGACTAATTATGCTGAAGCTGATGATGCTGTCAAATACGCTATTTATTCATAACAACTAAATTATAACACCTATGAGGTGGTGATTGATGGCTTTCAATGGATTCAAGTAAATAAATAAAAGCTCTTTCAAAATAACATGGTGATTATCACAGTTATTACAGCATAAAATGGGATATTTATTATATTATTGTTTGTTTTGAGTTTTCGGTATTTCTCTGTTACTGGATGCTCTCAAAATAAAACACTAAACATACTATACATTTATCCTATTTTAAGTTCTAATGATAACAAAGTATTGTTCTAAAGCTATCCAGAAATGCAAAATGGCGTAGATCTTACAACAGAATAATCTCATGGTTACCTACAATGTGTCGACACATTTTAACTAATCATATCTTCAGTTGACTATGGTCTCTATTACGATAACAGAGACAACGCCTCCTGAAATTCGATCATATCTTCAATTAGCATATAATGGCCGACCGCTATTCCCACAAGTGGTCGTATCAATCATACGTGTATGTTCACGCTCAATGTCGTCCGGTACTGGGCTGTAATCTACATTTCAATCTGTATGTGACAGTGAATTTGCATATTTACAAAGCCTCTCTATAGTTGAGGAGTTTGTGCATTGGTCTTAGTAAATGATACAGATTAGAAGCTGCGATTTACTTTGATATTTCAGAAGTTTTCAGTTACCAGACTGCATTTTTAGAGCAAATTTATTTATGGACACATTTCAGCTTATTAAATAGCGTCTGTTGTCATTATTGCTATGGAACAGTGAAACTGGTTTAGATGTACTGTTCAAGTTTAGTCTCATGAGTAAAAAAATACGTTTTAGAATTTACATTTGTTTACTCATATAATTATTGGGTGGCATCAAATCTTGCGTTAATTTTTTGTAAAGATCACCTACACTTTAAATACAGTTTTGCCTATTTTCCAATAAAACTTTTAATAAAGAACTATCAAAAAGTGGCTTACACATGCGTGGCCATTGCGTACCTCTCGCAAGTGTACAGTCTCCTAACTACCAGTATGCTGTACCCTTTCACGTGGCCCGCAGTGTATGTAAATAGAGGCGGTTGCATGTTCAACATGTTTATATATTCATAGCTCCGTTTGTTGGTAACGCAAGGTTACGAGTTACTTCTTTGTCTAATATTGGGTTAAACTCAGATTACACTTATTATCTTTAGCACACGATATGTTGATTTTGATTTGTAATACTTATTTAAGTATCTAGTATATTATTATTCCAATGTATAACTAGGTATATATTAAGTGTTTTGGAAAGTATTTAAAAATAAATAACCATGTTGGTTATTTGAAGTTATTGTAGAATGGTTTAGTCGCGAGATTGCCATGAAAAGGCACCCCATCCCAAAAAGTGATAGGAATAATATTAGAATTTATGTATGTTCAGCTTGAAAAAAAAATGGTTTAATGAGTGATTTTTTGTCTTTTTCAAAGAAAATTAGAACATAATTATCTATTATTTAACTGGTAACATAACATTTATGTTTAGAGTATTGATATCAGTGCAGGAACAACCTGCACAAAAATAAAAAAAGTAAAAAAAAGGGCCAATATCCAGGGAGCTGTGGGTTGGTGGATTTCTAACATCATTTGTTTATGACCCCTAAAACATCAACCTAGAAGTTATCTACGAAGAAGGTCCAACATCTGACATTTATCTTATTACATCGATTATGTTAACTCTTGTATAACAACTTATACAATTTATTTAACACCTCCGCACCGGTGACACTGGCCCAGGCTCACTTAGTATTGTTAGAGCGGGTCGAGGTGAGGTCGCCACTGTTTTGTTCTCTAGCTCTTATCTCTGATATGAAGATACGTTTGTATTGTTATTGTAGCCGTTGGGTAACTTACGCACTGTTATTGAAGATTTCGATCGCTATGCTGTGGATTTCGACTGGAAAATGGCCATTGTCTTTCTTATGTTTAGGTGTTGTGAAAGGTGACAAAATTCTGGAAGAAATATTAGAATATGTGTTATTATTTTATTTCAATTAAGACATGTGATGTTTTTTTCTTTTGAAAAAATATCTCCCGTTACTTGAACTGACAATGCAAACAAAAGGAATAATGATGAAAGTTAATCTAACTACGCAATATAGCGAAAGGGACTGTTCGACTCTTACTGACTAATAACCACTCTGTTCCTTCCAGAGTCGCGGTATTCTGATGAGACAGTCCCACAATACCATCACATAGTTAGCTGGGAGCCTCCCAAACACTATAAAATGAAGCTAGAAATGGCAGAAAGATTTTTAATTAGAAAAAAAGAAACAGTACTTAAAAAAATGCTAACACTTCCATAATCTTAATTGTTACGTACAACATAAATTCCTCAGTTCCACTCCACCTTCAACAGCCGTCACACAATGGACAGAACTACTTTATCCTGCGATCAGTTCTCATAGAACAACGGAGTCATTAAGTCCAGTCCGCCATTGTGGACGGTGGCCGTATGGAAACTGATGACTGATACGAAATATATTGTGTGTGAGAAATACTTCACTCACGATCTATTAAACAGCTGTGAGTGGACAGAAGACTAAGGATCTAATCAAAGGTATTTTTTTTTATCGTGGTCAAATTGTCAAGAGTCCTTAACGTTCAACAGCCCTTTACGTTCCAGGGTCAATGTTACCTAATGAGGCAGTACCGCGACCCCGGCTATTATCAAATTGTTTAGATAAACAATGTTCTCGGTTTCGGTCTGTATAAACTTAAAGGGGAGGTTATACCTTGCTCAATTCTGTTAATCAAATTATTAAACATGTGGGGTCGGAAACCAACCCCTACTGAATGGTAGTAACTTCCGTCCTTCAAAGCTTCTAACAAGTCTTTTTAACAATGCTTACGGATAATGGAACTTTCTGTAATAGTTGTCTTTGAGTCTGTGAAGAATTTTCAGCTCACAACCTCCTCTACTTGACCTGCGAGACGCCACACAAAAAAAATTGTGGTCACAAATTGTGTACGGTTATGAGACTGAGCTTTTATTGAGACTTTCAGAAAGTTGTGTAAAGGTTAATTACATTTTTAACCGAATCCTGTACAAGTAAAGAATTTTATTTTAAATTAAGGAATTTAGAAAGGTAAAACAGAAATGCGAAAATAGTAGCGAAACCAGAAAAACTGGACATTAACAGTAACTATCCCTGAAATCGTGGAATTTGTAACAGACAACTAAGACATTAATTGATAATAATATATCCTCATAATAATATTATAAAAATGACACCATAATTATCAATTTAATACCCAAGGTCTAGAGGCAGATCTACTTTTAACACTATATGCCAATCCACTGTCATGTATGAATCTAAGACAATTGTAATCTTAAGAAGTAATCGCACATTGAGTTCACAACATTAAATTAACTATTACCATATACTTTACTATTACCAAACCCTAACTGAAAGGTCAACGTAACTACAGTATATAATTTCACACTTCGGTACATAATAACTGTTACGAGTATATCCATACAATGAACGGCCACTCATACGTATACTATAATTTGTTTATTATATTTTAGTACAACTGCTAGTTATCTGTTTTTGCGTTTACTATGTAATTTTTAGGTGTTACTTTCAATTTTGAAGGCGATGCTTTTGTTTTTTTTTCTCAATTCAATGTTTGGAATTTAAATTAAGTGTCGTAATTTTATGTTTGTGTTAAATATTGCTTAATGTAAAAATATAATAGATAATTTTAACTTTAGTATCCCTTTGAATAATTTAATAAATCTTTATTAAGCTTATCACACATTTATCATAAACAATATTTATCATAAATAATGTAGGAACAAGAGCAGTCGGTATATTAAAACAGATTTTTTTTACTAATTCTAAAATATGCTTTGAATACCTACTTCTATTTTTAAAATTTTCTCAATTCACCAGCATCATTATCTAAAAATACAAAAAACATGCCATGTATTATAACAGTCCTTTTGTGATTCATGAAAACTATTGTAACTTTGCTTAAAATTGCTGCTATACATTTAAAAATAACTTGACAGCTCAACCTTGTCATAACCATAACACATGTGAATTCTCTATTAACACAACAATGACCACGACAAAACATCGGAAGTGTAACAGTATTAGTATCGCGTGACCAAATTGTCCGTTTCCGTAGATCGCGATCGCAATAGTGTGGGAACAATCAGTGCAATAATAAATAATAATTATGATTATTATTTCTATTGTTAATAGTGACATGGACAATGGGACAGTGATGTCTCTGTGATGGATAGCTATAATTGTCAAAAGCGGAACTGTTTTTAATCGGATTAATTTTATTGTTGAAACAAAAAGATTAATATTTCATTGTATTTAAAGCTTTCCTTATGGTTCCATTGTGATTTGTAAATCTTGATAGATGTGCGGGAACAGGGGATGCTGGTGGAATAAATCCAGGAAAATACTCGAACAAGAATATATAAATTTAATTCGGTGTTAACTACACGAGTTAAGTATAGCAAGTGAAGAAAAATTGTCGAATCATACAATAATTACTAATTACTACTGCTAATAAATAGTTTTGGTGACAAACGCAAGTTGCTGCTATGGTGAAACCATCAGGCGCACGAACATGCCCCCGGGCGTTGAAAGCAACGATTTCAACCAGATTCCGAAGTCACAGGCAATGGGCAGATTCGGTTGAATGCCCTTCGTACGATGCCAGTGGACGTCTGAATATCAGCCACACGAGCGATGCCATCTGTTCCTGGGTGAACTGCTACAATACGGCCAAGTCTCCATTTCAACGGAGGAAGATTATCCTCTTTAATCACGACTAAGGAGTTCAGCTTCAACCCATCCTTGCAGGAACGCCATTTAGTCCGCAGCTGTAATTCCGCCACATACTCCTTGCTCCATCTGCTCCAAAAATGTTGGCGGAGTTGTTCAATCCGTTGGAAGCGATACAGATGGTTGGCAGAGCGATCTTTATACTCAGGTTGCGGCAAAGAAGTAAGAGGCCGTCCAACAAGAAAATGACCCGGCGTGAGCGGTGTGTAGTCAGCAGGGTCCGAAGACAACGGCGTCAGTGGACGAGAGTTCAAGATGGCTTCTATCTTAGTTAGTGCAGTGTACAGCTCCTCAAAAGTCAGATTACAATTTCCCAACACTCTTCGAAGGTGGTACTTTGTTGACTTTACACCCGCCTCCCAGAGGCCACCGAAGTGCGGGGTATACGCAGGGATAAAATGAAATTTTATTCCATCGTTAGCTGTACTTTCACCCAAGGACAAACTATTTTCCTTTAAAAAATTTGAAAGGTCATTGTACGCACCGACAAATGAGGTACCGTTGTCGGAAAAAATGTCAACGGGTTTACCTCTTCGAGCAATAAATCGATGCAAAGCTAGTAAATAACTATTGCTAGTTAAATCGCCAACGAGTTCCAAATGAATGGCTTTGGTCGTGAAACATATGAAAATTGCGACATACACCTTTACTAGCCTGCATCCGCGACCTTGACGACTAGCACACATAATAGGCCCGGCATAATCGACTCCCGTACTCTCAAAGGGATAACCTGGACGAAGGCGTTCTTGTGGTAAGTTACCCATTATAGGAGTAACTACCTGTCCCTTTATACGGCGACATAAAACACACTTGTGAAAACAAACCTTTGCCAAGTTGCGACCTCCTATTGGCCAGTAAGATTCCCTAATGGAAGCTAATAGTAACTGTGGGCCAGCGTGCATCAATCGTCTATGCTCAAAATTAAATAATAATTTAGTAAAATGATGTGTGGACTGTAATAATATAGGGTGTTTTTTATTAAAATCAAAACTAGAATTTTCGAGTCGTCCTCCTACCCGCATTATGTTTTTACCATCTAAATAAACGTTAAACTTTAGAAGGGCGCTCTTTTTAGGTAAGCTCCTTTTATTAAAAAGCAACTCATACTCAGCAAATGAATCAGCCTGACTTTTAATAATAATAACATTAAGTGCCTCTTGTAACTCATCTTGAGACAAAAAAATATTTTTTGGGTACTGTTTCCTACATGATTTAATGAATCTTAACATATAAGCTACGGAACGAACAAGACGTGAATAATTAGAAAAACGGCTAAATTCAATGAAAGCGTCACTTTTCGTATCATTAATAACGGCATTTAAAACTACATTAGGTCGAGTCTCTGGTAATGTCTTTAGTCCCAAACAGTTGACTTTAGAAGGCCACTCAGACGGGTCAAGTTTCAGGAATTCTGGTCCAGACCACCACAGATCCAAACCCTGCAGAACACTAATATCCACACCACGAGATATTAGGTCTGCTGGGTTTTTGTCTGTTGGAACGTGTCTCCAGGTACAGTTACCCGCCTTATCCAAAACTTCAGCAACGCGATTGCGCACAAACGGCTGAAGTTTGGTAGGCATCATCTGTAACCATCCCAGGACGATGGTTGAATCCGTCCAACAATAGACCCGACTGATCTCCACTCTGAGTGAACTCTTCACCTTCTCATAAAGACGAGAGCCAACTACCGCACCACACAACTCCAGTCGCGGGATTGTTGTGGGCTTTATAGGAGCCACTCGACTCTTAGCCATTAACAAAGAAACCGAATATTTACCCTCATCATTAATGCTGCGAACGTAGACGCAAGCACCGTATGCGGACTCAGATGCATCTGAGAAAATATGTAGTTCTAACTCTGATATAAATTACAAACTACAATTCGCGGAATACGGAAATGAGGTAAAAGCGGCAATGACTTAACTATGTTATCCCAGTGGTTTTTTATCCCATCAGGCAGTGGTTGGTCCCATGACAATTTATCTAACCACAGTTTCTGTAATAAAACCTTCATGGTTACAACAATAGGACATAATAAACCTAAGGGATCAAAAATTCTCGCAATCACGAATAACAAATCACGCTTAGTGTGTCCAGCCGTTGACTTGCTCAGACTTATAGGAAACCCTAACTCATCGGAAGCGACATACCAACCCAGACCGAGTAACTTGTCGGGCTCGTGAGATGCAATATCTAAGTCAACCGAAGCAGGCAAGTCACGTGAGGCAGGCAAGTCACCAGAGGCAGGCAAGTTGCCTGAGGTAGGAACAGCATCCAATACCAATTTAGGATGATTGGACCTCCATTTCCTCAATGGCATACATGCCGAAGCAAGTGCCCTAGTGACTTCAGTGCGGATGTATCTTACCTCGTCTAAATCATTACCCCCGGACAGTAAATCATCTACATAGAAGTCGTGCCTGATGATTTCAGATATTTTGGGGTCCTTACAGTCGAGTCCTATTTGTTTGATACACCGTGTCGCGAGGTACGGTGCGCTAGCCGTACCGTACGTGACGGTGTTTAACTCGTACACATTAATAGGCTCACAGCTGTTATGACGCCAAACAATCCGTTGCAACTGCCTATCTGACGGGTGAACAACTATTTGTCTATACATCTTTTCCACATCTGCAGACAAGACGTATTTGTGGAATCTGAAACGAAGAAGTATAGACAATAGATCGTCCTGTACAGTTGGTCCAACCATCTGTAGGTCATTAAAGGACACTCCGGTCAAAGTAGGACAGCTTGCGTTAAAGACAACACGAAGCTTGGTCGTGCTGCTCGACTCGCGTAAGATTCCGTGATGCGGAATAAAGTAACCTAAACACAAGTCAGGTTTATTAATTTTGGTCATATGACCAAGCGACTCATATTCTGACATAAAAGCATGATACATTTTTCCAAATTCACGCTTATTACTTAATCTACGCTCTAACGAAACGAAAGAGTGTGTAGCTTTCTTATAAGAATCTCCCAGAACCGAAGGATCCTTCTTAAGGGGTATACGCACACAAAAACGACCATCAGACAATCGTGTCGTATTTTTAACAAAGTGATCCTCACATGATTTTTCTTCTGGCATATAATATGAATTAGGAGATTTTAAACTTACTTCTTCTAAATGCCAAAACCTTGTCAAATCGGTTCTAATTTTATTCCAATTACTGTCATCATCGGATGCAGTTTTAGAAAAGTTACATTTTAAATCATTAGCGAGTAATGAACAGTATTGAGTAATTGGACCGGAAACAATCCATCCTAAACGAGTTTCATATAATATTGGCTTTCCGGTACCTAACTTTAATCTTTGCGATCCTAATAATTCCCAAAACAGGTCAGCGCCGATTAATAAATCAACATCAGCGGGTCTATAAAAAGTAGGATCAGCTAAAGTGATATTCGAAGGTAGATCGAAATCAGAAATATTTATTTCACGGCTCGGTACCTCACTCGTGATAAATGGCAAAACAAAACAATAAAGTTCGAAACTAAAACTATCATCTAATGACGTCATCTTAACTCGACATGTTTTGCCTACGTGCGAAGTAACGTTGTTTATACCAAGTATGGATCTATTTACCTGGCTAGTGACTAAATTAAGTTTTTTACATAACCGTTCCGTTATGAATGAAGAGGTACTACCGCTATCAAGAACCGTGCGAACGAGATGCACACAGCCAGTGTGATCCCGCAGTTTGATCAAGGCGGTCGATAACAAAACATCACGCTGCTTATGACCTCGGGAAGATGCAATATGTGCTGACAACGTAACGTTATTTGTATCTGTCGTAGTAGACGGTACGGACGATGCAGACAAGTTATTATGAGACGAATTTCCACTAAGTGTATTCGCAACAGTTTCTTTAGAATCAGTGTGAACTAGTGTGTTATGCCTACGTTTGCATAGTTTACAACCGGGTTTTTTACATTTGTTAGCGAAGTGACCCGAACGAAAACAGTTAAAACAAATCTTATAAGTGGGTAGGAGTTTAAGACGAGCATCATTGCTCAATGCGAGAAACTGTGGACAATTACTTAATATGTGATCGTTACTGTTACATTTAGGACATACTTTAGAAGCTGATTCGGTGCTGGAACTATTAATAGGCTGATTAGCTACCATCAATTTGATCTTAGGACCTGATTTAGCTGCCGTTTGGGAATGATTATTTCGAGGTCGTTCTAGATTCTCGATCAAATCGGCTCGAGTACGAAGGAATTGCATGAACATTTCAAACGTAATTGAACTTTCCTTATCAATACGACCTTTAAATTCCTCCCATTCACGATAGGTCCTTTGATCAATCTTTTGAGTGACGTGGTATATCAAAAATGTGTCCCAGTGCGTTACAGGCTCACCTAACGACTCTAATGCTCGCAAGTCCTTATTTAATTGATCGATTAAACCTTTGAGAGCAACAGACGATTCCTTTGAAACCGCCTCAATGTGATATAATGCGGACATATGATTTTGCGCTAATAATCGTTTGTTGTCAAATCGATCAAGTAACAACCTCCATGCCACAGAGTAATTGCTCGAAGAAAACTCAATTGATTTGATGACTATGGCAGCAGTTCCCTCAAGAGAGGCTCTCAAGTAATGGAACTTGTTGACTTCATCAATTTCGTCGTTGCTGTGAATTAGGCTAGTAAAGGTGTCACGAAATTCTAGCCAATTGCAATATGAACCGCTAAACTTTGGTAATTGTATCGTTGGTAATTTCACTGGTTTGTGTATACTAGCAAGTGTACTTTTACAGCTTTCCATCGACTTATTATCTTTATTACTCTCGTTGAGAATGGTTTGCGCTCTGGACAACGATTTATAATAAAGAGACTCGAACTCAGAACGCTCGGAATATTGTACCTTGAGATCGTCTACAATACATTCCAGACGTAACTGCACCTCATCATACTGTTCGTACAACGACTCCATCTTACCCATGCGCAACTGCAACTCGGACACATCACAAGTACTTAATACTTTGTCCTTGAGTGAGTCCAGGAAGGTGACGAAAGCAGTCAAGCGACCCTTGAAGCTGCCTCGCTTTTTAACTAAATCCCTTTCCTCGGACATACTGGGAGACGAGTGTCGTCAACCTGGAATTGATACAGGAATACAATTAAAAAACGGCAACAGTATGACTTTATGCACCCCTAACTGTGTTATACACTGTCTAAATGCTATTGTAAAGCAACACAGAACCTACAAAATAATTAACAATTATATAAAGCTAAAATAAGTATATAATATACCAAATGTAATAGTACTCGTAAAATTACCTACAATTTTTAATGTTGTAAACTTTGATGCTAACTAGCTAATAAATAAGCACAACTAATTACTAATCCTTATTTAATACATAAACTGATTACTATAACTAATTGAATGATTGTAATAACTAATAACTTTTACGATTTTTAACAATGACTTGCACTAATATCTAACACTCAAAATTATTTGTATTATGTCAAAATACCTGCTACCAATTATATCAACTTCTACTAAGTAGATATAAAATTATGTGAATTAGTAATCAGCTTTATATAAATTAAGTTTAAATAATGTAGCAAATAAGCTAACTATACTGCGATGCGTATGATTATAAACTTAAGATTTGCTGTTAATAAAATACTAA
Source organism: Agrotis puta (assembly GCA_943136025.2). Lineage (NCBI taxonomy): Eukaryota > Metazoa > Arthropoda > Insecta > Lepidoptera > Noctuidae > Agrotis > Agrotis puta. The sequence continues at coordinate 910,153 of OW964168.2, forward strand.
TCACAATGTAACAAAGTACCTAATGATTCTAACGATCAAACTAATACCTACAATAAGTAGTAAAATAAATAATACTGACCTGAAATATAATTTTATTTAAATACTACCTGAGTGTTGGGTGACGATATCAGTTATATAAAATACTATACACCGCTAAACCACTAGATCGAACTCAATCTATTCCACCGGCGAATAACCTCCACGTTACGGTGGAGAATTTCAATCCTTGATTCCTCTTCAATTAAATTCGCTGATCTTCTTTATAATTAGGGTCATCCGGCTCGTTACGGACCATGTGCGGGAACAGGGGATGCTGGTGGAATAAATCCAGGAAAATACTCGAACAAGAATATATAAATTTAATTCGGTGTTAACTACACGAGTTAAGTATAGCAAGTGAAGAAAAATTGTCGAATCATACAATAATTACTAATTACTACTGCTAATAAATAGTTTTGGTGACAAACGCAAGTTGCTGCTATGGTGAAACCATCAGGCGCACGAACAATAGATGGAATATAATTAACTAGCAGTTGCCACTGGCTTCGCTCACTTGTATGTTGAAAATTATCTTACAGGTTCACAATATCAGGATAAAAAGTATTATTTTTGTTATTCCAGTTGGTAACCTATCTCGGTAGATACCATCCAGATCTGTTCAGCTCTTTTGACTGCTTGGGTAACATCCATTCATATAAACTTTCGCTTTTATAGTATTTGTAAGGATTTTTTTCAAATTGCCACACAACGTTAGAAAGCTTAATGATTAGTTTCAAGATAATCAGTTAGTTGATTATGCTTGGTTTATAAATAGAAATAGTGACATAATGATTCACAAATATCTTCGAGTAGAAAATATAAAAGACAAAATATCACAGCACCATAAATAACCACCGTAAACAATTCTTTTAATAACCACAATACCGTATAATTTGCAACAACAACAAAGGATGCCGACGTTGTATTAAAATTGCAGCAACCTTGGCATGGCGTGACAATTATCATGATCATCATTTTATAAGAACGTCGGATAACTTTAGTACTAGGACTTAATTGCTAGACCCGTTACGTTACTAGCTAAGTTTAGAATTTAATTGTTATTAAGTTCTTCTATATAATGTTATCTAGTTAGTCTTTATTGTAGTTTGATGAGTACAGGGAACTGATACAATCTACTCGATTTCAAGTTAATTAATATACATGGTTTTATTTTTTGTCCATTTGTAGATAATTATTTAATTCACAATTTAAATCAACAATTTAACGAACGTTATATTTCCAACCATAGCTTAGGTCTAAATTCAAAATCATTTCATCGGGCCTCATATCGATGCCAATGGTGCGGAAGTTGCAACTCAATGCAGTTTTTTCATTATTTTTAATTATCAGCGTTTGTTGCATCGGTCTTGAAAATATTCTTTTAGTAAACCCTTAAAATGTTGTGACGGATAAGACACAAAGTAATCAAAAGTAGGAAGTCGGTACCCTTGATTTACACCCTAACCTGATTTACAACAATTACAAAAGTCCACAAAGGTCTTCTAAACTTATTTGTTTTTTTTTTATTTTTTTATTTTTTATCGTGGTAAAATCATCAAATGAGTCCTCCCACCCAGGGCAGGGCGGGAGGGACTGTCAGACTTGTACTGACTAAAATCCACGGTGTCCTTCACTAGCCCTTTACGTACCGGGGTCACGGTAATCCCTTGGTCCCGCGACCCCGGCAGGCTTTGGCCCTCTACAGGCCCCGTCACTATGCTGACACTCTTTGAGGCGCGCGTGGAACACAACGCGCCGTCGACCCGGGCATGGTCCATGGTCGGACAGCGAGTCGCCCATTACTTGCTGCCCGCATGCCCGCGCCTACGGTGGCCGGAGATCGTCTCGCGACGTCCGACGCCGTGGGCGTCTACCACTGCGGCTGGGGTGGAGGGAGGACGCTGTCCTCTCCCTCAGGCGGCCCGCCTCCTCCTTCACGAGCATTACTGCTTCGCAGAAGGAGGCGACCGCTTCCCACTCCGTCTCGCCCCGCAGCATGGCTTCGACCAATGCCGGGCGCGAGAGGTCTCCGCCTATCGCCGTCGTGAGGACACGGCGGTGCTCTGCCCAAGCAGGGCAGTCCTGCACCGTATGCTCCACCGTGTCCTCCGGACGATCCTCGCAGTGGTGACACCCAGGCGTTTCTTCCCTCCCTATCAGACACAGGAACCTCCCGAAACTTCCGTGTCCGGTGAGGACCTGCGTCATGCGGTAGGTCAGGACGCCGTGACGCCTATCCAGCCACTCCTCAAAGAGGATTTAGGTAATCTAAACTTATCCAATCACAAATCCATCCAAACAAATCCATCTAAACTTATTTCTTAGATACCTTTTTTTTATTTTGGTAAAATCATTAAATGAGTCCTCCCACCCAGGGCAGAGCAGGAGGGACTATCAGACTGGTACTGACTTAAATCCACGGTGTACTTCAATAGCCCTTTACGTTCCGGTCACGGTAATTCGTGAGTCCCGCGACCCTGGCAGGCTTTGGCCCTCTAGAGGGGGGCCCGTCATTATGCTGACACTCTTTGAGGCGCGCGTGGAACACAACTTGCCGTCGACCCGGGCATGGTCCATGGTCGGACATCGAGTTGGACATTACTCGCTGCCCGCATTTCTTAGATGCCTAGGGAATTAACGAGTCTGTGAGATAATTTTTACGTGTGTAAATCAAAGGATGGATGAAACTGAAAAAATAAAACAAAATGCCGATAAAGTTTGTATATTATGCAGATGTCGGAACACGCTCGGTTAATGAGATGTAAGCTTCACAGCAAGGCTATTTAAATCACTTAAGAGTTATCAGTCGTAACTTAAAAGATTACCAATTGTGTTCAAGTTTATGGCTTGTATTTCGCCAATGTTCATGAACTGCCGGAATTAATGGCTATTGTAGATTTATTAAGTTTTGCGTATTGGACACTGCCTGAGGGTACAATACGTTTCATAAAACAAACGATAAAAAATAATAGGAACGTGTGAGGGATTTAATTGATCTGTTAATTTATTCTAAATGATTTATTGAACTCTACAGAAATTGAAAAAAAATCTGTGCTTAAAGAAGTAGCATTCACTTTTTTTTTTAATTACTTTTATGCTGATAGTGTTTGAATTTATTTAATAATTTTTTATCAATTGAAGTCTGTATCAAACCAGTATTTTTTTTTACTTCTTACAAATGGCATTACTGGTATGTAATTGATAGTGACATTCGTGAGAAAAATTGGTTTATCAATTAATTTTGGGCGTGTCTTTATAGCGGACGTGCGGTAATTTAAAATGACAGCTACTTGTGAGAGAGAAAGCATTTCGATTAATTACTGTCAATATTAATTTGTCATTGCAAATTGAAATCGCATAATCTAAGTTTAATTTCTCACGAATTACACAAGAAATCATATTGTTCATGCGAGAAAAATAATGGTGAGCTTGCACATTCCTACTTTCGATATTGTGTAATCCTAATTCTTACTAATTTCGATATCATGTTTTAATAATATTATAAACTTTTATTTTTACAATTTAAAACTCAATTATCTTCTTGATTGAATCTTGATTTGACTACTAAATTGAGTCTGGACGAGCTGCAATCAATTTGAAAGCGTATCGTATTTGTACAAAGACTTCCACAGATTGTGAGCAGTACACAACCTACTAGAGGTCGACCTGCGAGATGCCATACAAAAAAATAAACATGACTTTTCGGCAGCTTTCTTAATTCCTGTATCGTTGTCGCTGATAGTAGATAATTATGGACAGATAATGATATTATAATAAAAGTAACAACATTGATTTTAGTTTCTGTACATTTATAAAATCTAAAATCACATAACCACCATTAATACTTGTATCTACTAGAATAGTACCGTAACCAAGGGCGCCAGTTTCTACATCTATCATTAGTACCTACTCGTGTGAAAGATTAACTCGACCTTAATTCAATGCTCTCATGTTTGTAGATCATGTTACGATAGGCCCATTGCTACCGCCTTGTTTGAAATCAATTACTGCTCAGTTAATAGATCTATTTCTTAGAGAATTTGACAAACCAATGCTGCTCTATATTTGAGAGCATGGACGTAGTTCCGTTGTTGAAATGTAGCTTCGGGCGGTGTTTTTCGATGCTATTTATCAGGCTCTAATTACCTTGTTTTGAAGGTTAGGTAGGCGAATATTGTGTGAAAAACATTAGCTAACATAACCTTAACCAACTATAGTACAACATGCCAAAAACCGGGATGATTCTTGCATAGACCAGGAAAGCACGACACTGGGGAAGAGGTCTATACTCAACCGTAAGAATCTGAGCGATATGGTTATCGACAACGAAGATGAAGATGATACATTACTTAGACATTCAAACACAGACACTATAATTGATGATGAACATATTACCAAATTCGGGTTATAATATCACTTTGAGTCAAATAAGTGATACGAGTATGTTTTTGGAGCAAAAATCTTGATCGTGTTGAAGGTTTTTTGAAGATGTCAAAACCACATTCCTGAGTCGTTATATTGAATGTCCCTCGCCAAGTTTTTTCTCAAAAATACCTCAATTATCTAGACATCTCTATTATCGTTACCATCATCATCATTATGAATAATTATTTAAATCCTGCATTTCCGATTCCTCCCACACATATTGCACATAAGTCATAATCATTATATTCTGTCAGTCCCCAATTATCAACGGTCATTTTGATTTATAAATCACTTACGCCTTGAACATAACTGCGAACTAATGCGCTTGTCATTTAAGTGTGAACATTAACAATATAATTATGTTTAATGTAGTGGGGAAGTAGCATGCGGAAATGTGAAGTATTATTGAAATATTTTCATATGTATCAAGTGTCATAGGTTTTAGATTTAGCTGTTAAGCTGAAATCTTTTGAAAGGATGGCCGAGCTTTAGCGAGACAGCTCCGTCACAGGTACTATTGGCTATTTGACTGAAAAATAGAAATAGTCTGTCAGTTAGATTATCCAAAAATATTCGACCCGTATTTTTTCTTTTGTGACGTAAATCAAATTTAACTGAGATATGATGCTTTAAAATTTCCAATACGTCATAATTTAGTACAATTTTTACTAAATTTTGACGTCACGAGCCCCCACTCTCCAGTTTGGATGCATTATATCATGGTAAATATTCATTGATTTTACAAAAGAATAAATACGTGTCCGTTATTTTTCAAAACTCTAAATGACGGACTAATTAGATTTGTAATTTATTCATACTGTCAAATAGTCAATTGCACTATTACAATTTACTAGGGCCGCTTATTTTGAGTACCCTGTCGTTGCCCAACGATTCTTAGCACCTTCGCCGCCGTTACAATGGCTATACCATGGCCAGGACTAGTGCAGCTACTGGGAATTTAAGTTTTGGTAGCACATCAGTTTGCGGGGATGTGCCATAGTTACTACGTTCGGTAGGCGAGTCATTGCAGTAACTGACATGCTTTTAAGCCACTAATCTTAGCGTTCTGGACGAGGTTGACAAAGAAGTATGGCGATTGACATGACACTCAGTTTGTTGATGGTCGGGATAAGGACATAGTAAGCAGTTATAAACGCATTGATTGATCTTTACCTTATAGGCGGCAACATCTTATTATGACATATACTTCAGAAAGGGCGATACATAAATGTTTTGTTTCCTGCCATTGACTTTATAAACTAGTACTCATGAGAACAAACTTATCTTTGAAAACCAAAATGTCGATGAACGGAACGCTTAATCAAAAGCTGCCTATAAATGGTCGACAAAGGTGATTTTTAAGTGCATTAGTTTATGAAATTGTGCCCTCTTACGCCAAATGTTAATGCCAATTACGTTAGTGTACGTTGTGTGTGCAGATTTGTCTAATTGGTAACTCGTCAATGTTTTATTTGACTGTGTAGAAGATTATTGATATATACTTTTGTTGAATAGAAACATAAGCCTTAAATGCCAGATCTTATCTTGAAGAAATATTTAAATTACGTTTTATAATTCAATCGAAGACGAGACTGATGTGATGATTGAAATATTGATAAAGTGCCATCAAGATAGTTGTGTTAAATCATAAACTGTAGACGGTTCTAGGTTTTGACCTCGTCCCTAGGCATCGATTTAATAAAACAAAAGGAATCATTGATTTGTTGATTATAGTAATACGATTGAGGAAGCTAAGATTCTGAACGATAAGGGCCGTTCATTGTATAACTATAAAGAATAAACACATCAGGTGATTATTAGAAGCAATGTGTATAAGAAGACAGATGGAGATGCCATTTGATAAGAATCACATAATAAATCATGCAAAATAAATAAAAAAAACCTGGCTATCCATTTAAACCTATCAACTCTTCAATGCAGTGTTTATATTTTTTATAGAGGTTAAAAGTTAAAATGCTACAGCAAACCATCAAAGCTATAAAAAACATTTACATGGCATTTGCAAATGACACTTCTTATTGTCTAACATTTAGTTTTATCTTCTTCGAAATCTGAAATTAAATAATTATTGTACGTGCAATATCAATATTAGTAATCGTTAATTATTGTGGAGGCGTGCCTGCCATGGGAGCTAAATGTCACGTCCTACAATGGCAGTGTGCTGTTGGTAATATCTGATAAATAGATTGGGTGTTGGTGAAGGTATGCTGAGGGCAAAGGTATCGGTAGGAAGGTGTTGTTGTTCGAGCTCCTTTTGTCTTAATGGGGTTTGCAATACAGGAGCATTTATTTATATTTGGTTTCGATTTTGGTCGAACTAATGATCTTCTGTTTTGAGCCTGTCATAGTATGCATATAATGATGATGTGGAAGAATGAAAAAAATGTCGCAAGAAATTTTTTTACTAAGAATACGGATGGTTATAAAAGTAGTCGACATAACGTCGACATAACGAATGGTCAGTAAGGAAGTGTTTTAAGAGATGAATGAAGAAATAAAGAAAGTTTGAAAGAATCAAAAGGGCATGAAAATGACGATGGTGCACGTATTGGCAAGCTATTGTGTAAGATTTTGTATTAGAAATCATACTGAATGATTATAAAACTGTTTTAATCTCCTACTTCAAGAGACACTCTATACTTGTATAATCCTCTTAATCAACTTTAAAAGGATTATACAATTAATCAAGTGACAATTTTAACCTAAACGAGCCTCACAAGCAGACTCTCACAGCTACATTACCAAATTAAACATTACCGCACAATTACAACATCTTAATTCTTAGTGAATGTTCTTAGCGACAACTTTCCTCTGGAAAGTCCGTCGTTGCTCACTCATTCATACGAGAGGTGTCTTTAGTATCGTGTTATGACTCTTCAGGTATTATTAGCTAATGTTGGAAACTTTCACTGTCTACTAGTTTTGCTGTGTTTTGTGTATTTATGATAATTTCTCTTGTTGCAGGTAATGTGGCTGTTGTTACAGGCTTGCAGTCTAAATCATCATAGTCAGCTGGTAAAACGTAGGAAGGTGCCGCATTAATGATATTTGGTTAGGTGTTCGATTTAGGTTTCTTTATATCTTATGGGCACATAGTGTTCCGTTTTCTTCATATTTTGATCTTGGTGTTGAATTTTTTTCTTGTTGAAACTTTAAACTGAACTAGTTTTTGTAGGATATATTGTTTTCTGTTTTTTTTTTTAATAAATATAATTTTGCCAATCCTCTCTGATTTGAAACATGAAGAAAAGCATAATCTCATAAACATACAGCGATCAGAGCAGTTTATTATTTAAAGTAATGTACGTAAAGACTCACCTATTGATTGCCTACTCTATTTGAGTAATAATAACTCGCTATAATACTATAAATTCCATTGGCTACGTTTGTGGGCGACCGACCAACAATTCAACATGGACCAACAGGTGAACGATATACCGATAAGGCACGAATCCTAGTAGCGATTGTGTTTGAGCAATTTAATTGTCTAGCTCCTAATTTATTTGTCACATTAAGGTGTAGCCAGACTAAAGCGTTGGCGACCGTACAGAGGATTAAATATAAGATGCTATATCTAAGCTTTTGAAAAGTTGTCTGTCTGAATTCTGTTGACGTTGTAGATATAGGAATTTATTTGAAAACTATTGCTTAGGCTAATATAACAGTAGATAGGTTCTTGTCATAAACTGATTTAATTGTATATGTCTTCATTCCATATTGTCTTTGTGGTTGTAACGCTGCTAATTTGTTTAGATTTAAGTGTTTTTTGTCCAACTTGGAGGTAATAAATACATTATTATTATATTTTATTATTATATCTAGTGGCATTCACTAGTATTGATTGATCAACTCGATTTATAGTCGTATCAAATGTGGAATGACGAAGTTTTAGTGAGATCAATATCGACCGGATCACGTCGTTTAACCGCAGTTTGATTGCACCTTTAACATAATTTATGTTGTAAACGATACGCGGCTTATCGTCGATGAAATTGTAGGAAATGGCTCGGAATTACGATTGGGGTTATCGGTCAAAGGTAGATAATGTTGTAGTTAGTTACGTGGCTATTTTATCGTCCGTCTTTGCTGCTTGTTACCCTATGACGTAGTGGACTTTCACGTCTCGAGCAAAGTGATAAATTGACCATGTCATGTCTGAATAAATTATAAAGTCTAGCTGGTTGCTTGCGAAAATGCAAGACGTTCAATTAGCTACTGTTAAGTAATAAGGATTCATAATAGAAAAAGAGCTTTTCAAGAACCCGTTATATCTACTTTAATATTATTTATGATTTTATAAGAAAAGTATTATTTAATACAATAGTAATATTTATTTAACTATTTTAACGATTAAATACAGACTATAAATAAAAACTTACTAGTAATATGTACAAAAAAAAACATCAAAGGGCGTCAAAGAATACGTCCACATATACGTCATATTTGAGATGGTTTCGTTCACCAGTTTAGCTCTGTTCTAAGCGTTAGCTTTCAGAATACATGTTTGTAGGGAACATTGCAATAACGAAACTTATTTTCATTTTCAATAGATAGGAATTAAGAAGGATTTATATTGCAGTCCTCTTTATACTGATCCTTGCTTGAACCTTTGCCTTACGTACGAGTAACTTAGTTTTCCCAATGCCCTCTATAAAATACAAAATCAAATGACATCATAATCAAAGTATTCTCATATCTGACATCATGAACCTAAGAAACAATTTTGTCATGTCTCAAACTGTGTCTCTAAATTCCTTCACCTGTATTTATTGCAGGTCGTGCTTGTCAGGTCGTATTATCAATAAATATCTGCTAGTTGAGGTCACGGCAGTAATGTATGCTATTGTACCAGATCTACGTGGACATTGTTGAACGTGCTCGGTTAAGATGTAAGATATCTTTAAGTAATACCTACGACCTAAAAGCCTTTTGCTCGATATACATAAATTAGCAAACGTAGGCTGATATACATAGATTAGTTTTTTGCGATCGGACGGTTAGAAATCTGTAAATATATATAAAGTTACCTACTCAAATGTTGTTTGCTCTTAAACAACTTCTAAAGTTGAGGGCAATCTTAATAACGTTTTCCTGGACTTTCAGTGAATCTAAAAATCCGTCGTGTATATTTTTTGTTTTTGTTTGTAGAGCTAGAGTTTTGCTACTCACCCTTTATCTAAATGAATTTCATCGTGAATACTGTAAAACCTAATTGTTACATAATTTATCACACATGTATGCCTTTCGAGCTCTGCGTTTTTTCATATTGAAATGCGAGTTTTATGTTTTTCGGTATTTTTATGTAAAGTTTCTGTTAAGTATATACCTCTATTTACCTCGAACAAGGAAAAATAACAAAACCTTTTATGAATGTAGTCCTGCAGTTCTGCGAACCGTCCATTTTTCCCTGCACTAGATTATAATATTATTGCCATTGCAATGCGTCGCACGCGTAGACATCAATAGGCTGTTTGTAGGCTTGAGAATGAGCCCTATGGTATACAATCTACATACATTATGGATTACAACATTGAACGCTATGTTATTGTGTTGTTTATGAATTAACTTTTTTTTTTTTTTTTTTTTTTTATCGTGGTAAAATCATCAAATGAGTCCTCCCACCCAGGGCAGGGCGGGAGGGACTGTCAGACTTGTACTGACTAAAATCCACGGTGTCCTTCAGTAGCCCTTTACGTACCGGGGTCACGGTAATCTGTGAGTCCCGCGACCCCGGCAGGCTTTGGCCCTCTACAGGCCCCGTCACTATGCTGACACTCCTTGAGGCGCGCGTGGAACACAACGCGCCGTCGACCCGGGCATGGTCCATGGTCGGACAGCGAGTCGCCCATTACTCGCTGCCCGCATGCCCGCGCCTACGGTGGCCGGAGATCGTCTAGCGACGTCCGTCGCCGTGGGCGTCTACCACTGCGGCTGAGGTGGAGGGAGGACGCTGTCCTCTCCCTCACGCGGCCCGCCTCCTCCTTCGCGAGCATGACTGCTTCGCAGAAGGAGGCGACCGCTTCCCACTCCATCTCGCCCCGCAGCATGGCCTCGACCAATGCCGGGCGCGAGAGGTCTCCGCCTATCGCCGTCGTGAGGACACGGCGGTGCTCTGCCCAAGCGGGGCAGTCCTGCACCGTATGCTCCACCGTGTCCTCCGGACGATCCTCGCAGTGGTGACACCCAGGCGTTTCTTCCCTCCTTATCAGACACAGGAACCTCCCGAAACTTCCGTGTCCGGTGAGGACCTGCGTCATGCGGTAGGTCAGGACGCCGTGACGCCTATCCAGCCACTCCTCAAAGAGGGGTCTTACCGCCGCGATTGCGGCGTGCCCGTTATGAATTAACTTACAATATTTTATAAGTTGATTCGGTTGGATCAAAAGACAATCAATGGATGGTTGTATTGATTTATGGTTTCGACGTTCTTCCTTGGGCAATGGCTAACAGCTAAAGACTTTTTATGATATGCTCGTCAGTTATTAAAATTGCTCCGGATGGTGATTGCTTTCGAATCATTCAATTTTATGCAACGACTTTCAGCTTTGCTTTTACAAATATTCTTTAATTAATCCAGTTTATGGATTTATCACTATTGATTGAATGATTATCAATTTGTCGAGGATCTCAAAATAACAATCATGGATTATGTAATAGTAAGACATGCAATAGTAACACAACTCACATAGTATACTCTAGCTATACTAAATCTGAGACCAATTACTGATAGATAAAATCTACAACAATGATTAATTATTCAACTTTCGCTGCTGATCGCATCAGTGCGCTTTACGCCAATTACCTCGACTCGTGAGCCGTCTAACTTAATTATAATTATTATACTTCTCATCGTAAAGGGGTAAACAGAGATCATGTGGTAGTCCTTCATATGTGGCAAACATCGTCCATGCGAGTTTAGAAGATCACTCCAGCAGAATCATTACAGTATCATAATGTAAACCGTAAAATGTTCACTACATTGACAATTCCTATCTCACGATTCATCTGTTTGACCGTTTTAAATAGGAAATTGTCCACAAAATACATTCCTAGTAGACCATAGTTTTGTATATTTATACGTAATAACGCCTGCGTCGCGTTGTCGTAAAGATTTTTGAGGGAAAACAAGAAAACAAGGGAATGAAAGATTCGTCTTCAAAACGAGTGGTTGCGATGGCCTAATTGGTAAAGCGGTTGGCGTACTTATCCAGAAGACTCGCAGTTGATTTTTTCTTTCCTCAAAAATCCCTGCTAGACCATTTGACTTTTTTTTTTATCGTGGTGAAATTATCACATGAGTCCTCCCACCCAGGGCAGAGCGGGAGGGACTGTCAGACTCGTACTGACTAAAATCCACGGTGTCCTTCAATAGCCCTTTACGTTCCGGGGTCACGGTAATTCGTGAGTCCCGCGACCCCGGCAGGCTTTGGACCTCTAGAGGCCCCGACACTATGCTGACACTCCTTGAGGCGCGCGTGGAACACAACTCGCCGTCGACCCGGGCATGGTCCATGGTCGGACAGCGAGTTGCCCACGGAAGCGACCGCTTCCCACTCCGTCTCGCCCCGCAGCATGGCCTCGACCGAGACTGCGAGAGGTCTCCGCCTATCGCCGCCGTGAGGACACGGCGGTGCTCTGCCCAGACCATTTCACTGGGGAAGGTTTAGTCCATGCTATACGTCTATGTTACATATGAAATCAATTTAATACGATTCTTCTTCTACGTGTAACGATTTTATGAATATTAGGAGAATTGCTTATAATTTTTCTAGGATTTTACGAAATGAATCACTTAACATTTTGGAATCGGTAGTAGACAGGTTAAGGCGGGGAGCTGCTTTTATATTTATAAAATATAATTATAGCACGGATGGTACAAGATTACATATTCCGTGGTCGAGTTCTACACAACTATTGCAGTAATTGGGTCAAGATTTATGTGGTTACTTGAGCAATTGGAAGACAAAACAAAGACAACGACTGCATTCAATAAATTAGAGCTAGAAACATCAATAACATTACAGGAAATAAAGCAAAAACAAGAAGACGTAGACCAATAGCAATTGCTTTCAAAGGGTTTCATATTTCTAGAAATTTAAAAACAGATTTCCGTTAACTCTTAAGCTTTCCATCACTGTAAACTGCCAGAACAACATTTTAGTTGAGACATTAATTCTCTTAGCATAAATCTGAGAAATTTAGTAAAAAATAATCAGTTTGCTATGTCTATAATTTATAACAGAACTCCTCCACCCTACAATTTCCTTTCATACCTAGACTCAAAAGAAACTAGACTAGACAGTCTTACATAACACGAATTACAGAACCTTTATATACCACACAAAGCATAGATTTAATGACCATTGTAGTAGCGGAACTACATTAACAGTAATGGTCAACAGCATTCAATCAAGCGCTTTATTCAGCGCTGGCAGAATGAGGTTAATAGAGGATTATCTAAGAGTGAACTGTAATTGAAAACAAACTGTAATCTAGTACGGATATTTTTGAAATTAAATGCAATTTAGTGGGTACTTGGGATTTGATTGTATTTGCGGTATTCGATTTGGTGGTCTATTTGAAATGAAGTAGGAACTAAATGAAAACCTGGACATTGATTTAAATAGGACGTTAAAAAGTTGGCTGCTGTAGAATAAATGCCCTTTTTCAAAAACACTAGATAACTAGTAAATTAATGCAGGAATAAAATTGCGTCCTCCACACGCATTACATCTTACGACGTCCAAGCATTCACCATCAATATTTGGAAAATTTTGGGCCGGCCGATTAACACCTAAAACAAACTAAAAATTATTAATGAACAACTTAATAAAGCATAAACCTCTTCGCAGAGCTAAACTTTTTGGTCACGGCAATCGGACAAAACAACAACTTTGCAGAATTTTCATCTACTCAAATATTTCTCAATCTAGTCAAAGCAGGAAATTATAATCCGCCATTCCTTTTCAAATAAATGTCGCAACACCATTGTGAATTAGGCTTAGCAATCAGACTGCGTTTCCACCTGTCAATCCAGGCCGGACTGGCCTTTAGTTATTTTTTAATTTCATGCTGACTGGCTTGGCTAAGATTTGTGTTGCAATAGTTGCGTCCTGTTTGCACAAATATAAAGATTTGTGACTGGTTTAGATGAGGATATTATTTGTAAGAGCAACACTAGCTTAAATCTCCTAAGATAAAAAGTGACGTTAATTGATCGATGATTTAGAAAAGGTGACGACAGCGATGATGATTATCTCGTTCCAAATCTTAACCTTTGATAAAATTTAACCTTTCATACTAAACATGGATGAAAAATTTGTTAGTAGCTATTTTTGTAATAGTGTTTCTTCCAGCAATATTCTTGCCGCAACATTATTTTATGTTGACAACAAAATAATAGTAGGTAATTGTATTGTTTTAGTGAAGATGGATTTTCAACAGAAAATAAATTAAATATTTGCAAAGAACAAATTCAAAACGTCAGCGAAAGCCATTGTCAACATGGCATCTTTACATGTACAGAAATATGTAACAAAGAAAATAATTTAAAACACTGTCATAAAACCCTCGTGAAGAAGCCATTGTGTCGGCATAAGCTGTAATATTACAACAATACCTACGCAATATTATATGTCTACAATAAATATTATAAATGAATAAATAAGTCAGTGAACTAAATCTGTGACAGCTATGTATTAGTGACAGTAATGTTTGCACATATGCGTGTGCGCAGACGCTAGGCAACCCGACGTGCATAGGCGACCCCATTGCCGGTCACTGCACGCGTGTGGTAGATGCAGGTGCAACTAGGGACGTGCTGTGATTTTATCGATAATTAGGATAGTGAGTTTTCTTCGGAATGGCTTAAGCACACGTTTTTTTAAGATAAATTGTTTTGTTAGGAAACGTACATGCTCCATGCATGCAATGCTGCCATGATGTTTTCTATAATAACTTTTTCTATCTTGATTGATCTTGCGCATCTTCAAAGATCAGATTACTATCATCTAAGCAAGTAATTACTCAGATCGCAATACATTCGTCATTAATGTCAGGGTCAGTCAGATTTAATTATGATTTTATCTGAAATCGAAAGCATCATCATTAAAGTTTCAGTAAAACTGTGGTGCTGCACACTGACAGGAGCATTAGTAGTATATGTGTCGTGATTTGTTCGCAATTCTTTTTAAATTATTTGGGTCTAGGTTCTAGAACGTCGATTGTTTCTAAAACATTCCCATCCCTACAGTAACAGTACAAACAGGCCACCTACTACTATGCGATTGTGTCCTACAGTAGGTACCTCTCTATTATAGTGCGTGCTACTCACTGTGTCCAACAGACGCACTATAGACTTGTAGTTAAATGTGTTAGTGGCTTTATGTGCCTTGTTGTACTTACTACCTTTTAACTTAACCTGCGTTTGTAAACGTTTGGTTAGGTCCCTGTGTTATGAAACTGGTCTGGTGTAATTTGTTTCTCTATTTTATATGCAGTGTCTAGTGTAATTTGGATTGACTGCCGTTTAATTTGAATCTATGGGTGGGTTTAGATTTGATAGATTTAGTTTTGACAGTAATCTATTGTAAACAATTGGCTGCTTAGATAATAAGATCATGATGAAATGTGGGGGAAGGTGAAAACTATGTTTTTCCTACATACCTCGTATTATTTTCTGATTAATTTCGCTACTGGAACAAACATGGTTAAATTCTCCAGGAATTCATCGAGTTTCATTTCCGGCGCTCTTCTGGTGGTCATATTTCTTTTGGGTAATAATGTTAAAAACTTATTAAATTAAATAAATCCTTTATCTCATAGCGTGTGAAACCGCATCCACAACCTAAAAAGATAGCTCCTAAAGTACGTTGAGGGCACAAAAAAAAACAAGAATGAAAAGGGTTTTCTCGACTAATTAACGTCGAATATGTCGTTATTTGAAACGCGACACTTTCTGCATACCTTTTCTCACATTGTTCTCACAATTTCTCCGAACAGATTTCGCACTTCACAAAAATACCTCTTATTTATTCATTAATTCAATCACTCATGATAACAATTAAAACATACCAGGCATTACCAAATGTGATTGTAATACGTTTCTTTATACAAACAATGCGTATGCTGTGCAATGGTATATATTGCGAGGTTTTAAGCCAAATTGCGGAAAAAGGAATGCAATCTAGTGTTACGAATGTATCTGTGAGAACTTGCGAACAATTATGCTGGGAATATGTCAGTCCGCAGGTGCAATGTTGGAGCCAACTGTTGGACTAATATTGCGTATTTTGGCCCATTATTTTACTTAAGGAAACCTCACCCAGTGTTTCACCATTATAGGCTGTTAGGAAAGGTAATGAATAAGAATGATAACAAGAAATATTTAATTGATAATTTCGGTCAGAATTGAAAAGAGGAGTTCGGGAGTAGTGGAAGGAATCTTTTATCCAGGAGTGGGACAGAGCAGGTTTGGAAAAGAGTCTAAAAGAGTGCCCATGTTTTTTTTTTAATTTATTGATTGATTCCTTGGTATAAATTCCTATTTTCACATGACCATTCCATAATCCTTTCGTTCTTTCCTTTTAAAGCCACATTATACCAGGACTATGTAAAAAAGATCCATGTTCCCCTAAATCACGTCTTTAAAATGTACAACGAAGCATAAAAAGTGTACATAAAACTTAAAACTCATTGCTTCTTTTGCTAGTTGATTTCTCATTACGAATATTATTTACATTAACTGAAGGGAAACTGTTTCTCATGGCTGTGTTCAGAAAAATCATAGGATGCAAGGGAATTTAAAACGAATGGATTTAATATAAATCATCATATTCCTTTATCTACAAAATATGTTCCTTACGATGAACTCTCTTATACAGAAGCAAATTATGAGTTGAAGATAGACTTGGGAGCATATCTAAGTCAAAGTACGTGATAAGCAACTTTTATAGATGATTGCCTAAGTGTACTGGGTTACTTACTTTGTAGAATAACTGGTTTGTTTGTAAGCAAATTAATTTAATTAAGTAGTTAAGACTTACGTTGTACGCAGGTTTACTTGTTTTTCTGGAAATGCTTATTTTTCTACATTCAGCATAACGTGGTTATAATTTTAATTAACTGTTATTTTTATTGAATTGCATTGTTTCGTATCGTATGGCAAGTGTCCTGTTAGTAATTTTGTTGTTGAAAATATGACATTTATAATAAATGGTACTCTCTATTTCATTTCAAACATTTCAGGAAATTTCATTGTCTCAACTAAATCTGCCGAAAAGCTTAATGAAAAATATGGTTTTGTGAGTAACATAACACTAATTAGATCAAGATTATCAGGCCTACCCACGGTTTAGTTACAAAGCAAAACCCTTCACATCTAGGTTATATTAGAAACTAAATCTTAGTCCCCACTCAAAATAACCAATCTCATTAGGACATTTAGGTAGTTGACCACTAAGTTTAGGCATACTAGAGTGGTCCAGCGACTGGCGAGAGGCACATAGCTCGGATTCTACGTTAGACGATCTAACTGAGCGCCTAATTCGGAGCGCTAAAATGTTGTTTCGACTATTTTGGAAATGCGTCGATTTTGAATGTTTTGGATTAAATATTTAATCAGTTTTAGCATTGTGATTGTATATGACGGCTTAGTTTCCTTTACGCTTGATTAATTAATTGAATAATGTGGTTTTACTTACCTATTTTATCTATTAATGCGAAAGTTATAATTCGGTATTAAATTCCCGTGAAATAATTTTAGATTACCACGTGGTTGGCACTATCTCGTTTTTTTTAAAATAAATATTTTAATAATCATTTACTAACCTCTTCTTGGTTTTCAAGGTGCACTAAGGTATATCACACATCCCTCACAAGGAGAGGAGGCCTGTATTCCTGTAGTGAGAATGTAATTGATTGCGATTATGAAAGTTATCATTCAGTAATGTAAATATTTTTAAAATTTTCTTTTGCTCATGTAAAAAGTCGATAGATGTGGAAATAATCTTATGAGTACTTCTTTAGTTGCTAATGAGCTCACAATGTATTTGTTTAGCGTGATTTCATCAGCTTATCAAACCCGATCTGTCTTTCTTTTAATCCTAGCATAAACATTCTGGACATTTCCTTGTCACCTACCTATTTCACGTATAATTCATGCACGAAGCAACATTTTAGTGTAACGTTACGAAAGGTAAATTTTCCCAGCCTTCGGACCCTACCAGTAGGTACTGTGAACTCTTAGCATTGTGAAACTGATAGATCTTGGAAAGGGATTTAGCCAATACTTTAGTAATTGTTGTGGGCTCTTGGCATTTCGTTCTTCATTCATAGGAAAGGGACTTTCGGTTTTTGAATAGTTTCAAGATTATAAAAATTGATGTCATCATTTGCAGTATACGCTGAGGTTTTAAGATTTTTTTTTTTTTATTTATTAAAAAAGGTTTTCCAACAGCTTCTGTGTACAGTATAGAAAATGTATGGAATTAAAATAGGACTAGGACTTACACAGTCGCCAATTATAGGTTAACCAGCATTCACAGAAATAAGTGATAACTTTACAAATATAATCAAAGAAAAAAAATGAATTATACAAATTTAGCAACTAAAACTAAAACTCCTGAAAATTAAGACTAAAATGCAAAAAACTAAGAACTTAACATAGAAAACAGTAATTAAACTAAAAACTTAAAAATACTAAAAGATATAAAATTGCGAATGAGATCAACAGTGAGATCTATATATAATTACTACACAATATTTCACAAAACGCTGTGTTGTGATTTTTGGGACTTCAATAATTGGGCCTTAAAGGTGTTGATGGAAACTTGATAAACATCAATATCGGGTGAAGATTTGTCGAACGAATTCATCTCTCTGCTTAATCTGACCAGTGGCGAGTTTACTGCAATGTTTGTGTTTGATGCTTGAGTAGTGAATAAGTTCGTTATGGGATATCTAGGTATTTTGTAAGGTACTTTTAGTCCGACACGCTCAACCAGTTTATTGCAATCTAATTTATTGTTTATCAATTTGTAGAAGAACAAAAGATCATGTATCAGTCGACGGTTGCGTAGAGAATCCATTTCGAAGCACTGAAGATTGGAATCTTTCTGATAGGGTTGAGGGGTTATTTTACAAGAGTTATAGCAATCCTGAGACGCAAAAGGCAATTGTAGGAACAGGATCGGTTTTATTGTACTCCGGGTGATTCTCGCACTGGTGACACCCAGGCGTTTCTTTCGTCCCTATCCGACACAGGTATCTCCCGAAACTTCCGTGTCCGGTGAGGACCTGCGTCAGGCGGTAGGTCAGGTAGCGTGACGCCTATTCAGCCACTCATCAAAGAAGGGTCTTAACGACACAATTGCGGCGTGCCCGTTTAATTTTGGCTTAATGACTTAAAGTAGAAGGACTCACCTTGCAAGTTCAATTAAGTCTAGTTGATATTTTTCTCATATTTTTTCAACAATGCAGCTGTCTTAAATATTCATTCATAAATTGTGTGTTTTAAATGAATTAGATGAAATATAAAACGAAGAAAATAGATTAATTAAGTTTAAATTGCGACAGCTATCAATTACCGACTTAATAAGCATCTTAGTATTCAAAACTATTTTAAATTAAATTACTTATCAATTGTTTCCATTTAGAAGCCTTGGCACAGAAAGATCATGACATCGCGTGTTAAAATGTTAATTCTTAACCATTCCTTAATTATTTGATTACAATTACATCGCAATCAATAGGTGTTACATTACAGTGATCGTAATTACAATAGTAATCTACAGCTGTCTTAAGGAACGTGTAATTATTTCAAATGGTAACACTTTCTTTGGTAGTAAATGATACAAATGTATGTAATTATTTTTAATTTAACGAGTGAATAATAGTTTTGTATGACAGGTCATTGCCATTTGCACACCTATTGTTACACAGGTTTAATTATAGTACAGAAGCATGTTTGTAATAACAGAAGCCTTTTCTCACATTGGAGAAGGCTCAATGTCTTACTGAATGTAAGATTTAAGTATTTGATATTATTTACACGCGGGTGAAGTGTAACTTGTAAATGATCCCACAGAAACGTTAAACTGAAATCAGAAACCGTTATGACGTGATTAAGTAACAAAGATCTATCCATAAAACTATCCATCCAACTATCCATTCAAACTTTCACATTCATAAAATTAGTATTGAGGAAGTACTTTTCTCTAATAATTCTGATAGATATCTCTAGGAACAGGCTATATTTTCATGTAGCCTTGTTAGTTTGTAAGTCTAATGGATGATTTTGTGATGCCAATTATGCAAAGGACGCGGCCCTTTCTGTAGCTTATTTTCTATTTGGTTCAGATAATTTTCAATTTTTTTTTAAGCGTGGTAAAATCATCAAATGAGTCCTCCCACAAAGGGCAGGGCGGGAGGGACTGTCAGACTCGTACTGACTAAAATCCACGGTGTCCTTCACTATCCCTTTACGTACCGGGGTCACGGTAATTCGTAAGTCCCGCGACACGGCAGTCTTTAGCCCTCTACAGGCCCCATCACTATGCTGACACTCCTTGAATAATTTTCCATCTACCATTGGAAATCGATCGCGGGGCTGTACGAATTACCGTGGACCCGGAACGGAAGGGGCTATTGAAGGACACCGTGGATTTTAGTCAGTACGAGTCTGACAGTCCCTCCCGCTCTGCCCTGGGTGGGAGTACTCATTTGATGAATTTACCACGCTAAAAAAAAAACCATTGGAAATCAATCCTGCCGAGTTATTTTCCAGTTTCGCTTCTTTAGCTTTCGACATATCAAGCCCTCAGATTCAATTTCCTGTACATACTTTAAACTTTCCTCCGGTATGTTCATTACGGCATATCCTCCGGTTACGCGATGGTTACGCAACTAATAGTCGTACGGTTGTTGTGACCGCAGCAGACCGCAGGGAACCGGTTGGCACAACGGATCGAACGCTCGCACCGTTATCCTATGGATTGTGGGGAAAGACGGGTGCTGTAGGAGATAATAACTCGAGCAAGATCTTAAAGTCACGGATTTTTTTGTTTAATGTTTTCTCTTTTAAAATAGTTTGTCGTGGTATGTCATTAAATATATTGCCAACATGTGTCAATGCAAGGTGCAGTACAGTTTTAAAATTTGTTAACATTTCATTGAAAAATCTGCCTTTATTGTTGCTCTCCATTCATTTATCCTTCTTTATTGATTGTTAGGCATTTCATTTTACACTGAACATTGTTCACGAAACATAAGCTTTTTTTTATTAACAAAAAAAATGGCCTTCAACAAAAATATGAAGATCTCCGCTAAATACTCACGACTTATACTGCACAGAATCGTGACACAAACTAGTAAAGTACGTGTGCCTGAAAAACCGTGAGATTACGAACAAACGCAAGTATTTCACACGAACACTGTTTACATAACCTTATGCAAGTTACATGTAAATAAAACGAATGAAACGAGTTTTATCGTAAATTGAGCAATACACTAAATTGTGCTCTAATGCTTGTTTATTTTACGGTCTCTTTATTTTACGTGTGTAATGAGAAATTAGACGTAACACGCACGTAATAGATTCAGTTTAGAGCTAGACATTAATGAGAGAAGTACAATTAATATACATACCGTTACTCCATCCGCTTACTCCATCTTAGGTGTCATCTTTTCTTCTGGACTAGATTGAGGGCAAAAGTAAACCCAATGTAAATAAAACAAAGCAAGTATTAGTTTCTAAACTGACATGGTCACTAACAATAGAACAATTTAAGAATTTAAAGCGGTATATTTACCATGTTTATTATTTGTTTTAATTTTCCAATCTTTCGGCACTGTTGCAAGCGCCATGATTACGGATGAACTGAAGTTATTGCGGGTAGATGTATACGAGCAAAAAAAAAAATGTTTACCTACCCTCTTTCATTTTCGTTTTTTGTGTTCTACACCACTAGTGGTGTCCCTACTGTTTAAATGTAAATTCAAATAATAAAGTATATATTATTTATTTATTACACAAACAGCAGGACGTACTCTAGGCGTGTATGATTGTGAACGTAGCGTTCATATTAAGGGTGATTCAAAAAGTGATGGGTTTCTGATTGAATGTTATTAATTAAAGTTGAGATAACGGTACTTAAATAATAATTACTAACATGAGCCACTAGTACAAAAATTCTTTTATTATTTTTATCATCTAGATTTATATGATTGGATATCAATAATTACCACTTCGCCATTACTAGTTCAACATTTAGTTTCTCTAGCGTGTAGTCGCCGAGCGGTGAAACTCCTCCGCGACTCGTGCGCAGCTTTTTATGTCAATAAAAACCAAATTAGAAATTAAATCGATGGAAAATAAATAAATAAATAAATAAACCATGGATTTTAGTCAGTACAAGTCTCACAGTCCCTCTTGCCCTGCCCTGGGTGAGAGGACTCATTTGATGGATGATGATAAATAAAAATTTAAACTGGCTGCGCAACATAGCACCAGTTCAGCAAAATGCCAAACAACTAGTACCTGATATTAGTTTTCAACTGGACCTAAATTGAAATAAAAAACCAGTTTGGTAAGTGCACTCCGAACCCATTCCCGCCAAACTCAATAATTTTATTAGTTCTTCGAAAAATACGTGTAAACACAAACAAAAGACTCACGCATTAAGCGGGCTACACACGACACTTTCTCTGCATTGTCGTGTCAAGGTCTAATGTGTTAAGTTACACTTATTGTTTTAATCGCGAGCCGTGAGAGTAGGCTTTAATGTCGGTGATGACATTGAGGCGTATTTGCAGTTGTGTACTTGGTGAAACGTGTGATGGGAGGCTTTATGAATATGAGCACGTATGGCTTTGCATTGGCACTAAAGATACGCGTATTGAGAGTTGCAGCAACGAATATTGTGCTCAGTTGAAAGAATGAGAGACCGAAAGAAGGATTAAAAAATATGGAATTGTCTAGTTAGCAGTCAAAATTGCAGGTGTCATTTGCCGATAAATACTTATTTTGGTACTAATAATATGTCTAATTACTATAATCAGCAGCCTACAGCAGTTCAGTAGGACATATGCCACAAGTTCTCATCCAACTTCTTCAAGCAAGCCTGCGAAAATTATCGGAGAGACTTTCCTGATCGCAGTTGCCACTCAAAAACTGATAAACCTATCTGATTTTGGGCTATTCATTTGATTGTCACTGGTTCATTGTCATTTATTTAGTGGATATTATTTTAAAAAGAAAACCTATGGTCTATGGTCCCGTTTCGAAGCAGGAAATCTTTGCATCCTTTTAGTGGTCTAATGTTTGTAATTGTGATCATTTTGATAAGAACTCAGTTTCCGTCCATAACATACTATCGACATATTACAAACAAACCCATCAAATCGTCATCTTCCTCCACATTGCATCGCATTGTAGGTGAAGGTTCCCGATCAGAGCTGCTAGATAACGTGCAATTATTTCTTTTGTGGTCATCATGCGATCTGTCGTTTATGGCCAGCTGTAATTGTGGTCGGATGTCTCCGTTCATGTAATCATACGGGTTTGAAGGTTTTAGGATATTGTTGTTGACAGTGGCTTGGTAGGTTTTGTTAATTGTGGTATTTCAATATTTATAACTACTGGCTTTTTTTTTTGATTACCCTTGTCCTTCTCTATTTTCGAACCTACAATTATTTTATTGTGCAACATACAGCTAATTTATTATTGCTGTAACCTTAATACCGATGCTTGATGAATTTCTATCCCTAAATGCCTGTATCTTAGCAGTGAGAACATAATAAAATATGATTATTAACCTATTGCCTTTAAAGAGTCTTTATTAAGAATATTAATGCACCATTATCACAACCAACCTACTTTTCTATCTCATTTTTACCACAAACATGACTTTAATGCAAAATTCTTTATCCATTGCAGGCGGTGGTAGGCGGACAACGACACAGAGCAGTGCTAATGCGACGAGGGACTCGCAACTGCTCTCCCTGCTCGCCGCGCGAAGGCGACAGCTTCTCAACGAAAGACTGGCGACGCATATCAATACGCTAGCGTCATTAGCACATAAGGCTAACAAGTACGTATTGTCTCTAGGTGAAGGGAATGTGGGTTAGTTTAGTCTGTATAAGGATTGGAGCAGAATGGTAGATTGATTAAAACTTGTAGAGTTCAGAAATAAACAGTAACAATCTGCTGCTACTGCATACTGGAAATCGAAGACTTTATCTATTTGTTGATTTATTTTTGGAGCATTTTGTCTGACTGACTGACCATTTTGAATCAATAATTCGGCGAGAAATGTGTAAAATATTATTTATAAGAAAATGTCTAATTTGTTGAACATCTCATTTTCAGAACCAACACAACATTCGCCCAGTTAGAAGTACGAGACTCAAATGGCTCTATAGTGAAGAGGATAACGTTAAACAACACAAGCAATGATCCAGCGACCACTCTAAAGTTCATTACCTCCGATGGAACAAAGGAAATCCAAAAAGATGTGAAACCACACGAAATACGACATCTTTTTGTACCCAGAGTATACCAGGATAATAAAAGCAGAGCAGGATTTATGAATAACCGAAGACGTGACGGAATCAACAAGGCTGTAACGATACCTGAACGGAGTGAAATAACTGAAAGTAGCATAGTATATGTCCCACCTGAAAAGTTTGAAAATCTAGACAAGGATGTTGAGTTAGATCCTGAAGAAGAATTCCAAGTAGATGAATCTAACCACGGCCTGTACCTTCTTAACTATTCTGACACGGAAAATGTAACACAGAACACAAATATAAATGCTACAGTAATTGAAACTAAAGACAATGATAGTACTGTAAACGAAAGTTCAACACCATCTAGCAATATATCTAAAGAAGAAACATCTGAAAAAACTATTGCAAAGGAATCAGAAGAAATACCTGAAACTAACATTATAGCTAATAGTACTGAAAGTAAGAACACAAAGCTAATAAAAGTCGAAACTGAAAAAGAAAATCGCACCCTTTTCATGAGTGACGAGATTTACAATCACTTTAGGCCGTTGGAAACAGAATTACCGGTTGAAGAAATGGCACCATTCAAATATTTTGGTCAAAAGCTAGGTGGGCCGGCTATAAGTGATAATCTTACTAACTCTCCGACATTATCAGCGTCTACCAAATCAGTTAATTTTATTGTTGCGCCTTTAGAAAAGAGGAAATTCAATTCAAGATATTCAGCTACAGAGAAGTATAAGAACACTAGTGTAGATGAGGAAGAAATAAATGAAGATATGGATGTGTCAGTAGTTAAAAATGTTATTGAGAAAAATAAGATCAGGAATACAGTAAAAGGTCCCGCTCCAGCACGTCACGTTGGATTAGTTAATCAGTATAGAAAATTTTCAACCACAGTACCACCTACAACAAAATCACAAAATGTTGCTCAGCTAAATGTTACTGAACCCATAATTTTACATTCACCCAGCACGTTCGATAAAAGTAAAGACAGTAATAAAACAAACAGTACATCAATTAATAAAGACGTTGCACCTAAAATGAATACTAATAATACGACGAAGGAAAATTCGTTATCTAAAACAAATGTAACTTCTACTTCCCCTAGAAACTTTACTCGAAATTATTCAAATATAAGAAGACGTCCACTAAGAGTAACAGCCTCAAGTACTGAAAATACTCCAGTGCTAACCACTTTGATTATAAATGCTACTACTACTGAAAAGGCAGCTACTTCAGTTTATACGGCGGTAGTCACGTCAGTATCCATAACATCATCCATGAAAGGAAATAATAAAACGGATGGTGGATTAAAAGAAGATGACAACGGTAAAATATCAGAAAATGTAGAAACAAATAATAGGACAATACCGAAAGCGATACTTATAAATGAAACGGAGACTACCACAATTTTACCTCCGAGTTTCAAACCTAAACACATAATTCGAATAAGAACAACAACAACAGAGAATCCAAATTCTAGTCCTAATACGGCGGCTCCAATAGCCAGTGAATTGTCAACGAGGAATACATCGCTCGGCAAAAACGAAACTGAATCGAAGATATCAGATAGATTAGCGAATTTATTCCGACAGAGAAACATCGAAAATGCGACTAATTCGACTAGAGTTAATAAGCACAGAAGAAGACGACCAACGACTACTTCAACTACAAGTCTAGCTCCTACTATACTGCCATCTGACCAATCTACAGAATCCCCGATATCAACTACACAAGCAACAACAGCCTACTCTAGTTTTCTCACAACATCTTTGCCTCCAACCACTACACCAACTTTCAAGCCTTTTGTGGTAACTTCTCGTACATCATCAGAATCAAGTTCTAAACCAGTTTTTGTTGCAAGTTCTACAGCCAAAACTGTAAATAGGACCGATGGTGAAGGAATTGAGGATCTTTCGTCACAAAATGAGGAGGTGGTCATTGAGGCTGAGAAAACGTATACAGCATCATACGTTTTGGCTGGACTGGGATTTCTGCCAGTTGCAGCAATAGTAGCTTTTGTTTTAAGGAGTGTATTAAATAAGAAGACCAAAGACATTGATACAGAGTACGAAGGGTACTTCGAAGATGGGGATATTAAGAAGGAGTCTCCTATAACACCGGTGGCGAGACCTCCATTGCCAACACCGACAAAACCTGACCAGAAGTGGGAGTTCCCGAGAAATAAATTGAGGCTACAGACGTTATTGGGGCAGGGGAACTTTGGACAGGTAAGTTTAGTAGATTTCTAACCTTCTGCTATCTCCAACTAGATTCATTGTACATTCACAAAAGAAGTCATAATAATGGTGAAAAATGTTGTCAATTCTTCTATTATTAAAATATTATTTCCTTGCCAGTTACAATATTGATATTTTACCTATAATTCTCTACCAAGGTATGGAAAGCAGAAGCAGATGACCTGAACGGTCACGATGGACTAACGCGGCTGGTGGCAGTAAAGAGCATCAAGGAAACTGCCTCACAGAAGGAAAAGCAGGAACTGCTTCATGAAATCTACATTATGCAAAAGATAGGGACACATCCCAACGTTGTCACGTTGCTTGCCTGTTGCACTGAACTAGGTAACTTGTGTTTCTTTATACTTATTAGGAAACGAGATAGCCTGCTAAAAGAAAATATGTGAAAATTCAATTATTGTCAAAAAAATGTCTCATAGTTAAAGTAATTGTTTTTAATTAGAATGTCCTCTAACAAGCCGTTTCTCGAGCGAGCTGTAGATTATATTTAATGACTTGTAACAACAACTAACCACTACTTATTCAAGAATTCTGAACATTTACCTTTAGGAACGTCTTCTTGAGAAACAAGCTTGGAAATTAGTCGCATAATTGTTTTTTTTTCATTTCCAGAACCCTATCTTCTCATAATGGAGTACGTAATGTGTGGCAAGCTACTGACATACCTGCGCGAGCGCCGGTCTCGACCCGACCGGTTTAGTGGCAGCGGAGCACTCACTTCTAGAGACCTGACGGTCTTCGCGTATTGTGTGGCGAGAGGAATGGACTATATAGCGTCTAAAGGGGTAGGTTAATACTTGCATAAAGTGGGTTGGCGAATTGTACCAGATGGACTAGTGTCTTTCTGTGGGCTTTTATTTTTCGTCGCAACTATATTAATTTATGATGCGTCTTAAGTATCCGTTCTTCAGTATGAATCACAAGGTACAAGCTGAAATAGCTCTTGATACATTATAACTTAAGGGAGCAATATCTAATAAAGGAAAGAGCGCCCTCAACGACTCCACATGGACTAATATCCTTAGGGTCAGACTGGATACGAAAGGTAGACCACAACCAGTGTTGTATTGGTTGAACAATGTGAATAAAAACTAATACGTTACTTCTCACTATTCTAGATCGTCCACCGCGACTTAGCAGCTCGTAACGTGCTAGTAGACCACAACAAGCTGTGCAAGATCGCGGACTTCGGCATGTCGCGGTGCGCGGGCGCGGGCTCGCGGGCGGCGCGGGGCGCGCTGCCGGTGCGCTGGATGGCGCCCGAGGCGCTGCTGTACAATGTGTACAGTCATCATACTGATGTGTGGGCCTTCGGGATTTTGCTGTGGGAGATTGTGACGCTTGGTGAGTAAAATTCTGGGTTTTCTATCTCTATATCTGCCTTACCCCTTGGTAATTACAAGTAAGATGTTACGTTTTGTCAAATAGAATTCAATTAAACTTAAAAATATTCAGACGTTTTCGAAAATCACTTAAATGAATCAATCATCAATCATGTTCTGAGCCTAAAGTTGCCGACTAATTGCCAAGTTCTTGTCATTTACAGATCACAAAAAAAAAACAATAGAAATTGGCTCGCCTCATCCGGATTTAACCATCGCAGGATTTGAGCCAAATCAACATAACAGTTAGGCCATCTAATATCTACAATATCAAACCGTTGTAAATTGAAGGTATTATCTAATTCCTTATTTCGTTTCAGGTTCCACGCCGTACGCTGCGATGTCTGGCCGTGAAGTGCTAGCAGCGGTTACAGAAGGTTACCGACTCGAGCGTCCCCCACACTGCAAGCCTCAGCTGTACCGCGCCATGCACTCCTGCTGGCACGCCGACCCTTCCCAACGGCCCTCCTTTGCAGCTCTCAAGTCCCAACTGGCAGAGCTCCTAGACAATGAACCTTCAGAAGGAAACTACGTGGACCTGGACTCCTTTTACCAGGAATCTTCGGTGTATAGCGATCCATCTGCCATTATTAATGATGATGAGGGTCTATCGGCGGAGTATGACCGGGAGAGGCGGTGCTTTAGAGAGTGAGTAGTTGCGGTGGTGAGGGTGAACGTTGTTCGATATGTTTGATTTAGTAAAGATGGCTTTTGGTATTGAGAACAAAAGATATAAATATATTTTGAAACTATTGTATTTAATTTCCAGGGACTTAAAAGTTTTGGTTGAAAAGGGCATCATTTACTCACACCACCTGTGTATCTTTATTAATTTCATTTCTGGGCAGGGGATTGCTTAAGACTTTTCTCAGTAAATGTCAAAATAAAACTTTTATTCCAGGAATGATTTAATAATTCTGAATGATCAGAGATCGATACAGCCATTACTTTTCAAAAATTCTAGATTTTTTCTCACTTATCTGTTTTATTATCAGAACATTGGCCGAATATTCATGGAGTTTATTTTCTAGACTCACCACCGGTCCTGCCAAATTCGAAAACCGAGCGTTCAACTTCCGTGACGAAGAGCTTCGGAACAAGTTCGGTATAGGCACACCGCGGATGGGAGGCTTTGGCATCAGGGACGTCCCCTTCAATGACCGAAACTTCTCCGATGGCGAGTTTAACGAACGGAATTTCCCGAAAGAAAACTTCAGTGATACGAATTTTACCGAACGTAAAGATGGGAAACTCTCAACTTCCAGTTTTCATCGAGAGAGGGAAAGGGAGAGAGAAAATCCTTTAGTCAGTAGAAACAGCTTTAATGGGTTTCCTAGAGTGGGGACTAGGGATAGGGACAATCATTTCCAAATGGCACCTGACGGCAGGAATAAGAGGGTATCAGAATTTGAATGTGACATTTAAGCGTGGCACCAAGATGGCGGAGTTAGTTCAAAGGTGGAACGTTTCACAATAGTACCAACTTTGTCATGTGTATTCATCGCGCTTTCGTGAAGGGCATAACTTAGCCTTGTTATTTAGTTGGTAGTGATGTTAAAGTGAGAGACAATAATCGCCTGATTATGATGTATATGGATACGGTATACGAAATGCGGTTATAAATTAATTTGGAGCTAGGAGATGCTTTTAGTTTTATTTTTATATGAAATCTTGATTAGAATGAAGACTTGTTTTGATACTTGATGTAGTGTGAACTTCAGATCCTGATATTTGAAGTTGAAAAGACTAAGTTATGCCTGATAAATCTTGAATCGTCACATTCCAACTAATTCAGTGAAATTCGACTGAAATGTAAATTAATTAGTGTGTTTATATTAAGGCATAATCCGCCAAACACTAGCACTGATTTGACAAAACACTATAATTTTGCACTAGTGTGTGAAAGCATGACATTACAAGTTTAAATTTCGAACTTATTGAAATTTAAAAAACTTGACAACTATGTTTATAAATTGTAAATAATTTGTTAATTTATAATAACAGTATTTTTATATTAATGTATGCCGTGGTTTTCATTGATTTATTTGTAAATAAAGAACTGTTATGTATGTTGATTATGTATATGAGTTATAGGTTGATAGATTTACGCATACCCATTTGATACAGGCCTAATAAGATTGAAAATTGACCATAGTTTACGTAACAAAAGTTTTCCTTGTGTTAATACGGTATAAAATATTGAATAAGTAGATAAAAATGGGCGCGGCCAGAAACAGACAAATAAATTGCATAATTTAATATTCTTCGAATAAAATAAACTAAAGTCAAATGATTGGTAATCGCTTCACAATATAATTTTGAAGTATTCAAATGAATAAAAAGTTGGATCATAATGGTGCTATACATTATGTTACAAGCGTACTGTAAATATCAGATGTTATTTTATACTGAGTGTTATATAACATTTTATATTTTATGTTATTTCCTCACAGTTTTATCTATTGTTTCTCTATTCCAGATATCGCTGTCTAGTCTCAAAAATTGTATGATTGTATGATAGTATTGGTTATAGTAAGATCTGATTTTATTTTAAGTTTAAAAAGAATTATTTTATTATAAATAAATATTAAAATGTATTGAAAAATTTAATAGTCCTTTTGTTTTATTCAGTTTTGCCTCCTTTATCACTTATTTAATTTTGTTTGTTACCTGAATATGTAAGTTAGTCTCACAGTTTGAGTCTGACAGTCCATACCCCTCCACACAGGGCTCAAGGAATGACACAATACATCAAATTAGATCTTTATTTGAAGATCTAATTCAACCATTGGTGTTTTGAAACGATAACGGCGGGCTTATGAGAACCAACAACTTAGCCAACCTATGGTAATTATCCCACGGAAACGTCTTACCGGGATAAAAAGAATCCTATGTTATCCAGATTATAAACTATCTGTGTACCAAACATCGAAATCCATTTGGTAGTATTTGTTTGAAAGAGAAAAAAAAACAAACATCCGAAAATGTATTATTTTTGTGTTGATCCTTCCTCACAAACTTTCGAATTAAAAAAGTGTATTATTCAGATTTTTGTCTTTGTCCGCTCTATCCTCTACTCCTACTTCTATCAGTAAGATTAATCCCACCAAAAACATTAAAATAATGTAAAAAAATGCCAAGTCTCTCGATGCAGTCTTTCCATCGTAAAAAGTTTTGAGATCTCATAGAAGCCAAGTCCTATTCAAATTATTTTGTAGTTATAAATCAACATTTAGTAATTGTATCAATAGTTTTCTTTATATTATAATTATAGTGACTTGGCAATGAGCACCAATTAAAAGCTGCTTGCTGCCTGGAATTATGTGCAAATGTTACTGACGAGACCTGTGATCAGATCACTACCGACTACATGCTCCAATGCAATAATAAAAAATAAGTACCTTACGGGCCATCGCTTTATGAAAGTAAATGAACCGAGAGTACACTAACACTAGTGTTTGCGTACACACTTGTGCAATTGTGCATTATAATTTATGTCCTGCGCAGTTTACTAGTCTTGGATGAGACTGACTGCCGTTGCCGAAATTCGGTTGGGACGACACGGATAAACCAAAAGAAAATTAATTTTGTGATATTAATGTTTACGCATGCGGTGTGTGACTTTCAACTCCAAATATGCCGTTTTGTTTCTTCTTGTGCTCATTGCCAAGTCACTATAATTATAATATAAAGAAAACTATTGATACAATTACTAAATGTTGATTTATAACTACAAAATAATTTGAATAGGACTTGGCTTCTATGAGATCTCAAAACTTTTTACGATGGAAAGACTGCATCGAGAGACTTGGCATTTTTTTACATTATTTTAATGTTTTTGGTGGGATCTCATTTATTTTTTGTAAGTGTATTTCTTTCTTTTTTTTTAGGTGACCTCATAATTTCTTGGACTTCAGCTACTGCTTTGCTTAGAACCCATTCTCTATCTCTTTTGTTTCTTTTCAACGAGCTAAATAAACATAAATCTACTAACTTACAAAATAAATATAACTAAACTAAATAACACGTAAACAACTAGATATTGTAACTACCTATGTCTATGTTATATTAATAAACTATTCGCCTAAATAACTGTTTCAGTAACAATAATAAATCTACTATCTAATCCGGCTAACTTAAGTTCTCCGAATATAGCTACAATATTTTTTTAGTTTCGAAATGGTTTTTCATAGGTAGGTGGCGCTATCAAATGAAAATTATCGAATTATTTTAAAGTACTACTTATACTGCGCTCGGTAACGAAACCATAGCGCGATTCAGACAGGTACAACGCCATCTATCGAGCGCGCATACAATCGAAATTTATCGCAATACAATGGAGTTTTAGCTTTATTAATTTAATGAATTATGAACTTTATGTATCAATTAATTATAGTCTATGTATTACATTTTTATTATTCTTTTCTATTCCATGTATTTATTCATCCAATTGAATACTTAAACAACGAACAAAGTTAACAATGCAGTCAAAATCCATACATAATGTTCTTGCCAAACCGCAAATATAAAATTGTTTTCTATGGTATATTATTTTTTAATGTTTTTATAATTTTTCCTTTATATGTGGCTAATGACCTATCTTGGTGCAAAATTTGAAGTTTCTAAGTCTGCTAGAAGTACCTTAGATTTTTGATGATCGGTCAGTGAGTCAGTGAGTCAGTGAGTGAGTGACAAAATGGTGTAACTTTGATCGACCGTAACTCCTAAACTATTAATTCAATTGGCATGTAATTTCGAACTTAAGCTTGTTCTAATGCCTACTATTATTCACCGAAAACCTAAACTCCTAGCTTTGTCCACGTCGAAGATATAGGGGGGGCGAAACAGCCGCGAATCGCATCGAGAAAAGATGGTACGGCCGTGCCCGTTTTGCTCGAGACTTGGCTGGGGCACTGCCGTGCCCCCAGATGTGACAAAAATTCTGAAGGTCATACGTAGGTACGAAGAGGTAGGTCGAACAAGGTAGTACAAGGAATCTTAAAGTTTCATACTTGGAGAATAAAGTAATAATAGGTAGACATCTAAAGACTTTCAATGCTGTTATGATGAAAAAAAAACAAATCTCTTAATATAAAAAAAAAATCTACGTACAAAGCCTGCCGGGGCCGCGGGACTAACAAGCTATCGTGACCCCGGAACGTAAAGCGCTATTGAAGGACACCGTTAACCACGCTAAAAAAAATACATACAACTGCATTAACCTAAATCAATCCAAAAGGGAAAGTACACACCTGCTCATTTAACAGACCCACCTTACCCAACACTGCAATACCGCAAGTTTACATTTGGTGCCATCATCGTGCAGCACAGATAGCTGAACGCTTGCCTATACTGCAGTAATGACAGTGCACGCCAGTGTAATCATAGTGTACTTTCGTTCAACCGCAGCCTGTGCGCCGTTGCTTTACGCGTTTGTTTGATGTCCTTAGTTATACAGCGTGTTTGAAATAGTAATGCCAGGGTGTATTACTGTGTGATGTCTACTTTACATTTTGAAAGTACAGTGAAACCTGGTTAAGTGAGACATCAAGGGACCTGCAATGTCGTTTCACTTATAGAGGTATTCTGCCGCGCAATTTATAAACGCAGTAAAGAACATGTGAATGGTTTCGAGAAAAACGCGGTCAAAGTTGAAATTTTATTTTTGGTTGCTTGCAATTTGTTACGCAATTATTAGTAAAAATATATATATGGGCTCAAAGAGCAATTTTAGAAGATGAAGTTGATATTGGATTTCTGCTTTTTATTTAATATTTTGTGTGTAAAATATTAAAAAAACTGTTTCTGTTATGGCTTCACTTAGTTTACACTCTATACTCAACTACTCATGAATGCAGTATAAGTGTTGCTTACTGCATTTATCTGTAGTTTCCTGTTTTTACGGCACATATGTTAGATGATTCAATGTAATGATAGATCCTACAACATAATATATTCACCGTATTTTTACAGGTTACTGCATTTATGTGTAGCAACACGAAACGAAATAACTCTTCAAAACTTTTACTGCGCAGTAGTATTACAATTATACTGCGTTTATCTTATGTCAATACCACTTTCACATTGAACTTTACCAAATGAACAATCAGTAAATGAAACAAGGATAATAATAATTGCTGAAATTTCCTATTTTTCCAAGAAAATAATTGTTTAAAACGTACATAACTGGACAATAAATATGTTGTTAACAACAATCAACACCAAAACTAAAGTTAAAACTAAAAATATATCATCATAAAAGGGATTCTGATACTTAAGAACAAACAGAAATAAGGAACATGAAATGTCAAAAATGACGGTTCTGAATGCTGACTAGAAACAGGACACAAAGACTACAAGCACACCTACCATCTCCGGGCTCGTCGCTGAGCTCCGCCTCGCAGCCGCCGGGACGCGCCACCCCCGTGAACGTCGTGTCACCGGTAGTTGCAGCCGCGTCGAGCTCAAGCAACGAGTTTTACTCCCCGCCGTCGACGCCTCCACAAGCAAGACGACGAGGAAGAGCACGGCCACCAGCGGGCTTGAGACCTCGAGGCCAAAAGGCCCCGAACAGGGTCCCCGCTGCCGGTGGAAATGTGTCGCGCATGCGATGGACTCAGTCCATTAATGAAAATGTCATGCGTGCATATTATGGGGCTACTGAGGGGGGAAGCAATTTGACTGCGTATCGTGGTCGGATGCTGTCTCTGTTTCAGGTGTTGGAGCCAGATGTCAGCGTAACGGCGCAACAATTGCCGGATCAGGTACGGGTCATTCAACGTAACCGTGTGTTGAATGACACTGTACTTGATCGACTACGCTCTGAATCACGGAGTAACCTAGTTACTGATCCTGCTTTGCCATTGATTACGGTGCAACTACAAAACATATCCAGTGTGCCGCCGCGGTCTGACCACGTTGGTGAAGAGGATCATGACGAAGTTATATCCGTGAGTGCTCAGTGCAACGTACAATTGAGGAGCGCTTTGGAGTGTGCGTTTCGGGAGTACCGTTCAACACCTCCTGAACTTAGACCACGTTTACCTCGTTTGCCTATGCACAATAAAAACATGGCGCTGGTTGTGTGCTCTAGACTCAGAGTTGTCAAATTATTTTGATAACAGCAAAGACCTCGCTGATACCCACTCTATATTGTACTGTGGAGCTGTAGCGGCGTGTCGTGTAGCTCATGTCAAATTCCTTGATAGTGACAGACCTACGCGACCAAAGTCAGCTGCTCCAGCTTGGCAGTGCAGGATTGAGCGGCGTATCGGTGAGGCTAGAGCACTCATCGGTAAGTTGATCTGCTTCAGGGAGGGTAATACTCGCCCTAGAGTGATGCGCTTTGTGAGGCGGGCGTTCTCGGGGATTGAAATTAGTCCACGTGAATATTTGGCCCGCGTCACAGAGCGTATCGACTTCCTGAAGCAGAAGATTTGTGCATGGGCAAACCGTATTCGTCGATACAAGCGACGAGTGGAGCGATACACTTTGAATCGCACATTCCAAAGCGACGAAAGGTGGGTTTATAGAGCTTGGGAGCGACCGGACCAAGGTGTTGCTGACACGCCCCTGCCGGATGATGACGCCATGACTTCATTTTGGCGCAGCATCTGGTCGGTGCCTGTCAGTCACACTGAGGGCGATTGGACCCGGGAGATTGAACGAGCGTGTGATCAGATTACCGAAATGGGGGCAATTACCATCAGCCCCCAAAACGTAGCTTGTGCAGTCCATCCGTTGCCTAACTGGAAATCACCAGGGCCGGATGGGCTGCACAATTTTTGGATAAAATGGTTTAAAAGGTCACACGTTCGCTTGGCATCCCAGTTCCAATTAGCCTTAGAGTCAGGGTCGCTGCCCCAATTTTTGACAACAGGAGTAACCCACCTGCTCCATAAATCGGGTAGTACTGCGGAACCCAAAAATTATAGACCGATTACTTGTCTACCAACGGTCTATAAAGTTCTTACATCCATTTTGAGAGTTAAAATCACTCAACATATTGTGACTAATTCTATCATGTCTGCCTCTCAGAATGGATGCAGGAACGGGTCCCGCGGTACTTAGGAGCTCCTCCTCATTGATATGGCCATTAGCCAACAGGTTCGTCGCTCCCGAAAAGATCTGTCCGCATGTTGGATAGATTACAAGAAGGCCTATGATTCGGTACCCCATACATGACTCATGAGGGTACTAGAGTTGTATAAAGTTGATATAACTCTACGTACCTTCCTGTTCTCGTGTATGGGAACCTGGAGAACAGTCCTTCGCTATACAAGATGTCGACAGATCCGAGGTAGCAGCGAACCGATAAGAATAGAGCGCGGCATATTCCAGGGTGATAGTCTGAGTCCTTTATGGTTCTGCCTGGCCTTGAACCCGCTCAGCACATTGCTGGAGTTTTCGGGGTTAGGATATCGGTTGAAGAGAGGTGGTCAGGTCATATCTCACCTTCTTTACATGGATGATCTGAAACTCTTTGCCCCCAACAACTTGCAACTGATGAAGTTACTGAAGGTAACAGAAACTTTCAGTAACGCCATCAAGATGAAATTTGGTGTGGACAAATGTGCAGTCATGCATGTGAAGCGAGGGGAGATTATGGAATCCGAGGGAACTCAACTCTCGCATTCCATACACCTTAGATCTCTCTCTTCAACAGAGACCTACAAATATTTGGGTATGTCGGAAGCATTAGGCATCAATAATGCTGACATGAAACAATCGTTGAGGGAGCGCGAATCGTTGGCCGCCTGAATAAAGTACTTAACAGTTTTTTGTCGGGTGGCAATAAGGTGCGCGCTTTCAACGGTTGGGTCATGCCGGTATTGATGTATTCTTTTGGCATACTCAAATGGACTCAGACGGAACTTGACGCCCTGGATAGGAGAGTCCGTTCACCGCTGACTGCAAATCGGATGCATCATCCACGGTCGTCGGTGATGAGACTGTATATCCCGCGGAAGTGCGGGGGTCGTGGCTTCTTAAATGCTAAGACCCTGCACAACCGTGAGGTATGCAGTCTTAGGAAATATTTCCTAGAAACCGACGTGGGGATGCACCGAGATGTG
The DNA here is from genome assembly GCA_943136025.2 of Agrotis puta. Taxonomy (NCBI): domain Eukaryota; kingdom Metazoa; phylum Arthropoda; class Insecta; order Lepidoptera; family Noctuidae; genus Agrotis; species Agrotis puta. Next base: position 946,864 of record OW964168.2, read on the forward strand.
GTCACAGTGGACAAGGGTCTTACTCCGCTCTCCTTGGCTAACGAGAACTGGCGCAAACCTAAAGTATTAGACACTAATGATCGTAAGGAGGTATGGCAGAGCAAGGAGCTTCACGGACGCTTTTACCGGGCATTACATGGTCCCGATGTAGACTTTTTAGCGTCCGTATCCTGGCTACGCTTCGGTGACCTGTTTGGGGAAACCGAAAGTTTTGTATGTGCAATTATGGACGAAGTTATGATGACGAATAACTACCGGAAATACATTGTGAAGGATGGCACGGTTGACATATGTCGGGCATGCCACTGCGTTTGTAACATGTTGCAGTTATACAACACTCCGGTGAACCTTAATACATACGCAGTATAATTGTAATTACTGCATTAATATTAAGTACGAGTCATCTGTTTTTACTATAGAAACATATCCATATGTGATTAAGTGAACTTACTGCGCATATACTATGTGCAAAATTAAATTAATAATTGTAGAAACGTAACAAGAGAGACGCAATTGGCACATACTGCATAATTGTTATGTTGCAAGTTCAGTAAGCATGAGTTTTCACGTAATATTAAGTTATTAAGTACTCTTACTGCGATTATACTAAGTACATAAATCTTAAATCTGCTCTTTACTGCATTTATGTTAATATGTTTTGGCCTTTCTAATAGAGATAGAAACAAATGGGTTTTTGATTCTTATAGATTTTAATGTCAGCATCTTGAATATCTAATACAACCATAAATGCAGTAAGTGGTACTTACTGCGTTTATAAATTGTGCGGCAGTATTCCACTTACCCAGTGTCTCAGATATACAGTGCCAAAGTGTTGGGACCTCAGCATGAGTTCCAGTTATGGAGGTTTCTCACTTATCCAGGTCCCACTTAACCAAGTTTCACTGTATTTATGAATTGAAAATGTCACAAAGATGGAACCTTGGTCTCTCGCCTGCTTGGCTATTGACACTTGCGACTGTGGATTCAAATAAACAAATCATATCAAAAGTCTTTATAACTACATATATACAGTGAAACTGTATATACAGTGAAACCTGGTTAAGTGAGACATCAAGGGACCTGCAATGTCGTTTCACTTATAGAGGTATTCCACTTACCCAGTGTCTCAGATATACAGTGCCAAAGTGTTGGGACCTCAGCATGAGTTCCAGTTATGGAGGTTTCTCACTTATCCAGGTCCCACTTAACCAAGTTTCACTGTAGTTATAAAGACAGTACCCCAAACCATATTTCGTCAGTTATATTCGAGTCCTTGGTAAAAGGGGTACGCTTCTTGCCATCAATCGGGCACATAAATATCTTATATTGAAATTAGGCACCTCATAATCTATACAACAAACTCACGCTTTGTAATGCTGATACTAGATAAATAAATAGTTGGCACCTCTATTAGGCACATGTCCAGTTAGGAAGATACTCGTGGTTTGCTGCCAACTGGCATGTTAATTAAAATCCTGTTTAATAGAATTAATTAGCAAGCATTTAAATGTACACTATGTGTGAAGACACAACTAGTCGATAACCAAACAAAAGGGTATTTGTCACACTTCAGTAGCAACTTTAAATTAAAGTGCCTGCATTCTTTGTTTAGCAATGTTTTAATTCTCCGTCTTGCTAAACTATGTGCTACACAGGCGTCAATTTGTTTTGTTGATATTTGAGGCTCAGGTTTTTCGGACAAACTATCGTAAATGATACTTATACATTACGGATTTGAAGTTTCTATCTGTCATTTATATGTTGTCAACCGTATTCATGCAGTTTGTGAATTACTTTGGGAGAAGCAACGTGACAAAAGACATGTTGTCAGCATCAATAAACTGCAAAAAAATCCGTTAGTAAGAGTTTTGAAAAATAATGGATACGTATTTTGTCGTTTGTGGAATTAATGCATATTTACAAAGATGTAAAGCATCAAAATTCGAGAGCGGGGGCTCGTGACGTCAGAAGCAAGTGTAAACTGCACTTGTTTGTGACGTATTGGTAAATTTGATGGTATCGTATTTTCGTAATTTTGGTTAAGGGACCTTTTACAGAAACATAAATTGCCGTTTTTGTTACAAATGCACGATTTAGCTAAACAGCTATATTTCAAGTGTTGACAATGTGTTATAAAATTACGTTATTGCCTTTTCTACAGTAATAATAGACCACATTTTGTATTTTTGATTCTATTTACGAGTTATGACATTTTTTCGATTGGCGGCGCTAGTGGACTGTAAGAGGCCTCTTAACGTAACAAAAGAAAAAATACTTGTCAAATATTTTGTGATTATTTATCTGACGGACTAATTAGACTTTTTCAGTGAAATACCCTATTGTGGCACATCCTGTACAATATCTTGCCAGTGTTACGCACAACCGGCACGCGGCACAACAAAGCTTCAATCACAAAGAAAGTAACAAGTATCGACTAAGCGCACGCTTCTAATATTTAAATTGTTTCCTTCTTTCGTTTATAAGCTGCACAATGTTGTAGCGAAGGAAATTATCTTTGATTTTATTTACGTGCCTGTATTTTTAACTCTATTATCACTCATAATATGCTTGCTTCACTAATGTCAGAAAATCTGCTAAAACAATTAGTTCAATATACTTTTGGAATTAAGCTTTTGGTATGAATCACACTGCTTTATTTGAATCTGTATGATATTAATAATTATTTGGAAAATAATTGACAGCATTTAACTACCCATTTATTCTTGAAGGGGTTAATTTCATGTGCACTTATTGTACAGTGCAATCATCAGTTCGTTACAGGTTTATGTAATAATAATCTACTTATGGAACTGCTGTTAAAATTGTCAATCTTCTGATGGTTTCCTTCACTCAACCAATCCCGTTTTCTGATTTGGAGCAAAAAAATAGCAGATCGTGATGATGATCCCTGAGGAAGTCCTTTTTTATTTTGGTAAAATCATCAAATGAGTCCTCCCCACCCAGGACGAGATGGGACTCGTATTGACCGAAATTCACGGTGTCCTTCAGTAGCCCTTTACGTTCCTGGGTCACGGTAACCTGATGAGACAGTCCCGCGATCCTCGAGGAAGTCCTGCAGTCCCCGGCGAGGTTGAGTCTTTCATCAATTATTATTAAACGTCTTTCGGTGACGTTGCATACTTTTTTTTAAACGTTGCCCCACACTAGGAATTTCTGGGTGCGTTTACAAACATATAAACTCACATACACAAACGCCCAGACCCGAAACAACTACATGTCGATCATACAAATATTAGCTCCGTGCAACGTGAATCGAACCCGCGACACGCAGCAAAACAGTCCAATCGCTCAGTCACAGGGCTAACCGTGAAACTAACTTAACTTATCCAGAAACACGCAGGTTCAAGTCCTCGATAATCGAATATTTTCTTTTTTTGCTAAAAAAGCTTTACGATTGGCGACGTAAGCGTTATTTCCAATAATATACCTACATAATATAAATGTTTTTCTAAATATTGATGTTAATGTCTTACTTAAAAAAAAAGTTTTAACCTCTCTAAATGTCTCTTGTATCGTCTTCGTGTTTACAAAAAAATATGCACAGAAATACTAATAACAGAGCCGGAACATTTCGTAAATCAAACAAATTGTTACGTGCCAGAATCAAACTTGCAACACGTAACATAGCACCCAATCACTCAGTGACTACACTAACCATGCCGTAAATTAGCACATATCTCCCGCAGTACTTCCAAGTAAATCCGCTAGATTCCAGGCAATGATAACTGTCTCACAGTGCTACCATGTTTATGTTCCATGAGCCAACAACCAGAGCGAGACTACGCGCATAACTCCCTTTTTTATACGTAACTTATCTTTTTACTGATGATTATCGTAACGGAGGTAAGTACATCCTTCTTTCGGTGAAAACCATCGCATAGATTAATTTTCTTTTGTCTGTTATGTGAATACAATTCTATTACGGCGACGGACGTCGCAAGACGATCTCCAGCCAACGTAGGCGCGGGCATGCGGGCGGCGAGTAATGGGCGACTCGCTGTCCGACCATGGACCATGCCCGGGTCGACGGCGCGTTGTTGTATTCCACGCGCGCCTCAAGGAGTGTCAGCATAGTGACGGGGCCTGTGGAGGGCCAAAGCCTGCCGGGGTTGCGGGACTCACAAATTAGCGTGACCCAGGCACGTAAAGGGCTATTGAAGGACACCGTGGATTTTAGTCAGTACGAGTCTGACAGTCCCTCCCGCTCTGCCCTGGGTGGGAGGACTCATTTGATGATTTAACCACGATAAAAAAAAGGATCATTATACTAAAGACTCGCCCTGCGTACGGGTACTGTTATGCATGTAATATACATAAACCTTATTTTTCAATCACCGCCTAATTTTGACAAAAACCAGATCTAAGCGTATAGACGGCGGGAAGCGATCCGTCTCATACTATGTGCTGGTATTTTACATACTCGTAGTATCAAACAAAGATAATAATATGTAGAAGAAATTTTGCCTCTAGTTAAACTAGACATAGATTAAGAGTGAGGCATATTTTTATAGTAATATCTTAATAAAACAGGTATCTTTAAATAACAGACACTGTGACAAACAAACTGAAAGAATAGCTCCCGGTCCATGCGATAACAAATTCCTTTTATGACAGTAACAAGTTGAATTGGAAAATTATTTACGAAGTTTATACCGCATTGTTAGTAAAAGTATATATATTTATAAGATATCGTTTAATTTATATGTCATTGGTTTGTATCACAATTTGGCCCAAAGTTTACAGCAACTTTTTCTTAAAATATTTTATTTTAATTCAAAATATTTAATTTATCTTAGACACGTCATTGCTAAATGGTCTTCAAAAAAACAAAAATGCAGTTTTTAACTACGTGAATACGTAACTACGTTTCACCTTTTTATAAGATAATATCCTGTGCCGGCAATAATGTATGTACGCCTCATCACATTGATACTCGCCGAATATCTCTTTCAAAGAATCAACATGATTTTCCTACCCTTTTTTTTAACGTGGTATAATCATCAAAAGATCGGGAGGGACTGTCAGACTCGTACTGACAAAAATCCACGGTGTCCTTAAATAGCCCTTATACCACTTTACTTAGGGTTTGCGCTAAACGTTTTCTTTTTCCATTCTCCTCTGTCAGACGTCACGGCATCGTTGACTTGCATTCTTCATTGCCGGTACTTGTAGTACAATAACTTAACATCATTTATATTAATATAGTTTTACATGTATCATGTTTCTTTTATAACTATTATCTAATTTTGAGTCATCTTAATATTTATAACTATGATCCAAACTAAATACAACGCTTCTCGTATCAAGATAGAGTTCAAATTACGTTGGCGGGAAATATTCATAGTTTCATAGTCTGTCGATAACAATACACTGATCGATGTCTTTCGTAACAATAACTTCCGAACTGTGAAAGCTTTCCATACGAAATAATATTTGCACTATCATCATTATCAATGATATTGATCCCATACATTTTTTTCTTCTCTTTTCTTACATAACAAGCACCATAAATGGAGGTGTTAAATTTTGACAGTGGAATTAACTTTTGTAGGTACAAAAGTGACATTTGCGGATCTATTGTTGATAAGAGCAGTTATCAGATGACCAGAGATGACCTCAGCATTATGGTGAAAGTCGTCAGTTCCGGTATTATCCGACACCTGTGTACGAGATGAGAGAGTATGTTTGTGTGCGTGTGTGGGGGAGCGCACGCGTCCATTTGTCGTTGAATCGCGGAGCTCTGCGTGCGCGCATCGCGGTCCAAAAGACATAAACGCGCGCTTGCATTAAAAATTACTTATTTATTTTTTGTTCTCCTAAAATGTGTTTGTGCAAAGTGTTAATATGATAAAACTGTAATTTAGTTTATAATAAATAAATTGTATTAAAACATAAGATGGCGCGTCTTTCTAGAGTTTGCCTCGTCGCGGTATTAGTAACCCTCCTGAAAGCTGAGGATGATTTAAAAGACTTTGAATTCAGTGACCCTGATGAGGTGATGATTGCGCAGGAGTCGAGACAATACCAGACTGTAGTCAAACCTCCTGTTAGGATAGTGAAGCCGACTGGAGTGACGAATTCCCATAGACCACAGTACAACCTGGATTCTTTTGAAGACAGGCATGATACGTTGGAAGATTTCGATCCTTCGCCAAGGAAGACGTTGGTGAAGAACTATAAATCTTCTCATAAGATAAGAGCTAAGGAGGGGATGATAAAGGACGCTGTGCTGAGGGCGCTGGAGAGGAAGGATCACGTGGGCAAGTTTGCTCAGATCCTGCCCATCATCAGGGCGATGTCAGGGAACCAGAGGGTGGCGCTAGCGTCGTTAGTATCCAGCCAGGTTAGCACTCCGCCTGGAAGAGCACCGTTGAATCTTGCTCAGGTGAGAACTGTTCTAGTGTCTTTAAATTTTATTAACTCTATCCTATCCTAATTGATAATCATATTCATTTCATCCTTAAGATGATTTCTCTTTTTGATATCTGTCTGAATTGCTGGAACCGGTCTTTTGGGTCTTAGTTATTGCTGTATAAATCTAGCTGATAGTAGTTGGTACCATATTGTCTATATGCACAATTTATTATGTGTAATATAGATTTTTATCAATTGGTGTACTATTCATGTCTTATTATAATTAATATCATTGTTGCCATCACGGGTAAATCCTGGACATGTATAGTATAAGAGCGAGGAGAGATAAGTTAAGAGAGACCTACAACCAGCTGTGGGTAGGCAAATAAAAACTGTCATCAAAAACTTATATTATTATTATGAGCCTACGTTGTCCCACTGCAGGGCAAAGGCCTCCCTTCCCTCTTTCCATCTCTCGCGATGTAATGCCATTGTAGGCCAACCCTTTAAAACCGAATCCAGCTCATCTCACCATTTCCTTCTGGGCCTGCCGCGTTGACGTTTCCTGCCCGTTGGGTTCCATAGAGTGGTTATTTTAGCCCAGTGCTCCTCCGGCATGCGGCAGATATGGCCAGCCCAGTTCCACTTCAATCTTGCAGCTGTGAGGCCAAAAAAAAAACTTATTCCATTAAAATATATCACGTACTTGAACAAAAGTCTAACTATAAATTCATTTCAATCATAACGTAACAATCGTAATTATTATCTAACCGTCACTTTTGAGGTGAAGTCCGTTGTTTCATGTCATTGACTGAATCGTTATACAAATCTATCGTTTGGGAAGATCTTTACATTATAACATTGTATACAACAATATATGGATCCCACGGGCGTACTAAAATTAGATTCGTATCATTTATGACCATATTCTATTATTAAACCTAGTGAGCTTGAAATTCGGTACACTATTACTTGTTAAAACAATGCAAGGCGCCTTACAACGGTATAGCTCGTTGGTAACAGTCCCGACTCACGATATTCTTATCGTGAGATATTGTAAGCCCCTTTTTACACAAGTCTCCGATATGTCACAATTCCGGTATCCAAGACTATCGGAATACAAATCCATAGATGTTCGTACAATGGCACGCGTCAATGGATGTTTATCAAAGACGTAAGGTATCGGAGACTTGAGTCGCCTTGTATGCGAAGGGGCTAATTGGTGGGTTTGAGTCGAACCAACTACATTCTTATTTAATCAGTACTTCCTCAAAAGCTTTGAATAATCGTGAGGAAAATCCACATAAATCATACTGCACATGCACTGAATAAGCGTTGATCACAACCCAGTCCCTCTCATAGAAATGAGTTCTTTGTTCCGAAGATGCAATTTTTTTTTAGATTACTCTGTCCTATTCCTGGGCAAAGGTCTCCCTTCACGCCTGCCGGGGTCGCGGGACTTACCCATAACCGTGACCCGGGTACGTAAAGGGCTAGTGAAGGTCACCGTGGATTTTAGTCAGTACAAGTCTGACAGTCCCTCCCGCCCTGCCCTCGTTGGGAGGACTCATTTGATGATTTTACCACGATAAAAAAAGGTCTCCCTTCATTACTTCCACTTCTCGTGAGCCCGCTCATTCTTCTTCCAATTCCTTCCTTCTTGGGCCAGTAGCTCTTCTGACGCTATCTGTCCGTCGTGCCTCGCCTGGAAAGAGACTACTTGATCCAAGGTATTCCTGGACATGTTGTATTACCTCCCCGTGTACTTTTATAATTGTGTGTGTTTCATTGCACTTTACTTTGGTCTTCGACATATTTATCTACGGTCCAACAAAAAGGCTTGCGTTGCTCAGATTTTGAAGTTCTGTGGCTGAAGATGCAAAGAGAACAAATGACTTGATATTTTTTGACAAGCTAAAAGTTACTTCAATAAAAAAAAAAAGATTTTATATTTCTTCTGAACGCGTTGGTTTATTTTTCACCCTGAATTTCAACTTAAAAATTCGTTCTCCATCATTTAATTTGAATTGGTACGTGATGATCGGAATTCATAGTCATGTTTTCTATTCAATATGATGTTCTACTTAACAACACCTTCAATAAAATATTATCGTTAGGTAATCGCTTTTCAGTTACCATTTTTGTTTCATTTTATACTTTTTACTGGCTTCCGAGATAAAATTCCATCTTTAAAGCTATAACTTCGTCATGTTTCCAAGATTACTTAAGTTTTCAGGCAAATTTTTTGACCACATCATATTTGACCTACATTTTCTCCAACAAGGAGCTCGAAGATGATTTAGCAATAAAACTGAACAGTACTGACATCGCATAAAGTAGCTACTAAAACCAACATTTACACACCTACTCAAAAGAAAGTGCTCACATAATTTGCGTTGACACGCTATACATCATTTAGTTTGTATATCGCTTACTCTAGCATTGTCACTGCTAGTTGTATCTATCTAATTGTGTCGATGAACAAGAAATGTTGTTTACCGTGTCGTGTTGTTTGGAACTAAGTTGCCATGGTAACAGGGAAGGGTAAGAATTCGGGACACGATCGCGTCTCTATTCGTGTAAGTATAGTTATAACTTCACCATCTTTCCATAGCGTTTTTTTCCAGTCTACATTTATGTCGGGGTCGGATTCTACTCTACCCGGAGGCAGCTGAATACCAGTATTTTACATGGTGTGATTGCCTATCTGACCTCCACAATCTAGGTAGTACTGGCTCTCCCACTCTCCCATTCCTAAGGCGAGTTAATAGACTTTCAGATCGGCAAATCGCTGCGATTATTATCAAAGATCGTATCTTTAATGAGACATAAAATTAAATTTACAGCCTATGCCGTTTTACCGATAGACGTTCATAGGCTGCAAGTTAGCTAGGCAACAAGCAGATCTCAAGAGAAAAAATCATGATCAATTGAACAAGATGAATACGATAATTGTATACTGAACTTCAATTAAAACAGTAGTGTTCTTTAATTAAATACCATCTTTTTACGTTACACCATTGTTTAACAGACAACTTGCTATTTAAAATCCATTTATAAGCCCGTTTCCTATAATATACTTGCGGCCAACAAAAATGCTCCACATTATTATTTTACGACACAATACAGTGAGAGAATTGGTTCGCACAATTATTATCTAGTTTTTACTTTTCCGTTTCTCTGGTGCAAGCGTGTTGTAAATACTCATGTGAACCAACGTAATGTCTAAACTAATTGTATAGAAATATTCCGTTAAATAGCTGTTTGTTCTTTGCGGAAATGCGTACCTATGTGTATTTTTCATGATTGATTTTTCATCATTATTTAATCAAGTTTCTTAGTATGAGGAATACATCATTATATGCCTGCTCAATGTATGTAGGTATCCACGACTGAACATTTTAACCAACAATTACGCCAATTGGACTTGTAAAAATGTAGGTATCATGTAATTCTGATAGTAAAAACATTCCCGTCATAAAAGATTTGAATATTTGTAAATTTATATTCGTGCATTAATTTATGAATACAACAATTTTACGTGTGCTAAACTTGTGGTCGAAAAAACCAATTTCCCTACATAACTATCGTCAAGCAATTCAGAAATTCCTCAAAATAATATTTTGTAAACTTAACGAAAGTAACTAAAAACAATCACTTAAACATGCGGTTATTGCGGCTTAGGTTATTTGCAATTTGTTAGACTTGCGGAAGTTTTATTGTTTTGAAAGTACAAATATGCCTGTTTTTGTTGAACTAACATGATAAAATCGTTAAAAAAATTACATAAGTGTTATGTCTGCGTTATCGATTTATTCAAATCTAAACTTCCGTTGGTAACAAGTTTTTTTTTAAGGTCTAACATTTATAAATTATGCAATCTTAAATCTTTTAAACCTAATAAAATGTAAAAACTCTGATGTCGAACAATAGAAACTAAAACTAGATAGTTTTTATCAATCATCAATGATTGACACACAATCAAATCACAACTTACAATATAAGAATCATACCATAGAAAACACTACAGGAACAACACATTTCACTAGTTAATAGATAGACAGGCACTTGCTTTTTTGTCGATTGGTTAATTACTACGAGTATTATACCGACAAACATTCTATCTCACTCATTGTTCTCTCTAAACTATCGTAATCGAAGAGATTTCATTCGATCTCCAATATCACGGAACTGGGTCAAGTTTTTTGTTCCGCAGTGTAATTTTCACGCTTCTTCATAGTGTATGAGATTTATTGAAGGTTTTGTTTGTTTTAAACTTTCTTTGTTTTTAATTATGTTAAGACACGAAGGTTCCAGTGATCTTGTGTTTTGTACATATTATTTATATTTTTCTACTTTATTTTGAAGCTTACTTGGGTAAACCTATAGAAAAACACAAAAGAGATAGTAGCCTCTAGTTTCTTGGGATTATTAAATTCTATTCCATTATATGGTCTAAGAGTCTAAGGGTTAAGGTCTATGTTCAGGAGTTGACGTCTTCCGGCTGATGATGATGATTCCACTATAGGAAAGATAGAATGATAAAAATCAATTTCGAGAGTTGGTAGTATTTTAAAGATCATATTCTATTTGAAACTGATGAAATTGTATATTGAATTTTGGCACATTTATTTGTATTATTTTGTCAGAGTCCTAGGTCACGTACAAAACTATTTAATTTTAACTATTTCACTAAACAACAGGTATTTCTTTATCAATCCACTTAACGTAATCTTAAAATCGATTATCTACACAATTATCAAACGGCAGGTGTTGTAAACATTGTCGCCATTTTCTTTTGATAAATATAATTGTACCGTAAAGAGTCGTGGCCCGACTGAACTATTAACCCTTTGTAAGAAATCTGTAGAATTGCTATGGAGGTAAAGTTTTTGTTGGATCAAAACTTTTACAATTGCAACTGTAGTTGATTTAGAATATGACAGAAAAACTATTAAAAGAATTTTATGGCAGCTTGTTTATTTTTCCAATTTTAGGTAAAGGGTCGTTTGACAGATGTGCCGCTTTTTGGAATAAGCCAGCACTAGGTACAAAATAAGTAGTATAATGTAAGAAATAAGTTCACGTTTGTTGGCTTTCATCATCACGATTATTGACAGCCATTCAAATAAATAGTTGTTATTGAAAATTGTATACGTATTCTACAAAAGATTTTTATATTTCCCAATAAAAATTTAACAAAGAAATTACTATAGTGACGTAAAAGGTCGTAAGATGTGAAATAAGACACCTGTGCACACAATTCTATATTATATCGATGCCCTTGTTCCTATTAATTGCTTTGTGGAACTAATAGTATTAATATTTTGTTTGTTATTTGAACTAGAGTGTGTCAATGCCAATTTCCGATGAAGGGTATTCGAATTTGGCAAGGTGCAGTGCGATTGAAGAAACCCACCCTGTTTTAGTCAATACAATTCTGGCAGCACCTCCCTCTCAACATTCATGTGATGACTTCTTGTGTAATAAATAGAAGAATAAATAGAAGATTAATTATTTTTTGTTTTTGTGATGTAAAGTATACAGGAAGTATGACGTTAATTTGATGTTCCTGAGTTCCTCGTTCGTACACTAGAGGCGCTTTTTAATTTTTCATACAATTTACGTCGTAATACCTGGAGTACACAGTATGGCAAATTATGCAGAATTTGTGCTAAGGTTTTCACAACCCCAGATTACGAATGATTTCACAATGTTAACTTCAAAGGATAAATAGATGCATTTCATTAAAAACTTGTCCTGGGTAGAAACCAAGGGGCAACCCAGTATTAATTGGGTTGTAAAGGTCTGATAGGCAATTGCTCCATATATAAAACACTGTCATTCAGCTGCTAACAGGAAATGGGCTAGGCAGATGATGTTAAGAAAACTCTTACTCTTTTCTGGAGACCTCATTCCATCATTTAAAACTGAACTTTCAGACTAGTGAAACCAATCAATCGAAAAAATATCCATACTTGTTCGCAGACAACAGGACGACCAAGACAATATTGATTGTATTGTCACAATCTCATTAGAAACAAAAACAAATGTAAATAATTGATTTTAATAATAAACGTCTGGCTTTCACTGAGACAAACGTTGCATAAGTAATTGTGTAAATTCACTTTGTTATTCCAGTGCAAAACTTTTGTTTACTCCATGTAAGTTTGAAATAATATATAGGCAACATTTAAAACAAAATCACGTTTAAATAGAAAAGTGTAGGTAATTTAAATATTATGTAAAACATTTGATTGTGTTATATTTCTTACTATTAGAACTAAACTTACAGTGGGTTTCATCAACAGGCTTCAACGGCACGGTTAGCGCAGTGGCTCAGCGATTGGATTTCTGCGTTGCGTGTAGCGGGTTCGATGCCCACACGGAGCAAATATTTGTATGATCTACAAGTAGTTGTTCCGGGTCTAAGCGTTTGTGTACGTGAGTTTATAAATGTTTGTAAACGCACTCACAACACAGGAGCAAAATCATAGAGTGGGGCAAAGTTTATTTAAAAAAAAAATGATTACCCCAGTAACAAACGCAGGTGTTTCCAAAGCCTGATGGCACGAGCCTAGTATTGGCACTTGCTTTGTTGTCTATTGCGTTGTTTTTCATTGCATAGGTTTAGGTATATGTATTTTCTGAGTTTATTCGACAGTGAAGGTCCCAGAGGAGACTTAACAAGAAAAATAAAGGGGTATGCAACTTTTTGGCATCAAAATTTGTTTTTCTTCCGCCAGTAATGAAATGTTGGTCATTAGTAGACCACAACCTAAGAACTTCGTAAAAAATAATAAAAAAAAATCTAAACCGTAACCAACCAGAGATATAACGGATTTTATTTTGTTCTAATCGGGAGTAAATCACTCCTGATTAGAACAAAATTAAAACCGCCATATCTCTGGCTGGTTACGGTTTAGAAACTTAATTCTTTTTTCTATGGACTTCTTAGGTAGTAGCCTAACTGTGGGCAAAATTTTATCACTGGCGAAAAGAAAAAAAAAATTGATGCCAAGGTCCATACTAAAAGTTGCATGGGCCTTTGCTAAATCCAAGAGTAAAATATTACGTCGTCTCAAAGTTAATTAGGTATTAGATTAAGAGTTTGTTCAATTTCCGCAAGCATCTGCGCGATCAACTGAAAGTGTGCTATTACAATATCGTGCTAACAAGAATGATATATCATCAACAAAAATTCTCAAGTCACTATCTCCCATTTTCTCAAGAGCCGTCTAATTTATCAAAAATAGTGCAGCGCTGCAGCACCGCTTTCATATCGACGTCGACGCAGTGGCATCCGATCCGACGCACCTGACTGACGCTCGGCTATGCCAACTTTATGCTATGAATATGTATCAGAAACTGCATCTTTGTGGGGCAGATGTAGAAAATATTGAGAGCAGTCTTGTTAATGATAAAAATAGATTGGTACTGAGTTACTGACCAACCGTAGTCTTTTATCTATAGTATCTAAATGATCTGAACATTACGAGTCTTCAGGATCGCCTACAAGACACTGAATTCACGATGGTCGGGGTGGCCTTCTGAAATTGGTACCGGTAGGTCCGTAACTAACAAGTTGCAGGATATGGAGGAATGAGATGACGACTATGATGCTAAAAGAATATGATGCCCCAAGTGAAGCAGGAGTACGTATGATACTGATGCTCGATTTTGAGACAACAAGTTGTGTGGTTTTTCTTGGGACATGAAAAAAGAAGTGAATTCTTGTGCAGCGGTGCAAGCAATAAATGCAACTTAATAATCTAAGGATGTAACCACTCCAGCAAGTATTTGGCTGGTTGAACTTTCCTATATTATCATTACGTAAGATGTTTGATTAAAGGAAACAGCTGTGCTTGTTGGTTTAATCAAACATTCGTTCATGAATACTGACGATGAATATGTGATGAGGCATGCGGGTACTAATTCTGAATTTCACTTTTGCGACTTTTATTTAGAGGTAATGACCACAATTATCTACTCAATACCTTGAGTTTCCATTTATATTTACGTAATCTTAAAATAACGCTAACCTTGATTAGTGTTATATATCAGTTTTCTTTTTCTTTATTTTACACACACATTCACGCACACAAAAACACACACACATTTTTGTTTACTACTATTTTATAAGTATTTTTATTGATAGTTTATTTAATATTAAAATCAGGACGTGTTTTACCTTATTAAAATTATGGACATGTTAATTTATACTTGATTGTGAAGGGAAGGAACTGACGGTTCAGGATACAATATCTTACTAGTCTGGAGGTCAGAGTCTCACCTGAAAATGCTCTTGTAAGGTTCATTATAAAGTTTTGTCTATTGCACGGTGTAAAATCGAAGTAAATATTTTCCTGTGCCCAAGTCTACATGCTGTTGCTTTTGCAGTTACTGTAAAATACAGTACATAGATTTAATTCTAAGTATTCATAGTACCAGCAGTACAAAGACATTTTAGCTGCACCCACATGATTTCACATGGGGCACTTTGCAGGCACGCCCATGACTTTGTACTTTCACACACATCAACCTTGCAGGCAGGTCGCAGCTGGATTCTAAAACATTGTCGTTACTTCCGAAACCTCTGCATTCTTCGTCACTTTACTTTATTATTAATCGACCTTACCGTTTAGTTGTGACGCAACGGTAATTTCTAGACGAATCGATATTTGTTTATTTCATGGATCGACCGGCCTCTGTTTAGTTCGAGAAAAGTAATTGATGGTTAGTATCAAGTTATATGATGAATCAAAATATGTGTGTATTTGATGGGAATTCCTCTTTGTAAAATAAACTAATTCTTAAATAAACTTTCGTCTCTTATTGTAGCTTTTATTGAATGAATTTGCTATCGAAACTCATCTTCGCTGCTTAAACCTTTGTAAAAAAATATCATGCTTATATTTGCTCATGGATTATATTTCTTTACAAAAAATCTAAATATTTAGGAGAGTTCTACACAACCATAAGCCATAAATCTATTTTTTTTAACTTGAATTGTCATTGATCAATACTAAAAGTATAATTATCATCAAAATTATAAATTAAACTTTTTTGATGGCTCAGTTTGGCTTGGATATTTAATTATTAGCAAAAAATACAACCGGTGACATAATGACAATGTCTTTGACCCAATACATTTGCATGTTTAACTTTTAGATTTGTATACAAACTCGTGATTATCATATGCACATGCGTGACGGAACCACGGGCAGCGGTCGCGTGCGCCATACTGTCAGGAAACCGTTTGTCTGTTTGTTTGCATGTCTCGTGGATGTTCCTGTCGGAACTGTGGTATGCCTCTATGTCAAGGTTGTTGATACCTGCCGATAATAAGGACAATAATTATTAAAACGACAATCAACAAGTACGATCACGACGAATCAATAAGTTTGATCTTCTCTTTTGCCGATACGTAGTTGAAATAACTGCCCGGTGAGGAAAAGATTTGGGTTCGATTGAATGGCATGTCCATTTCGCATTTGAGTATTTTCGCTTTGAGAGACTCTTATAATTTAAATTGTGTGTCTTTTTTTTATCGTGGTAAAATCATCAAATGAGTCCTCCCACCCAGGGCAGGGCGGGAGGGACTGTCAGACTTGTACTGACTAAAATCCACGGTGTCCTTCAATAGCCCTTTACGTACCGGGGTCACGGTAATTCGTTAGTCCCGCGACCCCGGCAGGCAGGTAGTGTGTCTTTGGTAATTATTTGTTGTTATTACGTATGTTAATTGATTCATTTGAAATTGATCAGAAGGTAATGAAGTTGAGGGAGTCTGAATATCAAATTTCCTTGAAGAAACCTATTCATCCAAAATTTCAAGTCTAGCAAAGATAAACGCTAGAGTTCCACTTTTATTAATATTAAAAGATGTCTCTTAAATAAAGTAGTTCTAAAACCACGAGGCCGTAACTCATGACATAGTAACCACAACATTCTCCAATTTAAATAACACCCGTAATCCTCAGACCATCGAACACATTGAGCTAACCATACAGTTTCCGATTACTTTCGTTTTCGTTCACCTTACGTCAAAACTTTCGCTCTATACTCTATGGTGTTATAATCTCGGGCAGCTTACGATCATTACGTCAATGGCTTTAGAGCCTATGATTTATTGAACGAAATAAGTAAAACGGGTTTGTATTGATTTAAGACGACTGATTTATTGGTTATGTCTTTTTTTTACCGGCCGCAGTAACCTCATGTATTTAGCCCCATCAGGCCTCGTTATTTGCTGACAGCTCTTTGAAGCGAGCGTGGAAAATGACTTGCTGTCGTTCGGACCCGGTCCTTGATTGGACTGCGAGCTATCCATAACTCGCCGTCCGCTAACCCGCGCCTTTGATAGCCGGAGAAAACTTAGAAATCTCCTATTTTCTGGGCGTCTACTGAGCTCCGCCTTCTCCTTAACGAGACGAAACGCGAGAGGTCGCCGCCGCATGTTGCATCTATGAGATTTAATGTTGCTCCGCTCAAACGGGACAGACCTCTACCGTAAACTGCACGGGCATATCCTGCCACCGAATACAACAAAAGAACCTCCCGAAACAATCGTGTCCGGTGTGGACCTGCATCAGGTGCGGATGTGACGTCTGTGGTGACCCTCCATCCACTGCTTAAAGAGGGGACTTATATTAAGCTTTGGTTTACGGGATTTTTGATAACACTTAGCCAGTACTCAGCTGTGTAAATGTAACTTTTCATAGAAATAGTCGACTTTTTTGCAGCCTAAGTCGGCCAATTGGGTAGTCGGTCAAAGACTAACTTGTCCATTTTTTTAAATATGCATAAAGAAATGAATATTAAAAAAGTCACTGCTACTTGTAAACGTTAAAAAAAATAACACTCTCAAGACCCCTCTGTAAGCGTTAATGATAATTTTATTGATAATTACGGTTCTAACTGTAGGTCGGTGGTCAAATAATTATAATTCTTTACTTACATTTCGCGGTATACCTACTGTTTTAGTTTACAGAAGCCTTAACATAAATTTTCACGTTTTTGTGAAAAAAATTGTTCCTCGTTGCTACACTAGCTTTTTCAATTTTCCATACAAAAGACGCAGTAAATACTTCAAGTACGCTGGTAATAAAATACAGAAATCTTGTAATGAAACTCTGATCTGTATGTTGTAAAAGAAGTTTCAAAAAAGATACGACGACAATATCGAAAGTACTTTCAAAAACATTTATAAAAGATCATAAATTAAATTAACCGTAAATTAGGTATGTACTTCAATTTGTAAAAAAATCGATTTCCATAATGTTATTAAGTTGCGATTACCTCGTTATTTCTGGGGAAAGTGGGTTTAATTGGCGATAAAAGGTTACGATTTGTATCCGTAGTATTTACATAAAATGTTTTAGTTGAGAGGTTTTTTTGATAAAGCTGTGGAAACGTAATAGTGTTGGAACTGGTGGGTATTTCTACCCATCGATATACTGTACGTTACACATAAAACTAGTGCTAAGCAACAGCTGGAGTCAATCTTCAAGGTTAAATCGCGCTTGTATAGGACGGCCGGTGGATGGGTGGACTCAGTAATGCAGAAACTTTTTTTGGAGGTCAGAGAGGCAGCTGCTCTATGTACCTCTGGTAAGTTTAGAAGCCGATCACATTTTTTTTTGTCGTGGTAAAATCATTAAATGAGTCCTCCTAGACAGGGCGGAGCGGGAGGGACTGTCAGACTTGTACTGACATAAATCCACGGTGATCCTTCAATAGAGTACGTTCCAGGGTCACGGTTACCTGATGAGATAGTCTCGCGACCCCGAAGCCGAACCCAATATTGTTGATGATGACAAAACTATAAAACTGCTATGCCTGTTATTTTCATTGTGCATGAAGATAAAGAACACAAAAAGACTTGAAAACAGATCAACAAAGAAAAATATGTCCATGACAACAACAAAACCAAAACAATTTTAAAATCGTGTCCAAAAATAAGGCTAACTACGCACGCAGTAACACTATCATCAAATCTTACAACCAGTAGTGCACACGATACGGATCTCAAAAGAATGGATATTCCACTAAACTGGAACTAGGTCTTCTCATGGCCGTGAATTGGTCATTGTATGGTTTACAATGTTGTTACTAGTTTGTTCGAAACCTAAACAATTAGTCATAAAAATAAACAGCTGCAATGTTAAACTGTTTTATTATAATATTAATGTGGGAACGCTTATCTAAAGTCTTTTATGTTACATTTAAGATATTATCGTCTTAATTTTTATCATTTCCACATGCATTGTCGACATTGTAAACATAATTACTTGAATATTTTAACAAGTCTAGGTTTTAAGAGGGATCGTCAAAACAAACACCATCATCATCATCACTCGATAAGAAGCTGAAACAGCTGTCATTTTTCAATTATACACATTTTCTTTCTGTCTTCAACTTGGTTCCTTCCTTGGTATCGGTCTTTCTTTACATTCTTAAATCATGTTGTCGTTACTGTTTCTCACTTTCTTTTTTATAACTCATTCAATATTAACTCAAAGAAATCATAAAACATTTTGCTGATTCCAGGTGAGATCAATGTTCGGTAACAGTGACAACACTACAGACCTAATGCTCCCAATACTCTTAGACATGGCTAATTTGATCAGAAGAGCCGTCAGATCAGGGAAGGAACCAAGGGAGGTCAAATTACCATATGAACCAGCACCGCCACAATTACTCAGACGATCCTTTACTGAAGACACAGAACTAGACGATGAACCATTTGACATGGGTGTAGAACCTTTACCTCCAGTCACACGCAACCGTAGAATATTTCCAAGGAATTACACTAACAAGATTAACACTGCAAACAGAGTACAGGACACATTACATAAAGAAATAAATAATGTTACGAACGCTAAAGATGATGTAAGTAAATACGATGATGATTCTAATATAGTTGTAGATGCTGTAACATCAGATATCAATGTATCTCATTACGGCAGAATATTTGTAGCAGGTATTAAATGACAAATATTTTAAGACTACTTTCCCACGATCCACTCAACAACTGGTCAATAAATTACATGAATACTTAAGTGCACTACGTTTTATTATATTCGTTCTACGAGTATAACGAATACAATGCAACCTTCGGGGAAAAACCTAGAAGCTCAATGGTAGGTTTTGTTTTCATAAGGAATGCAATGTAAGTTGCATCTACGTTATGTCTGCTGCTTTAGTATTGTTTAGTATTAAGGTTGCTCTTAATTCTGTTGTTCTCACCGGAACCTCGAGGTTTACGTTAGCCCAGTCCTTTTCGCTGAAAAGAAATAATATGTGTCCTTGCAGTTTTCATAATTTTTGCTGAACATGCCTGCTTATTCTGTTTTTAATCACTGTTCCAGCAGAACTCAACAACCCCATCAACGACAACACCAGAGCCAACAACTCCAATGCCAGTGTCAGTGACAGTCACCAGAACATCCAGTGTCTCAAGATCAGACAATGCAACCCTGGATCTGATGGCAGAGTCGACGAACCAAACGCTGGCACAAGATCTGCCGGTAGCAGAGAAATTGAGAGCTTATAATAGATACACTGACAGGAAAGGTAAAATGCATTATTCATAAGTATTAGTACATTCTTAAGGAACTCTGTTAATGCTCTTTTGAGTTCTTCTTCTTGTTTTTCTTCTTCTCTCTTCTCCTTTATCAAGACTAGACTACTGAATTTGTTGTCTGTGGAATCTGGCATGACCGAGACTGAATAATACTGAAATGTTCTAGTATCTTCAAAATAAAGTCGGCGACATTACTGTGACTTCCACAAGGCGGATCAAATAATGTTATAAGAAGCTCATAATGGTTTCTCTCACGCAGAAGAGGTCTGAATGTCAGCAAGGGTTGTCAGAACGTTATGTGATTATTTATCCTCATGAGTTAGCAGGATTAAATTTCAAGTAGGTGTTAATAAAACAAAAGTGAAAAGAATTAAAATAAAAGAAAACGTAACTTTTCTACAACGTCAACGTGTTATTGCACAAGTCGTGAGTTGCGAGAAAATCCATCTGATCTTTTAACCCTTCTGTACAATGACAAGCAGTTGTAGGTACTTATGTAAACACTCACTGTATTGACAGACACTTTTGTCACTATAAAAAGAAAGTGGGAAAAAAACATTTATAATTCCACTCCATCATTTCAGACTCTTTCTTAAAAACTCACTTCTTTTATTTTATAACAAAGGTTTTTATCCCACTGCAGTGCAAAAACGGCCCCAAAGGCCTTCCTACTCTTGCTTCTTAGAACTTTTATCTCACGCCATTAACTGGTGCGGGTGATCTCGGAACCTGTTTCGGGGCCTCTTCGGTGGCGCAGTCTATCTTCAGACATCCACTGTATGGATACTTTTCCCCAAAGGTCACCGTGTATTTATACCACCACTATAACTAATACATTACAAACTATAACTTAATTTCTCTTTACTATACTTTCCAGGATCAGCATTCCGTCGAGGTGTCTACCAGCCGAAGCCGCCATCTTTAATTCGTCGCACTACTCCTGAGCCAGCTGCTCCAGCACCACCCATTCCTAAGAGGAGACTCCCCACTCTTCCCAGGAAACAGCCCACTTCAGCAGCCGACCCGAATAAGTGTGAACTATTTACGAATACGCTGTGTCTGCATTCTGAGGATTATCCGACGTAAGTTAATTGAGTAATTAAAATTACTGATGGTCGTACCACAGTCATTTAAGTTTTGAAAGAGACACGTATTTTCTGATCTCCTAAACTCATGATAAACTTTAACTGTGCCGAATATCATAAATCTCTCTCGTAATTTTCGTAAAACGGGATGGAAAGTTTTTGCAACAAACTGAGCAGGACAGTTAAGAACCAACAAAAAGTCTGATGTTTAAAGTTCAGTCCACTCTGTGTTTATCAGTTAATTATATTCTTACTACAATCATTTAAGAGTGTATAACAGATTTGCACAAATTACTAAGTGACATCTACATAAATCATGAATTACTGTTGGCATTTTGTTTCACGAACACAGTTCATATGTAGATACAAATAAAAATGCAAATTATCATCAAATAGGCGATTTGGGTGTTCACAACAAATATTTTGTATTACCATTCAAAATGGCATCTTTATATATGAAGAACTAGCACTTCGCCCGCGACTTCGTCCGCGTGGGTTACTTACTTTCCTAATTCCCCCTTTTCACCCCCTTAAAGGTTAAATTTCCAAAAACCCCTTCTTAGTGCTCCCCTACATTATAATAGGAAGCCGTGTGCAAAATTTCACATTCCTAGCCCCAGTAGTTTCGGCTGTACGTTGATATGTCAGTCAGTCAGTTCTCCTTTTATATATACAGATTTCTATCGGCAAGGTACAGGACAACTCATTTAATACTATGTTGTTTTATTTATTTATTTAAACAAATGTTATTCACTAGGTAGGTGGCATTTTCTGCATTCTAAACAGAATAAAAAGCCTATGCTTCCACATTCGCATAATAATTATTATTATTATTCTATAATCATTAAAAATACTCAACCAGTCTGGTCACTTATTTATCATCTTGAATGGTTTCCGAAAAACTCAGAAACGGGTTTTTTATACATTGATATATCATTGCATAACCAGGATTGTATAGAAAGCAAGAGTAATGTGCTAGCGAAAGTGATTCTGTTCGAGTCGTGTGATTTGCAAATGTCATGTGATTTTCGCGGAACGATATGCGTGACCGTTATTCTCATGAATGAGGTGCGAGTTCAACAATTTGAGGTTTACCTCTTTTGTGTTCTTATGGGCATTTTATTACGTTGCATTTTCTTTTATGCGCTTGTTTCTTGTGTTTATGATTAGCTACAAGAAAAAACTGTCAAGAGTTTTACGGATGTAATTTTTTAATGAGATTGGTGTATTGGTATGAGGAGCATATGAAAAGAAGGGAATGTCGGAATGGAAAGAGTAAAATAAAGATAGTATCTATAATGCTTCTTCTTCATGTCGATGATTCCTTAAATAAGAGTTAAATTAGTAGTTGTGCAGGTGAAGTTACACAGAGTACAGGACAAGAGGTGAACCATCGTTTGTGATGATTCTCCGCAGTCACATCTTGCTTCATAAATATCATAATAATTAATGGGAAACAGAAGCAGAAAATGATGATTATAACAGGGAAAAGTACTAGTTAACTGTGTAAACATTAACATATTAAATTTGTGAAGGGTGTGATTTGTTTTTTGGACACTGTTTAATATCTAGATGATTTTGGGCCTTTATTATGTTAAGTAGTTCGCATATAACTACTGAATAATTATATAAGGCAACTCATGTGTTCCAATTTGATGAAATTGCTTACTTTTTTAGTATAATGCTTATGTTATTTTAATGTCTTCATTGTCTCTACTGAAAATAATGATATACGAAATCTTATCTATATGTCTTAAAGACAGATGATCATGCTAATTCATAATGCGTTCATCTTATATAACATTTAATGATGATGTCTTTTTTGTTTTTTCTTCGACAACCAATTATGTCTACGGTCACAAGTCGTTACCCATCGATAAATTGCAAATTAGCCTTGAAGAATGACCTGCTATGCAGATTTCTAGAGACGCCACCTATTGATTGATTACTATGGTCATCATTACTGGTCATTTAGAAGCAAGCAATTTAAATTTTTAAGTGATTCCAATTCCAAAACAGTAATCTTATAAATACCCCTAAGTTTCAGTACATTTTATTGTGTTTAGCGATATTCAATTGCCCAATGACAAAATAATAATTTTAACTAAAAATATTTTTCCAATTAAAACAACTTTGGTCATAAATGATTTAAGTTTAATAAAGCAATACTAAACGGGAAAAAATAAGAAATTTGCGTTAATTCAAATCAAAATATCTTATGTATAATTGAGGTAATCTTCTTATAATATAAGGTTAAGAATTTTTATTTAAAGCGCGGATAGAAAGTATACGTCTCCGATTGGTATAAAAATAACTGTGTTCGTTCATCCGTTACTAAATCATAAGTGTTGAATTTAATATTAAGTCAAAAGAAATCATGTAAAAAAGGGAATTCTAAGTATTATAAAACCATTGAGTATAGAAATAATTTAAATAAATGTTACAAATGTCAAAATGTGATATTGATAATAAAACAATTTTAATAATACAACGATTAAGAATAAAAGTTTTATAAAAATATACATAAAATATTTATTAGGTTATATTTTTGGATTAGCAAACTGGCGGGCCACTTTCTGAATATTGCTTCGGTTTTAAAGATCCTTTAATTTGTGAATGGAAATATTAGCTGAATATTTTTTTCTCTTAAAATTCTACAAATTCTCCGCGAGACTAGTTATTCGCAATACCGAAAACTGACAACAACTGGTAGTCCACTTAATTTTGTCAATGTTCTGTCAGTAATGTTAGAATGATCTTCTATTGTTGATTTTGACAATTTCAGTAATCTACTAATATAATGACTTTCCAATGGTCAATCACTGACACTCCATTGAAAGAAATGGCATAGGATGGTAATCTCGTACACAATTTTATTCGGTTAGGAGACCATTGACCAACTACTTAATACTTTAATAAAATGACAATAGGATCGTATTGGATTGACGAATATATAGAATTAGCAGACTTGGGCCTCTGGCCGAACGATTTTTATTATCAAGGGCGATAAGGAGATTCCACCTTGTTTACGACGTGAAATTGAATTAAAATAATAAATGTTTTATTTTTGATTCCAGTGAAGCAATCGTGCAGTCAATAAGACGCAACAGGGCAGCTGCAGCAGCTCTGCTCGCTGACTACAAGGACCCGGGAGAAGGTATCATTGACGGAGTCACTGCGGCGCAGGAGGCTAAATATAATGAACAACATTATCTTGTGTCTAACAGGTATTTTGAGCTGCTTTTTTTTTCTGAAAATTATCAAATGTACTGGCCGCTCTGGATTGATATGAGTGGAAGAGACTGCCAGACTTGACCCACTAAAGCCAATCTGTTCATTCAGTGACGTGAAGGCTTATCGCTTAAAGAGCGAAAGAGGATTCAAGTAAATCAGAGCATAAACTGTAGATGATATTATTGAAGAAAACGTGAGAGATATAAAATTATTATTATGTTAGCCCATAGTGTCCCATTGTTGGGCAAAGGCCTCCCTCCACTCTTTCCACTTCTCACGGCTTTCTGCGACTGTGGTTCAGTCTTTCATGAAGCGGTCCAAGTCATCCCGCCATCTTCGCTTGGGCCTGGCACGAGGTTGAGTTCTCCCTTTTGGCACCAATCCCCAATCTGATGTTTGTTTTGCAGCGATTGTATGGCATTCGACATACGTGGCCTGTCCAGTCCCATTTTTTTCCCACATCGGCAATGGCGTCAAGGAACCCAATACTATATTTCTTATGCGTTCTGAAAGTTTGACTACCGCAATACTACGTTCTATGCGTTGCTGGCAAACCGCGAGTGTGAACTGCTGACAAATCTATGTCAAAGACCAAGTTTGTGCACCGTACAAAGGATTGAGGATGGGGAGGATGCAAACGTCCATGAGTTTCTTTAACGACAATAGCTTGGCCTGTAGCTATGTATTTGAGCTGTTTGGGGTTGAAACACTAGTTCCATGGGGTCCGAGTGCCCACCAGTCTAGTGTAGTTGACGCTTCGCGTGACCAGAGGGCTGGCCTATGTGTTGGTCAATGGATCAGCATTGCTATCCAACGTGGCAATGCTGCCAGCGTTCTGGGCACTTTCCCCATTGACAGGGATGTGGATGATTTTTTTTATGCCCTGTAAAATTTAATTGTAGTTTTAATTAAGTCATTTTTGTAAATATTTAATTTTTAATTTTAGTATTTAAATGTAGTGTATATAAATATAAATTTCCTAAATAAAGAGCTTAGTACTATATAGCACATGTATTGGTAATTTTAAAAGCGTATCTCCGTTAATTTTGGTTTACCTAACAAAAGAAAACATACATGTTAATTATTATTCGTGATAATGTAATTGACGGACTTATTAGAATTTTTCAGTCAAATAGCCAATTGCTTTTTTATCCGTGAACTTATGACCAAATAAAGTTCAACGCAACAACTGACCGATATTGGTAGCAATCTAAAACTCTTAAACCGAAATAATGTTTACACAGACGAGGAGACACAGCAAACCGTGACTTTGCGGGAGCTGGAGAAGCAGGCTTCATGTGTCCCAGCACAGTGAAGTACGCCCGACCACAGCGAGCCAGAGCTACGTCAGGCCAGTGGAAGTACATCGTGAACACTGGAGAACACACGCAGACACTGAGGCTGGAGAAATGCTTGTGAGTAATTAAGTTATTGCTAAAGTAGCTTGTGATAATCCTCCTGACCGTTCTTTGGTTAGTACCCCAAATCTCTATCAGCGGAGGTTAGCCAGCGTCGCGGGAATTAGTACACAAGTGTGTATAGTTATAGGTGCACTCTCTGTTCCATAGTTTATGTGTCGAGGAAGGTTAGGCTATAAATCATCACGCTTCAGCCAATAGGAGCGGCTCACATGGGATAAACCACGAGGAACATCTAGTTTAACAAATAGCGTAACTTCGCGAAAAGGCAAATCATACTCGTACATTGTTTCCGAATAAAGTGATTGAGAAAACTAAACATGCAACGGTTAACGAATTATAGATCAATAAATTAATAAACCTTTAGAAAAATAAAGCTTCCAAAACAGACAGATCATATAAATTAAATGAAAAATCGTGACACTCAACAATGATTGCAGAACAAATAAAAAATAAATAATGGACTGAGACTCTATAATTGGACACCTATTTCATCAATGTCAAAACCGAGTCTCTCGTTACGCAATGTTATGATTAAAAACTGTTATTAAATTACACTTGCACAACTATATACATTAATAATAAAATAGCCGGATAACTGTGGCAACATCTCAACGTCTTACTAGATAATAATTATTTCTCTTGTTGTCCAGATTGCAATCAGTTGAAGAATAACTATTTTTAACAAGCAATTAATGTTGACAAAGTCGTCAGTTTTGTAAGAGTCGACTGATAAATTATTTAGTTTTGTTCATTATTTGGAGCGGATCTAATTATTTGTTGATTGTCTTCTTTTAAAAGGTTTGACCGCAAAATTATCAATGCAAATAGGGTACGTGCATTCATTAAAAACATTGAAACATGAGTTTAGTTTTGCTTTTGCAAATAAGAAATCAAAGATGTCAAAAACTTAATTCTCCTACTGTCGCAATCGGGTAAAATATAAAAAACCTATAATTGGTTATAGAAATAAGAAAAAGGGGTCTTGTTCTTTCAAGAGCATTGTTAGATTATATTTTAAGAGTTTATTCTAAATTCTTCAATATTACTTGTTTACAGAAAACCGAAAGAATCGTGCACCTACCTGACCGACAACTTCAAATCAAAATGTGTTCAAGTTTACAACTATCATCGGTTGCTGACGTGGGATCAACAGAATGGTCTCCACATGGATATATTTAAGGTATAATAACAAAATTTATTTATTTTCTCTATTAAAATGGCAATGGATTTTTTTATAATTAAGATAAAAATATGTGTTAGTAGAAAATCTTAATACAGGTACAAACTTCTTTTCCAGGTTCCAACATGCTGCTCGTGCCACATTGAAGGCTACAGCGTCTCATTTCCACCTCTAGGCCACAGACTCCAAGAAACTTCTTCAGAACACTTCCCCGGTGAAGATCTATCATCAGAAACAGGAAACCACGCTTTCGAAAATGTACAGTCCACCATACAAAAACCAAAATTAAAGGCACCACCATTTACACACAAGAAACCAATGGAATCCTTCCCGCCTTTTACGGATAATCAGAACTTAATAGCTGGCAGTCCTTTCAGTAAACATAATGACAACGAGGACTCTTTGCCACAAAATCCTATAGATTCCTATGGAAACTCATACTTCCCAGATTCCTTCAACCAAGCTAGTACAATCAGACATGTCAAACGACAACCTTCTGCCAGAAACCCTCCTCCATCATCGAACTTTGACGAAGTCACCTTGCCAAGTTACCTGGAACCACCAACGCCTGCTGCAGGTCAATCATTTAACTTCATCAAAGACAGCCCACCTAAATTCAAATTACCTGGAAGCCAATTTAAGAGAACTACTAGGCCAAACCCACCAGGACGAAGACCTATTAGAAAGAAAACGTCTGGGGGAACAGACGACCTAGTGTCATCAGGAACACAAGCCGTTGAATCATTTCCGAATAGCAGCGGAGACACTGTAGAAGACGTGAATGATTACGAGGAACCTGAAATCGGCCAGGCAACATCTTTAAACACTCCAAGGCCAAGAGTAACCATAGCACCTAAACTACAAGCTATAACAACAACAGAAAAGCAGATACCAGTACACAAACCAAGAGAATCTAGTAATATCAATGACCACTATGTTTCCAATGGAAAGCGTATTAATTACAACTATCATCCAATAATAGATTTCTTTGATGAAGATAAAGAAATGGAAACTGATGAATCTATAGATAGAGAAGATGTTGAACCTAGTTTTATACCAAGTATAGAATCAGAATGGAAACCAATTAACCATCCCTCATCTAGAGATAGCCAAACAAATTCTGTAGGAAGAAAGAAACATTAATAATATGAAAGGATAGATATAAAATATTAATTACGGTGATCTTATCAGTATAATGAATAGTTGAATGAAGTGTCGATGATGCAATTATTCATGTTATAATTAATGAGTTACGTATAGTATCATTTTAATGAATGAAATTTATTAGAACGAGCGATTGAGACGATGTTTCTGCTGATGTAATATTTGATACTGTATGTCTATCAGTTTGTGCAAAAAATAATTTAATTTGTTACTATAACGAGTTCATTCGAATTCTAGGCTGCAATGGAATTGAACTTGTAGCGGAGTGCTGTGTACCCCGTAGTTTGATATTTTTTTATTAAGAGATTTTTTGAGGTTGATGTTTTATTAACTCATGCCCATCTAAAATGCTTATCTTAAAATTATTCACAATCCTTAGGGCTAAACGGGTATTAAGATTGCATCAGCCATTCTATACATTATCTGTCTTGATTGCTTGTATATTTTCTCCAGTAATAGTCGTAGAACTAGTTTTAAGTTCCGTAATATTGTAAACATTCATAATCGAACGAAACCAAAACAAAGTTGCAATGTGAATTGTTAATATTTTTATTATTTAAATTATGTTTATTACTACTTATTGTAATTTATTTAAATTATGTTTAGATTTACTGTTAGTTTTAAGATTTCAAAGACTTGCCACTAAAATAAAAAAAATGGAAAAAAGTTTAGTGTGACTTTGTTTTTTTTTAATCATCGCACATTCATTAAATCAAATAGTTTCACCTCCATGTTGTTACTTTAACTTAGATTAGAAGATTAAACTTAAAGTTCACAAATTGTTGAACAAGATAAAGTCGATCCAGTTAACTGGCGTTAAAAGTGAAAGCCGAACACCACCAAAGTTGAACGCACTACGTGAAGATATCTCGATCGTTCAGACTCAACAGATACTGTAACAGTTGGATAAAAGTGTGTTGAGACACTAGTACGTAACCTAGATGTGCACTGAGACAACTCATTGTGTGATAACACAATTTAATACAACCTGTAGCAATGTATTATTTGTTCTTGTGCAATTTGTCATGTTCGAGTATTGGTCGCTCGACTGTTTTATGTAGTCCAGTGGTCAACTTGTTGTTACAAATGTTTTAAAATAGTCGCCGATATCTATTCCGTGAGTTAAGCAATAGTTGTAACTGGTTTTGAGTTGAAAATTGACTCGGTTTAGTAACAATCTGGGCTAGTGTTTAGTGCAACAGTTTGAAATGATTCAATTAATTTTCCAATAAAGTACCTACAGACTAAGTCTGTATAAGCTTATTTATACATGTTTGATTTTAGTAAGAAAGAAACAAATATATAAATAAAAAAAACATTTATTATCATTCTAGAGCACACTTTATTTATAAAAATAATAACTTTATAAATAAGTCCCCTTCGTTGTAAAAAACATTAACAACTATCACAGTTACTGTTAACAATAGCGAATAATTATAGATTTTGATAAGTCAACCGATCGCTTTCGACTCTAGTCCCGCGATACGTAATGTGGCACTTTCTATTACAATAGACTAATTACTTTCGAAAATAACCATCGCCAACTTACGAAACTATAATAATAATTTAGTTTTGCTTATATATTACCCGAGATTGTAGCTAACGTAAGCTTAAAAAATTATAATCTATGTTTACAATACTGCGAAATTTTGATGATTTTTTTAAGTATAAAATTCAAGAGACCACCATTTGTATTTTGATATAAAAATAAAAAAAAAAAAACCAATAAAGCCAACATAGATTGAAGAAAAAATAATCTTAAAACCCATAAATCATAAAGTGGTAACTATAAACTGAACTACAAGCAATACCTATATTGAAATGTGTATGATGTATCTAATATGTAACAATAAAGCAATTTTATTTATCTTGTAAGAAATGAGTGCAAAATTAATGGATACTATTTATGTAGATAATTGCGATCGATCAGTGATCGGCAGTTCGTAACACGATAATTACAATTTAATTATGCGACAATTCAATTTCCTCGAACCCATTAAGTAATTTAAGTTACGTAAAATTGCGTAATACGTTTATCTATACTAACAACGTAAAGAGTAAATTAAGAGCAATACGAGTATAACTACAAATTTTAAGTCAAAAGTAAGCAGCTTTAATGTCAAGCAATTAATTGCTGGTACTGGTATTGCTTGAGTTTCTTAAATACTAGGTTTCACCTAAAATTTCGTCATAATACGAAATAGTTTCGCGACAAAATGGAAACCTGTCATCTTTGTTTGGACAGACTGACAATATTTTCTATGTATTTATCGCTCAGTCGACGTAGTAATACATTCTTTTACTAGGATCAACAATATAATTGGGCGTTGTCGTTAATATGGGCACGGCTTGAGCAAAACTGTTTAGGAGAACGGCTGCACTTCTTCTGGAATTTTTGGATAAACTTTTCACTTGAATGTCATCATTATCGTCTTGCGGTGCTGCTACTAATTTAGCGCTTCTGTAGTTCCCACCATGCATTCTTTCATGACTTGAGCCTCGGGATTTATGATCATTATCCTGTCGTGACGAATAATCATCTTCATGGTTTTCATCCAGTTCAACCAATTTCTCATTTTTCCTGCCACCGCGTCTTCTGCTGTCATACTTAAGGTTACCACCATGCATACCTCGCGTTGGAGGATCACTTAATTCAATTAATTTACCACTCCGGCCCGTATTTGTGGGGCGATTTATATCGCTCAATGATTTTAAATTACCTCCATGTAATCTTTTAGGAGTGTACTCGTCTAGTTCGATATGTTTCGTGCTTTTACTCTGTGATGTTTCAGCGTCTTTAGGAGGTTTGGTACTACTTTCTACTGGTTTAAGAAGTCTAAGGTCTTCTTTAGTAGCTTTTCGATAGTTTCCGCCATGTTTTGGGCCCTTGTCGAGATCTATTTCTTCTCCAAATATTTCGACGTCACCTAAATTATTAATTGCTTTTGCTAAATCATCATCTTTATATAAATCTAAAGCTGCGATATTTTTCTGAGGCTTCTTTTTGGGTATTACTTGCATTTCTTTAATTATTTCCACTTCTTTAATATCTTGTTTGAATTGTGTTGTGTGTGGTGATGATTTATTTAAAGGTAATTCTTTATGTATTTCAATTCTTTTTCTGGTTATGATTGGCTTGCTGTTTCGTGAAGGGATGGTAGGGGTGGTAGTCCGAATGCGAGTGGCTATAGTTGTTGGTGGAGCATCTGTGGTTCTAGCGAGTGTGCGTTTAGTTGGTTCAGGAGTTGTTACTTCAGGGTTCGGGGAATTTTCTTCATCTTCTTCCTCTTCTTCGTCTTCTTCCTCTGAAATTTCTGGTTTACTTTCTTCTTTTTCCTTTTTATCGTTGTCGTCTTCATCATCATCGTCATCGTCACCATCATCGTCGTCATCATCTTCATCATCGTCACTATAATCATCGTCGTCATCATCATCTTTGGAATCATCGTGAGTCTCACCACTTTCTTTATCTTTCTGTATATTTTTCTCAAACCGGTGATGGTTCATTTTGTCTTTCTCCATTTTTTCATACATTGGCATGTAGTCGTCCATGTCAGTTTTAATTCCAATCATAGCGTCAACTTCTTCTTTTTTCATATCATCTTCATCTTGGTCACCATATTTCTGAGTGTCTGTCACAAAAGTGCTTGTGTGCGACTTCTTTTTCTTTTCTCTATATTTAGGTACTACTATGTCATCTTCTATATCTTTATTCTTTAAAGGCCGGAGCACTACATGTTCTTGTGCTTCAGTATTCTCATCAGGTTTGTAATTACGGAATCTAGTCACAAATTTTAAAAGTTGTTTTTCTGTTGAATGTTCTGGTACTTTCTCTGTAGTTGTCTTCTGATTTGATCTTTCTGATTGCATTCTTCTTCGAAATGCTGGTTTTGGAGTAGTGGTTGTCGTTATTGTTGAAGTCATAATTTCATCATTTTCTTCTTCTTCGTAATCTTCGCCACTATCTTCGCTGCTACCACCATCAGAAAGTTCTTTTGGATTTTCTTGTTGCTCGGCAGTAATATCAGAAGCAGCACTCGTAAAAGTCTTTTTAACAGAATTTGAAGCGGCTACATTCTGAATGTCAGCAGTTTTTGGAATAAATTGGGATAAATCATGAAATGGTCTTGTATTCATTTGAAAACGTTGTCTTCCACGAAGAGGTTTTTGAGTAGAAGTCTGTATATTTTTTTCAGTAGTCGCATGCGACCTATATGCATCAACTGACATTGCTCGTTTGTTTTCGACAGGAGTGTATTCTGTTTTGTGATTTGCAGGTCTGATTTCGTACCTAGGTTCACCTCTACGTTGATCCACACTGACATCAACAAAAGTAGCCTCAGAATTTTTGTTTTCATTCCTACTAGATTTGGTCCTCTCTTTTTTACCAATATCAACATACGTTCGGCTGTTTGTCCTTTGTTTATCGTCTTTATTTGATCTTGATACTCGTTCTGCTACTCCACTTGATTGCAATTGTTTTATTAGTGGGCTAATATTACTCGACGTTGTTATTTTCTTTGAGTCTTGTACTTGGTTATCCCTTATGATTTTGTACGGTTCATAAACAAACGGTGTACTTCGTTTTTTCCTGAATTTAGGAGGCTGTTTTGTGATTTCTTCTTTGTTTTGGAAGAAGTTATGTGTTGTATTGGAATTGCTTGTATTAGAGTCTAATAAACTTGCTGGTATATTAGTATTTTCTGTTGGATTAATCGTGGTTTTAATAATGTTTAATATATCTGTGTATACATTAGCTTGTTGGGCGTCATTAGTAGCTAGTGTACCTTGTGGCGTATTTAACTGGGTTTTCAATTGTTCACTCGATTTATCTAAAGATTCTGTTAAATTATTCTGATCACTTCTTAATTTGTTTAAAAGTACGAAGATGTTTGTTTTTGCAGCTTCTTGCAGTTTATTAGATGGATCTACTACATTGATTAATTTGGATTCTTGAGGGTTCTCTCTTTCCAAATTGTTGAGCTTATATGTAGGAAGGTTAGGTGCAGTAATAGGCTCTGGATCTGATATTATTTCTTCTTTAAAAAAAGGGCTATCTAACGGATTCTTACCAAAATATTTGGCTTTGAAGCAATCTATTTTATCTCCAAGGCCTTTGAGACGAGGTTGTTTCTTTGCAGTGTCAAAACCTTCTTCTTTAGTTTTAGTTTGGTCTTCATTATTATCATCTTCATCTTCGGTAGGGTTTTGGCCATTCTTTAATTTGTCAGGTATTGGATCAATTTCTTCATCCACATCAGGACATTCAAGGGGCCGAGAGTCGTAAAATTCAGTTCCACCGCTTGATTTTTTCGGTATTAGTTTAAGATTTTCAGCATATTTAAGTGGTGAATGTTTGTTAAGACCCTTTATATGTATAAAGTAATACGGGTACTTTTTTTGTATGTATTTGTTTGGATCCGCTTTTAGAGATGCGGGTTTTGGTTCTTCTATTTTAAATGATAAGGTTGAATTAATGTCTATCTCTGGTACTTTAAAATTTGCTTCTCTCTTACCGACTCCATGAGCGTTTTCGTCTCCATCTTCTTCGTTTGTCTTTCTATTTTCATTATTATCGTTATCGTCATCAGTATTGTCGTCATCGTCGTTTTCATCGTCGTCATTAGAGGAATCTTCTCGACGATTCCGGTAACTAACTTCTGGTCCATTAATTTTGTGTAAATGGGCATCAACATCCTCTTCATGTTCGTCTTCAGAATATTCTTCGTTTTCTGTTTCTTCTTCGTCATCTTTATTATTATTTTTCCATTTTTTTCCGTGTTCTTCGTTGTCTCTGTATTCCAACCCTCTACCGTCTTGATATTTGCCACTGAATGTGGGAATTTTGTATAATCCACCACTGTTTTCATGCGCTTTTAGGAAACCACCGTGACCTTCGTGGTCCGAAGCATGTTTTTGTTCTCCAACGTGATCATAAGCGGTATCTTCGTACCCTTCTTCACTGTATACAGTTTGCGCTTTTGTGCTTTTAACTGCTTCTCTCAGACGCGGTGCATTTTTTATTTCTTCAAAAGTTTCTGCATCGTCATATGCTGCTTTTTTGGGTAAATGCTTATATGTCTCCGTTTTTCTTACTTGAGCATAATTTTTGACAGGTACGAACTCATCTTTGTCATCTTCTTCCTCAGGTTCTTGTTTTTGAAGTTCTAGTTTCTGGAAGGTCGGCCGTCGATTTTGTTGTACAACGTTATTGACGGACTCGTCAAGATTATTTCTTAGTTTCACAAATTTTTCATTGCCCTTTTCGAAAATATCATACCCCTCTTGTGGTTCAGCAAAGTTCCCAGAAATTGGTACTTGAGGGTACTCATTACGTTCGTCATCGTATTTCATACCATGTGTTTGTCTTAAATGATGTATGTGTTGTTGTAATGGGCGATAGTGCACTGGTCTAATTTTCGCATATTGATTCCAAGGATGTTTGAATTTTTTATTCAATACGTTTTCCCTGCTGTGGTCTCTGTGTGGCACTGTATAATATATCGGTCGTCTTTCAGGTCTGTGAATCTCGTATTGTGCAGGTATGTTTTTTTGAGGAAACAGTTTGCCATCAGTTTTCTCTGGACTCTCTAAATACTCATCTTTAGCAATATTTGGCTTACCAGCTTCTTCTTCATAAGCCTGTAATCTATGTTGGTTATCTTTCAAATCGTTTCTAATCTTAGTTAACACTGGATCTTTATAAATTTCTTGCAAAGCAGGTTCTTCTGCTTTGTATGGGTGAAATATTTCGTAGTTACTTGACGTCGGCTTTACATAGCTGTTAGATTCAGTATTTTGTTGCACGTATTTTTGAAACGGTACATAAATACTTTTATTCTCATCTAGCATTTGATGGATCCCCAAGATAGGTTTCTGTTTATTTGTATACGGTTTGACAGGGTACGCTGTATAATGTTGTTGAGGATTTTGTACTCCATGAAATGCTGCTATATCAGCAGCAAACTGGGGTTTCTGCGCGGTATATGTAAAGTACTCGATTGGAACCGGCTGTTGATTATGGTTAACTTGCACATTTTGTGATTCGATGATTTCAACTGGTAATTGTTCCTTGGGTTCATTATTCACTTCACTACGCGCACTGTCGTCCCATGTGACTGGGACCTTGATGGATGAACACAGTTCACAACACGATAGCACTAGGAGAAAACTGGAGACTTTGGTCATGTGCATTGTTCACATCACGGATCGCGGCGGTGGCTGGCGGTTGACTGAACCAGGTCGATGGGCAGCCGAACGGTTTTTATCTCCTCGGTCGTTCGTCGCGGACCGATTGCTTGTCGGCCTGCCGCTTTGTTTATTGTGTAGAGCGCGAGATATCGACTGAAGCGTATTTTATAGTGGCACGCGGTTGTTTTTTTAACTCTAATATTTTGATTTATAATTAGTGGAAATAAATACCTGTTCCTTAATTGCTCTAGATTATTCAAATCAGAAAGTGGACATGAGTAAAGATAATTCTGGATATAAGAACCGAAAAAATATTATTTGTATTAATATGGTTGTCAAATAGTGACCCTATCAATATAGTTTAAAAGTGATAAAGTAAATATAGCCTATGCTTATAAATGTAGCCTAAAAGTGATAAAATAAAATTCAAAAAAGAAAAAGCTATCCTACCCAATTGCAATACTGCGGCCTCACATTACTTACACCAAAAAATATTCGTTCAATGGAGAAATTAAGAAAAAAGGTATATGAAAGATAACGAAACAGATAAATGGCTAATGTCTGGACAAAGACAGCCGGATGTAGAAGCCTTACAATGTGTTACGTGAAAACAAATGATTTATCATAATTTTTTTGAATTCCAGTACTTTGAACCGGCGCTTGAATGTTGTATATTTATTGTGTTTTAGTAGAAAGGGTCAGAACGAACCCCCTCCTTTCACGTAAGTAACGGTCAAGCCTTTTGCGGTACATTGAAAATGTGTCTCCCACACTTTTGGAGAGTTGTGTAACCTTGCAATGCGGAATATGAAAGGACTTGAATGGTAAAGGATAAGGTGATGAAATTATCTATAAACGCTGACAAAGCTCTAGGCAAGTGCAGTTATTTACGTTTTTTGTGCTTTCTATGGACGAAGACCTTTCCTCTACAGTGAAATACAGGTGGATCGTTTAGAACATTTAGAAAAAGGCAAAGTTGTGACCAACAGTCCTTAGATAATGTCGATAACATTGTCTTTTAAAAATTTCATGGATTCCTGGTAAGATTTATGCTTGTAGAACACTTTATCTTTATATTTTAATTAGATCGCTGAACAGACCCCATCCATTCTCCGATTGTTTGAAGAAGAAAATGCAATATGATATCACAGATAAATAATAATATTATCGTTATCTTACAGCTGAACGGATGTAAGATGAACATGTTTACGCTCATTAGAACATGATTCCTTTTCTGAAATAACTCCGTGATTATTTAATTGGTCTTATTAGATATCATAACACTATTCATAAGGGATTTGTTTGTAATACCGTAGGAGTTGAATAGGTCACAGTTTATGAGAGGATCTCTTGAGGTTCACGTGACACTTCAGTAGTCTTGGATGACTGGCAGAGAAAACCAAAGTCTGACTTCTATCAGAGTACAAAATTGCTAAATTCTGCAAACCAGTCACATGATGATTATCAATT
Source organism: Agrotis puta (assembly GCA_943136025.2). Classification (NCBI taxonomy): domain Eukaryota; kingdom Metazoa; phylum Arthropoda; class Insecta; order Lepidoptera; family Noctuidae; genus Agrotis; species Agrotis puta. Next base: position 983,572 of record OW964168.2, read on the forward strand.
AATCAACTTCTTCACCTTTCTAGTCATAATTTTGTCCGCTCTTCCATCTGGTTTTAAGTTTAGATGGTGTACAATTATGTTAGTACCTAATGAGCTACTGTGTCGAGGCAAGTCACTCACAAAGGAGACTGACCATCGAGTATATGAGTGGTTCAACGTGCCATTGACTGAGCCATACTCGGCATTAACTTTCTAGCTTGGGAACAGGGCGATACACCTCAAGTAGAGTTGGGCAGAACCAGGAAATCTGGCTAGATGCAGAGATGGCCTATAGAGTAGAGATTGTTCGAGTGATAGCCAGGGTTAGGCCAACGAAAACAGGACCATCGTAAAGCTCGTTGAAAAACCCGAGAACCATTATAGTCAAAGGACACACAAAACGGAGATTTCGGGTCGATAATGATGACGCCTGAGTTAACGATTCATATAATCATACAGGTTTACTTTAAGATAACTAGATCGTTCTTCAGAGACTAATTCATATTTGTGTGAACATTTTATGTCTTCTAAATAAGTACCTGAAGGCCATACATGAAATATTCATGGGCCGGTATCGAACGTTCCACAGTACGATCATACCTTTCAATCTTTTCTTGATTCTTATTTGTATTGCATTACTGATCATTTTTAAGTGCACTTACATAACTTGAGATTATTGAGCAGATTAGATTTGGATTTTAGACAATTACCAATAATTGGTAACAGTAGGAGGTTTATTTAATTAAAAATATATTTTAATATTAATGGCAATCTTTTATAAATGAAGTCTATATTAATATTCTCTTATTGCTATACGAGTATTATTGTATTATATACTTGGCTTGCAATGATACAGCCTTTAATATGTATAATTCTAGTTTATTCTTTCTAGTGCTTTTATTTTTTTTTGCTAGTGAATGGAACCTCTACCTACTTATAATAGATAATTCGGAACTTTACGTTTTCCCATTCGTTTTGGCCTTGCCTATTTCTGTCCAACTAGTAATTATTCAAGCCCATACATGGCGAAATATATCCATTACCTACTCAGTGCGTGTTGTAAAATTATTGGTTCGAACTGAGACAAATTGTTGACCGAAAGTTTCAGAGCCAATACTTTTATGTTCAATATTGCTGGTAATTATGCAGTACAAAATGTAGATTACTATTTCAAATGGTACCTATAAATTTTAAAATCGAAAACCGAAATTATTACTTTCTAACAAAACGTTGACATCGAGGTCGTGGGTCAAAAAGTTTTTCGAACAAAGAAGTGACTAAAACCAACCTCTGTTTTGGAGAACCCCTTTGTCAGTCATTACTTTACTTGCAGTACTAAAGACAGGTCAAAAACACTTGCATGGATATGCAAGTGTCTTGGAAATTCAAAATTGGAAAGTCAAATTGGATGGATATCCAATTTCAGTTTGAAACCGCTCTTATTACGTAGCAGTAAAAGCGGATTTAGAAGTTCGGCTTTTCCGTGATTAACTAATTTATTTGATCGTATAATTCCATTGTAAATTCATCATTATTTATAAAATGTTTTTTCTAACTTAGTTCGACTTCCACGTGACTATTGAGGTGACTGTAAACACAGAAGTATGAAAGAAGCTTTAGGATGGGCTACTACCAATGACAATATAACCACTTGACCGCTCATACGGGCGACTCAGGCTCACGACACATCAATGGAATAGCACTTATATGAGATCCCGATACGAATGAATGTTTTAGTACTGACCAGTTGTTGGATCTGTACACATTCCTTAATTTTGGAACCTAAAAAAACATTTATCGAATAAAACCGAAGCAAAAATGAGTACCTGTGCAATTAAATGGTGCGGGAAATCATCTAAAACATCTAGTTATAAAAAAGATGGTATAAGTTTTCATCGGTAAGTAAAATATGTTTATATTTATTTACATTATTGGTAATAAGAGGGCTCAAGCTAAACTGGTTGGTTACGAAAAAAGGATTACGCGTTGATGTCTTTTGGGATACCGCGTTGATGTCTTTTGAAAAGTCCTTTACTTTCACTAGAATATTAGATAAGTCTATCTCTTTCTATCCATAAGTACTTTGTGCTGTGTGCTGAAGTGATGTGACAACTTAAAACATTGTTGATAAATTATTTAATCGATAATTTCTAATGGTAAATAAAAAATAATGTTATTTTTTACGTTTACATTTTAGATTTCCAAATATTCCGGAAGTTAAAGAAAAGTGGATTAATGCCACTAACAGGGAAAATTGGTTTCCAAAATATTATAGCGTCATTTGTTCAAGGCATTTCACAGCTGAGAGGCCGTTCAAGTATTACGTAAGCAGATTTATTACAATTATTTACCCCCCCTCCCCCTTGTCAGCAAAAGTAAGCAAAGCACTTACCCCCTCCCCCCATGCTTACGTAAACATTTTTCAATTTATGTATTATTTACATATGCAATATTTGCGAGAATCCCCGAAAATGCGTTTCGTTTTCAACCAAAGACAATGTGAGGGTTGCCATTCGTGTAAAAAAGTAAATAACTACCGATGACGTAATCATCATTTAGACTCCCATACCCCCCATGTCATCCAAAATAAGCAAAGCAAAGACCCCCCCACCCCCCCATAGTGCTTACGTAATACTTGAACGGCCCCTGATTGCTTTGAAGCTTTAAAGGACCGACGCCGTTTGTTTAGTTTATTATTATTTTCGTTTAATCTTCATTTACTTCTCTACATACAAATCAACATTGAAAAAAGCAAAAGAAGACTTAATTGCCATCGATTTTATCGATATCGATATTATTGTTGCTGGATTTACTTGTTATCACTATTCTTACTGACATTGTTGCATCAACCAATCACAACTACCGCGGGCCGAGGAACGGGGGAAGACGCAATCCCCCGGTCCCCGGCCCGCACTGGTGAATCGTGTGCCTAGGCGAAATCGCTCTATGAGCTCTCAAGTGGTTTTAATTCTCTTTGGCTACTACAGTACTAGCACTGTTATGAACAATTATTGTTGTTTGATTGGTACTGTACAGTCATTATATATTATAACTAGCTTTTGCCCGCGACTTCGTTCGCGTGAAATAGTGAGTTCGGGCATATTTTTGGTTTTACCCACATAGTTCCCGATCTCGCGGGATCTCTACAAAAATTAATACTTTTATTTTATTTTTTGTAATAAAAACTATCCTATGTCCTTTCTTAAGTTTCAAACTATGTCTGTACCAAATTTCACACAAATCGGTTCAGAAGTTTAGGCGAGAAGAAAAGACAGACAGACAGAGTTACTTTCGCATTTATAATATTAGTTTGGATATTATATTATAATGAAAAACTACATATTATAGTCGTGTTCCTGCAAATTGAAAAGTGCTTTCAACTGGTCTACCTGAAATATGTTTTGATTTCAGTATCTTACCAATCAGAATTCTACAACTATGGCTTCTAGTTGTACTCGTAACGACTGCCAAAGATTTACAAATACAGTTACGAAATTACTAGGTCTATTAACGAATCTACATTCCAATAACTAATATTAAGCTACCTGTTGCCTACGAAGCCACAATGTCGACAGAGGGAGCGGCCACCTTGCACCAGCCTCCGCCACCGGTAGCCAGGCGAAAGGCTGTCCTGTCTAGACTGGTGAAATATTGTAACAACTATTAGGACTGCATATCCATTCGGCACTTAGTTTCCAGTAATGTTTGGGTCTTAAATGTTGTTTTGTTGTGCAAGTCGGGAAGGGCTAAGCCGGAATAAACGTTTCAAAGCTATGTAGGTAATTAACCGTCGGCAGATTGGAGTCATATTTAATGGAACTATTGCCTAATTGGTCTATCTATGCAGTTATTTAAAACATCGTTAGCAAAATGTGGGTTTAGAATAAGAATATGAAGGCCTGACTAGTTTTTTGAGGAGTATAGTGTGTTGTAATAGAAAGATTCCAGAAGAGAGAACTATTCGGTTTCATTAAGTGTCGATTCGAAACTGCCACACCTATTTTTCATACACTGCATTTGCAGTAATACTCGTAGCCAAATGCACAGAATTTTACGTGTTCTGTTATGGCGCGTGGTGTAACGATTTTCTTTCAATATCGACGAATTATTTCACATTGTTTAAAATGAAAGTACTTTAAGTGAATCAGACCAATCATCGCAAGGACCTAAAAAAACTCATTCTAAAAGCAAGAATCATTTTCCAAACTCGTGCACCACGGTCAACTAATGAAGCAACCCTGATAACGATTAAGTACTTTCAATCGTATCTAATTGGTGGAAATTGGAGCTGTTTGTGGACAACGCAACGCCTGTAACTGTTCAATGGTAAGTTTGTGAAACGTTAGAGGGGAACTCATTTATATAATGACATCTGCAATCGGTAAATGGAGCATTTTGTTAGAGTTGATGTAATGTTGACGAAACTGTTTTTCTTAAGGATTCTAGGCGATTTTTAAAGGGTTCTAGTTACCTTTTTATTTTATAAACTGATCCTCAGTCAGAAACTAAAGTCATTTATATGATTGAAGATTGATTCAAATTTTTATTTACAAAATATATTATAATCTTCGTGTGCTTTGAAAGTGGTTCTAATTTTTGTTTTTTTGTTTAACATTTTTTTTTATTAATGCTAAAATAGTTCGATTAATTTTTAGCTTGATAATGATTTTATACAAGAGCGTTATTTCTTCTACACGTCTCGCTGTTTATCAGTATTATTTATTAAAAAAAAACTTTAAACTTTAAGAAATTAACAAACAATCATACTCATAATCGACATCCCAATCTCTTGTACGAGGAAATACAATTACAATCTAGGCATTTCTTAACTGGTATTGGTCAATAATTGCTCAGTTCAATAAGTCTGACTGACAGTGTCAGTAATCTAGGGTCTAGGTCAGATATCTTAAGCCTGATAGATTTGTAAATTTTAATAATTTTTGTCATTTTTTTATTATTTGTAAAATTGTTTATTGTGACAGTTATAATCGATTTTTGCTTATTTATGAATTACGAAAATAATTTAGATTTCGGAAGAAATATTGGTAACATCTTTAATGGACGCCTATGTTCAGTAATGGACGTCTCAAGGTTGATAATTATGATTGTGATGATGAAGATGATTGGCAACAATAATAAAAGAAAAGGTGGTGAGAAGTTAGTTAAAAGTGTCTTTAAATCATGAGGATTTGACACGCAGGCGAGGTTTTTCTTGATTGTATGGGATAGATGGATAGTTTACTTACAAATACAACAAGAAAAATGACTTTTGAGACTAGGCTCTTATTTCATCACAATCATGATGGTGTAGTATATTTGTGTTAATTTCCAAGTGTTTATGTGTTGTACTTTTAAATTAGGCGTGTAAATGTTATGTAGCGTAATTAAAATAAAAAAATTAAAAAAATGTTTGTAACGAATTTTATCTAACAACCAACCAGCCAATTTTAGAAATTGAAATGTTGATTTTTCAGTAGTTTAAGGGCTGATTTTTTAATAGTCAGATAACTTTTATCTGTGGAATAAAAATGGCGGTTTGACAGCTTATCTATAGAAAATATGTCAAACCGCTATTTTTATTCCTCAGATAAACGCCTATACGTACAAAAAGATAGATAATCCGCCGACTAACTATTATCTAACATAAAAGCTCTAAACGTAAAAAGTTCAAACTTCTTCTTCTTCTTCTTCGTTGTTTCAGAAATCAATGACGGTAGGAATACGGGTTCGCCGTATTCCTACCGTCATTGATTTCTGAAACAACACTCGGACAGCCATTACTTATTTATGTACTTGAGTTAGTGACGAAAAAGAAAGAAAACGAAAGCGATGCTGTTTGTTCGGTCATAGTTACGATGTTCCTCGGAACCATTCGTCACGGCTGTGGTCGGTTTGTTGTCCAGCCATGGTGCGAAAACAATTAAGTTTGGGTGATCATCATTTCTTAACAATTCAATTATCTTTTTTCTTTTTCTTCTATGTAGATTGCGTGTAGAATTTATATTTTCTACGAGTACATCATCGCACGCTTCATTTTACAAAATGTAGAAAGTTTTACTTTTACACCTGACAAGACCTGTATGGTACAAGTCTTCAAAAACAGTTCTAAGCGATTTCCGTTAAAAAAATGTTTGAAATATTCTTTAATTTATGAAAACACTATAATCTACTTTAACCTCTCGGGCGATTTATAATTGAAAATTATAAAAATCAACGTCCAATGAGCGACTGTCTGTTATGTACAGACGTGTGTACGTAAGGCGCTGGGGCGTTTTCGCTTATGTACACCCGGGTGTACGTAACGCGCCCGAGACGTTAATCACTGAAAATGGTCTGCCACACACTAAGCTAATATAACCAAAAAATGCTGGCTAATTCCAGATAGAAAACCTAGCAACAGTTGGACCGATCTGACACTGGATTAAAAAACCTCATGTTCAGTTCTTCAACTTGTTACCAGTACAGCAAAGAGGCCATTAAACAACCCATAACACAAAAATTGCGTGTGAATCTGATATCAATCTATACCATAGTCCAATAAACATTAATTTCCTAATTAGATCAAGATACTTATCTATCTTATGCAATCCGTGACTAATAATTAAAAAAGGCTAAGTTATATTTAAGTTTGGCTACGAGTAATGGAGAGCTCGGCGTCTGATCAATGACCAGGCCCGGTTCTCCAGCACGTAGTCTCCGGTAGAAGTTGTCAGCAAACTGACGGAATCTCCATACAGCCAGACCTGCCGGGGTCGCCGAATACCGTGGCTTCAAAACGCAAGGCACAATCAAAGGTACAGGTGGACTATTAGCTAAAAAGAGAAAAAAAAATGTAAAGCTAAATGTTAATTACGCAAAGCAAAACTGAAATGCATGCCTAAACCAACGCAGTATTGAAATTTCGTGCGTCCATATCATTCAAGCTCTCACCCTTAACAAGACATTTATTATAGTGTCTTCTAGTATTAGTGAAAATGAGCAGTACTTATTTTTTGTACCTTTTTAACAATATGACTTGATTTGCATTTAGTAACTTCAGATGACTGTTGACTAAGATTGGAAACTATCGAGTCAAGGAAATTGGTTTTTTATATGCTCCGTTTTGTAAAACGTGTCTAATTTTAAAATCAATTTCAAGTGAGTGCTGTAGATAAAGTTGAACTCCAATATTATTTACCTATATTATAGCCGGTTTTTTAATCTTCTGACTTAAAATTAATGCATGCTTACATAATACTATAGTTAGTCCTAAATTAAAAGGCTTATTAACTACACCTGCCGCGTAACTTAACTTTGACGGCACGTTTGGCGCAGTGGCTGAGCAATTGGACTCCTGCACTATGTGTCGCGGGTTAGATTCCCACACCAAAAAAACATTTGTATGATTTGCAAGTAGTTGTTCCGGGTCTGGGTGTTTGTGTGTGTGATTTCTATGTTTGTAAACGCACCCATGATACAGGAGAAATTCAAGTAGTGTGGGGCAGCGTTTAAAAAAAAACTACCTTTATGCTGGGGATGTAGACGTACATACATGGTACAGGGTTTCAGTTCACTTGAGGTAACTGAATCGAGTACACGGAGCTTATGCGGATCAACAAACCTGAACTCGACAACAAGATAGCCCTCGATATAACTATTTCTAAAATTTAATTATCCTTCAAAGATGGCCCTTAGAATTAAGTATTGTGAATTCATCAAGTGCCTTTCATAGTACCCCTAAAAAAAAACACGGTTGTTTTATGCAATATTTTATGATTCAACGCCATCTATCATAATTGCTTGGAAGTTTGATATGCGAGTACATAGCTCGATGGAGGTTTGGTTTGGGCAAGCGCATTGAGCAGTGAACTTTTAAAGTTTTCACTGAGATAAAATATTGATAGAGTCCGCACAACTGAAGTACTTTTGACTCGGCGCTAGTGTCTATGTCATTACATCAAATTGCATTAAAAATCGTGTGAAAAAGTCGTTGCACGGACTTTACATAACTCTCCAACAAATTCTTTGCTATTAGGGTTAAGTTGGTATATTGGGAAGCGACACCAGTCAAAAACAATTACTTAAAACTTAAAAAAAATATTGAAACAAACTTTCGTTTTACAACCTTTTTTTTTTTTGGACTAATTTCATGTTGCGTTTTATTGTGGCGTGTGTCAAAAACCTTTTTGTTTTTGTATGATTCTTTCTTAATGTATTGCCGTATAGAACTGGACAAAGAAGTTTCTGATTGCTTCAGTGAGACTGAGAAAAATACTGCTTAAGGATTTTTTCTTCATGAATCTTATAGAATAACTGACTGACTGATTAACTATGTTTTAAACATTGCAAAACATTGTGTATTTGTTTCTTTGATCTTAAGATTATATCTTTTTTATTTCTAAATACATAGTGGGCAGGCCCTTAACAATTTGGCTGAACCGTTTCGACCTTACCAAAATTAATTATCCGACCTAATTTGTTCAAGGGCACAGGTTAAGATACTACAACTGATTTGACAAGTTGAGATAAGTATCACAAAGTTAAGATTAGCGATGATTAATGGAATAATGAATGATGAAATTGGGGACAAATATTAAAAACACAGAAAAAGTGGCATGGTGAATGGTAGTGATTTCAAACCCAGTCAGGCACATGTCTTTGATGCGCAGCACCAACAGCTTAACGCCTCCTTATAGCCGTGACCCTCTGACATGCGACCAATTTTATCGGTCGCGTCCGTATGCTCAGGGCCCACACAGGGGCTCCGTAGAAGGCCATGGACCGCACGACACCGGCGTACAGCCTCCGGCAGGAGGCGTTTGGCCCGCTGAAATTGGGCAGGAGTCGCCTGAGGGTGACTGCTGCTCGGTTCAGCTTTGGGGTCAAACGCAGGAAGTGCTCCCTGAAGTTCCACTGGCTGTCGAGGACGAGCCCTAGGTACTTCATCGTCCTCCCGACGCTAATGCGAACCCCACCCACCGTTATGTGGGACTCTGACCGTGGCCCGTTCGGACGGCCATGAAAACACATGGCATCTATTTTGTGCAGCGCTACTTCGAGTCCCAGCTGCCAGATCCTAACAGCGACTGTTGCGACCGACTGTATCGCCACTTCGGCCGCCGGCTGGTGCGACTCTCCCTCTGCTAGGACGAGCGTGTCGTCAGCGTGACAGCGTCAGGGAAAGCAGTCAAGTGATACCCACTTGACTTCTTTTGAAAGATTCCTAATTGGAAACCCAATAACACTCATATCCAGGAGTCTAGCTCAGGACTCCACGAAGTGTTGAAAGTAGACTAACAGGGAAGTGAAGCACAATGCATCTGTTGTACGGAAATAAAAATTAGAGCGAAACAAATGTTGGATTTTTATTGTAAACTAGCTGTTGCCAGCGGCTTCATCCACTACAACTCGAAAATTAACCCACGGGAACATAAATTCGGGATAAAAACTATGATACTATGTGTTAATTCAAGTCATGAACTATCTGTGCACCAAATTTCATCCAAACCCTTTCAGTTGTTTAGTAGTGAAAGAGCCACAAACATACATACATAACTTTCACATTTATATATATTAGTCTGATAAAAAGTAAAGTATTGCTGGAATGTTGAAGAGGAGAAAGAAATAGGTACTGTGCAAATTGGTTAACAATTAACAAATAGACTGCATACTTATTTATATCACTTAATTTACTTTCGCTTAAATTTTCCTGAACAATTTATTATGGGTAGAACAGGTTGAGTCCTCCCGCCCATTACGGTAAGACTCGTACTGACTAAAATGCATGGTGGTTCTTGAATAGCCCTTTAGTTACCTGTGACCTGCCGTGATGGCTGAAGATTTTTTCCTCTTGTGGGTAAGATTTCACCATCTTCAACATTATATCAGTTGTAGGACGTCCACAGTTGAACATAAGCCTCTCCTATAGATTTTCAATAGAACTGGTTGAGTGACACAAGGTTGGGTCAGGTTTATTTAATGTTTTTTTTTAAATGCCAGAAGATCGTGGGTGAAACCTGGCTGAGAATCGTGTTGACCAGTGAAACATAGCATTAAAGGGATGCCTATTATTGTATACTTAGCAGTGATGATGATGACGATATTTTAGTTACTGATAAATAAAATCCCAATACTAATAATTTCATAGGTATTAATCAACCACAAAGCTCGCATATAATATACTTGTATTTTGACGGTCACTGTCGTCATATATAAATGGCGTCGGAATCGCCGCGCGCCTCACTAGAGTGCACGCCTGTATTCAGTGGCTATCATGTTTATACGGGTGAGTTTGCTTTGTTTACTTCCATAATGTATTGATTTATTTACTAATAATGATAACATTTAGTCTGATAATGATATTAACTTACGATTTGCCTCAGGTTTGCCAATACAGACAGTTACTTAGCAACAGTTTGGCCGCATCAAATTCTATAAATTGTACCTAAACAGTATTTGTAAACTTAGCTAGGGAAAGGATGACCCGGCCTTTCCTTGACTTATTATCCCAGTTTTGCCACAGTGAATCTCTAAAATAGGCTCACGCCTATAACTAATTTCTTTAATTCCAAACATTATTGATACTAATCGAAAAGGGGCCATACCCTTTATGAAAGGTTACTTTAAACCCTGAACACAGAAATAGAAGTCCCGTTAAGCGGGGCTTCGTCGACTCTACTAAGCTACTGCTGCCAAGTCGCGTAGTTTTCTGCTTGCCCGCAAATCTTCCTCTTCCCCATTCTCATCTTTTTCACACATTACAGGCTGTTATGAATCCTTTTTTTTTTAGCGTGGTAAAATCATCAAATGAGTCCTCCCACCCAGGGCAGGGCGGGAGGGACTGTCAGACTTGACTGACTAAAATCCACGATGTCCTTCAATAGCCCTTTATGTACCGGGGTCACGGTAATTCGTGAGTCCCGCGACCCCGGGTTAAGAATCCCTAGGTAAATTATAAAATAAAAAGGAATACAATTAATGTTGTGGAATTATACCAGTACATACACTGTTTTGAAGAATTTGAACAAAAATATTGAATTTTATGAAAGCGGATGTAACGGAAATTAAGTAATGTTATTAATAGTAGGTACTGCTTTCGCTAATACTCGAAATATAAAAGTGATATAACATTTAATGATTTTGAAGTGCGTCAATGCGTTAGTTATGTAACGTTGGAATTCAAACTAGTTTAATAGTATGACAGACTAATAAGAGTACATAGTATTATAAGACAAATTATTTCCAAGTAACGTAATCTAAAAGTAAAGTAAGTTATATATAAAAAAAAAAACAGAACACACATTGTGTTGTGTTTTTTACTGTACCAAAAAAACCTGTTTAGTTCTCTTTCTTACATAAGAACAAGCAAAAATGTCAAAATTTAATGACACGATAGAACAAAAAAAAAATTGTCATATAAATGTAAAAGTAAGTTTATTTGCACGCCTAAACGTCTGTATTTTTAAATTTCTTTAAAATATAGCACAGATGTAGATCGATGACTGAGAGGACACTCTCTTACCGGGTGTAACGTTTAAGCGAGATAACTTCCAACTATGCAAAATAAACCGCTGGCAAAACATAAAAAAAAAAAAAACCTAATCATCGATGAGTTTGACCTCTAAAATCGCAACAGCTACACCCTGTTTAATTTTTACTTCCTGCTAATCTAAAATCTAGTCCACATAACTCATAGCTAAGCTACTCACCTCTGTTGAGACCTTACATCAAGGTTACATGACATACGTACTGATCAAGATCAAGTTCAGACTGTTAGTGTAACACTTACTCTTGACATATCGTTGTACATTATGGTATGCATGATATGTAATATGTAGTGGTATGTTTATGCTTTGGAGGTTGTTCGGTAAACGTCTGTTGTTAAGTAACTGCAGTTCCTTGCGCTAGTTTTTAAGTACTTAAGTAATGAGATTTAAAATTCCAAAATATCGAAGCTGTAAATAATTGGCACTGGGTCGTGAGAAGGCCTGTATACAAGCAGTGGGCAATTGGGCACATCTAAGGCTGATTATGTTTTTTCAATTGGTAATAAATTATATCTTTAAGCAAGAGTACACAAAATAAACAAAATTCTAGTAGACAACTTTCAGCAAAACATATTAGTTTTCACTTATCAATCTTTTAAACACTGATAGATGTCGGTTTATTTGGGCTCTTCATTAAAACCGACTCGTTTAGTTTAACCAAAGATATTTTTATGTACGTATGCAATGATAATATTGCTGAACATTTTATAAAAACAATAATTAAATCACAATTTCAAAATCTCGTAATCTGCTCTAATAATGCACGAGCCAAGAGTAGCTTTGGAGTTGTGTACTGGTATAAGTATTGCATCGTTTAGTTTACATAGGTGCTAATACATACAAATAGGAGTATAAACCTAGATAATTGACACCGGTCACGACCACTTCTGACATAATTATGGCAGTTGGCCTTTGGTATCCAATTCACAATTGATTTTAGACAGGACCACTTAACCACAAATAAGGATTATTTGGTGGTATTCTTAATTACATATTGTATGATCACGTCTTGTAATAATATTGATGTAATACCACCTTTTGATTAATGACCAGTGGACCAAGTTACTTTCGAGTAAACAAAAGAATGCTGCTTCCATGCCATTTTACTAACTTCAGACTATCTGACCCCTTTTCTTTTTCGTGGTGAAATCATCAAATGAGTCCTCCCAGGGCAGAGCGGGAGGGACTGTCAGACTTGTACTGACTAAAATCCACGGTGTCCTTCACTAGCCCTTTACGTACCGGGGTCACGGTAATGGGTAAGTCCCGCGAGCAGACTATCTTACCCTACAGAAATAATTCTGTACTTTTTTGGATATTTCCAAAATTTCCAAACTCTACAGGGTTCAAGTATGTACGTCTTATAACATTGTACTGAGCTGTACCGAACATAATCGGCACGAGCCGAATGAAAGTAAATCGAATGTTTTCTGAACATGCAAACTACTACGTGTATAATACTTAATCCAGTTCACAAATACGTGAGTTAATTTCTATTCCGCAGAAGAAAAAAAAAAATTCATGATCACGGAAGTAAGAATGCAACTTTTAAACTAAAAGTTAAGAACAAAATGTAGGCATATGAATTTATTTTAATAATTATAGATTCCAAGGCTTACATGTTAAATGCCAGTTGCATTGTATCACTGCAGTCGGGTTACTTCGTGCGTTCGTGGTAAACCCGATCTTATTTGATGACAAGACACACTGAGAATTAAAAATATCTGAATTCTACGTATGGTTGTATGGGTTTTCTATGAATTGAGTACCAAACCACATAATTACAAAGTAATATTAATTGAAAGTCGCTTCATGAGTTGACTAAAGTAGGGGTTCTTTTTTTTTAAACCCACAGAAGTTTACCCTTTCTCCTTTGAAACCTTTCTATTTAGCACTTTTCTGACCATGGTGTTGATGTTTAGAAACATGAACATTTTTATCGACGATATATTTTGTTGCCATACCTTGTTGATAACAAAACTTATTACATACAAGAAAATATTTAGTAATTTAAAAAACACACACGACAGAGTATTGTAGCAGCTCATTTTTTTTAAATCAATGGTCTATAAACATACAGGCGTGGTGAATACGAAGCGAGGCGTTTTTATTTGTAATGTATGGAATTGTTTGAATCCAGTCACATAGAAAAGCGAAAGCGATCCGATAGCGTGACCGAACCGATGCGAAGACGAAGCGAAGACGTATTTGCTCTGTTTGACGTGGTTCATAAAAAGTCAGCTAATACAACTGTCACGCCTCGGTTCGCTGCACCCAGTTTGACGTCTCGTATCGGTTCGTTATCGCTTCGGACCCGGTCCGGCGGTCCGCCATCGCCTGTCTATTTGACAAAGGCTTTATAGTTTTTAAATTGGAAATGGTCGCAAAAACTATATTGATTAGTACCGGGTTTTTTGACCTCCATTAAATATTTCAAATTCAAATCAATCCATCCAATGCGGATGTTATTAATAGCTTCCTGTGGTAACAACTAATTCGCCTAGTTAAAAGTAATTAGCTTGACACTGTTGAAGGTCCATGACTGTCATGATCGACTTCGATAATAATTTTGCAAAGGTTGTGTTAATCACATGAGGAGTGCGTGGCTAAATAAATACAGCCGCATAGGCCGATCTTCCGGGTTAAGCCGCGCTTGCCGAGGTTGGTCTGTGGATGGGTGACCATCTGTCATAGCAAGTTTCCCCCGTGCCTCGGAAAGCACGCCGTTTTGAGGAAGTAATGAAACTAGGAAAGAGCGTTGTTCCGCTATAATAGCTATCTGCAGATAAATGCCAATTTCTTAAAGCCCCAGTAAAACCAAATATTTGTTCAGTTTTATAAATCAAAAGCAATCAGGTTATAGATAGTTGACGTCAGTCTTTCTCGAAACAAATTAAATAAAGACTCTTGTTCATCATTTTCCAGGTATCTTTCCTGCTGTGTGCTGTATTGGCACTGGTAGCGCTGGCAGCGGCAAAACCAGACGATGGGGAGACCGTAACCGAACCAGGACCTGGATTGTCATATGGTTGGTATTCTTTATACAATACACACAATGTTTTCACAGAAACTAAAGGAAGAACACAATGAGTAACTTCTACGTGCCTCACGGCTGTGTCAAATGAAATAAGTTGAGTTCAGTAAAAACGCCAGGTCACTAAAAGGCACCTAGTGGCCTTCCTCGATAAATAGACTATCAAACACAAAAATACTTTTTTATTGTGAACCTGCAGTTCCAGAGATTAATGGTCCAACCAAAACAAACAAATAATGTCTTCGGCTTAAAATTTTTGTAAAGACTCCCCGCGGTTTCACCCCCGCTGCTAGGCTGCCATTGATAGTAGCGTGATTTTATATAGCCTTCCTCGATAAATGAACTATCCAACACATTTATTTTTTTAATTCGAACCAGTAGTTTCTGAGATTAGCGCGTTCAGCAGTTTAGATTAGTCTAGATTTTACTAAATACTATTCATAATTTAAAATATGTATTTATTCCAACATTGTGCAAATGCAGTGAACTTCTAGTTTCCGCTTTGTTCAAAATCGATGTCATCTTTCAAAAACTCACGTGCTTTTCATCAGCTGGTCATCATAATTCTTGGGTTAACCATTTTCATGGTAGTGAAACAAATTTTAAATAAGTTTATTATTTAAATTTTGTTGAGCCTTGAATAGAACATTTAAATAATAAGTATCAACATAAGTTCTGTCATCAATATTGCAAAATTAGGGTTTTCCTAATGCCCACGAAGAGTTCGAAGAAATAATGGTCTCGCAGTTGTTTCGATAAAATTATCTTTCAAAATCTTACAACACAGACCAAAAGATTTTATTTATATGTACTGTATTCTGATGATTTTATAGTCTAATCACAATATTATTATATAATATGGGATCACTAGCTAGATAAAATTTATAGACCTTGCAGCAAAAGCAGCAAAAATAAAAAGTAAAATAAACTCCTTTCAGTTGTAGTATCTTCATGTCAAGTTTTCTACACTCCCTGGGGTCAGTAGGCGTGGTCGCGGGACTTTCCCATTACCGTGACCCCGGTACGTAAAGGGCTAGTGAAGGACACCGTGGATTTTAGTCAGTACAAGTCTGACAGTAAAGGTGGGAGGAATCATTTGATGATTTTACCACGATAAGAAAAAAAAGGTTCAGTAGGCGCAAAGCCTTTTATTACTCCGTTCTCTCCTGTTACTTTATCATTTGATTTTTCATTCATTTCTCTCATAATCTTTCGATAATATTCAGAATTATGCTACTTACTCTTTATTTTATGAGACGTTAAAAATCCAGATGACAGAATTGTCAAAAAAATGTTGGCCTACAGTTTACTATATCCTTAGCAAATTGGCAGACTTCTTGGATTATATTCGCACTTGCGTTCTATTATTTACCTTCACATAACAGAATAGCATTGCTTTCTTAATAACAACAAAGTGTGATTTGTCTAACTCTGAAATAGATATTTTTCTTTACTGTTTTGTGGAGCTCATGGATTACTCAAATTCTAAAAATAGATCTTATTTTCATATTTCAGGAGGTATTCCCTACGGCAGTATGAGCGGCAACGTCGCAGAGTTCTTCAGTAGACAAGCGACATCTGGAGGTCGGTCGGTGTACCTCAACGGTCCTCGCGGCAACAACGTGGACTACGCGCCGATTGAACAGTACTTAAGATAGATGGCAGTAGTTGTAGGTTCATGTTAAAATATTTACTAGAATTAGTTTTTTTTTTGAAAATGTGTATGATTGTGGTTTATAACGTAGCACAAATATTATGTCTTCCAACTAGGGTTGTAAGATCCCTATTCTAATTGATAACGAAGTTGCTCTATGGCCGCCTAATCATAAAATATCCGCATATTTTTTACAGTAAGAGTAACACCTAAGTTTGCCATTTTTAAGTTATTAAGTAAATGCCATTAATTTATTTTATGAAATTACTACTAATGCGTTTTATTTAGAATAAGCCTATAACCCCACTGCTAAATGCTTTATTTCTTCGTAACTCTTTATTCCAAAAATAAGTTAAAAATAACTAAAACCCGACTACGAAAAGAATCGCGCACTGAAAAGTATAAAACAAGAACAAGCCGTGGTCGTATGCCACCTGCGGTTGTTTCACACAATCTTTATTGGCTAGGTGGCATACGACCACGGCTTGTTCTTGTTTTATACTTTTCAGTGCGCGATTTTTTTCGTAGTCGGGTTTTAGTTATTTTTAACTTATTTTTTATTTACACTATTTTGGGGTTATATTATTTGAAGTAGGTAATTTATGTTATATGTATAGTTTCTGAGTTGTGAATTTAAGATTTATCATTTGATACCCATGTTGACACTGTTAGAAACAGAAAATTAGCTAGTTAAAGCTATATAATGTATATATATTTCAAATGTGCTCATCAAGCCCTTTAATTTGATACCCATGTCGATACTGTGCGAAAATATATTTTTTTTCGGTAACGATTTCTCATCCCCTAGAGGGCGCCATATTGGATTTGGTGACACGTCACCTACCCTATAACCAGCGGACAACTGAGACGTTTCTAACGAGACCTCATTTGTCATGTAATGATAAGTAGTTTAGAAGTTATGAGGGAACAAACAAACATACATACATACATACAAACATACATACAAACATACATACCGGTCAAAATCATAACCCTCCTTTTGGCTTTGCCGTAGTCGGGTAAAAACAAAACAGCATTTTTCCTAAAGAGATATCTTTTTATGGTGAACTAGTCGATAGGTTGCCAGAAAGCATGGTCAAGAAGTGACCTTTGGACATTAATCTAAGAACATATAAAACATTATTATAATTTAAAT
Organism: Agrotis puta; assembly: GCA_943136025.2. Taxonomy (NCBI): domain Eukaryota; kingdom Metazoa; phylum Arthropoda; class Insecta; order Lepidoptera; family Noctuidae; genus Agrotis; species Agrotis puta. Next base: position 1,000,920 of record OW964168.2, read on the forward strand.
GGACCTTGTGGGAAATATAGACCAATAGAATGGTGGACCTCTAGAAACAACCCGTCTACATAAGCTAAAAATAAGATAAAGATACGCTGATTTAAACTATATTGAAAATATTAGTTATTGTGTGTTAAAACAACGATGCAGTTTTCTAGTTTTCATTAGCATGTCATAAAATGATTTCATTGATTTTTCAGCGCCGAGGGTCTTTCTAATATATTTTTCTTTTTTTTTTTTTTTATCGTGGTAAAATCATCAAATGAGTCCTCCCACCCAGGGCAGGGCGGGAGGGACTGTCAGACTTGTACTGACTAAAATCCACGGTGTCCTTCACTAGCCCTTTACGTACCGGGGTTACGGTAATGGGAAAGTCCCGCGACCCCGGCAGGCTATGGCCCTCTACAGGCCCCGTCATTATGCTGACACTCCTTGAGGCGCGCGTGGAACACAACGCGCCGTCGACCCGGGAATATATTTTAATTTAGTATTCATTTGGATCTTATAAGGCAGATCGAGGTACCTCTATGTACACCGTTACCGTACAGTTTTACTTAAGGTCCACATACATGTACTTAGTGGCGATTTCTATAATTGCCTAAAAAGGGCATAAAAGTTGTAAAACATTTATTCTACTGAAAACAATACCCGTATGTGACATAATTATAATGCCGTATGACAGAACATGTCTCATTACTTACGAGCTAGTAAATTACTAGACATTATTGTTTTATCAACTTACTTCCCACGAATAATGGCTATTGTCTGTTAAAGTTGCTGTTTTTGTCAACGGCTGTTATATCCTTCTTGTTAGGACTACGTTGATTTGTAAGTAATAAGGAAAAGGTTTCTAGGTGCCTAATTAATCGACGATAGGATTGGCACAGTGCCTGGGCGTTCGACAGCTGCGCAGTGTCTCGCATTCGATTCCCACACGGTCCAAATATTTTTATGACCTACAAGTTCTGTTTCTGGATGTTTGCGTATGTAAGTTTCTCTGTTAGTAAACACATCTAATTCACAGGAGAAATCTCTGTCTGAGCCGGGTCGACGGCGACGGCGCGTTGTGTACCACGCGCGCCTCAAAGAGTGTCAGCAAAATGCCGGGGCTCCCCTCTGAGTTACAAGTGAGCGAAGCTGCTGGCAACAGCTAGTTAAGAACTATTACCATAATCATCCCCCATCCCCAAGGTCGTCATGACAACACACGCATGACATAACTCCCGCTGGGTCAGCCGCCACGCGTCACGGACCTGTACTCTGCCATTACATTGTGGTCTCGTATATCTACATACGGTTATTAGTCAGCTCGCTTATTACTGAAATTGAGTTAACTTCGAAGGTGACTGCAATGGTGAATTACTCGTAAAGACGGATTGGGCTTTGACAGTTGATGTTTGAGTTTGAGTAGTTACATAAAGGTATGTCATGTGAAGAAGTAGAATGGTTTCATAAGAAAACATTTGCAAGCATAAGAGCAACATATACCAGAAAACCTTTTTTTTTTTACGTGGTAAAATCATCGCAGGAGTCCTTTCACTAAGGGGGGGGGGCTGTCAGACTCGTACTCACTAAAAACCACGGTGTCCTTCAATAGCCCTTTACGTTCCGGGGTCACGGTAATTCGTGAGTCCCGTGACCCAAGCAGGATTTGGCCCTCTAGAGGGGGGCCCTGTCATTTTGCTCACTTCTTGAGGCGCGCGTGGAACACAACGTGCCGTCGACCCGGGCATGGTCCATGATCGGAGACCAGAAACTCAAGCATGATTTTTCAAGTTATTGTGACGTAAACTGGAACTTTGACTTTAATTTGATGGAAAAAAATAGTTCCTCGTTCATACACTAGAGGCGGTTTTTTTTTCAATTTTCTATCCAATAAACGCAGTAAACACTTCAAGTACGTTGTGATAAGGGCCTTCTGTGATAGACCTTCTGTGTGTTATTCACAGCGTACATGACTCGAGAAACATAATTCTGATTGAAGAATAGGGTCATTTGTCTATTTCTAGTCACTGGGCACGTGGATATGGGTATAAACCTCTAAAATATTTTAGATAATTATGACGCAAATGGTTTCAACGTTCACAGATTTATATAGCAGTCATAGTTTTCTTGTTTATTTAAAGTTATTAAGTCAGTCCTGGTCACTTTTATACGAAGAAAGTTTGTACCAAAAAATCTGGATTTTATAACAATGCTCACTTTTTGTTAATTTGGACATCATACGTTTTATCACCTAGATTTGGTGTCTCTCTTTGACCGATTCAAAATCAGTATGCCAGGCAGGTAAAAACCCTTAGTAAATGCATTACAGACTTCACGAGCTTATTATAAACATTTTATAATTTACATCCAATATTACAGTGGCAGTACATTCACTAAAACCACAATTGTGGGAAACCAATCCTGGCAGAACTCCAGACGTATTTATAGAATCAATACTGAGAAACTTTGTGGGATTAACCATTGTTTTATTTAGCTTTTACCTTAAAAGTCCAAGAGAGCTTTTAAGCCTGTCCATTAACATGAGGTACCTGGCTAATATGATGTTAAACATTATCACACGTACCGGGTGTGATTATGTTTAACTGTATAGTTTACCTAATTGATGTCATCCTGTCATCAGAGGAGAGCAACATAAATTGTGCATGTGCAGTGTTAAAGTTTAAGCAGGAATAAAATGTACCTATGTAGGAATGAAGATACAACAAACTTAAATTGTTTTTGCCTTCGTAACTTATTTGTTTAGACTAGTTAGGAGGTGAACATTATCAAGTCCCAGCCCCTACCCCTAGATCTGCGGGGGGGGGGGGGGGGCGGAGGAAGTTGAAGATACCATTTTTTGGTTTTTCGCTTATATCTCATCACGCATGGAAACCATGCGTGCAAGAGGTGTAGCATGTATGAACAAAATAAAAGCTGAATAGCCACAAGTTTTACGCATTCCAATATCTTGTCCAGTTTAGTCGAGATATCTGTTCTTGAAAGTTTGTAATATTGGAAAAAAAATATCTTATGTTGTTGAAGTCAATGATCCAAAAAGTTGCAGTGGACATCGTAGGTGGTAAAGGAAGGGCTTTTACCACCTACGATGTACGAGTTAAATGAATCCGTCACGGACACGTACTCGGACTCGTACTCGGCCTCGTACTCGGACTCGTACTCGGCCTCGTACTCGGACTCGTACTCGGCCTCGTACTCGGACTCGTACTCGGACTCGTACTCGGACTCGTACTCGGACTCGTACTCGGACTCGTACTCGGCCTCGTACTCGGACTCTTACTCGGACTCGTACTCGGCCTCGTACTCGGACTCGTACTCGGACTCTTACTCGGACTCGTACTCAACCTCGTACTCGGACTCGTACTCGGACTGGTACTCGGACTCTTACTCGGACTCGTACTCGGCCTCGTACTCGGACTCGTACTCGGACTGGTACTCGGACTCGTACTCGGACTCGTACTCGGACTCGTACTCGGCCTCGTACTCGGACTCTTACTCGGACTCGTACTCGGCCTCGTACTCGGACTCGTACTCGGACTGGTACTCGGACTCGTACTCGGACTGGTACTCGGACTCGTACTCGGCCTCGTACTCGGACTCGTACTCGGACTCGTACTCGGACTCGTACTCGGACTCGTACTCGGCCTCGTACTCGGACTCGTACTCGGACTGGTACTCGGCCTCGTACTCGGACTGGTACTCGGACTCGTACTCGGACTCGTACTCGGCCTCGTACTCGGACTCTTACTCGGACTCGTACTCGGCCTCGTACTCGGACTCGTACTCGGACTGGTACTCGGACTCGTACTCGGACTGGTACTCGGACTCGTACTCGGCCTCGTACTCGGCCTCGTACTCGGACTCGTACTCGGACTGGTACTCGGACTCTTACTCGGACTCGTACTCGGCCTCGTACTCGGACTCGTACTCGGACTGGTACTCGGACTCGTACTCGGACTCGTACTCGGACTCGTACTCGGCCTCGTACTCGGACTCTTACTCGGACTCGTACTCGGCCTCGTACTCGGACTCGTACTCGGACTGGTACTCGGACTCGTACTCGGACTGGTACTCGGACTCGTACTCGGCCTCGTACTCGGACTCGTACTCGGACTCGTACTCGGACTCGTACTCGGACTCGTACTCGGACTCGTACTCGGACTCGTACTCGGACTGGTACTCGGACTCGTACTCGGCCTCGTACTCGGACTCGTACTCGGACTCGTACTCGGACTCGTACTCGGACTCGTACTCGGACTCGTACTCGGACTCGTACTCGGACTCGTACTCGGACAAGTACTCGGACTCGTACTCGGACTCGTACTTGGACTCGTACTCGGACTCGTACTCGGACTCGTACTCGGACAAGTACTCGGACTCTTACTCGGACTCGTACTCGGCCTCGTACTTGGACTCGGACCCGTACTCGGACTCGTTCTCGGAACAGTACCAGGAAGTACCAGGACCAGGAACAAACACAGTACCAAGGCCAGCAGCCTACAGAAGACCAGAACCATAACAATGACCCGTACCAGTCACAATGACCGTTGCCGAATCAGTACCAGGACCAGTGCCAGGTCGTAAACTGATTTGGACTTTGACTTGAACCCACTCCCTCTTACAGAGCACGCCTGTGTCCCAGCAATGCACACATTGTAGGCTTATTATGATTATACTTACTGTGTGCAGACATGAGAATGTTGTTAACTACATATAGAATATAAGAAAAAAAAAACTTTAATTAAATACTTACCCAGACTGTCAGTGTGACATAAGCCGATTTCGCGGCCATCGTAAAACAATTGACGATGACGGACAGTTTCAATTCACGATCGGACATGGTCATCGAATGATTGTGTCTACTATTTACAAAAGGTATTTTTTATTGTTTAGCATCATACGGTTCTTAAGAGATCGTTAGGAGAAAAATAAATAGTAGTATTAAATTATATTATGCCTCATAGTTGCCTAGTGAGGCATGAAAAACACAAGAGACACACGGTTGGCGCAGTCTCACTAAGCAATCGACTGCTGCGCAACGAGTCGCGGGTTGATCCCCGTGCAAAACTAATCTTTGTATGATCTGCAAGTAGTGTTGTTTCGGTTGTGTGTTTGTGTAAGTGTGTATGTTTTTAAACGCACCCACCATACAGAATAAATGACACTTTGGTTACTACGTTTATATTTCAAAAATATGCGATATTCACTCGAACTGAGAAATAATTACATAATTCTAAGCAGGTTTGCAAATTAACTATTATTTTTCGTCTTTTTGCACTGTTTTTGTCGCTAATTGACAGTAAGATGGATAGCAGACCATCTGTCTGTGTACAGATTAGATCAACATACATCGCGTCACCTGCTATGCGTGGTAATTGTGTCATTATGAGGTTTTAGTCGTCTACGGGTCTGCATGCATTTAGAAGTACATAGATAGAAAGAATATACTTATATATATCTTCCACTTAGAAGTAGATACTTAATGTAATTATTATGTCAACAGATTCATGTCTGTAAGTCAAATAAAAATAAAAATATGAGTAATCGTCACATTTTGTCCTTCTTCAAAGGCACCTTTTTAGGGTTCCGTAGTTAACTAGGAACCCTTATAGTTTCGCCATGTCTGTCTGTCTGTCTGTCTGTCCGTCCTCGCTTAATCTCTGTGACCGTTAGCACTAGAAAGCTGAAATTTGGTACCAATATGTATATCAATCACGCCGACAAAGTGCAAAAATAAAAATTGGAAAAAAATGTTTTTTTAGGGTAGCCCCCCTATATGTAAAATAGAAAGTGTTTTTTTTTTTAATTTCAACCCTAACGTGTGATATATCGTTGGATAGGTATTTAAAAATGAATAGGGGTTTACTAAGATCATTTTTTGATGATGTCAATAGTTTCGGAAATAATCGCTCCTAAAGTCAAAAACAATGTGTCCCCCCCCCTCTAACTTTTGAACCATAAGTTTAGAAAATATGAAAAAAATCTGGAAAGTAGAACTTTATAAGGACTTTCTAGGAAAATTATTTTGAACTTGATGGAAAGAACAGTTTTTGTGCAAAAAAAACAAGAAGGTGGTACAAAATTCCTGGACTAAGTTTGTAGTATAATCAATTATTTAATCATATATACAAGCATTTTTTTTAACTTCGTTTACGTATTTCATTATTTAAGACGGGAAACTACGGAACCCTACACTGAGCGTGGCCTGACACGCTCTTGGCCGGTTTTTACTTATAATATCATAGTTCAAAGGAATGATTCTTAATTTAGTCTTACAGAATTTTCCAGTTCTCTGTTCATAGAAGAACAAGTTTGTATTTTTAGATAATCGGATTGGATCGTTAAGTTGAAATTTTCCCAACATGGCCGGCTTTATTGTACCTATAAGGCTGCACGAATATTGGAACTGGCTATTGCCCAACAGTCAGCAGGCCATAATATCTGAGTAAACCAACCAAGCTCAACTAAAAAGTAATAAACTGTACAAATGCAATTTCCTATACATAGGTATGATCAACTTATTCCGTTATTTTCGCACAGGTGTCAAAACAAGGCCTTTTATAGACTGTATATCCGTTGGGCAACTGACGCTAAACTATCTTCTCACAATAAAAAAGGCATTCCATTAAGAACAGTACGTGATAAGCATGATAAAGTGGTAATGTATCAATGAATGTGTTCGCGATGTGACGTCAGGGCATTGTAAGTGGCTTGTGCTTGTGGTGGTGACTTGAATACTTGAGAGTGGTGCGATTATCACATATCACATCATAACATAATATCACGCCTTTATTTTCCAGAAGGATAAGGCAGTACTTAGCGCCCGCTACTGCCTTCTCCTTTTGAACCAAGGACTTGTCACAATAAAGAAAGACCTAGACTCAGCAGTTTATGAGTTCAGCGGGTCTGAGAAGACCGCATTACCAATGTCATAGTATAATTTATGCAAAAAAAAACACTAAATTCACAATTCATATTTCAATTCGTAACACTCGATTCATCGGTTTGACAGTTTTGCATAGGAATCGTAAAAAAATAACCACAAAATACATCTTATAGAAATACAATGTATAGTGAACATATGGTTTTGCTGTCAAGTTATTAAGATACTTCAACAAAATGGGGGTAACGAGTGCTTAACTTTACGCTGTGATTAGTGTATAAGTGTAAGAGGTCGGTCGCGGGACTGTACTAATTACTGTGACCCCGGAACGTAAAGGGCTATTGAAGGACACTGTGGATTCTGACAGTCCCTCCCGCTCTGCCCTGGGTGGGAGGACTCATTTGATGATTTAACCATTTAAAAAAAGCGTAAGAGGTCTTTTTTGGTTAGGATTCCTCGTATCCTCTATGAGGAGTTCGTATAGGTAGAAGATATTCCCCCAGTAGTAGTGGAGAGTATAGGCTAATAAAAAGCTGACAAATATCACACGTAGAGCATACCAAATGTGGGGATTCCTTGAAAATATTACGTAGTTTTCCTCACAATACTCAGTTTACATACGGATTAAATTAAGAATTTGCATCCGGCTCTTAATCCTAATTAAACCAAATTTACATGCCATACATCACGACACCCTTTTCCAAACCATTTCGCGAACATCAAAGTGTTGGTTTTTACTGAATTAAAAACGTTTTAACTCATTGTGTATTCACCGTACACATCACTTGGTATTTTTTGACTCGGTGACGTATTTGGCAAATGCTTTCATAAAGCAACTTTGTTTCTGAGAATCGATTTAGAATACGGATAGAATCGATGCAGTTCGATTTGTTCCCGTTATGTAACATTTTCAAAACAATAGGTTTATTTGATTTGGACTAGATTTGAAGGAAATGTTGTAGCTATTGTGTAGACGTTTTAGGATTTAAAATTAGGAATTAATGCTAAATTGTGATTGTGTAAATTGACCGCGGTAGAAAATCAATGGGTTGGTTACTTTTACAATTACAAAATCGTAAAATTTAAATCTTTTGGTAGTTCATAAAATAGAATGTATTTTTATAACATGTATAAAATTATAACGTTTGTGAATACGATTATAAACGTAACATAGCAACACGCATATAAGCCTGAAGTGTTAGGTAACAATGTATACTTACTATAAGCACACCACTTTTCACCACTCAATACATTATTCATTTGATAACTCTACAAGATCTACAAATGGAACCTAGGATTGGGCCAACAAGGTAGAATATAATTTGTATAAATTAAGAGGATATCATTAGGTATAAATGTACTGCAATTGAAAAAATGCACCAGGCTACCTATTTATGCACTTTCCTCCATCTGTAACTATTTACCATAAACGACGTGCGTCATCTGATCTCATATTCAAAGAGCGAACCAAGTATTGGCATCGACTGATCTTAGTGATGCGCACGTGGAAAACAATTGATGAACTTGAATCCTATGTAACAGTTGTGAACTTGAACGCGGATGTGACCCAACTGTGTTGCCATGTGCGGTGGTGATGTAACCAGATGTTGATACGAATAATGTTTTTTTTTTATCGAATTATACCAAAATCATCAAATGAGTCCTCCCACCCAGGGCAGAGCGGGAGGGACTGTCAGACTCGTACTGACTAAAATCCACGGTGTCCTTCAATAGCCCTTTACGCTCCGGGGTCACGGTAATTCGTTCAGTCCCGCGACCCCGGCAGGCTTTGGCCCTCTAGAGGGGGGGCCCCGTCACTTTGCTGACACTCTTTGAGATACGAATAATGTAACTGATGAAAAAGTTCCGAAGATTTTGGTTTTTGAGTTTTTGCTATAAGATAATCAGCTTATAACGTTCCATATGACATAATTATGAATTGCACTGTTTTAGGACATGACAGAAAATAAATTACTAGGTAAATGACGATAACTTGACGACATGATTGACGCAGTGCCTGAGCGATTGAACTGCTGCGCTGCGTGTCGCGGATTCGATTCCCGCACGGAGCAACGGGCGTAAGTATTATGTATATTTGAGTTTCTATGTTTGTAAATGCACCCTCGAAACAGGAGAAATTTTAGTGTGAGGCAATATTTTTTTATTAAAAAAGTAAATGTCTAAATGTTGTTTTGCTTTAAAAGACAAATAGTTTCTAGATTCAGTAATCTAGACCCAAATAATTTAAGGAAAGATTTTTCATTATCTAGATGAGTTTCCAAAAGAAAATGTAAGTATGTCATTTATAAACAAACAATTAAGTGTGTTTCTGTTAAAAATATAATTATTTCAAGATATGCAGAGGCTAATTATTATTAATTGATAATGTAATGGAAACTGAGGATGTAATGGAGAATGTAATATTTTGTTTGTACTGAAATTTATAACTAATTTTTTAAAATTGGTAAGATTGGTAAGAGAAGAATTTATTATTTAATTTGTATTTATACCTAATGTTTGCACACCTGTCATGGTAGGATATGGTCTAAAGCTCTTACATAAAAATGTCACCTCTTGAACTACCCATATTTCGCAAATAAATGATTCTGATTCTGATTCTGATTCTGATTCTAAATATAGGGCATAGAATTGTTCTATAAAATATATCTCTTTAATTTATTTAAAATGCAACTAGAAAACTGTTTGAGGCAGTTACTTATTTCTGATATAAGTTAATTCCAAATAATTGAGTTTCTGCATGACAGGAGACAGACTACAGTATATATTTTTTTAAATAATTATAAGTACGATCTTTTTGTTTTGGAAATTAAAATCATAGCACATACACTATGATTGATTGTTAAGAAATAATTTGTTTAAAGCTTAAAATAATTGATCGAAAACGACCTTTAGAATTTTAACCAATCTGGACTTATTGCGGACCGACTGCAGATACCTTTCCCTAAAGTGTCCGTACCGGTTTCACCAAACCGCCTAACACCGACAAGATTCCCAAAATAAGTACCCAATTGCCAGTACGTACAATTTATATAAGCAGTCAAGGTCTCAATGACAGATAGACGTAATGATGGCGGTGACCTCTGACTACGGAAGGAAGGACGGGGCTACTTGTGGTGACAATGTCCGTTTGACCATTTAGCCCGATACACAAGCTCAAGCGGGCGACTGACAGGCGAAGCGTATTTAAGTTACTAGCAAGATGCAATGTCCCGAGTTGTCATTGTACCCACCATTTGGTTGAGGGAACTTTCCTTATTTATTTAGAGGCCTGCATCTTCCTGTTTGCTGCTGTCCTGGCCCGTCCCGACCTGCATGTTGTATCATCCCACATCTGGTCAAAGCCTTCCCCTAATGACTTCCAGAGTTAGAATGTAGTTTTGTCCTTCTCGTCTCGCCATTTTCTAGGTCTGCAGCGACGCCTTCCTCCTGTGTCAGGGTTCTTAAAATAGTAACCCACATTTCATTGGGGCGTCCAAATATTGGCGTACGTACAGTTTTCAAAAACAATGTTCAAACCGCTACAGCTTATGAATTATGTTCACGAATGCTCACATGTCGAAATACAGCGTTATGGCAGGCCTACTTCGGGCTAATTGCTGTATTTCCTACCTTCTTATTACCAGCACGACAATGCGAATATTAGAGGAAATTATTACTTATACAATTAAACAAGGTCTTCATAAATCTTGTGAAATTGTGATCTACATTTGAGAAGCGCATCCTTGAGGAAAATGTAATAATGTGATTTACTTAAGACTTAGGTAACTTAAGTCGGTACTTAACTTAAGACTTAGGTAACTTAAGTCGCGGGAATGTCTGAACAGGTAATCGTGACCCTGGAACGTAAAGGGCTAAAGGAAAAGTCTGTTAGATTCGCTCCACACAGGACTCGAGGTTTCAATTCATGATTTTACTACTCAGAAAAAAGACTTCGTTAACTGTGAATTCAAACCAATATGGTTAAATTAAAACATTTTATTTGTTTCATGGTTGTGTATTCATGTAACAGGTTTAAAAGAATTTTCCCAAATAAAAATGTTCGTTAGGTAGTTTAACCAAAATGCTTTTAATTTTCTTTTGTTTCAGTTTTCCCAGCCTTATCTTCAAGGTCGTAATCAGTGACCATGTCAAAGTATTTAAAACCGATTGACCTTGATCATCCCGTAGTGAACTTTGTCACCGTAATCTGTAAGAAGAGTAAGGTGTCAAGCCCCAGATGTGAACTAAAAAAAAGACGATAAAAATTGTATTAAATATTATTATTTTCTACTCAGTAAGCATCTATCCCTGTACACATTTTTATGGTTCGAATTTGAATCGTATTTATAAAAATATAAACCTGTTGTTTTGTTGAGCAGTAAAATGATCAGACTAGTTCTCCCGCCCTGGATGGACCGGAGGGGGACTATCAAACTCGTACTGATCAATCGTAAATCCACCGTTGTTCTTCATTGCCCTTTAGGTTCCAGGGTCACGGTAGCCTGTAGCCAGTCCCGCGATCCCGGCAGGTGTTTGGCCCTCTGTGGGGAATAAGTAAGTTAACCCTGACTCTTATTTCTTACTGTTGTGTTTTACATCGTCGCAGAGGCAGTATAAGAAAGTTGAATCGAGCTGGATCATTGTCTCATTGCCGATATTCTTCAGTAGTCAAAAGTATCATGGGATAGACTGATCTTCAAACTTAGGGTGGGACGCCCTCAGACAAGGTAGAGCGACGATCTCTATAAGGTGGCGTGTAGCAACTGGATGAGAGAAGCAGGTGAGCGAGTGAAATGGCGCGCGTTTGGAGTGGTCTCTGTCCAACAGTGGACTTCTATTGGCTGTTGATGATAATGATGGGATAGACTACTCTGAATAAACAAAGTGTACTTTCAAACCTCTTCACGATTCTCTCGTTTAGATTTGACAACTAGTTGGGAGAGGTCCTTATACCTTTGAAAGTTCTATATATATATTTCATTGAAACTAATTGACTGGAGTTACTTATATTTGATTAGCGAGTAATTCAATTTCCTTTTATTTATTTTTTGCGCACCTTAAGGTATGTAAGTGAATAGTAATTTAACGCCCTTTGCGTTTCATTCGAACCTTAATGATCTGCTGATTTTCAAATTATACGCTTTTTATATGATGAAGTGTGCGAATTGTCGTCATCTCGTAGAAAACTAACATTCGTTGATATTTTTTTAAGATCGCGAGCTAACAGAACAGCATTTTATAAGATTTCATTTTTTTTTTAATTATTTGCATAAACCTATGTCTAAGATTTTCAGTAATTTCGTTACCTGATAAACTTATGAGTCTGCTAAAAATAAGACGGCAAAATCACAGTAAGTAGAGCCGGGCTGAGATCTAAAGAGGAGACAACGTGAATCCAAACTTTATATTGTTTACCAGACTTATCTACCAGCCTTTGCCGTTAAACTGTGGGTACTTGATGTTGCGGTCATTAGCATTTCAAGATAGTAATGTTTTACATAATTTTCTTTTTCTGCACTTTCATGGCAAAATAATGAGTCTAAATGTTTGTTAATGTTAAAACCCTTTCGACATAGAATAAACTGTCGTCTACTTGCCTTCAAAGGATTATAATAATTAAAGATAACAGGTCTTATTAATGTGCAATAGCGTCAAAAATTGCTAGTCTATGTCATATATGACACGCCCATTAATTCAGTCCTTTTTTAAAAAAGGTTAGTTCTTCAACTTCATTTTCAACCAACATTTGTGATTAATGCTCAAAAACGTTGTTTGATAATGAAGTAGCTCCAGAAAATGTGTGTGAAGTAATAAATCATAATTAATTAAGTAGTTAGTTAATCAATTTTCCACTCAAATGATCTGTGAAGTCAATGACTGCGATGCTGAATATAAATAAATACATATTTGTGTACGTCTAATGTAGTGTACATAATTAGTAGGTATGTACACTAATATATTAAAACGGTAGCTTTACAGATTATACTAAAACCTCGAAACAGTTTTCGGAATATGATTTATGATGCCTTAGTAAATATTTTCTTTAAAGTAACCATTCGACTGATTATAAGAAGGTGGTAATTGTTTTCATTGAAATGGAAAGGACCGTTTCTCTATATAAGTAAGTATAAAGATGTTTGTTAGAGTTTGGCCTACCGCGTACAATATATATCTTAATACAATTATATTATCTAAATCGGAGTAATCATGGGTACTGGAAGTTGCATTGGTAAAGTTATTTAAAGAATATCGATGTAAATTTAACAGGTCTGACCTGTTCCAGCCACGTCCTATCTCGCTAATTAGTGGTTCATCCACAATACTCCCGCCAGGTGCTAGTTTATACTATTTAGATAGGATTTCTTGGAATTCTGGAGTGACATTGACAATAAAATAAAGGGAATACCTCTGCTGTAACTTTGTTTGTACTTTTAATATGTTCCTCCTACTTTAATTTACTATTTAGAGCTTCGTCTAGCCTACAATTTTCCAAGCAAGTTTGGCTTGGATAGCCTTCCCGTGATGAAGACATTCAAAATCACGAAAATAAATATTCAAATATTAGATTAGAATGCGAAGGTTCTGCCGACAAATTGCTTTGCAGTTTGGCAGGTGTAATGTAAAATAAAACACGGTTAAATAATAAAAAAAACTGGAATTGACACCCAGATTACTCATCGCACATGCCTACGTTTTTTAACCAACACATAATTTGAAAAGTAATAGCAGAAATCAATTTATTTAAACAGCAGTTTACTAATACAATTGGCAATGTCCAACCAGATTAAAAGCCCAATCTATCTAAAGCCCAGTTTCTCCCAGAATCCCAACAAAACTTCTTGTTTTCACCAGATTTTCCCACTTTTCTTATCCCAGCCTATATAGGCCAAATCGCCCAGACAGTTACCTCAAATCCCAAAGCTAAGGTCATTGGCAGCACAATGGCGTATGGTGGCCGGCCATCCGTGTAGCTAGGACAGACTGGCCATATAAAACAGCGTGTAGGGCGGCTACAGTCAGTGTTGTGCTTGTATCAACATCATCCAGACACCATGGCTTGCAAAGTAAGTGGTTTTTAGATCTTTTGGTGACTCTGATTAGGTTTAGGGAGTGTGTTGATCAGAATATTAATTAATTTAAATAGTGATTTTGTATAAATTTGGGTGTTTTTTTGCAAGGGTATTTTAGAGTTCATTATTTCGGGGAAATTATTTTTAGTTATAATTCTTATTAAGCTTACAAATAGAAAGCATGTTCAGACATGCAAGCACACCAAGCTACCCCAATCTGTTTTACTATAATAGATTTTCAGCTTTATCACTATAGTAGAAGGTTCACGTCAGATTGAAACTAAAAAAAATTACAGGTTGGGGTAGGGTGATGTTAGTACATCACCCTTTCGATTGTTTTGATGTACAGATGCTAGTGCATCTGTACATCAAAACAATCGAAAGAAAAATGTTTGCTTTGATTAACACATGCAACTTTTTCTGAATAACGTATTATCTACTTTTTTTAATATTTTTGTTTGGAGTTACAAATATCCAGTTAATAATAACGTGGTAAAAAAGAGAAACGTATTTTTTTTTGTGATCACATCGATTTTTGACTGAGCGGTGGCTATTGTGATTTAATAAGTTTAGTGTTTGATTAAGCACTAATTACTGAGTATTATGTTTAAATTTCAGGAAACTCTTAAAAAAGTCTCCTGAATAATTTAAATAACAAGTTCAGAATTCAAGACATACTTTAATCTCTGATCCTTAATCAAAAATTAATTAGCTTTAAGTATTTCCTAATGAAACAATTAGCATAAGCCTATAATTAACTGCCCAGTACATATCCGTGGGAAGTTCTATAGAAAAGATCGTGAGATATGGTGGTTTTGTGCATTGTCATGGGGACAAGTGTCTTATATACTTGTTAGTAGAGAGGACAATTGAAATATAATGGCTTTGTATTTACTTTAGTCAATTGTATTGTCGAATGCAGTAATGTGTACATAGTAATATTAAGCCTAATTGAAGTTGTTGTAAAGCATTCGTATAAATACAACTTTAAGTAGATAGTTCAAAATTGTTTGATTGGGGCTGAACATTTTGACGATGTAGCAATGTAGAGGTTCAATTAAATTCTAGTTTAATTTATGACAATATTTGAGTACTTTTTACTGCTTATTATTTAGGTAGAGCATTAAAGCAAATAAGTGACTTATAGACCGCAGTTTTCAATGAAAAAGAATAAGTTTACGAAAACCAGTAATCCTATGACATATTGTGATAGTCCCAGGATAATATATTTTGTTATTTACATAAAACTAAATTCTGTCACTTGTTTCAGATCGCCTTCTTCACCGCCGCCACCCTCCTCCTCCTAACATTATCTCACGCTGCACCTGCCGAAGAAAAACCAGTTGAAACCTTCAAGGTACAAGCAGAGAAAGATGACTTAGCAGCATCAGATAAGGATGACCTCAAAACGGCAGCGTCGCATTGGGGTGGCGGCCACTGGGGTGGCTACGGGGGCCATTACGGCGGCCACGGCTACGGATGGGGCTACCCCAGCTATGGCTACGGATGGGGCTACGGTTACCCCAGTTATAGCATCGGATACTGGCCTTATGGTGGATACTACGGTCACGGTTACGGAGGTTACGGTGGATACGGCTGGTGGTAGAACTCAACCAAGATCGATAATAATGCCAGTATTAATTTTAAGGTTTACCGTTCGGAATGCGAGTAATTAAAAATTAAGAGATTGGTAGGTAAATCTACTTGAAATTTATTATAGTTTTACTCATGATATGTTTGTAATATCATCCACACTCGATGTTTTTGACACCATATTTTTTAAATATTTATTTTGCATTTTTTTCTCTTGTACTATAACCTATTTTAGGTTTTATTTATGTATCGTGTGTGGGCAATCTCATTACTTGCCGGTAAATGTGTATAATATTATATTAAGCTTAGTTTACACTAGCTTTTATAGACTACACTTTGTAAATTTTATTTTTGTGATAATGAAAATATTTCACCAGGATATTGACATCGTAACAATCGATTTCAAAGTCTATCGGACCAAATAAGGCTGTATTTTCAGTTAAGCCAAAGAGTACGGTATACAAAACAAAAATATTATTTGATAAATGTGTAGGATATTGATCAGATAATATATTTTTTGTATGCCGAATTTGTCAAGTGAATTCGCGAATTGGTTATTATGAATGCGTGACGCTTCTGAATTGATAAATCAACAGTTATTTATATTATAGGTCTGTAGGTATACTTTTATATACAGTTACCTTATTTGGATATTCCGATGGCGTTTTAACTGTTTTAAGGACTGTTGGTATGGCAACGACAATGTTTTTATTTTTACCGCTTTAAACATATTTGGCGATGACATTATCATGTTATTGTGTGCAAATGAAAGCTACTTTTTGCCATCATTCATATGAATGCTTTTTATTATTACTGTCATCTACTCTTCAATATATTGATGTATATTTTATTGATGATATTACATAAATAAATTTTGCAAGTGTATCCTAGGGTTAGTAATATTAGAATCATATTATCACTGCCCTGTAAAATGTATTGTAATGTATAAATAGTTATAAAAATATACAATATATTTATTAAATTGTGATTGAATGAAAATATGTGGTTTTCTTAATAAATACACTACGAAGTTAGAGAAAATGATATTAATGATTAAAATAATTTATAAGGCAACTAATTAAGAACTGGCCACAGTTTTGCATGAAAATGATTAACATAGGCAATCGTGATTCTGAAAAGTATAGATCACGCTTATTCAAAGCTAGTTCATCACATGGATTATGGGAGAACCCATATGGATTTCCCCTTAGATGATAATCATTTTTAATGACATACTCTTGTCTACTTAAGATTCCGAAAGACAGTTTGATCAAGTATTAATTAATTAGATGCATGATTAAAAAAACCAACCAACCAACCAACAAAACCAACCATTATCAACCATTTATTGATTGATTGATCAAATGAAACTTATACATACAAACATACAGTCACGAGCAATTATATGTACCTATTAAGCATAATTTCAAAGCGATGTTCTCCTACCATATTGATTAACCTATTGCGTTTTCATGAAACTTCTATGTTGGAAGCCATACTATTACGAAACAGACCTTATTCTAAAGTAAAACGAGAAAATCGCGTTCGAATTTTGCTACATGTTTACATTATATTGCTCGTGACTGTTCATAAATTCACGCCTTCTTCCCATGGGGGTACGCAGTAACTATAGGGCGTCACCTGGTAAGATCCTTAAATACTTCTTCCGCCTCATCCACACTCATACATCTGGCCTTACAAGCACACCGATTGCGAGTAAAACGCACCCGGCCTTTCTGAGGCTCTGCACCAATAAGGTCAGTGTAGGTCTTCGGGCGTCCCTTCCCTTCGGCGGCTTTGGGACATATCCTCCAGAGGGCGTAGAAGTGTTAGAAGGTATGTAACTTGATTTTAAATTTGACAAACGGTATATCTAAGATAAGGACGATTATTACATATTATTGCTATTGATAACATACACACACACATCAGTGAGACACGACTATGGTGCACAAAATTGAGGTATTCCTCGTAGCGCTCCCGTTTTGAAACGCTCCCATCTAAGCGCTCCCGTTTTGTTCCGTCAAGCGCTCCCAAAAGGAGCGCTTCGAGGAACGATTAAAAATATTAAAATTTATTTCCTCGAAGCGCTCCCACGTTTAAAAATAGGGAAAAGCATGAAGTAAACGTAATGAATTATATCGATAATGCTTGCGATAGCAACAAAACGCAATTTTACGTAAACACAAGTTCAGGCAATGCTGGGCTGGGTTCGTGTGAATTCGGTAAACGCGACTCTCTAGGATACAATGGGGAGGCGGGGTTACGGTTTGTATGTGTGTGTGCAGGACTCACGCGCCGCATCTTTAACTCTTAGTTAAGCAGTTAGTATCGCTATTTTTGTCAAAATATAATTATAAAATTGTTTTAACCATTTTATCAATCGCATAGGTAGCATCACCGTTGAGCGCAATACGTTACTGGGTCCCGGCTTAGAGCAGGTGATTTTAGTCAGTATATGGTTTTAGTCAGTAAGAGTCTGACACTCTCGCCCCGCCTAGGACAAGGAAAGTCATTTCTATCATTGACGTAAACGATAGACACCTCATCGCCTTATTTCTACGAAAAACTGCCGAAAAAACATTGAGGTGTGCGGGTAGGGGTGTAGTATTTTTTTTTTTATCGTGTTAAAATCATCAAATGATTCCTCCCTCCCAGGGCACGGCGGGAGCGACTGTCAGACTTGTACTGACTAAAATCTACGGTGTCCTTCACTAGCCCTTTACGTACTGGGGTCACGGTAATGGGTAAGACCCGCGACCCCGGCAGGCTATGGCCCTTTAAGGCCCCGTCACTATGCTGACACTCCTTGCGTGGAACACAACGCGCCGTCGACCCGGGCATGGTCCATGGTCGGGCTGCGAGTCGCCCATTACTCGCCGCCTGCATGCCCGCGCGTACGGTGGCCGGAGATCGTCTTGCGACGGCCGACGCCGTGGGCGTCTACCAATGCGGCTGGGGTGGAGGGAGGTCGCTGTTCTCTCCCTCACGCGGCCCGCCTCCTTCTTCGCGAGCATGACTGCTTCGCAGGAGGCGACCGCTTCCCACTCAGTCTCGCCCCGCAGCATGGCCTCGACCAATGCCGGGCGGGAGAGGTCTCCGCCTATCGCCGTCGTGAGGACACGGCGGTGCTCTGCCCAAGCGGGGCAATCCTGCACCGTATGCTCCACCGTGTCCTCCGGACGATCGTCGCAGTGGTGACACCCAGGCGTTTCTTCCCTCCCTATCAGACACAGGAACCTCCCGAAACTTCCGTGTCCGGTGAGGACCTGCGTCATGCGGTAGGTCAGGACGCCGTGACGCCTATCCAGCCACTCCTTAAAGAGGGGTCTTACCGCCGCGATTGCGGCGTGCCCGAGGGGCGTAGTAATGGGAAACATAATGGAGAGAAATCATAAGCTTTCTAAACAATAAAAAATATGAATAGCTGCATATGCGCGCGGGCATGCGGGCAGCGAGTAATGGACGACTCGCTGTCCGACCATGGACCATGCCCGGGTCGACGGCGCGTTGTGTTCCACGCGTGCCTCAAACAGACGGGGCCTGTAGAGGGCCAAAGCCTGCTGGGGTCGCAGGACTAACGAATTACCGTGTCCCCGGTACGTAAAGGGCTAGTGAAGGACACCGTGGATTTTAGTCAGTACGAGTCTGACAGTCCCTCCCGCCCTGCCCTGGGTGGGAGGACTCATTTGATGATTTTACCAAGAAAAAAAAATAGGTGCATATGTCGGCAGATTATATTCATCTATTTGGTGGACTAAAGGATTTTACATTAAAACAAAAAATGAAATAAAATTACCAAACCCGTGCGAAGCCGGGACGGGCTGCTAGTTTATTATAACAATCTGTTCTACTTATTACCTACCTAGTTATTATCGATAATTTCAGTTAGTATAGTCCCATCTCTATCCGAAAGTTAATCATGGGAGCACTTTGAGGAAATAAATTTTAATATTTTTAATCGTTCCTCGAAGCGCTCCTTTTGGGAGCGCTTCGAGGAACAAAATGGGAGCGCTTAGATGGGAGCGTTTCAAAACGGGAGCGCTACGAGGAATACTGACTCCGTTCTGCTGTTTTAATATGTTACTTTCTTTCTTGTAACAGCGAATTTCGAGTCGCAACCAATATCATGTTCAACAAAAATTTCATCCTTATACGATTATTTCCAATGTTTGATCCCGTATATATTATAGCATATATTGTTTACTTGATTTGAATGGTGCAAGCATTAATACAAGTATTACATCTATGTTCTATATATATGTCACGGCTAAAGGTAGGTGTGAACCTAAACTTAAGATTAGCCGGCTAAACCTAGGTTTATCTTCGACGAAATGTTAATGTTAGTTTGTTCTATCTTTAGCCGGCTAAACTTAGGTGTAGCTGCAGGTCCTTGGCTAAAAATGTAGAAGGAAATGGAAAAGGAAACAATGTAATAATGTTTACTATTTTGACACGAAAACTTTATTAAAAAATAATCACTTTCATAACACATGAGCGAGCGAAGCGAGCTCGGGACTCGCTGGCACCCCGACTCGGACAATTTAGGTTAGAAGAGGATGGCGGGGTCTGAAAGACCCCGCCATCCTCTTCGTGGTTATTTTTTTTTTTTAAACCACCCAGAAGTAGGAGCCCCGCGAAGCGGGGCTCCGTCGACATGCTGGGAAGCGTGGACGCCCCGCGAAAGCAAGACCATTCCATTTCCTTCTACACTTTAGCCAAGGACCTGCAGCTACACCTAAGTTTAGCCGGCTAAAGATAGAACAAACTAACATTAACATTTCGTCGAAGATAAACCTAGGTTTAGCCGGCTAATCTTAAGTTTAGGTTCACACCTACCTTTAGCCGTAACATATATATATAAATTTTGTGTTGATTTGTGTACGCTTCAAAAACTCAAAAAGTTCTGCATCGATTGAGCTGAAATTTTAGCATGATATATAATCCGCATCAAGGATTGTTTTTATCTATTATTTGCATCAGTCACATATCCGCGACCGCGAAAAAACAGTTTTTTTTTGTGCCACAGCGAAGCGTATCAAGGAACAGCTAGTTTTTTTAATAAAGTAGAAAAATTGCACACTAACATTTACTCGTTGATGTCTTTTCTACGGAAAAATTAAGGCCGGAAAATCATAAAACGTATTTGATTATGCCGCTATCTAGTGTTCGTTTTTAGAACTAAATCTTGCGCACACGCGACTTCGTTAGTGCGTTTACTTTTTGCCTTTCACTTCTTGAACTTAGCTGAAGCTTGAAACATTTGTAAATAGCAATTTTGTTTAGCAAATTTCTAAAAGAGGGCGCTATATGTGTTGTACGATATTTTAAATAAGTTTTTTGTTACTGTGGTCGTTTGTAGAAAATGAGATAAATTGTTCTAGAACTCTAATTACTAATCATCCTCATCATCAGTCTATAACGTTCCCACTTCTGGGACACAGGCCTTCTCACTGTGGAAGGGAGTGGGCTATAATCCACCACACAGGCGCGGTGCGAGATAGTAGATGACACAAATGTCTTCGAATTTTTAAGTATGTTAAATGATAGGACATGACGGTTTCCCCACGATGTTTTCTTCACCATTTTGGGAGCAATGGTGATGAAATAAATTACACAAAGGAGCTGTTACCACATGGCCACCACTGCTTTTATTTACTAAATAATACAATGCAATCTAACAAATGAAATGTAAAGATTTCGAAGATTATATTAATGGTTGTCTTTAATTTATATGGAGCTGTGAAATTATCGATAATGCGAAAAAAGAACAGAAAATACTAAAACTAATCACATACATAATACTTTTTTTTTTCTTTTAATAATTAAAATCCGCTATCATTTTAAAATCTTAAGTTGCTGTTAGATAAATACAGCCGCACAAGCCGATCTTCCGTGTTAAGCCGCGCTTGCCGAGGTTGGTCTGTGGATAGCTGACCATCTGCCATTGCGAGTGTTCTCCGTGCCTCGGAAAGCACGTAAAGCCGTTGGTCCCGGCTGTCATTGGTAGATCTTTGACGGTCGTTACTGTTAGTCAGAAGCTCTAAAGTCTGACAACTAGTTTTACCATGGGGTATCGTATTACCCAGTTTATTTTTTTATTACTGGGTGGTGGAGAGGTCCGACAGGCATTCGCTCCTTGTAAAATATTAATATCCAGCTGCATCTGGTTTGACTTAGAGTCGACCCCAATATAGTTGGGAAAACGCTGGCAGATGATGAGTTGTTGTCAGAGATGCTGTTGTTGTTATGCACGTATTATTACTATTTTAATAGCTCATGGCTTCGTTTTAATTGGGTGATGGACAGACGTATAAATCTTAATAAAGGTGAACAAGTCTCTGTATCATAGGATGCGGTAGGTACCTTGATGTTTTTAATCTAATTAAGACGTAGTAGCATCGTTGATATGCCAGCTCGGAGTGGTTTTATTTGAAAATATTTATTTATTCATATTTTGTTTATGAAAGGAAATATTAGGTCAGTGGGTCATCTTCAACTTCGTTGGGTACACAGTATTACGTATAATATTTACACAAATCAAAAAAGTTTGTGATCAATAGCATAAACTGTTTTTTTTTCAAGAAAAAAAAATCGGTGTTGCGTGTTTTCTCTAGATATAAATACCCTGTGATAATAATAATCTAAAACGATGAAGAAATCATAATGTACAAAAAAGATTTTGATTTTTCAAAGTGATCGCAATTTTTTTGATGTGTTTAGGTACGCTGAACGGAATTTCATGTAGATCTTCAAGTCCATATTTTTCTAAAAGACTGATCCGATTTCAGCAAAACGTCAAAAAATAAAATAGTTAATGTTATAGCTAAATTAGATCGATTTTAAACTTTCCATTGGAACAGAGATTTTAATTCTTTTTTTTTAATTAGTGGTCTCTAATATATTCTCTAATATATTTTTTTTGCATCCTGCATGAGCGTATGGAGTTTTATTAAAATCCATTTCGAAATGCCGTTCGGCGTACATGATCATAAGATAGTAAACTTATTAAGCGCCTATGTACATTTGAATAAGTCGTATCTTACCTTAATACCAACTGTGTATTTAAACATAGGCGCTTAGTAAACATGAGAAGTTCCTGTCCGAGGAAGTTTGTGATGATTATGGCATTTGTAAATACAATGTATGAAATAAATACTTTAATTTAAATGACAGCTGGAAGTATTTTGGAAAACTATCATGTGTACCTTTTACCATAACTTAGCCAATTCAATGATTTACAACACACATAACATTTCAAATAATTTTGTATAATGAGAAAGGAAGTTTCCTCACAACATATTATTATTAAAACTACGAGTCCTTTGTTTTTGTTCACAACTAAATTCAAAGAGGAATTTAGTTATACATAGTTCTTCAATTTTACTAATAAAGTCCTTGATGTTTTGAAAGACATCTAGAAAAGGTCGAATGTTATGAATTGTCAATTTGTGAATAGTATCTTGTTTTATCAGTCATATTATCATTTTCAATTTAACAAAATACAGCTACATATATCTGGCAATATTTTTAGGCACCCAGTTGTGAGTTTTCAAATTCATGCAGGGTGGTAAAAACCTGATATGATGATGCCAAATTTCATGCCAAAGAAATAAAACAATAACAATTAATGTGTTTCATTTTGCATTCAGACGGGAACGACAGTCTTCTATCTATATTATATATTTATTATATATATAAAAGGAGAACTGACTGACTGACATATCAACGTACAGCCGAAACTACTGGGGCTAGGAATGTGAAATTTTGAACACGGCTTCCTATTATAATGTAGGGGAGCACTAAGAAGGGATTTTTGGAAATTCAACCTTTAAGGGGGTGAAAAGGGGGAATTACGATAGTACGTAACCCACGCGGACGAAGTCGCGGGCAAAGTGCTAGTCCTCTATAAAATAATAATACTTATGTATTAGGTGAGTATTCCTTTATAAAGATTTCCCTTATTTCTATTTAGTTTTTTTTTTAGTTTCACCTGTCCCGTTGTCTGTTAAATTTACTACACTACCCGGTTTCCGATTGAGCTCAAAATTTGTACGTAGGTAAATTTATATCGCGTGACAATGCAGTATTATGGTGACATGGAGCTGATCTGATGATGGAGCTGGAAGGTGGCCATAGGAACTCTGTAATGAAACGCCGCAAACCCATCGAGTTTGGAGTCGTTTGACTCGTCTTGACGAGTAAAGTTTTTTTTAACAATAAGTAAACAACAATAATTTTAAATAACTTGTTAATAATATGTAGGTAGCTGCCACGTTTTATAATTTATGAAGATCTTATAATAGTCCAAGTGACTTTTAACAAAATTAAGATTCTTGCAATTAAATAATTATCTAAGATGTTCTCGTTCAGGATACCTTCTTAAATTAATGTTGTGGAATAGAATATTTAAATAGTTTTTTTGTATAAATGCAGGTATAGGTCATGTGTAAGCTAGAGGTTTTTTGCTACCTGTAAAATCGTAAATCAACTAGTTTATTATTCCAAGAGACATTTTACACATAATTATTTTTAAAACTTTGTACTTTTTGTACGGACAGTCAACTTTTAATGGATTTTTAACTTAATCATAAATGTTTCATACTTATTCGGATGGGAAAATTCGACAGATTGGGTTAGGTTGATTTGCTAGCGTCTGTACTCGTCAACGTCACCATATTCATCATCTTTGTGCAAAGAATAATCATCATCTTTGTGTAAATATGATGAATGAAGGTTCATCCTATTTGGAAACAGCCCAATATGTTTTCTTCTCCCACTTTTTCCTAGAACTAGTATTTTAGTTTTAATAATTAATTTTTATCTTAACCATTATTTGAAGATACAGTTAGTGCAGTGGCAGAGCGATTGTACTGCTGCGCTGCGTGCCGCGGGTTCGATTCCTGCACGAAGCAAATATTTGTATGATCTACAAGTAGTTGTTCCGGGTCTGGGCATTTGTATATGTGAGTTTATATGATTGTAAACTCACCCATGACACAGGAGAAATTCCTAGTGTAAGAAAGAAAAAATCTTCATTTGTTTGCGCCATGTATTTTTTCTTGAATTTAATTTCAGTCATAATTATTATATACATATCAACTATTATATTTTTTTTCTGTTCATTCTATATTTGTTTACTGTCGAGTATCAATACTATAATATTTTCTTTTCTCACACAATATACTCATAATCATCAAAGTATTTAGGCATTCATCAGCGAAGGTGAACAGTCAACAACCAACAGTAGACGCATAGAGTAACATAAAAGAATACTTCAACACCTATCATTTAGTCGAAGAGCCAATGATACTTGACGAATTGCATTCCACACTTCACTTAAGTCAGACAGCCATTGAAATATCAATCGATCTAATGAAACAGTACACTTACTCTTAGACAATAATTTTGTCGGACTCCTTGCCTAATAATGGCGGCCTTGCTTCCGCAAAGGTCGTCGCGGTGACCTTTGCTTCAAATAAATTAATTCTTACTACTCGATCCTAAGTGATGACATCTATTTGGAGTGAGGAGGCGTTTTCGTATTATAAGTGTTAAATGATATCCGAGATGATTTTATTTTGTCGATTTGTTGTGAATAATCGACATGATACTATGATTAATTTGATCAATATGATGATCTGGTATTTATGTTGATCGTTTAAAAAATTACAAGTTATAGTTTTATGTGACAGTTATAGTTTTTAATGAAATCCTGATCCTAAATTGTTCAGTCAAATAAAAAAAACTCAACTTACGTTAGCAGCGGTTTCGTTACTGTCGGGGTCGCGGGACCTGCCGGGGTAGACACAGCGGTTTCTTTCCCATGTTAGTTATACATTTTCCCGCGGGAGTCTTTGGTTAACTGGAATAAAAATGGCCTATTATGTCTTAAGTTACAAACATACAAACTTAACCTCTTTTTAATATTAATTACACAGAATCGATTTGTTAAATACTAGCACCAATGTTTTTCTAAGACATTACGCATGTAATCGTGACATAATAACATCTCTCATTAAAATAAAAACCATTTTTTTTTCTGAAAGTCAAACATTCTATTCAAATTGATTTAATAATAAGTATCTTTTTATATCTTCATGCTTGATTTCCTGGTAGGTACAGGATTAGAAGAACAAGTAGCATTTATTTAAGATATTTATTGATGGTTAAAACCACTAATTAAATTCTTTGTTAAGTACCGATATCCGTGATGGTCTAGGCAAATAATTTGCAAAGTTTTCATGAAAAAAGACGGATATGATAAACCAATAAATAAATCGAATACTTTTTCATGGGATATTAAGGTACCTAGATGTAAATGTTGTACGTACATACATCGAAATCCACAATAAATAAAACATATTAAAAAATATATATATAAAATAACGTTACTGTGGATAGTGGACTACTTTAATTAGAATATTGTTATAAAAAATCTATTCCAAGTCATTAGCTACAAACTTCAAACGAAAAAGTAATAAAGTGAAATAATATAAAAAGCGGATCCCCTTCGGTGCGGTTAACAAACGAACATTTAATTGACGGATGAGTTTTTAAAGTGGGACCTTTTCATTATTTACATAGACACACTTCTACACATAGTAATCGATACATACTTTATGTTTCAATCAAGAGTTTGTTTTGTTAGATGTTATTTTTTTTTAGTGTAACAATCATCAAACAGACTCTTACCGACTAAAGACATCACTCTTCTTGCTCCTTGTTCTTGTTACATGCCCTTTGCGTTGCAGGGTCGCGGTTTTGTATAATTACGTTATTATTTTCCACAAATTGTTATTTCCAATATAGATTTCCCATATTTGTTAAATGTTCTTTATTTTGTAAATATGGATCCATTATAAATAGCTAGATATTATTAGTGGAGCTCGTGGTTAAATAATTACAGCCGCACAGGCCGATTTTCTAGGTTAAGCCGCGCTTGCCGAGGTTGGTCTGTGGATGGGTGATCATCTGTCATAGCGAGTTTCCTCCGTGCCTCGGAAAGCACGTAAAGCCGTTGGTCCCGGCTGTCATTTGTAGACCTTTGACAGTCGTTACTGTTAGTCAGAAGCTCTAGAGTCTGACAACCAGTCTTACCATGGAGTGTCGTATTACCCAGTTACTGGGCTGTGGAGGTCCGATAGGCAGTTGCTCCATGTAAAATACTGATATTCAGCTGCATCAGGTTTGACTGGAAGCCGACCCCAATATAATTGGGAAAAGGCTAGGCAGATGATGATTTAATTGAAACTTCGGATTCTTTGACCGTAAAATTATCAGTTATTTATTATTGTAGTGCTAATAACTTAAACCACTCCATTAAAAATATAAAAGGGTCATTCGGTACTTTGTATTCAAACTGTACTTGAATTTTGTTTATACAAAGAAGTACACAATAACATTGATACCCTGTTCACATATACACACAAATTGATAAAAGTTACGTAAAACGACTTTGAATGTTTGATGTGATAATTAATTTTGGTTCATATGAATAATAATAAATTGGTCAAGTGGGAAATGGATTCAGTCATATAAGTTTTCCCGACTTGACTTCAAACTTTTTTTTTTTTTTTTTTTATCGTGGTAAAATCATCAAATGAGTCCTCCCACCCAGGGCAGGGCGGGAGGGACTGTCAGACTTGTACTGACTAAAATCCACGGTGTCCTTCAGTAGCCCTTTACGTACCGGGGTCACGGTAATCTGTGAGTCCCGCGACCCCGGCAGGCTTTGGCCCTCTACAGGCCCCGTCACTATGCTGACACTCCTTGAGGCGCGCGTGGAACACAACACGCCGTCGACCCGGGCATGGTCCATGGTCGGACAGCGAGTCGCCCATTACTCGCTGCCCGCATGCCCGCGCCTACGGTGGCCGGAGATCGTCTTGCGACGTCCGTCGCCGTGGGCGTCTACCACTGCGGCTGGGGTGGAGGGAGGACGCTGTCCTCTCCCTCACGCGGCCCGCCTCCTCCTTCGCGAGCATGACTGCTTCGCAGAAGGAGGCGACCGCTTCCCACTCCATCTCGCCCCGCAGCATGGCCTCGACCAATGCCGGGCGCGAGAGGTCTCCGCCTATCGCCGTCGTGAGGACACGGCGGTGCTCTGCCCAAGCGGGGCAGTCCTGCACCGTATGCTCCACCGTGTCCTCCGGACGATCCTCACAGTGGTGACACCCAGGCGTTTCTTCCCTCCTTAAACTTGACTTCAACCTTAGAAAAGATATGAGACTTCGAGATTTTATGGCTTATTTGGGTATAGAACAATACGTACTTCTTTTTGTTTCATGTATTTTTTTAGAATGTCAACCTAGGTATTTTCTTTCACACTTTCCATCTAGACCTTTCAGAGGATTCAGGACTGGGTTGTGTTCATAAATAATATTAAGATGGACGCAATTTGACATCCAATATTAATTCCACAAAAAAAATGGTAGTGCAATAATGAATCGTGTCCCGTTTACCATCACTATTGACATCGGAAATAACTACGATGGCGTAAAATGCGTAACACAGGATGCGCTTGCGCAAACACATGTCAACAAATACAAGCCTCGTTTAATTGATCTATTAGAGCGAGCAGCTGCAGACCTAGTCTGTGAATTTTACGGTAGCTTTAAATGCAGTAGTAGAATTCATGTTGGATGACTAGTAAACTACTGGAGTACTCAGAATAATGATAATGGTGCCCACGTGTCCAAAAATACTCTGTATAAGATTTTTTTGTAAACAAAGGTGGTTTCCGTAGCCACATGAGAGATAGACGTGGTGTGACGTTTTTTGGCGTGGTAAAATCATCGAGTGAGTCCTCCCACCTAGGGCAGAGCGGGAGGGTCTGTCAGACTCGTACTGACTAAAATCCACGGTGTCCGTCAATAGTCCTTTACGTTGCAGGGTCACGGTAATTCGTGAGTCCCGCGACCCCGGCAGGCTTTGGCCCTCTACAGGGGGGCCCCGTCATGATGCTGACATTCCTTGAGGCGCGCGTGGAACGCAACGCGCCGTCGACCCGGGCATGGTCCATGGTCGGACAGCGAGTCGCCCATTACTCGCCGCCCGCATGCCTGTGCCGCCGAAAATGACATAGAAGAATTTTGACATTATTAAAAAGATTTTTTGCTGGCTATTGAATTAAAAATTGCTTTTAAAAATGGGAAATGGTTGTCAGCGTCCAAGACAGGCTTTTTTATAAGCTTAACTATAATCTTTATTGTAAAGAAACGTGCGTTACAGGATGTTATTGCAGCAAGATGTCGCAACAACACGAGTACAATAAATACTAACATCTGTAATGTGTGCTCCCAGTGTTGGAATGTTGATAATGTTGGTATGTCTCGCGACGATCCTGACCTTGGAGGAATGTTGTGTCATAATCACGTAAAGGGTAAATAATAGAAACAACTTTGAATTTAGAATAAAAATTCTTAGAATTTTGTACGAAATAGTACCTAGCTATTAGAACATACTGGAAAAGAATACAAACTAAATATAGTCCAGTTTACAAGTTTCATTAATTAATCTTCAAAGCAGAAAGGCAAAAAAAACTACAACATAATGAACATGGAATATGTTTTAGTTAGAGAATAATACAGAAAATTATAAAATATAATGAAAATTATTGTTCTCTAACTAAAAGATTTTTTTAAAGAAAGCCCAAACAAACTCAGAGATCACTGTTTCATGTCATACGAGGACCATGTAGATTAGTGTCTGAGATGGTCTTTTGAAGAAGGAACCACACAGATTTCAGTGGACCTGTCCAGTCAGTGATTCAGTGTATGCACAGGATTGACCAAAAACCGTAAGTTAGATTCTCTGTAATTTGTTATTTCTTACGACACTTCCAAGCAAGTTAAGTTTCGCTAACCAAAACACTAATAGGTAGTATTAGTATTAACAAAAACAGTATTGCAAGCCAATTTTGCTAGTGATCTTTAAATGAGCCAAGAATGCGAGAAATAAAAATCTATTGAGTGAATCGAATCAATTTAACACATTTATCATTTGATCTTGATAAAATATCTCATATCATCGATCGAAGTCCTGTTCAAAATGAATCATACACTAACAAATAATTTAATCTATATTTTTTTCTTAAACTGCCTCTGGCGACAACAGATCACAATATTTTATGTAAATGGTTATGGGTATCATATAACTAAACATAATTCATGTATAATCTAAATAATATACTCATCGGGCGTATCAAGGTGGAAAACATAATTCACTGCATGATTTAATTCGAGCAGGAATGTGGTTTTGTATTGAAAATGGATTAAAATATTTTTATAGCAGGTTTTTGAGGCTCTAACTCTGAATTATCACATCTGAATTCCGCAAACCTGAACACCATTGTCAAGTTGGCAAAATATAAAAAAGCCCACGACATTGAGGTGACCTACCACTGAAGACGCTGCCTGTGGAAATATTAAGTAAATACAATTTGAAGTATTGTAGTGCCTGTGACACTTCTCAAAATTATGGTTTAGGCGCTGCTCAAGAACCATAAACTTGCCACTATTAATTCAAAGATTACAACGGCTAAAACAGTATTTTTGATAAAGATTACCAAATGGTTGGAATAGGGAAAAATATCGTGAGGGAACCAGCATAGCCTAAAACCAAATTGTGGATTGTGGTAGTGGATCTGTGATGAGTGGGCTGTACCCACCCCTCACAGAGAACAGGCTCGTGTCCCAGGTGTGGGAACATTGTATGTCAAATGTTTAACTCGGCTGTTTAAATTTTGAGGTGTTTATCAGTAGGTTTTGTAGCAGAACTAACTCATCTAGGCCGAGTTGCTATATTATGCGGACGCACGTAGTTAGCTACATACATGCAATAAGTAATGTTAATATAATAAAAATAATTAAAGCATTTATAGACGTCGTTATGCTGTGACATTCTCGACATACTTCGTGCTTCTAAGGATAATGGATGAGTGCCAGACTGAGCTTGTTAGGTCAATGTTATAATCATCTTTTTTATTGCTCTATTTTTTGAACAAGAAGTCAATATTGAGAGGCATGCTTGCCTAGAGTTTGCTGTTTTCTGAATTAATCCGCTGTCTTATAATGAATTTAAGAATTCGTGTAATGGTCCTATAATTGTATTTTTTCTCTTTCTAGAGAGTATGGTAATTTTAAGCAGCTAATGATGTATATCTATGTTCAGATATGAAATTAATTGCATACAATCCTGTCTCTGCTTGTAACCATTTTACAAATATTAGAAGATTTTGCAGGATCACTTTTAGTAGATTCGGATGCCCTTTACGTTCCGGGGCCGCGGTATCCTGGATTAAGAAAAAAGCCGCGACCCCAGCAGGCATTTGGCCCCGTAAGGGGCCCCGTCGGTGACGCGTGAAACACGACGCGCCACCGACGGGGCTTGGTCCTTGGTCGGACGGCGAGCTTACCCATTACTCACCGTCCGCAAGCCCGCTCCGCCGCTGTGCCCTCTGCTGTTCAGAGGGACACGCGTTGGAGCATCCACCCGACAGGCTATTCGCATACGGGCAAAGAGATCCCTTAGGCACACAGTGCCTAAAAGAGTTTTTGCCCGCATCCCAGGGTGCACCGGCCCGAAAAACTGGTCTTCCCCCCCGGACGTATCCTAAGGGGAACTCCAATCCACGGGCGCACGTGGAGGTTTCCTGTCTTAGCACCCCGACATCATAATACTAACCCATTTTTAAATACAACATCGAATAAGCTTGCAAAACAAAGCTAGACAGTAAATAAACAAGTAATATTGACGCAAGCCAAAACCCATGTCAATTTAGTTTGTATAACAACATTTTTTTGCACTACCATCATTAGCAAAATAGCAAAGTTTTCTCTGAAAGACAAAACGACACAACTCAAAATATTGTATCATGCAAAAATATGCTCTATATCTTATACCAAATTGAAACTAGTTTGCTTTTAAATCATGTCATGACTTTAGTAGCTCTGATATTACTGACTTGATACGTATATTTAATTAATTACTTAACGGTTAGCTTACAAATAACTATTTCGTATGTTTCATTGAATATTTGGTTAATAATGTGTAAGCCACCAAACTATTATTTGTATTTTTTATTATTTATTGTCTGGTACGTGACCATCGATCTAATATCGTGCAACGATGACCATTGAGACATTAAATTATTTGGTAACTCTGCAGTTCTTAATGCCGTTTAAGCTGTTGTTTGTTTATAAAAATATAAAAATTGAAGAAACTCCTTTTTTTTAGCTTTAACGAAATCAAAGGTTCCCATTTGTATTACTAACAAAATTCTTTGAATAAATTTTATGATTCGAACAATTTATGCAATTAATAAATCCCTTTTACAAATTAACGTAGATTGGATCAGACCCGGGCACGCCGCAATCGCGGCGGTAAGACCCCTCTTTGAGGAGTGGCTGGATAGGCGTCACGGCGTCCTTACCTTCCGCATGACGCAGGTCCTCACCGGACACGGAAGTTTCGGGAGGTTCCTGTGTCTGATAAGGAGGGAGGAAACGCCTGGGTGTCACCACTGCGAGGACCGTCCTGAGGACACGGTGGAGCATACGGTGCAGGACTGCCCCGCTTGGGCGGAGCACCGCCGTGTCCTCACGACGGCGATAGGCGGAGACCTCTCGCGCCCGGCATTGGTCGAGGCCATGCTGCGGGGCGAGACGGAGTGGGAAGCGGTCGCCTCCTTCTGCGAAGCAGTCATGCTCGCGAAGGAGGAGGCGTGCCGCGTGAGGGAGAGAACAGTGTCCTCCCTCCGACCCACCCGCAGTGGTAGACGCCCACGGTGACGGACGTCGCCAGACGATCTCCGGCCACCGTAGGCGCGGGCATGCGGGCAGCGAGTAATGGGCGACTCGCTGCCCGACCATGGACCATGCCCGGGTCGACGGCGCGTTGTGTTCCACGCGCGCCTCAAGGAGTGTCAGCAAACTGACGGGGCCTGTAGAGGGCCAGAGCCTGCCGGGGTCGCGGGTCTTACCCATCACCGTAACCCCGGTACGTAAAGGGCTCGTGAAGGACACCGTGGATTTTAGTCAGTACAAGTCTGACAGTCCCTCCCGCCCTGCCCTGGGTGGGAGGACTCATTTGATGATTTTACCACGCAAAAAAAAAAAAAAAGATTGGATCAGACGCTTAAATAAACTTACGAGTATAATTGCAAATGCTCATAGAAAACATTGTTTTTTTTTTTTTTTTTTTTTTAAGAGCCTGCTCTGTCCCACTCCTGGGCAAAGGCCTCCCTCCACTCCTTCCACCTTTCACGATACTGGGCGTCCTCCTTCCAGTTCGGACGAAACCTGTCCAGTTCGTCCCGCCATCTCCTACGTGGCCTGCCACGACCTCGTGTTACTGTCTCAGGGCACCAGTTTTGAGCTATTTTGGCCCACAGTTTGTCCGGCATGCGGCAGACATGTCCTGCCCAGTCCCATTTCAGTTGGGCAGCCTTCTGAGCCACGTCAGCTATGTTTGTTTTGGAGCGCAGTATTGTGTTTCGTACACGGTCTGTTAATTTAACACTCAGTATACTGCGCTCCATTGCTCGCTGGCAAACCTTGAGTTTGGACTTCTGGATGTTAGTCAAAGACCAAGTCTGTGCACCGTAAGTTAAGACGGGGAGGATACACATGTCCATGAGTCTGCGTTTTAATGCCATAGGAAGCTCACCTTTAAACAGTTCTTTCATGGACCAGTAGCTCTTCCAGGCGTTTTCGGTCCGTCTTGCGACTTCTTTGTCTTGCCTCGCCTGGAAAGAGACTACTTGGCCCAAGTATAAATATTCCTGGACATGTTGTATTGTCTCCCCATCTACTGTTATGGTTTTTGGTGTTTCATTACACATAACTTTGGTCTTCGACATGTTCATCTTCAGTCCAACCTCAAGGCTTGCATCGCTCAGATCTTGAAGCATCAGCTGAAGTTCTGTGACTGAGGATGCGAAGAGAACAATGTCATCAGCGAAACGTAAATTTGACAATCTCGTTTCACCGAGGACAATGCCCCTTCCCATCCAATTGGGTGCTAATTTTCTGAATACTTCTTCGAGGGTACTGGTGAACAGTTTAGGAGATAGCGGGTCGCCCTGTTTGACTCCTTTCTCTATTTTAAATTTCGGACCTGTAGTTTGCAACTTAATTGCGGCTGTACTGTTTCTATAAATATTGCGTAGTAAATGTATGTAAGTCGGATCAATGTTCTGTTTGTCCAAAGCATTAAAGATGGCTGTGTGTGAAATGCTGTCAAAGGCTTTGGAGTAATCAACAAAAGCTAGGTATAGTGGGAGTTTAAATTCCTGATGTTTTTCTATGAGTTGATTGACTGCATGTAGATGGTCTGTTGTAGAAAGGCCAGGGCGGAAGCCTGCTTGTTCAGGAGGCTGATATTTCTCTAATTCACTAGATATACGGTTTTCTATCACTTTAATGAACATTTTATATATGTGTGAGATGAGACTAATGGGCCTGTAATTGTTAATGTCTGACTTATCCCCCTTTTTATGAAGTAAAATAATATTTGAGTGACAAAAATCTTTAGGGAAACTACCGGTCTGTAAAATGCTATTAAAGAATTTGCTGATGTAAGAGAGGAGGATAGGTTCGCCTATTTTTAGAGATTCTGTGCTGATGCCATCCTCGCCGGACGATTTGTTGTTTTTCATTTTTTTCAGCGCTACGTGGACTTCATGCTCAGTTATCGGTGGTATACTATCAGGACAGTAGTAGTCCGGCAGTGAAGATGGTTGGGTGTTATCGGAGTAAAGCGATTTATAAAATGTTGTACAAATATCTAATATTTTGGCTCTATTCATTTGTTTTTTACCACTGTTGTCTTTTAAATATGTAATCCAAGACTTGTGATTTGAAATCCCTTGTTTGGCAATTTTTAGGGAGCAATTATTTTGTAGGGCATCTTGTACTAATCTATTATTATAATTCCTAATATCTTTTCTGATACTTCGTTTAACCTGTTTATCTTTAATTCTGTATAGTAAGTCTCTGTTCGCACACAAATTCTGCCTCTCTT
The DNA here is from genome assembly GCA_943136025.2 of Agrotis puta. Lineage (NCBI taxonomy): Eukaryota > Metazoa > Arthropoda > Insecta > Lepidoptera > Noctuidae > Agrotis > Agrotis puta. Next base: position 1,035,486 of record OW964168.2, read on the forward strand.
CTATTAATTTTACAGTTTCGTCTGATAGTTTCTTGCTTTTACGTTTAATTTGTGTTACTGTTCTACTGGCTCTTGTTAAACTCTGTATTATTTCATCGTATTGTTGTTGGACGTCTTTTACATCGATGTTTGATTCGAACGTATTAAAACTGTTTCTTAGTTCAATTTTAAATTGTTTACTGCCTTGCGTAAGTGACTGTTTATTTAGTTTTCTTACTTGATTTTTCATAAATTTTTGGCGATTTATTTTTGTGTCGAGTTTAATTATTGCGCGTACCGGTCTGTGATCAGAACTAAATTTAATTTGATTAATGAATTGTATGTTTTTAATTATCTGCTTATTGGAGGTAAGAATGTAGTCTATTTCATTTTTTGTTTGGTTGTTAGGAGATATCCAAGTCCATCGCCTATGGAGTTTCTTGTAAAAGAAGCTGTTCCCTATACTAAGGTTCTGGCCGAAGGCAAATTGAATAAGGCGTGTTCCACGTTCGTTACGGACTCCGAGGCCGTAGGGCCCCAAGACTTTAGAGTTGTCTAGGTCTTGCCTTTGGCCAATTTTGGCGTTAAAGTCTCCCAAAACTATGTTCCAAGTGCTCCGATGTTCGTCACAGGCTTTGTTGAGTAGATCGTAAAACTCTTCTATTTCTTCGTCTGGATGGGATGACGTGGGAGAGTAAACTTGGACAATTGACAGTGTTTGGGTGGCCGAAATTTGAAATTTAAGGACTGCAATCCTGTCGGAATATGATATGAATTCTGAGATGTTATTTTTCCATTTTTTTGCAACTAAAAATCCTACTCCATATAGTCCTCCACTCTGTCCGTTATAATAGAAAATAGTATTTTCTCTCTCCATTGTGTCTTCACCGCTTCGTCTTACTTCCGATAAACCAATAATATCCCAGTTAACTTCAGTCAGTGTGTTTTCGAGCTCAAGTAAACGATCTTCAGATTTCAGGGTGCGAATGTTATAGGTAATGACGTTTAGTAATTTATCGGTATCCGATTTTTTGTTTGCCATGGTCGTTGAACGGGGGATCGATCTCGCCCGGGGATTCTTAGCACCCCTGACTCCAGGGCGAGGCTGCCCACCGTCATCAGCAGCTACACCACTGGAGCCGCCGGGCACTTGGGGCCTTTTGTTCTTCATCGTCTTCATAATTTGTGGAGGGGATTAGACATTTAACCCATCACGCTTGTCTAATGCGGGTTGATGGGTGAACAGTGAACCTGCTCATTCGGTTCGTGTATGTTGCTGCGGTTAATTTTAACATTAATATTCAACCGTTACTATTCTAAATTAGCGCCCTGTTCTAACACTAATTGTACAACTTAGCAACAGTTCGCCTGTCTTAAGTTGGTTGTTATTTACTAGAAGGTGTTAAAGTAAACTTTTCCCTTAGTCGACTTTTACGACATGCACGGGATGATATGCAGCTGATACATTCGACGTTTTTCTATTGCTCCCAGACCAGCATGTTTTAATATAATTTAATCTTTTTTTTCACGTACTTAAAAATCCGCAAAGACAAATGTTCCTGAAGAACCTGATTTATCGTAGTTTAAGAAACAATTATTGGATATAAAATAATAAGTTCCACAAAACTCCAGCCCTTTATAAGTTCTTAATGTTTTAGCTACTAGTAAAGGTCAGACAAGCGAGCAGTCAGCAGAAATAGTGAAACTAAGGAGGGAATAAGGTTTATATTCCTTTAACAGATGGAGTCAATAGTCTGAGAGTCTGACAACAAGTCTCGGCGCTTTTCTGATGGCCACTGTTGATTCTGGCTTTAAAGAGTTGCAGTGGGTTGGGAATAGTGTGGTGGGATTGTCCCAAAAACTAACCGCGTTAGCAGTAGTGTAGAATGATTCATCTTTATAACATCTTTATGATCTATTCTCAAATACTTTGCACCTTTATCGAAAAGATGACCTCTTGAATGAACTGTCTTATATAGACGTGTCAAATATTACGCCCTTCTTGCGATAAACACATTTTATATAGGAGAGGTCATGAGCGTATCAAATCACACCATTCTCTTCAAAGGTGTTAGATTTTTGTCTCGTAAAACACTAAATCGTAAAATAAATATTAAATTAGTCATTAACTGTTTGAATTTAAACATTAACAATAGTTTTATAAAGCCTTATTGAAAGATAAACTTCGCTCCATGCCTATATTAGAATTAGTTTGAATTAAATTAACTAAAGTTCAATAAAATGCGCCAAGTAATGCCTTTAGGTTTATTACTCGATTTGGAATGCGCTTAAACACTTATTATGAATTGATAGTCTTAAACATAGACCGTCTTACCACAATAAAGATAAACTTCTGTTGAGCACTTGTCTAAAAAAACTGTCAAAACGACATTCCACGTCGATATAAGGGTCGTTTTACAGTTACACTTTTTTAGACAAGCCTCCAACAGATGTTTCTCTTTTTGTAGTGAGGCGGAGACAATTTAATGGTGGCCAAATTACAGCTCTGAAGAAGAGATTGGATGCTTAAAAATAATTATGTTATTTATGATGTACTAGGACTCATTTCATGACCGATAAAACTTACTACATACTTTTCATTAAAACATGTTATTTTTAATCAAATCTTGCAAGTTAAATTTTATCCACTTCCCGGTTTCCGATAGAGCTGATATTTTGCAAGTATATTTGTATTTTGACAATGCAATATAATGATGATGAAACATAGAGCTGGTCTGATGATGGAGCTGGAAGGTGGCCATAGAACTTTGTAATGAAACCCCGCAAGCCCATCGAGTTTAGACTCGTTTGATTTTTCTTGACGAGTACTTTGTCTATCATAAGTATTTTTTTAACAATAAAAGCTTGTTTTAAAAAATAACATAGTTTTTTAAATGATTTTCTTGATAACTTGATTGATATAGATTTTATAATTCGCAGGTGTAATCAAATATTGATGACCTATTCAAAATAAACGCTATTTTATAATACCTAACGCAGACACGTGTACTTAATCATATATATGCGTTATACGCAACAAAAATGCAATTATTGATATCATTATAAATATTTGATTGATTGCTACCATAACGGTAAAGAAGGACAAGATGATAAATTAATCGTTCAAAAAGCAATTTATAGGAAAATTTTAAATAATTGATTTGCTCGTTATTTTGGTAATGTTCTGTCACATGTTTGAGGTTGAAGGCTTTAACTATTAAAATAATATAGTATCATTGTCACAAATACGCAAGAGCGGTTGTGGCCCGGTGCTATCGGCCCAGACTTACGAATCGTGGTTTCTAAACCCAGCCCGGCGCATCACTTTGAGTAATTTATTTCATTAGCACTGCTCTCAAAACAATGAAGGAAAACACTCGTGAGGAAACCAGCATAAACCAAAAATTAGAAAACATGACACATTTTACCAACCCACACTGGTCAGACCAGACCAGACCGTCAGGACGCGTGGTGGATTATGGCCCACTCCCTCTCTCAGAGAGGCGGTCTGTGTCCCATCAGAGGGAACATTTATAGGCTGATACTTAAATACTTATTTTGTAATAAATCTTGTTACCAATTCTTGTAATGTATTAAATGTTATTACTTATTGTCCATTGGTTTAGGCGTCGCAAAATAAGTCATCAATACAAGATGGGCTTTGAACCCACGGCGGTTCTATATTGTGTTATTGGTTTTAGGATAAAGAATTTTTGAGCCATAGGCCAGCCTTTTAAAATGCAAATTTTTCCCATAATAAGTTTATTAATTAATGTAATGGCGTGATGTTATGTTGTGCTACTAAAATGATAAAATCCTCACTCGATGTATTTTATTTTTTTTATCATAAAATCAAAAGAAATCTCTACAATGGACTTATTTATATCTATTGCCTGAATATCTGTTTGAATACTTACTTCATTTGAACAATATGGTATAATTATTTCTGGTTTTGTAACCGGTATCTGATTCCATTAGATTAAAATAAATATTTACCTTATTTATCGATACCGAAGCATCAGACATCGATCAAATATTTAAACGATGCATTTGGCAAATATATTTCTAAGAAATCGCAATCTTTTGTTATGCCACAGACAAAACTAAAATGTCAGCATGTTATTTCAGAACAGCGGTCTCTTTTATTTATACTTTTTTTTGAGCAGACCACACTATGATTTTTTCGGTTGGTCTTAACATTTATGTCCTACCAGTTGTTGCCAGCGGCTTCGCTCACGTGTAACTAGAAAATATCCCATGGGAACGTAATAAGTCGCGGGACTCACAAATTACTGTGACCCCGGAATGTAAAGGGCTATTGAAGGACACCGTGGATTTTAATCAGTACGAGTCTGACAGTCCCTGCCGCTCTGCCCGGGGTGGGAGGGCTCATTTGATGATTTTACCAAGTTAAAAAAAAAGGGAACGTAATAACCAGATAAAAAGTATCATGTTATAAACTATTTGTGTACCAAACATCCCAATGTATTCAGTTGGTTTTGTGTGAAAGAGTAACAAACATCCAAAATCACTTTCGTATTCATAAAACTTATCAATTTTATAATAAAACGAGTGATCCAAATACTTGTCATTGATAACAAAAGGTCAAGGAAAACGCGTTAAAAGTCCCTTACTCTATTTCCTATATTAATGGATTCAACAAACATAATATCGAATTGATGCGCTCATAATACTGTATGTTAATTATTATTCAAAACTTTATAGCAGTGGACGGCCCTGAATTTAAAATAAACTACATACATAGGTGTGAGAAAATTAAGACTTTTACACGTTACGAACGAGAATATTCTCGGGAAATAAACGAAAAATTGAATTGCTACTTTGTGTAGTAACAAATATTGGAATAGAATTCAATAAGACTGACATTCTTTTAAAAAACTAATGATATTCTGATTAAAAAACAGTAAAAAAAACCAGTGTTGTCATGTTATAAGTCTTTTAGAAAATGCTAAACCTCATCAAAATTGTAATAGTGTGTTACAAAGGTTAAAATGATTATTTTTCTATTTATATTTATAACTAGCTTCCGCCCGCGACTCCGTCCGCGCGGATGTCGGTCTTCGCGTGGATGGTTTATTTCCCCATTTTGAGTAACTCTGACAATGACATCTTATAAATATTACGGCGCTGAATCCACTGCGGGTAATGCAACGTATGTTCGCGGTTCTACAGAACAACCCGAGGACCCATGCGAGTCAAGCTGGTGTTTTTTTATAATCATTGTGATTGTCTGACAGTTTGAGTAACTTAAGCGGCCTACACAAGTGTCCTTTCTTTGGTATTGTTCGTCGTGTCGTTGAGCTCCTTGAGTTATGAGTCGAGCTACACGATAACTGACAAATGCTTGCACTGACTGGACAGGTCCACTCGAATTTGTGTGGTTCTTTCTTCAAAAGACCATTTCAGACACTGACCTGCATGGTCCTCGTATAGCCTGATCTACATATAATGTCTGGACTTCAAAAGAGACTGCGACCTCTGAGTTTGTTTCGGCTGTTTCTTCTCAGAGTAGTCAGGTACGAAACACCGGCCCCTTCTAGTTTTATAAAAAGACGTGTAAAAGTGTTGATATAACCTACTTGCATAAATAAACATCATTTCATTTCATTTCATTTCAACGTCTATGAATAAAACTGAAAAATAAGATTTTTTTTTACGTATTTTTCCAGGATAAAAAGCATCCTATGTTATGCCCAGGATACTAAGAAATAATTATACCAAGTTTCATCGAAATCAACCCATTAGTTTTCACGTGATGCCTGCACAAACAGACAGACAGACAGACAGACAAAAATTTTTTTAATCATATATTTGGATTTGGTATCGATCCAGCAACACCCCCCGCTATTTATTTTTTCAATATTTTCAATGTACAGAATTGACCCTTCTACAGATTTATTATATGTATAGATAATTTAAGCAATTTTCTTCAGAAATAAACAATTAATTTTCTTGAAATTTTTGTCAACCCGTGTTAATGGGGTAGCGTTCAGCATTGTGAAGTTTATAAACAATGGCGATTGCCCAACTGACAGGTGTAATCTCCCCAATAAGTGAATCTACTATAGATTAACTAGGTATTTGTACAAACGCCAGCAGGTCAATCTACCCCATCTGTCAAATTTTACCAATCGACAATTAACCTTCCACTATTCTGATAAGGTTGAAAGTCTATTAAGGAAAATTGACAGATTGAGGAACGTTGATGTGATGGTGTCTATGCCATGTCAAAATAATATACATATATGAAAACAGTTTGAAGGTATTTTAGTTTTGTTAGACTCTTCTAGGAGCAGGAATTAGTCACAACCTACTTATGTTTTAAAAATCGTGAGGACATCGTGTCGTCTGTTATAAATCGTTCGTAATCGTCAACTGTAAATTAATAATAATGAAAACAAATGATGATGTGAAGGTGTTCGATTCACAAATGTCAAACTAAGTAGACTATTTTTAAACGCTTTTGATTGGTCTAGAATTTTGCGACGACCGAAACACTGATTAGTCAGTTGCAATTGATAGAAAAAGGATGATACTAAAAATTTCTTTACAAAAACCTTTGTCTTCTGAATTTCAACAAAGTTCTTGACATGTTTGCGGATAAATGGAAAATGAAAATGTTATTATGTTTGAATTTTTGTGAAAAGAAACCTGACTGCGTTAAATATATTGTAATAATTATATTTGTATGACTTATCTTCTATAAATAAATAAACGGTGGCCAGCGAGAAAAGTTTAGCCATCTCTTCTGTTATACAAAGACTATTAGGTCTCACTGGTAGGGCGAGATCGTTCCTCACGTATTCTTGTCGTAGAAGGATCACTGGTTCAATTTGATGATATTACCAAAAAAAAAGACGGATCAGTGGTCGACTTAGCAACCTTTATCATTTTATAAATTCTTAGAATATTAATTTTACCTGTCCTTGCGAAGTATGGAATTATATAACGTCAAAGAAGACTAAAAAATACCAAAGAGTCAAAAAAATAATAAAAAAAAACAAACGAAAAAAAAGAGTTTATAATGAGTAGGTATTTTTTTAACTTTCCGCAAACGTGCTTTTGCCACATGCTATCTTCATTTATAATTCAAAAACTTGCTATTAGGAATCTAAATTAGATTACTGACTTGAAAACAGATTTATTCTACGATTTTACTTTTTATTTTTAAATAGCATAATAAATTATTTAATTTTATGGTCATTTGGTCACCTATTTGTCTACCCACGCAGATTACAAGACCGAATATAAAATACCGGATTATTTAGATTTTATTTAATGTAAGAGCAAGACTGTCTGTTATTTTCCGTTAAATATGTACAAATAGTTAAACATCTATTGAACACCTGTAAAAAAAAAATTAACTGCAAAACGACCCTTAAATCAACGTCAATAATGTCGTTTTGCTGTTGACAATCTTTTAGACAAGTGTTCAACCGTTTAACTTTTTGTAGTAAGACGGGTATTGTTTGGGGTTTTGTTTTATTATGGTGACATAATTATGTCTTATCCAGACGTGAGTAGAATTTTGAATGAACTAGCGTAATATAGTTCTACATAAGTCTGCAGCGTTGCCTAGTTAAGTACCCCTAGATCCATTTTAATTAATACCTATGATGAATTCGTGATATTTTTGCCTTTATTTGATTTGATTACTTTATTTTAGCCCTCATTGTAGTTTCCGAAATGTTTGCATCAAAATGGCGATGGACCTTTTTTTTTCGTGGTAAAATCATATAAAGAGTCCTCCCACCCAGGGCAGATCGTGAGGGAATGTCAGACTCGTACTTACTAAAATCCACGGTGTCCTTCAATAGCCCTTTACGTTCCGGGGTAATTCGTAAGACCCACGACCCCGGCAGGCTTTGGCCCTCTAGAAGGGGCCCCGTCATATTGCTGACACTCTTTGAGGCGCGCATGGAACACAACGCGCCGTCGACCCGGGCATGGTCCATGGTCGAACAGCGAATTGTACATTAATCGCTGCCCGCATGTCCGCGCCTACGGTGGCCGGAGATCGTCTGCCGACGTTCGTCGTCGTGGGCGTCTTCCACTGCGGCTGGGGTGGAGGGAGGACGCTGTCCTCTCCCGCAAGCGGCCCGCCTCCTCCTTTGCGAAAATGACTGTTTCGCAGAAGGAGGTGACCGCTTCCCATTCAGTTTCGCCCCGCAAAATGACTTGACCAATGCCGGGCGCGAGAGGTCTCCGCTTATTGCCGTCGTGAGGACACGGCGGTGCTCTGCCCCAAGCGGGGCAGTCCTGCACTGGGTGCTCCACGGTGTCCTCCGGACGATCCTCGCAGTGGCGACCCCTTGGCGTTTCTTCCCTCCTTATCCGACACAGGTACCTCCCGAAACTTACGTGTCCGGTGAGTCATGTGGTAGGTCAGGAATGGCGATGGACCTAACGAAAATGACTGCAAAGTGTCAATAGTTCTCAAAACTAAGTAACTCATTCAGAAAACCTAGAGTGACGTTAATTGGCTGTTTTCCTACACTGGGTCAAGTTAGAACCGGTTCCAATAGTGGTACTAGGTGACGGACATAGAGTACGCAAACTGTCAACCCATTATACATTGATGAAATCTTTGGTTCAATACTTGACGTAAAAATTTGTAAGGGCGTGCTTAGCTGTGTAGAAAGAAACGGATGAAAATTATGCAATAGTGACTTTGAGAGTAAGTCTAGAATTGACACCTGCGATCTTTACTTAGGATGCCAATGTCAGACATAAAACAAATTCTAAATTTTTAGCGCTTGTAAAAATAAGTAACCAACCTGCCTGGATATGTGCAATATTTAGTATTCGTTTATTTTTTTTCGATAATTGCAATATTTAAAATTTATGGAGAAGAAGTCTGAAACTTTATTTTTGCTTTAAGAAATCAACCAAAATGAAAATGAGTAAGAACGCTGTGAAATCCCGATGAATACGGAAGATAGAGAAAAGGCTATTGTAGCACAGGAAGGTAGAGGCTAGTCCAACAGTGGACTGAGTAATTGGTATGATGAGCAGATATGCTGAGTTGATTGACACATAAATGTTAGGAAATACAGAACCTGCCAAGAAATAAGAAAATACGCCCCACCATGTCAACGTCAATTTCTAAACGCCATGTTTGACCGATGTCAAAGACTTCTCCATAAACATTGATGCAACAACCAAAAGGTGTGGGTTGTAATTAATTAACTTTGACTAATAAATCAGTCGTAGGCTTTGTGAAAGAGCAACGCCCATTGTTTTAAATGGTGACACCGTTTGGGATTGCTTCGATTAATGCTTGTTTGTTGATTAATCAGTTAACTTTCAAAGAATTAGTTACATACAATTCATTATATCAGTTAGTTATAAGATCACACCTGTAATAATACACTCACAACACACATTTCCGCAGTTACCTTCAGGTAAATCTCATGTGGTAGGGAACTTATTTCTATCCGGCTAGCTAACACTTTATTGGGCAATCCAATATTAAGTTGTCTAAACTGAAATAGGCCATTTTAAAAATTGATGAAGATCACAAAACGTCACTCGGTCGGTATAATTTCCGAATTACGAAGCGTTCTATTTTTAACCGACTTCCAAAAAGGAGGAGGTTCTCTATTCGACTGTATGTATTTTTTTTTTTTTTTTTTTTTTTATGTATTTTCACCGATTATTCGAAGACGCCTGAACCGATTTGAAAAATTCTTTTTTTGTTTGAAAGGGTATACTTCCAAGTTGGTCCCATAGAAATATTGTCATGATCTGATCACGAACTTCGGAGATATGGAACGGAACTCTTCAATAATAGACAGCAAATCTGTCGTGATTGCTGCAATCGCTTGGATGTTTATTGTTTACACAACATCATAACATAACATCACGCCTGTATGCTCTGAGGGGGTACGCATATGTGTACAGTATACACATATTTCGACAGTTTGGTAGGTTAAGTTTCATTTTATTGGGGATAAGCCTATTACCATGAAAAATATTGTTAATAATAACAATGTAAAATAAATGCATAGCAAATATTTGTATAGGATATTACAACTAATAAAAATAATTGAATAATAAAAAAAAACTTTTTTGCAAAAAATAACACCGACTTTAAAAACACAAAAAAGTGAAAAATAACTTCAGAAGTAAGTCTAGTCAATTGTTGACCGATTTTTTAAATTATTTTTTCATTGGAAAGAGTATACTCCCGAGGTTAGAAAGAGTATACATGGTGACAATGGGAGCACCCATTGTCACCATGTCAGGATCTGATGATGGAATCTGGAAGGTAAAATTCCTTAACGGTTAAAAGTCAAAATCAAAGTCAGAATAATAACTCAAGTTATATGACGTAGTTCAACTTACTATGAACGTACCTACGATATTTACACTAATAAAAATAGAAAAAAAAACAACCTACTGATCAGATGGGGTATCAAGACAGAGGGTTTTATAAATTACTAAATGTAACTAAAAGAAAATGACAAAGTTAACTTACTACATACGTACCTTTTTTTTTAATCGTGGTAAAATCATCAAATGAGTCTTCCCACCCAGGGCAGGGCGGGAGGGACTGTCAGACTTGTACTGACTAAAATCCACGGTGTCCTTCACTAGCCCTTTACGTACCGGGGTCACGGTAATGGGCAAGTCCCGCGACCCCGGCAGGCTATGGCCCTCTACAGGCCCCGTCACTATGCTGACACTCCTTGAGGCGCGCGTGGAACACAACGCGCTGTCGACCCGGGCATGGTCCACGGTCGGGCTGCGAGTCGCCCATTACTCGCCGCCCGCATGCCCGCGCCTACGGTGGCCGGAGATCGTCTTGCGACGTCCGACGCCGTAGGCGTCTACGACTGCGGCTGGGGTGGAGGGAGGACGCTGTCCTGTCCCTCACGCGGCCCGCCTCTTCCTTCGCAAGCATGACTGCTTCGCAGAAGGAGGCGACCGCTTCCCACTCTGTCTCGCCCCGCAGCATGGCCTCGACCAATGCCGGGCGAGAGAGGTCTCCGCCTATCGCCGTCGTGAGGACACGGCGGTGTTCTGCCCAAGCGGGGCAGTCCTGCACCGTATGCTCCACCGTGTCCTCCGGACGATCCTCGCAGTGGTGACACCCAGGCGTTTCTTCCCTCCCTATCAGACACAGGAACCTCCCGAAACTTCCGTGTCCGGTGAGGACCTGCGTCATGCGGTAGGTCAGGACGCCGTGGCGCCTATCTTGCCACTCCTCAAAGAGGGGTCTTACCGCCGCGATTGCGGCGTGCCCGAATACATACGTACCTGCGATAATTTATACAAAAAATGGAAAAATAAAAAACTTTTTAACAAAAAAAAAAACCGACTACCAAAAATACAAATGCCCCACCAAAAACCACTAAAAAGAGAAAAATAAACTACTATTTATCTATTTCAGAAAACAAAAATGCACGTATTTTTCAAACGAATTAAATAAAAAACTTATTACCTACCAATTCTAAATCAACTTACAATATTATTTTATTTAACAAACAAGATATTATGTATTTACAAACAACCTATAATGATTTATTTACAAAATTACAATGTGACCATTCTTGTCTAAACCTAATTAGCTATAAATTTAATTATAATATTTTTATAATGTTGTGTGCTAGGCACCTACTGATCTGTTTGAAGTCGGTGCCAAGCCAAAAATAGAGAGAACAATAATACTTAGTAATATAATACACACAGGGTTATAATTAATAACATCTAATATTTTTATTAATAAACAAATAGCAACCTACAAACACGTAAGCGACTATCAAAAATACAAAATTTATCAACAGCACTATAACGCATCAAAACTTAATTGCATTCAAGACGACCGTCAAAGACGCCTGCCTGCTCGTGTCTGCCCGTTTGGGTTGAATCGCTCAAGACTTGCCGACCCACGATCGCGCGTTCGGTCGCAAGCGCAGGGTGATTTGGTGTGATTTAGATGTAGCGCGATGGCGTGACGGGGCTAGACGTGCGTATCCTATCGAATACCTATTTGGCTTGGCACCGACTTCAAACAGATCAGTAGGTGCCTAGCACACAACATTATAAAAATATTATAATTAAATTTATAGCTAATTAGGTTTAGACAAGAATGGTCACATTGTAATTTTGTAAATAAATCATTATAGGTTGTTTGTAAATACATAATATCTTGTTTGTTAAATAAAATAATATTGTAAGTTGATTTAGAATTGGTAGGTAATAAGTTTTTTATTTAATTCGTTTGAAAAATACGTGCATTTTTGTTTTCTGAAATAGATAAATAGTAGTTTATTTTTCTCTTTTTAGTGGTTTTTGGTGGGGCATTTGTATTTTTGGTAGTCGGTTTTTTTTTTGTTAAAAAGTTTTTTATTGTTAATATTCATTGATCACTAAAACAAAGACTTGTATAATGTCCCTAACAATATCATTGTTTGTGAACCTTGTTTTATAAGTTCACCAAAAACAAGCGACTGTAGCAGAGGGCAACATCGTAAATTCGTGAGGCACTTTGTTTCAAGCGTGAAAGCGTAACAACTAGAACTGAATATTATATCACTTATAATACACTTAATGTTGTTTTTATCTTTAACGAAGCATTGTTTAAATAAGTTGTAGGCTTAGTAGTAATAGGCCTGTCCAAACTTAAAGAATCAGTTTATTTAGTGTAGTACAAGACATATGTAAATATAAACATAATTAATGCGACCTCAATTAACCTTAGGTCGTATGCGTGAGCAATATAAACAACATACAATATTCTTATTGCAATAGAACCATCAGCGGTTATTAGAAATTATGTCTTGATTTGAGCGCTACTGATTTGTGAGATTTGGGCCGAGATGGTAATAATGAGTTTGAGATGAGAGAAAAATAGTGAGAAATGTGATGCTAGACAGCCAAATAAATGACATAATTTGCAAAATAATTAAAACAATGGTATAGGTGCATTTACACACATAAGTCGCGTCACGTCACAGTCACGTCACCGACAACGGATCGGTGACGGTTTGTCTAGGTCACCAGTCACCGTCACGTCGTTCGTCAGTCAAGTCTCCGGTTTGGCTGAATCATTGAACACATACACTGACTGAACTAAGACGTGGCGTTCCCGGGTGTGTGGGAATAAAAGTTTGAAACTTGTATGGACTTATTTGACGTGCCTCACCGGTGATGTGACTGATATTTCACGTGCCGGTAACTTGACGTGACGGTGACTGATGAGTGTGAATGCATCTTAAGAATGAATTAACACGGTACACCCGTGATCATGCTCGGGATCTCGCTTCGGCATAAAATCCAGAATGAGGACTTACGGTATAAGACCTCAGTGAAATACATTGTCCAAAACTGTAGCAAGCTGAAGTGGCAGTGGGCTGGTTATGTTTGTCTTTTGTTTTTAACGTTAGTGTTGAACGCCCCCCGGCAGTAAGGACGGATGACCTGAAGAACATAGCTGGCATTGGCTGGATGAAAAAAGTGGGAGATCGCGCGCTGTGGCTCTGAAAGAGGCCTATGTCCAACAGTGGACTGCAATTGGCTGAAATGATTATGATGATCCGTGATTATAGTGCTTCGATTGTTGTATCATATTATTGGGATATTTGCAACAAATATTCCAATATCATTTATATGGGAAATATCCCGATTTAAGTTCTAATGGTATGTCAATGAGAATAACATATTACGTATTTCTTAGAAACCACTACGTATCTAAGTACTGCGTGATTAAAGAATCTGGCTCTAATTCATTATCAGTTGTGCAAGGCGGTAGTATAGGCACAGCATTAAACTACAAAGGTGCTCATTTAACAATCATTCAAATATGATCTTGAACTCTCAACCACAACGCACAATTTACAACAAACCGATTAACACTTCTGTGTATTCATACACGCACATTAATGTCACATTGATGAAATGATCATAATGTCAAGTTCAACACTGTTATTAAATATTAATTTGGATCTTTAGTTGAGTGATCCGTAGGCAGGCATTCAAACAATAATCACCCTTATTCACAAAAATATAATATCACACCAGTAAAGCTTAAAAACTCCGGAACTTGTGAGATCTAATTGGTAAATCTATCTTTCACTATTTGTGTCAGTCTTTTGTAATTGGGAGTGAGCCTATATTCATCAACTGAAACGAATTTAGAGTCCATGGTTTCTTCCAAGAAATTCCTGGTGGAAAAACCGAGTAATCCTTCACCTGGGAATTGAACCAAGGCAATTTTAGCCAGCAGTCACTCTCAACCACTAGATCAAATAGGCCCTTAATGCTTTATTCAATATATTGAATATATTGTCATTGTCAAAATATTTGAACTGTTCTTACATCATGTTGTGTTAGAGGTAGAGCATGTATGGGCAGTGAAATGTTTGATGTCCATTAAGTAATTATATTTTTAAGAAATGAATGCCGTAACATCGCCTTTGTTTTCCTGAACAAATATTGTCAAGTTTAAGTTGTATTTGAGCTCTAAATCTTGTCAGCGTTGTGACATATTCTTGTCTGCATTTTAGTGGCAGCAGTACACGTTATATAAAGGTGTGATTGATTAAATTAAATACGGTGGAACCTTTGTACAAGACATCTTTTAAATATGGTTGTCCTGAATTATTGACGAAGGCAATTAAATTATTTGCAATCTGGAAGATATAGGCTAGTTACACTGGACTCCGATATTTATCTATATATATAAAAGGAGAACTGACTGACTGACATATCAACGTACAGCCGAAACTACTAGGGCTAGGAATGTGAAATTTTGCACACGGCTTCCTATTATATTGTAGGGGAGCACTAAGAAGGGGTTTTTGGAAATTTAACCTTTAAGGGGGTGAAAAGGGGGATTTAGGAAAGTACGTAAACCACGCGGACGAAGTCGCGGGAAAAGTGCTAGTTATTCAGTATAAAAGGGGAAAAAATGGGATTTTAATATAAAAAGGAGATAATGAGGCTTAACAAATGTAAAATGTTGAGTTTCTTTTTCTTTGCGTTCTAAGTCTACTAAAGTTGATTTTCATTAATGATTTACATGTACAATTTACGCCAGCAGAACGCTCAACTGATTAATCAAGCGATAAGGCACTCTTTTTGGCATCACAAGCTTGCCGCCGATGTTGCACAGAACTGGTGTCTACTCACCAGTCCGCTCACATTGTGGACACAGCCTTATAAATCAACATGATTATAAGCGCATAGTATTAGCTGTCAATGAGATAGGTCTAGTCATTCTTGATATATATTAGGATCGATACAGATGGTGATAATATGTTATGCAGTCAATTATTATAACTTAGGACTATTGCTGAGCAGGATGCCTTTTCCACGGTGTTACTTTGATAGCCCTTTACGTTCCAGGGTCACCGTTACCTGATGATACAGTCCCGCGAACCCGTAGTTCGTGCCAAAAACAAAATGGGAATTTGTTAGTTGTACTGACTACGTAATCCTTGTAACCTTGGCGTGATTACTTGTACGATGTTATATAATGCATCGCCAACCTATCACGAAACAGTAAATTAACTGCAAAAACAGTTAGATTCTTGAAAATATGCTAAACATCACATTGACATCAAATCCCATTGACATCTGACAGATCACTGAGGGTACAAGACGTGAGATACATGCGCCGAGTTTGTTGAAAGCTCGGGTCAAGAACAGCATTCGTAAGTATTTACTATTTACGCTGCTTTTTGGAAATCCTTTTGTAAAAAGTATGTCTTTAGTTGAATTATTTTTATAGAATATAAGAACTTACTGTATACGAGTGTACTACTCGTACATCCTGGAAAAAATATCATTCTTCTATATCTATAACTAATATTATAAAAAGAGAAATTTGGATGGATGGAAATTTTGTTACTCAATCACGTCAGAGCAACAGATCGGGTCTTGATGTTTCGTTTAGAGACAGGATATAGATAGTCTGGAATAACATAACATAGAATACCGTTTATTCCGGTAATATGTTCCCATAAAATAATTGTTAAGAACCGCACGAAGACACTGGCAACAGCTAGTGTGACTAAAAAACTGTATTGTCTTACCAATAATATAGCCACATACGCAGTTTTAATATTGGCTTCCTTTAAGTCTTGAAAGGTGAACAACCAAGATGAGTAGGATAGACGATGTGGCATAACTTGCTCATTTTTGAGATGGACCGACATCATCAAATTCCACAAAGACCTTTTTTTCAAATTCCTAGACCATGGGTCTTTACTAGGAGCAGTTATCCAACTTTAAAAGTAGTTGGACCACAGCACCTTTTGAGATTTCCGTGGTCCAACTCATTTAAAAACTACTTACCAACCCTCAATTGCATCTTCATGTGTATGATACTTATTGGTTTACGGTTATACTGAACCTCTTTGCAGTAAATAGGTAGGTACTAGCTTAATCCACTTATTTTGCGTTATTTGAAAATTTAAGTTAAATAGAGATACAAATATCTTACAGTGTGACCTTGAAATGTATATTCTGAACAACATTCGAGAAGTTTGTCCAACGGTCAAAATTGTAGGCTGTTATTATCATTGATAACAATGTATTTTTGGAGAAAAGGAAAAAGAAATGGTTTTATGAACATTCAAATCCAATCTTGCAGTGTTTGTTTTCGTTAAAATCAGCCTCGAGACTCATTTCAACGTTTTTCGATATTCCTCTTAGTTTCGGATATAGCCATCCACGTCCATTTGAAAAATTCAGCCCATATTTATAATGACTATCATATTTTTAGGATTGAAAGTTCAATGAAGATCCCATTGAACTTTGTATATTTAAAATAACATTTATTCACAAATCTTTAATGCGTCATCAGTTTAAATCCATACTAATTAGTTATGTGGAATAATAATGCTATTTAATTTGGTCATTTTTGTCTTTTACCTGACGTCTAGACAGATATCTAGAGGTCATATTTAATAAACCTCTTGAAGATTTTGTCTCATATGCTCACCTTTTCTCAACTACATTAGGGTCTGCTTCCAATCGGCTTTCGAGTTTCTGACTAACAGTAACGACTGTCAAGGATTTACAAATGACAGCCGGGTCCAACACAACTTTACCTGCTTTCCAAGGTACGGAGGACTCTCGGTATGATAGATGTTTACTGATCCTCAGACCAACAAAGAAAATGCGGCTTAACTTCGAATATCGACTGTTATTATTTACTGAAGAGCTCTTCAGTTTTTTACAGTAAATAATATATCTAAGCTTTTTACAAGCGTTATTGTTATTCCATGAAACCAATTACAACACCTGACACAAATACTGTTTAACACATTTTTTTCTTGTAGTAGCTTGAAGTAAACAATTTATAATTTAGTCATCTAAATCTAAGTCTAATAATGCACTGTTTGGACGAAAAAAGTTTAAATATTATTAACATAATATATATTATGTAAATTGGCCAAAATACTCAAAATTTTCTTGGAGTAGCTTGAATTAAGCAATATTTAATAATCAAGTTATTTAAACCAAACAATAAACTTACTGTTTGGAATAATCAAGTTGTTATTATTAACATATAAGCAAATCGGCCAAAATAACAACCAAATTAGTTAAGTAATATCTACTTCATTAAATAAAGCACCTGTAATGATAGATATACGATTGATGAAAAAATCCACTTAATTACCATCTTAAAGTCATGGACATTATAGTCTAAATTAAGAAGGCCTAGAAGCATGCGGTTTCCGCAAGAGTTCTTTAAATAAAACCTAGGTCAGAACAGTAACTAATGCATAAGTTCGAAGTTTAAATAAAATGTGAAAGAAAATTCCATTGGGACTTTGCAGTAATGTCACTCTTTCTTTTTCAAATCCATCCGAAGCCAAATCCACATTAAAAAAATTAGTACATTCCATCTGAAAAATAAAACAATACAAAACTGATGATATATTTATGAATAGGTCAAGAACGTAATAACTCGAACATTCCAATGCAAACAAACATTCTATTTAAATATGAACAATGTCGACATTTGTTTAGCATCGCCATCGCTTCATTTAGCAAAGATGTGAGCCGGAGCTGCAGCCGGCGACAGTGAAAGGATTCGGTGAACTTTTGGTGTCGAATCGGGTGTAGTCCATCAGTATCGATTGATAGCTTGTATCAGTAAAACATTGCTTGGATGATTGCGCAGATACAGGAGCCTAAGTAATGGCGATATATTTAAATAAAGGTGTATAAAATTGGTAGAATTATTTGCAAGAGTTTTGTTTTGGATAATAAAATCATCAAATGAGTCATGCCCTGGACGTTAGGGAATCGACAACCGGTTCTTGTTGGAAAACCGGGATTCGGGACAAAAAGGATTTTTTTCCATAACATCAGATAACAATAAAAAGAATAAGATAACTTTAAGGAATAGTATTTAATCTCATAAAAATCATACAGCCAACTTAAATCGTCGGCCTCATTATTACGACGCCCGTAATAAGTAGGACGTCGCCCTACCCACTATAGGCGTCGCCGTACTCATTATGCGCGTCGCCCTACTCATTATAGGCGTCTCCATACTTATTATGAGCGTCGCACAACTCACTATGAGCGTCGCCCTACTCATAATCGGCGTCACTTTACTCATTATAGGCGTTGCTCTATTCACTATAGGCGTCGCCCTACTCATTGTCGCCGTCGCCATACTCCTTATCGGCGTCGCCCTACTCACTAAAGGCGTCGCCCTACTCACTATAGGCGTCGCCCTAGCACTATAAGCGTCGCCCTACTCATTATCGGCGTCGCCATACTTATTATCGGCGTCGCCCAACTCACTATGAGCGTCGCCCTACTCATTATCGGCGTCGCCATACTTATTATCGGCGTCGCCCAACTCACTATGAGCGTCGCCTTACTCATTATGGGCGTCGCTTTACAGATTATGGGCGTCGCCCAACTCAGTATCGGCGTCGCCCTACTCACTATAAGCGTCGCCCTACTCACTATAGGCGTCTCCATACTCACTGTAAGCGTCGCCCTACTCACTAAAGGCGTCGCCCTACTCATTATAGGCGTCGCCTAACTCACTATCGGCGTCGCCCTACTCACTATAGGCGTCGCCCAACTCACTATCGGCGTCGCCTTACTCATTTTGGGCGTCGCCCTACTCACTATAGGCGTCGCCCAACTCACTATAGGCGTCGCATTACTCATTATGTGCGTCGCCCTACTCACTATAGGCGTCGCCCAACTCACTATCGGCGTCGCATTACTCATTATGTGCGTCGCCCTACTCACTATAGGCGTCGCTTTACAGATTATGGGGATCGCCCAACTCAGTATCGGCGTCGCCCAACTCACTATGAGCGTCGCCTTACTCATTATGGGCGTCGCCCTTCTCACTATAAGCGTCGCCCTACTCATTATCGGCGTCGCCATACTCATTATGGGCGTCGCCCTACTCACTATAGGCGTCGCCCTACTCACTTTATGCGTCGCCCTACTCATTATGGGCGTCGCCCTACTCACTATCGGCGTCGCCTTACTCATTATGGGCGTGGCCCTACTCACTATAGGCGTCGCCCTACTCATTATAGGCGTCGCTTTACAGATTATGGGGATCGCCCAACTCAGTATCGGCGTCGCCCAACTCACTATGAGCGTCGCCTTACTCATTATGGGCGACGCCCTACTCACTATAGGCGTCGCCCAACTCACAATCGGCGTCGCCTTACTCATTATGGGCGTCGCCCTACTCACTATTGGCGTCGCTTACAGATTATCGCCCTACTCATTGTCGGCGTCGCCATACTCCTTATCGGCGTCGCCCTACTCACTAAAGGCGTCGCCTTACTCACTATAGGCGTCGCCCTAGCACTATAAGCGTCGCGCGTCGCCCTACTCGCTATAGGCGTGGCCCAACTCACTATCGGCGTCGCCTTACTCATTATGGGCGTCGCCCTACTCACTATAGGCGTCGCTTAACAGATTATGGGCGTCGCCAAACTCAGTATTGGCGTCGCCGTACTCACTGTAAGCGTCGCCCTATTTATTATAGGCGTCGCCCTACTCATTATAGGCGTCGCCCAACTCACTATCGGCGTCGCCCTACTCACTAAAGGCGTCGCCCAACTCATTATGGGCGTCGCCCTTCTCACTATAAGCGTCGCCCTACTCATTATCGGCGTCGCCATACTCATTATGGGCGTCGCCCTACTCACTATAGGCGTCGCCCTACTCACTTTATGCGTCGCCCTACTCATTATGGGCGTCGCCCTACTCACTATCGGCGTCGCCTTACTCATTATGGGCGTGGCCCTACTCACTATAGGCGTCGCCCTACTCATTATAGGCGTCGCCCAACTAACTATCGGCGTCGCCTTACTCATTATGGGCGTCGCCCTACTCACTAGAGGCGTCGCCTTACTTATTATAGGCGTCGCCCTACTCACAGTAAGCGTCGCCCTACTCACTATAGGCGTCGCTTTACAGATTATGGGGATCGCCCAACTCAGTATCGGCGTCGCCCAACTCACTATGAGCGTCGCCTTACTCATTATGGGCGACGCCCTACTCACTATAGGCGTCGCCCAACTCACAATCGGCGTCGCCTTACTCATTATGGGCGTCGCCCTACTCACTATTGGCGTCGCTTACAGATTATCGCCCTACTCATTGTCGGCGTCGCCATACTCCTTATCGGCGTCGCCCTACTCACTAAAGGCGTCGCCTTACTCACTATAGGCGTCGCCCTAGCACTATAAGCGTCGCGCGTCGCCCTACTCGCTATAGGCGTGGCCCAACTCACTATCGGCGTCGCCTTACTCATTATGGGCGTCGCCCTACTCACTATAGGCGTCGCTTAACAGATTATGGGCGTCGCCAAACTCAGTATTGGCGTCGCCGTACTCACTGTAAGCGTCGCCCTATTTATTATAGGCGTCGCCCTACTCATTATAGGCGTCGCCCAACTCACTATCGGCGTCGCCCTACTCACTAAAGGCGTCGCCCAACTCATTATGGGCGTCGCCCTTCTCACTATAAGCGTCGCCCTACTCATTATCGGCGTCGCCATACTCATTATGGGCGTCGCCCTACTCACTATAGGCGTCGCCCTACTCACTTTATGCGTCGCCCTACTCATTATGGGCGTCGCCCTACTCACTATCGGCGTCGCCTTACTCATTATGGGCGTGGCCCTACTCACTATAGGCGTCGCCCTACTCATTATAGGCGTCGCCCTACTCACTATAGGCGTCGCCCTACTCATTATAGGCGTCGCCCAACTAACTATCGGCGTCGCCTTACTCATTATGGGCGTCGCCCTACTCACAGTAAGCGTCGCCCTACTCACTATAGGCGTCGCCCAACTAACTATCGGCGTCGCCTTACTAATTATGGGCGTCGCCCTACTCACTAGAGGCGTCGCCCAACTCACTATCGGCGTCGCCTTCCTCATTATGGGCGTCGCCCTACTCACTATAGGCGTCGCCCTACTCACTATAGGCGTCGCCCTACTCATTATAGGCGTCGCTCAACCCACTATCGGCGTCGCCCTACTCACTATAGGCGTCGCCCTACTCACTATAGGCGTCGCCTTACTTATTATAGGCGTCGCCCTACTCACAGTAAGCGTCGCCCTACTCACTATAGGCGTCGCCCAACTAACTATCGGCGTCGCCTTACTAATTATGGGCGTCGCCCTACTCACTAGAGGCGTCGCCCAACTCACTATCGGCGTCGCCTTACTCATTATGGGCGTCGCCCTACTCACTATAGGCGTCGCCCTACTCACTATAGGCGTCGCCCTACTCATTATAGGCGTCGCTCAACCCACTATCGGCGTCGCCCTACTCACTATAGGCGTCGCCCTACTCACTATAGGCGTCGCCCAACTCACTATAAGCGTCGCCCTACTCATTATCGACGTCGCCATACTCACTATCGGCGTCGCCATACTCATTATCGGCGTCGCTCAACTCACTATGTGCGTCGCCTTACTCATTATGGGCGTCGCCCTACTCATTATGGGCGTCGCCCTACTCATTATGGGCGTCGCCCTACTCATTATGGGCGTCGCCCAACTCACTATAGGCGTCGCCCAACTCACTATCGGCGTCGCCCTACTCATTATCGGCGTCGCCATACTTATTATCGGCGTCGCCCAACTCACTATGAGCGTCGCCCTACTCATTATCGTCGTCGCCCTACTCATTATAGGCGTCGCCCTACTCACTGTAACACCCTTCTCAGTATCGGCGTCACCTTACTCATTATGGGCGTCGCCCTACTCACTATAGGCGTCGCCCAATCACTATCGGCGTCGCCCTACTCATTATCGGCGTCGCCATACTTATTATCGGCGTCGCCCAACTCAATATGATCGTCGCCCTACTCATTATCGTCGTCGCCCTACTCATTATCGTCGTCGCCCTACTGACTATAGGCGTCGCCCTACTCACTATAGGCGTCGCCCTACTCATTATCGGCGTCGTCTTACTCATTATGGGCGTCGCCCTACTCACTAAAGGCGTCGCCCAACTCACTATCGGTTCGCCTTACTCATTATGGGCGTCGCCCTACTCACTATAGGCGTCGCCCTACTCACTATAGGCGTCGTCCTACTCATTATAGGCGTCGCCCAACTCTCTATCGGCGTCGCCTTACTCACTATGGGCGTCGCCCTACTAATTATCGGCGTCGCCATACTTATTATCGGCGTCGCCCTTGTCATTATCGGCGTCGCCCCACTCACTAGAAGCGTCGCCCAACTGAGTATCGGCGTCAACTTACTCATTATGGGCGTCGCCCTACTCACTATAGGCGTCGCCCTACTCACTATAAGCGTCGTCCTACTCATTATCGGCGTCGCCCTACTTATTATCGGCGTCGCCCAACTCACTATGGGCGTCGCCCTACTCATTATCGGCGTCGCCCCACTCACTATCGGCGTCACCCTACTCACTATAGGCGTCGCCCTACTCATTATAGGCGTCGCCCAACTAACTATCGGCGTCGCCTTACTCATTATGGGCGTCGCCCTACTCACTATAGGCGTCGCCCAACTCACTATCGGCGTCGCCCTACTCATTATCGTCGTCGCCCTACTCACTATAGGCGTCGCCCTACTCGCTGTAAGCGTCGCCCTACTCACTATAGGCGTCGCCCTACTCATTATAGGCGTCGCCCAACTAACTATCGGCGTCGGCTTACTCATTATGGGCGTCGCCCTACTCACAATAGGCGTCGCTTTACAGATTATGGGCGTCGCCCAACTCAGTATCGGCGTCGCCTTACTCATTATGGGCGTCGCCCTATTCACTATAGGCGTCGCCCTACTCACTATAAGCGTCGCCCTACTCATTATCGGCGTCGCCATACTCATTATGGGCGTCGCCCTACTCTGTATCGGCGTCGCCTTACTAATTATAGGCGTCGCCCAACTCACTACCGGCGTCACCTAACTCATTATGGGCGTCGCCCTTCTCACTATAGGCGTCGCCCAATTCACTATCGGCGTCGCATTACTCATTATGGGCGTCGCCCTGCTCACTATAGGCGTCGCTTTACAGATTATGGGCATCGCCCAACTCAGTATCGGGGTCAACCTACTCACTATAAGCGTCGCCCTACTCATTATCGGCGTCGCCATACTTATTATCGGCGTCGCCCAACTCACTAAGAGCGTCGCCTTACTCATTATGGGCGTCGCTTTACAGATTATGGGCGTCGCCCAACTCACTATAGGCGTCGCTTTACAGATTATGGGCGTCGCCCAACTCAGTATCGGCGTCGCCTTACTCATTATGGGCGTCACCTTACTCATTATGGGCGTCGCCCTACTCACTATAGGCGTCGCCCAATCACTATCGGCGTCGCCCTACTCATTATCGGAGTCGCCATACTTATTATCGGCGTCGCCCAACTCAATATGAGCGTCGCCCTACTCATTATCGTCGTCGCCCTACTCATTATCGTCGTCGCCCTACTGACTATAGGCGTCTCCCTACTCACTGTAAGCGTCGCCCTACTCACTATAGGCGTCGCCCAACTAACTATCGGCGTCGCTTTACTCATTATGGGCGTCGCCCTACTCACTATAGGTGTCGCCCAACTCAGTATCGGTGTCGCCTTACTCATTATGGGCGTGGCCCTACTCACTATAGACGTCGCTCAACTCGCTATCGGCGTCGCCCTACTCACTTTAGGCGTCGCTTTACAGATTATGGGCGTCGCCCAACTCAATATCGGCGTCGCCTTACTAATTATGGGCGTCGCCCTACTCACTATAGGCGTCGTCCTACTCATTATAGGCGTCGCCCAACTCACTATTGGCGTCGCCTTACTCACTATGGGCGTCTCCCTACTAATTATCGGCGTCGCCATACTTATTATCGGCGTCGCCCTAGTCATTATCGGCGTCGCCCCACTCACTACAAGCGTCGCCCAACTGAGTATCGGCGTCAACTTACTCATTATGGGCGTCGCCCTACTCACTATATGCGTCGCCCTACTCACTATCGGCGTCGCCATACTTATTATCGGCGTCGCCCTAGTCATTATCGGCGTCGCCCCACTCACTATCGGCGTCGCCCTACTCACTATAGGCGTCGCCCAACTCACTATCGGCGTCGCCTTACTTATTATGGGCGTCGCCCTACTCATTATGGGCGTCGCCCTACTCTCTACAAGCGTCGCGCTACTCACTATAAGCGTCGCCCTAGTCATTACCGGCGTTGCCATACTTATTATCGGCGTCGCCCAACTCACTTTGAGCGTCGCCCTACTCATTATCGGCGTCGCCCTACTCACTATAGGCGTCGCCCTACTCACTATAAGCGTCGCCCTACTCATTATCGGCGTCGCCATACTCACTATCGGCGTCGCCATATTTACTATCGGCGTCGTTCGACTCACTATGGGCGTCGCCTTATTCATTATGGGCGTCGCCCTTCTCATTATAGGCATCGCCCAACTCACTATAGGCGTCGCCCAACTCACTATCGGCGTCGCCCAACTCACTATCGGCGTCGCCTTACTCATTATGGGCGTCGCCCTACTCACTATAGGCGTCGCTTTACAGATTATGGGCGTCGCCCAACTCAGTATCGGCGTCGCCTTACTCATTATGGGCGTCGCCCTACTCACTATAGGCGTCGCCCTTCTCACTATAAGCGTCGCCCTACTCACTATAGGCGTCGTCCTACTCATTATAGGCGTCGCCCAACTAACTATTGGCGTCGCCTTACTCACTATGGGCGTCTCCCTACTAATTATCGGCGTCGCCATACTTATTATCGGCGTCGCCCTAGTCATTATCGGCGTCGCCCCACTCACTACAAGCGTCGCCCAACTGAGTATCGGCGTCAACTTACTCATTATGGGCGTCGCCCTACTCACTATATGCGTCGCCCTACTCACTATCGGCGTCGCCATACTTATTATCGGCGTCGCCCTAGTCATTATCGGCGTCGCCCCACTCACTATCGGCGTCGCCCTACTCACTATAGGCGTCGCCCAACTCACTATCGGCGTCGCCTTACTTATTATGGGCGTCGCCCTACTCATTATGGGCGTCGCCCTACTCTCTACAAGCGTCGCGCTACTCACTATAAGCGTCGCCCTAGTCATTACCGGCGTTGCCATACTTATTATCGGCGTCGCCCAACTCACTTTGAGCGTCGCCCTACTCATTATCGGCGTCGCCCTACTCACTATAGGCGTCGCCCTACTCACTATAAGCGTCGCCCTACTCATTATCGGCGTCGCCATACTTATTATCGGCGTCGCCCAAATCACTTTGAGCGTCGCCCTACTCATTATCGGCGTCGCCCTACTCACTATAGGCGTCGCCCTACTCACTATAAGCGTCGCCCTACTCACTATAAGCGTCGCTTTACAGATTATGGGCGTCGCCCAACTCAGTATTGGCGTCGCCTTACTCATTATGGGCGTCGCCTTACTCACTATAGGCGTCGCTTTACAGATTATGGGCGTCGCCCAACTCAGTATTGGCGTCGCCTTACTCATTATGGGCGTCGCCCTACTCACTATGGGCGTCGCCATACTTCTTATCAGCGTCGCTTTACTTGCTATAGGCGTCACCCAACTCACTATCGGCGTCGCCTTACTCATTATGGGTGTCGCCCTACTCACTATAGGCGTCGCTTTACAGATTATGGGCGTCGCCCAACTCAGTATCGGCGTCGCCTTACTCATTATGGGCGTCGCCCTACTCACTATAGGCGTCGCCCTTCTCACTATAAGCGTCGCCCTACTCATTATCGGCGTCGCCATACTTATTATCGGCGTCGCCCAACTCACTTTGAGCGTCGCCCTACTCATTATCGGCGTCGCCCTACTCACTATAGGCGTCGCCCTACTCACTATAAGCGTCGCCCTACTCACTATAAGCGTCGCTTTACAGATTATGGGCGTCGCCCAACTCAGTATTGGCGTCGCCTTACTCATTATGGGCGTCGCCTTACTCACTATAGGCGTCGCTTTACAGATTATGGGCGTCGCCCAACTCAGTATTGGCGTCGCCTTACTCAGTATTGGCGTCGCCTTACTCATTAAGGGCGTCGCCCTACTCATTATGGGCGTCGCCATACTTCTTATCAGCGTCGCTTTACTCGCTATAGGCGTCGCTTTACTCCTTATAGGCGTCGCCTTACATATAAATGGCGTCGCCCTACTCACTATAGGCGTCGCCCTACTCACTATAAGCGTCGCCCTACTCATTATCGGCGTCGCCATACTTATTATCGGCGTCGCCCAACTCACTATGAGCGTCGCCCTACTCATTATCGCCGTCGCTCTACTCACTATAGGCGTCGCCCTACTCACTGTAAGCGTCGCCCTACTCACTATAGGCGTCGCCTTACTCATTATGGGCGTCGCCATACTCGCTATAGGCGTCGCTTTACAGATTATCGGCGTCGCCATACTCACTATCGGCGTCGCCTTACTCATTATGGGCGTCGCCTATAGTGAGTAGGGCGACGCCGATAATGAGTTGGGCGACGCTCATAGTGAGTTGGGCGACGCCGTTAAAATAAAGGGCGACGCCGTTAAAATAAAGGGCGACGCCTATATTAGGTAGGGCGTTACTATCTACCCGATATAGGCATATCGGGTAGATAGTAAATTCATTATTAGTCTGAACTTTTTCATAATCTTGCTTACAGAGAGCAGTATGAGAATCGGGCAGGGAATGTATAGAGGCTCTAACCATACGAGTGATGTGTCTGTTGTGCTACTATACGACTATGTTTGCGCAGTAGCTGAACGATAGACTGGCATGTGGCGGGTTCGATTGTCGCAGAGGTCACATATTTTATGATCTACTAGTAGTTGTTCCGGGTTTGGATGCTGATGTGAAAGGAGAAATTCCTAGTAAGCGGTTTCTTTTAAAAATTAACCTTTCAAACCGGAACACAGTGAAGCTCTAAGGTGCTTCCTTGGAAGAGTTATTTCTTAAGAAGCCCCACTATGGTTAAGTCCATTCTTCCACTGTAGATCACTAAATAACACGCACATTAAGTTCTCATTAAATCGGTTGCGCCGGCGCCGACAATCAGTAATTATTTATGGCCGACGTAAAGGTTGACTTGAAATAAATATTTTGAAACATTGCTCTGACTTGTACGCATTATATTATGTACAATTATTGGGTCAAAGTTTATGATAATTTGTCAGTATTAGGATGTATTTTAGGCGGGTTCTGTTTGATGCAGAGGTCATTTTTTTTCGAGGTGTGGTTTAAAATCAATTCATGCGTAACCTTTCCTATGTATGTTGTGGTCGGTTTTGAGTCTAATTTAATGTAGCTAAATGTCAGTTTAAAAAAAAAACGATCACTACTAAGTTTCCTGCCGGGGTCGCGGGACCAAGGGATTGCCGTGACCCCGGTACGTAAAGGGCTATTGAAGGACACCGTGGATTTTAGTCAGTACAAGTCTGACAGTCCCTCCCGCCCTGCCCTGGGTGGGAGGACTCATTTGATGATTTTACCACGATAAAAAAAAAAACACTACTAAGTTTGCCGTCGCGGGCATGCGGGCGGCGAGTAATGGGCGACTCGCTGTCCGACCATGGACCATGCCCGGGTCGACGGCGCGTTGTGTTCCACGCGCGCCTCAAGGAGTGTCAGCACAATGACGGGGCCTGTAGAGGGCCATAGCCTGCCGGGGTCGCGGGACTTTCCCATTACCGTAACCCCGGTACGTAAAGGGCTAGTGAAGGACACCGTGGATTTTAGTCAGTACAAGTCTGACAGTCCCTCCCGTCCTGCCCTGGGTGGGAGGACTCATTTGATGATTTTACCACGCTAAAAAAAAAAAAAAAACTAAGTTTGCCGTATATGATTACTTCCCAGAATTTGATTCTTATTAGCAACAGATAGTGTTGCTAATAAGAATCAAATTCTGGTGTAATAATACAGGGTGTGTATGTATCCCTGTATATTTTATGTGATACTCCTTGTTTCAACTGCTACCAGTTAAACCAAGAATACTGGTTTTTGACTATTCGTAACGACTGCTAAAGATCTGAAAATTGCCGCCAGAATCAGCAACATTTCGGACTTGACTTGCTTGTTAAGACTTAAAACCAAAAACTCCCATCCTACTGGTTTTTTAAATAACTGAATAGGTGACGGAAATACCTTAATTTTTCGAAAAGTTAAGGTATAATGGGTGCGGACACATGCCCCACCTATTCTCTCCACCTCGGTGGGGCACGGGGACTACCCGTGAGGAGTTATGGTCTGTGCTCCAACTGATTATCGATACAGTTAAGTCATTAAGAAAACGACACGAGCTTTGAAATTTATTAAGTACATTTTATTTCTGAGTAAGATATATTTGGCATATCCCATTTCAACAACTAAAATAAAGATGTGCTATATAACTCTTAATTTAGAACTCAATGTGTAATCTAAACAGACAGCCATGACAGTTATTACAACATGAACTCAAAGTTAAACAAAACTTAAGCCACACAATTAGGTGCTTCTGATTAACAATCTGTCAACTTATTGAATTGAACGAACAAAATAGTTTCCGATAATTTTACACGAACTACCAGATTGATAAAAGAACAATAGACTTCGGCTCGTATCGTTAAACTCAATACTTATGCAGCTCTCCTTGGCACGATGGGTTGAATTGAAACTGATGGCATGAGACATAAATTCGACAGTTAAAAGTTAAGTTTATCTCATCATTCATTAATGATGACAACTTATTTAATTGGGTTTTATAGTCTGATCGTACCTTTATTTTACAGGTCAAAGGTAAAGCTATCAATCCCAAGGTCGTTTTTCATGTTGTCCTGTATCATGTTTTCGGTAGTCGGATTCACATTATTGTGTCGTGACGTGTTATGATGCTTTCAATGTAATGCAGCGGAGCCACCACCTTGGCTAGTGTGGTCGCAAGAAAGTTAAAGTCCGACCGAAACTGGTTTTCCGGCCGTAACCGAAACCGAAACCGAATATTCGGCCGTGGCTTCAGTTTCGGCCGAAACCTAAACCGAAACTCACGTGGCCAAGTGTAGAATTCCTTAAAATACTGAAATTTGGTGCATTTTACGGTTAAACTTGAAATAAGATTACCTATACAACGTAATTTAATAAATTAACACTTCACAACGGCGCACGACAACTCCCGAACAGGGCCGCGAGCGCGAGCGTCCGCCAAAGCATTGCCGCGAGAAACGAAGTTAGGCGAGCGTGCACGACAATTTCCGAAATCAGTTTCGGTTTCAGCAAAAGTTTCGGCCAGTTTCGGCCGAAACCAAAATGCCGACGAAACTTAATTTTCGGCCGAAACTCGACCGAAACCGAACCTTCGGACGAACATAAAAGAAAGATTAGGCGATAGTTATTCTTATACGAGACCATCCCATTTCTGTTCATAATAATTGGCACTACTATGGTTTTAGTAAGTTCCTCGGGCCAGAAACCATGGCAAAGGTAGACATCATAAAACATGGCTAGGACGCGAGTTAGGTGGACCCCATCATGCCTAAGAAACTGGATTTTTCCATCTAGCTTTGCTGGTAATTTTTGTAGCAACTCTGAGGAATTTTAATATCGATGTCGGATATACCACAAAATCTTATCTGACGCAATTGTACTGTTATTTGGTCGCAACCGTGTAATCCTATAAAGTTCCATTGCATATTTCTAGGGTGTTATATAGTAGAAATGGAGGCCCTAGCATGACTTTTCACGTTTTTGTGACGTATACGTTCACGAAACTTGACGTGAAATTTTTCATTATATTTTGATGAAAAAAAAATCCGTTCACACACTGTACAGGCGTTTGCTCATTTTCCATACTATAAACGCCGTAAATATTTGTATAACGCTACACGTATATTTTTTTCTTTATTACGCGGGAATGTAGATGGCGAGTAATGGGCAACACGTTGTCCGCATGCCCATGTTAAGAAGCAAGCCCGGGCAACACCCTGTTGTGTTCCACCCGTGCTTCAAAGAGCTATCCCCTTACAAGACCAAAGCCTGCCAAGTTCGCAGGACTCGTTAGTCCTGCGACCTCGGCAGACTTTGGTCCTACTATCGTGACCCCGATACGTAAAGGGCCGTTGAAGGACACCGTGAATTTTAGTCAGTACAAGTTTGACAGTCCCTCCTGCCCTGCCCTGGGTGGCAGAAATAATTTGATGATTTTACCACGATAAAAAAATTAGAGGCCTATTATTAGTATTGCATCCCGCTGTCTCCATTCGAGATATCTCGCACGTTAAGGTACGTTACTGAACTGTAATTACAAAACAGACTATAAAATCAATATTACTACATAATTTCGAGTTAAACTTCGTTAAATATGAAATTCATGAATAATTGATAAGAACGATTGATACATTTCGTTTAGAAATGTGTGTGGTTCTATTAATAGAAGTGATTTTAAATCAAAATCATATCACAATAATTTTATACTTTTGCTAGACACTAGGTGTTGGCAACATATCTCATAAATTGTGATCATAATCTTTTTTGAAAGAAAAATCCATCAAAAATATAAATGCTAAAATAAGATTTATTTTGGCATTTATAACATGAATTGATTGCCCGTCTGTCAGTGTGTCTGAATTTCATTTAAATCATAAAACATCTTAACGATAATTTCACTTCAAAAATAATGTTATCTACATACACACATCAAAAGTGTCTAGGGATCAAGCATTTTTATGCGGATTTCTTGAGATTGAGATGTGGCTTTGTAATATGCTGAGACGATTCTATCAGACGTCATCGTTCCTCTACAAGTGCAAATCGGTCCCTTATTTCAGTTAATGCATGATAATGCACGACCGCACACCGCAAGAGTTGTAAGACAGACTCTCGCCGCAGCTAACATCAATGTCCTGCCCTGGCCTGCTCAGTCGCCAGACTTGAATCCGATTGAGCATGCATGGGATATGCCACAGAGAAGAGCTCTGCCGAATATGGAGGGTATCCAGTCGCAAGAAGACCTTTTTTTGTTGTTGCAACGAACATGGGCGGCCATTCCACAGCGTGATTTGGATGAACTCATTTTGAGTATGCCAAACCGATGTTCTTGTGTTGTTAGTGTTCGCGGTAGAAACACGGATTATTAATTGTTTAAGTTACCCAATAAAATTTTAAAGAAAACTGTTATTTCAGTCTTTTTTTCGAACTTTTGTGTTAGTGGTTCAAATGTCAAAAATCCCTTTATTAGGAAAATGGCAAATTTCTTTATTAATGCAAAGGTGACTTGGTTTATCGTTACTGTGACAAACGAAAACACTTTATTTGATGAATCCTTAAAAAAATTTTTAATTAATATCAATCAGGAGAAAAGTTATTGCAAAAATATATGTTGATCCCTAGACACTTTTGATGTGTGTACTTACTCGTATACTATACCTTTTATTTCGATAGTCCGTTCTCGAGTGTAGGGTACTAATAAGGTAATACTTTTGAATGTTGATGGCACGGTTGGTGCAGCACAGGAGAAATTCCAAGTGTGGGATAAATTTTAAAAATAAAATATATGCTCATAAATGCATGCTTCATAATCTCTGACTTGCCATTTCGATTCGACAACATTCGCTACTGTTGTCGAATCGCATCGGTCTATCCCTACCTATATGATGATCTGATAACCATGTTCAATATACAGATTAGACAAGCGCCGACATTTACGTACTTTTAGTCAAATTGTGAAATTGCTGCAGCGATTGTATTTAGCTGTCTATTTGTATTTGACTCTATAGTTTCGCAGGCAGCTCGCCCATAAAATAGGAGTCATAATAGATCTTCATGTCCATTCTTACCAATCCTAAGCTTTAACGGAATAGATGCTTTAATATTGTATAGATTTTGGAATTTCAGCTCTCGGTATTGAGTTGAAGGTTGAAATTCGAAAAGTACGCTTCAATTTAGGCATTCAAATATTCAATGCTTAATAAAAACGGACAGTTTGTTCATTGCTGCTTGTTTTAATTCATTGTCTTTTGAAAATGCCAATCAGGTTGTAAATAATAATTATAGAAAGAAAACAGAGTTGAACGATGCTGCGTTGATGTTAATTTTATGACCAGAACTTTTAAATTGCCCAAGTTGTAATAGATTTAAAAAATTCCTTTAAAATGACTCATCTTTTAAATCCTTTATTATTTTTCTGGGCTTTTTTAACGTATTATTTGTAACATAACGTCATCACGTCTTTTACTCTACAATACTATGACGAATACAAAACGAAATGAAGATATCACTTAACGAAGGTTATGGGTTGAGTGTAAAAATACTCGCCACTTTACGAACAAGAAAATACTGTCGAATCCGAAGCTTACTTCATAATAAGCCAACACTCTTATCGATTCTCGCCAATAGGTTATTAACCTCTCGGACGATTTATAATTGAAAATGATAAAAATCAACGTCCATTGAGCGACTGTCTGTTATGTACAGACGTGTGTACGTAAGGCGCTGGGGCGTTTTCGCTTATGTACACCCGGGTGTACGTAACGCGCCCGAGAGGTTAAAACGGTGACGGTTAAATCCGTATGCGTGAAAAACGGAGAAAATGATTTTTCTCAGATATGAGACTTAGCTGGATCGATATTTTGTCCCCTTAAACATTACGAATTTCATCAAAATCATTTGAGCCGTTGTTTTAGATCAACTACCCAACCCAAACCAAATAGGTACTTTAAAAGAACTGGCCATCATTATAAATATATATAACATTTTATTAAAACAATACCTAGGTATAATTTTATATTTTAAACTCTTTGTTGAACAAAAGCTCCGGCCCCAGCCAGCCAATAATATTGATAAGCGATAGTATTGAGAAACAATGTTAACATTTCCGCATCTCTTATCAGTTGATCGCGGATATGAGATGATTGCCACCTGTCCATATAGGTAGGTAACACGGTGAAGTGTGGTGTGACCTTTACATCGGTTCAGGTGCCCAAATGTCACAGATGATCTACCTAGCCTTTTTCCAACTTTGTTTGGGGGTCTTTACTGTAACATGAGCCAGTTTTTTTTTGTCGTCGTTGGGAAACCCTCAAAAGGCTACCGGTCTTTGGGGAAAAGACCGGGGAGTGCGGGATTTTCACCCCGGTGGTCACCATCAGCACATGGGAGGAGGCCCCGTTTCCTCTTAAAAGAATAACATGAGCCCCTGGAATAAGATTCGTGACGTTGAGTAAACGGGCTTTGGCCCTCTAGAGGGGGGCCCCGTCATTTTGCTGACACTCTTTGAGGCGCGCGTGGAACACAACGCGCCGTCGACCCGGGCATGGTCCATGGTCGGACAGCGAGTTGCCCATTACTCGCTCCCCGGTTCGTTCGTTCACTAGAGGCGCTTTTTCATTTTCCATTCAATAAATGCCGTAAATATTTCAAGTAAACTGTTAGATAAAATATGGAAATCTTGTGCTAAGGCCTCAGATGCGGTCGTAAAGGGCAATTGAAGGACACCGTGGATTTTAGTGTGTACGAGTCTGATAGTCCTTCCCACTGTACCCTGGGTGGGAGGACTCATTTGATGATTTTATCACGATAAAAAAAGGCCTCAGATGCAGATGGTAAAACTTTTTGGGAAACTTTCAGTTCACTAATTCCTGGTAAATGGTTTACAAAAATTAACATCATTCATGTTAAAATCGTCTTATGGTGTGGGCTACTGATTGTATTTATTTATTTAATTTTAAAGAAAGCTTACAGACTAATAACAATATTAAATTTCATGCGTAAGTAGAGACATTTGCTAATTACAAGCTTCCACATTTATTATATCTAATTAGATATGAGTTACTTGCGTTGACCAGTTACAGCGATTTAAGTAAGTAAAGTAATTAGAATGTAGACATAATTTATGTTAAGGTAATATACTAAGTATGATAGAAGACATAGAATAAAAAATCACTGCCTCACTGGTTTAGTGGTCCGAAGTGATACTTCTGAGAATGAAGTCCTGAGTTTGTTTGCCAGGAGAGGCAAAGTGTGTTTTTCATTTAGGATTTTCAGACTCCTAAGTTGGTTCATAGAGTCGTCCCCTATTACTGCGACTTTAAATAATAGGTGTTTTTTTATGTTTAACTATTAGTATTTAATTAATTTTATTAGATTTTCAACCGTTTTAATTTAAGCAAAAAAAAAAAACAATATTACGCCTAACCTTTCAGTCATTAAAGGCGTGATGTTATGTAATAAGAGTAGCAATGATTGATGATTTTATCACTCATTAAATACATATTTGAAGTGTCTATACGAGGAATTTCAATCAAGTGTTGCTTCCGAGTATGGAACTAAAAAACTTTGAAATTTATTTTCCAGTAAGTCAATTCTATGTGTCATAATTATCAAACCATAATCTTGATTAATTTCGTCCGATTCAGCGTTTAATGCGTAATGGCGTATTACGGATGCACAGGGTGGTCCAAGAATGAACGTTCAAACAATTAATTTTTAAAAACGTGGCCTCAGTGGCGCACCAGACAATACTCATTATTTAAAACCGAGACTTGAATTTCGGCTTTCGTACTTCTTTTTACTCAGGCCGCTCTTTTCTTTCTATGTAATAAAAAACTAATATATACAAACTATAAATAAAAACTTGATAGGAATATGTACAAAAAATTTAAAGTTTGAACTTTCAAAGGACGTCAAAGAATTAGATTTTAGTGAAGTGGAGAAGTGATCTAAAGTTTTGTGCCGAAAACGTAATGGTCTGCTACAAATATGTTGAAAATTGAGGAAGACAATTACGGCATAAAACTTAGACCACTCTATATTATTACAAGAAATCTACTAAATACCCAGCACTTAAAATATCATTGTAGTGTTTCTAAGAAGCATGGCTCACGGACACTTAACAATTTTCTCGAAGACAGATTCACTCGGGAAAATTGATTTATTTTTTACTGTCATAGTTACGTAAGACGATTATAGAACTAAATAGTAGAAGGAAAGATCCGCGTAAAAAACGAGTTTTTGTCAACTATCAATCATAACTTCACGCCTTTGATTCCTGAAGAGTTAGCAGAGGTACACCTCTCTGACATGGGTAACATGGGGAAAGCCTATTGCCATCGATTGGTCATAAGTCCTAACTGGTGCTGCGAAATTCGTAATGGAAGGACTCAATAAAACTTTTGCTCGATTTGGGAATCGAACCCGGAACCTCAGCAGTTTCATTTGCTGCTTGATTGCGGCGTCCCCGTTGTTATGGCTTAGCGATCGATTGCCGCGCAGAGTGTCGCGGGTTCGATCCCCGCACGGAACAAATATTTGTATGATCTACAAATAGTTGTTCCAGATCTGGGTGTTTGTGTATCTGAGTTTATATGTTTGTTAACGCACTCACGTAACAGAAAAAAAACCCGACCTGTGAATCGAACACAAGGTCCTATGCTCAACATTGGCAGCATGCAGGTCGAGGTATACCAACATATCACCAGTTTAAATGACAAGTTACAGAGCATGTGCCATCGGGTGCAATTTCAGAAGAAGAAAAACTCCCGACAAATAAGGAAAAACATAACTCCGCCCAAAATTGGAAACCAAGGTCTCGTACACAGCAGTAGCGTTTCGGACCACAATATCAACAAAGTAGAAATAAATACCAGACCACATCCCCCACTTTACATTCCACAAAAAAACTAGGGCTGACCTCATCCTAACCACAAATACTCACTGAAACATAAAATTACTTCAAAACGTACATCAATGTCAGATAAACTTTCAGGCTTATATATACAAGTTGGTAGGCGGTATATATTATATGCGATCTTGTCGAGGGAAGCTCAAACGTATTCGCGCACGCGCAAAGTGAGACGCGTTTTGTGTAGTGTGATCTATAGATCAATAATATGCAGTGTATGTGCTAGTCAAGCGAAGGAAATATGGTGAGTTATCGTGATTTTTCTTTTATTTCCTAAGTTTTTGTTTAGTAGTACCAATAAAAATTTGCGACGAAAAGATTTTCTGTGAATATTTAGGTTATTTATTTCTGCAGGTAAGTAGCTTTGTGGAAAATATTATATTCGTACTTCGTTTTCAAAATGAAATAGAAAATGTAAAGTTTAATATTCCATGCCACTTTAATTTTTGGTACTAATAAGGAAACAAAAAAACATACGTTTATGTTTTTAAAATGGACAACCAACTGAAAACATAGAATTATCGGTCATGTAAAACAAAACGTGTTTAACTTCAATTTGTTTTCCACTTTTCTAACTCATCAATTTTATTATATAATTTAAATAAATGTACACCTACAGTATCTTCTTCAATGATAATATATTATATCCAATTCTATTAACTTTTTCGCAATTTCAATCGATATTTACATTTTATAATCGATGAGTATGAAACTGTGTCACTTTCGAAATAATTTTTCCCTAAGAATATCAGATTTGCATTCGAAACTGATGTCAAATGTCATAATCATAATACAGTCCTAATGTATGTCATAATGTTTATAAAGACGTAATAACTGATTTATTATTTAAAACTTTTTGCATTGTGTTTAGATGAATGCATTTTAAGAAAATTGCTATGTACTCAATTTACATTATTGTATTTTTAGAAGTAGGTTTACAGTGGTATTATAATATTTTGACAAGTAGGTAGAACTAGGGGTGGTCTTAGACCAGTGGGGACCACATGGAGAAGAACCGGCATTTGCCGACGTTTAGTGCACATAGACATAAGTGCCCACTGAAGCCTATCTGGAACAAAATATTTTCATTTTCTTTTTACCATAAACAGGTGTTTGTTGGACTATAATAATATCCACAATTATCAAGAAATTAATCAATAAAATGCAGGTTACTATTTCTTAATAAACATTCTAAAAATATATAAAAGATCTGGAATTGTTAACATTGTATTTTTTTCTTATCTTTATTTTTACCGACTTCTAAAATCTATGAAAACGTGATACTAAAACCAACAAAGTCATAGATAATTGAACAAAGATAACTAATAATTAGGGTGCGACGTCGTTACCAGTAAAAATGGTGAAGCTACAAAGTTGCGCTTGCGTCGGAGGACAAAGTTACGCAAGGCAGAAGGCCGCTGCGCAAAGGTCACGCCGTACGACAGATTCGCCCGGCGTTAACGGGAATATAAGCATTTTAGCTAGACATTTTTATTTAATCATTTTAAATGGAACAAAAAATGATTAAATAAAAATCTTGCAAAATACTAGTTGTAAATTTTTCTACACTAATTAAAAATCACTTTTATTCGTCCTGAGATTATAATTGGAAAAAGGCAAGGGCGATATGGTTAATGAGAAAAAAAATTGATTATAATTTCTAGATTGATTTTATATTTGGTGTCACAAAGATTAAATTTTAAGATGAAAATAACGTACGACATTGATTTAAACATTTTAATTTTACGCTTAGCGATACACTTAGCCAGCATTAATTTATAGGTATTGAGATAATATTAATTCTTCTTACTGGATGAGCAACTTCATTAATTTTAAAAAGTAAAAATATAAGTAAATTCTTTACACTACGACTATTTATATCCACTATCATTCTAAGGATTATTAATTTGAAGTTCTGTCAGCCGTGACTTTGAAACGGCGGCATTTATATTATAGCATACCAATAATGTTGTATCTGTCATGTATTTCTTATAACAAATAAATCATGTATTACTTCTTAAAATACGATGGGCATTTGAATTTATAAAAGGCACTTAAATAATTAAACTTAAATAAAATTGCGCATAAAATGTTACATGCGATTCTCAAATCGATACGTTAGCGGCATGTCAAGACTTGTGCAGTGATCTTTAACCCGATACGTAACATATAACGTAAAGTTTACCGAATGTAACTTCAAATGTTACCGACGAATTTCGTATTGAGAGATGTTCTGAGATCTGCTTGTCCGATTAGGAGTAAGCTGTCAATGGAAACTTTTCTTGTTGGTACATCATTATTGGGTTTTAGAAGTGGTAGATGGTGTGGGGACCGCCTGTAATTTTATATGGTCCTAAAGTGTTTTTTTTTCGTGGTAGAGTGATCAAATGAGTCCTCCCACCCAGGGCAGGGCGGAAGAGACTGTCAGACTTGTACTGACTAAAATCCACGGTGTCCTTTTACAATTTTAGCAAACAAATGTGTGAGATTTATGAGAGAGAGCAAAAGAGTCCATATGTCTATTTATAATTAAAAGACGATTGGCATTTCCTTAAGTAAATTTTTACCTACATCTTTTCTCCCCGTTCTTTACTAATTCCTGCTACATATTTTACTTCGGAAAAAGTGAAAAACCATTACGAACTCCCTTGCAACTAACATTATACTGAAATATATGCCTGTTTTTTCTTTAGTTAGGATATGTCGCTCTGTCATTACCGCCATGTTATGTTTATGACACATTTAGTAGTTTCCAAATGATGGTCTCTGTCCTTGCCTTGGCCACTCTTCCAAAACTGCCTTAATCACCGTTGCACCACATTAAAACATAAAATAAGACAAACTTAGTCATTTTGTGACACATCTGTTCCATATTCATTATTTCATGGCCATCATATGCCTTAATTTATTTTTAATCTTTGCTCTTAAGGCATCTATAATATCAATGCAAAGCGGAATAACGAAACGAATGAACATCCTACATTTCGACGTCATTATTCTTTAGTAATATGCAAATAAACCGGTTCCAAAATATCAGGTTAAATAAAACCATTGTTTGGACAAAAGAATTTTTAAAATCGATCGAACAATATCACGTTTAATATTTGTATATTTAAATATAACCACACGCCAAGGTTCTTTCTTACGTAAACGATGCCTCGTTGGTCACTGCTTATAAAAACGTAATCGTAGAATTATTTTGCATAAATATATACAGTTTGCTCCTGTGATCTCAAAGAAAATGTTGATTTTATAGACCTAATAAGCAATTCTAGCCGAAAGTCGGGTTTCGCATTATTTAATCAGACGAATCGTCACATGTAATAATTATGTCAGACTATTCGATTGAAAGTATGTGGACAGATTTAAGGAAAATCTTATCCTGAACAAGAAAAATACAGTTAGGAAATAATAATTATAGTGTATCGTTTTTGCCAAAAAATAGTGCAAGTCTTGAGGAAGGTTAAATTGACTGAAATCGCAGACGAAGTCGCGGACAGACTGATAGTTTCATAATATGTTTACATATGATACTAGATTCTATTCATAGATCATACAAATATTTGTTCCGTGCGAGGATCGAGTCCGCGACATGCTACGCAGCAGTCGATTGCTGAGCCGCTGCGTCAAACGTGCCGCTGTTCGCTACACAGATAGTTTAAAACCTGGACTAACACATAGGAATTGTAAAAAATGCCATACATTTCCGTTTGATGATTACTATAATTCACACGGGCGTACATAAGCTAGTAATTATATAAATATAGAGTAGGCATTCTTTATTTAAAGTCAAACCGCTACTTTAAACTTCCTAATGACACACTAGTTTCTACAATTTGAAGAAGCTTTAACGTTTGTATATTTAAATATCAAACCACACGCCAAGGTTGTGTGTTGCGCAAACTTGTCATTGGTCACTCAAGAATGTATTAATTAAAACATATTTAAGTAATGATGTAGCTATAAAAGGTTTTATTATATTTCTTCTTGTTATGAGGAGCAGTAAATAACTTGTAATTACCGGATTAACACCGGTTAGCAATTAGGCTTCGCTTATTATTGCGTGTTTGGCATACTGTTGAGTCGAGAACCTCATTATGAAAGATTTAAAGGTTTATCTTGTTGTTATTTGTAATCGCTTTTTTTATTTTCGTAAATGGCACATCCTGGATGAGGATTTAAATTAAAACGTCTTAGAAACTTTATTTTTTAGGTATGAAAATACTATAATATTTTCCAATGTTGCTTCAATCGAAACTATTGAACAAAGTTTTCAAGACTGTATGCACTAAAACAACCGCAAAGCAATCAAATTTAATTGGTATCCCACCCGCAGGACGTGTTTAATAAGCTAAGTTTTTAACTTTATTACTTTAACTCTAAGTTAATATTTAAACACGCTCCTCAATACAAAGTCACAGCGTATGAACAGCAAAACAAATGGTGGATAAAAAATATAAAACGTTTCTAACGACAAAAATATATATAAATCTATTAACAAAATTGTATTAACTCAAAACTTAATTAGAGTTGGACTCATCAGGTTACCGTGGCCCTGAAACGTAAGGGGTTAGTGAAGGATCACCTTGGGTTTTAGTCAGTACAAGTCCGATAGTCCCTCCCGTTCTGCCCGGGAGAACAATTTGATGATATTACCACGACAAGAAAAAAAAACTTCAAGACACTAGGATCACTTTTTCTTGTACTAAATATACAATATTCTTATTCTGTCTATAGTTTGGAACGAATTAAAGTTCTTTTTTTCCTTTAAAAAAACCGTTGCCCCACACTAGGAATTTCTCCTGTGTCGTGGGTGTGTTTACAAACATAGAAACTCACATACACAATCACCCAGACCCGAAACAACTACTTGTAGATCATACAAATATTTGCTCCGTGCGAGAATCGAACCCGCGACACGCAGCGCAGCGGTCCAATCGCTCAGCCACTGTGCTAACCGTGCCGTCAAAGTTGTTGAAGTTGTTTGTTATTTTTAATATTATCATGCAAACTAGAAACTAGTTCGTCTAGAAACAGTCATTTAGATTAATAGGTAGCATTTCAGATCGAAACAATTTGTGTATTTATATATTCAGAATGAATTAATAAATCTTGACCTCTGACTTCAGCTTTCAAAACATTAATGTGCCAGACGTTAAATTCGATTAAAATTACTGGTCAAAATGTGTTAAAACATTAGGTCGTATTAGGTCATGATGTTAAATCACTTAATCTTTGCTTATATTTATAAATGCGATGATTTAGGTGTTCGGATGGATGGATTGATGTTTGTTACTCAATCACGACTGAACGGCTGAAAGGATCTTAATGCAATTTGGCTTTTTGATAAAGATTGACCGAAATGCTCAAGGATACTTGTGCTTTAGATAAAAAATGTCACAAAGATTTTGTTTAGTTGATTTGCAATCACTGAAAATAAGTACGTAAAGACAAACCGAAGATGATTATTTTATGCAAAAAAGTACAAGTCATGTAAATTCAGATACAAAAAAAGAGCCTCGACAAAATCTTGTAGTTTAGGTGTTTGAACTTCTTTAAATATGGGGTTGAGAATTCTCAAAAATTCAAAAAATCGTGAATAACTCGAAAACTATAAGAAATCGCAAAATATATGGGGTCGATTCGGATACCCTACAGCGCGAGGGTTTTTATTCTCTCTTTGGTTTCAATGTTCGGGCCTGTTATGTATTAGTATTATTCTACTGTAAGTAGTACAAAACTAGTAAAATTTTGCATCGATGATCACTGACTGTTTAGCTGCATTATTCAAGCTCCTTATCTTATTAACAAAGGTGTTACCGAAACCATTGCCCAATAAACAAAGCCTTGTAATCTAAATATCCTAGAATCCTTCATTGTTGATGGAACAAAACAATATTTTTTTCGGCAAATATTTTCATAAACAATAGAACTAGAGGAATGCTGCGTGCGTTTGTTACTTCTCTGAGACTGTTTGTGGTCCAAGTGATAATTTAATAGCGGTTTAGAAACAGTACGAGATAAATTAAAATTGCGGACGGGATTCATAACTTGCCAGATCTATAAAGCGAACTTAAACTTAGCTCTAACGTTTCATCTGAAAATAAGCCTTACTTGTTGGTAATTATGTAATCCGTTCACATTAATTTGACTAAAAGATAAAGTATACTGTATGCAGTATAAAGGTACAGGTTTCTGACTGACCGGTCTGCAGTAGTAAAAATGAAGATAAAATAAATATAAACATCGTAAAAAGCAACTTATCACAAATGTCCATCTTCCTTATATTTAAATGATTGGCAGTCATTATAAATTAAAAAATCATAATCAAATATAACTCCTGGCTGATCTTAAACTAATATCCGTGACCTCAGTGAAGCATACAACATGGATTAAGACAAGACAAATAACGAGATTATTAATATAAATCATGTTATCACTACTACAAATGTCTGCCAAAGGTCATAGTTTGTTAAAAATTAATAAATAAATACTTGTACACCGTTGCTGCATGTTTACAACATATTTTATCATAAATAAATAGTATTTTAAAACAAATATGAATTAGTTATAAGTCTATTTCCAGTTGAAGGTTTGTTTTGATTACATAATGTTTAGGCGCCACCGCCATAATTAATATGTAGTTTTAGTCAACGTTACTTAGACTTGTAAGTAGAATTATGGCATTAGGAAGTTGGAATACTTAAGAGTAAAAACATTTAGAAATAATTATAGCGATTTTATCAGATATGCTGCATACTTTTTGAGTAAGCTTAATTTTGAAAGATTAAAAACTTATTAAAAGTCGGCCTATGATGTCGAAATATCCCAAACATAAACCTTACCAACAAATGTTTAACTTTTTTGTAGTAAGACAAATATAGTCTGTAGAAAGCACAACTCAGTTAAATAACCGCTATCGCTTATGACTTGTATCCAAATCTAAGCAATGTACGCACCACGCGTCCTACTGTAGATGCAACGACAGATAGTTTTGTGTTGTTCGCTTTGTTTAGCCACCTGACAACATACAAGCAGCGTACGCTCCGGTTCACAAGTCATTAAACATGTTTAGCATGAAAGGTGAAATTCAATAATAAAACTGAACACGATCAGTGAACCATGTTCACGGGCTGTAATAGATGACAATGCGTTACAATGCTGACGCTACCAGCTGTGAAATGAAACGCGACTTAATTGTGTTTGATCGTAACAACTCAGTTTCAATTAAATAATATTGTTTTTGCTTTCGATAGACATTAAGAAATAGCTTTTAAAGTAAAAAGGTTTCATACAGTAAAAAGATTATTATGGTATTTGAGAAATAATTACATGGAAATGATTAATTGCAAAAAGTAATTGATGTTTCTTAAATAGCAATGTGGGTTAAATGGTTGATTTTAAATATCTTATAAAAACCGTGAAGTGATTTCTTCCATTGTTATTGATATTTAAAAATATGCTTATTATGGAACTTTTAATTCGAAACGCTTTATCCTCATCCTAATTGTCTTCTCGAAGAATAGCATTGTTTGGTTTTTTGATGATATTTTTTTAATTGGAAACAAATAAATGTTAGTAAATTTTGTAATTAATATTTACAACTTCTGTGAATTATTGGCATGCGTAATTTATATTTTTTTTGTATTTTTTCTGTGTCTAATATTTTTGGTTTTTATTTAATGTACTAATGTCGACTAACTATCTTGTTATTTAACCACGAGTCTCTTGCTAGTTTTCCCGGTAAGGAAAGTTAATGAAATGTTATTTCGTTTTACAAATTAAGTCTGTTTCTAAAAACCATCGTCCGCGACTGTCTCAAAATGGCGCAACCCAGTAGCGTCTCAGACATGTTATGAAATTCTGATTGACAGTCATGCACAAAAGCGGAAGGTTCGATAGAATAGAATAGAAGAAGAATTAGAATAGATATTGAACGCATTTTAAAATTTATTAATTTACTGCTTTAAATGTAAATTCGAGTAGTCTCTATCATCTAAACCATATAAGTTAACAGATATTTGTGATTTATGATCAGTAATTAAAGTTTAACATAAATTATTTTTAACAATATGTTTAACATCTTTATTAAGTTTGAAGATATTTCCTACTCAAAATAATACGTGCAATGTACTTATCACAACATAAATCATGTTTTTAGACTTGAGTGAGGAATTTTATTTAACTGATTATTATCTTTTACAATATGATTTATTACTCGTACCACTGCTACAAAATAAAATAAACTAAGGTTTCGAGAATTTTTTGCTTAAAAATTATCGTCACTACAGTCATAAACAATGTACCAAAAATTGATAAATAAAACCGGAAAAAACTTTGATCTAATAATTAAATTATTTACATCTTAATATAAAAGTTCCAAAAAATCGTTGTTATTAATTTTATTCAAAAGCTTATATTATTGAAATGCCTTTTTTTCTCTTCAGCTATAATAATCCAAATTCTTGTTTAAATAAATCAAAACTAGTTTCATAAATATACATAGATATATTTTATATCTACGTATCACGTGTCTTAAAGACAGTGGAATACTAAACTTAAAATTATCAAAAGTGTTCGTTT
This sequence comes from Agrotis puta, assembly GCA_943136025.2. Taxonomy (NCBI): domain Eukaryota; kingdom Metazoa; phylum Arthropoda; class Insecta; order Lepidoptera; family Noctuidae; genus Agrotis; species Agrotis puta. The sequence continues at coordinate 1,080,176 of OW964168.2, forward strand.
TAGCAATAAGTTTGTTTCTTTAGTTCTATAATATCTTTATTTGGTGTTTAGTTCCTCTTCAAAAAATTGATGATATTGTTGTGTTCATAAAGAATAATGGCTACCCCTCATTATTTGTGATTCTTCTCTCGCAATACTATGAAAACCTGATAGGTCAGATACGTATTTGGCAATAGGCAATTTTGCACATTTTCAATAGGTTGAATCGGTGAAATTACAGGGACATGAGAATTTATAACATTGCCTTAAAGGTCGGCAAAGCATCTTAACCTCTTCCCTTTGAGGTCATTACTCATACGAGTACTGTTAGTCTGTTAGTTTTCCAGTTGCAGCCGTGGCACCACTTTTCATTATAGACGACGAAAAATGTAGTCTAATCGTAAAAATAGTAAAAAAATATAAATCATTTTGAAACAGAAACATCATGTTAAACATTCAGTTTTAATTCAGCAAAATTTGGATGTAAGCTTGAATACAGAATAGCACCACCATTTCGCTCATATAGATGCTAAAATAAACTTATTCAAAAACAGCAAAAGGTCCTATTTCCAATAAGTACTAAACATCGGTTCAAAATAAGAGACAATCTTTTAATTAGCAGATTGTACTACAGGTAAAACAAAATGTAATCCTTATGAACGGATGGTTTCGAAACATTAATTCGATTTAAAGGTATTTTTGAAAGTGACAGCCTACTTGATACATTATTTTTTTCTTCATAATTTTGATTAAGTATGTCAAAAGAATAAAGGTGCGGTCAAACCGAGTGGATCGAATAACGGACTTGCTGCGGACGCAGACTTTGTATAATAATTCAGTTAATATACTTGACAAAGGAATATGTTAGGGCCGTATGTGACATTCCGATTATGTCTCCTAATCCCAGAGAAAAAGGGGCGAGTGAAAGCGCTTTCCCTAGACTGTTTCCTACCTTTCACTCTACACGGTGCCACAGAGACTCATGGGAAGTTTGATCATGTAACGTCTTTGTTAATCGAAAATCTTAATAGTTCTCCATGAGTTATTAATAAATAAATTGCAAAAAAAAACGTGTTGCCATTAATAAATCACATTTCTCATTGAATATTCACGTAATTTATCCTTTTGACAAATGATATCCTTAACCTCATAACATATTTTGCTCACAAATCGCTATGAGAAAAATCAGAACACAAAAGACAGAACAAGTTTAAAAACTTCACACATATTGTTTTAAGACCGCTAATGATACGGTACACTAAACTTAGTAAAATACCTATTATAAATACATAATTATAATGTACTTATAAAGAGTGAATTTGTACGACAAATCTGAACACCACAACAAACCTGTGAACCGTGTTCAAGAAGTGTCAAAACGTGGTCTACAAAAAAAAATACTCTGACAGCTCTTGAACCCGATTTGTGATGATTGGAGATCGCGTTTTGTAGCGGAATTATGCTTTCAGATTACCATACACTAATCAGTTAATCAATTTTCAACTGTTGATAAACAGTCTAGATTCTAGAACTATCAAAATATCCATTAACGAATATATTCTTTAGAGTTTTTTGCTAATTGTTCGTTTGAGAACCATAATGGCATCTAATTGTGATTAATGCCTAAAAGATAATTGAAGCTTTCCTGGTGAACAAGTTGTTTATCCTGTTTCTCAAAATACTAATTTAGTATGCTCAAATTCCTTATATAGAGACACGGATATAGTTTTTTGCTTGGGGATTCTCAATGTTAAAAAAACGGAATTTAAGTGTTAATCTGTTTGACCAGGACATCCTACTAGATATTGTAATTTAATTGATAAAACACTGACCACCACTTTTGGTAGAATGGAAAATACAAACGCATTTAGTGCCTACAACATAGAGTCTATAATTGCAACGAAAATAATCAACACAAGCGCAAATAAACTTGAATTTTCAATGTCAATTATTAAGCAAATATGTCAAAGGTGGTCCGAAGTGTCGTCTTCAAGGAAGTACAATATTATGTACAAGGTAAAAGGAACTGTATGGTCAAATCAGTAATGTCCAAGTTTATTTATTGAGGTTTTATGAGTTACGTCATTTAGGAATTTGTGCAAAAAATATGTAATTTGGCGAGAAATTAATGATTTGAATATTGATGTTGGAAAACCTTGAACTTTTAAAGTTTTATCTGTTGGTACTAATTAGTGAAGAGGTCGTTAATACTAGTGGCTTAAATTGTCTCAAGTAAAGTTTAAATTAGTTTTTTTTTATTGCCATTTATTTTTATTCCCAAATACATAAATATTAATTAAACTATACAAATATAAACATTCTAAATTTAAATAAAACTAAACTATGGTAGACCATCGTAAAATTCATCCTCAACGCTGTCAGCTGGTAATGTGCCCAAGAGACTGGCGGCGTTGCCTCTCTGTATGGCAATACTTAGTCTCTGGCCAAGGTAAAAGCCAGCTCTTGGGTTACGGGAAGCGTCAACAAGTCTTTTACTGTTTTATATATAACTTATAATAGTAATTTGCGAAATCATTATTTTATTGAGACAAAGTAGAAAAGCTTGAAAATTATAATTACTGTAAGGAAAAACTTTAACTTATTCTCAATTGCAATAATATTGAAATAATTAAGAAGAATATATTTTCTTGGAGTCTTTTACACAATTTCCTGATAATTAAATTATTAATTCAAGGTGCAATCATCTCGAATGAAGTGCCTGATTAAAATAATGGTTTACCCAACAACTATAAAAGACATATTTGGTAGACTCGATACTTAATCCTCCCACGTTCGGGACAAGTGGTCAAAATGATGTAACTGTTGCATACATTACCATGTATTTTTGTTTCTGTTGAAAAAAATATCAATTTAATTTATCATGTCATGGCGCCACACTTAGTAATAAAGACGTATGTGTAATTGAGCACATAAGTCATTTTGTTTGAAACACAGTTTTTCATGATATTTAAAAGATTAATGCAGACAACTTTCGCGCCGTTAATAGTCATAAGTATAACAAATGGTTAAACTCAACTCAGACCAATATAATTTTCTAGGTAACTCGACTATGTCAATATTAACAGGTTTTCATTAATATGCCAATCATACAAAAACAAATAAGAGAGTATCAACAAAACATGATTGTTAGCAACTACCAATTTGTAGAAATACTCAACAAAAACTAAAAAGTAATAGGTACAATGTGGCAGTTTAATATGATCAAAATATGTGAAGAGGTTCATTGACCTTACAGGTAGTGTATAGAATCGTTAACGCGTGGATATAAATAAAACTAATAGTTTATAGTTAAAACTTTGTAAATGTATTGTAATAAAAATCGTGTCGCTACGTAAATTGATTTTCGTAAGGAATTATGATGATACTGCTGCTCACTAATTCTTATGTTTAAATGTCGAATATTTTTTTAACATAAATGATTTTTCACTGATTAACCTCCTATTAAATAAATTGCTCTAGAAATCTAAGAGACCTGCAATATTAATATGTTATTACATATTTCAAGAACATCTAATGTTCCTCAACACAATCCTTTTATAAAATTATGCAGTCATCAAGGGTCATAGTGGTCAAGTTTGCGAATCACTGATACCGAAGGTAATGCAACTGGCGTGGTTATGCATAATTTGTATTATGCAATTTTAAGCTTTGTATACCATTTGAGGTTACAGTTAGTCAGTTGCCGGAAAGTCTAACAACCAGCAAGGAAAGCCAACAACTAAAGGATACTCGTATGTGTCTGGCTGTAATTTATCTATAATATGTATGTATTTAGTAATATATAAGTATGTTTATCAGTTGTCTAGTACCCATAACACAAGCTCTGCTTAGCTTGGGACTAGATGGCGTTGTGTGATAGTTGAGGAATATTTATTTATTTATTTTTATTTATTTATCTTATTATCTAGTAATAACTGGACTATGCAAGCTGAAATGGCAGTAGGCTGGTCATGTATGCCGCAGAACCGGAAAGTTCTGGAATGGAGACCGCGCGTTGTTAAACGTAGTGTGGTCACCAGTCCATCATATCGGGGGCGTCCCCCGAAATGGACCAGTGACATGAAGAAGGTAGCTGGAAATGGCTGGATGAAAAAAGCCGTAGTTCAGCTATGGCGCTCCCCAGGAGAGGCCTTTGTCCAACAGTGGACTGCAATAGCCTGAAATGATGATGATGAACTGGACTATAATGGTCAAAAATGCAGTATCTCCATGTAACATGGTACTGGGCTGCATTTGGAAAGACTGGAAGCCGACCCCAGTATAGTTCGGAAAAATATTGGCAGATGATGATAGCATTACAGACAACACGACTTAAACTCAGAATTCTTCTTTACGGTAACTTAAACATCCCAGATATTTTCACAATATTTATAGTTTTGTTACATTGCTAAAAGGTTCAGGCGACTTGAATTTATCAGACATTTTCAAACATTGTCGTCCTATTTCAATCAATTTACACAAAACCTTAACAAATAATACACTTAACTCTTTCTCATGAATCAGTCTTTCTTGAAAATCCATAATAATCCGTACAACAGTTTTTGAGTTCATCGCGAACAGACAGACAGACGTGTCGAGTGACTTTGTTTCATATTAAGTAGTGATCGCCTTAACAACAGTTGACGAAAATATTCGAAAAACTTTTCCATATTTTAATTAATGTCTTACAAAATATCAATATTAGTTATTTTACTGGTTTTTGAATAACAAACGTTAATTAATTCAAACAATAGGTACGAATAAACCCGTTTTTACTAAGAAATATCGAATTTATTTGCGATCGAGATAGTTTTTATTTTTTTCTTTTAAATAATTAACGTCGAACACGGTGACATTAAGAGTGATAACTTGCTTTTTTAATGTCTCTATAAATAAAAACTTTTTATAATATCCGGGATGATCTAACAGACAAAAATATGTTAAAGAGATATAAAAAAATATATTTTCTTTTAGTGTATCACTGGATTATGGAGGTCACATAGGCAGTTATTTTATTTACCTACAATGATATTTCAGCTGCTTACGATTCGACCTGACCGGTACCAAAAGTATGGAAAAGGCTAAGCAGATAATGATAATGTTAACATTCTTTCTGAAGGGCAATATCACATCGTACATTGGGTGATATTGCTCAGAATAAAAATCATACTACTTTGAGAGCCATTTATAACACTCTGACTGGCGTTCCATTAAATAAGTTACCGGGATTTCCTTTTACCAATATATTACTCAAGAGCGCAGTTTGTAATAAATCAATATTTATTTAAGCTTTCACAAAACTTTCTGGGGTACACGTTTCAAAATACTTACAAAAAAAAAAGAAACATAATGTAGTTCTTGTTGCACAGGTTCCTGTATTATTCACAATAAAACACAATGGACTTTTATTAAATCCTATATTATGTATTCTCCCACACTCCTCTAAAAAGTCGCCATGTGCACCTGTCATTCACTAAATTGTGTCTCAGTCATTTTAGTCCGCCTGTACCCACGCCTAAACGCATACCACTTTCAAATTAAGATGTAATGACTGTTTTACAACCGTCTGTACTCGATTCGCGTTTTGTTCTCATTTACAAGCGTTGTATGCGTTTAGTTTTGGTTGATACTATTATATTACATCATACACCTTTCATTAAAAAAAAATACAAAAAAAAAAGTTACAGATAAGCATAACGTTATATAATCATAGTATGACTCTTATAAATTTACTCATATAAAAACAACTCTTATTAGTCATGTTTGTATGTTAACCAGTAGGTATTTATGAAATAAAGCAAAAACCTTAAGTTATAATAGGTACTAAAACCACTGAGACATATGTAAATTAACATAAGAAATAAAACAAAACCTTAAGTTTTAATAGGTACTATAAACTAAGACATGTAAATTAACATAAGAAATAAAACAAAACCTTAAGTTTTAATAGGTACTATAAACTAAGACATGTAAATTAACATAAGAAATAAAACAAAACCTTAGGTTTTAATAGGTACTATAAACTAAGACATACATACAGACGTAAATTAACGTAATGCTGCATTGAACCACGCACCCAAGTTCATCAAATTATTGAGATCTTAGATGATAAGATGTTCTTGTATAGACACAACCCTCAGCGTCTTTTACATCATAAGACCTGTTATTGTTAACTTTTATAATTTTACCCAAATACCATTTACATTTTGTTGGATCTTTTAAGAACCACACCCCTTGATTAACACAAAAGTTACCCTTTATTTTCGCTTTCTTATTATAGTTGTTTACATTTCTATGTATTACTTTACTAAATTCCATTTTTACATTATTATTTAACTTAGGTTCTAAATATCTATGAGTGGATGGTAACTTAGTTTTTAGGTTTCTATTCATAATTAATTGAGCTGGTGAGAAATGTGTACCTGAAACTGGTGATGACCTATATTGTAATAATGCTAGTCTATAGTCTGTCTTGTCTTCATGACATTTTGTTAACAATTTCTTAGCAATTTGAACACCTCGCTCTGCCATCCCATTAGATTGTGGGTAACGTGGACTCGAATAAGTAAATTTGAAACCCCAGTCACTTGCAAATTTATGGCACTCAAAAGAGTCAAAAGGAACATGATCTGTTACTATTTCTGATGGTATACCAAAGCAACAAAAAATATCAACCAGTACATTTATTACTGATTGTGCAGACTTGTTAGTTAATTTTTTTATATCTAACCACTTTGACATGTAATCATATAAAACAAGATAACTGTTCTTTCTGAAATCCATAATATCTGCACCAATTTTTGAGAATGGTAAATCCGGTACTTCATGGGACAACAAAGGTTCTTTGATGTTATTATTTTGGTAAGTCTGACAAACATAACATTTACTTACTATTCTTTCTATTTGCGAATCAATGTATGGCCAATAATATAAACCTCTAGCTAATTGTTTCATTTTAGTTATTCCTAAATGTCCTTCATGCAACTTATTCAAGAACTTAACCCTTAAGGATTGTGGGACTATTAATCTGTCATTCATAAAAATTAGTTGTTTATCAATTGTTATATTTTCCCTGAATTTGTAATAATTTTTTAGATTTAATGATAAGGTTTTTATATTAATTGGCCATCCATTCAAAGTAAAATTCGACAATTGAATTAATTCTTCATCTTTAATTGTTTCTCTTACTAGCTCTTGTTTTTGCTCAACTGTACATTGCAAATGTGTTGCCAAACCAATGCAATGCACTACCTCAAACATATAGGACTGATCTTCATCAACTTCATCCAAGTATGAGCGGGATAACAGATCTGCAATGTGCATTAGCCGTCCTTTCTGATATTTAAAATCAATATCATACTTTAATAACTTTAATTTTAATCTTTGTAGTCGTGCTGAAGGAATTTCATGTATTCCTTTTTTTTAATAATGTTTCTAGAGGTTTATGATCATTTAGAACATTACATTTTTTTCCATATATGTAATAATGAAACTTTTTTGTGGCCCATACTACACTTAATAATTCTTTTTCAATTTGTGAAAAATTTTTCTCTGCACTTGTTAAACTTCTAGAAGCATAACAGACAGGCTTGCCATTTTGCATTAAACAACAACCAAGTCCATCCTTAGAAGCATCACATTGAATTGTATTTGGTAATTTATCATTATAATTTTGTAAAACAGGTGCTGAACTTATACATCTTTTAATATTATTAAAGGTCTTTTCATGAATTTCTGTCCATAACCAAGTTGTATTTCTTTTTAATAACATTTGTAACGGAGATACTAACTCTGCTAAATTACAAATAAAATTTCTTAAATAGTTTATCATTCCCAAAAATACCTGCAATTCCTTTTTATTACTTGGACTTTTAATATTTAATATTGCTTTTACCCTATCACTATCAATTCTCATTCCATCCCTGGAAAAAATATGTCCAAAATATTTAATTTCTTTTAGTTTGTACTGGAATTTTCTTTTATTAAATTTTACATTGTTCTCTTTAGCTCTTTTAAGTACTTGCTCTAGTATTTTATCATGTTCAGTTTCATTTTCTGCACATATGCACAAATCATCACAATAAATTACCACACCGGGTATATCACCGAATGCTTTCTCAGTGTATTTTTGGAAAATCTCAGGAGCCACTGATAACCCAAATGGTAGTCTAAGAAATTTATAACATCCAAATGGGGTACTGAATGAACATAGATCTGATGATTTCTCTGTTAGTTTTATATTGTAAAACCCATCTGACAAATCAAGTACCGAGAACACACTTTTATTGCTTAATTTGCTTACTATTTCTTGCAAGGTTGGAATGAGATGATATTGTCTTATTAAAACTTTGTTTAAGTGTTGTGGATCTAAACAAATTCTTAAGTTGCCATCACTTTTTTCAATTATAACAAGATTACTTACAAAAGATTTTGGGTGTTCTACTTTCTCAATAATTTGATGTTCTTGCAGACTTTTTAATTTGTCCGCCAGTCTTTTCATCAATGCCTGAGGGACTCTACGTGGTGGTTTGACTACTGGCTGTGCATCAACCTGGGTGTGCAGTTCCAGCGGAGTGTGAAATTCACCTATTCCCTGGAAAAGTTCAGAAAACTGATTAATAATACTGTTTTTGTTTTTGTCTACACATAAGCTATTAATATTATAGTTCTTTAGTAATTCCAAATCTATAAGGGAGTTAAAACCCAATATAGGACGCACATCATTTTTAATAATAACAAATTCTACTTTAAGGGTTTTATTGTTCTTTAAATGAACATTTAATATTCTTTTACCCAATGGTTTTATCTTATGGCCCCCAAATGCTTCAAGTAAAATTGATGTCTCAGACCATTTAGGATTTTCATCACCGACAATCAATTTAAAATCTTTTAATGACAAAACATTTACTTGTGCTCCTGTGTCACATTTTAATAAAACTTTTTTATTTTCAATTTTTAATGTTGTTAACCATTCCTGTGGATTCTTACTATTATTACCAATGGAATGACACATCTTAACTAGTCACAAATCATGAACTAAATTATCATCATCTGGCTTTTCTATTTCTTGAACTACATTCACAGATTTACTTTTACACCCTACTGCAAAATGGTTTAACTTTTGGCATTTAGCACAGACTTTGCCAAAAGCGGGGCACTGTCTTGGCCCATGCTGTCTATTACATTTTAAACATTGATAAAGATAAAACCCACTATTTTTATTGTTTGTTTTGATTTTATTATATGTATTCCTGATATACTTAGCTTCTATCTTATCCTGGGAGCCCTTCTGACTTGTGTTCTGAAGGACATCAACTGTCACAGCTTCCTCTTGTTTTGTCATCACTCTCACATGTTCTTTAGCCAACTCAGTGGATCTGCATTTGTCAACTGCTTTTTCAAGTGTCAGTGCGCTGTCTTCCAAAAGCCTTTGCTGTACTTTCTTGTCATACACACCCATAACAATCCTGTCTCTCAACATTCTTGCATCATCTTTAAAGTTGCAATTTTTAACCAGCCTTCTTAATTCACTGTAGAAGTTATCGAATGTTTCACCTTCCTGCTGGTCACGTTTAAAAAAATTATAGGTACTGATCAGTTCATTCTGTTTGGGTTCAAAATACTGATCAAACAATATAAGCAACTCTTCGAACTTATGACTTTCTTCATTACCTTTAAGAATATTAAAATAAAGGTCTTGACCTTCCTGCCCTATGCAGTTGAGTAAGATGGAAGCTTTCCTTGCTTCTGTTACTTTTTCCAAACCAGCCGCAGATATGAAAACTTTCAGTTGCTGTTTAAAACCTTTCCACCTGGGCAACATTTCTTCAATTGAATCTAATTTAAGTGGTGATGGCATTCTGTATTCTATAGATGACCCCATGTCCACGTCTTCCAATAGCTGTTTATCTTCTTTACCCATCAATATTTTCTTTTTGGTTCGGTCTTCGGCTGCGCCATGTATTATTCACAATAAAACACAATGGACTTTTATTAAATCCTATATTATGTATTCTCCCACACTCCTCTAAAAAGTCGCCATGTGCACCTGTCATTCACTAAATTGTGTCTCAGTCATTTTAGTCCGCCTGTACCCACGCCTAAACGCATACCACTTTCAAATTAAGATGTAATGACTGTTTTACAACCGTCTGTACTCGATTCGCGTTTTGTTCTCATTTACAAGCGTTGTATGCGTTTAGTTTTGGTTGATACTATTATATTACAGTTCCTTCTCACGCTTATTAAATAAAGAAATACTCATGTAATTATATGTATGTAAACTTACGTCTGTTATTAAATTATCTACAAAAAAGTGCCATACCGCACTGAGCTCACCTTTCGACACTTACACAAGAAAGATAAAATTATTATAAAACCAGTTCCAAATTTAGCAATAAAATGTTTAATAAGTGTCATTTTTGACCACCTGTGGAACTAATTGTGGCCATTAATGTTGTCCTTGGTGACTATAGATAATGTGGGAGATGATTTAATAAAATGTATTTTCTTTGAGGAGTCAATGGACCTTCGGTTTTATCATTTACTTGATACACGTGATCTGAATTAAAATAATAATCAAGGTATTTTATTAAATAAAAAAGGTCCTTTTTTAGCGTGGTAAAATCATCAAATGAGTCCTCCCACTCAGGGCAGCGAAGCGGGAGGGACTGTCAGACTCGTACTGACCAAAATCCACGGTGTCCTTCAATAGCCCTTTTACGTTCCGGGATCACGGTAATTCGTGAGTCCCACGACCCCGGCGCGCTTTGGCCCTTTATAGAGGGGGGCCTCGTCATTTTGCTGACACTCTTTGAGGCGCGCGTGGAACGTAACGCGCCGTCGACCCGAGCATGGTCCATGGTCGGACAGCGACTTGCCCATTACTCGCTGCCCGCAGGCCCAAATTAAAAAGAGGTCCTACAATAATTGTTGTTAGTATTTAAATCGAAAAGATTAACTATTGTCAATAAATCGTGATTTGGCGCGGTTAATATACCACAAATTAGTGCTGCAAGGCTTTTCTCTATAAACACAGCATATAACAGTGAGGGCGCAGCGTACTGACTTACCATGTCTGATTAATTTCACTTTAATACGATTAAAATAAAAATAACCTAAAACTTTGTTCTGATTAAAACAATAAAAGAAACAGAAGTAACAAAAACTTGCAGCTACCTACTAAATTCCCAATCATTGGAAACAAAATTAAAAAATAAACACATTATAAATCAGACGACAAATCTCATAACATTTATATCTTCAATTGACATTGCGTTGACATTGACAGGCCGGATCTATGCGTAGATGCGTAGGAGCATCGTAACCTAAGTGACCCGATATGGGTGTCAGATGAGAGGTAGAGAACAACAGTGTAGGTGCTCTGGGTCAGTACCTTGCCTTCGCTATTCTTTATAGACTCTCTGTTTGTTCGATATACTAGCATTTATTTTGTGTTTTGTGAAACTTTATTTTAACTCCTTTGTCGTCATCATCAACAATTTAAAGACATGTGATATTTTACACTAGACCCTCAGTCTAATTAATCTCTTTAATAATTCGAAGAAAAGACTCTTCCCCTGCAGTGGGAATTTCATAAGCTAATTATATTTTTATACAATTTTAAATGAACTTTGAATGAAGTTCATATTTTCTAAGTATTTTTAAACGGACTAACTCTTGTATTGAGAATCGTATCATATTGATAGTAAGTTTCAAATTATTCTCTTTCACTGTGTCTAATTTATTGAGTCCTCTCAAAGCCTGCCAGAGTCGCGGAATCGTCTTCAGAGGCTACCGTGACCCTGCAACGCAATGGGCAACGGAAGGAATCAGATGTTTTTAATAGTCCCTAAGAGTCCAGTCTATGAGCGGAGGAATTGGTGATTTTGCACGTAAGAAAAATTGGCAATTTCACGGATTGAACTGTAAATACCACGTGTCATTATTGATGAGGAAAACTACAAGAGGTTTTAATTATTATTGAACACTGTCGAAATTGCAACGGAATAAGCAATATCTATGGTGTAAATGCAATAACTGCGCTTGACACCAATAAAGAAAGTACCATCCAAGCAATTACCAGTAACCATTAACAACTAATCAACAAAATTTACTTTTTACCCAACTTCGCATGTTTGCCAATTGAATAGACAGACAATACGTTTTTTACACACACTATAATAATGATAGGAATTTGAATCCTTTGTTTTATGTCGACGTTACATTTTGTGCTCAATGCCAAATGCAAATAAAAACGGAATCGTAATATTGTTGCATTCAATACGACCGATTGTGTTTCGTAAGATGAGATGGTATCTATTTTTAAGTTTATGGTAGAGCTAATAATGGTTTTATGAAGATACCTCAAAGTTCACAAAATTAAAGCAAAGATTAGCAAAGCATCATCAAATATCTACTGCATAGTGATTTATAGAGTGAGCCAAGTTCACGCGTCGCCGCGTGCTCGATATCACGTTCTATGATTTTGTGGTTGAAAAACATGGCGGTTTCACCAAAATGTTTCCTTCAGAGCAGTGATGACCTTATAGATTGATGTATGCATAATTTGGTAATTTGCAACCTGAAAGATTGTTTTCATAATTCAATCGTTTTGCAATAAAAATAGTAAAAAAGTACCATAAAAGTACGTTATGTAGGAATATTGATGAGTATTATTGAATGTGAGGGCTTGAGCAAGAATGGAATAAGGTCAAGGAAAAAGACATGTCCTGTAGATGAAAACTTGATAAGTCACCGTAACCAGAATACCTTGAGAACGCGGATCAATCCGAGACACAAAAATGCAAATATTAAATGTAATTGGAATCCTCCATGAATGATGATGAAGATGTTTTTTCTAAGAAAACATTCTCGAAACTTGTTTGAGGTCAGAAAATTTTAATAGGATTCTTCATTTTAATAATATAATTAAAAACAGGCTATTAATTAATATTGTTATGTTTCTTAATACTAAATCCTGTTTTTTATTTTTCTTTTTTAAGAATTATGTAAAATCTTAAATACCTTCGGTGATACAAAAAAAACTGTGACATAATCTGAATAGATAGGTAATTTCCATGGAAGCCGAACGGAATGGTTAAACTATTAAAACATAATAAATTGATTACTATTTATAATTTATTATTATTTATTACATCAGTAAGCAAGACCAGAATACACGTGGAAGAAGCAAAAGAGTTTACAAGGAAAGCTTACGATCCGTTGTTGGAATTAAGCGTCGGTTTAGCTAAGTAGAGGGACATTTATTCTTAATGATAGTCTTCTTTTTGTTAGAGGATGTAGCCATCTTTAGTGTCAGAATTTATTATGCCACTTCTGGCTTCCAAAATGTTAAGTGCATCTATCACTAAATGCAACAATAGAATTGATGGACGACCTCAAAAAGTTATCGCATCCATCAATCAGGTCATTACGTCAAGTGCGAACTGTTACTCAACGGTCAAAAAGGCCACAAGGCAATTCCTTGTTTGTGGTTTAGCTTATTAGATTGGACATATTATCATTCTTGTAATCCCCAAAAGGTTAGGCGTGTCATCATCATTATCCATGACCAGATTTGACCCACTGGATACAAGTCTTTCTTTGTTTTGGCAATCTCCACACTACTGTGCAAACCTCATTTTGGCAAAAATAACATCTGCGTTTCTCCCTTTCAGCAGTGGTGTTCCTTTCTTTTTTTATCTTGCTTTGGGTGGAACGCACTGGACTGTCATACTCTTACTGACTAAAATCTACCCTGTTTCTATAATTGCTGCAGCAAGCCAGCAACAGGACACAAATCCTGATTCCGGAGCACAAACATAGAAATTCGTGATGGATAAACCCAATAATCACTAAACCAACGATCAGGACTGATTATGATCAACTGTTAAATTAAAAACGTCTATGGACATAATAATGTAAGATTCTGCGAAATCATCACTATATTTTTTTAGTATCCGGGAGATACAGGAAAACCCGAAACAGAAGACGTTTGCAATTTTGCATAAACTTTGAACGTTAATAGGTAAAGGGCAATGGACTCTCCAAATATGCGCATAAATTTTGTTAAACCTGGGATTGTTCGATAAGGCGTTGTAGTGAGAGGATCGTAAATACCAATGTAGATATTAAAGATGACCATATTAAGTTTGGGAAATAATAAGGTAGGTATAAGATGCGGATGCAAGCGTCGTTGATCAAGGCACATTCTGCTATGGGGTAATAATAGGTTGATATTAATTAACATACGAAAAAAAAATTAAGCTCTTGATCAAATTATTTAATGAGGAAGGGAAGGCAATGACAGAATAACCATAGAAATACCAAAAGAAGAAATACTTCGTAAAAACATACACTGACGTGAAACGAAGGTCATTTCACATACTCCTAACATTACTACACAAGAGATAAGCAAAACTTTTCCAAAAATGGACTGCGTTCAGTTTCATCACCTGACCCGGATCTTGGAAACCCATCCGGACAAATACCGGAGCAAGGACAAATTCTCAACCAAATATATTGTCGAAATATCAAGGCTACAAAAATAGCTCATCCAATTTGATTTACGACTAAAATAAGCAATAGCCAGAAATCATATTTCATTGTAATTTAAAATCGATGTGTCTCTGTGACGTATATGGTCCGAAGTATATTAATATAAAATTGATTGTAACTGGTTATTTTTATTTGGTTGATTTATGGCTGATTCTTTACTTAAATGTTAGCTTCTATTATTGTGGATGTATCCTCTTCAAGCTTTGAGCTTATTAAATGTTATTGCTATACGCTTATAGAGTTTCATCATTATTGTATTTTGTGGTCTATTGATAATTTGAGTAACAAAGTTAATGTTAGTACCTATTGTGGGGAAACTTAAGCCTTCTTATTTATTGATTAACTGCACAAACAGTCTTATTTTCATTGTCCTTTTGCTTGTAGTTACCGTTAATATATTTATATTTGGCAGTGGTTTAACATTTACTAAAAATAAAGTTTTGTGTTGCTCGCACAACAATTTTGTTAGCTCAGAATGTGGAATGTGTTCATCATACGATTAATCTACTATATCTTATCCTTCAGGTTACCGTCGCACCTCTGTTTTTTTAGCTACTGTAATCACATATATATATATTACAACATTTTCGATGTTCACAAAAACATTTGATGAAGACGTAAGACTATCATTATAGTTGATTTCGCTTTTACATCAAACGCTTGCATTAGTTTGATAGCTCTATTAACCTTTATCTTATTCTTCAACATTAACTCAGGTATTTCAATAAAGTCTGTACCTTAGTGCTTGTGCTGTTTAACTGAATCCTTTTTCAGATACCGCCCTATAAGGACATTGCCATAAATGGTATTTTCCCTGTCCAATATTCAATTGAATTAAATACAATTTTGTTGCTATCTTAATAGCATCTGTTTACAAATAGTTGAAACTTTCCTTAAAGTTTAATACATAATAAAAAAAGTATTTAAAGATATCCGATTACCATTGCATTTAATGTAGTTAACAAGCTGAAACAATCATACATTTAAATAACGAGAACTTTTATAACCACTGATAAAGATATTGAATAGATTAGTAGTAAAAACGAAATCAAGCCACACATATATCATAACTTTTATTATGTGAAGGAAAACCAAGACTTTATCAACTTTTTGTGTCGATACTTTGTACAAAGATTCGACATAAATGATAATTATAGTACGAGTACAGTAGATAAACTACTGCCTTGGGTAATCCCAGAAACAATACAATACATAAAGAACATCAAGAACTCAAAAGCGCTCAAAAAATGTTATAAATAATTACCGTACATGAGGTCCTCATTACTATCCTACAAAAGCTTGCGTTACTTGAAGTTACGCAAGCCAGCCGACTGGACGAACCAACTGCCAAGTATGGCATGATGACACCAAAAGACAATAAAATTGGTTTCGATTGAATTCCGTTGAGCTGAGTGAATGATTTTAGTGTCTTGAAGGGACGGAATAGGGCCAAGGTATTGGTTTGTTTTAATTTGGCTTCTAATAGCTACGTATTTAATAGATGTTGCGGATATAAAAATTTTAGTGGACGAAGAGACAGTTGGTGGAAAAATATACAGCGGAATAGAATCCAGAATATGTTGTGAAACGTATCTGCATTTTTTTTTTTATAAAAAATTGTAAAGAACTATTTGACACCGGACCACCCACCGGTCACCTCAGTTTACGGTAGCAGTACAGCTAGGAGATGAATGCCATACACACGTAAAATCTTTTTAGTCTTTAATCTCTTTTTAGCAATGCCTCATCGGTTGTAGTAATTCTTTTTCAAAACAAATAGTCTAAAAAGACTTAATAGTAATAAATATTTAACACTCAAAACTATTTGAGACTTTCATATCAAAATATTAAATTTTATCAAGAAAGGCTTCATTACTGATCTCATCAAAATCTTCAATTTAAACTCATATAACATTAGAAGTACATCTACTATTCCTCGAATCATTAAAATCCAAGTTATCTTTAAATAAGGTGTCCTAACACCACATTATAAAGCAGTTAGCACAAAAAGTTAATGGTCGTTTAACTTAAGCCTTGGATGCCCACGATCTTTCACCAGTTTCTGGACAAACTAGTTGGAGCTAATTCATAGATGGCTGCCATATTATTTGAATGTCATTTGAAAAATCTATTTACTATCTTGGTAACTGGTGCTTTACAATAGAGCAATAAAGTCTTACTGATTGTAATTCTATTGCGGCGAAACTTAAAGTGATGTTTATGTGTTTGAATTGTAATGTGCTAATTTCCATCTTAGATAAATATTTCGAGACTAGATGAGCATTATATAGTTATGGAACCGTTGCCTAGACTATTGACCCACTCATTACTAGATATATCTACAGCAGGTGTTTGTATGTACTACATGAATAAAATTGAAAGTAGGGCCTGGCAGCATGCGTAACTAGTCTTTATGCATGACTGGGTCAAAATGCCCGGTGAGGTCATGCGTAAATATTTGAAATGCAAGAACTGAGAATATTTGATTATCACAATCTTAAGCTAACAGAAGAACAAAATACATCGATGGACAAACAGTGACTAGTTGCACTGAATGTCGAAAATCTTGACCAAAGTAAAAAGAAAACGGTAAAGAAATATTCTTATGTGGAAGCCTACAGAAATCAATATGCATTATTAAGAGGCAGATTTTATCTTCAGAAGTTTTTATTTTTCAAGTTTCCTTTTAAACCTACATGGCAGTGACTTTTGACCGAAACAAAACTTTTATTACAGTTCGAAGTGTGTTTCTTTTTATCAAATTAATGCCAAATGTTAGCCTTAAAATAGCCGTTTAAAAGATGTCAATCAGTATCATCAGAGAAAGAACTATCACAAGTTTAAATAAAATGCCCCACACTAGGAAATTCTCCTGTATCGTGCGTGCGTTTACAAGCATAGAAACTCACAAACACGATCACCCAGACTCGGCACAACTACTTGTAGGTCATACAAATATTTGTTGCGTGCGGGAATCGAACCCGCGACAGTCCAGTTCAGTCCAATTGCTTAGCCCCTGCGCTAACCGTGCCGTCAATCATCCGTCGAGTCGAAGTAGACTTCTTTAAAACATTCGTCATAATAAATAAATTAAAAGCAATAACTCGGACGCATTAATCAAGTAGGCTTTGAACTGTGAATGAAGGCAAAACGGTCAACATAATAGATGTAATAAACAATTACGAAGAACACCTCAAAAGTTAATAGATTACTAAAAGATTACCCTCCAAGGCACGGCAGGTATTAACTACTATTGCTGATAATACTATTCCGGTAAATGCAAAGGTGAAGGACGCTGAGCTTCAATTTAAAGTGTTTGTAATTATCGTGAAGCCTTACGGCATTATGATGACAGATTGTTAGATATTAGCTTATTGAGATGTATTGCTTGATGAAGCAGAGCGGGTTGAACAATGACCTTGTTTTTAAAGACGATTGGAATGTGTTTGGAAATGGAATCTGAGATGACCAGACATGAGAATAAATTGATTTGATTTGATTTGACCGATGACCTCCAAAGGGAGTTATGGATAACTAGATACGAAGCTGAAGGACTGGATCTTGCTCCGTAGCTTATGAGAACTTACATGGAATATTAGTAACTGGTAGATCAAATGGACTATGATACTGATTGGTCGATTGGACTTTCTGATATACCATCATAAGTAATAAAACAAAAAAATATATATTGCTAAACACTACCCAAAGGCTCAAGATCATTTTATTAATAAATCTAGTATTTAACTCATCCTCCCTTTCACCAGTTATTACAAAACTAACTTTACACAATATTATCATTACTCGTACTTCCAAAATCCTATCATCTGAAATTGAATCCTCGTCAAAATTTAAATCATCGATCATGGCTGCCTACAATTTATTATTGACAACGTCTAATTTATAAACATTAAGAAATATGAAGCAAACAATGGATTCTTCATCATCTTTTGATAAATTCAACTGTGATATAAGGGCCACTTGACACCAATCTGTCTGTTTGTTACTTTACCAATGTTAAGCACTTGTAACTTTAAATGGTTTACGATTCAAGAGCTTTATTGTTATGAAGCTTAGTTTGGATTTTGCGTAGCATTTTGATGCTATATTATCTATTTGTTTTTCATCCTACACAAGTCTTTATCATCGGAGTGGTTAGTTTGCTGTCAAATTTCGTTGGATTTTAAATCACTGTTTGTAACCACTTCAAGTTTCTAATTGACTTCTGTCTCACTAATGTCTATCAAACAAAATTCTTGAGGTTCGAGGTTATTGCAGTATTATGGTATCACTTCGCCTTACTGACCTTCGATTATATTAATGAGATTTGGGTCGATCATTATTACATGTTATGAGATAAACTTCCAGTAGAATCTTGTTATCAGGCTTGGTAAATGGCAAATTTTTTCATAATAATCTATTTGGTCTTTAGGTAGGTAAACGATGATCTTTGATGGTCATACCTTCATCAAATATCGTAAATGGTTCTTCTAAATTACTGCAATCAAAGTCTTTGACCTGTCTTCAAACGGAAACGAAATTAATAATTAAGAATTTGATAATGATGAAGAAATTTATCTATTTTTATTGGAATTAAGAAACGCTATAAACTTGCTCAAGCCACCTTTGCATCATATTATTACGCTATAGTTTACTTAAAACTTGACTTGGTATTGACTATTGCTTCTGTTGACTTTGAATTAATTATCTCATAAGCGGAAAATTCAATGCGATAAGTGGCCTGACCTATAAGTGTCTTTAATACTTCTAACATTTGGTGTTAGTTGTTAGGTGTAATATGCAAACCGATTTTTCTTAACAACCTTATTAATATTCTGATTGATACCTTTAATAGTGTATGTTTTTTCGTCTTTTTACTTTTGTTTCTTCACTGGGACATTTATTTCTATATCGACATAGTTAGCGCAGTGGCTAAGCGATTGGACTACTGCGCTGCGTGTCGCGGATTACTATTTAAGTGACTTTTTTTATTGAAGACCGCTCCAAATACTCCGTACAAAGGGTCTCACAATGTTGCAAAGATACTCATTTTTCTAAACTACTTAGTTATGAAGTTGCGATCTGTTTCTAATCGATTCGTTACGTTTGGGACATGTTCTTTTATCTTAATGGAACGAGTCAATCCCCCGACAAACGTTGTAACTAGCACAGATACTATTGTAACCTTATGAGCTGTGGTTCGAGTTGAAATCAACAATGCTTTGAAATTACTAGGACCTCGTATTGGAAATAACTATTCCAATTTCAGGTTCTTTTTTTTTATTTGCAAAATAAATTTTTCGAACATAAAATTGGATTCAATTAGTAATGTTATTTGTTGTAAGAAATAAGACGAATATCATAGAATTAAGAAAAGGTTGCAGAAAGTTATTTGCATTATGAAGGCATTAACTTTCTGGTGGTTTGGAAAGACTTTTATCTGGCAGTACATTACAGTAAAGTGTATTGATAGATAGATCTTTCTTTTGAAAGTGCTTTTGGCAATGATGCAAGTATAAACATCAGTATTTAGTAATAGCGTCATTATAGGGCATTTGTTTCAAAAGATATTCAATCAGATAAAAACTTAGAAACCCCGTCACTTTAAGCATTTCATTCATCAGCAGTAGCGCACGTCGTATTTGCAAGCTGTCGCAACTTGGGGTCACTGCTGACTATTATATATCTTAAGTAAATAATTACTTGGTCAGACGATGTCGTGCGACCTTCGGTGCCATTTGTTAATTTTTGTGTGTCACCTGCTAATGTATATGGCCTAGGGATCGCCGCCCGTTCGGAGTTTGTATCGTCTATGTTGCCTTCGATTTGTTGACTGATTTCGTTTACATTTTTATCTGAAAGGTCGATTAAGTTAAGGCTATGTTTAGCTTTTAAATTTTTGAAATCTATGTATTCTTGTTTTTCACTTATCTGCCCATTAATGTATTTATTCAGTCGTACTTGCTGTTTACTTAATATTGTTTAACGAAGCCACTGTCGTTTGAACCGACAATATGCAAACAAGAAAGTGTACTTAAAACGTCAATAAATATAATCGATAAATCGATTTACATACCTAATAAGCTATCCACAATATCACTGCATATAGTTCACAAAAAACTGATACAGTGATACAAAACAGAGGTTGTCGACCTATAACTCCACCTCTAAACGTTAATGCAAGAGATAAGCAAAAACGAAGCCTACAAAAAGCCGGCGCCTGACGGTATTAGTTGTAAGATTGTAACCTACTTACAAATACTTGTACCAGTATAGTTATATGTATAGATACATACATACATAGACGCCACGCGTGTGTAACTCATCACAATTTCCGTCAACGAACAAAAGAAAATCATTTAAGCAGAGCACGTTTGTACAAAAATACTGTATATTTGTCTGGTCTAGTGTTATGTCTTTGTTAGATTTAAATTCCAAATTATTGTCTGTTTTATGTTTGGTAATGAGTTAGTCGTTCTGGGTAATTTCTTTTACTTTTAGGAAGTTCTAATGAGTTGTCACTTTCTAGATGGTCTTTGTTATGTTTTCCGTTTTGTGCAACCAAATTCCAGGGATCATGATTCATTTGCATCTGATCAAAGATTGTAGGATGAACGTTATCAGAAACTAACATCGAATGCTTTGATCATTGCCGTTGTTTTTATGATCTTTCGGCTGCGATGATAATTAATCAGTGTAACGTTGTAAATATAGCCTAGAACACTTCTGAATTCGGGATGCGCATTCGTGTTAAATTCTGAAGATTCCTACCCACATTCAACCTTACAAAATGTATTATATTAGAATAGGACCTGCATAATGTTCAGCGTTAAGATAACAATAACAATACAAGATGCATCAAACCTATAATTACAATTAAACAGAAGAAATATTCATATCGTAAATCAAGATTCTCTAATTCTCAATCGATACGTAATCTACAGTTTTATCTCTATGATCGAATGCTTACATTACCATACGACTAATTCTGCACCTTCTAATTGTGCGCCAAAACTATTGTTTGTACCGACATGTGTAATTAAATACCCACAAACGCCGACGTGTGCCCAATTATGAATTGAAATAATTAATGTGCTTGCACTGCTGCCGAAAGTTTTAAAGATTTTAGTCGTTGCAAAGGCGTATATTTTGATGTAATATATTACCTAAGGTCCAAGATAAGAAGAAATTACACATGCACATTGATACTTTGCTCAGGTTTGAACTCACAACAACGTGGCTGAGAGGTGAGGTGTGTTTCTGGGCCATCACGATACTTGTCTAGTGATACTTGACCGGCCAAAGGGATATGACCATTATGTCTACCCTTCACAGACTTAGTTTATGGCAAAGCGTTGTTTTTATTAGAAAGAAGGAAGGGGAAGTGCATCTGCTTTACTTAAAGCAGTAGTTACCATAAGTGGGTGTTAATGAGTGTTTAAAGAGAATTCATTACATTTGCAACGAATTAACCTTTACTTATTAACAACACTAACTATTGCTCGCGGCTTTACTCGTCTTCTTCTATAGAGCTAACTTATGACAGTCCATACAGTCCCATTTATATAATAATGTTCCAAAATTCAGATGATATATAATCAGATAATATGTTATATCAAGTAATATGTGTGTAATTTATATAACATGTAATCCTCGAAGGGTTCGGCTGAGGTGTGTCTACGCGAATCCTGTCATCAAAATTTCTCCAGTTATGTTTAAGTCACATACACAAACACCCAGACCCAGAACAATCCCTTAAAAATCATACAACTATTTGTTCCGTGCAGAAATCGAATCCGCGATATCCAGTACAGCAGTCAATTGCTTCGATTCTCGCACGGAGCAAATATTTGTATGATCTACAAATAGTTGTTTCGGGTCTGGGCGTTTGTGTATGTGAGTTTATTTGTTTGTAAACGCACCCACGACACAGGAGAAAATCCTAGTGGGGGCAACGTTTTATTTTTAAAGAAAAGAGAAGAAAAAAATAAAAAAAGTTCCGTTCGTACATCTGTATCCGTTCCCGTGTCTTCGTTAACGGACTTGGAAAGTAGACACCCTGGAACGGACAGATGTTTTTTAGTCAAACAGTTCAAAACGGTCTCTCTCAGAGATTATCGTCTGAGATAACATCTAGAATACCGTCCAATAATACTACTTCCGTTCACGTTGCTGTAGTAGTACTATTTAAGCTACACGACAGCGAAGCCACCAGGGCTATTTTAAAAAAAAATCGCGATTCTGGAATTTTCATTACAAGTCATTATTAAAATCGAATAAAATGAAGTACAAGCGATGATTAAGTATAAATAAGCAATCAACCAACAAAAACAGTTGAAGATGTCTATGTTGACTTAATCAAATCATTGTTAGTGACAAAATACCTCATCAATGTCATTGTGTGGTCTAAGTTACAAGGTCTGAGCGGGTAATTGATGTTAACAATCGATATGATTAATACACTGATTAAGTAGTTAGATTGAATGGTTTAAATTGCGAATTTATCAAAGCCACTTGTCAGTTTTGTGCTAAATAAGGAATATTATTTGTTTGTATAAATACGTGATTATTGGTTGATTATAATTTCTTAATGACTTCGCTTTAGAAATAATAATATACCCTGTAGAAATGTACTGGTATTATTAAAAAAATTCTTCCATGTTTTTTTTTTCATGCAATAAAAGTCAAATATTGTATTGCAAAAATATCGGTTAAAATTATGAAAAGGTAATAAAAACCGTATTTGTAATACAATTCGGCATAAGATATCAGTTAAAATTTTATCATATCCCTACAAGCCTGTAATAGAGTGGTTCTTACCTTTTACTACGCACCATTTATAAATATTTAAAGCAACAAGAATCCAGCACCGAATAAACTCATAATATGTCGATTAATTTAAAACAAAACGAGCCAATAAATCGATTCATAAAATTTTACGACAGTTGACGAAAGCTCTCACCTTGGACCAGGCGATATTCAAGTAGGATTCTACCAGTAGTGACCGGAACGCCTTGAGCTTCTTCAACAAAATGTGTTTCACTGACGCATAACTGGTCACTCGTACAATTATTGTAAATATCATTCGAATTGTAATTGTTTTAAATAAATTCTTCATTTTTTTGTAGAGATCTTAATCCTCCAAAAAAGGGGGCAGGTTTTAAATTCGAGATGTACCTATTTTTTTTTTTATTATTAATACGCATTCTTTTTTTTCATTTGGGATGATATAATTTTTGTTAGTTGTGATTCTCGGCAGAGATGTCGCAATTTTTTAAGCGCCTGCTGAATTTATTATAGTGACGTTGCTTGATTCAATGTCGAATCGATATTGAGGCAGGAAATTGAATTCTCAGTGATGATAGTGCCTGTTGATGTGTAGTTACCTAATCAAAAGGGTTACATTTTCGGAAATTGTCAATATTAACTTTTGTCATAAACTATAAGATATAAAATAAAATATGAATGATATCGATTTCTTGTTTCGGAAACAGAAATACGACTAATTAATGGCACATTTTTCCAACAGGCGCTAATTCTTAATCTTAATAATAGTCGTGAGCAGATCGCCTACTAGATTAGGGACTTACTTATTCTAAAACTATTTATTTTAGCACTAACTCTCTTTGATAAAATATTTCATTTTAATTTAAATATAAACTAGAATTAATACGTAAAAGATGGGAGATGCTGAATTATACAAAAACAGACATTACCATTCCTATGAGTTTGAAAAGGATAAATATATATTATACAATATATAACCGTTTTCGTCAAAAGTCGGTGGCAAAAAAGTCAATGAAATTATAAACATAGTCACTGACTTCCAATAATAACTTTTCATTCAAAAGTTACTTTACTATTTTGTGTTTTTTAGAAGTCGGTTTAATTTTATTCAAAAAGGTTTTTTATTAAAGTTCAGACAATTGTAATTAAATTAAAAGAACCGTGCATTATTAATTGATACATTTTCAATGTTAATGATATTACTTGTTGCATAATATTATGTTATGATTAATAGAGGTACGTGCGATGTCAAATGGGGTCAAAAGTTTCCCAATTCAAAGTTTCGTAATATGCACCTTGACATGTAGATTTAAATCTATTAAAGATGAGGGGAAAAGATTATATTCAATAAAAAAAAATATCTTATAATTTGTGCTTGAGAATTTGGTTTGATTAATGCAAAATATCAATTTTAAAATCGTTTTTGTGGCGCTTACTTTGATGATTAAGTTTGGTGCAATAGGTGTTGCAACAAATGCAACCCCAAGCATCACTGTATTAATTTCAAGCACAACCATTAGAAGGGAAAAGGTTAAAGAGGCTTTTACAAAAATAGCATGTCCGCCATTTTATAGTTTTCATCTTTAATTATTTATTTCAATTTATTTCTTTCGTCTGTAATGATTTAATTTAAAATAAACACACAAACCATCCTTACAGATCAAAATTTCTATCATCACATTATTTCTAATTTCAGTATTTCTTTATTCCAGAGGCTGTCACTGCACCTAGCAGTGGTGCTGCTGGCAGTGTACCACACTTGCAAAGCAGAGCGAGAGACGCGAGCTATCCAGTTCAACTCCGCCCAGAACTATGCGGTGCTCGGCTATCCTATCTCCGCGAACCTAGATGAGGATGGATACTTCTACCCGAAGCCGAAAATACCTTTCCCTCCGCCAACGAGGCCTCCAACGTTGCCGCCACCACCCCCGACAAGGCCTCCACCACCACCACCTCCGCCACCAACTCGACCTCCTCCGCCGCCACCACCACCCAGGACCCCACCTCCACCTCCCCCAACCAGACCCCCTCCTCCACCACCTCCACCGCCGACTAGACCTCCGCTGACAACAGGATATTTTTATGAGACTCCTCGCATACCGTTCCCTCCACCGACCAGGCCACCACCACCACCGCCACCACCCCCAACAAGACCTCCACCACCACCACCACCGCCGCCGACTAGGCCACCTCCTCCACCACCTCCGCCACCAACTCGACCTCCTCCGCCGCCACCTCCACCCAGAACCCCACCTCCACCTCCCCCAACCAGACCTCCTCCTCCACCACCTCCACCACCAACTAGACCTCCGCTGACAACAGGATATTTCTATGAGACTCCTCGCATACCGTTCCCTCCACCGACCAGGCCACCACCACCTCCACCACCGCCACCTACAAGACCCCCTCCACCACCACCCCCAAGGACACCACCACCTCCACCACCGACTAGACCCCCACCCCCTCCTCCGCCGCCACCAACTAGACCGCCACCAACCACTGGCTATTCGTACCAAACACCTCGCATACCGTTCCCGCCTCCCACTAGGCCTCCACCCCCACCTCCACCACCAACAAGGCCTCCCACATACTTACCACCACCAACAACAAGGAGACCCCCACCACCGACGCCACCTCCCACTAGACCCCCACCCCCACCTCCACCACCAACAAGGCCTCCCACATACTTACCACCCCCAACAACGAGGAGACCCCCGCCACCGACGCCACCTCCCACTAGACCTCCACCCCCTCCAACAACCAGGCGCCCAGTAACTTATCCTACCTACAGCACCCAATATAACACCTTCAGAACCACAGGGTACAGCTACCCAACTCCATCAGTGCCGTTCACTTATCCGACCACGACTAGAAGGCCTTACGTACCTCCTGTGACGCAGCCGACCACCCGGAGAACTTTCCCTCCTATAACGTACCTACCACCAACTACGACGAGGAGACCCCCGCCGCCAACTAGGCCTCCTACTCCACCTCCCACAAGGCCTCCACCACCACCAACAAAGGCTACATACTTACCACCCCCGCCACCTACTCGGCCACCGACAAGGCCTCCACCACCACCACCACCACCGCCAACAAGGCCTCCACCGCCACCGCCACCGCCACCAACCAGGGCTACATACTTACCACCCCCGCCACCTACTCGGCCACCGACAAGACCTCCACCACCACCACCTCCACCACCAACAAGGCCTCCACCACCACCACCACCGCCACCAACCAGGGCTACATACTTACCACCCCCGCCACCGACTCGACCACCGACAAGGCCTCCTCCACCACCACCACCACCGCCAACAAGGCCTCCACCACCGCCACCACCGCCACCAACGAAGGCTACATACTTACCACCCCCACCACCTACTCGACCACCAACAAGGCCTCCACCACCACCACCACCACCGCCAACAAGGCCTCCACCACCGCCACCAACGAAGGCTACATACTTACCACCCCCACCACCTACTCGACCACCGACAAGGCCTCCTCCACCACCACCACCACCACCACCAACTAGAGCTACATATTTACCACCCCCGCCTCCAACTCCTCCACCGACTAGACCTCCACCACCACCTCCTCCTCCTACTACCAGACGCCCAACACCACCTCCAACCAGACCCCCGCCGCCACCAACTCCGCCGCCATTCAGAACGACGGGCTACGACTACCCGACACCTAAGGTGCCGTTTACTTTCCCAACAACAGCGAGGCCCACCACGAGACCGCCGGTGTACATTCCTCCTCAAACGACTCGGACGCCTTATACTCGGCCTCCAATATACATTCCTCCTTCGACCACTCAACGACCAGTATACATTCCTCCTTCGACCACTAGAAGACCGTATACGACTCGACCGCCTTTCATCGAAGATAAGGGCTACTTCTACGACAAGCCATTGGTACCATTCGTGTTCTAATTTAGTTTAGTTTATAGAAACTTAATGCACCAAAATTAGAATAAAGTAAACCTTATTTTGCGGTAGGTGTGATTGAAACTCGGATGTAGTGTATTTGGACTTTTCTTGTAGAAAAGTTCCCATTTTATATTCTGTAGTTAGATATCGCTCCTGCATACTATCGATGAAAACTTATTTACACACATAATTTCTAATAAAAGTGAATACGAAAAGTAAAAAATTTGCAATATGCAAAATAAGGTACTTCGAAAAAGTTATTTGGCTCAATAACTGGCCTATGAAAAATAAATGAATAAAATCTATAGATAATAATTTTGGTGCATTCAGGTTTAACATAAGTTGCCATAAAAATTGTGATACCAAACGAGTACTACGTACTTACAGTCGCAATAATATATTAATAATATCTTGTTAAAAATGTTTGTTTATATATTAGTAAATAGTTATATATATTATGTAACGGTAATACTCAAAACGAACGCGGAATCACTGCCTTTAACTAATTCTACGTTTAAGATTGTAAAATATTTTGAAATAAAAAAATATAAAATAAGTGTGATATTTTTTTTTATCAAATGCCTGTTGACGTAGGAATTGGACAACCCATATATAAGGAATGGTATGCTGCCCCACTATTGTATCCAACATCTAAATACAACAACATTCATTACGTTAAGATCACTGTGCAGCTGGCAAGCTTTGCACACAAATGAAGCAATGGATTATAATCCCCTTCAAAATAATTTTGATAAAAATAAAAAATATGACAGTCTGGTTGGTCTAAGTCGCAAGCGAGACTGAGCAAGAAGTTCTGATTTCGATTTTCAGGTCGGACTAATGCGTATAATCCTCGATAGTGAACAAGTAGACTTTATCCCGGAAGACTTTAACATTACTGTTGAAATGGAAATACTATATTTTTATTTTTTCGGAGTTAAACCTGCCTGACCCTGTTACCTCAGTAGTCCTTTACGTTCCAAAGCCGCGGAGCCTTTTGTAGATAGTCAAACCAAAGAGGCTAACAAACTATAGAAAAAGTGCTGTGAAAAAAACATTCACCCAAATTACTATAGTTTCATTTTCCTAACGTTTTTACTTAATAAATCAACAGAGATCGTTGAAGCGTGTAGTTCGACGACGCACTATTCATTTATCATCGTTTTTAATTAATTCGCTGCGACTTAGAAATTCCTCAGTGTTCCTCAGTGAAAATACTGAAAGAAATGATGACAGCTTGATGTATTAGATCTGTTATAAAACGATCGATCAGAGTATAATAAGTAAATCTATCATAATTTGGATTCTCATAGTATCTAGGAATGTCAGACTCGTACTGACTAAAATCCACGGTGTCCTTCAATAGCCCTTCACGTTACAAGAATAAAAAAAAAATAACAAAACATTATCAGATGATACTAGAGTACCTACTGTATTGAGGTGCTTTCATTGAACTAAGTTTAGCAATGTGCACGCACAAAAATATCCCGTTTGTCCGCGCACAATTTGTTCGTGTTCGCTTGTGTGAGTAGACCAGAGCGAACATTTGTGAAGCACATTGTGCTGCACAGTGCCGCACACCAGTGGAATTGCATGTTAAGGGTGTCATTAGCAGCATTTCTAAAAAATAAATATTGCTAGTTTTGTTTGTCTACCCTAGTGAACCTAACCCGTAGTGATGCAACACCGCGTTTACTCAGAGAGAGTACAAAGCTACAATGTATTACGGCACGTCATAATAAATCCAATACACCCGCTATTACTCACCACAGCTCATCATTTTCACGTTATCGACGCCTCAACGCCCGTATGGATTGGAAAGTTCATTAAAATTGTAGGTAAGCTATCTATACAATCGGTGTGATGTAATGATGAATATTGTACAATGCAATTGAGAGCAGTAAGGGCCCGTTCTCACAGAGCATCCGTGTTTATAGGATCCGTCGCTACTGGAAGTGATGTTCATACTGCATTTACTGTACCGTTTTTAAGTAACCGTAATACTGTCTTGTCTTGTCATACGACAACATACGTCATAGCTGAATAAAAACGGATCCTTTTTTTGAAGTCGGTTAAAACGGACCTGTAAAACGGACCTCTGTGTGAAGGGGCACTCAGTCTACACAAATCAATCTTATTTGATTCAATCAATACGATCTGAATCAGCACCTATTTCATCGGTTTGGTCGAGCTTGAAGCTGCTAGGCAAAACTGGTAACTGAGCTGATATTCTGGGTTCGATTCCCAAATCGCTCAAAGGTGATATTGGTTATTCTGCAAGGAAATTTTCAGTAGATGATTTTATGGGAAATAATAAACCGAGCCACAAAATTACTAACTCAGCGAAGAATATTACAACACCGCAACATTTTTAGTTGTAGGACACCCCGAGGTTTGGTATAGTATCCCCGCACAGCGGGGCCTTGGTTTGGCCTATTTCTTGTATATTATTATTATTTTTCTGATCAGTCAATTTTCATTTGTGGTTTAGTAAATTTTGTTGCCAATGTATTTTTGTAGTGGACAAAAACGCTATTACTAGAAGCCGCTTTAAACAGCATCTAGATTATAACAGTGACTAGTTGGCAATAAGTATGCTCTCAATTCCCCAAAATATAGGTGGAAAAGGTACAACTCTGCTTAATCCTTCAGGTATTACAAACATAATAGTACGGTCATGGTATGTTATGATTTGAATGATATGAATTCGAAGATAGAACTAAGTAGAGGTAGCGTACAGAGTCCAAACAATGAGTTATGCTTTGAGATTGTTTTGTTGTTCATGTAGCTACTTAAGTTACCGGGGAGTCTCGGAGGGTTTTTAAAAGGCACAACTTTACTTGATGACCGTTTATTTCAGACTGACTATTCTATCTTAACTAACAACAGGATACACATTCACTTAATATCTAGCGTTTAGAGTTACACTCTGGCAATATCGGGAATGCTTGGTCAGCAGAGCCCGCCGGTCGCGGCTGGGATCAGCGCACTGTTATTGTTCCCACCGGAATACTTGCTAGAGATAAGGCAGGTAGAGCATTCATAACGCCTCCCCCCGCAGCTTCAAAATTATCCGAGGGACTTTTATCGCTCGGATTATTTTGAAATTTGAAATTACAGTACTTATATATCAGAGTTACAGAAATGCTTAAAATTATGATTATATGTAATAATAGAGTTCTGATGCTAACAGTTTTTACATTTATCAACGCGTCACGGTTATTTTCCACTTCACTTTCACTGATTTTTAACAGGCCATTAAGTTGTTGTAAATTCACTAAATCACTTGTATTCAAATTAATAGGTTTTCGCTGCATCTGAGATTCGGAGAGCACGATTTCAGGAAGATTAATGATAGGCAGTTTCGGCAGGTTCAAGTTACTCGTGGTGCTGTAGCGGGTTTTAAGAGCCATTTCGCCAATATGGACATTGCAGTTATCGTCTAACATCAAGTAGTAACTACCTCGTATCTTATCTTTGATAATTTCATTATTTTAGCAGATCTTTGATAGGATGGTTTCCGCTTTACTGTAGAGTATCCATCGGTCTTTCCCCACAGGCTGGATCTTTAGGTTATTGATTTCGACTGGAACCGAATTGCAGGAACTAATGTTGTCGGAGAATTTCATCAAAGCGGCTATACAAGTATCTTCCTCCACGAACGGCATCATAACCTCATGTCTCCTCATAGAGTTCGGTGCATGGCTGGGAGAGCGAGACCATTTTCGACCCTCTTACTAGCAGGTAAGGATATTTGGGAATTATGAGCGTAGTTTGGTTAGAAGGATTAGTTGTAGGAATCGGGATCGCTCGGTAGTAGTTATATATATCATTTTTACTATAGGTATATCTAAAACGAATGTTATTTGACTTCCTTTTGCTTTTATACTTATACACTGTTCTAATTCTACTAGATTACCGTAATTAACTAGATATACAAGTTTAAATATTAGTTTGGTGTATCAAATTTCGCATTTCCCATAACTACATTTATGTGGATGAAATTATTCATAGTAGAATTCGCCACGTTAATCAGCGATCTGAACATTTCTGAAATAACGATTACTTTTTATTTAAAGTATCTTGACGTGTTTTTATATCCCAATCAATTGTTCGTACCTGATAGCATCGTCATAGTCTAAATTACCACTAATTATCTTAATGATAGATCCTAGAGGGTTAAAGATCCCTCGCTTAATTCTAATCGATGGAGCTAACTGATTGAATTTTTCTATGCTGGAATTCATGACATAATCGGTTTGAAACTTCACATCCATCAATTTTTGATTGAATGTTTTATTTCCAAAGTAACTCCTGACTTGTATATATATATATATATATTTTTTTATATTCAGCTCTAAGTCTTCTCGCATCGAACTTAAATCTAAAACCTTAATAATATTCCACTTATCATAACTTACACTAGCTTGACCTTGCTTCGTAAGAATCACTCCTGGATTCTTATTAATTATGTGCAGTTGAAGGGCCTGGGTCCTGAAGGTCAGGATCAGGAGCACGAGGTGGCACCCGTGTAGGTCGTTTAATGTCCTTAATAGGTACTTTGGTATCGCGGGTTTTGATTTTTACTGGACAAGTGTTCCTAGTAATATCTCCGGTTACTGTAGCTTTTTGGTAGCGAGGTTTATCTTTGCTACGTCTGATGTTTACCCCTTTTATGTATATATCATCCCCTTCTTGTACATCAAATGACGTCTCTCCGCCACGTTTTTCTTTTACCTTTTCCTTATTTTGTATTATTTTATCTGTTAGCTGTTTATAGAGATATTTCGTTCGCTGAACATGATCTTTCACTAACTGTTGTGTGTATTGTTTCTCGAAATTTACGGCAAAAGTACTATTAGATTTGGTATGGCCAAAGACAACTTCAAAGGGTGTAAGACCTGTCGTGGAATGAATACTTTGATTGTAGGCCATAATCGCATATGTCAAGACGTTGGCTGCGTCCGTTATTTTATGTTCATATTTAGCGCTACGATATATCTCTGCTATAGTAGAATGGAAACGCTCTATTATTCCCATGGAATTGGGATTATGTGCAGTGCCTATGTGCAAGTCTATTTTATAGAATTGTAGAGTTTCCTTTAATAAAATGTTGTTGAATTCTGACCCAGGGTCAGCACTGATTTTATTTGGTACGCCATAAAATGAGAAATATTTGATAAGTGCGCGAACTACCTCAGGAGTCGAGCGATTGGATAGTTCAAAGGCTTGTCCTAGTTTACTGAATGCGTCAACTATGGTAAGAAAGTATTTCCCTTCAATGGAATACAGGTCTATGAAGATTTCGGCAAATGGTTTGGTTTGGGTTTGAGTAAGCTGTAACTGCGGTTTAATGGGTTTGCGGTCATATTTCATTGTCTTACAGATGTCACAAGAATTAATTACTGTCGCAACAGTTATATCCATATTTGGCCAGTAATATGTCCGTTTAAGGTGCATGAGCGTTTCTTTAATTCCGCGGTGACATGTTTTACCGCGATGATACGTAAGTATAACTGCGCGTTGCTCGTCCTCGTCTTCGATGTATACCACTCTTTTAGTGCATTCATAAATTTTAACTGTATTCTTTTTAAATAATCTAGTAACGGCGTCCGTAAACTGACTTCTGTGTATTTTATCTTCGAAATAAAAGAAATATTTAGTTTTAGGTTTTATGTATTCTAGTAGGAAGTTTTTAACTAAAGTGGGATTATCAACAGGTAAGTGAACCTCTAAAACTTTTTGTTTATCTCGTGATAAATCTTTAACTGATGTCTGGTTTCTGTTCCAGGCAAAGACAAGAACTTGGTGGGGCTTCGTATCTACTGCTTCGTTTAATATGGGGATTCCGTCGGTATCAACATCCTTGGCAGAGTGAATTGTTTCAGGCAATGACGAGGCTGTAATAGTACTAGATGTTGGAGAGCCGACTGGATAAGAGGTAAGCGAAGGCGCACTAATCGTTTCCGATGAATCGGAGATGACTATAGTATCGTTATCTTTGTTCGTGTCACTTGCGTTACACTGCATGGATTCGTTATCATTATTATTGGTAAGTATATTTAATTTTATACGTGACAAGGCATCCGCGTTACTGTTCTGTTTCCCATTTTTGTAAATGATATCGAAATCGAATTCAGCCAATCTAAGCTTCCATCGAGTGAGCTTACTGTCAGGCTCTTTAAATGAGGTAAGCCAGGCTAGAGGACGATGGTCCGTGTAGATAGTGAATTTTCGCCCATATAGGTACGGACGAAAATGTTTTGTTGCCCAAATAATGGCTAGCATTTCTTTCTCTACTGTACTGTAACGTGTCTCCGCGTCATTTAAAGTGCGGCTCGCGTAGGCTATGGGCTTGTCACTTCCAATAGAGCCTTGTGAAAGGACTGCTCCCAGAGCATAATTAGAGGCATCCGTAGTTAAGACAAAAGGTTTGGAGAAATCGGGGAACTGAAGAATAGGCGCGTTTACTAGCAACTCTTTACACTTATTAAAGGCATCGATAAAGGATTGGCTGATCTGTACTTTGTTTCGTTTTTTTAAACAAGAGGTAAGTGGTTGCGTGATTTTAGCAAAGTCTTTTATAAATTTACGGTAATAACCGACTAACCCCAAGAAACTTTTTATTTCAGTGGGCGTTCTCGGTAACGGAAAGTCTAGTACTGCTTTTATTTTGTCATTGTTGGGTTCTAGCCCGTCTTTGGTAATTTTGTGTCCTAAATAAAGTACTTCTGTACGTAAAAATTCGCATTTGTCAAGCGTCACCTTCAAGTTGGTTTGTCTAAGTCGATCAAAAACTTTCCTAAGTTTATCTATATGTTCCTGCAAGCTATTTGAAAAGACTATTATATCGTCTAGGTAAACCAGGCAATGGATACCTTGCAATCCCCTCAACACGTTATCCATTGCGCGTTGAAAAGTTGCAGGTGCGGTCTTAAGGCCAAAGGGCATGCGGGTGAATTCAAAGTGCCCTGATGGGGTAGTGAACGCAGTTTTGGGTCTATCTTGTTTATCTATTTCCAGCTGGTGGTAGCCACTTGCGAGGTCTAGTGTCGTAAAGTAGGTGGATTTCCCTAATTTGTCAAATAAGTCGTTTATGTTAGGTAAGGGATATTTGTCGTCCGTAGTTATGTCATTCAAGCGTCGATAGTCTATAACCATCCTATATTTTTGTTCACCCGAGGCGTCCATTTTTTTTGGTACAAGATGTACGGGTGAACTCCAAGGCGAAAATGATTCCTGAATGACGTCATTTTGCAATAATTTTTCAACTTGTTTTTGTACTTCTATATTCTGCGACGGTGGAAGTCTATAGGGGCGGACATAAATGGGATCTTCATTTTTAGTTCTAATCTGATGCTTTACCTGATTGCTAAAAGTAAGAGGAAGTTCATCACAATGGAATATGTCTCTGTATTCAAAACATAATTTGGTTATAGCCTCACGTTCTTCTGCATTGGTGTGGTCTAATCGTAATTTAGTTAAATTATTTTTAAGTAAATCATCGATTTCAAAGTTGCTCAATGGTTCGTTATTTGTCATATTTATCTCACAAGTATTGTCATTTAATTTACATGTAATCAAGGGTTGCCGAAACGTTAATGTGACGCTATTTTCTGAAACATTCTGTATAACTGTAGTTGCAAATGAATCGATACATTTCACGAGAGCACTCGGCATTCTAACACCCTGTCCGAAATCTGTATAGTTTAATATAGCATCTCCATTTTTTATATCGGTCGGAACTTTAACTCGCGACTCTGACCTTGGTTCTAATGTGACCTCGTATGGCGGGTTATATAATATACGAATGTCTGTTGTGGGCGTACGTAATATTTGGTTTTTCATATCAATAGAGGCTTCTAATTGTTTTAATAAGTCTGAGCCTATTAAACCATCATATTTTTTATCTACGTCATATACGTAAAACTTATGTTTACCTAAAGTTTTAAAGGTCTTTAAAAGTGGTATATAAATTACTTCAGTATGTTGACTACGCGCGTGTGTACTTATGACCTCAAACGGTTCGTATAATTTATATTTTGAAAAATATTCATTTGCTTTGACAGGACTTATGAAAGACCGTGTACTTCCAGTATCTATCATGAAACGGGCCTTGATTTCGGGAATTTCTATGTGCGGGAGTTTTAGGAGTGAATCACAATTCAACTGAATTACTTCGGGTGAAAATTGGAGGCTTGTACCTGAAAATTTTCAGCATCGATTGGTTTTTCATCATTTTTCTTTTCGCAAGGTTCATTGTAAATTTGGGTTTCAGGCATTTCTAAATTATAAGCATAATTTTCTACATAATAACTGACATTTTGATTGGATTGTTCTGACGGGGTCTCTACGGGTTCAATGTTGTAGAATAGATTATTATCGTCATCGAGTAAAATATTTAACATGTTTTGTCTCATCGGGCGAGCTGTACGCATAGAGACATCACTTTCCTGTAACTGTGGTGGATTACGTTGTGGTTGATTTTGTGGGGGTATGCCAAATTTAAATTGTTGATTTGGTGCATTGAAAACTGGCTTGGCCTGATTTGGAGTATTATTATAGCCTTGCTGAGGAACGAATCTAAATCTAAAATTTTGTTGACCAGGTAAGTTGGGCTTAAAACCTTGCTGAGGAACTATTGGAATACCAAACTTAAAATTTGTTGGTGTGAACTGTGGTGTGCCGAATCGATTAGAATTATTAAAACCAGGCCTATTATTATTTTGCGTTTGTTGCGGGATACCAAATTTAAAAGGCTGGCTGTTGGGCGATAAAAGGTTTTGTTTAGGCGATCTGGGGTCTACAACATTATTAGGATTAGGTAATGAAGTTTGTTTCTGAGCTTTGTTTTTATTTTTGTACTGATATTGAAAATTAACTTCCTCCATGACAATGCTAAGTGCACTTTCTAAAGTATTAGAGTTTCTCAAACGTACGATTCTAATCAGATCCTCCGGAAGATTGTATAAAAACACATTAAGACACATACTATTATAAATTATCATTTTAGCAGCTTTTAAACCTTCGTCCGCGAGCAAGTTTACCTTAGAGAAGAGGGTGCTACGCGTTTGTTGAATTCTGTTGCAAAATTGTAAGTAAGTTTCATCATTTTTAATTTTTAAATTTTCGAGCTCAATCGCTACGCACTCCTCTGATCTAGGGTCTCCAAAATGCTGTATGAGAATATTTTTCAATTGTTCCCAAGAATTAATGTCGTCTCTTTCACTTAGTAGAGTTGCCGCTCTACCGCATAATCGGCTAGTAATAGAATGAAATACGTATGTTGATTGTGTCGCATTTTCTGGTCCATTAAAATTTCTCAATATATATTCACACTTTTTTATAAATAAATTTAACATATTTTGGTCCCCATCAAACTTAGGGATAAGGGAGAGCAATTCTTTTGGAATAACTTGTACTCGGTCTGCCATTATTAAAATTATTAATATAAAATTCTAAGTACGGTATAACAAATAATAAAATTCCGAAAATAATGCTCAAGCACTTCACACTTAAAATAATTACCTAATTAACAAATACGAAGTCAAATAACTTTCGACGATTTTAGTTCGAAAATCACGATATATATCTACTTTCGTAGCCACAGGAAATAACAAGGACAAGACAGGAATCGTAAGGAGGTCTACTTACAGTTCGCTCGTTCCCATGCCTTCCTGTAGAGCTGCAATCGTAGAAACAGGAACCCTCGGCACCCGGTTGACAGGAATTTGTTTGGTTCGAGTTTACCCAATACCGCGCGCACAGAACCGATTTAGTGTCCTTCGAAGCACAGGCTAAATTTTGGGTATCCTACCGGCTGCGCCACTTAAGTTACCGGGGAGTCTCGGAGGGTTTTTAAAAGGCACAACTTTACTTGATGACCGTTTATTTCAGACTGACTATTCTATCTTAACTAACAACAGGATACACATTCACTTAATATCTAGCGTTTAGAGTTACACTCTGGCAATATCGGGAATGCTTGGTCAGCAGAGCCCGCCGGTCGCGGCTGGGATCAGCGCACTGTTATTGTTCCCACCGGAATACTTGCTAGAGATAAGGCAGGTAGAGCATTCATAACGAGCTAGATACACCATCATTGTTTTCATAGAAAGATAGTCTGATTATGTGTCTAAATAAACAATTGATGTAATATGAGTGGTTACTGTTCGTCATTGTGTATTTGCAAAAAGTTGCAACGTCTGTAAAAGGCCCCTAAGTGACAAATAAACACTTGCTGTGATAATATTTGAGACCTTATTTGTGCACTTGGTGTGCAAACGTTATTATGTTTTTTTATTTACAAAGGATTTGCCCTTGGCTTCAATCTAGCCCAGAAGCAAAGATGAGTCGTTGGATGGAGCGAGCTCAGCAAGAAACTGGAACTTCTGCGCACCGACAGAAATGCCGTATAAACTGATTGGCACCTGGATCCGACAAGATGGTGGTCGCGAGGCCAGTAGGGCCGCTCAGTTGGTGCCATGGACTGGGATGGACCCTCCTCCTATGGGTCCATCCCACCTCTAAGGTAAATAGTTAAGGCTTCGAAAGCCATTTACTACATCTCGAGCTATCAAAAGGGACGCAGTGTTTTAATATAATAGGCTAATTCAGGATCAATAACTTGCAAATCTAATTATTTCGTCAGTTAGAGTTTTGAAAAATAATAGACACGTATTTTATTCTTCTTTTGTTAAATCAATGCATATTACATCATAATTTGTAATATTTACAAATAAAAAACGCGTCAAAATTCAAGAGTCGGCTTGTGACGTCAGAAAGCATTAAAAATGACACCAAAGCATGACGTATATTGAATTTAAAAGCATTTTTTTTTGTGTCAATTTTGATTTACGTAACGAAAAAAAAATGGGTCAATTTTTTTTTATCTGACTGTTTAATTAGATTTTATACAGATAACTAAATTCGAAATTACTACTAACTAAATTACAAATTGAGATATCCACAACACCACATCTATTTATCCCCTGAGAGTAAAGAGCGTAAAGCTAAATGAAACTCGATAATAACATATTGCTGGTAGTAATTAAAATTGATAGCAATACGTAGCTCTGCGCTCAAGCGAGGTAAGTGGACTCATTCGGTATCATCAAGCTGAATAAAGATGTTATCTAGCACGAGCTATTAAACCTGTAGCACATAAGAGACTGCAAATGTAAGGTCCAGAATATCTTGGCGATTGGACTGCTGTGCAGCGTGTCGCGGGTTCGATTGCCGCACAGAACAGATAACTGCATAACCTACAAGTAGTTGTTCCGGGTCTGGCTGTTTTCGTATGTGAGTTTCTATGTTTTTAAACGCACTCACGACACAGGAGATATTCCTACTGTTATTTCCTTCGTAAAATAATATATCTCTAGGTCCTCGGCTCTATCTCAATATTAACACAGTTTCTTCATTATTATTTATCGAAGATCTCTTAGCCTTTCCCAACTATTTTGTGGTCTTCTGCCAGTGGAACACGGTTCAGCTGGAATTATAGTACGAGTATTTCACATTACTCAAATTGGCATGACATTTAGAATAACGCTTTATTTCGGTAGATACAACCTATATTCGCCTTTTGATCTTATTGCAGAAAACTAAGTCGGACCAAAAAACAGGTCTATCATGAACAAAATCTTGGTACACTTTTCTTATGTCATGTTCATAAACTCGTACATTGTATGTAATGCACTCGATCACAAATGTTGGTGTAAAACTAACATGTGATCTCATCTTAATATGACCAAGCTTAATTAATAACAATAGAAGCTAAAATTAATATGCCATGTAAATGTCAGATAGGATCTTTCTGTTATAAAATTTATTGTGCTATAACTTTCCTAAGACACATTTGTAATTTTAGAAGGTTTTTAATTTTTACTGTGTATTTTAAAAATGTTTATTGAAATAGTATCACACTCAAATCTCGATATTGTCAACGTAATTTACTTATGTAACAAATGTAAGTATCATCAGTATATGGTCCATTCAATGCGACTTGAAAACATGATTACTTTTCGAAAATCCCACTAAGACACCACTGTTTGTGTATTATCTGAAATCTACGGCAGAGAAATGTTCCTACATCTACATTTAAAAGGCCCTCTTTCTGGACCGCCGATCTTTGTTGGGGGGCCAGTTCCAGCTAAATATGGTTAATGAAAGCAGGCTTGATGAGGTTGATGATAATTTTATGACAAAGGATGACTTGAATTATTTCTGTGACCAAGTAAATACTGTTGAGGCTAAAAAGAAACTCGTTATACAGCCTTTCTTTTATACTAACACGTTCAAATAGCAATTTCTAACATAATTGTCATAAAAAGGCTGGCAATTTGGCTGGAAGTCCGGTCAAATGACGCAACACGTCAACGTCAGAGCAATTGACAGTTTACGACACTCTCTACACCATTATACAAATACTCCAAGCAATTTATGAGATTAGCTTGCATAAAATAAACAAAAAATTGCTTGTTTAATAACCTTACAATGTAACATAGGTAGTGATGTGAATATATTAGGCTTAATTGTGATTTTTACTGGTTTTACGAATATTCGGTCGTGTGGGAGCGGTGTCCGGCACGCTCCAGTGACTTGAGTCCGCGCAGCGAGCTAGCTAGAGATGGGACTATTCGATGTCGATATTTTGATTATCTTATTAACTGTATATTGACTCAATGGAAGAAAAAAACGTTTTGTATCGATCCAAACATGAGAACATAATCTTATTTCATTTTGAATAGGTATAGAACCTTTGAGTAGATGTCTGTATAATTGTAATGTAGCAGGATTATGTTAGAGACCTACATAACATAAAAATTGCTTGAAGCGTATAATTTTTAGTAAAAGTCACAAGTATCTATCGTCCAGATTATGGATAAAGTTTAGTTTTAAGCTCAGCACAGCGGTATACTTGACTCTTATACAGAAGAGCAAAATTTATAATGCACGCGAATATAACAATTCGCAGATGAAAATGATGATAACAAAAACTAACTAGATAAGTACAAGTTTCCATGGACCAGTCGCGGGACAGTGTATATAGTTTCGGCAACAGTTCCTCATGTTCCCAACTACCAACTTATTACAACTATTGAAAAGTTGAAACTCAGTGACCAACACCTGACATATTTATGCAGCATTGAGAGCATTCAACAAAACAAAATAGCAACAGGTTTATCATACTCTTAACTAATAATAACTATCGATATCACCAACCACACCCCAGCCCTACAATCTCAAAGGAAAACATAATCGTTGCTCGAAGAATCCGTCGCATTTTCTAGTGCGGACGCGTGTGGCGCGCGCGCAATCAACAAACCATTCCTACAGCAGTGATGTGTCGGTAACATGTCCAGTGAAGGTTCTGTGTCGTCCAACGGATCTGGGATCCGACAATTCGGGTTGTATAGGACAATCGATGCGAGGACCGAAGAGTTTCTCAGATCGTCGAGGAAGAGGCAGATAAGGCAAGGATGCGCTTGCGCTGCTATTTCTACGGCGATCACAGTTACCGTTGTTGTTGTGAGTGTGTTTTTCTTTCTTTTTTGTTGTGTTTTTTATGGTAGTAAGATTTTCTGTTCTGTTTGTGTTAACTTTTCTGTATGTACGTTTAATCAGTATTTTTTGAGCGACGATCATTTTTTACAAGAGGTGGGTAGGTTTGCTGGTATCTCTTGGTAATGTGAATCCCAAACCACTTGTTTGAAAGTTAGTCAAACTGCCAGTTAAGAGCCTAGATAAAGTGATATTCTATAGATGATAATGTTAATGGATCAGTTAAAAATTATCATTTTAAGTGGATTTGTGTGGATTGAAGATACCAAAAAGTAAAAGTCGATCTTGTTAAAAGTCATTGTAAAATTCGTAAAGGTTTAAAAGCGTTTGTAGTATCTGGAAAAACTTGAAAATTGTTAACGTCTTATTTTATATGTGTTCAATGTTCTACCACATTCAGTTCATAGTGTTACTAAATATTGCCTAGAATTTGAAAAACTTACGGTCTTATAGAAAATATTTCATTTCAACCATTGAAATATCTAGAACTTCATAAAAATGTATCATTTATGGCTTTACGAAAACGCTTTCGTCTACTCAAGCATGATTTCCTGTAAATTAAATGCTACAAACATTAGGTAAACAAGACTGAGTGCATTTTTATGTTAAAACAGCAAAAAGCAAGACATTTCATAAATTTATGTCTTTAATAAATTGAAGGAAGGAAACAGGCATAACGACGGTTACAATATCATTTACGGAAGCATTATTGACAGCATC
Organism: Agrotis puta; assembly: GCA_943136025.2. NCBI lineage: Eukaryota > Metazoa > Arthropoda > Insecta > Lepidoptera > Noctuidae > Agrotis > Agrotis puta. Next base: position 1,121,722 of record OW964168.2, read on the forward strand.
GGCAATAATATCAATGATTATGAACAATTGTTTATAAACAAACATACCGTGGCTATTATATTAAAATTTATCACTGATCTAGCGTCATCTGTTGGATTATGTTATTCAAACATATTAACGTCTCACATTGTCTAATCAAATGGTGATTAAATCATTTTTAACATTTCAATGCCATCATTATTATCTTATAGCCCTTCGTCATCATCATACATCTTCTATCATAATTTTCTAACAGCAATCAGCTCAGATGTTGTTCTATTTTTATTTATTAATTCGACATATAAATCGCTCATCGTTCTTTGCCCAATTCATTTACAACTAGCTTCCGCCCGCGACTCCGTCCGCGCGGATCGGTCTTCGCGTGGATGTTAGATTTTTTTTTCTACGTATTTTTCCAAGATAAAAAGTATCCTATTTTATGCCCAGGATAATAAGGTAAAATTATACCAAGTTTCATCGAAATCGAACGTTAGTTTTCACGTGATGCCTGCATATACAGACAGACAGACAGACAGACAGACAGACAAAAATTTTTCTAATCACATATTTGGGTTGGGTATCGATCCAGCAACACCCCTCGCTATTTATTTTTTCAATATTTTCAGTGTACAGAATTTACCCTTCTACAGATTTATTATATGTATGGATAGTCATAGCTTCGTCATAACATTCTCTTAAATCTGAAGTCAGCATCTGCCGTCATCTGCTTGATTGTCAGTTATTCTACGTATTGTCATTAGGAATTATAAAATCTAGGTATTTACACCAATCAAATTCAGTAACACTAAGTTCAGACTCAATTTTTTTTAAATGTAGTTGTTCATGCTCAGATTTTAGTACAGGGATATTCGTCTACCAGAACTTGCCATATTTTTCTTAAATGATAATATGAAACTCACTGTTTGTGTTCATTATTGTGTCGTCATTACCCGCTAGTATTCCAAACACGTTGTCGTTTGTATACATAATTGCGCTTGTTGCTTTTTTCTTTACTTTTTATTTTGTAAACACTGTTTACACACTGATTAGTTATACGCTTCCTTTTATTAACACGCGCCATTTTTAGCGATGCGCAAAGAAAATAGAAATAACTGATGGCGGTATTTTCTTCAACATGACTTTTTTAAACAGTTTCTGTACGCTCTTACTATGTATTGTTTGAAGCATCATAGCAGGACCGGTATTATTTGTATAGTTAGAATATACAAGAGTGTTTTTTTTTAGCGTGGTAAAATCATCAAATGAGTCCTCCCACCCCACACTGTCAGACTTGTACTGACTAAAATCCACGGTGTCCTTCAATAGCCCTTTACGTACCGGGGTCACGGTAATTCGTTAGTCCCGCGACATATACAAGAGTGATAGTGTGATTTTGGGTGGTTAAAGAAGGAAAAGAAGGTTAAATAAAACATGGACTGATTGTGTAAGCAATTATTATGAAGGCAAAAAGAGTAAATGACCATAAATGAGACGTCTGACACCCCTGTCAGACGACAAACGTAATTCACCGTCCCGAAACAGAATGGGATAAGGGCAAAAAAGTGATGATATTAGAATACACAATATTTTTTTCTGGAATGGTAAGTGTTTGGAAATCCCGAACTGAGCTTCCTTGGTGAATTATGATCTTGTTTCTCTCAAAGGTGTGGACAGTGGAGACATAATAGACCGATTGTGCTGTGTAAGAAATGGAGAATGATCTCATCAACTTTTGGTCAATTGTGATTTAGATTTATAATGACTCTTATGACCTCATTAGTTTATCAATTACTGCGTTAGGTCATTAAAATCAAATCATGGCTAAACTGTAGATGCATAGAGATCCCTTATTGTACTTGATGCGTAAATAAAGGTTCTGATATGAATTACCAAATTGATTGCCACTGGCCCAGGGACATTTTTAGTGTGGTTTCGTTTTCTTTTTGTAGTGAGGTTATTCCATAAGGAACTTTGTCTCCGAAAGCCTGGAGTTTAATTCTATGTCCAGATCATCAAATGTAATGTAGTGATTCAACATGTATTCCCACTTTGTGCCAAACTTTTCGGGATAAAATTGCTGTGATATTGCCACATGCACTGAAGATTCTTATGCACATAAACGTATTTTCTTTCTTCCTTTCTTAATGTGAACAGGTTCGTACTTAGCCATAACAGATAATTTATTGCACGCACGTAGGCATTACGTTGCCTGTTATTACTGCCTATAATTGAAGTTACGCTGTCAACAAAGTTGATACAATTTCGTCACAAATCAAATACACGAATTTATTAATACTACTATCACCACTACCTACCCAATCATTGTTTTCTCCTTTTTTTTCATATCTCTGCTATCTATCACTTTTCCTTATAATTATGTAGTTCCTAGATATTTTCAAAAGTAAAGCACCTATAAAGTTTTATCTTCCGATCAAAATTCAGAAGTGATAAATTGACAATTACTGAAGCGGGGTGGAGTGGATCAGATGCATGGAATATATTTTTGTTTTACATCAAGTATTTAATGCCATTCAGAGTAACAATAAGGTTTTACTATAAGGTTGTAAGCATCAGCCTAGGCAGCTAGAAGGATTAACCCTTTGCCCACTTTGTTGGGGTTGGCTTCCAGCCGAACCAGATACATACATTACAGAGAATTTATAATGGTAACACATATATATTTATACATATTTAATTATTAGTACACACATTTACATAACTGTTTCGCCGTTCCCACCTCTCAACAAGGTCCTGTTGAAAATCAGCGTCAGGCACTAGTTGTCTGGCATTTTTGCTGAACTGGGCCTATTTGGCGCAGCCGTGGGGCAAACAATTTTGTACCAAATAGTTTTAAGTTATTTTTTAAAAAAAAACATCGTTAATTGTTCTCTTTTATTTTGGATTTTATTGTGTATGCCCTGTTTCTGTACCAATAAATATTATTTCTTTCTTTTCTTTCTTTCTATACAGCTAAATGAGTATTTTATATGGAGCGACTGCTTATCTGATCCCCTCAACCCAGTAACTGGATAATACGATACTCCATGGTAAGACTGGTTGTCAGACTTTCGAGCTTTTTTTTTTTTTTTTTGGGACAAACCCACCACACTATTCCCTAACCACTGCAACTCCTGTGCGCCAGAATCAACAGTGGCAACCAACCAGAAAAGGGCCGAGACAATGAAGCTCGACGTGTCCCGGAGAATGAATTTACCTGTCTTGGATCCTGCAACGAAATTAATCAGAAAAGAATAGTGGAGGAGTAGGAAAAAATATATGTTTCCACTTCCCTCCCTGCAAGCAGGAGACAGAACAAAACAAGGCCAATAGGCACAAAGGGACATTACAACTGGGAGAAGCCCAGTTGCCTAGCACCACGGGTAAAATGACTACTAATATTAATGGGTCCTAAATTGTGGGCTGCTAAATTTGATTCCAATAATAGGTATGGCAAAAACGCTTGAACGCACGGAAGTTTGTTCGAGTTTCAACAAGGTCCGAGTAGTAAATGACTCCAGATGTAGTCTGAACAGTGTTCAACATAATATTACGTTCGTTCTGCCAAAGAATACACTCCCATAGAATATGATGTGCTGATTGTTCATATTCACAGTCAGATGTCGAACATTGACAAAAAGGCGAGGGAACAAGCTTGAAGGAAAATAATTTACTTTTAAAGTTCCCATGTCCCGTGAGAAATTGGGCAACACAGTGATCCACCTCCAGCCACGTCCTAGCCAGCCGCTCACGAACGGATGGAAAGAACTGGTGGAGGTGCCGCCCCTTGATAGAATTATCCCACCTACTTTGCCATTCGGATAAAAGATCCTCCCAGACGTCATTCTGGGGTTTGAACAATCTAGATATCTTATCACGGTCACGTTGAGGTAGAAAATCAGCATCAGTGGTCTCCCGTGTGGAAAAGTACATTGCAGCACGTCGCTGTACTTCAAGATCGACTGGAAGAACACCAGCAAGTACCGGTAAAGCTTCAGTACTGACGGTTCTATACGCTTTACTTAAGAATAACAAAGCCAAGCGCTGGCTTTGAAGCAATTTACGTCGTGCCGCCCCTATGGTGGCCCTATCGGCCCAAACAGGTGCTCCGTAGCACATACAGCCCAAGTAAGTAGCACCATAAATAGTTTTTAAGGTTAAAAACGACAAACCCCAAGTAGATTTGGATATTCTCGTTAGGGCATAAAAATTATTTTTAGCTTTTTCACCAACTGTTTTTATATGTTCTATGAATGTGAAATTCCTCTCTAAGACTAAACCAAGATAGCACACCGATTTCTTTCTCTTAACGGGAACATTATTGAATTTAATACTAGGCCACGATTTAAGGTCACCTTTTAAAATGAGTTGATAGGTTTTTTGTGGTGCAAAGGTCAGACGGTTTCGATCACCCCACTGTGATATTAAGCGTAGGCAAGTGTCAGCCAAATTCTCGAGGCCAGCACGAGTACTCGACTGAATGAGCAGAAGGCCATCGTCCGCATAACCAGTTAAAGAACAACCACTTGGTAGTGGAATCGCGAGGAAATCATCGAAGCCTAGATTCCATAAATAAGGACCGATAACCGAACCTTGAGGACAGCCCATGGTGAGAGGTTTCGATATGGAATGATGTCCGAGTTTAAGTTTCGCGGATCCATTAGAAAAGTACGAACAAAGAAGATTAAATATATTATTATAGCAACCACGAGCTTTTATTTTAAGTAGTAGCATTGGCCACCACGCGTTATCAAAGGCCCCGGAAATATCTAGAAAGATCCCAACTACGTACTTGTGTTTAGAGGTATTAACCATTTTTCTAACAGAAAGTGCCGCGTCAACGGTTGATTTCCCGATAGTAAAACCGAATTGATTTTTATGGAATTTGGGCCCGTCCGGTAACAATCGTGGGACGATAAGACGCTCCAAGAGCTTTCCCAAAGATGGTAATAAAGTTATGGGCCGGTATGACTTAGGGTCATCTGGAGGCTTGTCGCCGCTTTTAGGTATTATTCGTATAAAGCCATGTCTCCATATACGAGGAAAAACGCCTTCAGAAATACACCGGTTGTAAACAGTTAATAACGCGTCACCCGCTGTTTTACACGCTTCTTTTATCATACGATTAGATATTTTATCTTCACCTGATGATTTGTTAAGGGGCAGTCTCCTAACAACATTCATTAATTCGTCAGTGGATGGAAGGTCTGACGCTGGTGATTCAGGCGGGACTGTTGCCCATGCTCTAATTTGTTGGTGGTAGTCATTATCATTAACAGGTGAATCATCAGGGATAAGAGTATTTAATAGAACTTCCGTTGTTTCTTCAATACCGGCGGTGTGTTTGTTATTTACTTTAATATTCTGAACATACGCGAGGTCGATCGATCGATTGGCTTTAAACTCATGATATAAAGGAGACCACGGACCTTCTTTTTCTAGTTTATCGACTACTTTACGCAACAAATTACCCTTAGATTTTTCAACCGATGCTCTGTAACGGGACCTGGCAACTCTAAATGTATTTAAAGCAGTGGTTAGCGAGTCTCCGGTGACTTGGCGTTTTTTAAGCTTATTAAGATGTTTACGCGCTCGACGATAGGTTTTACGCTGTTCGGTTAGGTAGTCACACCACCAATCACATCTACGTATATTGGTCATAGGTCCGCGACCAATGGCAATGTCAGCACAGTAAGTGAAGGTGTCTGACATAATTTCAGCACTTTCTTCGGCTGACAGCCCATCACGAGTGAACTCTTTGGCGTGACATGCAAAAAGGGATCTAAAGAATTCCCAATTAGCACCTTTACTTTTGTACCTAAAGTTACCAGTGACATGTGAGGAACCCTGAATAGAAACCGGAACAAACTCGTAAACGATCAAGCGATGATCACTACAAGACGCGTCCGGTAGGACACGCCACCTATCCAAGTGTACGTCTGCACTAGAAAGTGTGACGTCAATACAAGATTCGCCCATTTGGCTGCAAAAAGTAGGTGGTGCGTCTGGGGTGTTGTGAATAGTTAGGTTCATTTCAGCAATGAAGTCTTCAACAGCGCAGCGCCGTTCGTAATCCGTGGACCGAACTTTGCCATACCACAGGGACGAGGACGCATTAACGTCTGCGCCTACGATAACTTTGCAGCCCGCGAGTGACCGCAAGACGTGACGGAGATTATGTATGTGAGGACCAACAGGGTCTGAATATTGAAAGTAGCAGCTCACAACGTAAACTTTAGAAGTAGCGGATGAGACTTCCGCGACGGCGCAGTGTTTATTCATGAGGTTTCGTAAAGATGTTACTGTATAGTTAGAAGAACGTGACACGTAAATTCCGGCTCGTGCCTTATTATCCAACTGAACTACCTTGTGACGTAAGCGCGTGTTTTGGTATTGTTCTTGAACCAGTACAATGTCTAAGTTATAATCGATAATTAATTTGTCCAATTCAGATGTCGCCACCCTATCGTTGTGTAGATTTAATTGACCTATTTTTAAACTATCCATTATATTAGTAGTTAGTGTTGCGTATTAACTGTTCGAGCCTAACTTTATAGGTGGTACACTGTTGGGACCCGCACCGATGGTCAAACGGTTTTTTAATACGTTTACACGCCGCACATACTGGTGTAAAATTTAAATTATCCTTATGCGGGCATTCTTTTGTTTCATGTGCTTCAGAGCAATTAGCACAGATAGGCGATTTATTAACGCAGTATTTTTTCACGTGACCGAACTGCTGGCAATGTAAACAACGAACTACATCGATATCATCAAAAAATCGGCAAGTCGCGAAGTCAATAAAAAGCTTCTCTTTGGTACTAATTAAATGCTTTCGTATGACGTTGTCGATTTCAATGCCTACCCACTTCCGACCATTATCTAATGCACGTCTACGTATAATTTTTGTCGACTTAATAAAGTCTTCCTCACTAATTGCCAATTCGTCTTTAATACTTTCGAGCTTATGACCAATAGTAACGACTGTCAAAGATCCACAAAAGACAAATGGTCCCAACGATTGTAATTGTTTTCCAAGCCACCGAGGAAACTCGCTATGATAGATTGTCACCTATCAACAGACCAACCGCAGGAAGCGCCGCTTATCCTTGAAGATTGACTTGTGCTGCTGCTTTTATTTAGCCACGACCTCTTCAGCTTTATATGTTCCAAAAATAGACAAAGTAAAAATGAAAGAAAAATGACAATCATGAAGGGCACATGTACGATACGCTTTGCGTTAACTATCCTAATAACAAGGCACCTGCAGACTGAATGTCTCAACAGTTCACGACGAAGCAATTCACCAAAATACTCACCTCGACATGTTTCATTCATAGAATAAATATGCCTTAAGTCATTTTCTTAAAACACACATTCGCTTGATTTTTTTCTCGTATCCCCATCGCCCTATATTATGAAGCAGCTTAGAAAATTCTTAAGCCCTAATGCGACAAGACAATAAGTCAATTTATTGCACTGCTGTTTTAATTTGTTCGTTGACCTACTAGATCCGTCTTGTGATATCTTTATGCATTCACTTGATGTTTCTAAAAACTGAAACAAAAAATAGCATTGCTACTAGAATGTTAATTAATTGTTTTGTTTTAATTGTATATTTAGGCAAGTCATGTAGTATTAAAGTTTCATTTATTTACATTTCGTAACTTTACTAAATCGTAAATATTTTATAAGAGTTTGTACGGGAAATGACTAGGGTTTTTATTCTACCTGGCAACATTGCTATGTTCTGGTTTGAAGGGCCATGTCGCAGGTGTAATTATAGGCATGAGAGACTTTTAACTTTTTTTCTTCTGCCGACGTTTCTAGAACTCGTCGTAGACCATAGACATACTTTCCATACCAGAGTCTGGACAAGTGACAATCGCTTTCAAAGTCTTTCATATTCTACAACGACTTCTAGCAGGGTTTGTTAGATTTTTTGGTACATCACAATAATCCAATGCACACATTGCTGGTTTTCTATCGTTATTATTTTATAATGTAACTTTACTTAGGCCCCCTAGTTACCACTTATACCCAGACACAAAATAACTTTTCCTGGTTATTCATAAAAAGTGTGAATGTAGACACAGGAGTCACATAATTCCACGAGTTCATTGAAACTCGACATTGCGCGATGCCATTCCGTCTGTTAGGTCCATCAAGTTGAAAAATTTGGTATTATAATGTTAATAGTGGTTTATTTTTACTGTTCTATAAATCATTTATAGAGTCTGTGTAAACCAAGATATAGAAATTAAACTACTTGGAAACCCTTGCGTGGTCGGCAGATATATACCATCCACACTTATGGAAATAACATAAAATGCAAATATTCATAATGTTCGAGCAGAACAATGTACGTAGTTAACATATCGCTATCGCGCGTAATGTGCATACTTTCTGCTTTCTTCATCGGCGCAGGCGCAGCGAGCTGCGTGACGTCACACGACTCGGATTTTCTGTTATAGTGAAAGGTTTATTTTTTAATAATGATCCTCTTACAAGGAGATAAAGGAGACTGGGTTTTCTAATTTATCAATCGCGGAATGCATAACCTTTATAGCGCAGCCCTGTAACGCAAAGGACAACCGAAGGTATAGGGCGGTTTTTAATCATTGACAATCTCTTCCGCTCCACCCGCGGACGGGTGGACATTTGATGATTTTAAGGCATTCACAGGGTTTCCACAAAAAAGACTGAGATATAGTTAATTTTTCTTAATTTTGTCTACGACTTGAGTATTTTTTTTTCAAATAATTGTGCATTCATTTATTTTATTTTATTTGAAACGTAACATTTCAAGCTGCTAGCTAATATTCATACATACAAATTGTAATTTATTCAAAATACATTTTAGTACTAATTTTGTGCCAAATTGCTTTGAATAGCGCTATTTATCAGCATGCGTGCTGCGCGCGAAGCACCAGTCGTAAAGGTGTCACTCACAAAGCATATAAAAGTCGTGTGTATGGTATTATTGATTCAAGCAAGCAATTCATTAAAATAATGGACTAATTTACAAAATAATAATAATTAGTCCGTCAGATTCTTTTCTTACATATGCCAAAATATTTTGAGATACAATATTTTTAATACTGGCAATACGTCACAAACAACTACAATTTATACTTGCATCTTAAACGTCAGAAAACACTAGACTCTCTCGTAGAAACAATAATAGTAGGTCAGGACGCCGTGACGCCTATCCAGCCACTCCTCAAAGAGAGGTCTTACCCCGTCTTGCCCGACAGTTCAATTGCTTTCCATAAAAATTTAAAAAATATGACAGCTAGTGATAATAAACTATTTTTGATGTATGTTTAAAATTTCCTATAAAAACGACCATTAGCGTGACAATTAAAGGCATTTCCTGTTAGTGTAGCCCCCGCAATAGGAAAAAAGGCGTCTTATACAAACTTTAACATAATTTACCTCGATCAACATAAAGTTCAGATTTCAATGAAACGCTTACTCCACATCAACTTCTTACTTCTTCTTCTTCTTACTTACCAGTGTTGTTGAAATAGGAATACATATGTAAATCGTGAATTGTACTAATAACACCACTTTACATATAGAACGTAAAATGTAAACTACTTTATGTAATATTCAAATGACATCATAATGTTGCAGTTCCCAAAGTTGCAAATAATGCTAATTCTAAATTACGTATTTTGCCATAAAGATACAAATTGATGAACTAGTAAATAATATCTTGGCGGTTTTATTGTTAAATAAATCTTTTTTTAATGGTTTATGAAGTATCTTTTGTTACATTTACTGGCAATAAATGTCATTACTGCTTATACTATTGAACAAAGAAGCATTTCAATTACCTACTTAATATGCAGTACAATAATATTATTGTTGTTATTTAACAACTCATTGTCAGTTATTAGGTTTCAAGTTAAATAGTATTTTCCATTTTTTTTAAGTTATTGTATATCTTAGTTTCTCACTAGTTTTATATTTATTCGTTTCTAGTCTAAACCTACTTTTCTTGTATTGTTTTCATGGCTAACTGAAAAGGTAAGTTTTTAATAAATAACTAAAATATAATGTGTCGTTATTAATAACAATCCGTTTCGTGTCACAGTGTAAAATTTAATGCAAATTTTCCAACTCAGGATATAAGCTAACATGTATTTTCTTACTTTTTCAGAGTGTCATATTGGTTTATGAATACAGCATCAACTCCGGGTCAAATGTCATTAAAAAAACCTCGGTAAAACCCAACTGGATTGGACTCATGAACGATAGTGATATTACATCAATCAGTTCAAAATTTAACAAGAAAATAAACTTCGACAGAACTACACTCAAACTACTGCCGATATTGTTAAAAGCTCTAAACAAGAACCGATACTTAGAGAAGATTCTAGAAGAGTATTCCAGTTCTCCGCCATATTTAGGAACAGACTCGACTGAAGCTACTTTCACGAGAAATATTTTCTCTGATTCAAAGAATTGGTTAAAATTACCAACAACTAGGCACTACTCTACAGATTACAAAACATCTCCTTTAATGCAATGGAGAACTCCCACCCAACGCTTGGAATATCTTACTAAAATAAGAAAGATAAGAGACTACCAGAGAATGTTAAACTATTTCGACAAAATGATCAACGACAAAGTAGGAATCTATCAGAAAAAGGAGTTTGAGTATACTGAAAGTCCATTAACTGCTGAAACAATACCCATGTCAAAAATAGACAAGTACAGAAATATTCAGCGGCTGCGTAATCTCCCTGAAAGTAAGGATGGTACAGATGACACTATGCAAGTATGTAATTGTCCTAAAAAATTGGGATTGTTGTTAAGTAAATTGATTGGAGCTTTGCAAGATTTGATTCCGCACATCATCGGCAATAAAGTTGGCCTTAATATGCCATGTAATAAAACAAAAATTGAAGGTCTAAACGAATTAACAACCGCTCGAGCAATGCGACCGACGAAGCGCCGAGTAAATGATATTTTTTCAACGACCGCCTTAAGTTCAACTCGAAAAATTACAAAGACTAGGCCAACAGTTACATTAACAAGTAGAAAATGTTGTTCCACAAGCACTACTACTGCAGGAACTACAAGTACCACTAAACGAACTACGAGTACTGCTACCCATACTGCTTCAAGAAAGAGTAGAACCACGACCATAGCTACTGAAACAACTATGACCCCAGTATATAATGAAATGAGAAATAATATTTTTGAACACAACATAATACAAGCACCAACAATAAAACCCCTATCGCTACTTAACTATCTACCAATTAAAGAAACCACCCCATATTATGATCTTTCTACTATACCTACTGAACCACCAAACACTAAAACCACTAAAAGAGTAGAATTTAATTATCAAACTACAGAAAAAAATGTACCTGTCAAATTTATAAGGGAATCCAGCACAGAGAAATGGTTGAAACCGTACAATGTAGACTCATTTTACTCTCGTGATGCCGGACCTTTACCATACAAAGAAGAAGATTACGATGAGTATTTCAACATTAAACCTAGTAAGATGAATAGTGAATTTGAAAACCTAGAAGTTCATAGTGTCGAATCCTCAAAAACTAAAACGACGGCCCATATTGAGGACATAGGCAAAGGAGATAAGAAAATAAATTTCAAAGGAACGTCAGAGATTGTACATCCAATGAATCACCATACAGTTACCATGCAAGAAGATGTAGACTTAACTTCCATGCGAAAGTTGGCCGATATGCTATATCTACCCCAAGAAAACGTCGCTAAAGTGTGGAAATATACCATAGAACCTGAAGTTACAACACCACTGTACAAAAAATCCAAATACCCGGGTGGATTGAAAGCTAACTCTGTAGTAACAAATTCAGTTGAGAATTCCGTTAATCCTACTACAAGTGCTGTAGTTACAAATTTAATTGAAAATCCTGTTGATTCTACAACAAGTGTTGCAGTTACAAATTCAATTGAAAATTCCGTTGATTCTACAACAAGACGTGTTGCAGTTACAAATTCAATTCTTCCTACAAGTGTGACAAATCCAAGTTCACTAAAAGATATCCACACTGACTCTGCTCCTTATGTAAAGTACGACCTTTATGAAACCGCGTCCAAATATCATCCAAATTCACTGATTCAAACAGAGCAACAACTCGTATCCGAAAATATGGTCGACGATGAATTTGTAGAAGAGTATATGCGACCAACAGAAAGTACTAGGAATCCATATAAATATAAAAATTCTACGCAAAAATATGACAACAGTAAAGAAGACATAATGGATTTATTGAAAAATGAAGAGAAAGTAACAAATACACCTGCTAAGTCAATGCTGCCTGCTTTAAGACCGATATATTTGGAAATTCAACGAAATAACGAATGGAAACAAGAAGAACATAGCGATTACGATATTTATAATTTTAACAACAATATCTTTGATTTGCCAAACATTAATATTTAAAATAAGCAGCAGACATATCTTTAGAATAATTTTTGGTATAATGTAATTGTTTCTATCTTCACTGATAATATTGTTAAAATAATTATGACATTCGATTTACATGAGGAGTGATTAATTATGTACCTAGATAAAACACGCGTTGAGACAATTTGAGTCAAAGCAGAGTAGTATTGCTATTGATTAATCCAGTTCATGTTGATGTAACGAGTATAATCATAAGAACTCATAATATTACGTTTCAGCTATATTTTCAGATTTGTCAACAGGATATTTCAAAATTCCGAATTCCGGTGAGAATGTTCTGCGTATAATATTATTGTTTGTATTTTATTGATGTATCTTTCGCCAATTTCGTAACTAAAAACTTTTTTTTTGTGTAATATTGTTTGTTTGTAAAAATGGTATTAAATTGTTAGTCTAATCCAAAACCCTTATCGATTTTTAACACCGTTTCAAATCTCTAGGAAAGACGTTAGCCACCTAAAGCTACAAATTCTGAATGTTCACATTTATAAATTTATTACGTTAAAACATTTGAGAAAGATTCGCATCTTGTATTATAAATTCCTGTATTGTCTGGTAGTAATCATCATATTTGCTGACTTAACTTAAGTAAAGCTTCACACGACTCCACTCCACCTCACAAGACACATGACAGCTTTGCTTAATCCATTTTGAACGATCTCGACACAGTCGTCACTGAGTCCAGCTTAACTGAGCAATGGACTTAACACGGGTTTTGGAATACCAGTATTAAACTTAGTAGTTATGCATAATGCACTAACGATATGAACAAAAATGTCAATGATCTGTCAACTCATTACCAACATCACATCAACCTGAGATCACCCACTGCTGGGTATAGGGCTTCCCTTTTTTCTACTATACCTCTCGGCTCTTTGCGTCTCTTTTCCGTCTATACTCCGCAAATTTAACGACATCTTCAACCCAACGTGCTTTTGGACGGCTCTAGTTTCTTTGTAGAACTGTCATCTGAATTAAGTTTCGTAAGAAATTACTATGTTCAATTAATTTTCAGTAATGTTTATAATCGTTAATAACTTGTTAATTACTCGTATATTTTCATATGATTATAATAAAAAAAAAACCTGAAAGTGTTATTAAAACGTGCATGACGTCACAATACGCCGCCATTACAGATTTGTTCATATCGTAGTCGTATATTGAAGTGTAAATAACATTTGATATTGTTGCAGATTATATGACTTAACAATTAAACAAAGCCCAGTGTGATGCTTCCTTATTTCAGTGACTGTTTCAGTAAAAAAATTCAATATTTCTGTTTACAGGTAATTCTACTGATCTACGAATACGCAATTGCTGTAGAATGGAGTTTAGTACAAAACAAGAAGGACAAGAACCGAACCAATGGTGACCAACCATTTGCCGATAGACTCGACCGAAGTTACTTCGGGCTCGACCAAGATTACTACGAACGTATGCCTCTACTTATAAACGCTTTGCAGGAAAGTAGCTACTTTGACCCAACACTAGAAACATTTGGACCTTACACTAGAAGAAAAAGATATAACATGACAATAATAAAACCAACAACAGCGAAACCAACTTTTAAACCGACCGCGGTCAGAAGAACCAGTCCGCGACCCTTCTTCTTTGAATACCGAAGTCCTACTCCGCTACCTTTCAGCAAGACGTACGGATCAAGAAGTTGGATCGATAGATATCGAAACGAAGAAAGGTTAAAAAATATACGACAAATAATCAAATATTTAGAAACAACCATCAATGCCAAGTCGGGAGATATGCATACTAAAGCTCCGAGCACACAAATTGCTTTTACAGGTCTTTACATTGAACCCATGTTGGAAAACCAAGGATCTGAAATCGATTCCAAGTCAGATTTACAACAAGAAAGTTCAGAAAACGTAAAAGCATTTAAATCGAATCATCTAGCAGATCCACTCTTCAATTTCAAACCAGAAAATCCTGGAGACGTGAATCTTCTAGCTGACGATTTCTTGCGATTTGCACCAGTTCCTACTCCCAGTCTTTTAGATACTTCCAATAAGTACCCCATGTTCCGACAGATTCCATTCCACAAAAGGAATTGTCTAGGTAACAAATGTGAGGAAAATGATAAGGGTATTCAAAAATTACTACCAAGTTCAAGTGAAGTAAGGCAAACTGAAGCACCACCCGTGAGTACTACTAAATCATTCAGCGTCATGCTTAACTTATTTCCTGTCAAAAAAGAACCAACAACTACTCCAACTTCTTTAGATAATATTTATCTGACGACGACGCGGCCTCTGATACAATTTAAAAGGAAATCAAATGTAGGAATCCGGCGTATATATACCCCGTATAAAAGGCCGAGATATTTAAGCAACTTAATAAATAAACAACACAAAGTAGCAAAAGTAAAAGAGATCCAAAACAAAGAAAATATACCAACAGAGGCTGGTACTAAAATGATTGTACACGTCAAAGTGTACAGTGCTGACGAAAAAACTGACATGAACAAAAATGATACAAAAACATTACATCCTACGGTACCGTCGACCCAAACCAATCCATATACTACGAAAGCTCCAATAGAACTATCAACATCACAGATAGAAGATCACCACGTGGGTAGCTCTGGGTATATACCCATAGAAATGAAGTCAGAAACACCGCCTTTACCTACAGTTACAACCACGCAACCTTTCTTTG
This sequence comes from Agrotis puta, assembly GCA_943136025.2. Classification (NCBI taxonomy): domain Eukaryota; kingdom Metazoa; phylum Arthropoda; class Insecta; order Lepidoptera; family Noctuidae; genus Agrotis; species Agrotis puta. The sequence continues at coordinate 1,136,846 of OW964168.2, forward strand.
AAATGACAACAGAGTATCCGTGGCCTGCTCCGACTGAAGTATACCAATTCAATGCTGCAGATGCAAAAACACCAAACCAATATATAGAATTAGAAAGAAGAAGAAATAATTATCAAAATATAGATATTAGTAGGAGAAATTCTGGCGGCCACGAAGAAATAGAAGTGGAGCCTAGTACGCTAATTGTCAAACTTAAAAACGAATTCGTAAGAACTACTACCGTAGCCCCAGAAGTAAACAAAACTGCGGAGAAAGTTGATGAAACCACAACAGTGTGGACGTATGTACCTCAAATAAATGGTCATTATAGAAGCATTAATCAAAATTCAAAGAACGTTAATGCATGGTTGGATATAAACCCAGAGAATAATAGGAAAAAACGCTTAGAACAGTCTGTGTCTGGTTTCCATACTTATGATCCAATGTATGTAGAAATCAAAAGAAATCGTACTCATGCATTAAGTAGAGACGGCGATGATGATGAAAATGCCGATGATCAACGTTAATATTGATGATGTATTTATTGTGATTGTAAATTAAAAATCTTCTATGGATAAGTAGAGATATTCGATAGATTAGGTAGTCATTGTAAATTATACTTTATAAATATTTATTTTCAGTGTCCCACCGACTTTACTTGCTACCCATTATTGTGACTTGTGCTGATTTCAACTTTGTGGGAACGTTTGTAAATAAATTAATAAATTATGAAAACTTTTGTGGTTTTATTAACGTACAATAGCAAAATATTGTATTGGCACAGGTATACCCCACTTCGCGTTTACTTTTCTTTCTTGATTCCCAGGTCATCAGGTACATCATCAGTAATTCCCCATTGCCAGTCTGAGTGATTCCAGATTTATGCTCGTTTGATGAACCTAAGCTCGCCCCTTTTACATAAATGACACAATTAAATATGCGTGTACTATTAGTAATAAATGACACTGAGACGTCTGAAAGGGGAGAATGGAAGAAAAGAACGTGTTACGCCGACCCCAAGTAAAATGGGATAAGGGCAGGAAAATGATGCATGTACTAATTAGTTTCTTAATAATCTTAATAATTTCCGTTTTCTTAATACAGAAATTAAACTGAAAAATTTGTTAAGATATATTTTACTTTAACACTACAATGTAGAGTCAGACTACATCGATGTTCTTATAATCAAATCTAAAACTGGATAACTGGTAACTTTTATTGTGTAACAAAAAGAGTAGTTGATTAATTGAATAGTGTAGAAATAAAAATTATCATAACGATTGTTTAGTTAGTTTAATCGATTTATTTACAAACTTACACTATACAATTAGTTTGTATTTTCGTCTACTAAACACCATAGCACGTATTACCTACATCTTTATAAAAAAAATATAATATATATATAAATAAACAACTCCTAATTTCCAAAATCATATTGCACACATAAAAACAATCCTATAGCAAGAAAATAATCTATTTAAAACAAATGAAAATTAAATGCGCTACTAGCGCCACAGTGTGGTCGAGAATACGAATTAACTTCATTGTAGACACTTGAAAGTCCGATAGCTCTATGATAGCTGTATGTTCACGCACAACCCTGTGTCGTGAGTTACATCGATTGTAGTTTTCACTTCGCTGGATAGATGGCAGCACCAACAATTGGATCAGCTTATCATATCATCAAGCATGTTCATTTAAAGGGGTAGGCAAGGATCTTTAACACCCTGCAATACAATGTTTAATCGACTTTGAATCATGACCCACCATAAGCTTATTTTCTTACAGACATTCAAATACAATTAAGTCCACATTTGCGTAAACATAACATGTCCATTAGTAACGACCTTGATCTTTGTTATTTTGACGGATTCAAACGATATTTTGTCAAAATGGGCAATGAGTTGATTGCACATCCTTTAGGTCGGGAAGGTTACTGTTGGTTTTTAGTCAGACAAGTATGACAGTCTCTTACGGTCAGTTCACACCTAGACGCGATGCAATGCGACGCAAATGTGTATCATTTCGTGTAGTCAATAAAGTTCGATTTTGAGTCACTATTAAAATGCGTTGAGAATGGTGTATCTTTTCGTGTAGTAAATGTAGTTTGATTTTGAGTAGTTCTATTGTAATGTGCGCGCAGTTTCGCGTCTCGGTGTGACTTGACTCTTACACTCTACCCAGGGTGGAAGTGCTCATTTGATAGTTGCAAAATCTAAAAAATATCGAATAATAGAGAAATCAAGAGTTCACTATCTAGATTATAGTATATATCCAGAGTATCTTTCAATCAAAAAGAATCTTTATGATCAAGAAATTATTCACATGGGTTCAGTAGCCTAATTAAAAAGCAGTGATAGCCGAGTGGTACGACCGTTGGACTGCCAAGTCAAAGGTTGCAGGTTCGAACCCCGGCACGCACCAATGTCTTTTATAATTCATGTGCGTATTATAAATTAATTACCACTTGCTAAAAACGGTGAAGGAAAACATCGTGAGGAAACCAGCACACCTGAGAGATTTTTCAACGGTGCGTGAAGCCATGTCAGAGGCCTACGGGCGGTTTAAACTCTGACACCAGGGTGTTCATCAACCATACGATAAGAAGAAGAAGATTGACTCTATTAGGTAAAAACAAAGAATTAAAAATTTAAAGAATCAAAATCCACTCTTCAAGCTTTCACACAAAAATATTTATGTCAAATGTTGGCAAGTAATCGCCAAACCATATCATCACCTCACGGTAAATATTGACTCGTAAAGAACGTAGAAAGTGTAATGAGAACGCACAATTTTGTTTAACAATAACAAGTATGGTATTGGAACATAATGATGGTACTAACGAGGAGTTCGGAGAGGTAGAAGTTGTGTATACTTTTAATCCACCATTATACGGCGCTGTTGACTTGGACACGTTTATACGAGATTGAATGGAGAAAGCTGCAAATTTAGAAGGGTGGAAGGCCCAGCAATGGTACAAAATGGCGGTCTCAAAAAGTTGAAACAATTAAGTAAATTGAAATGTCCTCTTTTCGGTAATGTATTATACTAGATTTTCACTTCTACAATGTTTTTCTGCCAATGTTCTGGTTGACTTACTTGAGTAACGGGTGACTCGCTGTCCGACCATGGACCATGCCCGGGTCGACGCCTCAAGGAGTGTCAGCATAGTGACGGGGCCTGTAGAGGACTAAAGCCTGCCGGGGTCGCGGGACCAAGGGATTACCGTGACCCCGGTACGTAAAGGGCTATTGAAGGACACCGTGGATTTTAGTCAGAACAAGTCTGACAGTCCCTCCCGCCCTGCCCTGGGTGGGAGGACTCATTTGATGATTTTACCATGATAATAAAAAAAATGTGTTCTGGTTGACTAATACTTCTAATCACAATTTTTTTTTAAATAACCATGGCTTCCCTCCTGGTTTCAATCTAGCCCAGAAGTAAAGAGGAGATCTAAGACGGAGTGAGCACATGCAGAAGGAACCTGAGAGCTCGCGCACCGATGCAGACGGAACAGTATAAAAACTATTCGGCGCCGTATAGCGACAGGATGATGGAGGAGGAGCTAGGCGACTCTAGTAAGGGCTACCACTGCTAACAGTGGTAGGCTATCCTCAGAATCGCTAATACAGCCGTCACTGCATGTTAAAGGTAACTTGTGGTGACAGGGCTCAGAGTGGCTTCAACCCTATCCAAATTAGACAAGTTCTAGCACTAACCATACTTTAAATTATAAAAACAACATTTTAATTTGAGATGCTGAACATGCTTTTATGTTATTTTGTGGTAAGGAAACTTGTAAAGATGCCAAGTTAACTGCATCGGTGTAGGTCAGTGACCAATAAGAATTTATACGGCTGTCTACTGCCGGATCATTGTCTACTTGGCACAGATTTCGTTAACATCTTAATTGATCAGTCATACCGTGCAATATCGATGCGGATGTGCTCAAGGCCAGGGTTGAAATGAGTGCCAGATTTTTAAAAAGATGGTAATTTAAAGGAAAATCATCATCTTATTTCTTCCCGCTCGTTCTCAAATTTTTGTTCTCGGACTAGAATGAAGGCAGGAACAAACCCATTGTAAACAAAGAATAATTAAAAGTAAGAACTACAGTAGCTGCAGTCCAGTGGTAATATCATAGGCAGTTTCCAATTATAAGTCATCGGTTCGAATCTAGCTTATAACACCAAACAGAGAGTTTTGACGCTCTCAGAGACGTGGAAAATCGATAGAAAGTCATGAACAGAAAACTGAAGATACGAGTATCTGGCTATATTATACGAGGGCGCATGTTAGTACGTTCTAATTCCTCTCTGAGAGTTGTAGGCTGTCACATTAGATCATGGTCGTGTCTGCCGCAGAACCGACGAAAGGTGGAGTAGGAAGGTTCTAGAATGGAGAGCACGTGTAGGTAAGCGTAGGGATGGACGACCTCCGACAAGATGGACCGATGACCTGAAGAAGCTGGCTGGCAGTGGCTGGATGAAAAAAGCAGGATATCGTGCAGTGTGGTGCTCCTTATGTCCAGCAATATACTGCAATAGGCTGAAATGATGACATTAGATCAGGTATACAAAATAATTTACAGTTATGCTTTTCAAATATAATGCTAATTTTGGTACATGTTACTGGTACCATAGAATAGCGAATACTCGAATCAGTGCTGTTATCCAGTAGCATTTGAGCACAGACTTTCAACTCCGTGTCTGTCTAAGGTCAGCCATCCACGGGCAAGTGTCCAAAGGTAGCGGCAACCACTTTTCATTGAAGTGTGCTGCATACCGTAAAGTTGGTTTACCTATACAGAAAGCATTGACTGGATTTTTTCTCTAAAATATTTTAACAATTAGGTTTTAAACTATTCATTTTGTGCTTCAGAGTTGTTTCCACGTTTAAGGTAATTTATGTTTATGAATTCTACATTCTACTGATCTCAGCAAGAATTTTTTTTCTGAAGAAGGAGAGAGAAAAAAGTACATTCCAAGAAAAACTCGTAATCTCCTAAAATATTGGAACAATTATAACGGAGTTTGAAATAAAACATGCAAAGCGTTCTAAAAATCGTTAACAGGAAACTGTTCAAGATCTGTGAAGACAATGGGCTGAGCAATCATTTGTTTCAACTTATTGCTACATACTCTACGGATTTGCAAAAGTTAACACATTACGTTAGTTATGTTACGCATAGCATAGTTTTTAATGTGGACATAAATGTTTTAAGTTGCTCTGTTTATTAGCTGGAAGTTCCAAATGTTTGTTTACGAAGAAATTATGTTTGACCAGCTTGAATGAATAGATAAAGTTAAAATCCACAAAAGACAGGCCGCGGTTTCGACGCTGCTTCCGCGCTGCGTATTAGGGGAACAGTGTATAAGACGGGGACGCGAGGTATGATGGGAAATCACACACTTAAGGCAAACTTAACACGAAGGGGACGCAAATCTCGCGTCCCCGTCATATACACTGTTCCCCTACTTTAGAGAACAGCAATGCTAGACAATGTGGTTCTCAACAGCCATGAACTCTCTAGTCTGTAAGGTTTTGTTTATGAATGTCTAGCGGGTTATGGAAGTCATGGAGCCTTTGCCCAACTGTGCATGACACAGATAATAGTAATAGTATGTTATATTTGACCGTTATTGGTTAGACTATTATATGACAAATGAATGACTACCTACTCGTATGACAGGGAACAAACAAAAAGATGGAAAAAGGAAATCTACAAATAAATGGAAGGTTTTGACCTTTGATTTGCAGTTGGACAATAGATAAAAAATAATGATTATGACTTCAGTCTATTTGTGAGATGTGTTTCATGGCTTTTGCACGAATGAAAGTAAAGTAGTCTAATAGATTCGGCTCCAACATTTGAGTTCTATGTTTTGGGTCTAAAACAATAAATGATCTCGAGTGGATCATCTCCTTCAAGGTGTGACATCCACCAACCCGCAATGAGGTCGCATGGTAGATTAGTTGCACCCCTTCTCGCAGAAATTAGTTCTATATCCTAGTAGTGGAATTGTGGGAGAATTTTCTGTCTTAAGTAATACCACCATACAATTTAACACCTCATGAGAAACTAGTTGGTCAAGAGGTACATGGGAACGTACATACTATGCAAATAAACCTTGGCCCCATGTTGTAACTTGAATGTTGTTAAAATGGTCGCGAGTTACATATTTTATTAGATATCTTATCGGTTGAGATTTGAAAACATGGAATTAATGGACGATGAAGAAATGTTTGAACATAATTAAAAAAATAGCAATGTTTTGTTTTAAGCTACGTGTGTATACTGAATTCATAGAGACAACAGAATTCGAGAATCAGCATAAAACTATAATTTTAATATACTGTTGCACTGCCTGGCAACTGATTATTTATAAAATTGAAACTGTTTGATGTCTCATCGCATGGAAAATCTAGTTAAGTTCTAAAGCTATGCAACCGACAACAAGTCAACCGTTGCATTTCTATTAGCACATATCTATTAACCAGTTCATTGACTATGCACAACCCAAAAAAACGACGCACCTCCACGTTACAAACGGTCAGTTCGAAATGACCCAAAAAAAGTAAAATGGCCTTTATTGAAAGACAATAGTACCCAGTACTAAGTTCCCAAAGTACCAAAACATTTCTCTGAATGCAACGGACCCCCTTTACAACGTGACCTAGTACACCTTTCTTCTCCCTCTGACAACATTGACCTCATATCTCCCATCTCACATCACGCATCTTAAGAAAAACCCCGTTACTTTTACCTGTGCAAAAAGGCTCTATCTGCGGAGGTAGCAGACGGTGCTGACGAGTTCTTGCTACCTCTTTCTCGCATGGAACTTTAGTTTGTTAGTTAGAAAGGGTAAGGGAGAATGCTAATCCGGTACCGTAGACCGGTGGTGCAAGTTTTTGACAGTACGTATCAAAGTTAGCAGAGTAGCTGAGTTGGTGTATAGTGTATTTAGTTTCGTTAGTGTTATTTATTTATTATTTATAAATAAAAATATGTAATATTGTGCGTTTTGTGAAGTGCCTGGTGTTTATGGGAATTACTATTGTTAAGGTACGTGTTAATATGTGAGAAATGTTGCAATAAAGCGTATTTACACTGAACTTTCTTTGCATAATATGTCAGTTAGTCATCAAGGTCAAAATAAATATCGTGTAGACTGACCTTTACAAATGGATTGATTAATAAATTAAAACTAATAAAAATATCAGAGACTTGTATAGATATTGTTTAGTCTGTCATTCAGAAAAATGATGATATCATATTATTTTAAACATAAATAACAATTTACATTTTTAAAGACACAGCAGTTTTCAAGTTTATACAAATATGCTTACAAACAACTTTATATTTTACTTCCGGGTATATTGTTCTTATGTTCACGTGTGCGAGTTTTTAAGAATTGTTTTAAGGGCAAAATTTAATTTAAGTTTACAAATTAATACTGAAAACTTTAGCTGTAGAACAAAAGCTTGGCCTACTTGTCACTTCGTTTGCTTAATCACTAGTGTAAAAACTAAAAAAATGTATATCATTTTAGTTAACAGTTTACTTAACTCCTGGTTAAACAACTCGCCCATAATGACCTGGGTTTTTAATCTCAGTAACCAAATTATGATATAAGAAAAAAGATTCTTTAGTAGGTTATTTAAAGTCCAGTATCCTTTAGACGATATAGGAATTCATCGAGTAGATTACATGGCAAACGAGACAATTACTCAGCTTTTCGTGTGATCGATTCAATGGAATTTCGTCTTTAACGAATTTCGGAACAAGTTCGAAACGGTACAATTTGTATGTCACTGGCGCGAAGACATTCAAATTACTGACTCTCGTGGTATGTCAGCATGTCTTGAGAACCTTTAATTAAGTAGGTAGGTGGGCAAAGTTTTTAGACTGACATGGTCATTAACTCTTTTATTAAGACTTAAATCGGGATATTTACCATGTTTCTTATTGTTCATGATCATGGCATTGCAACAGTACTGAAAAATGGGAAACTCATATCAAAAATTTACATGGTAAACCCTATTTAAGTTTTAATAAAAGGGTACGATTTTGGTCGCGGGAATTACGAATTCCCGTGACCCCGAAACGTAAAGGGCTATTGAAAGACACCGTGGATTTTAGTCAGTACGAGTCTGACAGTCACTCCCGCTCTGCCCTGGGTGGGTGGACTCATTTGATGATTTTACCACGATAAAAAAGGGTACGATTTTATTAAGGCAATCAACCCTTGAACTGTATGCAGTGTTGAAGCTTAATATAGCTCAAACTTACCAACAAAGTTATTTACTCATCTATACATATAATAAATCTGTAGAAGGGTCAATTCTGTACATTGAAAATATTGAAAAATTAAATAGCGGGGGGTGTTGCTGGATCGATACCGCACCAAAATATGTGATTGAAAAAAATTTTGTCTGTCTGTCTGTATAATATAAAATACAAAGCTCCAAAATGGGAAAGCTAATGAATAATATCCACTCTTTCATCCATCAAAACATAATCAACATTTATTTAAAGTCCCTCATAATGCTATTTATCGAAGTCAAATAAAAACTATTGACTATTCTACCTATAAGGTATTGTCCTTATATAAAAGTCAGAAGTTTTAGTCACTCACTATTTTATACAAAAGATGTAAAGTTTCAATGTAGGTGTTAATCTTCCAAAATACTGATTAGTACATCTCCAACCATTGCTAGAGCCAGCCCTGCGATGCTGAGCCTGTAGTGCAATCAGATCCAGCCTGTCCCTTGCTGTCTTCCCTCAGTGACACCCTAAGCCGACGTCCGTATCCTACAGAGCGTGCTAATTAGCGTATGGTCACTTAGTTTTTAAAGTACTTAAGTAGTTTGTAAGCCCCTGGCTGCCTTTTTTATTTTTTAACGTGGTAAAATCATCAAATGGGTCCTCGCACCCAGGGCAGAGCGGGAGGGACAGTCAGACTCATACTGACCAAAATCCATTGTGTCCCTCAAAAGCCCTTCACGTACCGGGGTCACGGTATATCATAAGTCCCGGGCTTAGAGTTATTTAAGGCATTTATCTTGCAGTTCAACCTTCCCAGGTGAAACTGCAAACGACATAAAAAACTCTACGAGTACCATCATATCAAGTATCAACCCATGAAATTATTACCGACAATACTGTGAGCGACACCTCTTTTTATTGAAAACATTTTTTTTTTCATTTTCCAACGTACCTGTGTAGTACCCTACCTACGTCACACCCAGTTTAAAGTATTATAAAGATCACGTCTTCCTTTCAAGTTTTATGTAGACCTTGAATGGATGTAAAGAACAATGACATTTTAATACGTACTAACATAAATTTAGAATGCTTTGTGCAATATTTAGGACTTCGCTGCATTGTTTATAAGCTGCGGTTGGTGGATTAGTAATGATAGAGAGCATGCTGTATTTCATAAAAATCATAATTCAATAGTTATGTAATCGCCCCTTTTTTAAACACTAATTTCACACACGAATTTCTCCTGTATTATGTGTGTGTTTACAAAAAACAAAATCACATACATAAACAGCAAGAACCGGAACTCCGGGAATCGAAGCTGCAACATGCAGCGAAGTTCGATAGCTTAGTCACTGCGTCAACCCTGACCTGAAATTGTCAAAGTCAATATTTTGTAACAGATAGTTGGAGAGGGCCTAGAAAAGAAACAATCGATTTCAAAGCTTTTCGAACTTGGTAGCTTATAAATCAATCTATTCCCTTATCATTATCGTTGATAAAATTTATTTATGGAGGACGCAGAATATTTTTACATTATATTTGCCGAATTTTCAGCAGGTTAAAAACCAAAGACCCTATTAAAATATGATCAAATCTCAAGATCAATTGAATGTTACTAGTTTATCGTATAGAATAGAGTGCTCCGCCCACGCTACATGTTTTGGTTCCTCATAAGGAAATGAAAGCGTGAAGATATAGGTAAACAGAAATACGGAATTATATGGCCAAGCCGGTCGCGCACACCTATACTCCTACAACGTAGTATGTAATACTGAAGGGTCATTTCTAGTATTTTTACCGTTTGCAATTGCGTTGTTATCTATATAAAGACATATCAAAAATACGTAATAGTCAATGTGACGAACTTGTGATTAGATTTTAAAAGTTTCGCTCACATTTATCTGATCCTGCATGACCAGCATGTATGGACTCTTCTCTGTGTCCAAGTGAGTAAGGAAAAAACCGATAGCTTTTTCATGACCAGCAATGAAATTATTAAAACAGTGTTTTCTAGATCTGCCAATTCGCTACGATCATGCATTATAACGATCTAACAAAATAATTGCGAATTGATCCTCGAGGTTCAGACTAAATTGCTCAAGATGGATTCGAACAAGCCCGTTCCGAAGAGAAATATAATAATTTATTTTAATGAATCATCTTTTATCACCCGCCTCGTAAAATAACGGTATTAGTGTTACCACACTATTCCAAGAATAACAGAGATAAACATTTCATGTTTTTAATGAAGACACACAGACTTAGATAGGATCTAAGTATGTGAGAAAATGAAGTGGTTATGTATTAAGTTTTCCGTGTAAACGATAGTTAGTGAAGGAAATGAGTTACTTAACAACGATGAGCTAACGACCTGCAGTAGCTGAGACAGTAATAGACTTACTAGGAGGTTACTTGAACATGTTCCCATGCATTTACCAAGTTGTGGTTTACAAAGTTTATGCAATACTCGACTTTACGGTAGTCTGAATACGGTTTGGCAATAATCAAATTATATTCGAATAAAGTATTATGCTAATGCAATAAATATTACTTTAGCAACAATGACACAGAAAGGTCTTGATGTTAAAATTCAATTGGGCGATGGTGACGATGTCTACAACACACCTGCGTTCCCGAAAGGTGTGCGTAATTTGTAGAGCTAATATTTAGTCGGTCAAGCTTATTGCCAATAAATTTGGAGAAAGGTTGGATATTAGACGAACCTACTAACTCTTCTAACTTAAAACCTTACGACCTGCTAACTAACATAACAATAATTCCAACTCAGAGAACAAATCTATGACTCGCAAAACCAAAAGCCTCAAATAAGTAATGGTTAACTTGCCATGCGGTCAAGGACTGGGCTTGAATCTGTGTTTCCTGATTTCTACAACCTTGGGATTTTTAAATCAAGAGTGAATAGGCAAGCTTGATTCACCGTCGTCGATCACATCATTGCTTACCATCAGGCAAGACAGTGGTCAAACGCGAGAAAACAAAACAAAAAAAAAAACTACAGCCTTTCGTGTTCCACAAGCTACTCAAAAAGCTGCAATTTCAAGTCAAGGCTAAATGCCACAGGGGCACATAAGGGCACAGCAATTCTAGAACTCAAACGGCATGTGAAATAACAAGTTGCTTATTAGTCCGTAAGAGTCCCTTCCGGTCCACCTAGAGCGAAAGTACTCTAATTTGATAAATTTAACACCCGAAGAAAAGACGCTCAGAAGCTTAAGCCGCCACGTAACCAACGCACCTTTACTAGAAGCCTTACAAAAACATCAGAAGTCAGAACCTCCTTCAGGGTTCGAAAGCTTTTTATAAGTCGCTCAATATTCTAGGTTATAGTCGGTAACGCAACGCCATTGTGTGCCGACCTCGTGTCACTGAACTAAGCACAATGGGCGTGAGAAATCACCATCATTGTTCCAGCTCCTTCACGCAACTGCTTCTTATGGTAGAGGAACTGCGCGGATAATAGCTTTGTCTGAACGTTTATTGTGTATCGAGTTTGATAATAGTGGAATCAGTATAAAAGAATTATATGGCATTCTCATTCCTGTATAACGCCTACAACCCGAGGTCAAGAGTTATTATACTTTCTAACTCTAAGCTATACATTGCCACATGCAAGAATTTTAACACTATTGACAAAAAGAGGAAGAACTTCTTCTCTTCTATCTTTTTCAGAGTGACACATGGTATTTTTTTTAAACTACGAGTATACGGCTCGCGTGATGAAAAACGGTCACCGTAGACTATTATACGAACGCGTGCAAAAACAAATACATCGCTTGCCCGTTGCAGTCCTTGCAACTTTTTCACGCTCGCGCCGTTTAAGAGGGTGTGGAGAACATGGGTTTAAAAAAAAAGCTTTTTTATAGACAAAACTAATGGAAATCGATATTATAAGCAAACTTAGTTGAATATGTAGAAGATGTGAACTGTATAAAAACACAAAACCATAAAATTTCTACTTCGAAGTTTTTGCTTATAGCCACATCTCACTACGAGTTAAAACAATTTAAAGTATTTCTTCATAAAATTTTAACAAAGCTACTGTTCACACAGTTAATTTCAGTTATAGTTATTACAGTCATTTCTTTCCCAAGAACTGCTTCTTTGAAGATTATTATCATACACAGCATAAAACATTTAATCGCGTACATAAATAACATTTATTTAGAGTTTTTATTAAAAAAAAATAGGAGCTAATTCCATGATTCAGCGTGTGATGTCATAGTCAAGTGCAAGCGCAGCGCTTGTTAAAATAACATTCTTGGATCAATTACTTTTATATTACGTGTGATTAAAAATGTATAGCGTAAAGATCGTGATATTTTAGGCGTATGTTCTATTCGAACATACTTACCTTATGAGTTTTTATATTATCTGTCCGTACATCCATCCTTACAAACTTTCGCATTAGTTAGATAGTTGATAGCCTGGAATCTAGAGAATGTACATCATCTGCCTAACATTTTCCCAACTTTATTTGGGTCGGCTTCCAGTCGAACCAGATGCGGCTGAATATCAGTATTTTACGTAGAGCGACTGCCAATCGGATCTCCACAATCATCACAATCTAAAGAGTACATTCTTCAAAAGCTATTAATCGTGAAAACAAAATACACGCAGAAGATGTCACTATAATATATTTTTTTACGTGGTAAAATCATCTTATAAGTCCTCCCACCCAGAGCAGAGCGGGAGGGACTGTCAGACTCGGCCGGACTAAAATCCACAGTGTCCTTTAATACCCTTTTACGTTCCGGGGTCACGGTAATTCGTACAGTCCCGCGACCCCGGCAGGCTTTGGCCCTCTATGAGGCGCGCGTGGAACACAACGCGCCTTCGACCCGGGCATGGTCCATGGTCGGACAGCGAGTTGCCCATTACTCGCTGCCCGCATTAAAATCACACCACCGGAGAATTAAAATCTATTTTTTAATCAGTATTCATCAGAGTTATTAAGTGTAGCTTACTGTGCGAATACAGCTGAGGCTCAGGCAATCCCTCCGTGATAAGGACATAGAATTCCGTGGTCACCAGATTTATCATTGATGATGACTATTATTCTCATATAGGTTTGTGTCCTCACGATAGTCACCTTTACCCTTTAGAAAACTATCTACTTACCCTGTTGTAAAAAATTGTAGCATGAACATACTCCAGTGAACCACTTACCCAACGCCTATAGTTTTGCGGTCAGGCATTCTTGTTTAAACACTTGCGTCAGCGCATTGTTTTGAAATGGTGACGCTGGTTTGGGCGACTATGGCTGGACATGGATAGTGGCTGACATTTGCTTTTTGAATGACTCACCCCGACTTTCCAAAGATTTGGAAGGAAGGTGTGATTAAAGGAGACAGATATATGTAACCAGAACATCTTTTAGTGACTCACTGGTTTATCAAACATCCCTAAATAGATTTTTCACTTTATTACCAAAGAAGATGGTTTATGTTCGATTGGGATTTGGCGTAGTGTACTCAAACTGTATGGAATGTAAACTCGTTAGGTACGTCAAGATTTTCTTTATTTCCTAATTTGGCTCTTGGGGTCAGTCAGATCTTAAAACGGCCAAAGTCAGTGCTGAAATGGTGAAGAAATTTCGAGTTCAGATCGGATGTTGTGCAATCGTTTATATAAATTGCACTTCTGTAAGCTTGATCGAATAAAAAGGCCTCAATTGATTTAAATTATACGTGGTACTGGTATCCTGTTGAAAAAGCTACCAAAATGTTTCCAGCAACTCTTTTCCCTTATCATCTTGAACTTGCCAACGCGTTGTGAAAAATAATTAATAAAGCACAACGCACTGTTGATTATCGTACTAAAGCTCATAACTAAGATTATACACTGAGATACCACTTGGCAGCATTACATTACAACCTAGTTAGAATGTCTCAAGCTTGTGGCCGGCTGATTGAGAAATGTAAGTAAAGCGACAGGTTGATTGTTCAATATCTAGTTCTATTTTAATGCATTTAATGCTATTATTAGAATTAGACATATATATAGCGTAGATATAACAAAGCATCCTGTAAAATATGTTCTTATTGAGATGGTGATATGAGGTGATGGTGTTGATTGGTGGACTCAAATAAGACGTTGGTTATCAACATATTATCTGAGTCAACCAAATTTATTTTTGGCTATTGTTTATAATATGGTAAGTCCTTCGTGTAAGGCGGAGACCTCTCGCGCCCGGCATTGGTCGAGGCCATGCTGCGGGGCGAGACGGAGTGGGAAGCGGTCGCCTCCTTCTGCGAAGCAGTCATGCTCGTGAAGGAGGAGGCGGGCCGCCTGAGGGAGAGGACAGCGTCCTCCCTCCACCCCAGCCGTTGTGGTAGACGCCCACGGCGTCGGACGTCACAGGACGATCTCCGGCCACCGTAGGCGCGGGCATGCGGGCAGCGAGTAATGGGCGACTTGCTGTCCGACCATGGACCATGCCCGGGTCGACGGCGCGTTGTGTTCCACGCGCGCCTCAAAGAGTGTCAGCATGTTGACGGGACCTGTAGAGGGCCAAAGCCTGCCGGGGTCGCGGGACCAAGGGATTACCGTGACCCCGGTACGTAAAGGGCTAGTGAAGGACACCGTGGATTTTAGTCAGTACAAGTCTGACAGTCCCTCCCGCCCTGCCCTGGGTGGGAGGACTCACTTGATGATTTTACCACGCAAAAAAAAAAAAAAAAAAAAAAGTCCTTCGTGTAAGCCCTCTCACTCCAGTCAATTCAGAGGTAAAAAGTATATTGGTTTGAGAAGTCTAGGAGTTTTTAATAAAAGAACCTAAAAGGCTCTGCATCATCCTTCAGCCTGAGATCACCCACAGTTAGGTTAAGGGTCCTTCTTTTTTGCCATATTTGTCGGTAATGTGCGTCTGTCATCGTAGCATATCATCAGCACCGTATCAGAGCATCAACCCAACTGGCTTTTGGACAGCCCTGGTTTCTTTGGCCGAACCTTGGCCACCAATCGGTTAAAACCTTAATCCATCTGCCATCTCCGCGTCTAGCCAGAACTCCTGCTCAACTCCACTAGAGGCGTATCGTTGTACAGACACGCCAGCATATCGAAGACCCTCAATCTGTCAAATTTCTTTAACAGATTTTCAACCTTATTACCTGCTGGCGTCTGTACAATAATTAATAAGAGCCTTTTTAAGCCTTTCTTAAGTAACAGACGTCTTCAGGCTGATGACAATGATGATGATAATGATGAATTCATAATACTTTCGTGTAAGTATTTATGGCTATTTTATTTCCTCAGATTCAAACTTCCGTAGTATAAGGTACCTCATTTTTACGAAGCTTGTCAAAGTTGTTACTAAACCTATGCCTTCGCAAGCCCCCCACAAACTGTTAGCCCGTGAACCCTAACACCTGTATTATAAAACCATGCCGGTATTGTGCAACAAACTGGTTCAAAGTAATGTTACGAATGTTAAGTATTTTTAATTATGTACTGTTATGAATGGTTATGGCTACGAGTCTTCACGCATGAAGGAAGAAGACCTCGAAAATATTCAGCTTGTTTATTTTTTTACTGTAGACTGCGTTTTAATTGTATGTATACAATTAATATAAAATGTATATTTTCCGTAAATATTCAAATTGGTACTGCAACACGGTCAAAGGCGTATTTTACCAGAAAATAAAAGCACTATAGAGCTTTTGCTCATAGTATTCAGAAATAAATCAGGAGAACACATAAATTTATAAAAAACACAAAAAAAAATTCTACGACTGAGTGGTTTATCGATCAGTCCACATAGTTCCATCTTTTTAATTGGTCAGGATTAAGCATAAGTTTCTAGAGAATTATCTGCATATTTCTAAGGTGCCGATTTAATATATTTCTATTCTCATTTCCAGAATGGCGGAAATAATATTCCAGCGCAAGAAGATCCCCACAGTGATATCGGACCCGAACCCGCTGATAATCCTGTTGATCCTCTCCCTACTTCAAACATGTTGGAGCCAGGTCATCAACAGGGCTCCTCACTTCGTCCCGGGGATTGGGGACATGTCACAGTTCAGTCTGTCTGAAGATACGCCTGTTGGAACACCAGTTTATCATTTAAAAGGTAATTTTGCTGGTGTCCCTAGCTCGCATGTCCTCTAAAACTGCACGTTATTCAACTAGATTCTTAGGCGCAATTTATAACTGAGAGACGTTTTTTCGAGTGGACGAAAGACCTGTGGTGGTGGCGGATAAACAATGAAACCCAAAATGTACCTAATAGTTTTGTCGCATCGCCGTCTTTGGTAGAAAGAGGCGTGTGTCCGTTGTGTGAGACTGTGCAACATAACTATAAGGTTCATTTTAGGTTTCTTTGATTATAATAATTATCCGCCTGCCACTGCACACTTCCTTGCCACGTCACTTCTGTATAAACTTCGCCTTCGCAACTCTCATCCTGCAATTATTAGTCTCCGTCTGCTACGATACTCTCCATCTAGCATGTATCTTTACCTGTATTTGAGTTCCCTTCGACACGCATAAAAAGCTTAAATTTAACAATCTAAATTTAAAAAAAAATGTTTCTCCGCACTAACGCACCTTTACCGTTCACAGATTATTGAGACTTCTTAACCTTATGTTATCGATCTTAACATTTACCTTACAGGTGTGGATCCAGAAAATGGTCCACTTCGGTATTCTATATCTGGCCAGTACTTCTCAGTAGACTCACTTACTGGTGTCGTCACACTCGCCAAGACCCTGGACAGAGAAGAACAGAACGCTCTGGAAGTTATCATCAGTATTACTGGTAAGGAAGAATATATTATACTTTTGGTCTGGGCATATGAAAGTCAAAATTTGTCAGCATGTCATTTAACAGACACGGCAAGCAATTTCTTTAAAAAATACTTTATTTGTGTTGTGCGATGTGCGTCTACAGTTAGTGTATGTGCGTTGTTTACATTTAAGCTCACATAGACTAATAGCTAGACCCGAAGCAACTATTTATAGATCGTACAGATATTTGTTTTGTGCGGAAATCAAAACCGCGACGCGCAGCACAACAGTTGATTGCTCGGCTTTTACGCCAAACGTGCCGCCTATTAACAATCCTTCAAAAGTATAAACTTCATAAGTATTATGGTTTTGAATTTACATTTTCTGTTGTTTTAAAGTTCATTTCCCAGCTCAACCATTTTCTACAACACGTTCTCTCATTATCAATACCCTGTTAAGTTTGCTAATTATTTTGGTTCGTTCCCTTGCTGCGTAACGGTACTTTCACCGATTTTTTTGATAACGTGCACAATTTTATTTCGTAACAAACATGTATTGTTGAAAAACAATATCTTTACAGATGAAGGCATAGCAGACACAGAGCCGAACACAGTGTCATTGAGGCGAGTCATACCAGTGAAGGACGTCAATGACAATCCGCCTGTTTTTCACAATAGACCGTACATTGTAAACATCAGTGAAGCTACCCCTGTTGGAAATGAAATTGAGGTGTGCATAGACATTGATACTAAAGATGTAGTAGGTGTAGAATAAGTGAGACAAAAACAAATCGCAAACGTTAGTAAAAACCAAAACAATGATAATTAAGCTAAACGTTTGGTAGTTATTGTTTGTGGAAACCTAAATTGCGTGGGAAAGAAAAAGATTAACCAAACTGATGTCGTCCATTCTAACCCGTGTCATGATTGGTTTGAATGATATAAACGTCTTAAAAAACGTGTAATTTTAAGAATGTGCATGCATCACTTTGACATGACAGTTCTTTTTATGTTTCTTCTGATACCGTCTCTATACACTTTTCATAAATTGTTATAATGATATACACAATTGATAATTTTCAGGTGAACCCAAAGATAACAGTAACGGATCGCGATGAAGGGGCAAATGCAAAGATAAGAGTAATATGTTCTACCAAAGAGAAAGGCAGCGATTCTGAAGCATGCGCCACATTTAGAGTTCAAACTGATATGGTAAGCAAAGGGTTGACAGTTCTTTAAAAAACAATGTTTTACTCAAAGCCTATACTAAAATTGTTACCAAGTAAAGCTTAACTACCCGATAACTGACTGACTGACTATCCGAGACATCAACGTATAGCTAAAATAAAGAAAAAAATAATAATCAGTTGAATAGCTTAATGGTTGAAATATTACTTATTTATCAATTTCAGATTACACCTAATGAATACCAAGTACGACTATTTCTGAATCAGCCTTTGGACTTCGAGAGCAGATCAGCATACGTCATCAGTCTAGAAGCCACTGATTCATCTGAAAGGCCGCTGAGAGCACTGGCTAGTGTTGCAGTGGCTGTATGGGATGTGCAAGATCAACCACCAGTGTTTCTCAATGCGCCATTCTCAGCTACAGTGCCCGAAAATACAGCACCGGTATGTATAATGAAAAATCACAAGAATGACGAATAAGGCCAAATTCTAGTGGAAATATCATGGACCATAAGTTCATGGACCATAGTATGCGTTCACCTAAAATTCGCTAAGTATCTGATTTTATTTAAATCATAAATTTCAGAACACAAGCATAATGGAGATCATAGCCAAAGATGGCGACACCGCAAACCCACGACCAGTTCTGTTGACCCTTGAAGGTGATACCGAGCATTACTTCAGGCTACTTCCCGACAGACCTTTGGGACGAGCTACACTGGTTGCTTCCGACATTCCCATTGACAGGGAAAGTGATGTCGTGATGCAGAACGGAGGAGTTTACAGTTTCTTTGTCAAGGTATTCACGATTTTATTACGGTTTGTTTTATATAAATGTACTTTGCAATGACTGAAGCAGCAGATAAATATTACAAATTTTTGATAAACAATTAACATATAAGATTATACACAAACTATATTCTTAGTAAACCTCACATCAGTAATTATAATAATAGAAATTCTTTCTTATGTGAAACATTCACAGATATAAGACTTTTTTTTTATTTCAGGCAACAGAATTGATAAACAATGAAGTGCCATCGGACTTTACAGTAACCACTATTACTATAATCGTTACTGACGTCGATGATCATGTGCCGATATTCAATAAAGAAGAGTTTGACATATCGATACCCGAGAATATAGAGAATGGAAGCCCCATCCCCGGTCTATCAATATACGTTGAAGACCATGATATAGGGCAAAATAGTAAATACGACTTATCTCTAAGAGATGTTTGGAACTCTGAAGGTGTGTTCGCTATTAGTACAGATCACGGTGAAGGAAGAACTCCAATCAGCATAAAAGTTAAAGATTCTTCTAGATTGGATTATGAAGTAGACGATGATGATAAACGAAAATTTAGTTTCGATATCGTTACATCAGCGAATGGAAGAGATTTATCATCAGCCCGCATCAATGTAAAACTTCTTGATATCAATGACAACACCCCAGTTTTCGAAGAATCTACATATAAATTCAACGTACCTGAAAATGCAACTATTGGGACTAAAATTGGTGATGTTTATGCTACAGACAGAGATTACGGTATATTTGGTGAAATTGAATACACTCTGACTGGGTTTGGATCTAACATGTTCAATACAGACAAAAATACAGGCGGTGTATATGTGCATCAGATTTTGGACTATGAGAAACAGAAAAGTTATAGTTTAACACTCTTTGCCAAAGACGGAGGTGGTAAAGGGTCAACAGCAAGTATTTTCATAGAAGTATTAGACGTCAATGATAATGCGCCATTATTTGAAGCAGCTGAGTACAGTAGAACTATAAGAGATGGAGCTACTAGTTTTGAACCACAGTTTATTGTTCGGGTAAGACTATTTAATATTTGTAATTATAATAAAAAAATATAACCTTATGAAACATTGATGGAAATGGGTTTATCCCACTATCTAATATTCTATTTTACTATAGGCTACAGACGCAGATGGACCTACACAGGGTGATGGTCAAATAAAATATTCATTGGAATCTGATAACAGTATAAGTCGCAAAGGCAATGTGTTTACTATAGACGAAGATACAGGAGAAATAAGTATTATAGAAAAGGTTGATAGCATGGACACTCCTCGAGGACAATATGAGCTGGTTGTGAGGGCCACTGATTATGGTAAGTAACAACGAAAATGGTTAAAAAGAATTTTGCTGACTTTGATTTTAAAGTGATTAATTCAGAATCAATTCGAATTAATCACTTCATTCGACAGGCCTGTTGGTCTAGTGGTTAGTGACCCTGACTGCTATGCCGGAGGTCGTGGGTTCGATTCCCACCCAGGACAAATGGTTGTGTGATGAGCACGATCATTTGTTCTGTGTCTGGGTGTAATTTATCTATAATATGTATGTATTTAGAAATATATAAGTATGTTTATCAGTTGTCTAGTACCCATAACACAAGCTCTGCTTAGCTTGGGACTAGATGGCGTTGTGTGATAGTTGTGGAATATTTATTATTATTATTATTATTATTAATCTTATTCTTAACATTTCCCATTTCACTTACAGGAATACCACCACTTCACAATGAAACTCGGGTCTACATTCGTGTGGGTGTCCCAGGCAACCAGCGACCAACATTCAAAGGCAACTACCACCACTACAAGTACACTGTCTCCCAACACAGTCCCGAAACTACAGACGATTTTACCTTTGATCTGAACCCTATGAACTACAAAGCAAGCATTAGGGAAGATGCTAAGCCTGGTCAGAATGTGACTATGGTAGTGGCTAATGATCCTGATGGATTAGATGATTTGCTTACGTATCACATTGTATCAGGATCAAGGGATAATTTTGTGATAAATGAAAAGTAAGTTGAATCTTTAGTATATACACTTCAAAACCATTCCATTATCATAATGTGTCCATTTTACAATCTTGTTATTTTGTTTTAGATCCGGTCTCATAACAGTATCTAATGATGCAAACTTAGATCGTGACGTAAACCCTGATCGGTATGAAATCATAGTATCAGCAGTCGATAGCGGCATGCCTATACCAGAAACTGCTACCACCACAGTTTTCGTTACCATCCAAGATGTAAACGACAAACCACCAAAATTCAATGTCACTGAATCTACTACACATATTTCTGAAAAAGCAAAGGTTGATGATTTAGTAACTAGGATTACAGCTTACGATACTGACGTTAATGCAAAGTTACAGTACAGTATCGTGCAGCTTAAAGCTCTATCCAAAGCTGGTGTCCAATTGAAACCTAACTCTCCATACGATTACAAACACATATTCCGCATTAATGAAGACACTGGAGAAATATATGTCAACGGAACTTTGGATTACAGTATGGCATCAATAGCTATATTGACGATCAAAGTAGTCGACGTTAACGCTGAAATAAATAAAGAAAAACAATTCGCAATTATTGAACATACTATTTATATACAACCTTATGCTGACAAAAATCCTCAATTTACTAACGCAGGCTGGACAAATTCAAATCCTGTGATCTATCACAAAATCAAAGAAGAACAGCCCATCGGAAGTACTGTGTTGGTATTAACAGCAGAAGACCCTGTTTCTGGACACGTAGTATCAAGTTACAAAGTCATAAATGCAGAAACTGGTCTGCTACAAGTTGATCCTCTAAGTGGTCAAGTAGTTTTGACCAAGCACTTGGATTATGAAGACCTTACAACACCGAATTTAACAATTACTGTGAAAGCAGCGAGCAATGACGGCAGTAAACATAGTATAGCTAAAATAATTATTGAAGTTATGAATATCAATGACAATCCACCAATTTTTGAAAAGGAGGTAATATTCGTATATTGTACTCACTACACAATTAAACAAAACTATTTACACTATTTGCGATGTTTATAAATATGGATAACTTAAACTTCCAGCTTTACAAGGTCAGCGTCCTGGAATCAGTGATGTATCCAGAACATATTGTCACAGTAAAGGCACATGATGCAGATGCTGTGTTGACTGAAGAAGACAAAGCGAAAGGTTATTCTGATATCAGATATACACTGAGGGGCGAGAACTCTGATCTGTTCAAAATTAATAATGTTACTGGAGCTATACAGGTAAAATACCCATAATGCTTATTTATTAATGACTTATTTATCTAGAAATCTTATTAAAACTCACCATGTTTCTTGAGCGATGTTTGTAATTTTAGTTTAATAATTTCAGGTAGCTGAAAATAAGACGTTGGACAGAGAAAGGCAATCAGTTCTCAGAATGGAGATAGAAGCTGCTGATACCCCAAACGGAGGCGCAGACAGGTTGAAAACCACAGCCACGATTCTTGTTGATGTTCTTGATGTCGATGACAACTCACCTGAATTTGAGAAAAATGTCTATACTGGTAAGATACTGGACATATAATAACATTTACACGAACTTAATAGAAATATCTATGTAATTATGCTAAGTATACCCAGTACTAAAAAATTTGGTCACGTAATTAACATTGACATTATTCTTTACAGCTGTGGTACCTGAGAACGTACCGATCGGTATAAGCGTCATCAACGTCACTGCAACAGATCCTGATGAAGGATTGGGAGGAGAAATCAAGTATGACTTCTTGGACGAAGGAGAAGCTAATGGTAAGAATAATAATAACAAGACAGGCCAGAAAATTACAAATACTAATCTGGGAAGTGACTCACTTCAAGCGTATAAGGCAACTTTTTTTTTGTGGTAAAATCATCAAATGAGTCCTCCCACCCAGGGCAGGGCAGGAGGGACTGTCAGACCTGTACTGACTAAAATCCACGGTGTCCTTCACTAGCCCTTTACATACCGGGGTCACGGTAATTGGTAAGTCCCGCGACCCCGGCAGGCTTTGGCCCTGCGTATAAGGCTACTTTAGACATTTTTGCTCTTTGTATTACCGATTCTAATATGTCTCCTCTCCTCTCCGAGGAGAAAATATGTCTCCTATGTTTACGTGCAGATAACAAGCAATTCATAGGCTTGCCTTTCGGCGTAAGTCGAGCTGCAATCCACATCTTTTTTGGGCTTTGAACAAGTCTTAAATATTCAATTTCTGATCTTTACCATTTATTTCAGGCCTCTTCTCAATAGACCCTATAACAGGAGAAATCAAAACCCGTAAGGACCTCACGGGCCGGGGTCGCACTGATCCTTACAGACTGCTCGTTGGTGCCACTGATGGTGGTGGACATTCTGGAGACACTTCATTATCGTTGTACATCGGTGACGTCAGCGCTAATGATGGCGTGCCCAGGTTTATTAGACCTGCTGCAGGGGAAATACTTAGTATAAGTGAGGTGAGAAATGAAGTGAATCACACGAAACTACGCTACACTATGAATGTTCTGATAGATTAGATACTAAAGTATTGAAGTAATAGTAAAAACGAGCAAATTACGAAATAATGATTCTGTTTAATTTCTCTATAGCCAGTTCCGTAATATCTTTGGCTGTTTTACAGAATGCAACTATTGGATCAGCAGTTTACCAAGTGGTGGCGAGCGACCCTGATGATCCGACCCAGCCTTCTGGACAACTTTTCTACTCTATACAACCGAGCAATGCTGATGCCAAGATTTTTGCTATTGGTAAGTTGATTTTTAATTAATCATAAAGGAGTCTACACACCAAACCCGCCGACCCGCCGACACAGCCCGGCGGCTTGGTGTCGGCGACTTTGCTTCAAGAATCATGTCGGCGACTCGTACCCGCGCGTGCAAGTCGGCGGCATGGCCGGCGACTTGCGTACGCACACGCTCAGTTGCCCGCCGACACTCTAAACTAAAAAAGTACTAACTAAAAAAGTTGTACTGATTTCTTGCCGTCGACTAACTCACCGACACAGCCCCATGACACATGTTGGCGGGTTGGCGGGTTTGGGTCGCCGACACCAAGCCTGGCTGTGTCGGCGGGTCGGCGGGTTTGGTGTGTAGACTCCTTAAAATGTTGTAATCATAAATGTAGCGTTAACGAGAGGCCTGAAAACGATGAAATGACGACTAAGACGCTTTTATGCGGGGATTTACTAGAGAAAACAGTATAAAGGAAACAGTGGAACGTTAGGGAAACCTTTGCCCAGCATCGGGACATTCCAGGTTAAAGAAAAAATATAACATAAAATAATACTTTACGTTCGCCAAAGGTTTATTTGTCCCACATTTAGTCAGTTGATTATAAAAAATAAATAAGGGTAGAATTGCTATGAACCCAGTACAGAAGCACAGACAATTCGGTCTGCCAGTTAGAATGTTCTAATAGGAAATCATAACAACTCATTGCTGGACTTGGAAACCTTACTTAAGACCACTATACCAACGGGACAATGAAACCTGTGTTTTTATTACGTAAAATAGGTAATCCTGTAAAAATTATGTCTTCTATTGCAGATCCCCATTCAGGCCAAATAACAACGCGCCAGTCATTGGACAGGGAACGTAAAGCATCATACACTCTAGTGCTACTAGTGACGGATAGAGGGCAACCACCTCAACAGAGCACCAGGATCGTCACCGTCAAGGTTACTGATGTTGATGACCATAAACCACATTTTGGAAGGAACTCGGTAAGAAAATCAAGCTCTAGCTGCTATTTTAATACTGGTTCAAATAATGCTCGAATATGTTCAGACCGTAACAGTTTTGATAGGCCTAGACCAGAGGGTTTTTTTTTTCGGCAATGGCCATGTCAGGAAAAATATTTTCTGAGATCAACGTCCGTACCTAGAGGTGGACGGCGCCGCTGAGGCCGACCTAGAAAGAGATGGTGAAACATTTGGACTCATAACAAGAGGGCTGGTTTGAAGTGGCCCTGGACAAGAAAACTTGGAAGAACTTGGGGGAGGCCTGTGCCCAGTAGTGGGTCAGTGTGGGCAGAAAAAAGTAGTTTTCCCAGTCGAATATAAACCTCGTTCTTTGTAATAAAGTTGAAATTCCATTGAAGATTACAAAAACCTATTTTTTTCAGTTCTACATTGTTGTAGATGAAGAATTCTTGGGTTGATTGACTCAAAATACGGGAATAAATAATAGTCACGGTTAGATACAACGTATAATGACTGGGCCAAATTATTGACAAATTGAACTAAGTACCCACAATACTTCATATTATACAATTTCAATGTACCTACAATTACTTATGACTACTACATACATCACAGTAGTGTGGGACTTCTGCTAGCTAGGTCATAAGTAGAAGACTATAGTTTCTAATAGAACACTATCATTAATTAACTTACCAAAACGTGTTTCTCTTTGCCAGGATGACCCTCCAGTACTGATGACAGTCAAGGAAGAAGTCCCAATCGGCACAATCATTGGTCAACTGGAAGCAATTGATGAAGATATCGATGAGAACGCTGCGATAGACTATGCAATAACAGGTGAATAACAATTTTCTTTACAAAGAAAAAACTGTGATGACACCGCCGCCGTACTGTGACGTAATTCAAATTATTTTCGCAGTGGGAAACGACTTCGATTTGCTGAAATTGGAAAGAACGAACGACAGCAAGGCTTTGATTATCGCCGCTGCAAGACTGGATAGAGAAGCAATATCGAAACAGCTGATCACCGTAAAGTGCTTTAAGTACGGCACCAAACCAAGACTGACTAACTCTTATAATAGGCTGGTAAGAAACCATTACATTTTTGAATACCTTAGATTCATGAGGAAATAAATAAAAATAGATGAGTTTCGATGATTGGATAGCCAGCGCTGCACACAAGGCCTTTGATAGTAGAAATGCAGGGGGTCTACTTTCTAAGTCCGTTAACGAAGACACGGGTAGAGATACGGATGTACGAATATTACTAACGTCAAAATCTAATTTGCGGACGGATAATACCGTCACGACTGAAGTCCTTTTGACGCGGCGCTAGTGTCCATGCGCACCCGTCGTTGACGCACTTAGAAAGTAGACATCAAGCACCTGCGGCCACACTATATTAAATGCCAATAGTAACAAAAGTTTCCACATCATTTGACCAGAAGCTAAAGGCACAAACTACATATTTAATAAGTTGATAGCAATTATAGAGTTATCAAATTGCTTATAAGATTATGACAACGAATCAGAAGACTAACGATACAACAACGGTACTATTCCGGTAATAAACACGACGACGTTTGCGTCATGTCGCATGACCTGAGATTGTAAAAAATGATTTTTTTTATCGTGGTAATATAACAAATGAGTCCTCTCACCCAGGGTAGAGCGGGAGGGACTGTCAGACTCGTACTGACTAAAATCCACGGTGTCCTTCAATAGCCCTTTACGTTCCGGGGTCACGGTAATTCGTAAGGCTCGCGACCCGAGATTGTAAAAAAGGCATAGTAAAAACCAAACAAAAGCTTAAAGATCACACAGACACATCATATAACTCGAGCCATCTTTTTCAGGACCCCTCAGAAATTCAAGTTCTAATCAAAATTTTGGACATAGACGATCATCTCCCTGAATTTGAGAGTGCCAACATGACAGTGGGTGTCCGCCTGAATGTACCTGTAGATACATTGATAGCGTCAATCAAAGCTACTGATAAGGACCCAGACGCCAAACCTATCAACTACAGCATCGTGAACATGAGCTTTGAGTCCCCGATCAAGGGCAAGTCGTTGAGCAATATCACTGATGTCATCGTGCTGAACAATGTGACTGGCGACTTGAAGATCATGAAGAATTTGATACATTACGCTGATGGAATATTTAAGTAAGATTTAGTGTATTTTTTAACATTTTATGTCCCAGTTTTATGATGATGATGATGAATGATTCTTCTAAAGTGGCCAATTTAGGTTCCCAGAGCGGCTAGAGTGTGAATTGAGTCACCCATTCAATAATCGACCGTGGCAACCGGTGCTTAACATTGTGGCTAAATATAAATAAAAAATACAGGCATAAAACTCCTCAATTACAAACTTCTTTATCTTGTAATTATTATTCATCGATCGTAATTTTATTCAACAGTTAAAAAAAACAATGGGTTTTATTTTGATACTCAACATAGAATCCCAAAAAACTAAAATACTTGACACCCGGGACTGTGTGTTAAGTATTTTAATTTTTTTTTTTTAAGCATAACTAAACTCATAAATGAGATAAAAATAATAACTATTTTGAAATAATTATTTTGTTCTAGGCTGGTGGTGCGTGCGAATAATACAAACGATCCGGAAAGATTCAGTGAGATCTTAGTAGAGGTAATTTATCATCACTACATAGTATAAAACAAAGTTGCTTCCCGCTGTCTGTTTGTCTGTCCCTATGTATGCTTAAATCTTTATAACTACGCAACGGATTTGGATGTGTTTGTTTTTAATATATACAGTGATTCAAGAAGATACATAATATAGTAGAGATTGCACCCGTGCGAAGCCGGAACGGGTCGCTAGTTCTCATTAAATAACACCTTTTGTGTGGAAAATCAGATAATGAGTCCTCGGAGTTCTGGGTGAAGCGGAAGTGACTGTCAGATTTGACCATGCTGTATCTTCAGGTTGCTTGCTGTACCTTCGCATTTAGGGCTGCGGTGCCCTTTTATGATAGTCCCGTGAATTAAGTAATTCATACGAATTCTTATATAATCTCAACGATAGCACGGTGGAAACAGTAGCTTAGCGATTGTCTGCAGATGAATGAGTCCTTCCGAGTTGGTTGGAGTTCCAGGGTCACGGTTTCCTTTACAGACGATCTGGACCTTCAGGTGTTCTTTTCATGCGTTGACTTGATCTCATGTTCTGTTCATTCTTCAGGTGGTAGTAGTGAGAGAACGTGATCTCCTCCGCCTGGTGATGCCAGGTGGAACAAGACAGAAGTACGCAGACCTCCGGGACAGGATGTCTGCTGCTCTCGCGCAGAAGGGACTGAGGATGCAGCTGCATGATGCCAACACCGCCTTCTATGCTAACCCTGGGTAAGATCATTTTTATCCTACTGTTATCCCAATTAATTTGGGATTCTTTATTACTCGTCATCGTGTCACGTCATCACCATCCGCATGGTTTGCTCAGTGGTCGGATAATTGACTGCTGCGCTGCGTGTTTCAGGTTCGATCCCCCATAGAAAAAATATGAAATGAAAAATATTTGAATAGTATGTACGTTTAGCACCCACGATACAAGAACTACTTGTGTGTACTTGTACTGCGTGCAAATATTTGTTCCGTGCGGGGATCGAACCCGCTACAGGAAGCGCAGCAGTCGATCGCTATGGCCTTCGCCAACCGTCGTTATTTGAAAGATATTATGATCATTTAAGAGCGATTGGATCTTCTTTTTTTAGAAGTTTCACAAAAACCTAGATCAATGAGGTTCACAAACGTCAACACTTGCTAAAATCGCTGATTACAGCATTACAATACAAAAAGTAACAAGTTACAACGAATGCTGAAGATCGTATCAAATATTGATTCACATAATTTAGGCACACAAAATTTATGTAATTGCCTGCTTGAATCCGTTTTTATAACACTCGCTTTTGCCAGTGGTTTCGCCCGCGTTTATCTCGAAAATTATCCCATGGATACGTAATACCGGGATAGATGGTATACTATGTGTTATTTCAGACTATTTATCTGAACCAAATTTTATCAAGATACTTTCAGCCGTTTTGATATGAATGAGTAACAAACATCCATTCCAACTTTCGCAGAATTATATTAAAAAAGGATTGAGTATTATAAAAACGGATAAATTTCAGCAAGGTCAAGATAAGTGTTATTAAATATTTGGTCCCATAGTAGACCATCTTCTTATATCCATACAATAGCCTAGCTGTATTAGCTAGGCTATTGTATATTAATTATATATTGTAATATATAATAATCTCTTAAGTTGATTATTGTGGGATTTTATAGCAAGTTTATTGCTCACAAGAAATCTTTTAATGTTTAAAATTATCATAATATGCTACATCTCTTGTAATACATGACGCACGTGATGATTCAATGTGAACATTTTTTTTGTGGTTGTTGATAAAAAAACGGAATCTAAAATAGCACAATATGGTGTTAACAGACCAAAAAAGCTCTTGTGGTTTCCTTTTTGTGTATCCGTTAAACCGATTGATTTTTTTTTATTAATGACCATTAATGTGTAAATGTAAACTGAACAATTTCTACACAAACATAACAAAACCGATTTGGTTGTAGTTTACACACTCTAAATGACATTTATAAATAAAAATAAGACTTTGTATCACACATTTATTTATAGTGTGTAGTGTATATAAACAAGTGCGGCTACATACAAAACAAAGACCTCAATATCTCAGAATTGTGACGAGCTATTAAAATTAAAAAATACATAAATAAAATATGTTTCATTATAAGGAAAAAAAAAATTGAAAGAGTAATTATACTGTTTAAATAAAAAATATATTGTTCACAGGCCATGCTTCCAATTCAGGAAAGTAGAATCTGGTGAAGCTTTAACACCGAAAGCTATGAAGGCAACTATTCGTGCTCTAGGCACAGAGTTCCAGGAGATTCTAGAAAATTACAGTGTACACAACATCACAAGTTGTGGTGTGTCCCGGACGAAGCACTCGCCGGCGCAGCATGCATTGCTGGCTCTGGCCGGTGTACTGCCACTTGCAGCCTTCATAGCCACTCTTGTACTGTGCTGTATGCATTCTAGTGGTACGTATTATTTTACGACTGTCCCAATATCTGAGCGAATGGCGGCTGTGATGCGTGTCACAGATTCCGTTCAGTTTTCAAATACTTATTCCGGGTCTTTTTGAGTATTTCTTATTTATTTAAAAAAAACATGCCTATTCGGTAGACTCGCAGCAGCATAAAAAATGGCATGCTTTAAAATGGTGACATATTTATACGAGTACTAATATGTATAAAGGAATTAAACTCAATGGTCTTATCGCTTTTAGCGATAAGACCATTGTATCACCCTATTTAAAAGATACTGTGAATTGGATATACCTATCTATAATTTGTATGGTGTGCATAATAAAGAGTATTCTATTCTATTCATTGTTTTGTCAATAGATGACAGTTTACATTGTAGAAGTAATTTTGACATATGTGACAATGGCACCTCCATTGTGTTGTTGTGCCAAGTCGTAAACTCGAAACCTACCTATCATTAACAGCTGCAAAAAGTGATGGCGTCACAGAAGTGTTACATAGCTTGCAAAATTACTGTTCAGCATATCTAAATTAATTCACTATTCAAATTATTTTAGTATGAATACAAAATCACTTAAGACACGTCATCAATTATAGAAATATCTGTAAATCTGTCGGTAAATACCTGGTTGAAGTGAGGTTAAGAGTTAGCACTTACACTTGTCTTGTACCGAAAATATTTAGATAAATCGAGTGTTTGACTTTACTTTGACTAAGTATTTTTAAGGAAAACCGTCTTGTAGTACCAACGTCAGCAATAAAGTGGCTGACTCTCAAACGTACAGGATATTATTATAATCGTAGAATGTTATACGCATATTCCAAAATCCGTCTTAAGTAAATTGCTCAACTCAATCTTGATGACTACGCGGTTCAAAATGCTCAATGGAACGAATCTCAACCGTATGCAGTTGACATAATACTCTTTATCAGCTCCAGAGAGGTTTCCAAAATGGAAAACGAAGATTGTTAATAAATGATTTTGATTAAATTTTCTTATTTTTACATTCTTTTTAAAATTTCTTACTAAACAAAAGAAAAAGTTACGTTCAAAAATACAGAGAATTACAACATTACCTATTGATAAAATATATAATATCTTCTCTTTCAGCCAAGAAAAGAGCTCGGGAGGCGCTTCTCATCTCCAGGGAGCCTCCACCAGTAGCCGTCAGTAATATATCAGTGCCAACCAGACTTTACGCCGAGCCATTGTATACTACGTGACGTAGCATTAAGATCTAAAATTGTTTGAAATAAAAAATTCAGCGCTTTCGTTCTGACGACTAATTATATTTAAAACTTTAAAGCGCTTCTTCTTCTTCTTATCGTGTGGTTGATGAACAACCTGGTGTCAGAGTTTAAACCGCCCGTAGGCCTCTGACATGGCTTCACACACCGTTGAAAAATCTCTCAGGTGTGCTGGTTTCCTCACGATGTTTTCCTTCACCGTTTTTAGCAAGTGATAATTAATTTATAAAGCGCTGAATTTAGTTAACAGTCCTTTTACAACAGCAGTAATGCAACTCATTTAATTATATCAAAAATAAAGGTGACATTGATTTGATACAGTGGCGTGGATGGCAAGCCATGAGCAACTCAATGATAACGAAAATAAAGATCAAAATGAGTTATAAAAGGAGTGTGTAGTGTGTATTTTGAAGCTTGATTTTGGTTGGTGGGTGTGTGTGTATAAAGTTTGTTTGAGTATGTTTTATGAGTTAGTCTGTTACTTATATTTGAGAGGGTGAGTGAGTGAGAGAGTGAGTGTTAGAGAAGTATAAGAGTGTCTGTAAGTATTTGTGCAGTTTTCTTACTTGCAAAATTAATTTTTAAAAAATTTATACTTCATTGACAAATAATAATTTGTCAATGAAGTATAAATAAATTGATAAGTTCGTGCATGATATTAACATTATCTGCTAGTAAACGTTTGAGCAACTTATCATGCACGTTATACGTATAATCAACGATTTATAATTCACCTAAGCTACGTTTATAAAAATTATATTAATGATTTGTACATATTCCAGGATAAAAGAAGTATAGGTATCGGGTATCTTATAAAATGTTATAGAGTATTTAAAAAAATAATGCAAATTATTTTTGTTGTTATTTATGAAAAGTAAACCGGTTGTATTTGCCTAAATTGCTTTTTGTAAATATATATTTAAGTACAAAACAATTTTGTATAAGTATTATAAAAGTTTTATTTAGACCGCCATTTTGAAAATGAATAAAAGTATTAAATATAGAAAAATGTGTCATGACCATAATAATAGTGTGATAATAATTTATAGATTTTTTAAGTAATCTAAGTCACGATTATTAACAAAATGCTATCCATGTAATTATTAAGGTTTTAAGAAAAACAAAAGAAATTATAAATATATGAACAATGTATATTTTGTGTTTTTATAAATAAATTATTTGATTTTTACTTAAATATCCAATTGATTTTCAACTAAAACCCTGCTATTATCATATTACTAGCTATTGCCAGCGGTTTTGTTTGCTTTTTTTCAAGAATTATCTCACGAAAGCGTAAGTAATCCTACTTCCTACCAATATTATTAATGCAAAAGTGTATACCTAGATGTTTGTTTGTATGTCATGTTCCGTTTTACACCAAACCAGCTGAACTGATTTGATGAACTTTTGGTACAGATGTAGATAGAGAATATTATAGGCTATATGTGGGAGGAGACGACAGCTAGTACGGAATATTATCTCATTTGAAAGTGTTTGTTTGGCAAACAGTAGAAATAACTGTCTGTAAATAGTATCAAATCATCATCATCTTATCAGCCGTAAGACGTCCACTGCTGAACATAGGGCTCCCCTATATACTTCCAATACGACCGGTTAGAAGCGGCTTGCATCCAGCGTGATCCTGTGGTCTTCATTAGATCGTCTGCCCACCTTGTCAGTCCTACCTTGTGGGTGGCCGTCCTACACTGCACTTGTCGGTGCGTGGCCTCCATTCGAAAACCTTACGACCTCATCGGCCATCAGTTCTGCGTTCTTTATGGCCTGCCCACTGCCATTTCAACTTGCTAATTCGTTGGGCTATGTCGTAAACCTTTGTTCGTCTACAAATCTCCTCATTTCTGAGTCAATCGCGCAGAGTGACTATATTGAGCTTACTAATGAGGCTTATAGTAAAAGACCACGTATTGGTCGAAAACTTTCGACATGAAGCGCTGAGGTATTCTGGTCGAGAAAACGTTACGCAGTTTCGCTTAGGCTGCCCAGCCGAGTTGGACTGGAACCTACCTAGTGCGACCGTTTATCCCAGGTAGACATAGAAGTCCAGGTACGAAGTTTGCCGGGTCAGCTAGTACCTAACAAAAAAATTTACAAACAACTTTGTTACATTGTATCTAATCGTCGTACTAATAACAGGTCCAGGCCAAGGGCACGACTTGGGAATCGTGTCTTATTGAATTTTTAATCATGGAATTTACCAGTAGCAGAGATGCAGTATACATAGATATTATACATTGCTTTGTAATTCGATGCGGTCCTTGAAATGGGTGATACTAGACCTTATTTGTAACAATTTTAACCCCTACAACATGGGTCCAAACTGACTGGTTTTGGAGATATAAAACTTTAAAGATTTTTCGAAAAATCTCCCACATTAAATGCTTATTGATACTCGTACTGGTAGAAATTAACGATGGTCACCACTTAGAATTCATACTTTTCCGATAGAATATGAACGACTGAATCTAGTGAATAAAACTAATCATATCTTGGGAAATAAAATGTCATAAAGTTGCTGGTTTGAAGTTTTCTTCTCAAAATAAATGTATGACACTTGGTTGGAAAATTACAGAATAAACTTTCTTGTCTCATTTTTCAACTTTCTAAAATGGTGCCACAGTACCCACTTTTTACCCAACTACGGCAAAGCCAAAAGGAGGGTTATGATTTTGACCGGTATGTGTGTGTGTTTGTACGTAGGACACTAGATAAGTTTTGCAATACAAAGTTTGTATAAAAAGAGGGTGCACAAAAATATGAATATTTTTAAATTTGGTTCATAACTAGTAGGTAGCCATATAAAGTATCATTGCTAATCATTGCAATAAGGAGTGAACAATTTTTGAAATTTGAAAAATGTCTGAGTGGTCGAAAGACTAGTTACGCGTAATAATTCGTTACAACTTTATGCGTGGCCTATCCATAGATAAATGCATTGACGAAATGAAAACTGTATTCAATGAAAAGTGTCCTCATCGCACAACTGTCTATCGGTGGTATCGTGAATTTCAACGCGGTAGTTTTAGTGTTAGTGATGCTCCAAGATCAGGTTGTCCTGTTTAAGCAACTACTCCAGAAAAGCGATGAAAGTTGAAACGATGATTAAGGCAGACCGTAGTATTACCTACAGACAGATTGAGGAGATCCTACAGATTAGTGCACCAAGTGTTCACAAAATTCTACATGATAACCTTGGAGTTAGAAAAGTATGTACACTATGGGTCCCCCAGGACTTGAAGTCGGAACAAAAAGAAGTGAGAGTAAATTGGTGTCAAAAAATGTTAAAAACTTATGAAAACGGAACTTCGCGTGATATCAATAACATCATTACGGAAGACGAAACTTGGCTATACTATTTTGACGTACCATCAAAAACTTAAAACAAAATATGGTTGTTCGGAAACGAAGACACGCCAACTCAGGTGCGAAAATCACGATCAGTGAAGAAAAAGATGATAGCTGTATTTTTTAAAAGACGGTGTTTATTGGAACTAATTGTTTTGGATAGTAAGCAGACAGTAACGGCTTCCTGGTATGTCAATGAATGTTTGCCTAGAGTTATTCAGAAACTCCAAGAACATCGTCCGAATTCAAGAATGGACGGTTGGCATTTTTAACGTGACAACGCTCCTGCGCATGGTGCTCATGCAACTACCGATTTTTTCAAGAACACTGGTGTAAAAGTGCTTGAGCATCCTGCCTACAGCCCAGATCTTGCTCCCTGTGATTTTGCTTTGTTTCCAATCGTGAAGGATCAGCTGAAGGGTCGGAAGTTTGCGAGTGACTCGGAATTACTAACAGCGTGGGACCAAGTGTGTTCAGAACTCTCAAATGAAATGTGGAAGGAAATTTTTGACGATTGGTTTTCGCGAATGATAAAGTGCATAAGCTGTTATGGAAATTTGTTTTGAAAAACTTTAGTAAATATGGCTGTATTGCAAAACTTATCTAGTGGCCTACGTATGTATGTATGTTTGTATGTATTTATGTTTGTATGTATGTGTCCTCCCACCCAGGGCAGAGCGGGAGGGACTGTCAGACTCGTACTGACTAAAATCCACGGTGTCCTTCAATAGCCCTTTACGTTCCGGGGTTACTGTAATTCGTGAGTCCCGCGACTCCGGCAGGCACAGTATCGACATGGATCAAATTAAAGGTTTTGATAATCACATTTGAAATATAAATACATTATATAGCTTTTACTAGCTACTTTGCCTTTTTCTAACAGTGTCAACATGGGTATCAAATGAAAAGGCTTAATGAGTTCATTTGAAATTCACTCGCTACTTTGCTTTTATTATTATATCAAATAATTAATAATATAACCCTAAAATAGTGTAAACAAAAAATAAGTTAAAAATAACTAGACCACGGCTATTACTCAGTCAAATGAATACTGTTCTTGATTTATACTTTTCTGCGCGATTGTTTCGTAGTCGGGTTTAAGTTATTTTTAACTTATTTTTAAGTCAGTGTATTACCGGAAAATCAGGGTTATTATTAGAAAATTAGTAATGATGATACGGCAAACATGAGGAAATTGATATGTTTTAATAAATCGATAAAAAATTTAAATGATGACCTTGATTGATGATACTCGCAGAACATCATCCATCAAGATGATAATTTCAATTTTACTACATCTTCAAAACATTGTGTTTTCATTTCAAATGTTTATATTCATTTCGCGGTCTAAACAAATGTATTGGAATTAGAACTAAATATGAATGGGGCGGCAATTGTGATTTTATTCGGAGTACTGATTACTACAAATTTTTCGTTTAAAAAAAAATACCCGTGGTACAACCCGTTGTAATTCCAGTAGTACCACGGGAAAAAAATATCTTCCACTCCACACAGGGCGAGATGCCTCATATTATTATGACGATTATATAAACAAAAAAAAAACTGTTGAATAGTAATAAGGACATCTCCTTATTACTATTCACTAGTTTTTTTTTTTGTCAAACCAGGAACAACTACTTGCAGATCATACAAATATTTATTCCGTACGAGGATCGAACTCGCGATACGCTGCACAGCAGTCGATCGCTCAGTCACTGCGCCAACCAATGATATTATAAGTAAAATATAATATCATTGGCGCCAACCGTGTCGACAAATGTTCGAATAATGGCAATAACCTCACCTTTATTACATTAGGCTTAAACATAACTTGTGAAATGTGTCCATGCTTCGGTACAGGGTATAATAGGTATACCGCTGCCTATCCCCTCGGAGATTGCAAGCGGAATGTTATGACAACTTAGGGACTTTAATATGAATCATAACAAATTGCTTTACAAAAACAACTTTGTTTTTTATTATTCTGGCAATAAATTGGAATGACGGATTTTCTAAATATATACTACTTCCTTGGCCTTCAATACATAAATACAAAGCCACACCGTGACTACAAAACATGTAGTTTTATCGCACATATATGATTTACTACCATCTAACCACAAAAAACTGTACAAACAAAGTAAGCAAGTCGCGAAAAATCAACAAATTACTAGTCATACAACCTCCGGAGACTGCAGTGCTTCTATGAGCAGACGTGTGTGAAATAATAGTTTTCATCTGCTTATAATATAATAGTATTATACTCACATATTTATGAATATATATATCTGAGAAGCGAAATGAATTTGGCAGTTTGAGATCGATCGGCATTGACATAAGAACTATGTACGGAGTCATCATCATCATAGCTGTGTTCATAATACTAATCCTTGCTGTTGGCATACACCAGAAGAACACAAACGCAGTATGCCTGTCAAGAAAAAGGCTAGAAGGAAAAACTATAATAGTCACTGGAGGCACCGCGGGCATGGGGCTCGAGATAGCCACAGACCTCGCACACCGCGGCGCTAGAGTAATCATAGCCTGCCCTTTTGAAGAAGAAGGCAACAGTGCATGGAAGCAAATAGTACAAGAATCGGAAAACGAAAACGTTGTATTCAAACTCCTTGATCTCGGATCTTTGAAGTCTGTTCGCAAATTCGCAGCAGATATCCTGAAAACTGAAGACAGATTAGACGTCTTGATCAACAATGCCGGTATCGGAACACCCGGGGAGTACTTAACTCCCGATGGAATGAGCTTCATAATGCAAGTGAACTACTACGGAGGATTTTTACTGACGCTATTACTTCTTCCACTTCTGAAAAAAACAGGCAAACCTGACGAACGTAGCAGAATATTACTGACAACGTCGGTCCTGCATAGATTCGGAAGGGTAAACATTGACAACCAGAACAACAGTGACTACTGGTACAGAGTACAATTATACGCGAACAGCAAACTGTGTCTCGTACTGTTTGCAAATGAACTGTCGAAGAGATTGGAAGGTTCCAATGTTGTGGTGAATAATGTGGACCCCGGAGCAGTTGGAACGAGGATCTTTGATTCTGGCAACAAAGTGTTAGGATTTTTCTTAAAGTTTCTGTTTAATAATACGTTTAAGACAGCGTGGGAAGGAGCCCAGACAGCCTTGCATGTGGCGCTGGATAAAAAAGCCGGTGAAGTGACTGGGGCGTACTATAAGAACTGTGCTCTCAGTAGAGCTGTGAAAAGGGCGTATTGTGATAAAACTGCCAAAATGCTTTGGGAGGAATCCGTGAGATTGGTGCAGTTGACGGACGATGAGCTAGAACAGTGTTTTAGATCCTTATAATGTTGAGAGAAACGTTAAAACGAACGATTTTTAATTTAATTATTTAGCAGTAGAATAATT
Organism: Agrotis puta; assembly: GCA_943136025.2. Lineage (NCBI taxonomy): Eukaryota > Metazoa > Arthropoda > Insecta > Lepidoptera > Noctuidae > Agrotis > Agrotis puta. The sequence goes on from OW964168.2 coordinate 1,174,669, forward strand.
TAAAAAAATATAATTAGGACTTATTTTTAGAACGAATTGGTTTAAGTTGCAGAATACATTATTATGTGTTTTATTATAAGCTGAATAAATATATTAGTATATTATAATTAACTGTTACTTATAATTATGTATAATGGAGAGTTGTAATATGGGTATTTTTACAAACATAATTTATTAATCCGCATTTTTACAGTAGGTATTAAGTAGGTTACTATAGAAGTAGTATTACTAGTACTAGTAGTATTACTATAGAATAAATCTAAAAAGAGTTACGTGTAATAAATGTCGTTGACTTTTATTTATTACTAGCGACCCGCCCCGGCTCCGCACGTGTGCAATCTCTACAGTGTTATGCATGTTATATACATAAAAACCTTCCCCTTGAATAGCTCTATCTATTAAAAAAAACCGCATCCAAATCAGTTGCGAAGTTTTAAAAATCTAAACGTACATAGGAACAGACAGACAGCGGGAAGCGACTTTGTTTTATACTATGTAGTGATTTAAATGTTCATCTTTAACGCTTGATTAATGATGATTGTGCGTTTATTGATAAATATTTGTTCTAGGTGAGGCACAAAAGGTTTGTAAACACTCACATAACTTACAAAAAATATATAATAATACCTTATAGAGTAGAAATAATTATATAGAATAACTTATTGTTACCAAAATAATCATCAAATAATCCTTACTAATCCTTCTTAATATTATCGAAATGTGTATATATATATCCGTACAAGGCGTGGATAGGTTGATAACTCGACTTACATAAATTATTATAATGCATAATAGGCAATAGGATTGCTTCTTTTACAGGTTGAATAAATAACTAAGTCGATAGGTCTGTTTTACCGCACATAGCAAACATGTGAATTTTTGTTTATGTCTCTTACTACTACTACTATAAAAAATATGTAAGTCGACTTATCAATATCAACCTATTCACGCCTGGTACGTATATCTATACACATATAATAAAATGGTAAGGAATGTCAAAATTGTACATAGAATATTTTTATTAAAGAACTAGCACTTCGCCCGCGACTTCGTCTGCGCGTGTTTCTATCTTCGAAGTCAGTGAATTTAAATGGCCCGTCACCCTCTACAGGATACTTTTCAAAATTCTAAAAATGTATCCAACTAACATTGTAACTTTAAAAAAAAATCGCATGTAGAATTAGGCACATAGAATTTCACAAAATCTGTGCTAATGTGACTTCATTTGAATGTGGAAGCTTAAAAAATGGAGTAACTTCTCCCGTTTTCCCAATATTTCCCGTCACTGCTCTGCTCCTATTGATCGTAGCGTAATGAAAAGTATACTATAACCTGCCCAGGAGTATGAAAGAACTATTGTGCCAAATTTCGTTAAAATCCGTCGAGTAGTTTTTGTTTCTATAACGAACATACAGACAGACAGACAGACAAAAATTTTACTGATTGCATTTTTGGCATCAGTAGCGATCCCTAATCACCCCTTGATAGTTTTTTTTTTTAAATATATTTCATGTACAGAATTGGCCTCTCTATAGATTTGTTATAAGTATAGATAATCTACAATCAATACCGAAGCCAAAAATATAGTTTTTAGAATTTTTGTCTGTTTGTCTATATGTATGTCCGGGACAAACTCAAAAAGTACTGTATGAATTTACTTCAAATTTGGCACGAATATTATTTCGTCGGGTTAACATATAGGCTACATATTTTTATTTGTTAAGTCGGGTTAACATATAGGCTACATATTATCACGTTACCTTCCTTGTGTACCTTCGGGGAACGAGCAGTGAACCTTTATTTCTTAAACGCATTCACGCAGACGATGTCGCGGGCAGCAGCTAGTTAATAAATAAACTTCGCGGGCATGCGGACAGTGAGTAATGGCTGTCTCACTGATCATAGACCATGCTCGGGTCGACAGCGCATGGTGTTCGAACGGGTCCCAAAGAGCTATCAACGATCTGACGGGGGGGCTTAGAGGACCAAAGCCAGCCGAGGTCGCGGGCCTGTATTTTCAGAAAACCGTGGCCCCCTTTTCAGGTAACCGTGGCGTAAAGGGCTATTAACTCCGGACCCTGTGGATATACGCCAGTATGAGTCCGACAGTCCCTCCCAATGATTTTAACACGTAAAAAAAAATAAGTTTGGGTCGATAGTTAGTTCCGTGAGAGTAACGGTAAGGCTTGATAATTGTTTCGGTCACTTAATATAATAATTATAATGTGAAATTTTGTATGTTCTTTACATAATCAAAAACCGATGAGTTCAATCGGTTTTTTATTATACAGACAGAAAACATACTGGATACTCTTTATCCCATCACTGCGTTCCACGCAGGCATGGGCAACCCATCGTTATAAATAACTTTATAAAAAAAAACCGTTGCCCCGTGGGAATTTCTCCTGTATTGTGGGTGCGTTAACAAACATAGAAACTTACACATACAAACACCCAGACCCGGAGCAACTACTTGCAGATCACACAAATATTTGTTCCGTGCGGGATACGAACCTGCGACACATAGCGCAGGAGTCCAATTGCTCAGCCACTGCGCCAAACGTGCCGTCAAACCATATCTCTCCAGTGTTGCTAATATTACCTGACCAAAGAATCGAATACCACCCTCATCATTCGCGCTTGAAACCAATTAATAAATCCAAAGGTTATCTCGAAACGATCACTTGTCCATTGGGTCACTATATAAGTTCTACATTGTAAAACTTGTAATTGGTGTGGTGTACACAATAATAAAGAGTTATTATATACTATTATATTATAATCAATGATCCACGATATTGCAGTTTTAAAAACTTGTGTATTGATATGTAATGTTATTTTTCACAAGCATTTAACACCATTTTAACTTGTGTCAATACATGTGATGTTATTTTTCACAAGCATTTAACACCATTGTTTTAAATCACACCTAATTATTATTATCTCACATTATTATCTTTGACCTGACCTGACCTGACCCGGAACTGAAATAAGGTGAGCCAAGTAGTAAATTAAATACCTAACTGACTCTTTAGCATGTTACAGTTTATAATATTTTATGAGGTACATACATCTGAATGGCGGGCTCAGATCAAAAAAAATAGGCAGATAGAGCGCTCAGAACACGCGAGTGTGTCAAAGTTAATACAAAATCAAAGGTTAATACAAACTCGCGACAGTACCAAGCTACGCATCGTCTCGCTCACACGTCACTAGTGATTTGCCATTTTAAGTCAAAACATGCCGTCTTGTGTGTTTAAACACTGCAAAAGTTGTTCACAAAAACAAAGAAAACAAGATGGAATATCTTTCCACAGGTAACTCTTGATATTTTTATTGTTTTGGTCTCAGATCAAGAAAAATAGGCAGATAGAGCGCTCAGAACACGCGAGTGTGTCGACCAAAGATAATACAAAATCCAAGGATAATACAAACTCGCGACAGTACCAAGCTACGCATCGTCTCGCTCACACGTCACTAGTGATTTGCCATTTTAAGTGAAAACATGCCGTCTTGTGTGTTTAAACACTGCAAAAAATGTTCACAAAAACAAAGAAAACAAGATGGAATATCTTTCCACAGGTAACTCTTGTTATTTTTATTGTTTTGGTATTTATTTTCCATAAAATATTTTCGGCTCACTTGAAACACAAAACCTTAACAGTAAATCGTCTGTGTTGCTAGTTTAGGACGGGTAAATTACCCTGAATTAGGGGAATGTGTATTGTGCATAAAAAATAACAATCAAATACGTCAAAACAACTGCACAGTCGTAATCTATAGTACCTATACAACATTCGTTATTGCTTATGCGAAACCTGAAACACGTGTCTAGTATTTTTTTCACGATCACTTATCAGATACACACTAAACTATTTCGCGTATCGCGTTGTGTCATAGGCGCGTGCGACTGTTACAACCGGACGACTGAAGACACACGCGGGGGGCGGGGAACACAACCCCGACCGGGTTGTGTTCCCCGTCCCCCGCTGCCTGTGCGCTGCCGCCGCACGCGACTTCAGCTGATGGCTTTGATCTGCCGTAACCTCTGTAGTGCTCGCGTATGATTGCGGATAGGTGTCCAACTCCTAACCTTTTTAAATAATTTTGGGACAAAATATAACATGGTGTAAAAATTATTGGAATCGATTCAGTTATTGATTCTGAACAAACTATATTCAGGTTTCGCATATACTAAAAATAATGTTGTATGGTCTATGGTCGTAATGACACAAGGTCACTAGTTAGTTCCGTCCGGGTCGTAAAGAATTCGGGTCTCGTCTCGGTATGGCACCCCCGCGCGCGGGGCTGTATTCGTATTTTTGCGTGAGAAAGTGGGACGGAGAGCATGCCTTTGAGCTATTCGGTACTTGTAAGGAGGTGCCGAGCTCGCGCCGCTGGATTATTTTATTATTTGTTGCTATCTGGATATAACCATAAAGCAAAATCGCGTTACCAATTTGAAACATTAATAGTATGTTTGTACAATATAATTGGTGCAGAACTAAGGTTGTTAAAGTTTAATGATTGTGTGTAAAATTATTATTATTTTAATAAATGTGTTGATTGTTATAACAAATTGTTTATCTTTTTAAACTAAAAAACCTGTCCTTAAATAGTTTATTAATCAAATTACTAAAAAGCGTTATGAAGTGTTATCCGTTCTGATATAAATTAATTAAATAGGTAGTAAGTAATTACGGATATTAACTTTTATTCCTTATTATTATTCTGTTAAATAATAAATACTACACGCTTTTGCTCTCTGGGTATAACCATAAAGTAAAATCGCGTTTCCAATTTAAAAAATAGTGGTACAATATTGAGAACAATTTAACTGAACAAAATGTGGGAGTATTTGTCAATATCTGGCAACCGTAAACGCACACAGATGCACGTGTTCGTACACGGCGCGCCATATTTGCCGCGCACACTAAAATAAAAACCGGCTTCACTTTGTTGTTCGCGCACGTTCTATCTGCCTATTTTTCTTGATCTGAGGTTTTGGTATTTATTTCCATAAAATATTTTCGGCTCACTTGAAACACAAAACCTAAACAGTAAATCGTCTGTGTTGCTAGTTTATGACGGGTAAATTACCCTGAATTAGGGGAATGTGTATTGTGCATAAAAAATATCGATCAAATTCGTCAATACAACTGCACAGTCGTAATCTATAGTACCTATACAACATTAGTTTCTGCTTATGCGAAACCTGAAACACGTGTCTAGTATTTTTTTCACGATCACTTATCAGATACACACTAAACTATTTCGCGTATCGCGTTGTGTCGCAGCGCAAGCGTGACACAGGCGGGTACGACTGTTGCAACCGGACGACTGAAGACACACGCGGGGGGCGGGGAACACAACCCCGACCGGGTTGTGTTCCCCGCCCCCCGCTGCCTGTGCGCTGCCGCCGCACGTGACTACAGCTGATCGCTATGACCTGCCGTAACCTCTGTAGTGCTCGCGTATAATTGCGGATAGGTGTCCAACTCGTAACCTTTTTAAATAATTTTGGGACAAAATATAACATGGTGTAAAAATTATTGGAATCGATTCAGTAATTGATTCGGAACAAACTATATTCAGGTTTCGCATATACTAAAAATAATGTTGTACCATAAACCATCTATGGTCGTAATGACGCAAGGTCACTAGTTAGTTCCGTCCAGGTCGTAAAGACTTCGGGTCTCGGGAGGGCACCCCCGCGCGGGGCTGTATTCGTATTTTTGCGTGAGAAAGTGGGACGGAGAGCATGCCTTTGAGCTATTCGGTACTTGTAAGGATGTGCCGCGCTCGCGCCGCTGGATTATTTTATTATTTGTTGCTATCTGAATATAACCATAAACCAAAATCGCGTTACCAATTTTAAACATTAAAAGTATGTTTGTACAATATAATTGGTGCAGAACTAAGGCTGTTAAGGTTTAATGATTGTGGGCAAAATAATTATTATTTTAATAAATATGTTGATTGTTATAACAAATTGTTTATCTTTTTAAATTAAAAAACCTGTCCTTAAATAGTTTATTAAACAAATTACCAAAAAGCGTTATGAAGTGTTATCTGGTCTGATATAAATTAATTAAATAGGTAGTAAGTAGTTACGCATCTTAACTTTTATTCCTTATATTATTCTGTTAAGTAATAAATACTACACGTTTTTGCTCTCTGGGTATAACCATAAAGCAAAATCGCGTTTCCAATTAAAAAAATAGTAGTACAATATTTGAGAACAATTTAACTGAAGAAAATGTGGGAGTATTTCTCAATATCTGGCAACCGTAAACGCACACAGATGCACGTGTACGTACACGGCGCGACGTATCTGCCGCGCACACTAAAATAAAATCCGGCTTCACTTTGTTGTTCGCGCACGTTCTATCTGCCTATTTTTTTGATCTGAGATAGCGGGTATACTTTTCAGATTTGCCTATTGCAGTTATTTGGTATCTTCTGTGTACCGACATGCGTACAGTGATAATTTTATTTATAAACAAAATAGGTACACCCGCCATCCATGTGGTCACAATCATATCACTCTAAAGTCTGACGACCTCTTACCAACCGATGTCTTATTTAAATTCTGACTGTTAACATAATATGCAAAAATAAAATACGCGATAGTACATGTATTTTAGTCAAACAATACAAGTTAAGGGTTAAGCGTTCTTACATAGATTATATCATGATCAAAATATTCTTAAACATCTTCAAAAAAAAAGTAGCATTTCTATCCGACCTGTATGTTTGTTTGTATGTACTAAGTATGAATCGTTTTATGCGATTTTCAGAAAAGTGTTCGTTCCATCCTGGAGAAGGTATACAGAGAAGTATATAGGTAACAAAAATGGATATCTTGTGATGTTGTCTGCATGGATCCGATTTGCTAACTTGGATTGTAGATTTTCAAACACGCTGATTAAATCAAGATTTCGTAATATAATAGAAGCGTTTTTTTTTACGTGGTAAGAATTTCAAATGAGTCCTCCCACCCAGGGCAGCGCGGGAGGGACTGTCAGACTCGTACCGACTAAAATCCACGGTGTCCTTCAATAGTCCTTTGCGTTCCGGGGTCACGGTAATTCGTACAGTCCCGCGACCCCGGATAATAGAAGCGTATAATAAATTTTCTTTAGGAAGTCAGTGACAATAGTCAATTAAATAAAAAACAAAGCCACCGACTTCCGAAAGAAATTTTATTTTTATCGATTTTTTTGTGTTTCTTTTAGAAGTCTTTTCCTGTTATTAAAATCACAGTATTACAAAAACTTTGAATACTTAGGTAACATGTTAGGTTTTTTTTTTATCGTGGTAAAATCATCAAATGACTCCTCCCACCCAGGGCAGGGTGGGAGGGACTGTCAGACTTGTACTGACTTAAATCCAGGGTGTCCTTCACTATCCCTTTACATACCGGGGTCACGGTAATCCCTTGGTCCCGCGACCCCGGCAGGCTTTGGCCCTCTACAGGCCTCCTCACTATGCTAACACTCTTTGAGGAGGTAACCTGTTAGGTTAGGTTTAGATAGGTTAGGTTGCCGAGGGGCAATGACTTACCTGACCAAGTTCCTCTCAAGCGATAATTAGTAGAATGTGTGAGTTAATTATTTGATATTAGTAGCCTCACAAACATGAAGAAAAACTGAACTCTCAACTGAAAACTTGTTTACATTGAAGCTTACTCTGTATAACAAAAGACAAATAATCAGCTGACCATGCCATGGCGGTTAACATGTCAGCTGATCACTCGAACATATATATTTTTTTCAGTACTGTACTCTCATTAAAGATTTACTTGATGGTAGTTTACATGTAGTTTTTTTGGATAAGGACTTAAAAGAAAATATTTTTTCACAACGGGCAATTCTTTGTGACATGCTCGGGCGTATCGTAAGCCCTTAATAGTATTGACTCTAAAGAGGTTTTATATTAATATTCATTTACTCTTCATCCCGATATTGCGATAAAACCAACCTCCACGAGGGCGAAGTCGCGAGCAAAAACTAGTATTTATTGTATTATTAAAATAAACTTATAAAGGAGTTGCAATTCACTTCGTATTACAGTGTGATAACGGTCGGCGACGGGCTCGGCATTGCAATGAGCGGACTTGTATTGATTATAGCCTTCATTATCATAATCGCGCTCTCGGTAGCCCTTCACCAAAAGAGCACCAATGCAACATGCATCTCCAGGAGAAGACTTGAGGGCAAGACTGTCATTGTAACCGGAGGAACTGCTGGAATGGGTCTCCACATAGCAACTGACCTAGCCCACAGAGGCGCAAGGGTTATCATCGCCTGCCCATTCGAAGACGAAGGCACTAACGCAAGAAAACAAATCATACAAGAAACTGGCAATGAAAATGTAGTATTCAAAATCCTGGACTTAGCATCTTTGAAATCTGTGAGAGAATTTGCAGCAGGCATCTTGAATAACGAAGACAGACTAGATATTTTATTGAACAATGCAGGAGTTGGGGTGCCTGGGGATTTCCTGACGTCTGATGGAATGAACTTCATAATGCAAGTGAACTATTACGGAACATTCTTACTGACTCTTCTGCTCCTTCCGCTTTTAAAGAAGACAGGAAAGCCTGGTGAGTCGAGCAGAATCATAACCACAGCTTCAGTGCTCCACATGGTTGGAACGGTGGACATATATAATTTGAACAGAACGAATTATTGGAACATCATCAGAATTTATGGGAACAGTAAAATTTGTCTGGTATTATTCGCAAATGAACTTACGAAGAGATTGAAGAGCTCCAACGTTGTGATCAATAATGTGGATCCTGGAATAGTTGGCACTCGCATCTTCGACTCCTTCAATAAGATATGTGGAGCGATTGTAACATTATTGTTATGTATGTTCTTCAAGACGCCGTGGCAAGGTGCACAGACGGCTCTTCACGTAGCTTTGGATAAGAAAGCTGGAGACGTAAGTGGAGCATACTTTAGGAACTGCGAAATGGTGAGAGCTGTGAAACGTGCATATTGTGAGAAGACTTCTAAAGTGCTCTGGGAAGAGTCTGTGAGATTAGTTAAATTAACAGAAGATGAAGTTAATCAATGCTTTAAGACGTTATAAAACAATTTAATTTCCCTCATTCACCATGTTTACATTTGGTTGTGATTGTTTTATTTGGTAACTAGCTGTTCCCCGTGGTTTCACACCCGCTGCTCGACACCTATTGCTCGTAGCATGATGTTATATAGCCTTCCTCGATAAATAAACTATCAAACACAAAAATATTTTTTCAATAATTCTTGTCTTCAGTAGTTCTTGAGATTAAGCGCAAATTCAAAAAAAAGCTAACTAATTTAATCTCAGTTTGTTTAAATTGATAACAAAGCCGAATACACCTTTTTCATTAAAATAATTTACATCCTAAATTGCTGTCATTCTCCGTACTTAGTAGATTCTTTGGTTATTGAAAACTGAGTGGTGAAACATTTGAAGGACAAAATATTATGTATGTATGTAATATGGAATTATGTTCTGATTTAAAATCTAAATGAAATAAATAAAAGTTACTACGACAAAAAGAAAACAGTACTTTTTTGGTTTGACGCAAGTAAATGATAAACAGTTCGCGGTCATCAAAGTCGATGCTTAACCTTCTAGAATCGTTGAAAAAAAAGTACTTTTAGGGTCCCGTACGGAAAGCATAAACCCCAATCGGTTGTCGTGAAAGAGGCGATGAGAGGCGTGAATGTGATTGACCTATTAGTCCATTTCCAGTGCACTTCCTTTCTGCTCCACGTGTCATAGACGACTTAAAAAAAAAGGCCACGTTGTACATTTTTAGAGGAATGAAGATAAATGAGTGTAGTGCGTTTTATGTATAGAGGACCCTTAACTATTAATTTTATTTTGGTTAAATGGTTTATTTTTAAATGTACATAATAAATAAAACTTCTGTTAATATATCAAGCATCTTCCTGTTTCCGAGATCAATATCGAGCAAAAACAGATTTGTTGTATTGGAGCCGCTTAAATATTTATTTTATATTGTTTTTTAGTTTATTTTTTTAATTTGCTGTGTTAGCGGCAACAAAAATGTCAACTGTTAAACTATCACGGATCATGAGACGACAGCCTTATGAAAGACGGACAGACAGACAGACAGACACAGCCCTGTTTTACCCTTTGAGTACGGAACCCTACAAATATAGGCTTGCATAATTAAGTACTTACTAATTCAGTTTTAATTTATAACTAATTCAATTGAATTCCAATACTACGCCACGCCCACCAGCTCGAGGTCAACCTTTGACATGATAGGTTCAACAATACTAATTAGAATTTGTATTGTTATTTAAAATTTTATTTAAAAATTTCTTATCAAATTTTCAACTGCCTAGATAATGGCATAACAGGTTTATACTAGTTATACTTAGGGCTCAGTCCAACTTTGAAATTAAATTTATTATCAGCGAGTAGTACTTTCTGACATTTATTCTATACCATGAGGGCCATATACATTTGCCCATAACAACTTTGCTTCACGTTTAAGCAATTTATGAGTTGTGGCATCAAGTTTTAACTATTTTTAGCTAAATCAGGGGATTTATAAAGGATTTATAGGGTTTATAGGGATCAATTTCAAGTTGATCCACCGATAAAAAAAAACAGACTCTCAGTTCAGATGCACATCAACAACCATGCGGGTTACACCGCCAGTGGACTTTACTTGGACTTTAGTCCCCAAACGAATTAATTAGACCCAGTGTTTTATCGGTTTTTTAACAGTATTTTTAATGTTGAAATAGCACGCGTAGTTTCAGAATGCCAGGTGATTTTATTAAATTCGACAGCTGTCATAAATATGTCAAAATTGACATTAACGTGGAGTTCAAATCCGATATCAGTTTGGTTATGACTAGCCATAATGGTGATAAGCCCGCGGACCTGCGTTAATTAGTAATTATTTTTTTGGGAGTAGAGAAATATAATATACAAAAGTTTATTGATAACCTTTACTGCGTTTTATTTCACAATTCGGGGTCTTTGGCCGCACGCAGATATCGAAATCTGGGGCAAAAATTAAATAACTTACCTTACTCGATACAGGCGAGGTATGACTAGGGCTTGCATTAAAAAAAAAACTAGGCTACAGGCCTAGGGCCAGAGGCAAATAATCCGCTATTTCCATCCATCGCCATAGGTTGCCCGCGACTCTCTCGGCTGCCGGGGTTGCGCGTCTCATCAGATAACCCTGACCCTGGAACCTAAAGGGCTATTCAAGGATCACCGTGGATTTTAGTTAATACACGTCTGACAGTAGGACGGGTGGACTCATTTGATCAATTTAGCACGATAAAATAAAACGATGTCGGCACATTCGCTCCTTGCTTGTTTTTTTTTAAATAAGTTTTAATACTTACAACTGAATTTCTTTGTACAAGCTTTTTTTATTACATTATTATCAGTCTTCCAAAATCAAATTCAAAAGTTTTTATTTCACATGGGCCCATGAGGGCACTTATAAAACGTCGACAGCAGGTGCTCGGTTCGGGTTGGTCGATTCCATGGAGAAGAACCGGCAAGAAACTCTGTTATACTAACGTCTACAGTTTGTACATTTTACATAAAACCGTTAAAAATACGAATGCAAAAGTAAACTCACCACTTATTTGTCTAAAAACCACAATCTCATACATCTAAAATCAAACACACGTTTATATTGAGGGTAACTGGGCAATGAACGGAACTCGTTTACTTACATTTGAAGTCAAGGCAAATACTTTATTCCTTCACAATGTACAGACGCCAGCAGGTCAACCTACCCGAATCTGTCAAATTTTATTAATGGAACATTAACGTTCCCCTATTGTGATAAGGTAGTCGCGGGAATACGAATTACCGTGACCCCAGAACATAAAGGGCTATTGAAGGACACCGTGGATTTTAGTCAGTACGAGTCTGACAGTCCCTCCTGCCTCTCTGCCTTGGGTGAGAGGACTCGTTTGATGATTTTACCAAGTAAAAGAAAAATTGTGATAAGGTCGAAAATCTATTAAATAAATTTCACAGATTGAGGTAGGTTGATGTGCTGGCATCTGTACGTATTCAATTCAAAGGCCTTTTTAACTTCTTTTTACCGATACAGATAATAAAAACATTTCCCGCGTGGTAGTTGATTTTCACCGTTTGGTTTTCCATAGCGATTCTCCTTGACTAGCTGACCCGACAGACGTCGTTCTGTCAAAAGTTATTGGTCTGCGGTAGTCCTACAATTACATGCTTATATTTTCTGGTCATGTCTGGTAATCCGACAGTCCTTTCCGCTCCACCCAGGGCGAGAGTCATTTAGCATTTATTTTGGGATTTAACAATTATCAAATGAGTCCTTCATTTAAAGGCCAAAAAATAAATTAAACATTTTATCTAGTTCACTGGTTGATTTTGAGGTACCGAATTTGACTGATGCGTTGAACGCTTGGAAAATATAACAATAGGCGTTTTTAATAACACACAATAGGCGTTTTTATCAGAAAGTAATGTCCGACCGAAGGTTCGGTTTCGGACGAGTTTTGGCCAAAAATCAAGTTTTGGCGGCAGTTTCGGTTTCAGCCAAAATTGACCGAAACTTTTGCCCAAACCGAAACTGATTTCGGAAGTTGTCGTGCACGCCCACCTAACTTCGTTTCTCGCGGCAACGCTTTTCGACTCCGACTCCGACTCCGACTCCGACTCGGGGTCGCGGGACTAACGGATTACCGTGACCCGGTACGTAAAGGGCTATTGAAGGACACCATGGATTTTAGTCAGTACAAGTCTGACAGTAGGGTGGGAGGACTCATTTGATAATTTTACCACGATAAAAAAAAAAACCTTTACAATTAAAACAATAAAATTAGATAAAACACATAGCACAATAATTAGGTATAAATACAACACCAGATCGAGATCACTTAGGTCCCATGACCCACACCCTGGTGCTATTATTAAACCATAAAACGTGGTATTTATATTATTATATATTTATCATACGAATAAATTGTTGTGTTATCCGTGAGTATGGGCACTTGAAATAAGCACCGATATAGCAAAATCAAAACAAATAAAAAAACAATGTTATACGCGCCTGCGTCACATCTGGTGGACTGAATCTGAAGATCGCAGGCTCACAATCGATATCTTTCACCAAAGAAAAAAACAATTCAGTGTCCTGTTTTAAGTTCTAATGATAGTGTTAGTGACCATGTCAGTTTCAAAGCTTAGATCTGAATGGTGTTTACAAATATGGGCGGTTTTAGAGGTTATGTTGTTCCCGTGCAGTTCTTATATTTGTCTTCCTGCTCCTATCCTATTCTTCTTGGTATCGGCGAACAACAGCTTAAGCCGAAGCTTCGGGTGTATGAACTAAAAATTGGTCACAACATAATTAAACTGTTTTCCCGACTCCCGATATGCTATTAGGACTTATGAATACAGAAGTAATGGGGAGGAATTCACTCGAAAATTTCGATTACGTGCCCGTATTTTCGTTGACAGACTAAGAGAGTAGATTCACACTACGTTTAAAATTCGAACGGTGAACGGCTAAACTTTAGAAGATAGAATCTGCGATGATTTAAAACAATAAATTCTTTGAGTGAAGTGGATTCGTGAACAGAATAGCATCACTGAGGCATGCCTTTTCTCGTTTTTCTGACATAAATTAAACTGGAATTTTGAATTTAATTTGACGAAAAAAAATAGTTCCCGGTTCGTACACAGTGGATTTTTTTCTATCTTCCCTACAAAAAAAGCTATAAATACTTCAAGTACGCTTTCAGTAAAGAAATCTATATGATGGTACAGCTTCGGGTTTTCTTTCAGATTTATTTAAAGTTTTTTTTTTCAGAACACCTGAAGTGTTTGGTCCCATGATAGTCAAGGCGCCAAATAGTTTTTACCGAGTTCCATCGAAGCACAGGAGTTAAAATTATTTCTGGGTAAACTCAGTCCATCATAAGTCTCTTCGTTGCGTCTGGATGAGATAGAGACCAAGCGCAAAACCAATCTACATATTATAACAAAGTCTAATAATGATTGAATAACTATTCAACTGGGCACAAACCCAATCTCCGAATCGTTACTACAAATCCATCAATTTAGATGTGAGCAGTAAGGTAGAAAATATCTTTAATAAACTCTTCAGAAACCACTACCGTGACGGCTCCTCGTGTAAATACCTAATTAGCTAATTAAGTAATTTGCTAAATAATACGTTGAAAAATTTAATAGACTATAATTTTGTTGGTATCTTCAGAAAATTGTCAGTGACCTAGAAAATTGTCAGTGACCTATGTTTATGTAATTTATTATTCAACTAGGTATTATTATAGCTAACCTTAAACGTTACATTATTATCATTGTGGCGTCATCTTTAACGAATCATACGAACTAAAACTGATGTCACAGCAATAATACCTCGCGCATCTTTCGTCTTTCGTCTTTCGACATCGACTTCGACTCTTACTTTTGCTCTAATAATACCTCGCGCATAGAGAATATTCTAATATATAATTTTAAAATCAAAACATTTTAATTCATCTTTTGCTTCTTACGGAGAAAGAACAGCAAAAAATTAAAAAAAAACAGTTATATTAGGGAGTTTACGATCGCAATTCGTGCGTTTTGCAATTTCTACTAACAAAAAATGAAAGTCATCGTTTGTTTGCAAACATATAAACTCATATACACAAAGTTATGTAGTAGGCGGTCTACATGATTGTAAATAATTAGTGGTCACCGCAATCTATAATAGTAGATTATTAATCAAGGGCTGTATGACATCAATTGCATACGAGGTTTTTGGCGCCTGAGCGAAGCGAAGGCGCTAATTAACCCGAGTATGCAATTGATGCTTACGCCCGAGATAAATACTCTGCTTTACATATCGATTGTGAGGTAAGTAAACAACAAGACAGCAGGTTTCAATGAACATTTATTAAGAAGAAAAAAATGTGTATTTAATTAAAATTAATAGTAAAATTATTACAATTTGTAAGAGATATGGTCACGTTCTTTTTAGGTATATTTATAGTTTGAATAACATTAAACTTAAACTTTTTAAAAATATTCTTCGTGCAGTATGAGTATGACAGTTCTTTTTTCAAATTCCAAAACCTATGCTGTAATGATAGTCATACACCCCGGCATTCAGGGGTGTAAGGGTGTACTTACAGAGCAAGAGATATGTAATAGTAGATTATTAACCAAGGGCTGTATGACATCAATTGCATACGAGGTTTTTGGCGCCTGAGCGAAGCGAAGGCGCTAATTAACCCGAGTATGCAATTGATGCTTACGCCCGAGATAAATACTCTGCTTTACATATCGATTGTGAGGTAAGTAAACAACAAGATAGCAGGTTTCAATGAACATTTATTAAGAAGAAAAAAATGTGTATTTAATTAAAATTAATAGTAAAATTATTACAATTTGTAAGAGATATGGTCACGTTCTTTTTAGGTATATTTATAAGTAGTTTGAATATGAGTTTGTCATATTCAAACTAACACTTGAGTTTGAGTGACTTGAGGTTCTTGCATCGTCAAGCGCGTCAAATCTTGCTGGCCAGTTTGATTTTTAAATCGATTCCATCTAACATACGATGTGAAAATAAATAGTTCCATATTTAAAATAAAATCTTTATAAAATAAATTGTCTAGATTCCGATTCGAGTAATTAATCGATACCGAGAAAAAAAAAATTAACTTTTTAAAAATATTCTTCGTGCAGTATGAGTATGACAGTTCTGTTTTCAAATTCCAAAACCTATGCTGTAATATAATAATATATGGGTGTACTTACAGAGCAAGAGATATGTAAAATATATTAATTTGCCTATTATAGATAGATACACCCTGGCTGGAGGCCTTAGAGTAATTTAAAGCATCCACAGAAAAGTCCGGTTAAACAGCCCACACCTCTTCTAGGTTGACCTGCGAGATGCCATTCACAAAAAAAAATATAGATAGATACAGACTGGCAAATTTTGCCAATTGAACGTGAACCTTTTCGTTTGGTGATAAAGTTTAAAATGGATTACAGAAAATTTAACAGATTGTGGCAGCTTGATGTGCTGACGTCTGTACCTTGCCATGACACAGATGAAATAGAAATAACGCATGAACCGATGTCACTCTTATTGAATCAAACAAGAGACCAAAGAAATGATGCACTCTCTGAAGGATGATGTTTCTAGAAAGGAGGTGACTGGTGGGATGACGTGTAATAGTTTTTTTGAAGGGAAAACTTCTTTAGCGGCGTTGTGCACTTTTTTCGGAATGGGTAAAAATATTTAAACTCGCGTCAGGACACGTGACCTGATCGAAAATTCGTAAGACGGCGCAGGGCGCTTGCGCGAATGTTCTTTGTGTGTTTATTACTAGGTACTGAAGTTTTCACTTCTGCCGGCACTCCCAGAGTGCAACCCGTTGTTTTTTTTTTATTAGCCTTTGTTGTCCCACTGCTGCGCAAAGGCCTCCCCAAAATCCTTCCAAGTGCTCTTTTCTAGTGCCATTTCGGACCAGCCATCAAGGTGCACGTCTAGATCGTCGTGCCACCTCTTTTTGAGTCAATCTCGGCCGTGTCATCCATCCTCGAAGAATTTAATAGAAGAATTTGACTTTAAGTGATTTAAAACGAAACACAGAAATATTAAATAAGTATGCAAGCCGTGACCAATTACGATGCATAAATTAAAAAATCAGCAATCTATTATCGAAGCGAAACATGTTTGCTCACATTTATTTATGTAGACCTTGTTCTTATTGAGAAATAACGTTTATTGCCCGAGTTTCTCCCTTGGTTCACCTAGGTTTACCACGGGATATTAATTTTGCCCGCGGTTCACCTAGGTGTACCACGGCAATAAGTTTTTCACATTTAAGAAGATTCATGAGAATCAGTTGCATATTATGTTTTTATTAGGGGGCAACAGGGCCATGGGAGTAATAGGTAGCTCGCCGCCCGCCCAGAATTCCAGCTACAAGTTTTTTTACAACTGAAACAAATGTTACTAACCAGAAAAAGTACCAGGCTTACATAAGTTCAAGGTGGTACTCGTATGTTTTTAAACACTTGCACCTGACCGGTCTTGTACTTTTGCTAGACTATTCAAAATTATTAAAATTATTGCCATATAAAAAATACCACCTTGAACTCATGCCAGCCTAGTACTTTTGCTGGTTAGTAACATTCTTTCATTATTTAAGCTTTTAGCTGGAAATCACAACCTTAAAAGAAAAGATGAAACACTTGCAACGAAGTGGACGAATTGACCCCTAATTAAAAAGATAAGGGCTTTATGTTTCTGTGTTTTGTTCTCGAGATTAGATTTTCTTTATCATCGAACTTCACTTACAGGTAAGTTCGTTTAATCATTAAGTAGTATCTCGTCTTTCTTTTTAGGGGTCTGTCCATGTTCCCAGTTTCTGAAGTGGATGAGTTACTTGGGGCTCCAACTTTACTCCGTGTTAAAGTGTTTTTTTTTTCTAACCTTGCATTTGTAAATATCATTTCATAATTTTATTTTATTTCAATGTATTCTTTGGACGGCGAAAGAAATACTTGTGTATTATTGTAATGGTCCTCCATTATTATCCTGGAAATTTCTTGCGTACAAATAAACAGATTGCAACATCTTCATACTGACTTCACAATTGAATATCACTATTCTTCTTCTTAAAACATATGGACATTCAGGTGAACCACGGGCAAAAATAATTTCCCGTGGTAAACCTAGGTGAACAAATCACACAAACCAAATGGGTGGACCACGGGCAATAGACGAAAAATAAGTAGCATGTAGCAAGCTTATTTCTGCATAAGAGATAAGATGTGTAATTTCTCACTTTGCCACATTATTCTATAGGTAGGTTTTTATTACGTCGTAAGCGTCAATATGATGTGACATCACTGAGCATAGATGGCCGATGAGTTTTTTTTACTGTGCCTTGAGATTGTAGACTTTTTTTTACTTGATAAAATCATCACATGAGTCCTCCCACCCATTATTGTCAGACTCGTACTGACTAAAATCCACGGTGTCCTTCACTAGCCCTTTACGTACCGGGGTCACGGTAATGGGTATGGGATTGTAGACTTGAGAATTTAATATTAATTTCAGCTCGTTACCTCCACACGTACCAGAGAAAAAGGGTTTTGACTGACCGAGATACGGACACTTAAGTGATCCTATAAAGGTTTCGTTTTTTATATTAGAGGTATGGGAGTCTAAAATTGCTGAATATAAACCACAATAATTTATTGCACCAAAAAATATCACATTCACCCACACTGTTATGCAAACAATAATATCCCACCAAAAACATTAAAATAATGTAAAAAAATGCCAAGTCTCTCGATGCAGTCTTTCCATCGTAAAAAGTTTTGAGATCTCATAGAAGCCAAGTCCTATTCAAATTATTTTGTAGTTATAAATCAACATTTAGTAATTGTATCAATAGTTTTCTTTATACTATAATTATAGTGACTTGGCAATGAGCACCAATTAAAAGCTGCTTGCTGCTTGGAATTATGTGCAAATGTTACTGACGAGACCTGTGATCAGATCACTACCGACTACATGCTCCAATGCAATAATAAAAAATAAGTACCTTACGGGCCATCGCTTTATGAAAGTAAATGAACCGAGAGTACACTAACACTAGTGTTTGCGTACACACTTGTGCAATTGTGCATTATAATTTATGTCCTGCGCAGTTTACTAGTCTTGGATGAGACTGACTGCCGTTGCCGAAATTCGGTTGGGACGACACGGATAAACCAAAAGAAAATTAATTTTGTGATATTAATGTTTACGCATGCGGTGTGTGACTTTCAACTCCAAATATGCCGTTTTGTTTCTTCTTGTGCTCATTGCCAAGTCACTATAATTATAATATAAAGAAAACTATTGATACAATTACTAAATGTTGATTTATAACTACAAAATAATTTGAATAGGACTTGGCTTCTATGAGATCTCAAAACTTTTTACGATGGAAAGACTGCATCGAGAGACTTGGCATTTTTTTACATTATTTTAATGTTTTTGGTGGGATCTCATTTATTTTTTGTAAGTGTATTTCTTTCTTTTTTTTTAGGTGACCTCATAATTTCTTGGACTTCAGCTACTGCTTTGCTTAGAACCCATTCTCTATCTCTTTTGTTTCTTTTCAACGAGCTAAATAAACATAAATCTACTAACTTACAAAATAAATATAACTAAACTAAATAACACGTAAACAACTAGATATTGTAACTACCTATGTCTATGTTATATTAATAAACTATTCGCCTAAATAACTGTTTCAGTAACAATAATAAATCTACTATCTAATCCGGCTAACTTAAGTTCTCCGAATATAGCTACAATATTTTTTTAGTTTCGAAATGGTTTTTCATAGGTAGGTGGCGCTATCAAATGAAAATTATCGAATTATTTTAAAGTATTACTTATACTGCGCTCGGTAACGAAACCATAGCGCGATTCAGACAGGTACAACGCCATCTATCGAGCGCGCATACAATCGAAATTTATCGCAATACAATGGAGTTTTAGCTTTATTAATTTAATGAATTATGAACTTTATGTATCAATCAATTATAGTCTATGTATTACATTTTTATTATTCTTTTCTATTCCATGTATTTATTCATCCAATTGAATACTTAAACAACGAACAAAGTTAACAATGCAGTCAAAATCCATACATAATGTTCTTGCCAAACCGCAAATATAAAATTGTTTTCTATGGTATATTATTTTTTAATGTTTTTATAATTTTTCCTTTATATGTGGCTAATGACCTATCTTGGTGCAAAATTTGAAGTTTCTAAGTCTGCTAGAAGTACCTTAGATTTTTGATGATCGGTCAGTGAGTCAGTGAGTCAGTGAGTCAGTGAGTGAGTGACAAAATGGTGTAACTTTGATCGACCGTAACTCCTAAACTATTAATTCAATTGGCATGTAATTTCGAACTTAAGCTTGTTCTAATGCCTACTATTATTCACCGAAAACCTAAACTCCTAGCTTTGTCCACGTCGAAGATATAGGGGGGGCGAAACAGCCGCGAATCGCATCGAGAAAAGATGGTACGGCCGTGCCCGTTTTGCTCGAGACTTGGCTGGGGCACTGCCGTGCCCCCAGATATTACTACCATTAATGATTTAACCAATAATTTGACAATCTTTATTGAGAAACTATCGTAATTTGGTCAGCCATTAAGAATACCAGTGTTAATCGGCAGGGCTTAGCCGTTCACAGTCTCTCTACAAGCTGTAAGGTGTAATTGTCGACATCCTTCATCATGACATCAAACTTGACCCTCAAAGGCTTTGGATCTACAGTGGCTGGCAGGATCCTGTACTGACGCAGCAGAGCCGACAGCGCAGTCTTCATGGACATCATGGCGTATTGATAACCTGAAATAATAGGACATGGTGATATTATTAGTACCATAAATTATCCAAATAGTGTGCTTCACCATCGACTACCATCAGGTGCGATAGATGGTGAAATGAGACACTATCAAATATAAAAAAAAAATTAAAAATAACTAAAACCCGACTACGAAAAAATCGCGCACTGAAAAGAAAACAAGAACAATACGCGTTACAGAATTATTTAAGTAAGCAGTAATAAGTAGCCGTGGTCGTATGCCACCTAGCCAATAAAGATTGTTAGTCCAGTCAAATAAGACTTTGAAGGTTACAATAATTCCCATAGAGCTGAAAATTGGTATGAATGTTCAGAATACCATTATAAATGAATTGTGAAAAGTCCCCATCAATCCCCCTTGTGCAAAAATTTTTATTGATGGTGAAAGTTTGCAAAAATAGGTTTTTCGCGTTTTTCAGCTAAACGGTGAGTTTAAAAAATAATTTGGAAAAATTATTCATCGGATTCATAATAATCCAATGGAACTTCTAGTATATTGTCTTCGTTTTCTTCTTCTTCTTTTTCTTCATCTTCTTTTTCCTCATCTTCCTGCTGGATACAAATATGTTCTAAAAGTGATGCATCATATGTCTCATCACTGATATCGTAATTATCCTCATCTAGTATCGATTCAACATTGGAGCACGACTGTCCTTGACAATTGGTGCATGCTAAAGAACAAAACAGTCCAACCTTTTTACAGCCGCATTTAGCATTGCAACCTTTTTTGCAATTGCAAAAGATGGTGTTAAGGAGTTTTTCTGGTGCAGGTGGGAGTAACGTATGAATTGGTTCCAATGCATTGTCAACTAACTTCCAACCCCAGTCTTCTGGATCCATTTTATTACCAAGCCACACTTGAACTTGATAATATACCCGGAATAGATGTTGTTGAGCAGCAGCAGAGGTTGGGGGAAGACAAGCTAATTGCACTTGTTTTTTATTATAAGTTTTTTTTGCAAAAGATAAGTATCGGAGCTTATCCAAGCAGGTAATTTTTTTTGGAGCTCCGTAAATAGAAAGAAGAAAGCGAATTCCATTAGTGATTATAACTTCTGGAGTAGAGTTACTATCTTTAAAAACTTCAGCACAATTAATTAAATTTTGTTTCTCGAACAATTTAAAAACCGTTGTTTTGCCCCTCTTGAAAAATGCTGATGTTGTATCGCAGCCAGTTATTGCGTGTAGAAAAAGTATATGATTTTGGCATTTTGGGAAAGCACAGAGACTTTTTGATGAATATATTTCCGATTGCTGCTGAGTCTTTCCCGGTTTAAAAAAATAAATAATTTTTCCTGTTGCAGTAGCAGTAAGTAATACTAATAAATCGATATCTTCACCAACAACAATAGTTGTATTTGTTGAGTTGAATTGTTCTATTGCCAGAAGAGTTTCAATGATCAGAACATCAGCATCATTTTCAGCTTGTTTTACAAGAATATTTTCAGTAGTAAATTTTTCTTTTAACATTAAAATAAACCGATACTTGTTGTGGGTATTTGCAAGAAATTTTTGTTTGCTTGTGGGAACTGTCATAAATTCATCAAAAATAACATCAGAAGATGAAGATGTTGTTGTAGCTTGACGTCGTTGTTCTGCGGCTTTGATATTTTTTTTACAATCGGTGTGACCATCAAATACTACAGTCACTCTATGGCCAAAATGTCTACGTACATACTGAACATATTTATCTAAAATATTATGAAATGTTTCTTCATGGTCCCAGGCAACTCGATGTAACAGAAATCCCCCTTCGATGATGAACGTAGAATTGATATTGTCAATATCTAATATTAATGAAAGACAGATGTTACTCAAGGCCATGCGACTAAATGAAAATAGGGGAGGAGTTTTTGACGTTCATTTATATTCTAAGAATTTTATAATTTGTATGTATAAAACATAGGGACTCATGTATTTACTCATATAACGGTTCAAAAATGTATATAAAAGTACATTAACTTGCATATCACGAATAAAATATTTTTTTCAATTCTTTCAACCGCTATATCACGGAAATGGCAATACTTATGAAAAAAAGTGTAGATATATTTTTTGTAGAGAATCGGATGATCTACAATTTTTGTCTGAACTATTTTTGCTGTAAAACTCACCGTTTAGCTGAAAAACGTGAAAAACCTATTTTTGCAAACTTTCACCATCAATAATTTTTTTGCACAAGGGGGATTGATGGGGACTTTTCACAATTCATTTATAATGGTATTCTGAACATTCATACCAATTTTTAGCTCTATGGCAATTATTATAACCTTACCTCTATTTTAAGGACTAATTTGACTGGACTATTGTGTGAAACAACCGCAAGTGACACACGGCCACGGCTATTACTTAAAGTTTACGATTGGAAATAATATCGGTCAAATGAATATTGCTCTTGTTTTATACTTTTCAGTGCGCGTTTTTTTCGTTGTCGGATTTTAGTTATTTTTAACTTATTTTTTTTAATAAAGTTGACATAAGAGAGGCTTGAAAAATTAGAAAAAGCTGACGTGCTTGCCCGTCCATAGCCGCACAACAGTAGAAGCAAAGATTTAATTATTATGCGAAAGAGTTGTTTCCAATTTGAAAAAGATAAGTTCGATTCCCGTACACAAAAAATTGATTGTTCAGCAAGCTTACTTGCGATACCTTAAGTCAACCAGGTGAATAAGTATTATTTTTTTACCAAGACAAGCTCTCGGTCCATTGCTGAATGGCATGAAGGCAGCGGGATGTGTGAGCTGTGTGTCGACGAACCGTTCAGGTCGGAACAGCTCCGCGTCGTCTCCCCAGTACTTAGGGTTGCGGTGCAACGCCCAGATGTTGATCACCAACCCGCAATCCTCTACTAGAGTTACTCCTGATGCTGAAAGGGCGAATCGTTGTGATTACTGAACTGGTAAACAGATATGAAAAATACTGCATGAAGTTGAATATAGAATTTAATAACTATTTATAACAATAACTATTTACTTTCGATTCTCTACTTCAACATTTTGGGTATTCGACTATCGTCTTTAGCTTTTGCTTTTACTTTTAGTTTTTCAGCTTTCGATTTACGACTTTTAACTTTTGTTTTTTGAATATCGACATTTATCATTCATTCCATTTACAACTTTCGTCTTTCGAATTTCAACTATCGACTTTTAATCTTCGTTTTTTGAGTTACAACTTTCAACTTTCAAATTTCGACTATCGACTTTCAACTTTCGGATTTCGTCTATCGACATTCCATTTACGACTTTCGACTTCTGTCTTTCGACTTTGGAATTTTGACTGTCGACTTTCAACTATTGATTTACGACTTTCGCGTTTCGAATACCGACTTTCAATTTTCGAATATCGACTTTCGCTTTTGCTTTGAAAATTTGAAAAAGCACCGATTTCGCGGTATTTTTTATTTTTCACGGAATTGTGTTCGGCGCTCGAGGTCTAGAAAGGTCGAAAACTTGGATTATTCTTTGGGCCAAAATCTTATGCAAGTCTGCAAAAATTTAGAACTACCGGATTTAACGTAACGATAAAAGTATTTTTTCGTTTAATCTGGTAACTGCAACCTCAAATAAATCTGGCAAAAAACTGTGGTAAAATGGTGAAAACCTATGTTTCCATACTTACGCAGAGTAACATCCTTATCAACTTTTCTAGCAATGATTGGCACTGGCGGGTACAACCGTAGTGATTCTCTTATAACAGCATCCAAATATTTAAGCTGGGGAAGATCTTCGGCTGCTACAGGTCTCTTGGAATTGCCGAATACTTCCTGAAGTCTGAAGAAATAAGTGGTGTCTTATTTGTAGGTAATTAAAATGCAATAGGAAGAGGATGAAAAGGAACTGTCAGATTGATTTACTAAAAACCTCCTGGTTCCTTTATTAGACCTTTGCGTTTCGGAAACCTGTTAATACATTCTTGTATCCACAGCAAGCATTTGGCTCTTAGCCTCGTTACTTTGATGACAGCTCCTTGAGGCGCTCGTGAAATACGTGTCATACTAGGGCCTCGTCGTGATCGAACGGTGACCTACCCTCGCCGCAAGCCCAAATTATTTAAATATTTTATCTACTTACTCTTGATACACCTTCTCTTGTACATCAGGGTATCTGGCCAGTAACATGGCAGAAAAGGCAGTTCCAACTGCAGAAGTGTCAGTGCCAGCCAGGACTAGGACCAGGGTTTCTTCTCGCAGTTCCATCTCAGTGTAGCCGCGATCCCCTCCTGAAGTGTCTATCAGGAGTTCTAGAAAAGTCCTGAGACCGTCCCGTTTCATGTCTGGAACCAAAAGAAAGAAATCTTTGTTTTAAGGGAATTTTTTGGAAAGCTAGTGGGGGTAGGAGGGGCACACGTCCCGGGCACGAGCTTCTGGGGACGCTAAAATCATAACTGCAACAAATATCTATTGATCAGGATAAGCTTTTTTTATGAGGTTTTCAATTAACGTTTGAAAAAAAAAAATTAGATCCGGGGCTGCCGGAAAAAAAGCTATTTCTTTCTGGTCATCATTTATAAATGTTATACAAAATAATTTTTGGGTACTACTTACTTTGATCAGACTCAGCCATAGACACTTTCTCGTCTTTTAAAGACTGTTTCTTGGATTGTATGATCTAAAATGTAAAAATATCGAATGCTTAATACCAAAACAACAGACTGGGTCGGTAAATGATCTACAACATACCACATGTATAGATCGAGAAAATTCTTGCAGGGGAAAATATGACACAAAAGAGAGGACATAAAGAGAGACACATAATGAAACTAGTTAAATTTTATACTAAACCTACGTTATCCACAAACTTCCAAATGTAGTCCCTGCACTGAGCATGCTCCTTGTAAGCCGGTGTCATCTTATACACAGACGTGTTGTACAACCATGGCTTGCACAGGCGCGCAGAATCCAACTGGGTACATCTATCAAATGCGTGCAGAAATGGCTGTTCCGACTGTTTCTGGGAGTTCACCAACACCCCAAGGGTTGACTCTGCGTTGGTGAAGGATTTTTTCTTAGTAATAAATATTGAACTAGACTTCTCAAAAGATTCGTTCAGAATCATATAAACTTTTATCAGGAGTAACTTAAGAGGCCTAACAAACAGTTTCAAAACTTTCTTACCGCAAACAGAATCCATAGTATACGTGGTAATGTACTGCCATATGGAGAAAGCTCCCCTCCCTGCTGCAGCTTGCAACTGCTCCACCATGATGGAGCTCTGGCGGGAGAAGATCTCTGCGAACTGCATCAGGTTCTTTGGACTGAAGGTCGGAGCCAGGACTTTGCGGCGGGGACGCCAGATGTTAACTGTTGTATAATTTGGTAAGAGTTTTACTTTTATCGTTATGTTGATGCGTGCGCTGCGTGATGTTAAGGATTCGATTACGGCCGCGAAACTAACGAGCTACTTTGACCCCGGAACGTGAAGGGCTATTGAAGGACACCGTTGATTTTATGCAGTACAAGTCTGACATGCCCTTCCGTCCTGCCCTGGGTGGGAGGACTCATTTCATAATTTTACCACTTTAATAAAAAATGTTTCGATTCCCGCACGAAATAAATATTTTTGTATGATCCACAAGTAGTTGTTTGCTGTATGGGTGTACGTGAATAATGTTTTTGAATGCTCCCAGGACACAGAAAAAATTTATAGATAGCGTCTCGTGGCGTCTTTCAAACATTTCTATACATTTGATCTTATCGCTCGCCGCCGCGCGCTAAGTAACTGCTTACAGTGGCAAGGTTGTGAACGGGCCGTTAAATGGAACAGTACCATTTTTTTACGTGGTAAATCACCATATGAGTCCTCCCACCCAGGGCAGAGCGAGAGGGACTGTCTGACTCGTACTGACCATGACATGATCCATGGTGTCCTTCAATAGCCCTTTACGTAACGGGGTCATGGTAATTCGTGAGTCCCACGACCCCGGCAGGCTTTGGCCCTCTAGAGGGGAGACCCGTCATTTTAATGACACTGAGGCGCGCGTGGACAACACAACGCGCCGTTGACCCGGGCATGGTCCATGGTTGGACAGCGAGTTATCCTTTACTCGCTGCCCACATGCCCAGGTGGAACAGTACCCTTAGAAAATCATTGCAAATCAACATTATGATTGTAATCGTATATAGTTACTAATTTTATACCTGCTGCAAAAATACTGCCATTGCCAGTCATGAGCTGCAAGCATTTCAGTGCATCATCCTTCTCCAGACAGGTTTTCAAGAGTAACTCAGAGAGTTTGGCATCAGCAGTCACTGTAAAAAATATATTAGTTAAGTGTTCCCATGTTCTACGAATAGCTTTGTCTACGTCGAGGTACGTTTTATCATCTTTCATTGCACAAGGCGCACATCGTTTGTTGTTTGTTTGTCAAGTACGGTGGTAACGTTTTAAAAATGTAACTTTGACAAACATTTCTTACAAACAAATCGGACTTCCGGTAACACCTTCATAGCCTATTTAACTTTCAAAGTTTTATTTAAGTCTCAGTCAAACCAGTATAGTCAGATTTTAAAGCGACGACTGGCCGTCATTTAGTATAAGATTTGAACTAGAAATGTCCTTCACACATTCTGTTTTATGGATGAAACTGTTTTATAAGCCAGCTGAGCGATTCTCTAAAAAACGGCTGTACGTTACGACGAGCTCATCCTCGAGATAGAACTATCATATAGTGTCACGAACGACACTGTCACTAGCTTAGTGAATACCAAACTCTAGTTTTACTTTAGGGCAGAGCTGCAAAATAGGCTGTTTCCTTAGAGAACGGCACTGCTATCCTTATCAGACGGTGAGCTACCCATTGCAAGCCGTAAAATTTTGGATAAATTCTTAAGTTCTATTACTTACCAATATAAAGTCGATGTCCTTGCCAAATGGTTGTAACACCATCGTCGTTGGCTATTGCTTCGCGTCCCAGTTTTTGGAATTGTGTCATGCGATCTAAAAAACACAATAAGCTCTTTTTTCATAATTACACTTTCTTTTCCTAACAAAGCACTTAGTAGAAAAAGAGTCTTGATACTAAGGGAGCCGATTCCAACTACAAGTGAAAATCATCCTTACCACTACGACATATGACATAAAACGTGCGGTTGTCTACGGATAGATGAAAAAATAAAACACGATCGCCACGACGACGTCAAGTCAATCGAATTGCATCTTTATATCGTAGGAGCAAGGACGATTTACATTTTTAATTAGTAGACATTGCAAATCGCACAAATCACTTCATGGGTAAGCTCCCTATCACCTCGGGGATCGCAGGCGTAATTTTTATGAAATGACTTGGAGAACTCTTATTCGAACTTTCTAGGGCACAAGAGTCAACGACATAAAGTATAACTGTTTTCTCTATGGTCATTCAGGATTCCTCACGTAAACTGTCATCGGGGAGAGTTAAAAATCGCAGAAGGTACCACGAATAACATCAATCTAGAGTAACAAAGCTCTTAAAAAAGAGTTTAAATCACTAAATATATGGAACAAAGTTGTCTTACATCAATAATTATGTAGATAATATTCATCACTAGCTTCAGCGTGTATTATTAAATTAATTTTCCTACGCCTATTTATTTACACCAGTGGTCACACAGTAGGGTGCTAAGACAGGAAACCTCCACGTGCGCCCGTGGACTGGAGTTCCCTCTCGGATACGTCCGGGGGGAAGACCAGTTTTCCGGGCCGGTGCACCCTAGGATGCGGGCAAAAACTCTTCCTTAGGCACTATGTGCCTAAGGGGTCTCTTTGCCCGTATGCGAATAGCTTGTCGGGTGGACGGTCCAACGCGTGTCCCTCTGAATAGCAGAGGGCACAGCGGCGGAGCGGGCTTGCGGACGGTGAGTAATGGGTAAGCTCGCCGTCCGACCAAGGACCAAGCCCAGGTCGCACGGTGGGCTGGAATCGTCAAGTGGGGACTTAAGGATTCAAATGAGTATTTTTGAATTTTATGTACTAATACAAATATTTTTTGTTATATGTAATTTTTTTATACTTAGTATTTTTCGAGTTATAGACCCCTAAACTTTGTATGAAATATTAATCGGTTTTTGGTTTAATATGACATGTTTTAATATTGTATTACAGAAATATAGCAAAAAAACAAATTATTGGTAAACATTCTACACCACCCTTATGACGTCATTTATTTTTCACGATACTCACACCACCCTTATGACGTCATTTGTTTTTAACAATACTCAATAGTGCGGTGACTCTCATTAGCGCATCGTCCATTGAGCGCAGCAAAATGATGACGTGTCATTATGTGATTGGATGATGAATAGCAGGTAAAAAATTATACGGTTACATTTGAAAAACAACCATCCTCAGTACGTTGTTACACATCGTAATAAACGCACTACCCTATCTCACATTTTCGGAATACTAATACTATTTATTACGTAAAAATGTTCGATTTGGTGTCAAATATTGATATTGTTGTGCTATTAAAGGAAAGTGGAAGTTTTAAAAATAATAGTGTTTTATATAGTGCTATTAAATCTAGATTAGTCCCCACTGTGTTAAGTGATGAAAACGATAAAGCGCTAAAAGCGTTTTGTGCAAAATATTGCTATAATCTGCAAAGGAGATGGCAAAATGCTCATAGCAAAGAGGAATTGTTCAGCAACAATAATAGTGAATGGTTATCATCGGAAATAAAGTGGCCTGATTTCATTGTAAGTGCATTTGAAAGAAACCAAGACTCTGTTCCTAGTACATCAAGTGAACATGAATCTCCAGCAAAAGTGTCTACTGCCACGTCAACGAACGTAAGTCCAAGAAAACCATTTTGTGAATTAGGACCTAAGCAAAAAAAGAGACGTACAGAACATATTCATACAAATATGACTACAGAGGAAATATCTCATGCATATATTATGAAATTACGAGAGGATGGTAATCAAGGAATAGCTGAAATCCTCGAACACCTACTTAAAAATCCACAGGATGTGCAAAAAGCGAAAGATAGTCTTTTAGGTAAAAATGAAAAACCTAAATTTACTCCAGATGAAGCTTTGGGACTTGTTTTGTCCCTTAAATTAACAAAGTGGCAATATAATACTTTAAGAAAAAGTATCAAAGAGAAAAATGTCGACATGTTCCCTTCCTACTACAAGGTGCAAAATGCAAAACAAGAATGCTACCCGCCAAAAGATGATATCACCTTAACAGATACAACTGCTAGAATAAAATTGCAGCCTCTATTAGATATAACCGCCAAAAGGATATTCAAAGCAATCAATATTGATAGCACAGACTTTAAGGAGTTGACAATGATAAGCAAATGGGGAATGGATGGTGCTTCGAATCAAGCAAACTATAAGCAAAAAATGACAACGGATGACAAAGTGGACAGTGCTTCGATAGATGATTCAAGTATTTTTATGGGTAGTTTAGTACCAATAAAAATTATTTCCGAGGAACAAATTATCTGGGAAAACGACTCACCAAATTCTGCATATTGGTGTCGTCCAATATTTTTCAAGTTTGAAAAAGAGAATAAATCAACGATTTTAAGAGAGAAAACCGAAATTGAAACGGAGATAAATGAATTGAAGGAAACAGAAATTGGAGAAATAAAAGTCTCACATTCATTATTGCTTACTATGATAGATGGTAAAGCAACATCAATCCTCTCTGAAACTTCAGCTCAACGATGTGACATATGTAAAGCTGTTCCTACAGAAATGAATAACTTGTCTTTGTTATTGACTAAAAACATTGATACCGACTTGTACAAATATGGTTTATCATCGCTTCATATATGGATACGTTTTATGGAATGCATTCTTCACATAGCCTATAGACTGGATTTCAAAACATGGGTTGCAAAAGGTGAAAACAAAGTTTTGATGGAAAAAAGAAAAAAAAACATTCAGGAAGCTTTTAAAAATCAAACAGGCCTTTTAATAGATGTTGTAAAGCAAGGACATGGAAGTACTAATGACGGGAATACCGCTCGAAGATTTTTTTCAAATACAGAGATTGCTGCTGCAATTACTGGTGTCGATGAAAACTTAATAAAACGGTTTTCAATCATTTTAGAAACAATATCTTCAGGTCATAAAATTGACACAGTGAAATTTAAAGAATATACGGAAGCCACCATAAAATTATACGTAGATTTATATGAGTGGTATCACATGCCCTCCAGTGTGCATAAAGTTCTCGTTCATGGAGCAGCTATCATTGAAAACTTGGGATTAATTCCGATTGGAAAGTTATCGGAAGAAGCGGCTGAATCTAGAAATAAAGACTTTAGGCGATATCGCCAACACCATTCAAGGAAATTCTGCAGAAGAGCTAATAATGAGGATATTTTAAATAATTTAATAATTAGTTCAGACCCTTATATATCATCAAAACGTCATAAAATGATACGGAAACACAAACCATTTTCAGAAGAAGCGAAAGCCATGCTTCTTTTATCTCCAACATTTGAAGATGATGAGCGGGAAAATATAGAATTTGTTAATGTGGAACATTTAGAGAACGAATCTGAATCTGATGAAATTGTCTAAGTGATAATTTTGTGAGTGCGTGTGTTTGTGAGTGAGTTTGTGAGTATGCGTATGAGTGGATTAGGCCTCCTGGGGACACCACTGATAAAAAAAAACGCGCTTAGTTCTCTACCTCAAGGGTGGTGTGGAAAAGGGAATGAAAAACAATTTTCTCCAAAATCGAAGAAAATCGAAGCAAGTGATATATCGGATAATTTGCCTAAAAAATAGCACAATCGAATACCGAAAGCGGTTATTTGAGAACTCTTGAGAATTAAAAGTTATTCATATAAAATCAAATTTCTCCATACAAAAATAAATTCAAATCGTTATAACTTTTAAAATATTAGGTATATACAAAAATCGCAGAACAAAAATTTCTTATATTTAGTGGTAGATCACCAAGCCGTCTTTATTTTTTTTTAAATTGCTCATCAATTTTCGTGAATCCCTAAGTCCATTAAAGCTTGATTTCAGCCCACCGTGGGTCGGTGGCGCGTCGTGTTTCACGCGTCACCGACGGGGCCCCCTACGGGGCCAAATGCCTGCTGGGGTCGCGGATTTTTCTTAATCCAGGATACCGCGGCCCCGGAACGTAAAGGGCATCCGAAGAAACACGGGTGGATTTTAGTCAGTAAGAGTCTGATAGTCCCTTTCGCCCCACTCAGGGCGGGAGGACTCATTACCCGACTACGGCAAAGCCAAAAGGAGGGTTATGATTTTGACCGGTATGTATGTTTGTTTGTATGTATGTATGTATGTATGTATGTATGTTTGTTTGTTCCCTCATAACTTCTAAACTACTTATCATTACATGACAAATGAGGTCTCGTTAGAAGCGTCTTAGTTGTCCGCTGGTTATAGGGTAGGTGACGTGACACCAAATCCAATATGGCGCCCTCTAGGGGATGAGAAGTCGTTACCGAAAAAAAAAATTTTTTCGCACGGTATCGACATGGGTATCAAATTAAAGGGCTTGATGAGCACATTTGAAATATATATACATTATATAGCTTTTACTAGCTAATTTTCTCTTTCTAACAGTGTCAACATGGGTATCAAATGAGAAATCTTAAATTCACAACTCAGAAACTATACATATAAAATAAATTAATTACTTCAAATAATATAAACCCAAAATAGTGTAAATAAAAAATAAGTTAAA
Source organism: Agrotis puta (assembly GCA_943136025.2). Classification (NCBI taxonomy): domain Eukaryota; kingdom Metazoa; phylum Arthropoda; class Insecta; order Lepidoptera; family Noctuidae; genus Agrotis; species Agrotis puta. The sequence continues at coordinate 1,206,784 of OW964168.2, forward strand.
AATAACTAAAACCCGACTACGAAAAAATCGCGCACTGAAAAGTATAAAACAAGAACAAGCCGTGGTCGTATGCCACCTAGCCAATAAAGATTGTGTGAAACAACCGCAGGTGGCATACGACCACGGCTTGTTCTTGTTTTATACTTTTCAGTGCGCGATTTTTTCGTAGTCGGGTTTTAGTTATTTTTAACTTATTTTGATAATTTTGCCACCCTAAAAAAAAAAAAGAGTGGTCACACAGTGGTCGGTTATTATCGAACATGCCTAATAAGTTAAAAATATAAGTTTGAAAAAAAAAACAGCTTTCCACTCTCTTTTCTTCTTAATTTTTCCTTAATTGAAGTGTGCCAAACATACCTTACAGTTTTGCGAAATTTTCTTAACGAAATGTAAAAAGCTATTTTCACGCACTTACCAGCCTTAAGCAACAAATTAACAAAGTTTTAGCGTATCATTGGCTTGGTCACCTCATTCATCTATAATCTCTGTTTACTTTCAAGATAGTCAAAATCTCTTACCTTCATCACTTCCCAGGAAAATGTAAGAATGTCCAAGTAAAGGCAATGTCCTGTACTTCGTGGCACTGAGTTTGTGGGAGAGGTCTATCATTTTTCTTCGCTGCCATCGCAACACTCCGACCCAAACCAGTATGAGCAATACGAGGATTTGTCCTAACATACTTAAACCTAAGAGAAATATTATTTTACGAAATTTGAGACAATTAGAACAGCGCCCTTGATCAAACAAAACGAAAATTCAGAAATAAAATAAATATTAAGGTTTCGCTTATATCGGGTCAAAAAATTTTCTACGAATTAACAGTTTTTTAACAAAGTTTTATGCGAATAGGCTAATATTTTACGAAATAATTAACAAATACATTAGAATTAGAACCGTTTATGTCGCATTAACTACTGGAAGTGACAAAATAGTTTTATGTGGTGTTGATGAAGTACTTAAATACTTACGCACCGTTTTTGTAACCAGTGCTTCTCATTTTAGGGTATTGTATGAAAGAATGTGGAACCGAAAATCCGTCGATGCGTTTTCTTTTACATAAATAAGAAAATTTGTATGATGTACAGAATAAAGAACACTATACTACCGAATCTGTTGACGCTGGGGCCAAGTAATCCGGGGTCGCGGGACGGTCTCATCAGGTAACCGTAACCCTGGAACGTAAAGGGCTATTCAAGGATCACCGTGGATTTTAGTCAGTACAAGTCTGACAGCCCCTCCCGTCACGCCCTTGGTGGGAAGATTCATTTAATGATTTTATCAGGATTAAAATAGGGCCAAGTAATCGACTGCTGCATACGTGTCACGTCGCAAATACAATTTCAGGATTTGTCTCGATTAAAAATAAATCATAAATTGCTTATATTCCAAAAGGAATATCCACTTGAGCTTCTAGCACTTTTATTTTGGTAAAGATTTCACCACTTTTCATTCAAATGAATACTTAGGTACCTACTTCAACTTCAAAAATACGATACAGAATCTACGTTCAAAATCTCTAAAAGATTTTTTCTTGCAGAATAATTTAAATCCCTAAATTACCGGAGCACTTTTGGGATAATTACAAACCTAGATTATAATTTCGACATCTTTAGATTTCGTACAGTTTTATAAAACATACAAACCCACTGAAAACTTAAATATGTTGGGCTCCCCTGCAATCGGGTACTTCACCAAAAAAGACACTTGTTCGACGTCTACCTGACGCAATATGAGTTAAAGTAAATAATACTCAAATGAAGTGTACTAGATAATTTAAGTAATAGTAGTTCGTGGTTTAAAATCTACATTAGAACTTTGTCAAGATATATGAAAAAACTTATATGTTGTTTTTGAAGTCGGTTACATTTTTTTTTTGTTTTACCCTTTTTAGTTTAAATATTCAACTCAAATTCATTTCTAATAAATAATTTTCTTATTATGTACACTAGAATATTGTAATCCGTAGCACCAGTAAAAACATCGCCCATGTACACAATAACCTAAAACTGCTCATAAAATAAACAACTACTGAACCAAACCAAATTTGTAACCAAACGGTAGGTATACAGCATCGAACAAAAAAAAACACACAAAACGGACCAGAAACCTCGGAGTAATCGGTGTAGACAATGTAGATATTTTTTTAGACTTTTCTTGAATTTTCAAAAAACCGCTTGCCCGATTTCGATAATAAATTCAAATTCCAACAAAAAAGGTATTTTTCTAATTGGTTGGTAAGCGCGTAAGGAGTTATGCGCGAACAAATATAAAAAAAAAATATAGAAACATCCGAATTGAGAACCTCCTCCTTTTTTAAGTCGGTTAAAAAACAAAATAAGCATCTTGTGGCCTTCCACAAGCCTTATTCCAAAACCTCGAGCGAACCGATGTGCGATACAACTTGATCATAATTATGCTTCACTTGAACTGTTATTTTGGACCAATTGCCATTTTCCCAATTTCTTTGGCCAATTAATCCGTTATTTACTCCAATTGATCCGATCTCTGTTTTACTTCCACTATTAATTACTTTACTCGCTTCGCAAATCGCAGGTCAATATTGGTATGCTAGTAAATTGAAATTTTTTTTTGATATCAATAAACTCAGATCAAAATTTTTTGATCTGAGTCAATAAAGTAAAGAAATTGACAATTTACAAACTAAGTGGTAGCTGACAGTCTATACCCGATGAATTAATTATGTCTAATAATAGATGAACGATTTCAACGCTTTTGGTTTAAAATAGCAAAATCTGATAAAATGCAGAATCAAGTACAGACGTCAGCACAGCACATTAACCTATCTGTTAGATTCAATTTCTGCTTTCAAAAGATTTTCAAATTTGTCACCAAATAGCATAAGGTTTCAATTATGAATATTTGTCTGAATGGGCTTGATGTGCCAGCTTCTGTACCTACTATAAAGAGGTTTAATCATACAGTAAGAATTACATCACCCCCAAAATGTATGTTCAAATATTTGCGCGCATCAAGTATCTTAATAGTTTATACTCTCATCTGTTTTGACCTTACCAAACTTTTGAGTGGAAAGTAAATACGCGACCACCTACCTTTTCGTAAACACAATTAGTCTCAACGCTAACAAAAAACTATCAACCACGTCATTGCAGTTAGACTTCTCTCAAAAAATAGACAGGATTTTCTAAATTGTCATATCTTTCTTTATTTTGAAATCGATTCTCCAAAACAAACACTTAATCCAAACTTACCAAAAATATACCATTAATAAAAAATGATTCTTATCCGACTGGCACTTTCGGACATGAGCACTATATCGCCCCGTCTCAATTTTTGATAAAAATATTAATTGAAAGTACTTGGTTCGCCTACTGAATCATTAGGAGTGCGGAAGTATGTTGTTCAGTTTAGAAATAAGAATAAAAAAGATGTGATCGGTCCCAGCGCTATCCCATATTGTTATTTGTTTATTTTGTGCTAAGATTATTCTTTAATGTCTTATATTTTGTGTATCTTAGCTTATTGCTTTTTGTTATGATGGAGTCCGAAAACTTTGTGATCATTAATGTTTTACTTGTATATTGTATTTCTCGTGTATTGAGCGGAATCAAATCTGTCCACTATATTGCATTTGCATCGATGTACAGAAGCCGTCCATTATTTAGTATTTGCAATTAATTATCATACAGGCCATTGTTCTTGTTTTTGCTTCGTTCCTGTTGGTTGGCGAAATGTTCAGTTTAGAAATAAGAATAAAAAAGGTGTTATCGGTCCCCACGCTATACCATAACTGAAAACCAAAATTATATAAAAGATAGTACCTGAGAGCTCGATAGTTAGAGTTGGGATCTAATTACATCTCGCTATCGTTTCGTTACACGGCAAATTTTGTAGGGCTTGGTTTACCAAAACAAAATGTCTCGCTCTGTGATACTGCGTTTCATTCGAGTATCCCTGACTTTTTGTTTAGCGTGGTTAAATCATTAAATGAGTCCTCCAACCCAGGTCAGAGCGGGAGGCACGGTCAGACTCGAACTGACTAAAATCCACGGTGGCCTTCAATAGCCCTTTACGTTCCGGGGTCACGGTAATTCAGTATCCCTGACTTCAGGGCATTTTGTACAGATATTGTACAATGTTATACACACCGCTACCCCTAATTTTCACCAAGGTATACACAAGTACGTGGCGTCTCATCTTTTAAGTCTTGTCGTTTGAAGGGAAAAAACAACTAAGGATAATAGTAGGTACTTTTATTTTTATTGTTTTTCAAGGTATTCACCACGTAGTTGTCCATTCGCTCGAACCAGTTATTAAAACATTTATTTCAATCCAAAGTAGGGTAAGGTGTTCACCATGGCTGGATTGAAAGCGTCGACTACTTCTTAACCGGTCTGGAACCTTTGACCAAGAACCGATTTATTAAATTTAAAAAATGTAAAAAAGTCGTTAGGGCTTAGGTCAGGACTGTATGGAGGATGGTCAAGAATTTCTACTTTTCTGCTTCAAATGCTTAGTTGTTTGACGAGCTCTGTGTAAGCTTGCGTTGTCGTGTTGTAGGATGATGCATCCCTTTGGGTTACATTTTCGAAGTTCGATGATGACTTGTGGTAAACCAACTGTGGTGTACTACTCAACATTAACTGTTTTACAATCTGCAAGTGCAATCTTCGCAATATTACCGGTTTTTCGTCACGACAGTAGCCACCATCTTCTTTGAAGTGCTTCGACAGCGAACAACTTTCGCCGGCATATGCTCGTTTTGAAAGACCCACATTGTGGATTGTTGTTTGATGTAGGCATAGATCCAAGATCCGCCATCACTGATGATGTCGTAGATGTGATTTGTCTCTGTCTCCTCGGTTGAACCTTTGAAGAATTTTCTTACACCAACTGACGCGGGTCACCTTATGAGCGTGAGAAAGCAAATGTGGGATCCAACTAGAAACTACCTGTCTCACACCAAGAGCCCCCTGCAAGATCTTTGGAATAATTGTCTCTACGATGCCTAATATCGCCTCTATCTTCCGATATGTCACATGACGATATTTGAGTATTAGTTGCCATGATGTTATCTTCAGTGAAAGCTGATTATGGACGTCCTTCACGAGATTTGTCATTAAGACAGGTTCGTAGACGAGTAAAAGTAAAGAGTATTGAAATAACGAAATATCAATTTATAGAAATTACGAGTAATATTCAGTAACGCGACGTGACCATTATCTGTATATAATTAACAAAATTAGAACGTTATACTCGCTTTTCCATTGAAATATGCACACAATATATCGTTTTGTTGATCAGGGCCTGGTCCTTTTTGTTGGTGAGCTACCCATTTACTCGTTGTCCACAAGTCCGTACCCACGGTGCGCGGTGCTTGGAAATCGCCTCGCGATCTCCGATGTCCAGGCGTCTCCAGAGGTGGCTGGGCCATGAGGAGAACGATTTCTTGTCCCACACGCATTCTGTCTTCTCCTTTTCTCGCATTTCTTTTCGAAGAAGGAGGTGACTGCATCTCATGCCTCCTCACTCCGTACCATGGTCTGGATCAGTGAACGACGCGAGAGGTCGCCGCCGTCTGTCGCCTCCGTGAGGACACAGCGTTGCTCCGTTAAAGCGATAAATGAAACCCTGAAGATAATAATGGGCTACTTCTATTTACCTGGAAGGAGATAAAAAGGATGGAGGCGACCAAATCAAAAGGGAAAAACGATTAAACTATAATTTAATTTAAGCTCTTAAATCAAGTTGTACTACAAAATCATGAACATCTTTCATCATAACGTCAAATTTCACTCTCAGTTCACTTGAGCCGGTTTTCACTTCACTCATTTCGTTCTTTGCTTCACTTGGCACTACGCGGTATCGACGCAAAAGTGTCGCCAGCGCAGTCTTCATTGACATCATGGCGTACTGATATCCTGGAAATGAAAAGAGGATTATCAGGATACTGTAGATTGGGCTGATTAGAAACACGTGTTGATAATGTATCTCACGTGATGACAACCAACTAAGTGATGAATATGCAAAAGCATTACAAAAACAAATGTAAATGCATTTTTTGCAGTAAAATGACTGAGCTACTCGAAGAAATTACTAAACTCGTGGAATTATTTTAAGATATATTGTAGGTGCCACTAGATTTTATAATTTTAGTGCCAGACCAAACGTTACGAATTCATCAGTGAGATGCCATAATGTATTGAGGCTAGTACCGGATCTAGACGGGAACAGGCGGGGCACGTGCCCGGGCGCCAGCTTCTATGAGCGTGGGCGAAAAAAATGTTCTTAACCCTAGATGCCCACTGTCAGTATCGCGTGACCAACGAGTAACCGTGTCTCCGGAACATAAAAGGCTATTAAAGGACACTGTGGATTTTAGTCAGTACAAGTCTGACAGTCCTTCCTGCCCTGTCTTGGGTGGGAGGACTCATTTTTGATGATTTTGCCACGTTAAAAAAACCCTAGATGCCCGTACTGTAAAAGCGTGTAAAAGCGACATTAATCACCCATCCCGACATTTAACTCCTGTCTCGTCCACAAATCAAATGCAACAAGTTTGTAACAATGAATTTTACTGGAGAGTATCAAGTCTTGTCCCGGTTCAAAAAATCGTAGATCGGGGGCTGATTGAGCCTCCTGAGATGAATCATGGCATTTGAAGGTCAACCATAACATACTCACCTAAGCAACTCCTCGGTCCATGACTGAATGGCATAAAGGCAGCGGGATGCGAGAGCTGTGTGTCGATGAACCGGTCAGGTCGGAACAGCTCGGCGTCGTCTCCCCAGTACTTTGGGTTGCGATGGATTGACCAGATGCTGATGAAGAGCCCGCAACCTTCTAGCAAGGTAATACCTGAAGCTATAGGCACAAATAAAATATTCATGAATTTGAGTTTTATATTTTTATACACACTAACAGTTGCCAGCGGCTCCACCCACTACAACTAAAAATGATCCCACGGGAACATATAATCGGGATAAAAACTTTTCAATGTTTTAACCCAGGTTATAAACTATATGTGTACCAAAATTCATTGAAATCCGTTCAGTAGCTTTTTTTGCGCGATTGTCCTTCATAAAATCCATCCGAAATTTCTTAACCCTTTGCCATTTATATGCAAAACTATTCACATTTCCCACATTAGTAATGATCACCTTTCATTCCTCAATTATTATTTATCAAAAATAGGCAGTTCCAACAAAAAATATCATTTACTTACGGATTGTGACATCTTTGTGGACTTGTCTGACAATAAATGGTACAGGTGGATACAGCCGCAAGGTTTCCTTGATGACTGCTTCAAGGTACTTCAGTCGGGGTAGATCTTCATGGCTTACTGGCCTGTCTGAGTCTTCGAACACTTCTTGTAATCTAGAAAACATGAATTCTGATCACAAAACCTCGGATAGAACCTGCCGTGATTTAACACAAGGGATACCTTAGTGTCGTTCACACAGTGGTGTTTTTTACAGGTCCGCTTTATCGTGCACGTTTTTATTTGGTGACGACACACATTTAAAAAAGTTTGCCATAATCTTGTTACGGTAGGTTGTATTAGTAACGTATGATTTCTTCTTCTTTCTTAGATTTTTTTAAAAAAGCTCTGTGTCTTGTACACAGTTTTTTTTTAAGAATGACCCTTACGTTCAGCTCCTATAGACAAATGACACACTATTAACGAAAACGATCTGTAGTCTTTAATAGATTTTAGCGTTTTCATTTATCGTTTGCTAGACAAACCCTGTGTTCATGTTTTTAACAGTCCTGAGTCTTGGTGCGACGGATTTGTATCAAGCGATACGCGATGACGCCACTTGTTTTTTTCGCTTCAGAACGGTCGCATCGCAACTTGGTCGCAGGTATTTGCGGATTTATGAATATTGAAGACCTCCTTACATGCTCCAATTTTTTAATGTGTCCAACCAGTTACGAATGAAAAAAGTAAGGATCTAGTGAATAGCAGAAGCACTTACTCTTGGTAAACCTTCTCCTGTATATCGGGATATTTTGACAGCATGACTGTGGTGAAAGCAGTTCCAACTGCTGAAGTGTCAGTACCAGCCAGCACGATGACCAGGGTTTCCTCTCGCAGCTCCACGTTACTGTAGCCTCCTGGAGAGTCTATGAGCAGCTCGAGGAAGGTCTTCCAACTTTGTTTGTATGCTGAGGGAAAAATGATGTTCAAAACATAGACATTATATCGTGGCTGAAAGAGCAAAATTACTTAACCGCCAGTTTTATTATTTTTCTGTATCAAACAATTTATGTAGCACTATCTTTTGCCAGCGGCTTCGCCCGCGTAAAGTTTCACGTGTTATTGTGAGTCAACCATAAAAGATAGACATATACTGTCAAGAAATATTTTTATATAAGGTGGGTGGACCATGAAAGGCCATGCTCCTTCGAAGGCCAATTATTAAAATTTCGTAGTTATTGCCATGTGATGACAAATTCCTTCTATCTACATAAACATCCATCGAACTAGAAATTACAGACGCGGCGGCGAATCGCTCGCGCCACTATTTTCGCAGTACGGTCCCTCGCTTCATTGATATCGGAAATCGGCGACGTTAAAATAAGGTGGTGTACCATAGAAGGCCACTCTAACAAATAAACAGTTATTATTCGTTTATTTACTGGATAAATGAGACTAACAAATATTTAAGTAATACTTTGTTTTATTCCGTAATATATAAACCACTTCTTTCTATTGTAGATTTAATAGCTATTTATTAACTTTTAGTGTTAAATGACTGATTTATTATAATGGCCTTCCAAGGAGCCTTGTTCCTAGCAAGGCCATTTGGAAGAGCTTAACAAAACTTAAGTTTAATGAATACTGATTAAAGCTAGGTTAAAAAAAAGTGATTTATATGGTACACAATAAAACAAAGTATTATTTGATAATTTGTTTTTTTCATTTATCCAGTTAATAAACGAATAAAAAGCGTTTACTCGTTAGAGTGGCCTTCCATGGTCCACCCACCTTAATTTTAAGGAGAACATGTCCGTCATAGTTTACTTCTATGTAGATTTAACCCTTAAGGCTGCACACGCGACCCAAGCTCAAAAATTGGAATAACTTCTCCCGTTTTCCCAATATTTCCCTTCACTGCTCTGCACCTATTGATCGTAGCGTAATGAAAAGAATACTATAACCTACCCAGGAGTATGAAAAATAATTGTGGCAAATTTCGTTAAAATCCGTCGAGTAGTTTTTGTTTCTATAATGAACATACAGACAGACAGACAAAAATTTTACTGATTGTATTTTTGGCATCAGTACCGATCCCTAAACACCCCTTGATAGTTATTTTTAAATATATTTCATGTACAGAATTGGCCTCTCTACAGATTTATTATAAGTATAGATTGCAATTGAAGCACTTTAGTGGCGCCTCAGAACCTCGCAGTAAGGTGGTATGTTTTTCATATGAACAATGCCGCAGTAAGGTAATTTTGTCTTTCCAGTGACTTATGTTCCTTTCATAGAAGTTATATAAAAATAAAACTCACTTTGACTTTTTTCCGGTTCTAGCTTTTCTGACTTCAATGACTCCCATTTTGAGACAATAATCTGAAAATAAAATATTATGTTTTAGCATAATTCGTCACTAACCTTAACAAAAATACATTATTTGACACAAGCTCTTGAGAATTTATAAGTACATAAGTCAACAAAGATTATTATAATCATTGAAAAGATATCCGTGAATTAGAAATAAAAAATCCGTTCGATAAGCATGTTCGTAACAGCAATTTTCTATTCTCTTACTATATATTGCTCTGAATCTTGAGAAAGTTAATGTTACCTTATTCATAAAACTCCAAATGAGTTCTTTACTATGTGAATGTAGTTCGAAGTCGTCAGTGCAGAAGAGCCTGTACAGCTTATCATTGTATAACCAGGGCTGGCAGACGCGCTTGGCGTCCAAACGACAGCAGTTCTCAAAGGCGTTGAGAAATGGCTGTTCAGGTTCTAGCTGTGCGTTTACTTTTATACCTAATGTCGTTTCTGAAAAGATTTGAAAATTGTTCTTTAGAAATACGGAAAAAAGAGGAGAGGTTTTTTACAATACGTATACAAAAAAATTAAAGAAGGGCCCATGCCGCCGGTAGTAAGGGCTTCTGAGATCGACTTCCAAAAACGCGCACCATGTAATGGTAATCCATGGAAACTATTTTAAGAACATTGACTGTGAAGGGCGGGCAGACACTCACACGAGTGGTGTTTTAGGGTTCCGTTTTTTCATTCGGACGTACTGAACACTAAAAATTTTAAAAAGTCAACCCCGAATGGCTGAGCACAGATGTACTTTTTGACAGAGCCGCCTCTAACACCTGGCGAGGTTCTTCATGCTCTATGATAGATTAGATACTAACCACAAACAGAATCCATAGTGTAAGTAGTAAGATATTTCCATACGGAAAAGGCTCCTCTCCCAGCGACGTTTCGAAGTTGATCCACCATGATGCAGCTCTGACGAGAGAACACCTCCACGAAAGAGTTGAGGTTCTTCTGACTGAAGGTTGGAGCCAAGACCTTGCGACGAGGACGCCATATTGGCACTATAAGGGTAAAAGAGAGTAATTATTAACAACTAAGAGTTGCTGGTGATCAAAATAAATTATCGGAGAGGCTTATACACATCAAAATAATTTTGCGATCACTTTGAAACATCGAAATATTTTTTGTTACAGTATATTTAATGATTAAACGAACTTACTTGTAAGTGAAGTTCGATCATAATAAATTATATGAGGTGAGATTTTACACTTATTATTATTTCTTCTTTTTAGACAAATCTTTTTTTATCTTTACTTAAATATAAATAAACTAGCTTTTGCCCGCGACTTCGTTCGCGTGGAATAGTGACTTCCAGCAGATTTTTGGTTTTACCCACATAGTTCCCGATCTCGCGGGATATTCTAGGGAACACTTCAAAAATCAACATAATGAGCTCTGCGTTTGAATTTAAGAGATGTATACTCATTTAGGGCATTAAAGCCGTTTTGCCGATCGAAAAAGGCGAAAATGTTATTTTTCCCTTATTTTCTCATCATTCTACTGATTTGACATTTCAGTCCAAAAGGAAAAAAGACTGTTTCTCCCTTGACAAATTTTCTATTATTTTAGGTTTTAGAGATTATGAAAGTTTCTTACACCAAGACATTTCTGTTTACCACGTTTTTAGTTTAGCCATCCTTTGCAAAAATATAAAGGTTTTGTGGTTTCGACACTCTTGAGCACGCAACGTAGAGTTGTCCATGGGAGAAACAGTCTTTTTCAAGATGTACCCCCGCAACTTTTAGCGTTTGTCCTTGGGCTTTATTTATGGTCATTGCAAACGCAGTTTACAGCGGAAACTGAACTCTTTTGAATTGGAATGGCAAATCAGTTGGAATGATGGGAATACGGGGAATAATAAAAGTTTCGCCTTTTGCCGTCCCAGTCATAATAACGGCTTTAACCCGTGAGAAGGCGCGCCTCTATTTGTTACATGGATAGGCGCGCGTGAGCAAATTGCTCACACTACTTTAAATGCTCATATTTCTACTTTTATGGTAGTTATTGGCTTGTAATGGATTTATATGAATAAAACAAGGTTTAATAAGTTAGAAAACAAGTATTTTATTAGAAATATGTAACATAAATGCAACTTCTAAAACAAATAACGAATCAACTAATTTTTATTTTCTAATTTTGTCAGTCTTCATTCAAATCACTATAAAAAATCTTACATACCAAAAACTTAAAAAAATTACTTTTCCATGAAATCTGGACAAGTGTGTCTCTCAAAACAAATCGAACACATATATGTAGCATGTTCGATGCAGAGTAATTGCTTGCACAAAATGCAAGCTTTTTTTGTCCGTCTATTCTTACGTCTAGAGCATATAGAACAGAATCCGCTTGGCCTAGGCTCTGAAATAGGACTAGGAGCTGGCACAAACCGCTTCATTAGAAACTTGAGATCTGACGATATGTTCTCCATGCAATTCGGCGTGAAATATGTGGTTTTACCAGCTCAAGCGCCACTTCTTTTAGGAATGTACGTCTTTCAATCAAAGTTTTGGTGTTAGCTTTGTATATTATTAGGGCATTGATTCAAGTTATGTTCAAAATGGAAAAAAATAAGCGCATTGGCCACCGTGAAGTGATTCTGGCAACGGAATAATCCTCTTTTTTTGGTCTACTACATCCACTCCACCTTTTGAAATGTCAGCTTCCGTTTCATCCGAAGATTGCTCTGTATCTGTTGCATGAGGGCTGCAAATGTTAGAAGCGTCGCTTTCTATGATGTTAACACGATGTTGTTCTCCATCAGGTCCGCATCCAATGCTTCATCACCGGAATCCTCTGCCAGCCACGAACAAATTTGTTCTTGACGTCTGTCGCCCATTTTACACGTGTGTTGGTAGCTAAAAACAAAAAAGATTATTATTAAAATATTACTATAGACTATTTACGTAATAATTAACCAGTTTAATATAAATAAATAAAATAATATAGTCTAGAAAATACAATTATACTTTTTAATTGGAAAAATAAATACTTACACGGATAGGCGCGTGATGAGCAAATTGCCGCACGATGGTACACGGCCTCCACAAACACTTAGCTGCGCAGTTGCAACAGGACTGACCGACACGCGAGTTGCGTCACGGGGTAGGGGGTGAATAGTTAGGAAGGTACCTAGGCGCGTGAGACGTTAGGGCGTCGGTATCACCAAAAAATTTAGCTTTGAATTTTTGCGTGAGCAAATTGCTCATAGCGCGCCTTCTCACGGGTTAATGACATTCCGTCCTAAATAGGTTATTTGTAACCGTATGCCGTTATATAGTCTTGGTGGATCTAGTTATATAGTTTCTCATAAGCATCACAGGAACACCAATTATACAACGCAACAATTTAAAATTTACGAAACAGGACCAGTCCACATATACTATCATACAACCGACAATAAGTACAATTTTGGTTCCAACGCCATCTATCAATCCATAGTGACAACTCGTGTAACGATCGACACCATTGAACGATCACCGCCATCTATTGAGAGTTTAAGGAATTATCTATACTCCGTTAGAGCATTTCATAAATTTTATTTTTTATTTTTATTTTTTTGTAATAAAAACTATCCTATGTCCTTTCTCAAGTTCCAAACTATGTCTGTACCAAATTTCACACAAATCGGTTCAGTAGTTTAGGCGTGAAGAAAAGACAGACAGACAGACAGACAGACAGACAGACAGAAAGACAGACAGACAGAGTTACTTTCGCATTTATAATATTAGTTAGGATAGATTTAGAAAATAAAACAATAAAAAATTCAATTATTTTCCATAAATACGAGTATCAGCTTAAGCTAGTGATCACGATCTTTTTTTGATGTGTGTATGTCCAGCATGATGATGTTGAATTGATGATGTTGATGATGTTGGAAGACAACTAGGTAGGTATTTAGAGATTTCTTTATATAAGTCTGTTGATATTATAGATACTTACAAAACATGACAAGTGCTTGAAACATTTCTTTCACAACTTTCATATGTTGTATGTTTTTTTAACTAGCTTCGTTTGCTTTGAGGTCGGAACTGTCCTACAAACTAATATGATAAGAAGTACTACCAGGATAAAACGTATTTTATTCCATGCGTAACTCCAGGTACACAATTACACATAACTCCATGACTGATATCCAGTGTTGGTTATATTTTACCACTCAGCCAATCTCGAAAAATATGCATCGAGTTTCTGAAGTTCACTGATCTTAGTCTAAGAGCCAAGCACACATGTATGTATACAAAACACTTACGGATTCACGGTTATTTAACCCTTGTTAACCGCAAACCGTATTGACTCAAATACAGCAGTCGTAGTCATAAAATTTAGAGAGACAGGTACACAGCTTTTTCAGAAAGAAGTTTTTTTTAGAAAGGCGTGCCCAATTTCCGTCATTATTTTCATCCACGCATATTGTCTGTTTTAATTGATAGTTTGTATGAAAATAAACAGGTATTGTACAGTTCGCGTCGCAATTTGGTTGCCCCCCTTGTAAGCAACAAAGTGAGTTACACCAATGTTCGTTATTGGCGTAATCAATTGATGAGTTCGAGACAAAATCTTCTACAGCGTCGCGTTTCCGAGGTAAAGTGCTTGCCCACCATGGAAATTAAGCTAGCCAGCCTTCATACAAAAACATTTAAACCTCTCATACCTGGTGCAAATATACTGCCGTTTCCTAGTAGCACCCTGAAGAACTTTATCACTTCATCTTTGTCTAAGCACGACTTGAGAAGAACTTCCGCAGCCTCGGGGTCTGCTACCACTGCAAATAAGGTCAAATAACTGTTGAAACACACTTACATACATTTACTTGAAAGATGTGAAGACCTTGTTGAAATTTTTTCAAGGGTTGCGTTGCCTCCACTCTAGTTATATCGCGTATCGAGGATTCGTGGGTTTGTTTACAAACCCGGAACACAACAACACTTATAGATTATACAAATGTTTATTCTACGCTGGCATCGAAGTCGCGATAAGTAGCGCAACAGTCAATGCTCAACCGCTTGATGACCTTTGTGGATCTGTCATTTGTAGATCTTTGACAATCTTTACTGTAGAAGCTTGAAAGTCTGACAACCAGTCTTCCGGAATCCGGTTTGCCTGCCCAAACATAATTGGCTAAAAGGCTAGGCATTTACTGTTAAATTTGAGCCATCAATGTTCCCATTCTTGGAGAACAGGCCTCCTTTCTGTAAAAGGGAGCGGGCCCGGGTCCGAATCAAGTTTCAAAATGTATAATTGTTTTTTGTCCAGGACATGCCAGGAAACCTCTCCCGATGTTTCTCTATAAAATTATGAAAATATTTGACGGCAAAACACATTGTTTACTATTAATAAAATGTTGAATATTCTTGTGGCATGTGTCTATAAATGTGGTTTCTTTCTTTTCTGTCTGGGCTCAAACCTACGACTGTATGTCCTGGACTCCCAGCCTGTTTCAGATAAACTACTGTTCTACTCTAAACTTCTAATATAGAATCGTTTTCTTACGGATGTAGAGTCGGTTTCCTTGCCAGTGCGAGATGAGACCACCTTTCTCCAATGCTTCTCTGCCCATTCTTTTAAAAGTTTCCATGCGATCTGGAAAGAAGAATATTATTATAACCCTTATCCTGACGGAGCCCCTCTCTAGAGGGCCAAAGCCTGCCGAGGTCGCGGGACTGTACGAATTACCGTGACCCCGGAACGTAAAGGGCTATTGAAGGACAACGTGGATTTTAGTCAGTACGAGTCTGACAGTCCCTCCCGCTCTGCCCTGGGTGGCCCTGACTCATTTGATGATTTTACGACGTTAAAAACAAAACCCTTATCCAAAGTTTGGGTTACAAGCACGAGTGTTTGACGTAATCGTCTTTTAAAAATGCCGATTTTTGAATCGAATTCCACCAAGCATTTTGGTGGTATATGAATCGAAACTTTGCAATCCTTACATTGTCGAATATAACGCGCCATGAAACAAGATCACGTGTTTAATATTATTTCTTAGTATGTAATAAGCAGACATCATTACTGGCGCGAAGTGCTTAAAAAATAAAATGTAGTTCTGAAAATCACTTCCTGCATCGAAAAATAACCTTTAGTGTCACTGTCAAAATCAGAAATCATTTATTCAAATTATACTGTTAAAATCAGCTATTTTTGAAAAGGTCACATTTTTTAAAAATAGTCCCCAAAACGCCCAGCCTTCGCCACTTCCTAGTTTTTGGCTGGGAAGAAGAAGTGGCGGAACAACTTCCCAGCAACACATAATATGTAATGCAAGGTTGGAAAAAGTTTATTTTTATTTTTATAAAATTTACATTTAATTTTTGTATAAAACGTTGCCCCATTTTTTTATCGTTTTAAAATCTTCAAATGAGTCCTCCCTCGGGAGGGACTGTTACTGACTTTAAACCACGGTGGTCCTTCAATAGCCTTTTACGTTCCAGGGTCACAGTTACCTGATGAGACAATTCCTCGGTCCCGGAAAATTTTGCACTTGCCCCAATTTTTTAGGAATTTTGTGATAAGGTTGAAAATCTAATAAAGATATTTGACAGATTGAGGTAGGTTGATGTTCTGGCGTCTGTATATACGAGTAGAAATAGTTTAATTAAAGTTTATTTTAAACGATTTCAAAACTTGTTCGGAGCGAGAATCGAACCCGTGACAAACAGCGCTCAGTCAATGCTTCAACCGTGCTGTCAAAAACTCAGGAACATATCCAACTCAATCATTTGCCCAAAAAATATATTGAAAAATCCTCACCTTCATCATTGCCTATAAACCGGTAAGCATGTCCCACGAATGGTAAAGCAATGCTCCTCGGAGCCAGCTGCTTTGCCAGCGCCACCAGTCTCCTGCTCTTCCACCTGGAGACTCCCGTCCAAATCACCAGAAACACTGCCACTAGGACCCACAGCATTGTTGCAGATTTATTTAAAACCTTAATCTGTTTATCTGATAGTAGATTTTAGGTAATCGTGCCGGCGACCGGTATCCGTGCAAGCTTTTGCCGAACTGTCGTCAGTTTCAGAGCATTTTTAATTAATAAGGATCTGCCACTACCGTTGTCTTTTTATTCTTTTCGGGTTTCGGTTTTTGCTTTCGGTTTTTTATAAACTTAAACGGTACTGAGAAAACCTACCCTTGTACTATACTTTTTGTGTTGTTTCCTGCAATGTTTTGTGTATATGTAAATTGTTAAATCAAGAAACATAATAAAACTGTAAGCACCAAAATTCAAACATGGATTTAGTAAAATAACTTTTTAGTCTATTCTTAGTTGTAGTTACTATATTATTTTTAAGGCGTTTTTAAACCTTTTTTTAGGCAAAATTATTATATCTACGGAATAGCCTAAGAGCTGCTTGCAAACGACTCCAATACTTCTTCAATTATCCCAAATATAGAAATGCAGACCTGCCTGAGAAGAAGGGGGATTGAACCAAGCCTGACATATTTGAGGATGCGATTTATTTGGTTCCAAAAAAAGTTCTTGAGGCATTTCGTATCCTTTATACCTTTAAAATTAAATTTTCAAACAGCGGAAAATATAATAGTAAAGTCCGATATCACTTAGTCAGTTATTTACACTTAGCCAAAAAGCGGCTTTTTGCTACACTTGGAGCGCCTGTGTGATTTACGTAACATGTGATTATCACAAGGCGAAAATAAATGCTATTTATAATTTTTAAATATTTTTGCGTCTGGTTATCTTCATGGCTTAGCTAATATACATTGCTTTGTCAAAGTCAAACAAAACTGTTCTTCAAAAAAACTGGGAGTGCCGGCAGAAGTGAAAACTTGAATAGTAATTGTTGGAAATATCTTGTGAACAGATTTTAGTAAAACTCGCAAAAATGGTTGACTTTTTATTTCAATAATTTTCCAATGTGACGTACATCTTTTATAAACAATGTTACCTAGCAACGAATGTATCCAGCATACAAACTTCTTTAAAAGTAATAAAGTCACACGAACATTCACGCAAGCGCCCTGCGCCGTCCTACGCTTTTTCGGTCAGGGTCACGTGTCCTGACGCGAGTTTAAGATTTTATACCCATTACAGAAAAGTGCTCAACGCCGCTAAAGAAGTTTTCACTTCAAAAAACAGGTCTAAGGAATTGGTTGCTGCAGGAATGTTTTTGAAGTGAAAGTTCACAAGATATTTCCAACAATTACTATTCAAGTTTTCACTTCTGCCGGCACTCCCAGAGTGCAACCCGTCGTTTTTTTTTTTTGTAAAACTTCTCTCTTAATCTATATCTTTATTTTCTCTTGATCTAGCATCCAAATGGATAGACATTAGTAATTTTTTAAGTCAAAATTAATTTAAAAAGTTAATTTAATTAAATTGATTTTTCAATTTTATAATTTATGTCCAACATAGTAATGTGTGCATTATATGTCCCAAAAATTTCACAGTCAAGCCGGAAGCAGGTGATATACCAATTCGTGACAGTTACCAGAAAAATATTAAAAATTGATCCCTTTTCTTTACGCTATGTGTATCGAAAACGAAATCAAGAAAATTTACACCCAGTTTAAAAAAAAAACATTGCCTCATACTAGGAATTTCTTCCTGTATCGTGGGTGCGTTTACAAACATAAGAACTCACATACACAAACACACAGACCCGAAACAACTACTTGCAGATCGTAGTTTGACGGCACGGTAAGCGCAGTGGCTAAGCGATTGGACTGCTGCGCTGCGTGTCGCGGGTTCGATTCCCGCACGGAACAAATATTTGTATGACTTACAAGTAGTTGTTCCGGGTCTGGGTGTTTGTGTATGTGAGTTTCTATGTTTGTAAACACACCCAAGACACAGGAGAAATTCCTAGTGTGGAGCAACGTTTTTTAAACAAAAAAAAAACAATATTTGCCCCGTGCAGGGATCGAACCCGCGACACACTGCGCAGCAGTCGATCGTTTAGACACAGAGTCCTGTGGCAACAAATACTCGTTTTAACTGTTTAAATCTGTCTGCAATGGATCGTTTTTAAAGGGAATAAGGCTTTATTTACCATAAATTCTTTAATACCATTTATTATCACACAGTTTTTTCACTACATTTATGTTTATCTCACTTCTTCCTACTATCCAACTGCACTGTGAACCTATCAACATCCTTCATCATGATATCGAAGGTTAATTTGATGGGTTTCTCTTCTGCTTTGTATCCATTGCTTCTACTGACGTCGGAAAATATTCGATATCTTCTGATTATCGTTGCCAGTGCTGTCTTCATGGACATCATTGCGTATTGGTAACCTGGAAAAACAAGAGCAATAAAGGCCGTCAATCTATCGCTATTTGAAAAGCGGTTTTTCTTCCTTCTTCTCAATAATATCGAGGTATTCGCTTAGTTTCTCCTTGCATCTGTAAAAACGTTCAGCTGTTAATTATGGCCGTCATTTGACAATACGGCGGTAGCGAACAAAGCCTAAAAGTGACAACAAGTCTTATTAAAGGGTCTCAAGATAATATATATGATTAACTGCGTTGGTTATGGGAGATCGATTGTTAATGGCTTCATGTGAATACTAATATTCAGCTGCATGCAGCTTGACTGGAGGCCGACCCCAATGATTAAGTAAAGATAATAATTTCATAGATTGTGTTAGAACGTCTACCACTCGAAGCGGTTGGATATGTCCAACTGCATTCTTTAAGATATTGGAATCTGTGAATGAGACTAAATGTTTGTAAACGCACGTCTATGGTACCTACAGGGTTAATTCCTAGTGTGGTTTAATCTCTTTCTAGAATTTCGTCAACGTTAAAGGTGGGTCGCGGGACTGTACGAATTACCGTGACCCCGGAACGTAAAGGGCTATTGAAGGACACCGTGGACTGACAGTCCCTCCCGCCCTGCCCTGGGTGGGAGTACTCATTTGATGATTTTACCACGATAAAAAAAAAAAAAAAAAAACGTTAAAGATGGGTCGCGGGACTATACGAATTACCGTGACCCCGGAACGTAAAGGGCTAAAAAAAAACGTTAAAGTTAAATGCACATTTATCCGAGTCGAACAAAACGAATTTTAGAATTCTGGTATGAATTCTGATGAAACCTTGCAGTTATTCTTGATATTGTGCGAGGCCTCCATGACTTCGATTCGTTCGACGCGTTCGATTCGGATAAGTGTGCGTTCACCTTAATACCAACCTAAACAATTCCTTGGGCCGTGGCTGAATGCCAGGAAAGCAGCAGGATGCGTGAGCGGCGTGTCTATGAACCGTTCAGGTCGGAACAGCTCGGCGTCCTCCCCCCAGTACCTCGGGTTGCGCTGCGTGCCCCAGATGTGGCACAGCACGCCACAACCTTCCACCAACGTAATGCCTGATGCTGGAATAAAAGTAACATTATATTAGACATCATTTAAACTTTGACATTTTGACAGCCCGGCTGGGCGAGCGAGGGATTTCCAAAGAGAAAAATTAATATTTGTATGAACCTACAAGAAGTTGTTCCCGATAATGTATGGGAGAAATATATAAATTCTTTGAGGAAATGTTTTAAAATCTTCACATAGGTACGGCAGATTTTTAGGTTCCGCGGAGAGCACGGTAAGCTTCATATTACTTGCCCAGGGTAGCGGTGGTATTAATCAACTGAACGAAAACGTCTTCCAAGCTACGCGAACAAAACCTTTCGTTCATCTTTTCCATTTTCATTCTACTCCAATTACCTTCTGAAGGTCACCAGGTCATATAACAAGCGGGTGTTCCACCCTACGCTTGGCGATACGAGGCAGATGACAGCAGGCCTCACTTGTTCCATTACTTTTATGGTCAAGGTAAAGTGGCTTTGGTTTACGGTCAGTATATGTTTACTGACCGTAAACCAAAGCCATAATGAATACGTACGAAGTTGCACATCCTTCTCGATTTTCCTGACAATGATAGGCACAGGGGGGTACAGTCGTAGCGTCTCCCGGATCACTGCGTCCAGGTACTTGAGACGAGGCAAGTCCTCTGATGTAACTGGCCTGTCTGAGTCACCGAACACTTCCCTCAATCTAGAAAAAAAAGAAGCCTTTATAATAAACTAAAAGAGGCCTTATTGCTAGTTTTGAGTCCGTTCGCCATCCATGACTCCATGTTCCGTTATAATACTGATGGATAATTAGGTTATCACATACTGGTACACTAAGTTCAGTAAATCTTGTGACCTTGACCAGGTCGTCGTTTTACTTGATGGAGGCCTATCCATGATTCGCCATTCGTTATTTATTTATAAATAAAGGTACACCAACAGCTTCTGCATGTAAATTAACAAATACAGTAGGTATTTACGAGTAAGAGGCTTATACAGTTGCCAATGTTACCACTTCTGTTTGAGAATGTTGGTTCACCTGACCAACATTCTCAAACAGAAGTGGTAACTTAAGCTAAAATCTAAATTAACGTACTAAATAATAAGTGGAAATAAATTATAAACTATAATATGTAAAAACAGAATTACAGAAAGAATAACAAAATTAGAATAATGCTTAAATTAAATTTAAAATAAAAACAAACAGGAAATCAAATTTATATTATCGAGATATAAGAATAAATTTTTACTAACGTAATTATGAAGAGGCTGCAAGATTTATCTAGGTACAAACAAACACAGTTAATTCAATTAATGCTTTGGAGCTTTATGACCTAAAATATGGTTTTTAAAGATATTCATAGATTTATGGTACTCGTACATAAATAACAACATCTGAACTTGATCCAGATAATCCAGATTTCTCATCAGCCCCACACAATACATGCAAGTCGACATTCCTTTAGTGGCTTTTACTATTAAGCAAACCTTTGGGACATATTGATGAACTCGTTTCTCCTTCAAAGCCCCTTCTTAAAAATACCGAGCTTACTAAAGAAATGATTTAAATGAAGCATCAAACATGAAACTCACTCCTTAAATACCCGCTCCTGTACATCAGGATGCCTTGCCAGCATACATATAGCGAAAGATACTCCCACAGCCGAAGTATCAGTGCCAGCGACCACAAGAACCAAGGTTTCTTCCAGCAACTCTAAGTCTGAGTACCCCCGGTCTCCTCCAGTTGCCTCTATTAACAGCTCCAGGAATGTCTTCATGTCTTGGCTAGAATCTGAAATCATTTTCAAAAGTTTTTTCAGTAAATGTGTTGTTTTAAACGCCGCACCGTAAACAATTTGCAATAAAGTAAGGAAACTACAATAAAATGCGTAGTGCATTTTATTTAATGTAGTTTTTAACCCTATACAATTGGAATAACACTTCGACCAAAAATTCATAAAGAGAACGTTCGTATATATATAGATAAGTGAGAAATATACAGATGAAAATGAAACGTGAACTGTTCATTATAGGGTACATCATCTTTATCACAAAGTTCAAATTAACTGTTACATACGAACAACCATTAGCTGGTTATCGACGATACAACAGACCGCAAAAGATATCTTTCAAACCTATTATGATAGAAGATCTAATTCCTGGATATCGACAATATAAGAAGCAACGTGATGAAATTTCCAAATCCAACAATACAGAAAAGACGCAAGGGGAAAGACTCAAATCTATCAAGACAGAAGAAACGTCATTCAATGAGCTAAAAAATAAAGCACTCTATTTTAGCGAAGCAGACAGACTGTCTATTTCTGGCCGACAAAATAACATGCGACAAGAAATAACGTCCAATATCAAATCCACCGAGACTGTAGAACCACCAGTTCCAGGATATATTCAATACGATGAACCGCAAGGGAAAACACTACAATCTAACAAGAATACTAATAAATTAGAGTTTTATAATAATTTTGGTAAACCGCCATCCGGACCAAAAAGAACGCCTGTCCCTGGATATCGTCAATACGATGAACCGCAAGAAAATCAAGTTACTTTATTCAAGCTAGAAGAAGTACCATTCCGAGATGAAACTTTTAAATAGTAATTTTGAAACCTGAAAAAACAGTGGACAAGTTTTTGCATTTTACGAGTTTAAATCAATATAACTATAACAATTTCTAATTACATCCTTGGATGCAGTCTGGATTTTTGTCGCGGAATTAGAATTAGATATTTCTGTTAACATTTAGGGTCATGGGTTTCCACAAAGTAACGCCTGATTCTACAATTTATCAGTCCTTCTTTCGAAGACCATCCACAGCTGCATCATAATGACCTGTAATAAAATCTACCAGTTATGTATTCATGACTTGTATATTATATCAAACGGTTCCCAAGGATGTATAATTATATCAATTAACAAGCAGTTAACCTGTGTTTACAACCACTTAGTACTACTAACCCTACATTACTTGCCGACCAGTTCAAAGGGCATGCTGTTAGAACTAAATATTTTTTAATTAAATATTTTTAAAGACTTCCTGAAAATGGAATTGGGACAAAAATTATACATTTTCAAGATGCTAGCTAGTATCTTAAGATATAACTTACTTTTCGTCACGTCTTTGATTTGTTCCTTCAAGGCTTCCCGTTTTGATTTGATCACCTGAAATATTATGAAATTGCTTTTAATTCATCCAAAACTATAGGTGTGTAGGATAAATGGGTTATTTTGGCTTCTGCTGATTATTTTGACTAGTTTCTGGTCATGTTTCAAAATCAAGTCTGTCCTGAAAATGTCTATCGCAAAGTATTCATTGATCGATCCAATGTTAAAACTTACACCAGGCATATTTCAGTTTAGAATCATTCTGTGTTACGGCCCCGTCTAATGCCGATAAGCAAATCAAAAAATCTGCCAAGTCGCCAAATACTACACAAATCATTTCCGAAAAAAATAAAGACTAATTGGTCACACTTACGTTATCAATAAAATTGTAGATCAAATTCTTGCACCTCATAAAGCTAGCGTAGTATGGTAGCAGTCGATACAAAGCATCTACTTGCAGCCAGGGTTCCGTCATCCGCGCCGCCAACAGCTTGCAACATTGGTCGAACGCAGATAGAAATGGTTGGTCTATGGACTTCTGAGCGTTTACGTTTACACCTAAGGCCGTTTCTGGGGAATTCGAGCACTTTCATTATTTCGGCCCTCATTGGCTTATTAACTTTTTCTTTTAGCTTGGTAACATCATGACATCGGTATATGAGTACCCCGCCCTAAATGTAGCGAAAGGGACTGTCAATCGTGCTGACTAAAATCCACGGTTTTTCTTCAATAGCTTTTACGTTCCAGAGTCACGGTTTCCTTTTTAGACAGTTTTATGACCATTGGCCTATTAGCTACCTACGCTAAGGTTCTGATTTATAGAAAGGTAAATGAAAATAAAGAAGTCACAAGAGAAAAGAGCTTTGTTAATAAATGTTTGTTAATATTCGAAAAAAAAAGGTAGCTTATTGTTGAGATTTTGTTATTTAACTGACAGATGTGTAGCTGAAGAATTTTCTCTCTGCGGTGCTTATTGATAGTGCTGCCACAAGAAATAAATTCTATAACGTTTAAAGCTGGGACAGCGCGACATTTCCGACAAACTACGAATTACCACAAACAGAATCCATGGTGAAGCTGGTTATATACTTCCAAACGGAGATGGGTCCTCTCCCTTCGATTGCCTTCAACTCTTCTGACAACACGGTGCTCTGTCTGGAGAATATGTTCACAAAGTTGTTCAGATTCTTGGGAGAGAAAGTCGGAGCCAGGAACTTGCGGCGTGGGCGCCAGATGGACACTGCGAATTTTCAGAATTTTGAATTGAATTATTTTTTAAACCTTTCTAATTTTAAATTGGAAGATGTTTTACTCTAACGCAAACATTTAGAGTAGGAACAACTACCAATACAGACCATAAAAAGTGTATTTATACAAAATTTTATACGTTCCTTCTCTCTTACACCTGCAATGCTATTATCTAAAAGAACAATAATTGAAGTTTGTATACTACGATGAAGTCGTATTAGAGACAGTCTTGATATAATGTCGCAAAACGTCGCTGTCAGTAATTTAATGAATAACAAACTGTACAGCGCTGCACACAAGGCTGTGACTATCTTTAGAGTTAGAGATTAGCACTGTTTTAATTTGATAACGTTAGGCCCTACCTACGTAAACAACGCGTTGTGTACGAAGGCGAAGGAGTTAAGTTCTTACTTTTCCGCGCCGAAAGATACTTATTACAGGCACTTTTGAATTGTGAAAAGACAAAAAACAAAACTATAATTTAAAATAACTATGGTGCTACAGTCCCAGTCACAAGACATAATAACTGTGAAAGTACTGTAGATGCCCATTCCAAAGCGTAAATCTCTATGGAGAAGAACGGGCATAAAACTCCATGGACACTCTTTTTCATTCGTCAAAACTATTACAGAACCTTTGTTACATCATGCAAGTTTATTGACCTAGTATATTTACAAAAAAAAATTACCTGGTGCAAAAATTACTCCATTGCCAATAAGATGCCTCGCAAATCGAATAACATCGTCTTTCTCCAACGAAGATTTCAGGATAACTTCCAAATCCACCGGGTCCACCACAACTGCAAAAGATGTTTAAGGAGAATTTACATAAACAGTATGAACAGTTCTTTAAGTTACGGAAGAGCGGAGTTTACTTATTAAAACTAATGAAGCATTTTACATTTTCATTTTTGTTTCATGAATTCCTAGGACTTTCTTGATTTCTATAATGTTATTTTAAATTATATAACATCATAATGTTAAGAGTTAGGTAGGTTTGGTTAATAGTTGATTGACTACTTGGCTTATGTTATTTAAATATTCCTAGTTTAAAGGCGTAGGTGTAGAACATTTTGAGAAAGGGACTTTTCGTGAGGGGATTTTTTTGGGAAATGGTCGTTTCGGGAAAGGGACATTATGGGAAAGGGAACATTTTGGGAAAGGGACTTTTTGAAACCAAGGGACATTTTGGGAAAGGGACATTCTGAGCCTGAACCAATTGCACCAAAAAAGACCTTGTAAGCACGTAGACAGGTTATTCTCTATTCATTACAAAAACTACTAGCTTGACCGGTCTTTAACCCGGTTCTCATTTCCTTGAAATCTTCAATATTTTTTAATGATTTTTAGAACGTCACCCATGTTCTCCCACCTACCAACTACCACTCACTAAGACTACATTTTGTGAAAGTCGACCTCTAAGGGGATGTTTTTGGGGTAGATAGTTTGCATGAAACTTCGTTAGCACAAGTTATAGGGGTCTCAATTTTTTATTCAGAGTAGAAATTCACAGAGGAAAAGTTCGAGATTCGCGCAGATGAAGTCGCGAGCTGAGTGCTAGTTTTATTATAAAACAAAGTCCTCCCCCACGTCCGCCAGTCTGTTAGCTATAATCTCATCATGGATTTTCATTCGGTTTTCATCAATAGAGTGATACCAGTCTGACCTGATGGGGGCTACCACCGCCAGTGGGATTACTCAGTCGTCAGGGAGTGTATCCCAACCAGCCGAGAAAGATAATTAATATGACTCACCTATATAATATTGCCATCCTAGCCACAAATTAGTGAGTCCACCATTTTTGATCGCTTCGCGGCCCAATAACTGGAAACAACGCATTCGATCTGCAAGAAAATATAAAATCATTTCTAACGATTTCATGATTCTTCAGTTCAAATTATTTCTTAAGTAATGCTGGATACGGAGTTAAACTTATAGATGATTTCGAACATCACATCCAAATTGTGCATTAAGATGTTTTGATTTTGTTTTTGTCTCATAGTAGAGTAGAGGCATGCCGTTCTCCTTTTCAATCCTCTTTATTTTGAGGCAGAGTGGTGGTTACTGAGTGTCACAAATCCTAAGAATTTTATTTTAGGAATAGAGAGATTTTATTAATCGTTCAAATCAACCGCCCCTCCCTACGAAACGCGATCAAACGCAACGCCTACGCCTTGGCAAAAAGATGGAACCTCCAAAGTACTTTGCAACTGATGGGCAAAGCTGTTCTCAACATCCTTAGGTACACTCTTTCCTTTATTCAATTTTCTCTGGCCGTACGACAATACGCCTCTTATACAAAATACTTTCATTGAAGCAGTGGAATTCCCTGCTGAAGTCTATGCTACATCCTTGGGGTATATAAGTCAAGAGTGAATAGGTTACTTCTTCGCAATCGTGCTTCACCATCGACCATATCCAGGCGAGATAGTGATCAAAAAAGAGCCTATCGTTAACAAAAAAATACGTGAATAAAATCCTACTTACTTTCTCCACCCCCCATGAACATAAACCCGTGTCCCACAAAGGGGTAAGCTTTTATGTCACATTTTATTTTACTAGCCACTTGTAGGATCCTTCGGTTCCGGTATCGGCTGACAGCCAGCCAAACAGCCACGAGACACAAACAGATTAGCCACAACATGGCGCGGTCAGCCCCGGCAGTAGACTGTGAAGTATCAACTAACCACCTATCTTATAATTATGTCCAAGATTAGCAGTAATTATAATGCAGCACTTTTTGTGCTGCTCTATAATAACTGTTTTTTTTAAATATTTATTTATAGTTTTATTTTTGTTGAAATTTAAGTTTAAATGGGGCCCCAAACTATTTGTAGATCGCTCAAGTCATAAATGGTTAACATTTTTAGTTTTTGGTAACTTCTCGTGAATGACCGAGACTTATAGGTAACCGCTGCCTGAAGTGCTCACGAGGTGGCGAAGGGAGTCCCAGTCCAAAGTACTGGTCACAGATGGACTTAGGGGGCTATCCAGTTGAGTGAGCATGGAAAAATGGGCACGGAGACGACACGGAAGCCTGTCCTTCCGTTTTGTGCAGGTATTATCAGTAGGGCAATATTGCTTGGACTGTACGAATTACCGCGACCCCGGAACGTAAAGGACTACTGAAGGATACCGTGGATTTTAGTCAGTACGAGCCTGACAGTCCCTCCCGCTCTGCCCTGGGTGGGAGGGCTCATTTGATAATTTTACTACGAAAAAAAAAAGGGCAACATTGCTTAACTTCTGCAAATTTATTAATACATTAATACCTGCACAAAGTGAATAGGCGGGAGGAGTATCGCTAGGTTTTCTGTAAAATTTGGCTTAGTTCGATTCTCTAGCCTCGAATTTAACTTACACGCTTACGCTACATCGTCATCTTTCATTAATTTAATTTGTTCTCTCAAAATAAAAAACAGATTTTATAAAGACTCGAGACCCGTGAATACTTGAGAAATCATTGGTTTTGAGAACTCTCACGGCTCAAGAAATTAAAAAAAAGTCGAGTAACCAGAAACAGAAAAGTGTACACGGCCGTTCACACTGCAAAGCTGCCTTGTTGCTTGGGTGATGCAGTGCCGTGTGCTCTCGTAGTAATCTGGACGGATCACTTTTTGCCTGACGTGATCAAGGCCAGGGTTGCCAGTAGGTGGGGGGTCTTTAGCTACGTTGCTATGCATGGGTTTGATGACCACCAATCATATTCATTGGTGTACATAACATAGCACTGGTGGAAATGGATTCAACTAAGATATTTTTTTTTTATAAGGAAGGATGCGTGCTATGGATGCGTTAGCTTAGCTTTTACATTCTCGCAGGATAGCTGCATAGCACATCTCTGGTGGAAAGGCACCCTAACTATTACATTTTAAATGCCATTCGAACTAGCTGTTGCCAGCGGCTTTACCCGCTACAACTAGAAAATTATCCCATGGGAAAATTAAATTGGGATAAAAACTATCTTCTGCTCTTTTTTGCGCTTTTTTTTTACCGTGGTAAAATTATCAAATGAGTCCTCCCAACCATACTGTCAGACTCGTACTGACTAAAATCAACGGTGATCCTTCAATAGCCAAAGGGCTATTGAATGATCACCGTGGCTTTTATTTGAACGTAAAGACGTTCTAGGGTCACGATACCTGATGAGACTGTCCTGCGACCCTGGCAAGGACTCAAGGGGGACCCCGTCGGATTGCTGACAGCTCTTTGAGACACGCGTGGAAAACGACAGGCCCTCAACCCGGATATAGTCCATGATCAGACGACGAGTCACCCGTTACTCACCGTCTACACCGTCTCGCCTACGGTGGCCGGAAATGTGTGTGTTCGCGCAGCGGAATGTTGTTAAATTTTAAGATTTTAATTATGCAGATATTTAGTGTATGACGTCGTATAATTGTGTATGGTAAAAAAAAAATTGTGCACGCAGCCATTGTGGAGAAATTCACCAAAAACTGATTCCGCTGGGCGAACGTTGTCCTGGCGGAACTTTTTTTAATCCATAGCCTGTAGAAGAAAAGAGATGTGTCCAAAAATTTGTGTGTATTTGTGTGTAATTGTGTATGTATGAATAAAATTAGTGCATGCATAAACTTCGGAGATATTCAAGTTTCCGCTACGCGAACGTTTGGCCATTAGCTAGTTTTCATATAAAGCGCTTACATAGAGAGCTGTAGATTTTTACATACGTTGTTTTGAATTTGTTTATATTTGTTTAAAAAACAGATTTAGAAAAAATCTTAGGGCTTAAAAGATAAAAATATAAACGTAAAATACGCTTATTAGGTCTTAGTTCTTAAAGTATGCACTTTGGGGTCTAGATTTTCACGTTTATACAAACCTTGTAAGTGTCTGCAACATGTTGCCAAGTATCAATGCTGTTCCGTTAGTAATTAAAGAGTTATAGGACAATTTACCATGAATAGATCACTGTTTATAAAGCAGTCAAATATCACGACGTTCTAAAGGAATTGCATGGTAAAATTTATGCCAATAATTAGTGTATTCATTCAACTGTTCACATGCAAAATTTCATGTCATTAAATTCAGTAATTAAAGAAAAACAATTATAATACTGACGAAGCATCGAAAACCTACATAACCCGACCAAGTTCGGATGGCTACAAAAAAGCGGCCGTGCAATATATTTAGGTAACATCCCAAAATTTACAGTATAATACCGGTATTGTATTGGTATAAGTGATAACACAATTGTTGTTTCGATATAATTTATAGGTCATTTATTTTTGTACACCTACTTTTTTAAATGTATTTGACTATGACAGAAAGTAGGTACTATTTACGTAGGTACAGACCCCTTAGGGAAATTAAATAATTACCATTTGTAAGTACTACTGTCTAGGTAAATATCATATTGTAGCTTATTACACTATTTAACCAATGGACTAGGCATGCACGAGCGTTCCCCTTTGCAACTTCAGTGGATCAAACAATCTAATAACTTAAAAAAACTACTTCTTGAATCGATTTTTATCGTAGATGGTGGCGTTATTATTAAAAAATATTTTTCATTCAAGAAATGCAATTGTTTTATTTTCCTAACGCTTGTGTACGCAACTGTACCATATTAATAAATACTATAAGGTGCAGTGGGGCAATTCCGACGGGAATTTTTACGAGTTGACTAGAGGTCTACAGTTCGATTAGTTAAGTAAAGTAGTTTCATATTACTGCCAATAATAAGTGACTTCTGTTAACATTAAGAAATGATTTAACCTATGGATCTACTAGATTCATAAATACGTAGTTGGATTCGTTAAATAGAGCATTTTGAATTATTTAGTTATATTTTTTTGCTATTCGGGAAATTACGCACTATCTTGGGGTTATTCCGGAATTGTTCAAAAGTTGATTTTATTGCACTTTGACCGAAGATTTATATTTCTTTTTTGACCGTTTTTACCCCCTTAACAAAATATCATGAGTTTTAGTATTATATTGTAATATAATTTTTCATAAATTTGTATTTCCGAATTACCCCAAAAAGAGATTGTGGTTCTCAACATTTTAGTCTGAATAAGTAAGTTTTTGGGTTTATTCCGTATTGCCGTAGAAGTGAGCTGATACTTGACAGTTCTGACATATATCTTTGCGCGAAATAGTATAATAAAGTAGTTTTTATTTTAATCTTTCGTTGTTTTTAGTTAGTTTTTAATCATTTTATCGGTCTTAAAATAATAATATTAATTTAAACCCGATAAAAATGATTAAATGACTGTAGAATTAAAAATATGTACATTACCGAAGAGTAATTATTCAGTTTGCTTCCAAATTATTGTGTTTATTTCTGAGGACGGTGTTAACTTTTTTTAGTCTATTTTATTTCTCTTCTTTGAGTGCCTTACACTACTACTAACTGAACTTACATATCACTTTTTAAATTAATTAATAAAATCACTTTCAAACATAAGTTTTCCTAGTAAGACCGAAATAATAATTTAATTTTGCACACTTTGTGTAATCTCGTGCAAGTCAATCGAAATGATCGAACTGATTGGGAATCACTGTCAATTTCTATGGAAAAACTAAATGGGGTTATTGTGGAATGATTATACATCGGAATCACCCCAGAGAGGTTATTACGAAAACAAACTGAAAACACAGCTAGGACGTTGTTTTCCTCTCATGAATTCGCTAAAAACTACAAAGTATCGTAAAAACAAGCACTTATTCAAATAACTTACCAGAATTCCGAGATAATTATGTTGGGGTTATTGCGAATCAACAAAAATCGCGCGAAAAACACTCTTTGAATAAAAGTTGTCACTACACACGTAATGTTGACACTAGCTTCTCATGACGACTGACGTGGCAGGAACAATAAACATGGAGTCTAAATCAATTTTGCTAATAGAAAAATATGGCTACGTTAAGTAGAATTTTTGAACTTTCAGAATATACCCATTATCGGAATTGCCCCACTGCACCCTATTGGAAAGTTAAGAACGTTTCTTAGATATATGGCACGGCCGCTTTTTTGTAGCCATCCGAACTTGGTCGGGTTATGTAGGTTTTCGATGCTTCGTCAGTATTATAATTGTTTTTCTTTAATTACTGAATTTAATGACATGAAATTTTGCATGTGAATAGTTGAATGAATACACTAATTATTGGCATAAATTTTACCATGCAATTCCTTTAGAACATCGTGATATTTGACTGCTTTATAAACAGTGATCTATTCATGGTAAATTGTCCTATAACTCTTTAATTACTAACGGAACAGCATTGATACTTGGCAACATGTTGCAGACACTTACAAGGTTTGTATAAACGTGAAAATCTAGACCCCAAAGTGCATACTTTAAGAACTAAGACCTAATAAGCGTATTTTACGTTTATATTTTTATCTTTTAAGCCCTACGATTTTTTCTAAATCTGTTTTTTAAACAAATATAAACAAATTCAAAACAACGTATGTAAAAATCTACAGCTCTCTATGTAAGCGCTTTATATGAAAACTAGCTAATGGCCAAACGTTCACGTAGCGGAAACTTGAATATCTCCGAAGTTTATGCATGCACTAATTTTATTCATACATACACAATTACACACAAATACACACAAATTTTTGGACACATCTCTTTTCTTCTACAGGCTATGGATTAAAAAAAGTTCCGCCAGGACAACGTTCGCCCAGCGGAATCAGTTTTTGGTGAATTTCTCCACAATGGCTGCGTGCACAAATTTTTTTTTACCATACACAATTACACGACGTCATACACTAAATATCTGCATAATTAAAATCTTAAAATTTAACAACATTCCGCTGCGCGAACGCACACGCCGGAAATCGCCTCACGACGAACGATGCCATGAGCGTCTCCCGCAGTAGCTGGGTCGTGAGGTGAACGCTTTCCTCTCCCTTATACGTCCCGTCTTCGCTAGCAAGACTGCTTCGCAATCGTTTTTGCGTGAAATAGTAATAAACATCCATACATACCTCCTCACGAACTTTAACGTTTATAGGATATTAGTAGGATTATTAAGACAGTTAGATATGAACTAACTTTACATTAGGTACACATCAATTCCCAGCAAAGATTAGTTCCGAGTTCTTTGTTTTTACCACATTGAGGGTAAAGATCAACACCTACCTACCTAACATATTTACTTACATGTCATTTTAATTGTTATAGTGTTATAATTACAAACAAATAACTCATTTATATATTTATAATTACAGTTGAGATTGGGGTCATCTAACGAAGCAAGATTAATTACTTTGGTAATTATTAATTTATTCATAGTCCCATATTAGACATCATTATAGTAGGGGAGCCCAAGAAGGGATATTTGAAGTGACTCGAGCGTATCAGATAATTACATAGGGAGAATCCGTGCACTCTTTAATGTACCTCTACCAAGCATGAGCCCTTCAAAGTGGTGTGTGTTGGGGGGAACCCATCAGATTAATAAAAAAAAAACTACTAACTCGAGCGCGTCAGATTAAGAAAAGGAAGATTAATTACGTTCAGAAGAGTGTATATCTCAATCTGACAATTTGAGCGTGACATTAGGAAATGAGCGAGTCCCAACGTTGTAAAAAAATATGGTAACGCCTGCGCGTTCCCTATGAACAATCACCGTTCCGTCTAGTTAGTTTTAATAACTCATAAGGTCTTTTCATTTTTGGTTTTTCAACCGCTTGTTACGGACAGCCCCCTTGAGTTAATCATCAGATGTAATGGTTATCAAAAATATAAAGAGCGTTTACACTGTAAATGGCTGACGCGCTCGAGTACTTTAATACAGCTATTTTTTAACATTTTTTAAAATTTTTACACGCTAGCCCACTAAAATAGAAAACTTGCAATAAACGTTTTTCTTTTTAAAACATATTCTTTCAAATCCAATAGGTCGTCATGACGCTCGAGTAACTGCAAATTTAGCATCCTGGCCTCCCGTACCATTATGTATTTTCGTCATTTATTAAATGCGAAAGGTGTTACTGCTAACGTGGGGATTTCTACAAAAAAAAAGCAGAAATTGTTTAAATTCAATTTATCTGTAAATAAATAATTTATTCCAACAAAACAAACTATATAATTATAAGATATAGTCCCGATTTCTTCGTAAACTGTAAAGGAGATGTTTTTTTTCCCCTACAAATTTGGCCCCGGCGTGTACTTCAAAAACAAAAGTATCAAGTTACGTGAAAAAAATCGTAGAATCTGGAAAAAAATATATTGGATTTATTTGCGCATTTGTACCACCCGTAATTGTCGGTCGAAGATGTTAAAACCTGCAACCCAAGAATTTCAGTCTGGCAATGTCATGATTTACTTCTTCGATAATGCGTTTCGTCGCTTCATTTTAAGAACCTAAAAATGTTTTATTAAGTATTTTTTTCTGTGTTACAGATATTTTTTTTTCTAGTTGTATTTGTCGTGAATTATAATAGAAATAAGTATTTCCAAAAATACATTTATTTCACAATTCATATCATTTTTTGCGTTTGGTTATCTACCGGGCAAAAAGACAGGGCACCAAAGCCAAGGCCGATACTGTCAGTTGTCATTCAATTCAAATCATTCCGTTTCGGTTAATCGTCTCTGGAGTGCTATTTTTATTGTGTTATTTCGTTTTTATGACTTGGCTATTCTTCCCTGGACTTTTTCTTACAACTTGTTGACCTGGCTTACGATAACATAAGTACATCAATCTATTCACAACATCAAACAAATACTTTGACGGAACAGATTGACAGCTGTCGAAGCTGTCATGAACGTTTCTTTTCACGCAGTAACGTTGCAAGGAAGCTTTTTTTCATATTCTTTTATTTCTTAATCTATGTAACATTAAAGGATTTTAAATACTGCAAAAAACACAAATTATTGGAAGGATTTTTATTAGTAATTTGTACCTAGGTACAGGTTTGAGCAAGAAAAAAAACACCTCCTTTACAAAAAGTAATTTGCAACATTCAATTTTGGTTTATTATGTTTAAAGTGCGTTTTGCTTTGCAATTCTACACTAAAGTACGTAAACAAACACAATAAAAGATCCTTCTCAACAACTTAATAAATGTAATAATAAAATTACAAATCTTTTTATTCATCTTATTACTTATTTCCTACATTTTCAAATATTTTTACAAAAACAGTAAATTAAATAACATTTAAAAATATAAAAAATAACAGTCCACCAGCATCTCACTCTTTTTTTTTTGTTTTTCGTGGTAAAATCATCAAATGAGTCCTCCCACCCGGGGCAGGGCAGGAAGGACTGTCAGACTTGTACTGACTAAACTCCACGGTGTCCTTCACTAGCCCTTTACGTACCGGGGTCACGGTAATGGGTAAGTCCCGCGACCCCGGCAGGGTGGTCAGGGCTCTTGAGAGAGGAACCTCCTAACAATACGCGCCGTGTCGTGAGAACTGTCATCTGAATCAGTCAAATTACAAATTATTATTTTGACAAAATAATTGGACGGTTGACACGGTGGCCGCGTAATTAACTGCTCCACTGAGTGTCGCGGGTTAAACTCCCGCACGGAACAAATATTTTGATGATCTATACAATTTGCTCCGGTCTGGCAGTTTGGCTCAATTAACACCGCACGCCGCGAAATGGAAGACTTTTTGCAACGAAATTGTACATAGCATAATGAACTTTATGTCAATTGTATAAAATACAAACTAAATAGGAATCAAAAAAAAGTCGCGCGTCTTCCGTGAATCCTCGCGCATTCTCGAGAACTCCTCTAGCTACTGTTGGCGCCATCTGTGGAATCGGCGGGAAGTGAACGTGGAGTCGGTTGGGTCGGTCACAATATATTTTCCGTTTTCTGATATTCATACTCTAAAATTTTTTTCTTCTGTTTAAAAATAAGATTCATTCTTGTGAAGTGATAGATCTAGTAGTTGCTCGAATGCGCGAGAATACTCGAGTATTCCAGCGAGTTGGCGTAACTTCTCGCGTCATGAGACGAAATTGACGCTTCCATTCCCTTCCGTGGCTGTGTAAATTGCACCTTATGTTTAAATGTTTGTAAACACACCCATGATACAGGAGAATATTAGTGGGCAAAGTTAAAAATGCAGCTACTAATACAAAATGATACAGTAAAACATAAAAATAAGTTTCTTGCACATTTCATTTCACATTTTCCTATTAAATAGGATTAAAAATTGCGTCTCATTCTCTGTTTATAAACTATGCATATTGTAACTTTAATTTTATACACAATTATTTAAATAATCACCTCACCCAACATCATAACAATTATAACCATCACCTTACTCTAGTAAGGTTACAAAAACTTGAGGAGGTACGATACAACATAAACATTTGCATGCTGGTAAATATAGCTTACATAACTATGATTTATGATGATTTCATAAACTTATTTTAATTTTTTTAAATTAAAAAGCACTGCGTAAATGCTTGAATTGATCAACTAAATGAACAGTACGGTCTTTGGGAGGGTTTAAGTAAATAAAATAAATAAATAAATATTCCACAACTATCACACAACGCCATCTAGTCCCAAGCTAAGCAAAGCTTGTGTTATGGGTACTAGACAACTGATAAACATACTAATATATTTCTAAATACATACATAATAAAGATAACTTACACCCAGACACAGAACAAATGATCCAAATGATCGTGCTCATCACACAAACATTTCTCCTGGGTGGGAATCGAACCCACGACCTCCGGCATAGCAGTCAGGGTCACTAACCACTAGACCAACAGGCCTGACAAGTATTACGTAACATTGTATTTCTATTAAAAAAAAAAATAGGGAATTGAAATCTCCTAAAGTTGGCAACTCTTTTCGCTTATTTCGGGGAATCCCACGAATGTTGTTGTCAATATTCATTATGTTGAGCAACATAATTGTGACCTTTATAGGTACAAAATCTGTATTATTATTATTATCGCACTCAGTGATCCTTTTTACTAATATCTTGTTATAGTTTTCTGTTATTTTTCCGTTGTTACCTGTTTGTTAGTGTTATTGAGTTTTGTTTTATTGTTAAAATGAAGTATATTTTATTTTGAAAAAAAAAACTTTAACTTGAAATTTTATATGCTGACTGTACTATCTGTCAACGCAAGTACATGCCTCTATTTAAGATTCCTTTCTTTAATGCATACACAAAGTAATCAGTCTTGTTGTATTCATCACTGCTCTCAAAAAAGGTCAGTGAAAATAAGGCATATAATTGCTTAAAATTCACAACCGACATATTGCTATTTTCCTATTATCTAGTAATCGATAAATACTATAGGCTAGACTTAGTAATACAAGGTTGGCCTGCATCAGAGTACATTTTGTTCCAGAACTCCATCCTTTCTTGGTCCATATTACTTAAAAGTTTTAAGTCTTTATTTAGCAATAAATATTCTTTCTTCGCTGCTGTGTATGGCCGCCATTCTATGCCTCCCTTATTCGGTGTTGGATTACTGAAAATAATTAAAGATTCGAATTAATTAATTTGCTTCATGAATTATGACAATAATGTAATGTGTAATATTTCTCTCACTACCTCTAATCCATACAAACGATTTCTTAAAAAGATCGCTAGTAGCGATAACACCGCCCATTGTTATTTCACATTTAAATTTAAAAAAAAAAAGAATATTCTATCTATTTATGACATGAAAAAAATCCCAGTGTATGATAAAAAAATCCATAAAAAATCTGATTACAAGCACAGAAAACTTATTGCAATAGGGTCAACCCCTAAAACTAACTGGAGAAACATGACTATATTTTTAGATAAGCCTCTGCTTATAACGTGGGGTAAACAGGTGTGAAGTTATGTTAAAAATAATTAAATCAGTATTTTATAAAAATAATAGTACTTTATAAAAATAATAGTACTTTATAAAAATAATAGTATTTTACTCACCCCGTCTTAGCAAAATCAGCCCATAATTTAGTAATTTGGTATACAATCTGTTTTAACTCGTCACTATCTTCATAATAGTTCAGACTCATTTCACTGTGGAATAGATATAACAGGTCGTCTGCATGGCATGCCCCTTTAACATTTTCAAGCCCAGTCATACTCTTAACAATGTTTAAGTCAGTGTCATAGTCAAACTTATACAGGAATGTTGGGGCCATAGTATGGAAGAAATGCAAAAACCTATGAACTTGGTAGGAGAAGTTAATATCTGTGTGTAAGTCTGCAATGGCTTGAGTATCTTTCTTGGTAGCATCTTTTCCTCCAAAATAAAACTGTTTTATACGCTGACCAAACTCATTGACCAGTTCCTTAGGCAAAGAAGTAGCAAGGTCTCTAGGAACGAGATATGAAGGGTCTTTATTCAAGATTTCTAATTTTTTGATGTGATCTTTGACAATCATAATTCCTTCTGATGAATTGTAACCAGTCAACAGCGGCACTTTGCTCACTTTTCCTGCTAAAATCAAATCCATAGGGTCCTCGGTCAAGAACTGTTCTTGGCCTTCAAATATCTTTTCTATTGTTGGTGTAAAATAAATAGGCAATCCTCTAAATTTCTCATCAGGCGTTCTCGTTTTGAGGCTAAGTCTTGCTAAATCAAGGGCTGGGAGGCTTTTTAGATACTCCAATAGTTCTTTAACATCTTTAGTTTCTTTTCCCAATACTTTTGAAGATCTAAATGCTCTTTCAACTGGTTGATGTGCTATTGCCCAGTACGATAGACAAACTCCACTTTGTGCTATTGCTTTGTTGAACAGTCCTTGTGACATGGGTGACAGCATGTGGTAGGTAACACACGCACCTCCAGCGCTCTCTCCAAAAATAGTGATATTGTCGGGATCTCCTCCGAACTTGCTGATGTTCTCTTTAATCCATCGTAACGCGAGAACCTGGTCTTTCATACCAGCGTTTCCTGGCACTTCAGGGGTGTCTAAACAAAGAAAACCTAGCAGTTCGAGCCTGTAGTTTATAGTGACTACGATCACATCGTGCTGGAAGAGGTATTCTGGGCCATACGTCTCTGCATCACCGGATCCTGATAGAAAAGCGCCTCCGTGAATGTAGACCATGACAGGTATTTTAGAGCTGGGTGCCAGTGACTTTGTATAGACGTTCAGACTGAGGCAGTCTTCGCTCCCTTCTACAAAGTTTACTATACTCATGTCGAACTGTGGGCACACCGGCCCGTGTTCTGTAGCGTCGCGTATGCCTTCCCATGGTTCTACTGGTAGTGGCGCCTGAAAGAAAGAAAAAAAAATGGATAGGAAGATATTAAATACCTATATTAAAAAACCTTTCGTGACTATTAAATTTATGTTAGCCCTATCAAATGCGAAAGTCTAACAACATCGATTGCCCTCTAGCCCTGGCTGGAGACCTTAAATTCTTAAGGTATAAACAGAAAAGTCCGGTTGAGCAGTTCACAACCTACTAGAGGTTGACCTGCGAGATGCCTAACACAAAAAAAAAAAAAATTACGCGAGAAAAATCACACAGGTTTGAGTAGACCTGTACTTATTAACAGTATAATATTTATTTCCATTAACCTTAAACCTCAAATCTCCAACAGGTGGCTGTCCATATCGAATACCCTTGAAGCTGTAGTAAGGGCTTCCATCTAAACATTTCTTGACTGCTCCCTTCAATTTACCTTGTTTCACAGTCACCACTGGGTTTTCCTGAAAACAATCAAATTAGTTATGGTTAAAATGGTATAATTCCGAATTGGAAAGAGGACGCACGGGCTCGCAAGAAGTGGAAGCAGTGTAGGGAGGCCTTTGCCCAGGAGTGGGACGGAGCTGGCTATTAAAAAAACATGGTATAACAGAAAAACAACATCTAGAATTGAAGCTTGGTGCCTCAAAGCGACGAGGTGCACCCCTGTGTCTCA
Source organism: Agrotis puta (assembly GCA_943136025.2). NCBI lineage: Eukaryota > Metazoa > Arthropoda > Insecta > Lepidoptera > Noctuidae > Agrotis > Agrotis puta. Next base: position 1,245,849 of record OW964168.2, read on the forward strand.
TCATTATCATGATGTCATTACATTTTATTAATATGTAGTTTAATTGTTTAAATATAATTTAGCAAGTCAAAAAGCAATAAAGCAATTTGGCAATTCTGAGTTTTATCTAAACCAACGTTATAGCAGTCTGAGATAATTTCATATTCAAAAATAATAAAATTACGTATTTCGCCTCGCTTTTTTTTTAAATTGCCTCGTTAGTCTAGAGGTCGCAAGAGCGACTGGTGAGCATAAGGTCGCAGGTTCAATTGCCAGCTTTGGCAAAACATTATTGGGTTTTAACATTAGGAATTTCTTAGTAGTACTGGAGTTTATCTACATTTGTACCTGGTATAAGGCAATAAGCTCGCCACACATCACATAGGACTTAAAAACATTCGAAAAATGGGTACTATTGGGTACACTCGCCTAAACATTTCTGGGTCACAGGCGTGATGATATTATGTTAAAAAATTATATTCATGTAATATTGTCAATTAGAAAAGTATTTAGTAAATACAAAAAAAAAGTACAAGTACAGTTTATAATTTTTGCTTACTTATTTTTTATTATATTACAATTACCAAACTATAGAAAAACCAATCTATTATTTCATTTTAATTTTTCTTTATAATTAATTTAAAACTTCATAGATGCAGACTTGATTCCTTATTTGTTTTGACTTAGCCGCAACCAAGGAATGAAAAGAACCTGTTATGACGGTGGATGTGGTGGATGGATGACGGTGCAACTTTTACCATATCTATAAAAAGAGCCATGATTATCTATGTATAAACATGATACACAGAAAGTTATCAAATTGCGTCTTATATATTTGGAACTCAAATGAACTTTGATCATACCTATTGCAATTTTTTTATCATATTATCTGGTCCAAACAACAATCATGGGTCCAAAGTACGAAGTACACAGTTAATCTATTTACAAATTGATGTACAAATGCCAGCATCTACCTCCCCTAATCTGTTGAAATCTTTAATATATTTGCAACTTTATTACTAAAGCAGAAGGTTCATATTTGATTGGGAAAATGTAACAGATAGAGGTAGGCTGATGAGTTCATATGTATAGACACGAGTTGGTGTCTATACATATTCATATTTAATATAAAATGTACAAATGAACCTAGTGGGTAAGCTGGTGAGTTTTACATTAGGCCATCGTAATGAAATATGGACCATCCAAAGGATGTCTGGCAAATATGACTGTATGTAACAATCAGGTGTTTTCTTTCCTTTTTGGTTGGTGGATGTTAAAGTAATTTTATTTATTTATCTACTTAAATCTATTTATTTTTCCTCCTTCTTGTGGCTCTAAATTATATGTACTATGTATCTACCTAACTTATTGCCAAGATTCACAAAACTAACTACAAGATTTGGCTACAAGGCTATAAGGATCTAAGTACATAACTGTAAGATGCATTTTCAAAAGCCTAAGTAATAAATAGTTAATGTGATTTAAAAAAATGTAACCTCCATTAGTTGATTCAAGTCTTTATGTAGAATTAACATTGATTCAGACAATTATTTGAATAGGTATTAGTTACTCTACAACTCTGCTTAGCTCTCTAGGAAATTCAGGAATGAGTAACCATTAATCATCATTAATTGACATCAATAACACAGGGACAGACAGACAGTGGGAAGCGGCTTTGATAGTGATAAATGTAGTTCTAAAAAACTATCAGCTCCAAAAAATAATATCACCTTTTTGAGAGCAATGATAGATTACGAAATAAATTAAATATCAAAGTATGGCCTGTTGGTCTAGTGGTTAGTGACCCTGACTGCTATGCCGGAGGTCGTGGGTTCGATTCCCACCCAGGACAAATGTTTGTGTGATGAGCACGATCATTTGTTCTGTGTCTGGGTGTAATTTATCTATAATATGTATGTATTTAGAAATATATAAGTATGTTTATCAGTTGTCTAGTACCCATAACACAAGCTCTGCTTAGCTTGGGACTTGATGGCGTTGTGTGATAGTTGTGGAATATTTATTTATTTATTTATTTAATAACAAAAGATTATTTGTTGAATTGTATAAAGTTCTGTGCACAATGTTTTTATTTCAAATTGAACAAAAACTTACCAAATCCATGACGTTGTCTTAAAATTAGTAAGATTTTTACTATTTTTGCTTTGCTAATTCAATAGCAGCAGCTTAACTGGTCATTTTGGCACAATGTTCACACAATGAAGTAATCACTTAGTTTCTTTTTCTTTTTCAGTCAGTGGACTTAAGTATGTAGGTTACGTACAAAATCCTCACTGTTATAACAAGGTGGAAAGAATGTCATTTAAATACGAAACTAACTCATTATAAATTGTAATTGATAAAAGCGTAGTGGTACTGATTATTTATCAAATGTAAATAAAATACCTAACCTACACGTAAATAAACTGTCAAAACTAGGTATGCCAAGTTTATGAATAGAGTTGTAAACTTGTAATCGGTCTAATCTCGGTTAAATGGTCAAAGTTTGTTGCAACACTTTTATCGAGCACATCATGCACCAATTTGACAGGCACCCCCACTGATTTCTCATTAATTTTGTTTGTCAGTCTCTTACCTTTGGACTGTCAATGGAAGAGAAACACCTTGCAGTATTCTTCGTGCGAAACACAATCTTCTCAATAGATTTTAGAACAAACATTTTTCGTGTATATTAATTACGTCACTGTAAACATAAATTTTAAAAAATCTGTCTTGTCTTACTGAAGCACACGGGAAATACCAAACTGCGTTGTATCTTTTCTAAACTCCGTTTTATATATTTGGAAAGTACCTAGTTAAATTTAGATAGGTAGGTACGGTCCAAAGGTTATCATCCGTAAGTAGAAAGAGATACGAATAAAAATCTGAACGTCAGAATTGCACGTGCGAAAAGGACGCTGCTTTTTTACTAATCTGTCTGTTTTCGTTCTATATTCACGGCCGCAACTTGTAATGTTGTTATCTCTACAAACTGAACAAAGTCCAATGGTGACAACATTAGACATAGCGGTAAATTGTAGGGCAACTGTTTGTCAGTTACAGTCATTCAAGTAGTTTTCATTATTGAAGTATTTCGTAACTAGAAGTTTGTAATTAATACAGTTGCCAAGTTTATTGAAAACGAATTGGTCAAAAACAGTGGAAATATCGTATTAAATAAATATTAAACAAATTAACCTGTCTGTTTACATAATTGTTTAAACACCTTTAATCAGACTCTGACTAAACTATAAATGCAGTCTATTATTTCAAATGACCTTTGCGTATTAGGATCGCGGTAACCTGCAATAGTCCCGCAAATTTTGACGTTTGTACCTACATAACCTAATGTCAGAATATAAAAACGGGCGGAAATTATAGAGAAAATGGAATGATACATAGACAAAGTCAATGCGACTTGTTTACTTGTCTCTCTCACTTCTTTGAGATTTCATGTGACATTTACTGAAAGGAATTATTGTAGGAACAAATGATTTTATCATTACCAGCTAACGACTGTTTACCATACTACATACGTATTTATATTACAACTAGCATTCCACAGGGTGCATTCCAGTTTCAGTCTAGTTCAGACGCCAACAAGTCAACCTACCCGAATGTATTAACCTCCCGCTTTTGTGATAAGGTTGAAAATCTATTAAAGAAATTTGACAGATTGAATAGATTGATGTGCTGACGTCTGTACCTGACTATAATAGGAAAATGGAATGACGGAAGTTTGTCAAACAAATCTGTTATAGGGAATAACGATTTATTGAATCAATTGAGACAGTATTATATTTGGAAAAAAATCGATTAAGTACAAGATTGAAACAAAGAAGTATGAAGATAAATTTTATTTAAAAAAAAATGTATTTTAATCTTAAAGTCTTTTTTGGATTTGTATGCACTTGAAAATACGTTAGCGCTGTAGTAGATAATACCTACTTATCTTATTAGATAAGTAATATTTATTCAACAATCATGATGATCAGACATTCTGATTAATCATTTTATTCTGGCTTGAAATTAATGGCATGACATTTATATAATACTAGCACTCCGCCCGCGACTTCGTCAGCGAGTATTTCTAACTTCAAACTCGACATATTAGTGTACACAAACTGATTTTCCGATCTTCACCCGCTAGGTTGATTTTTGAATTACAGATAATTACGTATCCTTTATTCGATTGGTAAACTGCTGTAAAATCCTTCCCTTAAAACTTAATCACCCCTTTTCACCAATTTAGGGGGTGGTTTTCCAATAACCCAAAAACACGTGTTTGTTTATTTTTGATCTAATTTCTATATACTGAGTTTCAAGTTCATCAGTTAGCGCGTTATGATTTTCCCATACAAACTTTATCATCATCTAAAGCGCCAATGGAGGGTAGTTTTAGAAAACTAATAATGCCAATATTTTTTATTTACTTAAGTTCGTATACCTGCCAAGTTCTAAATTTATAAACCCAAGGCATAAGATTTTACAAACAAAGGTTTTCACCCCTTTTCACCCCCTTATAGGTGGATTTTCGCAAAATCCCTTCTTAATTCTCATCTACATAATTAACGGCAACTACCATCCAAAAGTCAGCTTACTACGTTTAGCGTTTAATATCCTTACCTTAAAACTTGAATACCCCTTTTCATCAACTTGGGGGGTGATTTTCGAAAAATCCAAAGACACGTATTTAATTATTTTTGATCTAATATTTGAATACTGATTTTCAAATTCATCAGTTAGCGCGTTATGATTTTCCCATACAAACTTAAACATCGTCTAGTTTACTAATGGAGGGTAGTTTAAAAAAATTAATGATGCCAGTCTTTTTGATTTACTTATGTTCTTATTCGTGGCAAGTTTCAAATTTATAAACCCAAGGAATAAGATTTTTCATACAACAGTTTTCACCCCTTTTCACCCCCTTAGAGGAGGACTTTCGCAAAATCCCATCTTATTGCCCCCCTACATGGTAGACTGCAACTGCTGTCCAAAATTCAAGTTACTGCGTTTAGCGGTTTCGGCTGTAGTCGAGTCTTAATAAAAAAACCTGTTCTTTTATATATATAGACTAGCACTCCGCCCGCGACTTCGTCATCGTGTGTTTCTAACTTCGAACTCGAAATATTAGTGTAGACAAACTGATTTTCCGATGTTCCCCCGCTTGGTTGAGTTTTTAAATATAGATAATTACGCATCCTTTATTCGATTGGGAAACTATTTATGCCAAGTTTTGAGTTTATCGAAGCAAGCAGTAAAATCCTTCTGTTAAAACTGAATCACCCCTTTTCACCAATTCAGGGGGTGGTTTTCGAAAAACCCAAAAACAAGTGTTTGATTATTTTTGATCTATTTTCTATAGACTGAGTTTCGACCTTATCAGTTAGCGCGTAATGATTTTCCCATACAAACTTTAACATCGTCTAGATTACCAATGTAGGGTAGTTTAAAAAAATAATAATGCCTATCTTTTTTATTTACTTATACTTATATTCGTACCAAGTTTCACGTTTATAAACTTAAGGGATAAGATTTTCCATACAAAGGTTTTCACCCCTCTTCACCCCCTTATTGCAGGATTTTCGCAAAATCCCTTCTTAATGCTCACCTACATAATTCACGGCAACTACCACCCAAAAGTCAGCTTTCTACGTTTAGCGTTTAATATCCTTACCTTAAAACTTGAATTCCCCTTTTCATCAATTTGTGGGGTGATTTTCGAAAAATCCAAAGACACGTGTTTAATTATTTTTGCTCTAGTATTTGAATACTGATTTTCAAATTCATCGGTTCGCGCGTTATGATTATCCCATACAAACTTTAACATCGTCTAGATTACCAATGGAGGGTAGTTTAAAAAAAGTAATAGTGCTAATCCTTTTTATTTACTTATACTCATATTCGTACCAAGTTTCAAGTTTGTAAACCCAAGGAATAAGATTTTTCATACAACAGTTTTCAACCCTTTTCACCCCCTTAGAGGAGGACTTTCGCAAAATCCCATCTTATTGCCCCCCTACATGGTAGACTGCAACTACTGTCCAAAATTCAAGTATCTGCGTTTAGCGGTTTCGGCTGTAGTCGAGTCTTAATAAAAAACCCTGTTCTTTTATATATATAGATAGCTTTTGCCCGCGACTTCGTTCGCGTGGAATAGTGACTTCCAGCAGATTTTTGGTTTTAGCCAAATAGTTCCCGATCTCGCGGGATCTCTTCAAAAATGAAATGTGGAAGATATTCTAGGGAACTCTTCAAAAATCAACATAATGAGCTCTGCGTTTGAATTTAAGAGATGTATACTCCCTTATAGGGAGGCCTTATTAAAGCCGTTATGCCGATCGAAAAAGGCGTAAATGTTATTTTTCCCTTATTTTCCCATCATTCTACTGATTTGACATTTCAGTTCAAAACGAAAAAAGACTGTTTCTCCCTTGACAATTTTTCTATTATTTTAGGCTTTAGAGATTATGTAAGTTTCTAACACCAAGACATTTCTGTATACGTTTTAAGTTTTGCCATCCTTTGCAAAAATATAAAGGTTTTGTGGTTTCGACACTCTTGAGCACGCAACGTAGAGTTGTCCATGGGAGAAACAGTCTTTTTCAAGATGTACCCCCGCAAGTTTTAGCGTTTGCCCTTGGGCTTTATTTATGGTCATTGCAAACGCAGTTTTCAGCGGAAACTGAACTCTTTTGAATTGGACTGGCAAATCAGTTGGAATGATGGGAATGCGGGAAATAATGAAAGTTTCGCCTTTTGCCATCCCAGTCATAATAACGGCTTTAATGACATTCCGTCCTAAATAGGTTATTTGTAACCGTATGCCGTTATATAGTCTTGGTGGATCTAGGTTTCTCATAAGCATCACAGGAACACCAATTACACAACGGAACCAATTTAAAATTTACGAAACAGGAGCAATCCACATAAACTATCATACAACCGACACTACAATTTTTCCACGACAGTACCGAAGCGCTCGGCTAACAAAAACAAAATGCGTGTAACGAAACCATAGCGCGATCTATTGCGATCCCAACGGCATCTATCGACCATGTCGCGACCTATTTCGATCCCAACGCCATCTATCGATAAGGTATCCGAGTTGTCAAACTCGGATTATTTATCTAAACTCCGTTCGGGCATTTTCTTTGTACTAAAAGTTTTATTATATTGATATTATTTTTTTTTCGTACCTTTTTACTATTTATTTACTTTTTTCCGATGAATTAAAACAATAACATGAACCGAACTCGAGTAACGATCGACAACATTGCGCGATTACCGCCATCTATCAATAATTTAAGGAATTATCTATACTCCGTTAGAGCATTTAATAAATTTTATTTTTTATTTTTATTTTTCTGTAATAAAAACTATCCTATGTCCTTCCTCAAGTTCCAAACTATGTCTGTACCAAATTTCACACAAATCGGTTCAGTAGTTAAGGCGTGAAGAAAAGACAGACAGACAGACAGACAGACAGACAGACAGACAGACAGACAGACAGACAGACAGACAGAGTTACTTTCGCATTTATGATATTAGTTTGGATTATAACTAGCCTGAATAAATCATGAATGAATCATCTTATGTCACGAAACCGTCTGTAAAGGTAACGCTAACCCAGTAACCCAAAGGGCTACTGAAAGAGTAGCGTGGATTTTTAGTGAGTAAGAATCTCTCAGTCCCTTCCATTCCACCCAGGCCTGGAGAACTCATTTACTATTTTACCACTCAAAAGAAAGTCGCCATCATAATTATGAAGAGGCGCCTCTTACCAATTGATTAAAAAAAAAGAAGAAGTTTTCAATTCGGACCGATTTGGATAATTCTCATTTTGTTTGAAAGGGGTTTAGTTCCCAGGTGGTCCCATGGTCACCTGCGGGTCTTAAATGACCAATTCAGCCGCGGTGATGTTGCTAAAATTATTGTTCGTTATCAATAATCTACATAAATGGCAATATTTTACACATAATTCGTAACAATATGTAATAGGTAATCATAAATGAAGGGTCAAAAAGAAAACATTTAAAAATCTAGATTAGAGTTTAGTGGGCTGTAAGAAAAGTACCTATGTTTATGACAAAATTTAGCATTTAATGTCAAAAAAGCGTAACATAATTATATTTTATTGTATTTAATCTCAAAGCGCCTGATCACTTTTGAATACCAACAAGTTCTCAAAATGCAAGTTGTATGACCAGCCTCTGTTGCTAGCTAATAAGCTCAGGTGCAATCTACGAGTATATCGATGACCATTTCTTTAACCCTGCCATGCTATCCGTAAGAGGATGATCATTATTATTTATTTCTAGTTTCTGTAAGATACAGTGGTTTTAGCTTTTTACCAGATATAAGTTGAAACTTAAAAGTCGGACGCTCGTATCTGTCACACTTTTTTCGGACTAACCGTAGATACCTATGTAACACAATAGAGCTCGAATAAAAAATAGAAATAGGTAACGCAATGGAACGATGACACTATCATTGATTGATGATTAAAAGTACTTAAGATTCGCTTCAAACTTTCATGTAGCTGTAATTAATTTAAATGTAAAAAGCATGTGTACAGAAAAGCAATTCTATCGGACTACGTTCAAACAAAATATACAAATGATTGAATGCTATATAATACCGCTATGTGGCGCTAGTAGTCGCATAAAAGCGCGCTACGTATCTTTGGCGCGCCAAGTTTAAATTGAAATGGAGACATTATCCAGCAAATTGCGTTTCATTTTATTGATTAATTTGCACATTTTATTTGTATAAATATTACTATATTCACGATAAAATAACCCTTCATTTGCACGACAAAAAATGACAGGGCGATTTTGATGTTGCGATATGGACGCAAAAATTCACCAATAGAAATTGCTGATTTAGTCTACCTGCTAGCTTATCAGGGCACCCACTTCACCCACCTTCAGTGTAAATAAGTATTAGCACGATTATCAGTTTTATTGTGGCCAGGAATTATTTTAGAACGACTTTTACGAGAGGCGCGCGTTGCATTGAACAATTGTGCAAATAAGTGCGATTTTTTGTTACTATTTGTATTAGATTTATTATTTTTAGCTTTGTATAATATATTTAACATTAGCCGCATATTTTGATGCGAGCGTTTGTGCGCAAGCAGGCGGCATTTGACGTCACCACGCGCCTTTTAGAGCGAAGACACACTGAAAATCGGTGTTATAGCTCGTTACTACTAGATTTTTGTAGAACAGTATGAACTATTTAGAACAAAAATCAATGCATTTAATTAGTATCATATGAAAGCATTAAATCTAGTTTAATGTTTTAAAGCTATGTTGAGCAATAAAGCATAAATAAACGAGTTAACTCTGAAAAGCGACACGACAATTTCACTGCGCGTTAACACTTGTTCAGCTATCAACATATGTGTAACCTCCCTTGAAATCTAACATAACTTATTTTTTCAATAATGCAACATTCGCTGAAATGTTTTACCTCTGCAAAAAAATACTTAATATTAGTATTCATGTATGTAGAACAATATTAAAAAAATATGTTTAAAAACTAGTTAGAAGTTGCATTTTTTTTCGGACGTACCCTGACTGTAAGAATTTGTTGAGTTAAATTGGAAGTTGTGAAGTAGCACGTCAAACTGTGCATGCTAATGCATACTATGCATGTTAATATTTTGATGACGAGAGTAGACCTTTCATTTTATGTTAATTCTAATGTAAAATTCCACAGAAACTCCGTCAAATATTGTAAACAAACCAAACACGTAATAGAACGACAGACTGATCTGCTTAGCACTTTGAAAAAAAAAATGAAACAAAAAGATACTCAAGTTGGTACTAACTATTCTTAGTGGACGATATGGTATCAAACCTAGATTACAGGAAACCTCAATATTCACTGCAATTCAAAATACTAATAACTGGAAAATTCATATTTGCAAAACAATACAAAAGTAATCGCACAGTGGTACAAATTGCGGCCGCAACTGGCACAAAATCACGATTCAAATAAAAAAGGTATTGCAAAAATTAATGAAACCCGTTATCTACTGACATGTGTTCTTGAGGATTATTTTCTCACGGCTTTGTCAATAACGATGTGGAATATTTTAATAATTACTCCTTCTGAGCATTGATTTGTGACTGCAAACAGGAGTTCTGATTATACGTACACATGCATTGTACATCTTTTTATATTAATTCTAATAAAACTGACAAATTTTGACAACTTGTCAATAATGTGTCGAGATAACGTCATGTTCGTTGCATTTGACATGCAGGATAATGAATTTCGTGTCAGAATTGACCCGATCGTACTATGGAAGATATTTTTGAAGAAATTGTTTTATTCACTTATTACATTAATTGCTTTGTTTGTGCTTAAAATGCATACAAAATTTTGTACAAATTATGTACTTACAAAATGTCAGTTTAATTAAAAGCGAAAACAGAATGCTCCATTTGTTTTGAATAATTTGATTAATTTTGGAAACAAACCAATTACAAAATGTGTCGCTATTATTAGTGACAGAAAAAAAAACACTTTTTGTTTCCTTTTATAAAAACTTTTGCTCTAACTTTAACAACGTTTCTTTGTTAAAAACACGCACTCAGCTTCAAAAAGCAACCCTTTTAGCGACCGTTTAGTTTCTATAAAGACTTGCACCGTAATTATTTACAACCCCTTCGGATAAGCCCTTGACAACAAACCTTTTTAACATTTTAAAACTCCGGCCAACAATGGATGATGTATAGTTTTTTTTTACCAACTAGGATTATGCAACTCTTCTCTATAAATGTTTTAATATTTAAAAGATTAACGTCATGTTATTGCGTTTTAGTTAAAGTAAATATTTTTTTGATTTAAAATGTTTTTGTTTGTGAAAAAGATTTTAGTTTTTAAGTACAATATTGGCTGTTTAATTTTGAAGTTGCAATGAATTGTCAATTCGATTTGTCCGTCAAGGAAGTAGATTAGCGCAAAATATACCAGTGTGCAAAGAGAATGTTTACCTCGATCTCTGTCACATATTCTCTTCTTAAGTGATGTCATACTACCATACAACTCTTCTTTAACCGCTGATAGCTTTTATCAACCCTCTATCACCGATCATAGAACATACTTTCTACAACCTTCAGCTTCTTAGTAGCTTTTTTTTATCGTGGTAAAATCATCAAATGAGTCCTCCCACCCAGGGCAGAGCGGGAGGGACTGTCAGACTTGTACTGACTAAAATCCACGGTGTCCTTTGTACAGTCCCGCGACCAGCTTCTTACTTGCTACATCTTATTTCCTGTAAGAAAGAAAGAAAATTAATGTTAAAAATAAAAATGAAATTATTGTCACACGGAATATGAGTTCAGCTGTCATTGTACCAATTGTCATAAAAGCCAATGGCCTAATGGCCAAGTGCCTCAACAAAAATCTTTAGAGGCTGTCCTTAGGCGGTTGGCTGAAGGGTGAATCAGGCCCTTCTCGATGGCAGCACTCCTCGATGCAGCTCGCATTGTGAGGAGGTTCCTGTCTCTGGAGACACCAGTAAACCAGTGTTCATTTTTTTATAAAATAATTAAAACTGTTAATAAAATAATATGTAGGTAGAAAATTTTATTATAAGACGTAAAATTTTACTCAATATTTTTATACTAGACCAGTTAAATCTGCAACAAGCAAATAATTATCATAGTATGCGCGGGCGCGGGTTAAGTCCGCAGAATTATGCTCGGTGGCGAGCTGTTTGGTGGCGCGAGGGGCGCGTGCGATGGGGTTGTCGTAGCTAGGGATGGACCATGTCGATGTTTGATCTCGAATACCCGAAGAGATCGACATGAATACCCCCAGTTTGTTATCAACAAAATAACTGAAAGGACTAACTGAAACACAGAAATTGTGGCAGATTTTCCGGGATATACCGCCCTCTCTAGCTATTACTTGGCGGCAAGTAGGTGGTCACAGTAATCGCGGGTTTAGCATCTTTTTAAAGTTATTGATGGTGCAGATGCAAAGACAATTTAGACACTTCAGTAGTTGGGACATTCATACAAAGTGTTAGGAAGCTCTAAAATTACTGACATTTAAAAAATCCTATGTCCGAGATTTTTACTTTTTAAGGGTTTTCCGTGATTGATGAAAGCGCATGCCTAGTGCAAAAATCTCTGCAACATTTTTCATCCCTTAAAACCATCCATCGACATCTATTGATTCTCCAGAATCACAGCCCTAAAATCAGTGTATTAACCCTTCAGCGTGCATGTAGGAACATTTAATGCATTCATGGGCTCTCGAGCGTGGCGACGGCAAAGTAACTAAACCAGACTACCCCAACGTTCGCTTTTTATTTATTATTTTAAAATAGCACGGGCTCGTTTTGAGATTAGGGTCTTAGTAGTCTAGTGTTATTATTGAATTAGGGTGCCACCTGTTTGTAGGTTTGGCACGTAAGTATTTGGTAAGAAGCAAGATGTTGATGGGCGGTTTATCGCTAAGAAGAAATGGAAAATAATTTCGAAAGCATTTCAACCTCTTCCAATGTTTCTATTCATTTGCATCCACAGACACTAGTTTCATAATACAACTAAAATGTTATACATGTCATACAAATGAGCAATGTTTTCACAAAAGCATGCTACTAATGAACAAATGCTGCTTTGTGGCATGATGCGTACCTTGCTAGAAAAGAGCATTCTCTTTTAGTTGCATGCATGTATAACATCTGTATCTCAAGCATTACCTACTTTGTTCTAAAAGTTATTTAAAAATACTGCAAAAAAACCGATGAAACACACGGATCTAATTACCTACCTAGTTTTTTTGAACAATTTTCGCAATTTTGGGTGCTAAAGTCCTGGCGTTTAAACCCATAAAAGAAACCTGTGATCAAACTTTCGAGGTACCTAGGTCAGTAAGAAAACTCAGATTTTCTTTTACGGTTTTCAATGTTGATCGCTATGGCAATAACACTACATTTGTAACCAGAGGCGTAGCTACCGCCGTATCAGCCGTATAAATTATACGGGGCCCCCAAGTGTCAAGGGCCCCCGACGATTGGAATAAAAACATAAAATGTTGCTCTTAAATGAATACTTATCGCGGCGGTAAAGCTCCAATTATTGAACTCTATTTTCAAAAAGGCTATATCTAGTTTTGAATAAGCTAATGAACTAAAAATGAGCTACTATCAGTCAGTAATAGCATTAGTTACACGAGTCAGGATGCTATTGTCTTTGTTCTACTAAACTTAGATTAAAAGGGCTCCAAACAAGTTTTGATACGGGCCCTTCTGGCCTAGCTACGCCACTGTTTGTAACCCTTTGCCTACCATGACGCAGTTAGTGCACATTTTAGCAGGAATCGTCATTGATCCATGACGACGACATTTGGTGTTAAAACGGTGCATTGTACGACTATTTGTCAACCAATCAGTCGGAAACGGTTATGACGAATCGTACGCTTGTGCGTTGTTGATGCGGCAGAAAACATTAAACATGAAATATTTTTTTTTTCACTTTATGTTTTCAATAATCAGCTGCAAAAGTTATATTTCGACCGTGTAGCCAATCCGCCTAAGTTTTTTGAGGAAGAGATTATAAGAAAAAAAAAAAGATTATTTCTATGATTGTAATATTACTACGTTAATTTTGCATAATCTTAATATGTACATATAGATTTTTTTAGAATAATATTTTTTTCGTTACATTAATTCCACGGTAACTAAAATTCTATCTGACCAGCGGCCGAATTATGACGTCTTAAAACCAGGCTTGTTCCAGTGAGTGAAAGAGACAGAGCTATACAAGTCGTCTAGCGCCATCTCGTTCACTCACTGGAACAAGCCTGGTTTTAAGACATCAAGGCCCCATAAAGTAGTAACTTAAACAGGCTCTGCCGTTTGCCTTATTAAAGTCCAGCCGGGTGTAAGGGTTTTTATGCCTGAGTGTAGAATAAGAACCAGCTGAAGAGGAGAAGTTTTTGGCTATAAAAGCACTTCTTGCTATTTGTGCACGATAGACAGGACAGGAGATAAATTATTCCTGTTTGTACGAGAGACTACTAGAAGAGAATTTACATTTCAATTTAAATCTCAAATTAACAGAAATATTTACTGAGCATTGAAAACTAAACATACGGGATACAAGGTGGCTACCTTCAGGTCTTTATCACGAAGCCAAAATTTTCAATTACTTTGTATAAACATTTTTATATCAATTCCTAGTACAAAAGAAACCAAAACATCTACCGGAACGCGTGTCTGATCAAATATTTATATAATTTATAGCTTGTCAATATCTACAAAAGGGTTGAGCAATAAAAAATGGCACAGTTTGCACGCGCTATTAAACTATTAAATAAATTAAAGCGACGCGACTCGGGAAGCAAGGTACCCGTTGTAACTAGATTACAAATAAATGTTATGCTATTATACTGTAGCATTGGGAAGGTTAAACTTAAACAGTACCATCCAAAGGATTGTAGGGAGGAAATAGAAGTTATTCTACAAATTTTCCTACTAATTGATGGTCAGAGTGTCAGCAGAGTGACGGACCCCCCTCTAGAGAGCCAAACCTGCCGGGGTCGCGGAACTGTACGTATTACCGTGACCCCGGAACGTAAAGGGCTATTGAAGGACACCGTGGATTTAAGTCAGTTCGAGTCTGACAGTCCCTCCCGCTCTGCCCTGGGTGGGAGGACAGGTCATTTGATGATTTAAAAATTTGATGGTCTACGGTCTACGCTTTTCCAAGTGCTACGAACTAGGGCTGGTTCGCTACTCAAAGGTGCTACGCGACGGTCGCAAGATCATGCGTCTTTATTGCTTTTAAAATTTCTGCGTGTTTCTAAAGAGAGAGAGAGAGAGAGAGAGAGAGAGAGAGAGAGAGAGAAAGTGTATTTGTAAAATAATATTACCCACATAAAATATTAAATGAATAGTTTCTTAATATTTACCAATTTAGATATTTAGTTTATGAATACGATTCATTGTGTCTTCATTTCGACGGCACGAGACGCAGGCGCAGTTGTTGAGTCATTGACTGCTGCTCAGCGTGTTGCGGATTCGATTCCCACATGAAACAAATAATTATCAGGTAGGCTGGTCTGGGTGTTTGTGTATGTGAGCTTCGATGTTTGTAAAAGCACCCACGATACAGGATAAATTCCTAGTGTGGGGCAAAGTTTAAAAAAATGTCAAGCCTACGATATCCTCCTATAATTAAGTAAAACAACAACATTGTACAGTTAAATATTTTTGGAAGAGTATCTACAAATTACATGCCGGATTGTCTCCCTAAGAAACACTAACTGCAGGACGATCTCCGGCCACCGTAGGCGCGGGCATGCGGGCAGCGAGTAATGGGCGACTCGCTGCCCGACCATGGACCATGCCCGGGTCGACGGCGCGTTGTGTTCCACGCGCGCCTCAAGGAGTGTCAGCAAACTGACGGGGCCTGTAGAGGGCCAGAGCCTGCCGGGGTCGCGGGTCTTACCCATCACCGTAACCCCGGTACGTAAAGGGCTCGTGAAGGACACCGTGGATTTTAGTCAGTACAAGTCTGACAGTCCCTCCCGCCCTGCCCTGGGTGGGAGGACTCATTTGATGATTTTACCACGCAAAAAAAGAAACACTAACTCACATAAGTTTTAAATAATAATACATAATATGTAGTTTATGAATAAACGTTTAAAAATAAAAATAAAGTACCAACACTATTTCAACTTTAAACATTAATCATCAACTAATTTCTTCTTTCGTTTGAAAATCAAGAGTAGTAGGCGGAGCTTAGTCCGCCCTATTTGACCATAGCCAAGCCGTCTATAAAGCAGGGTGCACATCGAACCAACCCCCAGTAAGTACGCGATACACGCGCGGACGCACACTGCGCACGCTCTAGTCATGGTGGACAAAATTAAAATAGCATAATTATTTTTTACAGTAAAATATTTTAATTGATATTTTTCTAGAATATAGTGTTGTTAATGTGTGTAGTGAATAGTCTAAAGTAATAACGGAAGAATTTTGTTTAAAGTGAGTAACATTTTTTTAAAGTTAAGTTAAGTTGAGCAGGGCGTTCTGGGTTTAATTCCCATGTCGGGCAGTGTTATTGGGTTTTTTCATCAGGAGTTTCTTAGGAGCTGTAGATAGCAATATGCTATCCCCTTAGAATATAGAACTTCAATTTATCTAGCAAAATGTGGGTGTTTCTATACTTTACTAATATCATAAAGCTGAAAAATTTGTTTGTTTGTGTGGTCGGTTGAACGCGGTAATCTCAGAAACTACTGGTTCGAATTCTTAATTATTTTTTGTCGGATAGCTCATTTATTGAGGAAGGCTATGGTATATATAACATCACGCTAAGTACAATTGGAGCCGAGCAGCGGAGATGAAACCATGGGGAACGGCTAATCAGTGGTGAAATAGCTATATGAACTGAAAACACTTTGTGTTCTCTAGACTCTAACGGCAAATTTAAATTTGAATAGTAGTAGCAATGGTTAAAAAATGAATAGCATTTAAACTAATTGTTACTTAACTACTGGTCAATTAACTGGCCTGGAATGTTATCTGGCGTTAAATACTTTTTATTTTTCGGTTCAGTGAAAACTATACTTCGATTTCAAATTTCTTTTTTCATACTTAAGTACTTTTATACTTCAGATATTTATGACTTAAAAACTACAAACCGTATCACAAAACCAAGCAACTTATACATCAAAATAATATTTTAACATACAATAAAAACTCCTCATCCACATCAACCAACTAATATTATTACGCCAAGTCATAATATAAAACGTATAAAACAATTGTATAGCAATTAACTATGCGACTCGGTCGCGGTTGGCTGGTCATAGTCGGAACAAATGCCGGTCGCGTGTCGGACGCGTGGTCGGGGCACAGGTGGCGCACCCGAGCGATTGAGCGATTGAAACATTGCGGTCGGTGTTTCAGTGTTCAAGTATTGAAATTAAACAATCTGAAGTGGCAGTGGGCTGGTCATGTCTGTCGTAGAACCGAAGAAAGGTGGAGTAGGAAGTTTCTCGAATTACCACTCTCTCAAATGACCGCACGGACCTGAAGGTAGCAGCCAGTGGTTGAATGAGAACAAAGGGCGCTCCTTGGGCGGGGGGGGCTATGTTCAGCAGTGGACTGCTATTTGGTGAACTGATGGTTAAAATTAAGAAATTTGGTAAATTAATTCTCACATAGAATTGATACTTTGAAACTGTTGCCATCAATTGGGCACTCAATAACACATCGTCAAAATTAAGAATCGAAACCAGGAGCTCATACTTTACAGTAGAACGTGTGATGAGACCATTAAGGCTGCTAAATCATACACATACAATACATCATAATTGTAAGATACCTATAATATCGCAACAGTTTATCTTTCTGGAGATCTAAAAACTGTCGGTAGCATCCTTCTAATAAGAAGGAGTTTATAAACAAAATAAAAAGTCGAACCTTTGAGGAATGCTCATAACCGTACCCATACAGCCAAAACTATCGTATTACAATAAATAAATAAATAGTTTAGTAATATGGCCGAGTGTCGGGCACGCGACGCGACGCGTGGCCAACGCGTGCTTATAACAGGTGGCCTTACGCCGATCTTGTTCGTAACTATTATTACTTTTAGGCAAGCGTTCTTCACCGTTGACCACACCAGAGGTTACCATCAGGCTAAATGGAAGTCAAAGGCGAATCTATCGCTAAATAAAAAAAAAAAGTTTAGTTTTAAGCATTCTGATGGTCGCTTTCGTTTATCATTGCAAATTGATGCACTTTTGTAGAAATAATCGATTTTGGATATTGGAACTTCAGGCACAAAAAGTATAAAAGGATTTGTCAATTTCGTTTACTCGTGGCTAAATAATTACAGCCGCACAGGCCGATCATCCGGGGTAAGCCGCGCTTGCCGAGAATGGTTTGTGGATGGGTGGTCATAGCAAGATTCCTTCGTGCCTCGGAAAGCACGTAAAGCCGTTGGTCCCCGCTGTCATTTGTAGATCTTTAACAGTATTTTCTGTTAGTCAGAAGCTCTAAAGTCTGACAAACCAGTCTTACCATAAGGTATCGTATTACCCAGTAACTGGGTTGTGGAGGTCCGATAGGCAGTCGCTCCATGTAAAATACTGATATCCAGCTGCATCCGGTTTGAATGGAAGCCGACCCCAAAATAGTTGGGAAAAGGCTAGGTAGGTGATGTTTACTGTGAATGATGCCTGAGATTTAAAATACAAATGCACTCATAGTGTTTCATTTCAAATATTTTTATAAATCAGGTATTTTCGTCATACTACCGATCAATCTGAAGGGCGTATTGGAGCACCCTAAATCGGAAATCTGTCCGGAAGTAGGAAGTGATAAAGTTCAACAGTAACTGACTTTGTGTGGTGTTGGTCACGCAATGCTCTGGTCGTGGGGTGGGTCACCTGCCTGTCCCGGCGGTGTAATAATTGGTGCAAGACAAATAATGAGGGTAGAAAATATCCAAATATTTAAGAGCTTTGGAAAAATGTGGAAAACGCAGCAATGCTTTTGATTACGTCGATTAACAAATTAAATCAGGAAAAGAATTAATCAGGAGATCCTGATTAATTCTTTTCCTGATTTAATTTGTTAATTATTTTTTATTTGTTAGTCTAACATAAAAACAAATCCAAAAGGCACATAGGTATTGGATAATAAATTAATTAAGTTTAAATTATCTTCAAAAGTATAATGTTTTATCTCTTTGTTTCAGATTTGAACAATGTACAGCACCAGCTTCGAGGACTATTGTGATTTCAATGAAAGCATCTGCAGCAATGACTCCGGGATAGACAGATCTTACACAGACTCCTTCATGAACTCCACCAACAGCACTCCATTAAAACATGACACCTCAGACCTTGGGATATCTCTAACTCCATCCAAAGATGTCAGAAGAAAACTCTTCAGTGATGAATACGACTCTTTCCAAAATCAAGTTGATGATGTCAAAATATTTGATGAAAATATACAAGTAATGAACACATCAACACCTAAGAAAGAGAAAAAGCCAAAAGATTCTACTAAGCCTAAAAGGAAGTACGCCAACGGGAAGAACAGAATCTCAAGATGTAAAAGTCCTACACAGCTGATGAAGATTAAGAGGAACAGAAGAATGAAGGCAAATGACAGAGAAAGGAATAGAATGCACATGTTGAACGAAGCCTTAGATAGATTGCGATGTGTACTACCAACGTTTCCTGAAGACACAAAGTTGACGAAAATAGAAACTCTGCGGTTCGCACACAACTACATTTTCGCTCTTAGTCAAACTTTAGATTCCTTAGACAATATTAACTCTGGACAAGCTCCACTAGAAAACTGCAGTCTTAACCATGACACACTACAAAATTATCCAACAACTGTCGAGAAAGTCACAAAAGATGCTTTCAGAGATATATTTTCAATTCCAAACAAACCTGAAGGATGTAACGATGGCAGCTATAGAAACTTCCAAGGATTTAGCAGACCTTTTCCTAATGGATCCAATTTCATGCAAACATCAGAGGGTGTGCTCATAAATGTAGGAAATGTTACCGTGTCTGTGAACAATAAGGGAGGAAACTGTATAACATCCACTACTGGGACAGGTTTCTTTACTCATCCTTCAAGTTTCGGCGAAGATATGAATCAACAAGCTTATCAATACCAGAGGTACGGAGCATCCACCTATAACGATGCTACTTATGAAGCTAATCATGTAAATGTTAACGGAGAATATTTCAACCAGAAGAATTACGAAATATTCAAGAATGCTTTTGACACTGCAGCAAAGAGTAGAAAGGTTGAGAAGACTGAAGATTATATGTATGGAAAATATAATAACACTATGTACGGATATACAGATACAACTTGTTATACAGGAAATACAAATGAATATTTACAAAATAGCTATTATTATACTGATCAGAGGTGTTACAGCAGAAACTTTTATAACAGAGCTCCTAGTGTTGTAAATGCTCAAATCTGATGTTTGTAAAGCTAGTTACTATGTACAAAATATTTTTGATATAATTATACAAATTAGATTTAAGCACACATTGTATTATACCAAAGACAATAAGATTTAGTGTTAGAATAAGTTGGTTTTGTAAAAGTCTATTTTGCTAGTCATTTTTGTGAAATAAAATATCCTTTTTTATATTTGTATTTACCTGTTTCATTCAGAGATGTGTTTTAAGTTCTCCGATCTAAAACAGACTAAACCAAATAAGAATGTAGCTTAGACTACATACTCATGGTTAAAAATAAAAAGGCTTAGGCTAAAATAAAGAGGGAAAAGACTTAATAAATGTATGGTAGGATACACAAAGGGTCCAGGAAGAAAATAAATGAGAATAGATAGAAAGATGACTGAGAATAGATGGATCAACAAACAAATAGAAGCAGTTTGCAAAGTATCGATCAGTCAAGTTTAAACAATAGCAAATAAACGGTAGCCTAGTTTAACGTTAGAAAGGGAGAAATTGACGCATGATTTACCACTGTGTAATAATACAAGTAAGCACCATGAATATAAATCAAATAGGAACAATGAACGTTAAAGAGCGAAAAGTTGTGAATGCTTATGCGCACCCCTATGGCTGCATTGTTCAGGATCCATAGAAAAATAAATCACCCCATGAAATCTACAAAAATACACCTTATTTCGTTAAAATAAAGTCTAACATAACAGCAGAAGTAATTTTGTTAGCCGAGAATAGGGGCACCCGTTTGGATCGAGTTACGATTTTCAAAAACGAATGTTTGCTTTGGAAATTCGTTACGAGCATTGTTGCTGGACGTACGTGTTTGCTCCAATTATTTAGATGTCATATTTTTGGGACCATTGTTAGGCCGGGAACAAATCAGTAACGTACCTTCTAGTTATAGTTGAATTGAATTTTCCGCAATATGGACGGAATTAATTGGATCTTATGAATTCCCTAATATATCTCGAAATACAGCCTGCAAGAACCACTTAAGTAATTGGCGTGACCATTCATCACAATAGTGTTATTATTCGAAAAGAATATTATAGGAAAATGTACATTACATAAAACTAAATAAAACATTATATTCTTAGCATACCTATTTTCTTTTTTGTTTGGAGATCTAATGAAAAAGCTGTACTATTTGCTGATACGAAATCGAAAGCAATAAATTCTTCGTAAATTCAAAAACAAACAAATCTACAATAAAACCGATAATATCCATCAACACACAAATACCACCTGGTGTCCAACTGTCACCCAAAATTACAATAATTACTGAACAAATCTGGGCTTTCGACACGCGCCATTGCGCAGGAGTTCTGATTCGAAATGGTGCAAACAGGAAATTAGCTTCCGACTAAGAGTTAATGTCGGTGTCGCTTCTGTATTTATGTGATTGATTGGCAATCCGAAGTAAGCAGAGTATGAGTTATTGTAAGGATAAGAATGTAGATAGATTTAAATCTGAGATATATTCTTTGCGAAAAATATAGCAAGAAGAATCGCGACAGATTCAGACAAACATGTGCTAGAATCTTAAAAAAAAATGGTTGGATTTCGCAGCTCTGGCCGAAGTGATTTTCCTTATAGATAACATGTTACATAACAAAACAACACAATCTTGCAAGAAATAGTGAGATCAAAAATGTATTCATACTACTCTTTGCATCTTGACAACATGAGTCGGCAACTACAATGAGACAAACTCACACCTATTGCAATTTTCTGGTCACAAACCACGTTTATTTAACTCCATTGACACTGTGAACACAAATGACACGCCGTAACAGCCGTGTCCATACACAATGTAGCGAAACCAACGGATTATCACGGCTACCGATGGAACCAAACATTTATCCACCCCATTCTTGGAGCCAATCTAACATACAAAGTAAATTAGACCTTATTCTATTGTATATATAATTCTAAGTCGATAATATGCGTTTCTCCGCAAAAGAAATGGAATTTTGAAACCAATTATTATCTAGACTATATTTTGACCAGAACTTCGGATTAAAGCACCACAGTGCATTAATGAGTCTTGAATGTATTTAAGCTAAAATTGCGAATTCAAAATAATTTAGTAGGGAACCAAGTATTTATAGAAGTAATACATTATTCGAAAGCAAATTTGAATAAAATAGCAAGACTGAAATGTCTTAATCTGCAAGTAAATAGGTGACAATGGCGTTGTCTTACTTTGAAAATGAATAAAAATAAAACTGGCACTAATATTTCATAGACGATTTTATCTACTACATTGAAACTGCTAAAATGCGGTACTTAGCAATATCTCCCCACAAATCTGTTGTAACTGCGCCGGTGGCTATTAATCCAATGCATTGGGATGCCACCCTAGTGCAGTAAAACCAATCAATTTTTATACACCATCTTTGTGTGTGGAACTTTTTACTTTTTGGCTCAGTTGACAACAAGGTACGGGTGGACTTCGAACTTTCAGTTTCTCTTTGGAAAGTCACGTTTGAGACTAATCTATGCTTGAATGGCTTTGCATTTTGAATATTTTATCCAGTTTGATTATTTTTTTAATACGCAAAAAAAAGCCTAACAAAATCTATACTACTTATTTTTATAAAGCTAAAGAGTTTGGTGCTTGGTCGCTAATCTCAGGAACTACTTATTACTAATTAATATTTTTCTTTCAGATAGCTCATGTATCAAGAAAGGCTACAAAACATCACGCTACTTACCAATAGGAACCGAGCAACGAGGGTGAAAACACGAAGAACAGCTAGTAAATTATAATAAAAATGTAAATTCACATCCAGCCGGTATTCGAATAATGCGACCTGATCCAAAAAAACCATAATATTATAATTTTAACCGCTTACTTATGAGAAAATTATTCAGATTACCCTTTAAACTGTTTCGTAAGGACTTTTTTTTTTTAAACTATCCGATTTTTCTAAGACAAAACACTGAATAAACTCACAGGAAATTAGGTAATTGTAATAGGAAATTAACCAATAATTAGGTCTTAGATAATTGTATTAACACAGTATAAACACAGACAACACAAAACACATTACTTAACCACGAAGCCTCGCACAATAAAGCTGATTACAGAATACAGATTGGAATAATCCATTAGTAGAGACTTACTAACCGGGTATTTTTAGAAACACCCAATTTTCATTACAGTTCGTAGCACTCCATTCTATTTCACCTGCTATATTTTTTGGGCCTTACTTCAGCTGATCTTCTCCGATTTCGCATATTAGGGCCAAACGTTAAAATATTAAGTTAAAAATAACTAAAACCCGATTACGAAAAAATCGCGCACTGATAACTATAAAACAAGAACAATATTCATTTGACCGAGTAATAACCGTGGTCGTATGCCACCGATTGTCTTTCTAACTTAACTACTTTTTAAGTTATTTTTAACTTTTTTTTTTACACTATTTTGGGGTTATTTATTAAAGTGAGTAATTTATGTTATATGTATAGATTTTGAGTTTTTTTAGCAGTCTCAGTTTTTGAACTTGAATATAATGTTATGCACAGTATGTATAAAACTAACAATCTACAAAGGCGGATTTAGTGTTTCTCTATCAGTCTAAGTTGCGGTGATTTTTCATATCCTCTAGGAACTTTTATCCCGCCTAAAGTTTTTGTATCCCAATTAATCAGCAAGCCACACAATATAATCAATTAGTTTGTGTAATCTAGTCGCGCCCGCACCAATCCCATTAGCCCTCGATCCACGTATGAAACTCGGTTGGGTTTCAAGTTTACCATTTCCTGTTTATTTAAAAGAGGACAGGCCAGTCTAACCAGTATTTTATAGCAGGCCTGTTGGTCTAGTGGTTAGTGACCCTGACTGCTATGCCGGAGGTCGTGGGTTCGATTCCCACCCAGGACAAATGTTTGTGTGATGAGCACGAACATTTGTTCTGTGTCTGGTTGTAATTTATCTATAATATGTATGTATTTAGAAATATATAAGTATGTTTATCAGTTGTCTAGTACCCATAACACAAGCTCTGCTTAGCTTGGGACTAGATGTCGTTGTGTGATAGTTGTGAAAAAAAAAAAAAAAAAAAAAAAAAAAAAAAAATTGCTATTCATACCGCACACGGTTTCTTCATCTAAACACTTTTAATCTTTGAATAACACAAATACATTTCTATTCTGTCAGTCAAAACTTTGGGTACCTACTATAAGGCTGCGGTTCCGCTGTGGCGGACTGAACCACAGCGGAGAGCGATTCACAAATAACATGGCTTGAAATCCACATCTCTTCTCCACTCAAGCCATGTGATTGTGGTGAATTGCTCTCCGCTCTGCTCCACTCCACCTCAGTGGAACCGCAGCCTAAAATCCTAAAGCATGACAGCTTACATCGTGTATTCATACGCCATAAAACACCTTTGGGCTATGTGTCTTTCAAGTAAAAATATCACAAAAATACCCTATAAACTCAACAGTTAATTAAATAAATAAAAAAACTATAATCAAATATAAAACACATGTGCGTTATCGTATGTCCAGAAACCTAGCCCTGGGCTAATTGGTCCACTGGTGTTTGTTTGTCTGTTTGATTTTGTTTAAAATTCATCCCGGCCCCGGGCAGTACCTATTTGTTTAGTCCACTAAGCTAATATTCTCGTTTGTTTAAGTTTTTTAATGGAAGGGTGGTTTTATTTGATTTTGATGTGGTCGCCTCGGAATTTTATTTTAATTTAGTCCTCAGAGTGTGTTGTAAATTGATTCAATTATCTTCAACCAGAAATGTATTTGAAAAGTTATTTATTTCATTTGTGTCCAGTATGTCGTCTCGTTTGCAACACTGTGCTTTACAAGCTTGCTAGCTTGCAAAATTTTGCAATTTTGGTGTACAAAAAAGTATATTCTGTTCTGTTTTAATCTTGCTAAAACTGCATTATTTTTCAGAGTAATTGACTAACCTAAATTTATTTACGCATAACGTGACTATTTTATTATTTAAAATATTTATGAAATATGTGCTACTGACTTCTAAAATTGCTAAAAATGGATAGACTGAATGAATATTTTGCTAAAATCGATTACAAATATTCATTGTACCCAATATATCGAATCCCAAACATTATCCTAATATAGAAAAGTATCAATTCTGTCATTCTCCGCATTAATACCACAAGATGAATTGGCATCACCACAAATTGGCTATACAGCTGACGTTCAATTTACCTATCAATTACCATTCAAAAATAAACTCTATCCTACCCGAATAAGACTCAAATTACGCGTAAAACCTCATGGCCATGTCACCAGCAGAGATAGAGCCGTAGAGTTCCCTTGTTTAGTAAAAATTGGTACAAAAGTGAAACGGAACAACATTTGGCAGAGGTCTTAATAAATTGGTGCAAGTCATTTAGGGAGAAGAGCTTAGTGATTTGACGTTCAGCAAATATTGTAAATTATTTATTATAAATATTAGTTGGTGTGTTCAATCAATTCTATGGCTACCATTGGTTTTATAGAATTGTGTTTGTGGAACTAGTGATATTATTAATGACAGTCTCTGTATATATGATCCGACCTTCAGATTCAATTCACTCAATAAAATAAGTGTTAATGGAAGAAAATAGTATTTTTCAGTGAAATACTGAAAATAGATTTCAAGTAGCTTCCATGTGTTGTAACATCACTATATTAGTGTTATAGTAAGCATGTACACCACTACGGATTGTCTATGTATCCGGTCTCACTGTCATGTCCGTCACTGACATGTAACGCTCTGTGTCTGAACCGTCTGTCTGTTATTAAAATATATAATCAAGAAGTCATTTCATTTATCACCAACATAACATGGTGTCAGAAGTCTAAGGAGCCCTAGTGTCGAAAATCAAAAAAATCTGCCGTGAAAATGCAAAACCCAAGTACGAGTGGCGGCGTGGTCAGCACTCAAGATGGCGAAAAAGGCTTAAATTCAAGTCTAAAGCAACTGACAATTTCGTCCGATCCAGCCAACAACAATGCGGAAAGCTGGAAACGTTGGTATCAACAATTGGAGTTATATTTGCTAGCAACAGGCCTGGACAAGTCGAGCGAGAAGCGGAAAATCGCAATTTTACTCCATCTAATTGGAGAACGAGGTGTGAACATATTTAACACATTTAATATTAAACTCGATGGCAGCACGTTCAACGATGTCAAGTCAAAATTCGACAGTTTCTTCGAGCCGAGAAAAAATGTCACCATGTGCAGATATTTGTTCTTCACACGCAGGCAGGAGAAATCCGAAAGCATCGAAGACTTCATCACGGATTTAGAAATCAAAAGCAAAAATTGTGAATTTGGCACGCTAAGGGAATCATTAATTAAAGATATTTTTATTGCAAATCTCAACAATGAATTATCACATGTTCGTCAAAGATTGCTACAAGAACCTGATCTGACATATCAGAGGATGCAGGAACTAACAAGGACGCTCATAGTCGCACAACAGGATGCCGAAAGGATCGTCAAAGACAGTAGTGTTCCTGGTGAAAATATCATGCATCTTAGTCGGAGGAGCCGTGGTCGAGGAGACAGCCGACAACGAGCTTCCAGTCGCAGGTCAGCATCGAACAGTCGTCAGTCAGCGTCGAGCAGTCGCAAAGCATCGAACAGCGAACACAGCAGCTCTAAGAAGTGCAGTCGCTGTGGGCAGTCTCATCGCTACAAGTGTCCAGCGAAAGGCGTTCAATGCAGGTCATGTAACAATTTCAATCATTTTGCTAAATATTGTCTTAAAAATAAAAAAGTCAGCCAGTTGCAATCGTTTAATTCAAATGAAAGTAGTCAAGATCATTTTATTGGTATGTTAAATAGTCAATTAAAGTCGAGTCAAAGTCATAAAAGTCATTCATATCAATATGATCTATTGGGCACACATGTCAGTCAGTCCAGTCAGTCACATAATAGTTGCAGATCACACAGCAGACACAGACACAGCAGTATACAGATGGGCACAAGTCAGTCACCGTCACATCCCAATGATGAATACAGTGACAATAATAATTCTGAGAGACATATTAGTCAACGTCCCCATTCAAATTATCTCTGTGATGACAATAGTGATGAATCTGAGAGATCCAAAAGTCATTATGAAGATCTCAGTGATGAAAATAGTCACATATCTGAGAGATTCAACAGTCAACGTCCCCATTCATATTATCTCTGTGATGAGAATAGTGACAAAAATTATTCTGAGAGAGATGAATATCTCAATGATGAGATTAGTCACACATCTGAGAGATGTAGTCTAAATAAAAAACGTCCAAGTCAAATATTCCAGTCAAATAGTCATAATAAAAAATGTCAACATCTCAATGAGGAATATAGTCACAAGTCTGAGGGATTACAGGGTCATCATCACATAAATTTTAATAACAGTCAGTCACAGAACAGTCAGTCACAAAACAGTCAGTCTAAACAGTCACACAAATCATTAGTCAGTCACTCAGAGGTAAAACATAATGTCAACACTTTGCAAAATAATTCTTGTAAAAAGTCATGGGAAATTAATTTGTTACTAGGAAGTAAACAAATAACATGCATCATAGACTCTGGTGCAGATGTCAATATAATGTCAAAACAAACATTCAATTATGTCAAACGTCAAAATAAACTGTCACTTGTCAAATGTCACGTAAATGTCACAGGATTTGGTGGAAAAACCATTCCAATTTTGGGAAAAGTGGATATAAGTTGCAATTTGTGCATAAATAATAGTAAAGTCGTCGAATCAATAACATTTATAATAGCCAATTTAGATTGTCCAAATGTTCTTGGTCTACCAACTTGTGAAAAGTTAGGTATAATAAATCGTGTCTTTTCAGTATCAAAACAAAACTTTTGTAAGCAAATTCTTACACAATATAACGATGTTTTTCAGGGTCTTGGATGTCTACCTCCAGTCTGTCATCTTAAACTCAAGCCTGATGCTGTACCATGTGTGGATCCACCAAGAAAGGTTCCATTTGCTTTACAAAGAAAGCTACGTGAAGAGTTGGATCGCATGGAGAAATTGAAAGTTATTGTCAAGGTTACAAAACCTACAGAGTGGGTTAACTCAGTCGTCATAACAGTAAAAAGTTCAGGTCAGTTAAGAATTTGTCTAGATCCTAGAAATTTAAACAAGAACATAATGAGAGAATTCTATCCATTAAAGTCAATTGATGAGATTAGGTCTCAGCTAGAAGGTGCTGTATGTTTTTCTCATTTGGATGCATTCTCAGGATTTTGGATGCTACGTCTCGATGAATATAGTTCTGAATTATGTACTTTTCAAACACCATTTGGTAGATATAAGTATTTAAGATTACCTTACGGCATAAATGCCTCGTCTGAAATATTTCAAAGAGTCATGATGAATTTATTTGGTGATATAGAAGGAGTCTTAATTTTCATAGATGATATTTTAGTTTATGGGCCAAATGAGTCAGTACATAATGAAAGATTACATAAAGTCATGCAAAGAGCTCGTCAAGTCAACTTAAAGTTTAATAAGTCAAAATGTAAATTCTTAGTCTCAGAAGTATGTTTTTTGGGTTATGTCTTCAGTAAAGATGGTGCAAGGGCAGATCAAGAGAAAGTCAAAGCCATTGTCAATATGCCCACACCAAAAAATGTCAAAGAGTTACAGAGGATACTAGGTATGATCAATTATTTAGGACCTTTTATAAGTAACCTGTCAGAAAAAACTCAAATATTAAGAAATCTTTTGAAAAAAGATTCAGTCTGGACATGGGATCAGAATCATAGTCAATGTCTTAAAAAACTGAAAGATGAGATTACTAACTCACCAGTTTTAGCTCATTATAATCCCAAGATTCCATTAGTCTTGTCAGTCGATTCGTCAAAGTCAGCTTTAGGTGCAGTAATTTTACAGAAAAACAAACCTATTGCATATAGTTCAAAAACTTTAACTGAAACCCAAGAAAGATATGCTCAAATTGAAAAAGAGCTATTAGCTATTCAATTTGGTTGTGAAAAATTTCATCAATATGTATATGGTAATAGAGTCACAGTACATACTGATCACAAACCATTAGTCTATTTATTTAAAAAACCATTACATGATGTACCAGCTAGATTACAGCGTATGATGTTAACTTTACAAAAATATGATTTGGAAGTTATACATGTCCCAGGTAAAGAAATGTATATATCAGATACATTGTCAAGAGCAGCTTTAAAAGACCATTATATACCTGAAAATGAATCACAAATGTCTTGTCATGTCAATTTAATGTATGCTAACTTAGCAATTACAACAGAATATAGCACAAAATTAGCAAAGGAAACCAAAGTCGATGAATCCTTGCAATTATTGAAAAAATATTATAATGAAGGTTGGCCAAAAAGCAAAAACCATGTCAGTCCATTGGTAAAACCATTTTGGAATATTCAAGGAGAAATCCATGTCATTAAAGATTTAGTGTTCAAAGGTTCAAAATTAATAGTACCACAGTCTATGCATAAAGAAATGTTAGACAAGATTCACAAAGGTCACCAAGGTATAAATAAATGTTTAAAATTAGCAAAAGAATCTTTGTATTGGCCAAATATGTCAAGTGATATTAAGAATTTAGTAGAACAATGTCTTGTATGTGCAAAATTCAAACCATGCAATCAAAAGGAACCACTACAAAATTTTGAAATAAGTAAATATCCATGGCAACAAGTCGGTATTGATTTAATGCATTTTGATAATTTAGTTTATTTAATTGTCACAGATTATTACTCAAAATACATAGAGATTGCTTTATTAAATAAAAATAGTACATCTCAAAATGTTATCACTCATTTAAAGTCTATTTTTGCTCGTCATGGAATTCCATTGTCATTAGTGTCAGATGGTGGACCTCCTTTTCAGTCAATTGAATTCAAAAAATTTATGTTAGAATGGGACATAGAACATATTGTTACTAGTCCATATCATTCACAGTCAAATGGTCAAGCAGAAAGCTCAGTCAAAATTATAAAAAACATGTTAAAAAAATGTAAAGAAAACAAGTCTGACCCATACATAGCTTTATTACAATATAGAAATACACCGAAAAATAATTTGTCTTCACCAGCACAATTATTAATGTCTAGAAACTTAAGAGATAACATCCCAGTGTCATACAAAAGATTAAAACCAAAAGTAGTAACTTTTAAGGATTATAAGGAGTCAGTCAAGAAAAATAATGAAAATAAATCAAAGCATTATGATAAAAATACAAAGTCTTTGTCAATATTGTATTATAATGATCATGTCTATTTTAAAAGAAATCCTAAAAGTGACTGGGAACAAGCTATTGTTAAACAAAGAATGTCAAATAATAGGTCATATGTTGTTGAGGATGTCCATGGTGTTAGGTATAGGAGGAATAGAATTCACTTAAGACATAAGTATTCTCATAACTTCGCAAACCCTCCTATGCAATCCAACTCGTCACAGGGGAGAGAGGAAGGTGACAGACAGGAGTCTTCTGAACATAAAGATTCCTCATCTCAAAAATCCTCAAGTGTAACAACAAGGTCAGGTCGTATTGTCAAACCTACTAGAAGGTTAATAGAGGAAATAGATTAATTATAATTAAGTACATAATATGTAAGAATGTTATGTAAGTTGTAACTATAAGTATTTTTAAGTATGTATAATTGTCATAAGATAGTTACATAGCACAGTAAGTCTTTTAAGTATTTGTCAGAGGTTTAATTAGAACTCAACAGGGGGGATGTTGTAACATCACTATATTAGTGTTATAGTAAGCATGTACACCACTACGGATTGTCTATGTATCCGGTCTCACTGTCATGTCCGTCACTGACATGTAACGCTCTGTGTCTGAACCGTCTGTCTGTTATTAAAATATATAATCAAGAAGTCATTTCATTTATCACCAACATAACACCATGCACGACTTTACTACAGGCACTTTCTTTCAGGAACTTATGTACCTATCTCGCTACCAAAATTCGTCAAAATCGGTTCAGAGGTTTAGACGTAAAACCCTAACTAACTAACTTACAAACAAACTCACTTTCGCAAAATCGATTAGTTACAAAACGCTTTTACTCAATAAAAAGTATAAG
Source organism: Agrotis puta (assembly GCA_943136025.2). Classification (NCBI taxonomy): domain Eukaryota; kingdom Metazoa; phylum Arthropoda; class Insecta; order Lepidoptera; family Noctuidae; genus Agrotis; species Agrotis puta. The sequence goes on from OW964168.2 coordinate 1,276,911, forward strand.
TCCGAAATATACATTATTAAAAAATAAGAGACCCGTATTTTTTTCTTTTGTTACGTAAACTAAAATTTACGAAGATACAACGCTTCCAAAAATCACAAAACGTCACTCGCTCGGTACAATTTTACAAGCATTATGACGTCATAAGCCCCCACTCCCTAAAATGGAAGCGTTATATCTTTGTCAATTTTCATTGATTAAAAAATACATAAAATACGTGTCCATTATTTTTCAATATACTAACTGACGGACTAAAAACATTTTCAATTTATTTATGTAGTAAAATACCCTATTACTCACAACTAATTTTACTAAAAACCTTTGAACAGATTAATAAGTGACCAACGCAACTGTCAGTACGTCCTACCTACCTACTTAATTTAAACAAGCAAAACGATTGCATTTCATATACTTGATAAGTTTATTCTACACCAAGCGTAAACACTTGAAAACCTTTCATTAATCTCATACTAACTCACTAAAATAGACCTTATTGCAAAATTCATACAAATCACTATCGAACAGACAGGTTTGGCAAGCCAATAGAAGATCAGTGGTGATAGAATTTCAACATTAGATCTGAGAACGTAAGGTTAGTTTTTGAATGAGATATGTAGCTAGGGTTGTCCCAAGTATAACATTTGGTACTATGGGTCGAGTTTGGTACTTGAAGTTGATTGAAAACTAACTGTATCTTTGTGTGTTTGTTTGTTGAAATAATATTATAAATAGGAGTTACGCTATCGAGTCGAGTGGACATCTGTGGCTAGTTTAGCTCATTAATTCTTGCAGATTTTTTAGATTTACGTATTATTTACTTCCTTTTTTACACGAAAACTACGAAAGAGATAGTCTGGAGTTTTGAGAATTTTATAACCTGTCTAGCCTTTTCCCTACTAACTAACTAACTATGTTGGGGTCTGCTTTGAGTCGAACTGGATGCAGTTGAAAATAAGTATTTTACTTCGAGCGAGCTGACCTCCACAACCCAAAAACTAGGTAATTTGTCTTACAGTTAGGCTTTTTGACCAACAGTAACGACTGTCAAAGATCGATTAAATGACAGCCTGGACCAAAAACTTCACATAGTTTCTGAGAAACGGAGGAAACTCGCTGTGAATGAGAAAAATGGTTGATGATCAAGAAATTCAATACTTTACAAGAAAAAAAAACTCGTTACACGAGAACGTACTATTTCGGAAGAAGTAGAGTGAATAGAACGTGAGGAGACTGCTCCTGCTTGTTGCTACGATATCTTTGAAGTTGTTCTTTTGAATTTGCAAAAGAACAACATTGCTAAGGTAGCGACTTTACACCCACTATTCTGTTGTTCTTTGGTATTATTTTTTTTCTATCTGTTTCCTATGTCGCCAAAATCCTTTTCAATTTTGGAATTTCTGACCGCCGAACTTCTCACGACCATCAAACTGAGTATCTATCTATCAACTATGAAGTAGCAATAGATAAAACACTTAAAAATCACGACTCTATTGATCCTATAAAAATATCATTTAAAAAATTCACACGTTAACAATGACAAAATTAACCCTATCATCGCTCATGGCTTTTTAAATACTGTGTAATGCTAATGTTTATCCCACTTGAGTAGAAGCGTGTCATATTTAGTGGCAAAAAGTACCAACTATTGGTGACTTCAAGTGTCATTTTAGGATTCCGGATTACAAACAATTCGCGTAACAAAAATGGGTGTGAAATTCACACGGGTTTTTTAGATAAATTACTTATCGGTAGAAAAATATAATATGAGCTTAAAACCTATTGTTGTTTATGTACTTATAATGAGGACCTGGGAACGCTCAGCTTCAAACTCACTTTCAGACTCGCTGTTTTAAATAAACAATTAACCTAATTAGTTTTATGTAATTCAATTAATATAATATTTAAACGGGTTTGTGACGATTCGGACAATATATTCGGACAGTGTCCGATTTTATCCATTTTATTAACATTAGAATTTCAAACGGGTTATTTACGAGGTTTGTTATTTGTTTCGAATTTCCGATTAATGTTCTAATGATAGTGTTAGTGACCATGTCAGTTTAAAAAGTTATGTTTTTTTCACGGATGCTCAAATTAGAGGAAGAGTTTAAATAGCACTAATAACACGAGGGTTGGTGACCAGTTGTCAAGTGTGACGCCAAGTCAGCCACGTGGCGGACGCGTGGCGGTGCGTGTGTCGTGCCAACCGATATGCTTATGATATCACAGATTGGGTTAATTAAGTAATACGGTGCAACAAGTAGACCAGGCGGATGGGATGAAAACAATACCGCAGTTTCTGCGAGCCTCAATTTTTAACCAACTTCAAAAAGAGGCTCTCTACTCAACCAAACTTACTTATTAAATGTAAAGTATAATCGACTTCAAAAGCTTAAAAAAATATATGTCCATGTGTTATTTATTAAAGTCGATAAATATTATCGCTCTCTAAGTCGTGATATCAATATGATGAATATTTCGGTGTGATTTTATAAGTTTTCCAAGATTTAAATTTTTTTCAGGACATTCACAAAAACTTCATAAAGAATCTAATTTTGTTAATTCAGCAACTAATTATAAGCTACCTCTGCCATGTGTACTAAACAATTCATCAATTATGTACTCTATTACACTTTAACACCCACGACTCGTGTCTTTAAAGTGTATAAACGTGCCGACCGCTTGCCGGACGCGTGCCGGTCGCGTGCCGGACGGTATAGTTATCATAAGCGGTTTATAATACGCAGATTGGTAGCAATTAGGTTGCTTAGTCTATCCTTTAAGTCCATGGTCAATAGGAAGTGCTGTCATAGTGCACATAGCTATATAGTTCATTGCTACAGACATCCAGGACCCAGAAGTACTAACTTCTGGGTCCTGGATGTCTGTAGCAATGAACTATATAGCTATGCTACGACTGCTACGAGAATTGGCGTAGCATTGTCAAAGTTCGTAGACAAGACGCTACGTAGCAATTAGAAAAAGTCGATGAGCCTACGCCATTTTGTGGATGTTATATATTTATTTTTTGTATCGGATATGCCTCTATACTAATATTATAAAGCTGAGAAGTTTTTTCTTTGTTTGGTTGAACGCAATCTCAGGAGCTATTGGTTCGAATTCAAAAAATATTTTTGTGGATTATCCAACAAAAAAAAGAAAACAACTTTTAACCAAGAGTTGAGAGGACACACGGGACAATGAAAAAATTTACATCTTTTACTTTTTAACAAGTGCTCGCTTTTCAATCTTTCAAGTCACGTTTCAATACAAAAAAAAAACTTTCTCTTTTATTATTATCAAAGCACACAGAGCAATCTGACCGATTGTCGCGGTGTCAAACCGTTTACCCTTATCGCTTCTATCCGACACCATGGAACATACAACGGACCCCATCTGTCGCGATGCATCGGTGCACTGAGAACAATGGTGCCTTTCATGAGGCCTGTATTTTTATCGAAAAAATGGATTTCTGGCCCAAAAAATTGTGTTTGATTATAAGTGGGGTAGAGGGGGAAAGTGTGGTGTTGTAAAAGGAAATGGGATTATACTGGTTGTACTGAGTTTTTTATGAGATTAAAAATAGTTCGGTTTAATTTTTTTTTTCTTTGAAAATGCTTCATGTCGACTGCACAAACCTAGGTTAAAATCAATTTAATTTTGATTTTATAGGACTTATTTTGATTCTCTCCGGTGAGATTTCGTACACATGCTTATTATTTCTAGAAATAAATTATATCTATAGCAATTTATTTCTTCTGTTTCCATTCAAAATTGATTCAAACTTGCGTTAACTTATTTAAATTCGTCCAAAAAAGTTCTAGGACATAATAATTCTATTATTATTGTATTGTTAGGAGGTTCCTCTCTCAGGATTTTTTATATTTTAAAATGTTTTTTATTGCTTTTTTTGTAAAAATATTTAAAAATGTAATTTTTAAGTGTAAAAATGAATAAAGGTCTCATAATTCCCAGGTAAAGAAATGTATATATCAGATACATTGTCAAGAGCAGCTTTAAAAGACCATTATATACCTGAAAATGAATCACAAATGTCTTGTCATGTCAATTTAATGTATGCTAACTTAGCAATTACAACAGAATATAGCACAAAATTAGCAAAGGAAACCAAAGTCGATGAATCCTTGCAATTATTGAAAAAATATTATAATGAAGGTTGGCCAAAAAGCAAAAACCATGTCAGTCCATTGGTAAAACCATTTTGGAATATTCAAGGAGAAATCCATGTCATTAAAGATTTAGTGTTCAAAGGTTCAAAATTAATAGTACCACAGTCTATGCATAAAGAAATGTTAGACAAGATTCACAAAGGTCACCAAGGTATAAATAAATGTTTAAAATTAGCAAAAGAATCTTTGTATTGGCCAAATATGTCAAGTGATATTAAGAATTTAGTAGAACAATGTCTTGTATGTGCAAAATTCAAACCATGCAATCAAAAGGAACCACTACAAAATTTTGAAATAAGTAAATATCCATGGCAACAAGTCGGTATTGATTTAATGCATTTTGATAATTTAGTTTATTTAATTGTCACAGATTATTACTCAAAATACATAGAGATTGCTTTATTAAATAAAAATAGTACATCTCAAAATGTTATCACTCATTTAAAGTCTATTTTTGCTCGTCATGGAATTCCATTGTCATTAGTGTCAGATGGTGGACCTCCTTTTCAGTCAATTGAATTCAAAAAATTTATGTTAGAATGGGACATAGAACATATTGTTACTAGTCCATATCATTCACGCCAGAAGCGTTATATCTTTGTCAATTTTCATTGATTAAAAAATACATAAAATACGTGTCCATTATTTTTCAATATACTAACTGACGGACTAAAAACATTTTCAATTTATTTATGTAGTAAAATACCCTATTACTCACAACTAATTTTACTAAAAACCTTTGAACAGATTAATAAGTGACCAACGCAACTGTCAGTACGTCCTACCTACCTACTTAATTTAAACAAGCAAAACGATTGCATTTCATATACTTGATAAGTTTATTCTACACCAAGCGTAAACACTTGAAAACCTTTCATTAATCTCATACTAACTCACTAAAATAGACCTTATTGCAAAATTCATACAAATCACTATCGAACAGACAGGTTTGGCAAGCCAATAGAAGATCAGTGGTGATAGAATTTCAACATTAGATCTGAGAACGTAAGGTTAGTTTTTGAATGAGATATGTAGCTAGGGTTGTCCCAAGTATAACATTTGGTACTATGGGTCGAGTTTGGTACTTGAAGTTGATTGAAAACTAACTGTATCTTTGTGTGTTTGTTTGTTGAAATAATATTATAAATAGGAGTTACGCTATCGAGTCGAGTGGACATCTGTGGCTAGTTTAGCTCATTAATTCTTGCAGATTTTTTAGATTTACGTATTATTTACTTCCTTTTTTACACGAAAACTACGAAAGAGATAGTCTGGAGTTTTGAGAATTTTATAACCTGTCTAGCCTTTTCCCTACTAACTAACTAACTATGTTGGGGTCTGCTTTGAGTCGAACTGGATGCAGTTGAAAATAAGTATTTTACTTCGAGCGAGCTGACCTCCACAACCCAAAAACTAGGTAATTTGTCTTACAGTTAGGCTTTTTGACCAACAGTAACGACTGTCAAAGATCGATTAAATGACAGCCTGGACCAAAAACTTCACATAGTTTCTGAGAAACGGAGGAAACTCGCTGTGAATGAGAAAAATGGTTGATGATCAAGAAATTCAATACTTTACAAGAAAAAAAAACTCGTTACACGAGAACGTACTATTTCGGAAGAAGTAGAGTGAATAGAACGTGAGGAGACTGCTCCTGCTTGTTGCTACGATATCTTTGAAGTTGTTCTTTTGAATTTGCAAAAGAACAACATTGCTAAGGTAGCGACTTTACACCCACTATTCTGTTGTTCTTTGGTATTATTTTTTTTCTATCTGTTTCCTATGTCGCCAAAATCCTTTTCAATTTTGGAATTTCTGACCGCCGAACTTCTCACGACCATCAAACTGAGTATCTATCTATCAACTATGAAGTAGCAATAGATAAAACACTTAAAAATCACGACTCTATTGATCCTATAAAAATATCATTTAAAAAATTCACACGTTAACAATGACAAAATTAACCCTATCATCGCTCATGGCTTTTTAAATACTGTGTAATGCTAATGTTTATCCCACTTGAGTAGAAGCGTGTCATATTTAGTGGCAAAAAGTACCAACTATTGGTGACTTCAAGTGTCATTTTAGGATTCCGGATTACAAACAATTCGCGTAACAAAAATGGGTGTGAAATTCACACGGGTTTTTTAGATAAATTACTTATCGGTAGAAAAATATAATATGAGCTTAAAACCTATTGTTGTTTATGTACTTATAATGAGGACCTGGGAACGCTCAGCTTCAAACTCACTTTCAGACTCGCTGTTTTAAATAAACAATTAACCTAATTAGTTTTATGTAATTCAATTAATATAATATTTAAACGGGTTTGTGACGATTCGGACAATATATTCGGACAGTGTCCGATTTTATCCATTTTATTAACATTAGAATTTCAAACGGGTTATTTACGAGGTTTGTTATTTGTTTCGAATTTCCGATTAATGTTCTAATGATAGTGTTAGTGACCATGTCAGTTTAAAAAGTTATGTTTTTTTCACGGATGCTCAAATTAGAGGAAGAGTTTAAATAGCACTAATAACACGAGGGTTGGTGACCAGTTGTCAAGTGTGACGCCAAGTCAGCCACGTGGCGGACGCGTGGCGGTGCGTGTGTCGTGCCAACCGATATGCTTATGATATCACAGATTGGGTTAATTAAGTAATACGGTGCAACAAGTAGACCAGGCGGATGGGATGAAAACAATACCGCAGTTTCTGCGAGCCTCAATTTTTAACCAACTTCAAAAAGAGGCTCTCTACTCAACCAAACTTACTTATTAAATGTAAAGTATAATCGACTTCAAAAGCTTAAAAAAATATATGTCCATGTGTTATTTATTAAAGTCGATAAATATTATCGCTCTCTAAGTCGTGATATCAATATGATGAATATTTCGGTGTGATTTTATAAGTTTTCCAAGATTTAAATTTTTTTCAGGACATTCACAAAAACTTCATAAAGAATCTAATTTTGTTAATTCAGCAACTAATTATAAGCTACCTCTGCCATGTGTACTAAACAATTCATCAATTATGTACTCTATTACACTTTAACACCCACGACTCGTGTCTTTAAAGTGTATAAACGTGCCGACCGCTTGCCGGACGCGTGCCGGTCGCGTGCCGGACGGTATAGTTATCATAAGCGGTTTATAATACGCAGATTGGTAGCAATTAGGTGGTTTATTGAATATTGAGACATGACACCAACGTGACCAACTGGGTGGATTTTTTGTAGATTTTTGTAGTGGTAGCAGATGGGTTAAGACAGGCCAACTGTTCACGATTGTGAATTATGATGACAGTTATTTTAAAAAGTACAAAAAAGGCAGAATACTATACCACCTACATGTATGTACTTTTTGGGGTGGTAAAATCATCAAACGAGTCCGCCCGCCCTGAGTGGACCGGAAAGGACTGTCAGACTCTTAGTGACTAAAAACCCACTGTTGCTTCAATTGTCATTTTCTTTCCAGGATCACACTAACAAAGTCAAAGTCAAATCATTTATTTCAATTAGACCATCAAAGGGGCACTTTTGAACGTCGAATATTAAAATTAAAGGAAATGGGATGGGAAGGGATTGATTCTACACCCATTCGCAAGGGTAGGTTTGAATAGAGAAGAATGGGCAAGAAACTCCATACTTACTCTTAACCTGCTTAGACAATACCGCAACCCGCTTATTTATCCTTGGCCTTAAAATTGCTAGGTTTTTTTTTTTTTTTTATCGTGGTAAAATCATCAAATGGGTCCTCCCACCCAGGGCAGAGCGGGAGGGACTGTCTGACTCGTACTGACTAAAATCCACGGTGTTCTTCAATAGCCCTTTACGTACCGGGGTCACGGTAATTCGTGAGTCCCGCGACCAAGGCTACATTGGTAGATAGTATATTAACAGTGTTCCTGAAATAACCTAGCCTACCTACTCAAATCACAACAACAAAAAATACTAAATGCTTAGCTTTATATCTATTCATGTTTATGATAATTGATTGCATTAAAAATACCTCCAATTATGTATTAAATAAGTAATTAATCCGTATCCAAGGACCAAATGACAGGTTAACAAGCGTCAAATTAATACAAATAAATAAATATTGGATAGAGTCTGCGGTTCGACTCCCACGCATGTCGAATTTACCAATAACACGCCGATGTCACGCCTGTCGTGACGTAATTGGAGTTACTGTGTTGGAATGAAATAGGAATATAAAACAGTCTTCTGCAATCATTTATCTTTAATTATTAACTAGCCTTTTCTCCTAGCTTCACTCAAGTTAATTTTATATGTTTGAGTTTTATGCCCAAAGTTTGATGCAAAAAGGCCTTGAACCGTTTAAAAAAAAAAGAAATATAAAATATTTAAACTTTGCATCTGTAATATTAATTAAAAATTTATGAAAAAAAATTCGTGTTCATATTTATTTTGTATTTTTCAATATTCTGACTGACGGACTAAACAGATTTTCAATTTATTTATGCAGTAAACTGTAAAGTTTGCTATGTGCAAAGTCAGTCCGGGGTCGCGGGACTCACGATTTACCGTGACCCCGAAACGTAAAGGGCTACTGAAGGACACCGTAGATTTTAGTCAGTACGAGTCTGACAGTCCCTCCCGCTCTGCCCTGGGTGGGATGACTCATTTGATGATTTGACCACGCTAAAAAATAAGTCGGTAGCAAAGTTGGTACTATCAAATCGATCACAGCGTACGATTTGATATAAGGATATAAGGGAGGCACCCGCGGAGTAAAGTAGGTGTCAAGTTTAATATACACACAACCTTGTTCTGTGCCTTCCCTAACCATCTGACAGATAAAATTGTCCCCTCCAGAAAAAAGGGAAATAATTATTTGCATAGACTTTGAAACAAATCATTGTTTCTGTTTCTTCTTTTTGTAGAGAATATGATGAATGTTTGGCAGTTATTGCTCATCATATCAGCCGTAAGACATCCACTACTGAACATGGGCCTCCCCTATGGACTTCCGATAGGAGAGTAGACAATAGGCAGCAGTTGCTTAGTCTATCCTTTAAGTCCATGGTCAATAGGAAGTGCTGTCATAGTGCACATAGCTATATAGTTCATTGCTACAGACATCCAGGACCCAGAAGTACTAACTTCTGGGTCCTGGATGTCTGTAGCAATGAACTATATAGCTATGCTACGACTGCTACGAGAATTGGCGTAGCATTGTCAAAGTTCGTAGACAAGACGCTACGTAGCAATTAGAAAAAGTCGATGAGCCTACGCCATTTTGTGGATGTTATATATTTATTTTTTGTATCGGATATGCCTCTATACTAATATTATAAAGCTGAGAAGTTTTTTCTTTGTTTGGTTGAACGCAATCTCAGGAGCTATTGGTTCGAATTCAAAAAATATTTTTGTGGATTATCCAACAAAAAAAAGAAAACAACTTTTAACCAAGAGTTGAGAGGACACACGGGACAATGAAAAAATTTACATCTTTTACTTTTTAACAAGTGCTCGCTTTTCAATCTTTCAAGTCACGTTTCAATACAAAAAAAAAACTTTCTCTTTTATTATTATCAAAGCACACAGAGCAATCTGACCGATTGTCGCGGTGTCAAACCGTTTACCCTTATCGCTTCTATCCGACACCATGGAACATACAACGGACCCCATCTGTCGCGATGCATCGGTGCACTGAGAACAATGGTGCCTTTCATGAGGCCTGTATTTTTATCGAAAAAATGGATTTCTGGCCCAAAAAATTGTGTTTGATTATAAGTGGGGTAGAGGGGGAAAGTGTGGTGTTGTAAAAGGAAATGGGATTATACTGGTTGTACTGAGTTTTTTATGAGATTAAAAATAGTTCGGTTTAATTTTTTTTTTCTTTGAAAATGCTTCATGTCGACTGCACAAACCTAGGTTAAAATCAATTTAATTTTGATTTTATAGGACTTATTTTGATTCTCTCCGGTGAGATTTCGTACACATGCTTATTATTTCTAGAAATAAATTATATCTATAGCAATTTATTTCTTCTGTTTCCATTCAAAATTGATTCAAACTTGCGTTAACTTATTTAAATTCGTCCAAAAAAGTTCTAGGACATAATAATTCTATTATTATTGTATTGTTAGGAGGTTCCTCTCTCAGGATTTTTTATATTTTAAAATGTTTTTTATTGCTTTTTTTGTAAAAATATTTAAAAATGTAATTTTTAAGTGTAAAAATGAATAAAGGTCTCATAATTCTAGGGACATGATAATAATGTAGTTCCAGGCCATTTAGTATCAAACTTTATTTTATTATCTTTGTTTCAGAGTATTTATATAACTAACTGCTATAGGCTGTCGACATCACAGAACCACCACCAATAAAATAAAGTCAACTAAAGCTATTGTACACGAGCGGGCACCTGGCCCCATAACCCTGGGCCTATGGACCATTGTGGCCCATTGTGTGCACCCTCGCTCAGACCCTTAGTGGCGCGGCCCTTAAGATTTAATTACCGACCTTTATGGTTACCGCTACTGTTTGCTTTTATTACTTGCTTTTAGATAGTTTATGATTGATCTCAATTTTAGAAAGAAAAACCTGGATCCTTGCTGGCATGGAGAAACTATTTTTTATATCTTTATAAAACATCTGTAATTCCTGAGAAATTAGGCTGAGATGGTCTGGACTTCCAGTAAACATATAATGGCTGCGTGCCAATTTGGTGCCATAAACTGGGTTGCTTCTACGAAATTCTTAATGAATACTTTACCCGATCGGGGAAGTGAACCCAAGGCTTTATGCTCAACAGAAGTTTTTACGACAACCAGAACAACAGGATAAGCGAATAAGGACACATTAAATTCATTTTAAAGTCTTACTACTCGTAATGACGCAACAGAAAGTAATCTTAACCACTTAACTAATTAAGTGCTCCAGAGTTATGAAGCAGCTTAAAGTCATGTCCACTAGATTAGAAATTTCATAATAAACCTTGTCAGAAACATTCCTACGGTTGAAATATTACGTTTGACGATGCAAGTATGTATGGAACCGCTAAATACATACAGGTAATTACAGTCATATGTTAGCATTAAATTGTTGCTCCGTTAGAAACTATTTTAAGTATGTTTCAAAGCGTTATTAAATAGATACTTTGACAGCACGTTTGGCGCAGTGGCTGAGCAATTGGATTCCTGCGCTATGTGTCGCGGGTTCGATTCCCGCACGGAACAAATATTTGTATGATCTGCAAGTAGTTGTTCCGGGTCTGGGTGTTTGTGTATGTGAGTTTCTATGTTTGTAAACGCACCCACAATACAGGAGAAATTCCTACTGTGGGGCATCGTTCAAAAAAAAAAAAACAAAATAACTTTGAAAAAATTTTTCCTTTCATTTAGTATTTTTACATTGAGTTTAGGCACTTCTTTAACTTCGGTTACTTTTCTGCCATTTCTTTTCGGGACAAAATTAACACGGTACTTACTGATGTTCTGTGTTTCTAAGCACCCACGCTCGGTACGTTGTTCATCCATCTGAAAATTTTTGTCAAAGGTGAAAAGTCAAACGTTTCCTAACCTACGCACTCAGACTTCAGATAAGACCTATTCATAAAACTACATAATCTGTCTGAATATAAATGAGTAGTCTCCAGGTATAAAAGGTAGGATTTATTGAGTATCAGAACATTCGATACATATTCGTGGTACAGTAACTTACATCTACCAATCTCAATCTTCGGGCTTCTAACTTTATAGTTGAAAATCCAGCAAACCATCAATCAACATGAAACTGACTTTGGTCCTTATCTTCTTGGTAGCATGCTTTTGGTGTTCCGAGGCCCAAAACGGTGCTAACTTCTACTGTGGTCGTCGCCTTTCACAAGTCCTGGCTGCCATCTGCTGGGGAGCTGAGGAGAAGAGGGGTGCTGGCTGGTGGATGTCGGAAGACTCAGCAAGGGCCCTGGGAGGCGTCCGTGGCAAGCGGGGCCTCGCCGACGAGTGCTGCTACAAGCCCTGCACTATGGATGAACTGCTCACCTACTGCTAGTGTTCGACCATTTAAGGCTGACATTTACTAATTGTTACGAGTTTTTTTTAATTGTTGACTTAAATAAATACGTAGTTACCTGATGTTGTTTGTTTTCTTTTATCGCTGTACATCATCATAATCAGCTTCCATACCCACATCCATTATTGTTAACTCTTCATTCTGCATTCACAGACATTTTTATGATTTCTGCCATCTGTAAATAAATAAATAAATATTCCACAACTATCACACAACGCCATCTAGTCCCAAGCTAAGCAGAGCTTATGTTATGGGTACTAGACAACTGATAAACATAATTATATATTTCTATATACATACATATTATAGATAAATTACACCCAGACACAGAACAAATGATCGTGCTCTTCACACAAACATTTGTCCTGGGTGGGAATCGAACCCACGACCTCCGGCATAGCAGTCAGGGTCACTAACCACTAGACCAACAGGCCAAACAAATGTACCTATTTTATGAAATTAAATTAAATATCATGAAGAATTAGTATTCAATAAAAAAAGGATTATTTCAAAAAGAATAATATTAAGTAACCAGCACACTAACATCAAAGATTCCTAGTAAGCAATTATCAATTACAGTAAAACGTAACCAAATCCGTAGTACATTTAGATCCCCAAAATCCCCGGAGAATGATCATGAATATCAAACGGGCATCGCATAGGCCCCAGTTATCTGATCCGGATTAAACCGGTAAAAAGCGGTCATTATTCCGCCTCCTTGGGCCAAATAGGATTTTTTATTTGAGCCACACCTCGGGCTATTGTATGTGGACTGTCATTGAGCTGGAAAAGTTTAATTCTTTTTGGAATACCATGAACAATTTTTTTGACACTAAAAGCTCTCCTGTTGCCTTGTCAGTCTCTGTTTTATATTTCTAGCTGTCCGCACCGTCTTCGCACGGGTTCAAATATTCGACACTACTACAAACCTTTAAACGATATTTCTATCTGATTACAAATACAGCACATCAATTTTATGTAACATGGCTCCTGGATTCGATGCCCGAGTCGGATCAATAAATAATTTGAATTTGATCAACGTACTGATCAGCGCAAAAAAATACGCGCTGAAATAGAAGCAATGAGCTTGGTCAAAATTTTATATTACATAATTATAATTATAGTAGATATGACTTTTGGGTCACGGGGTTGTCACTGCATTGCTGCAGGCACTGCTGCCCTAGAACGCAAAGAGCATGTAAAAAAAAACAAATAAAACTAAAGAAAGACCTTTACTTACACATTAAACACAACATACATTTTGTTAACCAGCAACATGAATCAACATCCATCCCTCTTTTAAGATGATATCTCGGCACATTAGCGATAATCCTAAAGATAAAGATCGGGTTTCACAATAGTATCGGTCTTCGATCTACCCCTGTCAAACTGGGTGACAGTTATTTGTCAAAATTGTCAGTACGTTTGGATCTGATTTTTTTTTCGTCAATATTTGTTTGATTTCTCAAAAGAGGTCGGTGTGTTAGAGTTTGTAGTATTAAGCGTTATATACAGATAGATCTGTTTCAATGGGTGATTGTTTGTTGTTAATTTATAATTTTTACAACTATTCCCTATTATTTTTGTCTTTAAGAGTTTTTTGTGAGTTAGATCAGAGGAATTTGATCGTTTTAAAATTAAATGAAAATCAAAGACATTGAAATCACATATATATAATATGTTTATAGAGGTCAAATTACACCAATTTTACTAAGCGTGTTACAAAATAAAGTGTACAATGATTTTCATTTTAATTCAATTCAACAATAACTCATCCAGTTAAGTTTGTACTCGTAACTTCCAAAATAACGAAAATAAAAAAACGCCAATATTTTACCCAACTTGGGAATCGAACCCAATATCGTAAGACCAACGGGGCAGACCACAACAATTAACAACAAAATTAAAAACAAAAAAATGCACCAGGCCTAAGCGTTGGCCCTTATTTCCATCACAGCGCAACGAATCAATATTCACACTCCTCTTTATTTACACACTACAACAATATAACGCAATTATATATTCAAAATAATGTTAACACTTGACAATTGTTTACATTTGACAAAAGTTTACATTCGACAATGGTTTACATTTGAATGTAAAGGATTAAAGTGCGGTCGACTGTGACCGCGCGAAGTTTTAAAAAGACAATGATTTGATTTATTGTCGACACGGATTAAAATGATTGGCTTTTGGCGAACTTACTCGTGTTATAACGCCTTATTTAAGATGTAAATTGAAACTATAACTTTTAATTAAATATCTGAATGTTTATTATTAAATTGATTACCATTTTAGTTTCATTGGTGTTTCGATAAATCTTTGATTTTGATATAACAGTCTAATGGGATATTATTTTACTGTCCCATAAAAAAAAATCATTTCGTTTCTTTTTGTAGCAAGAAAACCTTTTTAAAGAGCATATCTTCGATTCTAGTGCGTTTTTCGGCTTTGGTTTGGAAATCTAAGTAAAGTGTCTCTTCCCCTTTTTGTGTTTTTATTTTAATAATATTTTTAGTTTTAATTTTAATTTAGTATCTTATATAAGCATTTAGATTTAGTTAGGTATATATATGTAATTTAAGAATATTTAAATACTTTGTTTAATAGTTATAGTAAAATTGGTAATTGAATTTTAATTTTTCACTTTTTTTTAATGAAAAAGACCTCATAATCATTGTATTCTCATAATCTTGAACTGTAAATGTTTAAAATAATTCTGGGTAAATAAAAATATGATAATCTTTATTCGCAGAAACTAATAAAAATACCAAACTGATTCCAGTTAACGAGCACAAAAATGCAAATGAACTTACGACATCCACACAAGAGGGGTGAATGTTACTCCCCGCCACATCC
This sequence comes from Agrotis puta, assembly GCA_943136025.2. Taxonomy (NCBI): domain Eukaryota; kingdom Metazoa; phylum Arthropoda; class Insecta; order Lepidoptera; family Noctuidae; genus Agrotis; species Agrotis puta. The sequence continues at coordinate 1,292,000 of OW964168.2, forward strand.
ACCCCATACCTTGTTGCCCTAACAGCGGCCCACCCCTATCTTAGTGCCCTGCTTGTACTCGTAACGTACTTGCCACCCTCAATTTTGAATGTTGGTACTTATTTTTGATGGACAAGTCTAGTTATGGTTTTCGAGAAAATTCATGATTAAAACAATTAAAGTACTTACTGATTAATCCGAAGAAAAACCCGGGTTAAATTGATATTTTGTCAGCAGTATTTCAATGGCCTCGTAGAAGACGGCGAGAGAAAAATTAAGACCAGTGGTCCATGAGACTGGTCTTAATTTTTATAGCCCATTTCATCCATCATAGAGGCCCTCGTCCTCGACATAATAACGCATTGTGATCACACAGGCTGACAGTAACAGTACCTCAATGCAACTGCTGAGGAAAAGGTCTTGGAATCTATTCCTTGTGGTCTCTGCAGTAGCACAAAGGCTCTATATGTGACTTTTCTGGCAATAGGCTGGCACCCTTATATAAAGGATATAATGTTAGGTTGATTGGGGAACGTGGGTACACCTCCACCTAGCACTTCGTTGTGTGCAGTACTATAAATTAGGAATCAAAGAAAACAGTACATTAATTGGTTTCCTCAATAATTTATCTACATAAACATGATACGAATATTACTACAGCCAAAAATTAGATGTTGGAGTTGAACGTCGGACTGGCCATATTAGTCGAGGTGGTGTTTGTCGGGCGGGGGCGGGTCCTCACAGGTCCGGCTAGCATGGATCGAGGGCTCATGTTAAGCTAGACTCTTGCGGCCTAAATGTAAAGTTATATGTTGTTGCCAGGTGTACAGAAACGAACATAGGGTACATCCTGAAAAAAGTACTGATCTCAAGTAAAACAATAATAACGTTCCTTTGATAATATTTAGCGCCACGTGTCTTCCGTATCATGTTTAAATTATCTTAACACACAACAGAAAGTACAACCAGAAATTGATTATCAATTTCAAAATTAACATATGCGAAGCGACAGGCAAAAGTTAGTTCAAAATTTGTATATATAAAATTTGAGATTCAACCTACTTAAACACGTCTAAAACTTTTTACTTATTCAAAACCTGGCACACAAAAACACAATGTAAATTCGAACATGGAATAAAAAATTACAAGAGATCTAAGCGGCCCATCAGACGGGCGCTGATTCGCAATTTTTTCAAAATTTCAGTCCGTTTCTAAATTTTTGTAACGTAGCAGTTTTATAAGCAGTTTTTTTATATATTGTTTTATTGGTATCGTCAAAATTAGTAGTATCTATCATGGTAAGTCATTTTACAAATATATTTTTTGACTAGTATGTGACTTCAGAGAAGCCCTAGACAATGTTTGTAGAATTATTAGTTGTAGAATTCTTGTAGTCCATAATCCTAATTGGATAGCTTTAGCGTAATGTTTCAATCGCATGTTGTTTGATGTTGGCAATCGACGGCCATTTTTAATATTTTTCTTATTAACATTACAGATTTTTTCAATACAAATCATCGATTGACCTCACCACGTCTTTGTGTGGTTAACATGTTTGTGAAAGTTGTGATTGAATAACGAATTTCTACAGGTTGTTTATTGATAGAATGCTACCAAATCTAGACTGACCCTCCCAAAAAAGATGACGACTAATATTGAAAGTGACATAAGATGTCATTAACGTGTCACATTTTTTACGCGAGCAGAGGGAGTGCATCTCAGTGCACGTCGGGCAGGCGGGAGTGCAGATGGGGGTGGCATGCTGGCAGCTCTATTGCCTGGAGCACGGCATCCGTCCGGACGGGACCCTGCCGGCCTACGAACAAGACACCAACGCGGCCGACTCCTGCTTCAATACCTTCTTCTCTGAAGCTGATCGGGGGAAAATGGTGCCCAGAGTTGTCATGGTGGACTTAGAGGCCACTGTTATTGGTAAGAGTTTAGTTTTACCAGAACAATATTTATTTTCGCAGGGCTAGTTGCAACTGGATTAGTTGACAGAAGTGCTTAGTCTATCAGCTAATATGTTTGGGCTAAGTATCTCCCCACATGTAGATGGTAACCAATCTAGCGAAGCGGATAGATAACTCCCTACAACTGTCGCAAATTGTGGATTTATTTAACGTCTATTAAAAATAAGCCCAAATTCTATCAAAGTGAAAATGAGCAGGGAGGAAGGATGTGAGAATCGGCCTATCACAATTTTGGAATAAAATCGTGTCATTCCTCAGATTAGTTGATTCAGCACCGTTGGTCTACATGTTGATGGAAACGAGCCCTAAAAGCAGGCTTTAATTGATTTTGTCCCACTTTCTTGACTGATCTCAACGACAAGCGTAAACATGGCTGTTCGTAGCGCAGAGAATTTTTTACTGTTCACGACACTGGTGTCTCTAGTATATTGAAATAATGATAATATGCTGTGCGCTGAGCTCTTCGACAGGTGTTCGGCTCAAGTTGCTTATTCAAATCCTTTTTTCCCAGATGAGGTCCGTTCAGGTGAATATCGACAACTGTACCACCCGGAACAGCTGATCACGGGTAAGGAGGATGCGGCCAACAACTACGCCCGTGGCCACTACTCCACCGGCCGCGAAGTCCTCGGTCCTGTCATGGAGAGAGTCAGGAAGTTGGCTGATCAGTGTACTGGTCTGCAGGTATTTAGAATCGTAGTTCTTTGAATCACTTCATCGTCCACTGCTGAACAAAGCCCTCCTCCCTGACGGTTTGCTCTAACCAACTCTATTTTTCTCACAAATTGCGAATTGTCTCACTATCTGACAAATCAGTCTCAACAGAGTATCACCCATGCTCCTCCCCTCCCTGAGCCTCCCACCAACATTTCAATATTTTACAAAGATAGTTTTATTTAATTTTTCAATTTTTTGGCGTAAATTACACACAGTTTTGACAAACTTATGTTTTTGGTTTCTAAAGAAGTTTTGAAAAGCGTTGTACTACCGGGCAAACCCTCCCCACTTTGCCCGGTAGTGGGACCGCAGGGTTATATAAAAAACTTCTATCTCACTTAGGGTTTCTTCGTGTTTCACTCATTCGGCGGCGGGACAGGCTCCGGCTTCACCTCGCTCCTCATGGAAAAGTTGTCAGATGAATTCGGCAAAAAGAGCAAACTGGAGTTTGCTATCTACCCAGCGCCACAAGTAAGATTAATTTTTTAATTAAAATTTAAAATACTGTTTTTTTTTTTGTTTAATTTATGTAAAAGTCTTAGTACGCAAAAATGAGGTCAAATATTTTTTGATAATCTGATGGATTAATTAGAATTTTTCTGCCAAATAGCACATTCCAATACGCTTCCAAATATGAAAGATATAAAATGCACACAACAAGAGTCAAAATCGTTACCTTCGTTTGCTTCCAAACTCATACAACACAAATATTTTCAGCGTGTGACCCAGATGAATCCTGTTTACTCTAGACTAGATAACCTCACTCAATCCTCTTTGTCTCTATCTCTGATTCAAGTTTAACAGTCTAGAGTAAACCCATCTCAAATTCCTGCATTCTCCATCCTGTCAACGAAAATTAAAAGTTTTTCTTTTGCGAGCAGGTGTCCACAGCCGTGGTGGAGCCCTACAACGCGGTGCTGACAACACACGCCACCATCGGCCACTCGGACTGTGCCTTCATGGTCGACAATGAGGCCATCTATGACATCTGCAGGCGGCGACTGTCCATTGAGCGACCGTCCTACGCAAATCTCAACAGGCTTATTTCACAAGTAACTAAATGGGCCCCTTCTTTGTCTTGTCCCTGACGCTTTGGCGTTGAGTTCCCACATCAAAAATGTCATCAGTGGCAGCAGAAAAGTAGCGACATAGAGGTTTACTAATACTAACTCACGATAGAACCATCGTATTTTTGCAGGTCATCGCCCCGACGCAAACGTGTTAGGTTGCTTTTCCACCAGAGATGCGCTATGTTACGTTGCTGCGGATGCGTTTGATATCCACCAATCATATTCATTGGTAAACATAGCACAGCACTGGTGGAAACGGATTCAACTAAGATGTGTTTTTTATATGAAAGGATGCGTGATATGGCTGCGTGCTATAGAGACGTGCTATGGGTCGTCTACTACTACTATCGATACATCGCATAGCTTGAGCTGCGCATCTTCCTAGCGCAGCTACTTTGTGGCAGGGCGCATCTTCATAGCACATCTTACTCGCACAGCTAGTAGCTTAGCTTTTACATCCTCGCAGCAAAGCTACATAGCACATCTCTGGTGGAAAGGTACCCTTACGATGATATGATATCACATCGTGTGTGGTAGTGCTTAGGGAGAGGGATATTTCGCGAGTTGTTTGGTATTTTGGTACTTTTGAACTTAGCGTGGCTGAAGAAATTCTAATAACGAGTACTTTGAATAGAATTCATAAGTTTTTTTACAGTAATTTTACATCTTTTCTAGGACCCCCATTCCATCAATATGCTGCATTACTTGAATTCTTCTTCCCCCCGACGTTGTAAGACAGATTGAATAATCCAGGAGAATAAGTAAAATATACTAATGCTAAAGTGTGTGTGTCCAGGTGGTGTCGTCGATCACAGCTTCGCTACGTTTCGACGGCGCGTTGAATGTGGACCTGACAGAGTTTCAAACAAACCTGGTGCCCTACCCGCGCATCCACTTCCCACTTGCTGCCTACGCCCCTGTAGTCTCCGCCGATAAGGTACGCCATAAACGGGTGATTGTTTCAATTATTTAGCAGATAACTTTCACCGATCTGATAACGGATCCCAGAGAGCTGGCGGAAACTCGGAATTTCCTGAATTCCTGTTACGCCGGTATCGGTCGCGTATTTCAGCGAGATATAAATAAAAACGTACGCACCGTTGCAGTATGGGTGCTATTAAGAATAAAATGTATTTTCACGACCGACATCTGCGTGAGAGAAATTACAATCTAAAAAACCACTACGAATAACGGTTTCATTCACTTGGTAGATCTTTCAAAATTCAAACAACTTGCAACAACCTAACTAAGCAACCCTTTCCTCAGGCGTACCACGAAGGCATGTCGGTATCAGAGATCACGGCAGAGCTGTTCGAGCCACAGAACCAGATGGTGAAGTGCGACCCTCGCGATGGGAAGTACATGGCTTGCTGCTTGCTGTACCGCGGGGATGTAGTGCCCAAGGACGTAAACGCTGCCATTGCGGCAATGAAGGGCAGGGCCGGGATACGATTCGTGGACTGGTGTCCGACTGGGTTTAAGGTGATTTTGAGAAACATTCCTTGGATTATAATCATCGGCAGTGATTGCGATTTCCTTATTTCAAAATTCCTTAACTTACTTCAAGCCGTCATTTGAACACATGTTTTAAATGCTATAATCGTTCATCAGTAGCTTCTGAACGCAAAAGCTGTTTTGGTGCAAATTACTTCAGTAGCTGTATATATAACATTTTGTAAATAACGCGCTTAGAGTAGAAAATTCCTTGTTACTTTTCGGACTTAGTGCCTTTATGCTCTAAAAAGTAACTTTCTTAACCATATCCGTTGTTCAGGTTGGCATCAACTACCAGCCTCCTTCGGTGGTGGCGGGAGGTGACCTGGCGCAGGTAAAGCGCGCCGCCTCCATGCTCAGTAACACCACCGCCATCGCCGAGGCGTGGGGCAAGCTCGACCACAAATTCGACCTCATGTACTCCAAAAGAGCGTTTGTGCACTGGTACGTATAATACTTAATAAATACTGGCAGATTTGGCAGAACAACTTTGACAAGTCACTTGAACTATGTATCGACGTTCTCGGTAGCAGTATTCAGCAACAACCTGGAAAAGAATCAACCAGAATTGATTCTGATATCACTTGGTATTTCAACAAGTTATTCCTGAAACCTACTTCATATTTTTGAGACATCCCTTATTCTCTTGTTACAGGTATGTAGGCGAAGGCATGGAAGAGGGTGAATTCTCAGAAGCACGTGAAGACCTAGCAGCGCTTGAGAGGGACTACGACGAGGTCGCCATCGAGACGTCGGACATGCAGCCCGGCTGTGATGACGAGCTATGACGTCACACTCGCATGGAGGCCCGCGCCCTCTCCCGCCGCACCCTCCGCCCTCGCCGCAGGACCCGCCAGTGCAGTCGCGACGCGCCTGCGCCCAGCAACACGACGGCGACCACACCGCACGCACAGTTGCTTAGTACGCAGCGCACGCTACTGCTGTACCAATACTACCACAAGATCGTCTACGTTTGAAACCTAATAATATATGAAGGGCATCTAATATGGTGCAACAGTTAAATCTGCAACTCATGGGCTGTGGTCGGTCCGTGCGTGTCTTATCATGGCGGCTGCGCAGCGTCGCCACCAAAGCGGACGCCACAAAACCGCGGCCGCACGTTTATTGATATTGATTATTGCAGAACTGTGAAAATTTATATAAAGGTTCGAAAATGTCCGCGGAGGTCGGATGATGCTCGAGTTGCTTGTGCCTACCACTGATCTACCGGAGCTTGCGTGGCGTGACCGAGTTGTGCTCCCTCGCCACCCTTACAAGTTTCTCCGTCGAGCAGTCTTGCGACGTTATATTTTTTTAGTTCTTTTTCTTTGGAATATTTTTTAAATTTTATAGCAAATACTGGACGGAGAAATGCCAATATTTTTATTTATTTTTACACCTGATAGAAATTTTGTGCCAAGTTTTGTGGTGAATCGCGTAAGCGTGTGGTGTGAATGCGGCGCTATTGTTGTAAGTGTAATGTTTATTATTTGTGTACGTTCGTCTGTGTTCAAAATGTTTGAAAAATTTTACATTGTTCCGTCTGATGTTCTTGTAACAATAAAATGTCCATTTTATTTTCATTTAGTATTTTAATTTGTAGTTTGTCTCCTGAACACCGCTAGTTTGATTTGTATCTTGATGTACCTAGTAGGCAATAATCAGCTCGACATCGTGTGCGTCAGAATGGCTGGTTGTCTGTAGCGTTGGTCTATGAGAGTTGATTCAAAAATTGCTACATAATTGCTTATATTTGCTACATATAATAAATAATTGCTACATACGATATATATTTAGAAATCAAATATTTTTTTTGACCAGCCATCCTGACGTTTGGTTGGCTGGTCACCTCCTAGTTTAAAGTCAAGCGTGCAGAGTTTTCCGAAATGTATTGCGTCAATAATTGCTACATATTTACTTCATTTATCTCATTTAGTTGTAACTTCAAACATATCTTTAATAAAAGATGTAGCAATTATTTAAATAATCCCAAGCAAAAGTGCCTATACTTAGTTATGTAGGTGTCGGTTTAATCGTTTAGGCTCTGGTAACAGCGTAAGTAATGCGATTCTTGCGTAAAAAAAATAGGCGGAGACCTCTCGCGCCCGGCATTAGTCGAGGCCATGCTCCTGAGCGAGACGGAGTGGGAAGCGGTCGCCTCCTTCTGCGAAGTAGTTATGCTCGCGAAGGAGGAGCCGGGCCACGTGAGGGAGAGGACAGCGACCTCCCTCCACCCCACGCTTGACTGTAAACTAGGAGGAGACCAGAACCAAACGTCAGGATTGCTGGACAAACAAAATATTTGATTTCTAAATATATATCCTATGTAGCAATTATTTATTATATGTAGCAAATATAAGCAATTATGTAGTACAATTTTCGAATCAACTCTCATAGACCAACGCCACAGACAACCAGGTATTCTGACGCACACTGATCTCCTCCTAGTTTAAAGTCAAGCGTGCAGAGTTTCCCGAAATGTATTGCGTCAATAATTGCTACATATTTACTTCATTTATCTCATTTAGTTGTAACTTCAAACATATGTTTAATAAAGGATGTAGCAATTATTTAAATTATCCCAAGGAAAAGTGCCTGATAAAATATTAAAGGCAAATAGTTGCAGTGCGTCTTCACTCAATGGTATTGCTACTTTAAGAGGCAGGCGTTCTAAATTGTTAGATGGCATGTTATGTATGAGTAGGTAAGTGGATAATAAGCATATTAAAAGGATGTCATAAATAATTATTGTAATATTATTAAACCGGGCACGCCGCAATCGCGGCGGTAAGACCCCTCTTTGAGGAGTTGCTGGATAGGCGTCACGGCGTCCTGACGTCGTCGTCGTCGTCGTCGTCGTCGTCCGTCGTCAATAGAGTTCAGCGTAAGATACCTGTTCTACACGGTGATATAAATTCAGCAATTAATGATTTACAGGAAGCCGCAAATACTTTAATTAATGCTCAAGAACTTACAGAATGCCGGCGAAGTAAATGTAAAGGTGTTAAATCATTTAGCGTATCTTTGCGAGATCTTATTGCATTTGAATTTCATTCCAATCAATTTATTTCAATAGATGATCCACCAACATCTCTTTCGTTACAAGGATCTGAGTTTCATTTACTGTCAATAATAGAATTCGAACCCCCAGTATGTGAAACACTAATTGGTCACTACAAAGCTCATTGCAGACGAAGTTCACAATGGAAATGTTATGATGACGAATCGAAAAAAAATACGAAGAGTAAAAAGAAGCTAATTCCACATTGTATTATATATGCGAAAAAATAATATGAAAATAAGGTAAATTACTGAATACTTTTTAAGTAAATAATTTATTTTACTGTATTTTTATTTTAATAAAAACAAAGTGTGGCTCGTTCATTAGATTCAGTTTAATAATATTACAATAATTATTTATGAAATCCTTTTAATATGCTTATTATCCACTTACCTACTCATACATAACATGCCATCTAACAATTTAGAACGCCTGCCTCTTAAAGTAGCAATACCATTGAGTGAAGACGCACTGCAACTATTTGCCTTTAATATTTTATCAGGCACTTTTCCTTGGGATAATTTAAATAATTGCTACATCCTTTATTAAACATATGTTTGAAGTTACAACTAAATGAGATAAATGAAGTAAATATGTAGCAATTATTGACGCAATACATTTCGGGAAACTCTGCACGCTTGACTTTAAACTAGGAGGAGATCAGTGTGCGTCAGAATACCTGGTTGTCTGTGGCGTTGGTCTATGAGAGTTGATTCGAAAATTGTACTACACATAATTGCTTATATTTGCTACATATAATAAATAATTGCTACATAGGATATATATTTAGAAATCAAATATTTTGTTTGACCAGCAATCCTGACGTTTGGTTCTGGTCTCCTCCTAGTTTACAGTCAAGCGTGGGGTGGAGGGAGGTCGCTGTCCTCTCCTTCACGCGGCCCGGCTCCTCCTTCGCGAGCATAACTACTTCGCAGAAGGAGGCGACCGCTTCCCACTCCGTCTCGCTCAGGAGCATGGCCTCGACTAATGCCGGGCGCGAGAGGTCTCCGCCTATTTTTTTTACGCAAGAATCGCATTACTTACGCTGTTACCAGAGCCTAAACGATTAAACCGACACCTACATAACTAAGTATTTGCCTTTATTATTTCATCAGGCACTTTTGCTTGGGATTATTTAAATAATTGCTACATCTTTAATTAAACATATGTTTGAAGTTACAACTAAATGAGATAAATGAAGTAAATATGTAGCAATTATTGACGCAATACATTTCGGGAAACTCTGCACGCTTGACTTTAAACTAGGAGGTGACCAGCCAACCAAACGTCAGGATGGCTGGTCAAAAAAAATATTTGATTTCTAAACATATATCGTATGTAGCAATTATTTATTATATGTAGCAAATATAAGCAATTATGTAGCAATTTTTGAATGAACTCTCATAGACCAACGCTACAGACAACCAGCCATTCTGATGCACACTCGACATCGGCCTTATTACAAAAACTAAATAAACCTTGGTTTAAACCTGGTCTACCAAGTCCAGGCTTATCTGTAGAGCCATGGTTTAAATTTGTCCGTATTACAAAACTAAGATAAATCGTCGACTTTAGTACCGCCATTTAAACGATTGTCTAAACAATTAAATCCACAATGAGTAATAACAATTAAATCTACCTTGTTTCAATCCATTTTGCGTGAAAATAACACAAAAACTACAACACAATGAAAAATTTGCTATGAGAAACTTTGACACAGCTTTGACAGCTACTACTGTTAGACCATGGTTTATCGCAATACCACGAATTGTAATAACGTTTGTGTAAACCGTAGTTTTTCAAGATTAAACCCGGGTTTTTGGTTAAACCCCTTTTTGTAATAAGACGGATTGTTGATAAGACGCAACACGAGAATATGACAAGCTCGTCAATACAGTTTTTTTTTTATCGTGGTAAAATCAGCAAATGTGTTCTCCCACAAAGGGCAGGGCAGGTAGGACTGTCAGACTTGTACCTGACTAAAATCCACGGTGTCCTTCAATAGCCCTTTACATTCCGGGGTCACGGTAGCTCATTAGTCCCGCGAAGCATAATTACGTACCATCAGACAATCCCAAATAGAGAGCCAAGTCCAATTTTATGGTACCTTCTACTAGGTCCAAGCTTTCTGCATTCGCTATTGATGTACTTGTCCTTGTATCGCTATTCCGGGTACAGGACAGTGCTGCATGCTTTTAGCTAAAGAAAAGAGTTTAGGTAAAAAACGATTAAATGTACGTAAGAAGCTTGTATAACACATATTTCAGCCCAGCACTCTAGTTTCAATGGAAGTCGTATCACTGTCCAGTGGCGTCCCGGAGGAATGATTTTGAAAGATTACAACCTGACTAGACACTGTTTTTTTAATAATTATTGTCAATGTTCATCAGCGGACAAGCTAGTGGAAGACATCAGAGATCATCAGATAGAGACCTTAGCATCTCTCCACCAAACATCTCAGTCGCCGCTTTCGTGGAGATAAGGTCAAAATATCATAGCTCATTAGAGCCACCGAGTCTCGTCGTTCGGCTAATCGTGTTTTTGAGCAGTCTCAGGGAGGACGCCGCGATGTCTAGTGAACATCGAGTGGACAATGTATGGACATTGCGTGGTCCACGAATTTCCGAGCATTCGCTCAGTGATTGATACTAGTCGTCATGGCGCATAGCTTAGCAACGCGCGGTTTACTCGCACTCGGATTCCGCACGTTGGTAAGCATGCCAGCAGCGAGTTGTCACCGAGTTTCTGATTTTGATCATCTACTGTTGCTGTTGACTGTACACTACTACATTACGCTACGATATTAATCGCACAAAGTGAGGCGGTGCCAGCTATCTATATTCACGATCTAAATGATGTCTGGCCAGAATTTATGTTTTCTCCACTTCTTGTATATTCATAAATAGTCAACTGTAGGATAAAAAAAAATCAAATAAATAATCAAATCTAGATTTATTTTTTTATTTTGAATTACACATAAAATCTAATAATATTCATAAATTCTTTTTAAAACATTAGGTACTTTGTATGATACTAGAATACATTAATTTTATCATAACATATTAAATATTTCTTTACATAAACAGATGTGTAACGATTTTGGTGTGCAATAAAGTAGCTATATTCTATTCTAAGTATAATTTACAAACGAAAACTGCAACAAATATCTAATTCAACAATAATTTAAAAAATAAGAGAGCTAGTTTTGGCTTTTAAAGTGCATCTAGTTGCGTTAAAAGATTAAATGAAAAAATAACGTTCTTAATAAAATATTTTCTGATAATATAGACATTGGTCCATACAACAAACAAGCATAATAGCTTTCTTTAATATATTTTACATAATTGTTTAAATCGTAAAAACACTGCATCATAAAAATACTCGTTTAATGATCGTTTTTTTTTATTCATTGACATTTGAATAGCATTGTCTCGCTTATTCATACTCAAAATCTTGGGAAAGAAAGGTTTCGGGTAGAGGTCATTTTCTCTCTTCTCTGTCAGCTCTTTTTTTGCGTAACCTATGTATGGTGAATCTATTGATTTAAAAAATTAATTTTCACAAAATCGTAACATCTTCCCGAAACTTCTCTAATAATGGGCAATCTCGGTAGATAGATAACATCATAATCTCAAGCTTTCTACAAATAAAGCTATATCAAAATACACTCGTACAATAAATAGGAAAATACAGAATATTTTAAATGTTACTTCAATACACTATTGTGTGGATCAGCTCAATAAACGGGGTACACTTTTAAGCTCGTTTCGGCTTACGCGCATTTTAAAACCGAAGGCGCTTATTCGAAGGTGAGTTGATTGCTTATAAGAACGTTAAGCCTCGTACTCGTATAAGTTGTACGGATGGCAAAATGTGCGCGTCTTCACGCGTTTACAAGAACGGGCCGAATATTCGCTGATGTGCAGCCAGCTCACCCTACAGGAGCTGTATTATGACGTCTTAAAACCAGGCTTGTTCCAGTGAGTGAACGAAGTGGCGCTAGATGACTTGTATAGTTCTGTCTCTTTCACTAACTGGAATAAGCCTGGTTTTAAGACGTCATAATATGGCCCCAGATACAAATTCCAAAGACGAATGAAAAGGGCAACAGTGTCGCCATCTACCGTAGCGTTTTAGTAGATTCGGACCAACTTTACCGTAGCAGTTTGAGTGTGCAATCGCCTTAAAAATCTATTTTAAATAATGTGTACTTCTTATCAATTTTTACGTAAAATATAGGTATTTTTTCAACACGGCTTTTTCTGATTATCATAATTTCATTGGATATGCAGTAACAGCATTGCATAGTTATTTTTTATAATTATTTTATTTTCCTACTAGACAATAAGCGTGGTATTTTACGCGCAATAATATTACATTATATCTACAGGTAAATAATAATTACAAATCTACTTCAGCTTAAACATCTGTATCATAAATCCATCTGTGGAAGAAATATTATTTTTATAAAAAAAAGTTAACTGTGTCATGTATAATATACGGTGTAAGGGAAATCGTAGCGAAAGCTTTTGTCAAGGATTCAGTAGCACAGTGCAAACAATAGTGGTCGGTTATTTAAAAAAAAGCTGGCATTTTAAACTTGGTTTATTTAGGTATTGCTCTTTTGAAACTACTGTAATGAATTTATGATTATTTAATATTATTCTACAAATTATCAGTTAAATCAAGTTAATTTTCATCAACATTCATATTATATTTACGACACCATATTCGATATTAAAATCGTATTTAATTAATTAGTAAGTTAGTCGATTCAACAGTCCATCACTTTGTTAGTCTATGAAGAACGAACAGATTGAAAAATACATTTCGTTCGGGCCGGAACGAAATGCACTTGGTCGGTTAATTTTTAAAAAGTGGGACAGTCGGATCGACTATCTCGGCTGAGGCAGACGTTTAGTATTCTCTGTATATTAAATAGCTGTGTGTTTCTGAGCAATTGTTGGAAATTTACTTGATAATAAAATTGTACAAGAATTTATGCAAAAGTAATTGATTGAAGTAATATAATCGTTATTACGAAGCAAGCAGTTTTATTATTCTACACCTGAATCTGAATTGTGAGAATTCTTCACAGTTCAGAAGTGGGATAAAAGGACCCAATCTAAGGTACGTGCAAATGTTTTATTTGATTATTAATAATTATAATTCAATAGAAAGCCAAGTGTGCTTTAGCTACTAAAGGCTATGTATGCCTATTGAGCCATGTGCGCTCAGTTGTTAGAGGTTATGTGTGCCTACAATAGAAAGCCAAGTGTGCTTAAGCTACTAAAGGCTATGTATGCCTATTGAGCCATGTGCGCTCAGTTGTTAGAGGTTATGTGTGCCTACAATAGAAAGCCAAGTGTGCTTTAGCTACTAAAGGCTATGTATGCCTATTGAGCCATGTGCGCTCAGTTGTTAGAGGTTATGTGTGCCTACAATAGAAAGCCAAGTGTGCTTTAGCTACTAAAGGCTATGTATGCCTATTGAGCCATGTGCGCTCAGTTGTTAGAGGTTATGTGTGCCTACAATAAGAAGCCAAGTGTGCTTCAGCCACTAGAGACTATGTATGCCTATTGAGCCATGTGTGCTTAGTTGTTAGTGTGTACTTACAATAGTAAACGAAGTGTGCTTTAATAGGAAGCTAACTATGCCTACAGAATGTTTAATTTTTATTTTTATAACGCTTTATTGAAATACCGACATGAATACAATGAAATTTTATTCTTTTGAGGTATGAATTCTGACGAAGCGATGACTCCGGATGGCTCGCCTACTCGCAAAAACGAGGATCAAGGAAAACGTAAACGATCCTCCTCCAAAGCAGCAGCTAAATCTAAAAGAACCAAGAAACGATCAAAAAGGAAACGTAAGCTGTCATCCAGCTCGTCCTCATCCAGCAGTGAGTCACCCCGTAGTTCGCGGAGTTCGAATAAGAGACGATCCAAGGAGAGAGGCAGTTGGTCCACTAAAGAGGTACTTGATATGTTTAATACACTTCAAGAACATAAGAGCAAGACTAACAATTTAAACAACAGCCTTCTCAATAATGTTATACCGGAATTTGATCCTTCAAGTAAAACTCAGAGTATTGACTGTTGGGTTAGGAAAGTAAATGAATGTGCTGTGATTTATGAATGGAACGAGAAGCAGACCATACATTTTGCTCTACAAAAGCTTTCTGGTATGGCAAAGAAGTGGTTTGAAGCCCTCCCTAGCGTTGTTTTCAGTTGGTCAGAGTGGCAGGACAAACTCATAAGAGCTTTTCCGAATGAGCAAAATTATGGTAGGCTTCTCGAGGAAATGTTGGCTCGCACTACTCGTAGTGGCGAAAGTTTGCGTGAGTACTTCTACGATAAGTTAACATTGTTAAACAGATGTGAAATAAGAGGCAAAAAGGCCGTCGATTGTATTGTCCACGGTATACTAGATAAATCAATTAGAAGCAGTGCACAGGCACTGACTTGTCGTGAACCGGAAGATTTACTGAATTTTCTTAGCTCTCAGCATTCCATATTAGAAAATAATACGTTTAATAGGAAACGTAACGATGGTATGATAGCTCGACCGGGTAACACTTCTGCAACGCCCTCAAGTGAAAGTTCAGTCACTTGTTTCAATTGCCGCTCGAAAGGACACCCTTACTTTCGATGCCCCAAACCCTTAGTTAAATGTTTAAAATGCCATCGGGTAGGCCACAACAACGATAATTGTAAACTAGAACCTTTAATCCTACGAAACGAACTCAAACAGACAGAAGTCCAGGATCGGAAAACTTTAACTATAACTACCTTCAATAATAACAGCGACAAATTTTACAAAACCGTTACGGTAAACGATAAGACTTTAACTGCTTTTATTGATTTTGGTAGCGAATGTAGTTTAATAAGAGAATCTGATGCTCAAAGTCTGAATTTAACTAAAAATTTAACAGAGTTGCCAGTAATCAAAGGATTCGGTAACTCTAAAGTTTTTCCAGTATATAGGAGCAATGTTGATCCAAAATTAGATGAAGTTGAGGTTAATGTAGAGGTATTAGTGGTTAACGAACAGTTCCTTCAAACAGCTTTGCTTATAGGTCAAAATGTTACTGAACTTCCCTGCGTAACAGTATTTAAGAATAGCCAACAGTTAACATTTTACCAGAGCCCTGATACCGATACCATAATACAGCCAGTAAAGCGTTTAAAGTTAAACTTTGATAACGATACCGATATTACATTGTCAGGATTAGTTGAGGTTACCACGTCCGACGTTGGCTTCTCTGGAGATATTTATATTGAAGGTTACTGTAGTTGTGAGCCTAAGAAAGAGCATTATTTGCACCAAGGGGTTTATAGGGTTGTTGACGGGAAGTGTTATTTGCCTGTAACTAATTTATCTGGTCAAAACCTTACGTTATCCAAGAAATGTCCTATTGCTAAAGGGACTTGTTTTGTCGAGAGGAGTACCACCTATACAAATAGAGTAATAAAAGAAAATTCGAAATGTGAACCCTTGCTAATATCCGACATAAATGTTGGTCCTCAAATTGACAAAGACACATTAGGTAGACTTCATTCACTTTTACTCAGTTATCGTGATTGTTTTGCATTCAATCTTGGTGAAATTGGTCATGCTAACTCAACTGAAATGAAAATAGATCTATTAGATGATAAACCCGTAGTTTACCGACCTTACAGATTATCTTTTTCGGAAAGGGGTCAGGTAAGGGAGATAATAGATGATTTGTTGCAAAATGATATTATACAAGAGTCAAATTCA
This sequence comes from Agrotis puta, assembly GCA_943136025.2. Classification (NCBI taxonomy): domain Eukaryota; kingdom Metazoa; phylum Arthropoda; class Insecta; order Lepidoptera; family Noctuidae; genus Agrotis; species Agrotis puta. Next base: position 1,308,061 of record OW964168.2, read on the forward strand.
AATTATGCTAGTCCTATTCTATTGGTGCGGAAAAAGTCAGGCGAACAGCGTTTATGTGTCGATTATAGGGCTCTCAATAATAAGACTAGGAAAGATTGGTTCCCTTTGCCGATAATCGACGATCAGTTGACAAACCTTAGTGGCAATAGATTCTTCACATCCCTAGATCTGGCTTCAGGGTACTATCAGGTGCCAATGGCTGTAGAAAGTCGTCCGTTAACTGCATTCATAACGCCAGATGGGCATTATGAATTTAAAAGGATGCCTTTTGGCCTTGCAAATGCTCCAGCTGTATTTCAGCGATTAATGAATGCAATGCTAGGTGATAAACGTCATGAATCAGCTTTAGCTTACTTGGATGACATTCTTGTGCCATCGGTTACCTTGGAGGAAGGATTTGAGAGGCTAGGGAATGTTTTGAAGTTGTTACGGCAGAATGGACTTACTTTAAAACTATCCAAATGCCGTTTCTTCGATAATTCCCTTGACTATTTAGGCTATGAGATTTCTGCTGATGGCATACGCCCTAACGAAAATAAGATTTTAGCCGTTAAAGAGTTTCCTGTTCCCCGGAACGTACATGAAATTCGTCAGTTTTTAGGACTAGCAGGATATTTTAGGAAATTTATCAAAGGTTTCGGGGAAATAGCTAGGCCTCTAACAAACTTACTCAAAAAGGGCAATGCTTTTAATAAATTTCTTCATCAGTCCACTGATGAAGAAATTTATTCGTTTACTACCTTAAAAGATAAGTTAATTGACCGACCAATTTTAGCATTATACAACCCTAATTTTGAAACTGAGTTGGTATGCAACTCAGTTTCAAAATTAGGGTTGTATATATTGATGCAAGTTCTTTAGGCGTGGGTGGGATATTGATGCAATGGCAGCCGGAGCCACGTGCTCTCAAACCAATAGCTTATTTTAGCCGGCAAACCACTCCCGAGGAGCGCCATTTGCATTCTTATGAACTAGAGACTCTTGCAATTGTATGTTCATTAAAGAAATTTAGAGTGTATTTGTTGGGGATAGAGTTCAAAATTGTTACAGACTGTAACGCCCTTCGAACAACACTTACTAAACGTGACTTGATACCCCGAATAGCTAGGTGGTGGCTTTTAATTAGCGAATTTAATTTTAGCGTAGAGTATCGTCCAGGCGTCCGTATGGCTCATGTAGACGCACTGAGCCGTAACACAAAATTAACACCCAATGACATCGATGATTCTACAGTCACAGTCTATAGTATCGAAACTGATAACTGGCTCTTGACTTTACAAATGACAGATCCTGATATATCCCGAATATATAAAATCCTTAAACCTGAGTCAGATGAAGAAGTTAAGGAAATTAAAAATAAATATGTAGTTAAGAACAGTAGAGTGTATAGGAGAGTTGATGATAAGTTGTGTTTGGTAATCCCTCGCAATGCTCGATGGCAAGTATGTAAATCAAATCACGATGATGCTGGTCATTTAGGTGTATCAAAGACAACCGAGAGAATTCAGTCTGTTTTCTGGTTTCCTAAGTTACGTAGATTTGTTAAAAAGTATGTAAAGTCTTGCATTAAGTGCGCCTACAATAAGGACAATACGTCACGGCATAAGAGTGGTCAGTTGTACCCGATAGAGAAGGTATGCATTGCGTTCCACACCATTCATATTGACCACTTGGGTCCATTTGTCAAAAGCAAGAACGGCAATGTTTACATTCTCACCATAGTGGATGGATTTACCAAATATTTGTTTGTAAGAGCTGTTAAGGATACAAAAACTAAAACAACGGTTAAGGTACTAATAAATATTTTTTATGACTTTGGTTTACCATCCCGAATTATATCGGACCGAGGCACTTCTTTTACTTCAGCAACTTTTAAATCTTTTTGTGATACTCATGGTATTAAACATGTTTTGAATGCTGTCGCATGTCCCAGAGCCAACGGCCAAGCCGAAAGATACAACCAAACGATCTTAAGTTCACTTTCAAAATATTCGGACGGCGAGGATGAACGGAACTGGGACATGTGTCTAGGCAAAATCCAGTGGGGTATAAATAATGCCACAAATTCCACCACTCAGAAAACAGCTACTGAAGCATTATTTGGAACCAGATTAAAAGACAGCCTAAGTAATATGTTAGATGTCATTAATGAGGCCAATCCCAATCTTACAGAAGTGAGACAGGAAGTTCGTACAAATATTGAATCCAGTCAATCTAAACAAAAACAAAACTACGATCAAGATAGAGTTCCTGCCCCAACTTATAAGGAAGGGGATTTAATTAAAATAACTAGAACTAATTTTAATAATAAAGGTAAAAGTACTAAGTTGATGTCAAAATTTATAGGGCCCTTTAAAATAGGAGAAGTTCTGGGCAATGATAGGTATAAAATAATTGAAATACCTGGTTTTAGTAAACGCAAACATAAATTCGATAGTGTGGTAGCAGTAGACAGGATTCGACCATGGATCAATATAAATTTGTCTGAACAAAATGATAATGTAGATGCAGTAGCTAATAGCAGTAGTACATCTGACAGCGAAAGTAATAAAAGTGACAATGAACTGCCACAAAGTCAATCTGAGTCCAAATAATAGCCGAATGTAATGAATTATTAATAGATATAAAATGTATAGAGATGTTTAGTTTACAGTTGATTCACATGAAATTTTATAATTATGTAAGTGTAATTTAAGAATTCATAAAATTGTTGTATCATGATTATATACCGTGCGTCAGGAGATCGCACGTAGTCGGACGGCCGAATGTAATGAATTTATGATTATTTAATATTATTCTACAAATTATCAGTTAAATCAAGTTAATTTTCATCAACATTCATATTATATTTACGACACCATATTCGATATTAAAATCGTATTTAATTAATTAGTAAGTTAGTCGATTCAACAGTCCATCACTTTGTTAGTCTATGAAGAACGAACAGATTGAAAAATACATTTCGTTCGGGCCGGAACGAAATGCACTTGGTCGGTTAATTTTTAAAAAGTGGGACAGTCGGATCGACTATCTCGGCTGAGGCAGACGTTTAGTATTCTCTGTATATTAAATAGCTGTGTGTTTCTGAGCAATTGTTGGAAATTTACTTGATAATAAAATTGTACAAGAATTTATGCAAAAGTAATTGATTGAAGTAATATAATCGTTATTACGAAGCAAGCAGTTTTATTATTCTACACCTGAATCTGAATTGTGAGAATTCTTCACACTACAGATTTTTCAAATCCTCATTATTCAACTCTCGAACGATTTACGGGTTTATATTCAAATATATATACATTCTGTAGGTGTATTTACTACGCTTTAGAAGAAGACAACGGTAATTAATTATTTTTAAACGTATTAACGCATGCGACGCGCATTATAAAAATGATTTTTGAGAAAAGAAAAATTCAAAGTACTTATATCCTGTAGACGCGGGTTTAGTCCCCACTCGCATTTGATTTTTTATTTCCTAATAAATCATCGTTTTTTAACAAATTTGAAATGGATAATGTTGGGGACTTTAACATTTTGTGGTGATAACGTTTAAGGGTTGCTGTCAGTTACACCCTGTGACCCTTCCACCGTATATTAGCTAAACATAATATTCTCAAATATTTATAAAACTTCAGTACTTCATAATAAAAAAGAAACTATACAAAAGGCATTTAATAACAATGTCTTCGATATGTTATATTCATACTAATGCAACAACGACTATCGGATCTACAGCAAATATACTTTTTTTTAATAATATGTATAGACATTTATATATGTATAGGTAACCAATGGTATAGGGGTTCTTTAGGAGAATTGTGGGAGCGTTTGGTAACGAAAAAAGAGATCCGCCATTTTTAGCTGCCCCTTTCCTTTCCTCCTTCATACCGTCTCCTCCCGCAAGGAGTCCCCCCTCCTTAGCTAGAGTTTCCTATGCGGAGGCGAGTCCTGCACGGCCGGTGTGAGCGACAGGCGCCGGATGTTGGGCTTGTCGTACTCCTCCATGGACATGGCGCGTGACATGCGCCGCTCCACTCCGGGCGGCGGGAGAGACGTCAGCAGACCCTGGCCCTGGCAGAACAGCAGGAGGGACTGCGCTATCTTTGCAGGCTGGAAGGTTAAAAAAAAGCTATTAAAGAGTTTCTGTGGTCACTGAAGTACGTCCGTAGCTCCGGAGGTACGCTGGTACCACTAGACCCGAAATGATTATACTTTTCTGTTCACACAGACTATAAAAGGGAAGCGAATGTACGCCATTTTGAAAGTATCTCCAAATCAAAAGTATTTCCATTGGACTCGCAACTTTTAGAAGAGAGGAAAGTCTTTTTTATGTACGAAAAATAAGCCAGGATTTATAGAACCTGATTTATAGAGTCCTGCCAAGTGACTTACCGAATGTATGTGTTTTTTACGTGTTAAAATGAACAAATAAAGTCAGGGTCCGGTCCCATACTGTCAGACTCGTACTGACTAAAATCCAAGGTGTCCTTCAATGGCCCTTTACGTTCCGGGATCACGATTTCCTGATAAGACAATCCTGCGACCAATATAATAATGTTAAAGTACCTTCTTGGTCGCGGGACTAACGAATTACCGTGACCCCGGTACGTAAAGGGCTATTGAAGGACACCGTGGATTTTAGTCAGTACAAGTCTGACAGTCCCTCCCGCCCTGCCCTGGGTGGGAGGACTCATTTGATGATTTTACCACGAAAAAAAAAATGGGGCAAACCTATTCCCATCAAGCACAAATCCAGAGTTCAAACTAACATGATATTCGTAATCCCCAAAAGATTAGATAAAAATGTACCTGATTATCTCAGTAGTAGCGACGGAGTCTGGATTGCAATCCTAACTATATTATCAATGCGAAAGTTAATTTGTTTATATGTTTGTCACCTTTTCACATCCAAACTAATGACTGATACGATCATCTTGAAAATTGGCATACACGACTTCAGGTATACAGAGACCTCAAAAAATAGTACTGTTCCCGGGAAAAAAATGTTAATAGATGGCGCCACATGTACGTTCCGAGTTCCAAATTAACGCGAGCAAAACCGCGGGCAAAAGCTAGTAATGAAAAAACTCGAGAAGTGGCAACATGCTCGCCTCCGCATCACATAAGTCTCAAATGTAATTATCAAAATGTTGGCGTGCGCACACTTTTTGCAAGAATTATGGGCATGATGGTATTACATAAACGTAATACCCGTCTAAGAGATTTGCTGTGTTTTAGAAACTGCTCGTCTACGAACTTGCAAAATTCGTTAGGGCTAATTTACACATTCATCCTAATCCTAACTAATCCTAATCCTAACTTCCTAACTAATATTATAAATGCGAAAGTAACTCTGTCTGTCTGTCTGTCTTTCTGTCTGTCTGTCTGTCTGTCTGTCTGTCTGTCTGTCTTTTCTTCACGCCTAAACTACTGAACCGATTTGTGTGAAATTTGGTACAGACATAGTTTGGAACTTGAGAAAGGACATAGGATAGTTTTTATTACAAAAAATAAAAATAAAAAATAAAATTTATGAAATGCTATAACGGAGTATAGATAATACCTTAAACTCTCAATAGATGGCGGTGATCGTTCAATGGTGTCGATCGTTACACGAGTTGTCACTATGGATTGATAGATGGCGTTGGAACCAAAATTGTACTTATTGTCGGTTGTATGATAGTTTATGTGGACTGGTCCTGTTTCGTAAATTTTAAATTGTTCCGTTGTATAATTGGTGTTCCTGTGATGCTTATGAGAAACTATATAACTAGATCCACCAAGACTATATAACGGCATACGGTTACAAACAACCTATTTAGGACGGAATGTCATTAAAGCCGTTATTATGACTGGGATGGCAAAAGGCGAAACTTTTATTATTCCCATCATTCCAACTGGTTTGCCATTCCAATTCAAAAGAGTTCAGTTTCCGCTGTAAACTGCGTTTGCAATGACCATAAATAAAGCCCAAGGGCAAACGCTAAAAGTTGCGGGGGTACATCTTGAAAAAGACTGTTTCTCCCATGGACAACTCTACGTTGCGTGCTCAAGAGTGTCGAAATCACAAAACCTTTATATTTTTGCAAAGGATGGCTAAACTTAAAACGTGGTAAACAGAAATGTCTTGGTGTAAGAAACTTTCATAATCTCTAAAACCTAAAATAATAGAAAATTTGTCAAGGGAGAAACAGTCTTTTTTCCTTTTGGACTGAAATGTCAAATCAGTAGAATGATGAGAAAATAAGGGAAAAATAACATTTTCGCCTTTTTCGATCGGCAAAACGGCTTTAATGCCCTAAATGAGTATACATCTCTTAAATTCAAACGCAGAGCTCATTATGTTGATTTTTGAAGAGTTCCCTAGAATATCCCGCGAGATCGGGAACTATGTGGGTAAAACCAAAAATCTGCTGGAAGTCACTATTCCACGCGAACGAAGTCGCGGGCAAAAGCTAGTATACATATAAGTAAGCAATTGTAACTTACGTACTTTTTAAATTAACTAGCTAAGTACTCAGTGACGGGCGGTGTTCAAACGTAGTTTTTACTTACTTACATATGGATGTGTAAATCGACCTTAATCGAGAAATTCAAAATTAACTGTGAAAGTGCTGTAATTTATTAATATAATTTCTAAGTTTGCTAGTTTGCCTTTCAAAATATAAATAAATGTATGGCTCTTTCCTTTCCGCAAGAGTTTTTACTACCATTAAATCATAATTAATAGTAGTAAATCTTGTAACACAACTTCCGGATTTATGAATAAACACAGATATGAATAAAATTCCGTGAATTTATAAATCATCCATTGAGACCACTAAATAAATCAGAATTTTAGGCTTTAATATGGTTGATTTAAGAACAAAAAAAAACCTATTTTTAAAATTTTTCACCGACTTAAAAAAAGGGAGGAGTTTATCAATTCGGATGTTTTTAAATATATATTTTTTTATTTATTTTCGGGCGTCACCCCGTCATTTTAACTATCTAGAAAGACTTGTAAAATTCTTTATTTATTCGAAAGCAGTTTATTTCGAATTGGTCCCACATTTGTTATTATAACATTATGTCAGTATGTTTCAGAGACAAAGAACGGAACTTTTCAATAAATAATAGGATATCAATCGCGATGGCTGCTATCGCATATCTATGTATTGTTAACGCAATCACACAACATAATTGGCTGGAGGTACAAGAATTTTCTTAAAAAAAAATTGTCCACCTGTTGTCATCAATGAAACACACCAATGTAATAAATTTTATTTTCATTTTTTCGGCCGACTGACAGGAAATCGTCATGTTACAAAAATCTTTTGTACACAAATATTAAAACAATACTATCAGATAAAATTCTTGAATCTTAACATGTATAAAAATAATGTTTTAGTATCAAGTTTCGATGTTGACATGATTATTAATTAGAAAAGGAACCGACCATCCAACAGAGCGGAACGGGGTCAAGCAACTAGCTATTAGCTGCTGCTACATATTTCAATACAAGTCAACAGGAATTAACATCAACATCCGGAATGAAAATTACCCTGAATAACTTAAAAATTTATTTCTCACTAACGTTTTTACACAATTGGATTCCGAAAAAGGGTTCCGAAAATTTTAAAGGAGCGAACTTCCTTATCGACACGATATTGCTTTAAATAATCAAGAAAAAAAAAACCGTAACTACGTCGGACTACTTACTTTTAATACACGCCCATAAGTCTGATCACTCCCTAAAACATCCCACATACCTAAGAACTGAAGCACTGATTCAGTTCATCGTCAGTCAGCTTCACAAGCCTCACGGTCTCTTCCCAGACCCTCGCAGCCAGTTTCTGATCATACACCAGTTCACCAGCTCGTACTCGTTGACAGTTCTTGAAGTACTCTCCTTTAAATTGACCAGCCCTGTTACTAGTGGCCGCATACAAAGCGGTCTGAGCACCTTCCCAAGGGTGCTTGAACAAGATCAGGGCCATAAACGATACGAAACTTCCAAACGCAATCCGGGAACTGGTAAAAATCCTTGTTCCAACTGCTCCTGGATCAACAATGTTGATGATAACATTTGGACTCTTCATCCTTTTGGCTAATTCTCTGGTGAAGAGAGCCAAACACAATTTACTGTTCCCATATATTCTCATCTTCGACCAATAACCAGTCTTGTTCCAATTCTCGAAATCTATTTTGCCGAATTTGTGCAACACAGATGATGTATTTACAATCCTTCCCGGTTCAGATGACGTGCCCGTCTTCTTGAGAAGCGGTAGGAGCAACATGGTCAGCAGGAACGCGCCGAAGTAGTTCACTTGCATGATGAAGTTCATCCCATCGGCAGTTAGGAAGTCTCCAGGGATCCCAACGCCGGCGTTGTTGACCAGAATGTCCAATCTATCTTCTGTTTTCAAGATATCCGCTGCGAAGTTCCGCACTGATTCTAGAGAGGCGAGGTCTAGTAGTTTGAAGACTACATTATCGTTTCCGGAGCTCTTTACGATAAGTTTTCTTCCGTGCAAGCCTTCATCTTCATAAGGACACGCGACGATAACTCTGGCGCCTCTGTGGGCAAAATCCGCGGCAATTTCAAGTCCCATACCGGTTGTCCCGCCGGTCACTAACACTGTCTTCCCATCGTATCTCTTCTTAGATTTGCACACTAAGTTGGTATTCTTCTGGTAAAGTCCAACTACCATTCCTCCAATGATTATGATTTCCACTATCAACAAAATCACAGACATTTTGTCGAGTGAATTTATGCACTGTTCAATTTAACATTGTTCAAAAATGTCAAAAGACTGAAACTTAGGACGAAATTGACGTAGTTTTGTTTACAAACTGGACGCGTATTATCGTAAAGGATCTCGGTGAGGCAATGAACGCTATTTGCTTTTACTTCGGCGTCCAGCGTACGAATGATTGCGTTGCGACTGTTGCACAGAGGGGGCTATTAGATTCGCCATGCACCTACTTGAATGGCGGAGATAGACAAAGTTACGTAAGGTGAGTGGTTATAAAAGTATCTTAAGAAATGTACATGTGTAAATTATAAGTTGTGTAATGTGTGTAGTTATAATACTCGTACAACAGAATATAAATGATCGTAAAATGTAACCTGTTATTTTCAAGATCAATGCTCATTTTTATTTACATTTAATGTTTCCAAGTTCCGTCAGTTTCTTTGCTGATGTTTATGGTGGTAAATAACCTTAAAATTAAGGAATGTAGTAGAAACATGTTTTGGCAGTGGGGAAAGCAAGATTTGTTGCGGTGACCCAGAATAATCTAGGTCATCTTTCCTCGTATTATTTGGCATAGTTTGTAATCATTATGTGCTTGTCTCATTTTATTTGTTGCTAGGATTCAGTAGCAGCAGTTGCGTGGACAACATAAGTTCAATACCTAGTGCTCTAAAATGTATAAATGGGACAGCTGTTTTTTTACGATTTCAGAATTGGTCCATAGTAAAAGTTAGTCCATAGTAAAAATAGCCTATCTCACTCAGGAATATAGAACAGTATTCTTTTGGTGAAAGAATATTCAATGTCGGTTCACTAGTTCCAGAGATTACATGCTACAAACAAACTTACAAACTTTACTTCTTTATATGTATACCTAATAATGCACATTTATTTTTAGCAGCGTGTATGATTTTAATTTTATAACCTTATGTATGTAATTGTGTTGTTTCTAATTAGGTATATTCAAAATAAAATTAGGCACAACACGATGCATAATGATAATTTTTAATTTATGCGGCTTTATTGTTCTGAAATAAATGAATGAATAAGTTTGCGTTATATTTTTCTCCTTTCGAAGGCCTGCTGACAGAATTTTATTTAGAAATTTATGTTAAAAAAAATCATTTTTATACAAATTTTCATCCTCTTTTTAATTCCCTTAGCGGTGATTTCTTGCTTCCAGACCCAATTAGGTTTTAGCTGTGCGTTGATCGATCAGTCAGTCAATTTCTTCTTTTATATACAGAATATCCTGTGTTCTATACTGTGTACATCAGTAATAGAACAAATAAATAAATAATGTAAACTTACAGTCTCAGCCAGCACATCACCAGCTCGGTCGACCTTCAGAATGGTGACCCTCTCCTTGTCCAGCTCCTTGTACATCTTCTCGATGACGGTGGAGTAGGGGCTCAGCATGCCCGTGATGAGCAGGATGTCCGGCTGGCAGCCGCGGAGTATCAGGTCCTTGCGACTGGAAAATGGAAAACAATAAAATAATCTAAAGAAAGTGCTGTAATACTCGTATTATACTAGTGCTATACTAGAATATTCTGAATATATTTAAAAAAAAAAATCTTCTCAAGCTTTTGACCGCAGCTTCGGGTTATAATAAATAAATAAATAAATTCGACTCGCGTTTGTCAAAAAATCGGATTGTACTCTGTTTTAGATATAAGAAAGAAGTACTCTGCTAATAATACAATATAATTCAATCATGATTTGAAAGACACCTGAATCCGTCTATAGCCATAAAAACTTTATTGTTGTTTTTCTCGGGAACAGGATTTTCGGGAAGAAAAATACCCTATGCCTGTTTCTGTACACCACACAACGTATACATGCATGTGCGATGTTCAGTTCAGTAGTTTTAGCGGGAAAGATCTAATCAAATCAAATCAAATCATTTATTTCAACTTTCAATTATTATTATTTTTACGACTAATTTAGATATTATGCAGAGTGACTCCGCAAGAATTAATAATTATGAATTATTAATAAGTTTTTTAACAAATTCAAACTTGCAGGTATTCGTTGACCTACCGTACCCTGTGCTTGATAACTTTAGGTGATGCAATTAATTAACAAACATAATAACACCTTTTATTTTTGTTCTCATTAAAACAAGGCCATAGTTAATAAGTTGTTTCTGTGTCCGCAGAGCGGATAAACAGACATATGGGAAGATAACTGACTTGGTGGATCATTAAAGCGGCTGGAGAAAAGGGATAGCTAAAAGTGGAAAGACTTGGAAGAGACCTCAACATTAGGTAGCTAAAGGTGATTCTGATGTTGGGATCAAGCAGCAGTGACACTGCAGTATGGCCTCCACTGCAGTATGGTCTCCATCGGTCCACCTGGTGGGAGGCCTGCCTACGCTGCGTCTTCCGGTCCGTGGTCACCACTCGAGAACTTTTCTTCCCCATCTGTTATCAGTTCTACGAGGAATGTGGCCTGCCCATTGCCACTTCAACATGCAAATTTTAAGAGCTATGTCGGTGATTAGTTCTTCGGCAAATATCCTTGTTCCGGATTTTATCCCGTTAAGAAATTCCGAGCTTGGCTCTTGCCATTGCTCGTTGAGTTCCTCTTAATCTCTCTAAAAGGAGGCCACTTCATGGCTGTCATATAAACCTATACCACCTTACCACAAGAAAGATAAACATTCCTCAACAATCTATCAACGTGAAATGTTGATTTGACGTTGACAGTTTTTTTAGACAAGTATTCAACAGATGTTTATCTTTCTTGTGGTAAGACGGATAGACTCTATATAGATAATGTTTGGGGACCAGTAGTGGTGCAACAGCATAGCTACATGCTGCCGAGATCGAAACCAAGTTTGTTGCCCTGGCTGGAGGCCTTGAAATCTTAAGGCATCCACAGAAAAGTCCGGTTGAGCAGTACACAACCTACTGGAGGTTGAACTGCGAGATGCCATACACAAAAAAAAACATACCTTAAAGAAAAAGAAGACCTCTGACCTTGACCTTGGTCGCTCCATCAAGTAGGCGACCTTCAAACCATGCTACAACTACGATCAATGACGAGAACTTACTTGATGAACGCCCTGACGTACAGCTTGATGTTATGCGTGTTGAGGTTGCCACGCAGACGAGAGCGGTACTCCGTCAACGTGCGGTCACGCTCCACGCCCTCGCATGACTCGCTCGAGATTTGCTGGAACATTACACTAGATCATTACACTAGAATAATAACATTAGGAACAATGTATTGAATAAAATAGGCAAGATGAATGTATCAGTTGCTTGTAGGGTGACCAAAGACTAAAAGAATAACCAAATAATAATTAAAAGCACTTGAACACAGTTCATAGGAGTTGAACTTGGAATAATTGACATGATTGTGTTTAGAGGTATATGCGACAGGGTCGGCAACGAACGTCGCAGGACGATCTCAAGCCACCGTAGGCGCCGGCATGCGTACGGCGAGTAATGGGCTACTCGCTATCCGATCATGGACCATGCCCGGGTCGGCGCAACGGCGCGTCGTGTTTCACGCGCGCCTCAAACAGCTGTCAGCACAATAATGGAGCCCCCTAAGAGGACCAAAGCCTGCCGCGGTCGCGAGACTAACGAGCTACCGTGACCCTGGAACGAAATGGGCTATTGAAGGAACACGGTGTAATTTAATCAGTACGATCCTGACAGCCCCTTCTGCTCCACCCAGGGTGGGAGGACATATATGATAATTTTAAAGAAAAGACTGAGCAGACACAGAAGCACCACAATTCTTTGTAAAATATTTGTACATACGAAAGCAATAAGTGACGAAAGAACAGCCGATCAAATCTAATAAATCAAAGTTTTACTTAAGCTTCCGTCTTATTAAATAGATGTCATGGTTTTAAAATATGCAATATTGGCCTTTGGCAAGTCGCTGTAACCGTGCTTAAATTTTAATATACTTAGCTATAAATAATGCAAAAATCAGGTCACGACTACAACATTGCGAAGTTTAAGACACGTTCCGACATTACGAGACTTTACACGTGCATGGCGAATATTACAAGGTTGTTTGAAGAAGATTATTTCAAGCATAGAATCACTACTTCTAGATTTGACACTTAAATAAATGTATAATATCATTGCGCTTACTCCGGTCAGGCTTTCGTTTTCTTTAATTTTTTATCGTGGCAGAATCATCAAATGAGTCCGCCCATCTAGGGCAGAGCGGGAGGGACTGTCAGACTCGTACTAAAATCCACGGTGTCCTTCAATAGCCCTTTACGTACCGGAGTCACGGTAATTTGTGAGTCCCACAACCCCGGCAGGCTTTGGCCCTCTACAGGCCCCGTCACTGCTTGAGGCGCGTGAGGAACACAACGCGCCGTCGACCCGGGCATGGTCCATGGTCGGACAGCGAGTCGCCCGTTACTCGCCGCCCGCATGCCCGCGCTTACGGTGGCCGGAAATCGTGATGCGTCCGTCGCCGTGGGCGTCTACCACTGCGGCTGGGGTGGAGGGAGGACGCTGTCCTCTCCCTCACGCTTCCCACTCCGTCTCGCCCTACAGCATGACCTCGACCAATACCGGGCGTGAGAGGTCTCCGCCTATCGTCGTCGTGAAGACACGGCGGTGCTCTGCCCAAGCGGGGCAGTCCTGCACCGTATGCTCCACCGTGTCCTCCGGACGATCCTCGCAGTGGTGACACCCAGGCGTTTCTTCCCTCCTTATCAGACACAGGTACCTCCCGAAACTTCCGTATCCGATGAGGACCTGCGTCATGCGGTAGGTGAGGACGCCGTGACGCCTATACAGGCACTCCTCAAAGAGGGGTCTTACCGCCGCGGTGCCGTCGTGCCCAGACCTCGGTTGCGACAGTCGCTCCCTCCATACTGCCCTGAGATCACGCTGGAGCTCTTCCCGCCGCGCCTCGACTTGTCGAGGCAGCGGGGATTTGCCCCGGCGCTGCGCCTCCACGCGCCACTTATAGACGCGCTGGAGGGCAGTCGCCTCCAGATCCCAGGGCAGCGATCCGGCAAGGTGGTTGGCCGATCTTTTGGTATCCTCGGACCATTCGGATAGCAATGACCCTCTGGTATGCGACCAGCTTTAGTGGTCGCGTCCGAATGCTCATGGCCCACACGGGGGCCCCGTAGAGGGAAAGGAGGAACACATGGCCTCCGTTTTGTGCTACTCCGGTCAGGCTTGGAATTTAATTTATGTATGACATAATCAGTTATATTATACTCTTTACATACGAACAACTGATACATTCAATGCTCTCGGTAGTAAAGTTAATAAATATTGAAAAAAAAATTAGTTGGCAAAGGCAAGTTCAAATGCGGAAAAACCAAAGAAAAATCTACAATAATAACCGAAAATAACTTTAAAAAAACGCTACTATAGAAATATGGTATGGATGAATTATTCAAATAACATGTTTTGACAATGCAAAGACACACACAAGCCAACTAAAAGCAAAAACTAAAACTAATAAGTAATGTTAGTATGTTAATTGAAGGTAATGAAGACGCTTCTACAAACAAAGACAATAGTGAAATCATTTATTAAAACATTAATAAAAATGACTCCACAGAAACGGTATTATCATTTTCAGAAATAAAACTGTAAAAGATAAAAGGCATTCAAATGAGGATAGTTTAATTCAGTGACAATTATAGCATTGTTCAGCATCATTTAATAAAGCTCATGAAGCATTTGATACACAATAGAAAGAAAGAGACGAATGATATACAGTCTAGAATTTAGAGCGTCGTTTCCAATTAATATTAATTCCTCTTAGACAAATAATATTTTTTTTGTACAATCCCTAGATTTGATTGTTAATTACAAATGGAAGTAAACATATTTTTAGTCACTTTTAAAAAAAGTTCTCATATTTTGAAACAAAATTGCTCAAGTATTATATACATAGTAATTTCTGTAAACAGCAATCCCCACGCTTACCTCAAAGAAGCCCTAACCGACCAATTAGTAGAATTAGTAGCAAAAACAGAGGAAGGAATACCTGATAGCTATAATCAAGCAGCTCTGGTACAAAACTCACGTGACCAAACTTGTGGTAGATGAGGAAATCCTCCTCGGACTGCGAGATGTCAGTCCCCCGCCATCTTGAAAATCGGCTGCGGAAGGCATCTGCTACTGAGGAAGTTGATGCGGTGCAGTTAACCAGGATGAGGCCAAGGAGACGGCGAGGATGCGCCAGCCCACACCTGGCCAGGACATTGGCGCCTGCGCCCTCGCCCAGGCCCACTGCATAGCGCACGTGGAGGAAGTCTAGGACTGTGATCAGATCTTCACCCAGTGTTTGGAGTGAGGGGAACTGGTAGCTGTGAACAGTTGATATTTGTTGTTTTTTATTTTAAATTCCTTTCTGGCATGCAATAAGTCGCCTCTAATAGTGGCGACTTATTGTGTGCCGTGGGCTTTAAATCTAAGCAATTTTCTTCGGGTTGATTATTTCAATCGCCATTGTTCTCAAAGCGGTGAAGGCAAACAATCTGCTAAAATAGCTATATAGGACACAATATTTGGCGTGCTCGAACCTGCTCTGGAACTACGTGGTGTATTATGACACATTCCCTCATATAAAGAGGCCTGTACTCCAATGGTCGGAAAATTATATCACAATATTATGGCTGATGGTTTATTCATTGGTTATTAAAAAGTATGTATGTGTGTCCACACAGTATCGACCATGAATCATGATTAATTCCTGTTTTATTATAACCTGAAAGCTAGCAAGTACAACAAAGCGGTGAAGATTTTACAAAAGCGTTTTATCACTTTGTACTTTCATTTGAAATTCAGAATAGTTGCCCTAGAGAACTGGCTGACATTGAGCGCCCTTTGACTTGCAAAACCGTTAATAAATTGTATTCCTATCCTAGCAGCTCTCCTTCTCGCGATTCAATGAATTAAATTATTGAGCTTCATTCCGGCAACTGCTTTCCTAGTCTCCAAAGATATTTTTGGATCAAAAGGCCAAGGTTTTATTATGTAAAAACTTACAAGGGCCAACAAAAAATCAACAGTAATATCGGCAAGTCAGACCACATGATTTTTTCTAAGAATAATTGGGCTCAGTGGTTCTTTGGGCCCCAGTGGTTTCTCACACAGTATGCCTCTAAGGGAACGTTGCAGACTGATAATGCATATACATGGAATCACTCACGAGTCTGGTAAATCCGGTGAGTTCTCCTCATGTCCTGGCACATCGATGTGGATGAAGCAGGAGCGCTCCTTGATCTCAGACATTACTGGAGTGTTCACGAAGTCAACCATTGTCGAGTCTAAAATAATCAATAGAGTGATACATTATCTGGACATGAGGAACTAAACTAATGAAATTATAGTGACACAGACAAAATGAAACCATAGTGAAGCCAAAGTGTGGTTACCATGACCTTGTAACGCAAAGAAACAGAAAGAATATTGTAGGTTTTGGGCAGTCAGGACTTATTAGATGAATTTCCCCCACAAAAGAGAAAATTAAAAGGCCTTTTTGAACGAGAAAACGATAAAAATAGGGCAAATAAGATTGATTTTGCCTTTGCGAATTCCCACTCGAAGTTTCGTATGGATATGAATAAGAAACTCAATTTATATAAATCAAATTCATCCGTGACCCCACATTTCTCATGGGATAAGGCGGAAACCAAAGGAATTCAAATTTCCTGATATCCATAAACGCTGTGTTTGCCAGAGTTATCTCATGTAAGTACAATTTGTTGACTTTAATAATGTTAACTTAACAATTTGCTAAAAATTAAATAATATTTGAATAAAAGTAGTTAACATAATAATGGTCTTTCTAAAAGTCATTCTAGTTATGAACACACGGTCTTAATGTCAAACCATAGTCTAGCACTATCTTCAAATCGATCGATCACCGAATCCGTATAACAACTGCTATGAGGGAGACGAAACAAAAAAAAAAAGATAACATAGCGTTTACACGTAACACGACGTTATTTCAAACAATTTCGACGTAGGTACTGCCCATTGTTCCATTCTCCTTTTGTTTGCGGATCCATCAAAATCGACACTAATCCACCGTTGAGTAACCGCGGTCCTCGTACATACTAGGTAGCACAGCATTTCGTAATTAGAGCACCAATTAGCAGTCATTGTATCAAACTCGTATTGGCAATCATTCAAACATCGAACCGACAAATAAAACAGACTTTACGTTAACGATAAAACAGGACATTAGGAAATTTGAATTGAATTTGGTTTATTTGAGCAATAAAAAAAAGCCTCGGTACAGTAAAAGATGACAATAAATGGCATCAAAAGTCGTTAAATACAAATTTAGGCAATTTATTTTATTTCAAAAGAATAAAATTCCTTGATTAGAATTTCAAGTGCATGAATGGCCAAAGTGGCCATGCACAACTGCACATGTCTGTAACATTCCTAAAGTTGACTTCACACGTCAACCCCCCTTAAAATAATCCATTAAAAATGAACGCTGTAGGAAAATGTCATGTGATCCTAACTTTATGCAAATAATCGTGCAGTTCAACTACTATTTTTCAAAGTAGGCAAAAGGCCCAAAAAAAAAGACCTGGCAAAAATACTTACGATTCGTCCCGAGATCGTGGACTGTCAGGAAAACGCATCGTTTATCCTGTTGACTTAGGTCTCCCTGAAAAAATGAAAAAGCATCAAACACCTGGCTATTGTTCTTTACGAAATTCTGAATGGACATTATAATAATGTTGCAACCAAGAGCTGGACCGGTAGGTTTATTAATTTATCACTGCAGTAACACTGACATGACCTAGCTCTGCTGGTCCTTTGTTGCCAATACGGTTTATTTTGGGATAATGCAATTGCTAAACCTTATCTGAAATTCCGCACGGATACGAAGTTGAATAGATTAGGTTCGTAGACAGTTAATCTACTTTGAGAAACCGAAACAAGAGGGTCTGACCTCAGAGAATATTCGTCTAAGTATCTGTTGGGGGCTGATATAGTATTCAGCAAATCGCCATCCAACAAATTGGAGGTATTTTTTAATAGAACGCCGGAATTGTAATATTCTCTTTATTAATTTCCTTACCAAAAGACCATTTTAACTTTATGCTACAGAAATTAGTAAATCATATATTTAGCATTTTATGAACAGCCATTTTACGTTCCTTCCACAATAAGTTACTTTATTTTATTATATACAGTTTCACTATAAATCACACGATCGCCAAAATTCTGCCAAACTAGACCAGTGTCGTGTTTGACAGTAGCCCAATAGATGTTGTCAGGTTCTTCTATATAACCACTTTGATTGCAGTTTTCATTTACATCATAGATACCACAAATTTTACTTTTGTCGATTTGATTTTGTCCGTTAAGGCCTACAAGACGCTCCCAAAATAAATTTGGTATATCATTAGTGAATAGGTGCTGTGTTACCTAACAAAATACACAAACAAAACACACTGATGGACGTGAACAAAATGAGTAAATAGGCAGTAGTAGATGGATATCCGTCTATCGGTATTTGCGGAGCAAGAACAACACACTCTCTCAAAAGTATACTATCTCTCAGAATGGTGTGGGCGACAATGATGTATGATTTGTACTAGTGTGTAACAAGTGTAACATACAGAAGGGTCATTTTAATTAAAAATAGATAAACAATAATCATATCGTGGCAGGCCATCTATAAATTTTTTGGAAGGTTAAATTTTCGCAACATTACTAAATGATAAAGGTAATTATTTTATTTAAAGATTATCATGGTCATCATTTAGGAATTTGTTTTCAAATTAAATCAAAGCAAGGAATGAAATAACATTGCTCTTTGGTAGAAAGTGATCCTTCTGTACATTCTTATTGCGTGTCTGTGCTTATTCTCCTAGAATCTTTTATGTATTTAATGTCTTAAAATATATGTATACTTATTCTTGTTATTTTATAATTATGGAATAATTTGAAAAATTATGAATGTATTGAAGAGAAAACTGAATTTAAAACCACACTTCTGTCACTTACCCTGTTCGGTTGAGGTATAATTCCCTGGTTAGCAGAAAAAAAAAAGAAAATGTAAACGTGTAAATATTTTTTAAATACCTGTTGTTATGTTTAATCTATAGAATTTAAAATGTGAATAGTTTTTTCGGTTGTTTATTTGTGGCATACACACATTTGTTTAAAATTACTTCATTGAAATTTATTTATTTATTTATTTATTCTCAACAAAATTGCATTTGTGTCGAACAGTGGTTATACAGTGGTCATAAAGCAACACAAAAAATTAACAGTTACGCCATAAATTCGCTAAACATGTCGAAATGCTAAAGCTGAAATAATGTAAATTATAAACAGGAACTCCCAGTGTCTAGAGTAGCGTAATAAATACGAAGTAGAAACAGTATGACATTAAGTAGAACGAACTACATAAAGGAACAATTCTGAAGATGGCCGCAGACCGCAGCGGTGAAGCCGACATGACAGCATGACATACAATGCTACCATTGATATCGATATTTCACCCACTACTGTTTATGGAACTCTTGGAAGTGGTTGGTAACGTATAAATCAGGAATAAGGTATGTCATTGTGATTGGGCAGATTTGTAGTTTACGATTGCGGACGACTCCGAAATTGTACCTTAAACTACAAGAAACTATCGCAAATAAGATACAAATAAACCTCCTGATTAACTATCGCTAAGTTAAAATTATTTGATGACACTTTTATGGCCTCAACAAAGATTTCTTTACGAAAAATGGCAAATTAATTTATAAAAACTCGACAGTCCTGAAATAGGTAGGTGCATGTTTTACAAAATTTTGTTAGTAAGTAGTAAACATACAAACATTATTAAGTTACTGCTCTAATAGAAAATACTATTTCTTTTTATAAATAGGAATAAAATATATTCCATGTTAATGAGTTAACGAAACATTAATTAAATATCATTCATTTAGATAATACGTACGTAGCCACAGAAGGCAAAAAAAACTCGGATTTAATTTGTTTATCCAAGATGGCGTCGATAAATGTTTCCCGCCAAAAGTCAGGGGACTTGAAATGTCAAACAGATAATTTTCATTCCATTTCTATAAATGACAAGGCAATAGACATATAGCCTCGCGCAGTTTTATTTGTTAATTCATTTGTTCGATGGCTGGGTGTGACAATTAGGTCACTTACTTAATCCATTAAGCATTTTAGGAATACTTATTACTTAGAATAATGCTTGCATAAATAATTAATCAGAGAATTGGTAATAATTAGACTTTTTTGTATAATTACGATGCATTGAATAGTTATATTAAATGTATTACTTACTTGTACATGCACATGGATGTCTCCACTCCGATCTGTACTGACGACATATTTCTGAAACAATACAAAATATATTCAATATACATAGTTCGCGCTAGCGAATCACCCTGTCTTGGAAGGTTCTTGCTACTTAAATAAAATATAAAGATTCCTTGAAACGAAATTATAACTACTACCTTGGGGTTTTTAAGTTAAGAGTGAATAGTTTACTTCATCATGATCAGTGTGTAAGCATGATTCATCGTCGACTACATCATTGGTTACCATCAGGTGAGATGGTGGTCAAATGCAAGCATATCTTTAAGAAAAAGATAGTTTATTAAAACTGGTCACACCAACCAAGTAAAATCAGACTTTATTTTTCACTGTATACAGATTTTGGGTTTTTATAAATCACAACACAAGTTGTAGTTACTGAAAGTATACTTCCGTTATTTTCAGACATCCAGCCGGTATTCGAATAATGCGACCTGATCCAAAAAAACCATAATATTATAATTTTAACCGCTTACTTATGAGAAAATTATTCAGATTACCCTTTAAACTGTTTCGTAAGGACTTTTTTTTTTTAAACTATCCGATTTTTCTAAGACAAAACACTGAATAAACTCACAGGAAATTAGGTAATTGTAATAGGAAATTAACCAATAATTAGGTCTTAGATAATTGTATTAACACAGTATAAACACAGACAACACAAAACACATTACTTAACCACGAAGCCTCGCACAATAAAGCTGATTACAGAATACAGATTGGAATAATCCATTAGTAGAGACTTACTAACCGGGTATTAAACCGGGTATTTTTAGAAACACCCAATTTTCATTACAGTTCGTAGCACTCCATTCTATTTCACCTGCTATATTTTTTGGGCCTTACTTCAGCTGATCTTCTCCGATTTCGCATATTAGGGCCAAACGTTAAAATATTAAGTTAAAAATAACTAAAACCCGATTACGAAAAAATCGCGCACTGATAACTATAAAACAAGAACAATATTCATTTGACCGAGTAATAACCGTGGTCGTATGCCACCGATTGTCTTTCTAACTTAACTACTTTTTAAGTTATTTTTAACTTTTTTTTTTACACTATTTTGGGGTTATTTATTAAAGTGAGTAATTTATGTTATATGTATAGATTTTGAGTTTTTTTAGCAGTCTCAGTTTTTGAACTTGAATATAATGTTATGCACAGTATGTATAAAACTAACAATCTACAAAGGCGGATTTAGTGTTTCTCTATCAGTCTAAGTTGCGGTGATTTTTCATATCCTCTAGGAACTTTTATCCCGCCTAAAGTTTTTGTATCCCAATTAATCAGCAAGCCACACAATATAATCAATTAGTTTGTGTAATCTAGTCGCGCCCGCACCAATCCCATTAGCCCTCGATCCACGTATGAAACTCGGTTGGGTTTCAAGTTTACCATTTCCTGTTTATTTATAAGAGGACAGGCCAGTCTAACCAGTATTTTATAGCAGGCCTGTTGGTCTAGTGGTTAGTGACCCTGACTGCTATGCCGGAGGTCGTGGGTTCGATTCCCACCCAGGACAAATGTTTGTGTGATGAGCACGATCATTTGTTCTGTGTCTGGGTGTAATTTATCTATAATATGTATGTATTTAGAAATATATAAGTATGTTTATCAGTTGTCTAGTACCCATAACACAAGCTCTGCTTAGCTTGGGACTAGATGGCGTTGTGTGATAGTTGTGGAATATTTATTATTATTATACATTTTGGAGCAGTGGTGGCTCAGTGGTATCGGCTCCGACTAACAAATTGTAGGTCATGGATTCGAACCCAGCCAGGCGCATTACTTTGTGTAATTTATTACATCACCATTCCTCTCTACCTGATAAGGGAAAACATCGTGAGGAAACCGGCATGACCTAGACACAAAAATTCGAAGACATGTGACATCTACCAATCCGCACTGGGCCTGCGTGGTGGATTATAGCTTCTGGGAGAGGGAGTACCCTCTCCCAGAGAGGAGGCCTGTGTCCCAGCAGTGGGAACGTTATAGGCTGATGATAATAATGAGTGATTTATATGGGGCGATAGTTTATCTGACCTCTACAGCCAACTTACTGTGTTACGACACCCTGAGCAAGGCTTCAGTAACGTAGCCAAGTGTGTGAAACGTGTTAACGAATTAAAGGACTATTTCGAAATAATTATCGGAAACGGCAATTGCAAATTGCAATATTGCTTAAAACCGAAGAAGGTCTTATAAATAAAAATTCGTAAGACCTTCTTTAGAAGGCCACACACCTTAATCTTAGACCTTAGTCTTAGAACTTAGTCTTAGACCTTCTGTCACTTTAAATCACAATCAGACATTCACCACTACATGAACCCACGAAACAAAAAAAAACAGTCGAAAATAGGCAGTAAACGTCAACACCTCAAGTTTGACTCACCTACCACCAATATATCTTGACATTTTACAGTGGCGCTGCTCGTAAAGGGAAATGTCAACAAGAATGTCAAATGCAGTATATTTCAATTTAGTTCCGTATTATCCCGCATACCAAGGTAAATTGGTACCGTGTTACGAAGTAAAATGTTTGGTATACTATAAAATAGAGTTTGATTAATGCCATTATGGGATTACTTCGATTTGCTAAAAGCTAATATTCATAATTTAGTTTGTATTTGACGTGATATTATTAATAGATCGATCGTGGCTATATTCGTGATGGGTTATTAGTTTTAAAGTATTACATTAAGTCTAATTAAAATTATGAAGCTCATGACGATCTGTGGTTGGAGTAGGCAGATTGTTTGTCATAATTTCTGCGTGCTTGTTCTGCATGGATGGTTATTATTATCCTTACTAATATTAATAATGTAAAATTTGGATGAATGGATGTTTATTCATTCACGATTCACTCAATCACTTCAAAGTGGCTGATTGTATCTTAACGGGTATAGAGATAGGTAGTGATAGTGTGGAATAGCGCATAGGATTCCTTCTAGACTTGCTAATCCGATATATCCTCCTATAAAAATCCTGTGGAATAATTCCCAATTATTATTTTTTTAACAATTTTTTTTACATGCGAGCAGTGCCGCTGGCAGCAGCTAGTATTTTTTTAAATAAACTTAGTGACTGTACGCAAATCCCAAGAATCCAATGGTACTATGTTGATGATCCTCCTAATAGAAAACAATAACTTTTTCTCCCTTCACTTGCGGATCTCGGACGCTATAGATTGCTACATAATACGTCTACACCAGGCAATAGATACCTATCAATTAAAGAGGTCAAGCTATCCCCTTTACGAAGGCAATCGAAGCAATCAGTGCCAAGTGGTAACCGAAGGCTTGATTAGGTTATAGCTCTTCTTAATCAGATTTTTCATTGGGCACTAAAATAAAATTCAGTTAGAAGACTTTGACAAAAGTGCGACGTTTGGATGTCAAAATGTATGTAATGATGAATTGGAACTAGAGAACGTAAGACTATCGCTTAAAAATTCTACTATTTCGAATAAATACATAATTGAACGTTATATAGAACTAACAAAAGAACATTTTAAATTGGCGTACTTAAAAATAGAATTACCCAAAAATAGATAATTACATAGTAATAATAAACATGCATCAATTGCCATATACAACTGTAACAAAACTTGAGAAAAAAACTGTGACGAAAGAAAAAATCCGGAATTTGATTAAAATTAGAATCAATTAAGTATAAGCAAAAGAATTTGGCAGATTTCAAAAAGGAGTCTTGAAGAACTGTTGAAGAAACAAAGAAAGTACATTATTATTCTATTTTCAAATAGACGACATTCTGCTTCGACCATAGAGAAATTGAGATAAGGGTACAAGAATAATGAATGATCCTATTCCGAAGACAATTCTGAAAGAAAAAAACCATTACGGCTGTACCTAACCCGCAATATCGTCCCACATTTGCGTCCCAAACCGCAAATATTAAGACGTCTATCGAAGTGGGTCGACATTGGGTTGACTGGCCAGTTATAACCGTTTGTTTTACGGCAATACTACTGACATTTGAAGTTTTACGACCACTAGCAACGCACGTTCCAATTGCTAGCTAAATGGTAGATCTAGACTCTTGGTATTTAAACGGTAGCGGTATCTAAAATGGCTAAGCCGTAATAGGTCCTTAGAATTAAAAGTGTCTATTACCAAGCAGTGTGTAGTAAACACCCCTTCGTACTTCAAATCGTAGACTGTGACACCAATTGTTTCGGTTATGTCTTTATTTAGGTTTCAGTCTTTGCCCAATAGATAAAATTTGGTCCTAACCTCCCGCTGGCAGGCAGATGAACTGCGGAGACGAATTAATACCCCGTGGGTTACCCTTCCGGTACGGAACCCTAATAAAACCAGTATTAAATTATTTCTGGTTTTTATTGCCAAACACTGTGATATCAGAAAAAACAATCTGGTGATAGTAAATGTCCCTCGATCATTCACTTCCTCTTAAGTCCCATTTTTTAGTTCATAATATTTTTCTACTATGCTTCTCTAGAAGTAAGAGGAATCATGAGGCACCCCTTTTCCAACCATATTTTTTTTCGAATATTTCATCTAACATCATAAAACCCTAGACTTGTCACTTAAATCTAGCTCAATCTTAGCCCAGCTACTTGCCAATAGTAGTACTGTTAGGCGGTCAGCAGGCGTCGAGTAAACAAACAACATTAGACCAACAATGCGTGTTTACAGCGCGGTTCGGAAATAGAACGGTGCGCGCGCGCAGCTCAGCAGGCGTTTTTATGGAGCTATAATTTGTAGATAAACGTTTGCAGTAGAGGTTGTGGTTTAGAAGTGCGAATATAAATGTTATTAATTATTTTAGAGGGACTAAATATTCGATGATGACTAAAAATAGCAAGAAGTTATTTAGATTGTATAGAAAACAACTGAGTTTTTTTTTCATCTGTAGACTTGTTAATACGATGTACCTACATGACAGATCAATGACACCATAAAAATAAACTTGTGGAAACAAAAATCTAGTATCAACCGATACTTCATTTATTCAAATGATAATTTAAATTCAGGCTTTAGGTCAAAGTTAGGCAATCAAACAATGTGCGGAGGTTGTTTAACCAGTAACTGGGTTTTATGGTCTGTTTGGCAGTCTATGGTATTCAACTGCAGACTGATGCATCTGTTTTGTATTACTCTGCTTTTTTTTTTTTTTTTATCGTGGTAAAATCATCAAATGAGTCCTCCCACCCAGGGCAGGGCGGGAGGGACTGTCAGACTTGTACTGACTAAAATCCACGGTGTCCTTCACTAGCCCTTTACGTACTGGGGTCACGGTAATCCCTTGGTCCCGCGACCCCGCAGGCTTTGGCCCTCTACAGGCCCCGTCACTATGCTGACACTCTTTGAGGCGCGCGTGGAACACAACGCGCCGTCGACCCGGGCATGGTCCATGGTCGGACAGCGAGTCGCCCATTACTCGCTGCCCGCATGCCCGCGCCTACGGTGGCCGGAGATCGTCCTGCGACGTCCGACGCCGTGGGCGTCTACCACTGCGGCTGGGGTGGAGGGAGGACGCTGTCCTCTCCCTCAGGCGGCCCGCCTCCTCCTTCACGAGCATGACTGCTTCGCAGAAGGAGGCGACCGCCTCCCACTCCGTCTCGCCCCGCAGCATGGCCTCGACCAATGCCGGGCGCGAGAGGTCTCCGCCTATCGCCGTCGTGAGGACACGGCGGTGCTCTGCCCAAGCAGGGCAGTCCTGCACCGTATGCTCCACCGTGTCCTCCGGACGATCCTCGCAGTGGTGACACCCAGGCGTTTCTTCCCCCCCTATCAGACACAGGAACCTCCCGAAACTTCCGTGTCCGGTGAGGACCTGCGTCATGCGGTAGGTAAGGACGCCGTGACGCCTATCCAGCCACTCCTCAAAGAGGGGTCTTACCGCCGCGATTGCGGCATGCCCAGACCTCGGTTGCGACAGTCGCTCCCTCCATACTGCCCTGAGATCACGCCGGAGCTCTTCCCGCCGCGCCTCGACTTGTCGAGGCAGCGGGGATTCGCCCCGACGCTGCGCCTCCACGCGCCATTCATAGACGGTATTACTCTGCTTAGTCTTCAGTAAGACTAACGATAACAAAATAGATAATTGGCAAAGCGGTTAACAGATGATGATGATTTTAATGTAACCAAAATAACTTTAGGTAGGTACGACTACTAAAACTTAGAGCACGACAGAACAAAAATATAAAAATATCTGTTTTGTAGCAAACATTTTAGAGCGCAGTGAAATCACTGTATGAACATTAGAATCATAAGATTAAAGCCTTTGTCAAACAGACAGGCATGACGAATGCGAAGCGAGGCGTTTTTTTTTTGTAATGTATGGAATTGTTTGAATCCAGTCACATAGAAAAGCGAAAGCGATCCAATAGCGTGACAGAATTATCGGACTGACGTCTCGCTTTGGTTCGGTATCGCTTCGGACTCGCTTCGCTTTCGCGTCTGTTCGACAAAGGCATTATTGATTTTGGGGCGCAGCGGAACTGCCCATAAAATACTACTTATACATTTCCACAGTGAACAGTAAATACCAATCCAGAAACAGACTGGAGGATCCCTTAAACAATCCAACGTGGGTAGGCCATAAATATTTGCTGTTATCAAGCCGAAACTCCAAACAAGATTATTTGTATCGATACAAGACACTAAACAGACGTGAACAAAGCTGCAAAACTGCCGATACTGTTTTGTTTTGTTCACAAAAGTTAACCCGAGCTTAAAAAGAGGGATCACGGACGGGGTGAGGTTTTCAGTGTTTGACACTTTTAAGCTGGTCAGTAAAAGTTGAGGGGATTTTTTGAAAAGGCCTTTTTCTATGTCGTACGCAGTTTGCAGTTACAGGATAAATAAGACAAAAACCAGCCAAGTGCGAGACAGCAAGGATCGACGAGCATTTATTTTTATTAGTTGTTGTTATTATATTTGTCTACTTTTTACAAATCATGAGATACAGCCCGCTGACAGACAAACGGACAGCGAAGGCATATTAAAGCCAACACTCTTGCTGTCATTGGTTACCCTTCGGGTACGGAAAAGTGTCATTGCAACAGTGTATAAGGCGGGGACGCGAGGTATAATGAAACATACATACAAACTTAAGGCAAACTTAACACAACACTAGCGCAGCGCAAGCGCCAACAAGACGTCATTTGCAAGCGTCCATTAACAAATGGCGTCCTGTTGGCGCTTGCGCTACGTTACTATATTGTGTTAAGCGTCCCCGTCTTATACACTGTTCCCTTAATATATTGACTTGGAGGCATCGGTCTCAGGAAACCATGACGTCAGTATCTACGCAGTAACTTTTTCGTTTTGCTCGCATCACAACGAATCAATAAAGAGACAACTGCGTATTTCGGCATTGTACTTCACCGGACGTTCCAATGTGGTCTAATTCTCTTAAATTGTTTGTGAAAAAGGACAGCTATTTTTAGTTCGGTTTTTGCACACCTACGCAGTCAGTTAAACTATTAGAAAACTTGTTGTCATTAATTTAAAGACGAGATTCAGTCTCGTGAGACGCAACGTCTAGAATGTCTCTGGAATCAGTTAAACCTCGACTGGCTGGCCTAGTTTAGTACGGAATTTGCCTCTTAGAAGATGGCGGAACATCTTAGACAAATGTGATGGCCAACGGTCCACTTGACCCCTAGATCCTAAGAACTGGATGTCATCGTACAACAAAAATAACTTCTTTCTTTTAAAAAAAAAACTGCCCCGCAGTAGGAATTTCGCCCTGTATCGTGTGTGCGTTTCCAAACATAGAAACTCACATACACAAACACCCAGACCCGAAAGAACTACTTGTAGATCATAGAAATATTTGTTCCGTGCGGGGATCGAACCTGCGACACACTGCGCAGCAGTTGATCGATCAGCCACTTCGCTAACTTTTTGTATGAAAATAACACATTGACGATGGGTTAGCGCTCTGGTTGAGTAATCAACTGTTGCATTACGTGTCGCGGGTTATATTCCCATATGGAACTAATATTTGAATGGCCAAAAAATAGTTGTTTCGGGTCTTGCTGTTTATGTATAAAAAACTTTGTAAACGCACCCACGATACAGGAGAAAATTCCCGGAATGGGGAAAATGAAAAACAGTTTAGTGTACAAAGTTCCAGTTTAGTACAATAAATACACGACTTCGATATACATTGACGTATTTGTAGGTCAAGGTAGGAATTTTTGTAAACATTGATAATTTTAGAAACAGATGCGAAACATGTTTTTCCTGTATTTCAACATTTTTTGTGTCGATGACCTGTGAATGCAATGTGTTTTTTATAACTTGCTCTTATAATGGTAAGATTAAAGATGTAATTTACTAGAAATTTAAGTATTTCATTTAGTGTTAATGGCATTTTAAGCTAATGTATTAAAGAAATAAATATAGTCGCTTTAATATACGCCTAAATCAGCAGTTGCACTTGCCACCACTAAACCAAAAGGGAACAACATAAAGTAACACACCTACATAATAATGAGCAATAAAGATGATGCTTTCACAAAACTTATTTTAATCGTGTTATAATTTCGTCTTTTATAGTCCACCACAGATTTTCTTTAATTTAAAATGCGTTTTCTATTGGACTCAATCTAGCCCAGAAGCAAAAAAGACGGCACGGTTAGCGCAGTGACTAAGCGATTGGACTGCTGCGCTTTGTGTCGCGGGTTCGATTCCCACATGGAACTTATATTTGTATAAATAAATAAATATTCCACAACTATCACACAACGCCATCTATTCCCAAGCTAAGCAGAGCTTGTGTTATGGGTACTAGACAACTGATAACCATACTTATATATTTCTAAATACATACATATTATAGATAAATTACACCCAGACACAGAACAAATGATCGTGCTCATCACACAAACATTTGTCCTGAGTGGGAATCGAACCCACGACACTAACCACTAGACCAACAGGCCTGTCATATATATGTATATGACCTACAAGTAGTTGTTCCGAGTTTGTAAACGCACCCTGAGACAGGAGAAATTCCTAATGTGGGGCTAAGAATAAAAAAAGATGAGACCTAAGATGTAGGGAGCTCAACAACAAAGAACTGGAACTCCTGCGCACCCACGGAACACTCTCACACTGAGATATCGAGAAGGTCAATAAGAAAAGCTAATACCCAACAATGGTTCATTAACTATAAATAAATCAACAAACAAGTTTGCTATTAAAAATTAAAAACAAAACACGTCAGACTACGGCGCTGTTTATTTTAGACACAGATCGATATCGAAGTTGTGACCTAATAAACTAGAGCCAGACTTGCTGACCAGAAGTCGATACTATCGGCTTTTGCTATTTAGACTTGGATCTCGCAAAATCAGTATCAGAAGCAGAAATCTATTAGGTAACCAAAATAAGATGCATTTAAGCCTTTGTCAAACAGACTGACGTGACGAATGCGAAGCGTGACGTTTTTATTTGTAATGTATGGACTTGTTTGAATCCAGTCACATAGAAAAGCGAAAGCGATCCGATAACGTGACAGAACTATCGGACTGACGTCTCGCTTCGGTTCGGTAGCGCTTCGGAAACTCTTCGCTTTCGCCTGTCTGTTTGACAAAGGCATTATGGAGCTGATTTTTTTAAACCCAATATGGGTGGGACAGTATGTCTCACGGTTGAGCAAATTGTGTCGTAAATAGGTACTCTATTAAAAAGTGTGTAGTAAGCACTTTCTGAACTTTAACATAGCATCAGGCTTTCCCCTAGAATGAAGAGAAGAACTCTTGACATGCCTTGTATTTTGTAAGCCAGCCAAAGTTCAGGTATTAATAAAAAAATGATAACTTTCACATTTATAACATTAGGTAGATAAAAAAACATTTTTTTAAACGTGGTAAAATCATCAAATAAGTCCTCCCACCCAGGGCAGAGCGGGAGGGACTGTCAGACTCGTAGTTACTAACATCCACGGTGTCCTTCAATAGCCCTTTACGTTCCGGGGTCACGGTAATTCGTACAGTCCCGCGACCCCAGCAGGCTTTGGCCCTCTAGAGGGGGGCCCCGTCACTTTGCTGACACTGTGGCGCGCTTTAAACATTCCAAAATAAAATTATAAGATACGAGCTCTTAATTAAATCATATTAATTAGAATCCTTACTGTAGAAGCACGGTCGCGGGACCAAGGGATTACCGTGACCCCGGTACGTAAAGGGCTATTGAAGGACACCGTGGAATTTAGTCAGTACAAGTCTGACAGTCCCTCCCGCCCTGCCCTGGGTGGGAGGACTCATTTGATGATTTTACCACGACAAAAAAAAAAAAAAACTGTAGAAGCACAAGCACAACAAAGTTTTCAATACAAACCCGGACAAGGGAACACGTTCTCAAACAAGCGATTAATTCGAGGTACACTGAGCGCCAAAAGGCTGCACACAAACATTGTATAGAAACTGCTGGAAACGATACGGTGGCAAACATGGCGGACGTGCATGTAGTGGACTAGTTAGCTAATTGATTAAAGTTTTCATTGTAAATAACCTCAAACGTTTTGTTTTTTATCTAGATACAACTAATAAGTCAAAAAATTTAATATTGATTTAAAGAAAATTTAAATATTTACCCTTAAATACCGAGTGCGAATAAAAGTGTACACAAGCGACGTTTTCCCAAAAACGAATATGAGCAGTACCGTCTGTGTTAGTTCGTTTTTCCCATTTGTTTTTTAATCTTTGGAAACATGACTTGAGTGTCAAGCTTTTCACTTCCAAATAAAATCAGTTTTTCCAAGCATTTGAAACTTTAAACACACCACACAAACCATCTCGGGTTTAACAGCGGTTTGGCAAAATCTGGCTATTCCTTTCTCATTTTAGCGGAAAAACTTTCTAATGATTTATTACAAACATAAGATAACTCTTCTTATCCATAGCATTCACGTCTCAACTACGAACATGTACCAACAAAGCTGCACTATGATTGCCCTGCTCTATCTATACATAGATACCGTCACATTGTCCGGCCCGCCTGTCCGGAATAGCTGGGGTTAATTGGCGACCACTCGGCTATCCATCCCAGTCCTCAAACGGGAATCACAAACTGCACGGAGTAAAACTGGTTGGATGGAGGAATCAATTTATTTGCTTTTGTGCTCCGTTAAAGGGATTTTATTGTTGTGAAATGTTCGTGTAAATACAATCTTATTAATTTTGATCGATCGAGTAATATTTGTTTTAAAAGCGTAGCTTCGGCAAAAGGAATATAATTATGTAAGCATTGTAGCAAGTGGTGTTTTTATTTAACTCCATGTTGAAAAGGCCCCAGTTTTGTTTTGAAAGTTTTCAAATATTTAAAGTCACATACACCAAAAATCCACAACACCAAAAAAAATGTTCTGTGCGAAAAGCGAACCTGCGAAACATTGACTGCTTTACTAAAGCAGTCAATCGCTGACCCTCTGCGCGAACCTTGTCGTATATGTATGTATGATGCAGTAATCATTGGATCACTGCAGCGTAAACATTTCAAACTTTTAAGTACCGTACTCTTCTATCCCATTCATCTTCATACGATAACCTTGCGCCTCATGAAAGTTTAACAATAATAGATTATACATTCTGGAATAAATTCTCTGAATTGATGGTTAAAACCACCTCAAAATCCGTTGTGAAGTTCAAAAGTACAACGCGGTTATAGAGACAGGCACGAAAGCGACTTTAATTTACAAGTCTTGCTTCCATTAGATATAAATGGAAAGTTTGTAAGAATTTTGTATAAATGGATGGATGTTTGTTACTCTTTCACGCTAAAATAGCTGAATAGACTTTATTGTGTTTAGCATTCAGGTAGTCTAACCTAGATAATTACATAGGTTATTTATATTTTTTATCCCGTTATAATGTTTCGAGATGTAATATTCACACTCGCGAAGCAAAAGCTAATTTCTACTATGTATAGAAGACAGATGCGTATCATAACGACATCGAGTATTTTATCATAAATCATAGATAAGAATTTACCTGTGTGTCCTACCCCACGACCCCTATTTCTCACAATATGATTGCCTTCATAAGGCCCTATAACAAATCACTTACCCACACCTGACTGCTATCCGTAAATTCTCGATAAAATATAACCTTCGCCCAAGATAGGTGACTCTGTCAGTTTGTCTTATTACTCCGTGTCAAGATGTCAATCTAATAAAAGTTTCCCGCTTTCACAAATTATTGATTCTCAAATTGTATCTCGAAATAATCTGATACTGTACCAAGTTTCGATGTTTTAAGCCATCGCGATTCATGTTCAGAGTGAATTCTGATAGCACTGCCAGAAAGAAAGAATAAGTATTTATTTCTCAGTAATGTTTGTTGACAAATATAGAATCGTGACACTCCTTAAAAATACGAACTCTTTAACCAAATTAAGATGGTGGTGTTCAATTTATTCTACTTGTGAAATCGGCTTTAAGAATGTGAAGATGTATTAAAATGAAAGTAAATCAATAGTGTAGATTATAACTATAAGCAGCATAATTATTTATTTTATGACTCAAAACGGTTTTTTTTTATCGTGGTAAAATCATCAAATGAGTCCTCCCACCCAGGGCAGAGCGGGAGGGACTGTCAGACTCGTACTGACTAAAATCCACGGTATCTTTCAATAGCCCTTTACGTTCCGGGGTCACAGTAATTCGTGAGTCCCGGGACCAACTGTCCTAACATTAGGAACGGTATAGGATATAATATACTCATTATACTATTCTATATAATATGCTCATTATACTATGCTAATAAGTCAAAGTATTTTCCCACACTAATTTTTCCCCGCTAAATGTACGAAACGCCCTTGACGGAAATGTACTACGTATGTTAGGTACTAAAGTATATAAATTGAAACATTAGTAAGTAAACTTGCTGTTACAAACTTAGCAACTAAGATTGTTGTTCTAACAAATTATATTTGTTCAGGTGCCTCTTTGTAGTAAACTTAATATTGGCATTAATGACTGTGTTAAATTTTGTAAAACAACCTATTGAACTTATACTTTCTTACTACAAAAAAAATTATTAAACATCTGTTGAACATGAACACTTATCTAAAACTGTCAACTACAAAACGGCATTTAACGTTAATATAAGGATCGTTTTACAGTTACACTTTTTTTTCACAAATGTTCAACAGTTGTTTAATTTTTTTTGGTACGACGGTTAACGTTTTATTTCAATTTGTAAGGGCTGATATTTCAATGGTCAGATAACTTTTAACTGAGGATTAAAAATAGCGGTTTGACATATTTTCCATAGAAAAGCTGTCAAACCGCCCAAATTTAACTGAAATAACAATCCAGTAGGAGTGTGACATATATATTCTTTTATTTGTAAAAGTCATCAAATGAGTCCTCCCAGGAGCCCTGGTTGGACCGGAAGGGACAGTATGATTCATACTGACTAAAAACCACCGTGTTACATCACATGTTCTTTGCGTTCCAGAGCCGCAGTACAATTACAATACAATTACATAAGATGACCTAAATTATTTGACCTAATTGGCCACGACATAGATACACTTCGAAATTAATATTTCTATAGAGCTTTTCAATTATTAATTACAAAGGATATAATATTCAGAAGCAGTTTACAAAATAACTGATATACCTAATAATACAGATTGCGTAAGTAAAGTTACACTTGACCGATTTCATTTCGTTCAAAAGTAAACTCGACAAGTACCACGCTGTTCGGTTGATAAACAAAAACTACACACTGTATACATAAATGTTACGTTACGTCACTTGTTTAAATATTGTATTTATAAATATTTTATTACCTCACTCACATCTTTCGTTTCTCATAAAGTAGGTATTTGTAGATTTGAAATAAATGCAATTTTTAAAACCCATATTTTTACGTACCCATATTTTTATTGGCAGTTTTATTTGTACCTATATCTTTCTCAGAAACATAATTGTTTTGTTGCAGAATACGTCAAAATTTATAGGTCGTAGGTCCAAGCGGGGTCGCGGGACTGTCTTAAAAGTAACCGTGACCCTGGAACGTAAAGGATAACGTGAACGCTATGGAAAGATCACCGTGGATTTCAATCAGTACGATTCTGACAGTCCCTTCATTTTTTCTCCTCATTTGATCATTTGACCACGAAACAAAAAAAGGTTCGAACCCGAGAAAACGTTTTACATTGAGTGATTGTGTCACCACCACTTGTCTCAAAATGATGAAGGGAAACATTGTATAGT
Source organism: Agrotis puta (assembly GCA_943136025.2). Classification (NCBI taxonomy): domain Eukaryota; kingdom Metazoa; phylum Arthropoda; class Insecta; order Lepidoptera; family Noctuidae; genus Agrotis; species Agrotis puta. The sequence continues at coordinate 1,342,343 of OW964168.2, forward strand.
GCCACAGTGTACAACCGCCAATTTCAAAATGCCATTAATTTCAAAAATAATTCTTTACTAGTGACACCGTTATCGGAACAAACAAGTTGCTGGATCTCTAAAGCCTTTGTCAAACAGACAGGCGTGGCGAATGCGAAGCGTTACGTTTTTATTTGTAATGTATGGAATTGTTTGAATCCAGTCACATAGAAAAGCGAAAGCAATCCGATAGCGTGACAGAACTATCGGACTGACGTCTCGCTTCGGTTCGGTATCGCTTCGGACTCGCCTGTCTGTTTGACAAAGGCATAAGACCGAAGCATGTCCGTAGAAACAAAAAGTTGAAAAACAATGTCACACATTCTTTTAGAAAGGAGGCCTGTTATACAACAGTGAGAAAATTACAACTATAAAGAGAAGTTAACTAATTGTTAAAAACCTACATTGCCTACAATGGAAGGTATTTCAAAAGTCGGATTCAATAAAAACTTGTTGGTTACATATCCCGGATACAACTTTGCCTATACACGTTCTACAAGAATTCATGTCCAACCACTTATCAAGTACCTAAATTTGACCACCGAAACCTGAAAGCTTCATACATTAAAATCTTGCAAAAGGTTAGACCTTGAAAAGTATCCACAATGCCTATTTCTGCCACGAAGCTTGCCGTATTCCGGACGTCGGAACTCAGCTTCGCTGGCTTCTTAGGAAAATTGCAGGCTCAAGATAATCTTCAACTTTGTCTCAAAAGTCAAAGCTCGGTCGTTAACGCATAGTCTGACTCTATAAGAATAGATAGAAAGCTACAAACAAATGTTTTGAATGACATTTAAAGGGCTTGAATTTAACACATCTTACTCCTAAAAATCACCGTAAATGATAAAACTAAACAGCCAAATATGATTGTTGTGATAGCACATAATATCGTTCAAACTGGACTTTTTTTGGTGTTGAAAAATCATTAACGCCTTTGTCAAACAGACCGGCGAAGGCGAAGCGTTTCCGAAGCGAGACGTCAGTGCGATAGTTCTGTCACGCGCGATCGGATCGCGTTTCTATGTGACTGGATTCAAACAATTCCATACATTACAAATAAAAACGTCACGCTTCGCATTCACCACGCCAGTCTGTTTGACAAAGGCTTAAATGAGTTCTAAAGCCATAAGTGGAGCTGGCTGTCAAACTCGTAGTGACTAAAAGCATCCTGTTCTTTCATTTGTCTTTTGCGTTCCAGGGCTGCGGTACCCTTTTCGACAGTCCCGAGAAAAATTGAGAACTTACTCCCAAAAACGAACAAAAATCGATTGGGATATTCTATTTTCAGCACTGAAAAGCCACGAGAAATGCCATGAACAATTCCATCAACACCTTATGTACGCAAAAAGCCGTAGATTTGGGTCAACAAAGGTCAAAGATCAAAGCGGATGCGAGTTCCATCAAAAAGGGAAAAAGTCGTAATCCGTCCAGTGCCACCCAGTGGGATTAGAGTATTGGCATTTTTTGAAAAAAAGGTATTGTGGACGCGTCATTAATTATTAATTTTTTTCTTTGCCCCTTTTCTTTTCAAAATTGGTAGATATGTTTTATTTCTCTTCTAGGCGCACAATTTATGATGATAATATTTTTTTATTATTGTCTTTATTCTGTCTTAGATTTTTCGAAATGTTTTGAAAATATAGATTAGTGTTACGGTTTCTAGTAATCATAGTTAAAATGTAGATTTTAAGAATATCATCAATAAGAAACAATCATAACAAGTATTTATTTAGGTTTCATAGAAGTGTGTATCGCAGTTGTAAGTTTTCAGTACGGTTTTGTAATCTCGTCATTACAATTTCGGCTATCGATCAATTTAAAGTATTTCAGGTGTTGTATCCCAAATCTCATATAAATAAAATAAAAGAAACAAATTATTAATAAATCATTGCGATTAAAAAAAATACGGCAATAAATACCGCGCAATGGCAAGGACGTCAAACTATTCCATCACAATCTTCACAAATCGGAAATAAAGATAACTTCCACAACGATCGATAAACCACGCAAAACACATCCGAAAAGTTCTAAATATAACCGATAGGAACACGTCAACAGTTGCCACGGTACTTCTCCAAATATTCATATCAAAAACAAAAATAAACATAGACAACCTTTTTCGTTAAAACTTTATGGAAAAAGGTTTAAACTTTTTTTTAAACGTACCTGAACTCCTTTCTCCTCAGTTTCGGCCATCACTATCTTCAAGTGGATGCCTTATAATATTTGAATGAGGAACGTCCAATGCACGGGAGAGACGGGAATGCAATGAAGGAACCGCGAGTATGAAGGGAAGCCGTATACAAACTGCGACGGCCACTTGGTTGGAGAAACGCTCAGTTTGTTTTCCCAGCGTTTTTATTAAAATAGATCGAAGGGTTTGGTTAGGATAGGTTGTTGTTTTCCTTCCTCCTGAGGGAGTGGTGTGGGAAATGTTTACTAAGATGGGATTAAAGACGATAGGAGTTTATATTGCGTGGCTTTTTTATGGTATTATTCAACACAGAGTGGTAAAATAGGATTGTAAAATATCTTAAAATATACTATTTTTTTAATTTTTTGTGATGAAATTGAAAGAGCTCCCAAAATACAACGCACTGTATGCACAGTCAGCTTCACGATGTGGGTAACACTCCTGTCTTCCTTTGTTTGAAAGCACACTATAACTGTCATGGCCGACTCGAATTTTCTTTTATCTAAGTTCTGCAGCATATCTTTCCAACGTTGGAACCGGAATAAAATAATATTGTTTTAATATATCATGTTAACCTATCAAACTTAAAGATTCACATATTATTTTTAATATTACTATGGATATTTTTGAAAACCGCTCCGCCCAAGCAATCCCTTATTATCAAAGTCAGATATAGATAGGTTAGGTTAGGGAAATTTTTCACGTAATAACGGAACAAACAAACACACATTCGCATTCATAATATTGCTAGGGACTTCCCTGCGTGTCAATCTCACAGTGTACGTTGAGTCTACCAGAATGTTTAGCAAAGTCTATCAGTGAGTGGAAAATTCAATATATTACATAGAACATGTATAATGTGCACGTGATCTATTATAACATTATTGCCATGGAACTCAATAATAAATGCAAATAAGATTAATATCTCTATTAGAAAAAAATATGCGAAGTATCTACTTACTAGTATTTTTTTCACTAGTGTTGACACTTCTATAGCCTCAAGAATATTTGCATGATTATTTCAGTAGATAGTTGAAGTACACAGATAGACATGATGTTATATGTAGTAAGTTAATAACTTACCAATTATCAACACATCTTCAGAAATAAGTAGTACTAACTTACAGTACCTCAAACATCGCGGAGCGATTTCCGGCCATCGCCACCGTAGGCGCAGGCCTGCGGACGGCAAGTAATAAGTAACTCGACGGCCAATCACACGCGCCTTAAGTAGCGGTCTTCAAAGGACAGTATGGCAACAGCAAAAAAGCAACAGTGAACTTTTAATCAGTAAGTCTGACAGTCCCAGGGCATGAGGATTCATTTGATGTTTTTTACTACTTCAAAAAAAGTGAAAGTTTACGAAATGCTGCTCAAAACTACAATTTCGTATTCACTAACACAAGACTCTAACTCGACGGTGAGCTACATAACATACAGCCTAGATTTGTCTTTTAGAGAATACCTGAACAGAAAGACTGAAGCTCGATAGTTAACAGTACGAAATTCGAAAATACCGAATATGGGTCGGAAGACAGATCAGCGTGTCTACAGTCACGTAGACGAGATGTAACATAGAAGTGGGACGTTAACAATAAGGTTGACTATTAACAATGATTTACTTAAAGATGCAGACAGAGATTGTCTTGACATTAGAACAAATCAAAGATGAAAGAGTCATATTATCGTAATTATGAACTAATCTTAAAATATGAAGATACTGCACCTAAGTTCGGTTAGGCGGTCAAAGTGTGATTTCATTTAATTTTATTCATCGGTATTGAGCAACAGTCCATAAGTGTGGATTTAGATTGTATTTCAAGAACCAAAAATACTAAGAATGACTAAGACACTCACATACATCTACCAACCTACACTGGGCCCGCCTAACCTGCTGGATTACAGCCCCTAATCCTACAGGGAGGATGCATGTTCACCAGCAATGGAAACATGAAAGGCTTATTATGCTCTCAATAAAAACACTAGGTTTTTGAATCAAGAATTTACAAACAAAATATTTAATAATACAGTCTTAACTCCTAAACTACGTTAGTTACCGGGAGAGAAGTGTGCTACCCTCAAACTTCGCAACAAATTGATTTACCCTATAATTGCATAGGTGTTGGGAATACTTCGAAAGAGACACGATATAAAAGTTACTTGAGTTAGTAGTTTTGAAATTAAATCAGTGTGCCGACTGAGGTTTGGTAATACGAGTTACGAGTATACGAGTTTTTTGAGAGTTTTGGCGTTATGTTATCCTCATGATATGTATCAGGTTCTCTCTTACCAATTTCTCGAACAATTCCTGTAGTATAATATACAAAACATCACGCCTGTAATTCCTGAAGAGTTAGGCAGACGCATACACTAAATTGTATTACTCACATGTTCGAAAGTTCGTGTTAATAAGGGGCGAGCCTTTTACCATCAACCGAATAAAAATCTGAGAAATTCCGTAATGAAAAACCCAATAACATTGAAGCCAGACCTGGGAATCAAACCAGGCACTTCAAGCTCTGCGTTTGCTCTAGTCCATTAATAAGACGTTTTTCTCAGTACCGTGAAGATGTTATACCCGTAACTAAATATTATATCCTTTGCAACTGTGACCGGTGCAACCTCTAGTTTGTGTCCAATTGTTCTAAATTGTGTAGTGTGGGTGGAGCTATTCCTGGCTCCGTTAGAATATGCCTGCTCCAATGTATTGAATGGAGAGTCTAGACCATTTAAATCTATAGAGAAGATTCTAGGGTACTCTGGCCAAGGAGAAACAAGATTGGTCTTGTTACTCCAAGGTTAAGTCAGGCTCATTCTGTGTGTGATTTTACCAACCAAACCTAAAAAAGGCTCTTTCTGTGTCTAAAGAAAAGATGAGGCTTTCTTTCTTTTCCGTAGGAAGATGAAACCACTCTCTCTTATCAATGTTAAACAAGGTCTTTCCGAGAAACCCACAGACTTATGACATGGCTTTAAACTTATATTGATTAAACTGTGTGTCGCTGGAAATATGGATTCAATACAGGCATACGCAGGGTCATGTCCAATGTTTTAAATCTGAGTATGTCAAAAGTTACGATCAATTTTATATGCAATGGCAGCATTGCCACCTTAGATGGCAATGATGATTCTTTTACCAAGAATTAAGTCAGTCCTCTGGTCACGTGAGCCCTTGTGAGTGTTCTAATTTTATTGTACGCCTGTAAAATCCTGCTTATATATAGGGCTTTCCCTCTGTCTAAACCAGGACTAGTATTGGGTCGACAGCGTGTATTGTTCCACACATGGCTCGAGTAGCTGTCACCAAATTGACTTTCGAGGCCAAAAGCCTGTCGGTGTCGTGAGACTGTCTAAGCAGTTTACAGTGGCCCTGGAACACAATGAATAATCGAAGGAACCGAATTGACTTTTAGCCAGCCAGAGTTTGACCACAGTCCCTGCACCCAGGGCGGATCATTTGATAATCTTACCACCTAAAAAAAACGCTTTCCCGACATGTTAAATATCACCACTACAAAACTCCTATCCATTCCCTCTCCTACCAAACAAATCGACTATCAAAGCCCTGTAAATAGCAGGTAGGTATGTGGAACGACTTCAATTGCTCCGTAATTAGGTCGGTCCATAATTACGGCGCATCCTTCCCGCGCCGGTCATCGCGTAAGAATGAGGGATAGGAACTTGTGGACGAGGGGATGTCCATGTTTTATGTATTTGTTTACATTTGTCCGACGGAAGACTCTCTGTAATTAATTGGTCACCGAGTATTACCACCGCTGCGCTGTTAAGGCAATAGGCATTGGTTGGAATAATATGTGGCTGAAGTGTTACTGTTATAGTCTGTCTTCATCATCTCATGGCTGGGAAAAGGACGTTTCAATGATTTGCAGTTATTTCAGTTTACCCGTAAAATGGGTTACTAGTAGTTGGTTCGCTAATCTATAAATAATGCAACTCAAAGTGTACACTTTCAGTACATAGATTTGTACATGTTTTTTGTACATAGATTGAACCCTTAGGGTTTTAGATAGTAACATTTTGCAGTAGTTAATACTTTTTTGACGCACAGAACCGAGAGATATAGCAAAAAAGGGGGGAGACCTGTAAGCAGCAGTGGGTGATCCCGGGCTGGGATGATGATGAAACACTTCTTTCCAAAGAGTGTGAGCTGCAATCCATTATGCCAGTCTAATGTCTTCGTTTTTTTTTGTGTTCTAGAACATTACCGATTTTTCCTTCACCGTTTTAAGAGCAGTGGTGATGAAATAAATAACACAAGTGATACGACTAGCTGGGTTCCCACCCTCGAAGTCGGGACCATTACCACTGAGCCACCACTCCTCTTAATTGTAAATAGATAATTCCAACAATTTTAAAACCGCATGGAGTATAAAAAATAACTACTACTTAACGAAACTAACGCCATCTAGGTTAGTTTTGTGGAAGCGTGAGAAAATTTCAGTGCGTTTGTTTTCCGTGTTGTTTGTTAGTACCGGCAGAAACCGCTTGGCGCCGCTGTAATGATTTTCTTAATAACGGTCAGATTACACCGAGACGCGACGCGGCGTGACGTGACACAACGATACTGTAAATGTGTATCTTATCGTGTAATAAATAAAGTTAGATTTTGAGTCGCTATTAAAATGCAACGTCGTGTCGCGTTGGGTTGCGAAAGGTGAATCTTTTCGTGTAGGAAATAGAGTTAGATTTTGAGTAGCTCTATTAAAATGTGCGCGCAGCGTCACGTCTCGGTCTGAGCTGACCTTAAGAATACTCGTTTGAGCCTTTTATGTTTTTTCTTTATTTTGTAAAACCATATTAAACCAGCATTTGAAACAGATTTCCATGATTTATTGTATTTCATCACATGCAACGGCAAATTATATATCTTCTATCTATATATATAAAAGGAGAACTGACTGACTGACATATCAACGTACAGCCGAAACTACTAGGGCTAGGAATGTGAAATTTTGCACACGGCTTCCTATTACAATGTAGGGGAGCACTAAGAAGGGGTTTTTGGAAATTTAGCCTTTAAGGGGGTGAAAAGGGGGAATTAGGAAAGTACGTAACCCACGCGGACGAAGTCGCGGGAAAAGTGCTAGTAAAATATGCGTAACTAAAATAGTACGTAATGCAATTGCGACAGTAGTACATTTTCTTTTAAGACTTCTTCATCCTCCAATCCAATATCCATTATTTTATACAACAAATGCAGGCCAGCCTTATTGGGTCGTAGGACTGTCCAAACAGGATACCGTGATCCTGGAACGCAAACTTATACAGCGTGAACTTTAGAGAGTCTGACAGTCATCCCTTCCACTCCTAACAGGGCGGGAAAACTCATCTAATCATTTTAATCCAAAAATGGCATACTTATTGCTACAGCTCAACATGAGATACTCGTAGTTGATACAAAAAAAGAACTCACGAGAATCCTCGACAAAAGGATCTCGACAATTCCACACAAGAGCTGAGATTTACAATGACCTTTAAACGTTCTCCTCGACAATATAAAAACAATTGTGATCCACTCCAGCTGATTGACGATTGCATCACATGCAGCTCCTGATGACTGGGAGACTTCCTATTTAACCACCATACACGCACGACTGAAGGAATCATAGATTACTGTTGAAGAAAGGTTTTTTTTTTCTAACGTGGTAAAATCATCATATGAGTCCTCCCACCCAGGGCAGAGCGGGAGGGACTGTCAGATTCGTACTGACCAAAATCCACGGTGTCCTTCAATAGCCCTTTACGTTCCGGAGTCACGGTAATTCGTGAGTCCCATGACCCCGGCAGGATTTGACCCTCTAGAGGGAGGCCCCGTCACTATGCTGACACTCCTTGAGGCGAAGATAAGCTACTTGAAGATAAGTTACCTACATTTTACATGAACATTATATTATGAATATTATATTATATTATGAGTAAGAGTAATGTTAAATGGAATAGTGCAGGACGCTTACTCATAGCCTTACTCCGACTGCCATCACCGTGGCTTACCAAGCGTCCAAGGAGAGTAAAAAGGAATGTTGGTCATCCGGTGCCGATATAGTTGCCATCGCCATAACATGGAAGCGAGTGGCACATGAACTTGGCAAAAATAAGGAGAGGAATGCCCAGCATTGGATGAAGTCAGACAGTCATGTGCAATGTGCAGAACGAGCAAGGAAAAAGGCTGCAAGGAAACCAACATGTACTAAACATTCTCTTGAGGAATTCATGTAACATCATGATTTGTCGAATCCTTAGATACAGATCAGAAGATTAGAGTTTCAGCAGTAAATGTACCACGCTGATAATTACGTTTGGGCTACGGAAGAAAAAAAAAAAAGAAACATAACATGTTTAAAATGGAAACAAACGAAAATACTTACGCCAGTCGCAGCGGTTTCAGTCGCAGAGCAGGAGTTAGAAATTCGTTAGAGGAGTTAGAAAAAATGTAAATGCTAATATAATGAATGCACTAAACAATTCTGCAATAAGAGGAGGAAATGATCCCTCCTTCAAAGAAAATCTGTGTGAGAAGCTGTTATTTTTATAATAAGAGACAACGAAGACGTCTTTCCTAAATAAAACTAGGTAGTGCTAAAGATATCATGGTTCATAACGGATATGAAAATAAAAGTGACGTCTTGAGTTGCATTAATATTAAAACTCACTTTGAAGAATTAGATTTTCCGCAGAAATCTTGGCCGTACCGCCTAGTTACGGAAAGAAAGCTAAAGCTCTTTGCCAAAATTTTAGTACGTACTGAAAGTAGCAAATCGAAATGAATAATGGCTTTGGCCAAACCCGTCCTGCAAATTATACTAAGTACTTCTAAAAACAACTTTGAAATACGGTGTCACCACACCGACTGCCACGTCGACTGGGCCTGTGCTCATAGCAAGGAACTTATATGAAAGACGTACATTTTGAAGCCTCTCTGTGCAAAAGTTTGTGAGAATTAATAGATATTTTATGGAGGATCGGTGGATGGATGTTATTAGTTACTCTTTCACGTTAAAACTATTGAACGGATTTGGATGCAATTATAACTTGAATCAACACATAGATGCAAATTGATCATGTATATCCCGGTTGACCAATCAAGTGAGACGGTTACCTAATAAACTCCACTGCATTCAAAAAGCAAGATCTTATTCTAGACAACTAGTCTTATCCTACTCTTTGTCAGAATCAACAAGTTGATTATATCACAGTGGGGGGCTCGTCCGCTTCTATTATTAGATCTGGAGACATCCAGCGTAATTGGCTCGATGTAAGCCACTGGGCTATTTCCATTGTGCAACCGTGTGCCCACGTAATAGTGCTATTATTTTGTTTACGAACACTTGAGGAGCTGAGGTCGTGAGGAGGTAGAAATGCTGCTTATTATATGTATGTACCTTTTGTTTGATTCAGACAGCCGTATCACACCAAGTTATATCGTATTAGGAAGAATAGTTCACGACGCAAATTCGAGTCGAATCGACTTTGTCGAATTTGACTTGCGCCCAAGAAAACTTTACGATTCGCGACGCGGCCGTTAATGTACAAACCAACAAACCACCAAGATTGTAATTAGAAAGGGCATTGGAAAGCAGCAATTTGGATGTTGAAAGATAGTACAGAGTTTGAAACACTACGCTGAGTGGTAAAACAGGCCTAGTAGAGGTTGGCAAGAAAGCTGAGAGGCTAAGATGAGATTGGGCGGACCGTTGAGCGAAAGTATCCACCCAATGTGTGCCAGAGTGGTGGCGAGACGACCTGGACACGTACCTCGAAGGCTGACTCAAGTTACAGAATAAGACCTCCAGTCTATTCGTCACCTGCTAAGCTTGAGGTTGTGGATTCCAAACCCATTTTAGCTATTTTTTATGTTTTGACAGTATTGATGTGCGAAGTAGTCGAAAGCTTTTTCTCCAAAGATAAATATTTTAAACCATGTTGACAATGACGAATCGTTTACTCTAGTTGTATTAGTAGCTAATGAGAAAAACGCTCAAGTGACATGAAGACAGTGATGGATAGACAATTGAACAGTGAAAACTTTACACGAAGTAATATCAACTAAGTACTTACTCGGGACCATAATATTTAGTCCATTTTCATAAAAATTCTTAGAACTTAAATAAACAGACCAGCCTAGTGGTATACAGTCCACTACCTCTCACAGAGGGGAAGTCTGTGTCCCAACAGTTAGGACATTATAGACTGATTAGGCAGATGATTTAAATGAAATTTGAAAAAAGAGCTAGCCTTGCTGAAGCATCTGCAGGGATCGCGCGGATGATACGATGGAGCATACGGTGCAGGACTACCCCGCTTGGACAGAGCACCACCGTGACCTCACGTAGGCGACCTCTCGCGCCCGGCATTGGTCGAGGCCATGCTGCGGTGCGAGACAGAATGGGAAGCGGTCGCCTCTTTCTGCGAAGCAGTCATGTTAGCGAAGGAGGAGGCGGGACGCGTGAAGAGAGGACAGTGTCCACCTCACAACCTAGCCGCCTAGGGAGACGCCCACGGCAACGGACGTCGCAGGATGATCTCCGACCACCAAAGGCGCGGGCATGCGGACGGCAAGTAATTTGCGACTCTTTGTCCGATCATGGACCATGGCCGGGTCGACGGCCCGATGTGTTCCACGCGCGCCTCAAAGAGCCTTCAGCACAATGAAGGGGCGCTATTAGAAGGCCAAAGCCTGTCGGGGGCGAGGAACTAACGAGAACTACAGTGACCCCGAAACGTAAAGGGCTATTGAAGGACACCGCGTGGATTTTAGTCAGTAAAAGTCTGACAGCCAATCCCGCTCTGCCCTGGATGGGAGGACTCATTTGACGATTTTACCACGATAAAAAAGGTCTATATCCCTCCGGAAAGTTAGAAGTTGGTGGTAGTAGACCACAATGTGGGTTAGTTCCCGGTCGATAGCATTAGCCTCACACCCTATTACAGTACTAGATATAAATTCGGATGCACTATAAGGTTCACCTTAGCAATGTGAAGGCGTACAGACTTGTAGTTACGTTTAACATAAAAAACAACTACCTGAACCAATCCTTACTAATATTTTGAATATTTGGGTAGTTTGTGTCTCAATCACGTCAAAAGATTAAACACAATGTTAAACAGATTTTGAGGTTTGGCACAGGGTTATGTTACCTATAGTGTAGATAGGAATAACACATAGGATATATTTTATCCCGATATAACGATCCCGTGGGATAACTTTCGACATATACACGGGAGAAGCCGCTGGCACAAGCCAAAAAACATCATTAAAATATAAAAATAAAACGCGGAACAATCATAAATATCACTTTTGCGCAAAGCACTTTTAATAATGACGCTGTTACATTCAGGCTAGACGTCAAACATAATGTAACTTCAGACATTAAAACAACAACACCCAACATCGTCCATTAACCAATTAACCATCATTTACAAAAGAAAAACACTGTGTTTCGTATCATCAATCAGTCAGAACGGCGACAAGTAATTAACTCTATAAACCGAACAAAAGTTTTGATAACACCAAATAACTTCAACAAACACATTAAAGAAAGTATGTTTACAACTCAAACGGCATGAGGAGGCGCGGCTAAAAATAACTAAATCACTTCTGTCGTCTGCAATTATTCTATTGCTCGATGCGCGGGCGCAATTGGCTGCGGCAGGCTTACATGCTGCGTAAACAACATAAATACCTGTACACTCGCATATGAAAGGAAAAGTGTGTGCTACGGTCATTTTCGACCATAATTGGAAAATCTAACAGGTGCTGGTAATATCGAATATAGAGGTGTGAAGTAGGGTCGACGGCGCGTTGTGTTCCACGCGCGCCTCAAGGAGTGTCAGCATAGTGACGGGGCCTGTAGAGGGCCAAATCCTACCGGGGTCGCGGGACTCACGAATTACCGTGACCCCGGTACGTAAAGGGCTATTGAAGGACACCGTGGATTTTAGTCTGTCAAGTCTGACAGTCCCTCCCGCCCTGCCCTGGGTGGGAGGACGCATTTGATGATTTTACCACGATAAAAAAAGAGGTGTGAAGTAAACAACCACAGAAGTGATAAATTAGTTTTTGTGTTACCATGATTACAAAATCATGATGTTGTGACGTTGGTACTTATGCACAATCACAAAGATAATGCTATCGAAGCAGAAATCTTTTCTTGTTTACCTGAACGTGTATCTCGATTGTATCACGCTATTCATCGCCGTCATCTGCTTCCCACTGTTTCCTATCCTAATAATTTATTTGGACACAGTGGCGTAGCTGATCGGGGGCCAAGCGGACCATAGGCCCCGGCCTCCCACCTGAGGGGGCGGCGATCACAAGTTTGCAACCAGTCAGTAAAGTAGTAGGTACAACTTAACCTCTACTAAGAAATCAACATGATCTACAATTGTAGGTACATACGAGTACTTGAGGGGTTCGATGACTGGAACTGAAAAAACCTAAGTGGCCTCACAATGCTGATGTTGTCGCGACGAACATGTTAAGGTTAGGCAGCTTAGGCTCCATGCGCGAGGCCCCATGTTGCAATTTAACTAGGGTACGTTTTATTTGTAACTGGGAACTGAAAGAGACATTTTTTTTTTGAAAATAAGGAACCGACTTTAATAAAAATGCACAGAATGATTTTTTCTTTTATTTCTTGTGTTTTGCGTTCATTCAAGCATTCACTTTCTGGATTTGAAGGCGATGTGTATAAATGACGACAGATAAAACTTTACCTGGGTGCTGTAGAATGGAAAGATATTCATCCCGGATGAATATCTACGAGGAACACTTTTGGGCTATCATGCCGACCAAGTTGAAGGCAAAGACTAGAGTGTAAAACTGTACATCATAGATACACATAATAATTTCTTTTCTTCTCCTTCAAATCAATTTCTGTTTGTTAGTCACTCAAAAACGTCTCAGCCGATGTGCCGAAAATGCTCCAATTCAATCTGGGGCGTATCACAGTCACAGATCAAAGATACACAACAACTTCTTGATATATAAAACCTGTTTGGAATATAGATTTGTTTCTAACGATCTGACCTACATCACTTTAAATGAGTTCAAAACAAACACAAAAAGAAGTTTCGACATGTAATCCCACTACAACGTCATCTGTGAACAGTAAAAATAACTTTGAATTCTCTGATATTCTCAATGTTTATTATAGAATTGTAAAAATACAGTTTTATTTTTAAAGCAGCCATGTGAATCTGGGATTGAGACGTGATTGAATCAGCTGTGAGAATCTACAGAATACTCTAAAGTTGGGTATGCCACTATGTTGGCGTAGTAACTACTGTATTCCGGATACCTAGGTACTTATAAATTCTATAAACTCCTACACTAAAACAAGTTATGTGTACCAATAGTGCTCAGTTCAACTCAATAGTGCTCGACATCGAATTACATGTGAGCTACAGAACCTTCATCCCAAAGGAAACGTATTCAAATTGTAAAAGTCACAAATAATTGCAAACCGATTATGTTGCATGAATAATGTTTAAAATAGTTCTTAAATATGAAACGTTTTTAAATCACTTTAGCTCCAACTTGACGATAAAACCATTCTGCCATTCATAAGGTGCTAAAAATTCAATTCAAAGTGAACATTTGGAGCACGCAACTTAAAAAAACATGATTTTGTTACGTGTGCGTGCCGAATTTTGAACATCAATTGATCTGTTTTAGTTAATTTATTTTTACTCAAGGAATTAAACCATCAAACACACTAATGGTTGAATCCAAGGTTGATCAAAGATCTGAGGATGATTGACTGAGCGCATTTATTTTCTGCGGATTGGAGATGTGGAACACACGTTCTAAACAAGAAACTACTTGATAACGAAACCAATTTTACCTCGGAAAATTATCGTCTGCCTAGCTTGTTCCCAACTATGCATAATACCAGTATGTTAATTATTACTACTTGTCTGACATCCGCGACCGCAACCCAGTTGGTACTAGGTAATACGATACATACCTTCAGGTTAGACTGGTTGTCAAACTTAGAAAACTATATTTACAAAATAAAACATTGAAGTTCATAAGTTTTACGATCTTGAAAAAATCTAACGATTTTTCTTTCATTTTATGTTCTTCGCGAAAAAAACAGCGTACCTATATCATCATCTATAATTACCGGTACGTCGCATCACATCAAAGACTTTTTATCTCACATGAAACGCTTCAATAAACCTGACAGGTTCCGAAACTAGTTTGTGGTTACCTCCAGGGGTCATAAATCGTGAATAAAAACATTTAACACAACGTACACCTTTCGATGAACGAAAATATAAACATTTTGAACATCGAATACTCGTAAAATGTTTTACTGCGACGCTTCAGCGTGATTTTATATGAAATTAATTATGAAATAAAACAGCTGCCGTAATTTTCTATCCATTTAGTGTCATGATAGTTTGGATTATGTCACTCGTGTCGTGAACACTCAAAGATGATTTTTCTTTGAGAAAATCACACTAAAAAGTTACAAAGAAAATATCTTGTTGGCTGTATTAGATGTTTTATTCATCAAACGTTATTGGCTTATTTTTATTAATTTATTCAGTTAACAACAATCCATTGGCTTTGTTTTTTAACGTGGTAAAATCATCAAATAAGTCCTCCCACCTAGGGCAGAGCGGGAGGGACTATCAGACTCGTACTGACTAAAATCCACGGTGTCCTTCAATAGCCCTTTACGTTCCGGGGTCACGATAAATCATAAGTCCCGCGACCCCGACAGGCTTTGGGAAACTCCTTTTTGCTGAAACTCTTTGAGGCGCACGTGGAACACAACGCGCCGTCGACCCGGGCATGGTCCATGGTCGGGCAGCGAGCGTCTGCTCGCGTGCTCGCGCCTACGGTGGCCGGAGATCGTCTGCCGACGTCCATCGCCGTGGGCGTCTACCAGTGCGGCTGGGGTGGAGGGAGGACGCTGTTCTCTCCCTCACGCGGCCCGACTCCTCCTTCGCGAGCATGACTGCTTCGCAGAAGGAGGCGACCGCTTCCCATTCCGTCTCGCCCCGCAGCATGGCCTCGACCAATGTCGGGCTCGAGAGGTCTCCGCCTATCGCCGTCGTGAGGACACGGCGGTGCTCTGCCCAAGCGGGGAAGACCTGCACCGTATGCTCTGGTGACACCCAGACGTTTCTTCCCTCCCTATCCTACACAGGTACTTCCCAAAACTTCCGTGTCCGGTGAGGACCTGCGTCATGCGGTAGGTCAGTACGCCGTGACGCCTATCCAGGCAATCCATTGGCTTAGTAAAAATATTCTTAATTCGGTGAAAATTACATAAATTAACAACCTTTCTAAATTTGTTAAATCAATTTCAGAAAGTAATAAATACCCAGCCAAATAGGAATTTACTTACGGTATTTTAGGGGTGCCTAAATTAGCTCTGACAACAAAGATGGACCTCCACACGGAAAAACAGAAAGAATACTTTTAATTTGATTTTTGCTGAAACCATTCTTTAATTGAAAACAGGAAAACAGATTCTCTAAAGAAAAGCTACATATCAGTTAAACGTGCGCTAGAGTATCGTCTCTGACTCAGCACCGTGCGTACGCGCACTGTAAACAAACCGTGTCCGTTTGTTTGTTTTTATAACGTAACGAACGTATGCAGCAGTAAAATGTATTATATTATATCGGTGAGCGCCCCAAAGCTTTCTTCCTAGAGAATTTTCTTGCTTTTCATCAATGTCATATCAACATCATTATAATTATGAAAAGAAAATTGGAATATTCTATTCTATTGCTCAAGCAATAGAGTAAACAGTTGTCATAAAAAACCATTCTAGTAGCACTATTGCTAAAATGGTGTTTTTGGATCCCCTGATCGATAGCTACGGAGATATCTCAATCGACATAAAAAGAAAGAAGAGAAAAATGTATCTGGCAGTGATGTTTGACTCAAATAGAAACCAGGAATAAATATACTGAAAATATAATATTTTTTTTAAATATAAGAGAATTTCCTAGTATTTCCCCATACTAGGAAATTCTCGTGTGTTGTGGATGCTTTTTCAAACATTTAAACTTACATCTACAAACACCAATACCCGGAATGTCAGTTACGAAAAAAGTAATTTTTAAAACTAAATTAAAAATCGATTGTTATGAAATTATTTTCCACTAAATCCCATATACAGATTACATAATTAGATATCCCGTTCACTATGTCGTACGAATATATTAAATAGTTATTTAATAACTTAATTAAATAGATTATAGTGTCCGTTTTATTAAGCTTTACAATGAGGAAATTGAACATATAAATTACATTATATTTGTCGATACAATATTTTCAAATTGTTTTTGATGTTTTTCATTACATAGTTTTTGTTTAGCCCATAATGCCCCACTGCAGCTCAAAGGTAAAAAACAAAGAAAAAAGAAATCTTTTCTCTATTAAATATAACAAAAAATTTAGATCTTGTTTTCATTAAAAACAGAAAATGTAAGAAACATCACTACTTTTTCACAAGATCGTAAAACTTAGTAACTTCAATGCTTTATTTAAAAAATGGAAAAAGTTTCATTTCCCAGTACTCGATTTTATTGTCAAATAACATTACTCGTTTATTTTCATATGTAACGGTTGTAAATACAACAAGTTTTAATGCGCCCTGAGCACGACATCGTCAATACAATAGTTATGTTTATTTGTTTTACTCGTAAAACGTAATGCCAACTGTCGAATGTGTTCAACATGTTTATCGACATTGTTGCCGTATCTTCACTAACACTACGCGACACCCAAATCAATGAGGAATAAAAACGGTTTTACTGTCTTTCAGCTCTTGATGTCAGGTCAGGTCCAGGAAGTCGGTATTGTTTTTTAAAGTAAGCTATAAAGGAAGCCCTAGCATATATTCTTCTTATTTAGTCGTACAGCGTACTTCAAGCAGGTGATTAGTTTTAAGACTTAATTTGTATGGAAAATGAAAAACGAGGAACTAATTTAATGCATGAAATTAATGTCAGTCCCCGTGTACTTTTAACGTCACAAAAATAATCGAACAATAATACATTATTTCAAGTTTTAGACTTCTAATATTATTAGACTAATTTCTGAAATAATTAATTTAGTGGGAAGCGGTCGCCTCCTTCTGCGAAGCAGTCATGCTCGCAAAGGAGGAGGCGGGCCGCGTGAGGGAGAGGACAGCGTCCTCCCTCCACCCCAGCCGCAGGGGTAGACGCCCATGGCGATGGACGTCGGCAGACGATCTCCGACCACCGTAGGCGCGAGCACGCGGGCAGCGAGTAATGGGCAACTCGCTGTCCGATCATGGACCATGCCCGGGTCGACGGCGCGTTGTGTCCCACGCGCGCCTCAAGGAGTGTCAGCAAAATGACGGGGCCTAGTCTAGAGGGCCAAAGCCTGCCGGGGTCGCGGGACTTACGAATTACCGTGACCCCGGAACGTAAAGGGCTATTGAAGGACACCGTGAATTTAAGTCAGTACGAGTCTGACAGTCCCTCCCTCTCTGCCCTGGGTGGGAGGACTCATGTGATGATTTTAACACTATAAAAAAAAAAGAAACTGAGTACTCCGACAATAGCCTCATTAAGATGCATGCAGATCGTCGAACTGCAATAAACAGGCCAAGGATACAAACAGACGTCTGCCAACCCTAGCATGCTCGTGATCTTATCAACGTTACCCTTCGCTGCCAAACTATGCGCCCGCGCTTGCCTACACATACCGAGCTCTAAGTGCGTCGCAGAATGTCCATTCTGAAAAATGTATGATCGAATAATATCATGAATTCTACTTACTAAAATTACAATGAGAGTATTCAAGAGCTGAAAGAATCCTGAAAACATTGAACAAGTCACTTGACAGTGACTTTTTATGTCAATTGCTTGTTGTCGATGAAGGTGTCTTGGCTGTTTGTGTATACATGTGTTAATACAATCACGGTGAGAAAATCTTTGGGTGGCGAAAAGTTAACAAAAAAATATTTTTGAAATTTGAATTGTACAAAGTTCACGTTCAAGGGCATTTGTCCATGGACATGCAAGCCCCTCGCATGTCCATGGAGACAAATGCCCTTCTGGCCTAAAAATTGAAAAAAAAGTAAAATTGTTCAAAGTTCAGTCCACCAACTTTGTGAATATCTTTTTGTCCACCTCCATATTTCCAATTCGAGCTAAATGCAGGCACAAATAAAACTTCTGTACTAACTATTCTGTGGACTGTCTAGTCTAGACAAAGACAATGATTTAGCACTTATTTATGAACACATAAACGACAGACACACGTTTACCGAACGTCGTTGAGCTTGAGTTATTACTTGAGTTATGATTTCGATTGTTGCCATCAAAATAGAACGAAAAAAGAACATACAATTCCATACTGAAACTCTAAAGTAAGAATAGAAATACGTGAAATGCAAAGATGGTTTTCCCTGAGATTTTTGAACGTTGTACTTTTTTCTTTTTACGAGGTAAAATCATCACATGAGTCCTCCCCACCCAGGGCAGAGCGGGAGGGACTGTCAGACTCGTACTGTCTAAAATCCACGGTGTCCTTCAATAGCCCTTTACGTACCGCGGTCATGGTAATTCGTGAGTCCCGCGACCCCGGCGAACGTATTAGTAATAGGGCAGTTGTTTAATCAACTGTTTCTTAGATACTATAATATATACAAATAATTGCAAAATAATTGTTTGTAAACCATTATATGAGTATTGCTTATTCTATGGTTACATTGGCGATATCTCTCAGGTAACTTGAAGATGCTGGTTTTCCGTGTCCAAATCGCCGCAAAACATTTATTAAGAAATTTTCCACCACAACCGTGGCCAGAGCGGATTGGCAAATATTACGAAAAATGAAAATGTATTCTTTTCCTAAATATAACATTAGGTACCTATTTATTTATGACAAGAAAATTATTTCACACCACCTAGCCGCAACATACGTAGGTCGCCACGCTAGACTACACGCATCAAACAAAAATAAACCACAATAATAAAATAATAAATGATTATTTTCAGTAACGCTACAATTCGCTGGACTAATGTTACGGATGTGCGCACACTGTGGACATTTTAGCGTTAACGACCCAATAATCGCGACAAGCTGGCAAGTAGAACGTTACTTTGTAATTTATATTACAGGGTGTCCCTGAAAATATGGATCAAATCGAACAAGGGCATAGGAAAAATCATTTCCTGTCTTTTAGAAAGCTGACCAAGTACTAGAGAAACTTCCCCGAGACAGAGATTCTTTCTTTAGAGGTTGGTCATAACTTTTGAACCGTAAAAAAGGCACCATATATCTCAGAGTTAAAAATATTGAAAACGACTTCTCCCATATCCCTAATTGATTTGGTCCATACTTCTATGGTCAACCTATGTAAATATTTAGCCACGAATTGACTTTTTGTGTCACACATTCATAATGCTCAGTCCATATTAGTCACTTATGACACTGAATTTTGAACTAAAGAGATATGTTTACCTTATAAAATAAAACAAACAAATTTCTTGTTTAAAATATAAAACAAACAAGTTTCTTGATTGATTTTGACAGAAGAAAAACCGAAAATAGGCAAATGACGGTTTTTGTGCTAGAAATTATTTTTTGTACTGACCACCGAAATTGTCTCCCATTTCTTTGAGTTCATGCAAAGGTTAGCTGTAAGAATCACCATCGAAAGAGAACTAGTTTTCTTTTTTTTTGCCCTTTATTGTCCTTTTAGTTACGTGCTGTAATTTCAATTGTTAAAAAAACACGTTACAGCATCATCTACTGCATACAGACGCAATGAAATGAAAGCTAAAATAAAACATTTAGCAGTTGTAAAATTGTGAAAATCTATTAACGTGAAACGCGTCAACAAAGGAAAGGTACATAATCTGTCAATCGTCACTTATCTAATAGTAGCACATGTCAGCTAAACCCACTCTGAGCAGCTTGTCAAACGAACAGACTGACAGACAGATGTTACATGACTGTGTTTTGAAAAGTTTTATGAACGTAGGATGATATTTTTTGTGTTATTTGACTAGTTGTTTCAGCCTCGAAGAAAACAAATCAAATGATCAGACGCACCTGATGGACAATAAGACTGAGAGTTAAAAAAAAAAGTTAAAAATAACTACAACCTACGACTACGACCACGGCTATTACTTAAAAATTTTTGTAACACAGATTGTTCTTGTTCTAGGTATACTTTTCAGTACGCGATTTTTTCGTAGTTGGGTTTTAGTTATTTTTAACTTATTTTTTGTTTACACTATTTTGGGGTTATATTATTAATTATTTGATATAATAATAAAAGCAAAGCAGCGAGTGAATTTCAAATGCACTCACTAAGCCTTTTCATTTGGGTCGACGGCGCGTTGTGTTCCACGCACGCCTTAAAGAGTGTCAGCAAAATGATGGGGCCCCCCTCTAGAGGGCCAAAGCCTGCCGGGGTCGCGGGACTGTTCGAATTACCGTGACCCCGGAACATAAAGGGCAGTCGGCAGATGCAGGTTATTGAACTTTTTGTACTTATCTAGGTCGCATAGTATGGTCTGATAGTAACTATCAGAGAGTCCGCTGAAATTTAACAATGGTTATGAGTTCTTGTGCTAAAGTTGAAAATGGGAGTCCTCTATCTCTGCCTCTTGCATGATACCGAATTGATTGCAGGTTGACTGCGCGTCTTTTAATCGTTGTTGCAATACGTCACATGGCTGTTATACTATTAAAACTTTACTATAGCTGGCTTCTAACAGGTACCGTAAAAAAGTTACTTAGCACTCTAGCATTTTTTTGGTTAAATAATTGACATGGTATTTGGTTTCTTATAGACATTATTTTGTCAGCAGTCAGACATTAAATACACAACTGAAACTTAATAAAATAAATGCATCCGCCCATTCATTATTGTTTCCTATACACGTTTTTTCTTCATTTCTTTGTCAACACTGGACATTCACTATCTCATAAACCTCTACATTTATCTATTTAATTTGTTACTTAATTTTCCTCTTTCAAAACATGGAAACATCGATTGATGAGGCCCAGTCAGGAATGTCTGCAGACATCAATAAAAGTAAATTAAAAACAACGATAATTTATGAACAGCTGGTTTGGATGTCGGATGTTACACTGTCAGCTGTAAGCATTGAAGATCGGGACTTCCGTTACGTCACAGCAAGATTTGTTACACATTTTTGTATTTTCACAATGTTTTATTGGTACTTTTATGATTATTGCAGGCTGCAAAACACTTGTTTGGAAGAACAGGGTAATTATTCGAAATAATTTGAGGTAAAAACTTCGCAAAATATTATAAAACTTGGCAGCAACCTGAGAAACACATTTCACACTCTGGTAACGGTCTACCTGCCAAAACGAGGGTTTTATGAAGGTAAGTATGGATTTCAGATGCTAAAGTACATTATCTATGATCGTCATCTTATCTCGCCTAAACGACTGGGTACTAGACACTGATCAAAGTTAATACAGGGTATATGATATTCTTTGAAAGGCTAATGCTGATATAAGGATAAGTTATGTCGCTTCTGTGAGAGTGAATTCGTGAAATGTAACAAAAATGAGTAGACGGGAGTGGAACAGAATTGGTTAAATCAAATAACGCGCGCGGTAGTAGAATGTGTCGTCTGAAGGTAGCCCTTGTCTTTGGATAGATAAGCAAGGTCGATAGATAGATGACTAGTGAAATTCACACATTATTTGCGACTATTATTGTAAGACTCACTCGTTTCAAAGTTAAATTACTTTTGATAATCACTTTTTACCTTGATATTTTACATCCGAACTGTAAATCGTTTATCTTACCGACACGGAACTTCCTGGTTCAATTTAGAACAATGTTTCTTTGTTATTCTCTTTTTCTTTTATTTCAAAGTTGATTAAACGCAGCCTTGTTTATCTACGTCATGTAAAAATGATATCTGGTTTTTATAAAATTATTCATAAAAATGTACAAGGTTGACCATGGAGCCAAAATATTAATAAAATCTTGTAACATTGTAAACTGTAACTTATTCTGTATGTCTTAGTCAATGTGAAGTTCAATAGCCGGGGCACGGGACTGTTTCTAGTGTCCTTTGCGGCGAAGGACAGCTGCAGGAACAAGTTCTATTTGTCCGGTCCGTCCCAGCTTTTTGGACTACATTCAGACTTTTTCCAACTTTGACATTTGTTCGCACTTTTAGAAATAAATGAAAAAATCTTAAAAAGTCAAGCTGCGTTAAAATATCTAAAATGGCTACCTATTTACCATTACCAGATGTGTTCTTACACAGTTGACAGCTCAAGCTATTCTGTGTTCCTAAGCTGGTTAACAACCGGGCACGCCGCAATCGCGGCGGTAAGACCCCTCTTTGAGGAGTGGCTGGATAGGCGTCACGGCGTCCTGACCTACCGCATGACGCAGGTCCTCACCGGACACGGAAGTTTCGGGAGGTTCCTGTGTCTGATAGGGAGGGAAGAAACGCCTGGGTGTCACCACTGCGAGGATCGTCCGGAGGACACGGTGGAGCATACGGTGCAGGACTGCCCCGCTTGGGCAGAGCACCGCCGTGTCCTCACGACGGCGATAGGCGGAGACCTCTCGCGCCCGGCATTGGTCGAGGCCATGCTGCGGGGCGAGACGGAGTGGGAAGCGGTCGCCTCCTTCTGCGAAGCAGTCATGCTCGTGAAGGAGGAGGCGGGCCGCCTGAGGGAGAGGACAGCGTCCTCCCTCCACCCCAGCCGCAGTGGTAGACGCCCACGGCGTCGGACGTCGCAAGACGATCTCCGGCCACCGTAGGCGCGGGCATGCGGGCAGCGAGTAATGGGCGACTCGCTGTCCGACCATGGACCATGCCCGGGTCGACGGCGCGTTGTGTTCCACGCGCGCCTCAAAGAGTGTCAGCATAGTGACGGGGCCTGTAGAAGGCCAAAGCCTGCCGGGATCGCGGGACCTAGGGATTACCGTGACCCCGGTACGTAAAGGGCTGTTGAAGGACACCGTGGATTTTAGTCAGTACAAGTCTGACAGTCCCTCCCGCTCTGCCCTGGGTGGGAGGACTCATTTGATGATTTTACCACGATAAAAAAAAAAAAAAAAAAAAAAGCTGGTTAACAAATTAACTCTTCAAGCTGGCGTGGCTGTGCGTGAGTAGCCAATCTAAGGAAGTACCAATCCTAAAATCCTAGGAGGCGTTTGGTCATGAGACAAGCCGGTGCTATCCTACCCGAGACGTGTAATCTTAGATAAGACAGACAAAGACAAAGGAAAACTAAATCCATGACATTACATAAGGTACCTGGAATGATATGCTTACCCTAGACTTAAGATAGGTACTAGCTACAGGCTGTTCAATCATTTAAAGTCGTAGTTTATTGTTAATTGATTAAAGTACTTAATTTATTCATACATTTAAATGTCGACTGTCGTTCTTTGACAATTCGAATTGTTGGAATAGTTATTAAATCACGGACCAAAAATAATTGTCACATTTTCTTAATAATTTATTTTCCTGATTATACTTTACTATAATATATCCGGGCCAGAATTTTTTCGACGATATTAATTTTTTCAACTATAATTTATGTGTCACGTATTAAAAATCTTTTTTTCTTAAAACTATGCAATAATTTAAAGAACTTGTGCGTCAATTTAATAAAAATGACGGCTGTCACAATCTTTAGTATTTTATCGCAATAACTGAAGAGGAATATGACCATTGTTATTTGTTTGTTTTTCGCACACTTTCTGCCAATTTGTTCAAATAATGTTATAACGGCGACCGACGTCGGCAGACGATTCTCGGGCACCGTAGGCGCGGGTATGCGGCCAGCGAGTAATGGGGAACTCGCTGTCCGACCATGAAGCATGACCGGATCGACGGCGCGTTGTGCTCCACGCGCGCCTCAAAGACTGTCAGCAAAATGACGGGGCCCCCTCTAGAGGGCCAAAGCCTGCAGGGGTCGCGGGACTCACGAATTACTGTGACCACGGAAAGTAAAGGGCTATTGAAGGACACCGTGGATTTTAGTCAATACGAGTCTGACAGTCCTTCCCACTCTGCCCTGGGTGGGAGGACTCATTTGATGATTTTACCACGTTAAAAAAAAAGTGGTATAATTAATGTGTCTTCAACGAATAAATGTCATTACTGTACAATCCAAAAAGACAATGTTTAAGAAAAATTCAAAACTACATCTAATGATGTGATGACAGCCATTCAGGATATAGGATGCATGACAATAGTTTCTATACTATCTGTACTTAATTCCACTGTTACACACTTCAAGTTGGGCCCCATAAATTGTAGATACGACCCCAGACTCCGAATTCTGACAGATTGACCGAACCATTACATTTTCAATTTTTCTTGTGTAAGTTTCAAGTATCAAGTACACACGTAAGTAGTCGCAAGTATAGTAGGTGTATTTACTAGGAAAAAAGGAGCGTGAGTGGCCCACAAAAAATAAAATATGACCAATAATAAGATTTACTGGGATTTATAACCCACTCAAATAAAACCTCGTAAATAACTGGGCTCCATTTAAAAAGAAAACAAAAAAAAATCGCAATCCCTTACTACTAATAATGTTTACAAGAAAAGTCGTGACGTCACGCGAGACCCTGGAATTGCCAGCGATCTAAATCTGTCGCGACAATGAGAATATTGTTCTACAAATTATTTATTTGAACTTTTAGTGCTCTGGCAATGGGTTCGCGTCAAAAATAAGCGCTAACTATTATTAGGTCGTTATGTAGGAGCTATTGGTTTCATTTGAGAGGCGTGCTGTGTTACTTGGCACCTGATGTGTTTATTGATAGACAGACAGTTTACGTTGTGTTACATTGAGGATTTATTGTGGATTTAGTTTTTGTAGTCGGAGGTCTGGTTCAAGTTCAGGCGGTTGTATTTCCGCGAGAATTGCTGACGTTTTATAAGCAGTTCTTGTCGAGGAGTTGAAGTGTCATCAATATCTTTTACTCCGATATTACGTTCCCGTGGGCTAATTTTCGAGGTATCAGCGAACCCGCTAACTAGTAGTACTAGCTGGGTACTACTAAAAATAACTATCGACACGACGAAATGAGAGAATACAACGAATCGTCACTTTTTATAACTTCAAGTTTTTTTTTTAATGTACTAGCAATAGGCTGTTCAACCATTTAAAGTCGTAGTTTATTTTTAATTATGAAAGTACTTAATTTATCCATACATTCAAATGTCGACTGTAATTCTTTGACAATTCGAATTGGATAACAATATTTGACAGGCCTGTTGGTCTAGTGGTTCACTAACCAAACCGGGTCACTACTCTGACTGCTATGCCGGAGGTCGTGGGTTCGATTCCCACCCAGGACAAATGTTTGTGTGATGAGCACGATCATTTGTTCTGTGTTTGGGTGTAATTTATCTATAATATGTATGTATTTAGAAATATATAAGTATGTTTATCAGTTGTCTAGTACCCATAACACAAGCTCTGCTTAGCTTGGGACTAGATGACGTTGTGTGATAGTTGTGGAATATTAAGATTTATATTATATTTAATGTGCGATATAAATTGAATCAACTCATTTGGCGACGGGTTTGACATTTCCAGTAGCAACTGAAGCGTGGTCGTGAGTCCTTTTATATCGTAATCAAGCATTACGACTTTACGACAAAATGTCAGAGATCGTTACAACAGGAAGGTTCTGATAAAACACTACTCGCTGAGAAACTGAAACTGAATTACAAAAAGGGCACGTCTGCCCTCTGGTAATTCAGTTTGGCCCTCAATTTTCATTCATTGGCACGAACTATAGACTGAAACTGATAATTTTTTCTGATAACCATATAAATTGAAGTTTCTTGATACCTAAATCGTAAAATAAAATTGATAAATCTTAACACAATAATATAGGTAACACAGCGATGAGAAAGATCAGCGCGGAGTCAATGACCTGCATTAGGAAAAGCCTATATCTAGCAATGAACGGATACATGATGAATACGTGATGATAATATATGTTTAACACGTATGAAATCCCAAGTATAGAGTAAGGCAGACTCTAGACTGGTAGCGGTGATTGCGCAAGTGGACCCGCAGCCCCGACATAACGCAGTAGAGGCCACTGTGTCTTTTTAATCAGTCAAGTCTGACTTGCCCCTCCGTCTTCCCCGGGTCTAATATAAAACCGGATAAATAAACTCAGACTTTACACTACACCTAACTTATATTATAACCTTTTAAGTAACGAGTTTTTTCATTAACCGATTACCTCGAACTTGGCTGCTAGATACTGGAAAATTCCTAACGGAAAAACCCAAGAATAAGGATCGATCCTAGATGTAGGCAGTGTGTATGCTAGTTACTATTCCACCAATGCGCTCTAAGCGCTTCCAAACATCTTGAAAATGCACACAGCAAAAGAGTGGAACTTCCTACTTGCGTCTGTGAAATCGAACGCATACAACCTGAATCTCTTTAAACTTAGAGTGAAATAGGCTTCTTCTGGGAAAGCGCACTCCATCGTAGATTATATCTGTCATCTGGACCTAGACTAGAGTCAAGACCAAAGCATCTTTATTTATATAAAAATTAATGGCTGTTCGTTAGTCTCGGTAAAACACGAAAACAGCTGGACCGGATCGGCTAACCAGGGCAGGTTCAAAAGGTGAGTAACTGCAATATCATTTAAAAAAAAAATGATTCTGAGTAGTGAAGTATTCAGCTAGCCTTAAATTAAAAAAGTTAAAAAATATTATAGCACAATTTATTTTCGTTCTTAAAAAATGTACTTCTGCGAACCACTTGTAATTTAGGACCCAATAAATATGTAGTAAAAAACTTCATTGTTAGCAGGTGCACCGCCGTAAATAAGGAATAGGAATCTTAAACTGTTTAGTCTGCTCGATATTTGGCTTAAATATTGTTGTTGTAGTCACGTCACGTATCGATCATTCAATCGATACCTAATGGTGTTATTTTCAGTTATAATCGATACCTGATTGACGTTTGGTTAGTCTTCCCTAATCGTATTTAGGTTATGTCTGGGAGTCTCGTCTGGGAATCGAAACGTGGAAGAACCCACGCTGATTAGCAGACGGTATCTCATCAAAAAACTGCCAAAATTGTTTGTCTACATTGTCATCATTTCATGGTCATCGTTACTGTGTAAACAAAATATACTTCCTTGAGAAGAAAGATAAACTAACACGTCATACCTTTCAGTAACTAATGATCTTGACCAGTCTTTGGGGGACAATGTCGAACCTTGTGAGTTGTGACGTACAATTCTATTCCAAACTAAATCTGGTTTAAGTACCTAGCCAAAATAATATCTAGAGAATGTCAAAAAAGAGTGACATATAATAATAGAAAATTGAGATAAAATGATAACAAACAGATTTCGGTTGTGACACGTAATCAACTATATGTATAGCTTGCGAACGGTTGTCATTGACAATCGACAAATTGAATAACACCGACTTCAGTTCGCACAGAAGGATAAAGTAAAACAGAGCAGTCAATATAGATACATACACAAGAAGATTAAATACACTTAATGAGGCCTACACCTTAAACCACAACCCAGAAACTGAACACTGAAGAATAGAGACGTCAATCCCACATAAAAAGCTCAAACACTCACTTAGCCACAATACACACAATTAATTTCTGAACTATACCTGATTACAGTCTTTTCTCGGGCAGGGTACCATATGGTAAATGTGGCTCACCGGCGTCAGAGGGGACGGTATGCTTGACGTGCGGAGCAGGCTCAGCTTGCGCCTCTGCTCAGCCGACAGGGACGCTCGTCGGCTCCTGGCAACCCCATAGTCCGACACATCAGGAGAGTCCAAACTCGCGCCACGGGCGAGTGACGGACGAAACATTGTATTGGTTATTAGAGGTTATTGGTGATTTTTTATAGACTGGTGATTTTTGATAGACTGGTGATTTTTGATAGACTGGTGATTGTGGATAACTGGTGACTGGTTAGCTGTGCAAATAAAGTATTGGTTTAATTCTTTGCGGTGATTTGAGTTTGTGTTGAAGTGTTGTGGGAAAGGTGATTATTATGTTGAGAGAATGAAGAAGGAAAGAACGAATAAAAACTCATGGTTAACGTAAGGTTATGAAATGAGTAATTGTAAGCGGGAAGTCACTTAGATGATATGGCATATGAGCACCTACTGTTTTAGTGTATGCTACTCATAACTGCAATTTCAATGATTTGTAACTCAATGACATTCATTCATTTACAACTTTTATAAGAAGTAATAAATCTAATTACTTTTAATAATCAGTTCACTCTATTCAGGTGATAATATAAATGACTAATTAACTCTGATTTGATTTGATTGATTGATTTGATTTGATTTGGCATAGTTTAAACAACAAAAGGCAAGCCTCGATGAGCGATGTTGTGGAACAGAGATATACCACAGAATTAATTGACTTCCACTAGATATCGTACGAGTATTATAATGCTGAGCATACATTGTGTTTCATAATTAATTATTACTACTTAATTTTTGTAAAAGCACCCACTTACATGGTAGGATAAATTCATAAATCAAAAAAGGCTAATTTAAAAAAAAAACCTCTGTTGCGCTTTTTAGTCGAAACCGGTAAATAAGGGAAACGTAATCAAAGACAGAAGTACCATAAATACATTCTTAATAAAAAAAATTAAGTGGAAGTACAATTTTTCCTAATGTAAACAAAATTAACAATAGGAATATATTATCTAGTTTGGTCGTTTGTAGAACATTTTTTTCAGTGGATTACTTAGTTCGCTAATCTCGTTAACTAGGTTTCAGGTGTCGTTCACAACTGAAACCTGTACGAGTCATTAAAAAAATCGATTGAGTTAGTTGAACTTGAACTTGGCTGAAAGACTTGACACTTGAATACAGAAAAAAATAAAGCTGACTGTCAAGAGTCGTATTCGTTATCCGTATGCTATTGGCTAAAATGTACTTGGGACTCAGTAACTGAAATTAACTCCTGAAAGTTCTCCACAAAATCAGTTTAGATTGCATTTCATTTTTATTTTAAGGGAATCTTGGCCCCATATTAGAATACATACACTTCTACTGTGTGCGTTAACAAACTTAATTTAAAGTCACATTCATAAATACAATAGTCTATTCTTTTTTTTTTAAGCAATCCACATCAAAATCTAGATCTCTTTTCGATCAACAGTCAAATAAAAAATTGTTGATTGATTTAATTATTAGTACGGAAGCATGAATTATAAAATATAACGAAAAAAAAATACAAATTAAACAATTTTCAATCGTCAGTTGCAAACTATTAAAACTGTAGAAATCTTCAAGATTGTATTTACGTTACCGTGACCCCGG
The DNA here is from genome assembly GCA_943136025.2 of Agrotis puta. Classification (NCBI taxonomy): domain Eukaryota; kingdom Metazoa; phylum Arthropoda; class Insecta; order Lepidoptera; family Noctuidae; genus Agrotis; species Agrotis puta. The sequence continues at coordinate 1,371,906 of OW964168.2, forward strand.
TACGTAAAGGGCTAGTGAAGGACACCGTGGATTTTAGTCAGTACGAGTCTGACAGTGGTGGTTGAAAAGACTAATTTGATTATTTATACCACGATAAAAAAAAAGATTGTATTTACGTATCTTTTGAATAAAACAATTAAAAAAAGCTTTTTGTATTAAAATATTGTTTGACTCAAAATTATCAATACAAGGTCAAAGGTGAAGAATAAAACTGGTGATAAATATAATGATATTCGTTTAAGAGAATCCTGCCCGATTTTGCAATGCTTTATTTATAATGTATTTTCTATCTACATAATAATATTTCAAATGTAAATGCTGTTCATTAATCTAACTAAAACTCATAAAGGGCACGAACTACAACATAAACATAATAAAACAAACAACCAATCTGATTCCAGTCCAGCCAACCAGTCTGATTGGGTTTGATGACGTAACATCACGCCTATGATCCCCGATGTGGTAGGCAGAGGAGTAATAATAAACCACATTTCGCCAGTTATGATTTTAGGACTCATGTAATAACCACCCAGGAACTAGCATTTGGCTACCAACCGGACACAAAATCCAGACTCCGTGACTAGCAGTCATATTCTTAGAATACCTAACGTAAAACCCAATAACACGTTGGTATAACATTGGTAACAAGTACCCGACTAGGCGGTCAAACACGGAACCTCATAGTCAGCAGTCGCTCGACGAGACAGTTAAACAAAATTATAATTTGTTTTATTTAAATCATTATTAGGGACATCTATATTAGTGGGGGGAAATTTGGGTCCATCTGTGTGAAGACGGGACCAATCACTAGCTTTGAAATACTGAGCTCAAGTACACAATAAAAAAACAGGTAAGGGAATGATGAGCTAATTAATCACTTAGTTATTTATTGATCTGTCGCATGTTTATGTTACTGCAATGATTTGGCAAAGTGCATGGTAATTAATTGATGACTAAGGTTGACGATTGTTTATGAAAAGTTTTACAGTTACATTGAATGGTTGATGGAACTATTGCACAGTTTCAGATGTCAGTATTTGATTATAAGGATAAGGAATAGATTAATTATTTGCTACTAAAACTACAATTAATTGGTTTCCTTCAATCTAATGTAAGTAAGCTCTAAACATGAACTATTCAATTCTGAAACCGGGAATATGTTTGTTAATTGCTGTGACATTTATATTTGATATTTAATGTATGATTGAGTGTTATCATTGTTTGTAATCAATGAGAAACCTAGACATAATTTAGTTGCACATTATAAAAGAAACTTAATTAATAACAGCCAATTATCAATGATCATTAAGACCATGCCTCCACAAAATCACCTTTTCCTTTCCATTCTTTCGCTTCTTTCCATTTTTGTAAAAAATAAAACTCCAATCACAATATAACACCTATAAAAACATTATAATATTGTCACTACTACACTGGTTTATTTCGGGTGAAAACCGGACGATAAAAACAAATGAACGTCGGCGTTTCACACGCGCGTACGAGCGGTCGGACCGCGCGGCAGCCGCCCGGCGAGAATCAAGAGATGAACTGAACCGAAGTGTTTCAGTGTGAGACAGAACTGCGTGTGTTGATCGGTCGCCAAAACGTTGCACAATTATCTATCTGACATTTAAAATTGGATCAGACGGTGCGTAGACTGATGCGGGAGACGGGGTGGCGTCAGGAGTCCTGATTATTATAATTTTATTAGGAAATAGCGAGGTTCACTTGCACAGGATTTACATACATGATACTATAAAAAAATGATGCTTTCATCTACTTATAAGCAACACTGAAATTCTCAACATCAGTTCTTCTCCATTTTGTTGTATTAAATGTCAAAAAAATGAATAAGCTTTGACCGAAATTAAAAGTCAGGTATATTATACTGTCAAAAAAAAATATGAGAAAAACCATTTTTTTTTCTAAACAGTCTTCTGTTTTTCAAATTCTCGTCAAGACATTTAATAAACCGTCTTATGGTATCAAATGCATACTCCTTTTTCTCTTGCCGTTCCTACTCGTAAATACACAACCAGTGTGTATTACATCACTACGAAGTACCAATGGTCCAGTGTTTATCTTCAGCGCTGTATGTAGCATTTAATTGAGGCTATTACGAGCTATTATCGCTTAATAGCCGCTAGGTGATGACTGCGATGAGATATCTGACTCTTAGTAATGCTTAGTGCTGCACAAACTTCAAGGATTTTATCGTTAGGTACTATTTCTCGGTCGCGGAACTGTACGAATTACCGTGACCCCGGAACATAAAGGTCTATTGAAGGACACCGTGGATTTTAGTCAGTACGAGTCTGACAGTCCCTCTCGCTCTGCCCTGGGTAGGAGGACTCATTTGATGATATTACCACGAAAAAAAAGGTACTATTTCTCTCGGCTCGGTATTGCAATGTTGCAGCTTTAAAGATTTTCTCTGTAAAAGTATTTTGAGGTATGAGGGCAACGAAAAAAAAATCGTGTAGTTAAACATAGATCTGAAGGCGCTCAAAACGACAACAACTTGACGATGAATACGTTAATAGGTTTACCAAGCAAATCTTTATCAATTTGTACAAACAAATATTTTAAAATGTTAAATGAATAAGAATTGCGTCTTTCAAGTAAATACTGTAATAGATATTACAGCATAATGTGACATAATTTGCCAAACATTTAGACAGAACAGAACACTCAAGGAATGTCAAGGCCCGACACTACTTTGTAGAAAATACATCATTACAAAAAAAAATAAAAAACTATTCTTTTTAATTTTTCGTTATTTTAAATTACAAAAACAGTTCCTATTTTCTACAGCCATTACCGTAAGTAACACTTCACGTTATTACGAAAATAAATGAAATAAAAAAATAGTTTGGCTCAAACACAAGAGTCCAGCTCCCGGGCTATCACAGTTTGTTGACATCTTTGTATTTGTGTTATTATATTTGTATTTTTGTCAGTCTAAATACGGGGCCATTTGATATAATATATGGTTCAAAGGAATATCATGCTTGCACACGTAACTTCAAAAAGTAAGTTTGTGATTAAGTGAAGAAAGGTCGGGTTATTGATATTTGAGATGTGATATCTTTCTCTACCTACTCGCTCATCTTACGTTGTCAACACACTTTGTGCTATTTAAGATGTACTTTTAACCCAACTACGGCAAAGCCAAAAGGAGGGTTATGATTTTGACCGGTATGTATGTTTGTTTGTTCCCTCATAACTTCTAAACTACTTATCATTACATGACAAATGAGTTGTCGTTAGAAGCGTCTCAGTTGTTGCTGGTTATAGGGTAGGTGACGTGTCACCAAATTCAATATGGCGCCCTCTAGAGGATGTAAAGTAGTAACCGAAAAAAAACATCGCACAGCATAGACATGGGTATCAAATTAAAGGGCTTGATTAGCACATTTGAAATATATTTATACATTATGTAGCTTTTACTAGCTACTTTGCCTGTTTCTAACAGTGGCAACATGGGCATCAAATGAAAAGGCTTACTGAGTAAATTTGAAATTATCCAGCCATTAAATGCAAGCAGAAGTAAACATAACTAACTTTTTCTAAGTAGGCCGAAAATTTGTAGGTACTTTTTTAACGTCATTAAAACCTAGGTCAAAATTGCTTAAGACAACCCTCCTTTTAGCTTTGCCATAGTCGGGTAAAAAGAAAAAATACTCCAAAAAGCCCATCCTTTGCATCTTCTTAGTATGCTCAAGGATTAGAATCGGTGGAAGGTACTCCTCATTGGCTCCTAAAACTTAGTCTTTTTCACCACCACCTAATCTCTATCCCTAACCCAAATTACACCGGCAATGATCTATTCGACGCAGACACACCTAAAATTGAAACGACTCTCTTGTCATAAATCATGATGTCGATAAAGATCAACTGTTTACAACCAGCCCAAGTTGTTTATCGATAGTTTTATCGCAAACATTGGCAACACTAGACAAACACTGTTTCTAAACGTATTGAATAATAAACCGTTTATTGTTTTACAGGGTACTGGAAAAGACCTATATAAATAGTGATCTGTTACATATTATGAAACTTCCGCTATCTAAGGGGCTGCTAAATCTATTTGCTAACTATCTAGCAACGAACATGGAATTTAATAAGCTTCAAGAATCTAGAAAATAAACAATTTATTACATTTTAACCGCACCTTTGCCCGTGCTCCGCATATTTTGTCACTTTTTCAATGAATATTGGCCCCATTATGACCATACCTTTTTATACACTCTGTAGGATAAAAAGTAGGCCAGTTGACGTGTATCATAAATATTTATCAGAAAGTATGTTACCCTGAGGAAGTCCTGTTTTCTACAAAAAACATATAATTTGTTTCAAAATGACACATTGCTCTAGTGATTTATTATTCATGCCAATTGAACAAGATTTTTGAGAAACACCCACGATACTTACGTTTTCAGCTCAGTACGAAAATAGTCTTATAAATTGGGTAATTCTGTTTTATATTTGGACTGCCTGGGGCTTCGGGAATTCGGGTTTTGAAGGGATAAATAAATTGGTTTTTTGTGTAATGTGGGGCGGCCATGACCGACCGTACGGCTCATTCACACGCTGTCGTTTGACCAAACTGTTATCCTTTTTATATGTCCGTGTCCACACGGATTAAAAATTCTTGAAAAATCAAGGTCTTGTTTGGTTGGCGCAGTTGAATAAATGGGACTACGTTAAAAAAACTCGTATCGTCTTATAAAAATCACGTCCGTCAAAAGCAGTAAAAATGTCTTACTTTTAATGAATCGTGAAATAATACAATTCAGTATGCAATGCGAAGGTCCATCCGTCAAAGGGTTATTTTTTGTGACGAATCATGAATAACGAGTCCCGTGTGCATAGGCATGAGTATGTTGGGATTTACTGCCTTTTTTTTCGTGGTAAAATCATCAAATGACTCCTCCCACCCAGGGCAGGGCGGGAGGGACTGTCAGACTTGTACTGACTAAAATCCACGGTGTCCTTCAATAGCCCTTTACGTACTAGGGTCACGGTAATCCCTTAGTCCCGCGACCCCAGCAGGTAGGATACTGTCTAGGATAAATTTTATTCCATTTAACCCTCTGTAGATCACCAAGAAGTAACTCGTTCTCCGTCTATCTATTTGTCGGCCCAGAACTGCAGTGCTATTCTCTATAAGCATACAGCCTTGTGTCAGCGCGGTAGCAGCGCTCACGCCGAGCTACGATTAAAGTTTGCTATTCACTAAGCTACTGAAAGCGATAGAAGCGCTCACCACTCGCGCTGCACCATCGGACGAGCTCAAAACCGCTTCGTCGAAGAGTCCAGCGATGAGATTTATTATAGCGAATAATGGGTAAGGGATAAATTAATGAACATCAATTAAAACCAAATAATTTTTATTGACACACAAATCACTAATTACAACAATCACTAAACGCGATTCAACACTATTCACCACTAAATCAGTATTCACCACTGAAACACTCTCACTTCGAGTTCACTTTCGAGTCGCCTCGATCGTAGTCAAAACCAGACTGACTGCCGGCCCTATCGGCGCCCAGCTGGACCCACTGGATGTTAAGAGAAGATGTTTGAAAGTTCTGGAAAACATCCATGGACTTCTACTTGGTCCCATAATTTCTAGAAGCTTCCGGTCAATCAATCTTCCAAACAATCTTCAGTAGAATTTGTTGAGAACCTTATAGCTTGGTCTCCCAATTCGACCGACGTAACAATAACATAGCTAGACCAATAATAAGGCTGGATAATTTAGGTCATTAGTTATAACTTATACATTATTATACCCATTCCATACCCATTGTTACTTGGCTACCTGGCTAAGCATCTGTTTTACTTTATGAAATAACCAGGTTAGCTTCCACGAGCGCCAGGCAACAAAGTAATTAAATCGCCGATAATTTAATTATGAACGAGATACGCAGGCAGCGAGGTGAATCTACTACATATATAGCCATACAGTTTATATCTATGGCATCTATTACAGACCCTCGACTCATGAAACGTTTTTTGTCTGTTAAACATACACCGTCTAACCACAAAAAAGTTAAACATTTGTTGAAAACTTCTCAAAAAAAACTGTCAAAGTCAAAACATTTCACGTTGATATAAGGGTCGTTTTGCAGGTACACTTTTTAGTTAAACGTTTAACTGATATTTATCTTTTTGTGGTAAGGCGGACATTGTCGAATTCACTTTTAATCTATGCGAAAAGTTATGAGAAAGTCTTAGTACCTACTCGTAGTTTTTATTTTTACAATGTGATTGCTCTTACCCTCAATCTAGCCCAGAAGCAAAGATCAGAAAGATAAGAACTGATAAGACATAAGAAAGAGCGAGTCCACCTATAAATGAAACTGGAAGTCATGCGCACACAACACAATATAAACTGCTTGACGTCGGAATCCGAAAGAAGGGTGGTCGCGAGCCAAGCGGCTCTGGTGAAACCTACCATAGCCAGTTGCAATATACAAACTACAATAAGAATAAGCATAACACTCCTTTTTTGTGCATCGTTAAAAATAAGAGAAAGTTAGAAGGAGAGGTGTACAGGAAGCCTTTGCACAACAGTCGGTAAAATCATCAAATTAATCCTCCCACCCAGGGCAAAGCGGGAGGGACTGTCAGACTCGTACTGACTAAAATCCACAGTGTCCTTCAATAGCCCTTTACGTTCCGGGGTCACGGTAATTCGTGAGTCCCGCGACCCCGGCAGGCTTTGGCCCGCTACAGGGGGGTCCAGTCACCACGCCGCCACTCCTTGAGGCGCGCGTGGAACACAACGCGTAAAATTTCTCTGTTGGAACAAAACTTAGTTCAGTATTGTTTCAACACGGAAATTTTAAACATAAAAACCGGCCAAGAGCGTGTCAGGCCACGCTCAGTGTAGGGTTCCGTAGTTTCCCGTCCGTTACAATAAGTGTTAACAAATAGCCTTTTTTTAAACTTGTGTGTTAAAAAAAGGTTATTTGTTACGTTGACATTTTGAACTTTGATAAAAAGGGAACCCTAAAAACGGGCCCACAAAGGACGGTGATAACTAAAAAAACCCTCAATATAAATTTGAAAAGACACAATAACAATTTCCCACAAACCTTTATCAAATAGCTATTTTATTTTAATCGAAAAGAGTAAGTAGTTCAGGTAGTGATTATGCACTCTAAGAACATATATTTTAAGTAGTAGCAAATTTTTACCACAGGTAGGTCATGAAAGCACGAAGACATCGACTTTTAAAATTGACGTCATTACGCAACGCCATCTATCGAACCATTTATGAACTGGTTTTTACCTTAACATTTTATGCGTTTGATAACTTTGGAATGCGCGAACCGATTTCAATAATTCTTTTTTTGTTTGAAAGAAGATACGTTCAGAATAATGAAATACGTAAACGAAGTTAAAAAAAATGCTTGTATATATGATTAAATAATTGATTATACTACAAACTTAGTCCAGGAATTTTGTACCACCTTCTTGTTTTTTTTGCACAAAAACTGTTCTTTCCATCAAGTTCAAAATAATTTTCCTAGAAAGTCCTTATAAAGTTCTACTTTCCAGATTTTTTTCATATTTTCTAAACTTATGGTTCAAAAGTTAGAGGGGGGGGGACACATTGTTTTTGACTTTAGGAGCGATTATTTCATAAACTATTGACATCATCAAAAAATGATCTTAGTAAACCCCTATTCATTTTTAAATACCTATCCAACGATATATCACACGTTAGGGTTGAAATTAAAAAAAAAATCACTTTCTATTTTACATATAGGGGGGCTACCCTAAAAAAACATTTTTTTCCAATTTTTATTTTTGCACTTTGTCGGCGTGATTGATATACATATTGGTACCAAATTTCAGCTTTCTAGTGCTAACGGTCACAGAGATTAAGCGAGGACGGACAGACAGACAGACAGACAGACATGGCGAAACTATAAGGGTTCCTAGTTAACTACGGAACCCTAAAAATGAGATTTAGATTTTTTCAGAAAAACATTTGCAGATAGAACGTGGAACGAACAACGTAATGCCGCTGCTATCACAGAAATTGAAACAAATAGACATTTAGATGCCTGTGATTATTATCTAGAATTTACGAGCAATACATCTTTCAGCTGTTCCAGTAATGTCTTGTTGTAAAATACTGCACTGTTCTGTGAATCAGTTGTTGAACGAATAATGGCGGTAAGTAAGCATCAATATATGTGAGAAAATAATGCGAACGCTTAATAAAACTGACTTACCATTTAATTTGCTGATTTTGAAATGTTTATGGACCAGAAATTGGCTCTAAACAGTAAAATACTAATAATCTAGAATAGAATTGAATTTTAAAATTCGAAGTCTGTTAAGTGGTGGAGGACAGTAATATCAAAACTATTTGTTCCATATAATTGAACGTAACATATCTTCAAGCAATATGTCTAAAGACTGTTGTTTCTAATATATTAACTTATTCAAGTCTTTAATTTAAAATAGAATATGTACATATAAGTATATCTTTTTTTCAATTTCACTGTATAATTACTTATTTTCACAGATTCGCCAATCGAAGATATTATATTATAGATGTATTTGTACCAGAAAACAAAACAAACAAATAAAAACAACTTATAAATAACAAAACAATAATAAACTCACCCTTTCAATATACGGCCGTCGTCTCCGAAAAAAGTCAGAAATTCCACACAAATACATTGTTCACACTTTCACATCAACTTATTAACTAAAACAATTATTTATCTACGTATTGTTTGAACAAAAATAAAACAAAATGTCTGTATCAAAATGTTTGTGAGGGTATTGGACCAAACTGAATGACATTGTGGACGATAGCGCTGTATCTTCTTAATAACTATAAGAATTACTAACACTGCACAGGATGTGGTCAATAGTTAAAACTGGATTTTTATTATAGATTGAATCACGGGTAAATCGAGATTTTCAATAAAAATTGAATTATTACTATGTGGTTTGGCAACGGTGCAGTCTAGCGACTGGAAATATACTTTTTTTTGAGCTGTAATAGCATCAAATGAGTCCTCTCGCCCTGGGTGGAGCGTAAGGGAATGACAGACTTTTAGTATCATGACACATTCCATCCTTTGCGTTCAAGGACCGCGGTATTTTGACAGCTCCGCGACCCATAACACAATTTTAATATTTTTTTGGTTAAGTATGGTTACATTCGTTTACTCACGTCAGACTCAAAATTTCGTTAGTTTTTTTTTTTTTGTTAATCTGGGCTGTTCCAGTCCTCTCCAGGACAAAAGCCTGCCCCATTCTTTCCACTCCTTTCGATGGTGCTTCTTCTTGCATCCTACCATTTACTTTTCGGCCTGCCGCACCTTGTCTTGCTGTCTCAGGGGTCCATCGTTGCCGTATTCTGGCTCACATTATGAGCATCCGGCAGATGCGGCCTCATTGGATCACTGGATCGTCTTAGGGACATTAAATTATTTGTATAAAATATTGCGCCATCACTTAATTGTCAACATCACTTACTAGCAAAATAAGGTATGATACGTATATTTATTTACGTTACGGTACAATTTCAGTGTGATTATAATTTCATCCAGACTGTTTAGTTGGTCTTTATTTTATTTAACAAAATAGGGCTTCAAAAACTGACGCCCGCTGTATATCGCGTTAGTTAAAACCGCTTCAATCCTGCAGGAACTGAATAGTCTTAATTGTTAGTACTCCGTCCCACTTGGACGTGGCGACGCGACGCTACCGGCCAGAAACAATTGTTTTATTGAACGGTAATCGATATTGTTCTTCATCATGGTGATTTGTGGGTGCTGCTGGATTTTTTCCAATTTTTTCCCGATAGATTTAGGCAGGACCAACGTAACTCCACTTGCTATATACTAATATCATAAAGCTAGAGAGTTTGCTTGGCTGAATGAGATTAATCTCAGAAACTACTGATTCAAATTGTAAAATTATTTTTGTGATCAATAGTAGATTTATCGTGGAAACATTACACTACAACCAGTAGGAGTTGAACAGCTGTTGAATAATTATATCTCGTATCATGGCGGGAAACCGATGCCCGATGCATTATATCCCAAAGAATGGATACTGAAAGAGCTTTTAGTTTTATATCCTTGCAATAAAACACGAAAAATATGTCATTCGGAGTGGAGGTCACCACTAGACATCACATCAGACTGTTCACATATTTTATTATAGCTTGGACATAAAGTTAATTCTGTCTGAAGTCGTTTCAACACAAGAAATAGAACAAGAAAACCATACTGTGGCACATTATGCCATTATCAGTAGTATTAACTTTGTTGCGGAGGTCTCCCACTGACCACATTATTTGGGGACATGAGATCTAACTCTTGCCAACCAGATATCATGATAAACATGTTTAGCTTGTTTTTCATCAAAAATAAAATCAAAATAAAGCACTTAACCTCTCGGACGCGTTACGTACACCCGGGTGTACATAAGCGAAAACGCCCCAGCGCCTTACGTACACACGTCTGTACATAACAGACAGTCGCTCATTGGACGTTGATTTTTATCATTTTTAATTATACATCGCCCGAGAGGTTAAAAAGTTTGTGAAACCTACATTTTATACTTGACACATAAGTACTTCACTCCGTCACGCGCTGCGATTGGATTTGATATTTTCCACAACCGACTTCGTACATAACGCATAGTCACAGTAGTCCATAAAAATACTGGTATAATGGTACTGGTACCTATAAGGCTTTTTTAAGGGTGGTAAAGTCATCAAATGAGTCCTCCCACCCAGGGCAGGGCAGGAGGGACTGTCAGACTTGAACTGACCAAAATCCACGGTGTCCTTCAATAACCGTTTACGTTCAGGGATCACGGTAGCTCGTTAGTCCCGCGACCCTGGCAGACTGGTATAAGGCTTAGCTAGATGATAATGAAGATTTAAACTTGTACCTAAAATCATGATACAAGGTTCCTAGGTACATAAGTAACTTATGCTGTATCTTCTGAAGTCACACCTGTTGGCATTCATTCATTCTGATATAATTGGCAGTCTGCGTGCGGTAACATTATACCGGCTTATTACACACAAATTATTTACCTTTCAGCGACTAGTGAAGACTGTAAATTCAGTGTGAGTATAAATTTTCCGTAGATTCCGGTAAATAGATTTTTTTTTCGAAATAATAAACTGGGATACATAATATTATATTTATGACGTCTACAATCCTCGAAAGTTCAAACAAACAAGCTGGTTCGACAGGAAGTCGACCCCAACATAGTTGGGAAAAGACAGGCAGATGATGATGGATCCTCGAAATGTTACTATATGAACTTTAAATAGCGCCCTGCACACGTACAGTTCGGACCGCGGGAAACACCACGCGCCGTTCCATCCCTCACTCCGAACTGTACGTGTAGATGTGCTGGTCTAACAGTCCGATCTGGCACATCGACACGAGCGCATAACTCACAGTTTTACGCGCGCATCACGTGTAAACGTAAATTACATTTGGCGGTTTGGAGCGTCAAAGTTATCACAGAGTTCAATAATAGCGCCCTGCACACGTACAGTTCGGATCGCGCATCTTGGACTGCGTTCCAAACCGCAGTTAGATCTGTACAGTTTGGACTGCGGATCAAACTGTTGTGCCAAATACGATTAAAAATGCATTCACGGTTTGGACTGCGGATGAAACTTTCATATCTAGACAAACGTTCCGAAGTGTGCGTGTAAATTTGATTTCAAGAGTTTGGGCTGCAGTTTGGACTGGCGCGTGGAACGTTAAAACTTTCAAAAGTTTTTTAGGTAGTAAGAAAAATGGACGATCGTTTGGTCATCGCGTTTAGCTGAATTTGTAGTAAGTTACTTTTGTTCCGTGTCCCCGTTACTTTCATCAAATCTTTGCGAAATGCATCTCTTAAATTCTGTACTTTTTTGCGGACGAAATCGCGATCAGCTAATAAAAAACCTACTGTCTTGCAAAATTCAACAAGCGTGATAATTGCTTTGTTTCTCATATTTCTCTTACTATCTTCTTACGCTTTATCTTCCAGAGACACGGATGTTCTCGGAACAAACGAATGAACTCTGTGATAGCTTTGACGCTCCAAACCGCCAAATGTAATTTACGTTTACACGTGATGCGCGCGTAAAACTGTGAGTTATGCGCTCGTGTCGATGTGCCAGATCGGACTGTTAGACCAGCACATCTACACGTACAGTTCGGAGTGAGGGACGGAACGGCGCGTGGTGTTTCCCGCGGTCCGAACTGTACGTGTGCAGGGCGCTAATAGGTGTTAGGCGGGTGCCTTACTTGCCAATTATGTTGTTCGTTGTTCACACTGTACGCCTGACTTGGGAACCGAACCTATCTCTTACAATTCCTCAATTTGGCACGATTGGCGCAGTAACTAAGCGATTGACTGTTTCGGTGTGTGCTGCGGGTTCGATTCCCGCTTGAAACAAATTTTTGTATGAGCTACACTTGTTCCGGGGTCTAAAAAGGTAAAGTTCGCGTTTAGCAATATTCCTAATTATTCACTTCGTTCATTTCCAGTAACTTCATAGGTTAGTCGTCTATTATTCAATCAGGAAGTGAATCATTAGGAATATTGCTAAGTAGTCTTTTAAGACCCGCAGTTCTGTCTGTTTGTGTAAGTTTTAAATGTTTGTAAAAGCACCCACTGTAGAAATTCTTGGTGTGGGGTAAAGTTAAAGAAAAATGCACTACTAAATCCATATTAATATTGCTCAGCAGCTCACCTAATTTTAGTGGCAACAGATTCACATAGTTATTGAGTCGAACAGGTTACCTACACAGGCATTGTAAACTACAGAGTAATTTGTGCAAACACACCGATGCACTGATGTTAATAAATTAGTGGAGCCAGAAATAATCCAGGCCGATAGGCGAGGACCGAGATAGCAGCAGCACTGTGAGAACTGGGTCCTGTTTGTAATGCTTCTATACATCGGTAGGAGGAGGACCATCACCTACCTACCAACTGAAGGCCTAAGGGCTAGTTATTGGATCAGTACCTAATTAAACTCACTATTGCTAAAATCTCTTTTTTTTTCAATAATTTAAAAAAAAAATGCGGTCTGCCAGCGGCTGCTCGCGAGATCGTTATATCCAAACTAATATTATAAATGCGAAAGTAACTCTGTCTGTCTTTCTGTCTGTCTGGCTTTTCTTCACGCCTAAACTACTGAACCGATTTGTGTGAAATTTGGTACAGACATAGTTTGGAACTTGAGAAAGGACATAGGATAGTTTTTATTACAATAAAAAAAAACTGCCGGAATTCACTATTCCACGCGAACGAAGTCGCGGGCAAAAGCTAGTGTGTTTATATTCCAGACTATATTGGCTGTTACTGTACCGGACTTCATCCAGATCCATTCTTCTGTTTCGACTTGATTTAGTAACAAATATCTGTCTGTCCATCCACGACGACACAACGTGGCATTTAAAACAGAAGAACATTTGTCCACAACTTCTTTTGCTCCTTATCATCATGTTAATAAACTTTGTAGACGATTGTCTTTTCACAATTCACTGACGAATACTTAATTATTTTGTAAACACTAAACAGGTCGTGACATAATTATGCAGTTTACTGATAACTAAGTTGGGTCACGTAAGTATTGTAACTTTTATTATAATTGGGTTTTTTTTTTACTTATAAGAAATGCTGATTTAGCGGTGCTGTGTGAGACTATGGTAAGTCACTATTTTTTTGTTTAAAAAAAACGTTGCCCCACACTAGGAATTTCTCCTGTATTATGGGTGCGTTTACAAACATAGAAACCCACATACACAAACACCCAGACCCGGAACAACTACTTGCAGATCATACAAATATTTGTTCCGTATGGGAATCGAACCCACGACACATGGCGCAGGAGTCCAATTTCTACGCCAAACGTGCCGTTAACGACTCTAATTGTAGAAACCGATTGAAATCCACCATCTCTTATACCACCATTACCACCCTTTTTAGCCAAAAGCGTCGATATTTGCCACCTGTAATACCTAATTAGGTACAACATTTAAAAAAAATACATTAGGGATTTATTTTATTGCATAAAATTAAGATTATGTACAGATGAAGAAAACTCAACGCACTTTGACGATAACCGCTAATTCTCGTGATTAAAAACAATGTATTTATTCACCAAAACTTTTACTACTGAATTTTAGCCACAGTTTTTGTTCACACTACTACTAAACTCTTACTATAATAGTCTGGTTTCCTTTAATCTGACAGAGAGTTGCATATTGATCTTAAATTGGCTAAATTCTTCAAAAAATGGAAATGCTATGTCCAATTTTCTTCAGCTAAACGATCTCCGAAATAGAATCTTCTGCGAGCCATTGGGGGTTTATTGGGTTGTTCGTCTTGTAAAGGGACGTAGTTACTCCTGCAGTATGCGCGGACTTGGCCCCTGAGGTCTTTGTGCGGCTTTGCTTTGATGACTGCCGTAAAGTGCCTGTAGCCGGCGCCCCCTCTCAGCAGCACGGGAATTGCTTCGGATGATTCTATCGCTATGTGTGAGATCTGATGAAATAAAGAAGATAAGATAGGAAATAATGAAGTTCTTCGAACTAATTCATTACAAATCATACATCCAAGGCAATTTGGTTTTGTTTCAAATTCATTCTTAATTATTCTAATATACCATTTATAAACTGGTGTAAATTTATAAAGAGTCGTATCAATTCGTGATGTTATTGGTAAAGTAAATTTCTTACATAAACTTCGTTGATAACAAATCCCAGTTCAAGAGCAATTTCAACAAGACAACAAGAGAATAGGTATTAATAATAAAATGTTCATAGCGCCTGATGGATTTTTATGTTTTACGTTGTACTACTGTTGCTGCTCGTAGACATCTATCTGTCTTAATTTAACTTTTTAATCCCCGACGCATTAAGAAGTGTGTTATGACTTTAGCCACTATCTGTGTTAAGGTAAATCATGCCACTATTTGTGTGTATCTGTCGCACCGTAGCTCTTAATCTGCTGAACCAATTTGAATACGTTTTTTTAATTAGCGAGACTTTTTTTTATCGTAATAAAATCATCAAATGAGTCCTCCCACCCAGGGCAGAGCGGGAGGGACTGTCAGACTTGTACTGACTAAAATCCACGGTGTCCTTCAATAGCCCTATATGTTCCGGGGTCACGGTAATTCGTACAGTCCCGCGACCAATTAGCGATGCTTACACGTTTTATAAAAAACAGTTCGTTAATAATGTTTAAAAGCCTCCCAAGGGCAGGTCGGGAGTTTTTTTTAAATTTTAAATCCTAATTTAATAACTTCGTAAACAAAAATAAATAATATTTAATTAGCTTACTTGGTAATTGCTAAAAATAATAAGAGCTGTCATTATCAGCGTGCAGAGATGCTTCGGTAATTTTAGGAGGAACTAATTTAGTTTTCCATTATGGGGACGACATCACTACTTACATAATTATCTACTTATCACATAATGTAAAAAAAAAACTTAGAAGAATTATTT
Organism: Agrotis puta; assembly: GCA_943136025.2. Classification (NCBI taxonomy): domain Eukaryota; kingdom Metazoa; phylum Arthropoda; class Insecta; order Lepidoptera; family Noctuidae; genus Agrotis; species Agrotis puta. The sequence goes on from OW964168.2 coordinate 1,387,430, forward strand.
GCCTGTTGTCAAATAATAACTTCGTGAGTTAACCACCCATGCTTTTTTAACAAGATGATAATATTTTCCTGAGGTACAGACGCCAGCACATCAACGTACCTCTATCTGTCAAATTTCTTTAATAGATTTTCAACCTTATCACAATATAAGAAGGTTAATGTTCGATTGGTAAAATTTGACCGACTCAGGTAAGTTGACCTGATGGCGTCTGTACCATCCAGATACTCACTATGCAATCAAAGAGTCCTTGGCAAACGAGTTGCTGGCCGGTGATCTTTGCTTCATAATCGAACTTCTTCCTGAAAACCCTTGTATCATTTTTGTACCTCAACCCCTGATAGATGGTCGTGGAGGGAGACATAATGTATGCCTTTGACAGCAGAGGTGTAGGTAAAGGATCCGGATGACCAGCCTTTCCCGACTTGAATTCTGATAATAATGGACTGAAAGTTATATCTTTGGTCAATTAAGTTTTTTATTTAATAATAACATTTCTAAGGAGACGAAAAATAGGTTAAAAGCAACTATTTACCACGAAGGATATCGTATAAACATTGAAGTGCTGTAGAGAGTTAATGTGGCTGATATCCATAAATAAAAAAAGATACTTACAACACTACTGGTTTTGTTGTACTAACAGGTGTTGTTTTCGAGGTTTTTTTATTAGACATTTTAACTGCAAGCTTAGCACTACTTAAACGTACAAACAATGAATAACATAACACGAGGAATACATCCATGGTTAATCTCATAATAAAAAAATATTTAATAACGATCTAAGCTATGTTTATGGCAATGAAGTTTAAAACATGATTTCAATGAAAAATATTGCTAGTCTGCGGTATTATATACGACCAATATGCCCTGTGGTATTTTACGACTTTTTTTATATGTAACGCCTACGATTTTCCACCATATGCCAGTTATAAAATTTTCCGACAAGGTCATGAAAAACAATTATTTCTGAAGGATCATAATTCAATTGCACAACAATTAACTTTGCATAAATTATTAACTCAACACGAGCGTAACTTTTCTTTGGCACGTAAGTAAATAAGTACGTCGGTTTAATGGCATTAGGGTGTCTTTCCACCAGAGATGTGCTATGTAGCTGTGCTTCGAGAATGTAAAAGCTGAGCTACGAAACTGTGTTTCCACTCATGCTACGCTATGTAGCTGTGCGAGGGAGATGAGCTATGAAGATGCGCCCCGCCACTAAGTATCTGCGCTAGGAAGATGCGCAGCTCGAGTTAAGGGATGTATCGATAGTAGGGAAGGCTACCCATAGCAAGCCTCCATAGCACGCACCCATAGCACGCATCCTTCCATATAAAAAACACATCTTAGTTGAATTCGTTTTCACAAGTGCTGTGCTATGTAAACCAATGAATATAATTTGGTAGCGCATCTCGTGAAAAAGCAACCTCAGAAAGTAAACCATGCTTAAAAATATGTTTTTTTATGAGCATGCCAGTTGCATTTCAGTTGGCTTTCAGCGTTCCTACTGCTTTTACTCAGCCCGCGTCGTTCCACTGTGGCGCGACGTTGAAAGTCATACATAGCCAGAGGCGTAGCTACCGCCGTATCAATTATATGGGGCCCCCAGTTGTCAAGGGCCCTCACGGTACGAATAACAATAAAAACATAAAATGTTGCTCTTAAATGAACATTTATCGCAGCTCTATAGCTCCAATTTTATCAAAGTCTTAACATAACTCCATTTTCATACTTTTTTATAGACTATATGTATGAAGTTGTTTTAGTTAAATGAGCTACGATCAGTCGATCAGCATCTTCACTTTTTAGCTCCCTTCCAAATTCTCTTAATGTCATCAGATAAACAAGTCCGGATGCTATGTCTTTATTCTGCATATACTCTTAGATTAGAAGGGCCCCAAACAAGTTTTGATACAGGGCCCCTTCTGGTCTAGCTACGCCACTGTACATAGCTGATAAATACCAGCAAAATTTGATGCAGGGACTAATGGACTTAGTTACGTCAACAAAATGTTTGGCATAATTTATTCCAACAACAAAGACATAAATAAACATGCCCATTTTACTTTAGATTCTTTTGAATAACGTAACGTAATCCAAACACTGTGTCCGAACATTTCTAGCACAGAACATAAAAAACCACAGATTTCTAGCGCATACACAAAACGTATTTGACATTGACAGTTTTCGATTGATTGGGTAGTCTTGTCATCCCATTTTCTTGCTTTGTATTTTCTATATTATTTCAATAAATCAAATTATGTGCAACAAGGAAATAGAAACGCTATAACAATTACTCTTTACGACGCTATATTTATCCTATTTTGAAGTCACTGAATCTCCGAAATGGACGGTAAGGCGGCTTATAAGTTTGATCGGTTTTTGTAATTATGTTTAATTGTTATTAATATATTTTTGCTTGTTTTAGGCCCTTCTGCTAAGAAATCAACATCGTTCGAGACGTTGGTCATTCAGAATATAACCAATGTAAACGAATTAAAAGCAAAACTTAATGACATCATTAAAACCGGGAAGGATTATGAATATGACGTTTCCTCATGTATTAAATCTTTGATTACAAGCAGTGACCAAGATATAGTGCAGCTAAGTATAGAAGCCATTGCAGAACTTGTTAAATGTGAAGAGAAGCGAGAGACATACGCTCACAAAGATATAATTGGCCCTATACTGGAGATATTGAAGAAAGAAACAACATCAGGCAATGTTGAGCTTGTCAGGCAGTGCTGCAGGGCACTTGGCAATCTATGTTGTGACTGTGACACAGCTAGACGTACAATTATTACCCTTGGGGGCATTCCAGTCCTTATAAAACTGCTTGAAAGAAGTATAGACATGGGTTTTGAGGAAATACAAATGCTGTCAAGTAAATCCCTACTTAATTTTGCCATTGGTGGTGCTGAGTTCACAGAGGCAATGTTCCAAGGAGGAATAGTAGACATTATCCAAAGAATGATGAGTATAGAGCTTAAGAAGGGGGAGTTTGATGATGACACAGTATCAACGTGTCTGTTGATACTCAGTGTTATCAATGATAACACACCAGAGCTCCTCCACAACGAGGTTGTTAATAAGACAGTACTGCAGGTGTTGAAAGAGACATCCACAGTGGAAATCTCAGAAGTTTGTCTAGATCTATTGCATGCACAAGCTGAACATGGTAAGTGATTTAAGGAAAAATAAAAGTCCTTTCTTTGAAACTAAGTATATGTTTTTATCTTATTCAGTATGCACATAATGAAATAAATTTTAAAAAACCATTTCCTTTAAAGTTTTATTTTATTTTTGACGAAAGATTAATTCAATTGCAAGTGACACGTAACCTGAAAAAAAAAACTTTACTATATGTGATGCATGCGTCAATGTGTACCAAAAATTATAAAACTTTTTATTAAATCTTTCTTAAAAATTACTATTTAATAAAATCACTGTTTTGATGACAAAATGATCAACCTCATTGGGCTTTTATTCTCCATAACTTATGTTGTGGAAAATAATATCAGCTCCTACTAACTATTTAACTTAATACTTAGTCAGTTTATTCAATATACTACCTGTAAACATTATGTATAATGTAAAAGAAAAACTGATTGATTGATTAAAAACTAAAATGGTCACTTGCAGAATCTGTAAAAACACTAATAGCCAAAGAAGGAGGGGTGCAGCTGGTGTGTTCCCGGCTGGAACAGCTGGTGAATGGACAGAATGCTGGCGAACTGAGTGTTGATGATACAGAAGTGGAAGCCATTATGAAGCAGGCCTGTGAGCTGGTCATTATTGTATTGACTGGAGGTAATATAAAACACTTCTTAATTGAACACAAGTAAGACAAACATTATACAAAATACACATTAGTGAAAAGCTTGTTAGAGTTCCGTACCCAAAAGGTAAAACGGGATACTATTCCTTAGAGTGTCTGTCTGTCTGTCACCAGGCTGTATGTCTTGAACCGTAACAGTTACACAGTTAAAATTTTCACAGATGATGAATTTCTATAACAAAGATTAATACTAAAAACAGAATTAGAAAACATTTATTTGTTTTTATAGCTAATGGTACAGAACTCTTTGTCCATGAGTCCAACTCACACTTAGCCGGTTTTTAGCAATAAAAAATCTAAAATTAATTTTCCCCCAGATGAAGCAATGCATGTCTTATACAACAATGGTGTTGGTGAGGTGTACCAAACAGTGGTCAAATGGCTGGACTCACAAAACTATCAGATACTGACAACTGCTGTGCTGGCCATCGGTAACTTCGCCAGGCAAGATAATTATTGCACACAGATGATGCAGGACAAGATATTTGATAAGCTACTGGGTGAGATTATATTATTATGCAGCTAATATAATATTAATAATCATCAAAATAATGTGTCCTCGCATACTCTTTGGAGTGGAAGAGGGCTATGAGACTCTCACTCTCTAACTGACTAAAAATCCAACTTCCATCAGTTGTCCTTTGCGTTTCAGGGTTACGTTAACCTTTACAGACAGTCCAACAAGCGTCCAGTGTAAACAAGTCAATTTATATGAAAGCGAAATTAATAATTACTCTTTTAGCAATGTTTTAAGACCTTATTTATTTCTATAAATTGCTAATACTAATTTTGTTGTATGGTTAGAATTTCGTTTAAAAAAATACGATTTTATTTTATGTATACATCACATTAAACATGACAAAGCACAAAAAGCTTAATATTTTTAATTTCTAAATAAAAAAAACTGAAGCATAATAAGGAAGATAATGCAAATGTTCATTTCCAGACATATTTGAAACCTACAACAGTTTCAACTTACAAATGCAAAAGGAGCCAGAGAAAACGCACCCTATTGACCCAATCACAGTGGTCAAAGTCCTGCACGCGGTGTTATCTTCCCTGAGGAACTTGGCCGTGCCGGTCGCCAACAAGCGGGTGGCGGCGGCACAGGGCCGGGCCGCGCCGCTGTTGTTGGCCGCGCTGCCCACCACGGAGGACCATCACGTGGCTTATAAGCTGTTGGCCACCATTAGGCTGTTGGTAGATGGCCAAGGTAAGTTATTATTTACTTTTTAAATTGTGGTAAGATAAAACAAAAGTAGAAAAACCATACCAAAGTGATGATTCCTATTGGAAAGACAACTTTTGTATGGTTTTGGTCTACCCAATGATGAAAAGCTGAAAAAGAATCACACTTATTTACACACCTTGATAAAAAATAACACCACAACTTTTCAGTCACAAGAGTTACAAGATTTTTAACATTATTTTTTGAACCACTTCTTTTTCTATAAATCCTTCTCAGTGTAGATTTAATGTCGTTCATCTCTTATGTACAAATATTCTGATCCATAAAAACCAACATGATTAAAAGTACATACTTTTTAAACGCACTCTCCCTACAGAGGGCGTAGCAAAGTTGCTGGCCAGTAACTCAGCAGCGCTGTCGACGATCGCGAAGTGGGGCCACGCGGCCGAGTACGCGGGCGCGGCCGGCGAGGCGCCGCGCCTGCTGGCCTGGACTGTCAAGCAGCTCAGGCATCACAACCACTGGAGGCACATCGTTGAGGTAACCAGCTGCCCAATAAAGAACAGTAATGCGCGGAGTATTTATATGTCCTGATTCCCTGTATGGGTATCTACTACAATTTAACAGCCAGTAAACTTGCCCATTTCGCTTCCAGGTGGACGGCTGCATATCAAGTCTCGTGAACATGCTAGTAGCATCCCACTCGTTGATGCAGAACGAAGCCATCCTCGCACTAACACTCCTCGCAATAGAGTCGCTCAAAAACCTTTCGCCCGACAGCCAACAAGAATACAACTACGAACAGAACTTTGTCGCCCAGCTAATAAAGTCGGAAATCGGTAAGCACGTCACTATCCTCGTAGACACAAATTGTGCTAAGATGCCCGTCGAAGTTGCTGAGAATTTGCTCGCGTTCTTAGATATTACGTCTAAGAATAATAAACTTGCTTTTGATTACAAGGAGGCTAAAGTTCATGAAAGTTTGATGAAATTCTCTGATTCACGAAATGATTTGACCTCTGATATGAAAGCCTGCGTTTATGGTGTATTTTCATCAATATCTAACAACGGCAAAGGCAAGTAATCTAATTGATCATTTGACTAAAGGAATGTAAGAAGAAAAACACCAAAATACTTTTGTTTGAATGTGAAAAGTTTTGTTGATGATGGTCATGTGAGCAGTGTGTGTTACTTAAAGGTTAAGACTCCAATCGGTTTTACTCTGGCTAAGACGGCTGGTCTGGGGACAGACGCGGACAGATAAGTAAACAAATGGATGCAATATGGAAGGATTGGCAATTCACATCATTAATTCATAGTGTTAGTACTCCATTTACTTATTCATCCTTGGTGCCAACAATGCCCATTGAGAACATAATATCTGGCCTCAGCCTAGCCAAAAGTATTTGTAGTTAATATTAATTTTCGAGCAATTATTTAATCAATTGTTAGTCTATTTGCATGTGTGATAATCTTGATAAAAATATTACATTTAATTTAAGGTCAAGTGGTTATTATAGCTAGTTTAATTTTACTCTAAAAATATAATGGGTTTATGCCCGGTTCTCATATTAATAAAGGATCGTCAATTTTATTTTATTAATGGGTGAAGCCAAACTGTTCCTCTTTATCCAAACGGGTGGTGATTGTGAGGACCGGGCACCAGTGTATCGAGATATTAAAAATCAATCCTCCTACATTTTGTAAGCTTTTTTAAAACTCTCTCTAGTCATAGTTTTAAACTTTTCTCTACTTCGGTAAATGCTAGAATTTTGTGCATTTAAACTTTACTGTGTAATGTTTATGCGTATTTTCGTAATATAAGACATATTATTTTTGCGATTCTCTCGAATTTTTACATTCCAACCTTTTAAACTTTGCCTTTTTATACTGTCAATGTTATTTATAATACCCTATGATAGCTTGCTTGTGAACTGGCTCAGAAATTAATCACAAATCTTTTTTATTTAGACATTTTGTATTGTTATCTAAGTTGAGATTTATTCACTAAGTTCTAACTGCCAACTTGTGTCAAACATATTATGAAAAGTAAATTATATTAGTAGATTATTTGTGATGCATTTATTTTAATGTCCTTTTAAACATACAGAAAGCTGTAATTAATTTCTGATCAAGTTTTAAATTTACGGTTGTAATATAAACTAATCACATAAAAATAATAGCAATACTGATGAAATACTCAAAGTACAATGTAGGTTCACATAGTGAATTATACTAAAATATTAAATATTACAATTTTTAATATTTAGTCCGCATATGTTGCTTAATATTTATGTCATACCTAGTTAACGAACTTAGTGAGGACACGCCTCTAGTTGTTTTCAACTAAATAAATAAGTAAGAAAAGAATAACATTTTCTGCCAAAATGTTCACCACTGGTGCACTTTTGACACCATTTGAGCCCAAACGATCCATACGCCCGCAACAGTGCTCGCATGCGGCGTTAACACAGCAATTTTCAGTACATTATTTACTGTTTATAAGTAAACAAATTCTAGTAGCGTGTCCCATAATCTATTCACTTTAATCGTAAGATTTTTGATAATCCGATAGTGCACTTATTGAATAGTTTGAATTGACGCTTGACTCGTGAAAGTGTACAATTAGATACCCTAGAAAATTTAGACTACGCTAAATATGTGTGTTCACTAATGTATTAGTTTTATTTTATCTTTTAGTCAATTCTATTATACATAATTATTGTAATGTGTTTAATGGACTGTAGCTGTTGAAGAACTTTGTCACATCAAACAGATGATTATAGATACTAAAATGAAAAGAAAATACTGTGACAAAGTTCTTGCGACTAACCACAAGTCCAATTTATACATCAATCTTTGTAATACCAGAATTTTACTTTTTTTACTATGTGTAGTTGCAATAGGTATTTTTTTAAATTATCATCATTTTATATGTTACCCAATCTGGAACAATTACTTGAAAGTAATAAACAAACAAGGTTAAGATTGCCCCCCTTATTTAAATACCTGTGTAAATTTATGAGAAAAACCAGATGTTTTATATTATATTTTAATATGTAATGTGAGTTTGTTAGTTTTGGCTAAGTCTTACAAGCTGGATTATAATGATTCATGCTTACCCTACTTGCAGAGTGAAAATACCTACATGTTAGTTCAGTTTTGACTTTATTTTTTGGAAATAATTTTGTATATGGGGGCAATATTAACCGCTCAGCCATAATGGCCTAACATCATCCATCTGCTGTGACAAATCGGTTGTTGTATAGATGTATTTAAAACCACCTATATTATTAATTTTAGAAATAATAAAAGTGCTATTTTCAATTATTTTACACACGCCATAATTTTAGTGTGATACTTCTTGAAATAGTTTTTTTGTATTAATTTATTGTAAGTCGACCAGAAAAAGTAATCGTGGCGCTAAACTATATTCGATTAAAGATCCAATCCAACCAAGTGAACATTAGAATCGGTGCCTTTCAAATTCACTCCCACGTTAGGTTCGAACAAATCAATATAAGTTCGCGAAAAGCACCGCTCGGCTCAACTCGAATTGTGCCATGCCGACCCGAAAATGAATCCGCGCCACGAATGAAATACGAATAATAGCATTGTATAATAAATTGCAACATTCAATATTTTGAATTGAACGGCTAACCGTTAATAATCTAATTTAGAACACCTTTTGTATATAAGTGTACTCCAACGATTATCCTGGGTTGGTAACTTATTAAAGTAACGAAAACAACAAGGTGGGTTTCTTTTACAATTTATTTTTGTACAATATTGCTGTGGAGCTACTGCTAAAAAATTACGTAAATACCTCTTCACTTCTTCGTACTTTTTTCTGGTCGGTTTTAAATATTAGCATATTGAGCTTCATAGTTTATTAGTGTTAAACATTAATCTTGTTAATGCACTTTTATTGATATAGTTTTATGGACCAATATTTATAAATGATTATTATCAATACGTTGTCATCAAGATTGGGGCCTCATGTTTTGCTTTTGCATTTCTAAATCAAGGTTTATTTTAATAATGTTATGTCTATTTGGCTATTTGTTGCCAGTTGTTTAAACAAAGATATAAAATAAACAGATACCTGCTTTCTTAATTACAATCGATCAGTGTAAGATTTAAATTCGGAGTCTTCAATCATGTTTTGCTTATCCACAGATTCTTGTAAATAAATAAATCAATGTTTAACAGATTGTAAGAAATAAATGTATAGTCGTCTTACGCAGTAGGTAGGTAACTGTTCTTAAATCTAGTTTTAAAGAGTACATCTCTACAAGTTTCGCTCACTCTGGTCGCCTAAGCATCGACAACGTTAGTGAGAATAAATGATGTTTTGTAGAAAACGTTTTAATCAGTGTCTCGTACTAATCTTGATGATAAATGTATTGAATAACAAAATGCATTGTTATAGATATTAATAGATTTTCGCTAAAATACATTATATTCTACATGTATTTCGTGTTTTATTTAAACTGATGATTTTAGTACCACCAGTATGTTGGACTGGGCTCACGGAGTTGAAATGTGGTACAAGAAAGGGGAGGTCAATAAAGCTGTGGGTAATTATTTCTGAAAAAAATATATTATAAACTGCTCTTTATTTAAATTTCTATTTTTATTTTAATAAGTATTCATTTATAATAACGGGATGTCTACACAAGTACATAATGGCAAAACGATTATTTAAATACGCAAGACTCACGCAAATATTGACTGAAAATGCAACAATTTAATCACAAACAATAGTTTCCTCAACATATAGAAAACCAAAAAACTAATTAACGTTTAGATTGTGCTACACACATATTGGGGTCGGCATTTGCCGAACGAAGTGTGTTCATTGGCACGAAATTAATATGTAGAGAATTTGCTTCTCACTGTGTGCAAAAACTCCAGAATCTGATCTCGAATAAGTGCATAACACAACTGAAACGCCATCGCCTCTATGGAATGGCAACTTCTCTGAAACTCAACATACAAGAAGATAAATAATTAGAAAATGTGGACAATAATAATGCTTAATTTACGTAGTTTCATCCAGGTTCATGAAAGACCTTTCTTGTATCATAGTGGAATGTTTGGTGATGGTCATACGGAACTTGAGCTCTTCATCAGAAATTAGGTGGTCTCTCACAATAGGACCCCGGTTGCCACAGCCAGCCACTGTAATGAAAATATAATTTGATGAGACATTTGATAACAATATTATGAGATGTCTGTTTTTTACTTCACAATAGGAATTTCTCCTGTATTTGTGGTTGTGATATCCACCATTGAAAGCACAAGACAATGAAATAGTTAAAAAAAGGCACCAAAAGAAAAGTTTTTTTTTGGTGTTGTTTTTGAAGGTAGTTATGATTTTTATTATAATTTTTTGATATTTATCAAAATTGAGATGGTAATTGGTTAGTGTGATGTCTCAAAAAGGTAATTTAATAAGCCAAACCGGAACAGTTTCCAATGAGCTGCAACATGAGGCTCGCCAAAAAGAGAGTGAAAATTTTCTGCAGGGCAACATGCAAGCGATACCTCTGATGTTGCAGACGTCTATAAACTACTGTAAATAGTTTCTACCGGGTATACTGTTAAAAGTTCAGATAAGATATTTTTATTTACCTGGACATTTAGATCTTGGTTTGGTAGAAATTAAGTTCAATATGGTATCCTTCTCATAGATATGACCACACACTGTGTTCTTCACTGGATCTGTTACAGGTCTCTTTGTTATTGGATCCAACTGAAATTGAAACAATAACATTGAATGGAGGATATTAAACAATAGGGTATTTGACTGAAAAAAACTAATTAGTCTACCAGTTACATTATGAAAAAATATTTGTAATTTTTTTTTTCTTTTGTTACATTATAACCAATATTGACGACGATATGCCATTTTTAAAATTGGCAAAACATCACAAGGAAGTACAGTTTTTACTTGCTTTTGACTATAGACTATAATTATCTATGTGAATATGCATTGGTTTAACGAAAAAAAAACACATGCCTATTATATTTTCAAAATAGCTGAAGGACTAATTTAATTTGTAATTTATTAACCCTTTGACCGCCACGTCAAAAAAACAAGAACGTGCTCTCAGCGCCAAGCTAAGCATAATAAATACATAAGTACATAAAAAACAGTAGTGAATTTAGAGATATTTTAATAAGCTACATATATTGACGTTTAAAAGTCTTTCGTGTAGTCGCGACGCGCGACTGTGGCGTGCTGAGCACTTTTTGGCTTGTCATCTATACATGACACTGGCGGTCAAAAGGTTAATGCTGTGAAATTGCCTATTCACGATGAAGTGTGACTCTGGTGCAATATAAGCATAATTAACTTATAATATTCCCATTCCCAGCACTGCTGAGACAGACACCACCTTTCTGTGGGAGGAAGGGGGCCGTAACCCACCATGCAGGCCCATGGCAAATTGGTTTAATTCTTGGTTTATATACTCACATATTGGTCCTGTGATTCAGTAATGGCCAAGTCTGATTCGTCTAAGTTACCTGTGAATTGAAATGGAAATATTCACATCTTTTACAATTAATGTAGAATTCAAAAATTGAGTGGATTAATTACCAATTAAGTTCATTGAAACACTCCATTGTAGTCAGAATTAACTATCTAAATAGTTTTTCAAGATGTAATTCATAGCAACTTGTTAAACATATATCATAGTGATGATTAATGGTGTTTCCCGTTAGTGTGGCGCTATCAGTAGAATATAAATTATTATGTTCTTACGGTCAGCACTTTCCAGTCCTCTTTGGAACCTCTTGTTGAACTCAATCATATATGGATGATTGTCAACCCTGAGTCTTTTGCTTGCTAAGTTGCTCAGGTGGGACTTAAATCTCTCTTCCAAGGTATCCATATTGGAGGTATCAGTCTCTCGCTGGAATTATAACTTATAATCAAAGTTTCAAATAATACACAGTGCAGTATATAAAAAGTACATTAGGTAAACATTTCTCAGAAGGCTCCCAAAAATTTTGATTAATAAAAAAATAGTTTTTTATTACTGGCTTTATAAGTAGTATTTTACACTTAACCCTGATGACTGATTACTCATAGATAGTATAATGTTGTTGCTTATTGCTATAAATAACAATTTTAGTTTGAAGTGCTGTTGATCTACGTCTAGATTATTCCTAAGTTCCAATGATTCATCATACCAGTTAATCACAAAATTGAACACTTTGCAGTTCAGTGTCCGGTGGTCCATCAGAAAAACTTGATGTATCTATGTTGAACAGGATAAAAGAGCACGTAACGCAGAGAGCAAGAATGCGCAACGAGTGGTCATTCACTACGATTCAATATTTAGTTGCAGAAAATAACCAAGGTAACCTGAAATTCACATCTCGGTTCAATTCTCACCTTTGCCCTTTCCATAGCTTCAATGGTAACATCTTGCTGTGCTTCTAGAGTGCAATACGACTGAACACACAACTTCAGCTTATCAAATTCGGCTTCTTTTTCGCTATCTAGGTATTTTGATACATTGTCCGTACACAAATACAGGCTTGTTATGCACTGTTTCCTTAGGTCTGCTAAATCATTGTCTGCCATTGTGAAAAAAAAAATGTTTTATGCAGTAAAAAATAAATTAACAACGTAATAACAAACTTGCAATGCAGAACAACAACCGAGTTTATTTACAAAAGAAAACAATTCCCGCCATGTTGTATTTATTTTGACGTTGACATTTTGCATTTTTTTAAATACTTCTGGAATGGCTTCTGAAATTTTGTGCCATAGTAACTTTATCGTGAGTGTCATTTTGCAAATATTATAAATATTTCATTTTAATATTTGCTTCATTACAAAATCAAAAATTGGATGAAACATACATCAATCAAAGTACAAGAACCGTTTATCAAACATCATATTCAATTTTCCTGGCCAAAACTTTAAAGTAAGCAAAGGTGTGAAACAAGGTGACCCGCTTTCTCCTAAATTATTTACAAGTACCCATGAGGAGGTTTTTGTTGAAATCCACTGCCCAGCAGTGGGACAACACAGGTCTCTATTCAAGTCCTATCTTCTAGAAATTCAAGAATAGCCACAGATTCTTCTTCTTCTTTTTTGTTTGTGGCAAGCGGCCTTAGCAATTGTTGCCAGTGTCACGTGTTGTAGCCATAGATTTCAACAGCCTTTTTTTAAATTAATTTGTTAAATTGTTTTTTAAATATCGGCCACGGCTAGCCGAACCGGGTGAAGCCGAAAACGCGGGAACTGAAAGTAGACCACTAGGTAAGTAAAGTTGTCCTGAGGCGAAGATTAAATTAAGATTAGGATTGGTATGTGTTGTAGTAGGGAGCTTCATACATAAGACCTACTAATGGCTCGAGATGATAAGGCAACGATCCCTTCAGAGTTGGTTGATGTGTGGTAAAACATTATTTTAACGGCACGGTTGGCGCGGTGGCTGTGCGATCAACAGCAGCGCGGCGTGTCACTGGTAATATCTGTATGATCTGCAGGCATTTTGTTCCGGGTCTGGGTGTTTGTGTGAGTTTCTATGTTTGTAAACGCGTCCACCCTAGAGTACATGAGTACATTGGCATCCACCATACAGGAGGAATTCCTAGTATGGGACGTTCTCTTTTTTAAAGAAAAAAAAAAATCTAAATCAATTATTTTAACACATTCAGTCTAACAGCGAAATCGAAACGCTGACTGCTGGCTTGGCAGAGACAGGAACTTCCCTTCTCAATGATGCCCGCGAAATCCATTGATGAGAAATCAGTCGATCTAATCGATGCAATTTCCACAAAATCGAATTAAAGTTTATTTTTATTAGAGCGTAATAGCGTTTGCAGCACCAATTGTAGCAAAATAAAACTTTCTCATCTCGGTTATATTATATTTTTATTGCAAATAATAAGTAAAATGCGCTTAACAAGTTCGCTGCCACCCCCGCACCGGTGCGGGGAGGGGTGTCCATGCGAGAGGCCGACCACGCACCGGTGCGGTCTCGCGCCTTAGTAGATTCATACACTCAGTTTGGCGCCGGCACTGGGCCAAGAACGTTGTGTTTGAAGCGGCACTGCGCTTGAAATTTTAAATTTTCGTAACGTGTTTTTGGTTTTTTCGTATGTTTGACGGTTGAGTGTTTATGCAGAAATAAAAATCAAGTAAAATGGATTGCGAAGAAGGCCCTTCTAGGCCTAAAAGGCAGCGAAAACAATTGTTTTCTATTATGCACGACAGTGATATAGAAGAGGTATTGTTTTCTGATAATTCTGAAGACGATTATCAGCCTGGTGACGAGGAGTCAGCATCAGAGAGTGAAGGTGAGGAGCACCCCTTAGATATCGAATTACGCTCTCCAGCACGTCAATTAGTGTCACCTACAGCTCAGGATCAAGACCTGCAGCCAAACTCACCATCTGTATCAGACACTCAAGGTCAAGCCCAGCTGAACCAACCCTCTGCAGTAGGCTCAACCGCTGAATGGACTACAACTGGCGAGATGAGAGAAATTTATTTTACAAAATCAAACGAATTTTATGGTGAAATTGCAGGAGCAAATCCTATTGATTATTTTAATTTTTTTTTTACTGAAGATTTTTTGACGATGATTTGTACTGAGACAAATGCACAGGCACAGAGGTTGATAAGTAGACATAATCAGGAAGTTTCAAGCAGACGAAGTAGAGATTTTGCCAGGATTTCTGGATGGAAACAGGTCACTGTCTGCGAGCTGAAAATTTTCCTTGGTTTGCTGTTCCACATGGGAACTATCCCTCTCAGTCGTTTACAGGATTACTGGAAAAAAGATAGGCTGTTTTCAATTCCAATTTTTGGGAAACAAATGAGCAGAAACAGATTTCTCCTCATACTGAGATGTTTGCATTTTACCTCAGAGGAAGAAAGTGAGGATCCAATGTTCAAGGTTAGAAGTGTCATTGATTACTTCAACAACAAAATGACTGAATGTTATTATCCTGCAGCACAATTATCTCTGGATGAAAGTATGGTGCTATGGAGAGGGCGACTGAGTTTTCGGCAGTTCATCAAAAATAAACGCCACAAATACGGCATAAAGTTATATATGCTAACTGAACCAGATGGATTGGTATTGAAGTTCCGTGTTTATGCAGGTGGAAAAGATACAGACGTATCTGGGAAGGGTCACGCTGAGAAAGTTGTCATGGAGCTGCTTCAGGGAAAACTAAATAATGGCCACGAATTGTACATGGACAACTTTTATAATAGTTTTGGTTTGGCGAAGAAGCTGCTTGATCACAACACCTATTGTACGGGCACTCTACGTAAAGACTTGAAAGAAAATCCTCAGGAAATCAGGAAAAAAAATATTAAGAAAGGAGAAAATATCTCAATGTTTCGTGAAGGAGTGCATGTTGGCGTGTGGAAAGATAAACGCGTTGTGACGTATATTACTACCCAGTATAAAGACAGAAAGGTTCCAGTCCAAAATAAACGTGGCCAAGTTACTCAAAAGCCAGAAGCTATCTCGAAATATAACGATTACATGTCAGGAGTAGACATGCAAGATCAGCTTCTAGCGTACTATCCTTGCGAAAGAAAAACTTTACGCTGGTATCTGAAATTAGCCATCCACACATTCCAATTACTTTTCTTGAATTCAATGAAGATGTACAATAAATATTCAGGGCAACGTAAAATGTCTCTCTATGATTATCGCATGAATGTCATAAATGCTCTGCTGCCCGAAAATGTACCAGGAAATAGACCTTCAAATACCCAAACTCATAAAATAAAGAAAGCCACTGAAACTACTTCAAATGGGCGTCTCAAACGAAAGACATGCCGTCAGTGCACCAAGAATAAAAAGCGTACTGACTCTCCTTGGTATTGTGACACCTGTCCTGACAAACCTGGACTTTGTGTGGAATGTTTTGAAAATTACCACTCAGAACTTCCTCTGTAAATGTTATAATTCATGGTTTTATAACTTTTTTAAATATGACATTGTTGATTGATAATTTCTGCGTTTTTCTCTGATTGTTTTTGTTTTATAAGATATTTTATTCACATTGATGCCAAAGTGTAATGCCATTTCTAAGTAAAGTTCAATTAGAAAATATTTATTTGTTTTACTTTTCTCTAAATTAATGTTGATTTTGCAGTTTATTTCATTACAAAAATGCAAGAAGTATCTAATATAAACCACATTTAAATAAATAAAAGCGTATTATTCCTAATTAACCATAAAAACGTAATAAATTCATAACCCGCACCCGTGCGTTCTTTGGCACTGAGAATGAAAATTTCATTCCCAGTGCCTAGCACGCACCGGTGCGGTGTAGTTGCCCTCCTCATTTAAAATACTGTAAAATATTATATAGATAATTAAGTATAATTACAATCTTATATAATCACTTTAAAGTCGAACAAACAAAAAAATATATTTGGCCTCCCGGTGACCTTCAATTTTTGCAAGTGGCAGTCAACCTGTTAAAACTATGATATAACAATACATGATAATCTTATTAGGTATCTATAAATATATAAAGAAAACGACGATTCTCATTTACTCGAGACGTCACTTCCTTTTTGAATCTGCCGCGTTCCCGACAGCGTTATAGACTCCATTATAGAAACATACTCTGTGGCAATTTTGCTCTGTGGTCTGTCTGAATATTCAGCATTGAAGATTATAATTTGTGCTAGAAATAAACAATAAGTTGTAAACCACCTGAAGTAAAAACTTTTAATGTTGTTTTCTGTTTTTATTGCAGGTAAGGCTATTTCTAATTGATTTGTGTAATCTTCAGTTTATCTTGTAAACAGAAAGAAATAAATAAATCTGTTTTTATTGCAGAAACCCAACTGAGTTTTTATTTCAAAAAGGAGTATTAACAAAGATTATTATAAAACAACATTATTGTGAATACTTCGAGAAAAATGGAAAAACTAAGGTTTGATTTTAAAATGCGAGGAGCGTCAGATGGAAAAACAACAATATTGTGCCTAACCTCAATCGGCACACAAGATGGTCGTTCTTTTGCAATACCTGATGAATACCAACCAACAAGTTTACACAAAGAATTGATAACATCACAAGTGTACGGCAGAGTGAAAAACACATTGGGAAAAAGAAACCAATTCAGGAAAGTTTGGATAACCTTAACAGAAAATATGAAAAAGGCTTATTTAGATGAAGAAGGTAACTTATTATTTGAAAATTTTTATTTAGAAGAGATCCCAGAAAAAACAACTGAAACATCTACCACAGTCACCTCAGAAGACACAATAAAGAAGCTGCTTGAAAAAGTTCTAGAATCCAAAGAACAAACTTCTGAAGTTAAGAACTTAAATAAAATTGCTAAAGATTTCATGATTGAAAAATTTGATGAAAAAACCACCAATGCCAGCCAATGGATTAATCAATTTGAAAAAGAATGTGTTCGCTGTGTAGTGGCAGAAGATAGGAAAAAAATAGAGATCTTGAAGTTTTTCCTTGAAAAGTGTAGTGCTGACTGGTACACTAGCATGATTTTGAAATACTCTATAGAATCAGAATGGAATGACTGGAAAAAAATCTTCATTGGAACTTTTGGGAACAAAGGTTGGTCACCTATTCGATATGCCTTTCACTTCAAATATCAATCAGGTTCCTTGCTTGAATATGCCCTAAAAAAAGAAAAGTTACTACTTCAAATCAGAAAATCCATAGATACTGAAACATTGTTTGATCTCATTGCCATTGGTTTACCAAATTATGTATCCGACAAGATTGACCGAGAAACTGTTCAAGAAACTCAAGATCTTTACAACGAAATAAGTAGACTAGAGCATCTTGTCAAGAAAAATATAAATGAAAAAAAAGGAAAACCTTTCTTGGATAATAAACAAAACAAAAATGAAGACAAAGCTCCATGTGAAATATGTGAAAAGGCAAACAAAGGGAAGCGTTTTCATCCTGAATCAATATGCTGGTTTAGAGAGAAAGAAGACAAAAACAAAAAAATTGGATCATTTAAATCTGTGAACAATTCGGAATTGGAGGTGGAATTGAATACAGAGGATCCAAAAAACTTAAAGTACCACCATTAATAAAAATCAAGTTATTAATAAATGACATATTAGAAATCTCTGGTATTTATGACTCGGGTTCAAATGTGTCATTGATAAATGCAAAATTGTTAAAAATTAAAGAAGAAAACATGGAAAATTTACAAAATGTAAGCTTGAAAACTATTAATGGTGCAGGAAAAACAAAAGGAATGATAACCTTAAAAGTGAAAATTTACAATATTGAGAAAATGATCAAAGTGTTTATTGTAGACAGTGAGAATTTCAGTTATGATTTTTTGGTTGGTTTAGACTGTATTGAAAATTTTAAATTGACCCAGACTGAAGATCTAAGGATTACTCAGAACAAAGACTTTCAAAAACACGAAAATGAAACTGATTTAAATAAAGTGACTGAGAATCACACAAATGTCAATATTCCTGTTTTGTTGGGTGACATAAAAGAAAAAACAAACAATGTGAGAAAATATGAAGTAAACTTCAACAGCCATCTGAATACTGATGAATTTGAGATGATTGTGAATCATTTAGATATGTATGAACAGTCTGAAATCGACAAGTTGTTAGACAAATATAAATCCGTATTTGCCAAAGATAAATACGACATTGGTACTGTTAAAGACTATGAGGCTCATATTGATCTAATGGAAGAAAAATACTGTTATAAACGGCCTTACAGGTGCACATTCGAAGATAGGAAAGAGATAGAAAGCCAAGTTGCAAAATTATTGGAAAAAGGCCTTATTGAGGAGTCATACAGCCCTTTTGCTGCTCCAGTTACTCTGGCTTTTAAGAAAGATGAAAATAAAAAAACAAGAATGTGTATAGATTTCAGAGATCTAAATAAAATTATAACTCCTCAAGCACAGCCTTTCCCACTGATTGAGGATTTGATAATAAAAAGTGTGAACTGCGAATATTTTACAACTTTAGATATAAATTCTGCGTTCTGGTCAATTCCTCTAAGGATTCAAGACAGACCTAAAACCGCATTTGTAACACAAGAAGGACACTTTCAGTGGACATGCCTCCCTTTTGGATTAAAAACAGCACCTGCAATTTTCCAAAGAATATTAAATAATATAATAAGAAAATACAAACTTTCTGATTTTGCAGTGTCTTTCATCGATGATATATTAATATTTTCACAAAATTTTACACAACATATACAGCATCTTTCAAGACTATTGGAAGCAATTCACAAAGAGGGATTCAGACTAAAATTCTCAAAATGCTCATTTGCGAAGAATCATGCAAAATACTTAGGACATATTATTGAAAAGAACTCAGTAAAACCACAGAAAGATTACTTAATTGCAGTGAGAAACTTTCCAGTTCCAGAAACAAGAACAAATGTAAGACAATTCCTTGGAAAAATCAACTATCACCATAAATTCATCCCACGCATGGCACAAATCTCAGACCCATTACATAATCTTCTGAGGAAAAATGTGAAATTTGTTTGGTCAGAGGAATGTCAAGATTCATTTGAGAAAATTAAAACATTGCTTTGTTCGGAACCAGTCCTCAAAATTTTTAACCCAAATTCTCCAATTAAAATTTATACTGATGCTAGTATCAAAGGAGTTGGAGCTGTGTTGAAGCAAGAAGATGAAAATAAAAGTTATAGACCTGTAGCATATTTTTCCAGAAAATTGAATGAAGCACAAAAGAAAAAAAAAGCAATATACCTTGAATGTTTAGCCATTAAAGAAGCAGTGAAATATTGGCAACACTGGCTATTTGGGAAACAATTCACAGTATACACGGATCACAAACCTCTGGAAAACTTGAACATAAAGTCTAGGACGGATGAAGAGCTAGGAGACTTAACATATTACCTATCTCAATATGATTTCACAATAAAATACAATCCTGGAAAATCGAATCAAGAAGCAGACTGCCTAAGCAGAAATCCAGTTTTAGAACCGAATGATAACACAGACGACATCCTGGAAGTTGTAAATCTAATAAGTCTCGAAGACATAAAAAAGGACCAGAATGAGAACATGGACTTACAGCAAAAGAAAAGAAACATTATATCAAAAAATGGCATTTATTATAAAAAGTCAAAAACAAAAGACAAAATTCTATTGTCTGAAAACCTCAGTAAAATATTAATAAAAGAAGTACACGATACTTACTGTCACTTGGGAAGATCGCAAATGATCAGCAAGATAACTCCATTTTACTCAGCAACAAATATGATAATGAATATCAAGAAAGTTTGCGATAATTGTTCTGTATGTATAAAAAACAAATCAAGGAAAAAATCTAAATTTGGGTTCTTATCACATTTAGGCCCAGCTGAAAACCCATTTGATATTATGTCCATTGATACCATTGGTGGATTTGGGGGATCAAGATCAACAAAAAAATACTTACACCTTTTAGTTGATCATTTTACCAGATATGCTTATATTTTAACATCGAAAAACCAAACTGCTAATGACTTTATAAAACTAACAACGAAAGTGACAGAAAGTAACGATATAGGAACAATACTAACGGACCAATACCCTGGCATTAATTCAAAAGAGTTTAAAAATTTTTTGAAGATGAAGCAAATTAAGATGATTTTTACGGCCGTAGACGCCCCATTCTCAAATGGGCTTAATGAAAGATTGAACCAAACCCTGGTGAATAAAATAAGATGCAAAATAAACGAGAACAAAAATAACAAAGCATGGACGGCAATAGCTCAGGAATGTGTTAGAAGATACAACGAAACGGAGCACACGGTTACTGGATTCGCTCCGAAATACTTAATGGAAGGTGAAAGTGTCAATATTTTGCCCCACGAATTGAAGACAAATTGTACAAATGAAGACCTAGAAAAAGATCGGAAATTAGCGTATGAAAACACCAAGAAGTCCCATACTCAAAATGCAGAACGTTACAACAAACACAGGAAAGAAATTACATTGGATGCCGGAGACTTAGTGTATGTGGAAAATGGGAACCGCCTCAACAGGAAAAAGCTGGATGAAATAAGAATCGGACCATATAAAATCCTACAGAAGATCTCCAATTCAATCTATGAGGTTGATACCGGACACAAGAAAACAGAATCAAATCTTTTTCATATAACAAAATTAACTCCGATAGCTGACCACACGACGAACAATCACACAGATGTTATGTGATTGTTCTCCTCCTAGGGGGGGAGATATAAAGAAAACGACGATTCTCATTTACTCGAGACGTCACTTCCTTTTTGAATCTGCCGCGTTCCCGACAGCGTTATAGACTCCATTATAGAAACATACTCTGTGGCAATTTTGCTCTGTGGTCTGTCTGAATATTCAGCATTGAAGATTATAATTTGTGCTAGAAATAAACAATAAGTTGTAAACCACCTGAAGTAAAAACTTTTAATGTTGTTTTCTGTTTTTATTGCAGGTAAGGCTATTTCTAATTGATTTGTGTAATCTTCAGTTTATCTTGTAAACAGAAAGAAATAAATAAATCTGTTTTTATTGCAGAAACCCAACTGAGTTTTTATTTCAAAAAGGAGTATTAACAAAGATTATTATAAATATTTTCTGATGAGTAAACATAATAATTGTCTTTTTTTAAACAAAGTAGATATAAATTAAATATTCTTAGTATTTATAAATAACATTGCTAAGGCACGCCAAGCATAATACTACAAGTTACTAAGTTCTGGTATAATATAATTCAAATTATATATAGACAAAGTATTTATACTTTTTTGGGGTGGATAATCATCCCATGATGGTCAGACTCATATTGATTGTAAAATACATTGTTCCTTCGGTTGCCCTTTGCGATTTACCGCCTTGGTATTCAGTTTACAAGTACAAGACAAATATTTATACTTTGCACAAAGTATTAATTCCCTTTTTACTAAGTAAACCTCCCATCCCGTGCGGGTACAAACTTACGCTTTTGGGTAACATTCCAACAGTATATAACCCAGCTTAGCTTCTCTACGAAGTATTGATAATTTTCCTAATAAATCCAAATCTGTTTCTTTAAAAAAAAAACGTTGCCCCACTAGGCATTTCTCTTGTGTCGTGAAATCATTTCATAAACCACCATTTCAAACATATTCTTCCCATTTCTTCTTTCTCCAAAGATGTAAAACGTTAGATATTCTGTCAAATAAATGATGACTTTCCTTTTTTTCTCTTACAATGACAATAGTATTGTCTCGCCCACTGATGTTGAAAATCGTATTTCGTCCCACATAAGAAATGCGAGCTAATTCGTCTCAGACGTATTTTAGTAAGACATCCAAAGATTTCAATTTGTCATACCTAGAGCAGCAGATACGGGGTATCGTGTTACCCAGTATTTGGGTTGTAAAATGCGAAAGGCAGTCGTTCCATGTTAAATTGTGATATTTAGAAGCTGCCATCAACGCTTTTGGGAAAAGACTAGGTTAGGGTTTTTTTCTAGTCTAAACAGTGACGCCAACATGTCCTAGAGCAGCAGACAGTTGTTTCAGATGCATCTTCATATCAGTCTGCGAGATGTTGCGACGCGCCTGGATCACTTTGAACGCGTTCAAGTATTCTAGTTCAGTAAACTGGGCGCCTTTCTCGCGGACTGATGTTATTATTTCCTGCGGGTAAAAGAGTAGATATTAGAATGTTTTTGGTGGTAATTGAAACTGGTATGGATAAATTACGGGCCAGTTGTGGAGACTGAATATTGGTAGAAACATTAACAATGTTTGACACTAGACACAGGATTCGGAGTTTAAACAGAAACGAGCCCGATTTTTGTTACGTTCTGGCCACGGAAACGGGCGACACGAACGGTGGGGCGACGGGCACGGCCATTAGTCGCGGCGACTACAAAGTTCCTGCACTAATCGCCGCGTCTTACACGCGACACCGTAAGCATGTGTCGCCGCCAGCTACCTCACCAGTCATCACCCACTGACCTCAGGTGTACACGTGAGCAGGTGCAGGTAGGTGTGCGCCCGGTGCAGGCCGCGGTGCGGCAGGCTGAGCGCGGCCAGGCAGTGCCGCAGGGTGGCCAGCCGCGCGTCGCCGCCGCGCGCGCCCGCCTCGCCCTGCCAGCGCCACACCACGCCCGCCGACATCATCTCGCCCACGCCTGACATTATGTACTGCGGATCAAACAAAAAATGTTGAATAGTACACGGTGTCACGCGGTATACGCTACTACCGTCACACTGTCACGTAGAGACTCCCGGGTCACTGAGTACTGCGCTCACCGCTAGTCTGTGTGGGGCCAGTACGGCGGCGGCCTGTTCGTGGAAGGTGAGCAGCGCGTGCGCCAGCAGCGCGGCCCCACCTGCCTGCTCGTCTCCCTCCGCTCCCTCCGCGCCGCGCTCCTCCTGGCCCAGGTAGTGGAAACACTCGATGCGCATCTGTCACGAGAAAAACACATTAAAGTCAAATTAAAATAACGTAATAACTTCACTCCTGTAATCCCCAATGAGTTTGATGTGATAAGTAAACCCACATTTTGTTCAAAATATCTTTACTCACCTCCAAATGTAAAAACAGCAGACATTTATGTGAGATCTCGTCGAATATCATTGCTGCGGAAGCGATGTCGTTGAGGAACTTGTCCGAAAGCTTGGTGAGACCGCCCGGTCCACCCAGTATGGAGGGCAAGCTTCGGATGTTGGCGCTTAGCCAGTCCTGAGAGAAATATCAGCAAGAGTTTACCCACATAAGATAGAGATCTAATAAGAGTCCGGACAGTGACAGACTTCAATACATTATTTAGCAGCATCCTTTACCCATGGCCGCGTCAATGGTCAAACACAAGCCTGTAATTAAAGGAAAAATAAATAGTCTCACAACCCCAACGTATACTACTCTGTCAAGAAAGTACCGGGAAAAGATCCATAATACACAAAATGTCTGTTATTCATCCAAATTTATTTTATCACCTTCAAAGTATGCTCCTTTAGAAACGATACACTTACGCCAACGACTTATCCATTCATCAAAACATTTTTTAAACGCTGCTTCCGGAATTGAGTTCAGTTCTCGCCACGAATTCTCCTTCGATCTTCTATCGATTGAAAACGGGTGCCACGAAGTGGTAATTTGAGTTTAGGAAAAAGAAAAAAGTCAGCAGGAGCCATAACTGATGAATATGGTGGTTGCTGGATGGTATTTGTTGAGTGTTTGGTCAAAAATTCGTTCACAATGATAGCCTTGTGCGAAGGCGCATTGTCGTGGTGCAAAATCCAAGAATTTTCTTTCCACAAATCTGGCCTTTTTCGTCGAATTTGCTCTCTTAAACGCCGCATAACGCTCAAATAACATTCTTTATTTACCGTTAGACCTTCCGGTAAGAATTCAGAGTGCACAACACCGCGATAGTCAAAGAAAACAGTCAACATGACTTTGACTTTTGATCGACTTTGGCGTGGTTTTTTCGGTTTCGGTTCAGTTGGAAGGCGCCACTCCGAAGCTTGTTGACTAGTTTGCATGTCAAACTCGTAAACCCACGTCTCGTCACCAGTAAAGGTGGATCCACACATTGCGAGCATGCGCTCCGCACGGCGCACAACGCATGCCTCGGCTTGAGGCGTGCGTGTTGACAAATTATACCAACATATGCTCGAGTCGAGCCATCGCGTGCGAAGCAAATGCTCGAGGCAAGAGGCAAGTAGGCGCGCAGACTTGGCAAGGCATGCGCTCCGCACAGCGCACAACGCACAGCGCGCTATTCGCTGTGCGCCGTGTGGCGACCGGCTCATTGCAAGCAGTGCGTTGCGTTTGGATGGTTGTGTCCGCCTCGCTACGGATGTACGCGCGCATTATGAACGACAAAGAAATGTTAAGAAAAGCAGTTTTATTATACGAAAGTAATAGATTATTATGGGATCCTAAACATGATTATTATTGTTGGATGGTTGGATCGGCCCGAGCATGCGCTGCGCGCTGTTTGGCCCGAGCAAACGCAGTTTCATTTTCGCACTCGAGGCGTGCGTTGATATTGTACGCGGCGCACGCCTCGAACGTGCATGCGCGGCTACGTCCACACCTAACGGAATGCTCGCACTGAGGCACTTTGATCTTGAAACATTTGCCGACATACGTTGGCTCGCCCTCGCGCGTGCGGAGCGCATGCCTCGCCACGAATATACAGGTCCACACTTGGCGAGGCATGCGTTGTGCGCCGTGCGGAGCACATGCCTCGCAATGTGTGGATCCACCTTTACGATGCGTTTCATGAATGTTGGGTCCGAACTGACTCGTTCTAGCATGTCCTCAGCGACTTTCATGCGATTGAGTTTTTGGAGAAAATTCAGATCTTTTGGGACTAACCGAGCAGCAACATGTTTCATACCCAAATGATTAGTTAAAATGGTACGGATCAACTCGTGAGATACAGAAAGTTCGGCGGCTATCTCTCTCAGAGTTGAATGGGGATTTTCAGTCACTATTTTCTTCACTTTTGCGATGTTAACTTCAGTTGCAGACGTTGACGGCCTACCAGAGCGAGGCAAATCTTCTATCACATCTCGACCGCTTTTGAACGCTTTGAACCACTCATAAGCACGAGTTTTAGATAAAGTCGATTCACCGTAAGCCTTCTGTAACATTTTCAGTGACTCCGAACACGAAGATGCAAAATTTAAGACAAACTCTTTGTTCGATATTTTTGTCCATTATGAAATTCGCAATACACACTATATTATATGATATTACTAAAACCAGCACTGTATTTAATATAAATAACAGATGCAACTCAAACTCCGCGCCAAAATGGAAAACAGTTGTGCCAATCTAACAACTACAAAAAAACAAAAATTTGAATTTGGAACCATAAACAAATCATCCATTCCCGATACTTTTTTGACTGAATGTATGTCTCAAGCGCATTTTGGGTAACAAGTGTCACATGTCACCCGCTGACTGTAAAATCAGTTTCGAAGTAAAGGTTTAATACTTGATTTTTGGTGAACTAAAAATTTGTTTTTTTGAAACTGAAAAAAAAATTAAACATGGTAAATATCCCGTTTTAAAATATGATATAAAATATGTTTAACTAGCTGTACCCTGCCACGCTTCGCTGTGGCACAAAAAAACAGTTTTTTCGCGGTCGCGGATATGTGACTGATACAAAAAATAGATAAAAACAATCCTTGATGCGGATTATACAGGGTGTCCCAAAACTCAACGTCAAGCCGAAACGGGGTGACAGGATTGATCATAACCATCACGAGAAAAATCTGAAAAAAAATCTATCCCATGCAGTTTGAAAATTATGGGCATTTTAAGAAAAACCTAGAAATTTGATCAAACTGTACCATTTTTCGGTTATTGTGGTTATTCTTTTTTATTTTTGTTCATTTGAACTTTGGAAACGTAATCCTTAATAACATTTCTAGAATCCCAATAAAAAATAATGACACAATTGCCTCAAGTTTCCGAAAATTG
The DNA here is from genome assembly GCA_943136025.2 of Agrotis puta. Classification (NCBI taxonomy): domain Eukaryota; kingdom Metazoa; phylum Arthropoda; class Insecta; order Lepidoptera; family Noctuidae; genus Agrotis; species Agrotis puta. Next base: position 1,413,916 of record OW964168.2, read on the forward strand.
AGACTATTTGTTAAACTACGAATTTAAAATTTTCAAGATTCGTCGACTTTGACAGGCCCTCCTATAAAAATAAATGTACTAGAGTGCCTTGGCAAGTGGCATTAAAAGTTGGCGCATTTAATCAGAATTCTAAAATGGTACAATACTTGTTAGTTCCATACAATAGAAAAGAGAAAAAAAATTAAAACCTCAAGTAACCCGATTTTTGCTATCACGTTTTACTCAGTTAAAATGTTTTTAATTCGCACAAGCTCTAGGTAGGTTCTTAATTTTAAGACAAAATGATGAGAGAGATGGATAATGGGTATGGGTACGCATTTCGCAGTGCAAGTAAGAGATTTCCTTGACCAGGAATATCCGGGAAGGTGGATTGGACGTTCAGGCACTATCTTGTGGCCCGCCCGTTCACCAGATTTAAATCCCCTGGATTTTTTCTATTGGGGAGTTCTCAAAGAAAAAGTTTACTCAAAGCCCATTGATCACGTAGCCGACCTGCGTGAACGCATTTCTCAAGCAGCTGAGGCGATCAACTCTCGAAGATATGCCCGACTTATAAGTAGATCTTTTTTAAGAAGATGTAGGGCTTGTATTGAGGCTGATGGTAAACAATTTGAACATTTATTGTAATAAAAATGTTTTTTCTCTATCTGACTTTTAGTCCAACAAACCTAATTATTTTACTAACTTTTTTTCACTTTGGTATAAGTGGCGTCACTATCTGTCTCGCTCACTCATGACAAACATACCCATTATCTATCTCTCTCATCATTTTGTCTTATTAAAATTAAGAACCTACCTACAGCTTGTGCGAATTAAAAACATTTTAACTGAGTAAAATGTGATAGCAAAATTCGGGTTACTTGAGGTTTTAATTTTTTTACTCTTTTCTATTGTATGGAACTAACAAGTATTGTACCATTTTAGAATTCTGATTAAATGCGCCAACTTTTAATGCCACTTGCCAAGGCACTCTAGTACATTTTTTTTATAGGAGGGCCTGTCAAAGTCGACGAATCTAGAAAATTTTAAATTCGTAGTTTAACAAATAGTCTCAATTCTCGGAAACTTGAGGCAATTGTGTCATTATTTTTTATTGGGATTCTAGAAATGTTATTAAGGATTACGTTTCCAAAGTTCAAATGAACAAAAATAAAAAAGAATAACCACAATAACCGAAAAATGGTACAGTTTGATCACATTTCTAGGTTTTTCTTAAAATGCCCATAATTTTCAAACTGCATGGGATAGATTTTTTTTCACATTTTTCTCGTGATGGTTATGATCAATCCTGTCACCCCGTTTCGGCTTGACGTTGAGTTTTGGGACACCCTGTATATCATGCTATAATTTCAGCTCAATCGGTGCAGAACATTTTGAGTTTTTGAAGCGTACACAAACCAACATAACATTTTTATATATATAGATAATTGTCGAAAATGTACCTATAACATACTAAAATTGCTGCACTAAAATATATAAATAATTCAGCATAGTTTAAGTATTTTTTGGTTTATACTGTTTTATTTAATCAACACCTGAGGTATGTAAATAAAATATTACCTAGGATTATCGGAAAGTTGAGCTAGCAAAATAGTGACTTACCATAGTCTCACACAGCACCGCTAAATCAGCGAGTGCATTGATATCCGATATGATTTCCTTACGAGTGACTGCTCCATCTCCCAAGCTCGAGCCTAGAATCTCTGCTTCACGCTCATAAGCCTGTTTTAAATCCTGACAAGAAAAACGTTAGAGTTTTGATGTGTTATACGGTAGATTTTAAGGTTGATTTTTGCACAAACTGGCAGAAATCTCAACTGAATAGCTTTGGTGTTTCACAAGATGCAAATAAGCAATCAATCAATTTAGAACGTTAGAGCCGCTTGCAAACAAATAAAATACCTTTACGACTAATTAAAACTACGGATGAAATAGATATCCGGCAATTATCTACGGGTTAAAAGAGCCACTTAGCATTATTCCTAAGGATTCACTTCGTGAATGAACAATAGGAGAATAGCATATTGGTTATGATGAATTTACGAAGTGCATCATTAAGAATATTGCCGCAATAAAATCGGCTGATACCCTTATTTCGATTATCTGTCGGATATGATAATGACGACGCGACTTGCTAGTTTTGATTTGTTCATATTCGCTGCAGTCATTATTGTAAGACTGAGGCTACATTAGCAGTGATTTGCGATGCAACTGGAAGAGCAAAACGAGCTACAGATGATATCGCTGATACATAGGGCCATAGCCATATGCGTGAACAATAATAATTTATTTGTTTTAATCGCTCTTGTGTTACAGATCGCGTCGCGGCCTTGTGTAGCCTGAGCCTTAGACGTGTATCGCCTGAACGTATTGCTTGGGGCCAAAGGGTTAAAGCACGTTTTAAAATGTAATGTATGAAGTATGTTTTTGTATGATTTTGATGAACTATTTATGGTGCTGGCGAGCCTTAGGGCCAATTACTTAAAATCCTACACATTTTCTAATGATTTGATAAAAAATGAATAGGATTTTAATTAAAATAGTGTGCTTAACTGTTGATGAAACAATTCGCCCTTAGTCAGTTTTACCTACTTCAAGATTCTACCAAAACTACATCATGCATTTTTACACAATATTTTTATATTTTGTAATCGTCTCCTTACAACAGGAGTTCTAAAACTCTACATTTTAGTATTAAATATAATATTTACGTTGGCAACATTCTTTGCATCATGTTGTTCGGTAGTCCAATTAGATGGCTGTAGGATGGCAAAAATGAATGTTAGTATGGATGTATGATAGACGATGTGTGGTAAGTATAAGCGATTTTATAAAAGCCTTTATTTGTACAGCAATAAAGGCTGTATTCGTAGTTATGTGTTACTGCCACAAAATGTGTAGCTGACGGTGCAATGACATGGCCTATTGGTCAATGTTATGATTAACTGATATACCCCATCTTCTTCTTTCTTTCTTTTCCATAAAAAAAGGATGGATAGTATGAATAACCATAACTATGGATAGGAAGGAAATGAATTTTGAGGAAATGGTTAAAGCTGAGTTTTAATACAAGTATTACTGCTGTAATTTTGTTAATAAAATTAGTATTTTGCCGAACTGGGCCTATTATGGCACAGCCGTAAGACACATTTTTTTTTTTGTTCAGCTTTAACTTAATTTATTTTATTTAATGTTGTGTAAACTTATGGCTTGTATCAAATAATCAAAGGCTATAAAATCAATTATTGGAATATTTACCTCAGCGCTAAGCTTTGCATCTTGATGAATTGCGGCGGTCCAGTTGGGAAGAGATTGCAGGAAACGTACTATGTCATCATCTGACAACCATCGCTGAGCCCTTGGAGGTCCTTTAGTGATTGTAGAATAAGTTGTAAGTACAGATGTGACATTTCTAGGTTCACTTCGGTATGGCCATGGAGACCAATTTTGGCGGAGACTAGTCAAGAACAGAATAAAAAAAAAAACACACACAAACATTTATTTGAGACTAGCTTCGGCGCGCGACTCCGTCCGCGCGGATGTCGGTCTTCGCGTGGATGGTTTATTTCCCCATTTTGAGTAACTCTGACAATGACATCTTATAAATATTACGGCGCTGAATCTACTGCGGGTAATGCAACGTGTGTTCGCGGTTCTACAGAACAACGTCTATGAATAAAACTGAAAAATAAGATTTTTTTCTACGTATTTTTCCAGGATAAAAAGTATCCTATGTTATGCCCAGGATAATAAGGAATAATTATACCAAGTTTCATCGAAATCGAACCGTTAGTTTTCACGTGATGCCTACACAAACAGACAGACAGACAAAAAATTTTTAATCATATATTTGGGTTTGGTATCGATCCAGCAACACCCCCCGCTATTTATTTTTTCAATATTTTCAATGTACAGAATTGACCCTTCTACAGATTTATTATATGTATAGATTGGACACATACATAGAAATAATAAAACCTAAAATTAAAAATACAATAAGAATTTTGTTGAGCATGTCCACACCAAAAGGGTTACCAACTCAGCATTTGCTGAGCGAAAGTCACCCAGCGCTGGTTGCTGGTTACAGTCACTGGGTGATGTTACACCAGCTTTTTTACCCAGTCTGGTGGGCCAAATATTTGTCAAAACTGGAGGAAGCTACTGCTATTGAACCAAATTGTTAACTGGAAATTTAATAATATTGGTCTGACTCGGAAAACAAAGTATCCTAAGATCTTGGGATCCCAGGATCATCTGCTTTGCTGCTGATCGCGATATCAACGAAGTTATAAAAAAGGGTCTGACAAGGACATACAGAAGAGACAAAGTTTGTGAAGCGAGGGTCTCTGTCGGCGACGGACAATCAAAATAACCTAAAATGAATCTAATAGTTATGTCAGAAAGCGTTGTTTTTGTCGGAAAGAGAGTATGTTGGCGGTGACGTCACCTAAAACGCAGGTATAGTCCATTTTCGTATAGGATAGCACCCACCTTGTGCAGTAGAAGGGCTCAGCCTGGTATGTGCAGCTCTGCAGTGCGTGGCCAGCGCGGCCAGTGCGGCGCCAGTAGCGCGCAGGGCCTCGGGCCCGCCGCACGCGCCGCAGCGCCGCGCGGCCCGCGCTGTGGCCGCCACAGACAGCCAGCCGCTGCCGCAACACGTGAAGATCGTGCGGTGACGACACCTACGGAACATGGAAATAAACTCTCGACGTCCACTTCTTAGTCTATTAACCTCTCGGGCGATTTATAATTGAAAATGATAAAAATCAACGTCCAATGAGTGACTGTCTGTTATGTACAGACGTGTGTACGTAAGACGCTGGAGCGTTTTCGCTTATGTACACCCGGGTGTACGTAACGCGCCTGAGAGGTTAATGTGTCCCAGACATGAATGCACTCGATAAACCCCATGTGATTGAAATGACTAATATTCGCTTTAATCACGTTGACTTGTCAATGAAACCCAGTTGACGTCCACAAAGCTTTATAATACAACCCTCTATAAGGTCGATTAATTTTCTTTCAAAATAAAAAAAAAACTTTATATTTTATTTCTTGAGAGGAAATCACCGACCAAATTTTGACGTGAAAGCGTTTTACGTGACGCACACGTTCGTATATTTTGCATATGGAGAAAAACCGAACGTTCGTTACGAAACTCAGCAGAGCTAATACAAAAAATCTGACGTCTGAGCTAGTCTCACGGAATATCGAATCGGAATTCTACATTAGGAAAACGAATATGTAAAACGTGTGTGAGCAGACAGCCTTATAGCCAAAATTTACAACACTATATTTTTTTACTACACTACACTCTATGGACCGCCTAGTAATGCAAAGGAAAGTTAAAAACTCGAGCCAAGTCACTTAAGCGTTAAACATTTAACAGTCTGCTAGACGAGGGCAACCATGTGAGAGGAATCTTATTCTGATGTAATGACTGTACAAAACAGGCTACCATAGACACTCACCCAGACTTGACAGCAGTGGCAGGCGGCGGGCCCCGCTCCCGCCAGGCGCTCGGCGCGCGCATGACGTCATCGATGTCCGCGCGAGCCTGCGCCGACAGACGCTCGCTCTCTCCACAGCGCACGTAGTCCGTGATGAACGCGCGGAGAGAACATTCACCACCACTAGAGGAAAGAAACGCTGTTAATATGGGGATAATTATGAATAAAATTATTGTAACGAACATAAGGTACGAAGCTTGGGCATATATCTAGCTTTTCAATGGTGTTCCAACTGACCCAGTGACAGGCTCGATGTGCGCGCACAGCGGGTGCAGCGCGGGCAGCACGGCGTGCAGGTGCGCAGGGTCGGGGCGACACACCAGCGGGTACGACTGACGACGACCTGACAGGCTGGCGGGGACCTGGGGGGGACCTAAGAGACCACTTATTACAGTTACAATCTTCAAAAAACAAGGGAATGATAAATTCAGTTTCGAGATTAGTGGTTACAATGGCTTAATTGGTAAGGCGTCTGGAGTATTTATCCAGAAGACGCACTTTCGCGCCCCGCTCGCAACTGAATTTTTCTTTCCTCAAAAATATATTTGCGAAGACGTAACTTTAGTTAGAATAATTATTCCAAATATTTATATCACTTTTAACAGCTAAAGAAGTTAGTAATCCGAAAGTCGACATCAAAAACGATTCAACCGATTTCGACCAAGGCATTTGCTTCACCTCCAGACAGGCTATAGTTGTAACAAGACCATTCACGGCTGTGATCTAAGCGGAGCCTGCGTGGCGGTGCGACGGACCATAATCCACGGCACGTCCCCACTGTAGCAGTTGACGGGAGCTGCCAAAGTCTCACTCGAACCGATCCATTACGTGGCGTCACACTCATAAGTTTGTACTCTTGTTCTCACCACTCCAAACAGTGCGCACCGCTGCAGGGATTCATTTGGAGAAAACCGCGCGCGTTTTCAACACTAGCGGCACCTCGTGACGTGGTTCAAACATTTCCATACATTTCATCTTACCACTCATCCCCGCTAAGTCACCGGTCACAGTGACAAGGTCGTGAACTGGTCTTAGGGCTGCGGGTCGACTGAGGTGGAGCGGAGCAGAGACGAACTGTGCCACGATTCACCAATCACATGGCTTGAACACACGTGTGTCACGTGGCCAGCCATTTAACTGGTGAATCGCGGCACAGCTCGTCTCCGCTCTGCTCCGCTCCGCCTCAGTCAAACCACAGCTTAAATGAGCTGGCATGTGACTTATGTAACTGCATAACTTTGTGAAGTATGGTACTCACTTAATGTGAACATTTGAGCACACCATCGATGTGTGTGTGTCTAATAGATATATTAATTGTACTAAAACTAGTGTTTAAGTTGTTTGTGTTTTACTAAAAATATGGAATCATCTGACCTAAATAATAGTGATTAAATAAATGAAAAATAATACACCAAAAACAGTGAGACAATGAAGTTCGACGACTGGTGAAGAAAACAGTCCAAAAATTAACCAAAAATAATGTTAACACCACGAAAAAAAAAAACACCACTTTGTGTAAACCTTTGACCAGCTAATAAATGATCATGATTAACCAAAATAAAAACATAATTCCCGCTCACCAGAGAGCTTGAACAACTTGGTCCGTCGTCTCTGCGGCCTCTTCTTGGCGAAGTAGTCAGCCAGCCGCAGCTCCGCACTGTCAGCTGCTGAAGACCCGGCCGAGCGCTGGGCTGCTAGGTTCACGCTTTCTATCTCCAGGTATTCAGTTAGCAGGAGTTGTAGCTGGAACAAGTATTGTTTATTTAAATATGGTTATTATTTACAACAAGTTCAAATAAATTAGCAGAAATTTTTCGGACGTGATATTAAACAGATTTTATAAATTGGAATTTACATTTTTATGAAGTTTATGTATTATCCGGTTTTGCCCGCGGCTTGGCTCGTGTTAATTAAAGAATATATGACAGTCAATTCGGCAATATATGGCGCTACTATCATAACAACATTACACAGTAGCAACGCAACAGTACTTTTTCGGGACAAAATGACCCTACGTCCGTTTCAGTACACCTAACATCGTTTCCATATTTGACAAATTTCCAGATTCCTATAATTACTTCCAACTCTTTTGATCCAAGGTCAATGCTGTGACAGTTAGTTTAACCTAAATCGTCATCAAAGGATTTTTAAACCAGTCAGTTTATCCTTACCACTTGCTGCACAGCACTCCAGTAATGCTGCTCAGTGTGCAGGCAGGAATCCGGCAAATGATACTTTTGTAATGAAGCCCTCCACAGTTGCAGCAGTCTGAAACAACATAAAACTATTTTTAGATCACTATGAGAAATACACTTAATTCTGAAATCATATTCTAAAAATACACTATTAACTAATTATTCAAATAACAGCGAAAAAACAAATTTATTTTAGGCCTCGAAACCCGATTGTTTTTTCGTTAATTGTAAAAATTATTTTTAGTTGTTTTGCTATCAATAAATAGTTCAGTGTTTGTTGTGACAAATAAGTGACGCCATACGTAGCTATTATAAAAAGTAAGGGGCTACTCCTAGCCAATCCTACCTTTTGTTCCTCGTGGCACACGCTCGGAACTCTTCGCCAAGACTCGTGACGAGCCTCGCGAGCGGTCGCCCCGTCTCTGTCACACACTCGCTGTCTGGTATCTCGCCGTCCTCGTCTATATCCACATCAGGTTCTACTTCTCCCTCTTCTATGATACGGCGGGAGACTGAGTCTATTACTTCTAGTAACTCGTTTTGGATTTGGACTTTAAATTTCTGGTAGAAAATAATGGAACAATGCAATTTATTACAATTTGCAACATGTTATGATCATTTCACATTTTGTACATAGATCAATGAAAGCATATCATTTAACTTATATTGCTTCAGTTTAGACATATACTAGCAGACAGGAGACGACAGCTCCTTGGAATACTACGCGCTGTCGACTCGGGCCTAGGAGGTCTTCTTTATTAGTGCATCAACGAAAATACGGGCCCGTTCGAAACTAACTCAAAACCTTTGAGTGAACTCTACTCCTTATTAGTTCTGAATTCATAACTTCTGACAACATATCGGGAGTCGGGACAACTGTCCAATCATGTAGTCATGAATTTTTAGTTCGTATCACTAACCAACCTTGTGTCCGTAAGTGATAAAGAATAAGAAACGCCTGAAATGTCGGCCGAAGCTACGGCTTCGTGCTTAGACAGTACACTGGTCCTTGATCGGACGGCGAGCAACCCATTACTTACCGTCCGCAAGCCCACCTCTGACAATTGCAGTTGGAAGAAAATAATAGTGTTAAGACAATGAATTATACCTCAGTAGCCTCCTTCAGCTGCTCCAACACTCCAAGAGCCTCCAGCGATATCATGACAGTAGTCTCGAAGGTCTTGTCCTCTTCTGACAAAGAAGCTTCAAACTCAGGAGTCACTTCTTGTAAGTACGCGTCTGTTACTTCCTCGCTCTTTGTTAATTCTGAAAAAGGGGGGGTATTTCTTCACTAGGGCAGCAATAGGGCGGAAATGCCGTTGATGGAGTCTATACGAACATTTAATAGTACATTGTTCACCAAGAGGAGAAAGTGATCGATTACCGTCGAGGGTGTCGTTTGAATCCCGAGCCGTAGGCGAGGGCTTTAAAACACCCGAGATCGGGAATCGCACTTTCTCTCGAGTTATACATAGTGCTTTATACTACACCTGTGTGGAAAGTACCTTGATACGGGGAGAAAACGCATCTGAGCGGGAGAGAAAGCGTTTTCTCCCCGCATATTTGTTCGATATGCAATGACGTACTTTCTACCGTAAATTTGATAAAGTATCAAAGTACTTTCCACGCAGGTGTAGTATAAAGATTATTATCGCAAGAAATTAACGAAAATTGCCGTTAGTATGGCCCTAACGTGACCGTCATTTGAGATGTTCAGGTAAGATTTTTTTAATAAAACAAATGCTGGTTGCAATGGATTTTCAACTCTATCTAGTATGATTGACGTTTTTCAATTTCAAATGCAATATTTGAAATTGAAAAACGTGATAATTATTTGTCTAGTTTCTGATTTGAAGTTTAAATGATTCTCACCAGCCAATAACAAGGCAGTTCTTCGTCTAGCCGATACTCGTCTCGTTAGAGGTGCCCGTTCATCTCGGTATACAGCCTCGCTGAGACGACGGACTATGACCTCTACAAGCTCGCGTTTCTTCAGCTGTAATAAAAATAATTAATACTTTTTAATTGACTTGAATCATTAAAGTATTCACAAAACAGCTTCATCATTTCAGGTATTGCATTACATTGGCGAACATAAGCCTCCCCTAAGAAGCTCCACAGCGCATTATCTCCCGCTTGTTTCATCCAGCCACTTCCAGCTACCTTCTTCAGCTGGCTTACCATGACATATATAAACCAGAGTAGTTCTAGTGTGGGAACGAGGTGGCGCTAGACGACTTGTATAGCTCTGTCTCTGTCCCACACTGGAATTACTCTGGTTTTAAGGCGTCATGGTAAGCCACCTGGTCATCGGTCCATCTTGCGGGGGGACGTCCCACCCTACGTTTACCTTACAAGAACTACTCTACCTTTCGTCGGTTCTGTAACAGGCAGTGTTGGCTCACTGCCACTCCAGCTTGCATGCTTCATTTTGGTCTAATACTGCTATACCTTGTTTCAGATTCTAAGTATAGCTAGATTCTAAGTATAGATCTTTTCATAGCATGATGTGTGATAAGCAGTTGATGGGCTAGTCTGATGCACTGATTATACAACCGGACTTTTAGGTAATGCAGCACTGATGATACTATTCTTATTGCTATGGAGATATTCCGAGAAGCCATGCTTTTAACTGGGTAGTCTATTGTAGGGTCAGTTTTACTATGTTTTTGTTACCTGTAGATGTTGTCTAGTGCCGTTAAGAGCGTCGACATGAGAGAGAGTAGTGTCAGCGGTGTCGAGAGCGGCCTTCAGTGTGTGTGCGGCCGCTAGCACACGACCGGCGGAGAGAGACTCGCGGGTTTCCCGCTCCGATACTACAACACGTTCGCTGTGAACAAGAAACAGTAAAGTTATTACGTTGAAAGAAAGATAGACACAATATTTTTTACGTTTAAGTAATAACATGAAGAAGTTAAATTATTCGTATTTAAGGAGTAGTCTCCAGCACTAATGATTCAATTATTTCTTATTTTCTAGTAGGAAGTTACATTGTTTTTGAGTACTATTATATTTATATCATACATACATATTTGAAAATTTATCATAATTATTGTATAGCAAGTAAGAAAAAGTAATAGAACAGGCGGGAGATAGATCGCGACGCTGTGGGACAAGCAAAAGCGAACTTTTGCCCATGAAAGATAGTTATAAAATAAATGACTTATTTAGAATAGATATACTCGTATGTAGAATACAACTCACATATCAGTCAGCATTTGCAGCGCATAATGGTGCGTGCGTGCGTCGGCCCACAGGCGCCGCAGGTCGTCCCGCCGCAGCCGCAGCAGCCCGCGGCACGCGCCCAGCCGCGCCACCACGGCGTCGCAGTGCTGGCCCCACACGGACAAGGCGCCCGTTACCGCGCCGAATTTCTGATCATATAAATTACTGCAGCGATAAACTCAATCTACTGAACAGAGTTTAGTATTGTTTTCACCAATGGATGTAAAGGTTTAAAGGATGGTTTAAGTTGTGTAATTCTTCGCATCTTATACTACAATAATAGATTCACTATCATTTTCTGGCAAATATTTGTATGATCTAAATAGTTGTTCTGGGTCTGGGTGTTTGTGTATGTGAGTTTATATATTTGCAAACACACCCATGATACCATTAATACATGGTAATTTTCATAAAATAAATTTTTGGGCTTGTTCCTACCTATACAAATACCACTTGTTTTTATTATTTTCCAAGAACTACATTAATAAGACAGTAGACAAGTAATATGTAGGAACTACCATTTAAATTGTTCACTACCTACTAGTGTTAATATACATCATAAGCAGTAATATACAGTTTGGAATTAGTCATTGTGAACCTTGCAGCTCCTATGTCTGTAAGTGTAGTTTTGCGTTTTATTTAATCATCAATGGGTAGCACTTTTTACTTTGTATGCATTTAGTTGCTTCTTTAATTTGTGTATGTGCAAATAGTTTAGTTTTTTGCCATAATTGGCCATCATTCGTCTGTAAGACTAAGACAAATACAAATCACAACTATTTCACACCTGCATAACTTCCATGATCTCCTGTGCATGTTGTTCCACAAGCTCATCAAGTCTTGCATCACTCTTCTTGTACTCCTTCTCTAGTTTAGCTCTCTCTTTCTCACGCTGTTCATTTGTTTCACTCGCTGACAGGGTGCGGATCACTGACATCAGTAAACCGCTCTGTGGAAAGAACAGTTTACTTATATGTTTTTATTCGGTTTAATCTACTATCATCTAGTTTAGTTTATTCTTCTAGTTCGGGTACACGCATCACATCGCTGAAAATGTTGGCATCCGGTATGGTCCCCTAACATTATGCATAGTTTGTAGTTTGCTATTTACTAGCAAAAACAGAACTTATTCTCAGTATGGGCATGATTTATGTACAAAACAAACAACGGTGAATGTTGTTACTAGTTAAAACAGATAAAAACAGACAAATACCGATAGAAATTCCTTACTTTATCTTGCGAATTCCATGGAAACATGTTTAACACTGAAATAATTTTATACTCACTGTTTCCTTTCCTTGTTTTACCCCCCGAGGGGGCTTGGTAGGAGGAGGAGAGGACATTATATTTATTTCAGGTATAAAATAAATATGTTTTCCTTATTTATTTTGATGTTTGATGAAATTGTATAACTCCGCCCCTTGTATCGTAACACAGCAGCTGTCAAATCAATTGTGATGACATCAGATGTCAAGTTGATTGTTGTTTATAAAATTCGCCAAAAGGCAGGCAAAGGAACAGAGCTCAAGTTGATTGACAAGAGAAGTCTATGCTCAGAATCTGAGCATAGATTTCTCTTGATAATGGATCTGAGTTGCAACCATCGAATAACGTCCAAGAAGAAATATTTCTCTATGCTTAAGTCTATGGATTACACTTCGTTGATGTTTCGCTTTTTCGCGCCGTTTTTTCCCGCGAGCGGCTGTCATTTTGTGGTGAGATCAACGACACAGACGCATCGTGCCTTATTCCATTTAGATTTGATCTGTTTTACTGGATACTTTTACACAATCGTAAGTATTGATTTCGTAACAACATAATCTTGCATTAAAAGAGAACATTCCGTTACTAATACCTGTGCTAATACCAAACTAGTACCGTTACTTACATTATTGTCAAGACAAGTCGGTTTCATAGTACTTTTTTCTCAATAAGGAAGATATATATTTCTTTTCCAGAAAAATATGTTTGAAGCACGTCTTCTCCGTAGCTCCATCCTGAAAAAGGTGCTGGAAGCCATCAAGGATCTGCTCACACAAGCCACATTTGACTGTGACGACAATGGGATCCAATTGCAGGTACAGTTTTGCGTGCTTCTTAGATTTAGATTATATTCTATTGATCAGTTAAGGTGGGTCCGTAGTAGTTGCTTGCGAAATTCAAATTTTCTTGTGTTTTTTGCAATTTGCATATCAGTGACAAGTCGTAACTTATCAAAATTGATTCGCGAATGAAGAATACGTTATGTATTTACATAATTATAAATATAATAAGACCATGTCACGCTGTACTGGGATCTGCCTATCATTACAGACAGGACTATTGTCGCCAATAAGCCTGACATAGTAGTGATAGACAGATCAGCGCGCCACGTAATGCTAATCGATGTTACCATTCCTCATGACGAGAACCTCGTGAAGGCTGAGAAAGAGAAACAAATCAAATATCTCGACTTAGCGCGCGAGGTTGTCGATATGTGGAATGTGAGCTCGGCTATCATTGTGCCGATAGTCGTTACGGCCAATGGCCTGATAATGATGAAATGAAATGAAATGATGTTTATTTATGCAAGTAGGTTATATCAACACTTTTACACGTCTTTTTATAAAACTAGAAGGGGCCGGTGTTTCGTACCTGACTACTCTGAGAAGAAACAGCCGAAACAAACTCAGAGGTCGCAGTCTCTTTTGAAGTCCAGACATTATATGTAGATCAGGCTATACGAGGACCATGCAGGTCAGTGTCTGAAATGGTCTTTTGAAGAAAGAACCACACAAATTCGAGTGGACCTGTCCAGTCAGTGCAAGCATTTGTCAGTTATCGTGTAGCTCGACTCATAACTCAAGGAGCTCAACGACACGACGAACAATACCAAAGAAAGGACACTTGTGTAGGCCGCTTAAGTTACTCAAACTGTCAGACAATCACTATGATTTAAAAAAAAAACCAGCTTGACTCGCATGGGTCCTCGCATTCACAAAGAATAGAAAAAAAAATGTATATATATATGAAAAAAATAATAATAATTATTATGTCAGTTTGTATAAACATAAAAAAATCATACATGTCAGATTGTAAAAAATAAATAAATTCATACATGTCAGATTGTAAAAACAAAAAAAAATATAGTAAAAAAATAAGAATAAATAATCATCTAACAATCGGAAAATTGTTTCGTCAATACCTGTGAGGACCATGTAGGTTCTCGCCTGAGATGGTCTTTTTAAGAAAGAACTGCAAAGAAAACTTTCAGTGGACCTGTTCAGTCAGTGCAAGCAGGAGGCAGAGAAAGGAAGCTCAACTCAGTACGTAAGGAGCTTAACGACCTTTGAAACCACATATTCCTCACATTTTCAAAGAATTAAAAAACATTAAAAAAAAAACAAATACATCCAATCTAAAATAAAAAGAATTTGAAGCATGAGGGTGCATTGGGGCAGCTTACTCCCAGGCCATTTTGTCATCAAGGTATTCTTTGATTTTATAGTAACTTTTTTTACATAGTTGCTGTTTAATAGCTGATTTAAATTTGTTTAGGCTTAGTTCTTTAACACGGTTTGGGAGTTTGTTGTAGAAACGAACACTTTGGCATTTAAATGAATTACTAATTTTATGGAGTCTACTCGCGGGCACTTTTAGCATGTCCTTGTTTCTTGTATTTATGCTATGAATATCGCTATATTTTGTGTAAAGATTAATATTCTTTTTAACAAAAATCAAATTTTCATACACATATTGAGATGCAACTGTCATTATATTTATTTCTTTAAATTTATCCTTCAGTGAATGCCTGCTACCTAGATTATAAATTGCTCGAATGGCTCTTTTCTGCAGCACAAATATAGCCTGGATGTCGGCCGCATTTCCCCACAGCAAAATACCATACGACATAACACTATGAAAATAACTGAAATATACTAAACGGGCTGTTTCTACGTCGGTTAAATGACGAATTTTATATACCGCGTATGCTGCAGAGCTGAGCCGTTTCGACAATTTTGTAATATGAGGGCCCCATTGCAGCTTCGAGTCCAGAGTAATACCCAAAAACACAGTGGTGTCCACAAGATTCAATTCAGCACCATTTACTAGTACACTGGTTTTCACCTGCTTAACGTTAGGTGTCAGAAATCTTACACATTTAGTCTTTTTCTCATTTAAAAGTAAATTATTAACACTAAACCAATGCACTATTTTAGAGAGAGCGGTATTTACCTCATCAGTAACGGGCTGTTGACGTTTAAGTTTAAATAAAAGTGATGTGTCATCTGCAAATAACACTATATCATGATTTCTCTTTATAAGGCAAGGAAGATCATTGATATATGTAAGAAATAAAAAGGGGCCAAGAATTGAGCCCTGCGGAACTCCCATGGTGACAATAGAACCCGGAGATCGTTTACCATTAACGTCCACTCTTTGGATCCTATTATCCAAATAAGAAATAAGAAGATCCAAAGCAGTATTTCTAACACCATAGTGATGTAATTTCCTGATTAATGTGTCATGAGAAACGCAATCGAATGCCTTAGACAAGTCGCAAAAAATACCCAAGGCATCCTGCAAATTTTCCCACGCTTCAAAAATATGTGTAAGTAGCTCAACACCAGCATCGGTTGTTGAGCGACCCCTCGTGAAACCGAATTGTTTACTATTAAGTAGTTTATATTTAGTAAAATGTCTTTGCAGTTGATCTAGCATCAATTTTTCGAATATTTTACTAAATGTGGGAAGCACAGAAATTGGTCTAAAATTTGTGGGGTCTGATGTGCTACCCGATTTAAACAATGGTATTATTTTACTATTCTTCATTAAGTCAGGAATCACACCACACTCAATACATTTGTTGTAAATAATTGCCAATTCAGGCGCTACACTCATTATAATGCTTTTGGTGATCTCTACGGAGTTTCCCCATAGATCAGCAGTTTTTTTTACATTAAGGGTATTAAAAGTTTTAATAATATCTTTATCACTAATAAAATCGAAATTAAAATCATGCTTACAGTTTTCAACATTTTCTTTTAATATAGACTCGGCTTCAATGGGTGTTGATTTTAAAAATTTTGTGGTTGAAACTGGAATATCTGCAAAGAAACTTTCAAAAATTGTTGCTACTTCTACATCCTTATCAATTATTTTACTATCAATATTTAGACTAAAGCCAGTGCTACGCCTTTTTTCTCTTCCAGTTTCATTGTTGATTATTTCCCAAGTGGTTTTTATTTTATTCTGGCTATTTTTAATTTTTGAGCTTATATAACGACACTTTGCTTCTTTACAAACTTGTTTAAATAATTTAGAATAATTTTTAACATATTCATGAAATTCGGTACTCTTATTAAAGTTTTTTTCTTCATATAGTTCATAAAGTTTCATTCTACTGTTATGTATACCTCTGGTTGCCCATTCACTGAAGGTTGTGGAACCGTTAACTGAGATCTGCTTGGGTATGAATGTTGAGTCAAATTCTGTACAATACATGGCAAAAAAAGAATTGTACAGTTCATTAGGATCATCACTATAAGGTAAGTAGGGTAATTTACTAATGAGTTTATTTTTGAATTTCTCCAAGCGACCTGCAGATTTAGGAACCACCCTAATACTATGCTTAGCCACATCTTTATTTTTTAAATTAAATGTAACCAACTGTCCACAGTGGTCAGATTCCAGTTGGTTTATTATTTGTTTCTTAGTAAGTATTATATCTGTGAAAATATTATCTAGGCATGTGGCTGATGTGGCTGTAATTCTGGTAGGCTCTAAAAATTGATTGGTCAGATTATATGATTGAAATAAATTAAGAATTCTTAAACATGTTGGTGAGTCCTCCAATAGGTTGATATTAAAATCACCACATACAATTACATTTTTATTTAGTTTACCAAGTTTTATCAAAACATCATTCATAACATTTTCAAAGCAATCATAAACTGAAGATGGTGGCCGGTACACACTCAATACAATAAGCTGCTCCAACTCCACACAAGCTATTTCAATAGTCCGTTCAACAGAGAGGCTCACAATATCTTTACGTTCTTTGAATTTGAGATTATTGGTTAATAGTATCAATGAGCCACCGTGTATTGCATTATCTCTACTGAACGAACTACCAACCTGGTGATTACTGAAATTAAACATAAATTGATGACTTTTTAACCAATGTTCAGTAATACATAAAATATCAATATTGTTACAGTTCAAAAATAGTTCAATTTCAAGATCCTTTCTCAACATACCTTGAATATTTTGGTGCACCAGGTTGATTGTACTACAGCCTTTTTTTACATTTAAATGATTTGAGGAAGCTATGGATGTCTTTAAATTATCTCTGTTCATAAAGCAAGAGATTACCTCTTTTGTCCCAAGTTCTAATTTAAATTAATGTCAGATTGTGAATTAATTAAAATGTCAGATAGCTCAATAGGAGCAATAAAACTACAAGCCAAGTCTTTGGCTGGATCTAATAGAGTGGTGGAAAGCTCAATAGGAGCAATACATGTATTAGCCAGCTTATTGGCTAATGAATAAATAAAAAAATTGTATAGCGATAAAGCTAATTGTCTTTTCAAACATTTTGGCACATGTAATTTGTATTTTGTTATATTTAAATATTTACCAACATATTTGTTAATGTCAAGTACATGAAAATTATTATTATTGTGTGATGTCAGATTATTCAATATTACATTTAATTTGTGCCTAAAGTAATTTTCTCTTTGTGGCAAACTGCAACTATAAGGAAATGTAAACATAACAATCTGTCTTATGTGTAGCTCACATAATTTGTAATAGTAATTTAGCAGACTGTCCTGATTTACATACCAAGCCAAGAGATAGCCAAGAGCCTCGACGAACACTTATCGAGGCTCTCCCTAGGTGGTTGGATCAAGGGCCTGATTCAGAAGGCAGTGCTCCTCGATACGGCTCGCATTGTGAGGAGGTTCCTGTCTCTGGAGCCCTAACCACCGGTAGCTTGGACCCTGCTCCCATACCGGCGGATCTCAATTTTTATATTTTTAAATGTTTTATATTGTTTACTTTTTTTTATTTAAAATATGTAAAAATGTAACCCACCAAAAACATTAAAATAATGTAAAAAAATGCCAAGTCTCTCGATGCAGTCTTTCCATCGTAAAAAGTTTTGAGATCTCATAGAAGCCAAGTCCTATTCAAATTATTTTGTAGTTATAAATCAACATTTAGTAATTGTATCAATAGTTTTCTTTATATTATAATTATAGTGACTTGGCAATGAGCACAAGAAGAAACAAAACGGCATATTTGGAGTTGAAAGTCACACACCGCATGCGTAAACATTAATATCACAAAATTAATTTTCTTTTGGTTTATCCGTGTCGTCCCAACCGAATTTCGGCAACGGCAGTCAGTCTCATCCAAGACTAGTAAACTGCGCAGGACTGCTCATTGGACTGGACAGGGTGCTCATTGCCAAGTCACTATAATTATAATATAAAGAAAACTATTGATACAATTACTAAATGTTGATTTATAACTACAAAATAATTTGAATAGGACTTGGCTTCTATGAGATCTCAAAACTTTTTACGATGGAA
Source organism: Agrotis puta (assembly GCA_943136025.2). Taxonomy (NCBI): domain Eukaryota; kingdom Metazoa; phylum Arthropoda; class Insecta; order Lepidoptera; family Noctuidae; genus Agrotis; species Agrotis puta. The sequence goes on from OW964168.2 coordinate 1,432,423, forward strand.
AGACTGCATCGAGAGACTTGGCATTTTTTTACATTATTTTAATGTTTTTGGTGGGATCTCATTTATTTTTTGTAAGTGTATTTCTTTCTTTTTTTTTAGGTGACCTCATAATTTCTTGGACTTCAGCTACTGCTTTGCTTAGAACCCATTCTCTATCTCTTTTGTTTCTTTTCAACGAGCTAAATAAACATAAATCTACTAACTTACAAAATAAATATAACTAAACTAAATAACACGTAAACAACTAGATATTGTAACTACCTATGTCTATGTTATATTAATAAACTATTCGCCTAAATAACTGTTTCAGTAACAATAATAAATCTACTATCTAATCCGGCTAACTTAAGTTCTCCGAATATAGCTACAATATTTTTTTAGTTTCGAAATGGTTTTTCATAGGTAGGTGGCGCTATCAAATGAAAATTATCGAATTATTTTAAAGTACTACTTATACTGCGCTCGGTAACGAAACCATAGCGCGATTCAGACAGGTACAACGCCATCTATCGAGCGCGCATACAATCGAAATTTATCGCAATACAATGGAGTTTTAGCTTTATTAATTTAATGAATTATGAACTTTATGTATCAATTAATTATAGTCTATGTATTACATTTTTATTATTCTTTTCTATTCCATGTATTTATTCATCCAATTGAATACTTAAACAACGAACAAAGTTAACAATGCAGTCAAAATCCATACATAATGTTCTTGCCAAACCGCAAATATAAAATTGTTTTCTATGGTATATTATTTTTTAATGTTTTTATAATTTTTCCTTTATATGTGGCTAATGACCTATCTTGGTGCAAAATTTGAAGTTTCTAAGTCTGCTAGAAGTACCTTAGATTTTTGATGATCGGTCAGTGAGTCAGTGAGTCAGTGAGTGAGTGACAAAATGGTGTAACTTTGATCGACCGTAACTCCTAAACTATTAATTCAATTGGCATGTAATTTCGAACTTAAGCTTGTTCTAATGCCTACTATTATTCACCGAAAACCTAAACTCCTAGCTTTGTCCACGTCGAAGATATAGGGGGGGCGAAACAGCCGCGAATCGCATCGAGAAAAGATGGTACGGCCGTGCCCGTTTTGCTCGAGACTTGGCTGGGGCACTGCCGTGCCCCCAGATTAATATGATTGTAAAATAAATAAACGACATAATAATATAATAATGTAATCAATACATCACTCTCACATAGAGTTGAGCAAAATTGGTAAAATTTCCGAAATCTAACTTATTTTGCACAAATCTAATTAAGGGCGAATGTTTTGATCAAGGTATTATCTGACATTGACCTGAAAATTGCAAAAAAACTTAAAACACGACAAGCTATGGCTTGTCAATTTATTTAAGTCTAAATAATCATCATTGTACTTAACTGTAAACAAATCTTGTGTGTATTAAGTTAAATAAAATTATGTTCCTACAAATTCCAATTTTTTCAGGCAATGGACAACTCCCATGTGTCACTGGTGTCGCTCACACTTAGGTCAGATGGCTTTGATAAATACAGATGTGATAGAAATATCTCCATGGGTATGAATTTAGGAAGGTAAGCACATTATCTGTGTTATTATTGTACATGATTTTTTATCCCAGTAAAAACATCAAATACCCAGGACGGGGCAGAAGGGACTGTCAGACTTGTACTGACTAAAATCCACTGTGTCCTTCAATAGCCCTTTACATTTGAGGATCATGGTTACCTTATGAGAGTCCCGCGATGGTACATTTGTGAATTTTTACTTGAGCCCAATGTAATGATAAAAATCAATGACTACTGAATACAACAGAACTCAGTCCATTTTTAAGTTAATCAAAAGGCTAAAGAAATTTAAATTGTTTTATTTTTCTTTGTGTAGTTAGAATAACCATATCAATAAATTCTGACAAATCTATTTTAGCATGTCAAAGATCCTGAAGTGTGCTGGTGACAAAGACACGGTGACTATCAAGGCACAGGACAATGCTGACACAGTCACATTTGTGTTTGAAAGTCCCAACCAGGAGAAGGTGTCTGATTATGAGATGAAGCTCATGAACTTGGATCTTGAGCACTTAGGTGAGTGGACTTAAAAAAATATACTTTATAGTCTTACCTTTTATCATACCAGGATTAATGGGCCAGAGTCATAATGCAATGGGTGCCAGAATATGGGCGTCAATGCCAAGGGAGGTCTAGAAAAGGCTAGCTTGACGATTTCGACGCGTTTCTGCAATATTGGTAGAGAAAACTATAGAACATGGTCATTCAAACCCTTAACCTTATAACCTTATGTTGAAAACATTCTATTCTGTTCAGTCTAAATCTGTTGATGAAAAAGTTTGTATGTTATTGTGTTCTACTGAAACAGACCTGATAAACAAAAAGGACAGTTTTCATGTTACTTAAACATATATTTTTAACAGGTATTCCTGAGACTGAGTACAGCTGCACCATAAGGTTACCAAGCGGTGAATTCGCGCGAATCTGCCGCGATCTCTCACAATTTGGAGAGTCCATGGTCATTTCTTGCACCAAAGAGGGTAAGAATTTAATATATTTACTAGATGGATTTCATGCAGTTTTCCCCTTTGCGAGACAGGATAAAAAAAGAATACAAAATTTTATTAAAATTAATATCCTTTCGTACAGGAGTAAAATTCTCGGCTTCCGGCGACATCGGCTCGGCGAATATCAAGCTCGCGCAGACTGCTTCTATTGACAAAGAGGAAGAAGCTGTGGTCATCGAGATGGAGGAACCAGTGACCCTAACATTCGCCTGCCAATATCTCAACTACTTCACTAAAGCCACGTCACTTAGTCCACAGGTAACTGACACGCACTGAAAAGCACTGGATGCACTTGATTGTTCTATTGTGTTGTCGACCTTGTACAATAGTGCTGGCAAAACATTAATGCCACGTTTTCATTTGGGAACATGTTGCAGAGACATATCGCCCAACGTTCATGTCTGCAACTTGAGAAATGTAGCTCGATATTTTGTCTTATTCACACTACCCACTGGTAAATATGTTGCCCATTTTGGAACACAAAGAGACACATCCACACGATTCAAAGCTTGTCGCGCGACATCGCGCTGGACACGTATAATATTTCGTGTTGTGCAATAAAGCTACGGGACCAATTTCCATTATTGGAAACGCGGCTTTAATGTAGTATTTGTCCAACGCAAATTGTTAATCACTAGCGACCCGCCCCAGCTCCGCCCGGGTGCAATCTATTATATTATGCGTGTTATATACATAATCAGTATACCTTCCTCTTGAATCACTAATCTCTGTTAAAAAAAATCCATTGCAAAGTTTTAAAGATCTAAGCGTACATAGGGACAGACAGCGGGAAGCGACTTTGTTTTATAATATGTAGTGAAGATGTAAATATTAGTAAAAAATCGACACATCAAACCTTCATAATTGTTTTTCTGCTATTGTTGTTTGTACTGCTGCTGGTTAAAGACCAGAATGGTTATGGAGGCTTGGTTATCTGAAGAGACATGATATAAATACCTGCTTACCCTAACAATTATTTTTTTCAGGTTCAACTCTCCATGTCTGCCGATGTCCCACTTGTTGTCGAGTACCGCATTCCAGATATTGGTCACATCCGCTATTATTTAGCGCCCAAGATTGAGGAGGAGGACAGCTAGATTAGTTGATTAGTAATAAGTTTTATTTTTATTCGCGTATATTTTGTACTTGCTCTTTCCAAAAACATCGTGTTAAAATTCCAATTTCTCAAGCCTGAAATCTTCGTACACTGTGTGTATCGCTGAAAATTGTGATATAATAGTATTTTTGTAAGAAACAATAAACACATTCATCAAAATAGTGGTATTTTTCGTAAATCTCAAAACAGTATTGACATTAATCAGTTTTTATTTTCCACAATAAAAAAGTTACATTCGTGTTCATGTTATACATGAGTATTGAATTGAAATGTCAAGAAATTAAAATTACGTGTCTACTGATACACATTCAAAATAAATAATCACTTCTTTCTAAACACAATGGAATGCCGAACATAAAGCTAAGCTAATTTCAATTAGCCAAATATATTAATCATCCTTAAACCTAAAAGAAATATTCTAGTTAGTAAAAAACACATTGGTAAGATATTTGAGACTAGAGAATTTTAAATATTTTATGGTAAATATCTGAGACCTAGGCTTAGCAAGCACCACTGACTAGGTTAGATAGAAGAATTTTCTTATTCCCAATATAAGGCTCAACTCGCACCAAAAGAGCGTCGAAGGGCAACGAGGCGGAGCGCAGTTTCAGTGTCATATGAATTTTAACTTTATTTTCATTACTATAATACTCACTCGTACTCGAACGAGTCGCGCGAATGCCCGCGACTCGTTCGAGTTTCTCATGCGATAATAAATATTAAATTAATGAAAATAAAGTTAAAATTCATATGACATTGAAACTGTGTTCCGCTTCGTTGCCCTTCGCCGCTCTTTCGGTGTGAGTTGACCCTAAAATTTCACGGATCTTATCCGATGAACTTGTGGGCTTTGTAGGAGGGATTGTTTTGTTAAAAACCAATAAATATCGATCTTGTGAGTTGGGAGTCGGTGATGCCTACTGCGCTACGGAAATTATGAATACCTACTTGAATTGCAGATAGTACACACAATTACACATTGTGCTAAACTGCTCCTAACGTAATTATTTGGTGCGTGCTCAGCCTGGATAAATGCAAACATCGAGAAATCTGACTGTAGTCTTTATAAAATTGTAATTGGTTATTATTTAGACACATACTATAACATACAATGTTTAACAAAAAAATGTAAGTAAACAAAGAAAAATGCCCACTGTAAAGTCTACTCTTTGAACTTATATTTTAACAAATTCGACTTGCTTGTTTTTACTTTCTTAGATCTAAGACAGTATAAAGACGGGAAGTAGGCTATCTCCGGCCCAATCCGCGATATAATTGCCTACTGTGTTAGGGTTGTTAGCTAAATTTTAATTTAGTGCCTATAAATTGGCAAGGGTCGGAAAGTTGTATTTTTTACTTGTATGCAAACGCGCGGGGCGGTGATGAGCACGAGTAAACGATAGGTTTAATTATGTTACACGTTTATTAGTCAGTATTTTGTATTTTTTTTTAATAGGCGTAATGTAGTATTTTTACACATAAAGGACCATATTTATTTTAATATAAACATATTGAATCACACAATACGTTCTCCTGTAATTATCACATATATTTCATTCATTTAAGGGTGTTGAAAAGCCGCGACGCGTGAACCTCGTGCAGTGTTAACCCCGACTGGCGCACTGAGAAACGGGTCGAGATTTGTGTAAGTGAGTGCGGCGACACATAGATACTATGGCGCACACATACAAGCCGCGCGCGGTGCGCTTGTATAAAGATAACTTACTTCCCTTCTTTATACTATGTCTAAGACATACAATCCTTGCTACATTTCGTTATCGCTTAAATTAAATTACTAGCAGATATTTAAGTCTAAGTGACTAGAAGTCGAGATGCTTCAAATTTAATAAGCTAAGGGATTATAAAAAACAATTCACTCAATAATAATAAGTAGTTCAATTAATACAAATTAAGTAACCGTTAAATATGAAAGGAGGAGGGTGGGCAGGTAATAAGTGAACAAACGGATAAATGGCGACATGGCTACGAGTAAATTGACTGAATAATGGTCAAATAGTAGTAAACTATAGTAATAATTTACTACTGCAAATAGTAATAATTTATTACTATCCGTATTGTAGCGAGTCGCCATACCGAGGTTCACTGTTTCCACTTCTTGGCAGAAAAGAGTACCGCGCGTTGTTTTAAGAAGAGCGAGTAGCTCTGCTTGCGCGGCACGTTCGAAGGCGATGCGTTGTCAGTTTGCCTTTTCTTTTCATGGGCGCGACGGGTGGCTTCGCTCATAGCACTTACATTTACGTATGCTGCACGTCGCCCGCGCCCTCTACCTGTTGAATTGAAAGAAAGAAACATGTTATCAAATAGTGTCATTTCAAGTTTTAATAACAGAGTTTCAATAACACTGGTGTATCTTCGAATGTAAAAAGTTTGGCCTACCTGTTATATCACTTAATTTTCTAGACGTTTGCTGCCTGTAAGTTGCTCCATTTTACAAGTGGAACATAACTACAAAAAAAGTGAATATATCGTACCTGCCCCCCCTCCACGCCCTCAGGATTCGCGCTTGACCTCGGAAGGTCCTGGCTCGACCTCTTCCTCATCGCCCTCTTCCACTTGCGCCGGACTGATGAGCTGGTCGTGCAGAGTGCGCAGGTGTCGCAATAAGTTGGACTTTACGTTGAAACCTTTATTGCAGAGTCCGCAGATGAATGGACGTTCGCCTGAAAGAGGGTAGATAATTTTGAAGTTGATGCCAACTGACAAGTAAATTCATGTTTCATTTCATTCATTCAATTTGCTAATCACAATAGTTTTTTTTTTCATATACGATTTTGATACAGCTAGCATGTATTTTGCTCCTTTGATTATGAAAGTACAAACTTACTAACCATTTCAAACTCAATTCGCCCTGAGGATCGGACTCAGGATTTGACCAATAGTTACTTTTTAATAGTTTCAGGCCATCTTATGTTCAGTATTATTTTTAAATAGTTTAACATGCTGCATTTTATCTAGGTTTTTCGCCAGTCCGGTGAAACACTTTGAAAGTTAAAGCTGCTGGAAACTTTATCAATACAAAAATATGGTTTCTGGCAGTTAAATTATAAATAGAAATTAGTTCTACTTTCTAGGCATGACTCACCTGTGTGCGTACGCATATGTATGAGCATCGATGCGTGCGACGGGAACGTCTTCTTGCATTGCGTGCAATTCTTGTTTTGCGCGCCCTCTGTGAAACGATTGTGACGTTTTGGTGGGGCACTGTTGTTTGACATGGCCAATTCTAGACAATCGACATCGAACGAACATTTAGAACAGGATTCAGTCAGGCAGACGATCATACAAATATATGCAACGCTTTGTTTGATAATGGCAAATAATATCAAGTACTGCAAAGGTAAAGCAAACAAAGCATTCCAATGTTTAATTTTAATAATAAATCATAATTGAAGTGATAATCATGAACAGCAGGGTTAGTGTTAGAAGTAAGTGTATCATAGGCAGATAGTAAGGTGTACATGGACGGACTGCATCGTGACAGCAAGCTATCTACAAAAGAGTGTTAGTGCATGCAACCTGATTTTGTTGTGAACAATTAACGATACAAATATCTCAAGCAAAATGAGCTCTCTCATGAGCACTTCTACTGCGTGTCGATTCTTTCTAGCATGCTTGGATAGTCAAATGCAGTCCGTCTATTTACGGATACAGTACGGGTAAATAGCAGAACTCAAATAAATAAAAAAAATACTCTACTGGCGACAGGATGTTCGTTTGTCGAGAATTAGCCTATTAAGTAGATAAAAAAACAAGTCTGCTTTCCATTCATGTTGGTAGAGCTGATGAAATTATTGGTCTAAAAAGTTCATAACGACTTCGGGAGTGAGCAAAATAACAAAACAATTTTAAAATATATTTCGCAACTTTGAATGTATATTCTAACTACTTTAGATTTACAGTACAATAGATAAATAATGCTTATATTATTATGGGTAAAACGTAGAGGCTACTGCCTGAATGCTAAATTATAATTATAAGGATTAAAATGTTATAACAATAGAAGTAGAAGCAAAATTATGATACATAATAATATCTAACCGCTTCATTAATATTTATTGGCACGTAAATGTTCTATGTTAAGTTATAAAAATAAGAAGAAGGATTTATTTTTCATGGAAATTCAAGAAAACTATAGACAAAAAATACAGATTAAAAACTGCATCGCACTACATGTGTCACCTTGTAACTGAAATTATTTAAATTTAGACGCGAAACTGTGTATCACGCCATTTTCTCCATCTTTCTGGCAGTGGCAAAAATAGGGGTGTGCCCTCGGAGCCCCGGCACCGGCCGCAGTCCTGGAGGGACGCACGCGCGGCCCCTCACACCAGGACCACAATTGTCCAGACCAGGGCACAGATAGAGAAGCTCGCACTTGGCGCTAGTTACGGCACTGCTTTCTGGTTGTATTAAGTACAAGAGGCTTTTTTTATCGTGGTAAAATCATCAATTGACTCAATCCAACCAGGGCGGGACCGGGGACTTTCAGACTTGTACCGACTAAAATCCACAGTGATCCTTTAATACCCCTTTATGTTCCAGAGTCACGGTTACCTAATGGGACAGTCCCGCGGCCCCGGCAGGCTTTGGCCCTCTAAGAAGGGTCCCGTCAGAAGTACAAGAGGCTTACTCCAATAAAAAACCTCTCGTAACAAGACTTTAGAAGCACAATTAAAGTGAGACCTTGTGGTTTAAAGTAATGATTTATTGTACATAGAAGAAAAATACCTAATTTCATTTAACATTCTATAACGTTACCAAAGCATGGAAATGCAGTTTCTTGTCCTGGCAAAATTGACAAGTTCGTATTTTCGTGGTGTCACATCTAGAGCGACGTAGCATCTAAATAATAAGACACAATTTTATCCAATCGATCAGGATTTGTGCCTTCTTTTTATCCTATTCGTTTTAGACGTTAAAAAAATGCAAACAAATACCCATGAATCTAATAAGTAGTTTATTTAGAAACGGAAAATTTAACTAGTTAATAATAAATATTTAAGTATATATTATTTCCAACGTTTATTTTATATGACCAACAAGACGGGAACAGAGACCCTAGCACGAGTTTGCACGTTGTTGTGACGTAAACTCAAACTTTGACGATAAAATTAGTAACTCGTTCGTACAGTAGAGGCACTTTTAATTTTCCTCGTACATACTTGAAGTTCGGTCAAATAGGCAGAATTCGTGCTAAGGCCTCTGATGAATGTAACATTACTGACCTGACTCAGTGTGTGTGCTCTGTATGTGTCGCACCCACTCGGCGGGGTTGGGGAAGTGCTTCATACAGAGGTCGCATTTCAGCAGCGCCATTGTTTCCTCCGTGTCGTCGCTCTGAAGACAAGCAGTAAAGATATTTAATATTTGTATCTTTCTTTTCTTTTTTTTAAAAAAAAACGTTGCCCCACACTAGGAATTTTTCCTGTGTCGTGGGTGCGTTTACAAACATATAAACTCACATATATGATGGACGTGTGACACAAATGTTCGACTCACTTAAGCATACACGAACAACAACTGTTTTGTACGCGCACACGTGGGCAGTGGACTCATTATTTGTGCGCGCACATTGCTAAACTCAGTTCAGTCAAAATTTGTGCACTATTGTGCTGCACTGTGCGCGAACAAAAGTTACGCATAGCCTTGCCGGTCGACACAGAGGTTAACCGCGATACCAGCTTAGTACATGCATTGAAGTTCTGCACAAAACGTACGCGAACAAATATGTATGCCGCACACTATTTTGGTGGAATTGGACTGGCTAGGGTTACAATATTCCCATGTAAAAAAAGAACAGACCGCGATAGGTAAAGTCGCTACTCTGCCGCCCGCGGTTTATTCTTTTTGAAACGGGAATTTCTCCTATATCGTGTAATATCACATAGACAAACACCCAGACCCGAAACAACTTGTAGGTCAAACTATAAACCTATATTTTAAGCAAATACTTAAATTATTCTTTCTTACTTTCAAAATATTTGTTCCGTGCGGGAATCGAACCTGCATCACTCCGCGCAGCAGTCAATCGTCAAACATGGATAATATTAGTAAGCAGTAGTGTGGTAGTGTACGTACAGCGGATCGCTTCTTCCTCTTCCGTGCGTGCTGCGTGTCGCTGCGCGCGTGCTGCTGCACGTGCCGCACCCAGGCCGCCGGGACCGTGAACACCTCCGCGCACAGCTCGCACGTCAGCGGACTGTAGATCTGTACGGACAGACAACATTTATATCAATTCCACGACGTTACTTCGGCTGCCCATTGCGTCCCAAGGTCACAGTTACCTAGACAGATCCCGTGACCCATTTTAAAGAATATTTCAAACAAGGTATTTCCCGTGGTTTCAACCCCGCTGCTCTGCTCATATTGGTCATAGCGTGATGTTTTATAGCACTCCTAATAAATGGACTATACAACCTAAAAATATTTTTTCAATTCGAACAAAGGAGTTCTCGAGATTAGCGCGTTTAACCAAACAAACTCTTCCGTCTTTATACTATTAGTATAGAAGTAAAGATTATCTCACTTACCAAGGTGTCTTCTTCAATGTCCACCTCGTCGTTAGGTTCATTCTTGACACTCATTTCAGCTTGGAACATCTCGGCGATTGACCGCTCCTCTTCTTCGATACTGCTGGCATCCCATTCCGGCTCATCCTTTATTTGAATCTCCGTTTCTGTCAGACTTTGCGACGATTTTTCTGTAGGGAAATGCAGACAAATGTAACAAAACTGAATAATTTTCAGGTCATAGGTAATCATCCCTACAGCTATGCTATCCTCTAAAAGACTATGGCCAGTTCGTTGAAATTTCCCCTTACACTCCATAAAAAAAGGGAAAGCATCAGGACCAAAACAGTTTATCTATGATAAATTTTAAATTTTATTTTCAACAACATAATATTGAAAATGTATTAAAGACAAACCATAGTTACAGCACTGAATCAGAGAGTAAATTCCTAAAGTTCTAGGAATTATCACACCTACATTGTAATCCAGAGCAGCTACAGCTACCGCCGTATCAAATTATACGAGTGTCAAGGGCCCGACGATTGGAACTAAAAAAAAACCTAAAAAGTTTTCCTTAAATGAAAACTTATAGCTTCAATTATTGAACTCCTAACATAGCTCAATTTTAAAAAAGACTATAAGTAGTTATCAAAAATGAGCTATGATCAGTAGATCAGCATTCTCAATTTTCTAGCTTCCTTAGATTAGAAGGCCCCCAAACAAGTTTTTATAAGGGGCCCCTTCTAGCCTACTTACACCACTGTTATTATCCGTGATGAAAGACCAGGTGAAGGTGTTTAGCAAAATCATAATTTAAGAATTATGTCTACTAGAATTAAAAAATATAAACACTCACTTGAAGCTTCAGATGTACTATCTTGTCCTTCCTCATCTTTAATCTCTTCATTATCTGATTTAGTTTCAGTCTTTTGCCTCTTTCCATACTTCCTTTCAGTATGTTTTCTCAAGATCCTTGGCTGCAGTGGTTCATCTGACGAGTCCTCACTGACAGTTGCAGTTGCTATTGTCACTGTTGTGGGAGCTACGGTAGGTGTTGCTGCAGCAGCTGTAGTAACAGTGGCAGTAGCAGTTGCAGTCACCTCTGTAGCGGTGGCGGTTGGTGCCGGAGCTACCAAAATTGTTTGCCCCTTTGGCCCCCCGGGCCTGATTGCAGCTTGTGTCCCTCCTTCAGTTGTTTTGATGAAGACTAGCTTTGGTGGGCCAATGAACATAGGCCTGAAAACATAACACGAAACAATTTGGTTAAACTATTAAAAGGAAAGGACACTTTTTGGTCCCCAAACATAATCAGTAAGGATATGAATCCCTAATAAAGTACTAAGTCATTTTTGTTATTCTGCCATACTAAATTCACTTTTATAACAGTTTTGGTATACTCCACAAGGAAAATAATAGAACAGCGGGAACCACTGCTGAGTGTTTGGCTGCTGCACAGAGTATTGCAGGCTCTTCTACCCCACAGTAGAAATATTAGTATGGCTTACAGATAATAACAGGTTCCAGGTGGAGCTGTTTGTGTGTGTAAGTAAAACTGTAAATCGCACACAATAAAAAAAAAAATCACTTTAATCCCATGGGAGTAGGTAGAACTTATAGAATGCCACCAGCTACAATCATAACTCTTTTTGCTTCATTTACACATAATAAAAATTTGTAAAGAAACCTTGATGGTCAAAGTTGATTGTCTTATATACATTATGGTCAGGTTATCCAGACATCTCTACACTATTAGTTATAGTTTATTTTCACACTTCACCAGTAGGTACCCATAACCATTGTCTTGTTCAAATCGAAATGTTTCATTCAATGGCAATCATGTCCTGAAATAAACAACAATAAAAAAAATTACAGTTTTCTACCCACCTTGAACCAGGTTGTCCAGGATTGAAAGTTTTTAACAACTTGTCATCTTTCTTAACAGCTATCTTAGGTTGGATTGGTATTTCATCCGGTTTCTTTGACAAACCAGCTTTTGTGACACTGGTGGTGGCCACGGCCTGAGTTGTTTTCTCAGCTGACCCATCAGTGCCATCTTCTGACTGTCTCCACAGTCCTCGGATCTTCAGAACTTCACCAGCTTTTAAGACAGTGTCTAAAACTTCATTTGAAACGGTGGTTTCACCTGGAAATTTAAAATGTATATAAAGAATGGGACAGTGGGTCATCTTAGGGTCGCAGAATGAGTGTCTTGATGCATGAGGCACATAGCCTTTTTCAACATCATGCCTACACCCTTTTCAAAATGTTTTCATGGCAAAAAAAATAACACAGATTAAGGCTCTCATCTCATACATTAGATGTTGAAGCAGTTCACCCATAAAATGAAAAGCATCCAGACTCAACATGTGCTGTCAGAATTATAAAAAAATTATACACACTTGAATAAAAGTTAAATGACCTTCTGACTAAAATAAACGTAAATAAACTCATTACATCCGAGTAGAGATTCTTAAAAAACATTTCAAACTTAGACTTTACTGGTAATAAAGACTCTCAACCCACTGACCTTTGTACATATACTCAACGAGAATCTTCAACGCTTTCGTAGATATCTCTGAAGGTAGCACGACATACAGCATGCCACCCATGCGCGTCACCGAGCGCTGGCCCTCGAACAGGTTGCTCAGATACACACTGCACGAGCTCAAGATGAACTTGTGTGCCGGTATCTGAGACCCGTCCAGGGTACACAGCACCACATCCGTGAACCGCTCCGAGCGAAGCAATGCCGCTACGGAACCGTTCAGATGAGTGCTGTGCGAATGCCATTTTAACTGGTATGTGTCCGTAGACGTCATTTTTCTTCTTTATTTCCTACATTTCACACCACCTTTAACAAAGACGTACATCTTTTAAAAATTTAACTTGCGCGCGTCAACTTGTTTACCTAAATGCCGGACGCGGACGCGGGGCGGGCAAGTTTGCGTTTTTTTTTTATGCCAATGAATGAATGAATGACTGACTAGGATTACAACAGACAGGAAGTTGATAGAGTCACTTCTGTACTTCAACCCACAGCATAAAGCTGAGCTTCAAGCTTAAATTCAAATTGTAGTCACTTGCGTAACTTTAATAAATATTTAGCGGAAAGTTCCATTACAAGTCTCTTATGTTCATTTATAAATTACAATAAAAAAAACTTGATTATTTTTAATTTTAAAATATACAACTGAATTCAACAAACAAAATCAAAACAAAAACATAGCTCTAGCAGCGCCAAACGATCGACCGGTGACGCAAGGCATTGCTGAAATACAAATAAAATACCAATAATTCTTATAACTCTACTTTGGTCATTAATGATAATTGAAAAAAACTTATCAAAAAAACTTTTTTTTTATTAGTTTTAATAAAAAAACATCTAATTTTTGTTTTCTTTAGATAGTGCAAAACTATTTTTAGGCTCTTTCCGTTCATGAACTTTAGTTTAAAAGAAATATTTACCGTAGTACTCCGACAATCGAAAAAATAGACAACAGTTTCATTCTAAACTCTTGCACACACACTATAGTCTGTATCACAATAATCACAGTAAATGAAAATTACAACCCAAGTTTCAAATAATTTCGAACAACGCAATGCGCGCACCCACCGTTTACGAACCTCAAATCTGATGTGCGGCGGCTGCGGCTGCAAAAATCGATAGAAATGATATTGATTTAACTCGTAGACCGGGGTTGCGCGTTTATCTTATCGATCCAACGAAGCGTCGGTTGTGCGGCGCGCGCCTGCGTCGTATAGCGAGGGGCGCGTCGCGTTTGGCCGCTACCGGCGGCGGCGCCCGCCCTGACTCCGCATCGGCAACGCGCCACCCTGTTCACGCGCAAATTGCTTTTATTCCGTGAACTCTGTTTCTATATTACACTCGAACACAAAACTACAAATATATGGATGCGTGTTGAATTCTGATCAGAAGGAAAAAATATATATTTTAGTTTTCAATGCCATTTAATTAAATAGCTATATTTTTATTGCGCGGTCTAATTGTAGTACATACTTCTTAGCTGTATTAATAAGCAGCATTAGCAAGTATGTAGGTAATCTATTGATATTTTTGATTGAGAATATTTGTAATGATCTCTATTCTCTCGTTTACCATGTCTAAAGTCCAGGTCCAACTATGATAACCTACAGAATAAACCTAGTCGGACATCCTTCATTTACTTTTACCCAGTTATTGGTAATAAATACTTAATCATTGGCAAAGTGGCTAGCTTACCCCAATCGACGAGAAGCGGCGTGATGTTAGATTCAACACGTAACTACCTACAAAGCAATTATAATTATTTTGCTTTCCCTACTAGCAGCCGCTAGCCCGAGCGGCGAGGGGTGGTGAATCGAAGGACGCTGAATGCATTCTATGCATAATTATGAATTTATGTATGGGTATAATACTTAGTTATGTACAAACGTATGCTATAATTACATGACAGTTCAGTTATTATGGTAACCATGAAAAGTTGCAAAGTGAGTTTTCCTCGCCATTACAGCGCTTCAACGAGTACTTTGCTTTTGGGGATTTTTGTTAGTTTTTGAACACGACTTACACGGTGACATAAGACTTAGGGTCAGCAGTAAATAAAAAAATTAGCAAGTATAGTTTCGTCTACCGATTAGCCGTACGTAACAAACTTCGACCTTTAATGTAACAAAGAACTTCTTTTTTTAGCGTGGTAAAATCATCAAATGAGTCCCACCCAGGGCAGGGCAGGAGGGACTGTCAGACCTATAGGTACTGACTAAAATTCACGATGTCCTTCAATAGCCCTTTACGTTCCGGGGTCACGGAAGCTCGTTAGTCCCGCGACCCCGGCTGGCTTTGGCCCTCTACAGGCCCCGTCACTATGCTGACACTCCTTGAGGCGTGCGTGGAACACAACGCTCCATCGACCCGGGCATGGAACATGATCAGACAGCGAGTCGCCCATTACTCATACGTTGACGTCAAAGTAAATGAAAACTGCACTTTGCTTGTGACGCATTGACAATTTTAAAAGAGTCGTCTTTTTCGTCAATTTTGGTTTACGTAACTAAAGAAAAAATATTATATTATGAGTCAAAACTTTTTAGATAATCTGACGGACTAATTAGATTTTTCAGTCAAAAACTCTATATCGTAGGTATATAGGTACCTACTCGGTAATATTTTCATGAGAAATACCTATTCTTGTTTTCATTGAAAGCTTTGAACCTTGAACCACCTACCTAACTCAATGCTTTGAACAAATTTTATTTTTTAATTTTGTGCTGACTGTACCTTATGAACACCGATTTTATTTTTGATGTAATCGTCATTAGAAAGTCAGAGATTCTGCATTTATTTATCTAGTTGCAAAATGCATGGAGCTGTAGGAAAATGTCAATTATAATAAATAGTCAAAACTAGATTGCTTTTTTTGTCCGCGATTCCTGCCAAATTCATACTTATTTTATATAATCGTAATGCATGCCCATGACAACCAACAGACAGCCTTTTCTTTTTCAAACTAGTGTGTAGTTAAATGTAGATAGATATACATATTTTCCGCATGGTTCTGAGTTCTGGCGTCGCGTTGCGTTGGTTGTGGGGCGGGCTTGCGCGGATCGCGTGCGCAGTTAATATTGATTTTGTTCCTGACCCCACGTTACATTTTACCATCCCCCTGCCTATGATGCGATGTACAAGATAGACGTACGCACAGCATTGCCGCGCAGTTGGCAATGAACTGCAGCTGTATTTTAATCACTATTTTATTAACCGGTCGCAATGATGCCCGTAAGTCGCTTAGGATCATGGTTTCTGATAAGTCGTAAATGAAGTAAGATGGTTAGCTTACCTTAAAGGGAAGCCCAATTATTAGTTATTAATTTAAGATAAAAAATGTGTTCTCTAGTATAGTGAAATTTTCACCAATGTAAACGTTACCTTTTTTTATTCCAATTCCCATAAAATGATTATGAATATTATGGCCAAATAATACGAACATTAGCTGGGGATCTCAATTATTCGATCCAAATATAATATTAATATAATATTAATACACTCGAGAGCAATGAATCCGGGTCACTTAAAGAATCCTAAAAATCTCGGAAACTAAAAATGCTAGGTTAATGCAATAAATTGTATTTAATAGACAATGTAATACTCCTTAAATGAAGGTATTAAAACTTCTTAGTTATTGTAAAGTTATATCATAAAAAAATCATATTTGAAAAAGGGCCACTTTCGAAGATGGAACTACGAAATTACAGCATTTGGTTTTGCTTTTGTTTGTAATCTGTCATTTATGTGGGTACATAAACCATGTTGATAGTGCTCTATATTCATTATTCAAGCTGAAATTATGTCGCTTACGCCTGAAGAATGTACCAGAATACTTACAATGCTGGAAACCGGCCGGAGTCAGCGCGATACAGCCAGGACTGTCGGTGTGTCGCTGTCAACAGTACAAAGAGTTCTCCGACGTTACGAAGAAACTGGTTCTAACCTACGCAGACCAGGAACGGGCAGAACCAGGTGTACCACAGCACGAGAAGACCGATACTTGGTGAACACCATGCTTCGAAATCGCTTTCTCACAGGAACTGAACTCACCAATCAGTTTCGACGCCTCGGAGGAAGTAACCCAAGTGCATGGACAGTAAGACGTCGGCTTGCTGAATCTAACTTAAAACCCCTTAGACCTGCAGACGGCCCTAAACTGGAGCGTGGGCATCGTATTTCAAGACTAAGATATGCCCAGAGCCACGTAAATTGGAATATTGAAGATTGGTCAAAAGTTTTGTTCTCCGACGAATCAAAATTTATGCTCTATAAGCACGATGGAAGACACAGAGTGTATCGAAGACCAGGGGAAAGATTCAAGCAAGCATGCATCGAAGAAAAAGTAGCCTACGGTGGTGGAATTTCTTATGAAAGTCGCACAGAGCTGGTGAAAACGGCTCTTTAACTAGCGTAAGATATGTGGAAGAAATCCTCAATGATCACGTTGGTCCATTTATGGTCAATTTAGGTGAGGATGCTATATTTATGCATGACAATGCCCGACCTCATACAGGTAGGATTGTGAATGACTACCTTCAAGAGATGAACATTACTCGTATGGAGTGGCCAGCGCGCAGCCCGGATATCAACCCGATCGAGCATGCTTGGGACGAGCTAGGCAGATGCGTAAAACAACGAAACCCTCCCCCAATCACGCTTCGTGAGCTCAAAATTGCTCTCATAGAGGGATGGGAGAATATTCCCCAAAATCGTATAAGGAACTTGGTGTACAGCATGCCAAACCGCGTAAACGCAGTAATGGAAGCACGAGGAGGCAATACGAAGTATTAAAATTCAAGAAAATCGTAATAAAGTTCAAAAATTTCATGTTTCCTATTTTTGTTTTAAGGAGAGATCAGCAGTTTTTTTCTTTATGTAATTTTGTGTTAATAAAATGTATGGTGACTCATATTTTTTTACTTTCATATATGGAGTATTACATTGTCTATTAAATACAATTTATTGCATTAACCTATCATTTTTAGTTTCCGAAATTTTTAACATTCTTTAAGTGACCCGGATTCATTGCTCTCGAGTGTATTATGATAAATGCACGCAACACTAATAAAGATAGTATTGAAGGAAAAACATAATCCTACAAAACCCAATATTTATACCCTCGACATTTGGTGTTATTCCAGTTACACAGTTGCTACCTGCCTTCGGTTCTTCGCTACGTGGCAAAACACGTGTTTTAGAAACGTGGAGCGCCGGAGTCACGTGTACCTAGCCCTTCATGGACAGGAAAAACAGGCGCCATAATTAATGTAGCCTATTGTTATTAATTGGTGCTCCGTTTTTAGTTTTATGTGATTCTTTCTAAACATTTATTTTTAGGTACTATATTCATTACTAAAGTGAAACTAACATGCTGTATTTTTGGGCACGGTGCTAAAATACAGCATGCTAGCGCAGTGGCTAAGCGATTGGACTGCTCGGCAGAATATATAAATTAATTAAATAGTAATACAAATACAAATGAACAAAACACAAAAATTAATAGACGACCTGAGTAGACGACAATAAATAATTGAATAACATATTGATATTAATTAAAATAATTACAAACTTAGTAGTAACTAGCTTCCGCCCGCGACTCCGTACGCGCGGATGTCGGTCTTCGCGTGGATGGTTTATTTCCCCATTTTGAGTAACTCTGACAATGACATCTTATAAATATTACGGCGCTGAATCCACTGCGGGTAATGCAACGTGTGTTCGCGGTTCTACAGAACAACGTCTATGAATAAAACTGAAAAATAAGATTTTTTTCTACGTATTTTTCCAGGATAAAAAGTATCCTATGTTATGCCCAGGATAATAAGGAATAATTATACCAAGTTTCATCGAAATTGAACCGTTAGTTTTCACGTGATGCCTGCACAAACAGACAGACAGACAGACAAAAATTTTTTTAATCATATATTTGGGTTTGGTATCGATCCAGCAACATCCCCGGCTATATATTTTTTCAATATTTTCAATACAGAATTGACCCTTCTACAGATTTATTATATAGTATAGATATAGTAATTATATTTGTTAATAAAACTTGTAATACCAACCGACTGGTTGATTTGTTTGTCAATATAATAAATATGTTGCCGTGCCCTAACCGGGTTTCAAATTGAAACTTATTTACTTCTGTAACACCTATGTACACATGAATGCAATAAAGAATTTGAGTTAAAGTTTGAGCGTATTGCGGGTTCGATTCCCACACGGAGAAAATATTTGTATGACCTACAAGCAAACTACAAGTAGTTGTTCCAGGTCTGGGTGTTTGTGTATGTGATTTTCTATGTTTGTAAACGCACCAACGACCTAGAAGAAATTCCTAATGTGAGGCAATCTTTAAAAAAAAAATTGTCGGAGTTTATCGTCGTTTTATTTACCTAGCCAGTCATTTATTTCTAATAGTTGTTCCGGGTTTTTTTCATCCCTTTCTGCTTAGCTCCTGTTAGTCGTAGCGTGATGTTATAGATGTTATATTATAGCCTTCCTCGATAAATAGACTATCCACATAACACAAAAATGTTTTTTCATTTCGATCCCTCAGTTCCTGAGATTGAAGCGTTTAACCAAACAAACTCTCCAGCTTTTGTTTATTGGTATAGATTAAGTTAATAAATGGAGACTGGAGTATTTTAATTTCTCCATAGACCTCAGTTGCAAATAAGAGGGGAAAATGATGAGAATAGAAAATAAAGCTTTACGTATTATTACGTAATTGATTAATTATTAATGAACTGTTTTTCTTGAGCCGTGCCATCGCGAAACAAGAATCGGCGAACCATCACGGAAACCAAAATGAAATACTTTTGACAGTTAAGTTCATGGTAGAAAGTTGTATGGTGTGTTAGGGTTTCACACGCCGAGGTCGTAGGCCTGTCTAAACAGGTATCCGTGACTCTGGAACGTAATGGGCTATTGGAGGAATACCGTTAATTTCAGTCAGTACGTGTCTGATGACGCAAATTGCCGATATCGACGACTCGGCTGGCCATGTATGTCGAATGCCATACAATCGCTGGGCAAAACATACATCAGATTGGGTGCCAAAAGGGCGAACTTGACGTATTGGCAGGCCCAAGCGAAGATGGCGAGATGACTTGGACCGCTTCATGAAGGACTGGATCGTAGTCGTAGAAAGCCGTGAGAAGTGGAAATAGTGGAGGGAGGCCTTTGCCCAGCAGTGGGACACTATGGGCTGATATAATAATAATAATAACGTGTCTGACAGTCCTTTCCGCTCCACCCAGGGTGGGAGGACTTTGATGATTTCACAACACTAGTAAAAATGGGTCAGTTCACACCGAGACCTGACGTGATGCGATGATGCTGGAAAAAAATAAAATTAATGACAAAATGGCAGGATGGAAATCAGTATAGAGATCGGTTTGATTATAGTTTGTGCCTCGATTACCACAATACAAAGCTAAAAAGACCCAAATTCGAACCTCGAATATTTCTGTCAAACACGAAAAAACGGCACGTCACTGTCATTTTGGCATTGGTTGTCAACTGTTGCGGTTGGCTGCGGCTGCATGTGTTAAGCTCTAGAATTGTTTATTTCAGTGAATTTATTGGTTGAGGAACATAAGCGGACCTGTGATGGATCCTCAAAACACGTCGACAGCATTGTCTGCCGATTTGAACAACTTTATCCATGGTGTTTCGAGAAGAAATACACAGAACGCGCCGGAATTAACTAGGACTGGCTTGAGTTTGCTCAAAAACTTTCCGGCGGCAAGAGATGCTGTATTGGAATACTTTGCCATGGTCTTCCATGATGCCGTCAACGTTTCTATCACTCAGACAGATTATGAGGTAAGCTGTATTGGAGTTACTTGTTGAATTATAACATTTGTTTGTTATTATAAAAACTTGAGGAATCAACAAAAGCTTTCGTAACAACCTACTTTGTATGTAACTATAAATACATTATAGTGAGTTCTATTCTCATATAAGTTAAACGAATTAAGACATCAGACAAAGTGACGTCAAACATTTCAACTGTAAATCTGAAAATCATCATCTTTTTCTCTGTAACAGGCGCTTATATCAAAATAAAAATATTTAATTTCACATGGGCACTTATAAAACGTCGTTGATTGTTTCCATGGAGAAGAACCGGCAAGAAACTCCATGGTTACTCTTTTAAAAATATTTGAAACTTCCTCTTAAATACTGCAAATTTTATAATATGACCATCCTTATTGGAACTACTAACCTACAGGTGTCTGTGATCATCAACATCACCACTGTAAAAAAAAATGACATCATTCCTACTAATCCTTGAAGGATAAGGCTCACATCAGACCATAATTATACATCCATATAGATAGGGGTCTATTAAAAGGATCCAAGAGAGAGTCGGACTTGCACAAAAAGGGTTCCATACCATTATCTATAAAGACAGCAAAAAAAATCATGTCTGTTGTATGCGAGCTCCCTTAATGTTTATTTTATTCTGTTTTTTAGTATTTGTTGTTATAGCAGCAATAGAAATACATCATCTGCAAAAATTTCAACTGTCTTTCATGGTTTATGAGATACAGACGAACAGACAGACAGTGAAGTTTAAGTAATAGAATCCCGTTTTAACCTTTGGGTACGGAACCCAAAAAAATGCAATAATTTAAACAAACTCTTTTTGTCATAGACAGATTTAGGTGCAAATGGTTCACTGGAGAGTGTCAGTATCATTGGTCCTGAGTTGTGCAACCTGGGACAGTCATGGGCACCATTCATTGCACCCTGGTGCATCAGTCTAATCATGGATATAGCTACGAAGAAGTCTAATGTACCAAGTAAGTATTCATTTGTGGAATAAAATAGTGAAATGTTCATAAATAACAGTACTAACACAGCATGTTCAGTGTAAATGTAAAAGTAAATAATACTTTAATTTTTAAATTGGAAGTACTTGTTACAATAATGTTATATTATTATAGAGAGATTCTTATTGTAATTTTTGCATTGAAAATTAATCTAAAACATAAAATGATATCTGTATTATTGAAGAAACTGATATATTTACATTACATAATACTGTGCACTTGTTAGTCTTTAGTTCAGTATATGTTCATTCAAACAAAATATCAAAAAATACATCTGTTAAATGGATACAGTATTCCACTACAATTTTAATAGGATGGATGTTCAGGGATATGGTTAGTGAAATTATGTAAGTGAAGTGGCAACGGATAGCAATGTGCTGAAATTAAAAATAATATAAATAAATTATTTTTGTCTACAGACACAACTCTTCAAAGTGCAGATCCAATAAGAATTCTTCTTGATATCACCACACAGAATTTAACACTTCTAAACTCAGAGGAGAGGGCAAAGTGCATTGATATGATGCTGGGTGAGTGCTATTTATTCCTTTGTTTTACAAATGGAATATATTTTTAATTAATTTTATTTGTAAATTTAAAATAGATATCCCAATGGTATGCATGCAACTGTGTAATTAAAATATGAATAAAAACGACAGATAAATGAAAGATGTTTCCTATGTGCAAGCCAAGCTAATGGTTTTAGCTAGGTAATAGCTAATAATTTTAAATATTTCACATATTATTCTTGTCTTCTCTATCTTCATAATTTCATATGCACCATTAAATTTTGTTGATAATTTTCACATAATTAATCAGCTTCTTTACTTCTAATAATGCTCCATATCTAGATGCACTGCACTAAATCAATGATTTTTTATTATGTAGGTTCCTGGGCTTGTTCATGGGCAGTAGGTTGGGTGGGACGCGCAGAGCCAGCATTAGTTGCTCCCCGGGCACTACAGCTCGGGGCAGACGCGGCGCGCGCAGTTCTAGCTCATCTCGCTAATCATCCACCAGCTACGCATCACGTGCGAGTGGCTGTGCTAGACCTGTTCCACGTAAGTAATATTGGAGGTTTTTTTTAAAACATTGTGGTGACAAACAAGCATGCGGCCTACCTGTTAGAAAGCAGTCACCATAGTCTATGGACGCCTACAACACCAAGGTATCGCCTGCACGTTGTCAATTCTGCAGAAAACTTTGACGCTCTTTAAAAGCCCCATATTTTAGTTAATTGGGAAAATCTAGGAACTAGTTCATTCCACAGCCCTATGTTATTTAGCAGCTCCTTTGAGCAGTGCCACCATCTGCATTTGTGGCTATTCGTACTGGACATTCACTTGTAAGCCGTTCTAAAGACCTAAAGACCAAAGCTCTGAATCTAACAGAACTAAACTGAAATAATTAAAAAAATGTTTGAATATTTAAGAAAATATTTTTACAGGAAGCTATAAAGGACGACAGTAAGACAGAAAAAACACGGGAAGTGATTCCTTATCTGCTGAACTTGGCATCAAAATCTGATATTGTCCTGAAAGCTCTCACGCAGGACATTGAACAGACATGTAAGTAGAAATACAATATATTTTCATTATAATCTGACTTCATTCTATGCCAACTTGCCAAGGTGTTAAGCTGCTTTTCCACCAGAGAAATGAAATGCTATGCTGTTGCTATGGTTGTGTTTTATATCCACCAATCATAGTCATTGGTGCACATAGCATAGCACTGGTGGAAACGGATTTAACTAAGATATGTTTTTTAAATGGAAGGATGTGTGCTATGGATGTGTGCTATGGATTCATGCTATGGATGCGTGCTATGGATCGTTCTACTATCGATACTTCGCATACTTGCGCATCTTCCTCTCGCAGTTACGTTGCGGCGGCGATCTTCATAGCACATCTTACTCGCACTGCTACATAGCTTCGCATCAGCGGAAACGCTCACATAGTTTCATAGCATAGCTTAGTTTTTACATTCTCGCAGTATAGCACATTATGTGCTATACTGCGAGAATGTAAAAACTGTTACGCTGTGCTGTGCTGAAGTAAAAACTGATGTGCTGCACATATATGTGGTGGTGGTGTAACATACGCTTAAGGGTTCCCTTAAACGGATGTTGGCACATCTGATTATAACATAATTTTCAGTGACGGATGAAGTAATGGAGCGCCTATGCGTCGTTTGCGCGTCGAATCGTAACTCAGTGCTGTGGGCAGACGTGAGTCCTCCCGCGCTGGTGACGTTGTTGCTGCGCGCCGACGTGCGCTGCCTCCTGCTGCTCCTACGTCACGCTCTCACCAACGTGTTCTGTAGGCAGCTGTTGGGTGAGTGTGACGCTTCTGTATGTAACTAGAAAATATAACAAACTAAAGACCAATCGCTCTGTCTCAGTATTTTCATAAATAATAGAACAGTGATCTATGAGTCATTTTATAACTTTAAAACAAAATTTTATATTCTTTGCGACAAACGGAAAAAGCTTAGAAAGAATAAAAATATTGAAGTGGCTGTGCACGACTTAATAGACTCAATTATGAAAAAAATAAAGATATTAAAAGACCAGTCTGTGCCATATACACAAACATGTCAAAAGCTTTTGATTATATTAACCACAGAAAGCTCTTGGAAATACTAAACGCCCATGGCATACGTGGAAATGGTCTTGATTTAATATAATCATATTTAAGCAACCATAAGCAAGTTGCAGAAGTTTCCAGAGTTTGTATGAACTCTAAACTAGAAGTAAAACATGTATCTTCTTATAGGTTCATCAAATTCGGCGTACCACAGGGGAGCGTTCTCGGGCCGTTACTAGTCTTACGCTACATAAACGATCTGCCACGTCAAATTCCTAACCGTATGATATTATTTGCTGATGACAGCACAGCAATAATCAATTGTGTCATTAAAGAGTAATATAAAATAGATATAAATAACATTTTAGAAATAATAGTCAATGGGTTAAATAATAAGAATTTATTGTGTATTTTTACCAACATATTAAAAAAACAATTTTCAAAGCCCAGAAACGAACTATTTAAGAACAATATCCAAATTAAAAGTGACAGACAGCTGTAAAACCTTTTTTATTGAAAATAAATTACTAAACTTAGAACTTTTCATTTTTGTCAAAAGTAATAGTAACTTACTAAGTTATTTATCAAATATTATCCTTTTTTCCAGAATATCTTCTCCAAAAATTGGAATACGAGTGTTTGTTTCCGGATAAAAACATCCCATTGCTTACAAGTGCCGCCGAAGAAATTAATATAGTCAGGGACAAACTGTTAGATGGAAATCAACTGGAGAAGTATTCATTAGCCAGGATACTTATATTAGTCAGTGAGTACCTTCAAATAATTGTAGAGAACGAAAAAGTGGAAGAAAGAGTTGGCGCTTTTAAGGTCCGTATTACAGAACGTCACTTAATACTCAAGCATTACTTAAAACTAGATTCAAGTCATTTATTTATTTATTTATGTACACACACAGATATACATATACAGGAAAATATTTTAAGAGGAATAAAAAGTACAAAGTCATTTGATTGGTTGAAACTAGTCTTAAGTAAAGCTTGATTATTGAGGTATGTTCTGTAATACGGGCCTAAGACTTTGTCAAGTGAGCATTTTTGATATATTTATGAAAGCATAATGTGACGGTGTTCGTGGCGGCCATATTCCAAAAGATCCTTGTACGTATAAGGACTTCTCCATAATTTGAAGTAGGGTAAAGCACCCAATTTCTGAACCCCACCAGTTATTGACCAGTTGTTGAAATATTCTTGCAGTTGCAAAAATGAAATATAAATTTATCTTTTATTATATTGGCGTCACATAATTTTTAATTAAAGCTACATTATAAAACTCATTAATATCAACATATTTAATGTTAGGTTACAACCTCCCATCGGAATTCGTGAGCACAATAAGCTACCTGCTTCAGTACTCCCGCGACGACTCCACACTAGCCCTCCTAGTACGTATCATATCCGGGACCATCACGATGCATATCCCCGGCGACAGTCCAGACATAAGCATGGACACAGAGAGGTACCAGAACTTTGTCAAGACCGGAGTTGAGTATGCCTTGAGGGATGCTATGCTGTCGGATAATGAGATTAAGAGCTGTTTTCTTGAGGGGGCAGTACCTAAGGATCAGAAGACTTATTTGCATCTGTTTTGTGAGAATATTATTAAGTTGTTGAGGTGAGTGACTTTTATTGTCATCAAGGTTTTTTTAATACATATAAATAATTAAATTGCTTTATTAACGGGGTTTTTGCTCAGAAGTGGGAAAGTACAGGTTAAAGAATAATTGCCCCAGTGATTCATATAGCTGAATAAAAAAATTGTTCGTCTACATTACAACGGCATGGTTGATGCAGTAGTTGAGTGGTTGATTGCTGCGCTGCCTGTAGAGGGTTCAGTTCCCGTACGGAACAATTTGTATAGTCTACAGGTAGTTTTCACGGGCCTGTCTCTGGAATTTTAATATTTATAAATGCTCCTACAATAGAACAGAAATTCCTAGAGGGATACAACGTTTTTTAAAAGTAAACTTCATGTTCTTCCATGATTTTCTGAGCATTATTTCTTACAGATGGGAAAACTCCAACCGCGTCCCACACTTACGCACTCGTCCAATAGGTCGCGCGGTCGAAGCGAACTTGTACCGGATAGGCGGAGCTCTACAGGAATATACGTCGTTGTTAAGAGTCAGGAAGGAATGCACCATGGCTTCTTTAAATAAGATGCCGACTTGTCACGCTTTAGCTGAGGTGAGTTTATAAACGTTTGGAAGTTTTTGTTATAAGCATGAATGTTAGTAATATTTCTGCTGTTTCTTGAGTCATTATAATCATGTGACTTATCTCAACTTTCTTTGGAATATATTCCTGTATAACTGGATGCTCTGATTTTCAATTTTCTTGGGGTTTTTTTCCATTCTTACCAGCTGCAGCTTAGTATTTATATTTTACATGCGCTGCCATCACATCCCACTTTCATTTTTTATTACATAATTATTAATTAAATAAACCTGTACCCATATGTTACATGAGTTTTTTTAAATGGTGGACCTTTTTTATTTATAAACAACGTTAATATTATTGTACTCGTCTCCCTTACACCGTGCATGTGTAGTTCATTTAAAGCCGTACAATATAGTTAAACATGCATGCATGTTATTGCATGTCTTAACAGTGCTTGGAAAGATCATCTAAGTGATTGTTCTTTCGCTTAGATTATAGAATGTCGAGTTCCTAGTAAGTCACTAAGAATTGAAGCCAAAAATACAGAAGAAAAATCACGCCCGTCGTTCGATTCTTATGTAAAACAAGTGAACATCTCCAAGGAAAACATTTAAATGTGTGCGTGGCGCTCACTCACGCATGTATAAAAAAGTTGTTTCATTAAAAACGTTTTGTTTTGACGGAATCTGGACATTTCATAATCTAAGGTCTTTCGATACTTGCTACTAGACGAAGAATTGGTCTTTCGGTCTTCTAGAAGTATTTATGTCCTGCTTATAAACTTTTTTTGACAGGTTTTAGATCGCGTAGACATGACAGGCACTAAAGCAGCCCCTCCGAGTGTGGAAGTTATTCTCAAAGTGGTACAGGCTACTGTGAAGTATTTTTTTAGGTGCCTGCATTTAAAAGGTAACCAATTTTGTTTAATAAAGTTCACTATTTTGCAATTATTTTTTATAACCATTATAGCATAAATACAGACATTTTCACGTCAACTTAAGTTTTTTAATCAAACATATACCTTTTATTTTGTGATTTGGTTGAAAATCTAATTTATAAAAAATTACAGATTGGGGTAAATTGTTCTGCTGACAAACAATTTTTTTTAAATGTTACAACAAATTGTAACTTTTTTTTTAATATCTGTAAATTTTCTAGACACTATGGAGAAACTCCGAGGCGTGGCCACTGCCTGCCGTCTTCTCCGAAAGCTCTGCATCCACAGCAAGTTAGCGAGAGCACTAGCTCTGAGGGAACTGTTGGAGACGGCCATGTTCAGAGAAGACGCGGCCTTCGGCAGCCGGCCCGTGCTGGCCAACCTCGCCAGCACCAAGGACTGGAGGAGCGATGATCTACTCATACATCTCAATCAAAAACATGCGAGTATAATTTGGCTCACCTTTTGATCTCGAACAAAGAACAAGATAGTTACCTTAGAAAAGTGCACTTTGGTCGCGGGACTAACGAATTACCGTGACCCCGGTACGTGAAGCACACCGTGGATTTTGGTCAGTACAAGTCTGACAGTCCCTCCCGCCCTGCCCTGGGTGGGAGGACTCATTTGAAGATTTTACCACGACAAAAAAAAAGAAAAAAGAAAAGTGCTCTTTAAAAATGTCGCGCGTTTACAATACTAATACATCAATAAAAGTGCACCGAAATGTCGATATCGATATCGATTTAGCTCTCATTTGGCAGAACGTCTTTTGTTTCTCTTGTTCTTATTAGTAATCGAAGTTCTAAACCAGCTTTCTAAAATCCTACAAAGTTCACCTATTCTTAACTACTATTCCATTGCTGAGACAGGCTTTTTAATTATATTATATAAATAAAATATATGTTGTTGGAAAGCACAGTTTAGATAACATTTCGTTAAAGCTGCTGTTTTTTTTACCTAAATATAGCGAAGAAAAAAGTAAGGATTAAAGATTCATACATAGCGTATCAAGTCGACGGACATGTATCTATAGCTCAAGTCCTTTTGACGCGGCGCTAGTGTCCATATTATTACTTCTTTAAATGCATTAAAAAATGTAGTATCTCGAACTTTCCGCAGGTCGTAAGTGGCGGCGCGCAAGTCCGAAATGACTGCAGTCGCTGTATAAAAAATGACACTAAAATTTATCTACAGGGCCCAATAACCCAGCTGACACAAAGTCACACATCAGTGTTCCACGCCGGTATTATAGGCAAAGGAGTGAGAAAACCGAGCGACCTCAACGTGAACGACATACCGCCGATACTGACCACTAACAACGAACTACTCATGGGCGCGCTTACGTCCTGCATGGTAAGTGTAAGTAGAACAAACGAACTGATATTTTTTTCGGGCTCTTTGGTTGTGGTATATTTTTTTTTAAATTTGGAACGATGTAGATTCTTCATTTCAATTATTGTTGGTTGTGGTATTTTTTTTTTAAATGCTTATGGAAAAAAATGAGAAGTGGACTGCATTTTCGGTTTACATACGAATACCTGCGTGCTTTATTTTTTAGTCGTACCATTGTCATTCAGCTGGGCCGGTTCACTCTCGAATTTTGATGCGTTATATCTTTGTAAATATGCATTAATTCAACAAAGGAAAAATACGTACCCATTATTTTTCTGACTGACATATTTTTCCAGTTTATTGATGCTGTGAACATGCCTATTGTACGCGTTTACATAGGCCGCTTCAGCGGAAAGATTTCTGATCTTTTGTACTTTTGATGTTGAGTAAAAGGCTAATGAATTTTATGTAATTTATTTTAGTTTTATAAAGAAACAATGTGACTGCTCATAGCACAGTTGAAAACAAGTGAATGAAAAAATATCCACCAGAGTGGACAACAAAAATAAATAAAACTAGTGTTGCTATTACAATCATTTTAAATTGACTTATTTCTTCTATTTATTACTATTTTATGTTTTGTATTAAACATAAGTTGGGGCAGGCAAAGTGCACTAATCATAGGTAACTGGGCTTGCTAAGTTTAACTTATGAATTATTTTACATAAATAGTTGTTTGAGAAAAAATATATAATATTAACTGTTATAAACATAGATATTTAAGTAATTTTCAACACAAAAGGTGTTAAACAATTTTTCTGAATTTATTTCTAATTATGAACTAACTTACTTTTATGTCTAAATTAACTTAATCTAATTCTTTAATGGGCACCGGACATAATTTGGTATAGGACCTTAAGTAAACATTATTTTTCGGCCCCATTCTTACTTCTGCTACCCTGACTCTACCATCTGGTCCAGGAATAGTTTTAACAATGCGCCCCATGGGCCAATTTAGAGGAGAGATGTCCTTCTGTTTGACAATAACCAAGTCTCCCTCTTTTAAATTATCACAACTATACTTCCATTTGGGTCTATTTTGTAGGGAAGTTAAATAATCTCTGGACCAGAGATTCCAAAAATCTTGTTTTAATTTTGTACATAGTTCCCAAAATTTCAATCTATTAATGTTTTTCTTGGTCACATCCAACTCTGGGTAGCTTGTAAGTGCAGTTCCTACCAGGAAATGGCCTGGGGTCAGGTAATTTAAATCAGAAACATCACTACTCAGTGGAAGAAGTGGCCTTGAATTTAAAATTGACTCTATCTGTGTGAGTACAGTATTGAATTCTTCGAATGTCAAAGATACATTACCAATTACTCTCCGGATGTGATGTTTGGCACTTTTCACTCCGGCTTCCCAGAGCCCTCCAAATTCGGGAGAGTAACTAGGTATGTATTTGAAACTAATAAGTTTAGTGGAGCAAAATCTCTCTACATTATCTACATGACATTTGGATGAGTGTAATTCATGCAATTCTTTTAATTTATTTTCAGCTCCTTTAAACGTTTTTGCATTGTCGCAGTAAATTAAGGATGGCAATCCTCTCCTAGCTATAAAGCGCTGAAGGCATGCCAGGAAAGCTGCAGTAGTCATGTCACTCACCAATTCAATATGGATTGCCTTTGTAGCAAAACAAACAAATAATGCAACATAACTCTTTTTTGTTATTGGTTTCCTAATCCGTGCTACTTTAATGTCAAATGGACCGCAAAAATCTACGCCTGTTATTTCAAAGGCTCTACCTGTTGATATTCTGTGTGAAGGTAGAGATCCCATTAATTGCTTTGCAGCTACTGCTTTAAGGCGGAAACATTTGACGCACTTGTGGACAACCTTTTTAACTTCTCTTATACCATTTAATAGCCAAAACCTTTGAGAAAGAGAACTCAATACTAACTTTGCACCACTGTGCAATAATCTTAAATGTTCCTTTATAATGATCAAATTAGTAATGTGGTTAGACTTTGGAAGAATAATTGGGTGCTTTTTGTCATATGACAAGTTAGTTGCATTTTGGAGGCGACCACCTACTCTTAGAATAGTATTGCTGTCTAAGAAGGGGTGCAAACTAGCCATATGATTTTTGATTTGACTTCCTTTCTCTAACAATTGAATTTCACTTGAAAATGCTTTGTGCTGAACATGTCTTATAATGACTAAGTTAGAAGACTGTAGCTCTTTTGGCATTAGTGAACCAACTAATTTATCATTCGGATTTAAAGTGTTATACTTGAACCGTAAGAGTAGAGCGATGACTCTTTGAAGTTTATTAAAGTCAGAGTATTTTTCAAAAATATCATCTGAAACTGGAACAGTTTTTTGTTGTAGATTACACACAATACCATGTTTAAGTGTGGGGGAATCTTCAGTTTCTGAAGTTGAGACAGCAGCATGCTGTTCATTATTTTGTATGGAGGTAGAAATATGGTGCTGAAAATGTTTATCTAATAATGAGGATGGACCATACCACCATAGCTGATTGTCCTGTAATTTGTGTGGCGCAGTGCCTCTAGATAGTACATCAGCAGGGTTATTGACCCCTTGGACATGAGACCACATAAAATCTTTAGTTAGGGTCTTAATTTTGTTGACTCTATTGGAGACATAGACACCTTTTGAATTGTTGGAATTTATCCAGGCTAGTACCACCTGGGAGTCGGTGTGTAAAAACACCTTTAAATTTGGATATCTAATTTGTAGAATTTTGTGAACTCTAGAAGCAAGTTCTGCTAGGAGAAGAGCGCCATTGAGCTCTAGATTTGGAATTGTAAGTTTTCTATTGAGAGGTGCAACACGGGACTTTGAGCACAATAAGCTCACCTTAACTTGGCCATCATTGGACAAAACTCTAAGGTATAGGCAACAACCAGTTGAATTTAATGAAGCATCTGAGTATCCAACAAGTTCTACTGACTCTATATCTTCTACAGCAGTTTTATTAATTGCTCTAGGTATCTGAATAGTACCCATGTCATTTAAATTTATTAAGAACTCTTTCCAAGCTTTCATTATATTACCAGGTAAAGTAGAGTCCCAGTCCACTTTGGATTTCCAGATCTCTTGCATTAATAATTTAGCTTGTACTACTATGGGTCCTATAAGACCAAGAGGGTCAAATATTTTCCCAATGAAACTGAGAATTTCTCTTTTTGTTTTAAGCAGATTATAGTCATCTGCCATTGGGCAGGAAAACACCAACGTGTCTGTAGTTATATTGTATTTCAAACCTAATGTTTTTATTATATTATCTTTGTTGGGGTCAATTTGTTCAAAATATTTTACATTTTCGGGAAGGTTTTTAATTGCTTCTGGAGAGTTGGAACACCATTTGTGTAACTTAAAACTGCCTAACTTCATTAGCTCTATAAGTTGAGTCTTGAGCTCCAATAATTGCTCTATATTATCAGCACCGGTTATGACGTCATCGATGTACGTGCTTAACCGTATAGCTTCAGCAGCCATTGGGTACATATCATGATAGAGATGGGCTAACTCTATGAGACATCTTGTGCTCAAAAAAGTTGAGCTTTTTAGACCATAACTTATTGTTTGCAACTGTAAGCAAATAATGGGTTTGGATGGATGATCTCTCCAAAGAATGTTTTGCAATGGTCTGAATTTTTCATTTATAGAGATAATCCTGAACATTTTCTCTACATCACACATGATAGTGTAGCGGTATGTACGAAAGAGTATCAGTATGTTAAATAATTCATTTTATCTACTATCATGCTATTAATCCTCTATAAAAGAACCTATAACAATTAGCTTATTGCCAACATTAAAACACTCAATGCTATAATGATCATTATATCATCCAAACGCGTGTTATAATGAATTTCAAAAAAAGAACATTCTCATGCAATGACATTTTCACCACCAGATCGCTAAGATTTTGAAAAAAGAACAATAAATTGTAGACTAATTCGTAATTTCGGATTCTCGTCTTATCGTGTTATTTCCCGCCATCTTGAATTTACATAGTTCTGTACAACACCCTATGGTATGAAAATCTTTTATAGAGGATTCACATCTTGATTGTAGATAAAGTCTTGTATGCAACTGTTATAATTAGGTATTAAAACACTCATGTGATACTATTATCACACTCGGCTACGCCTCGTGTGATAAACCCACATTCGTGTTTTAATACCCCTGATTATACAACAGTTGCATAAATAACTATTGGACTATAGGTCCATTTAACATCACATCATTCAATGAGAGACCATTTTTGGACTTCATGTTCCCTGCAAAAACGACACGCAATTTGGTTGTCTTGCTACTTTCGTTTTGTACTGCATGGTGTGCAAGAAAATACACTGGATCGTTCAGGACATCATACTGACTTATGTCAACTTCCCTGGCATGGCCCAACTCTACATACTCATCAATAAATTTTTTATATTTTTGAAAATAGTCTTGATTGGTTTCAAACTTTCTCTCAAGTGTGTGAAATCTTTGCAAGGCATGTGAAAAAGAATCACCAATATTTAAATGTTCTAAAGGGCATTGTAATGGAATGTCGACTGAAAACTTGTTATTTTCTAACTTAACTGAATTTTTGAATATATTTTCAGCCTCTTCAAACTCCAAATTTTGATCAACTACCTCTTCAGTAATTTTTTCAGAGAGCCAGAAATTTTTCATGATGTTTTCCAAGCTATTATCAGCCTTTTCCTGTACTGCAAAGTTTGAAACCAAGTTCACACTTGACAAGTTGATTTTACATTCATTTTCGATTGTACCAGTGACCACATGACCAAATAATGTGTTTTGTAGCACTATACCATTGTTTAATTTTATTACACCATCAATTATGACTTTAGAATAAAAATCTACCCCTAGTAATAGGGCAATTTCTGATGGTTTGTTGAAATCATTATCAGCAAGCTGCACATTAGCTGGAATATTACATTTTTTAATATCGAAATAATTTTGAGGTAAATTTGTAGTAATAGTATCTACAATATGACATTTAATTGAACATTTTACATTGTATAGAGTGGATTGTAACAATATGTTAGTGCATTCATTTACCTTGTTTGGAGTATTGCCCAAACCAATAATATTTGAATTCTGAGCTATAGGGCTCAAGTTCAATTGGTTTACAAGTGTACGCTTTACAATACATACTTGGCTACCACAATCAAGTAGCGCCTTAACTTTAATTTCTTGACCAGCTTTGTCAATGAGTTTCACCTTCATAGTAGGCAATAATATGTTTGCTTCATTTGTTGATAGGTTAGAATGTAATGTCATTACATTCACCTTCACTACATCTTCTTTAGGCTTGTCCTCATGCAAAAGAGTATTGTGATTATTTTTACAGACCTGACATTTGAATGAATATCTGCATTTGTCAGCATGATTTCTCAGACACGTAGTGCACAACTTATTGTCAGTAGCAAACTTTATACGCTGTGAGGCTGGAGCCAATTTAAATTTAGGGCAGGTATAGATGGGGTGATCATTGCTGCAGAATATGCAAGATCGCTTTGAATTTGTTTTGGTTACAATATTGGAAACCTTGTTATTGTTTAATTTTGGCTTACCTTCATGGCAGGTATTCTGTTGAGGAGAGCTGTCCTCTAATGCTATAGCTCTTTTTTCTAAAAAGGACATAAATTCTCCCATAGTAGGTAACTTGTCCGGAGACAACCTGTCAAGATGGTATGCTCGGTTAGTATAGCTATCGAGCTTCCGTGATAATATAGATATCAACAGCATATCCCAGCTCTCAACAGGTTGCTTCAGATTTATCAAAGCATAAAGTTGTTGACGCACTTCAGATATAAATGATCTGATACTTGCCGCAGTACCCTTTTGCATTTGGGGCATATCCAAGAGAAGACCAATATGGTTCGAAATAATTCGAGTTTCATTGTCAAATCGTTTCTCTAACAATTTTATTGCTTCAGGGTAAGATTCATTGACAAGTGGCAAGTTGATGATAACAGCCAATGCATCAGCAGTTAAATATTTTCGTAGGTAAAATAATTTCTGTACGTTTGACAACGAATTGTTTCTATCAATGACAGCATTAAACAAGTCCATGAAAGGTTTAAACTGAGCAAAATCTTTACCATCGAATGTTGAAATTTCTATATTTGGTAATTTACAAGTTGAAATGGAATGCCTTTCAGAGTCTACTCTAGATTTCAATTGTCTTAATGCTACATTGATTTTTCCTAAGACAGAGAAGTATTTGTCTTCAATTTCACCAACACATTCTGAATCTTTATCATCTAGGTTCAATATATCTAAGTGTACACTCTCAAAGCTTTTAAGCGAGTTAATTAGTTTTTCCTTGCGCGCTTCTAAAGTTTCTATGGTGGATGATGCGACATTGATAGGATCGTTTATAAAGTTCTCAATACGTGTTATTGTCGACTTACATTGTCCACGCTGAGCACGCAGCCGCCTAAGTTCAACCTCCGCCATGGTAAACGAACGTAACACAACCAACTTACGATTCACTTGTTGAGCGCACTAATATTACGCATTACCGCACTGATTATTGTAGATTTAGACCGCACTAAACGAATGCCGCACTTATTGAACACCAAACTGCTTATATTTAGCCGGTAACTTCGCCGAATGTGTTGTTTACAAATTTGAAAACAGTTGACAGTAACACTTGACGTTTCGAACTCGATGAGTGTGAAGTTTGGTGTGAAGTTTCCCCAACGCATACGATCAGAATGAGTGAATTACCAACCAAACAAACTCAACGATGAATCTATGGACAATTTCGGATCTTGATTTGTTCGTTCTTCAGTCTCTTGGCGTCACTAGATTTCTTGTCTTTGGTTTTAAATTTTCATAATACCAAGTATCCTCAATGATGATGAATTGACGAATCGACGCTATAGCATCGAAATATATGGCTAGACACGTTATTAGTGTCCTTCCAAATGTATGTAGGACCCCCGCGACTCGCAACCATGCGAATCTGCGAGAAAATTTTCCGCGTCCCTCCGCCGGCGACCGTTACACCAACGACTCGATATAGCAAGTCGTCGAAACACAACCTTTGATACGCGCACAACGGAGAAAACACATGTACTTGTGAAATACAGCCGAAGGACCACTTTAGCCTTGTTGAGTAAAAGGCTAATGAATTTTATGTAATTTATTTTAGTTTTATAAAGAAACAATGTGACTGCTCATAGCACAGTTGAAAACAAGTGAATGAAAAAATATCCACCAGAGTGGACAACAAAAATAAATAAAACTAGTGTTGCTATTACAATCATTTTAAATTGACTTATTTCTTCTATTTATTACTATTTTATGTTTTGTATTAAACAAGAAGAAATGGACAAAGTTATTCACTTTTTTTTTTATTATAATTATTTATCATAGATAGATGAACGATGATGGACGAAGCTCGTGGCTAAATAAATACAGCCGCACAGGTCGATCTTCCGGGTTAAGCCGCGCTTGCCAAGGTTGGTCTGTGGATGGGTGACCATCTGTCTTAGCACGTTTCCTCCGTGCCTCGGAAAGCACGTAAAGCCGTTGGTCCCGGCTGTCATTTATGACAGTCGCTACTGTTAGAAGCTCTAAAGTCTGACAACCAGTCTTACCATGGGGTATCGTATTACCCAGTTACTGGGTTGTGGAGTTCCGACAGGCAGTCGCTCCATGTAAAATACTGATATCCAGCTGCATCTGGTTTGACTGGAAGCCGACCCCAATATAGTTGGGAAAAGGCTAGGCAGATTAATCATAGATGGATGAGAAGGAGGATTTGTGTTTGCAAATCGACTAAAGTTCTGTAGTGAAAAGGAGAAATAATTTATCTAATATATCATAATATATTCTTGATATGTTCAGGATGGTAACAGCGGTTTAGTGGAAGGTGCAACATCAGTGTCCCTGCTATTAGTAGAGTTGGTGTCGCCGGATGTCATGTACAATGGCCTGCCTTGGCCTGATGAAGATTTCACTAAAGTAAGTTTTTTTTTTAATATTTTTTTTTCTCCATTTCGACCCAGAATCATCTTAAAAATAATATAACTGACTTCAAACTTTGTTTTTTATTGCATTGACTTCTTTGCCACCGACTTCCGAAAGAAGTTATTTTGTAGGTTATTTTACCCTTTTTGTGGTTGTTTTTGAAGTCAGTTACATTCTTTTTTTAAAAGATTTTTATGTTACCCTTTTTAGTTTCAAAATTCAGTCAAATACGTATAATTTTCTTACATGTGCACTAGAATCTTGTAATCCTAGTGCTATGGATTACAAGATTCTAGTGCACATGTAATAATGCAATAACTTCGCCCATGTAAGTACAAGCACAACAAGCTTAAAATGCTCATAAAATAAAAGCTACTAAACTAAACTAAATGAAAAATATACTAATTTTTAGGGTTCCGTACCTCAAAAGGAAAAAAACGGAACCCTTATAGGATCACTTTGTTGTCCGTCTGTCTGTCCGTCCGTCTGTCAAGACCCTTTTTCTCAGGAACGCGTGGAGGTATGAAGCTGAAATTTATATCAATTACTCAGGTCTACTGTCCCTTAAAGCTGTGAAAAAATCTAACTTCTAAGCCAACGCAATCAAAAGATACAGCCGTTTATGCCGCAAATTTTCGGCACTTGCAAGGGAATCAAAACCTACAGGGTGCTTCCCGTGAACTCAGAATCTTGAAATTTGGTACGAAGCAACGTCTTATAGCATAGATAAAGAAAAAATTACGAAAACCATAAATTTTTAGTTACATCACATAATATATATTTTTTAATAATTTTAAACTTACTACCCATTTCCTCATAAACGCGTAGAGGTATTAAATTGAAATTCATACCAAATACTCAGGTCTATAATACCTTTAAGCTGTAACAAAATCAAACTTCTATGTCAACGCAATCAAAAGAAACAGCAATTTAAGCTGCATATTTTGAAACTCGCAAGTACTCGCATGGGAATCAAAACCTAAAGGGTACTTCCAGTCGACCTTGCAGGTTTGTACGGAACCCTCGGTGCGCGAGTCCGACTCGCACTTGGCCGGTTTTTTTTTTATGGAACGGGACTAACGGATTACCGTGACCCCGGTATGTAAAGGGCTATTGAAGGACACCGTGGATTTTAGTCAGTACAAGTCTGACAGTCCCTCCCGCCCTGCCCTAGGTGGGAGGACTCATTTGATGATTTTACCACGATAAAAAAAAATGGAATTAAATAGCAGATATCCTGCATCTATCTATATACAGGGTGTCCCAAAACTCAACGTCAAGCCGAAACGGGGTGACAGGATTGATCATAACCATCACGAGAAAAATCTGAAAAAAAATCTATCCCATGCAGTTTGTAAATTATGGGCATTTTAAGAAAAACCTAGAAATTTGATCAAACTGTACCATTTTTCGGTTATTGTGGTTATTCTTTTTTATTTTTGTTCATTTGAACTTTGGAAACGTAATCCTAAATAACATTTCTAGAATCCCAATA
The DNA here is from genome assembly GCA_943136025.2 of Agrotis puta. Classification (NCBI taxonomy): domain Eukaryota; kingdom Metazoa; phylum Arthropoda; class Insecta; order Lepidoptera; family Noctuidae; genus Agrotis; species Agrotis puta. The sequence goes on from OW964168.2 coordinate 1,470,577, forward strand.
AAAAATAATGACACAATTGCCTCAAGTTTCCGAGAATTGAGACTATTTGTTAAACTACGAATTTAAAATTTTCTAGATTCGTCGACTTTGACAGGCCCTCCTATAAAAAAAATGTACTAGAGTGCCTTGGCAAGTGGCATTAAAAGTTGGCGCATTTAATCAGAATTCTAAAATGGTACAATACTTGTTAGTTCCATACAATAGAAAAGAGTAAAAAAATTAAAACCTCAAGTAACCCGATTTTTGCTATCACATTTTACTCAGTTAAAATGTTTTTAATTCGCACAAGCTCTAGGTAGGTTCTTAATTTTAAGACAAAATGATGAGAGAGATGGATAATGGGTATGGGTACGCATTTCGCAGTGCAAGTAAGAGATTTCCTTGACCAGGAATATCCGGGAAGGTGGATTGGACGTTCAGGCACTATCTTGTGGCCCGCCCGTTCACCAGATTTAAATCCCCTGGATTTTTTCTATTGGGGAGTTCTCAAAGAAAAAGTTTACTCAAAGCCCATTGATCACGTAGCCGACCTGCGTGAACGCATTTCTCAAGCAGCTGAGGCGATCAACTCTCGAAGATATGCCCGACTTATAAGTAGATCTTTTTTAAGAAGATGTAGGGCTTGTATTGAGGCTGATGGTAAACAATTTGAACATTTATTGTAATAAAAATGTTTTTTCTCTATCTGACTTTTAGTCCAACAAACCTAATTATTTTACTAACTTTTTTTCACTTTGGTAAAAGTGGCGTCACTATCTGTCTCGCTCACTCATGACAAACATACCCATTATCCATCTCTCTCATCATTCTGTCTTAAAATTAAGAACCTACCTACAGCTTGTGCGAATTAAAAACATTTTAACTGAGTAAAATGTGATAGCAAAAATCGGGTTACTTGAGGTTTTAATTTTTTTACTCTTTTCTATTGTATGGAACTAACAAGTATTGTACCATTTTAGAATTCTGATTAAATGCGCCAACTTTTAATGCCACTTGCCAAGGCACTCTAGTACATTTTTTTTATAGGAGGGCCTGTCAAAGTCGACGAATCTAGAAAATTTTAAATTCGTAGTTTAACAAATAGTCTCAATTCTCGGAAACTTGAGGCAATTGTGTCATTATTTTTTATTGGGATTCTAGAAATGTTATTTAGGATTACGTTTCCAAAGTTCAAATGAACAAAAATAAAAAAGAATAACCACAATAACCGAAAAATGGTACAGTTTGATCACATTTCTAGGTTTTTCTTAAAATGCCCATAATTTTCAAACTGCACGGGATAGATTTTTTTTCAGATTTTTCTCGTGATGGTTATGATCAATCCTGTCACCCCGTTTCGGCTTGACGTTGAGTTTTGGGACACCCTGTATATAAAAGGAGAACTGACTGACTGACATATCAACGTACAGCCGAAACTACTGGGGCTAGGAATGTGAAATTTTGCACACGGCTTCCTATTATAATGTAGGGAAGCACTAAGAAGGGGTTTTTGGAAATTTAACCTTTAAGGGGGTGAAAAGGGGGAATTAGGAAAGTACGTAACCCACGCGGACGAAGTCGCGGGAAAAGTGCTAGTAGAACATAAAATGAAAATGACTGGGTTTCGATTACTCCTACTGTTGCAACATTTCAGGCAACTAAAGGATACGGAGATGTAATGTTATCTTTGATTTTAAGTTGGCCAGTTACAGTTCACAAGTTAAAAGGAACACTAGAAAAAGCTGTTATAGATCTAGGCAAGAAAATATTCGCCAAAGGACTGATGTATGTTGCTCTGGGTCGTGTCCAAATCTTGGAAGGAATAGCGTTGTCTGACTCAGATGCAAACAAATTATTGAGCAGGCCACACGACGAAAGAGCATTACTAGAGATGACGCAATTACGCAACTTAAATTCAGTCATTTGATTTTCATTGATTGCTGCTTCAGCATGAAGAGTAAGTAGCGGTTGTCTTATGTTAAACTTCATGCTGGAGTTCTCTAAACTGTCCTTCGTCTTCATTATCACCCCTAATGACAGTCACAGCCCATTAAGGTATAAAGTTCTTATCAATACAAATTAATCAAGCTCGAACACAAGGTAGCTGCTGTAAATCGTTGAGGAGTTTCATCGACTGTCTCTCGGCTCCATCATCAGATCTTCTCCAGACCTTTAATTAATTGTAGTGCTTTAAAATACTTACAAACGGACTAATTGCCCCTCGATTTCTCTGGTCTGCCATCATCAAACCCTGATTTCCATATCATGGGTCCACCTATGAAACATCTTCTTTCCAACAAAAAAAAAAGAATCATAAAAATCCGTTCATAAACAAAGTTATCCGCGAACAAACATAAAATAAAAGCATAAACAGGGTGAATTTTTCAACTGAGCATGGAAGTATCGAACTTTGCAACTATATCCGAAACTATGAAGAATATCAAAAAACGGTGAAAGAAGTCTCGGGTCCGATTTTGACGAAAACTAAAACTGCATCATTGGATTTAAAAAAAAAACAATCATCCTGGTCAGGAATCGAAGCCGCTGATGTTGGAAAAAACCACAGCCTGTATTATTACACCATTCGATAGTGTCGCTAATTAGGATCAAATTCTGAGAAGTAATCATATACGACAAACTTACGGAAACGTGTAATCTATATATATAAAAGGAGAACTGAGTGACTGACATCAACGTACAGCCGAAACTACTGGGGCTAGGAATGTGAAATTTTGCACACGGCTTTCTATTATAATGTAGGGGAGCACTAAGAAGGGGTTTTTAGAAATTTAACCTTTAAGGGGGTGAAAAAGGGGAATTAGGAAAGTACGTAACCCACGCGGACGAAGTCGCGGGCAAAGTGCTAGTTTAAAAAGAAACTGATCAATCTTCAAAGCATTGATTTTTCTTCCAAATCCAATGATGCAGTTTTAGGTTTCGTCAAAATCGGCGTCGAGACTCCTTTCAACGTTTTTTCAAAATCAAAATCAAAAGTTTTTATTTCACATAGGCCCATGAGGGCACTTATAAAACGTCGACAGCAGGTGCACGGTTCGGGTTGGTCGATTCCATGGAGAAGAACCGGCAAGAAACTCCATAGTTACTCTTTTGATATTTCTAATAGTTTCATATACTTATAACCATTGAATTGAGAAACCTCCTTTTTAAAGTCGGTTAAAAAGCGAACGACTGTGGCATACCGGTTTTAGAGAGGCTACAACCGGAATCTTGTATCTATACATACTTTTACTGATTGGAATTGAAACAATATTTTCGTGTTTATCCAACTCCGTTAATCGAGGAAGGCTGTAGGCTAATAAAACATCGGGCTACGATCAATATGAGAGTTGCACCAATGAAAAATGTAGCAAAATCGGGAAAAAGGATTAATTTTCGAGAGCTTCCGTTGTCCACGATAGGATATGTCTATCTTTTCAGGTTAACTTACTATAATATAACCTTTTTATGGAAATCGAATTATTTATAAAATAATGCGAATACCTTCGGAAATACCGAAGTTATTTTCGGATTCGGAGGATTCATCAAAGGATTTGGAGGATTAAATGATATTAATCCTATTTTTATATTAAAGGATTAATATATTTAATCCTTATCCAAATAGTCATCATAAGTATTTAATTTTGAACAAAATTGCCCTTGAAATCGTTTGATTTCAATGAATATCTTAGGAGATCTCATAGTTTCAAAATAATACCGCAACAAAATGATTATGGGCTTAGCATGTCACAATTGCGGCGGTTAGATCCCTCTTTGAGTAATGGTTGGAGAGGCGCCACGGCCTCCTCACATCCCCTCTGACGTAAGTCCTCACCGGACACGGTTGTTTCGGAAGCTACCTCAGGAATCAGAGGCAGGCGAAGGGAATGGGGAGCAGTCGGAACGCGTGACGACCAAGGACAAGGCCCGAGGCATCGGTACGTCGTCATGGAACTGACGGAGCCTCCTTATCCAGGATCCTCCATGGGCCACACGCCTAACGTTACGCGGGTGAAACCACGGGCTGAAGTCTTAAATAAAATACTAACTAGAGATGTAATAATTAATTTCTAGTCTAGTAACTTTGTCATTTGTTTTTGTAGCAAGTAAGCATAGAGCGCGAGTTATACATGCGTGGCGCGCTGGAGTCGTGCGCAGTGGCGCGCGCAGCGCTGCGGCGGGCGGCGGCCGCGCGGCCCGCGCTGTGCCTGGCCTCCGCGCTGCTGCGGGCCGCGGCCGCCACCCTGCTGCACAGGCTGCGAGCTTACCTAGGTGAGTAGTAGTGAGTAGCTCACATAGAGCGCGAGCGGAACATGCGCGGCCCGCGCTGTGCCTGGCCTCCGCGCTGCTGCGGGCCGCGGCCGCCACCCTGCTGCACAGGCTGCGAGCTTACCTAGGTGAGTAGTAGTGAGTAGCTCACATAGAGCGCGAGCGGAACATGCGCGGCCCGCGCTGTGCCTGGCCTCCGCGCTGCTGCGGGCCGCGGCCGCCACCCTGCTGCACAGGCTGCGAGCTTACCTAGGTGAGTAGTAGTGAGTAGCTCACATAGAGCGCGAGCGGAACATGCGCGGCCCGCGCTGTGCCTGGCCTCCGCGCTGCTGCGGGCCGCGGCCGCCACCCTGCTGCACAGGCTGCGAGCTTACCTAGGTGAGTAGTAGTGAGTAGCTCACATAGAGCGCGAGCGGAACATGCGCGGCCCGCGCTGTGCCTGGCCTCCGCGCTGCTGCGGGCCGCGGCCGCCACCCTGCTGCACAGGCTGCGAGCTTACCTAGGTGAGTAGTAGTGAGTAGCTCACATAGAGCGCGAGCGGAACATGCGCGGCCCGCGCTGTGCCTGGCCTCCGCGCTGCTGCGGGCCGCGGCCGCCACCCTGCTGCACAGGCTGCGAGCTTACCTAGGTGAGTAGTAGTGAGTAGCTCACATAGAGCGCGAGCGGAACATGCGCGGCCCGCGCTGTGCCTGGCCTCCGCGCTGCTGCGGGCCGCGGCCGCCACCCTGCTGCACAGGCTGCGAGCTTACCTAGGTGAGTAGTAGTGAGTAGCTCACATAGAGCGCGAGCGGAACATGCGCGGCCCGCGCTGTGCCTGGCCTCCGCGCTGCTGCGGGCCGCGGCCGCCACCCTGCTGCACAGGCTGCGAGCTTACCTAGGTGAGTAGTAGTGAGTAGCTCACATAGAGCGCGAGCGGAACATGCGCGGCCCGCGCTGTGCCTGGCCTCCGCGCTGCTGCGGGCCGCGGCCGCCACCCTGCTGCACAGGCTGCGAGCTTACCTAGGTGAGTAGTAGTGAGTAGCTCACATAGAGCGCGAGCGGAACATGCGCGGCCCGCGCTGTGCCTGGCCTCCGCGCTGCTGCGGGCCGCGGCCGCCACCCTGCTGCACAGGCTGCGAGCTTACCTAGGTGAGTAGTAGTGAGTAGCTCACATAGAGCGCGAGCGGAACATGCGCGGCCCGCGCTGTGCCTGGCCTCCGCGCTGCTGCGGGCCGCGGCCGCCACCCTGCTGCACAGGCTGCGAGCTTACCTAGGTGAGTAGTAGTGAGTAGCTCACATAGAGCGCGAGCGGAACATGCGCGGCCCGCGCTGTGCCTGGCCTCCGCGCTGCTGCGGGCCGCGGCCGCCACCCTGCTGCACAGGCTGCGAGCTTACCTAGGTGAGTAGTAGTGAGTAGCTCACATAGAGCGCGAGCGGAACATGCGCGGCCCGCGCTGTGCCTGGCCTCCGCGCTGCTGCGGGCCGCGGCCGCCACCCTGCTGCACAGGCTGCGAGCTTACCTAGGTGAGTAGTAGTGAGTAGCTCACATAGAGCGCGAGCGGAACATGCGCGGCCCGCGCTGTGCCTGGCCTCCGCGCTGCTGCGGGCCGCGGCCGCCACCCTGCTGCACAGGCTGCGAGCTTACCTAGGTGAGTAGTAGTGAGTAGCTCACATAGAGCGCGAGCGGAACATGCGCGGCCCGCGCTGTGCCTGGCCTCCGCGCTGCTGCGGGCCGCGGCCGCCACCCTGCTGCACAGGCTGCGAGCTTACCTAGGTGAGTAGTAGTGAGTAGCTCACATAGAGCGCGAGCGGAACATGCGCGGCCCGCGCTGTGCCTGGCCTCCGCGCTGCTGCGGGCCGCGGCCGCCACCCTGCTGCACAGGCTGCGAGCTTACCTAGGTGAGTAGTAGTGAGTAGCTCACATAGAGCGCGAGCGGAACATGCGCGGCCCGCGCTGTGCCTGGCCTCCGCGCTGCTGCGGGCCGCGGCCGCCACCCTGCTGCACAGGCTGCGAGCTTACCTAGGTGAGTAGTAGTGAGTAGCTCACATAGAGCGCGAGCGGAACATGCGCGGCCCGCGCTGTGCCTGGCCTCCGCGCTGCTGCGGGCCGCGGCCGCCACCCTGCTGCACAGGCTGCGAGCTTACCTAGGTGAGTAGTAGTGAGTAGCTCACATAGAGCGCGAGCGGAACATGCGCGGCCCGCGCTGTGCCTGGCCTCCGCGCTGCTGCGGGCCGCGGCCGCCACCCTGCTGCACAGGCTGCGAGCTTACCTAGGTGAGTAGTAGTGAGTAGCTCACATAGAGCGCGAGCGGAACATGCGCGGCCCGCGCTGTGCCTGGCCTCCGCGCTGCTGCGGGCCGCGGCCGCCACCCTGCTGCACAGGCTGCGAGCTTACCTAGGTGAGTAGTAGTGAGTAGCTCACATAGAGCGCGAGCGGAACATGCGCGGCGCTGCGATAAATAAACAACGTAAAGGCGTGCCCGTGGGCAGTACACGCGCACAACCGCGCATGCTACGCAACTCCAATGTCAGTGGACGCGTCATATTTTACACGCAATGGTTAGTGTGCAAGGATCGTAGCGTCACGTCCCTGCACGTGACGCTACGATCCTTGTACTGACTAAAATTCACAAATAATTGTTCTTAAGGGACACACGACCGCAACAGTCGTATGCTAGCACAGGTGCGAACCAGGGCCGGATTAACCCAAAGAAAGTTTTAGCCTTCTGGACCGCTGCAAATCAAATCTTTATTGAAAAGTGATAGCAACGAGGTCGATAAATTGAACATTTCTGCACCACATTAATCCAGATTTTAATCGAAAAGTCAATTGAAACATATGACTTTTCTTTGCCGTGACCAGCCACACATATCGGGCGTACTAAACCCGATTTGGAACTTTCCCATACTATGACGAGACACATTTTATTTAAAAAGCCAGCTTGAAAAAATTATGCTTCCTGTACCACGACAAGACAAAGATTTACGAAAAAGCGAGCGAAACGAGCAATTATAATGACAGGCGAGTGAAGCAGACTCGTAATCTTAAACGTATAGGACCGTTATAATTCAAACCTTACCTTTTGACCGCTCCATCTACATATATTTTCATAAAAAGAAGAAGGAGGCTTTAATTAGACAACCTATTAATCCCTAGCGTATGGTATGAACCATTGTCGAATAACAGATGAGGGTATATATTCCTTAATCGGATCTTAAACCACAGTAATGTAGTGATTGAGGAACAATGCTATTTTTCGTTTAATGAAAAGATTTTTTTCGAGGCCCGGGGCCCCTAGACATAGCGGGGCTCCTAGGCAATTGCCCACTTTTACTGAGGGTTAATCCGGCCCTGGTATGAACTCACCTTTACAGTATACATATAATTATTTTGACACTGGTGAACAACCACAATTCCAAATTTACTGAACCAGTAATCTAAACTTGGTATATGTGCCAAATTGAAAGAAACATTTGTTGTTTCAGATCGTCACACTCATTCAGCAGAAATGGCAAAGGAACGCGCTGCATTACAGGAACTGTTGTCTACAATGACGTTGGGACAGTTGTTACCACATCCACTAAGTCATATGCTCGAGCTAGCGCCTGAACTTACGGCTAGTGAGGTTAACATGCACTAAATATTTTAAAATTTCTGCTGTATTTACTATGAACTTTCATAGATCAAAACGTTTTCGGATATTGGTTTGCGAAAGTATTTATCAGCTTGTTTTTTTAATGTTGCATTAATTATTTTGCAGATAGTACAAGTTCTTCGCGATTGCTTATGGAATTACACAAGGGATCATGTACCTTCACCGGCATTGTTTACATGTGACTCAACTGGTAAGGTTTTAATTGTTTTTAAACGACTTTTCAAAAAAAGGAGAGTTATTAAACCTCCTTTTGTAAGTAATCTAATATAATATCCGAAACTACCTTACTGATTTCAATGAAATACGTTTGAAACCGCTAAGTTGTGTGTGAAACAGTGGCGAGTCACTAGTATCTGAAGTATTATTTTATTATTTATTATTATGTAACTATTTTGTTCTAATTTTCTTTTTTACAGGCCTCCATTGGCGCGATCCCTCAACTTGCAAGCCCCCTACAACGTACACGGACACCCTACGATTGATAATCCAGAAAAGAATTTCTAAACTTGGTCACCTCTACCCAATAATGTTTCTGAATCTTGAAAAAGAAAACTAAATTGATAAACTAGTTTTAGCTATTGTAAATAATGTAAATAGTTTTACTTGATAAGGAAATAAAGTGCCTAATGCAAGTACACGTCTCGAGTTTTAATTTAGTTGTAGAATTAATGGCTTCTCCTTTCTTCCCCTAAAATAGTTTGTCCGAAAATCATAATACGTTTGCTATAAAATTCAGTAACCATAATATTCAAAAATTCTAATTCTACCTTTGCCTCTAAAGCTATTCTGACATAATATCGAGTAGGTACCTAATTACCTGAATCTCCTTATTTTGAAATTAAGTCATATGTCATAAGTATTTTATTACACAATCTGTATTACTCTGAAGGTTCACTTAGGTATAGTAAAATTAATATTTCTAAAAACATTGAAACAGACAGACAGACATAGCCAGAAATTGCCCAAAATAGAGTGGTTTGGAATGAAAAAGGGGGGGCCTTTGCCCAGCAATGGGACTCAAAACTAGGCTATTCATCATCTGCCTAGCCTTTTCCCAACTGTATTGGGGTCGCCTTCCACACAAAATAGGCTATTAAAAAAAAAAACATTAGGTCTTAGTGACAAACGAATCGCAGTTTTGTTTGTCCCAGCGCTAGAGTGTAATTTATAATCGCATGGGCGCGGATTGGCGAGGCGGGCCGTGAGTTCAAAAACAGGTTTCAATGTTATATGGCAAGTAATATTATGTGACTTTAAGTTTGAGCAAGTTATCATTCGGACAAATGATGATTAGGTCAAAATTGGAATAGAATAGATGTTGCCCATTATGATAAAATAAACTAAACCAGATAGTATTGTCGCGGGACTAAACAGCGACCGTGACCCCGGAACGGAAAGGGCTATTGAAGGACACCGTGGATTTTAGTCAGTACAAGTCTGACAGTCCCTCTTGCTCTGCCCAGTGTGGGACGACTCATTTTATGATTTTATCACGCTAAAAAACTCAGATATTATACGTAGTAGTATTTAGTACGTCTCTAAAATATCTACCCGGACATCCGCGTCCGTATTTTTGTCACAAAGGCCTTGAACTCATCCCAGAAAAATTCTAAAAAAAACTACTTGTCAGCCGTCTGATTGTCAATTTCATTTGACATCTTTCAAGTTTTTGGATTTTGACAGATGACGCAGGCTAAAAGTAAACCAGCCAAGATCAGATTTCGCAAAATATAAAAATATTGTATTGAAATGAAAGAATAAATAAGTAATAATGAGTGTAGCAGTAGCGAGTAGTGAGTGCCCGCCCCCGGGTATAAGATTAAGATGTTACACCTGCTTCAGTTTGGACAGAAATTTGAAACCATTGACACCTGATGAAAGACTTCTTGTGGCTATGCTATGCCCAGAAATGTTTTCTCATGCTAAGGTAAATTGTTATCCGCCTTTAAGATGACCCACTGACCAATTTATTTGCAATTCTAACATCAAAATGAAATGTAAACTTTTCATACACCAAACATAAATAAACAACTTGAATGTAAATAGAATATACAGTCCAATTCAATATTGATTTCCAAAATAGTAAACAAAAAAAACTTTTTGATGAATAAATGTAATAAATTCTAAAAAGAAATTTAAAAATGTAATAAATATTACACTTTTTAAATTCACTATAATTAATTTTTTTGTGTCATAACAAGAGAAAGCATAGGCTTCCATAATTCATTCTCAGATAGACTCAGTACTCAGTAAATTCTGACTGAATATGATAATAATGAAGGCCATTGGTTTGCACTCTATACGTGACACAACTTTTCATTGGGAACTACATAGATTCTATTTTCTAAGTGGACATGGATGGCTAAATTTTAAATAGGGAGAAATAGAGAAAATCACGCCAAGAAGGCTTGCAACCTTTGGTAAAAGATAAAACTGTATTATTGGTTTTTTTTTACACCATTCTCATAATGTTGATATTGAGGATCAACTTCTGGAAATAAATTTCATCATGCTAAGCAATAACTTAGTAGTCTACAAACTTGACTAGATGTTAATCTCATACTCAACTTAAGATAATTTGACAAATCTTAGATTTTGCTTTTATTCCTCATGCTGCACTTGACCAAATTGATTCGTAAGTACCCATATAATTTTGTCTCCAACAACCATTTTTTTTCAAATTTTTTCAGCCCTCTTCCCAATACCTCATATGTTGGGAGTGTGAGTTTACAATTGTCAAAATAAAGCGATTCCAGGCCAGACTAGGAAAGGCACACCTCAGAATTAAGATGAACATACAAGGTGTTAAAACTGTAAGTATGTTTGGTTCCAAAATAATTTGATATATACTTTTTTTGGGCAGGCATGTAAAAAATAACTTTCAGTCAAAAGTTATTTTGCACTTTTTAAGAAGTTAATTAATAAAAAGTTAGTTTAGAAGTTGTTAGTGTGTCTTGAAAATGAAACTTTTCCAGGTGGTCGAAGGATTATCAAGCTTAATAAAAACAGGAGTAGAAACAATAAACTTAATACCACCGGCACCAGTAATTGTACCAAGCAATCAGAAACAACCCAGTCCTAACCCATCTTCTATGTGTAAGATAGAACCAGTAACTATTAAGGTTGAGATTGATGACAAAGATAAATATCTTAGTAATGACAACAGTGAAATGATACAATCCTCGAAAATGCAGCAAGACTCCAGCGATGAGGCTACTGATACGGCTAGTGAAATCGACATGAATGAAGGTCAGTGTCTTTTTGTTTGAATCGACACGCAGCAGCAGTCAATAGCTTAACCACTCCACTAATCGTGCCATCAAAAAACAAAGAATTAATTTATTTTGATGCCACGGCTAGCGCAGTCGCATAAGGATCGGTCGCATTCGGTTCTCATCTGATTGTTTGTGTGTGCGAGTTTAATCTCTAGACATTCCCCCCTCCATGGCGCAACGATTTATTAAAAAAGGAAGATTTTCACTACAATTTTTTGTATTTTCTGTCATGAAAAATTCATAAAATCCCTTTAAAGTAAAACTCAGTTTCCTGTGTATGGTCAAGGGAATATGACGATGCCTACATAATATTGCAAATAGTCATATTGGTCTTTTAAGCTTACGAACTTTAGATTGCGGTTTGTGTATAAATTATAGAATGCTTAGAATATCGAATTACCAAAAATAAACAATAAATAAATAAAAAATAATAAATAAATATTCCACAACTATCACACAACGCCATCTAGTCCCAAGCTAAGCAGAGCTTGTGTTATTGGTACTAGACAACTGATAAACATACTTATTTTCTAAATACATACCTATTATAGATAAATTACACCCAGACACAGAACAATTGATTGATGAAACATTTGTCCTGGGTGGGAATAGAACCCACGACCTCCGGCATAGCAGTCAGGGTCGCTAACCACTAGACCAACAGGCCTGTCGCATAATAATACTTGATGATTACATTTCTAGATCCACTAAAGACACCAAAGCCGAAAAAGACGAATCTTTTAATGAAATGTGAAAGTATAGATATGCCCGCACAAAATGCGGTAAATGATGCAACGATTGTTATACCCACACCAAATGTTATACCTCAAATAGTGACTGTTGACGTGCCAAAAGAAAATGTAACTCTCAGAGGGTGCAGAGAACCAGTAAAAGTTACCCGTGGAAATTCAAGGAAAGAAAGAGAAAGAAGAAATGTACCTACTGTAGTAAAAAGTAAAGGACGAAGTGCCCCGAATCCAGTAAAAGGTAAAGGGATTGTTCAAACATTTTCAAAATGCGAAGAAGTGACTCTAAAACCACCAACTGAACCATCAGACTTGGGCATGGATGGTTTTGAAGAATATGATGAAGTGAAATGTTTAATTTTAAACAAATCTGAATTAGCCAAATTTAGGGATGCACAGAGGTTAAAGCAGGGGTATAAAGGATGTGCATTTAAATGTGACTCATGTATTGAAAAATTCAATAGTCAAAAGAATTTGGATGAACATAATAAGAAACATGTTTTGGTATGTATCTTATTACTTGAAGCACGCCAACGTACAGCTACAGAGAATTTTAAACAACTCATAAAAAAAGGAATAATTTCACCAAAACAAATTTATATCTTTTACAGGCACGTGGCAGCCATATCTGCGAAGTGTGCCAACAGAGGTTTTATGATAAAAGTGTTCGAGATGATCATTACAAGCTACATTTTGTGTAAGTATGTATTCTGTGTCGCCTGGCTAACGACCACTATCCTGTCCCGCACGGTATGCACCGCAGACCGTGATTGTAGTTAAAAAACAGTTTCAGTAACAGTACCAGAAATTGTTTTAAAGAAAGTTAATATTGATTTTATATGTTTCACTACCTCTTAAACGAATATGTCGTAATATTATGATAGCAAAATTAAACTTTATTTTCAGAGTGTATCAATGCCTGCAATGCCCATATCAGAGCAACGACCGATTAAAAATATCTGAGCACATTAGAAGGAATCATGAGGTCTCTGTGTTTGAGTGCAAGAAATGTAATATATATTTCAAGTAAGTATAAGCATTACTATAACCTTTTTTGATGGGCTTTCTACATTTTTATAATATGGTTCCATTCAACACAAGGATAATAATGACGTGACTTTTAGGTAATGAGCGATATTTTCATTAGTAACAGTAACGACTCTTAGAACTACTGTACTTCCGCAGTTATTTATCCCCTACCTATAAAGATGGTTAAACTGACCTAAGTGTAAAAAAAATAGTTCTACAGGTGAATCATTCAAACCCCATGTTAGCCAACGTAATAACCGGCGGTAATTAAACTGCGACAAGACTATAGCTATGCTAGCGCCATTATTGTCACAATTAATGACAACGCGGTTGGCGCAGTGGTTGACCGATCGACTACTGCGCAGCGTTTCGCGAGTTCAAATATTTGTATGATCTGGGTTTGACTGTTTACATATGTAAATTTAAATGTTTGTAGACGCACCTACGATACAGGAATTTACTATTCTCAGTTACCGACTTTAGAAAACTGAAACCCAAATTAAACCTATACCTATTTCTTTATAATTTCTGTTACTGGAACTGCCACTACTTCTCTTACAGAACATTTAAAGAGAAGCGTAGACATAGAGTGTCTGTCCATGCGAAGCGACAACCTTGCGAAGAATGTAACAAAACGTTTTGTAATCGGAGTCAGTTGACAACGCACATGGCGTGAGTATTGCTCTTTATTACTAGCTGACCCATGCCCACTTACCTAGGCGTCGAAACTTTTTTTTATCGATTTGGGGTGTAGGCGGGTGATTTTTCATTACTCATACTCTGAAATTAGGTCATTACATGGCTGATTGCCGGAGGAACTGGAGAGACCTTGTCCAACACTAGGAAAATACATACTAAGAATATATACATTATATACATACTTAAAATGTTCGGGACATATTTGATCCAGCAGTTAGGCCACTAGGGCTCTCTCTGTGAAATCTATCTTTATTTTAGACCATTTATTTCAAAGAGTCTCAGCAAAATGACCCCCACCTCTAGTGGGCCAAAGCCTGCTGGGGTCGCGGGACTCACGAATTACCGTGACCCCGGTATGTAAAGGGCTATTGAAGGACACCGTGGATTTTAGTCAGTACGAGTCTGACACTCCTTTCCACTCTGCCCTGGGTGGGAGGACTCATTTGATGATTTTAACACGATAAAATAAAAGTCCCTCGAACTATTAGCGCCCTCACTGTGTTAGGGGACCAAATCCCGTAATCCCGTTTCAGAGGAGTGACAAACACCTGTGACAAGAAATTTTTATTTACATAATAGACTAGCTTTTCTTGGCGATTTTGCCCACTCACAACTACTAACTACTTACTAACGGCCCGTTCACGTGAATAGTTAAATATAATTTTAATTTTATATAATTTTCGTTCTAAGCTGTGAACAGTGCTGCGGGCGGAGCGATAATAAGACATTAATTACTTTGTAAGTACGCGAATTCGACACAGGCGGCACCTCGTGGCTTGTTACAAACATTTCTATACATTTGATCTTATCGCTCGCCGCGCTAAGTAACTGCTTACAGTGGCAGCAAAGCGGGTGAACTACAAGTTCAGCTCTGCCTGATTCTCCGCAGTATTTTTAACTTCTAAGTGTAAAACTCCTTTGCCATTCCGATTTGAACATCGTCCTGTAACTAACGAAGTATTTTTTGTTTTATTCAGTATACATCAAAGAGAAACGACAGAATGTCCCACATGTAAGAAGAAGATTAGAAATAATTATTTAGAAACACACATGAAATCACATGAAGACACTGTAAGTTGACAAGTTTTGCAATACTCTTGATAGTATGTCAAAATCTATCGCCCCCATAGAGGACCCAACGCCTGCCGTAGTCACGAGACTGTCTAAACAGGAAACCGTGAACCTGGAACGTAAAGGATATTGAAGGAACACCGTGGATTTTAGTCAGTATGAGTCTGACAAACCATGCTTCACCTCCTATCCATGTTTTTGGTTAATTGTTCATTAAATGTTACAAAATCTTAGCTTTTAAAATAATTTGCATGCTGAGTAGTAGTAAGCGGAATATGTAGAACTTTTTAAATGTAGCACCTCAATGTACCATATTTCACGCAAATAAAGATATTCTATTCTATGTTGCCTTCTTAGGCCAAAAACATGCAGCCAAATAGATCTCTTCGCTGCTACCGACAACGCGGTGGAAATGGCGGAGTTTTGGGCCAATAAAATATAAATACCGTCGTGCCAGCGACACGAAAAAGAAGAAGTATGAGTCTGACAGTCCCTTCTGTTCCAACTAGTGCGGGAGGATTCATTTGACGATTTTAAAACGAAAAAATAAAAAATGTTTTTTTTTGCGATGTTTCCCTTTATCTTGGGCATTTTATAAACTAAAATCGATAAGCGAAATAGAAACACTTTTATACAACACCTGTTTGTTTCGAATTTTATCTTATATATTATTTCTTATATATTTCTTAATTACATCTTACATATTTTTTATATCTTATATATTTTCAGACCGAGGAAGGAGCTTACTGTGTTGATTGTGAGAAAACCTTTAAGACTCTGAAAAGCTACCAATCTCATCTTAAAACTAGTCTTAAGCATAATACGGTTGAAAAAGTTCGGTATGTACTATTTCTGAAAAAGTCGTGTTTGTCCAATTTGATGCTTATTAGCAACACTATGTAATAATACAGGGTGTGTTTTAATTTTGTGAGACTCCTTTCAATGTTCTTCATATTTTCACAGCCGTCCACGCCAAGTTGAAAAATACACCCTGTTTAGTGAATTTCAGCGTTACGCTAATAAGTTTATCAAGTTTTCAAGAAATGATATTGTTTGCAGCATTAAATGTGATCATTGCGACAAATACTTCTCTGCGGCCGGCTTGAAGCATCACCAAGAAGAAATTAGAGGAATTAAATATACCTGTGATATTTGTAAGAAGGTAGGTAAGAAAGGAGGAGGTTATAAAAAAAAAAGATCACCTCGATCTATATCTAGATTCATTTCAAACGAATATCCGTATATTATTTTATTATCCACAAAATTGAAAACAACAATTTCATTTATTTTGTGAACAACTTACACGTGACCAAGAAATAATTATAATAAAATTCAAAAGACAGAAGACGAGTTATTTCCAGTATCTCTAGAATACGGACTTCCACTTGTTGTCGAACTTAAAAAAATAAGTCGGTATTTACGAAACGAACTATTCCATCCTATCAAATCAATTAACAGAGAAGAATTACCTACAACATGAATCAATATTAATATGAACATATATAATTAATTTAAAATATTTCCATTTAAGGATAGTAAAAATAAAATAATTCTGGAAAGACACATACGCTTCGTCCACAAGGGGCAGAAGCCACAGCCCAAACCCAGAATCTGTGAATATTGCGGAAAATCTTTTACCGTAAGTATTAATAGTAATCTATGGTTTTTTTATTGCCTCGTTGTTCTAGTGGTCGCAAACACTACTGCTGAGCACGAGGCCCTGGTTTCGATTCCCGGGTTGGGCAGATCCATTAAAAATTCTCAGTAGCAGCCCTAAGTTTAGATTTATGCCTTGTTGTTGGCAATAGGCTCACCCTGTATCACAATATGTCTCAAAATTTTATAATCAACTTAACAATAAAATTGTAACCTCAAATATATAAGCTCATTCTCGTTTCACTTATTCCACTAAGACGGTGAATATTTTGGAGGTTTTAAAGAGATTTTGTTTTAATTTTACAGATTAAAAAATCTCTACAGGAACATATAAACAGTCATTTAGGCAATCGACCCCATGTTTGCGGTGATTGTGGAGCTACATTTGTTTATTCTGCAGCTTTTTATATGCATCGAAGACTTGTACATAAACAGAAGAGGAGAAAAGATATGCCGAGTTAAGTGGGCTCTAATATTGACCCTGATGTTGTGAAACTGCTTCTGTGAATGGCTAAAAACCCGGGTTTCGAAACCAAAAGTATTATTGTAAAACTATGCCCGCCTCGGTCAAAATTGACATATCAGCGCCCGTGTTCATAAACGCTGGTTAAGACGACGAATATTTAACTAATTTTAAAGAAAATTTCTTTTAATTTTGCAGATAAAAAAATGTCTAGTGCAACATATAAACAGTCATTTAGGGAACCGAACTCTTGTTTGCAAAGATTGTGGAGCGACATTCGTGTATTCAGGATCTTTATATACACATCGAAGACTTGTGCACAAAGTAAAGAGAAAATATGAAATGACTAATTAAAAGGACAATTATTGTAATGAAAAAGAAACTTTATTTGCATCTACAGAAATTCTTACATCCTTATAGTCGCGGGATTTACTTGTGATAGTTGAAACTATAGTTCTTTCAGTTATTTTACCTCAGTCATCACTGCCAGTACCTAAACTGGTGTGTTACGATTACTGTAATCTTATTAACACCTTAAGAAGCTTGCTGTTGGATCCCTAAAGGCGCGTTTACACGGGCAACAAAAATTGCCCCAGCATCAATTTGGCAAAATGTTTTGCAACTACATATTACATATGAGCGAACATATATACTTTCATACACGAGCAATTCAGTTGGGAAAACTACGCTTGCCATGGACGAAATTACATATTCTTGCAGCGGCTTCTTGTTGCGCTTTTATCATCATGAGTCTATGGAAATATGGAATATATGGAACAATTAGAAGCAAAATTGATGTTTTTTTTAAGTAGTTACTTATTGCTCAACTAATTAATTGCTTAACAAATTGATCCATTCGTGTTGCCGAGCGATTTATGCGCAAAAAATTACCCGTGTAAACGCACCTTAATGTCAGAGCTTAAATAACTGCGACGAGGACTGTAGTTTTTACCTTATGATGTTCATTATAATTACAATTTTGAAAATGTAATGTAAATAATTTATGGATATCTAAACGACTTGTTGACCCAAGATCTGGCTTTTATCTTGGCCAGAGACTAAGCATAGTAAGACCGCGATCCCACTGGAGTTTTACGAGAGTTGGCGTCTCTTTAACGTCTGCGCAGCGTCAACGTTGCGAAGACGCAAAGTTGACGTAGCGATTCTCTAGTGGCAGGCGTTCGCCTTGCGACCTCGCAACGTTAACGTCGCGTTTGTTGGCCATAGAATTATTTGCGCGACGTTAACGTCGCGTTCAGCGAACGTTAACGCTTGCCCCGCGACGACAACTTCGCGTCTGCTCAACGTTAGCTTTGCGCAGACGTTGGAAAGACGTCAACACTCGTAAAACGCCTGAGGGACAGCGCTCAAGCATAGCCATACAAAGAGGCAAAGCCAACAGTCTCTTAGTCCCATTACCAGCTGAATGTTGAGGATGAATTACAAGATGCTTTGTTATTACTTTTAGTATTTTATATTTCAATAAGTATTTTTTTTAAGTCTGTAATTAAGGTTGAAGTTTGTATAAAATAAAACAATACTAAAAAAAATAAAAATATTGTTGATTTTTTTTTTTAAATTTAATGTAAGTTTTTTTTCAATGCTAACCATCTTTCGAACAAACTGTAAAATTGGAACTAGTGCTCTTGTTTAGACTCGTAGGAACCAAACACAACAAACGTTAAGGTGAACAAACAGATTATTAGATAAACAAGTAAAGATTTTTCGCAGAAATTTAAGAAAAAAAATTAAGAGGTCAAGGAAGGATCATATAAGATAAAAAAAGACGACTTAAAAGCCTCTATAGCCAGACCATTGACAATTTGACATTTGTCCATGGATGTCAATGTCAAATTAATGAGAAACAAAATATTTTTGGAATTGTGGTTTTCCAAACAATTAAAAATATTGTAAATATACAAAGAAAATTGGGAAATCTTACACAAAATAAGAGATGTCTACATCTACAAGTGAATCTAAGCCTGAAGCAATGGAGGCAGACTCAAGAAAGCCGATATGTTTGATAATTTTAGGTTAGTTTTTTTGTGAATTGTTGCTTTGTACCAAAGCGGGTTTGATTACTAAATATTTGTTATTTAATAAGGCATGGCGGGTGCTGGAAAAACTTCGTTTACTCGGCGACTCTCCAGTAAGGTCGTGGAAGGCTCTAGACCTTACCTTATCAATTTAGATCCGGCGTGTAGAGAAGTCCCGTATCCTGCTAACATTGGTAAGCATTCAACAATAATCCACTAAACTTTCATCACTGTTAAGTTTCTTATAAGGTTCGTTAAATGATGGTTTTAAAAAGACTTTCCCAATTTATTTGATTATTGAATTACTATGAATCTTAAGAATATCAACAAACATGGTTATCAAAACTCCTAGACTATAATATCTTTTATATATTTTGTTTTGTTTCTAGATATAAGAGACACAGTGAACTACAAAGAGGTGATGAAACAATACGGACTGGGGCCCAATGGTGGTATAGTAACTGCTCTCAATTTATTCTCCACAAAGTTTGGACAAGTTATCGATTTGATAGAGAAGGCTGGGAAGAAACACAAGTACTGCATTATAGACACTCCAGGTATGTTTATTATCTTATTTATATCTATAAATATAATTACTTAATGTTCATAAGTTATATTTGAGTCTGATCTATATGACATACATTATCGACTTGTTGCTAAAAGAGTATTGTGAATTTGTTACTTTGAATACTCTAGATGCAGAAGGCAGACAGCTTACTGTAGCAGTTTACGAGTGGCCACTGTCTAGCTGTGTACTATCAGAACTCTTGAAAATATAACTTGAATGTTGCCAGAGTAATATTTCAAATGCAATTATTTAAAAAGTTTTATTTTATCTTTTTCATAACTTTCAGGTCAAATAGAAGTGTTCACATGGTCAGCTTCAGGCACAATAGTAACAGAAGCACTAGCATCAACATGTCCCACTGTAGTTGTATATGTAATGGACACAGTCCGCAGTGTCTCACCAGTCACATTTATGTCCAACATGCTGTATGCATGCTCAATATTGTACAAAACAAGGCTGCCTTTTATTGTTGTTATGAATAAGGTATGTTTTCTTTAATTTTCTTGTTGTAGAGGACATTTGGGGAGTCACTCTATGAGAAATGGAGATATTTAGATGTATCTGCATAGGTAGACTGGAAGGCAGCTCTAAATAGTGGGGCCAAGGCTAGGGTGGGAGACAAATAATCTTGTTTTTGGGATAAAATATGGGAAATTAAAAAAAAAGTATTAGTTCACAAGCTTTAGAACAAGTATATTTTCAAGATAATTATACAGACAATATTTATATTTGCAGCAGTCTTGGAGGTTGAGTTGTTAAAAAATGTCAAAAATATTTTTATTTTCTCTTCCTGAAAATTTTAGGCATATTATATCCAAATTTTGTCATTAATTTTTAAGTTTTATGTAACATAGAGCAAGCCTATTGCCTCAAAAATTACCTTCAAAATATTCCTCAGACAGATGTAGTAGACAATGCATATGCAGTGGAATGGATGCGAGACTTTGAGGCGTTCCAAGAGGCACTGGATGCAGAGGGGGAGGGCGACACGGAAGGTGGAAACACATACATCGGCAACCTGACGCGGTCCATGGCACTCGCACTTGACACCTTCTATACCGATATACGGTGCTGCGGTGTTAGCGCACATACTGGAGATGTTAGTATTACATGACAAGAATCTTGATTCTCACTAAAGATTAAATTGTAAATTAAGCTTTATCGAATGGTTCGACAGTGAGTCTGCTGCTACTTGCGTTTTCTTTTCTCCTTATGAACATAATTATTAATATAAATAATGTATTGCTTGGGAGTATATTACACAACCTCTTCTTCCCAGCTAAGTCGAGTCCTAGTAGAGGATAGGTGTTTCGATTTTTTTATAAATCAAAATTCGCATGGGGTAAAAATAACCCTATTTCCTGTTTCAACTAAATGAATTATTTAATATTAAAGTTTGAATACATTTTCTGTTCTTGGTTTCAGGGTTTAGATGAATTCTTCAAGCTAGTTGACGATGCTGCGGAAGAATACGAAAAGTATGTTCATAGAATAGTATTTCCTGCAATATTTTAATTTATTTTGAAAGATTGCATAATTAATAGACGCATTTCTTTATTTTAAGAGAATACAAAGCAGACTGGCTGAAAATGCGCGCGGAAAAACTAGAAGAAGAGAAACGAAAGGCAGAGGAATTAAAAAATAAAGGTATGATTGTCGCTATTTTGGCTTGGCGTAGCTACAAATATTAAGAATACCACCATTTCTTGAAAAGTTTGAACACATAGTCAAGTAATCAATTTTAGGGTCTGGCTATAGAGCAAACAAACAGCCGGTCAGGGCCATGGGACCGTCTGTAAATGTGACTGTGATCCTAGAACGCAAAGGACAACTACCAGGAACAGGGTGAATTTTTAGTCTGAGTTTGACAGTCCTTCCGCTCCAACCAGGACGCGACGACTCATTATGATTTTACCGCCCAAAAAAAGAAAGTCCGACTAGACATAAGCCGAATGTATGTTTTCAGGTCCAGACGACACAGTGATAGACAAAAAGAAGCTCATCGAAGAGGTTTCCCGGGGTCGTGAGTTCAGTGATATGTACCTTAAACATCCTGCGAACGAGAGCTCAAGTGACGAAGAAGGCACAGAGAATCAACCCGAGATAGGTATGTTATCCATAACAATAGTATAAATTAAAAGCAACTTTTCTTGCAGACATTCAAGAAAAGTTGCTTATAAGGCCCAATGGCCTCTGCTGGAACTGAGTACCCAGCTACCCGTGTTTCATTTTTATTTATTTATTATCTATATCATGTTGAGAGGATGAAAGAAGAAAAAGATGAAAGGCGAATAACAAAAGGAATAAATCATAGGTGAAAAAGCCGAGAGGGGTACGTCCTACAACGACTGACCGTTTTGGTGAAGCCTTTCAGAAAGGCTGGGTGAATAGTATTCGCAATCGGCGCGCCATATGATCAGACTAGCACTTTTCCCGCGACTTCGTCCGCGTGGGTTACGTACTTTCCTAATTCCCCCTTTTCACCCCCTTAAAGGTTAAATTTCCAAAAACCCCTTCTTAGTGCTCCCCTACATTGTAATAGGAAGCCGTGTGCAAAATTTCACATTCCTAGCCCCAGTAGTTTCGGCTGTACGTTGATATGTCAGTCAGTCAGTTCTCCTTTTATATATATAGATGTATGAATGTGGATGAGGCGTAAGGAGTATGTAAGGATCGTAGCAAGTGGCGCTCTAAAGTTTCTGCCTACCCCCATGGAGGAAGGCGTGAGTTTATGTATGTATATTTGGTTGCAGCTTTTCGTGTCTCAGATTTGATTTCTACTCGGAACAATACTTTAGTTATAGCCTAAGGTTAATTGTTCCGGGTTGAGCTGCTTGTGTTTGTCAGTTTAAATGTTTGTAAACGTATCTACGATACAGATGTTCCTAGATTGGGACAACGTTAGCTTAGCGGACTAAGAAGCAGACTCGGAACCCTCTTTTCTTTATTTGGTTTCTATCCGGCTCGAAGGACCATTGTTTAAATAGAGTAATTTAAAAGTTGGTCCTTCGAACCGGATATTTAAAATATCGAACCGCGTTGCGTGCTACGCCGTGGTTGGAGAGTCTTCAGAGATGATGGTATTGTGATTGTTTCAGATGACAAACCAGCTGATGTGGCGATGTTCCAGGAGTTCATCAGAAAACACGTGAAACCAAATAATAACAGTAGCAACACGTAATTATTAACTTAAAATTAAGAAAATGAACTGTAAATATGGATAAGCGTAATTTTACAAAAAAAACACGTTCCACTCTGAAATATGAAAAAATAAAATAAAACTATTTTATTTCTAAATAACGTGTTTTTATTCAAACAAAAGTATGTGCAGACACAACCGGGCAAAATATCATAAAAAATAATATTGCGAGGTCAATTTACAAATTATTACGAACATAAATAAATAATAAAATACGTGGGTCACAATAGTTTTCAAAACTTGTCGCAAATTATTAAAACAATCGAGAACTTTTAATTTACAAGAATATTTTGAAGCTGCATAGGATTTTACATCACACAAATATTTCGAAAAATAAATAAGACAAAACAATTTATTAAATACCTAAAACTATTTATATTTATTAGTGAAACGCAGCTTATTAAGGCGATTAAGATGCGAGTAGGTGGAAATGTGTTAAGCAAATGCGTCCATTTTCATTGCATTCACGAATTCACACTTCTTGACGAGCAAGCGGCTTAAGCCAATAACGAATTAGGCACATTTGCTTCGGCACATTGTCTAGTCGCGTCGTCCTGAACGAAATTTAAGTGCTTTTGCTTTTTTTTTCCATTGTGCACGAGGTCTTTCTGACCAGCTCTAAAGTTGCGCCGAGAAGTTGACATTCTCTTTATCTGCATTTACATTTCAAATAATGGATCTTCAAAATTCTGTGGTTTATAGGACAAAACAATTCATTTTAAAATTAACTAAAGCTAATGTGCGCTTGATAAACTTAATGCATTTAAAACGTGCAAAGAAAACTTAATATTTTAAAAATCTGCTGTCAGTTGGATGTAGAAACTTGCCTGCATAAATATAATAAATATTCAGGGAAAAGCACAATTATACTAACATCACAGATAAGTAAATTCATTATAGCTAAGTCCATTAGCATAGGCACAGTGCATAAGTACCTACAATAAATTATTACCTTTATGAAAACAAACATGTGATATTTATTTATTTATTACAAAATAAGTGACAAATAAGACCTGTAGAATTAAGTACATAAAATAAAAAGTAATGTTTTGTAAGTATTGTTGTGAGCAGCTAATTTTGTTTATAGGTAATTGCCCGTCGCTTCACCCCCGCTACTCGGCTCCTATTGGTCCATCCATGGCTATAGAACATCACGCTGTTTTATAGCCATCTTCGACAAATGGAATATCCAATACAAAAATAAATTTAAAATTCGGACTTTGATTCAGTTCTTGAGATTAGCGCATATGACCAAACTAACAAAAAATCTTCAGATTTACAACTGAAAGTATAGATAACCACAACCATTTTAATGAGGTTATTAAAACGTTGAACAGAATATAACTTTTTAAACTGACAAGGCCACTAATACGGGATACGGGACATTTACTATCTTATTTATTTTGAGTTTCTTATATTTTGGCACTGTTGCGTTGCAAGTTGTAATGTTAATAAGTTCTAATTATTTAAACAGAATGTTATAATTTTAAGTTTAAGATGGATAATTTTCGTTAATTTTTTTCTCATCATTATTTTAAGTAGTATAGAGCTAAGATTTTACCGCTTTCGGTTTTACAACTACAATTTTCAGGACAATACATTTATCATGTCTCTAATTATGGGGATGTCATGATCATGCTTGATCAACTCCTCTATTTTCAAATAAAGATTAAAAAAAAAGGACAATACATCAAGGACGCCACAAAAACATTTAACCATTTTCCTCAAAGAGATTTTTGTAATAATACAATGTTGTAAAAGATCGCAACATATCTGTTTATATATTTTAATCTCGTTATCACAAAAAGTTATCTTTTTTTATTTTATTTTTTAATGTACGAGTAATTTTATTTTCTGATAAGTTGTCAAGTTCAATATTATTTTTAAAGTAATTATGTAATTGTCCAGTTATCAGGACTTTTATGACCCGTTAAAATAAAATATAATAATTATTAAATATTACTAGAGATTTAATTCGGACTAAGGGCGCGTTTACGAAATTGCAAGTTTCTCAAAATATCGTCTCAGTAGGCAACTTGTAGCATATTGCATTGTTCTCAGAAGTTACCTACAAACAATCAGTAGAAGTTTACCATTCCATAGTCAGTTATACATAAGACGGGTGTATATGATCGCTATTGCCTTTATGACTGTTTTCAATGCTGTGGCCGTTGATCGTATTGTAAGTACCATTTCTATTGACGGTTATCTTCGGCGCAGTTCCCCGACCCGCCCGTTCTAGGGACGCATCGGATAGTCTCCACGCGGGTAAGTACGAAATGCCACCGAAATCGTTTTTGGTTGCTAGTGCTGGGTTCGGCCAGGTGTTTTGTACACTGCCTATTGATGTGTACCTGAAAAATAAAGCGGAATTAGAATCTTTTCCCAAATAGTACAGGTTTGAAACGACTCTATTGAAGTAGTAGTAAGCCAATGGTAAATTGAACAAAAAAGCTGAAAGATGTGTCATCAAAATTAATTGTTATAAATAAAATTTAGTTCCTGAGTATTCGAAGTGTCATTGAGTTTACTGTTGATTTTGAAAAGAGACTTTTCCTCCATAACGCCATGAGGAATGATGGAAAAATCCACCCTGTTCTTTCGATTACTATGTGTTCCAGGGCAGCTGTATCCTGCTTAGACAGTCTGAGGCACAGTTATCACGAAACAATTCTAGCTACTTAGCAGGAAAAAAGAAGCTGATGAACCTTTCTGAGGGTGCTCAACTCGTGGCCCAGTTCTGGCCGGACTCATTTCTATTAGACGAAGGATTAGGAAGGAGGAAGAGATTCCATAACTCACCCTCTATCATACAAGCTGCAATAAGGAACTCTTCTCTGAAGGGTATAGCTCCATATCTGATGGTAGTTCCAGTTGAGGAGGGGAGACACTCGCATGATCTGAGGCCAGCTGGGGTCTGTTTTCTGTTCAAGAATTAAATATATTAGTTACAGAAATTAAACGGATTTAATAGAAAAGTCACATGTAATCGGCGTGCGCAAAATTATAAATCCGGGAAGGAAGGATGTTTGTTATTCAATTACGTTAAACTGGTGAACGGATTTGGTTGTGATTTGTCACAGAGACAGGTTATGAGAATACTTTAGAATAATTTGCCTACAGTTGCATCTATTTTGTTTTTGTCTCTGCATTGCCCTAAGGTAGACTAGTAGATGTTTTTATTTGTGCATAAAGTTGAAATATATAAATAATGATCATTATAGAACTTTTCCCTCCGACGTTTTCCTTCACCGTTGTCATAATAGTGATGTCCAAGACAAACATAAAAAAACCCGGTCTTCATCACGCGTCGCATCCATTTTGGCTTTCCTAAACCCTCTAAGTAGATTTTTTTTAGTATTATCGCTTATTCATCCACTCAGCTTATCGTTCAATTACTAATATCATCTGGATGTATACACAGGTTTTATCGGATATCCATTGTTATGAAATTTTCTAAGTAATGCACTGCACAGGGGATATCCCCGAAACATATTTATTCACATAACGTACCACACATTCTCTAAACAGTTAGCCAGCGATGATGTTTCCAGACAGCGTCGCGATGTTGATTACCCCCTCCCTTTCTTTGAATGCACCTTTTTTTCGAGTGGGGTATCTTATTACCGGTACTACGGATTACGTAATTGAGAAGAATTTGGGTTGAATATTTGATTAAGAGGCAAAAAGGTTATAAAATTACCTGCATAAACTGCATATTCTCACTGTAAGGATCCGTCCGCCGCGTCCCCATGAGGCCGGCCTTTAGTCTATTATCTTGATCCAACAGTCTTTGGAGTGTACTCTTAAGTTCACCTTCCGTCACCAGGAGCGTCACACCATAGTGTTTCTTAATCTCTTCTACGAAGGTTTCTATTTCTCTGAATGGTCCATTCGTTCGGATGTACACAACTTTAAGTTCACTGGCGATATCGTCACGTTTGTACATTTCTTGTAATACGTTTAAAGTTATGTCTAGGAGCACTGTGCAGTCTTTTCCGCCGTTGAACGAGAGGAATACTTCGTCTATTTCGTATGTTGTGAAGCATTGTCTTAGTACCTGTTATGAAGAAGTATTTGTTGTTAGAAATAACTATATTACTTCATTACTGGGAACTAGGGAGCTAACCTATTGCCATCAAACAATATGGGATCTGGCACTGCTAATGAATATGCCTGATGGGAA
The DNA here is from genome assembly GCA_943136025.2 of Agrotis puta. Lineage (NCBI taxonomy): Eukaryota > Metazoa > Arthropoda > Insecta > Lepidoptera > Noctuidae > Agrotis > Agrotis puta. Next base: position 1,497,385 of record OW964168.2, read on the forward strand.
TCTGGGTTTAAATTTTTAATTTTTTTGTTAACAGTTTAGATACTAAGAACTGCTTCTGTATCGTGAGTGCCTTGAAAAAAAATTAAGCTCACATACACCCAGACCCGAAATAACGAATTGTAAGTCATACAAAATTTTGTTCCGTCCGGGAATCGAAACCGAGACACGCAGTACAACAATCAATCGCTCGACCGCAGACAAATCTTTTATTTCAACTAAGCCATTAAAAGGTAAAAACGAAAATAAAGCATAATGCATTGTCTTTGATCCCATTCCAATACCATTACCAGGCCACGAAATCGAACCTGAGACAATGCTATTTTAATTAATTAGCCAGCAGTGCTCACAAGCACTATACCGAGGTCGATGATAACCATTATCTGATATATTATAAATATAAAAGGAGAACTGACTGACTGACATATCAACGTACAGCCGAAACTACTGGGGCTAGGAATGTGAAATTTTGCACACGGCTTCCTATTATAATGTAGGGGAGCACTAAGAAGGGGTTTTTGGAAATTTAACCTTTAAGGGGGTGAAAAGGGGTTTTTAGGAAACTACGAAACCTACGCGGACGAAGTCGCGGGCAAAGTGCTAGTCTGATATAAATCCAATCAGCAGAATTACAAGAAACCCTTATGAGCTAATGTTTAAGAAAGCACAATCAGCATGCTATTTCCTAGAAGGTGATGATGACGCGAGAACTAATCATCGATGACATCCTCCTAATAGAACATCACCAGTCAAACTAACATCATAAATGCGATTTTTTTTTAGATGATACGATTCCCCGGGTCGACGGCGCGTTGTATTCCACGCGCGCCTCAAGGAGTGTCAGCATAGTGACGGGGCCCCCTGTAGAGGGCCAAAGCCTGCCGGGGTCGCGGGACTCACGAATTACCGTGACCCCGGAACGTAAAGGGCTATTGAAGGACACCGTGGATTTTAGTCAGTCCGATTCTGACAGTCAGATCAGGGAGGACTCATGTGATGATTTTAACACGTAAAAAAAAGATGATACGATTGCTACTCTCACACAATAATTACACGTTAGCTTATATTTTTTATGTCAGTGCTCGTTCCCGTGGGGTATTTTTGAGTTACTCGTGGGTGAAGCTGCTGGCCACAGCTACTTATAAATAATTGATGGTACGATTGGCAGAGCAGTGGAGCGATCCACTGCTGAGCTGCGTTTCGCGGGTTCGATAGTGTGTGTTCATTCTTTTTTTTTTTAATCGTGGTAAAATCGTCAAATGAGTCCTCCCACCCTACTGTCAGACTTGTACTGTCTAAAATCCACGGTGTCCTTCACGAGCCCTTTACGTACCGGGGTCACGGTAATGGGTAAATCCCGCGACCATGTGTGTTCATACTTTAGAATGATTTTACGTTGGCTTATATGCTTAGATTAAAGAATGTCCAGATTCCTATAAGGCCACTGAGAATTGAAGCCAAAAACAGGTAACAAAAATTACCCCAGGCGTTCGATTTCTACGTAAAACAAGTGAACATCTCCAAGGAAAACATTTAAAGGTGTACGTGGTGCTCACTCACACATTTATAAAAAAGTGGCTTCACTATTGTTTCGAATACGGAATCTGGAGATTTTATAATCTGAACTTGGTATCATTGATAGTATTAAAATGCTATCAATGCAGCATTTTATATTAAGGTCAGCTGCTTGGTTCCCAAAGTGGGAAAAATAATTATAATTGCACTAGTTCCTGTGATTAGCGCGTTCAACCAAACAGTTTTCAGCTTTATAATTAATTATAGGTAGTTAATATATATAAGGATGAAAGAACGTGTAAACTTTGTGTCTACTTATGTTATCACAATATGTACTTAACATTAATAATAGCGATCGTGATAGAAAAAAAAAGTTCCTTTTTTGTAGTCTTATTATCCCACAGCTGTGCAAATGGCATTATTTTTGGACAAGGTTAAATGAAATCGAACGGTTCTATTTTAAATGAAGAAATAATGAGATAATATGCCTAATGAAACCAAGAACACATTATCGGTAATTCCATAATGTAATAATTTAAAATAACAGTCCTGTCCTTACCTGTTCAGTTTCCTGCAAGATATCCGTAACGTCGGGTAGATCCATGTCTGACACCGCACTGTCCGGTTGCATGTCCCGTTGTAGACTGAAAACGTGGAACACACTCATTAGTTACTTATTGCCAATTAATTGCGATGTTACGGTGACTAACCAATGTTAAGATATGCTGCGCTGTGCTAGCTTTTCTGCTGTTTCTTTTGTACAACTTTTGATGTAATACATGCTACTAGGGCTTGTTTTTGCGTGACGCAAAGGAGGGTAATGTGTTTATCAGTCTGTTTATATTTGCTGTTTAGGGTATAAACTCATCAAATGAGAAAATTTTACCGCCCCGTGTTGAGCGTAAAAGGCTGTCAGGCTCTCAACCACCCTATTCTTTCCGTTCCATGGCCTAAGTTGTTTAGAAAAGTCCAGTAATCTGGCCCGGCGCCTACTAAGGCTTGTATATTAGCCAAATTAAGCAGGTTTTATTCGACGAAATGTGGGTGTTACTGAAAGGTATCTTTCATGAATCGTTTAGGAATTACATTGTGATATATAAATCTTGACTGAAAAGTTTACTTCTAGGCAAGCGTGTGTCGCCGTCGACTACATCCATTGCTTGCCATCAGGCGAGTTTTTTTTTTTACGTGGTAAAATCATCAAATGAGTCCTCCCATCCAGGGCAGAGCGGGAGGGACTCCGCCAATCGTACCATCAATTATTTATAAGTAGCTGTGGCCAGCAGCTTCACCCACGAGTAACTCAAAAATACCCCACGGGAACGAGCACTGACATAAAAAATATAAGCTAACGTGTAATTATTGTGTGAGAGTAGCAATCGTATCATCTTTTTTTTACGTGTTAAAATCATCACATGAGTCCTCCCTGATCTGACTGTCAGACTCGTACTGACTAAACTCCACGGTGTCCTTCAATAGCCCTTTACGTTCCGGGGCTACGGTAATTCGTATAGTCCATCCCATTAGCGAGATAGTGGTCCAAGAAGTCTATCGTAACTATAAAAAAAACTATAGATCGCGCCAAAATAAGAAATAGTTTACAAAATTCGCGAAAAACAGATGGGAGAAAAAGCAAAGAGGCATGTGGCTATTAGCAGCTTTGACAGCAGATTATAATAGGTAATTTTCATAGCACCATGCATTATGCAATTTAATTTGTATTTGAATGCATATGAATGCTATAGATGATTCGTTAACATCAAGAACATAGCACTGCGCAGCGTAGCTTGATATTGATTGTTCAACTTTATGCCTTGTAATGTTTCTACATTGTCTGTTTGTTACGAATTTTACGACCAAGGACGTTTATTGTGATATGATAATAAATAAGATGTAATTATATTGTGATGAGAATTTGTTTGTAATCTCAAAGTTAACGCTAAATGAGTTATTAACCCTTTGACCGCCAGAGACTTCATTTATATCTGTAACACAACGTGGGGAGAAAAAAATTGCATTGTAAGCGGTTGGATTTGGATATACACACGGACAGACCAAAGCTTTCCCTCCCTTTTTTATGTCGTGGTTTTCCCCCAAGACTGGTAGGAAATTGGCTCTATGGCATGAATGGCGATCAATAGGCCTATATGTAAAGAGTTTTCTTGGTGTTTGTCCATGGTTAGCATTTTCTTAAAGAGACGATATAGTGGATTTCTTGTTTGTTGCAAAATAATTAGCGACCTTCAACCCGCTACATTGAGTCTTGGTAGAGACAAGTATTGATAGATGTAATAAACATCTGCAACATCGGAAAGGTGATAAGGTATCAATTCTTTACAAAGTTTGATTAAGAGACACGTGGCTTTCTTGTTTATATTACTGTCAATCTTTGCACGAGTGCCTTACTTGTTTAGGTAAGACATATCATTGTGAATACCAGTTTATCTTTTAAGTCAGACACCCCAATAGTACCTATAAGAAATATTATTTTATAAAGGCGTCCGATTTCATTTTCATAATTTAGCTCATAACTTCTGGTTCCTGGTTGAAGCTGCTAGGCATGTATTCAAATGTGTTAATAGGAACCTATGAAGGACCTATAAAGTGGTCTTCACTTCATAGGTCCACTCCGGGAAACGGCATCGCAAGCTACCTGAAACCTTTTTTTTATCGTGGTAAAATCATCAAATGAGTCTTCCCACCCAGACGGAGAGAGAGACGGACAGCGAGTCACGCATTACTCGCCACCCGAATGCCCGCGCATACGGTGGCCGGCAATCGTCTCGCGACGTCCGTTGCTGTGGGCGTCTGCCGCGGCGACTGGTCGTGAGGTGGACGGTGTCCTCTCCCTCACACATCCCTCCTCCTCCTTCGCTAGTATGACTGCTTCACAGAAGGGGGCGACCGCTTTCCATTCTGTCTCGCCCCGCAGCATGGCCGCGACCAATACCAAGCGCGAGAGGTCGCCGCTTATCGCCTCCGTGAGGTCATGGCGGTGATCTGCCCAAGCGGGGCAGTCCTGCACCGTAGGCTCCACCGTGTCCTCACAGTGGTAAAACCCAGGCGTTTTGGGTACAAGAAACGAATGAATGCGTTACAATAAAATTAAAAATATTGATAAAAATACGAACAACTCTGCGTTATCAAGCTAGTTTCTCAATTACAGCATTTTGAGATTATTTGGCCGATACACGACACGCCATTTGGCGCTACATGTATGGTTCGTCGAAGTTAATTTATTCAGAAATAATTTAAACTAATGTGTTTCTTTAAACAGCTGATAATAAAGACCGCCAACAATGGAAACTTCTTTTAACTAAATGTTGTATTTAAATTCGGCAACTAATAACAGGTTTCACTTGTCTAGTTAATTAATTGTGCATCTACGCGGAATTTACTTTTTTAACCGATTTCAAAAAGGTCGCTATTTTTTTTGTACACTTATTACTCCGAGGTCGATTTATGTGATTCTTTTTTTTTGATGCAGTATACTATAAATATACCCATAAAAATTCCTGATTTGATTGATCTTTAAATTCTTGGCTAACGACTACGGACAGCTATGCATTGTTCTTTTTCTTCGACAGCCGTGTCTGTGCCCACGCACGGATGATACCCTTCCCATGGTCGACAGGCCTGTTGGTCTAGTGGTTAGTGACCCTGACTTCTATGCCGGAGGTCGTGGGTTCGATTCCCACCCAGGACAAATGTTTGTGTGATGAGCACGATCATTTGTTCTGTGTCTTGGTGTAATTTATCTATAATATGTATGTATTTAGAAATATATAAGTATGTTTATCAGTTGTCTAGTACCCATAACACAAGCTCTGCTTAGCTTGGGACTAGATGGCGTTGTGTGATAGTTGTGGAATATTTATTATTTATTATTATTTTATGGTGCGTCGGTGCTGGCTGGTTTCAGTAGTCGCAATATCACGCACTGTGGCAATCTAGCTTAACGACACGGTTAGTGCAGTGGTTGAGTGTTCGACAGTTGCGCTGCGTTTCCGGATTAAATTGATTTTCTTTTTATGGCGTATCGAACTCTGGGTCTAAAGAGGTCGCTTTAGCAAAATTACAATTTGCATTGCAATTCGTAAAATCGTAAATTCTATTGTAGCAACAAATAAAGAACAATTTATCGCAATTCTGTTAGCAATATTGTCTAAAGTGATGATTTTAGATCCCCTGATCCAAAGCATTTCGGATTTATTCATTTATTTATTTATTTATTCAATACTGCCATACCTAAACACTGATAAAAATCTCTATTGCATTTGCATTGTACTTTCCAGATTGCTTCTGATTTTATCAGTCATGTATTGAGTTATCTGAAAATGGTCATGAATTGAATTTTATTTCAAACATAAATGAATCAGTGTTTTTTAAAAGAAATGCTACAATGATTTGGCAACATGACTCAACTTACATAAAAAAACTAAGAATGATAATTATGAAAAGGAATTCAATTATCAATGTTTAAAAATAGTTTATTACATAATTTATCAGACATACTTTAAAAAAGTTACAGTGTTATCAATTAACAAAACAAAATTGATTTATTTACTAAACACACAGTTTCTTTAACGGAGGTTCACTTAAAACTGCACTGTCACTGAATAAGATCTCTTTAGTCAATTTGAAAGTCACTCTCATCATTTCTTTATTCGGAGACACATTTCTCACATCAAACACATCAGTAATAAGTGAAGATATATCACATCCAATCTTTTCATTCACCATCTTCTTAGCAAGTTCAACATGATCATCTCCTAATACAAAACCATATATGTAAACAATAATTTCTGCGTTAAACTTCTCCACTAGTTTCTCATCTTTTATTAACCCATTAAAGTGTTTCAAAAATTCCACTGCCATTGCGGGGAGATTCATAGTAATGTGAATTTTGCCATTCAATTTTTCTTCTCCGGTACATAAAGATATTATATATTCCTTGAACACATCACATATGAAGTCCTTCCCATCTTGATTGAATGACTTGAAAAATGACATGTTCACTTTATTATTTTTAGCATTATGATTTAACCATTTGAAAGAGTCAGGGTTTAAATCATTGGCAAATACTTTGGTTTTCCGCTTGGCTGCAGGGACTGCAAATGGGCCAACTCCGCAGAATACATCAAATAGCACATCTCCTGGTTTTAGATAACTTAATATCCTCTCATGTTCCTTCCCTAGCCGAGGATTCCAGTACACTTTGGAGAAATCAAACTGAAACGTACAGAGGTTTTCTTTTACTGTTACGAAGAAATCATCATCCCCGCCAATCAATTCCATACTAAAGTTTCTATAAGTATTATCTATACTGTTGCTCTTATTGACTACTGTTCTACAAGTCTTTATTTTATCAACTAGCACCTGACCAATCAGGGGTCGGTATTCAAGAAGATGCTCCCTTAAGTTCAGATGTATAATATGACCAATTTGAGAAAAACCACTGACACCTTCTTCATTTTCTGGAAGTACTGCTTTGAAAATAGTTTCAAAACGCCAGTTGTCATAAGTAAGTTGAATTTCTTTTCGGTCAAAATTCTTCTCAGTTACATCTAATGGTTCCAGAGCTGTACGGTCACTTTTACTGAGGTCTACCCACTGACTCACTTTTTCAGGGTTGAAATAAATGCATTTCTTGAATAATTCATTTTCCTCGTCTTCTATACTCCTTACTGGCTTGAAAGCTTCAAGTTTGAGGAAGTATGACTTACATATTTGAGTGATTTTGGATAAATTTTCTTCTTTGACCTTTAGAACTGGCACTTCTATGTTGCGCAAGAATTTATCTCGATCAAGCACTTTCATACCACGCACGCCAACGGGTGCCAAGGGCACAGTAGCGGATGAACTCATTTTACGTAAAATACAGCAGATATAACTCAACTTCATACCAAAATCTACGAAAAGTTGATGTTTAACACATCGTCAATACTAACCTATTTTGAGGTCAGAGCTGACGTGATTCTTCTTGGTTTTTATGCAGAGAGTCCTTGGATAACTGTATTTGACTGTTCATTCACACACCATTTACTAAAAGGCGAATTTAATACAATATTTTTTGTGAAAGTGTTGTACTTGATTTCTGGCTCACGTTACTTGTCAATTTGACATTTTGATTGCATCATTCGTCAATGTCAATTTTGACAGAACCGTTCCATTTCACGTTTTTCTACAGTTATCAAGTCACTCCCAGTCACTCCCCATGTTACGTTAATAATTATTATTATATTGATATTAAGTAGGGTTACCTACTCAATTTATGCCATAAATTGAGTAGGTATTATAATTTTTAATTTATTTAATTCCCCTATTTTTTCACGTGGTAAATCATCAAATGAGTCAGGTAGGGACGGTAGCGACTGTCTGTAGACTTGTACCGACTAAATTCCATGGTGTTCCTTCAATAGCCCTTTACGTTCTAAGGTCACGGTTGACCACCTGATGACGCAGTCCCGTGACCCCGGCAGGCTTTGGCCCTCTAAAGGGGGCCCCATCAGATTGTTGACGTCTCAAAAGGCGAGCGTGAATCACGACATGCCGTCGACCTAGGCATGGTCCATGATTGGACAGCAAGTTACTCATTACTCGCCATCCACACGCTCGCGTTTATGGTAGCCGGAAATCACCTCACGATGTGCGATGCCATGGGCGTCTCCCGCAGCGGCTGAATCGAGAGGTGGTGGCTGTCCTCTCCCTCACTGCACCCGCCTCCTCCTTCACTAGCACGACCGCTTACTATTCCAACCATATCCGGGGGCGACAGGTCCCCGTCTCCCATCGCCTCCGTGAGGACACGGCGGTGCTCTGCCCTAGCGGGGCACACCTGCACCATATGCTCCACCGAGTCCTCCGGGCGACCCTCGCAGTGTTGTGTGTACCTAATAACAATAATGGAAATACACCTCAAAACAAAACTGAAGTACGGTATCGTATCATATAACATCTGCGGGTGATTATGTTACGGCTAGCGCCACGGGTCAGGTAGGGGCGTCCCAAATACTTTAAAGAAATAAGGATATTTATTTAAAATATGTATTTATTTTCTTAAAAAAATCACTATTTCCTCGTAATACTAAAAAACTTTCTGTGTAGTAGGTTTGAGTAACACCGAACAACAGAGGATGTACTTTTAATTAAATAGTAGATTATTGTAATATACACGCACGACAGAACACGGGTGGCCCAGCGGTAACGGTCCTTTACGAGTTTGTAGGTCGTGGGTTCGAACCCAGTTAGGCGCATTACTTTATGATTAATTTCATCACCACTGCTCTAAAATCAGTGGAGGAAAACATCGTCAGGGTTTCTTCATGTCCTGAAACAATAAATTCGAATTCACACCAAAGCATCAACTCGCACTGGGCCATGCGTTGTGGTATACAGTCCGCTCCCTCTCGCAGAGATGAGGCCTGTGTCCTAGTAGTCGGAGCATTATAGATTGATCATGCTTATGCTAACATACAAATAATTAAGTATTATTTCATTGACACTTTAACCTATTCACCTCTAAGCCTGCCAAACGGTTTCCTTAAAACCAGGTGAGTCGCTACAGGTACAATATTATTGTTTCTATCTATCTCTTTTTTCTTTTTGTAAAAAACATTAGGAATATCTCCTGTGACGTGGGTGCTTTTACATACATAGAAACTCACATACACAAGTATTCCGATTCAACAAAGTATAATTTCGGAGCTCCATGTATGAGCTACATCAATTTTAAGTAATGATAATGGACGATGTCCCATCTCTTCTTCCAACTCTCTTACTAAAATCTACGAGAAAGATCCGAAAACAGGCGGGCATAAAATTCATAAGGGTTTCATTACGGAACCTTGACAAACATTCGAGCCTACCCCTGCTACAAAGTCTTGACCTTACCTTCTTAGATTCGTATATCTAATTATGAATATTGATTTTCTTGGCGACGTCATGTTTAATCCTTATAAGTTTGAGTATATAAGACGTTGAAGGAACAGCAAAAGACGAGTAGTCTCCACAGCCTCGGCGAGTTCCTACATTACGGGCTCACTTACAAACTGGAGTAGTTCGTCTAACGATTTTCTCCAGTATCTTGTAACATTCATCACCGGCCGAGATTTCTCCTGATTTGAAAAAACTGCATTCAACATAGCGATGGCAGATACCGGACCTGGAATGGCAGCCCTGCAAGCTTGGGGAAGCCAAGCGATGCACGGAACGGTGAATCAGACCGTCGTGGACAAAGTACCAGCCGACATGCTCCACATGGTCGATCCTCACTGGTACCAGTTTCCTCCTATGAACCCACTCTGGCACGCACTCTTGGGATTCACAATTGGCGTTCTTGGATTCATATCTATTGCTGGCAACGGTATGGTCATCTACATATTTTCAACCACCAAGAGCCTGAAGACACCATCAAACTTGCTGGTAGTGAATCTCGCTTTCTCCGACTTCCTGATGATGTGTGCTATGGCTCCAGCTATGGTTATTAATTGCTACAACGAAACATGGGTATTTGGTCCGTTTGCTTGTGAACTTTACGGTTGCGCTGGCTCACTATTTGGATGTGCATCTATATGGACTATGACCATGATTGCCTTCGACCGCTACAACGTCATTGTGAAGGGTATCGCCGCCAAGCCAATGACTAAGACTGGAGCTCTTCAGCGCATACTTGGAATCTGGCTGTTCTCACTCGCCTGGACTCTTGCGCCATTCTTCGGATGGAACCGGTACGTACCTGAGGGAAACATGACTGCCTGCGGAACTGACTACTTGTCGAAGGACTGGATGAGCCGAAGCTACATCTTGGTTTATTCCGTCTTCGTGTACTTCTTACCACTTCTGCTGATCATCTACTCGTACTATTACATTGTCCAGGCTGTAACCGCTCACGAGAAGGCTATGAGAGATCAAGCTAAGAAAATGAACGTAGCTTCACTCAGGTCATCTGAGGCAGCTAACACCAGCGCTGAGTGCAAGTTGGCTAAGGTAGCTCTGATGACGATCTCCTTGTGGTTCATGGCGTGGACCCCGTACCTTGTGATCAACTACACGGGGGTATTCGAGAGCGCGCCCATTAGTCCTCTGGCTACTATTTGGGGCTCACTGTTCGCTAAGGCTAATGCCGTGTACAACCCTATTGTATATGGTATCAGCCATCCCAGATACCGCGCTGTCCTGTACCAGAAGTTCCCAGCACTTGCATGCACCGTGTCTCCTGATGAGGGCGGCTCCGTCGCGACTGGCGCTACTGTCGTCGCTGATGAGAAGTCTGAGAAGCAGCAGGCTGCTTAGGCATGTGATCTCCGCTGATGACAACAACTCAACGACCTCGTACTGCTAACCGGACGACTGATTCTGCCATCATTATGTTATTATTTCCCTTTGTATAAAGCTGTTCTTTCCATCAGTTCTGTGTCGCAAAGTATTCATGCTATCAGTGCATAAGGCGCCTACATATTTTGTGTGACCGTTTTATGCATTGAACATAACATTGCGCATCGCTCTGATACCTTCCTTTACTAAACAGCGGTGGACGGCATATTAAAATATTGTAAAGTAACCATCTTGTCGTCACCGTGTCCTACCCATGAGACTGCTCCTATTAGATTTAAGCGATTGTGAATTTTACGACGACACTGGCTCTCTGTATATTTGATCAATAAATTATAAGCTGCAAGGTGGTTTTTAACCACATAAAAAAGAAAAACATATTTTATTTCTAGTCCTATTAGTTATCCAATAGTTTTTCAGACCCATATTTTTTTATAGGTTTCGTTGTAAATAAAATGATTAAACTTACATTGTTTAATCGAAATTAAAGATATAAAATTAACTGGAAGGCTCTTGATCAAATACCTCATCATATGCTAAGCCTTTTCTCAACTAGATACATTTACTTTGGAGTCAGCTTGCAGTCGTACTGCACGCAACTGAATGTAACTCAGGTAGTACTAGATAATAATTACGAGACCCGGTCCCTTGGCAAAATTGTAATGTTTACAAAATATCTTTGAATGATAGTTCTTTATTAGGTTTATTTTTAATGTTTAGACATTTAAATGATCATAATTATAAAATTGAAATTGATCATAATATTGATTTGAATCAATCGAGCTGTTGCTGGAAATCCTATCTGTTGGTAATACCTATCTTATTGGTTTTGAAATCTTTCGTCACTTCTTGAGAGTACCTACCCTTTGAAGAAGAATTTCTTATGTCTTATGAGATTTACTAAGGATAGTAATAATAGCTCCGACAAAAAATAGAAAAAATTTCCTTACACAAAATATTTTAATCTACTGCCTAAAATACTAACTTTTCGATTACTTTTCTCCGAATATAAATGACGAAACGATCGAATGAGTTACTGAAATCTTCGAAAAATAAATATGACTTTTTGTTGCTATAACAAAAACTCTTCTACCAGCATGGTAATTTTTACCTTTACTTGCCTACTATTATAAATTACCTTTCGTATTTCATAGACTGTTTATACTGAAAATATTATTCTGAGTGGTTATACAGAAACTTATAAAAATGTACTTGTAACAATAACTTAAATTGAATCATATATCATGAATTTAACCTACCACGGGTATGCTTTGAAATCAATACCTATTTCAGGCGTTCAAAAGTCAGAACAGTTGTATTCATATTTATCTAAAACGAAGTAGAGTTTGGTTTCCTAGAATATTTTACTATTATCTTATATTATTATTCGATAAATTTCCTTGTTTTTATAAGGCTTATGTTTAAACGCCTACCAGAAAAATACCTATTTTAAAACCAAAAAAACGAAATACCTGCCAGAATGGATAAATGCTCACCTAACAGTGTATCATACAGTAGAAATTAACCTATTTTCTGTAATAATAAATAAGTTCGACCTAAGCGGGGTCGACGAAGCCCCGCTTCGCGGGGCTTCTATTTTTGTTTGCAGGGCTTAAAGGAACCTAACCAAACCGAACTTCGGAGTGTCCCTGGAATCTTGCTAAAGCGAGTTTTAGATTTGGTGAGCAATTGAGGCTTTATTCATTTTGTTAAAAAACTAAACTAATTTTCATAATTTAATGATGAAAATGTAGTTTTAATAGGTAGTAGAAAATATTAGGCATTCATAATTTTACTTATGAACTAAATAGGGAGACAGGTAGTTAATTGTCAGTAGATATTTTAATTATCTTATGATAATAGCACGTCTGGATTTGGTATTTTCATCATTCATGAAAGTTAAAAAATAAATTTGATAACCAACAATAAAAATTAAAACAGTTCATGCAATCTGTAAAAATATGATTATTTTGACAAAACCTCTGTTTTCTTTTATTTACTTAGTAATTTTGTCGGAAGTTTAGTATTTTTTTATTCATCATTATTTGTTTATTAAATTGGATATTGTTTTTCGTTTATTTTTTGGATTTTTTGTTGGTAATTCATTATAAAGCTGGTTAATTGGAATAATAGTAGGCCACAGATTGCTGAAGATTAATTTTTTTGGAACTATTTTTATTTCCCATTTACTAGCTGATCTCCGCTGCTCGGTTACTATTGCTCGTAGGGTCATGTTATATAGCCTTTAGTCTTCGTCGATAAATGGACTATCCAACACAAATATATTTAAAAAAAACAGCTTAATAATATAAGTACCTATAGATTTGTCCGCATCACTCACTCACAGATATTTTTTTTATAGTAAGTGTTCATAATTCAGTGTAAAACATTTTACAAAAACTAAAGAATTTTCAGCTTGCATTTGACCATATTTATACCGCTGTGTTCGTATATATTAATTTCTTTCACTTTACAACCACGTCTAGAGCAGTCGGGTCGTAACCTTCTGATAGTTACACCGTCCACATATTAAGGTCGCTAGACTGTTTTATTCGCAATACAAGTTATCCTCATAAAGGAGGTATTTTCTTAACGTCACAAAAGGTTAACAGAATCTTCTTAGGTTCATTGTTACTGCAATATGTTTTTCAAGAAACATTTTGTTATAGTACCCGACTACGGCAAGGCCAAAAGGAGGGTTATGATTTTGACCGGTATGTATGTTTGTATGTGAGTTTTTTTGTTTCCTCATAACTTCTAAACTACTTCTCATTACATAACAAATGAGGTGTCGTTAGAAGCGTCTCACAATAACAACATTAATTTGACCGATATTTTCCCCTTATTATATAATATATACTATAAAAAAATCTTTATACTAAGATGTGGATCATATTTATAGAAAGCCACAAGAAGTTATTATAAACTCTTATTTAATGGTGCGCCTACATAAAAACTGTCGATAGCAAATTATAGTAATTATTACATGTTTAAATTACTTGAAAATAAAATTAATTTGTGCTTCAACGGCATAATTAGCTACGAGGTCATTGTCCAATTTTCTAGAAACACATTAAAAATTACATCATCTGTCTCAATGTTTGTCAAAAACATGATGAAAGATACGTAGAAAGTAAAGGACGTTCCGAAGACTATGATATAAATACCATCTGATAAACAATCATGATCAGACTAAAATTATCTCGGAAATGCACACAATTATTATAATGTTTGTTTACCAATACTTAGATACTATTTTAGCTCGGCACATACGGTGGATGCGATGCGATACGGGGTGGCAGCGAGGCGGGGCAGGGCGGGTCTTTATCGAATTCTGTTGGCACTTTTATTTAATTTCTATTTCGACATATTTTAAAAAGTTCCATGTATATTTGTATGTATCGGAAAGTGAAAATGCATATTATCTAATGATAGTGCTCCGATAGAGCTACGCCAGTGCTATGACAGAGCTACGACCTGGCTACGCCAGTGCTACGATAGAGCTACGCCAGTGCTATGACAGAGCTACGACCTGGCTACGCCAGTGCTACGATAGAGCTACGCCAGTGCTATGACAGAGCTACGACCTGGCTACGTCAGTGCTACGATAGAGCTACGCCAGTGCTATGATAGAGCTACTACCTGGCTACGTCAGTGCTACGATAGAGCTACGCCAGTGCTATGACAGAGCTACTACCTGGCTACTCCAGTGCTACGATAGAGCTACGCTAGTGCTATGACAGAGCTACGACCAAGCTACGCCAGTGCAACGATAGAGCTACGCTAATGCTATGACAGAGCTACGACCTAGCTACGCCAGTTCTACGATAAAGCTACGCCTGTGCTATGACAGAGCTACGACCGAGCTATGCCAGTGCTACGATAGAGCTACGCCTGTGCTACGACAGAGCTACGATCGAGCTATGCCAGTGCTACGATAGAGCTACGCCTGTGCTACGACAGAGCTACGACCGAGCTATGCCAGTGCTACGATAGAGCTACGCCTGTGCTACGACCGAGCTATGCCAGTGCTACGATAGAGCTACGCCTGTGCTACGACAGAGCTACGATCGAGCTATGCCAGTGCTACGATAGAGCTACGCCTGTGCTACGACAGAGCTACGACCGAGCTACGCCAGTGCTACGACAAAGCTACGCATGTGCTACGACAGAGCTACGCCAGATTAATACCTGTTAGGTCGGTAAGTACTATTCGAAGGTTACGCGAATATCATTTAAAGGAGGATAATTAATATTCTTATCTCCCAGGGTACGAACCTAGGTGGTTAGTGATGGCTAGTAGTAAGTGGTTACCACATTGGCTCTTAATTACTCCTTTATTATGATACAGGACTGTTATAGGCCAATGATGATGATAGCAAACGTCAACCCGATATTCCAGACTTAAACATAATAAGCTTATTTTACGACAGACTCACAAAAGCTATTGTACTAAGCTCAAAATCTCCCATAACATACACCTTTAATACCGAAAATGTAGGTGTAAAGAAGCGGCCAACAATTCTTCGCAGTAAGCAGAAAAATATGTCGCCAGTAAATTAGTGTTAGAAAACAATGGCGACGCGCCACGAGCGTTCCCTAACATTTTTCAACAAACTACGGTGACCAGGATTTACTTGATGGATAGTTTTGCCTTTAAGGAACTGTTAGTGAATGAAAACTGAAGTTTTATTTTCGTTACGGTTTGGAAGCCTGAATGTAATGATGTTAAGGTTTTGTGGCCTCCTATCAGTGAGAAGAAAGTCACAAACATGTTTTTTAATTTATATTATTTATAAGAACTGTAGCAGGTGTTTTGTAGTTTCAGTGAGATATAAGAAAGAAAAATAAAATTATTAAATTCACACAGAACAAAAAAATAACACAAAATAAACAAAATGATATAAAAGTAACAAAAAATATAAACAAGAACAATGAAAAAACAAACAGTAAAAAAAATAATGTTTTAAGAGGTCAGAAGGTCCCTATTTCAGCATGGTGCAAGTGTAGTAACTATAAAAAAAAAACAGAAATGTCACACCGCTGGTATTTTGATAGGCCCTCAGCGCCTTAGTGATAGGCATTAACTTATGAATCTATATTGTAAATAACAGAATGCATTCAAATTGTAGACCACACGAAATATCTAGGAACATAATGCCTAAACCATTTTCCCTTTAATCCATATGAAGAAGATACTATGTTAGGAATTTTAAAGGGTGTTTAGGTAAGTTTGACGAGCTCGTTCCATCGCTCCAAGTATTTCGATTAGGTTCAGTAATCGAAATACTTTAGAAAGTACTGCCGAACGACAAGATATTTAGGTACTAGGTAGTGAATTTGTTGACAGTCGTTTTCTTCGTTTTTAATCGCAGGAATTACGTATTTAATTAATTTAAAACATTCCAAGAAAAGAATAAAACTTTTGCGTCTTGATGGTTCTCGAAATTGTGAAATTCAGGTCTTCAATTCTGCTATTTCAATAGTGTTAGAATGGTCTATCAATGATTTCATACGAGTAACTGTTGATTGTGACAAGTTTGGTAATCTACTAATATAATGGCTTCATTATGACTTGATTCTATGTTTGGAATGACCAATGGTCAACTGACACTCTATTAAAAGAAATGAAAAGAAAATGTCGTACAAATGTTTTTTGCTTTTTACGAAATCCTTACTACTTCAAATTGCTAATAACACTAATAAATAATATATAAAAGTATACCTACATAAATGAAATCTGGCATGAATTAATATTCAAATGTTATTTACCATATCCGAACTCGGCCCGTTTGGTATATAGCCCACTCGCTTCCATAGAGAGGAGTCCTGTGTCCCCGCAGTGAGAACATTACAGACACACAACCAAGACAAATTTTATCCGTGCCACACTTAAACCATGGACCCCCTACATCTAAATAAAAGTGCATTGACTCAAGAGCGCGCACACTCTGTGAGCAGCGTTACCACGACACATTTCTCTTTCTCCGCACAGATATATAAAAATAACGTGTCTTTTAATTTAAATGCACATCTGGCCCTAGACGTGCAGTGAATTAAGTTCACTGAGATTAATAGGCACGTGGCGATGTAGCTGGCTACAGGACATTGGGGTGTGCCAATGGTGCGTAGATCCCGGAGGGGCGCAGAAATGGCCAGATCACGACCACCATTTGTCGGACCAGGCCGCAGTTCAAGAAATTCGCACTGGGAGCACAAAGGCTAGTTACCAAGACACGCTGTCTTTTCGATTGTACTAGTAGTATGTCAAGATATTGATTTACACTCGCAGCATTTCAAGTCTAAGTGACTTTTCATTACGTAGATCATCTCTTATATTTTTGACAAAGGTGGTTGTTATGTTGAAGTGGAAATTATGTGTTTACTCTTCCACTATTCTTTTCTATTGCGAGATACAAAGATGAGTAAATTCATTCACCGCGACTTCGTTGAGCTTCTTTGCCTCGGCGCTTGTCTGATGGTTACTTCTGTTGATTCTGGCTTTGAACAGTTTGGTGGGCTTGTTCCTTGGTCGTTGTCGACCCTACAGAAACTATTTATCGCCCTTTTTGAAGAGCCCCATGGTGTAGTTCATTTTTATTTTATTGGTAAAAGACCAATCCAGTGAAAATCATTCTTTGAAGATACAAGCAAAATAATAGTGAAAAAATTACACAAAAATTTCAGATATAATATACTTGTAGAAGTATTTATCTAGGTATATCTGAGTTTTTTTCTTGTGTAGACAAAAAGCCCGATACTTGAGAAGCACTAAAATAAATCCCCACATTCTATCCAACATCACATACAGGATTCAAAACAAGTTTTTTAATGAAAATCCCCATCTGGCTTTGTTAAACCGCAAATTAAGACGCCGCGATTTAGATTGCTTGCTTTATTTTTTATATAATGGACAAATTGGATGCGGTACAGAATACGAGTATGTTTCTAACACTTTTTAGATTGAAAGTGAAGTGGGCAATTGATCAGGGATACTATTAGATTATCTACAGGAGGGGAACAGGTTTTACTCGCTCGTAGCTCTAGCTTAGCAGCTTATGCTTAACTAACAATTTATTAAATCCTGCACAATTTTTAACCGTTTGTTAAAAAAATGTTTGTGTAATCTGCCTAATCTGACATAGCTAACTCCCGATAAAATCGTGTACGGTGAGGAGGTCGCAGGTTATCCTCTTCTTTATAATAGAAGATAATCTTCAGTTAGGGCCGTCAGGAAGTAGCTACCATCTGGCTGCGCGTTACCGATCGCTGCCCTACACTACATTGAAACACACACATTTACCTAATGTCAATCAAAAACATATAACCGAAAAAATTAACTAGAGAATCACCTTTTCAATTAAAAAAAAAAAAATAACAATCTACAGTCGTGGCTAATTCAAAAGTCTTTTGTTTCTAAGATTTTTTTGGTGATGAGAGTTACTTATTTCGAATGTACCAAATTATTATTTATTATTTATTTAATAGTTTATGGTTGCACCTTCTATTTTATTTTATTTTATGTGTTAGTCTAAGTTAATTTAGTTGTATCTGCATCCATATAAAACTAACTACCGTGAAATTTAAGTAGAGTTGACTTCATTGTAAACATAAAAATCATATACCGCCTTATATGCTTTACCAACTATACATAATATATAACACCTGTGTACCTTCAAATAAATGACATTGTCTAGTGACGGAGTAAATTACAAAGAGGATATTTTTGGAGTTTTTATTTAACTGGGGATTACATAGCATAGACATCCAGTTTAGTCGCAATTGGTAATGATTATGGTTCTGTAAGTGTTTAAGGGTGTGTGTCTAAGCGAATAAGTTTATAACGGAATGTGAATGAAAGGTGAACGTTAGACTATAATAGTTACGAGAATTTTGCATTTTATCAATATAGACATTTCAACATCACACACGCCTGATTAAATTACGTCAGAATAAATAACCCGCTTCTTCATAAATATACCAAACAAACAAACCCATGTTTGTCTCCTCGATTGCGTCTTTGAAAAACTGATAAAATATCTATAAATACAATAGTTAAGTCTATCACAATAAGTTAATATTTGATTGGTAATCAACATGTCATAGAGAACTTTTCCTACCCTGTGGAACTTAGTAGTGATGGCACCGTCGGAAAAGATGGGTACCCCAGAAGAACAGCCTTTGAAAGTGAAAGAAAAACCGAAGAAGAAAACATTTAAAGAGAAGATTGCGGTGATAAAGGAAAACATTACTGTGGAACCAGTGCTGGCGTGCTATGTGATACCAGGAGTGCTGTCCAGACTGGCGAACCAGAACCTCAATCTGGACAAAGCATGTCGCGTGAACAAGCAGTTTGGCGATCAGGTTTGCAATGCACTCATTGCAAAAGAGGGAACTCAATACCTTAAAGAAGAGTTGGCCGTCCAAGAACTTATAGCAGGGATGGAGATGTGGAAGAGCGTTCTTCTAACTGCACTGCCAAGTTTTTTGATCATCTTTTTGGGTGCTTGGAGCGATAGGACTGGAAAACGAAAGATATGCATTCTCCTCCCTATCATAGGCGATCTGCTCATGTGTTTGAGCAACATCCTCAATGCATATTTTTTCTATGAGCTGCCGGTTCAAGTGACCATGTTTTTCGACGGTTTCTTCCCAGCGATCACGGGTGGTTGGATCACCACATACATGGGAGTGTTTGCGTACATCAGTGATATCTCCAGTCCGGAGTCCAGGACGTTTAGAGTGGGGATAGCGAACCTGTGTTTAACAGCTGGCGGGCCAATCGGATCTGTTCTCAGCGGTATCTTACTGAAACTTACAGGATACTACGGTGTCTTCACTGTCAGCGCTTTACTGAATCTTTTCAGTATTGTCTATGGATTTGTCTACATTACAGATCCGGAGAGGCCTATTACTGTGAAACCAAAAAAGGTTAGTTTATACGTGAAGGTCGTTTTATCGATTATATCTTTCACACGTAAAAAGTAAAATAATAAAGTTTTAATTCGTTTAAACTGGATAAGTTATGCGTGGCTAAGTAAACGCCAAACAAAACAATCAGAAAATTATTTTTACATTGAATACTTCACTAGTACTTCGCCCGTGAATTCGTCCACGAAGATTTCGTATTTTCCCCTATGATTTTCAATGACTCCCCTTTGGGGTTGGAATTTCCAAAAATTTTGGAACACGTCTTTTATCAATGTGGTACGTGGTGATACGTTTAAATTTGTTTTAATCTATTATGAAATCTTATTTCCTTTTCTTATGTTCATTTATCCCATTCTTAGCCCATTAGGGAATTAATTTCCTCAAAATCCATTTTTAGCGCACACTTACGTCATTTACCACGTTTGTGCGAAATTTCATGTTTCTAGACACAGTGGTTTCAGCTGTGTGTTGATTGATCAGTCAGTCAGTTTCATCTTTAATAGTATACAGACAGCCAGACAAGGAGAACACTGACGTATGTAAAATTACATGAGGCATATGTATCTATAGCAAGGTTTGTTTGTTCATTTATTGAATACTTATTCAATAAACTAACTGGGTTATATTATGATTGGGCGATAATATCATACTGTTTGTATAACGTTTATAAATTTTGCATAATACACACATCAAAAGTGTCTAGGGATCAACATATATTTTTGCAATAACTTTTCTCCTGATTGATATTAATTAAAAAAATTTTTAAGGATTCATCAAATAAAGTGTTTTCGTTTGTCACAGTAACGATAAACCAAGTCACCTTTGCATTAATAAAGAAATTTGCCATTTTCCTAATAAAGGGGTTTTTGGACATTTGAACCACTAACACAAAAGTTCGAAAAAAAGACTGAAATAACAGTTTTCTTTAAAATTTTATTGGGTAACTTAAACAATTAATAATCCGTGTTTCTACCGCGAACACTAACAACACAAGAACATCGGTTTGGCATACTCAAAATGAGTTCATCCAAATCACGCTGTGGAATGGCCGCCCATGTTCGTTGCAACAACAAAAAAAGATCTTCTTGCGACTGGATACCCTCCATATTCGGCAGAGCTCTTCTCTGTAGCATATCCCATGCATGCTCAATCGGATTCAAGTCTGGCGACTGAGCAGGCCAGGGCAGGACATTGATGTTAGCTGCGGCGAGAGTCTGTCTTACAACTCTTGCGGTGTGCGGTCGTGCATTATCATGCATTAACTGAAATAAGGGACCGATTTGCACTTGTAGAGGAACGATGACGTCTGATACAATCGTCTCAGCATAAATTTGAGCATTGAGGTTGCCTCTGATCCAAATCAACTCAGTTCTTCCGCCGATCCAAATACCCGCCCATACCATGATGGTTCCACCACTATAAGGATGGACTTCCTGGCAGGATTTTAATCGCTGTTGGCGTCCAGGGCTTCTCCAGTGTCGTATACGTCTTGTATCCGGTCTCATACCAAAACGAGACTCATCAGAAAAGCACACGAAACGCCATTGTTCTTCTGCCCAATTTTTGTGTTCAAGAGCCCATTGATATCGAATCCTACGATTGTGCATTGCTATAGGTGGTACCCGTAGCGGTCTTCGGGAATGAAGGTTCACTTCATGCAAGCGGTTTCTGACTGTTTGGTCGCTAATTAAGTTCCCTGAAGAGTGATAAAGCCTCACCGGCTACCATCATGGCGGTTATTGTTGGAGCTCTTCGAGTTAAGATTTGAATGTATCGGTCTTGTCTCTGTGTGGTGCAGCGATACCGTCCTCCATGGCGCTCAGCCACGGTACCAGTGCTTCGGTAACGTGTCCAAAGTCGACTGATAATACTCTGACTTGTATTCAGAGCTAAAGCCACAGTACGTTGCCGGGAACCAGCTTCTATCATTCCCACGGCTCTGAGCATTTCTTCCCTTCTTAAATGACGTCGCCGCTCCATAATAACGTTGGTTTTAATCAGTAGTAGGGAAACAGTAGCACTAATAATGTCTTCAATGCGTTGTATGTTTTTATAGGGAAAATATTGACAGCTGATTTTCATCTTTTACTCGAATTTGATTCACAGTTCCTGATTCAAATTATGAAATGCACCAAAAAGGATCCATATAAATTTATAAAATCATAAATTTATTACAAAGCCACATCTCAATCTCAAGAAATCCGCATAAAAATGCTTGATCCCTAGACACTTTTGATGTGTGTATTTGTTATTTTACTTTGTAACGTATCGTATTGCTTGGGTGCCGCAATGACTGTTTCGCTGCGTGTCGCGGGTTCAATCCACTACCTTTTTTTATCGCGGTAAAATCATCAAGTAAATCCTTCCACCTATACTGTCAGACTAGTACTGAGTCAAATATACGGTTTAAGGACACCGTGGACCCTGGAACGTAGAGGGATATTGAAGGCAATATCCCTTTACGTTCCAGAGTCACGGCTACCTGATGGGACAATACTGGGATCTCGATCCACCACCTAGGACTACTTTCTGTATGGCTTATACCCGCAACGTGTCGCGGTTTCGATCAAACACGGAACAAATGAATGAATGGCAGAGCGACAAAAATGTCAAATTGAGACAGTTTGCTCGCGCGTCTTTTAGGGTCAATTCACACCGAGACGAGACGCGACCTGGATATTATGTAAACAACCAGTCGACCAGGTTGACTGGTTGTCTACATAATATCGAGGCCTCTTCCGTAAAAAGAGCACTGACCATAAATCCTTTAGTTACTGAAAGCGGTCACTGAAATACTACAACTATTTACTAACCTACTTGTAAGGTTTACCTTTCGGATTCAAATTAATTATCAAATAACATTTGTTAAATTGGTTTACCTTTCTTTATATTTCGGTCAAATTGTAACAAAACTAGTTTGATAATATTAAATTAAATAGTCGTCTAAAAAAGAAACAGTACACCATTTCCATAGATATATTTATTGTATTGGAGAAATTAGGTACTTATAGATTTGATCTTTATCATCATCTGCCTGCCCTAGTCCCATTATTTTAGCTATATTGGCTAGGCTTTTATCATTTGGTTGGCAACACGTTTTCCTTCCACTTTGTTAAAGTAAGAATCTACTATTTATCTATTATGAAAATAGAAATACTTTCAAGTGCTTCTTGAAGATAATGCCGTCACTTTTCCATCTTTCAACACAGCGGTAGAAGCCATCCATGTGGAACAGGTCTAATAATGGGATTTATAATTGCAGAATGAATCGTCCGACGTACGGGGCTTCCTAAAATCCTTTTTCGACATAAAACACGTAAAAGACACTTGTACTGTTGCTTTCAAGAATGGACCTAATAAACGGAGGATAAAGTCCATTTTGGTGTTGGCATCGATCGCGTTTATATACGGCCCGTCTCACGGTACGTACTTGTTTCAAGTCTAATATTTTATTCAACGGTAGTACTGGAATCCGGACATAAATCCAAATTATCATTGGGATCTATGGAATTATTTATATCATTGTTTAGTTTGTAAAGTAACCAAAAGTACTTCTATATATGTGGTTTAAAAGATTTTCCTTTCTGGATTTAATAGAGAATGATCGCTAAAAATATTGCCCTTTCTCTTTTCTTCTATGCTGTTAAACGTTAACTAGGATTGATCAACACAATCAACTAGTCAGTCATGATGCCTGAGGAAATCTTTTGTGGGCTATTTGTCCCAGGAATGCAGGAAAAGATTTTCTGGAGTTGATTAAAATTGCGACAATTACCCAATACTTAGTCGATCTCACATTTGGGAAAGGCATATAACCGGTTGTGGACTTTAAAGTTGGCTTCGATACATGTTAATCTTCATTCTATGGTTTTAAAATGAATAGTGTAACTTTCAGGAGAATACACAGTACGGTACCTGTACACGCGGTACCGTTTCAACTGGGATGCCCTGATGTACAGCTTCTACAGCACTTTCTTTATCTGCGCTCACTCACTCGGTAAGTATCGTTTTTTTGTTACTTGAGTGATGAGTCTTCCCACCCAGGGGTCTGTCAGACTTGTACTGACTAAAATCCACGGTGTCCTTCAATAGCCCTTACAGTTACCTGGTAAGACAGTTCCTGCGACCCCGGATAAGTAAGTATTGCTTAAGTATGTATTTGGTAAACATGATATTATGGCTGACATCCCCTGAAGCGTTGGGCCGAGGGGTATGATCATGTCGGTACACCCATATTTCGCCAGTTATGTTTAAGTTATGTAATTAAAGCATGCCTATTGCCATCTGGGTGTAAGTCCAGCAGAGTTATACTGTAAGTCGTCATCGGTGTTCTCGTCGTTTAACGTTCCCAACTATAATATATTTTGTCTTTGAATAGATTTTCAACATTGGGCTCTAGAGGATGAAGAGGAAAATTCATTTCAATTTTTGATCATGCCCTGTAGTTTCGACTTCAATTCTCTATCCTTAGAGAATAGCATTCTGGACGTCAGGATTTCACAAAAAAAAATACTCAATTACGTTCTTTTTTGAAAATGGAGCTTAGGACCAAACGCTCAGCAGTAACAATTACTACCACTAGACTATTGAATCAATCATGTGCACACACAGACTATATCGTTACAAGACAAAAGAGTACAGCAATTGTAAAAAACAAACAATTCTAATGAGATTGCTGAACTCACCTGACGGTAGTTAAACATTTCTTACTTGTTTATTTTACTTTTACGACATAAGCTGTGTTAATGAGCTCACGAAACTGGTTATAATCTTCTTATCTATATGTTGTTATTATATTATTGTCTTATAGCGGCGTGATGTGAGTAGGCCCCCCACACCTTAGACCGACCACGTATTAAATGTCCTTGGAAAGCGCTGGATTCAAGAGGAGTCATCACTGTAGCGTTGCTTTGGCAGAGGCTTGTGTCCAGTATCATCATCATCATTTCAACCCACGATGACCCAGTTTTGGGGATAAGTTTTCCCCTATTTTCGTCATACTTTTCGGATCTGTGCTTCACTGTGGTGACAGGCCTGTTGGTCTAGTGGTTAGTGACCCTGACTGCTATGCCGGAGGTCGTGGGTTCGATTCCCACCCAGGACAAATGTTGGTGTGATGAGCACGATCATTTGTTCTGTGTCTGGGTTTAATTTATCTATAATATGTATGTATTTAGAAATATATAAGTATATTTATCAGTTGTCTAGTACCCATAACACAAGCTCTGCTTAGCTTGGGACTAGATGGAGTTGTGTGATAGTTGTGGAATATTTATTTATTATTACTCGTCCATATTTTCCCGCGACTTTGGCTATGTCGTCAACCTAATGGGCTTTTAGGCAGCTCTGGTTTCCTTGGCCATCTCTGAATCTAGCCAAATGTTCTTTTTCCCAAGGAGTTATTATGACACCCTTGTGAGCCAACTCCTCTTCTTAAAGAGGATGCTTCTGTCCAGTTTGATTTATTCAGTTTTCCTCTATTTTTGTTTCTAGGAGCATTGATATCAATAAGCCTGTTCAGTCACCGTTTGAAATGGGACGATTCAACGCTTGGTCTGATCTCCAACGGCAGCAAAATCATCGGCGCCCTCTATACTGGCCTGGCAAGAAATACTATGGACATGTACATCGGTAAGTTGTTTTGTTTCAAGGGTCAATATGAACCTGCTTTTAGTACGCTAGTAATGGTCATGTTACAGCAAAAACTGGTCAAGTGCGAGTTGGATTGCATATGAAGTGTTTTTATTGTCATGGCAGTAACAAAACACACGTTCTGTGAAAATTTCAACTGTCTGTACCTGTAACGGATCATTAGATATAATCCGCCGACTGAGATGGACAGCGGAGGCATAGATTTTGATAAGGTCTCCTTAGGGTTATTCTAAGGGGAAACCTAAAAGTATTGTGTAACCTGTAAGATCTTATGAAAGTGGCCGCAAAAAACTGGGTAACAATGACATGAAAATACAAAAGGAGAGTAGAGACCTCAGCATTGGGTGATAAAAGCTTGAAGAAGAAGAACCTTATTCCCACGAGCTTTATGCCCAAGTGACATGCGTGCACCTTGCGTCTTGCGGTGCTTATGAGGATGCAAATGTTGCAGTCGCGTCACCTGAGATAGTGGATGGGGCATTAGCAAGGTTGTCATTGAGTGTACGACCGGCAAGGGCGGTGTAGGGCGTCCAGCCGTCAAGAAAGACAGAGGATTTGATGAAGTAAATAGGATCGCGCTGAATGCAAGCGTCTTCCAACCGGTCCTATTGGAACAGTATAGGGGAAGAGACCTATGTTCAGCAGTCTACGTTCTGTTATTATGATGATGATGTCTACTTTCTTACTGCAGCTCATGGGCTCTACTACGCTACTAATTAATTTTAGACAAAACTTCACTACTTAAAAGTATACAAGTTTTAACAATTCATCTTCTTAATACAGAAAAACCACGGGTCACTTTGTGCACGCTAATCCCTGAAACTGTTTAACGAATTTCTATAAAAAGTTGTGGTCAGTTCTAGTAGAAAGAATATAGTTTTTGACCAACTTTATGGTGTCTAGCAAAGCAGGGGCCGATCATTAATGCTTATGAATTTATTATTAGCTTATTCACATCCTTTGCTAAATTCAACGTCTAGACAGGTAATCTATTTTGAGTCTTAGTCTCAGGCAATAAGATCTTCGTAAATACTTACTGTGTGCTGTTGACTTTCTTCGAGGGTAAACCCAGGATTGATTACATGAGCCATTGTTTATTTTTCAGCCGTTGCTGTGGAAATGTTCAATGCAACATCATTCACTGCTTTGAGGTCGATTTCATCCAAATTAGTGACGAGCGATGAACTAGGTAATGTATTTAAAATATCTAACATTTGTAATTTCTTGTGGGGTCCGCGTGCTCACAGACTTCAAAAGATATTATTATCTAAGCGACTTGTTGACGCTTCCCGTGACCCAAGAGCTGGCCACCTTGGCCCACCTTGGCCAGAGGCTAAGTATTGCCATACAACGATGCAACGCCACCAGTTTCTACCATATTACCTGTTGACAGCCTTGAGGAGGAGTTTATTGATGATTTATGATGAATTAGTTTAGTTTTATTTTATGTATTTCAGTCATTTATACCTATGTCTATTTGTAAGGCTATGAATAACTAATTTACATCAACGATGATGGGCAGTAACTGTTGGAGTCTTATTAATTTGTAGATAATTAAAACTTACTTAGAACTTCGAAAACAAACTAAATATTGACGAAATATTTCGATTGTCAGAATTAAATTGGAACGAACTAGAAAATAACTTTTGTTAAGAAAGAAAAGACAAAGTCTTACCTCCTTTATACATTATGCCAGATTAATTTATGGCAAAATATTCGTTTACCAAAGGTTTCTTTAGAAAGAGACATTACCGATTGTAAAAACACACACATACAAATGAAGTATCAAACAAAACAGACTTCAAACATTCCTTTCACCTCACATAAAGTTGCCTTCCAAAATCAAACATCAAAATGGAGTGTTTTCTAAGCAATTCGTACGTGATTCCAGGGAAAATGACGTCATTCTTCAATCTGACGGAGGTGGTGACTTCCATGATATTCGGGCCAACCTACTCCTGGATATATATGACCACCTTGGAGATAGACGCAGGCATCTTTTATTATGTTAGCACCGTGCTTACTATTCCACCATTGCTGTTTTTTGCGTGAGTATTATCTATAAAGTTTTATTTTAAATGTTGCTCCACACCAGGAATTTCTCCTGTGTCGTGGGTGCGTTTACAAACATAGGTATTTGACGGCAGTGGCTGAGCTAAAGGACTGCTGCGCAATGTGTCGTGGGTTCAATTCCCGGTGAGTGCACCCACGATACAGGAAACAAAATTAAGAGAGGCAAGGTATTTTTATAAAAAAAAAATCACGTGAATATTCCAAAGTAAGCGTGACTTGAATTGAATAGTTAGCTCGGTGAAGGATGGCGCAGCGGATAAGTGTTCGGCAGCTGTATTGCGTGTCGCGGATACTGAAGAAATTCCTAGTGTAGACAAAATTCATCATCATCATCATCCACAACCCGTCTTCACCCACTGCTGGGTATAGGCCTCTCTTTGCTTGTGCCAAGCTCCACGGTCTCGCGCTAGCTTCATCCAGGACACTCCCGCAATGGCAACAATTTCTTCTGTCCGTCTCGCCGCCAGGCGGCCAACACTTCTTTTTCCACTCCTTGGACGCCACTCTGTCACAGCTTTACTCCACCTGCCGTCACCACACCTTGCCAGGTGCCCTGTCCAACTCCATTTGAGTTCCATAACTCGATTACCAATATCGAACACCTTCGCTTGTCTCCGGAAAAAAAAATGGGACTAAATGACAAGTATACTGCATCTTATAAAAAAAAAACATCAAAATCGAAATTTATGAGGTAACAAACATTTAAAAAAAATCCGTTAAAAATTATACCTTGATACGTCCTGCGATTTGGTCAAAATATTGAATGATTTTATATTGGTTGGTCTATACACACAAACCCATCCCCTTGTCTTAATATTCAAAGTGCCGTTCACAAAATTAATGAGTCACTGCGCCAACTAACAACATTTTTGTTATAAGCTCCATTAAGAAGACTTATCTTAGGTAACATGAATTACAGAAGTAAGCATCAAAGTATAATAAAACATTTCTTCATTACTAATTAGGCCCTCGATGTATTCTGCCAAGACTAAAACTTCAATTAGATGAGATTAGCAAATATTGTTCTAAGTACTAACTCAGCCAATTACAAAAATAAATTATTCAGTTTAAGACTTTTACAATTTATGTTCATAGTTTTTGGAGAAGAAGTTTAAACTGCGCCTAACTTACGTTAAGAGCTATTTGTTACACGCAGAAATATATTGTTCTACATAAAAAAATGGTGTAGTATTCCATAAGGCGCAGAAAACTTTGAGAGAAGTTTAGTATTAAATTGAGATACATTAAGGAGGTCGGAGTTATCATTTGGGCCTGGCACTACGTGTATTTACCAGTAAGAGCTGCAGATGAAGTGTTTTCCATCAACAGTTTTCAATAGGTAGCACGAAATCCGGATCTTGCCAAGTTAATGAAAATAGTCCTCCTGTATCATGGGGATTCTGGAATGTAAAGGGCAACTGAAGGAATACGGTGGATGTTACGCAGCACGAATCTGACATTCCCTTCCACACGTCCCAGGGTGGGAGGACTCAATTGATGAATTAAAATAAAAAGCAAAAACTATATGCCTTATTACTTTTTGTTTTACAGCTGGTTCTTCGTACAGAACAGGAAAGACACTGCTAGAACTAAACCTGTAAATGGAGAAGTGTTCAGTGATACTGAATTGCAAGCGAAGAAGAAGAAGGACTCCCTCATCAACAGCATAGATCTTGAACATGAAGTGATGATAGGAGAGTGAATTAGTGATGAATGAAGGATTTTTTCGTTTGTTTGTTTTTATGTGTATGAAGAATGAATGTGACGTGGTACCTATGCCAACTACCAAGTTTGAATCCCTGTAAGGCTGCGATTCGACCGAGGAGGAGCGGAGCAGGGCGGAGAGCGATTCACCAATCACATGACTTGCAATCCAGATCTCTTCTCCAGTTAAGCCATGTGATTGGTGAATCGCTCTCCGCTCTGCTCCGCTGCGCCTCAGTGAAACCGCAGCCTAAAGCGCGCTTTCCACCAAAGCGGAGACGAGCGGAGATCTGTTTTGTAACACTGACACTGACATCAGTCGATCGCGCTGAGCCGTAACTTAAATTCGAACAATTACAAAATCGAAAGTATAATATTCCGCACATATTTTTACTATTTCGATAAGTCGCGTTTGAACTAGGGTACCTGAATCTTTGGGTAGAGGCGTTATTTTTAATGTTATTGTTATTATGAATAAAAACATATTACTATAAATATTTATTTGGTATTCCTTTACAGAATAATGAATGAAAAATAGTATTTGCAGGCGAATATGAATACTTTTTTTCTTTTAAAATATAACTTGATATTTTTTAATATCCTATCGTACTATCCTACTTCCTACTGATATCCCACTTCCTTCTAATATTATAAAGTGAAAGTTTGTTTGGATGGATGGATGTTTGTTACACTTTCACCCAAAAACTACTGAATAGATTTGGATTACATTTGGCACACAGATAGTTTATAATCTTGACTAACCCATAGGATAGTTTTTATCCCGACTTAATATTCTTTATTGTGCACAATATTTACACTTTTTGGTCAAATAGGATAATTTTCGAGCTGTAGGGGGTGAAACCGCTGGCAACAGATAGTATTTCAATAATTTTAATATAGCTTTAGTCCGGGGTGCTAAGGACAGGAAACCTCCTCGAGTGCCCGAGGACTGGAAGTTCCTTTCCGGATACGTCCGGGGGGAAGCCCAGTTTCTCGGGACGGTGCGCCCCGGGGTACGGGCAAGAACTCCCCTATGGGGTCTCCTTGCCCGTATGCCAATGTCCTGTCGCGTCGCTACACCGCGTGTCCCTCTGCTCAGCAGAGGGCACAGTGGTTGGAGCAAGAGCGGGCACGGCGTGCACTTACCCTGCCGCCGGGCAGGCAGGAGGAGGTATTGCACTCCCACCTCCTCTTGCCACCGCTATTCTCGTAGCCCCGAAGATTGTCAGGATCACGTCTCTGACTTTCGACGGGGGTCGAGGGCCTTGGCTTAACCGCCCGGGCCGCGAGGTAGAAAACCTCTATAAAAAGTCACCCCGAATCTCAAGCGGCGGAGCACCGCGAGGAGATGTATGGCTGATGGGAGTTCTTTTGAACAATTAGTCGCTAGTGCTACCCTCGCCAGGGTACCGGCCGACCCTCTGACGAGTAATAAATGTCGTAGGCTTACCTGAGTACAGGGGTCTCTGCTCAGGTGGACCATTATCCCCCATAATCGTGGGAATCTTATGGAAAACATTTAAAAAAATCCCCCCCAACAACCGGCAGTCGCCGCAGCGAGCCAAGGTGGCTCACGTGCCCGTGAGGTGGAGTCGCTGGACTTGTTGAGCACGTCCGCCTCACCGGCACCGAACGAGCGGGCACAGAGTGCCGCTCTCAAGAAGAGGATGGTGCTGACGCCGTCTTCGATGTCGGAGTCCGACTCAGCGTCAGACGCCATCAGCGCCCAGAGCCCTGGCTCTGGGCGCGGAGGAAAGGGGGCCGCCGAGAGGAAGAAATTCTTCCTCAAGCGGCCCCATTCTTCGTCCTCGGACGACGACCCTGCCTCGGGCCGGAAGATCCCAACAAGTGGTCGGGTAAAGGCCGAGGCAGGACCGGCGGCAGAGGGTGCGTTGAGGAGCCCACCCTGGAGGAGAAGGTGAAGGCAGCCGTCCGCAGCCTGGCCAATCGAAAAAATGACATAACTCGTAAATAGAATCAAAAATACAAAATGTGGTCTATTATTACTGTAGAAAAGGCAATAACGTAATTTTATAACACATTATCAATACTTGAAATATAGCTGTTTAGCTAAATCGTGCATTTGTAACAAAAACGGCCGTTTATGTTTTGAATGCACGATTTAGCTAAACAGCTGTATTTTTTATTCTATTTACGAGTTATGACATTTTTTCGATTGGCGGCGCTAGTGGACTGTAAGAGGCCTCTTAATCAACTTTATGGTGCCTAGCAAAGCGGGGGCCGGACACTAATGCTTACGAATTTATTATTAGATTCTTCGCATCCTTTGCTAAATTCAACGTCTAGACAATTGAGTCTTAGTCTCAGACAATAAGATCTTCGTAAATAGTTACTGTGTACTGTTTGATATTTTTCGAGGGTAAACACTGCATATACAGACGGACAGACAGACAGACAGACAAAAATTTTTTTAATCACATATTTGGGTTTGGTATCGATCCAGCAACACCCCCCGCTATTTATTTTTTCAATATTTTCAATGTACAGAATTGACCCTTCTACAGATTTATTATATGTAATAGATTTCCTGTGGGGTCCGAGTGTTCATAGACTTCAAAAAGATTTTATTATCTAAGCGACTTGTTGACGTTTCCCGTGACCCAAGAGCTGGCTTTTACCTTGGCCAGAGGCTAAGCATTGCCATACAACGAGGCAACGCCGCCAGTCTCTACCATTTACATTTTTTTTTTTTTACATATTTTTTTTACATTTTTTTTTAAAACGTTGCTCCACACTAGGAATTTCTCCTGTATCGCAGGTGCGTTTACAAAAATAGAAACTCACGTACACAAACAACCAGACCCGGAACAACTACTTGCAGATCATAAAAATATTTGTGCCGTGCGGGAATCGAACCGCGGACAGCCGACGTATAAACAGCGACACACAGCAAAAAGACGCGAAGTATAAAGACGTGAAGTAAGTTATCTTCATACAAACGCACTGCGCGCGGCTTGTATGTGTGCGCCGTTAACAAAATTCCGACTCAGTTCGGGCATAGTATAAAGATGGGAAGTTGGTTATCTCCGGCCCAATCCGCGATATAATTGCCTACTGTCTTAGGGTTGTCACTTTTAGCTAAATTTTAATTCAGTACCTATAAATTGGCAAGGGTCGGGAAGTTGTATTTTTTACTTTTATTGTCTGGGTACAGGGTTTGTCAGTACTGTCACAAATTCATTAGTTTATAGCCCGGCCCTTGCCAAAAATCTGGTCTGATCTGCCATCTCTTATTAGTCAATAAAGTTCAACAATGGTTTTCCTATCAAATAGAGAAATGTATTCAAGATACAGAGCAGCATTATTTAAAATAAAAATAGATAATATAAGCCCACGTAGTCGCCCACGGCGACGGACGTCGCAAGACGATCTCCGGCTACCGTAGGCGCGGGTATGCGGGCGGCGAGTAAAGGGCGACTCGCTGTCCGACCATGGACCATGCCTGGGTCGACGGCGCGTTGTGTTCCACGCGCGCCTCAAGGAGTGTCAGCATAGTGACGGGGCCTGTAGACGGCCAAAGCCTGCCGGGGTCGCGGGACTTAGAAGAAATAATATATTTACTATTTATATTAGAATTTACCACGCTAAAAAAAAGAGGGCTTGTGCTTAAATTATTTGCGCAGTCGTTTATACATTATACTAGTCAGATTTGTATTTTTTAATAGGCATAATGTACTATTTTTACACATAAAGGACCATATTTAATTTTATTTTTAATTAATACACACACAAATAATACAAACATATCTATTGAATCACACAATACGTTCTCCTGCGATTATCACACATATTTCATTAATTTAGCGATGCCGAAAAGCCGTGCCGCGCGAACCTCGTGCAGTGTTAGCCCCGACTGGCGGGAACCCGAACTGAGTCGGAATTGTGTTAATAATTCATCAATTCCAGAATTGTCACTGTTCAGATTACCTATAGAGCAGGAAAGGTAAGCTACTCTCTTATTCTAGCGTATTATTATAACTTTTACTTGATGATGAGATACCTACTTACTTCTTTTTTGTTGTATTAGTTTTCTATCACATAGAAGAAGTAGGTAGGTAGGTAGGTCTACTTTCCCACTAGAATGTTTTAGGTACTTTTGATCTGTCAACTGATTTGTCGCTATTGCTTTGTTTACGTTTAGTTGTGCCGATTTCTCAGTATTGTAAGTATTTAACTAAGTACCTAACTACTTACAATTATAAAATCGTAATTAAAAATAAGTAATTGACTAATTGTAAATTAGATATACACATAAAGCAAAGTTCGAATCATAACAACAGATTTGATTATAGTCTAAGAGACAGGCGTTAGTTTTTAATGTTGTTTTAAAGCGTTTTTTTAATTATAATATTTTTGTCACTTTATTCATTTTTTTATTATAGCAGGTTCGAACCCCGGCACGCACCAATGTCTTTTAGAATTCATGTGCGTATTATAAATTAATTATCACTTGCTAAAAACGGTGAAGGAAAACATCGTGAGGAAACCAGCACACCTGAGATTTTTCAACGGGGTGTGAAGCCATGTCAGAGGCCTACGGGCGGTTTAAACTCTGACACCAGGTTGTTCATCAACCATACGATAAGAAGAAGAAGAATGTATATTAAATGTGCTTTTCATTTCAGACGTCTTCAGTGGCTGCGCTTAATTGACCGCGAGGATTTGTTAAATAAATCCCAAACCAAGATTGTTGTTTGTGAAGCCCATTTCTACACAGACGACATAAAGAAAAACAGCGTTAGAAAAGTACTACATAAAAAAAATTGTTTGCCGAGTTTAAATTTGCCTATAAATCCTAAAAAAGTTAACAAACACACACAAGTGGAAATAACTTCATATAATAATTCAACTCAAACAGAAACAACTAGTGCTTCAGGGTCGAATGAAACTGATTCAACTATTGGGACTTCATCATGCCAAACGGATATTAACCCCACGGATAACCTAACTCAAACGACTGCTGGTCTTTCTGCAAGTACTCCACGCAAGAGGAAACTAAAATCTGAGTTAATAACTCATTTATTATTGTAATAATTTGTTTAATAGAATATAAAAAACGTTTACGAGCAAATTAATCGGCAAATTCTTCACAAGATATGTTTTATGAATTATATGATCGTTTTTTGTCTAAGGACTTAGCCGAACTTGTTAAAGCTCAAACTTACTTAAAATATGCTAACAAAGGAAACATATACTCAATAGCCTACAAAATGTTTTGCTTAATTTATACTACGTAAGTCCACAAGCTTACCGTTTACTAGAAAAAACTCTTTGTCTGCCCTGTAGAAGTACGTTAAATAAGTTAAATATTCCGATAACTACTCAAATAAACGACGAATTAATGTCAGCACTAAAATTAAAAGTAAGCAATATGTCGGAGAGAGAAAAAAAATGCACTTTAGTGATGGACGCTATGAGTTTAAAAACAAACGTCTTTTATGATATAAACGATCGCGTCGAGAGAGGGCGTGGGATCGTCGCAGCACGGTTCGGGGAGATCGCCGTGATAGGCGTTTATTTCTCCCCGAACTGAACTCTCGCCGAGTTCCAGGACTCCCTATTGGAGCTGGGAGACGACGTCGTCGCCTTCGGTTCCCTCCCCGCGCTCGTCCTCGGGGACTTCAACGCCAAGAATGTGGCTTGGGGTTCCCGGGTTACGGACGTACACGCGGGGCAGGATGCTCGAGCACTGGGCCCTGGCGCATGGCCTAGTCATCGAGAACCGGGGTTCCGTCCCCACGTGCGTGCGGTGGACGGGCGATTCGGTGGTAGACATCACGTTCGCCACCTCCGGCTTGTCACCACGCGTCACAGACTGGCTCGTTGTAGAGGAAGTAGAGACCTATTCCAACCACCGGTACCGGTATAAATTAAAAAAAAAAAAAAATTATTTTTAAGTGGTCGGCGATGGGCGCTGAAGCAGCGGGACCGGGAGCTATTCCTGGAAGCCTCGATCGTGCAGGCCTGGGTGTCACCACAGGACAGGCCTCCAGCATCTCCTTGCGAGCCAAGGAATTGGCCCGCAAGGAGATGCTGGAGGCTCTGGACGGGGACCCATGGGGCCGGCCCTATAAGTGGGTGAGAGAGAAGCTCCGCCCCTGGGCTCCCCCGTTGATGCAGAGTCTCCAGCCTCAGTTCGTGGAGGACGTGGTGAGCGCCCTGTCCCCCTCGCGGGAGGAGCATACTCCCCCGCCCATGGCTCCGTCTCCGGCGGTGCCTGACGCTGACGCAAACGCGGACCACAGCGACGACGACGTCTACGACGCTCCGGAGGTGACCGAGGTAGACCTGAGAGTGGCGGTACAATGACTCAAAGCCAAAAATACCGCCCCAGGACCCGATGGAAAAGCCTGAGTCCTGGCCTCGGGGACTCTCGGGCCTCGACTGGGGGGGCTCTTTAGCGCGTGCCTGGAGAGGGGCCAGTTCCCGCTTCGTTGGAAGACGGGGAAACTGGTCCTGATCCAGAAGCCCGGGCGCCCTGCGGACTCTCCGTCCGCATTCCGGCCCATCGTGCTGCTCGACAAGGTGGGCAAGCTCTTTGAAAGTGTAATTGTAAACCGCCTCGTCGGGCACCTGAATCGGGTGGGCCCGGACCTTGCGGAGAGCCAGTTTGGCTTCCGCAGGGGGCGCTCGACGATGGATGCCATCACGCGCGTGAGAGCCCTCACGACGGGGGATGCGGTTTCCCGGGGCAGGGTCGTCTTGGGGGTGTCTTTAGACATCTCCAATGCCTTCAACACCCTGCCCTGGAGTTGCATCAGGGAGGCACTCCGGTATCACCGGGTGCCGACCTACCTCCGTCGTATAGTCGAGGACTACCTGACGGACAGAGCCGTCATCTACCCCGGTCACCGGGGAGAGTGGAACCGGCGAGAGATGTCGTGCGGTGTTCCACAGGGATCGGTCTTGGGGCCGCTCCTGTGGAACATCGGTTACGACTGGTTGCTGCGCGGCGACCTCCCTGACGGCGTCGGCGTAATTTGTTACGCCGACGACACGCTCGTCCTGGCGAAGGGAGAGTCGCACCAGGCGGCGGCCGATCTGGCGACGCAGGCGGTAGCGACAGTCTCTAATAGGATCCGGCAGTTGGGACTCGACGTGGCGCTGCACAAAACAGAGGCCATGTGCAGGACGATGAAGTACCTGGGACTCGTCCTCGACAGCCGGTGGACAATGATTACATTATGTACTCAATTTTATCAGGCCATCAAGTTGCAGTGGTATGCGAAATACTATTATTTAAGTTTGATAAGTCTCAATGTCTACAGGATGTCAACTTTGAACACAACCAAGAATATTATGAACTGGTTTAGGGGAACAGTGTATGGACGCGAGGTATGTAGGTAGATACTTATTGGGACTAAACTATATTGTAAAGATTTAAGAAGAAAGACCATGTAAGCATGTAGTTTAATGGACGTTTGCACGAATTACACCATATTATGCAATTTCAAAATAATTAACGAATTATAAATACCTTAAAAAATCATTTAAGACTAAAAGCCTCGTGCAGACACATGCGATTATACGAGCGTGACGACATCACTGTTGCCGCGCGCGGTTCCTTGCCGCATTGCTGTTCACACAGGAGCGCGAAAGCACCGCGCCGCCGTGATGAGGTATGCTAATTATGCTGAGACTAGACGGGCCGGCCCGCGACACAGCGCGCGCGCGGCGCGCGCCACGCGGCGCGTTGCCGCAGGTCCAAGCCCTGCCAAGAGAGGTGAACCCAATCGTAGTACGTTTAGATTGGAAATTACATTGGCATCTTGCGCCAGCGCGCGTCACGCGCGCGCGGTTTTATACGCGGCGGGCGGCGAAGCACCCTTAAGTGCCACAGAAATATAAACTCTAAATGTACTAGGGTAAGGACACGAGGAGCCGGCGCGCGACGGGAGAGCGCGCGGTGCGCGCGCGCGGCGCGCGTGACGCGGCGCGTTGCCGCAGGACCACGCCCTGTCAAGAGAGGTGAACCCAATCGTAGTACGTTTAGATTGGAAATTACAATGGCATCTTGCGCCAGCGCGCGTCACGCGCGCGCGGTTTTATACGCGGCGGGCGGCGAAGCACCCTTAAGTGCCACAGAAATATAAACTCTAAATGTACTAGGGTAAGGACACGAGGAGCCGGCGCGCGACGGGAGTGCGCGCGGTGCGCGCGCGCGGCGCGCGTGACGCGGCGCGTTGCCGCAGGACCACGCCCTGTCAAGAGAGGTGAACCCAATCGTAGTACGTTTAGATTGGAAATTACATTGGCATCTTGCGCCAGCGCGCGTCACGCGCGCGCGGTTTTATACGCGGCGGGCGGCGAAGCACCCTTAAGTGCCACAGAAATATAAACTCTAAATGTACTAGGGTAAGGACACGAGGAGCCGGCGCGCGACGGGTGTGCGCGCGGTGCGCGCGCGCGGCGCGCGTGACGCGGCGCGTTGCCGCAGGACCACGTCCTGTCAAGAGAGGTGAACCCAATCGTAGTACGTTTAGATTGGAAATTACATTGGCATCTTGCGCCAGCGCGCGCGTCATGCGTCAGCGCGCGCGTCACGCGCGCGCGGTTTTCAACGCGGCGGGTGGCGAAGCACCCTTAAGTGCCACAGAAATATAAACTCTAAATGTACTAGCGTAAGGACACGACGGGCCGGCGCGCGACATGACCACGCGCGGAGCGCGCGCGCGGCGCGCGCTACGCGCCGCGTTGCCGCAAGTCCAAGCCATGCCAAAAGAGGTGAACCCAATCGTAGTACGTTTAGATTGGAAATTACATTGGTATCTTGCGCCAGCGCGCGCGTCATGCGTCAGCGCGCGCGTCACGCGCGCGCGGTTTTCAACGCGGCGGGTGGCGAAGCACCCTTAAGTGCCACAGAAATATAAACTCTAAATGTACTAGGGTAAGGACACGACGGGCCGGCGCGCGACATGACCACGCGCGGAGCGCGCGCGCGGCGCGCCCTACGCGCCGCGTTGCCGCAAGTCCAAGCCATGCCAAAAGAGGTGAACCCAATCGTAGTACGTTTAGATTGGAAATTACATTGGTATCTTGCGCCAGCGCGCGCGTCATGCGTCAGCGCGCGCGTCACGGGCGCGCGATTTTCAACGGCGGCGAAGTACCCCTAAGTACTACAGAAATATAAACTCTAAATGTACTAGGGTAAGGACACGACGGGCCGGCGCGCGACAAGACCACGCGCGGAACGCGCGCGCGGCGCGCACACTTACATAACCATACGTAAATTTCTTTTAGTTTTTCAGAGGGTTCATTTCTTGTTGAAAGGTCTGGTAGACTTTTTGTTAGGTAGTCGTCAGCTGACATTGTAGACAGGAACGACTCATTTAGTGAATCATTTATGACGGATTTCTTTTTCCGTATTATTATATTACCGTAATCCATTCTTGTTTGATAGGTATGCAGAAATACAGAGAAATAACAAAAGTCTAAATGCAAAATTTATTCCACTGAGATTCGAACTTGAGCTCTGTTAGAACGTTTCATGTAGCAGGGGTACCAAATGCGCTATTTGTGCATGAAGTTTGATAACGAAATAGCCATTAAGTTACAGGTAAATAAAATCGTTAAAAGAGGCATTGAGTAGCGCATCGTTTGAATTTGAATTTCTTAAAAAATGCTTAGATATTGTAGTTTTCACTTAGTTTAAGGTTTGTCACATAATATATAGTTCACTTTGTTTAAAATATTTAAGAGTATTTTTGTGTTTTTGGGCGTGCTTCGTGAAATGTTTATGTTGATTATCACTAAATTCACTTGTTTATTAACAAACTTCTTAGTAAATTGTTTTTGTTTAAGTTTATTATACACTATAGTTTACACACGTTGTTGCAAACGTTTTCTGGCAACTATTGTTCGTTTACGCACAAGTTAAATAACATTCTGTACACTTTTACACTGTTTTTTTTTACTATTTTTATAATCTTAAATACGGAGCGCACTTAATATTTGACAACTATTATTTTCTCTCCGCAGGGCAAAAATATTTATTTTTGTAATATTTCTGAGAAACCTGTCGTCTCCATCCACAACTGAATTACATCGTTATCGTTATAAAATAAGGTCTAATTTTTTTTGTGCACAATTTAAGTGTCGGCTAGATCAAAAGGCACGGCATACGGGCGGCGGGCGTGCTATCTGTATTTCAAATAGAGGACATAAATAATAAATGATTTGTTATTTTTGTTTCATATCAAAACGATTTTTATAAATTTATTTTAGTTTTTTATTTTTGCTCTAATTAATGCATTAAATTAATTCCTTAATATTTTTTTTAAGTTTAATTTTCAATGTTACAATTTCCGAGTTCAGTCGCGTGAAAGCAAACTTTTCGAGAGTTTAAATTTTTTATATAATATTCTATGTTTATGCAAAATTTCAAGTTTATATCACAGTATAAAAATCATACAGTAAGACGACGCCGTTGATCTTGTGCAAAATGCCGACATCGTCCTAGACAGTAACGCATCGGCCAGGGTTGTCACAAATAAACAATATTTATAAAATTATTTATTAATTGCAGATCAATATCGATAGCAGTATTATAATAAAACAATATTACATATTGATATAATAATGAAAACAATTTTTAACCCGCTCTTTACTGCATGTATTATTAAGGAGTTGAGTGTGACAATATAAAATGCAGATGAGGCGTAAACAAAGAGATTTAAACATTGAACTGATACAGAATTGATTTTTAGTGCATGGTGGCATTCATGGTCTCTTTGAGCTATTTTTCGTTTTTTTCTGGGTTTATTGTGTAGATCCAATTTTACGTCACTTGAAATTGTGACTTTATGATCGGTCTGTGTATGGATGGAATCTTTAGTTGGTAAAAGTAACGTTGGTAGCTGTTTTCTTCAAGGATTTCTTCCCGTACATACCATTCTCAAAATGCAAACTGCAAATATATATATTTTTTGAACTTTCGAAAGATCTTTCAAGTAAATTCGGTCTTCTACAAGCTTCCACCCATAATTTACATCTGAAATGTTAAAATACAATACAAATTAATAATTATATTCAAACCGAAAAGGAACATACATACATACATACACATACGAAAGAATTTGCTACAGACCACCAAACTGAACAACTTTTACTACAGGACCAACTCGAGAGAGATTTAAGTTATTTAGATGGCATTTTCGTAACCAGCACCCCAATTGAACACAAAATTGACACCCATATCAAATTATAAAAAAATGACGTCGTCCGCCATCTTGGATTTCAAAAAGGATGCCTTTTTCGTAACAAGCACCCCAATTATACTCAAAATTGACACCCATATCAAATTATAAAAAAAATACGTCGTCCGCCATCTTGGATTCCAAAAAGGATGGCTTTTTCGTAACAAGCACCCCAATTATACTCAAAATTGACACCCATATCAAATTATAAAAAAATACGTCGTCCGCCATCTTGGATTCCAAAAAGGATGGCTTTTTCGTGACAAGCACCCCAATTATACTCAAAATTGACACCCATATCAAATTATATAAAAATGACATCCGCCATCTTGGATTTCAAAAAGGATGCCTTTTTCGTAACAAGCACCCCAATTATACTCAAAATTGACACCCATATCAAATTATAAAAAAATACGTCGTCCGCCATCTTGGATTCCAAAAAGGATAGCTTTTCCGTAACAAGCACACCAATTATACTCAAAATTGACACCCATAACAAATTATAAAAAATGATATCCGCCATCTTGGATTTAAAAAAAGATGGCTTTTCGTAACAAGCACCCCAATTAAACTCAAAATTGACACCCATATCAAATTATAAAAAATTACGTCCACCATCTCGAAATTCACCCTTAGTAAATAATAAAAAAGTCCACCATCTAGACACGGAACATACAAACAAACACTTTCACAATTATAATATAAGTAGGATTTCCAAACAGATGGATGCCCTTGCGATAACCTTTACATTTTTTTTACCGTGCGCCGGTCGACCATTTTATGTGTCCGTTTCGACCGCGCGGCCATGGCGTTTTTTTTAAATAAAAAACATCCCAAGTTTTTGTAAAAAAATGTAAAAGTCGATTGCCGAAAACCATAAATTTGTCAAACCTATGGTTAAAAAGTTATAAGGGTTTGAACGTGGCCGCGCCATCGAAACGCGGCGAACCGCGCGGCCATGGAGATCTTTAAAACTAAGCGTCGCAGAGACCTGAAATTTTGGGAATTGTTGATTGAATTTGTAAAAAATTTGTAAAAATATAGAAAAAAATCCTATGTGTATATTTTAGGAGCTATAAGGCTAAAACCTCATGGCCGCGCCATTGAAATGGTGACAAACATGTTATCGGCGATATCTCGCTGAAAAAACATCGCAGACGTCTGAAGTTTTTTGTAAAATACAGATTTGATTTTGTCAAAACTAGTAAAAATACAACAAAAAATCCTAGGTTTATATTTTAGGAGCTATAAGGCTAAAACCTCATGGCCGCGCCATTGAAACGGTGACAAACATGTTATCGGCGATATCTCGCTGAAAAAACATCGCAGACGTCTGAAGTTTTTTGTAAAATACAGATTTGATTTTGTCAAAACTAGTAAAAATACAACAAAAAATCCTAGGTTTATATTTCAGGAGCTATAAGACTAAAACACGAGGTTTTAGCCGCGCCATCGAAACGTTGATAATTTCGTTTTTCGCCAATATCTCGCTGAAAAAGCATCGCAGAGGTCTGAAGTTTTTGTAAAACCTAGATTTGAATTTGTCAAAACTAGCAAAAATACAACAAAAATCCTAGGTTTATATTTCAGGAGCTGCTGAACAAAATCTTCAATGCCTCTTGAATGTGTCGATTAGGATGACCACAGATTATTATTTACAGAGAACGTTCCACCTATGTCCTAGTGTCAGCCAACAATCTGTGATTTATGTGATTTTTAAAGAAATGTATGTCTTAGTGTAATCGAACAATCTGTGATTTTTAAATAAATAACAATATTTTTGTACGTACCTTATTTTTCATTTTAATTTAATTCGAATCCTTGAGAGATAATTTCTAATAAAAATAGATGCAAAATTCTCTGTAAATAATAATCTGTGGTCACCCTAATCGACACATTCAAGAAGCATTGAAGATTTTGTTCAGCAGCTCCTGAAACATAAACCTAGGATTTTTTGTTGTATTTTTGCTAGTTTTGAGAAATTCAAATCTAGGTTTTACAAAAAACTTCAGACCTCTGCGATGCTTTTCCAACGAGATATTGACGAAAAACGAAATTATCAACGTTTCGATGGCGCGGCCATGGGGTTTTAGTCTTATAGCTCCTGAAATATAAACCTAGGATTTTTTGTTGTATTTTTACTAGTTTTGACAAAATCAAATCTGTATTTTACAAAAAACTTCAGACGTCTGCGATGTTTTTTCAGCGAGATATCGCCGATAACATGTTTGTCACCGTTTCAATGGCGCGGCCATGAGGTTTTAGCCTTATAGCTCCTAAAATATACACACAGGATTTTTTTCTATATTTTAACAAATTTTTTACAAATTCAATATACTATTTCCCAAAATTTCAGGTCTCTGCGACGCTTAGTTTTAAAGATCTCCATGGCCGCGCGGTTCGCTGCGTTTCGTTGGCGCGGCCACGTTCAAACCCTTATAACTTTTTAACCATAGCTTTGACAAATTTATGGTTTTCGGCAATCGACTTTTACATTTTTTTACAAAAACTTGGGATGGTTTTTATTTAAAAAAAACGCCATTGTCGCGCGGTCGAAACGGACACCATTTTATTAGCGTTATCAACGTGGTACGACATTACAAATTAAATTAGGTATTTATGCACTCTACAA
The DNA here is from genome assembly GCA_943136025.2 of Agrotis puta. NCBI lineage: Eukaryota > Metazoa > Arthropoda > Insecta > Lepidoptera > Noctuidae > Agrotis > Agrotis puta. The sequence goes on from OW964168.2 coordinate 1,540,438, forward strand.
TAACAAAACAGATTCATTTACCTTTCTTCTGTGCGTGGAAGCTGATGAAACCGCAGATCTTTATTTATGTGAGATGAAGACTTGCAATCACTCACAGCGCACGTCGTACGCACCATTTCAAATTAACAAATAAAAAATAAACACGCGTTAGCCCTGAATAATATGTACCGAACTACTAACATCGTTTTGTTCGCAGTTCGGTATCGGCTTACCCGCGTCTCGCCCCTCACACCCCGCACGATTGCCCTGTCTAGACGTCTTCGTTGGACGACTGTATTGTTTTTAGACTGTGTTTATATCTTAAAAATCAAATAAGTTAATAGATTTTTAATCAGCAAAGACCCATTCGTTCCATCGTGCAGCCACGTGCAGCGCACCGCGCTCTTTGATCTAGCCGAAGCTTAAAAATAATGCACATTTTTCTAATATTTGGTTTGCCGCGCTGCTATGCAAAAATATCAAACGACTATACAGCTTACAAAGAAGGACTTACAGTTCAAATCTCATTGTCGATTTGTACAGCACGCGCGGCGACGCACGGCGGGCGATTTTGTTTGAAGAATCATCGGCAACTTCAAACAGTTACGCGCGCCGGGCGTTTTCGTTTGAAGAATAATTGGATGAAATTTAGACCTTATTTTTATACACTTTGCAGTGTAATTCAGTTGTGGATCGAGACAAAAGGTTTCTCAGAAATATTACAAAAATAAATATTTTTGCCCAGCAATATTTTTCGGCATCCTTTGAGTGTACGTTCGTGTGGATGACGTTGGCATTGAAAAAACCTAGCTTCAGGGATCGCGGTTCAAGGACGTTCCTAGTTCTAGTAGCCATTAGACTAAACAAGATGGAGGGCCTGAAGGGCATCTCCCACCCCGGGGTGGGATTTAAAGATTAACGAGAAATCCTCGGGACTACCATTGGAGGCCCTGAGTTGGGCTGCCAATTGTCTTGTCGAGGATCTCAGGGTATTTTGGTAGTTGGAGGTTTCGTTATGTCAGTTTTACATTGCTTGTTCAGTCACTCAGTAACAGACTGAGGTGGTTGTAAAAGAGCAATGTATTTAATGCAAAAATAATACAGTCGTAGTAATACAGGAAAACAAGCATAAAGTAGTACAAGTCAGATAAATTTTACGTCTTGTTTTTTTTTCGTGATTTTTAAGACAAATATTGTAAAATACTTGTAAAAGTTACCTGTGTTTAGTGATGCCAAGGTTTCTAAAATTTTTGTTTTGGCTTCTATTTTTGCACGAAATCAATGAACAAGACGGTGTGTATGTAGATAGATCTAGTAGATATGTGAACAAAAAAGTGAATGATTTGACATTATTGTGATTTTTTTACCCATTATTTGAAACTATAAAGGCTTTTTTTTAACGTGGTAAAATCATCAAATGAGTCCTCCCACCCAGGGCAGATCGGGAGGGACTGTCAGACTCGTACTGACTAAAATCCATGGTGTCCTTCACCTTCAACAGCCCTTTACGTTCTGGGGTCACAGTAAATTGTAAGTTACGCGACCCCGGCAGGCTTTGGCCCTCTAGAGGAGGGCCGCGTCATTTTGCTGACACTCTTTGAGGCGCGCGTGAAACACAACGCGCCGTCGCCCCGGGTATGATCCATGGTCGGACAGCGAGTTGCCCATTACTCACTGCCTGCATGCCCGCGCCTGCGGTGGCTGGAGATCGTCTGCCGACGTCCGTCGCAGTGCCGTCTACCACTGCGGCTGGGGTGGAGGGAGGACGCTGTCCTCTCCCTCACGCGGCCCGCTTCCTCCTTAGCGAGCATGACTGCTTCGCAGAAGGAGGCGACCGCTTCCCACTCCGTCTCTCCCCGCAGCATGGCCTCGACCTATGCCGGGCGCGAGAGGTCTCCGCCTATCGCCTTCGTGAGAACACGGCGGTTCTCTACCCAAGCGGGGCAGTCCTGCACCGTATGGTCCACTGTGTCCTCCGGACGATCCTCGCAGTGGTGACACCCAGGCGTATCTTCCCTCCTCATCAGACACAGGTAGGTACCTACGTCCCGAAACTTCTGTGTCCGGTGGAGACCTGCGTCATGCGGTAGGTCGGGACACCGTGACGCCTATCCAGCCACTCCTCAAAGAGGGGTCTTAACGCCGTGATTGCGGCGTGCCCGAACTTTAAAAACTTAAAAAAAAGAAACGAGGAATGAAAAAAGATTTTTATTTTCTTAAACGATGATTGTTTTTATAAGTGTAACCGCGTTGGCTCAATTACTGAATTCAGAACGCTTTGTCCATTGTCTCAAAGTCTCAGTTAGACTCAGATAAGAACTCCGAGCACATTGCACACAAACGCAAATCCGATACGTAATACACGTACCTATACATACAATATCCCGAGCGTGGCGCTCACTCGTACACATTTATAAAAACCGGCCAAGTGCGAGTCGGACTCGCCCATAAAGGGTTCCGTAGCAGCAAGTAACATAATATAAAAGTTCTTATAGTTGGTTGTAACTTTGAAAGGTAAATTGCGGTTTACGATTTATGACGTATTTAAAAAAAAAAAACGAATTACTTGATCTCGTTCAAACCTATTTTCGCTGGTACTTTGCATTGTAATGTACCTACATCATATATTACATTTTTTTTTAGTTTTATTATTATCTTATTTTAGAAGTTACAGCCCCCCCTGTAACTTCTAAAATAAGAGAATAATAAAACTGGACACATTTTACCACTTTGGAAGAGTCTCTCGCGTAAACTGTTCAGTTTAGACAAAAATGAAATCAGTAACCTCAATATCATTTTCAAAGACCTATCCATAGATACCCCACACGTATGCTTTTGTTTTTTTTTTAATTTCTCCCAAGTTCCCTGTAATCTATTTTAAAGTACCTACCTACTTTTTAGTTTTTACAGGGAACTTGGGTTTTGTGTCGGGGGTTTTTAAAATTATTAATTAAATTTTTTTTTTCAATTGCTGAGCGGATGCTCAGCACCACGTGGACGCCGACACGGCCCCATGCCACTTCTTCTGTTTTTAATATTTTTATATAGGCTTTGTATTATTAAGCTATTTGCCCTAGCGGTTTAGGTTAATTTGTGTAACAACGACTATTTAGAAACTTAAATCAGCGAAGCATTTAGTCGTCTTTGTATTAAAGTTGCTTTGAAGTCGCTGAATATCGGTAATTCGGGATCGAATCCTGGGTTTTTTCTTTTTCACTTTTTGTTTTTCTTTTTTGTTGGTTTTATTTATCCTGTGAGTTTCAAGTAGTTTAAATAATTTTATGCATACTTTTGTTTCAAAATTATTAACACTTTTTATAAAAATAGTGTTCAATAGTTCTCTGGGATATCTATGCTGATTTAAATTGTAGGTAGGTAAAAAGTCTAAAGCTCATTTAATTGAATGCTAATGATGCCAAAACAATTATCTTTCTGTCATTGAGTAAAACGCCATCTGTTGCAACAAGCTGTAAACAAAATGTTTTATCATTCTGTTCGATCGAATGGAAGAGTCTGCAGTTTTCTTTTTTATCAAAATAACGTGATTTATGAATGTAAATGGATAAATAAGCTATAGAAAAGAAATTTGAAATTTGTACTCATCTTACTTCAACCAGAATCCGCTGTTAAACGCGTTTTATAGTGGTCGTTCAAGTCGTAACAATTACCTTTACTGCCATCTTTGTTTTTTTTTCATCACTCATTATAATTTGTTTGAGTTGATACCCCATACTTAAAAAGATAAATGATTAAGTATGTAAACCTACGCGGATTATAGGTGTGATGTTATGTAATGAGAATGACAATGATTACTACTAAATAACATTATTTACGTACTTACTTTATGTATACGCCTATTAAAGAAGTCGGGGTAAAATAATTAAATTGACAAATGAGAAAAGTTATTTATTGCTTTATCAATACCTAACTAATTAAATACCCATACCAGCATTAGATAATACATATATTCTTCAAAAACTTTTCGTTTCTTTCCTTTGGAATTCGTACCTAGTTCCTGTAATTTGTCTTGAGTAGGTACCTACCTACCTAATTTTATCATACGATGCGGTGAAATAGACATAGATCCATCCTCAATCAAAAGATTTCATGACTGAAATCAGATTATAGCGTCATCTATACTAATATATTTTATTGCAGAAAAGTTTGTTTGTTTGGTTGAACGCGCTAATCTCAGGAACTTTCTTATTTTTGTGTTGGATAGTCCATTTATTGAGAAAGGATATATATAACATCACGCTATCACCAATAGGAACGGGGCAGCAGTGAGAAATGTTTCAAAATCGGGAAAATGTATTCCTTTTCGAGAGCTGCCGTTGCGTGCGCTGCGTAAACGGTTAAAGATACGCAAAAAATATGTGTTACGGAATTATTCCTCATGAAAAGTTCTAAAATAAAGTCCGCGAAAGAAAATATCTATCATTTAAGGTTAATTCATTATAACCTTTTTTATCGAAATCAAATTTGTTTTAAAGTTATGTATTATTTGCGAAGGGATTTTCATAAACATGATATTAATCCTTCTCCAAATAAATACGTTAATCATCAGAATCATTTAATTTTGAACATAATGAACATCTTATGTCATAATTGCGGTAAGATCCCTCTTTAGGCAGTGGTTGGAGATGCGCTACGGCGTCCTCACCTTCAACCTGACGCAAGTCCTCCTGGGCACGGTTGTTGCGGGAGATTCCTCAGGGATTCGGCGACAGGCGAGGGGAATGGGGAGCAGTCGGAACGCGTGAGGAAAGGACATCCTCTACCTATCAACTCAGCCACGGGTTAACAAATCGTGGGGCATATTCACGCTGCGTGCGGACGGGGAGTAATGGGTAGCTCGCCGTCCGACCAAGGATAATGCCCCAGTAACGGTGCTTCGTGTTCCCCGCGCTGCTCAAGGGAACTGATGGGGACAGGAATATAGGGCCAAACGCCTAACATGACGCGGGTGAAACCGCGGTCAGAAGCTAGTCCTTTAAATAGTGATATAAGAACGTCACGTCAACTTGGTTCTATACAAAATGATCTACAGGTGGCCTGATTCGTGTCGCCTGGCGTAACGCGTTCGTCGCGCGTCAATCCTGCCGCAAACCGTCGCAATAATAATATCAGAAACGCGATGCGCCGCGCCGCTTCAGAGTGAACAGATGTGGGTGTTTTCATAGAAAATGGACTAAGTAGGTTTTTTCAACAATCGCCACGCGCGGATAACCGCGTGTGTCTGCAGGAGGCTTAAAAACAGTATTCATTAGGTTAATTTTGAAATAACACACAAAACAATTGTGCGTCAACAGTTTATTTACTTGAGCTCGAATTACAAGACGACATTTAAAAAAAAATGAAATTATTTTACTCATGATATCATCATGAGTTAAATGATTAAATACTTATATTGAGTATATTAAGTAAAAGTTCGAACAAGTCAGTGGCGCACGTAACCTATCTAAGAGTAAATATGAGACAATGATTACATTATGTACTCAATTTGATCAGGCCATCAAGTTGCAGTGGTATGCGAAATACTATTATTTAAGTTTGATAAGTCTCAATGTCTACAGGATGTCAACTTTGAACACAACCAAGAATATTATGAACTGGTTTAGGGGAACAGTGTATGGACGCGAGGTATGATGGAAAATCACACACTAGGCAAACTTAACATAATACTAACATAGCGCAAGCGTTAACAGGACGCCATTTGTTAATGGCCACTTGCAAATGACCTTCTCAAGGCGCTTGCTCTACGATAGCGTTGTGTTAAGTATGCCTAAAGAGTGTATGTCCCCATTAAACCTCGCGTCTTCGTCTAGTATACACTGTTCCCCTATGTCTATTCGCCCGTGTGGAGGTCGGTTTTTGTCAGAGAGGATCCAGTTTACAAACTACCCGTGTGCCAGATTTCCTTCAAATCCATCGAGTACTTTTGAAACTGTAACAAACATACATCCATCTAGACAACCAGCAATCCTTATCAACTTTAACATTTATAATTGTAGTAAGATTATAGCAATTTATTTATCGTGCCTCTGAACGAGACCAAAATTCACAGTGAAAGTATGAGGATTGGACTACCACAATAAGGTATTTTACTGCATAAATAAATTGAGAATCTCTAAATCTAAATGTTTTTAATCAGTGAATATTGATAAAGATAAAAAAATATGTAAATAAGCCTTTACACATTGAAAATCATAGTGTTTCCATATTTTTAAAAAAAGCTGTGAAAATATTCCAAAAGAACAAAACCTCTTTTGTAAAGAATCAATGATTTTAAAACAACACCCATTATTTGGTATACAAAATATCTGTAACATTTTTTGGATCCAGCCGTACATCATAAACATCTAAAGCTCTACAAATAATAAGCCTTTAAGATAATATGTAAGAAATAATCTTTTAATATAATAACATCTGCTGTTAGTTTGACAAACACTTTCGTTGCTTGAACACAACATGTCAGATCCAGAAAAAAAACATGAGCCGATTGAAGACGACACAATAAAAGAGAAAAACATCAAATATTGTAAACCTGAGAAGGAAAGTTTTGTAAGAAAACTATGTCGAATAAAGTCAAACATCACGGTAGAGCCCATACTAGCAGGTCTCATAATACCGTCGATGTTAGCCAGACTGGCGATACAGAACCTGAACATGGATAAAACTTGCCGCGTCAAGCTGAACTATAATGACTCAATTTGTGATGCACTGATTGATAGGAATGGTAATTTGACGGAGTTCGAAGGTGAAGTCCAAAAGGTCATCACCAATATAGAATCATGGAAGAGTGTGATACAGACTTCAATTCCAATACTGCTCGTGATATACATGGGGGCTTGGAGCGACAGAACAGGGAACAGAAAAGTGTGTATTTTGTTACCAATCATCGGGGAATGTATGGTGTGCATTTCCAATTTGATTAGTACCTTCTTTTTCTATGAAATTCCTATTGAAGTGACAATGATCTTTGAAGGTATTTTGCCGGCTATCACAGGCGACTGGGTCATGGTTTATCTCGGAGTCTTCAGCTACATTAGTGACATTACTGATGAAGAGTCCAGGACCTTCAGAGTGGGGCTTGTGAATCTTTGCATGACTGCTGGAATACCTATTGGATCGGCTATGAGTGGGATCCTGTTGAAAGTGTTGGGATATTACGGAACATTTATAGTTTGTGGAGTAATTTATTTGATGACTTTTTGTTACGGATTCTTTTACTTGGAGAGTAACACTAAGCCTGATAAGAATGAGAAGGTAAACATTTTTTATGATCCTTTTATTATTCAACTTCTTTAATGTGTATTTAGTGTTTTCTATAATATTATATTATCTAAAAGATAAAAATTGGCAAGAAAAACTACCTCTTGTTCCATACAAAATGTAAAAACGATAAAAACGTCTTGAACAGCAGATTTTTTTAAAACTAAACCTTTAAGTGGAGGAGAGGAGTGGATTAGCGGAGTTGCGAGGAGTGGAGAGGAGTGGAGTTGCTTATTCAGAATTGTGTACTTGTTGCTGTTTTAACATTTTTGCATTATCCTTGTGTGTATTTTCGCATACAAAACAGTTCGTATAATCACTTTCCAGGTAGAACCAATAACTTGCTCTGACATGGTAACATTGGTGAAAGAAACTGCAGATGTGGCGATCAAGAAGAGAGAGACGAATCATAGGAAAAAGATCATCTTGACGCTTCTGGTGGTTGCCATAGTATATGGACCTAGCCATGGTAAGTAAATGTATTTCTAGAGTAACTTAATAGGCTAGTCAGACACGGACTGCTTGAAGTAGTCAGAACCGGTTTCTTCAAATGCACAGCAAACTACAGTCTTCTACGTAGAAGGGCGAATTCACATTCAAAAGATTAGAACGAAGAAGATAAGCCTGTTCCTTCTTCTGTTGTGACGGATCTGATAAGATAGTTAGATGTAGTATATTTTATTGTTTCATTAGTATTGTTGTACCTATTCCAACTCGGGCACGCCGCAATCGCGGCGGTAAGACCCCTCTTTAAGGAGTGGCTGGACAGGCGTCACGGCGTCCTGACCTTCCGCATGACGCAGGTCCTCACCGGACACGGATGTTCGGGAGGTAGCTGTGTATAATGAGGAAGGAAGAAACGTCTGGGTGTCACCACTGCGAGGATCGCCCGGAGGACACGGTGGAGCATACGGTGCAGGACTGCCCTGCTTGGGCAGAGCACCGCCGTGTCCTCACGACGGCGATAGGCGGAAACGTCTCGCGCCCGACATTGGTCGAGGCCATGCTGCGGGGCGAGACGGAGTGGGAGGCGGTCGCCTCCTTCTGCGAAGTAGTTATGCTAGTGAAGGAGGTGGCGCGCCACGTGAGGGAGAGGACAGCGTCCTCCCTCCAACCCAGCCGCAGTAGTAGGCGCTCACGGCGGCAGACGTCGGCAGACGATCTCAGGCCACAGTAGGCGCGGGCATGCGGGCGGCGAGTAATGGGCAACTCGCTGTCCGACCATGGACCATGCCCGGGTCGACGGCGCGTTGTGTTCCAGGCGCGCCTCAAAGAGTGTCAGCAAAATGTCGGGCCCCCCCGGGATTTTAGTCATTACGAGTCTGACAGTCCCTCCTGCTCTGCCCTGAGTGGGAGGACTCATTTGATGATTTTGCCACGATAAAAAAAAACCTATTCCAACTGCTTCTCGTTTTGACTGAAAAATTTACTGGTAGGTAATGTCTTGCGGCATTAAGTCCGCCTTAACCACAATTGTACGTAAAAGTATAAATAAAAAGTCTTAAAGCGTGCGTAGTTCCGCTGTTGGAAAGAGCCAGAGCTATACGAGACGTCTAGCGCCATCTCGTTCCCACAGCTGAACTACTCACGCTGTAAGGTGTCATGGCCACCAGAGGTAGCGATTGCGCGTTCTCGACCCTGCAGAAACATTTTTCACGCCATAATATGACAATTTGGTCGCAATTCATATTATTATTCATGTATTAATTAAATTTCGTTTGCCACATAGAACTTTCTTTCTTTCTTTTAAACCTTTTTAATTTTTTCAGGTGAACAATTGGTCACATACATGTACGTGAAGTACAAGCTGAATTGGGACGCTCTTAAATACAGCTTGTATTCGACTTGCAGCATTATAACACGTTCTATTGGTAAGTACCTACGCCATATTGTCCTTAAAGGCTTTGCCGGACAACGAGCTCGGCGGGACACTAGCGTGGCGTATCCTTGGCGTGTGTCGTTCTTATAAAAGCCACCGGGGCGTTCTTTGTGTTAAAGAGTAACAAATATCCATCTATCTATCCTTACAAACTCAGTTATGATAGTAGTAAGAAGTAAGCGTTTACAGTTATTATGTCTCTCCTATTTTTTAGATGATACAAATGTTAATTGTTAACACTTGTTAAGTTCTAGGTTATTCAATCAGTAAACTCTGTATAGTTTGATTACAAAATCACATATAGACTCAAGACTCATCATAATGCTCATAAGATTATTTTACTTGTTTAAACTGTCTAAATGGGTACTACCTGTTCACAAAGACTGTTCTGTTCCATTTTTCCACCATGTTACCAAGATCGGAATTATACTTACAAGGTTATTTTTCACTTGCATCTTACACAACCTAGTAACTCGGGAACATTGTAACTCTTGACCTTCAACTAAACTAAAGTTACTTATATCTATCCTTTTCCAGGAGCATTGTTCTCCATCAGCGTGTTCAGCAAACGCTGGGGCTTCCACGACTCGATGCTGTGTCTCATTTCCATAACCAGTAAGCTTGCCGGCTCCATTCTCATTACCTTTGTGCAGACAGACTTTTAGATGTTTATGGGTAAGTAATTAATACTGGATCTAGTAGCATAAGAATAGATATCTATGATCTACAGGTAAAGTTGTTCAGGTGAACCAAAAAAGAAAAGCCTTGTGGTGTTTATTTGTGATAGCTGATCAAATGTGCACGTTGTTAATTTAATTAATAGCACGGAGCATCCAGAATATTTTTAAATGTGTTTTAAAAACTATGTAAACGCACTCACGATACAGGAATAATTCCTAGTGTGGGGCAAAGTTTACAAAAAATGCGCTGCCTGGAAAAGTGAATTGACGATGATCTTACGCTTATTGACTTTGTGGTTTTACTTGAAAGGGTAATTCAGCATACTTATACATACATACAATGTCTGCCTGTTCATGAAGCATAACTAATATGACATTATGATCCTAAATATACAGTTCAGATGGCACTTATTAGTGTGCTACATGAATTTTCATTTTTTCAATGTTTGTCTTTGCAGTTCCATTATTGAGATTTTGAACGCGACCACAGTCACATCACTGAGGTCGATGGCCTCTAAGCTGGTACCCAGTGAAGAAATGGGTAAGTTTTTACTTTAATATGTGTATGAGTTTATCGGTTAAACCCTGAGGCAATAAAAAGGCAGAATTTCAACTAGTCAAAACATCAATGAAAGACAAGTTGATGTGTATAAAAACTTGACAGATACAACTTGTGCTTTTTGTTACTTCTTCTTAGAATTAACTTTATAAGAATTAACTTTTTAAGGTAGGGATGTGTCTTTCGAGCAAGTCCCATGTTATAGAAGGCGAGTCTATCCGATTTCTGGTCACACTAATCCGGAGTCCGGATTACTATTAATAAAATCCTAGAGAATGTAAACAAGAAAAAGTATTTGTATTTTCGGGGTCACAGCAGGCTAAGAAAAGTATGAGCTTCCTCGTGAATTGACATGAAGAAGCACACGATCGAGAGAAGAGGAACGAATGAGGGAGGCCTTTGCTCAAGAGTGGGACAGAAAACGATAGCAAAAAAAAAGTATTAACGTCTGATGAACTCCACATTATCGAACCGCTAAGACCTCTTGCTTGGCAGAAACGTTTACCTTTGCTGTTTTCAAATTTTCCAGGTAAAATGAACTCGTTGTTCAGTCTGGTGGAAACTCTGGCCGCTCTAGTGTTCGACCCGACGTACACCAAGCTTTACTCCAACACTGTTACAGTGTTCAGTGGTGCTGTCTACGTGTTCAGCTCAATCATGATTCTACCGGCTATTTCTATACTCATGTAAGTTTATGTTTGCCTAGTAAATTTTGAGAAGATGCCATCGACCCTGGCTTGGTCCTTAATCGGACAGCAACCTGTAGTGGTCGGAATTTGCATTCCCTGAGGTCCTGGGTATTTCCCTTCACGGCCGCGACGTGAGGAGTAAGGTCGCTTCTTTGTCGTGCGACTGGATACGAGAGGTTGCCGATGACTGTAGTATAGCCACTATGAGAGCGTGGCACTGCTTCGCGTGACGCGGTGGTTAAACTCATGAATACGGTGAAAGAGAAAACTGACGAGCGCACGTGTCACTCGCACAGTGCGTGGTGCGAACAGATCCTGATGCTACTGCTGGTTATGCACACTCCTGAGAGTAGGCATCGGCACGAGCTTACCTACGACAGCTTAGCGGCAAATCAAATAGATTGTGACTAAAACACTGTAATAGTCCTCTTTCCTGAGGCCCGGGACTGTCTCCGGGGCCGCGGGACTGTATAAACATATAACCGTGACCTTGTAATGTAAAGAGATATTGCAGGAACACAGTGGACGGTGGATTTATTTGATGAATTCACAACATAAAAAAGAAGTAGTTTTCTTTTAGAGAGTCAGCTGAAGAGAAGAAAGAATGGTTAAAACTTTTAGTCCTACCCTCATCCTAAATCTAGTTTATTTGATATCAGTCCATGAGTCAGAAATATGCAGTGCCCGCTTACGTATTATTGTAGTTGTTATAATGATCTTACTTACGAACAATGTCCGATAATTCCTCACGGAAAATTTCAACAATTGACTGACAAAGTTATCAAAATGTTTTCTTTGCTCTGGGAAAAATGGACAAAGAATGATTATACAAGCAGTAAATGAAATTATTAGTTTGTTTGTTGTGTTTCTAAGTTTGTAAAAGCACCGACGATACAAGAGAAATTCAGGGATCACAGAGAGGCTGATAGAATCACGAACAAACCTTTCATATTCTCCTGTCATTGCGGTTAGGAACTTATCAGAAATGAGATTGATAAATCATTAATTTTGTTACAGATGGTTCTTTTCACAACACCGGAAAGAACTGGCTGAGAAACGCACACGAACGAAAGATATTGAGACTACATATGAAATTGTTCCTTCAAAAGAAGAAAAAGAAGGCTTATAATAGTTATTTATGCAACTGTTGTATAATCAGGGGTATTAAAACACGAATGTGGGTGTGGTGATAATAGTATTTACATAGTTCTTACAACACTGTACAACACCCTATGGTATGAGAATCTTTTATAGAGGATTCACATCATGATTGTAGATTTTATAGGCTAAAACAAAAACAACCTTTTATAGGCTAAAAGGTTGTTCCGCAACCGTGTAACCGCAAGGTTAGAAACAACTTATACTTTGAAATCAACCTATGAAAATTAAAAAAAAACGGGCGTTTCATTCAAGATGGAACACAAATTTGTTCCCTATGACACTCTTTATTTCAACAGGTTCGAATTCTGGCTCGAATAATTAGTTTTTGAAAAATCCAATGATGTACCTAGTTGGTGGTGTTTGTGTACATGCTCGTCCTGTTCCATAGTACAATGTAGGGTTTAAACAGAATTACGCGTGTTGAAATTTTAATGCTCACTTCTTATATTGTATTTTTAAAACAACTGTAGGTAATTGCAATATTTTGTTAAATTGTGAACACCACGTACCTTTTTGCATTTTTTTTTAATATCTTATTTTTTTAATAATATTTCTAGTCTAGATTTTTAAAGTACATTGCTTTCACATTATTTGTGTCAAATGATGTTATAAATATATTGTAAAATATTTAAGAGTAAGTATGGAGTTTCTTGCCCATTCTTCTTCGTACAAACCTACGCTTGCGAATGGGTGTAGAATCAATCCCATCCCATCCCATTTCCTTTAATGTTGATATTCGACGTTTAAAAGTGCTTGTTTGATGACCTAATTAAAATAAATGATTTGACTTTGACTTTGAGTTCCAGTTTTCGTCAAACCAGGCCTTGAGCCTCCTTTGAATATTTGTCATAGTTTCGGATTTGACCATACATGTCCACTCGGAAAATTCACCCTGTATACACAAGTTATACACTTAAATTAAAGGAGTAAAAATAAATTTTTCAGTTTAAGACTTTTACAATTTATGTTTATAGTTTTTTGAGAAGAAGTTTAAACTGGGCCTAACTTAGGTTATGAGCTATTTATTACACGCAGAAATATATTGTTGTACATAAAAAAGAATGGTGTAGTATTCCATAAGGCGGTCGCGGGACTGTACGAATTACCGTGACCCTGGAACGTAAAGGGCTATTGAAGGACAGCAAAATGTCGGGGCCCCCCGGGATTTTAGTCATTACGAGTCTGACAGTTCCTCCCGCTCTGCCTTGGGTGGGAGGACTCATGTGATGATTTTACCACGATAAAGAAAGAAAATTCCATAAGGCGCAGAAAACTTTGACACTAGTATTAAATTGAGATACATGGAGGTCGGATTTATCATTTGGTACTTCGAGTATATACCAGTAAGAGCTGAAGATGAAGTGTTTTCCATCAACATTTTCAATAGCAAGCACTAAATCCGGATCTTGCCAAGTTAATAAAAATAGTCCTCCTGTATCATGAGGATAAAAATTTATCTAGCGAAATATTAGTATACTTCTTTTATGAGGAAAGAAAAATTCAGCGGCGGATGACGCGAAAAACCGCGGGTTCGAGTCCCATTCTTACCTGAATTTATAATTCATCAAAAAAATATATACGATACGCGACTCAGGCGTTAATGAGAGAGGAATGTTAGGCTGTACGTATAGCATCGCGTTACGAATACCATTGAAATCTCGCAAATGAAATATACGTATATAAGCGTTAGCAGAAGACTAATATTCATATATATATTTGGACTAACCGTCCAAATATAAACTTATAAAGATTGAAGCAAAAAGTATTCTACCGGGGTCGCGGGACTGTATGAGCAGGTAACCGTGATTCTGGAACGTAAAGGGCAACTGAAGGAATACGGTGGATGCTACTCAGTACTAATCTGACATTCCCTTCCACTCGTTTTTTTTACAACTGGTTCTTCGTACAGAACAGGAAAGACACTGCTAGAACTAAACCTGTAAATGGAGAAGTTTTAAGTGATACTGAATTGCAAGCGAAGAAGAAGAAGGACTCCCTTATCAACAGCATAGATCTTGAACATGAAGTGATGATAGGAGAGTGAGAGAGAGGAGAGAGAGAGAGATGAATGAAGAATTTGTTTCATTTGTTTGTTTCTGTTTTTATGTGTATGAAGAATGAGAGAGAATACCTGTGCCAACTGTTAGGTTTGAATCCCTGTAAAGCGCGCTCTCCACTAAAACGGAGACGAGCAGAGATGTGTTTTGTAACACATCCGACCGTACGCGACTGACATCAGTCGATCGCGCTGAGCCGTAACTTAAATTCGACCAATTCCAAAATCGAAAGTACAATATTTTGCACATTTTTTTTACTATTTCGATATGTTTACGAGTCGCGTCTGAATCTTTGGGTTGAAGCGTTATTTTTAATGTTATTATAAATAAAAACATATTACTATTGCAGAATAAAGAATGAAAAATAGTATTCGTAGGCGAATATGAATACTTCTTTTACTTGAAAAATATAACTAGATATTTTTAATATCCAGCGTACTATCCTATTTGCTACTAATATTATGAACATCAAAGACATTAAATTGTACTGAACATGAAAGTTTGTTTGGATGGATGGATGTTTGGTACACTTTCACCCAAAAACTAGAGAACAGATTTGGATTACATTTGGCACACAGATAGTTTAAAATCTTGATTAACCCATAGGATGGTTTTTAATCCCGATTTTATGGTCAATTTTCTTAATTTTAGAATTGTAGGGAGCCATAGACCATAGACAAGCGGTTACGTCGGGTGTCGATTTAGTACATAATTTATTTTATTTTAAAAATGTTATCTACTTATTATACCTGTATATTTATAACCTATTTTTGGTTATTTATTTATTTTATAACAATATTTAAGTACGCATCTGACCGTGACATCACTTTGGGTCCTGTCAGAAAACCAGCGCTGTGACAATTTTAAAAATGTCGCAGCACATGCTGAGATAGGAGCCTTTTGGCCTCGCACAGGACTAAATTGTTTTTTATTAGTTTTACGTAGTATTTTCGGTATTTCACACTGTTTAAATAGCAACACATTATAAACTTTATGTACACTGTTACAAGTAGATAAAATTTTATTAAATCTACTGTTTTTTTATTGCAGGAATATAGTACAATTTGTACAGCATTGAAAAAGAAAAACATTGCTTTTCTATATTTTAAACATTATCATGCTTAAAACGATAAAAATATTTCTAAATTCTGCCATTTTGTCGTTTGTCCCGTCGACAAAACCCGTTTCTACGGTGCCATGCGACGCATGCTGCTGGAGTGACCATGTGTCCGTTTATCTGTATTCATATATATTTCAACAAAACCATTGACGTTTACCAAATATGGATACTTATTGGGACCAAAATGTATTGTAAAGATTTAAGAAGAAAGTCCATGTAAGCATGTAGTTTAATCGACGTTTGCATGAATTACACCATATTATGCAATTTCAAAATAATGAACTAATTATAAATAACTTAAAAATTCATTTAGGACTCTAAAAACAGTATTCATTAGGTTAATTTTGAAATTACACACAAAACAATTGTGCGCCAACAGTTTATTTACTTGAGCTCGAATTACAAGATGACAGTTAAAAAACATCTAATCATTTTACTCATGATGATATAAATACTTAAATTAGGTATATAAGTTTAAGTTCGAACAAGTCAGTTGCGCAAGTAAGCTATCTAAGAGTAAATATGAGACAATGATTACATTATGTACTCAATTTTATCAGGCCATCAAGTTGCAGTGGCAGGCGAAATACTTTACGTAAATACTAGTTAGCTAATGTACTATTATTTAACTTTGATAAGTCTCAATGTCTACAGGGTGGGTTTGAAACTTTGAACACAACCAAGAATATTATGAACTGGCTTAGGGGAACAGTGCAGAAGACGGGGACGCGAGGTATGACGGGAAATCACACACTGTTCCCTTATGTCCTCAGATTCGTACGTGTGGAGGTTGGTTATTGTCAAAGAGGATTCGGTTACAAACTACCTGTGTACCAGATTTCCTTCAAATCCGTCGGGTACTTTTTTTGTGAAACTGTAACAAACATACATAATTATTGTAGTAAGATTGTAGCAATTTATTTAATGTCCCTCTGAACGAGACCATGAACCAAATTCACAGTGAAAGTATGAGGATTGGACTACTTCAATTGCTCAATATGACTGAAGTCCAGGGTCCCCCTTCCAGGGGTCACGGAACTGTCTAACCAAAAAACGTTGATGAAAATTATCAAACTGATGACGCTGGATTAGATTGACACATGCACTGGAATGGAAGGAAAAGTAAATAAAGGAAATGTAAATAAGCCTTTACACATTAAAAAATCATTCAGTTTCCATATTTTTAAAAAAAGCTGTGAAAATATTCCAAAAGAACAAAACCTCTTTTGTAAAAATTAATGATTTTAAAACAACACCCATTATTTGGTATACAAAATATCTGTAACATTTTTTGGATCAAGCCGTACATAATATACATCTAAAGCTCTACAAATAATAAGCCTTTAAGATAATATGTAAGAAATAATCTTTTAATATAATAACATCTGCTGTTAGTTTGACAAACACTTTCGTTGCGTGAACACAACATGTCAGATCCAGAAAAAAAACATGAGCCGATTGAAGACGACACAACAAAAGAGAAAAACATCAAATATTGTAAACCTGAGAAGGAAAGTTTTGTAAGAAAACTATGTCGAATAAAGTCAAACATCACAGTAGAGCCCATACTAGCAGGTCTCATAATACCGTCCATGTTAGCCAGACTGGCGATACAGAACCTGAACCTGGATAAAACTTGCCGCGTCAAGCTGAACTATAATGACTCAATTTGTGATGCACTGATTGATAGGAATGGTAACTTGACGGAGTTCGAAGGTGAAGTCCAAAAGATCATCACCAATATAGAATCATGGAAGAGTGTGATACAGACTTCAATTCCAATACTGCTCGTGATATACATGGGGGCTTGGAGCGACAGAACAGGGAACAGAAAAGTGTGTATTTTGTTACCAATCATCGGGGAATGTATGGTGTGCATTTCCAATTTGATTAGCACCTTCTTTTTCTATGAAATTTCTATTGAAGTGACAATGATCTTTGAAGGTATTTTGCCGGCTATCACAGGCGACTGGGTCATGGTTTATCTCGGAGTCTTCAGCTACATTAGTGACATTACTGATGAAGAGTCCAGGACCTTCAGAGTGGGGCTTGTGAATCTTTGCATGACTGCTGGAATACCTATTGGATCGGCTATGAGTGGGATCCTGTTGAAAGTGTTGGGATATTACGGAACATTTATAGTTTGTGGAGTAATTTATTTGATGACTTTTTGTTACGGATTCTTTTACTTGGAGAGTAACACTAAGCCTGATAAGAATGAGAAGGTAAACATTTTTTATGATCCTTTTATTATTCAACTTCTTTAATGTGTATTTAGTGTTTTCTATAATATAATATTATCTAAAAGATAAAAATTGGCAAGAAAAACTACCTCTTGTTCCATACAAAATGTAAAAACGATAAAAACGTCTTGAACAGCAGATTTTAAAACTAAACCTTTAAGTGGACGGGCACGCCGCAATCGCGGCGGTAAGACCCCTCTTTGAGGAGTGGCTGGATAGGCGTCACGGCGTCCTGACCTACCGCATGACGCAGGTCCTCACCGGACACGGAAGTTTCGGGAGGTTCCTGTGTCTGATAGGGAGGGAAGAAACGCCTGGGTGTCACCACTGCGAGGATCGTCCGGAGGACACGGTGGAGCATACGGTGCAGGACTGCCCTGCTTGGGCAGAGCACCGCCGTGTCCTTACGACGGCGATAGGCGGAGACCTCTCGCGCCCGGCATTGGTCGAGGCCATGCTGCGGGCGAGACGGAGTGGGAGGCGGTCGCCTCCTTCTGCGAAGCAGTCATGCTCGTGAAGGAGGAGGCGGGCCGCCTGAGGGAGAGGACAGCGTCCTCCCTCCCCAGCCGCAGCGGTAGACGCCCACGGCGTCGGACGTCGCAAGACGATCTCCGGCCACCGTAGGCGCGGGCATGCGGGCAACGAGTAATGGGCGACTCGCTGTCCGACCATGGACCATGCCCGGGTCGACGGCGCGTTGTGTTCCACGCGCGCCTCAAAGAGTGTCAGCATAGTGACGGGGCCTGTAGAGGGCCAAAGCCTGCCGGGGTCGCGGGACCAAGGGATTACCGTGACCCCGGTACGTAAAGGGCTATTGAAGGACACCGTGGATTTTAGTCAGTACAAGTCTGACAGTCCCTCCCACCCTGCCCTGGGTGGGAGGACTCATTTGATGATTTTACCACGATAAAAAAAAAACCTTTAAGTTGAGGAGAGGAGTGGATTAGTGGAGTCGCGAGGAGTGGAGAGGAGTGGAGTTGCTTATTCAGAATTGTGTACTTGTTGCTGTTTTAACATTTTTGCATTATCCTTGTGTGTATTTTCGCATACAAAACAGTTCGTATAATCACTTTCCAGGTAGAACCAATAACTTGCTCTGACATGGTAACATTGGTGAAAGAAACTGCAGATGTGGCGATCAAGAAGAGAGAGACGAATCATAGGAAAAAGATCATCTTGACGCTTCTGGTGGTTGCCATAGTATATGGACCTAGCCATGGTAAGTAAATGTATTTCTAGAGTAACTTAATAGGCCAGTCACACACGGACTGCTTGAAGTAGTCAGAACCGGTTTCTTCAAATGCACAGCAAACTACAGTCTTCTACGTAGAAGGGCGAATTCACATTCAAAAGATTAGAACGAAGAAGATACGCCTGTTCCTTCTTCTGTTGTGACGGATCAGATAAGATAGTTAGATGTAGTATATTTTATTGTTTCATTAGTATTGTTGTACCTATTCCAACTCGGGCACGCCGCAATCGCGGCGGTAAGACCCCTCTTTAAGGAGTGGCTGGACAGGCGTCACGGCGTCCTGACCTTCCGCATGACGCAGGTCCTCACCGGACACGGATGTTCTGTTCGGGAGGTAGCTGTGTATGATGAGGAAGGAAGAAACGTCTGGGTGTCACCACTGCGAGGATCGCCATGAGGACACGGTGGAGCATACGGTGCAGGACTGCCCTGCTTGGGCAGAGCACCGCCGTGTCCTCACGACTGCGATAGGCGGAAACGTCTCGCGCCCGACATTGGTCGAGGCCATGCTGCGGGGCGAGACAGAGTGGGAGGCGGTCGCCTCCTTCTGCGAAGCAATTATGCTAGTGAAGGAGGTGGCGCGCCACGTGAGGGAGAGGACAGCGTCCTCCCTCCAACCCAGCCGCAGTAGTAGGTGCTCACGACGACGGACGTTGGCAGACAATCTCTGGCCACCGTAGGCGCGGGCATGCGGGCGGCGAGTAATGGGCAACTCGCTGTCCGACCATGGACCATGCCCGGGTCGACGGCGCGTTGTGTTCCAGGCGCGCCTCAAAGAGTGTCAGCAAAATGTCGGCCCCCCCCGGGATTTTAGTCATTACGAGTCTGACAGTCCCTCCTGCTCTGCCCTGGGTGGGAGGACTCATTTGATGATTTTGCCACGATAAATAAAAAAACCTATTCCAACTGCTTCTCGTTTTGACTGAAAAATTTACTGGTAGGTAATGTCTTGCGGCATTAAGTCCGCCTTAACCACAATTGTACGTAAAAGTATAAATAAAAAGTCTTAAAGCGTGCGTAGTTCCGCTGTTGGAAAGAGTCAGAGCTATACGAGACGTCTAGCGCCATCTCGTTCTCACAGCTGAACTACTCACGCTGTAAGGTGTCATGGCCACCAGAGGTAGCGATTGCGCGTTGTCGATCCTGCAGAAACATTTTTCACGCCATAATAAGACAATTTGATCGCAATTCATATTATTATTCATGTATTAATTAAATTTCGTCTGCCACATAGAACTTTCTTTCTTTCTTTTAAAACTTTTTAAATTTTTCAGGTGAACAATTGGTCACATACATGTACGTGAGGTACAAGCTGAATTGGGACGCTCTTAAATACAGCTTGTATTCGACTTGCAGCATTATAACACGTTCTATTGGCAAGTACCTACGCCATATTATCCTTAAAGGCTTTGCCGGACAACGAGCTCGGCGGGACACTAGCGTGGCGTATCCTCGGCGTTTGTCGTTCTTATAAAAGTCACCGGGGCGTTAGCATGGCGTTCTTTGTTTTAAAGAGTAACAAATATCCATCTATGTATCCTTACAAACTCAGTTATGATAGTAGTAAGAAGTAAGCGTTTACAGTTATTATGTCTCTCCTATTTTTTAGATGATACAAATTTTAATTGTTAACACTTGTTAAGTTCTAGGTTATTTAATCAGTAAACTCTGTATAGTTTGATTATAAAATCAAATATAGACTCATGACTCATCATAATGCTCATAAGATTATTTTACTTGTTTAAACTGTCTCAATGGGTACTACCTGTTCACAAAAACTGTTCTGTTTAATTTTTCCACCATGTTACCAAGATCGGAATTATACTTACAAGGTTATTTTTCACTTGCATCTTACACAACCTAGTAACTCGGGAACATTGTAACTCTTGATCTTCAACTAAACTAAAGTTACTTATATCTATCCTTTTCCAGGAGCATTGTTCTCCATCAGCGTGTTTAGCAAACGCTGGGGCTTCCACGACTCGATGCTGTGTCTCATTTCCATAACCAGTAAGCTTGCCGGCTCCATTCTCATTACCTTTGTGCAGACAGACTTTCAGATGTTTATGGGTAAGTAATTAATACTGGATCTGGTAGCATAAGAATAGATATCTATGATCTACAGGTAAAGTTTTTCAGGTGAACCAAAAAAGAAAAGCCTTGTGGTGTTTATTTGTGATAGCTGATCAAATGTGCACGTTGTTAATTTAATTAATAGCACGGAGCATCCAGAATATACTTCATGTGTTTTAAAAACTTTGGTAACGCACTCACGATACAGGAATAATTCCTAGTGCGGGGCAAAGTTTACAAAAAATACGCTGCCTGGAAAAGTGAATTGACGATGATCTTACGCTTATTGACTTTGTGGTTTTACTTGAAAAGGTAATTCAGCATATCAATGTCAACATACATGTCAATGTCTGCCTGTTCATGAAGCATAAGTAATATGACATATGATCCTAAATATACAGTACAGATGGCACTTATTAGTGTGCTACATGAATTTTCATTTTTTCAATGTTTGTCTTTACAGTTCCATTAATTGAGATTTTGAACGCGACCACAGTCACATCACTGAGGTCGATGGCCTCTAAGCTGGTACCCAGTGAAGAAATGGGTAAGTTTTTACTTTAATATGTGTATGAGTTTATCGGTTAAACCTTGAGGCAATAAAAAGGCAGAATTTCCACTAGTCAAAACATCAATGAAAGACAAGTTGATGTGTATAAAAACTTGACAGATACAACTTGTGCTTTTTGTTACTTCTTCTTAGAATTAACTTTATTCTCAATAATATTTTATGCAATAAACAAAACATCTCGGTTCTTTTCCTTAAATAATAAGGTAGGGATGTGTCTTTCGAACAAGTCCCATGTTATAGAAGGCGAGTCTATCCGATTTCTGGTCACACTAATCCGGAGTCCGGATTACTATTAATAAAATCCTAGAGAATGTAAACAAGAAAAAGTATTTGTATTTTCGGGGTCACAGCAGGCCAAGAAAAAGATGAGCATCCTCGTGAATTGACATGAAGAAGCACACGATCGAGAGAAGAGGAACGAATGAGGGAGGCCTTTGCTCAAGAGTGGGACAGAAAACGATAACAAAAAAAAAAGTATTAACGTCTGATGAACTCCACATAATCGAACCGCTAAGACCTCTTGCTTGGCAGAAACGTTTACCATTGCTGTTTTCAAATTTTCCAGGTAAAATGAACTCGTTGTTCAGTCTGGTGGAAACTCTGGCCGCTCTAGTGTTCGACCCGACGTACACCAAGCTTTACTCCAACACTGTTACAGTGTTCAGTGGTGCTGTCTACGTGTTCAGCTCAATCATGATTCTACCGGCGATTTCTATACTCATGTAAGTTTATGTTAATTTTGAGAAGATGCCATCGACCCTGGCTTGGTCCTTAATTGGACAGCAATCTGTAGTGGTCGGAATTTGCGTTCCCTGAGGTCCTGGGTATTTCCCTTTGCGGCCGCGACGTGAGAAGGAAGATCGTTTCTTTGTCATGCGACTGGATACGAGAGGTTGCCGCTGACTGTAGTATAGCCACTATGAGAGTATGGCACTGCTTCGTCAAAGCGGGGCAGACCTCCACCGTGTCTTCCGGGTGGTCCCCACGTTGGGACATCTGGATATGAACAAAGTTACTTAGATCTTGCTACAAGTCATCGTGATGCGGTGGTTAAACTCATGAATTCGGTGAAAGAGATAACTGACGAGCGCACGTGTCACTCACACGGTGCGAACAGACCCTGATAATTTTGTGGCTATTATCTAGACACATCGTGTACTGCTGGTTATGCACACTCCTGAGAGTAAGCATCGGCTCGAGCTTACCTACGACAGCTTAGCGGCAAATCAAATACACTCGAGAGCAATGAATCCGGGTCACATAAAGAATCCTAAAAATCTCGGAAACTAAAAATGCTAGGTTAATGCAATAAATTGTATTTAATAGACAATGTAATACTAAAAAAATCAAATTTGAAAAAGGGCCGCTTTCGAAGATGGAACTACGAAATTACAGCATTTGGTTTTGCTTTTGTTTGTAATCTGTCATTTATGTGGGTACATAAACCATGTTGATAGTGCTCTATATTCATTATTCAAGCTGAAATTATGTCGCTTACGCCTGAAGAATGCACCAGAATACTTACAATGCTGGAAACCGGCCGGAGTCAGCGCGATACAGCCAGGACTGTCGGTGTGTCGCTGTCAACAGTACAAAGAGTTCTCCGACGTTACGAAGAAACTGGTTCTAACCTACGCAGACCAGGAACGGGCAGAACCAGGTGTATCACAGCACGAGAAGACCGATACTTGGTGAACACCATGCTTCGAAATCGCTTTCTCACAGGAACTGAACTCACCAATCAGTTTCGACGCCTCGGAGGAAGTAACCCAAGTGCATGGACAGTAAGACGTCGGCTTGCTGAATCTAACTTAAAACCCCTTAGACCTGCAAACGGCCCTAAACTGGAGCGTGGGCATCCTATTTCAAGACTAAGATATGCCCAGAGCCACGTAAATTGGAGTATTGAAGATTGGTCAAAAGTTATGTTCTCCGACGAATCAAAATTTATGCTCTACAAGCACGATGGAAGACACAGAGTGTATCGAAGACCAAGCATAGAGCAAGATTCAAGCAAGCATGCATCGAAGAAAAAGTAGCCTACGGTGGTGGGTCTGTACTTGTGTGGGCCGGAATTTCTTCTGAAAGTCGCACAGAGCTGGTGCTCTTAGAAAACGGCTCTTTAAAATATTATGAAGAAATCCTCAATGATCACGTTGGTCCATTTATGGTCAATTTAGGTGAGGATGCTATATTTATGCATGACAATGCCCGACCTCATACAGGTAGGATTGTGAATGACTACCTTCAAGAGATGAACATTACTAGTATGGAGTGGCCAGCGCGTAGCCCGGATATCAACCCGATCGAGCATGCTTGGGACGAGCTAGGCAGATGCGTAAAACAACGAAACCCTCCCCCAATCACGCTTCGTGAGCTCAAAATTGCTCTCACAGAGGAATGAGAGAATATTCCCCAAAATCGTATAAGGAACTTGGTGTACAGCATGCCAAACCGCGTAAACGCAGTAATGGAAGCACGAGAAGGCAATACGAAGTATTAAAATTCAAGAAAATCAGCAGTTTTTTTCTTTATGTAATTTTGTGTTAATAAAATGTATGGTGACTCATATTTTTTTTACTTTCATTTAAGGAGTATTACATTGTCTATTAAATACAATTTATTGCATTAACCTATCATTTTTAGTTTCCGAGATTTTTAACATTCTTTAAGTGACCCGGATTCATTGCTCTCGAGTGTAGATTGTGACTAAAACACTGCAGTAGTCCTCTTTCCTGAGGCCCGGGACTGCCTCCGGGGTCGTGGGACGGTATAAACATATAACCGTGACCTGACCTATCGACTGTTGCGCAACGTGTCCCGGGTGCGGTACCCGCACGGAACAAATATTTGTATGAGTAGTTGTTCCAGGTCTGGGTGTTTGTGTTTCCAAGTTTGTAAAAGCACCGACGACACAGGAGAAATTCAGGGATCACAGAGAGGCAGACAGATCATGAACAAGTTCCTTTCATATTGTCCAGTCATTGCGGTTCAGAACTTATCAGAAATGAGATTGATAAATCATTGATTTTGTTACAGATGGTTCTTTTCACAGCACCGGAAAGAACTGGCTGAGAAACGCACACGAACGAAAGATATTGAGAGAACATATGAAATTGTTCCTACAAGAGAAGAAAAAGAGAATGAAGGCTTATAAAATTGTTTATGGCTTATAGTTTTTTTAATTGCACTGTCTTATAACCTTGTTGTGGGTGATACAATTAGTGACATTACGATTTGACGAAAACATACAATTAGTGACGACCGAATTTGCCTATCCGAGTCTTAGGCTGCGGTTCCACTGAGGCAGAGTGGAGCGGTGCGGAGCAGAGCTGTACCGCGATTCAGATTCACCAATCACATGACACTTTGAAGCAGAGTGGAAGAGAGATGAGGCGGAGCAGAGCAGAGCAGAGCCGAGACGAGCTGTGACGCGATTTACCAATCACATGGCATGAAATCCAGATCTCTTCTCCAGTCAAGCCATGTGATTGGTGAAACGCTCTCGCGATCGCGATCGAATCGCGATCTTTTTTAAATAACTTAAACTAAGTCTCAAGCCACATTGTTTTAATAATAAGACATTATAAACTTTATGTACACTGTTACAAGTAGATAAAATTTTATTAAATCTATTGTTTTATCTGCAGGAATATGGTACAATTTGTACAATATTGAAGAAAAGAAACATTGCTTTTCTATATTTTAAACATTACCATGCTTATAACGGTAAAAATCTTTCTAAGTTCTGCCATTTTGTCTTTTGTTCCGTCGACAAAACCCGTTTCTACGGTGCCATGCGACGCGTGCTGCTGGAGTGACCATGTGTCCGTTTATCTGGATTCATATAGATTTCAACAAAGTCTTTGACGTTGCAATAAATACCAAATATGGATACTTATTAGGACCAAACTGTATTGTAAAGATTTAAGAAGAAAGACCATGTAAGCATGTAGTTTAATGGACGTTTACACGAATTACACCATATTATGCAATTTCAAAATAATGAACGAATTATAAATACCTTAAAAATCATTTAAGACTCTAAATACTGTTTAGTATTCATTAGGTTAATTTTGAAATAACACACAAAACAATTGTGCGCCAACAGTTTATTTACTTGAGCTCGAATTACGAGATGACATATAAGAAAAAATCTAATCATTTCACTCATGATGATTAAATAAATAAATAATAAATAAAATAATAATAAATAAATATTCCACAACTATCACACAACGCCATCTAGTCCCAAGCTAAGCAGAGCTTGTGTTATGGGTACTAGACAACTGATAAACATACTTATATATTTCTAAATACATACATATTATAGATAAATTACACCCAGACACAGAACAAATGATCGTGCTCATCACAAACATTTGTCCTGGGTGGGAATCGAACCCACGACCTCCGGCATAGCAGTCAGGGTCACTAACCACTAGACCAACAGGCCATCAAGTTGCAGTGGCAGGCGAAATACTATACTATAAATAATAATAAATAATAAATAAATATTCCACGACTATCACACAACGCCATCTAGTCCCAAGCTAAGCAGAGCTTGTGTTATGGGTACTAGACAACTGATAAACATACTTATATATTTCTAAATACATACATATTATAGATAAATTACACCCAGACACAGAACAAATGATCGTGCTCATCACACAAACATTTGTCCTGGGTGGGAATCGAACCCACGACCTCCGGCATAGCAGTCAGGGTCACTAACCACTAGACCAACAGGCCATCAAGTTGCAGTGGCAGGCGAAATACTATACTATAAATAATAATAAATATTCCACGACTATCACACAACGCCATCTAGTCCCAAGCTAAGCAGAGCTTGTGTTATGGGTACTAGACAACTGATAAACATACTTATATATTTCTAAATACATATATATTATAGATAAATTACACCCAGACACAGAACAAATGATCGTGCTCATCACACAAACATTTGTCCTGGGTGGGAATCGAACCCACGACCTCCGGCATAGCAGTCAGGGTCACTAACCACTAGACCAACAGGCCTGTCAAATACTTATATACTAATAAATACTTATTAGTATATAAGTATAAATTGATTTTTATTGTTTATTTGATATAAGTATTTATTAATACTATAATAAATATGTACTTATATCAAGTATATAAGTAAAAGTTCGAACAAGTCAGTTGCGCAAGTAACCTATCTAAGAGTAAATATGAGACAATGATTACATTATGTACTCAATTTGATCAGGCCATCAAGTTGCAGTGGTATGCGAAATACTTTACGTAAATACTAGTTAGCTAATGTACTATTATTTAACTTTGATAAGTCTCAATATCTACAGGGTGGGTTTGAAACCTTGAACACAAGACTACTATGAACTGGCTTAGGGGAACAGTGTATAATACGGGGACGTGAGGTATGATGGAAAATCACACACTTAAGGCAAACTTAACATAATACTAACGTAGCGCAAGCGTTAACAGGACGCCATTTGTTAATGGCCGCTTGCAAATGGCGTCCTGATGGCGCTTGCGCTACGTTAGTGGTGTGTTAAGTATGCCTAAAGAGTGTATGTCCCCATTAAACCTCGCGTCTTCGTCTAGTATACACTGTTCCCCTATGTCTATTCGCCCGTGTGGAGGTCGACTTTTGTCAAAGAGGATCCAGTTTACAAACTACCCGTGTGCCAGATTTCCTTCAAATCCATCGAGTACTTTTTTGTGAAACTGTAACAAACATACAACCATCTAGACAACCAGTAATCCTTAACAACTTTAACATTTATAATTGTAGTAAGACTATGGTAATTTATTTATCGTGCCTCTGAACGAGACCATGAACCAAATTCACAGTGAAAGTATGAGGATTGGACTACTACAATTGCTCAATATGATTGAAGTCCAGGGTCCCCCTTCCAGGGGTCACGGAACTGTCTAACCAAAAAATGTTGATAAAAATTATCAAACTGATGACGCTGGATTAGATTGACGCACTGAAATCAACTGACACTGGATCCAAAGCTACTGTATCAATGTAAATAAGCCTTTACACATTAAAAAATCAGTGTTTCCATATTTTTAAAAAAGCTGTGAAAATATTCCAAAAGATCAAAATCTCTTTTGTAAAAAAAATATGATTTTAAAACAACACCCATTATTTGATATACAAAATATCTGTAACATTTTTTGGATCAAGCCGTACATAATATACATCTAAAGCTCTACAAATAATAAGCCTTTAAGATAATATGTAAGAAATAATCTTTTAATATAATAACATCTGCTGTTAGTTTGACAAACACTTTCGTTGCGTGAACACAACATGTCAGATCCAGAAAAAAAACATGAGCCGTTTGAAGACGACACAATAGAAGAGAAAAACATCAAATATTGTAAACCTGAGAAGGAAAGTTTTGTAAGAAAACTATGTCGAATAAAGTCAAACATCACGGTAGAGCCCATACTAGCAGGTCTCATAATACCGTCCATGTTAGCCAGACTGGCGATACAGAACCTGAACATGGATAAAACTTGCCGCGTCAAGCTGAACTACAATGACTCAATTTGTGATGCACTGATTGATAGGAATGGTAACTTGACGGAGTTCGAAGGTGAAGTCCAAAAGGTCATCACCAATATAGAATCATGGAAGAGTGTGATACAGACTTCAATTCCAATACTGCTCGTGATATACATGGGGGCCTGGAGCGACAGAACAGGGAACAGAAAAGTGTGTATTTTGATACCAATCATCGGGGAATGTATGGTGTGCATTTCCAATTTGATTAGTACCTTCTTTTTCTATGAAATTCCTATTGAAGTGACAATGATCTTTGAAGGTATTTTGCCGGCTATCACAGGCGACTGGGTCATGGTTTATCTCGGAGTCTTCAGCTACATTAGTGACATTACTGATGAAGAGTCCAGGACCTTCAGAGTGGGCCTTGTGAATCTTTGCATGACTGCTGGAATACCTATTGGATCGGCTATGAGTGGGATCCTGTTGAAAGTGTTGGGATATTACGGAACATTTATAGTTTGTGGAGTAATTTATTTGATGACTTTTTGTTACGGATTCTTTTACTTGGAGAGTAACACTAAGCCTGATAAGAATGAGAAGGTAAACATTTTTTATGATCCTTTTATTATTCAACTTCTTTAATGTGTATTTAGTGTTTTCTATAATATAATATTATCTAAAAGATAAAAATTGGCAAGAAAAACTACCTCTTGTTCCATACAAAATGTAAAAACGATAAAAACGTCTTGAAGAGCAGATTTTTTTAAAACTAAACCTTTAAGTGGAGGAGAGGAGTGGATTAGTGGAGTTGCAAGGAGTGGAGAGGAGTGGAGTTGCTTATTCAGAATTGTGTACTTGTTGCTGTTTTAACATTTTTGCATTATCCTTGTGTGTATTTTCGCATACAAAACAGTTCGTATAATCACTTTCCAGGTAGAACCAATAACTTGCTCTGACATGGTAACATTGGTGAAAGAAACTGCAGATGTGGCGATCAAGAAGAGAGAGACGAATCATAGGAAAAAGATCATCTTGACGCTTCGGGTGGTTGCCATAGTATATGGACCTAGCCATGGTAAGTAAATGTATTTCTAGAGTAACTTAATAGGCTAGTCACACACGGACTGCTTGAAGTAGTCAGAACCGGTTTTTTCAAATGCACAGCAAACTACAGTCTTCTACGTAGAAGGGCGAATTCACATTCAAAAGATTAGAACGAAGAAGATACGCCTGTTCCTTCTTCTGTTGTGACGGATCAGATAAGATAGTTAGATGTAGTATATTTTATTGTTTCATTAGTATTGTTGTACCTATTCCAACTCGGGCACGCCGCAATCGCGGCGGTAAGACCCCTCTTTAAGGAGTGGCTGGACAGGCGTCACGGCGTCCTGACCTTCCGCATGACGCAGGTCCTCACCGGACACGGATGTTCGGAGGTAGCTGTGTATGATGAGGAAGGAAGAAACGTCTGGGTGTCACCACTGCGAGGATCGCCCTGAGGACACGGTGGAGCATACGGTGCAGGACTGCTCCGCTTGGGCAGAGCACCGCCGTTTCCTCACGACGGCGATAGGCGGAGACGTCTCGCGCCCGACATTGGTCGAGGCCATGCTGCGGGGCGAGACAGAGTGGGAGGTGGTCGCCTCCTTCTGCGAAGCAGTTATGCTAGTGAAGGAGGTGGCGCGTCACGTGAGGGAGAGGACAGCGTCCACCCTCCAACCCAGCCGCAGTCGTAGGCGCTCACGGCGACGGACGTCGGCAGACGACCTCCGGCCACCGTAGGCGCGGGCATGCGGGCGGCGAGTAATGGGCGACTCGCTGTCCGACCATGGACCATGCCCGGATCGACGGCGCGTTGTGTTCCAGGCGCACCTCAAAGAGTGTCAGCAAAATGTCGGGGCCCCCCGGGATTTTAGTCATTACGAGTCTGACAGTCCCTCCTGCTCTGCCCTGGGTGGGAGGACTCATTTGATGATTTTGCCACGATAAAAAAAAAAACCTATTCCAACTGCTTCTCGTTTTCACTGAAAAATTTACTGTTAGGTAATGTCTTGCGGCATTAAATCCGCTTTAACCACAATTGTATTCATATTCATTTATTGTGAACCATAATGTGTATAAAAGGTGTTTCATGAGGCTTAGAGCTAAGGTACAGTTATGGACCCTGTTAGGGCACAGCAACATACAATTAAAATTAAAGATAAAAATTAAAAATACAAAATTAAAATTAAAAAATAAAATAAATTAAATTAAGAAATTAACCATAACAAAACGTACGTTGTTCCGCTGTTGGAAAGAGTCAGAGCTAAACGAGACGTCTAGCGCCATCTCGTTCCCACAGCTGAACTACTCACGCTTTAAGGTGTCATGGCCACCAGAGGTAGCAATTGCGCGTTCTCGACCCTACAGAAACATTTTTCACGCCATAATAAGACAATTTGGTCGCAATTCATATTATTATTCATGTATTAATTAAATTTCATTTGCCACATAGAACTTTCTTTTAAACCTTTTTAAATTTTTCAGGTGAACAATTGGTCACATACATGTACGTGAGGTACAAGCTGAATTGGGACGCTCTTAAATACAGCTTGTATTCGACTTGCAGCATTATAACACGTTCTGTTGGTAAGTACCTACGCCATATTGTCCTTAAAGGCTTTGCCGGACAACGAGCTCGGCGGGACACTAGCGTGGCGTACCCTTGGCGTGTGTCGTTCTTATAAAAGCCACCGGGGCGTTAGCATGGCGTTCTTTGTGTTAAAGAGTAACAAATATCCATCTATCTATCCTTACAAACTCAGTTATGATAGTAGTAAGAAGTAAGCGTTTACAGTTATTATGTCTCTGCTATTTTTTAGAAAATACGAATGTTAATTAAATTGAAAAAGGGTTAGAATTCGTTTCTTATTTGTTAACTCTTGTTAAGTTCCAGATTATTTAATCAGTAAACTCTGTAGAGTTTGATTACAAAATCAAATATAGACTCATGATTCATCATAATGCTCATAAGATTATTTTACTTGTTTAAACTGTCTAAATGGGTACTACCTGTTTACAAAAACTGTTCTGTATAATTTTTCCACCATGTAACCAAGATCGGAATTATACTTACAAGGTTATTTAATTATATTATAGTAACTCGGGAATATTGTAACTCTTGACCTTTAACTAAACTAAAGTAACTTATATCTATCCTTTTCCAGGAGCATTGTTCTCCATCAGCGTGTTCAGCAAACGCTGGGGCTTCCACGACTCGATGCTGTGTCTCATTTCCATAACCAGTAAGCTTGCCGGCTCCATTCTCATTACCTTTGTGCAGACAGACTTTCAGATGTTTATGGGTAAGTAATTAATACTGGATCTGGTAGCATAAGAATAGATATCTATGATCTACAGGTAAAGTTGTTCAGGTCCACCAAAAAAGAAAAGCCTTGTGGTGGTTATTTGTGATAGCTGATCAAATGTGCACGTTGTAAATTTTAATTAATGGCACGGAGCATCCAGAATTTACTTCATGTGTTTTAAAAACTTTGTTAACGCACTCACGATACAATATATATAAATTATGCATTCCTAGTGTGGGGCAAAGTTTACAAAAAATACGCTGCCTGGAAAAGTGAATTGACGATGATCTTACGCTTATTGACTTTGTGGTTTTACTTGAAAGGGTAATTCAGCATATCAATGTCAACATACATGTCAATGTCTGCCTGTTCATGAAGCATAAGTAATATGACATTATGATCCTAAATATACAGTACAGATGGCACATAATAGTGTGCTACATGAATTTTAATTTTTTCAATGTTTGTCTTTACAGTTCCATTAATTGAGATTTTGAACGCGACCACATTCACATCACTGAGGTCGATGGCCTCTAAGCTGGTACCCAGTGAAGAAATGGGTAAGTTTTTACTTTAATATGTATATGAGTTTATCGGTTAAACCCTGAGGCAATAAAAAGGCAGAATTTCCACTAGTCAAAACATCAATGAAAGTTGATGTGTATAAAAACTTCACAGATACGACTTGTGCTTTTTGTTACTTCTTCTTAGAATTAACTTTATTCTCAATAATATTTTATGCAATAAACAAAACATCTCGGTTCTTTTCCTTAAATAATAATGTAGGGATGTGTCTTTCGAACAAGTCCCATGTTATAGAAGGCGAGTCTATCCAATTTCTGGTCACACTAATCCGGAGTCCGGATTACTATTAATAAAATCCTAGAGAATGTAAACAAGAAAAAGTATTTGTATTTTCGGGGTCACAGCAGGCCAAGAAAAAGATGAGCATCCTCGTGAATTGACATGAAGAAGCACACGATCGAGAGAAGAGGAACGAATGAGGGAGGCCTTTGCTCAAGAGTGGGACAGAAAACGATAACAAAAAAAAAGTATTGACGTCTGATGAACTCCACATAATCGAACCGCTAAGACCTCTTGCTTGGCAGACACGTTTACCATTGCTGTTTTCAAATTTTTCAGGTAAAATGAACTCGTTGTTCAGTCTGGTGGAAACTCTGGCCGCTCTGATGTTCGACCCGACGTACACCAAGCTTTACTCCAACACTGTTACAGTGTTCAGTGGTGCTGTCTACGTGTTCAGCTCAATCATGATTCTGCCGGCGATTTCTATACTCATGTAAGTTTATGTTAATTTTGAGAAGATGCCATCGACCCTGGCTTGGTCCTTAATCGGACAGCAATCTGTAGTGGTCGGAATTTGCGTTCCCTGAGGTCCTGGGTATTTACCTTCGCGGCCGCGACGTGAGGAGTAAGATCGCTTCTTTGTCATGCGACTGCATACGAGAGGTTGCCGATGACCGTAGTATAGCCACTATGAGAGCGTGGCACTGCTTCGCGTGACGCGGTGGTTAAACTCATGAATTCGGTGAAAGAGATAACTGACGAGCGCACGTGTCACTCGCACAGTGCGTGGTGCGAACAGATCCTGATGCTACTGCTGGTTATGCACACTCCTGAAAATAAGCATCGGCACGAGCTTACCTACGACGGCTTAGCGTCAAATCAAATAGATTGCTATTGCTAGACTGCGGTAGTCCTCTTTCCTGAGGCCCGGGACTGCCTCCGGAGCCGCGGGACTGTATAAACATATAACCGTGACCTTCCAATGTAAAGAGATATTGCAGGAACACAGTGGACGGTGGATTTATTTGATGAATTCACAACATAAAAAAGAAGTAGTTTTCTTTTAGAGAGTCAGCTGAAGAGAAGAAAGAATGGTTAAAACTTTTAGTCCTACCCTCATCCTAAATCTAGTTTATTTGATATCAGTCCATGAGTCAGAAATATGCAGTGCCCGCTTACGTATTATTGTAGTTGTTAAATGATCTTACTTACGAACAATGTCCGACAATTCCTCACGGAAAATTTCAACAATTGACTGACAAAGTTATCAAAATGTTTTCTTTGCTCTGGGAAAAATGGACAAAGAATGATTATACAAGCAGTAAATGAAATTATTAGTTTGTTTGTTGTGTTTCTAAGTTTGTAAAAGCACCGACGATACAAGAGAAATTCAGGGATCACAGAGAGGCTGATAGAATCACGAACAAACCTTTCATATTCTCCTGTCATTGCGGTTAGGAACTTATCAGAAATGAGATTGATAAATCATTAATTTTGTTACAGATGGTTCTTTTCACAACACCGGAAAGAACTGGCTGAGAAACGCACACGAACGAAAGATATTGAGACTACATATGAAATTGTTCCTTCAAAAGAAGAAAAAGAAGGCTTATAATAGTTATTTATGCAACTGTTGTATAATCAGGGGTATTAAAACACGAATGTGGGTGTGGTGATAATAGTATTTACATAGTTCTTACAACACTGTACAACACCCTATGGTATGAGAATCTTTTATAGAGGATTCACATCATGATTGTAGATTTTATAGGCTAAAACAAAAACAACCTTTTATAGGCTTCTTCTTCTTCTTATCGTATGGTTGATGAACAACCTGGTGTCAGAGTTTAAACCGCCCGTAGGCCTCTGACATGGCTTCACACACCGTTGAAAAATCTCTCAGGTGTGCTGGTTTCCTCACGATGTTTTCCTTCACCGTTTTTTAGCAAGTGATAATTAATTTATAATACGCACATGAATTCTAAAAGACATTGGTGCGTGCCGGGGTTCGAACCTGCAACCTTTGACTTGGCAGTCCAACGGTCGTACCACTCGGCTATCACTGCTATTACTGCAATCACTGCTATTTTATAGGCTAAAAGGTTGTTCCGCAACCGTGTAACCGCAAGGTTAGAAACAACTTATACTTTGAAATCAACCTATGAAAATTAAAAAAAAACGGGCGTTTCATTCAAGATGGAACACAAATTTGTTCCCTATGACACTCTTTATTTCAACAGGTTCGAATTCTGGCTCGAATAATTGGTTTCTGAAAAATCCAATGATGTACCTAGTTGGTGGTGTTTGTGTACATGCTCGTCCTGTTCCATAGTACAATGTAGGGTTTAAACAGAATTACGCGTGTTGAAATTTTAATGCTCACTTCTTATATTGTATTTTTAAAACAACTGTAGGTAATTGCAATATTTTGTTAAATTGTGAACACCATGTACCTTTTTGCATTTTTTTTTAATATCTTATTTTTTTAATAATATTTCTAGTCTAGATTTTTAAAGTACATTGCTTTCACATTGTTTGTGTCAAATGATGTTATAAAAATATTGTAAAATATTTAAGAGTATGTATGGAGTTTCTTGCCCATTCTTCTTCGTACAAACCTACGCTTGCGAATGGGTGTAGAATCAATCCCATCCCATCCCATTTCCTTTAATGTTGATATTCGACGTTTAAAAGTGCTTGTTTGATGACCTAATTAAAATAAATGATTTGACTTTGACTTTGAGTTCCAGTTTTCGTCAAACCAGGCCTTGAGCCTCCTTTGAATATTTGTCATAGTTTCGGATTTGACCATACATGTCCACTCGGAAAATTCACCCTGTATACACAAGTTATACACTTAAATTAAAGGAGTAAAAATAAATTATTCAGTTTAAGACTTTTACAATTTATGTTTATAGTTTTTTGAGAAGAAGTTTAAACTGGGCCTAACTTAGGTTATGAGCTATTTATTACACGCAGAAATATATTGTTCTACATAAAAAAGAATGGTGTAGTATTCCATAAGGCGGTCGCGGGACTGTACGAATTACCGTGACCCTGGAACGTAAAGGGCTATTGAAGGACAGCAAAATGTCGGGGCCCCCCGGGATTTTAGTCATTACGAGTCTGACAGTTCCTCCCGCTCTGCCTTGGGTGGGAGGACTCATGTGATGATTTTACCACGATAAAAAAAGAAAATGCCATAAGGCGCAGAAAACTTTGACACTAGTATTAAATTGAGATACATGGAGGTCGGATTTATCATTTGGTACTTCGAGTATTTACCAGTAAGAGCTGAAGATGAAGTGTTTTCCATCAACATTTTCAATAGCAAGCACTAAATCCGGATCTTGCCAAGTTAATAAAAATAGTCCTCCTGTATCATGAGGATAAAAATTTATCTAGCGAAATATTAGTATACTTCTTTTATGAGGAAAGAAAAATTCAGCGGCGGAAGACGCGGAAAACCGCGGGTTCGAGTCCCATTCTTACCTGAATTTATCTTTCGTCAAAAAAAGCGTGGCGGTACGCGACGCAGGCGTTAATGAGAGAGGAATGTTAGGCTGTACGTATAGCATCGCGTTATGAATACCATTGAAATCTCGCAAATGAAATATACGTATATAAGCGTCAGCAGAAGACTAATATTCATATATATATTTGGACTAACCGTCCAAATATAAACTTATAAAGATTGAAGCAAAAAGTATTCTACCGGGGTCGCGGGACTGTATGAGCAGGTAACCGTGATTCTGGAACGTAAAGGGCAACTGAAGGAATACGGTGGATGCTACTCAGTACTAATCTGACATTCCCTTCCACTCCTTTTTTTATCAACTGGTTCTTCGTACAGAACAGGAAAGACACTGCTAGAACTAAACCTGTAAATGGAGAAGTTTTAAGTGATACTGAATTGCAAGCGAAGAAGAAGAAAGACTCCCTTGTCAACAGCATAGATCTTGAACAGTTATGAATGAAAGTATTGTTCATTTGTTTGTTTCTGTTTTTATGTGTATGAAGAATGAGAGAGAATACCTGTGCCAACTGTTAGGTTTGAATAATAATAATATAAATAATAAAAACTTTTATTAATCCAAAAACATACAGAGTTTGAGATAATTTTTTTTTTTTTAGATTATGTTACAAATGCTGTTCAAGAATAATACTCTACCTCTTAAGCTAGGGTATACCTGTATTATAAGAGGTAGTTTACGGTCAGTAATCTACTAAATTTACGAGTATATCGCAAGTGGACTGTGTCATTCTACTGTATGGTGTACCAGAGTAGAAATGTAAGTTGTGTGTTTGTAGGTGCAAGTAGTGAATGTTTAGGCATGAGTGTGTGTGCGTGTGTTTGCGTATGTGTGTGTGTGTATGTGTGTGTGTGTATGTGTGTGTGTGTGTGTGTGTGTGTGTGTGTGTGTGTGTGCGTGCGAGTGTATCATACTAAATAGGTGAGTAAAGACTCTGTGTAAGAGTAATCCTTGAGGAGCAGCCACTCTGTTACTTTAGATTTTAGTGCATGTGAGTTTAGGTATATGATATTGAGATGCTTGTTAATATTTTTATAGATATGAGTACTTAGAATATAATATTGATGTTTGGCGAACGAGGTCTTGTGTTGTATATTTGGTGGGACGTATGTACGCTTATTTGTAAGAGGTAGAGGAAGGATTGCGTGCTTTCTGAGGGTGGATTTAAGCACATAAAGCTGACGAACCGTAAGTATTTTACAGTCAGAGAACAGTTCAGTTGTTGGGTAACGGTATGGCTTTTTCATCATGACTTTAAGTATAGCTCGCTGTGCTCTTTCCACCCTCAGAAATCTAGTCTTAGCCGCACCGCCCCACGCAACTATGCAATAACCAATCACTGATTGGCACAGTGCAAGGTACACCATCTTAAGAGTTGTTAAGTCGGCTGATACTCTAAGAGTCTTAAATATATGTATAAGACGTAAGGTTCTGGTGGTGACGGCGTCAATTTGTTGGTCCCATCTCAGTCCGTCGTCAATGTTAACTCAGAGGTATTTGACGCTTTCGGATCTAGCAAGTGGAGGACAAGTACAAGGGTCGGACGAGTTTGTGCAGGAATGGGGAGTTACATTAAAAGAGGGGGATGGTCTTGCGTTACGTCGTATAGCAAAGGGAATATAAGTAGTTTTTTGTAGGTTTAATGTAAGGCGGTTCGAATTTAACCACATCATAACTTTGGCCATCGCCATCTCTGCATTTGCTTTCACAATGTCCCAAGTAATTCCGTCTACAAGGATTGCAGTGTCGTCTGCGTAAGCGTAAATTCTACTATTTGGCAGGCTCAGTCTGCAGAGATCATTTACGTAGATCTGAAATAGAGTCGGGGAAAGAATTCCTCCCTGGGGAACACCATAGGGCACGAGAAACTCATCACTTAGGTGAGTATCAATTTTAATACATTGCCTACGATTTTTTAGGTAGTCTTTAAATATTTCTAGTGGCATTCCACGCACACCAATACTTTCCAACTTCGTGATGAGTTTGGGAACAGAGACCGTGTCAAAAGCCTTCGCAAGATCCAGAAATATACCAAGACACTTAGATTTTTTATTTAGATTTGAGGCAACCTGTTGCGTGAAATCCAGTACTGCATCATCTGTAGAAAGACTTGTCCGAAATCCGTATTGGTTATTAGCAATGAGTCGGTGTTTATCGAGAAACTTTCGTAGAGAGTTATTAAGGATTTTTTCGAGAATTTTAGATAGTGCAGGTAGGACTGATATCGGTCTGTAGTTATTAACACAGTCTCTGTTCCCTCCCTTGTATATTGGATGGACCACAGCTTTTTTAAAGGCATCAGGAAAGACACCCTCCTGTAGGCAGCGATTAAAAAGGTACGTAATTGGTGGGACCAGTACATGTCGACAGCTTTTCAATATTAGCGATGATATGCCGTCCCAGCCAACTGCACAGTCAGAACGTAGTTGTAGGATTAGGGACTCCACATCAGCTTCGTCTACTTCCAGGATGGTAAGAGAGCTCACAGGTGAGTTTCGAGTGTCCAGAGGTGGTGGTGAGGGTAAAGAATGGCCACAGGCCGATATTGATGCAGTGTCATTAGTTATTTTTGAAGCCATGTTTTTGCCAATGTTGGCAAAAAATTGGCCTACCTCATTAATCGCCGATTTTGGGTCTTCCCGTATTGTGAGTAGCTCCACTGGACTAAGTTTTGGTTTATGGGTATTGGTTATGTATTTGATTGTTTTCCATAAGACTTTGGGATTATTTTTGGCTTTTTCAAGCTGGCCGGTTTCATAAGACCTTTTTAGTTTCTTGAGTAAGTTGTTGCAAAAATTGCGGTATCGAGAATATGTAGTTCTTAGAATAATATTATCTGGTGATTTTTTAGATTTGATGTGCATTTTATCTCTATGCTTTATACATTTTAAAAGACCAGGGGTTATCCAGGGTTTAATGATTCTCTTTTTTCTAGGGATTTTAACTTGTGTTGAATGATTTGATATTACTTCTTTAATAATACTGATGAATTTACCCATTGCCTCATTTATGTTCTCGACCTCATATATTACCGTAAAATCCACGATTTCTAACTCCGCCACAATTGCTTTGTGGTTTTGAGTGGTGGTTGTATATAATTTGTGGGAGGGTTTTGCATTTTTCACACTTAACAGTAGTGGTTTGTGGTCTGTCACATGTGCTTCCAAAATTAGTGTAGTAGTAGTTAGACAGGATTTCAAAAATATATGATCCAAACAGTTCTCATCTCGAGTAGGGAATAAGTGTGTTGGCATGAGACCATGAGATGCATTTAGCGTGAGATAGTCCAAGGTTCTTTCAGTCATATTATTTTGTTTTATATCTATGTTTAGGTCGCCAACAAGCGCGATGTTAGGGCATATACATTTAATATTGTCGTAAACATTTATCAAACTAGTTGAGAAATTGTCAAAATTCTCCCTCGAGTTTAATGAGGGCGAGCGATAGATCGCTACTACCGATATTTTTTTGTCTAGGTGACACACTAAACAGTTTCCACCCTCAAAGTCTGGCTCTGATACTGTAGCTTGCAAGCTTGATTTTGTATAAATAATTATACCATCATTTTGGTTACAGTTTGTATTTGTGAAATGTGACTCAAAACCGTCCAAAACTGGTATGTTGTTGATTTTACTGAGCCAACACTCGGTTAAGACAATAATATCGATATCCACATTTAACCGATTTAACAGTACTTGGAGGTGTGGAAAATTTTTGTTTATACTACGGATGTTAATATGCAATAGATTAATGTTATTTCCGGATATATCTATATATTTAAGGCATTCTTCTGGACTACAGACAAAGGATTTTCCCTGGGTTATTAGATCAAGATCATTATTGACGTTAATTAAGTTAGCCATTAAAAGAGGATGAATAACCACAATAAAAATAGTGCAAAAACGGTGGGGGTACGTATGTCTCGGTGGGTTTTAAATAATAAAATAACGGGATTATAGCCTGTGTATGTGTATGTGTGAGCAATGTAGGATGTGTATGTGTGAGTAATTTTATGAGTGTGTGAAATGTTATTGCGGACAGTGTTTTGTTGTGTGTTGTTTTTTGTAAAAGGTAGACAAAAGTGTGAGTAATTAAGTAGTTAACTAATTTTAAAGAAATTAAACAAAAATCTTGTTTAAGTGGCATTGAAATCATGCATTTTTGTAGTCAGATTTTCAGTTTAGATATTGATTCATTGAGGTCTTGGATACATTTTTCTGAGTTGATCAGAACCTGCTTGTCACCTACTTGCTTTCGGAGAAAGATATTTCCGTTGTTGGTCCAGCAGAAACTATATTGATTCTCCTTTGCAAATTGCCGTGCCAAGTAGAACAGCTTTTTAGAGCTGGCGGATAGTCGTTCTTCCACATAGACGGCCTGGCGTTTGCCTGGGACACCAATCAATTCCGTATTGAGTTTGTCTTCTTTTGAAGTTTTACTTTTGTTGTATGATCGGATAGCCATCAATAGGTTTTGCTTGGTATGTACCGTTGTAAACTCTGCTACGACAGGACGTGATGTTTGGCTGGGTTTTCCGGGCTGACGATACACATCACGGATTTCGGATTGAGATATAGGTGTTCCAACAAGCTGGCTGATGTTGCAGATGGTATTTGATAAATTGCCTGTAGTTTCATTTTCTAGTTGAGGAATATTCCTTATTTCGACACATGATGAGCGTGTCTTATACTGCAGATCTCTTATTTTATTTTCAAGTGTTTCTATGTAGCTTCTCTGTTCTTTCCTCTCTTTTTTTAAGTCTTCCATCTCTTTTTTCATTTCTTCAAATTTTTCATTGAAGTGCTTCATTGATCTTTCGATCTCGGCATTTGTCTTACGAATCTGGGTATTTGACTTTTGGATATCGGCATTTTGCGCTTTAATCTCAATGACGTCTTCCATCAATTTTTGTATCAGAGTCGTTTGTGACTCCAGCATCTTAGTCACACGGGTGTTCTGATCATTTCTCCATACACAGAGCAGGTCAGTTAGTTCCTGTTTATTTAAAGCAGGCTCAAATTCTTGAGAATTCTCTGTTCTTGCTCGTTTGCCTCGATTTGTTACATATTCACTTATATCGATCGCCGCATTAATGTCAGGTTCAGATTGAGACTGGCCTTGGCTTTGCAATTTTGATGGTGGAGTGCGCTGAAGGCTTGCCATTTCGTAGCAAGTAGTCACCGTAGATGTATTATTATATTATGATTATTGTATTATGGAGATACTTGCACAATCTGCCTGTTAAATTATTAGAATTGATAAACACTTGCCTGTGTAATTGTAATAAATGTTGGTGTCGTAGCCGATAACAAAAATCATAGGTTCACTCGTAGCACGCTTGTAGCACGCGCGTAGCACTGGTCACACGCAGTCGCCGGCGTAGAAGGCCCGATGACGTCAGCTTCGTGTAGCACACCGCTATTTCGTCGCTCACTGCTACTTGTTCGATGGCGCAGTGGTCAGGGCGCTCGGGTCAAGTCGCCCCACCGCGTGAGGTCGTAGGTTCGAATCTCACCAATCAGTATCACGTTTTCAACTGTTGTTGGAGACGGCAATGTCAAACAGCTATTTATCTCTTTCAAGGACCACCCACTGGGCGTGAACTTTGGATTAAAACAGCTAAAGAGTGACAAGGAATTGCAAAAAACTCAATCGGCCAATCACAGAATTTAGCAACACAATTTCTAACCGATAGGTGACACACGTCCACTCGTCACAACGTCTGTCGACCGAGATTGAATCCCTGTAAAGCGCGCTCTCCACTAAAACGGAGACGAGCAGAGATGTGTTTTGTAACACATCCGACCGTACGCGACTGACATCAGTCGATCGCGCTGAGCCGTAACTTAAATTCGACCAATTCCAAAATCGAAAGTACAATATTTTGCACATTTTTTTTACTATTTCGATATGTTTACGAGTCGCGTCTGAATCTTTGGGTTGAAGCGTTATTTTTAATGTTATTATAAATAAAAACATATTACTATTGCAGAATAAAGAATGAAAAATAGTATTCGTAGGCGAATATGAATACTTCTTTTACTTGAAAAATATAACTAGATATTTTTAATATCCAGCGTACTATCCTATTTGCTACTAATATTATGAACATCAAAGACATTAAATTGTACTGAACATGAAAGTTTGTTTGGATGGATGGATGTTTGGTACACTTTCACCCAAAAACTAGAGAACAGATTTGGATTACATTTGGCACACAGATAGTTTAAAATCTTGATTAACCCATAGGATGGTTTTTAATCCCGATTTTATGGTCAATTTTCTTAATTTTAGAATTGTAGGGAGCCATAGACCATAGACAAGCGGTTACGTCGGGTGTCGATTTAGTACATAATTTATTTTATTTTAAAAATGTTATCTACTTATTATACCTGTATATTTATAACCTATTTTTGGTTATTTATTTATTTTATAACAATATTTAAGTACGCATCTGACCGTGACATCACTTCGTCGCAGCACATGCTGAGATAGGAGCCTTTTGGCCTCGCACAGGACTAAATTGTTTTTTATTAGTTTTACGTAGTATTTTCGGTATTTCACACTGTTTAAATAGCAACACATTATAAACTTTATGTACACTGTTACAAGTAGATAAAATTTTATTAAATCTACTGTTATTTTATTGCAGGAATATAGTACAATTTGTACAGCATTGAAAAAGAAAAACATTGCTTTTCTATATTTTAAACATTATCATGCTTAAAACGATAAAAATATTTCTAAATTCTGCCATTTTGTCGTTTGTCCCGTCGACAAAACCCGTTTCTACGGTGCCATGCGACGCATGCTGCTGGAGTGACCATGTGTCCGTTTATCTGTATTCATATATATTTCAACAAAACCATTGACGTTTACCAAATATGGATACTTATTGGGACCAAAATGTATTGTAAAGATTTAAGAAGAAAGTCCATGTAAGCATGTAGTTTAATCGACGTTTGCATGAATTACACCATATTATGCAATTTCAAAATAATGAACTAATTATAAATAACTTAAAAATTCATTTAGGACTCTAAAAACAGTATTCATTAGGTTAATTTTGAAATTACACACAAAACAATTGTGCGCCAACAGTTTATTTACTTGAGCTCGAATTACAAGATGACAGTTAAAAAACATCTAATCATTTTACTCATGATGATATAAATACTTAAATTAGGTATATAAGTTTAAGTTCGAACAAGTCAGTTGCGCAAGTAAGCTATCTAAGAGTAAATATGAGACAATGATTACATTATGTACTCAATTTTATCAGGCCATCAAGTTGCAGTGGCAGGCGAAATACTTTACGTAAATACTAGTTAGCTAATGTACTATTATTTAACTTTGATAAGTCTCAATGTCTACAGGGTGGGTTTGAAACTTTGAACACAACCAAGAATATTATGAACTGGCTTAGGGGAACAGTGCAGAAGACGGGGACGCGAGGTATGACGGGAAATCACACACTGTTCCCTTATGTCCTCAGATTCGTACGTGTGGAGGTTGGTTATTGTCAAAGAGGATTCGGTTACAAACTACCTGTGTACCAGATTTCCTTCAAATCCGTCGGGTACTTTTTTTGTGAAACTGTAACAAACATACATAATTATTGTAGTAAGATTGTAGCAATTTATTTAATGTCCCTCTGAACGAGACCATGAACCAAATTCACAGTGAAAGTATGAGGATTGGACTACTTCAATTGCTCAATATGACTGAAGTCCAGGGTCCCCCTTCCAGGGGTCACGGAACTGTCTAACCAAAAAACGTTGATGAAAATTATCAAACTGATGACGCTGGATTAGATTGACACATGCACTGGAATGGAAGGAAAAGTAAATAAAGGAAATGTAAATAAGCCTTTACACATTAAAAAATCATTCAGTTTCCATATTTTTAAAAAAAGCTGTGAAAATATTCCAAAAGAACAAAACCTCTTTTGTAAAAATTAATGATTTTAAAACAACACCCATTATTTGGTATACAAAATATCTGTAACATTTTTTGGATCAAGCCGTACATAATATACATCTAAAGCTCTACAAATAATAAGCCTTTAAGATAATATGTAAGAAATAATCTTTTAATATAATAACATCTGCTGTTAGTTTGACAAACACTTTCGTTGCGTGAACACAACATGTCAGATCCAGAAAAAAAACATGAGCCGATTGAAGAAGACACAATAAAAGAGAAAAACATCAAATATTGTAAACCTGAGAAGGAAAGTTTTGTAAGAAAACTATGTCGAATAAAGTCAAACATCACGGTAGAGCCCATACTAGCAGGTCTCATAATACCGTCCATGTTAGCCAGACTGGCGATACAGAACCTGAACCTGGATAAAACTTGCCGCGTCAAGCTGAACTATAATGACTCAATTTGTGATGCACTGATTGATAGGAAAGGTAACTTGACGGAGTTCGAAGGTGAAGTCCAAAAGATCATCACCAATATAGAATCATGGAAGAGTGTGATACAGACTTCAATTCCAACGCTACTCGTCATATTCATGGGGGCCTGGAGCGACAGAACAGGGAACAGAAAAGTGTGTATTTTGTTACCAATCTTCGGGGAATTTATGGTGTGCATTTCCAATTTGCTTAGCACCTTCTTTTTCTATGAAATTGTTATTGAAGTGACAATGTTCTTTGAAGCTATATTCCCGGCTGTCACAGGCGGCTGGGTCATGGTTTATCTCGGAGTCTTCAGCTACATTAGTGACATTACTGATGAAGAGTCCAGGACCTTCAGAGTGGGGCTTGTGAATCTTTGCATGACTGCTGGAATACCTATTGGAACGGCTTTGAGTGGGATCCTGTTGAAAGTGTTGGGATATTACGGTATATTTATAATTTCTGGAGTAATTTATTTGATGACTTTCTGTTACGGATTCTTTTACTTGGAGAGTAACACTAAGCCGCGG
This sequence comes from Agrotis puta, assembly GCA_943136025.2. Taxonomy (NCBI): domain Eukaryota; kingdom Metazoa; phylum Arthropoda; class Insecta; order Lepidoptera; family Noctuidae; genus Agrotis; species Agrotis puta. Next base: position 1,585,124 of record OW964168.2, read on the forward strand.
ACTGATAAGAATGAGAAGGTAAATATTTTTTATGATCCTTTTATTATTCAACTTCTTTAATGTGTATTTAGTGTTTTTCTATGATATTATATTATCTAAAAATAGTAAGATAAAAAATCGGCAAGAAAAACTACCTCTTGTTCATACAAGAAGCCAAAAAACTGTCAAAATGTCTTGAACAGAAGATTTTCTTTTAACTAAAAATGTAAGTGGAGGACATCTCCTTTTGAGGATTTTTTGTTAAAAGAAAATCTACTGGGCCAGTCTTCAATGGAGAGGAGTGGAGTTGCTCATTCAGAATTGTGTGTGTGACTCCCAGTTTTACTATCAACTACATTTATTATCATTGTGTGTATTTTCTCTTACAAAACAGTTCGTATAATCACTTTCCAGGTAGAACCAGTAACTTGCTCTGACATGGTAACATTGGTGAAAGAAACTGCAGATGTGGCGATCAAGAAGAGAGAGACGAACTATAGGAAAAAGATCATCTTGACGCTTCTTGTTGTTGCCATAGTATATGGACCTAGCCATGGTAAGTAAATGTATTTCTAAAATAACTAAATAGGATGGTCACACACGGACTGCATGAAGTAGTCAAAACCATCTTTTTGAAGTGCACAGTTAACTACAGTATTCTACGTAGAAGGGCGAATTCACGTTCAGAAGATTAGAACGAAGAAGATACGCCTGTTCCTTCTTCTGTTGTGACGGATCACGTCAGATGTAGTATTTTTTATTGTTTCATTAGTATTGTTGTACTTATTCCAACTACTTCTCGTTTTGACCGAAAGATTAACTGGTAGATAATGCATTGCGGCATTAAGTCCGCCTTATGTTCCACAATTGTACGTAAAAGTAGAAATAAAAAAATAAGTCAGAGTGCATCTCGAGGATCATTATAACTATAATAAATCCTCAACACCTGTCGTAACACCCGCAAGTTTCTTACATCCTTGACTTTAGCACGCGTGTTAAATTAAATTATGACGAAAGGGAAGAAAAACCAAGAAATTAATATTCTTATAATAATTCGCAACAGTCTATTGCTTTTTTTATACCATTATGGCGATAAACATGCATAGGATCCAACTGATGGAAAGCGTCACCGTACCCTATGGACGCCTACAACACCAGGTGACCTACCATGGTGTTTTAAAGCGTCGGTAGTTCCGCTGTGGGAAAGCGACAGAGCTATACAAGACGTCTAGCGCCATCTCGTTCTCTCGTCATTGTAGGTCACCCGAGGTAGCGATTGTGCGTTGTCAACCCTGCAGAAACATTTTTCACGCCATAATAAGACAATTTAGTCTAGCAATTCATATTATTATTCTGTTATAGTGTATCGATAGCTGATCTTCACTGATCTCCTAGATTAAAAACGATCAACAAGACTGTTATATTTATCATAGACTTGTGTTTTATAGTGATGCTACTTAAAACTACCTTTGGCTCATGTTTGACGTTGAATGACCTTTTATCAGTAAATTACATTATGCTGGTATCACTAATTAAATATTTTCGACAAGCCCAGTTATTATGTCAATATGATGGATCCACACAATGGGAGAGCCTATGTTCAGATAAAGATAAGAAATACGCTTCTTTGTTAAAACTTCTTTGTCATTGGTTATTTTGTACAAAACAAACGGTTGATGCCAACGCTAAAATAAATTGTGCGATGTCGCAAGTCGTCATGATCATCATTTGCAGCTCTGTTCCGCCCACTGCTGGCCTCTTCCCTTTTGTGTCATGCTTCCCTGAGCTGTGCATGTCTAATCTAGGTTATTCCCGTGATCTTCTGGACATCGTCCAACCACCGGGTCGTTGGTCTGCCTGATGCGGTCGAAGAGATCTACTCAGTAACCGTTCAGTCAGGGCTGTACTACACCTGTCATTACCACGTCTTACCAAATCAGGATACCTCCACTTCAGGGTAGTTACCCACACTCCTACATTTGTAGTGTCAGTCCTCATTATGCTGTCAAAAGCATACTTTTCTGTACGATTAACGGTCAACGCACTTTTTATATAAACTGCATGGTATCAGTAATTTTATGAACCTCCGTATTGCAATGTACACTTAAAAGCACCTTTATCGTTCGGATCGGGATCATACAATAAAAGACAGGTGAGGTGATGATCGATTTCCGGCAAGTAAAAGGTAGCTCACCGTCCGATCAAGGGCCAGGTTCCATGTGCGTGTGGCCATCAAAGAACTTTCAGCAAACTGTCGAGGCCCCTTTCCGCTCCAGGGCGGAGGTTCTCAGGGCGGAAGACTCATTTGATAATTTTCTAACCATAAAAAAATCTGAGGTGATGATTGTACCGTAGTAAGCTCGTAAAATTTCGTTTGCCACATATATTAGCGGAGTCAGGTAAAATTATACACGGTCTTCAATTTCCTGAAATACTTTATAGTACAATTCTCCATTTACAATAATAATGTATATTCTCAACCGTTAGGCCTAGCGTTCCAATCCACAATGGCCGCCGTCGCTATCGGTCGCATTCAACTTTCTGTCAAATTTGACATTTGCATTGACATTAACTTATTTAATAAAAGTAGGGATCGCTAACAGACGGCCATTCTGCAAAAGGAATGCCCCCATTCCTAAGTAAATCTCGGCCATTCTTTAGTACAAGGTATGGCCTCATACCAAGCTATAACAATGAGCAAAAAAAAAAAATACATCCTGTTTAAAAAAAAAATTAAGAAGTGATTAGAAAACACAATCACATTTACAACATTAATTAGAAATTATGAGTATAAAACAAACATTTCTTTATCTAACAACCTTACTGAAAACAGTAAGACAGTAATTTAACATATTTAAATAAAATATTATAATACATTCTTTTCAATTAGTTAATCAATTGAAAAATTAATGAGTCTAGATACCGAACAAACATAAAACTAAATATAAAATTAATTATCTATGTGACACTTTTTAACTTTATGTGACGGCCATTCGGAAGCCGCAGCTACCACACTGTCAGATTAGCAAGAACTGTGATCACGAAGCTCCCGTTTAGCCATCCGAAAGCCACGGTCTGCTCGTCTCTTGGATCATCAAAATTATTCGGCCACCCGAGAGCCATTATTAGCTTGAAATCAGCCAAACATATCGTAACCAACATGTGCCGTTTAGCCACCCGAGAGCCACGGTCTCCCAGCAGCTGGTCGTCCTCAGCACCCTCTCATCAATCTCATAATATTGATAAATAACCGGACACTGCCGACTCTCCGGAGTGGGCACAAATCTAAGCTGTAAATGATAGGGAGGTTGAGTTAGGGCTACCGGCCGCTAATACTACTACTATAGCTCCACTACGGTATATTCAAATTCATATACAAATAAATAAGTACATAATATATACACTTAATTTAAAAAAAACAATCTCATATTTTAACTATTAGTCTAGTGAGTCTGAATCACTATCGTTACTTTTATCACTAACTACCGGTGATAAATATAAATTGATCCATGGTTTTAATTGATCAGCGGGGAAGATATTCTTATATTGTCTTTGAGAAAGACCCTTAATACTAGATACTTCATACCGGTCTTTCTCTAGAACTGCTGTTACTTTAAGCGGACCCTTGAACTTAGCAGCTAGCTTTTTACTTTTGCCTCGATCTGGATTATTATTTGGTATCATGACTAGATCACCCTCTTTAAACGTCTTAGTTGGAGCCCTCGTTTTATCAAAATATTCTTTCATCTTCTCCTGACCCTCTGAAATTTTGTTTTCTATGGTTTTTCTCATCTCATTTCTCTCAGTTTCTGTAATCTGTGCGTCCGTTTCTAGAGCTCCTTTTAGAATTCCTTCCGCCTGACATGTAGTTCTTTGCCCAAAAACCACTTCAGCTGGTGATTTGCCGGTGCTTTTATTTATTGTATTATTGAGACTCCATTGTAATTTTGCAACATTTGTGTCCCAATCCCTCTCATCAATACCATGGTTCATAGCGGCTAGCGAGTTCAAAATTGTTCGATTGTAACGTTCAATTTGGCCATTTGCTCGAGGCGTTGCTACAGCATTAAGGATATGTTTAGCTCCAATTGACGTTACGAAAGTCTTGAACTCGCCGGACGTAAAACTTGTACCCTGGTCTGATATAATTATTTTTGGACATCCAAACGTTGCAAAAATATCTTCGAGTGTTTTAATAGTGGTCTTCGACCTAGTGTTCTTAACCGCCCTTACAAATATGAATTTGCTGAATCCGTCAATGACTCCAAGAATGTAGGCATTCCCTCTTTTACTTTTTATAAATGGTCCCAAATGATCCATGTGTATGGTGTGAAATATTGCGTTTACTTTGGGAATTGGATGTAAGTAGCCCGTCTTTTTCCCAGACATCTCTTTGTTATAAGCGCAGCTAATGCAAGCATTAACGTATTTCTTGATAAAGCGGTTCATTTTCGGGAACCAATAATCGGCTCCAATCTTCTCCAAGGTTTTATCAGTTGAGAAATGACCTGCTTCATCATGATTTAGCTGGCAAATTCTCCATCGTGCTGAACTAGGTACCACCCATTTCAATTTCGATCCCACGCGCCTATATATTTTACCGTCGCGTAATACGTAATTATTAGAAATATCTTTAATATCCTCCTCACTAGTTTCTAAGATAGTTTTAATGTGTTTTATTCGCGGGTCTGTCATCTGTACAGTATGTAGCCAGTCGTGAGTAGTGATATTAAAAACTTCCAATTCCTCCGCGTTACTTGCCGGTGAGACCGGGTTCCGGCTCAAAGCGTCGACATGTTGCATGTTATGACCTGGCCTATACTCAATAGTAAAATTATATTCCTGCAGCATTAGCCACCACCTTGCTATTTTAGGTATTAAGTCTCTCTTAATCAAGGTACTGCGCAAAGCATTACAGTCTGTTATAACTTTAAATTCTAGACCGATTAAATAAACTCTAAATTTCTTTAAAGTAAGAACTACCGCCATTGTTTCTAGTTCATAGGAATGCCAAAATGCTTCCTCGCGTGTTGTTTGACGACTAAAATAAGCAACTGGCCTAAAAGGGTTCTCTTCATTGAGTCTCTGAAGCAAAATACCTCCAATTCCTAATTTACTAGCATCGCAATGAACTTCTGTAATATAATCTGGATTGTATAAAGCCAGTACTGGTCTAACTATCAATTTAGATTTTATTTCTTCAAATGCTCTATCTTGTTCGCCACCCCAATGCCAGGGAACATCGGCTTTGGTCAGCTGAGTCAATGGTCTCGCAATGGATGCAAAGTTAAAGACAAACCGACGAAAGTAACTGGCCAAGCCAACAAACTGACGAACTTGATGAGCACTTGTCGGTTTCGGGAACTCAGAAACTGCTCTTATTTTCTTACTGCCAGGTTTAAGACCAGCTTCGGAAATCTCATACCCAAGATATTCGATTTCCGATTGGAAAAAGAAGCACTTTTTCAGGTTAAGGGTTAGCTTGGCATTGCGTAAAAGACTCAAGATAGCCTCCAGCTTGCCGAAAGCCTCGTCAAATGAGCTACCAGTAGACAGTAAATCATCTAAATATGGAATGGCCAGTTCAAACCGTTGTGATCCCAATGCTTTATTAATCATACTTTGGAATACCGCAGGGGCATTGACCAGACCAAACGGCATTCTCAAATACTCATAGTGACCATCAGGAGTCACAAAAGCTGTTGCGTGACGTGATTCTTCAGCCACTGGAATCTGATGGTAACCAGATGCCAGATCTAAGCTTGTGAAGTATGACTTACCGCTTAGGCGATCGAGCTGGTCATCAATGACAGGCATCGGGTAGCTGTCTTTCACCGTCTTTTTATTTAACGCACGATAATCTACGCATAGCCTGTATTCATTGTTCTTTTTACGCACTAGCACTATAGGGCTGGCATAAGCAGATTGTGATTCTCTTATAATATTATTAGCTAACATATCGCCTATCATTTCCCTTACCTTTGCACGCTCACTAAATGGGAGTCTATAAGGTCTATACATTACAGGCGTATTATCATTGAGACGGAGTGTCATTTCAGTAATGTGAGTCAACCCAAGTTCTTGCATATTAAAAGCAAAGCAATCCCTAAATTCATTTAGGAGGCTTAATAACTGGTTCCTTTCAGCATCAGTGACTTTGGGGCCAACATTCAACATATCTAAAGTGATAGGTTCCTTTCCGATGTCTGACTTAACGCTAGTATCAGACGACTGCGCATTGAAATCAATAGAGTTGACATCCAAGGGTTTGGGCTTTGATATAAATAACTCTTGTTTATTTAGTTTTATTGCTCGTCCTAATAATTTTGATTTGGTGAGAGAAATTGGATTTTGTGACAAACTAATGACTAGACATCGACTAGTCCCACTATGAAATTGATAGATACCTTGCAATACAATATATTCATCACCAGGTTTCATGCATGCACTGCCTGGGATAAATAGAGGACCTGAAAACTTATTTTGTGTATGTACTTCTATATCTTGCAAGCCCCTGATTAAGACGTCATTTGTATTGTAAATATCCATTTTCTCTACATCCGAATCATCACAATAAAGAATCAGTTTAGTACTAGTCTTATATACGGTAACCGTGGGTAACTCGGTGAGAGATTGTCCAATAAGTACGTCTGTCTTAAGTAAGAGATCTGGTACAACGAATGCTTCTATATCAGCTTGGACTGCATCTACGACAACAGTAACAAATATCCTAGCTATTGGTATGACACTTCCGAAACCGAATCCACTAATAACAGGAAGTGCCATATTATTCGAAACTATGTTAAGGTCTTTAAAAATTGATTCTCGTATTAAGGTACATTGGCTTCCAAAGTCTATATACGCCGAAGCCGATATGTTATTCACAGCAATGGTCTTAAAATACTTACTATTTGACGATTCATTTGTTGTAATTTGTAGAACGTCTTTGTTAGGGTTAGAATTCGCATTTTCTTGTGTGTTTTCCCCTTTATGTCGGGACCCAAGTAGCTCACAGTTTTGTGTCATATGTCCCAACCGAGAGCACTTGTCACATCTTTTTAAAGGTTTAGTGCAGTTACGCGCAGTATGCCCAGGTTCGCCGCAATTATAACATTGAAAAGACCTAGCCCTTGGCCGGCTAATGGAAGGGATTGATCTATTTGACCTGTTGTTGTGATTAGTGTCCAAATTCCGTATTTGTTGCGATTCCTGTTTTGGAAACAAAGTATCTCTCTTGGAAGTTGGATTTCCTCGTTTTGATATTCGACGTAAGTATTTCAGCAAATCCGATGTCCTTATAAAGCTAGCCCCTTGAGCGTTAAGTCTTATACCGTTATCAAAGATACCACTAACAATGCAATCAACAGCGTTTCTGCCCTTGATGCCGCACATTTTTACCAATCTAGCTTTTTCATGAAAGTATTCTTCGAGCGATTCCTCTCTCCTACTTCTTCTGCTAAGCATTTCCGACAGACGGTCAGCGTAGTTGCGATCGTCTGGGAAAGTTTTTACAATCTTCTTTTGCCACTGTTTCCAGCTTAAATCAATAGTAGTCCTACCCTGGTACCATTTTTTTGCATGACCAGAAAGCTTCGGAATAGCGTAATAAATTATTTGCCTCTCTGTCCATCCATATATTTTAGCTGTCTCGTTCACCTTACGAACCCAGTCTATAGCCGTTTGTGAATGTGCGTCAGGGTCGAATTCTGGGATCACATTATGTGATCCCTCAAAACGATTGCCTTTAATGACTTCACAAAATTTTTTTAGAAAATTTTCCTTTTGGTGACCACTGGAACGTTTTCGTTTCCGATGAGAATAAATTCTCGAACGCGATTTACTACTTTTTATGGATGACGAATCTTCAGATAGATCAGATGTATATCGTCTTCGCTTATATTTATTTTTGTGTTCAGAACTAGCTATGCTGGAATCGTCACTGTCCGTACTTAACGAAAGAGAATTGCGAATTCGACGCTTATAACGTTGTGAAGGATGGGGCTTGCGTTTATGTGGTGGATTGGAATAACTACTTTCCGAATTTTTACTACTACTCCTGTGATGCCGATATGATAAAGGGGATGCCGTTCTACGACGAGATCTGCTACGGTATGTTTCGCGTCGATTTTGTCTTGTCTTTGGTCTTGTTTTAGAACGTTTACTCCTCCTTGGCTCCTGTATACGTTCAGGATTGCGCGACGATCTATTGTGTCTTGTCGGTTCGATAGGTGGAGTATAATTTGACCTATCACTGGAATCCATTATGCAGAACTATAATTATTAGCGGAGACTAGTATTGTCAATAAATATACAAATATGTAGACATATAGTTTTTTTATTTTTATTTTTTCCGTTTATGTATTTTTTTTTTTACCATAGTGGAGTAAAAGGTGGTTTAAGTTAGTATCGAGTGGTAGGTATTAATAAGGAAAGAAAACAAAAAAAAACAATAGCGTATTAGTACTTTTGTAGCATACTCACTTATTATTCGTTTGAAGGGTGGTGTTTATTACCTATTTTGATTATATTTGAATATAGTCTCCGAATAATAGTGGTATTTTAACATTTTAATGTAATATATAATTGCGGAATCAGCAACGCAACGAATAGTACCTTCAACTTTATAGTTGAGATGGTAAAGCGATAATTATGTTCATGAAGAAGAAAAAAAATGAAACAGCCCATGTCGAGTCGTATCTGCTCAACTGGTCTAAACCAGTACTAACTACTCGACTTAGTAATGGAATTGCCAAAATAAAACAAATATAACATTATTTAATAAACGACGATCAACGTCCCTACAACTTAGTCGAAATCTCATCTAATTAAAACATATGAGTCATTTGTACCCACTGTGTCACCTTTAACAATCTCCAAGCAATTAATAAGTTGTAAAGTACCTCCCAACTTTTGTACATGCAAACTTACAAAAGTATGTTTCATAAATGTATAAGTTTATAGTTCTTTCTCAAACGACTCATAGGTAAATCACGGAACCATTATAAAAAGTTCAAATACTTTCGCAATGACCTGTATTTAAATTATACTAATCACAGTAATATGTTTTAATTACGTATATAGGTACGTAATGATACAGCACAACCTCGATAAATACAACAGGAAACAAACGAAACATACTTGCTTTTTCGATAAATTGATTATCTATTCATTCTTACATTAGTTTATGTTTAACTACTAGATTAATGGATTTTTGTATTCATTTGAACATAAACAGACCGGGTGAACGAACGATTGTACAGAGTTGTCATTCATTCGTGACCTAGTTTTATTTGTAGGTACCAACTACCCACACCGTACATTTATAAAAATGACGATTTATTATAATCACTGGTTACATTGAAACAACTTGAAAACAAAACATCTTAAATTGTTTATTGTAATAGCGTGATAGCATAATAGCGTTTGGAATATTTATTTGCGATCATAATTGGTATCTGTTACGTGTTACCGGTTCGTTCAGCAAAATAAATAGATCAAATAACATACCTGCGAATTTTCTCCAACCTTTTTAGTTCTTACCACTTCTGACTATTAGCGGAGTCAGGTAAAATTATACACGGTCTTCAATTTCCTGAAATACTTTATAGTACAATTCTCCATTTACAATAATAATGTATATTCTCAACCGTTAGGCCTAGCGTTCCAATCCACAATGGCCGCCGTCGCTATCGGTCGCATTCAACTTTCTGTCAAATTTGACATTTGCATTGACATTAACTTATTTAATAAAAGTAGGGATCGCTAACACATAGAACTTTCTTTTAAACCTCTTAAATTTTTTCAGGTGAACACTTGATCACATACATGTACGTGAGGTACAAGCTGAAATGGGACGCTCTTAAATACAGCTTGTATTCGACTTACAGCATTATAACACATTCCATGGGTAAGTACCTACGCCATATTGCCCTTAAATGCTTTGCCAGACAACGAGCTCGGCGGGACACTAGCGTGGCGTATCCTTGACGTGTGTCGTCCTTATAAAAGCCAGCGGGGCGCTAGCATGGCGTTCTTTGTGTAAAAGAGTAACAAATATCCATCTATCTATCCTTAGAAACTCAGTTATCATAGTAGTAAGAAGTAAACGTTTACAGTTATTGTCTCTGCTATTTTTTAGATAATACGAATGTTAATTAAATTTAAAAAGGGTTAGAATTCGTTTCGTATTTGTTAACTCTTGTTAAGTTCTAGGTTATAATCAGTAAACTCTGTATAGTTTGATTACAAAATCAAATATAGACTCATGACTCTTCATAATTCTAATAGGATTATTTTACTGATTTAGACTGTCTAAATGGGTACTACCTGTTTACAAAAACTGTTCTGTATAATTTTTCCAATATAATATGGTGACACGAAGAAAAAAAGAATATACAAAGACGCACATGAATATTTACAATGGGCAGCATTATCGGTATTGACAATGTCTTCCAGACGACCTTTGGATGGATAAGATAATATAAATCTACCGCAGCTATACTCACACTAATCAAACACTACACGGCCCGAGCCGAGCCCCATTGTGCTTGTGTTTGAGGCATAGTATCCATACACAAAATTGATAATCTAATTTTTATAGCAAAAAAGGTCCTTAAGGAATTTCAAAACGTTTTAAATCTTTCAATTTAATATTTGAAGAGTGGACTAAAATAAATATCCTAAATCAGTTATTCGACTACCCAATAATGTAAAGCAGCTCCAGAAATAACAGGTTTTAGGCATCAATATGACATATGACATATGTTGCAACCAATGTCAAAACAAATCAAATCATTTATTTCAAGTAGGCCAATTACAGGCACTTTTGAATTGTCAAATATAATAATTGACATAAAATAAAATGTAGCAACACAAAGCAGCTACTGTGTCAAGAATGTGTTATCTCAATCATACTCGTATCATATCCTAACACAAATTAAAAGAAAAGTACTCCACTGTACAGTTGAAGAACGTTAAGCACCTAAAGGTATGATTCCGCACCAGTGCTACTTTAGCATTCGTGCCACTTTGGTGCTGCGCAGGAGTGCTATCTGCCACGCTGATTCTGAGCAAGGCGGTAGATCGGTCAATCCTCATAAATCTATAGGGAATAAACTGATATTATAAAGTCAAACAAACTCTTCAAGTTCGTTTGTTTGGCTGAACGCGCTAATCTCAGGAAACTGGTCCGGATTTAAAAATATTTTTTGTGAAAGACTATTATATAAACCACGCGGGCGTGAAACCTCGGGGAACAGCTAGCAATGCTGCGGCACCACTGCACCATGTTACTAAGATCGGAATTTTACTTATAAGGTTATTTTTCACTTGCATCTTACACAACCTAGTAACTCGGGAATATTGTAACTCTTAAGCTTCAACTATATTAAACTGTCATATATCTATCCTTTTCTAGGAGCATTGTTCTCCATCAGCGTGTTCAGCAAACGCTGGGGCTTCCACGACTCGATGCTGTGTCTCATTTCCATCATCAGCAAGCTTGCCGGCTCCATTCTCATTACCTTTGTGCAGACAGACTTTCAAATGTTTATGGGTAAGTATTTAATACTGGATCTGGTAGCATAAGATTAATTATATATGATCTACAGGTAAAGTTGTTCAAGTGAACCGCCTTGCGGTGTTTATTTGTGATAGCTGATTAAATCTGCACGTTGTAAAGGGTCTAGTAGGGTCAACGGCCCCAAAGAGATATTTTCAAAATAAATCATGGTATTACATCAGTGTATTATTACTATTGACGCGAATTCAGCCTTCCATCTCACTGCGTTACGGAGATAATTGACTAAATAGACACAATAGCAGGTATTTTTCAAAGTTATTTTTTTCAAAAACTATTGCAGCTACACTAATAAAACCAGCGGTTTGTTAGAGGAGGAATTGCTCTTCACTATATATTTTATGTATAATATTTTCATTTTAATTACTTTAAAAAAAATAGAAATATTTTATTTCATTTTTTATTCACAGTTCACAAAGAGGTACAATCACAGAAAAAATATATAATATAGCTCGCGACGTCTAGTATTACCACCATAAAGTGCATCAATATCAAATGGGTGCAATATTTCCAAAAAAAAAAATTAAAACTTTCCATGACCATCTTGGCTCGTGAGGAATGTTCATCTGTCTTTTGAATAAATGTCCTTGTAAATATATACACCACCATAATATATTTACTATTGAGAAAAATATTAGTTAGTGGTCAAAAATAACAATAGAATATTAATTTTACTCATAAAAAAAATATTGATTGAACTTTAACGTCTTTGTAAAGAACAAGACGTAACACGTCGCATTTCTGTTGATTACGTACGTATATGTATTGTGTAGTGTTTTGTTTATCTACCATTTCCATATTCCTACTACTAACTATGGACGCTTGATTTCAATCACCGTGTGCAGATTTTTTAAGGAATATTTCAATCTTTTCATAGATGAACTATTTTATTGTGTCCAAGTGATTAATTGAACCTGAAACATGTCTGGTAAATGTCAAAATTGTGCTTATCTTTACAGTACCATTAATTGAGATTTTGAACGCGACCACATTCACATCACTGAGATCGATGGCCTCTAAGCTGGTACCTAGTGAAGAAATGGGTAAGTTTTTACTTCAATATGTATATGAGTATATGAGTTTATCGGATAAACCCTGAGCCAATAAAAGGCAGAATTTCCACTAGTCAAAATATCAATGAAAGACAAGTTGATGTGTATAAAAACTTGACAGATACAACTTGTGCTTTTTGTTACTTCTTCTTAGAATTAACTTTATTCTCAATAACATTTTGTGCAATAAACAAAACATCGCGGTTCTTTTCCTTAAATATTTACTTACTATTCATAAAATCCTAGAGTATGTATACAAGAAAAAGTATTTGTATTTTCGGGGCATGCCAAGAAAAAGATGAGCTTCCTCGTGAATTCACACGATCGAGAGAAGAGGAACTTTGCTCAAGAGTGGGACAGAAAATTATAATAAAAAAAAGTATCAACGTCTGACGTCCACAACTCCACATAATCGAACCGCAAAGACCTCTTGCTTGGCAGAAACGTTTACCATTGCTGTTTTAAAATTTTCCAGGTAAAATGAACTCGTTGTTCAGTCTGGTGGAAACCCTGGCCGCTCTGATGTTCGACCCGACGTACACCAAGCTTTACTCCAACACTGTTACAGTGTTCAGTGGTGCTGTCTACGTGTTCAGCTCAATCATGACTCTGCCGGCGATTTCTATGCTCATGTAAGTTTATATTTTTCTAGTAAATTTTGAGAGTAAATTATGATGAAAAACCTCTTCTTGATCACAAGACGAGACGTGCCATCGACTCTGGCTTGGTCCTTAATCGGACAGCAACCTGTAGTGGTCGGAATTTGCGTTCCCTGAGGTCCTGGGTATTTCCCTTCGCGGCCGCGATGTGAGAAGGAAGATCGCTTCTTTGTCATGCGACACCAGAGGTTGCCGCTGACTGTAGTATAGCCACTATGCATGGCACTGCTTCGCCAAAGCGGGGCAGACCTCCACTGTGTCTTCCGGGTGGTCCCCACAGTGGTGATATCTGGATATAAATGAAGTTGCTTAGATCTTGTTACAAGTCATTATGACGCGGTGGTTAGACTCATGAATTCGGTGAAAGAGAAAACTGACGAGCGCACGTGTCACTCACACGGTGCGAACAGACGCTGATAATTTTGTGGCCATTATCAAGAAACACTTTGTGTACTGCTGGTTATGCACACTTCTGAGAGTAGGCATCGGCACGAGCTTACCTACGACAGCTTAGCGGCAAATCAAATAGATTAAGGCCCGGGACTGTCTCCGGGGTCGCGGAACTGTATAAACATATAACCGTAACCTTGCAATGTAAAGAGATGTTGCAGGAATACGGTGGACGGTCGATTTATTTGATGAATTTAGAACATAAAAAAGAAGTAGTTTTCTTTTAGAGAGTCAGCTGAAGAGAAGAAAGAATGGTTTAAACTTTTAGTCCTACCCTCATCCTAAATCCAGTTTATTTGATATCAGTCCATGAGTCACAAAAATGCAGTGCCCGCTTACGTATTATTGTAGTTGTTATAATGATCTTACTTACCAACAATGTCCGACAATTCCTCACGGAAAATTTCAACAATTGACTGACAAAGTTATCAAAATATTTTCTTTTCTGTGGGAAAAATGGACAAAGAATGATTATACAAGCAGTAAATGAAATTATTAGTTGACACAAATGTTCACTAATGACGTTGGTTTTGCTAAACCGGTGGAAGGTCGTTAGAATTACGATGACAACGTGGTTGGCACGGTGGCTGAGCTATCGTCTGCTGCGCAACGTGTCTCGGGTGCGATACCCGCACGGAACAAATATTTGTATGAGTAGTTGTTCCAGGTGTGGGTGTTTGTGTTTCTAAGTTTGTAAACGCACCGACGACACAGGAGAATTTCAGGGATCACAGAGAGGCTGACAGATCACGAACAAGTCTTTTCATATTCTCCAGTCATTGCGGTTCAGAACTTATCAGAAATGAGATTGATAAATCATTAATTTTGTTACAGATGGTTCTTTTCACAGCACCGGAAAGAACTGGCTGAGAAACGCACACGAACGAAAGATATTGAGACTACATATGAAATTGTTCCTACAAAAGAAGAAAAAGAGAAAGAAGGATTATAAAATTGTTTATGACTTATATTTTTTTAATTGCACTGTCTTAAAACCTTGTTGTGGGTGATACAATTACTGACATTACGATGATGATAGTGGAATGGAGAATGAGGTTTAGTGCTTATGGCATGTGGGTAACGGGACGGTCGTCGTGCTTTTTGATCTCGATATTTCTCTGTAACCATACAATGACCGAAATTGCTTATTCGAGTCTTAGGCTGCGGTTCCACTGAAGCGGAGTGGAGCGGTGCGGAGCAGAGCTGTGCCGGGATTGACCAATCACATGACACTTTGAAGCAAAGTGGAAGAGAGATGAGGTGGTAGAGGCGGTGAAGAGCTGTGCCGCGATTTACCAATCACATGGCTTGAAATCCACATCTCTTCTCCACTCCTCCTCGTCGTCGCTCTGATCCGCTCCGATTCAGTGGAACCGCAGCCTAAAGATGTGCAATCAGAAGCAGCTGTCAAAACATCATCATTTGCCTAGCCTCTTCTCAACTATATTGGAGTCGGCTTCCAGTCAAACCAGATGCAGCTGGATATCAGTATTTTCCATGGAGCGACTGCCTGTCGGACCTCCACAACCCAGTAACTGGGTAATACGATACCCCATGGTAAGACTGGTTGTCGAACTTTAGAGCTTCTGATTAACAGTAACGATTGTCAGATCTACAAATGACAGCCGAGACCAACGGCTTTACGTGCTTTCTGAGGCACGGAGGAAACTCGCTATGACAGAGACTAACCTCGGCAAGCGCGGCTTAACCCGGAACATCGACCTATGCGTATTTATTTAGTCTCGGGCTCCTCCTTTATTCTTTTTATTCTAAATCTATATTTTTAAATAAAGAATTTAAAAAGAAGGAGAAATCATAATTAAATCTATCGTAAGGTTTTTCTTGTGTGTAGATCGATCGAACTGAAATTTGTTCAGAGGCGTTGATGATAAGGAAAAAGATAAACCGCAGTATATTTTTTTCAATAAAATGGCGCCTCGTCATTACAGATGTATTGTACAGTGATTACACTGCCGTATAAAAATTACTGACATTTCGATCGCCGAAAATATGAGATGAATAAAATATATTTTTCTTTAACGTTAATATATATTTTTTTAAGTTTTTACCGAATATTGTGCTTAAGTATTTTCTAATAAGACTTATTTTAATTGTGTTAAAAATGTTAGGTTAACTTAACTTTATATTCTTTAATTTTTTTTTACATTTGGTATTTGTTCGAATTTGTAAATAATAATAAAGAACTCACCGATTCATTGCCAACCAAATACGTTCATTGTACTCGTATTATTGAAACAAAAAAGTTTATACAAGGTGAAATTCCGAAGTAAACCTATACCGTATTATGCCATTACTTCCCAGATTTTGATCCTTATAATATCAGCGATATTATCGATTTTGTATCATTTTATAATTATAGTATATTATACAGGTTTATTTGTAAAATATTAACAACCTTTTACGGGCTGTAAGAATTTGCGGTTATAAAAAAATATTACGATCAAATCAACCTATGAAAGATAAAAAAAACAAACTGGTCTTTAATTCAAGATGGAACACAAAATTATTCCTTATGAAACTCTTTCCAACAGATTCGAATTCTGGTTCGAATAATTGATTTTTCAAAAATCGAATGATGTACCTAGTTCCAGTTTTCGTCAACAGGCCTTGAGCCTCCTTTGAATATTTTTCGCTATTCGTCATAGTTTCGGATTTGGCTATACATGTCCACTCGAAAAATTCACCTTGTATGTATGTATGGAGGTCGTATCAATCAATGTACATCAAATTATGATCCTCAATCCTATGAAGAAGTATGTCATAATTACATATAATTTGTACATAATGAATTTCTTAGTACTTATTATTTTTCTATCTATACTTATAATAAATCTGTAGAGAGGCCAATTCTGTACATGAAATATAAAAAAAAAATAACTATCAAGGGGTGATAAGGGATCGCTACTGATGCCAAAAATGCAATCAGTAAAATTTTTGTCTGTCTGTCTGTCTGTCTGTCTGTCTGTCTGTATGTTCGTTATAGAAACAAAAACTACTCGACGGATTTTAATGAAATTTAGCACGATTATTCTTCATACTCCTGGGCAGGTTATAGTATACTTTTCATTACGCTACGATCAATAGGAACAGAGCAGTGAAGGGAAATATTGGTAAAACGGGAGAAGTTACTCCATTGTTTAAGCTTCCGTCGCGTGTGCAGCTTTAATGGTTAAAGCTACATAGAAATCATGTATGACGGAAATATTTTCCTTAAAATTATATAAAAATATTCCTTGACAGCATATGTCTATCTTTTATGGTTGACTCACAATAACACGTGAAACTCCCGATAGCTTAGCAATTCGCAGCTTTCTGATTATATTTGTCTACTGTTACGTTTACAACACTCTCACTCATCCCTAATTAAAAAAAAATAACATTATTACCTATTCAATAAAAAAAGAATCATGTAAATCGATGTAGAAACACCAAAGTTATACATGAAATACGCTAATCAGTCATCGCGCGTAAATACAGAATCATGCTATAAGGATTATTTTGGAAAAAAGCGCGCGTGCTTCATACAATATTTGGCTGTTGATGCGAATATACGTTCAGACTGTTCGACCTTATTGACAGACAATAATTGTTATTTACAAACCGTGCTTATCAGCGCGACTTTTAGTCTTTTTTTTTGGCGTGGTAAAATCATCAAATGATAGGAATCATCACCCACCCAGGGCAGGCGGGAGGGACTGGCAGACTTGACTGACTAAAATGCACGGTAACCTTCAATAGCCCTTTATGTACCGGGGTCACGGTTATTTGTGAGCCCCGCAACCCCGGCAGGCTTTGGCCCTCTACAGGCCCCGTCATTATGCTGACACTCCTTGAACACAACGCACCGTCGACCCGGGCATGGTCCATGGGCGGACAGCGAGTCGCCCATTACTCGCCGCCCACATGCCCGCGCCTACGGTGGCCGTAGATAGTCCACCGACGTCGGTCGCCGTGGACGTTTACCACTGCGGCTGGGGTGGAGGGAGGACGCTGTCCTCTCCCTGACGCGGCCCGCCTCTTCCTTCGCGAGCATGACTGCTTCGCAGAAGAAGGCAATCGCTTCCCACTCCGTCTCGCCCTGCAGCATGGCCTCAACCAATGCCGGGCGCGAGAGATCTCCGCCTATCGCCGTCGTGAGGACACGGCGGTGCTCTGCCCAAGCGGGGCAGTCCTGCACCGTAAGCTCCACCGTGTCCTCCGGACGATCCTCGCAGTGGTGACACCCAGGAGTATCTTCCCTCTCTATCAGACACAGGTACCTCCCGAAACTTCCGTATCCGGTGGAGACCTGCGTCATGCGGCAGGTCAGGACGCCGTGACGCCTATCCAGCCACTCCTCAAAGAGGGGTCCTATCGCCGCGATTGCGGCTGGCCCTTTTTTACTTTTAGTCTTTGCATAGTTTATTTTTAGATTTGTTTTGTTGTTATTTATGAAATATGTATAAGAGGTTTTGGTAGTGTTTAAATATATTATTAGTTTACATTTTATTTCTTTATAGTTGAAGCAATAGTAGGTACAGGTATATAGTTATTTTGGTAGTCTACACTAATATTATAAAGAGGAAAACTTTGTTTGTTTGTTTGTAATGAATAGGCTCAAAAACTACTGGACCGATTTTAAAAATTCTTTCACCATTCGAAAGCTACATTATACGAGTAACATAGGGTATATTTTATTGTGGAGAAAAATAGGGTTCTGTAAGATATTTGGGTTTTTCGGCCACAGGGTGTAAAAAATCATCCAGAAGAGTTACTTATTTTGCGTACGCTGCCTAAACTATAAAAGATAGAATCATAAAATGTTCTAATTAATTGTTGATCTTATAAATATCTACAAAAAAGTCCGCGACACACAATATCTATCTATGTCGAGTGTTTGCGGTGACTGCGTCGTCGATGTTAGTGTCGGTGTCTGTGAATAGACCTGGGAATCATGTTGCTGACCGTGTCTTTCCTGAGTAGGCTTTTTGCAGCGGTAACCGACATTCACGCGGGCGGAGCCGCGGGCGCCCACTAGTCTATAAATAAAATTGTTTATTATATGGAATTTTCTTGCATTATTTATATAATGTTAAATCATCAACATCTTTTTCTTTTTTTTTCGTGGTAAAATCATCAAATGAGTCCTCCCACCCAGGCGAAACGGTTTCCTCAAAACCAGGTGCGTCGATACAGGTTTTTGAAGTGAAAACTTCTTTAGCGGCGTTGAGCACTTTTCTGTAATGGGTATAAAATCTTAAACTCGCGTCAGGACACGTGACCCTGACCGAAAAAGCGTAGGACGGCGCAGGGCGCTTGCGTGAATGTTCGTGTGACTTTATTACTTTTAAAGAAGTTTGTATGCTGGATACATTCGTTGCTAGGTAACATTGTTTATAAAAGATGTACGTCACATTGGAAAATTATTGAAATAAAAAGTCAACCATTTTTGCGAGTTTTACTAAAATCTGTTCACAAGATATTTCCAACAATTACTATTCAAGTTTTCACTTCTGCCGGCACTCCCAGAGTGCAACCCGTCGTTTTTTTTTTTTTTACCTGGGAAACTCACCAAATGAGTCCTCCCCCACCCGAGGTAGGGCAGGAGGGACTGTCAGACTCGTGCTGACTAAAATCCACGGTGTGCTTCAATAGCCCTTTACGTACCGGGGTCACGGTAAATCATAAGTCCCGCGACCACCGAACCTAATAGCATTTTGGCATGTCCCAAGTGTACTAAGGCCCACTTGCACCACAATCACGATTTAAAACATCGTTCTGTCTCTGTCAAATTGTTTGAAGTTGACAGAGACAGAACGATGTTTTAAATCAGTTTAGCGCTAAACCTGTTTAGTGATTGTGGTGCAGGTGGGCCGAAGTCTATTGTCAGTAAAAAGGGATTTGACAAGCATTTGATCAAAGAATGTGTCACTAAGTTAAACAATGGATTAAAACAGTATCTTTGGAATTTCAATAGTTTGTTTATTATTGTAGAGAACAATAGGAAAAAAATAATTCACTGTGGACGTTGCTATTTTAGATGGTGAAATGCAGCACAAAGAATGATTACATACTAAACAGAAAAAATACTTTCATAAAAAACATACAGCATAAGTATATCGGAAAGGTGTGAAGCTTTTATCAGAATCTTTCTGATACATGCTCTATAAAACCCAAATTAGCACTGGATTCGCATTCTTAATGATGAATCATGCTAGTTCATGCCCGATGCATGATGGTTGAGACCCGCAGGGCACGTAGGAGCCACGAATTCAAAACTTCAAGAACATTCCATAATGCAAGTTGCACATTACTGAGGCTCGGGGCTCGGTCCCGCCAGAACAAAAGATCTAATTTTTGCTCAGGCGCTCGAATAATACATGGAATACGTTTGTAATATGTTGATATCTAAAAAGTGATGCCGCCTTTCTTTTTTTCAACAGTTACTCAGTTACAGTGATCACCTTCGTCATAGAATATTCAGCTTTGAACTAACACAGGCGTATTTCTATTTAACTACTAGTCAACATCGACAGTGCATACATAACACTAACACAATTTTGTTTTATAATATTATATATGTTATTTTGTAAGGTATATATCTATGGGCCAGTAGCCTGAAAATAAATAATTTATTATTATCTCGTTTATTCATTTTTCATTCATAAAATTACATTTTTAAATATTTTAAATAAAAAAGAAAACAATATAAAACATTTAAAAATATAAAAATAGAGATCCGCCGGTATGGGAGCAGGGTCCAAGCTACCGGTGGTTAGGGCTCCAGAGACAGGAACCTCCTCACAATGCGAGCCGTATCGAGGAGCACTGCCTTCTGAATCAGGTCCTTGATCCAACCACCTAGGGAGAGCCTCGACAAGTGTTCGTCGAGGCTCTTGGCTATCAGGCCATTGGCCGTAACGACTATCGGCACAATGATAGCCGAGCTCACATTCCACATATCGACAACCTCGCGCGCTAAGTCGAGATATTTTGATTTTTTTATCTTTCTCAGCCTTCACGAGGTTCTCGTCATGAGGAATGGTAACATCGATTATCATTACGTGGCGCGCTGATCTGTCTATCACTACTATGTCAGGCTTATTGGCGACAATAGTCCTGTCTGTAATGATAGGCAGATCCCAGTACAGCGTGACATGGTCTTTCTCGAGAACTGGGTCGGGCACATACTTGTAATACGGTACCTCAGAGTCCACAAGCTTGTATTTCAAAGCAAGTTGCTGGTGAATAATCTTGGCCACTAGGTTATGCCTATGCAAGTACTCGCCGTTAGCAAGACGAGAACAACCAGAGATAATATGTCTGTTCGACTCACCCGGACGGTGGCATGCCCGACACACGTCAACCGTCCCGTCTTTCATTATTATTATTATTATTATAGTATCGGAACGTGCTATAAAAGTGTAAGTAAAATGTAAACATCACTACTAACATTAAAGTTTGAGAAAGTACTAAATAGTAAACAATTTCACCTAAAGACTAGAGCTATTCAGACGATGTCGTGGGCAGAAACTAAATACGATGAACCATATAAATGTATACTATACAATGGACTCTATAATTTAAATAACTTAAAGACGTTTCAATTGAAAACTTAACAGCAGAGGCGCTAGCACAAGAGCGTGAGTTACGCCCGAAATTAATATTCAATCTCAATCCAAATCCCTTTCCTTTGTTGTTGACGGCTACGTCGACTATGACGTCGACGGTGACGGCGACGTTCATAAAATTACAACTATGCCTCTTCTTCAATTTACATGATCTGGTAACAGGATTGGCAAACTTTTGTTAGTTTTTTATTTAATACGAATCTAAATATAAGCGGTAACTGTTACGTAACTATTGTAATACAAACAAATGTTTGCATTATTTCTTAATAGATTTCAAAATACATAATTCTACAATTTGCAATACAACAGTCACAAGACTTATGGTACGATCCCACCAAAACAGTGTGTAGCACATTAATTTGCTGGTGCACAGTTTTGTTCACGCACTTCTGTAGTGGGCCTCAAATCTGCTATTACAAAAAAGAGTCAGAATGGTTTATAATTTATTTTACAATTGTTGATTTTGACAAGTTTGGTAATCTGCTAATATAATGGCGTCATTATGACTTTCCAATGGTCAACCAGTTAAATTGGCATGGCATGTTTTCGAGTGTCATTATAACAGAATTCTATTGATCGACTAATGAATATAGCAGATTACAAACTTTAGGAGAATCTTAATGGAATCGTGTTGGAATGACTAATTTATAATATAGCAGACTTGTGCCGCTGGTTTCCCGTTTAGCCTCTGTGTCCACTGGCAAAGCTGTGCGTCATTTTTGTTCGCGCACAGTGCATTTTCACTGAACTAAGTCTAGTAATGTGCGCGCACAAATAACGAGTCCACTACTCACGTGTGCGCGCACAGGAGTATCCAGGTGTGCGAGAACGCGATATTTATTTATGCCGCAACTTTACAATCAAATCTTTTGTCGTCAACTAATAGCCTGCTGATTTTAGTAGAACTTTGATTCTCGTATTATTATAATAAATGTTTTCTACATAATTGGAATAACCAGAAGAAAGTCAACTTTCTCTTATAATAGTGGGAATAGAGCGATAGGAATGTGTTTACTCAGTTCAACATATGTGGACGTAGCTCTCGGTTCTGTTATGTTATTCTCTAAGGACGGACGCATAGTCGTAACAGCAGTTGTGCGGTGCATACCAGCAGTGTCTTTGGTCAATTTCCATCTTCCAACTGCATTATGTTGTTATAAAACATCACGTGTCGCACGAGGTTACCCGAATAGTTCCGAAGTATGACCCCAAATGTCCAGCCGTCACCACAAATGGCACAAGTAGGTAATTGGTGAATAAGATCGAATAGAATGACCATTCAGTGTAGTACTGTACCATTGTGTACAAGTTTCCCGTTTAGTTTAGTTGGCTACACGTGTGTTTAGTGTGTCACTTGCTTGGATGGAGACAAGGTTAGTTTCGAATACACGATTATTTGAATAAAGAACCCAGTCAATTTTCTGTCAGAAAAAGGAGGTTTGATACACAAATGAAAAAAAGAAAACCTTCTATGTTTTATGATAAAAACAAATATTTTGAAAAAAAAATGACAGTTTGAGGGTTGAGATTATTACAAAACTCTTTGTCAACGCGGTCAGCTGATAATGTGCCCGAAAGACTGGCATAATTAACGTTTACTAATAAATTAAAAAAAATGTTTTAATGACTAACTCAACAAACAAGTGTTATAACTTTTTGCCTCTACTAAATCACAAAAAACTCGAATTTAATAAAATAGTGTTCGATTACGAACTGTTTTCATTGAAAACAAAATGTTCATCTTCCCATGACCGTGAATGTTACGGTAGTTTGTTTTAGAATAACCAAAATTAAATAATGGTAGAGTTAACTTATTTTTGATTTTAAAAACAAACATGTACACATATTTACAGTATCTTTTTTTTGTGATTTATTCAAGTTGCTATTAGTTATTACAAGTAAATAAGCAATCAAAATTACTAGCCATGTATCTTACCCGCTGCTTTTCTCACCTGCAAAGCGGCGTAAAAGCCAGATCTGCATTTTAGAGTTTAGGGACAGTTGAAGAAGTATTGGACAAGTTTTCAGTGTGCCTCAAGCGCTTTTCCAAAATTGCAAATAGCTCTTAGGCTATCAGTAGTTCCTGCATGAAAGAGTAACAACATCCATCCATCCATATAAAGCTTTGATTTCTACATGACAGTAATGTTTTGTCGCTTTAAAAATAAACCTTCCTATTATTCTATTGTTAGCAAGTAGCATTATTAACTCCTACGCCAATCCTAGTCATTTATCCGCGGATATGCGGGCAGCGAGTAATGAGCAACTCGCTGCCCGACCATGGACCATGCCCGGGTCGACGACGCGCTGTGTTCCACGCGCGCCTCAAAGAGTGTCAGCAAAATGACGGGATCTAGAGGGCCAAAGTCTGCCGGGGTCGCGGGACTCACGAATTACAGTGACCCCGGAACGTAAATGGCTATTGAAGGACACCGTGGATTTTAGTCAGTACGAGTCTGACAGTCCATTCCGCTCTGCCCTGGGTGGGAGGACTCATTTGATGATTTTAGCAAGGTAAAAAAAACAATTTGATTACCGGAGAGTTCATTTTCTGCAGCGTGTTCTGAGTACGATTTCCTTTTGCAGTTCTAGTTTTATTAGAATTATTTCATCAACATGTTAAAAGAATACTAACATATACAAACAAACAGACTCGAAATTATTTATAGGTCATACGAATATTTGTTCCGTGTGGGAATCGAACCCGCGACACTCTGCGCAGCAGTCCAATCGCTCAGCTAATGCGCCAACCATGCCGTCTACTCAGCTTGTTCAATCATATGCGTGGTGTGGAAGGAAAGATAACATCAGAAGTAGTATGAAAAATGTCAGGTTAAAAAGTGACTAGTATTGATTGATTAAATCAAATATTAACGGAGGATTTTTACTGTCACAAAAAACTAATCGATTGATAATTGTGATGAACAACACGAATAATTAAAAAATAATTTAATTTTAACTATCCGATATATATTTTCTTTATCGGTAACATCCTAGACTTAAACATACATAGACCTGAGACGCCGACAGGGAGGCTGCCGGCGTCTCAAGACTATCTCAATATCGAAACGTGTCCTTGGAACGTAAAGGGCTATTGAAGAATCATCGTGGATTTTAGTTAGTACAAGTCTGACAGCCCTCCCGTCACGCCCTGGATGGGCGGACTCATTTGAAGATTTTATCAGGATAAAAAAAAAGCACAACGACAAAATCAAATTAAGAACGATTTTGTTTTGTTGATTAGCGGTTGAACTATCTATTAGTTCAATGCGGGTTGGTATCATATGACATCACGGACTAAATTGTTTTTTATTAGTTTTACTTTTTGTCGTTTTTCATTTATATATGTTGTTTCCTTTGTTGTTTTTATTCATGTATGTTTTTTTTATCTGTCCTGTTTGTGTCAATAAATCTCTTTTCTTTCTTTCTTCTTTCTATATGGCCTCTTCACGATGGTTTCATTTGCCGTTTTGAGAGCAGTGATGAGGTCGGTTTGGGTTCGTGCCCACTTCATAATTCGGGATCATTATCACTGGGCCACCACCGCTCTCTAACTGCTGATTATTCTGTGTCAAATTAGCATTTTGCAAATTTGACTGAACTGACAAAAAAAAATACTACCTCAAATTGTCATATAATCATTGCAAAGATTTGGCGTTCGAGCCATAAAAACTACGTAACCAAACATATCTATTAAATAATTTTCTTGTATTGCTCTTCCTGTATTTTTCCGGTCCATAGATCTGTGACCGTCGCGTGGAGATAAATGTCTGATAATCACACGTTTAACACCATCATTCACGTGTTCTCAATTGTGATTTTGAATTTCACATGTCGGTAATGACTCCAGGCTATGTGGATAAACGGAGGCTGGTAATTAATGGGGGAGCCTGGTGAACAGAAAATAGCCAATTTGACAGCATTAATAAATTGCTAATTGTATTAATCCGTCAGCTAGAGTCTTCCAAAATAATGGACACGTTTTTCAATAACAGCTGCTCTGGCCAATCTTCAAGGTTATGATTGGAGGACTATGGCTATTGAAGGACACCGTGGATTTTAGTCAGTACAACTCTGACAGTCCCTCCTGCCCTGCCCTGGGTGGGAGGACTCATTTGATTCCATCAATTTACCACGTCAAAAAAAAAGTCACTTTATATCATGAGCTTCCTGGGTACGCTGCCGAGTTACCATCCTGGCAAAGTGTTAATAGTTTTTTCTATCTCCTATGTGTCAATTGATAAACTTTTTTTTTTATTTCTCAATAGACATCACGGAGTCTGAAATTGTACCCGATACCGATCACATCATTGCATATTCCAAGGCTAGATTGTGGTGAAGCGCAAGCCTATCGTTAAATAAAAAATAAGAAAATGCCGGCGATATTTTATATGGGTTTAGTTTTTTTCAGTTTTGCCTGTCCTTTCGGGGCTTAATCACTAAAAATTAGCAAGCTGGAGATCTAAGATAACTGGTGTGTGGACCCGTGCTCCAACTATTTTCACCAACTGGGTGGAGCATGCTCTCATTTTCATACAACTTCCCATATTAGGTTTAGTAGTAGCGTTCAATACCTCAACATAAGATCTATTTGCATACATCGCTTAGTAATATAATCGTTATACACTAGGAATTAGCTTGGCTCTCCAATTATAGTACAAGGACTTGTCTCGGAGACAGCTCAAACATAATGAAACCCTTTACAAACAGGCACGTGTTACATTCAGATCATATTAGTTGATAATGTCTATTGTGTACACACTTGTGCTGATTCAGAAGCAAATAATGCTATTGTGAGGGATATGAATTGTATTGTAAGACTGCTTATAATCAGCAAATCAGGTCGTGATCTTCTAATTGTTGTTGTTGATTATTCTGTCTCACTTCTCTGCAAGTTTTCTACTATTTTTTAATTCTTCTCGAGACACGAGGAAACGTTCACGGGGAATAAATAAGGGTTTAATTCTAAAAAAGTGTAAAGCTTAAAAGCTGAGAGTTTGAACTGCTGCGCTGCGTATCGCGGGTTTGATTAACGTACGGAGCAAACATTTGTATGATCTACAAGTAAAAGTTTATATTTTAGTAAACGCTCCCACGAAACAGGAGAATTTCCTAGTGTAGGGCAACGTATTTCAAAAAAGCATAAATAATGTTGAATTTATCAGCATAAAGATTCAGTGAGTCTCGCACTACCGCGCGTAAATAATTATAACCGATTAATATTTATTTTATTAACAGGGTCTTAGTTCCATCTGGGTGAGTTCATTCCATGGTAGACCGCATCATTGCTTTTGTGTTAGATTGAGGCCGAGAGATTTAAACCAAATGTTACAGTAAAATCTATTTTGAAAGGGCTTATTACTTTTTTCATTTTTGATTTATAAAGAAGAGAGTAAACTTAAATTCAAGTACTAGAAAATGGACATTGTTTTATTTACAGACATCTACAAGCAAGTTCAATATTTACAATTTATATTTACGTTCAAGTTTATGCGATAATGTGCCACGATCTAAGGCTGTGTACAAACTGTAGTTGAGATTATTGAGGCTGCGGTTCCACTGACGCGGAGCGGAGACGAGCTGTGCCGCGATTCACCAATCATATGGCGGAGTGGAGAAGAGATGTGGATTTCAAGCCATTGCGATTGGTGAATCGCCGCTCTGCTCCGCCCTAGCTAGCTTCGTGGAACCGTAGTCATAAGGTCCGGCCTCCCCAAAGCGGAGATGTGCGGTACGGAAGGATATAGCTTTCAATGTATGTCACTAGTATCTATATCTGTGCCCCTCTGGTCCTCACTTATATTCGGGCCTAAGGCAGACGATCGCTATATTAAAACAAAACATGAGGCCACAGTCGTCTATACTGTGTCTGATTTGACAAAATAAAAGTTTTGTTTTGTAGACAAAAATTTTTACGTTCTGGAATGCTCATTGTATAAACGATTTGTTTATAAACTTTGTTGGTATCGTTTATTTTTTTTAAAAATATAGTGTTAAAATGAAGTGACTATTGTAAAATATTTAATGAATAGTCCATTAGCAAAGTATTTACCCATACTAATTAACGCACCGTTTTCATTGAAAGTAACTTCTATCTATCGCTGAATAAACGCTATCGTACATTGCAATCACTGGTTTAAAGTCCAAAGTATAACCGAACCTTCCGCTTACTGAATCCGTGCGGTTATAAACTCACCATGTGTGTAAATTGACCAACGTGATCTCATAAGATCCTACTTTATATTAACACTGATTTTTCATTTAGATGCCAGTTGCGATACAGCCGGTGACCTGACCGGACATCACAAGACAATGAAGACCAGCAAACAATAACACGATCCTACAACACAACCACATTTAGTGCGTACCTTAATCACCCACAACAAAGCTCTTTATCTAATTGGATTTCGACTTTATCATTATAAACGTGTAATTGATACCAAACAGTATATCGGTAAGACAAATAATAAGGTAACCGTTCTGTCTATCAATGTATCAGACATTATGTGAAATCAAACATTGCGGCAGTGACAGTCGGTCGTGTTCGAGTGCTGTTTATAAACAATGAACGTGGTATAGTTCAACTAACCAGTGCAGTGGAAAATACTTAAAAAATGGCTGAAGAAAAAGTCAAACCAGTGGACGTGGAGGAAAAACCTCTGACCAAAGATGTTATCCAAAGATATAAAGACAAAAGCTTTCGCGAGAAGTTGGGATACATCAGAGATAACATCACAGTGGAACCTTTGTTGGCCGGTCTCATTATACCAAGTGTTATTTCAAGGTTTGCTATGGGCAATCTCAATTTGGACAAGGCTTGCCGTGTTAATTTAGGTTTCGGAGATGAAGTTTGCGATGCGCTCATAAAGAAAACGAGTAAAAACTACACAGAGTACGAGAAGCAAGTGCAGCAGCTAATATCTTCAATAGACATTTGGAAAGGCGTTATCCAGACAGCGTTACCATGTATCATAATAATGTTCCTAGGAGCGTGGAGTGATAGAACTGGGAAGAGAAAGATATGCATAATGCTGCCAATATATGGAGAAGTGTTAACGTCCCTGAACAACTTGGTCAACGTGTATTTCTTCTACGAGATTCCTGTGGAGATCACTGTGTTCTTAGAGACGTTGTTTCCAGCTGTGACGGGTGGCTGGGTGACTATGTTCTTAGGTGTGTTCAGTTATATAAGTGATATTACTTCGGAAGAGTCGAGGACATTCAGAGTGGGACTGGTTAACTTCTGTATGACTGCTGGGTTGCCCATTGGTATCGGCATGAGTGGATTCTTACTGCAGAAGATGGGATACTACGGAATCTTCTCCATGACCACTGTGATGTTCATACTGGTGCTTCTGTACGGCACTTTCTGTTTGAAGGAACCTGACCAGTGGCTCCAGGAGAAGGAACTGCCTCCGGTAAGTTGACTTTACTTCACCTTTTTGTAATATAAGATAGGTGATAATACAATATTTCTCCGTATTTATTGTTGTTTTTCCTATGTCCGCGAAAGATAATTCAAAAAAGGTAATTAATTGATAGATGGAATTAAGATTAGACTTATGAAGAATAATTTGTTTACTTTTGAAAGTCTAAGAATTCAATTTAAAGTTATGTGGAAAATGGTCAAAATATTTACAATAACATGTGATGTAACGTATAAATAATAATAATAAGTATTTTTTTAGGCTAGCACGAGTTGGCGAGGTAAAAGTAAATACTTCGATTGTAAAAACACTTTCCTATTTAAAATAATATAACATTATTTATGAGGAATATTGTTTCAGCTTGTCGCCAAAAACTGAACCTAAATGCTAAAGGGTATTAGCGCCGCGGATATAAGTATTAGACATTTTCAAAAACACTTGAAATTCGATTCATAGACTTTAAACCGTATACAAATCATTACTTTTAAGAGTAATTTTATTTCCTTGATTCTAGACGGTTTGCCTGCATATAATATGACTGCTATCACCAATTTCCAATACAATTCGCGACTTTGATGAGTTCCTGCAAATCCTATGAACCTATGGAATCTAATGGACCTAATATCGTAATTTGTAATGCTATTCGGAGTCAGTTGGGCGTGTTTTTTTCATCCATGTATTATCTTTCTCTAACCATAAACCCCCCATAACAATCATTTTACATTCTAAATGTGTGTTCATAGTTTCTTATAATGATTACCGAATTCGACACAATTTCGACCAAAACCACATGTTCCGTTAACTTTCTCACCTCACGTGTACAATGCATGGGTGGGCACGACTTATTATCAGGTAACTGTGACCCTGTAACGTTAAAGCCTTTGTCAAACAGACAGGCGAATCCGAAGCGATAACGAACCGATACGAGACGTCAGTCCGATAGTTCGGTCACGCTATCAGATCGCTTTCGCTTTTCTATGTGACTGGATTCAAACAATTCCATACATTACAAATAAAAACGTCACGCTTCGCATTCGCCACGCCTGTCTGTTTGACAAAGGCTTAAGGGCTATTGAATGATCACCGTGGATTTTAGTCAGTACAAGTCTGACAGTCTCTCTCGTCCCGCCCTGAGTGGGAGGACTCATTCGACGATATAACCACGGTAAAAAAAAGAGGGGAGGACTCATTTGATGATTTACCACGATAAAAAAAAGCTGTACAATTCATAGTTCTCTTATCTCACTGTCGGCACATGGCCTGTGGTTCCTCTTCTTCTGTAGGAAGAATTGGTAATGATTCCCAGCTCGAGCCCAATGCTGTTTAGTAGATGTCATATGTCTTGATTCTAAGAAATGTCGGTTCCCTTACTATTTTTTTTACATTTATAACAAAAGTATGTTTTTTTTTAAAAAAACGTTGCCCACACTAGGAATTTCTCCTGTGTCGTGGGTGCGTTTACAAACATATAAACTCACATACACAAACGCCCAGACCCCAAACAACTATTTGTAGATCATAAAAATATTTGTTCCGTGCGGGAATCGAAACCGCGACACGCAGCGCAGCAGTCCAATTGCTCAGCCACTGCGCCAAACGTGTCGTCAAACGTGTTTTTGTTCAAGTCCTTGACAGATGATTCAATAGTAGGTATATCTACGCAAACACTGTTTTCATGTAAACTACTAGGTAATTTATTTATTCTTTTTCTGGTCATTCAGACATATTAATGTTGTTACAAAATGACATAATGATGTGATGATACATAATGATGGTTTTACATCAAACAAGCAGTGATAGCCGAGTGGTACGACCGTTGGACTGCCAAGTCAAAGGTTGCAGGTTCGAACCCCGGCACGCACCAATGTCTTTTAGAATTCATGTGCGTATTATAAATTAATTATCACTTGCTAAAAACGGTGAAGGAAAACATCGTGAGGAAACCAGCACACCTGAGATTTTTTTCAACGGTGTGTGAAACCATGTCAGAGGCCTACGGGCGGTTTAAACTCTGACACCAGGTTGTTCATCAACCATACGATAAGAAGAAGATCAAACCTGCATTTATAGCCATGTGAAAAAATATCAGAGCGTAAATTATGACCATGAATTCCGCACATTATTAAAACCAAAAAGCTCATGGGTAAATAATAATAATCGTACAGATCGCTCATCCATTACATGTCGATATTTCTCCATGTCTCGGAAAGCACGTAGAGCCGTTGGTCCCGGGTTTCATTTGTAGATCTTTGACAGTCGATACAGGTAGTTAGTGAGATCTTAGCACGACATTTCCGTAGTTTACCGTACGTTGGTCGCGGGACTGAACGAATTACCTTGACCCCGGAACGTAAAGGGAAGGACACCGTGGATTTTAGTCAGTACGAGTCTGACAGTCCCTCCCGCTCTGCCCTTGGTGGGAGGACTCATTTGATGATTTTACCACGATAAAAAAAAACAAAACGGCAGCTTACTTGAAGTTCTATATTCTATACGCTAATTGGATTGGAAATGAAAATTATTAAAATAATTGTATGGAGAACCGAACAAAAGATGTCAACTCAGAAAGGGCATAAACACTGAGACTTTTTTATCTTTTTCAGTATCAAAAATGTGCTGATGTAATATCAACATTTTATTATTTAATACAATCATGTAGTATGGGTTTGTCACAAAATGCCCAATATTCATGACATCGTTTTAATTCGATATATTCAGATAATAGTATCTGCGTGAAATTCACTAGATTATGGTCCGTATCTATTAGAGTATTAGGATTAAGAGATTGATAAAAAGTTTTTCACTTGATATCGTTTGACATATATTATGGAGTTACCTAGTATCGAAAAGCGAAGCAAGGTCTGTAGGGAAAGCCGTGATGGTCGATTTGTGCGTTTTATTTACTGTTGATCAAAATAAACATAGTCCAGCAAAGGATGGGCAAAATATTGTTGATCAAACGACAAAAGGTCATAGTTAGGTTATTTGCAAAAACAAAAAAAAAACTGATGTAGAGAAACTGAACTTGATTTACATCCAGCTTTCTGGACCCTAAAACTTTTAATTTTATGTAATTGCCAACTTATACTATTTTCTGAAAAAAAAAACAATCAGTCGGACTTTAAAGATGATCAAGTTAGGGCTCTGCTGCAGCAATATTTTTTACTGCCAATAGCGTCAACAATCACCCACGTTGATCCACGATTTTTTCTCCATTCTGTATGATTGTGTTTAAACTGACATGATCCTTATCACAATCATTAGAAGAGACACTGTTCTTTCGTGACTTGACACCTGTAATAGTACCCAAAATATCGGAATAGTATTCAAATGAAACTAAATTCGAAATTCGGCTTCGGTTCGGATTCGCTTATCACAGTGGCATAGCGAATGGACTGCTGCGCTGCGTGTCGCGAGTTCGATTCCCGCACTGAGCAAATATTTGTATGATCTACAAGTAGTTGTTCCAGGTTTGGGCTGTGTATGTGAGTTTGTATGTTTGTAAACACGCCCGCAGTTTTTAAAAGAACAAAAAATAGTAATGTAATAAATAATCATTTCTTTTGCTTTTAATTTTATGGTGTAATTACACTGGGTTTCAATTCAAAATTTTACTTCTATTGGCAGAGAAATGCTCTCAAGTTCACGTTTTTTAAGGAACTATAGTGAAAATGCTGAACTGTCCATATTGATTCGTATCATTTTCGTTTGTACTGGACATAGTCTAAAAACAATGAGAAGCATCAATGTTGTTTATCCAAAAGTCGAACCCATGACCAGGTACTATAACTGTGTAGTGTGTAGCTCTGAGAAAATGGGCACTATGCCCATGCTGTTACATAACGTTTGTTGTGAAGAAAAATATACAATTATTGATATTGAATCAATGTTTGCAATCATAAAAAAAAAATAGGCCAGACGTTGCAATCATTTGCAACTATCTCTAGATCGAACAGACAAGATGTTGCTACCTTTTGATAAATTAATTACTTACATATTTTTTATGTATGTTTTACATAGCGTAGGGACGCAATATAGGAATATGTAGTAGAGTGGTGTATGTAACTTTTATCGTTTGAACTTAAATACTTACCATGTTTTCCTATATCATTTTTTATTATTCGTTACATTTTTATAACAATAATTAAATTAATTATAATAATTTTACAAAACAAAAATATTAACAATAGTGGCCCACCGGTATCGAGAACAGGGTCCAAGCTACCAGCGGTCACGGTTCCATAGAAAGGAACCTCCTAACAATATGCGTCTTGACCAAAATAACTGCTTTCTGAATAAGGTCTTTGATCCAGCTACTTAGCCGAGCAATGCTTAATAACATGGCTTAATTGCCAAGAGCCGGTAAGGACGGTGAGTAATGGGCGACTCGCTGTCCGACCATGGACCATGCCCGGGTCGACGGCGCGTTGTGTACCACGCGCGCCTCAAGGAGTGTCAGCATAGTGACGGGGCCCCTCTGTAGAGGGCCAAAAAAGCCTGCCTGGGTCGCGGGACCCACTAATTACCGTGACCCCGTAACGTAAAGGGCAATTGAAGGACACCGTGGATTTTAGTCAGTACGAGTCTGACAGTCCTTCCCGCTCTGCCCCAGGTGGGAGGAATCATTGGTGATTTAACCACGCTAAAAAAAAGTGATAGTGGATTGATTCCAGTACAGTGTGATATTGCCACTTTCAAGAACTGACTCGGGCACATACCTGTAGTACGGCACTTCTGATTCCACAAGGCTGTATTTTAGAGCAAGTTGCTGATTTACCATATTTATTATTTGTTCTTTAGTTTCCGATATTTTGGCACTGTTGCAAGCTCCGTGATCCATAAACATTGTAAACATCCTTTTTCAAGTTCTAATAATAGTGGTAGTAACCATGACAGTTTAAAAACTTATATGTATGTGGTCGGCTTTTCGGTAAGCTGAATTTTTATATCTAAACTTGATTATACTCGAGACTGATAGATAAAAATAGTAAGATTTTATATCTAATGGAATTTACATGTAAATGAATCGTTGGTTTGTAAGTGTAATAGAGCGCGTGCAGATTTTGGAAACCTTTGTACCTATGTACATCAATTTGAAACTTATTTGTTACATTTGAGGTTGCATTTATCATTTATTTTGGATTTGACTATATACTAACTTCCCTTTCAAATAGGGCCAACCTTTGACATCTACTCGTAAAAAATATAATTACATTTTCTGATAAAGCTCGTTAAGCCTACAAAAAAATATAAATACTGTTTTAAATTTATATTTATACATTTTAACCGCAAGAAAAGCAAATAATTTTCTATTACTCGTACACCTTAGCCAAAATCCTGCATCGTTAACATTACAAAGAATTGTTTTAAACTAATAAGTCGTTTCCAAAAATTTGAAAGCATTAATTAAACTCTCAAAAAAATGAACGAATGTTTTGTTTATGTAAGTCATTAACATAGGTAGTTAGTATCGTTATCGGAATGTGATTATAGAGATTAGGGCACGTATAGAGCGCGAATGTTACCTTAATCTGGACGAGATAAAACCCTGTTTTTATGGATATCTCTTATCATCGTGTATAATTTAGGTGAAGATAACGAGTTTAGGGTAAATACTCTAGTAGTGTGATCGGCAAAAAAATTCTAGTCTTTTGACATAAGCAGTGTACTTGAAGTTGACTTATTGTCGACTCGCCGTCCGATCATGGACCATGCCCGGGTCGACAGAGCGTCGCGTTCCACGCGCGCTTGAAAGAGCTGTCAGCAATATAGCGGGGCGAAACGTCTGCTGTTGTCACGGCACTGTCTTACCAGGTAAACGTGACCCTGGAACATAAAGCAACCATTGAAGGAACACCGTAGATGTTAGTCAGTACGAGTCTGACAATACCTTTGGGCAGGAGGACTCATTTGATGATTTTACCACGATAAACAAATAAGTAAAAAAAGAGTAGGCTTCTTATAGTCATGGGACTGTCTTATAAGGACACCGATGCCCTGGAACTCAAAAGGGTACCAACTGAAGGAAGAGGTTGGTTAATTATTTAAGTCTGACAGTCCCTTTTGCTCTTCCAGGGCAGAGGAGGACTTACAAATTAAACCACGCTGCGTTACGCGTCAGCAAACTCTAATTATTTACTAAACCATTACTTTTTACAAACGCTGTTTATTTGATAGTCAAATAGTTGGTGGGTTTCTCCAAGTTGCGGTTTTTATTTAAGTAGTAGTTATAAAAACTGTTAAACACGGAAAAACTGACTTAACACCGTCAAAAATACTTGAAAATGTTCGATAAAAAACCTGTTAAAAGAAAACCAATGGAATAACCGGGCTTGCTTTAAAAAATCCTATGACTGCATGAAAAGATACTAGCCAAAAGTTGTCAAAAGCCAAATGAAACAAAAAAAGATAATATGAGAAAAACTTAGCCAAGTTCATTCATTTCTTAAAACCAACAGGTAAAAAAAACTACGTTGCTCGTTAAAAATATGTATTAAAATAACCGAATTAACTATCGTATAATAATAACTAGCCCATCGTGTGAACTAAACACACAATTACTAGATAATAATCTCATTATCATTAATATTTGACAGTTCTGATATTGTTATTAATTGTTGGCTCGTTGGCTACAATTAGTCATCTCACCCTACAGATTACATTGTTTGTCCTTTAATGTTGGAC
Organism: Agrotis puta; assembly: GCA_943136025.2. NCBI lineage: Eukaryota > Metazoa > Arthropoda > Insecta > Lepidoptera > Noctuidae > Agrotis > Agrotis puta. Next base: position 1,620,584 of record OW964168.2, read on the forward strand.
AAACACTATTTTATTTTATTTCTCATGTTATAAACGATAGGTTCTACAAAAAGGTGATAGTTTTATTCAATGAATGCTGGCTGCCTTTACCTTTTTTCATTGTGGTAAAATCATCAAATAAACCTCCTAGCCAGGGCGGGGGCGGGGCAGAAGGACTATCAGATTTATACTGACTAAAATCCACGGTGATCTTTCAATAGCCCATTACGTTCCAGAGTCACGGTAACCCAATGAGGCAGTCCCGCGACCCCGGCAGGCTTTGGCCCTCTAAGGGGGGCCCCATCAGATTGTTGACAGCTCTTTGAGGCGCGGGTGGAACACGACGCGCCGTTGACCTGGGCATGGACCATGGTCAGACGGCGAGTCACCCGTTACTCGCGCTCTGCAGCCCACATTATACTTAACCTTGAGGACATGTTTTTTTACACTTTCCAAGTGCTGCTTTCGGAAGCTACCTTTTTTTATCATGGCAAAATCATCAAATGAGTCCCCCACCCAGAGCAAAGCGGGAGGGACTGTCAGACTTGTACTGACTAAAATTCACAGTTTCCTTCAATAGCCATTTACGTTTCGGTCCCAAGTCCTGCGACTCCGGCGTCGGAAGCTAGCTTTGATCAGCCATCGCGTTATGCCTCCGAGGGTCCTAAAAACCACTATAGTAGAATCATCAGACGATAAAATAAAATAAATCATAGATTGACTATTCAAAATATGAACTGTGTCCGAGACCATTTTACTGATTTTACCAGTATCTCTGGAACCTCACATAATAGGACTCTGAAATGGCTAGAAGATACTAGAAATCATACTCCAATCGGCGGCGCTAAGATCTTTTTACATGACAGCTATAATGTATATTAATGTACATTACATTCCGTGATAAATGGCTTTAAATTATCTTAATGTATTACACACACAACAGGTGATGTAATGTATCGTTTCCCTCCCTTCCATTGGCATACATCCTGACTGACGTATTTTCCAGCAGCGCAGTAATGTGTATAGATACAGTGCGTTACGGAATTCCGTAACGCACTGTATCTATACACATTACGGTTGCCGTGTGTGCCAGTCTTTAGCTTAGAAGACGGCGGTAACGTTTGGAAACTCTGAAACTTGAAAATACTTTTTGAAAATGTTTCCTTAATGCTTCGCTTTAAGGTTTGTAATCAGATAAAGATGATACATTACATTCACGTACCTACCTGACTTGACAGCGCCGCATTGTTGCTCAAGTCGGGAACTACTCAAGTTCAACGGCCAGTAACAGCAAATTGCTTGATAAATTGGACGGTATTGTGATAGCGGCTACCGGAACCTGTTGCAATGAACATTTGTCACAGAACATTCGGTAATCGGTGGCTGTAGACGCTGCATGCATGTGAAAGAAAATTAAACTGTCTTAAGTTGAATTTATAGGTTTTTAAGGCGGACGCCTTAAAACCCGCTTAAATCTACACGGGTGTCTGCTATTAAAAGTACATGTACTCACCTGTTACTTTTTTCCTAAACTTTTGCGGGCCTTTTATTCAAATTTCCATCATATTTGATTATCAATGATAAAATGGAAACGAAAACATTGCTTTTTAAGTCATCACCACATTTAATTACTCAATATATGAGTACATGAGCGGACATCCGTTCCCGTAATGAGTGAGTTTTAGCGCCGCGCCCACCCTTAGGATTATGTTAAACTGAAACACCAAACATCTGTTAAATTACAATATGACCAATTTCCAAATATTAAAAAAATAATTTGTTTACATTTCATGAATGCAAATCAAATAAATAAAGTAAATAATGAATTAACGAAACATTTTAATCCGCAAAATAAACATGAAACTGAGTGATTATATCCAAAGTAAATAACAATAAATGAAATTCATTTTAATGTGTTACTGTTGGCACGATTATCAGAAATTGTGGGAAACTTCATTGTGATAATGTCTACAATTTTTGTTAAATATGTGAATTTCAATTATATTTTTTCTCAAACATGATCGTTTGAAGCATTTATCTCGTGTAAGTATTTATGCAGAACATTATTAGGAAAAACAAAATCATGATTTGAACATAATAATTTTAACCAACAGAAAACATGATGGTATAGTGGAAATAGATGCGACTTTAGACGTTTCTATCTTAGCTTCAAACCCACTCAGACATGTAGTTTTTATGTAAAATCACCAACGAAAAATGCAAGTATGAAAATGTTATTGATGAAATCGACTTGACACAAAACCAATTTGATGGTCATTTAGTGCTATTCTTTAAGGGCAAAGCCTAGCCTTCGAAGGAGAAGGCGGGCCGCGTTATGGAGAAGACATTGTCCTCCCTCCACCCCAGCCGCAGTGATAGACGCGGTGACTGACGTCGGCAGCTGATCTCCGGTCGCCGTAGGGCATGCGGGCGGCGAGTAATGGGCGACTCACTGTCCGACCATGGACCATCCCTAGATCGACGGTGCGCTGTGTCTCACGCGCGCCTCAAAGAGTATCAGCATTATGACGGGGAGAATGAGGACCAATGCCTGTCGGTCGCCGGACTCACGAATTACCGTGACCCCGGAATCAAGGCTATGTCGACCAACTCGTCCTAGCAGCTTAGGACTTGCCTTTTAAAGAATAGCATAGCAGTTATAAGGACTATATAGAGTTTTTTTTGTTTTTCGTGGTAAAATCATCAAATGGGGTCAGAGCCCATTCGTACCCTAAGATTCGCACCCTGTGCCCACTCGTACCCTGGAACTTTTGAGGGGCCCATTCGTCCCCTGAAGAATATTTATTTTTATTCATTCTTCTAATATAAGTACATGTATATGTGTATACTGCAGCTTGGTAGTCCTGATACAGTCGCGCAGAAAAGGGTAAAATAAAAAATATAGTAATTCGGTAGATATAATGTTTATTTCAAATAAGATTAAGTTTAATAAAATGCCTCTGGCCAATGGCTCTAGGCATTAAGCCAATCTTCAAAATAATTAATGAACTTTTGGTTTCTTGTACATTTGTAAATATTTAGCAAAATATATGATAACTATAATATGTTTATGCAGTAAACTAAAACTGTGTAACTGTTTAGTGCGCGCACATCTGGAGAGCACTTACCAATGTTAACGCAATTTTAGGAGCAAAACAGAATTAATGTTAGAACGTTCATTATTTTTGTACATTAAAAGGGTGACAACGGCTCCACATTGAGCTAAAACGAAACACTTAGAATAGGGGAACATAATAACATCCACTAAGATGATAAAATTATAATTGCGGATAAAAAATCGCTATACATATTTAGGAGTAAATAATTTAGTTTTGACTTTTTAGTCAAAATATGACTGTAGTATTCTACCATAAAGTGAATTACCATCAATAATAATACTAATCATATTCCAGGATTCAAGTGAGATAATTCGATTCAATTATGTTAAAAATATTATAATTATAATATTAAGCGATTAAATATAATGACCACCATAAAATACTTTGATACCCTTAATTATTTTACCAAAAATATATACTTAACACCAGAAAAATAAAGTCCATAATTACAATAGCACTAGCTATTTTAGTCACGACTGCACTTCAAATTGTAATCGAACACCAAATGTAGTAAATGATCACCAAATCTAAACGAGCAAATTAATGGGCTATTTCTGCCTAAGTAAACCACTATGATTGCCATAAAATGTAGGCTTAGCAAAGAAAGCATTAATTGTGCTGTTGAGCGACTGGAAATACAGCTCGGGACTTGCTGGCACCCCGACTCGGCCAACTTAGGTTAAAAGACTTAACTCTCAACTTAGGTTAAGAGGATGGCGGGGTCTGAAAGACCCCGCCATCCTCTTCGTGGTTATTTTTTTTTAAACCACCCAGAAGTAGGAGCCCCACGAAGCGGGGCTCCGTCGACATGCTACTGCCAATGTGAGCTCCTTATACTCTCCTCATTAGTGCAATTTCGAAGAAGAATCGGGATTTTGTCCATCGGTATTTTAAAATTCGGGATTTTGATACGTACCCAATAATTTGGTGTTCATTAACTATTTTTGGGTTAACAATGATTTATTTGGAGTCAGTTTGCTTAAATAGGATAGCGAGATGTTAAAACTTTGGCTGTAAATTTACATTTAAAATGCGGGTTTAATTTTGATGATCATTTACTATTTTTGTCTGTTAATTGTTACTTGAACTTGAACTTCATTTAATAAAAGACCAAAAACACATTGAACAGTTTCGTATTCGCAGTCACTTTCAAGAACCAATATGTCACCGAGGCAGCCACAACATACAAACAAAACACCTTATCTATTTTATAACCCGTTTTTTTTAACAGGTCATTCGTAGAGAGACAATATTACATCGTAAGCCTATCGACAGGTTATATTATTATCATGACGGATTATCATAGATCAAAGCTCTTTTTTCAATGATCTGTAATGATTTATTAAATTAATACCGTTAATAAACTGTTCACAAGTGTACTACGTTAACCGTTTCTTATGTAAAATATAGCTAATTTTATCTCAGGGGACCGATAGGCACCTGAATAGGTGCCGAATCTTTAACTTATATTGAATATATATTAGAGGGTACGAATGGGTACCTTAAAAATAATATTTTTTATTAAAATATTAACTGGTCCCCTACCAGGAGACCAATGGACACCTATATAGGGGCCGAATCCACAACTTTTATGCTGGGGGACGAATTTTAGGGTACGAATGGGCTCTGACCCATCAAATGAGTCCTCCCACCCAGGGCAGAGCGGGAGGGACTGTCAGACTCGTACTGACTAAAATCCACGGTGTCCTTCAATAGCCCTTTACATTCCGGGGGTAATTAGTAAGTCCCGCGACCCCGGCATTATAAATAATAATAATAAATAATAAATATTCCACAACTATCACACAACGCCATCTAGTCCCAAGCTAAGCAGAGCTTGTGTTATGGGTACTAGACAACTGATAAACATACTTATATATTTCTAAATACATACATATTATAGATAAATTACACCCAGACACAGAACAAATGATCGTGCTCATCACACAAACATTTGTCCTGGGTGGGAATCGAACCCACGACCTCCGGCATAGCAGTCAGGGTCACTAACCACTAGACCAACAGGCCTGTCAATTCTAGAGGGAGGCCCCGTCATTTTGCTGATACTCTTTGAGGCGAGTGTGGGACACAACGCGCCGTCGACCCGGGCGGTCCATGGTCGGACAGCGAGTTGTCCATTACTCGCTGTCCGCATGCCAAGGACTATGCAGACTTAGAGATCATGAATTCTTGGCTAAATGTACAAGTATGAAAAAAATCATTAACGTAATAGGTACATAGTAACTACATCTAATCTTTATAAATCTGCGTAGGTACCTTTTTAATACGTAAATACATAGTACTCCCCTTCATTGACTTCTGTGCAAGTCGATAATCGATCATTGTGCTATTTTTTTATGCTTTTATCAGTATTTTATATGATAATTTGATACTTTTACAATAACGTGTTCTTTGTCGAGAGATTAAATATCAACGTCATACTGAATCAGCAGATGCATATTTCAAGATGGCGGGAAATTACACGTTTTTACGTTTCCACATAAAAACCCGTAATTTAAACAAAAACTAGTTATTTTGTAAAAACAAACTACTTGATGATAGTTTAACTATTTTTGTAAAACATTTTGATGCATACAGTGTTTAAAATGTGTGATTAGTTGCACTGAGCTCAAATTTTATGCATAATTTTAACATAAACCAGTCTAGACATATTTTTAAATATCTAATCATAGAATTGGAATCTTAATCGGATTTTAAGGAGCTCGTGGCTAAATAATTACAGCCGTACAGGTCGATCTCCCAGGTTAAGCCGCGCTTGCCGTGGTTGGTCTGTGGATGGGTGACCATCTGACATAGCGAGTTTCCTTCGTGACTCGGAAACAGGATTCACAAGTCTGACAACCAGTCTTACCATCGAGTATCGTATTGCCCAGTTACTGGGTTGTGGAGGTCCGAGAGGCAGTCGCTCCATGTAAAATATTGATATTCAGCTGCATCTGGTTCGACTGGAATCCGACTCCAATTTAGCTGTGAAAAGACTAGGCAGATGAGATGATGAGAATTGGAATGTTAATTTGCTTAATAATATTACAAAGCTTCGAGCCCGAAGTTCAGAAGTTCAAATATCTCGTTCTCTAAATCGACTAAAAACGTGACCAATGAAAACTTTGCATAAAACTATGTTTGTTCAATTTAAATTTGGTGTCCTATACCCAAATCTAACGGATAATATTTGTTAATTCGAGATAAGATAGCACTCTAATGTAGGCCTTTCACGATAACTATTTAAAGTAGATAATTTTTCACTACTGTGCATATTTGCGTAATTTAATAAGCGGTTAGGAGATTAACCCTGCCCTAATACCAACCGCTGGAGATAAGAAAATCGGAAAAATTTATGAAAAATATTTTAGGTCATGCGATGAAGAACGCTCTGGTAAACTTGATTGAAATACTTTTTTTATTTGGTTTCTATTTTATACAGGATGTAGGAGACATCGACGCACAAACGATTACCATGGGTCCAGGACATGATTCTGGAAGCCCCCGTGTTGGAATTTTTCGTCAGATTCTTTCCAATCTTTTTTTGAAATAAGTATTTGTTTTTTTTTAATAGTGTGCCGCGCATTAGGTAGGTACTACAGGTACTGCGGTACAAGACACAGTATTTAGGTATGCGATGACCTTTTATTTGAACTTTTATAAACAGCTGAGAAAACACCCATTTCTAGTATTACCTATTTACATTGCTACTTTTAGTAAAAGTAGCGAAATAATTACTTTTTTATTAATAATATCATTGGGTTAAGTAAGAATAATGATTATGAACAGTATAAAGTAAAAAAAAAAAACAAAAAAAAATGAGAAAACTTGGGAAAAACCGACGAAAAATTCTAACATGGGGGTGTCCAGAATCATGTCCTGAACCCATGGTATCCGTTTGTGCGTCGATGTCTCTTACACCCTGTATATAGTTTTGAAAGAATTAGGTTTCAATCCAAAAACTTTACGATTAAGGTTGCTGTTGGATTGCAAATCAGCATCATCGCATTGCTGTCCTTATGCCATTGTGCTTGGGGGTCGGGGCTACCCAATCCATCTTCCATTCGAAAAATGATGCATTCGACTCAAACACCGATACGCCACGGCATCATTTATGCCTTTGTCAAACAGACAGGCGAAAGCGAAGCGTTTAAGAAGCGACACCGAACCGAAGCGAGACGTCAGTCCGATAGTTCTGTCACGCTATAGGATCGCTTTCACTTTTCTATGTGACTGGATTCAAACAATTCCATACATTACAAATAAAAATAAAACGCTTCGCATTCGTCACGTCTGTCTATTTGACAAAAGCTTTACTCCTTTTTCTTACATTATCATTCCTTACGCAATTCATCTAGTTATATTGAAACAGCCAGAGGTTACATTACTGTACAGAAACAGCAATGACAGACGTCTTCTGAACAATAACAAAATCGTCACGTAAATGACACAGGCATTACAGGGATTTATTCTGATACCAATTTATATCATCAGTTATAAATACAATGCGCTCCATATCATTTTACGATGTTATTTACTTCATAGTACATTATTTACATACCCTATTATGTATTTAGCACAGTACTACGTATGATACATTCATAGCTTTCATATTGCTGTAAATATATAAATTAATTGGATAAGAGTTTATTACAATTTGTGTTGTACGAGTACCTGTCTGTGTTTGTATTATATAACAAAATACGATGGTAAATAAGATAGGTTATGTCATGTATGTACTATCGATATTCTGATAAACATGGTGATACAAATAGTAACGTTTTTAAACACTTCTTTAGTAGACTCTCTTTCATGGCTTTGTCAAACAGACAGGCGAAAGCGAAGCGTTTCCGAAGCGATACCGAAATTTAATTTGTAATGTATGGAATTGTTTGAATCCAGTCACATAGAAAAGTGAAAGCGATCCGATAGCGTAACAGAACTATCGGACTGACGTCTCGATTCGGTTCGGTATCGCTTCGGAAACGCTTCGCTTTCGCCAGTCTGTTTGACAAAGGCTTCAACGTTTAAAATCGATGGTGATTATTAAATAAATAAGCTCTATCATACATCATCAAAGGTCTTTTGTCAGTCTGGATGGAGCGAATTGGAGTGTCAGACTCTTACCAACTAAACTCACCTTGCCTTCAATTGCACTTTATGTTTCTGGGCTGCAGTTACTCTATCAAAACATTCCGAAAATGCGTTACATTTTTATATAGTTGTAGACCCTTAAATGGTCGGAAAATATAATGATGATAATGAGGTGAATAATTAGTATCCAGCATCAAATATCATGTTAAATGACAATGAATATTATGTATACTATTAGGCTATCGCTGCTCCACACATCGAGGTTGGATCTTTCCTATAAAGAGCTTTCCAGAAAAGGTTTTCGATACGCGACATAGGCGTTAATCTAATACTTGAAACTTTAAGAAAAGTGTAGTAAGTCATTTTTAATTTTTAAGGGCGGACTTGGCGGACTGCCAAGGAGAACAACTTCCTCTATGGACCCAAAAATTGTATTCGCGAAAACTTTCGCGTTTGGTTACTGTAGAAAATTAACTATAGTATTAATTAATATTTTGTTGACCCACTGTACGTCCTTTAGTCAATCAACACTTTGTCCGAGTTATAAATCGTATATTTTCTGTTTTATTGATATGTATTATCTTCCATATATCAACAGTTTGAAGATATTTAATGAAATAGGTAGATGCCCGATATCATATCCAATGTCTTTTGCAAAGGTGTAGTGTGTAGAAATAAAAACGGAGGATCATATCAAAAACAAATAAATATAATAATAAATAACGCACACTTTACTTTCAGATAAAGTTTTCAGGGTCTATTCAGGGTCAAATGAGTCAATAGAATATAGCTAAAGTATGAATTATGCACATGATGAGATAACTGAAGTTTTTATAGAAACAGCGGAACATACAAATAGTTTTCAATATTTGAAAATTTTTGAATATATTAATTAATTACGATCTTGTGGTGTAGACAAGAGCTGTGACCATGGGATTTTGGGTGATTTTTATTAAGTCGAAAAAGGTGTTTTACGGCCCTATTACAAAAACTAAAAAAACCTAGGGTTAAACCTGGACTATCAAGTCCAGGCTTATCTGCAGAACCATGGTTTAAATTTCTCCGTATTATAAAGAAAACCTCTATCATAACTTAAAAAAACCAGTGGTGGGTGTAGTTTGGAAGCGATCCTTAATTCTTCATCGTTTGTCTTTTTAGAAATGTCACATGGGATGCCTTGAAAATGTCTCTAAACCTATTTGTAATACATATGAATGGTCATGCGCCATATCCGGCCCTGGGTGGTGGAACTGAAATGGTGAAAGGGACTGTTAGTTAGACTTTTACTGACTAGAAGTTGACCCTGTTCCTCCAGTCGCCCGTTTAAGTTCCAGGGTAACGGTATTCTGATTAGGCAGTCCCACGATCTCGGCAGACATTTGACCCCGTCAGTTCCTTGAGGCGTGCGTAGAACACTACGCGGCGTCGACCCGAGCTCTGGTCCTTGATCGGACGGCAAGCCACCCATTACTTGCCATTCGTAAGCTAGTGCCGCGCATTTATTTGTCCCCTTATTTTCATATTGGAATACATAAAGAACATGATAAATGACTAGTATCTACGGCAGCGCACAATGCGCTACAATATAGTGGTTACAGCTTTGTCTCCATACTATCTTGAACAATGGCTGGTGAATCGATAACGACTGCATTTAGGTTTAGTTAAGTGCTAGCTGTAAAACATTACGGCCCGATAGTGTTACAGGAAGTTTATTACCTCTATAGATCCGTCAAGTTACCTTAATGCCTTTGTCAAACAGACAGGCGAGTCCGAAGCGATAATGAACCGATACGAGACGTCAGTCCGATAGTTCTGTCACGCTATCGGATCGCTTTCGCTTTTCTTCGTGACTGGATACAAACAATTCCATACATTACAAATAAAAACGCCTCGCTTCGCATTCGCCACGCCTGTCTGTTTGACAAAAGCTATATTGAATATACACTAGCGAGCAAAAGTATGGAATCATTTACTTGGAATTGATCTAGGATAGCTCCTTAAATAATGCTTTGAATGAATTGGGTATCAATTTAAAGTTGAACTTTTAAAATGGCACCATTTTTATTATTCTTGACTAGTTATAAAGGACTCAACATCTTTCTGCATGTTTTCCAGATCGAGAGGCCGTCGAACTCCAACGTGTCTTTCTTCGACATATCTCATGTGGTGGACACAGTGGCGGTCGCGTTCAGACCGCGGCCGCTCAACCGGAAGATCAAGATCATCCTCACTCTGCTAATGGTGTTCCTTCTCTTTGGACCTACTTCGTGTAAGTTGATGTACAGATGCTAGCAGGTCAACCTACCTCAATCTGTCAAATTTTAGCAATCGAATATTAACCTTCCAATATTGTCATAAAGTTGAAAATCTTTTAAATAAAGACAGATTGTGGTAGACTGATGTGCTGGCGTCTGTATTTGTAATAATTAATGTTGAGGAGCTCGTAGCTAATGAATTTCAACCGCACAGGCCAATCTTCCGGGTTAAGCCGCGTTTGCCGAGGTTGGTATGTGGATGGGTGACCATCTGCAAAAGCGAGTTTCTTCGTTCTTAGTACCTGAAGCCGTCAGTCCCGGTTTTCATATGTGGAACTTTGACAGTCGTTACTATTAGTCAGAAGCTCTGCAGTCTGACAATCAGTCTTACCATGGGGTATCATAATACCCTGTTATTGGGGTTGTGGAGGTCCAGTAAGCAGTAGCGCCATGTAAAATATTTATATTCTGCTGCATCTGGTTCGACTGGAATCCGACCATAATAAAGTTGAGAAAAGGCTTGGTAGATGGTGTTGCCGATTCGTAATTACGCACCGTCTGTAATCAGCTTTATCCTAAGACCATGGAGATTTTTAAGGGGAACTTTTTTTTGAGTGCATCCAACGACTATAAAATGAGAGCGAGAAAGGAATAATATTTATAACATTTTCTATCTTTTTTATTTACAGCTGAGCACACGGTATTTTACTTATTCGTGAGGAATCGTCTGAACTGGGACATGGTCAAGTTCAGCGTCTACCTCAGCTACTCCATAGTACTGCACTCATTCGGTGAGTATACATCGCTTCTGAATTGTATATGTATGCGGCGGGTGTGCGATGACAGCACCACGTACTAAGCACATTTTTGGGCTTCATAAAATCTTGCCAACTAGATTTATTATGATAAATATTTTTGATGGACTTTCTTTCATTTTTTTTTTATAAAAGAAAGCCCAATTTCATATGGAGAAAAATGGCCAAGGTACTCCGTCTCCCATAATTTTGAAATCCTTTGATAGGGTCAAAATGGACCACTAATTCGTCGTTAATTTTGTCAAGTTCATCACGCCATCTGCTACAGTTTATAGACAAAATATTTTAAATACACAAGTTAATATAAATTGCATATTTAATATCATTTAAATAAACACGATAGCCGAAGCAAAAATTATCTCATGTGAAGAATAAACGACATTTTTCTCAAGGCTTTCAACAGGAATTAATCCATAGAAAAGAATACTGACCAGTTTCAAATGTATAGGCCAGGGTGTGCCGGCTGCCTCCCCTGATTTTTCAAAGGGACTTTAAAACGTTGATCTCATAAACTTTGTGCAACGTCGAAAGATTTGAAAGGAACCTCTCCAATATTTTTAGGGTAACAAGTAAAAATGTATAGAGTTACGTCACATTTTCTGACAGGCCTGTTGGTCTAGTGGTTAGTAACCCTGACTGCTATGCCGGAGGTCGTGGGTTCGATTCCCACCCAGGACAAATGTTTGTGTGATGAGCACGATCATTTGTTCTGTGTCTGGGTGTAATATTATCTATAATATGTATGTATTTAGAAATATATAAGTATGTTTATCAGCTGTCTAGTACCCATAACACAAGCTCTGCTTAGCTTGGGACTAGATGGCGTTGTGTGATAGTCGTGGAATATTTATTTATTTATTATTTTCGTTTATTCATTTCACATTCATATTAATTACATTTTTAAATATTTTAAATAAAAAAAAGAAAACAATGTAAAACATTTAAAAATATAAAAATAGAGATCCGCCGGTATGGGAGCAGGGTCCAAGCTACCGGTGGTTAGGGCTCCAGAGACAGGAACCTCCTCACAATGCGAGCCGTATCGAGGAGCACTGCCTTCTGAATCAGGCCCTTGATCCAACCACCTAGGGAGAGCCTCGATAAGTGTTCGTCGAGGCTCTTGGCTATCAAGCCATTGACCGTAACGACTATCGGCACAATGATAGCCGAGCTCACATTCCACATATCGACAACCTCGCGCGCTAAGTCGAGATATTTGATTTGTTTCTCTTTCTCAGCCTTCACGAGGTTCTCGTCATGAGGAATGGTAACATCGATTATCATTACGTGGCGCGCTGATCTGTCTATCACTACTATGTCAGGTTTATTGGCGACAATAGTCCTGTCTGTAATGATAGGCAGATCCCAGTACAACGTGACATGGTCTTTCTCGAGAACTGGGTCGGGCACATACCTGTAATACGGTACCTCAGAGTCCACAAGCTTGTATTTCAAAGCAAGTTGCTGGTGAATAATCCTGGCCACTAGGTTATGCCTATGCAAGTACTCGCCGTTAGCAAGACGAGAACAACCAGAGATAATATGTCTGATCGACTCACCCGGACGGTGGCATGCCCGACACACGTCAACCGTCCCGTCTTTCATAATATGTCTCCGGTAGTTGTTCGTCAAGATAACTTCGTCCATAATTGCACAGACAAAACCTTCAGTTTCCCCGAAGAGGTCACCGAAACGTAGCCAAGACACGGACGCTAGAAAATCTACATCGGGCCCATGAAGAGCCCGGTAGAAGCGTCCGTGTAGCTCCTTGCCTTGCCATACCTCCTTGCGGTCTTCGGTACTGAGTACCACAGGTTTGTGCCAGTTCTCTTTAGCCATGGACAGCGGGGTGAGTCCCTTGTCCACTGTGACCACATCTCGGTGCATACCCACTTCCATTTTCAAAAAATATTCTCTGAGACTGCACACCTCGCGGTTGTGGAGGGTCTTAGCGTTTAAAAAGCCTCGACCCCCACATTTCCTCGGGATGTACAGTCTCATGACTGATGATCGTGGGTGATGCATCCGATTTGCGGTCAGCAGTGTGCGGACTCGTCTATCCAAGGCGTCGAGTTCAGTCTGAGTCCATTTAAGTATGCCGAAAGAGTACATTAAAACCGGCATGACCCAACCGTTGAAGGCGCGCACCTTGTTTCCGCCTGAAAGAAGGCTATTTAAAACCTTCTTGAGGCGTCCGAAGAAGCGCTCCCTCAACGATTGTTTCATGTCCGATACATCAATGCCAAGCGCTTCCGACATACCCAAATACTTATAGGTTTCGGATGAGGAGAGGGATCTAAGGTGTATGGAATCTGAAAGTTGAATTCCTTCAGATTCCATAATCTCCCCTCGCTTTACATGCATGACTGCACATTTGTCCACACCAAATTCCATCCTGATGGCACTACTAAAAGTTTCAGTTACCTTCAGTAGCTCCATCAGTTGCAATTTGCTGGGGGCAAAGAGTTTGAGATCATCCATGTATAGAAGGTGAGATATAACCTGGCCACCTCTCTTCAACCGATAGCCTAGACCTGAATCCTCCAGCAATGTGCTTAGAGGATTCAGGGCTAAGCAGAACCAAAGTGGACTCAAACTGTCGCCCTGGAATATTCCCCGCTTGATCCATACAGGTTCATCGTTCGCCTGGATCTGTCGACACCCTGGATAGCGAAGGACCGTTCTCCATTGCCCCATACACGACTCAAGGAAGGCGCGTAGAGTTGCATCTATCTTGTACAACTCTAACACCCTCACGAGCCATGTATGTGGCACCGAGTCGTAGGCCTTCTTATAATCTATCCAGCATGTGGACAGATTTTTGCGAGATCGATGAACCTGTTGGCTTATGGCCATGTCAATGAGGAGTAACTCCTTGGTACCACGGGACCCGTTCCTACATCCATTTTGAGAGGCAGACATAATTAAATTATTATTTATATGTGCATTAATTTTTACTCTCAAAATGGATGTGAGAAGTTTATAGACCGTCGACAAACACGTGATCGGTCTATAATTCTTGGGTTCCGCAGTACCACCGGCTTTATAGAGAAGGTGGGTAACCCCTGTTGTTAGGAACTGTGGTAGCGACCCAGACTCTAAGGATGACTGGAATTGAGATGCCAGACAAGTGTGTGAACTATTCAACCATTTTAGCCAAAAGTTGTGCAGTCCGTCCGGTCCCGGGGATTTCCAATTCGGTAACGAACGGACCGCTCTTGCTACATCTAATGGCGTAATGGATATAGGTTCCATTTCTGGTATAGTTTCACACACCCGTTCGACATCACGCATCCAATCAGCCTCAGTATGACTGACGGGTACCGACCAGATGCTGCGCCAGAATGTACTCGTGGCGCTATCATCCGGGCGACACACGTCAGTCATGTTTTGTTCAGGTCGCTCCCAAGCTCTGTATACCCACCTCTCATCGCGCTGGAACATGCGATTTTGTGAATACCGATCAACCCGCCGCTTATACCGACGAATACGGCTTGCCCATGCATAAACTTTCTGCTTCAGGAAGTCGATGCGCTCTGTGACACGGGCCATGTATTCTTGGGGACTTATTCCAGTCCCCGAGAATGCCCGCCTCACAAAGCGCATCACACGTGTTCGTGTATTTCCCTCCCTGAAGCAGTATAGTTTGCCGATAAGTACCCTGGCCCCATCGATACGTCGCTCGATCCTGCTCTGCCAGGCTGGTACGGTTGGCTTAGGTCGTTTAGCTTCGTCAGAAATTGGGAATTTGACGTTAGCTAAACGACAAGCCGCGACAGCCCCACAGTACAGGATCGAGTGAGTATCGACAAGATCCTCGCTGCTCTCAAAAAAATTCTTAAGCAGCGAGTTCAAGGCACTCACCAGCGCCCTATTTTTTTTAAGCATGGGTAACCGTGGTAGTCGGGGTCTAAGTGCAGCGGGAATTGAACGATACTCACAAAGCGCATCCTCCAACGCACTCCTCAATCGCTCGTTGCACTGGCTACTTACCGTGGCAACCGCATCATCCTCCTCCACAACAGAAGAAATAACAGACCGTGGCGGAACTCTGTTTACAGACACGGACGCCGTTGGTGGTGGTGGAGTTAAGATGATACGGTTGCTTAGTACTTCTGAGCGTAGCCTATCAAGCGCGGTGTCGTCCAACATGTGATTACGTTGGATGACCCGCACCTGATCCGACAGTCGTTGGGCCGTGATGTTTAGGGTTGGTTCAAGTACCTGGAACAGAGACAGCATCCTAACACGGTACGCAGTGAGGTTAGTTCCTCCCTCTGTAGACCCGTAGTATGCGCGCATGACATTCTCATTTATGGACCGAGTCCATCTCATGCGCTGCACACAACCACCGGCAGCGGGGACCCGGCTCGGGGCCGGTTGGCCCCTAGGTCCCAAGCTCTTCGGTGGCCGGCCTCTCCCCTGCCGACGTACAGGCGTTGGCGACGTCGGCGGGGAGAAATATTCGTCGCTCGAGCTCGACGCAACTGCCGCTACCAGTGACACAGGTGATCCAGGGTCCGGCGGCGGTGAGGCGGAGCTGAGCGACGAGTCCGGAGATGGTGGGCGTGCGTTTTGTTTGGCTCTGGCTCTAGTTAACATCTGCAATTACCTTTGTTCATATTTTCCATATTTTCATTCGTTTTATCAATCATTATTGTGATGACATCTGTCATTTTGTGTCATAATTTGTATTTTTTCTTTAAAAGTGTTTTTGCCATTATTTCCAGCAATTATTCACTGTAACTGTATTCTAAATAGGCTTTGGTGTTCAGATGCTTGATTTCTGTTTTCTTATTTGCGGTATGATATGAAATATGGGATAAAGGAAAATAAATTTTGTCTTTGATGTTTACTTCAGTGTTGCCAAGTTATTATTTATTATTATTCTTTGAGTGTTTTTTTTTAAATTCAATATCTGCATGGTGCGGTAGGAAAAAACAAAATGATTTCTTTATTAAATAAAAATTTGTACAACATTACCACGACAGACATTATCAAAAAAAAAATAGTATAGTTAAAAAAATGGTAATGAATGTTAGCACGTAATTACGAGATTATATGAAGATAATAAATAAGAAAATTATCTATAAATTTATAATAAATAAATAATAGATATATCAAAATTATAACGTCGGTGAACGCACCCACGACACAGGAGCCATCCCAAATGTGAATCAAAGTTAAAAAAAAAGTGTAGGCACAGACAGTTTACCCCTTCGACTTTGACACCATCGACGCGTGCCTGTGTACGAACCTCAATGAATTTGTATTGCGATAGTCTCCTGGATACGAAAGTAGTAATCGGAGACTTGCGTCGCTAGTGTACGAAGGGGCTTTCTTGTCCATGCAATGTTATGTTTATAAATGAAACTAGCTGCTACCCGCCACGTCGTCTGCGTGAATGCGTTGAAGAAATAAAGGTTCACTACTCGTTCGCCGTAGGTGATAGCGTAATAATATGTAGCCTATATTTTGACCCGACTTCTCAATAATATTAAGGTAAT
Source organism: Agrotis puta (assembly GCA_943136025.2). NCBI lineage: Eukaryota > Metazoa > Arthropoda > Insecta > Lepidoptera > Noctuidae > Agrotis > Agrotis puta. The sequence goes on from OW964168.2 coordinate 1,637,356, forward strand.
ATTAAGGTAAGGTAAGGTAAGGCTTTATTATATAAAGGTGGTTTGTTCCAACTAATTCATTAAATGACTAACAAAAGTATACATATATTAATCGACTTCAAAAAGGAGGAGGGTCTCAAAACGGTCGGTATTTTTCTGTTCCAGGTGCGATGTTCTCAATAACAGTGTTAAGCAAAAAGATGCAGATCGATGACTCTTTGCTGTGCTTTGTGTCGGTCGTCAGCAAGTTCGTCGGCTCCATATGGACTGCCTTCGTTACCACAGACATCGAAATGTATCTAGGTAAAATATTTGAAATTGTAACCTTTTTTCAGTAGTACAAAGATAATTTCACGAGAGGTCAAAATCTGGGTCGCGGGACTCACGAATTACCGTGATCCCGGTACGTAAAGGGCTATTGAAGGACACCGTGCATTTTAGTCAGTCAAGTCTGACCGTCCCTCCCGCCCTGTCCTCGGTGGGAGGACTCATTTGATGATTTTACCACGATAAAAAAAGAGGTCTAAATCTGAACAAAGACCACTATATTTTTTAATACATATCAAACAATTTTAAATATGTTCATCATCATCACCAATCGACGGTCAATATTGACAGCATGGTGGGCGCAACGGCTGAACCATCGACTGCTTTGGTATGTCGTGTCGCGGGTTCAATCCCTGCCCCGACCAACTATTTGTATGATCTATAAATATCTAGTTGTTTCTAGTCTGGGCGATGTGAATTACAATACACTAGTGTGGGGAAACGTTAAAAAAAAGGAAATCGTTTGAGCGTAACTAAACTACTTGACGGCACGTTTGGCGCAGTGGCTGAGAAATTGGACTCCTGCGCTATGTGTCGCGGGTTCGATTCCCGCGCGGAACAAATATTTGTATGATCTGCAAGTAGTTGTTCCTGGTCTGGGTGTTTGTGTATGTGAGTTTCTATGTTTGTAAACGCACCCACGATACAGGAGAAATGTGTGGGGTAACGTTTAAAAAAAAAAAAAAAACTTAATACGCATTTTAAACAGTAATATCAAGGCGAATCTCGATACGAGTATTACCGTTTAATGAATTTAAACGAAACAGTTGAATTATTTACGAATTATCGGCTTTTCCGTTAATTTATTGTTCGAAAAACTATGATGAAAGGATCGTTACATAGTTTTATTATGAAAATCTTTGTCCACTTAAATAAGGATCGCATTTCTTTTAATATTAAATGCCTTGAGTTAAAAAACACATTAGTACTCAATCATCTTCTTAACTAACGGTAAAGAAAAACATCGTGAGGAAACCGTGTTCTAAAATCAAAAATTAGAAGACATTGACAAGACCTCTATTAACCCGCAAAATCAAAAATAAAATCAAAGCAAAAATTTAAAATTGTCTGTAACTTGCCTACTTGAAATAAATTTTCAAGTAGGCCAGTTACAGACAATTTTAAATTGTCAAAAGACAAAAAATAAAAATAGTTATGGTGCTACAGTCCCAGTCACAAGACATAATAACTGTGAAAGTACCGTAGGTGCCTATTCCAATGCATAGATCTCTATGGAGAAGAATGGGTAAGAAACACGTAACGTGATGTATTATAGCAACTACCACCCATTCCGTCAATTTTTTTTTTTCGTGGTAAAATCATCAAATGAGTTCTCCCACCCAGGGCAGTGCGGGAGGGACTGTCAGACTCGTACTGACTAAAATACACGGTGTCCTTCAAAAGCCTTTTACGTTCCGGGGTCACGGTAATTCGTTAGTCCCGCGACCCCGGCAGGCTTTGGCCCGCTACAGGCCCCGTAACTATGCTGACACTCTTTGAGGCGCGCGTGGAACACAACGCGCCGTCGACCCGGGCATGGTCCATGGTCGGACAGCGAGTTGCCCATTACTCTCTGCCCGCATGCCCGGCGCATTCCCTCTCATATAGAGAAAGTTTATGTCGTAGCAGAACATTATAGGCTACTTAGGCTTATGCATCTCCTTTAACTCGAAATAACCATCTTTATTGCTAGCCAAGAGTTCTGTGGTCGCGGGACTGTACGAATTACCGTGACCCCGTAACGTAAAAGGCTATCAAAGAACACTGTGGATTTTAGTCAGTACGAGTCTGACAGTCCCTCCCGCTCTGCCCTGGGTGGGAGGACTCATTTGATAACTTTACCACGATAAAAAAAAGCCAAGAGTTCTGTCCAGTATATTAAAAACACCATTACCATAACATTGCAATTACCTTGAAATGAATACTGAATTACCATTCGAACACAAAAGCGTCACCGTGCCATCTCCACTTCATATTCCAGTTTTATTATCATAATATGCATTTGAATAACGGTCGGTTCAATGGCGGTTATTAATTTGATTGCGTGCACAATTGCACAGCAGTCGTGGCTCAGTCGTGTTGAAAATAGGTCGTTGATTTGAACCTAGACAGGCGCTCGATTTTGAGCAATTTATTTCATCACCATTGCGCTTAAAACTGTTATGCCTTTGTCAAACAGACAGGCGAAAGCGATTCCGAAGCGATACCGAACCGAAGCGAGACGTCAGTCCGATAGTTCTGTGTCACGCTATCGGGTCGTTTACGGTTAACTATGTGACTGGATTCAAACAATTCCATACATTACAAATAAAAACGTCACGCTTCGCATTCGTCACGCCTGTCTGTTTGACAAAGGCTTTAAGGAAAAGGTGGTAGTGGTGGTGATTGGTAGGTTCTAGAATTTTTAGACTTGTGCCATCTACTAACTTTATCTTGGAAGTCATTTAAATCGATGGTGGAAAATACTGTAGCCCTAGCATGATTTTTCATGTCTTTGTTACGTAAACTGGAACTTTGACGTTAATATGATGGAAAAATAGTTCCTTGTTCGTACACTAGATTCGCTTTTTCAATTTTTCATACAATAAACGCAGTACATACTTCAAGTACTCTGTAAATTAAATACAAAAATTGTGATAAGATCTCTGGACTAACCAATATAAACTCAAAGTCATTTTAAAGATATTGTGACCTTACTATGAAAATATGAAGAAAGAAATATCCACCAACTCGCACTGGGCCATGGTGGTGATTTAATCCTGTTCCTCTTTTTCTCTTTACACATAGGAGGCCTGTGTTTCCTCCTCACATAGAGAAGACCTGAGTTTTCTCTTTATATAGAGGAGGCCTATGTTTCAGTAGTTAGAACTTTATAGGCTAATTATATCCGTATGATTGCAGTGCCAGTTGCCGAACTACTGAACGCTACCACATTTACATCTCTGCGCTCGATCATATCAAAATTAGTGGACAAGCAGGAAACTGGTAAGCTGAACAATATTATTTATTTATTTGGTCGGTTAATAGTGGCATATCACGGGTATCTTCAGACCTTTTGACCTCGCACTCAGTTGATAACAGTGATGCTAATAGCACGTCAAATTTATGCTGGAGAGGCAACCGGTAAGATGGTCCATTAGCATTTTGTCGAAAATAATGTAGATAAGACAAACCATAGCTTCAGCGCTGGCACGGTGTTGAGGCTTTAGAGAATAGCACGGGACACGTTTGGTGCAGTGGCTGAGAAATTGGACTCCTGCGCTATGTGTTGTGGGTTTGATTCCCGCACGCAACAAATATTTGTATGATCTGCAAGTAGTTGTTCCGGGTCTGGGTGTTTGTGTATGTGAGTTTCTTTGTTTGTAAACGCACCCACGATACAGGGGAAATTCCTAGAGTGGGGCAACGTTCTAAAAAAAAAAGAAAAGAAAAAGAAAAAATAGGATGTGATGTGCGGGACAGCATTTAGGCGGGCGTTCAAACTTCAAACAAAGTCTTCTAATTACCTCAATCTCCCCTTTCCAGCCAAAGTGAATTCCCTGTTCTCCCTTACGGAGACGCTGGCAGCTCTGGTGTTCCACCCGTTCTACTCCTGGATGTATATGAAGACTCTGCATGTGTTGCCGGGTGCTGTATTCCTGACCAGCGCGGCTATTGCTGTACCACCCTCGATTATACTTCTGTAAGTTGTACAATGTGCAGTCGTGGCTCAGTGGTATCTGCCCAGACTTACGAATGTCTAGGCCAGCGGCTTCACCCGCGTGGAGTTTCACGTGTTATTGTGAGTCAACCATAAAAGATAGATATATGCTGTCAAGGAATATTTTTATATAATTTTCAGAAGAACATTTCCGTCATACATGATTTCTATGTAGCTTTAACCACTAAGGCTGCACACGCGACGGAAGCTTAAAAAATGGAGTAACTTCCCGTTTTCCCAATATTTCCCTTCACTGCTCTGCTCCTATTGATCGTAGCGTAATGAAAAGTATACTATAACCTGCCCATGAGTATGAAGAATAATTGTGCCAAATTTCGTTAAAATTTGTCGAGTAGTTTTTGTTTCTATAATGAACATAAAGACAGACAGACCGACAGACAAAAATTTTACTGATTGCATTTTTGGCATCAGTAGCGAGCTCTAATCACCCCTAGATAGTAATTTTTTAAATATATTTCATGTAGATAGATAGAATTGGCCTCTCCACAGATTATTATAAGTATAGATAAAATCATCACCATTGCTCTCAAAAAGGAAAAACATTGTGAGGAAACTATTAACCTGTCATAAATGCAAAAAAATCCTGGATATACTTAACATTCAACCCGCTCATTATACCACGTGGGACATTATGAACCAATCCCTCTCATAGAGAGGAGGCCTGCGTCCCAAGAGGGGAAAAATGATGATTATGAAGTAAACGTCGACGTCCAAGAAATATAAGAGATATAGAATAGCTCTATAATGCCTTTGTCAAACAGACAGCCTAGTCCGAAGCGATAACGAACCAATACGAGACGTCAGTCCGATAGTTCTGTCACGCTATCGGATCGCTTTCGCTTTCCTATGTAACTGGCTTCAAATAATTCCATACATTACAAATAAAAACGCCTCGCTTCGCATTCGCTACATACAGACAGGGTTTGACAAAGGCTTAAGTGTTTAATCTGACATGATTACTAACACTATTGTCATAATAATAATATAAGTGTAGCAACACTAGTAAGCTGGCAACATTATTATTAAAAATGTCGTATCATCTGTGGCCTGTATAATTGTCTAAATAATGTCGTCTCCACTGTATTTAATTAAAGTCTTTCAACAGTATTAACTATTTTATTATGATTCTGTCACACCTTTATTATATAACATGGTGTCAGAAGTTAAGTGAGTCAATGTAATAATCTATTCAGTGAGTGCAAAAACAAAAAATTAAAAAAATGCCGGACCAGCCAGGAGCGTCGGCGTCGTCGTCTTGTAGTCAAAAGGCTCAAACTATTCAAGTCAGAGGGTCAATACCAGAATTTAATTACAATGCAAGTAATAAGGCGCAAGAATGGAAAAGGTGGATGAGCCAGTTCAAAATTTATATACGACGACGGGACTTGAAAATGAAGGTGACAAACGAAAAGTAGCCATCTTGCTACATTATTTAGGCAGTATGGGCCTCGAAATTTTTAATTCTTTTGATCTAGATATTGACACAATTGGATATTCGTCATTATTAACGAAATTCGAAGAATATTTCACGCCTAAATTGAACCTCACGTATGAACGCCATAAATTTTTTACAAGACAACAGCAAATTAACGAATCAATTAATGATTACATTACCGTGTTACAAAACTTAAGTCTAAACTGTCAGTTTGACACACTAAGAGAAAGTCTAGTAAAAGATGTTTTTATTTGTGGATTAAATGCAGACAACATTGAAATTAAAAAACGTCTAATCCAAGAAAACAAGACCACCCTTGATGAAGTCGTTCAACTGGCCCAGGCTATAAAGCATTCCACAATTCAGACAAACGAAATATCAAACGAAGAAAACGTTCTTGGAGCAGTATACAATCAAAATAGAGGAAAAGGTTATAACAGGGGCAGAAGCAATAGCAGAGATGAAGGTCATACCAGGAGTCGTACCAGGTCAGGTCAAAGAAACAGAAGCGACAACAGGTCAGAAGTTTGTACTAGATGTGCTCAAAAACACCGTTTTAAATGTCCAGCTTCAAATGTAGAATGTAATAATTGTCATAAAAAGGGTCATTATGCTAAATGTTGTTATTTTAAAAAAGCTAATAATAAAGGTAACAAGTCTTCGGTAAATGTAGTTAAGTCACAGTCTCAAGATAGTAATAATAGTCAAAAAGTGGAAGAATTATTTATGGGTTCAATTTATGCATTGGGTGAAGTTTCAGTTAATAGTATGGAATCTTGGAATATTCAAATTAAAATTAATAATCATGTCATAACTGGTATGCTAGATACTGGTGCTCAAGCAAATGTGATGAGTATGAGTACATTTCAAAGTCTAGAACTGTCTGAAAATTTAATAAAGCCGTCTTCAATTACAATAGTAACATTTAGTAAACAAAATCTGCCTGTTAGAGGTCAGACTGTCTTAGGGTGTTTTATAAATGAAAAGCAAAGTCAGATTCCTTTTATAATTTTGGAAATTAATTGTGCTACTGTCATAGGGCTGAAAACATGTTCAGAGCTTAAAATTATTAAAAGAATTAATACAGTCTCATTTAATTCAGAAGTTGAAAATAATTTATTTAAAGAATTTAAGGATGTATTTGAGGGTCTAGGTTGTGTCAAAAAACCATGTCATTTAGAAATAGACAGATCAGTCAATCCGGTTATAGAACCACTTCGTAAAGTTCCTTTTAGTCTACTTAAAGAATTAGAGTCAGAGTTAGCTAGGATGGAAAAATTGGGTGTAATAGTTAAAGTCGATGAACCAACTCGTTGGGTCAGCAGTATAGTCATCACCAAAAAACGAAATGGTGCACTCAGAGTTTGTCTTGATCCACGAAATTTAAATAAAGCCATTTTGAGACCACATTATCCATTTCCTAGTATAGACACAGTCAAGTCAAAATTAAAAGGTGCTACAGTGTTTTCAACACTAGATGCAAATTCTGGATTTTGGGCAATTCCACTAGATAGTGAATCGTCACAATTATGTACATTTATTACTCCGTTCGGAAGGTATAGATTTCTTCGTTTACCATTTGGGGTCTGCTCAGCACCAGAGCTCTTTAATGCCATTATGGTTGATCTATTCAAAAATATTCCAAATATAATTATATATTTTGATGATTTAGTAGTCCATGCGTCGTCCCAGAAAGAACATGACACAATTTTAAGAACTGTGTTAGAAAGGGCTAGAGAAGTCGGAATGAAGTTCAATATGTCAAAGTCTAAACTAAACAAACAGTCAGTCACATACATGGGTCATTTATTTGATGCACAAGGAATGCGTCCTGATCCTAATAAAGTCACAGCTATTGTAAATATGTCAAAACCTAACAACACAAAAGAATTAAGTCGCTTTTTAGGAATGTTAACTTATCTGTCGCCTTTTATTAAAAATTACTCTGAGAAAACTAAAAATTTGAGGGCACTCCTTAGGAAAAATGTAGTTTGGCAGTTTCATGATATTCATGAACAGGAATTTAAAAATTTACAAAGTATAATTACAAAGGCTCCAGTTTTAGCATATTTTGATCAAAATGAAAAAGTAATTTTGTCATGCGATTCGTCACAATCAGCTGTTGGTGCAGTCATGTTGCAAAATAATAAACCAATAGCATATGCTTCAGCAACATTAACAGATAGTCAACAACATTATGCCCAGATAGAAAGGGAATTACTCGCAATTGTCTTTGGATGCCTAAAATTCCATCAATATATATATGGACATAAAATAATTGTTCACACAGATCATAAGCCGTTAGTACCCTTATTTAAAAAGTCCTTAAATAAAATTCCTCCCAGACTAGTACGCCTAATGTTAAAAATTCAACAGTACGACTTGGATGTCATGTATGCCCCAGGCAAGAAAATGTATATTTCTGATACCCTATCGAGAGCACCCCTACCAGAGTCTATGTATGAGCTAAATGAAAATGTTGAAGTTCATGTCGGAGTATTAATATCAAGTCTTGAAATATCTAAAGATAGGCTCAATAAATTTAAAGAAGAAACTCGTACTGACAAGTCATTGACTAGTCTTATTCAATTTGTTAAGGAAGGGTTCCCGTCTGACAAAATTAATATTCCTATTGAGGTTCGTCCATATTTAAAATTCATGGATCAAATATACCTTGCTGACGGACTTGTCTTTAAAGGTGAAAGTGTCATAGTGCCTCAGTCTCTTAGAAAAGAAATGTTGGAAATAATCCATCAGGGTCATTTTGGTATGTCTAGGTCGGTTCAATATGCTAAAGAATCTTTATTTTGGCCTAATATGGTCAATGATATTAAAAACGTAGTCAGGTCTTGTGCAACATGTCAGCAATTCAGTAATAATAACAGTCGGCAACCATTGTTAAGTCATCAAATAAAACTACTTCCTTGGAGCAAAGTAGGAGTTGATTTCATGGATTTTCAGGGACATAAATATCTGGTCTGTATAGATTATTTTTCTAAGTACATTGAATTAGCTTTAATGCAAAGAACAACAGCTCAATCTGTAATTAAGGAATTAAAATCAATTTTTTCAAGGCATGGTATCCCATCCATTATGGTCTCTGATAATGGTCCTCCATTTGGTTCAATTGAATTTCAAAATTTTATGAAGTCATGGGACATTGAACATGTTACTAGTAGTCCAAATTATCCTCAGTCAAATGGACAAGTCGAAAGAGCAGTTCAAACTCTAAAAAATATGCTTAACAAATCAAGTCATGCAAATTCTGACATTTATTTAACTTTACTTCAGTATAGAAACACAGCAACAGACAGTCTGGCATCCCCATCACAACTATTAATGTCTAGGAAATTAAGAACAGTCATTCCAACCACAACAGAACAATTAAAACCTAAAGTAACTAAACCTCAATTGTATTATAAATATTTGCAAAATAAGTCAAAGTCATTCAAAACTAAAGGTAAAAATTTAAGTCCATTGCATATAAATGATGTTGTAATCTTTAAGTTGCTTCCTTCTGATAAGAAATGGAGTAAAGGTGTAATAATCAAAGTAGGTCCTGAACCTAGAAGTTATGTGATTAGTAGTAATGGAAGAACATACAGGAGAAATAGGATACAAATTAAGAAATTTTATGATAATACTTGTGTGGCTACTGACTATTCTACTAGTGTTGATGATAATAACTGTGCATATGAAAATAATACAGACATTGATTTTGAAGTGCTTCCTACAGAGGTTAGTCCTGAGCAAAATAATACAGCTATTGATTTCGAAGTGCTTCCTACAGACATTAGTCCTGAGCAGAATAATACTGGTGAATTCAAAACCAGATCTGGTAGAGTTGTCAATAGGCCAAATAGGCTAAATTTGTAATGATGTGTCATGAGCATCTCATTTAGTATTTTGTATAAGTATTTTGTGTAAGTGTTTTGTTGTAATGTTTAATTATTGTACTTGTCATAAATGTAACTTGTGTAAGTTTGCCATTTAATTTAAAAGAAGGGAGATGTCATAATAATAATATAAGTGTAGCAACACTAGTAAGCTGGCAACATTATTATTAAAAATGTCGTATCATCTGTGGCCTGTATAATTGTCTAAATAATGTCGTCTCCACTGTATTTAATTAAAGTCTTTCAACAGTATTAACTATTTTATTATGATTCTGTCACACCTTTATTATATAACAACTATCATTAGAACTTAAAGCAGGATATTTACCATGTTTATTATTCGTTTTGAGTTTCCGATATTTCGGCATTGTTGCAAGCGCCATGATCACGAATGAACTTAAGTTATTGCGGGTGTCACTCACAACTTTGTCGGCACATCGTATTTACTTATTTCTTTTTAAATTCATGCAACAGGGTAGTTTACTGCACAAGTAAATTGAAAATTTGTTTAGATCCTCAGTTAAGGTATTCAAAAACAATGGTTATATATTATATACAAAGATGAAATGCTTCGATTGGGAGTAGGGCTTGTGACGTCATTACGACGTTTTGTGATTTTAAGAATCGTATCTTCGTCAATTTGGTTTACGTAACGAAAGAAAAAATATGGGTGTAATATATTTTGATATCTATCTTTCGGACTAATCAATTATTAAAATAACTATAAAAATATAATTTATAAAATTAGAAAACAAATATATATAAAATTAGAATTAAAATTAGTTGATTAGTCCAGGTGCACCTTTTTCATAAGATTTTTCGTTCAACACAAATTAAAATATAATTCATCCCATTCCAGGTTCTTCTACATCCAGCACAGAAGAAGCCTAAAGAGCACGAGAAAGATGGCTCTAGAAGCAGAAGAAAAGAAAGACGCTAAAGAGGCAGAAGCCAAGAAAACGGACCCTCTTCAATTCATCGCTTCACCCGCGGATAAAGAGAAAATTGAAATGGGAAAGAAAAGTTAGTTGTAAAAAATCTTAGTATTACTTAGGGTTAATTACTTTAATGAAATTGAACGATCAGGACCTTTAAACAGGGTTCGAAGCTGACAGTTTATGAACACCTATAACTTTATATATAGTATTTTACACCTACGCATAAACTAACGCCAGGGTTGTTAAAGCTTTTTTTGGAAAAAACATCGATTGCGAGCAGAATTTGAACAATGTTCTGACAATAGACGCTCTTACCAACCGAGCAATAGCAGTCATGCTCACAGAGTCGAAATCTTGGCTTGATGAACTGTCTAAACAGGTAAGCATGGAAAGTAAAGGAAAATTGAAAGACGTCTGTCATGATCTCTTGCGTTCCATCCAGGGCGGGAAGACTCATTTGATGAGTTAACATGTATAAACAAAAAAACGACGGTTTGCTCTAGGAGTGCCGGCAGAAATGAAAACTTAGAAATGAAAAAGTCTTACGAGTTTTCGATCAGGTCACGTGTCCTGACGTGAGTTTAACATTTTTTACCCATTCCAAAAAAGTGCACAACGCCGCTAAAGAAGTTTTCACTTCAAAAATCGTCGAATTCTTCTTCACTCGATTTTTTCTTGCCACAAAAAAGCTTCGTTGGTAAAATCAGCTCTTACGTGTTAAATAGTTGGAAAGTATTATTACTAACTATTGTTTTACTAGGGTAGGGTACTGGGCAAAGTTCTATGAAGAGTGGCGCGTGATACAGATGAATTTGTGATAGATATTATTAAAGAGCACAATGTTGGTGAACAAATCTATACTATAACTGTGACGAATGCTATTCAAAACTGAATTGATTGGTAGAGACTGTCGACGTGTATTTGTTAGCTCCAAGTTGCCAGGCTGTCGGTTTTTTATCGGTTACATTTCGGAGAGTGTGCGATGGAACAGCAAAATTAAATTCCACCTGGCCCTTTCCATCATCGGACTAAAAAACTAACGGCAATGCGCCATCGTTTATAGTAGACATCCCTCCGGTACGAGTACGTACAAAGTGTTTTGCCAATACTTTATTGTGCGCACAGCTAAGGAATGGAATTCCCTGCATCTGTATTTTCCAATAGCTATAACCTTGGGGTCTTCAAGTCAAGAGTGAAAAGGTTACTTCTAGGCAAGCGTGCTTCACTGTCGACCACATCTTCGCTTACCATCAACCGAGATAGTGGTCAAAGACGAACCTATCATTAAATAAAAACTAAAAATTACACTCGCTAAATAATAAATAAATGAAAATTGAATAAAGCGGCATGTTAATAGCATTGCTGTTAGACCTAAACTAGAGTACTAGAGTCAAGTGCAAACCCATCTAAAATAAAAAATTAAAAATTCACTACGCTGAGTAGGATTTGTTATTTAAATTTCTACACTACATGAAATGAAATGAAACGAAATGATGTTTATTTATGCAAGTAGCTTATATGAACACCTTTACACGTCCTTTTTTTTACTAGGATAGGCCGGGGTTTCGTACCTGACTACTCTGAGAAGAAACAGCCGAAACAAACTCAGAGGTCGCAGTCTCTTTTGAAGTCCAGACATTATATGTAGATCAGGCTATACGAACACCACGCAGGTCAGTGTCTGAAATGGTCTTTTGAAGAAAGAACCACACAAATTCTAGTGAACTAATACGAGTACCTACGATTAATACCGTACGTAATTTTATTTTCTGAACTCTTCATTATTTTTTAACAGAACAACTTTGCCCACTTCCTTAAAAAAATCCCACTATTTTCAAAACGATTCGAGAGTTTTTGTAAAGTCTAGATTTTATTTGGTTGTACATTTTGTGTTTAATTTTAATTTAAGAAAAAAAATCGAATTATTGTAGCGAATTTGCGCAGTCTTTTAAGGTTTCTGTTTTTATTAATTTTATTTTTTTTTAAATTTGTAACAAAGCTAGGAATTGTATGTGAATGTATGTATAAGTAGTAATTATATCGTATTGTTTTTATTATGAAATTAATGTGAATAAATGTCTAAAATAAATGAATGCTTTAATCTTCTGAAGAGTTTATTTGTTTGAACGCGCTAATCTCAGAAACTACTGGTTAGAGATGAATAATTCTTTAAGTGTTGGATAGTCCATTTATCGGATACGGTTATAGGCTATACAACATCACGCTACTACCAATAGGAACCGAGCAGCGGGTGTGAAACCACGGGGACCAGATAGTAAATTGATATCTGCAAGATTATGGTGAAAACCACATGAAAATCTGGTACAAAGTTTTGAAGAACAGAGTGATCAAGCAGACAGAAAGGTTACGTTTATTTTTAATTTATGTAATATTTATGGATAAATAGATAGCATATGCTTTATTGTACACCAAAATTGTTACACAACTGTTATAAACAGTATTAATTAGGTGCGGTTTAATGGCGGTCTTATAGCTAATAGCGATATTGTCCAGACACCCTTTGAATGAACTGTACGAACTGAAAATAAAAAGGTAAACTGTGCCTACTTCTAAATAATTTATTTATGTATATGGATAATAATATAAGTGGGGTTTTATTTTTGTAAATATTGAAACAAAACACTTACAACAAAGTTTTTAGATATTCTGCAGGTACGAGTAATGCAAATGTTAGTAAAAGAATAGTATTTATTCAAGCTAATTACTATTCCCGAAGGACATCATTAACTTCATATTTTACAGTTCAAATGTGACTTTGTAATATGAACTTTACTCCACTTAATTTTAGGTACAAATTGCTGTTATCTTGTTTTGTTTTCGAGTTGTGTAGCTTGTTCCTTATTTTTATCAGAATTTAAAGCTTCGTTTAGTTTTAATGTAAACTTTTGCTACAATAAATGCCTCAATGAACTTTAAACACTAAATCAATGTGAAAATACTTTTGTATACAAACTAATATTCTTAGTACTTAAAATGTGTAAAAGACATATTTATTCGTTTAGGAATCGAATTCACATTCTGTAATTGTATGTATAGAATTGCATAAACTAAATGTAAATTAAGTTTACCTACATTTTTTTTAATGCCTTGATAAGTTTTGGTTTCGATTCGCTAACTATACTTTAGCTAGTAAATCGAAAACGAAGCCTCTTTATGGTAAAAACAACCTTAAAACACTATGTGTATGGATGAAGATTAATTGACAGAATGAATGCAATGCAATAAAGAACTAATTTAAATTTAAATTGTCAGTAATTTATTTTGTTCGTGTTTTTGTTACAACCTTTTTAACCCTTTCTTCTTAAATGTATGAAAGTTATCCCGCCATTAAAAGGATTGTCAGACTTGAAGGACCAGAAACCAAACAGTTCCTTAAGTTGCATGGTGCATTTTGAACCACTTAAAAACTCTATAATGCGTAAGGGTGGTTTAACAAAGAATCAGGTTGTCGACATAGACAGGTCAGTAGGGGAATAGTGTATAAGACGGCGACACACACTTAAGGCAAACTTAACACAATACTAACGTAGCGCAAGCGCCAAGAGGACGCCATTTATTAATGGCCGCTTGCAAATGCCGTTCTGATGGCGCTTGCGCTACGTTAGTGTTGTGTTAAGTATGCCTAAAGAGTGTATGTCCCCATTATACCCCGTGTCCCCGTCTTAAACACTGTTCCCTTATGGCACAGAACTGGTTCGTTCAGGCAAAAAAACCTAGTGCATTTGCGTGGGTAAAGGGCTATTGAAGGGCACCGTGGATTTTAGTAATTATGAGTCTGAGAGTCCCTCCCGCTCTGCCCTGGGTGGGAGGACTTATTTGGTGATTTTACCACGTTAAAAAAAAAGCGTATTTACGTGGGGATCTGGATGCGATTCCCGGGTCGGACAAAAGTGCGACTGATTTTTTCTATTAGCATTTCTCAGTAACTAGCAGCCCCTAGTTTGGAAGTTGGTGGTATGTTACTCTTGTGCCTCGGATAGCACTTTAACCGTTGGTCTTGCTCCTGATCTATCTCCCACTCAGACCGCTAATCTTCGATGTAAAACTGTGTACGGATAGCGCGTTCGAATGAGTCGCACAAGCGTGCTTTCGAACTATGGTGATTCGCAATACAGTTATGTCGCACAAGCATCAGTCACACATTCCTTTGTCGAACTGACTCGATAAATCTGTATTGACTACGATACAAAATCGATTGATTGCAATAACAATGATTTGTCTTTTGTATGCAGTATTGTCGTTATATAATATTTATATGATAATACTGCACACAAAATGAAAGTCATCGTCAGTTTATCATTGCTATTGAGGGTTGTTGACGCTTATATTAGATTTTATTTATTTTATCTATACATATAATAAATCTGTAGAAGGGTCAATTCTGTACATTGAAAATATTGAAAAATAAATAGCGGGGGATATTGCTGGATCGATACCAAACCCAAATATGTGAATAAAAAAATTTTTGCCTGTCTGTCTATCTGTATGTGCAGGCATCACGTGAAAACTAACGGCTCGATTTCGATGAAACTTGGTATAGTTATACCTTATTATCCTGGGCATAAAATAGGATACTTTTTATCCTGCAAAAATACGTAGAAAAAAAAATCTTACTTTTCAGTACAGAACGCGAGCTCAACAGCAGTAGCTCAATAGAGGGATCTCCTTAATTATGTGGCTCAGCCGTATTTGGGTCCAATAGATATTCATAAGATGTCGTTGTCAGAGTTACTCAAAATGGAGAAATAAACAATCCACGCGAAGACATACATCCGCGCGGACGGAGTCGCGGGCGGAAGCTAGTAAGATATAAAGGTCTCGAAACTGTGTAAGCAGGATACCGTGGCCCTTTAATGCAAAGAGCAATTGAAGTGTATTGGCGTGCTTGAGTGGAATCATCTTGTGCGAGAAATTATAACCTAGAGTTGTGATAAGATTGTATTCCATTTACAAATAATATTAGAAACCCGACCGATTATGTTATCATAATTCAATCTGCATACCTGGAGGGCGAAAGAAGTTTCTCTGAGGTTCAGTTTTCAACATACATTTCGGCGAAAAACTCTGATACCTGACGCTATAAGACATTATGTCGATTACATGTGTTGTTTGTGTAAGTGTTTTTTATCTAAATATATAAATTTCATTGTGCACCGCGATTCTGAAAACGAAAACAAAATGGTGGAAGACCTATCGGTCGGCCCTATCGGGCCAAAACCAATATTTATATTTATTTATTATTCCTCCCGCCTACCCACTTTTTTATCATGGTTAAATCATCAAATGAGTCCTTCCACCCAGGGCAGAGCGGGAGGGACTGTCAGTATCATACTGACTGAAATCCAGGGTGTCCTTCAATAGCCCTTTACGTTCCGGGGTCACGGTAATTACGTAAGTCCCTTAATGCAGGTATTTGCCGAAGTAAAGCAACCTTGCCTTACTGATAATACCTGTACGCAACGGCAGGACAGACTTTTGTGTCACCTTCGTGCCCATTTTCCATGTTCGCGGTCGACTGGATAACTCCCACAGTCCATCAGTGACCGGAACTTTGGACTGGGGCTCCAGCCACCTCGTGAGCACTACAGGCGGCGGTTACTTATTAGTCTCCACCTACATTTCTGCGTCTCATCCCAGTAGACTTCACAGTTCACACCTGTGCTTCCAAGTACAATGTGGGGTAGCCCGTTATGGCATACGTGGCGTCCATAGTCCATATTTAACAGTATAAATGTAATTTTTTTTATAAATAAATATTAATAATGTTTCCAGTATGTAGTTATGTACAGTAAAGGCATTAAAGATTACGTACACTGGGAAGTATAATTGATTGAAGTCCGTCATCGTCAGTTCAATTATCATAAAATGTCTGTGTCCAAATTTTTTTTCGTAAGCTGAAAGCGACGAACGCAGATTCGAACCTCTTAAAATACACAATAGGTAGTTTATTTTTTACTGGGTTCTGACGTCACGAACCTCCACTCTTCCTGACGCGTTTTATTTTTGTAAACATTAACTGATTTAAGACAAAAAAAATATATATCATTTTTTTCAGAACTGACTGAATAATCCATTTGTAATTTATAATATCTTTAGTTTTTTTGGTAGCAAGTTGTACAATAAAAGCCTTATCATTACAAATACAGGGTGTATAATTGGTCTTCTGAACAAGTTTAAGCAAATCATGCTAAATTCTGCGAAAAGGAGCTTAGGATTATAGTCAATAAACATTATTTGTTCAACATAATAGTTGTACAATCAAAACTGTTATAGTTGCATATACAGGGAGTATATTTGCTCGCGCAAACAAATTAGAGCAAGTCATTGTAAATTTTTAGATAAGGAGGATTATAAAGCGACGAAAATATTTGTTCAACTACCTACTTATTAAAGTTGTACGATTAAAGCCGTTATAGTTACATATACAGGGAGTATATTTGATCAAATGGAGAATTTTAACGTAGTCATTGTAATTCTTTGAAAAGAATTATTAGATGAAACAACAAAAACATATTTTCATTATAAAGGTTTTAGAATACGAGCCGTTATAGTTGCATATACAGGGCGTATAATTGATCGTCGGGACAAATTCAAGCAAGTCATAATTAATTCTTCGATAATGAAGATTATAAAACTGATCGCACTTTTGTCATTACTGCACGCGCCGCAACTTTAGAATCGAAATATGAAATCGGAAATTGCTGAAAGCATCCGAATAACGCTTATGACGTCATAATATCATAAAATGGGCGCGTGGGTCGTGTAAGGTGCTGACATATGTCCGACCATCTTTAAAGGACAAAAATATTGGTTCCACACACCAAAACTATACGATAAAAGCCGTTATAGTTGCACTTATCGGGCGAACAATTTGACCAATTACAGCAAATCATAATTTTGTACATTATTTATTGTTTATGCGAAACCCGATACACCTGTCTAGTATTTTTGTGTAAAGAATCTATGTACCAAATTTCAAAACCGTATCATAAAAAATCACAAAGTTATAAGCTAACAGGCTTATAACTTTGTGTTACATGCGGCCGTATTATGACGTCTTAAAACCAGGCTTGTTCCAGTGAGTGAAAGGGACAGAGCTATACAAGTCGTCTAGCGCCACCTCGTTCACTCACTGGAAACAGCATTATTTTAAGACGCCATAATACGGCCCCTGGCTCTCCGTTCAATAACATGCTCATTTCACGGCGGTTCGCGATAGCCCCGCGCAAACCGATCCTCCCGTGTCGTACATTGGTAATAGTTTGGCAATGGGTACCCAACCGTATGGTGATTGTATTGTAATTATCTGGTGAAAAAAAATGGAACCAAATACAACATTGTGTTAAAGTTATTGGAATCGATTCAGTTACTGATTCTGAACAAACTATATTCAAGTTTCGCATAATAATAACATACTAAAAATAATGTTGTATTGACTGAAGACTTAACTCTGAGCAGAATTTACTGCTCACCACTTGGTGGCTACGCATCATGCTACGTCGAAGCATGCTACGAGTTACGAAGGCTCCCATAGATAGTCAATTTTGAATTCACTTAAAAATGTGGAGTTATTATTATTGAAACGTTGGTTGATTATTTCTTGTTTATTATTATTGTTACAACAAGAGCAATCTAAAATCGATTCAATGCGAAACTTTTTATCATCAGTTACTTAGGAATTAGTAAGATATGTTCTCTATACACTTGAAAAAAATCTTTCCTGTGAGACGGTTGCACAACAATGTGTAATATACCGTTATAATAAGCCTGTATAAATAATACATGTAAAATGAATTGTAATCAAAATAATCCAGGTTCAAATAGAGCGCACGAAAGAAGCTCAAATTATAAAAAAAAATAACTTCTCACTGTTACTGACAGACAGAAGGAATACAGATAAGTTAAGCAGGTTTTGGTCTATACGTACGATAAGGCAGTATTTGTCAAACAAAAGAACCGACATAGTGGATTTTACTTAGTACGAGTCTGACAGGCCCCTCCGTATCACCCAGGGCGGGTGGACTCAATTGATGAATTGACCACCTAAAAAGTGTACACATGCATATAAATCTAGAAATGCATTGGTACAAAAATGGTCAAGGTAGAGCTGTTGTACAGTCACGAGCAATAACACGTTTACACTTAACAAAATTCAAAGGCAATTAAGTCGTGAAATACTGTTTTCCACTTTGAAATAAGACCTATTTCGTAATATGGCTTCCAAAATAGATGTCTAATGAAAAGGCAAAAGTTTAATCAATATGGTAGCAGAGCATCGCTTTTCAATACAATGCTTAGTGTATATGTTACGGCTAATAGCCGAAGTGCGGTTGCGCCTAGTTTCAGCCGGCTACAAACGAACTAGGCGCAGCCTCGGGACTTGCTGACACCCCGACTCGGACAATTTAGGTTAGAAGAGCATGTGGCTGGCTGCACCTAGTTGTAGCCGGCTAAAACTAAGTGTAGCTGCTCTTCGGCTATTAGCCGTAACATATACATACTATTGCTCGTGACTGTACGTATGCATTTCTGAATTTCAGTTTTTTTTCCTTCAATTGCCCTTACTTTCCAAGGTCACGGTTACCTGATTAGACAGTGCCGCGACCCCTGAAGGTGGATTTCTATTTCAATTTTTTTTTGTTCACACAGAAAACATTAAACTTCAATACAGATACAAGAGTACAAACGTACTGTTTCTTGTTTCTTCCTTTTTAAATCCGTTTTAACGTCGTTGCTCAAGAATCATTGCTCAAACGGGATACCTTTTTTGCATCCCAACATTTTGAGGGCGGAGAGATGTCGACATCCAATGCATATAATTCAGTCAATTTCATCACATTTTTCGATTCCCAGAATCGTTCATCTTTAGTATGTTACATGTACGTAACATACTAAAGATGAAGATTCATACTAAAGATGAAGTTACGTACATGTACGAGTAACATACTAAAGATGAACGATTCTGGGAACTGATAAATGTAATGAAATTGACTTGGTTGTGATACAGAGTTATATCATTGAAAACACACCAACTGTCGTTTAATCCGTATTTATTGCCTTATCAATTTACTACAACAATCAGTGATTACGATACTTAATGTTTTTATAACCTTTGCTATGTTTCACCTTCAGTAATAATTCCATTGACTTTTGTAACAAAGAAGGTCCCTAATTGTTCTTTCACATAGGCATTATTGACACGTGAAAAAAATGATTTAACTTAATGAAAAATTAATAAAATTTTGAAATGTCAAACGTAATGAAATTTTAATTATAAATTGTTTTGAATTAAAAATTAAGTATGAAATGAAATAATAAAATATGATAATGAAAATTTGAACTGTAAATAGAATTGCTTAATTAATCGTGGTTTGAATGTCTATAATGAATTGTTTGATGAATATTTTTAATGACAATTTAAGAAAATTTCGTGAAGATGAATGAAATTATTAACATAATAATGATGTTTAATAACATGAAATGAATATTAATAATTGTTATCAAATCATCATCATCAGCCTATAATGTTCCCACTGCTGGGACACAGGCCTCCTCTCTGTGAGAAAGAGTGGGCCATGTTATCAAATATTTTAATGATAATTTTAATTAATTGTGTCTGCCAATGGCTTAATTGCCAAGAGCCTCGAATAACATCTGAAATAACATCTGGCTCTCGCTTGGCAGCTGGATCAGGCGCCTGATTCAGAAGGCAGTACTTCTGGACACGGCGCGAATTGTTAGGAGGTTCCTCTCTCAGGAGCCCTGACCACCGGCAGCCCGGACCCTGTTCCCGGTGCTAGTGGACTGCTATTTTTTATATTTTTAAATGTTTTTAATGCTTTTTGTAAAAAATATTTAAAAATGTAATTTATAAGTATAAAAATGAATAAAGAGGGAAAAAAAAGTTCATTTAAGAAAATGTTAATGAACGAAAGCATTAAAGTTACGTTGAATGTTAAGTCGGTTTATGCCAAAACAAAATTTGAATGCCATGTTAAGTTGAATGAAATATAAAAGATATATATGTTGAGTGTTATGTCAAATATTGTTAATTCTTATTTTAATGTTATTTACTTTTAATTATTTCTTACTAGTTATACGCTGCTACTTCTGCTACTACTACATGACTTTACACGTTATTTTAATAGGTTTTAATACGGTTCACACTACTATTTGGAGAAATATTTTCGGACGGCTTTTTGGTGGCTTTCTATAGAATATCCTGAAGATTAACATATATTTAATTACGACATACGAAGAAGAATGGTGGCCCAATGTTAACGGGTTACTTACCAGTTAAGTTCAGGGTTCAAACCCAGCCAGTCGTATTAAATTGTGTAAGTTATTTCA
Organism: Agrotis puta; assembly: GCA_943136025.2. NCBI lineage: Eukaryota > Metazoa > Arthropoda > Insecta > Lepidoptera > Noctuidae > Agrotis > Agrotis puta. The sequence goes on from OW964168.2 coordinate 1,658,023, forward strand.
TCACCACTGCTCTCAAAACGATTAAGCCTATGTCAAGCAGACAGGCGTGGCGAATGCGAAGCGTGACGTTTTTATTTGTAATGTATGGAATTGTTTGAATCCAGTCACATAGAAAACCGAAAGCGATCCGATAGCGTGACCGAACTATCGGACTGACGTCTCGTATCGGTTCGTTATCGTTTCGGACTCGCCTGTCTGTTTAACAAAGGCCTTAAAGAAAACATCGTGAGCGTAGCATCAGTGAAGTGTAGGTTTCGCACGTCTTTTGTTAGATCGTATTAAAACAAGAAGTTGACGTGACTTCCCACGACCTTCCTCTCCCAATTCATCTACATCTATTTAACGTTTCCAGGATTTCGTATATTTCTGTACTGAAATCCATCAAAATTGGTACAGCAGTTTAGGTGTCAGCGTAACTAACAAACACAATCACTTTCGCATTTTATGGTTTTTAGACAACACGGTTTGTGCAGTGGTTTTAAGCAATAAACCGCTATGCCTTGTATTGAGGGTTCGGTTCCCAAACGGAAAAAATACTTTTGTAATTTGCAAGCAGTTGTTCCGGGTCTTGTGACACATGAGAAATTCTTATTAAAGGGCAAAGTTAACAAAAAAATGTATTAATCTCCAGGTTTTGACTTAAATCAAAACTGTGCTAGTAGTGTAGAATTTTAATAAATCAATTCTTAATTAGCGCCTAGATTGTATGAATGAAATAACTACTTATAAGCATACTTCGTGATCTTTCCTGCTGATTATAACACTGCATAAGATTGTGTCACATATTGTACGTGCCTATTTACTTAATTTTATTTAAATCTACTAAGTCTACAACAAATAGTAATCTATCTCCACTGTTTCAAAAAAATACGTGGGAAGATTCAGAAAAACCCACTGGCAACAAGTTCATACATTTAAAAAAAAAATATTCTCTTTATGAGTTCATTTTAAGAAAGATTTTGTTATGTTCATTAGACGTATGTATTAGATATACATTCGTCTAATGAACATAACAGTAAGGCCTGTTTTTGTGTAAAAATCCCCATTACAAGTTATGTAAATGTAAAAGATGTGCTTTTTTTTTGACTGTCAGACTTGTACTGGTAAAATCCACGGTGTCCTTCACTAGCCCTTTACGTACCGGGGTCACGGTAATTCGTAAGCCCCGCGACCTCGGCAGACTTTGGCCCCCTACAGGCCCCGCCACTATGCTGACACTCCTTAAGGCGCGCGTAGAACACAACGCGCCGTCGACCCCAGCAGATGTGCTTTTTTTTTTATCGTGGTAAAATCATCAAACGAGTCCTCCCACCCAGGGCAGGGCGGGAGGGACTGTCAAACTTGTACTGACTAAAATCCACGGTGTCCTACACTAGCCCTTTACGTACCGGGGTCACGGTAATGGGAAAGTCCCGCGACCCCGGCAGGCGAGCAGATGTGCTTGACATATATTTTGATTGGTCAACATGAGATTCGGTATAAGGTACCTTTATACCATAGCAGCATTCCTTTTTTTTATCATGATGTGTGTTAGATACAAGGACGGGGCGAAGTCCGCGGAGCGGTGCGGGACAAGTGAAACAACTGCAGGTTTGCAACGCACTGATTTATTCAGTTTAGACGGTGCGGGGGTAGCGAGTAGCGCGGGGGCGCGGGGTGGTGGCGGCCAAGGCGCAGCTCACATACACAACAGTGTGATCGGACGGTGAGTCACCCACTACTCGCCGTCCGCATGCCCGCGCCTATGTTGGCCGGAAATCGCATCGAGATGTCTGTTGCCGTGGGCGTCTCCCGCGACGGTTGGGTCGTGAGGTTGTATGCTGCCCTGTCCCTCACGCGTCCAGCCTCCTCCTTCGCTAGCATCACTGCTTCGTAGAAGGAGGTGAGGCAAAGCCTCTCTGAAACACAAATTGGTGTTTTCATTCCGCGCGTGCCAACTGGAAAACTGCGTTCGATATCTACCTTCAATTGGAGCTAAACCGAATGGCATATTGTTGTCATTTAGAATATTACTATGTAAAAGGTTCATAATGTACATATGTACTTACCTATTATAAAGATACGTTTATTAATACAAATATTTGAATGAAATATGAAGAGCCAATCAGATAATTGTCGTCGTTTCGAGATGTAACATTGTAGTAAATAATATATAGTGAGAAAATAAAGCTGAAGTAAATATGACACATCAAACTGTTTTGATTAATTTTTTTTACTCTCAAAATCAATCAACAAAGATTAGGTTAGTTTATTTAGTAACTAGCAACCCAGTACATATAAACCCTCCTCTTGAATCACTCTATCTATTGAAAAACCGCATCAAAATCCGTTGCGTAGTTTTAAAGATCTAAGCATACATAGGGACAGGCAGACAGACGTCGAAAAACGTACGGCGTAGCGTTTAAAAATAATTCTAATGATTTTATTTGAAAAAGACATAGGAAAACCAATCTTACTACTCCAGTACGAACAATAACTTTGATAATTATGATTTTACAATCATCATAGATTAGTTATGATTAGTCTACTAAGATATACACAATGTAGGCGGGAGTATTATTAATGTACGGCCATATCGCACGCTCCTTATATTTGTACGATACATCTGATATGCATATATCGCTAATCATTATAACTTTATTGACTACAAATGAGATATAATAAACAGTTCATGTTCAGCACCAGTCATATCTACAAGTGAATTATCGAACCAAACATTATTAAAAGAAAATAAATGACATTACAAAAGTGACAACAAAATGGAAGATAGAAATACAAATACAGACAAGGAACTAGAAGATAGAAAATATGAAGAGTTTACAGAAGAAGATCCTCTCAAGGAAAATGAAGAAAAAGAGGTTCAAATGACTTTTCGTGAAAAAGTGCTATACATGTTAAAGAATGTAACCTTAGAGCCCGTTTTATTGATGTTTGTAATATCGGCTATGATTCTCATGACGGCATCACAGAACCTCAATCTTGAGAAGGCGTGCCGAGTAAACCTTAACTTCACAGACGAAATATGTAACTCATTGAAAGCGCAAGATGTGGGCAGCCAGAATGAATACGAAAGAGAAACACAGAAACTGCTAGCTCGAGCTCTTTCTTGGAGAACCTACTTGTCAGCTACGATACCTTGTATTTTAGCACTTTTTGTTGGATCCTTCTCTGATAAAACAGGGCATAGAAAGTTTTTCATAATGATTTCAGTATCGGGACAAATGCTCATCGGTATCAACAATATGATCAACGTGTATTTCTTCCATCAGCTCCCATTAGAAGTATTGGTTTTCACGGAAGCAATTATTGAGGGTCTGTCTGGTGGGTGGTGCGTTTCTTTTCTCACGGCATTTGCGTTTATAAGCTCTATTACGACAGAAAAGACCAGGACTTTTAGGTTAGGTCTCGTAAGTTTTAGTGTGACTGTGGCTTTTCCTATTGGCATGGGTGTTAGTGGAATCTTGTTGAAGAAATTCGGATACTATGGATGCTACGGATTGACAACAGTCTTACAGACTTTCAACTTGGTATATCTCATTTTTATAGTGAGAGATCCTCCACGTAATAAAGAACAAAAGAAGGTAAGCAGTACAATGTTTTTACTAAATGTATTTTCCTTGTAATATGCTCTTAGTTACCTGTATAAATCTCCATCAATATCACTACTATTTCACAATATGAAACAGTCTAAAAACCGGTTGACTAAACAGGCAAATAAAGCTTTCACACGAAATAGGTTCTGGGTTTCTGGCACCGCTGTTTTATTCCAACCGAAGAAAAAAGAATGCCTAATCAAAGTCTGAAACGTCTAGACTAGGTATGAGGTCAGTTTTAAAGAAAAAAAAACATCTATATCGGAACTAAAACCCAAAACTTGTACCCTCTAAAGTTGCCACTTCAATCGTGCATAGTTTTTGCATTTCTTTGAAAACTTCTGTTTTTCTTCAGCATGACACTCAAGGGAAAGGCCACTTTTTCCGTGTCTTCTTCGATTGGAGGAACGTCAAAGATACCTTGAGTGTTGTCGTGAGGAAAACTCCAAATAACAGAAGAAAACGACTTTGTGTTCTACTGGGAGTCGTCTGCGTTTTATTTGGACCTATTTTTGGTAAGGCCTTTCATTATAATTAATTATACATCCTATGTTGTCTTGGTGTAATGCAATGGCTTTGGCCTGTGATTTCGCATGCGTCTATCTGAACTTGAACCTTAAAAAGAAGGCCCGTACGCACACGGAGTCTTCTATAATGGAAATGATCACCCGACCCTTTTTTATCCTTGTAAAATCATCAATTGAGTCCTCCCTACCATACTGTGAGACTTGTACTGACTAAATTCCACGGTGATCCTTCAAAAGCCGACCTCGAGCCATCTCCCAAAACGTGCACTTATTTTTGAACGTATTATTAGTGCCCGTGTAGGTACATGCCTAAACCAAAATACTCGCCCGCAACAAAACATATTGATTTCCTTTGCAAAAACTCGATACACACCTCTACCCAGTGATCATCTAGAGATTCTTATTCTAATTATTTGTCTTTTCCAGGTGAAATAGCAGTCATGTACTTGTCTACGAGGTACAGATTCAACTGGGACGAGGTCAAATTCAGCTTGTTCCAGACTTATAACTTCATCACTCATACTATTGGTAAGTTTTACGTGTTTAAAAAAGTTGACTTCCTTTTCTATTGACACATTCATTCTTATTAACTTTTTTGGCTATTACTTTACCAATTTTGTATTTCTAGGATTTTCTAGTACTATTTTGTTTCAGTATGTAGCCTATTTGGCTAGGCTACATACTGAGACAATATACACAGGCCGATCTTCCGGGTTAAGCCGCGCTTGCCGAGGTTGGTTAGTGGATGGGTGACCATCTGTCATAGCGAGCACGTAAAGCCGTTGGTCCCGGCTGTCACTTGTAGATCTTTGACAGTCGTTACTGTTAGTCAAAAGCTCTAAAGTCTGACAACCAGTCTTACCATGGGGTATCGTATTACCCAGTTACTGGGTTGTGGAGGTCCGACAGGCAGTCGCTCCGTGTAAAATACTGATATTCAGCTGCAACTGGTTTGACTGGAAGCCGACCCCAATATAGTTGGGAAAAGGCTAGGCAGATGATGATGTAGCCTATTTTGCTGGCTAACGACTCGGAATTTGATGATTCTTTCTTCAACCTTAAAACACCGAAAATAAAGTAGTTATTTTGACGGTTTTTGTAGCCTTGCGCGGGAGTTTTCGGAGCCTTGTTCTTAATTTCATCTCGAAGTAGTTGAAGTGCTGACTAAGAGTCAGGTCTCATTGACGGTAATTCTCGTTTTGATTGATTTTCATTAAATGTTCGTCGTTATAAACGTCCACTAACGTGATAATTCTCGATATTTCCCGTTAGTCTGGCCCTAGTGTAATCACTTCCCGTGATTCTCCGAAAAAGCACTATGATTACAATGTATGACAATGATATCATACGAACGATTACTAATTGTACTGAAATGAACGACTAAACTACGGTTAGGTTGAATAATAGATTATTTTAGTGATATAGGTAATTAAATCGTCTTTGGGGGTCGTTGTATTCACTCTAGGTAAAATGCACTCTATTGATGTCAATGATTTTTATCTTGATTTTCTGCTTAAAGCATCAAATGCTTAATGAAAACAATAATGTAACATTTAGAATATTGCTTTACACTAGGAATTTTTTTTTTATTGTTTTCAAAAAGATTTGTTTTATTCTAACGCCGGTGCTCTCAGACCGATGATAAAATTCAATATGCGACATCTACCAACATAGTCGGAGAATTCAGTGGTTTTTTAACTTCTTATGTCTCCATTTTTTTCCTTTACCTTTGGCTTATATATTTTTTTAATTTGATGTCCCTCACTCCTTATTTGTTGGGAGATCTATATTATTGAGATGGTTATATTTACGTTTCAGGTACAATATTCTCTATAATGGTCCTCAGCAAGTATCTACAATGGCATGACTCCCTGCTTGGCATCGTGTCGACGGTGAGCAAGGTCGCGGCTTCATTCGTCTATTGTTTTGCTCCAAATGCGAAAATATTTTATTTGGGTAAGTATAACATATGTATATATGTAGAAGTTTCTTTCTAAAAGCAGTTGTCTCATACTAGGCATTTCTCCTGTACTTGGGCTCGTTATCAAACATTCAAAATCATACAAACAGTCGGACCCGAAACAAGTACTTGTATATTATACAAATATTTTTGATCTTTTTGATCTGTGCGGGAATCTAACCCACGTGAGGCTGTGCTGTGTCTGTCGTTACGTCAAAAGTTTAGTTTAGTTTAGGCGCTCTTTCATTTTTCCAAACAATAAACGCAGTAAATACTTCAAGTACGCTGTAAATAAAATATTAAAATCTCGTCATAAGGCCTTAGATCCGAGAGGTTGGTCGCGGGACTCACGAATTACCGAGACCCCGGTACGTAAAGGGCTATTGAAGGACACCGTGGATTTTAGTCAGTACGAGTCTGACAGTCCCTCCCGCTCTGCCCTGAGTGGGAGGACTCATGTGATGATTTTAACACGTAAAAAAAATGTTCCGAGAGGTATCGTAATGCTAAACCACTGTGGATTTTATTTATTTATTTATTTATTTATTTATGTACACACACAGATATATACAGGAAAATATTTTAAGAGGAATAAAAAGTACAAAGGCACTGCTTATTTCTAAAAGAAATTTCTTCCAGCAGACCTGAGAGAGGAGAATTTGAGGTAGAAGATAAAGTGGTGTGTAGGAACAAATAAATCTTATTACAAGTACAAACAGCAATCCAATACATACAAATAAATACACAACTCCATATTAATATAATAAATAAAATAAACACATAGATAAACTAAATTAAAATATATACGTATATAATTAATAATACGCGAAGAGAAAAGATAAATGATCATCACGTGGCCAAGGAAAGATAGTGATCTTTGACCCGTTTCTTAAAGATGGAGACGGTTTTACTGTCTCGTATATCAGGTGGTAGTGAGTTCCACAACCTGACTCCGTGCACAGATAAGGAAAAGGAATAGAAGTCAGTTTTGTGAGTAGGAAATTTAAGGACTGTACGGAGATGAGACCTGCAGGAGGAGTCTGGAGAACGAGAATAGGAAAAACGATCCCGCAAGTAGGAAGGGGCAGAAGGATTGTGTAGGATGTTGAACAGGAGACATAATATCCGCGTATTCCTGCGAAGACGGATTGGGAGCCACTTGAGTCTTGTGCGAAATTCTGAAACATGATCGTACTTTTTGAGATTGAAAATGAACCGAATACACAAATTTTGCAGCCTCTCAAGTTTGTTTAATAGCTCCTCTGTGGCATCCAGATAGCAAGCGTCAGCGTAATCTATAATGGGCTGAATTAAGGTTTGAGCGAGAGAGATTTTGGTTTTAAAAGGCAAAAAACTCTGAAGACATTTTAGCGAATGAAAGGTGAAATGAACTTTCTTACTCACGTCCGCAATATGAGCGTGCCATGATAAGTTAGACTCCATGACAATTCCGAGATTTTTGGCTGTGTCAGCGTATGCAATCTGAACCCCATCAAGAACAAGTGGGTCAGGAGTTTTAATGCGACTCCGCATGATCCTACTGCCTATGATCAAAGCTTGGGATTTACTGGGGTTAATACTTAAGCCAAAAGATAGGGCCCAAGCACTGATGCACTCCAGATCACGATTCATCGCAGCAATTGCCTGACACACGTCGGCTTCTGGGAAATGAATGTAGAGTTGCAAGTCGTCTGCATAGAGATGGAAGTTAGTGGAAATGACGCTAGTAACAGAATTTATAAATTTAGAGAAAAGAAGAGGAGAGAGGACACCACCCTGAGGTACACCCATAGTGAGATCGCACCAATCAGATGACGATGCATCAAGGCGAACACACTGTGAGCGACCCCGAAGATAAGATTCAAACCAAGATAAGGAGGAAGGCGAAATATTAGAGGATTTGAGTAAAGCAAGCAAGATATCAAAATCGACAGAGTTAAACGCATTACTAAAATCAAGTAACACTAGCAGTGTTAATCTTTTATTCTCCATGGCCCAACGTATGTCATCGGTAACTTTTAAAAGAGCTGTTACGGTGCTATGGCCAGGACGAAATCCAGACTGATATGGGTTTAACAGTTGATTTTTTAGTAAATAATCGGATAGCTGGCGGTGAACAATGTGCTCGAGAACTTTGGAAAGATACGGAAGGATGGAAATAGGTCGGAAATGTGAAGGTGAAGAAGGGTTGGATACTTTTGGTAGAGGAGTAATGTAAGCCTGTTTCCAGGACTTGGGGAATGTACAAGTGTAAAGAGAGAAATTGAAAATGTGAGTTAGAAAGGGGAGCAATATATGAAGGATTGGAATGATCATTCTCGAACTCAAGTTGTCACAGCCACTGGCAGAAGACGAAATGGAAAGTAAGGAACGTTTAACATCATCTTCAGAGACTGAACAAAACTCAAAACACGAAAAACTTGGCAATGACAAGCTCGATAACTCAGATAAGGTGGCAGACTTGACTTCAGGATCCAAGAGAACAGGTTGTGACGAGAAATGTTGGTTTAGGTCGTTTAAGTCAAAGGTGCCGGGAGTCATCGAGCGAGTCTTGCCAATGCCAACGGATCTAAGGAATTTCCAAGCCTCTGCAGGAGTGCAATTATCCAAGGAATTATGGAAGTGGCGCCTTTTAGCATCCCTACACATACGACTGCAACGGTTACGCAAAGACTTAAAGCGGTTAAGATTGCATACGCTGGGGCACAGTTTGTACCTCCTTTTAGCTCTGTCACGCAGCGCCATCATGTCTTTAATCACAGGGGTGAGCCAAGGAGCCGGATTGTACTTAACTTTGACCCTACGGACAGGTGCATGACGATCGTACAAACCAATGACGGCTTCGTTAAAGTTGTTCACCATTTCATCAACACTGGTAACATCGACCACGCAAGACCAATCGATATCACCAGCATCGCGCCGCAATGCCTCCAAGTCAATGCTCTTAAAATTCCGAAGAAGGACATATTTGGGTTTTCGTTTTGGAGGACGTACACGGTATGAGAGATATATAAGGTCGTGATAGGAGAAAGGGGCAGTAAGCTGTCCGTGTACGGACACTTTATTAGTAGAAGATACTATAATTAAATCTAAGAGAGAAGGTGTACAATCAGGGAAATGATGAGTAGCAGAGAGAGGCAACGTATCAAGGTTGAATGAGGATAAGAGAGATAAAAGTCTACGTGCACGGAAGTTGTTTTTGAGCAAACACGTGTTGAAATCACCCATTATGATAACATGATTATATGTTGGACAGAAATCATTAAGTAAGACCTCCAATGAAGAGAAGTAGTCTATATTCAAGTTGGGACTATAGAAAACTCCCAGCAGTAATTTATTGTGACGGACCGTAACTTCAAGGAAGAGGTGTTCCGCAGATTCTGAGTAAGTTGATGGGGAGGCGCTAACAATTTTATAAGGAATATCAGAACGTAGATAAATGGCAACACCACCACCACCTTTCCCAATTCTATCATTGCGGATGAGTATAAAACCTTGAAGTGCAAAGTGCGTTGATAAAAGAGAAGGTTTGAGAAAAGACTCTGAGATAAGAAGAGCATCAAGATGAGCACTGCTAATGGAAGCCAGAAGATCAGAGTAGTGGCCAGGAACACTTTGGGCATTAATGTGAGCAATGTTAAGGTTATGCGGATGATTGGAAACTAGGGAGGATATCTGATCACCAAGGGTCAGTGGAGTAGAAGATCCACTGTCGACGCTGACAAAAGTGTTGGACGATGAGCTACATGAGAAAAAACTGTCATTAAGATCAATATCATTCATACGTTTATAAAAAATGTTTACCTATAATAAATAGAAAAATAGATATAATTATTAAAAATATATATATATATATATATATACCTATGAACTGTAATGAAATATAAATAAACTACTAAACTCACCCACTCACTGGGAGGTGGAAGAAATTTTACAAAAGAAAGAAAGAAAAAAAAAGAAAATTAAATGCTAACACGTAAAACAAAACATCACCAGCCTTGTTTAATGTCGATTGGCAACACAGAACACAAAAATGTCAACTGAATGTCAAGTGTCAACGTCAGTACGGAATTTTAGTAAACATTATGTTAAAGTAATCTACCGGCATGACCAAAAACCAAAAAAATAAACAGTATCTGAGGTAATAGTGAAATCTTCTTAGTAATGCAAGTAAATATACACAAGTACCGACATTTACCGGATCACGAATACGGCGAATTACTTGAAAATCTAGCTCAGACCTTCTAGAGGCGACCGCGACGGGCCTTCCTTATGAGTTTCGAGGTGGCTCCAGCAGACGGTGATGTAGTTTCTACAGCCTGCCTCTGATTGTCGCTGATACTTGCCGGAAACTGCTTCAACAGTGGTTCAAGTTCACGCCAGGATTCCACTTTACGCCGAGCTTCATCCGGCGTAATGATGATAATCTTGCCTTCTGAAGACCAACAGTTATTAACACCGAAGTGCTTGCGCGCTGCAAGAAACACCTGATGCCTGGTTTTAGTTAAAAACTCAGATATTGTGATGCCGCTACCCTTGAGTGATTTTTTGCTGTCCCAGACCAGGCGCCTCTGCTCCATGTCACGAAATCTAACCAGAACAGGACGAGTTTTTCCTTCACCAGACCCCAGTCGATGGCAAACTTCAAGATTGTCCACACTAACTTCGTTGATCTTCAGAGTATCGTTAAAAATGTGGACAATTGAATCGCTCAAGTTTTCATTGGCTTTCTCCTGCATGCCATGGATTAAGAGGACCTTTCTTCGCATGGAAGTTTCGTGCCTGTCCAAGCCAGCCGTTAGGAGCCCAATCTGAGTTTTCAAAAGAGCCAATGTTTGATAAACAAAGGACTTAAAATTTGAAAAATCCTGAGAAAGAGACTGAAGATCTGAATCCGATTGAAGAGATGTAGTTGCTGAAGTAGCATTCTGGAGCTTATCTTCATAGTCACGCATTCGGGTATCAATCAACTTCTCCAAGTCGCCCATATTGCTCAGCAGTTTGTTCTCCATAGTGAGTGCCCAGTTGAAACAGGAAATGGTGAGACTGATGGATAGTACTAAGGATTGCAGTGAGTGGTGGTGAGTTCAGCTATCGATTATTGCATATATTTTATTGCATTAACTTCGTAATTAATTTTAAACAATAAACAAATACGAGCGCAACAAAAAAAGCGTTATTCGTCGCGCCTACCCACCAATTCCAAGATTTTAATAACCAATAGAAAAAATACAACCCGAGTGTCAGACCGATTTAGTCGCTTTGCCGTTCCGGATTGTGATTGACTTTTTTTGGGTTGGTACAATCATCAAATGTGTCCTGCTCTGTGTCTCTGGAATGGACTGTCGGACGACAAGAACAGGGTAGATTAAGTCAGTAGGAGTAGTCCTACTGAAGTAGATTTTAAGTCAGTAGGAGTCCTCCTACTGACTTAAAATCTACCCTGTTCTTTCGGTTCTTATCGTTCGTCAGTTTACCTTATAAATTATCTTTATTAAACAGAAACAGAAAACAATAAAAAGTTCGGCTTAAAGATTTCCTAATAAGTCATTTGGAAAGGAAATATCGTAATAGATTTCCTTTCCAATAAATATGACTGCTATTTTATAACTACTTCGTTTGAAACTGATGAGACATAAAAATCAATGATTAGTTATATAAAAAGTAATCAGTTTTTTTAGACAAAGTGGAAAACGATTATGATCGTAGATTTGATAGGCCTTTAATGGAATTTATATGAAATTCTGGGAAATGTTTTTGATTACAGTGGTTAATGTAATTACCAAGCGGATGTTTATAGTAACATTTTTATCTCGACATCCATAGGTATTTAAGGCTGGCTTCACAGGGCGCGTAATAAAACGCTCCACGCCACATCTCGCGCGTTTTGAAGAAATGGGGCATGAGCTGTCGCGTCCCAGTTTGGTATGAAATATCAGGCTCGGGTGCGGCTGCGGCGTGGCGCGTTTTTTGATATAATACGTCAAGCACACCACAATTTCTGTTATGTTGATCTATTTTACCAAAAACCATTTTTATGGTGGCAAGAAAAATCAAACAATCCCGCAATCATTTGATTCAGTAATTTCATTCTTCACGTTTTAAATAAATAAATAAATAAAACATTATATTATAGTATCATCACATTTTAGTATAAAACATTAAAAAAAATTGATTCTGTGCGTAACATTTCAATTTTAGGACAAAAAAAAATTGTAATACATGTTCGCCCGCCTGATCCTCGATTGATTGCCACACAATCATTATCATTGTTGATAACAGCCCTACAAACTTGACTATACTCGTACGATTATAAGTAGATTATTCGATAACCCTTTTATGATAAAATAACTTAACCATTCCATACTAATCTGGTTAATAAGGCATGGTGCACACTTACTCGGGTCGGTATGAAGCCGAACGATAAAACTGATCATTTTTTTTTTGTAATTTAAGTTTATTTTTATATTTGTTTTGTTAATTTGAAAATGAAATATATATTTTTTTTCTTTACATTTAGTTCGGGCCGACTCTTGATGTCAACATTGCCGTTGTTGACTTTGAATCAAATGATAAGTAAAGTGTGTAACGCACTTTATTTGCCTACTTACTGCACGTCTTTTGTTTCTAATGGTATCAAGAACATAAATAAAATTGTTATCTTGAATTACGGTATTCTTTATCATGATAATAAGTACGTTCCGATGTTCGTTTTTAATTGACCCGATTCCTATTTTATGGACTTACCAGCTTTTGTCAGCGACAATTTCATCACCACTGCTCTCAAAACGGTAAAACTGAACCAAAAATTTGACGCGTTGGCTTCAACTTTTTTTTTATCGTGGTAAAATCATCAAATGAGTCCTCCCACCCAAGGCAGAGCGGGAGGGACTCTCAGACTTGAACTAACTAAAATCCACGGTGTCCTTCAATAGCCCTTTACGTACCGGGGTTACGGTAATTTGTGAGTTCCGCAACCCTCGCGTTGGCTTCAACTTAGCAGTAGAGTGGTAGATTATGGCCCACTTCCTCTCACAGAGCGGAGGCTTGTTCCCCAGCAGAGGGATCATTATTTTAGACTGATGATGATGATGTACTCATATTATGGGATGTTACATAGCTTTTGAAATTCTTAAAACCTTTATCTAATCATTTTTGACGGCACGGTTAGCGCAGTGGCTTAGCGATCGACTGCTGCAGCGCAGTGTCGCGGGTTCGATCCCGAGACAAAATATTTGTATGATCTGCAAGTAGTTGTCCGGGTCTGGGTGTTTGTGTATGTGAGTTTCTATGTTTGTTAACGCTCCTACGATACCAGAGAAATTCCTATTTGTTTATGTAATGTACAATAAAATTATTCTCATATTTATAATTTTTAAAACAAATTAGTAATAATACCTAGATAATAATTAATTTATTAAGTGTGTACACTTATGTCTTAACTAATGAATACTACAAGCTATTTATAAACTGTATTTGATGCCTTGTATGAAGTTATGAAATCATGATAACTTTACATATGGATTTTACGGTTTTCTAATTTAATTTATTGTAAGTGTTGGTGAACAACAAAATTTGTCGCAAATATGCTCTATATATTTTTATACAAATGTCAATATCATTGATGCTTTAGAAGTTTAAATCGCGACAAATAGATTTTTTGTGATTAATTTCCAATGATTTCAAAAGGAAGGACCCTTCAGAACATTTTAATTAAACCTTCTTCATACAAGCAAAAGTAGCGCCATCTATGATAATTAAATAAATAAATAATATAATAAAATATTCCACAACTATCACACAACGCCGTCGAGTCCCAAGCTAAGCAGAGCTTGTGTAATGGGTACTAGACAACTGATAAACATACTTATAAATTTCTAAATACATACATATTATAGATAAATTCATACGAACTACGTTCAACTATATTTCTTCAATGGACTACGTAACCTGAGTTGACTGAGTTGCTTTGGCCCGGAACTGACAGCTGGGGGCCAAAAAACTGGTGCCATTTTCGTTGTTTGGTTGGGCCTGTCCTTACGATATAAGTCAATGTTTATTTCAACCTTGAAACCCTACAACATAGGTACGAGATTTTATTAGACTTTTAAGAAAACTTTACGAGTGCCAAAATGAGGGTGTATACGACTATCTAGCTTATTATCTCGCATTTCGAGGGTGACCCTTTTTTTCTTACCTACTTAATTGACTACATTATACGTTTGCCCATTCTCCTTTATTTTGATGTTTTTTTACTAAACCGTCTTTTATTTTATCATTCGAATTTCAAAAAAGAAAAAAAAATAAAGATTTATTTGTTTATTATTTGTTTTAAGTTTTCGATATATTGGCACTGTTGCAAGCGCCATGATCATGGATTATGATGGATTAAATTCTTAGATAATTATTATGATATTTATTTATTTGATCCAGAAATGTACCGATAAAATAATTGTGATCCGTCAATACATTACCCCGTCAGTATAAACTGTCGGATCACGATATTTATCGAACATGTAGCTTTTGCCTTATGATAATGTAAGTAACCATGTCAGTTTAAAAACTTATATCGTCTTTTGTTTCATTTTCAGCGCCCCTGGTTGAAATTCTGAATGGTACTTCGCTGTTGGCAATGAGATCAATAATCACGAAACTTGTAGAACCTAACGAATTAGGTAAGTAAAGATTTTCTATATAGTATCAATTTGATTTAGTGAGCAGCGGTGCCTCAGTGGTATCGGCCTTGACTCACCAGTTTTAGGTCGTGGGTTCAAACCTAGCCAGGCGCATTACTTTGTGTAATTTATTTCGTCAACTACTGCTCTCAAAATGGCAAACGGCATGTCCTAGAACCAAAAAATCGAGGACATGGGACCAACCTGCATTGGGCCCGCGTGGTAAGATTTGGCCAAGCGGACCATAATTTACCGCGCGTGTGGTGGAATACAGTTTGTAGTCGTGGTATGCAAGAATGTAAAAAAAACTTAGTATTTTCTTTGTATATTTTCCTGAAGGGTCGTGAGTTCTACTAAGACCTATTCCAAGATTATCCATTAACTACTGGACACCCTGTATAATTAATAACTGAAATACGAATGTACAAGGATTCTTTTTTAATGTAACACGTGATTTATTGAGGAGCTCGTGGCTAAATAAATACAGCCGCACAGGCCGATCTTCCGGGTTAATCCGCACTTGCCGAGGTTGGTCTGTGGATGGGTGACCATCTGTCATAGCGAGTTTCCTCCGTGCCTCGGAAAGCACGTAAAGCCGTTGGTCCCGGTTGTCATTTGTCGATCTTTGGCAGTCGTTACTGTTAGTCAGAAGCTCTAAAGTCTGACAACCAGTCTCACCATGGGATATCGTATTACCCAGTTACTGGGTTGTGGAGGTCCGTCAGGCAGTCGCTCCATGTAAAATACTGATATCCAGCTGAATCTGGTTTGACTGGAAGCCGACCTCAATATAGTTGGGAAAAGGCTAGGCAGATGATGACGTGATTTATTGTACCTACATTGATAACAACAAAATTAAATACCTTTTAAGTAATTACAATATGTATTAAATCAATCACAACTTACATTCAGTTGGCAGTAACATAAACACGGTAGATTTATTATTAAAATGATTTATCTGTAAATGTGAGCGTCATGTTAATTTCACTCGCCAAACTGTGGTGAACATGACGGCCAATCCATTTGACCGATATTTTCAACTATAATTAATTTTGATATAATTTTGCATTCATTTCAAGAATGATGTTTATAGTTGTTGTTTCTAAAATTGTTTCAATTGATGCCACTTCTGATATAATATACAGTAGTAAGTACTACATTGTTATCTAAGGGGTGAAAGTAACTTATTTAGTCCCGAGACGGGGTTTGACGCCCGTAACGTAGTGACGACGTTAATAGTTCAAGGGACTTAACTAGTCTCTTACGGGAGGAAATGCCGCCATACTGACGGATTTTCCCGTTGAATTATGTATAAACAACTAGCATCTACGGATTTAAATTTTAACTTAGCTGGTGGGTTTTATGAAAACTTTCTTACATTTGAATTATAATTAGAATTTAATTTCCCAATTTGGTGCAGCATTTTGGAAGATTTGCGCGTTCAGACAGACTAAGGGACTTTGTTTTATACTATGTAAATATAAAGATACCTAGTACACTTTTAATATCCTGTTCCAGCCACCTTAAAGGATGATTCACGCTACACCATCTCGCGATCGGGCCGTGCCCCGGCCGGGTCACGTCCACCGTATCCCGGCCGGGCCCCAGCTGGGTCACGGCCCGGTCCGGTGTAGTGTGAATCATCCTTTAAGAAGTCATCGGTCTTTATTGTAGTTATTTATTTTTATATGTTTAAATATTTTCCAGGTAAGGTGAATTCTCTGGTCGGTTTGGTGGAGAACCTGATGCCCTTGATCTACGTACCACTGTACACCAGGGTATACACTGCCACCATGGAGGTGCTGCCTGGTGCTGTGTTCCTTCTGGGAGCTAGTATGACGATTCCTGCTATCATCGTGCTCATGTGAGTATTTTGGTACTAATAGTCTAGTTATTATTATCAATAATTGCTAATCTAATTAGTCTGTCAGTTAGAGTTTTGAAAAACAATGGACACGTACCTATTTTTTTCTTTTGTTAATTCAGTGAACTAATCGACGGACTAATTTAGTTTTTTTTTACAAGCCTGTTGTTGATGAGATATGGTGAGGACAAAAGGGTTTTATAAAGAAAACTTCTATGAGATGTATTCTTCTGAAAATAAAAAAAAGACTGATTTATTATTTGACAGATAAAACGAATTTTGATTACTGTTGCTGCACTGACTTATTGAAATAAGGCGACGTGTGTTCAGTTAAAAAGAAAATCAGAAAGAGAATCAAAAAATCTTAGCGAATACCTTCTAAATAAGGCCAAACGCTTACCAGGTACTGTCTAAGTAAGACACCGTGGTTTTGGTCTGCAAAGGGCAATTGAAAGAACAGGGTGGACGTTTATTCAGTAATAGACTGACCTAGGTACTAAATGAGGTACCCTTACGTACAACGCGCTTTGCCAATATAATAGGTTTATTTCACGTAGAGCTTAGGAGTGGAATTGCCTGCCGGAGTCTTTATTTACTTATAGTACCTTAGTCTTGTAGTCAAGAGGTTACTTCAATTTAAGCGTATTACACTTTAGACCACAACCTCGCTGACCATCTTGCGAGATAGGGGTCAAATGCGAGCCTATAGCTAAATAAAAATGAGCGATTTGGAGTTTTCCCTTAATTATTTAATTGTTTCAGTTGGCTATTCTACGACCACAGAAAAGAAGTCAGAAAACAGAAGAATGCTTCAGAACACCCCGGTTAACTGTAGCACTACTCTTAGTCTAATTTAGTTAGCCTGTAGGTACGGAGGAACTCCTGATATTCATCATCATCATCAGCCTATAAATGTACCCACTGCTGGGACACAGGCCTCCTCTCTGTGAGAGGGAGTGGGCCGTAATCCACCACGCGGGACCAATGCGGATTGGAAGATGTCCCATGTCTTCGAATTTTTGGTTCTAGGATCTGCCGGTTTCCTCACGATGTTTTCCTTCATCGTTTTGAGAGCAGTGGTGATGAATTAAATTACACAAAGTAATGCACCTGGTCGGGTTCGACCCACAACCTATAATTCGTAAGTCGTGGCCGATATTACTGGGCCACCACTTCTCCAGATATTAGTAGTTAATAATAATTATTATTTTAAGACAAACTAGCTGAATTTGTACCTAGAAATAAACTTTTTTAAATACTTTTGATATTTCATTATTTTTTAACTAAAGACCTATTTAAACGCTCCATGTAATTCCATACCCCGGGTCGACGACGCGTCGTGTTCCACACGCGCCAAAAAGAGCTGTTAGCAATCTGACGGGGCCCCCCTGATGCGACAGTCCCGTGACCCTGGAACGTAATAGGCTATTGAAGGATCACCGTGGATTTTAGTGGGTACAAGTCTGACAGTCCCTCCCGTCCCGCTCTGGGTGGGAGTCATTTGATGATTTTAGCACGATAAATAAAAAGAGAGCTCTTTAATGACTTGTTGATCTAGTCATCAAGATCAAGAATTTCTCAGTAGCAGTCACAAAATTGGAATATGTGTGACAGACTGATGGCAAAAGACTGGCCTCATTACATGGCTTTCTTTTTTTGGGTGTTAAAATCTTCGAATGAGTCCTTCCGCCAGCCAGGGTATGGAAAAGAAGGGACTGTTAGACTGTTACTGACAAAAAGTCTACTATATTCCGTATGTTACTTTGCGTTCCACGGCCACGGTATCCTGTTTAGACAGTACCACTATCCCACTAATGCGACACACATCTGAAAATTAGTTTTTTTTTTCTCAAGATTAAAAATATTCTTTGAGTAAAATAGCCAATGATTAATTAACAACTAAACTAATTCTTTTAAAAAAACATATACCTATATATAAATACATTTAAAAACTAAATTATTTACAAAAATGACAAATTTCTCAAGATTTGAAATGTTTCACAGCTCGCACATAATGTTGTTCCTGATGATCTTAAATACTTAATACACAAACTAGCACTTCAACCTTAACCGCCATTACCTTTGCTAAGAAAACTGGAAGTCGTTAAACTTGGTTTCCTATTAGAACGTCAAAAACAGTTGTCTATCTTTTCTGTGAGGCCTTCACGTGTTAATGGTCATCATCTGCTTGGTTATCCCAATTAAATAGGGAAAAAGACCGGCAGACGAGATAACTTTGCCTATATCTGACCATTCTGTACAATACTAGCTTTATTGTTTACGTTTTGGCGAAAACGCAAAATGCTTCAGTAGGTGTTCTGAAATATCAATGATTATAAATCAACAAGCCCCATTCTTATTTAAATTCTGTAAACCAGTTGCTATATTAAAGACAGTTACTACAGAAAATAACTACTTCAGTGGCGCAGCTACAGACGTAACCATTAAGTTGTTTATAAAAGTATTATTTCGGTCCAAAGAAAAGCTTAGAGGAACTCGTGGCTAAATAAATACAGCCGCACAGGCCGATCTTCGGGGTTGAGCCGTGCTTGCTGAGTTTGGTCTGTGGGTGGGTGACCATCTGTCATAGCAATGCAAAATAGTCTGTTTTCCCCGTGGCTTGGAAAGCACGTAAAACCGTTGGTCCCGGCTGGCATTTGAGATTAGATCTTTGACAGTCGTTATCGTAAGTCAGAAACTCTAAAATCTGACAACCAGTCTTACCATGGGGTATCGTATTACGCAGTTACTGGGTTGTGGAGGTCCGATAGGCAGTCGCGCCATGTAAAATACTGATATCCAGCTGCAACTGGTTTGACTTGAAGCCGACCCCAATATAGTTGGGAAAAGGCTAGGCAGATGATGATGAGAAAAGCTTAGAAAAAACTAGGTAAAAATCGCTTTAAATTAAGACAAAAAAATACTTTCTTTCCCACTATCGTGTCGTAAGCAAACCAAATATTTATCACGAGACAAGAGTGGAACCCGACCATAACAACAACATGTTGTAATTCTTAGAAATCATTCAAAACAAAGTGATAAGCATACTCTTTACTTTGTACGAAAGGAGTCCAAAACTTGATAAACTTGACAAAAATTTACACTAATGAGTACAAGCAGTACAAAAAAGTCTGGTTCCCGTCACCTGCGCTTAAATGTGTTCGAAAGTACCTACAGGCACTTTACTCAGCCCGACTATGTGTATGACTGCGTTCATTCATACCTCCCTAAGAGTTGAGTCGTGTGTCGGTCGTCTACAGCTGAATACTCTCTCATTAACATGTCTCCGACTCTAACCTATTAACTTTACTACGAATATTTTAGGAAATGCAAATTATTTATTTACATTGCAAAACTAAAATAGATTTTATAAGTGTTTACCAGCATCCACGTCAAGGAAATTCTATAATTTACATTTCTAAGCCCTCAATCATTTTATGATAGGTGTAAGAAAGCCTAGATAAAAAGCAGATGTACGCAATTGGCTCCCGTGATATTTCTTATCACTATCAAGTCAGACATTATAAATATTGAGTCGGATAAAATAATAAATGTTATAAGCACCACAACAAACAGTTGAAATACAAATAGACGCAATCCGGGGGTATTGTTGTAGAATATAATCATTACATATTCCTGACGCCTAAGATACAACATTGAAATGTGAAGACCAAATTGCAGAAATGGATCCTTCTAAGAGTGAACACGAGAACACAAAAGAAGAGGTAAATAAAGAAGACAACGATGAATCTTCTCCTCTTAAACCAAATCCAGAAGAAACAGAAAAGGTTGAGAAAGATGAAAAGAAAAAGAAATTAACTTTCAGAGAAAGACTGAAACTAATTAAAGACAACACAACTGTGGAGCCAATAATGGCATGCTATGTTATGCCCAGTGTTCTAGCATCGTTAGCAATACAGAATTTAAATTTAGAGAAGGCGTGCAGAGTCAATTTAAATTATAGCGCAGAAGTATGTGATGCACTGAATTTAAGACAGACGGAGAATTACACGTTTGAAGAACAAGAAGTACAAAAACTAACAGCAAGTATAGCAGTATGGAAGAATGTGGTACAAACAGCGATCCCTGTGTTACTTATCCTTTTCGTTGGAGCGTGGAGTGATAAGACAGGAAAGAGAAAAGCGTGTATAATGCTGCCTATAGTTGGAGAATTTATGGCTTGTCTTGGTTTCATCGTGAACACGTATTTCTTTGAATTGCCTGTTGAAGTGTGTGCGTTCACAGAAGCTATATTCCCAGCTATTACGGGAGGGTGGTTCACGAATTTT
Organism: Agrotis puta; assembly: GCA_943136025.2. Classification (NCBI taxonomy): domain Eukaryota; kingdom Metazoa; phylum Arthropoda; class Insecta; order Lepidoptera; family Noctuidae; genus Agrotis; species Agrotis puta. Next base: position 1,678,931 of record OW964168.2, read on the forward strand.
ATTGGTGTTTTTAGTTATATTGGCGATATTACTACCGAAGAAAACAGGACCTACAGAGTAGGATTGGTGAATATGTTCATGTCGTTAGGGTACCCTATCGGAAGTGCTTTGAGCGGTGTCATGTTGTCCTGGGTGGGGTACTATGGTGTATTTTCAGTGTCATCCTCCTTATATTTGTTCAGTTTGATATACGGATACCGTTACTTGGAAGACCCGAAGCAAAGGGCTGAAAAGAAACTCGTAAGTACTATTTAGGTTAAATCTTTATTTTATATATTCAAGTAATTTTATTAACTAGTATTGTCCCACTGATGTTTATCGGTCTCCCCATAGTATTCTATTATTTCCTTGGTGCAGATATATTATTTAATTTTATAAAATTTTAGTGACCCACTCTGGTTCCGCATGACACTAAAGAATTATATTTTTAGCAAACATTTTGCCCAGAAAAATTTTCATTTTCATTATCTCTCCGTGTGTCCGTTCTATTCCTGAACTGTTGTGATTTAAATATCGATGCTTTCCTATATTTAATCAGTTAGAGTTTTTGCTAATCGTAGACCCGTCTTTTATATCTGTATGATAATAATTTATCTATTGAGGTTAAAATAATTAGTTTTCCGTTATGAACTCAATTTTGTTAAAACTTTCTTATTGTTTCATGGGTGTGTTTACAAACATTTAAACTTACATACAAAAATATCCGGACCCGAAATATGTATTACTCGAGTTTTTCTCGACTCGGAAGTATTACTCGTACAAATAATGTTTGTTCCGTGCGGGCGAACCCGCGTCATATAGCGCAACAGTCAATCCCGCAACCACTGCGCTAACGGTGCTGTTAATGAAAAGTGCAACTTTTTTTTTCTTTGAGTAGCTTCCAAAGTCTAGGCAGTATTAGTTTTGATTTTAAAATTTATAATAGAAAATACTTTTCCAGGAGAGTAAAAAACACAAAAAGAAATGTTTCCTCAGAGAATTCTTCGATGTTGCCCTGGTGATGGAGACATTTAGGGTGGCCTTCAAGAAGGGTCCTGGAAACAGAAGACTACGAGTCTGTCTACTACTTATTGTAGTGTGCGTAGTTTTTGGACCTATGCATGGTAAGTGAATACGGTTCTTTATCGATTTTATAATTTAGAAGCGATGGTATCATTTATTTGATACGTTGTAACGTTAAATAAATATAGATTTTTGGGTGAGAGTATAGACACTTTTTGCTCTTATACAGAAGAACCCAAAAAAGTTTCATCATAATCGGATAAATGGTTTAGGAACGCAGGGAGAGATATACGAACATTTATTTAGTTTTATAGGTTTACTAAACGCACTGTTTTTCTATGTTTGTTGCCTCATTTATTATTAAATATTTTGCCACACATATAAAAATAAAATCTCATAGTTCTCCTGGGCGTTTTAAAACGTTAAGTGGTACGCTTACGATGAATGAGGACATAAAAGTTCAAACAAAATATGCATTGTTCATGAGGACGGCAAAAGTTTTGGCAGTTTAAAATTAGTCAGTGTGTGCTCGGATTAAACAATATGTCCTGTAATAAAAAGCCTCCATAGAAAAATCACGTCAACAAAGAACAATACAAATCTCTTGTATCGACATACTGTTGAAGATTTTATTTTGCAGGAAAATGTTAAATTGAAATAAATCTAACTAGATAATATTATTGTCTATCATTCTAATTATTTGTAAAATTCCAGGTGAATTCACAGTTATGTACTTGTTTACAAGGTACAGATTTAACTGGGATGAGGTTCAGTACAGTATGTGGTCTACGTACTCTATCGTTACCAATCTAATGGGTAAGTACCGACACTATGAATTAATCTTTTACTTTTTTCTTCTTTTATTGTTAGAGGAGATATCATGGAAAGATCGCTAATTTGAGAAGTATGGAAATAATCTGCGACAACCACGATTAAACTGGTGTAAAGTAAAGGCAGACAAGTTGTGAAATTGCAGATACTATTATAGGGACTTGTCCATACTTTTGATAGCAAGCCTCCTTGAACAGTTTAATATACCTATCTCGACTGTGGAAAGACATCATCAAATGAGTCCTCCCACCCAGGGCAGGGCGGGAGGGACTGTCAAACTTGTACTGACTAAAATCCACGGTGTCCTTCACTAGCCCTTTACGTACCGGGGTTACGGTAATTCCTAAGTCCCGCGACCTGTGGAAAGACATGGAGGTAATTTAGCAAACGTCTTCTCTGCTGGATGCCAGATCACGTGCCAATTCTTCATGTACTCGTAAATTACTTCCTTATTACCATTACCTTAGGTAATCATCAGATTCCGGTAGTTATGACCAATGGTCTCTGTGCGTAATGTGGTATTCAAACGACGGATGTTTTCCTTCATTAATCATTTAAAAAACGAATCATAAAGTGGATAAGTCCTTTATACCGTACCTGGTTTACTTTTGACTGACTAAAGAGTTTATTTGAGGATGCCAAGTAATATTAAAATGATACCGCGATTATTTTGGCAACAAACGAACTGAAGAAGATTTTTAAGGAGAGAAAAATTCAGTTGCCAGTGGGATTTGAACCCGCGTCTTCAGGGTGTGTACTCCTTCCCAATTAGGCCATCGCAACTCACACTTGCAAGCTGAAATCCTCTATTCCCTCGTTTGAACGTTTTTCGGTACTTATTCAGAAAACGCGGGTTCCAATCCCACTTGCAACTGAATTTTTCTTTCCTCAAAAATTATCGTTACGATCGCATGCGTTGTTGCGTTTAAAAAAAATTAAACAAACGAACTGTTTGGTTCAACATATCACGATATTGAGTTATAATTTGAGCCTAGCCGAATGTCAGAATAAAGTATTTGATCTATTTTCCTCACTCTTCCGATTCCAGCGAAGACTTTTATGTGAATACCATACCGTATCACATGTGGAGTTCACTCTGTCAGAAAACCATTTTAGAAACCCTTTTGTGGCTGACCACGGACTAAACATCGAAGCTGCGGGCTTACACATAATAGTTTAGACACACGAGCCGTTGCAAACATTCTTCGATGCTATGGCAACCTGCGGCCGTAGTATAACGACTTAAAACCAGGCTGGTTCCAGTGAGTGACAGAGACAGAGCTATACAAGTCGTCTAGCGCCACCTCGTTCACTCACTGGAACAAGTCTGGTTTTAAGACGTTATAATACGGCCCTTGATCAGTTTTCTGAATGCGTTATTTAATTGGTTTTATTGTTTCTGAACACAAAGTTAAATTTTGACTAATTTATTTTGGCGAATCTGTTGTAAGTTTGATTGGGGACATCAGAAACTGAGCATATAAGCTTGTGACATTGAGGTGGTTGAGTTTGCATTTCTCTATGATACTCCACCAGTGTGAGTCCCATTTTTAATGGTTTTTGAATATTTCAGGAACATTCTTCTCAATAACCCTGTTCAGTAATTATCTGAAGCTGGATGATACCCTGCTCGGCATCATATCAAACACGAGTAAGATCATCGCAGCCTTTGCTTACGCATTCGCACGGAACAACTTGGAGATATATTTGGGTGAGTATAGTGATTCTGCTTTATCTATTATGTAGTAGTTAATTTAACGATAGAATAATAGAGCTGTTTTGGCCGAGTGGTATCGGTCTGTAGGTCGGGGGTTCAAACCCAGCCCGCCGCATTACATTGTGTAATTTATTTCATCATTTACTACTTTCAAAACGGTGAAGGCAAACATTGTCAGGAAAACGGCATGTCCTAGAACCAATCTCCGGCCACCGTAGGCGCGGGCGGCGAGTAATGGGCGACTCGCTGTCCGACCATGGACCATGCCCGGGTCGACGGCGCGTTGTGTTCCACGCGCGCCGCATTGAGGGTCAGCATAGTGACGGGGCCTGTAGAGGGCCAAAGCCTGCCGGGGTTGCGGGACTCACGAATTACCGTGACTCCGGTACGTAAAGGGCTATTGAAGGACACCGTGGATTTCAGTCAGTACAAGTCTGACAGTCCCTCTCGCTCTGTTCTGGGTGGGTCATTTGATGATTCTACCACGAAAAAAAAATGTCCTAGAACCAAAACTTTGAAGACATGTGACAACTAGCAACTCGCACTGGGCCCACGTGGTGAATTATGGCACACTCCCTCGCACAGGGGGCCTGTGTCCCAGCCGTGGGAACATTTATAGGCTCATGATTATAAATAAATAAATAAATAAATAATTTTAAGGACATTGCCAGGCGATTAGTCGACTCTTCAGGTGACTAGAGGGCTGTCCTATTCCTAGGCCATAGAATCAGAATTGCCATACAATGTGGCAATGCTGTCAGCGTTCTGGACACTGTTCCCGTTGACAGCGATGTGGACGTATTCTTTGACGCCTTTTGAATGTTTTCTTTTGTACATTTACTGTAAGTTTTTATTTATAGTTTGTACTAGCACTTTTCCCGCGACTTCGTCCGCGTGGGTTACGTACTTTCCTAATTCCCCCTTTTCACCCCCTTAAAGGTTAAATTTCCAAAAACCCCTTCTTAGTGCTCCCCTACATTATAATAGGAAGCCGTGTGCAAAATTTCACATTCCTAGCCCCAGTAGTTTCGGCTGTACGTTGATATGTCAGTCAGTCAGTTCTCCTTTTATATATATAGATTTAAAAATAAGTGTTCTTTATTTTTCAAACATCAACAAATTCTTCTTAATATTATAAATGTGGAGGTGTCTCAGTCACATCAGAACGGCGTGGTTGGTCTTGATGAAAGGCTTAGAGTCGTGATATGGTTATAGACTAGAATAATAAATACATTAGCCAACAGTTAACCCCGATATTACTACGAGTACCGTGGGGTAATTTCAGAGACGCTTTTTGCAGGTGTCAACAGCTATTAAGTACATAATATTTAGAGATAGGTACTCGGGTATAGAGAATCGTTGATCAGACGGATAAAGAGATCAGGGTGATGTATAGTCTACGACAGCAAATAGTAGCTTCCAATAGTTGCTGTTGAATTTTTTCAATATGTTCCTAAACACAAAACCTGGTTTTAGTTCCTCATTTGTAGTACGATGTGGAGCTGTACAACTTTTTGTACCATGCCGTTACAGTTAGAATACAGTTCTATCGACTACAAAACTTCGTGTCAAAGTTATCTAATTTAGATATCTTCTAAGTTTCGCCACAACAGCCTGTCACACGTCTTCCGCATCAAGTCTGCCCCAGTCGTCTTTTTAGCCTTTGTCAAACAGACAGGCGTTGCGAATGCGAAGCGTGACGTTTTTATTTGTAATGTAGGGAATTGTTTGAATCCAGTCACATAGAACAGCGAAAGCGATTCGATAGCATGACAGAACTATCAGACTGACGTCTCGCTTCGGTTCGGTATCGCTTCGGAAACGCTTCGCTTTCGCCTGTCAGTTTGACAAAGGCATTTATGTTTGACTAGCACTTTTCCCGCGACTTCGTCCGCGTGGGTTACGTACTTTCCTAATTCCCCCTTTTCACCCCCTTAAAGGTTAAATTTCCAAAAACCCCTTCTTAGTGCTCCCCTACATTATAATAGGAAGCCGTGTGCAAAATTTCACATTCCTAGCCCCAGTAGTTTCGGCTGTACGTTGATATGTCAGTCAGTCAGTTCTCCTTTTATATATATAGATAATCCATATGCTTACCTTAAATTTTAAATCAAATTAATATTCGGCTTGTTTTAGTTACTGTACTAGCTCTGGCGTAGTTAAAATTGTTCTGAAAGTGCGCAGTCATCGAGAACATTCACTCTGCTAACTTATTTCACAAACAATTGCTGCGTTAACGTTTAGACACAATTTTATTTGAAAAAAGTTAAGGGTATTTTAAGTATTTAATAGGTTGAACCCCTACTCACTGAACTATTCGTTTCACAAACAAATATTTGTTGCAAGAAAAAGCTAACCATAACGAACGTTTACAAAACAAAGCGAAACGAATACTTACTTCGTGAGTTCGTTCCTTTAGATTGCAGTCAACGGAATTTCGCCGCGTCTTATTCCACGGAATTTTCCTAGCATTGCCTCATCTAGCACATACAAAGCTGCGATCACATATTGAGTAACAAGTATATAACAACATCATATACCAACGGATTATGTACTAAACTCGGCAGTCGTAAACACTGGGCCCTTACTATAAACCTAAACTTTCGAATAGCTGTTGGAAGTTATACTGCATTTGTACTAGCGTTAAATGAATTTAGCCTGGTTACGGCTTTGTAAACGGTTTATAGTTTATATTTTAGAGGTTTCGGTTAGGATTAATTGTATGATTTTATGAGTGTGAGTTTCAGTGACAAATTGTTGAGAATGAAAGTTTCAATCGTATAAATCTGTTTAATTGTTGTCAATTGTACACCTAAAGGACAATGTCCGAAATGGCCCTATGCCACAAAATGTTTTGAAATACACGATAATTAACTGTCTATTTTATTATATTAGTTGCAAATACTTTTGTAACACGGACTAGCTGTATGCAAAAATGAACAATAAAAAGTATCTAACGCGACTAATAACAATTATGGCCGCCATCTTCATCAAACGTCATGTCGTGTCGATAAATAATAGGGATGCCCAATTGATTGTAATTGATGCGAATCGTAAGCCGATGTATCGATTTACAAAAAAAATCTTGGTCTAAAAGATCGATTTCTAAAACAATCTATTTTATTTTTCAAGTTTACATTATAATGTAAATATTATCCATTCTATGAAAAATAAGAAAGATAATAAATGATCTCTTATCAGTAAAATCAGAGTTTTTTCGATCAAAAAATCGATCTATTAGACCTGAAAAATCGATTCTTCGATTAATCGATCTCAGATCGTCATCCCTAGTCACTTGTCACTGTCAGTCTACTGATGATTACAATAGCGTCGCTTGCTGTTTGTAATTGTTTGTATCGGTGTGTTTTGGTGACTTTTGTGATATTGCATATTGCGACTTGGCTATTTTAACGGACTCTGATCGCTTTAAAAAACGACTTACTTGGCTATTTTAGCGGACTCTGATCGCTTTAAAAAACGACTTACTTGGCTATGATTTTTGGAACTGTGTACCGCTCAAACGACAACCTAGGCGTAGGTACCTACCCAATTATCTAGGTAGGTGCTCAAAATAGCTAAATATATTATGATATTGCTTTTCAGTTTCTTAAAAATCACTTAAGCTATGAAAAACTACACCTAATATTCATTGTTATGGTTCGATTATAACCTCAAAATTTGATTCTTTTCTTAGAATATATCTATTCTGCAGCTAGTCCGCTATAAAAATAAGATCTTATAGGAGTTTATTAATGATCGACAACACAAAATATAATTTTCCGCTGCTCTTGGTTCCAGGGCGAACAATGTATGGGCGCAGAGCAATCTCCTTTCTAGTTTTTCAAATGTTTTTATATGGTTTTGTTACAAATATAATTGATGATCTCTGGGACTGCGATAAACTTCTGCTCAGCTCTGCCCTCCCGCTCTGCCCTGGGTGGGAGGACTCATTTTATAAATAAATACAGCCGTACAGGCCGATCTTCCGGGTTAAGCCGCGCTTGCCGAGGTTGGTCTGTGGATGGGTGACCATCTGTCATAGCGAGTTTCCTCCGTGCCTCGGAAAGCACGTAAAGCCGTTGGTCCCGGCTGTCATTTGTAGATCTTTGACAGTCGTTTCTGTTAGTCAGAAGCTCTAAAGTCTGACAACCAGTCTTACCATGGGGTATCGTATTACCCAGTTACTGGGTTGTGGAGGTCCGACAGGCAGTCGCTCCATGTAAAATACTGATATCCAGCTGTATCTGGTTTGACTGGAAGCCGACCCTAACATAGTTGGGAAAAGGCTACGAAGATGATGACCACGATAGAAGCATAAGCAGTGCCGTTGTACTTTTAAGTTGCATGTCCTTCATTTTACATTGTGTGTAAACAAACTACAAGAGAATCAATATACATGAAAATGTATGAAAAATACTTAAATATGAAAAAGGTTGTTTATCATAAAGCAATATTTCATTAATAATTCTCAGCACTTTCTTTAAATTAACGCCTTATGATAAATGGATATACTTGTAGATCTTGTAATCTATTTTGAAAATTGACTGCTAACACGTGCCCCTTGCGTCTGTGTCGATTGATTAATGATTACAGTTAGCTAACTATATAATATGTATTCATATTATTTGCTCAGAATGACGTAAAGACGTACTCCATTTGTTGTGATATTCTCTTAGATAGGTAAAGTAATCTTTGCCTGTGCCTGTACATTTGCGCAGTTACTCTGCAGAAGATATAATTAAACATACATGTTCACATTTTAGCAATAATTTCAATTGAAACATTTTGAGTTTTCTTTCCGGCTTTTATGACATTAGTATTGTAGCAACTCGTTCATGGTTACCGGAAGTAGTCAATTGGCACTGTCAATTGACATTTGAAAATTGCGGATAAAGTCAGCGCCACCACTCATGACTTTTTTTTTTTTGCGTGGTAAAATCATTAAATGAGTCCTCCCACCCAAGGCAGGGCGGCAGGGACTGTCAGACTTGTACTGACTAAAATCTACGGTGTCCTTCAATAGCCCTTGACGTACCGGGGTCACAGTAATTGCAAAGTGTAGAATCAACATTCAACTTTTTATATCAAATTTATTTTTTATCCCGGTATCAATGAAGGTGTATTATTAACTGTTGCAGAACAGATAAAGTACACAATGATAACCTTCTCAGCTTATCAGTAGACAAATACTGCATACAAATAGTGTGAGATAATTATATCGTAACTAAGAATGACTACTTTGTAAAGAGCTCTTAAGCTTCAGAATCTCTAATGGCAGATAAAAATTACATAAATATTATTATTCTTATTTATATTTATGCTATTATTATTCTTCTTATTTATATTATTATTCTTATTTATATTATGCTTATTTACCGAATCAAATTACTATTCTTCAACGCGAAGCTATTTGTGGAGCCGCGTTGAAGGACACGTATTGCATCGGGCGTCCACCGCGAATTCAACCACGGCGTCCCTGAACGCCTATGAACAATATCAAATATCAGTTTATGATCAACCGGATCAATCTGTTGAAGTAAGTTATGAAAATAGGGATCGTTTTATATTTATTTCTCACATAAAAATATTTTTTACAATTAGAGCATGTTTTTCTATATACATATATCTTAAATCTTAAAGTCACCTTTCACCTTAAAGTCATTTGTTTATTTATTTTTCAATAAGTTCACTTTATTTAATAAAAGCCAAACAACGTGGGTTTGTTTGTGATAGAATAAAACTAGAGAACATTGTGGTTTACCTTTTTGGATTCAATAATTGAATATTGATTCTTAGAATGATGTATTGTGATTGAATTTCAAAGACTTGCATTTGACCGTGGCAGTTAGACTTTTAATGATTTGAGCAGGGTTCAACAAGAATAAAAGTGGGAGCAAAGTATGCAGGAATAGTTTTTTCGAAATGAATCATACCCATAAATAAACTTAATACATCAAAATCACTTGTCACATGATTGTAGGAGAACGAGTAAGAAGAGAGAACTGTATAAGACGGTGACGCGAGGTATGATGGGAAATCACACACTTAAGGCAAACTTAACCCAATACTAATGTAGCGCAAGCGCCAACAGGACGCCATTTGTTAATGGCCGCTTGCAAATGATATCCTGATGGCGCTTGCGCTAAGTTAGTATTGTGTTAAGTATGCCTAAATAGTGTATGTCCCCATTATACCTCGCGTCCCCGTCTAATACACTGTTTACCTACATGCTGTTTTCTGAAAGCATCTAACCGATTTCAATGAAATTTTGTGAACGTGTAAGTTGGGTTCAGCTTAGGTGAATTATAACTATAATAATAGGTTGTTGTTTTGTTTTATCAGATTTTCATTGCGTCATCGGTATCGCTCATAGCTTTTGCTACAGACTATCTAACTGATGATTAAGAACAATGGAGTTGTCCCAAACAAATCGTGAAATTTACGAGTATCTGGAAACTAAACAGGATTGTTTTCTGTTCACAGCACCGCTACTGGAGATCCTGAACGGCACTTCGTTCATTGCAATGCGATCTATTGCTACTAAGTTGGTGGATGGAGAAGAATTTGGTAAGCATCTTCTCACACCCAGGGCGAGACGGGAGGGACTGTCAGACTTGTACTTACTAAAATCCACAGTGATCCTACAATAACCCTTTACTTTCCAAGGTCCCGCTACACACGTTCCCCAAGACAGTCCCGCGACCCCGGTAGGAAGCAATTTACTTATGGTACAGACTTATGAAAGACATCAGCACATACATGTTTTTTCTATTGAAAAAAAAAACTTGTGATTAAACTAGTTTTGCTATCAACATCATCATACTCATATCAACCGTAGGACGTCCACTGCTTAACATATACCTAAGGAAGCGGGAATATTCAACCATAAGTTTTTTCGCAAAAATACATCCTTTAGACATTTCGAAATGTACGCCCTTGTAGGCTCCCCTATAGTTTGAAAATAAGACCTGTTGGAAGCTTGCATTCAATTTTTTTTTGTTGTATGCATATCTAAATAATAGAAATAAGCTCAGAACGAATAGGACTCACGTAGGACAGCGTTGTGATATACCGGCAAAAAAATTACATTACCTATTATTGACTATAAAAAAAAAACATAAAATACAGTACGCAGGTTGTGGCTGTAAGACTACACTTGAAGCCACTATGACTCTGTCTGAATTTTTCCTGTGCTGGGCTGCCAGTCTATCTGGGTAGAGATTAATAACTATTCTATTATACGGGGTGAGGAATGCACCCAGCATTCCTTGAAATGGGTGATACTAGACCTAATTTACAACAATTTAATCACAACAACATGGGGTCGAACCTAGGTTATACTTAAAATTATTTTGAACAATTTTACCATCTTCTTTATAAACTGCTCATTGTTATAAATTAACGACTTTCAGCTCTTTGAACTGATACTCTTTTATGAAACCTATGTTTTTTATAATTTTTTAGGCAAGGTGAACTCGCTCTTCGGGCTGGCCGAGGCCACGATGCCGTTAATATACGGGCCCCTGTACTCCAGGGTCTACATGGCAACCCTCAACATTCTGCCCGGGGCTGTCTTCCTGTTAGGAGCTTTTATGACATTGCCTGCTATTGCTATATTTGGGTAAGAAACAAAATTTTTCTTTCTTCAAAAAGACTTAATATTTAGCTTAGAAAACAGAGACAGTTTGCGACGCAATTTCAACATTACTCTTCGCCCCTTCGTACACAACGATACGCAATTCTCTGATGCCTTACGACCTTGGTATCCATTGACCCGTGCCTACGGACACGCGTCAACCGTTCTACGGAGCGGTTATTCACAGAGAGTCACCGAGTCGCTTTGGTGTTTCTGCTACAACACAGCAGGAGTCAAATAATTCAATTAACTATATCTAAACTAGTTTTTTCTCATGGCTGAACGACGTTTGCTACAGTTGCAGTCTTCCGATGACGCGAAGTCATATAGGCAGCTCAATAGACGTATATCTAAGTCCTTGCGACACGATCTGCGTCTCTTTAATACGAATCGTGTTAAAGAGACCATACAGCGAAACCAAGGCTCCAAAGTGTTCGCTAAGGACAAGTCTATTGGGCAAAGCCAGATGACAAAGCTGAAACGGGAGGATGGCAGCATAGCGTCGACCAAAGCAGAGGTTTTAGGCGATATCGAGAGGTTCTATGGACAGTTATACACTTCGGTCGCAAAGCCCGTTGACAGCTTGGTAGGAGATCCAAGAGCCAAGCTGTCCCGACACTATACCGAAGATATCCCGGACATCAGTCAGAGGACGGAATCACGTCAGAGCTTCTGAGAGCGGGTGGAACACCGGTACTTAAAGTCCTCCAGAAACTCTTTAATTCCGTCCTGTCCGAGGGCAAAACGCCTGAAACGTGGAGCAGGGGTGAGGTGGTGCTGTTCTTCAAAAAAGGTGATAACAGCCTATTGAAGAACTACAGACCCATCACGCTTCTGAGTCATGTTTATAAGCTGTTTTCAAGGGTTATCACGAACCGTCTCGAACACAGACTTGATGACTTCCAGCCTCCCGAACAAGCCGGTTTCCGAAAAGGCTATAGTACCATAGACCACATCCATACGCTGCGGCAAGTTATACAGAAGACCGAAGAGTATAACTTGCCATTATGCTTAGCGTTTGTGGACTATGAGAAAGCCTTCGATTCGGTGGAAACATGGGCTGTGCTTGAGTCACTCCAGCGATGCCGTATTGACTATCGGTACATCGAGGTATTGAAGTGTTTGTATAATAACGCCACCATGTCGGTCCGAGTACAGGAGCATAGCACGAAGGCGATTCCATTGAGAAGAGGCGTAAGACAGGGGGACGTTATCTCCCCGAAACTGTTTACTGCCGCAATGGAAGACGCCTTCAAGCTCCTGGAATGGCAAGGACTTGGCATCAACATCAACGGCGAATACATCACTCACCTTCGGTTTGCCGACGACATCGTAGTCATGGCAAAGTCGATGGAGGAACTCAGCATGATGCTCGATGGCCTCGACCGAGTTTCACAACCAGTGGGCTTGAAAATGAACATGGACAAGACGAAAATTATGTCAAATGCCAATGTTGTGCCCACCCCAGTCTCTGTTGGAAACTCGGTACTCGAAGTTGTTGACTCATATATCTACTTAGGACAAGTAGTCCAATTAGGTAGGTCCAACTTCGAGAAAGAGGTCAACCGCCGAATCCAACTCGGTTGGGCAGCGTTCGGGAAACTACGCAATGTCTTTTCGTCCGACATACCTCAGTGCCTCAAGACAAAAGTCTTTAACCAATGTGTGTTACCAGTGATGACGTACGGCACTGAAACGTGGTCTTTCACTATCGGCCTCATCTCAAAGCTCAAAGTCGCTCAACGAGCTATGGAGAGAGCTATGCTCGGTGTTTCTCTACGTGATCGAATCCGAAATGAGGAGATCCGTAGACGAACTAAAGTCACCGACATAGCCCACCGGATTAGCAAGCTGAAGTGGCAATGGGCAGGCCATATTGCTCGTAGAGCAGATGGCCGATGGGGTCGAAAAGTTCTAGAGTGGAGACCAAGGACTAGCAAGCGCAGCGTAGGACGTCCACCAACAAGGTGGACAGACGACCTTATAAAGGTCGCCGGAAGACGCTGGATGCAGGTCGCTTCCAACCGGTATATGTGGAGATCTAAAGGGGAGGCCTATGTTCAGCAGTGGACGTCCTATGGCTGAGATGATGATGATGATGAAACTAGTTTTTTCTCATAGCAATTAACTACTTGAGGCTCATTTTTTTTCAATAACGTGAATAGCTTTTTACTTTCAGCTAAAAATATTTGATTACTGGTTAGAAATAGTATTGACATTCAAGAACAAATTAAAGTACTTTTTACGACCAAAAAAACAATATTACGAAGTCACCTCTCTTACGTTAATCTATTAAAAGAGGGGTTATTCCAAAAACCTTTTAACTTTAAATTGCATTGTTACAGGTGGCTGTACTTCGAACACAAAAAAGATAGGTTGAGGAATGCAGCCCTAAAAGAGGACAACGAGAAGCAACAAGCAGAACAATTAAAATAAAATTTAATGGATTTTTTGCTTTAAAAACAAAGTGTGCAAGATGAATTGGGGGCTTAGTGATCGCCAGAGCGCCATCGGGAGTAATTCATTGATCAATTGGGTCAAGTGATGAATATATTATGTACTTATACTCACATTATGGGGTTGTTTATTTTTATTTTTTGTACTTACTGTATCCGTGTCTCTCGGCTCTTAGCCTCCTTTTTAAAAAGGAAGCTGAGAACCGGGAGGCACAGTAATCTTATTTTTATCAGAATTTATTAACTGACCAACTCAAAACCATCAAACACGTTTAGTTGAAATAACATTTGCTGAAGTTTACTATTAAAATAAATATAGGTGAAGTTTATTCATTCTGCTCCAGAAATATTTATGGGTTTTATGGTAAATTCGAGATTTAAATCAAAAGTCAAAGTTTGACGGCACTGTTAGCGCAGTGACTGAGCGATTGGACTGCTGCGCTGCGCGTCGCGGGTTCGATTCCCGCACGGAGCAAATATATGTATGATCTACAAGTAGTTGTTTTGGGTCTGGGCGTTTGTCTAAGTGAGTTTATATGTTTGTAAACGCACCCACGACACAGGAGAAATTCGTAGTGTGGGGCAACGTAATAAAAAAAAAAAACTATTTAACAGGTGCCTCACTTCGAAATGGGTGAACACGATCGTGCTCGTATATTATTATCAATTTCGACGTCTTCACATTGAAAGAAAGCGTAGATTATGTTGGCAAGGATAAGTATGCACTTTCATAATATAAAGCTAAGACAGGTACCAGGTCTGATGTAATGCACTTTTTTTTGTTATCGTGGTAAAATCATCAAATCTGTCCTCCCACACAGGGCAGAGCGGGACTGTCAGACTCGTGCTGACTAAAATCCACGGTGTCCTTCAGTAGCCCTTTACGTTCCGGGGTCACGGTAATTCGTACAGTCCCGCGACTCATGTAACGAAAATATTCCGTTACGACATTATGCCCAACAACACCATGCTCTACGACAAGACTGTGCTACGTACTTTGGTACTACGAAAACGTGTTACGGCACTAATAGGTACCTACGTTTATTTTATCGTGGTTCTATCATCAAATAAGTTCTCCCACCAAGGGCGAGACGGCAAGGATTGTCAGACTTGTACTGACTAAAATCCACGATGATCCTTCAATAGCCTTTTACGTTCCAGGGTCACATTTACCTGATGAGAGAGTCCCGTCAGATTGCTAACAGTTTTTTGAGGCGTGCTTGGAACACGACGCGCTGTCGACCCGGGCATGGTCCATGATCGGACGGCCATTACTCGCCGTTCGTGTGCCCGCCTACGGTGGCCAGAAATCGTTTGGTGACTCTCCCTCACGCGTCTCGCCTCCTGTTTCGCTAGCATGTCTGCTTCGCAGAAGTTGACTGCTTCCCATTCCGTCTCGCCCTGAAGTATGGTCTCGATCAATGCCGGCGCACGAGAGTTCGCCGCCTATCGCGTTCGTGAGCACACGGCGGTGCTCTGCTCAAACTGGGCAGAATTGCACCGTATACTCCACCGTGTATGGGTTTTCCATAAAGAATTTATTTGAACCAGGCAGCCCGGGTTCTGGAATCGGGTGGTGACTTCGTGCCTCCGAAAACATACTGACAACCTGTTCTTTCTCTAGTCGTATTGAGTTTTCGTCAAAGATAAATATATTTTTTCGAAGAATATGATCGAAACAAGGTATTTTAATATACAAACTAAGTAAAATTTATATCGTATGTTTAAATACCGAAATTTATAAACTCTGTTAGGAAAATGTGACTATCAGAGCAAAGCAAGAGATAGTGTTTACCTGTGTTAGGCACACACATGTGCTATATAATATTTGCTGTAGCGATGGCTAATCTAACAGATAAATGGCCTTGATTAATATAGGTTCGGTTGATTATTTTTAAACGAGGTTATAATTTGTAGTTATATTTACGAGTATCACTCTCAAACAAATAACAAAATTGTCTCAGCTCAAAACGGGATATAAAATGACCTGTGATCACGGTGCTTTCAACAGTACCGAAGTATTTGAATCTCAAAGCAAATAATAAACATGATATAATTCTGTTTTCATGATAAGATTTAAATGTCCTGGAACGCAAAGACATGTGAAGGAACAGGGTGGTTTTTAGTAAGTAATAGTCTGTCATCTCCTTCCGCTCTACGCAGGGAGAGAATCATTTAAAGATTTTCAACTACATATAACAGTTTGTTTTACTGGAGTTAAGTCGCGTACTGCATCACATCTGAAGTTTCCTTAACAAATATCTATATAAAAATATTATTTTACTGGTGTCAATACTGACGATTAAATATCTGTTCGCACGCCAGCAGGTCAACCTACCCAAATCTGTCAAAATTTACCAATCGAACATTAACCTTCCACTATTGTGATAAGGCTGAAAATCTATTGAAGAAATTTTACAGATTGAGGTAGGTTGATGTGCTGGCGTCTATATTTAACATGACCAAACCAATCTTACGAAACAATTTTGTAGAATAAAATAATTTACTTATCTATCTTTTATTTGGTGGGAAACAAACTCATTTCTAATAAGCCTATCAACAAGATTCAAGGCATTCTATATTCATTCAACCTTAATTATATTATTGTTCAAAACAATTTTGTTTTGCACAATAAAAATTAGCTAATAAATTAAAATGTTACTGATTTTGAATAGCGAGTACCACAGCGAACGCATTCCTTATTCAAATGTTGGAATTAATAATTGGCGTGCAATCAAAACTTTATTACTGACATTGTTCTTTTGTCTGTTATTGTTTTTTGAGAATAACAATGTATGTAAAATTATTATAAAAGCTTTAAAAAATATTAAAATAAATAGTAATTGTATTCTAAGCTTAAAACTAATTTATTTTAATTTTTATTAATTGATTCCTTTTTTTTCACTCAATCAGATTTTTAATTAATGCGCACTCATAGAATTTAACGCACATACTTTTATTTATTTTTTAAGTTATAATGAGGATGTCGTACTACTACACCACTACTACTACAACGTCTGCCCCTTTAGGGGTCACTACTGAGCCAGCGTAGGTTTACTTGTCTTGCCCCTTTAGGGGTCAGTACCGAACTATGCCGTTGCACTAAACATTTGCAAAAGAGGCCTACATTACATAAATTTTACCTACTTACAAAATATTTTACATTATGTTTATTTTACTTCTGCAACTTCTGCATCTTGATTTTCACCGTCCTTTGCGTCCTTTGTCACTGCTACTTTATTCAATTTTCCCCTTTTGTATTGGATATACATCCACCTGTAAATAAATTGTAATCTTTAAAGACTTCATCATTAGATCACTAGTAGCTAATTATGAAAATATTACTTTTTATTATAAAGCACAAGATTGCTGAGCATCAAGTCTTACATTTATTTATTTCTTGTATTTTTGGGTAAATGATGAACTACAACATTTTTAGTATTTCTATAGAAATGAATGTAAGTACGCATTTAGATAGTGCCTATTTCTTAGTTTCTAATTAACATAGTGGAGTTTCCTTACACAAATATGGCTAAAGCAGGCAACGTCAGAAATGCTCCTAATAAGAAGACTGCTCCAGGGAAAACATCGATGGAGGATGTATAGACTTGTACGTAGAGGGGCCCGTATATTAAGGGTACCCCGACTTCTATTAATCCAAAGATAGAGTTCAGTTTACCTGTAAAATAAAAGAAAGTACTTAGTATGTGGTTTTTATTTACGTATGGCTTCTTCTAGGTAAAAGCCAATTTAATTTATATTAAGGAAGGTTTTTGGATTTGTATTAGAATGTGTTGCCAGGGAAACAAGACCAGGGGAACAAAATTAGGTCATCCGATAAACGAACATGTGACAAGTAGATGAATATTAATGTTTCGTTTGTCCCATTTAAGATTTTATCACGTCTTCCCAAGTAGCAGTGAAGAGTTGACGCGAAATAGAAACGCACCTTGTCGCACTCCACTCCTGATTGACATTAGAGTAGTAAGATAAGACCCAGTCTGACTTGCATTGTTCTCGTATCGTACAACTCATTTAGTATACCAACATACTAAGCATCTATTAAACTGCGATCGAGAGAGTTGAACACGGTTTAGTGATCAACAGTGTCCAATGTCTTTTAATAATCGATAAGTTCCGATTGTGCTCTGAACTCTTTTCCACTCTCTGCGATAACAGAAAAAAAGCATATGTGTAGATAGATAAAATACTCTTTATTCCATCTTTCTATATTTTGGGATCACGATCACGGAAAGCGTATAATCTGTTAACCAGATGACAGAGTTGACAGAGTATTGTCTGGTGGACTATTTTCCGACAGTCGTTGTTAAGTTTATTAAATATTGATACTTGGTGATACTAAATCAACCCTTAATTGAGACCAACGTCTCACGTTTCAAGTCACGAGTGAGAGAATTTACACCCAAAGAAGGCAGATAATTACTTACCAAATTCTTGTCCATCCACTACTTTTGTAGCTATGGACAGCATTGCAACGTATGTGACTTTACTGAACATGTCAATTGTAGGAGCTGTGGACAAAAAAGGTAAATAGTTAATAATACGAAAACAGTCCTGGTAACATAACTAGATAGCTACTTTTTTCATTGCGTGTTTGTTCATCCATACCTACTAATTATCGCGGGCATGCGGGCAGCGAGTAATGGGCAACTCGCTGTCCGACCGCGAACTATGCCCGGGTCGACGGCGCGTTGTGTTCCACGAGCGCCTCAGAGAGTGTCAGCAAAAATGACGGGCCAAAGCCTGTCGGGGTCGCGGGACTTATGATTTACCGTGACCCCGGTACGTAAAGGGCTATTGAAGGACACCGTTGATTTTAGTCATTACGAGTCTGACAGTCCCTCCTGCTCTGCCCTGGGTGGCAGGACTAATTTGATGATTTTACCACGTTAAAAAAAAACCTACTCGTTTGTTTACTAGAATAAATATTACTTACCTAAATACATCTGCCATGTATTCATGGCAAAAGCATAGGCGAAGGCTCCAGTGATCTTGCTGATGTTAGCTATTATGCCGAGCAACGGATCGCTCATCTTCAGGAAGTTAATGAACAGAGTTAAAGCTAAGAGTGTTCCTGAAAAATGATTTTGTTATTTGAAATTAGTTTGCTACGATTACAAAGCGCAACGAACAAACACGAGGGCACCAAAGTAGAAAGGAAATATTTTTTGGCACATGCCACAAGTACCTTCACACAACACAAAAACTGAGATCTAAACAAGACGCCCTATAAATTTTTAATTTTAGTTTTAATGTAGTCATTTTTGTAAACAAGAAAGTAAATTGTGTACATGACGGCTGCGCCAAACAAGCCCAAAAAAGATGGGTTCAATAAAAATGTCGGGTAAGAAATGTTTTCAAGCAAATACGTCATTAAGGAATGCGAAGACTACGTATTCGTCGCATTCATGAACAGATTGTGTAGACCGATATAGAACTACGAGACCTACACTTTCTACGAAGTTTATGTATGCACATTACTCACCTATCAAATTAGTTATAATAACATAGGTGGACCACAAACTGAACTGCACATCATCCCAGCGGAACTTATATCTTATGAACAGGTACAATATCGAACCTTCACCTGAAATATATATAATATTAATACATAATAATTATGTTTAGTTCTGCTTTAGCGTTCGGGGCTACTAAGAATGGGATTTTGGATTAAATTCCAATGTCAGAGAAAAAGGTAAATAAGGATTCATCTGGATAATTCTTGTAAAGAGCAGTGGTGGCATACGAGTTGTTGGTCGTGGGTTCGAACCCAGCCTGGCGCATTACTTTGTGTAATTTATTTCATCACCACTGCTCTTAAAGCGGTGAAGGAAAACATCGTGAGGAACTATCGATCGATCTAATAACGATGAACTAGAACCAAATTCGAAGACATGTGACATCCACCAACTCGCACTGGGCCCTCTCGCAGAATGAAGGCCTGTGTCCCAGCTGTGGGAGCATTTATATGCTGATGAAGATGATGAATGCTTGTATGTACAATTAACAACTTACCAACCATAGGTCCATAGACAATGATCATTATAAAGAGCAGTAGACAAATCATTAGCCTTCTGTTATTAGGACCTTTACGGACAACCACCATAAATGTATCAGCAACTAGGCTAATATCGAAGAATTCGCGGCAGAAGGATTTCCTTTCTTGTGGCTGATTCTGAAATCATATTGGTACCTGATAATATTCAACTCAACTGTATATCAGTGGATAATTTTGCACTATGAAAACATTCGTTAATGTTACGATATAAAGGCACAGTTTGGTTAGCAGTATTGTATTTTTTGAAAGACAAATAGGGCAGGATGATCATGACGATGGCAAGAGTTACACGAATGAAAAATAATCAAACAGCAGTTTAAAGTATAGACGCCAGCACAGTAGCCCACCACAATCTGTCAAAATTCCCGAACAGATTTTTACTTTATCACAATAAAAGAAGGTTCATGTTCGATTGGTAAATTTGGCAGATTGTTGATGTGCTGGCGTCTGCAATTATCTAGAATAAATTCAGGCTGAGCTGAGCTTACTTACTATTTCTCTTCCCGTTATTTGTCTCGAGTCTTTTAAACGTATGCATCCGTATATCAAACTGATCAAGTGAATACATGATGACACCGCAAATACACCGTAATAACCCGCCTTTTGAAATAATACACCACTTGAAGCAGTTCCGATGGGGTAGCCTACAGACCGGCACATGTTCAAGAGCCCCATCCTGAAGGTTCTGTCTTCTACAGTTGTAATGTCACTCATATAACTATATATACCAATATTCATCGTAGAACCTCCCCCCGATAAAGAGGTAAATATAACATCTGTGACAGCGGTCACTTCTAAAGGTAAGTAGAAGAAATAAGTGCTCAACATTAAGCCAATATTAGACAAAATTTCTCCTGCTATAGGTATTAACATGATTGCTTTTCTTTTACCAGTCTTATCACTCCACGCTCCAATAAAAAGCATTATCAGCACAGGGAACACTGTCTGAACTATATTCTTCCACATTGTCACCGTTGCTGTTACTTTTTGTACTTCTTGTTCTTCAAGAGTATAGTTCCCGGGCTGCCTTGCCGTCAGAGCATCACATATTTCAGCTGTATAATTTAGATTAACTCTGCAGGCTTTTTCTAAATATAAGTTTTGAGTTGCTAACGAGGGAATCATAGTACCTATTACATAGAGTACCACTATTGGTTCTACAGTTATGTTGTCTTTTATTAATTTTAATCTTTGTAAGAAAGTTAATTTGATTGTTTCTGCATTTTGTTCAACTTGTTCTGTGTTTCCTTGAAGAAGAGTAGATTCCTCAGCTTCTTCATTTACCTGTTCTTGTGTGACTTCGGGGTTACTTTTAATAGGATCCATTTTTGAAACACTATCTTGACATGCCGATGTTGTTTCTTGATATCAGTTTAATGATTACGTAACGTATTCAATGACTATTATTAACAACAACACTCCTTGATTTTGCTGTTTATAGTTGACCCGTTTGCGTTTCGCTTTTGAATTCTATACTATACTATCATAATACAACGAGTGTGTTTTCCTTTATATTTATACGATGTCTGATAAGAATATTTAATCGTCAATCATATCGTCCTCTAAAAAGATACTATAATCAATAGAAACCTATGGGGAATAGTCACCGTCCGCAGTAACTTTGGTCAACCTTATCTATGTATTGTAAGTTACTATAATAATAAGGCTAATTCGCTGTAAAAACTTTTGTCAGATATAGATGATTTGGACCCATAGAATACTTGCTTGAACATAAAAATTGTTGTATGTCAGTTTTACATTTATGCAGTTGGAACTTTACGCGTAGGTGTAATAAACAAGTGTAGTTCCCATCTCTGTACGCTTAAATCTTTCAAAAAACGCAACCGACTTTAAGGCCTTTACCCACAAAGCGCGATTCGTTCCGGCGATAAGGCGATACGATATGATCGCATGCGATTTCTGTAAACGGTGAACGCGATGCGATCTGGCGCTGGCAGTGAAAATGCACTTAGCGATCCCGGCAGGCCTTCACGGAGGCCTGCCGGGATCGCAGGACTCTGAAAACAGGTAACTTTAGTCAGTACGAAAGTCCGTTCCGCTTATTTAAGGAAGGAAGGACTTATTTGATGATTTTACCATGCAAAAATAAGAGGAAGTTAGTAGTATACAAAACCACCTAAAATAGTATAATCACTGATGCCTTTGTTGAAATTTTACGATCAATTCCTAATAAATTAGAAGGAGTCATGGCATTAGTAATAAAATCTATTTTAATTTTAATGATCTTACCTTTTACTTTGAATTAAAAAATTCAAGGAAGTCAATTAAATCATATATTATTAATCAATTTATATTATTTATTAAAAGAAAAGTTGTTTCAAAAGATACAGCATAATGACTCATACGCGTACACCTTGCGGTGTTATCCTCAACTGATAAGATCAAGAATTAGTCACTATCTTTATTTACCTTATTCATTTTGGTCAATATCTATTTATCGTAAAAAATGTAAGCGTAATTATACCATAATAGTCATATAGTATACCATACGAACAACTCTTTAATTTCATACGTAATTTTTGGAAATTTTTCACGATCCACATCTGGGATTTTTGTATTCTGCGGACAAAAGTTCCGCGGCTGCGCAGGCCTTTGGGCTGAATTCCTGTCACGCCGATTTCGGTTGCGGACAATCGGTCGCGTATTTTGAGAAAAGACAGCTTATGCGCCGTTGACGTCAGCAGAACACAAACCGGCTTACTACAAAAAAGTTAAACATCTGTTGAACACTTGTCCAAAAACGGTATTTGACGTTGATACAAGGGTCCTTTTAGAGTTCAAATTTTGAAGTGAAAACTTCTTTAGCGGCGTTGTGCACTTTTTTTGGAATGGGTAAAAATGTTAAACTCGCATCAAGATACGTGACCTGATCGAAAATTCGTAAGACGGCGCAGGGCGCTTGCGCGAATGTTCGTGTGTGTTTATTACTATTGAAGTTTTCACTTCTGCCGGCACTTCCAGAGTGCAACCCGTCGTTTTTTTTTTAGATAAGCTTTCAACAGATGTTTATATTTTGTGGTATGACGGAATGTGTTTTAGTTTGCGTGATCGACATCAGTGTAACAGAATTTCAAGCCTTTTGCATTCGGCTTTCCGCATATTATGCCACGTATAAGAATCAATCTATATTGTGTTTTTCCTTACTACCATTGGAACTTTGTATAACAAGTTCAAAATCACGATTCAATAATATTATTTGGTATGTATGACTGTTTTTTTTTTTTTACCTTGGCAAAATTAAGTTAGTAAGCAAGTTCAACTTGCGTATTTTTTTTTTAACGTGGTAAAATCATCATGAGTCCTCCCACCCTGGGCAGAGCGGGAGGGACTGTCAGACTCGTACTGACTAAAATCCACGGTGTCCTTCACTAGCCCTTTACGTATCGGGGTCACGGTAATTCGTAAGTCCCGCTACCCCGGTAGGCTTTGGCACTCTACAGGCCCCGTCACTATGCTGACACTCCTTGGTATGTATGACTTAGAATAAAGATTCTACATTTGTCATTAAATTGTTGTTATCAGACTTATCATTTATTATCGATGTGTTAATGCTTGCGCTTATCTATACAAACGTATGATTGTAATTGTTTGTAACAGTTTTACTATGTTTATAAAATCAATTAGCGTAAATTATCATTGCATAATGAAATCATTTCGCAGTGATAAAGCATTTTGAGTTAGTATTTAGCCTTCGTTTATTTGATTTTGAATCCTGCTATGTATGTACCACTATTTACGGCGCGTTGTGTTCCACGCGCGCCTCAAAGAGTGTCAGCAAAGTGACGTGACGGGGTCCCCCTCTAGAGGGCCAAAGCCTGCCGGGGTCGCGGGACTGTACGAATTACCGTGACCCCGGAACGTAAAGGGCTATTGAAGGACACCGTGGATTTTAGTCAGTACGAGTCTGACAGTCCCTGCCGCTCTGCCCTGGGTGGGAGGACTCATTTGATGATCTTACCACGATAAAAAAAAAGTGTATACCGCTATTTGCGTGGGAAATTAAAAAGAAAAGCAGAGTAAGAAAGTTGCTTAAAAGCTAAGCAATCATCAACAACCTGTCTTCCCGGAGACGGTGGGACAAGCCGGTCTGTAGTCTACTTCAGAATTATCTACTGAAAACATCTGCTATTACTGTCGATAAATGGGAGTTGGGTCTTTGACTTTACGAACTACTGTCGTCGAACATACATCATCACCCCAAGATTGACTGGAAGAAAATGCCCAAGGCATTAAGTCCGGGCGACTTGCTATCCGACCATAGACCATGCCCGGGTCGATGGCGCGTTGTGTCTACGCGAGCCTCAAGGAGTGTCAGCATAGTGACGGGGCCTGTAGAGGGCCAAAACCTGCCGGGGTCGCAAGACTCACGAATTACCGTGACCCCGGTACGTAAAGGGCTATTGAAGGACACCGTGGATGTTAGTCAGTACGAGTCTCATGTGATGATTTTACCACGTAAAATGAAAAAAAATAAAAAAAGGCATTAAGTTCGCCTTTGTACTTCCATGTGCAAGAAGATTTAAATAAATGAACATAGATACTTTGTTCGATGGCATTTCGCCTCGCTACTTCCCTCCGTCTAGGAGCCACACTATGTTCTCGTCAATGCTGGCGCTGAGATGAAGCAGACAACGGCCTCGGACACGGCCTTTTTTAAGGGTTCCGTAGACAATTGACAAAAAATGGAACCTTTATAGATTCGTCATGTCTGTCTGTCTGTCTGTATGTCATAGCCACTTTTCTTCGAAAGTATAAGAGCTATCCTGTTGACACTTGGTAAGTAGATGTATTATGTGAACCGCATTAGGATTCTCATACAAAAAAGAAAATTGAGGGTTCCTCATACTTAGAATTGAAATTAAAAAAAATAATAATTACCAAACCCATACATACGTGTGGGGTATCTATGGATAGGTCTTTAAAAATGATATTGAGGTTACTAACATATTTTTTTTTCTCAACTGAACAGTTTGCGCGAGAGACACTTCCAAAGTGGTAAAATCTTTGCCCCTGTAACTTCTAAAATAAGAGAATGATAAAACTAAAAAAATATATATGATGTACAATACTATGCAAACTACCAGCGAAAATTGGTTTGAACGAGATCAAGTAATTAGTTTTTTTTAATACGTCATAAATCGTAAACCACAATTTAACTTTCAAAGTTACAACTAACTAACTACAAGAACTTTTAGATTATGTTACTTGCTGTTACGGAACCCTTTATGGGCGAGTCTGACTCGCACTTGTTTTTTTGGTTTTTTTATTTGGGACAAACCCACCACACTATTTCCAAACCACTGCAATTTCTCCCAGAAAGCCAGAATCAACAGTAGCAACCAACTGAAAAGCGCCGGAAAGCGTCTTGGATTCTGCAACGAAATTAATCAGAACAGAACAGTGGAGGAGTAGGAAAACTCTGACACGGCCTGTCATGTTTCTGAACTGCGGGCTGTGTTGCGCGGTTCGCGAACCTAAACGACATTATCCGACGATCTCTTGTTACTGTTGTTTTTAAGAACCCAACGGCTTGGCACGCGACGATGCAAAAAACCGGACGGTATGTCTTTGTTTCCCTAGAAGATGGCTAGGCCTTTAGTGTGGGATGCAACTTATGTCGCTACTCTTGCGCCATCACATCATCAAACTTCATCCTGTACTGGCGTTGCCGCTACTTCTGCTGATAACATCAAGTAGTGAACATCCATCTTAGTGGATAATATTATAATATTTGTGACCCATTTGGGGTTGAAGCTCTGTTGATGTGGGTTCCGAGTGTTCAGAGTCTCTTCAAGGTCTGAAATACTTGTTGACGCTTCCCGTTATATCGCATACAAGGGCTGCAGACGCTAATCTTTGCTATAAAACGCCGTTGCAATACAGCTAGTCTCTTGGGAACATTACTTGGAACTTTTTACTTCTACATATTTATTAATTCAGTTCAATTATTCCAGTTAATTTAATTTACACACGACAAAGAAAACAAGTTTTATTTTATTTTAAAATATTATAATTGCGTATCATATTTTGTTTCAAAGTAACAAGTTGCTCTCTTTGCAATGACGAAGCTAATAGTCGTCTAGACCGCATTTCGGTTATGGACTCAATCTTAGGTACTTTTATTTTCAATCATATTGTTTTTTATTAATTTTATCTAGCTTTTGCCAGCAGCTTCGCCCCTCACCGACCCCCTCCTTATTGCCTATTTCACTCCAGACAAAAGCAGCTATCAACTGCTGAAAGAATTTTTGAAATCGGTCCAGTAGTTTCGGAGCCTATTCAATACAAACAAACAATCAAATCTTTCCTCTTTATATTATTAGGGTAGATTTATTTCGTATTGTTAATATTACTTACAGATCACTTAAATATATTACAATAATGGATATTATTACATTAACAAAATATCAATTAAAATAATTAAATCACATTTTGCTTTATTTTACTTCTGTAACCTCTTGATTTTCGCTCTCTTTTGTCGCTGCTTCTTTATTCAACTTTCCTCTTTTGTGTTGGATATACATCCACCTGCAAATAATAAAAAAAAACGGAAAATTTATTAATATGAATCTCAAACTTTAAACTATGCAAGATTGGCGAGAATTTAAGTCTCAGGACTAGCATAGTATACTTTTTAATTTTAAGCAAGATTTTTTTGGTTTATTTTGAACTACAGCGTTATTACTATTTTCATAAAAAAATATTGATATAATGAGAATCCTTACGTAAATATGGCTAAACCAGGCAACGTCAGAAATGCTCCTAATAAGAAGATTGCTCCAGGGAAAACATCGAGTGAGGCCTTATAGACCCGTACGTAGAGGGGCCCGTATATTAAGGGCACCCCGACTTCTATTAATCCGAAGATAGAGTTCAGTTTACCTGTAAAATAAAAGATACAACTTTTTAAGTCTTTTTGTTAATTGTAGCGGAGATGCGGAGTAATCGAACAAGGTAATATTGAAATTTCATGTATGTTTTTATATCAGAGGAGAGCAGTTATTATAGCAGAGGATCAATAGGGTATTTCAGTGAAAAAGTATAAGTCCGTTAGTTAGATAATCAAAAACTATTTGACACGTATTTAGTCTTTAGTTACGCAAACCAAAATTGACGAAGATACGACCCTTTGAAATTGCCAATACGTCATAATCAAGTACAGGTTTTACTTGCTTCTGACGTCAAAAGCTCCCACTATCATTGGGCTATGCAACTTTTTGGCATCAATTTTTTTTTTCTTTCGCCATTGATGTAATGTTGATCATTAGTAGACCGCAACATAAGAACTTCGTAAAAAATAATTTAAAAAATCGAAACCGTAACCAACCAGAGATATAACCGATTTTATTTTGTTCTAATTAGGAGTAAATCAATAAATCTTGGATTCCTACAAAAACAAACTCCTGATTAGAACAAAATAAAAACCGTCATATCTCTGGTTGGTTACGGTTTAGAAACATATTTTTAATTGTGCCCAAAATTTAATCACAGGCGAAAGAAAAAAAAATGATTCCAAGGTCCATACTAAAAGTTGCATACCCTTTTTGATACTCTATATCTTTGTAAATATGTATTAATTAAACAAAATAAAGATACGTTTCCATTATTTTTTTAAACTCTTACTGATTGTTTAATTTTTGCAATTTTTTGATGTTGTGAACATGCCCACGGTGATGCTTAGGGGAGGCGAATATCCAGCATTTATAGTCTTACGCTAAGATGATGAAGTCACAAGCGAGAATGAATTCAAATACAAACAAAGGCAGATAATTACTTACCAAATTCTTGTCCGTCCACTATTTTTGTAGCAATGGACAGCATTGCAACGTATGTTACTTTGCTGAACATGTCAACTGTAGGAGCTGTGAAAAAAGAAAGTCAATAATGAATGCGATGTTAAAGGTATTTATTTTTTCTGTAAACAGTCCATCAGATCGTATTGTTACTTCGATTTTATGTTTATTCAATTAAACTATATGAACTTCTTATCGTTTTTTTATTGTATAAAATCATCAAATTAATCCTCCCACACAGGACGGGACGGGATTGTCAGACTTTTATTGACTAAAATCTACGATGATCCTTCAATAGCCTTTACGTTCCAGGGTCACGTTTACCTGATGACACAGGCTTTGACACTCTAAGGGCCCCTTCTGATTGCTGACAGCTTTTAGAGGCGTGCGTGGAACATGAGGCTCCGTCAACCCGGGCATGGTTCATATTCGGTCGGCGAGTCACCCATTACTCGCCGTCCGCATACCTATGAACTTCTTATTTAAAGTGCGTTTTTGAAATACCAAAAATATTATAAGAGCCACTTGGTCCAGTTATGTACAGACGCCAGTACATCAACCTACCTCAATTTTTTAAATAGATTTTCAACCTTATCACAATAGTGGTAGGTTAATTTTCGATTGGAAACATTCGACAGATTGATGCTGGCGTCTGAACAACGCATTTTAACCTTTTTTTAAAAGGATTTTTTCCTGTATTGTGGGTGCGTTTACAAACATTTAATCTGACATACACAATCGCCAAAACTCGAAATAGTTCTTTGTTTGTCATTCAGATATTTGTATGCTCGTATGTTTACTAGCTACAAAATAACTTACCCAGGTACATCTGCCAGGTGTTCGCGCCGAAAGCGTAGACGAAGGCTCCAGTGATCTTGCTGATGTTAGCCAAGATGCCGAGCAACGGATCACTCATCTTCAGCAGATTAATGAACACGGTTAAAGCTAAGAGTGTTCCTGAAAATAAAATTGTTTCTTTGAAATTGGTTTGCATCCTAACTAAGCATTCTGGGCGCAAATACGAGTGTATCTTGCTCTTAAAAAAAGGAAAAAACCTTTGTGATTTTTAATAATATGTACACTTAAATTTAGTTTTGACCTAGTCTCTTTCATAAATATGTAGTTTGTGATATTTGTAGATTTTTAATTTTAGTTGGTAATTAAGTTCTGTGTATATTTTGTCAATATTTATTGGTACAAGCCGTATACTAAATGCCAAATAAAATAAAATTTTAATCTAAATAGGATTCTTTTATAAAGATTTAGTACAGCTTGAGCAGTATAATAAGTGGAAAATCAACCCTATAAATATATAATATTTACTTGACTTTCTTGTACGTCTCCAAAAGAACTCTAAGTTCTATAAGTACTGCATATTTGATGTCTGTAACGCTTGCGTGCTCCTTGGGACTCTACTGTCAGACTCGTACTGACTAAAATCCGCGTCGTTATTCAATAGCCTTTTATGTTCCAAGGTCTCGGTTACATTCATGAACGTACGATATTTAAGAAAGAAAGGAGTATCTTCGTGATCTATGCTTTGCTATTAACAACACCGCGCGCAATAGAATATTGAAATGTATGCACACATTACTCACCAATTAAATTAGTGATAATAACGTAGGTGGACCACAAACTGAACTGCACATCATCCCAGTGGAACTTGTATCTTATGAATAAGTATGTTACCGCACCTTCACCTGAAAATTAACAATACCTTTGTTAGTTTGATCTGGGCCTTTTTTGAGAAGGACGTATATTTTACACACAATGGAACTAGTGGATAAGAACGAGGAGTAGGCAACAAGTATCTGTCTAACTTATGAAGTTATAAGTAGTCGTAGGACAAACTTAGGCCGATAATTTATAGAAGCTCATCTCTTTGCTTTAGTTGCCTCGACTGCTAAGCATGTGGTTGTGGATTAAATTCCGAAGAATGAAAGCAAAAGCATAGGAGTCACTTTTTTTTTAGCGTGGTAAAATCATCAAATGAGTTCTCCCACCCAGGGCAGAGCGGGAGGGACTGTCAGACTTGTACTGACTAAAATCCACGATGTCCTTCAATAGCCCTTTACGTACCGGGGTCACGGTAAATCATCAAGTCCCGCGACCAGCATATATATTATACACTAGTTGTTGCCAGCAGCTCCGCCTGCTACAACTTGAAAATTGTCCCACGGGAACATAAAATCGGAATAAAAACTATCCTATGTGTTAATCCACGTTATAAACTATCTGTGTACCAAATTTCATTCACATCGTTTGGTGATTTTTGCGTGAAAGAGTAACAAACATCCATCCATCCAAACAAACTTTCACGTTTATAATATTAGTAAAATTATAGTAGGAAGTAGGATTCGTTTGTACTTTATATAAGTAGCAAGATTCTAATTGTAATGGGCATAAAAACGACTGTGATTTGAAAGAAATTTTAAAGTATTTGTAAAGACCAACTTCAATTACTTACCAACAGAGGGCCCATAGATAATGATCATTATGAGGAGCAGTAGACAAATCATTAGTCTCCTGTTATTAGGAGCTTTTCGGAAAACAACCATAAATGTATCAGCTACTAGGCTAATATCGAAGAATTCTCGGCAGAAGGATTTCCTTTCGTGTGGTTCAACCTCCTGAAAATTTAATGAAATATATTAACCGGTGATAATTTCACTAAGACATTTTTTTGCGCTTATGCCTTTGTCAAACAGACTAGCGAAAGCGAAGCGTTTCCGTAGCGATACCGAACCGAAGCGAGACGTCAGTCCGATAGTTCTGTCACGCTATCGGATCGCTTTCGCTGTTCTATGTGACTAGATTCAAACAATTCCATACATTACAAATAAAAATGTCACGCTTCGCATTCGCGACGCCTGTCTGTTTGACAAAGGCTTTAAGGTTTGATCGTTATCGTCACTACATAGTATAAGGCAAAGTCGCTTCCCGCTGTCTGTCTGTCTTGTCCCTATGTATGCTTAAATCTTTAAAACTACGCAACGGATTTTTTAATAGATAGAGTGATTTAAGAGGAAGGTGTATATGTATAATACATGCATAATGTAGTAGAGAAATACTGATAATTTTACGGGTTTTTAATGTAAGGTCGTAAATAAACACATTTTTTTGCGCTTTCATTGCAAACGCTGGTTGAACCCTACGAAATAGATCAAATAATTCTGAAGCAGAAGCTAGTGCTAAATATTTTGGGATGATGGTGACGATTAGGCAATAGAGCTTTAAGTGATGAAAAGAGCAATTTGAAATCTTAACAGGTTCATAAAGTATATACAAAAAATTAAAAATTAAAATTTGCCAGCATACTTACTTTCCCTTTTCTACTTGATTTCCTCGGGTCTTTTAAAAATTTGTATCCGTATGACAAGCTAAACACGAAGATGCTTATTGACACCAAAAATACGCCGTAATAACCCGCCCATTTAAATAATACACCACTCAAAGCAGTTCCGATGGGATAGCCTATAGATAAGCACATGGTCACCATCCCCATCCTGAAGGTTCTCTCTTCTTTGGTTGTGATGTCACCAACATAACTGTACACACCAATGTTCATCACAGAACCTCCTCCCACTAAAGATGGAAATATAACATCTGTAAAAGCGGTAAATTCCAAAGGTAAGTTGAAGAAATATGTGTTCAACATTAAGCCAAGGTTAGACAAAATTTCTCCAGCTATCGGTAGTAACATGATTGTTTTTCTTATTCCAGTCTTATCGCTCCATGCTCCAATGAAAAGCATTAATATCACAGGGATCACTGTTTTAATTACATTCTTCCACATTGCCACAGTTGCTGTTACTTTTTGTACTTCTTGTTCTTCAAGAGTATAGTTTCCTTCCTGTCTTAACGTCAGAGTATCACATATTTCTGTGGTGTAATTTAGATAAACTCTGCAGGCCTTTTCTAAATACAAGTTTTGAATTGCCAATGATGATAAATTGATAGCTATAAAATAGCTTAGCACTACTGGTTCCACAGTAATGTTATTTTTTATGAATTTCAATCTTTGTATGAAAGTCATTTTCATTTTTTCTTCGTTTCGTTCTGTATTTACTTGAAGAATGGAAGATTCATCACCTTCTTTATTGACTTCTTCTTTTATGAGTTCGGGTTCACTTCTAGGAAGTTATATTTTCTTGGGATCACATTAACTTGTAGAAAATATTGACATTAAATACTATTGACTTAGTTGTCAGTAGAATAAATGATGATATTTAATCACTGCATTTAACAACTACACTCTGAATTGTATCAGTTTATTTTTTGATGTTTTATTTGTGAAATACTGTTACACTTTCATAGTAAAACGGCTGTGCGTTCGTTTATATTATAAACAGAACTGAGAAAGAATATTTTATCTTAAAACATCTCTTCGCTCAAAAATGTGCTAAGATTATCGGAAATCAGCTACTTGAAAAGATAAATAATCTTGCCTATGGCGAACAGTCACCGTACTCAAGGTTTCGTAATAACTTAACCTTGTATAGATTATTTTGAATGTTATTTTGTTAAGGTTAAGATCGAGACCTTTTTTTTCTCGATTTCCGGATACATTTTTTCAGTACTGATCTGAAGATTAGGCCTCATACAATATGAATACTTGTATTGATAATGTATATTTATATTACTGAATGTGAGGCTAAATATACAAAATTAAAATAACTAAACTAAACATCTGACACATCTGTATTGATTAATACAGATGTGGACTATTTGGTGTTATTCGAAAATAAAATGGCGCACGTTAAGCAGGCCGGAATTCATACAAAAACATTTCCACCATTTCATTGTTTATAGTAGGCAGCTTTGTAAAAATGAATAGCATTATGACTCATACACCATTGCATCCACAATTGAGATAAATTGTTAAGATCACGTGTGTCACTTTATGAGGAGTTCGTGGCTAAATAAATACAGCCGCACAGGCCAATATTTCGGGTTAAACCGCGCTTACTGATGTTGATCTGTGGATGGGTGATCTGTCATAGCGAGTTTTGCCTCGGAAAGCACGTAAAGTCGTTGGCCCCGGCTGACATTTGTAGATCATTGACAGTCGTTACTGTTAGTCAGAAGTTCTAAAGTCTGACAACCAGTCTTACCATGGGGTATCGTATAACCCAGTTACTGGGTTGAAGAGGTCCAACGGGCAGTCGCTCCATGTAAAATATTAATATCCAGCTGCATCTGGTTTGACTGGAAGCCGATTCCAATATAGTTGGGAAAAGGCTAGGCAGATGAGATGATTTTTTTGTTTTTACAGCTGGACCGATACCTGGCTGCCGTAACAAAGGCAGCGTTTGAGCGTCTTTTGTTATTGAGTACTGATCTTCAAAGGTATAGTTACGCTCTATGAAGCACGCAGCATCACTCCCGTAGCGCAGTTGCCTATAATCAAATAAGAAAAGGTGGAACTGGTCCTCACGCAAAATTTCGAAGTGGACGAGTTGCCCCTTATAACAAAGATGAAGTGGAGTGCCCCTGACCCTTTAAATGTTGTCTTTTTACAAACTAGATGAGGCCCGTGTTTTTTACCTGACTACTCTGAGAAGCAACAGCCGAAAAAAAACCCAGAGGTCACTGTTTCTCTTCTAAAGTCATTATATGTGTCAGTCAAGTCGTAGGAAAACAGTGTATAAGACGGGGCTGGTAAGACGCGAGGTATAATGGGACATACGAGTACACTCTTTAGGCATACTTAACACAACACTAACGTAGCGCAAACGCCATCAGGACGTCATTTGCAAGCGGCCATTAAGCGTCACTTGCGTTTGTTATCCGAGCTATAGCGATATCACAGCTCCAAATTTTAAATTCCAGCCATGAAGAAGTCTAAAAGAAACCTCATCGCTGGACTTTACGATGTGCTCTTCTTGGTCTCGCTGTCAGTAGCTTGGCGAATGGTAAACTTTGGTCTCAACGTGGCGTGAACGTTGCTGTCGCGCCGCCACAAGGCTGTGTTTATAGAATATAGTACTGCAGGATGCTAGAGCCTGACCTGGGTATCAAATACCAAAGACCCCAAGACCCTAGCAGTCGCTTGCCACCACAAGAGCGACCAGGTGTAAAGTACGTTTTGTTACGAAATAAAAAAAAACACAGAAATTAATAAATAATCATTTAATGTTGATTTAATGTCTTTTCGCCGTCTTCAATCGTTGTTTCGTTCTTCAATCTTTCCTTTTTGTGTTGAAAGTACATCCATCTGTAAATATATTAAACGATAAAACGTTTGTTTTTATCCGTGTAGGAAATGATACCTTGTTTCACTTCGGAACATTGATAAATTGAGAGAGAGAGAGTAGATCTGTAGAATACCTGTGCTGTTCACTCAACAAGAAACAGCTGTAGTCTTTAAATTTACACTATGTCATACATTTATTTGGAAGTTTTAAGAAAACTTCAATACAGGAACTTTATGGCACTTAATTTCCCGAGATATGATTAGTTTTGTAACAAACTTGTGTTCAATTGATTCAGCCGTTCATATTCTATCAGAAAAGTATGCATTCAAGGGGTTGACTATCGTTAATTTCTAACAATAAGCACTTAACGAGGGACAGGCGGATTTATTAAGGCGAAATATCTCATAAGTTTGATTACTCCAAAACCAGTGAGTTTGGACCCTTTTAAGGAATGCACCCAATTTCAAATCACACTGTAAAAATCTATTGACAAAATTGAAAAGATAAAAAAGGGGAAAAAATACTTTTCATATTACACGATTGTTTACCGTGGTGGTCATAGTCTCGAATATTTTTGCATCTTTAGCAAAAGATTTCCGTATTTTACTGTACAACGTACTTGAACTGTTATGACTCTAATTGTAAGGAAAAAATGACAAAGCGGCTCCGCCTTTTTTCATCAAATTAAGTTCGCGAAAAGACCCTTGATTAATAATAATTTGTATAGTATTCTTACCCAAATATAACAAAAGCTGGCATTGTCAACAATGCTCCTAATAGGAAGACCGCCCCCGGGAGAATTTTGATGGTAGCCATATAGACCCGCGAATAGAGGGGTCCGTACAATAAGGGCACCATAGCTTCTACCAATCCGAAGAGAGAGTTCAGTTTACCTGTAAAATAGAAGTATAGTATCAATTTTAACAGGGGTTCCCAAAGTTTTGCAGACCGCAGCGCACTTACCGGTTAAGAATTTTATATCGGCACCCTAGCACATCCTCGCACTTAATCCGCAATGGACGTCGCAGGACGATTTCCGCCCACCGGAAGACGTGGGCATGCGGACGGCGAGTAATGGGCGACTCGCTGTCCGGAAAATGCCCGGGTCGTGTTCAACGTGCACTTTAAAGAGCTGTCAGCAAAATGACGGGCTCCCCGTTAGAGAGCCAAAGCCTGTCAGTGTCGCGGGTGTAACGGGTAACCGTGGCCCCGGCATGTAAAGGGATATTAAAGAACACCGTGGATTTTAGTCAGTATAAGTCTGACAGTCTGTTCTGTCCTGTCTTGCCCTGGGTGGTAGGACTCATTCGATGATTTTATCACGTAAAAAAAGCAGTATATTTGTATGGTTATATTAGTACGCTGATGAAAGGATAAGTTATTTGTATAGTCACAGGGGAATACTTTTTATGTACGAATTATCCGTAGTTTCTCACCAAATTCTTCTTCATCCACAAGTTTTGTAGCTATAGACTGCATTGCAATGTACGAGACTCCACTTAACATGTCTATCATTGGCGCTGTGGATTCAAAAAGCAATAATTATATCAGCAATAATACTCTTGAACTGGTAAATGATGTAGGCTGCGACTTACTAGTAAAATTAGCATTACTATGTAGGAGTAACGATCCTTTTTACTTTCTTCACACTGAGGAGAGGGCGTAACTAAAATGTTGCAGAGTAGAGAGAACTTTTTACAATTTTAAAATATTTTGTAACACAATTATGTTCAGTATATTTTTTCAATAAGCCTCTATAACAAACATACATACGTTTTCAAGAAATTTTTCTATAATTATTTTTTCAAAAACTGAATTACTGACTTACTGACTTGACTGTATTTGAAAATTTTAGAGATTCCCACACCGTCATTGAATTTTCTAATTGACACCTAATAAATATGTGTTTCCGTAGACGAATTACGTGGTTGACCTTCACAAATCCATACATTCGATAATCCTGACTCATAATTTTATCAACAAGTGCGCCTAGATACAAGTTCTCATCGAGAGGTATTACTAGATGACGGATTAAAATCGATTACCGATATCAATATGTATAAGTATTGACGATAGAATCATCTTAAGTGTGTCATCTTTCCATCATACAATTTAGATTATATGAGTCACGAATGAAACTAGTATTATTCATACGCTGGTTTATATTGTTATCGGTCGTCCTGCACTCACGTGCATGGTAGGTTTGCTGAGTGCATTCAAGATATTTTGACACAATTGTATTAATGGCAGTAAACTGACTCATGAGTATGACTTGATGGGAAAATATCCGTTACTTCTGATTTAAATGATAAAAATGACTAGACCAAGAGCATCTACGTATTGTAAATTCTGACTCTAACACTGGTATAGAGCAAGTAACTTGAGTATATTGCCCAAAAGAGACAAACACAGTCGTCGCTATGACAATAGTATCTGAACGCCCAAATTGAATTGTTAGCACCAATTTATCGATCTTAATCTTGATCTTAAAGATTAATTGTATGATCTTAAAGAAATAAACTAATAAATACTGACAACTAATAAAACAATCAATAGAGTAGACAATACATATATATTTTTTATCATTGAATAAAGAAGAATCCTAAAGATGGCTTATGTAGGAGGCAATGTTCATCTATCGAGGAGCCGTCCATAGCTCAATTGACTTAGGAATGAAGTTGGTTGTCTGTTGGATTTGAGCACTTGCTCAAGCCGAGTTGTGAGTATAGATGTGGAAATTAAACAAAGAGTAACATAATTTTCCTCACCTAAATAGATTTCCCAGGTCCTCCTTGCAAATGCGTAGGCGAAGGCTGCTGTGATCTTACTGGTGTTTGAGATGATGCCAAGCAAGGCATCGTCCAGCTTCATATAGTTACTGAACAGGGTAATAGAGAAGAATGTTCCTAAAAAAATAGTTTCGTGTAGGACATTTAATTTTTGGATCTCCTATAAAGGAAACACAGATTTGTAAGTCAGAATTATACAAATGAAGAAACATTTGTATAATTCTGACTTACAAATCTGTGTTACATGTGAAAAAATCACAAACCTACGTGTAAATAAATTAAAAAAAAATTGTTTTTAACAAATTAATACTATATTACATACTATTTATAAAAAAGTATTTACATAACTAAAACTAGAAATTTAAGAATAAAACTAAATATGAAGACAAAAGACTCTCTTCACCTCCTGGGGTCCCCAATTTTTGATGAATCATTTCCCACCTTCATCGAGAATAAAATTCAAAATTTTAATGATGTCTCGGAAAGGCTTTTTAAAATCAACATACATTCGGCCTTCACAATTATTCGATACTGTTGTTTTGGACCAAAATTTACGTATAGCCTCCGTTCCTCACACCTTTGGAAACACCCACAACTCTTAGAAAAAGTAGATAAAATCATTAGAAATACATTGACCTCGATCCTAAATGTGGCCCTGGACGACCGAGCGTGGCAGCAAGCCACTCTTCCTATCCGCTTGGGTGGTCTCGGCGTCCGCAAAATTTCAAGTATTAGTTTACCGGCCTTCCTCTCCTCGGTTTACGGTACCGAAAAATTAACCAAAAAGATTTTATCTAGTTCACTAGTTGATTTTGAGGTACCGTTTATAATAATAATAATAATAATAATAATATAACTTTATTTCAGACACAAAGATCCATATTTTTAACTTAAAGACTACACATAAAATACACATAGAAAAGAAAAAAAAAAACACATTACACATAAAATACACATAGAAAAAAACACATTACACATAAAAATTAAAATAAAGTACAACGAACACAAAGTTAAATACAGGCAAGGACCGATCATGTATGAGTTATCTGTACCCATCTGCCATACGCAGCGGTTGTCACAAGCCTGTCAGCCAATCCGCTAATAATAGTATTTTTACACTTATCAACTCTGGACATGAATGACGCTATCCTTTTCCTTTGGATGGCATTAAACGAGTCGACTCTGGCTGAAGTATACATTTCTGAAGCGCTGCAATAGCGCTCCAGGCCTATCAGTTGCCTGAAGATGTTATTGTAGGCGACTCGAATGCCATCGTGAGCCCGTTTTGTGTAATCAGTCCATAGTTGACAAGTATAGAAACTCTGACAGAAAGATTTGAAGAGTGTAATCTTCACGTCATGAGTAGACTTGGAGAACTTTCTGATAATCATGTTCCCCACGACGCATAGGGCCCTTCGTTGTCTTTCAACATCTGCATCGTCTTTAAGACTTGAATTTACTATATGACCAAGGTACTTGAAGCTCTCGACAATTTTAACAAGCTGACCATTGATATGAATATCGGGAATATTCTGCGGTCCTTTTCCCGATCTAAATACTACCATTTCAGTTTTCTTCACATTATATATAAGATTATGCTCTGCGGCATATCTTTCACAGATGTTAATTAGTCTTTTCAAACCCTTAATCGAAGGGCTGAGCAACACCATGTCGTCTGCGTAACTCAAGCTGTTGACATATCTGTCATCCATCCTGAGCCCCACCGGAGTGTTGCTCAGCTCCACGATCAAGTCATTCATATATATATTGAATAGATCGGGAGAAGTGAGGCCACCTTGTCTAACGCCACATGGGAGACGATAGCTATCAGATAATTCAGCGCCCCATCTGACGTTATTGGTCTGGTTTTGGTACCAGTACTCGAGAACACCAACAACCTCAGCGGGGACAGTCGTGTCGCGTAATTTTCTCCACAATAAGTCGTGCTTAAGTGTATCAAATGCACGACTTAAATCTAAAAAACAGGCATACACAGTGGTTTTGTGCTGTTTGTAATATCCGACAACTTGTTTTAATCCGAATATTGCCATGTCGGTGGAAATCTTTGGGCGAAAGCCGAACTGTCCGTCATCAATATTTACTTTTGTAAAATGAGACTGAATAACTCGTTCAAATACCTTGGCCACTACAGTAGCCAGGGAAATAGGTCTATAATTTCCCATGCTCGAGATATCTCCAGTTTTGTTCTTAGTTATAGGAACAACTATAGTTTTAATAAGTTCTGATGGCAAATAGCAATGTCTTACGCAGAGTGTGAAAAGCCACGCCAGAACTACACATATATGCTTACCCGCAAACAAAAGATGTTCAATGCTAAGGCAGTCGTGCCCCGGGGACTTGCCTCTCTTCATATTCATCAAGATGGATGCTAGCTGCTTAGGAGAGATTGTTACGTGCTTCTTTGTTTTCTGCTTAACACTAACTCGTGATATATTGTTTTTGCTTATAACCGACACATTATCTCCATTAAAATGTTTCCGAAAAAGATTTGCGATATTTTTCTTATTTGGTTCACCTTCTATGTTAACTGGTAAGCAACTTTTACCGTCAAGTTTTTTGGTTTCTTTCCAGAAATCAATAAAATTTCCAGTACCTCGAAGTCGCCCTAAAACATCCATCTTGATCTTGCTTTGATTAGCTTGTACGTACTTAAGCGCGGATTTGAACTCTCTACGTGAAGCAACCATATTCTCATAGTAATATCCCGAGCATGGCCTCCCGACTTCAATCCACTGTATAAAGTTCTCTCGAGCTTTTACATGTGCGCTCCTGACATGAAAATTCCATCCTATAACTTTCCTTCCCTTTTTGCACTTCTTATCATAAGTATATTCTGCAGCTGCACGCAGTGAACTTACAATATCTTTATATAAATCCTCAATATATCTTCTATCTATTCGGTCATCAAATATTATCTCTTTAGAATTATCTATAGTTACAATATTATATCTACTTATTATGTCACTTAATTTACTATCACAGAAACTGGAATACTTATCTATTTGTTCTGGTTGTCTGTTACCCCACAGGTATTTTATATTATTGTTCAAGGGTTCTTTAGAGATTTCTTTACGCTTAATTAAATTTAAATTACAATGCATCACAAGAGGAAAGTGATCCGACCAGAATGAGTCATATTTCACATAAACACTGGTAACGAGGCAGGCCGCAGCGGCTGTCACCACGCAGTGGTCGAGCCATCGACACGTCCCGTGTGCCTCACTAATAAATGTATAAGAGTTGGAATCTAACCTATCTAAGTCTAAACAAATAAGCGATTGATCGGAGCAATAATCTACTAGCTCTTTTCCAAATAGAGTCCCAGGGTGTGCGTTAAAGTCTCCTAGCACCATTACACACTCAACATCAAAACTTTCAATGACCGCACTAATAGCACCAAGGCATTGTGTAAATTCAGGTAAATTATCTTCGCAATCTACAGGCATATATACGCTGAACACAAGAAGGTTACGATCACCGTGATATAACCGCACAGCCGCTAATCTATCACTACTGCATTGCACTATCTCAGCTTTTGTGAATAAACTCGATCGCCACATAAGCGCGGTTCCACCGTAGGGCCTCCCACGTAGCACTCCGGCCGAGGTGTCTACCGAAGATTTAGCATAACAACTAAATTTCTCATCTATCTCGTTCATGAAACCAAGGTCGTGTGGCAACAGCCAAGTTTCCTGAAGTGCAATGACATCAGCAATCTTGCACAGGTCTCTTACATGTTGCACTGATCGTTTAATGGATTTACAGTTGTACGAAACAACTTTAATTGTATCATTATTTTGTGCATCCATTATTTAGTTGTTAGATGTACGTACACTGGTCTTGTCAGAACGTGGTTGTCTGAATAGTCTGAATACCAGTCCTACTGGCCAGAAATCCTTTTGCAAAAAAGTATTTAGTTTTGCTGTAGGCACTGTTATCTTAAAAGAGTTGAAGTTAGTTTCTCGTGATTGGGTCAGTAATTCGATTGCTGAACATTCCTCCTGCATATCCTTGACATACTCTCTAATATCTTCCTCCGTTATGTGTTTTTTAGTACGAGATAAATAAATACTCGCAAATGAATCAGCTGCTTGTAATTTGCTTGATGCCTGCAGAGTACCACGAGCATTTCTGTATTTGTATAAACTAGGTTTTTTATTCCGCACCTCAGTAAAACCATTGTTATCTATTTCAGTACTTGGATTATTTTGAGACCTACAAGCTACATCTCTATATGTGGGTACGTAGGGAATTTCATTGGAAGCACCCAAAGGTTGCCGTGATAGTTGGGTAGCTGCGCATGCTTGGGCACATGGTACCGGCAGCGCTGACTGTCTTGTGGGCAGAGTTGAAACCAGCGGCACCATTCGCCGTTTAGGTCCAGGCGGAGGGGTGATGTAGCTGCTTTCCTCTTCCATCCCCCCTCTCTGTTCCGTCTCTTGTAAAGTGGTCAAGGTCATGCAGGTTGAAAAACGTTCATACTCACCAATATCCACGTTATTAAGTGACAGAGATGAATTCTTATTTGCATTATTTTCCTGGTGGGAGATTGGAAAAGATCCGTATTGTTTATTAGTATGAGGACTTGGAGTTCCTTGAAACTTTGCAAACATGTTTTTGATATCTTCTATCTCTTTCCTAATCGAGATAAAATCTAAAGACAACGATGCAGATTCCACGGTCCCCATAGGCCTTTCTTTCAAGCAAGCCACCTCACGTTTAAGTAGGGCCATTTCTTTTAGAAAAGTTGTCACATCTATATGATCGAACGACACCGCTGGTAATTTATTAAGATCTTTGGCTACAAAGTATGGCAGACTGTCAGGTTCAAATTCCTTAATGAGCTTAATAATTTCTCGAATACTTTTCTGTTCTGTTCCTTCTTTTCGCCTTAAGAACTTTTTAGTGGGTGCTAACATTTTAAAAGCAATTGATCGGGCGGATTCAATCTCTTCAAATGAGTAGGCACTAAGACATATCTGAATTATTCCTGTTTCAGGCAAAGTGTCTACTTTATTGCTTACAAAAGTCAATAATTCATTGACAATAATCTTGCAATTATCACATTGCGATCCTTGTTGCGTCATTACGTTATTACTACGAGCTTTATTCACGGCTACAGGAGAGCGAGTTGAAGAAGTAGCGCATATATTCCCAGTAGAGGTCGCTGGTCCTACAGGTAGCGTCGGTGAGGACGGCGGTGTACGTGTAGTAGGCATGTTTGAACTTTTTTTTTTTTTTTTTTTTTTTTGTCATCTAACAAATTTTAAAACTTTTATATTTTGTG
The DNA here is from genome assembly GCA_943136025.2 of Agrotis puta. Taxonomy (NCBI): domain Eukaryota; kingdom Metazoa; phylum Arthropoda; class Insecta; order Lepidoptera; family Noctuidae; genus Agrotis; species Agrotis puta. The sequence continues at coordinate 1,720,760 of OW964168.2, forward strand.
TAAAACATTGTATTTTTGGCTTTTATATTAATGTCCATCGAATTATAACTAAACAAATGGAAAAAAAAAACATTCACAAAAAGTGAAGCATTTAGTGGGATGCGAACTCGAGCACCGGTGAACCGAAGTCTAGACGTATTCAAACGTCGCCAACTGTGATTATACAAAACTAGGTGAAATTAAGGTTCACTTTAAATGAATTTAATGCAAAGTTCGTTAAACTCAGTTCTAAGCGTCTATTTTTAAAATTTTGGAAAAAAAACCGACACTGAGGTTGATTGTTTGTTTACTTTGAAATTACTTTTTAATGGTATTATGCTTTAGGAAAATCACTGTTCATCAGGTTATATGGTTAATATTAAAGTTTTATATTCTTAATAGTCACTTTTTCATCACAAACACATTGGTAATGACACCATTTACAGTACACAACTTTAAAACATCATTATGAGATGCACCGAGAGAGTACGGTTGAGATAACGTTTTCAGACACTTATTATACTGTCTACTTTAATTTGACAATACATTAATTACAAAATTACGACATTAAACATTTTTCCGAATAAATATTACGCGGAGCGCATTGTTTACACGACGAAAGCGCCATCTGTTTATAACTGATGCGTTGAACGCTTGGAAAATGGCTTGTCCGAGTACGGATTTGCCCGACTACCTGTCCTCCCAAAGACGATGGGACGTGCCGCTCTGCAGTATTATACGGAATAACCTGCTAAATACGTCAATTAATGCTGCAGAGCGCGCCCGTCTACTGGCTGTGGGGGAGTGGGAGTCGGGATTATGGCTTCAAGCACTCCCATCATCCACTATTGGTACCATGATGGATGATGCTTCATTTCGGCTCGCTACAAGTCTTCGTTTAGGCGCACCTTGTGTTGCTCCGCATCGTTGCCACTGTGGTGAAGCTGTCGACAACCTCGGACATCATGGCCTGTCCTGCAGCAGGAGCGCAGGTCGCATAGCTCGTCACGCCAGCATCAACGATATTATTCGTCGAGCTTTTGCCTCCGCCGGCGTACCAGCAGTTTTAGAACCAAACGGCTTGGTACGTGACGATGGCAAAAGACCAGACGGAATGACGTTGGTGCCTTGGAAGGTGGGTAGACCTTTGGTGTGGGACGCTACCTGTGTCGATACCCTTGCGCCATCCCACGTTGCAAGCACGGCGGGCTGTGCTGGCGCCGCAGCTGCGGCTGCTGAGAACCTCAAGCGGCGCAAATACTGTAACCTTAATGGTTGCTACAGTTTTGAGCCGTTTGGGGTTGAAACGCTCGGGTCATGGGGTCCAAGTGCGCGTCTCCTTTTTAAGGAAATTTCTCGGCGACTGGTCGACACTTCGCGTGACCAGAGGGCTGGTTCTTTCTTTGGTCAAAGAATAAGCATTGCCATTCAACGAGGCAATGCCGCCAGTCTTCTGGGCACGTTTCCAGATGACAGCGATGCGGAGGAGTACTTTGACGCCTGAGTGTCTGTGCCTTTTTCTGTTTTTTCCTTTTTTTTAATAATTTTATTTCAGTTTTAGTTTACATTTAGTATTTTGTTGTAAATGTTTTTAACTAATCTACATGTTGCGTTCCTATTCAATTAAGGCTTATTTTTGTATTCTGTAGAGATGGTATTCACTTAGGAAAACATCGATTCAGTTTTTCTCTGCATAACTCCGGATGGATTTTGTTAAACTTTAACTCCATCGGGATGATGATTATCTTACCAAAGATATCTTATCTGAAGTACTCTTATCTATGGTTTCGCTCTCAATTGAGTTACTCACCGAACAAGTTACTGATAATAACGTAGGTGGACCACATACTGAACTGTACGTCATCCCAGTGGAACTTGTATCTTGTGAACAGGTACATCACCGTGGATTCACCTGAAAATTACCAAGTAATAAGTTACTTGTTATGTTCTAAGAAGTAATTGAGATAAAAAAGTTAGATAAGCAAGAACGGGTACGCCGTAATCACGGCGGTAAAACCTCTCCTGGAGGAGTGGCTGGAGAGGCGCCACGGCGGCCTCGCCTTCCACCTGACGCAGGACACAACTTTTAGGGACACCGTAGCAGTAACATTCTAGATAGGTACATACCCGACTGATGACATTGTTAGCTTGAGATTTCCCAGCCCGAAGTCATAGTACTTAACGTTAACCAACAAGATGCGGATGTAATACAGGTACAAGAATAAACGACAACCACTTACCTGACATAGGTCCATAGACAACACACATGACTATGAGCAGCAGACAAATCAGAAGTCTTCTATTTCCAGGACCTTTTTTGACAGCCACCCCAAATGTATCGGCTACCAGGCTAACATCGAAGAACTGCCGAAGGAAGCCTTTCTTTTCGTGTTTGTTCATCTCCTTAAAAAAAATTATCAGTTACATCTTGATTCGTATGTTATCAATGGTGATCTCCAAGTATCAAATAACTTGGATTATTCCTAACCGGGTTAGGTTTAGGAACTTGAAAAAAATAATAATAATACTCGCATTTGCTCCTAGCCTAACCCTCTTCCTAACCTGACCTGACGTATTGTTCCTATCGTAACCCGAATCGCAATATGGTAGGTTTCTTAGAATAAAAGGTACCTATGTGTCTAAGTATTGGGGATTAAGAGAAATAATGAAAAACAATGACATCAATATTAAAATGAAGAAAAAACTCTACGAAGTAGTAATATTACCATTCCTTACATATGGTTGTCAAACATGGTCACTGAGAACAGAGGATGAAGAAAGAATAGCTATCTGTCAACGTAAAATGGAGAGAAGCATGCTTAGTTTAAGACTATCGGATAAGGTTAAAAAATTGTCATCAGAAAGAAAACAAAATTTATAGATGTAAAGAAAATAATAGGATTATACAAGTAGCATTGGGCAGGACACATTTCTAGAATGGAGAACAACAAACGGACAAAACGTTTAACAGAGTGGATACCAAGGGACAGGAAAAGAGAAAAGGGGAGACCAAGTAAAAGGTGGAGAGATGTCTTCAACTTGAGATGTGCACCCCTATGCGTAAAGCGCGCGAGAGAGATGAATGGAAAGATTAAGGAGAGGCCTACGCCGCAGAGGCGACTACTACTCACGAAAATTAGTTAAGTTATAATACATTACTATCCAGATAAACTTATAAGTGTACAATTCTAGATTAACTTTATGTAATATGTAACGCTAGAACTGTAGTAAGAAATAAAGGCTATTTTTATTTTATTTTTATTTTATGTGTCTTAGAAGAATACGATCCAAAAAACTTAAAGGTTCACTTACAATTTTCTTTTCAGCTCTTTGCCTCGGCTCTTTCAAAAACGTGTAACCATAAACCAAACTGAACAAATGGAGAGATAATGCCACTGAAAATACACCGTAATACCCCGCCCATTCAAACAGTACCCCACTCAGAGCAGATCCAATGGGATAGCCTATGGATGAGCACATATTCAATAACCCCATTCTGAAAGTCCTGTCCTCTTCGGTTGTGATGTCACCAATATAACTATAGACACCAATAGAATTCGTGTAGCCTCCTCCCACTAAAGCTGGAAATATAACTTCTGCGAACGCAGACACTTCCACAGGCAAGTTGAAGAAATAAGTGTTAAAGATTAATCCAAGACTAGACAAAACTTCTCCAAGTATAGGAAGCATTATAATTGCTTTTCTCTTTCCAGTTTTATCACTCCATGCTCCAACAAAAAGCATAACTATCACAGGGAACACTGTTTGAACTAAGTTCTTCCACAAAGCGACACTTGCTGTTACTTTTTGCACTTCTTGTTCTTGAAGAGTGTAATTCTCCGTCTGTCTTGCAGTCAATGCATCACATACTTCTGCACTATAATTAAGGTTCACTCTACAGGCCTTCTCTAAATTTAAATTCTGTATAGCTAAAGATGTGAGCATGCCAGGTATAACGTAGAATAACATTATGGGTTCTACAGTAATGTTGTCTTTAATTACTTTCAATCTTTCTCTGAAAGTCAATTTCTTTTTCTCTTCATTTTTCTCATTATTTTCTGTTTCTTGTTTAAGAGGAGAAGATTCATTAATGTCTTCTTCATTTACTTCATGAGTGTTCTCGGCTTTATTTTTCGAAGAATTCATTGTTGCAACTCTGTCTTCACTCGTCACATGACAATGTTCTCACTCACTCAACAGTAACTGTATAACAGAATTAAAATCAGACTGTAATAACAACACTGATGACTGTTGATGTTACGGCTAAACATAATATTATATATTTCCACACTTAAATGAAAATTCCCGTGGTTAGAAACTTTACAGATAAGCATTTATTCAATGATAAAATTAATCTCACACTAACTAAAACATAATAATTTACGAAAAACCTAATTATTCGCGAAGATCTTCTTCAAAATATAAGAATTTTTTAATGTCTGGTTTATAAAGCTTATCACAGTAAACATAGTAGATAACGTTGACTGTTTGTAGTAGGCTTACAAAAATAAAGTAGTATTATGTTAAATATCATAATCATGCATAACATCGTGCAGTGTTTTCCGCAACGGATAAAATTAAATATTTTTCTATGTTGACATTTCCCCACCTTAGGAATTTCTCTTGTGTCTTAAGGCCGATTACGATACGATAAACACCATAAATATGTAAGTAAGTAAGCAAAAACGTGTGAACACCGCCCAGTAAGTAAGTGAGTAAGATGCTAGTTAATTAAGCCAGTAGACGATCTCCGGCCACCGTAGGCGCGGATATGCGGGCGGCGAGTAATGGGCGACTCGCTGTCCAACCATGGACCATGCCCGGGGTCGACGGCGTGTTGCGTTCCACACGCGCGGGGTCGCGGGACTTACCCATTACCGTGACCCCGATACGTAAAGGGCTAGTGAAGGACACCGTGGATTTTAGTCAGTACAAGTCTGACAGTATGGGTGGGAGGACTCATTTGATGATTTTACCACGATACAAAAAAAAGTAGACGATCGCCGGCCACCGTAGTCGCGGGTATGCGGGCGGCGAGTAATGGGCGACTCGATGTCTAACCATGGACCATGCCCGGGTTGACGGCGCGTTGTGTTCCACGTGCGCCTCAAGGAGTGTCAGCACAGTGACGGGGCCCCCCTGTAGAGGGCCAAAGCCTGCAGGGTCCCGGGACTCATGAATTACCATGACCCCGGAACGTATAGGGCTATTGAAGGACACCGTGGATTTTAGTCAGTACGAGTCTGACATTCCCTCCCTTTACCACGTTAAAAAAAAAAAAGTACACAAGTTGAACTTGCTAACTAACTTAATTACTAATGCATATGTAAATCGATTTTCTTTAGTTGCGTTTACAATCATTTAAACTCACATACACAAACAGTCAGACACTAGAATCAACTAGGCAATCGCAGTCATGCTCGCAAAGTCGAACTTTTCAATCTTTTTGGCATCTTATGGTGAAATCTGCACCATCGATTATAGAAGTTTCAAACTAGTCGTCTAGTTTGTAAGGTGTCTGGTGTACTGAATCAGAAGCTTGCAGGTACAGACGCCAGCAGGTTAACCTACGCGAAACTGTCAAATTTTACCAATCGAACATTAACCTTTCTCTGTTGTGATAAGAAAAACTATTAAAGAAAATTTACAGATTGTGGTTGGTTGATGTGCTGGTATAAGTACAATTACTGCTCGCAAGCGAATTTTTCATTCCACAAGAAACTTCAAAATTGTCAAATCAATAAAATCATATTCACATTTGTGTATTGTTAATTTTGTCGGTAAATACAATAATGGTTACTATGTAATAGCAGTGAGAGCTCAGTATTCTGCGAAGCATAATTAATATTGCATTACCAATGTACCAGAGATTAGCTAATAGTCCATTACACGTTTAATTGGTGCTGAAATCATAACATGTCTGTTTAACCTGGCTTTTAAGTGGTGGTAGCTTAACAAAGATGTACTAATGTACTTGGTATGTAGTGTAGTCGACCTTGCTTCATCACCACAAGATTTAAAATCACTTGTCCGTATAACAAGACCTAATTGTGTATGTTATGAGACAAACAGTTTAAACTTTACTATGGAGTTTTTAAAATCATTAGGTTTTTCTTGTTATAAAATCAGCCATAAAGAGGCTGACTTTAAATATAGAAACGTTTTTGCAATAATTCAAACAAATATGTTGAAATAATGTAACTTGTACGATCTAATCATCAGTAAAATCATAGATACGAGCAAATGAATAAATAAAAAATACAAAGGTGTTATTTGATAACAAACAACACCTTTGTAATCGCTTTTTAACCGAATTTATTAATTTTCTTTCAATTATGTTTTAAATGAACCAGGACTAATTAAAATTATTGTTACGAATATATAATTTAATTTTTTTTTCAATGGCGGTTTGAATACCGTTTACCGTAAGTTCTGATACAACTTTTTTCAGTTTTAATTCGCATAATCCTGCAATAATTTTTGAGAATATTCATACGAAAAGTAAACAAATGTCAAACTTCTCATACCTACCCTCTAAAAAGTGCCAGCCAACTTGGATCATCTGCTAACGAGCCGTTCAGCTGTTCGCTTACGACTATTAAGCGAATATCAACCATCCACTGACTTGCCTGTTATTTTGCATGATATTAATTTCGCGAAGCCACCGCCATTACCACCCCCTCTTTTAATTACACTTAATGAATAAGCGAAAATTACCTTTTGTATTATTTCAAACCCTTTTATGTGGAAGCTCGCCTATCTTAATGAGGTTTTCAAATTTTAAATACTGTTTTGAAAATTAACGATCTTACGTGGCTGAATGATCCGTGGTTTGATGATTTATTTTAAGTCATTGTATCTTAAAGGCTTTAAATTTGTATACACTGGGACTTGTCTATTTAGTTAATGAAGCTTTTTTTTTGGCGGTGCTCTGCCCAATCGGGGCAGTTCTGCACCGTATGCTCCACCGTGTCCTCCGGACGATCCTCACAGTGGTGACACCCAGGCGTTTCTTCGCTCCTTATCTGACTCAGGTACCTCCCGAAACTTCCGTGTCCGGTGAGGACCTGCGTCATGCGGTAGGTCAGGACGCCGTGACGCCTATCCAGCCACTCCTCAAAGAGGGGTCTTACCGCCGCGATTGCGGCGTGCCCGTGTTAATGAAGCTAGAAGAGAATAAACTCTGTCCCATTGCTAGGAAAAAGTCTCCCATAACCTTCTAATCATTTTGCACCTTGCCGTTTCCGGTCAGTTCAGCTTTTCGCTAACGTTTCTTTGGTTTGCCTGTCACAGTTATAGGAATTCATATTTTTCTCATCTTCCAAGTTGTTACGATAATATATGCTACCATTAGAGCCCTTCAAAACAGACTCGGCTAACAATCATAAAAGCGGAGATTTATTCCGAGACAACTCACTTACCCTCGGGAATATTATGAGTGACGATAATAATATGAAAATAAATAATGTTAGGAGACGAAGAGGGACTTAATTCCTTTCTAGAAGTCTAACTGTATCAATGAGTACGTGTCTCAGTAGTGCAAACAATGTAATTTGAACACACCTTCACAGTCTTTTTTGAAGTCATCTATCTATCTAGCCATGGTTCCCACTAAATTTTTTCAATGTGGTTTCCAATCCTTGGACTCTTTCTCCACCTGCTACCCGTTTCACAGCGAATTGAGAAAGTGTTCAAGAGCTGTCACCGTCAATATTCCATTACGAAAACGAAATTGCTCCTATAAAATATCGCATTACCATCGCCACTCGGAATCATAACCACGTATGTATCGCACGGTCGTGGCCCGAAGTTGTCTGTATAATTCCTTGGGCAAAACACTCGGAATATATAATTGTACGTAGTTAGGTACCGCCATTATTTAGATTTAGGCAAATCAGTCCGCACAAAACATTGCTTTTCACTTACACTCGTGTCGTTTGTCACGAGTTTTTGGTGTCTTGCGAAGTTAGGAATAGATTGGGGTCGTTCTGTAGGAAGAGCTTTGCGAAGTAGGAACATGGAATACTATTGGTAAGTTTGACCAATGCCTGGTAATGAGGTCGCGGGACTCACTAATTACCGTGACCCCGGTACGTAAAGGGCTATTGAAGAACGCCGTGGATTTTAGTCAGTACGAGTCTGACAGTCCCTCCAGCTCTGCCCTGGGTGGGAGGACTCATGTGGTGATCTTACCACGTAAAAAAAAAGTGCCTGGTAATGAATATATTGGTATTTAGCTGCATCGATGTAGACGGGCATTCGACCCCAACGCTAGTCAGAAAATGACTAGAGAGATCATGATGAGTGGTCTATATTATTTCGAAGTGGAGATCGTTATCATGGAGGTCGTCGCCAGTAATTCTTTGGAGTTGAAAATGAGAATGTTAATTTTGGAGTTGAGATTTAAGTCAATCAAAACAAAGAACGTTTTACGAGTATTAAGCTTTAAAATAAAATGAAATTCGATCTCTTTTATTTGTCGCAAAGAGATCGAATTTCGTGCTAGTCAGTTTTCTTGTTTCATATTTGTATTTGTTTGCTCTGGGATTTGGTAGTTAGGTAGGTAGCTAGTTTTCGATTTTCGTATAATAGACGATGGCCATCATCTCGTTGCCTTCCAGGAAGCGAGTAGTGATGAACGATTTTCTCGGTCGAGAAAAGTATAAAATATGACAGATAGTAGATTCTGTGCGCTATCATAAAAATACTACTCAACTTTCACATCTTTTTTTTGCCTCATTGATTAAAATAAAAAGATAGGGTTTAAACCGATGCCATAAATAAACATTTTTATGATTTTTTTAGAAACTAAGCGTCGCTGGCGTGACGTATTGGAATTATTTCATCACACTGTTATTTAAAACACAATTTGTTTTATTTGTAAGCTTATTTACAGCAATCAGGGATGTGTGTCGGAAAACATATTCAAATATTTCATATGAATTTAATATTTAATTAACAAATGTAATTGAGATGGCCTGTTTCATTTTTAATCAGTGCTCCTGTCATATCAATCGACAATTTAATGATGACGCGGTGTGTTCCTGCCCATCACGAATGTATGTAAAATATTTTTTAGTTATTTTAGGTCGTTTTCAGTAACCAGCGTTAACGTCTACGTTTAATAATACACAACGTTAGGTACATACATTATGTTATATGCACGTTTGACGCAGTGGCTAAGCAATTGGACTGCTGCGCTGTGTCGCGGGTTCGAGCCCCGCACGCAACAAACATTTGTATGATCTACATGTAGTTGTTCCGGGTCTGGGTGTTTGTGTATGTGAGTTTCTAGGTTTATAAACGCACCCACGACACAGGAGGAATTCCTAGTGTGGGGCAACGTTTGTTTAAAAGAAAGAAGAAAAGAATTACAATAACATTCAATTACATCAATTAATCATAAATCAAAATACAATTACCAATCATCAAAAATTTATATAAAAGTTAGATAAGGCAATCGTGTCCCAAAGTCCCAATAGTCAAAACGTCGACTTACGTCGTGCAGGTTGTGAATTCGAGCTCAGTTATGGTCATTATTTCGTGTGTATTATTTGAATACGAGTAACATTGCTCTTAAAACGGCGAAGGTATTCGAGGTCTGTTAAGTACCAGTAGTAAGAAATGTACTAGAAATGTACCATAAAATGTACCATAAATGTACCAGAAATGTACTAGAAATGTACCAGAAATGTACCAGAAATAGAAATGTACCAAAATGTATCAAAAATACAGAACAGTCGCGTATTCTTGGCAGTCAAACGATAACGAAAATTGTTCAGCTATAAAACAAATTATTCGCCTCGCTTTCACCACACCAACCACTTTATCCCACCAAGCAAGCAATCATTTCCATAGCGAGTGTGAGAGTTAATTAACGCGAATACCATATCTTTACTGATTAACTTCGTCTTTAAACTCAGTTTATATGACGAATAAATTTCAAGTTTGCTCAATTATTCTGATTACGCGTCGAGTTTGAGGAGTTCGGGTCACTTATGGTTGATGTGGCTTCTAACTTCCTCAGAATTACGCTGCGGGAGTAAATGATGGTTGATTTGACACGTCAGTATGAAAGCAATCCGTGAATCTCACTTTGTCCCTGGAATGTACAGGGCAACTGAAGGAACAGAGTAGATTTTTAATCAGTAAGAGTCTGACGGTCTCTTTCAATCGACCTGGGGCGGGAAGACTCATATTTTTTTTTTTTTTTAAAAACGTTGCCCCACACTAGGAATTTCTCCTGTGTCGTGGGTGCGTTTACAAACATATAAACTCACGTACACAAACGCCCAGACCCGAAGCAACTAATTGTAGATCATACAAATATTTGCTCCGTGCGGGAATCGAACCCGCGACACGCAGCGCAGCAGTCCAATCGCTCAGCCACTGCGCTAACCGTGCCGACAATTTTTTTGACAAATTTGATGATTTCAGTACACAATTATAAAAGGCAACAGCTGTTTCTTGAGCATTTTATCATCCTAATTATGGTGAATCGTTCATGTACTTAATAGGATCTTCCAACTGGGTTTGGATTCACCCTGTATGTATATCATCACCGTATCATTAGAGACGTTCTATCGATAGATTTACAAGGCCCAAGTTTTATCTTGATCCCTTCATCACAAATAAGTCAATCTTGTCAACTTTATTCAGGTCGGTTAATCCAGTAGTGCTGTAGACCTGGTCCAATTTCTGTTAAAAATATATTTAAGCAGGATCCACAACTATGCTAGCAAGTTGTACGAAAACACAACAGCTATTTCACAGCAGTAAAAATAATCCATTTTTTTTTATTTTTAAAGTTATGATATCACAGCGAACACAAACAAGTCAGCTAACCGACCGTATCAATACTGTAAAACAATTTCAAAATGCCTACATTTCCATCAAAATTCTATCGATGGACATGAGAATCACATTCGTATATCGAACACTATTTGTTCACAAATAACAAAAAAGCGATAAAAGCGAAAACAGAAAAAAAAACACAAGCGCTATCGTAAAAAACCTCGCTTTTTCACATATTTGATTTAGTGTTTTCGATTCTCGCTGTATAAAAAATACATCTAAACATCGTTTGTAGATTCGACTGTGACTGTCAAAGGGCCAATTACTGGGAATAGAATTTGTTATACTTAAGGTGCTATACAAATGTTTTGACAGCGCTTTAAAGTGCTTTTGATGGTTCGCAAAGGGAGCTGACTGCTTGTAATAATACAAGTGTCGCTGGTGCGGGTTAGTTTCAAACTCTTGCTATTACAGACGGCGGCGGCGGCGGCGCTCAGTTCTAGGTGAGGACCGTGCTAGTTTTTAATGAATTAATTTAGTTTAGAATTGAGGTGGTTTAAATTGTGGACATGCTCAACGGAATTTGTTTATGTAACGCAAGCTAGTTTGTTTTAATTGGTAATGTATACGTAGTGAGTACTGTTGGGATTTTTAAAACTACAGTAGAAGTTGACTTCGCTACTATTATCCTTGTGTCTATATCACGTGAAATGTGCAGGTAGCCTACTAGGTAGACGCGAGGTATAATGAGGACATACCCTCTTTAGGCATACTTAACACAATACTAACGTAGCGCAAGCGCCATCAGGACGTCATTTGCAAGCGGCCATTAACAAATGGCGTCTGCGAAGCATGTTAAGTTTGCTTTCAGTGTGTGATTTCCCATCATGCCCCGCGTCCCTGTCTTATACACTGTTCCCTTACCCTTGTGTCTATATCATATGAAATGTGCAGGTAGTACAGATTTTAAAGGTTAGGTTAGGTTTTTAAAGGTCAAGATAAAAAACGATGATAACCTTATCATCGTTTTTTATCTTGGTGATTGTAGGTTGTCTTCTTGACGATGATCTTCAAAAAGGTGAAGTACGAGTACATTGTAACTACTTTCAAGTAGCAAAAACGATTACACGTAGAATAACTTGGAGAAAGTGATTATAAATATAAGAATCGTTAGCGGTGGCGTTCTGTAGTTCTTGCCTAATTCAATAAAAATGGTGCGACTTATGTGTTTATGAATGTTGATAAACAACTTGATTATTGAGCAAAAAACTTGACGTAACATGACAAATATTGTGACGTGTCGAGTTTCTATGCAATGTATTGTAAGGCAGATATTTATAAGAGCTGCAATAGTTAAATTCTAGAAGCTTACGAAATTCAGTACTGCTCTCCCACCATAACAGTTCTAAAATCTGCAGCTTAACACTCAAAATCAGCATTCAAACACATCTCGACACGAGTGTACCACAAAATCATAGTTCCCGGGTAAATTATATAATTCGGATATACGAGGCAAACAGCGCGTGACGCGGTGTTCCAGTAAGTGATATTTACGGTGTGCTCGCATGTACCTGGTGTGTTCACGTCACTATGAATTAGTCTCTCGACAGAGATATTCATTGTCCTGTTACTGTGGACGGTTGATGGCGAATTATTTAAATTGTGGATAATGGGGACGAGGACATGTGTGTTACTCTGTAGCTGTATGTTGGGAATAATTGGAGAATTTGGTTAATACACACATCAACAAAGTTTGCGATCACTTTGAATAATTGAAATCTTTTTTGTTAGGATAGATTATGTTATGTTTTCTTCTTCTTTTTAGATTCTTTACTAAAACATATAAATTTAAAATATAAAACAATGAAACACTTCAATTGTTTTTCATAAAATTTATCTTTTTTTTATCTGTGTACAGTCACGAGCACATGTATACAAACGAAATTCAAACGCAATTTACTCGTGAAATACTGGTTTCCACTTTGAAATAAGACCTATTTCGTATTAGTTGACAGGCCTGTTGGTATAGTGGTTAGTGACCCTGACTGCTATGCCGGAGGTCGTGGGTTCGATTCCCACCCAGGACAAATGTTTGTGTGATGAGCACGATCATTTGTTCTGTGTCTGGGTGTAATTTATCTATAATATGTATGTATTTAGAAATATATAAGTATGTTTATCAGTTGTCTAGTACCCATAACACAAGCTCTGCTTAGCTTGGAACTAGATGGCGTTGTGTGATAGTTGTGGAATATTTATTTATTATTATTAGTATGGCTTCCAAAATAGAAGTCTAATGAAAAGGCAAAAGTTTAATCAATATGGTAGCAGAACATCGCTTTTGAATACTGCTTAGTGTATACATACTATTGCTCCTGACTGTAAGAGGTAATTCAAAAATTTGCAATTTCTTGTACATGCTTTACTACCAGAAATAATATGAAGGTTGTTTCTCTTTTCTTTATTGTGAGTAGATTTTTATATAGAAATCAATTAAGGACAATTACATTAATGGGAGGGAAATTTTATCAATAGGGAATGCAGGGTTGCCACAGTTGAAGAGAAAACGTGAACTAAAATATTTATCAAGAGATTTATTCACAAAAAAAAAACTATATAAAACATAACTATAAGTTATTCAAAATATACAAAATACTGCAGCCCTAAAGTTAGGTCACAAGATTAGACATCTTGTGACATGTCTTTCAAGTGTGCTCGAAGCAACTGGTATGAACTGATCGTGGACTAGATTTTGAACACCGATTTCTTACAGATATTTTTTTACTGTCTTACCACAAAAAGTTAATCATCTCGCTGCTTAAATACGAAAGGGTCACAAATCGAAAATAAAACAAATTCTTTTTAAAGAACAAAATCTTACAAATTTAGGCAGAATTGATACGAGTTGTGGAGTGGCTCTTTTTGTGTTTAAGCAGCGATCTGTTGAACAGTTGTCTGAAAAAATTGTTCAAGTCAAAACAATACCCAGGGTCGCGGGACTAACAAATTACCGTAACCCCGGTACGTAAAGGGCTATTGAAGGACACCGTGGATTTTAGTCAGTACAAGTCTGACAGTCCCACCCACCCTGCCCTGGGTGGGAGGACTCATTTGATGATTTTACCACGAAACAAAAAAGTCAAGACAATATTTCGCATTGACATAAGCGCTGTTTTGCAATTACACTTTTTTTAGACAAGCGTTCGATGATGATCTTTTTGTGGTAAGACAGGAGGTGTCTATCAAAGTCCGCGACCTCAGTCAGTCCATAACCAGTCCGTGCTAGTTCGACTGAGAATAACAATCATGGTTCAAAGTAATCGAGCATTGTTCAGGCTATGCTGGCATCACAGGGATGTCACCAGGCAAGGGCGGAGTATTGGGCACGGTCAGTCTCTTCTCTTTGTCATCTTTTTTGTGCTGGTGGTAGAACCAACTGGAAAAAAGAAAGATTTCTAAGATTAAACTTGAAGCAACAATGAATCTTTGGGCAACTGAACACGCTCTGTTCTGGAACTGTAAGAACACTTAACCACATAATTTATTTTCCACATTTTTAGTGGTTAACTGGATCAAAACAGAAATAAAAAAACCGAGCGCAAAATCGGCTTGTCAAAATATAAAAATACTCTATTCAGTTTTATAATTCATATAAAATGGGAAATCACAAAACTAAAATAATATGCTTTATTCCGTGACTGTACCAATAAAATTAAATAATGCAATTTGGCATTGGGTCCAGTGGACCCATTCAGAATGTGACTAGGTCGAGTAATCCTGTGGGTCCATTTTGAGTTGGTCCAGTTCGACGTTCGGCAAAGCTCGACGTTTTTATTTGTAACTAGCTTTTGCCCGCGGCTTCGCTCGCGTAAAATTTGGTCTGCCTCATTAAGTTAAGTGACATTTTTTAAATTCTTATATTTTTTTAATGTAACTTCACATCGTACATCCCAATTTTCTAACTTCAAAATTAGTTTTTATAGAATCTTTGAACACCTATACCTAATATTTAGAGGGAATCTCTTGAGGGTGAAATTATCTGAATTCCTTTCTAAGTGCTCATTATTTTAGAGGGCCAAGACATGCCGGGGTCGCGGGACTTACGAATTACCGTGACCACGGTACGTAAAGGGCTATTGAAGGACACCGTAGATTTTAGTCAGTCAAGTCTGACAGTCCTTCCCGCCCTACCCTGGGTGGGAGGACTCATTTGATGATTTACCACGATAAAAAATAATAATAATAGAACAATGGTAAGGTAATGGTAAGACAACCAGTCTTACCATGGGGTATCGTATTACCCAGTCAGACTTTAGAGCTTCTGACAGTAACGACTGTCAAAGATCTTCAAATGACAGCCAGGACCAATGGCTTTACGTGCTTTCCGAGTGCTTTTTACCCATCTACAGACCAACCTCGGCAAGCGCGGCTTAACCCGTAAAAATATATATAATAAAAAACTTTTTCAAAAAAAAAATGTAACCGCCTTCAAAAAGAACCACAAAAAAGGGTAAAATAATCTACAAAATAACTTTTGTTTCGGAAGTAGATGGCTTTGTTGTTCTCAAAAACTACTGAACCGATTTTGATGAAACTTGCAGTATTCCCTAACAGATAGATATCTAGCACAAAAAAAAAGAATTATTTAAATCGGACGTGAAGTTCCGGAGATATGCGAGAATGAATCAGTCGATGCCTACTTCTTATGGTAAGGAGTTGTACCTTCCATCATCAGCTCAGCTACATAAGATGATGATTACCATACGCAAGTACTTAAATTACTTCATAAAATTTACTAAAAACGATGCGTGGGCCTATAAAATTTGAGGATTGCCCTCGCCAAGATCCAATCATCAGATCCTGATTTGGTGACAATGGGACCACACGGGAAGTACCAGCCTTCAAACAAAAATAGAATCATGAAAATCGGTTCACCCAGTCGGTCGTAATGCGGTAACAAACATAAAAAAATATATATATACAGTAGAATTGATAACCTCCTCCTTTTTTTGAAGTCGGTTAAAAACTATCCTATGTCCTTTCTCAAGTTCCAAACTATGTCTGTACCAAATTTCACACAAATCGGTTCAGTAGTTTAGGCGTGAAGAAAAGACAGACAGACAGACAGACAGACAGACAGACAGACAGACAGACAGACAGACAGACAGACAGAGTTACTTTCGCATTTATAATATTAGTTAGGATTAGGATTAGGATGTATGGAATTGTTTGAATCCAGTCACATAGAAAAGTGAAAGCCATCCGATAGCGTGACAGAACTATCGGACTGACGTCTCGCTTCGGTTCGGTATCGCTTCGGACTCGCTTCGCTTTCGCCTGTCTGTTTGACAAAGGCATAAGAGTTTGCTCTACATTGTGCTGGATGTATGTTCTAAATATTTTATTTTATGAATAGACCTTTTAGTCTCATATTTTTATTTATCGTTACAATTCAGCTCCGTGTCTCGGATTTCTATCGTCAAGTACTCACTTGATTCAAGTAACTGTCCTCAAAATAACCTCAAAATTATGAAGAGCTTTTAATATCATTTTTGTTAGATAAATACATGTTAAAATATACCGCAGATGTTAGCTCCATACCTCAGCTCTGAAAACAAATCCCTACAACATCTGTCTGAGAAAAACGCATTAGGAGTTGTCGCCGAATAAATAAAAGGACAAGAGATCTAGACTTTCTTATCTTATATTTTTGTGATTTACCATTATTTGTGACTATTTTTCGTCACCTAAGACGCAGATAATTTCAAAAAAATTAAACTACTTTTAAATCATACTTCAGACTACATTACTCCCTGCCGGGGTCGCGGGACTCCAACCGGGGTCGCGGGACTCACAAATTACCGTAACCCCGGTACGTAAAGGGCTATTGAAGGCCACCGTGGATTTTAGTCAGTACATGTCTGACAGTCTCTCCCGCCCTGCCCTGGGTAGGAGGACTCATTCGATGAATTTACCACGAAAAAAAAAGACTACATTACTATAACTACGAGTATGCTTATGAAACACCATTACTTATAGAAAAATCAACTTTCTACTAATATCTACAGCAACCGGTTATTACTTCTTCAAATTAAATTATTTGCTATGAACAGAACAAAGGTTATCGAGGTTTCGGAATTTAATCCGTCAATCTCGTTTCAGTAGTGGTTACGGACAACCATCGAAGCAAAGAAGAATAATTAAATTCAGTCATGGGATCTACCGATCGATCACTGATCCTGTCAGGGTCATTCGAGGCTATTTAAATAATGTATTCTGGAAAATAGGTAAATATTGAAGTAAATTTTTAGCTATTGATAATTTTAAAATGCTTCATTTTTAGGATTCTGTACCAAAAGAGACCGTATTACTAAGACACCGCTGTCCGTCTGTCACAAAGCTGTAACTCATGAACAGTGAGAGTTGGATAGTTGGAAATTTCATAGATGATGTATTTTTGTTGCCGCTATAACAAAAGCTCCCAAGGGCTCTACAGAAATGATTTTTCCCATCTATACTCGTATATATATAAAAATGTTATGTTGGTTTGTGTACGCTTCAAAAACTCAAAAAGTTCTGCACCGATTGAGCTGAAATTTTAGCATGATATATAATCCGCATCAAGGATGGTTCTTATCTATTTTTTTTTTTTGAAAAAACATTTTTTTGTGCCACAGCGAAGCGGGGCAGGGTACAGCTAGTTTTATATAAAAAAGCAACTAGTCTCTGAACAAATACCACACAAATAATGTTTGTTCCGAGAAGAAACTGCGCAACAAAAGAGCTATTGAATTTTTTATTTACATAAATCCACAAGTTGATTTCAACTTTACTAACACCTTTAAAAGGTTTTTTTTAAGTAAATGTGAAACGTAGTTAGTATTTATTATCCTCTGATTTATTGGAAATTAAAGTGACCACTTTACTGCTGCTTACATGACTATGACATACATCTTGTTTATAGAAGTAAACAATGGGAGATAAAAATTGTACCTCTTACTGTAATTATTATCGTAAAATGATGATTATACCAAAGAATTACAGGCCTGTTGGTCTAGTGGTTAGTGACCCTGACTGCTAGGCCGGAGGTCGTAGGTTCGATTCCCACCCAGGACAAATGTTTGTGTGATGAGCACGATCATTTGTTCTGTGTCTGGGTGAAATTTATCTAAAATATGTATGTATTTAGAAATATATAAGTATGTTTATCAGTTGTCTAGTACCCATAACACAAGCTCTGCTTAGCTTGGGACTAGATGGCGTTGTGTGATAGTTGTGGAATATTAAAAAAAATACTATCAAATACTCGTATCTCAGACATTATTATTAGTTTATAAGCGACTTCCAAAAGGAGGTGTTTTTCAAACCGGATGTTTATATATATTTTTAATGTTTGTTCGCGCCTAATTCCGTCGCCTACCAAACAATTTGAAAAAATCCTTTTTGTATTGGAAAGGGTATACTACCCAAATGGTTTCATGAAAATTTTATCGAAATCGGACTAGCGGTTTTTGAAAAATCAACAAAAACCTAAAAATATATCAATTTGTCTACACCGATTACTCCGAGGTTTCTGGTTCGATTTCGATGTTTTTGCAATTTGTTCTCATAAAATTTTCATTTAGTTTGTTTCAGTAGTTTTTATTTTTAGTTGATTGTGTACCTACATGGGCGATGTTATTACTGATGCTACGGATTACAAAATTCTAGTGCACATGAAGAAAATAATGTATTTGACAATAATTTGTGTTGAATATTTAAACTGAAAGGATAGATTAAAAACTTTTTCAAAAAAAACTGTAACCGACTGCAAAAACAACCCCAAAAAAGTTTCAAATAACCAGCAAATGGCAAAAAAATCGATGACCAAATAAAAACAAATTCACCGACTTTCGAAAGAAAAGTTATTTTGTAGGATATTTTGAACTCAAACTTTTTTGTGGTTGTTTTTGAAGTCGGTTATTTTTTTTTTTAGTTTTTTTTATAGGTAATTTTTTTTTAACTGTTGTAAGCTTTAAAGTTGGTTTAAATCACATTATATGGTGTTGGTTTCTTAAATAAATAAATAATGCAGTTAGTGTACAATTTTAAGTTAATATTTGTTTGTTCGCAATTTTAAGTTACCATTCTTTTCAGTTGGCCGATAGTAGGGAATCCGTAAGAGATACCGTTAAACTTTGGGAATCTTTAGCTATTTTTTATGTTAACTATTTTGGCATATTTACGTTTTTGCCCAAGCTTTCCAAAACAGTGGAATAGACAATACAAATTGCATAATTTGACCAACTGTAGCCGTCACTTATTTACTTTCTACGTCAAACCAAATAAATTATCATCGACTCTTACCCGAATATACAAAGAGCAGGTATAGTAGCAACCACACTCATGAGGAACACAGCCCCCGGCAGCACGCTCAGGGTCGCTATGTACACCCTGGAGTACAGGGGAACGAAGATGATCGGCATCATGGTCTCCGCCACGCCAAACAGAGAGTACACTTTACCTGGAATATTAAGATACGTAATAAAATTAAGCGTGACTTAAGGCGCTGCGCAAACTTAGACACTTTCCGTCTTACTACAAAAAAGTTAAACACTTGTTTATAAGTGTCTTAGTTACTCCTGACATAGACTAAGGTCAAGAGCAAACCCATAGAACATAAAAAAATGACAACTGCAAAACTGCATTTGACGTTGACGTAAGCGTCTTTGCAGTTTCGCTATTTTAGACAAGTGTTCAACAGATGTTTAACTTCTTGTGGTACGACGGTTTGTTGCCGACACAGCACGCCATCACAGGGAACCGTAGTTCATGAGTATGTGTTAAGTGGATGCGACTGGACACAAAAATGTGTGGTATGCGCACGGTGGACGATTTCATACTGATTCAATAGAAATCAAATATTCATATCTTGTATCTGACACAAGACACAAAAGTGACTAAGTAACGTTTGCGCCCAGCCTAAGTACCCATGCTTTTTGGCTGGTGAATTCTCCAAATGGGTACTCGCATCTAGTTTCGCGGAAAGGACTGTCAAAATTTTATTGACTAAAACTCCACTTTGTTCTTTCGGTTTCTCTTTGTGTTACAGGAATACAGGGCATAGTATTCTGCTAAGATAATCCTGCGACCCGCGCTCTGTCGACCCGGATCACAGGTTTGAGCCAGTTTTTTAAGTTTCTATAGATGAGGATGCGTTGTTATGCGACCGTGAGAGTTTCGACAAGTTGATCTATTCGAACTTAACTAGAAATTCCTCGGATTCTATAGAAATCAATTTAAAAAAAATGGCAGTGGCAGCATCTGGTTGTTCTAAAGCTGACTGTAATATTTGAGCCAGTTTTTTACTAAGCCATCATTGTCTCACTCCTGGGCATCAGACCATTTCTCTGATCTTCGCATTTACCCTACGAAAAAAGTATCTTACTAAACTAATATATTTTTTTGTGTTTACATAAGAGTTTCAAAATTAAAGGTATATATAGGGTATTGTTGTATTGGTTATGTAAAAACTTACCTAATTCTTGATACGAGACTAGTTTTGATGCAATCGACCGTAGAGCTATCGCTGAGGTACCGTTTAAAATTTCTAATAGAGGAGCTGAAAGAAGAAAATGCATGTGTTTTAAGAATATGAAATCAAATAGAGAATGTAAGGGGATTGTACGACTGATTCATCATTTTAACAACCACTTTTTATTCAATTTTTGTACTTCTCTAGTTTTCAGCCAGTCTTCTCACGAAGGAACTTAATTATAATTATAAAAAATACTTTTAAAATTTTATAAAGAAGGGGTACATACATAAGTACACTTCGTAATCATTCCTGGCGAATGCCAAGACTATAGCTCCACAGATCTTACTGCTGGTGGATATCATCCCAAGAACAGCATCGTCTGCCTTCAACTTCTTACTGAACACGCTGATCGAGAATAATGTACCTGGAAATATAATGTTATAATAAATAACTACTATAAACTCGTGGCTCAGAAAGCTGCCCAACTCAAATGAGACTGGGCAGGACATGTCTGTCGTATGCCGGACAAACTGTGGGCCAAAATAGCTCAAAACTGGAGCCCTGAAACAGTGAGACGGGGTCGCGGTAGACCGCGAAGGAGATGGCGGGACGAACTGGACAGGTTCTGCCCGAATTGGAAGGAGGACGCACGGGCTCGCGAGAAGTGGAAGGAGTGGAGGGAGGCCTTTGCCCAGGAGTGGGACAGAGCAGGCTATTAAAAAAAAAGAAAACTATAATATTCTACATTGTACCTACATTGATTGCAAATAAATAGGGTAATGCACCCTAGTTGATAAAACACCCCGTCATTCTATCACTCAAACTACTGCCCGGAAGAGTGACAACTATTGGCGTACATAATGGTTCTCCGTCTCGGCCATTTTGTACGCCAACAGCGGCCTGTCGGGAACGCTTCGCCCTGGGTGGGAGGACTCATGATTTTATCACGATAAAAAAAAAACAGACTGTTAAGTTAGAATAGTTAAATTATCGTCATTTACGAATTGCGGTTTAAATGTGCTGATCGCGTTCAATGTGAATGTTATATATTTCATTACATATATAAGAAACTACCATTAAATCTATCACAATTTCTATTCTGAAGTACCATTATGGAAAATTCCAATATACCACTTTATATGACCAGGGAATTAAACGCAGACGAAACACCTTCAGAAAGAAAGTCAAAAGTCGCCCTTACTCACTACACAATAAATACCAACGAGGTAGTTATTAGTGCCGAGAGACTCATTACTTCAAACTCGACCTCTCGGGGTTGAGTTGTATATAAATCAGAATTAAGCAATATGACAAATAATACGTACTGCAAAAGTATACGAAAGGTAACAAATGTTAGGTGCTACGAGTAACTGCGATCACGGTAGGATTCAAAGTAGCCGATAAACTAAATGCATTAGCAATTCAGTGATAACTTTAGATTTTTTTCTTTGAAAATAGCTATTTGACAGTAGCTATAAATTACAAATATAATTAGTCCATCATTTAGTTTAAAAAATAACGGAAACGTGTTTTTTCTGTTGTAAAATCAATGAATATTCACCAAAATACAACGCATCAAAACTCGAGTGGGGAATCATGACGTCAGAATTCAGTAGAAATTGTACTGAATTGTGACGTATTGCCAATTTTGAAAGTATCGTATCTCCGTCAATTATGGTTTACGAAACAAAAGAAAAAATATGAGTCGAATATTTTTTGATAGTCTAAGTGACGGACTAATTATAATTTTTCAGTCAAATAGCCAATCTGGGGGCACGGCAGTGCCCCAGCCAAGTCTCGAGCAAAACGGGCACGGCCGTACCATCTTTTCTCGATGCGATTCGCGGCTGTTTCGCCCCCCCTATATCTTCGACGTGGACAAAGCTAGGAGTTTAGGTTTTCGGTGAATAATAGTAGGCATTAGAACAAGCTTAAGTTCGAAATTACATGCCAATTGAATTAATAGTTTAGGAGTTACGGTCGATCAAAGTTACACCATTTTGTCACTCACTCACTGACTCACTGACTCACTGACTCACTGACCGATCATCAAAAATCTAAGGTACTTCTAGCAGACTTAGAAACTTCAAATTTTGCACCAAGATAGGTCATTAGCCACATATAAAGGAAAAATTATAAAAACATTAAAAAATAATATACCATAGAAAACAATTTTATATTTGCGGTTTGGCAAGAACATTATGTATGGATTTTGACTGCATTGTTAACTTTGTTCGTTGTTTAAGTATTCAATTGGATGAATAAATACATGGAATAGAAAAGAATAATAAAAATGTAATACATAGATATAATTAATTGATACATAAAGTTCATAATTCATTAAATTAATAAAGCTAAAACTCCATTGTATTGCGATAAATTTCGATTGTATGCGCGCTCGATAGATGGCGTTGTACCTGTCTGAATCGCGCTATGGTTTCGTTACCGAGCGCAGTATAAGTAGTACTTTAAAATAATTCGATAATTTTCATTTGATAGCGCCACCTACCTATGAAAAACCATTTCGAAACTAAAAAAATATTGTAGCTATATTCGGAGAACTTAAGTTAGCCGGATTAGATAGTAGATTTATTATTGTTACTGAAACAGTTATTTAGGCGAATAGTTTATTAATATAACATAGACATAGGTAGTTACAATATCTAGTTGTTTACGTGTTATTTAGTTTAGTTATATTTATTTTGTAAGTTAGTAGATTTATGTTTATTTAGCTCGTTGAAAAGAAACAAAAGAGATAGAGAATGGGTTCTAAGATAAGCAGTAGCTGAAGTCCAAGAAATTATGAGGTCACCTAAAAAAAAAGAAAGAAATACACTTACAAAAAATAAATGAGATCCCACCAAAAACATTAAAATAATGTAAAAAAATGCCAAGTCTCTCGATGCAGTCTTTCCATCGTAAAAAGTTTTGAGATCTCATAGAAGCCAAGTCCTATTCAAATTATTTTGTAGTTATAAATCAACATTTAGTAATTGTATCAATAGTTTTCTTTATATTATAATTATAGTGACTTGGCAATGAGCACAAGAAGAAACAAAACGGCATATTTGGAGTTGAAAGTCACACACCGCATGCGTAAACATTAATATCACAAAATTAATTTTCTTTTGGTTTATCCGTGTCGTCCCAACCGAATTTCGGCAATGGCAGTCAGTCTCATCCAAGACTAGTAAACTGCGCAGGACATAAATTATAATGCACAATTGCACAAGTGTGTACGCAAACACTAGTGTTAGTGTACTCTCGGTTCATTTACTTTCATAAAGCGGTGGCCCGTAAGGTACTTATTTTTTATTATTGCATTGGAGCATGTAGTCGGTAGTGATCTGATCACAGGTCTCGTCAGTAACATTTGCACATAATTCCAGGCAGCAAGCAGCTTTTAATTGGTGCTCATTGCCAAGTCACTATAATTATAATATAAAGAAAACTATTGATACAATTACTAAATGTTGATTTATAACTACAAAATAATTTGAATAGGACTTGGCTTCTATGAGATCTCAAAACTTTTTACGATGGAAAGACTGCATCGAGAGACTTGGCATTTTTTTACATTATTTTAATGTTTTTGGTGGGATTGTTATTTAATTGCTTCAAATCCATTTATATCCAGATTAGGTGTTTGTGTATGTGAGTTTCTATGTTTGTAAACGCACCCACGACACAGGAAAAATTCTACTACTACTACTATTAGTACTAATTCCTGTAACTAAATGACTGGATATAGCTGACTGATTATACAATACTTTACCACAGTATTTGTTTTTTAATATATTTCGTGTAAGTACAAGAGAAGAATACTAAAGAAACACAGGTTCACTTACCTATAGAGTGCGTGACCAGACTGTATGTCGAGTAGATGCTATACTTCACTTCATCCCAATTGAACTGGTATCGAGTGAATATGTACATGACACTCAGCTCACCTGCAAATAAATTAGTTATTAATGACACCCATTTCTAACAAAGAGATAATCAACGGTCGTACCACAAAAAGTTAAACATCTGTTAAACTTGTCTAAAAAAAGGGTAACTGCAAAACGATCCTTATATCAATGGAAAATGCCGTTTTGTAGTTGACAGTTCTTTTAGACAAGAAAGAAAGAAAGAAAAAACGTTTATTGGCACACGCCACAAGTGCACACATTAGTACAGAGAAACTAAGAAATAGGACTTAAAGCAGTTTTTAAAGTAATCTAAGCCAAACAAGAATACAGGCACACACTGTGTGATTCAGGCTGCGCCAAATAGGCCCATTTCGGCATAATGTCAGACAACTGGTGCCCAACGCTGATTATCTGGTTTTCTTTGACAAGTGTTCAACAGATGTTTAACTTTTTTGTAGTAAGACGGGTAGAGTTTAACTGGAAAAGAACTCTTCGTGTATACGAATAAGCACAAAAATAAATGTTACTTCACTGAATAACGCCTTATAAAAAAAAAACATCTCATTTTTGTACTCCTTCGCTTTGTTGTAGATTGTACCAATTATCACGTTATAAGATTTTTTTTTGTTTATATCCTGTAAAGTATGTACCTTACATTTTAGCATTAATTTACATTCTGATTAATTTTTACCTTATAACTATTTCGCCTGAGTGACATTGTGATAAGGATGTCGAAAAATATCCCACAGGAATGTTGTATTATTGGTTTAAAAAGTATTCTAACCCAAGTTTTTGGTTTAGCTTTATATCTTTTTTTTACATGGTAAAATCATCAAATGAGTCCTCCCACCCAGGGCAGAGCGGGAGGGACTGTCAGACTCATACTGACTAAAATCCACGGTGTCCTTCAATAGCCCTTTACGTTCCGGGGTCACGGTAATTCGTGAGACCCGCGACCCTAGCTTTATATCTTATCTAAATCTATTCCCTAATTCCTACGTGAATGATTTTTACGTGAGTTCGTACGTAAGTTTTGTTTAAAACGAACTCATTTTCACAAAAATATTATAAAGTTAGTTTGATCGCTCTTACTATACTACCATGGACGATAAAACCAATTTAAACCTGCAAGATAACAATCATAACAAGAAGTTATGGAATGTAAATACGAGTAACAACAAGTAGCAGGATATGATGTAAGGCCGAACTTCACTAAAGCAATCACTACCTAGGTCGGCTAGCCAGTAATTTCCCTTGAGGACCTGGAACTACCCCCGCTATGAATGACGACATACTACTTTCAAGATATGATGCTTTTTACCAACTTCTTTGAGTTTTTTGATGTTATGAAAAATCTGATCAAAAGTTGTGGTAGAAGTCCTACAGTTAATGCCGGGGCCTCTAGAGGGCCAAAGCCTGCCGGGGTCGAGGAACTCACAAATTAACGTGACCCCGGTACGTAAAGGGCTATTGAGGGACACCGTGGATTTTAGTCAGTACGTGTCTGACAGTCCCTCCCGCTCTGCCCTGGGTGGAAGAACTCATTTAATGATTTTACCACGATAAAAAAAAGAAGTCCTGCTGTTAATGTAACTGTTTTGGATTAGAATCATAACAATAAAAAATAGAATCATCTTGGCCTTGGTTGAGCTAAAGGGACTGACAGACTCTTACGCTGGGGCAACATTAACGGGAAATACCGTTATTTCTCGCGATACTAGACTTTAAAACCTTTGTCAAACAGACATGCGTGACGAATGCGAAGCGTGACGTTTTTATTTGTAATGTATGGAATTGTTTGAATACAGTCACATAGAAAAGCGAAAGCGATCCGATAGCGTGACAGAACTATTGGACTAACGTCTCGCTTCGGTTCGGTATCGGAAACGCTTCGCTTTCGCCTGTCTGTTTGACAAAGGCATAAATGTTCGCATAAACGTATTTGACTCTACTCAGCAATAATTCCAAAACAAACTCTAAAACACTTTCGACCCGAAAACCCGTTTTACTTTCATAAAACTGTTTTTAAATAAAAAAATTAAATAGTAAGATCATTGATCTCACTTATTAGTGACGTCACAATTTGCTTTTGCTATACAAGATCTATGGGAAAATCGCATTTCGACAGCTCATAAAAAGTATGTCGATTGTTGCTTTAATTAACGGTATTTCCCGTTATTGTGGCTCCATTTTTACTGACTAAACTCCACCCTGTTTCATCCACATGCCCTTCGCGGTGCCCCCGACCCTAGAACTCTACATGTAAGTACTAATATATCTATTAAAATACACACTACAGAGTGGTCACAAGGGATTTTCTAATAATGTGTACTTTTCTGTCTATGCTCGCATGCTCGCTTATGCACTTACTTATACATTGCATGACCACTGTATCTATTTGATTGTGTCGTCCGTCATAGGATTTTTTAAATATATTTTTTTATCGTTGTATAATCATCAAATGGGTCCTTCCACCCAGGGCGTGTCAGGAGCTACTGTCAAACTTGTACTGACTAACTCCACGGTGATCCTTCAGTAGCTCTTTACGTTCCAGGGTCACGAGTTACCTGATGATAAAGTCCCACGACCTTGTTTAATCCCATAAAGTGCTTTTTCCCAGAAAATTGCACGTGCCTAGTCATAATAAAATTAATTACAAATGGAGCATGTGTAATTGATAACGTACACATTGTTTGTAAAACAAAGAGTTAGCATTTCTTATCCTTTAACTAACAAAATTAATCAATTATTTACTCCAATTAAGAAAACAATGTAATAGAGCTATTAAACATTAATTATAATCTCTATAATTATACGTATTATCTAAGTATTACAAATACTGCATTGTCTACATATTCACTCAAGTCTATTGTTTGTAGTTTCTTATATATTCAGTAAATAACTGACAATAATTAGTACCTACTTTAATAGTAAATTTATATATTTTGATTTTTATATTATAAAATGTATTTTTGTTGCTTTTTTTGTAAAAATATTTTAATATGTAATCAATAAGTGAAAAAATGAATAAAGAGAAAAATTGATTACTTAAAAATGTAGAAAAAAATGTCATTATTATCAGAGGAAATCAATCACTGATGTTGAAGTAATGTCTTATGCAATAACCATCATAGAAAAATATTATAAAGCACTTGGTTGCATTATTTTTGAAATGCGCTAGTTGGAATTTATCAGATAAATATGTTACAAAAAAAATGACAATGGGTACTACAATAAACCCAGTATTTAAGCTTTCAAACATGTACACAGATCAAAACGACATTGATAAGCCTTTATTTTTAACACATTCAACTGAGTTTGGAATGTTTTTTTCAAAATACTAATAAAACATAGCACATACCTATAAATCAAAACTTTTTTTTTAAAAAGAAGTCGACTTCAAAAATATTTAAAATAACTTTTCTCTCGGAAGTCGATGGCAATTTTGATGAAACTTGCAGTATTCCCTAAGTTGAACAATAACTAGTACAACAGAAAAATAATTACTTAAATCGAACTTGTAGTTCCGGAGATATGCGAACACAAACATAAACACATACACACACACTTACATCCATACACTTTTGAAATTTGGCACATTTGTTCAAACGCTGATATAAACTAAATATACGAAAACTGGGCAGTTCTGGAAATATTACATTCATACGGGTCGAATTGATAACATCCTTTTTTTTGAAGTAGGTAAAAATATTCACCCGTTCTAATTTATAACGAGCCAGACAGTCAACAGCACTCGTAACATCAAGTGTCAGTATTCATTCATCAAAATTCAAATGGCGTTTAGTCAATTATTTAATTCAAACATGTATGAATGGTCGGACATTTTGTAAATGTACAGTACATCACAATGTGCCTGTGATTTATTCGTTTGCTCGATGTTTCAACATAGCAATGCAATGCTGGTTAACTGCGTTTCTGAACGATGCGCGACGCGTCGTCGATTGTTTTTGTAGAACTACCGGTTAAGTAACGTCTTTTAGTTTTCATTTGTTAGTATTAATATTGAAACAGTTGTATTTAATCGCGGGACAATCTAAACCATAGTCCTGGAAAGTAGAGGGCAAGGAACAGGGTGGGTTTTAGTCAGTAACACTCTTACAGTTCCTTCCGGTCCACCCAGGGCGGAGGGACTCATTCGAGGATTTTCCACAATAAAAGGGTTGTAAATATTCTTTCGGTTTGAGTAAGTTCATTGCAGTGGAATATTAAGTTTACATAAGGTGTGTTTGTGTGAGGGCCAAAGCCTGCCGGGGTCGCGGGACTTCCGAATTACCGTCTCCCCGGTACGTAAAGGGCTAGTGAAGGACACCGTGGATTTTAGTCAGTACAAGTCTGACAGTCCCTCCCGCCCTGTCCTGAGTGGGAGGACTCATTTGATGATTTTACCAAAAAAAAGGTGTGTTTGTGTATGCTAGTTTTTTCATTTAATACAACTTATTATATTCTAAGTAATATATCGAATACATATTTAGTTTTATTCTTAAATTTCTACTTTTAGTTATGTAAATACTTTTAATTTGTACAATTTTTTTATTAAAATATATCATTGTTAATTTACTTTTGAGTGACTTTACTGAAAAAAGTGTAAAACATTTTTAATTTAAACTGGTAATTGTTAATCTTAAACCAAAAATTTATTTTTTATTACAGTCTGTTTGCATGATGAATGACGTCATAAAAATCAAAGTTAATCATTAATTTTAAAATAATGCCCATACATTTTAAAAATAAATTATAACCGACATCAAATACCTTTTGTTACCGCAACCTAATGAAAATATCCCACATACCTATTGTTAAACCGCAGATTACGTACTTCGACGTTTTTCTGTCGTTTGAACAGAGAATAGCAATTCATAAAATACCTGCCCGCGACGTAGTCTGAATTCATAAGAAGTAAAGGATCACTGCTCGTTCCCCGTAAGTGATAGCGTGATAATATTTAGCCTATATGTTGACCCGACTTCTTAATAATATTTGTGTTAAATTTGAAGTAAATCCATGCATTACTTTTTGAGTTTATCCCGGTTAACATACAGATAAACAGACAAAAATTCTATACATATATATAAACTATATTTTTTCTTCGCTATCGATTGTAAATCACACCCCAAGTATTCTTTTAAAAAAAATAGTTTATGTACAGTTTTGACTTTCGCACCATTTAATTATATGTATAGATGTAACTAAGTTGTTACATTCAAAAACGAGCAGACATACATAATTATAATTTGATGTCCTTTACATGTTTATTGTACGATCTACAAGTAGTTATTCCGGATCAAAACAAGGAACATGAAAGATAAAACCTTCGCAGAAGTTTCCAGAATAAATAAAAATATGTTATCGACATAATATTTAGAGATACCGATATGTTTGTCATAGTCTTACAATAATATTTGCTGCCTTCTCTGTGCCTTAGGTAAACATAGTTTGTCAACAGCATTGTCAAATTCAATTTAAATGTATAGGTAATGATCATTATCTTGGATGACATTTATTTATTTATTATTAGGTAGGTTATATGCCACTCAGATTTGAAATTGCTAACTAAATTACTTTATTCAATTTACTAATGTGAAAGTTTTCATAAACATAGATACCCTGGCTACCTTTATTCTTGTATTAATTCAAATTATATAATTCTCGTCAAACACATGGGCGAAGCCGCTGACAAAAGTTAGTTTTAAACTTCTTAATCATCATGCAGGTGTTGATTGTTTTTCATAAGATTATTCACTAGTATTCTTAGAATCTGAACCCCTGTGCCCGGTTGATGGTACTGTAGACGTGTTGGACCTGCATATCTTTGTCAACTTTTGTGGGGCATTTATATTATTTAAAAACATTAACAACCTTTATTGGGCTGAAAGTACTTATGGTTATAAACCACCTTTACAACTCAAAATAACCCTGTATACAGCAATTTTTCCCATAACACTTGTATTATTACTGATGTTTTGAAAATGCTGCTGTAACTTTGCAAAGTTCATCAAAAAAACAGCTTTGTGGGAGCGCCTATGCACTAGTGTCAATATTACTGTAAAAACCACAGAATGCCCATATTTAGGAATTCATTAGCATATTGGATACGCAGAAATATTTATCTATATATATAAAAATGTTATGTTGGTTTGTGTATGCTTTAAAAACTCAAAAAGTACTGCACTGATTGAGCTGAAACTTTAGCATGATATGTAATCCGCATCAAGGATGGTTTTTATCTATTTTTTGCATCAATCACATATCCGCAACCGCGAAAAAACAGTTTTTTTAACGATCAGCTCTGTACCAGTGACCGCGCCATCTACCGGAAGCGAGGATAACACTCGCTGACAACTGCAGTCGTAATGACGCAGTCACATGAGAAGAAATTTTAGCATGTTAAATAATCTGTATCAAGGATTGTTTTTATCTATTTTTTTTTTGTTGAAATAGTTTTTTGTGCCACAGCGAAGCGGGGCAGGGTACAGCTAGTATTCTAATATAAACACTATAGCTATATTTGTCAACTTGAGCCAAATGCTAAAGTTGACAAATATAGCTGCGGGAATTACCGTTTTACAGATTTTTAGGCTTAAATTGGATACGTAAACATCCTTATTGGTGAGGTTCTTTAGAAAGGACTGGTGTATTGCACAACCGACATGCTTGTATGACCAGGGGTTCAAAAAGATCTAGCGGAATCATTTGTAGAATGTTCTTACGGCCCGATCCGTCTAAGCGGCGAGCTTTGCGAAGGGCGGCGTGACTAAGAATTTAATTACTTTGTAACTTGGCAAAGTCATGA
Source organism: Agrotis puta (assembly GCA_943136025.2). Lineage (NCBI taxonomy): Eukaryota > Metazoa > Arthropoda > Insecta > Lepidoptera > Noctuidae > Agrotis > Agrotis puta. The sequence continues at coordinate 1,751,772 of OW964168.2, forward strand.
ACGGATCGTAACTAATATAATAAATCTTAATGTTTTTGAGGATGAATGTTTGTTCCTGTTTCACACAATAACAAATAAATGGATTTGGATCATATTGAACGTTTTTGGATAGTGAAGCATGGATCATATGGGGTCGCATTTCTGCCCACCTATTAAATTGAACCTAATGCTTTTTCAAACATGAATAATTAATTGTTTTTTTTTAACCGACTTCAAAAAGGAGTAGGTTTGGTAGTTTTTTTTTTGTATGTTTGTAGGTACACCGATTACTGCCATTTGGTCCTATAAAATTTCATTCGGTCTTATTACAAAATGTGGTTTTACTAAAAACCCGGGTTGAAATCACGAAAAACTAGCGTTTACACAAACTTTATTACAAATCGTGGTTTTGCAATAACCTATAGTCTAACAGTCGTAGCTGTCAAAGGTGTGACTTTTTTTAAAAAAAACCACCGCGTAAAGGTGTAAAATAACTTTTCTTTCCAAAGTCGGTGTCAAAAAAGTTAATTAATTAAAAAACAAAGCCACCAACTTCCGAAAGCAAATTATTTTACGATTTTTTGGGGTAGTTTTTGAAGTCGGTTAAATGTTTTTATCAATATGTTTTTTTGTTGAAGTCACGGGCTAAATTTGTATGTAGGTACTTATGAATAATAGTGTCTGTAATGTACTGTGTAATTATGTACGTTTTATTTTTGTCTGTTTTTAATGATGATCTACTAGTTTTTTATGCAGTAATTTCAATGGGAATTACCCAACTCTGAACCGACACGTTCCGTCGTCGCTTAGGTAAATGTTATGTTCTAAACTCACATAGTTTTGTGTGCATTTACTATTACTTGTACTTATCTTGAAATATAGCAAAGGATACATACCCCACATTGGTCCAAATGTCAAACAGACGACACTCAATACGAGACATATTCGCAGTCTTCTGTTATTTGGTCCTTTCTTGAATGCTATTTCAACAGTCTCTTTCAGACTGTGGAAGTCGAAAAACTCTAACAGGAAACCAGTGCAGCCGGTTCTTTTGACCTACAAAACGTTAGGTTTTAAGAAAACTGCATAATATTTATCAACTTCTTAGAATCTAAGACAAAAACCTAATGAGTTAATAACTAGAATAAATTATCGTGAAATTAAAATGCTCAACAGAATCAAGTATACAAATGTGTATAAAAGCCAGTTTGATTGATAAATATAAATAGATTGATTGAGTAAATAAACGCAAAATACAAACCTTGTCTTTGTTCTCGAGCCAAGTGTGGTCATCAATACGGAACAATACATAACAGAAATTGATTAACTGCAATGCAGCAGAGATAGAAAATACTCCGTAGTACCCGATGACCCGCAATAGGATACCACTCAACCCCATCCCTATGGGAAATCCTACAGTCATACACAAGTTCAGTATCCCCATTCGGAACGTCCTTGAATCCTTCGAAGTAATATCTCCTAAATAACTAAAAGTACCGAGGAACATTGTGTACCAGCCGCCAGTCATAGCCGGGAATATGACTTCCATGAACACGGTCCACTCCACTGGGACCTCATAGAAGAAGTACGTGTTGATCATGTTCAAAAGACACGTCATGAATTCCCCGAAGATCGGCATCAGCATGCATATCTTGCGCTTCCCTGTTTTGTCGCTCCACGCACCTATGAAGAGCATCAGTAGCGTCGGCACTGCTGTGTGCACCACACTCTTCCATGCTTGCACTGATGCTATCAGCTTCTGTACTTCATCTTCTTCAAATGTGTAGTTAGCGCGTTTCCTTAGTCTCAGAGCGGTACACGCTTCATCGCCGAACCCAAGGTTGACCCTGCATGCTTTCTCTAAATTCAAATTCTGTGTCGCTAACATAGCCAGCACGCTCGGCATCACAAACAAGGCCAGCACCGGTTCTACCGTTATGTTTGATTTGATCAATTTTATTTTCTCAAAAAAGGTCATGTTCTGTGCGTCATTTTTTGCTTCTGCTTTTAGTGGCAGTTCCTCTGTTGTCTCGTCGCGAGACGTTTTCTCAACATTTTTTTCTGCTTTATCCATTTTAGTAAATCTTTTTCAAAACAGTGTATAAAATTTCAAATATAAAATCAATACTCACTGGAGATTGAAATATGGAACAAGGAACATGTACCTCGCCTGAGATCCGAGTAAATCTTTAAAGTTGGGTCACATTGTTGTTATATTTGAGAGCACATCCTCACAGCACCAAGATAAATAGAGTATAATATTGAATTACTGGTAAGCCGGCGTCGCTGGGATGTCGCCGGCGTCCTATTGTACGACTGTATGTAAGCAAACACTTATGTTGCCATATCAGTCTTTAATGCGTCCACAAACACACTCGGTGTAATCGAAAATAAACTTAACACGTCGTTAAACTCAAACAAGCCGGCGATCCATCGCACGATGTCACTCTGATATTATAAACATCCGATTGTTTTCACGTTAAAATCGAATAAAAGCCACGTTGAAACTCGACATGAATTTTATTAAACATTCACACTTTATTCAAAACACTGTATAATGTCCAATAACACTTTCACTTAAAATAAACTGGTGCGTGTTCGATAGCGAGTGGTGGTACTACACGTCCTTATTCACGTTCTCCATCTCGTCGACTTGCTTGGTGTCCTCTCTTTGTTCGAAGTACATCCATCTGCAACCAATGAATGGACGATTATCGTTTGGAGAGGAAAATGTGAATAGTACACTCGTGTCGAGTGTAAGGATCCATTGTAAAATGATGTAATTAACAGTTTTCAAACGCGTAATATAGTTGTGATATTATCGTGTACAGTCGCGGACAGAATGTTTTGCACTGCGATCAGTTTGTATCTGCTTGAGGTTTGTTACTTCCTTGTTACGTCTCCAGCGCAGTGATACTCGTAAAAAAGAGGTACTCGATGATCTTAAAAAGTTGTTTGCTTTTTTTTCTACACGTCGAATTCATTTGTGTATTTCCTGAATGCTTCGAAACCATAAGTTAAACATTTTTGGCCAGTGTGAAATGACTGGTTACTGACTTTTTAATGTACGTTTTAATACATACTTACGTTAACGTAAAGCAGAGATGGGGTCTAGCAACGGCCGCTGAACCATATTAGTTTTTATTACTATGCTCTTTTGCACTAACCGTCACAAGCATGAGTATCATTAACGCTATTAATTTTAATTAAAATACTCGTGTATTTAAAAGTATGCATTGAAAGTAATTAATATCACAGCGTCACCATAATTATATTTCAAAGTTAAACTAAATAATAGTGTCTGAACATTTTGAAACAAATTGAATATTTAGACAGGACACTCCAAGTTCTAGTTTTATTACTTAAATCGATATTGACATGTACAAGGTTAGGCTTTTACTATATAGATAGTAATTTCGTAAAACTTTGGCACTAACTTTGGCAGTGTTAGCCCTGCATTGGCCACAGATGTCTATAAATAGTTTAGGACTTTAGTTTATATCGATACTCCTTTATAGGACTCTCTTATAGGACTTTATAGGGGTATACTACACATTTATATAATATACAGTGTGTTTGGTTTGAACAGCCTTAACGTTAACCTTTGCAATAAAGTTATTTGTGCGCATGTAGGTCGCGATGCTCTTGCATTCAAAGATATTTGCATTTTATTGTATAAACTCTAGCTCGGCCGGTTAACAAAACAAAAATGGCCGCTATTTGCGAGGTGTTGGGTTAGGATTTTTGTTTTAATTCGGTAATCGGAAACCAAAAATATTGTATACAACAGATGTGTTTTTTCATAAAATTAGTTTGTAGTGCGCGTCACAGATGATGGTCATGGTGATAAACATAAATTTATATATCGTAAAAGTTTTAAAGGAAAAACAAAGTTGTCAATTGTAAGAAGTCTAAACTGCTATGTAAAAAAATGGTTAAAAAGTATCGAATAATCGTTTGCAAAAAAAAACAAATTAATAATAACCTAGAACCTAATACTAAAGGTCAATTCACATTCGTAAACACTGTGCCAGGTACCAGATTCATAACGTCGGTACTAAGTTATTCGATTTTTGGATGAATCTCTATACGAATTACAGGGTTGTGTGTAAGACTATAAGACCTCAGATCAAAAAAAATAGGCAGATAGAACGTGCGCGAACAACAAAGTGAAGCCAGATTTTATTTTAGTGTGCGCGGCAAATATGGCGCGCCGTGTACGAACACGTGCATCTGTGTGCGTTTACGGTTGCCAGATATTGAGAAATACTCCCACATTTTGTTCAGTTAAATTGTTCTCAAATATTGTACTACTATTTTTTAAATTAGAAACGCGATTTTGTTTTATGGTTATACCCAGAGAGCAAAAGCGTGTAGTATTTATTATTTAACAGAATAATAATAAGGAATAAAAGTTAATATGCGTAATTACTTACTACCTTTTTAATTAATTTATATCAGACCATCATATCATATCAGAGAATATAACGCTTTTTGGTTATTTGTTTATAACGCAAAATTTTGAAGGAAGCCATTCATAATCCTGCCTGCTTTGGCGAATAATAGTGACCCATTTATCGCGTAAAACCGGATCCGTGGGCAATCTGCAAAAACATAATTCGAATAATTGTAGTATAACCAGTGGCGAAGACCTAATTTAAAAGGGTGTGGGGGGGGGGGCTGGCATGTTACACTATGTACAAAATTAAAACGATTTGTCGGCCAATAGAAAATGCCCTACCAGCTCTACTCACGATACTGCTTGCATTGCAACTAATAATTCGAAAATGAAAAATATCACTAATGAAAGTATGGAAACCTCTAAATGTCACATGGCAAAGCCTAATTGTTGCAATTAGATACTAAAAGTAATAATAAAATATTTCATAAACCCCAATAAGTCTTGAAATATAAAAATTTTGAAGCGCAGTACACCACACGTGGAACTAAAAGTAAACGACTAAACGTACATCAAATAATAAAAAAATAAGTTAAAAAATAACTAAAACCCGACTACGAAAAAATCGCGCACTGAAAAGTATAAAACAAGAACAAGCCGTGGTCGTATGCCACCTGCGGTTGTTTCACACAATTTTTATTGGCTAGGTGGCATACGACCACGGCTTGTTCTTGTTTTATACTTTTCAGTGCGCGATTTTTTCGTAGTCGGGTTTTAGTTATTTTTTAACTTATTTTTTATTTACACTATTTTGGGGTTATATTATTCATAGTAGTTTATGTTATATGTATAGTTTCTGAGTTGTGAATTTAAGATTTATCATTTGATTCCCATGCTGACACTGTTAAAAACAGAAAATTTGCTAGTAAAAGCTATATAATGTATATATATTTCAAATGTGCTCATCAAGCCCTTTAATTTGATACCCATGTCGATATTGTTACGAAAAAAATTTTTTTTTCGGTAACGACTTCTCATCCCCTAGAGGGCGCCATATTGGATTTGGTGACACGTCACCTACCCTATAACCAGCGGACAACTGAGACGCTTCTAACGAGACCTCATTTGTCATGTAATGATAAGTAGTTTAGATGTTATGAGGGAACAAACAAACATACATACATACATACATACATACATACATACAAACAAACATACATACCGGTCAAAATCATAACCCTCCTTTTGGCTTTGCCGTAGTCGGGTAAAAATAATAATAAATACAGGGTCTATAGATTACGACCGTGCAGTTGTATTGACGAATTTGATCGATATTTTTTATGCACAATACACATTCCCCTAATTCAGGGTAATTTACCCGTCATAAACTAGCAACACAGACGATTTACTGTTGAGGTTTTGTGTTTCAAGTGAGCCGAAAATATTTTATGGAAAATAAATACCAAAACAATAAAAATAACAAGAGTTACCTGTGGAAAGATATTCCATCTTGTTTTCTTTCTTTTTGTGAACAACTTTTGCAGTGTTTAAATACACAAGACGGCATGTTTTGGCTTAAAATGGCAAATCACTAGTGACGTGTGAGCGAGACGATGCGTAGCTTGGTACTGTCGCGAGTTTGTATTATCCTTTGATTTTGTATTATCTTCGGTTGACACACTCGCGTGTTCTGAGCGCTCTATCTGCCTATTTTTTTTGATCTGAGTATAAGACATTTTCTTTGTTGATTTCTATGAAATGTTATTAAGTCATTTTCAACCTATTTCAAAAAGGAGGAGGTTCTTAATTCGAATTCGGTTTTTTTTACACGATTAAACTGAAGTTTCTGGTCCGATTTGTATAATTTTTTTTGTTCGATGCCAATTGGAAAGAAAAAGTGCCATTTGGTCCCATAAAAACTTGTTGAACTCAGCTGGGTTCAGTAGTTATTATTTAACGAGCATTTTTCGCTTATTGTCTACTTGGAAGATATTATTACCGGTACTACGGATTACAAAGATCTAGTGCACATGCAAGAAACAAAGGTACATGAAAAAAAAATCTTCAACAAAAAATAACCGACTTAAAACCAAAAAAGTGTAAAATAACTTTTCTTTCGGAAGTTGGTGGCAAATAAGTCTATGGATTCAAAAACATCCAATGCATCCAATGCGAAGCCAATGACTTCCGAAAGAAAAGTTATTACACTTTTTGCGGTGTTTTTGAAGCCGGTTATTTTTTTTTTTGACATAATTGTCGGTTACGGGCTTTTTTATTTTCACGGTAGTATACTGCGACTTATACCTTACATCGCCTCGGATTTGTAAGAACGATATGAGATGATGCCGAACCGGTACAAACCAATGACAAACAATATCATTAACATTTTCCTCAAAAAATGTTTCGAAATGGTAAAGAGTTGTAAACAAAAACAAGCTAATTTTTAATAATGAAAATTAATGTGTTTCTTTGAGTAAATAACAATATTATTATCATTTTCCATTAAAGCTGTTTGGAAATGGTAATGAGTTGTAAACACCAACAAACAAATTACTTTTAAATAATTAATTAATGTGCTTCTTTGAGTAACTAACAATATCATTACCATGTTCCTTATAAAACTGTTAATGGTAATGAGCAGAAAACACAACACCCGAATTAATCTTTCTTCCTATAATGTTATTAATGTGAAAGTTTGAGAGGATGGACTCTTTGATGCAAAAACTATTGAACGGATTTGGATATTTGGTACTCAGATAGTTTATAACCTAAATTAACACATAGGATATTTAGTATCCCGATTTTATGTTTCCGTGAGATAATTTTCAAGTTGTAGTTTGTTGTGAAACCGCTGGCAAAAGGTAGTCTTTATTAATTTGATATATTGTCAACTCATTATCATTATTTATTCTAAGTAAAATAGGTCATAATTAGGTAAATAGAGGTTGGTACAGTAGGCCAAGTGAAACAAAGTTGGTTCAGCGATTGTATTCTGTCTCTACTTCCTATCAACGTTTTAAATAAAAAGTGTGTCAGTAACTGGTTTGCCAATACAATGACCCGTGTAGGTTTTATTTACTATAAAATATATTTTTTTAACGGTGACTTGATTAAGAGATCGAATGTATTGTAAGCACATTAATTGGATCGCATGTTGTCTGTGGTTAAGAAACCAGCCTAATCTTTGGTCTTATTGTATTTTAATCTCCATGCTACTTTAGTAGGTAGTCTAGGCCATCTCAAGATCAAAGCTACTATAACAATTAACATTACAGTGTTAATTTAGCAAGGGCAAATTGTTTAAGATTCAAGTAGAGATAATCATGCCAAACAAAGATTAAATTGGATATTTTGGGCCAATTTACAACCTTGGGAGAAAATACATCCTTCGCGAGTAGAATCAAAAGCCACTTATTAAAAACTGACTGATTAATTTCAGCATTTTTATAACGTTAAAATTATAAATCAAGTATTTAATTTTTTTGTAAAACAGAGGTAGGAAATGGCACCTGAGCTAATGGCTCTTTAACTAACTTACTTTACTATACGGCTCCTATAAAAAAATATCGCAGATGCCAGGTGCTCAATGCAAAATACTTCCTAAAACGGGGAGAGTAATTTAAAATTTTATTTTATTTAAAAAAGTTTTTCAACACTCTTTGTAATAATACTTAATCAATTTTCACTTTAATCCCTATTTTCAAGGTTTTCAAAAATCTTTCTTCGCGACTGTACATTCATTTTACAGTCACGTGCTCTTCACTTGTATAAAATAGAAGTCCCTAACGTAAGTGACTAAACGGACACAATTGTATCACAATAATAGTAGAGAAATCGACAAGTACGACAAGTAGACAAGACAATAATAGTCTTAACTCATTAGTCATTTTTGTTCTAGGTAAAGATACAATTCATTTAAGTAAAGGTTGGTACACAATGTTCGGTTCGGCATTATTTGCATCAGGTGAAATAGGAGGGTGTTTAGAAGCGTGTCGCCGAAAATTAAATGAGTGGTGTGTTATTCTGGGATTATGGGATTGTCTAAACAGGGTACTGTGGACCTGAAACGCAATGAGCTACTGAACGAACGGAGTGGTTTATAGTAAGTACGAGTGTGGCAGTCGCTTCCATCGTACACAGTGCAGGAGTAATCATTTGAAGATTAGGGATTTTTGGGTGAAAATGTCATGTGCAATTGGAAGGGCCTATATCCAACACCGGGCTGCTGAAGATTGGTATGATGATGAAAACCGAATGTATTGTTAAAGTCAGTTCGAGCTCGAATTCAACTCAAATTTCATTCAGCGATGGTAGATGCCGATTGGAGTCAAATGAAAGCCAAAAAGGTGTAGTGACTGCTTCGGGTCGGCTTTTTAATTTAAGAATACTGCAGAAACGAATACACCGACCCTAACAAGTGAGTAAGACTTCTAATATTTGAGTAAGCACAAGCCTTTTTTCCGACACGTACTTGAATGGTATCTCGAGAGGTAACGAGAATTGATTGCAATAACATTAATATAAATAATAGAATTGTGAAGTAATGTGTGTTCACAAAATACATATCATCTTCAATTATATCTGTTATTGTTTACAAACAAGAAATTATTATTAAATAGCTACACATGATCAATAATAATTAATCGCATGATGATCTTTGGAAGACATTAAATAGCGATGTAGTTGACACTAATAACAGCAACATGGGTTCTAAAATGGTTTTTTCCCCAATGGTTCTATTGTCATCACAAGATAAACAAAAATTAAGCAATGTCTGCAGAGACCCTTTGGTGGATGGGTGGCCACAAAAAATTAAGATATTTCAGTGCTACATAAATATAATTTACATAAATAAATAAATAAATAAATATTCCACAACTATCACACAACGCCATCTAGTCCCAAGCTAAGCAGAGCTTGTGTTATGGGTACCAGACAACTGATAAACATACTTATATATTTCTAAATACATACATATTATAGATAAATTACACCCAGACACAGAACAAATGATCGTGCTCATCACACAAACATTTGTCCTGGGTGGGAATCGAACCCACAACCTCCGGCATAGCAGTTAGGGTCACTAACCACTAGACCAACAGGCCTGTCATCAGATAACTAATGAATACCGGAGAAATATTAAGTTTGTTACTTTTTCATCAATGTAGTTCGTTTAGTCAAAAAAGTCAATTTATTTTTTGTTTTGGATATTATTCTTTCATTTTGCTTGAATCCTCTTTTGTTTTCAAATTAGATCAAGGCATTGTTTACCTATAAGTTGTTAGCGGAACTAATATTTGTTCCTTTTGTCCTTCCATATCACAAGATAAACAAAAATATACGAAGATAACAAAGCGGTTAATAGTACTGTTACATTTCTTAGTAACTACTGGATTATTACTAGTGGGTCATGGTTTAAAGTAAGCGTTCTCGATACCAATAAATGTTTGCGTACCCATGGTAAACCCGCGGGCATGCGGACAGCGAGTAATGGGCGACTCGCTGTCCGACCATGGACCATGCCCGGGGTTGACGGCGCGTTGAGTTCCACGTGTGCCTCAAACAGTGTCAGCATAGTGACGGGGCCTGTAGAGGGCCAAAGCCTGCCGGGGTAGCGGGACTAACGGATTACCGTGACCCCGGTACGTAAAGGGCTATTGTAGGACACCGTGGATTTTAGTCAGTACAAGTCTGACAGTCCCTCCCGCCCTGCCCTGGGTGGGAGGACTCTATTGATGATTTTACCACGATAAAAAAAAACCCATGGTAAACCAGGTCGCGGGACTGTACGAATTACCGTGACCCCGGAATGTAAAAGGCTATTGAAGGACACCGTGGATTTAAGTCAGTACGAGTCTGACAGTCCCTCCCGCTCTGCCTTGGGTGGAAGGACTCATTTGATGATAAAAAAAAACACGGTTAACCAAAATAATTTGAAAACAAGTCTAGAATTTACTCATTATAACGCTCACATTAGAAAAAAATACCATTGTATTATTTTGCTTTTATGCAAACAATTTCGCAGTATTGTTATATACAATACTCGTAGGAACGTCATTTTATATTATTATAATGATTATGATTCAGTGCAGACAATCATGTCTATCATTACTAAATGACATTGTGGATTATAATGTGATTCAGGTTCTTCAGACCATGAATTGGTACCTACTGTAGTAAAAAACAATGATTTGTTATGTTTTTTAATGTTTGTTATATAAACATGTAATTTAAGTGATAAGTAGTCATCGATAGATAGGCAATCCGAAGCCCCAGCACAAGTTTTATAAGTTTTAAGTAAAAGTGAAATGTGACGTAAATTAGTTCCTCGTTCGTACATTAGGGACACTATTTTATTTTCCGTAAAATTTACGTCCATACTTTAAGTACGAAGTTAAAAAAAGTTAGAAGTCTTAACCTGTGTAAATATTGAATTAAAACCGTGATATAATTTTACTAGTATGATGTTATTAAAAATAATTACTTTTCATTTTCTAATATAAACTTTTGGTAGCTGGTCCTATATATTTATTATTGAATTTTTGGACAACTTATTCCAAAATAAACATATACGGGATGAATTTTTCAACTGGGCGTGGATGGCTATATCCAAAACTATGAGGAATAACAAAAAACGTTGAAAGGAGTCTCGCGGCTGATTTTGACGAAAACTAAAACTGCATCATTGAATTTTAGAAAAATCAATAATCCTGGCCAAGAATCGAACCCGCTGATTTTGGAAAAAAACACTCTGTATTAGACCATACAATAGAGTTGCTAATGAGGATTAATACCTTTGTCAAACAGACAGGCGAGTCCGAAGCGATACCGAACCGATACGAGACGTCAGTCCGATAGTTCTGTCACGCTGTCGGATCGCTTTCGCTTTTCTATGAAACTGGATTCAAACAATTCCAGACATTACAAATAAAAACGTCACGCTTCGCATTCGCCACGCCTGTCTATTTGACAAAGGCTTAAATGTATACAGTTAGTCGCGTGACACAATCAAACTAATATTAAACTTATACCAAGTAGCTATATCATCGATAGCTCACACAGTTAAAAAAAGTTCGAGCCACTACTTGAACCCGGAACTAATAATAATGCTAACAGATTTCTGGAGAGTTCAATGACCTCGATACATACAGCATTTATTAAAACGTGTGGACATACACACATCAAAAGTGTCTAGGGATCAACATATATTTTTGCAATAACTTTTCTCCTGATTGATATTAATTAAATCTTTTTTTAAGGATTCATCAAATAAAGAGTTTTCGTTTGTCACAGTAACGATAAACCAAGTCACCTTTGCATTAATAAAGAAATTTGCCATTTTCCTAATAAAGGGATTTTTGACATTTGAACCACTAACACAAAAGTTCGAAAAAAAGACTGAAATAACAGTTTTCTTTAAAATTTTATTGGGTAACTTAAACAATTAATAATCCGTGTTTCTACCGCGAACACTAACAACACAAGAACATCGGTTTGGCATACTCAAAATGAGTTCATCCAAATCACGCTGTGGAATGGCCGCCCATGTTCGTTGCAACAACAAAAAAAGGTCTTCTTGCGACTGGATACCCTCCATATTCGGCAGAGCTCTTCTCTGTAGCATATCCCATGCATGCTCAATCGGATTCAAGTCTGGCGACTGAGCAGGCCAGGGCAGGACATTGATGTTAGCTGCGGCGAGAGTCTGTCTTACAACTCTTGCGGTGTGCGATCGTGCATTATCATGCATTAACTGAAATAAGGGACCGATTTGCACTTGTAGAGGAACGATGACGTCTGATACAATCGTCTCAGCATAAATTTGAGCGTTGAGGTTGCCTCTGATCCAAATCAACTCAGTTCTTCCGCCGATCCAAATACCCGCCCATACCATGATGGTTCCACCACTATCCATTATTTATCCATATATCTTTTTTTAATCGTGGTAAAATCATCAAAAAATTCAGACTTGAACTGACTTCTGCGAAGCAGTCATGCTCGTGAAGGAGAAGGCGGGCCGCGTGAGAGAGAGGACAGCGTCCCCCCTCCACCCCAGCCGCAGTGGTAGACGCCCACGGCGTCGGACGTCGCCAGACGATCTCCGGCCACCGTAGACGCGGGCATGCGGGCGGCGAGTAACGGGCGACTCGCTGTCCGACCATGGACCATGCCCGGGTTGACGGCGCATTGTGTTCCACGCGCGCCTCAAGGAGTGTCAGCATAGTGACGGGGCCTGTAGAGGGCCAAAGACTGCCGGGGTCGCGGGTCTTACCCATTACCGTGACCCCGGTACGTAAAGGGCTATTGAAGGATTTTAATCAGTCAAGTCTGACAGTCCCTCCCGCCCTGCACTAGGTGGGAGGTCTCATTTGATGATTTTACCACGATAAAAAAAAAGACTTGAACTGACTTAAATCCACGGTGATCCTTTAATAGCACATTTTACGTTTCAGGCTACTCAATGAGACAATCCGCGACCCCGGAGACAGTCCCGCAACCCCGGATATTTTACACCTTCGATTTATTTTTGTGTTCCCCTGTATTAGTTTCCCCTGTCGTAGTTTCAGCCGAAGTTTCGGGAGCTTTCTACTCCATATCATATATGGACATAAGATTAGTTCGTACGAACTGAAAATTGGCGACAAAAAGATCAGACAATTGTCTATACCCCCAATGTGTCGTCAGAACTAATGAATTCAAACATAAAAGAGATTAGGGTTCACTCTAAAGTTTCGAGGTACTTTCGTACGGGCCCATTCTCATCCCTGTTAGAGAGTAGACTTGAAAGAAAGGCGATGAATAGACATGAATTGAAGTGCCTGACTATCTTCCACATGACCTGCCGCGGGTATTGCTATGACAGCACTCGCAGGACCCGTTTGATTTTAATGTTATATGTGTTTTGTACTTTAATAAAAAAAAAATCAGTTTTATTGTAGTACGGGTATTATTATGCCGGGATCGCGGGACTTACGAATTACCGTGACACCGGAACGTAAAGGGCTATTGAAGGAAACCGTACGAGTCTGACAGTCACTACTAGTTTACTCATTTGATGATTTTACCACGAAAAAAATAAAGATTTTTGATACTTTTAAATTTGCTTATCTCTTATCGAAACATTTGATAGCGATTCAAAAATTGGAAAATAAAAAAGAGGATAGTTACCCAAATATAGCCACAGCAGGTACAGTCATAGCAGCTCCAAGCAAGAACACAGCACCTGGCAGGACAGTCAGCGTTGCCATGTACACCCTGGAGTACAGTGGACCGTACACCAGGGGCATCATCGCCTCGGCCAGACCGAAGAGAGAGTTCACTTTACCTGGAAAGAAAAAGAGATTTTCTTGTGAAATACTGGTTTTTACTTTGAAATCAGACTTATTTGGTAATAGCATGGCTTCCGAGAAGAAGAGTAGTGGTGGCCCAATGGTAACGGCCATGACTTACGAGTTGTAGGTAGTGGGTTCGAACCTGGCCAGACGAATTACTTTGTGCTATTTATTTCATCACTACAGTGCTCTCAAAACGATGAAGGAAAACATCATGAGGAAACCGGCTTACCTTAAAACAACTTATTCAAAGACATGTGACATCTACCAACCCGCACTGGGCCCGCGTGGTGGATTATGGCCCACAGAGAGGAGGCCTGTTTCCCAGAGGTGGGAACATTTATAGGCTGATGAAGATGATGACGGCTTTCAAAATAGAAGGTTCGTGAAAATGCAAGGTTAATCCTTTAATATTTGGCGTAATAATTGAGTCTCTAGGCGATGCCGGTTTCCTCAAGATGATTTCCTTCACTGTATAACTACGTCAGTAAAATTCACTATGTGTGTTCATTGTACAAATTGACTTTATCTTACAATTAAGTTAATACAGCTGCATCAGGTTTGACTGGGAGCCGACCCCATTATAGTTGGGAAAAGGCTAGACAAATGATGATTTAACAGACTTAAAAAATGGAGGAGGTTCTATATTTGACTTTTTACTTTTTAATTGCTTAAACTTTAAAGTTCAGTTTATCTTTTGCCAAATCTGTCGTGAAATGATTCCGCTTTAAGTTGAGGTTAAGTTAAGGTCAAAAGGGACCGTGTTAAATGACGCGCTTTGGGCTTGTCCCAAGGCTCCTATCCAATGTTTTAAGTTCTATCGTGTTAAGTTTAATTGGGTAAAGTTTGCTCTCATTTTTGAGGTTGTCCTATGAGTCTCAGTAGCTGGTTGAAATAAGAAACTCAATGACAAATATTGTAAGCATTATCCCATGAAATAAAGTGGAAACTATTTATTTCTTTACTCCTCCGCTATTCTTTTCTGATTAATTTCGTTACAGGATTCAAGACAAATAAATTCCTTTTCCGGAACTACGTCAAGCCTCATTGTCTCGGCGCTTTTCTGGTAGACTCTACTGTTAATTCTGTAAGCCTGATAGCGTGGTAAGATTTTCCCAAAAAAAAAACGCAAGAATATGAATCAGTTCCATTAAGTTACTTTTCACTAAACGCTATTAGCACATCTTAACTGCTTTTAAGAGCTGCATTTTATAAATACTAAGAAATGTGACAATGACAGGTTTTAAACACCGTTTAAATGTGCTACTGATCGTACACAAGTTTTCTGTATTAAATCTTCATTCGTGTAAAAAAGAACAACACTAAGTTCAACTTGCATTCTCTAAATATGTTAATTCATAAAGGGACTCATTACATTACTTATTAAGGGGTTCAGACTGGCCATTAATAATTTGAATTACATTAACCATTTGTTTGTCTATGACTTTCTATAAACTAAAATGGTCATTTGGTAAAACAGCATAGGACTGTTTGTGCATCAGCCGTGACGTCATTTAGGCAGGACGCGAAGGTTGGACACACTTGTGTCAGGGACAAGCTACAGATGAATATTCGATTTCTATAGAACCAGTATGAAATCAACCCCTCCCTTTTCATTTTTTGTGTCCTTTTGCTTCCACTTAACACATATTCATGAACTACGGTCCCCTATGATGATGTGCTGTGTCGGCAACAAAGTGTCTACATTTGCGCAGCGCCTTAGTCATCCCATAGATAATCATTAATTAATGCATTGACGTTTAATTTACGTATAGTTTTATTTAAAAGGTTTGTGGTCTGACCCACAATGTTTGGAATCTCCTGTTACGCAATAAAATGATAAAAATAACCCAGTGTTTGTAAGCTTTTCCTCAACATTTTGTTAAGTGTCACCTAATTTAGCACGTTCGTTCGTGCAATTCGCACGTAGCACCAACATACCCATATCGGATGACGAGGAAAAATGCGAGAAAGAGATATTTTTAAACTTTGTTCCACACTGGGAATTTCTCCTGTTTCGTGGGTGTGTTTACGAATATTTAAACACTCATACAAATGCGCTCAGATCCGGAACAACTAGGAGTAGACCACACAGATATTTACTCCGTGCGGGAATCGAACCCAGCGCAGCAATCAGCGGGTTTAATTTAATCGTATTGTTTTGCGATTACTTTTTTATTTTTAATGTCATAGCATGTCAATATGTACGTCTATGTTTTGGCCTCGTTCAGAATGAATTTTGTTTTGTTTCTATTTGTGTTGTTGTTCAGCCCTGTGTGAGTCCAAAAAAAAGTTTTTCCCCTTTCTTTCTTTTTTGATTATGTTTTTGAAATTACGATATCAATCCCATGGACAAATCAATCAGATACTGGCGCACTCACATTGACCACTCTTGTGGTACACACTGTAGCCGTATTGGGCTCGCGTGGTGGTTTACAGTCCACTCTATGTCACAGAGAGGAGCCTTTATCCTCGCAGTAGAAACATTAAGATCTTTGTCAAACAGACAGGCGAGTCCGAAGCGATAACAGACCGATACGAGACGTCAGTCCGATAGTTTGGTCACGCTATCGGATCGCTTTCGCTTTTCTATGTGACTGGATTCAAACAATTCCATACATTACAAATAAAAACGTCTCGCTTCGCATTCGTCACGCCTGTCTATTTGACAAAGGCTTAAAGGCTAATTATGTTATAGATAAACTATTTATTGCGAGGTAAGCCTGTTGAAACTTACCCAATTCCTCGCTGTTCACTAGTTTCGAGGCAATCGAACGCATTGCTATGAACGAAGTCCCGTTGAAGATTTCTACCAAAGGTGCTGTAACAAATAAAATAGTTTTTAAGAGTACCGTTTTTCTTGCTATAAATTTATATATCAAAATGAAAGCCTTTATTACAAGAGGGCCAGTTACAGGCACTTTCTCAATTATCAAAGACACAAAAATATAATTATGTACTACAAATTAAGGTGCCACAGAGTCAGTCTCAAGACATGATAATTCTGAAAGTACCGTAGATTCCCATTCCAAGGAGTAGATCTCTATGGATATGTACTTGCAATCCGTCCTGGCTTCGCTCGCACAGGTGCAATTTTAAAATAAAATGTAGCCTATGACACTCAAGAATAATGTAGATTTCTACTGGTGAAAAATTCTCTAAATTGGTTGACGAATTCTAAAGATTACTTTCTACAAACAAATTCACAAACTAACAAACTTTACCCAGCTATTTTCGAATAAGTTCGATATTGTATTCTTAAATACTTACAACTCCTAAAAACTATAACTAATTATAATAGTGATTGACAGATAAATGCTTGATCAATCCTTAAAAATCCATTCGATTAAATTGAAGTTTAAAAAAACATAGTGTAGACTTCTCTGTACAAATATCAAAATCTTATATCTGAATGGAGCTAATTGCTTACCGAAATAAATCTCAGTGGTTGTAGTAGCAAAGGCGAAGATGAACGAGGCAAGGATCTTGGAGGTGCAGGATATGATGCCCACCACCGTGTCGTCCAGCTTCATGAAGTCGCTGAAGATGCTGATGGAGAACAGCGTACCTGGTAAGAACGTCCAAGATAAGCTCAACAAAATTAATATTCAATCTCACTATCTGTTCTCTCCTTTTTTTATGTTCAATGGGTTTGCTCTTGACCTTAGTCTAGGTCAGGAGTGACTGAGACAAAGTCGATGATGGAGTGAGCTTTCCCAGAAGAAGCCTGGAAGAAGAGCCTGGTCATTTTAACTTTGAAGAGATTAGGGTTGTATGCGTTCGGAAACACAGTCGCAGGCAGAGAGTTCCATTCACATATGATGATAAAATATGTTTTGTTTTTTCTCTAGGGAGTTTGTTATTGAGAGACTCACCCACTAAGTTAGTGATGATACTGTAAGTACAGAACATACTGAACTGCACCTCGTCCCAGTTGAATCTGTACCTCATGAACAGGTACAACACGTTCATTTCACCTGCAACCAACACACGAGTTTGTCCTTTAGTACCTTGGTATTTTGGGCGTTAATAGTACGACACATTTTGCAATGGTTTGAATCCTAACGTATTTTATTATTATATGTATTACTTGTGACCCGCTACACCTCACACGGGTGCAATCTCTACTATATTATGCATGTTATATACATATAAAACTTTCTCTTGAATCACTCTGTCTATTAAAAAAAAACCGCATCAAAAACTGTTGCGTAGTTTTAAAGATCTAAACATACATAGGGACAGACAGACAGAGAGCGGGAAGCGACTTTGTTTTATACTATGTAGTGATAAAGAACTAATAATTAAAGGCTTCATATCTTGAGTTAAAAAAACTGACTGACTGATCGATCAACGCACAGCGGAAACCACTGGAATAGAGACTAGAAGCTTGAAATTTTGTACAAGTTTTCCTTAGATGACGTAAGTGTGACGCAGAGGGACAAATTTTAAGATATTAATCCCAGAGGTTAATTTCACCCGATTTATTTGAAACTGTAAAATGTTTTAACAACCATGTTGATAAAACAAGTTTTCAAAAATTTTTAGAAATTCCAACTTCAAACGGGGAGTTAAGAACATAACTATGGGAAAACACAAAATTTTCGAAGACGAAGTCGCCCTAGTTCATCGTCGGGGGGGGGGGGGGGCTAGTTACATATAAATAGAACATAAAGGAGTTATACAAGTGTCAACTAACAACGTTCTTCATAGATATACAAAAAGACGACAATGTTTATAAACCAACAAATTAGAGCATGGGCAACAGTCCCGCCTGAATCACCAGCGTCAGACCTTCCATCCACTGACGAATTAATGAATGTTGTTAGGAGACTGCCCCTTAACAAATCATCAGGTGAAGATAAAATATCTAATCGTATGATAAAAGAAGCGTGTAAAACAGCGGGTGACGCGTTATTAACTGTTTACAACCGGTGTATTTCTGAAGGCGTTTTTCCTCGTATATGGAGACATGGCTTTATACGAATAATACCTAAAAGCGGCGACAAGCCTCCAGATGACCCTAAGTCATACCGGCCCATAACTTTATTACCATCTTTGGGAAAGCTCTTGGAGCGTCTTATCGTCCCACGATTGTTACCGGACGGGCCCAAATTCCATAAAAATCAATTCGGTTTTACTATCGGGAAATCAACCGTTGACGCGGCACTTTCTGTTAGAAAAATGGTTAATACCTCTAAACACAAGTACGTAGTTGGGATATTTCTAGATATTTCCGGGGCCTTTGATAACGCGTGGTGGCCAATGCTACTACTTAAAATAAAAGCTCGTGGTTGCTATAATAATATATTTAATCTTCTTTGTTCGTACTTTTCTAATGGATCCGCGAAACTTAAACTCGGACATCATTCCATATCGAAACCTCTCACCATGGGCTGTCCTCAAGGTTCGGTTATCGGTCCTTATTTATGGAATCTAGGCTTCGATGATTTCCTCGCGATTCCACTACCAAGTGGTTGTTCTTTAACTGGTTATGCGGACGATGGCCTTCTGCTCATTCAGTCGAGTACTCGTGCTGGCCTCGAGAATTTGGCTGACACTTGCCTACGCTTAATATCACAGTGGGGTGATCGAAACCGTCTGACCTTTGCACCACAAAAAACCTATCAACTCATTTTAAAAGGTGACCTTAAATCGTGGCCTAGTATTAAATTCAATAATGTTCCCGTTAAGAGAAAGAAATCGGTGTGCTATCTTGGTTTAGTATTAGAGAGGAATTTCACATTCATAGAACATATAAAAACAGTTGGTGAAAAAGCTAAAAATATTTTTTATGCCCTAACGAGAATATCCAAATCTACTTGGGGTTTGTCGTTTTTAACCTTAAAAACTATTTATGGTGCTACTTACTTGGGCTGTATGTGCTACGGAGCACCTGTTTGGGCCGATAGGGCCACCATAGGGGCGGCACGACGTAAATTGCTTCAAAGCCAGCGCTTGGCTTTGTTATTCTTAAGTAAAGCGTATAGAACCGTCAGTACTGAAGCTTTACCGGTACTTGCTGGTGTTCTTCCAGTCGATCTTGAAGTACAGCGACGTGCTGCAATGTACTTTTCCACACGGGAGACCACTGATGCTGATTTTCTACCTCAACGTGACCGTGATAAGATATCTAGATTGTTCAAACCCCAGAATGACGTCTGGGAGGATCTTTTATCCGAATGGCAAAGTAGGTGGGATAATTCTATCAAGGGGCGGCACCTCCACCAGTTCTTTCCATCCGTTCGTGAGCGGCTGGCTAGGACGTGGCTGGAGGTGGATCACTGTGTTGCCCAATTTCTCACGGGACATGGGAACTTTAAAAGTAAATTATTTTCCTTCAAGCTTGTTCCCTCGCCTTTTTGTCAATGTTCGACATCTGACTGTGAATATGAACAATCAGCACATCATATTCTATGGGAGTGTATTCTTTGGCAGAACGAACGTAATATTATGTTGAACACTGTTCAGACTACATCTGGAGTCATTTACTACTCGGACCTTGTTGAAACTCGAACAAACTTCCGTGCGTTCAAGCGTTTTTGCCATACCTATTATTGGAATCAAATTTAGCAGCCCACAATTTAGGACCCATTAATATTAGTAGTCATTTTACCCGTGGTGCTAGGCAACTGGGCTTCTCCCAGTTGTAATGTCCCTTTGTGCCTATTGGCCTTGTTTTGTTCTGTCTCCTGCTTGCAGGGAGGGAAGTGGAAACATATATTTTTTCCTACTCCTCCACTATTCTTTTCTGATTAATTTCGTTGCAGGATCCAAGACAGGTAAATTCATTCTCCGGGACACGTCGAGCTTCATTGTCTCGGCCCTTTTCTGGTTGGTTGCCACTGTTGATTCTGGCGCACAGGAGTTGCAGTGGTTAGGGAATAGTGTGGTGGGTTTGTTTAAAAAATGTTTATAAACTAATTAAGAACTAACTATAACAGATAAAATACTATTCTAAGAAAAGAAATCTTTACCAAAATTTTCAAAGACCTAAAAGATTTTTTTTCTTTTTTTATATTACGTAGTAACAGGAACGTGTATTTTAATATACACGTACAGCATTTATTAATAGAATCTATTTTCAAAGAATTTTATGATCACAACATAATCTATTTATGTTTAAACATGTAATGAATTTATTTCTACTGTATGAATTGAAGCAACATACAAAAGTATAATTTTATATTTTCTTCCTCAATTAATTCCCTTTGATGCCTAAGTGGAAATAATTACACGAACGAATACCCACCAATCTTAAATACAAGAAGAAATGTAATTTTCTTTAAGGCTTTTTCGAAGAAAGTGTTTAAAATTAGTTAACGGTACGGTAAAACCCAGGTTTCACGAAGGCAAAGATTGATTAGATTATTCTTTACAAAAGATTCGCGTTTCATCATTGAAAGTGTGTCTGAAAAGACTAGTTTTTTTTTTGCAACTAAGAACCAACATTTTTTACAGTGAGATTTGCCTTAATATGTTAGTGGATCGTTTAACAGTCGATGCTGCCTTGAAAATGGCTAACTAATAATAGGATCACAGCTTTTTTCAGTTGGGTTCATAAACTATTTTACTGAAATAATTTTATTAGTCTGAAAGTTAGATTAT
This sequence comes from Agrotis puta, assembly GCA_943136025.2. Taxonomy (NCBI): domain Eukaryota; kingdom Metazoa; phylum Arthropoda; class Insecta; order Lepidoptera; family Noctuidae; genus Agrotis; species Agrotis puta. Next base: position 1,773,093 of record OW964168.2, read on the forward strand.
TAAAAAATATTTGAACCGTATTCTTTCTTTTGTTACGTAAACGTAAATTGACGAAGAGTCAACGCTTCTAAATATCATAATTCAAGGGGTCGGTATAATTTTACAGGCGTTATGACGTCACAAGTCTGTCCCGAATTTCGAGGCGTTTTATCTTTATCAATATTCATTGATTTAATAAAACATAAAATACGTGTCTGTTAATTTTCAATGCTCTAACTGTCGGCTTTTTTAAAAGTAAAATCAGCAAATGAGTCCTCCCACCCAGGGCGGAGCGGGAGCTACTGTCTGACTTGTACTGACTAAAATCCACGGTATCCTTGAATAGTCCTTTACGTTCCGGGGTCACGGTAATTTGTTAGTTGCGCCCTCTTACTGACGGCTTAAACAGATTTCCAATGTAGGTACGATCATCAGAGGCATATCTAAGTATTTAAATCTTTGTTCTGAACTTTTAATTACAGAGACATTAATAAATAAATAATAATAACGTTACTCATCATTTCCTTTTGACATACGTAATTTGAATTGGGTATTCTAATTACTATTAAGTATTATATTTTTTATTTGTATAAAGACTATTCAATGAAATAGGTTAATGTCTTAGTTTTCATTCAAGGAAAATGTTATTGGATAATTAATATTTTCTTAACTGAGAATTGTTATCGCGACGTAGAAAGCTTTTAGTTTTTCATTAACATCCACTTCACTGTACTTTTTGCATGCCTCTTCAATATTATCTGATCGGTGTGTATTTATACTAACTTGTAATTATATTTTAAACCCCCAATGCACAAGAGGGATGTTATGCTCGTAAATTTGACCACGTTGTGTGTGTTTGCATGTTTGTGGCACCGTGGCTCTTAACCGGATAAATCAATATGAATCTTTCAGACATGTTCTATCAAAATCGTTTCGGAAGTTTTAAAACTTACCATGTAAAGGTCCAAAAATAACGCAGACGACGACAATAAGCAGGGAGACCCTGAGTCTCCTCCGCCGCGGTCCAGTCCTAAAGGCGACCGTCAGCGTCTCCCGGACATGGCGCGCGTCGAAGAACGAACACACCCACCCGCGACAACCCACGGGCTGATCCTGTAATAGAAGACGATTATAGTATGCAGCCGTGGCCCACGCTTCAATTGTTTGTACACAAGTTGATTGCTAGTAGTTATGACATTGTGGGCCTGTACAAGGATATTTTGGCAGTTACAGCATGTTTGTCATTATTATTTTATCGTGTTTTTTATAATGCTGAGGCCATACTAACGGGAATTGTCGTAAATTATGCGCGGTGATGGACATTTATACGAACATTTACGCATTTATAAAACAACAAGCAAGTTAAACATCTGTTGAACATTTCTCTAAAAAAAGTGTAACTCCAAAACGACCCTTATTTCAACGTTAAATGCCGTTTTGCAGTTACACTTTATTCTGTGTTCAACAGATGTTTAACTTTTTGTGGTACGGCGGTTAAAGTCTATTATCGCGATAATTAACGGCATTTCCCGTTAGAATGGCCTCCGCATAATAGTTAGATGTTACATCAAACAAAAATATCAATATATTTTTTAATGGAACAGTTGCCTATCTGACCAGTCTCTCAGAGTATAATAATTATTGTGACCTCCACAACACAATACCAACTGGTTTGTGGAGGTCATAATGTGTCACTCTTGGTGAGACTGGTTTGAATTCAATAACAACATGAAAATAATCGAAAGTGTGAATGAGAAAAAGCCTGAAATGGTGAAAGGAAATACATTTTTATCAGCATTATTATGTACTGACGGGGCCCCCTCTAGAGGGCCAAAGGCTGCCGGGGTCGTGGTACTTACGAATTACCGTGACACCGGAACGTAAAGGGCTAGTGAAGGACATCGTGGATTTTAGTCAGTACGAGTCTGACAGTTCCTCCCTTTCTGCCCTGGGTGGGAGGACTAATTTATTATGTAAATACTAGCTGTTCCTCGTGGTTTCATCCCTCTGCTTGGCATATTTTGGTCGTAGCGCGATCGCGATGTAATATAGCCTATAGTCGTCCACGATAAATGCCCTATTCAACACTAAAAGATTTTTTCAATTAGAACCAGTAGTTGCTGAGATTAGCGCGTTCAAACAAACAAACTCTTCAGCTTTATAATATTATATAGTATAGATTTTCTCATATAGTTATAGGATGATGTAAATGTTACTTAGAAGCTATAAATAATGTCTTAACAATTTGAACTTTAACGTAATTCTACAAGAACAATTTTGGACAGTTACCCTAGGAGTTTTGTGCATTAGTTTTGTGTTCACATATTGTAGCTATTCGCAAGTGCATTTTAGAAATATTTTGCATAATGCCCCTCTTATCAGATTCGCAAAACCCAGAAAATAGTGTAGTTGTAGTCAGATGTGAGCAAATAACATTTAAATATTTAATGCATCAAAAATTATAACAGTAAAATAAAACCAAGTTTTTTTAGTTTATTGTTTTTTCAAGTTGTTTAATGAAAAATCCTATCTTCCTGTTATTACTGATATTGTAATAACATAATCAATAAGATATTTTCTGTAACTAACTTTTGGCCTGATGGTCTAGTGGTTAGTGACCCTGACTGCTATGCCGGAGGACGATTCCCACCCAGGACAAATGTTTGTGTGATGAGCACGATCATTTGTTCTGTGTCTGGGTGTAATTTATCTATAATTTGTATGTATTTAGAAATATATAAGTATGTTTATCAGTTGTCTAGTACCCATAACACAAGCTCTGCTTAGCTTGGGACTAGATGGCGTTGTGTGATAGTTGTAGAATATTTATTTATTTATATGGACTTCCTATTTAGCTGTTTGAGAATAAAGTTTTATTATATTTTTGGTTATAACGATGCCTTTATCTTTCTTGTAGATTACAAAATCTGTAAAATTTAACGTTGACCCTTTCTGTGATGTCTCCTTCTGCCCACGGTGGTGCGGTACTGTCAGTTTCGTACTGAGTAAACACAACCCTGTTCTATTAATTGTTCTTTGCATATCATTTAAGAGTTTACTTTTGCCGACTTAAAACAGAAAATTCCATTATTTCAGCGCAAATTTCTCAATTACCTTAAGATTATAATACTGGTTTTTAGTTTAATGTTCAGTCATCAATAAATGGCTACCTCGACAAAGAGAAGACTCAGAAAAGTGTAAACATTGAGTGAGTGTAGCAGTACTTAACTACCTACGCGTACTCGTAATAGCAATGAATACCGCAGTAAGTGCAGCTAGCAGCTAACGACGCTTATTGTGTGTAGGCGGATAACTAGCTGGAAACAAGTTTATTTCTTCCTTGAATATTAATCAGAGCTAAGAAATATAAACTCAGATTAATGTAGATAAGCAATAAGCGACTCTACGCACAAATGCTCCCCATTTCAACAAGATAAATAACTTAGTTAAGATGTTTCAAACAAAAATATTAACATTTAATTGGTTTTAGTTAAGCTGTACTAAACAAAGAGATTTCATGGCGCAGTCAGCCCTGGACGTTCATAGTACAAAGATAAAATTTAATTTCACATAAATTCATTATAAAGCGAAGTGAATTTAATTTACCCCCGGCCGGGATGAACTGGCGAATAAGTGCAATTTCAGGTTTCAAACAAAATCCTGCAATAATCCCCACTTTATTTTCGTGTTCCCTTTAGTATACGAAATGCATACAGATTGTGTTTACAACGCTTTTCATGAGCAACTGCCTAGGAAGAGAATTACGAAAAAATATTTCCAACAATAAAAAGATACAATCAAAACTTTACCGGATAAAAAGAACAAAAAGATACATTTGGCAAAGTCCATCAAATTTATCATACGCACAACAAAAATCGTAAAAAAGAGAAATTATTTTTTATATAAGGTTCGATCGGACGCAACTGCTATCATCAATCACTGTGGTAAAAACTATTAAAAATGTGCTGGAAAATGTAACAATGTATCACAATATGGTGGATCCTATGTAATAGTGACAATGTCAGAGGATCGGAGGGATATAAATCCAAGTCGACACCTCTGCGAGCCTCGCGTAAAATCGCTGATTGCGTTACGATGTCCCCCTTGGTTCGAATTTGCGTAGTGAGCGAGCAGCAATTTATCACTTAGACATAGGACTAACCGGGCTGTCGAGCTACTCTGCAAATGATGTATGGCCTCAACGCGCCTTATCGGAACACATATCGATACTACATTAGTCCTAGATTTGGGTCTAACTTTTTTGACTAAATGAGTAACAGATTTATTTATTTTTGTTATTCTCAGTAAATTTAAGAGGTACAAATACTGTTAATGGATTACTTACTCTTTGTCTTTCCGGAGATATGACTGGATCTTTCAGTCGAATGTATCCATATATCAAACTTGTCAGATAAAGACAGTTTGATATTAAAAATATACCGTAGTAACCGATTTGCTGTAGTAGAATACCGCTCAGGGACATGCCTAAAGGTATTCCGAGAGACATACACAAATTGGCAACTCCTACTCTGAATGTTCTCATCTCTTTAGTCGTTACATCACCAATGTAGCTGAATACACCAACGCACACTGTTATCCATCCTCCGGTCAGTGACGGGAACAGATCTGAGAGTGCCGTTATCTCCAGAGGTAATTCGTAGAAGAAATATGTATTTAGGATGTAACTCGTGCAGCACAACACTTCCCCTACTATAGGCAGCAGTATACATGCCTTCCTCTTCCCTGTTTTATCGCTCCACGAACCGACAAACAAAACTAAAATACACGGAAATGCTGTTTGGGCCATGTTTTTCCACGCTTGAACTGACGCGGTCAACTTCTGGACTTCGGATTCCTGAAAAGTATAGTTCTCTGTTTGCCGCCTATTTAACGCGGAACACACTTCGTCATCATACCCTAAATTAACTCTACACGCTTTTTCCAAATTCAGATTTTGCACTGCAAGTCCTGAGAATACATTGGACATTATATAACAAGCTATGATAGGTTCCACGGTGATATTCGACCGGATCTGCATGAGCTTCTCCCGGACCCCCGTTCTCTTGGGCTTGGGTTCATCCTTCGGCGGTGCTTCGGCTCCGGTTGCCGGCTTCTCAGCCGCCACGCTTATCCCATTCATGATGTCCAATTTGTTACTTCACTTTAAAGTTCAATCAATCATCCTTACTGTTATGCTTTGACTTGGGTTATCGAGGTTCCCACGACGTATGTATGTTATCGGAGCATACGTATAGCACTGCATTCATTGTTCACATATTACACATCACTCCATAGCAATCACTCGGTATTCACTGGGTCTGGTCCAGAGCAATCCACGAGCGGTGCGATAGTGTCGAGCCGCCGAGCAGACTGAAGGATCCTCTTGTCTTAAGAGATGATTGGACGGATACGCGTTCGAGTGGTGTCATTAGAGGCAATTGGCCGGGCGTAGTGTCGGCTCACGGCGGCGGAGTGGCCCGTAGCTCGCAGGACTGCCTGGATCGTCGTCACAACCTTGCAATAAGTAGGCGTTTATCCCATTGGAGCAATGTCTGTCATTATTTGAAACAGTGGGTACGCGCGTGGCCCTATTAGTGCACGGTCAAGGTACGCTCTATGCGAGGGCGACGGTATCATTTCGTTTTCATTACGCTGATTTCGCATCTCTTGGCGCTAAATTCGAAATTAGAAATCCAATATGGAGAATTTAATTGAGAACGTGTTATTATCGAAGCGTCATCAATAGCGCATTTTAAAATGTATAGAAAATAAATTCAAGTAAACCTTGTTCTAAGCTTATTTTTAATGTAAAAGTATTTTGTAAACAAACGCCTGAAAAAGCCCTCATCCTTTTCCACACTTTATTTACCAACATAAAAGCGTGTCTCTCGCAAAAAACAGAGCTCCAAGATAATTCTTCGTGTCGGGCGTCGAACCGAAGCTACTTTAGCTACAGATCTTCCAGTGAGACGGGAGTGGGTAATAAAGGAGCAAGAAGGAAGCATTAGTCAATATGAATGGTTTCCCCTCACGGGCCTTGCCAAAACTATTGGCTAACTACTTTTGCTTCGTCGGCTACTGAGTTCAAATTAAAAAGGAATATGCTAGTAGGTCGAATTGAAGTGCCCTGTTTGTTTGAGGGTTTAAAAATAAAGTGCTCAGTAGAAATGGTTCCTGGTATTACTTCGATCTAGTTTCATAGTTTTGCTTGGAAGCTCGAATGTTGTTCTTGTTGATAGGAGGCGCTATCGGTAAATATTTGTGAAATGTACTGAAAAAACAAGTTGGCGGTTTAGTTATTATTTTGTCCTCGTACTCGTAGCAAAAGAGCCTTGATGAGAAATATATTAGTTTTAAGCCAAAAACTTTAAAAAATGTATTTTATTTTGTGAAAGACCGCTTTTTTATCGTTGTATATCAGTATCGTTGTATGTCAGACTCGTACTGACTAAAATCCACAGTGATTCTTCAATAGACATTCCAGGTTACCTGATCAGGCAGTCCCGCGACCCCTGCAGGCTTTGGCCCTCTAAAGGGGGCCTCGTCTTGCTTCAAGCATGCGCTTAAAAGCTGCCCCTCGTCGTGGCCCCAGTCCTGGAGGCCGGACCCAGGCTGTTCCTGGCAGTGAAAGACCGCTGGCGCCGATATTTTAAAGGTTACGAGTATGTTTCAACTAAAGAGGCTTGTACAAAGAGTTCAACAAAAGAGAAGTCTAAATAAATAAGAAAGAACTTGATGGTTTACAGAAGATATTTTGTCATCACTTACGAGTATAATAATATTACCTGAATGCACAATGCTCAAAAAGAGCATTTGGAAAGATATGGGGGTGGCATTTGTTCAGTAGTGTGATATTAAGGGTTAAATATAAAAACGTTTTGACAAAGGCGATGTTCTCGAGAAATAAAGCCTTTGTCAAACTGACAGGCGATAGCGAACCGGACCGGGTCCGAAGAGATACGATACGTCAAACTGGGTACAGCGGACCGAGGCGTGACAGTTGTATTAGCTGACTTTTTATGAACGACGTCAAACAGAGCAAATACGCCTTCGCCACGTCTTCGTATCGGTTCGGTCACGCTATCGGATCGCTTTCGGCTTTTCTATGTGACTGGATACAAACAATTCCATACATTACAAATAAAAACGCCTCGCTTCGTATTCGCCACGCCTACGCCTGTCTGTTTGAAAAAGGCTTAACGGTTTTTACTTCCTGATAACATATATTTCGTAATAGTTTGGCTTTAAAAATACTACGTTTGTAGAATCTTTAATCAATATGTACGAGTAGGTATTTTATTAATTTAAAAAATGGCTACATGTGCACATTTGCTCGTGTCTATACCTACTTAGCGGTCAAGGGCTCAGCCTTCTCATGTAGTTAGGATCACAAGTGTACAAGTAGTGTCAAGTACTAGCTTCGCCCACCACCACTTTACTCCATACCTGATATTATGAAGGAATGATATTTTTTTATCGTGATAAAATCATCAAATGAGTCCTCCCACCCAGGGCAGAGCGGGAGGGACTGTCAGACTCGTACTGACTAAAATCCACGGTGTCCTTCTATAGCCCTTTACGTTCCGGTGTCACTGTAATTCGTGTCCCGCGACCCCGGCAGGCTTTGGCCCTCTAGACCCCGTCATTTTGCTGACACTCTTTGAGGCGCGCGTGGAACACAACGCGCCGTCGACCCGGGCGTAATCATTATGGTAGAAAAAAAAATTCAAAATATGTAAGCTAACTGCCATGTGTCTGACTAAAATGAACCTCAAAAGAGAGCTGGACATACAGAAGGTAGAAGACAACGTGTTGTGACGCGGCTTGAGCGAGGCTCATGTCCAGCAATGGATTGCGATTTGCTAAATTGAACTACCTAACTAACTCTGGAACGTAAAGGGCTATTGAAGGATCACCATGAATTTTAGTCAGTGCAAGTCTGACAGTCCCTCCCGTCTGATGATTTTACCACGAGGATTCATTTGATGATTTTACCACGCTTTTAAAAAAAGGCAGTTAGGTTACGTTACTTAAAATTTTAAGGACGTTAGTCGGAAAACTAGTTAGATGAAATACCCTTGTCTTGGGTAAACAGATTGCCTCACAAAAAGAAGGGTTTAAACCACCAATCAAAGTGCCATACATCAAACAGACATCAGATAAAATTCCTTTATCAGAACTGATTTATAACGCCATTAAACTGGTATAACTCGAGTTTAAATCATAGGCTCGTGCTTTAATCTTTTTGCTTTTTATTTTTAATTAAATCGTTTTGTTTCATTGTTTAAATGTCAAGCGTACATTTTGAAATGTTTATGGGAAATAATTCAGGTTTTTTTTTGTTAGATGAACGGTGTTGAAATGTGTTATGGGATTTTCATTGCTTTTCATGGATCATGTTTTTATATTTATATTTTTTAAAAGATTATGTGGCCATACTGACATTTAATTTTGGTATTGTGTATGATTTTCCATCAGCTAGAGGACAGACGCTAGTCCAAGAAGATTGAATTAAAAATATTCATAAATTAATGTAGTCAGTAAAGTTGATTGTTAATCAAATCGACACAATAGGCCATTGAAAGTTCAATGCCGTAGGTTTCTGATATTTAAGAGTTAATTTATTTACTTAAACTTCATGCAACACAAATGGTACATAGGCAGACTTAACGCCTGGGGCATTCTCTACCAGTTAACCAAGAGTTTGATCGTCATTTTTGAAAAATTGTATTTTCTACGGCCTGGTTTTTTTTTGTGTTGGTAAAATCATTAATTGGGTCCCTTCGGCCGGTTCCGTTCGATTGTTACCGTTCTTACTGACTTAAATCCGGCTTGTTCTATGGTCAAAAACAAAAATATGGGCAATCAAAGCTATAATTTATTTTCTTTTTTTTCAACTTTATTTTCTACGTTTTAAGTATTTGTCGTTACACACCACAATTTCTTTCAGAAAAAAGAAGAAATTCAGACTAAAGTGACCCTAATGGCATAATGGCTGGTCCCTAGGAAACATCATAATGTCTAAGTACCCCCGTAGTCAGCATTTACGACCAGTTGAAGGAAACAACTTAACTCATTTAATTTAAAGTGTTTGTTTCCTTACAAAGATGTACTAGCCCGGGGGCCAATGACAGGTTTAAACGACCTTTACAGGTAGACTAAGTTCCTTTCAAGCGATATATAAACAAGTTTTCAGTTGGGAGAAATTGATTCAGTCGTTTTCTCCCAACTGCATATTTTGTGTTTGAAAGGCCGTAGCTGCTTTTGCCACCAAAAGAATCACAGCTGACTTCCACCAATCTTTATATCCCTATGCAGTCTACTCGCGGGACTGCAGCAGCAGCCACACAGTTTGGGTTTGTGGCCCGTTGATGGCAATATTCTCGCCTTTTTGTACATGAGACTAAAACATAAAATGACGAAATGTCTGTGCACTATTTATTATACGTAAACCTCTGTCTACGCCTTTGAGGGTGACAGGCTGTAATGTTTTAGATCGTCAAAGCCTGCCGTGTTCGCGGACCGTCCCATACCCGTGACCCCGGTATGTAAAGGGCTATCGAAGGACACCGTGGATTTTAGTCAGTACGAGTCTGACAGTACCTCCCGCTCTGCCCTGGGTGGGAGGACTCATTTGATGATTTTACCACGATAAAAAAATGCAGTCTACTAATTATCGTTTGAGAGAAAATGACTGATGAAATTTTGACGTGGTCCCCGTACCCTATACCGTGTCGTTCTTGACATTAGAATTAGGTCAAGTTCAGTTAAGGAATTAGATTACGGCTAATCTCAAGTATCTGATCAAAGAGATTGTTGACAAGTGTAACCATGACCATGAGAAATACGTCTATAACCGCGATTAGTGTACTGCTGGAATTACAATCGTAGAGTCAAAAAAAACGGTATGCTTCTACTTTGGCAATCAGTTGGCACTAGTTTTACTAGCCACCGCCCCGCGCGCGCAAGGCGACAACACGTATCTCGTAGTTGAGCCAACTTAAAAAATCATAACAGGTGTAAAAAGTACAGTATATAAGTGTCATAATATATCAATGTGTAGACAGTTAAACGTGTATTGTGGTGCACGAAACAGTTTTTCAATCCATCAAGTTACACAGAAGTTATCACCGTTTTTCTTCAATTCAACTGCAAAAATATTTAAAAAAATTGACAACAGCAGCGTGTGTGAGTCATCGTAGGAACGAGCGCTACGCGTGCGACGCTGACCTTCGTGACGAAGGACACACCTCTGGCGGGCAGTCGGGCGCTTTCGGGTAATACTCGGAAATATTCGTCGCGTCGCCGCGTCGTTGTGGAACACGAAGATCAACGAATCTTGCGGCGAGCCGTGTGTTTACATAAAAACACAGATTTATAGCGGTCATTTCTGCGCATCGAGATTCTCAATCCCAAATCCAATATGCTATCCGGTGTTAGACGCACGCCTCCACCAGCCTCGCCTCACTTGGCATCTGAATCAAACCTGACATCGAGTACTAATACTAATAGTGATAACAATACAAATATAACCCATAGGAGAAAGATGCGCAGTGCAGATGACATGACGAAAATGGAGAAAATGATAGAAGATATGAAGGAAATGTTCTCTGAACTAGTTACCAAACAAAATATACAAAATGAAAAAATGAATTCGTTACAATTGGCTCTTGAGGATATACGGTCCCAAAATACTGCGATCAGCTTGCAAAACTCTGAAATACGAAGTCAGAATGAAAAAATAAAAGAGACAATAGATTTCTTATCGGAGAAATATGATGATGCTCTGGTGGAAATTAACGATTTAAGGGCAGAATGTAGCAGTAATAAAAAGGTTATAAAAGCGCTGGAAATCAGAGTAGACTTCTTAGAAAAGCAACAAAAAGCGGCTTTGCTTGAAATTAAAAATCTACCGTCGTCAACCCATGAAACTCGTGACTCCCTTACCGGCACAGTACAGAAATTGGGTCAAATCATCAGTCAACCCGTGAGTACAACAGAAATAAAAAACATATTCCGTTATAAGAGCAAGTCTGACGCGGTGGGTCCAGTATTAGTCGAATTCACGTCGGTTAACATTAAAGAGCAGTTTCTTAAGTCGACCAAAGACTTTAACAAGCACAACAAGAAAAATCGCCTGAATACATCCCATCTAGTAGAAAACGGACTTAGGCAACCCTTATACGTAAATGAAGTGCTTACGGCTATGACCAGACGCCTACATTATCTCGCTCGAGAACTTACGAAGGAGTTCGGTTATCATCAATGTTGGGTTGCAAACGGCAAGGTGTATATTCGTGAAAAAGACGGAATGTCAAGCCGCCTCCTCAAATCTGACGAAGACCTCGCGAAGCTCCGTAAGGAAATATGACTGGCCCTGTACCTACCATTGCATGCTACCTTTTTCATCACTATTTTGTTAACCCTAGTCCTAACTTATACTATTTCATTTATAATTAACACTAACAAAGCAAATAATCAATTAAACATACACTGCTAAATACAAATATGTTTGTTACAAACTTTAACTATACATACACAATACAATAAACACATCATATATACAATCACGACACCTGCACGCCATATTCACAACGCACACAAACTGAACCGGCCAGCATACTTTATAAATAAAAGCCAAATATATGTACCTACTATCGCACCTGCTCTGTACCAGTATATAGAACGTTATTGTTATGCCATAATGCAGCGCTCAAAACATGAATGTCAAAGAGGAAATTATCAACATTAACATTCGATAACACACAAAATAACCTCAAAAACCTAGATGATGTCTCTGTGTTGGATGCCTCGACTTGTGACCTGGAAAACTGTACTCCACCAAATTTCATACCTAATCAAACACTTAAAATCATTACACAGAACATAAGAAGTATAAATAAAAACATAGCGGGATTTATGACTACACTTGCTCGGACGAAACTTGACTGGGACATAATTGTGTTAACCGAGTGTTGGCTCCCTATTAACCATTATATTCCCGAGTTACCGAACTATAACTATTACCTTACCAACAATAACCATACACAAAATGAGGGTGTAGTCCTGTACGTGCATAAAAAACTGCAACTAGTTGCAGAGGAGCCGTCATTCTTAGATGCAAACTGTCTCCAAGTAAAAATCGATAGAAATACTGTTCTCTTAGCGATATATCGTCCGCCAGGTTACAAAGATCTAGATAATTTTCTAAACTGCCTAAATATCACTCTAACTATGTTATCCAAATACAGTACTATAATTATTACGGGAGATATAAATATAAATGTACATGAACACTGCAAGGATTCCGCTAAACATTCCTACCTAAACTTACTAGCTACCCATGGCCTTTTACCTGCCCATACAATACCTACGCGACAACAAGCTTGTCTTGACCACGTTATACTGAAAACTAAACTACCTGCTTCTACTTCAGTAGCACACTCTGCTCTAACTGATCATGAGACAGTAATGCTATTCTTGTCAAAACGAATGCCTAAAATAATTACAAAAAATGGTATTCGTTTTAATTATGTTAAGATAGACACAGACATTGAACAACTAGACTTTAGTGAAGTATACAAGACCCAAGATCCTCATGTGGCAGGGGAAACAATAACTAGATTAGTAAAACACGTGATAGACTCAAACTCCAAATCTGGTAAGACTCCGAACCGTAAACGAATATTAAAGCCATGGATTACTTCTGGTTTACTTCGCTGTATGCGGCATCGTGACACATTGCATAGAAAATTTAAACAGGCGCCTAACAATGAGATTTTGAAGATTACCTTTACTAGGTACAGAAACTATTGTAATAAATTATTAAGGAAATTAAAAATTGAATTTGAAAAAAATGAGATTATTAAAGCAGGGAAAAATACTAAACAGTTATGGTCGGCTATAAATAATATTTCAAACAGGTCGACAAGGAAAGCTAACACATCTACACAATTATTAGCCTCCTCAAGTACACCACAAAATTCTGTAAACCATGTCAATGACTTTTTTGCCAAAATAGGTGAAAAACTAGCTAAAAATATAACGAGTACACAAACAAAAGCTATAAAGGGAAACCTATCTAACGGAACACAATCCATGGTAATGCTCCCAACAGATGAGAAAGAAGTAGCCGGAATATTAATGTCGCTCCGCAATAACTGTGCCGCTGGATGGGATGGCATATCGACGATGAAGAGTCAATATATAATATCTAACATTTTGGCCATTTTTGTTTTATTGCATTATTTATTGTAGAATAGAGTAATGCACATGCTGACAAAGATCTTAGGTCTGTTTCTTATTAATTTTGCAAGATAAACAATTATTGCAATATATACTAAGTGGTGTTACGTCATTTACGATGGCAATAAATACTAATAAAATCTATCTAAAATATATCTAAAAACTAAGAAAATCATTGATTAATATATTAATATTGTAGTCATAAGCATAATATTGTAGTCAGTTTACATAAAACATTTAAAAAATCAAATATACTAAAAAAATAATTAAACGGACTTGAAACGTTTTTTTCGCCTCCTGTAAAGTTGCGTTTTTGCAGTTATTATTTATTGACTCTTCATCGTCGATATCCGGTGACCTGTTGAAGAAGCATGCGACCGTGATTGTGCCTCCATTAACGTACGTATGTAATCTTGCTCTTTCCACCGGTAAATTTCCTAACGTGTTCAAAAAAGCCATAATTCATCCGATCTACAAGAGTGGGGACAGAAGCCGTGTTGATAACTACAGACCTATATCTGTGCTGACTGCTTTCTCCAAAATACTGGAACGGGTAATGAACAGCAGACTTGTGAGCTACTTGGAAAATAATAATCTTATCGCACCAGCGCAGTTTGGGTTTCGCTCAGGTAAATCCACCTCTGACGCGGTTCATGAGCTAACAGACTATGTGGCCACAAACATGGATAGTGGGGATAAAGTTATGGCCATATTTCTAGATCTTGCTAAGGCTTTCGACACGGTTTCTGTCCCAATTCTTGTCCGTAAGTTGGAAAGCTTGGGAATCAGAGGACTTCCACTGGACCTCTTTAAAGACTATTTGTCTGAGCGTACCCAGAGAGTAAAGATAGATGAATTCGTCAGTGCGGAACAAATAATTAACTACGGCACGCCTCAAGGTAGTGTCCTCGGACCTTCATTGTTCCTCATTTATATCAATGATCTCGGTTTGCTCAATATCCCCAATGGCAAAATTATTAGCTTTGCTGATGATACTGCCCTCTTGTTCAGCGCGAGCTCGTGGGTGGAGGTCTATGAGCATGCACAATTAGGCTTTAATACGGTATCTAACTGGTTACGCGACAATCTGTTGACCCTTAATACAACCAAAACCAATTACATAGCGTTCTCCATGAAAAACAATGGATCCTCCCAAACATTACCTAATACTATTGTAGCTCACTCTTGCACAAACCCATTCACCCGTAGTTGTAGCTGCGAACCACTCAACAAGGCTGAGAATGTGAAATACCTGGGAATAAAAATCGATAAAAACCTAAGATTTCAAGATCACATAACCACCCTTAGTAACAGATTACGGAAACTAATATATGTGTTCAAAACGCTGAGACATGTACTCGACAAAAATATTATGAAGTTAGTGTACTATACACTTGCACAATCTATAATATGCTACTGCATCACCTCTTGGGGTGGAGCTCCAAAAACTACCCTAATAGAAATTGAAAGGACCCAAAGAGCTATACTGAAAGTGTCGTCTTTTCGACCGTATCGCTACCCCACTGAGCAGTTATACAAAGAGAGTGAAGTCCTGACAGTGCGTCAACTGTTTATATTGCACATTCTACTGAAACAGCATACACTCTTGGTTTATAATCCAACACTGTCCAGAGGGAAAAGACGATATGACCCAGTGGAGCGCCATCATCTTCGTCTCAAAACTATCTTTGCAAGGCGTTTCTTTTGCTATTTGGGTGGCTACTTGTACAATAAAACACATAAGGTGCTACAAATCTTTAGCCTCACAAAGAATAAATGCAAAAAAAGGCTAACCGACTGGCTACAAAAATTAAACTATAATGATACTGAAAATATCCTTATAATGACCTGAACACATAATCAAGCACTCTCACACACCACACACTCACACACCCACACAATCACCCATACTACACATCTACTAACATTAGTCTCGCATACTTATCCTAGTTTTTGTTTCTTTTTTCCCCTAAGCATAATATAATTATATAAAATGTTGTGTATGATCCCTTACATTCTGTCAGCGCGCCTAGTATATAATTAGTAGAAATGGAAGTGTAAAGGGGTGGGATCCTGGTGTCCTGAAACACAGGCCCCGAGCCTAGCTTAGGCACCAGTCTCCCACAATATATATTTAAGTACCTGAATTGTGTATCATTGTTGAATCTGACCAATGTAAATAATTTATGTATATTGTGGTGAGAAAATAAACTTGATTGATTGATTGATTGAGTTTAGCGTGTAGCAAGACAAAATTATCAGAAAGCTCACGGAAGGAGACGATGTTATAACTAGGGTTCGGAAAATTAATTGACAATGACAGAATAGATGTTCTGGACTTTTATTTAGATACTAGGATGACCTAGTATCTAAATAAAAGTCCAGAACATCTATCCAGAACACCCTCTAAGGAGATCAAATAAATTATGAACCTGAGTTCCTAAAAATAAAGGATAAAATTAAATAAACTCTCTGATCTTATCTTCTGTTTTTATTTTCTAAATTAAATAAAATGAATGTTTGTTTGTTTGTCCCTGATAATAATCTGATAGTGATGAAACTTAGGTCGATTCTCTGCGGATATTACTGGCCCAAGAAATCTCTTTACTAACGTAACATTGCAACTCATGCTTTTCAATATAAACTAGGTACCTACATAAAGTTACAATAAACAGCTACTCAAATCAAATTTCTAAAACTGAGCTTAAACAAATCTGACTCTAATTTCATAAGTATCTCCTAAAACCGTAATTTCGTCTAACCGTAATGTATATAGCAGCATACAAAAGCGAACCGAAAGTAATCCGCAGTGGCTCGTAAAAATTTAACACAACAACACGCAGGGGTGTAATTACACGGGAGTGATAACGTTCCGTAGCTCTATACGTGTCGGGGCATGCCCTGATAACTGTGGTAAACAAAGAATTGTTTCGTTAACATGTCATTTAGGTTTTATAGGATACCTCCTGTCTAAACATCAGAATAAAAATAAAAATGTGTAAATAAAAATACTTTTGTTTTGCTTTCTTCTTATCCATTTTTTTACGTGGTAAAATCATTAAATGAGTTCTCCCACCCAGGGCAGAGCGGGAGGGACTGTCAAACACGTGCTGACTAAAATCTACGGTGTCCTTCAATAGCCCTTTACGTACCGGGGTCACGGTAATACGTACAGTCCCGCGAAGTCAGCAGGCTTTGGCCCTCTAGAGGGAGGCCGCGTTATTTTGCTGATACTCTTTGAGGCGCGCGTGGATCACAAAGCGCCGTCGACCCCGGTGACATGTCATTTAGGTTTTATAAGATACCTCCTGTCTAAACATCAGAATCAAAATAAAATCCAATGTGTTAAAAAAACATACTTTTGTTTTGCTTTCTTCTTTTCCATAGAGATTCTTTTCACTTGGAGCAGATGTTTATAATTCTCAAAACAAGCCTTTTCATTTAATATGGCACACGATGCAGTTTGTAATTTTTAATTTTCCGTCTTGCCCTCCCGATTATCAGGTTATTTTATGGACCGTGAAGGGCGAACGGACGGACACACGACCGATCTAAGGGTTCCGTTTCTTCATTCGGTCGTACGGAGCACTAAAAATGTGTTGAAGAAGGGTCAGTGTTCAGTCAGGATGAATCTGACAGTCCCTTCCACGCCACCCAGGGAAGAAGGATTTGATAATTACCAACCAAAAAAATCTAAATTAATTCACTGTTTTTTATAATGTAGTTATTTCTACAGCGAGATATTTGTTACATCCCTTTTTTGTTTAATCTTTTCCTGACTTACCACCTACAGAACCAAACACCCCAGACACCTATTTAATTAAATTAACGTTTAACAAAAACTATTCGGGCGTCCATTGCCCGTAGACAAGAAAACACGTAGGAACGTTTAAACGCGAGCAATTTTATTGGGACCGGTTCGTTACCGAGCAACTTTTCTGAGACTCCCTACCTCCGCAAATTGCCTCGACGTGAGCTCACTGACTTATTAACCTAGCACATAGGTATATTGGTTGTATTGGATATTAGTCAGCAGAATCGACTTTTGGGGCTATTTCTGGGACTGTTGTATTGATGCGATGACATTACGTTACCTTTTTGTGGCCAGTACCTTTTTTTTTTTTTTTTTTTTTTTTTTATCGTGGTAAAATCATCAAATGAGTCCTCCCACCCAGGGCAGGGCGGGAGGGACTGTCAGACTTGTACTGACTAAAATCCACGGTGTCCTTCACTAGCCCTTTACGTACCGGGGTCACGGTAATCCCTTGGTCCCGCGACCCCAGCAGGCTTTGGCCCTCTACAGGCCCCGTCACTATGCTGACACTCTTTGAGGCGCGCGTGGAACACAACGCGCCGTCGACCCGGGCATGGTCCATGGTCAGACAGCGAGTCGCCCATAACTCGCCGCCCGCATGCCCGCGCCTACGGTGGCCGGAGATCGTCTCGCGACGTCCGACGCCGTGGGCGTCTACCACTGCGGCTGGGGTGGAGGGAGGACGCTGTCCTCTCCCTCAGGCGGCCCGCCTCCTCCTTCACGAGCATGACTGCTTCGCAGAAGGAGGCGACCGCTTCCCACTCCGTCTCGCCCCGCAGCATGGCCTCGACCAATGCCGGGCGCGAGAGGTCTCCGCCTATCGCCGTCGTGAGGACACGGCGGTGCTCTGCCCAAGCGGGGCAGTCCTGCACCGTATGCTCCACCGTGTCCCCCGGACGATCCTCGCAGTGGTGACACCCAGGCGTTTCTTCCCTCCCTATCAGACACAGGAACCTCCCGAAACTTCCGTGTCCGGTGAGGACGTCATGCGGTAGGTCAGGACGCCGTGACGCCTATCCAGCCACTCCTCAAAGAGGGGTCTTACCGCCGCGATTGCGGCGTGCCCGGACCTCGGTTGCGACAGTCGCTCCCTCCATACTGCCCTGAGATCGCGCCGGAGCTCTTCCCGGCGCGCCTCGACTTGTCGAGGCAGCGGGGATTCGCCCCGACGCTGCGCCTCCACGCGCCATTCATAGACGCGCTGGAGGGCAGTCGCCTCCAGATCCCAGGGCAGCAATCCCGCTAGGAGGTTGGCTGATTCGCCGGCGATCGTGCGGTATCCCCGGATCATCCGGATAGCCATGACCCTCTGGCATGCGACCAGCTTTAGTGGTCGCGTCCGGATGCTTAGGGCCCACACAGGGGCCCCGTAGAGGGCCATGGACCGCACGACACCGGCGTACAGCCTCCGGCAGGAGGCATTTGGCCCGCCGAGATTGGGCAGGAGCCGCTTGAGAGCGGCTGCTGCCCGGTTCAGCCTTGGGGCCAAATGCAGGAAATGCTCCCTGAAGTTCCACCGGCTGTCGAGGACGAGTCCCAGGTACTTCATCGTCCTCCCGACGCCGATGCGAACCCCCTCCACCGTAATGTGGGACTCTGAACGTGGCGCGTTCAGACGGCCATGAAAACACATGGCCTCTGTTTTGTGCAGCGCCACGTCGAGTCCCAACTGCCGGATCCTATCAGCGACTGTCGCTACCGCCTGCGTCGCCACGTCGGCCGCCGCCTGGTGCGACTCTCCCTTCGCCAGGACGAGCGTGTCGTCGGCGTAACAAATTACGCCGACGCCGTCAGGGAGGTCGCCGCGCAGCACCCAGTCGTAACCGATGTTCCACAGGAGCGGCCCCAAGACCGATCCCTGTGGAACACCGCACGACATCTCTCGCCGGTTCCACTCTCCCCGGTGACCGGGGTAGATGACGGCTCTGTCCGTCAGGTAGTCCTCGACTATACGACGGAGGTAGGTCGGCACCCGGTGATACCGGAGTGCCTCCCTGATGCAACTCCAGGGCAGGGTGTTGAAGGCATTGGAGATGTCTAAAGACACCCCCAAGACGACCCTGCCCCGGGAAACCGCATCCCCCGTCGTGAGGGCTCTCACGCGCGTGATCGCATCCACCGTCGAGCGCCCCC
This sequence comes from Agrotis puta, assembly GCA_943136025.2. Taxonomy (NCBI): domain Eukaryota; kingdom Metazoa; phylum Arthropoda; class Insecta; order Lepidoptera; family Noctuidae; genus Agrotis; species Agrotis puta. The sequence continues at coordinate 1,792,264 of OW964168.2, forward strand.
TGCGGAAGCCATACTGGCTCTCCGCAAGGTCCGGGCCCACCCGATTCAGGTGCCCGACGAGGCGGTCTGCAATTACTCTTTCAAAGAGCTTGCCCACCTCGTCGAGCAGCACGATGGGCCGGAATGCGGACGGAGAGTCCGCAGGGCGCCCGGGCTTCTGGATCAGGACCAGTTTCCCCGTCTTCCAACGAAGCGGGTACTGGCCCCTCTCCAGGCACGCGCTAAAGAGCCCCCCCAGTCGAGGCCCGAGAGTCCCCGAGGCCAGGACCCAGGCTTTTCCTGGCAAGCCGTCGGGTCCTGGGGCGGTATTTTTGGCTTTGAGCCGTTGTACCGCCACTCTCAGGTCTACCTCGGTCACCTCCGGAGCGTCGTAGACGTCGTCGTCGCTGTGGTCCGCGTTTGCGCCAGCGTCAGGCACCGCCGGAGACGGAGCCATGGGCGGGGGAGTGTGCTCCTCCCGCGAGGGGAACAGGGCGCTCACCACGTCCTCCACGAACTGAGGCTGGAGACTCTGCGTCAACGGGGGAGCCCAGGGGCGGAGCTTCTCTCTCACCCACTTATAGGGCCGGCCCCATGGGTCCCTGTCCAGAGCCTCCAGCATCTCCTTGCGGGCCAATTCCTTGGCCCGCCAGATCTCGTCGTGGAGGGCGGTCTTCGCTGCCCTGTAGCCATCCTGCAGCTCCATCTCTGCAGCCACCGCATCCGGAGGTCGGGTGCGGCGCCTGCGGAACCTGGTGTACCGGCGTCGCGCGGCAACGCACGCCTCGCGCAGCGCTGCTAGCTCGCGCGACCACCAGTACAACTGACGCCGGGCGCGTCCCAGCCGGACCCGGGGCATGGCCACGTCGCAGATCTCCGACATGGCCTCCTGGAACCACCCCGCCTCGTCGTTGATGTCGGCAGGCCTGTCCGGTGGTGACACCCAGGCCTGCACGATCGAGGCTTCCAGGAATAGCTCCCGGTCCAGCTGCTTCAGCGCCCATCGCGGACCACTTGGGTTCCGTCGGACCGGTGCGTCTGAGGTCTGGGCGGAGACGTCGAACCGGATATACCGGTGGTCGGAATAGGTCTCCACCTCCTCTACAACGCGCCAGTCTGTGACGCGCGGCGACAGGCCGGAGGTGGCGAACGTGATGTCCACCACCGAATCGCCCGTCCACCGCACGCACGTGGGGACGGAACCCCGGTTCTCGATGACTAGGCCATGCGCCAGGGCCCAGTGCTCGAGCATCCTGCCCCGCGTGTAGTCCGTAACCCGGGAACCCCAAGCCACATTCTTGGCGTTGAAGTCCCCGAGGACGAGCGCGGGGAGGGAACCGAATGCGACGACGACGTCTCCCAGCTCCGATAGGGAGTCCTGGAACTCGGCGATAGTTCGGTTCGGGGAGAAATAAACGCCTATCACGGCGATCTCCCCGAACCGTGCTGCGACGATCCCTCGCCCTCTCTCGACGCGATCGAGGGGCGGGGTACCGGCGGCGGCCGACGAGATGAGGGTCACCGAGCCGTTCAGGTCCGCCACCCAGTCATTCCTGGGCGGGACAAAATACGGCTCGGCGACCACGGCGACATTTATCAACCACTGCGCCATGCTCTGGAGCAGGAGATCCTGAGCAGCGGCGCAGTGGTTGATGTTCGCCTGGAGGAAGCGCAATGGAGCCATTAATCGGAGTCCATTGCAGCCTCCTCCAGGGCCCTCGGCGAGGGTGCGGCCACAGCGGCAGCGGCGATGGCGGCAGTGGCGGCGGCGGCGGCAGCAGGAGCTGCGGCGGCGGGAACGGCGGTAGCAGAGGGCCTACCTCTGCTCCTGGTTTTAGCGGGCGGGGCGCAGGACTTGCCCCCTGCCCGGTGATCGGCCGGCTTGCCAGCCGCCGCACATGCGAAGCAGTGCGGCGGGGCCGTACACGAGCCGGCCTTGTGTCCGGGCTGACCGCAGCGGAAACAGTTGTCGCTGCGGTCGACCTCCGAGGTGCACATGCATGCCGCGTGGTTACCCACTTGGCAGCGGAAGCACCTCAGGGGCCTGGGCTCCAGCAGTTTGACCTGCGCCGAAACCCACCAGGAGCCTTCGGCCCTCCTGCAGCTTTTTGGCCGCCGACACGGGGCAGCTGACCGTGATGGTCTGCAGCCCCGCGTAGTCAGGACGCAGGGCGCCCGCCCTCACCTGGTCGGGAGGGCACCCCCCAGTCCCGGCAACGGCGGCCACCACGTCCTCCACCGTCACGGAGTCGTCCAGACCCAGTATGCGCACGTCTGCGCGCCTGGTGGGTCTGGACACTCGGGCCTCCTCCGCATTTAAGGACGCTCTGAGCCGTTCGGCCAGAGCGTCAGCGGTGGGGCCACTGGCAGCGCCGGGGACCTCCAGCATCCGAGCCCCCGTTGCGGTGACCCGGTAGCGGAGACCGCCGACGATGCCGAGCTCCGTGAGGTTCACCGCCTCCTTCGCCTTCGCAAGCACGTCGCGGTATGATACGCCCCTCTTGACCGCTTCCGGCTGCAGTGTAATGACTACAGCCGCGGTCTTGGGGGCGCGCAATCGTGCCGCGACATCGCGCTCCTTGCGCCGCCGCCGCCTCTCCCTCCGCCTTGACGTCCTGGCTGCCCCATCAGCCCTCCTCTTCTCCCCAGCCACTTGCCAATCGGCGTCGGCCGGAGGAGTCTTGGGAGGAGGCTGCTGGGACAGCTGGTTCCCGGCCTGGGCCTTCTTCCGTTTGGCCGCCTGTGCCGCTCCCGCAGGTGTCGGGGTCGGAGGCGACTTCGACGGGCCCGGTTTCGCCTGGCTAGGCTTGGCCGGGGTCGTCTTCGCCTTCGCAGGGGCCGTCCCCGCCGGGGCCGTCCGCACCGGGGCCGTCTTCGCCTGGGGCAACTTCGTCTGGGGCGGCTTCGCCGGCGGGGGAGGTTTGGCCGCGGCCGCAGCCGCGTACGAAGTCGCCAGCGGGGGTCGCAGCACGCGGCTCTCCAGTACGGAGAACCGCTGCTGGAAGGCGGCCAGCTCCTGCCGCACCAGGGTGAGAACTGAGTTCTCCCCCGATGTGGGCTGACCTTTGTCCTTTGCGCCCCCCGGTGGCGCCTCCCGGTGGCCTGCCTTCTGCAGGCCGGCCAGTTCCTTCTTTAGGTGGAGGTTCTCCTTCTGGAGAACCTCCATCGCGGCCGTCAAACGGGTGACCTCCGCCCGCATTTGGGACATTTCGTCCGCCTCTGTCGATGCGGGCGGAGCCTGGCCGAGGCTAGCCGCCGCCACTGCCGCCATAATTGTGGCCGTGGCCGCGCCCGCGGCCCGGTCCTTGGTGGCCCTCTTCCCCGGCTTGTTTGAAGCCAGGGTGCGGACGGCGGCCTTTATGGTCTCCTCCAGGGTGGGGGCCTCCTCTGTGCACCCTCTGCCTCCATTCCTGCCTCGGCCTTTACCCCGAACACTTGTCGGGATCTTCCGGCCCGAGGCAGGGTCGTCGTCTGAGGACGACGAATGGGGCCGCTTGAGGAAGAACTTGCTCCTTTCCGCGGCCCCTGATCCTCCGCGCCCAGAGCCACGGCTCTGGGCGCTCATGGCGTCCGATGAGTCGGACTCCAACACCATCTTTTTTTTACGAGCGGCACTCTGTGCCCGCTCCGTCGGTGCCGGTGAGGCGGACGTGCTGGATAAGTCCAGCGACTCCACCTCACAGGCACGTGAGCCACCTTGGCTCGCTGCGGCGACTGCCGGTTGTTGGGGGGATTTTTTAGGTTCCATACGATTCCCACGAGTGTGGGGGAAAGACGGTCCACCTGGGCAGAGACCCCTGTACCCAGGTAAGCCTACGACATTTATTACTCGCCAGAGGGTCGGCCGGTACCCTGGCGAGGGTAGCACTAGCGACTGATTTATTCAAAAGAACTCCCGTCAGCCATACATCTCCTCGCGGTGCTCCGCCGCTTGAGATTCGGGGTGACTTTTTATAGAGGTTTTCTACCTCGCGGCCCGGGCGGTTAAGCCAAGGCCCTCGACCCCCGTCGAAAGTCAGAGACGTGATCCTGACAATCTTCGGGGCTACGAGAATAGCGGTGGCAAGAGGAGGTGGGAGTGCAATACCTCCTCCTGCCTGCCCGGCGGCAGGGTAAGTGAACGCCGTGCCCGCTCTTGCTCCAACCACTGTGCCCTCTGCTGAGCAGAGGGACACGTGGTGGAGCGACGCGACAGGACATTGGCATACGGGCAAGGAGACCCCATAGGGGAGTACTTGCTCGCATCCCGGGGCGCACCGTCCCGAGAATCTGGGCTTCCCCCCGGACGTATCCGGAAAGGAACTTCCAGCCTCGGGCACTCGAGGAGGTTTCCTGTCCTTAGCACCCCGTGGCCAGTACCTTAAGAAAAAAAAAAAAAAAAAAAAAAAAAAATATTATCCTGTGATTAATTAACATGAATATGATTACGTGATTGATGACTTAGGGTCGCGGGATTGTTTTATGAGGTTTCGGACATCCTGCAACGTAAAGGACTTTTGAAAAACCTTCGTGGATTTTAGTTAATATTCAATACTCAATTAGTCTGACAGTTCCAAATCATCAAACGTCCTCCAGCCCAGGGCGGGACAGAACCGACCTGGGCGGACCACATCACCCTGTCTCCTGCCGTCCGCATCCAGTCTGTCAAAGACCCTTTCGGTCGTCGGTCCATCTAGCTGGGGCATCCCACACTACGCTTGCCGATACCTACCATTATAATACTTCATCGCCGGTAAAGTTCCTGACCGTATGTGCTTTTGTTAGGTTCCCAGCCGACTTACAAAGACTACGCGACAAGCATAAAAACCGTGAGAATTGCACATGTTTCCTTTACGTTCCATCACTACCGCAAATCGCATTGTAGTGACCTGAGCCATACTCTGAACCAAATCCTTCATTTCATTTTACCGCAATAGCTGACGCACGACGCTTATCACTTGGGCGTGACCAAGACGTTTATAGTCACTGACAAGAGCATAAGACAAATGGGTGATGAACTTTACAGTTTACCCTCGGTCATTCCGTAGTACCAAGGCAACGGGTCCCTAAAACCCTATAACAAAACATACTAGCCAAAATAATACCATTGGGATCCACACTTAATCGCTATATCGAGGACTTAAGCACCCAATCAAGGGAGTTGGGCAGAAGGGACGATATCATTATCGATGTACCTTTCGAACTCTGTCTGCTTATAACGGGTTTCAGAAAATATTGGGTTTTTAATCGAATTAAGAGGTTCGCTGTCTATTTTGATCAGATTTAGATGATTGGACTTTCTTAGTTTCTGTGCTCTGGAAAAGAATTCCAACCTTGCTTTCCTTTCTCGCTTGTTGAAAAGTGTTTCAAACTATAGACTCTGCCTTACACAAGCGTTACAAAGTTGCTCAAACGGACCGAGAGGACAGACCAAGCGTGTATGGAAAACAGTCACTTCCTTCTGCAACGAAGCTGTAATTCAAGCGGAAGAATATGTAAGAGAGAGAGGACATCCTCCACCCCATGCTCTACTCGCAAACGCTCATATAGGAACAAACTGAAATTGGCTCTGCAGCCAATTCGCGACTTGTGCCACAAGTAGTGTGAGACTACTGCAAATCATAGGTTCCACCAACAAAAACCCAAAACACACTAATAAACCCTCATTCTCCCATAACAAACCGGACAGTACCTAAATAACCCTTAAAATAAAAAATAACCCCAAAAATAATGAGAATTAATCACACAAACTACGGGAACAGTAACCGGAAACAATTAGTGACATGGACACGATATATTACATGGTGCCGTAGCTGCTCCGTTCGCACGAATAATGCTCTTATGTCCATCACGGACGACTCATAAAGCATGTTTATGGACGTGCAAATTGAATGGGCTTCCTTATTCCTTTCTGGTGACCCTAGCTTGGGTTGCCAGTGAACGGAGTTTATGATTTCTTTGTTTATTGCATTTTGTCTGAGTTCAATTTTAATTATGTACCTAATATTATGGAAGCACCCGCACTTACCGAGGTTGGTCTGTGGATGGGCCCATCTGTCATAGCGACTTTCCTCCGTGCCTCGGAAAGCACGTAAAACCGTTGATTCCGACTGTTTATTAAAGATTTTTGATAATCAGAAGCTCGAAAATCTGACCAAGGACCTGAAAAGGACCTAAAAAGCCAGCCAGAAACCAAAGGGTATCGTAGCGCCCAGTTACTGGGTTGCGGAGTTAAGATAGGTTGTCGCCATTTAAAATGTTGATATGAATTCGGTTCGACGGGGAGCCAATACCCACACAGTTGGAAAAAGGGCATTTGATGGAGATTATGAAAGCACCTAGTTTTTCATCCATATTTTTTTTTTCTTTATATATATATTCTTTATTGTGCACAAAATTTACAATAAAACCAAACTTAAAATTATGTTCTTTGCTCCACAGCTATGTGAATTCCACTTACTGATGAAGTTATTAAGATCATCGACTGAGATACACTCACGTTGTTTTACAAAGTTTTGGAAGACTCTGGTAAAATGAATGCTATGCTTTCTGGAAGATTGAAACGGTAATACAAAACTTTTTTTTTATCGTGGTAAAATCATCAAATGAGTCCTCCCATCGAATCATCGAATGAGTACTGTCAGACTCGACTGACTAAAATCCACGGTGTCCTTCAATAACCCTTTACGTACCGGGGTCACGGCAATTGTGAGTCCCGCAACCCTGGCAGGCTTTGGCCCTCTACAGGCCCCGTCAATTTGCTGACACTCCTTGAGGTGCGCGTGGAACACAACGCGCCGTCGACCCGGGCATGGTCCATGGTCGGGCTGCGAGTCGCCCATTACTCGCTGCCCGCATGCCCGCGCCTACGGTGGCCGGAGATCGTCGGGCGACGTCCGTCGCCGTGGGCGTCTACCACTGCGGCTGGGTCGGAGGGAGGACACTGTTCTCTCCCTCACGCGGCACGCCTCCTCCTTCGCGAGCATGACTGCTTCGCAGAAGGAGGCGACCGCTTCCCACTCCGTCTCGCCCCGCAGCATGGCCTCGACCAATGATGAATGCTATGCTTTCTGAAAGATTGAAACGGTAAAACAAAACTTCTAGAGTACAAAAATAAGAATGGAATGGAATAGAAAACAAAAAGAGAATGGAATTTACCGCAGCTATAGGAGACACCAAGCACTTTTTTAAATAAATAACTTACTCCTTAAAACCACGGAAGTACTAAACAAATTGGTAACCCATTCCCTACCTACAGTACGAAGGTTGGAACAATTGCGTGATGATGGCCCACGATGGCCCACGATGGCCGCAGATTTGTCCGCCGAGGGGAAACTGACTGCGTATTATATAATTTAGCCACACACTAGGAAATTGAATTCGTTGGTCGAGTACGTTGGTGAATCCAGTGATACGGGTGCTTGTTGACCCAAATGTTATATACTATGTGATTTATATGAGAATTTTTGGAGAAGATAAGGAGCAAACCCAGTAACTGGGTAAATCGATCTTGGAAATACTGATCTTGAGTTGTTGGTGGTTGAACTGGATACGAACGCCAACATAGTTGGAATAAGGCAGGCAGCCCAAAGGCTATTATAGATTTCTACAAAAATGAGCTGACTTTTTAATTTTTCCAGCATAAGCATTTAATTTTAAATATGTTATGTAGATTACGAGAAAGCCATTTTTTTATGTGGTAAAATCATTAAATGAGTCCTCCCACCCAGGTCAGAGCGGGAGGGACTGTCAGACTCGTACTGACTAAAATCCACGGTGTCCTTCAATAGCCCTTTACGTTCCGGAGTCACGGTAATTCCTACAGTACCGCGACCACGAGAATACCATAAGTACATTTTCAAATTTAAGGGTTGATTTAATCCCGATACTACCCAGCTAGGTCTGTATTCCTGTCTTTAGGGATTAATGCTTCTTGTATTAAACAATTTCCAATGTACCTCAAACTCATAACCATTTGATGTCAACCTCGTCTCGGCCTGAACGGACTGGCCTTACCTGTGCTTGTCAGTCTTGAGACTGCAGACAAGCACAGGTAAGGCCAGTCCTAAGTATTGCCTCGGTGCTATTCTGGTGATCCCCACTGGTAGAAACTATACATAAACTAATAATTTTCATATGTTGCACAGGTGGCCTACCGTAGCGTCATAAAGCCAGAGTAGTTCCAGTGAGGGAAAGAGACAGAGCTATACAAGTCGTCTAGCGCCACCTCGTTCCCTCACTGGAACTACTCTGGCTTTAATAGTGTCATAGTACTGTAGGCCACCTGCCGCCGTATTATGACGTCTTAAAACCAGGCTTTTTCCAACGAGTGAAAGAGACAGAGCTATACAAGTCGTCTAGCGCCACCTCGTTCACTCACTGGAACAAGCCTGGTATTAAGACGTCATAATACGGCCCCTTTTTTTTTACGTGGTAAAATCATCAAATGAGTCCTCCCACCCAGGGCAGGGCGGGAGGGACTGTCAGACTTGTACTGACTAAAATCCACGGTGTCCTTCAATAGCCCTTTACGTACCGGGGTCACGGTAATCCCTTGGTCCCGCGACCCCGGCAGGCTTTGGCCCTCTACAGGCCCCGTCACTATGCTGACACTCTTTGAGGCGCGCGTGGAACACAACGCGCCGTCGACCCGGGCATGGTCCATGGTCGGACAGCGAGTCGCCCATTACTCTCTGCCCGCATGCCCGCGCCTACGGTGGCCGGAGATCGTCTTGCGACGTCCGACGCCGTGGGCGTCTACCACTGCGGCTGGGGTGGAGGGAGGACGCTGTCCTCTCCCTCAGGCGGCAGGCCTCCTCCTTCACGACTGCTTCGCAGAAGGAGGCGACCGCTTCCCACTCCGTCTCGCCCCGCAGCATGGCCTCGACCAATGCCGGGCGCGAGAGGTCTCCGCCTATCGCCGTCGTGAGGACACGGCGGTGCTCTGCCCAAGCGGCGCAGTCCTGCACCGTATGCTCCACCGTGTCATAATACGGCCCCTGGACTAAAAAAAGAGTGGTGGGTTTAATTTATTTGCATTTTAACATGTCCTACGTCACAAAATATGACAGCAAAAAATATCGCTTGAATTAATACATCGTAAGTTCTTACAACCGCACATAATAATATGTACAAAACGTCCAATAGAATTTAAAGTAAAAAGTACTGAGCAAGCCACGTACAGCCAGAAACCATTTCAATCAGTAATATTTCTAAAGCAAGTTGAAACTAAAAGTCACGCATCAGCTGTTACCGCAGTATTTGGTGGAAAAAGGGAAACTTTGACTCCGAAAGAACTTGGTTTACTTAAGATTATTGCAATATTCAGATATTGTGGCCTTGTGATATTGATATAAGATATATTTTGTGTAATAACTGTAGAAAGTTTGATTTACAGTTTATTTTCATACGCGAAAAATAAGTGAAATTCAATTCAGATCAAATCAAATCAAATCATTTATTTCAAGTAGGCCAATTACAGGCACTTTTGAATTGTCAAAAGACATAAAATAAAACTAGTATTAAAATAGTTATGGTGCTACAGTCCCAGTCACAAGACATACAAACTGTGAAAGTATATCAGATATTTTAACACCACTTTCACTATCATAAAATCAGTTTTGAAATTCAATGTTCAATGTCATTGCACCTTCCGTGCATGTTCCATTTTTCTTTTCTTTTTTTTATAAAGAATGTTGCTCCACACTAGAAATTTCTTACTGTATCGTGGGTGCGTTTACTAACAGAAACTCACATAACTATTTGTAGATCATACAAATATTTGTGCGGGGATCGAACCCGTGACAACCTGCGCAGCAGTCCATCGCTCAGTCACTGCGCCGATAGTGTCGAATGATACTGATTATACTATAACTATCATATTATTTAATAAAAAAAAGAAAACTAGCGAACCGACCTGGCTCTGGACTGGTGTTTGAAAATAAAATGTGGGCTAAATGTCGCTCACGAATTATTTAGTTTTCTACTGGTGAAAGAATTTTTAAAACCGTTTCCGTAGTTTCGGAGATTACTTCTTGCAAAAAAACTTACAAAACTGACATCTTTATAATAATTATGTAGTCAAATCAAATCAAATCAAATCAAATCAATCTTTATTTGTGAACATAAGTACAAAAAGGTGTTATTTATACATTTTAGCTGATCTGTATGTTCGGCCAATAATCGGCATACAAATATAATATTATAAGCAGGTTATTTTTACTATCATACTTATTAAACTTTAGGATAAAAGAAATGAAGCAATTGAAAAATGTCATGAGCCACATAAAATAAAGTAATTGAATTATATTATTAATTATTAAGAATGTCAAAGAAATTTAAATGTAGTCACAATTTGTCATTTAAAAAGTCTTCAATCGAGTAATACGTCTTTTCAACTAGAAACAGGAACAACTTTCTTTTAAAATGGCTGACATTTTCCTCACTTCTGATACACTTTGGCAATTTATTGTATAATTTTGGAGCCATTACGAAAATACTGTTCTTGTATAAAGCAGTTTTAGATCCAACAGTTTGTAGCCGGTCAGCTCGACGCTGACTTCCTACTCGGTCAAATTTATACATGTTATTTTTGACGAACATAGAAGTCTGGTATATGTACAATGAGGGCACTGTTAAAATTTTCATACTTTTAAAATATCATATTAGTCGTTTATATTGTTTGCATAACTTACATCAATTACTATCAGTTTCTTAATCAATGGTAAGAAAATGGTATATGTATCATACTTGTTATTTTTACAAAATCCATTCTATTTCTATTATCATAAATTTCCAACCCAAATTCGCTAATCAATGAGCTAGTTTATAGCCAAAAATCTCTATCCATATCGACCTAAACCCGTTGGTCCAGACAAGTTTTCAATATCTAAATGGAAGCTCAGTCTGCATAAAACACTTACCTAAATGGTTTACAGGTTAGAGGAAAGTTTATTGCGAATACAAACATATAGGCTAGGGTTGATCGGCGTTCAGGTGAACTAAAGGATCCAATATCTGTTCGTAACAGCGTGTGTGTCATGGCACCGTATAAACGGGTTTTGAGTCTAAACTTGGATGGGTTTGCGGCGTTTTATTACAGAATTCCTATGGCCACCTTTCAGCTCCATCATCAGATCAGCTCCATGTCATCATAATATTGCATTGTCACGCGACATACATATACGTGAAAAATTTCAGCTCAATCGGAAACCGGGAAGTGGATCAAAGTTGCACGATTTGATTACAGACAACGGGACAGGTGAAAGTAAAAAAAAAAGTTTAAAAAAATATACATAACCGATTTCAAAAACAACCACGAAAAGGGGTAAAATAACCTACAAAACAACTTTTCTTTCAGAAGTCGGTGGCAAAAAAGTCAATGAAATAAAAATGCAAAGCCTTCCCAAAGAAAAGTTAGGTAGTAGGTAGGTTATTTTACCCATTTTCGTGGTTGTTTTTGTTACATTTTTTTTGGTTATTGTTTTTTTTTTACTTTTACACTTCATTACGCGCTCCCACAGTTTGTTAGTTCGGGGCCAAAAGAAAAAAAATAAAAATGTTTCATTTGCCTGCCTTCCCGGGACGATCGTAAAATCTGAGGAAAGAGAATTATGGCTTTGTTTACCTTTCTTTTTGGAAAATTTTCATCACTCAAGTATGTGCTTAGGCTGAATAAGTACCTATTACGATGAGTACTAATTTTGTGGTTAGTGGTGTTTGGATTGTATTTATTATAGACCTTCATACCCGGATGTTTGTTCATATCATGTTTTTCCCCCTAACCACATGGTTTTTTCTTACTTACAGTTTTCATACCATTTAAATGTGAAAAACAAGCATCCGATCCGCTTATGGAAAACGGTCACCGTTTACTTTGGACTCGCCTCTGCGTTTCTAACCGGCTGCAACTTTTCACGCCCTCTATAAGGCTTGAAGAAAGAAGCGAGGAACGTTCCTTCCTAATTTCTTCACGACGACAGTGAAGGGGATGTTTTTACACCGTGAGTCCTCTAGCTGTCAGCCCAATGACTTTTAACCTCTAGGGCGCGTTACGTACACCCGAGTGTACATAAGCGAAAACGCCCCAGCGCCTTACGTACACACGTTTGTACATAACAGACAGTCGCTAATTGGACGTTGATTTTTATCATTTTCAATTATAAATCGCCTGAGAGGTTAAAGAACGCTATTCTGTTCATAATCCTCTTGATGACAGTGGATGGAAGAAGAAGAAGGAACGGACCTAGATAGAAAGACTGATGAGAGATTTTCTACAATACGGTATAATCTACCAAAGTGATTGCCTTTGTAGAACTATACAAACCTGCCAAAGTGTTGAGTACCAAGTTCACAAACAAAATGAAATTACGGAACAGAAAATACCACTTCACAGTACTTAGTTCGGCATAGTTGGTCCCAAATTCGCGATGTTCCGATGATGTAAATACGAGGCGCGCTGCAAATTCCCAACTTACTGTACCTGCTATGGCCGTCCGCTTTATTTATTTCGTTTCGGTGCACATTGAAGGCATTGATTCAGGGATGCTCCTCATAAAAGCTAAAACAAAAACATTTTTCTCTCGCAATGAAAAGTAATTGTACCATTTTCCTATTATCGCTTTCAGCGAACCCAAATACATCATCGCACTAATGAAGGACACTATTTGCCAATTTTACCGAAGAACGTAGAGAAAAGTAACATAAGAGAGTATTCAGCTCCCGATCGCTTTTGAGAACCATCATCAGCCTGCATTCGTCCACTGCTGGACATAGGCCTTAACCAATGTATGCAATTGAGCTTTTCTCATCAAGTCTACCCCCAACGGTTGTCTATCCTGTGAGACTTGTGGCCATTCCAGCCTATCATCAACTTTGATGCTCTGACGGATCACCTCATTTTGAATTTTATCCATCAGATTAAGGGTGCTTTTCCACCAGAGATGTGCTATACTACGTTGCTGCGGATGCATTGGATGTCCACCAATCATATTCATTGGTTTACATAGCACAGCACTGGTTGAAACGGTTTCTACTAAAATGTGTTTTTATATGGAAGGGTGCGTGTTATGGCTGCGTGCTATGGAGGCATGCTATAGATGCGTGCTATGGGTCCTCTTCTCTAGTATCGATGCATCGCATAGCTCGAGCTGCGCATTTTCCTAGTGTAGCCAATTTGTGGCGGCGCATCTTACTCGCACCGCTACATAGTGTAGCATCAGTGGAAACGGTCACACAGTTTCGTAGTTCAGCTTTTAAATTCTCGGAGCACAGCTACATAGCACATCTCTGGTGCAGAGGCACCCTAACTCCGAAATGGTAGAATAGGTGAATTTAAACAGGTGAATTAAAAGTAAAAAAAAAACAATAACCAAAAAAAATGTAACAAAAACAACCACGAAAATGGGTAAAATAACCTACCTACTACCTAACTTTTCTTTGGGAAGTCGGTGGCAAAAAAGTCAATGAAATAAAAATGCAAAGCAAAATAAAAATTGGTTATTGTTTTTTTTTTACTTTTAATTCACCTGTTTAAATTCACCTATTCTACCATTTCGGAGTTAGGGTGCCTCTGCACCAGAGATGTGCTATGTAGCTGTGCTCCGAGAATTTAAAAGCTGAACTACGAAACTGTGTGACCGTTTCCACTGATGCTACACTATGTAGCGGTGCGAGTAAGATGCGCCGCCACAAATTGGCTACACTAGGAAAATGCGCAGCTCGAGCTATGCGATGCATCGATACTAGAGAAGAGGACCCATAGCACGCATCTATAGCATGCCTCCATAGCACGCAGCCATAACACGCACCCTTCCATATAAAAACACATTTTAGTAGAAACCGTTTCAACCAGTGCTGTGCTATGTAAACCAATGAATATGATTGGTGGACATCCAATGCATCCGCAGCAACGTAGTATAGCACATCTCTGGTGGAAAAGCACCCTTAATCTGATGGATAAAATTCAAAATGAGGTGATCCGTCAGAGCATCAAAGTTGATGATAGGCTGGAATGGCCACAAGTCTCACAGGATAGACAACCGTTGGGGGTAGACTTGATGAGAAAAGCTCAATTGCATACATTGGTTAAGGCCTATGTCCAGCAGTGGACGAATGCAGGCTGATGATGGTTCTCAAAAGCGATCGGGAGCTGAATACTCTCTTATGTTACTTTTCTCTACGTTCTTCGGTAAAATTGGCAAATAGTGTCCTTCATTAGTGCGATGATGTATTTGGGTTCGCTGAAAGCGATAATAGGAAAATGGTACAATTACTTTTCATTGCGAGAGAAAAATGTTTTTGTTTTAGCTTTTATGAGGAGCATCCCTGAATCAATGCCTTCAATGTGCACCGAAACGAAATAAATAAAGCGGACGGCCATAGCAGGTACAGTAAGTTGGGAATTTGCAGCGCGCCTCGTATTTACATCATCGGAACATCGCGAATTTGGGACCAACTATGCCGAACTAAGTACTGTGAAGTGGTATTTTCTGTTCCGTAATTTCATTTTGTTTGTGAACTTGGTACTCAACACTTTGGCAGGTTTGTATAGTTCTACAAAGGCAATCACTTTGGTAGATTATACCGTATTGTAGAAAATCTCTCATCAGTCTTTCTATCTAGGTCCGTTCCTTCTTCTTCTTCCATCCACTGTCATCAAGAGGATTATGAACAGAATAGCGTTCTTTAACCTCTCAGGCGATTTATAATTGAAAATGATAAAAATCAACGTCCAATTAGCGACTGTCTGTTATGTACAAACGTGTGTACGTAAGGCGCTGGGGCGTTTTCGCTTATGTACACTCGGGTGTACGTAACGCGCCCTAGAGGTTAAAAGTCATTGGGCTGACAGCTAGAGGACTCACGGTGTAAAAACATCCCCTTCACTGTCGTCGTGAAGAAATTAGGAAGGAACGTTCCTCGCTTCTTTCTTCAAGCCTTATAGAGGGCGTGAAAAGTTGCAGCCGGTTAGAAACGCAGAGGCGAGTCCAAAGTAAACGGTGACCGTTTTCCATAAGCGGATCGGATGCTTGTTTTTCACATTTAAATGGTATGAAAACTGTAAGTAAGAAAAAACCATGTGGTTAGGGGGAAAAACATGATATGAACAAACATCCGGGTATGAAGGTCTATAATAAATACAATCCAAACACCACTAACCACAAAATTAGTACTCATCGTAATAGGTACTTATTCAGCCTAAGCACATACTTGAGTGATGAAAATTTTCCAAAAAGAAAGGTAAACAAAGCCATAATTCTCTTTCCTCAGATTTTACGATCGTCCCGGGAAGGCAGGCAAATGAAACATTTTTATTTTTTTTCTTTTGGCCCCGAACTAACAAACTGTGGGAGCGCGTAATGAAGTGCGCCTGTATTCGCTTTTATTCTTCTCCGTTTGTGGAACAAGTGATAACGATGTATGGGATGTAATGATTGAAGTTGATGGGCGTTTTGTGGTTTCAATTGTTTTTCCTTACTTATTAATCACAATGTATTTTGCAATCAATGGCAATAAGCGATACGTTTGTTTATTTGTATTTCAGTTGAATAATACGGTTTGAATTTTTGTTTAATCATTTTCTAAGTCATATGTCACTGGGCAAGATATAGGTACGTCTTTTTGAGATATTGAGGCGGTGTCGCGACAGGCTATGAAGGAGATATGTATGTATATAGATGGATGAACTAGATCAGAACTGGAAGGAGGACTTCGAATAAGATTTTCATTCAAATCACTTTTTCAACAGTTGTATGAAATGGACAAAAACATAATTTTTTTCGACAAACCCACCATACTATTCCCAAACCACTGCTACTCCTGAAAGACAGAATCAACAGTGGCAACGACCGAAAGAAACATCTAGTGAATGTAAGGCATAATTTTCTTTGCTATGTTAATTGTTTTGTTTATGTTGTCTTTATTTAGAAGAAAAGATTTAGTATTTTCCCATTTATTTTGAAGTCGGTCTCCGGGCTTACTGGATGTCCCAGGGGCGACGGCGCGTGGAGTTCCACGCGCGCTTCAAAGAGCTGTCAGCAGACCGACGGGGCCTCCCTTAGAGGGCCAAAGCCTGTCAGGGGCTGTTTCATCAGGTAACCGTGGCCCTGGAACGAAAAGGTATTGAAGGACTACCGTGGATTTAAGTCAGTATAAGTCTGACAGTCTAGGTGGGAGGACTCAAGTGATGATTTTGCCATGATCTCTCATCTTATCGTATGGTTGATGAACAACCTAGTGTCAGAGTTTAAGCCGCCCGTAGGCCTCTGACATGGCTTCACACACCGTTGAAAAATCTCTCAGGTGTGCTGGTTTCCTCACGATGTTTTCCTTCACCGTTTTTAGCAAGTGATAATTAATTTATAATACGCACATTAATTCTAAAAGACATTGGTGCGTGCCGGGGTTTGAACTTGCAACCTTTCACTTGGCAGTCCAACGGTCGTACCACTCGGCTATCACTGCCATGATAAAAAAAGGCTTACTTACTAGTTACTGAATATCAGTGGTTTAAAATAGAGCCTATGTGATTTACAGTCTAGGGAGAAAAAATGGTCGCGGGACTGGCGTAAAGGGCTATTGAAGGACACCGTGGAGTTTAGTCAGTATGAGTCTGACAGTTTCTCCCGCCCTGCCCTGGGTGGGAGGACTCATTTGATGATTTTACCACGAAAAAATAATAAAAAGGAGTAAAAATAATAATGCAAGGAATACAAAATACACTACACGCTGCGATACTAACAAAATAATTACAAAGCCCATAGCTCAAGCAACGCAAACGCCGAGTTAATTTAGCCGGAAGTTTAAACAGAATATACGGCGAAACTGTAACTCGGTTAGATCGCACAATTTAGTGGGGCCGGGCTAATCCGCAGCATCTTGCGCGTAAACTAGCTATGTACCGGCGGGACAGCGTCTGTGCCCTGGTTTTACCTATACTGGAGATAACTTGGTTACCTATAGAAAGTAGTTTGTTTACAGGTAATGCGGGGAGCGTAAATAATGGTAAATAGCTACCAGAACTTCTAATTTATTTCATTTCTTAGATTATAAAATGTCCAGATTCCGTGTTCAAAACATAACGTAATGTTATGTGAGTGAATTGTTCGCAGAACTGTATCATCAGGAAACCGTGATTTTATGCCTTTGTCAAACAGACAGGCGAAAGCGAAGCGTTTCCGAAGCGTGACCGAAACGATGCGAAGACGTGGCGAAGGCGTATTTGCTCTGTTTGCCGTCATTCATAAAAAGTCAGCTAATACAACTGTCACGCCTCGGTTCGCTGCACCCAGTTTGACGTCTCGTATCGCTTTGGACTCGGTCCGGTTCGCTTTCGCCTGTCAGTTTGACAAAGGCTTTAGTGAGTACAAGTCTCACAGTCCCTCAGGCCCCGCCCCGGGTGGGAAAACTCATTTGACGATTTTAACACGATAAAAAACATTATGGGAGTGAGCGCCACCCTCATAATTTAAACGTAATTCCTTGGTGTGTATTTTTTCTTCCTTTGTTTTGGCATCATCATTCTCAGGGGCCTACTAGGAATCAACACAAGATGATCCTATAAGGGATCCGTTTTTTCTTTTGAGGTATTGAACCCTAAAAACGATTTAAGAATGTATGCCAACTTTACAAACTGACTTATGAATGATTAAATAAACAAAAGGTCACATCAAATAATATAACTCCATACACAAAGCACCAGAGGCAACAATCAATTAGGGATGTGCTAACAAAAGCGTTTATCATCCATAACTTGTTGCTGTAGGGACGTCCCTAGGGATTCGCCGGGACATCGTGGATGTTCCTCAACATCCAACAAGTCTTTGTTTCCAGTTATCTTCACTATAACTTTGTTATTTTATTTGATTTTCTCGATGTTGATTTATTGAATTTGAGACAGTGTTCGAAAATGTTATCTGATTTTAGAAAGAGTTCAGTTTTGAGAAAAGTATATCTTTGTAAGGGAGCCAATTGATTCAGTTGTTAAACTTTTGAAGCATTTACACGGGGAAAGTAATTTATGTTAATTGCTAATGGGGCCAGTAAATCACCATCTTTGGCCTGACTAGTAACCAGCCGCATAGCTTGCAAAAATTTGTAGTAAAAAACTAGTCGATGTGAATGTTATCATACGAGATGGTCGATTTTCGTGGGGACAATAATCGATTTGCCTGGTGACTTTGACTGGAAAATAGTGGCTGTGACATTTTTTGCCATTTGCTACAGAACCCTAAAAAAACAGCGCAAATTAACGATTCCAACATTTAAAAGAACAACGGACGAAACAAATAGTTCAATAGTGACTGTGAATTTAAAATAAAATAAATCTATTCTCCGTATCGAGCAGAATCAAATTTTCCATTTTCAAAGTGTCTCCGTGAACTATATTGAATTAAAAGCGGGCTGCCTAAAAAAATAATCCGGCAGGCAACAAAAGCTATCAGGATTCGGGCCGTTGCGATAGAAATCATTCACTCCCGATTCCCTCAGGGTAACATAACCAGCTTACCCTTAACCCTAGGGGTCCACTCCAGAATTATTAACGAATAATCACTTAGGATAAACTCTCGACCTTCAACCTTATTCTCTCTAACTAAAGTTGAATTTACCTATTTCTAGTAGCAAGTATAAGTAAGTTTGCTTAGTAGTGACACACTTAGATACAACGTAATCCAGAGATGTGACGATATTCTGAATCAATCTGTTTGAACTAGTTTAACGTTTCTAGTTAATGCTTGTAATCGCAGTTGTTTCAAAGGGATGTCACCTTTTTTCTGATATTATTTTATGGTCCTTTTCTCATTAAGGACTTTTATACAATTCTTTTTTTTTATATGGCGTCTCGCAGGTCAACCTTGAAGAGGTTGTGGGCCGCTTAACCGGACTTTCAACTTTTTACAATATTTGTTGAGAAGTATAAGTACCTGTTATTTTTAGGATGACTAGAAGCAGGTTATCGTGGTCCTGCAACGTAAAGGACAATTATGGACAGCACATTTTTCCATTTTACCCTGAGCGCGAGGACTTATTTGGTGATTTTACCACCAGAGAAAGAGGACCTTTTCTGAGCTTTATGCTTGTAAGTTCATGAAATATATTATACTATTATACTAGCCTAATTTGTGTCCCACTGCTGGGCAAAGGCCTCCCCTTTTTCCTTCCAAACCACTCTATTTTGGGCAATTTCTGGCCATGTCTGTCCCGCGAACATGATCAGATCGTCACACCACCTGCGCCGCGGTCGACCTCGACGGCGATGTCCTCCCTCAGGCGTCCAGTGACTGACGATCTTTGCCCACCTCTCCGGGCGCATACGTGCAACGTGTCCCGCCCACTCCCACTTCAGTTTGGCTGTTTTTACTCCCACATCAGCTACTTTGGTAATGGAGCGCAGGGTGGTGTTTCTGATTCGATCCATTCGCTTCGCACCTATTATGCTGCGCTCCATCGCCCGCTGGCAAATCTTGAGTTTGGACTTTTGTTGTTCGGTAAGTGACCAACTTTGTAAGTTAAGTGTAAGGGGTGTAAGGGGTCTAGTTAACATCCTAAAAGACTCAAGTCAACCTCACCTGCCCGTGGTGCACCCTGCTGACCAACGAACGAGGCTCTGGCACAACGTCCACCAACCCGCATTGGACTAGCGTGGTGGACTATAGTCCAAACCCCCCCTTTTATATAACTTACAAACCATGACAGAACAACATTACCTCCGGCCCCAAGTGCCCGGCAGCTCTGAAGAACCTCGCGGCAACGACGGTAGTCTACGGGTTCCCAGAGCACGGGGTGCTAAGAATCCCCGGGTGAGATCGATCTTCATGAAATATATTGGATAAAAAATCCACTATTTTTCTTACACCTTTTCAGATGAGAGTATAAATTGTCACGGGTTTCCGAGATATTCGTAGAAAGCTTCCCATAGAATTTATTCTGGTTATCACAGCAATTATAAACTAGAACTACACTATTGTATTAGGTAAAGCCTGTGATGATAGATATTATTTAATTTACTTAAAAACGTTGCTCCACACTAAGAATTTATCCTGTATCCCAGACCCGGAACAACCATTGGCAAAACGGATACTTGCTCCGTGGGAATTGGTTCCCTTCAAAATGGATGAGCTAAATGGTGCTGATATGTGTCATGTTCGTGAACGGGCGCTGTCAGTTGAGACTGGTCATCTCTTAGCTGCCACGTTCTATTTTAATTATGAATAACTTTATTTTTGAATTGTCTTTTTTATATTTACTATGGACACTTTTAACTTGCCACATCGTTCTCACATAATAAACCATCTGATGATGAATGATGTAACAAAAGTCTGTAATAATTTTGGCGATTGAAAAAGAGTGTTCATGGAGTTTCTTGACCATTCTTCTCCATAGAGATCTACGCTTCAGAATGGGCTCCTACGGTAATTTTACAGTTATTATGTCTTTTGACTAGGACTGTAAGACCACTATTTTGTACTAGATTTTGTAATTCAAAAGGGCCTGTAATTCGCCTAGTTGAAATAAAGGATTGTATTTTGATAGCCTGGACGCCTGGCGACTCCGGAAATCACTGTGCTGAAAATAAAACCTGAAGTTGTTCTTGCACAGTTTACCTTCAATATTCCCATTGATTTGTAGGTATAACAAGTTTACAGCTACTCGACTATTAAGCAAACCGTTTCCGCCATTTAAGTTTTACAACTCGCGTGGGAACTTCATCAGGTGATGCTACATCAACTTTGTTTGGGTCTATAGACAAGGTAGGTATGCAGGTCGACCATTATGGGGCAAAGGGGGTAGGCTGCAGTGTTTTGTTATTTTTTTGGTCAGTTGTGAGTTGAGGATCATCTCGAGCTTGTGCTGTGTTTTCAGCTACGTAATTAAAATGCGTTTGAAAAAAAAAAGATTATTTAGCCATTACTGTTCATTACGATTTTACACCAAAATGTTGTTTGTATGTGTGTGAGTACTGTCAATATAGTTAGGTGCGTGAAGAAATGGTTAAATAGATAATCAGAAGCCCAAACAAACGTCTGAAACTTTCAAACACAATGGTGTGTTTGAAAGGCCAATTTTAGTTACAGGATCAATACCTCCCCAAATAACTAAATGTACCCTAAACTTATTACATTCATCCTAGTTTTGTTGAATTTCCATAATCGTTACTCGTGCTCTATAAACGAATAGATAACTCAGCAGCCTTCGATATGAGTTCGGTGCTATCGATCCAAAACCAATTGTACTAGATGTTGTCGCTTAACTTTTTCAATTTCACAGCGGAATTGGCTGTCCACCTCCGACCCTCACTTATTAAAAACGAAACTGCGATAATGGAATGTTTCCACTTGAAATTAAAAACTTTATTGCCCTGTAAATCATCGGGCTGGCTATAGGTCGCGTGTGTATAAGATTTAGCAGGCGGCCAACACTCCCACGCCCTAAATTATCAACTCGAACTTCGGAAAAGTTGAAAACAAAAGTGATTCAACCTGTTTTGGAAGATGAAAATTCTCAACATTTCAGTGTATTTTATTGGGTGGCCGAAAATTGCACGCACCGATTGGGGTATAAACAATTTTGTAGCAAAAACAGAGTTTGTAACTGCGGGTGATAAACAACGGGTACCTTTATCAGGGTCCTAATCGTGCAGTTTTTATTCCTCAGAGAACACATCAATTAGTTGCAGATGCCACTAGCTTTAGATTTTAGGAGGTGGCGAGGGTTATCCTCGCAAGTTATATAGGCGCCAGGGACCGGCCACGGATGTAGAATAAAACTGGAATCCGAATTTATTTTATCTGTACTGGCTGGAATATTCCGCGGGGAGATCCGATTCGGAAGCGACATTCGTAGGAAATAGACGGGGCACAGCGGCCCGGTTGTAAAATTCCGTACTTTACAGGACCCGGCCGAATACGAGCAGATAGCTTGCTGGCGGAATATGCGACTCAAGTTATTAAGTTACAGCGACCTTTGACCCGGCGAGATTGCCGTTCAGGAAATCGTTGATCATTTAGTTCTGAAAGCGAATGCTGTGAAACGTGCAGAGCTAAGAGTAAGCCAGTTTTATGAAAGCTTCGCATTTTGGTGAAGTTTTTCATGTCCCTTCGGGTCCTTTAGGGAACAACAGTACTTGCAATATACGTGTCAAAGCAACCTGAACTTAAGTGTTATTGACGAAGAATTCTGCATCTACGAAAACCTATCAGCCTAGGAGGGCTTCATTTCGCAAATCCAAGCAGAAACAAAAAACAGTCTGGCCCCTTTTAATCCCCACTATCCGAATGCGTGACCACGTAGTCTCTTCTATTAAATCTACGAAGCAAAAGTGGCAGGTTAAAGGCGACTTATTAAAACGGTCGCTTTAAAATATGTCACGTTAGGGCGCCGCCGGGGTATAAATAATGTCTGGTGGCCGCCGGCGGGTGAGGCCGAGGTGTTACTGTGGATATACGTACCGTCTTCGTTTACTTAGTGTGGACAAGACTGGTGGTTTACTCTGGAAATTAATAATCTATCTCAACCACAATCTTGATCTCGATCTTTGTCTGTAACCAATCAACGTCCGTATATGTTCAGATTAGTGGTTTATTCACGCTGGAAACGGGTAAACTTCAGCTAAATTTATTCTAAAAAAGTGGTTCAAATATTTCAGACATAATTTAGGCAACACAAACAATTTGTAGCGCCTTAATGATAGCAAGAACTTTAATGACTGACTTTCGCTCTAATTACTGTTTGAGGATTTGTTAAGATAGGATTTCAACAATTAGACATAGGTATATGTTGAAGGTATTCATTATGATGTACATAAAGCATGACGTATACATACACACACATAAACAGTAGTTTAGTATCTTGATTGTTCAAAACAAATGTGGAATGCTAAGGACTCAATCACAAGAGAGCTTTATGAACGTCCAATGTTTAAAAAGAATTGGTGCGGGACGAAAAAAGTAAACTTAGTTCAGACGGCTCTGGTGAGGAGGCCTACAACCGCCGGTGGGATCGCCTATCTGCCCTCGCAGGTTACATGTACGCTCTAGTACCATTGCCCGGTGTGGACCACTAGGAGGTGGACCCCAGTTACTTCACTTTTTTGTGGTATTTAAACAAAATCCGTAGCACCATATTCCGGTCGCGGGACTAATGAATTACCGTGACCCCGGTACGTAAAGGGCTATTGAAGGACACCGTGGATATAGTCAGTACAAGTCTGACAGTCCCTCCCACTCTGCCCTGAGCCCTGAGATGATTTTACCACGATACAAAAAAAAAAGAAAAAAAAGCACCATATTTCAAGCGAAAGATGTCGCAGATTTTAGGAACTGCACTTTTCTTATTTCAATATAAAAATAATGCAATAACAACGAGTTTTATGTGAAAAAGAATTTGTTTATTTTCTTTGCGACAAAAATGAAAGAGCCGGTCTTTCATTCTTATCACTGCATGGATTCCAGGAAATTGGTTAAAATAATACATACCTAGATGATCATGAACTTGGTTGGGGCTTAGAATACTTTTATCCCGGGATTACAACAATTTTATCAGCCCTAAATAAAAACCACAACAATTATATCAGACCTAAATATAAATCACAACAATAATATTAGACAATATCAGAGTTATATCACAACAATTATACCAGACCTAAATATAAATCGCATTAGGTAATTAAGGTCCAGAACCATATAATTACCGTTGGAGCCAACTTGTCGTCCATTATGGATCCTGTTTACGGCTAAGGGGGTGGAAAATTGACTTACATGCTTGGCCTGCGTGCGATCGCTTCAAGCCTCATTAAGGCAGATGTTATTACTTCGTTGTACTGTACTTTGTTTTATTAAGTAAAGGTAAATCTGGAATATTGAAGATGCATAGCCAGTGAAAATCAAGGTCGCAGATTTGGTAGATTGATTTTAAATTGGTGTACCCCATGATTCACCTAAAAGGTGAAAATCAGAGCTTACTTTTATATATATCTCAAATTAGGAAATGCAGTAACATATTGTGATAGTGAAAATGACCATTACTTGTTTTCACGACTGAACGAGATCATTATAAGTTAAACAGGTTAAAATTTAAGACCAGGCTTTTCAAATTAAACAAACAAACGTTGGAACGAAATTAAATAATGAATTAAGAGGCAACTTATATTTAATAAGTTACTGAAAAAAATAAACATAAACACGAGTGCAAATGCTGCCTCCTCATTTTCTAACAAAATTCATCCCATAAAATAAAAATAAATTATTTCAAAAAACATTAAACTGTTCAGGCATGAAAAGTAGTCACGAAACAGAAATTGCGCAGTCACATTTCCATTAAAATATTTGCTTATACAGTAAGTGCGCCACGAACATGTTTGTCAAACAATGTTTGACGGCTTGCACACACGAAAACATGTTTATTGGAAGACGTTTAACTTGTTATGTTTGATTTTTGGGTCGCTTTGAAGTTTGAGGCTGAGTTCGGGGCAAGACAACCTGCAAAATGTATGAAAGAAGTCGGGGATTAAATTTATTACCGACATAGTGCTTTTAAAAAATAAGATAACCAATTTCTACGATTGTCATTTTCAAACAAGTTTTTTTTTTTAATTACGTACATACTCGTAATGTACTTTCCGAATAACTACTTTTTGGTTTTAAGGTAAGTAGTAACAATAAGTGTATGTACTTCATCCGAGGTTTTACTACCTTCTTTTTGATAGTTTTTCCTTGATATCTTTCTATCTGGAATAAATAATATGATAAAATATATACAATTGAAACATCTATGATATCAATAAATTAACTATTCGAAATTAAACCTTATGTTTAAGACTAGATTAAGATACAAGGAATTTTTATGCCTTTGTCAAACAGACTGGCGAAAGCGATGCCGAACCGAAGCAAGACGTCAGTCCGAAAGTTCTGTCACGCTATCGGATTACTTTCGCTGTTCCATGTGACTGGATTCAAACAATTCCATACATTACAAACAAAAGCGTCACGCTTCGCTTCGGTAACGCTTCGCTTTCGCCCGTTTGTTTGACAAAGGCATTAACGAGTGACCGTTTTTGTATGCGAAATTGTCATTGTTTTGTATTAATACCCCTTTCAAGCGTTAAAAGATCCTCAAAGCACTGTACATCAAAATAAAGTTCAAAATCATTTTTTAATGATCAGTCGCATCCACTCTATTCTACCAGAGTGCGAGGTGACACGAGTGCTTCCAATAGCCAAGCGGCGACCGCGTTCAGAATTTACACCAAGCTACCACCATTACATAAAATTCGATCCCGACCCGAATTATGAATGATATTATATAAGTTAGTCACGGACTAACGAGAGTTATCAATAGTATGGTGAAGGGTGGAACTAATATGCTAGGTGCTAAACCTTGTTGGAATATTGTTTTAGTTTAGGATTTTATTCTTTTGCCTTTAAGTTTCATAATCGCATGAGTAGTACGTCATGGTTGAGCAGCGTTTGTTGTAATACAACTAAGTAGAGTGAGACTTACGGAGGCTCTCCATGTTTCTGAGAGCCCGTTAACGCCCGAAATTAATATTTAATCTCAATCCAAATTCCATTACTTGGTTTTTGACGGATGCTCCTGATTAGACATTTAAAATTAGATAGGCAATTAGGATAGGCAAATCCGGTCGCTAATTGGTTACAAACAAAGACCCATTTAAAAACACTTTTTACTCAAAAAATCTCCCGCACAAAATTAAACACAAATAAATAAAAGTAATGAATCCTTACAGATGGATTTTATACTGGCAGACAGACAGGTACAGTCGAAGATAAAAAGTTTAATGTTGTTTGTAGTACAGTCGCGGGCAGTAATGTGCACCGGACTGAAAAACGAGCCGAGTCACTTGCGTTCGTGCAGCGTAGGAGTCGTAGGGTTGGCAAACTTGAAGAAAAATAACTGCACCGTAGTTGCGAAAAGAGTACAAAATAGTGAGAAACAAACTACTGAGATTGTTCAGTTCAGTTCAATTTATAAAACATAAATAGCTAACTGAAAAATACACAATAAATTCTGTGAATAAGGCTTTAATAGTAGAGCCTTTACGATAGTAACACAGATAGACAATAACAGCCACGTTCAGCAGTATTCTTAATGATTCACTTCGCAAAGTCATTCACCAAATTAATTATTAAGAATCTTACTAAATGGCCGTATTAGAACCGCTGTTCGTAACAATATAAAAAAAAAACGACGGGTTGCACTCTGGGAGTGCCGGCAGAAGTGAAAACTTGAATAGTAATAAACACACATGAACATTGGCGCAAGGGATCAGGTCACGTGTCCTGATAGAAGTTTAACATTTTTACCCATTCCAAAAAAAGTGCACAACGCCGCTAAAGAAGTTTTCACTTCAAAATATAAGGAGAGCTAGTTTTGTGATCTAAAACACAAAATGTACTTTAAATTAATAGATTAAAAATAATGCTACGCTTAATGCATCATCCCTAAATATTTACGTTTAAGTTCACAACAGCGGGCCGTATCTCTACGGCGATACACTGGACTACACCACCAAGAAAAGAATATGCAACACCTCAGAAAACACTGGAAAACAGTCCATATTAAGTTTCAAATAGAGTTCATATTTCAATTATATCCATTAGCAAGGTAAGCAATGTTACGGGGAAGTGGCAGTTTCCGTAGCACGCAAGCAAAAATGAATCTTAAAAGCCAGACGGGTGAACGACAAAGGGCTTAATTTCCTGTGTACAATAAATAGCTATAGGTATACGGCCCCTAGGGGAGCGGTTAAGAAAAATATTGTAATATTTACGCAAATGTAATCGGAAACTTGGTTTTCAAGAATATATCCATCAATGAATCCATACTGTAGTATAATTTTGTGGCATTAAACTATGATATTTTACTAGAAAAACATTTATATTCAAAACGAAGAAGTCATTAAAAACAATAACTCAATAATTATTTTTGAAGGAAGACAAACTCACTACACAACTATTGGTAAAAAACATATCAAAATCTGCTCAGGCGTTCAGAAGTTATGCCCTTTGTCAAACAGACAGGCGAAAGCGAAGCGTTTCCGAAGCGATATCGAACCGAAGCGAGACGTCAGCCCGATGGTTCTGTCACGCTATCGAATCGCTTTCGGTTTTCTATGTGACTGGATTCAAACAATTCCATACATGACAAATAAAAACGTCACGCTACGCATTCGCAACAAGAGACTCACAAACATACATACATACATGAACCCTGAAAACATACCACTCCTTTTTTTGGCAGTGGCAATCTTCTAAAAATTTGTTTGACTTACTATAATTTCCGCTGTTTTCGATTCCTCAACTAAAGCGGTAGAAGCTGTTAATTGAAGCAAACTGAGGTGCAGATTATGTTCATTTTTTACTCTATTAAGGGCATAATACTGCGGCGGAGGTGGTTTGACTTGGCATTTTGTGGGGCAGACATGGCCAGAAAATGCCTTAAATGGGGAGTTTTGGAAGAAAAATGGGAGGCCTTTGCCCAGCAGTGGGACACAGACCAGGCCTTTTTTAAAAAAAAGGACACAATATCCAATGATCCGCTAGTGGCCTCATCTGGAGCTTGTAAAGGCCTGTATTCCAGTACACAAATAAACAGGTGGAAGGAAGTGGATGGTAATTTATTTATTTTTATTTGCACCTTTATTTTGTTTCGGCTTCCTCGATATTGCAGTGCATGTTTAGTGATGCCAGCGTAGATGACTTTTACGTAATTATGCGTAAAAAGTTGCGTCGGTGGTGCGACGAGCACGTGGGAGGCCAAAAATAGCATCCTGAGAATGATTGGTTCTGCTCTCTTCTCTGCTGATTGAGAGATCCGATACTGTTCTGCTCAGTAGATAGATAGATAGATAGAATACACCTTATTGTACACCAAAATTGTTACAAAAAAAAAAACGGTTTTA
The DNA here is from genome assembly GCA_943136025.2 of Agrotis puta. Classification (NCBI taxonomy): domain Eukaryota; kingdom Metazoa; phylum Arthropoda; class Insecta; order Lepidoptera; family Noctuidae; genus Agrotis; species Agrotis puta. The sequence goes on from OW964168.2 coordinate 1,820,141, forward strand.
CAATATTTCTTCTAATCCTATGGTTACAACGGCGGTAGGTTCACCGAACTTCATGTGTTGCAACACCGAATAGCCTACTGTGCAGGCGTAGACGGTGTGCATTTTTGTTTACTTTTAAATACTTATATTAGTTATAAGTAAACATTTTTATCACTAAGAACCTTTGCCTTGCCTATGGACTTTTTTGTCTGCTTTTTTTTCCAGGCTACTATGACTCATAACAATATTCTATACTAATATTATAAAGAGGTAAATTTGTTTGTTTGTATGTAGGGGGTAATCTCAAAAACTGCGGAACCGATTTTGAAAATTCTTTCACCAGTAGAAAGCTGTATTGGTCCTGAGTGACATAGGCTATAAGGGGGGGCATAGGATTAGGAGCAGGCGAAGCCGCTGGCAAAGGCTAGTTATAAATAAACTAATATATATTTTAAGAATCACCTACAAACTAGACTTATTAACTTTTGCACACGAAGAGGCGGCGTCGCGTTTCGCTGACTGGTGCTGCGCAACTGACTACAAAAACGCCGGGTACACCGACGCCCTTCGACCAGAACTCGTTCTTGAGGAATCTTTGGAGACAATGAGTCGGTACCCGTACCACAAATAACTTGAAGTTGGTTTCGTGACGACAGATAGATAGATAGATTATACTTTATTGTACACCAACATTTTAAAACTACTGTTTACAATATTGCTTAATTTATGGTTACAATGGCGGTCTTATCGCTAATAGCGATATCTTCCAGACAACCTTTGGATGGACTGTATGAATTAAGATAAGAAGGGTAGGGGGTAGTCAATGGTGTACTGTAATTACTCTTCAAACAAAAATGTAAATAAATATATAAATTATGATAATTATGGATATTATTTAAATACAAATGACGTAAACGATAAAGAAAAAAGAAAAAGAAATATATGATGTCAAAAAATAAATACAATTAAAATAAATAAATATATATATATGTATATAATATGTTTACATTGATTTGGAAGACAAAATAATATTAACAAATAAAATAATATAGTAAAAATAATTATGATTGACTTGGATTATGATTGAACTTTAAATCATTGGAGTGAATGAAAATGATTGACAACTAAGTTTTTAAAAGCCATATGTGATTTGGCTTGTCTTACCGTCTCCGGCAATGCATTCCATAAACGGATCGCCTGAACCGTAAACGAATGGTCATAGAATTTAGTGGTATGTGCAGGCATCAAAAGCCTCAAATTCTCCGATGATCTCAAATGTCTAAAATGTGTGTCATTAATGAACTTAAAACGTTCTTTGAGATAAACGGGGGTAGTGGGATTGAAGAGAATGTTGTACAATAAAGATAAAATATGCGTATTCCGGCGAAGGCGGATAGGCAGCCACTTGAGTTTATTGCGGAACTCGGAGACATGGTCATATTTGCGCAAACCAAATATGAACCTGATACAGAAGTTTTGGAGTCGCTCAAGCTTATCTAGCTGCACTTCAGTGAGATCAGGATAACTGGTATCGGCATAGTCGAGGATAGGGAGAAGGAGAGATTGGGCAAGCGCAGCTTTGGTGGCAGTTGGAAGAAAATTGCGTAAACGGCGTAAGGAACCTGCAGACGCAAACAATTTGCGGCTCACCTCTTGCAACTGGGGCCCCCAAGATAAGTCCTTGTCAATATAAATACCCAGGTTTTTAACTGCATCGCTATAAGGGATTAATGATCCATCAAAATATATCTGGGGAACGGCCGACCAGTTAATTTTTGAACGAAGCCTAGGGCTACCGACAATAATGACTTGCGTCTTCACAGGGTTAACCTTCAAACCATGAGCCGAACTCCACTCAGAAATACGTGACAGGTCTTTATTCACCATATTCACTGCCTCAGACAATTCATCTACCGGAGCTTGTGAATAAATTTGCAGATCGTCAGCATATAGATGATGGGATGAGAGAAGGTCATTAGAAATAGAATTGATAAAAATAGCGAAAAGAAGAGGAGATAGCACGCCGCCCTGTGGTACGCCAGCATTAGTATTGCACCATGAAGATGACGATCCTTCAATGCAAATACGTTGCCGGCGGCCACACAGGTAACTACGAAACCAATCAATTACCGTTGGAGATATGTTAAGAGAGCAAAGTATACCAAGTAGAACATCAAAATCGACAGTATTAAAAGCGTTACTGAAGTCCAGTAAGGAAAGTACCGTCAGATTTCCATTGTCCATACCCAATCTAATATCGTCAGTAATGTTAACAAGTGCTGTGGTAGTGCTGTGCCCTGAACGAAACCCGGACTGGTAACAATTAAGGAGTTCATTTTTACAGAGGAAAGCACTGAGTTGACTATGGATAAGGCGTTCTAAGACTTTGGACAGGAATGGTAAAATGGATATTGGACGGTATTCTGAAAAGGAAACTGGATTACACTTTTTTGGGAGAGGGGTTATTTGGGCTTCTTTCCAAGAAGATGGGAAAACACCCGAGGATATGGAGTAATTAAGGATATGACAAAGGACAGGAAGGATTTCGTCCAGAATAGGGAGTATCATTTTGCGACTTATACAGTCACTACCTACAGCATTTGACGTAATAGATAATATGCTCTTCTTAACATCACAATCAGTGAATTGATTAAAAACAAAAGGAGAATAATCGGGAGTGGGAAGAGATGAAAGAAAATTTAGAGTATTGACTTTAACAGGTCCATTGAAATTATAAGAAGTAGCAAAATGTTTATTAAGTAACTCAAGGTCTACATCCTTAGGAATAGACTCTCGCCGCGACTTTCCGACTCCCATTGATCTTAGAAATTTCCAGACTTTAGCTGGTTCACCGTTCTCGACTGATTTATGAATGTGACGGCGTTGCGCATCCCTACATACCAAGTTGCTGCGATTGCGGATACTGACGTATTTTTCACGACTAAAGGAGTTGGGCCTGCACTTATATTTGGATTTTGCTGCCGCCTTCTTTTGCAAAATTGCCTTCACTTCCGCTGTCAGCCACGGTGCAGGTAAGTGCTTCATCTTTATTGATCGAATAGGTGCATGGACATCATATAACTGGTTAAGACCAGCATTGAGAAGATCAACTTTTACATCGATCGACTCAGCATTAGCAAGGTCAGACCAGTCAATATTGTCGGCATCATGACGAAGGCTATCCAGGTCCATTCCACCAAAACTGCGCTGAAGAATAGTTTTAGGTTTAGTTTTAGGAGGGCGAATTTTGTAGGATAGGAAAATTAAGTCATGATAGGAAAAAGCATCTGCACAACACTGCCCATGCTTAGCGACGTGTTGAGTGGAAGAAACAAAAATAAGGTCAAGGAGCGAAGGAGCACAGTTTGGAAAATGGTGAGTTGCACTTAATGGAAGAAGAGATAAATTGCAGGATTGGGAGATTGTTCGGAGAGAGGAAGAGCGGGAATCATTTTTGAGAAGACATGTGTTGAAGTCCCCCATTACAATCATGTGCCTGTAAGAAGGCACAAGATTTACGAGGAGACTTTCAAACGAAGAAAAGTAGTCGATACGCATCGAAGGAGAATAATACACCCCAAGCAACACTTTTGTATGACGTAGGTTAACTTCTAAAAAGAGATGCTCGCCAGCATTCGACGGTGGTGGCTGTGTTGACATATCAATAATTGAAAAAGGAATACCAGCACGGAGGTAAATGGCAACACCGCCCCCACCGCAGCCTGTGCGATCATTTCTTATTAGATGATAACCTGGTAAGGAATAGGATGTGGATGGAAGGCATGGTTTCAGCCAGGATTCGGAAACAAGAATAGCATGAATATTCTTACAGTCCAGATTCACAAGCAAATCGTGGTAATGTGCCGGAATACTTTGAGCATTAATGTGAACTACATTTAGATTCTTTGGAACATCGGAAAATTGAGACTGAAGTGCATCACCAAGAGTCGGGATACTGCTAAAGCTATCGTTGTCACTACTGGCTGATAAAAAACTGTCATCATCATCATCACTAACTGCGTTAAAGTCAATCATTAGAAACACAATAATAAATAAATATAATATAAATAAATATATAAAGTAACAAAAATAAGAAAATGCAATGTATTTGTGGGTTGGCAATTAATATGTCCACCCGCCAGTTATGCGTAAAAAGAAAAAAAAAAAAACAACAAATAAAAAATTACGATCTCAAAAAAATAAATAAAAATATCTTAGCAAATACAACAAAAAACAAAAACAAGTGCGTCGTTCGGGCACAAGCAACATGGAAGATGAAATAGTAGAAAAAAAAAAAACAAAAAAAAAATACATTCATTTTATATTGCAGCATACATTATCTATGTTTCCATAGATAATTCATGCTCAAAGTATTATTAAAATAATCAAGTGACATGGAACGTGGCTATTGAATGACACTTGACAGTTATCAAGTGTCACAATAGTGAAAGAAAATAAACATTGAATTATCAAGAAATAACGGGTAGGGATAAATAATAAAAAGTGGTATAAGAAGGTAAACAACAGATTATCAAAAACAACAAATATGTGGAACTGTTACCCGAACGACGCAGCGAAAAAGTCAAATCACTTCTTTGCAGCAGCCCTCCTATTGCGCTTTGAAGCAGGTGTTGAAGGTGGTTTCTCAGCCACTTGTTTGCCGGCGTCAAGTTGGAGATTAGGTTTATCAACCTCGGGCTTGGAAGAGTCGATAGCATGCAGCTCGCTGAAGTTGACGATACAATGTTTACTTCCATCAGCCGTCAAGACGTGAATATAGCCCTGTTTCGTCCAGCAGTTAGTGACACCAAATATATCTCTAGCCTTCATGAATACTTGATGCCGGGATCTAGTCAAAAACTCTGAGACTGTGATACCTGATCCTTTAAGTTTGGTTTTTGTGAACCAGATTTTATCACGAGTATCCACATCCTGGAACTTCACAAGAATTGGCTTAGGTTTTCCAGCCCCACTCTGACTGCCCATTCTATGACAGCGACGTATATCAGCTACAGATAAGGTGTCCAACTTCAGCTTCTCCCGCAACACTTCAACAACCACACTAGACGGGTCCTCCTTGCTCACCTCTGTGACACCATGGACAAGGAGCATCTTCCTACGGCCCCTCATCTCCAGTGCATCAACATCCTTGGCAAGGGCTTCCATTTGTTGCTGAAGACATCCAAGAGCATCCAGGACAAGGTTTTTAAATGCTGTATATTCCACTGCGAGACTGACCGGACTGCTGCTGGGTGAAGAGTTGTGTGATGATCTGGCTAGTTCAGCTTCAAACTTTGACATTCTGTCATGGAATTGTGCCATCAATTCAGAGATTGACCCCTTCAGTGAATCCATAGTTTTATTGTTGTGATAGTAAGAAAGTGTAATTATGGAAATAACACAAAACTGGCAGGTAGGAACTATTACAAACTGTTATGCATTAATAATTGCCTAGAAAAACTGATAATTATAATTAAATTAGATTTTTATCTAAGAGCGAAATTTTTATGTCTACTTTATTCAACTACCGCCTTTTTTTTTACGACCTTCAAAGTCCAGGAGGTTTTTACTCGCAAATACTCCACGACTTCCTCTACCTTCGTGGAGTGATGTAGCCGGGACTGATACAACTGCGTCGTAGATATTGCAGGATGCAGCAGCATCTTTGACCCAGCCAGGGTGGAAACACATTGGTTCTGACTCTTCTGAGGCTTCTTCTTGTCCACCTTGATGGAGCCATCCTTGTCCGTTTGCCGCTGCTTCTATTCCTTATTGGAGACTGAGTGATTGAGTGGGCCCAGTATTGACACATAGCCTCGAATTTTTTATTCTGAACATGGTGTTTAAGGTCTCAATCCTACGACGGAGAAACAGGCCTCTGTTATGAGAAGAGGTTATATACCACGCAGGCCCAATACGGGTTTGTGGTTGACAGAAAGGCTTAAAAATTCGTTTCAGGACATGACAATGATCAATGCTCCTGCCTTCCCTGTATGAGAAGAGGCCCAGCGAAGAGAAAGTAATAAGACAGTTTCCTTAATGCCCCACTGTGGACTGGAGTGGTGAAGGTGATGAAATAATGTTCAGCTTTTAAAGCAGTTTGAATATAATTACTTAACTGAACCACAAGCATTTTTAAAGACGTCTCACGCTACCTCGTTAAAATTCTATGACAGTTATTTAAATTTTAAAGTGAATCTCACATTTTTATGAAAATAATACACTTTCAGAGTTTACTGTTAAAAATATCTCGGGACTTTATGCTCCATTCGCAGCTCGTTTTAGTTAAATGTGGGGAAATAAATAGCTTTATAATACTAAAAGAAGATCCTTTACGATTTGAATGCTTATAGCGAGTTTATCTTGATGTTTGCGAGGGTGTTTTTTTAGTACGGAAGGATCAAAATCACGCTTCTATGAAGTTGTATAAAGAATATTAAGATCGAACACCTATACTTGCTATAAGATCGAATACCTATACTTAATACATAATATGCTTATGTGAAATTAATTTATGAAATTACTTTACTCGATTGCGTTGGTGTACTTATAAGTACACCATTGCCTAAGTCTTCTGGGATGTACAAGCGTGTATTCGTGTGTAATATACAAGACCGTAATGTAGTTTATCTTGCAGTCTATTATGGAGTCATCTTGAGGAACGTTCTAGAAAAAGATTTAATTACATTACTAGTATCGTTTTTTTTTAGGCACAAAAAGGAAGTTCGAAACTGAGGCAAAGCAGTCAGATAAAATCGTTTCTCTAAAAATATTTAATAATTGGTTTGAATTTATATATTACTAGCTGTTGCTAGCGGTTTCACCCGCTACAACTTGAAAACTATCCCACGGGAATATCGGATTAAAACTATTCTATGTGTTAATCCAGATGATAAACTATTTGTGTACCAAATTTCATCCGAATCCGTTCAGTAGTTTTTGTGTGAAAGAGTAATAAACATCCATCCTCACAAAGTTTCGCATTTAAAATATTAGTAGGATAGGAAGTAGGAAAGTAGGCTTTTTTTTTTATCGTGGTAAAATCATCAAATGAGTCCTGCCACCCAGGGCAGGGCGGGAGGGACTGTCAGACTTGTACTGACTAAAATCCACGGTGTCCTTCACTAGCCCTTTACGTACTGGGGTCACGGTAATCCCTTGGTCCCGCGACCAGGATAGTAGGATAGGATATGTTTAAGGAAAACTGAGCGTGTTTCTTGCCATGACCTACACGTTAAAGGATACTTAAGTATATTCAATTAAAAAATCTAACTATCTCATGATAATTTATCAGAGTATTTACGTTTACGTAACTAACTCATACTAGAATCACCATCAGTTTGATATTCACCATCGCCAATCAACGATTAAGTAGAGGCAAAACCACAGTGTAGGTACAATGTCTATGCAAACCAAGCATGATGTTGGCTAAGTTCACAGCCTTAATTGACAGCGTCCACAACACGGCACATCCGGACAGCCAATCAACTGCTGTCTAGACGGGACATATTATTTAACTACCTTCATTGACGCGTGGAGAACTAGCTATAGTTATGCTGAATTTTTTTTTATCGTGTTAAACTCATCAAATGAGTCTGGGAGTACCAGGGCGACCAAAATCCACGGTGTCCTTCAATAGCCCTTTACGTTCCAGGACAGTTGATAGCTCTTTGAAGTTAGAGTCGAATACGACGCGCCGTCGACCTGGCCATGGTCCACCGTGTCCTCTGGGATGCTGTTATCTTGAAGTAGATATAGATACAGTCGTTATATGAAACAGCTTAATAAGTTTTCAGGATGAAAAGAATTAAAGTGTAAGTGTTGTAACTTTTATTTAACCATGACAAAAGGGACAACTAAGTTGTATGAACAAGACATTTACTCACATAATATTTTTACACCTGATACGATTATAAATATTTTTTGACTTCGATCTTCCGCTTCGTCCAGAGCCGAAGGACTCATAAAGTATGATTTTACCACCCAAAAAGGTCATAATAGATATGCACGTTCCGGGTTTCTAAACTGTATTTGATTTTTCTGAAAAACGTGACCAATTTAGTCATCATCGACTAATAGGTAGTGCTAAGTTCAGGTATAAAAATAGTAAGACAATACTCAATTGTTCCCTAAATAAATTCAGATCGAAAAACCTTAAAACGTTAAACTCTTTAGTTCATAGACCAGTGTGTATCGTACCCAACAGTCCTAGCACTGAAGCATCTTCTCGCCCACTTGTACCAAAAGTAGTTAGAGCCGCAGCGTCTACTCTTTAATCTTTTAAGGCGGCTTGCACTTACGTCGCAAATTAAAACTAACGACCTCTTCTGCAGGCTATTTGTCTTTTCACTTGTTTCTGCTGTCATGTACGACAAAGTGTTGGTTTTGTTCTTCACTTTTTGAAAGACAAACATATTTTTTTTTATAAAACTACACGCATTAAGGCACGCGCCGCGAATTTCAAAGATTTGTGTGGGATGTCTCCGGATTCAGTGCATCCGACGCTCTTTCCAACCGAGACATCGAGATTTATGCCCACAGCGTCGAATTCTTCAATCGGTTTCTAACTGCTCATGGTGAAGTTTGAGCGCGATCTACGAGTCTACGATGGAAAATACAAGAATATTATTTTACAAATTCTTGAATGACTGTTAAATGAGTAATACGCATGCTTTTTTATATCGTGATAAAATCATCAAATGAGTCCTCCCACCCAGGGCAGGGCGGGAGGGACTGTCAGACTTGACTGACTAAAATCCACGGTGTCCTTCAATAGCCCTTTACGTACCGGGGTCACGGTAATTTTTGAGTCCCGCAACCCCGGCAGGCTTTGGCCCTCTACAGGCCCCGTCACTATGCTGACACTCCTAGAGGCGCGCGTGGAACACAATGCGCCGTCGACCCGGGCATGGTCCATGGTCGGACAGCGAGTCGCCCATTACTTGCCGCCCGCAAGCCCGCGCCTACGGAGGCCGAAGATCGTCTGGCGACGTCCGACGGTAATACGCATCCTTACATTATCACTGGGCTAACGATAACCTTAAGTAATACAGCTTGATTTTTTCTTCAACATAGCTGTGAGAAAGAATTTGTTGGCACAACGCAAAGGAATTAAATAATCCTTTGTGACGATGCACAAACTCATAGCTCAGTTCTGGATCGACTCGTTTAAGATTGCCTTCGACATTCTAAACAAAATTATGAAAACATTAACTTGAAAACCACATCAAAAGACGACTAAACAACTCATCAAAGTAGCTACTTACTACGTACGTACTCAAACTAATTATCCAAAAGTAGCTATCAATTGGCTACCTACTAATTGAAGCAATTTGAGTGCCTTTGCTGCAGTCACGTGATATTGAAGCGTAGTCGTGACGTCATCATGCGCTGTCCACAGCCTGTTACGTCATGTCATGTGCAATCAATTTCCGCCAGAGGGCGGTAGTAGTGGCATGTTTTCAAAACCGTACGCTTTTGCTGTCGACACGCGGTTGATAAGTGCAATCCAGATGAACATTGTCGGGTAGTGTCGGTATAATTAACTGTTGTTGTTTGGTAGAACTGTGTTTGAAGGTTGATTTGTCTAGTTAGGCATGCATTGTATAATTAGGAGTACTGCTGAATTCGGACATGGATAAAAGGTGAAAGCATATACTAACAAACTTCCATTGAAAGCAAATACCGTTAGTTGTCTCTATGTACTTTATTTCGTTCTGTCTCTAAATTAGTGTTACTTCTGTGGAATTATATTTTTAAATGAAATCTTTGGAAATGAATCGATGTGCGATCATCAGTTATGGGTAAAAAACTGAAATGAACCGACTCCAAACAGGAGGAGGTACTCAATTCGACGGGTGTATAATTTTTTTGAAAGATGTGATTTTACACTTTTTTGTACTGTTTTAGATCTCTCAATGTCAAGCTTTTCGAGATAATGCAATTAGTAAATTATTGAAGGCGTTATAGAAAAACTCGTAGGTTAATTTTAACAACAATAAGACAGGCCTGTTGGTCTAGTGGTTAGTGACCCTGACTGCTATACTGGAGGTCGTGGGTTCGATTCCCACCCAGGACAAATGTTTGTGTGATGAGCACGATCATTTGTTCTGTGTCTGGGTGTAATTTATCTATAATATGTATGTATTTAGAAATATATAAGTATGTCTATCAGTTGTCTAGTTGTGTAGATGGCGTTGTGAGATAGTTGTGGAATATTTAAAAAAAAAAAAAGGGTAGTGGGAAGCGGTCGGTGAAGCCTCCTTCTGCGAAGCATTCATGCTCGCGAAAGAGGAGGCGGGCCGGTTGAGGGAGAGGACAGCATCCTCCCTCCACCTCAGCCGCAGTGGTAGACGCCCACGGCGACAGACGTCGGCAGACTATCTCAGGCCACCGTAGGCGTGGGCATGCGGGCAGCGTGTTATGCGCGACTCGCTGTCCGACTATGGACCATGCCCGGGTCGCGCGCGTTGTGTTCCACACGCGCCTCAAAGAGTATCAGCAAAATCCCTCTAAAGGGCCAAAGCCTACCGGTGTCCCGGGTCTCAAGAATTACCGTGACCCCGGAACGTAAAGGGTTATTGAAAAAAAAAGGTGAATCTAGGTTTAATCGAGCACCACCGTATCTTCACGTTGGCAATAGGCGGCGGCAACCCCTCGTATCAGGCTCTAGTTCAGGCCATGTTACGGAGCGAGTGAGAAGCAGTTACCTCCTGCTAAGCAATATGAAGCTAAGCTAAGCTAAATGCTAGCGAAGAGGAGAGAGACGGAAGACAGATTGTCGGTAACGTAGGGCGAGTGGTTGTGGATGGCGAGTAATGGGCATAAAGGGATATTTGAAAAAAAAAACAAATAAATAAAAGTATTTAATAAAAAATTGCTAAAAATCTTAAAATAAAACGCAAACATAAATTAAAACCAGACTATGAAAAAAAAAACATCTTAAAATAAAAGTCACTTGTTTGTAAAATAATCACAAATACTAAAAGTAAAAATACGAGTAATATTAAATAATGGACACTTGGACCACTTAAAAAAATGGACTGCCTTTGCAAATGGATTCGAAATTGCCGAAAATACATCTTTAACTTAGATTAAAAAATAGTAAACATTTTAATAAATCTTATTTAATAATTAAATAAACTTAATTTAAAGCATAACAGTAATTCTAATAATGACCAGATGTATTATTTATTATAAGTCTAGAGTATTATAAACTACTGGAACTAAGGACTCATATCTGAGATACAAAATAAACATAATGTCTATCCCAGGAACTAACACGTAAAAGTAAATCAATACTACGGAGAAAATTATTACTTTTTTTTCTTTTCCTTCTTTTTCTTTCGTTCAGGATCTAAGGTAGGCGGCGGCGTAGAGGTCGGTTCTTTCTCAGGATACAGTCGGTGAATGTAATCAACCAATGCTGTTGAAAAAAAAAACATCAATCAATCAACTCAGCTTATCGCAGACCACTGCTGGACAAAGGTCTTTACCAGGCTGGACCACCTCACCCTGTCCTCTGTCTTCCGCATCCAGTCTGTCCCAGCCAGTTTCTTATGGCGCATTTTAGTCAGCACGAGTCTGACAGTTTGCTCCGCTATCGAAAAATTATTTGCACCGTATTTTTTCTTTTGTTACCTACGTAAACCAACATTGACGGAGATACAACGCTTCTAAAAATCACAAAACGTGACTCAGTTGGTATCATAATTATACAGGCGTTATGACGTCACAAGCCCCCACTACCGCGCAAAAAACAAAAAAGAAACATTATTTTTCTAAAGTTAATCGACGGACTAATCAGATTTTTAATTTACATATGCAGTAAACTACCCTATTACATCGCATTATCACGTGAACACCGGGGCCTAACATCCGATTATCTCCAGAAGCAAATTTTTGAATTTTCGTCTTCAATTTAGGTCAGGATACTTAAGTGTCCGTAATTTACGAGCATCGCTTGACGCGTCATTCTTTTAATGTCCTTATTTACCTTTCAGGTGAGCAAGTGTCTCTGTCTTTCTGGAAATAGACATAATTGTGTCTCATTTGCACTTAATAGGGAAACGGAGCTCGTGAGTCTTCGTTAGGCTTGCGACAAACATGCTCGGTTCGGCATAGTGCAATACAGCCGAGAGGCAAAATCGAATACATTGTGAATAAAGCCATTTAGAATCGGTCCTGTCAAGTCACTCGAACCATGCTTCAGTCATGTTTTTTTTTTATCGTGGTCAAATCATCAAATGAGTCCTCCCACCCAGGGCAGAGCGGGAGGGACTGTCAGACTCGTACTGACTAAAATCCACGGTGTCCTTCAATAGCCCTTTACGTTCCAAGGTCACGGTAATTCCTACAGTCCCGCGACCTTCAGTCATGGTAGTGCTGAATGAAGTTGCCGTTAAGAACAGAATTTTATATGCAACTATCTTTTGCCCGCGCCTTTACACGACTGGAATTAAGGAATCAATTATTTATATTAAAAAATGTTGCCGTAAATTGGAGCATATATTATAATCTAATGGAGCCTATTATACCGGTAAAACTGCATAGTGTGGTGTATGTGCAAAGATACAGACAGACACGCAACAAGTCTTAGGTATACAAAAAATCTTGTCGAGACTCTCCGTATCATTTTTCATCATATTGGTTAGTAGAAATATAGAAAGAAAAGGGATTGACACACAGGATAGAACAAACTAAATAAAATAAAGAAAAACAGCAAAGGGAACAAAATTATACAAAAGAAAAACCAAAACAAATAGTCCTGAACGAGACCAAAGGGCTCGTAACTCAGCATGTGCTTCGACATTTTTAAAATAGTCATAACGCTGGTTTTCTGATAAAGCCCAAAGAACTAGCTTTTTTTCATGAATATCGAATATACTGACTCGAACAAGTGTGTAGCACACCTAATCATTGTAACCTTATCTCATGGGCACATTGATAAAGAAAATTCGTACCTTATCATTGTAATAATCTAAGAGACTGTCAGTTTTAATAGGAAAACGACGTTTTCAATTGAGATGATATGCCTTACCAGAAAGAATTGAGAAACGTCTTCATAAGTGATGATAGACACAGTACTATAGAGGTAATCAAATTATCATCACCTAGCCTTTGAAAGTCGACCCAAATCTCCAAAGGAAATCATCATCTGCCTAGTGTTGTCCCAACTATGTTGGAGTCGGCTTACAGTCGAACCATATGCAGCTGAATATCAGTATTTTACATGGACCGACTGCCTATCGGACCTCCATAACCCAGTAACTGGGTACTACGATACCCCATGGTAAGACTGGTTGTCAGACTTTAGAGCTTCTGACTAACAGTAACGACTGCCAAAGGTCTATAAATGGCAGCCGGGACCAACGGCTTTACGTGGTTTCCGAAGTACAGAGGAAACTCGCTATGACAGATGGTCACCCATCCACAGAACCAACCTTTGCAAGCCGCGATTATAGAGGTTTCGTACATTATTGGCCAGTTACAGGACTGTTAAGGTCAGACAAGCAGTCGTTTCATGTAAAATACTGGTATTCAGGTGCATCTGGTAGAACTAGAAGTTACCCCAACATAGTTGGGAGATGGCTTGGCAGTTTTATTTTTATTATTAAAATTTGTTTGCTTTTCGCTTTGATCTAGCTCAGAGGCTAGTAAAGATGACCAAAATGGAGCGAGCTTACCTAAAAACAATTGGAACTCCTGCGCACGGAACACTGTAAAAACTATTTGTTACTAGACCTAGACAGGATGGTGGTCGCGAGTCATGAGGCCCTTTTTTTTATCGTTGTAAAATCATCAAATGAGTTCTCCCACCCAGGGCAGGGCGGGAGGGACTGTCAGACTTGTACTGACTAAAATCCACGGTGTCCTTCAATAGCCCTTTACGTACCGGGGTCACGGTAATTCATTAGTCCCGCGACCCCGGCAGGCTTTGGCTCTCTACAGGCCCCGTCACTATGCTGACACTTTTTGAGGCGCGCGTGGAACACAACGCGCCGTCGACCCGGGCATGGTCCATGGTCGGACAGCGAGTCGCCCATTACTCGCTGCCCGCATGCCCGCACTTACGGTGGCCGGAGATCGTCTGGCGACGTCCGACGCCGTGGGCGTCTACCATTGCGGCTGGGGTGGAGGGAGGACGCTGTCCTCTCCCTCAGGCGGCCCGCCTCCTCCTTCACGAGCATGACTGCAGCAGAAGGAGGTCATGCGGCCCTAAGATTTTATTTCTATGTGTTGCCTACACAAGAAATTTCTCTGCTATCGATTTATTGGTATTGACCAGACGTCTGCTTTCATTCATTATAAGTTCAGCTGAAAATGGAAAAGTTACCGATTATTGCTGAGATCCAGCTTCTTCAAGGTTTCTATGCGTAACAATGCGCCAACTTCAACTCCTACGCAAAGGCCGGTGTAAGAAAAGTTTAACTCCTCGAGTACTTTACTCTGGCGCAGTGCTCGGATCAACTGGATTGCTCCTGATAATGGAAAAATACAAGGCTATAATACACGAGGCAAGTTTGACTACATTGCGGACTATTAATTGACAAATAATTCAGTTGATCAAACAAATACCTAACTAAGCAGAATACCGTGAAATACAAAGGACAACTAAAGGAACATGGTGAATTTTTTGTTAGTAAGTCTGACAGTCCTTTTCGCTCTACTCCAGGACGGGAGAACTTATATGATGATTTTGCAACACAAAAAAGACATTAACTTCATATTCTACTAAAAGAAATAATACTACATTGTATCAGCAAAAAGTTACTGTATTTAATTTTATCAGTTTAACTTCCGTCACAATTTCTGCTTTATCCCATGTAACAAAAGCATTAAGTTCCACAAAAACCTGATAAAGCCTCAATGTACCAACGCTTTATGCTTTCAAATTTCGTTTCATCCAATTTGGACAAGCACAAAAAAATGGCGCTTTGATTGACGTCACAGTTTTTCATCCTCGAATATGCAGATTATATGAGCACGAAATACGCGTCAAATACACGTTGAAAATAAAAGTGTTGTGTTGAACTGGCGTCGTGTTTAATATTTATGAGATCGCCTCGCAGATGAGATGGTCAGCTGAAAGTTTGAGCCCCTGGACGTCTCTAAACGGCCATGTGCACGTCCGCCCCAGCAATTTTATTGCCAACTTTCATTACATTTAACATCATGAAATAAAGAGGGGTTTTACATAAAAATACTAGCATGTTATTGTCTAAAAGACAAAGGTCTCTTACGATACATAAATAAAAATTATGCTTCGTACAAAAATTACAAGCAACGGTGGATAAACAAAATAACCAATGCCAAATGATTTTTATCGGATGGGAATAATGAATTATCATTTTAAGCATTTTTTATTAGTCAATCTTTGGGTGATGCATATCCTAACCATTGCAATGGAAGGTGAAACCCATAAAACTGAAGAATAATTTTAATGTGATAATGATTTCAATTATGATGATGACTAATTTTAATCTATTTTCAAAAATACCAAAGTGCATTTGTCTGGCAAAACAAACATATTGAATGTTAATGTACCGTACCGTACCTTTAGTCTTGTAAAACTTGTTCCAGGAGAGATCCAAATGCGTTATGTGGTCATGTAACTCAACCACTTCAGCCAGCAACGATAAGCTTTCACTGGTCAATTCATTGCGCCTTAAGTTTAATCTAAAAAAATCATAATATTTCAATGGGATTTTTCTGATTCCCATCGAGAGAAATAACGAATTTGAAATTCAAGTTTCATCCCCTATTCAACCAATTCTGGCGCTTTTTTAAATTCCGTTATGTTATAATTTTATTATTCTAAATTGTGAAACAGGACTGCGTCGGTGGTCAAGTGGTTGCAAGTGTGACTGTTGTTTTTTTTGACTGTTGATTGTTGATTGAGCATAAGGTCCCGGATTCTATTCTCGGGTCGAGCAAAGTGTTACTGGTTTTTTTCTATTAGGATTTTTTTAGTAGCAGCCATTGTGTAATCATAACTGGCGAAATGTGGGTGTACTATTTGGTACTCTTTTGTCATGTTTTGTTAAGAGCAGCAGTACTTACTTTTTGATAACAGCTCCATGAGCGATCTGTTCGGTGAGGTACGGGAAACCTTCGTCTCTTATATCGTTCTCTGACAAATCTAACTCATTCAGGGTAGCAAGATTAAGAAGACGCACAGCTCTTCGAAAATATTTAGTACCTATGCTGCAACAGAAAATGGCAGGGTTTAAGCCCAGAGAGGGTTAATTCGCAAAATGGCAACCGTGTCGCAAAAGGACAAATACAAAACGACAAATTTTTTAAAAGCCTTATTCACAAGCGGGGCGAGACGAAGTGGGAAGCGGTCGCCTCCTCTGCGAAGCAGTCATGCTCGCGAAGGAGGAGGCGTGCCGCGTGACGGAGAGAACAGTGTCCTCCCTCCGACCCAGCCGCAGTGGTAGACGCCCACGGCGACGGACGTTGCCAGACGATCTCCGGCCACCGTAGGCGCGGGCATGCGGGCAGCGAGTAATGGGCGACTCGCAGCCCGACCATGGACCATGCCCGGGTCGACGGCGCGTTGTGTTCCACGCGCGCCTCAAGGAGTGTCAGCACATTGACGGGGCCTGAAATATTAAAAATATTAAAATTTATGCATAAATGAAATTAAGGTCTTTTATTGTATACCATATATGTATATTGTATTTTATCTTTATTTATTTTCACTTAAGAAACATGTGAGCAGAAGTATTTACCCTAAAAGACAACAATATCAACCAAGACAATGTATTCAACGCATCTCGCACAAATTAGTTTCCCTCATTTCAAACGCGAAACATTTGAACGACTAATGTAACCGTACGATTCGAGGGGAAGTTATCTCTGTAAACAGGACATGATTTCAAACAGCCGTCGGTGGCAAGAGTGGGAGCAAAAAGCGTCATGTGGCGTGCAATATCGAGCCAAGCAAACATTTACCAAAGCCAGTTGGTGTACAAATGACGGGATGAGTTTTCACAAGCCTCTGTCTGCGTTAGTAGTAGTAGCGCACGGGCGCTTTTTTAACGTTACGTTTTTAGCGCGTTTTGTAATTGTAAACGGTTATTTTACAAGTGGAGAGATTTTGTTCGGTTCGGAGGGAGGACTTTTTGAGCAGTGGACGTCTTCGTGACGTGACTTGGATGATGATGATGATTTTGATCGTGCGTCACCGTGATCCTGGATCACAAAATTCTGAAAAAGACTGTTGGTTTTTTTGTCAGTCAAATCTGATAATCAATTTCGCTCCAACCAAGACTCATTTGATGATTTTCCAACTTAAAATAAAGAATACAATCGAAGCAGACATTACAGACTTAGAACGCGTGCTCGAAGATGCGCGGGTGAATGATTTTTCCACTTGTTGGAAACAGACTCTTACTGTGCAGACACCAATCTATTAAAGAAATTTGACAGTTTGTGATAGCTTGATGTGCTGGCGTCTTTACGTGTTATACGAATCACGGCTGCGGTCCACTGGATTTTTAGCACTTAGCTCAAGGTCAACAGTTAATAAAGCCACGCGGTAAAAACGCCTCGTTTAAACCGCGGCCGTACGTCTTAAAGCAACTTAACCGCAAAAGTGTGCGTGTGTAAAAGAGTAAAAGAAAAAAGTTCAGTCCTTTTAGAACACTTTATGAGCACCCAAACTAACAACACAATAAAAAACAGCAACGAATGGCAACGAGCAATAAAATTTACGACCAGCGTATTTACGTATTCACAATGAATTGACAGTAAAAATCATATTGTTATAAATTGTGACGGTTTATCGTCGATTGATATAAAACAGTTTTATGTTTGTTTGAACAGTAGTAGCATTTTTATTTTGTTTCCTAACTTGCTCTGTTCCACTCCTGGGCAACGACCTCCTCCTCTGCCTCCTCTTCTGTCTACGTTCTCCTTCAAGCAGTACTATTCTCTTTAAACACAGCCTTGTGACAGAGCGGTCGCAGCGCTCACGCCACACTGGGATTAAAGTTTGCTGACAGCGACATTAGCAATCACCGCTAGCGCTGCACGATCGGATGATCTCAAAGCGTCGTCGAAGAGACCATCTTAGAACCTAGCGATGTGATTTCCTAATAGTACAGTACAGCAGTTTGGACGAAACCTGTCCATTTCGTCCCGTCATCTCTTAGGAGTTAGTAGAAATGTTATGCCCAGTCCCAGTTCAGCGTAGCATATAGTTTGTTAATTAAAGCGTTACAGGTGAATCTGTATTTTATAATCATGACAGATGTGGGTGCAAGAATATAGATTTGCAACTGGTCTTTATGAAGTTTTGGGTATCACAGATTGAATTTCCATTACAAGTCATACGGTAATCTAATAATTACGGTTCATTCATGACATGTGTGTTGTTTACTTCACATGATTTCTATCTCATCCCAAGTCGTGGACTAGTAAATCGTTATGGCTTGGTTTGGTTTTTTTTCTGACATACCCCTTTTTTTAACTTGGTAAAATCATCAAATGAGTCCTCCCACCCAGGGCTGAGAGGGAGGGACTGTCAGACTCGTACTGATTAAAATCCACGGTGTCTTCAATAGCTCTTTACGTACCGGGGTCACGGAAAATCATAAGTCCCGCGACCCCGACTTACATACACCTAGGAAGTTTTATTGTGTCGTGTTGATAAGCATTCTATTTTTTTTTATCAAACTAATATCTTACTTGTTTCTTGGTGAAAAAGGGGGTTTTAAACAAAATGTCATAAGTCAGAAACATGAAATCTGCTTCCATATCATTCAGTGTAAAATACTGCCATCATTTCACAGATAACGCGTTTAAATCCACTTTGGCGCATCTCTAAACACCTCATACATCTCTGACAGGAACTTAAAGGTCCTGATGCAAAAGGTCTGATTTGTAAAATGTTATGTTCAATAAATTGTCTGATTCACATAGTGTTTGATTAATCTCTTTTTCGTGAGAGAGAATGGAAAATCCACCACGTCCATATATAGCTAACTGGTAGATGTAGCATTCTAGAAGATGATCTACCCACGAGTGCACACGATGTCTTCCTTTATCGCTTTGTAGGGATGAAATTGATTCTACAAAGTTTCTCGGGTTTCAACACACTTCATGTAATACCCACGAGCTTAGCCCGATAACACTAACTACCAACAGACGACTGATTTAATAAATGAAAAATGAAACTTGATGATTGTGTGAATCGTTGATTATTTAAGGGTAGTATTTAAACAAGTAGTGACTGATTGCGTATGTGAGTTTTTATGTTTGTAAATTTGGAATACTCAGTGTGGGGTATAAAAAGTGACAAAAATAACGAATTTTCGTTAATGTATTATTAAGTGAGCGACTAACTGCGAGTGTCGAGAAATCAACAGAACAGCAGTTTAGTTTCGTTAATTATTTAACTCACTCAAATTCATACTTACTAGTAATGAAAACAGTATCTCATAATAAAAGTCACTTTCGTGTGAACACTCATACGCACAGTACGCGCCGCTAAAAATAAATAGATCGTCAACCTTTTTCACTCAGTAACACGTTTCGAAAAAAGTTAAACTCTTATAATTTTTGTGTAAGTCTTACTAAGTGCTTCAAAATGAAAACGTGCGCAGCTTGTGGTGAGCAGTTTAACGATGGTGTCCAGTGTGGTTGTTGCAAAAAACACCTTGATTTCGGATGTGCAAACATCTCCGAAACCGGATGGAGAAAGCTGGGTGCTAACCGGATGGCTCAATGGAAATGCCCCACTTGCAGAACCTCGTCGCCAGTCGTGTCAACCCCGGAACCTGCGTCGCTGGATACCATTCTTAGCGAGATCCTTGACATGAAAAGGCAGCTACTTAACCTGCCGACCTTGGTGGATAACATTCGCGTAATCAAGGATGAGTTGGCTGATCTCAAATTGACATGTGAGGGCACTGTTGGGAGACTCGACGACTTCAATACTAGACTCGTGGAAGTAGAGGCAAAGGTGTCTGAATATGAAAAGCTGCATGAAGCTGTGAATTGCTTACAGACTGACTTGGCAAGCACTAAGTATTTGCTGTCAACCTACGAACAGAGGTCCAGGCTAAATAATATTGAAATTAAAGGAGTTCCCCTAAAGAAAGATGAGAATCTGTACTCCATTATCGACGCTATAGGCCGTAAAATCAACTACAGCTGTCCCAAAGCCCAAGTGAACTATATCTCAAGGGTTCCCATCTTTGGTTCTAACGAAAAGCTGATTATAGTGAGTTTTCTTAACCGGTATGTGAAGGAAGATTTCATAGCAGCTGCTCGTGCCAATAAAGAACTATCCACTAGTGACATCGGGTTTCAGGGCTCATCCCAGCGTGTTTACGTTAATGACCACCTAAGCGTCGACTACAAAAAATTATTAACAAGGGTCAAAGTCATTGCTAAGGATAAACATTATGAGTACGTATGGGTTAAACACGGTAAAATTCACATTCTTAAAAACAACAATTCGAAAGTTCTAATCATAAGGAAGGAGTCAGATTTAAACAAAATTGTATAATGTGCTTCTTAATATTTATATGTACTTTGTTTTTTAACTATTTTATCTTGCTTCAATGGCTCCAAGTGTTTATTATTGTTTGTGTCTTGATAACCGCTTGCAAAATGTTTAATACCTCTGCCTCACTAATGACCCCGACACCTCTCTTTTGTCTAACTACTTGTATCCTTTGTACTCGTTATCGCGCTGTTTACTTTAACGCTGCGCCGTACTTTAATATATTTTACTCGCTCGCACTTGCACGCAACACGCACTCTTGTTTGCCTTTTCACACAGTTGTCTACTACTTAACACCATATGGGTCTTGCGCTCGCGCAAATCTAATTGATTTTTACCTTCTTATTACTTATTTATTGAAATTATACATTAATGAAAAATATTATTTAATGGAATGTTTTAATATAATGAACTATAAGGATTTGTATACTATTGTTAGGCTTGGTTAATAATGGCTCATAAATTAAATATCTTTTATCAGAACGTTCGTGGGCTTAGAAGTAAAAGTAATACTTTTTACCGCGAAATGTTATTAAACTCGTATGATATTATTGTTCTTACAGAGACGTGGTTATTGGACGGAGTCCTAAGTTCCGAATTCTTTGATGACCGGTACATTGTGTGGCGGCGTGATCGAGATTATGTTTTGACCGGGCAGTCGCGTGGAGGGGGTGTGCTTATTGCTACACGTAGGGAACTTTCAGTTATATGCCAACCTACCTTCCATTCTACAGCAGAGGATTTATGGCTCAGCATACGAGTAAAAAATTCTCATACTCGCAAATTCATTACTATACACATTTGTGTTCTTTACTTATGTCAGCAAAACTTAGGCCTTTCTTTTTCACTGCAACTTCGCAACTACCTCACAAAATTAAACCAAACAGTTTTGAGTAATTCTTCCGATACTTTTCTTGTTATTGGTGACTTTAACATGAGCGGTATTAACTGGGTCCTATCTGACAATCTATCGCTCGGTCCAATGAACCCGAACAGTCCCGATGAAGTCTTACTTAGTGATGAACTATGTACTATAGGTTTTGGTCAATATAATGCTGTTCTAAATAAGTACGGTAAAATTTTAGATTTGGTACTTTCAAATCAATTGGTTACAGTGACTGAATGTCTTAGTCCGCTGGTACCCATCGATGCCTACCACCCAGCACTATTAGTTAATGTAGATTTCGTCGAAGCGCCACTATTGGAGTGCGCGCCACGAACTTTATATCTGTTCGACAAAGGTGACTTTGAGTCTATCAACAAAGCCATTTCCATGACTGACTGGGAGTCGGAGTTTGCGACGCGATCAATTGATGAATCGGTAAAATTCTTCAACGAAAATGTTTTCAATCTACACACAAAATACATTCCACAAAAACTACGTAGTAGCAAAGCTTATCCAACTTGGTACAATTCGGCATTAATAAAAACAATTAAGGAAAAATATAAATATTTAAAAAAAATTAAGACTTACGGCAATATAGCAGATGAACTAACGTTTAGACTTCTACGTGAAAGAGTTAAGGTACTGGAATCGCAATGTTATGAAAACTACTTGAATTTAACTGAAAAATCTATTAAAGACAACCCGAAATACTTTTGGACCTACGCTAAAAAACGGCTTAACTCTAATGCAGTTCCAAGCACCTTTAACTGTAATAATGAAGTGTTGCGTACCGGGGAAGCAATATGCGAAGCGTTCTCTACGTACTTTTATTCTACGTTTCTAGATACATCCCCTAGTCATGGAATTCCTACACCCCCCACTTTAACTGAATCTTCTAGCCTTACTGATTTATCTAGCATTGTAGTGAGCGCTGAAGAGGTTTCTAACTTGCTTCGCAAGTTGGATACTTCTAAAGCGGCTGGTCCGGACAATATTTCTTCCAAATTTCTTGTACGGTTCTCGACTTCGATTGCTGAACCTATCTCGATTCTCTTCCGGAAATCTTTGGATGCTGGTGTTGTGCCTGGGCTTTGGAAATCGGCTTTCATAACACCCATTCACAAAAAAGGAGTCAAAACCGAAATTATAAACTACAGGCCGATATCCAAGCTCTGTATTGTGGCAAAAATCTTTGAAAGAATCATCTATAAACAGGTGTATAATGCGCTTAAAAATTCAATTAGTACCTTTCAACATGGTTTCTTGAAAGGAAGGTCTACCGTCACCAATTTGATTCTGCTAAATGACTTCATAACAGAAGCCATGGACAACGGCAAACAGGTTGATGTCGTTTATACAGATTATAGTAAGGCTTTCGATCGGATTGACCATGAGATCTTATTGTCAAAGTTATATGGTATGGGAATTCGAGGTGATTTACTCAGATGGTTTTCTTCTTATCTGATGAACAGGTCTCAAGCAGTAGTGTTAAGCAACTATATGTCTGGTTGGGTGCCTGTCCCCAGTGGAGTCCCTCAGGGTTCATTGCTCGGCCCATTACTCTTTATTATCTACATAAACGACATCAACTCTTGCCTGGTTTCATCCAAACTGTTGTGTTTTGCTGATGATATGAAAATTTATGCCACAATATCATCACTCGAGGACGTGGTGGCGCTTCAGGATGATCTACGCCGCCTGGAAACTTATTGTCGCGTGAATAAGCTGGATCTTAACCCTGCTAAATGTTCGGTCCTAACATATTCTCGAAAGCGCTTAGTTATACATTCCTCGTATATTTTAGGTGATCAAGTACTTCCTAGAACGAATTGCATCCGAGATCTAGGGGTATATCACGATTCTAAACTTACATTTGAACTTCATGTCAATGCCATAGTCGCCAAAGCATCTAAAGCACTAGGTTTCATAATGCGGCTCTCCAAGTGCTTCAGTCAAGCTAAAACTTTAAAAATCCTTTATTGTACTTTTGTTAGAAGCCACTTGGAGTACGCATCTGAAATCTGGAATCCATGTTACCACAAATACATTGATCGTATAGAAAGCATTCAAAAAAGGTTTATCAAGTATTTATGTTATCATCAGAAGTTGCCCTACCGGTCTGAAGATTACCTCGTTCTCTGTAAGAAATTTCATATACTACCCCTTATTAATCGGAGAGCAATCTCCGACTGCATTACATTATTTAAGATTTTCAATAATTCTATTGATGAGTCTGATATTTTATCTAAATTTAATTTTAACGTTCCTGGAAGGTCAAAGCGATGGAACGCACCCCTGCGTGTTCCTTTCACTGCTACGAATTATAGGCAAAATTCATTTATAGTGCGTGCAAGTAGTAGTTTTAATAACATGTGTAAACAGCATGATTTTGATCCTTTCTTGACAAGTGTGTCCTCGGCCAGAAGGTACATGAGTTTTGACTTTTTCAAATAAGTTTCAGTCTATACTATAGTTTTTGTTCTATAATTGTGTTCGAAATGTAAATTAAGTTAAGCTTTGCTGATATCCAGCCTCTTTGTAGCCGTATTGTTTAGTGGCGTTCACACTCACTTTTCCAATCTGCTTCTAGAAGTGAAGACTTTTAATTGGCTGTCAGTCACACATGCTGTTTGTACTCTATTTATTTTAGCTGTAAGTCTTCCATGCTTATTAAATAAATAAATTTTAATGAATAAATAAATAAATAATCAATCGCTAAGTTTTTTTTAAATTATGATTTAAGCATTCCCTTTTATTTAACACTAACCATAAAATGTAACAAGCATAGATATAGATTTTGCAAACCAGACGTTCTACATCAAAAGTGAAGAAGTTTGAATAAATCACGCTGCGTGAAACAATAGAGCTTTAGGCACTCTGTTGATGGTGGAAAAAATCATAAAAACACCATTACAAAGCCGTTAACGGATCCAAGATTGCCTCAATACTGAATACTGAAGGCAAGCGATGACAGCCGCGATGCTAAACGTCTTTATCGCGATGAAGATGGAAATATAATATTCCATTACTTATCTCAGGGATGCCCAAACTTTTTCAGCTCGCGGCGCATATACAGGTTTAGATTTTTTTCTCGGCGTCCTAGCTATTTGATACCAGGTGAATTATAAAACAATAATACCTGGTTCCGAAATCCACGAAACCAGGAAACTGGGTTTGTTGCTGCAGAAGAGATCAATGAGACTATCCTCTTCTTTCTGGTGGACATTTTATACATATAGAATTTTGGTTCCACGCAATATTCGGAGAATGGTCGACCCTCGCTTCTCACGGCGCCCCTCTGTACTCTCTACGAAGCTCCAGGGCGCCGCGATGCAGAGTTTGGGAACCCCTGACTTATCTCTTTAAGTGTTTGCCGATAACCTTTCGGGTACTAAAGGTTTTTTTTTATCTAGAAATACCAGCTCATAGTTATGAACATAAGATCAGTGGGTCACATTGGATTGCGTTTTACCTTTGGAACTGATAATCCGATTTAAAAAATAGTTAATTGCTAACTACATATATTCCCGAGTGTTAATACGGTATTATCAGATATTCAGATTAAGTTATTTTCATTTTACCCGATTCAGATAACAAATAAAAATAAGTCGATGTAAATTATTTATTAATTGTTTTATAATGATTGGGCTTTTCGAACCAGATGGTTTATTTTTAAGCTATTGCATAGCTTTTATCGCGGGCTTTGAGCGCAGCGACCGAATTAAGAAATTCCGTAACGAAAATAAATCTAACACTGTCACTGTCACATCTGTCATGTCAGCGTGAATGAATAAAATTGTAATGACTGATTTTTTTTCTTGACGTTTCACTTTGATTGACTTGGCTGACCATAGCCTAATTAGTGGAGTAACTTCCCATAGAGCAACGATGGGGTGATATTCTCGTTAAATATTCGCAGTAGGCGATAACTTTTTTTTTCACAAATAAAATAATTATAATTGCATAAGTTGATAAAAATGCTATGCAATAACTTTACCTTTACACTTTACAGCGCAGTTCTCGAGTGCCACTTGTAGTTTTGTTTCTGTTTTTCAGCTATCATTTCCAACCTAAACCAAACCTTGGAAAAACCTTGTATTTTGATAAAGGTTCTACGAAACAGGTAAGGAATTAAAGATAAATGTTGGTTGTTAAGTAGGCCTGAGTGAGCCCATCTTTTAGCTCGAATTTCGATTAATCTGGTTCGTGGAACTAAAAGCTGACGTCGAGAGCTAATTCCTCAAAGAGAATAATTCTATTGGGAGTGCCAGGTATTTCAATGGAAATTACTCATCATTATCACGTTAAAACAAATCAAGTACATGAAAGAAATTGCCAGAGTGTTTTAATTATACGCGTTTCTACTAAGTACGGATTCAAATAACACTTTTTAGATTCAAGATTTTTACAATTATTTTGATGTGTATTTATCGATGCCTTTTTTTTTACGTGGTAAAATCATCACATGAGTCCTCCCACCCAGGGCAGAGCAGGAGGGACTGTCAGACTCGTACTGACTAAAATCCACGGTGTCCTTCAATAGCCCTTTACGGACCGCGGTCACATAAAAGCAGAAAAGTTTGTTTTGTTGAACGCGCTAATCTCTGAAACTGCTACTTCGAATTGAACAATTCTTGTAACGTTGGATAGTCCATCTTCCAATGAAAGCTATAGGTTACATAGCATCACTCTACGATCAATAGGAGCCGAGCAGCCCCGCGGAACAGCTAGTAAGTCCTATAATTTTTGTTTCATCCGAGAATTAAAATCACGACATGCTTCGCCAACCATGCCGTTTAATGACTTGTCGCACATCTATCATTGAATTGCATATACGATATGTATATGCAATTCAATGATAGAGTAGGTAGTTATAGTTATAGGTAACTATAACTAATCATTTTCTATTGTCAGTAACTTCCGTCAGGTTACCCAGTTAGGTCAATTGTCGTAATTTGACACACCGCCCGCCTTAGGCGATGTATTGTAATAATATGCCATATGCAGGAGTTGAAGGAGAGTATTATTTCTTAGTATTATTTATTTTAATTACCTTTGTAACTCGGACGACAAAATGTATGTTTAGAAAAATGTACTGAGAATGTCCATGACATCTGGTGGACTGATTGACTTTTTTTTTTTTTTGGGATATTATTTGTCTGGACATTCTGCTGAACTATCATTCATATTTATGAATCATCATCTGCCTGCCTTTTTCCCAACTATATTGGGGTCGGCTTCCAGTCAAACCAGATGCAGCTGTATATCAGTATTTTACATGGAGCGACTGCCTGTCGGACCTCCACAACCCAGTAACTGGGTAACACGATACCCCATGGTAAGACTGGTTGTCAGACTTTAGAGCTTCTGACTAACAGTAACGACTTTTTTTTTTTTGGGACAATCCCACCACACTATTCCCTAACCACTGCAACTCCTGTGCGCCAGAATCAACAGTGGCAACCAACCAGAAAAGGGTCGAGACAATGAAGCTCGACGTGTCCCGGAGAATGAATTTACCTGTCTTGGATCCTGCAACGAAATTAGTCAGAAAATAATAGTGGAGGAGTAGGAAAAAATATATTGTATGTTTCCATATTTTAACAGTAACGACTGTCAAAGGTCTACAAATGACAGCCGGGACCAACGGCTTTACGTGCTTTCCGAGGCACTGAGAAAATACGGTGTGACAGATGGTCACCCATCCACAGACCTACCTCGGCAAGCGCGGCTTAACCGGATGATCAGCCTGTGCGGCTGTATTGATTTAACCACGAGCTTCTCCATAGGTAAATGTACTCGTCTATATAAAATATTATATACACATGGGTTTCTAAAGTTATCGTAATTATCTAAAGTAGGTAGTTTTTTTTTTTTTTTTTGCGTGGTAAAATCATCAAATGAGTCCTCCCACCCAGGGCAGGGCGGGAGGGACTGTCAGACTTGTACTGACTAAAATCCACGGTGTCCTTCACGAGCCCTTTACGTACCGGGGTTACGGTGATGGGTAAGTCTCGCGACCCCGGCAGGCTCTGGCCCTCTACAGGCCCCGTCAATGTGCTGACACTCCTTGAGGCGCGCGTGGAACACAACGCGCCGTCGACCCGGGCCTGGTCCATGGTCGGACAGCAAGTCGCCCATTACTCGCTGCCCGCATGCCCGCGCCTACGGTGGCCGGAGATCGTCCTGTGACGTCCGACGCCGTGGGCGTCTACCACTGCGGCTGGGATGGAGGGAGGACGCTGTCCTCTCCCTCAGGCGGCCCGCCTCCTCCTTATCTAAAGTAGGTAGTGAGAAAATTTTGTAGGTTGTAATTAACCTGATGGAAACGGCTCTAGTGATGTTGATGAGATTTTACTTCTTTAAAAAGGTGTCCGATACAAGCCGCAAAATAAAGGTAATCACATAATAAAAAAGCAGTGACGTCCGACACAAAAAATCTCTATCCCGTGGATTTTAGTCAGTACGAGCCTGACAGTCCCTCCCGCACTGCCCTGGGTGGGGGGAGGACTCAATCGATGATATTACCACGTTAAAAAAAATTAACTGATGCAAAGAAAAGACTTGCTTGTTCTGGTATTTATGGTGTATAGCCAGAATGAGAAAATAACAGATATGTAGAAAAGGTTAGTTCAAAAAAAATAATTAATTTCTTTTTTGTTGAAAATTCAGCACAACATTTAAAAAAAATATGCTGTCTATTGGTATATTTGTAATTAAAAAAATAAAAAAAATCTAATCGATGTTCATAATAACCGCTGAGCTCTCTTTCAGATCCCGAGCAAGGACTCCGGCGATAAAAAACTGGGATTTTCCAGTTGACTTCTCAAACAACACATCGCAAATGCATTAGATGCAGCACCACGAAGTGTGTGTATAAGTGTGTGCGATTTAACAGTATTTACTGAAGTATAGGTATAGGCTTCTCCCAGGGAGCACCACAGCGCACGATCTCCTGCTTTTTTCATCCAGCCACTGCCAGCTACCTTCTTCAGGTCATCGGTCCATCTTGCCGGGGGGCGTCCCACCCTACGTTTACCTGCACGCGGTCTCTATTCGAGAACCTTTCTGCTCTACCTTTCGTCGGTTTTACGGCACACATGACCAGCCCACTGCCACTTCAGCTTGCTACAGATTTCGACAATATCTATAACTTTGGTCTTATGCCCTAAGACCTCATTCCGGATTTTATCACGCTGCGTGACATGAAGTCGGTGGGCCAGCATGACTGACATGTTTCACGTTTAAATTTTATTTTCTATTCAATTTACGTCATAGTACTTACTTCAAATACGCTGTATGGTCAAATATGTAGAATTCATGGTCGAGCCTCAGTCCTCTTGTGTCTATCTACTCTGTGGTAAAGTATAGGTGATATTCCCCGATACGTCGGCGGTCGTTACCGTGAGTTTTTGCCCTCGGAGGCCGGGGAACTTTGCCCTTAACTCGCGTATTTCCTTCACTTACACTCGGCTGTCGTTATAAATCGTGATATATAGGGCTACAAGTAATTATTACTTATGGCCCGCCTTATTTGTTAATTGAAAGGTATGGCTTTCGAGTTCAAGGTGCCTGGGAGACACTTTTGTTTGGTATGGGTATTTTTTTATTTCGTTACTTTTTTGTCTTAGTAATATTTAAGATTACATGTTTTCACGCTTAAACGTCCGATGGATTTTGTAGAGATTGATGAATCAATTTTTCTGAAAGCAAAAGTATTTAATTTTTCAGTCCTCTTAAATAAAATAACGTTTCATGAATTATATTCAAAGAAATAGTATTATTTGTCACTAAATCTATACTAATATTATAAAGCTAAAGAGTTAGTTTGATTGAACGCGCTAATCTCAGGAACTAGCTCGAAATGTAAAATTCTGTTTGTGTTGGATAGTCCATTTATTGAGGGAATCAAGCCGCGGGGGTAAAACCGCGGGTAACAACTAGCCCCACACACATCATCACTATGTCGTATGCAAATATAACGATGAATTAACATAACAATAGTTCGCTTTCGTCAAAAATTCTTTGTTTAATCGAAAATCGATATTTACGTTTATTTATTCATACAATTTGTGCCAAACACACGAAACGATTTTATGCAATTTGTGTAATTTATTTCAGTGAGAGCGGAAGAACAATGTTTGTTTTTGTCCGTCCAATATGTATTTTTAAAATTTCCACGCAGTGTAAACGCGAGTTAATCGTCAAATTCAACGCGGTGGTCACTTATAAAATTACTTCGTACTTTATTGTGGTTTTGCTGTTTGAATTAACACTGGCCAGATTTTGTATTGGATTAATTCAATTAGTTTTGTAGGATAAATCTTTCTCCTCTTTTTTTTCTGGAATTAATGTAAAAACACGACAATTACATAGATAAACATTATTCAGATGACTAGTATTTTAAAGACATAAAAAACTTTTCTTCCATTATCTTATGAAAACTAAATTGCTGTCCAAACCTGAAAGAGTTTTCCACAAGAAAAGCGTTGGTATAACCTTAATTTTTCACGAAACTTCAAAAGAAATAGGGTAAGATAAAACGATAACAATCTAAACAAATTAGGGCGAAACGTTCAAACGCCTAAATCAATTTGAACTTTTTTTTCTGTCTTTCCACGACTATGTTTTATAGCACTAACTTTTTAATGGATTGAAAGGTCAGCTCTGGGCACAGAATATCAACATCGCTGTAATGAATAGTTTTAAAGTGAATGACTATAATTACGAAAACAAAATGTTTGTTACAAATCTCTTTGTACGTATATGTAATACTAGAGCTGTGCCCCTCGACTTCACTCGCTACTGTGCTCCTATTGGTAGTAACTTGATATTACGTATATATAGAGTCTTTAGCCTTTCTCGCTAATTGGGCTATCTATCACAAAAATATTTTTTCAATTCAAACCAGCAGTTTCTGAACGTATTACTTTCATCCAAACAAATTCTTCAGCTTTTTTACTATTAGATTTTACCCATCCAACTTGACTAGGCTGCAGATTTTATATTTCTGAAATTATACTGTAGTAGAGTTGTTTATAATAAAGTACCTACAGACGCCAGCAAGTCAAACTACCCGAATCTGTCTTTACCAATCGATCATTAACCTTCTAGTATTGTGATAAGGTTGAAAATCTGTTAAAGAATTTTGACAGACAGGTTGTGATAGCTTGATGTACTGGCGTCTGTACCATCAATAAAACCAACCAAGGAGCAATTAGTCTGTGTATAAATATTTTATAATACGAGTTTCATAGCCGTTTATGAGAAGTAAGCAAAATCAGGAATGGAATAGCGCGTTACAAAATATTTTTTTAAAGGAAAACTATAAGTCAAACTGAAAACACTTGTAAGAAATAAAGAAAATGAATCAATAATAAATTTATATATTTTATTTTCTAAACCATAACCGTAACCGTTAAGGTGAAGTTTGCTTTATAAAGTCACTGTTTTACGGCACTAAAGATGTAAGCCCTTAACAGTATTTTCCGCTAGCGTGGCCCCCATATAAAAATACACCATTCTTGTTTGAAATTGTATATCCAGTTTGTAGTTCAGTCGTTCCACGAATCAATGTTTTACGAATGTACAGAGGTCCCGAAAACTTGGCCGTCTACTGCACATTGTTCAACTATGTAACATTGCATTGTCCTGGGAAACACGAATTTAAATTAAAAAACTTTACCCAGCTGTAACACTGTAACAAGAAAACGAGATTCTCAAACGTGCTCTATGAATGAATTTTTATTCAATACTTTGTTTTAAGGGTATACCTATAAGCCTTTGTCAAACAGACAGGCGTGGCGAATGTGAAGCGAGGCGTTTTTATTTGTAATTAATGGAATTGTTTGAATCCAGTCACATTAGAAAAGTGAAAGCGATCCGATAGCGTAACCGATATTTGTATGGCGTATTTACTCTGTTTGACGTCGTTCATAAAAAGCCAGCTAATACAACTGCCACGCCTCGGTTCGCTGCACTCAGTTTGACGTCTCGTCATTTTCGCCTCGGATTCAGTCCGGTTCGCTTTTGCCTGTCTGTTTGACAAAGGCTTTACAGTAAAACTTTAAGCATCCGCCTGTCACCAGGTTGTACCTCATTAACCGTGTTTTTTTTTCCCTAAAATATTTAAAAATGTAACAAATAAGTTTATAAAGATGAATAGAGGGAATAATTCAGTACTACTCCCACTCTCAGAAGGAGGCCTGTGTCCCAGCAGTGGGAACATTTATAGGCTTATCCATGCTAACATTTTTGCCGTATTTATAGACAATGGTACGGACCCTTCATGCCGAGTTCGAATCGCATTTGGCCCGTTTTCTTTTTAATTTACTTCGTTAGAGAGCGGGTTCAAATGGTTACGCACACGAATTGTCGCTTCAGATGAAGTGGGAGAGTGTAAAACTTGACTGACTAAAAACCACCTTGTTTCTACAGTTGCCCTCATCATTCCACTGCCGCGGTGCCCTTTTAAGACAGTCCGGCGACCATATAGATAAATAACGGTAATGCATTCGACTTAGTGATCGTTACACTTTTTTTATCGTGGTATAATCATCAAATGAGTCCTCCCACCAAGGGCAGAGTAGGAGGGACTGTCAGACTCGTACTGACTAAAATCCACGGTGTCCTTCAATAGCCCTTTACATTCCGGGGTCACGGTAATTTTTAAGTCCCGCGACCAGTGATCACTAACGAATTTTTCAATAATAACATAAAATACAACAGCTATTTAAATGAAAACTAATATTATTTTGCTAATTACTTTTAGAAGGTTGTAGAAACTGTGTCCATCAAAGAAAATAGAAAATGGTATTAAGAGGTTTATTTTGTGAATATTTTCACGTAGGAGCGACTCGTCGTTGTTGGCGCGTTAAACAATTTGGGCTGATAAATTATGCTGTTTTTTCTATACCGCCTTCTATTAAGTTTCAAGAAAAAAAATATAAAAAAAAATCTATAAAAAAGAAAAAATATTTTTGATAGGTTCCTTTATACACTTTATTTATTAGCTATTTCTTATTAGACAACAGAATTTTACTGTATAATTTTGCAGGATTATTTTTATTTTGATATTCCCCAGAAAAACATAAATCCCACAACTATCTAAAATTATTTTCAATACGTCCCGAAATTTTTTATCGAAAACAAGATAGCTATTTTCTATCCAAGACAGTAGAAAACAGTACTTAGTCGGTACGAAATAAGATTTTATTGGGTTCGAAAAACTAGTCTGGAAGTAAAATGGGCAACATTAACAAAGTGTAAACAAGGAAAAAATATAAAAGAAACTTTTGTGGAAGATACTCGGATCAATATTTTGAAGTAACGATGAACTAGACTACGATTCTGAATAAAATAAGCTAATAGAGCCAGAATGTAGTAAAAAAACTTATGTTTAGTTAATTTTATTTTAAGGTGATAAGTATTTTATTTTGTACCTATCAAGTGTCATATTCGCATTGGCGAAAAAACTCTTAACCTCTCGGGCGCGTTACTTATTATTATTATTATAAGCGAAAACGCCCCAGCGCCTTACGTACACACGTCTGTACATAACAGACAGTCGCTTATTGGACGTTGATTTTTATCATTTTCAATTATAAATCGCCCGAGAGGTTAATAAAGAATAAAAAAGCAATAGAATTATATTTTCCAGTCTTCTTTATTCGACTGAGTTACAAGCACACCTTGTGAATCTTATTGAATTAGAAATAATGCAATGAAAAAAAAGGAATAAATAGTTAAAGCCAATATTTGTTCAAAATTAAACGTAATTGCCAAAAGGGTCTAAAAGGACTTCTTATTGACACGAATCTAAATTAAGAACAAAAAGAGCACGGCACTCAATAAATAGATCGTACTAAAAAAATAAAGGATAATTCAGTATTAGTTTCAAGTGTGTAGGTGTCAGTGAAGAGGACTAGATAAAATTTTCATTTGTATTCTTAGCAAGAAGTAGTCGTAGAAAAAAGGCAATTTCACTGAAAGCGGCAATTGTTTCTTTTTTAAAGGTACCTATTCTGTTGGATGTGTGAAACAGGATTTCGCCCGACAAAAGTGTTCCGTTTATTTTATTTATGTTTGAACATTATAACATTGTTTAGGGAAGCGAATTTATGTATTTGGAGATTGGAAAGAATAGTCGGCTGAATATTCTTCAATGGAAGTATTTAATTGTTTTCAATAATCACTAAAAAGCTTGTCTGTCCAACAAGCTAACATTTGTCACATTTAAGTTTGGTTCTAACTAACGGGAAATATCGTTAACTAGCTTTTGCCCGCGGCTTCGCTCGCGTAGAATTTGGTCTGCCTCATTAAGTTACGTGAATTTTTTTTTAAAACTTATATTTTTTATGTAACTTCACATCGTAATCCCAGATTTCTAACTTCAAAATTAGTTTCCATACAATCTTTGAACACCTATACCTAATATTTAGAGGGAATCTCTTGAGGTTGGAATTATTTGAATTCCTTTCTAAGTGCTCATTATTTTAGAGGGCCAAAGCCTGCCGGGGTCGCAGGATTTACGAATTACCGTGACCTCGGTACGTAAACCGTAGCACTGGTAATAACATCCCTCATGTACACAATAAGCTAATAAAATTCCCTATCTCAAAAACTACTGAACCGATTTTGATGAAACTTGCAGTATTCCCTAAGTTGAACGATACCTAGCACAAAAAAAAAAAATTAAATCGTACGTGAAGTTCCTGAGATATGCGAACAACGAATCAGTCGATGCCTACTCCTTACTGTTAAGGAGTTGTACCTTCCATCATCAGCTCAGCTACATAAGGTGATGATTACCATACGCAAGTACTTAAATTACTTCATAAAATTTACGAAAAACGATGCGTGGGCCTATAAAATTTGAGGGTTGCCCTCGATTTCTCCAAGATCCAATGATCAGATCCTGATTTGGTGACAATGGTGGTCCCACGGGAAGTACCAGCTTTCAAACAAAAAAAGAATCATGAAAATCGGTTCACCCAGTCGGTCGTAATGCGGTAACAAACATAAAATTGATAACCTCCTCCTTTTTTTGAAGTCGGTTAAAAACTATCCTATGTCCTTTCTCAAGTTCCAAACTATGTCTGTACCAAATTTCACACAAATCGGTTTAGTAGTTTAGGCGTGAAGAAAATATTATTTAAAAAACACCTGCTCTAATTATCCAAAGTCAAGCACCACTTGGTCGCGGGACTTACGAATTACCTACCGTGACCCCAGAACGTAAAGGGCTATTGAAAGACACCGTTGATTTTAGTCAGTACAAGTCTGACAGTCCCGCTCTGCCTTGGGTGGGAGGACTCTTTGATGATGTTACCACGATAAAAAAAGTCAAGCACCACTGTTGGGGCTTCTCAGGAAATTTTCAATGATACGAGAGCATTTTCTTTCTTCAACTCGTTATAATTTTAAAAGCACAAGTCATACAGATAAAAAATAAAAATAGTAACAGAGATCTTGAGTTAATACATCAAAATAGTGACGGTTTTAGCGACCGAGCCGAGAGTTGCCGCGACGGTTGCCGAGATGGCGTTGGGTGTCCAAACGCAGTGGCGTTTTTACCGACCGATCGGAGTTTTCGCGACGAATCGATAGATGGTGCTGGGTTTCCAGACATGCCGGCCGCCTTGGAAGCCTCTGGTTTCAAGACTCGTTGGCTGCGCTGCCAGCTGCGTCGGCTCCGTTGGCTGCATTTGTCCCATCACTCGTCGCCGATGGCACCGGAAGTGGACAAATCTTTGACCACGCTCGCTGTACAGTGCCAGTCGCGGTTCGAAGTACAGCCACGCGACTTACACCGTCGCTCCCTGTGAACAGTTTAATGATTCTCCCCATGCGCCATTTCAGAGGAGGCAAATGGTCGTCTTTGATGACGACAAGGGTGTTCAACGTCAACTCTTGGTTAGATGTCTTCCACTTGCTTCTGGTTTGTAGTTCTGATATGTAGTCGGTCGACCACCGCTTCCAAAACTGCTGCCTCAGGTGCTCTACCTTCTGGAACCGTGTCAGGCGATTCATCGGCTCTGCTGTCAGGTCCTTGCAGGTTGGTGAGAGGAGTGGCCGGCCGATCAGGAAGTGTGCTGGACTAAGTGGAAGGAGATCGTGTGGGTCTGCGGACATAGGACACATTGGACGGGAATTCAGGACGGCTTCGATCTGTGACAAAACCGTGCTGAATTCCTCGTATGTTAGATTAGCGGTACCCATCACCCGCCTCAGGTGGTGTTTACAGGATTTAACCCCTGCCTCCCACAATCCCCCAAAATGAGGAGCATAAGGCGGTATAAATTTAAATTCTATATCATCATTAGAAAATTCATCAATTATTTGATGTGAATGCTCATTAAACATTAACTGAACTTCCTTCATGGCTCCGACAAAATTTGTCCCATTATCTGAGAAAATTTGAGTCGGTTTACCACGACGGGATACAAATCTCTTAAGTGCCAATAGGTACTCTTGAGCAGAAAGGGTACTGACCAGTTCAAGATGGATAGCTCGGGTGATAAAACACACAAACAGGCATATGTAACCTTTTTCAAGTCTAGCCCCCCTACCTTTGCGGTTTAGCACAGATACGGGTCCTGCATAGTCAACTCCACAGCGGATGAATGGAAAACCCGGTTCCAACCGTTCCACAGGTAAATTACCCATGATTGGAAAAACCGTCTTTCCCTTCAGACGCGTACAGCGGACGCACTGGTGAACTACCTTTCTGGCCAGATTTCTCCCCCCTAACGGCCACCAACTCTCACGCATAGTAGCTAGTAACAGTTGAGGACCACCATGGAGAAGTTTTTTATGAAAGTGCTCAAATAATAGTAAAGTTAACCTATGTTTACAACATAATAGGGTCGGGTGTTTTTTATCATACTCGAAATCACGTGAATTAGACAATCGCCCGCCTACTCTTATTATGTCATGTTTATCTAAAAATATGTTAAGACTAGAAATAGCACTTGTGGTTTTCAGTGGTAAGTTTCCCTTTAATTTGCTATATTCATGAGGAAAAGATTCCCACTGTGCGAGTCGCGTCAACATTTGTGTTGATGCACACAACTCATTCACAGATAATGGCCCCACAGTGCGCTCGTGTCGTTGTTGTGTGCGCGAATTACGGATAAATCGCAATACGTACGCACTTGTGCGACAAATACGATTGTACGACGAAAATCTGTCAAAATTAATAACTACGTTTTTATTTTGTGTCACATCACAAACCATAGACTTTGTTTCCGACTTTAGTTCTGGTAGATCAGTAGCGGCATACTCAGACTGTGAACTTACGTTTTGTTGCGACCACATCGACTCAGGATGTTGTAGGAACAGTGGGCCGTTCCACCAGAGCCTACAGTCACTAAGTGAGTCGAGAGTTAGCCCGCGTGAGACTAAGTCCGCTGGGTTATTCTTAGTACTTACATGCGCCCATATAGCATTACATGTAAGATCGTTAATTTCTACCACTCTGTTTTGCACAAAAGTTTTCAAAGAATGTGGCGACATGCGCAGCCACCCCAGGACAATAGTCGAATCTGTCCAAAAGAATGTTTTATAAAAGGTCACTCGTAAAGAGTTCTTAATTTTCTTATACAACCGTGCACCAATCAAAGCCCCGCATAACTCTAGTCGCGGTATAGAAGCAGGTTTTAACGGTGCGACCTTGCTTTTGGCACAGAGTAATTTAATTGTCACAGGCGACTTATCTGAGTATGTACGCACATAAGCGCATGCGCCATATGCACATTGCGACGCGTCGCTAAAAATATGTAGTTCTATGTATTGTGTGTGTGAACTCATTACATGACGCGGGATGCGCAATGACCGTAAACATTGTAACGTACCAATAAACTTTTCCCACGATAATACTACATCATTAGGAACCGGATCGTCCCAGTTTATTTTACATAGCCATAACTTTTGCATAACAACCTTTGCTAATATTATTGCTGGCGCTAACAGTCCCAAAGGGTCATACACCTGTGCTATCACTGATAACATGGTACGTTTAGTTAACGGGTTTGTAATATCAAGTACCCGTGATGTGAAGTGTAGTTCATCACTTTTATTAAACCATCCCATACCTAAAGTTTTATTTTGACATTGATCTCCTAACGCCAATCTTTTTGATATGTCATGGGCAGTAATATCCAGATTAAATGTCCATTTACGTAATGGAAAACACGCCGATTTTAAAGTACTAGTTACTTTATCGCACATGTCTAATAACTTATTTAAATCATCATTTCCTAGTAATACATCATCAACGTAACAGTCATCCCGAATCACGGTCGCTACCTGCTCATCATCACACTCACGCGCGAGTTGGTTCAGACATCTCATACTTAGATAAGGCGCTGACGCCGTGCCGTATGTCACGGTGTTAAGACGATAAATTCCTATTGGGTCCGATGGATTTTTACGCCATAGAATTAATTGTAAATCCCGCTGATCCGATTGTATTAAGATTTGACGATACATTTTTTCCACATCGGCACATGCTACGTGTTTATACTGCCTAAAGCGTAATAATATGGAGAAAATGTCGTTTTGAAGCGGCGGCCCAACAAACTGAATGTCGTTCAGCGACTTACCGGTAGAGGTCGACGCGCTAGCATCAAACACCGTGCGTAATTTTGTGGTGCTACTATTGTCATTCATAACACCGTGATGCGGTAAAAAATAGTGAGGCGACCCGTAGGTATTTACGCGACTCATGTGACCAAGAGTTTCGTATTCGGTCATGAATTGAATATATTTTTCCCTAAATTCGGGTAGACGGTTGAATTTTCGCTCGAGAGATAACAAACGTTTTTCCGCGGAATTGTAACTTTCTCCGAGAACTATAGGTGATTCTTTCAAAGGAATACGTACCGAGAATCGACCATCTTGGGAACGTGTTGTCGATTCCGTGAAAATATTTTCGCATTTTTGCTCGTCGGCACTAAGGATATTTCCAACGTTGGAAATCTCTTCGAGTTCCCAAAATTGCTTTAATTGTTCATCTAATTTTTGTGTATAATTACACTGAACCTGAGTTATGCGCAGGCCATTATTACTATTATACAACGGTCCCGACATTATCCACCCTAGTTTCGTATTCTGCAGATAGGGTCCCCTTTTCAACCTAATATTTCCATCAATTAATAACTCCCAAAATTTATCCGCGCCTATGAGGATATCTATATCCGACGGCGAATGAAAGTTTGGATCAGCCAGTTGAAGATTGTCTGGGATATTTATGTTATCAATATTTATATTAAATGCCGGTAACCTATTTGTGATGCATGGCAACACTACACAGTTAAGGTTTGTTTGATACCGCTTAACCTTTGAGCGTAATAGTATGTTACACGTGTGAGTAGACTTAGCGATTGACTGACCCACACCGGTAACTTGGCAAGTGGACTGTATTAAAGGTGCGTTTAACTTATCGCACAAAGATTTCGTGATAAAGCTCTGCTGGCTCCCGTTATCAAGGAGTAAGCGCGCCGTAAGAAATTCGTTGTTCTTATCCGCGATATCCACTAGCGCGGTGGACAGCAGAACCGTGGGTAACACGGACCGAGTACACGAGTCAGAACTGTCAGCTGACGTATGTAACGAGGTTGAGACATTGGCGTTGGTGGTTACTGACTGCGACTGTGTATTAATCGCATCTACCACGTTTTCTACGCTATCAATATGAATCAAACTATTATGTTTTTCTCGATGACACAGCCTACACGGGCCGAATTTACAATCGTCGACCGTATGGCCTGAACGTAAACAATTTTTACAAATATTAGTTGTGGTAACTAAGTTAATCCTCTCTTGAATAGGTAAATTAATAAACTTAGAACACGCATAAAGTGAATGATTACCTTTGCACATTACGCACACGCGCGGACTGCGTTTGGTTGGTTTCGAGTTATTATTATTATCTCCAGTGGCGACGTAACTGTGAGTAGATTGTTTTTTGTTTTGACTCTGTTCACTACCTTTGCTATCGTGAGAATGTTTACTATGTTTACCCTTAATCATGTCTAACATATCCGCTCTGTTCTTGAGAAACTTAAGTAAATCATCTAACTTCACGAAAGGCAGCTTTTTATTATCATTATAAAGTTGACCTTGAAACTGTTCCCATTCACGTTCAGTACTGGGATCTAACTTCGAAACAACTAAATAAATAATTAACGTATCCCACGCATGCGTTTGTTCCCCGAGTGAGGCAAGCGCACGTAAGTTTCTAAACACTGTGTCTATAATCTTCCTTAACTGTGAAGCCGATTCTTTATGTAACGGAGGAATCGTATGAAGAGATCTGACGTGGTTTTGTTGCAATAACCGTAAATTGTTGTAACGATTCTCGAGCAGCGCCCATGCGTGAGAGTAATTGCTGGCCGTAAATTCCAATGCACTAATCACCTGCGACGCACTATTTGTTAATGACGATCGCAAATAGTGGAATTTTTGTATGCAGTCTATATCCTCACGATCATGAATCATGCTACAATAAGTATTCTTAAATTCTAACCAGCTATCGTACGAGCCGTCAAAGGTAGGTATTTTTATGTCCGGTAACTTTACACATATTTGGCTTTTATTAACTACATTATTTTTATTTTCAGGTACCACTCTCTGCAGCAAGAGCTTGGCGGAAGCTACAACCTTATAGTACTGATCTTCAAACCGATCTCGGTCTTCCAGTTGTTTTGGAAGATCGGGTTCCGTTGTGTTTTCGTCAATTAAATCTTGTAACTCGTTGTAACTATTTAACAAACTTGAACTATTCTCTATGCGTAACTGTACCTCTAAAACCTGTTCTTCACTTAACGGGCTTACAAATCTTTTAATATAATTTTCCAAAATAGTTAGCCGACCTTTGATCACTGCTCTTTTCTTAACCAATTCCGACATCTTAGCTTCACTCATTATAAGGGATTATAAGAACACAAGAGTACTCACAGTAATCCTTCCTGCATGATACGGACGCCTGACCCGTACCGCCCGGGCAGCCCCGCGGAGCGCGAGATTAGTTAGAACTCACAGCGTCGGGTTATGACGTCACAGGCCGGGCACCGCCGCTCAACAACTACGAACACAGCACGAATATTAACACAGACCGAAAGTTAGGATGGGAAAGGATAGGAAACTCAGACCTGCCACTCCCTCGTTGCTCCCCTGTCCTCCAGTCTTGGTATTTAGCGCGTAGTGTCTTAGTGGGTACAAATTGGCGCCGCGCCGGTTGAACTTCTTCTTCTTGATTATATTCGTATTTTAATGCGACGAATATTTATATACTCGAAGATCTATGGATTCACCAGGACATTTTCATAATATTTGGCTCGTATGGACCATATGTTGGGGCTTCTCAGGAAATTTTCAATGATACGAGAGCATTTTCTTTCTTCAACTCGTTATAATTTTAAAAGCACAAGTCATACAGATAAAAAATAAAAATAGTAACAGAGATCTTGAGTTAATACATCAAAATAGTGACGGTTTTAGCGACCGAGCCGAGAGTTGCCGCGACGGTTGCCGAGATGGCGTTGGGTGTCCAAACGCAGTGGCGTTTTTACCGACCGATCGGAGTTTTCGCGACGAATCGATAGATGGTGCTGGGTTTCCAGACAACCACTTTAGCACCAACATCGTACCACAAATAACAGTATGAATCCCACAAACAAACAGGTTCATAACTCCACAAATATTATCGAATAACTTATTAAACTTCAACCAGAGTGTTCTTTCAGGATATTGAAAATCTATAGAATTTTCTTTGCATAGATTAGAAGAGCTCTCTCAAAGGTAAGTTCCAAGTGAAATGAGATGCTTTTAAAGTTATGTTAGAGTTGCTGTAATGAGTTTCAATGTGAATGGTTTAAAGTGAACTTCGTAGTTTTGGAATCAATATGGAGGGCCGTTATAAAGTTTTGTGAGAGAAGTATGGATGGGGCTTTGAATGGCATGAGTGTTTGTTTCAAACGTCAGTGTTATATTTTTATACAGATGTAGACAGCATTACGGTTTAATATTGCCGAAACGAATATTAAAAGCCAATTTCACCAAAATCTGTTAGTTAAATCCCTCGTTACCCATACAGGGACTTTCTTTTAATTTGGCCAATAAGGGGCATTTCTGAAACCGTAAGAGATACGAAAAACATTCCTAGGAGATATCGCGGCCCTGAAATGCAAAGGCCAGTCGAAAGAACACTGCGATTTTAAGTCAGAACGACTCTGAAATTCTCTTCTGTTCTGTTTTGGGTGGGAGGACTCATTTTTTAATTATGTTTCAGGCGAAACATAATCAAAAAAATGAGTTGAGTTTTCATATATGAAAACTATTTAAAAACAAAAAAAACTAGTGAAAAGCCTCTCTACGTTTTTGTAGTTTGTCGTTTCGTGTACTAGTTAAGCATAAACATGCTGTACTTTTTCTAACTTTGTCTCTATGGTAAAACTCATGTTTTATAACTGAAGCTGCATCACGATAGCCTGCAATGTATGAAATGAAATTCATTGCTTTAAAAATCTAGTGAAAAATGGTATCATGATTTTTTTTAGTTACTTGTTATGTAGGTGTTTAATACATAAAGTGCCGCAACGTTACCATTAAAAAATGCATCGCGGCCCTGGAACACAATTACGACACATAGAAACGCTGTGATTTTTACACCCCGACAAAAATAAATCAAGTGCTATTCTATACAAAATCTGAATTACGTATCGTAATATTACATTGCGAGTTTAAAACAATAGAAAAATTCAACAGAAATTTTTGGACCAGACACTCGTATAGTCGGAGAATCAACTCATTTCAACGATGTATCGATGAACTATTGGGTTGAGGAATAAGTTCGTAGCGTTTTGATCAAAATGTTTTATTTGAACAGAACCAATAATTGTCTCAATACATTAATCAACAATATATTCGCCATTGCTGTTTACGACTTGCTCCCACCTCTCAACCAATTTATTGATCCCTTGAAGAAGTTGTTGAGCCATATTTTGAGATCGTCTTCGTTGTTAAAAGTAACACCTTTCAGTTCGTTTGACATTGAGCGGAACAGGTAGTAATCAGTTGGCGCTAGATCTGGAGAGTATGACGGATGCTGAAGAACCTTCCAATCGAGCTCTTGGAGTGCGGCTTTGACGACTTGAGCAGTATGGGGCTTGGCGTTATCGTGAAGGAGAATGATTTGGCCTTGTCGATCGGGTCTCTTTAGCTGAATCGCCTCATTTACGCGGCGCAGTTGGGCAATATAAATATCCTTATTGACGATTTTGTTCCTCTCAAGCATCTCCCAATGCAACATACCCTGCCAGTCCCACCAAACGCAGATCATTGTTTTTTGTGGGTGAAGATCTTGCTTGACTCTCGGCTTCGGCATCTCTCCTGGAGCCACCCACTCTTTTCTTTGTTTCAAATTTACGTATAGGCACCACTTCTCATCTCCCGTGACGATTCGGTATAAAAAACGTTTCTTTTGACCATGTGTTGCTCGGTGGCGGGCAAGATATTGAGAAGCAATTTGAAGGCGTTTCTCTTTGTTGTCTTCAGTCAGCTCGTGAGGTACCCAGGCTCCCCATTTTTGGGAAAATCCCATCGAGTGAAGATGATTGAGAATCGTTTTCTGATCGCAGTTCATTTGTTGGGCCAGTTCATGGCTTGTTTGGCGACCATCGTCCTTCAAAAGTGCTTTGAGACGCTCCTCATCGAATTCCACTGGTCTTCCACTGCGAGGTGAGTCATTCAGGTCAAAGTCACCCTTTTTAAACTTTGCAAACCATTTCCGTGCTGTGGACTCGCCTATGACACCGTCTCCGTACACATCGCAAATTTCGCGGACTGCTTCGGCAGCTTTTAGACCTCTTTGAAAAGCAAAAAAAAGCAAATGTCGAAAATGCTGATTTTTACCTCCTGGATACTCCATTTCTAAACCTCACAAATAAAATATTTTGAAACAATGATTAGCACAGTTTTATAGAACAGAAAGAGCTCTTTCGAATAAATGTAAACACTTCGTCAAATAGTGAACATATCGTACTTAAACAAAAGTAAATATAAAACGCTACGAACTTATTCCTCAACCCAATAATTTAGACTTCGTTATGTAATATGTATGTTTCTCATACCCAAAAATTTCTAAAGAGCCTTAATATAAAAACAGTTACCACAAAACACCTCAATTTCTAACCAAAAACATTTCTAACACGACCAAAAAAAAAGCCAAAGAAACTGCCTTTACGCCTTTCCAGCACACACGATACCCAATTTATTCTTTAACCAATCCGTCCAATCCTCTGTAAGTCCACTAAACCAGGTCCGTTTACATGGAACGTGAAAATCTCACGCGAGTTCAAGTAAATAAACAGCACTCGCAGGCCGTACATGGCTCCTGTCAAACGTAATAAGCCTCTTTGAGTGGCGTTAGTCACGTAACAAATGAAAGAATATACGAAAATATACGAAAATACACGAAAATATACGAATATTTTCATCCTTCTTTTGCGTGCTTTCGGGAGTCGT
Organism: Agrotis puta; assembly: GCA_943136025.2. NCBI lineage: Eukaryota > Metazoa > Arthropoda > Insecta > Lepidoptera > Noctuidae > Agrotis > Agrotis puta. The sequence continues at coordinate 1,864,051 of OW964168.2, forward strand.
GTGCGCGGTAATGTTTGTGCGTTTGATGCTGTTTCTTTGTGAATTGGTGGAGGATGAAAGCGTTTTGAATACAAAACACGTGTAGTGCATTATCTAGTTAGGTTTTGTAATTTCTGTAACTAGGTAACTCTGTTTTTTATGTAGCAAATAAAATAAGTATTATATATATTATTTTAAATATTATATATAATATTAATAAATAAATAACCAAGACCAGATATAGGCATACGTATTTATTATTGTTTTTTTTTTAAATTACATTTCTAGTTATTAGAAAGTAGAAGAAAGTATGTCGTAATATTTAAAATAACTAATCCTAAATCTTTTTCGTAACAATTACATGATTCAAAATAAAGTCTTTAATCATGTAGGTATACCGTGGCCTGACATGCAGTATTCAGGCTAAGTACAGACGCACTAGAACGGCTTTTCAAGTTTTTGTGAGGTAATGTAAACGGGAACTTTCACGTAAATTTGATGGAAAAAAAATTTTCCTCATTCGTACAATGAACACCGTAAATACGCAAGGCACGCTTTAGTAAAAAGTATGGAAATCTGAGCTGACTCAATTTACGTTACCGTTGACGCTTTGTGAAGAAGACTAAATGAGCGTCTAACGCGCTAACATAAACGTGAAACAACAAGCGGAGAAGCACGCGGTATGCCTTGACTCGTGCCACTGTAAACACGTTTACAAGTCGTGATGTGAGCTTCCTGAACTATGTGTGAATAGTGGCTTAGGGCTAGATGCTCTTTTTCATGAGGACTAACCTACTTAGATAATCTTTACGGTGGCATTTTTTTTTTATCGTCATAAAATCATCAAATGAGTCCTCCCACCCAGGGCAGGACGGGAGGGACTGTCAGACTTGTACTGACTAAAATCCACGGTGTCCTTCAATAGCCCTTTACGTACCGGGGTCACGGTAATCCCTTGGTCCCGCGACCCCGGCAGGATTTGGCCCTCTACAGGCCCAGTCACTATGCTGACACTCTTTGAGGCGCGCGTGATAGCGAGTCGCCCATTACTCGCTGCCCGCATGCCCGCGCCTACGGTGGCCGGAGATCGTCTTGCGACGTCCGACGCCGTGGGCGTCTACCACTGCGGCTGGGGTGGAGGGAGGACGCTGTCCTCTCCCTCAGGCGGCCCGCCTCCTCCTTTACGAGCATGACTGCTTCGCAGAAGGAGGCGACCGCTTCCCACTCCGTCTCGCCACGCAGCATTGCCTTTATGAGTAGATTTTCAACGTTAAGCCGTGCTTGCATAATATGTCGGTTCATAGATGGGTGACCACAAATTGCACACCGAGTTTCGCCAAGTTGTTAGTGCCAGCTGTCATTTGTAGATGTTAAATATATGTGACCCGTGAGTCTGTGGCCCGAAAGACCTGCAAATATTCTTAACGACAGATTTCGCGTTACCCCGTACTAAAAGCCTTTACCCACACAGCGCGATCCGTTTCGGCGCTTCGATTGAAATTTGAATTGATCGATATGAATGTTCATATGTGCTTTCTTACTGCCGGCGTCAGATCGCATTGCGTTCTTCTTTTACAGAGATAGCATTCGATCGGATCATATTGCCAGATCAGATCGCCGGACAGATTGCGGTCTGTGGGTAAAGGCCTTTAGTGAGTTGTGAAAGTCCGATAGGCTGTTATTATACGTAAAATAATTAAAAAAAAGTATTTAGCTGCACCCAGTTAGGCTAGAAGTCGATTCTAACATAGTTACGGAAAGACTAAACAAAATTAAAACGCTAAAAAAGATGACCCATACTAGGAATTTCCTCATACTACTATAGTTTATGGTTGTTGATTTTGAAGTACTGAATGGTGACCTAGTTTTTCATGGTAGGAAAATTCCCATGTCTGATATTTCTTATCGCGTTATTTACCGAACACATTCTTGATTCATACCGTAAACAATATGACAGGAAATATCGATGTAATGTTCAGTTGTTCACCTTAATATTTATGACTAATCCATCTCTTGTTATGGTCGTTTTTGTTGTATGTTGCGGAATTGTCTTAATTATACACAATTGCCCTGGAACGCAAAGGTCAAATGACGGGGCAGGGTGTATTTTATTTCTCCGTAAGAGAGTGACAGTCCTGGTCCTCCCAAGGCAGTTTGATTTAATGATTTTACCACCACAAAAAACGGGTTTACCTAGCAGTCAGTTTCTACTTGCCAGAAATTCTGGAGCCCTTTTTTGACACCATTGAATGAACGAACAGTACTTGCTTATAAGCACAGAGTTCGCAGCGCGGGTCACCTCGTGTCTGCTCGAGACTGCGCGCCCTGCCATACTAGTGTTGTTCATGGTGGGTTACTGGTACTGCCCTACAGTTGTTGACAAGTTTTTCAGTGTAGCTCTAATCTCGCGGAGAACCGCGGCATTAAATTTGATGTTAGATCTTAACTAATTTTATAGACAAGTATAGATTATTTTTGAGGTGATTAAATTTTTTGAAGAACCGATAATTAATTCGTCTATAACTTTGTTTTTTATGTATGTTCTCCGATTTCGCGAAGATATCTGGACCGATTTGGATAATTCTTCTTTTTTTTTGAAAAGGTACACTTCACAGATGGTCCCATGGTAATCAGGTCAGGATCTGATGACGGGATCTTGGAGAATAAAAAACTGTTGCATATCAAGTAATTATGTGAAGCCGGTTACTTTGTTTCGTATCTCCTTAGTAATTTTGACCGACTTCAAATAATAACTTTTAATTCTTATTACTTTTTATACTTTTAATAGTTATTTTACACTCTTTTGTTTCATTATTTTTTTTATCTTAAAATTCGGTTCCATTCTTTTTCTAAAATTTTGGAAGTCGGATTATTTGTAATCTGACTTCCAAAAGGATGTCGTAGGTTATATTAAATCCGGCACAAATCTGTAACTTTGTGATGACTGTAATATAATCATAACATGCCACTAGTTTAGTCACAAAAGTTAACGACCAACAAAGTAAAATGAGTTTATACAAACGTTAAAATTTACATTTATTATAATATACCATGCACATGAACCAATCTATCTTGAACCTTCTCACAAAACATTCTCCCTGAACTTACAGACAAAGTTATCCAGGATAGTTGAATTGTGTATTCCGGTAACGGGGCGGGATCTCTTAATTTTAAGTGTGGACATGCCCTACAATCTCTTGTTGAGGATTCCTTAACGTAATTTAAATTATCGTGCGGAGTGTGTGTGTGTGTTTCTTCGTGGTGTTGCTTGTGTTTTTAGTTAAGACGGAAGTTCACGTTTCCTCGTTATTGTTGCATTGCAAAATGCGGGATAATAAGTACCAAAGAAAACTATTGCCACTTTCAGTCTGGTAGGCAGCGGGGTGGATGGGACCATGTCAATATTATTTATTCAGTGCCATTCATTCCGTTACACGTCGATGCTGACACTAGTGGGGTCGGTGGTACAATTTTTCTCAACTAACCCGTTGACGGGGCAGGACTCGCTGGGTGGATGACACCAACCCATCAACTGTGCCGTCAAAGGATCTACATTGTTCAAACATGTATTTTTAATCAACATAAATTATGAAAGTTCTTTTTTTATAACATTGCCCCACAATAGGAATTTCTCGTGTGTCGTGGGTGCGTTTACAAACATATATACTCACTAACACAAACGCCCAGACCCAAAACAACTACTGGTCGATCATACAAATATTGGCTCTGGGCAGGATTCGAACCCGCGACACGCAGCTCAGCAGTCCAAGTTTTCGCTTCCTTCTGTATAGAGAAACAGAATTCTCTTAAGCCTTTGTCAAACAGACAGGCGTGGCGAATGCGAAGCGAGAGAACGTTTTTATTTGTAATGTATGGAATTGTTTGAATTCAGTCACATGGAAAAGCGAAAGCGATCCGATAGCGTGACCGAACCGATGCGAAGACGTGGCGAAGGCGTATTTGCTCTGTTTGACGTCGTTAATAAAAAGCCAGCTATTACGACTGCCACGCCTCGGTTCGCTGCACCCAGTTTGACATCTCGTATCGGTTCGTTATCGCTTCGAACTCCGTCCGGTTCGCTATCGCCTGTCTGTTTGACAAAGGCTTTAGGAATAGGTAAATACATGCCTATGTATTTTACTTCTACGTCAACATTACAACATTTTCTTACATCGTCTTGAACCCTTCTCAAGTGCAATAGAGTACCTAAATTACCATGCTGATTTTTCCTTCGATTCATGAAAATGAAATATTTTTTCTTGCTGATAAATGTGTTCACATTCGACCCACTGAAGTCCCATTTTCCGATACTCTAGGGGAAGTAATGAGGGCCCCATTGAAAGGAAAAGATCCTTATATAATACCAAGGTTGTGCCGCTGACCTTTCTGCACGGTGACGTGAACGTGAAATAATAAAAATTATTATTTTCCAATTATTGTTTATATATTGAGGCCTTTGTTCATCAGAGGACGTCTTCCGGCTGATGATGATGATGACGTTATTATATTTTCTGCTATGGTGTGAATCATCTATTATTTAATCTAACTCAATATAAAAATGCTACATTTTGGGAGAATGGATGTATGGATGGATGGTTTTATTATTATTTTATTATTGCACTAGATTCCGCCCGCGACTCCGTCCGCGCGGATGTCGGTCTTCGCGTGGATGGTTTATTTCCCCATTTTGAGTAACTCTGACAATGACATCTTATAAATATTACGGCGCTGAATCCACAACGTGTGTTCGCGGTTCTACAGAACAACGTCTATGAATAAAACTGAAAAATAAGATTTTTTTTCTACGTATTTTTCCAGGATAAAAAGTATCCTATGTTATGCCCAGGATAATAAGGAATAATTATACCAAGTTTCATCGAAATCGAACCCTTAGTTTTCACGTGATGCTTGCACAAACAGACAGACAGACAGTCAGACAGACAGACAGACAGATAAAAAAAATTTTAATCAAATATTTGGGTTTGGTATCGATCCAGCAACATCCCCCGCTATTTATTTTTTCAATATTTTCAATGTACAGAATTGACCCTTCTACAGATTTATTATAATATAGATAGATTGCATAAAAATTATTAAACAGAGGCCCTAGCATGAATTTTACGTATTTGGCCGTAAAGTATTGTGACGTAAATTGTATGCAAAAGGAAAAACTGTCTTTAGTGTACGAACGAAAATCTAATTCGAACCATGAAATAACAAAAAACGGGAAATCTCGTGTTATTGGTTCGGATTTGAATGACTTTTCTATATCGATAGTCTATCCATAATCCAGATTAACACAAAGAATACCTTTTATCCCGATTTAACTATCCTGTGTGAATATTTTCGTAGGCAAATATCCGGCAACAGTTTTAAAATAATAATTCTATTATCAGCTGAGCGCAAATAATTTAAGCTACGAGCCATCAATTCTGTGGCTCACCAGTTAACCCTATTCGATTACCGAAGTTTGAAATTCAAGACGAGACCGAAACCGAGACGGCTACTGATATTTGAAATCTGATTTTGGTTTGGTTGTCCAAACTGATTTGTTATGTGGTCTGTGGGTTATTTTGGATCATAGATTGTGGTTCGTACCTATCTTCTTGTTTATATTGTTCTCTAGGAGATAATACGAATTTTATTGAGAAAATGGGTATAGAGATTTGTGCGGAAATAACTACGAAGAATCTTCTTAATAACTTGTTTTGTTTTCTTAAAATTCTCTAAATTAATGAGACCTTCTCTTCATCTGTATATATTTTTTTCAAGAAACTGTTAAGGCAAGCCAATAGTTTTAAACTCACAAAGGCTTAAATTTAAATAAACGGGGTGAATTTAACTAATTTAATTTAACTATGAGGAATATCAAAAAATTATTGAAAGAAGTTTCGAGGCCGATTTTGACCAAAACTAACTAGCATTATTGGATATTTGAATAATCAACAATCCAGGCCAAGCATCGAACCTGTTGATTTCGGAATAAAAAACACATGCTGTATTACTAAACGAAACTAACCTCGCTTACAAGGATCGAATTCTGGAAAGTACTGACATACGACAAACTTGAGGAAGTAGCCGAATTTAATGTAAATTAACAATTTGCTTTGTTTTCTCTTTCTCTTTTTTTTCTCTTTATGAAAAACTAGCAAAGAAAACCTAATCCTACTTACACTGTCTGTCAACACAGCATAATCTACCGTAGCATTAAACTTGTAATTCCGCCTGTTTCACCTGTAATTCTACCTGTTATATCTGTAATTCCATCTGTTATGCCTGTAATTCCACTAGGTAATATTTGTGAGCGGACGCCTACAGGAGATTCGTATAACATTTTATATGCTGCTATCTTGCAAAACGTCCGCGTTTAGGTACTTTTAACTGAGGTGAAGATTATGTTTTCTTTTGGTAGCCGGTGGAGCAGATTACTGGCGTTTAAGCCTTTGTCAAACAGACAGGCGTGGCGAATGCGAAGCGTGACGTTTTTATTTGTAATGTATGGAATTGTTTAAATCCAGTCACATAGAAAAGCGAAAGTGATCCGATAGCGTGACAGAACTATCCGACTGACGTCTCGTATAGGTTCGGTATCGCTTCGGACTCGCCTGTATGTTCGACAAAGGCATTAGTGCTGTGTTTATCGGTGGTTTTATAAAAAAAACAAGCTTCTGGGTTAAGTAACATTTGGGTTTGAGACCATAACCACTGGTCGAAATACCCTCGAATCAATTACCCTTGAAGTCGAAAACTCTTTGGAAAGCATGCTGGACTCGGCTGTCATGAACTGTACATCTTTGACAGTCGTTACATTTTGTCAGAAGTTCGAAAATCTGACGTGAATTGATGTTATTATGGGCCAGTTATTTGATTACTAGTTGAGTACCTAATGATTAGTCGTTAATGGAAAGTTATTGAATGCTAATTGTTAACTTAATTTATTTTTTATTTATTTTGTGCCCATTAACAATTACGTTGCAAATTATAAAGAACTAGCTTTTGCCCGCGACTTCGTTCGCGTGGAATAGTGAAAACTATCCTATGTCCTTTCTCAAGTTCCAAACTATGTCTGTACCAAATTTCACGCAAGTCGGTTCAGTAGTTTAGGCGTGAAGAAAAGACAGACAGACAGACAGAGTTACTTTCGCGTTTATAATATTAGTTTGGATTATTGTGGAAAGAATAATTCAGTACACCGCGGAAGGAATCGGAAGTTCGCAGTTTCAAGTCCTATCCACAATAGATTTTTATTTTCTACAAAAATTCTTGACTTATCTTCTGTTCATATAACGGGCCCTAAGTTATTGGATTTTAAGAGACAACACCTCCATTAATAAAAAAACACAGTACTTCGTTTTCCAAGAAGGTTCTACCATAGAATATTTACAGGTGGTAGGTAAACTTTTGACAATCTCTACTATAGAGATTCTCTTAAAAAATACTATGTAATAGTACAAATTTTAATACTTGTGTTGCTAAGGAGAATTAATTATCACATTTACGACACAGTTGTTACTAATAGCGTGTCTGTGTTCTAATTTACGTCAATGTTATAAAACTAATGAGCGCAACATTTGTGTCGAGATTTAATGACACATAGGCTTTGATATAAAATAGTCAGACATTAGGCTGTTTTTGTTACAATTTCTGTCATACTTTTTAACCTAACGAATTGATATTAAAGATAATTAATTTCAGTCGTTATAATAATATGAAACTTTAGTCTACTTCACGAAATATTCAGTGTAACAAATGGGAGTGATGCATATTTCTTTTAATTTTAAAATTTTTGTTTCTTTGATTCCCATATTTACTGTAGAAGGCAAAATTAAAAATAGAATTGCCAACAAAAGAAATGAAAAAATAAAGAGCATAAAAGTAATATATGTTTAGTCCGCCAGTTAGAGTATTGAAAAATAATGGACACGTATTTTTTGGTTTTTTAAATCAGTGAATATTGACAAAAATAAAACGCTTTGAAATTCGAGTGTGGGGGCTAACGACTGTAAAATTATACCGTGTGTGTGTGAGTGACGTTTTGTGACTTTTAGAAGCGTTGTATCTTCGTCGTTTTTGGTTTTCGTTACAAAAGATAAAAATACGGGTCAAATTTTTTTTTCATTAAAATAGCCTATTCAATATCTATTGAAGTGTTGTAAGATGGTTGGTGGCATTGTCTAATATGACCAGGATTATTCAATAAAATAAAGCATATATTATTTATATAATTTATTTAACAGACTTCATCAAATGAAAATTACAACATCATTGAGCAAATCAACGGTAGAACATGAAACTTCATCGTATAAAATTTATATTAAAAACGAAATAATCACTATTTCTAATAGCTATACATATATTAAATAAAACTTCCATATAAACAAATATTTCAGAGACACGTTTCACTAACAATTCATTATTTTATCAATGTTTTATTTTCAATAGATTTCTTACACGAATTTAATATTGTCTACATCATTTTAATACATACAGTTATCTTTATTTAATGTGATGTTTTGGTGTATTTACTTATGTAGGTAGTAAGATAGTTTTTAATTTGAAATAAGTGATTGATTTAATTAAACGAATTTTATTTTCCTACTAAGTTTATATCAAATTAAATCAATCACTTTTGACAAATGAATGTTAATTTTAACTGAATTATTGCACCAAAATCAATCCTTTTTAGCGCCACATAATACGACCAGAAGCCCGATCATACTGAATATCATTCTAATAAATCTTTAATCTGTCGCAAGGTGTGTGACAGACCTAACGCTTCATTCGTAACGTCATGCGTTGCGACTTTAATAAAAGACATGGACACTATTCGCTTCTTTCTTGCCCATGTCTAGAGTGCTTAAAGCATCCACAGGATTGATCCACCTGGTTAAGCCGAGGATAAAAACCTTGGTTGACCTGCGAGATAGAATAGAATCACTTATTTCTTTCGCGCCGGTACTTGCGTTGTGGTTACTCGTGGCGTGGTTGAAATCATTTCTGTCATCAATTTTATGCAGCTGCTGCCCCAAGACGCGTCTCGCTTGAGCCTGTTATTCGTGGCCAGGCCTTTTACGACTGCTCATACACTTTTCCAAGTAACAGTAACGATATATTATATTATTTTAAGCATAAAAAAGATTTTATCAGCGTACAGAAGTTTTTTGGCATTTTTATGCTAATGTTAAACTTGGCAAGTTTACAAGTTACTTTTTGGGTATATTTTGCGTGTTTCGAGATTTATTATGAGACATAAATGCTTACTTGTATTCCAGTTAACTTTGAATTAAAACGTAGATATTTGGAACGATTTTGCGTTTCGAATTTGAGAAGATTCCAGACTTTAAAAGGTTTTTGTTTGTGAATATGATTTTGTTAAATTACTTATTGCACCACTGGTAATGAATGGAGATTTTAATTAAGCATGGCAAAATTACATATCGCTGAAATAAAATTGGCAATTTTTCATGAGATGTATTGAGGCGAGGTTTGAGAATACTAAAAAAACGAAAAATATCCCTCTATGAGACGAAACATTTTTAATAAATTTCATATAATTAGAAATGTGTGAATACCTTAACTGGATACTAACTTACACGCAGAAAGTCATCACACATCAGTGATTTCATGCCACATTTAAAATTTTTAGTTTTAACATCATTCCGTTTATTTATTTTGGTATTTTATGGCTTGTAGAATTTGCGAGTTTTTGTTGGGGTTTTCTAAATAACATATAATTTATAAGTGTGTTAACATGTCACTACGAAGACCTTATGATAGATTCTTTACAACGATTACAAAATGAAGCTAATATATAAATCAACCGTCTTACAACTTATAATATAAATATTTATTTCATTAAAAGGAAGGGATTCACGCTTAAAAGAATCTCAGGTCTTATTATCTTAAAATTTTTTTTTACAATAGATGTCTTTATTAGCTGCATGAATTTTAAGATTTCCAATTATTTTATATTACAATTTTTCCTTAGCCTTGGCGATTCACAATTAATTTATATTTATTTATTAAACATATCAGTAACTTTTTCTAAGCTCAATGAAGAGTAACAGGATAGCTACACATGTTTTTATACAAAATAAAAAACAAATATGAAATGAAAGTTCCGCAACTTTGTTGCAGGCTTAGGTAGTCTGCAAAAGTTGCGTCGTGTGTTCACTTCTTTATGTGAAATACTTTACTATTAGTCCACATCGAGTGATGACACTTTAAACTTTATTTTGGCTAATACTTATTTATCTACTAAAGTCTACGGATCACACAATTTATTACAAGGACATCCAAGAACTTCTTATCACTTATATTTTACATAACTATATACATTCCTTAATTATGTGGCTTTTCACAGATGCTATATAAACTAATAAACACGTGTTTGAAAAAAAAAACAAACTATACATTATTAAGACGTGAAACATTTCGTTGTATGCGATGTCAAAATAAAATTGTATATAGTTTTTAATTAAAATTGAACAATGGGGGATTTTTGAATACCTGGTTTCAGAATCCACAGCTTTTTCTTTAAGACAGCTCTATTTAAATGGACTGACGACCTTAATAACCCTCCTTGTGTAGCAGGTGGCTAAAATCGTGGCTGGGAGAGATTAGAAGTGGAAGACAGGACAAGTCCATATGCCACGGGTGAAAATGAGGTGGGATTTTCCAGTCGAGCTCTTCGGCTGAACGTATTCGAAGACCAAGAAGAAGTTTTAGTCAGTAGGTGTCTGTCAGACCCCAGGGAGCAGGATATCCTTGAAAATATACGAAGCTAAAGAAAAGGTGTTTTTGAGTAGCTTGGTAGGGGCCTATGTCCAGTAGGGAATTGAGTGGTTTGATTTAGTGAATTGATTGAGGACATTTAGTAGTCATCGACACTGCTACATTTACTGCAGAAATATCAATTGCTGAAGTAACATTCCCATAGAACTTTAAACCCATTTCTTATCCAATGAAACACATATAGTTAAACACTCGTAACAAGACCAATTCTATCTCTATTCTACCAAGAATAGACATAGTTATTTCTATGAAATTCGTCATTTTTTGCCCAAGTATGGCTCGATTTCTCATTTTATTGCTCGAATTTGTATTAACAGTGAACCATAGTTATCGGTAGTAAACTTTTAAGGGCCTGAGCAAGTAGACTCGCGAACAAAAGAACGCTACGACCCGTAGACTACTGAAGAAATATTTTTTTGTCTACATTTTAAACATCGATAGAGGTCTTTCTACTTTCCGCCATTTTGACTATCCCTTCGTCAAAATTTGTTATTACGGTTGCAATTTACGCATGTAGGACCATTGTTTAGCTATTGTGATTCGCGGACAAAGAAAGTGTTAACATACATATATGTACTTACACCAGTGTATTGCAATAGATCGCATAGCTATCCTTAATCTGATTAGGTTAAAGATAATTGCACAGTTCGAGCATTATTATAATGTTATTATGCATAAACCCATTAAGCATTAGCTCGGCTATCTGCCAGGATTGGCTTAGGTTTAGCCACAGAATGGCTTATGATGGTTAAGCCTTTCACCACATTTAACCTTCGGTCTATTTTGGGGAGGTTCATTCTAACATTGTTAACGATGAAAAGTCTTTGCTTGACCCGAAACAATACCTCTTTTCATCTGGTTAAGCACCGAGTAAATATTTAATTTTTTATCATCATTATTTTATTGGGTTATTTTTTATTGTGTCTCATTTGGCAGAAGTTTGCTTTTCGTTTACAAATTGTTACTTTCGCATGAGTTCTAACCATGTTCAACCTGCTCCGGTGAGGTCAATTCTCGTTCCATAAGTGACAATCTTGGCTCTACTCTCAATGTTATAGCAAAAAAAACAATAAATTGGATTAGGAACTAACCCAATTTATTTAGGTACCTAAGTGATTACTATAAGTGCCATGAACTCACAAACTGTTACTATGAATTAACACGATATCAAAGACCACAAAGATAGAAACTTGTCGACTGAATTTTATATTAAACATCGTGATTTTTTTCTTTTGTTTGCTTCAATGTCTCTCACAGCCTGTATAATTATAAAATAATAAATAAAAATATGACACCACGTGTGTAACTTGTAGTCCCGTATACGTGTAACGGTAACCCACATTACATTTTTTTATTTTATTTTAACTTAAAACTCAGTTTCTTATTTTTAAAATTCCCTCTTATTTACATATAAATCGGAGCATTCCAGTCGTCCGAAGCAAGACATCATCGCAGGATATTCCTGGAAATAAAAAAAAAATTAATAATCTGAAAACGTTTTGTAAATTTTTGTTTAACTCAATGAAAAATATTTGGAAACTGTATCATAATTGGAATAAAATGTTTCAATGAAAACGGAATAAGGAATGGATACGGTGCAGAATACCGTGAAAGTTTTCGAATAAATAACAATTAAACAGTTTGTTTTATTGTAAATTCTCTCCTTCTTCAATTTACTTAATTTTTAGCAGAAACAAATCTAAAACAAGGTCCAATTATTTTAAACAAAGAACAAGAAATTAAAAGCTTATCAATCTGGTTAGAGTTATGCAACATAAAGTCGATTTCACTGTTGAAACATAAAACGCTGCTTTTCCACCAGCGATGTGCTATGCTACGGTGCTATCGATGAGTTTGATATCCACCAATCATATTCATTAGAGCACATAGCACAGCACTGGTGGTAACAGATCCAACTGAGATATGCTTTTTATATGGAAGGATGCGTACTATGGATGTCTGCTATGGATGTCTGCTATAGATGCGTGCTATGGATGTGTGCTATGGATGCGTGCTATGGATGCGTACTATGGATGCGTGCTATGGATGCCTGCTATAGGTCTTCTTCCCCATTATGGATACATCGCATATCTCAAGCTGCGCATCACTAAAAAATAAGAACAGCAATTACCTTATTTTGTTTCGTATTTATTAAACTTTTGACTTACCTAAATATGACGTCCCACATAGCAAAAGTATTGCTGACGAGCAGAAGTAGCAATGACGCTGCCACAGGACCTGAGGAAGAAGAAAATAAATGAGCATCGAAATAACAAACAACGTAAGAGTAAGCCTCTTCGTAGACAACGCGACGCAAGTCTTTGATACCTTACGACTTTGTTATTCAGGCAACCATCGCAATGCAAATCCATAGAGTTTCGTACACAGAAGCTCGCACTAGGCGTATTAAAGGATTCGCCTTATATTTTGAAATTTCAAAATGTATGTAGGAGAACAGTGTATAAGACGGGGACGCGAGGTATGATGGGAAATCACATACTTAAGGCAAACTTAACATAATACTAACGTAGCGAAAGCGCCAACAGGGCGCCATTTGTTAATGACCGCTTGCAAATGACGTCCTGATGGCGCTTGCGCTACGTTAGTGTTGTGTTAAGTATGCCTAAATAGTGTATGTCCCCATTACATCCCACGTCCCCGTCTTATACACTGTCCCCCTATGGCCATTTACACACAACTCCAGTCGTCCAAGAGGTCAGACGGGGAACAATGGTTTGGCTTTTCTTGAATAATTATTTTAAATTGACAGTTTGTCCATGTTCGACGTGGATATAAGACGTGGCCTTCCCAGTGTATTTTCAGTTGACAACTACTTCGAATGGTATAGAAAAAAAATGAATACTTGAGCAGGTCATCACCTGAAACTAATTTAGTAACTAGGGCCCTTACGTCCAAGTCCGACTCTGCACATTATAATTCTATCTCATGACGTACGATGAATGTTAGCAAGCTCTTCTAATTCAGATTCTTATCTAATTCAGCATTAACAATATCCTCAATAAAGATATGACAAGTCTAATTAGTTAATTAACTGGAACAACTTTCCCTTAATCAGTAACTAATATCGTACCTATCCTTTTGTTTTGTGTAACAGGAATCCCTTTTTATTTATCAATATTTGTAGGTACGAAGAAAACAAAACATGATGTTGGTAAAAATATTTTGCCATCGGGTCGGAATAACAATTTCGGGAAAATATCGGATACTGTTAGTAAGTACATGGGTTTGGTAATATTTTAGATATTTTGGGAGTCATAGAAAAGGCTCGAATTATTAAAAAATAATGTACATATTTCAGGTCTATACACTTTAGAAATCGCAATATGTTTGGTCTTTCATAGCCGTTTCGGGCATAATACTTTTTCATTGACTATTAAAAAAAAAATTGTGTTAAATTCTTAAAAGATTTATTTGACTTTAACATCAGCAAAAATGAAATAAATGTTATATTTAATAAATGTCAAATTAATGTCAATATTAGGGTTCTAAAAATGTGACAGAAAATAAATTCCTCCGAAAAATACTGAGCGTTAAAATTGGACGAATGCAAAAACTGCTAGAGACGCGACGGCCAGTGGACAGCGTAATATTACTTTTTCCCAAACCACATGTTACCAAAAGGATCTTTATTTAATAAACTAGATCAAATGAACAATAGATTTGGGGCTAGAAGAAACGTATTAGGAGCAGGGTGAACCGTCCCCCTGGTCGACCAGTTAGGGTTATGCCACATTTGGATTTCCAGAAACGAATATCTTGGTTCTCATGTTTCACGCTCATTGGCAGATAACTTTATCTAAACCATGCTCATTTTATAAGTGAATTTTGTAAATTATTTTTGAAAGAATTTTAACATAGAAACGTTAAACTCTTCCAAAAGTATTTGGATATTTAAGATATTTTAAACAAGGGTTTAAAATATCTTAAATATCCAAATACTTTTACCAACTATATGGAGAGGCCAGTAAGTGTTTGAAAACTAACCTACACATACTATAGATATTTGTTATGAGTATGCAATGGCACAATATAGCGTACAAAAATTAATATGCTTTATTTATTACACATACATTACACATACATCATTCATGAAATCAAAAAGAAAAATGAGTTTTCACTTGTGGCTTAAGTTCGCCTAAAGAATCAGCCTAAGAAGTCATAATTAAGAATGAAAAATTAAACAAACCAAAACAATTATGGGTATTTGTGTACGTGAATTTCTATGTTTATAAATAAACGCACGCATAATAATAAACGCACCCACGATACAGGAGGAATTTCTAGTGTAGGATAACGTATTTATTAAAAAAAAACCCCGTACCATCCCTAAGCTGACCTCTGTCGAAGTCACAATATCTTTATCGATCAGAACTCGGGCTTTTTATCAACATCGAAAACAGAATTCCGTATAACAAATGGGTAGTCGTTGGACGCTATTGACACAGGCCAGTTCGCGGTGTTTCGGATAAGCAGAATTTAATGATATTGTGTAGGGTGCATCGTTTATAAAAGATTTAGGGTATTTTTGGAAACGCTTGTGTTCTGGTGGATTTGGGTTTTTGGCTTTTGGCTTGAGCTTACTTTTTTATCACTTGGGTCTATTTTTGAGAGCACTTAAACATGTATGATAGTTTATTAAAATTTTGTTCTAACTTTTTATTTTTATTTATCCAGTATCGTCGATTTAACAGTTAATCACTAAACCACTGCGCCAATATGTGCCATCTCAATTCATTGTTTGCTTAAAATTGCCCGTTGATCTAAAGCTTAGCGTCACAAAGCAGTGACGGGGCCTGTAGAGGGCCAAAGCCTGCCGGGGTCGCGGGACTTACCCTTTACCGTAACCCCGGTACGTAAAGGGCTAGTGAAGGACACCGTGGATTTTAGTCAGTACAAGTCTGACAGTCCCTCCCGCCCTGCCCTGGGTGGGAGGACTCATTTGATGTTTTTACCACGAAAAAAAAAAGCCTCAAAGCAACGTGGCGATGCCGCCAGGTGTTTTGGGCATAAAACTGGATGACAGCGTTGAGGAGGAGATTTTTAACAGTTTATTCTAGGCTTAGTGACACTTAAAATAGAGATAGATTTGGTCCGTCAGCACACTTTTCTATTACACTCTAAACTGCGTATTCTGAAGTCAATTCCACTGAAAAAATGAATACTTAATTATTTATTGCATTCCATATGTTACAAAGATGGTAAAAAATAAAAAGGTACAATATCAAAATATGGACCCTGTCGGGCACGCAATATAAGGAGAGAGGAAGAGGGCTGAGACACAATTTAATTAAATCAATATTCTTATTAAATGTCTTTCATTTGGTTAACAGTTATATTATATACATATTATTATGTCTGTGTAGATATATGTAGCATATTAGTTGTTATTATTATATATATTTTTACATGAGATTACATTATTACTATTCAATTCTTACCTACAAGTTTTCTCTTTATTATTAAATTATGTACTCAACTAGATTAATTATAAGTTTAAAAACAAAAGGTTTAGTTTAGTTTAATCAAGGATAGGTTAAACAATTAAAAGAACAACAAAAACCGAACCAAAACAGCTTACGTCAACAACATCCATCACAGACAACGAACCACGACAAATAACAAAGCGGTTTATGATAAAAGCAAATACGATTCTGTTGTCGTAAATACGGTTTTATCTCATCTTATTTCTTGAGCATAGTGTAAACATGGACAGATCAGGCGGAGGAGAATGTAAGGCTGCTGTCATGTTGTCAGCGAGTGGCGATTTTATTAGGGCTAATGAAACCGCGAATGTTTATTTTTGGTTTGTAGAATGCTGCCCGGCTGTTAGCGAATGCGAGCTTTAGCACTGCATCAGATCGGTAGGTTTCATCTCATTTCATTTTTACTAGCTGACCGAAGTCAATGAAGTTACAGTATGAATGGGCATAATTATGATAAATGATTGTGATACTGTGTAGTTTTTATTTGTGAGTCTTTTCCCTTTCAAGTAATATCTCGATTGCTTGTTTTTGGAAAAGTTTAATTATTATTGTTCTTATGAATCTTGTCGTTAAAAAGACAGAAAATCTTGTGTATCGAAGAACATTGCATAGTTGGTTCACAATTCTTTTTTTTTTCGTCTCGTCCTACCGCTCTGGATGGAGCGGATTGACAGTTTCTTAGTGACTAAAAGTTCATCCTAATTCTTAAGTTACCCGTTGCGTTGCAGTGCCATGGTATCCTGTTTAGACTGTATCGCGAATACTTTCTCGCTTGCAGTAGAACAAGCGCCTTAGGTATAAACTCAAATATTTCTCGGACAAACAAACTTCTTGGAGTT
This sequence comes from Agrotis puta, assembly GCA_943136025.2. Taxonomy (NCBI): domain Eukaryota; kingdom Metazoa; phylum Arthropoda; class Insecta; order Lepidoptera; family Noctuidae; genus Agrotis; species Agrotis puta. The sequence continues at coordinate 1,881,167 of OW964168.2, forward strand.
ATTTTTTTGCTTAGTAAAGCTCTTGTGATTAATTAAGCACTTTTTTTTCTGAGAATTTGCTTCGAATAATTGCTTTACGATTGATTGGTTTGCTAAAGTGTTAAGATATTCAGGTATTTTCTATGTTTAAAGATTTTCACGTTCCTGGAAGGAATTGGAGGAGACCTTTGTTCAGCAGTGGGACAGTACAGGCTAGAGAGAAAAGAAAAAAGTTTTTCACGCGTAGATTTTTTTTATGGGTGTCCTAAAATTTGTTAGTTGATAACACTTTTAGGAAAAAAAAATAAAAAAATAATTTGTTTATCTTTGTTCGTTAATATAAATTAAAATAGAAATTAAATAGGCTAGTAATAAAACAAGTACAATTTTTCATCCCGATATGATACAGGTCCGATTTTTTTCAAATTAAAAATTATTCACATTTTTCTCAAAATTACATCAATAATGAAAATTATTCATTTCGTTTCACAAAAAAATTTATACAAATGTTTTAGGTACCTTTGTGAAACACTCGAAAACAGATGAATAAATTAACTACGTAACTTTAGTTCAAGTTAAAGTGAAATATATTATACGTTACTCCCCTTATTTTATTTTCAAAGGAAAACTTTTAAAGTCTTTGTCTCTTAACATCAATCAGTTTTTATTTTATTTATTACTGAAAGAATTTTCTAGAAACTGTCCCTGACAGGTTAGACTTTTTGTTCATTCTACTTTGTGAGATATCAAATGAATTTTTAATTAAATTAAGTGGAATATTTTGGTGATATGAAATGTAATGAAAAGGATCTTCTTTGTCTTCAGATTATGATAGAGAATTAATATGGCTTAGAACCTCAGAAGTCACAGGTAAAGTGCAGACAAGTTAGTGTTTTAAGTCTAAATACTCGAGCGTACTATTCACATCAACTTTGAAGGGTGTATATGACTTCTATCTGTCACTGTCACTGTTACTTCAAAATAACTTACAGCAATAAAATACTTAAAAAAAAGGAATTTTTTAAACGACGGATTATTTTTTATTTAAATACTAATAATTCGCGGGACTTTCCCATTACCGTGACCCCGGTACGTAAAGGGCTAGTGAAGGACACCGTGGATTTTAGTCAGTACAAGTCTGACAGTATGGGTGGGAGGACTCATTTGATGATTTTACCACGAAAAAAAAAAATAACAATAATACAACACTAACATGATTATCTATTTATAGTTTTGTAGGGTATGAGATCTTTATTATCTAGTCAGACCATTTATTTTGGAACTATTCTGTAAGTAAACACATATAATAATATCTTTGATAAAACTGTAAGCTAGAATGTACAATTTATTTCTGTATTTACAACTCAATCCAGTAGAAATCCTACTACATAATTAATTATCCACCCATTTTCCTACAAGACTCGTAGACGTGTTTAATCTGACAACTGACACTGTAATTTCGTAAGAAAATTAAAAAGCTCTTGTTTTTTTTTAATGTAACTCTTGAATTGTCTACTTCTTGGAAAATTAAAATAATTTGACTTCGTTACAAAGAAAAAAAGAACAGCAATAAGTTGTTTTGTTGTTGAATTTATAACTTTTCAATCTCTTAAGGTTGACTTTTAAGCCTTTATCACACAGACAGGCGATAGCAAACCAGACCGAGTCCGAAGCGATACGAGACACCAAACTGGGTGCAGTGAACCGTGGCGAACAAGTCGTGGCAGTTGTATTAGCTGGCTTTTTATGAACGACGTCATACAGAGCAAATACGCCTTCGCCACGTCTTCGCATCGGTTCGGTCACGCTATCGGATCGCTTTCGCTTTTCTATGTGACTGGATTCAAACAATTCCATACATTAGAAATAAAAACGTCACGCTTCGCATTCGCCACGCCTGTCTGTTTGACAAAGGCTTTAGTGTACAAATAAAATGGTTACTGTCTTAATTTCCTCCCGATTTTATCATTATTAAGAGAAGTCTACAAATGGAATAGAGCAAATTTAAAAGTTATTAGAGGATTTTTTAGCGCTTGGTTAGAATCGGAGTTAAGGCCGTCAATACACGGACGACACGAGCAGATAGCCAGTAATTAATATACACGGACTGCTTCAGTAGATAGTATCTATACAACATTATTTTTAGTATATTATGTGTGATGTGTAAGTATATTTTGTTAATTGTCCCAGGAGAATACACTAGAGGGATAAAAGTGTCCTATGTGTGAAAGAGACAGTGGTAGGCGCTCACGGCGACGGACGTTGGCAGACGATCTCCGGCCACCGTATGTCCGACCATGGACCATGCTCGTGACGGGGCCCCCCTGTAGAGTGCCAAAGCCTGCCGGAGTCGCGGGACTCAGGAATTACCGTGACTCCGGAACGTAAAGGGCTATTGAAGGACACCGTGGATTTTAGTCAGTACGAGTCTGACAGTCCCTCCCGCTCTACCCTGGGAGGACATATTTGATGATTTTACCAAGTTAAAAAAAAAGGATAAAACACTAGAGGGATAAAAGTGTCCTATGTGTGAAAGAGTGTTCAGACTTCAATCAAATTCTGTGCCCAATTTAATCAAAATTGGTAATGGTAATGGTCCGTCCTGACGTGGTTGAGTATTTTACTAACTATCCACCCTGGCTACGCACAGATGCAATTTGATGATTTTTGATGCAATTTAATAATAAAATAATAGTCTATATCACTTCTCTATCGGTGAAACAATTTTCAAAACTTACAAACTTTACCACTTTCAAATATTATTGTTATTAGAATACAAGTTAGGCTGTGTAATGGCTTAACAATATCCATGGTTTTCCATAACAATGAAAACCACCTTTACCACTTAACCCTATCCATTTCTCCAGAATTCCAACCACTCAACTAAAGCCTGTCACACACACATAAATAATGCAACGCAATAACAAGTCGCGGAGCTAACTGCGGTGTCCCAGAGTACCCCAGTTATTACTTCCCACCTTCCCACCATCCCCTTCCTCTTTCCCAGCCGTCCCATAGCGGCATTCTTATGTGACAACGATTTATCCACCATGTATTGTGCTCAGTTAATTTATAGACCCGTTTAAAATACGACCGGAATTACGCTCGTATAAAAATTTTGTGCTTAAACATTTTTGGGTTATGAATTTTGAAGTGATTTTTACCTGAGGTTAGGAGGTGAAAGTGTTGACTGATTGGGTAACGTTGATTTGATTATTTTTAAAAGGTTTTTCACGTTTCGTGTGATGCATTTAGTTGGATAAAGTACTCTAGCCAGATTTATGTCCGTCATCTACCCCGGTCACCGGGGAGAGTGGAACCGGCGAGAGATGTCGTGCGGTGTTCCACAGGGATCGGTCTTGGGGCCGCTCCTGTGGAACATCGGTTACGACTGGGTGCTGCGCGGCGACCTCCCTGACGGCGTCGGCGTAATTTGTTACGCCGACGACACGCTCGTCCTGGCGAAGGGAGAGTCGCACCAGGCGGCGGCCGACGTGGCGACGCAGGCGGTAGCGACAGTCGCTGATAGGATCCGGCAGTTGGGACTCGACGTGGCGCTGCACAAAACAGAGGCCATGTGTTTTCATGGCCGTCTGAACGCGCCACGTTCAGAGTCCCACATTACGGTGGAGGGGGTTCGCATCGGCGTCGGGAGGACGATGAAGTACCTGGGACTCGTCCTCGACAGCCGGTGGAACTTCAGGGAGCATTTCCTGCATTTGGCCCCAAGGCTGAACCGGGCAGCAGCCGCTCTCAAGCGGCTCCTGCCCAATCTCGGCGGGCCAAATGCCTCCTGCCGGAGGCTGTACGCCGGTGTCGTGCGGTCCATGGCCCTCTACGGGGCCCCTGTGTGGGCCCTAAGCATCCGGACGCGACCACTAAAGCTGGTCGCATGCCAGAGGGTCATGGCTATCCGGATGATCCGGGGATACCGCACGATCGCCGGCGAATCAGCCAACCTCCTAGCGGGATTGCTGCCCTGGGATCTGGAGGCGACTGCCCTCCAGCGCGTCTATGAATGGCGCGTGGAGGCGCAGCGTCGGGGCGAATCCCCGCTGCCTCGACAAGTCGAGGCGCGGCGGGAAGAGCTCCGGCGCGATCTCAGGGCAGTATGGAGGGAGCGACTGTCGCAACCGAGGTCCGGGCACGCCGCAATCGCGGCGGTAAGACCCCTCTTTGAGGAGTGGCTGGATAGGCGTCACGGCGTCCTGACCTACCGCATGACGCAGGTCCTCACCGGACACGGAAGTTTCGGGAGGTTCCTGTGTCTGATAGGGAGGGAAGAAACGCCTGGGTGTCACCACTGCGAGGATCGTCCGGAGGACACGGTGGAGCATACGGTGCAGGACTGCCCCGCTTGGGCAGAGCACCGCCGTGTCCTCACGACGGCGATAGGCGGAGACCTCTCGCGCCCGGCATTGGTCGAGGCCATGCTGCGGGGCGAGACGGAGTGGGAAGCGGTCGCCTCCTTCTGCGAAGCAGTCATGCTCGTGAAGGAGGAGGCGGGCCGCCTGAGGGAGAGGACAGCGTCCTCCCTCCACCCCAGCCGCAGTGGTAGACGCCCACGGCGTCGGACGTCGCGAGACGATCTCCGGCCACCGTAGGCGCGGGCATGCGGGCGGCGAGTAATGGGCGACTCGCTGTCCGACCATGGACCATGCCCGGGTCGACGGCGCGTTGTGTTCCACGCGCGCCTCAAAGAGTGTCAGCATAGTGACGGGGCCTGTAGAGGGCCAAAGCCTGCTGGGGTCGCGGGACCAAGGGATTACCGTGACCCCGGTACGTAAAGGGCTAGTGAAGGACACCGTGGATTTTAGTCAGTACAAGTCTGACAGTCCCTCCCGCCCTGCCCTGGGTGGGAGGACTCATTTGATGATTTTACCACGATAAAAAAAAAAAAAAAAAAAGCCAGATTTATGTATCAAAAAGCTTGTATCTACTTTGATCAAAACACAACTTAAACCACTAAGTGTATAATCATTTATTTTTGCATTACAACTACACGGACAAAGTAACGGTTTTGTATGAAAATATATTTATGAAAAAAAAAACCCTTTTAATTTATTTTCTTATAGGTTATTCTGGAGGGACCATGTTTAAAGTTAGTTTGAAACTTTTGTTTATTAATAATGATTTGTAGAGTTAACACCTAAAATAAATAAAAAATAGTAACGAAAATTAAATGACGTATACAATTTATTTTCTGTATGGCTCCTGCGTCTGAAATGTGAAGCCGAAGGGATTAAAATTTTCACTGTACATTTCATATCACATTATCACGAAATACATGAATATAATTCTTATTTAATTAATTTGTCCTTTTCACTCTGCCTAACTTTCCGTGAAACGTTTGATAATACGCTCTAATAAATGTGATATTTCGCATTCATTAGAAATTAAGAAACATTCTCGAGATACCACGTCACCAAAGACGTATTTTAATACCTTTGAAAACATAATCTAATTAAATTTATTTATTCCTGTTCCAAACACTCATTGATACGCCTGAATTCACAAATATTACATTATTAATAATAACCGACTTAAGATTCCGGGTTCTTTTTCCTGGTCGGGTATAGTGCTTTTTTTTTCTTTTTTTACGTGGTAAAATCATCACATGAGTCCTCCCACACAGGGCAGAGCGGGAGGGACTGTCAGTCTCGTACTGACTAAAACCCACGGTGTCCTTCAATAGCCCTTTACGTACCGGGGTTACCGTAATTCGTACAGTCCCGCGATCCCGGCAAGAAATATATGATAGGTAAAGATCATTTTTAATTAAATGATTTTTAAGGAAAGAAAAGTTCAGCTGTGAGTGGGATTTGAACCCGCGTCTTCTGGATAAGTACTCCAGACGCCTTACCAATTAGGCTACCGCGACTCACACTCAGAAGCTGAATCTTCTATTCCCTCGTTTGATCGTTCTACAGTAACGTGGCGCCATCTCTAGGACTAGTTTCTCACTACTTCCTGTTCTACTATTCTAATTAACTATTATAAATAAAAACCAAGTCGCTAAGCGTTGGAAATTAATATCCTATTTTGGTTGCTATCTTCGGTTGGATTACGATCAATTTACACCGAGACGCGATGCGGCGCAACCTGACAAAACGATACTGCAAATGTGTATCTTTTCGTGTAGGAAATAGAGTTAGATTTTGAGTCGCTATTAAAATGCCGCGCTGCGTTGCGAAAGGTGTATCTTTTCGTGTAGGAAACAGAGTTAGATTTTGAGTAGCTCTATTGAAATTTGCGCGCAGCGTCAAGTCTCGGTCTGAGCTGACTCTTACCGTCTCCAACCAATCAACGACCTAATTCGCGTATCTTTCAAAAACAAAGGAATAATATTTGGATTGAAATAGAATATTAATTTATGCAGTAAGACTGTCTGTCCGTAAAACTTCCGAACAACTGTACTTATTGCATGATTTTTTTGATACAAGTTTTAAGATAATCCAGAAGGTTGGTTACAAATATGAACTCATACGAAGCCGGGGCGGACTCCTAGTTGAATTTTAATAATCTTTGTGTGTGCCTCTGGTTTTAATTATCCAAGATTAAAACAAAACATCAATCTTAATCTTAAAACCGAGCAGATTTTAATATAATCTTATTTATCCTTTCGAAAGCAGCGCCTGGATGAGATTCGCTTCAATTATTCCAGTTTTAAATAGCTTTTGATAGTCATTCCAAATTAAAATGTTTCAGACCAGATTTAAATATTAAGAAAATAATATAATTTTGAACAGTTTTAGACCTTAATTTTGCGTGACTTGACGAAAATTCTATTAAAGTTGCTAAACGTAATTTTATTTTGGACTTTGTTAATAGGCCTAAAGAGCTTAAAATTCATTGGATTTTAAAGTTTTTTGGCTATTGAAGTATTAATTAGTGACGAAATATGTGAAAGTCTATCTGAAATGAGCCTTTTAAACGCTTTGCTTTATCTTTCACAGGTACCTACTTGTCTTTACTCTGCTATTGTAACTACTTAGATATTGTACTAATAATTAATTTTGGGGGAGGTTTATCTTTGGGCCCTATGTTTAGGGGAGGCCTATGTTCAGCAGTGGACGTCTTAAGGCTGAAATGATATGATGATGATGAATTAATTTTAGCAATGCTCTTACACTGTATTTTTTTAATTATATTTTGTACTCGTACAATTTAGAACAGAAAAAATGTCGTTCAGTTAGAGCAGTAGTATCAGCCTTGACTCACGAATTGTAGGTCGTGGTTTTCGAACCCAGCCAGGCGCATCACTTTGTGTAACTTATTTATCATCAGCGTTCTCAAAAAGGTGAAGGAAAACATCGTGAGGAAATCGGCATGTCCTGGAACCAAACATTCGAAGAGACGTGACATGTACCAATCTGTATTAGGCCCGCGTGGTGGATTTTGGCCCACTCCCTCTCATAGAGTGGTAGCCTATGTCCCAGAAGTGGGCACATGGTAGGCTGATGATGATATGTGGTTCCAGTGGTATTGATCAAAACACAGACGAGTTGTTGGTCGCGTATTCAAACTTACTTAGTATAAAATATTTTATTACCACTGCTCTTAAAAAACAGTAAAAGAAAACCAGCATGTCCTTGAAACAAGCAATCGAAGACATTATGACATCGAGGATTTAAACTATAGACGGTACAGTGGCTGAGCAATCGACAGTTACACTGCTAGTCGCGGGTTAGGATCCCACACGGGAAAAATATTTGTATGACCTGTAAGTTGGTCCTAGTTTGTCTGTTTATTGTGAATTTAAATTTTTGTAAAGGCACCAACGATACAGGTTTAATTCCTAGTGAGGAGCTACATTTTTTTTTAACAAATTCAAAGCATACAAAGAATCCTAGTAATAAGACATGAAAGCCTTTGTCAAACAGACTGGTGTGGCGAATGCGAAGCGTGACGTTTTTATTTGTAATGTATGGAATTGTTTGAATCCAGTCACATAGAAAAACGAAAGCGATCCGATAGCGTGACAGAACTATCGGACTGACGTCTCGCTTCGGTTCGGTATCGCCTCGGACTCGCTTCGCTTTCGCCTGTCTGTTTGACACAGCCATAAAGGTTGATTCTAGTACTCTTTTATAAACGACACACAAAAGAATAACATGCCGACAGTACCAAAACACAGGTTTCCATAAATTAGCTTAAAAGGATAAGCAGGAACATTATCCGTATTACATTCCACTATTCGCGACCCTCAAACATAATTATGGGGTGAGATGAAAGGCTCGTACATAATTATGCGATCCTCCCTTTCCCTCCTGGTCCCTCCCCTGCCTCGCCCATTTATCTACACGCAGTTTTTATGGTAATTACACTTTTATCGTTATGTCTTAATTCAATTTAACGTGGATGTTGAATTGGGACTTGTTTAGACGGAATTTTAAGGCTTTGGAAAGATAGAGACTTAGTAATGTTCTTAGAATGTTAGATTTTGTTTGTTTAGTCTTTTGAGCTTAAAGTGTACTCAGAATAATAATATAGTTAATTTTCATCGTTATTAAAGGTTTGATTATAGAGTAAAACTAGGTAATACGCCCTTGTTGACAAAACGCCCTGTCATTCTAGCACTTCCTGCTCGAAATCATATGGGATTGTGGCAGGTTGTTGTTAACTAGGCCGTATTAATTACATTGAAACACAAACACAAAATTGAAGAATCAACCAAGGAGAAAAGACTGTACACAGAAATAGAGTAAGAGTATGATATAAATATCAAGATGGCTGTGCTCTTTCAATATGCTTTTAAAAGATGTTATTGTGGGAGAGTCTTGCACTGTCTTTAGTAACCTGTACCAGAGTTGTTTAGTTCTAAAAGTGAAGTGATGATCACCTTACTATAAGTTAAAGTAGCTACGTAATTTGTAATCTTTAGAATCATTTTGTTTCTAACCCGGATTTAATTTGTGAAAGCATTACGCGTCGTTTTTAGGGTCTCTCTCGCAGCATTGCCCATTTTTTGGCACTTATTGCATTACGAATATAGCGCATCGAACCTGATGCAATCTACATACATCAGTGAATAATAATAAAAATATCAGAAATCCTTCTTTAATGCCTTTGTCAAACAGACAGGCGAGTCCGAAGCGATACCGAACCGAACCGAGACGTCAGTCCGATAGTTCTGTCACGTTATCGGATCGCTTTCGCTTTTCTATGTGACTGGATTCAAACAATTCCATACATTACAAATAAAAACGTCATGCTTCGCATTCGCCACGCCTGTCTGTTGGACAAAGGCTTAAAAGTTAGGCAGATACAAGCTGGAAGACAACAATAAATTATTATTATTATAAGGGTAAGGCAAAGCGCGATGATCAATTCGTTAAGGCGGAGGCAACGACGGAATGTTGAAAGTATAATAAATAATTTTAATTACCTGACGCTTTTAGCTAATAAGTCTTGGTGAAATCTTAATGTGGGTTTATATCTTAAGCCTTCTTAAAAAGTCATGTTATTTTAAGAGCTTAATGGAGCTCGTAAATGGTTATGTAAGATGTTAAATTTTCAATGGAGTAGCCGTTTGTTACGGTTATTTATTTTTAAAGGTTAAGTTTTGTTTTCTAATAATTAAGGGATTAGATATGTATTCTAATATTATAAAGGTGAAGAGTTTGTTTGTTTGTTTGTATGAACGCGCTAATCTCAGGAACTACTGGTTCGAATTGAAAATATATTTTTGTGTTGTATAGTCAATTTATTGAGGAACGCTATATGCTATAAAACATTGATAGAATCAAAATTACTTAGCCGAGCAACGGGGTTGAAACCACGGGGAACAGCTAATAATCGATCTACTCGTAGTTATAACAATCATCGAATTATATTTAATTTAGGCAACAAAATTAATTATTGATAGTTATCCAAGCAACAATAGTACTAAAGATAAAAAAAAAGAAATATTATGTAGTGTCTCAAAAAAAAAAACAACATTTCAATTTCAATGTTTCATTTTGAAACAAAAGATTATTTTAAACTGGCATTATCTGAGTAAGCCTTTATCAGCCAGATACCGACTCTTCGGCTGAATAATGGAGTTTCAGGTTACACTTTTATTATAATTTATTACAAAACTTATTTGCTTTTAGCGCCCGCGGGTGTTTTTCCACTAATTATTCAGTTATTTCGGCGTCTTAGAAACGATATACGATATTGGCACGTAAATCAAGGGAATGAGGGGTAGACAGCTTTCAGTGGAAGATTTCGTGATCATCTTCATTTTATGATTAATTAAATATGAAATAAGGTAGTGCTGAGGTTTTTGTGAAATCTTGTTTGAATTATATTTGAATTTTCTATTGAATTTTTGCAACATAGCACATCACTGACATCGGTGAGGAAATTAGTCCAGTAATATAATAAATATATGAGTAATCTCAGAGGTCTGTAGTGTTCCCAGAGGCGGCTTAATTCATCTTAAAAAGAAAGATAGTCAGCATTTTTACAAGGTTTTTTATTTGACATTAAAATAATAATATAAAAATAATAATCTTCATTTCAACGAAAAGTTACCATAAAAGTAGTTATCACGAGATCAAGCTAATACGCCACATTTATGCAAGTGCATGACTTGTAATTATACCAGGATCGAGAGAACGCGTGCAAACTAAGATTAACTGTCGTTTAACAGCGACACGTGTCTGACAATCTTAGCTACAGACAAGTACAGGTTTAGCATGCGCTACGTGATTTGTGTGATAAGATTAGTAGTACTCGTAGTTATATTGGTAGTTGGAAAGCTGGAAATAATATTGGGACGAATCCTTTTTTTTTCTATTTCAGTTAATATTTGCAATCTGGTTCTGTTATAAAATTAAATTTTATATTGTTCAAATGCCTTTTTTTTTTAATTAATCCTCCTTCAACAAACTGTTTACTAATGTGCCATTTATGAAAGCAGTAGCGGGAAAATTAATAACATAAAGTGATTCTTGAGGGTTCAAACTCATTACCGATCAATGGTCAGTAAATCGTCAGTTAAGTAAGAGGAAGCTATTTTATACAATCAGTACTTTGCTGAAGATAAAGATAGTAATTTCAGTATTGTAGTCTACACACAGTATACCCAGAGGCTACAAAAAAGACATTAAACAATGCTTAAAGCACATATTCTAGATGTAAGATGGGACAACTGTTGGTACAAGAGTAAAGTTTTTTTTCATAGTATTCTTCTTCAAATAAATCCTAATATCTATTTTAAAAAGAGAGTTTGAGTAAAATCAGGTCTCACCTAAACGTAAATATTCAGTCATCCTTTAAACTTAGATTGACGTTCATATAACTTAAATAAATAATGTTCGAATCACGACACGTTTGACATTTGTTGGTACGTTCGGGTGACGTTTAGTGTGCGCTGCAAATGTGTGCCCGTAACTTTGTTATGTCATGGGTTTTCACAGATGTATTCCTCGTACTGTAAAATTGAAGACTTCTGTTTCAAAGTTTATTTTTAAAATTGATTCTCCATTGTTCTAACCACTGTCAAAGAGACTTCGTAATAGTTTTGAAAGTGTTTTGTATTTAACTTAATAATAACTTGGCTATCATTTTTGATTATTCCATAGTTATAGCTGATAGAATTTTACTTTATTTTAGCTTTGTTTTGAGGCCCCTTTTGCTTCTCATACTAAATTAAATATATGGCAATTTGATTACCTATTGAATTTTTTACAAGCGTTTACAAACATAGAAACTCACATACACAAACACCCAGACCTACATGCCGATCATACAAATATTTGTTCCGTGCAGGGATCGAACCCGTGACACACAGCGTAGCAGTCCAATTGCTCAGCCACTGCGACTAACGCGCCATCAATACATGACGACAATGATTGAAAAATACTACGAAGGTTAATACATGCAATCATAGTGTCTTAATGGGAAATATCCAGTAACAGAAATTAAGACAACCGCCTTATGATGTAAAATCTGTAACATTACTCTGTGGCCTGCCAGGGTCGCGGGACTGTACGAATTACCGTGACCCCGGAACGTAAATGGCTATTGAAGGACACCGTGGATTTTAGTCAGTACAAGTCTGACAGTCCCTCCCGCTCTGCCCTGGGTGGGAGGACTCATTTGATGTGAGTATGTTTACCAGGTAAAAAAAAAACTACTATGTGAGACACCTACAATGATACAAAACTATTGTTCATCCTTGGCATAGCATAACATAAGTATATCTCTCTCAGCCAATGCGTTACAGCACTAACAGTACTACTGGCGCTTCCAAGCACATAAAATATAAGCCGGTATTGTTCCACGTTACGTGGTGACGTAAACGCAGGAATCTCAGCTCATTACTCTTAAGATGCGATTCCATTAGCGTGTGGCACAGTGCTGCACAAACAAAACACGAACAAAATTGGTGCGAACATTATAAAAATGTTCGCGCTCATCTGCGTATTTCTGTGCTTTTGAATACACGTGAACAATGGATTCGTTGTGCGCGCACATTGGTTTTTTTACGTGCTAAAAAAAAACCAATGTGTTTTTTTTTACGTGCTAAAAAAAACCAGTGGTCAAATGAGTTCTCCCACCCATCAAATGAGTCCCAGGGTAGAGCGGGAGGGACTGTCAGACTCGTACTTACTGACTAAAATCCACGGTGTCCTTCAGTAGCCCTTTACGTTCCGGGGTCAAGGTAATTCGTACAGTCCCGCGACCGCGCGCACATTGTTAGACTTAGTTCAGTGAAAATGTTCTTTTTATTCTTAATCTGGAATGATTGCCCAATAATTTCAATTCAAGGTAGAGCGGGAGGGACTGTCAGACTCGTACTTACTGACTAAAATCCACGGTGTCCTTCAGTAGCCCTTTACGTTCCGGGGTCAAGGTAATTCGTACAGTCCCGCGACCGCGCGCACATTGCTAGACTTAGTTCAGTGAAAATGTTCGCGCCTCGCAGTGGACACAGAGGCTAAACGCGATACCAGTTTAGTACGCGCACTGTTGAAGAACGCGAACAAATGTGCTTCACACTATTTCGGTGGAATCGTACCATTAAGTATACGATGCGTAGAAGATTGACTGCAGTCGCTTAGAACTTGAGAGATTTCATTTGATTAGTTGTAGGAACGGTAATGTATTGAAGTTTAGATGGTATGGCATGAACTATTCTGCCAGACGTCCTCAGGTGATGGGATTTGTGAAAATAAATAAATAAATATTCCACAACTATCACACAACGCCATCCAGTCCCAAGCTAAGCAGAGCTTGTGTTATGGGTACTAGACAACTGATAAACATACTTATATATTTCTAAATACATACATATTATAGATAAATTACACCCAAAGCGACATACACGTATAGTGCGATCCAACTAAGAAGAAAACCTTTTTCTGACGTCTCACCTGTCGAATCGTAATAGTTTATAGGGACAGTGAAAATGTTTCCCGGATAATAAAACACCATTGTTAAGTTTATATTATTGTTTATATGTTTGATGTAACGATAGTTAACGCTGTTAGTTAAACATGTTTAAGAATTGATTTTAAAATTCAATTCTAATGCAATTTTTGTTTTTGTTTAAGAAATTCCTATTATTATTTTTTGCCATTATTGTATGAATGAAAATTAATGCGATCTAAAGAAACGAAAAAAAAATTGTTAATGGCCGCTTACAAATAACGTCCTGTTGGCGCTTGCACTACTTTAGTGTTGTGTTAAGTTTGCCTTAAATTCATGTGTGTCCGTTATAACCCGCGTCCCCGTTTTATACACTATTCCCTTATGTCTTATGTGTGAGTACAGTCGTCGCTGCCTCAAAAGTACCGTGGAATTATTTATTTATTTATTTATTTACACTTTACGTACAAATGTGGTACATATGCGTAGCAAATGATCGAGCAAGAGGCCCTTCTAGGTCGTCAACGAGCGGTAAGCCAACTGCAGTATTGTATTTCAATTTTAAACAAAATAGAATGAATCCATTTATTGTAAGCATATTCCAAGAAAACTTAGCCACCTTCAGACTTCCAAGAAGACACCGTTATCAATGATGAATGAGAAACAAACAAAACTTGAAACCGTAGATAAAACTTGATAGGTCTAATTTATTAGATACAAAACTATTTCAAATTCAAAATTCGGCCAATTCAATGTGAAATGTAATAACTCAAACGTTCTCTTTACGAAAATAATAAAAAATATATTTTCGAATTGATTTCTCAAAACTAATTCAAAGGAAAAATAAGTAGGATAAAAAAAAAAAGGTCGCGAAAGTGATAAATGTCCAGCCAGCCCAGTTTGAACAGTTATAAGTTTTATTTTTTATTGAAAACGATATGTTTTTTATTGATAACAAAATGCTAATAAGTTCGAAGAAATTGATCTCTACCAGAAACTTAGAAATTAAAATTAATGAATGGGCCCGACATAAGACATTGAACCAAGGTTTTTATTTATTACGAATCTGACGGCTTCACCTAGAATGGGAGGAGTTATTTGATAGATTTTAAGTTAGTTAGGTCTGCAACCAAAAGTCAGATAATAAATAAATAAATAAAATATTTTTGAAGTGAAAACTTCTTTAGTTGTTGTGCACTTTTTTTGGAATGGGTAAAAAATGTTAAACTCGCGTCGTGACCTGATCGAAAATTCGTAAGACGGCGCAGGGCGCTTGCGCGAATGTTCGTGTGTGTTTATTACTATCGAAGTTTTCACTTCTGCCGGCACTCCCAGAGTGCAACCCGTCGTTTTTTTTGAGACTGGCAACCTTTTCACTGAGTAACCAAATAATGACACAAAAAAGTAATACTCGTAGCTCTAAGAAACATAATAAGATAAAACTATGTAACCTTTATCTCGTATTTGGCGACAATATTAAGACATACAACCTTAACAGGGTAGGCTAGTCGTCTGATGAATAAAAGACTAGAGCCTAACGGCTGAATTATAAAGGGTATTATAACGTTAAAATGGGGGTAGGTAGCCGGGTAAACAGCGAGTCTTTGAGCCGCCCTATCGTTAGAAGGGAAACTATTACCTTTTACGCACAAACACCACCTTGAGAAGGTCGGCCAGATAATTTTAACATAAATTGCTTTTGCGTTGAAAAAGAAACAGTTTCTAGTTATATTTAGGGTTCACATTTTCATTACATTTTTTTATCATCTTTGACGAATGTGTGACATATTTTTTTTTTTAATTCTTACTAACTGGTTCTTTCACCCCAGAGTAATGTAATTAGGAAGGCACTGGGATATAAGTATACTTGATTAAATAGAGGAGAATTAGACAATTTCCATGGACCTTGGAAAGTTTTAACTTACTCCAAACCTAAATATTTATGTTTGTATACCAAATCTGTATTGTTATCATTTTCCAAAAAAATCTAAATTTAAGGTTAAACTTAAAATATCAATTCAATGGCCTCAAGAACAATACAGACTGCGTAGTAGGGGCGGTGAAGCAGATCTTACTATGGAATCTTACTAAGGAAGGAAGGTTTACACCTTTGAAGAAACAAGGAGTTTACAATTGGACAAGAAGCGTGACGACCTGAAAGCTAGACCACCTACAAATATAACTTACAATGTCATCAATAGTGTTCTTACATGTCCACTTTGTACTCGGAGTTTTACGGAAAAAGTTGTATATGCGAGTCACTGGAGAGAACATGAAAGGGCACATCAAAGCTCTCAACCACTCTAAAGCCTTTGTCAAACAGACAGGCGATAGCGAACCGGACCGAATCCGAAGGGATAACGAACCGATACAAGACGTCAAACTGGGTGCAGCGAACCGAGGCGTGGCATTTGTATTAGCTGGCTTTCTATGAACGACGTGAAACAGAGTACACGCCTTCGCCACGTCTTCCCGTCTCCGCCTATCGCCGTCGTGAGGACACGGCGGTGCTCTGCCCAAGCGGGGCAGTCCTGCACCTTATGCTCCACCGTGTCCTCCGGACGATCCTCGCAGTGGTGACACCCAGGCGTTTCTTCCCTCCCTATCAGACACAGGAACCTCCCGAAACTTCCGTGTCCGGTGAGGACCTGCGTCATGCGGTAGGTCAGGACGCCGTGACGCCTATCCAGCCACTCCTCAAAGAGGGGTCTTACCGCCGCGATTGCGGCGTGCCCGGACCTCGGTTGCGACAGTCGCTCCCTCCATACTGCCCTGAGATCGCGCCGGAGCTCTTCCCGCCGCGCCTCGACTTGTCGAGGCAGCGGGGATTCGCCCCGACGCTGCGCCTCCACGCGCCATTCATAGACGCGCTGGAGGGCAGTCGCCTCCAGATCCCAGGGCAGCAATCCCGCTAGGAGGTTGGCTGATTCGCCGGCGATCGTGCGGTATCCCCGGATCATCCGGATAGCCATGACGCGTCTCAAGTGATACGGTAACTGTGTCATGTGATATTGGAGCGTCATCCCGCGAGACCTTCAAATTCTCTTATTTTAACATAAATAGGTAGACTTATTCGTGTTAAAATTTCGTATATATTCGTATATATATTTCGTATTCGTGTTAAAAAAAAAAGATTTTCAGCGCTAACGAGATTAAAATAAGCTCAAAAATCCTTTGCCACGCCGCTCCATGCCATGCTGTTAGTGCCGACCACCTCAAAGCCGTCCGCCGTACGGGGTCGTGTAAAATCGGCATAGAAACAATCACAGCTATACCACCAAAACTTATTCACTAGTCATTCCTCAACTTGCATAAGAAAAAATCCACTTAACGGCCAAAGAGGGGAAACCAGCAAATGAAAAAAAAAAGTTTGGGGGCAAAGACAAAAAGGACTGTTCTTAATGGGAGCAAGTTTGGGAAACACTTTGGCTAAACATCCACTAATGGAAATGGAAGGAAGCCAGCGAAGTAACACGGAATTGGTTGTTTTTTATAATTCACCCTGACTGTTGCCAAATCGACGATTTTTTGGGGTTGAAATGGTAATATTTGTCAGTGATTTCGATTTTTAAGCTATCGATGTGTTTTGCGTAGTAGAATAACACTTTTTTTAAGAAGTAGACATTATTAGAAGAATACTTTAAACTTGCAGACAATGTCTTATAATATACGTAGAAATTGAAAAAGTAAAGTACAAAGCGGTTTTTTGCTAAAAAATGCTAGCAGCAGTAATAACTGTTTCAGAACTAAAACAAAAAGAAAAACAAAGTAGCCAATAATTTATCTTAGTACCAAGCACATTAAAACAAAGCACAACAAAACCAATTGAAGACCTTTTCACCTAATAAAGCCTTAAAAAGTTCAAGTAGAAAAATTTGAACACTTTACAAGTTCACAACTGAATCATTTGGGGGTCGTTACAAACACCTGTACCGCAGCACATGAATTATTACCCAAGTTCTTCTTTTTTTTTTCACTTACATTATTAAAGTTTCAAAAAGTTCGGCCAGCGATAATCTTCGAAGTTTCCCGATCTACTTGACACTAAGGCTGTGTCCATAGTAGGCAAACTGTTAGCGGCTGATTGAGTTGACAGCGTATCGGTTTCGTACGGCTTTCATAGATTTGAAATGGAGTATCCACAGTTTGCTAGTTTTGCGCTCACTTTACACAGTTTTGCAGCGTTACGTGCGCCGACTGTCTCAGTTAGTGGCCGACTCACAGCAAAACCAGTTCCAGTCGGCAGCGGCGATACGGTTGTTCGCTGAGCGTTGTGAGACCGTTTGTCGCAAACTCTTCATGCGGCTGACCTAAATTTGCGGTCACTCAGTCGGCTGATAACAGTTTGCCTACTGTGGACACAGCCTGAGGGTCGAGGATGTCTTCTTTTGTATTTTTGAACATGGAACGTTATGATTAGAGGTGCGATGTAAAAGAGTGTTTCTGTGCACCCAAAAAATGCTTTTGATTTTGGAAATGGAATATTATAAATTAAAAATGAAATCAAGAATGGAAAGAGATGCGTTTTATTAAGTAAAATGTTTGTTGCTTTTCTCTTTATTGAAGTACAAATTCTGAATGCGTTATCTGAAGACAATTTTAAGTTAGTAAACACGGTCGCACCCTCAATCATTCTGATACAAAATAAAAGAATTTAAAACACAACTGTACGTGACAGTTAACCAAATAACTCGAAGACTTTTCTCAAATGAAACATCGATTATCACAGCACCAATACAAAATACGTGGACCTAATAGGAAATGTACTAAACTCACACAAAGCGCTCGAAACCTTTGCACAATTGTTCTACACAAAACAAAGAGATGTAGGCGACACACAACTCACAAAACCAATTTACTACAATTTTTAATTTACAAAGCAAGTTCCCGAGGTAAGTACAGTGCGCGCCACACTCGAACCCACCTTGTTTACGATCACAGTTTAACCGATTGCTCTCATTTATTCCCGATAAGTTCCCGCTTTTGTTTGTTTTATAAACAAACGGCTAAAATAACTTTGGCACGGAATTTACAAGAGCTTTCAATGAAAAATGTTACTTCGCACCGAGTTACAAGGTTCAATTTGAAATGATTGCTTGTCGTGTTATTATTTAGTTTGAAATTGAAATTTTGTGCCTGTAATTGCGTAGGTTGAAAGGTTGGACAAATCTACGTAATTGTATAAGTTCGATATCGAAATAGGTTTCATTTAACTTCCGCTTCCGCTTCTACCGTTTCTATGAATATCTGAAAGGAAAAAAGGTTACTGAGAGGATCTATTTCAAGCTTCATTCATGGAAAAGGTATAGAATTATTCATGTTTTATTATTGGAACGACGTTAATGGGTGATTCCGTCGTTTCGTGCAAATTGCGACAATCCGCGGAATCAAAAAAAATATTTAAATTCGACATATATTTTTTTTCTATTCGAGTTAAAATCGTCGTCACATTCATAAAAAGTGGAAGGCACTTTTTTATATTATTTAGTGATTGAAATATGGCTAGCTGAAAATCAACAACAGGATGGTGATGAAAACTGTATGGATTGTAATGAACTAGGGTGAGATGAAAACAAATTTACAACATTGGCTTATATAACGATCAATATTGAAAATAATTCTATTACCTATTTACTAAAAGTAATAAGAAAAGCTAGAATCTTTGGTCTCAATCACAAAATCACAGAAATAACGTAAAAAATGGACTTCTAAAAGCTATCCAATAAACAGAATAACCTGCTCTATAATAGGCATTACAAAACTATAACAGGTAACCAATCTTTTGGTTTTTGAGTCAAAGCTCCGCCCCTGGGCTCCCCCGTTGACGCAGAGTCTCCAGCCTCAGCTCGTGGAGGACGTGGTGAGCGCCCTGTTCCCATCGCGGGCAGAGCATACTCTCCTGCCCATGGCTCCGTCTCCGACGATGCCGTCGGAGGTAGGAAGTGACCGAGGTAGACCTGAGAGTGGCGGTACAACGGCTTAAGGCCAAAAATACCGCCCCAGGACCCAACGGCCTGCCTGGAAAAGCCTGGGTCCTGGCCTCGGGGACTCTCGGGCCTCGACTGAGGGGGGCTCTTTAACGCCTGCCTGGAGAGGGGCCAATTCCCGCTTCGTTGGAAGACGGGGAAACTGGTCCTGATCCAGAAGCCCGGGCGCCCTGCGGACTCTCCGTCCGCATTCCGGCCCATCGTGCTGCTCGACGAGGTGGGCAAGCTCTTTAAAAGAGTAATTGCAAACCGCCTCGTCGGGCACCTGAATCGGGTGGGCCCGGACCTTGCGGAGAGCCAGTTTGGCTTCCGCGGGGGGCGCTCGACGGTGGACGCCATCATGGGCGTGGGGCGTGAGAGCCCTCACGACGGGGGATGCAGTATCCCGGGGCAGGGTCGTCTTGGCGGTGTCTTTGCACATCACCAATGCCTTTAACACCCTACCCTGGAGTTGCACTGGTAGACCGGGGTATCACCGGGTGCCGACCTACCTACGTCGCAAAGTCGAGGACTACCTAACGGACAGGGCCGTCATCTACCCCGGTCGCCGGGGAGAATGGAACCGGGTGAGATGTCGTGCGGTGTTTCGCAGGGATCGGTCTTGGGGCCGCTCCTGTGGAACATCGGCTACGACTGGGTGCTGCGCAGCGACCTTCCTGATGGCGTCGGCGTAACATGTTACGCCGACGACACGCTCATCCTGGCGGAAGGAGAGTCGCACCAGGCGGCGGCCGACCTGGCGACGCAAGCGGTAGCGACAGTCGCTTATAGGATCCGGCAGTTGGGACTCGACGTGGCACTGCACAAAACGGAGGCCATGTGTCCGGACGACACGGTGGAGCATACGTTGCAGAACTGCCTTGCTTGGGCAGAGCACCGCCGTGTCCTCACGACGGCGATAGGCGGAGACCTCTTGCGCCCAGCATTGGTCGAGGCCATGCTGCGGGGCGAGACGGAGTGGGAAGCAGGCGCCTCCTTCTGCGAAGCAGTCATGCTTGCGAAGGAGAAGGCGGGCCGCGTCAGGGAGAGCACAGCGTCCTCCCTCCACCCCAGCCGCAGTGGTATACACCCACGGCGACGGACGTCGCAAGACGATCTCCGGCCACCGTAGGCGTGGGCATGCGAGCGGCGAGTTATGGGCGAACCGCTATCCGACCATGGACCATGCCCGGGTCGACGGCGCGTTGTGTTGCACGCGCGCCTCAAGGAGTGTCAGCATAGTGACGGGGCCTGTAGAGGGCCAAAGCCTGCCGGAGTCGCGGGATTCACGATTTACCGTGACCCCGGTACATAAAGGGCTATTGAAGGACACCGTGGATTTTAGTCAGTCAAGTGTGACAGTCCCTACCGCCCTGCCCTGGGTGGGAAGACTCATTTGATGATTTTACCACGATAAAAAAAACCTGTTTCTTTCTTTTTCTTGCTGTAAGGAATACAATTCAGGATTGTTATTTATTTGAGCATATTTTTCCCGTTTATGTAGACGATCCTTAGCTAATTTTTCTTCTCTTGACAAGAGACTTTTTACGAGTTTTACCCATATTTATGCTGAAATTAAAAAAAGAAATAGTAAATTATACGAAAAAACATGTCTTATGTAGATAATACTCTATACATACTGGAACACAATTATTTTTAAATACAAATAAAAATTCGTCATTTCCTTCCAAAATTGTTTATTACCTTCCCGCAAAAAAATGGATGGAACGGATGGTAATGCAGAGGAGATGAATGAAAAAATTCACTATTTATATAGATAACTTCGTTGTAGAATAAATTTAAAATTTGATTTTAAAATAGCACCAATATGGTTTTAAGAGATATACATATTACATATTTATAATAATTTACTTATTACGGTACCTTGAGAAATCGAAGGAAGGTGATGAGTTGATTTATGGACGAAACGCTGGTTACAATTCGAAGATCGTTAATAATTTTATCCACAATACGCGCACGTCCACTCGTCGCTGTTACCAGGGACGACGGACGAGTATAAACCCATTTTGACAGGAATCGTATCGAAGACCGTCTCGTACTCTCTTAAATTAAGAAGTTTCTGTGTACGGATAGTAATGAAGTTTTTTTTGTGACAATTCGAAAAAGGAACATTTTACATATAAATATTGTAATAAATTTAAAATTAGAATACATAAATTGTAGTTCAGGCATTTAGGTTTAATATTGCTTATTAGTTAAAGTCATAATTACGAATGTAGAAAAATAAACATCGAAAGATCTACCGAAGTCCCAAGTTGGAAACGGAGAGGAATGATTTTACAGACAGTTTTACATTTTTTTTTAATATTTAATTAAAAAATATGTAATATTAGTGATACTACTTTTAAAGTTATTATATCTTTATCCTCTAAGCAAAAATCTGATCACTTTTTCTAATAAATTCATGGGTAAATTCGTGTGGAATTGGTTTTTGCACGAAACCACGGAATGACCCTAATAATACATTTTTTTACCTTGTAAAATCATCAAATGAGTCCTCCCACACAAGGCAGGACGGGAGTGACTGTCAGATTTGCACTGACTACGCGGCGTGCGGCGGGAGGCGGCGTGATCGGAGATTAATTACTTTGTAAGTACGCGAATTAACCCCTGGCGGCGCTTCGTGCCGTGATTCAAACATTTATTTACATTTGATCTGACTGCTCACCACCCCGCGCTAAGTCACCGCTCACAGTGGCAAGGTCTTGAACCGGCAGTTAATCATCTTTCTTCCCCTATCCCATTTTACTTGAGCTCGGCGCAATACATTTTTACTTCCATTCTCCCCTATCAGACGTCATAGTATCATTTACTCCTTTTTCATTTATATCATTCCTTAGACAATCTATCTTTTCTTTGGCCTTCCTCTTCCTCCCCATCCACCAACATTCACACTCATCACTCTCTTAGTCACATTAGTGTCATCCCTCTTCATCACATGGCCATACCAAGACAGACGGTTCCCTTTCATTTTACTGTAGGGAAACCGTCTGAAAAAAATGGGTTGCACTCTGGGAGTGCCGGCAGAAGTGAAAACTTGAATAGTAATAAACACACACGAACATTCGCGCAAGCGCCCTGCGCCGTCTTACGAATTTTCGATCAGGTCACGTGTCCTGATGCGAGTTTAACCTTTTTTACCCATTCCAAAAAAGTGCACAACGCCGCTAAAGAAGATTTCACTTCAAAAATCGTGAACCAGCCGTTAATGTCTCTAAATACCTATGTCAGACCAACAGACAGTGGCCAGCAGATGTTACTATTATTATATCAGTGCTTGCAAACACTATTTGTATGACCATATTCCAGCAGACCTAGATATCTGAAGCCTCTGAACCACAGACGTCTCAATACCGCCCTCAATCTGTTGGGAGATTAATAATAGGCACAGGGTCTAGTATCGGAACTAAATCACCGATACGCCGCCGACTTAATTACTGTAGTTCTGATGGAAATCTACCTGTAAATCAAGACAAAGTGTTTCTCGGGTGACCACAATAATAGAGGAATCATTTGGTTTGAAATTACACCGTTTAAAATTATAATTGTGCGATAGATGGAAAGTTTTTTTTTCATGTAGTAAGATCAGCAAATGAGTTCTCTCACCCAGGGCAGAGCGGGAGGGACTGTCAGACTCGTACTGACTAAAATCCACGGTGTCCTTCAATAGCCCTTTACGTGCCGGAGTCACGGTAATTCGTACAGTCCCGTGACCATAGATGGAAAGATGTAAGCATGTTTGTTACACAGAAAATACTGAACGGATTTAGATGAGATTCAGTATGTCGATAGTTTAGAACCTATATGATAGTTTCTTATACCGATTTTACGTCTCATGGGATAATTTTGGATTGATATGCAAGCGAAGCTGTAGTACCTTTCTTAAAATGCTCTTTATGTCTCACCGGTTTTGTTATCGTCAGTACGATAGTTGTTGGAGCTGGCGGAGCGGGACCAGCACAGTGTTATTGATATCTGACAATGTTGTAACAGTGGAAGGGGTAGGTAATAAATAGCTCGTAGTAATAAATAATAAATAAATAAATTCGGATTTAGTGGAGTAATACCCCGTGTAGCCCAATTGAGGGCCAAACGCTTGCCAGGGTCGCGGGACGGTCCAAACAGATAACCGTGAACCTGGAATGTAAAGGGTTATTGAAGAAGCACATTGGATTTTAGTTAATACGAGTCTGATAGTCCCTCCCACTCCTCCCACAGCGGGAGAACTTAATTGATGATTTTATCAAACTAAAAAAACCTGTGTCTCGATAAGTACTTTCCAATCGATGGATCGTTTGCAATGAGTTGGGCCACCATGATCTAAAGGAGGACTTTTTTATTTACTGTGATTAATTTCAATTTATATAAGGTTGACAGATACGAGTATAATTCAATACCAGTGACAATATATTGACAGCACGTTTGGCACAGTGGCTGAGAAATTGAACCCCTGCGCGAAGTGTCGCGGATTCGATTCCCGCACGGAACAAATATTTGTATGACCTGCAAGTAGTTGTTCCGGGTCTGGGTGTTTGTGTATGTGAGTTTCTAGGTTTGTAAACGCACCCACGGCACAGGAAGAAATTCCTAGTGTGGGGCAACGTTAAAAAAAAAGAAAACCTCCAACAAAATAAAACTAAAATTAACTTGGTTGAGGCACAATTATACTTTTACCATGTTAGATACGACTCCAACAAATTATTAAATCTCAGTTCTAACAACAGACTGAAATCTTTTGTAAAAGACAAACGTTATCAACATTAA
The DNA here is from genome assembly GCA_943136025.2 of Agrotis puta. Taxonomy (NCBI): domain Eukaryota; kingdom Metazoa; phylum Arthropoda; class Insecta; order Lepidoptera; family Noctuidae; genus Agrotis; species Agrotis puta. The sequence goes on from OW964168.2 coordinate 1,905,259, forward strand.
TTTAACTTTCAAACATCTCCGAGTCAAATAGAAACACTGAAAAGTCAGCATTACAGTCAGCCGACTGTATTTCAAGCGTTTACTTTTATATACAAATACTGCGAGAAACTTTTACTAATACAATAATTGTTTTGTCTGTTCTAAAGTTAATGTTAGCAACGTCGCTTCAACTTTTATACTAATTAGCAATTAAGTTGTGAAAATTCGCACCGTTCGTTTTCTGGAATAGAATACCTAATGATAAAAATTTGGTTGCTTCACACGGCGCGTGTTGTCACGCATCACACCATGCCACGAGCTGGTCCGCGACTTGTATTTCAAACAAATCGGATGCGCCAACCAATGACGTCCGCGAAGCCTTCACACGGCGCGTCGCGGGGCGCAGTACATCATGTAACGGGACGTGTGAAGCAAGGATCAGGTACGTAAAGAAAACGTGAGTAGCAACGCCGCATGAGGACACCCTGGGTAGACCTACACTGACCTTATTTTATGACTTCTGAATGATCAGCTGCCTGGTAACTACTCTATACCCGTGTTTGTATCTTTGTATTACTGGCTTCACACGGCGCGTAAGATCACGAGTTGCGCCAAGCTTCACCCTGGCCCGCGCCGAGAAAGCGAGTGTGTGTATGTACTATGTATATAATTTGCGGAAAATACTAACTGATTAATTTTATCTATCTCAATCTAACTCACTTTATTTGTTTCAGACCGCTGCATCTGTTTGAACATCTTTAGAACTGATTGATTATAGAAAAGGATCGGGGCAAGATAGCAACTGAGATAAGTTATTAATTTCCAGAATCCGTTTCCATGTCAACAGACTAAAGCTTAATATAGATGGCCGATGAAGCAGCTGAAAATATTGGAAACTACATGACGTACATAGTTGCTACATTGTAAACTGAAAACCAGTGAAAATATGTAGATTCTCAGGAAGTAGAAAGCACTGATTAGTAATAATATGAAATTCACGTCAAAAGTTATATATAAAACTACTCTCTGATTTAAACACAAAAGTACTAGGCTAGCATAAAACTGAACATGTATTTTAATAATAAAACATTTCAAACTGACTACGGTTCGTTATACCTTCAAGCGAGCATCACTAATGAAGTGACTCGCAAATTGAATCGGATGTAATATGCAAAATGTTCGCGAAACTCAAATTGTTTAATAGTCGCTAAAGCGAGAAATGTTTTTATTATGTACTGTAGTTTTTGGGATTTCAGATTTTATGGAGTTCGTTGCATATTGCAGCAGTTATTTCGTGTTCTTATATCTTTATCATACATAGTTTGATGAGCATCAGCTCATTCCATACATTATAAAAGAGTCACAATAAATTCGATTGATTTGAAATCGAACTTTTACGCCACCTATCTAGACAGAACCCCTGAAATTATGAATTAAGTGTAATAATTAGCATGAAAACTATTCCAGGCATGCTAACCATCACATTCGATAGTTTTCTTGTTTCAATTAGAGCTTACTTATTAATTTTTATTTACTTGGCTTATTTTTCCGTTACGTAAAATCTATCCATCGTTTTTTTAGCTTGAGTGTAAGAAATTACGTGATGTCTGAGCCCCTAGTAACTTCTTCTAGAGCCTTCAGATACATGTATTTCAATGAGATTTTTATAATCGTTATCTGTACTAGTAAGTTGTAAGTGCATGGCAAACCATTTCTATTTAATGAATCTTCCAATGACTACTCATCGCATTGGTAAAAAACTTCGTGTAAAGAAACATCAAAGTTACAAAAACTTACCGCCGTTTCTTTCAAACAGACCTAATACCTAAAAAAAAGACTAATTGATTGATAGCTTCGGACATACTTTTCTCGTAGTTTTTAGATACGAGTAATTACTTACGACAGACTTTGCTTTACTAAAATCGAAGTCTTAATTACTAGTTTTTTGAAAAGAAAACCTTTCACGAAGTGATGAATTAAGTTACGGCTTTGTACTAACTCATAAGATATGTTAGTATACGTAGGTGTTTACGGTATTTTAGGTAGCAGTAGGTAAAGATTAAATATAATCATCAAAAAAGTGTGTGATCTAGTAATGACAAGATTGCAGAAGCATAAACTGATAATATAATTATATAATTTTATGGAAAAACAATAGAACTGTTTTTTTTTTTACATTCTTAAGTATATTTTTAAATAAAGAATCCAAAAAGAAGAAGAAATCATAATTTAATGAGCCGTACCAAAAAAGTTTTTTTTTTGATGTGTTTATGTAAAAATACTGTTGTATTTTCGAAGGAAATTAAAGGAGTAGAATTTCCTGCCAGAGTCTGTATTTCCTGATAGCTACAACCTCGGGGTCTTGAAGTCAAGTGTAAGTAAATAGATTACTTCTAGGCAAGCGTGCTAAACCGTCGATCACATCTTCACATACCATCATCAGGCCAGATAGTGGTCAAACGTTAGCCTATATAATAAACAAACTAAAATATAACCATTATAGACACCCAACTCACCATTATTACAAAATTAACGTAGGTACCTACTTTTCTTTATACAAGGGCCTCATTGGGGCCTTGTTTGTTCCCAGAAGTTTGGGATATAAAAAGTGTTATAAAAGTATTAAAAACAAAGTAATTAAAATGGACGCTGTTATCTGAAGAGGGCGATAAGCTTGATGGATAAGTTACTGATTAATTAATTATTAGAGATTATGGAAGTTCTCGTTTAGTAAAGTAAATTGGAGTGCAATTATCTATCAACTTGCGTTTGACCAGTTCCTGGCCTTTTTTTATCGTGGTAAAATCATCTAATGAGTTCTCCCACCCTGGGATCCCACCCAGGGAAAAAAAATCCGTAGATTTTAGTCAGATTCTTCGATAGCCCAACGTTCCTGGGTCACGGTTACATGATGTCCTGCGACTCCGGCGGGATGGTCAAAGGAGACTTGCTGTGATATTTTCTTACATCATTTCATTGTCTTTTCTGTCCTTTCAAATAGGTTTTTTATCTTAATTAGGGGAACAGTGACGGGGACAGACGGGGCCGCGAATCACACACTTAAGGCAAACTTAACATAAGAATAACGTAGCGCAAGCGCCAACAGGACGCCATTTGACATGAATTTCAGTAATGTTTAAATTGTTATCAACATGTAAATAAAATTGATTATGATTTGCATACTCATGTGACGGCAGAACAATGGAGAACTAACTCAACAACATCAATGCACCAATTTGTATACCCACGATTGTTAAGATTTTAAGATTCTTGATAGGTCCTCTCCAAATTTCTTTCTTTTGCTGTGCCCGACAGGGTCCATGATTGTTACAATAAATGTTTACCACCTAAGCCTACATTGTGGAACGCAATAAAGAATTGAGTATTGAGTATTTGTTAATGGCCTCTTGCAAATGACGTCCTGATGGTGTTTGCGCTACGTTAGTGTTGTGTTAAGTATGCCTAAAGAGTGTATATCGCGTTCTCGTCTTATACACTGTTCCCCTACAATGGTTTTACTCTTCAAAATCTAACATGATAATAGAAAGTGGGACAACACATTGATTTCAGCAATTTCAATCCTTTTCACGAGCGTGTGAGCTTTCATAGACGGTTGTTCTACGTTACCTATGTTAAAGGGAAGATTGACCATTGATCCATTCCACATGAGACCATTTGTCTTTGTCATGGGTCCCATGTCGATGAACGTAAACAAGAGCTGTGTGAAGAGCTTTATCTCATGTTTGTTTATTTAAAAGTAGGTTTAGGGCCAGTTTCGCCAGACTCTGTTAGTTAGTCTAATGCCCTGTTACATGTGTTAACCGACTGTTAAGGTTAGTGAGTGTTTCACCACGTGCTAATGGTACTTTAATTTCATCGATCGGCTGTTAAATTTAATGACTGCTCCATGGTTCCGTTACATTGGTAACAGACGATTAATACTGTCAAGATAACAAGTTTGTTTTTTTATATGGAAGTTTTTACTGATGGCCAGTACGCAGTAGACTGAAAAGATCACTACTAAAGGATCACGGCGACCTCACCTTCCGCTTGACGCAGGTTCTAACTGGGTACTGTTGTTTCGGAAGGTTGTGTAAGAGTGGTCGTAGCAACCGAGTGTCTGGTGCATGGACACTTCAGTTTCACCACTGCGTGGACAAGGTGGAGGCGAAAGGTGGCACCTATCCAGGCCATGTTATGGAGCGGCGGGTAATGGAAAGCAGTCACTTCTTTCTGAGAAGTGAAGTTAGTGAAGGAGGAAGTGGAATGGGTGAGAGAGAGACAATCATTCAGGTCACACGACAGATCGCGGGTAATTTCTAGCTACCGTAGGCGCGGGTTTGTGGGCGTTTTGTAATGGGTTACCCGTACGATCAAAGACTTTGCCCTAGTCGATGGCACATGCGCTTCATGGTCACGCGCGCTTCTAAGAGCTGGCAGAAAACTCACAGAGTTCCTACAGAACCAAATGCCTGCTACGATCGCGGGACTATCTAAACTCGATATCGCGGCCATTGAACGCAAAGCAAAACCGACAGAACAGGATTTTTAGTCAGTACGAGTCTTACATTCCCTTCTGCTCCACCCAGGAAGTAACTAAATATTATTTTAACACGAAAACGATCACTCCAGATTTATTTAAAATACAAACTCTTTACACAACGAAATGTACAACCTCAAACTCATTTTAATTTTTTCTATTAATTAGCTGTATTATTGACATATCATCCAGCGAAACGGAAAAGTAGTTCAGTTGTCTAGTGCATTGTAGAGTTTGTCATCTTTTTGTTTTGGTTGATTTATAATGTGAATGAATGGTTTTGTGTGTCATTCAAATAATGATTGATCGAGAAATGGTCTGTTAAATTGTCACCTTGGGACACATAATATTATAACAGTGCTGTTAATTTTAAAAGCACATCAGCTAATGTCGGGTTACAAAAAGTTTGGTGAAATTGGGTCTTAGTATATTATAAGACTCCTTTTTTTCCGCAAACGTGTAAAAAATATTGAGGATGGTGAAAAATGTGTACACCGAAAAAAAAATAAACAACATTGTTTTTTTTTTTTAATAGAATGTAGCTAAGTAAGACTTCTAAAGTCAGACAAAAACAGCCCCTAAAAATGCCAGTCTGTCACCATTTCCTAGTATGTTTGGTGGAGAAAAGACGTGACGGAGTTTGTGACTTCAATTTATTTTTAAAAGAGCTGAGTGTTATATTTTAAACATCTAACAATGAGTCAATGAGAGACTAATTTTAACTAAAAAAAAAACTCATCAGTGTTTTGTCTTTTGTGTAGGCAAGCGTTTTATTTATAAAAGGGAAAGTAGAAAACAAAAACACCAATTAAAAATTAAACCCAATTGAACCCACTAAATCATTCACAGATATGAACACCACGACAGCAAAAAAATATTGACATAAATCGCAGCTAAAACCGTTCAAATTCCCCAACCCTTTCCTCTAAACCCGAAGTTAATATTCCGAGAGCAACGAAACTCCGAACCGTAAGTAATATCGCCTTAAACCGAATCATATCAAGCCATCGACTAAAAATCGTAAAGCGAGAAAAAAGCATTCAACCGTCGTTTCAGATACGTTATTGTGATACAGCAACGCCATTACGCAGGGAATGTTCTGGAATGTTCTATATTCTATATGTCTAATTCAACAGATTCCGATGCAGTGACAAATGTTAGGTTTTTCTCGGCCTCGGCGCCCGGGTAGACTGGATGTTGGGCCACGAATTTAGCGGGAAAGGAGTAGTTTTGGTGTACTTGAAACGATGGGCTGAGTGATGTGTAATTTTGAGCTTGAATACGCAATCACGAAGTAGCAGTGAATTTATTTAACTGAATTCTTTAGAAATGACAGAGCATAACTTATTCGTTATAATATGTGGAGGACGTGTTTTGTGTAAAACATTTAAATTCTAGTTGTAGTTAAATTTTGAAATGAAAATTTCAAAAGATATTTTTTTTGTTTGAATGAGAGTTTAGTCAATTAAAATCATAAATAATCTGATTGCTAAAATTGGCGCCCAACGTGGGACTAAAGCTTTAGATTTATTTTTTTCCTGACGAAACCTGAAATCTGGGTTTTATGTTATTGGCACTCTTTTCTTCTTCCCTCGCTCTTGAAATTATTTAAAACTGCTGATTGTGTTCATTTTCATGATCGAAATCCGCTCTTAGTACTAAAGTCACAATTAAACTCGCTGTTTTACTGGCCTCTAGTAAGGCCTCACAAAAAACCGGTCCTAAGCGGAAATTCAAATTGAATGACAATAAGATTGACGGGCCGCAGCTTGATAGCGGACCCGTTTCATTTCGCTAAGGTTTTATATACAGCTTGAGGAGACATATTACTTTTTCGATGTCAAACGATACGTCGGATCAGGACGTGTTGATGTATAGCTGGCTTTAGTGTCCCCCTGATGTATTGGTAGGATCGATGGGATAAGCCTGGAGACGTTCTATCAGTGTCCTAGGTTTGTAGACCTAGTTTAAAGGCAATAAAAATGTAGGATCTACAGTTTAGTGTTAAGAGTGATGCTATGCCGTCTCTTGTAAAGAAGGAATTTAACTGTGGCAGACTGTGAAAAATATAATGTATTTTTATTTTATTTATTTATTTGAAGACAAAAACAGTTACACATTAAAAATTTTATAAATTATATAAGTTCCGGGACCACGGTAATCCGTGAGTCTCACGACTCCGGCAGGCTTTGGCCCTCTAAAGGGGGTCCCCGTCATTATGCTGACACTCATTGAGGCGCGCGTGGAACACAACGCGCTGTCGACCCACACAACGAGCCGTCAAAATATATTCAATATTTTCGTCAATATTTTTATGTATTTTTGTCAAGGTAGTCCAGAAGATAAAATAGTTTTGTATATTCTATTATAGTTATTACAGTTAAATGTCACTTTGCCTGGATCTGACCCTCTTAGCCTTAATATTCAAGTAAGATATTTCCAGAAATACTAAATGTTTCAACACGATTATCTTGTTTAAAGTGTCCAGCATTATTTGGAGCGTGAAGCGAAACTTTTCAACTATTTAAAGTGACAACGAGGAGTTTTAAAATTTTAAACAAAAATGTTAAACATTCTGTGTTGGGCCTGGTTCATATTTGTAAAGCCTGTATATCTAGTTCTTAATAGGCAAAAACTAAAAAGATAAATTAACGAAAAAAAAATTGTCATGAAATAATTGTCAGTTTTGTTTCACAGACTAATTATGTGCTGGGTCGTGAATACGCCAATTTTCTTTGCAAATATTTTTGACAGTTAACTGACTTTGACAGTAAAGAAATCCTGATGAAGTCTTGGGTTCTTTTTCTGGTTCAGAAATGTGAAATGAAATATCCAGATCGGTCCATTACCTAACTAGTTAATAAATAGTAGTTTTTTTTTTCTTGTAATATTGATTTCTATGCAATATGTATGTATAATCGTGAAATTTGAATTATGACCCACCATAAGCTTATTTCCTAACAGACATTTAAATATTACTAGGTCCATATTCGCATAAAAATACATAGCCATGGTAACAACCTTGAACTTTGTTCTTTTGACGGATTCAAACGATTTATTGTCAAAATGGGTCATGATTCAACTTTGTCGACTGTACATAAGGGTATTTTATTGCATAAATAAATTGAAAATCTGTTTCAATCTATTAAATCAATGAATATTGAAAAAGATAAAACGCTTCCGAATTCGGGAGTTGTGACGTCATAATGCTTGTAAATTGTACTGATCGAGTGACGTTTTGTGATTTTCAGAAGCGTTGTATGATCGTCAATCTTGGTTTACGTAACAAAAAAAATCAGAGTCTTATATTTTTATAATCTACTCGTATATTCCGTTTTTTTTTTTAAATTAATTAGCATATTTGGTGTTATGTGACATTTTCTTGTAAGTTTCCATACTATCATAGAACATAATATGGACGAGCCTTTAGAAGTCCTGTGGAGAGACAACTTGTTTATATAGCAAAACAAATTGGCCTTTGTGGTTTTAAGTAGTTTAATTAGTGGTGAAGTGTTCTGCGCTAGTTGCGTATGTCGTATAGTCCTGTAAAGTCGGTTAACATAAGAATTACATGTTGGGTGTTTTCACAATATTCTTTGTGTTTCTAAGCTATTGCATAGCTTTTATCTCGGGATTTTAACGCGGCGACCGAATCAAGAAATTCCGTAACGAAAATAAACCTAACACTGTCACTGTCACATCTGTCATGTCATCGTGAATGAATAAAATTTGAATGAATTATTTTTTTTCTTGACGTTTCACTTGAATGACTTGGCTGACCATAGCCGAATTAGTAAAATAACTTCCCATACAGCAACGATGGGATGATATTCTCGTTAAATATTCGCGGTAGGCGATATTTTGTTCTTTATTTTTAAAATAAAATATATTAATAATTATAATTGCATAAGTTGATAAAAAATACTATGCAATAGCTTTACCACGGCAGTCCCCGAGTATATTTTTTTATTCGTATAAGGTGTATTTTCCAACTACGCGTGGATGGTAAAATCCGAAACAATGAGAATTAGCGAAAAATGCTTTAAAGAATATCGAGGACAAGTGCCTTATGAAACATTAAAAAAAACTGGGTTCATTAAAAATCATCGGTTTTTGTTTGACTTACCTTATGAAACAAAAAAATAACTTCACTAAATTTGATCTCTATTAGAGACACTATCGATAGGGTAAAATGTATGTTTTCAAAATCAACAATTTCGGTTCGTGGCTATGATTGATATTACAAAAATCTAGAGATTGTATTTCAGTTTTCACTAAAATCGGTCTCGAGACTCCTTTCAGTATTTTTCGCTATTCCTCTTAGTTTCGGATTTAACCATCCACATCCAGTTGGAAAATTCACACTATACATTTCTTAATTATGTTTAATTTAGTCTTTCTTAGGAAAAAAATAACCTATATACTACTACATAATATTAAAATTATTAAACAAAAAATTAAAATTTTAGTAACATTAGTACATGGACTGTAGTTTTTGTATTTCGACAATTGAATGGTGGCTACGATAAACTGGATGGGAAAAACCAGGGGAAGGACGTAGCTCAGCTTGGAAAAAACAATATTCAGTAGTGAACTGCTATTTTTGACAAAACAATCATAATGATAATGAATGCATAATTTTCAATAATATATTATTATTTTATTCGAAGCATAATTCTTTTCCCAATTCCCATCTCTGCTTTTGGGATCCAAGTCAAGATCCATTTAATTGAAGATACGACTCTGGTTCTAAACTTTTACAGTCGCACTTGGAACAACAACCCCAATGAGTATAAATAAAGTCTTAATTCAAGTTGAACAACAGAACAAAACTGTATTCGTATGAAACCGTTTAATTTATGCCCCGCCGAGACATGAGGATAAAACTGAAATGCTTTGGAATATGTCCAAGATTCAAACGTCTATTGCTTTAGTGATGTGAATAGGTGTTGCAGATATCGATACCGATACCATGGTTTCGTGAAGTATCATTAGTACCTGATGAAAGTTTTTTAAATTAAAGTTTGCTATTTGATCAATTCATCCTATTTGAATTGAAAATGTGAGGTGGTTTTTTTGTTGACTAATACCTACTAAAAATTTCATCATTTTATTCTTTCCCGTTCCGATCATGCAATTAGTCCTAAGATTATGAGCAGATGTGTTTGGTTAATGAGGTGGAATTTGAAATTTCTTCAGCTCGCGAATTCTTTATACCTACATATATGACGTGAGAACATACTATTATAATCTTGCTGAATAATGCTTGCGTTTTTTCAGCCTTGATAGCGTTGCATCATAACGTAAATCTTCATAAGTGCATATAAATTATTAGATAGCTGTCATTTATGTTCTATTATACAAACAATTTATCAAGCAATAATGCAAATTAGTACCCGATTATGTGCATACCTCTAGGCTATAATAATTTAGCCAAATATTGCTATACCATATTGTTATGTACTAAATGTAAATAAGCTAAAACAAAACAAAACAGTGCTTCTAACTATTATTCTAACTATTGTCGACGCAACGAACTTGCGGGAATTAGTTTGTAACAAAATTTAACAATATGTGCATAATTTATAATTATCGTATCTGCTTTAATTTATAGTAAGTGACTATTTCAGAAAATCTTCTTGCCGTTTTGCTGACTCTTTAGAATACCTTAAAAGGCGGATTATTACTCTCTATTATAAAGTTAAGATGATATAAAGTAACTGCCTGGATCCATCTCCCTCTTATAAACTATAGCAACTCAAAAAAAAAAAACATGAAATTAAATGAAAACAACATAAAAATTCAGATTTCTTTGTTCTTGATCTTGCATCGATAGGGCGATATAAAGCCACAGTCTAAACAACTCTAAAAAAACTGCAGCAGTCGAAGTACACAAGAAATTAAAATTAGAGCATTATATTGAAGACTCATTTATTTTCTCATTTATTCAGACTTCTTTGTTTTTGATCTGGTATCGATAAAAACCAATACCTGGTATCGACATCCCCCATCTCTAGCTTAGTAAGGTTACTAAGCCATTGCTATTCTCTAGACGTCACTAAGCTACAGATGCAGGGAAACGGCACTATATTCTACTTTTGTAAACACTTCTCAAGCTTTTACACTAATTTACTCAATTTATACTTATCACTTAACCTGGTTTAAGTGTAGACTTTTCAAGTGAATTGAAAATACTTAAAAGGTTTACTTATTTATTTGTAAATAATATATAAATTTGTAGGTAATGTGTAGGTTTTGCAAGGAATTTTCGTTTACGTGTACCATCCAAAAGTTGTCTTTAATTGTCGCTTTAAGCGATAAGACCGCCCATGAGGTGACACATTGAAAAAAAAATGTTTATTGGATATATCTGTAATTTGTATGGTGTGCATAATAAAGTGTAACTATTCCATTTTATATCTATCTAAGAAGAAGACTTATAAAATCTTAAGCAAAGTTTAGGATTAAAATAGCCGACCATAAAAACAGAAGAAAGAAAACTACATAATTATAATTGTGTTGTTGGACAAGAACATAATACGAATATAAACAAGGCTTTTATGTTTAATTTTCGTCAGTTTTATGTTACTTGTTTAGTGGTGTCGTAATATATTGCTTGTGGCTTTTTATTAGGCGCTAACCATTTGTGAGAATTATATTTTTAGTAGGTTTATACTTCCAAACTCACTTTATTTATAAGATAGTTTTAATAGAAGATTATAATTTTAAATTAATTGGTTCAATAGTTTCAAAATATGTTTTTGTAATATTTTTTTAAATAACCTGCTATGACGTCTTAAATCACTATCCTACTTAAAGCCTTTGTCAAACAGACAGGCGTGACGAACGCGAAGCGTGACGTTTTTATTTGTAATGTATGGAATTGTATGAATCCAGTCAAATAGAAAAGCAAAAGCGATCCGATAGCGTGACAGAACTATCGGACTGATGTCTCGCTTCGATTCGGTATCGCTTCGGACTCGGGTCTGTTTGACAAAGGCATAAATGTTTATCCGCATTAGCTCCTGCGCCGCGAATCGTAAAGATTTTTATTTTTCGGAAATAAAAACTCGATGGTCTAGTCCCGCTGGCAGTCAAATGATTTTATCTGGAAAAAAAGATTTTTTAATCACAATATAGTCCATTTAATGGCTAAACTTTCTGATCTGTGATAATATCATGTTGTATAAAACCGCGGGTCTACTTGGAGTGGGTTGCTACTTGAAAACACTGTCACTAGTAAAACTTAACACGTTTATTTACTAGTACCAAACACAATGTACTGCTCGCAATTTCTTACAAGAACAACAAATAAAATATAATTCCCAACCTATTTATACATTCCCATGTAACGAAACCATACCGCGATCTATTTCGACGACAACGCCATCTATCGAAGCAAATGTCAAACATTACCCAATTTTACTACATGGCGCTATGACTTCGTTGCCTAAACCATAACCACATGTAATGAATCAGTCTTGTCAACTACCAATGACATTTTCATCACTATAATATTGCTGTTTGGATTATAATAGTTCATTGGAAATCACAAACTAAATCAGAAATTGGCTTTGTGACATAATGATGATAAATTATGATTGAAATGGATTTCTATTGCAATCTGTCCGCTATAAATTGTATTTTCAGGTTATTTGTATACTAGGGCATTGTCTACATAGCGGGATTATATAAACAGAGTACCGCAGCTTTGGAACGCAAAGGGCAACCTAAGGAAAAAGGTGGTTTTTAGTCAATAAGCGCCTTTGTACAAGCAACGACGATGCAAGTTTCCGATACCTTACGTCTTTTGTATCCAGGTGACTATCGCAATACAAATCCATAGAGGTTCGTACACAGGCACCCGTCAATGAATACCAAAGTATACCACGAAAAGTATCGGAGACTTGCGTCGTCTAGTATGCGAAGGGTCTAAGAGTGTGACAGTCCCTACCGCGCCCGGGGCGGGAGGACCATTTTGATGACATTAGAAGCTAAAAATTATGTTATTCGCATATAAAGAACTATTCACTCCTAAAAAGTAGGTACTAGGTATTCATGTACTAAATCTAATTAACGTAACTTCCACCAATTACCGAGTTTCAAAAGAAACAGGAATTACTGTCAAAGATAATGAGTAAAGCGTGGGAAGGTCTCGACTGAAGACAAAAAAAATTGACTTAAAAGTTTAGGCGTGAGTGTTTGTGCAGGTTTAAACCATAAACGGTAGCGAAAAAGAGGATTTATTTAATTGAATTGTTTTCTATACTGTGACTTAACTTCATTGATGGACTGGTGATTTATTTAAAAATATAAGTTGATGCAATACTGTTTAAAATTACTTTATTTCATTTTTATTCAAAACATGACATAGTTTTCGTTATCGCCTTTACAAACATTCATAGATATTTTTATTATCTGTTAATTACATTCAATCGTTTTAGATAGTTGAAATCGTTACGTATTATTAAATGTGCACTACATTATATTTACGTTATATTTACAATGAATCACTTCCAGAAAATCAACAAAGACATACTATAAAAAAGCAATAATGGAAAAAAAATAGGTAATTTTTGTCGTATTTAGTTAGTTTGTATTCATTTTAGTTATTTATATTACGTATACTCGCTTTTAAAATAGTTACTCAAATAAATACAGAGCTATATTGGTAACAAATAAAAAATAATGTTTCGTTGAAATAGTACCTACATACAGATGAAATATTCAGTGATGCATTCATATAACACAGTTTTATACATTTTTGCGGGAATTTCAAATAGGTAACCGACTAAAAATATTCAATTCCCTTTTTAAAATGTAATTTCATGACGTACCTACTTTAGAGTATTAGCCTGGACTTAATTGAAAAGCTGTTTAAATATTTATCAGTGATCTGAAAGTACTGTTTATTCGAATACGGTCCACGATTGATCGATTTAATTTTCACGTCTCGAGTCTCTAAGCCAAATAATTTACTCAGGGCGCCCGTTCTTTGGCGGATTAAGTAAAAAAAATCGCCATCCATTTGTATCCAATTTAAAATCAAATTAGAAGTAAATACACTTTCTATTTTATCCAATCACGTGCGATCCCGAGCAACGCTTAAGCTCGCGAGGCGCGGTAAAGGAAAATTCCCCATTTCCCCAGCCGAGTGGGAGATTTACCCCAAATCGAATTCCGTTCTCCATCCGGAATGGCCTTAATTTAACGGACGAATTTGTCTAATTCCAATTCTTATGCTGTGACAAATGTAGTGATTTTTATTCAAGCTCCGTCTTTTTTCTCCAAGTTTCGAAAAGCGACAACATTCTTTTTTTCCCGTCTGGGGTTTAAACCTTTAATTCCCGCAGAAGATAAAAAGTACTTCGGGATACACTGAATGTAAATTAATTACAGATTATGAAGGTCTAATGCTATTAAAGTTGGATGAGGTAAAAAGTTTCTCTTCGCCTTCAAATAGGCTGCTTACGAAAATTTGTTTTTAATCTATTCTATAAAAAGTTACGCAACAAAGATGGCTCCAGAGCTTACTTTGGGCAAATGTTTCAAATAATTTTTGTGTGTAGGAATTACTAAAGATTTTCCTTGTTAAATAAAATAGAGATATGGTGAAATTGTATGAAATTGAACTCATTTTAAGTTATTATGATTTTGCAACGGAAGCTATTTTACACAGCAAAAAATATTGAGACATTATTGAGCCTAAATCCTAAATGTTTTCATTACACGAAACCTTCGACCTTGCACATACCCGCTGGTCGGTACATAACGGTCACGTAACAATATAACCACCAAATGTTGCCGACGTATTATTTAGCCTCTCACGATAAAATATTATTGGGTTTATATGATAATATTTTGAGGAAAGCACGGCGGAGTCCGGGAATATTACTATATTAGAAAAATATTGGAGCATCTTCGTATAAATTAGATTAGTGTATGTGCTCTTATTTCGGTTGAGATCGGTTCAGCTTCCATCATCATCATCATCATCTCAGCCATAGGACGTCCACTGCTGAACATAGGCCTTCCCTTTAGATCTCCACATGTACCGGTTGGAAGCGACCTGCATCCAGCGTCTTCCGGCGACCTTTATAAGGTCATCTGTCCATCTTGTTCGTGGTCGTCCTACGCTGCGCTTGCTAGTCCGTGGTCTCCACTGTAATAATTTTCGACCCCATAAGCCATCTGCTCTGCGAGCAATATGGCCTGCCCATTGCCACTTCAGCTTGTTAATCCGGTGGGCTATGTCGGTGACTATAGTTCATCTACGGATCACCTCATTTCGGATTCGATCACTTAGAGAAACACCGAGCATAGCTCTCTCCATAGCTCGTTGAGCGACTTTGAGCTTTGAGATGAGGCCGATAGTGAAAGACCACGTTCAGCTTCCGCGTTTGATAAATTAGAAAGATTTTGATTTTGGAATGAGCTAAGAATAATGCTCGCATTCTGAGTTTACACGAATCTGCTTTTACATAGAGACAATTTAAATGAGAATTTAGTACCACGATTCGATACTTAAACGCGATATTTCAATTCAAGTTCACCCAGACCCGGAATAACTAAGTAAGTATTTATAAATCCTACAAATATTTGTTTTGTTATTAATTATATAAAATAAATAAATAAATAGGCATAACAACAATGCTATAGTGAAGATATTTTTATTCTTAGCGACGATATTATTTTGACGGAAGTCAGCAAAATTATGTGAGTTATATTTCATCAGTAGAGATGTCGAAGGTTAATAATATATAATAGAAAGAATATCTATTATCTTGTACACATTTTGTTTATAAGAAAGTACTTGAAATGTGATCGTGTTTTGTTTGTTTATGAGCATAGATTTGATAGACCATGGTTCTCATAATAATTGGATTAGGAATCACGGTCTACGGCGCTATATTCTATTTTCAAACTTTTTATAGATATTGTTTTTGATAACTATGGATATTTAATTGTGTGACTCTGTGATATTTTTTATGAACAATTTTAATGTTTAGTAACAACGCCTTTTTCTCAATATATTTATAGAATAGTCTTATTATCTAGAAGAATCTGTTATAATTACCATTACAGTATGTAAAATATAGATACATGTGGTTGTTCTGCTTACGACTGTTTGTCTGTGTTAGGTTTTCTAAGTGCACCAACGATACAAGAGCAGCAACGTAAAAAAAATATATTTATACGATACGGATTAACTACGAAAAGGCGAACTGTAACGAACATTAAATAAAAAGGAAATTGTTTTCATGTAAACACAAATAAATCATCAACCGCCTAGCCTTTTCCCAACTATATTGGGGTCGGCTTCCAGTGTAACCAGATGCAGCTGGATATCAGTATTTTACATGAAGCGACTGCCTGTCGGACCTCCACAACCCAGTAACTCGGTACCCCACTACCCCATGCAAAACTGGTTGTCAGACTTTAGAGTTTCTGATTAAGAGTAACGACTATCTAAGATCTAGCCCGAAAGATTGGCCTGTGCTGCTGTAATTATATAGCCACGAGCCCATCAAAACACAAATAAACGACCTTCGAAAATTCGCTTTTAAAATTGCATTATTTTAAAACACTCTCAATAAAATCAAGGAGTGTAGCTCAGAATGCGTCAAGCTGTCTAGCATGGCCTATATAAGCTGTAACCAGCTAGAGTGGTAGCTTGACAAGTAACACGGTCTAACGCGGCCATGAGTGTCACTTGTCACGTATCTTACGACGCCATGACTGTCAAGTGTCAGAAGTTAGCGTGACAAATTGCGCGCCCTTGTTGACACTTGCACTTTTATTGGCGGTAATAATGTTTTGGTGATGCGGAAAAGATTTTTTTTAATGTTTTTAATATGCTGTCATAATGCCATCTCAATTTTGTTTCTGGCCTGGTATTAATTTCTACTTCCTGCATGATATCAATGTTCATACGACAATCTGTGTAGATATTCGTTCTTACAATTTTCCGCTCCAAAACTCCGCATCCCAATGTACTGTTACTATGGTGACAAGCCATAGAAATGAGATTTTGAAGAAAAAAGTGTCCCTTGATGTTTGTCAATGGTACATTTGCGGATTTAATTTTAATAGGGTTTTTCTTATAATCAAAGTGAATACGTAAACAAAATAGATTATTAATATGTAATTTCACTAAAATTAGGTACATTTTTGATTGAGAAGAAAGTCATCATTTCTCGCATAGCGTTTTCTGAAGGGATGCCTTAACAGGTAAAATATGACGCTGAAGAAATTTTAAACGTTTTGTTCAGCCCCAAAAGTTAAAAATCGTTTGCTTCATCTTTGTGAAAAAAATTCATCTATTGTTTCGTTTCATAAAACTATTTACTCACACGTGTTTCTACCTCGCTGGGCTAGAGTGGTCGCGACTGTCGAGTACGAGGTCTTAGGTTCGACTCACTGGTTGGAAAGTGTTATTGGGCTTTTTAAGAAATATTATATACTCGTATATTTCTGTAACAGCCACAGTATCGCATCATGCCTGGTTGATGGCAATAAATTCATTCTTTACACGAGGTTTGGTATCAAAATCGGCCAAATCCAAAAAACTTACTTTTTAAACTGAATATGCAGCTAAATTAAGAACGTTCCATTTTGTAGTTCTGTGTCATTCAAAATTGGCCAAATCCATGTTTGTTATATGAAATTTCATTGCAAATAGTGACTCTGGGATCAAAAGTAGACAAATCGAGTACTACTTCAAAACAAAATGAGCCAAATCCATAACAGCCAATCAGATTCAAGGATTTAGTACGGCGTGTCAGCCATTTTGTTTTTACGTCGAAGTGCTTGATTTGCGTCGTGATCGAATTCCTAGCGTTTTTACATAAAAATAAATAGAAAAAATGGATGAATCAACTGAAGGAATAAAAGAAACTGCTCCAGAGATGTCTAGGAAACGGCTGACACAAAAAACTAAGTGGAAGCGTAATGAACAAAAAGTTTCTAGGTAAGTAAAGTTTGTTGCATCAACTCGAGTCCTACTGACGAACATTTGACAGGCAGAGGTGCTAAACCATTTTGCATTAAGTTCGCATTTGATCAAGTCTAATTTTTTGTTATTATTATCATGGATGGCTAAATTGCACCTACGTATTAAAATAAAATTACTAACAACCTAAGCTACTTACTACTGAACAATTTTAAAAATGTATTTAAATTATCGAGTCTGGTTGTCTTTGTGGTCGTGTTTGTGTTTGTCCATGGCACACGACACGATACATAATTTCCCTAGTGTTATTAGGCTATGAGTGTGATGGTGTTTTTGACAGTGGGACAGTGGGCCAGTGGACAGTGGGACAGTGACAGTGGACGTTATCACGTAAAATTATCGTCTGTAAACCGACTTCACAGACAACCACTTTTTTTTAAATTTGATTCATAAAGTGTAACATGAAAGTGAGTTGTGCACCTATGTATGTATAAGTCTGAGGCACAGTCTGAGGTGTGTGTGCCTTTGCATGCGTGTGTGTATACTTTTTATACGATAGGTGTGTAAAATGTAGTGTATTTTACTAATGTTAAATGCTTTGCTTGCTTCATTTATCATTTTTGTTTTAGATATTCACCAAAAGCTCCTCCAAAGATTAAAGTCCCATGTAAACATTACTCAAAATCATATAGATGCACATCGCTAAGAAAAGTCGACATTGTAAAATTTCATGCAGCATTTTACAAATCACCATCTAAAATTGACCAAGACAACTTTATTTTGCAACATTCTAAGGCGTCTGCTGTGAGTCGCCATCGGCCTAAGACAGGCACAAGAAAAATGAAAGGAATGCAAATAGTATATTATTGTCGAAGAAGAAATAACTTGATTCCCGTGTGCAGAAAAACATTTCTTGAAATTTTAGGAATTAAAAAAGGACGAGTGAATGGTGTGATTGCTCGTAATTTTAAAAGTGGTGGAGCTTCAGCTAGTGAGTCTCGGGGAGGCAATCACAAAGAACATAAATATGCCGGTCAGAAAAAGTCCATACAAAAATTCATTAAGCGTTTTAAACCACTCGAGATCCACTACTGTCGAGGAAGTATCAAATGCAGACAGTATCTTTCATCTGATTTGAACATTAATAAACTTTACAAAATGTATAAAGAGCAAGCAGAGGCACAATTTCAG
This sequence comes from Agrotis puta, assembly GCA_943136025.2. Classification (NCBI taxonomy): domain Eukaryota; kingdom Metazoa; phylum Arthropoda; class Insecta; order Lepidoptera; family Noctuidae; genus Agrotis; species Agrotis puta. Next base: position 1,923,921 of record OW964168.2, read on the forward strand.
ACTGTTAAAGCATCTTACTTTCGAAGAATTTTTAATACTACATTTAATATTGGTTTCGGAAGCCCACGGACTGACGTTTGTTCTACATGCCTGCAATTACAAGAACAGATCAAATATGAGAAAGACAGTAATAAAAAGAAGGATTTTATGATTAAAAAAAGAGTACACAGTTTAAGAGCCAAAGCATTTTACAACTTATTAAAAGAAAATGATGAAAGTTTGCTGATTCTTAGTTTCGACTGCCAAAAAAATCAACCTATGCCGAAAGTGCCAGATCAAATTACTTATTACTCGCGTCAACTCTACATTTATAACTTCACTATCGTTGTTGGTCACTCAAAGTCCCAACTAAATAGCGAGAATGTGTTTGCATACACTTGGACCGAGGACTTATTGCCAAAAGCATCAAACGAAATTGCCAGTGCGGTGTTTCACTGCCTGTGTACGGTTGTCGAGAAACATGAAAAAGTGACTTCGATACGCTTAGTCGCAGATGGCTGCAGTGGCCAGAATAAAAATTCTTCTGTACTTGGTATGGCCTCTAAGTACCTTATGGATCATGCTCCGGATAGGATTAAAATGATCGAGATTGTTTTCCCTATCGTAGGCCATTCTTTTCTGCCTCCAGACAGAGTCTTTGCACAAATCGAAAAGAAAATTAAAAAAGTGGAATCAATACCTGGACCAGATGGTTATGAAAACTTTTTTAAAGAACAGGCTACTGTGCTCCATTTAGGTACTGACGTGCAAGCTATGCAATGGAAAGAAGCAACTGGAAAAATATTAAAAACTACAACTGCAATGCACTTCTCAATTAAAAAATGTAAAAGATTTTTTATTAAAAAAAACAAACAAAAGACAAACGTCGTGGTGCGTGCCGAAGAAAGTTACCACAACCGTCTGGGAGATTTTAAGAACATTTGCAAGAAAGGAAAATCTGCTAGTCAGATTAACCCAGACCCTGTACCTCTGTACGTCAAAGTTAAAGACGCGAAACTAGGAGACGTTAAAAATCTACTCACTACTCATTATGGTGAACGATGGCATGAACTACCAGAGTTAAAATATTTCAGCGATGTGTTGTCAAGGCCAGTTGAATCATTACATTCTTATGAAGAAGAGGATTGTGAAGCTTTGGAAGAGTTGCCAAATTTAATTGTTTAATTTTAATTGTGTAGTTGCACAAAGTTTTAATTTTAGTTCTAAATAAACAAAGTGTTCTTTATATTATGTATTCTTTACTTTTTTTTATTGAATATCTGAATATTTGAAACCAAAATTTACCACCCCTGACTGCCCGTACACGACAAATACAAAAATGGCCAAATCCATAAATAACCAATCAAAAACAGTCAAATCCAAAGCCATGACAATCAAATTCGGCCAAATCCGCCCTTCACTATCAAATTTGGTCAAATCCGGCAGATTTTATTTGAAATCCGACTTTTTTTGTTTGAGACTAAGGTAGATATTTGTTTAGTTTAGTTTTAAAAGACTCGTTTGAATCACCCGTCTTGAGCTGAGTTGTCAAAAATATCGCCAATAACAAAAATTAGTTAATGCACTTTATTGACAAATTGGGTGAATTGGACTTGACTGATTTTGATACCAAACCTCTCGTTTCGGGAGGTTCCTGTGTCTGATAAGGAGGGAAGAAACGCCTGGGTGTCACCACTGCGAGGATCGTCCGGAGGACACGGTGGAGCATACGGTGCAGGACGTAAGCAGACGGATATAGGTCCTATATCCGTCTGCTTAACCCTTTCGAATTTGCAAGTGAAATGTTACGTTTCTCTTCGACTGCAAAAGACGTAGAATTGGTTGAATTCTAATTATTTATTTTCTCATTTCTATTCGTACATCCATCATCACACTCTGATGTATTCTCACCCCAACTGATTCAGCAAAAACAAAAATAGTGGTTTGACTTACAAACTGGTATGTTCTAAAAGCGATGTTTAGCAGGAATATCGTTTATTTTTACATTTTCGTTACATTTTAGGTAAAGACATGCGGGTCGTTGACCTCGCTTGGGGTTACAGAAGGTATAGAATGGGATAAATGAGCAGGAAAGCCCATAACATCTTAGCCTTGTTAGTAAAACAGGAAAGAAATGGACAAACCAACTTGAGCGAAAAGGGGACGTATTTTACATGGACCTTAAACTATCTCATGATTGCTGCCAAAACAATTATTTAGTTATGAGATTTCTTACAAATAACTGCGCCCGACTATAGTACCTGCAGCATTGTAATCTTCTTCTTGAAGAACATGCAAGAGTTGCTTTTAAAGATATGACAGATATACAAAGATACACATTTTATCTGAAGAAAAAGGACTAACTAAAATGTTTACTACACTTAAACTTTGCTGTATCTGTAATATGAGTGATGTACTCGTACATAAATAAAGTATGAATTAATAAATACACTGTCTTACAGAACATCACACAGCTTCAAAATCCGCTAAATCTGCATGAGAATCAAAATTACTTAAAAGCATAACTCCAAAGCACTGGTTGTTCAATATCGGAGGGCGGCAGTTGCAATGTCATGCAATTACCTACGTGTTCGCAATGTGCCCGTCATTGTGCGCAGTTCCTTCTGCTCGAGAGCTTTGTGAAGGTCGCTAGGGATGTCGGAGTTTACTCATGTTTTAGTTACTCTGTTTCCCACAGAGTTTCTTTGTGTTTATCCGAACTTTGTTTTATGTTCTTTCTTGAAGAGTTCTTTGGTTTAAGAACATTCTTTAGTTCTGCTTTCACTTTAATTCATATACAATTATTTCTAAGTGGTTATTTTTAATTCCTATAATCAGACTAACAGTTTTGTCATCTGCTACATTTTTTTTTTGGTCCTCATCCGAAAAAGGTCCCTCCCGAAACATCCGTGTCCGGTGAGGATCTGCGTTGACGCATGTCCAGCCACTCCTTAAAGAGGGGTCTTACCGCCTCGATTGCGGCGGGCCCGATCTGCTACATCAGATACAGAATAATTTCAAAAGGCTCCCAAAAAGCCTAACCAACCAGCTATTTCTATTAAAAACACACTCGATATGAATATATCGGAAAACTGAAAAGCCATTAAATCTAATTGCCTTCAGCAATCGGATATCAATCACGTACTTTGCATGCAAAAAGTAAATATGCCTCTATGAATTTTACAACAATGGACGTGCAATATCCGGCTCGAACTGGTTTCTACCGACGCGAAAGGCCTATCGATATTCTGAAATTGCGATGAAGTCTTTGTTTATTTATTTTTATTGTTGAATACAAAATTTTAATTAGTGGTAACATTTTCAGTAACGAGACAAGCTGTACCTATAATAAATAAATTGGGAAGAGATTAAAATTATGATCATATTTTAAATTAATAATGCTCATTGTTATGAAAAAATTAAGAGGGTAAATTAACAACTTTTTGAAACCAGTTCATACCAATCTGAACACAACATAAACAGAAAAGTGAGTTTCAAACCAAAATTTACTCAAAAATATGAAATTCACAAACAATACTCTGTATGTAGTAACAATTGCAGTAGGCCTCAATTCACACTGGTTTTGCGGGCTCGTTCGGCAAATGTGCGCTCATTTCGATGAACGACATCGGTATATCGATGCAAATGACCCATGCAGCCTGTTCATTATCATCCACATCGGAAATTAATTCTCGGCGGGATTCGTCGAATGTTAGTTAAACTGTTTTACATTGAGCGTTTGATTGTGTATGTCATGCTGTCGTTTTGTTCGGCGATGCTTTTAATCGTTGATTTTGTAATGGAGTTTGTATTATTCAGTATTAATAACATTGTTTGCTGAAAATAAATGAGTTAATTGTGCAGGTTGCACAAAATATTAATTTTATGTGGATTACTACAAGGACTTATCTTGGGGCCATACTTATTTAACATTGAGAGATTACTGGTTTTGTTCTTTTATAATATTATAATTCAAATGTGTAAGAGTTTTGCTTTTGATACAGATAAATAATTCGCGTTCGGTATAATAAAGCACAGGCATGCATTAATAAATTTATAACTAAATCAGAGTAATAAAAAAACCTTTTTTTACAAAGTGTGATGGAAAAGTAAATGAGAGGTATACCCAAAAGTGCACCTACATATCATCAGCTCTATTTAAGTGCCATGTTATACAGTATTCAAAATAGCAAGCACAACACGTAACAACCAACACACACATCAACAAATCCTCAGGTGCAATCGATAACGCCACAAACTATTCCATACATGCATAATCTCTATTCCCAACATTAACCAAGTAACAGCCAACCAAACATTACTACGTGTGCATCAACTAACAGAATCCAGAACTGCATCTAGTTCCTCAAATCCCATTAAATTTCAATATAATATTAGTTGAGTTTCAAAGTCAAATACTGGTGGGAATCGGGGGAATCCATCGCAGGATGGAAACGAAACCTGCGGACTAGAATATGGTAATGTAAAAGCTCACAACGCGATGTGTGTTCGCCTGTTTGTATTTGTAAGAGCTATTGGTAAAAGTGAGACCGGTATTTGAGAAGATCGGTGTTGGATTTAGTAATATTTTATTTTTGAAACAGTTGCAGAAAAATCGAGACAACAACAGAATCACTACGATTCTGTTGTTGTTTCGTTTTTTTTCGGTTTCATTTTTTTTTTAATCCAAGCACACGTTAATGATTTTGTTTTTAACGTGATATACATTTAATTAATAGCATCTGATGTAAAATACATTCCGACTACCTTCAAATGGGCAGCGAATGAAACTACAATGATTTCGGAGCACAATGACTGTTGAGGCCACTACCCTCAACCCAGCAGCCACCATCAGCAGCGCGCCGCACTCCGTACGCCGCGGGAGTGAAAGAGGGGTGCGGGGGCAGCGGTTCATCCAGCGGCGCCGGCGGCGGAGCGAGGCCCCGACACCACGACCAGTCAGCTGTTGCGCGTCTTCAAGCACGGCTGCGCTTTACGCATTTCATATTCACAATATTATTATAATCATGTAATTACAACTTTTTATACAGTCCGCTATCATTTCATTTATTATCTCCACAAGCTATCGTCGAAACATATGGTCCTTCTACCGTTATAGTTTGAACCAAAACGGAGAAAATAACGGAACTTCGATCGGAAAAAATAACGTACAAACGTATCTTCAAATTCAAAAATTCAACGGTTCGTCGGTTGGAGAACAAAGAACTTCATCTACGGGTTCAAGTTCACAAGAAGTCTTCATTTTCTTCGCGTGTCATTGTCTGCATTGGGTCATCGTGAACATCGATACGGCAACAGCCGTCTTCATCGAGTTCAAACCAACGGGCTGCGCAAGAAAAGATCGTCGAGACACGGATCAAGAAAACTTCTACGTCAACATCCGTCTAACGACAGCGAGAAGATCCCAGGTTCTACTCATCGGAGCCACAATTGTCAGCACATCATCAGAGGTTGACAGCATAAAACCGTGAGAACGTTCCATTTCCTTTGTTCCAAATAGTTTAACTTATGTAATAGTTACATGTCAATTAATCATTTAGTTAATCCAATCTTCAGCCTATCTACTTGTTTATTCAGCTGCCACTATTTTCTACAACCGCTAAGGTTTAAATCATCCAGTTACAATAGTTATTATTACATTTTATGTACTGTGGGTTCCAGTAAAAATTCCGTTATTTATAACGGTTTTCTTTCTTTTTAAATATTATTCAGTATACTATTAAAACGAAATATTTTGCATTGTTTTTGTGAATTGGTTTGGATTTAATTTGCTGTGTGCAGGGAAAACATTTCATAATTCACTTAGCACTTTCGATTGGAAACACCTAGCGCCTTTATTATAACAATCTCATCTTTTTCTGCTTATTGCTTGTGCCTACGTTCATGACTTGTTGCTAATCGTTTAGTATCGGGAAATTTAGCTCAAAATTTTTTTTTTAAAGTACCTCCTTTTAATTTATTTTTTCTTTGTCTTCTCTTATTTACTGCAACTGACTTTTAACTATATTTTCACAGTCATGACTGATATAAAAAGCTTAATCAAGAAGCGAGCTTCAATTAAGGCCAAGCTTACGCAATTTACTTCTTATTTAAATATTTCTAAGTCTTGTGAAAAGTTGAGTGAGGTACAAATCGTCGAAACCGAATATCGACTTAATATATTTGAAAATTTATATGAGAAATATGATGCATTGCAGAATGAGTTGGAAGCGTTGGTGGATGATTCCAGCGAGCAATATGCGGAACGTGAGGAATTTGAAAAGCTGTACTGCGGCTTGGTGGCTTCTGCACGTCAGCTGATCAGCGGCGCAAGAAGGCTTCTTGAGAGGAACTCCGCGACTTCCGAGGTGGATTCTTGTATTACTAGTACACACAAACACAATTCAATTCGTTTACCAAAAATTGATTTACCCAAATTTTCAGGTAGCTATCATGATTGGCTGGAATTTAGAGATACCTTTGTTTCTATAATACATAACAACAATAACTTAGATAAAATTAATAAATTACATTATTTACGTGCTTCCTTAAAGGGGAGTGCCGCTCTTGTTATTGATAATCTTGACTTCAAGTCAGAAAACTACGACGCTGCCTGGCGGCTACTTTGTGAGAGGTTTGATAACAAAAGATTGCTTGTCAACAATCATGTGCAAGCACTCTTTAACGTTAAGCCTATTGATAGAGAGTCAAGTAAGTCACTTCGTTTCATAATTGACACTACTAATAAAAATCTTAGAGCATTGGCAACCCTTGGTCAACCAGTTCAAAATGCCTTCGTTGATGTGCTTGTCATTTACATAATGACCAGTAAGCTCGACCACGTTACAAATCGTCAGTGGGAAGAGCACAGAAACACTTTTCACGAACCTCCAACATTATCTGCATTCATTAGTTTCATTGCCAGCAGAGCTGACTTACTGGAAACAATTGAGGAGTCTAAGCCTATAGCAACAGCTAGTAGCGAACCCACTTCACCTGCAACCAAACCTAAGAGTAGTGCTGTACCTGAGAAGTCATTGAAACCTCTGTCATGTCCCATGTGTCGTCGGGATCATTTCATTTTTGCATGCGAGCAGTTTAAGAGTCTCTCAGTACAGGCTCGTATTAAAAAGGTTCAGGGTTCAAACTTGTGCATGAATTGTCTTCGTCCCGGTCATGATGTTTCCAAATGCAAACTGGGTCATTGTAAATATTGTCGTCAAAAACACAATACTCTGCTACACGTCGATAGTGACAATGTTCTTCCTAGTGCACACAACACTGCATTATCAGCAAGTCAATCTTTTACATCTCGAGTAATTTTACTTTCCACAGCGCTCGTGAGGGTGACTGACGCTGAAGGTAACCACCATACAGCAAGAATTCTGCTGGACAGTGGAAGTACAACGAATTTCATTTCGGAAGACTTTGTTCATAAGCTGCATGTTCCTACCTACATTACCAAATCCAAGGTAACAGGTATTAATTCTCAAACTTCTAGTTGTAATCAGGGATGCTCAGTGTCATTAAAATCAACTGATGACAGTGAGTATGAGCTGAATATTGACTGCCTCGTGTTGCCGAAAGTATCAGCATCAGTTCCTCATACTTATGTTGATACTAGCAACATACGTATACCTACGCACGTCCGTCTTGCTGACCCCACTTATTATGTTCCGTCTTCGATCGACGTCCTTGTTGGTGCGGATGTCTTTTGGGGTATCATAGGCACTGGCCGCATCGCATTAGGTACCAATAAGCCCACTTTACTTGAGTCAAAATTTGGTTGGCTCATTTCGGGTGCATATCATCAGTCTGATTCTTCTTCTTCATCTACACATGTTTGTATGCTTAATAACTTACAAGTAGATTTGGATCGGTTTTGGGAATTAGACTCTGTGTCGTCCATACATAAATATTCAGGTGAAGAAAGAACCTGTGAACAACATTTTAAAGATACCACATATCGTAATTCTGATGGGCGATTTGTGGTAAGTATTCCTTTTAAAGAGTCACCGGACATCTTAGGTGATTCATACATGATGGCGAAGCAACGATTTCTCTCTCTTGAACGTCGTTTAGGTAAAGATCCTGGCCTTAAAAGTCTATACGTTGACTTTATTAATGAGTACTTAGAGCTGGGCCACATGTCTCAATCTACTAGACACCCACTCAACTCAACATTTTCCAATTATTTACCACATCATGGTGTTCTGAAGGAGTCGAGAACTACCACCAAATTAAGAGTGGTGTTTGACGCTTCCGCTAGAACTGCATCAGGTAAGTCTTTTAACCAAATACAGATGGTTGGTCCCCCTATCCAGGATGATTTGTTGTCCATATTGCTCAGGTTCCGTCAGCATAAAATTGTCATAAGCGCGGACATTGAGAAGATGTATCGACAAACTCTTGTTCATGATAGTAATAGGCCTTTACAAAAAATTCTTTGGAGGGCAGAACCAAATCATCCGTTAAAAGAATACACGCTTAACACCGTAACCTATGGTACAGCATCAGCACCCTTTTTAGCTACCAGGTGTTTACTTCAACTAGCTGAAGAGTGCTCAGATTCTTCAACTAAGTTTTCGATAGCACGTGACTTTTACGTGGACGATTTCTTGTCTGGTGGTTCATCTGTTTCAGAAACATTGGAAAAAAGTCGCAGCGTTAACGATGTCCTTCGATCAGCAAGGTACAATCTTCGTAAATGGCGGTCCAACTCCAGCCAGGTCCTGCAGGCGCTTAGCGGTGAACACGATGTCTCTGATGTTGTGGACCTGAGTGACAACGAGCAGTCGAAGACTCTGGGGCTTCTATGGAAGAGCTTAAGTGACACGTTTTCCTTCTCTATTAACTTAAATTTAACTGAAAAGGCTACTAAACGTCATATCTTATCCACCATAGCACAGACCTTTGATCCCGTTGGCCTGGTCGTTCCATGCATAGTGGAAGCCAAAATTACAATGCAGCATCTTTGGCTAGCTAAATGTTCTTGGGATGAATTTGTTCCCACGCATATCCAGTATGCTTGGAATGAGTTTCAAAAAAACCTACACCTTTTAAATGAGTTCAAGATACCTCGGTGGGTGCTGTGTGAGTCTGCGTCCTGTCTACAGCTGCATATATTCACTGACGCTTCCGAAAAAGCTTATGGGGCGTGTGTTTATGTTCGCAGTATGTCAAGAGACGGCGAGGTCACTGTACATCTCCTTACCGCTAAAAGCAAGGTAGCTCCAATCAAATCCACAACAATACCGCGGCTTGAACTGTGTGGTGCGTTGTTGGGTTCACGGTTGTACTCAAAGGTTCGTCAGTCACTCACTTTAAATTTTAATGAAGTTCATTTTTGGTGTGACTCCACCATCGTCTTGGGATGGTTATCCACATCACCAACTCAATTAAAGACATTCGTTCGACATCGAGTGTCTGAAATTCAGGAAAATGTGGGAGGAGAGACTTGGCACTATGTTCCGTCAGCTGAAAACCCCGCAGACCTCGCTTCGCGAGGACTTAGTACTGACAAGCTGTTGTCGTCTTCATTGTGGTGGTCAGGACCACAATTCCTTAAAAAAGATATGTCTTCATGGCCTCAGTTCCCTGAGTCACATAATAGTAATTCTGACTTACCAGAAACAGTAGCTGCTTGTCATGTTTCTTCCAATCACATTATTGAAAATCCTATTAGTGCGTTATTTTCAAAATTTTCAAACCTTAACACATTACAGCGTGTGACGGCATATGTCATGCGATTCATTCATAAATGCAATCATAAATCACAAGAGTCTGGTTCATTAACTTCCACTGAACTTAATAATTCGTTAAGCTTATTATTAAGACTCAGTCAAATGGAATCTTTCCCAGAAGAGTACCGCTTGCTCAAATCAGGTAAACAGTTACCAGCAAAGAACAAGCTATTATCTTTGTCTCCTTTTTTGGACACTGTTTCTAATCTCATTCGTGTTGGAGGAAGATTAAATAATTCATTTTATGATTATAATATTAAACATCCAATTCTTTTATCTAGTTCTCATACAATTTGCATTCTTTTATTCAACATGTTTCATTTACGACTCTTGCATGCTGGCCCACACCTTTTATTGGCCACTATTCGTCATCATTACTATCCCATTGGAGGGAGAAACCTAGCAAAAAAGACCACACACCAATGCGTCAAATGTTGTAGGATTAAGGCCAGTACTATTCAACCTGTCATGGGTAACCTCCCGGAGCAGCGTCTACACTTAGAATTTCCATTTTTAGATACAGGGGTGGACTACGCCGGTCCCATCATGATAGCTGACCGCAAGGGTAGGGGATGCAGGCTCATCAAATGTTTCATTTGTGTGTTTGTGTGTCTAGCTACGAGAGCCGTCCACCTGGAGCTTGTGTCGGACCTTACAAAGGAAGCTTTGTTAGCTGCACTAAATCGTTTTATTGCTCGAAGGGGAAAACCCCGTAACGTATTTTCCGACAACGGTACAACTTTTGTCGGTGCGTTCAATGAATTGGCCAGACTACTTTCACAGGACTTAAACTTAAACAGCATCGACCCTGGCATAAACTTTTCATTCATACCTGCATACACGCCACACTTCGGAGGCCTATGGGAGTCTGCTGTTAAATCCACTAAACATCATCTACGGCGTATTTTGGGTTTAACAAACCTGACCTTCGAGGAAATGGCTACCTGTTTAATTCAAGTTGAGGCTACCTTGAATTCAAGGCCCTTAACTCCACTCTCCAACGATCCTTCAGACCTCGTCCCTTTAACTCCAGCACACTTCCTTATTGGTCGTTCTCTAATCATGCTGCCTCATCCACAGATCCAGAACGCTGACGTCACCAGCTTAAAACGATTTCGTCGTATCGAATTCCTGAAGCAACACTTCTGGGCTCGTTTTTCAAATGATTACGTTCTATGGCTGCAGGAGAAAACAAAATGGCGCCGATCGTCTGGCGAGCTCAAGGAAGGTACATTGGTCATAATCAAGGACAAAACCTTACCACCTCTTATGTGGCTTCTAGGGCGCATCACAAATGTTCTCCCAGGCAGAGACGGCATCGCGAGAGTCGCCGACATCCGTACAAGGAAGGGTGTCATTCGGCGTGCCTTCAACACCATCTGCCCACTACCAGTTGAAGACTCTTCAACGGGGGGAGTATGTTGAGGCCACTACCCTCAACCCAGCAGCCACCATCAGCAGCGCGCCGCACTCCGTACGCCGCGGGAGTGAAAGAGGGGTGCGGGGGCAGCGGTTCATCCAGCGGCGCCGGCGGCGGAGCGAGGCCCCGACACCACGACCAGTCAGCTGTTGCGCGTCTTCAAGCACGGCTGCGCTTTACGCATTTCATATTCACAATATTATTATAATCATGTAATTACAACTTTTTATACAGTCCGCTATCATTTCATTTATTATCTCCACAAGCTATCGTCGAAACAATGACAGATAATGACAAAATTATTTTGCATATTGCTATGTTGCTCTACTATAACTGACATATCAGTTTGCAATGTAAGTGGTTACCTGTGCAAATTGACTCTCCGTAATAGGTAGGTAATACTATTAACATAAATATTTAGTTATCAATCTGTAAATGATAAATTAGCGGTTTCAGTTTGGCTAAAAGTGATGGATTCTGGTTAAACTTTGGGTACACTTGAAACGTGTCACTATTAAATGTGACGAATGAATATTTGTTTCGTAAATGGGTAAAAAGTATAGGATAATCAGAATGATAGTTGTTTTTTTTTTATCGTGGTAAAATCATCAAATGAGTCCTCCCACCCAGGTCAGACTTGTACTGACTAAAATCCGCGGTGTCCTTCACTAGCCCTTTACGTACCGGGGTCACGGTAATGGGTAAGTCCCGCCACCCCGGCAGGCTTTGGCCCTCTACAGGCCCAGGTCACTTTGCTGACACTCCTTGAGGCGCGCGTGGAACACAACGCCCCGTCGACCCGGGCATGGTCCATGGTCGGGCTGCGAGTCGCCCATTACTCACCGCCCGCATGCCCGCGCCTACGGTGGCCGGAGATCGTCTTGCGACGTCCGGAATGATAGTAGCTTAGGAGAGCAGATTTAGGCTTATGTTAAGATTAGCATAAGCCTTCATCAGTCATCCCGCCATCCCCCTTCTATCATCGCACATCTAGACGCACGGCAAATTACCATCCTTGCCTTATTACTATTACACCATTTTTATTTATAATGCGGACAGCGAAGGAGTGGAACTCTCTGCCCGCGACTGTGTTTCCGAACGCATACAACCCTAATCTCTTCAAAGTTAGAGTGAACAGGCTTCTTCTGGGTAAGCTCGCTCCATCGTCGACCTTGTCTTAGTCACCCCTGACCTACACTAAGGTCAAGAGGAAACCCATTGAACATAAAAAAGCCTAAGATTAGCATTCTTTAACATAGATATGTTAAAGAATGACGAGGCGAGGAGATGATCATGATTTTGAAGACTATTCATATCTAGTAGTGGGCAGCAGCCACATCCAACTGTAACTCGAAAATTATCCCAAAGGAATGTAACACCGAAAAACACTATATTAAATATTTCAGATAGCAATGTATCTCTCAGCCAAACATTAAAAATTCCGTTAAGCTTTTCCAACGCGACTAATAAGCATCCAAACTTTCGCATTTAATTAGTTAGATTAAAATATTAGGACCCTGAAGTAATCGACTTTACAAAACTCAATCACAAATCTTTCGTTCCTAACTCAATGTACAAAAACAAAGCCATAGTTCCTTGAATATTTAATAGACATTTCAACTTAACCCAAGCCATCAAAACCTTTGTAAACGAACTTACTAAAGAAATAAAGAAAACAAACTGATGTCGAGCGCTTGTACAAAGTTACGGAGCAGACTTAGTGCTTCTGAAATATGCAAAACGGTTCTTATAGACATTATCTTTGAACCTATTATGCAGGCATAACCCTCTCAGTGCCGTAAATAAAAGTAATGCACGTTTTATTAATTATTCAGAGTGCATCGAGCAAGCACTTCGCGAGCGGTTGAAAAAGTTAATTTTCACGTCTTCCCTGAGCTTGTGTGGATTTAGTTTTTCGTTTATTTATAGAGCGTTTTAGATTAAAAGACTCTTGGGATGTTTGAGATACAACTCCGGAATATGTTTTTCTTTGAATTCTGTGTTGTGATATTGGTTTGAATACGTTATTAGATAAAGCAAAGCTATACAGGATATTTAAGTTTTTAATGTTAATTATATTTGATATGTGTTTTAATGATGTTTTGCTTAATTAAACGAATAAACCGACGCTGCAAATATTTGTATTTTCTACAAATATTGTTCCGGGTCTGGGTGTATAGCCACGAGCAATAATATGTATACACTAAACAAAATTCAAACGCAATTTACTCGTGAAATACTAGTTTCCACTTTGAAATAAGAACTATTTCGTAATAGTTTGGCTTCTAAAATAGAATTCTAATGAAAAGGCAAGAGTTTAATCAATATGGTAGCAGAACATCGCTTTTGAATACTGCTTAGTGTATACATACTATTGCTCGTGACTGTACAAGTATAATGTAGGTAAAAATGTTAGTAAGCGCACCCACGTTTCAGGTAAAATTCCTAGTTTGGGTCAACAGGGGCAACTGGGGCAACTGAGATTATAGTAACAACTGTTTAGCGTCGAATTCCGACAGAATGTTGGCCGCGAGGGAGGCAGCCAACGATGGTGAAACCTACCACCGTCAGTAGTGCTTTTTTTTAAATAACGAGAAATGTCTAGACTTGAAAATGTATCTGAGATAGTTTTCAGTCTAATAGAAAATGCCAGCGCTATCTACTTGGTAAAAGAGCCAGTCGCCAGAGAAAAGTAGTTGAATACTATATTAAAATTTTTATGCCATTTGACTGTCAGAAAATAAAGGTTATTTTATATTAAGTAATAATTAAGACACGAGGAGGATAAAAACTAATTAACTTTCGGTTTTTTTTTGGATGAAATTGTTTGGTTTTTAAGTTCGAAGTCGTTTACTTTTTAGTTTTGAATAAAGAATTGTCGTTATTCCATTTGGTTTAGATATAGAGCATGTATCAATCAGAAAAGTCGATATTTTATAGAGCTGTCAGCATAACTGACGGGTCACGTTGGGTCAAATGTCCGCCATGATTGCGGGAATATTAAAAAAAATATCTTTGCTATGAACACAAAGGGCAATTGAAGAACTAATAGTACCTTCTGCTTCACCCAGAGTGGAATGTGATGATTTCTCAGTTACAAAAAAAAGGTTCGGTAATAATTACTGAACAACTTCTTCATGGAACCGTATTTGCAATCTCAAAAAACTACAATTATTCTTCACAGTAGTTCAATAAGCTGATAAAAGTTAATTATTGTTGATTGGGGTTAAATAAATAAATATTACACAACTATCACACAACGCCATCTAGTCCCAAGCTAAGCAGAGCTTGTGTTATGGGTACTAGACAACTGATAAATCATACTTATATATTTCTAAATACATACATATTATAGATAAATTACACCCAGACACAGAACAAATGATCGTGCTCATCACACAAACATTTGTCCTGGGTGGGAATCGAACCCACGACCTCCGGCATAGCAGTCAGGGTCACTAACCACTAGACCAACAAGCCTGTCAACATATTTGCGGTTTGTACTTATTTGCGTAAATCTTTTCAAAATCATCATCAATCGACATAACAAAATATGAATTAAACATTTACCCTAACTTTTAATTTAACCGTCACAATTTTGCATCGCTTTTTGATGAGGTCAATAAATTCATACAAAGGTTTAGTCAACACCCATAAATAAAAAGTTAGGCTCGAGCTCAACAGTAACAGGCCAACAAAACATGACAGTATAAAAAAAGACTCATTTATATTATAAGGGATTTAACAACACATTTTTACCGCCTGAACAATAAAATCTCTCATTTAATAACGCAACTTGACAATCAACATGTCAGATGAAGTGTTAAAAAAAAATCCACAAACAAAAATTGAATAATTTTTATATTTCTCTATGCAAACACTGGCATTATTGCCGGTTTTATATGAATAAAATGGCGTAAACGTCCGGGCTGTTAGGTTATTGCTTCCGTTTAAGCGCGTCGGTGCTGCTAGAACAAAAATGTATAAAAATGTCTGCGTGTATTGTTAATATGGCTCATATATTTCTTGTAACTATTGTCTGGGTTATATATGAGCGGTGCGAGGCAATCGTTTTTTTTTTAATTTTTCGGAGGAGCGCATTCGCAGGGTTACAAAGCTACAACTACTTTTTTTTTCATTTTGTATGGCGCCCGTGTTTATTGTTTGAATTTGGAATTGTTCAATTTAGAAATGAGTTTTTGTTGAATTATGAACAGTCATAATTGATTTTTTTATTACTGATAGATAGTAAGCTACGTTAATCTTTTCTGGTATCTCATATTGATTTGGATTGTATATTTATAAGTAAAGCAATGGAAAAAGGTCAATGTCATAAATTCTGTCATTAAAATGACATAATTAGCATGTGTAATGTAATGTTTACCGCTGAGAAACAGCCAAAATAAGCCAATTTCGGCCCAATGTGGTTTAGATACCTATATATAAATCACACTGGGCCCACTCATGCTACAACATTTGGTTTAAAAAATAAATTACTTTTATTACTTTCATGAATAAAATAAATAAAATATACTTGATTCAGAAAAGGTAATCGATTTTTTCTGGAAGCTCTATTTATTGTAAAATAGAACCAATTATTATTCAAACATCGACCAAAAACCAATAATACAGTCAGCGACCCTTGGAAGTGGGCACTGGATGGTTAAAAGAAATGTCTTTATTAAAAAGCTTTGTTTTGTAATTAGGGGGGCGTCCTGCTCCGGCGAATCATTAGCGTAATAGCGTTAATGGGAAGTCTCCACTAGAGTTGGGACTTTGTCCAAAAAATATCGATAGTTTTACTTTTCTTTAAACTAAACCTTTTTCCAAATAATTGGATGAATTTTAGTTAACAATATCCAAACTAATATTATAAATGCGAAAGTAACTCTGTCTGTCTGTTTGTCTTTTCTTCACGCCTAAACTACTTAACCGATTTGTGTGAAATTTTGTACAGACATAGTTTGGAACTTGAGAAAGGACATAGGATAGTTTTTATTACAAAAAAAAAAACAAAAATCTGCTGGAAGTCACTATTCCACGCGAACGAAGTCGCGGGCAAAAGCTAGTGTAGGTATAAATAAAAATATGTATTAGCTAAATCTATTGTAAGGTATTAACAACAAAAAAAAACGAATCAGGTGCTATAAAAAAACGTAAGTATTTTTATTTAATCATGTATCATTTGAATTATTAAATGAGTATGTGATTTAATGTCCATAGAAGAAAAGAGAATTTGATGTCAAATAAAAACTGCTTAACATTTTTGAATCTACATAATATTGCATTTTCGCCCATTTTAGAAGGTGAATCTTGGTGCACAAAAAACAAAACTCAATTCAAAAATTTCTTTAAAGAAAGTCGTTAAAGGGATTTTTATGCTCACCGTAAACGTATTCAACGTTTGAAATACAGGCAGTAAAAACGCAATATCGATATCGATAACATCTACCTGAGCACACTAATCCAACGTATCTCACTTAACAAAAAAGTGCCAAGGCTTTCGCCGAATTTTCGTCGAAAACAAAGAAAACGCGATAATTCCTCGTAATGAATATTTAATTATTGTTTTTTCGTTTTTAACGTTTTATCGTAAATTAAACTTAATTATTTCATTGCTTTACACGTTTTTCTACTCTGTTTAGGATTAGTTGACTTTGTTTCTTAATGTTATTTTTTGTTTAATACGAATTTACTGTAATGCCGGAAAGCTATTAGCTGGCTAATCAACTAAAGAAACAATAAGGGGTGGCAGATGATTTTTGCATAATAGTACTACAGAGTACAGACACTTTTTTTTCTCTTTTAATTATGACCGTGTAATTTGAGTCTCAGTTATTTGTGAAAAGAACAAACGCTATTTTTCGATTCGCATTGTTTTGCAAATTATTCATCAAAATAATTAAATATAGACCAGATAATACAATATTATCTGGTCTGATGTAAAGCGATGATGTGGCCTAAAACGGAGCATTCTTGCTTAAATTAACCTTTAAACTGTACTTTAAAACTATATTTTCCGCCTGCCGGGGTCGCGGGACTTACCCATTACCGTGACCCTGGTACGTAAAGGGCTAGTGAAGGACACCGTGGGTTTTAGTCAGTACAAGTCTGACAGTTCCTCCCGCCCTGACCTGGGTGGGAGGACTCATTTGATGATTTTACCACGGAAAAAAAAAGACTATATTTTCTACATTCCATTATACTATACTAGTATTTACTTAAACTAATATTTACAGTCAGGGGTCTACCTCTGATATACTCTAGTAAGTAAGGAGACTTAAAACACAACTGCATAAGTCAATGAAGCTGAAACTTATTACTATTGTAATTTTCCATGCCATTCAACACTAAGAACTCCCTTTTAACAAAATCTATAATAGTAAAAAAATATTCTAGAACTAAAACCGAACACATAAAATTCCTTTAAAAGTAATTTTTAGTTCTTTTGCAATAAGGTTGGTTCTTAGTTGAAATAATGTTGAAAGAACTACAGTATCGAGAAAGACAATAACCAATAATTTCTAGAATGCACCGATTACCGTCTGAGCTGGTTATTGCACAGCTCCGATAATCACTGAACGACTGCCGTAATTTATTCTGTCTAGACATTGGAGTCTATGCGCTAGATACAAGATGAGGTTTTCAATAGCGCTCACTGTGAACTGGGTATGCGAAGCTAAAACTTGCATTTGCCTTTTTATGAAAATGTTTTGGGACCTACACATAACACCGCACGGCTAAGAGTTGAAGAATAGGTACGACTTAGGGATATCCTACTTATATAATAACTGCTCTCAAAGCGTTTTCTACAACATTCATAATATTGTTTTTTTAAGTTTAAATTAATTTATTAAAATTTTAAAGTTAAAGTTAATGAATGATGAGTTTAAAAAGAAAAACAGAATAACACTTTGTTTTGGCTCTACCGGGCTACAGTCAATTTTATATGAAGCTTAAGTAAGATTAGGTTAAGTTTGATTATCAAAGTAGTAGAATTTAATGCAGCAGTTCCGAAACCTAAAAGTATATTTGGTAACTACTTTTGACTTAAATATATTTACGCTTTGAAAAATAAAAACTTATTAGAATCTGTTGTTAGGATAATAATTATTATTCTAAAGATTATTATTTTTTTCATTCATTTCCAAAGCTGCGGGCATTGCCCTCTTTACGACATCCTTATTGAAAAACTCACCCTGTATAAGTTCGACGGTAACATTCGATACAAAATACGTAGTTTCGATATTTGTTTGTTTGTGTTTTTGAGAACGACTGACGTCTAGACATCTACGGAAAAGTTGTTTGTTCAAAAAAATAGCATGAATATTAGTGAGTCCATTTATTTTTATTTACCGTTAAAAATATAGTTATTGACTTCGTTTGATGGATCAAAGACCTCAAGGAATCAAGAATTCAAGGAGCTCGCTTCGGGTTAGATTAGGGGAATGAATTTGTCAAGTGGAAGAGAATTTAATAGTCAACTATGTAGTAACATAATAGTATGTCTGCTTACGAAATAGTTAGGAACAGTTCATTTCAAGATGGTAAGGCCACTGAATTTTGATGGCTTCCATCGCATCTACATAATCAGTAACTGAAACTATCTGAGTTTGATAAGATGCTTGATTTTATTTAAATAAACCATACTAAGAGTACCAACATTACGGTAGTTACTTCATGGGAACATGGCAACATTATGAAGTCTCCATCAAAAAACCCCGTTCAATATTTTCTTCAAATTCTATTTCGAAAACGTATTTTTTTTAAGTAAATTGGTAATGAAACCATGCTGTATCGAATTTTGCAGTTTGTAAACTATTGTGAAGAGCTCTACAATTCAATAAGTTGGGCCGCGGGCGCGAGTTGTCAATGTTGATCGCCGGCCGCAACAAATATCAACTTTATATTTGCGTAGGGTTTAGATTGAATATTGAAAGCAGGTCTTTTTTCGTTATTTTTGATGTCGAGACAGGGCAGACTTAGGATCAACATTGGTGAGACATATCCAGCTATATAATTCATCGTATACATGTACCAATTACGCTTGACAATAAATAAACTTTTTCAAAATAAAAACAACTAAGAAATAACTTTTATTTCGGAAGTTGTTGGCATAAAAAGTCTATGAATTAAAAAACAAAGCTACCGACTTCCAAAATAAAAGTTATTTTACCCTTTTTTGAAGTCGATCAAATTTTTTTGAAAATCAAATTAATTTTTCCCTTTTCTTTTAGTTTTATTTTAGTTCAAATATTCAACCCAAATTCTTGTCAAATACATAATTTTCTAACATGTGCACTGGAAGCTATAAATGATAAAAAAATTGAATGAATGATGTTTTCTAAGATAGTGTGACATTTTCGCCTATAAGGAATAACAAGGATCTTTCTCCCCTTTTCTGGTAATTTTAATAACATACCTACGTATTTACTTCGAAGAAAAGTTGTTTATCTCGAAGCAAAAATACATTTCCACTACAACAAGTATTTATTTCAGTTTATTTGCTAATAACCTTTGACATTGACATTCACACAAAGTAATTTACCAATGTCAACAGAGGAAATTTGAAATGCCTTTATGAACTTTGAGGGTGCTTTTGGAATTTACACTTTAAGCTTAGCAACGAGGGCTGTAAATCCAATAACAAGGGCAATGTCTCTTACGATATAAATATCTTTCGTCGTTGTCTGTCGTACATAGGCGAATCTTTCTTCTCATAACACGTACGTTTAGACAGACAACACGAATATTACCGATGTTATATTCGGCTTTTTCTTCGTGAAAAATCGTGTTTAATCTTCTTTTGTTTTACTTTTATCTTTTGACATTTCAAAAAGTCTTCGTTTATGTACGGATGACATTTCGATTCAATATGGAAAGTAATTTTGCTCATCATCATCTACCTGGCTGTAGCTAATTTGGGTGGTAAGTATTTTACATGGAGAATATCAAACCACATCCCAGTTACTGGGTAATGGTAATACACCTTTGGTACGACAGAAACTAAAACCACCACCATGAACCGACTTATACTATCACTGTGAATTGATTTTTGAAGTGAAAACTTCTTTAGCGGTGTTGTGCACTTTTTTTGGAATGGGTAAAAAATGTTAAACTCGCTTCAGGACACGTGACCTGATCGAAAATTCGTAAGACGGCGCAGGGCGCTTGCGCGAATGTTCGTGTGTGTTTGTTACTATTGAAGTTTTCACTTCTGCCGGCACTCCCAGAGTGCAACCCGTCGTTTTTTTAATTGAGTCAATGATTCTTCTTTTTCAGTTACATATCCCTTGAAATACTGATGACCTGCTGACCGGTGAGGGCATGGGAAATAGTGACCTCCTCCTCACAAACCGGTCAAATTGAAATAAAATTTAGTGCTTTGTAATTGAGTTTAAATTGCAGGACAGAAGATAATTAAGTAAAATAGCGTGGCTGGCGGAAAGAAGCGTAAATTAGCCGACAAAGATAGTTTCCGTCGCGTCAAATGTTATCATATTGATGGCAGCATGATATCATTTGACCATGTAAAATATTAGTGAACCGAGGTGATCACGAGCATTTTACATGGGCAAAATACTAGTGACCCACCTCGGTTTCGCACAAGTGCATTTAGAAAGTAATAAACCTTTCTTTTTTGGTGGCAGTATGTCAGTTTTTTTTTTTTGGTTTTGAGCTTATTGTAAATAAGTAGTTTTAATTAAAGCGCATCTGTGCATCTTCTAATATTACTTAAAATGTTTATTTCATTTAAGTGCTGGTTTCCTCTTCGATGTTTTCCTTCATCGATGTCATATCCAAGATATTTTAAAGGAAACTGCTTACAAATTGAATGAGTTGATTGACAGTTACCAATTAAACTTTTTATTTGGTAGTCAATTATTGGATGGAGAGGAAGAAGGCGGCCAAAGAAAAGATGGATTGATTGTCTAAGGAATGATACGGAAGAAAAAGGAGTAAATGATATTGTGACGTTTGATAGAGGAGAATGGAAGAAAAAAACGTGTTGCGCCGACCCCAAGTAAAATGGGATACGGGCAGGAAGATGATGACTTAGTAGTCAATTGTTGTTTCATTAATTAAAAAAGAGGCATGTTGCGACCTGAAGTCTGGCTTTATTTTGGCTAGAGCACGCGTAAACTACTTCGTGGCAACCATTGCCGCCAATCTCTTGAGCATATTACTAGTTGACAGTGTTGTAGAGGAGTTATTAACCGTTGTTTGTAGTTTCATCATCATCTGCCTAGCCTTTTCCCAACTATATTGGGGTCGGCTTCCAGTCAAACCAGATGCAGCTGGATATCAGTATTTTACATAGAACGACTGCATGTAGTTTATAACTTTAAATAATAATCAAACTGGACTATTTCAATATATACTCGATGTTTTAAATAGAAGGGGCCCTCAATACATGCCTTTAGACTTAATGCAGAGTAAATTCAGAGCGTATTCAACTGCTCTCAAATCTCAAACCACAAAGGTTTCATTGTGTGATGTATACGCTTGGTACCAAACTAAAGCTAGATGTCCAATACTGGTTTACTATGGTAAAGTCCTACTTCTATATGCTGGTTGCTTTCTTGGTATTAGAAAGCCAATGTTGCCATGGTATTAAGTTCACTTTAAACTTCATATAAATGACCGCATCGAAACGGATCAGTAATTAATTTGAATAAAAAAAGGTCTTTTTAGGGTTTTTTAAACTTTGCCGTATTTTCAGTATTTCTTCTCTGATGTCTTGTAGGTCATACAAATATTATTTCCATGCATAGATCTAACCCGTGACACACAGCGCAGCAGTCAATCGGTTAGCCACTGTGCCAACTTTACCGCCACCTTATTACTCCTAATACCTACTCCTGCCATCATCCAAAACTTGTAATTTACGGTTTTAAAAATTATTCCAGTTAAGTCTGTAATGTTAAACATAACCAAATTATAAAATACTCGCTTTTGCCAGCTGCTTCGCCCCTTCACCCCCCGCCCTTTTTTCTCATAGGCAGTAAGGGGGTTGGGGGTAAGCTGGTGAACGATATTTTGTAACCGGTCCAGTAGTTTTTGAGTTTATTCATTACAAACATACACACACACACACACACACAAATACAAATCTTTTCTTTTTATAATATTAGTGTAAATTATACCTACAACATACGTTCGATATATGCAAATACACGATAATCCAAGTTGACGGCAAATGCGAACTATTTGCTCACAGTGACTACAACGCAGTGAACGCTAAACATTACCTTTGGTTAGTGGACCGGAACGCTCCCAGTCTGCAAACAGCCTCATACTAGAAGCCAACACTGGCAAATATTTGAGTGATTGCCTACATATAGAAGGATTTGCCGATTCTGCGTTCCACGATCTGTTAATACTCGGGTATTGACGAACACCAATATCCATGTTTTGAGTGAATCTGAATGGGAGCGCGGGTTCACTTTAGAGGCAATCTGTTTGAGGTGCTATGGAGTTTGTTTTATATAAAAGGTTCTTTTTTTTGGTTTATTTTAGTGAAACGGGGACTTTGGAAACTGGTATTGAAGGATTTTTTAAACTTAACTTTTTTCGAATAACATTATTATTATCAGAGAGCTTCAAGTCCTTGTTTGTTTTAAAACTAGCTTAAGCAGGGAACGTCATACTGGTATAAAAATCCTTATGTTAATTCATATAAAAATCCTTAATGTTCTTTTACAATCTCTGTACCCATAAAAATCCTTTCAGTATTGTTTGTATGAAAGAATAACATCCATCCACCCTCATAAATTCGCATTATAATACGATGGTTCGAAATTATTTATTAATAGATGGGACTTATTGGAATCTAGATTGATTTAGGGATTTCTATAACAGATCTCCATTTCCACACATAGTTCTGACTTAATTCAAATTTGTTCGTTCGTATCTATCTACCAATAATTTACAAATCTTGCCAATATTGTTTAGCTTCGCACAGAGAAACATAGAACTCAATTAATAACTTTACTTCAGAAGCCGCACCGTTCCTTGCACACGCTAGCAAACTATCTTAACAGAATAAAGCGATGTTTTCAACTATTTTAAACGATTTCAAATAAGTGTGTGCAGCGATTAATAGCGGAGATATCGACAATCTTCGCCGCAACAGTTCACATATTCCTTAAGAATAGTTTCTATCAGCAAAATAATTATGTTTACAATGTATTTTTTGCATTTTTCATATATTTGCCGAGATGTAACGTTCTGGAAAACTTCTCGTGGCAAATTGCAGTGCAAGTCGGCTGCTGCAAATATTTGAATTGTAGAGTGGGATTGGTTTGCCTTCTACGTATTCAAACGTTGTGTTTACACCAAGAAATAAAAATTCTTAGCGTTTCTCTACTCAGGCGAGATACCAAAACAAAATCGCAGAGAAAATAACTCATGGAAAATATTAGCCTGGCCTATTCGTGTTGAATGAGGCCAATTTTCTAGTATATTTCCAGTTGCCGGGTTCAGGTACTGCATAATGTTGTTTATTGGACCGTGACGAACCGTGAAAGCTTTCGATCCGTTCGTGATTAATGTCGAAAAACGCTTTTAAATGCTTCGATAAAAGCGATGATTTATACGAATCGGAGTGTTTTCCACGTAATAATAGTATTTATCGTCATTTATTTCACCTTTTTATTGCTTTTCTGAAATTGAGCTTGGATCACATTTACAGCATGTTTTACCTGTGAAAGTAATTGGTCGAGGCATTTCTCGTTGTTATTTATGTCGATTGTACATTGTTTTCTTTTGTAGTAATGATAATCTCGCCCGCTCTTCCGGAAATGAACTTTTTAATAAGCTATTATTTAAAGAGGTCAGTATATTTCTGAGCAAAAAATGAGACACATAATTATTGTTCTTTGAAACGAGTGACGTGGTGTAAATTTCTACATCATCGCGCCGTTTGCAATTATTTCCTTTCTCGTATATTTTTGTCGAATATTATTTCCTTTTTTCTATTTCTTAATGAAGTTCAAATCCATATAGTTGGATTTAAACAAAGACTTTTATTTTATCCTTTATTTCAGGTAACTAAAGGCCCATAAAACCTACACATATAAATATAAAACAATAATAAACATTTAAATAAATCTACTCATACGCACGATGTAACAAACCAAACAACTTCCCGTAATAACCAGCTGGTAACCATCATCGGGTTGTATTCGCCCACTGCTGGATATGGGTCTGTCCCAATGTACGCCACAGACCCCGGTCTTGAGCTTTCCTCATTCAGTCTCTGTCTCCAATGTGTCTAACTTGGCAGTTATTTCAATCAAGTTATAGCAAATTCTAATTGTCTCTCAAATCGGTAAGGTGTTAATTTAACTATATAATTATTGTTGGACAAGATTGCGTGTCACCGATTTATCTCGTGGCAATAAGTTTGTAATTGGCATCGGACAGTCAAGTAGGTGAAGTACTGAACTAAAATAACCCTCGCTCTTACCTCCCGCTGCATCCCTAGTTCCGAGGACTGAGGCGATTTGTGGCCGCTCCTCATTTATGACCAGTTCTGCCTGCTCGCTGTACACCGAGTGAACTGTCGAGATGCAGGTCAGCCGCAACTGGCCGCGCTCGAAGCTGTCCGGACGCACCATGAAGGACAACTGGCTTATTGATGCCACCTGGACAAATGAAGAATGTAAAGGCTAATTTTGTTTAAAAATTAGAAAAGAAAAGTAGTATTGTTTGAAAAATAAGAAAAGAAAATAATATTCTCTTTATTGGTATGAAAACTATCTAAAATAAAACAAATGAAACTCCTTTTAAGGCCAAAAGGGCAAAGGCTGATTAAAGTCCACTTTTAAAGTTATGCAAGTGTAGTATTTAAATAATAGACGGAAATTGAGCAAACTTCATACAAGAAAAATAAACAAACAAAACAATGAGTACACAAAGTGGTACAAAAAGTTTACTTTATTAGATGTTTCTGCAGTGGGCATCGGATCTGTGGCATCTTCATCTATTGAACTGTCGTGATGTCTGGGCGATGGCAACACCACTGTGTCTTGACTTGGCAGGAGTTCACCCTCCTGTCGACATAAAAGAAAAGTAACAAGTGAAACACTTTTGTTTTGTTATTTAAAAAAAAACGTTGCCCCACACTAGGAATTTCTCATGTGTCGTGGCATAGCTGTAAACTCTAATGATGTTATTAACATACCAAGAAAAATTGGCTCGTCTCCTCTTGCCTGAGTTACATTTAAAAAAAACTGGTAATTTTTGGGTAAACTGATGACTGACACTTGCAGAGATTTCAGTATTAATATAATATTAAACAAACGCATTGCTTAATGATTACATGCCTAGTCTAGGATTACCTGAGTCATTAATATGAGTAATGTACCTACTTTATAGTGTTTACTTTGCTTTGTTGTGGTACAGAAGTTACAACTTTTCTGAATCACAATCTACAATCTTGCCTTCTGTTGTGTGCAAGATTGATTAAAATGAATTTTAATTAATCGTCTTGACCTGTTGCAATCCATCTTTGCTGGCTAAGTTTCTTGTAAGTTGTGCCTCGCCTTGGGAAGCGAAATAGTACGTATGTTTTGCAACTCGGCTGAATCAAATCAGGACAAAACCATTATCATATCTTTTTACAAAACCCTTTCCCAGCACTAGGAATTTCACCCGTATCGTGAATGCGTTTACAACCATCTAGACTCACAGAAACATCGAAACCCGTAACAAACACTTGTGGATCATAAAAATATTTGTTCCATGCGGGAATCGAACCCGCAACACGCATCGTAGAAGTCAATCGCTAAGCCACAGCGCCAACCCTGTATAAATATTGATTGCTAAGAGAGAAAAAAAGTTAACAACACGCGAACCGTTGCCAAAATACTACAATTTCACCCTCTATAATGAATATGTTCACGGCAGCGAGACGATTGGGGGGCGAGCACGCTTCATCACATCATTAATCAACGTCAAAAACCAATTAGAGAGCAATATTTGTTGTGAAAGCTTCTGTTTTCTATAGAAAATATCAATTTTCGGTAATCTTAAGCCGATTGTACGATAAAGCTTCAGTTGTTTTAGGATGGATTTGTGATGAACTCGTAAGGTTTCCCTCAGGAAGGAGGACTCAAGGGATTTCATCTTAGTTCCTGATTGGAGGAGCTGTTTCTGTCTCTGTGAGTGTCTTCAAAGGCTACTTGAGCCAATCAGATTGGCAGTAGCTTCTTCCTTACGATAGATAGAATACTGTTTAGTATGCACACCATAAAAATTACAGTGAAACTCTGCAATGTCTTTCTATAAATGTCTACAATGTTTGTATCTGCAGTGAGTTTTATGAATTAGCTGATCCGTCTTTGCATAAAAGTAGGATTTTTTTTAAAACCAATTCGATAGAGATTGATAATCCTGTTTTTTAGGGTTCCGTAGTTAACTAGGAACCCTTATAGTTTCGCCATGTCTGTCTGTCTGTCTGTCCGTCCTCGCTTAATCTCTGTGACCGTTAGCACTAGAAAGCTGAAATTTGGTACCAATATGTATATCAATCACGCCGACAAAGTGCAAAAATAAAAATTGGAAAAATTGTTTTTTTAGGGTAGCCCCCCTATATGTAAAATAGAAAGTGATTTTTTTTTTAATTTCAACCCTAACGTGTGATATATCGTTGGATAGGTATTTAAAAATGAATAGGGGTTTACTAAGATCATTTTTTGATGATGTCAATAGTTTCGGAAATAATCGCTCCTAAAGTCAAAAACAATGTGTCCCCCCCCCTCTAACTTTTGAACCATAAGTTTAGAAAATATGAAAAAATCTGGAAAGTAGAACTTTATAAGGACTTTCTAGGAAAATTATTTTGAACTTGATCGAAAGAACAGTTTTTGTGCAAAAAAAACAAGAAGGTGGTACAAAATTCCTGGACTAAGTTTGTAGTATAATCAATTTATTTAAGTTTAAAAAAAGGCTATTTGTTAACACTTATTGTAACGGACGGGAAACTACGGAACCCTACACTGAGCGTGGCCTGACACGCTCTTGGCCGGTTTTTTATTATTAAAGGACATTATAAGCTTATACATAAGAAGTACAATGTATCTTAATACATTGTCAACTATGGTATTATTGTGATCATCAATTTAGTGATCATTTCTATAGAATATAGAGCAATCACACTGACAGAAAAAAAAACCTATTTTAGTTTCGTCGCGTCGATGAAATTGGCCATCGGCGTCGTTCAGTGCCAATATAACAAACTAACAAAAGGAAAAAAAGAAAGGATTCTAAACTCTCGATTTACTTTTAGCCACTAACAGGTGTTAAAAAAATGTTTTGCACAAAAAACCCACATTTTTCAACAACACCAACTAAACCAAAGGGAAAAGGGTATGCAACTTTTTGGCATCAAAATTTTTTTTCTT
The DNA here is from genome assembly GCA_943136025.2 of Agrotis puta. Lineage (NCBI taxonomy): Eukaryota > Metazoa > Arthropoda > Insecta > Lepidoptera > Noctuidae > Agrotis > Agrotis puta. The sequence continues at coordinate 1,951,472 of OW964168.2, forward strand.
TCGCCAGTAATGAAATGTTGGTCATTAGTAGACCACAACCTAAAAACTTCTTAAAAAATAATAAAAAAATTCTAAACCGTAACCAACCAGAGATATGACGGATTTTATTTTGGTCTTATCAGTAGTATTTTTTGTAGGAATCCATAGATTTATTGATGTGTTAGCTTTTGCCCTTGGCTTTGCCCACCCCAACCACTTTTATGTATAGCCTATAACCGTCTCTAGAGTCCCATCTATCTCTGTACCAAAATTCATCAACATCTGTTCAGCTGTTTGACGTCAGACGGAACATACCTAAATACTTATTTTCGTATTTGTAATACTAGTAGGTTTACGAGGAATAATGGGTGGTTTGTTTATAACAATATTAAGATCTTTTTAACCGACTTCAAAAAAGGAGGAGGTTCACAATACGTCGGAACTGTATGTTCCATTATTTCTCAATGACGCCTGCACCAATTTGGGAAATTCTTCTTTTGTTTGAAAGGGTATCTTAACACATGGTCCCATGGTTACTAGGTCAGGATCTCATGACGGAATCTTGGAGAAATCGAAGGAACTCTTTAATAAATGACAGCACCTGTACTCACTAAAATACACTACTACAAACACGGAAATAAGTATTTAGGTATGTTCCGTTTTTACGTCATAATGGCTGAACCGATGTTGATGAATTTTGGCACAGAGATAGATGGGACTCTAGAGACGGTTATAGGCTATACATAAAAGTGGTTGGGGTGGGCAAGGCCAAGGGCAAAAGCTAGTACATCAATAAATCTATGGATTTCTACAAAAATAACTCCTGATTAGAACAAAATAAAATCCGTCATATCTCTGGTTGGTTACGGTTTAGAAACTTAATTTTTATTTTTATGAACTTTTTAGGTAGTAGTCTAATTGTCCCCAAAATTTAATCACTGGCGAAAGAAAAAAAAATTGATGCCAAGGTCCCTAGTAAAAGTTGCAAACCCCTCTGTCCACAATTTTCAGTTTTTTTTTTTTTATTTGTACTAATATTTCATACCTGTATGGTGTCGACAAAGGGCCCAAACGCCTTCCACGGACTGAATATGATGTTGTTGTGGTCATCGACCGGTGTGGCCGTACTCCTGAAGGTATGGGGGGCGTCAATCGACACCACAGGACTTGGCAGTATTCTCTGCTGAATTATTGGCTTGCCTTGGATCTGTGGAAAAAGGATATTATTATTAATTTAGAAGAACAATATGATAATTATTTTAACTGAGATTTACTATTCTATGTGCCAAACACAGGACAGGAAAATAAATAAAAACCTTTCTGTCTGCCACAGTTAAGTTACAAAATATTAACTATTGTACTTGTGTACCCATACTAATATGCAAATAGTAACTTTGTCTGTCTATTAAATTTAACACCATAACAAAAAAGCAGTTTTGAATATTGTACTACGTAGTCAGCTTCAAAGAAAACTAATCACTACCAAAGAGGACTAGTTTTCTGTGAAGGTTACCGTACATAAATTAACCATAAACAATGGCCAGTCAATAAAACAATCTACGTAATCAGTCTGTCGGATAAATTATTAAAAAAATTAACCCGTATTTTTCTGCCGTCACGTAAATAAATTAAAAACCAACGCTTTTAAAATTCACAATACATCACGGTAATTTTAGTGCGGTCTGGCGTCACGAGCCGCCTACCGAGTTTTAATGAGTTTTATCTTTGCCAGTATTCATTGATTTAAAGTTTTACAGAAAAAATAATATATATAGTCGAATCATGGAAACCTTCTGTATCCCGCTACTAAATTATCTTGGGTTAATTTTTGACTTCCAAGCAGCATCTGTGCCGCAAATGAAAGTCACACCACAAAAGCAACAAGCCACTGAAACTATTTCAATATTTTATTTATACATTTTCATTCAATCATAATAAGCTATGAAATCATTAAAAGGATTTTTACGGAAAACATAGAAATACATTTTCTATTTTAAATAGTTACCTATAACAAAAATAAAAACTTTTAGTTTAATAATCAAAAACCTAGTTGTTTCCTCTTAACAGAATGAAATCTAAAACATTAATTCCTGTAGGGCCCATTTTAACAGAGTGCTAACCATGTAATATTTAAGTAGGTAACTATAAGTATAATGTAACCACTATCGTCTAGCAAAAAATATTAAAGGAAACTTTGTTAGTTTTAATTAACTATCAAGTTGACGTAACGGCAGAACACACTTCGTGTAGGGTAACCAGGTTTCTGAAGAGAAGTAGTGGTGTAAAAATAAATGAGTTTTCGGTCTGTTTTAGTACAACAATTTATTTATTTTATTACTAAACCCTTGGATACTACTTCGAGCCAATCCATTTTCACCTCGATCAAAATTGCGTAAAAAAATATTTTACAAATGACGAACTATCATACCACGATCATTGATTGTTATTGTTTTATACGAACAGTGCTTTGTTACTTTCTAATATTTCTAAAACCTTTTAAAATTCCCCTTGTACCTGAACACTAGGCTAAAATCCCGGACTTGACCTTAAAAATACCAAAGTATGGCAACTCTACCATTACGTAGTTTTATATTAAAACTTAGTTCAATAAGTAGTTAGTTATAGAAGAATTAATTGGTTCAAACTTGTTATAATATACAGAATCGTCAGTCAGCGTTACTAATGGTTCAATTTTAATTATAGTCTCAAAGTTTGACCTTTGTTTTTGCTCAGCGGTAGGTAAAGGTTTACTTTGAATGATATTTGAGATTATTTGGAGGACGTCTGTCTATACTTTGGTTAAAAGGTGCTATATTATTAGAACAGTGTGGTTTAAATTATTTTTTTAAGGACATTATTTTGTCTAAAATATTGTCAGAAAACATTTCAGAAAAATCGTGTTACAGCTAAATAAGGCCAATTTTAAATGTTCTATAGAAATAGGGGTTTAAAATTACTTTTTAACTTTTACCTAATCATTTTTTAGACACATGCATCCTGTAGAAGGGAGGCATTTGCCCATCAGTGGGACGCAATGGGCTGATATTATAATAATAATGCAGGACTATTATTGCTAATAAGCCTGACATAGTAGTGATAGACAGATCAGCGCGCCTCGTAATGATGATCGATGATATTATCCCGCATGACGAAAACCTCGTAAAAGCCGAGAAAGATCAACAAATAAAATAACTTGACTTGGCGCTTGAGGTTGTCGATATGTGGAATGTGAGCTCGGCTATCATTGTGCCGATTGTTGTAACGGCCAATGGCCTGATGGCCAAGAGCCTCGATGAACATCTGTCGAGGCTCTTGTTGGGTAGTTGGATCAAGGGACTGTTTCAGAGTATTAAAGACTTTTTGCTTGCCACCTAGAACGGTTCGAGAAAACCTACTGTTTTCTTGTTAAAATCTTCTCCGAAATCGAGCTCTTCTCCCATCCCAGACTCATCTTTCTCTACAATAGAATAAAACCCTTTACAACTAAGACTAGACGGTGATCAGTCAACGTTATATAGAGTCCAGGCGTCTCTAGATAGCGGCGATAGAGAAGCGGCTATGATTGAGCGTTACATCGCTCATTGCGGACAGAATGCTCTACCGATAGAGATGGGATATTTCACACCTTTATCGATAAATTTTAAGAGTCTCATTTTCGTTATAAACCATTTTATTTTTCAATTTCTAAAAGAAACTGAATTGTTTGATATTTTATTGCGCATTTCAGATGTTAGATTGCTTTTTTATGTTTGGCGTTATTGAATCAATTCAAACGTAAATACATTTTTTTTTCTAAGCTTTTCGATCAACGATCTGCGGCCACCGTAGGCGTAGGCATGCGGGCGGCGAGTAATGGGCAACTCGCTGTTCGACCATGGACCATGCCCGGGTCGACAGCGCTTTGTGTTCCACGCGCGCCTCAAAGAGTGTCAGAATAGTGACGGGGCCCCCTGTAAAGGGCCAAGCCTGCCGGGGTCGCGGGACTCACGAATTACCGTGACCTCGGTACGTAAAGGATTAGTGAAGGACACCGTGGATTTTAGTCAGTACGAGTCTGATAGTCCCTCCCGCTCTGCCCTGGGTGGGAGGACTCATGTGATGATTTTACCACGTAAAAAAAAAGCTTTTAGATCAACTTTTTGTCTCAGATATCTATTGAATTTACAGATTTAGATTCAGGATTCAGTCGTTAAAGACGTTCTTACTTTTTTCGGTTATTATTTACATTATATCAATATTCTGCATGTAAAACAATTCTTTTACGCTCCCAACGGCACCAACATGTTTATCGTGTTTTAAATAATTTTTTCTGCCGATTCCACCTTTAATAAGTGCACAAAATATTATAATCTACGTTATTTGAACCATGAAAACATGTAAAATTAATATCGCAAAGTAAAAACTTGACACAAATTAAAACGCTCAACATAAAAAAGACAATAACTCAACATACACTAATTCACAAACAATTCTATTATTACTAATAATAATTTATCGTCAAAATATTTATCGATAACTACTAAATCCATCACTAGTTATCAAGCGAGCAATGTTGGGGTTTATTATGAACGGAACTGTCATCGGATGCCTATTACGTCCAATTGGGTCATAAATTTCAGTTCCAAGAGCCTACTGTGCCGTGAAACATTGTTTTGCCATCCATTGCTGTTTTACTACGATACTATTTATGTAGCTTCCGTTGAAAGCCGTAATGAAGCGCGAAGTGAAAAATGAGTAACGGATTTATTAATTTGGGTTTATTTTTTGTTGGTTTATTGGAGATAATTTTTATTATTATTATTTGATCAACCCTGTGATGAGATTTTCCATTGGCAAATATACTTTAAGGGGGTTTAAAATATGTTTGCCAACGGAAAATCTCTTGACTTTTTTTAATTTACTCTCTGATTGAAAGAGTTGAAATTGAAAGAGTGGCCATGGAACTATTTGCCCTTTTATATAGAGATACGCTACTACTAAGCCTGTTTTTTTTAGCGTGTAAAAATCATCAAATGAGTCCCCCCACGGGTTCGATTCCCGCACGGATCAAATATTTGTATGATCTGCAAGTAGTTGTTCCGGGTCTGGGAGTTTGTGTATGTTAGTTTCTATGTTTTTAAACGCACCTGCGATACAGGAGAAGTTCCTAGTGTGGGGCAACATTTAAAACAAAAATATGTATATATATACTGCTCAATAAAACTCTAAATCATTTCCTAACATGCGTCTAGACACGTGCTCATAAAAAAAGTTTTTCTATTGGAATCTAAAAACAAAGACCCGTCTTTCAGTTAGTATAAAAGTAAATACTGAAACACATCTCCTATTATCGGTAATCCATTTCAGCTTGTCCAATTTATTTGGGATTAACGAGATTGTTAAGTATATTTGGAATTGGGTATACCTAATTGGAAAAATACTGGGTAGAACTGATAAACCTGCCTACCTAAGAGTTCCAGAGATAATACTGAGTGAAGCTATTTATTTTTGTGGGTTTTGGTAGAAGGCAATTTTAAAATAATTAATTTAAATAAATAAAGCCTTTTGGGTTTGCGATTTTAGTTCTTAATGTGCACACAGTGTTAATCTATATATATAAAAATGTTATGTTGGTTTGTGTACACTTCAAAAACTCAAAAAGTTCTGAACCGATTGAGCTGAAATTTTAGCATGATATATAATCCGCATCAAGGATAGTTTTTATCTATTTTTTTTTTTGAAAAAACAATTTTTTGTGCCACAGCGAAGCGGGTCAGGGTACAGCTAGTTTGATATAAATTTAAATCTACTACTTACTAGGACGTAGAAGCGTCTAAAAGTCCAGATTTTTTGAAGTATTGTGTTGTTGGCCATGTCTTTAGAACTGGTTTTTAAGTGATTTCATACAAGTCCTATCAAATGTTGATTCTAAAAATTGGTTCTAACCTAATTAAAATTTTGCAGAGTCCTTAATGTGTCCCAATTCTATACGTGCAATTTTCTCCTGTCCATCTATACTTCTATACTAATATTATAAAGAGGAAACCTTTGTATTTTTGTATGTTTGTATTGAATAGGCTCAAAAACTACTGGACCGATTTCAAAATTTCTTTCACCAGTACTTAGAGGAATTCTTCCGAATCCGTATAGGCTATATTTTATCCCGGAAAATAGATAGGATTTTTCGTGGTAGTGAAAATTGTGGAGTAAGGCGTTGAAAAAACTGCTGTACGTTAACGATTCTCACGAACGCTGCCTAAATGGTTAGAGATGTATGGTTGACTTCTGTAGAAAAGTTGTAGAACTCAATAATGCCTACAAAAAAGTCCGTGATAGTATAAACCAAACATTTATATTTTAGCTATTATAACCACTTTTCCATAGAATAAAAGTAATTAAAATTATTAGCCTATGTTTATTGATCATATTATCGTCAAATACTAATCCTTATCCAAATAAACTATTTATTGAGCAAGATTGTTTCAATAGCTATAAATTACTTTTTATTTCATTCCAATCGGACAATCCATTCAAAAGATATTACGAATTTAAAATTGTGAGAGAGCTTAAAAATAAATGTCCACCCGTGCGAAGCCGGGGCGGGTCGCTAGTCTCACATAAAATAATAATAAATACCGCCGAATCCAACTCGGTTGGGCAGCGTTCGGGAAACTACGCAATGTCTTTTCGTCCGACATACCTCAGTGCCTCAAGACGAAAGTCTTCGACCAATGTGTGTTACCAGTGATGACATATGGCACCGAAACGTGGTCCTTCACTATCGGCCTCATCTCAAAGCTCAAAGTCGCTCAACGAGCTATGGAGAGAGCTATGCTCGGTGTTTCTCTACGTGATCGAATCCGAAATGAGGAGATCCGTAGACGAACTAAAGTCACCGACATAGCCCACCGGATTAGCAAGCTGAAGTGGCAATGGGCAGGCCATATTGCTCGCAGAGCAGATGGCCGATGGGGTCGAAAAGTACTAGAGTGGAGACCACGGACTAGCAAACGCAGCGTAGGACGTCCACCAACAAGGTGGACAGACGACCTTATAAAGGTCGCCGGAAGACGCTGGATGCAGGTCGCTTCCAACCGGTATATGTGGAGATCTAAAGGGGAGGCCTATGTTCAGCAGTGGACGTCCTATGGCTGAGATGATGATGATGACCCTGTTGGACCCTGTTCCCGATACCGGTGGGCCACTTTTCTTTATATTTTTAAATGTTTTTTTACATATCTTTTTGTTTCTGTAAAAATGTTTAAAAATATACTTAATAAGAGAAATTAATGAATAAAAATAAATAATAAAATGGTTTATTTCATAATGGGATTTCTAAGTTTATAATAAATGCTTCTAAGTCGTCACGCCAACATTTCCTAGGTCTCCCTCAGCATCGGTATCCATAACTATGAGTAATAGAAACTTATCTATTATATATTAAGTTTTTTCGAAACATTTTTGGGTTACCACTGTTTGGTTTACGGAGGCAGTATAATAGTTATGTTCCAATGTACATCGTTTGAACTGACGCGTGTGACGAAACGGAAAGGTTCCTTTAACGTGAGTTGTTGCTGACAGGTTGTCACGTAGAAACTCTATCTACGGAAGGTTACTTTAGCCTTTGATCTCTGAGTCTATAGTTCAATAGATGTTAACACGTGGTGTGAGTTAAATTTATTTTAAACTTTAATTATAACTAACTGTACCCTGCCCCGCTTCGCTGTGGCACAAAAAAAAATTAAAAAAAAAATGATAAATACAATCCTTGATGCGGATTATATATCATGCTACAGCTCAATCGGTGCAGAACTTTTTGGATTTTTGAAGCATACACAAACCAACATAACATTTTTATATTATAATTGAATATACTAAAAAAGTTAAAATAAAATAAATTAGAGTACAGAGGTTAGACAAAAAACAAAACATAATTTTAAAATGTCGACCAGGTCGCGGTTGCGAACGCTGCAATAGATTTGTTCCGCCATGCACCGTTTAATTCGGCGCATGTGACGTGCTCGGAGAATTTTTGTTATTTTATAGGAAACTGTCCTGTCACGGCGTCACGTGGATGTTGCGTGCGTGACGCGGTCAGCGTGATAGGTTATTGAATTTGTAATTGAAATGTTGGTTCTGGGAAAGGATTAAAGAGAAAATTTAGCAATTTTTAAGTGGAAAAAGTGTTTGAGTAATCAGAGAAGATGAATGGGAGAAGATAACAGATCCGGTGGACGATCAGACGATCGACTTGCAACAGCCAGTCACTTATAAAAAGCTGGTACTTTGGATATTACTACTAATTAACAGCGTTGTCAATCCATACTTGTTCATATACTGACAAAATGAAGAGAAAAATATTTCGTCCTTCCCTTAAAAAAAAAATTAAGAACTCGCGCAAACTTAAATTAAGAAAATATCGACCGATGCTCGGTATGTTGAAAGTATTGTATTAAGTCCGCTGTCAATTTATACAGAAAGGTCCCATTTTTTTGTGTTTATCCAAAAATATGGGACAGTCGGCGAAGTGTTGAGATATTATTTTGTTTGAAAACATTATATTTATTTACTTTGACATTTAGGAACGCTATATTTTTTATACAAATATAGGTATTAAGTCGATTATTTAAAAAGTTTTGACGTAGTTAACTCTTTCTATAAGCTGTGATGAAAAAAAGCTATTAAAATTGTTTTGCAAGTATTTTGAGTGTGTGACTCTCAAAAGTTTTCTTAAAGAAAAATAAAATATTTTTAAGTTGTTTTGAAAGGGTTCTATTGTTATACGTATGAGATTGTTCGTTTTTCATTATTATTCGAAAAATAAATTTAAATATACGTGCTCGAATCGAACAATAATAACAAAATAAATGATGCGAAACAGTTTTGTCGTAACACACGTACCCACGTGTGTTACGACAAAACTGTTTACCCAATACAACATTAATCATTACACAAAACTCAAGAGTAAAATAAAAAACATAAAAATCTTAATAAAGCACTTAAAAAAGAACTTCATAACACAATTAAGACCACCAAACAGCAAACAAAAAACGGCTATATATCAAAAAAGTAAAAAAAAAGATTAACTAGTACGCAGGATTTTACAAAGATCCCGTTGAATATTATAACGACGTACCTCCGAGGTAAATGACATCAGAATAGAAAAGAATAAAATGGAATTAGCAACACAAAGAGGCACCGCGGACGCTAGCTGAATAAATTTCTCATACATGACTTTTGTACCTTTGCCGTAGAGAAATTAGCAATGGACCAACGTTGGAAAAAGGAGGTGTTACTCGTAACAGTTGGTGCGGTGTACAAATAATTTATTGCAGGAAATGTTTTGGGAGTTTCCGTGTTATGTTATCCGGGTGTCTTGTTGCTCACGTTGTGGTTGGATTTTAAATAATCATTTAAATTCCGCATCTATTTTGATTTTAATTCACAAGGGTAAAGAAGGTATTCGCGGGACCCACGAATTACCGTGGCCCCGGTACGTAAAGGGCTAGTGAAGGACACAGTGGATTTTAGTCAGTACAAGTCTGACAGTCCCTTCCGCCCTGCCCTGGGTGAAAGGACTCATTTGATGATTTTACCGCGTGAAACACAACGCGCCGTCGACCCGGGCATGGTCCATGGTCGGACAGCGAGTTGCCCACTACTCGTTGCTGCGGTAAAATACCCTAATGCAATTATAGGATTGATTTTTCATGGCGTTTTCAAATCCGAGCTAAACTTTTATCTTTCCATTCACTCTGCGAGGCAAAACCAACGTTTTTCATCGTAATAATTTACATAGTAACCCATTGTCCTACTCATAACTCTATTCTGTCATATCCGTCCTAACTTAAACTAGTCGTATACATTTAAAATTTATTACCTAGACTAGACCTAGATAAGTCTAAAAAATGTGACACGGGTTTTATGAATACATTTTAATGAAGCAGCGGTTTAAAATGTAAGAAATATAGTGCCTTCGTTGCTTATACAGACAGGTTAGTTAGACGTTATTTAGCTTAGATTGTAAAGGTGGGGTTTAGATTAAAATCTAAGGGAGAGGCAGTCTTTTTGTTATGTATTGTATAGTTGCCTTACGGGATAGTTACATCAATTATAGCAATTTTGCATATAAAATACCTAACAGCAATTTTTTTAAGGAGCAATAACCTAAATATTTTTCGTCAAGCTGACAAAGACTCCTTCGGTATTATTTTCTGACTAATGCCTTTGTCAAACAGACAGGCGAAAGCGAAGCGATACAGAACCGAAGCGTGATGTCAGTTCGATAGTTCTGTCACGCTATCGCTTTTCTATGTGACTGGATTCAAACAATTCCATACATTACAAATAAAAACGCCTCGCTTCGCATTCGTCACGCCAGTTTATTTGACAAAGGCTTAAATTCGTATCGAAATCCAAGACAGTAAAATTTATCCTTCGGGACTTCGTCGAGCTTCGTGTGGTGGTCACGACTGGTAATTCTGGCTTTCAGCTGTTACAGTGGTTTAGGAAATGTGATGGGATTATCAAAAAACGTGCTCTTAAAGAACTTCTCAGTAACTTATGTTTTCCCTGTATTGTGAAAAACACGATAGATAAGTTTTAAGTTAAATAAAGATTTTAAAAATCGACGGTAAACGGGGAGCAGTCATTATTTTGGCAACGGACAGGTTTCATTTACAAATTGTTTTTTTATTAGAAATACTTTGATGAAGAATTCGTTCCTGGAAACGTTTCCAATTTGTAATAAAAGTCATTTGACGAATTCTTGAAAGAAATAATATCTAGGTACAGGTAATAAATTATTTATTATTAAATGTATTAGTAGTAGTATTAAAAGACGTAATTAATATTATGCAAGCTTTTGGCAAATAGGTACCTATTTACTTTACTAGAAAATAGGAAAAATTATAAAATCCTTAATAAGTGTATAAAGAATAGGCTATTTTACTCTAATATTTTTATTAGTCCGAAATATAGATCATCAAAAAATAACTGACTCGTATTTTTGCTTTTTTTTACGGAAACCAAAATTGACGAAGATACAACGTTTCTAAACTTCACAAGACGTCACTCGGTCGGTATAATTTTATAGGTCTATGACGTCACAAGAAAATCAATTAAATCAATATTCATTGATTTAAAAAAAACAAAATGTAGGTGTTATTAATTTTTCAATATTCTTACTCACGGAATACACTGATTTTCAATTTATTTTTGGATTAAATATCCTATTTTAAGAGCTTGCAGGGAAAATACTCGTGCGGCAGGACATGCCCAGGGCCACCGCTGGGCGATTCCCAGCCACCGTAGACAGCGGCGGCGAGTATTGGGTAGCTGCCATCTGATCAAGAACCGTTGTGTTGATTACACCGCCTCTAGGAACCTGATTGCATGCTTCTGACATGGCCTTCAGTGATGTTCAAGTCAATGAACTCATATCTGACGTATTTAATAATTACGTTTCCAAGCATTATTAAAGTTATTTATTGATTGTGTATTAGGGGAACAGTGTATAAGACGGGGACGCGAGGTATGATGGGAAATCACACACTTAAGGCAAACTTAACACAATACTAACATAGTGCAAGTAAGTATGCCTAAAGATTGTATGTCACTATTAGGTATACCTCGCGTCCCCATCTTTTTACACTTTTCCCCTACTTGTATTTTCAATTCAATACATTATTACACTATTATGCATGATTAATATCATTGATATTCAAGGAAATCTAATTTTAATCAATTTTCTTTTATATTCTCCTCCTCAGTACCTGCAGTTTAGGGGTGACATTTCTTCTACGTTGCTGCTTTTGAGAAGGGAGATTTTAAAACGATTTAGATATAAATGTACAGAAGCCAGCACAACAATAACTATCACAATCTGTCAAATTTCTTTAATAGATTTTCAACTTTATCACAATAGTAGAAGGTTAATGTTCATTTGGTAAAATTGGACAGATTCGGGTAGGTTAACCTGCTGGCGTCTGTACAATATTGAGTGATTTAAAAATATTATTATTTTGAAACATTTGTCTTTAGAAGACAGATTGTAATTGAAAGATAAGGTTAGCTAATTATTTATTAATAATTAGCTAAATAATATATTTAGTGCATTAAAAAAAGATAATGTAGTTTTCGTTTTTTTTTTTAATAATGGATGGAAACATTTATTTGTCATTACTAACAACAATAATGTAAGTCTTTTTATTCATCAAGCAAATATTTTAGCAGCGTGGTGATGATGACTATAAAACAAAATAGGAGACAGAGCAATCAAACACGATACCCCGAATCCTCAAACTGGGTGATTCAAAATAACATTGTAGACACAGACCGCAAATTTTTCAAGAAGCACAATATTTAACCATCAATCACACTACGCTACACATCCGAAAATAAATTGTGACAACCCTAAAGTGCGAATAAAACAATCCAGCTTCGAGTCCATTCCATAATTGGAAGTGGCAGCCCTAGGTGTAAACAAGACAATAATTCACGTTGCTACTGCGACACATATCGAATAAGTAATCCTATGAAGTCAGACGCAAACCTGAGGGAATGGCGGAATAATGCAACACGTTGCCCGGCGCCAGGGGAATACAAAACCAGGGTACACGGGTTTTTCAACAAGGAAGATTTGTGTTGAGTTTTTGTTGGTTAATGGTAGAAAAATCATTCTTCTTTTTTTTTCGTGGTAAAATCATCATATGAGTCCTCCTACCCAGGGCAGAGCGGGAGGGACTGTCAGACTCCTACTGACTAAAACGGTGTCCTTCAATAGCCCTTTACGTTCCGGGGTCACGGTAATTCGTACAGTCCCACGACCCAGAAAGAAAAATCATTCTAGGTCATTTTTTCGCTGTTGGGCTATCTAACACATACCATTTTTTCAATACGAACCAGTAGTTCCTGAGATTAGCGCGGTCAACCAAACAAAATCTGCAGCTTTATATTTTTAGTAATTAGTATATTTGTATAGTATATTGGTATAGATAATAGAAAATTGAAAAAAAAGAAAGATCATCGAGAATATCAATACAAAGTTAATGTTGAAATACGAAACGCCACACATAATACAGATGACGATGACACCTATGAACCTTGCGACCTCGCGACGTGGTGGCAGCAAGGCAGATTTTAACACGAAAGCCTTTGTCAAACAGAAAGGCGAATAAATAAAAATAAAAATGAATAAATAAATATTCTACAACTTTCACACAACGCCATCTAGTCCCAAGCTAAGCAGAGCTTGTGTTATGGGTACTAGTCAACTGACAAACATACTTCATCATCATCTCAGCCATAGGACGTCCACTGCTGAACATAGGCCTCCCCTTTAGATCTCCACATATACCGGTTGGAAGCGACCTGCATCCAGCGTCTTCCGGCGACCTTTATAAGGTCGTCTGTCCACCTTGTTGGTGGACGTCCTACGCTGCGCTTGCTAGTCCTTGGTCTCCACTCTAGAACTTTTCGACCCCATCGGCCATCTGCTCTGCGAGCAATATGGCCTGCCCATTGCCACTTCAGCTTGCTAATCCGGTGGGCTATGTCGGTGACTTTAGTTCGTCTACGGATCTCCTCATTTCGGATTCGATCACGTAGAGAAACACCGAGCATAGCCCTCTCCATAGCTCGTTGAGCGACTTTGAGCTTTGAGATGAGGCCGATAGTGAAAGACCACGTTTCAGTGCCGTACGTCATCACTGGTAACACACATTGGTTAAAGACTTTCGTCTTGAGGCACTGAGGTATGTCGGACGAAAAGACATTGCGTAGTTTCCCGAACGCTGCCCAACCGAGTTGGATTCGGCGGTTGACCTCTTTCTCGAAGTTGGACCTACCCAATTGGACTACTTGTCCTAAGTAGATATATGAGTCAACAACTTCGAGTACCGAGTTTCCAACAGAGACTGGGGTGGGCACAACATTGGCATTTGACATAATTTTCGTCTTGTCCATGTTCATTTTCAAGCCCACCCGTTGTGAAACTCGGTCGAGGCCATCGAGCATCATGCTGAGTTCCTCCATCGACTTTGCCATGACTACGATGTCATCGGCAAACCGAAGGTGAGTGATGTATTCGCCGTTGATGTTGATGCCAAGTCCTTGCCATTCCAAGAGCTTGAAGGCGTCTTCCATTGCGGCAGTAAACAGTTTCGGGGAGATAACATCCCCCTGTCTTACGCCTCTTCTCAATGGAATCGCCTTCGTGCTATGCTCCTGTACTCGGACCGACATGGTGTCGTTATTATACAAACACTTCAATACCTCGATGTACCGATAGTCAATACGGCATCGCTGGAGTGACTCAAGCACAGCCCATGTTTCCACCGAATCGAAGGCTTTCTCATAGTCCACAAACGCTAAGCATAATGGCAAGTTATACTCTTCGGTCTTCTGTATAACTTGCCGCAGCGTATGGATGTGGTCTATGGTACTATAGCCTTTTCGGAAACCGGCTTGTTCGGGAGGCTGGAAGTCATCAAGTCTGTGTTCGAGACGGTTCGTGATAACCCTTGAAAACAGCTTATAAACATGACTCAGAAGCGTGATGGGTCTGTAGTTCTTCAATAGGCTGTTATCACCTTTTTTGAAGAACAGCACCACCTCACCCCTGCTCCACGTTTCAGGCGTTTTGCCCTCGGACAGGACGGAATTAAAGAGTTTCTGGAGGACTTTAAGTACCGGTCTTCCACCCGCTCTCAGAAGCTCTGACGTGATTCCGTCCTCGCCCGGCGCCTTGTTGTTCTTAAGCTGCTTCAGGGCCATCCTAATCTCGTACAGATTGATGTCCGGGATATCTTCGGTATAGTGTCGGGACAGCTTGGCTCTTGGATCTCCTACCAAGCTGTCAACGGGCTTTGCGACCGAAGTGTATAACTGTCCATAGAACCTCTCGATCTCGCCTAAAACCTCTGCTTTGGTCGACGCTATGCTGCCATCCTCCCGTTTCAGCTTTGTCATCTGGCTTTGCCCAATAGACTTGTCCTTTGCGAACACTTTGGAGCCTTGGTTTCGCTGTATGGTCTCTTTAACACGATTCGTATTAAAGAGACGCAGATCGTGTCGCAAGGACTTAGATATACGTCTATTGAGCTGCCTATATGACTTCGCGTCATCGGAAGACTGCAACTGTAGCAAACGTCGTTCAGCCATGAGGTTTAAGGTTTGCTCGGTCAATTTCTGAGGTCTATCTTTACGGCAGGGTCTAAAAAACTTAGACCCTACCGTGTGGACAGTTTCCACTAGCCCGTCGTTGATCTCGTCCACTGAAACTAAGTTCTCAAGGCAAGCAAAGCGATTAGAGAGCTCGAGTTGAAAGCTTTCGGGGTTTTGAATGTGGGACCGAGTAGGTCGGAGCGTAGACTTCATCAAGCTGGACCTTTCAAGTTTAACATTGATATTCAGTGAGCCTCTTACGATTCGGTGATCGCTACCGGTTTTTACCCTGTTGATCACAGAGACATCACTGAATATCCGTTTCTTGTCGGTCATGAAGAAGTCTATCTCGTTTCTCGTGAAACCATCGGGGCTCAACCAGGTCCATTTCCTGTGAGGCGGCTTCTGGAAGAAAGAGTTCATCATGAAGAGTTCCTCTTTCTCCAGAAAGTCGGCCAGCCTCTGCCCCCTAGGGTTCCGTTGCCCATATCCAAATTGCCCCACTCTCAACTCATCACCGCTTTTCTTGCCCAACTTTGCGTTAAAGTCCCCCATAACAACAGTAAAGTGGGTTTTGGAACTATGTATGGCCCTACTTACGTCCTCATACATAGCCTCCACTTCATCATCGGAGTGTGACGAGGTCGGTGCGTATACCTGAATGACCTTCAGCGAATATCTTTTGGATATTCTGAGTATTAGGTATACCACCCTGCTCGACACACTGTCGATGGTTATTATGTTGTTTACGAGGGACTTGTGAACGAGAAACCCGACACCACCTTGGGACTGTTGGTCGCCCTCCCGGTAGTAGAGCAAATTACCAGACTTCAGGGTTACGGTGTCCTCCCCCTCTCTACGGACTTCGCATAACCCTATAATGTCCCAGTGTAATTTGCTCAGCTCCTCTTCCAGCTCGCAGATCTTTTCGTCAGTCCTCATTGTGCGTATGTTGTGTGTTACCAGGGCCAGTCGTCGTCGGGGTGGGTAGCCGGATCTCTTCCGGAGATTCTTCGCACCCCCTGCTCCGCCGTTACCTTGACTGCTACCCGCGCCAGGGATAGCGGAGCTGCCGGGGACTGGGGGCCTGGTTTTTATGCTTCTAATCATGGGGGATTTGCCTTAAATCGCCACGCTTGGCAGGCGGGTTGGCGATCGCAGTGAGGATGTGCAGTACACGGAGGACGCTGCTGCCCGACCTCCGGTTTGTCCCTTAGTCGCCTCTTACGACACCCACGGGATGATTTGGGGGAACGCAATTCTAAGCCGGCGCCCCACGGCCCAGCGACAAACATACTTATATATTTCTAAATACATACATATTATAGATAAATTACACCCAGACACAGAACAAATGATCGTGCTCATCACACAAACATTTGTCCTTGGTGGGAATCGACACCCACGACCTCCGGCATAGCAGTCAGGGAGTGACCCTGACTGCTTCAGGCCTATCATGAATGCGAAGCGTGACGATTTTATTTGTAATGTATGGAATTGTTTGAATCTGTGACAGAACTATCGGACTGACATCTCGCTTCGGTTCGGTATCGCTTCGAACTCGCCTGTCTGTTTGACAAAGGCAGAAGGTGAGCGCCACTCTTCTGTGTGTTCAAGCGGGGTGTCATGTGAACTGCTACCTAACACTCCCTGATCCAATATGTACAGTTTTAGTCAAGCCGCTAATAACCAGCTCCTCGTACCATAAAGGGAAACAAACCTTCCAACATTTTAATCAATGAAAACCCAATTAAAAGCAAAACAAACCAAGTTAACAATCTTAATATAAACTTCGCTTGAACTAATAAAATAACACGTTTAAAAGTGTTTGTTACTACAATGCTGAGACAAAAGGAACTGTGTTTTAAAGTGCCAACTTTTATTTGCCTAACAAAGTTTCTAAAAGCTGCTATTTAACGATAAAGGAGTTTTATTGTCCGAGGGTAGTTGTACATTTCAAGTACTTACTTAGGATGTACTATGTATTTTGTCAGAAACTAGTATTGAGAACTATTTTTATTTATATGTTTTTTTTTTGAAAAGTTTGTTTACCGTTTTCTATAGGAAATAAGAAATGAAAGGTTTAAAAAAAAAATTGTCCTGCTCTAGGATTTTTTTCTGTGTCGTGGGTGCTTTTACAAACATAAATACTCAATTAATCACATACACAGACACACACACCCAGAACAACTATTTGTAGGTAATACAAATATTTGTTCCGTGCGGAAATCGCACCCACGACACGCTGCGCAGTAGTCCAATCGCTCAGCCACTGCGCTAACCCAAAAAAAAAAAAAACTTATAAAGCGTCCAGTTTTCGTAAAAACTATTCGTTATCGGTGAAAGGTAACATTCGAGACAAAGAAATACAAATATGCCTATTCAGAATTAGGAAGTTACGCCATTCATTTGAATTCATTTGACAACATCGAATTTTCGACAAATACAGTCCTAACAATACCCCTCAATTTACCAATCTAAGACTCGTAATGAATACCTGACAGTTAACTTTACATGTGTCGGTTTCCAAACACGTCGCGTCGGTTAACAAGTTCCGGACTCCGCAATTGGTAAAGTCACGGTGTTAAGATAACCAGTAAGTCAAGAACACCCTGTTTTTCAGTAAATGTGCGTTTGTGGTGTTAGGTTAGGATAGTTAAGTATTTTTTTTGTTATAACAAGTGTTTTGATGTGACAGCAGCTTACTCTCAAGTTCTGAAGTACTAAAAACGGTGTAAGGTTCCTTATGATCGCAGGCATGCGGACAGCTAGTAATGGGTTCTCCGTAAAATCATGAACTATGCCCGGGTCGTGCGCGCGCCTCAAAGAGTTATCAACAATCTGAAGGGCTATAGAGGACCAATGCTTCTCGCAGCCCCGGGACTATCTAAGTAGGTAACCGTGACCCTGGAACGTGACAGGCTATTTAAGGAACATCGTGGATTTTAGTCACTGCAAGCCTGATAGTATCTTCCGCTGCACCCAGGGCGGGAGGACTCAATTGATGATTTTATCACGATTAAGAAAAGGTTCCTTTTGATGCTTAGGAAAAGGAAGATCTTCTGGCTAGAGATGCAAGTTGTGATTGGTCGAATACTATTAGACGTTTGAAATAAAGTTTCTGTCAGTGCCATCATGATAGTTATAATGTTTTAGTACATTCATGTCAATCATTATTGTCAATTGTTCAGTATCGTTGCGATATAAGATATATCATGTCAGTTTCGTTCATCTGAGGCATGTTTAATATTTGTAAGCTCTTTGACCTCACGTTACATCGTCAGAGCCGATTCAGACCCCTTGTTCTTACTTGAAATACTGTATATTAATACCCATACATTTACTGTGGCAACGGATCCGAATGGATCTAAAACAAAATGTGCGTGAGCGCTCTGTAATGGGTTTAGCTAAACCTTTGATCCTGGTACAATCTGACATTTAATTACATTTCCGCCATTATGTTGGGCCGGATCATAACAAGGTGGGCTGGCTGACAGCTCCTTGCGTTATTGGGTGTGGGGAACGTATGATGGATTTTGGAGTTCAATTTACCCACGGTTAGAAGGTTCGGGTACTGTGGCATGTTTATTACAGCGGATAGTTGTATGTGGGTATGTAAGTGTAGCAGCGGTGGAGCAGTGGTAGGTAACCACTACGACTTACGGGATGTAGGTTTGGATTCCAAATCAGCCTATTTTGTTATTTATTTCACACTGTTCTCAAACCGTGAAGGAAAATGCTGTAAAGAAACAAGCGTGTACTAGAAATTCGAAGACATGTGATATCTACCAATTGGCGACCCGCGTGAAGGATTGCTTACAGCCCACCGTCTCTATTAGAAAAGAGTCCTGTGTCCCAACTGTGGGAACATTGCAGCATCATATACAGGGTCCGATTATACACACTGGACAGTTACAGGGTCGCAAACAGCGTTTGAGTAATGTGCAAATGTATGTAAATACTGACGTTTGAAAGTTAACCTACTCCAAACTTTAAATCATTAACAATTAAACATCAACCTCTTTCGTTTGTGATAAACAGAGGTCGAAATTAGGGAGAGTGATTTTTATACTTGCATTAAAGACATTAATATGGATCTTCCCGGGATTTCTAATAGACAATTCCGTTTGGCCACCAGTATTACAAATAAATAATAATATAAACCTCAGAGATAGATTAAACAAATAAAACAGAGATAATTAACATGCAATTTTTGTTAGTATTTAATTATTAAAATAGCATTACAAAATTCGGACGTCCGATGTCGTTTATGTAAATTTGGCAACGTCGCGCGTGCAGTAGTTTAAATTGTGTAAAAGTAAATAACTTTTTATTTAATAAATCACGGGATTTTTCTGCTCTTTAAACGTAATCTCGGGATTTGGGGCATATCCACTTTATTCTTTCGCTGTATGGAATCAATGTAAGTCCATGAATAACTCTACCTAATTCCGACCTCTGGTGATAAAGTTGGAAATCTATTAAAGAAATACAAATTGGGATAGGTTATGATGGCATCTGTTTATAACTCAAACGCAAATAGAGAAGAGATGCAATCAACCTGTCATTCATTTCACTGTTACACAAAAAGGTATATTTTTAATCGGTTTGAATTTAGACGAAGTTTTTGCTTTTCATATTTACATATTACCACCGGTGACGTTAGTAATAAATCAAACTAAGAATAATTAATATAGACGGATAGCCCACGTTATCCAAACAACAATGACATATAAACTAAAACACGTCCGTTTTAATCCACTCGTAAGGCCCGGGCTAAAACTTGTGCCAAACATTTATCATAGGAAACGTCAGAAATTCGGCCTAAATCGTGGAAGGCTGTCAAACAAAGTGACATAAACGGTACAAAGGACCCCCGATGGGACTTCATACTCCCATCGCGATAAAGGGTTGAAAGGTTTATTAAATAGGCTGGGTTTATCACCCGAGTATCTCCGAAGCTTGCCGAATTAAAACACGGTTACGTGTATGTAACAATAATTTTGGACGTCCGCTTTAATTTGAGGAAGGTTGATGAGAAGTGGGTGGTTAAGTAATATTTTTACACTGTTACGTCAATTTTGTATGATGAAGGGTTCACGGGGGCGGTATTTGGCTATTTTTGATGTTTTCTGTTTGTTTTAAATTGTTTGGCAAACATGAGGTGGGATTTTGGGATCCTCTTAAAAAAGTTACGGGAGTTTTTGGAAAGGTTACATTACTTACTGTATATTTAATTCATCTAAATGTGTTTGTGTGAAACAAAATATCTCTTTCAGAACGTTTAGAAATGTGACAGTCGTTTTTAAAGTAAATATGCACAGAAAAGCCTTTTTTGAAACAAGAAATAACCAACTTTCAAAATAACTAAAAAGTGAAATATTTTATTTTCAGAAGTCAGTGACAGTCAGTTTTTTGCATACATTTCTAAACAAACACAAAACATTAAAGAAAAGCAGTCACCGGCTTCTGAAAGTAAACATTTTAACTTTTTATTTATTCTGGGTGTCAGTTATTTTTGTTGACGGATTTTCAATCCCTTTTTCACCAGATGACATTAGATGGAATATTTTTTTACCCCATTTACTATAATTATGTATACATACAAAAACTCACATAATTATGAAAAGACAGACCTGTAACAATTACCTGTAGGCCACACAAATATCCTGTGCTGGGACACAAAGCTGGCCAATTGTGAATACACAATATCTCTTTTCTTAGGCTTTCAGTTTCGTCATAATATTAAGTTTACAACAGAGAACCTCCTTCAACATTTTATCTGAAACTCGTCCAATTGAAAACTTTCAAAGTACAATACTTTTCCACTATCAATATATATAAATATTTTCTAATAATGGTTGTTGGTTTAGCTCATTATTTGTAAGAGAACGAAGCAATTGAAAAAGTATTGCTCGACTCTTGGTACGGCTGTAACTACTGAAACAAAACAACACGCTAAGAAAAATGCAGCCAATTATAGAGGAGCAGTATTCTTCTGGAAGTATTGTGTTTTGAGTCTTTTGTTTTCTTTAAAACTAGCGACCCACCCCGGCTCCGCACGGGTGCAATCTCTACTATATTATGCATATAAACCTTCCTCTTGAATCACCCTATCTATTCAAAAAAACGCATCAAAATCCGTTGCGTAGTTTTAAAGATCTAAGCATGCATAGGGACAGACAGACAGAAGCGACTTTGTTTTATACTATGTAGTGATGAAGAGTAGTCCGGTTTAGCCAAGAAAGATATAGGCTATAACTACAACTCAAGTAGCATTCTTAGCAGCAATGAGCTAGTTGTAGTCATCCATACCTCTGTGACATGAATTAGTGTTTTTTTATACGTGATAAAATTATAAAATTAGTCCTCTCTCATAGGCCGGGACGAAAGGGACTGTCAGACTCGTATTAACTAAAGTCCACGGAGTCCTTTAATAGCCCTTTACGTTTTGGGCCCGCGGTTACCTGATAATACTGGTTTTGGGAAATATGCAAATACTATACAAATAAGGTTTCTTTTGAGCTAAGTCTTAATTCCCTCTTTACTCTTTTTTTTTTGAGCTGGTTAATCATCAAATGTTCTCTCGCGTGGAGGGGCTGGAAGGAACTCGGACTCTTACTTACTAAAAATCACACTGTTCCCATAGCGCTCCAGGACCAAGGTAACCTTTTAAGACAGTCCAGCGACCACAAGAGTACTCTATATTTAACAGCCCCGTTGGTCTCGTGGTCGCAAGCGTGACTGACGAGGGTGCGGTCCTGGGTTCGAGTCCCGGGTCGGGCCAAAAGTACTATTGGGTTTTTCTAAAAATAAATTCTAGTTGCTACCCGGCGTTTGGAAGTTGGCGGTATAATACCCCCGTGTCTCGGAAAGCACGTTAAGCCGTTGCTCCTGCGCCTGATCTCTCTCCGGTCGTGTCGGATTGCCGACCCATCAGAACTATGAGAGTAAAGGAACAGAGAGTGCACCTGTGCCTGCGCACACTCTTGTGCACTATAATATCTTCCGCGTAGTTGGCTAATCTACGTTGAGATTGGCCGCCGTGGCTGAAATCGGTCAGGAGGACTATTATTTTATTACTCTATATTTGCCTAACACCCCATTTTAAAACTTTAATACTATTATTTTCCACTTCGAAAAAACACAAGTACTTACTTTGTTTGAGATACTATTCATTCCTACGACTTCTAGATCACTTTTTAGGAAAGTCTCGATGTTCAACTAAGCTTGTTTTTCTCGTTCACGAACAATGTTCTTAGTGTACCAACCGTTTGTTACCGTTTAAAACCCATCCTCAATTTTTTTTCCGGTCGTTTTTTTTATAAATGTCTGGCGATTTTATCAATAGAGAATCTTGATGTCTTTTTCAAAGTATTTAACTTCTTCTACTACTACTTTACTAGAACTCAAAGAGCTGTCAGTAATCTGACGGAGCCCCATAGAGGGCCAAAGCCGTCCGGGGTCGCGGGACTCTCTCATCAAGTAACCGTGACCCTGGAACGTAAAGGGTTATTGAAGAAACACGGTAGATTTCAGTCAGTACAAGTCTGTTCCTCCCGTCTCGCTCTATTTGTGAGAACTCATTGGATGATTTCGATAAAAAAAAAACTGGGTACATTCGAATTATATTGATTTACAGTACATAATATTTGCTTGGTGATAGGCACCCCTTCAGGGGTTTGACTGACTTGTGACCATAACTAGCATTCGTCAAGTAGCTCATCTGAGTTCTGTCTGCGGATGCGAGTGAGTCAGTTCTAGAAGTAGCTTTGTGCTAACAGATATAAGAAACTATTGTCCCTCTTACTGTAGAAACAACATTATTATTTCCCACTTTCTTCACACTCTCAAAAAGAGCATGAAAATAGTCGCAGAATTAGCAATGTGCAGACGATACCTCTATCTTTTCATCAGTGGGCTGTATACTTGCTTAAAAGTACATGTCTTGCCCTATCCAATACGGTCATGAGCAATGGTCACATTCATCTTATTTAAACGATAACAACCCGATCTGAAAAACACGAAGATACCGTATTGACACGAAAATACTGTTAGGCTAGTTTTCATGTTACGCTTTTCGGCAGCGCTGTTGGAGCGGTCGCGGGACTGTACGAATTACCGTGACCCCGGAACGTAAAAGGCTATTGAAGGACACCGTGGATTTTAGTCAGTACGAGTCTGACAGTCCCTCCCGCTCTGCCCTGGGTGGGAGGACTCATTTGATGATTTTACTTCGATAAAAAAAAAAGCGCTGTTGGAGCGCGCGCGTTCGTAGATGTATGGGTTAGAAGTTGCGTTTCAAAGTCGTGCGTTTCAGCAGCGCTGTTCAGAAAACTGTCGCTAGAGAAGCGCGCGCGCCACTCGTGCGCTTCTACGGCCATTATGCGTTTTAGCGTGATGACGTTGATACTAGCCCTAAGATATGGTACTTTAGTTCACGACTCTCTCACAGTAGCGGAACGCGTTTTACAGTACAAATCTGTTTAAGCGCGCGCAACTCAGCGCGTCTGGTGACGTAACTATAAAACCAGCCTGATAATACAGCAGAGGGAGCAAAATTGTCCACGAAAAGGTGGGCTAACTTTGTATGTGAATAACAACAACTAGATAAAGTTAAAACTCAAAAGCTGCTAGCTATCAAACAATTTCCTAGGAAAGTTATTTCCGAAAAAAACTGAATGTTCCAGGCAGACAGAGCATAAACTATTGGACGTAGTATTTGTTCACTCGGATCACTTTATTGAGAACTCGGACGTCGCCTAAGCTTGTTTTTCTCGTGCTCAGAGCAAAAGTTCTTTGTACACCGACCGTTTAAAATTCCATACTAAAATATTTGACGTTCAATTCTCAGCATTTTTTAATTGAACGAGTTCAGCGACGGCTGTTTGTTGACAAATATAATTTTCAGAATGGTCTTTAGAATAAGGCCTTTATCAAACAGACAGGCGAGTCGGAAGCGATAACGAACCGATACGAGACGTCAGTCCGATAGTTTGGTCACGCTATCGGATCGCTTTCGCTTTTCTATGTGACTGGATTCAAACAATTCCATACATTACAAATAAAAACGCCTCGCTTCGCATTCATCACGCCTTTCTGTTTGACAAAGGCTTAAATGCGTTTTTTCTTTTTTTTATAGAGTATGTAAATATGTTATTATGTAAGAGGGAAAACGATCATAAATAAAACGGTGCAAGGAAATATCGTGAGGAAACAGGCATGTCCTAGAGCCAAAAAATCGATGACATGTGACATATACAAACCGCACTGGTGGACAGTCCTCTCTTGTACAGATTGGAGACCTGTGTTCTAATGCGAAAATTATAGGCTGCTTACATTCTTTTATGCTTATGCCAATGTCTATTGCTCATCTGTAACCTGTAAGTAACTAAAAGAGACTGTGACCTCTGAGTTTGTTTCGACTGTTTCTTCTCAGAGTAGTCAGGTACGAAACACCGGCCCCTCCTAGTTTTATAAAAAGACGTGTAAAAGTATTGATATAACCTACTTGCATAAATAAACATCATTTCATCATAAAATATTTGGGAACTATTATAACACTTTCCACTCCTTATAAAAGAACTTCTTTTAAAACTGATCACATAATATTCTTCTACATCTACATACCTGTTTAAAAATTGCTCTAAAACGGGCAACTTCGAGGATAAGTACTGGATATAGCTCATGCTAATGGTAATTGCTATCTATACCCGCAGCCGATATTCACTTACAAGCCGAGCTATATTGCTCCCAGTAATGCACGCTTTTAAAATTCTGTTTACACTAAAAACGAAGTAAGTGAGCTATATTTTGTAACGAGTCTCGCCCGCGGCCATGTTCGTTTAATACAGCAGTGAAGACTAGCACGTGTAAATGCTTTTGGTTGTAATTTAATTTAATTTTGAAGGCAAAACCAGGTTTGTGTGGTTCAAGAATTGATGTAAATTGTAACAAAGAATCACTTTAACACTGCGCCATTTTTATAATTCCGTTTTCCATATAATATTGCAATGCGTTTTTATTTAAAAAAAAAAAACGATTGTGCCCCGTGGCTTCAGCATCGATGCTCAGTTCCTATTGGTATTATTAGTTATATAACCTACAGCTTTACTTGATAAGGAAAATATTAAAAAAAAACCAGTTCTTCCTGAGATTGCCAGTTACAATAAACAAACTCTTCAGCTTTAAAATATTGGTATAGATTAGTGGTCCGCCGGTATGGGAGCAGGGCCCAAACTACCGGTGGTTAGGGCTCCAGAGACAGAGAAGCCTCCTCACCATTAGAGCCACATCGAGGAGTACTGTCTTTTGAATCAGGCCCTTGAACCAACCACCACGTCATGACTTGTATTATAATGATCATTAACTCTTCTGTAAGTTATTTAGTAATGATGTTACAATCAGAGTAATGGCTGAGCAATTGACAGCTGCGCTACGTGTTACGCGTTCGACTACCGTACGGAACTATATATACTATATAACTTCTACTGACACTTTTAACTTACACTTTTTACTTACATCGTTCTCACATAATGTACCATCTCAAAATGAATGATGTAACAAAGGTTGTGTAATAATTTTGGCGATCTAAAAATAGTGTCCATGGAGTTTCTTGCCCGTTCTTCTCCATAGAGATCTACTCCTTGGAATGGGCATCTACGGTACTTTCACAATTATTATGTCTTGTGACTGGGACTGTAGCACCATAATTTTGTAATGTTTAATTATATTTTATTTGTCTTTGACAATTCAAAAGTGCCTGTAACTAGCTTACTTGAAATAAATGCTCTGATTTCGTTTTTTTTTTTAACAAATATTTGTATGATTTCTAAGTAGTTGTCATGACTTTGGCGGCAGTGTAACAGTAAACAGTCAAGTGCCAAAATAAACTAACTGAAACCTTATTAAATGTCACACGTTACGACACAAATCGCAATGAAATTCCGAACAAAAACATTTACAAGTCAGTTTTTTCACTCGGAAAATTTAAAACTGCGCGTTTTATCTCACCGATAACATTAACTGAGATACATCAATATTTGAGAACTGACTAAAATCCCACTACGTTAAAGAATGGTAGCACTCAATATTTTGTTCACATTCGATTCAATTTGTTCAAACTCCGACATATTGTAAGGGAACATTGAAAAAGCCACTCTATATGATCGGATTTGATTTGCTAACAGTTTAAATAAAAGGAAAACATGTGAAGCGATTTGTTGAAACGTGGCATCACGCGTTTTTTGTCTGAACTATTTGTTAGCAATGTAACCTTTTAGTATGAAAACCAATACTCGAGACAGTGTAAGTAAACTTTACGTTTTGAGTGCTCAGAGATTGTCTATTGGCAAAAAAAAACAACAAATTCTAAGCATTACATTGATCTGTAAGGCAAATGTTTTAATATACAGACGCCAGCAGGTTAACCTACCCGAATCTGTGAAATTTTACCAATCGTACATTAACCTTCCGCTATTGTCATAAGGGTGAAAATCAATTAAAGAAGTTTTACAAACTGAGAGGTAGGTTCATGTGCTGGCGTCTGTACATCTACATACTAATTTGCAATACAAACAAAAATAAGATGTTTTTTAAGCTTTTGCATAGCTTTTATCGCGGGCTTTGAGCACGGCGACCGAATCAAGAAATTCCGTAACGAAAATAAACCTAACACTGTCACATCTGTCATGTCAACGTGAATGAATATTCGAATGAATGAATTTTTTTTGACGTTTCTCTTTATCGAATTGCCTGACCATAGCCTAATTAGTAGAGTAACTTCCCATAGTACAACGATAGGATGATATTCTCGTTAAATATTCGCGGTAGGCATCAAATTTTTCTTTTTTTTTCTTCATTAAAAATAAAATAAATTAGGTATATCTTATTTCGAACACTTTTTCATGTCAAACAAGCAGAAAAAGGTGTAGAGGCCAGTGTTTTATACCGGACTACTCTAACAATAGACATCCCGAATAGAATCAGGGCTCACTTATTATTATCAAACAATAAAATTACCTTTGAATAATAAAGATGAAATAATGTGAAAATGAGAACTTAATCCTATTATCGAATTTGAGATGGAATAATCTTGATACGAAACGAATGAATGCATCAAATCTCAAACATTAATCATATTGAGTGACATTCAATTACAAACTCATTTTACCAGACAAAATCTTATCTCGATAATTACTTCTTAACAATTCTATTTTTAGAGGAGAACGTTTTATTTTAGTCTGGCTTATAGGTTTACAGAATAATTACTAAGGTAAGGAAATGTAGATTTATACTACACCTGCGTGGAAAATACCTTACTTTATCAAATTGACGGTAGAAAGTACGTCATTGCATATTGTAAAA
Source organism: Agrotis puta (assembly GCA_943136025.2). Lineage (NCBI taxonomy): Eukaryota > Metazoa > Arthropoda > Insecta > Lepidoptera > Noctuidae > Agrotis > Agrotis puta. Next base: position 1,978,961 of record OW964168.2, read on the forward strand.
TAAAAAAAAAAATTGAACGCTCGGCGAAACCATGACGCTTAGGTGTAAAATGTTTATCTAAGACGTCCAAAATGTTCTGGAACTCTTCTTCCTCCAATTTCTTTGGCAGCACGAGGTCGCTTGTGAGTTTGTAGGTGGACTCGCTGAGTGTCGTAAGCAATATCGCTTTGCGTTTCAGACCCGATTTGTCAGAAGTCACAAGGTCGTTGGCGATATACAATCTTGAGAAAGATGATCAAAAGTATTTAAAATACCGAAATAATTGGCCGCCATTTTGCACGCGTTATAATTTTTGTATCACCGTCGCCACTGTGTTATGTACGTGTGAATGAAACAACGAGTTGCTTAGCACTGACAGTTTATTATGAAAAGACGAAGTGACATGTGTCTGAGGATGCAACCTAAACAGACTCAACCTCTTTTCACATATATAACACATATCGAACGAATACGCGGGGAGAAAACGCTTTCTCTCCCGCTCAGATACGTTTTCTCCCCGTATCAAGGTACTTTCCACACAGGTGTAGTATAAAGCACTATGTATCACTCGAGAGGAAGTGCGATTCCCGATCTCGGGTGTTTTAAAGCCGTCGCCTGCGGCTCGGGATTCAAACGACACCCCTCGACGGTAATCGGTCACTTTCTCCTCTTGGTGAACAATGTACTATTTTACACTCGAGAAAGATAAAACGGATTCTTTGGTGCGGTAGACGATCGATTCGCTATTGTTTCACAGATAACAGGTTCGATCACACTTAAGTGTTTTATCATTTGTATAGGTTTTAAAACGTGCCGTGAGAAGCTACCTTAAGAAATAGTGTTTGACCAAGTAATGACGATATAAGTGACATTACATTTTCATGTGAAAAACTTGTAGATTTTGAAATGAATCTGAAAATCTCTCAAAGATTAAAATGGTCACGGGAGTTGCTGTGCAGTCTTGCAAATCGGGATATCGAGAGCGCTTTTTTAGGAGCAAAATCATTTTATTCCGAGATAGCATTCCCGAAAATAATAAAGCACAAACAGTTTAACGTGTATTTAAATATGTCTATTTAAATACACGTTAAACTGTTTGTGCTTTATTGTTTTGCTGGTAATCATTTTGTTCCGGGAACTGTGTGTTAAAGCGCCCACTATTCGGTAACATTCCTACAAAACAATTCATGGACCACAAAAATATTTAGAGAAGGAATAAAACAAAGCAAAATAATACACGTATATAGAAAAATAAACATTGAAACACTAGTATGAGATAAAACAAGCGAACTAGTTGTTTAGAGTCATTTATCAAGCGCCTCGACGTAACAACGACGAGCTGTGACGTCGGCGGCGGAACAGCACAAATTGATTCCATTATTGTTGGTATTTTGTGTTTATGTCAAGTTTTCTTGCTGTATTATGACGGCACGATTAGCGCAATGGCTGAGCAGTTGGACTACTGCGCTACGAGTCGCGGGTTCGATTCCCGCACGGAGCAAATATTTCTATGATCTACAAGTACTTGTTCCGGGTCTAGGCGTTTCTGTATGTGATTTTATATGTTTGTAAACGCACCCACGTTACAGGAGAATTTCCTAGTGTGGGGCAACGTTTTTTTTTTAAATAATTATTATGCTTGAATATTGGCTTGAATGGTGTCTCAAATACTAGCTATTATGACTACTCCGAATGCGTTTGACACAATTTTGTTACATAATAATAACGCTCTTGGAATTAAAACAGAGATTTATTGTTTTTCAAAACGAAATTCCACAGGACTTCAGTCGTGGCGAGAACTCAAGACGGCAAAAGCAGCAGTGAAAGCATGTCAGTCACTCTTGAAACATAAATCATGCGACCGTGCTTTGTGAACGCACGTTAATAAAACGCCCGTGTAATTGGGGACATAATAGATAATTACATATTATCACTTTTACACGCTATGGCAATGTTCATAAAATCTGTGTCAAAATCGAATTTAATATATTTAAGACCGGCTTGTCTTAAATAAGAAAAAAATATTTGTCTGCACCTATAGGTATTAACATCACTTTGAATCTTTAAATGTATTGATAATCTTGTACTTAATAAAATATTTCACACTGTAGAAATGTTGGTTTAAATATAAATAAAAGTTAGGTTTTCAATAGTCTGACGACGTCAGCGTCGCCCAACGAAGAACGCGGCCTTAATACTGTAACACAGCCAGGTGTTCATGAGTAGTGTGATGATTACACACTCATGGAAAAATCTGGAGAAAACATGAAGATTTATTGTAAAAACATGATGGGGACAATTCGGACTCATAAATAATTTATCAGAATTACTACAAAAAAGTTGAGTAGATCTAAGAACAAAACAGAATTTTTGACGTTGACATAAAGACCGTTTTGGAGTAATACTTTTTTTAGAGAAGTGTTTAACGGATGTTTAACTTTTTGTAATAAGACTGAACAAGTCTGAAATCACCAACCGGTCTTGAACAAGCGTCGTGTCCTTATGTCTTCTCTGTACGCGAATATGTTTTTGGCCAGCATTGGGAGATAGTAATAAGCTGGCAACTTATTATTTAATAGGCACAATATTTAGCTCATGTTGGTAAGATGAGTTAGTTGAAAGCCTCAACTGAGTGGCAGTTACCAGGCGCTCATAACTAAAGCAGCGGTTACACACAACACGATCGATGCTAACGTCGGTGATTCATTGCTCATTAATTAACTCGACGTCGCGAAGGATGCACGCTGATGGCGGCGCTAACGAGCTGGTGTTATGACGTCATCACGGTGACGTTTATTGGAGGACTTGAGGTATGGCGAGATTTGGGAACGGATCTTATTTACGTTGTTGGTCTCCTGGTCATAATAAGTCTATTCCTTCTCTTTATATTACAAGAATAAAATATGGTTTAGGAGATTTTGAGAAATGGCGTAAACAATTAGATAAAATTCGACTTTTTTGTGAACTAAACCCGCCATTTTGTTTTTCAATACGTATTCCACAGAGAACAAATCTTTATCGAACAACGCCTTTCTGGCAACTCAACGCAAGCGTCAGAAACTACACTACATGCTCGTAATTGTTTGTTGTGAGCGTTTGTTGCAGTGAATATCTTGGTTGTGAATTCATAACATCGCTGCATCGATTCTGAGAAGCGATAGCAATACTCGAACTATTGGATGTCAAACAATACCAAGGTTTAGATAGAACCATGTGCTATCGGTATAATCCTAAATTCTCTGTGATAGTACACTGTAGGCTGTCTTAACCTATATAACTGAATAGTAAATAAAAGCCTTTACAAATACTGCTATTGTTTTTTGTATGTTTTGTCGTAATACAAAGTTGAAGAACAATGACCAAACGTAGCTCGTAGCATGTTGATATTGCTACGACAGCGTAGCGAGTGGTGTAGCTGGCGTAGCAGTGACGTCATTGCATAAGCTACGTCGTAGCTTTTAAGTTTTGGAGAAAGTAAAGCCTTTGTCTACAAACAGGCGTTGCGAATGCGAAGCGTGACGTTAAGCCGCCCTGCCCTAGGTGGGAGGACTCATTTGATGATTTTACCACGATAAAAAAAAGCCTTTGTCAAACAGACAGACGAAAGCGAAGCGATACCGAACCTGGACTGGATTCAAACAATTCCATACATTACAAATAAAAACGTCACGCTTCGCATTCGCCACGCTTGTCTGTTTGAGTAAGGCTTTAAATAGGTCAATTGGCACTCAGATTTTTCTGTTATCAGTAACGAATAATAAGACTCCCACTAAAGTCACATTTAAAATATAAGTAAGGATTAGTTGATGTCAAAGAACTGATATTTTTTTCTCTTTTAGAAAGCTATTTTGTTACGATTATGTTGCATAACACTTTTGTCTAGATTTCGAGCCCCGCCTACCACGGTACCGCGGCACATTGTTGCGTGAACTTTTGAACTTGAATGCCATGTCTAAACTTTTATTATTCGTTGATAATCAGTATTATTTTCAATCAAAGATTATTTGCTTTACAACCCAAAGTATTGATTGGTTCGTTGATTCTGTGCCTAATCTCTCAACTTCTCTTTTAAAGGTGATAGAAGAGCTCGTGGCTAAATAATTACAGACGCACAGGCCGATCTACCGGGATAAGCCGCGATTGCTCAGGTTGGTCTGTGGATGGGTGCCCATCTGTCATAACGAGTTTTCTCCATGTCTCGGAAAACACATAAAGCCGTTGGTCCCGGTTGTCATTTGTAGATCTTTGACAGTCATTACTATTAGTCAGAAGCTCTAAAAGTCTGAAAACCAGTCTTACCATGGGGTATCTTATTACCCAGTTACTGGGTTGTGGAGGTTCGATAGGTAGTCGCTACATGTTAAATACTGATATCCAGCTGCATCTGGTTCGACTGGAAGCCAAACCCATTATAATTGGGAAAAGGTTAGGCAGATGATGTTGGTACATCAGCATCAACTTACGGAGGTTTTAATTAATGAGTTTATGTAAGCTACTTACATCTCTTCCATTCAGCAGCCACGTCAGGTTGGCTGGAGGGTCAGCCGGCGGTGATGAACACTGTGCTCTGAGGGAATCCCCTGACGCGTACCAACCCTTCTCCGCCTTTATCGTTGGCTTATCTGGAGGTAGTTCTGTGAAAAAAGAAGAAGAAAGTTAGGAATAGAGAACATGATCTTTGATCTAGGGAGTCTATTTGGAATGCCATATACAATCCACTGGAATTGCTGTGGTTCTTTTTTCAAAAGATCATTTGATAAATTATCATGCATGGTTCTCGTATAACCTTATCTATGCTATAATATTATCTTCTGATTTTAAAAGAGTCTCAGGTTGTTTCGAATGTTTCTTCACAGAGTAGTCAGGTACCTACGAAGCATCGGCCTCTCCTACTCGTAGTTTTATGAAAAGACGTGTAAGAGGGAAAACAAAACATCATTTCATTTCATTGTTTGGGTTCAGTCTGTATAAAAAAAGGTAGTAGCTAGGTCAATTCTGTCGATAAAATGATTCAACATGTAGGGTCGAAACTGAACCGCCCCCAAAACTGGCTACAATTTAGGAGGGGGGGGTTGTCATGTAACCCATACACACATTGAGAAGTTAATTAGCAGATTGCACATATAAGTTTCAAACAAAAGATAACTGTCTTGTAATGGGTAGATATAATATATACGAGTATTTATTTGGTATTTTAATTCGACGAACTATAACTCCTGTTTACTGCTTTTAACCACAAAACGGTTTATATGTTATTTAATTCGACAAACTATCGAAACAAATCATCAAATATTTACAAAACAACATTAGAACACACAATTAGTTTCCATAAACTCGACAAACTTATAACCTCAATGAAAACAACAAAATAATTGATTCAAAACACGTCCTAAATAACATGCAATAAATTGATAACAATATTTCTGCAATCTAGCAATCGTTTGGGCCCCCAAGCCAATTACAGCGATCTAAACGCACGTAATTATAAGAGGGATGAAATATAGGAAGTACCCGAAGTCCTCGGGGGTATTATTCAGACCCCCAAGGTACAAATGTGACACGAATACCCTCTTTTCGAGGGATAAAGTTTATTAAATTAACTCAATTTGATTTTAGTTCGTTAAGACATTAGGCCGGTTACTTGGTTATGTGATTAGAATGTCTTTCTTTATTTGATTCTGGTAATAAGATGAGTAACGTGGCCATTGTCTTTTGTTTTGTGAATGTACTTTCTTTTGTTCGGTGTAATTAATCCCGGCTTGTGGTAACGCCTATCCCACCCAATTAGAGACGTTGTGGTCGACTGGAGTTGACACGGTGTGTGAGTTTAACATGAGATGATAATAATAAGCTAGATAGTTAGCTTTAGCTTTAGCTATTTTAATCTTACAATATTATGCGAAAGTCGTGAGGGTGGATATATGGATGTTTGTTACTATGTTACACAAAAACTACACAACCGTTTTTTTCTTTATCGTGGTAAAATCATCAAATGAGTCCTCCCACCCACGGCAGGGCGGGAGGGACTGTCAGACTTGACTGACTAAATTCGACGGTGTCCTTCAATAGCCCTTTACGTACCGGGGTCACGATAATTTGTGAGTCCATCGACCCCGGAAGTCTTTGGCCCTCTACAGGCCCCGTCACTATGCTGACACTCCTTGAGGTGGGCGTGGGACACAACGCGCCGTCGACCCGGGCATGGTCCATGGTCGGACAGCGAGTCACCCATTAACTCAACATATTTGGATGAAATTTAGTACACAGGTAGTTTACAAGTTGGCTTTTCTGCCTGTCGGTTTTTTATCGGTTACGTTTCGGAAAGTGTGCGATGGAACTGCACAACTTGACTCCGCCTGGCCCTTTCCATTATCGGACTACATGATGAACGGCAAAGCGACGTATGACCTACAAAGCGTTTAGCCAATACTTTTGTTGTGCGCACAGCTAAGGAGTGGAATTCCCTGCCGGCTTCTGTATTCCCCGACAGCTGTAACATTGGGGTCTTCAAGTCAAGAGTGAACAGGTTACTTCTAGGCAAGCATGCTTCACCGTCGACCTCATCTTCGCTTACTATAAGGCGAGATAGTGGACAAACGCGAACCTTTCAATAAATAAAAAAAAACAATTGGATTAAAACATAGGGTACAATTTAACCCGGTATTGGGATCCCGTGGGATAATTTTCGTGGCGAACCCGCTAGCAACAGCTAGTTAATACATATATGTATTTATTGTAAACTAACGCTTATATTACGAAGGGAGGGTAGTGAGGTCATTGCCCTGCAGTGGGACGACACAGGCTTATAATACTAAAGCCTCATTTAGACGATGCAAGAACTCGCACGTGAGTTGCGTTACATTGCGGACTTTATAGGTACAAGGAATTCATTTGATCAAACAAATACCGCAATGTAGTGAAACTTGCATGCGAGTTTTTCCTCCATCTAAATGAGGCTTAACACTTCTATCTCGCGACAGGCCTGTTGGTCTAGTGGTTAGTGACCCTGACGGCTATGCCGAAGGTAGTGGATTCGATTCCCACCCAGGACAAATGTTTGTGTGATGAGCACGATCATTTGTTCTGTGTCTGGGTGTAAATTATCTATAATATGTATGTTTTTAGAAATATATAAGTATGTTTATCAGTTGTCTAGTACCCTTAACACAAGATTTGTTTAGCTTGGGACTAGATGGCGTTGTGTGATAGTTGTGGAATATTTATTTATTTAATTATATTTATCACATGAAGGTTTTTTTTTGACGTGGTAAAATCATCAAATGAGTCCTCTCACTCAGGGCAGAGCGGGAGGGACTGTCAGGCTAGTACTGACTAAAATCCACGGTGTCCTTCAATAGCACTTTACGTTCCGGGGTTATGGTAATTCGTACAGTCCTGCGACCCAGGTTTTGACCCCCTAGAGGGGGGGCCAGTCATTTTGCTGACACTCTTTGAGGCGCTCGTGGAACACAACGCGCCGTCACCTGGGCATGGTCCATGGTCGGACAGCGAGTTGCCCATTACTCACTGCCCGCATGCCCATCACATGAAGGTAGGCAAAAACCACAGAACCCCTTCAGTGATGCTCTTTGTATTCCCCACAACACTATATTTTTTGCCGTCCCGATTTCTCGATTCAAGAAAGAAATTAAAAACTATCTAACAACCAGGCAACAACAAAACAAGGAAAAATACCTCTCATAATCTCAAACGAAAACCCACAAAGACATATTTTATTCCCCAAATCCCGAGTTCCGAGAACCCATTTCGTACATAATCTGCTTCCATATCTCCGTTAGGTCTAAACTTGTAAAGTATATCTGCAAACATACGTGCTCCCGGCTAAGGTCGAAGTATTAACGTTGCCGACGTCTACCGCCTATTATAATACAAACATTTTGCGTAACAGCGTAACATGTTGCGTTGCGTGTTGCATAACAATTTCGTATGTTTGTAGAAACTTATGTTGGTAATTTGATGTTGTTTGTATAGTAAATATTAATTCAATACGAGGCTACCCTTTTGTTTAATGTTTTCGGATACTTATATGATATAAATGATTGATGTTTGGATACTCAATGCTGGAATCCGAAATAGGAATCACTTATGTAGGCAATAATATATTTGTATATGGAATATTGATTTATTTGCGAAAAACCAAATGCGAGTCGGACAGGCCTATTGAAAGTACCATACCAACTTGTTCGTGGGCATGTGGACGGCTAGTACGGGCGACTCACCGTCTGATCATGGGCCATGTCCGGGTCGACGGCACGTCGTGTTCCACGTGCACCTCAAAAGGCTGTCAGGAATATGACAGGACCCAGCCTGCCGGGGTTGCGGAACTATCTTATCAGGTAACCGTGGCCCCGGAACATAAAGGGCTATTGAAGGACACCGTCGATTTTAGTCAGTACAAGTCTGACAGTCTCTCCTATCTTGCCCTGTATGGGAGGACTCATTTGATAATTTTATAAGGAAAAAACAAATAGCAATTTGTTATAAAACTTGATAGACTTTTTACGGACACTCATTATGTGTAACATGAACTACAAATATAAGTTTGTAATGTGTTTTTTCTGTGATGTAACTATAAATTGATGAACACACCCTGGATTTCTCCAGTGCTGGATATAGTGCTGCCTTTGATTGCGCCGATTATCTGTTTAAATGAACGTAAACAAGAAAGAGAATCCACTCATGTAATTAATTCCGAGTAATATGTTATACTTCCGCACTTCTTCCGCACACAGGGAAGAGTGGAAAGTTGTGGGGGAGACCTTTGCCCAGCAGTGGGACAAAACAGGTTGAAAAAAAAAAAAAATATGTTATAGATCAAAATGTATATATCCTCGTGGGACACAATCTAATCTGTTGTAAAATTAAGTAAAACCTTTTCAAATTACGTTATAATCTTTTACCCAAAATTTAGTACCACAGGACACGATAAGATCTACAAATTAATGGTTATTTATGAACTTAAGCTTTCTTTACTTTGTTTTTGTACAATTACGTTTTGAATATATTTAAATATGCTTTATTTCAATGCACTTCTTAATCTTAATCCTAACTAATATTATATATGTATTTGTTACCTTTACACGCCTAAACTTCTGAAATATAATACTGCTCCCGAGCAGAACAACAAGCTCTAATGATAATAAGACAACAAAGTTGTTAACCCGAATTTGTTGTCAAATTCTAAATTTTATAAACCAGAGCGAAGCCGTGGGCATAAGATAGTCTTCAATATTTACGTGTCTGTAAAATAAATAACATCAATTAATTTAACTATTTACTGAGGCACTTTTTCTGGCCGAAACTGATTGCCATTTTGAAGAATTATTCCCGATTAATCCCAGTTTTGGTCCCATTTTTAGTTATTCTCGTTGGGTCCCATTTTCTATTCGCGTTGATGAAAAGAACGGGCATAAAATTTCAAAAACCTACCTAAAATATTCAACCTAAGCTTAATACATAATATACTAGCGACCCGCCCCGGCTCCGCACGGGTGCAATCTCTACTATATTATGCATGTTATAAACATATAAACCTTCCTCTTAAATCACTATCATCTATCTATTAAAAAAAAACCGCATCAAAATCCGTTACGTAGTTTTAAAGATCTGCAAGTCAAACAGGCAGACAGCGGAAAGCGACTTTGATTTATACTACGTAGTGATCTGTATTTTAAGCATATCAAATTATGATAAAGTCATATGCTTATTGTATTGACATTTCCTTTTTAAATCATACCATAACTAAAATACCCGTACCTCCATTCAGTCGGTTGCAACTGTTTTACTTATATCAATGGTTCCATTCTCTTTGTTATCTGTCAGTGTACCATCTTCAGTGAAGTGATTGCACGTATACCTCCCGGCTTTAGAGGCAAGTACGGTGGTAACGTTAGAGTGAGTCCTCTCACGTATTCCCGAGACCCTCCTCCTAAGATAATTGCTTATGGCATATAAGGAAAACCGCCGTGTCCCGAAAAACAAATATATATAAATGTTGGTTTTTGTGTACTTGTGTTTTACGTTTAATCGGCTTTAGCTTTTAAGTATCTACCTATTTTGTTCTTAAGCTTTAAGAATGTTTAAGACCAGTGTTCAAACATTTTGTTCTTCCTTTTAAAAATCATTTAAAAACTCATAGAAACATAAAAACACATGCAGATCCGGAACTACGGTTTGTAGGTAAATGAAATATTTTTCCCTGCGGGAATCGAACTCGCGACACGCTTCGCGGCAGTCGAACGCTCAGCCACTGCGCTAATCGTGTCGTTACGTAGTAATCATTAAAAAAACAGTTACTAAAACTTTAAAGATCTTATGGAACTATTTGGTGGGTTTATATAATTAAATAAAATGTTACCATGGTAAATTAACCTAGTAATATTGGAAAATAGCTACAAAGTGGAAAAAATACTGTATTCAGTTGAAATAGAACCATGGTTTATTGATGAATGTACGATTGAAGAAAATAATCGAATGATAAGTTTCCATTACGTCAATCAATACTCGTACAAATAACTCACTAAATCGTGGTTATAGTATTATATATTTTCAAAATTCCGATTCCTTTAAAAGAATACCTGGAAATAAAGTGAATAACTTGTTCAGTCCGTGAAACTTGAAAGAGTTGAAATTTTAAACAAGTTGTTCTTTCTGGGTGATGAACTAGCCGAGTTTTGTTTCATTCGAAGATTTTTTTTTTTTATTGATAGACTTCTGTCTGTCTTCTTTGGAAAGTAGAAAAAGGAACTACCTTTGTTGAGGAAGAATATAGCATCACGATTTTTATGTAGAAGTTGCCTCTGTTTTGTTAATAAAAATTCAGTCTCAATTCTATTTACCCTGCTTCTTTGTCTAACCGATACAAACATAACATAGCTAGACAAACATGATGTACATAGATGCAGAAGTATCTGTCTATTTATCAAGGATTTTTCACAGGTAAGCTGGAATAGATTTCCTAAAAACTTACTAGTATTTATCGTATTTTTCTTCGTTTTTATTTATTTCCATACTCATTGCAAATCATGAAATAAATCATAGAAAATCTTATTATTATGATTAACAGTCATACGTTGAAGTTTACTTGGACTTAATATGTTCCTGCAATCACTGAATGTAGCCTGTTCAGTGTTTATTAACTGGAACAGTTGTCGCCCAGTGATTACCCTCGACGTACGAGCTGTGCATCGTGGTTTCGAACCCAGACGGACGCATTATTTTGTGTTGTGTAATTTACTTCACTACCACTGTACTCAAAACACCAAAGGAAAACATGGTGGGGAAATCGGCATGTTCAAAAAATCCAAGACTTATAACATCTCCCCAAGACTTTCAGTTTTCACGATCCAGGGCCAAAGTGGGCCACTGGTCATCGGTTTTGTCAAGCTCGAGAGGCCTTTGCCCAGCAGTGGAATAATGTAGGCCAGCAGTATTAGTATCAGTATAACATCTACCAATTAGCACTGCTTGATGAATCACAGCCCACTCCTTGTCACAGAAAGGAGGGTTTAGTACCAGTAGTAGAAACATTAAAGACTGATTATTTATGCTTATTGGCTGGACTCCTGTAAAATTTCACAATCACAAACCACCCTGAAACAGAAACCTCGCAAAGTATCTTCCGAACAAAAATTCATCTAACGACCCCATCAATGTAAAACTCCTTTGATGTCTCTTCGAAGAAAATTTAGAATTTGTAAGAAAAAAATGTTTTAAGTCATCCTCGTTCCTTACTCTTCAGGAATTCAATTAGATTGTACGAAGTTTCCAATCATGGCTCTGTTGTTCAGCGCCTTTTAGTGTCAACCGCAGATTTCGTGAAAAATAAATAACTTTGGTTGACTTGGAAACTTCAGGTTTGGGTGACGTGGTGGAGTGATGGCGGTAAATATTTGTGGTTCGATTAAATACGGGATGAGTTTTTGGTGTCCCGAATTTGGAAGAATAAAACGTTCACAGGTCGATTTCTATAATTAATGGGATTTTAATTAAATATTTAATAGGATATTATTAATAAAAGTATTTATTGTTTTGTGATCATCTAATAACAAACACTAGTAGGTGAGTACTTTTGAGATCTGATTGTCGTCATTTGCCTTGAGCACGCTGCTCCGTGGAGTACGTTATGTTTAGTTAAGGTTTTTTTTTTATCAGTCAGTCGTAGCTTCAAGCCCTGATCACTAAATGAATCTTTCAAATTCACGACGCGAATTTTTAAAATATTTTTTTGTCGAATAATACCTGTTAAGTTCAACATAATCTATACTTATAATAAATCTGTAGAGAGGCCAATTCTGTACATGAAATATATTTAAAAAATAACTATCAAGGGGTGATTAGGGATCGCTACTGATGCCAAAAATGCAATCAGTAAAATTTTTGTCTGTCTGTCTGTCTCTCTGTCTGTCTGTCTGTCTGTATGTTCGTTATAGAATCAAAAACTACTCGACGGATTTTAACGAAATTTGGCACAATTATTTTTTATACTCCTGGGCAGGTTATAGTATACTTTTCATTACGCTACGATCAATAGGAGCAGAGCAGTGAAGGGAAATATTGGGAAAACGGGAGAAGCTACCCCATTTTTAAGCTTCCGTGGCGTGTGCAGCCTTAATGGTTAAAGCTACATAGAAATCATGTATGACGGAAATGTACTCCTTAAAATTTTATAAAAATATTCCTTGACAGCATATGTCTATCTTTTATGGTTGACTCACAATAACACGTGAAACTCCCGATAGCTTAGCAATTCGGAGCTTTCTGATTATATTTGTCTACTCTTACGTTTACAACACTCTCACTCATCCCAAATTAAAAAAAGTTAACATTATTATCTATTCAATAAGAAAAGAATCATGTAAATCGGTGTAGAAACACCAAAGTTATACATGAAATACGCTAATAAGTCATCACGCGTGAATACAGAATCATGCTATAAGGATTATTTTTGTGTATCGGTTGCCGCGGGAGGTATAAAAAGGCGGTGGGTCCGCGCGCCTGGAGGCCTTAAAATCTTAAGGCAGCCACAGAAAAATCCCGTTGAGCAGTTCACAACCTACTAAAGGTTGACCTGCGAGATGCCATACACAAAAAAAAAGCACGCGAGCTTCATACAATATTTGGCTGTTGATGCGAATAGACGTTCAGACTGTTCGACCTTAGTCATCATCTGCCTAGCCTTTTCCCAACTATATTGGAGTCGGCTTCCAGTCAAACCAGATGCAGCTGTATATCAGTATTTTACATGGAGCGACTGCCTGTCGGACCTCCACAACCCAGTAACTGGGTAATACGATACCCCATTATAAGACTGGTTGTCAGACTTTAGAGCTTCTGACTAACAGTAACGACTGTCAAAGATCTACACATGACAGCCGGGACCAACGGCTTTACGTGCTTTCCGAGGCACGGAGGAAACTCGCTATGACAGATGGTCGGCCATCCACAGATCAACCTTGGCAAGCGCGGCTTAACCCGGAAAATCGGCCTGTGCGGCTGTATTCATTTAGCCACGCGCTCCTAATATATTATTAGTTTACATTTCATTTCTTTATAGTTGAAGCAATAGTAGGTACGAATATTAATTATTTTTGGTAGTGTTTAATTATAATAATAGTTTACATTTTATTTCTTTATAATTGAAGCAATAGTAGGTACGAAATTAGTTATTTTGGTAGTCTACACTAATATTATAAAGAGGAAAACTTTGTTTGTTTGATTGTAACGAATAGGCTCAAGGCTCTCGGCCACAAGGTGTAAAAAATCAACCAGAAAAGTTACTTATTTAGTATATACGCTGCCTAAACTATAAAAGATAGAACCATAAAATGTTCTGATTAATTGTTGATCTTATAAATATCTACAAAAAAGTCCGCAACACACTATATCTATGTATGTCGAGTGTTTGTGATGACTGCGTCGTCGATGTTAGTGTCGGTGTCTGTGAATAGACCTGGGAATCATGTTGCTGACCGTGTCTTCCCAGAGTAGGCTTTTTGTAGCGGTAACCGACATTCACGCGAGCGGAGCTGCGGGCGCCCGCTAGTTCATTAATAAAATTAACCGTTAATCACCGGCACACATAAATTGGCTCCACTATTAACGATAATAGACAATTTAAATATACCCAATTCTAGGAGATAAACTTAATTATCACCTCAAAATCTAATTAGATCTATTAAATACTAATCCACAAACTTGTAGTCTCTATAAGTTTATAGATTAGTATTTAATAAAATAATTGGTTATTGAAATTCTGGGCTAAAACTTTTTCTGAATTAACTTGTGTGAATCGATTTATTTCAAAGACAAGTTCACTAGGTTTTGCCAGCAAGTTCACCCGAGATAATAAAAAAAAATGTACTAAATGTTTTTTTTAAAAGCCCTTTTACACACCACTGCTGAGCATAGTATCTCTCACATTTTCTTCCAGCACTTTTTAAACAAACGAAATAAAATTTGTTTTTATTTTGTTATGTAGATCATGATGGGTGGGATCCACCTTAGCGATCTACTCCAGGTAACGGTATCACGGGCTACCTATAACCTGTTGTGACGGCTGAGCGTTCCCACTAGCAGTGGTAGGCGAGTAATGGATGACTTGCCGTCCGATCACGGTCCATGCCCGGTACAATGGCCCGTAGTGTACCATGTGCGCCTCTAAGAGCTTTCAGCAATCTGACGTGGACCGCCTTAGAGAGCCGAAGCCTGCCGGGGTCGCGGGACTGCCTCATTAGCTAATCATGACCATGGAACGTAAAGAGTTATTGAAGGACACCGTGGATTTTAGTCAGTACAAGTCTGACAATCCCTTCCATCCTGCCGTGAGTGGGAGGACTCATTGGATGATTTTACCCCGATAAAAAAGGCCTCAACAAGGCCATCAGCCTCGCGCCTTTAACCCTATACCCTGGTGGAGCCCGGCCCCATAAATTTCTTTTCCTTCTTTGCTTATTTAGTACAAGAGCAAATCCATTTTTTTAGCGTTGTAAAATCATCAAACGTGTCCTCCCACCCAGGGCAGAGCGGGAGGGACTGTCAGACTCGTACTGACTAAAATCCACGGTGTCCTTCAATAGCACTTTACGTTCCGGGGTCACGGTAATTCGTGAGTCCCGCGACCAAGAGCAAACCCATATTAAAAAAAATAAACAAATTCTCTACCATAGAATTTGCTGGATTTTATCCATATTCATTTAGGTAATAAAGACTTAGAGACAAACAGAGTTAATTTTTACATAATATAAAAAATATTTTTATACATTAATAAAGATTTATTTAAAACTTCATGCAAAAATTATTACAAAGCCGGACTTGATATACAAATCGATTGGCAAATGGAATACGTATTTGCGGTTTCAAACTATATAACGTATTATTTAATATTATTTTCAAAGTATACTCCAAACAAAACACGTCTAGACTGCCTAGGATTAGGTTTAGAAATGTATTACAATCATATTATTAAAGTTATTATTAAAAACAGATGTTAGAAATTAGACCTTATTGTTCGGGCTTAAGAATCGAAATTATTTACATGTTCGCATATCTGTTGATCTGTATTATAATTTGGGGCTTTGAAGTCTCTTCTCTAAGGATTACGAAGTTGTAAGTAGAATAGTTGAGTGTGTGATATACGGCTGAAGTTTATGTGAATATTATATCTTAAAAAATCTTTGATGTTGAAATCAAACAAACCGACCGATGTAAATTCAATCTTTAAAGCCTTTGTCAAACAGACAGGCGTGGCGAATGCGAAGCGAGGCGTTTTTATTTGTAATGTATAGAACTGTTTGAATCCAGCCACATAAAAAAGCGAAAGCGATCTAATAGCGTGACCAAACCGAGGCGAAGACGTGGCGAAGGCGTATTTGCTCTGTTTCACGTCGATCATAAAAAGCCAGCTTATACAACTACCACGCCCTGGTTCGTTGCACCCAGTTTGACGTCTCGTATCAGTTCGTTATCGCTTCGGACTCGGTCCGGTTCGCTATCGCCTGTCTATTTGACAAAGGCTTAAAAGTGACGAGATGTAAAAAATCTGTACGACGAAAGATTCGTCTTGAAATGTCTTCATGTATCGAGGTCTTGGTAAAATCTCAAAGTTTTTTTCTTTTGTATGAGCAATATACTTATTTTTGTTGTTTAGAAATTTCAGTTATTCCAATGTAACTTCATTGTACAACTGAAACAATTAAAACTATTTAATAAATTAACAATAAAGTTAACAATTCCTCGTCAACAAACCCAAAAGATACTTACTACCACGCTGTGTAGTGACTCTACTGGCCAAGAGAACGCAAAAAAAATATTAAACTACTTAAAACAATAGTACTTATCTTTCATTGCTCTTCAAACTTAACCCATACACTTCCCACATAATCCAGATTAAGAACTAAACCGACATTCACTCAGAAACAAAAGACGGAAAAACTTAAATACACTCAAGTTTTTCAATCTACGTTGCCGTCTCGAAATAATATTTGCCATGATTCCCGAGTGATGGGCTCGTTAGCCCAGCTTTGCCGTCGTGTCGAGTGTATTGACTTTGCCAGTTCGTTGGATTCAAGAGGCAATGTTTTACTTTTTTGCGAAGCATGACAAGTGATGCGGAACGAAGGAATCGTTTTTTTTTTTCGTTTCCACATAGTGTTTGAGAGTGAATTGGTAATGTTTGTCCTTCATGGATGATTATGGAGGGTTGGTTCTTCTGAGGCGTGAATTTTTGGTGTGGAGTCAATGATTGTGTGTGTTTTCGTTCTGTTTGAAGTTATTTTTGGAATAACGTGCCTGTAAAATGTTTCTACTAGATCACAAGCTCTGAGTTGGAGTTTGTCTAAAATGCACCCTGCGGGCTCATTATAGATGTCGGATTATGTTCACTGTTTTAACAGCTGTGGTGATAAAATAAATAGCACAAAGTGTAGTACGTAAATATTCGACGAAGCCGGGGCTGTAAGCACTAACCCACCATAGCTCTCATTTTTAGAATACGCAGTTAATAACATATATTCTGTTATACAGATCGTGAAACAGTCCTAATATCTGTTAGATCAAAGGGATGTACTTCACTACGTCTGCTACTAAGCTCATCAAATAAGCTTAATAGCTGATAACAAGACAGGTGAATGATCCCGATCCTAATCTCAACTACCCTAATCCTACTTAATAATAATATTATAAAAATGCGAAAATAAGTTTATTTGTAATCACGAATCGCTTATTTATTTACTGCGGACTTATCACAATCAAATATCGTTCACAAACAAGGCTTATAGTGAACAATCTTTTCAAAAAGAACCTCGTTTTTCAATTCAAGGTTCTTTTTTAATGTCGTTCTATTACAGACAGTCCCTCCAATGCCCGCCCTTCACCACTGTCATAACGTCAACATGATCGTCCTTGTTTATTCTGCTCTCTAACGGAAGCGATTAAAACTCCCATAGTTATTTAAATCTTCAAAATAAGGGACGTTTTCAGAATGAGTTAAAAAGACCCAGAGGGGTAAACCGGGCCAGACCCTTTTAATTGCGAAAATTTTCGCGCCCATTGGGACAAATTTGTGTTGACATAAATTAGGTTTTAAAAATTCAAATGAAATGGGACAGAATTTTAAAGCGATTATCTGTGCTAAACTCTTGGTATTGAGCTTCTTTGAGCAAACACGAAAATATACTCTTTCAATGTTTGCATGTTTGTTAATATTAACTTTTCATGTTAAATATTTTGTTTACATCATAATTGTCGGGTACTTTTATATGTTTGTAGAAGTTTTAACTCATTTTTTAAATAGGTCATTGAGTTCAAGCTAAGAGTTAACGTTTTTCCGTACCGAGACGTCAGTCTCAACTTATGCATGCGTCGCCGTGCATAATTGACAATGAAGTTATTTTTAAATCAGTTCAATTATTCTGTTTTTTTTTTAAACATTAATTCAACTTTGAGCCGTAGGAATTGATATGTTTACAAAACTTCAACGAAATCGGTCAAGTAGGTTCGGAGAAAATTGACTGTGAAGGGCGGACAAACGGACAGTCAGACAAACGCATGATTTATAAGGGTTCCGTTTTTTTTTTATTCAGACGTACGGAACCTAAAAACATTCAAACTGAAGTGCTAACCGAACATTGTCTCCGAAACACGACAGGGGTAATCGTACATACAAACAAAACAATCCGAAATAATACCGGCAATACGATCCACGTTAACCCTACAAAGGTTCCTTTCAAGAAAACAAATTCATCCGGATGCAAGGACTTAGAATGAATATATTATGTACTAGGTACTCGTCGGATTGGGTAAAAATGGTTTATATTCGTAGATACTGCGAAAATAAATAAAGCGAAGATCCTCAATGTTTTTGTAGTAGATATTGGTTTATGAGTAAAGAGTGTACGAGTATTGTTTTATTCCATGTATTGTTATGTATATCGTCTGTCACAAATACTACGTTTTTCAGGGATTTTATAAAATTAGAGATAAATTTTAAATCAAATGTTTTTGAAAAGGTAGAAGGCAATCAATAAAAGCTCTTTTCGTACATTTTGATACCTATAAAAAGAGTTGTTGATTCGTGATTCTTGCGTCTCGAATAATCATAATTATCATAGCCCAGATAAGGTTAGTTTAATTTGCGTTCAATAACCTGAAACATTTATATTAATATGAACATGCCTACGGGATTCCGGGATTTTAACGAGATTTTTCTTGAATTTTTTTTAATTGTTAGGAACATGTAGGATGAAGGTACATAAACACTCGCAGTTGCCCACTGCTTCGGCCGCGTGCATTTCAATTCAATCCCGTAAGTACTGTAATGAAATCCCGGGCTTATCCATGTTATGACTTCTATGACAGTGCGTGATACAAGTATATAAAATCAATCTACCTACTCCGGGGTATGATAATGTTGTTTATTTTTTATGTTTAGATTTAGTTAGTTCATTTGTCTCTTTTTTACATTATTTGCATGCATTTCTGAAATTTCTCATTTGTGCATATTTTGTAAAATTATGTTTAATCGATTATAATATACTTGTTTATGAGGATAGACGTTTTAGAGAGTTGATGTTAATAACTCTTTCACGCAAAACTTACAACGGATTTAGATTATATATACGCACAGATAGATTACAACTTGGATTCACATTTAAAAACGCACTCTTAAATGTTTCGTTTCGAGTCCCGTTAGAAAAAACTATCCAGTTTCACAAAGGCGCAGGTATATTGAACAAAATAAAGAAACACTAAAATAAACATACAAATACTATTAAGTAATTCCAAATCAAGTAACAAGAACACACGCTCACACAAAGATGAATCCTCGAGTTCCCCAAATACAAAAATAAATCTTAATTATTCCTTAGGACCATGAAATTTTAATTTGGATCGTCGAAAATCCCCGCACAAAAGTCAAGATGTTGATGAAAATAAGACGTTTGCCTTTAAAATCCACTTTATTACCATATAATGAGCCACTCAGTTTTTCATAGCTAGCGATTTAACGAGCAATGCTGAATACTTATTTCTCATCAATTCATTTATTCTTATTTATTTAAATTTCAGCAGCTTTTTATTCGTGTCGTTCTTTTTCGGCTTGTATTTCTTTTCTTTATAATAATTTTCTTTCATAGGTAATTATGTTGTTTATCTGTAAATAGATACATAAGGATAAATCAAGATGACTATATACCTGCTCCTTCTAATCTAAAAAAATATTCTTGTATATTTTATTTGTTGTTTAGTCTGTCTAAACAAGTTACCGTGACCCTGGAACTTAAAGTGATATTGAAAATCACCGTCGATTTTAGTCAGTACGAGTCTGACAGTCCCTTCCGTGTCACACAGGGCGTGAGGACTCATTTGATGATATTACCACGTACAAAAACATTTTACTTAGCTGTTTTGTCAGACACAAGTTTCGAACATTACAACAAATATCATCTAGTTTAAGATAACGAAATTCTACGATCAAAATGATCAAAATGGTAGGAAAGTCAAAACTGTACATTGAATATTTTTAAAAGAATACTTGGGGTGTGATCTACAATCGATACCAAAGCCCAAAAAATAGTTTTTAAAATTTTTGTCTGTTTTCTGTATGTATGTCCGGGATAAACTCAAAAAGGACTGTATGGAAAAACTTAAAATTTGGCACGAATATTATTAAGAAGTCTCGTCAACATATAGGGTACATATTATCAAGCTATCACCTACGAGGAACGAGCAGTGAACCTTTATACGCGGGCAGCAGCTAGTTATAAATAAATTAAACAACACAAAGAGGTCAAAACCCAACCCAAGCTCGCTTAAAATCCGTACAGTCAGTCACAAAAAGCACTGACAAAACTAGGAACACAAAAACATTGGGAAGCCGCTAATACCCAAAAGAGATACATTATTGTGCCGCAGCTTATTTGGCAATAATGCGTAGTTCATTCGTTTTACTCAGACCGTGACACATGTCCTTCGTTTAGGAGACATTAAGTCGAGTTGATAAGTGGGCAGCGACTGTACTATAGTGAGGGTTCTCAAGGACCAAAATGAAAGTGAAAGCACTATATTTTACTTTCATGGATTTTTTTTATAAAAAAGAATAAGTCGGCTATAGGGTTTTTTACTGCATAAATAAATTGAAAATCCATAATATTTAGTTCGTCAGTAAGAATATTGAAAAATAATGAACACGTCAACAACGTCTTTTTTTTCTTTTAAATCAATCAATATTGACGAAGAAAAAACTCTTCCAAATTCGGGAGTGGGGCTTGTGACGTCATAACGCTTGTAAAATTATACCGACTGAATGACGTTTTGTGATTTTTAGAAGCGATATATCTTCGTCAGTTTTGGTTTACGTAACAAAGAAAAAATACAAGTCTAACATTTTCTTATAATCTATGTTTCGGACTAATAAAACTTCTTGACTAAAATAGCGTATTCGTGACTAGAAATTACCTTATACAAAGAAGTTATTGAATTGACTTTTAATAAGTAAACACGCTCTTCATGTAATTGAACGTTCAAGCCATCTTCAAGCGATGTATACAAATTAATTGTAAGGTAGAAATTAATTGAATGAGATTGATAAATTGAATGTTTAATATTGATTGATTCGAACCAG
The DNA here is from genome assembly GCA_943136025.2 of Agrotis puta. Taxonomy (NCBI): domain Eukaryota; kingdom Metazoa; phylum Arthropoda; class Insecta; order Lepidoptera; family Noctuidae; genus Agrotis; species Agrotis puta. The sequence goes on from OW964168.2 coordinate 2,000,079, forward strand.
AGCACTTGTTAATTAATTGGATATCTGCTGTGACTCTGATAAAATATTTATCAGTCGTATAGGTCAAAGGACTGGTGAAATTGCACAGAATTAAACGACGATATGAAACCCTTTTAACATTTTATGTGTATTTGTGATTTTTGTTTATAACTTTTTTATTTTTGTTTATATGACAAAAGTTACAACATCAAAGTTGTAGATAAATAATTTGCAACAAAAAACTCGACCAATAGTTTCCTAGATAACTGCAATTTGCACTATTGTACCCCTTTTTCCAAAATGGCGGCCACGGGATAATGGTTACGACCCCACAAACTTTAATTTTTACTTTACACTACCTCAGTGGACAAAAAATATTGCTTCCTCTGACGAAATTAATGTAATTTTTCAATTCAAATCGGTTGTCATAGAAACGCGTCACGCCGCGTTCCCGCCAAAAAAAGGCCAAAGGACGGCGTCCTTTATCATCGCGCCAAGCCTGGCGTACCATGTTTTGCGTGACGATCTATATTTTCACAGTAAGTTAGCACGCCAAGCACACGCCACGCTACCGTCGCCGCCGCGCCAAGCTGCCTGATCGACAAAGCCTTAAACGTTTCACAATTCATCTATCAATTAACCCTTGTTACTATAACCCGTTCCAGGAATAATTGAGTTCACTGTCCGCAAACAAGTCTAGGTATTAGAAACTCATTTAATAAACCTCCCTTGATCCTTTTAGGAACTATTATAAAATTAACTGGGAATCTGACAGGATTTAAACCGGGAGTGGGCTATGAGGTCAGTTGAGCTTTGTAATAAACCTGCCCAGGATAGGTAAACATTCTGAGTAATTAATTTACGAAGGTCTGGAAGGTTAAATCTGCTAAGGGAATATTGTTTTTTGTCCAAAGTAAGAAACTGTAGACTTTTAAGTGGATAGGGCTGAAGGTATTATTTTGTTAGTTGGTTTGATTTTAAACTATTTAAAGTCTCTTGAGAATGCCAGTGAGCGGATGAGAGTGGTTACCTAGGAAATCGTTTGGTCGAATGGCGAACTGTTACTCATGAAACACTTTGGACTACAAAACGTACGGCAATGCGCCATCGTTACTTAGTGGACATCCCTCAGATACGTACAAAGCTTATTGCCAATACTTTTTCACCCCCCCCCCGCTGACTCGGTAGCGAACGGACGTGTTTATGTTAGCTCCGCAATAATAATTACAAAAAAGTGTCAATACTAAAGTTTGTTTCGCTAATTTATTACTTCGAAGTGATTTAAACAGAAACTAAACCAAACCATAGTAAAATAACGCATAAAAAACCAGTGCAAATGAACAATATTCGTTTAGTAAAATTCAAAACAAACTTGCAAAAGTGACAATTTTGGTTATAAGTGACTGTGTTCTACCTCCAATACAATTTATAATCGGTCTCACATTGACTTAAAACTGAGTGCTGAGTGCGTGCGAGGTGTCGGTAGTTCGAGCCAGCGTAAGAACAAGCTCTTTTTGGACTATCGGAAATGGTATTTAACATTTCTTGAATATACCGAAAACAAAACCAAGTTTCTCCGATAACTTTGATGCTTGTTGACATCGATACAAAGAGGCCCTGTCCCAGTTCATAAGCGTCAGCGAGTAGCGGGTAAATATTGACGTGTGGCGTAAGGTGAAATACTGTTTATATTAACAGTGACAAACGCTACACAGATTATAATTGTAAACAAAGCATACATATTATGGCGAATTCACGTACGCCTACGAATAATAGTTCTAAGAAGAATTCACCCATTTATGGTTCCGACTCGGCGCTCTATGTACTTGAAAGTCAGGAAGGTGTAGATTTTAACATTACAAAAAGATGTAAACGTCGGTTGAATGACCCCTCAAATGCTGCTGATATTACACTTTCTGACCTAATGACAAGAATGGATGAAATAAAAAAACAGCAAGATGCTAAGTTCAACTCTTTGGAGTCATCTATAATTGCCCTTACAACCCAGAATGAGGAAATTAAAGATTCAATGAAACATCTGTCAGCGAAATATGATGATGTCATTTGTAACATAAAAACCCTACAAAAGGAAAATATGTTTTTTAAGACTCACATCAAAACTTTGGAGGTGAAACTAGAGCAGTTTGAGAAAAATGCTCGATCTACATCAGTGGAGCTTAGAAACGTACCAATACCTGAACCAGCAAACAAGGAAAAGCTTATAGAACTTGCAAAAAACGTTGGCACGGTTCTTAGCGTCCCTATTAGCGATTCGGATATTCGAGACGTCTTCCGGGTAAAACTGAAAGATAGGGAAACCGGTCCAATCGTCGTAGATTTTACCTCGACTATAAAAAGAGAAAACTTTATAAGGGCTGCAAGAACTTATAACAAAATGAACAGTAATCAACGCTTGAGTACTGCTAGTCTCAGTATGAATGGGCCTCCTAAACCCATTTATGTGGCAGAGTCCCTCACTGCATCAGCCAGACGCCTTCACTATCTAGCTAGAGTGTTTGCAAAAGATCACCACTACGAGTACTGTTGGACATCATTTGGCAAGGTATACCTGAAACGCAAGTCTAATGACCCCCGTCTGTGCATAACCAATGAGGAAGATATTGAAAAGCTGAAGAGTAAAATCTGACTATTAAACTTTTGCTCGTTTATAATAACCTTTGTTAATTTTAATGCATGCTTACTATTTTACTACTTTATTTTGGTCAACGCCCATTTAATTGTACACAATCACACACATACCATTCAAAAAACAAACCTAGTTATTTATACATTAAATCTTTTCAACGTCATTATACACTTCACTACACTGATCAACAAATACACAACATACACTCTTACCTTATCAAACACAGATAATATTTCAGACAAAATTACAATGAAGTTAAGTGGTTTTTGTTTATTAACTTTGACAGTTATTAATATTATTATGGATCAATCGAATTGGAAATATCATCGTACTAACAATTTTTTTCCCAAAATTCAATGAATTAATTAATATTCAAAGCGAACTTGACGCTTTTAACGTTGCTGATACCAATGTCTGCGATGCGGAGGATTGTTTGTCTTTTTTACCCGGCTCTAACAAATGTCTAAAAATATTCCAACAAAACATTCGAAGTTTAAAATGTAATCTACCCGGTTTGCTGCCAATTTTGGTAAGAACTGGGGTAGACTGGGATTGTATTGTCCTGACTGAGTGCTGGCTACCATCTGCCCATTGCGTACCTACTATAGATGGATATGATAGTTTTGCTTCGACTAATAATCTTTCACAAAATGAAGGTGTAGTTGTGTTCTACAAAAAAAACTTAGTTATTACAGTTGAGGAACCTGAAATAGCTGACGCTAATTGTCTTGTGACTGTTCTGAATAACGATACGGTAGCTCTTTGTATTTATAGACCCCCCGGACACAGAAATATTAATAATTTTCTTCAATCACTCAACAATATATTAGTTAAATATACAACTAGACAAAATGTCATACTGCTGGGCGATATCAACATTAATATAGCTGAGCATAGTACAGACACAAATCTTTCTGCATACTTAGATATGATGGCGTTCCATGGAATGATACCTGCGTACATACTTCCAACGCATAACAAAACATGCTTAGATCATGTGTTACTAAAAACAAAGTTAACGGCTCGTTGTCTTATATTACAAACGACTCTGACTGATCATAACAGCGTTACTCTTTATATTGCTACTTCTTCTGAACAAAAACCGTTACAAGTTATTAAATACATAAATTATGAGCTTTTAACCGCAGAACTAAAAAACACAGATTTCAGTCCGTTATATACAATCAGTGATGTTAACGAAGCTGCTGATTTTTTGCACAAAAGGCTTCATAAGATTATAACGAATAACTCTAAAGAAAAAACAATTCCCAGGCGAAAGAAAATCTTGAAACCCTGGATAACCCCGGGTATCTTAAAATGTATAAAGAACCGCGATAACCTGTATAAAAAACTAAAAAAAGAACCAAATAATGAAATCCTGACGACAACATATAAAAGATATAGAAATTACTGTACAACTTTACTAAAAAAACTAAAAAGGAATTTTGAAAAACTTCATCTTCAGCATGCAGGAAAAGACAGTAAAAAGCTCTGGAAAGCTGTCAAGGAGATTACATATTCGAATAAACCTAAAGGAATCCCGCTAGAATTGATTTGTACAGACAATCCACAAAAGTCGGTAAATAATATAAATCAATTCTTCGCAAATGTAGGCCAAACTTTAGCTGAAGATCTAACAAAGAACTGTCCCACATCCGAACCCCAGGTCTTAAATTCATGCCGTCATTCATTTAGTCTCCTACCAACTGATGAGGATGAGGTTAGGATGCTAATAGCAGGATTAAAAAGCGATTGTTCAGTTGGTCTTGATATGATCTCTGCCGAAATTCTGAAGGCAAATAAAGATATTTTGACGTCTCCGATAACGTACATTTGTAATTTGGCACTTTCTACTGGTGTATTTCCTGGGATCTACAAAAGGTCCCGAATTCATCCCATTCATATGAGTGGAGACAGAGGCTGTGTCAATAATTATAGACCCATATCTATTCTTTCGACACTATCAAAAATTTTAGAACGCGTTATTAATAGTAGGTTAGTAAACTATTTGGAAAACAAAAAGCTTCTTGCAGAATCACAATTTGGTTTTAGGACCGATAGGTCTACGTCAGATGCAGTTTTCGAGTTGACAAATTTTGTAGTGAATAATTTTGATACCAAAAAGAAAACAATAGGGATTTTTCTTGACTTAGCAAAAGCATTTGACACAGTCTCTGTCCCCATCTTAGTTAAAAAGCTTGAATGTCTTGGCATTAGAGATCTGCAATTAAAATTGTTTCAGGATTACCTATCTAACAGAACACAGTGTGTGCAGATTGGAAATGTTATAAGTGAGGAGGTGCCAGTGACTTTTGGCGTTCCTCAAGGAAGTATCCTGGGTCCAACACTCTTCCTTGCTTATATAAACGATCTTTGTCAGATGGAGATTCCTAATGCAAAGATAATTACTTTCGCAGATGATACAGTTCTGCTATTCAGCGGTAATACTTGGGCTGAGGTCTTTTCAAATTCCCAGAAAGGAATGGACATTGTCACCCGTTGGTTGTATATGAACATCCTAACATTAAATGTAGCAAAGACAAATTACATAACTTTTTCCACAAAAACCACTGATAAGCCTGATTCTTCATTTTGTATTATTTCACACTCATGTTCTAATCTAAATTACTCAAACTGTTCTTGCCCCAGTCTTATAAACACAGAAAAAACAAAATATCTGGGTGTAATGATAGACAGCAAATTAAATTTCCACCATCATATTGACCTTCTGGCTACTAGAGTGCGTAAGCTAATGTTCATTTTTAAAGCTTTAAGACATATTGCACACAAAACAATAATCAAATCAGTATACTTTGCTCTCTGTCAGTCTCAACTAATTTACTGCATCACTTCATGGGGAGGCGCCAGCAAAACACATTTTCTCAAAATCGAAAGAGCGCAAAGAGCACTTCTTAAGGTTAGCCTATTTTTGCCCTTTTATTACCCAACTTTGGATCTTTATAAAAAATGGGAAGTACTCACGGTCCGACAGCTTTACATTTTATATACAGTTTTAAAACAACATTCCTTGTTAAAATATGAACCAGATAAATTCAAGAATCAGCGTCGTAAAGATACAGTTTGCACTACAACTTTCTTTAAAACTAAACTTACGCATCGATATTTTTGTTACCAAAGTTTCAATTTGTATAATAAGTTAAACCGGGTTCTATCAATCTATTCAGTTACAAAAAATAAATGCAAATATATGGTAATAGAGTGGTTACAAAAGTTAAATTATGACCTTACAGAAAATTTACTCAACATATAAATATTATTTTTTCCTATGAATACCTATAGCAGTGAAATATTATACATTATTTTGATTTTGTATCAACACTCATTCACACCCACATACACACACACACAGTACACACAAACAAACACACTCTCATCCTCACACTTTAAATTGCTTTACATAATTTCATTTACAAAAAATTAACTAGGTGGCGTTTTGTATTCATTTAAAATTATTACTTTTTCTTAAATATCCCTGCTTCGTATAAAACCTGTATCAAATCAACCTTCTGTGTAAAATCATGTTTTACTTATACTTTTTTCCACGTGGGGTGTGGGACCTGGTGATTTGTAATACAGGCATTTTTATGCCTAATTCAGACACCAGCTCCTCACAAATTGTACACCATACACATGTTTGTCACTTGTATTTGATTTGTTTTTGTATGTTTACTGTGAGGAGAAATAAATAAATATATTATTATTATTATTACTTTTATTATGAGCACATCTAGGAAGTGGAATTCGTTACCGGGGCCTATGTTTCCTGATAGCTATAGGCTTGGGGCCTTCAAGTCAACAGTGAATAGGTTACTTTTAGACAAGCATGCTTAACCGTCGATCAGATCATGGCTTACCATCTGGCGAGGTAGTGGTCAAAAGCGAAGCTATCGGTAAATAAAAAAAAAATAAAGTTTATTGAGGAATAAGATTAATAAGAGAGAAAAATATTTTACCGTTCAAAAAAAGCATAGGAGAATGACTATGATCATGTCCATTGGCTAAAAATATTTAAATACACCTCAGTACAGCTGTCTACATATTTCTATGACCTACGTTGTACCTAGTTGTTGGGACTGGGTGTTTGTGTATGTAAGTTTCTATGTTTGTAACCGCACCCACGACACAGAAAAAAAATCTAGTGTGGGGCAAAGTTAAAAAAAAAAACAAAACAATATACTTTGCTCGCGTAATCCTATTTCCTAAACTAAAGTTTGCACAACATAATTCAATATTTACCCGAATTTAAAGACGTTATAAGACGCATTATTAAACCAGTACCGTACTCAAAGGCAGCAGGCACTTTAGTTAGCAAACCTCATATTTCGAGGTAGCGACACGAAGACGCGGTCGACTTTGTAATTCAAATCCGAATGACGCGTAAATAGAAAGGCTACTTCGACCGTGAGGCGGCGACGAGGTGGGTTTGGGTTTCAGAGGGCATTTGGTGAAGAAAATTTTGGAATGTATTACGTTTTTGGTTCTTTTATGAGTTTATTAGTCGTGTTGCTTTTCACTTTTGTAGAGAAACATTGATGATAAGTCCTAATAATAACGTGGGTACATTACCAACTGACAGCGTTATGTAAGAGTATTTCGCTGTCTTTTAATAGTTTAGTTTATTTTAGTACAATGATTTAGTTTCAGTTATTTAAAGAAAATAATTGAAATACGTTAATATCAGTGTGTGAAATGTTTACGGTCCATGAAAAGAAACAAAATATACAACTTTACACCTGCCAGCATCTTTGGTCTTGCGCCGAGGTGTATTTAATAGCACGCCCACATTTCGGCAATAATATTTAAGACCTTTACGTCAAATTATAAAATTTCTTTAGTAAAAACAAACAAGTGTGTTATATTAAACTCAAGCAAGTTATTTCAAAGCGGTTTTCGTCAAAAAGGTTTAAATCTATATTCGCTTCACGTAAACCCGTCTTCAAGTGGTGTTTGATAATACGCGACTGGCACGGGCGTTAAGGCGATGCAATATTTAAATTGCGGAATATTAGATTGAAGTAATGCTTTTGACTTTGAACGAGCTATTTTTGTAAATGTTGTAACGGTTTTTTTTTTTGTGTATCGTTTTACTTTCATGCTTTGTAGTTTAAAGTTGGTTATAGCAGAATACCTACCATAAGATGGTAAAAGTAAGAGATTATTAGAAACGGGTTAAATGACATGTTTTTTTTATTTATTTCTGTACTGTTTATACGGCACGTATCACGGTCTACGATTGATAAACATTACATTTTTAAGTTCTAATCACTTTTAAGTTTAAAACCATAATAGTTAAAGTACTCTATGCTTTGTTAAGAAATTTAAACAGTCATTTTTTGGTATTCATTTGGTTTAATAAAATAATGATCATGCTTAATCACCGAAAATATTGTGGCACTGTGGTCTGCTTATTTCCACATTCGTATTTTTTGTTGAACAAAAATATATGTTATGCAGTGCCTGTAACGGAGCATTCAGTTATTATACTAGTCGTAATAATTTTTATATTTTAATTTGCTAAAATACGAGTAGCTCCAATAAAATACCATCAAAACAAAAACAATTCTTCAACATAATTTTAATAAAACACCCATACGCATCTGTTATGAACATCAAAGTAAAGCAATTTACCGTAAGACATGATTACGCAATTATAATTACACGGAGGTAATCTCTATATAACATGCGATGTCAAAATTTTACAAGAAAATCACTTGAAGGTGAACCCTCGTTAGCCTATATTATGATGTTACGGAACGAGATCGCATTAAGATTAGCGTATGGGGAATTATTTTCGAGTACCGCCTTAAGTAGGTAGGTGTTTGGTTCGGGCCCAGGTTTTGAGATTAGGGAAATGGGCGATGCTTTGGAATCTATCGTTACTATTATTGGTGTTTGTACTTGATATGATAAATATTATAAATGCGAAAGTAACTCTGTCTCTCTGTCTGTCTGTCTTTTCTTCACGCCTAATCTACTGAACCGATTTGTGTGAAATTTGGTACAGACATAGTTTGGAACTTGAGAAAGGACATAGGAAAGTTTTTATTACAAAGAAAAAAAAACAAAAATCTGCCGGTAGTCACTATTCCACGCGAACGAAGTCGCGGGCAAAAGCTAGTATTAAATATTGTAAATGCTTGGATGTTTAGATGGATGGATGGATTTCTGTTACTCAAATACGTCAAAACGGCTGAAAGGATATAAATGAAAATGAGTACATAGATGAGTTATCGCTTGAACTAGCACAATTACGATTAGAAGTTATTTAATTCAGATATTACGATCCTGTCGATCAATTTTCGACATGCACATGGTCAAAGCCGCTAGCAACAGTTGTTTTCAGTATAAAGATAACAGCACAGGAATATGGAGCTCCATAAATTACTTCTGTAGCGTGGGTGCGCTTACAATAATTACATTACATACACACAGTGAATTCAATTGCAAATATTTTAAGTATTACATTTCATGAAATGCAGAAGTAGGTACTACGTCTACTTTAAAGTAGGTGCAGCTATAGTCAACACTAAGTATATTTAGTATAGTTTTAAGAAATGGCAAGTTCCGACGCGTATATTTTATTGTACAGATTTTTACATAAATGTCATGCTAAACCTACGTGGCAATATTGCAATATTGCCTTGACTTGGCGCCTCACCGAGATTTTACAGGGGTCTTGCCTGAATGTAAAATAGCTGAAATATCAAACTTAATATGAGGCGATGAAATGAGCGAACCGGTAATGCCTATCCGGGTTTCGGTACCACAATAAACTTTAATGTTCTTGTTTCGGTACTAAATAAAAGCTATGCGAAATACCTGCCTTATTATGTTTAGTGATGTAAGAAAATATTAAACGCGTTTACCTTCATATTTTGGAAATGCGCCAAATCCGGGAAATGCGATAAGGTGGGGTGCATTACATACATTTGAGATGTAGCGGCCTACGCTACGCTTATTAAATACTATATTTTACCTACAAGTTGTAAATTATTCCCCGGGAATTGATCGGTTTCTTAATGGACCTTTCCTCTCAAATCCATTAACAGTAAAAGTGTGGACGCGAGTCAGTTTTTCCAGTTTTCAACAAACCTGCTTTGACATATAAAACATTAGAATAAATTGATGAGAATAACCATCAATATGGTTATTTATCTTTTTGACAGAAAAATATGCTTTTAAATTATTATTCCAAAAAAAATTATTGTACCTACGTTTTTTACTCGTTTATTACTCAATATATTTATTGCATTCCACGGGTATGTTTTTTCATAGGTGTTAGACTTATAAAATTAGATCGGACCCGGGCACAGCAAAACAAGTGAGTGGCTGGGAGGACTCACTAACCGACAAAAAAAAACCAATTGGTTCATATTTCTCCGTTTCTCCGCTCCGCAGTCTCGCTCCACGCTTGTGTACACGAAACCTTAGTCCTGACTAATGTGGTAGGATACACCACTGAAAATGTACCTATTAAAAACAATTCACCAGAAAAATAAACCTATGCAGCTAATCCAACGTCAAAATATCCAACATAAATACATCCATAGGTCAAAAAAGCATATTCCACAACATCACGAACTCCGCGTTAAATCACAATACTCCACCAACTGACGGCTACATACTTCCCAAACTCACTTATGCAAATCAAGTAGCTTAAAACGCCGTAGGAATGGTTGACGTAGAAACCCGCACATACTCAAAATATAAGTCACGTAATATTCGCCTGTACGATGTATGTGTGAGGTGACAACAGACAGGCACTGTTGTATTACATTTTAAATGAGTTTTCGATTCAATTTTGCGTCAGTAACAAATCTCTCGTAGAACTGATAACCGGTGGTCGCGGGACTATACGAATTACCGTGACCCCGGAACGTAAAGGGCTATTGAAGGACACCGTGGATTTTAGTCAGTACGAGTCTGACAGTCCCTCCCGCTCTGCCCTGGGTGGGAGGACTCATTTGATGATTTAACCACAAAAAAGAACTGAAAACCGATGGGGAAGAATAGTTCTCCGGTGGTGACCACAAAGCAGAAGACGCGGCGTAGGCAGGCCTTGCAGTAGATGGACCGACAACAACAATGCGAGAATTACCAGCTATAGTGCTGGATGCAAGTGGCGGCTTTTTTTTGGAATAGTTTGTTTGTTCAGCAGTGGAAACTCTCTGAATGAATGGATGATGGTCGAATCGATGGTTGTATCAAAAACCAAGGAAGGAATTACTGTCAAACAACGATAAACGTCATGATAGTAATGTAACAGATTACGACAATATACATAAGCTTTAGTACACATTGACAACATCTAAATATTATATAATCATAAATATTTTAAATGCATATCGAGAGGCTACAAATACTTCAGCTGTGAGAGTGCACTTAAAATACCGACAGATTTAACTCAAATACAGAAGCTTTCTCAAGCCAATAAATAAGCGCACATTACTAAGTAAGTAGCATTAATAAAACTATCACACTAGCAAAGCTAACAATAAATCGCTAAAATCATAGCCATACACTTAGTTCTAACAAGAAAAACACATTTGTGGCAAGTGAAAACTTTCGCTTCGGCCGGGGAATTCAATGGGCTAGTGATCTCGGAGGTTTATGGCCCGACTTTGATGGCCCGATCTGCGACGATATTGAATCCGGCCCTGGATTAATTTAATTTGCAAGTTGGCGTACAATGCGAGGGTCGGAAGGTTATTAAGAAATCTGTTGTCGAAAATGAAATAAAATTTCACTTTGGACTTTTTGGGACAGGTGCCAGGTTATGGGTGAAATTGAAAAGCTTAAGTGATTTGTAGTTCCTCTTCTGTTTTTATTGGAGTTTGGATTATCAGAAATTTTGTCTACTACCGCTGCGACTCACGTGGCCTCGAAAAGTAACTGGATTTCGGAAAATTATGATTTTCACGCTTCCATATTTATTGCTTTCCAGACCTGAGGGGATTTTTGATACTTTGTTAAACTTTATGGATAAATTGTTGTATTTTTCACTAGAAAATATCAACTTAAATAAGATACGTTTTCCACGTGCATAAAAGTTTTTAAAACATTTTCCGTTCACCACACGCACACTATAATCCAAATTGAATTGGTACGATTAATTCAATTGTTTCGAACCAATGATAGCTTAATTAATAAACTACAAACTTTGTTAGTTCCCGCGTGTTTGAGTAAACCGTATAAAGGGCTATTGTATGCGGATGCCATTACTGTTTTCTATCAACACTCGTGTGGGTGATTGGCATTCAATTAATAAAATCGATTCCCTGGTTTTAGTTTTACATGTCTGGCTTTTGTGGGCACTCTACTGTCAGCAGTCGAGATTCGTATTATTATTACATCATCACATCGTATACCACTGTTTTTTTTGTTTCTACAATCCAACCAAAAGTTATGCGGAATATATAGCTATTAGAAAAGTATAAAAAAAAAAATTTGGTCACTTAGTATGTCATGTGTTAGGCAGTTTCTTTTTTTTAATTTAACTTGGTGAAATCATCAAATGAGTCGTCTCACCCAGGAAAGAGTGGGAGGGACTGTCAGACTCGTACTGGCTTAAATCCACGGTATCCTTCAATAGCCCTTTACGTTCTGGGGTCACGGTAATTCATGAATCCCGCGACCCTGGCAGGCTTTGGCCCTCTAGAGGGGGGCCCGTCACTATGCTGACACTCCTTGAGGTGCGCGTGGAACACAAAGCGCTATCAACCCGGGCATGGTCCATGGTCGGACAGCGATTGGCCCATTACTCGCTGCCCGCATGCCCGCGCTTATGGTGACCGGAGATCGTCTGCCGACGTCCGTCGCCGTGGGCGCCTACCACAGCGGCTGGGTTGGAGGGATGACGCTGTCCTCACCCTCACGGGGCGCGCCACCTTCCCACCGTCCTTCGCTTGCATAACTGCTTCGCAGAAGGAGGTGACCGTCTCCCACTCAGTCTCTCACCGCAGCATGGCCTCAACCAATTCCGGGCGCGAGAGGTCTCCGCCTATCGCCGTCGTGAGGCGGTGCTCTGCCCAAGCGGGGCAGTCCTGCACCGTATGCTCCACAGTGTCCTCCGGACAATCCTCGCAGTGGTGACACCCAGGCATTTCTTCCCTCCTTTTCCGTATCCGGTGAGGACCAGCGTCATGAGGTAGGTCAGGACGCCGTGACGCCTATCCAGCCACTCCTCAAAGAGGGGTCTTACTGCCGCGTTTGCGGCGTGTCTGGACTGGTGTCCGAATAGGTAGACCTCTTAATAGAATTTTTAATGGGCAGTCAATTATGTTGCAAAATATACTAAAAAGTTTAGTAAATAAACCCAGTAACCTATATCAGAATTACCAAGACCGGCTGATGCCACGGGCCTTCCCGCGTCTATTTTGAAAATTATCTCACGGAAACGAAATACTAGGATAAAAGGTATCATTATGTATTATACTACACTACACGAAATGCAAATTCATTCTGTAGATTTTGTATGAAAGAGTAAAAAAAATCATCTATTCATCCCCACAAACTTTCACGTTTATAATATTATCAAAAATAATTAGATGCGTAAGTATCTCACATGATCTTTTAATACAATACTGTCAGTACTAAGGAGCTGTTCTATATTTGATAGTAATCATAATTTTATTATGATTATTTTCAAAAATAGAACATAAAAGGACATCAATCAGCATGTTCAAAATAAATGAGCCAATTACAACAATCAATATTTTCGTCGCACAGCTACAGTTTCGAACGATTCGATCCAACTTGAGTGGGATTCCGATTTCAAACCGAGTTGACTCGATGACAGCTGTGATTATGTCACTTAGCTGTCATCGCGACCGCTGGTTGGACTGATTTTATCTAGCCAGTAGTGTTGTAGATCGTACCTTTGTGTGTTGTCGAACTTTTGATGGTGGAAATTTGGGTTTTGAATTTGTTTATGTAGGCTTAATTGGCGTAGAAGAGTTTAAAATTGAAAATCAAAGTCAAATAGCTCAATAAGAATACATAAAACACACTTTCACATTCAATAAGTGAATATATTATATATAAACAGCTAAGGTAAATACACATACCCATTTTGACGGTATTACATATATCATATTGCGATTTTCTTGTACGTAGAATCACCCCACCACGCTCAATGCAATAAGCTACCAAAAACGCTTCCTCTATCAAATTTGTCACCACCCCTAAACCTAATATTTTAATAAAAATATTTACCAATAAAATCCATCAATCTTCCTAAGTCCGTGGACACACGAGCGCATCAGCACGCGATCATTTATCGCTACTCGCGACTCGCGAGCATATTCGATTCGGTATGAGCGAGTGATTTATCGAAGCGATAGCAACGACCGCTTCGGTTCGACGATTGTGATAATCGATATGTAGCCCGCTTCACTTTTATTAAGGCTCGTGGCGGGCCGTGACGATTGCGTTGCAACTTTTCGCGATATGAATTTCTTTGGAAGGATTATTTTTTTATTGAGGTTTTGCGCTTTGCGGCGAAATTAAAATGAGGTGTTGCGATGCAGACTATTGGAACATTAATATGGTGGCTCAATTTAGTGGCATTGAGTTTAATATTGGCTTGTGTACGATATCTGAGTTCAAGTATTCGGTTTTTAGTTTTAATATAAATAAAGTCTTTTATTCATGACAAGAAATGATACGCAGGTTGGCAAAATGTACCTATTTTCTCCATCTAACGGTTATTATAGTGACGGGGTTATTTAATGCGATAGTGTACATAAAGACACTAATAGGTATTAACTTTTGTATCTTTTTGTTAACAATACACTTTCTGTGTATTCACACAAAGAACATTCCTATAAGACAACGTCACTCGCTATGAGGTGAAATGAGCGGAATGAACAGAATGAAGTTGTATGATACCTACCATAAGACGTATATTTGAATAAAACAAAGTTCTCATAAGTAAGTTAGTTAGTTTTTCTTACAAAATGTCTGGACTTTAAAAGAGACTGTGACCTCTGAGTTTGTTTCGGCTGTTTCTTCTCATAGTAGTCAGGTACGAAACACCGGCCTCATCTAGTTTAAAATAATAATAATAAGGAATGTGATTTGACGTGTAAAAGAGTTTGTCAAAACCAATTTGCAAAATAAATATCATTTATCATTCATTTATCATAAGAATATAATAAAACGCTGTAGCGGTCCATAGTCAACTAAGCAAAAGTTACTGGCGACATTGTTGTAAAAAAAAAAACCCGGTACAGCAGTCATAAACTATTATTTATGAAGGGTCAACTTCCGCGATTCTCCCACGAACGTTTATTATAGATAAACGTCCCGTTTATGGTTTTTCCCAATTCCTACCGCTTACAAGGGTTAGGCTATCACGTTTAATGATACGTTCATGTTCACTATCATATGATGACAGACAAAGTGTGATGGTCAGGAAGTATTGGTTACTGAGATATGTAAGTTTATGCTACAGCAGTAATTTATGGACCTAGAAGCGACCCGTCCCGGCGTCCCACGCTGCATCTATCTTCCCCTTGAATCACTCTGTCTATTGGTGATAGCTGTATTAAAATGAGTTGAGTAGTTTGAAAGATCTTCCAGAGAGGCTGGAAGCGACTTTGTTATGTATGTAAAGATGGTCTGGTGACGGTCGTGGAAAATATTCTCTTACTACGGTTTCATCCATGGTCTCATCCACGAAACACGAAATTGACAGTGAGTTAGACACCGTCACTCTAGAACGCAAAGAGCATCTGAAGGAACTGAGTGGTTTTTAGTTTTGGTGAGACAGTAACGACAGAGATCTATAAAGCACAGTCAGAATCAATGACGTGACTTGGCAGATGAAACTCGGCTTGTAATAGATGCTTCCTCATCCGCAGATCGACATGCTGGCTCAACACAACTCTATAAAAAAAAAACTCGCGTTCCATTTTCAAATCCAACATTTCGTATTTAAAACCAGTGATGAGTCTAATTTGTACCGCAACACAAACTGTACCGTTAGCAGTCCCGGTTAGTTCTAGTGAAATGGAGCGGGAGAACCGAACTCCCGGGAAATAACACCAATGAGCTTGTCGTTGTTCGTTTTAATAATTGATATTGTTTTGCTGGCCGTACCGCGGCTGAGAGGCTAATATTGTCATGCAATTTGGTTTTTTTTTGGTAGCGTTGGCAGGTGAGTTTTGGTATGGGTTAGTTTTAAGGGATGCGCTTTCTTTGATGATTAAATCACGTTTGGAACGAAATGAACATTATAACTAAAATGTTACTAAAAAGATAAATATTGAATTTCAGCTGACTAATGCGTAGTTTACGAACTTTTTCAGAATGTTATCATGATATCACAAAGTTTCAATAGAATGTTTTTAAATATTGTTAAATGTTAATCACCCGGGGTCGCGGGCTGTTTCATCAGGTAACCGTGACCCTGGAACGTAAAAGGCTATTCAAGGATCACCGTGGATTTAAGTCAGTACTAGTCTGACAGTGAACCTGTAAATCACTAGCGAAACTAGTGTGAGAGGACCACACTGGTTTCGCTAGTGATTTAATTAAGCATATCAATTTAATTTCTTCGTTGATTTCTTCTCTATACACAAACATTCCCCAGAATCTATACACAGAAAAAGCTTTGTTCGGGTTATCAGTCATGCGATATCAATAAAGCACAAAACACATTGTAGTCGAAGAACAATAAAATATCCGAACTACAGTTGTCAGTTTTCGCATACCTATCCGATAAATCCGCCGATTGTATTCGCGATTCGAATTTGGAGTACGAAATATTTAGTAAAGTCACGCTCGGTTCTTTCGACGCGCGTATGCACCCTGTCTTAGGAGATTAATAGCATTTTGTCTTTGCACCATTTGCTTGCTATTTTAGTAATGTGGATACTGACACATGATTTAGTATCCAGAATTTCGTAACATTGCTTTATCGTTGTTAAAGTAATGAGGGGCCTATTTTAATAAGTCGATATCTTATTATGTATAGTAACGTATCACAAACCTGCCTTTTTCCTACAGACTCTGTCTAGGATCCTTGCATATTCCTTTCATATTGTCCACGTTCATGCATCATCTGGTCATACAAGCACTCCGGTTGCGAGTCTCCTGACATTTCTGAAGAGCCTCAGTCATACCCTACTGGTGAGGTTTTTTAGACTGTATGTTTGTCTGTTCTACTGTACAATATTAATCAAAGTAAGTACACATTTTTATCCTGTTCGTTTCGCCTTTAAATACGTTTTTTTTTATTGTATTTTTAATAATAATGATCCATTTGTAACAAAAACTTTCCCTGAAAATAAATCGTTAAAAATCTCCCAACTTCGAATATTTTAAGAAGATAAGCTCTGCAATTTCAAAATAAGCCATCAAATTTTTGTTTCGTATGCATCCATGCTTTAATTTTCAAAGGATACGAGTGTGTTTTAAAATAAATTCAAAAAGCTACCTTTTTAACTCATTTCCAAAGGACTTCTTCAATGAAACTTTATTAAAAACATTAATTAAAAAGATACGGTTTTATTTTCTTCTATCTGTCCACTTACGCCCTCTGGCGAGTGTGTGCCTCCTCTGATTTACTCATATTTTTCAACCTTATTCTTATTTTAAATAAAATTTTGTTCTGTCATTCGAAATACGACTTAAGTCTAACTATGTAGATCACACTTAACATCAAAGCCTTCAGAAATAGACCCATAACCATTTCCATTATTAGAAGTTCTTATTTAAATACGTATTAAAATAAGAGCCACCCACTTATCTCTGTTCAAACTTCTAATTTGTCGTCTGTCGTTTCTGTGTACATCAATCAAGCGACTCCTAACCGTAAGCCTTTCGAATCAAAGTAGAATTTCGCTTATCAACCAGTCAATCAGTATCACAAAGAAGAATCACCGACTTTGCGTCAAGCGGGCGATGTGTTGACGCACTGACAGACAAACAGATTACCCTCACACTGACAAATGTTCGCTTCCATCAATTTACACCATTTCTCAAATTGAACCTTATGTGGCTTTAGGCAAAGTTTAAAATGAAGTTACAGGTTTGTTTGGAATTTATAAGAATATTCCTAGGGAATTTATCTCGTGCAAGTCTGTTTCTTTTCTAGCTCGGAAACTGCAGAAAGGCTGGTACTACAATATAATGGCTTGTATTTTTCTATAATTCAGGAGAAATGTTTGTGAATTTATCTCGTCATGCTTACACGGTTTTGATATAACTTGATATACAAAATATTTTTCATTTTATGCTCTTTGTTACCTGGCTTTATTATTTCTTTGAAGAGTTGTACGATGGAAGCTGTTTAGCGTTATGATGATAAGTAAAAGTCGAGGCATCTGTTCTTTGTCATTCAATTTCAATTACCAATGTAAATACTTAAGAGCGCGTATTCTGAAAGTTGGCAACGTCGCAAATAGTTGTCAAATATTAACAAGTTTTAATTAATTTGGCAATGTTAATGTATGGAAATAAGAAAGGGCTTTTGCTCTGTAGTGCACGATTTTGGAATGCGATAATTAATAGCGTAACAGCCAATAAATAGTTGTAGATGTAAAAGAAGTATTTGGAAACTTTTCTAATGCTTTTTTACACCTGAAACGGTTACAACATCAAAATCAGTGTTTTAATTGCATTCCTATATCATTTTTTTAGTACACCACAGAGCCATATTTCTAATTTATATACAGTTTGACACTGGATTGTCAAGGGTAATTAATGGAATACTGGATTGTAGTCACTACAAGACTTACAAGTCTTGCAGGGGGACTCATTTGATAATTTTACGACCTAAAAAAAGTATGCAGGAACAATCAAATACCACTCAATTCCGTTTAGATAATCATTAATCAACCAGGATGGTTAAACGTGCACTTCCGAAATACAGCCATAAAAAAACCACCGAGCTTCCCAAAAAAATCAATCAATTTCCCATCCAAACCCATAACACGTACATACTTAAGACCGAACACTTGCACTCAAACTTATTTCCACAACATAACGTATGGTGCGCCTTTTATATGTGATTCTCAACACGTTTTTGCAATTTAAATCCGAAATATCACTTAGATACTTTACATTCAGGGACCGGGTCTTTCTGGGGGACTGTCCCTGCATTTGCAATGCTAATCATTGGCTTCCGAACCGGGGTAGGTTTTTGTGGCCTCGTGTCTTGGTGTGAGGAGTGTGTGGTGAGGTCTAGTAGACAGGGTTTAGGTGATTAAAGAGATTAGTCTAGAGTTTATGGTAAGTGTAAAGTTGGGTTACGTTGTTGTTGGGAAAGCAATAGGAATATACTGAGCGACCAGCGCGCGCGTGTTTGTATAGTGATTACATCATCGCGCCATCAGGCGAGGTAGTGATCAAAAGCGAGCGATTAGATTAGATTTTAGCGATAAGCTAAGAAATTTAAAAAAAGTGACAAATACGCGTGACAAGGACGCATTAGCTGAGAGTAGGACGCGCATTTGGACCGTATTATGACGTCTTAAAACCAGGCTTATTCCAGTGAGTGAACGAGGTGGCGCTAGACGACTTGTATAGCTCTGTCTCTTTCACTCAATGGAACAAGCCTGGTTTTAAGACCTCATAATACGGCCGCTGGGCGCTTTGTATATCATGTCCTCAACTGTCTCTAGTCAGCGAGTAACAGATAACTTTAGGCTAGGGAGGTGAATACTTTAACTAATGCTATCTCTCTATGACAAACTTTTGTTATGCAATTGATAACCAGAGTTAACGACAGCGGGCGCTGAGTAGATTTTACACGTGTTGAATTTTGTTTTTCAATTGTAGACGTTGTCAGGCTTGTTTTGATTTTTTGCAAGCAGTAAAACCTGCGACAATTTTACGTACTGCAACCCAAAGTGTAATCAAGCTTTCACCTAAATAATATAAATTCCCAAAAACGTGATAAACTAAAACCGTTTCGGGTAATAATGCGTCGCAGTAACGTAATAAGGGTTATTTTGGTGTAAATATAGAAATAACATACTTTTACCTCGTCGTTACCTTTCAGCGGGGACATTCGCGTTATAACTCAGTTGTAACCCCACAAAAATAGTTGGCGACGAACGTTCTGAGGCCCCTACTGCGAAAACTCACCGAATTATTGTTTTGTTAAGGCGAAGACATAATATCACGACTTTAACACTCAAAGCCTTTGTCAAACAGACTGCCGTGGTGAATGCGAAGCGTGACGTTTTTATTTGTTACTAGCACTTTGCCCGCGACTTCGTCCGCGTGGGTTACGTACTTTCCTAATTCCCCTTTTTCACCCCCTTAAAGGTTAAATTTCCAAAAACCCCTTCTTAGTGCTCCCCTACATTATAAAAGGAAGCCGTGTGCAAAATTTCACATTCCTAGCCCCAGTAGTTTCGGCTGTACGTTGATATGTCAGTCAGTCAGTTCTCCTTTTATATATATAGAAGAAGAAGAAGAAGATTGAAGATTGATAGATAGAAGATGTATGGAATTGTCCAGTCACATAGAAAAGCGAAAGCGATCCGATAGCGTGACAGCACTATCGTACTGACGTCTCGTTCGGTTCGGTATCGCTTCGGACTCGCCTGTCTGTTTGACAAAGGCAAAATGGTCAGACAAATACGTGCCTATAATTAATGATGGTAATAATGTATGGCGATTCGTCAGTTATATTAATAAGTTTTACGGGCACGGGGCATAAATCCACAATTAGTATATTTTTTTCAATACGAAAAAAAAAACCCAGAAAATAGCACCTTATTTATACTCAGCAGTATTGATTGATTCTCATTAATCAAGTTTATACAGAGTGTATAAGTGTAGTGAATCGTTATTTTTTACTTACAAAAATACATAAATGTGAAATGGTCTACAATACGAGAAAATCGAAATACATAAACTATTCGAACCTTAAAAAAGCATTTTCATGTAATTTAGTATCGCTATTAGCGTATTAGGTTTACGCTAATAGCGATACTACATAAGCTTCAACATTTTACATAACTCTGTGGATACTCTCCTAAAGTTCGTAAGTAACTTCCCAAAAACATTGGCAATATTAACGCGCGATACAGAATCGTAAACAAGAAGTACTGGCCTACAGCTACCATATAGGGCTGGATGACTTA
The DNA here is from genome assembly GCA_943136025.2 of Agrotis puta. Taxonomy (NCBI): domain Eukaryota; kingdom Metazoa; phylum Arthropoda; class Insecta; order Lepidoptera; family Noctuidae; genus Agrotis; species Agrotis puta. The sequence continues at coordinate 2,020,827 of OW964168.2, forward strand.
CAGCCCACTTAGCAAGCGAATTTCGGCAAAGAGCAAAGTTCCCTAACTTGGTCTATGGTAATATCATGAAGATTTATAATAATTCCACTCCCACACGTTATGGCGGTCGTTTTTTTATAGTAGCAACAATTTTCGAATCTAATGTAAGGGTATAAGTATTTTTCGGCAAATTTTCACTGATTCATCGGTCCTCGTGGGCTTGAGGACCCTTTTGTGTGTGTGATGCAAATTGTAGTATTTTTTATGTCTTTTGAAATTTATTTTTGTTTATGAGTAGGTAGTGTTTCCGTGTCGGATGAGGAAAATTTCTTTTGTGTACGCGAGAAATTGGTGTCATTACCTGTGTGTATCTGCGGTTGTATTTCGAAGGTTGGCAATGGAGATCTTTCCCTTAAAAAAAAGTGCCTGATCTCTCTCCTGTGTGTCGCTTGCTGGCTAGCTAGCAGGCTTGCCGTCCCACCGGACTATGAGAGTCAAAGAATAAAGATAGATAGAATATTCTTTATTATGCACACCATACAAATTACAGATACATACAAATTTGACACAAATTTTCCCAATTGGACACAATGAAATAAAGAATGAATGAAATAAAGAGTGACTTTCTCCGTATTTGCCCAAGCACATGCTATGTGCGCAAGTACATGCTTGCGCAGATGCCTTATCTCCGCTGAGATTGGCCGAAATCGGCCAATATATATCTGTGGTTGTATTTTTGTTTGGAAATGGATACTTTTTTAAATCTAAGGAAATAGTTTTACTATTCATTGAAGATTCATTTCAAATCGACTTCATTAAAAAATAGAATCCGTATGAAGTATCTGATAGATAATTTGAATAACCATCCTATCTAATCTATTCTTAGCTACTGACTTGGCATTCATACCTGAAAAGAACGTCACCTTTTGAGCATAATTTAATGAAGGTCACGAGTTCAATGACACAGTCTCCAAGGTTCACGCTTAAGATCAATTTCTCACACACGACAGAGTACGTTAAGTCACTTTGAACACTGATACGACATAACTCATTGTACATGGCTTTAAGTTACATTAAACCTTCACAATGTTGCTGAAATTTCAAGAGAATTGCTGTAATGTATCAAATCGGAGCGATGTACTGAACACTGAACAATATCAGCAGATAATGCTTAGTGAACCTGTGATGTTCACACGATATTTTTTTATCACAGTTTCCTTTGGAGGTCATTGAGGTCGAAAGTAGATTCTTTAGTAACTGTGTAAAAGTAAATTGACAACTGACGACTCTCTGACTTTGAATGTGGAGTAAATATTGATATTGATTACTTCGTGATGTTTGATAGACAGTAACATATTGAAAAGTTTGAAAACAACGAGTATGGATATAAAATAGTCGTAGTCAATACTATTTAAATTTCTGCAATAAAAATCGGCAACGTGGAAGATGAACTCATGGTGCATAATTTTGTTCTATGATTCTATCTTTCTGAATCTACTTAACCTACACCAAAGTTTTACCATGCCCAACCCAGCCGCAGTGGTAGGCGCCCACGGCGACGGACGTCGGCAGATGATCTCCGGCCACCGTAAGCGTGGGCGGCGAGTAATGGGTGACTCTGTGTCCGACCATGGACCATGCCCGGGTCGACGGCGCGTTGTGTTCCACGCGCGCCTCAAAGAGTGTTAGCAAAATTACGGGGCCCCCTTTTAAGGGCCAAAGCCTGCCAGGGTCGCGGGACTTACGAATTACCGTGACCCCGGAACGTAAAGGGCTATTGAAGGACACCGTGGTTTTTTGTCAGTACGAGTCTGACAGACCCCCTCCCTCTATGCCCTGGGTGGGAGGACTCACTTGATGATTTTACCACGCTAAAAAATAAAAAATGCCCATACCATCGATAGACTTAAATGTAGGTCTCTTTACTCACTTTTTCCACTGGGATATCTATCCAATTTCTTTAGAGGCTAGTGGAAAAAGTGCGGTGGAAAAAGGATGGATTTAGATTTTTTCGGAACTTTTATCCTCAATGACGAAGAGAGCTTCTTACCATCATACATTTTTGAAAATAACTGATTTTTACGAAACATTATACTTAAACAGATAAACATATTATGGCATAGATCTAAAAAGTTAGTGTAGAAAACATTTTCAAAAGAAGTGTTACATCTTCTTTTTTTAAATAACACATTCCGATATTGACTTTAGACCTGTAAATTTAAATAAATAAATATTCCACAACTATCACACAACGCCATCTAGTCCCAAGCTAAGCAGAGCTTGTGTTATGGGTACTAGATAACTGATAAACATACTTATATATTTCTAAATACATACATATTATAGATAAATTACACCCAGACACAGAACAAATGATCGTGCTCATCACACAAACATTTGTCCTGGGTGGGAATCGAACCCACGACCTCTGGCATAGCAGTCAGGGTCACTAACCACTAGACCAACAGGCCTGTGTATTGCGCTTGTGTTCGGTTCATTTATTTCGAAAAAAAGGACTTGAACATTTGTATAAAATGTCCATACAGCGTACATGCTCTTTATAAACACAAAATCATCATTATGGATTCGCCTGCCAATAATATAAAATTGGTTGATTATTAAACTGTAATTAAGGAAGCATCGTAAATCATCGCTTGTTATGAAAAATGTTCAAGCGACGCATTATGAGCGACATCAATCATCATGGAACTGCAAATTATACTGTCATACTTGTGATGTTGCCATATGAAATAATATGGACGGCTGAATTATTGTGAAGAGGCAACACTATGATGACTAAATTTCTAGAATACTGATTATTTAACCCATTTCTCATTCATTATTTTTGATTATATTCAAATCCGACCTGATTCAGGAACTGTTCCAATAAAGATGACAACTGCAAATATAATATCTAAGGACATGGTAGTGGGCAGGCCAAGTTCCAGAAACAGGCCGCGCGTATGCCGTGCACTATTTACACGAACCGTTTCGACCCACTTTTGACCCCCTGTAGCTCAGTGCCTATTGCAGGTACAGAGATAAAATCGTACCTACGTAATCATATACTGTGTGTAGTGTGAGGGTCAGGCTGTTGATGAAGATGATTTTGATCGATTTTAAAGCGCATCTAAACTTGGCATTCGATTGGATTTCAACCCTTTTTAGGCGAAAAATTAGCCGATAGGAACTTGGCTCCTTTTTAACAGGTATGTTTTGGTGGGATATTTAGTTGTACCCGGGTGTTTATATATGTAAGTTTAAATATTTGTATACGCATCCACGATACAGTAGATATTTCTGATGTAAAACGTTTTTTTTTAAAGGACCACAAAATAAATGATGGATGTACGTAACGATAGGTCTCTCTATATCTTCCTTTGGCGGTTTCAGGCTTAATGTTGTAATACCTAATGTTAGACAAAAAATCATTTGGTCGCGGGACTGTACGAATTACCGTGACCACGGAACGTAAAAGGCTATTGAAGGACATCGTGGATTTTAGTCAGTACGAGTCTGACAGTCCCTTCCACTCTGCCCTGGGTGCTCCCACCCAGGGCAGAGTGGAAGGGACTGTCATCCTCATTTGATGTTTTTACCAAGATAAAAAAAGACAAAATATTCACAGGGAAATAGTGTTCATTGGAGGCCACGGAGGGTATGTACATTATTAAGTAACTTATCAGATTATCTACAAAGATTACAAACAAGAAAACCAGTAAAAAAAACACAAAGAACTTATATCAAAATCTTTTTGTTCATAAATCACAAAACCTAGCTTATTATAAAGCTTTTAAGCCTATATCCGCTGTACAAAACCCAACCACCTTGAACAATAGAAACATCGCAAAAAGATAAATAACAAAGCTACACAAAAATAGAGAGTTCTATTCTTAAAAAGGGGATTATTCGTAAATAAAGGCGACATCTGCACTACGCTCATCACTGATTCCGAATAATTCACCTAATAAAACCCATCCTTCCTCAGATCTCTGTATTTTTGTCATGGCAATATATTCTGTGAGTGATATTTTTGTCATGGTAACATTTTCTATGTTAGTAACAATATAGTTGGTAGGCTGTGCTTGCGAAATTATGTCTGCGATATTTGTTTGTGTATTATGTTCTATTATTGAGTACCGTGTTGATAATACCTGCCTAGATTATTATTTTGTTGTTCAGTCAAAATATATTGTATTCATCTAGCTTTTGCACAATAGACAGATGATGATAATGTGCAGTTTCCGAGTGAGAACCCAATAAACACCGCGCCACTTTCGTGGTTTTAAATTAAAATTTAAAACCACGAAACAATAGAGAAAGTTGATCAATATGGTCAGAATCACACCTTTGTCATGACTTCATTATCCATTTTTTTAAATGACATAATTATACTAAATTAATTTCTTTCGTCTAAATGTATAGTCATTACCCAGCGGTTTATACCTCGCCTCTCATGCATGCGTTTGCATGTTCAAATTCGGCCAAATACCAACGTGTCTTTTTTAATACATAATAATTTAATTATAAATAAATACATTTTTTTACTGATATTAAAATACAATGATATAATGTATGTTGTAACCCAGACTGCCGAACTAGGCAAAGCCTACATGTTACAGGAGTCAGTGTGTACTTTCTAAGTATATAATAGTGTGTAAACATAACGAAGAAACATTTTATTTTTAAATACATTTAATCCATATCAGTCTTATGTATAGAACGCCAGTAGTGTTACCAGATATGGCATTTAAAAACTCCAGAGATAGCTTCTCACAAGAAAAGATAAAGAAGAATAACTATGTATTTCTGGCATACGATGTAGACTTACAACATTACGTGCCTATACTTCAAACATCCAGTCAATATTTGTATACAACGACTCTATTCCGATGTCTAGTATTTTATACGAACGAACAGGCAATGTATGTAGATATTTCTAAGAAATGATTACAATGTAGACTACAGAAGATTTGCGACTTCGTTATAAGTAAAAAAAAGTATTTTCTCAATGTCTGATCTCGTTATTTTCAAATTACATTCCATTGAAATGTTCTTCTTTCGAGATATGTCAGGGAAGGTGAATTTAATGTATATGTTACCGCTAATCTAGATAATCCGGCATTTAGTAGAATGTCTTAAACGTTCAGTGATAGTTTGAACTAAAAAGGTATGTATAAATTGATTCTGAGAGAATCAAGGCATTCTATGCAACATCGGATGGTCTTATCAGCAATATTATGAATGCAGTATTGACGGGATGGCGAGATTGACTTCTGTAAATCATTTGAGGTAGCCAACATACATGTGGCGCTCCATAGCACCGCTCACTGCATTGGTTGGAATGTTCCAACTATTTGGTTATTAGCCTAAAGTCTTTTCTATATAATCCCTTCAATTTATGGGGAAATTACTCCTAAGAATTTTATTCATTGACTATGTAAGGTATATTGTGATTAACGATTCATAAAATATTTATAGGATACCTACATAATCTTGACATAGTGTAGAACGAGTAGCCATTCTATAAAATGACTGAAATACATGCCTTAACAGTAACATATGTACATTGTACAATCATGTTGAATTAACCTTGTACACAAATCGAAGGAGCATTGGCATAAAAATAAATGTATCTGGAGAAATAAATAATGTACAAGTGAATTTACTGAATGTCGTTTGATCGTTTTACCGAATATAAGCAGACAACATCCAGAATATTTATTAGAGAGTACAGAAAACTGTTTTATTTTTGTTACGTCTTTAGGCGCAGTGTCTACGGTGAATACAAAAACAACATTTTATTAGAATTTTTACGGTTTTATGGAGTATGATAGAATATAAAAGGTGGCTGTTGGAATATAGAGTGGGATTCAGTCTCATTGATGTACCTAGTCTGGATTCTGGAGATCAAAATTCGTTTATTTGTTGAAATGTGTTCTAAAAGATTTTATTACATAGCTTTAGATATATTATTTTCATGTAAACATTCGACTTTCAGTCCTTTTATATTTATAAACAATACAAAATTAGGTATACCAAAGAAAGACTTCTGGCTACGAAACCGTAGCAGACGTAGCCAGTGTAGACGCTAGGTCGTGCTACGGCGTAGCAACAGCTACACAACTCCACCAAGGGCTAAACAGCGAGCTTGGCATAGCGCGACGCTAGCGTGGCGTGCAATTACTAACTATGAAAATATATCGCCAACGTCCCGCTAATAGTCGGCTCTAGCGCGGCGTGTAAGCACGCTAAGAAAACGCCATGCCAACGTCGCGTAAAAATCGCGTTGCGTTTACATCTTTGGTATTATGCAATAATATAAATACGATCCTATTTATTTCTTCATTTAGCAGTATATTAGCGAGACTAACCAAGAAAAGATGGATGGATTGAGAACGGTCATTCCGTTCTCAATCCATCCATCTTTATCCATCCAAAAGAAGCAAAAGTAGGAAACGGTGACGCTGTGACGTCTGACAAGGAAGAATGGAAGAAGAAAACGTGTTGCGCCGACCTCAAGTAGAATGAGATGAGAGCAGTAAGATGACGATGATTTAAAAGAATTAAACTGAATTTGTGAGAGACTCATTCATGCATTCGATCAGTGAATGTTAAAGGAACAGGCCAATCCTAACTCAATCAAAGATAAACTCTAAGAAAATTTACCCTTATATACTTTATTCAATAAATCAAGCGCTCCATTCAATTATATCAAAGTACTACAGCATTGTTACCAGATTCTGATAGTCATCTACATTAACAGTATAATCTCTCAGTTTTATTTCACTTTCCATTTCAGGGAGGGCATTAAAACCGCAAATCCACAAAATCCGGAATTAGTGGTTTTATACGATTTCATTTAACGATTCAACAGTTGCGCGATTTAGTTGTACGTGATTTGTAGCCTTTTGTTTTTACGTGGTAAAATCATCTTATGAGTCCTCCCACCCAGGGCAGAGTGGGAGGGACTGTCAGACTCGTACTGACTAAAATCCACGATGTCCTTCAATAGCCCTTTACGTTCCGGGGTCACGGTAATTCGTTAGTTCCGCGACCCCGGCAGGCTTTGGCCCTCTAGAGGGGGGCCCCGTCATTATACTGACATTCTTTGAGGCGCGTGTGGATCACAACGCGCCGCCGACCCGGGCATGGTCCATGGTCGGACAGCGAGTTGCCCATTGCTCGCTGCCCGCATGCCCGACATGATTTGTAGCCTAAAATACTTTAGGGAAAATATAAATACTAAGTTCTGTTTTCTTAGAATATTCTTTTTTATCTGCCTCTTGGGTCTAGTGCTTCTAAGCGGTACTCCCCGGTTGGTAATTGGTGGGTACATAATAGTAAACTTTATGTATACCACTTACAAGTTCTTTTCTCTTGTCAGCTCCTATTTTACTGGAACAAGTGATACAGCGAAAATAAAAACATTAGACAGTCGATAAAAGTAGAAAGTTGGGCTGATAATGACTGTCTAGGTTTTGCTGGGGGCGGGCGTACTATTAAAAATTGTAAATTTCCATTTTTATCCTGCTCTCACCCCAATGGGTTTACATTTTTCCTATCGCTTTTGTGGGACTTATTTCGGGAAATTTTAATGTAACAGAAATTGAGCAGGATAAACCAAATCAAATAGAGCGTCCAAAAGCTCGTGCAATTTGCATGCGACTTGACCAATGAGCACGCGCCGGGTGGTAGAGTTAGCCGTCAGATGGTAGCAACTCTTGCTAAGGTTTGTATTTAGTTGGATGAGCCTGAGCAATGTTAAACAATGACAGTCAAGACTCAAATTAACCTCTTCCTTGCCCTTTGCGTTCCAGATCTGCACTAACTTGTTAAGACAGCCCTGCGACTAGTCCGCCCTACCCTAAAATTACTTAATTCTGTATTATTCCGTCAAATAACTCAACAGAACAAACAATTAATTACCTCAAAAGCTAATTTATTTAATCGCAAGTTCCCCACACGTCAATGTTCCCAACAATGCAGCTCCCACATAGGAACGCGGGACTGCAATACACTATAATCTAGTGCGACGGACGTAGACGAAGCTCAGTCATTAAGCCAGCTCGCTTGCCTGACAAACTGTTTGTTTTAGCGCTAAGATATACGAGAAAGAACATCTTTTACGAAGGGAAAGTTGGTTTAAATGGAGTAAAGTAGGGAATAAATATAAAATAACTTTATGCTTGTATTCTTGTTAAATGTTTAGTGTGAAAATTTTGGTGGACTTTCCCCATCTGAGGATAGTGGAGGGACATCTGAGACTCGACTTACTCCGTGTTAAACCGTGTGTTTTAAACACACGGTTTCTTCTATGTCCCTATGCCAAGAGGTGCGGGTCCACTCGCGCAATCAACGCTTCCTAATCAACCCCATTATTGACGATGTCTCAATCCTTTCGATCAAGTAATATATTTCAAGAAATAGATTGTATTCAGTACATGCCCCAAAATTTCTAGAGAGTAAAAAGTGCACCACTAGTTCACCAGCTAATTGGTAAGACATAACTATAGTCATTAGTAAAATAGTTTTATTAAGATACATAATACTTAACTGTAATTTTTCTCATATATAGCGCTAAAAACTGTTTGGTAAACAAACGAGTTGGCTTAATGACTGAAAGAAAATACTACTAGATCTACTTAAATTAAAATGAGATAAGGGATGTCCTTACCAGGCGCAGTTAGACGTCAGTAAGTTTTTTTTTAGTGTTTGGCATCTCGCAGGTCAACCTAGAAGAGGTTGTGGGCTGCTTAACCGGACTTAACGTCGGCAAGGTGGATAAAAGAGATCGCGATGGATGCAAGCCGCTTTTTAACTGGAAAATAGGCGTGTACAGATGCCAGCAGGTCTACCTACCCGAATCTGTCAAATTATACCAATCAAACATTAACCTTCTATTATGATAAGGTTGAAAATCTATTAAAGAAATTTTACAGATTGAGGTAAGTTGATGGGCTGGCATCTTTGCCTACTTCTTGCAATCTGCGGGAATCAACTTATTAGTTTATCCGTTTTTTGCAGTGCGAGTTATTTTAGTACCACCAAAGCTATGTTTCTTTTTTATCGTGGTAAAATCATCAAATGAGTCCTCGACTTGACTGACTAAAATCCACGGTGTCCTTCAATAGCTCTTTACGTACCCCGACCCAAGCTATGATTAGAAAATAATTATTTTCCAATTAAGTATTCCAAACCAACATTGCTACCAGTTGAGTTGTAATGGTTATAAAATAAAACTAAGTATTTGTTCAATAAAACAAGAATTTTAACTATCAAAGTAAAAGGTTGGTTTTATTATACGATCATGAAATTTTGAAATTACTGTTATAAAATATTTACGATTCACACGCAAAGGTGCCTCATAAAATATTCTCAAGAACTGATTACGAAACCAAGAAAATATTAATTACAGAACATTACTTTAAACAAATTAAATTCTTTAACTTGAAACGCATTTCTTTTGATTAATATATATGTTTTTTTTTTCATTTAAATACTTAAGGAACTGTAAGAATTACCGAGAACGCTCAATGCAAATGTTAGAGTAATACTATTTCATTTTATTATTTATAAATATATATCAATATAACGAGAATGTCTGTCTCAATATACACTTACCATATTTTTTTTTATCTATCTTCTATCTATATATATAAAAGGAGAACTGACTGACTGACATATCAACGTACAGCCGAAACTACTGAGGCTAGGAATGTGAAATTTTGCACACGGCTTCCTATTATAATGTAGGGGAGCACTAAGAAGGGGTTTTTGGAAATTTAACCTTTAAGGGGGTGAAAAGGGGGAATTTTGTTTGTATGGAAAATCTTATTACTTGTGTTAATAAACATGAAACTTGGCACGAACATCTATCTAAGTAAATTATGAAGTTTGGCATTTTTTGTTTTTCCAAATTACCTCCTGAGAGGATTTGAGGGGGTGTGAAAATTTGTATAGAAGAATTTAGATACATGTAACGACATCTATTGGGCCAGAATGGTACTAACGAATACATATCTACATAAAATTACAGTCATAATAAAACACAATGTAACATTTGAATTTAAAGTTTTCAAAGTGCATCGATCGTGATTTAGACACATGCAACGACAAATATTGGGCCCACATGGTACTAACGAAATACATTTCTACATAAAATACAAATATTACTACAATTTAATTACAGTAAAATACGATGAAACATTTGGTTTTTGTTTGTTAGCAATCGTCTATGTCCAATCCAATCAAAAGATATGCGAATTTAAAGTTTTCAAAGTGCATCATTTATAAGTTAAGGAGTGGTGATTTTGATGGCGCTACAGACGAAGCAGTCCATTATCCGGTTGAGTTTCTAAACACTATTAATCCAGCCGGCTTTCATATCATAAACTAACACGCACGTGGGCACACCTGTGATGTTACTTAGAAATGAAACCCCCAAAACTATGCAACGGTACTAGGCTACAAGTAAAAGCTTTGCATCGTAATATTGTTGAAGCTACCATTTTAACTGGGTCTTCCCAGAGAGAAACAGTCTTCATTCCACGTATTCCATTAATCCCGAACGATCTCCCTTTCGAATTCAAAAGACTTCAGTTTCCTTTAAAAGTTTGCTTTGCGATGACAATAAATAAATCACAGGGTCAAACCCTTAAATTTGCAGGAGTTGACTTGCGACAGCCCTGTTTCTCCCATGGTCAGTTCTACGCAGCATGCTCTCGTGTGAGCTCACCTTGCAGCCTGGTCATATTGGTAACACCCTCCAGAACGACCAAGAATGTAGTCTATAAAGAAATATTATATAAAACCTTAATTGTTTTGTTATAGCCATTAACCCGCATATTTCTGGATACATACTATTTCCTATTTTTAGACGTCATTATAGCTCTTTCACGTAGCCAATTCTTCCGTACAAAAACTGTCAGATGTCAATAAAAATTATCTATCGATTGAAAAATCAGCCTTCGAATTTTTTAGAGGAAAGTACGTAAACCTCGCGGACGAAGTCGCGGGCAAAGTGCTAGTCGTGGTATAATCATCAAATGAGTCTTCCCACCCAGGGTAGAGCGGGAGGGACTGTCAGACTCGTACTGACTAAAATCCACGGTGTCCTTCAATAGCCCTTTACGTTAATTCGTACAATCACGTGACTGTTACACTTACCATAAAGATACAATATCGGTATACCTATTATTTAGCGATAGCTTGGTACGAGTAAATGGTTCTGGTTTCTAGTACTATGATATCTTATTAACACAGAATATGTTAGATGCAGAAGCTTTATTTCAACATTGAACAGCATTGAATAGATAAAATAATAATAATTTGTTGTTTGCAAGTAATATAATCGTATCATTGAGTAAGTTCAACATGTGTTTTTTGATCTTATATGCCAAGACAAGTTTTACCCCAACAATCGTGGAAAATGGATTATTCGGAAAAAAATATAGAGAAATGACAAGTTAATATGACAAACTTAAATTCTGACACTCTAACGTGAGATACATTAGACTGATAAGATTTTTTTAACATGCTACAATGAAAAGGCACTTGTATTTGTTCGTTATACTCAATAATTAGTAAGAATTAAAGCTATGGAATTAATAAATTAAATGTTACGAGAAGAAGACAAACTGCTCCGACCAAATTACAATAAGAACTGGAGAATTATGATGAAAGGTGCGTCTTCTGTATTTCTTACTCTGTGTTCTTACTGTAAAAGCTACAACAGTCTGCGTAGTTGAGTGATTGCTCCTGTCACGTTTATGTCTCTGTGAATATTAATTATGTTAGCGTTATATTTAGGGCTGGATTTCATAGTAATAGTAATTATGCCTTTGCCGAGTACGAAGTAAATGTCTTGTTTAATGGCTGCTTTAAATAGATAACTTGTTTGTTGGAGAATTGTGATTTATTGTCGAGAAATATCTTGTAATAGGTTTTTTATGAACTTGTTTTCTTGGTTTTATTAATGTGTTATCGATAAAATGGTTTCGCCATCAACAAATATCTTAGTCGGAAATGTATTTTGTTTTGTAAAATATCTTGGATACTCAGCATTATGTATTACTTGACCCATATTCATTTGGTAATAATTTTTTTTTGATACACCACTCTTGTGACAGTGTCCTTCAAGATTTTGTAGTTTCATATTAAACCAAGCTACCATTAAATAAAAAAAACACAACTACTGGAGCTTAAAATTAGAGTAGAAATTCTTACAAAAACCTCTATTGTGCAATAACAAAAGCTAGCTTAACCCAAAACTACCCAATATATCCCTCGACCCTAAACCCTATTCCTCATTTATTTGAACAAAACGCTGTTCGTTATCTTTCTCACCTTCCTTAACAGTGAAGAATTTCATCAGTCAAACAAGGAACTAATTACAACCCTCCATGCCCCCTCAACTCCCCCTCGCAGTCGGAATCAGGGGATCAAGCCGGCGGTTAAATCGGGGGGATTACACCAGGGTCCACCCGCATTGAACCGAGGTCTGACCTAAAGTGACAGGTGATGGGCCTATCACATATTGGCGATCTTTTCTTACAAGTTGAGAGGTTTATCGATTTTTTTGAAGATAAATGTTTGTGTGGTGGGTGAGTATGTAAATTATGTGTTCTAGAATTTGTATGAAGGTAACATAAAGAGAATTCTAACATTTCCTCTCTTGTATGGAATTGACTTCAGTTCGATCCGTAGGTAGATAATCAAGCTCGACGTGTTCCAGAGAATGGGGAACGGGAGTTACGCTCCCGCGACTCCGGCAGGCTTTGGCCCTCTAGAGGCTTTGCTGACACTCTGAGGCGCGCATGGAAAACGACGCGCCGTCGACCCGGGCATAGTTCATGGTCGGACAGCGAGTAGCCTAATACTCGCCGTCCGCAGCCCGGCCTGAGATCGTCTGCCGACGTCTGTCGCCGTGGGCGTCTACAACTGCGGCTGGGGTAGAGGGAGGACGCTGTCCTCTCCCTCACGCGGCCCGCCTCCTCCTTCGCGAGCATGACTGCTTCGCAGGAGGAGGCGAAGACTAGGCAATCACTGGATAAATTAAACAAGGTTACTTTCTAAACAAATTGTCCAACAGTTTTTAAAGGCTGAAACTAAACCCACTAGAAGCTGCTGACTACACTCCAGCATCGCTCACTATGCACCCTGATGGCAAGTGGACATTTATCGCCTTCACCGCTAATGCACGGAAGCTATTCGCTCTAATACATTTTACTTTGTTACTTTAAACTGCAGCCGTAATGGTTACGTGGTTAGCTTGCACGATAAGGATAGGGGATAGAATATTCACGCGTGCAAAAGGAGCAAGAGAGAGTCAGAAATGTGTTTCTTATAAAACGTGTGTTAAAATTGTTTTTTTTTTTTTTAACTTTTATGCTAGGTATCTGCTTGTAGAGGCTTAGCTAAATACGTTTTAATTTTAATTAAACACCGTGATCCGTAAAAACAGAAATAAATACTTGTAACAATCTTTAAATGATCAAAATGAGAAGATTTTATCTGCATTTAAATTCATAATACCTCAAAACAAATCGTGTCATGATCACGTTAGTTACAATTATTCGATCACTTCCAAAAAACGTGCTAGACAAAGAAAATCTTGACAAATAAACATCAGTCAATTCCAAGTCCAAAAATAATAATTTTCAAAATATTCAGTAAAAATCTAAGTCATTTCGCTTAAAGACTAGTCTTTCCAAGGTCTTAAATTAATCTGATTATCAACAAGAGAAAAAGAAAATCTCCTACCTTTCCTAATTTCTTACGTCCAATTGTCACTCCTTTAATTAACTCAGCGAGAAATTACCTTTACGACTAAATCTATTTTATTCCTCGAAAAAACAGTATTATTCTGTATCAAAGAAACTCACGGCTGAGGCTATAAATCAATCGATTAATTAATCACTCTAACCACAGTGACGGGCCGTTTCTACGAGAATAACATTTCAAAGTAATATATTCAGTCGTCTTTGATTAAGACAAAGCTTTATAGTTTTCGCTGGGAGAGCAGTAGTTATTGGCGTGCTCTTCAGAAAGGTCGTATTAGATGTGCGTTTACGGCCTGAGGTGATTGCACGGTGTAAGAATGAAGTAAATAATTTACTTAAATTATTGTATTTTGATTTTAAATTTGGAAATCATGGTTTCGAAAATAAAATTATTTAACAATTGCTTAAAATGTACAAACAAAAGAATGGACCATGATAAATCGGAATATGGTTTTAAAAACTCTAGGCGCCAATGGTGAGCCTAAGGCTACTCGACGCCGCCAGGATCGACAACTAAAGGTAGAACTGCTTCAAGAGCAATTAATACCGATTACTCAAGCAGTTGGCATTGGCAGCTTACAGCAGTTGAATAATACTGCTCGAGCAGTCGTCAGTATATTGATCAACATCATTTAATACAAAATGGCCACGCTCCTATCTCCATTTTGATCTAAATAACTGACGTATAGAATTTCAATTATACGTTCAATGGAATCGTTAGCAGTACAATATCATTGTTGTGCAGTAATTGCACATTCTGATGGCCTGATTACCATACAATCATCACTAAATTTAGATAATCAATACGATAAACCTAAATTACATTAACATTAACAGAGTATGGGAGTCTTCAATTATCGAAAACTTGTATAGTTGGTAACTACGCCCTTGTCATCAAATGAGGAGTGGAAGGGAGCTCCAAACAGAACGGGAGGACTCACCTGATGATTTTAACTGTCAACTTCTTACTCCTACTATTTTTTCGGTGCATTCTATGAACACGGTACCCTTTTGACAGTTGTGCGACCCAGACAGGGTTTGGCCCCAAATAGACCCCGTCAGTTTGCTCCTTAAAGAGCGCATGAAACACGACGCACGGTCGAACCAGGTCCTTGATCAGTCGGTGAGCTACTCACCGAGATGCAAGAGTCCTGCCGTGGCCGCAAATAGCTCCATGATATGCAACTCCTTAGGCGTCGCCCGCGAACTCTTAACATCCTGCCTGAAGTATAAGTACGTATACAGGGTGATTTGTTGCGGTTTAATTCGATGCGGTCACGATGTCGTCGTCGTTTTTTTCGAAAAATCTTTAAAGTTCGATATATCCAGAACCAGTCAGTTTGGATCCCATGTTGTTAGGCTTAAAATTGTTGCAAGTAAGGTCTAGTATCACCCATTTCAAGGACCGCATCGAATTACGAATGACCCTGTAGACGCACAATCGATACAGAAGGAACGAATGAAAGGTACAGATTATCTCAAAAACTTATACCCTAATACTCGTCCGACTTCGTTTAGATTGCAATCGACACGCTACGAAGATTAATGAATAAATAGTTTAGTTGTAGGTAATTTAGGTGACTGTGACCGCAACGTCGTTTATTATCTGGTGACATAGTAGTCAGACAGGAGCTTAATATTACCAGCTTTTGACCATGATTTTTCCCTTGTGACTTATGTAGAACATTTTATGTTCTTGAAAGTCTAATAACGTAAAAAGATTCTCAGGTGTTACTCAGGTGATGAACTACCCAAGAAGCAATTACTTAACTAGTTCGCCTAAATAGCTGACTAACTTTATTCAAAATTTGTTCAGCTATTTAGGCACACTAATGCAACAAAATAATGAAAGAAGGTGACATTAAATTAATTTGCGAAACTTTAGGAAGATATCGATATAAAATCATGTCTGTAGATTTCTGCCAGCTAAATTAATTTGACCCGGTATTAAAACCAACCACATCCGCAGCATCCAAAATCCAATTAAGCTTAATGACTTAACTTTAAAAGACTGACGTCACAAATCAGAGTGACGCAGTGAAAAGAATAAAACGAAATCTCCTTGGAACAAATTATGTTAAATCAAGAGCCAAGCAGCTCCTTTAATCTAGACAGCGATTTTATTTGATTACGTCAAACGTTTGGGATGATTTAAACGTTTTTAACATCTATTCTTAATGAGTACTGTTACTTTTTACGGCGAGAACATCTTGTCTTTATTGGGGAAGATTTATGTAGAATTCTGATATTGGTGTCTTGGTCTAGGGAATCAACGGTGTATAAACTTCGAAATGTATCGTTCTTAAGGGTTAAAATTGTGTGAAATCTTAACTTGTTTCTTAAATTTGTAGCCACGTTTAGAAATACAGGTAACACTTGTTTCTTTCTCATTTTTTACACATGCGTAATTATACAATTTTCTCATAAGTAACTCATATTATAAATTCGAAAGTTTCTGAGGACGGATGGTTGATGGTTACTTTTTTACATAAAGGACGGGTTTGGATGAAATTCACATCCGGATTAGATACTTTTTATCCAGGTATGACATTTCCATGGGATAATTCTCGACTTACAAACATGTGGGTGAAGCCGCTGGCAATAGTTACTTTTTTATGATTGCCAAGGACCTAAAACACTGTACAGCAGCCTTTCCCAAAGTGGACGCCGCCTTGTGGGCGCTGCAGACATTAAGAGGGGTAGTATGGAACCCAGAAAAAAAAATGGGGGCGTTGTGTAGAGACTTCTGGGGGCGATTTGTAATTTCATCTAGCTAAGAGGACTCTTAGACAGTGACTGAGCTCTCGACTCTCGGCTACAACTTGTGAACATCAACTAATATTAATTAAGAGGTTGCTCAAACTCGGTTCGATATTTCTCTCCGCGTAGTTCATGTATCTGTCCTGTTTTATTCATTATATAGAAGACAAGTCATGTCAATCGGTCGCTTCGTTTCAAAAGATACTCTGTCTGAATAAAGTTGCGTTTCAATTATCATTCTCATTGGCAGGTAAGAGTTAACTTGAGACCTGAGCGCCGTTGTGTACTACCTACTGTGCTCAGGTCTCAAGTTAACTCTTGCGGATTATAGTAAACTAGCACTTTTCCCGCGACTTCGTCCGCGTGGGTTACGTACTTTCCTAATTCCCCCTTTTCACCCCCTTAAAGGTTAAATTTCCAAAAACCCCTTCTTAGTGCTCCCCTACATTATAATAGGAAGCCGTGTGCAAAATTTCACATTCCTAGCCCCAGTAGTTTCGGCTGTACGTTGATATGTCAGTCAGTCAGTTCTCCTTTTATTTATAGTAAAAGTCTATTATAGAATGAATGTTTAATCTCCGCTTATATAGCTCACAACAATTAATTCAATTTGAAGTTATAGTGGTTTTTAAGTAAGTGAAAAATGGGGGCGCTAAAATTAATTTATTCTCAAAGTGGGCAGTAGACAAAACAAGTTTGGGAACCCCTGCTATGCTTACATCCAGTTTTTAAAATTGGAATAATACACAACCCGTGAAAACAAACTGTAGATAATATTCCTTTATCCAAAACAAAGACGTAATCTTACTTAATTCTATAAAAGAAACCTCTAACTAGATAGAGTGGACAAAAATGACGACCAAGTTAGCCAAGATGTTAAGAGTGAACTACTAAATCTTATTACCGTACCTCTTAGGTATATATTTGTTCCTTTTAATAAATTTTCCGCATCTCACCAACTTGGTAACTGTATTTACGGGGTAAAAGTCGGAAGAATTGTTAGTTGCACGCGACTGTCTCAGGAGACCCGATTCTTTTACAGGATAAGTATATTTGTAGAAGGAGTGTCAAGTCGGTGATGAAATGATTGAAGTTAAAATTAGTTGTTGTTCTTTGTTAATAGGATTACGTTATAAACAATGTCTTATACATATAAATGACGTACTATACGTGATGTCCTTAGATTATTCTAAACACAAAGTTACTAGAAATTAGGTTATTAAATGCCTGAAAACGCTTACACAAAATGCGTTTGGTTGTAAGGTCCTTCTAAAGCGATTGAAAATTAGAATCTTTCCACTCCATTCCTTATAACTTTGAGGCTAAAAGCTCTTTCTTATTAGAAATGTAAGAAACTACTTATCCCACCGATATCATGGCGATATCGTTATCGTCTGTTGTGAAAGCGCCTTTAGGGCATCATTATACAATACACGTAATAAATGTTTGAATTTAAAATGAAATGATAAATAACAGGCGTCGAAAAAAGGAGTAAGTACATATCTTTTTAACGTCGAATTTTAACGTATTATTCATTTGATACGAATATCTGACTACTCATTAAACAAAACCTTTATTCATGGGAAGTTGGTTTATTAAATATATTTTGTTAAGCTCTCTCAATGTTTTTCGTTTCTACGATACACGAATACTCAACAAGGGCGAAAAATGTTTGTTATTATTTCAATAAAGTTATAAATTACAATTTCCGAGCATATTCGTTGAACAAAAACGTATAATTTGTAGACTATTTCCACTTCTGTATCATTCATTCATTCGTATATTATAAATCAGGTAATTCTGATTTAAAAGAACTCGGTTAGTTAGTTTAATCAAAGCGTCAGTTATTCTCCCGGGGTCGCGGGACTCACGAATTACCGTAACCCCGGTACAAAAAGGGCTATTGAAGGACACCGTGGATTTTAGTCAGTCAAGTCTGACAGTAAGGGTGGGAAGACTCATTTGATGATTTTACCACGATAAAAAAAAAACACAGCGTCAATTATTCTCATTTCTAAGCCCCCGTTCGAACTATACTATAAAATCATCAAATGAGTCCTCCCACCCAGGACAGGGCGGGAGGGACTGTCAGACTTGTACTAACTAAAATCCACGGTGTCCTTGAATAGCCCTTCACGTACTGGGGTTACGGTAATTTGTGAGTCCCGCGACCCCGGTGCTTTTACCAAGTTGCTAAAAAAAAGTTAATGTGTGCTCGGCTGATTAAAATGAATGCTTATATTATAGAATGTCCAGACTCAGAATTGAAGCCAAAAACACGGAAGAAATATTACACCCGTCGCATCATTAGATTCAAGTGAACATCTCCAAAGAAAACATTTATAAAAAGTGGCTCCACTAAAAAAGTTACGTTTTGTTTCGAACACGGAACCTGGACATTTTATAATCTGAGTATGCATGACATAAATATATTTTTTAGTACTCAGGAGTAATGTTGTAATAAAAGACTTGAATTTAAATTCTTATGTTATATTACATACTATTAAAAAAAAGTATTTACATAACTATAACTAGAAATTTAAGAATAAAACTAAATATTTACAACAAAATACTAAATGTAAACTAAAACTGAAAAGACTTGAATTGATTCATTATTCATTGCTTCCGGAACTTACGTACATAAAAACTTTCACCTCTTAATATGAATAATAATATATAATATAAAAATTTACCGCTCAAACTTTTCACACAGATTTATTGATGGCCAAATGAAATATAAAAAATCTAAAGGGTCGTTATAATCAATTCTACTTATATAAGAATGTTCAAGTACTTCAAAAAACAGGGAGTAGAAAGACTTGAAAAAGTTCAAGAGACCTCTAGCGATACAAAATCGACAACAAAGTAAATCCTCTAAAGATAAGGCACTTAATATTAAGTTGTAATCCAGGGAAATCCACTTATTGCTTATTAATTCAAGTGGCATTGAAAAAAGGACTTAAGAGTAAAGTGATACGAAGGGAATTCCAGTGGGGGTTGTCAGGGTCAGTTATTTCCCTAAATAATTCGAGATTGAATGAATTGGTGGTTTATTTTCTTTTGTGCATACTGTTCTGCTTTTTTTTGTGGAAATGATTAGGTTGAATGGAAATTTTCTTTTAAAATCTTCGGGTTCCTTATGTTAATGTCACCCAGTAAATTTTATTCTTAAACAGTAGTCAATACTGCTTCAATCCAGCTTTGTTATAGTTGTACTTCATGACATAACTATTCATCAACCGACTTGGTAGTAGACGTCTTAGGTAATATACATTTAAGATCTACTACTACTACTACTACTAATGAATGGCCATTGCCTTCAAAAGGTATTAGAGTCCCTGCACTGATAGTGTTGTAGGCTGATTACTTACTCCGTAGAATCTTTAATAAAATGTAATAAATTAAGTAAATACTCACCTGACCTTATCAAGTAGATTATTTCAATTATAATTCGCCGCCCGGATCGAACCGAGGCAGTGGATAACAACCTATATCTTGCCGTAAAAAGGATGCCAGTGCCCCGTAGTGGGTACAGTGTGGGCTAATTATCAACTCAAAAGAAACATCCATAACGGAAAAAAAATATGTATCACCACGCCATAACAAGTAGTATATTTCACTTAGAACTCTCCGTAACGTATTCAAGAGGGGCCCTCATCGCAAAAGATAATGGAATTTTTTGCCTCGTATTAATATTCATAAGTCGGACAACAGATACGTTTGTTTGTGATCTCGAGTACAATGGCCCTTGCTCTTTTAAAGGTGTATTACTAAGTAAGGACATTCGAAGAAAAAGAATTTGTTTTAGAGTGTTTTTAGAGTTTATGTTTCCTTTGGACTGTGAGATGTTGTAATGTTCGGATGTAAATTATCAAGACAAAGTGATTAATTTATTTATATGTTTACTAATTTCATGGTTATTTTATTTTTATGACGTTTTGAGAGAAGTTTGTACTTGTAAGGCGATCTGGAGAGAACCCAGAAGCATTATGAAATAATAACATTATTAGATGTAGATATTTTGGAACTCTTTTTTTAATTAGTATTTTGAGAGTTCAAGAAATAAAATGAAAAATTTGGAGTATATTATAACATAATATGTTTTTTTTTAATCTAAATTCATCATTTTAGTCCCACCAACTTGGGTGGAACGGAAGGGACAGTCCCACCCACAGAAAGAGGTAACGGGACAACATGGACTCATAAAATGAAGGCTGGATCAAGGTAGCGCTGGACAGGTTTTTTTTCCATCGTGGTAAAATCATCAAATGAGTCCTCCCCCTCAGGCCAGAGCGGGAGGAACTGTCAGACTCGTACTGTCTAAAATAGACATAGCTAGGCAATACTTGGAAAAATTGAGCTTTGTAAAGCAGTGAACAATGTGGGCAAAAAAAAAGCCAACATCCAAAGATATCTACTATCCCACGACCTTATTTTCTCCATAATACCCTAGTACCCTACTGGCTCAAACGACACCAGATTTTGGAATGACGTCATAGCATTGAATAAAATGCAGCCATAAAACAAAGTTGGGCATTTATGTCCGTTGGGTTTCCAACAAAGTTTGTGTTTTGGAAGCCGAGTACCAAGTTTGGCGATACAGATTGCCATGTTTATGAAATAGTGCCCCGTTCGTGAGTGGAAAACTGATAGTTATATTATAACTATAAGGTACTTGGTGGACGGTACGCGGGGAGTAATTTCAGCCTTAGCCCCTTGGTACACTAGAGACGCAAGTCTCCGATACCTTACGACTAACTTATCCAGGCGACTATTGCAATAAATCAAATCAAATCAAATCATTTATTTCAACTAGGCCAATTACAGGCATTTTTGAATTGAAAAGACATAAAACTAGTATTAAAAATAGTTATGGTGCTATAGTCCCAGTCACAAGATATAAAAACTGTGAAAGTACTGTAGGTGCATATTCCAAGAAGTAGATCTCTATGGAGAAGAACGGACAAGAAACTCCATGGATACTCTTTTTCGATCGCCAAAATTATTACAGAACCTTTGTTGCATCATTCATATTCAGATGGTACATTATGTGAGAACGATGTGGCAAGTTAATAGTGTCCATCCAAACTAATATTATAAATGCGAAAGTAACTCTGTCTGTCTGTCTGTCTGTCTGTCTGTCTGTCTGTCTTTTCTTCACGCCTAAACTACTGAACCGATTTGTGTGAAATTTGGTACAGACATAGTTTGGAACTTGAGAAAGGACATAGGATAGTTTTTAACCGACTTCAAAAAAAGGAGAACTGTATTTTTTTAAATGTTTGTTACCGCATTACGACCGACTGGGTGAACCGATTTTCATGATTCTTTTTTGTTTGAAAGCTGGTGCTTCCCGTGTGGTCCCATTGTAACCAAATCAGGATCTGATGATTCGATCTTGGAGAAATCGAGGGCAACCCTCAAATTTTATAGGCTCACCCATCGTTTTTCGTAAATCTTATGAAGTAATTTAAGTACTTGCGTATGGTAATCATCATCTTATGTAGCTGAGCTGATAATGGAAGGTACAACTCCTTAACAGTACTTTGTTACCGAATAACGACCGACTGGGTGAACCGATTTTCAAGATTCTTTTTTTTTGAAAGCTGGTGCTTCCCGTGTGGTCCCATTGTCACCAAATCAGGATCTGATGATTGGATCTTGGAGAAACGAGGGCAACCCTCAAATTTTATAGGCCCACGCATCGTTTTTCGTAAATTTTATGAAGTAATTTAAGTACTTGCGTATGGTAATCATCATCTTATGTAACTGAGCTGATGATGGAAGGTACAACTCCTTAACAGTTAGAAGTAGGCATCGACTGATTCATTGTTCGCATATCTCAGGAACTTCACGTCCGATTTAAATATCTTTTTTTGTGCTAGGTATCGTTCAACTTAGGGAATACTGCAAGTTTCATCAAAACAAATCGGTAATTCGTAAGTCCCGCGACCCCGGCAGGCTTTGGCCCTCTAAAATAATGAGCACTTAGAAAGGAATTCAAATAATTCCAACCTCAAGAGATTCCCTCTAAATAATAGGTATAGATGTTCAAAGATTGTATGGAAACTAATTTTGAAGTTAGAAATCTGGGATGTACGATGTGAAGTTACATAAAAAAATATATAAGTACAGTAGCTTAATGAGGCAGAACAAATTCTACGCGAGCGAAGCCGCGGGCAAAAGCTAGTCTATACATATAATAAATCTGTAGAAGGCTCAATTCTGTACATTGAAAATATTGAAAAAATAAATAGCGGGGGGTGTTGCTGGATCGATACCAAACCCAAATATGTGATTAAAAAAATTTTTGTCTGTCTATCTGTCTGTCTGTATGTGCAGGCATCATGTGAAAACTAACGGTTCGATTTCGATGAAACTTGGTATAATTATACCTTATTACCCTGGGCATAAAATAGGATACTTTTTGTCCTGGAAAAATACGTAGAAAAATAAAACTTATTTTTCAGTACAGAACGCGAGCCAACAGCAGTAGCTCAATAGAGGGATCTCCTTAATTATGTGGCTTAGCCGTATTTGGGCCCAATAGATATTTATAAGATGTCATTGTCAGAGTTACTCAAAATGGAGAAATAAACCATCCACGCGAAGACCGACATCCGCGCGGACGGAGTCGCGGGCGGAAGCTAGTAGTTAATATACACATCGATAGAGGTTCATACGCAGGCACGCGTCAATGAATAGCAAAGCCGTAAGGTATTGGAGACTTCGTCGCTTAGTGTACGAAGAGGTTTAGAGCTAGAAATATTATAAATATGTTATCGTCTTTAAGAAAAGACAGTTCCATCATTAGAGACCCAGACTTGGTAACAGTTCTACCCAGATGACCAGATCATGGATAACAATAATTAGGTAGTGTAAATAGAACTGTAAAAAAATGCTACAGTTTTTGGCCAAGACTTCGATTTTATGGAGACCTAAGATTGACCCACCAGCAGTATGAAAATAATCTTATGTACTAACCAGGTCATGGTCTACCTGTGTATGTAACAATTTCGAAAAACTATCATTGTATTAAAAATGCCTATAAATATAAATTACGGTAAATTGTATTAGGTTGCTGTATCAGCATGGTCTAAACTTAACCCTCTCACTCCTCATGTGGAATATGCTACGAGTATCAAAATACATTAACCAACTGCAACAAATGACAATTCCCATTTTCATGTGCAATATTTATCACCAACATCATCATCATCAGCCTACTTGCACATGAGCCTCTCCGATCGCACGCCATTTCACTCGATCAATGACTACACTCACTAACCTACTCATACCTTACATTTTATTAAGCCATTGTATTATTATTTTTATTATGCGAATTATGCATGTGCATGCGGGCGGCGAGTAATGGGCTACTCGCTGTCCGACCATGGATCATACCCGGGTCGACGGCGTGTTGTGTTCCGTGCGCGCCTCAAAGTGTCAGCGAAATGACGGGGCTCCCCTCTAGAGGGCCAAAGCCTGCCGGGGTCGCGGGACTGAACGAATTACAGTGACCCCGGAACGTAAAGGGCTATTGAAGGACACCGTGGATTTTAGTCAGTTCGAGTCTGACAGTCCCTTCCGCTCTGCAAAGGGTGGGAGGACTCATGTGATGATTTTACGACGATGATAGGATAGTACGGCTTAACTGAAACCCACTCACGCCCCAAGTATTTACCATGAAACCCTGAAATATTTCAACAAAGTACACTATCATTTCAGATCTTCACCCCCGCAGAGAATCTAGGTGAGGACGCTATTTGCGGGGCGGGTCTTAAGAGAAACTAACACGGTACCATCGAACTCTCGACCGCACTCAAATCGGCCGATCTTTTATGTATAAGGCCATTTTCACACCTAGCTTAACGTATATCGCGGACAAAGGAGGTCTTACCTTCGAAAATTTCGGAGTTCTTTAGAAGGTCTTTTTTATGATGTTGTGTTTTGGTGATAAAGTTATTTATGTCTGGTATTGATCCAATATTTTATTATAAAACAATATTTCAGTTCCGAAGTTATGAACATACTAGGTTTTATCCTGTGAAAATTACTTCACTATTCACACTTTTTACTAATAATCTACAATTAAGAGGTAATATTTTTCAGTGGATTTTTCTTTCATTTACGTACTTAACTTTAACTTAAAGTTATAACTTAACTTGAAAACAAACGTGAAGATGATAAAGTGTGTCAGATGCTTACCTGAAACAAAGGAAACAAAATACATTAGTGTTACTTTGTGGCAATTTTCTGAGTGTAATAGTTGCCTATATACTATTTTGGAACACAGGTTTTAATTCACCAAATTTGCCAGGTGCATATTCATCAATTAACGAAATAATTGGTGAATATGAACCAAATTAAATCAAGCTTATGTGAAATTTTAATAAATGAAAGTACAGTTTACATATTTTAATTTGGTGTATTTTTGTAATTGGTTTTGTTTTCTTCTCAGATTTTTTTTACACGT
Source organism: Agrotis puta (assembly GCA_943136025.2). NCBI lineage: Eukaryota > Metazoa > Arthropoda > Insecta > Lepidoptera > Noctuidae > Agrotis > Agrotis puta. The sequence continues at coordinate 2,045,826 of OW964168.2, forward strand.
ACTAACTAAAATCGACGGTGTCCTTTAATAGCCCTTTACGTACCTGGGTTGCAGTAAATCATAAGTCCCGCGACCCCGACAGGCTTTGGCCCTCTAGAGATGGGCCTGGTCATTTTTGCTGACACTCTTTAAAGCGCGCGTGTAACACAACTCGCCGTCGACCCGGGCATGGTCCATGGTCGGACAGCGAGTAACGTTTTCTACTCAGTAAATACAAATCTCGCATTCAAGTGATGAGTACCTATGTAAATTAAATTAAATTTATTGGAAATAAAAACTCACATTACGATTAAAGTTCGTACGATAATGACTGCATTCATTGTTATTAAATACTAAAGTTTCATAGCATTCATTTGACAACTTTTAGAATACACAATTAATTTTAATAACGGACAATGATAAAAATGCTATTTCTACTCCATGATAAAACAAAATCGCATACACGTTGAACTTCAATGTAAATGGAGGCATGTTTTTTTTTATATAAATTATTTATTGAAATTTTATAACAGAGGTGTTCCTTAATAATAACCTCGCCAAACTGTGACGTTTGATGGCGAGAGAGGCGCTCTTTACAATTTGATGACACCATTCAACATAAAATGGCAAACTGGAAAAAAAACGCCGCGTAACTAATACGGCACATTTAATTCCCAAAAAATCAACATGCGCCTAAACCCAGAAAACCTACGCTTTCAGCTTTACCTAGTTATTGATTGCCTACGCTGGGATTTCATCAAACTTGAAGGTGGATAATCAATTTCCTCACGAGCAAAGCCTCAAAGACTGATTGCAAGTGAGTGTCAGGATCCATTGCGTCGCAATACTTCTCTGAAGGCTTAGGTCTGCGGCACGGTCGGAGCAATTACTGATCGTCGATGTGTTGTTCAATTATGACGGCTTGGATTTATGAGGTTGTTCCTAATGTGGCATATTCTGTGATGTAAATGAAGTTTGTCGGTAAATCAAATCATTTAACTCTTATAAAAATATGGCTACAGTAACTAGGGGAACATACACACTTGCCAAAATTAACACAACACTAACGTAGCGCAAGCGCCAACAGGACGTCATTTGCAAGCGGCCCTTAACAAGTATTATCTCAACAACTTATAGTTTAAAACACATCTTTTTTTATGTGGTAAAATCATCACATGAGTCCTCCCACCCAGGGCAGAGCGGGAGGGACTGTCAGACTCGTACTGACTAAAATTCACGGTGTCCTTCAATAGCCCTTTACGTACCGGGGTCACGGTAATTCGTGAGTCCCGCGACCGAAAAAGTACATCTAGAAGAATTATTGAACGTGAAGTTGTAATCAGATTTGGAGAAAGAACGATCAACATCTGACTATGTTTTACCGTATTGCACTAGACTAAAAGTAGGTACTTTACTAGGTTACTTAAATCCTGACCCAGCTAACTGGCACAAAAAACCAATCAATACAAACCGAACTTGCAATGTACCAAACAAAAACTAAACCACATGCAAGCGACGCGGCACATTTAACCCGATTCATATCGTCGCAGTCCATAATAAAATAGCCCGCTAACTGTACAGTGACACGGAATCTATCACAATCGATCCGGTACATAAAAACATTTTGCATAGCAGAAACTTTTTAAAGGTGCGATTCCACAAGAGTGCGGCACAATAATGTTCGTTCTGGTGGACTCACAAGCAAACACGAACAAACTATGCGCGAACATTCTAAAAATGTTCGCGCACATTAATAAATAAATAAATATTCCACAACTATCCCACAACGCCACCTAGTCCTAAGCTAAGCAGAGCTTGTGTTATGGGTACTAGACAACTGATAAACATACTTATATATTTCTAAATACATACATATTATAGATAAATTACACCCAGACACAGAACAAATGATCGTGCTCATAACACAAACATTTGTCCTAGGTGGGAATCGAACCCACGACCTCCGGCATAGCAGTCAGGGTCACTAACCACTAGACCAACAGGGCTGTCTCTATAATCATCTGTACATGCACACAGGAGCAATGTAGTCGTTATTTCTGGGTCCACATTGCAAGACTTAGTTACGCACAGTTGCACAGCCTTGACGGTGGACATAGAAAATAAACGGGATACCAATTTAGTACGCGCATTACTGAATTGCGCGAACAAATGTGCCGCACACTATTTTGGTGGAATCGTACCGACCGGCTCAAACATTTTATAGCACTGTTTTGAGACAAAGAAAGTTTGCAGACTTTTTGTTACACCCGGTTTAATTTCCGCCCAAATACGAGGAAGTGGAATTGAAAGGAAGGATTTATAATGAAAAAGGTAAGTGAAATTAGGTATGGGTTTAACTCTTTGTAAAATGGTACTCTGTTTTTGTATGGGATTATTATAAAGCCTCATCTTTTAGTTGATTAAAGAAGGTTGTCATAACGCCTAGCTTGTTTTTGCAGCATATCAAATGTATGTGGTGTTATTTCTCTGGATATTTTGAGACTTTTATTTGTAAATCTTATAACAGATATGATGACGCTAAAATAATAAACTTTTGGCCTATAGCACGATCACAAGATTTCAGTATTTTATTTACAGCGTATTTTAAGTATTTACTGCGTTTATTTTATGGAAAAATGGAACAGCGCCTCTAGTGTACGAAGAAGGAACTAATTTTACAGTCTCAGTGTTGTAATGCTTCGACGTGTGAGCAAAAACGGACATAATAACGCTGTCTTTTTTTTCAACGCATTTCAAAAATGGCTACTAATATCACCCAACTGCCAATATAATTAAGCTCCAAAAAACAACCTTGTATAACTATAAAATAAAAAATAACAATGCACACAGTTGGAATGTTGACAAACTACGACATAGCTTTTCAACAACACTGAAAACCGAATGCCATGCTTGATATGTCACGGGAGACATTTCACCATCGCGCTACAGGGATAAAGATAAGAGTAAATTGCGCATAAGCGGTGACAGATTGCCCGCTTATCCCCTGCAGCACCACAACAATTCATTTTGCTTGGCTGACTGTTAGGGTGGTGATACACTGGCAGCTAGCGTGACATTGTTTTTATGTGCATTTGATGTACATGGATAAAGAGTGTGCTATTTCGATAAAATAATATAACCGATTTTTCATTACTCATTCTCGGAAAGTAGGTCATAACATGCCTGAGGAGCGGGTTGAAAGTAATACTTTCCAGCCCTAGGGAGAATCGCTTTCAACTGACAACTATGAAAAGTACAGTGTTTACCTCACGTAAAATACTTGTTTAGTCTCTTAGTCAAAATAAACACAAAATTGCATATTCTCACTGCCATTTCATCATCAAACATTTATGGGGTTTTTTTTTTTTTATCGTGGTAAAATCATCAAATGAGTCCTCCCACCCAGGGCAGGGCGGGAGGGACTGTCAGACTTGTACTGACTAAAATCCACGGTGTCCTTCACTAGCCCTTTACGTACCGGGGTCACGGTAATCCCTTGGTCCCGCGACCCCGGCAGGCTTCGGCCCTCTACAGGCCCCGTCGAAACATCTATGGGTTAACACAATAATATTCGGCCTTCAAATGAACTTAACCCTCTATACACCGCTGTCTTCCTTACATACGTACCGTTTATCAAGATTGATCTGTTATATCAGGAACTGACATGATAAAGTGGCCAAGTTTCTTTGATTGCAGTAATAGTCCCGGAAACTCGTACAAAATATTACAGATAAGTAAGAAAAGAACAGATTGATAAGATTTGTTAGAGCAGTTGTCTATGCCAGATTGTGTTTGTAAACATGAAATTTTTTGTATGATTGTTGTGTGTCTATACATTTAATTTTATAATAATTACATCACTGCGAATGATTTTTCCATCCATACAAACACATAAGAGAATAAGCAACTGTTTAAAGCCTTTGTCAAACAGACAGGCGAAAACGAAGCGATTCCGAAGCGATACCGAACCGAAGCGAGACGTCAGTCCGATAGTTCTGTCGTGACAGAACGGATCGCTTTCGCTTTTCTATGTGACTGGATTCAAACAATTCCATATATTACAAATAAAAACGTCACGCTTCGCATTCGTCACGCCTGTCCGTTTGACAAACGCTTAAAAATACCTTCGTCGAAAAGAACACAAAACAGAAATAAACTGGAATATAAACAAAATTCCAAAAGACAACATAATGATTTAGAGGAGCCATTCATCTTCGTTGTTATTCCTGAAATCCGGAAAAATACAGCCGTCGAGTCTTTTACACTCATATTACAAAGAAAACAAACCCAATTAAGGAAGTAATATTAGAACAGGTGAATCTTCCTGCTTGATAAGACGATTTTGTGTGTGAGTGATACAAGAGATTGCTAATCGGCTATGTGAATGAAGAGGATAGAATGATGGGAATTACGCTATTGTAGTAAAGAATACTGACTAACAAAGGTAGTTACCTTATTTGTTGAGTGTTTACCTCCTTATTTATATCGCAATGAGATCCAATTCTAATGGTATAAGTAGAAGTGAAAATTATCCTCAGTTTCGCGACTACTGGAAACCACTGACAATATAAAATAGTTTATTGACTTCCGTACCATCACGCATACACCCGATCCATGCGATTAGTAAAGAAACATCCTTTTTTTTCTTTAACGTGGAAAAATCATCAAATGAGTCCTCCCATCCAGGGTAGAGCGGAAGGGACTGTCAGACTCGTACTGAATAAAATCCACGGTGACCTTCAATAGTCCTTTACGTACCGGGGACACGGTAAATCAAAAGAAACATCCTACAAAATAAACGACACGATAATAACATTGACTTATGTTTAGGAAGCTGATGAGACTGGAATATAAATAAGAACGCGAAGTAATCAATAGTATACTGTTAACTGTAAAAGAAGAGGTCATTGCCCTGTTCTGGGCTGCTTACAGAATTACAGGACCTCGACATCAATATTTTATGTTTGTTTCAGTAGTCTCTCGATTATATGTTTCTAACAATTTTGATTTACGATTTTTGTCAAAAACAAAATCGACACCCCAATGAACTTTTTGTAGAGTAGTTGAGATGACGGGTTGACAATAAAACAACGATTTTAGTTTTAACGGAGAGCTTGAGAATAACAACCACATAGTTAAATTTTTAAGAATAATCCACGCTTGCCAAATTGGCCTGTGTGGAGATCTATCATAGCGAGTTTCCTTCATGTCTCGAAAAGCACGAAAAGCTGTTAGTCTCGTCTGTTTGTTGCCGATCTTTGACATTCGTTACTGTTAGTCAGAAGCTTCACAATTCTGACAACCAATCTAACCAAGTTAGATACAAGTTGTGGAAGTCAGATAAGCAGTCACTCCATGTAAAATACTGATATTTAGCTGCATCCGGTTAGATTGAACGCCGACCCCAACATAATTGGGAAAAGAGATAGACAGATGATGAATTTTAGTTTTTGGCGCTACTTGATTTAAATAACAAGTGTGGTAAATTGCTAAAATAACCTTCGGCATACAAAGAGCAAACGCATACATCACATATGATACATATTCAACCAATAAAAAGCGAAAACCGAATACGAAACAATCTATCAATACATTATCTATACATTTTTGATCGAAAAAGACAATTTTCTTCGGCGATAGCCCGGCTATAAATATAACGGGTCACATATTTCTCAGTCGTGAAATGCGACTGAATGGCACTGCTCGTATGATTTATACACACGCGAACCATTTTGCGAGTCCTTTCTCCTTTTTTAACAAGTTTAGAACTGTAAACACGCGAATTTAGCTATTATAGTGGTTAATTTAGTTATGAAAATTGATTGCGGTGGAAAAATAGAAGTTTTTTGAAGTATTCGTTAGTGGATGATAAGTGCCTTTTCACACGCTCCGGTTAGTTCTGCTCCGGGTTTATTAGTCGGTGCCGGGTACCCTAGTGATGAATGTATGGGACATTCGTCACCGAGTTGGTGGTGTCGGTTATCCGGCCGGAACATTGTGATTGGTGTTAGGTACGAGTAGTTTTGAAAACCCTTTTTGTTTTGTTTTGTATTCCGGCTTTTAAGCTATTGCATAGCTTTTATCGCGGGCTTAGAGCGCGGCGACCGTATCAAGAAATTCCGTAACGAAAATAAACCTAACACTGTCACTGTCACATCTGTCATGTCAACGTGAATGAATAAAATTTGAATGAATCATTTTTTTTCTTGACGTTTCACTTTATTGACGTGTCTGATCATAGCCTAATGAGTAGAGTAACTTCCTATAGAGCAACGATGGGATGATATTCTTGTTACACATTCGCGGAAGGTGATAATTTTTTCTAAAAAAAAAATAATAATTATTATAATTGCATACGTTGATAAAAAATGCTGTGCAATAGCTTTATTGTGGCAGTCCCCGAGTGCCACACGTATTTTTTTTTATTAATGTGTGAGCGGGTAAGCGAGCTCACCCAGAATGTATTGGAACTCGTATGCACCGCCCGAACACAAAAATGGTTTGGTGTCGGACTCTGGACTGGGGAGGCAGTTGGCCCTAATGAGTTCAACCACCGCCAGTGAGATTCTTCAGTCGACACCGTAGGTGACTGGTAGCCTGTAGTACCTTTGCCCTGGGTGGACCGCTAGGAGGTGGATACTCCCCACGTACATGACGAGCGTTATAAAGGGTGAATTTTTCAACTGGGCGTCGCGTTGTGGGCTGTCCGAAATTATGACAAGTATCGAAAAATACTGAAAGAAATCTCTAGGCCAATTTCGTCGAAAACTAGAACATCATTTTTAGATTTGAAAGAAATTTATAATCCTGGCCAGGCATAGAACCCGCTGATTTTGGATTTTAAACAAACCCTGTATTATTACGCTGCGGTCCCACTATACCCCTGGTGGTATGTTGGGATTTAAACCATCATCATCATCATCATATCAGCCCGGGATCACCCACTGCTGGGTATAGGCCTCCCCCTTTTTATGCCATATCTCTCGGTTCTGTGCGTCTCTTATCCATCATTATTTAAACCATACCACTGAGAAAATATGTTTGTAGACTTAGAGAACATTAAATCAAAAGCCTTTGACAAACAGACAGGCGTGACGAATGCGAAGCGTGACGTTTTTATTTGTAATGTATGAAATTGTTTGAATCCAGTCACATAGAAAAGCGAAAGCGATCTGATAGCGTGACAGAACTATCGGACTGACGTCTCGCTTCGGTTCGGCATCGCTTCGGAAAGGCTTCGCTTTCGCCTGTCTGCAATCAAAAATCAAACGATGCAGTTTTAGTTTTCCTCATAATCGGCCTCGAGACTCCTTTCACTATTTTTCGAAATGTTTCATAGTTTCGGATATAGCCATACACGCCTAGTTAAAAAATACATCCTGTTAATTATATTGTATTGGTGTAAACTATTACTTTATTCTTATGTAAACTATCAACATAAAAGGTAGTTTAAGTCCAATGCAGTCAGAATTATTGACCAACACAACATGTATTGCAACAAGCCTGAATTTCACGAATGTTCAATATAGTTAATATTGCATATTATTAACTATTGTTCCATTAAATTCAATGTTAGCTTTGTGTTTTCAAGATTTTATATTAATGTGATTTGAACGAGAAAAGATTATCCTATTTCTTTTATGTCATTTTTTTTCGTTATTAAGTTTTTTATTGTTTAATTTGTGTGTTTTTGTACCAAATATTTTTTCTCTTTTTTTCACCCTTTTACACAATTTCGTTCTATTTCCTAAATTGCCTATTTTAAAATAAATCATCTACATTCTAAATATCACCCCGCAATCCGGTTCATTAAATTCAATCATGCCTTCACTCCATGAAATCACAACCCTCAGGACATCACTGTTACCCCTGATCGGAGCACCCTCACTTTAAACTGAGTAAATACTCCCCTCCTTTTAAAAAACAACTTGATTTTGATCATCGTACGGGCTTATTCTGGTAATAAGATGCTAAGAAAACTACGGAGTGGAGTAAGCTTTGTAAGAATTTGAATTTGGATTCATCATCAAAATGTTGTTGTTTATTGTTTGTCATTAATTTATTACTGTTACCAAACAGATTTATTCTTGTTAGTATTAAAGTTATTCTTACACATTTTTAAATATTTCTAACAAATGGAAAAAAAAAATAATTATAATTAATTTACACTGCTATCTCTTTTTTGTAGCGTGGTAAAATCATCAAATGAGTACTCCTTCCTAGACTCGTACTGACTAAAATCCACGGTGTCCCTCAATAGCCCTTTATGTTCCGGGGACACGGTTATTCGTGAGTCCCGCAACCACACTGCTATCACTTACTGCACGTGTGTACTTAATAAAAGTTCAGTATTTAATAGAAGCAAGTTTTTATGGCGTTACTGTTCTGTCAAGCATTACAAAGCTAACGACGTAAAACGAAAAGATCTAGCAAACTTAGAACAAACAAAACACGGTATAAAAGAAAAAAAAAGTACAAAATTCACCTCGTTGAACAAGTCAAACTATCAAATCAACGATAACCAACAAACTTGCTTAGCGATCCCTCGCTCCCTACGTTGCTCTACCATCGTCAATTGCGTTTTATTGAAATTTCGTGTATCGTCGCTCCGTAATGGGCAATCGGCTGCCGAAATACTCGTCTTAGGGTCAGTACACACCAGGAAGCGACACGACGCGACGTGACGCGACTACACTGGAAATACGTGTCTTTACGTTTAGAAAATAAAGTTACATTTTGAGTCGCTATTAAAATCAGGGACCGGAATCGCACTGCAGCGCGTCATCGCTTCAATGTGTTTCTTTTCGTGTAGTACATAAAGTTAGACTTAGAATCGTTTTTTTGAAATGTGCGCGCAGTGTCGCGTCTCGCTGTGAATTGACCCTTAGCATAGCTTTGGTGTTAAATCGTGCGTTTCGGGTTTAAGAAACGTTTTTGCGTTGCAATCTTTTAGCTATTTCGATGTCTGGCTTATTTTGCTTCGGATTAGAGGTCGGGGGGTGGCATGCAAAATTTTCGGGAATGGAAAATGGATCGCATTAGCTGATTGGGTTATGATGAGGCGCTTGAAGATGATTACGGATTATTTTTTTGTATGTGGGTTTAAAAAGAAACAATTCAGAGACTGTTTTTGTACATGAAGGCACTGGTAATGGAGTAAAATGGACACGAAGAGATATATAGGTAAAAATTGGTTATGCACTTTGTTGATTTTGAAAATGAATGAACAATAAAAACATTACCCTCTATAGTTGGGTAAAAATAACGAAAGAAGTTGAAAATGAAAAGCAGAAAGAAATCTAGTTCACCTCGCTAACTTTGACGTAATCCAAAAAAACAGGAAAAATAAGCGATTTTGAAGGCGAGTTGCGGATACTAGTCCGTTATACAATACAATACAAAGTCCAAAAATCAATTTCTTCAACGAATATGGCAATCTGCACATCGTTCAGAAACTGTCAGTTTTAGAATAAAAATGCCATTTAGATAATTATGCTGATCACGTTCAGTTTCATAGTTGAAATGCAATAAGAGACTCCTACAACGACCACTTAGGAGAAAAAAAACTCTGATATAAAAGTCACTAGACCGATCTAAAAGAACATAATATGTAAGTCATACTGTAATTTTTCGAGATATCTTTAGTGATTCATTCTTATTTTAGGTTCTCGATTTTTTGAAACAGTTGCAAGCTATATCGCGTGGTGACAATCAACTCGCGATATCGCGAGCTCAAAATAATTAATGATATTTAGCTTTTTAAGTTGGTTTTTTTTTCTGTACTTTGGTACAAATATTTGTTTCGTGTGGGAGAACCCGAGACACGCAGAGCAGTGGTCAACGCTCAACCCCTGCGCCAACAGTACCGTGAACTGACAGTATAGGTTTTGCTTAAAACCGCGAAAGCTAAAAACTTAGTAAAAATCAGTTCTAGAAGGTAATGCAGTCATTTACAGCTCAATCGGTTGGTATTCAGCCACATTTCAGTCAGCAGAGGATGTTATTCGGTAAAACTGCGATTCCTAACTGGATTGTTATTTGGACACATTGCGAGGGCCGATTAAATAACGGTATGAAAAATGTTGAGTATAGAAACCGGGTGTTCTGAACGATGCTTGCGGGAATGCGGACGGCGAGTAATGGGCTACTTGCCATCCGATCATGGACCATGCCCGGGTCGATGGCGCGGCGCGTTCCAAGCGCCTTAAAGAGCTATCAGCAATCTGACGGTCCCCTTAGAGGGTCAAAGCCTGCTGGGGTCGCGGTACCGTCTTATTTGGTTACCGTGACCCCGAAACGTTAAGCATTATTGAAGGACACTGTGGATTTTAGTCAGCACAAGTCTGATTTTCAGACGTAATTTACGTCTGAAAGTGACTTGTGTGTTTTCTAAGTCGTTTTCATTTTATCTTAGTGCGTGGGTTGTCTTTAATCTACCGCTTTTCGAATCCAGACTTCCCAGCCTTCGCTAGACTTACATTGGGATTTCCACGGGGACTATTTTTAAACGGTAACTTAATGAAGTTTAAATAATCACTTCGTAAAATACTAAGAAATTTAAAAATAGATTAGAATTTTTTTTTCGTTACATCTTTGTGCTAGTTTACTATCAATACTGATCTCTTAATATAGCGAGTTCGTGGCAACCATCGCTTCTAAACATTTATGTTTTAGGATATGCTATAGTAAGTTGTAATATTTTTTGACTCAACTATACTAGGTAATAAATGCAAATGGTAAGGTTACATTGCGTCATTTTTCAAGAAAGTTAAAATGATTAAATTCTTTCAGAACAAGTGCTTTATTGCTTTATACACATCAGAATATTTCACCCGATAAAGCCTACACCAAGTAGTGGGACATTCCGAGGTGAAGTCATGAAGATGATCCTTCCACGCGTCGTTTCCATACCGTTTTACCATCCCGGGGTCGCGGGACAAACGGATTACCGTGACCCCGGTACGTAAAGGGCTACTGAAGGACATCGTGGATTTTAGTCAGTACAAGTCTGACAGTCCCTCCCGCCCTACCCTGTGTGGGTCATTTGATGATTTTACCACGATAAAAAAAAAACCGTTTTACCATCGCCCTCAGAATATCAACCGTATCGAATTCCGACCACCTATTTGTGTCAGGCTCCACGCCAGCGGCATTACGTGGGCAATTTGATACGCAGCTCCAGATCAACACTGCAAAGTTTATCAAGCCATACGTAATGCAAAATTAACTGCAATACACACTCATATTTTGTAATTGTTACAGAATTATACAGAGATTTTATTGTGCCACAGTAATATTATTAAAATAATGAGGTCTGATATTTTAAATGGCGATTGCCAAACATGACTTCGATTCGAAATTGTTGTTTAACGAAATAGTAGTTCGTATAATCGTACTGAATATGGGTTAAATGAAGAAAAGAGACAGACATAGTTTAACCCAACGAATGATGATATATTCGTCCAACTTCACCATAAATATTTTCTTGGCATGCTTTATCGACTCGTATCAATATTTTACGCAAATGGACCTCCGTTGTGACCTCAAATAGGTCACACATCTTTTTCTTTTGAAGCCTAGCCACGGAGGTCAATCACACAAAAACTCTCGCATTTTCCTGTGGGCTTAGTAGGTATCACAAAACCCCACGTGTAACCCCCGTGGGTTACCGAACCATTTCTTACATACTCTTTGTTTTTTTTTTTTGTATTATTAACTCATTACTTTTCGTATTTAAAAATGCAGTATATGTGGCGTGTCGGAATAGGATATTGAGTTCGAGTTGGCATTTGAACATAGATATTCAACCGCAAGATATAGAATAGAAAGAAAGAAAATAGATTGAAAACGCATAGACTCTGTCTCCCTCTCTGGCCCGTGTCTCTGGGTCGACGCACTCAATTTTTTGTCAGTCACCGTAAACACGGGCATGCGGACGGCGAGTAAATGGGTAACTTGCCGTCCGATCATGGACCATGCACGGGCCGACGGCGCGTCGTGTTCCAAAAAGCGCCTCGAAGAGCTGACTGTTTACCTGTGGGACTGTGTTATCAAGTATCCATGACCCCGGAACGCTATTGAAGGACACCGTGGATTTTAGTCAGTATGAGTGTGACAGTTTCTCCCGTCCCGCCCTGAGTGTGAGAAATGATGATGCATTTGATGATTTACCACGATAAAAAAAAACGGTTTTATAAAGAATTTTCCGTGAGATAAGAATGATAAAGAAAAACTCGACAAAAAAAACTCGGTCGATAGTCCACCAGACTCTTTTCTGGTTAGACGATCCTTCCTTTTTAAAGGAGTATCACGGAACTTTAAATATATTTAACCATACACGCACACTGGTTGCGGAACCGTACGAATTACCGTGACCCCGGAACTTAAATTTCTATGGAAGAACACCGTGGATTTTAATCAGTTCCTCCCGCTCTGCCCTGGGTGGGTGGACTCATTTGATGATTTTACCACGTAAAAACAAAAACCATCCCCGTGACCAGCCTTAGCATCCTAGAATTATTATCAATAAGGTTAAATTAAAACGGGGAGTTCCGATCCCACCGTTTACACTCCAAAAAGACAGTCAAACTACCTTCAAAATGGTCCAAATAAATGTATGAAAGAATTTTTCATGAAACCACTCACGGTAACAAAATATGCAGCTTGAATCTTCTTTGTTATGCAAGTATTATTAGTTATGTTGGCAACGTAAGCTGGGTATGCTAACAATTTGCCAGGAGCTCTTTGAATGCGACAGCATAATTTGTATGAGGCGACACCGGCAGAGATAATGTGTTTGTTACACTTGTGGAACAGAACACTTCTTTGAAGTGTACCTTTCTAAGTGTTTTATATAAAAGGTTTGTTGTGAAAGGTTGGTATCACGTTTTAAGCTATTGCATAGCTTTTATCGCGGGCTTTGAGCGCGGCGACCGAATCAAGAAATTCCGTAAAGAAAATAAACCTAACACTGACACTGTCATATCTGTCATGTCAATTGAATGAATAAAATTTGAATTAATGAACTTTTTTCTTGACATTTCACTTGATTGACGTGGCTGACCATAGTCTTTTTTTTTGGTTCTCTTCGTCCCTCTTTGGGACAGGCAAAGGGAGCTGAGCCCATACAGCCAAATGACCATAGCCTAGATAAAAGATTAACTTCCCATAGAGCAACGATGGGATGATATTCTCGTTGAATATTCGCAGAACGGGATATTTTTTCTTTTTTTTGAATAAATTAAATAAATAATTATTGCATAAGTTGATAAAAAATGCCATGCAATAGCTTTACCGCGGCAGTCACCGAGTGCCATACGTATTTTTTATGAAGATTATCAGGTAACTGTGACCCCTGAAAAGGGGGTAATTGAAGTTGAAGGAACAGTCCCTTCCACTCCATCCTGGACTCATTTGATGACTTTAGCTGCTGGTCTAAAAACACCATCCTGTCACCAATAACATCATCATCTCATCATCATCTTCCTAGCTTTTTCCCAATTACATCCCAATTACATTGGATTCGGCTTCCAGTAGAACCAGATGCAGCTGAATATCAGTATTTTACATGGAGCGACTACCTATCGCACCTCTACAACCCAGTAACTGGATGATACGACACCCCATGGTCAGATCCAATATTAGTAGTAAACTAGTCTGGTTGACAGATTTTCAAGCTTTTGACTGTGATTACGACTGTCAAAGATCTACAAGTGACAGCCGGGACCAACAGCTTAACATGCTTTCCGAGACAAGGAGGAAACTCGTTATGACAGACGGTCACCTATTTACAGACCAACCTCGGCAAGCGCTGCTTAACCCGGTAGATCGGCCTGTGCGGCTGTTATTATTTAACCATCATCTGCCTTGTCTTTTTTCAACTGTGTTAAGGTTGACTTTCAGTCAAACCAGATGTAGCTGAATATCAGTATTTTACATCGAATCACTACATAGTTCACATCAACAAGCTAGTAACTGGGTAATACAATGCCTCTTGGTAAGGCTGGTTGTCAGACTTCCGAGAAAACATTTAATTTCATAAATAAATGCAGAAAGTCAGGTTTGTCTTCTCTATGCGGTCTTGAAATTAAATTGGATGTTCCGAAGCTAGCTTTTGTTCATATCACGAAATATGTACCTAGATACATAAAATAGTCTTTGTTTATGTCGCTATTTCTCTAGCAGCGTATTTGTATCATGTTCAAGTGACATAAAGTCATTTTTAAGTGAATTTCGTTCACATGCTGGACTGACTAAATATATGTTTAATTATTTAGATAAAATATAAATATAAATAAAAGATGAAATAGTAGTAATTCTCTTATAAAAACATTTTTAAAGAAAACAAAAAAGTGATTGAAATGAAATAAAATACTTTATCTACTATCATGCTATTAATCCTCTATAAAAGAACCTATAACAATTAGCTTATTGCCAACATTAAAACACTCAATGATATAATGATCATTATATCATCCAAACGCGTGTTATAATGAATTTCAAAAAAAGAACATTCTCATGCAATGACATTTTCACCACCAGATCGCTAAAATTTTGAAAAAAGAACAACTCGTCTTATCGTGTTATATCCCGCCATTTTTTCACTCGAATATGGTATGCGAATATGGTATGTTATGAGAATCTTTTATAGAGGATTCACAGCATGATTGTAGATAAAGTCTTGTATGCAACCGTTATAATTAGGTATTAAAACACTCATGTGATACTATTATCACACTCGGCTACGCCTCGTGTGATAAACCCACATTCGTGTTTTAATACCCCTGATTATACAACAGTTGCATAAATAACTATTATTGCACAAGAGGTGTTGCAGTGAATACAGTAAAAAAAAGTTACACTTTACAAATGAACACTTGTATACTACAAACATGGTGGGGGTACTGTCGTCTTAGATAAAATCAAAATATCAAAATCAAAAGTTATAATTGCAAATAGGCCCATGAGGGCACTTATAAAACGTCGACAGCAGGTGCAAGGTTCGGGTTGGTCGATTCCATGGAGAAGAACCGGCAAAAAACTCCATGGTTACTCTTTTAAAATATGGGATGGTTTTACAGATTGTTATATATAGGCTACACAATAGCCTGTAGTAAAGAGAAACAGTGCCGTATCTCTCCAAGAGTGGAAAATCAGTTGCTTAGTGTATTCTACAAATTCAATATTTTAGTTATAGTAAGATAAAAGAAAAGTAAATAAAAACAAAAAGACAATAATTAACGAAAATTCTTGAAAGTATAAGTATATATTTTATATGTGTGATTGGCAGCGTAATAATTGGTTTTCCGAAATATTAAAGTCAATCTTAAAAGCAAATTGCTATAAAATATTCAAAACTATGATAATTAAATAACTGTACTTTAAAACTTCGGCTTCTTAAAAAATATTCTCAAATTGAATCTAAATATTCAAACAAAATCATATAACGTTCAGAAACTCCGAAATACGTCTACAAAATATATCCAGCAAGCTTATTTTTCAACAATTCTTTCGGAATACAGGCAATATGTGGCTTGTACGAATTTAGAGGCGCATTACGATTCGGGGGAAACAGTTGCAAAGGAACTGAGCAAACTTACTTAGACCATGAAAAGTTTTGAAAACAAACTTAGCCCTTGAAGAAATGTTTTCAAAATGGCAGAATTTTTCCCACAATCGAATTTTAGATAAAGTTTTTAGTTTCCTTGTCAGGGTTGAACAGGGATTTGGCATAATTAGGTTGAATTCAAAGTTTTGGCTGTTAGATACCTTATCATAATCAGATCCTGAAACTTGGCAATGTGACCATGATTTTGTTAGATTTACGGCGTAGATGTGTAAACTAGACGAGTTTCACGTAGAGTTCACAAAAGAGATAGGTATCTGTGTGTTCGACAATTTATTTATAGGTTTTTTTTTAATTATGTGACTAAATGTCCTTTGTTTAACAGTGGGACACAGGATATGCTTTTTTTTTTTCTCCTACCCAGGGCGGAGCAGGAGGGTCTGTCAGACCCGTACTGACTAAATTCCACGGTGTCCTTCATTAGCCCTTTACGTTCCGTGGTCACGGTAATTCGTGAGTCCTCGGCAGGCTTTGGCCCTCTACAGGGGGCCCCGTCACTATGTTGACACTCCTTGAGGCGCGCATGGAACACAATGTCCATGTCCATGGTCGGACAGCGAGTTGCCCATTACTGTACCGGTAGCCGGAGATAATAAAATATGCTTGCTGTAAATTGTGTTTACTATGATAAAAATAACAGTGCCGTTAATAATAAAAATATATGTTAATCAAGAATGATAGTAATGTAATAATAAACGACGAAATATTCCTCCCTCAATTCTGGAAGTTTTCTGAAGTAAAAAAAAGCATTAATATTCAAATTCTCCACTTAAAGTTCAATAAAACCTTGGAATTCAATAAAATATAGAAGAAATGTAATGAAAATAATATAAAGTAGGTACTTTAATATTCATCAATGTTAAGAGAATTTTGTACGAAGAATATTTATAGTTTTATTCGTCATTTACTTTAATACAAGAGGGCTTGTTAGGCTGCTCTTAATATTGAACATCGCCTGAAACTTTCAGCAAATGATGTTGTTGTTGAAGGTTCACAAGATCTTTCTCGTTACAAGTCTAGTTTAGAACACGCCGCAGGAGCGCGCCACCCGTTCGACTTTGTTCTTACGCTTTTTGAGGATAGTTGCACACGAATGAGACTTTCACGAGCGATTTCCTTGAATTTAAAACTTTCTAAAGATGCTTGGCAGCGCATCGGACTTTCACGACCTTTTCAACGCAGAAAAGTCTCCGAACTCTGAATAAAACCGCGATTAACTGCGGAATCACTGAGCTCCCGCGGATTCTTTATTGAAAATTCAAATAGCAGTTTGTATAGATTTATTTTATAGAGTAAAGTAAAGGTCACTAAACGCCGCCGAAGCGACTTATCAAACGAAGTTAAAAGCAAATTCTCGAGTCTCGAATGCGACTTAACTTCGAATTTTATTCCGACTCCAAGGCGCTAATGGCGTCCGCTCTGAACAAAAACTCGCTTGATTAAAATCGTTTGTCGTAATAAAAGGAGCACTAAAAAGTTACAACCGTACGAAATGCGAGACCGGTAGGCCCGTAAAATCGATCACCCACCGATACTGATCACGGGGACAAAAATTTAACGGCACAGCTCGAGATTACGGGCCGGTGCTTAATTTAGTGTTCGAAATTAAAGGCGAAATATTAAATTGTCGCCGAGCTTCTTGCCGGCGCGGGCGTCTCGTGCTAAATGAGCCGTGAACTCCGCCGAGTATATTTTATTAGTACCCCCTGCCCCGCGGCGTCAGGCGTGCCCCGGCAGTGACGTGCCCCACTCACGTCCTCGCGCCTACCCTATTTACATTCACGAGTGAACCAACGGCGTGTGAAATTTTATTTCTTCGACAATCTGAGATGAGATTAGCTGTAAATTGAGTTTATGACGGAATCAAATATGCATGTACCCCGGCTTCCCCTCTTCCCCCTCTTCATCGTCACTACTCTCACGGTTCATCGCATTCATAAATTCAGTATTCGCTCTTTTATTCTCACGACTTATTCTGTCTCATCTAAATGTACCTACTGATCGGCGTTCGAATGAAATATTATTTCTTACGGTTCGCTTTATTCAGATTCACTCAATTTTATTCATATTTTTCGTAGTAAAGTATGATTTATTGGTCTATCACGTAAATCGGAAAAATCAGGGAAAGTTGGGTGAGGATTGCTTGTATAGTTTTTAATAAGTTGCTTTAAATGTTTGGTGGGGAATATTGTCAGAAGAAGCGAGTTTCCATCGGCACGTAGGAGGTAATTGTATCGTGACTGTGCCACTTCGACCCCTCTTCCCAAAGCTTTCGGGGTGCAAAGCAGTACATTATTTTGTGTACTTTTCTCTCTTCTAAAAATACTCCCCTTTTCTCCATGAATATTAATGTAGTAGAATACAGAACGTGAATCTATGAAGGATCGGCATTCATTGTCTATCTTAAGACTTGTCTGTCGTGGATTATTGAAAGATGTTTTTATGTTTGTGAAAGTTAAGTTATATTCAGTTTTCTGTAGCCTTATTTTCATAATGTTGAACTCTCATAAACTTGTAATCTTAAGATCTTACCTAAAAATACCAAAGAAATTATAAAGCCAAAGAGAAAAATGTAAACAGGTTTATTTTTTGTTTATCATAAGTATCCTTCATGAAATATAAACGTAGTAAGTCATTATTTATTTTCCTCGTTTCAAAATAAAAATCTTACTTGTTTTCCTAACGTAATATCTTTTAATAAACGCTAACAAAAAACTTCGTCAGGCAAAAACACGGATGTTGCTGGGACACACTCATAAATTGTGTTGCACATAGCAAATAAACCATTCGAAGCAGCAATACCAGTTAGCCGTGCGGATACTCGCGGATACCCGCGGATGTACCGCCGTGCGGATATGCGGATATTACAGGTGATTAGCACGACCAATTAACACGTCGCGTGTAATAATGGTGTATTTTATAACTGTTTTAAAATGAATGAATGATAGTAACGAAAATTGAAAAGCGTATGCTTTTATGGTTTGATTATTGAGAAGATGAACGATATACGACTAACAAAAGGTACCGTCGCATTTATACAAGGTAATGCTTATATTAGACGCAAATTTTATGTCCCTATAATATTATAGATAAGAAAGTTTTGATGAATGGATGGATGTTTGGTACTCAATCACATCCAAACGGCTGGACGGATCTTAAACGTAAGATAATAGATAGATAGACTACTCTTGGTATAGCGTGTTCTATAAATTTCCCCAATTCGCGCGGGCATTCGGGCAGCGAGTAATGGGCAACTCGCTGTCCGACCATGGACCATGCCCGCTCTGCCTAATGTAGTATTACACACAAACACAGTATGTAGCATTGCATAGAACGTAGCGTTTTATAGTTTCTGCCTAACTTTTAGAAAAACAGCGTTCGCTTATGTGCTGTACGACGGTAAGTCATTTAAAAAATATGACAGTAAAGATGGCGTGTCAGGGTATCGTCATGAAAGGAGAAGAGATTTATGTGTTATAACAGGTTCCTTTGATGGCTGGTAAATCTTGAGTACACGAACCATGTTATTAGATTTTCTATAAGATAAAAGTTTACTTTTTTAGTACCTACTTTCATTTAAATATAACTCCTCTCTTGACTCTAGAATATTTTTTTAGCTTGGTAAAATCATCATATGAATCTTCCCACCCAGGGCAGTGCGGGAGGGACTGTCAGACTCGTATTGACTAAAATCCACGGTGTCCTTTAATAGCCCTTTACGTTCCGGGGTCACAGTAATTCGTCAGTCCCTCGACCCTTGACTCTAGTATAACTAAGGGATTGAAAACGCTGATATCGAGCAAAATGATCAGCTATTTCCATACATCTGTGCTGATATAAACAAGTCAAAAATGCAACCAATTTTTAGGGTTTCGTACCCAAAGGGTAAAACGGGACCCTTTTACTAAGACCCCACTGTCCGTCTGTCTGTCCTTCCATCACCAAGCTGTGTCATAAACCGTGATAGACAGCTGAATTAAAAAAAAAAACGACCGGCGGGTTGCACTCTGGGAGTGCCGGCAGAAGTGAAAACTTGAATAGTAATAAACACACACGAACATTCGCGCAAGCGTTTTGCGCCGTCTTACGAATTTTCAATCAGGTCACGTGTCCTGACGCAAGTTTCACATTTTTTACCCATTCCAAAAAAAGTTCACAACGCCGCTTAAGAAGTTTTCACTTCAATAAAACTGTAAACAAATCCTAGAAATGCAAACAACGATACTTCTTTTTTTTATCGTGGTAAAATCATCAAATGAGTATTCCACCCAGGGCAGAGCGAGAGGAGCTGTCAGACTCGTACCGACTAAAATCCCCGGTGTCCTTGAACAGCCCTTTACGTTCCGGGGTCACGGTAATTCGTGAGTCCCGCGACCCAACAATTACAGACAGAAACTTTCCTCTCCTAACTTGAAATCTCTTCAAAAATCATCTACTTTATAACAACAACACTGATTAACAAAGTTTTTACAACATCTTATCTGTTGATCGGATCTGGAATACTTATACCAACTAACAAACACGATCGTTTTCGCATAAAATCGAATCAAAACTTTTTCATTGCTTAACATTAATAATTTGTGCCATAAAACTTTTTGATGATCTGACTTATTATCTTGTGACGTATATTTTATTATATCCACGTAGATTACGTACGTATTAAGTGGAGCGTAGCTTTGGTGTCATAAAACGTACGAATTTCTGGCGATAATAAGTAATTCTTATTCCATATATTCAGTCGAGATACCAGTATGACTCTTTTCTCAAAGAGTTCCACGAGTTAAGGTTGTATTAACTTAGGTTTACTGCTTTGATGTGGTTTTGTTGTTTTTTTTTCTTTTTATATACTGAGCGGCTCAAGGCTAAATAACAACAGACGTAAGGGTCGATAAACAAGGTTAAACTACGCTTCTTGAGGTCAATTTGTCGGTGGGTGACCATCAATGACCTATCGAGATTGCTTTGTAGCTTGACAAGCATGCTAAGCCATTGGTCGCGGCTTCCATTTGCATATCTTTGACAGGTATAATCGGTAGTTAGAAGCCAGATAATTCTGGCAATATCTAAATTTATAAACTCCGAATAAAATATTGACATTAAGCTTCATCCAGTTCAACAAAAAACCGACCATAAAATAGTGAAGAAAATGATAGTCAGATGAGTAATTATTGTTTTTGTATTTTCATTATTAAGTTGTCTTCGTAGGCGTTCGTAGCCGTTTCGTAGCACGGCGCTACGATAAGGCTACGTACAATAACAGTCGTGTATTTTGTAGGCTTCCCAATCCGCAATAACGCCCACACGCGACATTTGTATCTCGTGCCCTTTTGGTCTTTGTGAGAAGAATCCATAAGTACGGTTAATCTTATTACGTACTATTTCAGATATCACTCGTATTAAGAGGATCTTATTCCTATTACTCATTCATCACGGATTCAGTGCCTTTGAATTAAATGTATTATTGGATAAATTCAAGTACTCTCAAAAGTCAATAAGCATATTGAAATGAATTCCAAAAAAAAAGCTTATCGTTAAAATAATTTGCAGCCATTCACGAAAAAATAGCGCTGTTTCGTTTTTAGGGTTCCGTAGTTAACTAGGAACCCTTATAGTTTCGCCATGTCTGTCTGTCTGTCTGTCTGTCCGTCCTCGCTTAATCTCTGTGACCGTTAGCACTAGAAAGCTGAAATTTGGTACCAATATGTATATCAATCACGCCGACAAAGTGCAAAAATAAAAATTGGAAAAAAATGTTTTTTTAGGGTAGCCCCCCTATATGTAAAATAGAAAGTGATTTTTTTTTTAATTTCAACCCTAACGTGTGATATATCGTTGGATAGGTATTTAAAAATGAATAGGGGTTTACTAAGATCATTTTTTGATGATGTCAATAGTTTCGGAAATAATCGCTCCTAAAGTCAAAAACAATGTGTCCCCCCCCCTCTAACTTTTGAACCATAAGTTTAGAAAATATGAAAAAAATCTGGAAAGTAGAACTTTATAAGGACTTTCTAGGAAAATTATTTTGAACTTGATGGAAAGAATAGTTTTTGTGCAAAAAAAACAAGAAGGTGGTACAAAATTCCTGGACTAAGTTTGTAGTATAATCAATTATTTAATCATATATACAAGCATTTTTTTTAACTTCGTTTACGTATTTCATTATTCTGAACGTATCTTCTTTCAAACAAAAAAAGAATTATTGAAATCGGTTCGCGCATTCCAAAGTTATCAAACGCATAAAATGTTAAGGTAAAAACCAGTTCATAAATGGTTCGATAGATGGCGTTGCGTAATGACGTCAATTTTAAAAGTCGATGTCTTCGTGCTTTCATGACCTACCTGTGGTAAAAATTTGCTACTACTTAAAATATATGTTCTTAGAGTGCATAATCGCTACCTCAACTACTTACTCTTTTCGATTAAAATAAAATAGCTATTTGATAAAGGTTTGTGGGAAATTGTTATTGTGTCTTTTCAAATTTATATTGAGGGTTTTTTTAGTTATCACCGTCCTTTGTGGGCCCGTTTTTAGGGTTCCCTTTTTATCAAAGTTCAAAATGTCAACGTAACAAATAACCTTTTTTTAACACACAAGTTTAAAAAAAGGCTATTTGTTAACACTTATTGTAACGGACGGGAAACTACGGAACCCTACACTGAGCGTGGCCTGACACGCTCTTGGCCGGTTTTTTAAATGTAATTTTTGTGCAGAAAAACATGGTGACGGCAGTTTCCTCACGATCTCACTCGCCACTTGCATCGGGAATTTTAATTTATTTGACCAAGCATAACATTCGGGAAGTTCGTGACTCGCATACTGTTGCGAGTTTCATGAAAAATTCGGTGAAAAATGCACGCTGTTTCTGACATCTTTGGGGATTATTGTGGAATGTGATTGCGTTATGAATTAAACTCGCTTGATCCTCACATTATTGTGAAACGATTAAGTTGATACAAAATAATGTTTCAATCTAGTCTAGCTTTAACCACACATTTTAAAATGACGGGTCCTCCCTCTAGAGGGCCAAAGCCTGACGGGGTCGCGGGACTCACGAATTACTGTGACCCCGGAACGTAAAGGGCTATTGAAGGACACCGTGGATTTTAGTCAGTACGAGTCTGACAGTCCCTCCAACACTGCCCTGGGTGGGAGGACTCATTTGATGATTTTAAAACGTTAAAAAAAAGCTACTGGAACACGACAGGCCTCTGACATAGGACTTATATATTTATATAAGCGGGAGGGACTGTCAGACTCATTTGATGATTTTACCACGATTAAAAAATGACGAAAAGGGCTGTTGTAGGGACACCGTGGATTTTAGTCAGTACGAGGCTGACAGTCCCTCCCGCTCTGCCCTGGGTGGGAGGACTCATCTGATGAATTTACCACGCTAAAAAAAAGCGTAACCATTACATTTCCTGGATACTTGTGAAATGATTTCAGTCTGTTTCCATTCTTCTGTTACATCAAAACATAATTATATAAATACTTTTCTTCATATTACGTACAGCCAGTAATCTATGTAACGCAGTGATGTAATAGAACAACTACATTACACTTGCGAGTTCTGATTACTCTTCCTACCATGATAATCTAAATCGACTCCGTCCCGAAATAGGCCACGAGTTTGGTATCTTTTTAGAAGATTACATAGGTAATGCATAGCCTTTTTTAGCAGGGTGATTATCATTTGATTACAAATCTTCATCTGCCTAGCCTTTTCCCAACTATATTGGGGTCGGCTTCCAGTCAAACCAGATGCAGCTGGATATCAGTATGTTACTTGGAGCGACTGCCTGTCGGACCTCCAAAACACAGTTACTGGGTAATACGATACCCCATGGTAAGACTGGTTGTCAGACTTTAGAGCTTCTGACTAACAGTAACGACTGTCAAAGATCTACAAATGACAGCTGGGACCAACGGCTTTACGTGCTTTCCGAGCCACGGAGGAAACTCGCTATGACAAATGGTCACCCATACACAGACCAACCTCAGCAAGCGCGGCTTAACCCGGAAGATTGGCCTGTGCGGCTGTATTTATACAAAATTTTGATTACAAATACAAATATTAAGGCCCACTTGCACCACAATCACTAAACAGGTTTAGCGCTAAACTGATTTAAAACATCGTTCTGTCTCAGTCAACTTCAAACAATTTGACAAGGATACAGTGATATTCTAAGGCAGTTTAGCGCTAAACCCGTTTAGTGATTGTGGTGCAAGTGGGCTTAAATCAAGACGACTAAATGCAAAGTTCTATTTTCAAATGAAACCTGTTCCAAGGCATGTTACGTCGCCAGTTTGAAAATACAAATGATTTTAGCCTATACTGTTCTTTACACTATATAAAGCACAATAATGTCGTCAAAAGCCTCCAATAAATTGAATTAATATGCACTGGCCGTCTTCTTAGAGCATTTTTTTTTTTTTTATCGTGGTAAAATCATCAAATGAGTCCTCCTACCCAGGGCAGGGCGGGAGGGACTGTCAGACTTGTACTGACTAAAATCCACGGTGTCCTACACTAGCCCTTTACGTACCGGGGTCACGGTAATGTGAAAGTCCCGCGACCCCGGCAGGCTATGGCCCTCTACAGGCCCCGTCACTATGCTGACACTCCTTGAGGCGCGCGTGGAACACAACGCGCCGTCGACCCGGGCATGGTCCATGGTCGGACAGCGAGTCGCCCATTACTCGCCGCCCGCATGCCCGCGCCTACGGTGGCCAGAGATCGTCTTGCGACGTCCGACGCCGTGGGCGTCTACCACTGCGGCTGGGGTGGAGGGAGGACGCTGTCCTCTCCCTCAGACGGCCCGCCTCCTCCTTCGCGAGCATGACTGCTTCGCAGAAGGAGGCGACCGCTTCCCACTCCGTCTCGCCCCGCAGCATGGCCTCGACCAATGCCGGGCGCGAGAGGTCTCCGCCTATCGCCGTCGTGAGGACACGGCGGTGCTCTGCCCAAGCGGGGCAGTCCTGCACTGTATGCTCCACCGTGTCCTCCGGACGATCTTCGCAGTGGTGACACCCAGGCGTTTCTTCCCTCCTTATCAGACACAGGAACCTCCCGAAACTCCCGTGTCCGGTGAGGACCTGCGTCATGCGGTAGGTAAGGACGCCGTGACGCCTATCCAGCCACTCCTCAAAGAGGGGTCTTACCGCCGCGATTGCGGCGTGCCCGGACCTCGGTTGCGACAGTCGCTCCCTCCATACTGCCCTGAGATCGCGCCGGAGCTCTTCTCGCCGCGCCTCGACTTGTCGAGGCAGCGGGGATTCGCCCCGGCGCGGCGCTGCGCCTCCACGCGCCATTCATAGACGCGCTGGAGGGCAGTCGCCTCCAGATCCCAGGGCATCGATCCGGCAAGGAGGTTAGCCGATTCGCCGGCGATCGTGCGGTATCCTCGGACCATCCGGATAGCCATGACCCTCTGGCATGCGACCAGCTTGAGTGGTCGCGTCCGAATGCTTAGGGCCCACACAGGGGCTCCGTAGAGGGCCATGGACCGCACGACACCGGCGTACAGCCTCCGGCAGGAGGCGTTTGGCCCGCTGAGATTGGGCAGGAGTCGCCTGAGGGCGGCAGCTGCCCGGTTCAGCTTTGGGGCCAAACGTAGGAAATGCTCCCTAAAGTTCCACCGGCTGTCGAGGACGAGTCCCAGGTACTTCATCGTCCTCCCTACGCCGATGCGAACCCCCTCCACCGTTATGTGGGACTCTGACCGTGGCGCGTTCAGACGGCCATGAAAGCACATGGCCTCTGTTTTGTGCAGCGCCACGTCGAGTCCCAATTGCCGGATCCTATTAGCGACTGTCGCTACCGCTTGCGTCGCCAGGTCGGCCGCCGCCTGGTGCGACTCTCCCTCCGCCAGGACGAGCGTGTCGTCGGCGTAACATATTACGCCGACGCCGTCTGGGAGGTCGCCGCGCAGCACCCAGTCGTAGCCGATGTTCCACAGGAGCGGCTCCAAGACCGATCCCTGTGGAACACCGCACGACATCTCTCGCCGGTTCCATTCTCCCCGGTGACCGGGGTAGATGACGGCTCTGTCCGTCAGGTAGTCCTCGACTGTACGACGGAGGTAGGTCGGCACCCGGTGATACCGGAGTGCCTCCCTGATGCAACTCCAGGGCAGGGTGTTAAAGGCGTGTCTTCTTAGAGCATAAAACAATATTGTGTGATCCGGGTCAACTGAACCGGGTTGTGTGTGATGCAATAAAGAAGTAACTATAGCTGTGAAACATGAGATGAATATTTTATGAGATTTTTGTTTAAAATGCTTTAGTCTAAACACTTTTGAACCTTTGATACCAGCGACACGATCCGCTTTGAACGTGTGCTAATCTGAATCACTTTGTCTTTTGACGGAACCGCATTTTATTAGTGTTTTTAAAGTATTATTGTAAAAATTTATTTCGTAAATAAATGAACAAAACCTTTAAAAATTACGATATAAAATAAATTTTCGTTTTAAATTCCTGAAAATCAAGAAATTTGTTAAAATAACCAGAATGATACAATTGCATGCATATTTGTGAGACAGTTGTAACAAAAAGTTTTTGAATTCGAACCAGTAGTCTCTGAGATTAGCGCGTTCAGCAAAACAAACGCTTCAGGTTTTTAATATTATAAGTATAGAAAGTGTCTAAGACTACTATACAATTAAATGCTTTTATTAATAAATTCTATTAGAATCTAATCTTTTAAACAAATAAACATAAAAACTATTCAAAGAGATAAGACGATAAATCATTTTTTTTACATGGTAAAATCATCAAATGAGTCCTCCCACCCAGGGCAGAGCGAGAGGGACTGTCACACTCGTGCTGCCTAAAATCCACGGTGTCCTACAATAACCCTTTACGTTCCGGGGTCACAGTAATTCGTAAGTCCCGCGACCCCGGCCGGCTTTGGCCCTCTACAGGGGGGCCCCGTCACTATGCTGACACTCCTTGAGGCGCACGTGGAACACAACGCGCCGTCGACCCGGTCATGATCCATGGTCGGACAGCGAGTCACCCATTACTCACCGCCCGCATGCCCGCGCTTACGGTGGCCGGAGATCGTAAGACGATAAATCATAGAAAAAATAACAATGAAAACCATGGCACATCTCTATTTTTCTAAAATGCCACAAATCTAAACACTGCTGAAGACAGTATTATGCAATCGTTTAGCCACACGTCAAGTGCATAGCTATCTAGGTTATTAATGCCCCGGATTTAGACTCGATAATTGTCCTTAACGACCACACTCCGAATGTGGTCAGAGTTCGCGAGAATTCTAATAAACCGCATAGTAGATATAGTATATTAGACTTGTGACACTGTGGTGGTAAGTTATCTAGGGCTGTGGTAACTCATTATGAGTTCTGCAGCTTTGGAAATTAGGCGCTTTATTTTATGATGCAACTGATTAGTAATAGGAAAATGAATATAATGATTAGTAAAATTTCGTTGAGCGTTCAATAACCTTGATAGATGGAATCTTTGAATGTTCTTCTTTCATTTTATCAGTAATATTACTTTGAACGAAAGTTATTCTTTGACGAAATTTTTAAAAAGTTGAGAAAGTTTATTCAAATATTTTTAATGAAATTCGGAAAACTTTTTTGAGATAAAAGGAGAATATATTGGTAATATATGAATTATTCAAAATAGTTACGATAAAATTCAACGTACAAAATATATCCATGAACTATTTTATCTTCATTAATCTTAAATTAATATTATTAAAATAAAATTTCAGTGCGATTGTTTCATTGGTTAAGGCGTCAGAGGAAAAAAACAAACTCATGCCTTTGTCAAACAGACAGACGAAAGCGAAGCGTTTCCGAAGCGATACCGAACAGAAGACGTCAGTCCGATAGTTCTGTCACGCTATCGGATCGCTTTTCTATGTGACTGGATTCAAACAATTCCATACATTACAAATAAAAACGTCACGCTTCGCATTCGTCACGTCTGTCTGTTTGACAAAGGCTTTAAAGGTAAACGATTTCGGGTCTAGGTGTTTGTGTATGTAAGTTTCTATGATATGATTGTAAATGCGCCCACGATACAGGATTGTTTTCCTGTGGCGAAACGTTTTTGTTTTAAACAAAAAAAAACTAACTTTCGCAATTTTAGCATTTGTAAGGAAATTAAGATAGGATTGGGATAGTTAGTATTAGAAAGGATTACGATTACGCCCACTACACACCAGGGGCCATATAATGACGTCTTAAAACCAGGCCTGTTCCAGTGAGTGAACGAGGTGGAGCTAGATGACTTGTATAGCTCTGTTTCTTTCACTCACTGGAACTAGCCTGGTTTTAAGCCGTCATTATACGACCGCAGGCAAATCCTTTCTCAATTCACACAAACACCGCTCGATCCTTCAGTATCAAACGTTCCCAACTCTAGGTGTATCCAGATCTAGGCCAACGATCCGTTCCTAAGTACTATATACTGCTCAATATGTGCAGGTCAACTGTCACAATGGCAATATGCCAACTAAGCTAATCTTTGAACACGCCCGAACTTGCCAATTGCCGACAGTTTAGACGTCGAAGAAATGTGGGTGACAGTGCCAACTGTCGACAGATGCCGTCAGTTATTTAGCTTCGAATGTAATTACTGAGTTTGTGTGTTCGTGTGTTTTTGTTTCGTATGCCCTAAGCATTTGATATGTGACGGTTAAAGTGAGGTAAATGGGGTTAGAGTTTTATTTGCAATATGAAAATACAAAATGCAAACATATTTACTTCATCATAACATTGAATCATACATAAATTGAGGCATCCTATTGGATCGGCTAATAGTTTGCCTAAAAAGGGTTGAATTTCAATCCAATCAAAATTTATGTCTGTACTTGCAATAGGCACTGAGCTACAGGGGGGTCAAAAGTGGGTCGAAACAGTTCGTGTTAATAGTGTACGGCATGCGCACTACCGGGCGCTTAGATTCTACCGAACATTTTAAGGCCTTTGTCAAACAGACAGGCGAGTCCGAAGCGATAACGAACCGATACGAGACGTCAGTCCGATAGTTTGGTCACGCTATCGGATCGCTATCGCTTTTTTATGAGACTGAATTAAAATATTTCCATACATTACAAATAAAAACGCCTCGCTTCGCATTCGTCACGCCAGTCTGTTTGACAAAGGCTTTAGTGATGGGTAGTGAAGTCTCTATTAATACCTCATCAAAGGCATCCCTCTACTATATATATATATACTATATACAATTACGGATACTTAACTGGTACTGAGACTACTAAACATCGACTACAAAATATACCCCTACCTATAGTATCTATTAATTATTACTTCGTTAACAATTCCTTTGTGTTGATATTGAGTTTACGTAGCTTTTTTTTTACTTTTTAAAACCATCAAATGAGACCTACCCATACTGTCAGACTTGTACTGACTAAAATCCACGGCGTCCTTCGATAGCCATTTACGTTCCGGGGCCACGGTTGGGCCGATAGTTTACGTAGCTTGCGCTTAATTTTCTCCTTTATCTTTTACAGAATGCATTTTCATCTTTCTCATATCGACATTTTGTGAATTTGTGCGACAGGTCGTATGAAAAATGTGACGTTCTAAATCGCCTACAAAGTCTGAAAGATCGTTAGTCGGAATCGTCAGATAAATCGTTTCAAAATCGTAACGTATGGTATGTCGCTATGCAAAAAAGTGTTTGAAAATGAATTGAGTTATTTACCTTTTGTATTTATTGTGATAAGCAATTACAGAATTACATAGGTACAATCAGCAAAGTTGAATCCGTCAAAATAACAAAGATCAAGGTCGTTACCATGGATATGTATGTTTCCGTGAATGTAAACTTAATTGTATTTGAATGTCTGTATGAAAACAAGCTTATGGTGGGTCATGATTCAATTTTGTCGATTGTACATAGCATACTGATATTTTCCATGATGTTTTAAATACAGTAGGCACGGGAGTTTGATGCACGGTCTTTTTTGTATTTTTTTTTGGTGGTAAATAATCAAATGAGTCCTCTGGATGGAGCGAATGGGATTGTCAGACTCGTACTAAATAAAAACCAACCCAGTTGCCTTTTACGATTAAGGGTTGTGGTATCCTGGTAAGATATTCTCGTAACCCTATGGAGTCAGGGCTTGAACTGATTCCCCGATACTCATGCGACGTAATATACGTTGCATGATTTAGGTACTCAGAACTGAAACGTAAGAACTCATTATCAACGGCGCGTTGTGTTCGACGCGCTCCTCTAAAAGTGTCAGTACGGCTCCTTTAAAGGGCCAAAGCCTGCCGGGGTCGCGGGACTCGCGAATTACCGCGACCCCGGAACGTAAAGGGCTATTGAAGGACACCGTGGATATTAGTCAGTAAGAGTATGACAGTCCCTGGGAGGACTCATTTGTTGAATTTACCACGAAAAAAACCTCATTATTAGCAGTAGAACTTACTAGTACCTACATATAACTGATGATGTAGCTGTTGTTTAGTCTCGAGCAATTACAAGCATAAACGTTAATTAATAATCATAAATAATAATTGTAAAACAAATTCTCTATTTCCTTATTGTCTTGGAAGTATCTTCTTCTATGGTTACATTAAGGTTTTAAAGTACCCAATTACAAGGGAAGGAAATTGCGCCCTTAAACCAGAGTATTACATTTACTAAAAAGACACAGAGAGGTTTCTCTTGATATTATTTTCATGTACATAAAGATTCTTAATCGCTGTTGTGTTGCTCCAAATGTATAATTAGATTGTAGCATACAATGTGTAGAAATGACTTGACTTGATCATTTGTTTTTGGCGTCAACTACTTGGTTTTTTAGTTTGGCTAAGAATTTTTAGCAGTTAATTGAATCAAAAGAGGAAAAAGAATGAAAAAGAAAAGAAAATCAAAATGCAGTGATCCTAATTCCCAGCTCGTATATATATTTTTTTTATCGTGGTAATATTATCAAATGAGTCCTCCCACCCAGGGCAGGGCGGGAGGGACTGTCAGACTTGACTGACTAAAATCCTAGGAGTCCTTCAATAGCCCTTTACGTACCGGGGTCACGGAAATTTGTGAGTCCCGCAACCCCGGCAGGCTTTGGCCCTCTACAGGCCCCGTCACTATGCTGACACTCCTTGAGGCGCGCGTGGAACACAATGCGCCGTCGACCCGGACATGGTCCATGGTCGGACAGCGAGTCGCCCATTACTCGCTGCCCGCATGCCCGCGCCTACGATGGCCGGAGATCGTCTGGCGACGTCCGACGCCGTGGGCGTCTACCACTGCGGCCGGGGTGGAGGGAGGACGCTGTCCTCTCCCTCTCGCTCGTATAATTAAAGTTTTAATTATTTTTAGTATCGTATTATTTTATTGCTGAAATGAAAATTTAGCTGCGAGCGAGATTTGAACCCGCGTCTTTTGTATAAGTACTCCAGACGCCTTCACTATTTAGGCTATCACAACTCCACCATCGGAGCCGAAACTTTCATTCCCTTCTTTGAACACTTCATGGTAACGGTGCGCCATCTGTTCTTCAAAAAACCTGTGTGTAACAACTAAAAATAATTCACTTCACTCGCTTTAAAGTCAGACCGACTCTAGATGAAGAAAATGAGACATGTTTAATAGACTTACTTATCATAGTAGTATGTTCCTATAGTATAATTTTTCACCTCCATGCGAGCGGAATCGGGCGGGACAAACGTGGTCTTTAAAATATGGAACAAACCCGCCTCTGGTGTACGAACAATTATTTTTTCTCATCAAATTAACACAAAAAAGTTCTCGGAAAAATCATGCTAGGGCCTTCGAAATACTGTTTCGACCCTATGTTATTGAATAATGTTCCATATACCACGAATCCATCACCATAAAGCCTACTTCATATAAACCAGACTCCTACATTTTCAGTAAAATCTAAAGTATCAAATTGCGGTTGATTATAATGTGGGAATTATACCGTTTTGCAGGCATCCACTATGAACTAATGTTCGATGCAAATTACCATTGCATACATTCTGAATTTTCCGGCAAATAGGCTTTTCAATTATATCATTTCATTGCATTGTGATAAAGCCTGAAGCATTAAATTTGTGCTTTGTTCGTTTTCAAATGGTAGATACATATGCTGATGGTTTAGCTTTAAAGTATGTTTTGGTGAGGCTCGTTTATCTATAAAACGAATAGTGAACTAACTTTCATTCTACTCGTATGTTTCAATATATTTTTGTATATAATTGTTTTCCATATTTTTATTAAAATACCAGACACATTCGAATGCCGTTTCCCCGAAATACGAATACTAACAATTTTAGAACTACCAGCTACATTTAATAAAAATATAACGTAAATAAAACTGTATCTACCACAAAAAACTGTAATCCTAAACGTTTTAAACACCTTTTTTAAAATCAATAAATGAGTCCTCCCACCCAAGGCAGAGCGGGAGGGACTGTCAGACTCGTACTGTCTAAAATTCACGGTGTCCTTCAATTCCCCTTACGTACCGGGGTCACGGTAAATCATAAGTCCCGCGACAAACGTTTTAGGCTCGACTCACACCAAAAGAGCGGCGAAGGGCAACGAAGCGGAGCGCAGTTTCAGTGTCATATGAATTTCAACTTTATTTTCATTACTATAATACTCATTCTTATTATCGCACTCATACTCGAAAGAGTCGCGGGAATGCCCGCGGATCCGCGGGCATTCCCGTTCCCGCGACTCGTTCGAGTTTCTCATGCGATAATAAATATTATTTTAATGAAAATAAAGTTGAAATTCATATGACACTGAAACTGCGCTCCGCTTCTTTGCCCTTCGCCGCTCTTTTGGTGTGAGTTGAGCCTTAAACAGCTTAGTACTAAAACAACAAAATAATTCGACTCTATTCATTGCCGATTTAAGGGTAAGACGCCCAATTGTCGGCCGGTCACAACTTAAATAGAGCGAACCACAATCAAGGCGGAACAAAATTCCATTTCGTAAACAGCGAAGCAGGTGGCCGTAGCAGGCAATCTCGTTTGTCTTGACTCCGAAGCGTCGACCCACCGAAACACTAATTGGACCATTTACCCTGGTAATCCAAGTAGCCGATTTAATTTGTGTTGCGTTTGTGAGCCGTGCGTTGGAACTGTTCAAGGGTGAGGGAAGTACTCACATGTACGTAGATATAAGGGTAGGGAAAACTTTGAGCATTTAGAACGTTGTTAAGGAAGAATGTGGTTGGGTTATGTTTAGACCTGAGCTCTTTGTACACGCCTATTTTCCCGGAAGAGTTTGAGTGATAAAATTACCCAGCAGATTTTTGTGGTATTAGTGAATCTTATCATGTAGAAGCGATAATCCGTGAGTTGAAGAATGAAATAATGTGATATCTATAAAGCTTTTGTCAAACAGACTGGCGCGGCGAATGCGAAGCGTGACGTTTTTATTTGTAATGTATGGAATTGTTTGAATCCAATCACATAGAAACGCGAAAGCGATCCGATGGCGTGACAGAACTATCGGACTGATGTCTCGCTGACGTCTCGCTTCGGTTCGGTATCGCTTGGGAAACGCTTCGCTTTCGCCGGTCTGTTTGACAAAGGCATAAGCGATTCTCACGAGACACAGCTCTTCCTCAAAGTCAGGCGGCGACAGTGAATCAAATGATATCGGTAGCGAGCGCTGCTTCTCCACGGGAATTCGCATTAGATACGAGTATATACATTAATTTGCTTATGTTTCTCAAAAAGTTGCTTTCGACCCAATTTTCCGGGGTCTAAAAAACGGTCTAAAATACTCTTTCCTACCCTATCTATATCTCATTTTCTTGAAACAAAAACATGATTGTTATCATTTCATTGTACACATTGTACCGCAAAAATTCAATTTAATCACCATTAGCTAAGGCAAGCGGGTGAGCGCATAGTGCGGGCACGGTTTAAATTAAAATATTGTTTTGAATTAAATCTGATCATATTTAATATTACTGGTTATCGTTGATTCTGAACAAAATTCAGTTCATTACATCTAGATAAATAAGAAAAATAAAAAAAAATAGATTAAAGAGAATGGATGTGGTGTGAATTAGTAAAATCGAGAATAAAGTTTTATTCAGGGTCATTTATGAACATCCAATGTCAATTATATATGGTTTCATGTTTATATTATGATTCAATCCTGGACAAGGCCAAATGAGCATGTAAAAATTATAGCAAGTTTCTGCCGACGCTCATACGAAAGAGGCGTGCATTTAGTCATGTTTAATTATTTTTCATTTATACATGCAGAACAAAGTATTCAGGCAGGATTAATCAGGCTGTAAATCATATATACTGAAATCATATCAACCAATAGGTAACTAAATCAGAAATCGCTTCCTCCTTCACTATGTCAGTATCCTTTATTTTTTCGCCCGGCTGTTGGAGAGGGACAAAAAATGTGGCCATTTGGGTTAATGTGTTCCACAGAAAATGTATCGTCTAATTACTGAAGACATGATTCGCACATAGGCCGCACAATTTTTTCTGCTGACCATACATGAGTTAGGTAAGAAGTCAAACTTTTATGCTTGATTACTTTTTTTAGGTTTGATCAAATGATAGATTATTCTATATAGAGGCTCAGGGTGTTCAATAGCCTCCTATAGAGGCTATTGAAGAAACACCGTGCATTTTAATAAGTACGAGTCTGACAGTCCCTTTACCCTGGGCTGGTCTCATTTTATAATTTTAACAGAAAAAAAGGTGGCGTGATTCTGTGTCTGTTTCTGTATCCGTGTATATTTATTCACTTTAAACATAACTTCAAAATATATCCTTACAAGCTAGACCCAATGTAGTACTCTTAACATTTACATGTCTTGGTCCCATGTTTTTATCATAGCAAGTTTAATGTAGCTGTTCTTATAGACACCCAAAGAGCCGTGATGGCGAGAGCGTGTTGTGTCGTGATGGCCCCGAAGTTTCGCACCTCGCTTCTCTTGTATCAGGTTGCATTTTCAAACCCAGGCAAGCACTAACGTCTCGTTTGTTGTGATTGGTGACGGAAAACATCGTGAAGAAACCTGGACTTATAAAAATATATAAGCCCTATGTAAGAGGCCTGTGGTGTTCCAGCAGCTTTTTTTTTAACGTGATTAAATCTTCAAATGAGGCCTCCCCACCCAGGGCAAAGCGGGAGGGACTGTCACACTCGTACTGACTAAAATCCACGGTGTCCTTCAATAGCCCTTTACGTACCGGGGTCACGGTAAATCATTAGTCCCGCGATCGCGACAGGCTTTGGCCCTCTAAAGGGGGCCCCGTCATTTTGCTGACACTCTTAGAGGCGCGCGTGGAACACAACGCGCCGTCGACCTGGGCATGGTCCATGGTCGGACAGCGAATTGCCCATTACTCGCTGCCCGCATGCCCGTATTTCAGAGGGATAACTAGCTCTAACATCAGAGGGTGGCCATATGACAAGTAAAAAAAATGTTTTGTTGGATACTGTAATCTCGGGTATGAACCGTGTTATTAAATTTTTTTGTCAACCCTCCTGGGAATAAGGAATATGGCGTCAACTTACGTTTCTATCAGACAGATGAGAAAAGTATTTCTTGGAGTGGTATTGAATGTTTAATTCTCAAAAGGGTAGAGATATTAAATCAATACAAGACCTGATCTGTAGTATTTTTATACGTGGTACTAGGCGAAAATATGGTTAAAAAAATATCAATCATGAAGATTTGCCATTTTGCATTATGCTTTTTGCGCGTAAACCAACTGGACTTATCCCAATTGTAAATATAATATCATTATGTGCCCATTGACCTTGTTTTGATTTGTCTCCTGCTTGATAAGGAGGGAAGTCGAAACTACATATTTTCCTACTGCTCCGCTACTCTTTTCTGATTAATTTCTTTGCAGGATTCAAGATAGATAAATTAATTCTGCGCGAAACGACGAGCTTCATTGTCTCGGCGCTTTCTTGTGGTCGTTAGGGGTGATTCTGGTTTTCAGGAATTGCAGTGATTGTGTATAGTACAGTACGGTGGGATTACATGGTCTGTTGTGTTTTTTTTTATTGAGGTAGTTGTTCCAAGTCTGGGTATTTGCGTATGTCATTTTAAATATGTATAAATGTACCCGTAACACAGGAGGAAATTCTAGTGAAGAGCAAAGTTTATAATAAAAAATAATAATTCTAATCTGTGTTTTAAAATATTTTAATTCTCGGCCTTATATTGAACTAGGTAGAACAAGTGGTGGAATAAACTCCCTAGCAACACGCCGGTAAATATTCTACTTACGTTTGTAATATAAATAAACATAAGAACCAAACAATTAATCCTCACTTGAAAAATCTAATTATATATTTTTGTAGGAAATGTAATAAATTCCATCAAATCGGCTTACAGGTACCTACTTAATTTTTTAAAACAAAAGAGAAACAAAAAACAAATAATTATTTATTTAAATCATGTTTGTTTTCGATTTATATTATTAATTGTTTTTAAACACTGTTCTACACAATTGACTTTTATTTAATGTTTTTCTTTTCACTAATTACTTTACAAAATAACGACAATTAGATGGAATTCAGCAAACAAATACTTTGTAATAGAATCACGTACGTTTGGCTCATTACAGCAGCTTGCACAAAGTTCGCCAGTGTCGCCACTGTTACTAGTGTTGCGACACACGCATTAAACTTTGGTGAAATGTTACAAGTTGCAAGTTATGTTACACATAGACTATGTAGCATGTTGCGTGCCGGCTGGCGATGCCACGTTCTGCTTCGAAACTGAGATACAAAATGTTGTTTTATCGTGTACTACCTTTTGCCCTCAGATTTTTCTGTGTAGATGTTAGTGCATTACCATCGCCACTACAAAACATAGTTTTTGAGAAAAAAATAATCACAAGACCATGGTCATCCAGGTTGTGGGACTGTATGGCTCTGGGGTCTACCATCTCCGTGAACGAAGGCACGAGTACGGATGCGAATGTACGAACGTAACTAACGTCACAATAAAATTTGCTGACAGACACCGTCACGACTGAAGTATTTTTGACGCTAGTGTACCACGAATTTTTCGCAAGTCAAGAGTGGTGAACGAGTCTAAGGAACTATCTGTTAAATGGTGATATCATTCACTCTTAGTTTGGGCTCATTGTCAAAACGCCCGTTACTAAGACCAAAACTTCGGGTTTCGTGCTTAAAGATTAGACCCCCTAGAACGGAAAGAAAAAGTGAAGGAAAAGGGTACATTCTCAGTCGTTACGAAACTGACAGTTCTTGTTCCGCCCAGGAGGATCCATTATGATGATTTTTACACTCCAAAAACAGGCAAAACATTGTCAGCCAATGTGTAGAATGTCAAGTATCTAAAAAACCGGCCAAGTGCGAGTCGGACTCGCGCACCGAGGGTTCCGTACAAACCTGCAAGGTTTACGTGTGTATGTGAATAATTTAATACCTCTACGCGTTTATGAGGAAATGGGTAGTAAGTTTAAAATTATTAAAAAATATATATTATGTGATGTAACTAAAAATTTATGGTTTTCGTAATTTTTTCTTTATCTATGCTATAAGACGTTGCTTCGTACCAAATTTCAAGATTCTGAGTTCACGGGAAGCACCCTGTAGGTTTTGATTCCCTTGCAAGTGTCGAAAATTTGCGGCATAAACGGCTGTATCTTTTGATTGCGTTGGCTTAGAAGTTTGATTTTTTCACAGCTTCAAGAGACAGTAGACTTGAGTAATTGATATAAATTTCAGCTTCATACCTCCACGCGTTCCTGAGAAAAAGGGTCTTGACAGACGGACGGACAGACGGACAACAAAGTGATCCTATAAGGGTTCCGTTTTTTTCCTTTTGAGGTACGGAACCCTAAAAAGAACAGGTACTATTCGCATTTAATATTAAGTGTTTATACTTAGATACAATTTAAGAAGGACATATAAGAAAAAACCGGCCAAGAGCGTGTCAGGCCACGCTCAGTGTAGGGTTCCGTAGTTTCCCGTCCGTTACAATAAGTGTTAACAAATAGCCTTTTTTTAAACTTAAATAATTGATTATACTACAAACTTAGTCCAGGAATTTTGTACCACCTTCTTGTTTTTTTTGCACAAAAACTGTTCTTTCCATCAAGTTCAAAATAATTTTCCTAGAAAGTCCTTATAAAGTTCTACTTTCCAGATTTTTTCCATATTTTCTAAACTAATGGTTCAAAAGTTAGAGGGGGGGGGACACATTGTTTTTGACTTTAGGAGCGATTATTTCCGAAACTATTGACATCATCAAAAAATGATCTTAGTAAACCCCTATTCATTTTTAAATACCTATCCAACGATATATCACACGTTAGGGTTGAAATTAAAAAAAAATCACTTTCTATTTTACATATAGGGGGGCTACCCTAAAAAAACATTTTTTTCCAATTTTTATTTTTGCACTTTGTCGGCGTGATTGATATACATATTGGTACCAAATTTCAGCTTTCTAGTGCTAACGGTCACAGAGATTAAGCGAGGACGGACAGACAGACAGACAGACAGACAGACATGGCGAAACTATAAGGGTTCCTAGTTAACTACGGAACCCTAAAAATGTGTTAGTATTTATATTGTGTTGGTGTTTATATTTTACATACTTTATACTGCACACTGTGTGTTGGCTCCATCTAATATATGTATAATAAAACAAAGTCACTTCTCGCCTCGCTTCTATCGCTTGGATGTTTCAAACTTGACAATTAATTTTAACACACTATTCATGAAAAGGCAGATTGATTAAAAAAAAGGTTCTCGTGCATGCTCTATAAATAATCTAAATGCTTTTTAGCCGAAGCAGGTCACTAGTAAATACATAAACTGCAGTCAAAACGTAGACAAACAAAAATTCTAACCGTCTCATCGAACAATCAAATCTTTAACTCAAGGTGGATAATTAAGCAGGGTCGCGGGACTCACGAATTACCGTGACCCCGGTATGTAAAGGGCTATTGAAGGACACCGTGGATTTTAGTCAGTACGAGTCTGACAGTCCCTCCTGCTCTGCCCTGGGTGGGAGGACTCATGTGATGGTTTAAACACGTAAAAAAAAGTAAGGCTGATAATTAATCAGTACTTTTTTTACGTTCATATCACAAGAAAAACATTCCCCCATTAGCTGGGTAGAAAAGTTTTTATCCAGTTCCAGATAACGGAATAACCAATCTTTTCTAAAATTTAATAAAAACACTATTTCAGAGTTCCAAGAAAACACGTAAAAGTTCGACTTGAAGAAACGAACAAAAAGTTCAACATCTGTTTTCTTGTAGTAAAATATTAGGAACGGAAATTTCTGTTAAAATTGCCGTAGGTTCAAATCAAATTACATCTGTATTTATAACAATCTTTTTCAATAAAGAAAGTAAGAAGTATTTATTGAACGAGACACGTTAAAACAAATAACAAGAATTATTTAAAAAATAAGAAGTAAGAAAAAAAATTGATTCATTAAAATTAATAAAAATAGTCACGACGCTGGATCCTGCCTACAGTGAATCCACATTTAATAATAATGTGCACACAAGAAATAACATAAGTACACGACTTACATATGTAGCTTAAAGAATAAAGACGCTGCTCAATTCAAAAGAAACTACCAGCAGACCTGCGAAAGGGAAAAATAAATAAATGTAGACACTATGTTGGATTGTTGGGGTTGGTCCAGTACCAGATTAGGCTAAATATCAGTATTTTAGACGGGGTTATTGCCTGTCTGACCTTCACAACCTAGTTGATTGAGTAACCCAAAAACAGTTACGGGTTTTTAGGATCACACAATCAGTCTTACTGATTGTGTGATCCTAAAAACCCGTAACTGTCATGCTGGAAACACACTAACGGGAATAACATTAATTGGCGCGAATATGTACGAACAATTAATTTCTTCCTCGCTTCTTGATAAATGTGTTATTAAGATGACAAAATCCAATAACTCTAAGTTAAATGGGCCAGAAACAATCGGTTTATAAAAAAAGTAAGCTTTCCGTGATTTCTCGCAATATGCAAAATTTCTATCGAGAATTCTACGAAAAGTTTCAAATAAGCGTTTCTCGACTTGCCACGCTTCCCGCTCACAGTCCGTCAATTTGAGTACGAGTACCTAGTGTGAAGTTTAGTTCAAAAAGTTTCACAAAGAATAACTTTTCATACGGTATTCTTAAAAGCTTTCTATTGATTCGTTTTCAAGACATTTCTACTGTAAAATAACATGCTTCATTTAAGTCGCTAAAAGGTAAGGTTTTTCTATGAATTTGCATTCATTTGTTCCAAGTGTGATATTTTAGCGATTAAACGTTCAATGTTTTTTAGACGCAGATGGTGGTCATGGTAAGTTATGCAGTATTGATTTACATAATATAATTTAGTGTAAAGACCACCAGACTATGTAAAATGTAGCTCGCAACCTGATTTTTTTGAGCAACATTTTTCGTTTAAATACATAAGCGGATTTACGCCGTACACCTTTCACAACAAAGAACATTTTACGTTTCCAAGAAATTATATTTATAGACTGCTTTACAGAAATATCTATTTTAAAGCCGACAACATGGAATAAAGACTTCAATAAAAGAAGGAATCTACAGAAAACGATTACAGTACCTAGGTACTTATTCTCTTCGGCAAGCAATTTACTACTTCACAATGCAATTCCCTTCCTCTTGAACAATCCTGATGGACAAGACGCTTTTTATAAAACAAGAACGATTTGGATCGGTGTAGTGTTGTAGAATAAAATACCTATTGAAGTTGGTTTAAAACATATTTTTGATAGTGTAGCTTTTTTAACGTGGTAAAATCATCAAATGAGTCCTCCCACCCAGGGCAGTGTTGGAGGGACTGTCAGACTCGTACTGACTAAAATCCACGGTGTCCTTCAATAGCCCTTTACGTCCTAGGGTCACGATTACCTGTTAAGGCAGTCCTA
Organism: Agrotis puta; assembly: GCA_943136025.2. Lineage (NCBI taxonomy): Eukaryota > Metazoa > Arthropoda > Insecta > Lepidoptera > Noctuidae > Agrotis > Agrotis puta. Next base: position 2,086,365 of record OW964168.2, read on the forward strand.
CTCTATGGGTGTTCGGTCAGATTATTGAGAGCTCTTTAAGGCGCGCGTGGAACACGCAAACACAAGTAGAGCATTCTAAATATTTGTGTGCAGCTTTCAAGAAAATAAAAATTCTACTTAAAAACGTACAGTTATTTAATTATTTTGTTCAATGTTTATTTACAAAAAAAAACTTCAATACTCCGAAAAACTTTACAAAAGATCATCGCACACAAAAGTGTTAACAGCACGCAAAACAAAAACAAACACAACATTTTGACAAATAAACCGATGCATTGTAGAAGCGAATGAAACTAAAAATAAACAAAAAATAAGCCATACAATCATACATATTGAATGCGTGTGTCCCAGTACTCGGGTAAACGAGATCGAGCTCAGTTTAAAGCCGCGACGTAGTTAGTATTGGACCGTTTGTAAAGCCGCAGCGACCGAGCGTTGACCGGAGTATCACGTACATGAGGCACAGAAACGTAAAGAATTATATGGTCACAGTTTCAAGATACAATGTCGGTAATTATTTATTTCCTAATTTAAGAGTTTCCATAAAGAACCAGCTGTATAAGAAATCCTTTATTAGATATTGGACGACTGTGTCACAAAAACTCTGTAATTTAAAATCATGTAATCCTCAATATTTTCCATTATTAATTTAGTATTTTTCGAAAAATTACTCAAAAAAACTCCGAATTGACTCCGCGACACGTGCCAATTCTTCATTTCCCACAAATGTGAGATAATAGTATATCTTTCATAACGTTTTTCTTGCGGAACTGTACGAGAAACATTATTGGATAAGAAGGCGACAAAAACTGTCGCAATAATAAAGTTAATATCACACTCACGTAACTTATTAGTTGGGACATGCCGAGTGATAATGGTGTTTCTTTAATTGCCGGAAAAAATCTATTAAGTATATTGGTAGGAGGTTATTAAAAGAAAACTGTCTCACGGGACAATAACGTGGAGTATGTGAAGGTGATGACCAACTCGACCTTGAGGGTCGTGAAGTTGGAACTGGTAGAAAGTTGCCTACCATATTCGACGAATAAATGTCTTTGTCTTTCTATTAGTTTTTATAGTTAAACACAACCACGTAAAGATGACCTATTTACACTTAATTTCCAATCAATATTCTTGAGAAACTCAACTATATTTATGTAAAAGTACTGAAACTTGGAACAAGCCTTTACAATAATCTCTGAACTTTAAAGAACATCGTCAGCGTAACTTTGCCCAACACAATAAAACATTCACGACGTCAAAAGGTCGTTAACCTTTTACAACTTTACGCATTATAAATCACTGGTTCCATCCGCGTTTTAATTATAAATGGCCGCTCTCACTGGTCAAGACTGCTTGAACTTTGTCCGGGGTGGGATACTGTGCCGTAGTTCATGTGCTGACGGCACTATGAATAGGGGTCTTAATTCGGTTTGAATTCATGTCTATTGATTTATTTGGGAAATTATAATTGAAAATTGGTCGTTAATGCTCTGCTCTTCTCTCGGTTGTTTTTAAAATTTAATGCAAGCGATGGACGAAGGTAGCTGCGATGACGTGTTCGGTATGAAAAAAAAGCAAAGCCAGTCTGCTGTCTCCTTTGTAAATGTACACTTTTTCATCCTTATCAGCTCAACATTAACTGAATGACCAACATTAAAAAAAAACAAAAGAGGTCTAATTCCCATGTAGTGCCAACATAACGAGGTGTGTAGGCCCGAGGCGTCGACGTGCCGGAAGTAGGCCGTTACCGCCACTTCCCGCGACGCCGGTAGCGCCACCTGCCTGATACTTGTCGAGTTAAAGCGCCATTTTGTCGGAACTGAAAGATTTGTACATTGTTTGAAAATATATGAGCTTACTTTCAGCCTGAAAATAGTTTTTCTAGAGTTGTTTGCGCACTTTTGCTTGAAGTTAAGAGCTTATAGTTTAAGCCATTTAGCAACTTTCAGTTTTTGTTTAAGTTAAGTGAGTCTAGATTATTATTTATGTCCTTGATGCTAATTATGTTTACTGCTATTTTATTAAATTATTATAACACATTATAACTCCAATAGAGTAATGAGAAAACATATGGGTGAGCTTTTGCTCAACAATGCATTGGAAAACGGCACGTTTGACGCAGTAGCTAAGCAATTGGACTACTGCGCTGTGTATCGCGGGTTCGATTCCCGCACGGAACAAATACTTGTATGATCTACATGTACTTGTTCCGAGTCTGGGTGTTTGTGTATGTGAGTTTCTATGTTTGTAAACGCACCCACGACATAGGAGAAGTTCCTAGTGTGGGGAAACGTTTTTTTTTATAAAAAAAAGCTTTCAAAAAAGCACTTAAACTCTCTCTTACCTATCAAAATGACTAAAAAATAATGCATATTTAACCTAAAGTAATATATAATATACTGCCTTTACGCAATAATTTCTCAGAGAGTTAAAAAACCGATCTATTCAATCAACCAATTAGACATTCTTGTTGCTCTTATAATCATGTTTGCAAACAGGTCACATGATGGGAAAATCGATGAAATACTAAAACTTCATAATCCCTTAAGCGGATAATTATAAACACGTGTTCATCAAAACCGTATGCAGTTTGATAACTAAACAAACAAAGATACATTGTCCATAATACAAAATTTAAGCTCACTACATCAACACGTAATTTCGAAAATGATAATGTAATCACTCGATTCTCATTAAACATGAAATCGAATAATCGTGTCATCGGAATCGATTCGACTCTATACGTACAAAGCTCACGTATCGAGAGACTAATGAATAGTCGCCATTTTGAATTCGCTATCAATAATAGATTTCAATCGCGGGTCGCGAGTCAATTGGATTTTACGAGCCGCGAACCTACGGTAAGCCTTATTTCACATAAATTATTTGTAAATTTGAATGTTGATTATTATTAAATTACTGTCAGTTAACAGTATTATGAATGTAAAGTGAAAATAAAGAAAAGGGACATCATGTTTTTGTAAATTAGAAGTAAATTCAAGAAATTAGAAGCATTTTTTTACAGCTGCGAGTGGGATTTGAACCCGCGTCTTCTGGATAAGTACTCCAAACGCCTTACCAATCAGGCTATCGGAACTCACACTCAGAAGATGAATCTTCTATTAATAAATAAATAATAATAAATATTCCACAACTATCACACAACGCCATCTAGTCCCAAGCTAAGCAGAGCTTGTGTTATGGGTACTAGGCAACTGATAAACATACTTATATATTTCTAAATACATACATATTATAGATAAATTACACCCAGACACAGAACAAATGATCGTGCTCATCACACAAACATTTGTCCTGGGTGGGAATCGAACCCACGACCTCCGGCATAGCAGTCAGGGTCACTAACCACTAGACCAACAGGCCTGTCGTGTGAACGTTTTGCGGTATATAAATGTACAACTTACTTTAAGTTTCTTTTTGTAGTGTTATGACTAAATGAGTCGTCACGCCCTGGGTGGAGTAAAAGAGACTGTCACACTCTAAGGCCGCTTGTACACGTCCGTTTTTTTTTTCACCGGACAACGGGCCGTTTTTTAACAACGCGAACAACGCCGGACCGATGTCCAGTGCATGTACACACTTCCAATATTAACCATACACCACCGCGAATCCGGCAGTCCGTTGTCCTTAACCGCCCCTTGCGTTCCAAAGTTGCGTTGTTATTTTAAAACAGTCTTGCGACACTTAAATATCTAAAAGTTGCTAAAATTTACTATCATTAGTCGCTTTTTTTATCGTGGTAAAATCATCAAATGAGATCTTCTACCCAGTGTGGGACGGGAGGGACTGTCAGATTCGTACTGACTAAAATCCGCGGTGATCCTTCAATGGCCCTTTTCGTACCAGGATCACGGTTACTTACTGAGACAGTAGGCTTTAATCCTCTATATCAAACTGTTGACAGCTCTTTGGGTTATGAAAGTCAGTAAAGAAGTCCCTATTGCAAAATGATGATGAATACCGTAACCTATAAGGGCTAGGTAGGTGATGATGAATAAAATAAGGTACGGTGACTTTGGATTGCAAAGGACTTTTGAATTTAACACCCCAATAAAAAAACAGTACTTAACAATAGTAAAAGGAATGATAGATATGACAATTTTTTTAATATTACATTCATGAAAGATGCAATGCTCGCTCGTGGTAGCCAAACATTTTTTCACAAAGTGTGCTTGTGAGCAAGCGTTTTTGCTCACACAACATATATGACTTTTAGCTTTTCAGAACAGTGCGAAACTGATATAAAAACAAGACTTTTTCTGTTATTTTCGTTACGAAGCAGTAACAACGCATTCCTAACGTTGGCAAGTTCACAGTATTTCGCAAAATCGAATAACAAAAAACTGGGAATATTTTCATCTCTAGTCGCGTACGTACGAGTATTTCACACGTCGTCAAATAATAAATCGTTTCAGTTCTACATCGTGCATTTTCTATATGCATGCACGAGTCCCCTCGAGTATCGATGAATTGACATCGACTTGAGTGATCATTAATATCGATTTAATGCCGATTAGCGTTCACGCCTTCACTGATTCCATTTTTAAATTTAATTATCGTAATGGCAGTCAATTAGCATAATTTCGTAAGCGGTTTTTGTTTCAGTAAATAATAAGGTAATTTTGACCTATTCAGTTAGTGTGATGTACGTTACTTTTGATATTCAATGGCAATTAAATATTTTAGCACCTTATGTTCATTCAAATAATGAATCCATAACGAATCACAAGCTTTTTCAATTTATTAACCTGCACACCTATCAACGCTTGTACGTATTTTAAATTAATTTACAACGTACAAATATGTACAACGTAAAATACCTTTTTCACGTATTTAATCGATGTCCTCGAGGCAATTTGACATCGAGAGGTCATTTATATCCAATCAAAAAGAAGCCCGCATTCATTCGTACATTGGATTTAAATTGGACAATTTATATTTGAATTTAACAAGCGTTTTTTTAGGCTTCCGCGGCTAAAGGGACCGTATCCTTTTGCTACGGTAGCTAGGGAAAAGTGTTTTATAAAATGTAAATTTAAATATTTATGTCTATAGATTTTAAGGATTTTGAAAGTAGAATATTTTACGTTACTTCTTTTCGTTTTATACTTTGTAAAACGTACCAATCGACCACCTCTTCCTTTTTTAGATGTCAGTTAAAAACCACACATTGTGCGATCAACTTTGTTTCAGTTGTCCTGTATTTATGTTAAGAGATATTTTTACTACCGACATGTATTTGAAACACACATCGTTGAAGGAAGGTACAATTAACTTTGATAAATATAAACATCAAACTTTGAGAGCTATGTTCAAAGTACAGTCTATAATAAACACTACACAAAAGGCGAGTTTTCTTCTATATGTATTTCTTTGACGTTTTGGTAAAGCAAGCAAAATAATAAAAAGTAAATAGTTACCATAACTTATTTATTTAAAAAGAAAACAGTTACACTTTTGACACACATAATTTAATTTACACAGTCAAACATTCTTCTCACAATGTAAATATTACCACAGTAAAATGATTTGCAAATATTAAAAACGTGTTCACAAAGGATGCGAAACACGATTAGTCATTTACAAAAATCTCAATACAACATTACAGAAATACGTAATTTGCACAAGTATTGAGTGTGTCTAAACGTGCAACATGTCTTAACTCGGAAACACTGATTCAATGCAACTGTATAGAAACCGCATACTTAAAACATGTATTTATTTCAGTCTTAATCTAACTTATTGTCTCCGTCTGCCTACCCGTTCCGGAGGTTACCATGGCCCACGTAAAAAGTTGGTTTTTAGTCAACCAAGTCTGTCAATCATGTCCGCTCCGCTCGGGGCGGGAGGACTCATTTTATGATATTCCAAAAACAAAAATATGGGTGGAAGTTCTACACGGTTAGAAGTAGCTTTACATGTAGTGACTCTCTGACCTCTCCAACCCAGTTACATATTGGGTAACACGATTCCATTTTATAAGACTGGTTAATCCAACATTCTGATTCTATCATAATCCTCAAACAAACCCCTAATTCCATTCATCAACACAGACAGAGGCATTAAAGCCTTACTAATACACTATTACAGTTTCTTAAGGAAGAATAATCCCAACAACTTGCTAAAGAACATCCATCATGGAAGCAAAACACAAAAACTTTGCTCCCAAACAAAATCACAAACACAAGACAACACATATCCCTGATAATAAGCCTCGTAAATGGAAATTGAAGAAATAAAATGACTTAATAATAAGGCTTACAGGGTTGTAAGCCTTTTTCCCCATATAAATGGTAGGGGAAACGCAATTGAACATAAATCAGGGGGTAAAAGAAATCCCCTACAAAAGATTCCAAGGGAACCATGGATCTGTGATGACAGACAACCAGTAACAAAAGTTTCTACGTTTTATTAGAAAAGTGGGAACGTTTTTCACCAACGCTAGCTTATTTGTGGCGAAACTTGTGAGGACATTCGTCACGTTTTCTACGAATATGATTTTGATATGATTATAATAATTGGACTTAAGAGTTTGTGATCTATGTGGTTGTAAAAACTGTAGTATAAAATGAAAGACGAATAAAAAAATTCGTAAGTAAAAGTTTCTCAATAAACACGATGCGTGGAAGCAATGTGTTCTAAGTTGATGGGGCGGGTAATTTTATTTTAAAGTTAGTCGTAATTTCACGATAAAACTAACTAGAACTACTCGTACTATTGTAAAAGTATAATGGCTCGATATACTCGTAAATGTTTACTGCACCGCTCACCTTTATAAAATTTCACAACGTCTAAATTTCATGGTCGCGGGACTCACGAATTACCGTGACCCCGGTACGTAAAGGGCTATTGAAGGACACCGTGGATTTTAGTCAGTACGAGTCTGACAGTCCTTCCCGCTCTGCCCTGGGTGGAAGGACTCATGTGATGATTTTACCACGTAAAAAAAAAAGACAAAATGAAATATGTGTAAATACCACACACTCTTTTGGTTATTAATGCAACTTGTGGTGGCCGGATATTACTTCGTGACGTCCGTTGCCGTGGATGTCTCTCGGGGAACACTATCCACTATGAAGCGGTGTAATCACGTAAAAAAAATGGAAAGAAATACCATAATTTTGGTTAAGAATACCATCCCTTAATTATGTTTAACACGTTTGAAAGAGGAAGTGAAAATTAGGTCAAGGAAATGGTTCTCAATAGATAAGAGGTCGAAGGTGTGCTGACAAGAGTGTAGCTCTCTTGAAGAAGATTAATGAGGAATTTATCCTCTAGATTGGTACTTAGTAGCTTTAAACTGAGATAAGTTTAGGAGTAAGAATTAAATGAGGAGTGGTCGATGCGTAACCAAATCAACGCACCTTATACTAAAACAAGCTGTAACCGTTGACTTCACCTGCGTATCATGTCAAAAATTTTTCACGAAATCGTAATAAAAGGATTGTGCAAAAACCCATCAGTTTCATAAAAATTAAAACAAATGCATCAGAAAACGTAGTTGTGGATGCCAATTGTACCGTCACTTATAAATTAAGGACTTTGATTTAATTATTTGAATACTTAAACCTGATACTCTAATTTTGTATCTCTTTGAAAATGAAAATGTTTTTCATTTGGCATTTGGAATTATTTTTATAACGAGTATTTTAATCTCAGGCTTAGCAGAATGTGAGCCTTGTGCACGTTATCATTGTATTATTTGAGTCCACTTAAGTGGCAGTGTCTTGCTGCTTTTTTTCTAGTATTTTATTTTTCTCGTTCTTAATGGATACTCCATTACATTGTTCTTCCCAGTATCAAGATAATACCGTCTAAAGCCAAGTTTGAAATTTATTAAAGTAAAAAAAGGCATCCTGCTGCTACTGATGATGCGTAACAATAACAACAGTTTAAAAATATATATAGGTAGTTATGTCGGGTCCAGGTGTTTGTGTATGTGAGTTTCAATATTTGTGAACACACCCATGATACAGGATAAATTGAACTATTCCCAGTAATCTTACCACTGGGAAACGTACTACTGGGTGTTTTTCCCAATCGACTTACCTATGTTGGTAGAACTAAACAGAGATTTAAAAAACAAAAACAAATTGAATTATCCTGAATTATTTCAGCATAGTCCTTCATCACTTTGGCCGTGGCCGTTTCGCTTCATGTCTAACTACTGTTATAAATGCGAAAGTTTAAGTCGATGGATGGATGTATGTTTGCTTTCACACAAAACTACGTAACAGTGTGGAAAGCTGATAGTTTATAATCTGGATTAAAACATGGATAGGTTTTATTCCGATAATGCAATACCGTGCGACAATAAGGTAATCCTGGCAGGCAAAGAAGTGGATACAAGCTATTTTAATAAAAAGAAAGCAATACAAAATAAAGAACAAAGCTAGACAACTAAATTAATTGCTTTTCTAAATCCGTTGCAACTAAATAAATCCCACTTAGTTCTGATTAAATCAGGTTACTTTATCGAACAGACATTTTTACAGAACAAAGTTATCTAAAACTAAAATGCTAGTGGTCCGATTCAAAGCTTGGAGATACACAAATCGGATTTGCGACCGCTTGCATGTACACTGTGCAGTAAGAATGGAGAAAAAAAAACTGAAGAATAAAAGGCTCAAGCTGAGCAAAGGCCGGCTGGGCTGTGGAAAGTACTTGTTTATTGGAAAATGCGCAACGTTATATTTGTGTTAATTAAATTTAATTTAAACAAAAATATAACAGATAATTTATTAATACTTTAATTCCGACTTAATTTTAAGAAAAACAAAGAAGACTATGATTTAATAAATTATTGGAGATGCAGTATTTGTAATGATCCACTTTTTAAAATTAGGAATTGTTTATTCAATTCATGATCATTTACCGCCATCGTTGGTGTTCCCCACAGCACACATGTCAGTTCAGTCACTCCACAATGACCCCGGGGGCCTTACCGCAGCCATTGCAGTGTGCCCAAAGCTAGGATTGACCACCCTAAAGTATTTTAGGTAAAAAAAGTAAAGCAATAACGACATTTCCCACCTTTTTCACACCTGCTCTTGATAAACTCGAGTTGAAAACAAAAAGCATAAAAGTATTTTATTAAATTACCATTTAAGTATGAAAAGATAGCCCCATAAAGTGGAAGGAGACCCCATAATTTTTTTCCACCTGGATAAACACATCTTAGGAATGGTCCCGATAAAAACCCCTCTTGCATAAAGAATCTTACGCTCTCTTGAGCCAATAACATTTCGCTGCGATCTTACGATAAGCAATATTCATCGAGAATTTTATGATATTTTGATGTATTTCCATATTAGTTTTAGAGTGGAAAGTTCTGAGTACTTTGATTCAATATCAAAAAGTTATTATTTGAGACATGAACAATGGATCTGTCGCCGTTGTGATGATTTCTGGTAGGGAACGTCGTCGTTGTCAAAGTCTTTGAAGTTAGGGTTACTATGATGATGAATACCTTAACTGGTGCTTTGTCATAATTCATTTTGGTAGAAGTAACACTTTTTCATCACCATCACATAACCACTTTTCATCAAGGTAAACAACATCCAAAAATAACTGTAACCAACCAATTATAAGCAATAATCAAAGCTGTCAAAACGTGAATCAAAAACATCTCCAGAAACATGCACAAAACAGTAAAATCAAAAATGGTGCTGTTATTTAATAAATTTTAATTTTTTTTTTTTTTTTTTAAATTAAAAAATGTTTGTAGCTATCTTTATGTTCGAGTTAATTTTAAAACAATGTAAATATAAAGCTAATTTTTTTTTTAAATACGATTATTTAGACCAATATTTTATTTAATTGTACTGAATAATAATAATATACTTTATTGACACAAATCATTCCAATAATTACTTATTCTCTAGAAAAAGTTCACAATAATTAAATACGTCTGAAACCCTGATTCCTAAACTAGGAATACCTGTGACTCAGGAATCAGTGATCTACTGCCGCTTGGGCACTGTAAATACTTCAAATTGGTGTGAAGGGCCAGTGAGTTGACTTTAAACAAAATTAGCATATTATTAAGGGTGTTACAAAAAAAAAAAATGTTTACAAAACAGTCAGTTACCACACAGCATCCGCAACACGAACAAACAAAGCTGTCTCGATTGTGAACAGTTCACGGGCAACCAAGCGGCTTATTTTTGCATGAACTTGACGTCCAACATAGCTTGGAAAATAAATAAAATAAGGAATTAACAGCTACTTAATTGTGTGGCTTCTTGTTCAAAGAATAAATATAGGGGCGTAGAGAGCTAAAAAGAAGTTCTTTCATTATAAAAGTGGCCCCACTGTGATCTTTTCTGGTGCTTTTTATGTAAGAAGTTGAGAAGGGATTGTGATTTTTACTGCATTCTTAGCAGCTGAAGTGACGAATAATTTATTTTTAGTTCGTTTTTTTTTATTTAGGGGGACACTCTTTTATTTTGCAGATCTATTTCTTTAGTAACTATATTAACGTACTAGTGGGCGCCCGCGGCTCCGCCCGCGTGAATGTCGGTTACCGCTGCAAAAAGCCTACTCAGGAAAGTCACGGTCAGCAACATGATTCCCAGGTCTATTCACAGACACTGACACTAACATCGACGACGCAGTCATCGCAAACAATCGACATAGATAGATATTCTGTGTCGCGGACTTTTTTGTAGATATTTATAAGATCAACAATTAATTAGAACATTTTATGGTTCTATCTTTTATAGTTTAGGCAGCGTACGCAAAATAAGTAACTTTTCTGGTTGTTATCTTACGGAACCCTATTTTTCTCCAAAATAAAATATGTTACTCGTGGATAATGTAGCTTTCGAATGGTGAAAGATTTTTTAAAATCGGTCCAGTAGTTTTTGAGCCTATTCATTACAAACAAACAAAGTTTTCCTCTTTATAATATTAGTGTAGATAGTGTAGACTACCAAAATAACTGATATTCGTACCTACTATTGCTTCAACTATAAAGAAATAAAATGGAAACTAATAATATATTTAAACACTACCAAAACCTCTAATACCTATTTCATAAAATAACAACAAAACAAATCTAAAAATAAACTATTTAAAGACTAAAAGTAAAAAGGGGCACACCGCAATCGCGGCGGTAAGACCCCTCTTTGAGGAGTGGCTGGATAGGGGTCACGGCGTCCTGACCTACCGCATGACGCAGGTCTTCACCGGACACGGAAGTTTCGGGAGATACCTGTGTCTGATAAGGAGGGAAAAAACTCCTGGGTGTCACCACTGCGAGGATCGTCCGGAGGACACGGTGGAGCATACGTTGCAGGACTGCCCTTCTTGGGCAGAGCACCGCCGTGTCCTCACGACGGCGATAGGCGGAGACCTCTCGCGCCCGGCACTGGTCGAGGCCATGCTGCGGGGCGAGACGGTGTGGTAAGCGGTCGCCTCCTTCTGCGAAGCAGTCATGCTCGCGAAGGAGGAGGCGGGCCGCGTGAGGGAGAGGACAGCGTCCTCCCTCCACCCCAGCCGAAGTGGTAGAGGCCCACGGCGACGGCCGTCGCAAGACGATCTCCGGCCACCGTAGGCGCGGGCATGCGGGCGGCGAGTAATGGGCGACTCGCTGTCCGACCATGGACCATCCCGCAACCCCGGCAGGCTTTGGCCCTCTACAGGCCCCGTCATTATGCTGACACTCCTTGAGGCGCGCGTGGAACACAACGCGCCGTCGACCCGGGACTCACAACTTACCGTGACCCCGGTACATAAAGGGCTATTGAAGGACACCGTAGATTTTAGTCAGTCAAGTCTGACAGACCCTACCGCCCTGCCCTGGGTGGGAGGACGTAAGAGGAGACAAATATAATCAGAAAGCTCCGAACTGCTAAGTTATCGGGAGTTTCACGTGTTATTGTGAGTCAACCATAAAAGACAGACATATGCTGTCAAGGAATATTTTTATATAATTTTAAGGAGAACATTTCCGTCATACATGATTTCTATGTAGCTTTAACCATTAAGGCTGCACACGCGACGGAAGTTTAAAAAATAGAGTAACTTCTCCCGTTTTCCCAATATTTCCCTTCACTGCTCTGCTCCTATTGATCGTAGCGTAATGAAAAGAATACTATAACCTGCCCAGGAGTATGAAGAATAATTGTGCCAAATTTCGTTAAAATCCGTTGAGTAGTTTTTGTTTCTATAACGAACATACAGACAGACAGACAGACAGACAGACAGACAGACAGACAAAAGTTTTTCTGATTGCATTTTTTGCACCAGTAGCGATCCCTAATCAACCATTGATAGTTATTTTTTAAATATATTTAATGTACAGAATTGGCCTCACTACAGATTTATTATAAGTATAGATTTGTTTCTTCATAACTAACTAACTCGTACTATACTTTGTGAGTAACCCTTCTGGTAAAGTATCATGGACAAAGGCAATCAGTGACCTGAAAGTCTAAAAAACAGTCTTACTAAAGAGTATCGTATTATCCAGTACTAGCTGGGTAGTGGAAGTCCGATAGCCAGTCGCTCCATGCATGATAGAAATTCAGCTGCATTCGGAAGACTGGAAACTGAACTCAACTTAGTTGGGAAAAGCCAAAAGCAGTTGATGTTGAACTGCTTAAGGCTAAATTACTCAAGATTTTTTTTTTTTTAATCTAGCTTGCAGGTTTCTTATAGCATAAATAAAGACTTAAAATATTTTAAACCGTTAAAGTAAAATACGGGCAAAAATAATCCAGAACATTACTTTTTCCAACCATTGTCAATTTCGGCGTCGGCGTCGTGTGAAAATTTTCATAACCCATACAGCGTAAAGTTGTATTCGGCTGAAAAGGGCTGTCCGTAAATTTTTAGGGTTCCATTGAAGCCAAAATTGTGTGCTAGGTTTTATTTATTGTTTTTAATATCGGTATCGACACTTACATAGTTAGGAATGGAGGGAATTAGGTGGGGTTCCCTGTCGATCTGTGAAAGGGTCGAGTTTTATGTGAGTCAATTTTATTTAAGGGTTTATTTTGTCACATCAAGTTCGTGATTTTAGGAGGTGTGTTGGTAATGTCTTTTATTGCTTGACAATATTTAACATGCAAAAGGGCTTTTTACATAAAGAATATCACAACTTATAAGTATTTTATTTTTAATTTTAAATTTGTTTTGAACACAACTGACCATAAAAATATTTATATACAGAATCTCTTGTTATTTCTCGGTAAGTATGGGCGCAACAGGAAGAACGCCATCTACAACCAACCTTACGTAATACATAATTATATTCTGTAGCTCGAAAACGAAAGTATAACACGAAACTTTCTTCCCGTCTCACTTACACAAAAGTAATAGTTCTGATCCTAAAACAATACAAAAATACCATGAAAAGGGCAAGAAGTTTTCTTCCAAGGCCCCCGCATCATAGAGCAACAAGCTAATTTACTTTTCCACCCACGGTCGGTCAAATAACGTAATAAAATACCTATACGTGATCACGCCCGCCGGCTCCCTCGTTTACTCCTATAGTAATTGAGTATACACTTTGCGGTCAAATATTCATAAACGTCGCACGAAGATTGGCTCATATTATATTTTTAAAAGTTACGTACGTTTTTGTGTATACCCGACTGTTTTATGGTTTTTTGTGTTTATTTTTTGTAGGATTTATGGACTAATGGAATTTTGATAATGTTTTAGGTACATTTGTTGTGTTCCTTATTATTCCCAAATTGTTATTTGGAAGGCCGAGTCAGATTGCTGACAACTCTTTGACCCGGGCATGGTCCTTGATCGGACGGCAAGTCACCAATTACTCACCGTCCGCATGCGGTAGCTGGAAATTGCTTTGCAACGTCCGTTGCCGTGGAAGTCTCCCGGGGAACACTATCCACTATGAAGTGGTGTAATCATAAATGGGCATATCAATTTAAGCACATCGTTTGCGTTTTCAATACTGAATAAATTAAATACGAGTACAGCAATTCCTTTGCTTTAATTTAAAATAAATCTAAGTAACTTTTCACGGCACAACAGAATACAGGATTAACACCCACAAAACAACAATCCACAGGTAAATAAATCACTAACCCATTGCCTCAAAAACCTCAGGTTGATAGTAAAAAACAGTATTTTCATTTAAAACCCAGCTTGAATACCGGACCTTTAAAATTCGGCTTTAAAAGTAGCCACAAAATTTATAGCTACATCAATCCCGGATTTTTAAAAGGCCGTAAACGAAAAATTACTAATAAAACTCGCTTCGATAAAGGTGAAAGTTTAAAAATAAAACTGGACTAAAACACAATTACAGTATTGACCTTTAACACCCGCCATTTTGTTTTGATTTCATTACATTCAGTCGGATCCTACTGAGTAATGGTCGCGTGTTTGTGCGCAGTGTTTTTTTTTTTGTTGAAATCAATGCATTGACAATTCGTTAGACTATTTTGGACTAGATATGTCGAGTGTATCGTGCAAGACAAACATGACAGCTATCAGTTAGTTTTGATCCAATATCAAAACTAACTGATAGCTGTCATGTTTAGTATCTATTATGCCTTTGTCAAACAGACAGGCGAAAGCGAAGCGAGTCCGAAGCGATACCGAACCGAATCGAGACGTCAGTCCGATAGTTCTGTCACGCTATCGGATCGCTTTCGCTTTTCTATGTGACTGGATTCAAACAATTCCATACATTACAAATAAAAACGCCTCACTTCGTATTCGCCACGCCTGTCTGTTTGACAAAGGCTTTAATGTTAAATCAAAACAGCTTTTACAGATTCACCCTCATAAGCAAAATAACCTTTTTTTTTTTTTTTTTTTTTTTTTTTTTTTATCGTGGTAAAATCATCAAATGAGTCCTCCCACCCAGGGCAGGGCGGGAGGGACTGTCAGACTTGTACTGACTAAAATCCACGGTGTCCTTCACTAGCCCTTTACGTACCGGGGTCACGGTAATCCCTTGGTCCCGCGACCCCAGCAGGCTTTGGCCCTCTACAGGCCCCGTCACTATGCTGACACTCTTTGAGGCGCGCGTGGAACACAACGCGCCGTCGACCCGGGCATGGTCCATGGTCGGACAGCGAGTCGCCCATTACTCGCCGCCCGCATGCCCGCGCCTACGGTGGCCGGAGATCGTCTCGCGACGTCCGACGCCGTGGGCGTCTACCACTGCGGCTGGGGTGGAGGGAGGACGCTGTCCTCTCCCTCAGGCGGCCCGCCTCCTCCTTCACGAGCATGACTGCTTCGCAGAAGGAGGCGACCGCTTCCCACTCCGTCTCGCCCCGCAGCATGGCCTCGACCAATGCCGGGCGCGAGAGGTCTCCGCCTATCGCCGTCGTGAGGACACGGCGGTGCTCTGCCCAAGCGGGGCAGTCCTGCACCGTATGCTCCACCGTGTCCTCCGGACGATCCTCGCAGTGGTGACACCCAGGCGTTTCTTCCCTCCCTATCAGACACAGGAACCTCCCGAAACTTCCGTGTCCGGTGAGGACCTGCGTCATGCGGTAGGTAAGGACGCCGTGACGCCTATCCAGCCACTCCTCAAAGAGGGGTCTTACCGCCGCGATTGCGGCGTGCCCGAAGCAAAATAACCTAGATAATAATAATATTGTGACGTGTAAATCGGCGTAACCATGAAAAGAGAATTATATTTTCATTTTTTAACCCGTTAGATAAAAAAAACATTACAGAAACACACTATACTCAAATACGTTCCCACAAAAACGAATTAAAAAACGAAAAGCGCCGTGGTAATATAATTCCTTTACGCCTTACAAATCAAACCGAGGCTGTCCGCTCTTTCATTTCCATGCTGAAACATGACCAGTGTACAAACCACACTTATCTTTTTCCGTATATTAGGACCACCATTCATCTCCTGGCTGGAACACCAAACATTTACATATAAAGGAGTGACCACATATATCGGGTGGTACCGGTACAGCTTTATGTCCATGCAAAGAAAAAACTACTTTGTTTGGCCATTGTCAGAATAGACAACGGGGTTCAACATCACAGATGGAAAGCATTTGACATGAAGTGTCAAGTGTTTTAACAGCGACTGCTTTTTTTTTTACGTGGTAAAATCTTCAAATGAGTCCTCCCACCCAGGGCAAAGCGGGAGCGACTGTCTGATTCGTACTGTCTAAAATCCACGGTGTCTTTCAATAGCCCTTTACGTTCCGGGGTCACGGTAATTCGTACAGTCCCGCGACCACTTAAACATAACTAGCGAAATTTTTACAGTTCTACCGAACTCTTCGGTGATTGTAATGCATGTTAAATTAACCGTACGAAAATAATGTATTTAAAAGTTTAGATGTACGGATTTATCTATAGATGCTTGCTGCACAAACACGTCAGAAAGGCTGAAAGAATAGGATGGTACAGCGACAGGTTATCATCTGGAACAGACAGTACCACTCAATTCGATTCCATATACCAGTCCAATAAGCGTATACCACACCATTTCATTTCCCCAACTTTATACGTAAAACTTTAGCAAAAAAATCCCGCCCTCGGACTCTACTAAATTAACCATATTCAAAGGAAGACGTTTCAATTTGTACGCAGCCGAGTTTGTCAGTAAAAAATAGGAAAATGGCTGACCGCCGGATGAAAAAGTGCTAAAGGATTTTGCGACCTTCATGTTATAAAAGGACCTATATAAGTTGCCGTAATGATCATTTTCCTCGTGACATTTTGATAAATGGACCATAAATGTGCTGTTGTTATTGATATTTTCTTTAGCAGTATCTCAGTTATTATATCTAAGGGAATAAAAGAATGAAAAGTAATTTGACGATGCTTAAAAATCTTATTCGAATTGCCGAGATTCACTAGCATTTTCTTATTTAGAAAACGCAGGTTTTACCTCATAATTATTATTTACGTGCTAATGCAGGCGTTGCCGACGTGAAGTTTGGTAATTATCCCATGTGATCGTCATACTGGGGTAAAAAGTATCCGAGTACCAAATGTAATATTATGGAGATCTCTTTAAGGGCCCAATTTAATAAGACTGATTTTATTAGAATTCGTAGGCAGTACTTTTTTGGTTAATTTATCTAATTTTAGGTCTATGACAGGAACAAGGAATACATCTTTACATAATGACCTACCGGAAAACGTTATGGAGTTCCCAAACTTTATAATATTCAATCTTACATATACTATATAAAGATAAAAGTACTTTAGTGTCACTTAAAGTCGAACTAGAGGTAGTTTCCCGGCGTTTCGTATACCTGCATCTTGTGCCAAGAACTCGAATTCCGGATAATTTACAAATGTTTTTCCGTCTTCATTGAATATACTGTTCGAGAGATTTCATGATCGTGTAAACTTGAACATGAACGTTTATCTGAAATTCTATCATATACCTACTATGGTATTTTTTATTTTATTTTAATAGGAAAATGAATTGTTCTAGAGAAGCCGGCCAAGATTATGTCAGATTTACGCTGGCTGTCGTGGGGTGGTAAATCATGAGGATAAAAAGTAAAAAGCTACTTAATCTGAGCACGCCTTCTCTCTCTTTGTTTAAACTCTTTCTTTTTCACACTTATTTGTATGCTTTACTAGTTTCCATCTGCGACCTCGTCTGAGTCAATCAGGTTAAAAATTAAAGTGCCAAACATTCGTATCAATTCATCAATTTTTGCATGAAAGGCATAAGTGGTGAACATAATTGGTACACCCACACTTTTCAAGTAACGTTTAAGCTCCATATCCTCATTCTTGGACCGGCCTCAAACAGAGACTGTATTTTTTTTTATTGTTGTCTAGATTTATAAATTTTTAGTTTCTTATATTGTGTGCTCATTCTTTCATTTTTTTACCACTATTGAGAAATTCCTGGAAAAGGCCAAAATAGTTTTCGCACGAAAGAGTAACAAATACATTCAGGTTTATTACATTGCATGAAACCTCCATATTCCAGAGGGGTAAGCTAATGTATATTGTATATAATGTACATCTCGCCAGTTGTGTCTTAAGCTCGTAATAGGGGCATGCCTATTCCCATTAGTCGATCACAAATCTAGACTCGGGGCTGCCATTTAGAATTTCCTAAGCCCATAGTGTTAATGGAACTCCCTGGTGAAGGAGGATTAGAAACGACTGGGTTGTGGACAACAAACAGCTTTAAATATTTATCATATTTATGTCGTTTACTCGGTTATTATTTAATTAATAATATTTACAGTTAAAATGTCACGTAATTATTGGAAATCTAAACTATACAGGGTTATTATTTTAAATTGGCCACCAGGGGGAAATCCGCATCCATAAGAGATATGGAAAAAAATCATGACATAGACCATTTTTTTAAATTGTTTTTGTGTATGTAAGGATCATTTTATTGTATGGGAACAAAAAAAATCAGGACGGCGAAATTTGGTTTTCTTTATACAAATTAATTGCACGAAAAAAACCGATTGTTTTATGATGCTCTTTGACTTCATTGTATTGGCAGGAAAATATTTAAATGTTTACATTTGTTCCGCTGCCCCGTACTTAGGCCTTTGTCAAACAGACAGGCGAGTCCGAAGCGATAACGAACCGATACGAGACGTCAGTCCGATAGTTTGGTCACGCTATCAAACAATTCCATACATTACAAATAAAAACGCCTCGCTTCGCATTCGTCACGCCTGTCTGTTTGACAAAGGCTTAAGTCACTGCTCACAGCGGCATGGTCGTTAACAGGCTGTAAAGTTCCTCTGTTTCAAAATGATATACATAATTGTCTATTACAAGCTACTAATGAGAATAGACACTCATCAAATATACGACATACGCAGTGGGGATAGATGGGAATAGACGCAAAAAAATATGGCGAAATAGTTGTTCTCTGAAATTGTTACTTTTTTTTTTGACTGTACTGCTTTAGGCTTAAACTATAGTTTTATTTATTCATTTTGGGTCGGTACCAGTCGGAACAGACGGAAACAAATATTAAAATTAAATGGATCCGGCAACCGGACCGCGGCGTCAGTTAATTGCGGTCCCAGTCGCCGGAAACCTGCTACAACAAAGTAAAAAATAAGAACCGAAACCTAACTAAATAGGTCCTTCATAAAAACCGATCGCATCGGCTACCTTACAGCAGTATTACCTATCAACATTTTCTTCCTGCTCTTTACGACTCCTACAAAAACCATACCAATATTAGGAACCTATACACAGCAATTTTCGATACAAAAACATTTTACTCTGAACACCTGACCGCGTTTTAACTCCGTAAAGTTTTTTCGTATACTCTGTTTTGCCTCCCCTCATTCCCGATATGTACTTTGAATATTTAGAAGTTCCTATAATAACGAACATCGGCTGTGGATAAAAACGTTAAACCAACATGTTTACGTTTTACTGAGAAACCAGACATGTTTAAAAGGACTGCAGAAGGATTGTTTGTTTATTATTATTTGTTTTCTTTACATAGTATAAAACAAAGTTACTAAGCACCATCTCGGAAATGGATCGCAAATGTATCAACTTGAGTCATTTATGCCTTTGTCAAACAGACAGGCGAAAGCGAAGCGAGTCCGAAGCGATACCGAACCGAAGCGAGACGTCAGTCCGATAGTTCTGTCACGCTATCGGATCGCTTTCGCTTTTCTATGTGACTGGATTCAAACAATTCCATGCATTACAAATAAAAACGCCTAGCTTCGCATTCGTCACGCCTGTCTGTTTGAAAAAGGCTTTAATGTTCTTTGTAAGAAACTCTTTACTGAAAAGCACACTAATGGAACGTTTTCGATCATACTGTATTAGTACATAATGTAAACGATTCACCTCAGGACTAGCACAATCCGAGATATGACGCGTGTTCAACCAGCGGTAGCCGCGCTTAGGCCTCTGCCTCGAATCTTGCGGGCAGCGGGGCGGCGGCGGCGGCGGCGCTCGCTGTTCGCCCCCGCCCCGCTGCCGCGCCGCTATTTCCGAGGGCCGGTCCATTTGAATGTATGCCTAAGATCCAGCCGCTCCCGCGCCACCGCCGCCGCCGCCCCGCTGCCCGCAAGATTCGAGGCAGAGGCCTTACGGCTCGTCGTCCCTGCGCTTGTGCAAGCGAGGTCCACCAACAGTCAGCATCGCCTAACTATAGCCTAATTGACGTGTCGGAGCTGCTGATCCACTTTGGTTACGTGCTTGATTTCATTAATTGACGCCTGTTTGACGGCAAGGCGAAAAGCGACACGGTGACAATCCCTTTCCGAGTTAATATTTGTGCTATTCCCCTAAATCTTAGTGACGGGCCCTCCAGTAGAAAGCCTGCCGGGTTCGCAGGACTCACGAATTACCGTGAACCCCGTACGTAAACGGCTATTGAAGGACACCGTGGATTTTAGTCAGTACGAGTCTGTTCCTCCCGCTCTGCCTTGTGTAGGAGAACTCATGTAATAATTTTATCACGTAAAAAAAAACCTCTTAATCTGTCTAAGCCTATGTAACTTCCGAACGACGGTACTAAATGGAATAAATATTTTTGTGTTTTTGTACTATTACAACGTTTAAAATTTTCGGAAAATCTACCCGGTGGGTCGAAAATTAAAACATGAAACCGGAGTGAGTAGCTAGTATTTCACAAGTTGATCACGTCTTGTATTTTAATTGATGTACTATCTGAGTTAAACTACTGGTTCATTCTTATTCTGCCAACTAAGAGCGTAGTTGGATTGATGGCCACCCATCCCACCATGCAAATAGGTCCCCAACAATGGCTTATAGCCATTGTGTGTATTATAATAGCGGCTATTTTTACGGAACCACAAGATTTACTCGCAAATAAATGCGATTACCTACAAATTGTGCTGAGATTCATACAATTTATTCCTTAAGCTTTGCTGTATAAGTAGGCTTTATTTACGTACTTATTATCTAAGTTCGTTCTATTTTCTCAGCCGATCTTGTGATTAAATGTTTGTTTAGTAGGCGAATTTCTACAGGACAGGCTATTTTTATTACTTGGAGTTCTATCGACCGCGCAATATCTACAGTAACTTATATTGCGTAGGTCTAATTTAAGCCATTCTTAGATTACAAATACAATTCAAGTCATTGACACGGTTCCACTTCTTTAATGCTTTCACAAACAGGGAGTTCATTGCGGCGAAGCGCTCGGTTAGCGTGCCCTTAGCTTGATTACGTCGTCGTTCATCCCGCTGAACGTCGGCACTAGCGTGGCGTGTTTTATGTGTCGACTAACATACATTTTTCATAGTAAGTAAGCACGCCAAGAACACGCCACACTAACGTCGCCCCATGCCGATCTTGCTATCTGGGAACGCCTCAAAGCCTTTGTCAAACAGACTGGCGTGGCGAATGCGAAGCGTGACGTTTTTATTTGTAATGTATAGAATTGTTTGAATCCAGTCACATAGAAACGCGAAAGCGTGACAGAACTATCGGACTGACGTCTCGCTGACGTCTCGCTTCGGTTCAAAAACGCTTCGCTTTCGCCGGTCTGATGACAAGGCATATAAGAGCATAAAGGCATAGGCATAAGTGTTCACGTTATAAGAAACGTTTGGAAACAATTAGTGCGAATTAGTAAAATAGCAACAAGTTAAAGGTGGCTGTAATACTCCATGCAGAATCGGTCTTGTGATTTGTTAAGTTCCTGAGGCATTATCACGAGTTTTTGTAAAAGGGGACTTTGAAGTTTATTTGATGGATGAAATAAGTGTTGCTGGTTCATAGGCTTTTTTTACTTTATAAAATCATCGAATGAATCCTCCCACCGGGGACTGCTGTCAGCTCTTTGAGGCGCGCGTGGAACACGACGCGCCGTTCGTTTATAGGCTAGGGGCGCTTTTTCATTCTCCATACAATTTACGTCATATAGTATTTCTACAAGTACGCTGTACTTGAAGACTGACTGCCAAATTCATGATAGGGCCTCTGAAGACACAAGGTACTTCAAAATTAAAACTAGAATTACAAATTAACCAAACTCTTGTCAATACCACAGTAAAATAGTCAACACTGAAGAACCCCTTAAGAATAACAAAGCTTCTTTAAACTTACGGAACGCAGTTAATTAAAAAGGGAAACAAAATAAAGTGTTGTTTGCGTGGGAAGAAAATTCTAATTGACTATTAAGTAAGCGGGTGGAATGAAAATATAAAACTGAGGACTTTTTATAAAAGAAAAATAGTTAAACGGATTTCGACCTTATTACTTCATAATTTCTTTTACGGTTAAACTAGTTTTGTTTTTTATTGTGAACGCTGAACGTAGAACCCATAAAGATGGCGACAAAAATAGTTTGGTAGTTAAATAGTAAAACATTGGGGAAAAGTCAAAAGTGAGAACTAGTATACAGGGTGTACATGTCATGTCAGGACATGATTCTGGAACCCCCCATGTTGGAATTTTTCGTCGGTTTTTCCCAAATTTTCTCATTTTCTTTTGAGTTTTTTTTTACTTTAGACTATTCATAATCGTTATTCTGACTTAACCCAAACTTACATTGCTACTTAAAAGTAGAAATGTAAATAATACTAGAAATGGGTGTTTTCTCAGCTGTTTATAAAAGGTCATCGTATACCTAAATACTGTGACCAGTACCGCAGTACCTGTAGAACTTAATGCGCGGCAGACTATTTAAAAAAAAAACAAATATTAAAAAAAAATTGAAAGAAACCGACGAAAGATTCCAACACGGGGGCGTCTGGAATCATGTCCTGGACCCATGGTAGCCGTTTGTGCATCGATGTCTCTTACAACCTGTATAATGTACCCGCAGTTGGGAAACAGGAAGTCTGTGAGAGGAACTCTGTGAGAGAGGGACTGTGTGAGAGGGAGTGGAGTATAATCCACAGCGCTCGGATTGTAAGTTGCCATCGGGAGAATATCGTTATCGTTTCCAGCCCTCCTTTATCAACCACCACCACCACCTTTCCCAAAACTGTATCGATGGAAACTATGAGTTACATGATACTGAGTACAAACTTCAAAAACCATCTCAAGTTAAATAAATAAATAAATAAAGAATGATCACCAAAGGTTCTGTTATAATTTTGGCGATTGAAAAAGAGTGTCCATGGAGTTTCTTGCCTGTTCTTCTCCATAGAGATCTACGCTTTAGAATGGGCATCTACAGTACTTTCACAGGTTTTATGTCTTGTGACTGGGACTGTAGCCTCTTAACTATTTTTATACAATTTTATTTTACTTTTGTCTTTTGACAATTCAAAAGTGCCTGTAACTGGCCTACTTGAAATAAATTATTTGATTTTGATTTTCAAGTATAATCCTTAACTCTAAGGTTGCCTTCTACTAAAATAAGCTCGTATCACTTACCAACTACATGGATGTATGCCGAGCGCACTTGCGTGTGGAATGAAGGCGCGTCCGCCGACACTTCGCACCGGTACCTGCCTGCCAGTGTGCGCGCTGCCTCGCGGAGCACCACTTGCTGGGAAGTTGATCTCGATATCTACGGACAAAAGTATTGTTTATCAGAAGCGGCTCTAACAACCTTCACCTAAATATTTACGGGAGTATTGAAGAAAATAGAGGAGTTCGTGGCTAAATAAATACAGCCGCACAGGCCGATCTACCGGGTTAAGCCGCACTTGCCGAGGTTGGTCTGTGGATGGGTGACCATCTGTCACAGCGAGTTTCCTCCGTGCCTCGGAAAGCACGTAAAGTCGTTGGTCCCGGCTGTCATTTGTAGATCTATGACAGTCGTTACTGTTAGTCAGAAACTCTAAAGTATAACAACCAGTCTTACCATAGGGTACTGGGTTACTGGGTTTTGGAGGTCCGATAGGCAGTCGCTCCATGTAAAATACTGATATCCAGCTGCATCTGGTTTGACTGGAAGCCGACCCCAATATAGTTGGGAAAAGGCTAGGCAGATGATGATGAAGAAAATGTGTAAAAAAAACTTTTTTGTTTTGTTTTAAAGGTTTAACACGGTTTCACAAACAAACACAAAAAGGTATAAAATAACTTATTTTTTCGGAAGTCGGCTGGCGGAAGTAAGCTTTGTTTTATATTTAACTAGCCCCGGCTTCGCACGGGTGCAATGTCTACTATATTATTAATGCTATATACTTATAAACCTTTCTCTTGAATCACTCTATCTATTAAAAAAAAAAAAACAAATCAAAATCCGTTGCGTTGTTTTAAAGATCTAAGCATATATAGGGAAAAACAGACAGGGGGGAAGCGACTTTGTTTAATACTATGTAGTGATTGAGTTTTGCCACCGACTTCTGAAGAAAAGTTATTTTACGTATTTGTTTATGAAATCCGCTCCTTTTAAATGGAATATAAAAAAAATACTCTTTTTTAGTTTAATTTCAACAAAAATCTTCAAATAATTGACGTATTTAGAAATCTGCCATGCAAGTCCGGGGGGATAACAAGAATAAAAATAATAAGCGACAGACTATCATTTATCTGGATGACACATGTCACTCCATGAAAGGATCGTGACGCAAGTTTTCCGAAAGGCGTCTCAATGGACCAAAATCTGTCTGCTTACCAATTACGTATTTTTGTTCCCATTCACATCTCGTCTAAGATGGTGTGCTAGACAAAACTAATCAGATCAGGCCAAATTACTCATGGGAGAGACATTTCCCCAGTACTGAGCTGACGCTGGCACCTTTTACTTTTTCTTTGGTATTATTTTGACATCATGACAACGAAGTCTTCAATTACCGATGATCTAGCTCAGCAGTACAAATGATGGGCTAAAGGCTTTTTTTTATCGTGGCAAAATCATCAAATGAGTCCTCCCACCCAGGGCAGAGCGGGAGGGACTGTCAGACTCGTACTGACTAAAATCCACGGTGTCCTTCACTAGCCCTTTACGTACCGGGGTCACGGTAATTCGTAAGTCCCGCGACGGGCTAAAGGCTACTTGAAATTCTGGAAAAGTGTTGTAGGCATGCTAAAAACTTGCTTCATACTTCTTCAATATAGTAAGCTTGTTCCAGTGAGTGAAAAAGACAGAGCTATACAAGTCATCTAGCGCCACCTCGTTCACTCACTGGAACAAGCCTGGTTTTAAGACGTCATAATACGGTCCGTCAGGCCTATTAGTGGAATGCTACAATTTCTACTAAGGTTGTATGTCAATCTGTTAAAATAAATTCGCGAACTAAATCCCATTTACGAATATATGATTGGAATCATTGAACTATAAACTTTGAATATTGAGGTCCATAATCAAAACTTTTACCCAGTAATTTGAGTGCTATTCATAAATTGGCCCGCTATGTAACGAGACACGTGTATGAAATGTTAGAAATTAATTTTCCATTCCCAAATTCAATGTCTCATTATTAAGTTATAATTGAAACATTACGTGAAATGAACTCTAAAATTACCAAATTTTTAATTGTTCATTATTTATGTACAATGACAACCCAAATTAATTATTCTGACTATCCATTAATAGGTTGCGGGCAGCGAGTAATGGGCAACTCGCTGTCCGACCATGGACCATGCCCGGGTCGACACGGTGCGTTATGTTCCACGCGCGCCGGGGCGACGGGACTGTACGAATTATCGTGACCCCGGAACGTAAAGGGCTATTAAAGGACACCGTGGATTTTAGTCAGTACAAGTCTGACAGTCCCTCCCGCTCTGCCCTGGGTGGGAGAACTGTGGTGAATCAGTGGTATCAGCCCCGACTTACGAGTTGTAAGTACCAGATGCCAGGCGCATTACTTTGCGTAATTTATTTCATCAATACTGCTCTCAAGACGATGAAGGGAAACATCGCGAGGAAACCGGTATGTCCTAGAACCAAAAATTCGAAGACATGTGACATCTACCAATCCGCACTGGGCTCGCGTGGTGGATTATGGGCCACTCCCTCTTACAGGGAGGAGGCTTATGTTTGAGACATTAGTGGGAACATATAAATGCTGATTATGATGATGATATTAAAAGTGGTTGGTTACAAAAATATTATTCCTTTGACCCGTTTTTGTCTCTTTTGTATCAGTGACTCAAGAAAAATCCTCAACAAAAGCTAAAATAACTAAAATGCAGCAGAAATCTTTTAAAAAAGCAGTGTCCAATAAACGGTTGAATAGCCACAACAAAGTTCAACGTCTGTGTTCTTCAAAGCGACGGGAGCGTAATTAAAACACTTTTTTTTCCATTTCAATGTCCAGCAATATCCTGTGTCCCACTTCTCCTTATTGATCCGACATTGGAAAATAAAATTGCCAGTCCCCACCCCCCCTTGTTTACTGACCAAGTTCCGAGCTCATTTTAATTTCTCACGATATTTTCCCCTTTATTATCTTTGATGACAGGAAGAGTTGAGCGGCCCATTGTTCGAACGCTGCTCGCTTCATAATCTCCCTCCCAAACGCCGGAATAAAAATTTCTATTGTATCGGAATCAGCGAGATTACTACGATTTCTGTCGCTTTTTATTTTGTCAGTTCTTCCGGATAAGGTTGGGACCTTCCTTTCTTAGATTGTCGATATTCGTACTAAACTCGAACACTCCATTTTTATTACGCGATAAAATTTTACTACGCTAGTTCGGAATACTGATTTTTATTGGGAAATATTCTTATTGAGATAATTGTATGTTCCCATTGAAATAATAGGGTTATTTTTTGGGTGAAAAATACGTTTTTTATTTTCAAGATTGTTTTAAAATATTGTCTTTTTTTGTGGTCGCGGGACTAACGAATTACCGTGACCCCGGTAAGTAAAGGGCTATTGAAGGACACCGTGGATTTTAGTCAGTACAAGTCTGACAGTCCCTCCCGCCCTGCCCTGGGTGAGAGGACTCATTTGATGATTCTACCACGATAACAAAAAAGAAAAAAAAAGTATGAATTTTTTATCATATTTCGCTTAAAATATTTAATTATCCAACAGATTTTTTTTCTTAAATATGTGATAGGTACTAAAAAAAGATTAGTAAACAGCGGCCTAAGTTAATACGCTTTAGTACATTTTTCATTCATTCCCCGATGACCCAAAACAAACATTATTAAATTCCTGAGCCCAGCGTAGGTAGATAATTTGCTAAAAGTAACCTCGGGCTGTTTACTTTAAAACACCAGAAAATAACGTCACAAGTAGG
This sequence comes from Agrotis puta, assembly GCA_943136025.2. NCBI lineage: Eukaryota > Metazoa > Arthropoda > Insecta > Lepidoptera > Noctuidae > Agrotis > Agrotis puta. The sequence continues at coordinate 2,113,443 of OW964168.2, forward strand.
TACATGAAAATACGGGATTTTTGTACTTCGTGTATTTTTCAAGCTTTTTGAAAGGAAGGGGAACAGAAGGAACAGAGTGGACTATTAGTCAGCAAGGATCTAACAATTCCTTCCACTCCACCCGGGGATGGGACTCATGTGATAATTTTACGACAAAAACGAAACCAACATCATTTTGTGGAGCTATTGACAATAAAATAAAGAACTCTGTTTTAAATCTAACATTTGAAATAACTCTGCATATTCCATTCCGACCAACACCAAAAAACTAATCAAACTGTATGCATACTAAAACATTGGTGCTATAAATCCATAAAGTGTACTTTTTACCGATTTCAAACTTTATGTTGGAAGTCTCACGATTCAATTCAGGTTGTTATTTAAACGGAAGTTTGGAGAAGTCCTTTATATCGCCGACACCCTACTACACTTCAGAACAACAGTAGCAAACTTTTAAAACGCTTCAAGTATAGGTTCTTATTTTTAACTTTGACGTATCTGCGAAAACAAAACTTTTGTCTCCTTTAAGAATAAATAATCTTGAAATTCTTTATTCAATTTTCTTGTGGGTTTTTTTTTGAAGTGAAAACTTCTTTAGCGGCGTTGTGCGCTTTTTTTTGGAATGGGTAAAAAATGTAAAACTCGCGTCAGGACACGTGACATGATCGAAAATTCGTAAGACGGCGCAGGGCGCTTGCGCGAATGTTCGTGTGTGTTTATTACTATTCAAGTTTTCACTTCTGCCGGCACTCCCAGAGTGCGACCCGTCGTTTTTTTCTTATTCTAAAGCAATACAATACAAAGTTCGTTGACATTGGAGAAAAAATATATCAAAGGAACCGTAATGCTTCTTCAACATCCATTGAAAAAGTGTTGCCATAGGAACTTACAAACATTCATGTAGGTCTCTAGGGTATTCATGTGTATGGTGCGGTGAATAAATAAAATAATAAATAAATAATAAATATTCCACAACTATCACACAACGCCATCTATTTCCAAGCTAAGCAGAGCTTGTGTTATGGGTACTAGACAACTGATAAACATACTTATATATTTCTAAATACATACAATTTATAGATAAATTACACCCAGACACAGAACAAATGATCGTGCTCATCACACAAACATTTGTCCTGGGTGGGAATCGAACCCACGACCTCCGGCATAGCAGTCAGGGTCACTAACCACTAGACCAACAGGCCTGTCAAAACCCCATAGGTACAGATTAGGTTGGTAAACAGTAAATATCAATGTTTAGTTTCAAATAGATAAACAATACGTAGTTGGCATTAAAAAAATAACCGGTCTTCTAAGCCCTTTTAGAAATATATTTACTTGAAGTTTCCGTGCATTTGTTATTCTACTTATTTTTCTACTTAATTGTGTCTGAACTAACATTTCACACTATAGTTCCCCCAAAGTACACTGAATCGGATGCCATAGCGCTGATATTAGGTGATTTGGCAAGCCACGACCAGACGGGTTAGCATCCAAAGTGCATTTGCTGTTGTGAAATATGACGAAAAACGTTGGAGAAGAAAAATCGATGTTCATTTACATTTTTAGATCCTTAGAGACATTTTCCTAGAATTTTTAGAAAAATTCTAGGTTATTTTTGTGTTTAAAGTAATTCATCTACAAATATTTTAAATCTCAAGATAAATTTAGGTTACGTGAGAAATTGTTTGGACTGGACACTCACACACTCAAATTCGGAAATCGGCTACCGAGGTGGCTGGGTTGTGAGGTGGAGGCTGTCCTCTCCCTCATGCGTCCCGCCTCCTTTTTCGCTAGCATGGCTGCTTCGCAGAAGGTGGCGACCGTTTCCTATTCCGTCTCGGCCCGCAATATGGCTTCGACCAATGCTAGGCGCGAGAAGTCAAGTCTGCCGGGGTCGCGGGACTAACGGATTACCGTGACCCCGGTACGTAAAGGGCTATTGAAGGACACCGTGGATTTTAGTCAGTACAAGTCTGACAGTTCCTCCCGCCCTGCCCTGGGTGGGAGGACTTGTAGCGAACATAATAACTGACAACAAAAACGACACTAGCGCCATCTCTGCAACGACTGAAGAACTACATCAGAAAGATGTCTACATCGCGCAATCAAAGTTATCCGCGAGTTTAGAAGACATAGAACATTCCGTTATTGAATGTCGGGCAGAAAGCCCACCAGACACAACACCCGTCTGGTTGTAGGGTACCTTCCTTTTCACTGGGGTAGTGAGAGAACTTGCCACTCTGTTCCTCCTACCCCCATAGATTCATTTGATGATTTTACGACGATAAAAAAATTAAAAAAAAGGCGCGAGAAGTCACCGCCTATAGCCTCCGCGAGGACACGGCGGACACGTGAAGCTATTTATAACTTAATAAGTGACATATAACTAAATTATACAAATTTAAATTTTCTATGAATAGTCTCTTTCATCCCAAGTGACGCACAAATCTATTTAGGTCCACTAATCTATATTAACATAATAATTTATGTATAAAGCAATTTCAATCTCACAAAGTTTTCCAGTTTATTAGTGAGTCATCTGCCTAGCCTTTTCCCAACTATTTTGGGGTCGGCTTCCAGTTAAACCAGATGCAGCTGGATATCAGTATTTTAAATGGAGCGACTGTCTGTCGGAACTCCACATCTCAGAAACTGGGTAATACGATACTCCATGGTAGGACCGGTTGTCAGACTTAAGAGCTTCTGACTAACAGTGACGACTGTCGAAGATCTACAAATGACAGCCGGGACCAACGGCTTTACAAGGCACGGAGGAAACTCGCTATGACAGATGGTCACCAATCCACAGACCAACCTCGGAAAGCGCGGCTTAACCCGGAAGATCGGCCTGTGCGGCTGTATTTATTTAGCCACGAGGTTCTCTTGAATCCTAATGAAAATAGCACCATTATTGATTTTCTAATAGTGCACATAGCATAGCATTAACAACTTATAATTTAATCTTTCCACTGCTGGTTCTCAGGTCTCCTCTCTGTGAAGTCGGCTGTTAGATTACAGCCACCTTTCTCTCATGTCCGAGATAAAATATTATTAATATCCAGCGTTTATCATCACAGCATAATCGCCCTTTAAGGCTGCGGTTCGCATCGATTCACCAATCACATGGCTTGAACACATATGTGTCACATGACCATCCGCATCAGCCATGTGATTGGTGAATCGCGTCACAACTCGTCTTCGCTCTGCTCCGCTTCACCTCAGTCGAACCGCAGCCTTAATCTCAAAACCCTTTATCTATTTTAATAACAAAAAACCAATTCTCCTGCGTTACGAAAGAATTCTGTGTCCCCGTCCTTTGGGTACAGTAACCAATTAAGGCCCGTCTTATCACGTCACGTCTCTCGCTTGGCCAATAAAATTCCGCATAATCCCAAAGGGCAAGCGAACAAAGCCGCGAGAAAAGACTAGTAAAGTAAGGAGAGTGTGCCTTTCTGAGAATCGACTTGTTCTTTTCTTAGAAAACGTTGCCCTGTATCGTGGGTGCGTTTACATAGAAACTCAAATACACAAACACCCAGACCCGGAACAACTACTTGCAGATCATACAAATATTTGTTCCGTGTGGGGATCGAACCCTTTTTTTTCTGTTAAGAAAAGAAAAAACCAAAAAAAAAACATTTTCTTTTTTACATTTTGGTATTGAAGACTTAATGGGTGCCAATATGCAAGTTACTTGTGTGTTACTTACGTCATTATAGATTCAAACACATAACTTTTCAGTAATAAGGAGTTGTTTTATTAAGGAGTCTTAGGACGATTATTTTAATAATTTTATTGACAATACGTTACAAGCAAGTCTTGCTTGCTACTGATATCTGGAGACTCTCGAATTTTGGTGCGTAATATCTTTTTAAACATGCATTGACTTAGCAAACGAAAAATTACGTGTCTATCATTTTTCAAAACTCTAGCTGACAGACTAATTAGATTTGCAATTTATTGATATCACTTGTCATGAGATGCGAATGGCTGTTGGTAAATCATTCAGTCATTTAATTAACGTACAGTATACTTTTAAATAAGAAATTCTTGTGTTAATTTTTAGAAACCTAGTCTAATATGCCGAAGAAAAGATCATATTTGGGGTTTATTTTCGGTGATGCTTCAGCATACAACATACAGTTGATTCTGCCTTACAACTCAACCCAGCCATAATTTTTCAAAAAGAGAATAATTCCATAGACAAGAAAGACAAGCACACTGATCTAATAATTCCAACCTCTATCCAACTCGAGAATATACCCCTAACAGAAATAAAGTTCAGGACAAAAGAATTTCCATTGTCAGATATCTTTTACGATAGAAAAGACAGTGGATATGCGAATCTTTCATTAAATTCCGTTGTTAAGAATTCGAAATGAAGACTGCTTTTAGTCCCTTGTATCTGGATTAATGCTATTGGATATACCATAGGAAATGTAGTACTTAATTGGTCCTTTTTAATCTTGGTAATATCTTAAATGAGTACTGGCACCCAGGACGGGACAGGAAGGGACTGTCAGACTTGCATTAAATACACTGAATATGATTAGATGATTATGAACGGAGTTCACCAGCCGATAACCAGGATCCAAAAGTAGTATGAGATTGTAGTTGTCCTTTAAGATTTAGTTGTTGTTGTTCATGTAATTTTCTAAAAAATAATATCGAAATCAGTCAATAAATCTTTTCTATCTTTCTTTCTTTACTAAAAAATAATATCGAATTAATTAAATAGGTCTTAAGAAAATCGTAAAGCCATTGTATCATCAAAAATGTGGAATAAAATAACATGATAACATTCTTTATCCTTTTTATTTTTGTGTTACGCAAACAGTCGCTTGTCGAGATTTTTGTATTTCAGAAAACTATGTTTAGCTACTACAAGATTACATCTCCTTATGTAAATGTTTCGTTGGTTCATAGTAGTACAATAGAGAGACCTCTTTATGGATAATAAGAGAGTTCTTATTTAGAATTAGAATTGTATTTCCTACCTCAGTACTTTCCAAGTCATATTTTGAAGTGAAAACTTCTTTAGCGGCGCTGTGCACTTTTTGGAATAGGTAAAAAATGTTAAACTCGCGTCAGGACACGTGACCTGATCGAAAATTCGTAAGACGGCGTAGGGCGCTTGCGCGAATGTTCGTGTGTATTTATTACTATTCAAGTTTTCACTTCTGCCGGCACTCCCAGAGTGCAACCCGTCGTTTTTTTTTTTTCAAAACACGTCGTGATAGACCTAAAGCCTTTGTCAAACAGACAGGCGATAGCGAACCGGACCGAGTCCGAAGCGATAACGAACCGATACGAAACGTCAAACTGGGTGCAGCAAACCAAGGCCTGCAAGAACCAGTTGTATTAGCTGGCTTTTTATGAACGACGTCAAACAGAACAAATACGCCTTCGCCACGACTTCGCATCATTTAGATTTTCATTTAATAAGCGACAAAATACGCTTAAAATATAATATTAATAATTAAAAAAAAAGTAATGTAATAAAAATATCACTTGATAAAATAATTAATTCTGAAATCAATTAATATCTGAAAAGTATTATGAATATTTTTTTTTAATCAGTTGTATCTTTGAATCTTTGCTGCCCTCGTTAGGCCGGCCTATCCCATCTAGAATAATGCTTAAAGTAGCCTTAACCTAAATGTCTTGGTCGCGGGACTAAGGAATACCTTGACCCCGGAACGTAAAGGGCTTTGAAGGACACCGTGGATTTCTGTCAGTACAAGTCTGACAGTCACTCCCGTCCTGCCCTGGGCGGGAGGACTCATTTGATGATTTAACAAGCTAAAAAAAATAATCTAAATGTCTTTTAACGACCAATACTTCCAAAAACTGACCAGAAGCAGACATAAAACTCAAACACACGTTACTGAAAACCTCTACTGAAACACGAAATTGAAATATCTTCCTGTACCGCTTACAGAACCCAAAAAGCTGCCCAATCGTGCATCAATAAGTTCTAAGTTACATTTCAATAAAGTGACCGCAACCTTCACAGATTGCGTGTAGTTGACCCGTTTCCCCGTGAATTCCGACCATATATAAATATTTCAGATGTCTTACCAATAACGGGCACATTTAGGGCTAACACAATTTAAAAATTGAGCTCATGATATAAGAGATAACATATTTTAGGGGCTTTAGTGTGTGGGAGTTCTTGGGGTAAAATTTTATTTATATAATATTTTGTATAATTAGAAATATTATTTTCGGCTCTCTGAGAAACTAATATAAATGAAAAAATTGAAGTACAAGTAAGTTATTTGAATTCTTGAAACACTAAAATGTTAGAAAAAAATATTTAGTTATAATTTATTACAACATAATTCTTTTAATTTATTCACATCCTAAAATTGCAATGTCATGGATTTCTGCGAAAAAACGCCTGCTTTTAATACTTCCTTTAAATATATCAATTAAATGTAGAGATCAATCAATACAACCATCCCGGCTCGCGAAATGAATTACATTTACATCCCTTTTGCGTTGTAAAATCATCAAAAGAGTCCTCCCGCTCTTTGTGTCACAGAAAGGAACTGTCAGACTCTTCCTGAATATAAATCCACCCTGTTCTTAATTTGACCTTTGCGTTCCATGGCCATGTCTGCTTAGATAGTTCCGCGACCTTTTCCAATACCCTCACAATACCACAAGGCCTTCAACGTTAACAACTTCATCACCCGAGCAACCTTTACATAAAGCCGTTCCTCGGGTCCAAGTACCCCGATGTATAATTAGGCAGTGTATACATTGTTAATTTGGTTTAACGCCTGTGGTCAGGTGTAGTGGGCTATCCTGAGCCGATTATGAGCCTTGGAATAGCATCCTTCGTGTTGAGTGCTCAGGTATCTACGAGAATGAATATTGTTAGTGACATTTACTTGGTTATGGATTGTGATAAGCCTTGGGGTGCAAGTGGTGTGTCTGATGGAATTTCTCAGCGGCCACAATTGGCTATTTGACTGAAAAATTATGATTAGTCCGTCACTTAGATTATCAAAAAATATTCGACCCGTATTTTTTCTTTCGTTTCGTAAACCAAAATTGACGGAGATACGATGCTTTCAAAATTGGCAATACGTCACAATTTAGTACAATTTCTATTGAATTCTGACGTCACGAGCCCCCACTCTCGAGTTTTGATGCGTTGTATTTTGGTGAATATTCATTGATTTTACAAAAGAAAAAATACATGACCGTTATTTTTTAAACTCTAAATGATGGACTAATTATATTTGTAATTTAAAGTTAGTGTCAAATAGCCAATTTGGTACTAATTTCTATAACATTATTTTATTGCAAAACGTTATAATCCTTAACTCCATTGATATAAGAGTGGTTTTGCGTTATCTAACAGTGTATTAAAGGTGTTTTTTTTTGTTTTGGTTTAACTTTGCCCCACACTGTTTATTTGAACTCACATAAACACAGAAACTCATAAACGCAAACACCCAGACCCGGAACAACTACCGACTTATTATATCACTAGTTATCGCCCGCGTTTAACTCATACATACCACGGGAAAGTTTTATCAGGATAAACGATCCTCTGTATTTTTTCCACGCTGTAACCTATTTCTGAGCCAAATTTCATCAAGATTCGTTCCGCCATTTTGACGTAGGCAATTGATGAACAAAAATTCAAACACACATTTTAATATTGTTAGTAAGGTATGCCTCCAGCAACTGTGAACCGGATGAACAACTTTAGACTTTAAATAAATGAACAGAGGACCACTTTTCATCATTTTTCTTTTAAATTCAAATGCAAAATCTTAACAATTTCAAAAGAACAAAATTAAAACAAAAACAAGACATTATTTGAGCGACTGACATCAAATTATTTTCGCTGTACTAGAAAAAGTTGGAACTTTAAATATTTTAAAATCTGAAGGACAAAACCCAAAGAGCTGTTGAAAGTTTTTAGATTACATGTAACAGTACAACCGGTTCGTAATTTTTCTTTGTTAAAATTGTTGCCATCATCATTATTTTAATTTCTTTTTGGAATCTACGTCCGCTGCTGAACAAAGAAGCCCTTAGACCTGATGGGACGCAAGTGGCGGATCGTCGTTCGCCCACTTGCGTCCATCAGTTGCCCGTAACTCTCACGATATCGTCGATCCAACTAATAGGAGAGCTGCCTGCGCTGCATTACTGTACCTTGTTTCATCAAATGAGTCTTCCCGCCCTGGTTGGAGTGAAAAGGACTGTCAGACTCGTACTTAATAAAATCCACGGTGTTCCTTCCATAGTCCTTTACGTTCCAGGGTTGCAGTTACCTGTATAGAATGTCTCGCGATCCGAACAATGACTGTACCTTACAATTGCCGTGTTCAAAACTGAAATACAGAGTGTAATTACCATTTTTGTCTCATTTTCTGATTCTATTTACCAAAAAGACCCGTATATAGGCAAAACTACTTAATAATATCCCTTCTTCTAACGCAACATAGTCCAAAAACAGTACCATAACAACCGCCTCCGAAATTAAGGCAACAAGAAAGCTTCTAATCTCATTCCACCACTTACCGTCCGTGTCATGCCGGACGATACGACAACATTACGATAAAGATAACGTCCACTATACGGGGTACCCATTAAAACGGGCCTATTACCTTCGGACAAAAACCGACCCGAATCTAATAAACACGCAATAACAATGATGAAGGTGTTACAGTAATCGTTTCAATTCGAATCGGATTCGATTTACAATCGGCTACGCACGGCTATTATGTTTACAGTCAGGATTCGTTATAATCGATATGATGATTCGATCATTCGGGTGTGATTGGTGGGATGTTGATACGGTTTGTTTTGCGGCGTTTGTTTTAGCGGCAATTTATGATGATTCATGAATATTTTTCGATGCCATTTTTATGGCTGGAAAATGTAAACGGGTTTGTATTGTTTCGGGATGTTTATTGCTGTTTCGCCGTAGTTTTGAGTCAGCGAGAAGGTAGATGGATCGATAAGGTCGACGTTTTATGAACAAATGAAAATTTCGATGAAGTAGCAGAAACAATGTTGATCATAGCGCTTGCAAAAATGCCGAAATATTGGAAACTCAAAACAATAAACATCCCTTTTTAAGTACTAATGATATTGAACTGAAAAAACTTCAATGGTAAAAGAAAACGGGAGCCCCATAAGCACTATAAAGGCCCCATTTTGGTTTTGAGGTGCGGAACCCAAAAATAATGCAAAAGCAGGCATGTTTTTTACAATGAAAAAATTCCCAATATCGAAACAGTAAAGTTCCTGGTATCCACTTAAGTAAAAAGTATTCTGCTTACCTATTTTCTCGACCATAGCGTAAACCCTCAGCTTGTTTTTCGGGCCAATGAGTTTCGATATTAAATTTGCAAAGTTGCGCGATAGTTGGCAACTTTATCGACTTATTAGACAAAAGTTATCTTGCGAAGTGCTGTGTGTGCATGCCTTTATCTGCTAAATGGATATAGAAACTATACTTGTTGTAATTAATATGAAGTTGGCGTAGTCTTTATGTGGAGTTATGGGTTTTCAACGGTAAAGTAAATACTGACGGTACATATGTAATATACAGGGTATTTCTTTTAAATTGACCGATAGAGGGATATCTGAATCTGTGTTTATAAAAATCGGGACCGCGGAAGGACTAATAAAGGCCAGCAAGACCCATTCCTTGGCCTTCTTTGACCCGGTGTGTACGACCCATATCGCAAAAAAATCATACTGTATAGAAAAAACTTGGCCCATAGATAATCCCGGACTTGTTATGCTGATGCGGGATGAGAAACAGGGAAGGATGATACATTACCCACTTATCTTGTCGTAAAACTTGATTGTAGGAAAGTTTGTTAGAAGGTCACGTCACTGTCGGCCTTGACTGGTTTTGAATATTCTGGAGATTTGATGACGTCATGGAAAATGTAAAGGAAGTATGTTAGTAACGAGTTTTTGGAAACTTTGTAACTTGATGAATAAAATATGTTGAAGGAACGTACAAAGTGTTCATAATACACAAAAGGGCTCAGGTGAAAACTACTAGGTAACTGCAGGAGCATACCATGCGCTGCGCCGTTGCGCTGCAAATTCCGCATGAGCACAAACACACGAGATACCGCATCATTGCCCCTTGACGCAAACTAATAAGCGGTGCCGCTCCAACGTCGCAACGCTTTCATCCACCCCGCCTTATCTTGTAAGTTACAAGGGCGCCGCGCCGGTGCGATGTCGCAGCGCGTCGTGTTTCAATGCAAGACGACACTCCACCGCCGCACCACTGCCACAACAATCGTGTACCCCATAAGCATAAATAAGCCAGAAAAAAACATTATAAATAACATTTAGATTAAGAGAGACTACAAAACAAATTGAATTCGTTATCTCAGTCCCCATTCAGTCCCAAGACACAAAAAGCCGCTTCTAACAGAGGATTTGAAATCAAATCACGGTTCACTAAGGGAATACTTATCTTGGACATAAAATCATGGAGTGTAAAATATAATAAAATCCTTTTTATGCCTTCTAGTATTTTTTGCTTAACTTTTTAGCGCATTTTGGCAATTCAATTGTTTTTTATCATTTATTTTTTAATACGTTTATTCCTATTTTTATTAATAAATAAATTAAAAATAATTAAATGGAACGAAAATTTTTCAGTTTTTTTTTAGTTAGTCGTAGTCCTCTACGTCAAACGTAATAAAAAACATGCACAACATGCAAAACATTCGTTGTTCTATTTTTAATTCATCATTTTCGCAAAAAAGGCTCCAAACAGTATCTGATTAGAACTGTCAAATGCATCTGGACCCTAATATAAACCGAAAAAGACTAACAAAAAACCAACGCAAAAACACGGATAAACTTATAAATATTTTTCGCTCCTTCTTTGTTGTTTTAAGTCGTTTAATTAAAACTAATTACAAGAAAGAAAAAAACTTTTTGATCCAGCAATCAATTAGCAAAACAAATAACACCTGCTAACGAAAGCAATCAATCATTCAAATTAAGTCTCCCGAAAAATGTCCCTTCTCAATTGTCACCAAAAAAAAAATCAATTTCACAAAGACCGTAAGTAAAAAGAATGCCGTAAAACGGAACGGGATTATTTGATTGGATACGATAATATCTCGCAATTACGTTAACATTGCTTTTTATAGGCAATGTCTTTATTTGGAACGAGCTATTAATGCCGCAATGGACGCAGGTTTCATCGTTAAAATCATAAGAACTGATTGCGTTTCATTACGAGGTAGGTGCCTCATTGAATGGGTCGTGTTACATAGGTACTTGTCGGTGTTTTCAATAGGACTTATTTTGAATATGAACGGTGTTAAAGCTGATTGTTATGAATACAAAAGAGATATACAGCAGTTGATATTTTTAACGCGAGTATTCACACAACTTTGAATCTTTCTACGGATTTATTACAAAATAAATAAAAAATTACCCCTACTAAAATTTTCTCTTGTATCGGGAGCGTGTTTATAAATATTCAAAATTAAATAATTTATTTTTTTTGTTTGCAAAGACCCATATATTAAATGCCACGCTATAATGCGTGTCTAATACTATTTCAAAAAGTTGAAATCGGATCTGAATTTCAGATACCTATTTCATGCTGAGCCAAAATACAATGCCCACACCTTCTTTTTTTGAAAGTCAATAATCCACAACCTCATTTAAACTTCTATCCAAAAATGAATTAATTTCAACAATAATCCTAAACTACAACTTAACTCTTCTAGTTACTAGGCAAAGCACAAAATGGCATCATAAAATAAAACCTGTAGCAATATATAAGGTCTTAGATACATAGAGGTTTAGATGACCTCTCTCTATGTTGTTTTAAAGGCGCATTTAAAACATCCATTAACTGTTCAAAAAGTCATGGCATATGATCTTTTATAACAAGCCTTAATACAAAGAGCAAATCTCCTTTTATTCGTAACAATCAGTAACATTTGTATTCCGAACATGAAACAGTACATGCACATGCATAAAATATTTTATACCAGTCCAAATGGCGTTTAATCGCGTTCGTCGCTTATAACGTCTCGCCGTCTCTACTAACACTGCTGTTTATGAATGAATGAAGGATCAATATAAAAAAGACTTAAAGACCGTACAATATTAAGGTATAATTTACAATAATTATTGTAAATTACACCTTAATATTGTATGGTCTTTAAGTCTTTTTTCAGTCAGAACAAGCCGATATTTTTTTACGGATTCGCTAAATACTAATTATAATTAGTATTTAGCGAACCAAAAGTTTTGATGTCAGCTACCAACCCTATTTATACAGAGGAGTCTTATGCCTGGCAGTTGAAAAATTAAAGGTTGTTTATACTTAAGCGCTTACGTATAATGATTTTGCAGTAATTAATACATTTAAAGACATTAATCTATTAATTACTGCAAAAGCATTATGCTTATATTATTTCATTAGGCTTTTGCTGTAATTAATAAATTTAAAGACATACTTAAATTTATTAATTACTGTAAAAGTATTACGTAGTCATTTTATATTCGCGTGCTTAACGGCAAAATTTGGTAGCACAGCAGCTAAATATATACAGTCGTATATACCAATAATATCAGACACACACATTTTTGAAAATTAAATAATTTGACTTTGACATCTATGCTATGGAAGAAAGAACAAAAAACCAGAATATTAAGACTCTATTTACAAGAATTGTGTAGTAAAATCTCCGTAAAAAAATAAATATATGTTAGATCAGCAGTTACTTATTTATATGAAACGGTATGTTTTTAGTGGCAGTCGTAAAGCGATGTTCCTAACAATGGTTGACAATAAAACATGAAAAGTGCGTTAACGGCCTATAAAGCCTGTTTATTGGGAGTAGTTAAACAAAATCGGACTGCGAATAGGTCAGGCTACGGTATTGGAGGCATTTGATCACCTTTAGGGGACTATTATTGATATTAAATTTGTTTTAAAAATAAGTAAATTCATTTTAAAATTATGAAAAACTCTACTGAGAACAAAATACTTTCAAATGGATAGATGGTTGGTAACATAATCTTTTAGTTTGATTTCGCAGCACCACTACACTATACTTACCATTTACGTTTAGGAATAAGCTATTTCTGCTCGAAATGTCTCCCATACATGCCATATAATGGACTTAAAGCATTAATATTTGAACGATTTATAAATATATTTGAGGTGTTGCGTCAAAGTCACTGTGTGTTAATTTTTATCAAAATGGCTTTTACAAATAAATAAATCAATTAATAACTGCATTAAAATTTTAAAGCAACTAAAAATTGTTAACTTTCACCTGCGTCGCATATCGTAAAGCTTAAAAATTTTGTTCAATCATCGCTTTTCTCAAACTAGGATAGAACTTAAAACCTCGAAAAACATAGCTTCCCTCCTAACCACTATTCCGGCAAGTCTAAATTATTTACAAAGTATTTAATTAACATTCTTGGCAAGTTCGTGAAACAATCTACGCTCCACATGCTTTTATAAGAATCTGTGTGCTACACACGTAGAAGCTGCTACGGAAATCTGTAGCAGGGCGTAGCAGTGCTACGAATGCTACGAGCACAGTTCGGACATTGCTACGCGATCCGTGTATACGGTCGAAAGCAACTACCGCAGAAAAATAAGTCCACAAAATATAAATTTGAAACAAAATGTCACCTACACATAACATCACGTTTATAATCCTCGAAGGATAGGACAGAAGTGTACATTATAATTCATACACATTTCCCCACAGCCACATGTAGTAGGCGGCGAACCTAGTGCCGGGAGCTGGACACAGGTATAGACTCCGGGCTGCTTATGAGAAACCTCTCTGAAAGTCGAACTCTGGGGAATATTTTGTGTAATAATCATCAATTTAGTCCTCCCACCACATTTTCTTCAGGTCCAGCCCTGGGTGCAATGTCAACGTCTTATTGATTGAAAATGCACCTTATACTTTCAGCTGTCCATTGCGTTCCAGGGCTATGGTATCCCAGGCCTTTTTATCCTTAGACACGCTGCACGTGTACACACACGTGTGTTTGTCTGTGATGAATAAACTCAAAAACTACTGTGACGATTTAAAAAAAAAGTCACTATTAGAAAGCTACATTCACCCTGAGTAACACATGCTATATTTATTGGGCCAAACCTGGGTTACAAACCGGAATAGGCCACTTACATTACGAAACACTTAAAAAATACTTTTTACAGATCAGCACCGAACGACCAAGAATTCTCCCAATAAAATAACCTAACCCTATTTTGTTACAACAAATATGTCTTCAAGCAAACGTTGATCTAATACATCGCATCAGTTACCCGAAACTCTCCCGAGGTATTCTGAGCCTTAGTTGTGTACATTCGCCCACTAAGTTCCCTTTACAAGGTAAGTAGGTTCGTACCGCTCAGCCAAGTAAACGGACGAAGATTGCATAATAAATTGGCCTGGGAGAGAAAAAGTACGGCGCGGTTAGAGGGTTATAATCTATTGTGAATTGCACTTTGAGGGTTGATGCTGTGTTCTTTTTAAAATGTTTTAAGTGAGAATTGTTTAGTGGAAAACTTTGGGGTTAAATAGTAAACTTAGTTACTGAAATTACATCACAGACGTTTAATTGATATTTGTATTTTAAAAAGAATGCAAAATCCATCAGTGTTATTTCTAATTATCATTGTTCTCATTTTTATAAGAAAGACTGGACTTTGACTTTGGGCAGTCGTAAAAATTGTAGAAAGAGGCCTTTTACCAGCGTTGGGACATGATAAGCTGATGTCATAAGAGCGTTAAGTATAATCATTCAATAATATTCCCATTGCTGGAACACAGGCCTCTTCTCTGTGAGAAGGAGTGGGCTATAATCCACAACGCGCTGAAAAGCGACGGCCCTCCAGCGCGTCTATGAGAGGCGCGTGGAGGCGCATCGCCGGGGGATATCCCCGCTGCCTCGACAAGTCGAGGCGCGGTGGGAAGAGCTCCGGCGCGATCTCAGGGCAGTTTGGAGGGAGCGACTGTCGCAACCGAGATTCGGACACGCCGTAATCGTGGTGGTAAGACCCCTCTTTGAGAAGTAGCTGGATAGACGTCACGGCGTCCTGACCTACCGCATGACGCAGGTCCTCACTGGACACGGAAGTTTCGTGAGGTACCTATGTCGGATAAGGAGTCACCACTACAAGGACTTACGAAGGAGCATTGGGTGCAGGACTGCCCCGCTTGGGCAGAGCACCGCCGTGTCTTTACGACGGTGATAGGCGGAGACCTCTCGCCCCCGGTATTGGTCGAGGTCATGCTGCGGGGCGAGACGGAATGGGAAGGGGTCGCCCCTTTCTGCAAAGCAGTCATGCTAGCGAAGGAGGAGGCAGCCCGCGTGAGGGAGAGGAAAGCGTCCTCCCTTTACCCCAGCCGAAGTGGTAGACGCCCACGGTGACGGACGTCCCTAGGCGATCTCCGCCACCGTAATTGTTTTTTGATGTAGTTGTGTAGTCGGACAGTCCCTCCCGCTCTGCCCTCGATGGGAGGACTCATTTGACGATTTTACCACGAAAAAAAAACGTGGTATTCTAGAAATCAAATATCTTCGAATCATTCGTTCAGTCGGTTTACTCACGATATTCTTAATCAACAATTTAAGAGCAGTGGTGATGAAATAAATTACACAATGCCGGCAGGATAATTCCAACCTACGACTTAAAACTTGTAAGTTGAGGCCATATCTACTACTACATTTTGATTTTACATTGGTTTTATTTGGAGGAGAACCTGCCTTATGAACGAAAAAAGTAAAACATAATAATAACCAAGAAAACCAGCCTATAGATTACCGTTTACTACCACGCTTCTTCTTTCTTGAGTTCTCGAGACAACACAAGAATCTTTTTCTTTCTCAAGTTTGGTTAATTAAATATATAAAAGATAATATCTAACACACAACATTATCTTTATTGTTTCATTTAACCAAAAATCTCTCCATATTTTTTCTATTACGCCGATATGGTAGCTTTATTAAGATTTTTTTATAACATTGCCAAAACATTTTCTTAATGATGTAATCCAACCTTCACCCAAAAACGGTAAGGAATTTAATTAGTTTCTTTGAGGCTATATTTATTTAAATAAAAAACAACGCACGAGCGAAATTGAATTGCTTTCCTAATTTATTTATTGATGTCGAATAATTTCATGTTTTATGGATAAATTGTTTTGACGGATTAAAGGTTTTTTTTGAATAATGTTCCTGTAATTTTTTTTCTTTGTGTTACTTCACACTTTTTTGAAGGTTATGCCGCGTTCAAGGACACGTGGCGAGTCGGGCTTTGCGTCGGGCGGAGCGTGCGCGACGTTAATTGTTTTCTCCGTTTATGGTATCTGCAGTGTTCATCTCGGCTTCGTGTCATTCAGGTTGAGGCTACATCGGTGCGACTGGAAGAGCGAAACAGGTTACACGTGGTATCGCTGATGTATGGTGTAGCCATATACGTGAGCATTAATTTATTTGTTTTAATCGCCCATGTATCGCAGATCGCGTCGATGCGTAGTGTAGGTTCAGCCTCAGTTTTGTTCGAATAGTAAGTAACAATTGTTTTCTCCGTTTATGGTGATATCCACCGTGGCTTCCAATGCGGTACCTAACGCAGTGTCCTCTGCAAGAAATCAAACAAAAGCGTGTTCTTGCTTTTCCGCTTCTCCTTGAACACTGTTCATCTCCGTATGTTTGTGTTTCGAGCGGCCCGCTCCGCCCGACGCACCTGCCGATGCACCGCGTGTTCTCGAACGAGATCTTAGGTACGGATAGAACGTAAGACCCTGATTCGCTGCGACATTCTCATACGGTTATTAAATTTCTCTGAAAGGTATGAAGCCGAGGCAGTTTTGAACTGCTAGAAAATGTACACACCATAAGCTATACAAAACCAGTATATCTTGTATCTCGCTTCGTATGATTTTGCCAAACACACACAAAAATACAACCACTTCCTTTTTGAAGTCGGTTAAAAATACAGTATACATTTAAAGACGCCATCTCTTTATTTAATTTTTATCCCCTTTAAAAGTTAAACAAAAGCGAAATAAGTCGACAACGACCATAAATACAGACGTAACACTTAACATAATTCAAAAACTTCCAAGTTTTTCAACAGAACCATAAAAATCCGAGCGGGTTATTCATTAAAATAACTAGAAGTGGACTCAGCGAAATAACACAATTTGAAAAATTATTATACCCGACAGCCATTGCTTCACTTGGAACTTTAAGTTAAAAGTTCGTCGGTCGCAGATAACGTAATGTCATCGAATTATGGTTCGGATGTAGGTTAACTGTTTGACCACGGAGTACAAGATGCGACAGCTACTTTTTTTTTTATCGTGGTAAAATCATCAAATGAGTCCTCCCACCCAGGGCAGGGCGGGAGGGACTGTCAGACTCGTACTGAATAAAATCCACGGTGTCCTTCACTAGCCCTTTACGTATCGGGTCACGGTAATTCGTAAGTCCCGCGACCCCGGCAGCCTTTGGCCCTCTACAGAATGCGACAGCTACTGAGAAAACTAATTAAAGAAATTGTTTAGAGCATGTTAATACCGACTATACACACTGTTGGGACATGTGGCTTGCGTGTGTTGCTGGCCACTGGAAAGATTACTGCGCAGGTAGACTGCAGCGTGTATTGGTATAAACCTGTTCAGTTTTTTGAACCTGCACAAGCAACATCATATTATATTGAGTAAAAACTTTAAAACTGTGCGATTTGAAAACTGCTCCGATAATACACGCTACATACAGGCTTTTTTTTTTTTTTTGCGTGGTAAAATCATCAAATGAGTCCTCCCACCCAGGGCAGGGCGGGAGGGACTGTCAGACTTGTACTGACTAAAATCCACGGTGTCCTTCACAAGCCCTTTACGTACCGGGGTCACGGTAATGGGTAAGTCCCGCGACCCCGGCAGGCTTTGGCCCTCTACAGGCCCCGTCAATATGCTGACACTCTATGCTACATACAGGCTAAGGGTAAACTCTCCGGCTGGTCTCACGTAAAAGAAACAAGTGACGCGCACGTTTCTTAACAGAAGTTGCGACAGGAGTTGCTTAGCCCGAGGTCGTGAACGTTGCATAACTTAACTTAGATGAGTTAAGTGTTTTTGCTGGTTTGCGGATTAAAGGACGGGACGTTGTATCGGATATTTATGATCCGCTCCAAAGTTGCTAGTTTGATTTTTGCACTTCATGTTTCCTTGAAGTTTTTTACACCGTTGCGATGGTAAACTTTGCGTGGTTGTTAAGATTTACCCGTACAGTTTTCCTTTTGAAGGTAAATATTGGCTGAAAACTCACGGGGTTATTACTTAAAGCGCTTTTTTTTTAGCGTGGTTAAATCATCAAATGAGTCCTCCCACTCAGGGCTGGGCAGGAGGGACTGTCAGACTTGTACTGACTAAAATCCACGGTGTCCTTCAATAGCCTTTTACGTTCCGGGATCACGGTATTCGTTAGTCCCGCGGACATCAATATACTGACACTCTTTGAGACGCGCGTGAAACACAACGCGCCGTCGACCCGGGCATGGTCCATGGTCGGACAGCGAGTCGCCCATTACTCGCCGCCCCCATGCCCGAGCCTAAGATGGCCGGAAATCGTAATGCGACGTCTGTCGCCGTAAGCGTCTACCACTGCGGCTGGGAAAACTTACGTAAAGTGCTTAACTAGTGTTTTAGTTTAACAGTTCAGCATGCATTGCTATATTTATGATCACAAACAGACACATATTTAAAGCTTTTGTGTGAGAAGATACTCGTATTGAACAAGAGTGTACATGGAATCGCTTGTTCTACAACAAAGTACATCTACTAGTACTGCTTAAGAGGCCTCTTACAGTCCACTAGCGCCGCCAATTGAAAAAATGTCATAACTCGTAAATAGAATCAAAAATACAAAATGTGGTCTATTATTACTGTAGTGTGTAGTGTATTAATTTTATAACACATTGTCAACACTTGAAATATAGCTGTTTAGCTAAATCGTGCATTTGTAACAAAAACGGCCGTTTATGTTTTGAAGGCCCCTTAATACAAACTTGGTACGGTTTTGTGGGTGTTCCTAGTCATCTGACTGGTAGTTGTTTAGACGTTTCTAAACATGTGCAATTCACAATTTTGTGTTAAGTAAAAAATGCAACGAGTTTGCACGTGGTATTACATTACATTATTATATATTAAAAGTCAACTTTTTTTTTTAATACTATGTATACAAAAAATGATATATAAAGAATTGAGATGTAATTGAAATATGCGAAGATAGTAAAAATGGAAAAACATTCACGGGGCGTCAAAATTCGTCCACGTTGCTGTCAACGGGAACAATGCCCAGAACGTTGGAAACATTGTCACGTCCCTAAATTGTAAATAAGTATGGTTATTTTCACTTGTACTTTGATGAGCGAGGTGTAGCTTTACCCTTAAGTTGCATTCACACACATCAGTCACGTCACCGACACGTCACCGGCAACGGATCGGTGACGGTTTTTCTAGTCACCAGTCACCGTCACGTCGTTCGTCAGTCACGTCTGAATGAACTTTTAGTCCACATAACCTAGACCAGTTCTGGACTGACTCAATTTAGCTTGCCATCGACACCATAAGAAAAATACATAAAAGAAAATCTACTCACATCAACATCAATCCCAGGTTGCGCGAAGATCCTTGTAAACGGATACTCCTTAGGTAGATAACTGAAGAACTCCTGCCTCCCCCGGTACCACTTAACACTGTATAACGTTTCGTTTCCCTCGAGAGTCCACTTACAGCCGAGGAGCACTGTGTCACCGAGTTTGACGGCCGATGGCGCTATCAGTTGGACATCCCGGAGAGCAATGGTGTCTGGAACAAGAAGAAGAAGAGTATTAATAAATGTTTGTTAGACAAGGCTCATTTATGCCTTTGTCAAACAGACAGGCGAAAGCGAAGCGTTTCCGAAGCGAGACGTCAGTCCGATAGTTTTGTCACGCTATCAGATCGCTTTCGCTTTTCTATGTACTGGATTCAAACAATTCCATACATTACACATAAAAACGTCACGCTTCGCATTCGTCACGCCAGTCTGTGTGACAAAGGTTTGTTCTCAATAAATGCTGACTTGACCATAATGAGACTGTGTAGTTGATTTCTCAGTTGTCTTAGCAATACCTGGGTGAGTGCGTTTTTATGTTTTTATTAAACACCACTGTGTTTAATAAAAACATAAAAACGAACTAATAATACTATACTTGTGTGACGCAATCATTATTTAAATAAGTACCTCAGTGTTATACTCGAGTTCTATTAACGTATTACAATTCAACTTCTCTCCCACTTTTTTTTTAACGTGGTTAAATCATCAAATGAGTCCTCCCACCCAGGGCAGAGCGGGAGGTACTTATCAGACTCGTACTGACTAAAATCCACGGTGTCCTTCAATAGCCCTTTACGTATCGGGGTCAGGTTAATCATAAGTCCCGCGACCTCCTCCATCCCACTTACAAATCTATTATTATTAACCATTACCTTTCGTTCAGAATAAAGTTATTTACTTCAAAGAGTGATTGTTAAAAGCACACAAAGAATTTTTTTGCATAAGTTTGATTGAAATAGAACATTATAATTAAAACCTCAACTTCAATAACAAGTTTAAAAGCAATTAATTTTAAAACCAAACGATGTATTGTTTCTATTAATTGCTCATTTATTAGTCTAAGTAGATTTATTTACTAAAACTAAGCAAGTTTAAAAATAGTTTTCCAATGTCGTGTTATACTAAATGTATCAGGTCGCGGGACCAAGGGATTACCGTGACCCCGGTACGTAAAGGGCTATTGAAGGACACCGTGGATTTTAGTCAGTACAAGTCTGACAGTCCCTCCCGCCCTGCCCTGGGAGGACTCATTTCATGATTTTACCACGATAAAAAAAAAATACTAAATGTATCAACCTACACATACACACAGCATTAACGTGCTTTTAGCTTACTTACCAGCCTGCAATACTTGTTTTCTTGCTTTCTTGTTGATCGTACAGAAACGAAAAGCGACTTTAAGAGTATAATATTACTAACTTTTGCCCGCGACTTCGTTCGCGTGGAATAGTGACTTCTGGCAGATTTTTGTTTTTTTTTTATTTTTTGTAATAAAAACTATCCTATGTCCTTTCTCAAGATCCAAACTAAGTCTGTACCAAATTTCACACAAATCGGTTCAGTAGTTTAGGCGTGAAGAAAAGACAGACAGACAGAAAGACAGACAGACAGAGTTACATTCGCATTTATAATATTAGTTTGGATGGATTAGTTTGGATATCTAATTAGGGTCTACAATTACATAACAGTCAAACACACAGGCGATAACGAACCGGACCGAGTCCGAAGCGATAACGAACCGATATGAGACGTCAAACTGGGTGCAGCTAACCGAGGCGTGGCAGTTGTATTAGCTGGCTTTTTATGAACAACGTCAAACAGAGGAAAAACGCCTTCGCCACGTCTTCGTATCGGTTCGGTCACGCTATCGGATCGCTTTCGTTTTTCTATGTGACTCTTTGTCTGTTTGACAAAGGGCTAACCATTGTATATTTTTGGTATAAGAGCAACTCACTTATTGAGTTGACAGAAATTACTTTCTTGTACCTAACATTCTTCGTCAACGTTAGCTGAAGACGACAACCGAAACCGGATAGTCACATACTCAAATAAAAAATACACACGACAAAATAATATCTAACCGACTCATACAATTTCATAAAAGATCAGCAAAAAAGGACATTTTCCTTCATTTCGCTGTAAATAACGTTTGATTCAATATGTTGGTACTCGGTCCCAATCTAGCAACTGATACCAACGGTAAATCAATTTAGTAGAGTAATGTACAGAAACATTTGTTCCAGTGTCGTGTTTTTCTCTTTTTTGTGGTGTGTATCGAGATGTGTGGTAAGCGGAAAGAAGGGTGCGGTTTTAAAAAGGTTGATTTAGATAAAAGCGCTTTTTTAATTTGGATTTAAAAAACGGTTGAGTTTTCCAACATGTACACTAAAATAAGAAAGCTATTGTTTAAATATGATATAAAATGTTAAACTCGCGTCAGGACACGTGACCTGATCGAAAATTCGTAAGACGGCGCAGGGCGCTTGCGCGAATGTTCGTGTGTGTTTATTACTATTCATGTTTTCACTTCTGCCAGCACTCCCAGAGTGCAACCCGTCGTTTTTGAAGTGAAAACTTCTTTAGCGGCGTTGTGCACTTTTTTAGTCTAAGAAATAGATACTATATTGTGTTATTATGTACAGATGTAATCTTAAAAGTACATACAATATTGTCTAAAAGTACAGTACATCTACACTTATATTATAAACAGGAAAGATTTGTTCTTTGTGTGTGTATGTTTGTAATGAAAAAAACTCAAAAACTACAGTGAATATTTCAAAAATGTTTTCACCATTAGAAAGCTACATTCACCCTGAGTAATATAGGAATATAAAAACAGATGGAATATGTGTAGAATGGTATTCGTAGATGAGATGTTTTTTTATTTATTTATGCCGTCCTTAAAATAATTTAACTAGGTCTTTTTAAATATAAATGTCGTGTAACAATATAATAATAGTTTTCTATAATTTTAACCATTGTAACCCGCACTCGCCCACACTTCAACCCGACCTCGCCAGTGGGTCACTTTGACCGCAAACAACGAACAATTACATTACAGCAAGCGACGCCTGGGCCTAACACAATTACAAGACACACGCCCGATTTATTTATCGTTACACCCACTTGCAGTAAGCAGGTGCCGGGCTAATGGGCTTAATTAGCCGGGACAAGGAGAGGATTAATTAGAGGTATGAATAAGAAGGTAGAGGAGGAATGGAACAAAAAGAGAAAAAGAGAGGCCTACACAAAGTAGTGGATGTCATTACGATGATGGTGATGAATAACGAAATAGTAAAGTAGACTTGGTTAAGATTCACATTGACCCGAAAACAATGGCATACGAAGTAGTCTATCTGTTACCCAAGAGTGCTTTGGAACAAGGCCGCCAATGATAAACCACATTTTTTTTTTTTTAAACGTCGCCCCATACTAGAATTTTCTCCAGTATCGTGGGTGCGTTTACAAACATAGAAACTCACACTCACAAACACCCAGACCCGGAACAACTACTTGCTGATCATACAAATATTTGTTCCGTGCGGGAATCGAACCCGCAACACATAGTGCAGGAGTCCAATTGCCCAGCCACTGCGCCAAACGTGCCGTTATTTATCGTGGTAAGATCATCATTAATGAGTCTTCCCACCCCAGCCGTGACGCGAGAGACTGTCAGACTTCTACTGACTAATTGTCAGACTTCTACTGGCCCTTTACGGTCCAGTGTCGCGATTACCTGATGAGACAGTTCCGCAATGATGGACCACATACACTTAATTACGCGTTTAAGTAAAAAATAAAAAAGGTACCACCTTGCACCTGGGTGAGTGAGTTCCACAATTTTATATTAAGGTACTATCAAGGACGCAAGACGATCTCCGGCCACCGAAGTCGCGGGCATGCGGGCGGCGAGTAATGGGCGACTCGCTGTCCGACCATGGACCATGCCCGGGTCGACGGCGCGTTGTGTTCCACGCGCGCCTCAAGGAGTGTCAGCATAGTGACGGGGCCTGTAGAGGGTCAAAGCCTGCCGGGGTCGCGGGTCTTACGAATTACCGTGACCCCGGTACGTAAAGGGCTATTGAAGGACATCGTGGATTTTAGTCAGTACGAGTCTGACAGTCCCTCCCGCCCTGCCCTGGGTGGGAGGACTCATTTGATGATTTCACCACGATAAAAAAAAAGGTACTATCAAGGAACAACCTTACCAGAGACTCAGCACGAATTTTCACATACCTGTGACGTAGAGTATATGGTAATTTTGACATTAATTTGAGATATATAATTAGGTCCTCAGAACAATGTTGTAAATGGTTGCAAATTTCAAATTGTATTTATTTATTCATAATTGTTTGTCAGTTGCCAAAAGAAATCGCAAAATTATAGATCACCAGTAATTTAGTAGAGATTACAAAATATTAATGTTAATTAAATTCAATGGTTTCTAACTAAATCGATTTTGTTTTATTTTGAAACTGACAGATCTACACTTATTCTTTTGTCAAACAGACCGGCGAAAGCGAAGCGTTTCCGAAGCGATACCGAACCGAAGCGAGACATCAGTCCGATAGTTCTGTCACGCTATCGGATCGCTTTCACGTTTCTATGTGACTGGATTCAATCAATCCCATACATTACAAATAAAAACGTCACGCTTCGCATTCGCCACGCCAGTCTGTTTGACAAAGGCTCGGTCAATGAACGGGCATTTCTAGACAACTACGTCCCCAGACTTTTAACCCAAGTTTGCACTTAAAAACACGTAGAGTAAAATATAGCTGTTTACCTCTTAAAAATATTAAATTGGTTTGAAGCTTTCATCTAGCAAAATATGAGTATGAATAAATAAATAAATAACGACAACTTTATACCCTAAAACAATTCTAGCATTAGATAAATTTTACTCCAGGGACGGGCTTCTATTTCGGCAATACATTTACACTGAAGAAAACCAATATAAAGAAACACTAGCACCAGGGGAACATAAAAAGAAACATTTGACAGAAGGTATGAGTGATCGTATGCGCGTGCCGGGGTGCAATTCATCAAGGCACGCAACTTACTGTCGGGAAAACTTGGGCAAAAAATCGGTCAAGAACCTACCACTAAAATATTGGCTTTCTGGGAAATTTTATTGGTAGTATATCGTGTGAGGTATGTGGTTTTATGTTTATTGGGACATGTTTGTGATTCGAGAAAATGTTGAGGTCTGCGTAACATGGTTGCGTAACATCGTGGTTAGTAACCATTTTTAACCGGTAACCGGTTTTATCTATTTAAGAGATCAATAAGTAAATAATATCTATTTGCCTTTGACTGAATAAGAACAGCCGTGCGGTCAAGATAACGGTAACGATCTTCGAAGTTAAGCCACGCTATGTCAGTTATGAATATGGTAGAGTATTCATTTAATCCTTGTGTAAAAGCATACTAAGCCGTTGGTCCCGGGTTGCGTACTCTTACCCATTACCGTGACCCCGGTACGTAAAGGGCTAGTGAAGGACACCGTGGATTTTAGTCAGTACAAGACTGACAGTCCCCCACGCCCTGCCCTGGGTGGGAGGACTCAATTGATGATTTTAACACGATACAAAAAAAGCCGTTGGTCCCAGCTAGATGAATTGAACAG
Organism: Agrotis puta; assembly: GCA_943136025.2. NCBI lineage: Eukaryota > Metazoa > Arthropoda > Insecta > Lepidoptera > Noctuidae > Agrotis > Agrotis puta. Next base: position 2,138,752 of record OW964168.2, read on the forward strand.
CTCGATTGAAGGTCACTAGAACGTTAACTAGGAAAGTCAGAAAGTCATCGTATTGAAAAACAATAATTCGAGTCAATATTCGATAGCAAAAGAAGCTTGTAGCGTTCAACAATATTATTATGACCAATCCTCACACAAAACAATCAACAAAACCTCAACCAGACACAGAAAGATCAAATATCATTTCCACGGATAATAAGAGCTCCAAACAACCACCAAACATTAATCAATAGTCGGAAACAGTAACAGCTAATAAGTCATAACAGGAAAAAGTTAATTTGTGATGTAACGTTGCTCCGTACTACGGAACCCGAAGCTTTGTGATAAATTAAGTAAAAGTCTTGCTCTGTCGAAGGGAAACTTCGGGAAATATCCGTGTCTTTTCTTATCTTTCGTAGAGGCAGTCACAATTTGTAAACTGTGTTGAGTATTGGGAAAATTGGAGCTTGGAATTATGAAGAATTTTTATGCTCTGTGGGTCGGGAGAAGTCGGAATATTTTGCGATGGTTCGTAGATTATAGGAAGCAAAGGTATTAAAATCAGTTAGTACGTTAATATTACCACGATTGTAATTTCTAAAACGTTAGGCTACAGGCAGACTTTCTCGTAGAAATTTATTTTTGGTTTTATATGTTTTTTGGGTGCCAAAAGCGAGACATCGTCGTCGTGGCAAGCCCAAGCGAAGATGGCGAGATGACTTCGACCGCTTCATGAAGGACACGATCGCATATAGCAGTGAAAACTGGAAATAGTGGAGGGAGGCGTTTGCCCAGCAGTGGGACACTATGAGCGGGTTTATAATATGTGTCTTAACTTTTTTACTCCCCCATTGTGCCCTAATAAATCTTTGCTACCATAAATATCCATCAACGAAAACAAAACGAACGAGGAAATCCTTAGAAACATTTTCCGAACAATTCAATCGAATGTATGTACTGTAAAGATTTATATAAAACATAATTGGTTTCGTATCGAGCCGAGCAAGCTATTTAGGTAATGGACTGATCTCAACAGTAACCAGTCTTATTTGACCTTAATTCACGTACAATTTGTTAGGTTATCCGGGTCAAATGTGTCTTTACAAAGTGATTTCGGATTACGAAAGATATACCTTTCGGAGTAAGAGTGCCTTATTTAAGAGTAATGGTCTTTTTTGGAATTTGATTCTTTGTCTTCAAGATGGGCTTAAGGATTATTGAGCTCGATGGAGACATATGGGTTAAAAATATGTGAGGGATTAAATGAGAGGATAAATGTTTTCCTTTCAAAGGTTTATGTTCTATAGCGAACCTAAGTACGGATTTGTGACCGTTTAATATAAAAGTAAAGTATATCCGTATTACATAGGAGAGATAACATAACTAGAAAACTTTGTATCATTTCGACTTCAGTCATTTGACATTATTTTATTTCTGTGTTTAGATTTTTGAGAAGGTTACGTAAAAGTCTTTCATTCATTCGAACAAATTTATAAAATTATTAAAGGTACTTGACAATAACCTTGCTGTAATCACAGTTAATAAATATTTTCTTTATTCACAATTGCAGTTTCATGTTACTACTTTACAAGATGATACTGCTGCTCATATTTTTCACACAGAATATTGATAAAAACCTACAAATTAAATCGCTCACCAAACCATAAAAATTAACAATCCTAAAACTTCCACCTTAATCACAATCTAACATATTATTTTTTAGCTTGGTAAAATCATCAAATGAGTCCCTGCCCTGGGTGGGACCAGGGCAGGGCAGGAGGGACTGTCAGACTTGTATTGACTAAAATCCACGGTGTCCTTCAGTAGCCCTTTACGTTCCGGGGTCACGGTATTTGTTAGTCCCGCGACCGCAATCTAACAACTAACAAAATATTTTATTTAACAAAATACCTAGGAAATAAAAATGCTTTCAAATTTTTTATGAATGCTTTTACGTAAGTTACATGCACTTTTTTAAAAAGCTTTAAAATTAGTGATGCATAACAAAGTTTTCTCGTTAGCCTGGCTAAGTTAAGCATGCGCAAAGTGAAGCAATAGTTTGTGCTCGATTCAAACTCGTGAACCTAAGGCCCTTCGTACACAAAGCGACGTAGGTCTCCTATACTTTACAACTGGTAACTACTCGTAGGTGACTATCTCAATACAAGTCCATAGAGTCCCTAACATTTGAGTGTATATTGCGGTAGTCGCCTAGATAAAAAAGTTGTAAGGTATCGGCGATTTCCGGGGTCGCCGGGACTGTACGAATTACCGTGACCCCGGAACGTAAAGGGCTATTGAAGGACACCGTGGATTTTAGTCAGTACGAGTCTGACAGTCCCTCCCGCTCTGCCCTGGGTGGGAGGACTCATTTGATGATTTTACCACGATTAAAAAAAAAGGTATCGGCGATTTGCGTCGCGTTGTGTACGAAGAACTTAAACTTGTGATTTTGCAGCTAAACAATCTAAAATTAAGAATAAACTGGCAAAGATGGATTCTGTCAACAGCAGTTTTTCTCATATTGTAACATAAATGTAAATTTTAATACAGACTTTAAAAGAGAGGACGGGATGAAGACAGTTTTGTTTTAACTACCCGATATGAGTTTTGTAAAGGTATACCTAAGTGGAAAGTAAGGGAGATCTTGGCCCTATAGTGGGAAAATTCTCTGCCTAACCCGTTATGAATTAAAGGCACCATGTTATCGTGATGAATTATTGTACTTTACCGATGCCATGACGCGATGTACTGCAATTTGACTATTTAACGGCTCCGTCCGAACTAGAAGTGAAAATTATCCTTAATAGTACAGTCAACAGCAAAAATAGATGATCAAAATCCGAAATTCAATACTAATGAACGGTGTTCGCGTCAATCACGCTATGACTAATAAGATCCGAGCAACGGAGGTGAAACCATGGGGTACAACTAGTTAAAAGAACAGGCTTGCTACCCATTAGGCTATAATTACAGGCAATTTTGAATTGTCAAAAGACAGAAAAAAAAACAGGTCAATAATAGTTATGGTGCTACAGTACCAGTCACAAGACTTAACAACTGTGAAAGTACCGTAGATGCCCGTTCCAATACGTAGATCTCTATGGAGAAGAATGGGCAAGAAACTGTATCATAATATCGTAATTAGTCGATTTTCACTACCATTTGATTTTTACTTCTATTGGTCGACAACGCAAATAAAAGAAGAACTACTGAAGATAACTGAAACCTTCAGTAGCGCCATCGGGATGGAGTTTGGTGTGGACAAATGTGCGGTCATGCATGTAAAGCGTGGGGGGATTGTGGAATCCGTGAGCACCCAACTCTCGGATTCCATAAGCCTTAGATCCCTCTCAGCAACCGAAACCTATAAGTATTTGGGTATGTCGGAAGCGTTGGGCATCAATGTTATTGACATGAAACAATCGTTGAAGGAGCGTTTCTTTGGCCGCTTGAAAAAAGTATTTAATAGCCTTTTATCAGGTGGTAATAAGGTGCGCGCCTTCAACGGCTGGGTCATGCCAGTCTTGATGTACACTTTTGGCATACTCAAATGGACTCAAACAGAACTTGATGCCCTGGATAGGAGGGTCCGTACATTGCTGACTGCATATCGAATGCATCACCCACGGTCTTCGGTTATGAGATTGTATATCCCGCGAAAATGTGGAGGTCGAGGTTTTCTAAACGCTAAGACTCTCCACAATCGCGAGATATGCAATCTCAGGGAATATTTCCTAAAAGCCGACGTGGGAATGCATCGAGATGTAGTAGCGGTGGACAAGGGCCTCACTCCGCTCTCCTTGGCTAAAGAGAACTGGCGCAAACCTGCAGTGCTTGACACTAATGATCGCATGGAGGTATGGCAAAGCAAGGAGCTTCACGGGCGCTTTTTCCGGGCCCTACATGGGCCTGATGTAGATTTGTCAGCGTCCGTGGCCTGGCTACGATCTGGGGACCTCTTTGGAGAAACCGAGGGTTTTGTCTGTGCAATTATGGATGAAGTTATGATGACTAATAACTACCGGAGATTTATTGTGAAGGATGGCACGGTTGACATATGTCGGGCATGCCACCGTCCTGGTGAATCAATCCGTCACATTATTTCCGGGTGTTCTCATCTCGCTAACGGAGAATACTTGCATAGACATAACCTTGTAGCCAGGATTATCCATCAGCAACTTGCTCTGAAATACAACCTTGTGGAATCGGAAGTGCCGTACTACAGGTATGTGCCCGACCCAGTTCTTGAAAGTGGCAATATCACACTGTACTGGGATCAATCCATCATCACTGACAGAGCTATTGTAGCAAATAGACCTGATATAGTGGTGGTGGATCGATCTGAGCGGCGCGCAATGATTGTTGACATAACCGTCCCACATGACGGGAACCTCGTGAAAGCTGAGAAAGATAAGCAACTCAAGTATCTTGATTTGGCTCACGAGGTTGTCGATATGTGGGATGTGGATTCAGCGATCATTGTGCCGATAGTCGTGTCGGCCCATGGCTTAATTGCCAAGAGCCTCGACCAACATCTAAGGAGGCTCTCGTTAGGCAGCTGGATCAAGGGCCTGATTCAGAAAGCAGTTCTTCTGGACACGGCGCGCATTGTTAGGAGGTTCCTTTCTCTAGAGCCCTGACCGCCGGTAGCTTGGACCCTGTTCCCGATACCGGTGGGCCACTATTATTTATATTTTTAAATGTTTTTTTTTGTTTTGTTTTTGTAAAAATATTTAAAAATGTAAACAGATAGGAGAAAAAAATGAATAAAAAAATAATAAAATGACCCTGTTCCCGATGCTGGTGGACCACTATTTTTTTATATTTTTAAATGTTTTTTTTTGTAATTTCTTTTTTGTAAAAATATTTAAAAATGTAAACAGATAAGAAAAAAAATGAATAAAGAGAAGGAGTATAATAAAATAAATAATATATATTCCACAACGCCATCTAGTCCCAATCTAAGCAGAGCTTGTGTTATGGGAACTAGACAACTGATAAATATACTTATATATTTCTAAATACATAGAAATTATGGATAAATTACACCCAGACACAGAACAAATGATCGTGCTCATCACACAAACATTTGTCCTGGGTGGGAATCGAACCCACGATCTCCGGCATAGCAGTCAGAGTCACTAACCACTAGTCATTAGTCGGTTATATAGAAATTAGCCTTCGTGCCATTTTGCCTCTAGGTTATTCTCGCCTGTATTAATATTTGCAGTTATAACGTTTATAGGATTATCAGTCAGGCATGTTATTAAATGCATGGCGGATTATTACTGGCCAAAATATCAGCAACCGCACCGTGCTGCGGCTTAGTTTGTTTTAACAGGAACCGAGATACATTGCGTGCATAACCACAAGTTCTATTTGCTATTTATTTGCAATGTTCAATGTTAATAAAATGAGAATTATAGATACATTTAGAGGAACAGTGTATAAGGCGGGGACGCGAGGTATAATGGGGACCCACTCTTTAGGCATACTTAACACAACAATAACGTAGCGCAAGCGCCATCAGGACGTCATTTGCAAGCGGCCATTAACATATGGTGTCCTGTTGGCGCTTGCGCTACGTTAGTATTGTGTTAAGTTTGTTTTAAGTGTGTGATTTTCCATCATACCTCCATCCATCTTATATGCTGTTCCCCTAATAAGGGGCCGCAGAACGACTTCCCACGTTTTTCTGACGTAAAGCAGACGGGAACTATGAGGTTAATTAGATATAAAAGTTAGTTCCTCGTTCGTACCCCGCGCAGGGCGGGACGTGAAGGACTGTCAGTCTCGTACTGACTAAAAGCCACGATGATCCTTTAATAGACCTTAAGTTCCAAGGTTACAGGTACCTGATCAGATAGTCTCGCCACCCCGGCGAGGCGCTTTTTCATTTACCATACAATAAAGGCCGTACATACTTTAAGTAAGCTGTACGATAAAATACGAAAAATTTGGGATAAGGCCTTTGTACTCAGTGTGAATGCGACCTCTGTGTTTTCATAAAAGTTTACCAATATTCTTTCAATAGTCTCCAAACCCAACTTAGTAATTAGTTTGTATAGAGTCTGTAATTTATAGCGATGAAAATCTTGTAATTTTTTTAGAGCAAAGTCTGCTCTACTTAAAGCCTTTGTCAAAAAGACAGGCGTGAAGAATGCGAAGCGTGACGTTTTTATTTGTAATATATGGAAATGTTTGAATCCAGTCACATAGCAAAGCGAAAGCGATCCGATAGCGTGACAGAACTATAGGACTGATGTCTCGTTTCGGTTCGGTATCGCTTCGGAAACGCTTTGCTTTCGCCTGTCTGTTTGATAAAGGCATAAAGCTATGCTCATTTGTCTCATTTTCGTAAACACCCACAATTTAAGTCACGTCACAAATTTAGTCTACCATCCTCAAAGTTAAAATTAACACATCAAAAGAGAAACATTGCATACATTCTATCAATTAAAACGAGTTTACAGCCTCGCATTGCACATCTTGGTACAAATTAAAATCATTTAAAAGTGAAACGGGACATCTTTGAGGTACTGGTCTCACTGCCAGCGATTAGAGACGAACGAGTAGAGAAAAACTAAAAGGAATTGGCGGGTGAAGAGCAGCCAATGCACGACTACGACGGGCGATTATTTACATGAAAAAAAGGTTTCTCAGTCAGTGTTCTTTCTGACAGGCAAACACAGATGAAACAGCGAGTACTGTTTTAGAAAATTCTTGTCACTACGACAAATAATTACAGCGTGGACATGCGACATATAAACGGTATGATTAAGAGCTTCTTTTCTTCTCGTCGTTGCAATATTTTTGTTCCTTACCATACTTGGAACCACACCTTCAGTCACGTAGATATTTAAAATCAAAGTTACACAATGCTCGCACTTTATTATTAGGCACTATATTGTTCAATAATTACTGAATACAGTCATCAATAATTACTGAATAAATATGCATCATACTGTTTGAGTGCTAAAAGTATAATTTTGCTCATCTAAAATCAATTTGTTATTTTTACATGGCATTATCTCTTGTGCATTTTTTAAGCAAGAACATCCTCAAAAAGCAGTCGCCATCAGTGGGACCCTCGCCTAAGTTTGTTACTCAAAATGGAACAAGGTACGCTTTAATTACCATTTCTGTTTCAAGTTTATGTGACGATAAAGCTTTATAATTTCCATGTCAGTTAATTGAACCACGGGGCTTATAATAAAATTAATGTTTTGTCTAATTGTTTGTATTATTACTGGGCTTGCTTTGTTTTTGAATGATAAGTAAATTCCTAATTGTGATGACAAATACGAGAACTAAATGTACCAGTTAATAAATAAATATGTATTATATTTTCCGAGACTCGTCGTGGTTTTTGTTCCTGTACCTATATGTCGAAAAGTTTCAGTTTTCCTTATAAGACACTTTGGGAAATCTAAAAATGTATCCAACTAACTTATAAAAAATGTTTTACATTGAAAAACCCCTCTAAGATCAAATTTCGCAAAATCTGTATCATTTTTTTATAATTAAGCCAAAACACAATCCTTTCAAGGGAAAATTATTTATTTATTGTGCTTTATCAATTACTGAAAGAGAAACAGTTTTGGTTTGGCATTGAGATTCTAACTAAACAGAACGAATAAAATCGGAAAAAGTTTCATACAAACTGATTTTCAACCCGCTAGGGATTGATTTATGAAATGTAACCAATTTTGTATCCTGTATTTGATTGAGAGATTTATTTGCCAAGTTTGAAGTTTATCAAAGCAAACAATAAAATCGTTCCCTTAAAAATTAATCACCCGTTTTCATTAATTTAGGGGGTTATTTTTGTAAAAACCCAAAAACACGTGTTTCTTTATCTTTGATCTAATTTCTATATTTTTAGCGCGGTTAGCGCGTTATGATTTTCCCATACAAACTTTAACATCGTCTGGATTACCAATGGAGGGTAGTTTTAACAAAATATAGTGCTAATCTTTTTTATTTCCTTGTGTTCTTATTCATGGTAAATTTCAAGTTAATTTTCATACAAAAGCTTTCACTCCTTTTCAATACGATATTGGAAATGATGATCGACTTTATGTGTCGCTAACTGTGAAGTGTGTGAAGCATAAATATATTAACATCAGTACATACATAGTATAAAACAAAGTTGTTTCCAGCTGTCTGTCTGCCCCTATGTATGTTTAGATCTTTAAAACTACGTAACGGATATTAATGCGGTTTTTTTAATAATACTTTAAGGGGAAGGTTTATATATAATAACATGCATAATATAGTAGAAATTGTACAAGTGCAAACCCGGGCGGGTCGCTAGTTATTAATAATCAAAAAATGTTTCCGCAAACAGTCCCTATAAAAGCCATTTCATACAAATGTTAATAGAAAATTTTATAAACGGTACGTAAACGGCTATTGAAGGACACCGTTCATTTTAGAAAGTACGAGTCTGACAGTCCTGGCTCAGCTCTGCCCTGGGTGGGAGGACTCATAAGATGATTTTTCCAAGTAAAAAAAAAGTAGATTTTATCTAAAAGAGTAACAAATAAAAACTCCATCCGTCCAACCTTACAAACTATCGCATTTATAATAGAACTAAGTCTTATCTAAGAGTATTTTCTTTAAAAAATCAAGTTTATTTTATAAAGTACTTTATCTTAACAGCAAGCCCGGTTTGCATTACCCTCATCTTCGCTCGCCGCTGCCGTGACGCATGCAATTCCCGGAAGGACCTCTTTACTCGTAGATACCGAATCAGATATCCTAGTTTGCAAATGACGGTATCATATTATGGTGACGTCATAAGGGACGGATGATATTTCAATATGAAGACGCTCATAAAAAAACCTTCACAAGAGTTTTTTTTTAATCATATGCGTGCCCTCTAGCCCTGAAAGCGTAAGGGAATGTAAGGCTCTTACTAACTAAAAATCATCCTGTGCTTTCACGTGACTTTTGCGTTTCAGAGCCGCGGTTCCTTTTCAAGACAGCACTGCAATCCTTCACAATAAACACTCACGTGCCAAAAGCACTCCTAAAAAACTATCAAGAGGAAATTCTCAGGAATTTTAATCTTTTTTTTTTTTTTTTTTATCGTGGTAAAATCATCAAATGAGTCCTCCCACCCAGGGCAGGGCGGGAGGGACTGTCAGACTTGTACTGACTAAAATCCACGGTGTCCTTCACTAGCCCTTTACGTACCGGGGTCACGGTAATCCCTTGGTCCCGCGACCCCGGCAGGCTTTGGCCCTCTACAGGCCCCGTCACTATGCTGACACTCTTTGAGGCGCGCGTGGAACACAACGCGCCGTCGACCCGGGCATGGTCCATGGTTGGGCAGCGAGTCGCCCATTACTCGCTGCCCGCATGCCCGCGCCTACGGTGGCCGGAGATCGTCCTGCGACGTCCGACGCCGTGGGCGTCTACCACTGCGGCTGGGGTGGAGGGAGGACGCTGTCCTCTCCCTCAGGCGGCCCGCCTCCTCCTTCACGAGCATGACTGCTTCGCAGAAGGAGGCGACCGCTGCCCACTCCGTCTCGCCCCGCAGCATGGCCTCGACCAATGCCGGGCGCGAGAGGTCTCCGCCTATCGCCGTCGTGAGGACACGGCGGTGCTCTGCCCAAGCGGGGCAGTCCTGCACCGTATGCTCCACCGTGTCCTCCGGACGATCCTCGCAGTGGTGACACCCAGGCGTTTCTTCCTTCCCTATCAGACACAGGAACCTCCCGAAACTTCCGTGTCCGGTGAGGACCTGCGTCATGCGGTAGGTCAGGACGCCGTGACGCCTATCCAGCCACTCCTCAAAGAGGGGTCTTACCGCCGCGATTGCGGCGTGCCCGGACCTCGGTTGCGACAGTCGCTCCCTCCATACTGCCCTGAGATCGCGCCGGAGCTCTTCCCGCCGCGCCTCGACTTGTCGAGGCAGCGGGGATTCGCCCCGACGCTGCGCCTCCACGCGCCATTCATAGACGCGCTGGAGGGCAGTCGCCTCCAGATCCCAGGGCAGCAATCCCGCTAGGAGGTTGGCTGATTCGCCGGCGATCGTGCGGTATCCCCGGATCATCCGGATAGCCATGACCCTCTGGCATGCGACCAGCTTGAGTGGTCGCGTCCGGATGCTTAGGGCCCACACAGGGGCCCCGTAGAGGGCCATGGACCGCACGACACCGGCGTACAGCCTCCGGCAGGAGGCATTTGGCCCGCCGAGATTGGGCAGGAGCCGCTTGAGAGCGGCTGCTGCCCGGTTCAGCCTTGGGGCCAAATGCAGGAAATGCTCCCTGAAGTTCCACCGGCTGTCGAGGACGAGTCCCAGGTACTTCATCGTCCTCCCGACGCCGATGCGAACCCCCTCCACCGTAATGTGGGACTCTGAACGTGGCGCGTTCAGACGGCCATGAAAACACATGGCCTCTGTTTTGTGCAGCGCCACGTCGAGTCCCAACTGCCGGATCCTATTAGCGACTGTCGCTACCGCCTGCGTCGCCACGTCGGCCGCCGCCTGGTGCGACTCTCCCTTCGCCAGGACGAGCGTGTCGTCGGCGTAACAAATTACGCCGACGCCGTCAGGGAGGTCGCCGCGCAGCACCCAGTCGTAACCGATGTTCCACAGGAGCGGCCCCAAGACCGATCCCTGTGGAACACCGCACGACATCTCTCGCCGGTTCCACTCTCCCCGGTGACCGGGGTAGATGACGGCTCTGTCCGTCAGGTAGTCCTCGACTATACGACGGAGGTAGGTCGGCACCCGGTGATACCGGAGTGCCTCCCTGATGCAACTCCAGGGCAGGGTGTTGAAGGCATTGGAGATGTCTAAAGACACCCCCAAGACGACCCTGCCCCGGGAAACCGCATCCCCCGTCGTGAGGGCTCTCACGCGCGTGACGGCATCCACCGTCGAGCGCCCCCTGCGGAAGCCAAACTGACTCTCCGCAAGGTCCGGGCCCACCCGATTCAGGTGCCCGACGAGGCGGTTTGCAATTACTCTTTCAAAGAGCTTGCCCACCTCGTCGAGCAGCACGATGGGCCGGAATGCGGACGGAGAGTCCGCAGGGCGCCCGGGCTTCTGGATCAGGACCGGTTTCCCCGTCTTCCAACGAAGCGGGAACTGGCCCCTCTCCAAGCACGCGCTAAAGAGCCCCCCCAGTCGAGGCCCGAGAGTCCCCGAGGCCAAGACCCAGGCTTTTCCTGGCAAGCCGTCGGGTCCTGGGGCGGTATTTTTGGCTTTGAGCCGTTGTACCGCCACTCTCAGGTCTACCTCGGTCACCCCCGGAGCGTCGTAGACGCCGTCGTCGCTGTGGTCCGCGTTTGCGTCAGCGTCAGGCACCGCCGGAGACGGAGCCATGGGCGGGGGAGTGTGCTCCTCCCGCGAGGGGAACAGGGCGCTCACCACGTCCTCCACGAACTGAGGCTGGAGACTCTGCGTCAACGGGGGAGCCCAGGGGCGGAGCTTCTCTCTCACCCACTTATAGGGCCGGCCCCATGGGTCCCCGTCCAGAGCCTCCAGCATCTCCTTGCGGGCCAATTCCTTGGCCCGCCAGATCTCGTCGCGGAGGGCGGTCTTCGCTGCCCTGTAGCCATCCTGCAGCTCCGTCTCTACAGCCACCGCATCCGGAGGTCGGGTGCGGCGCCTGCGGAACCTGGTGTACCGGCGTCGCGCGGCAACGCATGCCTCGCGCAGCGCTGCTAGCTCGCGCGACTACCAGTACAACTGACGCCGGGCGCGTCCTAGCCGGACCCGGGGCATGGCCACGTCGCAGATCTCCGACATGGCCTCCCGGAACCACCCCGCCTCGTCGTTGATGTCGGCAGGCCTGTCCGGTGGTGACACCCAGGCCTGCACGATCGAGGCTTCCAGGAATAGCTCCCGGTCCAGCTGCTTCAGCGCCCATCGCGGACCACTTGGGTTCCGTCGGACCGGCGCGTCTGAGGTCTGGGCGGAGACGTCAAACCGGATATACCGGTGGTCGGAATAGGTCTCCACCTCCTCTACAACGCGCCAGTCGGTGACGCGCGGCGACAGGCCGCAGGTGGCAAACGTGATGTCCACCACCGAATCGCCCGTCCACCGCACGCACGTGGGGACGGAACCCCGGTTCTCGATGACTAGGCCATGCGCCAGGGCCCAGTGCTCGAGCATCCTGCCCCGCGTGTAGTCCGTAACCCGGGAACCCCAAGCCACATTCTTGGCGTTGAAGTCCCCGAGGACGAGCGCGGGGAGGGAACCGAAAGCGACGACGACGTCTCCCAGCTCCGATAGGGAGTCCTGGAACTCGGCGATAGTTCGGTTCGGGGAGAAATAAACGCCTATCACGGCGATCTCCCCGAACCGTGCTGCGACGATCCCATGCCCTCTCTCGACGCGATCGAGGGGCGGGGTACCGGCGGCGGCCGACGAGATGAGGGTCACCGAGCCGTTCAGGTCCGCCACCCAGTCATTCCTGGGCGGGACAAAATACGGCTCGGCGACCACGGCGACATTTATCAACCACTGCGCCATGCTCTGGAGCAGGAGATCCTGAGCAGCGGCGCAGTGGTTGATGTTCGCCTGGAGGAAGCGCAATGGAGCCATTAATCGGAGTCCATTGCAGCCTCCTCCAGGGCCCTCGACGAGGGTGCGGCCACGGCGGCAGCGGCGGCGGCGGCATTGGCGGCGGCGGCGGCGGCAGTGGCGGCGGCGGCGGCAGCAGGAGCTGCGGCGGCGGGAACGGTGGTAGCAGAGGGCCTACCTCTGCGCCTGGTTTTAGCGGGCGGGGCGCAGGACTTGCCCCCTGCCCGGTGATCGGCCGGCTTGCCAGCCGCCGCACATGCGAAGCAGTGCGGCGGGGCCGTACACGAGCCGGCCTTGTGTCCGGGCTGACCGCAGCGGAAACAGTTGTCGCTGCGGTCGACCTCCGAGGTGCACATGCATGCCGCGTGGTTACCCACTTGGCAGCGGAAGCACCTCAGGGGCCTGGGCTCCAGCAGTTTGACCTGCGCCGAAACCCACCCAACCAGGAGCCTTCGGCCCTCCTGCAGCTTTTTGGCCGCCGACACGGGGCAGCTGACCGTGATGGTCTGCAGCCCCGCGTAGTCGGGACGCAGGGCGCCCGCCCTCACTTGGTCGGGAGGGCACCCCCCAGTTCCGGCAACGGCGGCCACCACGTCCTCCACCGTCACGGAGTCGTCCAGACCCAGTATGCGCACGTCTGCGCGCCTGGTGGGTCTGGACACTCGGGCCTCCTCCGCATTTAAGGACGCTCTGAGCCGTTCGGCCAGAGCGTCAGCGGTGGGGCCACTGGCAGCGCCGGGGACCTCCAGCATCCGAGCCCCCGTTGCGGTGACACGGTAGCGGAGACCGCCGACGATGCCGAGCTCCGTGAGGTTCACCGCCTCCTTCGCCTTCGCGAGCACGTCGCGGTATGATACGCCCCTCTTGACCGCTTCCGGCTGCAGTGTTATGACCACAGCCGCGGTCTTGGGGGCGCGCAATCGTGCCGCGACATCGCGCTCCTTGCGCCGCCGCCGCCTCTCCCTCCGCCTTGAGGTCCTGGCTGCCCCATCAGCCCTCCTCTTCTCCCCAGCCACTTGCCAATCGGCGTCGGCCGGAGGAGTTTTTGGAGGAGGCTGCTGGGACAACTGGTTCCCGGCCTTCGCCTTCGCCTTTTTGGCCGCCTGTGCCGGCCCCGCAGGTGTCGGTGTCGGCTTTGACGGGCCCGGTTTCGCCTGGCTAGGCTTGGCCGGGGCCGTCTTCGCCTTCGTAGGGGCCGTCCCCGCCGGGGCCATCCGCACCGGGGCCGTCTTCGCCTGGGGCAACTTCGTCTGGGGCGGCTTCGCCGGCGGGGGAGGTTTGGCCCCGGCCGCTGCCGCGTACGAAGTCGCCAGCGGGGGTCGTAGCACGCGGCTCTCCAGTACGGAGAACCGCTGCTGGAAGGCGGCCAGCTCCTGCCGCACCAGGGTGAGAACTGAGTTCTCCCCCGATGCGGGCTGACCTTTTTCCTTTGCGCCCCCCGGTGGCGCCTCCCGGCGGCCTGCCTTCTGCAGGCCGGCCAATTCCGTCTTTAGTTGGAGGTTCTCCTTCTGGAGAACCTCCATCGCTGCCATCAAGCGGGTGACCTCCGCCCGCATTTGGGACATTTCGTCCGTCTCCGTCGATGCGGGCGGAGCCTGGCCAAGGCTAGCCGCCGCCACTGCCGCCATAATTGTGGCCGTGGCCGCGCCCGCGGCCCGGTCCTTAGTGGCCCTCTTCCCCGGCTTATTTGAAGCCAGGGTGCGGACGGCGGCCTTTATGGTCTCCTCCAGGGTGGGGGCCTCCTCTGTGCACCCTCTGCCTCCGTTCCTGCCTCGGCCTTTACCCCGAACACTTGTCGGGATCTTCCGGCCCGAGGCAGGTTCGTCGTCTGAGGACGACGAATGTGGCCGCTTGAGGAAGAACTTCTTCCTTTCCGCGGCCCCTGATCCTCCGCGCCCAGAGCCAGGGCTCTGGGCGCTCATGGCGTCCGACGAGTCGGACTCCAGCACCATCTTTTTATTACGAGCAGCACTCTGTGCCCGCTCCGTCGGTGCCGGTGAGGCGGACGTGCTGGACAAATCCAGCGACTCCACCTCACAGGCACGTGAGCCACCTTGGCTCGCTGCGGCGACTGCCGGTTGTTGGGGGGATTTTTTATGTTCCATGTGATTCCCACGAGTGTGGGGGAAAAACGGTCCACCTGGGCAGAGACCCCTGTACCCAGGTAAGCCTACGACATTTATTACTCGCCAGAGGGTCGGCCGGTACCCTGGCGAGGGTAGCACTAGCGACTGATTTGTTCAAAAGAACTCCCGTCAGCCATACATCTCCTCGCGGTGCTCCGCCGCTTGAGATTCGGGGTGACTTTTTATAGAGGTTTTCTACCTCGCGGCCCGGGCGGTTAAGCCAAGGCCCTCGACCCCCGTCGAAAGTCAGAGACGTGATCCTGACAATCTTCGGGGCTACGAGATTATAGCGGTGGCAAGAGGAGGTGGGAGTGCAATACCTCCTCCTGCCTGCCCGGCGGCAGGGTAAGTGCACGCCGTGCCCGCTCTTGCTCCAACCACTGTGCCCTCTGCTGAGCAGAGGGACACGTGGTGGAGCGACGCGACAGGACATTGGCATACGGGCAAGGAGACCCCTTGTAGGGGAGTACTTGCCCGCATCCCGGGGCGCACCGTCCTGAGAATCTGGGCTTCCCCCCGGACGTATCCGGAAAGGAACTTCCAGCCTCGGGCACTCGAGGAGGTTTCCTGTCCTTAGCACCCCTTCCTGTCCTTAGCACCCCAGGAATTTTAATCTTAAGGGAAAATTGAAAGGGTTAAGAAAAACTATTTTTAATTTCAAAGCGGGGAAAGTCTGGCATTTAATATTCGTGATGAGATTAAAATTTATTTTGTGGGGCCAAGACGTTATTTGCATAAACATTGCTGAAGAGATTTTTGATGAAGTAGCAGATTTTGCGATAAGTAAAACAATTTAAGCTTTATTAGTTAAACGTTAATTAAATGTCATGTACATTTAAACGCTTGCTGTTGCCAGTGGTTTCGCTCGCGTCTCTTGAACGTACTTCTAAGATAAACAGTACCCCATGTGTTATTCCAGGTAACAATTACTGTGGGTCGCAGGACTGGCTAAGCAAGTCACCGTGACCCTAGAACGTAAATAGCTATTGAAGGAAAAGGGCGGATTTTCATCAGTACCTTTCCGCTTCACCCAGGACGGGACCACACAAAAAAAAATTATAAACTGTGTTCCTTTTATTCAAGTCCGTCAAGCCGTTTTTACGTGATATAGTAACAAACATCTTTCCATCCATCCATCCTCACACACTTTCACATTTATCTATACTAATTTGATCGTTTGTTTGTTTGTGTTGAATAGGCTCCGAAACTACTAAACCGATTTCAAAAATTCTATTTGTTTTGGATAGTCCATTTATCGAGGAAGGCTATAGGCTATAATACATCACGGTACGACCAATAGGAGCCGAGCAGCGCGTGAAAAGCTACTTTATATTAAAGTTAGTATCATATCTTTTGGCAAGATGGTGCAAATTCATTGATTAGATGACCAAATCTTCAATATTACTTCAGCGACAGTCTAAAGCTATACAACTCTAAGATCAAAGGCTCTCAAAGTTCCAGAGTAGCTTGCTGGGACGCTTTGCTAGATCTTATATCCCTTTGTTTCACTTCAGAGAATTGTAAAGCTCTGTGTGTGGGAGGTAGTGCAATAACTGCTCCTACAATTTGGCCGTCATGAGACTATCTGTTACTAGCGTTATGACGAATACTATCCCAGGGGACAATTAACTGGGATACAAAGTACCTTATGTGCTAGTGCAGGTTATAAACTATCTGTATACCAAATACCATTTACATCCAGTCAGTAGTTTTAGCGTGGAAGAGTAACTAATTAACAAAATATGGATGTGTCCATACATTCGTCTTCACAAACCTTCAAATTTATAATATAAGTAAGATTAAGACTTAGACGAGAAAGAAGAAAACGAGAAGAAGAGAGAGATATAGATTGACGGGGGCCCCTTTAAAGGGTCAAAGCCTGCCGGGGTCGCGGGATTCTCTTATTAGGAAAGGGCTATTGAAGGACACCGTAGACTTTAGTCAGTACAAGACAGTCTCTCTCGGATGGGTAGTAGGACTCGATTGATGATTTTACCACGTAAATAAAGAGACGATTATTTTTAGAACCCTTTACCAAATTCAAACACCCTTAAAACTAATCCTCCACCTTTAAACAGAATAAAGCAATAAAACCTAAATCCCATTTATATCCCTACATCCCAGTCTGAAGTACCCCACTTCCAAAAGGTCCTTAATTCCTTAAAGACTTGATGTTGGACAACCCACAGACAATCAAGACGAAGGGACTTAATTACTCAATCACGTGAACCAAGGAAAACAATGTAACTGGGATTGGTGACGATCTCAATTGAATTGTTTAAGATGAATAGGGGAAGGATAATTACTTGGTAATAATTAGATTTTGAATAATCTTTTTGCATGTTGTTATTTGATTGTTTATTGTTATTTGTATTAATAGAAAACTTGGCTGATAAAAGGTCTTCACCGGTCTACTGTCACTTGAAAATTACGTTAACCAAACAATCATCCCGGGTCGACGGCGCGTTGTGTTCCACGCGCGCCTCAAAGAGTGTCAGCATAGTGACGGGGCCTGTATAGGGCCAAAGCCTGCCGGGGTCGCGGGACTCACGAATTACCGTGACCCCGGTACGTAAAGGGCTATTGAAGGACACCGTGAATTTTAGTCAGTCAAGTCTGACAGTGCCTCCCGCCCTGCCATTGATGGGAGGACTCATTTGAAGATTTTACCACGATAAAAAAAGAACACTGCCAGCTACCTTCTTCAGGTCAACGGTCACCTGGTTTCCTTCTTAGTTTTTTTAAGCTTTAGTTCCAAAGGATTAAATATGTCTGAAGAGATAAAATAAAAAAAATATATTTAAAAATGATTCTTAAAATTAAATCGTAAACAAAAATTATAGTAACATTTACGGTAAACTCATGTGAAGAGATCAAGGCAAAATCACTAAAAACAAATACTTCGATAAAAAATGAAAATTCGTTCACTAGAACAAATCATAAGTCAGATTTAGAAATATTTATAAAAGAAACAAACGACTGTTTTGGAAAACAAATCTAACATGAATGGGAGTTTTTTGAAACAGCATGTCAATATCATACACACCGCTTTATTTTATTCTGTCGGCGTCACTGTTTGATGTATTCGGAATATGAAATGAAACTGGTCAAGCGCGACTCACTGAGAGTTCTGCAGGTAGGTTCTCTGTGACACCACGTGATTTTTGATTGTGACTATGTAATGGACATTCAATTGTATTTAGTATCAGAGTAGTATATTTTTAGAACTCACTCTTTGGAGGATTTGTACACACCTAGCCGTCAAAATACTGTCGTCCTCTAACTAAAAGGCCGTTAAGTGCAAAAAATAGTTTTCGAGAAAACGCTAAAATTGTGAATTGATGTCTCTTGAAAAGTATGCTCTCTAGGAACAAGGCTGCAAATTATATATGTAGGCATAGTGTTATTGCACAATATATTATATGTTTAAGTCATTTATATTTATTTAAATTTATTTAAATTCATTTTTTAATTTTTAATTATGCATTTTATGTGGTTTAACTGCACAGCAATCTTCCTGTATCTCCTAAACTATTAATCATAGAAAAATGATTCTTAGACCAAAAGATAGAGCATCGAAAGTTGTATAAGACTACATTAAAAAGTGAAAAACGAGCAACTGTGGCTTAACGGCCTTTTAGTTAGAGGACGGCAGAATAGCAAATCTACATAATCTAGTGTACTCGTATTTCTGCAAACTTTCATCAGTAAACCTTAAGGGACATTATGTTTAATAAATTATTTATCAAACTATTGATTATACAAATAGTTTTACCAAAAATAGATTGCCTTGAATAGAAACCGTAATTTGAATCACGGAAGTTTTTGAACCGTAAATAAAATTTTAATGCAACAAAATATTTTTAAACCTAGAAATTCCAATCATAACAGTGCAAATAGAACCCCATGACCGCAAAATCCTAAAAATTCACGTTCAATATGAAACTCATCCCACACATGTGTCTGACCCATCTGCGTATATCTAGATAAACGTCCGTAAAAAGTGCCTAAACTTCACCCAGTCTAAACCGAACTACGCCTCCCCTCCCCGATCCTTGTTAACCAGCACCTTCCGGGAAAGGGAATGGTCAATGTAAGGCTCAAGGTACACTGGTCGGTTTTGGACGTGGACTCATGCTGTCATCGTTCTCTAGTTTGGTTTTTAAAATGCAAATTGAATCCTAGTTTAGATCCGCAGCATGTGTGCCTAACAACAAATTTTTGATCGAATCTTGATCAACTTTTATTATGACACTAGCGACTCGCTCCGTCGTCGCACATGTGTTATTTGAAAATAAAATACAGGCTATTGTTCGCTGATATGGTAGCATTCTATATGAGTTTAAAAAAAACTTCCCTTAAAAGGTTTTTAAAAGGGTTTAGGAGTATTTAGTTAAGGAAATGATGGACGCTAGAGCAGGCGCCAAACTTGAAGTGCATAATCTTAAACCGCCTCTATAATTACCATCGATAGGTAAAGAAGAAGATGACAAACATATATTTTCCAAGTAATCTACCACGATCGAGTTCAAACACATCTCAGAATACGTGGTCTCATTATAAGCCATATCATCAACGCCTTCTAGTACTTACAAGCCATAGCTATAAAAGCTATTCTTACTTACAAAGGTGGAAAAGTTCTTCAATGAGAGCGCTTTGCATTCATAACACCCACGGCAGGATTATACGACGTGGGTGCCTTTATCCGAACTAATACGTTCGGAGAATAATGTGTGTGTACACTGTACAAATATTTTCTTGTTGTTCGACATTACCTTAAGAAGAGTCAACAATCAGCCGTCAATCGGATCAACTTCAAATTATTCCAGGTTACGATAACAGAAGATATTCGAAATGTCATGTTTTCTCATATGTTAAATGGCAAAGGTTAGGGAGACGAAAGAGATTATGTTTTACTAGCTTTTGCCCGCGACTTCGTTCGCGTGGAATAGTGACTTCCAGCAGATTTTTGGTTTTACCCACATAGTTCCCGATCTCGCGGGATATTCTAGGGAACTCTTCAAAAATCAACATAATGAGCTCTGCGTTTGAATTTAAGAGATGTATACTCATTTAGGGCATTAAAGCCGTTTTGCCGATCGAAAAAGGCGAAAATGTTATTTTTCCCTTATTTTCTCATCATTCTACTGATTTGACATTTCAGTCCAAAAGGAAAAAAGACTGTTTCTCCCTTGACAAATTTTCTATTATTTTAGGTTTTAGAGATTATGAAAGTTTCTTACACCAAGACATTTCTGTTTACCATGTTTTTAGTTTAGCCATCCTTTGCAAAAATATAAAGGTTTTGTGGTTTCGACACTCTTGAGCACGCAACGTAGAGTTGTCCATGGGAGAAACAGTCTTTTTCAAGATGTACCCCCGCAACTTTTAGCGTTTGCTCTTAGGCTTTATTTATGGTCATTGCAAACGCAGTTTACAGCGGAAACTGAACTCTTTTGAATTGGAATGGCAAATCAGTTGGAATGATGGGAATACGGGGAATAATAAAAATTTCGCCTTTTGCCATCCCAGTCATAATAACGGCTTTAATGACATTTCGTCCTAAATAGGTTATTTGTAACCGTATGCCGTTAGTTAGTTATAGTCTTGGTGGATCTAGTTATATAGTTTCTCATAAGCATCACAGGAACACCAATTATACAACGGAACAATTTAAAATTTACGAAACAGGACCAGTCCACATAAACTATCATACAACCGACAATAAGTACAATTTTGGTTCCAACGCCATCTATCAATCCATAGTGACAACTCGTGTAACGATCGACACCATTGAACGATCACCGCCATCTATTAAGCGTTTAAGGAATTATCTATACTCCGTTAGAGCATTTCATAAATTTTATTTTTTATTTTTATTTTTTTGTAATAAAAACTATCCTATGTCCTTTCTCAAGTTCCAAACTATGTCTGTACCAATTTTCACACAAATCGGTTCAGTAGTTTAGGCGTGAAGAAAAGACAGACAGACAGACAGACAGACAGACAGACAGACAGAGTTACTTTCGCATTTATAATATTAGTTAGGATTTTAGACATTCAAAGACAAAAGAATACGTTTAACTGAAACCTGTCTGTGCAAGCTTACGAGGATTACTTCGAGGACTGTCGTCTGTCGACTGGTTTCGAATTTGATCTACTTGACAATTAACACGATGTTCCATGAAAAAAAATATAAGCGACAGGATGAGTGACAAGAACTCAAGGCTGAAAAATTACGGCTTATTCATATGCTTATCTCAACAATGTTAGAATTTTTCCATTGTCAAAGATGACGCATCAGCGCCAGTCGCTCCCAAAAATTCACAAAACCTAAGATAGACATACCAAAACCCGAAAAAATTCAAAAGAAAAATCCTTTTAGTACCAGGAGCACATAAGCTAATCCGGTCTGTAGTGGTCGGTGCCGCTCCAACGAGCATCAACTAGAATATTTTACTCAACCCGGGTTGGGGGTGACGCAAAATAAATTGGGGAATTTGGGGACTCTTATTTATACACGTTAGCGTCGGTTTCGGGTTGTTACGCCGGCTGGCTTGCTTTCGTCGTGAATCGAAGTAGAATGTATG
The DNA here is from genome assembly GCA_943136025.2 of Agrotis puta. NCBI lineage: Eukaryota > Metazoa > Arthropoda > Insecta > Lepidoptera > Noctuidae > Agrotis > Agrotis puta. The sequence continues at coordinate 2,159,997 of OW964168.2, forward strand.
GGTAGTTATTTTATTGGGTATCCCTTTTCTTGGGTATCAACTGGTAGTGATGAAGGTGGGATTGATTTAAAGGTCCCTTTTGTTGGGCAAAAAATGGGCTAGGGACTAGGGAATAGAAATGATTTTTTGGGAATTCGAATTAAGGCCTGCCACAAACAGCTTCGTTTTAAGTGAAAGGAACTTGGGGCCAATGGTGATCCGTTGTAAGGACCTTGACTTGGGTGAGTGAGGATTGGAACTGTGTAATTTATTTTATCTTCTATATATATAAAAGGAGAACTGACTGACTGACATATCAACGTACAGCCGAAACTACTGGGGCTAGGAATGTGAAATTTTGCACACGGCTTCCTATTATAATGTAGGGGAGCACTAAGAAGGGGTTTTTGGAAATTTAACCATTAAGGGGGTGAAAAGGGGGAATTAGGAAAGTACGTAACCCACGCGGACGAAGTCGCGGGAAAAGTGCTAGTAATACATAATTATTTGAATTCTCAAAACGCGAGATCTTACTTCCAGCAGCAACTTTTATCTGTTTTTTTTTTACGTGGTAAAATCATCAAATCAGTCCTCCCACCCAGGGCAGAGCGGGAGGGACTGTCAGACTCGTACTGACTAAAATCCACGGTGTTCTTGAATTACCCTTTACGTTCCGGGGTGACGGTAATTCGTACTGTCCCGCGACCCTGGCAGGCTTTGGCCCTCAAGAGGGCGTCCCGTCACAAGAACTTTTATCTTAACAAAACATAATTTATGTGATACCCTAAGTTTTAAGCCAGACGTATATCTAACAGTACACCAGTGCATTTTTAAGAACGACGTAATAGAGGGTGATCCTATCGCCGTCAACCGGGCACAGACGAAGATCGTGGCTGCAACTTAGAATTTCCTAGTGCAAAAACCCAATAACACTTAGCCTGACCTGGGAATCGAACCCGTGACCTCATGCTCAGTCGCTTATGACCACAACCATTAAACCAACGAACTAGTCTAGGCAGTTCACTAGATACATTAAAGGATGAAGATACTGAAAAGTCTTGAACCAAAAAATCTATCCGAATTAAACTCCAAAAACACCCGAAAACATAATAATATTTCAAAAACATAACTGACTTTGTTAAACCCACCTCTTCTTGGAAACATTCAACTTTCAAACTTAGTCCTTGTTAGTGACATTTGTACAAATTGCAAGTAAGACTCTGAGTAAACCGAATAATTCTGTCCCTCGGTTATCGTCTAGCTAGATGGAGCAAGAACTCTCGCTTCAGGCTCTCGTGTTAGTCTTTTCCTCGTTATTTTCAAGCTCAAAATATGTTTTTTTTTTATAGCTGTGAATACGGTTCTAGGAATTTTGAGTCCGCCCGCCTGGCAGTCATAAATTATGCCATGGGAACGTATAATCAGACCAAAATATATCCTATGTGTGAAATCAGGTAATAATTTATCTGTTTGCCAAATTTCATCCAAAACTAATCATCTATATAATTTCATCCATAACCATTCTGGCGTGATTGAGTTGGTATCAAACATTCATCCAAGCATTTGCATGTTTGTTATTAGTTAGGTGTAAAGTAACGTGTTTCTATTATATTAAAAAATAGAATAGTAAGATACTATCACACATACATAAAATCACGCCTTCTGATGCTGATGGCAATGGCATGGTAGAAACTACAGAGCGCCACCTGCACCCGGCCTTTCTGAAACACTTCACCAATAAGATCAGTTTAGGTCTTCCTAGGGCGATTCCACTCACCTCTGCCATATTCCTTTTGTTAGTCGCCTTTCACTCATCCTCTCAACATCAATCTAGACGGAAATGGGTGATTTCCTTAAAATATTCCATTCACATGAATTTGTTGCCACACACAAAGAAGAGTGAAGTAAATTTATGACCTCACTTTTTGTCTCTCTAACTCGATATGACCTTGTTAAGTAGCCCTCTTTCCAACCTTGTCAGATACACATGGGATTACTGAAGGTCACTGATAGTTTTAGGGTATGATGAAGAGTAGAGCACACTACACAACAGTATGAAAGATTTAAGGCCCATTATTTAATAACACAATTTTTGTAGAACTTATTCTATCTATATGAGTTTGTTTGTTACGCCTTAACTACGGATGCCTTTTGGTGCAGAGATGAACCTTGATCTTGACTTGGACCATGAACACGATACTGGAGCACAGCACGGGTTAATTTACCGGTTTTAACCATACGACCTGTCGTACGATGGAAATCGAACGTCTACATGACAATTAGACTAGTTTTTTACTACAAATTTTGGAAAACGATGCGACTGGTGACTCTTCGTAAGGCTATCGGCTAGTCCCCAGGCAAATCGGCCCGTGTAAAAGCCCCGTTATACATTACTATATTAGCTATAAAAAAACTTGAAGGGTGCAATTGGAGGGCACAAACATAATTTTATGATAACATCAAAAGATTTTTGAAGCTAATCATACAACAATGTTATCAGAAAATCGACTACAACATCCCCCATGAAAAAAAAACCCCGTGACTCGCGGCATATTATTACCGCCGCTGTACTGCAGGGCTAACAAGGGTTTTATTCCTGCTATGTTCTCTCATATTTCCTCTGGTTAATCCATATTTATTCGACTGACCCTGCCTCAAACGGCTGCTTCGTGCCGATAAGACCTCAGCCTTTTTATATGAACACCGTTAATATATTTTGTGAGCAGCGTGATCAAGTGCTGCTGATTTTATTGGTACCAAACGTTTACTTCATAGTTTAGGGTACTGCGTTGAGGTGATGGTTTGTGGTTTTATGGAGAGGATTTTTTTTCATTTGAGTATTTTACATGTTTGTGTCCGCACTAGGCCCGCGTGGTGGATTATGGCTCACTTAATAGAGGGGGTTTGTGTAAAATAATAGGCTATATATGATTTGTGTCAAAGGATCTAACCTTTTTTTGTCGTGGTGAAATCAGGGTAGGGCGGGAGGGACCGTCAGACTCGTACTGACTAAAATCCACGTTGTCCTTCAATAGCCCTTTACGTTCCGGAGTCACGGTAATTCATAAGTCCCGTGAGCAAAGGATCTAAACTTAGGAAATGAATATCAGTGGTTTATACTTGGTTGTGTAAAATCAAACCGAGTCATTTATTTCAACTAGGCCAATTACAGGCACTTTTGAATTGTCAAAAAATAAAATAAAACTAAAAAATAGTTATGGTGCTACAGTCCCAGTCACAAAACATAAAAACTGTGAAAGTACCGTAGGTGCTCATCCCAAAGCGTATGACTATGTTAAAGTTTGAAAAAAAATGGGATTGAGAATTGCGGTGGCAGGTGAAGCGAAGCGAAGCGGACGCGATCAGTTGATTTCGCGATTTGATATTTTCACTTGAACTTTTGCGACGCCAGTTTTTTTTTTTTTTTTGGCGGAATCTGTGATTTCGCTTACACAAGACAGACTCGCCGCGTAACACACCGCAATGAATCGCGCCGCTTCGTTTGGCGTTGAATCGCCTCCTAGAACACTGCTTAAGCAAAACACACGCTGCTCTCTTTGCTTTACAGTCTAATACCAATTAACCAGGCCAACATACACACACCGCAATACACAGAACGTAAACGCTTCATTTTTCCACACCCTCCCACAAATTGTACTTGAAGCTAACTGCCAACACATTTCCCGGGCTAATTAGAATTTCCACAGGCGTCTGTCCCAGTTATCGTGACAAACTAGATGAGCTACATGCCTAGCTTCGACTAAACAATGGCCTTATATAACTTGGGAAATAGGTTAGTGTCGCATTTACATAATATATAGAAGATAAGTACGTACTATGTTTAACTATGATGATTGATATGACGCGCCGAGAGTGCTGTGTAATAGTTAGATATTAGCGGCGAAAGTTGGTTATACAATTAGCTATTGATTGTGGTATATAACTTACTTAAACAAGTAATTGTTCCGGTTCTGGGTATTTGTGTTTTTAAGTTTAATGATTGTAAACGTTCATCATATATACATTCTAGGTTTAGGTAAAAAAAATACACCACACGGTTTCACATGATTTTTTATCATGTATATATAATATCATGTTAAAATTTTTGGAATAACTCAACTTACGAACTTCCGATGACTTCAAAACATAAAGCGGGGCTCAGGGTCATGCTGAGATTAGTACACCGGAATAAAATTGTAGAAATTTGAAACATAATAACTGCTTTACAGAAGCAATTACATAAAACATGTAAAACCAGCAAACTACCCTATTGTATTGATGGATATTTCTTTCAATTACATTTTATCTATAGATTTGTACACTTCAATTTTTTTCTGAACCAATTATTTTTTCTTAAAAAAAATATCATAATGATCTGTTTCGCCGTTCTGAGAAGACTTGGCAAACATGCATTCAAAAACTTTCACATTTGTAATGTTACTTAGATTATGGTATAACCCGGGGTCGCGGGACTGTGCGAACCCCGTGACCCCGAAACGTAAAGGGCTATTGAAAGACACCGTGGAATTTAGTCAGTACGAGTCTGACAGTCCCTCCCACTCTGCCCTGGGTGGGAGGACTCATTTTATGACATTACCAAAAAAAAAAGATTATGGTATGAACTTAAATACAAGTGAAAAACATCAAAGCCCGACACCTATATCGAGGGCAGTCAGGCAGAAATACATGTGTAGACGTAAATTATAGAGAAATTGAAGTGGTTGAGTCACAACTTTTCGGATATGATTTATGTATTTTCAAGGCGTTGAGTGAATTGTGACCCCGATAACTCAGGTGTTTGCACCGATATAGAGGAAAGAGGTCATCATCTAAGCATGTCTTTTCAATGAAGACTTTATTTTGGGTACAAGAAATGTATCCCTATTTTAATCTAACCTTTTATTCTATCTATTTTTGTTTATTCTATCTAACAATTTTTTTTTACATTTTCTTTATGTTGTACACTAATCAAATTAGAGGTATGTATTAAAATGTATAACTTATAACTATACATAACATATACACACTGCCGTGCACATTTTTTTTTACGTGGTAAAATCATCAAATGAGTCCTCCCACCCAGGGCAGAGCGGGAGGGACTGTCAGACTCGTACTGACTAAAATCCACGGTGTCAAGCAAATATTAATTTATATTCGAATAATACCTATGTTATTAATTACAACGTGAATCATCACTTTCATAAACTGTTTTATGTTTAAAAATCCTCAGACACGGGACCTGTAAACCTCTGTTTAAACTCAAGTTTCTATTACAAAAAGAAACCTTAAACCCTAATTAATGTATAACTAAAATATATTTTAGGTTGTCATTAAAATGTGTTTCATAACTCAAATATTAACTGTAATAATTTTAAATCTACCTTTGTAATCCTCGCGTTTCATAAATAATGGTATGGACATAATCTAATTAAAACGATTTAAAGGGATCATGACAATTTGACGCAATTAATCGAAAGCACGAGTGTCTGTCATGATTATATTTTTATAATTAATGTAAACTAAACACTTAGAAAACATTAGTTCGGTTTATATTTGAGCTAGTTAAACCATTGGGGTATTTTTTTATAGCGTGGTAGAATCATCAAATGAGTCCTCCCGGCCAGGGCAGGGCGGGAGGGACTGTCAAACTTGTACTGACTAAAATCCACGTTGCTTTTTGATAGCCCTTTACGTTCCAGGATCATGGTTACGTGATGAGACAACCCCGCGACTACAATGAATCCTGCTACTACTTTAAGTTTCGAAAACACATAAGCTAAACAGTAGGGAAGCCTGTCCAATCAAGTTGTCATTATTTTTTTGTTGATATGGATGAGGAAATGCCTGTAACTTCTGCCGAAACTACGGGCTTCGTACTTAGCGAGTAGACGCTCCTGCGATACCTGGCAATATACAATTGGTTTATGAATGATCGGTTGAGTTGTTAAGGCGTGAAAAGGTAACAGACAATCTTACTTTCGCATTTATAGAAAGAAAAGTGATTTATTGACACACACAGGACAGAACAAAAAAAATTACATGAATAAAAAAAAAAAACAAAGAAATCAAAATATATTAAAGAAAAAAAACCGGCCAAGTGCGAGTCGGACTCGCCCATAAAGGGTTCCGTAGCAGCAAGTAACATAATATAAAAGTTCTTATAGTTGGTTGTATCTTTGAAAGGTAAATTGCGGTTTACGATTTATGACGTATTAAAAAAAATATGTTCTCCCACACATTCCACCTGCAAATGTAAGTTGGTACGCACAATATTGAGTGATTTACCATGTTATTTTAATATCATGGACTTCTTATAGGTTTTCCTATAATCTATAAGGAGAAAACTAATGTCTGTATTTTTTTCAAAATTTTAGGTTCAGTAGTTTCGGAGATAAGGGGGGGGGGGCATGGTCAATTTTCGTCTATTTTCTTGAATAACTTGGAAACTATTTATTTTAAAATTACAAAAAAATATATTTAAGATCTTCTCAACAAGACCTTTCATTTGATATGCCACACGATGAACTTTTCAGATTTTTTTTTTTAATTTTCCCCTTCCCCCCCAAAAATGACCCCCCATATACAGATTTCATCTGCTCACGTCACACCTCTGTGTTTGGGTCACAGGAATTGATATGTGTACCAAATTTCAACTTAATCGGTCTAATAGATTCGGAGATAATTCAGACGTACGGAACCCTAAAAACGACAAAAGGTAAAACCAATAAAAAACAAATTAGTCCTGTGCGAGGCCAAAAGGCTCTTAACTCAGCATGTGCTACGACATTTTTAAAATTGTCGCAGCGCTAGTTTTTTGATAGGGCCCAAAGTGATGTCATGGTCAGATACGTACTTAAATATTGTTACAAAGTTTATAATACTTTACAATGAGCTATTCTTCTCCATTTCACATATATACATACTTGCGTCACTTAGTGTACGAAGGGGATAAATTAATGAAAGCAAAGCAGCCCAAAGCAGACCTATAAAACATTCACGATCTATAAAGCTTAATTTACAGGTACAACAACATTATTATACAACGACGATACTTCACGACACCCTTAGGATACCCAGCCTAGTCTGAGATACAGCAACTTACTAAGGCGTCCACACATTAACTATAAATTTCGCGCGTAGCGGCTGAGAGGCCATAGTTAGTGGCACCTGCGGCATTGGACACGAGAGACGAACGTTTAGTGCTTTCTGTATCGAACTACACTGTTACCAGGTGAAGTAGGCTTGGAATTTATGTGATGAAGTTTGTATTAAGATAATTTGGTTGAATAATTTGTCTATGTAAAGAAGCGTTAGTAAGGAGAGTAAATAAATAAATATTCCACAACTATCACACAACGCCATATAGTCCCAAGCTAAGCAGAGCTTGTGTTACGGGTACTAGACAACTGATAAACATACTTATATATTTTTAAATACATACATATTATAGATAAATTACACCCAGACACAGAGCAAATGATCGTGCTCATCACACAAACATTTGTCCTAGGTGGGATTCGAACCCACAACCTCCGGCATAGCAGTCAGGGTCACTAACCACTAGACCAACAGGCCTGTCAAGAGAGTCGAAGGTGTCTCTATGGATTAAGATACTATGTTGAAACTAAACTGAGTAGTTTAGTCTTAAAAAAGAGGTAGCGCAGTTGGCGAAGAGGCGTGTGGTGGGTTCGATTCCTATACTAATATGTATAATTATGATCTGTTAATGAAACCCACGATTATTTTGTTACTAATCATTGCTTTTGTCGATTGAAGATTGTATTTGAATAAACATCAATTTGAAACATAGGTATATTAATATCTATTAAATATCATGATAGACAAGACAACTCCATAACTCACTCTATTCTGTTGTACCAAAAGTACCTTTACAGTACAAAGTCATTCCAAAAATTCCGCTCCGATTGTATCGAAACCCGCGGTGCAATTCAATCGAACCTCTTCGCACTACGTTTGTTTTTAATCGATTCGGTGGTGCAACTACATTGCTGGCAACACGCAACGGTATCGGAGTAAAGTGTTGACTGGTCTGAAACACTTTTAACTGAGAACGAATCAGTGTTTGGCTGTATTGTAGGCACACATACCTCTTTCATCCACACGAGAGTTGGATCTGTACATAATATACGTTGAGCGTGATGACGTCACCCCTTTGTGACCACATTTATTGGGAGCCATATGATGTGCCAATTCTTGCCAACAAGACATTTTGGTAAACATATTCAGCTTGTTTTTAATTTAAAATTAAATAAAACCTGTCTTGTCTATCATGATAGACAAGACAACTCCATAACTCACTCTATTCTGTTGTACCAAAAGTACCTTTACAGTACAAAGTCATTCCAAAAATTCCGCTCCGATTGTATCGAAACCCGCGGTGCAATTCAATCGAACCTCTTCGCACTACGTTTGTTTTTAATCGATTCGGTGGTGCAACTACATTGCTGGCAACACGCAACGGTATCGCAGTAAAGTGTCGACTGCTCTGAAACACTTTTAACCGAGAACGAATCAGTGTTTGGCTATATGTATTGTAGGCACACATACCTCTTTCATGCACACGAGAGTTGGATCTGTACATAATATACGTTGAGCGTGATGACGTCACCCCTTTGTGACCACATTTATTGGGAGCCATATGATGTGCCAATTCTTGCCAACAAGACATTTTGGTAAACATATTCAGCTTGTTTTTAATTTAAAATTAAATAAAACCTGGAAACATCCATGGACTTCTTCACAGTCCCATACCTTCTAGAACATTCATGAACAATCTCGAAACATCTAGATCAGTGTAGAAATTTCTAGAAAAATCAATCTTCAGTAGAATTGTCAAGAACCTTATGGAACCTTCGAGAAGCTAGTAGGTAGGTCTCGTAATACGATCGACGGAACATTAAGTTCTTTTCAAGGTGCCTTAAAGTTACGTGCTCTTGTATATATGAGACGTTCGCTTGACTGAGAATTACTCTCATCTTTTTATTGTTTTTTAAAGAAGGCAGCTGAGTGTTAATATCAGCGAATAATGAGCCGTTAAAATACCTATTCGGTACCTTTTGTTTTATAATATGATGTAAGATTAAAGCTTTTCTCTTTAACAACAAAGAAATCGAAGAGGTTCATGATGCGAAAAAACTTCTTTATTTTCACAACTAGTGTCTCAGATCAAGAAAAATAGGCAGATAGAACGTGCGCGAACAACAAAGTGAAGCCGGTTTTTATTTTAGTGTGCGCGGCAAATATGGCGCGCCGTGTACGAACACGTGCATCTGTGTGCGTTTACGGTTGCCAGATATTGACAAATACTCCCACATTTTGTTCAGTTAAATTGTTCTCAATATTGTACCACTATTTTTTAAATTGGAAACGCGATTTTGCTTTATGGTTATACCCAGAGAGCAAAAGCGTGTAGTATTTATTATTTAACAGAATAATAATAAGGAATAAAAGTTAATATGCGTAATTACTTACTACCTATTTAATTAATATATATCAGAACGGATAACACTTCATAACGCTTTTTAGTAATTTGATTAATAAACTATTTAAGGACAGGTTTTTTAGTTTAAAAAGATAAACAATTTGTTATAACAATCAACACATTTATTAAAATAATAATAATTTTACACACAATCATTAAACTTTAACAGCCTTAGTTCTGCACCAATTATATTGTACAAACATACTATTAATGTTTCAAATTGGTAACGCGATTTTGCTTTATGGTTATATCCAGATAGCAACAAATAATAAAATAATCCAGCGGCGCGAGCTCGGCACATCCTTACAAGTACCGAATAGCTCAAAGGCATGCTCTCCGTCCCACTTTCTCACGCAAAAATACGAATACAGCCCCGCGCGCGGGGGTGCCATCCCGAGACGAGACCCGAAATCTTTACGACTCGGACGGAACTAACTAGTGACCTTATGTCATTACGACCATAGACCATACAACATTATTTTTAGTATATGCGAAACCTGAATATAGTTTGTTCAGAATCAATAACTGAATCGATTCCAATAATTTTTACACCATGTTATATTTTGTCCCAAAATTATTTAAAAAGGAGTTGGACACCTACCCGCAATCATACGCGAGCACTACAGAGGTTACGGCAGATCATAGCGATCAGCTGAAGTCGCGTGCGGCGGCAGCGCACAGGCAGCGGGGGACGGGGAACACAACCCGGTCGGGGTTGTGTTCCCCGCCCCCCGCGTGTGTCTTTAGTCGTCCGGTTGTAACAGTCGCACGCGCCTATGACACAACGCGATACGCGAAATAGTTTAGTGTGTATCTGATAAGTGATCGTGAAAAAATACTAGACACGTGTTTCAGGTTTCGCATAAGCAATAACGAATGTTGTATATGTACTATAGATTACGACTGTGCAGTTGTATTGACGTATTTGATTGTTATTTTTTATGCACAATACACATTCCCCTAATTCAGGGTAATTTACCCGTCCTAAACTAGCAACACAGACGATTTACTGTTAAGGTTTTGTGTTTCAAGTGAGCCGAAAATATTTTATGGAAAATAAATACCAAAACAATAAAACTAACAAGAGTTACCTGTGGAAAGATATTCCATCTTGTTTTCTTTGTTTTTGTGAACATTTTTTGCAGTGTTTAAACACACAAGACGGCATATTTTGACTTAAAATGGCAAATCACTAGTGACGTGTGAGCGAGACGATGCGTAGCTTGGTACTGTCGCGAGTTTGTATTATCCTTGGATTTTGTATTATCTTTGGTCGACACACTCGCGTGTTCTGAGCGCTCTATCTGCCTATTTTTTTTGATCTGAGACTAGTGTCTAGAATTTTGTAATTTAAAAGATATTGTGAAAAAAATGTACTTGTATTATACAATATACATCACAACCTACATAAGGCAATCAGTTTTTATTTATGTAAACTGAAGACGGAACATTTTCTGATTAAGTAAATTATAGGCACAAAGACCTGCCATTCTTCTTTCTCCGATTCTATCCTTATAATGTTTGCAAACCAAAAAAAGATCGCGAAGCCATCTAAAAATATTTATCTAAAATAGATCGCAACCAGTTATAAATAGACAACAAAAATCCATTGTCAACAGAAAAACTGGTATAATACCCAACCTCATAACATCCAGTCTCCATTCCATGTTTCATAAACGATCACGTTTTAATATAACTCTTAATCCCAAATCTTAATTACGAGTGGCGTCCGTAAATTCAATTTATCCCGGACCTGAGTCTAAGGCCGGGTTCAGACTGCCCCTAAGGCTAGGTTTACACGTCCGGCCGCATTACCCCCATTGTTATAACCGTTTGTCACTGTGGCTAATCTCAAACACCACGCCTTGGTCACAGATCGGTACGTTTGTTGGCAGTTGTTTCGTAATACCTAGAGGGTAGTGGGCACACAATGTTGTTTCAGCTTTTGGTGATAATCGACCAGTTTTGTTACAGTTGAAAGGTTATACTGAAAACGGCATTTTGTAAGAGTGTATGTTCAATTGCTGGTACAAATAAAATATGTATGTAATGTTTTCTTTGTGAAAAACTAAAATTCAAAAAAAAAGCTGTGGATAATAAATAAACCCAATTAAGGTGTTATTTCATTTATCCTGAGCCAGTATATGGCATTGAAAGTGAAAGATGATATATTAAATAATCAACTCATAATCACACCACTTCGACTAGTTGTATTCTGACATAATAATAATATAATTAATTTCTAGGTGTACACAACTAAGTCGTGGAGTACAGGCTACCAAAATTTAAACTCGGAGAAAAATATAGTTAGATACTAAAATAAATAATTCTCTTCCAAAATAAGCAACAAATCCAACGTCACCAACACGTCCCAACTTTAATTTTCATCCGTAACAAATCCAACCGCAACCAATATTTTAAATGGCCATCCCATGTCCGTACAATTTTCTGCTAGAAACGAAACAAAGTTGAACATGGACAAAATTAAATGACAGTTGGAAAGCGGTGCGAACATCAAAGCGTATCGAAATCATTCGGGAGAGTTCGGGAGAAGTCGGTTGCAGTCGGACGCACTCCAATTTATTGGATATCAACCTGTCAATGCCTTTGACATAGTCACACAACCGATGATTGTTCGACCTGTCAATAGTTTTGGAATGGACTCATTGGAGCCGATACAATAGTTCGATATTGTCTCGTGCAAGCTACACCATGTGGTTGGTTTAATGCAGGGATTTTGGGATTTTATTCTACTGCTACATAATTAGTGTGTAAAATATCTTAAACATTTACGATTTACGGTTCTGTATTTTTATCATTATTTGTGGTGTATTATTTTTAGCGGTTAGCTACGTGTAGATCTTTTTGTCAGAGGTGAAATCTAAAATAAGACAGCCCAGATCAGGTCTACGGGTTTGGCACCTTTACTTTTGGTTTGCTTAGTTGCAAATTGGGAGTGTCAGTTGATCTTGATATTTAACGAGGTTATTTTATTTTTGAATAAACCCTTTTAACCGACGATAAATAAAAAGGAAGAGGTTTTCAATTCAACACGTATTTTTTTTAAGTAATCTGTTTTCCAATCTAGATTAATCATTTATTAGAGGATATGAATAGAAAGAACCCAGAAACATAGAACATAAGTTATTAATTCCAAATTCAAACTCAACCAAATTATTTTCTTACTGGCCAGCGACAAAATAGTGGCCAATAGCTGCAGAGCCCTTAGCAATCAATTTCCATTAGTTGACGGTTACAACTCACTGGGGAAGATAAGCAACTCTTTGTTTTTGCCCCTCCCCGGCCCTTTCTCCTCTCCCCTAATCTTGGAACAAATGGAACAAATACACGGTTCCCCGAAATCTGTTTTGTGGTTGCTTTGATCTGATGAAGATTGTTTTTGAAGATGATATAAACGAGTAAAAGGTTGGTTTTTAAGGACAAATAGACTTAAATGACGTAAAAGATTATATAAAAAAGGGAATGTCTATGTGTGTTTATATGGTAGTCACACTTTATCGTTAACGGTAATTTAAAGACCACCAACGGATTCAAATGAAATTGTGCCCTCTTGTTGCAGTATGTCCAAAAGCCATTTAAATTATATTGCCACTTCAGTCTATCATTGCGACAAAGACTTGACATTCGCAATACCCAACTTTTAATTTAAAACATCACCAATGAAAGTTCGATGTCAGAGCCAGGAAATGTTTATCATTTTTCATTTCATCATATTTCCCATAGCAACATGAATATTTTTGAAGTGAAAACTTCTTTAGCGGCGTTGAGCACTTTTCTGTAATGGGTATAAAATCTTAAACTCGCGTCAGGACACGTGACCCTGACCGAAAAAGCGTAGGACGGCGCAGGGCGCTTGCGTGAATGTTCGTGTGACTTTATTACTTTTAAAGAAGTTTGCTGGATACATTCGTTGCTAGGTAACATTGTTTATAAAAGATGTACGTCACATTGGAAAATTATTGAAATAAAAAGTCAACCATTTTTGCGAGTTTTACTAAAATCTGTTCACAAGATATTTCCAACAATTACTATTCAAGTTTTCACTTCTGCCGGCACTCCCAGAGTGCAACCCGTTTTTTTTTAAACCGTCAAAGGAACGTCAACCTTATCAGAAACAAAAATTAAGCAAAATAATAACAAAAACTCAAAGAATCCATTAAAAACGAAATTCCAACGCCCTGTGTTTACGCAACATAATTTTTACAGTCAAAATTCGGAGAATAATAAAACGAATTTTCAATCATGTATTTTGGTGATTAAGGTGTAATTTTGGAAGGAGGAAATTATAAGAATATATCTAAACTACGTGGGTTGACCATGGACACGTTCGAAGATTTATTGAAAGCATAATTGGTTTTGTTTGGGTCAAGAGCGGGATTAACGATAGTTTTATACGCCTAATGGGTACAGTAAGCAAGAACAACGTTTTCTTAATGGTTCTATGTTATTCTAAGAGTTGTTGGGAATCTATATATATATCGTTACGTTTCTATTATTTACTCTTGTTTAGATTTAAATACACATGAGATTACTATAAAGTTAGCTTGGAAATTAGGTTTGCTTCTAGTTGCTAGGAAGTGTCTTAGAGTAACTTGCATAACTTCCATTGTTAGATAGTTGTTACGCATGTATAATAATGTTGTGCCACTGGATTCCCTATTCTGAGTTAGCGGAACTGCCAAGGGCACCAATTTAGTCTGTTTGCTGAGAAACTGTTTAACTCAAAACAAACAGAAATGCTTAAAATATTACGTTCTTTAACGCGTATTTTTTAAAAGATAGACAATATTATAAAGCTGAAGAATTTGTTTGGTTGAACGTGCTAATCTCAGGAATTTATCATTCGAAATCAATCCAATAGAAACTGCGGGGAACGACTAGTACATAGATATTCGAGTGTATGGAAAAATATCTCGTAATTTTCTTCACAAAAATGTACTAAAAAGGCAAAAACTCATACATCGTAGTTTTATTTAACTGCACCGCATGACATAAGCGAGTTCATTAAAAAACAAAACAACCACGCATCACAGGAAGAGCGCACGAAAAATTTTAATTTATCTACACCAACATTTTTCGAAACTCCCTTCCGTGTCGCATTTTGTACCGACGAATTTTCCTAAACCACTGTGCGGTATCTGTTGATATTTACGGCGTCGTTTCAAAAGTCTTTTTTGTTCAAAATACTCGACAACTCTATTTCAATGCACAGTGGGGTAACGAGGGGCCTAAGGGTGTGTTTATAAACAGTTTCAAATACACTACACCGACTTTCATGACACGCTACTGTGTAGCTGGAATACGTCATTACGGATTCTGAGGAGTATTTTTAATGAATGTTGTTCATTTTTTGACAAACAGATAAAAGAGGTTGGTGATGTATATTTTACTCGTACTAGGTTTTTGCGGACGCAAAATAATGATATTTTGAGTAAGGACGATGGGCATCGATTTTTTTTATGACAGCGTATCTTTTTTAGGGTTCCGTAGCCCAATGGCAAAAATGGAACCCTTATAGATTCGTCATGTCTGTCTGTCTGTCTGTTCGTCCTTATGTCACAGCCACTTTTCTTCAAAAATATAAGAGCTATCCTGTTGAAACTTGGTAAGTAGATGTATTATGTGAACCGCATTAGGATTCTTACACAAAAATAAAAAAGTAATAAATAATTGGGGGTTACCCATACATAGAATTGAAATTCAATTTCTTCACTACACCCATACCGGTGGGGTATCTATGGTTTTTTTTATTTATTCCACAACTATCACACAACACCATCTAGTCCCAAGCTATGCAGAGCTTGTGTTATGACATATTATAGATAAATTACACCCAGACACAGGACAACTGATCGTGCTCATCACTCAAAAATTTGTCCTGGGTGGGAATCGAACCCACGACCTCCGGCATAGCAGTCAGGGTCACTAACCACTAGACCAACAGGCCTGTCAGGTAAAAATGATATTGAGGTTACTAACATCATTTTTTTCTAAACTGAACAGTTTGCGCGAGAGACACTTCCAAAGTGGTAAAATGTGTCCCCCCCCCTGTAACTTCTAAAATAAGAGAATAATAAACTAAAAAAAATTGTTAAGATGTACATTACCATCTTGAACAGTGCCAAGTTACTGTTTCTAGTTTCTAGGGTTTCTATATAAGCTTAGATCTTAAACCCAGGAGCTTAAGAGGCGTAGGAACTTGCTCAGTAACTAATATGTTACCTGAACTTACTGAGAGGACTTACTACATACACATACAGAAATGGATGACATAGGTATATTCAAAATAAGCTCCACCAGTTATTTTCCTTATGTAGATCAGGCTCCGGGGTCGCGGGACTAACGGATTACCGTGACCCCGGTACGTAAAGGGCTATTGAAGGACACCGTGGATTTTAGTCAGTACAAGTCTGACAGTCCCTCCCGCCCTGCCCTGGGTGGGAGGACTCATTTGATTTAACCACGATAAAAAAAAATGTAGATAAATAATACATAATAATCAATATTCCACAACTATCACACAACGCTATCTAGTCCCAAGCTAAGCAGAGCTTGTGTTATGGGTACTAGACAACTGATAAACATACTTATATTTCTAAATCAGGCGGACTACACAAAATTTTAACAAAATGTTAATAATATATTACCCGAACTAACTGAGAATACTTAATACATAAATACAAAAATGGATGACATAGGTACACTCAAATTAAGCTCCACCAGTTATTTTCCCAACATATTATGAAGCTCAGATTGACTCTAACATCAAATTGTTACAAAATGAATCCGGTGAAAACCCAAGAAACAAAACATAATTCTGGCACCAACTCATACATACACCATCAGACTAAAGTTAGAAAAAAAAACTATGTTGGTAATATTAATTTATTTATTTTCGTTACGCTTTTGTTCAGCAACATCATTTGCACAAATTGTAAAATAACTGTACGATATGAAGGAGCGGCGCCTCCTGGCACAAGCATCTATATGCTTAAAAGGAGACGCCACCAACTGTAATAACATGATTTGTGTAATAACGAAATAAAAAGATTTTGATTTTTTTTTTATTTTGATTTGAATTCTAATAATACATAATTGAAAATTCCAAATCATAAACAGGAAAGAAACAATAAAACCTTGCGAAACGTTCGCCCTCACACACCCGTGATTATGCAACAAAATTGAAAGTCGTACATTCCCTTCAGGGTTGTAAGAGCTCAATTTACTTTCTGAATCGTTTGACTTACACCCGAACTTGCTTATTTGAAAACGGTCGGGTGTCAGACTAAACCGAGTGAGTGAAATATAAGTACTCCAGT
Organism: Agrotis puta; assembly: GCA_943136025.2. Classification (NCBI taxonomy): domain Eukaryota; kingdom Metazoa; phylum Arthropoda; class Insecta; order Lepidoptera; family Noctuidae; genus Agrotis; species Agrotis puta. The sequence goes on from OW964168.2 coordinate 2,176,818, forward strand.
GTTTTGGTCCTAATTAAAATGTGACTAGATAATTTAAGCCGTAATTGTAATTGGTGTTTGTGTACCGAAATGTTGGTTGAATTGTTTTAGTTTATTGTGGTTGACTAAGGTGTACCACAATTGCGTTTTAGTTAATAGTGATTGGAAATTAGTTACAGGTTTCAGGTGTCTTTTCGAGTCTGTGTTAATAATGTCTTCAAAAGAGTATCGCATATGTGTTTTTTCAAAATAAACAAGCTATATTTAAAGATTATGTACTTAATGTACGCTAGCAGCGCCAACCCCGCGTGTGTTTCCGAGCAGTAAGTTTAGAGTGATGGGGCGTTTTGTCAACTAAGGCGTATTACCTAGTTTTACCTTACATAAGATTATACAAAAAAAAAAACTATGAGACCATTTTTTGAGGAAGGAACAGTTCAGCTGCAAGTGGAATTTGATGCCACGTCTTCTCGAAAAGTACTCCAAACGCCTTACCAATTAGGCTACCGCAACTCACACTCAGAAGCTGAATCTTTTATTCCCTCGTTTTGAATATCTTTACGATGCGAGTTGCCTGCGTTAAAAAATAATTAAATTTAGTCCTTGTTATAAGACGGTTAAAAATAAACTTAACCTGTTACAAACTAAAAGATAGAGGAACCCGGATAGAGAAAGAACTGTTTCAAAATCAAAAACCTTACAGCACTCATGCCAAGATGTTCTAGATTACACAGACTTCTCATACATAACAAAACAATAATCAGCCAATACACAACCACAACTTTCCTGATCCACCCACTACTTGTACTATAAAACGTATATAGAAACAATATACCAGTCTATCAATCAAATACGAACTGCCAGCGTTATTTGCCAGACAAAGATTGGTAGAAAAACAGCCACCAAATCCGGGTACATCAAGAGAATGGTATGAGTTCTATTTGACGACAGAAACGGTATGAAAAGGGTCACAGAGCTAGTTTTCCATAAAGACACGCTTACGTAATATTACGAAGAAACGCGTAAAATAGACGGTTCACACACACATAGATATCATTTTCACCTATATGGCTTTTAGGGTTGGCGCGAGGAAAAAGTTTAGTTTAGAGAAATGTGGATTGATCAATCTGGTTACAGGCTGAGGTAGTTCCGCGGCGTAGGAGAGTTATGATTCGTTGTTATTGTTCAAATAAAAGTGTGCTTATAATCATCGACTACCATTCTGCACCAGTCGTCAACTACCGTTCTGTACCGTGCAGCTATATTTTGAGCTTGTAGTCAACAAAACTATCTGTACCTTGTTGTTTGTTATTATGCGTTAATTACGTTACACAGCAAGACAAGGATAGTAGCATCATTGAAACACAGGTCACCTCTCTTGTGAGAATTTGAGGTCGTGATTTTAGGATATATATCGATTATTTCCTTCATTTCATTCTTGACCTAATAAGCATTCCCCTCTTCACACCTTCAACCCACAATTCCCGAATTTTTCTTATAAGCAACCACTGCTCGCGTGTTCTTTTATAAGACCCTATAATAATTTTGAAAACCTCTATCCCAAAAATATTCACAAAATTCACGTAGGTACACCGTCTTCGGTCGCGGGACTCACGAATTACCATGACCCCGGTACGTAAAGGGCTATTGAAGGACACCGTGGATTTTAGTCAGTACGATTCTGACAGTCCCTCCCGCTCTGCCTTGGGTAGGAGGACTCATGTGATGATTTTACCAAGTAAAAAAACCGGCCAAGAGCGTGTCAGGCCACGCTCAGTGTAGGGTTCCGTAGTTTCCCGTCCGTTACAATAAGTGTTAACAAATAGCCTTTTTTTAAACTTAAATAATTGATTATACTACAAACTTAGTCCAGGAATTTTGTACCACCTTCTTGTTTTTTTTGCACAAAAACTGTTCTTTCCATCAAGTTCAAAATAATTTTCCTAGAAAGTCCTTATAAAGTTCTACTTTCCAGATTTTTTTCATATTTTCTAAACTTATGGTTCAAAAGTTAGAGGGGGGGGACACATTGTTTTTGACTTTAGGAGCGATTATTTCCGAAACTATTGACATCATCAAAAAATGATCTTAGTAAACCCCTATTCATTTTTAAATACCTATCCAACGATATATCACACGTCAGGGTTGAAATTAAAAAAAAAATCACTTTCTATTTTACATATAGGGGGGCTACCCTAAAAAAACATTTTTTTCCAATTTTGATTTTTGCACTTTGTCGGCGTGATTGATATACATATTGGTACCAAATTTCAGCTTTCTAGTGCTAACGGTCACAGAGATTAAGCGAGGACGGACAGACAGACAGACAGACAGACATGGCGAAACTATAAGGGTTCCTAGTTAACTACGGAACCCTAAAAAAGGTACACCGACTCTACACATTTCACCCTCTCCAATAGTTTGCCAACCCTATAATGTCTCATGTTCACTGAGACAACACGCACGCGGTTTATAAAATCACTCTTTCTATGTTAATGTTATTTTGCGGTGTTTTTGTTGTCGCTAACAGTGTACTAGCAGCCCTTAACGGTACCCCGTGGAAAGATTGAAGAACAACGTTTTAATGTGGGCTATTTAAATGCTTGGCTTGCGAAACTATTGGGAATACTAGTATATACCACAGATTACCATAAATTGGGTCTTAATATAATGCGTATTGGTACTTGTTTACGAAGCCTTTTTCGAGTATGTAGTTTGTTCTGGAGATTTAAGTTTTTAGACTTGTCCTTAGCGAACTTCGTTAACATCATTCTCCTGCCTGTATCCCAATTTACAATTTGCCTTTATACCAAAATGCAGAAAGCCTGCCTTCTCCTCTTCTTCTTAGTAATTGTCATTTTAGCAGTCACTTCTTTTCTAGACATCCATGATTTTTTTGTGTGTGTCATTTGCGTCGAAGGCGCGTTGTGTTCCACGCGCGCCCCAAAGACCCCGGAACGTAAAGGGACACCGTGGATTTAAGTAAGTCTCTGCCCTGGGTGGGAGGACTCATTTGATGATTTTACCACGATAAAAAAAAACATGTTTTACATCGTTTCTTTGTTTTTTCCAACCGAAAAGTTCGGTTACATCGTATATAAGTATGTCTACTTATATATGACGCACACCCACGCAGCAAGTATGAACGCCAATTTGTCTGAAAAGTCATCAAGAAACTAGTGTTCTCTTTTTCTTGAAAGCTTTAACGATTGGGGTACGTTCCTGCTCTGTAATATTTTCCCCGAAATTATTAATACCAATGAGAGCGTACATTTTAAACTGAAAAGTTTAACAGAAGCATAAAAATACAAATTCCAACAGGCATACATTTAACACACCAAAAACTCGACATCGTTTCCACTTCTTCCATTTAATTCAACATTTACCGTGTGATTTTTATGTTAATTTGCTGCGGGATCTGCGGTTGCATGCTCGCTTCCTGCGTTTACCGGGATAACCGCGGGAACGCTGATTGGCTTTCACTCATTTGTTTTATTATTTTAATTTATTTATGTATTTCGTGAATATACATTGATTGTACTCTTTTGTTGCTTGCTATATGACTGTAAAATAATGTTTTAAAATACAAATAAAACTAACTTTATTTTATTTGGAACTAATATAAATCGGCTTGTCTTCTACTTTAAGATAAAAGAAGCAAGATTTTCATAATCTCGTGAATTTTAAAGAGATTAAACTCTGGTGCTTTAGTTGTTTTTTTTTATCTTATTTCTTTATGTTTAATTGGTTCTTCTGTCTTTGGTATAGAACACCTGACTAATGTCATTTATTTTTATAACTGAATAGTGTTAAAATACTATTCATAGAGCCCAAACAAGCCCTAGTTGTAAACCTAATTTTCTTCTAAACTACATCAGTAACCATTCAATTTTAAACCTTATTCACGTAAGTGTAAACCATCAAAACACCCGATCACAGTTTTCACCCGCACTCAATAATACGCGGTCACATGTCACCCACACCTCGGATATCGCGCGACTACGAGTATCACATAGATTGGACGCGTTTGTTTATGGCCAGTCACATTTTAGAAAAAAAAAACGTTTTGTTTGACATGTCTGCGAGTCGAACATTTATGTAGAATCTATACAAATTGGTATTTTTGTTTTTGTCTAAACGCACTCAATTTTACGCGAATACACGTCATGCGCTTGTAATGGTTTGATTGATATTTAGATATCGCAGATGTTTTTTAACGACCAGTGGTAATTATTACGTTTTAATAAGACTTTTTTATGCACCTATTTATAAATTTTTTCAAAAAATGAAATATATATTTTAACGACTGTTCTATCGGACCACAGTTAGAGTTCGCGCCACAACTCATGACTTTCGAGGAACTACATTTCTTGAAATGCAATTTGATGTAATGACAATAGACACGAGCGGCGCGTCAAAGTGGTAGCGCGGACTCGGGCTACTGTACACGATGCCGCCGCCACACCGCCACCGCGCCGCTATTCGCTATTGTTTGATTCCCGGCGGCGGCAGCGGCGCGGTAGCGGCGCGGAGGCGGTGCAATCGCGAAGGTATACATAGCAATGCTGCACGGTAGCGGAGCGATGCCGGCATCGTATACAGGACCCGAAATAAACGTTTCGATAACAGCAAAACACGATCAATTTGTAGCAGGCGATCAAGTGTCAATCAGATGTTTAGTTTTGATTTTAATCTTAGCCAGCGTATATTTTTTCTAGGGCTTTGGCTTAGGCCTCTTCTTTAGGTTACAGCATTGCAGTTTGATACATGTTTAATTGTTTATGGGCATCGAATTTCTGAATTTCTATTACTTGCGTTCGTTTCATTAAATGATTCATTTTAAAATATCGTGTTTTTTAGCCTAGTGAATTATTGTTACCCGCTGTCAATAATAAATGATAACAATCATTCGTATTTCGAAATGAAAACGTCCATCACTGCCTACCCTATCATAATCTTCTTAATTAAAACTTCAATACTAAAAACATTTTCTTTTTTTAACCCCCACACAATTTGCACGTCAATGCAGAAAAATAAAACAAAAGCTGATAGAAATGAGTTAAAATTCCTTAACGGCAATTTGTAAGAAATGTCTCAAAGAGGCACGGGCGACATTGTTCAGTATTATTTCCTGCAATGCAGAGCACAATTACCTTTAAAGCGTCAATTTCATAATGTTACATTGTATAGGACTGGTAATGGTGCGAAAATGTACGTGTTTTACTTCAGAAACATTGTAGCTATCTTTCTGTAGTGGATATTAAGATTGTTTCTTTGTGAATGGTTTGGTTTACTGAATAGTCGTCCTTTTCTTCGACCGTCTTGACGGCATGGTTGCGATAGTGACAGAGCGATGAACTGCTGCGCAGGTCGATCCCGAAAATATTTGTATGATCTACAATTAGTTGTTCCTGGGTGTTTGTATACGTGAGTTTCTATGTTCGTAAACGCACTCACGATACAGGAGAAATTCCTAGTGTGAGGCAACGTTCTTTCAAAAACAAAAAAAAAACGTCTTAGAAGAGATGTTATCAAGTTAAAGGGAGTCGTTATGTAAAGTAATATTGTACTCCGATTACATTTTGTACAGAAACAAATTATTGGTACAAATTGTATGTTTACATACTGCTCAGTGTAATGCTCACTTCAAATTACAAGATTTCTGTATTTTATTTATATCATACTTGAAGTATTTACTGCTTTAATTTATGGAAAATTGAAAAGGCGCCTTTAGAGTACGAACGAGAAACTTATTTATTCCTTCAAATTAACGTAATTGTTAAAATAATTGATGGATGTTTGTTACACCTTCACACAAAAAACTACTGAAAAGATATGGCTGAAATATGTCATACAGACAGTTTGTAACCGGAATTGACCTTTTTATGACTGATAAAATCAAATCAAATGAGTTCTTCTCCCGCCCTGGTTCCTCCTCTCCCGTTAAGAATTCTGTCAGATTCTTACTGACTTAAAATTCACCCTGTTCCTCCAATTGCCCTTTACATTCTAGGGGCACGGTAACTTGCTAAGTCATTCCCAAGATCCACGTTTAATATACTTTTTATTCTGGTATGGCATTCCCGTGAGATAATTACCGAATTTCACACGGGCAATACCACGAGCATAGACTAGTTCATTAATAAAGTCAAACTCTAAATACCGTCACCCACAAACCAAACCACAGTGCATTGCGCACAGCTCAGTGGTCAACACAAAACTATGTGTGGACAAAAAAGAGAATGATGTTCGGTGACGCGAGCGCCCCGTGGGTGCTTTATTGTTGGTTTGTGGAACAAAGCGCTGTCATTCTTTGACCGCGACGACAATGGACGCTGTGGCTGACTAAATCTGATAGGTTTTTAAAGAATTTAGATGATTAAATATTCATACTCAATAACGCCAGCGTCGCGTCTTCGCAAAGATATTTTGAGGAACGAAAAATTCAGCTGCGAGCGGGCTCGAACCTGTGTCTTCTGGATAAGTACTCCAGACGCCTTACCAATTAGGCTATCGCAACCACTTATTGCGAAGTTGAATTTGTCATTCCCTTGTTTTTTGAACGCTTTTGACGTTGCGCAATCTATTGAGCGTCTCAAACTACTTACAGGTTCGAGCCCCGCCCGCAGCTGAATTTTTCGTTCCTTAAAATAATTTAAATGGTTTAATATATTAGGAAAACTTGTCGTCATCTTTATATAATACTAGCTTAAACCCACAGCTTTGCCCACGCTGGCTATGGTAATTGTTCTACGGAAAAAAGTTAAGTTCTTTCATGTGGGTGGGAATTACATTCTACAGATTTCGTTTTTTTTTTTTTTTAAACATTGCCCACATTAAGATTTTCTCCTGTGTCATTGGTGCGTTTAGATACATAGAAAGTCACATACACAAACAAATTTTTGGATGTTATTGAAAAGAAAACAATAAATGTACTTCAACGCCCAATTAAGGAGTATTATACTGTACTATATATAAATCTTGCTGCTATTATAATTGCGAATATTTGTATGCTCACAAATTTAATGTTCGCATTTGTGTATGGATGGATGTTTGTTACTGTTTCATATAAAAACTTTTAAATGAATTTAAATGAAACTGGCACACAGATTGGTTGCCAGTATGAAAGGTATACCCTGGATACATTTTTTATTTTATTTTGGTAGTTACGATCTCGTGGCAGAAATACCAAACTTGAGGCGGGCGAAACTGCTTGCAACAGCTAGTATTATATATAATTCTAATATGAGACGTAATAACATATAGAATCTTGGCCTGAAAATAAATAATTGGGTTGTACTTACATAACTTTTTTAGAAAGCGAAATACAATTATTCATTCTCCCAAATAAACTGTGACCTTTTTTAATTCTTAAAATGTCTAGGTTATGTTCCTTGTGATGTACTATTTTTAATTACTAACCTTAAGCTGAGTCTGCGAGTTTTTTTACTCATAAAAAGAACAAAACATTATTTTAGGGTGAATTTTTTTTTTGTCTGCATAATGAGTCACACATAATAAGTTACCTACGTTGTTTTATCAGTCACCATCATTTCAACATTTTGAGTAATTCTTTTAAGTCGACATTTGGAAGAAATCAGAATCCATAAGAAATACTGCAAAAGTGAGCTCCTTTTTGATGGTACCAGTTTTGCTACTTTTTTTTGGTCAAGTGCGTGTTGTCCATAAATATCAGTTAAATCAGGCAATTTTTTCGTCATTATTTCATGTAAGGATCAATCCATTGTATGTTGCAGAAGTTGGTCAGAATTTACTTCCGTTGTTTACACAATTTGTACAAACAAAAAGAACGTCGCAATTTTATGATACTAATGTCTTCGTTTCAAGGAATGATTATTTGATTCTATCGGATGGAAAATAAACCAAGGACTCCTTTTTTTTATTTTGGTAAAATCATCAAATGAATCCTCCCACCCAGGACAGAGCGGGAGGGACTGTCAGACTGGTACTTACTAAAATCCACGGTGTCCTTTAATAGCCCTTTACATACCGGGGTCACGGTAATTCGTGAGTCCTGCGACCGACCAAGGACTCTTAAGTAATGTTCAGCAGTAGTTACAGTCAAAATAAAATTAAATATATTCATCAACTATTGTCCTTAAAATAAACAGGTTTTTTCACTACGGAACACATTTTCTTCTTGCATATTTTACCGATCTTTTTTGATCGTTGAACAGAGGCTCACAATGAATAAACGAGAACTCTACAAAGGAACGTGTAATTTCCTTTACATTCCACCTTCATAGTTAATTTAATAAGCTGCCTGAAAGTGGTTCTGTCAGGTGTTTTGTAGAAGTGCGCTGTTGTGTGTTTTCAAGTATAAATACAGTGAGTCACAGGAATTAGCTGATAAACTAAATTATAAATGAACCGTGTAAAATTCTATATTCAAATTCCAAAAAATCACGGTTGTACCCGTCGGATACATTAATATTTGCCAGTCACGAGTATCAGATAGATATATCGGGTAAAACCGTACCCTGTTGACGGGGTTGAAATGAATGAAACCAACCCATGTAGTTGGAGTTTGCTTTTGTCGGGTAAAATAGCAAATCCTTATTACGATTACACAAATTGTTCATTGACAACTGCACGAAAAGCAAAATGTTTACGACAGTTTTATTTTATTTATGCAATCTGTAACACAATACTGAAGTATAAATAAATGAATTGGTTCACACTCGTCTTTATTGAACACTGCCATCTACACAATTCACGTTTCGAATTCAAATGTATAAAGCCTTTGTCAAACAGACTGGCATGGCGAATGCGAAGCGTGACGTTTTTATGTAATGTAATGTAATGTATTGAATTGTTTGAATCCAGTCACATAGAAAAGCGAAAGCGATCCGATAGCGTGAGAGAACTATCGGACTGACGTCTTACTTCGGTTCGGTATCGCCTCGGACTCGCTTCGCTTTGGCCTGTCTGTTTGACAAAGGCATTAAGGAGCTTTTTTGAATACGATTGCAAAGGCAAACCACGATGACAACGACATTCGACTAATCGCAGTGACTGTGTCAGTGTATTCTTTTTTTTTTGTGTCAAAGCAGCAAAAGTTGAGCGCAACGGCGAACTGCAACGTGTTGTGACACGTTGCAGCTCGCCGTTGCGCACAACTTTTGATAACATATCTAGTGGTATAGAATTACCGTGACCCCAGAACGTAAAGGGCTATTGAAGGACACCGTGGATTTTAGTTAATCCGAGTCTGACAGTCCCTTCCGCCCACTCTGCCTTGGGTGGGAGAACTCATTTGATGATTAAAAAAAAAGTGGTATAGACTAAAAAGGTGTTCAACAAAAACATTTCTTTTCTCCAAAAATATGTACAGAACGGCAAATAACGGATAATAATAAACCACCACTCGGTTTCTTAGCAAAAAGGCACATTGCCCCGTCCTAATTCTATGACGGAATTATTATTTTCATTAACGAAGGTTACGTGACCGAAATAAAGTGGTCTTTGACGCTAACCAAAGGTTTTTCACCGACTTTCTTCGAGCGTAAGTTCTAAAGAAATCACTCAAGTGAATTCTGATAAAAAATATTCCTTATTTTAATGTTCGTTGGACTAATTTTTATGCGACTAAAGACGTTATAAGGGTGGCCTGTGTTATTTGAAATTCCTTTGCCGCGTTTTAAATAAAAAAAAAAGAAGGAAAGAAGTCTTTTGATTAGATCTACGTGCCAGATTCAAGGGTACCTAACTATTGTAGTGGTAAAATTACAGGTACCTAATAAGATTTTATTTTTTTCATTTTAATTTATCTGTGGTTAACTTGCTTGTACTCATAACTGGCGTGCTAACGTGGATATGAAAAACGGTAACAGCTTTGTAGATTGACATTCAAACACCAAATTGTCACTGGTCTTACTTAGTAGTCTACAATCTAAAATTAACGAGTTTAATTAACTCAACAGGCCCAATTTGGCATAACGAGCGAACCCCACCAAAAACACCAAAACTAACTTTCAATAAAATAACCGAAACCGCGATAAATATCTTGGGCTCTCAGCATCTTTGTCTGGCTTTCATTGCCTGGCCACAACCTACGCGTCTAAACTACACGATTGTTGGCGACAGCGACTGATTTACAAAATACGCATCACCGCATCGCAACGGCATTCACTCGAATTAATCAAATGACATCTGTTTCTTGAAAGTGAGTTTTAGTCAGTATGAGTCTGACACTCCCTTCCGCTTCACCCAGAGGTAGAGAAGCTGTTTGATGATTAATCACATCAAAAAAGGGGTTTCTGGACGTTAAGCGGAGCGGATCGGACTACGGACTAGCAAACTCCGTTCTTTGTCATGTATTTTAGTACACCACCCATCTAAATGACGAATTTTGATATATACTGACCTGTACTTACTTGGTTACGACGCAAGACGCATCGCAAACAGCAATAGCCGAAGTCGTGAACAAGGCGTCAAAAAGGGCTCTCCCATGCGAGCTATCACAGTTTTTCTCCCGTGCTTTCTATGGTAGCAATTTATATGTAAAACCTTTGTAAATGTACAACGTTGTAGATAAGGCGAGTAACGTTGGACCGTGTTGAGGGCTTGGGGGATGGAATTCGGCAAGTTTAAATGTCAGTCCCCTGCGGATCTTAAGTGTTAGCTCCGCGGATATTGCGGCCTTATCAAGGTATGAATAATCGGGAAAGTTTTTCTCTGTGTGTTCCGGTTTGGACTCATTTAGATGGAGGATTTAGTAGCGGCTTAAGCTGTAGAATGTGTGTGACTTTGCATGTTTATCAATGACTTGCTGTTGCTAGCAGCTTCGCCCGCGTTTATGTCGTATTTTGTCGCGGGAACGTCATACTGAAATATATTATTCTATCCAGGTTATAAACTATCTGTGTACTAAATTTCATTCAAATCCGTTCGGCGGTTTTTGTATGAAAGATAAGCATGTATAAAATATAAACTTTGATATTTTTATGACTTCTAAATACGTTTACCATATACTATAATATTGTATTATCTTCAATTATAATTGTAGTGAATCTATCTAACACCTATATATTTTTACAGACACAAAACCACTGAACTTGTTTTAATACAATTTTAGTTAGAGTCTGCATAACATCACGTACTTTTAATATCTTTAAAAACTAATTTCACGGTTGTAGTTTCGATCACAAGATGTCATTAGCAGTTTATAATTTAATTTATTAGGTAGTTATGATTTTAAAATTCGAATATTGTAAAATAGGATCTAATTGAATAATCACTACTATGGAAACGTTAGTAGTAGAATTTCGGTGATATCACCTCATTATTTTTGCTAATAATATAATATATATTGTTTTAAAAGGCAACATCATATACTGCATTATTCTAATAAACCGTAAGATGAACTATCACTACAGTTCAATCATGACCCATTTCGACAATTATTCGTTTGAATCTATCAAAATACATAGATCAGGGTCATTACCATAAGGTACATATATGTACCTTCACGCGAATGTGGACCTACTTGTATGTGAATTTCTGTAAGAAAATAAATTTATGGTGGGTCATAATTCAAATTTGTCGACTGTACTATACGATTCAATTAACAAGGAGTGTCAATGATCTCCATCTGTCAACTGTCACTTGAAAATAACGTAAAGCAATGAAATAGTTTATGCAAACTAATTTTAATAGGTAGTGTATTTTGTCTAGTAACATTTTCATGCAACAGCAATGAATACTAACTCTCCTTCATAGTTAAACTGCAAAAAAACATAAACTTTACCTAAAAAATACAGGCACAATAAAACTTCAAAAAAGGAAAAACTTTCAAAAATAGAACTCTTTTATACCATAAACTGTCGCAGCACTCGCGATCTGTCTACAACGTTTGACTGCTATCGAATGTGTGACGTTCCCTGCCTTCACCGGAATACAAAGTGGCCTGTAACTCCGCATGGAATTTTGTTTGCCTCTAAAGTCGCTTTTTGTATAACTTTATTTTTTGACATTCAATACTGTACTTTTGTTGATAAAGTTACATGGTTTTTTTACGTTATTATGCTAGTTGGTTGAGTGTGAATTTGATAACGTTGAGCTAAGGTGAGAGCTAAGGTCACGGGACTGTACGAATTACCGTGACCCCGTAATGTAAAGGGCTATTGAAGGACACCGTGGATTTTAGTCAGTACGTGTCTGACAGTCCCTCCCGCTCTGCCCTGGGTGGGAGGACTCATTTAATGATTTTAACACGATAAAAAAAGCAAAACCCGATAACTACGACGTATTTGATGAAAAAATAATGAATATTTTTTAAGAACGTTCTAATAATTAATCAATAAATATACAGATTGAGTCGAAGCTTCTAATAAAATCCACAGTATTCAACAAAATTTAATTCAATCAATTTTATTCTGATTTTATGAAATTTATTCAAATTTATGTGAGCATGAACATTTGGACTGAATATTGTTTACTTACAGAGTACATAAATTGTCTTTTATTATTTACCTAGATGGATATTGATTTTATTAAGGTTAAAGCTTTCTCATAAAAAACTTACTACTATGTTATGAGTACAAAGACACCATTATTTTTGCTAGAATTGAAGCACATAACAATTTATGGAAAAAAAAAAGTTAAATTAAAACAAAGATTTCTTGTGTACAGCTAAAGTCCGGACGCGAAGTAGGAGGAATTTCGTACTTGAACCTGTCATTACCCGTCTCTGTCACTCCCGCGTAAATGTAATAAGTCTCGCTCGCACACGCGGCACGCGGTAAAAGTACGAAACTCCTCCTGCTTCACGTCCGGACTTTACAACATATGAAACCTTGGTTAATATGGTTTAACACAATGACTGAACTACTAGTAATCAGTAAATTTAGTTAATTTTGGGTTTTGGAACGCTAATTTTGTGACTCCTCCCTCTCTATGTGGAGGGAAAGAGACCACTATGTTACTTTAATCGCTTTTTACGGCCCAGTGACTTTCGACCCTGTCAGGTCTCGCCAATTATGCTGACAATTCCTTGAACGCTACTCGATCTTATCTTGATAACCTTGATCGGACGGCGAGCTACCCATCCCTCGCCATCTACCGTGGCCGAAAATCGTTCATTAATTCCCTCTTGCTCTTATTTATAACTCTCTCACAGAAAACAATTAATTATTATACGAAACTATGATTATTATTTTGTTATCGGACGAAAATAAATTATTGCTAATTTGGACATTGTTAAAGATAAAGATAAAGATAAAGATAAAGATAAATTTATTTGCAAAAACATGTGTAGGTAATAATACAGAATTGTGATTATTAAAGCTGGAAAATAGTATTTTGAGTCAACATGTTTGACCATGACTGGTGTACAAAAATCATTCTTAAAAACTAAATAATTGGTTGTAATTAAAAATTAAATTGTTGATTTATTTGTTTATCTTCTCAAAGAACGCCATTCAGCAATAATGAATAAACCTGGTCTACCTTTCTTCATTTCATGTCAGTGCAGGGACAAATACAAAACAACTGCTAATGCAAAGGAATGTTTAAGGTGAATGTCAGTCACAATAGAAATATTTTCAGAATGATGTTAATTTTTAAAAAGACTTCAATACAGCTGTAAAGTAAATAAAGGCTTCAGAATTTTCATTATTTACAAAACAAACTCTAAAAACCAGCAAAGATTAGAAGAAAGAAAACTTGAACGTGTTCAAAATAAAAACACATAAACTGACGTCTTTTACAGAATGCTACCCAGGGCGGGATGTGAGGGACTGTCAGACCCGTAGTGGCTATAATATAATCCACGGTGTCATTCAATAGCCCTTTACGTTCCGGGGTCACGGTTGCCTGATAAGACATGCTACGATCTTAATTTTCTTCTTTTGTATCATCCACGTTCACACATGTTCATTTAGACACGTCTTTATCTGAAACTAGCTCTTTAGTCTATACGTGTGTATTAAGTCCCATCTCTATATATGAAATCTATATACAAGCTCTACTAGCTTTTATTTATTTTCACCTGTCCCGTTGTCTGTTATCAAAATATTGTAAGTTAAATTTTATGCACTTCCCGGTTTTCGATTAGGCTGAAATTTTGCACGTTTATGTATATCGCATGGCAATGTAATATTGGACATGGAGCTGATCTGATGATGGAGCTGGAAGGTGGCCATAGGAACTCTGTTATGTAACGTCGCAATCCCATCGAGTTTAGACTCGTTTGATTAGTCTTGTCGAGTACTTTGTCTGCGTAAGTATTTTATTTAACACTAGCTTCCGCCCGCGACTCCGTCCGCGCGGATGTCGGTCTTCGCGTGGTTGGTTTATTTCTCCATTTTGAGTAACTCTGACAATGACATCTTATAAATATCTATTGGACCCAAATACGGCTAAGCCTATAATAATTAAGGAGATCCCTCTATTGAGCTACTGCTGTTGAGCTCGCGTTCTGTAGTAACTGAAAAATAAGTTTTTTTTTCTACGTATTTTTCCAGGTTAAAAAGTATCCCATTTTATGCCCAGGATAATAAGGTATAATTATACCAAGTTTCATAGAAATCGAACCGTTAGTTTTCACGTGATGCCTGCATATACAGACACATATTTGGGTTTGGTATCGATCAGAATTGACCCTTCTACAGATTTATTATATGTATAGATTAAAAGCTTGTTTATAAAAAGAACACAGTTTTCTAAAATACGTTAGCCTTTTAGAAAACTGTGTTCTTTTATGGTGATGCGAATAAATTTATAATGCTATGTATATCCATCGGTTTAGACGTGAAAGCGTAACAAACAAACTCACTTTCATGGTTATAATATTAAGTTTGGGGATAAATAAGCCCGTACATCACCCGCCCCATCTGATACTGTATGCAAATCGCTAATATTAGAGATTTATTGAACTATCTATTTCCCATTAAATTTACACATTCACACCACATATTAAACTGGTTCGCACGACTGGTCCATTGTTTGTGCCACAATAAGGTATGGCCCCTTCGAAAATGAAAATAGTTGGTGTTGATAACATTTGATAATGTATTTTTGTGGTTTCTAACTTCGTATTTGCCCGTTTGAACGAAATATTCGTGGAATTGGGATTTAAAGTATTCCAATTTTGTAGTAGGCATGGTGTCAGCATCAATAAATTTCAAATATATTGTCTAACTGTATTTGAAATATACTGGACCCTTTTTTATTTTTTAAAATCAATGAATTTGTTAAATATGCAATGAAATGCATGAAAACTGTGACTCTCAAAGCTCCCGTGAAGCCAAAACTATGTAAATAAAAAATATATCAAGAAGTGATTGTTGGTAACGTAACGTACAACGAAGACGACGCAACAAAAGAAAAGATACGGGTTAAATATTTTTTGAATAATGTAACTTTTAGAATTTTCAATCATCTTGTCTGTTATGAGCGTTATTCTTCGTCATTTACCTAGTCTTTTCTCAATTATGTTGGGGTCTGCTTCAAGTCAATCCGGATGCAGCTGAATATCAGTATTTTACATGGAGCGACTGCCTGTCTGATCTCCACAACCTAATAACTGGGTAATACAATAGGATCCGTATGTGCGTGCGAAAGTTGTTGGTTCGATTTTTCTTATATCGAACTCGTTATGTCGAATATTCAGTTGTACGATGTTTTATTATATCGATGCTTGTGCGATGTAACGCACTGACTAATGTCTTTTTTTGTTGGCGTTTCTATTCAACATACCATCGAACTAATAAACTATCGAACGAATGAGCAATCGCTGTTCTTCGCAAAAAGATTTTTCGCACAAACGTTACATCGCACCAATAAAGATTCGATATAATAAAACATCGTACAACTGAATATTCGACATAACGAATTCGATGTAATAAAAACCGAACCAACAACTTTCGCACGCACGTAGGGATCCCAGTAGACCAGTGGTTTTACGTGCTTTCCGAGGCATGGAGAAATTTCGCTATGATACATGGTCACTGGTCACCCATCCACAGATCAACCTCGACAAACGCGGCTTTGCCTTAAAGATTGACTGATAATTGATTAAATAGGATACACTTTCGAGTAAAACGAGGGCGATGCCGCTAGCCACAGCTAGTGTTCAACTAATTAAAAGTGTGTATAGATATGTATAAAGACAATATAGGGTGTGTTCTATTTTCCAGAGACCCCAAAACAAACATTTACTTAATCTTCCCTTTGAGCCAAACAAAACGTTCTTGCTTCCAACAACGTTGCAGTCAAAGCTTTGCGTCTCTAACTGTATTAACACTCGAGGCACACATCGCTCGCATCCTCACGACCCGTTTACATGATGCCAGTGCTTGGTTGAGTTCGATTCCTTGATTAGTAATTGCACTGATGTAGGTGCTCTCCCTAAACGAGCTTTTACCTGAATTGTTTCTTTTTGTGATGTATAAAAAGGGAGAGATCTTGTACAAGGCCAAAAGGTTCCTATCCCAGTTTGGTTGGGTGACTCGCTGTCCGACCATGGACCATGCCCGGGTCGACGGCGCGTTGTGTTCCACGCGTGCCTCAAGGAGTGTCAGCATAGTGACGGGGCCTGTAGAGGGCCAAAGCCTGCCGGGGTTGCGGGACTCACAAATTACCGCGACCCCGGTACGTAAAGGGCTATTGAAGGACACCGTTCCAGCAAGTAAACGAGGTAGCGCTAGACGACTTATATAGCTCTGTCTCTTTCACTCACTGGAACAAGTCTAGTTTTAAGACGTCATATTACGGCCGCAGGTCGGTAACCCAGTGGGAATATTATGGACTCGTTGCTTGCACTTGACGCCTGGCCACATTTGCAACAAGTAAACCCACTTATAATGGCAGTTTTGAATTTTTCTTACTTTTTCCATCGCTCCTTTAAAAGGAATGAAAAAATCTAATTAGTCCGTCGGTAAGGTTATTTAAAAATATTTGACACGTATTTTTTCTTGCTTTTTGTTGCGTAAACCAAAATTGCCGAAGATACGAACCTTTTAAATGCCAATACGTCACAAGCAAGTACTGTTTTTAATTGCTTTTGACGTCACGAGCCCCCAATCTCAAGTTTTGATGCGTTATTTCTTTGTAAATATGCATTGAATTAACAAAAAAAAATACATGTCCATTTTTTTTTCAAATCTCTAGCTGACGGTCTTAAATTTATTGATTCTGCCAACATGCCCAGGATCTTTTTTTTTAAAGTTTGATGGGCTAAACACTGTCCCAAACACTAGAAATCAACAAATGAGCCTTAATCACCTCAATCAACCAGTCCTCAGGGTACACTCACAGCCCACTCCACCTATCTACGCGGTACAGTCGAGCACAGTAGGAGTATAATCTCAGGGGGCAATGTAGGTGGTCGGCGGGGCGTCGCAATCTAGCGCAGTTTACCATTACAATGGAACGCTCGACTATGTACAGTTAGCGACAAAAGACATATTGTCTGTCTGAAGCTGCGCGTTGCCAATCGCTCGTCCAGCAAGTCGGCTTCGATTGTTTTCAATGGCGCAAGTCGAGTGAACTGACTGTATTTTTATTAAAAGGAATGGTGATTTTCTTGTTATTTTCGCTTTAGTTGTGTTCAATTCAAGTTGAAACGATGAGCAAAACAATATTTTGGTGGTTTAACAAAAAGTTTTTATGTAGTCGTTTTATTTCAGCAACAGACTATGTTTGCATGTTTTTTCACTTTTTAGGAAAACGTTGCCTTAGGCTCAAATCTATTACTGTCGGGTTCGCGGGACTGTCTAATCAGCTAACAGTGAACCTGGAACGTAAAGGGCATCAGCATTGAATGATCACCGTAGATTTTAGTCAGTACAAGTCTGACAGTCTCTCCCGTCCAGCCCTGTAAGGGAGGACTCATTGGATGATTTTACCACGATAAAAAAGTCTGGAATCAAATGAGATTAAAATATTTTATTTCCCAAATGGCTAAATTATATAATTGAAAAGGGTGTTTTGAAATTAATTTACAGTTTGACTACACGATTGGCGCAGCGGCTGATGCGAACCTAGGAGGTACCTGTTAGGTGCGCTTGTAAACATTTAAACTTACATAGACAATCAGCAGCCGTATTATGAAGCCTTAAAACCAGGCTTGTTCCAGTAAGTGAAAGAGACAGAGCTATACAACTCGTCTAGCGCCACCTCGTTCACTCACTGGAACAAGCCTGGTTTTAAGACGTCATAATACAGCCCCAGGCTGGCAAAGATCAGATGAAAGCAGAATAATATCATTATGTTTTGAAAAATAAAAACCTTTCGGCATTTCTATCATCAATATTTTAAAAATAGAACCTGCCCCTTCTATTTCCATTATAATTAAACTATCACACTTTGCCTCTCAAAAGCGTATCCCGTATCGATGAAGCTTTCAACCAATCTCCAACTCAATTAACGAATAGAATATTACATACTGCCCTCTCTCTTTCCTTCCTATACCACCGTCCCTGTTTACCTGTACACGTCACATGTCTCGTCGTTCAGGAGTAATGTACCGGTGATTTATCGTTGCGGCCTGCCCAATGGCCTGAAACCCTTTATGGGCCTCAGGACTACCGCCGGAATAACAGCCTTAATTGCTGGATATTCGTTAGGTGCGCAATCTTATTGGCTTTTTAAGTTCTTGATTGGGTTGTTCGCTAATTAATTGTGTGTGTACTTATTTTTAATAACTTGTAAATGCAACCTTTTTTTGTCAGTCAAAATAGTGGGTAAAAGTTTTTCAAGGTAATGTCATAAGAGATTACCGCGGTGCGGGAAGGGGGGAACGGGCAATTGATGGAACAGGGTAGTTTTTAGCTAGTGTCAGACAGACAAGCCTTTTGTCTTCACCTACAGAGGAGTAAATTTACTATTTATACATACAATAAATCTGTAGAAGGGTCAATTCTGTACATTGAAAATATTGAAAAAATAAATAGCGGGGAGTGTTGCTGGATCGATACCAAACCCAAATATGTGATTAAAAAAAATTTTGTCTGTCTGTCTGTATATGCAGGCATCACGTGAAAACTAACGGTTCGATTTCGATGAAACTTGGTATAATTATACCTTATTATCCTGGGCATAAAATAGGATACTTTTTATCCAGGAAAAATACGTAGAAAAAAAATCTTATTTTTCAGTTTTATTCATAGATGTTGTTCTGGAGAACCGCGAATCTCCTTAATTATTAGCCGTATTTGGGTCCAATAGATATTTATAAGATGTCATTGTCAGAGTTACTCAAAATGGAGAAATAAACCATCCGCGCAGACGGAGTCGCGGGCGGAAGCTAGTAGTATATAAAAAACACGACGAAAAAAGATACGACAGATTATGTCGTCATTAATTTTAATAGCGATCGCTTCAGCTCCGCTTATCGTTGATCAACAGTAAGACAAATAAATAAAAATTAAGTCATTGAGAAAATATTAATTTAGGTATTATTTTTCGCTGAAAAATAATCCACCCGATCCATGTGATAATCCGTGTCTACTATCTAACATAACATTTTTATTATGGAAATTCTTATTTTATTATAATACTGACATCCACATTTCTGAAAAGACATTCTTGTCACATCCAATTAAACCCACACAATATGTATATATCTTCAATGCGAAAACCTTTTATGAAGCTTTCACAAAACATTTTAGTCCTAGATCTTGTATAAAAATACCATAGTCCAACGACATCCGATACTACCCTATCCCTTGTCTTCGCTTGTTTTCAACTTGTCTTAGCTGTTTTTCTAGCTGTCCTGTTATTTTTTCATCAAAAAATAACTTCTTGCCTCAAAAACAAGTGACAAACATAATTTTTTCTTCACGAAATATATTTTTTGCGTCGTCACGTAGAGTTTATTGCGTTACGTTACAGAATTCGTAAGATGTATTTTTTCTTACAATATTTAGTCTTGGTATAGAGGTGTTTTCTGGAATATTAGGAACGATATTGACATTTCGACATTTCCAAAAATGTGACGTCATCAAAACGAAATTTCTCTCATCAAAATACTATCGGTCTTAGATGGTCCTCTATTGGATAGTTTTACACAAAAATTTTGAAGTGAAAACTTCTTTAGCGGCGTTGTGCAGTTTTTTGGAATGGGTAAAAAATGTTAAACTCGCGTCAGGATACGCGATCTGATCGAAAATTCGTAAGACGGCGCAGGGCGCTTGCGCGAATGTTCGTGTGTGTTTATTACTATTGAAGTTTTCACTTCTGCCGGCACTCCCAGAGTGCAACCCGTTTTTTTTTCTATAATCAACCCCTGCATGTTTGAGCGTTCAATAAATTGGTAATCTTTTCTTTGTCCATATTCAACCAATTGTTTTCAGGTAACTAATTACGTCATTAAATAATACTGAGAGCAGAAAGAAGTGATTATTTTATTTACAAAATAATCTTCTACAGTTTGTATGACGTTTTGACAGATCATAAAAAAAATATCAATTGATTGGTCAGCTACCTTAGTCCATGTATAGCCGATGATACATATTATGATAAACCATTAATTGTGTAGATAATCACGACTAAAACGAGGTTCCAGACTGTTTTTATACATCAAAATGAAACACACTTGACCAATTAAAAACTCAAGATATTGAGTACTTATCTGTATTACCAAACAATGGAGAAAAGAGATGTGAAGAAGAATAATAGTCGTAAAGTGAAAAAGAGGAGTGAAGTGAAAAGAGTTCTTCCTATAAATGATCCTAACTTGACGTAATTAAAATAAAACAATGTATCAGCTCGTTATAGTGCCGTACAACTTAAAAGCCTTTTTTAAACAGACAGGCGTCGCGAATGCGAAGCGTGACGTTTTTATTTTTGATGTATGGAATCGTTTGAATCCAGTCACATAGAACAGCGAAAGCGATCCGATAGCGTGACAGAACTATCGGACTGACGTCTCGCTTCGGTTCGGTATCGCTTCGGAAACGCTTCGTTTTCGCCAGTCTGTTTGACAAAGGCAAAAATAATCTACTGAGAGGGACGAGTAAGGCTGGTGTCACATAGAAGGCGAACTTGATACGAGACATTTTAATAAACTGCGGGAGGCCATGTTTTATTCCCTTAGGAAAACGAGTTTTACTGATATAGGTCTAACTTATAATGCAATCTATAAAGTGAGTAGTATTATAAAGGTGAAGAGATTGTTTGGTTGATCGCGTTAATTTCAGGAACAACTGGTTCGAATTCAAAAAAAAATATTTTTCTGCTTGATAGTCTATTTATAAAAGAAGGCTATGAGCTGTAAAACTCCACATAAAAACTAATAGGAGCAGTGGCGCTGAAACCACGGAGAAAATCTAGTAGTGAATAAAATACCCGATTAGTGTTATCCTTAACTAACCGCTTGTCGCAACACAAAAATTTTACTTCGTTACAAAAATTTGTTCATCAAAAAAATCTTCAGTATCATTACATTTATCTCCTTACACATTTTTTCATTGATCTTACTTATCCTACGTAACCCAAAACATACCCACTTACATAAAAAAATTAAAAGACATCAATTTTATTCCACAAACTGGAACTTAGACAATTAGATACGAACGAAGGAAGAACGCTTTCAAATTGTTCCGCAAACTATTGCAAAGGGAACACTAGGATACTTGCTCGTACCGAAACGTCTCTACAGTTCTGAGGGATTCACACTTTCAAGAGGACAGCGGTATCGGGGCATTCGACCGGTTTATTCATTAAAATGTTGCAAGTTTACGTCTCTTGTGGTACTCATGTGACTTGTATTCCATTTAATGCCTTTGTCAAGCAGACAGGCGAAAGCGAAGCGATACCGAACCGAAGCGAGACATCAGTCCGATAGTTCTGTCACGCTATCGGATAGCTTTTGCTTTTCTATGTGACTGGATTCAAACAATTCCATAAATTACACATAAAAACGTCACGCTTCGCATTCGTTACGCCTGTATGTTTGACAAAGGCTTAATTGTCTATTGCGAATATAATACAGAAATTTGAAGTTGTTTATGTTAAATCATCCTTAATTGTCCATTTTGTAGGTGTATTAATAACAATGCCTGTTTTTATGTAATAGTTTAACTGCTAACTGTAACTGCAGCGTGTCGCGGATTCGATTCCCGCACGGAAGAAATAATTGTATGAACAAGTAGTTGTTCCGGGTCTAGGTTTTTGTGTCTGTGAGTTTCTATGTTTGTAAGCGTACCCACGACACAGGAAAAAATCAACGTGGGCAACGTTTTTTTTTAAAAAAAAAGCTGTGGAGGCTTATATATCGCTTATCGTTGATCGTCTCATTATTTACTTTTGTATTATTAGCTGTATGCCACTCAAACACAATAAAATAAAATAAAACAACCTATCGACCTACTAAACTAAAGGATAGGGAGTAACCATTTGCGTTTATATTTAAAAAAAATAGTACGAGTGGCGCTGAAAGGTGCACATTCTTGAGTACGCGGCTTCCCCTCACTAATTACCCGTAAGCATTAGGAGACACCTCAAAAACCTCTCCAGGAAGAGAAAAGAGTGTCTGGTCAATTAAAACACATCTGTTCCTCCTATTATCCTTGGCGGTCCAGGGCCGCGGAAACTTCTTCAAGCATTCCCGCAGCACTGGCAGATTTGGTCCTTTCGGGTAACGTCAAACAGATTTTTGAGGTGAGTGTGGGTCTATCACGCACCGCCGACTCTGGCCTGGTCCTTTTAAGACAGTGAGATATTTAATAGATACTTTAAAACAGAAAATCCCACCAAAAACATTAAATGTAAAAAAATGCCAAGTCTCTCGATGCAGTCTTTCCATCGTAAAAAGTTTTGAGATCTCATAGAAGCCAAGTCCTATTCAAATTGTTTTGTAGTTATAAATCAACATTTAGTAATTGTATCAATAGTTTTCTTTATATTATAATTATAGTGACTTGGCAATGAGCACCAATTAAAAGCTGCTTGCTGCCTGGAATTATGTGCAAATGTTACTGACGAGACCTGTGATCAGATTATTTGTTACGTGTGGATCATGATGGCCACTACCGACTACATGCTCCAATACAATAATAAAAAGTACCTTACGGGCCATCGCTTTATGAAAGTAAATGTACCGAGAGTACACTAACACTAGTGTTTGCGTACACACTTGTGCATTATAATTTATGTCCTGCGCAGTTTAATAGACTTGGATGAGACTGACTGCCGTTGCCGAAATTCGGTTGGGACGACACGGATAAACCAAAAGAAAATTAATTTTGTGATATTAATGTTTACGCATGCGGTGTGTGACTTTCAACTCCAAATATGCCGTTTTGTTTCTTCTTGTGCTCATTGCCAAGTCACTATAATTATAATATAAAGAAAACTATTGATACAATTACTAAATGTTGATTTATAACTACAAAACAATTTGAATAGGACTTGGCTTCTATGAGATCTCAAAACTTTTTACGATGGAAAGACTGCATCGAGAGACTTGGCATTTTTTTACATTTAATGTTTTTGGTGGGATCTCATTTATTTTTTGTAAGTGTTTAATAAACTATTTGCCTAAATAACTGTTTCAATAACAATAATAAATCTACTATCTAATCCGGCTAACTTAAGTTCTCCGAATATACATAGCTACAATATTTTTTTAGTTTCGAAATGGTTTTTCATAGGTAGATGGCGCTATCAAATGAAAATTATCGAATTATTTTAAAGTACTACTTATACTGCGCTCGGTAACGAAACCATAGCGCGATTCAGACAGGTACAACGCCATCTATCGAGCGCGCATACAATCGAAATTTATCGCAATACAATGGAGTTTTAGCTTTATTAATTTAATGAATTATGAACTTTATGTATTAATTAATTATAGTCTATGTATTACATTTATATTATTCTTTTCTATTCTATGTATTTATTCATCCAATTGAATACTTAAACAACGAACAAAGTTAACAATGCAGTCAAAATCCATACATAATGTTCTTGCCAAACCGCAAATATAAAATTGTTTTCTATGGTATATTATTTTTTAATGTTTTTATAATTTTTCCTTTATATGTGGCTAATGACCAATCTTGGTGCAAAATTTGAAGTTTCTAAGTGTGCTAGAAGTATCTTAGATTTTTGATGATCGGTCAGTGAGTCAGTGAGTGACAAAATGGTGTAACTTTGATCGACCGTAACTCCTAAACTATTAATTCAATTGGCATGTAATTTCGAACTTAAGCTTGTTCTAATGCCTACTATTATTCATCGAAAACCTAAACTCCTAGCTTTGTCCACGTCGAAGATATAGGGGGGGCGAAACAGCCGCGAATCGCATCGAGAAAAGATGGTACGGCCGTGCCCGTTTTGCTCGAGACTTGGCTGGGGCACTGCCGTGCCCCCAGACTCGACCGATGTTTCGGAGGTCTCTTATTTTTCTGTCAGTTACGGCACAAGATTAGTTGATCTATTTATTTTTCTAATTCAAGCGATACGAGCTAAAATTTCCTGAGTCCCCAAATTATGTTGTACAAATTCAAAACTAATGGGGAGTAGGGTTCACTCAAAAGTTTTAAGTTACATTCATACGGGCTCGTATTTTCGTTGACGGACTGAGAGAGTAGACCCCTGTTCCTGATCCTTGATTTCCACGTGCAACAAATTTAAAATAACAGCGACACCTTTTATTATTTTTATCCCCATTTTAAATCTTTTGCTTTATCTTAAAATAATCCTCTTCACAAGCAAAGACTGCTTTAATCCGCGTCACTCAAAAGGTCAACAATTTATTCAAATCGCAAAATAATAAAGGAAACTGTATGAAAATGCTCTCTTTCAACATTTCCGTTGAACAGAGTCATCAAAGAGAATCTTTTCGGACGCAAATGCCTAAAAAAAGTAATTTTGACTTGTAGAAGGAGTGTTTGTTGCCGCAAAATGTTTATTTAAGAAAAAAACGTAAATATAATGTGAAACAAACCTGTAGGTCCGTATAAACAAAACTCGCTATCATCATAAACGGAGGGAGTTGGTTTCCGACCCCACAAGTAAAATATTTTATTGACAGAATTGTGCAAGCTACTTCCCCTATCAGTTTGTCCAAACGCAAAACAGACGAGTGAGATGATCATTCGTTCGGTACTTTTGTTATGTAGTTTCAAACTAGAAAAAGACTTCTTAGACCAAACACGATCGAAGCGCAATACACAGTAAAGACTACATGGTATTCTGGGAGTCGGAGCAAGGTCCGCAAGCAGACAGGGTGGAATTTGGACGTACAACCTAGAAAGCAGGCAGCACTAGAATCCCCCGATCTCTGAACAGGCTTTTTCTGGGTAAGCTCATTCCATCTTAGGCTTTAAATAAATAAATAAATAAATATTCCACAACTATCACACAACGCCATCTAATCCCAAGCTAAGCAGAGCTTGTGTTATGGGTACTAGACAACTGATAAACATACTTATATATTTCTAAATACATACATATAATAGATAAATTACACCCAGACACAGAACAAATGATCGTGCTCATCACACAAACATTTGTCCTGGGTGGGAATCGAACCCACGACCTCCGGCATAGCAGTCAGGGTCACTAACCACTAGACCTACAGGCCTGTCCTTTCTCCCTCCTGCCAGGGTTGCAGGTCTGTATCATCAGGTAACCGTGAACCTTTAACGTAAAGTGCTATTGAATGACCCTAGATGTTAGTCAGTACAAGTCTGACAGTCCCTCCCGCCCCGCCCTGGGTAGGAGGACTCATTTGATAATTTGACCACGATAAGAAAAGGGTTTGTCCCTGTCACCTCTGACCTAGGTTGTCTAGAGTCAAGAACAAAATTGTCTCAAATTAAAAAATAACCGGCCAAGTGCGAGTCGGACTCTCCATAAAGGGTTCCGTAGCAGCAAGTAACATAATATAAAAGTCCTTGTAGTTGGTTGTAACTTTGAAAGGTAAATTGCGGTTTACGATTTATGACGTATTAAAAAAAACGTAATTACTTGATCTCGTTCAAACCAATTTTCGCTGGTAGTTTGCATGGTAATGTACATCATGTAAGTATATTTTTTAGTTTTATCATTCTCTTGTTTTAGAAGTTACACATTTTACCACTTTGGAAGTGTCTCTCGCGCAAACTGTTCAGTTTAGAAAAAAAAATTAGTAACCTCAATATCACTTTTAAAGACCTCAAAAGAATCTCGTATAATCTTTATTAAAATCTTAACTTGCCTCCCTCTAAAGATTACAAGTCCTCTTTCATTCAATTGACATTATCCTTCACTCTTAAAGTCGACATCAAAAAGTAGATTATGATCTTTAATAAATATATTATTATCTGCGCGATCTTTACTTACACGTGCGACTTAATGCTTGCCTTAGTTGCTTTTAATAATTAAGATACCAAAGTTAATTAATATTGCTTATGAATAATTCAATGCAAACAAGTTTCGGATCAGCAAACCGTCTATTCCCAGTTGTAACCAAAACGTTATGTAGGATGACCCCCAATTTGATGATCACCAACTAACGTTTCTATACGTATCTCTATGTGCTTGATAATTTGTTTTCATTGTTACTCTACTCTGGTAGTGGTTAGTATGAGGTCTCATTAGTGTCATTGACATCCTGCAAAAGTAGCGTTGCGTGAATATGAAATTGGACTTTAGTGACTTTTTGTTAAAGTAGCGTTGTGAGAATTTGATATTGTGCGTCGGTGAATTCTAGTGACAATTTTTTTTGCGATACCACTAGATACGAAACCGAAGAAAGGATGATGTGGCGCAACTTGTGAGAAGCCTATGTTCAACACTGTACTATGAAGAAGGTTTTCATTGTAATTGATTGTAATGATTGTTGTAACATCACTAAATTAGTATTATATTAAGCATGTACACCACTACGGATTGTCTATGTATCCGGTCTCACTGTCATGGCCGTCAGCCCGTCACTGACCTGTACCTCATCTGTGTGTACTGCTGTGTCTGAACCGTCTGTCTGTTAATAAAATATATAATCAAGAAGTCATTTCATTTATCACCAACATAACATGGTGTCAGAAGTCTAAGGAGTCCTAGTGTCGAAAATCAAAAAAAAAATCTGCCGTGAAAATGCAAAACCCAAGTACGAGTGGCGGCGTGGTCAGCACTCAAGATGGCGAAAAAGGCTTAAATTCAAGTCTAAAGCAACTGACAATTTCGTCCGATCCAGCCAACAACAATGCGGAAAGCTGGAAACGTTGGTATCAACAATTGGAGCTATATTTGCTAGCAACAGGCCTGGACAAGTCGAGCGAGAAGCGGAAAATCGCAATTTTACTCCATCTAATTGGAGAACGAGGTGTGAATATATTTAACACATTTAATATTAAACTCGATAGCAGCACTTTCAACGATGTCAAGTCAAAATTCGATCATTTCTTCGAGCCGAGAAAAAATGTCACCATGTGCAGATATTTGTTCTTCACACGCAGGCAGGAGAAATCCGAAAGCATCGAAGACTTCATCACGGATTTAGAAATCAAAAGTAAAAATTGTGAATTTGGCATGCTGAGAGAATCATTAATTAAAGATATTTTCATAGCAAATCTCAACAATGAATTATCACATGTTCGTCAAAGATTGCTACAAGAACCTGATCTGACATATCAGAGGATGCAGGAACTAACAAGGACGCTCATAGTCGCACAACAGGATGCCGAAAGGATCGTCAAAGACAGTAGTGTTCCTAGTGAAAATATCATGCATCTTAGTCGGAGGAGCCGTGGTCGAGGAGACAGCCGACAACGAGCTTCCAGTCGCAGGTCAGCATCGAACAGTCGTCAGTCAGCGTCGAGCAGTCGCAAAGCTTCGAACAGCGAACACAGCAGCTCTAAGAAGTGCAGTCGCTGTGGGCAGTCTCATCGCTACAAGTGTCCAGCGAAAGGCGTTCAATGCAGGTCATGTAACAATTTCAATCATTTTGCTAAATATTGTCTTAAAAATAAAAAAGTCAGCCAGTTGCAATCGTTTAATTCAAATGAAAGTAGTCAAGATCATTTTATTGGTATGTTAAATAGTCAATTAAAGTCGAGTCAAAGTCATAAAAGTCATTCATATCAGTATGATCTATTGGGCACACATGTCAGTCAGTCCAGTCAGTCACATAATAGTTGCAGATCACACAGCAGACACAGACACAGCAGTATACAGATGGGCACAAGTCAGTCACCATCACATCCCAATGATGAATACAGTGACAATAATAATTCTGAGAGACATATTAGTCAACGTCCCCATTCAAATTATCTCTGTGATGACAATAGTGATGAATCTGAGAGATCCAAAAGTCATTATGAAGATCTCAGTGATGAAAATAGTCACATATCTGAGAGATTCAACAGTCAACGTCCCCATTCATATTATCTCTGTGATGAGAATAGTGACAATAATTATTCTGAGAGAGATGAAAATCTCAATGATGAGATTAGTCACACATCTGAGAGATGTAGTCAAAATAAAAAACGTCCAAGTCAAATATTCCAGTCAAATAGTCAAAATAATAAAAAATGTCAACATCTCAATGAGGAATATAGTCACAAGTCTGAGGGATTACAGGGTCATCATCACATAAATTTTAATAACAGTCAGTCACAGAACAGTCAGTCACAAAACAGTCAGTCTAAACAGTCACACAAATCATTAGTCAGTCACTCAGAGGTAAAACATAATGTCAACACTTTGCAAAATAATTCTTGTAAAAAGTCATGGGAAATTAATTTGTTACTAGGAAGTAAACAAATAACATGCATCATAGACTCTGGTGCAGATGTCAATATAATGTCAAAACAAACATTCAATTATGTCAAACGTCAAAATAAACTGTCACTTGTTAAATGTCACATAAATGTCACAGGATTTGGTGGAAAAACCATTCCAATTTTGGGAAAAGTGGATATAAGTTGCAATTTGTGCATAAATAATAGTAAAGTTGTCGAATCTATAACATTTATAATAGCCAATTTAGATTGTCCAAATGTTCTTGGTCTACCAACTTGTGAAAAGTTAGGTATAATAAATCGTGTCTTTTCAGTATCAAAACAAAACTTTTGTAAGCAAATTCTTACACAATATAACGATGTTTTTCAGGGTCTTGGATGTCTACCTCCAGTCTGTCATCTTAAACTTAAGCCTGATGCTGTACCATGTGTGGATCCACCAAGAAAGGTTCCATTTGCTTTACAAAGAAAGCTACGTGAAGAGTTGGATCGCATGGAGAAATTGAAAGTTATTGTCAAGGTTACAAAACCTACAGAGTGGGTTAACTCAGTCGTCATAACAGTAAAAAGTTCAGGTCAGTTAAGAATTTGTCTAGATCCTAGAAATTTAAACAAGAACATAATGAGAGAATTCTATCCATTAAAGTCAATTGATGAGATTAGGTCTCAGCTAGAAGGTGCTGTATGTTTTTCTCATTTGGATGCATTCTCTGGATTTTGGATGCTACGTCTCGATGAATATAGTTCTGAATTATGTACTTTTCAAACACCATTTGGTAGATATAAGTATTTAAGATTACCTTACGGCATAAATGCCTCGTCTGAAATATTTCAAAGAGTCATGATGAATTTATTTGGTGATATAGAAGGAGTCTTAATTTTCATAGATGATATCTTAGTTTATGGGCCAAATGAGTCAGTACATAATGAAAGATTACATAAAGTCATGCAAAGAGCTCGTCAAGTCAACTTAAAGTTTAATAAGTCAAAATGTAAATTCTTAGTCTCAGAAGTATGTTTTTTGGGTTATGTCTTCAGTAAAGATGGTGCAAGGGCAGATCAAGAGAAAGTCAAAGCCATTGTCAATATGCCCACACCAAAAAATGTCAAAGAGTTACAGAGGATACTAGGTATGATCAATTATTTAGGACCTTTTATAAGTAACCTGTCAGAAAAAACTCAAATATTAAGAAATCTTTTAAAAAAAGATTCAGTCTGGACATGGGATCAGAATCATAGTCAATGTCTTAAAAAACTGAAAGATGAGATTACTAACTCACCAGTTTTAGCTCATTACAATCCCAAGATTCCATTAGTCTTGTCAGTCGATTCGTCAAAGTCAGCTTTAGGTGCAGTAATTTTACAGAAAAACAAACCTATTGCATATAGTTCAAAAACTTTAACTGAAACCCAAGAAAGATATGCTCAAATTGAAAAAGAGCTATTAGCTATTCAATTTGGTTGTGAAAAATTTCACCAATATGTATATGGTAACAGAGTCACAGTACATACTGATCACAAACCATTAGTCTATTTATTTAAAAAACCATTACATGATGTACCAGCTAGATTACAGCGCATGATGTTAACTTTACAAAAATATGATTTGGAAGTTATACATGTCCCAGGTAAAGAAATGTATATATCAGATACATTGTCAAGAGCAGCTTTAAAAGACCATTATATACCTGAAAATGAATCACAAATGTCTTGTCATGTCAATTTAATGTATGCTAACTTAGCAATTACAAAAGAATATAGCACAAAATTAGCAAAGGAAACCAAAGTCGATGAATCCTTGCAATTATTGAAAAAATATTATAATGAAGGTTGGCCAAAAAGCAAAAACCATGTCAGTCCATTGGTAAAACCATTTTGGAATATTCAAGGAGAAATCCATGTCATTAAAGATTTAGTGTTCAAAGGTTCAAAATTAATAGTACCACAGTCTATGCATAAAGAAATGTTAGACAAGATTCACAAAGGTCACCAAGGTATAAATAAATGTTTAAAATTAGCAAAAGAATCTTTGTATTGGCCAAATATGTCAAGTGATATTAAGAATTTAGTAGAACAATGTCTTGTATGCGCAAAATTCAAACCATGCAATCAAAAGGAACCACTACAAAATTTTGAAATAAGTAAATATCCATGGCAACAAGTCGGTATTGATTTAATGCATTTTGATAATTTAGTTTATTTAATTGTCACAGATTATTACTCAAAATACATAGAGATTGCTTTATTAAATAAAAATAGTATATCTCAAAATGTTATCACTCATTTAAAGTCTATTTTTGCTCGTCATGGTATTCCATTGTCATTAGTGTCAGATGGTGGACCTCCTTTTCAATCAATTGAATTTAAAAAATTCATGTTAGAATGGGACATAGAACATATTGTTACTAGTCCATATCATTCACAGTCAAATGGTCAAGCAGAAAGCTCAGTCAAAATCATAAAAAACATGTTAAAAAAATGTAAAGAAAACAAGTCTGACCCATACATAGCTTTATTACAATATAGAAATACACCGAAAAATAATTTGTCTTCACCAGCACAATTATTAATGTCTAGAAACTTAAGAGATAACATCCCAGTGTCATACAAAAGATTAAAACCAAAAGTAGTAACTTTTAAGGATTATAAGGAGTCAGTCAAGAAAAATAATGAAAATAAATCAAAGCATTATGATAAAAATACAAAGTCTTTGTCAATATTGTATTATAATGATCATGTCTATTTTAAAAGAAATCCTAAAAGTGACTGGGAACAAGCTATTGTTAAACAAAGAATGTCAAATAATAGGTCATATGTTGTTGAGGATGTCCATGGTGTTAGGTATAGGAGGAATAGAATTCACTTAAGACATAAGTATTCTCATAACTTCGCAAACCCTCCTATGCAATCCAACTCGTCACAGGGGAGAGAGGAAGGTGACAGACAGGAGTCTTCTGAACATAAAGATTCCTCATCTCAAAAATCCTCAAGTGTAACAACAAGGTCAGGTCGTATTGTCAAACCTACTAGAAGGTTAATAGAGGAAATAGATTAATTATAATTAAGTACACAATATGTAAGAATGTTATGTAAGTTGTAACTATAAGTATTTTTAAGTATGTATAAATGTCATAAGATAGTTACATAGCACAGTAAGTCTTTTAAGTATTTGTCAGAGGTTTAATTAGAACTCAACAGGGGGGATGTTGTAACATCACTAAATTAGTATTATATTAAGCATGTACACCACTACGGATTGTCTATGTATCCGGTCTCACTGTCATGGCCGTCAGCCCGTCACTGACCTGTACCTCATCTGTGTGTACTGCTGTGTCTGAACCGTCTGTCTGTTAATAAAATATATAATCAAGAAGTCATTTCATTTATCACCAACATAACATAACCGCAAAAAAACCGCAAAAAGCATGCCGGTAAACGTAAACATTATAGTGGAATATTAAAATATCTAAAATAGTTAGAAGTTCTAAGTAGAAATAAAAGAAAATGATTGTTCAGTTTTCTACTTACTTCTGGGTACATATACATAACTACAATTAGAGATAAATATCTAAACTATACCAACATCTAACGCAAAAACACTCAATAGGGGGGATAAAGGTTAGAGGAATAGATCCAAGGAAAAATAAAATCATAAACCACCATCAAATAACAGAAAAGAGTTGACACTCAACTCACTAAACAACTATATCCCCACATCAGCATATCGACAAATAGAAGAAAAAAACACCGTCCAAAATAGTGAACAAAAGAGGTTGTTAGTATCAAAACAATCCCAGACCACGCTCATGCATCACTTTGTTGGTCACAACACGTCAACAGGATAATAATCGTGTATGATCACGGAAAATTCTGGATGAGACACAAATAAGTACGCTTAGAACGATGTTTTCGCAAACATTGTTATGTTACCATAATTTTGTGTAATAAATTCTCGTAAAATATAGTTAATGTTCGTGTATTGTTGATCTGAGGTGTATACTTATTATATTTCATGTATAATCAGCCTATAACGTCTCTACTTATGGTATACAAACTCCTTTCTTTTCTTTGTTCCTTTGTACGAAGGAGTGAGCGAATGATTGTTTATAGTAAAACATGTTCTTTTATTGAACATGTTTATTTTATTGTTAACAGCCAGTGTAAAGTAGTATGAGATTCTTTTCTTACAGTCATCATTATCTTGATTTAACTGTTATCAAATAATTTACCCTTTTTTTCTTTGTCGTGGTAAAATCATCAAATGGTGTCCTCCCACCCAGAGCACAGCGGGAGGGACTGTCAGACTCGTACTGACTAAAATCAACGGTGTCTTTCAATAGCCCTTTACGTTCCGGGGTCACGGTAATTCGTTAGTCCCGCGACCCCGAAAGCTATAACCCTAAAGGTAATTTTAATAGCTCCTTCTAGTATGAGTTTTAACTCTATCGAGGGGCAGCGGGCGGAAACAGCGTCAGGCGATCCGTCGCGGGAATATATAGTGAAGGGAGACAAATAGGTCGCGAAATTGCCATTTACATACATAAATAACGAGAAAATATATACCGTGTGTAGTTTTATTTTCTTATGGATACTGAACTAGCTTCTAAAACGAATTATGGAGATGCTTGGAAAAGTATAAAAGATATTGTGTTGCTTATTTATGTATTTGTTTATTATTTTTGCTACTTCTTAAAATATTGTTTCGAATAATATTTGGTGTTTAAATTATTTCTATATAAATTCTTCATTCATAACTGAACGGAACTACCTACACCTGTAAGAAATCGACCTGCTTTGTTAAATTAAGAAAAAAGCATTCTTACGGAACTCTTTTTTTAACGTGGTAAGATCATCAAATCAGTCCTCCCACCCAGGGAAGAGCGGTAGGGACTGTCAGACTCGTACTGACTAAATCCACGGTGTGCTTCAATAGCCCTTTACGTTCCGGGGTCACGGTAATTCGTGAGTCCCGCGACCCCAGAACCTAAACGTCCCTAATAAATTTTGAAGTCCATAAAATCATTTTATTTAGAACACAAAAAGAGGAATGGCGGAGTGCCATTTTAACAAAATAGCCCCTAAATAAATGCATTGGAAGACACAATAGGCATATAGGAAACAATTGGTCTCATAATTTATGTCGCCACAGCGAGCTGTATATGGGTCACGCTGGCTGGACGAACACCACGGGGAAAAACAGTTCACTCACTCACGCACACAGTCACACCTCAAACTTACACATTCATCAACATTTACGCACACGTATACAACGCTTACGCGGTAGACCTAAGCGTGTGTGAATCCGTGAATGTTTGGAACGCAATTGAATGAGTGAGTGAACTATTCGAGAACGATAGTACGAAGTGAACGGTAGGATTGGTTATCTGTGTTGTGGCTATTTGCATGTATCATTTTCTGTTGTAGTCAGCTTCGCAGTGGAGACTAATGTAATGACGTCGATTCGGACAGACGTAGTCGGTTCTCGACATGCCGAGTCAACTGTCGGGGTAACTTAGTTCAAATATAGAAATGGCTATTTTTGTATTGTATTCTTCCTATAATATTGTCAGAAGAGGTAATCATGCGGACATTTTATGGGCTCCTATGTAGTATGTTTATAGTGCTTACTAACTGAATAAAACTATAGTCGTTGGTAAGATTGGTTGATTGTCAGACTTCCGAGATTCTAAACGACGTCTCATTTACGTTCACGGGACTGTCTTAAAAAGACACCGTGTCTCTGGAACACAAAGCGCAACTGAAGGAACAGGGTAGACTTTTAAGAGACATATTTGATGATTAAAACAAGGCCAAAATAAGTGTCTAAAAGTGTCGGAATACCTCACCTCTGGATGCGATCTTAGTTGACTCTTAAATCATTCTTATTAAGCCAAAACCAGGTGCTGTGGGTGGCAAAAGGCCTTTTTTTGTTTTATGCAGAATACAACGGGAAGGAAAAACGAAAAAGGATAGATTATGTATACCCTAAAGGTAAAATCCATCACAGAGATAACATGCCACAACAAGCTCCTAACAAAGAATATGAATAGAAGTAATATTAATAAAACCTTTTTCAAGAAAACGACGTGTAAAATGATATTTCAATACGACACTTCGTTTTTCGAACCGTATATTCTAATATTCAATTTATTATACTCAGAAACAGAGGTTGCAGGCGGTCGACGTAAATCTGGCATTATTTCAACAGCAGTGGACGAGGAAGCAAATAGTCGGAGATTTATGTGGGGACATCTGGACATCTTGAAAGATGAGATTTGTTTGTATATTGACTTGTAATTGGAGTTGCAGATAGATTAAAAATAGAGACTTACACAGAGTTAGTTTCAGTTTTTTTCCTTAGAGTAGCATGTTGGTCGCGGGACTCAGGAACTAAAAACTAACTAAAGAACTATTAATCACAATATTCTTATATTAAACTCCACAAACAGTTTTTGATCGATTAAAGAAAACCAAATGATGAATGATACATGGTCATGAATAAATTGCAATAACACTAGTGATTAATCGTCATTTTGCAATGACTGTGTGAATTCAATTCTTCCAAATGTTGAAAGATCTGTCTCCATGTTGAAAATAATGCCTAATTAGTAAAAAGCATGCACTACCATGCATGGTCGACATAAATTCAACCTTCATAAAGTTTCTACGCGAAATACCAACAAAAACAACCACAAAACCCACTTAAAGAACTGAAATGCATAAAAAGACCAACAGAAAATCAACATCACAAACCCGTTATCGAGTAACCTTTTACGGATGTCTTTGAGACAAAATTTCTACCCGACGCGACTCAAAGCACGATTGGACTCAACTGAATAATATTTTCTTCCTCTGCATACATCATATTGACGGTAGTTTTAAAAGTAGATTTACATACAGATCTGGTAAAAGGAAATATAAAGTGCTTCTTGTTATTTACAGAGTTATCTGTAGTTTTCATATTTTATATTATACTAGCACTTTGCCCGCGACTTCGTCCGCGTGGGTTACGTACTTTCCTAATTCCCCCTTTTCACCCCCTTAAAGGTTAAATTTCCAAAAACTCCTTCTTAGTGCTCCCCTACATTATAATAGGAAGCCGTGTGCAAAATTTCACATTCCTAGCCCCAGTAGTTTCGGCTGTACGTTGATATGTCAGTCAGTCAGTTCTCCTTTTATATATATAGACTAGCTGTAATCTGTGGTTTTGTTCACCCTTCTCCCATCTCTTTGTAGCATATGACCCTCTCTAGGATCCCATCTATTTCTGCAATAAAAATCATAAAAATCGGTTCCGCTGTTTTGACGTGGAAACGGATATACAAACAAACAAAAATAATATTATTTAGGATAGAATAATTAAAAGATTGCTTGTCCAAATAAAATAAGTAGATACAGTTGGTACCCATCATTACATGACCCATCTTATAAGGTAGAATAAAGTTAAAGTGGGTCAAGTAGTGCTGGACACCGAATATACAGTAAATTTGTAGCTTGTATATTAATTTGTTTGCTTTTGTGCCTATCTTTGCCATCACAACTCCCAATCGAGGTGATCTTTCAGTTTATTTACCACTAGCTATTAAGTTGGTGAACTTTATGTTTGTGAACAAGAAGTATATTCTACATGGGATTCATAAAGAGGCCTCTTACAGTCCACTAGCGCCACCAATCGAAAAAAGGTCATAACTCGTAAATAGAATCAAAAATACAAAATGTGGTCTGTAATTACTGTAGAAAAGGCTATAACGTAATTTTATAACACATTGTCAACACTTGAAATATAGCTGTTTAGCTAAATAGAAAGAAAGAAAGAAAGAAAGAAAAATTATTTTATTTGACTCTGTATTTTTATTTAATTATTTTATTATTTTATAAATCGTGCATTCTAAACATAAATGGCCGTTTTTGTAACAAATAAAAAAAAATAGCTAAACAGCTATATTTCAAGTGTTGACAATGTGTTATAAAATTACGTTAGTGCCTTTTCTACAGTAATTACAGACCACATTTTGTATTTTTGATTCTATTTACGAGTTATGACATTTTTTCGATTGGCGGCGCTAGTGGACTGTAAGAGGCCCCTTAAAACATCTGATGAACAGGTTTAGTTAGCTGTTAAATAACTGTAAAAAGACTCACAGTTTTTTTATTACTTCTCTTCACTAACAATAGGTTTGCGTATGACCAATATCTCGCCTGATGGTGAAAGACGATGTCAGGAGTCTCCAATTTTGCAAAGGGATTCTTTTTGTGACGTAGCAGTTACCTAAGACGGGATTTAAATTCGACCCTAAGGGGTTGTTTTTGGGGTTCATATGTCATTACTTCAAGTGTCTACTAGGAGTCTTTATTGAATATTCATTTAGATTTGCTAATAGTTTTCATGTTTTAAAGAGAGTGGCTAGAAGTAGACAATCATAGAGGTTCGAAATTCACGCGGACGAAATCATGAGGAGTGCTAGTATTATATATCGATTTTCTACTGAAACAAGATATACCAATTTGGAATTCGTCAGAATTTTATCATTCCCAGTGAACATCATTCTAAAACTATGTCTGTATAACCTTCAAAAGTAGAGCCTTCATTTCAAAGCAACAGTTTCTCTCCCCCAAAACTAAAATAGGCTCTGAAACTGCAAACCCATTTTACATGTTAAAGGGAGAAAAATAAAAATGTAAGAGCGAATGCAAAGCCGTGCATCAACTGTTCACTATGCAGTGGAAGTTCGGAGTCAAGTGAAACAATTGCCGCGTCCCTACGGACATTCTGTTTCTGCTACGGTTGCCAGGTGGCCGGGAGACGCTGGGACAATCCCGGAATGAGAGTATCATTTATGTTCCGGGTCCCACAATGGAGTCCTGTAAATCAGACTCCAAAAACCACAAAAAAATCAGTGTCTTTTTTTTTTAATTTTAAGTATTTATATTTTACCCTTCTTAGTTCAAATATTGAACCCAAATCTTGTCAAATAAAATACATGCTTTTCTTACATGTGCATTGGAACATTGTAGTCCGTAATTAACGATAATACGAGCAACATCGTCCAAGTACACAATAAGCAAAAAATGCTCATCAAATTAAAAGTACTCAAACTGAATGAAATATTCATGGCACCAAATGGCATGTACACTGCATCGAACAAAAAATTATACCAACTTAATTAAAAACCTCCGCCTTTTTAAAGTTGAAGAAAAATGAATTTAAAAAAATAAACTAAAATCCTTTTTGTCCCGATTTCGACACCAGCAAATCTGGCAACCCTAGTTTCTGCAGTAGCTTGGAAATGTTTAAACTAAACGGCTCTATGGAGTTTTTGAACGGCCTTGTTCTTGTCTCTGCCTATGTGGAGTTTATTTTGGGACGGTTGGTGTCTGCGAATTTATTTTTGATGATAGTTGATGGAGTAGATTTTATACGAATGAAGTAAGTGTAGTAATTGTAGCAAAATTAACGATTTTTAAGTAAGTAATAAAATACGACTTATAAGCCTTTGTCAAACAAACTGGCGTGGCGAATGCGAATCGTGACGTTTTTATTTGTAATGTATGGAATTGTTTGAATGCAGTCACATAGAGAAGCGAAACCGATCCGATAGCGCGACAGAACTATCGGACTGACGTCTGGCTTCGATTCGGTATCGCCTCGGACACGCTTCGCTTTCGCCTGTCTGTTTGACAAAGGCATAAGTGATGATTATTAATCTGAAAAGTGTGCCTCACTAGAAAAAAACAAACTGTCCTTTGCGGACAATTTTTTATTTATTTTTCTTTCTTATTAAACACTTCATATTGGTAGAGACTCCCGGATAAAATTTCCTTTTTAAAACTTTAACAGAACAGCGTTTAAGCCTTTGTCAAACAGAAAGTTGACGTTGACGCATGCGAAGCGAGTCGGATTCTTAATGTATGGAATTTGGATCGGATTTTTAATGTATGGAATTGTTTGAATCCAGTCACATAGAAAAGCGAAAGCGATCCGATAGCGTGACGGAACTATCGGACTGACGTCTCGTATCGGTTCGTTCGTCGCTTCGGACTCGCCTGTCTGTTTGACATAGGCATTAAAGCTATACATTGGAGAATTTATCATGTTATATGTATACAAATATGATGTTTTAGTAAACATAAATTGAAGATAATTATTTAATTTAAAACTTGAAATGGGATCAAAGTATGAGCAAAATGTCTTAGTTGAAACTACACAGACTTCATGGAGAAATGACTTCTACATGACTCTTTAAAACCAGTGTCCCAAGAGAAATCATTCAGTCAAGTAAAGTGAATGTTCAGTTCGTTCTTTAGTTCAATCGTACGTTCACTGGTCCGATCACTGCTCACTCGTACGTTAACACTGCTTTCTTAAAATGTTTATGCACCTGCATAATTTTTTTTTTGTTTGGTTGATATTTTTTTCACCACAGAAATAAACGACTTCCTACAAATAAAGCAGAACATTTAAACCTTCCTTTTGAATCACTCTATCTATTAAAAAAACAGCATCAAAATCCGTTTCGTAGTTTAGTTAAAGATCTAACCATACATAGGGACACACAGACAGACAACGGGAAGCGACTTTGTTTTATACTATGTACTCATTATAGGGAACTTAGCGTCAGACAAATGTTTCAGTAGGTACCTAAAATCATCGCTAAAGTACGAAGCTTTTTTTTATCGTGGTAAAATCATCACATTAGTACTCCCAAAATCCACGGTGTCCTTCAATAACCCTTTGCGTTACGGGGTCACGGTATTCGTCAGTCCCAAAGTGCGAATCTAGTTAATCATTCTGTTGAATTGTCTAGTGTCAATTATCCGGTTGCATAGAATTTACTTCGCAATCGGTACAATAATAGTCAATTATTAGTACATCATCATTAGTACAAAATCATGTCAGATCATTGTTCACTATGCAGAACGTAAACAAAGAATCACCTGTTCTCATTAGAAAGCCAATAGATACTGTATTGGTGATTTATATAATAGGATTAATGTAAATCAGCCTTTATTAGCAACAAATAAGTTTTTGGCTTAAAACCGTTTTACTACAGTAAAGCCTTTGTCAAACAGACAGGCGTGACGAATATGAAGCGAGGCGTTTTTATTTGTAATATATGGAATTGTTTGAATCCAGTCACATAGCAAAGCGAAAGCGATCCGATAGCGTGACCAAACTATCGGACTGACCTCTCGTATCGG
The DNA here is from genome assembly GCA_943136025.2 of Agrotis puta. NCBI lineage: Eukaryota > Metazoa > Arthropoda > Insecta > Lepidoptera > Noctuidae > Agrotis > Agrotis puta. Next base: position 2,216,690 of record OW964168.2, read on the forward strand.
TTCGTTATCGCTTCGAAATCGCCTGTCTGCTTGACAAAGGCCTAAAAGATGCGGGAATATTTTCTTTGTTATAAACTCAGTTTCTCAGAGTATCGTAGCATTTACCGTTCCTTACACAAATTGACATTGATTTGCCAACTTTAATATTCCTTTTCATCGGCCAAAACAAACAGTTAATAAAATTGACATTTAGGCACGAAAAGCAATCGTGATATTGGCAACGAAGAATAATACTAATAATGGCTGGAGCTGGGTCAAAGAAAATCATATTGAACTGGCAACTTTGTGAGAAGGAAACTTTCTTCAATACTCGTATAACGAATTATTGGATTCTCCGACGACGAATAATCATATCGGATTTTCCTTCGAATATATTTTTCGGGTCCCTAAAATTTCTGTTCCGGTGTGTTTTGATTTTTGTCCAAATTGAATTATATGCTTTGAATATAATCTAAAGCGCATTCAAATGTATTTGTCGTGTGAACGCATTTTTAGGACGATACCTCTATTCTGAGATATTGATGTGATATGGACGCTCGTGGGAGCATTTTTCAATGGCTGCCAGTTCCAATTTTATTTTCTGTGTGTCATTCTGGTTGGTTAGGTATTGTCGAAAAAGGACATTATTATAATATTACTTTGAAAGGGATCTGGGAATGTCATGAGTAATGCGATGAAAAAAGGGATTAGAAATATGATCAAATCAGACTATCTTAGAAATCAGCCTTTATGATTATTTTAGGAATCAAATAAAAAGCAATCTTATCAATAGGACTACATTACTTTTTATTTATTCGGAGTGGTTTTTCTTCTAATATTTCATAACTATTCTACTTGTATCATAAGAACTTAAAACAAGACATTTATTTTGTTTATTAGTGATCAGTTTATCCGTGTATGACCGCACTTGCAACAGTGCCTAAATATAACAAAGTAAAATCAAATAAAAATCATAGTAGTAATCCCATTTTAAGTTATAATGTCAGTGTCAGTGAGTATAACCCTTAAAAATATCTGACTGGTAGTACTTAGTAATAACTTTTAAAATTATTTTTTCCGCATAATGACTTTCCAGCTTATTACGAAAACCAGGTTACAACTAGTTCAAAGTACCTAGGTGGAGTAATTTTAATGTATCTAACCTGAAATGAACATATTAACGCCATACTAGTGCGCATTTTACTAAGAAAAGATTGAAAATGTCCGTCTTTATTTGACACAAATTTTAAAGAATTAACATTTTCTTCATCGACACGTAAATTAGACGTCGTCTTAAAGGAAAACAATGTTTTTTTTTGTGCAAAACAATTTATTTGTAACGACCTAGATTAACAAAAACAACACATGTTGTCAGAGTAAAAGCCAAAAACACCGCCAAAAAAGGCAAAATTAGCACTGTTCAATTAAAAATATTCAAGACAGATATAAGTTTACGAAGATTTTTTTGTTAAAGTTGACTATAAACTTTTAACACACTCAATAAATAAGTTGTTGTAAGAGGTGTCCTACGCGACTTGTTGACTCCCAGCTTCCCTAGAATCATATACTGAATTCGTGGAAACAGTCTCCGACGCCCTGTAATAATACTCAATGGGTTTCTAGGTCAACACGTTCAAAGAAATAGCTTCCCCGTTTTAAACAAGAACCCTTAATAGACATAGCTCAGTCGCACAACACACGCTCATAATTAACTTCGAACGTTTGAAAGCAATAAATATACTGAAAGTCGAAATCTCGTTATGAGGACTGAAACAACACTATGTTGGGGCTACAAAGAGAGCGATAGAGGAACACACAATTGTTTGTTTCAAATGGTTTTCAAGAGCTTCAATGAGGATTTCGAGTTTTAGAGGTAGCTTTGTAGAGGTCGTCTTTTTTTTTCATGCGTGTGTGACAGTTCCTGACTAAAGACACAATTCAAAAGTATTGTAAAAATACTTATACCAGGAAAAAACAATCAGATAGCCCTGAAAACTATTGTTGAAATTAGCCGGTATATACTACGCTTTTATAGCAATAAAACAATAAAACTGCCTGTAGACTGATATCTGTTAATGTATTAGGTAATATTGTGAATTATGTAGTTATTTAAAAAATGATATTTTGTGTGATAATTAAAACATTTGGGACTTTGTCGTTATATTGAAACAACTGGCCAAGTAGGCTCAGAGAAAATTGACTGTAAAAGGCGGTAAAGACGGACACACGACTGATCATATTATAACCCTAACAACATGTCGTTGTTAGTTTAATCTCCAAACAAATGAAAATATTAGAAAATAAAATGATTATGTTGAACACACTACTTTCAGACCAAGTCTAAACCAAACATGCACCACACGACAGCGTTAGCTAATTACTCAACAAGTTTTAACCAACATTTTCTCTACACCTCGGTTCAATGTTGACAATACGCTGCTACTGGTAGTACCAACATTCCGCTAACTTCACCGCCCGACGCACCAACCAGCCGTATTTAATCAAACATTACCGTAATTGTATTATGCTTGATTTATGGTCCCGTAGAACCTCCAGTGCCCGTTGAAAAGTTAATCAACTAAAAGCCTTCTTTTAATTCCTGAATTAAGAAACGAGTTAATTTATGGAGATTTGAACAAGTTTTTTTTTTTATATCTTAATTAGGGTAGTCGGAGTTACATTTTGGAATTCGAGTTCAGAATTCAATTTGTGGATTGTGTAACGTATTTTAGACGGGGCTCTGATAAATGAGTTTGAGATTGATTTATTTGAAAAAGTAAGGGAACTTTTTAATTGTTCTTTTTTGCCGTAGGCATAATCCGACTTTCCTGGTTTTGTATAAAATTATATTTGCTGAATATCTACAGCGTGTACCAAAAATGGGTCATATTTAAGGATGTGATTCGGACCGTCAAACTGAACAACTTCCTCCATGGGACCAACTTTTTTTCTAGCCTGAAGAGAGAAGTTTCCCCAGAAATGGGACAGATCCCACTTCTCTCGACTCTTTCCACTTCTCGCAAACCCCTTCTTCAGTATGATGATCTGAATCACACCCTTGAATATTACTTATTTATATTCGGACTACATAGCAAAATCGTATATATCGACCTCATCTTTAAACGAAACGTAGGCCAAAATCCTATATTACGTTCAACCGACAGCATCTTTGAAGTTAAATACGTTCTAAATTACGTCTGACCCAAATTCTTGGACCAAAAACCTACTTATTAATGTGCTGTGTTATAAAACGAGTATTTTAAATGGGTTTTGGCAAGATCTGCTGCATTAGGTGCGAACCCGTAAAACTCAGAATTGGTGCCCTGAAATAGGGTTCCGTATCAAAATAACTAGATTAATTTTAACTACTTTCTATATAGCTACGGTTGATACACATAATTTCAAGATACATCGACTTTAAAGACATCTCGAGGTTTAGTTTGGTTAGGTTGCTTTAAACTCTGTCTGACAGAAAAAGGAACCCGCGAAGCGGCGTCCGTCGACTTTGCCTCGAAACCCTTCTTCCTCCGTGTTTTATTTATTAAGAACAACATTGTAGGCGGGTCGTCCATTAGGTATTTCAAACGTAGTATAAGCAATATCTTAAAAGAACATTAGATGAATCGTTCGTTACTGCAATCAATTTTAGTTCAATCAACATTTTGTTATTTGAACAATCGTCGAGTCGTCCAAGATGTGTCTTGAACTTATATGTATCAACCGTAGCTATATCGAAAGTAATTAAAATGATTGTAGTTATTTTAATACGGAACCTGAAATAGCCACATGGAGCCTCTGCCGAACACGACATAGATGCTTGAATTACTTGGATTATAGACCACTTTTCAATTCACTGAGAAGCAACGTGGTATATTGACAGACGGAACAAATGGAGAGAAATATTGTATTGAAACTTTTAATTGAGTTTATAATGGTTAAAATAAATCGGGGTATTCCGGTATGGGGTCCTCGGGGATCGCGGTACTCAGAGAATAACCCAAACAAGACGGGAGAGAAATAACTGTTGATTAAAATTCTTTCTGATAGTTATGGGAGATCTACTATTTATATTACTGTTTAGAACAACTGTTTAAACTGTAGGTTACACATGATACTATAGTAACAAATATTTATGAATAAAATAAATAGTAATTTATGAAGAAAACTTACCGGATATCCAACAAATGAGCAACGAAACACCGAACCTCAACGTCCCCATCTTCCTTCACATATAAAGTCTCATCACTAAAACTCCGACATCACAACACTACGAAATTGAAATAATTCCGCGCTCACATCAGAACGGAGACTCCATGACGTCACAACTTCCAGAATATTCTAACACCTGGAACAAAGAACATAGATTTTAATTAAGGGAAGGTTCACTTACGTAAATTACACGAAATATCTTTCGGAAAGCCGGAACTACTTCGGATAAATATTTTAGGGCCATAAAATGTTTGTTCCAAATAGTTTATTAGTTATAAAAGGGGCCTTAAATGTTTATTTTATAACCGGGCAAGCTTGTGGGTTAGTTGGGATTCATTTTAGTGCTCGAAGCGTTATTTACTGCTTGAAATTAGTGAGCATTAAACTGGGAGTGAAAAATTGTTTTCGGATTCTGCAATCATTACTTTTAGGGCCTTTGGCAGTTCTTCGACTTCGAAGTTTTAAATTAAGAATTAATTTGCATGTATCGGATTCTTTGTTACTGTTTTTCATAAATAAATTTTGGTGAGTTAACACGAATATGTTGGCGTCAAAACTATTAATTACATGATTCACAACCGAATTTATTGTTTTTGAATGTTGACTGTACATTAATGTGAAATAAGTATAAAGTATACGAATTACGAGCTGTTCCTGAGAAACACTTAGAACATAAATCCAATATCAGCCCGGGAGTTGAAACAAGAGCGCTACAGATACATTTTCCAGTATAAAGTTAAAGTAATCGTAAAGTAAGGTAAAACATGGTAATACGCCCCAGTTGACACAGTCCAAGACCTCGGCCATGATATACACCAACAGTGGTCACACTCGCGTAAGCTTCTGGGCAGTAAGTATAGAATGACGGGGCGTTTTGTCAACTAGGGCGTATTTTCATGTTTACCTTCGTCAATACCGTGTAAAATCACATTAAAATCCATTTTATAAAATGACAGTACAATTATAACATGTACACAGACACTTCATGTTGGTAAACTTATTGCTTAACAACTACCCACAATTACTATTAATACAGCATTTTAAAAGTTGCACTACTAAATACAAAACTAATAACTCTTATGCTTATCATAAAAAAGCACATTTTTTCGCCATCATAACTGTAACATCGGAGCAAAAAGACATCAAGTGTCTTTTGCATTTTTTGTTCTACATTTTTCACAATAGCCTTCTGCTATTAGTCGTTTAATTTACATATTAATATTCTTATTAACATGCAGAACGAGGTAAGTTTAAAGTGATTAGTACTAAGATATTTCTTAGTACTTGGAGAATATGAGAACACTAATGACTGGTGTTAATTACAGTGTAATAATGCGGCAACGGTTCTCTGCTTGAAATTAATTGAGTTGTATTTTTTCTTACTTTACTTACTTCATATTTATTTATTATTTTTACAAAACCTTATCATAAATAATACATAAGACACGAAGTAACGTAAAAAAGTATATCGGAAAACAATAAACTATGGTAAAGTTCTTTCATTAGTTACCTCCTTGTTACTTGACAACAAGAAGATGATAGAAGTCTAGAACCTAAGATGAATATAAAATTAGAACAGAAAAAAGTAGCGTAGCAACCTCACATAGCTCCGTAGACCCGTCGGCTACGCCGTAGCAAGGTGTAGCCCGTGCTACGTCAGTCGTAGCCGCCGAACATTAAAATGTCAAAATTGAAATTATATATTTAAATAGCCAAAATAACTATAAACTAACTAATAAATAACCCACTAACTATATAACTAATAAATAACCAATTTCGTTGAAATGATATTTTTGGCTAATGGCCTATTTTCGTTTTATAATATAAAGATTTTCAAAATTAAAATAAATAATCTAGCTAATCAAAGAATCTGGGTATTTAAAATTAGCCAAAACGGCCTCCCGAACCACTGATGATGCCAGATTTATTTAAGTAAGGACAACGGACTGTGAATAATGCTAACTTGCCATTCTTTCAGGGACCACGCTTGGATCGACAATCTGACAGGGCCAGCATAGAGGGCCATACGCCTGCTGGGGTCGCGGGACAGTCAGATAGTCAAGTAGGTAACCATTATGGCCCTAAAACTTAAAGTGAGAGGCTGACAGTCCCTTCCACTACACCCTAGGTAGGGAGGACTCATTAGATGATTTTAAAATGGCGAAAAAGAAACGCAATTGTGGACATTGGGACTTTTTTTTTAGCCTGGTAAAATCATCAAATGAGTCCTCCCACCCAGGGCAGGGCAGGAGGGACTGTCAGACTTGTATTGACTAAAATCCACGGTGTCCTTCAATAGCCCTTTACGTACTGGGGTCACGGTAATTCGTTAGTCCCGCGACCCCGGGTCCACTCCACCCTAGGCGGGGAGACTCTTTAGATGTTTTCAAAACGACGAAAAAGAAACGCAATATGACGCGATTGCGGACATCGGAACTTACAAGAGAATGTACTAAAATATTTTACAAAGTTTTGTACATAGCCCGCTCACACCACCGCTTAATGTGTGACTTAATAATTTATGGATGAACCTTAATGTCCATTTAGTTACGATAGTCATTGTGACAAGATGGACTCCACTAAACTGTCTTTTTGTCTCTAAATTACAGTTTCTCCCTTAAAATATTAAAGTTCGGTCGTTCCCAAACTCCAGTTTAGAACTAAAAATAAACTGCTCTAGACAATTAACAACTTTGATAAGTGAAATTAATATTAAGTCGAGTAAATTTATATTAAGTTAACAGAAAATTAACGTAAAGTAATTAAAGAATTTATTACGATTCTTATGTTAGCGCTTTTTACTCAAACAAGATTTATATTTTAATATTTTTAATGTTTTTGAAGTGAAAACTTCTTTAGCGGCGTTGTGCACTTTTTTTTGAATGGGTAAAAGATGTTAAACTCGCGTCAGGACACGTGACCTGATCGAAAATTCGTAAGACGGCGCAGGGCGCTTGCGCGAATGTTTGTGTGTGTTTATTACTATTCAAGTTTTCACTTCTGCCGGCACTCCCAGAGTGCAACCCGTCGTTTTTTTTTTCTGTTTGTGAGGTACTTACTTAACATTATACCTATTTTTGTGTTTTTTTCTGTTCATCTCCATCCATAAGTTTTAAAGGCGAAGAAAGCACTTTCATAATTCCATATTAAAATCAGTAAACCATTTTGCCATGCTATGCCGTCGTAATTCGTTCGTATAGACGCTGCTTACATCAATGATTGATCACCCACGCCCCCAGCAAGTGATAAAAAATGTACCCCCCGGTCCCACGTAGGTGCCTTCCGAGGAAACGTCAGAGTATTGACGGAAATGGTATCAATTTAATGGGCACTGATGTAATCTATGTTTGTAGAGTTGAAAGAGGAATAGATCTATTTGTGGTTTTTTCTGTTTTCATATTTTATCTATTTCACAGTTTTGTTTTAAAGATTTTCGAATGTATATCGTTGCAACTGTTTTGAGGTGGTAAAGGGTTAGCATTTTCACTCAAGCACTTTTTTTATTGCACTTATGAAATCGGTCCAGTAGTTTGAGAGTCAATCTATTACAAACAAAAAAAAAACTCAAGACAAAGATAATAATACAATATAATGCAAATATGCAAATATTTATTTAATTATTGAGGAGCTCGTGGCTAAATAAATACAGCCACACAGGCCGATCTTCCGGGTTAAGCCGCGCTTGCCGAGGTTGGTCTGTGGATGGTTGACCATCGTCATAGCGAGTTTCCTTCGTGCCTCGGAAAGCACGTAAAGCCGTTGGTCCCGGATGTCATTTGTAAATCTATCAGACGTTACTGTTAGTCAGAAGCTCTAAAGTCTGACAACCAGTCTTACCATGGGGTATCGTATTACCCAGTTACTGGGTTGTGGAGGTCCGACAGGCAGTCGCTCCATGTAAACTACTGATATCCAGCTGCATCTGGTTTGACTGGAAGCCGACCCCAATATAGTTGGGAAAAGGCTAGGCAGATGAATGCAAATATTCCCCCATTGAGATAACAAACAGAATACTAAGAAAACATAAAGACGACATCATTTTACTCAGTCAATAAATATAATAACTACTAAACCTACCGTCTCATCGCATACATAAACCCTATTGTTTACCTCCAAATCGATCGGTTAACGGGTAATAAATGGCAACAACTACCATTTACGATCTATCCGGGTATCCGGGTATATACCTACCCAACCTTATAATGTTGCCGAGCCACCGACCACTTGACAAAGCGTCCTCTGACTGGAACCGTCGACAATAAAGCAACCGATATTGAGTCCACACAATGCCCGGGTCGGGCATAAAAACCGGGTATAAACCGGTCATAATGCTCGGGAAAGTTAATTAAATAGGTCTGTTAGCTGGCACGACATTTTTCAATCGTTCGCTGAGTGATGCATGAATGCCGTCTCTGTATGGATTGTGGAGCGTACCTAGTGGTTTCTTTGGACATGTAATTGGACACGGGAGGTGGGTTTTTTTATATTTCAGGGTTGTCAGTAATTTTGAAGCTTATAAGTTATATACAACCATGACCTATACGGTACAGTACAGATCGTTAATTTACAATTCCGTTTTAAAAAAATATATTGAAATCAAAGCATTTATTAATAACTAGCGGGCGCCCGCGGCTCCGCTCGCGTGAATGTCGGTTACCGCTGCAAAAAGCCTACTCTGGGAAGACACGGTCAGCAACATGATTCCCAGGTCTATTCACAGACACCGACACTAACATCGACGACGCAGTCATCACAAACACTCGACATACATAGATATAGTGTGTTGCGGACTTTTTTGTAGATATTTATAAGATCAACAATTAATCAGAACATTTTATGGTTCTATCTTTTATAGTTTATGCAGCGTATACATATACTAAATAAGTAACTTTTCTGGTTGATTTTTTACACCTTGTGGCCGAGAGCCTTGAGCCTATTCGTTACAATCAAACAAACAAAGTTTTCCTCTTTATAATATTAGTGTAGACTACCAAAATAACTAATTTCGTACCTACTATTGCTTCAATTATAAAGAAATAAAATGTAAATTATTAATATAATTAAACACTACCAAAAATAATTAATATTCGTACCTACTATTGCTTCAACTATAAAGAAATGAAATATAAACTAATAATATATTAGGAGCTCGTGGCTAAATGAATACAGCCGCACGGGCCGATCTTCCGGGTTAAGCCGCGCTTGCCAAGGTTGATCTGTGGATGGCCGCATCTGTCATAGCGAGTTTCCTCCGTGCCTCGGAAAGCACGTAAAGCCGTTGGTCCCGGCTGTCATTTGTAGATCTTTGACAGTCGTTACTGTTAGTCAGAAGCTCTAAAGTCTGACAACCAGTCTTATAATGGGGTATCGTATTACCCAGTTACTGGGTTGTGGAGGTCCGACAGGCAGTCGCTCCATGTAAAATACTGATATACAGCTGCATCTGGTTTGACTGGAAGCCGACTCCAATATAGTTGGGAAAAGGCTAGGCAGATGATGAATAAGGTCGAACAGTCTGAACGTCTATTCGCATCAACAGCCAAATATTGTATGAAGCTCGCGCGCTTTTTTTTTTTGTGTATGGCATCTCACAGGTCAACCTTTAGTAGGTTGTGAACTGCTCAACGGGATTTTTCTGTGGCTGCCTTAAGATTTTAAGGCCTCCAGGCGCCCCGGGACCCACCCGCCTTTTTATACCTCCCGCGGCAACCGATACACAAAAATAATCCTTATAGCATGATTCTGTATTCACGCGCGATGACTTATTAGCGTATTTCATGTATAACTTTGGTGTTTCTACACCGATTTACACGATTCTTTTTTTATTGAATAGATAATAATGTTAACTTTTTTTAATTAGGGATGAGTGAGAGTGTTGTAAACGTAAGAGTAGACAAATATAATCAGAAAGCTCCGAATTGCTAAGCTATCGGGAGTTTCACGTGTTATTGTGAGTCAACCATAAAAGATAGACATGATGCAGTCAAGGAATATTTTTATAAAATTTTAAGGAGTACATTTCCATCATACATGATTTCTATGTAGCTTTAACCATTAAGGCTCCACACGCCACGGAAGCTTAAAAATGGGGTAGCTTCTCCCGTTTTCCCCATATTTCCCTTCACTGCTCTGCTCCTATTGATCGTAGCGTAATGAAAAGTATACTATAACCTGCCCAGAAGTATAAAGAATAATTGTGCCAAATTTCGTTAAAATCCTTCGAGTAGTTTTTGATTCTATAACGAACATACAGACAGACAGACAGACAGAGAGACAGACAGACAGACAAAAATTTTACTGATTGCATTTTTGGCATCAGTAGCGATCCCTACTCACCCCTTGATAGTTATTTTTTAAATATATTTCATGTACAGAATTGGCCTCTCTACAGATTTATTATAAGTATAGATTAAATCTATCTGGTATTTAATTAACCCTTTTGTTGGGCAATCGAGTATCTAATTTAGCTTGATAATTACTTCCTCTATAAATCCGTCATGACACTAACAATGATTTAAAATAAACCAGTAACGAACGAAACTAAAAATAAAATTAAAAACCAACAATTATTGAACTTTTAACTTCTCTCTCAACTAACAATTAAAATCAATTTGACATCGAATCTTATAGCCCCAAGCTTGCTCGGCCGATATCATCGCTAGTAAGAGAGGGTTTATATTTTTTACAATAAAGATTCTTCAATTTTATTGGATAGATTAAAAGCTTTAGAGCAATAATTCCCTCTCGTGCTTGAACGAATAAGAAGATCAGGGTCAGTTTTTGTAATAGTATTGAGGTTTTATTGTTGCTACGGTAAGCCGTTTATCAAATACAAAGTACATTTTTTTTTAGCGTGGTAAAATCATCAAATGAGTCCTCTCACCCAGGGCAGAGCGGGAGGGACTGTTAGACTCGTACTGACTAAAATCCACGGTGTCCTTCAATAACCCTTTACGTTCCGGGGTCAGGGTAATTCGTACAGTCCCGCGACTCCGGCAGACTTTGATTCTGTCATTATGCGGACACTCTTTGAGGCGCGCGTGGAACACAACACGCCGTTGACCCGGGCATGGTCCTTGGTCGGACAGCGAGTCGCCCATTACTCGCCGCCCGCATGCCCGCGCCTACGGTGGCCGGAGATCGTCTAGCGACGTCCATCGCTGTGGGCGTCTACCACTGCGGCTGGGGTGTAGGGTAGACGCTGCCCTCTCCCTCACTCGTCCCGCCTCCTCCTTCGCTAGCATGACTGCTTCTCAGAAGGAGGCGAGGTCAGAGTATTATTGCAGATTTATTTTATTATAAAATGTCCGGATTCCTAGTAGGCCATTGAGAATTGAAGCAAAAATGGAATAAAAAACCTCACCTTCGTTCAATCCCTCGCGTCACACGCTAAGAAATAATATTTACACTTATGGATATCTTTCGTGATTGTAAATGTATATTTGTTTGAGTTCCCGATATTTCGATGCTGTTGCAAGCGCCATGATCGCGGGTTGACTGAAGAATGCGGGTGGATGAAAATGAATTGTTAGGAGCAGATAAATCTGTCTACCCTCTTTCTTTGTCTCTTGCTACGCGCACTATTGGAACTCGATACTAAGTCACGGCAGAACACGCTCACAGTACCACCAAATTTTCAGAGTCTTTATTATGATGCCAGGTGCCATTTTAAGTATATTCCCAACTGTATTCACCGTAATTGACAATTTAAAGCCATCCTCTCGATTGAAATTCTTGTGTTTTCTTATTTCCATTGCTTCTCTTTACAGCGTTGGTACCAATGTAATGTTTGTCCGTGGATAAAATATTTGAAATTCGATCCAGTGATTGAGACCTGACGGCAGCAGATTTTCAGCTCTGACAGATTTTTGCGGAGACAGCTATTTCTACTGGTTAGACGTTCACTGCTGAAGAAAGGCCTCCTCCTTAAACCACCACGCCGAAGGACTGGCACTTAATACCAAACCAAACTACCCACTCTGTCTTCACTCGAGTCAACCGGTGAACATAATTCTAGAAAGTAATAAAATACGTCATTCACTGTCATAAAACCCTACATGTGTAATATTACAAATTTTCCTAGAAAACGGTTCTTTATTTGCTCTTCCAGGAATCGAATATTATGTTGAACAACAATTCAGTTTGCAACCAACCGTGGAAACCCGCCGTGAACATTAGTATGTTCTCGGCGCGTAACTGGTTGTTGGTTGCGAATTGTGCTTGAAATTGAAGAAGTTTAATTTGAAGTATGCCTGTTAATAATACTAACTGAAACAGGGCCAAAACTAAGTTATTACAGGATTTTATGATTACAGACTTATAGATACCCGCGACTTCACCCGGGTTTTGTTACGTAAAGAAATATCGTATGTGATGGTACTACAGAGATAAAAAGTAATTCAATCTTCATCTATACATATAATAAATCTGTAGAAGGGTCAATTCTGTACATTGAAAATATTGAAAAAATAAATAGCGGGGGGTGTTGCTGGAAAACTTACGGTTCAATTTCGATGAAACTTGGTATAATTATACCTTATTATCCGGGGCATAAAATAGGATACCTTATATCCTGGAAAAATACGTAGAAAAAAAAACTTATTTTTCTGTTTTATTTATAGACGTTGTTCTGTAGAACCGCGAATCTCCTTAATTATAGGCTTAGCCGTATTTGGGTCCAATAGATATTTATAAGATGTCATTGTCAGAGTTACTCAAAATGGAGAAATAAACCATCCACGCTAAGACCGACATCCGCGCGGACAGAGTCGCGGGCGGAAGCTAGTTTAGAGTATAAATATGTGTGTGGAAGGCAAAAGAATCCAAATTCGTTTAGTATTTTGTATGGTGAGAGAGGAACAAACAAATATATTTATCTCGCAAGCTTTCACATTTCATTTTATTCGCGAAATTTTGAGATAAGTATAAAATGGCTCAACGTCATACAAGTATAATATAAACTCACGCACAAATATCTATTATCTTCTATACATAATGCAATAAAATCGTAGAGCTGTCATTCCTGTACATTGAATATTTTTTTCTTTTTTCTTTTTTTTTTCAGATAAGGGATCGATTCTGACGCCAAATCAACTTTTTTGTTTCTTTTTTTTTGTCTTTTTAGAGTTAGCTCCTAAACTACTGAAAAAATTTCGATTAAATTTTCCTCAAATATTCCTAAATAAGCTTCTCTTAATAGTATTTTAACGTAAAAAATATTATTACGTAATATGCATTTTTACGCTATATCCCTTGGTAGATTAGCAATTTTGAATTGTGTAGTTTTTATGTATGTTTAGAGTGCGGGCGGCTAAACCACTGAATAACAGTTATTAAATTTTTCCTCAAATATTCCTAAAACTGCTCTTCAATTTATAGCAATGTTAAATTATGTCGGTTTTCAATCATTGTTGACATTTCTATAGGAACGGCTATTTAAATGCTACTGTCAGCAGTAAAAGAGCTGCCTTTCGAGTATTAGGTCCCAGGATTTGACCCTGGAGTTTTCTTTTTCACTTTTTGTGTTTCCTTTTTTTTGTTTTTATTATCCTGAGAATTTATCCACGAAGCAATAAGCCACTCCCAATCTTCTTTTTCTTCCACCTACTCAAAGTGGATTCCTAAAAAATGCCGTCTACCTAATTTTGAAGACCTTTCAACGTGTACCCTTCAAAGCTTTGATGCAACTTCATTTAGAGCTTCCTTAACTAGAGCAAATTGCTAGAGAGCACCCCTCTATGTTTTATAGAGCTGAATAGAGCGGTCATGAATGTCGCACCTCTATTGACCAACTCTTTTCTGAACTTCATTACATCTTGTTCTTTTGAATCTTTTTAAAAAGATTTCATTTGAGAGGGTAGTTTGAATAAAGAGGTGTTTTAATTAGAAAAAAAAAGTAAAATTAGATTTCGTGGTGATGAAGGGAACTGATGAGCACTGAGTTGTGCCTTATCACACCAGATTTCGATGCTTTTTCGAACACAAACAGTGATCATACCTTTTGAACCATAAAACATAGCACCTTGGAAATGACCTCGCCCATGTCACGATTCATCACCTGCACCTGTTGTCGACGTTTTTTAAGTACCTTCATGGCTATGTGAAATAAAAACATTTGATTTTGATTCGATTTCATGCATACTTCCAGGGATACCCTGTACATTAAGTTATGAGTAACAAAGAACAACAATCTCGTTGTTTTGACATCGTGAAGAAATAGCAAAGAGATGGGTAACAAGTATTATTATTATAAGTAAATAGAAAAAGGTCAACAAGAAACACAACTACTATTATGTAGATTTCCGAGACACAAATGGTCTCATAATAAAACTTCTACAGCTATTATAATTACATAGTTTTTATTGAATACTAAAACCGTCTAACACAGTCATAAACAAAGTCATGTCGTCACACAAAACAGGACATTTCCGACTTTGTAAAGTTATAGCAATTTTATTTTAACATCTACTAGTCTTATCTCGACGTCTTTAAAATGGGAGATAGTAGAATAGCAGTAACACTTGAGAGCATTTTACAACCATAGTAAGTGACTGCGAGTCTAAGTATTAGCTGTGACATTATTGTTGTGGTTGATACTTGGTTTGTTAAGCTACGCGATAGTTCCTCAAGATGTTTTTCTGCACTTTCTAAGAGTATCGAAAGGAAACCTGCTGATTTTTTAATGTTCGGTACAGGTAATGACATAGAGATTTTTTTGTTTTAAATCTGCCATGTACGTCTACCACCCCGCACTAGACCGCGTGGTGGATAATAGTTCTCCTCCTTTTTTATTGAGGATTCCTGTGTTATAACATAAATGGGAATCTATCAAACACATATAGTTGCTGTTAATAACTAATAAGTAGTTATTAACAGCAACTATTACTATAATCTCTTCTACAACGATCAATGAAACTAACATTTATAACAATTGTACACATCCGTGCCAAAAAACAACCCGCTGTCAAATTGTTAGGAAAACCATATCTTACCGAACGAGCAATATCAACTATCGGTACCAACCCTATTGTAGATTCTATGCGTAAAATACACAAACATTTTACTTTCCTATTCAATACTTTTCCGCTGTTTCTTCGGAATTTATTTCTTTATATAATTTGATATCTCCGTGGGAAGGGCAAAAGTCATTTACATTACATAAAACTACGCACACTAGTATTTACTGACAGTAGTATTTGCTGATTCTTATATTTGTATCTTAATGTGGACATAACAGACTTCCAAAGATCTTTTAAGCATAATAGAGCAGTTTTCTGATACAATTCAACAAATAAAGATTTAAAAATTAATATGGGCGTTAGAAGAAAAGTCTTTTCGTTAGTTTAATCGCTACTGGTCCCAAAAGTGCTACTTTCTAAATCTGTTCAGCAAAACTTATCTCAAACTTCGATCATCTAGAAAGATTTTCATAACACAGGACGAAAATTTGCAGCAATATTCCCTGAGTAAATGAAACGCGATTGCACACTACACTTCATTACAAAAGAACAATGTACATGTACAAAAATAAAACAGCGAAAATTGTTCCCAGACGTCAGCGGCGGACAATCGGACGGGGCGTTATCGCGGCGAAATTTGCACAAAATTCTCGCCTCAATTCGCTGTTTTCCGCCTTCTATGTGTATAATTCGGCGTGCACCTGCGAGCTGAGCGCTCCCGGCTACGCGATTGCCACTGACACTATCTACCTGTGTTCAGTTTAAATGCACCACCAGAATTGTTCTTGATTCTTTTGTATATATTTTTATTTTTGTGTGACGTTAATTTGGCCGCCAGTGTAAGGTTTTGTTCGTAAGAAAAAATATTGTTTTCTACTAGCTTAATTTTTTACAAACAATAAGAAGAATTCTCTTGTGCTTCGGGGATTGGAGTTCAAAGAACGTTTTTATGTATGTGTACCAGGCTGCCAAATAGGTTACTGTGCTTTACAAAACGATGTGCTGGGAGAAATTTAAATAATAATATGTACATACGTTTGAATTCGTTTTACCCAATATATTATTGAACGGAAAACTGGACTGGACTGTACCTTGTTGTTATTGAACGACATTCTTACAACGAAAACAGATGATTTTAAGAACTACCAACAACCAAATAGTTCATTTCTCGTAAAATAACCTTGTCGATACTTTAGCAGCGCCCAATCTTAATAATCATAACCAAATCAATAACTTTAAAGTAACTCCGCTGCCTTCCGACGGCCCTTAACAAAGCCCCTATACATCATAACTATACAACCCGTCTATTTTATTAGAGGGCCATTTGAAACAAATAATACGTCACTTGTGCGCGATAACACGGTACCTGCCCCGATTCACAAGATCGCATCTGAAATTGCCAGCAAGATTTATAGTCCATTGTTTGTACCGTGTTTTGATTTGTTTCTATGTCGTAAATTCATGAATGGGTAAAATTGGCCTGACATTTTCGTAAAGATAAGTTTGTAAGAAAAGAAAGACTGTGATTTGTTGATTGATTGCGAATGTTCCTTTTACTTTGTTCGCTGTTTTGGCAAGTGATTGTATTGGCATATTGGAAATGTAGTTGTAAGTATTAAGTTTTATGTATTGAGTAAGTAGGTTACTGTTGCTAAGGTCTTCGCACACGGCGACTCACGCACTTCAGGGTCTATAGCCAAACGGCAATCGATAATCATTACCGCTCAGCAGTCGCTAAATAAATTAAAGATGATTCGCTACAGCAGTCTTTAATAGATTTTCAACTTTATGCGCGAGAGTATACAGTTGAAAATATATTAGCGACTGCTGAGCATTAACGATTTTCGCTTGCAACGTATGATGATGCAACGCTCGACATTACGATACAAACACGCGACGTCATTGCTACAGCACCCGTGCAAACGCGCGACTGTTTCTGACAGCACCGTGGTTACGAACAGGCAGGTGATTCGTATTTAACTGAAGGGTGAACTGCTTCGCAATGGTGTACACACGTCAAAAACAGTTTGTGATCACTAGCATAAGCTGACATTTTTTTTTATTGAACTTTATCCAGAAAAAATATTTGCTATGTGTTTTCTTTAGATATAAATACCCTGTAATAATAATGTAAGAAGAAAAAACGACAGGTTGCACTCTGGGAGTGCCGACAGAAGTGAAAACTTGAATAGTAATAAACACACACGAACATTCGCGCAAGCGTCCTGCGCCGTCTTACGAATTTTCGATCAGGTCACGTGTCCTGACGCGAGTTTAACATTTTTTACCCATTTCAAAAAAAGTGCACAACGCCGCTAAAGAAGTTTTCACTTCAAAAAGAAATCATAATATAATCTACCATAACAAAAAAAAAAACGATTTTATATGTGTTTAATACAAGCGAGAGTATTGCGACTGTATCGTTTCACAGGTTATCGCAGCCGTTTTGCGTTCTGGCTTCAAAAGATCACGATGAACGGAGGCCCTAAGTAAAGTAAGCTATTTTTGACGTCAGTTGTCATGCGAACTGGGATGTTGGCTTATACGAGTTAAAAGCCAAAACTGCCTGACAACCGTTCGTATCTTAGATTTTAGCCCTAGGGTTTTCGCCTATTAGTTTATCTACGAGAAAATGGGGCATGTTGATCTTACTGTGTAATTGCTCCTTGTTCTTTGAACTTGACGTAATTCAAAAGCCAAAGTAGCTACCGAATTCCTAGTTATTGAATAATTAGCTTAGAATATAATAATATGTGTAATTATAATGTTCTGGATAAATCCTAGTTGTAAGCACAACATAATTATTTCCCGATTCAATATTTTAATAACATAAAATATTTTTCAGTGTATACGTCGGATTGCTCATATTCATTCTAAACCGATTTTTCATTGTATTGCGCGCTTCACAGGTGATGTCTTTTTTAGAGTTCCGTAGCCAAATGGCAAAACACAGAACCCTTATGGATTCGTCATGTCTGTCTGACTGACATGACTGTCTGAAAAAAAAAAATGATTTACATTACCATGTAAACTACCACCGAAAATTGGTTTGAACGAGATCTAGAATGTAGTTTTTTTTTAATACCTTGTAAATCGTAAATCAAATCAAAGTAACAACGAAATACAAGAAATTCTACGGAACCCTTCATGGGCGAGTCCGACTCGCACTTGACTGGTAGTGATAGTACAGGGTGGTAAATGGTGGAACAAAGTGTCAATGCAGCTGTATTGACACTGACACTGACATTGACATTGGGTAGATATACTGACTTTGGGGTCTAATAGACGGCTCCTTGTACAGCCGACGCAAATAAAAAAAAATGTTGCAAGGGGTTATAAAGATGCCATAAAGTTTAAATACAGAGCTGCCATTCTGACCAGGTATTCAAGAGGTTTTTTTTATAAAAAATCACAACATGCCAACAATTTATAAGCTTACATTTTAAACCAGATAAGTAAGCAGCAATAGTTCTGAAGTCAAAAGAGAAAATAAACTTTAAGGTACGGATTATAAACAGGAGTTGTTGAAACGACACAAAGTCAGAGATGTAAGGCGCCGGTCGCCTCGAGATAAAATGTTATAAAATGAAATATGGCTGGCACTATTTGAAAATTTGCTGAATTATTGCCGGGACTTAGCCATGTTTCTCGTATTGTTACATTGTTTAACGGAGAGGTCTTGACACGCTGTTTGAGGGCAGATTTGATAGGCGTTTTGTTTTTTTTCTGTAAACCTTCATGAGCTGAGTTTTAGTACATTATTTTCCAAGGGGTGAAAGTGAGTTATTTAGTCCCGAGACGGGTAGGGTAGGTAACGTAGTGAGGGCGCTTATATTTCGAGGGACTAAATAAGTCATTAACCCGAAGTAAACACTGTGTTTTTCATTACAAATACGAGAAAGGTAAAAATAAGAACATAAAATGTTGTTAGGTAACGAAAAAATAGTTGAAACTAAATTATATTAAAATCAAAAGATACATTCTTAACACTTAACTTTCATCATCATCATCTGCCTAGCGTTTTTCCCAACTATATTGGGGTCGGCTTCCAGTCAAACCAGATGCAGCTGGATATCAGTATTTTACATGGAGCGACTGCCTGTCGGACCTCCACAACCCAGTAACTGGGTAATACGATACCCCATG
This sequence comes from Agrotis puta, assembly GCA_943136025.2. Taxonomy (NCBI): domain Eukaryota; kingdom Metazoa; phylum Arthropoda; class Insecta; order Lepidoptera; family Noctuidae; genus Agrotis; species Agrotis puta. The sequence continues at coordinate 2,235,982 of OW964168.2, forward strand.
GTAAGACTGGTTGTCAGACTTTAAGAGCTTCTGACTAACAGTAACGACTGTCAAAAATCTACAAATGACAGCCGGGACCAACGGCTTTACGTGCTTTCCGAGGCACGGAGGAAACTCGCTATGACAGATGGTCACCCATCCACAGACCAACTTCGGCAAGCGCGGCTTAACCCGGAAGATCGGCCTGTGCGGCTGTATTTATTTAGCCACGAGCTCCTAACACTTAACTTTATGTTATTTAATTTTAATCGCGCTGTGACCGTGTTAATTGAAATGTCAAAATAGATATTTTTTTTGGCTCCTGTCAGTTGAAAACTATTCTCCCTAGGGCTGCAATGCATAACTTTCAACCCACTCGTCAGAGTATGAGTAATGAAAAGTAACTTATTTTTACTAACGTCGGAACGAACGGGACGTCTACGTCCAGCGGCCGTATTATGACGTCTTAAAACCAGGCTTGTTCCAGTGAGTGAAAAAGACAAAGCTATACAAGTCGTCTAGCGCCATCTCGTTCACTCACTGGAACAAGCCTGGTTTTAATACCTCATAATACGGCCCTTCTTTTAAATATCACTGAATACAAATACGTAAAAACGGTACTTTTCAAAATTCGAAATGCAAGAACATAATGTTTTTTAAAAAGGTTGTGTTGTTTTATTAAAAGTATTTTTACACATACACACATAAGGAGGAGGCGGGCCGCCTGAGGGAGAGGACAGCGTCCTCCCTCCACCCCAGCCGCAGTGGTAGACGCCCACGGCGTCGGACGTCGCAGGACGATCTCCGGCCACCGTAGGCGCGGGCATGCGGGCAGCGAGTAATGGGCGACTTGCTGTCCGACCATGGACCATGCCCGGGTCGACGGCGCGTTGTGTTCCACGCGCGCCTCAAAGAGTGTCAGCATATTGACGGGGCCTGTAGAGGGCCAAAGCCTGCCGGGGTCGCGGGACCAAGGGATTACCGTGACCCCGGTACGTAAAGGGCTAGTGAAGGACACCGTGGATTTTAGTCAGTACAAGTCTGACAGTCCCTCCCGCCCTGCCCTGGGTGGGAGGACTCATTTGATGATTTTACCACGCAAAAAAAAAAAAAAAAAAAAAAAAAAACACATACACACATACAATTGCAGAGAATTCAAAAAACACAAATCCTGTTTTGTTTTCGATGTGAGTGGCAAAATAATAAAAAAGTCCATGCTTTTACACAATTATAAAGGCAGTGAATTCCATTTTAAATGAATTCTGCGAGCTGGGAATTATGGATTTCAGATAATCTCTGTATTTTTCACTATCTAAATCTAAGAAGCTGGGCCTACTGTCTTAGTCCGTCAACGAAGATACGGACCATAAAAAAAAAACTTGAAACTTTTGAATACATCCTACTCCCAATTATTTTTGTATTCATGAATTTTGACACCACTTCGCGGTTAAGGACAACTGTGTTAAGGACAAATGTTGTCACTCATTTTTAGTTCATGACCGTAATAATCTTATACCCATATAGTGTTGAAAAAGTGATATAGGGTTGAAAACGCCCGCAACAACAATAACAACCGTGGCCCTACGTACACATCGCGACACAATCTCCGCTACCTCACGACTTTGGTATTCATAGACGCGTGCCTATGTACCTACGAACTTCTATAGATTTGTAATGCTATAGTGGCCTGGAGACCAAAGTCGTAAAGTATCGCAGATTTGCGTCGCATTGTGTACGAAGGGGGCTTAGTATAAATACATACAGATTGAGGGAGATTCCTTTCCCTTATCCACATGGAATCTTCTACATTATTAAAGTTACATCAACTATTCATGAATAGATAGTAGTTGTAGCACAATACCCCATTCTACCTCGTTCTCACTTTGTTATACGTCAACATAGTCTAGGCAATAATCCCAATGAATTGATACGGGGTTATCCCACATTAACACCCGCTATTGTATGGGGTTGTATAGTGAATGCGAATGTTCCCAATATATTTGAGAACAGTGGGTAATCTTATAAATGTAGCTTTATCTCGATTGTAAACTATTTCGGGGAACTGGTTCGTCATTAAATTTTAATTGATGTAATCAAAATGTGTAATGAAGGATCCGGACAGAGTTCATAGAAGGAATTGTAAAAAAATTAAGGATAGTAAAGTCATCATCGGATAAATAAAAGTAAGAAAAAAAGCCCAGAGGTTTTGTGAAATTTACATTTTTCATAATTTTCAGGTTGATTCTAAATAGTCAAAGGCTACAAACCACAATCTAGTGCGAAATCTAGGCAGGATACCGTGGTTCTGAAACGCAAACGGCAACCGCCACACATAAAAGATTTGGGAATCATTTAAATTGCAATTCTTCTCTATCAGCTAAAGACTTTGAGATCGTACGAAATTAGGTTAAATGTTTATATAATTACAACACAACAACTTAACTATCCAAAACCATACAACTCCAGACTCATTCAACAGCGTATGTTAATCAGACGGGTCATTTTACACAATGTCCGGAAAATGTAAAATGGACCAACATTTAATGACCGTCAATATCAGGACACCGCAGCCCGCTGATGTGTGAATGGGCACTTAATCAGACTTAATCGGTTACATAAATAACTATAATAACTTCAATAGTGGGTTGATGGCGAATATATTTTAATACTAGCTGACCCGAAACTTTGTACCGCCTCAAAGTCAATAAAATATAATAATATTTTTATCATATTTACTCACCTTTTAAACCTTGCCTGGACTTCCAAAAACAATTCTAAACCAGATTTTGCCGTTTTCAATTCTTATTAACAATTGATTTATATATGTATATAGATTTTGTGGTAACTTTTTTTTTCGTGGTTTAATCATCAAATGAGTCCTCCCACCCAGGTCGGAGCGGGAGGGACTGTCAGACTCGTACTGACTAAATTCCACGGTGTCCTTCAATAGCCCTTTACGTACCGGGGTCACGGTAATTCGTGAGTCCCGCGACCCATTTTGTTGTAACTTGGGGTGGTTTTGGAAGAAGGATACGCGCACTCGGGCCTCATGACCTCCCCCCCCCATGGTCTCCTTCTTCTACACAAATGTGCTGCAATGTACGTACACAATGTTAAATCATATTACATCATAAAATTTTACGTACATTTTTTAAAATTTTCACGCATATATTGTTCGTGTTTGCTTGAGTGAATCCACAAGAGCGAACATTTGTGCAACACATCAGTGGAATCGTGTCTTTACACGTATAAAATACTGAACGGATTTAGAAGAAAATCATGCAAATAGTCTACAACCTAGAATAAATGTTATCCTGGTAGTTCGATGATCCCGTGAAATATAGAAATATTACCACACGGACGAAACCGCGTGAAATAGGCTAATGTTTTAATTTTGGTTCGTGAAGTGTGTGTAACACAACCCACAATTTCATAAGACACTCTGTTATCGAATCCTCTTCTAAATTCGTCACTTCACAATCTTATTACCCTTAAATTAATTGCAATTACTGGTAACTTTATATTTGACCTAATTTCTCGCGGGTTGCTGAGCTTCGTCGGCAGTCGCTTCACGAAATATTAATTGGAAGCTCATGATCAAAATATTTGCTTATAACTGGGAAGATACACTGAAACAAACTTTGATTCTTTAACAAAGCTCTCTTAAGATATCATAGTCTTTTTTATGTTTATTTTTTATCGCCGGGCAGCGAGTAATGGGCGACTTGCTGTCCGACCATGGACCATGCCCGGGTCGACGGCGCGTTGTGTTCCACGCGCGCCTCAAGGAGTGTCAGCACATTGACGGGGCCTGTATAGGGCCAGAGCCTGCCGGGGTCGCGGGACTTACCCATCACCGTAACCCCGGTACGTAAAGGGGTCGTGAAGGACACCGTGGATTTTAGTCAGTACAAGTCTGACAGTCCCTCCCGCCCTGCCCTGGGTGGGAGGACTCATTTGATGATTTTACCACGCAAAAAAAAAAAAAAAAAAGTACATCTTAAATAATTTTAAAAATAAATGAAATCCTTTCCAAATATACAAAATTGTAACCGAACGGTAAGAGGAACAGGGTCCAAGATACCGACAGGGCTCAGGGTTTTGTATTGTCCCTGAGCCTTTGTTTATGGGGTACTGAAATCATCAAAATCTCTCCTAGGTGGAGTGTTAGTACTGCCAAAATCTCTTACTGGCTAAAAATCTAACACCCTTTTTTATCGTGGTATAATCATCAAATGAGTCCTCCCAGGGTGAAACAAGAGGGTCTGTCAGACACGTACTTACTAAAATCTACGGTGATCCCTCAGCCTTTTACGTTCCAGGGTTACGGCTACCTGATAAGACAGTCCCCCGACCCCGGTAGTCATGACCTTCAATGTTCTAACAATGTAAATAAGACGCAATTATCACTAACAAAGTTACATGAACTTTTCGAATCACATAACAGCTTTCCTCCCATTAAATATAACATTAAAAGTTACCATCGAATCCGCCATAAGGCGATAAATTATATTCTATTCGCTAAGTACCGAATGGCAATTGTCGAAATTCGCCGATAAATTAGCTAAAAGCGTTGTTTGTTAGTTGCAATCGCTATAACTTCTAATTACGTAGACGGCGACAATTACGTGGGTGTTTGTCTCTTTTCTTTATTTATTGGAGGTGTCGTATTTACTGGGGACTTCGATTTACGGGGGAAAGTTGTCTTGAAGTTCTTTTGTTGGTAAGATTACTAGTCTACACTAATTTTACAAAGAGGACCCCTTAGGGGTCGAACATGGACAATATTTAGGGGTCGAACATGGACAATGTTTAGGGGTCTAACATGACGAGAGTAATGTAAACGTGGAACAAACCGTATTGTTGTGTGTGTACAAATAAATTCAAAAACTACTGAATCGACTTCAAAAAATATTACACCAGTTGAAAGCTGCTTTGGTCCTGAGTGTCATAGGCAATAAAGGGTGAGCGGACGAAGCCGCTGGCAAAAGCTAGTTTTCAATTTAGATGATATGTTTGTTTTGTCGTGGTAAAATCATAAAATGAGTTCTCCCACCTAGGGCAGCACGTGAGAGGTTGTCAGACTCGTACTGACTAAAATCTACGGTGCCTTCAATAGCCGTTTATGTTCTATCGTCACGGTTACCCGATGAGACTGACCAGCGACCCCGGAGGGTGCGGCCCCATCTGTTTTAGTTTTTTTTTTTGGTAAAATTACTACGGATAATACCGCCACGACTAACATCCTTTTTTGACGCGGCACTAGTATTTATGGCTATTACTTCAAATTGCTTAAAAAAATGTAGTACCACGATTATCGACTATCTGTTAAATCATTCAACCTTAGTTTAGGCTCTGTCAAAAACGTCCGTAACTAAGCCCGAAACCATGCGCTTCGTGCTTAGAGATTAAACCCCCAGTCTCGTTCTTTTACTACCAAAAACTTCAGCATAATTATTACAATTGAATATTGTATAGGTACCACATATAAAAAAAGAAAGTTTCACCATAGCCCCCAAAATCCCATAATTCCATTCAAATACTTCGCCGAATAAAAATTCCACCGGGTCATGGTACATTCACATTTTTACACTCCATTACTCTTTTTCATTCGATCCAAGTTAAGCTGATTACGAGTGAATCGTCGATGCAAATCAAACACTGCAGGATTGTTGCAGGACAGCGATAAATAAGAGAATTGAATTATAGGGAGACAGTTTTGAATTATGACGTCAAAAATAAAACGGATTTAAAGTTTTAAAATTGATTTTATAAATGTGGGTTGACCGTTTTTCTTTTTTCATTATAATTTAACAAAAAATAGTTCAATAAATTAAGACGTACGGTTGGCGCAGGGGCTGATTGATCGGACCTGATTTGATCGACTGCTGCGCAGCGTGTCACGGGTTCGATCCGTGCACGGAAAAAATATTTGTATGACCTAAAAGTAGTGGTTCCGGGTTTGGGCAGTTGTGTATGTGACGACGTAGGAATAAATTACTAGTGCGCGGCAAAATGAAAAAAAATAAAAACTAAAATGTTAGTAAGCCAGTCTTTGGGATTACTTTTTACATTGAATTTTAATAAACTATTTGTCTATCTTACAACCAACTAGTATCTACAAACATATGCATGGATTTACCGACGTCTTTGCTTAGAGGTAGCATTTAGTACGGATTACAACATGGGTAGGTAAACCGCTCGTGTAACATAACGTTGTCATCTTGGTAAACAAAGTTCTGTGTAGAGTGTAATTTTAATTATTCTCACTTCGTAGCTACTCCTCAAAGGCAATAATAAACATCACTTCTGTCTTTCGATTTTGGTAAAAACAAAAGTATTCCATATTTCACATATTATATTAAAATATCACGTAATAATCCAGCCCTTGCTCATAAAAGCAATTTCCAGAAACGACGACTCAATAGAGTATCGATCTTAGAAACTGTATCAAACTTAATACAATAGCGACCCTCATCACTACCATCTTAAAATACCTTAAGACAAAACAATCACCAACTTATTGTCCCAAAACAATAGATACCTACAGGACACAATTACACCGACTCCACTAAATTACTCGACTCGTCTAAACTACAGCCCACTAAATCCAAAATCTCGGCCCGATCAAAAGCTCCTAACACTAAATTAATCCGGCAAAGTGTCACTCATCCTTTATATAGGTATTTCTCGGAATAAGGAAACAAAACAGCCTATCGCCCGATCGTATCGCAGATATCGGCACCGAATAGGAGTAGACCCTGAAAATACTATTACCAAAATCTATCAGACAAAAATGTACTCTGGATGAATAGGTTAGAGTTGAATTTTGTTGTCTAGTTTCACATGGCTTCTAAGCATCGTTTACATCGTAGATAAGTTTGGATAGTAGAGTTTTAGGTCAACGGTGATACAGAATAAAGAGTATTACAGAAGTTTCACTTTATTATTTCTCATATGCACATGTGTTTCTTTGAGATGCAGCGGGAACTTCATATTATTTTTATCAGCTTTCTTCTGGAGTTATTTTAGTGTGGTTTGTAAGCAGCTGTTTCAAAGTTCAACGGTTTTAGTGCACCTTAGCTACTCAAAAACTTCTGTAGTGGTAATGTTAACAGAATACTTTCAAGTTTTTTACTGAACCACTTCTTTTTCCATAGCTTTCTTAATACAAGGAAGGAAGTTTTGACTACTCATTTCATTTTGACAGATCACGGGAGACACGTGTCTACTAATGAGACGAATAAGTGTCTAGCTCATACTACCAGAATGATACTAATGGAATTCGTGTCACTTAAGAAAACAGTGCTTTTCTCGACAATACTTCCTTAATCTGTTCGTGTTTCAACCCGGAAGAAGCATCTTCGAAGATGCTTCTTGATAACTCTCCAAGAAATTATAGTTCGATACATATATGGGCACACATCTTTTTATCAGCCACTTACATATTTCATTATCTTGCATAGTCTAAATTCACAAGGTTTAGGCTTATTCCAAGGCTGTTTTTTTGTAGCAATCTCAACGTTCGTATGCCAGTATCATACAAGTTATTCCCTCGATGGTAACAATATCGTCTACCCGTACCCTCGGACGCACGACCGACGTACTCACTGTATTTCAACCACGGCCATGACACAGTAATTCTTGAGTAGCGTCCCAAATGAAGACAAAACCAAATAAGAACATTTTTCCTTAAATCCCGTGCGGAGTTAGTTGACACACATACGCTAACACAGTCGCATGACAGCGAACGAAGTTAAATTCAGAATATTCAAACGACTTACGCCAGTCGGAGTGTGGAGTGAAGTACGAAATACTGGCGCAAAGTGAAATGAAGTACGCGAATGAGCGGCGCGTAATCGCGCGTAAATTACTCCCGTTCCATTCGTTCATTAATCTTATCATTCGTTCTAATGTTTGCTTATCGCTGTTTGACGTTTCTTTTGAAGAGTGTTGATGTCTTTCGTTGACGTTGATTACATCAGTGTGTTTTGTTCGATAGTGATGATTTTGTTATTATTTTCGTATCAACCTGTATCGCTTATAGCCTGTATCCACCACAAAACATACTACATTGAGTTGTTGTATACAGATAATGATGGTCTATAAAGAGCTAATCATAATCTTTATTATACAATGCCACTCGTATAACTACTCTTAATCTCTTTTCCTCTCAGAAATACCAATGCTTCCTCAATCCCCTGGAAGTTGCGTGCATTGCCGACAAAAATAGGGGTGTGCCAACAGTGCCCAGTCACAGGGCACAAACCCTGGAGGGGTGCAGAAATAGCCAGACCAGGACATCAATTGACTAGACCAATGCACAGTTGATGAAGCTAGCACTGGGCGCATAAAAGTCTTTTTTTATTGCACTGCTCAACTACTAGTCACGGCACTGGTTGCGTGTATTTTTATGTAGCATTAGATAGATAGATAGATAGATAGATAAAAGATTTATTCAGTGCAATAGAGACACAAAAACAAATAAGTACATAATAGGATACACAGTAACAAGAAAAATAAATAATTAATTAAAAAAAAGTGACAGATAACAAAAAAAAGGTGTGATACCTACAGAGATTAACACAATTCTGACATTACTCCAACATGTCAGCGGAACGTTTGCAAGTTGCCAATAAGCTTAAAAATGTTTTATGTGACAGAAAGTGACAATCACACAGAAGAATTTACCCATTTCATTCATCAAATATTGCACAACACTCAACAATGGGCTATTTTACTCAAAAAATTAAAAAAAGTACGAAAGATAGTTTATCACAAAATCTCTCGTATTTTTTCTTTTGTTACGTAAACCAAAATTGACGAAGATGCAACGTTTCTAAAATCACAAAACGACACTCGGTCGGTATAGTTTTACAGGCGTTATGACGTCACAAGCCCCCCCACTTCCGAATAAAAATTATAAACACGTATTTTTTATGAATCATTGAGATTCATAAAAAATACGTGTTTATAATTTTTCAATACTCTAACTGACGGACTAAACAGATTTTCAATTTATTTATGCAGTAAACTACCCTATTTTGTTATTCAAATCAATGTTATGTTTTATACCTGAGTGCATGAGCGTTAAGGTTATACATATAGTAACATTGATGGGGCAGTATCTACATATTGCTTATGAACACTAGGCTGTCGTAATCCGATTACTGAATAACACTCTCTGGTGTTTACTAGCACATACGGCTCCTCGACCTCAGTGTTGCAAAATTGGATGCAATCACTTATACAATCATAGAATCAGGCTGTTCAGTATTCTTTCATTAGAACAATTTAGGAACTTGCAGACAAAGTGACCTCTGTGCTGTCCCTGATTACTACATCTAAAATCAGCAGGGGATCCGACCGAAATACAAAATATTAGGTTATTCTAATCTAAAAAATATGTCGAATATGCCGAAGACAAATCAGCAACAATTGGAAAAAAAACGCCATGTGCGAGTCAGACTGGCGCATAAAGGTTTCCGTATCATTATCTATAACTAGAATAAATTATAGTTTAAAAAAACTAAAAAAACACGCTTTAATAGCAATCGAACTAAAAAGTAGAAAATAATTTTTAAGTATAAGAGAGTTTGTGTCACTGCAATATAAAATCCAACAATCAATTATCATACTTAACTTAGAATAAGATTAATATAAATATTAAGATATTAACAAACATTCAAATAAAGTGAAAAAGCGTGGGGTGCTTGATATCGAATGTGATGATCATTTTATTAGTTACTGTTTGCAATATCAGAATTATTATAAAAATATCATTGAGCACCCCACGCTTTTTCACTTTATTTGAATGTTTGTTAATATCTTAATATTTATATTAATCTTATTCTAAGTTAATTATGATAATTGATTGTTGGATTTTATACTGCAGTGACACAAACTCTCTTATACTTAAAAATTATTTTCTACTTTTTAGTTCGATTGCTATTAAAGCGTGTTTTTTTAGTTTTTTTAAACTATAATTTATTTTCTGAATTTTTAGTCTCAAGACGACAATAAAAGAAATAAAGAAATTAAAATGCGCAAGCGCGGATGCGCGCGCACTATTTCACTAGCAGTGACTAATTATAAAATTCGAGGATTGAGAACGGATGATCGCGCAGCAATCGTCAGCAGCGACCAATAAGGAAATTTGTCTTTTGAAAGTTGGAGAAGCCAGAGAGAGGAACAGGCCGTATGCAGAAGAGAGCCAATCGGCAGCAAAAGACAGAGAATGACATTTTCATCGGCGATATCATGCTCACTAATCTAAATATATTTTTTACTATCACTCCGCCCGCGACTTCGTCAGCGCGTGTTTCTAACTTCGAACCCGAAATATTATTGAAGACAAACTGATTTCGGGCACGCCGCAATCGCGGCGGTAAGACCCCTCTTTGAGGAGTGGCTGGATAGGCGTCACGGCGTCCTTACCTTCCGCATGACGCAGGTCCTCACCGGACATGGAAATTCGGGAGGTTCCTGTGTCGGATAAGGAAGGAGGAAACGCCTGGGTGTCACCACTGCGAGGATCGTCCGGAGGACACGGTGGAGCATACGGTGCAGGACTGCCCCGCTTGGGCAGAGCACCGCCGTGTCCTCACGACGGCGATAGGCGGAGACCTCTCGCGCCCGGCATTGGTCGAGGCCATGCTGCGGGGCGAGACGGAGTGGGAAGCGGTCGCCTCCTTCTGCGAAGCAGTCATGCTCGCGAAGGAGGAGGCGTGCCGCGTGAGGGAGAGAACAGCAACCTCACTCCACCCCAGCCGCAGTGGTAGACGCCCACGGCGTCGGACGTCGCAAGACGATCTCCGGCCACCGTAGGCGCGGGCATGCGGGCGGCGAGTAATGGGCGACTCGCAGCCCGACCATGGACCATGCCCGGGTCGACGGCGCGTTGTGTTCCACGCGCGCCTCAAGGAGTGTCAGCATATTGACGGGGCCTGTAGAGGGCCAAAGCCTGCCGGGGTCGCGGGACTTACCCATCACCGTAACCCCGGTACGTAAAGGGCTAGTGAAGGACACCGTGGATTTTAGTCAGTACAAGTCTGACAGTCCCTCCCGCCCTGCCCTGGGTGGGAGGACTCATTTGATGATTTTACCACGCAAAAAAAAGACAAACTGATTTTACAATGTTCACCCGCTAGGGGTTGATTTTTGAAATATAGATAATTACGCATCCTTTATTCGATTGGGAAACTATTTATGCCAAGTTTTGGGTTTGTCGAAGCAAGCAGCCTTCCCTTAAAACTTAATCACCCTTTTTCACCAACTTAGAGGGTGATTTTCGAAAACCCAAAAAACACGTGTTTGATTATTTTTTATCTAATTTTAATATACTGAGTTTAAAATTTATCGGTTAGCGCGTTATGATTTTCCCACACAAACTTTAACATCGTCTAGATTACTAAAGGAGGGTAGTTTTAAAAAACGAATAATTCCTATCTTTTTTATTTACTTTTACTCATATTCGTACCAAGTTTCAAGTTTATAAACCTAACGGATAAGATTTTACATACAAAGGTTTTTACCCCTTTTCACCCCCTTATAGGTAGATTTTCGCAAAATCCCTTCTTAGTGATCATAATGAATCGCACCTACCTTCCAAAATTCAGATTCTACGTTTAGCGATTTTAGATCCTTCCCTTTAAACTTGAATACCCCTTTTTACTAACTTGAGGGGTGATTTTCGAAAAACCCAAAAACACGTGTTTAATTATTTTTGATCTAATTTATATATACTGAATTTTAAATTCATCAGTTAGCGCTTTATGATTTTCCTATACAAACTTTAACATCGTGTAGGTTACCAATGGAGGGTAGTTTTAAAAAACTATTAATGTCCATCTTTTTTATTTACTTATACTTATATTCGTACTAAGTTTCAAGTGTATAAACCTAAGGAATAAGATTTTTCATACAAACATTTTCACCCCTTTTCACCCCCTTAGAGGGGGATTTTAATATAAAATTTATGATATTATTGTATTGTCATCGGCCCTTGACCGCTGTGCAAAAATTCAAGTTAATCAGACTGCTGGAAGTAGGCGAAAATGAAGTTAAAAGATTCCGTTACATACATACATACATACATACATACAGGTCAAGCTAATAAAAGCGTGTTAAAAAGATTTTGTTGACAATTATAGACTTCGGTTTAAACCTGTAATGGCAAAGAACTATTCATCTGTATTTATTCAAAAATGTAGACTGTAGTTTCGGGGAACACGACGGAGTAACACGACGCTTTTTCTCCTCAAGCTAAACTTCTGTTTCCGCCTACCAAATACACCCAACGTATGTATTTTCGTATCGAGAGCACGCCTCCCCTTAAGCGTCAGTTCTAAGAATGGGTTATAGTCCAGAACGGAATGTTAATACGAAGATAAAGAATATCCGATTCTGTTGATGACAGCGCGGAGGTCAAGAGGACCTGATATTGATAATATTCTGCAGAAACGTCACAACATGGCGCAGATGCGATGGATGGGAGTTTCATGGCTTATTGACGTGCGCTATTGAACTAGCACCCGGCCCCGGTTGCGCACGGGTAATACATATCCTAGTAACTATCTGTACGCGAATAACTTTTGAACGACGGCGGACGGATTCCTAATATTTTTGTCATATTTACTCGCCTTTTAAACCTTCCCTGGACTTTCAAAAATAATTCTAAACCCAAATTAGACAAATTAGTCCAGCCGTTCTCGAGTTTTAGCGAGACTAACGAACTGCAAGCAATAAACGAATATGTAGACTCTACTAACATAGCTATAAGTATCTGTCTACTTTTTTCATCAAATGAATCCTCCCACCCAGGGCAGGGCGGGAGGGACTGTCAGACTTGTACTGACTAAAATTCACGGTGTCCTCCAATAGCCCTTTACGTACCGGGCTCACGGTAATTCGTTAGTCCCGCGACCCCAGAAGTATCTGCCTACCAACATAATTATGGACTTGTACGAATTTCTGTGTGGTTGGCCTAAAATAAATAATTTCATTTCAATGCTCAACTTTTGATTATTATTATTTTGTATTTTCAGTCAGTGAAGCAAAAATCAGTCTATTTGGCAGCAGATTTGATCAGAATCTTGATTAGGTTTTCAAAAGCATTCGTTTCTAAACTTAAGTGCCCATAAGTTTTACTTAAAATAAAGAGAGAAAGACTGAACGCAGACTGAACGCAGTCGCTTTATTGACATGGCCATTAGTTCACCGAAGTTCATATTGATTATTTTCTACTTGGGAAATTATCAACACAAAATTCGAATAGGAAGGAATCAAAATTCTGGACTCGCTTTACGATTTGTGACACAAGTGTTTTGCTGCGTTTAAATATTTAAAATCTAAATTCAACATTACACAACCAATGTTCACAATAAATTCAAAGTTCTAAAATAAATAAATAAAAAAACTGTACATACAGTTTTTACTTATTTATTTTAAGAACACACGTTTCGACATAGACAGGTAAAACAAGGAAATATTAAATCAAGAAAGAAGAGATTTTTTTTATTGTGTCAATTTATATCTGTTTTCGCACGAGGTCACATACATCTAAGGACCTTAGCTTTCCTCGTGTCATATAAAAGAATGAACATAAAAAATATAGATAGATTTACGATTGTCTCACTGACAGGAGGACGTGGTCAAGTGAGGCCTTTATTGATAAATATCGTACTGTCGTGAAATAGACTCGGTAAAGCCATGACGTTACGCCAGATCCGGGGATATATATTCTTTCTATTGAGACTTTTATTTTGTTTCTGTGTTTTATTATTCTTCTTGGAGATAAGCTTAATTCAAGTGTTAATAAATAGAGGAAATCTACGCAAAATAGGGTATATATAATTGTCGTGATTGGCTACTTATCAAAAACGGTGTTTCATCAAAACTTACGTAATTAAATTAAACTTATTTTATTCGCTTTTTTTTAATACAAATTCTAAATTTTGGGGACATTCAAAACTAAGACTAAGGACTGCGGTGGTCCGGTTGGTAAGTTTGGTCTGGAATACTGAATCTCCATAATTACTTTGTCCAAACTGGTTCATACAGGAATCTATACAACATTATTTTTAGTATATGCGAAACCTGAATATAGTTTGTTCAGAATCAGTAACTGATTCGATTCCAATAATTTTTAAACCATGTAATTTTTTTTTTTCGAAAATATTTTTTTCACCAATTAATTACATTACAATCACCGTATGATTAGGTACCTATTGCCAAACAATTATCAATGAGTGTACGACACAGGAGGCGCGGGGGTATCGCGAAATGAGCATGTTTTTAAACAGACAACCAAGTAACAACAACCATATACCTTTGTGATTTTTCATGATACAGCATTGAAATTTTGTATATAGATTCTAAATACAAAAATACTAAACAGGTGTATCGGGTTTCGCATATACTAAAAATAATGTTGTATACACATCTCGTCTATAATCCCCGATTTTAGCAAAACAGAAAGTTTGTCATTTATGTTTAATTTGTTTGCATAGAACGAAGACTTGAGTTGCTATTTAGTTTAAGATCGCGGTATCCTCTTTGGACATTTCCGCGACCCATAGTTGTAACCTTAAATCAATACGACCGTGAGTGTAGTCAAATAATTTTCCTGTACTGGGTACTAAAATACCCCTTGATAAGACTGCTTGTGGTACTCTCGGACCACTACCTCTAACGACTGTGAACTGTGTTTAAATAACATCAGGGACCAATTTAAACTGTATACATAAGTAATATAAATCTCCAACCCAGTACCTAGCTACTAACACCTGGAATGACCACACGTCACAAGATAGTAAGGACAAGTATGCGTCCCTACTTCAGGTAGGGATTAGGTAACCCTAAAAAAGATCTGGCTAGTGATTAATTTGGGTTCGGCCACGTACCCGACCTTCTATAATATATCCTTGAGTCTAGTTTTTATTAAGTACGTGGAACAGTTATATGAGCGTTTATTTTTAGTCTTGTCTAAATAAAATTACGAATCCTGTTTGGAACAATAAATTGTTTTTTTTTCTTTTGTTGTAACAGTAAAGAGGAGTGTAAGTATCGACTTTATTTTAAACACTGTTTTAGGCTATCACGGTTTGTTGTCTTGTTTATAATATCTCGGGAACTCAAAGAATTATATAATCATGGAAGATATCGCGTCAGTGACATTTTAAATCGATTTTATTTTGTTGAATCGTCATCACGAATACTTTCAAAGGTGATTCTCACATGAACCTGCTCATCTAACTGGTCAAACAGCGACGCGGACTTCAAATAGGTAGGTAACCTGGTCAGACAGTACCGTGAGGTGACAATGCATGCGGTGGAAAATAGAAGGCATCTTTGTCAAAAATCCGTTGATACTAAACACACATGTTTAAATCAACGCCCGTCCACCCAAACGGACAACAATTATAGAAGAACAGTGTATAAGACGGGGACGAGAGGTACGGGGACATACACTCTTTAGGCATACTTAACAAAACACTAACGTAGCGCAAGCGCCATCAGGACGTCATTTGCAAGCGGCCATTAACAAATGGCGTCCTGTTGGCGCTTGCGCTACGTTAGTATTGTGTTAAGTTTGCCTTAAGTGTGTTATACGCTGTTCCCCTAAGACTTGAAAATTCCACCACCCACACTATACGTTGTGTCCCAGCAAAGGAAGCATTAAAAGGCTGATTATGCTCAAGCCTATATAATTCATGCAAAGCTCACCTAGAATCAGGTGATTAATTTTACCTCTGATTAATTTGAAGATTATTTGGGTCTAGGTAAATCCTAACTAACAACTAAATAACACCCCAAAGTACAATACCTAGAGATTTCCTGCTAAATACAAATAACAGGATTAAGACAAAGCAGTTGACAGAACAATCGAGCGCAACTGTAGAAGCTCCTGCGAACTTCAGCGAAACTTGGATTCATCAACATAATTGTATCAAAGTAACACTGTTACCTGCCTTGGTGAAAAACCTTTTCATTTTGTGTCTTTATTGCATTCTTGTGTAACAATTTTGCAATTATTTTTAAGGAGGAAAAGGGTGTACTTGAAGTTCTTGGAAAATCTATTGACAAGGGTAGTTCTTCCATTATGATGGGTGTTCTGTTCCACAAAAGCTACGCGACGGTTTTCTACGAATATATTAATCAAAGAAAACAGACGCCTAGTTAAAAAAAAAAAAACGACGGGTTGCACTCTGGGAGTGCCGGCAGAAGTGAAAACTTGAATAGTAATTGTTGGAAATATCTTGTGAACAGATTTTAGTAAAACTCGCAAAAATGGTTGACTTTTTATTTCAATGTGACGTACATCTATATATATAAAAGGAGAACTGACTGACTGACATATCAACGTAAAACCGAAACTACTGGGGCTAGGAATGTGAAATTTTGCACACGGCTTCCTACTATAATGTAGGGGAGCACTAAGAAGGGGTTTTTGGAAATTTAACCTTTAAGGGGGTGAAAAGGGGGAATTAGGAAAGTACGTAACCCGCGCGGACGAAGTCGCGGGAAAAGTGCTAGTCTTTTATAAACAATGTTACCTAGCAACGAATGTATCCAGCATACAAACTTCTTTAAAAGTAATAAAGTCACACGAACATTTGATTTGATTTGATTTTGATTTGAACATTCACGCAAGCGCCCTGCGCCGCCGTCCTACGCTTTTTCGATCAGGGTCACGTGTCCTGACGCGAGTTTAAGATTTTATACCCATTACAGAAAAAGTGCTCAACGCCGCTAAAGAAGTTTTCACTTCAAAAAACCCAAATGACCAACATAAAAAAACATAATCAATAGATCTAAAAGAATTACAAGCTAATTATTTTCTCGCGATCAGTGTTGATCACAGGGTCAAAATTAATCAATTTGATCATCTGTTCCACATCCATATTATTATAGTACAGACTGTAGAGAATACTTTCTTCACCCTATATTAGCATGTGAAGGGGGCCTGTAGAAGGCCAAAGCCTGCCTGGGTCGCGGGACTAACGAATTACCGTAACCCCGGTACGTAAAGAGCTATTGAAGGACACCGTGGATTTTAGTCAGTACAAGTCTGACAGTCCCTCCCGCCCTGCCCTGGGTGGGAGGACTCATTTGATGATTTTACCACGATAACAAAAAACCCTATATTAGCATCATCATTATCAGCCTATAATATTCATCCTTACAGTGGTTTCATCCCCGCTGATTGACTCCTATCGGTTGTAGCGTGATGTTATAGCCTATAGCCTGGATAAATGAGCTATCCAAAATAAAAATAATATTTCAATTCGAACCAGTAGTTTCGGAGATTACCGCGTTCAAACAAACAAACTCTTCGGCTTTATAGTATTAGTATAGATCAGTACTTATATCTATTTATTCAGAATTTGACACCAAATCCACAAGTAAGACAAAACCCGTGCGAAAACATGTATTCACTAAGTTTCGATGTCCTGAGGCGTTTTACTAAGGTCTGGGCTTTATTCAGTTCCGGGAACCGAAAACTTCCTTCGAAACTACTGATAGTTTATAGTGTTCAATCTATACAAATGTTTTTATAATTAATATTGATGTACACTATAATATATTCCATACCAATTTCGTATAGAAAATGCGATCTCTGCAACTTATACTTAGATGTCCATAATTATGTGGTTTCTGAACTGCCAACGTCAGATCACACTTACAGAGATCGCTTGCCTTCAAATACTAAGTTTAAAATATCCTACAAAATAACTTTTCTTTCGAAAGTCGATGGCAAAAAAGTCAATGAAATAAAAAACAAAAGTCACCGACTTTCGAAACAAAAATTAGTTTGTAGGTAATTTTTAACTATTTTGTGGTTATTTTTGAAGTCGGTTACATTTTTTTTAAAGTTTTTTAAATATAACGAGACTAACTGAAAGTCATCAGACAAATCGGTCGCCAAGATTATAATATTTACGTAATAAACAAAAGAATAATCCACAAGATCATGGCCTTATTACGGACTAAATAAAAACAATAATCCCCCAATTCTAACTCTGGCTCATATTTCAGCGCATTGTTCAGAACGAGTCCATTTTTCATGTAACTGTAACATTGTAACAGAGTCAACTTTTGTGAGGACCGACCATTTATTTGATGTTCCTCTTTTTAAAATGCTTGACGGCATTATTTGGGCGTGTACGTGGAATAAAATGGCCGTAATATCCACTCATTTGAGTGTTATTATCAATTAAAATCCAATTTTGTGTTGGTAATTGGTTCATATTTCACGTTTACATCTGTAAATTTTGTCGTTTCAGATGAAAAATGTTGGTTCAGTGTATTAAGGAATATTTCAGGGAGAATAATCAATTTTGGACAATTTAATCCTTCTTTGTCTATGATGTTTTTGAAGTGAAAACTTCTTTAGCGGCGTAGTGCACTTTTTTGGAAATGGGTAAAAAATGTTAAACTCGCGTCAGGACACGTGACCTGATCGAAAATTTGTAAGACGGCGTAGGGCGCTTGCACGAATGTTCGTGTGTGTTTCTATTCAAGTTTTCACTTCTGCCGGCACTTTTTTTTTCATTTTCATTACACATATTAAATAAATTCTTAAACTCACAGAAACTACTGGCCCCTTTTTTTGGGTAATAAGATCATCGAATGAGTCCTCTCGCCGTGTATGGAGCAGAAGGGACTTTTTATCACAATCATCAGTCGTATGCTTAATACTTATGCACTGCTGAACAAAGTCCTCCCCCGACCACCACGTAAAACGACAATCTGACTCTTGCATTAGACGCAGACTCTTACTGACTAAAAATCCAGCCTGTTCCTTCTGTATCCTTTAGCGTTCCAAGGCCACGAAATCCTACTTAGACAAATCTGCGACACAGAATAACCACGAATACGATGGTTGATTATGATATTAAATAACAAATCATTATTACATTAGATTTACAAATAATACTACTCAAAACCGTGGCTCACAGACTAAATTCCTAGGCCATCAATTACCGGGGTCGCGGGACCAAGGGATTACCGTGACCCCGGTACGTAAAGGGCTAGTGAAGGACACCGTGGATTTTAGTCAGTACAAGTCTGACAGTCCCTCTCGCCCTGCCCTGGGTGGGAGGACTCATTTGATGATTTTACCACGATAAAAAAAAGGCCATCAATTAAAATACGCCTACCAAACATTAATTATAATTACTCCCGAGAACAACATTTTCAAACAAACAATACCTAGTAATTAATAATAACACGAAACACAATCAGAATCATTACTGTAACTAGTCATTACCGTTTCGTTGTTTATGTGACGGTACTAGTGGCGCCACTTATTTGTCATGGAATTATCAGGCACTTTTTTTCTATTTTTTTAAACATTGCCCCACACTAGGAATTTCTTTCAGTATCGTGGGTGCGTTTACAAACATAGAAACTCACATAGACAAACACCCAGACCCGGAACAACTACTTGCAGATCATACAAATATTTATTCTTTGCGGGAATCGAACCCGCGACACGCTACGCAGCAGTCGATCGTTTATTCACTGCGCCAACCGAGTCGTATATATCGAAGAAGATCGGATAAGAGCGCCAGTCATAAAAGAGAGGATTCGCCGCCCGACCGCCGCCGCGTACGGACGTCTCCTCGTGTGTGCTCCGTGCCAGTGCTGTGTTCTCCGCTGCGATTTCGTCGTGTCCTGCTGCGACGTCTCAAGAGAGTAGTCAAGACTACTCGAGTAAAAATTGTCCTTTTCAGGACAATTCTTACTCATCCTATTTCCTAAACGCCTCGCGTGTGTTTTTGCCCCTTCAGGGAAAATCCACAGTTTCGTGGTTCTTGGTGGAAACCTTACGGTGCCAACGAAGCCAAGAGGGTGGTACCCCAATCCATCCCGCCGAACCCCTTCAGGGCGAGGTTAATTTATTGGAGTCGGGAGCTAGGACCTTGGCCTTGGGGGGACTCCTAGTCAAACCTAGTCTCTGGTTTCGTTCACAGCTACACACCTGGTGTCGGTTGGGAGTGTCTACCCCTTCGCGCCAGACCCAAATAGGGCCCTGTTGCACATTAAGATTGGCAACAGGTTTACAAGCTTAGGGCACACCGTAGGTACACACCTCCCTGCCATACACAATCCCTCGGCAGGGAGGCTACTCACCCCCGGGCCCACCCACCCGGGGAGTTAGGTTGTTAGGGTTAGGTTATACATCCCGAGAGCTTCACTCTCATGTCGGCCGCTCTTAGCTGACTTAATCATGGACAAACTCCTCAAGTTTGTCGAGACCCTCCTCCAAGACCCTTTACTAAAGGGTAAATATGACTCGGCCTTCGCTGCTCTTAAAGCAGAAAGCGACATCACTAAATTTAGTGATGCGCTCGAGAGCCCGCTATCTCCCCCGCCCGCCGAAAAAGGCATCCCGGTCAAATCGACCTCCCTGTCTGTAAAGACAAAAATCCCCGCCTCTCACGGCCCATCTCCCAAAACCGCTTCTGCAAAAGCGGCCCCTGTCCCTTCTGCGACTTCTGCCCCCACTCCCTCAACATCCAAACATGTTGTTGAGAAAATGGACACATCAGTGCCCATTTCGGTCTCCGAAATCTCAGACTCTGCCTCTTCCGATGAAGACTTCACGGTCGTCATCGGTAAGAGAAAACAGGGGAAATATTCCCAAGCCGGCAAGGCGAAGAAACCCCTTGCAGCCCCACCTACCCCCTCTCCTCCGACCTCCCCACCGGCCTCTCGTCCGGTTTCCCCCACCCCTCCGGCGGCCCCCGCCAGCCGCCCCTCCAGCCCTATGGCAATCGCTCCCGCGGCTTCTACCAGGAAGCCTAGGCCCCCACCACCGATTTTCATTCAGGAGAAGTCCAAATGGACTGAAATCTCTAAATTGTGTGCGGATCGAAAGATCCAATACACTAAAGCCACTAATACCCAGCAGGGTATTAAAGTCATTATCCCTACGTCTTCGGACTACAGGGAACTCTCTCGCCTACTCCGTGGAAGGAACGTAGCCTTCCACACTTACTCCCTCCCTGAGGAGAAGCCCACCCGTGTGGTGATAAGGCGGATCCCCAAGGAGATCTCCACCCAAGACGTCTTAGATGACCTCCTTTCCCAAAACGTCCCCGCCTCTGCCGTCCACCGCCTTCACAAGGCGAGGGGTGGCGAACTATACGACATGGTGTTGGTAGTTTGCGACCCTGTCGAATCCGGTCCCCATCCCATCTTCAAAATTAAGTCAGTGTGCTCCCTGACAGGCATTTCTATCGAAAAGCCATTCAAAGCGCACACAGTAGGACAATGTCACCGCTGTCAACTATACGGCCATAGTCAGGCCCATTGCTATGCACCACCCAGGTGCGTCAAATGTTTAGGCGGCCACAGCACGGCTGATTGTCCCCGTCCTAAGGACAAGTCCCTCTGCACCGAACCCCCTAGCTGCGTTCTGTGCGGCCAAGTAGGACACCCGGCTAACTACCGCGGTTGCCCCAAAGCCCCCAAATCCGCTTCTCCCAAACTGGCAAAGCGCGCTGCCGCCCGCCAGCAGAGGGAATCCCCATCTGTGAAGATTCCTTCCTCACAGATTCCCGAGAGGCTTAGCCCTCAACGACCCTCTCCGTGGAACCACTTGAACCACCAAAAGGCCTTCCCAGCCTTAGGTTCAGCGTCCCCAAAACCCACCCCAGGGCTACTCGAAGCCCCCGCCCCCAAACCCGCGGCTCCCGTGACTGCCCCTGCACCTTCGCGCAAGGTCGCTCCAGCAGCCCCGCAAACCATCCCTCCCGCGGTACCCTCCGGCCATGTGCCCGACGTTGACCCTAATGACATGTATGTCATAATCAACGCCTTCAAAACGGTCCGCAACCACCAAGAGATTTTGAGATCCAAGGCGAGACAATTGGCAGCCCAACTCAGGGCTTCCAATGGTAGTCCCGAGGAGTACTCTAAAATCTTCGACGCTCACCCCGAAGTGGGTGACGCCCTCTTAGCCCTCCACCTTGTTTAGTTAGTCCAATGGCTACTAAAAATAAGAATGTCCTCAAACCGCGATCCCTTAAATTAGGCTTTTTCAATGCCAATGGCATTAGAGGTCAGCGTGATGAAATCGCTACCTTCCTCCGCGACAACCAGATAGACATCCTTCTCGTTCAGGAGACTTTCCTAAAACCGCACCACCGTGACCCGAAAATTGCCAACTATCAATTAGTTCGCAACGACAGGTCACGCTGTCACAAGGGCGGTACGCTCATTTACTTCAAAAGGACCTTGCATTGCATCCCTCTTATCCTCCCCTCGAGTCTCTCCTCGAGGTTTCAGCCTGTCGGTTAGGCATGACCGGCCACCAACCCATCACCATTATATCCGCCTATTTTCCCCCTGCCCTCGGCGCAGAGGATCACAATTTACTCACCAAAGACCTCACATCCCTCTTCGGCCTGAGCGACTCCGTCATCATGGCGGGCGACCTCAACGCCAAACATCCCGCTTGGAATAGCACTACTACCACCCCTAGAGGGAAAGTAGTGTTCAATCTGAGCTCCTCACTCAATTTTGATCCCATCGCTCCTCTCGAGCACACCCACTATCCCGGCGATCCCAACCACCGTCCTGACGTGCTCGACATAGCGCTACTCAAGAATGTCAACCTCAAATTGCATTCCATTGAGACGCTACACGAGCTCGACTCTGACCACCGTCCAGTGCTTCTGCACTTAATCCCTCGCTCGGGTCCCTCCGACCCCAGCCAGCCTCCTCCAACCAAAGTGATAACTGACTGGAAGAAAGTAAGCGATAAGCTGAAATCAACCTCGTCACCTCACTTGGACTCTATCCCCGACCATATAGTCTCCGTCGCGGACACGACGGCCGCGATCAACTCGTTTACAGAACACGTGCAATCCGTACTGACGGATTGCTCACGAGATCTACGAGAGACTTATTTATAAGCGACTCAGAGATTTCGCCGATGCCAAGTGCCTCATTCCTCACGAGCAATACGGCTTCAGGACCGG
The DNA here is from genome assembly GCA_943136025.2 of Agrotis puta. Classification (NCBI taxonomy): domain Eukaryota; kingdom Metazoa; phylum Arthropoda; class Insecta; order Lepidoptera; family Noctuidae; genus Agrotis; species Agrotis puta. The sequence continues at coordinate 2,258,955 of OW964168.2, forward strand.
TCACTCGTGCATCCATCAAGTCCACCGTATAGTCGAGCACATTAGCGCTGGGTTCCAACGCGGTGCAATGACTGGTGGTCTATTCTTCGACATAGCGAAGGCCTTCGACAAGGTCTGGCACAACGGCTTATTATATAAGCTCTACCAAATGGGTGTGCCAGACCGTCTCGTGCTCATCCTACGAGACTTTTTGTCAGATCGCACATTCCGCTATCGCATCGGGAATGCCCTCTCCTCCCCTCACCCTATCCGAGCCGGTGTCCCTCAAGGCTCAGTCCTCTCGCCCCTCCTATTCACGCTGTTCACTAGCGATATTCCCAAGAGCAAAAAGGCTCAGTTAGCTCTCTTCGCGGACGACACGGCCATGTATTACACTGGCCAAAGTCCAACCGCTATAGCCCAAACCCTCCAATCCGCAGCCAACGCCCTCGGCGACTGGTTTAGGAAATGGAGAATTGAGGTTAACCCTGATAAAAGTCAGGCGGTCCTCTTTAGGTCGCCGCTCAAAAGACTTCCCCTCCGCCCCCTCAGTCCGATAACCATGTACGGTAAGCCTATCCCTTGGGAGAAGCAAGCCAAGTACTTAGGCGTTATCCTCGACAGTAACCTGTCCTTCCGCGCCCACATAAAAGCAGCCCGTAATCGGGCTGCCTTTGCCGTAAGCAGGCTCCACTTCATGATTACAGCGAGAAGCAAATTATCGCTTAAATGCAAAATTCGCCTCTATACCGCTGTAATCCGCCCCATCATGACATATGCCGGTGTCATATTCGCGCACTCCAATCCCCGCCACCTTTATAAAATGCAGGTCCTTCAAAACCGTTATCTTAGGAAAGTCACGGGAGCCCCGTTCTATGTCCGCAACGATAGCCTCCACCTCGACCTTAAAATCCCCACCATTCTCCAATTCATGAAACGCCTTTCCAAGCGTTTCTTTGACTCTGCCATCAGGCACCCCAATCCCCTAGTCGCAGCGGCCGCTCGATACGAACCGTCTCGTATCAGCAAAATTCGCCGACCAAGGCATACTCTTGTCACCCCCGATGACCCCATCACTCTCCTCCAGGAGAGCAGTAGGGAAACCAGTACACTTCGCAAACACAAACACAGATCGATCCCGTCATTCCGTCCTCGCCGCCGAGGACGACCGTCGCGACGTCCGAATCATTGCCCTCCCCGTCCCTCGCAAGAGCCAGCCCGCGATGCTGAGCCGTAGAGTTAAAAATCAGTCCCTAAATAATGAACCATTGTGATCCAGCCTGTCCCTTGCTGTCCTCTCTCAGTGACGCCCTAAGCCGAGGTCCGAACCCCACAGGGGGTGCCCTTAGCGTGCGGTCACTTAGTTTGTAGTTTTTATTTAGTTTGTAAGCTCTGGCTGGAGGCCTTAAAGTAATTTAAGGCATCTCTACAGAAAAGTCCGGTTAAGCAGCTCACAACCTCCTCTAGGTTGACCTGCGAGATGCCATACACAAAAAAAAAAAAAAAAAAAAAATAAGAGCGCCAGTGACCAGCTAGTTCGCGCAGTGGTTAAGCAATCGACTACGACAGCTGTATGCGTGTCACAGATCTGATTCTCGCATATTTGTTAAATCATACAGATAACTATTCCGGGTCTGGCTGTTTGTGTAGATGAGTTTATATTAGAACATCGTTTTTGTTTGCTTTTTTGCAAAAAAAAAAAAACCTACTTCAAAAGACCGTTAATCGTGGACAATTTTTAGATTTCGTTCATTTTTAAACAACCGCTTGTCCGATTTCGATAAAATTTTCATGGGACCATTTGTAAAGTTTACCCTTTCCAACCCAAAAAGATTTATTCAAATCAAGAAATAAAAAATTGGCAAGCGACGAAGTTATGCGCGAACAAACATAAAAAAATAATACAAATATCCGAATTGAAAACCTCCTCCTTTTTTAGAAGTTGGTTAAAAATAGAATACCCCAAAAGTTTCCAATTTGAATTGATTTGTCTAAATCAAACTATGGAAAGTTATAATTGATATTTTGCAAAATACCAGTTTGTGCTCTCTACAAACAAGAAGATCCAAGCAAAACTTTCGCCGTAATGAACAAACATATATTTAATCGTTTATTAAGATTAAGATTGCAGATGTTAATGCGAAACGGAGCAAGAATCAGGAGTAATGCTTATTGCGGACTTGTAAGTGGGTCGCTGGATAATAGAATAAGTTTTTGTTAAATATGGTAATGACTGCGGAGGAATGATAAACATACAAATTGTGTTTCATAATTTTGTAAAGCATGAGTTTTTCTTTTTCTTCTTATTTCGTACCAGTGGCTGATCTTGTCTTGTGCCCATTAGATACAGTAATTGCTGAATTACTCGTCATTATCATTATTTTTTCATGTAAAATTGACGTAGCTTCGTAGGTTTTCCAATGTTGTGTTATAAATTTTAATGTATCTGCGTAAGTATCAACCTTTTTGACTGTATTTAACATACATCCTTTTTCGGAAATAAAAATATTAAAAAGCATTTTCTCCTTTTATTTACGGCTCATCTAAAAATAACAAAAAAACTAATTGAAGCAATTCGCAGGCTTCTAAAGCCATGCAAGTTATAGGAGTCAATTAAGGGGAATGGGACACCGATTCAGTTTAATGTCGTGCTTGCATGCGGTATGCCTGCAATATGTTGCTAGTTACACGCATCTGTCTCTAAACTGTTCACCTTAATGTTGAAAAAGAGTGTCCATGGAGTTTCATGCCCGTTCTTCTCTCTTGACTTAGCATTGGAATAGGCACCTACGGTACTTTCACAGTTTTTATGTCTTGTGACTGGGACTGTAGCACCATAACTATTTTTATGTCTTTTGACAATTCAAAAGTGACTGTAATTGGCCTAGTTGAAATAATTGAATTGATTCGATTTCATATACTACTACTAATTTCCTGTAAAATTTTGAACTGATAGTGCAGACACAACATGGTCATATTCTATGTCTACTACGTCCACAGCTTGCATTTTGTAAGAGCGACTGAAAAAATCAAATGAACAACAGGCGATTGGGGTTTAATAAGTCACAGTCGCCATTGTGAACATGTCAGATGTCTGGTAAGTCTGTCGCCTGGTGGTATTCATAGGTCCTAGGACCCAATCGAGACTTAGAGTTAAATTTAACGGTAGATACCTAATAGGGGAATAGTGTATAAGACGGGGACGCGAGGTAAGATGGGAAATCACAGACTTAAGGGAAACTTAACACAATACTAACGTAGCGCAAGCGCCAACAGGACGCCATTTGTTAATGGCCGCTTGCAAATGACGTCCTGATGGCGCTTACACTACGTTAGTGTTGTGTTAAGTATGCCTAAAGAGTGTATGTTCCCATTATACCTCGCGTCCCCGTCTTATACACTGTGTGATTTTAAGAATACAAATAAAAACAAATGCTGCAGTGTTTAGCAAATGACAGGCACTACAACATGAGACTGAGTCTTGATAGCTAGTGTAAATAGGTAATAGTATTCCAATCGCTTCTCAAGACGCCTGATTTCGCGTCAATTCTGCAACTAGCGGCGATCAAATACGAGACCTAATAGTTTTTCGAATTGCAATATTGAAACTGAATCTAGTTCTGATAGTAGTGTTTATTCCATAATACTCCACAATAATGATGTCATTAACAGATTTTGAACGCAATTGGTTCGATTCCCGCACGGAACAAATATTTGTATGATCTACGAGTCGTTGTTTCGGGTCTGTGTATGTGCGTTTGTGTATGTGAGTTTATATGTTTGTACCCACGACACAGGAGAAACTCCTGTGTGGGGCAATTTATAAAAAAAAATGGAAGATATTCGCCTTTTACTTTTGGCCATTGTCGCTATAATAAATGGAACACTCGACTACACTTTTCATTCTTGGCTACATAAACCATCATTTTAAGCCAAACAATATTTAAAACGTTCGCCAAATTGCTGGCGGGACTTCTAAAAAAGTAAAGAGGGCCAATTAAATCGTAGTGGGCGCTAATTAGGCCCGTCGGGCCAAGACATTAATTTAATTGTTGCAACGAGCAGTGTAATATGGCCTCTTTTGAACGTAACCCAGCATTTTTTTCCACTAAATGGAACCACTTGTGACTGCAGCGGCGTTTCCTTGTTGAAAAAAGGGCAATTAGGTAGAGAAATATTTGTTCCTGGCAAAACTTTGAGGTTGCCAAGTGACTTATTATGGGGCTTTCAATTTATGATGCGTTTTTTAAGTTTAATATTCTCATCGTTTGTTTTTTTTTGTCAAGTTTCTGCAATCAAATTATATTTAGATAACAATAATTAAACTACAGTAAGACGAAAAGATTTGGTTAAAACACTGTTTATTCCGTGTAATACCCGTTCCAGACGATAAAATAATTTAATTTTACCCATTATTAAATAATAGACCCCATAAGGCAAAGTACCTACCATTAAACACAAGGACTGTTTTAATCCTAAAAACTTTATTTCCCTTAACAGTACGTAGCCAAACATTTTTTCAGTAAATAACGCCTCTGTAGTGATTGCAGCAACATTTCCTTGTTGCAAAAACGGCAATTAGATAGTGAATTATTTGTTTTTCCCGAGTTTTGTCGTAACGGATAAAGTTGTACGTTAGTTTCCAAGTATTAAGTGCTCGCTTTACAAAACTGAATAGTTTGTATGGATGAATTTGGTACTTTCAGATGAGTACCACACCACATTTCGATGTTATGTAAGGTCAAATAAAACTTCGAAATTTAGATACATTGAAAGTCATATTGTGTTTTTTTTATAAATAAATAAATAAAAAATAGACCAAGATTTTCCACGAATGATTTCGTTAAATTACTTTTTTGATAATTCTCATATAATGAACATAGTTCAATATAAAGACGCCAACACATCAACCTATCTCCCTAACTTGCTTAGCGACATTTCTACCACACCAACACAAATAATAATTACCTAATGTAACGTTGCATTCTTCATTTTAACATTCATAGGTTTTAAAAATCTACAATTCAGACTCAATGATTTCTTTACAATTAAACAAAATAGACAGTCAAACTTAGTAGTCGAAACACGAACAAACAATCACTTGCAACAACCATACACAGTTGCCAAACAGATGAATTACAAAACAATTCAATTTAAACTGAATCAAACTTGGATTACAATTAATCTGTAACAGTTGCAGTCCAAACTGAATCCAGAATGGTAAGTTTTAAACCGTGCTTAGACCGTGCTTAGAATTGAATTAAGCTGGACCAAGTTGGCGCTGTAATCTTGAATTTAACTTAGCCACTACTTACTGTAAGTTAGTCTTAAGTTGAATTGTAACTGGTTTGCGGTCAGTGGTGACTTGGTTTCAGGTGGTGGTTAGGTGGTTCCGTACGTGGTCATAGTTTGATTGATTCAATTACACTTTTCTCACTTCTTCATAATTTCTCCATCAATCTTCTCCAGTTTAGAAAATTGTAGCTACGTATCATTTCATTTAACTTTTTTTCCTAAAACCTTTTCCAAACTCTTTTCCGATGGTCGCGGGACTGTACGAATTACCGTGACCCCGGAATGTAAAGGGCTATTGAAGGACACCGTGGATTTTAGTAAGTACGAGTCTGACAGTCCCTCCCGCTCTGCCCTGGGTGGGAGGACTCATTTGATGATCTGTTAAATTTTCTCCTTAATTAATCAAACTTTACTCAAAATGCATCATTCAACTTCCTTCAATTCTTGAAACTCAAGTCAAACCAAAATACTCCACCTCCAACTTTACTAAATTAAAGTTTGAACCAAACAGAACCGTTACACAGTACCTCATCTTTCATCAAATGAGTCTACATAGCCGCCATGTTGTATTTCACAAACCCTTACAATGTTGCACCCATGAACTGTGACTCAAAAATACGGAAACCTTGGACATTTACATTGGTATGGCGAATAAATGTAAATGCACAATGTATGTTTAACCACCTTGGAGTGAAAGGGGAAGCTTGCAGGGTTGGGTCAATTGAAAGAATGGGCGGAGTAATTGGAAAAACGTGGTGTTTCCTTGATAACGAAGTAAAAGGAACAAGGAAATTAATTTTAGTCTGGCTAACGTCATCGAAGAAATGTATAAAAAGATGGTCAAAGGATAGTAATATCGCAATGTTCTTTTTTTGTAGACACACACATCAAAAGAAGTTTGTGATCACTAGCTAATATTTTTTTTAATTATTATTGAACTGCTTAATTGTTTTATATTCTAAAACTATTATTTTAAATAAAGAATCTAAAAAGAAGAAGCAATCACAATATAATCTAGATTATATTATGATTGCTTCTTCTTAGTACCGTAACAGAAAAGATTTAGATTTTTCAATGTGATCACAAACCTTTTTTGATGTGTTTATGGGATTACTCTTGACTCTAGTCTAAGTCAAAGATGATAGAGACAAAGCCTACGAGAGCGAGCTTACCCAGAAGAAACCTGTTCAATCCAACTTTGAAGAGGTTCAGGTTGTATACGTTCGGAAATACAGACAAAATTTTAAACTTGCTCAGAAACTCAGAAATTACTTTACAGAGGTCAGATGAAAAGGTAAGACTAAATGTAGACATGGACATAGTTGACAAAAGGCTATGAAGATAATGCCTGCGAAATGAGAACTCCCATTTGGTAATTCCGGTAATTTTAAGTGATTCAGTCAATAAAATTTCTACAATGAAATTAACACAACAGGAAAACAAAAACGTCCCTAGGGCTAAAATAAATAAGATAGTGGTCGTACCCAGAAAAAAATCATTCAAATTAAATATTTAAACGCATTAACGCAAACGTCGCGTCTCGTAAATATACTCGTATTTTTGAGGATTGAAAAACTCAGCTACCAATAATAACTAACTAATCCAAGAAATGGCGCCACGTTACCGTAAAACATTCAAACGAGGGAATGGAAGATTCGGCTTCGGAGTGTGGAGTTGCGGTAGTCTAATTGGTAAGGCGTCTGGAGTACTTATCCAGAAGACGCGGGATCAAATCCCACTCGCAGCTGAACTTTTCTTTCCTCAAAAATAAATTTAATTTAATACAAAGCACTACCGCTAGATAACAAAAACAAACAACTGTTAAAATAACAATTTTGCACTTTAGTCTTCGAGAAACTTCTTGAATTAGAAACCGTAACATATCACTATGTTATAACTGTGTCAAACACATAGTTTCTACATTTACTCCCGTCTGCATCTATTTGACTCTGACAAACGTAGTGAAGCCACTTAGCGTACCCAGTCGTGTCGACATGTAATCGACTCTCCAAGGAATAATATTAGGTAGAATAACTTAGCAACTAGCTATGTTGTTAGATAATTTTAATGCCTAAACAGTTTGGCTTCCAGTTCAGACAGGGCCCCTCGTGCATTTCAATTCATATTTAATTGTTACAGTAGGCTATATGCTTGTTAGACGAATCTTAGGTAAGTCGGTGTCTTCAATTGTTGGTGAGTCAAATTAATTAAATTAAATTATTTCGATATCTTTATAAAATAGGCTAAGTATATTCACGTTACAAAATATAAATCAAATCATTAATTTCAACTAGGTCAATTAAAGCGGGCACACCGCAATCACGGCGGTAAGACCCCTCTTTGAGGAGTGGCTCACCGTACACGGAAGTTTCGGGAGGTTCCTGTGTCTGAAAGGGAGGGAAGAAACGCCTGGGTGTCACCACTGCGAGGATCGTCCGGAGGACACGGTGCAGGACTGCCCCGCTTGGGCAGAGCACCGCCGTGTCCTCACGACGGCGATAGGCGGAGACCTCTCGCGCCCGGCATTCGTTGAGGCCATGCTGCGGGGCGAGACGGAATGGAAAGCGATCGCCTCCTTCTGCGAAGCAGTCATGCTCGTGAAGGAGGAGGCGGGCCGCATGAGGGAGAGGACAGCGTCCTCCCTCCACCCCAGCCGCAGTGGTAGACGCCCACGGCGTCGGACGTCGCCAGACGATCTCCGGCCACCGTAGGCGCGGGCATGCGGGCAGCGAGTAATGGGCAACTCGCTGTCAGACCATGGACCATGCCCGGGTCGACGGCGCGTTGTGTTCCACGCGCGCCTCAAAGAGTGTCAGCAAAGTGACGGGGCCCCCCTCTAGAGGCCCAAAGCCTGCCGGGGGCGCGGGACTGAACGAATTACCGTGACCCCGGAACGTAAAGAGCTATTGAAGGACACCGTGGATTTTAGTCAGTACGAGTCTGACAGTCCCTCCCTCTCTGCCCTGGGTGGGAGGACTCATTTGATGGTTTTACCACGATAAAAAAGGCCAATTACAGGCTCTTTTGAATTGTCAAAAGACATAAAATAAAACTAGTACTAAAAAATAGTTATGGTGCTACAGTCCCAGTCACAAGGCATAAAAACTGTGAAAGTACCGTGGGTGCCCGCCCATTCCAATGCTATGATGGAGATCTCTTTGGAGATGAACGGGCAAGAAACTCCATGGACACTCTTTTTCAATCGCCAAAATTATTACAGAACCTTTGTTACATCATTCATCTTCAGAGGGTACATTATATGAGAACGATGTGGCAAGTTCATAGTGTCCATAGTAAATATTAAAAAAAAAACAATTCAAAAATAAAGGTATTAATAATTACAAATTAAAATTGACCGTGTCCGCTTAGAGATGACCAGTCCCAACTGACAGCGCCCGTTTACGAACATGACACATATATCAGCACCATTCAGCTCAACCATTTTGAAGGGAACTAAATGATCCGACACACGCGCCATCATCAGCGAGACATTTGAGTGAGCATGACATACTCTCAACCGTCACAGTTATTCAAGTCAAAAGCAAATGTATGTTACTTTGAATTCATTCTGAGTTCTAAAATAAGTTAAAATCAGCATTACCTACTAGTAAGTATGCAGTAGACAGTGTATATAAGGTTGAAGTAGATATAAATGTAGTGAGTAGAATAAAAAAAAAATACGATTCACATTCATTAACGGGAAATACCGTTAATTTCCGCGATAACATCGGCCCCATCTTAGATAAGGTAACTTTTTGTGATCTGTCAATGCGAGTCAACTTTGCCTTTACGTTTTTTCAATAGCTGTCGCTGGAGTTATATCTTTAGTTACTGTTAGCCAGGGTGAGCTCACTGGTAGCCAAAAGGCTCTTCCCGTGACTTCCAACTCTTCCGATCCAGAGCCAACTTGGGTTGGTCGTTGGTTTTCTATGTACCTTTTTATTTTTCCACAACTAATATTATCACTAGCAACATTATCTAAAAGCCAGCTTCCAAGCCGAAAAGCCTTTAAGCCGTTCCGATCCAGATTTTCCAATACAGCTTACACTATTACGGCTACATACAATGTTTCTACCAAATTGCTGAAGAATAATAAAATTGCAACAAAATTGAATTCTAAGTTTAGAAGACTCCGTATCGCTTTTTCTAGGTCACTGGCTTTTAAATTGTGTTCACTTTGTTTGCTCACACACATTGATAAAAAGTTTTACTTGTGAGCTGTATTTAATATTTTTAAGATAAGTCTTTTTCAATATCTTCCAAGAAAATTGACACTTATCGTCTCATCGATTTGGTCGTTTTTCTTATCTTTGTCGCAATCATGCGAAAATAAAAAAAATCTACAGATAACCAAGTCCAATTTGGTTCAATGCAATGGTTCTTTGATTAAAAAATAGGCTAACCCTCTTGTCAAGCAAAGAGTCGACTATACTTTTAGTAAGTTCTTCAAAAAATTTGGTGGGCCCCATAGCCCTTATGTTTCAACCCCAATTTATTATTATTAGGTTAGATAATTAAGTATTTAAATAAATGTAAATACTAGAAAATGAATAAAATAATATTAAATATAAATAAAATCGAAAAATACAAAATTGCCTAAGAAATCAAAGAACCATTCTTAAACATATATACATATACCTAATACAATACACAATTTGTGTCCAATTTGATCATTGACCTCGATAAAAGTTTCTCTTTGCGAACTAAATCCTTTACATGACCTTTCGATTGGAACTGAGTAAGCCTTATTGTGTATTTCTGTATGTTGGGTAAGTATATATTATTTATTTATTGATTGCTGATTGTTTTGTACTCTATATGTACAGTATTTATATGTTTATTTATTTGTAATAGTTATGAGTGAGTATATGAATACTTTCGTATTACGAGTTAGTTATTATGTTTGGCAGAAAATGTGATTCTGCACATTTTTGAGATTGAAATATTAACTCAACATAACATACACGATTGTAATTCTTGAAGGTTTAAGCAGAGGTTCTTCTACATCTTGCTACCACTAACAAGTTCTTTCTGAATAAAAAAATATATATTTTCCCCAGAATAGGAATTTCTCCTGTATTGGTAGGTTGACATACATTCAAATTACAAAAAATCACAAACACAAACACCCAGACCCTGAACAACAACTTGTAGATCTTACAATTACTTGACCCGTTGGGAATCATACCTGCGACACGCAGCACAGGTGTCAATCGCTTAGGAACTGCGTCAACTGTGGCGCCAAACAAATTCAATAAATATGGCCTAGCTTTCAAGCTACGTTAAGGTCACAGCTCTTTAGAGGTACCCGCACCCATCCCGCACCGCCTCGTCGCACGGTGTCCACTCGTTGTCGACAGGTGGTCCACGGTTGGACAGCAATGACAACGCGCGGTTGACGTAAGTATGCGAGCGGCGAGTTGTCACCGTGTGGTCCACCGACCGCGCGTGTAGGGCTTACGACTAAAGCGATCCGGTGACGCTACGGAGTTGTTATAGTGAGCGCACACCCATACAAGTCCATGGAAAGAATGCTAGCCGCAGGAGCCGAGGCGGTGCGGAGTGGGTGCCGGGTGGCTGTAATGAGCTGTGACCTTTATTTTGTTATCAATGATGATGGTTGTAGGTAGCTATGAAGAAGCTTTAAATCGCTTGAATTTATATATTAACTTTATATAAGCAAAGTACCTTGATTTCTGATAAAGACTGGAATTTTAATATGGATGGACTCAACAATTTTGGTTACTGCGAACATTTTCCTTGATTCGTTGAAAAAGTTTTTCGTTTATTATTGACTGAATTACAATAACATAAATACAATATTTCAGCGTGTTTCGTTTACTTTATTACACGTAATTTTGTTTTCATCTGTTTATTGAAAATGTAAATAAGTACATCTTCAGTCTTTACAAATCCTTACTAATGTCAAAAATTTGAAAGTTTGGATATTTGGACGGATGGATAAATGGAACGTCTGAACGAATTCTGATGAAATTCATCACAGAGGTACATTGCAGTCTAGATAGGACACTTTTATCCCGGTATTTTAATTCCCTGAAACAATTAACAAACTCCACGCGGGCGAAGCCGCTAGAAACAGCTAGGTTATCGTTTTGTTTATTTTCAGAATGTTGAATACATAAAAGGTTTATAGTAATAATATTATTCGGTTTAATAGTAATAACCCATCAGTAGCCGATAAACAAGTTGTTGGACTTAACAAAGGTTATTCAAATATTGAATAAAGACCTCTTCTGAAATATTTACCAGTAGGATTAAAGGAAAATTATTATAAACACAGTTTAAGTAAACGAAAATTTAATTAACAAGTTTGAGGATCATTCGTGGTGTAAGTAACATAATTATCTGATCTATGATAAGCGTGATTTGATGCCCTCGTACCGACACTAAAGACGAAGAACATTTAGTTTTAGTTCAACCTTCAAAATCACCCAGTAATTAAAGCTGAGGCTATATAGGCAGCGATATAGGCAGCGATTAAACATACGACTGGAAGAGCAAAACGAGTTACACAGTGGTATCGCTGAACACACACACAAGTGTTTAACAGATGTTTATCTCTCTTGTGGTAAGACGGTTAATGTCTAAAGTCATGACACCTGTGGGGTACCTAGAAGTGTCTTAATTTGTCACAATTCTGACACCAGAAGGTGCCACATATCCTCAAAAAATAAGATATCTTCTATCAGCCTAGCATCCTACTCTTGGGGAAAGGCCCCCAAAAGTATGTTTGGATGTTTTTTGTGTTTGTTTTTTTTTTTAAATACGTTGCCCCACTCTAGGAATTTCTCCTGTGCCGTGGTTGCGTTTACAAACAAAGAAAATCATATACACAAACACCCAGACCCGAAACAAATACTTGCAGATTATACAAATATTTTTTCCGTGCGGGGATGGAACCCGCGACTCACAGCGCAGCAGTCCAGCCACTGCGCTTAATTAGTAACTTTTACCATACATTTAACCCCATAACTTACAGTTTTTCCATCTCAATCACACATTAGCTCAAAACTCCACTTAATCGGTACCAGCACAGCATCAAAACTGACACTAGCTTATTCAGCAGAAACACAAAAGGTTCATAGACAAGCTACAATAGAAAAAGTTCCTGAACAGAACCATTTGCAATGTCTCAATGCTCTTTGTGTTCACTTTATGAAATGTCTCCTGAACTTTTATCTGCGACTGAAAATTTTAAACAGTAGTAAAATCTTTGTGGTTTTAGTTATTGTATTGGATGGTAGTTGCTTTAGTTCTTAATAGTAATTGTTGTTTACTTTATCTTAGAGTATTATGATGTCCTGGTACACGTGTTTCTAAAGCACGGTTCGGGGAAAATCTTGCGTTGTATAAAAAAAGCTTTAGCTAAACTTACTCTTTTCTCAACTATATTGTCGGCTTCCAATATAACCGTACAGCTGAATATCGGTATTTTAGATAGAACGCCTTCCTATCTGACCACCACAACCCAGTAACTGGGTAATGCAATACCACTTGGCAAGGTTATAACTACATTTACATCTAAAATCGCATAAATTAATATTACAAATATTTTTATTATTTTCAATTTATAAAATTCCATTATGTCTGTTGTTGTAACTGTCTATTACAGTTTTTCTTAACTTCATTACAGTCGGTTCACGTAAAATTACAATATTGAGCTGCATCCGATAAAACGAGAAGCGAGCCTCATTAAATGTTGTTTTAATTATTAAAGTGAAGGTGTTAATTCTTGCTCTGAAGATAGAAAGGAAGAATAAAAAATTGACGTCAAAAAATAAAATTCATTCAAAATGGTATATAATACCTTTTGAATGAAAAGTTATTTTTGGAAGTCGGTGACTTTGTTTCTTATTTCCCTGACTTTTTGTCTTCTTTGGTACAATCATTTTATCGTATTTTGAGGCCTGCTTCGTGCTAGAAAGAGCAAAGTGACTGAAAGAAACTGAATAGCCATAACAGCAACCATTTTATGCTGAAGAGAATGTAGTCTTCTCTAGACTTTTCGGTCAGCTTCCAGTCTAAGCCCATACGTACACAACGCGACGCAAGTCTCCGATACCTTACGACTTGTACGGACCTCTATGAATTTGTATTTCGATAGTGCTCGGTACTCGTGTTGAATGGTACGTGTTTACGTACCTAGCCGTACACGCGGAGCATTTCATCAGCACCGTACTATAACCCTTTTTTTTTGTTTTTTAGCGTGGTAAAATCAACAAATGAGAATGGGAGGACATTCAGGGCAGAGCGGGAGGGAGGACGCTGTCCTCTACCTGACGCGGCCCGCCTCCTCCTTCGTGAGCATGACTGTTTCGCAGGAGGCGACCGCTTCCCACTCCGTCTTGCCCCGCAGCATGGCCTCGACTAATGCCTGGCGCGTCAGGTCTCGATCTATCGTCGTCGTGAGGACACGGTGGTGCTCTGCCCAAGCGGGGCAGTCCTGCACCGTATGCTCCACCGTGTCCGTCGGACGATCCTCGCAGTGGTGACACCCAGGCGTTTCTTACCTCCTCATCAGATACAGGTACCCCCCGAAATTTCCGTGTCCGGTAAGGACCTGCGTCACGCGGTAGGTCAGGACGCCGTGACGCCTATCCAGCCACTCCTCAAAGAGGGGTCTTACCCCCGCGGTTGCGGCGTGCCCGGGTATTGTAGCCCTTAATAGGTTTTCAATGATATAGCTACGATCGACTGATGTCCGCGTTCATCACCGATCGAGCACAACAGCCAGTGTAAGCGTAGAAAGCACAAGTTATTACTATCCTTAAAGTATCTCAACTTGAATAAAATCTCATCTCGAATCAACCATATAAAAAATGGCTCAAAAGTACCTTCACTAAAGCGTCCCGACATAACCATCGTCAAAAAAACCGCACGCAAAATACGCGCATTTGACGATACCAGCCCGTTATACAATACAACCATCGTCAAAGCAAGCAACCAGTCCAAATCTCTCATGTTTTTCTTTTGTCCCGAATGAACGGAGATTAGATAAAATTAATGACTCAACTTTAAGGCCAGTTTCCAACCAAATTATTATTTATATAAGCTTTACCTTGAATAAAGTATGGTACGTACAACGTCTTACTTTTTTCTGCCTCGAGACCGCCTAGGTGACATAGTAGCTTCATTTTTGTTAGTACATATCATCTTTGAAATTGATATTGTTATGTATAAAAGGCTTTCTTTTTAGCTTACCTATGTTAGCTTTTACATTATTTTGTTTATAATACTAATACGGGTCATGAAATGTCTTTTTATTTGTCAAATAATCTTCAAAAGTAAGGATACTGTTTCAAGATAATAAGATATTTTTGTCAGATATAATATTTTATACGTGTGTTACATATTATAATAAAAACAATTTGATTTATAAAATTGAAAAAACTTATCTTACAATACATAGGTATTTTCAATGTTTAGTTTTATATGATACATTGGGATTGGAGTTTGATATGTAGGGTTTATTATTACGTTTGTGGAAATATTTGGAAGATTTGAGATTTGGTTTGATGAAAAGAGAGTGATAAGAGATATAGGATACATTAGAAAAGCCCGAGAAAAACCCAAGAGAAGAGAAGAAAGAGAGAGAGGAAAACTCATATCACATACAATTTATAACTTAACTAAGCGTAAACAGCAATTCAGTAGTCAGTCTAGTTCCCTTGCTTAAGTATTCAAGTAACAGTATCTTATTTATTCTCGCCTGGAGGCGACCACAGTGAACGAGTATCTGTATTTACTGAATTTGATCGAAACGTCGATCTAAAAACGAGGCTTCGATCTTCCTAAGTCCTATTTTATAGTCTGATAGTTTTTTTATCGCCGTTTTATTAACTTGCCAGAACAATAAAACTGTGGACCCTACTAAGAATAGATATTTTTTTCTATTCCAACAATTTATTTTCTTTATTTTCCTGGGAGGAAAAGGAGGCTAATAATTTCAACTTTTTTTCCCCGAAATTATTATATTTCCTTTGCGTTGAAAAGGTAAAATGTAACACCGTTTTCCTTTTTCCGTTTGAGAGTCTATAAATTTTATTTTTTGAAATGCACACTGTAGGTGGAAACTTTTTTTGAGTAATGAACAAGAGCAGGATGTCCAATTAAATGATATCCGACTGAGAGGACATTTCTGCTCTTTCATTTTTTGTATTTTCAATTTTTTAACATTTTAATGTTGCAATTAATTTAGTAGTTTTTTTTTTGTTAATTGGAGCAATGAAGTTTGAACATATAGAAAATGTTGAGTGTAGATTTAACGATACTAGTTACCAGACTGGTTCCGTACTGAAGCAATTTTGAAACAAAACAAATGTGCTTTTCCCTTCAAATTATTTAATCACAAACAGTAAACGCGGTTCAAAAAGAGGAGCTCGTGGCTAAATAAATACAGCCACACAGGCCGATCTTCCGGGCTAAGCCGCGCTTGCCGAGGTTGGTCTGTGGATGGGTGACCATTTGTCATAGGGAGTTTTCTCCGTGCCTCGGAAAGCACGTAAAGCCGTTGGTCCCGGCTGTCATTTGTAGATCTTTGAAAGTTTGACAACCAGTCTTACCATGGGGTATCGTATAAACCAGTTATTGGGTTGTGGAGGTCCGACAGGCAGTCGCTCCATGTAAAATACTGATATCCAGTTGCATCTGGTTTGCCTGGAAGCCAACCCCAATATAGTTGGGAAAAAGCTAGGCAGATGATGAGTAAACGCTGTTCAATACAGGTGTCATTTCTAGTGTGGCTAATACTTTTTAGAAAAAAAAATACCTATGTTTGCACATTTAATTTGAGATTACGCTAGAATAATCCAGAAATATTTCTTGAACCGCCTAATGCCTTCTAAATCAAAAATCGGGTGAGTGTTAGTAGCTTCTTCAGACGAAAGATAATGTATGTGCATATTTCTTGAGATGTGTTCCACCTCTACTTGTTCTCAACTTTTTTCTCCTTTAGTTGAATTTCAGATTTCGTTATGATATTAACGGACTTTTGATGATAAAAGAGGATGTTGTTTCAGGAATAGGTACATTGGGCGGCAAGTTGTGGGTGACTCGCCGTCCGATCATGGATCTTGCCCGGGTCGAAGGCTCGTCGTGTTCCACGCGCGCCTCAAAGAGCTGTCAGCAATCTGACAGGGCTGCCAAGGTCGCGGGACTGTCTCGTTAGGAACCGTGAACCTGGAGCAATCAGGTTAATAATGTCTTTGTCAAATAGACAGGCGAAAACGAAGCGTTTCCGAACCGAAGCGAGACGTCAGTCCGATAGTTCTGTCACGCTATCGGATCGCTTATGCTTTTCTATGTGATACATTACAAATGAAAACGTCACGCTTCGTATTTGTCACGCCTGTCTGTTTGACAAAGGCTTAGCTGTACATTATTGCTGTGTTTAATAAGCCTCGTGCCCAAAAAAATCGTTTTTTTTAGTCGGCTTGCAGTCCAAACGAAAGTAACTGAATATCAGTATTTTACATTGAGCGAGCCTATCTGTCCAGCACAAATCAGTTACTGGGTAATACGAATCACCTTTTTTTTATCGTGGTAAAATCATCAAATGAGTCCTCCCACCCAGGGCAGGGCGGGAGGGACTGTCAAACTCGTACTGACTAAAATCCACTGTGTCCTTCACTAGCCCTTTACGTACCGGGGCCACGGTAATTCGTAAGTCCCGCGACCCCGACAGGCTTTGGCCCTCTACAGGCCCCGTCACTATGCTGACACTCCTTGAGGCGCGCATGAAACACAACAGGCCATCGACCCGGGCATGGTCCATGGTCGGACAGCGAGTCGCCCGAATCACCTTAGACAGTAGGTACCCATTGGCCAACATAGGGACGCGTGGCATAACCTACGGTCCACCTGTACGGCTTCGATGATGATATGGCTAAATGGTATGAATTATCAAATAGGTACCTTTATAGGAGTGAAAATACACAAAATCGAGTACAATATAATTAAATTACTCACATCGCATGTTCTCAACTGTACATTGCACTACATTAAATTTACAGTAAACGGTACAATTATGTTCAGCCGAGTATTAAAATTAAATGCTTTCAGGAAAAATCACGCATTGCTTTGTAATAATGTTCATAAATCCCGCAAACTACTCGTAATTTAGTTTGTTATAATTACTTTTAAATGCAGTTTGTATTTCGTATAAATGGCCTTGCATTTAGTTAATAAAGTTTTTAATGAATATAAATGCCTATTTAAGGCTTATTCGATTAAGAAAATAAATGTACAATATCACGACTTTTGTTCAAACAGATGGGCAGTGCTGTCAGACTTGACTAACCTAAACTAAACCAAACTGTAGCTCCATTTGTTCTTTGCGTTCCAGGACTGCGGTACCCTTCTTAGAGAGTCCCGCGGCCCTGTCAGGCTATTTGATTATAGAGGCCCCAGTTTTCCGACAGTACAGAGGCACGGGTGGAATACGAAGCGCCGTGTTGACTCGAACCTTGGCCTGATCGTTAATTGGACGGCCAGCTTCACATTACTCGTCGTCCACTAGCCTGTTACTGTGGTAGCTGGACTCTTGATTCCATTAGAGACATATTTACTAAAATCTTTTTTTAATCGTGGTAAAATCATCAAATCACTCCTCCCAGGGCGGGATAGGAGGGACTGTCAGACTTGTACTGACTAAAATGCACGGTGATATTTCAATAGACCTTTACGTTCCAGGGTCACAGTTACCTGATGAGACAGTCCCGCGACCTATACTTACTAGACTAACAAGACAAGTTATCAGTAGAATCTATCTATATGTCACGGCTAAAGGTAGGTGTGAACCTAAACTTAAGATTAGCCGGCTAAACCTAGGTTTATCTTCGACGAAATGTTAATGTTAGTTTGTTCTATCTTTAGCCGGCTAAACTTAGGTGTAGCTGCAGGTCCTTGGCTAAAAATGTAGAAGGAAGGAATGGTCTTGCTTTCGCGGGGCGTCCACGCTTCCCAGCATGTCGACGGAGCCCCGCTTCGCGGGGCTCCTACTTCTGGGTGGTTTAAAAAAAAAAATAACCACGAAGAGGATGGCGGGGTCTTTCAGACCCCGCCATCCTCTTCTAACCTAAATTGTCCGAGTCGGGGTGCCAGCGAGTCCCGAGCTCGCTTCGCTCGCTCATGTGTAATGAAAGTGATTATTTTTTAATAAAGTTTTCGTGTCAAAATAGTAAACATTATTACATTGTTTCCTTTTCCATTTCCTTCTACATTTTTAGCCAAGGACCTGCAGCTACACCTAAGTTTAGCCGGCTAAAGATAGAACAAACTAACATTAACATTTCGTCGAAGATAAACCTAGGTTTAGCCGGCTAATCTTAAGTTTAGGTTCACACCTACCTTTAGCCGTGACATATACATATAATAAATCTGTAGAAGGGTCAATTCTGTACATTGAAAATATTGATAAAATAAATAGCGGGGGGTGTTGCTGGATCGATGCCAAACCCAAATATGTGTTTAAAAAAAATGTCTGTCTGTATGTGCAGGCATCACGTGAAAACTAACGGTTCGATTTCGATGAAACTTGGTATAATTATACCTTATTATCCTGTGCATAAAATAGGATACTTTTTATCCTGGAAAAATACGTAGAAAAAAAAATCTTATTTTTCAGTACAGAACGCGAGCTCAACAGCAGTAGCTCAATAGAGGGATCTCCTTAATTATTATAGGCTTAGCCGTATTTGGGTCCAATAGATATTTATAAGATGTCATTGTCAGAGTTACTCAAAATGGAGAAATAAACCATCCACGCGAAGACCGACATCCGCGCGGACGGAGTCGCGGGCGGAAGCTAGTATACAATAAAACTACAATAACAAAATATATTCCTTAGATACTTTCTATATTATTTATTTTTAGACCCGTAACACACAATACAAATACTCTTCCCTCCCAACTTTAAGGCTCAGACAGACTTAGTCAGAATACACAAACCTTTCAAAACGGAGACCAAACGAACCTCCATGACAACAGAAGTACACGTTACAAGTTATATTTTATGACACAAGAAGACGGCGTACCTTTTGTTGAGGGTACCCAACTAAATCAAAGAGGAATATTTCAATAAATATCACCTATTCGAAAACGTCACAAGACTAAAATACAGCAACAAAACGGCTGTCTCTCTCCGCTTTTGGTAAACATCATATCATTTTCAGTGGAAAAGCAAAACAAATTTCGAGAAATCTTCTAAAACTTTAGAGACACAACAAAAATAAGCATCCAAAACACAATCGCATTTAATGTGAAAGTGTATTAGGTACATATTTCAATAAATATTATATATAGACTTTAGACCATGTAACACAACTCTTTCCTCGACCAATTTAAGAGCGCGTAACCAGAAAGTTGGCAACATCGTAAATAGCTGTCAAATATTTACTACTGTTAATTAATTTGGTAAATTAACTGTTTGAAAATAAGAAATAGGGCTCTGTAGTGCACTAATAGATATAGGAATGCAACTAAAACACTGAATTTGGTGTTGTGACCATTTCAGGTGTAAAAAAGGCACTTCAAGTTCCCAAATTTTTTTTATCTAAAACTATATATTCGGTGTTACGATATTAATTATTGCGTTCCCTATTCAATTTTTTTGTGCACTACAGAGCCATATTTCTTATTTCTATACAGTAACATTGCCAAAGCAATTAAAGCTTGTTAATATTTGGCAACTATTAGTGACGTTGCCAACTTTCAGAATACGCGCTCTTAAGGCTTAAAACAGACTACATCACAATTCACAAACATTTCAAAACGGAGACAAAACAAACGTTCATGACAACAGAATTACCTTCAAAAGGCATTGGTAGGTATGCGTCATTTGTCGACAATATCGAGAGCACAAAGACTGTCTGCCCTTTGTCGTCGGCTTTGTGAACCCGGCTTTATCTACAAAACGCTATGCAATTGCATAGAACGACTGCGACTTTAACTGAAGACTAGTGCATGTAATGATAGGGTGGCAAAATGTGGGAATTACGTTTGTGGTCTTTGGTGGAACGGGAGTTTTGTTAATTAAGTATTGTTTAATTGATACTTGAAAAACTATTTTCCTATAGTTAAAAATAAAAGCAGTTTTTGCTGTCAGATCATGAGTTCAAATCCTATCAATTATTCATAAGCTTATTTAAAAATATTGTTAATCGTCTTCACTATTCTCATGACCTTGTTTATTTGTTAATCCAGTCAATAAATCTTCAAACATCCTTACTTCCAATCTAAAATTTTCATGTTTTATATATATATTTTTTAACGTATTTACTCACCTTTTAAACATTCTCTGGACTTCAAAAAAATATTCTATACCAAAATTAGCCAAATCGATCCAGCCATTCTCGAGTTTTAGCGAGACTAACGACCAACAATTGATTTTATAAACTCGTACATAGATTCTTTCCAGTATACTTTTTGCGTTAGATGCTTCAATTGCATTCGGCATACATACTGGACTATCAAGGCGTACAATTTTTGACAACATGAGTGAGATGAGTAACACGTTTTAACCTCTTCATCAACCAAAATCACCCATTTTGAATCAATAGAACCACTCACGAGAAATAAGCTATCAAAAGCCGATGAAACAGAGCCGTCTTCCAAAGAGATAGGTACGAATACTCGTAGGGCGTGCTAAAGGGAGGTAGTTACCGCGTGTTACGGCTCGTTTCCATGCATTTTTAACAAGAGGGCCATTGGAGAGGGAGTCGGGACGTACACTCGTTACGGAGGGAACGGAGTCAAGCGGCGCAGGTCCCGACTTGAAAATAATTAGGACTGCGTCTAATGTGGGACGGTTTTCTGGGTTTCGGGATCGTTTGAGATGTTTTGGTGTATGAATGTGTTAAAGTATGTGAACTTATAATTCTGTGTAAACTTAGAAGTTGAATTTAAAAGTTACGCTACAATGGCATTTAGTTTTTTCTTTTTTTTAACATATTAAAATCATCAAATGTGTCCTCCCACCCAAGGCAGGGCAGAAGAGACTGACAGACTTTTTTTTCTATCGTGGTAAAATCATCAAATGAGTCCTCCCACCCAAGGCAGGGCGGGAGGGACTGTCAGACTCGTACTGACTAAAATCCACGGTGTCCTTCAATAGCCCTTTACGTTCTGGGGTCACGGTATTTCGTGAGTCCCGCGACCCCAGGCCATATATCGATGGAGCAAAGATTTTCAAGTGTTTGGCCAAAATTAATCAATGAGAAAATAATGTAGACATTTCATTTGTATAATTTTACAAAAAGAAACTAAATAGTCATTTATCACAAAAATCTAGTATTTGAGATTTTAGAAATACCAACAGGGTACAAAAGTTATGACATGGAGTAACTCAAGAACCTGATACATACTGATATGTATTAAATGATAACCCATCCACCGACTGTCCTAGAGAAGCGGGACTTACCCTTGAATTCCACCCGGAAGGCTGTTATATAGCCACGAGAGATATAGTTATATATCTTCTTACATAAAGAATATTATATTATCTTACAGTTCCTTGTCACTATAGTTGAGTGTAGAGCGGGAGATATCCTTTGTGAACCATTTTCTATCTATTTTTAGTGAACGCGTTCATTGTTAGGGTCGGTTCTCACTTATAAAAGCGGTATCCGTGTTCTCTGATACGCGGTACTGCGGTTTTTTTTATTTAGGGTTTTTTATCTGAGACATGGCAACCCCATCAGACTCTTTTACAAAATATCTTCCTATTTATCATCAAATTATAATGAATCTTATCATCTATTAATTATGATATACTCGTATATTAAAATTAACTTACAACATGGAAAGAACTATCTTACGAAATATTTTTTGTTACCAACAATCGTTGTCTGACGATGATCTGACGGCACGGTTAGCGCAGTGGCTAAGCGATTGGACTGCTGCGCTGCGTGTCGCGGGTTTGATTCCCACACGGAACAAATAGTTGTATGATCTATAAGTAGTTGTTCCGGGTCTGGCTGTTTGTGTATGTGAGTTTATATGTTTGTAAACGCACCCACGACACAGGAGAAATTCCTAGTGTGGGGCAACGTTTAAAAAAAAATTAAAATTGCGATTGATTTTTAACTTGCCTCTCCCAGGTCATCCTACAAATGGTTGTGTGCTGGTTCCTGTGGTGAACCTTTAATATAAAGCCTCTAACCAGGGTTACCGAACCGAACCAATCTATCCATCCAACTAATATTATAAATGAAAAGGCTCGGATGTTTGCATGGATGGATGGTTTATGCTAAAAACTAATCATCATCTGCCTAGCCTAGCCTTTTCCCAACTATATTGGGGTCGGCTTCCAGTCAAACCAGATTCAGCTGGATATCAGTATTTTACATGAAGCGACTGCCTGTCCGACCTCTACAACCCAGTAACTGGGTAATACGATACCCCATGACAAGACTGGTTGTCAGACTTTAGAGCTTCTGACTAACACTAACGACTGTCAAAGATCTACAAATGACAACCGGGACCTACGACTTTACGTGCTTTCCGAGGCACGAAGGAAACTCGCTATGACAGATGGTCTCCCATCCACAGACCAACCTCGGCAAGCGCGGCTTAACCCGGAAGATCGGCCTGTGCGGCTATATTTATTTAGCCACGAGAACTATTTATCTAGTATTTTTGTAAACTTAAAATTGAAATTATTTATTGTCGACTTTCCACCACTAGACGATTATTAGTTACGTTATTATAACAGCTTTTTGAAATACGAGTGCACCAAAAAGATAAATCATATAATGTAAAATATTATTTCATGTGTGTACAATAAATAATAAGAATAAACCATTGTTTCATAATCAATTCAGTTCCAAAGATATATCCTGAATTTTAACTTATCATTATATCAGTACTTAAGTACATAGGTACGTAAATACGTACGGCACGGTTAGCACAGTGACTGAGCTATTGGACTGCTGCGCTGCGTATCGCAGGTTCGATTCCCGCGCAGAGCAAATATTTGTATGATCTACAAGTAGTTGTTCCGGGTCTGAGCGTTTGTGTATGTGAGTTTATGTGTTTGTAAACGCACCCACGGAACTGGAGAAATTCCTAGTGCGGAGCAACGTATTAAAAAAAACAGAAATGTGTATGCAAGAGAAATAGGGCTCAGTATCGCCAACTCCTCATACATACATAAACTCACGCCTTCTTTCCAAAACTGCCACCTGCTACGATCCTTACATACTCCTTTCGCCTCATCCACATTCATACATCTGGACATACAAGCACGTCGATTGCGAGCACTACGTACCAGGCCTTCCTGAAGTACTTCACCAATAAGGTCAGTGTAGGTCGTCTTCCTTCCTATTCGCTATCTTCTCAGTAAACATTAAATATCCATTAAGACCGCTGCGTCAGGTGTGGACAAATCCTTAAACATATACTGCATGGTCATCGTGTATTCATCTTCTTCCCAACCTTTTCTGTTTGTTTTGGCCACCGCTTTCATTATATTGAAGTCAATATATAGTATTTTATAAGAAAGGGGATCAGTTTTATCTTTAATACTTAGGCCGTTGCGTTTAATGCCCGTTGTACTACCAAGCGATCTAGTAGTACCACATGAAATTTTAATTTACCCATAGTACTACTCGTTTTCTTTGTCGGGGTCGCGGGTTAGTCTAAACAGTTAACCGTGACTCTGGAACGTTAAGGGCAATTGAAGGACACCATGGATTTAAGTCAGTACGAGTCTGACAGTCCCTCCCGCTCTGCTCTTTTACCACGTTAGCAAAAATAAAACCCGTACAATGATTGCGCATACTGTCTTTGTAACTGTCTATTCAGGAGAACAACATCTTTATCCTTATGAATTGTAATGGCAATTCGATTCCCGCACTGAACAAAATATATTTGTATGAGCTACATGAAATCCCGGGTCTGGGTCTGGGACACTCCTTGAGGCGCGCCTGCATGCGCAATCATTATACGGGTAGGAAGAATTGTATGAAAGTTGACGAAGCTAAAATCGAAATTATAATACCTAGTAGTAACCCGTCTAGAATTCGCAAAGGAGCAAATAGCCATAAAGATTGATCACAAAATAATAAACAATCACAGATATACAACTAGCCAATTAGAATGTTCGAAACATGTTAACCTTCTATACAAAATTTCTAAATAATATTAACAAGCATATTAGAAACCGTTACTAAGTACAAAAGGTCAAACGTACAGACAAACTATATTTATGTATACCACAAAGGTAAATAAATAGGATACCTCAAATATGAAACCTGTCTTAAATATGGAATAAGTAATATTCTGTTTAATACAAACAACATCATCGTGTTTTGTAAACTATTAATTAAACTTTAAGCCTATCTGAATAAGAGAACATGAATGAATAAAATCAAAGAACATAATCTACTCGCTCATTTGCGAAAGCTTTTATATAAACAATTTGCTGAGATCGTAGTAACTTTCAAAAGGAAACCTAGATTCATACTAAAACATCACGCCTATAATTATTCCTCGACAGTTTAAACAGAGATTGTACTACAACCAGCAAAATACTAACCGTCTTACTACAAAAAAGTTAAACAACTTCTGCACATCATTTTTCTAAAAAAAACTGTTAACTTCAAAACGGATTTGACGTTGATATAAGAGTGGTTTTGCAGTTACGCTTCTTTTAGAAAAGTGTTCAACACATGTTTAAATTTTTTGTGAAACGACGGTACTTTAAAAAAAAAAACAAAACTTTTTTTAACAAAACACTCATGCACCCTGAACAAAAAAGAAACTAGCCAACACAATAATAATCTAATGACACAAAAACAGTACTCACTATTCTAGAATTACATTAACACAATTACATTACAACAAAGAACAGTAGTCTCCAATGAAGGGTAAAAGTCCCTTTGTAACTCCCCTTATGTCAGCAAACGTCTCGTGGTCCACTTCAAGAGACGCGATAACATCTGTAGCGAGACGTGACCGAGTGTGTAGGCGAGCTGCTCTTTTGTAGATAGTGTTTGTTCAGGTAAAAATAGTTTGGATCACTCTAAGGTCCGTCGATATCCGTCTTTGTGGAAAAGTTTTGCGGAACCTGACAAATCCCGACTCAAGTTTTTACCAAAAATTCACTTATAATTTTTCCAGGATCGGTATGTGTGGAGTTATTAAACTAAGAACTTTATGTAGATTATAATTTGGAAAACAGCTCAATACAAATCAATTATGGAAGAGTATCGTTTGACAATCGCTTTCGACAAGTTACCAAACCGTGGCCAAATCTATATATATATATATATATATATATATCTATATATATAAAAATGTTATGTTGGTTTGTGTATGCTTTAAAAACTCAAAAAGTACTGTACCGATTGAGCTGAAACTTTAGCATGATATGTAATCCGCATCAAGGATTGTTTTTATCTATTTTTTGCATCAGTCACATATCCGCAACCGCGAAAAAACAGTTTTTTTAACGATCAGCTCTGTACCAGTGACCGCGCCATCTACCGGAAGCGAGGATAACACTCGCTGACAACCGCAGTCGTAATGACGCAGTCACATGAGAAGAAATTTTAGCATGATATATAATCCGCATCAAGGATTGTTTTTATCTATTTTTTTTTTGTTGAAAAAACAGTTTTTTGTGCCACAGCGAAGCGGGGCAGGGTACAGCTAGTAACAAATATAATTACCATAAATCGGCTTACCTGTCAGTCTTCTAGAAATATTCTGCAATTAAAGCAGGCCTGTTGGTCTAGTGGTTAGTGACCCTGACTGCTATGCCGGCGGTCGTGGGTTCGATTCCCACCCAGAACAAATGGTTGTGTGATGAGCACGATCATTTGTTCTGTGTCTGGGTGTAATTTATCTATAATATGTATGTATTTAGAAATATATAAGTATGTTTATCAGTTGTCTAGTACCCATAACACAAGCTCTGCTTAGCTTGGGACTAGATGGCGTTGTGTGATAGTTGTGGAATATTTATTTTATTTATTTTTATAAAGCAACAGTTTAAAATTCTTCTACTAATTTAATATCATTAGAATGAATCAAATTAAAGAACGGAACAAACGTACAAAGGAACTTCTACTCGCTCTTCAGTGAACGCCTGGTGCACCACTTAAAGAGAAGCGATAGCATCTGTAGCTGTCGCACGTGACCTAAGTATGTAGGTAGGAACGCGATGCTTTTTTGTTTGTCAAGATAAAAATTGATCTTTACTGAGTTGTCGTTTTACGGTTGAAGCTACTTTAAAAAACTAGGGATAGTTAACAAGACCTGTAGAAGAAAAGGAACAGGTTAAAGATATAGTCAAAGTTTTTTTTTTATTTGTGGTAAAATCATCAAATGAGTCCTCACACCCAGGGCAGAGCGGGAGGGACTGTCAGACTCGTACTGACTAAAATCCACGGTGTCCTTCAATAGCCCTTTACGTAACGGAGTCACGGTAATTCGTGAGTCCCGCGACCCCGGCAGGACCTACCACTAGTCTAAAGAAACATTCTAGACATGGATAAAACATTAAATTGGAAATTGGTCCTGGAATAATCAACGCCAATGCATACCTCGCACCAACCATTGGGTGATTAGATTAAATTATAATGATGAACTGTCTAAATACGTTAGTTAAAGATACAAATATGGTAATTAAACGACCAGATTTCCCGGATTGGTGGATTATTTTGGTAGTAGGATTATTTTTTGACCTTCAATACACCCATGTTTCCAAAGTATTAGGCAGAGCTGACAGATATGTTTTGTCTCATTTAAGACGATCGAGTATCAGACTTAATGCGGCTGTCGAGAAACAACGGAAAACCGACTTGTGACTCAAACTCCGGTTTCTGGACTCAGCAAATGTGTGGTCCGCGCGGAGAAGCGGTGACAGCCACTCGTCCGCGCGGACGAGCGGTATCGTGTGAGGATAGCCATACCATGTACTCATTTATTCATTTCATGGTAAAATCATCAAATGAGTCTCTCCACCCAGGAGGGACTGTCAGACTTGTACTGACTAATAATGTCCTTCAATAGCCTTTTACGTTCCGGGGTCATGGTAATTCGTTAGTCCCACGACCAATACAACGTATATAAATTATTTCAAGTCCTGTACTTCTCGATTCCACTTTAAAAAACCTGCAACTACACAAACAAAAGCCATATCTTCGTATGTACAATTGTCTTTGCCCCCTCCTGGAAATCACGCTCAAAGGACGCGCTCTGCGGAAACAATAGAACAAGATGCTTGATAGGACACACGGTGCCTTATCGAACATCTTTAATATTAGTTGTGGGGTACATTGGTGACTCCTGTGTGCGGTTTGTTTGTGTGAATGGGGTGTGTGTGTGTGTATTTTGGGGTATTCAAAGTTGGGGGGATTGTATCTGTAATTACTATACGTGAAGTATTTTCTTCTGTTTTTCAAATTGAGGAAGTTTATGATCTCTGATAGAATTATTTACCCCAACTGATTCTATTTCAGTAATAGAACAATAGACTTTTTTTGTTTTAAAAAAAAGGTCATTGAGTGTATCCTCCACGGGCATGCGGGCAGCGAGTAATGGGCAACTCGCTGTCCGACCATGAACCATGCCCGGGTCGACGGTGCGTTGTGTTCCACGCGCGCCCCAAAGCCTGCCGGGGTCGCGGGACTTATGAATTACCGTGACCCAGGAACGTAAATGGCTATTGAAGGACACCGTGGAATTTAGTCATTACGAGTCACGGAATCATTTGACGATTTAACCACGTTAAAAAAAAAAGAAAAAAAAATATACTCCAACTCCTGATGAAGTGAAAGAAACTAGATTTGCTTTATAAACAATATGTTTTTTCAGTTGAACTTTACGTCTCAAGGCTGTGGTAGGTCTCTTGAGGATCCGAAATCCGGAAACCTTGGTCAGCATCAGTAAACTATACGCGCATTTGGGAAAACAAGAATCACGTGTCACAGTGCGTGACAAATAAAAACTGTTTCAAAATAAACGTCTTTAATAATTTCGTTAAAAATAATGAAATATCCGCACTACATAAAATAGCCCTGTATATTATGGGAGTCTGCTACATATGTGTAGCATGGTCAGATTTTCAGAATTGAAATTGTTTACGTTAACCAAGTTTGATATTATATTTCTGTTGAAACAAAACAATTATAACATACATAGGTACTAGTTTATTTGAATCAAACAAAGTGATTCGAATAAAATGAAATTGAAGAAGGCAATGCACTTCAGTGGTGTTTACAGCGAGCGTATTGCAAAATGTCGGTACAAAGTAATTAGATATATTGCTGTACATATATGTGTACATTTAGTTGGTGTGTCTGTGTGTCCAACACATGGGTAAGTGAGACTTTATCTCCGAGTTGTTTCGTCTGATTTATTTCTTTTATGTTCTGTAAGAGGCTTTATCAACAATATGGTGGGAATTAGGAAAAGAAATACGAGATTAATGATTTGTTTTACTCCATTATAATGAAACTATATAATCATTGCTATAGTCAAATAAAAAAGGACGAAGGAAAGACGATTGTCTTTCCTTTCCATATGAGTTGAGAAGATATCTTGTGTCAAAGTTAATTAAGACTCTTCTTGGGACCCCAGAGGTTTCTGATTTCACTTAAATTGATTTCATGTAAGTCCAGGTTTCTTTACGATGTTTTCTTTGACCGTTGAAAGTGATGTCCAAACTGATCTTACAAAGTAGGTACATTACTGATGAAAAAGATTGGTAATTGCCAGAATTTGAATTTACAACCTTGTACGAGAGAATCGCGGTGTTTTACTCTTTTTGTTTGTTTACAAATACTAACTTTTTTTTTAATCGTTGCCCCACGCTAGGTATTTGTGTCGTAGGTGCGTTTACAAACATAGAAACTCACATACTTTGTGTACACCCACACCCGGACACTACTTGCAGATCATACAAATATTTGTTACGTGCGGGGATCGAACATGCGACACGCTGCGTAGTAGTTGATCGCTCAGTCACCACTGGACCTACCGTGTCAATATGTATAGAAAACATTTTATAGTAACAAGAGCAAAGGTTTTTTGTGGGTTTATTAACTCAAAATTAATAAACCGATGTTTTTATTTCTTGCCTTTTCCTAAATGTAAGGTATAGTTATTAGTATAATATATTTTAAGTTACTTTGTCGCATTAGTTTTAACAACTGTAACGACAAACGTGACATGTGTGTGTGATAAATAAATAAAATAAAAATAAAGTATTATTTAGAAGTCGGAACAAATAAAATTATAACAAAGAGATTCAACGCTCTAAATTATTATTAATTAACCTTTTTAACATCCACGCCCTTTAGCTCATATCTTATTCGCGGATCAACACAAACTTATCCACTGTTCCAAAGAGATACCAAGCATACTTCTCCTTAAAGGCTCCGCTGAAATCTTTCCATAGGGAAACTCGTCAAAACTTGGGCAAAGTCGGAAATAAACTTTCGTATGGTGTTACAAAAATTATATCAAGTAAGGTTTTAATATCACGTTCTTAAACAGAAATTGAACTGTTATGTGCGGTTGGTTCCATATTATATTTTCTAGTCCTTAACAGACATTTTTAAGACCTCTTCATGATAAGCTGAGTGATGAAGCGTTTTAAATATTCCTCATATTATAGACTTTTTTTTACGTGGTATAATCATCAAATGAGTCCTCCCACCCAAGACTGACCAGGAGGGACTGTCAGACTCGTACTGACTAAAATCCACGGTGTCCTTCAATAGCCCTTTACGTTCCGGGGTCACGGTAATTCGTACAGTCCCGAGACATTATATTATAGCCTACTACTATTATTAATGTGAAAGTTTGTTTGGACGAATGTTTGTTACTCATACACACAAAAACTACTTAAGTATTTGGATGAAATTTGGTACATAGATAGTTTGTAATCTGGATGAACACATAAGATAGTTTTTTACCCGATTTTCCCGTAGGATATATTATAGTTGTAGCGGGTGAAACCACTGGTGTTAATATACTCATAAGCCCAAATAAAATTAATTAAATAATAGCATTCATTTGAAAATGTGCGTTAATAAACGCGCGTGCGCCCAGCACGCTAATCAATGCGCTTGTGTGCGTGCGCGCACTGCCTTTATGTTTGTGTACTACATTATGTACGTTGTTGAACTTCTGCTTCGTAATCTATATATATAAAAATGTTATGTTGGTTTGTGTACGCTTCAAAAACTCAAAAATAGAACCGATTGAGCTGAAATTTTAGCATAATATATAATCCGCATCAAGGATTGTCTTTATCTATTTTTTGCATCAGTCACATATCTTTTTTGTGCCACAGCGAAGCGTGGCAGGGTACAGCTAGTTATAAATATAAACGAAATCTTTAAAAGTAATGTTTTCGACTCTGAACCATCTCTGAAAATTTGGCCATACTCGTACTAATAGATATTATATAGCTGAAAAGTTCGTTTGTTTATTTGAACGTGCTTCTCTCACTGTTTAAGGCTACAGGCTATAATTTATAACATCACGGTACGACCATAGGAGCCAAGTAGATTTTTTTTAATCGTGGTAAAATCATCAAATGAGTCCTCCCACCCAGGGCACGGCGGGAGGGACTGTCAGACTTGTACTGACTAAAATCCACGGTGACGCTATTGAAGGTCACCTTTACGTACCGGGGTCACGGTAATCCGTTGGTCCCGCGACCCCGCCAGGCTTTGGCCCTCTACAGGCCCCGTCATTATGCTGACACTGTTTGAGGCGCGCGTGGAACACAACGCGCCGTTGACCCGGGCATGGTCCATGGTCGGACAGCGAGTCGCCCTTTACTCGCTGCCCGCATGCCCGAGCCAAGTAGGTAGGATAAACACACGGGCAACAAAATAAACTCTATATTATTAATGCTCAAGCTACTAGCTAATAATCAGAATCCAATTTTCTATTTCTAAATTGCATTTAATCTAGATATTTCACTGTATTTATTGTAACACTTTAAAAGTTACTTCTAACAAAATAACTTTGTCAATTTCAATTGTAATTAAGTTACCTACTGCTTTGACATCAGTCTGATCTCAAGTAAATAAGTAAATATTGACTTGAATAGAGTAACTCGCTGTGGAACTCGGTCGAGGACCTCTCCGATGACGCTTTAATTAAATTCAAAATCTATTTTAACAAGTCAGATGTATTTTAGAGGCGTAATTAAAAACTATTTGTAGATAAAATTATCGTGAATTTTATGTGAAAAATTGAATATACAGGGTGAATTTTTCAACTGGGCGTAGATATATTTGTTTATATAAATAGTAAAAAGTCTTGGGGCCGATTTTGACGAAAAGTAAAACTGCATCTTTGGCTTTTGGAAAAATCTGTAATTCCAGCCAGGTATCGAACGCGCTAATTTTGGAAATAAAATTTCATCATCATTAAGTATTACACGGGCATGTCTTTATTGGCCTTTAATACTCGGGATGATTTAGTTACCAATTACTATACGAATTTTCTGAATTGGTGGAAAAAAGAAAAGACCTAAAGATTAGGCCCAACATTTTAGTTCAGAAACATACAAACTTTTTAGTATTAATCAAAAACATTGACAAAAATATTGTTGAAATGTATAAAATTACAACTACACCGAATAATTATACTTTTTTTATTGTGGTAAAATCATCAAATGAGTCCCTCCCAGGACAGAGCAGGAGAGACTGTCAGACTTGTACTGACTAAAATCCACGGTGTCCTTCAATAGCCCTTTGCGTTCCGGGGACACGGTAATTCGTTAGTCTTGCAACCGAATAATGATACTTAATATCCAATTTTGCATGATGGAATAACTCATTGGCTCCCTGGGTATTTTCCAGTCAAAAATATTTATAAACGTTATATTTCTTTATACACCTCAATAATATATATGTCACAGCCTACTTCAGCAAACGTAAAACTGAAAACAGAA
Source organism: Agrotis puta (assembly GCA_943136025.2). Lineage (NCBI taxonomy): Eukaryota > Metazoa > Arthropoda > Insecta > Lepidoptera > Noctuidae > Agrotis > Agrotis puta. Next base: position 2,291,170 of record OW964168.2, read on the forward strand.
GCTTCCATCCCCGCACAAGTTCGCAAAAACTGATAAAATCGTATTGCACCTCAGTGAATGTAATCCACTGAAGCATAAACGAAATGCACATCTGGGGAAGCACTTCTGTGGCCCAGACACACTACTACAGAGCCCGCTAAGAAAATCCGATAGTTCTTACCAGGTGTAAGTTTTAAGAAGTTTTAAATTGAGTCGAACACAATACTTTTCTTTTAGGTATCTTTTTTTTAAGATATGGCGGAACCTCTCTTATTACTTCTCAAAAAAGGTTATACATTTTTGAAGTGAAAACTTCTTTACCGGCGTTGTGCACTTTTTTTGGAATGGGTAAAAAATGTTAAACTCGCGTCAGGACACGTGACCTGGTCGAAAATTCGTAAGACGGCGCAGAGCGCTTGCGCGAATGTTCGTGTGTGTTTATTAATATTCAAGTTTTCACTTCTGCCGGCACTTCAAGAGTGCAACCCGTCGTTTTTTTTTAAGAAATGGCGCAACCTCTCTTATTACTTCTCAAAAAAGGTTATATATTTTTTTTAAACGTTGCTCCTCACACTACTTGTTCCTCCTGTATCGTAGTTGTGTTTACAAACATAGAAACTAAAATACACAAACACCGAGACCCGGAACAACTACTTGCAGATTATAAAAATATTTGTTCCGTGCGGGGATCGAACCCGCGACACACAACGCAGCAGTCCAATTGCCCAGCAACTGCGCCAAACGCCAAACGAAAGCTTAGTCTACAATAGTTTGGTCGCGGGACTTTTCCATTACCGTGACCCCGGTTCATAAAGGGCTAGTGAAGGACACCGTGGATTTTAGTCAGTACAAGTCTGACAGTCCCTCCCGCCCTGCCCTGGGTGGGAGGACTCATTTGATGATTTTACCACGATAAAAAAAAATAGTCTACAATAGTAAAACAAAATATAAGTGTAATAACACGAGTGACCATCATTTTCTTTTCAAGCTTTCAACGGGTGGTGACAAATGAGGTGTTACTCCATACATCAACGTCACCTAAGTAACTGAGGCCTTACTCTATATATATAAAAGGAGAACTGACTGACTGACATTTCAACGTACAGCCGAAACTACTGGGGCTAGGAATGTGAAATTTTGCACACAGCTTCCTATTATAATGTAGGGGAGCGCTAAGAAGGGGTTTTTGGAAATTTAACCTTTAAGGGGGTGAAAAGGGGGAATTAGGAAAGTACGTAACCCACGCGGATGAAGTCGCGGGAAATGTGCTAGTACGAGTATAAAAATAAAAAACAGAAATACCTATACCGCGACAAAGGTGTATTTTTGGCACCTAATTGCAGTTTCATATTTTATACACGTGTGATTGACGCACAGGTAATGGACTAATGGTGTACTTTGATATTCGACTGGTGTCCCACCTGGCTTGGTACGTGTAATCGCCAGCAATTTACTAAAGATTTATTTTCCTTTAATCGAAATATCACTCAAATAAAACCTTACCCAGAAAGCATGGCACGCTTGGTGCAGTCGCTGAGCGATCGACTGCTGTGTAGCGTGTCGCGGGTTCGATACCCACACGGAACTAATATTTTTATGACCTATAAGTTGTTCCGGTTCTATTTGTTCGGTCGCGGGACTGTACGAATTACCGTGACCCCGGAACGTAAAGGGCTATTGAAGGACACCGTGGATTTTAGTCAGTACGAGTCTGACAATCCCTCCCGCTCTGCCCTGGGTGGGAGGACTCATTTGATGATTTTACCACGATTAAAAAAAAAGGTGTAATTGTTTGCGTATATACGTTTCGATGTCTGTAAACGCACCCACGACACAGGAGAAATTCCTAGTGCGGGGAAACATTTAAAAAACAAAAGAAAAAGATTTAAATCTTTCGAGTCGAGTTTTTAATTTTAGTTTGACAGAAATAGCATTATTATTATTTTTTCACATAAGGAAATTATTTTGTCGATTACATTCCAGCATAATGACTAAAAAAACTGACCGAAACAAAGTAAAATTTAGTTGATTACTATAAAACGTTTTACAAGTCGCCACAAATTAATAATAATTAAAATAATTTTAACAAATAATTATTGAACAAATTATTTGTGACGTCAGTTCCAATATGTAATTATGCACAGACACCATAGGTGTAACCTCTCTTCACGCATTCACATTGTTTAATGAAACAATAACCCGACACGTCGAAAGAGAGAATGCTGAATGTAACCACACCCATATTTAGCCAATTTGTACCCCATGTATAAGGGGTGGATTTATTGCCATTAACCGAGGACAAATCCAGATTCCGGACTGATACGGAGAATTCCCGAATAGGAAACGCAATAACGTTCATCCAATTCAGGTACTTACGGAGGCTGGGGCGCGGGACTGTCTTAAAAGTACAGTTTGACGGCACGGTTAGCGTTGTGCCTGAGCCATTGGGCTGCAGCGCTGCGGGTCGCGGGTTCGATTCCCGCACGGAACAAATATTTGTACGACCTTCAAGTAATTGTTTCGGGTCTGGGTGTTTGTGTATGTGAGTTTCTATGTTTGTAAACGCACCCACGACACAGGAGAAATTCCTAGTGTGGGGCAACGATTAAAAAAAAACAAAAAGAGCACCGCACCTCTTTCTTCGACTTGGGAATTGAGCCGAGGACCGCATGATCAGCAGCTGTGCTTGTAACCAATAGATCATTAAGACAATTTTTAATTTATTTTTCCCTATTACTAGTAAGTTTTTATTTATAGTTTATACGTATATAATATTAGTATTTTAGTTTAATTTTTTTTTATCGTGGTGAAATCATCAAATGAATCCTCCCACCCAGGGCAGAGCGGGAGGGACAGTCAGACTGGTACTGACTAAAATCCACGGTGTCCTTCAATAGCCCTTTACGTTCCGGTGTCACGGTAATTCGTACAGTCCCGCGACCGTTGTAGTTTATTTAAGTAATATAGTTTTGTAAATAAAGATAACCTCCATCAAAAATGTCCAACTAACAATGCATTTTAAAGTCTATATCCAAAACTTTAACATAACCCAAAAGCATCATTATTTCTGCTCAAACAAACAGGAAAACATCAGTGGCATGATTGATGCGAGTTATTCGCGATGGGTTCCGCAGGTAACTGGAGTTATGCGGACTCCTGAAATTAATCAAATGTGTCGTCCTGTGCAAACTAAGGTGTTAGTTGTTGGGTCCGATAATGAACATTGTGTCGTGATTAGGGACGAGATTCTCGTATCTTGGTGCAATTGTGGGTGGGTGCACTAATTTGGTTAAGGAAGCTTTATTTTGTTTTCAAGTGATATTTACTTTTATTATCATTGTTAAATATAATATAACCCGTATTATATTATGTTTATATTATTTTGTTACCACTTCTGCTTCTATTGCCACTGTTAATTTTGACTTTCAGGAGTTACAGTGGTTTGGGAATAGTGTGGTGGGTTTGTCCCAAAAAAAACAAAATTGACGGATATACGGTGTTTTTAAAATTGGTAAAACGTACCCACGTCACAGCCTTTTTTTATTGCGTGGTAAAATCATCAAATGAGTCCTCCCACCCAGGGCAGGGCGGAAGGGACTGTCAGACTTGTACTGACTAAAATCCACGGTGTCCTTCACTAGCCCTTTACGTACCGGGGTCACGGTAATCCCTTGGTCCCGCGACCCTGGCAGGCTTTGGCCCTCTACAGGGGGCCCCGTCACTATGCTGACACTCTTTGAGGCGCGCGTGGAACACAACGCGCCGTCGACCCGGCACGTCACAGCCTAGTACAATTTAAAATACTACGAGTGTCTTTCTAGATTTGATTTTGTAAATATTCATTGACTTTGCCGAGGTTTTACCCGCTGCTCGGTTTCTATTGGTCGGAATGTGATTTTATATTGCCTATAGAATTCAAATAGTCTTCGATAATCGGGGTATCCAAACCAAAAATATTTTTTTCAATTTAAACCAGTTGTTCTTGAGATAAGCGCATTCAACAAAACAGCTCTTCAGCTTTATAATACAAAGTTAAGATTTTATTTAACAACAAAAATTAAAGTACTCGTACATTTTTTTTAAAAACTCTAACTGACGGTCTATTAATTAGTCCGAATAAATTAATCTAATTAATAGTGTATTTATCGATGTTGACAACATGCCTACTGATGTTCAAAAGTGTTTGTACATTTTAATTAAAATCACTTACCAAACAATGATTGTTTAATTTACTCATAAATTAAATTAGCTGTAGTAATATTTTAATTATGTGTGGTTTAATGCTAAAATGAAGTAATATAAATGTGATATTTTCACATCTTATATAAGTGTGCTTCAGTAATTAAACCATTATTAACTAGCTTTTGCCCGCGACTTCGTTCGCGTGGAATAGTGAAAACTATCCTATGTCCTTTCTCAAGTTCCAAACTATGTCTGTACCAAATTTCACACAAATCGGTTCAGTAGTTTAGGCGTGAAGAAAAGACAGACAGACAGAGTTACTTTCGCATTTACAATATTAGTTTGGAAGTTTGGATGTCTGCCGCAACGGTTGTTTTAACTTGAATTCTATGTGATATATTATGCAGTAATTCTTCGAATACTTAACGCGATTAAAACATAACGCATGTTCTATTGTCTTGTTGTTAATCAAATTAATTGTTCTAAAGTATTTTAAGGTATCAATAAAAGTATGTTAAATAGTAAACTGATCATTATCAATTCATTGACCTTGTAAAATTAGGCCAATTACGTAGCAAACATTCTGAAATTTTCAATCAAAACAAATGGTTTTTGCTTTGAATTGTAACTAAAGTCAAACAATAATGGTCGCGGGAATCACGAATTACCATGATCCCGGTACGTAAAGGGCTATTGAAGGACACCGTGGATTTTAGTCAGTACGAGTCTGATAGTCCCTTCCGCTCTGCTCTGGGTAGGAGGACTCATGTGATGATTTTAACAATAAAAAAAGGGTCTTTAAGTCAGGAGTGAATAGATTACTTTAGGTAAGCATGCGTCACTGTCGACCACTGCATCGTTTACCATCAGCCGAGATAGTAATCAAACGCGAAACTAACGCTCTATAAAAACAAGGAAGTGTGGCACTCGGGGACTGCCGCAGTAAAGCTCTTGCATAGCATTTTTTATCAACTTATGCAATTATAATTATTTATTTATGACATTTAAGAAAAAAAATTATCGCCTGCCCCGAATATTCAACGAGAATATGATCCCATCGTTGATCTACGGGAAGTTACTCTACTAATTAGGCTATGGTCAGCCACGTCAATCAATTGAAACGTCAAGAATAAAATTCATTCATTCAAATTTTATTCATTCACGTTGACATGACAGATGTGACAGTGACAGTGTTAGGTTTATTTTCGTTACGGAATTTCTTGATTCCGCGATAAAAGCTCTGCAATAGCTTAAAATAAAAGTATTTCTTACTTCATCCTATAATATTCCTAATACTAATAATGAACCTAATTATTAGAATATAAAGTAAATAGTGGGATATTACGTAGTATAATAGTTTGCGAAACTATCCAGTGTAACGTTAAGCTGCTGTGGTGAACCTACCGGTAACACAGACGTAATTAGCTAGCCTGAAGGAAATAAGTTATGTTGGTAGCGGTAACCTACAGTTTTTGTGTTAATAATCATGTAGATACAGCAGAGCCAAACGGCGACACGGTTGGCTTAGTGACTGCAGCGGTTCGACTCAAAATAATTTTCTTTCTTTAAAAAAAAACGACGGGTTGCACTCTGGGAGTGCCGGCAGAAGTGAAAACTTCAATAGTAATAAACACACACGAACATTCGCGCAAGCGCCCTGCGCCGTCTTACGAATTTTCGATTAGGTCACGTGTCCTGACGCGAGTTTAACATTTTTTACCCATTCCAAAAAAAGTGCACAACGCCGCTAAAGAAGTTTTCACTTCAAAAACGCTGCTTCACACTAGGATTTTTTCCTGTATCTAAAGTGCGTTTACAATCATATAAAATCACATACACAAACGCCGAGACCCAAAACAACTGCTTGTAGATCATACAGATATTTGCTCCATGCGTTAATCGAACCCGCGACACGCGGCACAGTAGTCCGATCTCTCGGTAACTGCGCCAACCGTGCCATTAATTAAATATTTAAATATAAATCAAATATTTGTATGTGTGTTGTGTATGTGAATTAAAATACTTGTAAACAAGACAAAAGAGAAATTCATAGTGTAAGGCAACATATTATTAAACAACAAAAAAAAATATAAAAAATAGTAGGATTGTTTTGAGTTGACTCAATGAAGCAAATAATCTCACGCTTTGTCTACTTTGTCGGTCTCTTTGAAAGTTTTCTCAAGAACTCCTGACATTTAATTATTACTTTGCATATTAATAGAATTGATTGGAAGATATTTTGACAGCCGTCAAATTAGACCTCCCTTTGTTAATCATTATATTGATAACTCTTAACGAAAGAAATACGTAAATTGTAATACCTAGTAAAGACAGAGAAATAAATCAATATGAAAGTGTGTTAAGATTACTGTTTATTTTGTTGAGGTTGGTTTAATTTACAAATAGGGAAGTACCTTATTAGACAGATGAGAGATTTTGTCATATATTTGAGCACAGGTAAGGGGCAAATAATTAGATTAACTTTAATAGCCTGGATTGTACCACAGTTGCATTTCAGATTATTATCCTAATAAATGGCATTAGGCTCCACATGCAATGAAATGAAATGAAACGATGATGATGAAATTATGAAATGAAAATAAGTACATAACACACTTGCATTTCTGATACTGGATTATTATCTCAATAATTGTCAATAGGCTCGCTCCAAATAACATGGAACCTTAAATCTGTACTTCTAAATGAATTTCTCTTTAAAAACAGCCGTGAACTTCTATACACGAGTATCGAATAAAAGGAGGAAAAAAATACGTAGGTATTCAAATTCGAATGATTCTCAAATGCCTCTTCGTGCGTAAATTAAAATGCGTAAAACAAAACCTTACAGCTGGCTGTCTTCCCGATCAACTGGCTCGAATACTCGTGTTCAGTTTAATGTAGCGTACAGTATATCGACGAATGTACGGGAATAAATTATAGGTCGAAAAGGAAAAATGACGAGGTACTCGTAACTTAATTGTTGACTAAAGTGATGTTTAATTATGTAACTTTTTAATTGATTGTGTTTTTTTTTTTTTGAAGTGAAAACTTCTTTAGCGGCTTTGTGCACTTTTTTTGGAATGGGTAAAATATGTTAAACTCGCGTCAGGACACGTGACCCTGATCGAAAATTCGTAAGACAGCGAAGGGCGCTTGCGCAAATGTTCGTGTGTGTTTATTCCTATTCAAGTTTTCACTTCTGCCGGCACTCTCAGAGTGTAACCCGTCGTTTTTTTTTTGAAACGGGTCTTGTCTCAAAATTTCAATCGTTGTCTATCACTACATAGTATAAAACAAAGTCAAATGCCGCTGTCTATCTGTCCCTATGTAGGTATGCTTAAATCTTTAAAATTACGCAACGGATTTTGAAGCGGGTTTTTTTTAAAAGATAAAGTGATTCAAAAGGAAGGTTTATATTACTCCACAACTTACTGGGTTGTGGAGGTCCGGTTTTATAACCGACTTAAAAAAGAAGGAGGTTATCAAATCGGATGTTTATATTTTTTTATGTTTGTTCGCGCACAACTCCGTTGCTTACCAACCGATTAAAAATTATTTTTTTTTTTTTTGTAAGAAAAATTTATACTTCCATGAAAATTTTATAGAAATGGGACAAGCGGTTTTTGAAAAATCAAAAAAAATATCATTATTGGTTACACCGATTACTCCGAGGTTTCTGGACCGAACTCTTTTTTCGTTCGATGCCGTTTGGTCCCATATAATTTTCATTTAGTTTGGGTCAGTAGTTTTTTTATTGCCTTATGTACATTGTAATTTTTAACCTTACGGCACGTATATTCCACGTGAAATCATTAGTTCTGTATTTTACTTACATTGAATTTAATTTTTTGACATTTTAATCTTATGTTTCTTTGTTTTAATTTGTTTATTTAATTAACTTTTATAATTATTTTGTAACAGTTGTCTTAGTGCGACGAATTTTGTATGCCATGAATGGCAAAACATGTAGCTACCTCTTATTATTGTTAAGACCTTTATAATTCTGCACTCATGTTTTACAAAATAAATATCTTGTATCTACCAATCGTGACAATAAATTACAAATTACCCTTGTCTTGCATTACACAGTAGTATAGATAACAAATTACTTCTTTATATAGGATTCCAGGCAAACACAGTAGAACATGTATTTCAGTCAAAAATTCGATTGACATCATAAATTTTTACATCACAGAATAAATAAAAAGAATAAGTTAGTTCTACCACAAAACAACAAAGGAAAGTTAAATTTAAAGTAATAATATTGTGTTGATGCTTAACCTAGTTTATAAATAGTGATGTTGTGCCATATTTTGTAATTTAATTTAATACGGTAGTAATTTAATAAATTTATATTTTTGGTATGGTAATTGTATGTAAATATATAGCTTAGGTATTCTAGTTTAAGTTCTTAACTGTCGCATACGGGTAAACCCTATAATGATAAATTAAGTACAACTTAATATAAATAAATACCAGAAAAAATTACTTTTCATAATCATTAATTGTAGTTGTAAGACTAAACTTTTTAGTTACGTATCTTATGTGAGTACATTTCGTTACAAAAATAAACTAACCACAATACAGCCACTCGTAAATTCAGTATAGTCATTAAATTAAACACATTATTACTGTTTCAAAGTCTGTTTCGCGCTTTCAGTAAACAAAGCGATTTCCGTCCTAAAGCCATTCCCATAAATATATATTTTTTTGGTTTAATGGAAAATTTTTCATTGAATTGTTTATTCGTCGAAGTCGGTTGTCATTCTTTATTTATTTACTTCTGTTTTATTTAGATAATTAGCTACGAGCTGGCAATATCAAAGCGGTTAAACCACTCATTACAACTGGCTATGTATGTTTGTGTGTGTTTAGTAAAGTGTGCTTAAAAAGTTAAAATAAAAACACTATTATACTAGATTTGAAATAGGTTACGGTTTTAAGATTTTTAGAAGAGACTTTTAGAAGTGGTAAAAGCTAGTAGCCCCCCCCCCTCCTCCCTTAGTGCCTATGCCACTCAGGACTAAATCAGTTTTCAACTGATGTACCTACATTTTTTGAAATCGGTCCAGCAGTTTCAGAGCCTATTTAATACAAACAAACAATCAAATCTTCCCTCTTTATAATATTAGTCTAGATATCTCTATGACCGTATATCTTTTATTTTGCCGGTTTAAAATTTATTATCGAATGTCTCTGCCCGCCCTAACTATAACTCTTACTGACTCAACACCACCCTGTTCCTTTGCATTCCAGGACCGCAGTGCCCACTTTATATCTCCATGTACAGTTCTTCGTATCCATCAGGAGCTTCGTGACGAGAACATTTACATCTTACTATGTACTAATATAAAACTTATTTATATATATTATAAGTTTTTGAGGATGGATAAATGGATGGGCGCGTTAAGTTACATTTCAAACAGCACCACCAAGCGAAGCCGGAACGATTCGCTTGTGTACAATAAGGATTAATATAAATAGTTACATGTACATCATTTATAAGCTCATCTCGTGTTATACCGCCAATGGTCATAGATAAGTATTGCTAGGAACACAATCCTTAGCAAACAGATTAGTGATCGCAGTTGGATATCAATTATTGCTACATACGAAAATAGACCTAATCTACAAGGTGTAAAAAGGCTTAAAATAATTCTAGTTTTAGAAATAATGAGTCTCTTTGTTATTTTAACTTTTCAACAATGGTTATTCAGTTGTTAAGTTCATAATTCAATGAACTTATCATTTAGTCATTATTACTTAGCTAACAATTTATCAGTATTTAATTTGCGTTTGGGTACAATATTAATAAGGTATTTGATTTTAAATAAAACCTACTATGTAATATTGTAAATATGTTACTTTTAATTTTAGTTTTATAATGTAGTATTTTTAGTTTTAATTTCAATTTAGTATCTTTTGTAAGAAATTAGATTTAGTGATGTATCTGTAATTTAATAATATTTAAGTACTATTGTAATTAACCTTTCATAAATAAAAACTATGTAATTAATTATTTACAACAAATTACATGCAGAATAATATATTTTTATCTAAGCACAGACAGTTTTTAACAAACCCAGTAACTGGGTTGTTTCATTCACTGTCAGAATCCTGTAACCAGTAATGACATATATCTACGATCTATTTGATATAATACCTCATCCTAATAAAACTGGGAAGGTATACAAGTTCACATAAAAAAATGAATTATGAAAACATTTTCCACTAATCCTCATCGAAATCAATTTAATGACTCGTTCCCATTAGATCTGCTGAAATCTCGGAGGATTTCACGGGATTCAAATTAAGAAGATGTCTAATTGTATCCTTTTAATTTGTTTCCATTTATTTTGTGTTGTATTATATACGACACTCATACATTTTTTTTTTTAATATACGACTTACAAGTCGAATAATCAGTTTTGTATGATTTTTTATCTATGACAGGTAGATGATTGGTGTTAAGTAATTTAAATAAATTCCCATCGTTGAGTATTTAAAACGTAAAATATTGAATTTTTTTTTCTGATTCCGATAACAAATCCACAATTTACGCAACCTTCAACAAATCAACGGTTACCGGAAAAAATATTGAAATATTTTATTAAGTAGGTATACTTAAAATTTTGACCTTTTTCCTCAATTACGTTATCAGGATCATGTTTTCCCGATCGAGAAAAACAACCCAAATTGATATTCTTAATACGTACTATTCATTTTAATTTCAAAGACGTTTCCTAAGAAAACGAAACCTAGCCAATGAATTGATTAACATAAATACAGAAAGAAGATTAAATCTTACGTAGATAGAAAAAAATATTATTTAATTTTCATCGATAAACTTACCTAATAAAAACTCACATTCACTTTAATCACAACACTAACAACACAAAAACGAATCACAGATATCGTCACAAATCATACGAAGGTTCTTTAATACGTAAACGATTGAGAATCGCGTCGCGAACGTAGCGCGTAGCGGTCTCAACCGGCGCGGTTACACTGAACGCGTAGCACCGTAGCACCGGCTACGAGCTACGGCGCGCGCATCGGTCTACGAAAACGCTAATTCAAACACATTTATCAGGCTAATTCTGCAAATTGGACTAAATAATGACGTTAGAAGGCTGTGTTCCTTCACCCAGTAACTGTTTGTTGAGCCACTCCATGGTGTTAATAACTACCTCTTCAATGTTAATAAATTAGTTTATAGTTGATTAACTGAGCTTATTTGCAGCGCGAGGTATGTTAGGAACTCTCGGACATTGTTGAGACGAGCGAAGCCTTTTTTAAGCTATTGCGGGCTTTGAGCGCAGCGACCGAATCAAGAAATTCCGCAACGAAAATAAACCTAACACTGTCACTGTCACATCTGTCATGTTAACTTGAATTAATAAAATTTGAACGAACGTTTCACTTTATTGACGTGGCTGACCATAGCCTAATTAGTAGAGTAACTTCCCATAAAGCAACGATGGCGATATTTTTTTTCTTTTTTTTCATAACTAAAATAAATAAATAGTTATAATTGCACAAGTTGATAAAAAATGCTATGCAATAGCTTTACCGCAGCAGTCCCCAAGTGCCACACGTTTTTTTTAGCGTGGTAAGTATTAAATAAGAGACAGGGCAGATCAGGGCAAGAGGGACTGTCAAACTTGAACTGACTAAAATCCACGGTGTCCTTCAATAGCTGTTTACTATCCGGGGTCACAGAAGCTCTTTAGTCCCGCGACAAGGCGAGCGAAGCCTAGAAGCTGACTCATAGCTCACACATAGCATATTTGTTTTAATTACAGCACAGGATTGGTCAATTCGAACCACTAGTTCCTGAGATAAGCGGGTTCAACCAAACAAACTTATCAGCTTTATAATGTTCGTACCTATCTCATATTGTCGCGGGACTGTACGAATTACCGTGACCCCGGAACGTAAAGGCCTATTGAAGGAAACCGTGGTTTTTAATCAGTACGAGTCTGACAATCCCTCCCGCTCTGCCCTGGGTGGGAGGACTCATTTGATGATTTTACCACGATAAAAAAAAAGAACTATCACATATAATAAAATGGCAGGAAAGTCAAAACTAGACATTATATATTTTTTTTAAAGAATACTTGGGGTGTGATCAACAATCGTTACCGAAGCCAAAAATATAATTTTAAGAATTTTTGTCTGACTGTCTGTATGTATGTGCTGGATAAACCCAAAAAGTACTTCAAATTTTGCAAGAATATTACTAAGAAGTCGGGTAAACATATAGGCTACATATTATCACGCTATCACCTACGGGGAACGAGCAGTGAGCTTTATCGTAGGTATTTTTGGTGATGTATAGCGTTTACGCAGACGACGTCGCGGGCAGCAGCTAGTAGATTATAATATAAGTATAGCTGTAGCATACAGACATAACATTTAAAACATGCTATCAGGATACATCTATCTTTATAGTGACCCTGACTGCTATGCAGGAGGTCGTGGGTTCGATTCCCACCCACATTTGTATGTTAGTGTGATGAGCACGATCATTTGTTTTGTGTCTGGGTGTAATTTATATATAATACTAGTTGTACCCTGCCCCGCTTCGCTGTGGCACAAAAAACTGTTTTTTCAACAACAAAAAAAAATAGATAAAAACAATCCTTGATGCTAAAATTTCTTCTCATGTGACTGCGTCATTACGACTGCGGTTGTCAGCGAGTGTTACCCTCGCTTCCGGTAGATGGCGCGGTAACTGGTACAGAGCTGATCGTTAAAAAACTGTTTTTTCGCGGTTGCGGATATGTGACCGATGCAAAAAATAGATAAAAACAATCCTTGATGCGGATAACATATCATGCTAAAGTTTCAGCTCAATCAGTGCAGTACTTTTTGAGTTTTTAAAGCATACACAAACCAACATAACATTTTTATATATATAGATAGATAGATGTATGTATTTAGAAATATATAAGTATGTTTATCAGTTGTCTAGTACCCATAACACAAGCTCTGCTTAGCTTGGGACTAGATGGCGTTGTGTGATAGTTGTGGAATATTTATATTTATTTATATTGACCGTACATTGTTTACACACATTTTAACAAGTATCGGGACTTTTTAAAAGTATGCTGGTAATCCGAGTAACGTCAGGTCGTTTGGATGTGGCGAAAATGTTATGCTTAGGCCATTCTATTTATAGTTGTCTGGCAAACTTCGAATGATTTTTCTTCTTACCTATCTTATATTAAATCTTTTTCAAAAGGTGATATCATCCGGTTTAGGACGGATTTTTCATCAAGAGATAAGTTTACTTGACAGCATTTTTATTGATAGTCTATTTATAACTGTGATGTAGCCAATAATCCAAGAATTATATTTTTATTGTGAGGTAGACCATATTAAATACTACTAGTATAAAAAGTTTTTTGCCTACTTGACGGCGTATCTAGAATCAGATTTTTATGCGGATATAGACAATACATTCCGCAATTATCTCAATAATTATCAAGATAAAAATTGTGCAAATAAAGTTTGATCTTTAATTTTGAAACTAAATCAATCACATCACCATATAATCATGGGTCGCCAGACTATCTTATCAGATAACCGTGATCCTGTAACGTAAAGGGCTATTGAAGGATCGCCTTGGATTTTAGTCAATATGAGTCAGACAGTCCCACCCACCTCGCTGTGGGTGGGAGGACTCAGTTCCTTCAATAGTCCTTCATGTTACAGGACCACGGTTACCTTTTTAGACCGTCCCGTGGCCCCGTAGGCTAAAAACCCCATAGGACTTTTTGTCAGACCCGGGAATCGAACTGAAGACCCCACGCACTGTATTTGCGCTTGCGATCACGAGAACAGCAAGGCAGTCAGAATAACATGTCCCATATACATGTTACTTATGTAAGTGTTATGGAGTGTAAACATTGCGGTCGGTCTGCACCACCCATAAGCTCATATTTCTGTAACACATTTGACACTCAAACGTCCGCGATTTATTGTCGTGGAACGTGCGAATAATTGTTACGAGTACATGTTTATCTTTGCACTGTTTTACGGTTTAATGACTGCCTGATTTATGATTATGGATCTTTGTAATTAGTAATCCCCATGGTGATATTAAATGTGTTGTTTCTTTATTAAAAATACAATATTTGAAGCAATCAGTTATTCTATATATAAGTATCTTAAAAATGACAAAAGGGCATTTGCCCCCAACGTCAAAAATCTGACAAAAAGTTCTTAAACGCCCCGGGGAACTTTCGCCCCCAAGCCAACGGGAAAATAAACAAACGTCAAAATTTGACAATGCAGTTATGTCAGCTGCGGTGACATTTTGGGTGACATTTGAGTGGTTAAAGACTAGGGTGTTTAATCAGTGTGTATGACGACACGATGACGACACGTATGTTTATTATCAATATTCAATTATACACCGTGACTTTTTAGTCGTCTTACAAAAGCGCGATTAATCTTTTTTATCATAATTTTTATCATTAATAAATAGTTACAGTAGAAATATAAAACACCCTGTTAAAAATGTTTACGTATGAAACCGTAGAGTATACCTACCTAGCCCACGCATCGAGAAGATCATTCCATGTCTATTTTCCATGAGACAAGAGTGTTTCTATCTACGTCTTGCGTCATAATCTATATATATAAAAATGTTATGTTGGTTTGTGTACGCTTCAAAAACTCAAAAAGTTCTGCACCGATTGAGCTGAAATTTTAGCATGATATATAATCCGCATCAAGGATTGTTTTTATCTATTTTTTGAATCAGTCACATATCCGCGACCGCGAAAAAGCAGTTTTTTTTTGTGCCACGGCGAAGCGTGGCAGGGAAAAGCTAGTATTTAATAATATTTTAATTTTTAAATTATTAAAATCCCATAAATACCTATTTTTTTTAGTACAAACGTTTACTAGTCATTGGATGCCTGAACTGGGCTGCCGTTTTAAGACGAGAAAAAAATCACGGTGTACTATTTCACAGAGAATACAACCCGAAATGTTTCTATTTTTAAATTAACACGAGCAAAGCTGCAGACAAAAACTGGAATTAGATAAAGAGGCCTCTTAAAAGTCTACGAGACTCCTATCCATTTCTCCCAGAGAACCTTATTTTAAGCTTACAGCAAAGAGTATACATTTATGAAAGTAGCATACGCCTTAATTTAAATACGAAATCCTTCAATCCTTTAAGCTTGGATTATACGTAGTACCAAGACTTACTCCACCTACTAATTACGAAGAGGTTCTATTTACATTTCACACGTAACTTTTCATTTATTTACTGGCTGGGTAGTCCAGATCTAGGTCTAAGGAAATTAAATCGGTTTAAATAAGATTAGGCCCATTTGAAACTACTTTTAAAATGGTGGAGACGGTGGAATGGAGTAAAACCTGTTCAATTTACGGAAGCATTACGTGGCGTAAGTACAGAACGAAAAGGAAAGTTCTTTTGTGTAACTCTCAAATACCTAAAATGATTTTTCCAGTCTTTGTGACATAAGAAAACTGTAACTTTGACGTTAAGAAGGAAAAAAATAGTTCCTTTTTCTTACACTAGAGGCGTTTTTCCATTTTCCAATACAATAAGCTTACTACATATTTCAGACACGCTGCAAACAAAACATATAAATTTTGTAATTAGGCCTGGTTTTATTATCTGCCACATCGCATACCAGCTATTCGAATTTGAACTGTGAATGAGACGTGAGTGTGGTCTTGGTCATCACCATTTATTCATCTGCCTAATTCCTACCATATTCTATTAGGCGGCAAATAAATTAATCTCCTTGACAATCGTTACAAACACAAAAAAAAAAACAAAATTATTTACTGATCTAACTTTCAATCTATCAATTCCACACTACAAATGTCCAAATATTTTCTTCGAGCTGACACACGTCAAACTTATTTTTAGTGGGGTATTCGAGTACATGAAAAATATTTTACGACTTAGGTATACCTACTAAACAAACTCCTAGGTGGCCTGAGACTGTAAGACTGGCGGTAAGACCGTTCTTTGAGGAGTGGCTGAATAGGCGTCGCGACGTCCTGACCTACCGCATGACGCAGATCCTCACTGGACACGGAAGTTTCGGGAGGTACCTGTGACTGATAAGGACAGAAGAATCGCCTGAGTGTCACCACTGCGAGGATCGTCCGGAGGACACGGCGGAGCATACGGTGCAGGACTGCCCGCTTGGGCAGAGTTGTTATTTTTCCCGGGAATAGTAGCTTTTCGTGAGGAACGGTACATACTCTATGTCTGTGACTGTTCCCAGACAGTGTGTCCAGATAATCGGTCAGTGTCTTAAACGTGAAATAAAACAAACAAAGTTACTTTCTCATGCACATATAATATTAGTTATGAGTTAGGACTAGTTAGGATTAAATTAAACGGCAAAGGTTAACCAACTCTCAAACCCAGAACCTTCTAAATCCTATTCCACATCACCTCTGTGGTCTTAGGAAGTTTTATATGAAAGATCTGACGAACGTGTCAGAGTAATTAGAAGGGGATCAAAAGTACACGACAGATGTAATTGAGGTCCTCCCCTCAGTAACGAGTTACATTGTGATGGCATTAGAATTTCAATCCTGTGTGTTTGTATATTAGGGTTAGCGAAGTCGTAAGGTATTAAGAATTTAACACTAGTAACTTTAAAACGACATGATTATCTTAGTTTAGTTTCCTGGTCGCGGGACTCACGAATTACCGTGACCCCGGAATGTGAAGGGCTGTTGAGGGACACCGTGGATTTTGGTCAGTGCGAGTCTGACAGTCCCTCCCGCTCTGCCCTGGGTGGGAGGGCTCATAAGTTGATTTTACCACGCTAAAAAAAGAGAGCAGTTTAGTTTCCTGTGTAGCCGTGTAAACAATTTACTTTTGTCAATTAACCATTCTCTCCTCTCTTAAAGTCGTTTACATGTTTTTAGATGCGATTTGAGCATTTAACATCAAATGACTCGTCCCGCTCCACCGAGAGGAGGGATTGTCAGACTGGTACTGACTAAAATCCACCGTGTTCCTCCAATAGATCATTGCGTTCCACGGTCATGGTTTCCCATTTGGGCACTTTCGCAACCCTGTCAGGCGTTATATCTTCTATGGGAGCTCCGTCAGATTTGCTGACAACGCTTTAAGGCGCGCGTAGAAAACGACGCGCCGTCCGCGTCGTCGATCGACCCACAAATGCAGCAAATGCGGCGGTCGCGTGGTTAGGTAGATTACAGCCCTCTCATAGAGAGGAGGCCTGAGTCCCAGCTGTGGGAATATTAAAGGCTGGTAATGCTTTGCCTTTTCCTGGGGTACTGGATCTGTATGCACAGGTAGGTGTTAGACTGGTGCAGCGGAAAACGCACATAATTACAAAATCTTGAATTAATTTTATTTTCTTATTTTGTTTAAAATTATTACTTAAAATAAGATGAATGTAATATTCGATTTAAATAAATAACTGTAATAACAATATAAAAAAGCAAATAACATTTCATCCCTTTACTTGCACTTCACTAGCTGTAAATGTAATTGTTCTAGTTATCCAGTGAATGCTACAAATCCGACGATGGCTCAGTTAGGAGGCGTTACCCAATCAAACGAGTCTACGTCACGTCGACACCTTGGATTGGCTATAATCACATTTCCTAGCTCCGGGCCCCGACTTTTCCTTTACGGATTTTTTTTTATTCCTTTGACAAAAATAGCGTAGGACTCTCTATGCTATTTTTTACACTGTAAACGCTTATTTGTTTGCAAACTGTTGATACATTAACTCGCACCCCTTTCCCGCAGGGGTAGGCAGAAATTACAGAGCTACGATCCTTACTGTGTTGATATTTAAGAGATTTTCGAAACACTGTGGCTGTTAGTCCATATCAAAACACTGCTGGACCATTATAACTTTAAAGATACTTGAAATTCGACATATAAAATCAGTTTGAGTCTGTAATGAATTACTAAGAACAGATGCAGCAAGATGACTATTTATACTAAAGAAAGCGGAAAAGTAAATACACCTCTTTTTTACATAATGAAGTGTTTCTACAACTTATCTACATGATACAAACATGTATATAGTACCCCAGATGGCTCTACTGAAAAAAATCACGAGAAGAAATCATTAATTTAAAACCTACCAACTCCAAAACATTTATTTAGTAGAGGGTTTCTCCGTCTACAGGTTTTACATTTTAAATATGTATATAAGCTTCAACAACTTATTACATTAAACATAATTCTTTGAAATCATACATACAATATTCTTACACAAGGAATAGCTCTCAAACCCACTGTGAAACACTACAACTTTCAAGCCCGAAGACTTATAAAATAAGACAAATCTCGGAATCCATGTCAAAACTATGAAAAGAAAGCTTTCAAAATGTTCAGCTCCTATTTAGTTCTTACTTAAAGGAGCAAGAGCTCTACTAAAGTCTTATTGGAAAAAACAGCTTTTGTAGTAAGCAAATGTACTACAGAACATTTACTAAGCCGTAAACGTTACCCGGAAATGTTTGATGCAACAGATCTTTGTATGAGCCAGAAAAGCGGCGAACTACAAGACGAGCGTAGTTGAAGCGATCAAGAAAACAAACAGTTATCAATCACGGAACCTTAATTGGCTTAAATATGTACCTACATTAAATGAAGTGACCTTCACAATATTTGATATAATTTTCATCAGTTCAGTAACTCATAAAATCTGTGGTCACAACGTTCCGTGCAATAAAAAAGACGTAAAGAACATTACCGTGCTAACCAATCAGTTCATAATAGTTATGAACAAAAATACAGACAACGCCAGAGTATTTTATTAGGCCGCTAAAGACGCTTTTTCTCAACCATTGAACCAAAAACTCTTTCAGATTTTCACAACTAATACTAGACTATTCTATGGCAAAGTGGATTCTAATCCCCAATATGCTCGCGTTTCTAGAGGCCTAACCTTAAGATATGGCCGCCTTTACCACAAAGGCGATAAAAGCGTGCAAGCTGACTGTGCGATGGCGGTGTGCGTGTGGCACAAAGCAAAGGGGGCTAGGTACAGCGGTTCGATAGGATGTAGCGAGCGCGAATAGCGGAGTGGAAAGAGAAACAATATTTGGCGCAAACTGCCGTCCACTGCTGGACGTAAACCTACCTCAAAGAGCCAACCATCTTGGTTTTGGGCAGTCCGCTTTCATTCGATACAAGCCATCTTCTTCAAATCATCGATCTATCGTGCCTTAAGACGTCCCACACTAAGTTTGTCCATACGCGGTTTTTACTTTAACAACACAACAAGTCTGCTCGATCGACCATCTACCCGTCTACAGACATGGCCGTCTCACTTCCGCTTCAACATGCTGGTTCTACGCGCAATGCCAGTGACTTTAGTTCTCTGATGTTAGACTCTTGAATCAGACCCACAGCGTATGCTTTGGGCCTAAAGTAAAATAAATCCGTGCCACTTGGTATTCAAAGTGCGCGACAACCCGAGAGCTACGCAATATAGTGGCAACATTGATCAATTTGTTGATGTTTGCCCGTCGGATGGTGGAAGCGTCTTCGGTTTAAAGAGGGTCACTTGACCAGGTAGGCTTGAATAAATTTTGGAGACTGCGCTTGCTTGTTTTCGAGAAAATAGGTCAAGAAGCTAAAGGGGTTGATATTGTTCTGTATTCTTTTGGCCTATTTTTTGTAAGTGGTCCTCGTGATTAACCTGTGTCTTGGAAGAACGGTTGCAATCCTATTTTCCTTACCACGAGTCAATCGGTTAGAAGATGTAGTTGTTTTTGTGCATATCCCCGTCTGGTTATTTATTATTTGTAGCTGTGTCAGCTTTGGAGTGTGTGTGCACCATGTTGCGAATCCGATTCCCGGACGCGCGAATTATATATTTGCCCTACTAAGTTGTTCTGAGTGTTTGTGTGTGTGAATATAAATGTTTGTTTACGCGACTACGGAGAAATTCTCTGTGTGGCAACGTAAAAAAAGTACCGTCAATGGATTAAATAATCAAATAATATTTATATTGTAAATTGGTTTTCACAAATATGTTTAAAGCGAAACCAAACGAATAAGTAAAAACTGTGTATTTATAATGAAAACAAACCAGCAAACATACCGACCTCGAAATACCTAACCAAATTAAATTATTATTTCACCTCATTAAATTAAATATGAAATGTACTGATATGAACTTAAACTGAAAATTAATGTTATCCTTAGACCTTTGCTTATACAAAAAAAGAAAGGAGCACAGATCAACGGACTAAAACATCAAATCCGGGTCCACTCAAATATTTTCCAAAATCAGTATTAGCCCGATTAAATTAACCCCGATTTAATTATTCCGCCATCACGGTTCCCTCTTCAACGTAAATCCGATCCCGTTGAGTACACTTCTAGTTTTGTGAAACTCAGCCTTGTCCTGAACAAACAGCCAAACAGCCTAATATTGTAAATGACGAAGTATTTTAAGAAGTATCCGACTGAAAAAATATTTTCATTGAACTCGTTCCTCTGGCAAAGGTCAGACGTTTATTGGAGAAACAATTTTTGGGTGTGTCTGTTTTACTGTTTTGTGAGAATCGATGTTACTATGCCGTCTTTAGTTGAGGGAGAAGGAGCTCAATCGATCGGAGTTAGATGCCCTACAGCTACATGGATGACTACCCTCAAAACTGGTGGCCCGCAATAACGTCTTAAAACGTGAGTAGTTAGGCTGTGGGAAAGGGACAGAGTCAAAGTCCTCTAGCGCCATCTCATTCCCTAAGCGGAACCACACATGTAAGGCAACCTGAGCTCACTCCATCGTATACTTTATCACCTCTGACCTACACTAGAGTCAAGAGTAAACTGATATGAAAAGCAGAGGCCATAGTGTTGTGGCACTGATTAAGGGAAGCCTACGTGTATTGAAGCAGGTCAGTCCGACGTTGTGCGTTCATATATGACGCTACCGCAATGTGTGTTCTCGTGGATGTTTACCCGTTTATCATTGCATACCCGTATATGAATGTAATACATTAGTGCATAATTTATTACTTTTTTAAATGTTTCTAAATGTTTGGTTAGTTTGATCATCAATACGCAAGATAAATTATAAAATCAGGCGTTACTTTGCGGAAATAAATACGGTAAATGTTATGAAAAATGTCTAGTTTTAATTCCGCGACAAAAATCCAAGCTTGGATGCAGGATGCAGGATGCAGTCCCAACCTCTCGCCTTCATGCGTTCCAGAATGTGCATATCCATGAGGGCAGCCAGGAGATTGACAGATTGCTGATTGGCTGATCACAACGGACAAATATCTGCCATACTTCAGATGTCATCTGTTACGAACCGACACCCCGAGCCCCGTCCGTTTGTCTGTACTATTTGAGCGATCTTTAACAGTCTCTATCGTAAATTAGGTGAGAAAATCACTTCATAAATAGTAACTGAACTACTAAACCAGATAAAAACCAAAACACACTCCTATATCCTATAAAATAGTCCCATACAGCCACTGAAAGACATGGTACACTCTATTTAAGCTTGCACACATCCACCTCGACTATTAACACAGATTCCAATGTATCCTTTACACCGCTTCACTGAACAAGATCCTTTTAAACCAAACTCAATGGAGGATGTAGTAAAAAGTGCCGATAAACTGTCCTTAATATATTTGTATAGGTCTGTTTACGTCGCCAAGGTGCAAGTTCGGAGCTTCCTTTATGTAGTGCCAGTGAAGAGACTGTCCTGTCTACACTTAGTGCTGGCTGCGCAGTTGTTAAATATTGTTGGGCTTAAAATATCATTTGAACGATTTTTTATTTTTAAAAGGAACTGGAAAGATCCGTACAAATTCGTTGAAAGACTTACTTTAAGAACAAATCACGACGTACATAATTAAAGACAGTTTTCCGAGATTCAAGAATGAAGGTTAGCTGTCTTTTAAAATCCTTTAAATAAATTTTAGCAAAAATGACGAAAGTAAAATAAAAATGGGCTACAAAAATAATTCTCTCATTCTACTTTCATTAACAGAATCTCATAACATAGCAGCAAGTTAAAAGCAAAAAAATCCTCCACAATTTTTAAAAACTCCCTTTCCTGAAAAAACTAGTTCCAACATTAAACAGCAGTAGAAAAATTAACATAAACTATGAGACGAAATGAGTTAAAAAATAAACACAATACTTCATAAAGGTTTTAATTAAAACTGCAATCCTCCTTGGTTCCAGCGCAGGGTATAACCTGTCCAAATTGAAAGCGCTTTAGAATTCGGCTGGCGTCGTTTGCGGCGCCAGCTTCCGGCCTCGGTCGGTTTATCTCACTGTTTTAGCACCTGACTCCGGATGGGACGGCAACCGAGCCGGGCCTTTTACTAGTAAAACTAGAGGAAACTTTAACGGTTTACCTGCAAGTATTTACTTTTCAAAGCTCTTAGATAAGGTTCGGTTTTAAATGTAAAGGTGGGACGGTGATTGCGTCATGGCAGAAGAAAAAGGGTTAGGTCATTGTGCTCAATATTAACAACTGTGGGCCAGTTGGATCATTACCTAACACGTTTTTTTTTTCTTTTTAGTTTGATAAAATCATCAAATGAGTCCTCCCACTCAGGGCAGAGCGGAAGGGACTGTTAGATTTGTACTGACTAAAATCTACGGTGTCCTTCAATAGCCCTTTACGTTCCGGGGTCACGGTATTCGTTAGTCCCGCGACCCCGGCAGGCTTTGGCCCTCTAAGGGGGCCCACGTCATTGCGCTGACACACTTTGAGGCACGCGTGGAACAC
This sequence comes from Agrotis puta, assembly GCA_943136025.2. Classification (NCBI taxonomy): domain Eukaryota; kingdom Metazoa; phylum Arthropoda; class Insecta; order Lepidoptera; family Noctuidae; genus Agrotis; species Agrotis puta. The sequence goes on from OW964168.2 coordinate 2,314,101, forward strand.
AACGCGCCGTGTCGACCCGGGCATGGTTTATGGTCGGACAGCGAGTCGCCCGTTACTCGCCGCTCGCATGTCCGCCGAGAGGTCGCCGCCTATCGCCGTCGTGAGGACACGGCGGTGTTCTGCCCAAGTGGGGCAGTCTTGCACCGTAAGCTCCACCTTGTCCTCCGGGCGATCCTCGCAGTGGTGACAGCCAGGTGTTTCTTCCTTCCCCATCCGACACAGGTACCTTTCGTGTCCGGTGAGGACCTGCGGTAGGTCAGGACGCCGTGACGCCTATCCAGCCACTCCTCAAAGAGCGGTCTCACGGAGCGGATTGCGGTGTGCCCGGCCAACCACAGTTACTAAAATTATTATTAGTGCTTCAAGTTTTCGTGGAAATCCGTCTGGTCCATTTTAAAGGAATAGTAGATTTTTCAAACGCAACTAACCTTCCATATTGAATTTCATTAGATTGTTATTCCGAAAAACAACGTTTTACAACTTACTGTAGTAGCTGATTTTAAAATAAACTAAAACGTTTAAAGTAAGTGACTCCGAGTTTGTTTGGTAACCTAGTTATTCAATCAAATTGTGAGGAGAGTTACAAATTGCTGTGTACTACAGGAGAACTTTATGACGTACCTACTTACTTATTACATTAAAAAAAAAATTTTAGGGGAACAGTGTGTGGCGAACTAACTTCGTCTTATATTATCTATGGTAGTACAAACATAACCCATAGTGACAACACTGTGGTTATGTTTGACTATGCCCGACACACCGCTCTTCAGACTTGTCGTTACCGGTCAAAACACAACAAATCATCAAGTGTATTATTAGGCTGTAAATAATCCACATTATTGTAACGTGGATATATATTCCTACGACCGTCATTGTAACGTGTTATGTTGTGTGTCAGTTATTCATAAGGCACTTTTGTGGAATCAATACATAATATAAACAATCTGGACCGGTCTTTCATTGAACAAACTAGACGCTATCCTGCGCCTAAAAGTGTATTAGACAGGGTCGCGAGGTATAATGGGGACATGCACTCTTTAGGCATACTTAACACAACACTGACATAGCGCAAGCGCCATCAGGATGTCATTTGCAAGCAGCCATTAACAAATGGCGTCCTGTTGGCGCTTGCGCTGCGTTTTGTGTTAAGTTTGCCTTAAGTGTGTGATTTCCTATCATACCTCACGTCCCCGTCTTATACACTGTTCCCCGATTTCATAAGTGCAGAGAAATATTTTTGTTTTAGTCTATCTATTCCTATATATATTCTAGACTAGCTTTTGCCCGCGACTTCGTTCGCGTGGAACAGTGACTTCCGGCAGATTTTTGTTTTTTTTATTTTTTGTAATAAAAACTATCCTAAGTCCTTTCTCAAGTTTCAAACTAGGTCTGTACCAAATTTCACACAAATCGGTTCAGTAGTTTAGGCGTGAAGAAAAGACAGACAGACAGACAGAGTTACTTTCGCATTTATAATATTAGTTTGGATTTTATTTCGTCTTAAGGGGCCTCTTACAGTCCACTAGCGCCGCCAATCGAAAAAATGTCATAACTCGTAAATAGAATCAAAAATACAAAATGTGGTCTGTAATTACTGTAGAAAAGGCAATAACGTAATTTTATAACACATTGTCAACACTTGAAATATAGCTGTTTAGCTAAATTTTTTTATTTGTAACAAAAACGGCCGTTTATGTTTAGAATGCACGATTTAGCTAAACAGCTATATTTCAAGTGTTGACAATGTGTTATAAAATTACGTTATTGCCTTTTCTACAGTAATTACAGACCACATTTTGTATTTTTGATTCTATTTACGAGTTATGATTTTTTTTCGATTGGCGGCGCTAGTGGACTGTAAGAGGCCTCTTAAAGCGATAGTAATCCACTGTGGTAACGAGGTTGTGCCAGACGACTTGTATAGCTCTGTCTCTTTCTCACACTGGAATTATCTCTGCTTTAAGATGTCATGGTAACCCTGCTGATTATTGATTTTGAACGATATTTTTTACAAAAACTCGTATTAAAACAAAAATTTCAGGGTTTATAAACTTTATATAACATCTTTAAGTATCAGTTTTAAACATAATTATATTTTAAATAGAGTTACATAAAACCATTTTTTTTTTCTAAATAGCGGTGGAGCCCGCGCCAGTGTCTGGTTCGAAGAATAGAAAAACAATGTGATCTCTAAGACAGTACAGGGGTTTGTGACTAACCAGTTATTTTTTCAATCAATTAAAACTTTATTTGTGAACATAGGTACCTATTACAATAAGGCCCACTTGCACCACAATCACTAAACAGGTTTAGCGCTGAACTGATTTAAAACATCGTTCTGTCTCTGTCAACTTCAAACAATTTGACAGGGATACAGTGATATTCTAATGCAGTTTAGCGTTAAACCCGTTTAATTGTGGTGCAAGTGGGCCTAAAGGTCTTAAATATACAATTTAGTCGAGCTCTATGTCCTACCAATGAAATTGGAGTACATTTTTTTTACGTCTTTATTAAAAGAGACGTAATCAATATTCAAGGACCTTACAAATACCATTCTTCATTTGTTTATCTGCCCAACGCTGACGTTTCTATTTAAATTTAAGTCACGTAAAAATATTGAAACACCATTTTTAAATACGAAACGAGGATGATACATTACGGTCAAATATAATACTTGCACATAATAATACTATATAATATACATAAGAAACTCTTTGTTCATTTTTTTTATTATTACCATACTGGCAATAATACAGACATGACTTAAATAACATTTTATTTTATGAGAAAATTAGATTAAAATTGGGCAATAAATATTTAAATTGGGTACGATATGTAACTTGATATTAAAATTTATGCTCACCTGGAGATCAAAACAATTTAATTCAGAAATTGAAAGAGAGAACACCTTTATTTGATTTTGATAGAACTTTTTTTATGTTTTTATTAAGAGCGCGTAAATGTTAAAGTTAAAGTTGGCAACGTCGCAAATAGCAGTCAAATATTTACAAGTTTTAATTAAATTGATAATTTTACTCTATGAAAATAAGAAATATGGCTTTGTAGTGCACTAAAAAATTGATATAGGAATGCAATTAAAACACTGAATTTGATGGTGTAACCGTTTCAGGTGTAGAAAAAGCATTTGGAAAGTTTACAAATAGTTTTTTTAACATCTAAAACTGTTTACTTGGTGTTACGATATTAATTATTACATTCCCTAATCGATTTTTAGTACACTACAAAGCCATATTTCTTATTTCTATACATTAACATTGCCAAATTAATTAAAACTTGTTAATTAATATTTGACAACTATTTGCGAGTTGCCAACTTTCAGAATACGTGCTCTTAATACCTACAAAGTATCGTTTTAATGTATAAGTAGGTAGCTTAACCTGTGTCCAGTTCGCTAGGCGCCAAAAATTTTTTTATGGGATGTGGAGGGTAGGAAGGTGAAAAGTACTTTAAGACCTGTCTTCATACCTGCCAAATAATTACATTAGACATTAAAATTGGTCGAATCGTTGCGAACTAAAGCAAGCCACTAACACGTGATTATTATTTAGATCTTACTCCAGTCATATAATCAGAAATATGGGATTAGTAATTCATATTCGTACGATTTACACTCTAAAAAGACATTGTAATTGAATGCGTTTGACGATAATGTCATGTAAGTGTTACACTTACCCAGGGTAAAGGATAATTATACGCCAGGTTAAACTGGATATTCACTGTTTTCCAGGACCACCACACTGTTTTAAGGAAGTATTTCACGATTATTCGATTGTATTTTTGTTGTACCCGCGCACGGAGATGTGACGGCCGGCTTCGATTTTTAAGTTTGAACTGGTTGTTTTTGTTGCAGTGCCGTCAGATGGCGCGGCGGATGCATTTATTGTCTTTGGCGCGAGTGGCGGCAGATTCAAAATAAGAAGGGGTCTCAAAAACTATCCCCTATTTATTATTTATTTATTTATTTGGACGTACTGAACCGATTTTCAGATTCGGTTGAAATTTTTCTTTTTGCTGAACTAAGCCTTTTGGCACAGCCGTGAAGCACACGGTACCTACCTTTTATGTTCTTCCTAATTTCTATTTTATTATTGTAACAACATTGTGTGTCTAAGTTTTGTCAAATAGACATATTTTCTTTCTTTCCTTCTTTTATTTTAATAATATTTTACCTGTAGAAAGCTGCATGACTTAGTTATTTATCGATGATGAAGAGTCAATAAATAATAACTGCAAAAACGCAACTTTACTTTTGACAAAAACGTTTCAAGTCCGTTTAATTATTTTTTTAGTAAATGTGATTATTTAAATGTTTTATGTAAACTGACTACAATATTATGCTTATGACTACAATATTAATATATTAATCAATGATTTTATTAGTTTTTGGATATATTTTAGATAGATTTTATTATTATCTATTGCCATCGTAAATGACGTAACACCACTTAGTATATATTGCAATAATTGTTTATCTTGCAAAATTAATAAGAAACAGACCTAAGATCTTTGTCAGCATGTGCATTACTCTATTCTACAATAAATAATGCAATAAAACAAAAATGGCCAAAATGTTAGATATTATATATTGACTCTTCATCGTCGTTATGAATCCTGCATATTTTAGCCCATTGTCATAAACAAAAGCAGATAAAGCCGCCATGTTTTCAGAAACATTCCGAACATGTTACAACACTGTTTCTTTTATCTGTCATATCACAAAATGTCACCTTCTCTTTCGCAGCGTTAAATTACAAAGCCGTAAATTCGATCAGCCATTGTCCATACAACATAACACCACTCACCTATCCTTACTCAATATTACTAACTAAATAAACAATGCGCCGGTCATCGGAGCGTATCAGGACGACATAAGGGGACGCTAGGTCCTTCGATCTCATCTTCTAAAAGCTTTCGACGATACAAAGCGATAGAGGCACGGTATTGAGGCAGCTAGGTGACTGTTCGACAAATACGTCAATTGTTTTATTGTGTTTACGTAAGGGTTTTTGTACTGTGTTCCATAGAAGGAAGGTTTGGAAAGGATCGGTTTTGTTTGGTGGGTGAAAATTTAAAATTAGGCCTTCTTTGTTGGATAGACCCATTGCTGGACAAAGGCTAGTTCCAGGAGCTCTGCTACAGTGCCTCCTGGAATCAGGAATGTTTGGTTTATTCGATAAAGTGTTGTGCATAGACTTACAGCAGAGATTAACCCGTACCTAGGCAAAATTCAAATAAGATTACCATACTCTCTAGATAGAGAGAGAAACAATTTTAGAACCATCTATCTCTTTCCTGTATGACATATATAATGTATTTACTAATGTAAAGGAAAGAGATGAATGGTCCTACTATATATTTTAATGAAAAACGTTAAATTAAAATCATTGTTCCATTTTAAAAGCATAACAGATGACACGATCTTATCTTATTAGTTTCTTATAAAACAGTAAAAAAAAAACTCTAAACATTAATGAAATCTTTAAAAATTGAAATGAAATGAATCCACATTTTTCATAAAAAACTCGGTACGTATTCATTAAAACAGTAAAAAAAAATCGTCATATTAAATCTTTTAATTAAAAAATTCTTGCGCAAACTTCAACAACTATTGTTTTAAAAGTGGTTTGTATTCAACTTCTTTTTTTAAACTTGTACTAGCGGGTGAGCAGGGTAGAATGAGGAAAACAGGGCAGAATGGGGGTGGAATAGAGTAGAATGGGGTAAAATTCAATTCACCCTGAACATTGAAAAACAGCTAACCGCGGTTTGAGCGATCGATCGTTCGCTATAAAAACGTAAGACATAAATATCTTTAAGGGTCTCTTTTGTGTAAAGTTTCAAGTATTTTTCAGAAGTATGATATTGATAAGACTTGAGTTTGGGGCTTGGAATGTTACTATGGTGATACTAGGATTATACCATAAACAAGTAAGGAGGATACTCTACGTAAAAGGCTTTAAACAAACTTCTTAGAAGTTTGTAAAAATTAGGGTGGAAGTCAACAAAATATCTTGAGATGAAGATTTTTGGAGATTTATTGTTGGTTTGTTTTGAATTTGAGATGAAGGACAGTAACAATGTCAAAATTTTCTGGTTCATTTATTTATTTGATTAAAAACGGTTGTTACCTAAATCGGGTGTCAAAAAAGATTTCCAGGACAAAAATAATTCTATATTCGGCATAATACTGATGTTCCTTTTTCTTCATTTCTGCAGGGTCTAATGTTGCAGGCAGCCATGGGCTACAATGACTGCTTTCAACTCGGACCATATGCTTGTTTGTAACATTAAAAATATTAAAAAAATAAAACCGTATATCTTTCAAAAGAAGACCGTAATCTACATCGCGAGCCCAGTTGATTTGTTGGTACCTAATCCTATCAATTTTTTTTTTAAATCTTATGCCGTACCGTTTCACGAAGATTCTTTCACTAAATATTCTTATTATAAGTATTTCCTGATTATAAAATTAAGTAGGTCATCAGGCTGTTGACTTCAAACACACAGCTTTCAAAACAATGTTGCCATCATAATTCGTTCTTTGTTTCTTGAAGTATCGAAGAGACAAGTTAGTAACAACATTAAGTGGTCTCGAACTTACACTACAAAGGGAAGTTAATTTTAAAACACTTGGGTGGAATACTAAATAGGTCAGTGCACTTTTAAGTAAAGTAAGACAAAGTTTTATAAGTTTCTTCCTAATTTTAATTTAATTACCAGTTTTTTTTTTATAATTTTTCCCACACCAGAAAATTATTTCGTGTGTTGACGACCATTGAAACACAAACATCCAGAACCGAAAAAACTACTTGCCATACAATTATTTGTTCTTTGCGGGGATAGACCTGCGATACGCTGCACAGCAGTTCATCGCTCAGCCACTGCGCTAACCATGCATTTAAAGTAATTTTCCAACTGAGTTAAGTATTTAGGTGTTTAAAGCTACAAATAATTTTTTCGTGGTAACGTCATCAAATGATTCCTCATAATTATGCTATCCTTTTACGTATTGGTCGCGGGACTCACGAATTACCGTGACCCCGGAACGTAAAGGGCCATTGAAAGACACCGTGGATTTTAGTCAGTTCGAGTCTGACAGTCCCTCCCGCTCTGCCCTGGGTGGGAGGACTCATTTGATGATATTACCACGTAAAAAAAAAACTTCTCTCTTGCGCAACTAGTTCAAAGGTGCTACTAAATTATGCGTGTGACTACATTAGGCGAATAGTAAACCGCAATGGGTGATTCGATTGCATTATGTGGGTAGCATGTATACTGTAACCACGTTATCGCCGAATTTTAGCTTATAATAAGGCCATACCATGTTTATCTTACTTCGCTCTTTGAATCGCATCGCAAATCGCTGTCAGTGGAGTCTCAGCCTAAATCCTACTAATATTATAAATGCGAAAGTTTGTGAGGATGGATGTTTGTTACTCTTTCACGAAAAAACTACTGGACGGATTTGGGTGAAACTTTACAGTAATATAGGTTATTATCATCACAATAACACATAGGCTACAAAAAAAATGTCATGTAACTTAATGTGGCAGACCAAATTCTACGCGAGCGAAGCCGCGGGCAAAAGCTAGTATATAATACAACCCCTCCTTCTGTCGCAGTAGGGTAAAAAAAAAACTAATGAAATTATTTTCATACTCACCTGTAACACTCAGGAAAAATTATTGTTAACGTTATAAATGTAATCAGTTATATTTCTTTGCTTTTACAAATTGTGAAGTCCACATGCTAGGCGCTAATCGTATTTTACATGGCTGACGGGTGACTAACTTTGGCAACCATAAAGTTACACGCTCTGTGGCAACAACTGTCAGTTCATCTCCTGCATAGATCCTCTCACTAGATCAGGCCAGGATCTTGTGGAAGGATGTGTCGGCATGGCTATGGCGGTTCAGCTGGAAGAACTCCACGACCTCATCCCACCAGCGCCCTTCTATTATTGCACATCTAGACGCACGGCAAATTACCATCTTTACCTTATTGCTATTCCACCAATTCGCACTAAGCGTTTCCAAACGTCTTTTATAATGCGGATAGCGAAGGTGCGGAACTCTCTGCCAGCGACTGTGTTTCGGAAAGCATACAACCCCAATCTCTTCATAATTAGAGTGAAAAGGCTTCTTCTGGGTAAGCTCGCTCCATCGTCGACCTTGTCTTAGTCACTCCTGACCTAGACTAAGGTCAAGAGCTATCCCATTGAACATAAAAAAGCTGGGTTACGGACAGGCTTTTTGGCTTTGGCTGCGGCTGTGGCTGGCTAAGGCAGATTGGCAGGTTAGGTAAGTCTGAGTAGCAGTAACATCTTGCTAGACGCTACACACCTTAATTTTTGGATAACCCCTTATTCCACTCCATTCATCAACACACCTACAAAGTTTAGTAATATGAGACGCTCATCACTATTTTTCAACAATACCCTCCATTCATACACCCACACTCGGGCCGGATAATTAAAATGAAAGCCCAATGAGGCGGTCAATTAATGACGTAATAGCTCACTTAACACGACGATCATTTATGAGAATGGGGCGCTACGACTTCATTCATTCCGGTCCGGAGATAACATCGGGTAGAAAGGGGAAATAGTTATTTCTAATAATGATAGGTAGGTTATCAAAGTGTACGGTTACAGCTGTAAACTATCAACCATAATTATTGTTCTTTATAAAGTGATAAAATATTCATATGAGTCCTTCCGCCCTTGATGGAGCGGAAATACTGTAAAACTCGTACTGACTAAAATTCTTCGTGTTCCTTTAATTTACCTTCCAGGGTCACGATTAACGGCGCGTTGTGTTCCACGCGCGCCTCAAAGAGTGTCAGCAAAATGACGGGGCCCCCTCTAGAGGGCCAAAGCCTGCCGGGGTCGCAGGACTCACGAATTACCGTGACCGCGGTACGTAAAGGGCTATTGAAGGACACCGTGAATTTTAGTCAATACGAGTCTGACAGTCCCTCCCGCTCTGCCCTGGGTGGGAGGACTCATGTATTGATTTTACCACGTAAAAAAAGGATCCCGGTTAACTGCTTGGACAGTCCCATGAAATGGTTGTTCAAAACCACTTTTTAAAGGGCTCTTTAAAGTAAAAGTAGTAAAGTGTTAAATATTTTTAAATCTACAAATAAGGGTTACTATTAAGGAATATATCTATGGAATCTACCGAATTTAACAACTTTTTATTATTAAAATTAAACAAAGTATTTAAACATTCTCAAATGGCATAAATGTACCTAACTAAATCTAAATCTATACATACAATAAATCTGTTGAAGGGTCAATTCTGTACATTGAAAATATTGATAAAATAAATAGCGGGGGGTGTTGCTGGATCGATACCAAACCCAAATATGTGATTAAAAAAATTTTTGTTTGTCTGTCTGTCTGTCTGTATGTGCAGGCATCACGTGAAAACTAACGGTTCGATTTCGATGAAACTTGGTATAATTATACCTTATTATCCTGGGCATAAAATAGGATAATTTTTATCCTGGAAAAATACGTAGAAAAAAAAAACTTATTTTTCAGTACAGAACGCGAGCTCAACAGCAGTAGCTCAATAGAGGGATCTCCTTAATTATGTGGCTTAGCCGTATTTGGGTCCAATAGATATTTATAAGATGTCATTGTCAAAGTTACTCAAAATGGAGAAATAAACCATCCACGCGAAGACCGACATCCGCGAGGCCGGAGTCGCGGGCGGAAGCTAGTACCTACTTATATAAGATACTAAATTAAAATTAAAAATATTCAAATAAAAACACTAAAAGGGGAAGAGTATATACGATTTTTTAATACAAATGTAGATGTAAAATAACGCATTCTTTCATTCCCATAATTTCCGTTCATATTCCCGTATCGTTCATTCGCACGCGATTCGTACAATTAAAACAAAGGCCCATTGAGGCGCTCACTTAACGACACAATCATTCAGTTAACGTTCGCTAATTTGAGGGTTTAACCAACATTATAATTGTCTTACGAGCTGTTAGACTTTACGACTAATTCATTACCGCCATTGTTATATTATTGCTGATTAACTAATCTGTTTTTGAGTGCCCCTTTTTATGTTAAATGGGGTTTTTTACACGGGTTCATTAATTGGGTGTCACTGCACATACATAGATTAAAAAGGGGTCATTAATTGGAACCGGTGTTTGTTTAAGTGAGTTACTTTTTCAGTATTTATTTCGTGACATTTAATCCTCTAGTCCCAACTAAAAAAGTGGTTTTAAAAATTATACAGTACATCTTTTGAAAGACTTACTCAAATTTGAAATGGTTGGAATGGGAATTCCAACCATTTGAGATCCTAAAAAGGTTAATTTATAATAAAAACCAGAATTCAAAAAAAAGAAACATGCCCATTACAATATTATTAGAACTTAAAATGGTATATTTACCATATTGTCTGACTTGATTGTCAGACTTGTACAGACTAAGATCCACGGTATCCTTCAATAGCCCTTTGCGTTCCGGGGTCACGGCAATTCGTGAGTCCCGCGACCCCGGCAGGTTTTTGTCCTCTAGAGGGGGTCCACGTCATTTTTCTGACACTCTTAGAGGCGCGCATGGACTACAACGCGCCGTCGATCCGGGCATGGAGCAACGATTCGCCCATTTCTCGCCGCCCATAATTCGCATAATAAAAAAAACCGAAACCCAACATTACTATCAACATTGAAGAGTGAACTAGAAACAAAAATCCAATAGACTATCAGGATTGTATTTTCTAATCCCGTAAACTCCTCCCACTTGCGTTCTAATAACAATGTTGTTGTTGTTGTTCATATTGTTAACATGTGGTGCGCTGCAGCGCTTCCACAACAACTTTATAATTAAACAAACAAGCTGAAAGATTTGACAACTTTGCGCTAACTTACACGCTTTCTACTGTGTTTATTTATTGTGATGAAGAATCTTGATAAATGGACCATCCAACACGTTTTTTCAATGATTTTTTCAATTCAAAGCATTGGTTCCTGAGATTAGCGCTTTCAACCAAATAAACATACAAACAAACTTTTCATATTATTTATAACATCAGTTGAGAAGTTTAGATTAAGTGTATTGTATTTAGTGTGGTTTCTTTTTTATAATTTTTAGTTTAATATAATATTTTCTCAAAAAGAAACTGTACATAATATATACTAATACAAATCTTAAATACATTCAAAATTTGAAGGACAATGAACAGCCTAAGCATTGGCTTAGGCTGACATAAGCATGGAATAAGTAATTCTTGTATTTAAAATAGCACAAGAAAAGTTTTTGTGTAATTTCGACCGTTAAAGGGATTAGGAAAATTCGTAATTTTTGCTGACGGAAAATTCCATCAGACAGACAGCTTGTTCAGTTAGAAACTTAAAAGTACAGAGTACCTAATTATAATGTTTTACGATGTATATTAATTAGATTTAAACAGAAGCCCCAAAAACTTATTCGACTTAATATCGTGTTCGCGTAAAATACTAACATGAACATGTAATTTTTTTAAAATACCTAGAAGAAATAAAACGACTTAATTTCGTATTAAAATATAGCGTAGCAATCTTATTACCGACCAAAAAATCTAATTCTCGAAACTCATCAATTTGGTTAAAATTTAATTTTAAAAAACATGTCTGGCAAAGTCAGTAATTATGCAAAGTACGAAAAAGTAGCTAGACCCTCTGTGTAGCTACTTTTTTTTCTAGCCTAATTAAATGCCCACAGTCAGTCTCTCATTCTATAGATTAAAAAAGACTGTTTTTTTTAAATAAACACATATTTTTAGTTAACCTAACCGTATTGGTTATTTTACTCAAAAAATTGTATTAGTCCAAAATATTGATTATCAAAAAATATTTGACCCGTATCTTTTCTTTTGTTACGTAAACCAAAATTGATGAAGATTCTAAAATTCACTTCTAAAAAGCACAAAACGTCACTCGGTCGGTATAAATTTACAGGCGTTATGACGTCACAAGCCCCCACTCACGAATTACGAAGCGTTTTATCTTTGTCAATATTCATTGATTTGAAAAAGAAAAAATACGTGTTCATTATTTTTCAATACACTACCTGACAAACAAACCAGATTTTCAATTGATTTATGCAGTAAACTACCCTATTGTTAGTAGCGTAGCTCACATATGTCTCACACCCCAGCCGCTATAAGAGACGCCCTGCGCATCGGTTGGGGAACGCAAGGCGATTCCCAACGTGGGCACAAACTTGGGGACGGTGAGCAACGGCTAGCTCACCGTCCGATAAGGAACTGTCTCAAGTCGATGGCACGTTGTGTTCTACGTGTGAGTCAGGGCGGAAAGAGACCTATAAAAATCGTAGCCCATATGAACAGGGGTCGCGGGACTGTACGAATTACCGTGACCCCGGAATGTAAAGGGCTATTGAAGGACACCGTGGATTTTAGTCAGTACGAGTCTGACAGTCCCTCCCGCTCTGCCCTGAGTGGGAGGACTCATTTGATGATTTTACATGGATAAAAAAAAAGCCCATATGAACAAATGTAGGGTAAATATATTACAAATATTTTAGTCTATGTATAGTAGCCTAGCATTATTAAATGGCGCTGAGCGGTCTAAATAACATCCGTTTTTTTTTGTTAACTGTGTATGTCCCAATCACATGGCTGATGCATATGGCTGGCCACGTGACACATGTGTATTCAAGTCATGTGATTGGTGAATCTCGGCACAGCTCGTCTTCGCTCTGCTCCGCTCCACCTCAGTCAAACCACAACCATAACATAAAGTTAAGCTGATCGACGATCATCTTTCATATGTCTTAAGCCTTTTGTTTTCATAATATACGTGTGCTTTACACAAGTTTTAACTCCCAAGAAAAATGTTCCACAATAAGTCTAGGAAACAGTAATTGTTTGTAAAAAGGCGTGGTCGGTGTGCGGTGCAGCCAATCTGCTGGAACGCCTGCGGTCACCGCTACAACTACATGCCAACGGAAAATAAGCTTATCCAACAAACTACTCGTATTCTTTTTCTAAAAATAACTTCTTGTGGGAATTTGATTTCATTGTTTTTTTTTTATTGGGTCACAAACAATGGGCAAAATGAATGAAAAATCTAATTGGTCTGTAAGTTAGAATTTTAAATTTATTTGACCCGTATACGGCGCTTTTCAAATTCTCAATGCGTCACTCATATGTAATTCTAACTAGTTTTGACGTCATAACTTTAGAGTTTTGATGCGTTTTACCTTAGTCAATATTATTTTTAATTCTAACTGATGGACTAATTAAATTAGCAATTTATTGATGTTGTCAGCTCCACACTCAATGGCTTTAGGCTAAAAGTACCATGGAACAAAATAATTGAATAGGTACATAAATCAACTTTGTGCTAACGCCTAAAGCGTGAATAAGTTATACAAAAAGAAACTGATCTAGTTTATTTATAATGCTTTCTGAAAGCTTGATCGATCATTCCATAAAGTATTCCAATTTTTTAAAACTTAATATACCACTTTGACTTTTTAGAATAATCCGATTTAAATTGTTGAGAAACAGATTTTGGGTAAATAAACAATTTTTTTACATATTCAGTGGAGTTTTCTACTTATCCCGCCGAGTAGTGGAAAAATCCACAACTTAGTGAGCTAGAGCGGTTTATTTTTACCACAAAATTGTAATTGGATTATGACGTTTATATATTTTGGCAACTTTGACACAAGACAAATAAAATTAAAATTTTCAAATTATTCATTGACAAACTTTATATAAACACGATTGAAGCCACGGGTTATAACTTAATATACTATATTGTGCACATCGACCTACACCAAACCAAATGTTAAATCGTTGGGAAAAAGGTTCATATTCGATTGGAATAGTTTGATAGATTGGGATAGGTTAATGTTCTGGTACAATAACAGTAGAATCCTACGACACAACATTTGCTAATTATTGCCCGAGGCAATCAGTAACGCACATAGTATGTCATACTAAATAATATTACAAATTAGCTACATTAGATACAGCCACAGAATTACACTCATTAAATGTGACAACTTAGGACGAAAACAAATAAAATATTATTTTGTTATTCTAACTTTTTGTAAATAAATTAGGCTGGTTATTATTATGATGACTTTGAACGTAATAAAGCCAGACAATTATAATAATACGAGAAAAGAAACTTTGAATTTGACAAATATCAAAGAAAAAATTAGGTATAATGTGAAGGGTACAGGGGCAAAACAAGGAATGTCACGTGCAAGTTTTCGTGCGTATTTTTATGTAGCAATATGTAAAAACGGCGCGTTGTGTTCCAACGGCGAGTTGTGTTCCACGCGCGCCTCAAAGAGTGTCAGCATATTGACGGGGCCTGTAGAGGGCCAAAGCCTGCCGGGGTCGCGGGACTTACCCATTACCGTGACCCCGGTACGTAAAGGGCTTGTGAAGGACACCGTGGATTTTAGTCAGTACAAGTCTGACAGTCCCTCACGCCCTGCCCTGGGTGGGAGGACTCATTTGATGATTTTACCACGCAAAAAAAAAAATGTGCAATATGTAAAAAGCATAAAAAAGATCGTAGTCCTTCATAACTTGAATATTTCAAAACCCTGTACAGGTCCAAAAGTGGGAATGTCCATAGTATAATGGAACATACCATGGAATGTCCATAGTGTAACGGAACATACCATGGAATGTCCAACTTAGTGGTAGAACATATCAATACTAAAGCCGCTAAAAATAGACCTAAAAACCTTTTGAAGTTATTGAAAAGTAAGTAGTAAAGGGTGAAATTATGTGGAAAAATTATCAATTCTAGATTTGTATGGGTTGTATAGGATATTCCATGTTTATTATTTTTTAAAAGTTACTTTCCTTTTTTCATATTTTACATGTTTGTAAATGTTCGACAAAAGCTTATTTCTATCTACAGATGATCTTTATATGGTAAACTAAACTTCCAATTAGTATTTTGTAAACAATCAATATGGAAGACAAAGTTATAAAATTCAAACTTTAAAATGTAATTACACAAAATCATGTTTTAGTGACATTCCCTGTTTTGACCCTGTGCCCTTCATTTATTCTGATAAAAAAACTAGAGTCAAGAGCACGTCTATCTCAAATAATATATAAAGAATATTTGTGGCAAATTAAATATTAAAATTGTTTAAGTAGAATATCTCTTATCAACCCTCGATATTGAAATTTCTTCAAATTATAAGGTAAAATTGGCTGAAACTGAAGTCCCATTACCCTGTAGCAACGGTCGCCGCAAAGCTCCTTGAAGCCTGTAATTCTTTTTGTAAACTGAATATTTTCATTAACACATAAGGAGATAACCTTTAATAATTATACAAAATATATAATTCAAATACAATTTAGTTCCGTTTTTAATATAACCCACGTACGTCATTTACGTCATTTTGCCACTTTATAGCCCTTACCCACCAAAAGGTTGCCCACCGGTGGTCTGTAGGATATCGAGCGCTTCTGTACTTTTTTTTTTATCGTGGTAAAATCATCAAATGAGTCCTCCCCCATGGCAGAACGGGAGGGACTGTCAGACTCGTACTGACTAAAATCCACGGTGTCCTTCAATAGCCCTTTACGTTCCGGGGTCACGGTAATTCGTGAATCCCGCGACCGGCGTTTCTGTACTGGGTCGACTACATAAAGATTACCATATACACTCTAAAAAGCCTATTGTAACTCAAAGAGAGAATCAATGTCTTAAAAAGCCTATGTCTTGAGACATGGCCTCTTTCAGGCTGCGACACAACACCCTCCTTCGGCCAGTCCCACGCACTTTTATAAGAACAACGATCGCCGCTCAAACTGTAAAGAAACATTTTTCCAAAAAGCATTTCCCTGAGGTCGCGGAACTCACAAATTACCGTGACCCCGGTACGTAAAGGGCTATTGAAGGACACCGTGGATTTTAGTAAGTACGAGTCTGACAGTCCCTCCCGCTCTGCCCTGGGTGGGAGGACTCATGTGATGATTTTACCACGTAAAAAAAACATTTCCCTTAAACGTATATTAAGAGTAACAGAGTAATATTAAAGAAACACTTCAATAAACTTCAATATATTTATGATCTTTTAACGAAAATAGCTTAGAAAATAAGCATGTATACAAAAAACTGTACCGTTATATGTTTTAAGTGTTTAACCTAACAATATACTCGAAAAACATTATCACTATACGCTTCCCACATGCTCCCACCTTGTAATATTAATATCGAGTGAAATATTCGGCGCTAACATTGTGAAACCGTCTGTGAAATTGAAGCAGCAAGGTAGAAATTCATGTGGCAGGTAATAGATATGGCGTAATTGAAAAGCGATAGCGGTTTGGTATTTCAAAATATGTAAATGTTTTAGTTATATAAATACTTTTAGTTAGTACTTTTTTGTAAGTTGTTAGATTTTGCACTTAGATGTGTTTAATTACGTGCAAATATAGCCTTGACTGAGTTTAAGACAATAATAAATTAAACTTGAAACAGAATTCCCATACCAAGTTAGTAAACTACGTATAAAATATAAACTTGTGCTCAGAAAAAACAACAAGAAGGTTTTTTCTTTTCAGCACAAAGTATGCCAGAATAAACCATGCTTTGTTTCACCCACAAGGCGAGCTCTTATATCTCACTCTTACTTAAGCTAAAACAGAAAGGTATTTTGATTTTTAAGTACTAGTATTGGTAGACATGACGGGAACCTAACCCAAACAATATAAGAGGCGATTACTTTCCAATGATTTTTTTATACTTTAGTTAAACCTCAGAATTCAGTCACATTGACTAGACCGGTGTTTCTATGTAAATAGTAAAAACCAATCGTGCTTCAAGGTTATTATAAAATAAAAGACTACATTCTTTTATGGTGTGAGACAGCGAACTACTTTATTGCCGGAAAAAGGAAACAGGATACATACATACATTCGTTCGTTCAGAACAATGATTGAAAAGGATAACAAACTCTTATTCACTACAGATAATAATTACTCGAGTCTATAACAGATGGCGTTACTAGTTTCATTTGATGTACTATAAATTTTAATACCCCCACTACATCACATGAAACTGAATTAATGATTTTTACAAATTAACAAGTCCTAAAGCTTCAATACACTGATAATGCTTTGTAGCACCAAGGGCTTTTGTGAGAACATCAGCTGGCATATCATTAGTACACATATATTTAATATTTATAATATTATTATTGACAGCATCTCTTAAAAAATGGTAACGGATGTCTATATGTTTACTCTTTCTATGTAAAGCCTGATTAACAATAAATTTTTGAGCACTTTGGCTATCATTGTACAATACAATTGAACAAACCTCTTGATGAGTTACTTCAGACAACAATACTCTTAAATACATAGACTCTTTACATGCCTCTGCCATTGACATGTATTCAGCTTCCATACTGGAGAGAGCCACTGTTCTCTGTTTTCTGCTTTCCCATGATATGACACCCCCTGACATCATGAAACAATATCCTGTATATGATTTGCGATCTACACCATTGTTAGCCCAGTCGGCATCAGCAAATCCTAACAATTCAGAGTTTCCTTTTACATACTTAATACAATAATTTTTTGTTCTCTTTAAATACCTGAGAATACGTTTAGCATAACTCCAATGAGTGCTGTTATGACAAGAATTGAATTGACTTAAAAAACTTACACTGAAAGCTATGTCAGGCCTTGTTAACACAGACAAATACATAAGGCTACCTATTAATTGCTGATATGGAATATTGGTATCATTAACAATATCATTCCTATCAATGTTTAGTTTTAACTCCATAGGTGTACTAGCTTCTTTACAATTTAACATATTAAATTTTATCAATAACTGATCAATGTATTGTTCCTGATCCAAGGTACAAGTTTTATTATTTTTATCAATCTTTACTCTCATCCCTAAGCATTGCTTTACTTGTCCAAGATCTTTAATTTGAAATTTTGAACTTAAAACTGAAATTAAATTGTTTGTCTCTTTTACACAATTTGAATACACAAAAAAATCATCCACATAAAGAGCAATAATAACCTTAACATTTTCATTAAATTTTGTAAATACACATGGTTCTACATGACTTCTCTTAAAACCTAATTCTGTCAAACACTGGTCAACTTTTTCATACCATGACCTTGACGCCTGTTTTAACCCATAAATAGCTTTATTTAATTTAACAATTTTTCCATTATTATTACTATCTAAATCAACTTGTGGATGTGCCATATAAATATCCTCTTTCAAAATGCCATTCAAAAATGCAGTTTTAACATCTAAATGGGTAACATTTAAATCTAGTTGAACTGAAAGTGCAAATAATAATCTTAGTGTACAGTGACGCACCACAGGTGAGAATGTCTCGTCAAAGTCAATTCCTGGTCTCTGGGTGAAGCCCTTTGCCACCAAGCGAGCACGATATCGAACACTATTATCACTATCTAATTTTCTTTTAAAAACCCATTTACACTGAACTAAAACTTTACCTTTAGGCACTTCACTCACTACTACCCATGCATTGTTCTCTTCAAATGCTTGAAGTTCCTCTTCCATTGCAGCAATCCACTTATCTTTGTCATGGCTTTGTAGTGCCTGTTGGACAGTAACCGGATCACTTTGATTCTCAGCATCCGACTGCATGCACAAGTTTGAGTAACCATAACGCTTTGGTGGTCTTCTGACTCTCTTTGGTTCCTCTGGGGTTGAAATCTCTTCTACTTTCTGCAATAAAAAATTATCAGTTTGGCTAGAATTATTTTCAGGTTCTGTAGTAGTTTCTATATCAACAGGCTCATCTACTTCACTCTTGACCTGTTGCATTTCTGAGATTTCCCCCACTGAAAGTGTTATGCTATCATCTGTGTTACTCTTCAAGTTCTCTTGGATTATGACATCCCTGCTCACAGACACACTCTTCTTATCTGGGTCATAAATCCTATACCCTTTCACATTTTCAGCATATCCTACAAGAATATGTGGTTTAGACTTAGTGTCCCACTTAAGTCTTTTCTATTTTGGTACATGAGCCATGACCTGACTCCCAAAAACCCGGATGTGACTAAGATCTGGTTTTCTATTAGTCCAGAGCTCAAACGGTGTTACATTCTGTAATCCTGATGCTGGTGACCTATTTCTAAGGTAGACTGCAGTATTTATGGCCTCTGCCCAAAACCTTTTGTCAAGTCCAGCATCAAACAACATGCAACGAGCCCTTTCAACCAAAGTTCGGTTCATACGTTCACTAACAGAATTCTGCTCTGGGGTATAAATGTTGGTTTTTTGATGGACTATACCAGCATCAGCCAAATAACTGTCAAATAATGAATTACAAAATTCTAGACCATTATCAGTTCTAAATATTTTAATTTTCTTATCCTGTTGATTCTCAACTAAAGCCTTAAATTCTTTAAAATATTTAAATGCTTGGTTTTTAGCCTTCAAAAAATAAACAAAGGACATGCGTGTGTGATCGTCAACAAAAATTAAAAAGTACCTGCTGCCACCAATTGAAAACACCTCCATGGGTCCGCACAAGTCTGCATGTATGATGTTCAATGCTTCACTGCTCCTCGTACTCACATGGTTGAACGGCAACCGTGACTGCTTGCCTTGACAGCATACAACACATGTACTTTTATCAATAACAGCTTTGTCTTTGAAATCTATTCCCAAAACTGCACCTTCCTTCATTTTATTCAGATCACTGCTATTCAAGTGGCCCATTCTTCGATGCCACAGTTCGCTCTTCACATCGTTGGACATCGTAAACAAACAGTCGTGTCTATTTTCCACCTTAAGTTTATAAACACCATCAACTAATCTGGCCTCTCCGACCAATTGATTTCTACTGTTATAGATATAGCAACAATTTTTCTGAAATTCCACTCGGTTTCCATTTTTAATGAGCTTGCTCACTGAGATTAAGTTCGCAGCAATACTTGGCACACATAACACGTCTTTAACTTCGATTGAATATTTTCCTTTCGACGTCACTGTAACAATATCAACATCACCCGAGCACAGCACCTCCATCACTGCGTTATTAGCCGCTGTAATCTCTTTCACACTCGTGTTTTCTGATGTGTTACGAATATTGTTTACATTTGAGGTTATATGCACACTTGCTCCCGAGTCCAAAAACCAGTCATTTTTCCCAAAGTTTCCGCTTAAAAATACTGCAGAAAACGCATTCGTGTTGTTTGATTTCGTATCTTGAACTTGTGTACATTGATTTTTGTAGTGCCCGGTCTTCTTACAGCGATAACACTTGATGACTTTCTTTTTGACATTTAACGTTTCGCCATCTTTGTTAGTTTTACAATCTGTAGTTTTACTGACCGGCTTCGATTTTTGATTGACATGCTGGCGCCCTCTAGTGTATAAAGCAGAAGCTTCCGGCGAATCTTCATTTCCGGACATGTCTAATAATTTTGATTTAACAACATCCGCTGTAATGGCAATTCCAGAATGTTCGATGGCCATCAGCATTGGAAAATACTTTTCGGGCAATCCTGCCAACATTAAGCAGCCAATCCATTCATCATTCACCGAAAATCCAGTTCTTGATAATTTCTGCCCCGTTTCAATAATTTGAGTAATGTAACTCGTCATAGAATCTGAAGTTTCGAGACGTATTGATATTAAATGCCTCAATAACATGATTCTTCTTGAAAAACCGGAGTCATCAAACATTTGTTGTAATTTCTGCCATAGTTCTTTAGTAGTATTAGCGCTCTTGATATGTACGTACAACATCGGATCTATGGTAAGGATCAACTTGGCCTTTGTCATGGCGTCTTCAGCAATGGCGGCTCCAGCTCCTTCGGTCTTGAGAAAGTTTAGCTTTCCTTCGAGTACTAACAGGTTTTCGGCGGCGAACGCCCACTCACTGTAGTTTTCTCGGCCTTTGAGTTTAGGCACATTTGCTATAAACGAATTAGAAGCCATGTCTGTTGATCAGCCACACTATACCACGGCGCGTTCCTTGCGACCACGTGCAACACGGATAGTCAAATATCACTACTGTGATTACAACGCGGAGAACGTCCACTGTTATTACGTTCACTATTCCTACGCTAACTAACTTGAACTTTTCAATGGCTAAAAAATGGGACTGGGCCCATAACCTATTATAAAATAAAAGACTACATTCTTTTATGGTGTGAGACAGCGAACTACTTTATTGCCGGAAAAAGGAAACAGGATACATACATACATTCGTTCGTTCAGAACAATGATTGAAAAGGATAACAAACTCTTATTCACTACAGATAATAATTACTCGAGTCTATAACAGATGGCGTTACTAGTTTCATTTGATGTACCGTAAACTGAGGTTACTTTGATTAATTTTGAACTTTAATTGACTGTAATTTTTTAATGTGAGGTTCTAAAAAAAATTAAAAAATAGGTAACTATCGGTTTTTATAGTTCTCTCTGTAAAAGTAAAAAAAAAACAAAAATAATGCGTAGTTTTTTAGAAAAATAAATAAAACAATGTGATAAAAGGTAAAATCATTCTGGGGTTACTTTGAAACTCCCCGTTTTTAACATAGAATCTGAAAGTAGCCCCAATAAACTTTAGAAAAACAGAAAGAAAAGGTATTGATAAAAAACATAATTTTTTTGCACGATACGACGTGCCATCATCAGCGCACCCACAAAAAGGATTGTGACAGTTTACCATATTTGTAATCCGAAAAAAAAAATCTACTAAAAGTTGTTCCGTCTTACGCAATTTGCAATTTTATGTCGATAAGTAGTTTCTATCAAATTTACCCCATGATTCAAAGTAACCCCGTTTACCGGTACTATAAATTTTAATAAAGGTGAAGCTGCCAAGATTGATCTGTGGATGGGTGATCAACAATACTACGTATAGGGTTTCCTCCATGCCTCGTATAAGCACGCTAAGCCAATGTCCCTAGCTACCATTTGTAAGAAGTGGCTATGTCATAGTAGTTGCGGACCCGTGCTCCACCTAGTTTCTCCACCTGGGTGAAGCAAGGACACTACAAAAAAGACTTTGGCTCCCGTGCTCCAATTGAAGCATTTTTTGCATCACTGTACAATACCGTCATCGGTTGGAGCACGGGACCCAAAATTGAAATTGATAGTCTCCGTGCTCCACCCAGGTGCATAAAATAGGTAGAGCACGGGTCCGCATCCGTAGCAGCTGTTGTTTCTAAGTAGTCAGCAGCCTAGAAGTGTGACAGCCAGGTTTGCCAAGATCATATTATAATAGGCAGTCGCTCCATGTAAAATACGGGTATTGGTATTCATCTGGATTTTAGACTGAACGCTGACCACATTATAATTGGGAAAAGGTGAAGCAGATTTCGTGTAACATAAACTCTTATTTTCTAAAAATAAAACGCTAGTAGTTTCTCACTTAAGCCACCGCCTTCACCTAAGGAACTAGTCTCATCGGTGTTCAGTTTCCTGTGGCACCCGCCGCGGTGATACAACAGGTAATGCCGGGTGTATGTTAGAGCTTACACACACAAGTTATGCATAATAGCGGCAGATCTATTGGGATATGTCGCTAATACGCAGAATATGTTCCGAGGAATTTGCATACATATATAGTTTTATAGGTTATGCTTCGGCTAGCTTTGATGAGCCAATTTGAACCTTAACAACAATATCACTACTTCAATGTTTCGAATTGTTAAAAACATTTCATAAGGTGATCTCTTGGAAGTCTAACATTATTAATTTCAATAAACTTACGACATGATAATTCACTTTCCCTTACGTCTTCTTTTTGGTCGCGTGACTGTCTAAGCAAGCTGGAACGCAAAGAAAAGCAAAGGAACTTTATTAAATACATATTTGTCACATGTAAGTTACATTATACAATATTATACATGAAATAAAAAAGAAGTGTAATTACTAATTACAATACTAAATTGTTACAGATTAAAATAGGTATAATAACATAATTAAAAATTGTCATTCAAGCACTCGTCGAATGTATAATAGCATTTGTGAAGTAGCAGCTGGTGTAGGGTAGTTTTAAACTTCTTTACTGGCAAGCATTTAATTGCGTCGAGTATTTTTTTATAAACACAAGGAGCAATACCAAACAAACTTTTCTTAATCAATGCTGTTTTACATTTCACATGGCTCAGTATGTTTAGGCATTGAGTGTTTACTGGCATTTATTTTACTGTAGCCAGTTTTTGAAACAAATGGGAATTATTTTTTAATAAAGCGAAGGACGTGTCAATCTCACGCACAGAATTATGATTAGATTAGTTTTACAGTTAAACTTATAGCTAGATTTTCGACAACAGACAGTTGGTGTTGCCGATGCTACGATAATCTGCGTCGACTATCGTTGCGTTGTATAGAATCAATCTTTCTAGTATTATATAGTTTCACCGGAAGCATTGTGTGAGTACCGTGTACTTTATAGCTTTCAATGAGTAGATACCCACGTCTTTTAATGACTTGAATGACCCCGGCAGTTGAGATTATGTCATGCTCACTCAAATGTCTCGCTGATGGTGGCGCGTGTGTCGGATCACTTAGTTCCCTTCAAAATGGTTGAGCTGAGTGATGCTGATGCATGTGTCATGTTCGTGAACGGGCGCTGTCAGTCGTGACTGGTCATCTCTTAACAGCCGCGGTTTATTTTAATTATTTATAATTTTATTGAATTGTCTTTTTTTATATGAATTTCCTATGGACACTTTACTGGCTACATCGTTCTCACATAATGTACCATCTCAAGATGAATGATGTAACAAAGGTTCTGTTATAATTTTGGCGATTGAAAAAGAGTGTCCATGGAGTTTCTTGCCCGTTCTTCTCCATAGAGATCTACGCTTTGGAATGGGCATCTACAGTACTTTCACAAGTTTTTATGTCTTGTGACTGGGACTGTAGCACCGTAACTATTTTTAAACTATTTTATTTTACTTTTGTCTCTTGACAATTCAAAAGTGCCTGTAAATGGCCTACTTGAAATAAATGATTTGATTTTTGATTTTGATTTTGAAAAATCCACAGGGACCAAATCTGTTTATTTTTAAGGACTGATGGCAGATAAGCGCAAAAAAGCAAGAAGCACTTAATCAAGTTTTTATTATTATTTGTGACTTGAACTATATTCTAGACGGATGATAAGTGGCTACATTTTGATATTTCATGGGATTATTAATAATTCAGGGACCGATAGCCTTCAAGTCGACAACATGTGACATGTGATAGGTAGGACCGCATTATACACTATGGATCAATGCACGATTGCCAAAATTAACAAAAGTATGTTGAAATGATCCACAGTATTGTTTAAATCTAATAGATTTTAAGTTATTGCTCGTTTATTTTTCTTTTTCTTATGCTAGGGCCACACTAACGGGAAATGCCGTTAATTATCGCGATGATGGACGTTTATACGAACATTTAAAGACTATTATCGTGGAAATTAACGGCACTTTCCATTAGTGTAGCCCCTACATTACTGAGGAATATTTCTACGACAGACGTTTTAAATGTTTCTTTTTTATTTTTCTAATACATATATTTGGGCCAATTTAAGATGATTTAGAAGAGGTATCAAACGATAAAAAGACGTTAAATCCTGATTTCTTGATACCTTTCAAGTTAAATGGTCAGCATGACACAACAACAATTAAACTAAAGTTGAGTTTGTCAATTCAGCCCTTATCTTACAACAGACTGCCGGAGTCGCGGGACTCTGCTGGGTCGCGAGTCCCTGCCGGTAACCATGACCCTGAAACGGAAAGGGCTATTGAAGGTTCACCGTGGATTTTAGTCAGTACAAGTCTGACAGTGCGGGTGGGAGGACTCATTTGATGATTTTACACGACAAAAAAAAACATTTAGGGGTTCAACACGGACAGGGGTAACGATCATGGGGTTGAACGTGGACTAAACCAAAAAAATCCTTACAAAAGAACTACCTACGATTTTCTGACGTTAAGCAAACAACCAACTAACTTAATTGAATCCACTTTCCGTTACAATCACCATTCGACAGACCACGTTCTAAACAATTTGTATGACTCGCCTTGGCAGACGTAAGTGTCTGAACGATGTAAACTGTAGAGCAGACGATATGCTAACATTCTCTCAATGCCTTGTTATACATACCGACGTACTGTGTAACTTTTGTTCAACTTTAAGTGTATTTGGTTAGAAGTTATACCTCTTTGTGTCACGTTGTCTTAGTTCTACGACTACTTTGTAGTTCAAAGGTTTTTTCTTGTAGAAAAGTATAAATATTTCCTTAACAAAAAAGTTATTTTGATAAAAAAAAGTTGCTTGCTTTGTTAAATTATTGTTAATCCTCTTTTTTATTCGTTTAAAATCAAAATCCAAACTAATATCATAAATGCGAAAGTAACTCTGTCTGTCTGTCTGTCTGTCTGTCTGTCTGTCTGTCTGTCTGTCTGTCTGTCTTTTCTTCACGCCTTAACTACTGAACCGATTTGTGTGAAATTTGGTACAGACATAGTTTGGAACTTGAGGAAGGACATAGGATAGTTTTTATTACAGAAAAATAAAAATAAAAAATAAAATTTATTAAATGCTCTAACGGAGTATAGATAATTCCTTAAATTATTGATAGATGGCGGTAATCGCGCAATGTTGTCGATCGTTACTCGAGTTCGGTTCATGTTATTGTTTTAATTCATCGGAAAAAAGTAAATAAATAGTAAAAAGGTACGAAAAAAAAATAATATCAATATAATAAAACTTTTAGTACAAAGAAAATGCCCGAACGGAGTTTAGATAAATAATCCGAGTTTGACAACTCGGATACCTTATCGATAGATGGCGTTGGGATCGAAATAGGTCGCGACATGGTCGATAGATGCCGTTGGGATCGCAATAGATCGCGCTATGGTTTCGTTACACGCATTTTGTTTTTGTTAGCCGAGCGCTTCGGTACTGTCGTGGAAAAATTGTAGTGTCGGTTGTATGATAGTTTATGTGGATTGCTCCTGTTTCGTAAATTTTAAATTGGTTCCGTTGTGTAATTGGTGTTCCTGTGATGCTTATGAGAAACCTAGATCCACCAAGACTATATAACGGCATACGGTTACAAATAACCTATTTAGGACGGAATGTCATTAAAGCCGTTATTATGACTGGGATGGCAAAAGGCGAAACTTTCATTATTTCCCGCATTCCCATCATTCCAACTGATTTGCCAGTCCAATTCAAAAGAGTTCAGTTTCCGCTGAAAACTGCGTTTGCAATGACCATAAATAAAGCCCAAGGGCAAACGCTAAAACTTGCGGGGGTACATCTTGAAAAAGACTGTTTCTCCCATGGACAACTCTACGTTGCGTGCTCAAGAGTGTCGAAACCACAAAACCTTTATATTTTTGCAAAGGATGGCAAAACTTAAAACGTATACAGAAATGTCTTGGTGTTAGAAACTTACATAATCTCTAAAGCCTAAAATAATAGAAAAATTGTCAAGGGAGAAACAGTCTTTTTTCGTTTTGAACTGAAATGTCAAATCAGTAGAATGATGGGAAAATAAGGGAAAAATAACATTTACGCCTTTTTCGATCGGCATAACGGCTTTAATAAGGCCTCCCTATAAGGGAGTATACATCTCTTAAATTCAAACGCAGAGCTCATTATGTTGATTTTTGAAGAGTTCCCTAGAATATCTTCCACATTTCATTTTTGAAGAGATCCCGCGAGATCGGGAACTATTTGGCTAAAACCAAAAATCTGCTGGAAGTCACTATTCCACGCGAACGAAGTCGCGGGCAAAAGCTATCTATATATATAAAAGAACAGGGTTTTTTATTAAGACTCGACTACAGCCGAAACCGCTAAACGCAGATACTTGAATTTTGGACAGTAGTTGCAGTCTACCATGTAGGGGGGCAATAAGATGGGATTTTGCGAAAGTCCTCCTCTAAGGGGGTGAAAAGGGTTGAAAACTGTTGTATGAAAAATCTTATTCCTTGGGTTTACAAACTTGAAACTTGGTACGAATATGAGTATAAGTAAATAAAAAGGATTAGCACTATTACTTTTTTTAAACTACCCTCCATTGGTAATCTAGACGATGTTAAAGTTTGTATGGGATAATCATAACGCGCGAACCGATGAATTTGAAAATCAGTATTCAAATACTAGAGCAAAAATAATTAAACACGTGTCTTTGGATTTTTCGAAAATCACCCCACAAGTTGATGAAAAGGGGAATTCAAGTTTTAAGGTAAGGATATTAAACGCTAAACGTAGAAAGCTGACTTTTGGGTGGTAGTTGCCGTGAATTATGTAGGTGAGCATTAAGAAGGGATTTTGCGAAAATCCTGCAATAAGGGGGTGAAGAGGGGTGAAAACCTTTGTATGGAAAATCTTATCCCTTAAGTTTATAAACGTGAAACTTGGTACGAATATAAGTATAAGTAAATAAAAAAGATAGGCATTATTATTTTTTTAAACTACCCTACATTGGTAATCTAGACGATGTTAAAGTTTGTATGGGAAAATCATTACGCGCTAACTGATAAGGTCGAAACTCAGTCTATAGAAAATAGATCAAAAATAATCAAACACTTGTTTTTGGGTTTTTCGAAAACCACCCCCTGAATTGGTGAAAAGGGGTGATTCAGTTTTAACAGAAGGATTTTACTGCTTGCTTCGATAAACTCAAAACTTGGCATAAATAGTTTCCCAATCGAATAAAGGATGCGTAATTATCTATATTTAAAAACTCAACCAAGCGGGGGAACATCGGAAAATCAGTTTGTCTACACTAATATTTCGAGTTCGAAGTTAGAAACACACGCTGACGAAGTCGCGGGCGGAGTGCTAGTAATAATAATAAAATTTATTCATGCAATTGTTACTAAAATTCTAGAATTTTATTATCATGAACTTCATAATATTTAATTATTTGTGTAATTAATAAATTTTCTACACAATGTATTTTGTTATGAATTAAATGATTTATGACTTAGCTTGGTCATATCAAGCGACTATTCTAACCTCAACTCGACAAATGAAAGTGCGTGTAACACTTATGCGATAAATCTGTTCTTTGACTCAACATAGTTCATAAACACATGCATTTTTGATATTAGTAGGGATATAAGTGATCCGATGACGGAGCCCTACTGAATCAAACCTAACCTATAAAATTCATAATTATAATAATATCCATCAAATTATGCATCGTTAAATTCTCCTAATAACACGTGTTGCACCCTAAAACTCTAACGCCTAAAACTACAGATTTAAAGCACGTATCTTGGTGATATTCAGTCGTTTTCAGTAAAATAAACAGGCCGTTTATATACGGCTGTTCATCAAAAGAAACAAGTTTCAGCGTTAGCACCTCAACTTGAAAAAAATACACAATGAAATATTGTGGGCAACTTAACAAATTTTACTTTGTGATTTCCCTAGGCAGGCAAATTTAATCTAGACCATAATAAGGAATAAATTAAATAAGACGTTGTAAATATTTACATTTTTCATATCCAAGCTGCCTTCATTTGTGGGTTTATTTCAAGTGAATTTAATTCATTTCTTGCGGTATTATTTCTAGTATTCTAGAATTTTCGGAAATACGCACAAAGTTGAGAGAACTGGAAGGAATGGGGAACCATGACTATCATCCATCATCTACCATCTTTTGTGATCTGTACATACAAGGGTTGGCTTCCAATCTAAGCGGTAGGAGCTGAATACCAGTATTTTACTTGGTGGGACTGCTTATCTGACCTCCACTTAGTACTGGGTAATACGACACCCAGTAGGTAGGCAAGACTTTATTTGCATTTTAGGCCACTGACTACCTGCAGAGACTGTCAATGACGTACATTTGTACGTTTTTGATATTAGGGATAAATAACAGAAGATAAATGGGAAACTCGTTATTTTATTGATGGTCACCCATCCTCGGCAGACGTTGGCAAGCGTGGCTACTTCAAGTACGACGCGCTTCGAGATCGACCCAAGCAGTTGGTATACTCGGTATTTTATAGTTTTACTTATGTTTTAGACTGCCTCCTTGGATTAATAGTCGCAAATCTGACTGTAAAGTTCTGGATTCATATTCCAGGTCGGCTATTGCATGGTTGTGCAGATTGTTACATGGATCCGGCGTTTGGGTCTCGAGGCTTGCACTTGGCTTTGCACAAATCAGAGGCCCTCTGTTTCCACGGACCTCGGAACAAGCCACCACGGGATTCACACATAGTAGTTGGAGGGTTTTGCATTGGTGTTAGTTTAGTTATGAAATAAAAAACCTCGGCTTTGTCTTTGACAGACGATGGGACTTCGGGCCGCTCATTCAGCAGCTGGTCCCCAGGTTGATGAGAACTGCAGCTGCTCTTGCTCGGTTGCTAATATGGGGGGGGGCTATCGTGGCCTGCCGGAAGCTGTACGTGGAGATACATAAGAGCAGCCGGGCGTCGAAGGCCGCTAAATGATCTCCGGCCACCGTGAAGATAGGCCTGCGGGTGACGGACTTCGAGCTAAGTCCTCGTCCTACCAGCCAGGCTGTAAAAGGAGGCGCGCTGCATCTACAAAGAGATATATTCATTATATCCCGGGCCCCCAACCAATAGTACTTGAAGGAACAGTGGGTTTTTAGTCGGTTTGAGTTCGACATAACCCTCCGCCCCAGTATAAGTGAGGATTTTCCCACTCAAAAAAAAAAGGTCGACAATTGCAGTTTATTTTCACTATTTAATAGAGTCCAATCAAAATTGCATCGTATATTTGACTGAATCTAAAAATACTAAAATTAATATTAAATTCTAAAATACTAAACTGTGCTTAAGGCGTTCCGTACAAGTCTGAGGTAGGTTAAATCCAATCATATTGAATGAAACTGCATCACTCGCGTATAACCTCATCCCTTAAACCAAAGGTGTTGAATGTGGAAGGCAACACGGTAAAGCTTTCAACTCATCGGTCATGTGGGCCCTTCCGATGAAAAGTAGCCACTTTACTCGTCAAATGCCAATCCACGCCGACCCGTGGGGAGGGGACCCGATATACTTCATTTCACAGACGACAAAGACTTGCTAAATTAATAGAACTGTCAGTTGTTTTATCCATTATGAGATCTTGGAATTAATTACCATTTAATTATACTATTGTAACAGTGACTTCTGGGAAGATAAACGATTTCATTGATTGGTTCAAATCTTCAATAAGATTGATAGCACCTTACTGGTACAAACATTAGTGAAATAATGATCACAATTAAATACTACAAACGAAATAATGTCAAAAAGTTCGCAGTTATAAAATAAACTAGCACTCAGCCCGCGACTTTGCCCACGCGGATGAAAAACTTTTTAAAAACTTTAAAAAACTTAAACTTAAACTTTTTAACTTTAACTTTTAAAAACTTTCGAACTTTTCCTCTATGAGTTTCAACGTCACACTCTTTATGGGATAGTTTTGGAAAATCAAATACGCATTCAACTAAAATTATAGGTTAAATTTTAATAAAAAATAAATTAAAGATTATGGTAAATCTTTCACATTAAACAAACCCTCTCAGATTGATTTTCGGTTTGGTTTAATGATTCCAAGAACAAAAATAATAAATTATGTATTTCATACAAACTGAATTTCCGATTTTGACCCCATATGGATCATCAAATAAGTCCTCCGACCCAGGGCAGAGCGGGAGGGACTGTCAGACTCGTACTGACTAAAATCCACGATGTCCTTCAATAGCCCTTTACGTTCCGGGGTCGCGGTAATTCGTACAGTCCCGCAACCCCGGATAGACAACAGCATTGTTATCATAGGATATTTTTGTCTTATTTAACACGTAGTCAAGCCCCCGAGTAACAAAGGTCTGTCGTTTCTGCGTTACTGTCTTTGCCTAAAATATAACATAAGAACTCATAAGATATTAGATAGAATTAGTTGCGAGCCAGTCCGTCTAACTTAGTAGTAAGAAACGGCATTAAATCAACCTCATATTTTTTTGCTTTTTAGTACATGAGTGTCATTTATTATATTGTGTTCAAGTTTTGTGGAGATTATAGAACTTTTTCAGCATGTTTTGGCAAAGTTTTTAAAAGAAATATATATTTTTGAAGACAGAGTATTCATTGACAATAATTTGTTTATTAATTGACTTGGTCCCGGGTCGACGGCGCGTTGTGTTCCACGCGCGCCTCAAGGAGTGTCAGCATAGTGACGGGGCCTCTAGAGGGCCAAAGTCTGCCGGGGTCGCGGGACTCGCAAATTACCGTAACCCCGGTACGTAAAGGGCTAATCAGGAGACCGTGAATTTTAGTCAGTACAAGTCTGACAGTAATGGGTAAGAGGAATCATTTGATGATTTTACCACGCCTAAAAAAAAAATAATTGACTTGGTATACTTTCGGAAAATCTAAATTCATCTACAACCAAAATTCTATTAACCCGGAATATCCCATCTTAGGTAGCAACTACGTCCATAAAATAATCCCAATGCAAAAATTGAGACTCCCAATCAAACCCAAAACAACCCCTTAGGGGTCGAATTTCGCAACATCCTCTCTTCTCTTAGTGAGAACCTATGTCCTAAATAGAACGCCCCTGCAAAGTTTGAGACCTCTAACTATCAACACCAAAGATAATAGCTTAGGGGGGGGGGGGGGGTCGAAGTTCGCAAAATCCGTTAAAAAGGAACGCTTTTTTTTTATCGTGGTAAAATCATCAAATGAGTCCTCCCACCCAGGGCAGGGCGGGAGTGTCAGACTTGTACTGACTAAAATCCACGGTGTCCTTCAATAGCCCTTTACATACCGGGGTCACGGTAATCCCTTGGTCCCGCGACCCCGGCAGGCTTTGGCCCTCTACAGGCCCCGTCATTATGCTGACACTCCTTGAGGCGCGCGTGGAACACAACGCGCCGTCGACCCGGGCATGGTCCATGGTCGGACAGCGAGTCTCCCACTACTCGCCGCCCGCATGCCCGCGCTTACGGTGGCCGGAGATCGTCTTGCGACGTCCGACGCCGTGGGCGTCCACCACTGCGGCTGGGGTGGAGGGAGGACGCTGTCCTCCCCCTCACGCGGCTCGCCTCCTCCTTCGCGAGCATGACTGCTTCGCAGAAGGAGGCGACCGCTTCCCACTGCGTCTCGCCCCGCAGCATGGCCTCGACCAATGCCGGGCGCGAGAGGTCTCCGCCAATCGCCGTCGTGAAGACACGGCGGTGCTCTGCCCAAGCGGGGCAGTCCTGCACCGTATGCTCCACCATGTCCTCCGGACGATCTTCGCAGTGGTGACACCCAGGCGTTTCTTCCCTCCTTATCAGACACAGGAACCTCCCGAAACTTCCGTGTCCGGTGAGGACCTGCGTCATGCGGTAGGTAAGGACACCGTGACGCCTATCCAGCCACTCCTCAAGGAGGGGTCTTACCGCCGCGATTGCGGCGTGCCCGGAATTTTGTACCTACGAGTATAATAGATAGAAAAAAGAGAATGAAGGTTTTGCCAAACAGCTAGCGTGGCGTATCCTTGGCGTGTGTCGTTCCTCTAAACACCGACGCTAGTGGCGTGATTTGTGTGGCGACTTGCATAATTTTATTCTCATGGTATGTAAGAACGGCAAGGACACCCCACGCTAGCGACACGCCACGGCGAGCTCACTGCTTAGATTTAAGATTCTGGCTATCTGTCCTTGTTGCATTGTCCTATCCTAAAAATTCACTTTTCTCTTTAAGATTCTACAGTGGTTGGGTAAAAATGAACCTCATACAAAAAATACTGTTCATATTCCTTTCTGTAAACTCAGTTTTCGGTTTCTTTGATATCCGAGATATTACATCAGACCTGCTGACGAAACTGCCGAAAGACTTCTCTATAGCTGTCAAAGACATTGCAGAAGCGTTGCCGTCGAAGAGTATCACGATAGTGAGGGGAAACTCTACTGCTATCAGGTAAGAGTTTGGTGAGTTTTTTTTTTATTCTTAATAACCAGAAAAAAAAAAAGATAAACCTTTCTATTGGAGTTTGACATCCCACAGACAAAAGGTCACAGGACCGTGTTAAACGAACACTCCGGCCCTTGAGCGCAAAGGTCTACAAGGAACAGGGCAGTTTTATCAGATTTAGCAAGTCCTTTGCATAGGGTGGGGGGACTTGATGATTTAACCACCCTAATATAAAGGTGTATAACAAAAACTATCCTATCTCCCAATTCAGGTCCTTGTTTGAAATTTTATCCAAATTTATTCAGCCATTATAAGTACTTAAAGTCTCCTTCTTACATCAAGTTCGAGTTTCTTGTCAATTAAGCCAGACGACGTCACGATTATCGGCACAATAATTACTAAGTCCACATCCCACAGGTTGAAAACCTCGTGGGCCAAGTCAAGATACTTGATCCTTTTTACTCAGTTATTTATGAAACATTAACAACCTTTCGTGGGCTGGTTTAATAGTAAAAGTTGATTATTAACATAAGTACTTTCAGCCCATGAAAGGTTGTTTATATTTTACAAATAACTCTGTATTTATTGGCTTTCACAAGTATGTTAAATATTAGCATTACAGAGTCTTAAACTCATGGACCTTTAATATCCAATTCACTTTTACAGATCACAAGACTTATTGGAACTGCTCCGTATGTTGAGCCGACACAATGTTCTAACTACTAATTTGAACATCGCAACTAACGAGAACAAAGAAAAGGTAATCATAGTAGCTTGAATTATAATTATTATTTCTTAAAAAGTAAAGGACTTATGGGATTTTTTCCGAGATAAATATAATTTGACAATAATTTGATAAGATCAAATTATTATTGTCTTATAATGTTAGAAGAATCTATATTATACTCGGTGGGGCAAACAAAAAACAGCAATGACAATCATTGCTGTTTTTTTTATATAGGCCGGGTGTTCAACAAACGGATGGTTATTTTTTTAATCCACTCAGAAATAGAAGCCCCGCTAAGTGGGAGAAATATGTAGAGAAATATCGAACTTCAGCGTGTCACACAAGCGGGCATTTGTTTTGTCGCATACGCGTTAATCGCGCATCCGTTTGTCAAACTTACGTAGTACACTCCATCTGCCTCTTCAAAAATAATAAATAAAGATACTTGATATTTTAAACACCTCGTATGACGTAGCGGGTAATAGCTAGTGTACCTGTAAGATTAACCCTAATAAATATTTCCCTTGTTATATTGTTTCAGTATTACAAGTTCCTCAAAAAGGCTTTGGATGTGTCAGATCAAAGAACAAGTCTCATACTATGTGAGCCGTATGAATGTGAGAGTATTCTTTTTGAGGTAAATGAACTAAGTTAATAGCAATTTACTTTAACAAAATAACATGATCATGTAAAAGAAGGTGAGTAGATATGAGTGATATATGATGCCTGGCTTTGGTTCACGGAAAGTGTCAATCGAACGTTTAATTATAAACCCAAAGTGGCTAAGTAACATAGAACTTTTCAAAAAGGTTTCTTTCCAAAATTTATTTGTGAATATATAAATGAAAAAAAAATAATAAATAAAACATCCACACTTAAGGTCCATCCATTTGCAAGCAAACAAAGACCGTCATAATTAAGTATAAATAGTCTCTGATCAAGTTGTCTGTCCGGACAAATGGATAACGTTCCAACGAACAACGGACATAGCAACATTTTCAAGATTTTATTTATTTATTTGGCTACAGAACAATATTTTCATGATTTGGAAGTAAACCGTGTTTTTACTAGCATCTGCTCGCGGTGTTGCCCGCGTGAAGATCGGTAATTATCTCACGCGATATAAAGTATCTGTGTTAGCTTATTAACTGGATAATATGTAACGAACATCTTCATCCATTCAGTAGTTATTGTGTAAATTTTCACATTTATAATAGCTGTTGCTTCACCTACGTATAACTCGGAAATTATCCCACGGGAACGTAATACCGGGATAAAAATATAATATTTCATCATCTTCCTGCACTCAACCCATTTTACTCGAGGTCGGCGCAACACGTTTATTTCTTCCATTCTCGCCTATCAGATGTTACAGTATCATTTATGCCTTTGTCAAACAGACAAGCGAGTCCGAAGCGATACCGAACCGATACGAGACGTTAGTCCCATATTTCTGTCACGCTATCGGATCGCTTTCGCTTTTCTATGTGACTGGATTCAAACAATGCCATACATTACAAATAAAAACGTCACGCTTCGCATTCGCGACGCCTGTCTGTTTGACAAAGGCCTTACTCCTTTTCTTTCATACCTTAATCATTCTTTAGACAATCCAACCATATTTTCTTTGGCCTTCCTCTTCCTCTCCATCTACATGAAGACGACACCATCAATATATTTATTGATACAAATTATTAACTACAACTACTACTGTATCAAAATTCATTCAAATCCGCTCAGCATTTTTCAGTGTGAAAAAGAAACAAACATCCATAAGTTTGAATAAAATTGAATTATTAGTAATTTAAATAGACACAATGCAGTGACTCATTTATACACATTTTACATGCATGCAAACAAATCCAATCTTATCAATATATTTTGATGTTTTATTGTCTATCTCTCTCTTCTGTCGTTGGTCTGCTGAAAGAGATTTCTTAATGAAATAAGCAGGGCCTTTTTTTATCTAAATGTTATTTCTTGTACTTGTGTGTTCTGTGTACATAAATAAATATATCAAACTTCTCATAGTAACTTTATAAATGAATTGATTTAACTTTATCATCATCTGCCTAGCCTTTTCCCAACTATATTGGGGTCGGCTTCCAGTCAAACCAGATGCAGCTGGATATCAGTATTTTACATGGAGCGACTGCCTAATACGATACCCCACGGTAAGACTGGTTGTCAGACTTCAGAGCTTCTGACTAACAGTAACGACTGTCAAAGATCTACAAATAACAGCCGGGACCAACGGCTTTACGTGCTTTCCGAGGCACGGAGGAAACTCGCTATGACAGATGGTCACCCATCTACAGACCAACCTCGGCAAGCGCGGCTTAACCCGGAAGATCGGCCTGTGCAGCTGTATTTATTTAGCCACGAGCTCCTCATTGATTAACTTTATACAATCCTAAATTATTACAATAATTAATGAAAAACATATGTAAAACAGTTAAATTTCAGTAAAGTCATTAATTCCCTAAGTTTAATTGTATATCCAACCCCACAAACTTTCGCGTTTATCATATTAGCTGTTAATAGTTACATAGATATCGATCACAATGATTTTGCCAGTGATGCAAACACTGTTGAGTTATCTACACTTACAATACGTTTATTTCACTAAACAGCTTGAAATAAAGATAATTAATCACTGTTTTATACTTTCACGGTTTGTCTCTAAATTTAAAATGAAACTTACGGAAGATATCTCGTAAGTGACATTTTAAATTTAAAGATAATTAAGTTCGTCATAAGCATGCGAGGCAGGGGTGATTTAAAAAAAAACTAACGAAATTTTATGACAGTCCAATATAAGGAAAATGAGTTATAACATCAGATAAATAATACATAATTATCGTGTAAATACCACACAGAATTAAACATAAGTATCACAACACACTTCATTAAACCATTTCCACAATTTTCATTAATTAAAAAGACGGCGTTAACTGCATTAATAAATCTCTTTATGTATATCTATTTGAAATTATTATTAACGGCTGGCAACATTATTAAAATCGTGCAATTGATACTGTGAAGCCATACAAAAATTGTAATTTACATCGCCAACATTATTTATTTTGAATATTAATTTAAAGCCTTTAAAGAGTACTGAGCTGGTTTACCGATTCGAAAAAAAATCGCGTAATTGTGTGTTATTTTACATTAATTAATAATTTTGATATTCCAGTTGACAGAAAATAATCTGATCCACAATATGATACTGTATTTCTTCTACTGGCCGTACGGACCGGTCAGCGAGACTTTTCTGATGACTATTAAGGAAGCGATGAGGGTCGCAGTCATCACCAACCCGAGGGAGAGCGTGTAAGTGACCCATATTTAAGTTTTAAATATTTATACGCAATAACACTGCGTCTCGTAAAGATTTTTGACGAAAGAAAAATTCAGCTGCGAACTCGCAACTCGAACTCGCGTCTTCTGTATAATCAATCCAGATGCCTTAGCAATTAGCCCATTGCAACACACTCGTCGAGGCCAAATCTATTCTTCAAGAGTCTAATTTACTCAAAAAAAATATTAGTCCGAAAGATAGATTATCAAAAAATATATTATATTTTTATATATAGTATATTTATAGTATTTTTTCTTTTGGTACATAAACCAAAAATAGCGAAGATACAACGCTTCCAAAGTTCACAAAACGTCACTCGGTCGGTATAATTTTACAAGCGTTATGCCGTCAAAAGCCCCACTCCCGAATTTGGAAGTGTTTTATTTTTGATTTATGATTTAAAAAAAAATACGTGTCCATTATTTTTCAATATTCTAACTGACAGACCAAACGGATTCTCAATTTATTTATGCAGTAAAATACCCGATTTCAAAATCGTAAGTTACGTACAACGTAACTTACGAGTTCTTTTCCAGGAGACACGGATTCGAGTCCCACTTATATAAGGACGTTTTCCCCTAAATGCCAATGTAATGAGTCAACTGCGGTGATCTTCCAACTAAACATATCAATGTACACAACAGTGAATAATTTTAATTCATTGCTATATATTAATTGCTAATACATAAAACATGGACGTTCTAAAATTACATCAATTTGTATTCTAAAATGTAAAAGTTTTCCCACAAACCAAATCAATTCAAAACATAATATTTGACTAAAAGTTAGGCTTTTATCAATTACACGTATTATCACAATTAACCTATATTAAGGCAATAAATCATTAAACGCCAAACAGAGCAAAAATAACTTTATACTAGCCGTTATAAATACACATAGGGTTGGTTCAACTTTTACCTCAAAAATAAACCATCAACAAGGAGTGCAGTACTGAGGGCCTAAAACGGTCACTACAGCAGAATCATAGACATTCCGCTTCCCGAGAAAACATAAGGCAACCTAAGGAACAGTGTGCTCAAACCTTTGTCAAACTGACAGGCGATAGCGAACCGGACCGAGTCCGAAGCGATACGAGACGTCAAACTGGGGGCAGCGAACCGAGGCGTGACAGTTGTATTAGCTGACTTTTTATGAACAACGTCAAATAGAGCAAATACGCCTTCACCACGTCTTCGCATCGGTTCGGTCACGCTATCGGATCGCTTTCGCTTTTCTATGTGACGATTCAAACAATTCCTTACATTACAAATAAAAACGCCTCGCTTCGTATTCGCCACGCCTGTCTGTTTGAAAAAGGCTTTAGTGCGAGGTTTTTTTTTATTTTGTCGCGATAGTAACGTTTAATCGCGTTTAGCGCTCTCATTGGTTGAGACTTCTCACGATCTTAGAGCGGTCTCTTAGTGTCAGCAAACAGACGGGGCCCCCGCAGGGCCAAAGTCCTGCCCAGCGGCCGTATTATGACGTCTTAAAACCAGGCTTGTTCCAGTGAGTGAAAGAGACAGAGCTATACAAGTCGTCTAGCGCCACCTCGTTCACTCACTGGAACAAGCCTGGTTTTAAGACATCATAATACGGCCCCGAAGTCGTCTAATTAGATTACCGTGACTCTAGACCGCAAAGGGCAGCCTTAGGAACAGGGTGGTTATAGTCCTGCACTCTAGCCAGTTCAGGAGGACATATTTTACGTTTCACACTTTTTTTATTATTTAATGGTTTTTAAACACATCGCACGCCCATTTCAATTAATAACTAGACAAGCAGACATGCATTATAAAAGCTCCTGCCATCCCTGCACTAGAGCATAATGGAAATACTGATGAAGCGATAATTAATGGATAATGAAATAATTTAATAAGTACATACCTGCCTACCTACGTCCGTGTAATTGGGTTACCGATACACACCGCGTCGACATAATTCCAATCTCGAATGCGGAAAAATTATCGAGACAATTTTTGTTATGTTTTTTTTTTCTCAACTCTACAAATAACGTGGGTTGTGAAATGCTGCCAGGTAGTCACTCTATTAAGCATACAGCTTATAAACAGCTATGCTGCCCATATTAATGGCCAGCTGTTTGATCAATAGTTAACTACACTTTGTTAAAATCCCATACATAATTTTTAACAACTGGTTATTAAACGTTTAACAAAAAGTTAGTTTAACTTTTGATAACAACACCAGCATAATATAAAACGAGTATTCTCCGAAGTATTGGAATGATGTGCATTGTAAAATAAAGGTGCTGATAAACTTGAGCATTTAATTGTAATGAGCATTCATTTTCACCTTGTGACAAAAAGAATATTACAAATAAAAAAGACAGTAGTCAGAACAGAAGTCTTATGAGCTACTTTGAACGTAGAATTATTAACGACAGTTAATTTTAAACAGACATTTGTAAGAATTTTAAATTCCAAGCCGCAACAGTAAATTACTATTGCTAGTTAAATAGCCGTTCCCCGCCAATAAATAACTGGCAACACTCAATATTTCCCTCATTTTACTGTTCAACATCGATTTCCGCTCCATTGAAAGCGTTGACTAGTTAATGCAATATCTGTGGCACAGTAGACTTATTGCTATTATCACACGGTATTTCAACTCAGGTCAGATACGCAAACTGCTATTCCATGTATAATACTGGTTTACAACATAGCTTATTAGACCGTAAGCTGACATCATCATTTTAAGGAACAATTTAGTCAGATGATAATTTCAACTAGAAATAATCATATCAGTCATAGGACGTGCACTGCTGAACATAGGCCTCCCCCATAGATTTACAAAAGGACCGGTTGGAAGCGGCGTTCATCCAGATGCGATCCTGTGTCTGTCCACCTTATGAGTGGAGGTCCCACGCTGCGCTGGCCGGTGCGTGTTCTCCATTCGATAACCTTACGGCCACATCGGTCATCAGTTCTGCGTGCTATGTGGCCTGCCCACTGCCATTTTAACTTAATAATACGCTGGGCTGAGTCGATCACGCAGAGACACTCCAAGCATAGCCCTCTCCATAGCTTGTTGGGCTATCTTAAGATTACTGAGGCCCATAGTCCCAGAGCTTCATTGTCTCGCCGCATTTCTGGAGGTAGCCACTGTTGATTCTGGCTTTCAGGAGTTACAGCGGTTTGGGAATAGAGTGGCGGGTTTGTCCCAAAAAAAAAGTTAAACCTACAAACCCGCTTGAACAAGTGAAAAGTAAGCAGTGAACACTGTCCCAGTCAAACGTCTTACAGCTGCTTCAGAGAAAACTCACCCCTTTTGTTAGTAACATCACTACTAAAGGGGGTGAGATTTCTCAGAAGCTGACTGTACAGTCCTTCATAAAGTGCTCCAACTCATATCACTATCTTCGCATGACCCCTGACATGTCGTCGAGTTTCCTCCAGGCCTTCCTTTATGAATATGATCTAGTTGACTTACTGGTTATCTTTATACTGTGTCTATAGTGCATAGTGACGTCATAATTTAGAAAATTTTAATTATTAAAATTTTTATTTAATAAAATAAAATAAAAAATAAAATAAAATAAATAAACGACGCTCGTGAAACTTTTGACATACTGACGTTTTATTAATATTATAATAGAGCTTTGTTTAGTGTTTTAGCTTGTCCATAATTGTAAATAGATTTCATGGAAATCGTTCGACGCGAAATTATGGAATTTAAATAGCCGTATTGAATGTTTAATTTTAATATAATACCGTTGATCTAAATGTAACATAATTGAACTTAAATTTCATAGACGCGCATTTCAACTCAAGCTAGAACTGAAAATAAATTATTGTCCCACGCTATCAATTTCTTTCTGTATCGTGGGTGCGTTTACAAACATAGAAACTCACATACACCAACACGTAGACCCGAAACAACTACTTGTAGATCATACAAATATTTGTTTCGTGCGGGAATCGAACCCGAGACACACTGCGCAGCAGTCGATCGCTCAACCACTGCGCCCCTATGCTGTCACACGAGATTCTATAAATACTTTAAGCGCGCTGTTAATAAAATACAGTGATCCCGTAATAAGGTTTTAAAAATAGCACTTTTATAATTGGATGTTCTATAAATACCTACAAAGAGAGCTAAAACTGTGCCAAAAATTGACTTCCAAATTGACACTAAGTCCACCTTAATCCTATTACAAACAAAAACTAAATTAAAAACAGACCTTATTGAACAACATTTCTACGTAAACCGAGTCCCACGCCAAAATGAAGAATGACAGCTTCGTTGTAAGATAATAAAGCAAATAAGTCCTTCAATGTTTTCTTTGGCGCTTATAAAATATAGTGGGCATTCTTGGGCCAACTCTCAATCGGCATCCCAATCGAATTACATGGCACGTGATTGTCCAATACTTTGTATTCGTTGTGGAGCTATTGAACTTCAAAAGGGGGGGAGTTGGGGGGAAAAAATGTAATTTTTAGCCATACCCCCAGGCGGAGTGGCGGGCAATCAGTTGATGTTGGTTGTACTGGTAAAGACAGAAGGGTTTTCATACAGTTATTTTTCGTCACGTCTCGTCGTATAAAATGGGGTCTAACTAAAAACCTAGGTTTAAGTCTCGTAAAACTACGGTTTATACAAACGTTATTACAACTCGTGGTTTTGCAATAAACCATGGTCTAATAGTCAAAGTTTGGCATAGCAACTTTTTAAACATTATTTAAACATGATTAAATCATGGTAGATTTAATTTTAATTTCACATGGTGGATTTAATTGTTTAGACAATGATTTAAATGAAGTACCAAGGTTTATTTAGTAGTAACAGGAGTTTAATGTTATTTGTTTTTTTTTATAATTTTATAAAAACCCGTCTGGGTAGAACCGAACTTGACCTAAAAGAAACAAGTCGAAAAGAGAATAACAGTCCCGACCAGTCCATTACTAATAAATATTGGCAATAATACCCATTATTAGAAAGGTAACATTTGTGCCATTCTAGACTGTCGGTATTGTTTTTTTATTTTTGTTTAATTGTATTTTTAAGTCCTATGCATTCGAAGTACCTTAGCGTCAGGTCGCGGGACTGCACGAATTACCGTGACCCCGGAACGTAAAGGGCTATTGAAGGACACCGTGGATTTTAGTCAGTACGAGTCTGACAGTCCCTCCCGCTCTGCCCTGGGTGGGAGGACTCATTTGATGATTTTACAACGATAAAAAAAAGGTATTTGAAATACAAATAACATTTTTAATATTCAAGCAATTGAATTAAAAATAAAAACCTTATGTATATTATTTCGTATTTAAATTATGTTTTTAACCCCCAAATCCTGTACATACTTTAGTCCCAGACTGTACATAAAAGACCATGGCCAACTTTGATATGGTGCACGTATTCTTCGAGACACACTGTATTGTTTCGACTGCTGACTACCAAGTTTATTTATTTTGACACTTTAGTTCGTGGAGGTGCGATCGACTTTTTAGGATTCCGTAACCAAAAGGTAAAACGTGATTACTAAGACTCCGCTGTCCGTCTATCAGTCTGTCTGTCCATATGTCAACAGTTTAACACATGAACCGCGAGAGCTGTTACCACTTTATCTCCGAAATTACTGAGTCAACAATTCTGAAAAAAAAATACAGATATTAGTCCTTTGCCTATAAATGCCAGGAAAGTTATAAAAATATAAGGCCAGTAACTTATTTTTTTTTTCTAGTTTTCGATAATTGTACGGAAACCTTCATGCGCGAGTTGTACTCGCAATTGGCCAGTTTTTTCAAAATACAATCTATTATTATGACTTTTAACTGAGAATAGGACGGTTTTGGCGCTATGTTGAGACATCAAGAACGCTATTCTAATGCGTACACTCTAACTGTGTACCAAACTGTGTTCCAAACTGTGTACTAAACTGTGTTCCAAACTGTGTATTAAATTTCAGCCAAATCTGTTCCGTAGTTTTTATGTCGAAAAGAAACAAGAATCCATATATTTGGATTTACATATTTCATTTTACTCGCAACTTTCGCAATTATAATTTTGGTTACATTTTTTTTTGGTAAAATCATCAAATGAGTCCTTCAACCCCGGACCGGAAGGGGGGGGGCTGTCAGACTTGTACTGACTAAAATCCACTGTGATCCTTCAATAGCCCTTTACGTTCCAGAGTCACGGGTACTCGATGAGACGGTTCTGCGATC
The DNA here is from genome assembly GCA_943136025.2 of Agrotis puta. Lineage (NCBI taxonomy): Eukaryota > Metazoa > Arthropoda > Insecta > Lepidoptera > Noctuidae > Agrotis > Agrotis puta. The sequence continues at coordinate 2,357,316 of OW964168.2, forward strand.
CCTTAGTTATTAGAAAAGATTTGGCAGGCATCCGATTTATAAATGAAATATATCAATGATAAAGTCGAATTTCAGGTTCCGCATCTACTACAACCAGGGTACTTCAAATCGCCTTAATCATTTAACCCTGGTGAACTGGTGGGCTGGCAGTCTTTACAAGTCTCCCGTGCTACCACCTCCTGACAAGGTCTATGATGACTTCAAAGGAAGAGTCTTCGAAGTTCCTGTGCTTCATGTAAGTATAGTGCATCCAATAAAAGATTAAACAAGGACATTGATTAAGAAGTTCCATGCTATCATACTGCTTTTGATTAAAATTTTCAACGATAGTTATCATGGTAAATAGTACAATTATGTTTGATTCAACATCATCCTCATATAGTCGTAGGAAGTTCCACTGCTATAAATGGACCTATCCTATAGATTTCCAATAGAACCGGTTGGAAAGAGCTTGCATTCAGCGCGATCCCATGGTCTTCATCGGATCATCTGATTGCTTAAACATGTTTTGCTGGATCATCTGCTTAAACATGTTTTGCTGAGTTTTTTTTTAGGAGAAAGTCTATCCAATATTGCTGAGATTATCACACATTTTTTAACTAATTATTTGTGTGGGTCGCGGGACCAAGGGATTACCGTGACCCTAGTACGTAAAAGGCTATTGAAGGACACCGTGGATTTTAGTCAGTACAAGTCTGACAGTCCCTCCCGCCCTGCCCTGGGTGGGAGGACTCATTTGATGATTTTACCACGATAAAAAAAAAAGTAATTATTTGTGTACATACTAACATGGATTTTAAGCTCCTATTGTACTAACCACTATGGATCATTTGTAATCTGACATATAAAATAAATGGTATAATTTTTGTTATAACAATTAAACAAACTATTTAAATATTCTTGAATTACATATTTATTCTTTAAACTCAAGCAGTAAATAATAATTGACGTATTTCAAATATCAAATAACTGAATTGCTGTACTTGTCTTGCTACTGTCGAAATCTGAACACTCCCACTATGTTTTTTCAGGCACCACCATGGCACTTTGTGAAGTACAATAATGATAACACAATCACTGTTACCGGTGGACGTGACGACAAGCTGCTCGCTCTTCTTGCTAAGAAGCTGAATTTCAAGTAAGGAAAATACTCGTAAAATCGCGTCCTTTTTATATCTCCAAACGATAGTTATTTCCATCACATAGTGCCATTACTAGCAATAAGCCATTTAAAAATGAACCAGACCCTCATATAGTTATGTAAGTCAATTTATACTAGCACAAAACCGAAACGTCAATCTGAAATTAAATATAGCAAATTCACCCTTATCTCCTCAACGAAATGCACATATCTTTTCTGAGATAAAAATACACATGCGTTCGACGGTACAAGTTTGCTTTAATTGTTAATAATTTGGCGCTTCGATGTGTTTCGCAAGTGTGACCCTAAGGGGCCTGATGTCCCTAAGGCCTCAGCCTTGAACTTTGCGGTGAGCGGGGCTGGGTCGGCGGTGGCGCGGCGCAAGCCTTGTAGACCGGTTCTCGACCGCCCCGCTACCACTGCCGGGTCGCTGTTTTCGAGGGTAGGTCACCACTACCGTTGCCCCGAACAACGCAAAATTCGAGGAGAAGGCCTAAGGGACATCGACGCACTAATTTCCAGATCCTAGAACAAGTGTTGTTTTAGATTCATTCATTCAATCATATGTATGATACCTTTATCCAGAAACAGTACCTAATGCTTTCGCGCGGTCTTATCGATACGGTCGTGATGCGGTCGCTAATTGTTTGCCCTCGCCCACACCAAGATTTTCAGTCGCGCTGCAGACGCGATACTGTCGCGATACAAACACGATTCAATTATTCGTTTCCACTGACGCGCGACTCCCTCCGTACTCTTCCTAATGTCGTCCGACATTATCGCGCGTTTCGCGCGCTGTAGCGCGTTAACATTGTCTTTGTAGCGCCTTGCAAAAGCGACTAACGCGCGTTAGTAGCGATAGCGTAGCGCGTTCACGAAACGTGCGACAGCATCGTACAAAAAATCGACGTAGGCGAGGGTCCTAACAATAGATTCATGGTAACTTTCGTGCCGGATATTAAGAACCATAACTGCATTTTGTGGTTTATTCCAGAAATCCCCACAGACAAATCCTCACCAGTCAGAATGGATACTTTTTTCCAGAAATCCCTACTTTTGTTTGGAGAATTATGATGCACAGTGAAACTTAAACTCTTGAAAATATAATTCAGCCTGTAAAGTTAGCAAAGCAGTGGCAAATCTAGCTGTTAACACTGGCAACAAATAACCCTAAAACACAACACCCCCTAAAGTGTCCAAACATTAACATTTGAAAATGATCCTTATTTACGATATAAATTAAAATTCTTACACGTGCTTACCTTTAACACTTTCTGCCTAATTAAAGTTGATCACGGCCATTTAAAACTTAAGCTACATCTGTTAATTTTGGACCTTACTCATTAAGATTCAAAGTTCGTTTTCCTTCAGGTATAAATACTATGACCCACCAGACCGGAGCCAAGGGTCAAGTATTTCAAGTAATGGAACTTTCAAGGGTACTCTTGGACTGATCTGGAAACGTGTAAGTTTTACTACGATAATAAGAAAATAATTTCTCAAAGGAAAGAATAAAGGTTTTGCAAACAACAGAGAACATCTAATTTATTATTGGTGTATTTCTATTTGATGAAAGAGGGTATCAACCTTTCTTCCATAATTTTTTTGAGACAATCATAGTAAACATGTTACTTTTAATTAATTCTTCTACAATTTCTCGACTCATTATATCTCGCGCCATGAGGAGCTCTATAAATGCCTTTTTCCACGTAAATATAATTTTAGTTGGTAGTCCATTTGCTTAATTTAATTCATTCATTTATGGCAAAGAGGGATTATAACTTGCTGAGGATCAGGCCAAAGTTAAGATCTGTTCCATAAAATCAGCATGCTACCTTAATGGAAAATTACAACAACCAATTTACTATTATATAATTACCTTATGTATGTAGGGTCGACGGCGCGTTATGTTCCACGCGCGCCTCAAGGAGTGTCAGCATAGTGACGGGGCCTGTAGAGGGCCAAAGCCTGCCGGGGTCGCGGGACTTACGAATTACCGTGACCCCGGTACGTAAAGGGCTAATGAAGGACACCGTGGATTTTAGTCAGTACGAGTCTGACAGTCCCTCCCGCTCTGCCCTAGGTGGGAGGACTCATTTGATGATTCTACCACGATAAAAAAAAACCTTATGTATGTGAATCAAGATTACTTATCTTCTAGCAAGCAGACTTCTTCCTAGGCGACGTGACCATGACTTGGGAGCGCTTACAAGCAGTGGAGTTCTCATTCATGACTCTGGCTGATTCTGGAGCTTTCCTCACGCATGCTCCAGCGAAGCTGAGCGAGACCCTGGCGATCATCAGGCCTTTTCAATGGGAGGTAAATGGCATTTGGCACAAATATATTTTTCGTTTATTTCCTCGTCTTAATCATCATGATATCAGCCATAGGATGTCCATTGCTGAACAGCCGGCCGTATTGGAAATCTAAAGGCGAAGCTTGGAAGCAGATTGGATCCTGCATCGACTATTTTTGTAGTGGCGTTTTATTTGAATCATAATCATAAATCTTAATTTTTCTCCACATCAAGAAATTACAGGCACTGGTTAACTTGTACAATGTTAAATAGTGAAAGGTGTCTGAAATAGGAAGATCCTGTGTTACAGATCACCTCACCAAATTAGATATGACATTTCAACAGTATTTAAGTTACGATCTCACTTGAGATGTATAGACTGTAGTTATTTACAAGACAATTAAATATGAAACGAAAATAAAAAGAATCTTTGATCTTAGTATTCCATTCTGTAGATCACATATGTAACTGTGTGTAAACTTCTTTGATAGAAACCCAAGCGCCACTACGAGTCTACGAGTAGACACTGATTTCTTTTTAATATCCAAACTAGAGGCAAATTCTTGTGGGGTTGTTTTAACACCACGTTGTATGGTAGAGGAGTATTTTTGACTTTGTATGCCGAAGGTTAATAGTACTCAACATGTTATTTATACGGTGTCAGTGACGTTTCGCTAGAGTGTCCAATTAATAAGGCGACTGCAATTTGTCTGTCCGAGTTTTGCGGATATTATGTTGTCGACTCGAATTCTTTACTTTTTAATATTTTATTATTCAGGTAATGTTTCGATCGAGTCTACCGTACGTGCCCCTTGACGAAATTATGAATATATAATTCTTTTGTTTGGATAGCGCAGTATATTTAAAAATAACTTTATTGAGAATTATTAAATAACTGGTGTACAATATTCACCATTTATTTCACCTTCTGTTCTTAGGTATGGCCTCTAGTCTTCGCGACTTTGCTAGTAACCGGTCCAGCGCTCTGGATAGTGATCGCAGCTCCATCTCTGTGGCAAAAACGTAAATGTGACCAGCTGGGACTCTTCAGCAGTTGCTGCTGGTTCACCACTACACTGTTCTTGAGGCAGTGTAAGTAACATTGTGTTAATTTAATCACGTGACCTGATCGAAAATTCAGGGCGCTTGCGCGAATGTTCTTGTGTGTTTATTACTATTGAAGTTTTCACTTCTGCCGGCACTCCGAGAGTGCAACCCGTCTTTTTTTTTCAGAATCACATCAGGGACACTAAAATCAGACGATCAAAGTCTCAAACTACTTCTTTAAAATCTTTACGAATAACGCAGGTGTTATTCCGAATAAATGTATAAACTTTATATTGTATCATTATAACATTTGTCCTAGCATCCAGCAAAGAGCCATCCAGCACTCACAAGGCCCGGCTGGTCTCCGTATTGATCTCCCTGGGAGCGACCTACGTCATCGGTGATATGTACTCAGCGAACTTGACCAGCCTGATAGCCAAGCCTTCGAGGGAACGCCCCATTGGAACCCTGCCGGCCTTGGAGGAAGCCATGAGGGACTATGGTTACGAGCTGGTGGTAGAAAGCCATAGTTCTTCACTGGCTATTTTGGAAGTTAGTTTTGGAATATTTTCTAATACTAAGTTTATTTATACGAGTATGTTAGTAAACGCACCCGTGATACAGAAAAAAATCCTGGTGTAGGACAAAGTTAAAAAAAATTGTATGTCCGCACGATTTTATGTACATATCAACCTATAGTATCCTGTATATTTATTTCGAACTCAATATATTCATGCATATTATGATTTCGTGCAAAATCGAACGAGCGATAAGCTTTGTTATTTCAGGTTTACGTATTTTTATGCTTCATAAAGCTGTGATAGATACGATGTAAATAATTCTGGATTAAGGCTTCCATGAAATGATTGCTAAACGAAACAATATTTTGTGTTACATATTTGAGAAACTGAATTTCAATTTCACGTGAATGCTATTGGAGCTACGAGTATCATTACACGCTTATTAGTAACGTATTTTTTTTGTACACAAAAAGTGTGTTTTTTTTATGAAATTTAAAACAGTATTTACTCCTGATAGTCCAATCAATAAAACAAATAATAGGTTTCAACCTCTGAATAAAAGGGTGCTGATAGGCTTTAGCATTCACTTAAAACAGAACATCGAGCATTCGCCATTTTTGATTTTGTCGTACTGAACGACGAACGAAGCCAAGCAAAGAGCCAAAAATCGCTGCAAACATTTTCACGATCTCTCTAAAAAAATCGTGAAATAGTACGCTCTAATCGATGGTTGTCAAAAAAAAATTCTTCTTGAAGATGTCAGATTTGACAGTCGGCTCGCCAAAAAGCTCGCCAGAACGCTTGTGTTAAGAATGCTCGTTAAAACGCTCTCGTTTGTTTTTCTGTAATGTAACATTCGTAAGAATGTCTATTAAAAGTGAATGCTTAAGTTTATCAGCACCTAAAGATTATTATAAGCTGGAAACCACTTTTATCCTGACTTCCTAGATGTTGTCTCAAAAGTCTTATTCATAAAATTACATGACAGCGTTCGCACGCAAAATATGCGCATATGACGTGAATTTGCAGGCCCTTATACAATACAATATCAATGTTCTGAGTTATTTTAAGTCAAACGTCACCAAAATCGGTTTCACGACTTTTTACACTCGCAATGACGTTACGTAAAATGCGTTTTGCAGAACGGAACAGGCGTATACGGCCGGCTTGCGAATCTGATGCGTCGCCAGCGCATTCAACGCGTGCGCAACGTAGAGATGGGCGTGCGATTAGTGCTTTCCCGTAGACGCGTTGCTGTTTTGGGTGGCAGGGAGACGCTGTATTATGATACTGAGAGATTTGGTATGTACTGATTTATCAACGAACTGCTTATTACGGATGAGTTCATCGTCATTATGATTTTAGTACTAATTTAAGCCCTAATCCTACGACGGTCTCAATTCCCGCATGCCAATACATTTGAAAACCTTAAATAGAATACCCTTAATTTAATACAATTAAACAAACTTTACAATTTTACTCTTGGCTACACGAGACAACCGTCTGATATCCTTAATTAACGGTTGTCAACCATCCCGAAATTCAGAAAGTTCAGAGCGAAGTTTTGTTTCAGGGTCCCACAACTTTCACTTGAGCGAAAAACTGTACACGAGGTACTCAGCAATCGCTTTACAAATCGGATGTCCCTATTTGGAAACTTTTAACAATGTGTAAGTAAAATATACGCAGGAAAATATACCAATGATATTGAGCTCATAGTGCGAGGAAAATTAAATGTTTGTTATAATTATAAATTTTTATGCATAATGTTGGTTACGCAATTTTCATAATTTTAGATTTTATAATCATGTTGAGACAGATCTTTTTCTTGAAGAAAAACGAAGGTAACCTATACTGTCTAAAACCAAACATTAGAAGACATGTGATATCCACCAACGCTCCGTCGGAGACGCCTATGCCCCAGCAGTTCCCCCTGCTGCACGTTATAGGCTTCTTAAACTAGTTTTTATTTACGTAGGTATACCTACACTACCATCTCTGCAGCGTGTTCATACAAAAAAAATGGCAGTAAGGCAGTAGAACTCGAAATATTTAATCAAAAGTCTAACCTAACCGTTCCCTATATTAAAGTTCTTACCGTTGTACCACGCCTGCCGGGGTCGCGGGACTGTACGAATTACCGTGACCCCGGTTCTTAAAGTGCTATTGAAGGACACCTTGGATCAGACCACCGGATGGACCACCTTTAGTCAGTACGAGTCTGACAGTCCCTCCCGCTCTGCCCTGGGTGGGAGGACTCATTTGATGATTTTACCAGGTAAAAAAAAACCGTTGTACCATAAAAGGTTAAACATCTGTCAACGTCAAATGCCGTTTTGAAGTTAACATTTTTTTTTTTGACGACAAATGTTCAACAGCTGTTTAACTTTTTGTAGTACGACTAATGTGTGTTCAAAATCTAGGGTCATGACACTTTTTGAAGCCGGCATCATAGCGAAGATGACAACTGATGAATATAAGAACCTCCCAGAACAAGCCAGGAGATCGGACCCAGTCACCGAGAGCGACAAGCAGGGTGGTGAAGTTATGGGAGACTCTGCGGCGGCGTCTTCGCAAGCCGTACGTAGTACAAAATATTCACTTCTACCTATTTGCTTTATACCGCAGGTTCACCGATGTGTTGGTCGGGAATTATTCCATGGGAACGTTATCGTTACATAAAATGGTTTAACCAAGAGGCACTTTTATATATATATGATCTAGACCAAACCTGAGTCGAGGTACCCTACATTATCCTTTGGAGTTGTTGGTACGACTTACTCACTATACACATCAGTATTGTTTAAGCGTTCATTTCTAACATAATAAATAATTATGTAAACTTATCATAATTTAGGCGGTCGCGGGACTAACGAATTACCGTGACCCTGGTACGTAAAGGGCTATTGAAGGATACCGTGGATTTTCGTCAGTACAAGTCTGACAATACCCTACTGTCAGACTTGTACTGACTAAAATGAGGAGGACTCATTTGATGATTTTACCACGATGAAAAAAAAAAAAACATAATTTAGGAGCAATTAATCCTTTTTTCGTTCGTCTCGGACTTTTTGAGACGAGTTGTCATCGAAAAATCCGGGAACATATTAAAAGACCCTAAAAATGAATGTCATTTTACTCGCAACTGTTCGTGTTCATAAAATTCCAAAAATTGAATTTTCTGTTAATAATAATTAATAATTAAAACCAACCATCAAAATAATTTAATAATATCATTTTACAAACAGTATTTTGTGTGAGTTTTTAATTAAATTCTGTTTGGTTAAATGAGTATGTGGGAGGTAGAGCAGATAGCGCGGTATCATTATTATACCACAATCAATACATCGATCTTTTATATAAATAAATAAATAAATATCCCACAACCATCACACAACGCCATCTAGTCCCATGCTAAGCAGAGCTTGTGTTATGGGTACTAGACAACTGATAAACATACTTATATATTTCTAAATACATACATATTATAGATAAACAATATAACATTCAAAAACCGAAATCAAGGTCGTGCAATGTAACGCAACATTCTAGGCATCATCATATCCGCGGGACTGTCTTATCAGGTAACCATGGCCCCGGAACGTAAAGGTCTATTGAAGCACAACGTGGTTTTTAGTCAGTACAAGTCTGACAGTCCCTCCCGTCCTGCCCTTGGTGGGAGGAATAATTTGATGATTTTAGATGCTTAAAAATAAGGCATATTATATTATTCTACTGTTCTCTGGATGAATTCACAAGGAAAGCTTTGTTTGTGATAAATAATAAGTAAGTTAGGATTAAAAATTTTGCATTTATCGCATTGGGTCATCCTGAAATGGTAACGTAAGTAACTAACGCGGTGTTCTGCGTCGGCGACAAAAACGATGCGACGCGACGCAACACGAAGTAAATATTATAATACTTTCTTATTATATTATTATAACCGGTAATAAAATCATCCATGCACACAATATACTAAAAATTCCCTATATCAAAAACTACTGATCCGATTTTGATGAAACTTGCAGTAAGTTGTCTTCCCTAAGTTTAAAAATACCTAGTACAACAAAAAATAATTGCTTAAACAGTACTTGTAGTTCCGGAGATATGCGAACACAAACATTAAAACATAAATAACATACACTTTTGAAATTTGTCAAATTTGTTTTGACGCTGATATATATATTAGTATGATTGATAATATTTGTGTGTTGAACGATGTTTACTATTCGGATCATTTTCCGTTATTGGTCGAATGTAATATAGATGTAGTGTTGACAAAAACAGATACAAAGCACAATCAGTTAGTAAATAAGGTAATCTGGGGACAAAGAACGTATGAACAAAACTGTAAATATGCAAAGCTTTGTAATGAATTGACACAGTCACACAGCTGGTCTGATTTTTCGTGTAATGGAACCTCTTGTAAAGAAACTCATCACAGTTGTCTAATTGATAAATATTATAAACAAATTATAAACATAATGTCTAGGGCTGCCAAGTTATCCTATCAGGGAAAATCGTACATTAAAAAGAGAACGATAATTGGGTGGAACTATCATGTACGGGAATGTCATGGGGAGGCTCGGCAGAGCTACACATTGTGGAATTTAAATGGTCGCCCCTCACAGGGAAAAATGTATGATGATATGATTCGTAGTAAAAAGGTTTTTAAAAATAAAATCAAGTGGTGTCAGTCAAATGAAAATAAAATAAAAATGGACATTATAGCCACTCACAGATACAATAAGCAATTCGGAAAATTCTGGAATGAGACAAATAAATTAAATTATAAAGCTAGTGTGCCACTTAATATAAATGGTTGCAATGACCCAGGTCTTATAGCAAATATGTTTGCAAAACAATTTAACCCTGCTTCCGTGTCTACGGCGGCAAACAGCGTGAGTGTGGACAGCGTGGCCCGTGGAGGGCCGGCGACTCCTCAGCCACGGTTGCGTGAGAAAAGTGACCATGATACCAGCAAATTGCACGTCACTGCTGAGGAGCTATATCTTTGTGTAAAAAGTATGAAACGTGGTAAGTCGCCGGGCCACGACGGGCTCAGTGTCGAGCACCTTATGTATGCCCCTGAATCACTATTTATTAAAATTTCTGAACTGTTTAATGCATGTGTTGACCATGGATATTTACCAGACAGTTTCTTACGGACCATAGTCGTACCAATTGCAAAGAATAGAACGGGTGATGTGTCCAGTATGTCTAATTACCGCCCTATATCCTTAGCAACCGTATTTTCTAAGATTTTTGAACGCCTAATTATTTCTCATTTAAGTGAAAATAATTTCCCTATAAATAATGCACAATTTGGTTTCCGAAAGGGCATGTCGACTGACTTGGCTATCTTTACCTTAAAGAATACAGTGTATAAATACTTACAAAGAAACACGAGCGTTTATGCGTGCTTCCTAGATCTTAGCCGCGCGTTTGACAGTATCAATTATAAGTTATTATGGGATAAGTTGAGAAATCCAGATTCTAAAGTACCGTCAAGAATTGTAGACCTTTTGGAATATTGGTATGCAAATCAATGTAATCAAGTAAAGTGGAATAATGCCCTCTCGGATACGTATAGATTGACGTGTGGCGTGAGACAGGGTGGTCTCACTTCACCGATTTTATTTAACATGTATACTAACCAGTTGATTGAGGAACTGAGCAGTACCCGAGCCGGTTGTCGTATTGGTGATGTATCTGTGAATAATCTCAGTTATGCGGATGACATGGTTCTGCTCAGTCCCTCAGCCAATGGGTTAAGGAGACTTGTTACGATTTGTGAGAAATATGCTGCGGAACACTATCTCACCTATAATGTTAAAAAATCAGAGATTATGATATTTAAATGTGGTAAAGGTCCTGATAATATCTTACCGATTAACTTGAGTGGAACTGCCCTGACCGTCGTAAATAAATTTAAATATCTTGGTCATATAATTAGGGATGACTTATCAGATGATGCCGATCTGGAACGACAGAGGCGCAGTATCGCATGTCGAAGCAACATGTTAGCTAGACGCTTTGCTTACTGCTCTAACCAAGTCAAAGTGACTCTATTTACGGCTTACTGTCAGTCGTTCTACACAAGTCAACTCTGGTACAGGCACACGAAGTTTGCTTACAACTCTCTTCGTGTACAATATAACAACGCCTTTAGAGCTATTCTAAAGTTACCCTGGCGGTGTAGTGCGACTGACATGTTTGTTGAGAGCAGAGTTACTGATTTTTACGGGCTGATGAGAAGACTCAGGGCGTCTTTCCAAACTCGACTGTGTGCATGTAATAATCGTTTAGTTACTGAAATATTTAATTGTGTGTACCTATTAAGACCGGAATTAGTATACCTTATGTTGTGAATTTTGTTTTTGTTTTGTTTTTAACTATGTTGATCTCATTTTAACTGTGATTTTAAATTTCTGATTGTTATTTTATTTTATAATTTTTATTTTTGAATTTAATTTTAATTGTGATTTTTTATTTTATGTTTTATATTATGATTTAAGTAATTTAATGTCGATGTTAAATTTTAATTTTGTTGTTAGTTTTAATTCTGATTGTAATACTGATTTGATTTTAAATTTAATTTTTGTGATGATTTTATTACGTGTAATGTAATTGATATGGGTTAATACCCGAAATAAACTACTATTATTATTATTATTATTATTATATACTTACATATACGAAAACTGGGCAGTTCTGGAAATATTACATACATTCGGGTCGAATTGATAACCTTTTTTTATGTCAATTAAAAATGATCAAACAATTGGCATACAAGTTTGTTCATGTATGCCAAAAGTCCTTATTACCCTGTGTAATGTTCTTTTTACCCCGATAAGACGTTTCCGTAGGTATTTGCGACGCGATAACGATACCGCATGCGAAACCGCATTCCTAGTCTATCAAGAAATTTTCAATTTTGCATTTGTTTCTTAATTTAGAGGTGACATTGACATCTTAAAATAACCTCCAGAGGTCCTAAACAATAAGTTAAGGATTGTTATTGATTTATTATCCAAGTTTGTTCGCAGCCACAAGGGGAATCCACAAAAGGTTTGCAACCCGTCTCTTTAAGGATGTTGAGAGGAGCTTTCTGTTTGCTCGGCATTGGACATCTGTTGGCAGGTAGCTCTGACAGAAATATTATTATTTTAATACAAACTTAATATAATTCTAACTTACTAATAATAATAGTCGCTTCGAGGTTTCAAATGAGGGAAGATAAACAGGTAACCGCGACAGACCGCCCTTTCGCTCACCGCAGGGCCGGAGGACTCATTTGATTATTATACAAAGCTAAGAAAAGGACTAGAAAATTTAGGATATACTTTTAATTCATTGTACCTACATGTTTCCATTATTTATAAAATAGGTCCACTATGTTCAGCAGGGTTGGTGCAGGGTCGAATTTACAACAATCCGGTGAACGGATTGTTGTAAATTCGCCACAAAATTAATTTCCCACGAAAAGGTATTTATTGATCCTGATCTCCTAGTACTTTCTGTTCAGATTTCACATTGTCTCCTCGTTTTCGGTAGTTTTGTACTGGATTTTATTATTTAATTGTTCTGCTATCCGTGCGGACAAAAGAAATGGGGCGAATTTACAATATTAATTTAAAAAAAAAAAAACAAAAACCTTTGGCTAATTTAAACATACTTTTTTGTGGGGAATTAATTTTGTGGCAAATTTACATCAACCCATTTCACCCAGGTGAATAAATTAAATATTTGGTTTTCTTATTTCGCCCTGTTAGAATTTCACCTAGGTCAATCGTCCAAGTGAAATAATTGGACATAAGTGGAGGCCTTTGTTCACCTCGGAATCGATTCACTCAGAATCAATTGGATTAATCAAATCCAAGGTAAACAATGCAAAGGAGACGTTTTTATTCACCTTGTGGAATATCACACTGTTTATAACAAACTGCATTGTTAAATTTTGATTGACGTTTGTTCATTTTCCCTTTGGCTTGGGAGCAAAAGATCCCAGTGACGTTTAAGAACTTTTTTGACAGATATTGTGGTATGGGGCAGAAGGGCTTAGAGATCTTATCAGTTTAAAAACTTACAGCATGTGTTGGTTTTCCAGCAATATCCTTTGGAGTAGAAATCCAGCTTCATCGCCGTTCTAAACGCCGTCGAGAGCTACCACCAAACGAGCACAGAAAGACGCAGAAACTGCTAGTATTGGGCAAGTCCGTCATGCTGTTCAAGCGAGGCTGCAAGAAGGTGTGCGCCACTGTGTATGCTGGCATTGATGAGGCTCTGGGGCCGGAGGTTAAGGACTAGTGTATATGGAGGATCTCCTCTCCCTCACGTATTCCGCCTCCTCCTTTTCTAGCTTAACTGCTTCACAGAAGGAGGTGACTGCTTACCATTCCCCCTCGCTCCGTAACATGGCCTGAAAAAGAGCTAGACACAAGAGCGTCGTCCATTGCCTCTCTATTTGACCCACCTTACCTTTATTCTAATTTATAATCAATCTACACCAATGTGTCAAATTTTCCCAATCAAAATTGAACCTTCTGATTTTGTGATAAAGTTGAATGCGCCGTCTATACCTATCACATCCTGGCCAAATCTTACAGCGAAGGTGACCTATGCACTGTCAGCAATGATAGCGTGGAAAGCATAGATTTGGTCTAATAAAATTAAATAACACATCAATAACATGAAGAAGATGAAAACTAACAGAGAGCAAAACGGCTTTAAAATGTACCATATTTATCCGTACTAGATAGACAATCGGCAAAGGAACGAAAACACTCTGTAGTTTCTATTAAAGACTGCAGAGCGCAAATTCCCAGGTCAAAAAAATAGATGTAATATAATTAAGTTATAAGTTAAATACGCTAATGCGCAAGTTAATCACAAGTTGCAACAATGTAGCTAGTAAGTTGCTAATCAGTCCCATAAATTGGCTCAGCGAACTTAAAGGAAGTTTGTTCGCAGTATAATCCAATAATCGCCACGCTTAGCAGATGATACGTTACGTAGAAGCTGCACGTCCGCGTAAGCTTTACGTAGTTTGTACGTAGTTGGTGTGTTTACGCAAATTATGCACGTGTTTGAACAGTTTTCAATAACTTTTGTGAGTAATTTGTTAGTATTAATAAGGGCTATTATTATTTAAAAGTAGAACAGACGTAGATATTAAAAAAACTTTGGTAGAAAATAGTAATGTGTGAAGTAGGTAAGGTATGTTTATTACTGTTCTTATATTTGTTGCACACTGATTAAAGTTTTGTAAAAATATTATGTATTTTATCCTACCCCGTCCCATTGTCACAGGTTTTATAAAAACAACTCAGATGGTCTCTTAAAATTGCCACCTGATGAAAAAAATAGTCTTACCCTTTATTATTCAGCACTAGGGCGAAACCAAACAATACAACACCTTTAAAATAGCAAATATTTTATTTTCTTACCTAAACGATGCCTTTCAGAAACACAACACAAAGTTGGTCCAACTTCATGTTCAAAATATTGCAATTTTGTTGGAATTTCAGCTACATACTCATCAAGATGCTGTGTGCCTGACACAAGACAGCTTCCTCATTAAATTAGCGAAGTGAGAGCTTGCTAACGAAGTTATAATGATGGACAGGTTAGGGAAGAAGGTTCACTTGATACGATTCTGTTTCAGTCTGATTATAAGCATTTTTTTTCTTTAGCGTGTTAAAATCATCAAATGAGTCTCTCCACCCAGGGCACAGCAGGAGGGTCTGTCACACTCGTACTGAATAAAATCCACGGTGTCTTTCAATAGCCCTTTACGTTCCGGCGTCACGGTAATTCGTGAGTCCCGCGACCCCGGCAGGCTTTGGCCCTCTACCGGGGGGCCCCGTCAGTATGCTGACACTCCTTGTGGCGCGCGTGGAACATAACGCGCCGTCGACCCAGCCATGGTCTATGGTCGGATAGCGGGTCGCCCATTACTCGCCGCCCGCACGCCCATACCTACGGTGGCCGGAGATCGTCCTCCGACATCCGTGGCCGTGGGCGCCTACCACTGCGGCAGATTATAGTATAATATAATCCCACCCTGGTATAATACGATATCGACAAGAGATTGCGGAGAGATTACAAATTTCCATGAATCATTCAGAAAATTTCCAATTAAAAATATGTCGTTCTAATTTCTTACTAACATTTCTTTGTTTGTTCCATGCATGTAACGATAAAATCACATGAAGAGTGGGTTTTCTGCCATTTTAGTTTCTCGTAGTTACACAAGGGAACAAACGAAGACCTCACGTCTGGCAAACGTCAAATTTAATCATAATTTTTTTATTAAACAAAAAAACAACCTCCTTCCTCGTTTCAAATTAAGCAAAGGTGTGAATTTAAATAAAGCGCAACGAGTAAGCCAGACGGGGTCGCGGGTCACGAAACTCTCTTTAAAAGAGCACCGTGACCCTGGAACACATAGGGCAACCGAAAGAACCGGGTGGATTTCCACTTTACCCAAGGCCGTGGGACTCATTTAATAAATTACTTTACTTGTATGAAATTCGTTGATACCTAACGTACGACTCATGACCGCGCGGATGTTCCACGCTCAACGCTTCTCCGCGCGGTGCACAGCAATTCATTAGATTCGCTTGCTCGGCCCAACCGCGCGGGCGAGCGGTGCCGTATAGTAATTGCCTTTTATCATCCTGTGTTAAAAGTTCAGTTCACTTGGTATGACCGATCCTTAAATTACTCTTATTAGCTAGAACCCTTTACAATAATTATAATAATTAAGATCGTATTGGCTGATACGAAGACCAAAACCAAAACTTCTAAATAAACGCGGCAGTCACACCACAACCACAACAATTTCACTTCAACGAAACATCTACAAACACAAGTGCAAAAAAATGCATTTTTATAACAACAGCAACAATATATACCAACATCCTATTGGAAATACGTGACCCGACCCCCAGTGACCCACTTAATTTAAACAAACACCCTATTTTAAACAAAAAGAACTTGCAAATACGTGAATCCAGCGCTTTGTTCGCTTCATACAGAAATAAAATCAAAAATGTCTACAGCGCAGTCAGCATTCAAAGGGGCTATAGGTTTTACTTTGTAAGGTGGATATACCATTCTCGGCTTTTTCTAGGAACTAGCAACATTTTTTCATAACATAAAGGTGACAAGTGGCCCAGGAAAAGATTTCCTGGAAGGAATTGGGGGAGGCCTTTTCTCAGCAGAGGGACAGTGCAGGCTAATTAAAAAAAACAGGTGACAAGCAACCTTACGGCCGGCTGTGGCACGCTAGGCTAGGAGAGACCCTAGAGGTCTCATAGTGTGCTTTGTTTAAGTATGAGGAACTTTAACTTGTATCATCATCATCATCATCTCAGCCATAGGACGTCCACTGCTGAACATAGGCCTCTCCTTTAGATCTCCACATGTACCGTTTGGAAGCGACCTGCATCCAGCGTCTTCCGTCTTCTTCTTCTTTAACTTGTATAAATAAATGAAATTAATAAAACAAACCAAAAGAAAGTATGAAAACCATTAGTTCTCTCCAAGCTTATGCAACAATTCTGTTTACTTTTAAACATAAACTGGACGATATAAGTTTATCTTTCTAACTTTCCCGGGAAACGTTGTCGTTAAAAAAGAGCATTCCATTAAGCATTTAATTGTGCTCATCACAATAATTAACTTAATTACTAACGTTTTTACTTTAAAAGCTTTGTTTTTATTTTAGAACGTTTTATGTAATCAGTGTCGTTGAAGGTTGAGAGTTTCCGGGAATCTGTATTGAGACTACAACTTGGAGAATAGGCAATTTCAATAATAAATTGCAAATTTAATTAGTCCGTCAGCTATTTTTTTTTTTATTAAAACAATGGTCAAACCCGGGCATGCGGGCGGCGAGGAATGAGCGACTCGCTGTCCGACTATGGAACATGCCCGGGTCGACGGCGCGTTGTGTTCCACGCGCGCCTCAAAGAGTGTCAGCATAATGATGGGGACCCCCTCTAGAGGGCCAAAGCCTGCAGAGGTCGTGGGACTTATCGAATTACCGTGACCTTGAAACATGAAGAGCTTTTGAAGGACACCGTGGATTTAGTCAGTACGAATCTGACAGTCCCTCTCGCTCTGCCCTGGGTGGGGGGACTCATTTGATGATTTTACCACAACGCAGCAACAAATAGCGAAACAAAACCTATCTCTTTCTAAAAGTCGAAGAGCAATACTTTATCATCAGTACCTGCAATAGAGGTGCCATAAACAGGCACTGTTACCCTACATGTTTAACATTCAGCTTTGTCTATTAAAGCTCCGAAAACGGAATGTAACGTCAAAAACTTACAAACAAAAAATATTCGTATTTTATACATAAAAGGCTTCGTTGTTTTAGTAAAAGGCACTAACGGGTTTCAAACTGAACTATTGCTGGGAGAAAACCGTATCTCGTATTTAATCGGGCTAGGTAGATGAGATGTGATAAAACTTTGTAAAACGAGTATAGTTTTAATTGCAATTTTAATATAGTATTCGTTTGTTTCTTTTTCTTTCCTTTTGAGCTCATTATTTTATTTACTGTGTGTTTAAAAATATGGTATGTGAGCGCTCGTAGCCCTGCTCTTGCCTCTGCTCTCTCTCATTTGCGATGTAGGTACATTATTTCTATGGTTGACAAGTGATGTAAGAGAAGAGTGTTTAGGATAACTCGTCTAAACACGTACTATTACAAGTTAATGTACAGTGTTCGTTGAATTTACTGATGTAACTTTCTCGAATATCAATACCTGTTGGGGATATTCCGGGACTCTTCAAGGAAACTCAAAAATGCTGTGTCTTAATAAAAACTGTATTGCCTCAGTGATGGTCAGAGGTGTAAGAAGAATGACATGCAAAAATTGGACATCCAAATGACCTTATAATTAATTAAAACTAATGAGACACACGTTGATTTGCTCAGAGTAAACGAGCAGGCGTTACGCTCGAACATGCCCCCGGACGTTGAAAGCATCAGGTATGCTTTCAACCAGACGAAGAATCAACGGGCAGCGGACAGATCCTGTTGAAGGCTCTCCTGATGACGCCAGTAGATGTCTGTATGTCTGCGACACGAATAATTCCATCCGACCCTGGATGAACGGCCACAATTCTTCCCAATTTCCATTTGAGAGGAGGTAAGTGTTCCTCCTTAATCACGACCAATGATCCCAACTTCAGGCTGTCTTTACATGAGTGCCACTTGGTCCTTTGTTGCAGCTCAGACACGTACTCCTTGCTCCAACGAGCCCAAAAATGCTGGCGTAGCTGCTCCAGTCGTTGGAAACGAGACAACGAAGCAGGGGAGTAATCTTGTAGATCCCTCTGCGGAAGTGACGTAAGCGGTCGGCCAACAAGAAAATGTCCCGGAGTCAGTGGGGTGTAATCTACCGGATCCGATGACAGCGGCGTCAGTGGACGTGAATTTAAGATAGCCTCAATTTGGACTAGCGTGGTGTAAAGCTCCTCGAACGTTAAGTGACAATTTCCCAACACTCGTCTTAAATGATGTTTGGTTGACTTAACACCCGCTTCCCAGAGTCCGCCGAAATGAGGAGTATACGCAGGAATAAATTTAAAGTTAATGCCGTCATTAGCTAATTGTTCGCTCAAGGAATTGCAATTAGATTTGAGGAATTTGGATAATTCATTGCAGGCACCTACGAAAGATGTACCGTTATCTGAGTAGATGTCACGGGGTTTTCCACGTCGCGAAATGAATCTCGACAGAGCCAATAAATACATGTTACTGGTGAGGTCACTCACCAGCTCCAAGTGTATAGCCTTGGTGGTGAAACACACAAAGATTGCTATGTACACTTTTACCAGCCTGCATCCACGACCTTGTCTACTAGCAGCTGTGATGGGACCAGCATAGTCCACACCAGTATTTTCAAAGGGATGACCGCCTGGAAGGAGACGCTGCTGTGGTAAATTACCCATTAGAGGACTGACTGTTCTACCTGACATGCGACAACAACGCACGCAACTACGATAACATTTCTTGGCTAAGCTTCGTCCGCCTATAGGCCAGTATGTGTCCCTAATTGAAGCTAGCAAAAGCTGAGGGCCTGCATGAAACAACTTTAAATGTTCATGTTCGAATAATAACTTCGTAAATTTATGAGTGGACTGTAAAACAATTGGAAATTTTTTATCAAAAGAAAACGTTGAATTTGCTAAGCGTCCTCCAACACGCATTATTTTATTGTTGTCTAAAAATACATTAAATTTAATAAGGGCGCTTTTATTGTGCAACTTTTGATTATTAATAAGTAATTTGTACTCGGGAAAGGATTCAATTTGGCTTCTAATTATAATAACATTTAATGCATCCTGCAACTCTGCTTGTGATAGAAATTTACTAACAGGAGGAATCTTTCTACACAATTTAATAAACCGAATAACAGTTGCTACACTACGGATAAGCCTTAAATAACTAGAAAACCTATTAAAATCAATGAAGGTATGACGTTGACCATCGTTACTAACACTAGCGCTAAAAGAAACGTGAAGTCGAGTTTCAGGCAGCTGGTCAGACTCTAATGATTTGTGTCGAGAAGGCCAGTGAGACTGGGATTGCTTTAAGAAACTGGGACCACTCCACCATAAGTCCAGCGACTGCAGAACACTAATATCCACGCCACGAGATATTAGGTCTGCAGGGTTCTTGTCGGTTGGAATGTGTCTCCAAGTGCAGTGGCCCGCCTTATCTAAAACTTCAGCAACGCGATTGCGTACAAACGGCTGGAGCTTAGAAGGCAACATCTGCAACCATCCCAACACGACGGTGGAGTCAGTCCAGCAATAAATGTGAGTGAACTTCAGTCGTAGTGAATTCACAACCTTCTCGCACAGACGAGCTCCTATTACGGCGCCACACAATTCCAGTCTTGGAATGGTGGTCGGCTTAATCGGTGCCACTCGACTCTTAGCGACTAACAAACGGACCATGTATTCACCCTGATCATTGGCACTACGTACATAGACGCACGCACCATATGCACGCTCAGATGCATCTGTGAATACATGTAGTTCTAGCGTAGTATATGCGTCACACACAACTAGTCGTGGGACACGAAAGTTGTTGATAAGTGGCAATGCCTTCACAATGACATCCCAACTAGCATGAAGTAGCGGGGTTAATGGTTCATCCCATGATAATTTGTTTAACCACATCCTTTGTAATAACATTTTCATTGTGATTACGCAAGGAGATAAAAGTCCTAGGGGGTCAAAGATACGTGCAATGGCAGCAAGTATGTCACGTTTAGTAACTGGATCCTTAGGAAGTAATATTGAATTTGAAAAACCTAATTCGTCGGAATTGGCAAACCAGTCAAGCCCTAATAATTTATTGGATTTACTAGATCCTATATCTAAATCTAATGACAATTCAGCAGTTTCAGAGACTAACTCAGGTGCGTTAGACCTCCACTTTCTGAGTGGCATGCAAGCAGACGCTAATGCGTTGGTGACCTCTGTACGGATAAACATGACTTCATTTAAATCATCCCCTCCAGTCAGCAAATCATCAACGTAAAAATCATGCATGATGACGTCAGCAATTCTATCTCTGACACTCGAGTCAGACTTAATGTCATTGTTTTTATAATCCAAACCGATTTGCTTTAGGCAACGCGTCGCGAGAAACGGTGCACTAGCCGTGCCATATGTGACGGTATTCAAATTATAAATCTTAATAGGATCACGTACATCATGACGCCATAAAACTTGTTGTAGGTACCTATCAGACGGGTGAACGTATATACATCTATACATCTTTGCAACGTCAGCCGATAAAACGTACTTGTGTTGCCGAAAACGAAGAAGTATTGATATAAGATCGTCCTGCACCGTAGGACCCACCATTTGTACATCATTAAATGACACTCCTGAAGAGGTAGCACAACTTGCATTAAAAACTACACGGAGCTTGGTAGTAGTGCTACATTCACGTAGTACCCCATGGTGTGGTATAATATATCCATTGGGACTATCACAATCTTTTATCTCGGTCATATGTCCTAACGTTTCGTACTCAAACATGAAGTCACGATATAACTTACCGAAATCAGGTTTAGACTTCAGTTTACGTTCCAAAGAATTTAAACACTTAGAAGCTCTTTGGTATGATTCTCCTAAAACAGAAGGACTTTGCTTTAAAGGAATACGAACACAAAAATGACCATCCTCTAAACGTGTCGTATTCTTAACAAAATGTTCTTCACACAGCTTTTCTTCAGGTAAATAATGTGAAGAATGTGAATTAATCTCTTCCAGGTTCCAAAATTTCACAATATCTGTGTGAATCTTATCTAAATAATCATTATTTGTTAAATCGGTTTCATTGAAATTGCATAAAATGTTGTTCGACATTAATTTACCGTTACTATAGGTAATAGGACCAGAAACAATCCAGCCTAACAAAGTTTCACATAACATTGGCTTATTCAAACCTAGTTTAATTCTTTGTGAACCTATAAGATCCCAAAAGATGTCAGCTCCGATCAAAACATCTACCTCTGAAGGTTTATAAAAATTGGGATCAGCTAGACAGATATTATCTGGAATATTTAAGTCGGAAACATCAAGTTCTCGACAAGGCACGACAGTCGTTAATGAAGGCAAAACAAAACAATGAATCCGAGCAGCGAAACTGTTATCTAACGAATTCATTTTTACCTGACATAATTTGCCTATGCGAGAACTAACATTATTTATGCCATAAACCGAACCATTCACCTCACTGGAGTTTAATTTAAGTCGGTTACATAGTCTTTCAGTCATAAAACTCGATGTACTCGCACTATCAAGAAGGGCCCTCACTATGTGCTCGCAATCATTCCGATCATTCAACTTGATGAGAGCTGTAGATAATAACACGCCGCGTTGTTTACGTTCGCCTCGAAACGAACTGAGATCCGCAGCTAAACTTAAATTATTAGCACTCGCACAGTTAGTGCTAGCTACGGCGTCAGTGGGCGATGACGTAGATACGGAATGGTTTTTGTTGTCATTATTGCAAGTATTCGAAACCTCTTTGATGTTCGATGAATGTATCAACGTGTTATGTCGGCGCTTACATATCTTGCATCCCGGCTTTCTGCATCGGTTGGCAAAGTGACCTACACAAAAACAATTATAACACACTTTGTAGTTTGGCAATAATTTAACACGGGCGTCTACACTAAGTGCAAGAAATTGTGAACAACGACTTAGAACGTGATCACCTTTACAGTGCGGGCATAACTTATTTAATACAGTGCTGGAATTATCGGAATCCTGTGATACAACCATACATTTCGCCTTATTAGAATGGGAACTAGATTTTGAGGAACTAGTGTCATTTCGTGCCAACTCTAACGTTTCCACAAAATCAGCGCGAGTGCGAATAAAATGAATGAAGTCGTCATATGTTATTTTACTCTCTTTATCTATGCGACTTTTGTACTCTTCCCACTGACGAAAAGTATGTTGATCTAGCTTCCGAGTTACTAGATATATAATAAGTGTATCCCAAGACTTGACTGGCTCACCCAACGATTCTAAAGCGCGTAGATTTTTATTAAGCTGATCAATTAAAGCTTTTAACGCAACAGAGGACTCCTTTGCAATGGCGTTCAAGTTAAAAAGAGACGCAACATGGTTCTGCACTAAATACCTTTTATTGTCGTAACGCTCACAAACCAGGTTCCAAGCTATATCGTAATTGCTTGCGGAGAATTCAAACGCATTGATAACAACAGCAGCAGATCCTTCCAGCGACGCTCGTAAATAATGGAATTTGTTTATTTTGTCGATTTCGTCATTGCTATGAATGAGGCTAGTAAAAGTGTCACGGAACTCCAACCAATTGCTATAATTCCCATTAAATTTAGGTAGCTGTATAGTTGGCAATTTAACAGGCTTTCGCTGACTAATACGGGTAACTTTGTCGCTGCATGTCGACTCATTATCGCTGTTATATTTACTTAATAAGTCCTGTGCCCTAGCTAGTACCTTGTAATATAGTGACTCAAACTCCGCACGCTCAGACAATTGAGATTTGACATCATCTACTAAACATTCTAACCGTACCTGGACCTCATCGTATTGCTCATACAATCCTTCGAGTTTTCCCATCCGTAATTGCAACTCCTTGACATCACAACCAGTCAACTGCTTATCAGTTGATGCGTCGAGGTAATTAGCAAAGATAGTTAAGCGACCCTTAAAGCTTCCTCGCTTTTTAATAAGTTCTCTTTCTTCGGACATACTGGGAATCGAGTGTTAACAACCTGGAATTTGTATTATAAGCAAATTAGTTACAACTTAATAATGTATAACTTAAGTGACGGTACCTACGTACAGCTAAAATGATAAATTAATTTTTAATAAAGATGCAAATACTGTAATTATCACAAATTCCTGTAAATATGTAAATATAAAATTAATATATATGAGTAATTATGACTTTTATTTAAATATTAAACTCCTCAATACACTGAATGAAGTACCAACAAACAAGGACAATACATTAAGGAATAAGGTTTAGCTAAATCAATTATAATTATTATAACAAATAAAATTCAATGAATAAAATTACCTAACACCAACATAAATTAACAATATCTACCTACACACAAATGATTCCGTTGAATATGAATAGTTATTTAAATGCAGCTTTACAACTATAAATGTAGTAAAATATCTACTGTACTAATTATACAAATTAAGTACGTATAATTGAAGTGCAAATGATAATCAAAATGATTACACAAAAAAAAAACTATTGAAACGAAAATAGGTAAGTATCTACGTTAAAGTTAATAAATAATCAGGTAATAAAATACACTAACCTTTTAAAATTCTTAATTAAGATTAAATACTACCTGATCGAGTGTTGGGTGATAATACTTTATTATAATAATGCTTTACACCATAAAACAGCTTCAATCCTTTGTCCACTATGCCAGCTGGTAACTTCCACGGCGAATATCCACGAAAACGATATATTTCGCTTATTTTTGCGAATCTTTCTATGATTAATTTCCAGAATTAATTATCCGGCTCGTTACGGACCAAAATGTTGGGGATATTCCGGGACTCTTCAAGGAAACTCAAAAATGCTGTGTCTTAATAAAAACTGTATTGCCTCAGTGATGGTCAGAGGTGTAAGAAGAAAGACATGCAAAAATTGGACATCCAAATGACCTTATAATTAATTAAAACTAATGAGACACACGTTGATTTGCTCAGAGTAAACGAGCAGGCGTTACGCTCGAACAATACCTCTGGTGTCGTCCATAGGCTACGGCGACCGCTTTCCATCAGGAAGGCCGTATGCTTGCTTGTCGCCAAATTGTATAAAGTATAACACAAAAAAGGATTAAAAATACAGTAATAACATTACTACATATAGAAGACTTAAATTCAGACAGACCTGATGGTCTAGTGGTTAGTGACCCTGATTGCTATGCCGGAGGTCGTGGGTTCGATTCCCACCCAGGACAAATGTTTGTGTGATGAGCACAATCATTTCTTCTGCGTCTGGGTATAATTTATCTATAATATGTATGTATTTAGAATTATATAAGTAAGTTTATCAGTTGTCTAGTACCCATAACACAAGCTCTGCTTAGCTTGGGACTAGATGGCGTTGTGTGATAGTTGTGGAATATTTACTTATTTATTTATTAAAAAAAATAAGACATCAATTTAAAAATGGTTAGTAGTTAATAAACTTAAAATATTGTTAAAAGATCCAATAGTCCAAACAGACATTATTAGAACATACGTTTTTGATATAGATTTAATTTACCTAGTAAAAGCATCGAATTTTTAGGACTATCATTATTTTTAAAGGTTTATTTTGTATTTCACTAATGTTTGTTTGAATAAAGTATTTGATTTTGATTTGATTTTGATACTTAATTCAACCAGCTGCCTCTCACAACTTAGAGCACAAAGTAACATCTGGACTGTAACGTAGGGCCAAATGTTTGGATATTTAAAGTTTAATAGGAACCCGGCGATAAAATGGCAGTAGGTACGCCAATATCTGGTACGTAGGTACGTTACTAATTACGAGTACTTGAGCTAACTGTATTCGTGGCTAGCGAGCAACGGGTATAAGGCAAACGATAGATTGTTTTATATTGACGTTTTAAATCGAATAACATCACGCGTGTAATCCACGCACATATACCATCGTAAATGCGTATAGTTACACTATTTTAGACAAATATTCAACAGATGTTTAACTTTTTGTAGTAAGGCTGATAGTACCGCAAGACGATCTCCGGCCACCGTAGGCGCGGGCATACGGGCGGCGAGTAATGGGCGACTCGCTGTCCGACCATGGTCCATACCCGGATCGACGGCGCGTTGTTTTCCACGCGCACCTCAAGGAGTGTCAGCATAGTGACGGTGCCTGTAGAGGGCCAAAGCCTGCCGGGGTCGGGGAATTGACCCCGTTACGTAAAGGGCTATTGAAGGACACCGTGGATTTTAGTCAGTACAAGTCTGACAGTCTCTCCCGCCCTGCCCTGGGTGGGAGGACTCATTTGATGATTTTACCACGATAAAAAAAAAGAAGGCTGATAGTTCTTCTATATATATAAAAGGAGAACTGACTGACTGACATATCAACGTACAGCCGAAACTACTGGGGCTAGGAATATGAAATTTTGCACACGGCTTCCTATTATAATGTAGGGGAGCACTAAGAAGGGGTTTTTGGAAATTTAACCTTTAAGGGGGTGAAAAGGGGGAATTAGGAAAGTACGTAACCCACGCGGACGAAGTCGCGGGCAAAGTGCTAGTCTGTTTATATTTAAGTCCTTTGACAGTTTGTAAAATCGTTTAGAAGCCCAACTGATGTTACATAAACATAGTACAGATGTTCGTTACGAAACGGATGTTTGTTTGTGTAATGGCAACCACAACAAGGGAAATCATTGTCTGACAACTAGAACAACTGGTAGCACATGTTGGGCCGTTGTATACACGGTGTAAGATACTCCTATGTACAGACGCCAACAAATCAGCCTTCCCCATTCAATAAATTATCAAAATCGAATATGTACCTTCTATATTTTAGATATTTCTTTATTATAATCAATAAATATTCCACAACTATCACACAACGCCATCTAGTCCCAAGCTAAGCAGAGCTTGTGTTATGGGTACTAGACAACTGATAAACATACTTATATATTTCTAAATACATACATACAGATAAATTACACCCAGACACAGAACAAATGATCGTGCTCATCACACAAACATTTGTCCTGGGTGGGAATCGAACTCACGACCTCCGGCATAGCAGTCAGGGTCACTAACCACTAGATCAACAGGCCTGCCTCATTATTATATACATTACCTTATTATATTCATTGATAATTATTTAATAATTATAAAATACTAGCTGTACCCTGCCCCGCTTCGCTGTGGCACAAAAAACTGTTTTTTCAAAAAAAAAAAAAATAAAAACAATCCTTGATGCGGACTATATATAATGCTACAGTTTCAGCTCAATCGGTGCAGAACTTTTTGAGTTTTTGAAGCATACACAAACCAACATAACATTTTTATATATATAGATTATATTGGTTTAGTATTGTAATAATTAAAACAACGCATGTGACGCCATCTATTTTTTTGATATGTGTAATAGCATTCTAACTGCACACTTCACCTAGACTACAAATATTTTAATCTACGACGCGAAGTAGCGAGGAAAACCTAGTCGTTAAAATAAGAGGGTAAAATTCCCCTAATTAATTCATAGTTAACACATAATTTAAAACAAATTTTCAACCAATTTCACGGGGTAAATATCAAAATCGGATAAGTAATTGACAGTTAAGATCAGTTAATACAAAACATCATAAACAAAAGACATTTCTATAGCAACAACAACCATTGTTTAAGAAACACAGAATTTTATGAAAATCATGATAAATGGCGTGTCTTACTTAATAACAATTAATTAATTTAGCCGTCAATGTGTATTGTTAAACCCGATGAGACAAAGGATAGTTGGCTAATTAATGAAATCTGATTTTAGGTAAATGAATACCCTATTCAATTATATTCGGGGGCGTGTTTGGTTGAGGTATGGAGCAAGTGACAGCGATTCATTAAAGTAAATATTCAAGACTTTTTTTTTATCGTGGTAAAATCATCAAATGAGTCCTCCCACCCAGGGCTGAGCGAGAGACTGTCAGACTCGTACTGACTAAAGTCCACGGTGTCCTTCAATAGCCCTTTTCGTTCCGGGGTCAGGGTTATTCGTAAGTCCCGCAACCAAGGATTCTAGACTCACAAATAATTGACATTATTACGAGGCCTATCTCTTTATTTTATATTATTCTTGTTAGCTATGGTCGACGGTGAAACATGCTTGCCTAGAAGTAAACTCTTGACTTTATTATTTCTTAAGTTATAATACGAGTTTCACATGGTATTACTTAAAAGGGGTGTATTTTTGGTCAGGAAGAGTTTGATTGTCAGACGATTCATTTGATGATTTTACCACCTCTAAAACAAAGGAGTTTGACTCGTTTCTACTATTAATAGTAATCAGTGGTATAACAAATGCAAGATTAGAGACATAGAGCTTTTTTAATACTAGTCGTTGCGTGCAAATGCCTTTTTTACATTTTTATAATTCTATAGTTAACTATTTACTCGATTTGGACATTAGCGAAAAATATATTTTACCAACCTTAAACTACCAACATCAAATTCAATCAATCAAAGTTACAAAAACAGAATATAAATAACTAAAAAACTGTACGTATATTTACGATTCTATACAAAGATTGGTCTGACTTGCTCCCAGTGACACCCCGCCCTTTATTAAAATATCTCATTTAATAATAACAAAACGGACAGCGCTGTCAACTAAAATAATTTATGATTACGTCATTATCAATTGATACGGAACAGCAAAATAACAGCTCATTTAATATTGAACAGCTACCTGATTCCGTTACTTTATTTGTAATTGGAATCACTGATTATGTTCTACCTAATTAATGAATAGCAACTTGATTTTGTTTTTCGAACACTGTTTTTTTTGTGTGACAACACCGAAATGGTAGATTTTTAACTGGACAAGGAATCTAGTCAATAAAGTGATCTTGTGAAGAAGTCTGAATTCTTACAGTTTGTAATGATTTATTAAATTTTCCTTGAATACAAATTTTCATTTTCAGCTCAATGTTTAAATTGATAACACCGGTTTCGATTCCCCAGGTCTGTACGACCTGGGGAATCGAAACCAATGGGAACAAATGGGAAACGAATTTTATTGGGTTGATCTTTAAGGAATTTCTCTAATGAGGTCCGGTTGATGGTTGTCCCCCTAGAGTGTCGAACTAGACCGGAAGGGCCCAAGTGGCCAACCACAGTTCCGTGTTATCTACAGTTCAGTAATGTCCAAAAAACAGAATGTAGCAAAAAGTAAGTTGAACCTGATTCAACCACTTTTTTAAGAATTATCGAACTATCTGATGGAATTTTAGTTCGTAAGAGCTGGAACCTAGTCTGCGCAGTCCCCCGATCCTATATTTTGGCTTTCTTTGGCCAAACCTGGCCGGCCAGATTCGTGGGGGCGCAGACTGAGACTTAGCTGGTATACGCCACATCGAATTTAAGGCTAGTCTGACGCTGCATGCGTCAACAAAGCGAATTTTAGTTCTATTATTGAGTACCTTTGTAATATTTGTAATCCTACTTACATTTTTATGTTATGTCACACCGTTTTCTTGTAGGGATTAACAGAAAATACACTTACACTGGAACTTTCGGGATATCTTCCATGATTGTTCATTGTTTTGAGCTCCCGATATTTTGACGCTGCGCTGTTGCAAGCGCCACGATCGCGGGTTGACTGGAGAACGCGGGTAGATGAAAATAAATTATTAAGAGCAGACAAATCTATCTACCCACTTACCATCACGGGAGATCATCCTATAAGTGACAGTGTATGTTTAGTATTAAACCGTGAAAGATTGAAACAGTTACCTGTTAGATCCTTACAAACCTAATCATGATTTTTTAACCCGCGTCGTCTGGATAAGCACTCCAGACGCCTTACCAATTAGGCTACCGCAACTCACACTCAGGAGCTGAATCTTCAATTCCCTCGTTTGAACGTTTTCTGGTAACATACAACCCTATTAGCTATTTATAAGTCAAACATTATACTCATGATATCCTTTAACAAAAACCCGTCTTAACATTAAAATGATCACCTACCCACAACTAAAACTTAGAACGGAGCAAAAAACTAAAAATACAAACAAGGAGGCTCGGATCAAGGGTCTTATGTTATCCCAAACTAAGTTTACGTTCAGAAAACCCATCCAATAAACTAAATAAGAGTCGATATGTCTTTAGTTATCCTCGCTCCGACCTCCGGAGGCCGGGAGGACGTCTGAGGGACCCTCCGAACTTTATACTCCGTACGACCGCAGAAAACAAGATGGTCGTGGCTATGGACGTATGTATGGGTTGTTTTGGGGAAAAGGAAACGAAAATGGTTTTTATTGAAAGTTTTGATATTATAGTGTATTGTTATGGTCTATTAGAGCTTCGGAATATAAATATAATATACTTAATATCAATATTCCACAACTATCACACAACGCCATCTAGTCCCAAGCTAAGCAAAGCTTGTGTTATGGGTACTAGACAACTGATAAACATACTTATATATTTCTAAATACATACATATTATAGTTAAATTACACCCAGACACAGAACAAATGATCGTGCTCATCACACAAACATTTGTCCTGGGTGGGACTAGAACCCACGACCTCCGGCATAGCAGTCAGGGTCACTAACCACTAGACCAACAGGCCTGCCAACTGCAGCTGCAGGAATAATGAGTTATGTTATATAACACGCAAATGTTACCGAAGGAACAGGGATACTCTATTCTGCTCCACCGAGAGAGGGTGGACTTATTTCATGATTATACCACCCAAAAAATACCTTTTCTCCTTATCATGATTAAACACATAAACCCATTAATAATAGACCTAATAGGTACATAATGTTAAATGTCTTAACCTTCAACATCAAATTCTCAAGTCCGTATGTTGAAACTTTTGGGGGACGCCAAAAATTCTGATAAGACATGCAAATGTAAAAAGAAAACAGACGACAAAATTATAACTTTTGGACAACATTCTTTTATTTTGAATTGAATTAGGTGACGAATGTGATGAAAATGTGAGAAGATTTTCTCAGGACATTTGATTGCTGAGGACTGTTTCGATGAATGTCGAGCACATGAAAAGGCCCTGTTTTTAGCAGTAAATGATTGTCAGCTAGTGCTAGCTAGAAAGAAAACTGAACTCTAAAAACTTATGAAACATAGGGACCGACAAAAATAACTTTAATTACAATAACTTAACAATAAAACAGACACTTCAATTAATCACAAGTCCCACGACAGGTACACTCAGACAAATTAATTATACAAGCGACTTTGTAATCACGGCGATACATTAGTTAGACCAAGACATTAATAACGTCAGAGATTTTAGTGGTTGACTGTACGTCAAGAGTTGCGGACAGCAAATGGTATTTTCATGTTGTATGTGTAACGTGTAAGAACGAATTCATTAATTACATTATACATTTTCGAGTAGCATCTGGTTAAATAATAACGGGTCAATCGATTGCCAAGGTCAGTACTTAGATGGGTACCATCCATCATATCGAGACCCCCCTGTGCCTTGAAAAAGCACGTTAAGACTCGGGTCCCGGCTGCCATTCGGTAGATCTTTAACAGCTGTAACATACAAAAGCTTAGACCACTCGATCGCGACTATTGGTCCAGTCGATCGTGGCAAGGTAAAAAATATAAATAAGTAGACCAGACTGCGCAACGTAATTACCAAGTACTGCAGCATCATGACACATGAATGACGACATGGAGATGCTCAGACGCAATGCTCACTAAATGTTGATTAAACATCATCAACTCAAACTTCCATTCCAAAATATTAAGTAAATTTAAGGAAACAATGTCACATGTGATATGAAAAGGAACTCCTAAGACTGATCAATTAAAAATACTACATGCTTGTGTACTAAAATATGCTGTTTCATTTAAGATTTCAAGAAGTATGTAATTGGTAGATCGCACAGGATTTCGTTGGTAAACAGTAGATCTTATGTCCAATCAAGTTGGCCACCCCTGTGCTATACGAACACAAAAAAAAACAAACATCCGGAAATATATGGGTTACTGCATAAATAAATTGAAAATCTCTTTAGTCCGTCACTTAGAATAATAAAAAATTAATGTTATTTTTATTTTTTCAAATAAGTGAATATTGACAAATATAAAACGATTCGAAATTCGGGAGTGTGTGACGTCATAACGCCTTCAAAATTATACCGACCAACTGACGTTTTATGATTTTTAGAAGCGTTGTATCTTCGTCAATGTTGGTTTACGTAACAAAAGAAAAAATATGGGTCAAATATTATCCATCTTTCGGACATTTTTTTTTTTTTGAGTAAAATAGGTTATTGAGTTTCATCTATCCATAGGTAAAAGACAGATCAGATCATCCTGCCGTTATCGTGTCGAGTAAATGCCTTTTTTTTGCGTGGTAAAATCATCAAATGAGTCCTCCCACCCAGGGCAGGGCGAGAGGGACTGTCAGACTTGTACTGACTAAAATCCACGGTGTCCTTCACTAGCCCTTTCCGTACCGGGGTTACGGTGATGGGTAAGTCCCGCGACCCCGGGATCGAGTAAATGCCTTACCTTAGGGTCGGCGTCGATGTCATTTTAAGTAGATTAAAAAATGTGAATCGTCTACGAGTAAACACTCGATACAATAAGTGTAAAGCACAAAGCATTTAAAAAATTACTTTCAGAATTCAGCAGGCCTCTGGCCAGATCAGACAGGGTCTCATTCTGAAGTCTGCGACTATTTAATGACTAAAAACTCACCCCAAGTACACGAAAGTAAAACTTTACTGTTGATTTTTTTTCTCATTATGAAAACGTTGCCTCACACTAGAAATTTCTCCTATGTCGTGGGTGCGTTTACAAACATAGAAACTCACATACACAAACACCCAGACCCGGAACAACTACTTGTAGGTCACACAAATACTTCTTCCGTGCGGGGATCGAACCCTCGACACGCTGCACAGCAATACAATCGCTCAGCCACTGCGCTACCCGTGTCGTCAAACGAAACGAAACAAAATAAAAATGTATTGTAGATTTACCACCCCGGGGCAAACAGCAGTGATTTAGACCTTCCAAAACAGGATTTCACTCTTAAATCTTCTACACGTAAAACACAAAATCTCATACTAATCAAAACTTATTAATGAAAACCAACCTCTATTTCCTACAACCCGCCGTCCGCTATACATTTCCATATAATTTCAATTTCACATTTACATTATTTCGTATTCAAGTTGGGTCTGTCGTGATCCCAGTTTCGTACGGCGCAAGTAATTGCACTGGTGGACAGGGGCTATCCTACTGGAACGTATAAGGGTCCAAGAATGTTTAATCTGTTTTAGAAGCAGCATTTTTTGTTTTGCTTTTGCGTTGATTTTAGGTGGATTTTATTTTGGGAGACTTTGTAGGCAGTGTTTTGACTTTAATCTGCTGCCGACTCCCGCTAATTACTCGACTACGGCAAAGCTAAAAAGAGGGTTATTTTTAACCGGTATGTATGTATGTTTGTATGTTTGTTCCCTCATAACTTCTAAACTACTTATCATTAGATGACAAATGAGGTGTCGTTAGAAGCGTCTCTACGACAACGAAATAACTAAAACCCGACTACGAAAACTCTCTACTCGGTCAAATTAATATTGTTCTTGTTTTATACTTTTCAGTGCGATTTTTCGTAGTTGGGTTTTAGTTATTTTAACTTATTTTTTTCACTGTTTTTGAAAGACTAACACTTCAGTAAGTAATATGGTCAAAGTCTTTTTTTATCTTCGTAAAATCGTTAAATATGTCCTCCCAACCCAGGCGGGACTGGAAAGA
This sequence comes from Agrotis puta, assembly GCA_943136025.2. Classification (NCBI taxonomy): domain Eukaryota; kingdom Metazoa; phylum Arthropoda; class Insecta; order Lepidoptera; family Noctuidae; genus Agrotis; species Agrotis puta. The sequence goes on from OW964168.2 coordinate 2,390,391, forward strand.
CTGTCAGACTTGTACTGACTAAAATCCACAGTGATCCTTCAATAGCTCTTTACGTTCCAGGGTCAAGGCATGAGGCATGATGAGACAACTCCGCGAAGTAAGTAAGAACGCCTAAAACCTTCCTAGATAAATAGACCACCCGACACAAAAATAAACTTTGAATTGAAACCTCGAAATTCCTGAGATTAGCGCATTCAAACAAACTCATATAAGTATAGATTAGTGTTTCAGAATGAGAGATAAAAAGATAGAAACTAGTATACTCTTACACTTTATTGGTAGGTTGTAGGTTTCAAACCAAGCAGATACTTTATTGTAAGTTCGCCACAAAAATAATTCCCCACGAAAAAAAGTTTTGATCCTGTTCACCTAGTACATTCTGTTCAGATTCCACATTGTGTCCTCGTTTTCGGTAGTTTTGTACTGGATTTTATTATTTAATTGTTCTGCTATCCGAGCGGATGCGAAAAAGATATGAGGCGAATTTACGATAATCAAAAATAAATAAAAAACATTTGACTAATTTATACATACTTTTTTTCGTGGGGAATTAATTTTATGGCGAACTTACAACAACCCACTTTATTTTGTCTAATTTATTTCAACAACCTGCTCTCAATATGGTGAATTGTGAAGGAACCTGTCATACATCAGAATCCACCATTCGAATGTATGTGAAATTCACCAACCCGAGCTTGGATTATAACCACTCTATTGGATATGTCCCTCTCACAATGCCTGCGTATCAGGAGAGAAAACATTAAAGACCGACTATGCTAAGTAGCGATTAAACATTTATTCTATAAGCTTTGCTACGCCCAGCACCATACGGAACGTCTATCCTCAAAAGGGACCATACAGAGTTAATAAAAAATGAGTAAGAAAAACATCATAATTCATTTAATTATCACTCAAAACATGCTTATGATGTGGAGTTGCGGACTCCTGCCCGTTACAGAACCCAATACTTCTTCTTCGCCGGTTCACTCTTGACAGAGTGGTCGTGGTCAGCATGTTGCAACGGGACATCGTGCTGCCATAATTCTCCTCACAATGCGATGCCATCCCTCCCCGTCGGCTGTAATTCGTGTAACCCAATACAGTTTAATTAATTAATTTGAAAAGTTATTTTTATAAATATCAAGACTTAATTCCAATTTGGCTTTGCTATTAATAAATTAACTCACTAATTAATCCGAGACGTGCCATTACAAGCCCATCCTAATTAACAATGTACATTTATTAATAATTTTGCCGAATCCGAACTTTCACTTCCTCATCGAAAATGATATTTAATTCTACTTTCTACCCTCATCATCGTTGTACAAGAAAATCCCGAAAACATTTTCCTAAAAAGAACCACAGCGTTTTAATAATTACGAGCAACTTGGTAAAGTTCGATTCGTCTCGAAGATTAATTGTTCAAATCGCTCGCCATTGTGCGGAACGTTGTTGACGCTTTGGGACCCTTTATGAAATTCGCGGGCTATTGTTTTGGCCGGATTTGTAAAAAAAGTTTAAAAAAGTTCTTGCACAGTACCGTCGGCGAATGGCGCCCACAAAACAGCGAAAACTCGACGCTGCGCTTTATGTCCACAGTTCTACCAACTTGAACGCTGCACAACATATTTTTTCAACTGCAAACAAAAAATTGTAATCCCAATAACGAGGTCAGTTTTTTGTTTTTCGTCGGTCATTTAAAACTTTCATTAGTGAATTCGCGCGCGCTTAAAATTTTTCAATTTATTCCCACTTGAGCGTTGAATTCTGTTGCACCCGTCGCCGGTGCTTTCAAAACATGATTCTTTACAACTATATGCATTCAACAAAATGTAAAAAGGATTCAAGTGACAGCAGATAAATGGAAAACTTTTAATTGCCACTCACTCTGCTGTTAAATACGTCACATAGCCTCATCACAAACGATGGCACACCTTCTCACTTGTACTTTGTGTAATTCCACTTACAAAATAACCTTATCGAAAATTAAACGCGTGTAGCTCCCAGCTCGGTCACCGTCACACCGATTTTTCGTTAAAAACGTTTAGAACACACTATTGGCTCCAGCTACAGCACAGAACGGCTACGTCGTACGCAGACTTTCAAAAATATTCGAAATTCAAAACAAGCCGGGTAATTTTGACCCAACCCCAATGACGCCGGGGTTAAGTGACCTTTCCGAGGTCACCACCAACGCCGTAAGCGTGGCAGAGTTTTGGTCGAAGCTTATATAATTAAAGAATCATCCACACGAGGAATAAGAAGAAGAATACGTACCAACAATCTGTAGACGCTGCTCTGGAGTATTTGTGTCAGTATCCATAACAAGTCCAAGTCTGTTCGTACCCTATTAACCAAACCTTAAAGCTAAAAAAAAACTTTTTACGTGAAATAACTTATCTTTCAAAAGTCGGTGGCAAAACTCGATAAAGATAAAAAAAACATAGCCACCGACTTCCGAAAGAAAAGTTATTTTACGCTTTTTATTTGATTTTGAAGTCGGTTTTCTGTTGAACAATACAATAAAATAATAATACCTAGTACAACAAAAAACATGTAGTTAAATCGGACTTGTAATTCCGGAGATACGCGAACACAAACATAAAAACATACATACATACACTTTTGAAATTTGGCACATTTGTTCAGACGCTAATCTATCTATACTTATAATAAATCTGTGAAGAGGCCAATTCTGTACATGAAATATTTTAAAAAAATAACTATCAAGGGGTGATTAGGGATCGCTACTGATGCCAAAAATGCAATCAGTAAAAATTTTGTCTGTCTGTCTGTATCATTATAGAAACAAAAACTACTCGACGGATTTTAACGAAATTTGGCATAATTATTCTTCATGCTCCTGGGCAGGTTATAGTATACTTTTATAGTTCACTCTAACTTTAAAGAGATTAGGGTTGCATGCGTTCGGAAACACAGGCAGAGAGTTCCACTCCTTCGCTGCCCGCATTATAAAAAACGTTTGGAAACGCTTAGTGCGATAAGACAAGACTCTGATAAGACAGTCCCGCAATCCAAATGATTGACTGCTGCGCTGTCGCGGGTTCAATTCCAGTACGGAGTACATATTTCTACGACCTATAGTTGTTCTGGGTCTAGGTGTTTGTGTATTTGAATTTAAATAATCGTAAACGCACTCACAATTCAAAATACTAGTGTGTGACAAATAGATAGAAAAATAAAAGCATAGTATTCCAAAAACACTTTAACAAAATAAACCTTATAAAAATAAAAGAACAACCAATAAATCTACTCGAATCTTATTAATACCGACAAATAAATACAAAGTCGAAGTGTTGAAAAATCAGCATAGAGGTACGAGTGTAGGCAACATGGGCCGACAGTTCAGTTCGCCAATTTGTTATGTTAAAGCTTGCTAGCCGACCCTCGTCCGCTCAACAGATTGAGCCTACGGGAGATGCGATGGATCAAACTAAAAATATACAACCTTTCGACAAGGAACTACGAAGATTTCAAAGAAGTTGTGTGAAAAGAAAGCAAATATATTTATTGCTAGCTCTTTCCTGTGGTTTCACCTCAGTTGCTCGGCTCCTTTTGTTCGTAACATGATGTTATTATAGCCTAAGGCCTTCCTCGATAAATGGACTATTCAACACAAAAAGAAAATTTCAATTCGAACCAGCAGTTCCTGAGATTAGCGCTTTAAACCAAACAAATTATTAATACATATTAATATTATTATACGGCTAAAGAATTTGTTTGGTTTTTTTTTAGGCTGCTTTTCCACCAGAGATATGCTATGCTACTCGTACGTTGCTATGGATGCGTTTGATATCCATCAATCACATTCGTGCACATAGCATAGCACTGGTGGAAACGGATTCAACAAAAATATGTTTTTTTTTTATATGGAAGGATGCATGCTATGAATGTGTGCTATAGATGCGTGCTATGGATGCCTGCTATGGGTCGTCTTCTCTACTATCGATACATTGCATAGCTCGCGCTGCGCATCTTCCTCGCGTAGCTACTTTGCGGCGGCGATCTTCATAGCACATCTTACTCGCACCGATACATAGTTTAGCACCAGTGGAAACGGTCACATAGTTGCATAGCTTAACATTTACATTTTCGCAGCATAGCTGCATAACACATCTCTGGTGGAAAGGCACCCTTACTAGCCTGTTGGTACTGAACGAGACGAAGATGAGTGCTAGTATAGTTCGTGCTACGAGTGCGTAGCCATTAACTGCTGCGTAGCATCCAGCTACGCCGTAGCCGCGTAGTCATTGGGCAAAATTATACTTTATGTCAAATCACAATCTTCACACTTTCCCTACTGCGTTTTGAATTCAAGTTGGTGGTTTAATTACGATGAAATACAATAGTCAATCCATTTATTTAAATTACGCCGTTAAAACCTACCTTTATACGTGAAACTTTAATAAAATTATGGGAAATCAATTTACTACGGATTTTGGATTAGTGCCCGGTTGACGAAAATAGGCTAGCTCCGTGTTAGATGGGACTAAAAAATAACTGACGTGTAAAATGTAGGTGTACTCTCATGGCGGCTTCACACGTCACGTCATATTATTATAATACGTGCTGCGCCACGCCCCGTGCCTCGTGAAGAAAAGGGCGCGGGCGGATTTTTTTATGAGAATGGAAAATCAAGCTCGTTGCCTGATTTAACGCGTCGTGAGACCAAGCATTTGGCCTTTGCTTTCGCAGGAATCACAGGCTTTTTGCAATGCTTATTGCTACAATTATTTTACCACCTCCAAAATCTTCCCACTCCGGCGCCCATCAAACCTTGGCACACAGAATCCTGGCAACGTATCCCTCATACATACAGCCCCGGGAGGATACCTGCTTTGTTTAGTGCGGTCTGCATTGATCAGTTTACTTTCACAGAAACCGTTTTATGGATATTGTTGAACTAGGCTGTTCAGAGGGTGGGTAATCTTCATAAAGTTTCATGAGAAGTACGAGCGAGCTTATAAGATAAAATAGTGTTGAGATTGTGTGGGTATTGGAGAATTCTACTTAGAAAGGAAGCATAGATTGTCCTATTTCGTAATCAAAATAAATCATGATTATTTTTAAGAGAATTTGAAAGTTTGAAGTTATGTGAAACACAGGGGAGCATTGATGGCCTAATACGATAAGTTTCTAAAACTAACCCTATTTGGAAATGATTGCACTACCAAAGGAGTTAGTTATTTCCAAAGCTTACTGTACCTACTTACGAGTTTTGGGCTATGGTTCGTGACACAGCCAGGCGCAGTTCTTTGTGTAATTTATTTCATCACAACTAATCTCAAAACAGTGAAAGAAAAGATGTCTTCCTCATCTTTAGGAAATCGACATTTTGTAGAAAACTAGACTTTTTTTCTCCACGGTGTCCTTCAATAGCCCTTTTTGTTCCGGGGTCAAGGTAATTCGTACAGTCCCGCAACGGAAAACTAGACTTAACAAAAAATCAAAGATGTCAAATCTACCAACCCGCAATGCCTCCCTTTCTCAGAGAGGACGCTTGTGTCCCATAAGTGGGAATACTGTAGACTAAGTTACTATGCTTATGCTAAGTCATATTCATTTGGGGTGCTAAGACAGGAAACCTCCACGTGCGCCCGTGGACTGGAGTTCCCCTTCGGATACGTCCGGGAGGAAGACCAGTTTTTCGGGCCCAGGGTGCACCCCTGGGATGCGGGCAAAAACTCTTTTAGGCACTGTGTGCCTAAGGGGTCTCTTTGCCCGTATGCGAATAGCCTGTCGGGTGGATGCTCCAACGCGTGTCCCTCTGAACAGCAGAGGGCACAGCGGCGGAGCGGGCTTGCGGACGGTGAGTAATGGGTAAGCTCGCCGTCCGACCAAGGACCAAGCCCGGGTCGGTGGCGCGTCGTGTTTCACACGTCACCGACGGGGCCCCTTACGGGGCCAAATGCCTGCTGGGGTCGCGGCTTTTTTCTTTATCCAGGATACCGCGGCCCCGGAACGTAAAGGGCATCCGAAGAAACACGGGTGGATTTTAGTCAGTAAGAGTCTGACAGTCCCTTCCGCCCCGCCCAGGGCGGGAGGACTCATTTGATGATTTTGCCACCCAAAAAAAAAAAAAAGTCATATTCATTTAAAAAAAAAGCTTTTCCTTTTGAGGTTTGATCGTGATATAAATAATGAGATAACCAACCTTGGTGTGTTGAGGAACGGAACCCGCGGCTGCGCAATTTACGATAGGCGCCGACATACTATGTCCCAGCCTTCCTATTTCAAACATACACTGGTAGCAACTCAAACCATTTGCGAATCTCTCTTATGAGTTGTGAAGGAGACAATCATTTGAACAAAAAGCCGTCAAAATCAATATTCACTCCCCTAAAGAAGTACCATTCTATTTGTTCAAACAATATTAACTCATTTTCTTATAAAGAGCACAAATATTTCCATTCAATCATTCCAAAAATTCTTTATACACGCAATTATGTATATAAAACGAAGGGCAGATTAATTAGTGTGTCACAAGATTTACATAGAACGTCGGGTGTCTACCGGGACGGAATTAATCAAGCGGTGATCCGACACATTATCTCCGTTCAGATGACTTGAACCCTTGCCGTGTGGGGGCACGAGAACAGCGGGGTAATGTTGTAAGTTTCACTATACAATTATCACTAGATTTTTTGATTTTCGTAACATGTAAGTTTGCTATGATACTTTCAGATAAGACAAAAAATGTGGTTTTTTAAAACAGAAAAGTTAAGTTTATAATTTTGAAACGTACGCAAATCAAAATCGAACGGTTGTTGAAATGGTGCCTACATCAATTGTTGGAGACTGCCTGCAAAGCCAAACTCATTTAAAACTCTCTTTGCTGCACAAACGTACGTAACCAACATAGGCTGATTTATCAACACTTTTCGGTGGTCAATTTTACATTGTCCGATGTAAAATCACTCCACTGAAATTACCCGCTCTTCCCCACTTCCTAGTATTTTAGCTGCAAAAGGAAGCGGCGGCATAAACTCTCCGGCAAAAAAAAATATCTGTAAGGTTAATCTAAAAGAATTAGCTCTTAGAGTATTTATATTTTGCTATAATAATTATAACCGCTCACTACCATATATGGGAGTACACTGATTATGTTGAAAAATAATTTCTAGCGAGCGGTACATTCGGACTGTTTGACAAGAAGTCACCGTGACAAAAAGTTACCAGCGAGCGGCAGCTCTAAGTTAGGGTACATGTACTGTAATTTGTACCAATAGGCCTGTTCACAGCATCAATAAATTGAAATCTACTTAGTCCGTCAGCTACAGTTTGTAAAATAATGGACACGTATTTTTTTCTTTTCGTAGATCAATGCATATTTACAAAGATGTAACGCATGAAAATTCGAGTGACGGCTTATATTGGCAACTTTAAAAGTATCGTATCTTCCATGCCCTTACGTAACAACTGAAAAAACGCGTCACATATTTTTTGAAATTATAACTGACGGACTAATTATAATTTTTTTTTCAGTCATATACCGTTTTACGTCCATAAATTTTAATAAAACTTAATCTCCCGCCTACTCTATGGCCACACACAAGATCTCAGTTACAAGAGTTAACGCGCGGGTCGCTCTTAACAAGAATTGAACAGAGAACAGGGTGTCCGACATGTTTGCCGGCCGGTATCGACACTAATTGAGAACTCTTCATTAAGTGTTCTTATTGTTATAGTTAAAGGAAACAGCCTCTCTGGAGTATGGACATTGAATAGGCCCCTTTAAACTTCAAAGTGATCTGAAATTAGCAAAGATTTAAGCTGATCGCACATTTGTTAGCGTCATACACCGTACATGCCCATGTTAGAATACGTTCTATGAAACCATATAGTGTAACCATTTAATTGATATTGGACACACACTGAAATAAAATAAAAAATATTAATAACACAATAAGAATTTTGATGAGCATGACCACACCAAAAGGGTAACCAACTCAGCATTTGCTAGCCGAAAGACACCCAGCGCTTGTTTTCAGTTGGCATATCAAATCTGAAAATGCTGTCAGCATCATTAAATATCCCGTAAAAATATGGTTTTTCCTTAAGCCGCATAATTATAGTCGCGGGACTTACGAATTACCGTGACCCCGGAACGTAAAGGGCTATTGAAGGACACCGTGGATTTTAGTCAGTACGCGTCTGACAGTCCCTCCCCTCCTGACCTGGGTGGGAGGACTCCTTTGATGATTTTACCACGATAAAAAAATGAAGTCCCAGTTATCGAACACAGCCTCTATAAACCAGTTACAAATCCCTAAGCACCCAACCTCCGTGGTACCAAAACCTCATTCAATTTAATCAACTGTCTCATCTCGTATCAACTAGATTAACAGACTATTGTGATTTCTGACAGCCAATAACAATAACAAGGGATCTAACATTGTATTGTTGGACCGACTTCATTTATGTACCTTTCAGTTGTCTGGTTTATTTAGTCATAGTTTATTAAAGCTACCGGAAAATCTTCCTTTTTCTTTGATGTGTCGGTTAATGATGATGAGAACAACAACCAGGTTGGGGGATGATATTCAGAAGATCACAGGTATTAAGAATGGGTTTTGTCAAAGAAGGAATAGACAAAATGACAGAATGTATAAAGTTCTATCGTCTTAAGGACACGGTGGAGCATACGGTGGAGGTGTGCCCAACTTGAGCAGAGCAACGCCGTGTCATTACGGAAGCGATAGGAGGCGGCGGCCTCTTGCGCCCGGTATTGGTCGAAGCCGTGCTGCGGGGAGAGACGGAATGGTAAGCAATCATGCTAGCGAAGAAGGTGGTGGGCGTCGTGAGGGACAGGACAGCGTCCAGAATGACTAGAAAGTGGCGAACTTATTCTCTTCTAAAAACAAAGGCCTATAGTTTAATACGACGCCATTTTTAGTTGTCTAGGCCCTCTATCTATATGTATTTAGATATCATGCGAAATCTCTCATAACGTCCTTTCAAAATCAGTCATTTACAAAAAAAAACGTACCTACCTACTTCACAAAGTGCGAGCCATCGATTCCGGAACAACACGAATATAAACACAGAACAATATCTTTTGTGAAGGTGACACGATCCGTGTCGACAGTGATCTGTCTTCACATTACTTCCAATAAAATAAAATACTCCGGCCAAACGCTTGTTCGATATTATTGTTTTATTTCGTGCCCGGCTTGTCATTGTTCTGTGTTTTCTCGAAATGTAATTGGAGGTATAGGAGTGAGAAGTGTATAAGTGTATTACAAGATATTGACTAGCGAAGAGTCAATGTCAACGGTTGGTTAGCTTTATGAATAGGTTATATTTCGTTTTTACTGCAATAGTAAGTACCTATAGTTCATCAGAATATATTTAATTCACTTCGTGGCAATTTAAGGGCAGAAAACAAGATCCCGTTGTTTGCTTTCTGTCAATAGGTATATATAAATTAAAAATCTAATTTTGCTGCCTGACAGGGTCCACAATTGTTTATTTTTAACTGTATTTCACCACCTGTATAATATACATTATGGATTGCAATAAATTATCTGTATTTAATGTTTGTTTGACTTCTACGCGCTCCTAAACCATTGATAGAATATGCAGTCTTCGAAGTTTCGACTTTGAAATGACTTGGTTTCCTACATGGACCTTTTGGCTAAAAGATAGGACAGATTTACAGTATTGCATGGAACTTAGCACAACAGAGATATTTCGGGATACCAAGCACACTATTTTGTATACCACTTTTCGGTATACCAAGCACCTAGTTTGCCTATCTCTATAAGGAATAAGGTAAAACTAGGTAATACGCCCTAGTTGACAAAACGACCCGTCATCCTAGCATTCAAACTTACTGCTCGGAACCACACGCGAGTGTTGCCGCGTTGGCGTACAACCTGTCATTTGAGTGCTAGAATTATGGGCCGTTTTATCAACTATTACCTAGTTTTGCCCTATATAATAACCCCCTCTTGTACTCCTCTTAAAACTTATGAAAAATACCAGTGATAAAGGAATGCGATGTATAGAATAAACTTCACCACACAAATTTTAATTTACAAGATAGAAAACATTACACAGGGCACACAATGGGCGGTCTTATCGCTAAAGGATCTTGATCACGATCACATTCTTTTAAGAGAATCTCCCAATTAGAGGACTGTGACCATTTTTTCCACTGTCTCTTGCTTGACATGGAGAGAAGTGGAAACGTATTTTTCTACTCCTCCACTATTCTTCTCTGATTAATTTAATTACAGGATCCCAGACAGGTAAATTCATTTTTCGGAACACGTCGACCTTCATTGTCTCGGACCTTTTCTGGTGGTTTCCACTGTTGATTCTGGCTTTCAGGTGTTGCAGTGGGGTTTATCCCAATAACTGTAACCTGCGAGAATGGCTGAGCGGCGGCTAGCGATCACCAGCCTGTCGGAGTCCATCCCCAATCGTTTTTTTCTGAGTGCTCTGTCGGTGCGCAGGAGTTCTAGTTCCTTCTGGGTAAGATCGCTCCTTTTTAGGCTTTGTTATTGACTCTAGCCTAGATTAAGGCCAGGAGGAAACGAAGGAGAGACAATGCAGCAGTCTGCGGTGTTTAGACATACTGTATAAATGAAATGAAGAAAGTAACTTTAAGAGTAGATTCCCTGTGGGGTAACCCCATTTACTACACATATACATCAGGAACTTCCAACAAGCTACACAGTGTACATGCAGAATTCTTCTGATTGATCGATTGGGCCCAAAAATAATTCGCAGCTTCCATCGAATTTGTCAACAGAACGACACCCTGGGGAACAGAGTTGCGGCTTCCCGATTTGAAGGTGCTCCTGGAATTTTATAACTTGATTTGACCGTGTTTTTTTTTGGTTCTATTATTTTTCTGTTTCTTGTACATTTGATTGTATATTGAAGTACATAAAAGGCTAAGAATAGCTCAGCTTCACCGACTATGAATTTTACAAGTATGATAAATTATATAAACTCTTCTGGCATTAAAAGTATGTTTATTTGTTTAGCTTTGAGGACTTTTAATGCAAATAAACGTATTTTTCTTACTTTCTTCAAACATAATTTTCTGCAGTAAGTAGATCGTGCTCGTTCTCTTGAACTTTTCTCTAAATACTTGGAGCCCCGACCCCGCACGTCCACGTCTCTTCTGTATTAACCAAGAAAAAAAGTAAAAACAAAATAAAGGCTCAAACGCTTATAGCTAAAACAATAGCACAGCTATTTGTAAAACCCTCACAAAACCGATAACATTTCAGTCTCGCCTCAAATCTTTAATGACTGCCGCCATAATCACGCCAGCCTCGCACCAAATTATCCGCCCGCTATAAGAACAAAAGATTCTATTTCTTGTATTAAACCCTATCTGGAACCAGCGCACGTTCGCCCCGTCCCATTGCTTAATTTACAAATGTAATTAAACTCGACTTGCTTAGAAAAAACCCGAAGGGTGATTCCTCACCCTGGAGGTAAGGTAAGGGTGATTCTTTTGTACAAAACCCCTGATAAGTTAATCGGGTAACAGAAATAAGCGGTTGTATGTGACCAGGTTTAGAAGAGCTGTTGATTGTTACCTTTGCGCTTTATTTTGTTTAATTGAGCTTTAATAAAGCGGTCTTTTCAATACTGTATTTTGCTGAGCTTATTTGCGTAGACAGCGCACAATACTGGTACTTAAAAAATATATCTTAATATATGCATCACAACTCTGTGCCTAGACAATCAAAAAGTAAAACATTTATTTATAGAATTCAACTCTGACGAGCTCCTGGCTAAATTATTACAGCCGTATGAATCGATCTTCAAGGTTAAGCCGTGCTTGCCAATATCGAATTCTAGATGGGTGACTATCTATGACAAACCGAATCGTTTATATACATCTTGAAAGGCAGTCAAGATTGGCAGTTGCTCCATATAAAATACTGATATTCAACTGCATAATTAAACTAGAAGCCGATCTCAACAAAATTGGAAAAAACATAACACTTCGTTGACTTATTTATAGAACTCAACGTAAAAAAGACAGCGTAGGTTAACACAATATCGACACTTTTCAGAGCTATAATTTCCGCCTATAAAGCATTCACTGCTGAACACAGGTAAGTATCAAATAAGCTACGCTATCAAATGCCGTACATTGCGTGGTTTCTCAAGCAAACAACTTCATTATGTCTTGCTTATTCAAAAATAATTTAAAAGAAAACACGAGCCGGATATTGAAAAACAAAAGATACACGTGCAAGCAAAAAAAGTTACGGAAATTAACATCTCCATCGAACATGGCGTCATATTAAGATAAGATAAGATAAGATAATTTTATTTGTATAAAACATGTGTAGGTTTACAGTTGGTAAAAAAATAAAGTTTCAACATGTTTTGCCTGGAAGGCGTACAAATACAATATTAATGACTTAAAACAATGAAATCATGCAGTTACATAAAATTAATAGAACATTTCAAATGAATACAGTAATTAATAAAATAAAATAAAAGATGTCAAAAGTAAAATAAAAAATGACAAAAATGAAAATTTATACAACAATAAAAAAAAACTGTCTAAATAATGTCATTTAAATAGTCGGCAACATTATAGTAGCATTTATTTACTAGAAAATTCTTCATAGTTTTATTAAAATTGTCAATATTTAAATCTTTGTATGTCTTTGGTACCTTGTTGTATAGGTTTGGAGCCATGCAGAATACACTCTTGCTCATGAGAGCTGTTTTAGCACTATGAGAACGAAGTCTTTGGTTATCGCGTTGACTTCTTTCGGAACCATCGGAATACTTCGGAAACAGTTGGGGATTCTTCTTAACAAATAACAATGTTTCCAATATATACAAAGAGGGAAGTGAGAGAATTTGATATTTAATAAAATATGGTTTGCAACTGTCTGTTGTATGAAGACCAAACATAGCTCTTATGCATCGTTTTTGCATTTTAAATATAATATGTTTATGTGTGGAATTTCCCCAGAAAATAATTCCGTATCTAAGGATCGATGCAACAAGTCCGTGATAGGCAGTAAGCAATGTATCTGTATTTACTATTGGGGCGAGTTTATATAGTGCGAAGGAAGAACTGCTAATTCTTTTACTAATTACGTCAATGTGATCTTTCCAATCAAGTTTTCTGTCAATGGTTAGTCCTAGGAATTTTGCATTTACAACTCTACTTATCATGTGATTTTTATAATTTAAATTAATGTCATTTTTTATTGGCATTCTTTGACTAAAATGCATGATTTGTGTCTTATTTAAATTAATTTTTAGATTATTGTTGTCCAACCAGTAAATTATAGAAGCCAGAGTATTATTGATGTCAAGTTCATAGGTGTCAGTTTTCTTACATGCTATTGTCACCGTGCTATCGTCTGCAAAAAGAGTCATTGGATGCTCAGTAGAGTTCGGAAAGTCATTTATATATATAATAAATAATAATGGTCCCAGAACGCTTCCCTGGGGTACACCGAATTTCACTATTCGTTCTTGAGACAAATAAGTGGTTTCTTTTTTTGTTCTATCTATTCTCGAAATGGCTGTTATTTGTCGTCTATTAGATATATAGGATTCAATTAAATTAAGAACATTGCCTCTAACTCCATATGTGTCAAGTTTATTAATTAAAATAGTGTGGTCAACATAATCGAATGCTTGTGTCATATCGCATAGCACAGCGCAAGTTGGAGTCCTTTCATCCATTTGTAGCATAACAGTGTGTAAAAAATCATAGATAGCCATATTGATGGTCTTTTTTTGTCTAAAACCTTTTTGCTCATTACGAAGAATATTATTTTTTTCCAAATAAAGGTTTAACTGTTTATAAACATATTTTTCAAAAATCTTTGACATAACTGGTATTAGTGCTATTGGTCTATAATTTTCGATTAGGTCTCTATTTCCTTTCTTAAATAATGGTTTTACTATCGATGTTTTCATACCATCAGGATAGGTACCAGTACTGATACACAGATTCATGATGTGACTTAAGTGGTTGCAAATTATATCACCGACAAATTTAATTATTTTGGTAGAGACACCGTCATAGCCTACGCTGTTAGTATTTTTGAGTTGGTTTATAATTTGCAAGATATCATAAGGTAAGCTTGGGGCCATGAACATTGATTTTTGTCTATTTAAAATACCTGCTGTGACGTTTTTTCCCGACTCTTGTATAGGGACAACTCTGTCAATAAAATAATTATTGAAATGATTTGCTATTGATTCTGGATTTGTAATTGTATTATTATTAACATTAATTTTAAGTAAAGAGTCCCGAGGTATATTTAATTTCTTATTGTTTATTATTTGCCATGTCATTTTGGTTTTATTTTCAGACGTTTTGATATTATAGTTATTTTGGGCCCTTTGGGTAAGTCGTATAATTTTTTTAAATAATTTATTGTATTTAATAAAGTGCAATTTATTGGTTTTAGACGGTTTCAGTCTGTATTTCCATAACAACTGCCTCTTCTTCTTACTACAGATTTTAACACCACGTGAGATCCATTTTGCTTTTCTGCGTATGTTAATAGTAATAAGTTTACATGGGAAACAGAGTTTGTAAAACAATGTAAACTCCTCCATAAACGAATTATATGCAATATTAGCGTCATCTATATTATAAAAATCAGCAAATGTGAGACTTTCTAAGCATAATCTGAACTTTAACATATTTTGTTTTGAATAATCTCGTTGTGTTTTTTTCCAATATTTACTATTGTATGTATTTTTTACAGGACACTTTAGTAGCTGTGCCGTGTGGTCCGATAATGCAAATTCTATCACTTCCGTCCCACATCGATTTTGAAAATTATGTGCAAAATTATCGATGCAAGTCTGACTTTTTAATCGAGTAGGTTCATTAATAGCTAATTTCAAATTGTAATTTAATAACAAACAAGTAAAATCAAGGCTCAAATTACTTTTTTTCATGATATCAATATTGAAGTCGCCAGCTAGTATAATGTTGCTATATTTTTTATTACTTATTCTTGTTAGTAATTGATCTAACTTTTCAAAAAATACATTTAAATTTGTAGCTTTTGGTACACGATAAATGCACACAATTAAGATATTATACTTTGTTAGTAATATTCCACAACATTCAAATATATTAACCACCGACAATTTCGTAACCTCTGGTACTTCTTTCCAAAAATGATCATTTCTGACTAAAATACATGAACCACCTCTTTTACTATTAGTTCTGCTAAAATAAGAAGCCAAACTGTAATTTGGGATCAGCAGATGTGTTTCATCGCCTTCTGACATAAAATGTTCCGTTATGCACAATATATCAACTTTTAATTCTCTATCTTCAAGATCTTCTAAGCAGACTGTAAGCATGTCTGATTTGTTGATCAATCCTGCAATATTCTGATGCAATATTATTAATTTCTCATTAGTCAAGAAAAAAACTTTCTTCTTCTAAGTGTGTCCGTAATTCGTTATTGTTGTATTCTCTTAAATTCTGAATAAAGTCGTTTATGTCTCTGAAGATGATGCGAATGCCTTTGTCATTAATTATTCCAGTACTTCTATTATACAGTGAATAGTCATCATAATATATATTTTTATTGGAATCTAAAAGATATGCATGCTCATGTGTTATTATGTCCAGATATAACAGGTTGTTGAAGTTTTCAACCCTCCAATTATGCATGTTTACGTAATCTTTACACTTATAGGTAGGCAAACAGATGATAACATTTGTATGTGTTATATTTTGTAGTGTCTCACGAATAAAAATAATCTGGTCAAAGTAATTTTGCGTCTCTTTAAAGTCTTCTTCGCCTATAAGTATGATACAATAATCTTGTTTTGTGAAATTGTGTAGTTTTTTGTTTATTCCTGTAAATTGTTGTTTGTTCCCTGTATGGGGTGATATGTAATGGCAAAATTCAAAATTGTCCTCGATTGTCGCTTCAGCAATCTGTAAAATCCTATTCTTGTTATTGGTACTCATTATACATATTTTATTTTTTGTTGTTTCTGGTCTAGTGACATTCCTATGTGATTTCATGTTGTTTTTTTCAAGTTCAAAGTTCATTTCGGCATCATTATTTGTAGGAGAACTCGTTCGAATCTGTTTGGCAACTGAACTTAGTTTTTGTTCAGGTTTCCGTTTCTGACGATTTTTCTGACCCGATGATGGCGTAGGAGTAAACCTGATTTTCTTGTAGTTTTCTATAACTATTTTGTTTTGCTCTAATTCTAATTTTAGTTGTTGATTTTCCTGTTGCAAATGTTCTACTTCTTGGTTTATGGATGCCAATTCCATTCTTAGCTCTTTTATTTGTTTGATGTAAGTCTCATTTTCATTCATAGTATTCTCAGGTAAACTCATTTCTGTAGTATCAAACATTGAGCTCGAAGAACTATTTAAATTTAAAGAAACGGTTTTACTATTAGTTTTACGGCATGTAACGTTGTCAGAATCCATTACTTTTGGTTTTTATGTGAATACGAATCACAAAAAGAGATCACTGATGGCGGGGATCGATCCTGGTACTTTTTAAACGGCGCGTCAGCGATGGTCAACACATTACGGGTCGAGCCATTTGAACAGTGATAGTTTAGTTCAAATAGCACATCGTATGTGACCTTATGTCAAAAAAAGTCGTTAAACACTTTTTGAATTTAAAATGTCTAATGAGGTCCAAAGTTCACTTCTTTGTTTGATTTGTACACTTTGTTTACCTTTTGTTTTTGTTCCTTTTTATCACTTATTTAAACTTTTACCGTGTCTAAGTTAAGTTTGTATGATATTATATTGCACGTTAAACACTGTTATATGGTTGTAACACTTGACATTTGTCTGTATTATGGAGTTTATGGGATACAAGTATTAGGTATTCAATATTAATGTTCACTGCAGTATTTAAGTTTTATCAACACTAACACAGTTGCACAACACAGATTAGTTTGTTATCGTACTCAATCCTTTGTGAGAAACTCAAGTAATCCATTACCGCATTAATGAAACTCGTTATGGAATTATGAGAATATACGTATATCAAGTTTGATGTACAAGTTGGAGTTACGCGGCCGGATCAATTATGAGAAGTAGGTTTTAAAAGGTGCTTTGTAAGTACGCGGTGCGCGGTACTGCTTTTGATACCACAGACATAAAGTTATATAGTAGATACCTTGCTAAAATTGAATAAACCAGACACTTAGTCACTGTTTTATTATAAAACCCTGTAATTTATTCAACCAATACTTTATTATTCAAAAAAAAGCAAGATATGCGGCAGTAACTATGATGTTAATTATTTCAAATACTCACTATTAACATCATATAAATAAATATTTTCATGCTTCCTTCTCTAAACAAACAACTCTACAACACGTGTACGTTGACAAAACAGCATACCTATTCATCAAAAAAAAAGCAAAAGCTTTAACCAAAAAAATAAGCTCATCTCGGCAGCAAAAATAATATCGTCGCTTACAAAGATATGCGTACAGAGTGCAACGTTTCATAAGATCTCAACAAACACACCTGTATGAATGAATAAAATAAGAAAATTCTGCGCCAAAACGCTCCCACACCGAATATTTAAAATTTCACAAGCCCCAGACGCGGGAAAAGCGTAGCGCTTAATCAAAAATAACGCAGCAACAAAATTCAATAAGAGCGACTCATAAAACACGTTAAAATGGAAAATATTAAATTCCAGAGACAAAAAATATATATTATTCGTTTTGCCAGCGTACATAAATAATTTAATTTTAAGCGCGAAAAGTTTGTGCGAAGACGTCGACTTCAAAATGCGGTCTGTGTGTGGATAAAGTGGAATAAATCAGTTCTTTTATAAAATAATCAGAATTTTACCACGCTTTTTGCGAGATAACTCGCTCGAGTAACCTCTTTATTTCCTTGAGGTGTCTTAACTTGCACCCGTTAAAGGAGGAATGTAAATTAAAGTATCTTTACACCTGTACACATTTATACTTAGGTACCTTGATATAAAGTTGATGGTAAAAACTCCAAATTTAATTTTACGGTCATGTTTTATTGCGGTGTTTACATAAAATGGAATAATTGAAATGAAATTAAGCACCGCTGCGCTTTTTAACCGACTTCGTTATAAATGTTTTATTAAAACAATCAAAATTGGAATGAAAAATATTCAGGGATACTTGTCATTCAATTATTTTGGCAAAATGTCACGTAATGAAATGGAACAAGAATCAAAATATATTCTTAAAAAAATTTACTCTAACATTATTGCTCTGAGCATGGAAACGAGCGAAGTTGTTGACCAAACGGTCTGAGGAGTGCAGTTATAACTCTTTCGCAAGGACTCGCGACGACTGACACTAAGCTCTTGAAACTTGCTCTAGAAGATATCAGGCAGTTTTGTTTTCAGAAGAGCGCACTGGAGAACTTACTTGTTTTGGTACTCTTCGTTATGCAAGTGAAAGTACTGATGTTTAAGTTTTTTCAGCAACTTAGTTCTTACCAGAAGAATAAGTGTAGTTTTCAAACCTATGACGAACTTCGCACAAATTCTATTTTGACAAAGCTAATTGAAGCTCCTTTAATCAAACCTCAAGAGAGCGAACCATGGGAACAGCTAATTATAACCCAAACGCACTGAATACTAAAACGAAAGGGCCACTTAAAACCGTAAAATAATTCCAATGGCCATGTTTCCCTAAACGAGCCCCAGGCAATGAACATAAATATTTTAATTCCTCACAGCGGCAGTGTTACAAGCTAATAAAATAACGGATTGTGGCTACACGGAAAAATAAATTATTAGATTTACCGACTTTGTTACGTTTCGCGGTGGGAGTTACATTTTATTTAGCGCGGCGCATACGGTTTTTGAATGTAGAGATGTGTTTGCAATTTATTTTACTGAGGGTCAAGATTTAAAAACAAAGCTAGGTTTTAAAGATAAATGCAGCGACGAAATTTAGCACTCGGAAGGAAAGTTTCATTTAAAGTCTTTAATAAGATCAGGTATAGTGTTGCGTCCCGAATAAATGACTACTCCAACTTTTGCTAACACGAAATCAAGTATAGCAAAGTGTTGCACTAAATACCACAACAACACATAATCGAGGCATCCCAGTAGCTACATAACGCCCTCTTCATGGAGTATTGTGGCTCCCACAAGTCCCACAGGATTACAAACAAGCAGCTTGTACCGCTACAGCGTTGTATTTAGCAAGTGATCAGCTGAAAATAGCTTTGGCAGTCTTATTGACGGCACTCCGTAACCCACAACTAAGCTATGCAGTTGAGCTTCGCTTTGTACAAAAGTGGAGGCGGCATCGCCAACTGCGTGTAACAGATGGAACAACAACGCTCGAATGCGTAAGGACATGGAGCTCGAAAGAAATGAACCGTAAAGCTAATGTAATAAACCTCCTCGTGCAGATCCTGCGTAGTAGTGCACGCTCAATTAAGTATTCTATCTGTTGCATGATTACTGATAGCTCCGAAAAAAATTGTCATCTTGTTTTACAAATTATCCGGGCCTGCTTAAAGTGTTATAGAAGATAAACATAAACAAGATATAAATATAGAAGATATACATGTGTGTATCTTCTATATTTATATCTTTCTACGAGACACTAAGGCTGCAGTTAGACGACGCGAAAAAAATCTTGCGGCCGCCGCGCGGCGATCGTGCGGTGACCGCGTACTAACTTCAGTTATAGCAAAATTATGTTTTATTAACTAGGACGTAAAGTTGAAATTAATTTTGAGTAACTGACTGCGCGGAGACCGCGCGGCGGCCGCGCGGCTTTCGCTCCTCGATCACACGGCGGCCGCGCGGCCGTCTCGCTCGAATCACTCGAATGTTCTCGATGTAATATGCAATAATCTGCAATCATAATTTTATTCTTCTTAGTCAAATAGCTCATAACGAACACGTGTGAATTTTAAGAAAGACCAAGATCAACTGGAAATGAATCGGGTTCGCAGTGGCGTGGCCACAAGGCCTGATCGCGCGGCCGCCGCGCGGTCACCGTACTCTCGCCGCGCGGCCGACGACACGCTGTAACATTCCGTGTCATATAAACGCGCCCTAACTAATAATTCAATACCGATGTAAACCAAACCAGCCAAAGAATGAGAGCCCGTCAAAAGCCTTAATTCTATATGTATAAAACTTTTAAATACCTTACTTACCGATTGTGAAGACAGCATAATATATTGGTATATGAGTAGATATGATCACATCACGAAACAAATTGCTAACTAATGGAAGATAGATTATCACACAAAATCATATTTATAAATCTTCTTGGAAGGACACCGACACACAGCAGTGTATCGGTGTCCTTCCAAGAAGATTTTATTATATTATATTTTATTTTATTCAATAGCCTAAATTGACATCTTATTGGCCATATCTGGAATCTACATATATCAGAAAATACAATATTAAATCAGTAAAATTAATTCTCATCATGTAAGTCTCTCAAATATAGGGCAAACTAAGGTCAAACCTATTCGTTCGCTTTGTATATTTTTGGACAAAAGGCGACATATGGCAGGCGGGAGAACATTTTAAACAATTACGCCAACAACAGAGATGTCAAAACAAGCCTGCGTTTTGTTTGGTATTTAATATTAATGGACGAGACGAGACCACTTCACCTTTGACATTAATTCACTTCAATTTCACCTTTCACATTAATATAATGTTCGATTGAAAATATCCAGAAAGCTTTTTGCCGAGACATCGAATTTTTGTTAACCCATTTACATATATGCCTACTAGCCTCCTTTGCCTTCAATCCACAATCGTATATGTTTATCACACTTTTAATCTTAAGTATTTCATTATTTCTTCATATTTCAAAACAACCCGGGTCGACGGCGCGTTGTATTCCACGCGCGCCTCAAAGAGTGTCAGCAAAATGACGGGGCCCCCCTCTAGAGGGCCAAAGCCTACGGGACTCACGAATTACCGTGACCCCAGAACGTAAAGGGCTATTGAAGGGCACCGTGGATTTTAGTCAGTACGAGTCATTTGATGATTTTACTCCTCCCGCTCTGCCCTCAGAGCAGTAAAATCATCAAATGAGTCCTCTCTCACTCTCCCACTCTCGAATCATTGATGATTTTACCACGTTAAAAAAAAAACAGTATCAAAACAAACGATTGCCTTTCGACTCTTATTGAAACTGGGTACCTACCTACCCAAGTAAGAACATCAACTTTTTTCAGCAAAAGGACAAAAATAACGAAAAATATGAGCCACCATTTAAAATCACTTTCAGCGTCCATACCTCACATATTTCAGGTTCGAACCCTCATTCAGAGCCCGATAGGGAATTGACTGAAAATCGCTGAAATCATACCTACCGGCTTTTATCGTTAATGTAATTGTTTGTTCACGATACCTTCTAGATTGGTCGGTACTTAATTTTGGTTTTGGCTCTGAAGAATTTCTATAAATCTGTATTGCGATATTCGCCTGAATACCAAAGTCGTAAGGTAATAACAACCTATTGAAATACAACTAGGTTTAAAAAAAAATACGGCTTAATCTAATTTCTTAACTAATATGAATCGCAGAAGATGGCCTAACCACAAACAATCAATACACATGATTCAAAATTGATTGGAAAGGAAACAACCTTACAGAGTTACAGTATTTATTTAAGTGATGAGTACCACGGCAAAATCTGGATAAAATTCGTTATTTAGGGGAACAGTATATAAGACGGGGACGCGAGGTATAATGGAGACATACACTCTTTAGGCATACTTAACACAAAACTAACGAAGCGCAAGCGCATTTACTGCGAGGATCGTCCAGAGTACACGGTGGAGCATACGGTGCAGGACTTCCCCGCTTGGGCAGAGCACCGCCGTGTCCTCACGACGGCGATAGGCGGAGACCTCTCGCGCCCGGCATTGGTCGAGGCCATGCTGCGGGGCGAGACGGAGTGGGAAGCGGTCGCCTCCTTCTGCGAAGCAGTCATGCTCGTGAAGGAGGAGGCGGGCCGCCTGAGGGAGAGGACAGCGCCCTCCCTCCACCCCAGCCGCAGTGGTAGACGCCCACGGCGTCGGACGTCGCAAGACGATCTCCGGCCACCGTAGGCGCGGGCATGTGGGCAGCGAGTAATGGACGACTCGCTGTCCGACCATGAACCATGCCCGGGTCGACGGCGCATTGTGTTCCACGCGCGCCTCAAAGAGTGTCAGCATAGTGACGGGGCCTGTAGAGGGCCAAAGCCTGCCGGGGTCGCGGGACCAAGGGATTACCGTGACCCCGGTACGTAAAGGGCTATTGAAGGACACCGTGGATTTTAGTCAGTACAAGTCTGACAGTCCCTCTCGACCTGCCCTGGGTGGGAGGACTCATTTGATGATTTTACCACGATAAAAAAAAAAGCGCAAGCGCATTTGCAAGCGGCCATTAACAAATGGCGTCCTGTTGGATCTTGCGCTACGTTAATATTGTGTTCAGTTTGCTTTAAGTGTGTGATTTCCCATCATACCCCGCGTCCCCGTCGTATACACTGTTCCCTTACAAACTTCACGCGCCATTAGCGCGGTATCTGTCTCACATAATAACTCGTGCTAAGCTTTAGAAAGGATTACAATATTGCGGTATATACGTATCTTAGAGAACAGACTGGAATATTTAGGTAATTACCTAACCCACAATTCAATTATACAGTAGGCAAATAGTAGACGCCAACATATTACCCTACCACAATCTGTAAAACTTAAATAAATTTTCGACTTTATCACAAATGAAGATTCGATTGGGAAAGTTGTAAAGTTTGGGATAGATCGACTGGCTGTCTCTATAATACGAGTATTAGAAAAAAAAATATGAAGGTGACGACTTCTTAATCACATCATCATCTGCCTAGCCTTTTCCCAACTATATTGGGGTCGGCTTCCAGTCAAACCAGATGCAGCTGTATTTTAGTATTTTACATGGAACGACTGCCTGTCGGACCTCCACAACCCAGTAACTGGGTAATATGATAACCCATGGTAAGACTGGTTGTCAGACTTTAGAGCTTCTGACTAATAGTAACGACTGTTAAAGATCTACAAATGACAGCCGGGACCATCGGCTTAATCACATCAATCATAAAAATACTCCCATTTCCCTTTAACTATATGTCTACAGTTCTATATCCTGAAGGATTCTCGAAGTATCAAGGGAAATGAAATGTTATCATAATAATATACTTAATTCATAATCTGTGGTCCGACGTCTGTCAAGAGTGACGTAAAAATTTTCTTCTATAATTTCCATACAATTTTAATTTAATTTTCCCATAATCCAACTTAAAATATGTTATTTTACCAACGAAAACAAAAATAAAAAATTGCAGCAATATTATGATGACAATGAAATATAATCAAAACAGAACGAAAATGAAATCATAGTTATGTCACCATCAACCGAATGATTACAAGAAGTCGGACAAAACAGCTACAGGCACACCCACCATCTCCGGACTCGTCGCTGAGCTCCGCCTCGCAGCCGCCGGGACGCGCCTCATCTGAGTACGTCGTGTCTCCGGTCGCTGCAGTTGCGTCGAGCTCCAGCGACGAGTTTTTCTCCCCGCCGTCTACACCATCACCACCGCGACGACGAGGCAGAGGACGGCCACCAGCGGGCTTGGGACCTCGAGGCCAACAGGCCCCGAACAGGGTCCCCGCTGCCGGTGGAAATGTGTCGCGCATTCGTTGGACTCAGTCCATTAATGAAAATGTGAT
Organism: Agrotis puta; assembly: GCA_943136025.2. Classification (NCBI taxonomy): domain Eukaryota; kingdom Metazoa; phylum Arthropoda; class Insecta; order Lepidoptera; family Noctuidae; genus Agrotis; species Agrotis puta. The sequence goes on from OW964168.2 coordinate 2,414,122, forward strand.
GCGCGCATATTATGGGGCTACAGAGGGAGGAATTAACCTTACAGCGTACCGAGTCCGGATGCTCTCTCTGTTTCAGGTGCTTGAACCCGCTGTCAACGTCTCGGCCCAACGATTGTCGGATCAGGTGCGCGTGATTCAACGTAGTCATAGGTTGGATGATGCTACACTTGATCGGCTGCGCTCGGAAATGCAGAGTAGCCCTGTCAGCAACCCTCTGGCAGCACAGATAAACACCCATGTGCCTGCCACTGCTCGAGTAAACCAGGATGCTGAAGAGGAGACTGACAGGGCTATATCTGCAAATGACCAATGCAATACGGAAATAAGGAGTGCTTTGGAGGATGCGATTCGTGAGTATCGGTTTACATCGCCTGACCTTAGACCGCGGCTACCACGTTTGCCCATGAATAAAAAAAACAGAGCACTAGTGTGTGCCCTGGATGCGTTGCTACCAGATTTTATTGAAAGCAGCGCAGACCTTTGCGATACACACTCAATCTTGTATTGTACGGCTATCGCGGCATGTCGTGTAGCTCATGTTAAATTTCCAAACACTGACAGAGCTGCACGACCGAAACCTGCCGTACCAGCCTGGCAATGCAGGATTGAGCGTCGTATCAATGAGGCCAGGGTGCTCATTGGGAAGCTCATCTGCTTCAGGGAGGGAAATACACGCCCAAGGGTGATGCGCTTTGTGAAGCGGGCATTCTCGGGAACTGGAATCACTTCTCGAGATTATTTGTCCCGCGTCACAGAGCGCATTGACTTCCTGAAGCAGAAAGTTTATGCATGGGCAAACCGTATCCGCCGGTATAAGCGAAGAGTGGATCGGTACACTCAGAATCGCATGTTCCAAAGTGATGAAAGGTGGGTATACAGATCATGGGAGCGACCCATTCTTAATCAGAGTGTGACTGACGAGCGCCTGCCAGATAATGAAGCTATTAGTGCTTTTTGGCGAAGTATTTGGTCGGTGCCCGTTGGTCATATTGAGGGTGACTGGATGCATGTGGTTGAGCGAGCGTGTGACTCAATCCCAGAAATGGGAGCCATTTCTATAACTTCACTTGACGTGGCCCATGCAGTCCGTCCGTTACCCAACTGGAAATCTCCAGGGCCGGACGGACTGCATAATTTTTGGATTAAATGGCTACGAAGGTCGCACGCTTGCTTAGCTTCACAATTTCAGTCATCTTTAGAGACAGGGTCGCTACCATTGTTTTTTACCACAGGAGTTACCCACCTGCTCTATAAATCAGGTAGTACCGTGGAACCAAAGAACTATAGACCAATTACATGTTTACCGACGGTCTATAAAGTTCTGACATCCATTCTGAGAGCAAAAATTTCTTATCATATTGATAGCAATTCAGTTATGTCTGCCTCTCAGAATGGATGTAGGAATTGGTCCCGCGGTACTAAAGAGCTGCTCCTTATTGACATGGCCGTAAGCCAACAGGTTCGTCGATCCCGGAGGGACTTGTCGACGTGTTGGATAGATTATAAGAAGGCCTATGACTCTGTACCGCATACGTGGCTCATGAGGGTGTTGGAGTTGTATAAAATAAATGCAACACTTCGCACCTTCTTGTTGTCATGTATGCGGCAATGGAGGACGGTCCTTCTCTATCCAGGACGTCGGCAGATTCTTGGGAACGATGAACCGATTAGGATTGAGCGAGGAATATTCCAGGGTGACAGTTTGAGTCCGCTTTGGTTTTGCTTAGCCCTGAATCCTCTTAGCACACTGCTGGAGGATTCAGGTCTAGGCTATCGGTTGAGGAGAGGCGGTCAGGTTATATCTCACCTCCTTTATATGGATGACCTGAAACTCTTTGCCCCCACTCATTCGCAGCTGATGGGGCTACTGAAGATTACTGAAACCTTCAGTAGCGCCATTATGATGGAATTTGGTGTGGACAAATGTGCGGTCATGCATGTAAAACGAGGGGAGATTGTGGAATCTGTGAGCACCCAACTCTCAGATTCCATAAACCTTAGATCCCTATCAGCAACCGAAACCTATAAGTATTTGGGTATGTCGGAATCATTGGGCATCAATGTAGCTGGCATGAAGCAATCGTTGAAGGAGCGCTTCTTTGGCCGCCTGAATAAAGTGTTAAATAGTCTTTTATCAGGCGGAAATAAGGTGCGCGCCTTCAATAGTTGGGTCATGCCGGTTTTGATGTATTCTTTCGGCATACTCAAATGGACTCAGACGGAACTTGACGCCCTAGATAGAAAGGTCCGAACACTGCTGACTGCAAATCGGATGCATCACCCACGGTCATCGGTAATGAGACTGTATATCCCGCGGAAGTGTGGAGGTCGTGGCTTCCTCAATGCTAAGACCTTGCACAACCGTGAGGTATGCAGTCTCAGGGAATTCTTCCTTGAAGCCGACGTGGGGATGCATCGAGATGTAGTCTCAGTGGATAAAGGCCTTACCCCGCTCTCCTTGGCTAACGAGAACTGGCGCAAACCTGTGGTATTGGATACTAATGATCGCAGGGAGGTATGGCAGAGCAAGGAGCTACACGGACGGTTTTACCGGGCCCTTCACGGACCTAACGTAGACCTTTTGGCGTCTGTGGCCTGGCTACGTTTCGGTGACCTCTTCGGGGAAACCGAAGGTTTTGTCTGTGCAATTATGGATGAAGTTATCATGACGAACAATTACCGGAAATATATTGTCAAGGACGGTACGGTTGACATCTGTCGGGCATGCCACCGTCCCGGTGAGTCGATCAGACACATTGTTTCCGGTTGTTCTCGTCTTGCTAACGGCGAGTACTTGCACAGACACAATCTAGTAGCTAGGATTATCCACCAGCAACTTGCCCTGCAGTACAACCTTGTGGATTCTGAAGTACCATACTACAGGTATGTGCCCGACCCAGTTCTTGAAAACGGTCATGCCACATTGTATTGGGATCAATCTATCATCACTGACAGGACTATTGTAGCCAATAAGCCTGATATTGTGGTGGTAGATCGCCGAGAGCGCCGTGCAATGATTGTTGATATCACCGTCCCTCATGACGAAAATCTCGTGAAAGCTGAAAATGATAAAAAAATCAAGTATCTTGATTTAGCTCACGAGATCGTCGACATGTGGAACGTGGACTCAGCAGTCATTGTACCGATAGTCGTTTCGGTCAATGGACTCATTGCGAAGAGCCTCGACCAACACCTCAAGAGGCTCTCGTTGTGCAGCTGGCTCAAGGGCTTGATGCAGAAAGCAGTTCTTTTGGACACGGCGCGCATTGTGAGGAGGTTCCTCTCTCTAGAGCCCTAACCACCGGCACCTTGGACCCTGTTCCCGATGTTGGTGGACCACTATTTTTTTATATTTTTAAATGTTTTTTTTTTTTAATTTCTTTTTTGTAAAAATATTTAAAAATGTAAACAGATAGGAAAAAAAATGAATAAAGGATAATAATACTTAATTGGAATGTGGACTCAAATATCCAGTCAAAATGACATCAAGAAATTGCAAAGTAACTAGATACCTATCACAGAACCACCTTCCTACTCCTAATTAGCAGACTTGGTAACTAGCCGTATTTCTCTAACAGGTCCGTTCAAATACCGGACTAATGAGTACCAAACATTTTCATCAAAAACAGGAAGGAGAATTGTAACCTTTACCAGTAAACACCTGTTTACAAACTTTTATTCTGTTACGTAAGCTAAGGAGCGAAGTGAAGAAGAAGAAAAAACTATTTTACACGCATTTATTACTGAAAGTTTATATGTCCCTGCGGTGTAACACGAAACACCGGTATCGGTACTTTTCAGAATTTTCCACCCACAAGGGGTATTTCATCGAACATCAATCTACACTGCGTTTGACAGATCAGTTCGTGTATCATTTTCTTTTGCGCATTTGGGGCTTTATATTTGTAGGTAGAAAACTTACTTGTCTAGACAGAGCTGTTTGTTTGATCCTTTTAAGATAGTTTTTTATTTGAAAAATGATAAAAGAACGTGCAAATAGATAGCACTCAGAATATTATCTGTAGGTTGAACAGCTCTTGTAGACTTTTTGTTACGTGTCAATAGCACAACACATTTTTAAACAATCACGCATTTTACCACAATACCAAATATTTTATATGAAAAAACATAAAAGTAATGTTACGTATCAAACTAAAACATCTGTACCAAATACGAAAAACCGAAAAAAATAAAACAATTCTAGGCTGAATATCGCAATATCGCGGCCAGAAAAAAAATGGCACCGTTCGAACCATAAAACAGTTTCAAAATGTCGGTCAGTGAATACGACATATGGTTTACGAGCCAGCCAGGTGTCACCCGGGTAACGGTGGCGATATAAAATTGATCTAATCTTCGTAACGCGGTGAAACGTTCGCGTAAAACCTTATATGATGCTAAGGTCATACTTATTAGAACTTGGCGACATATTTCTTTGGAAATAAATCCCCATTTCAATGCCATGAACTTCAACTTTTGGTTGTTTGCTCGAAAAGTCTTATCCACGTCTGAAAAAATGTAATGATCTCTTATTTTTCGTATACGAGTACATATAAGACAAAGAGTATTAATTATTATTGGTTTAAAGTCCCTGTTCCTCAGGCGTTACCAAACAACCTTACAAAATTACAACACACCCAATAACTCAAGTTAGATTGAATGAATGCGTCCTAACGAATTAAAGCAGATTAATCAAATTACAGAAGCAAGCTCGAATATCCTGAATCCTTGAATTAATTAAAATTATGAATGTAACAAGAAAAATACTTGTCCCAATGATTTATTTTACCGTTCCAATTGTTCCGAATAATGTTCGACAACTATTCGGCAGCGCGATAGAGTCGAATTCCTAGAGGAAGAAAACTCCTCGATAGTCCGGGAGCTAGGAATTGTTTTTTAAAGGTAAGTAAACTTAACTAATGGTATTTAACTTATATGCGTTGCTGAAATGTATAGTGGATGATTGTTGGAAGTGATTATTAAAAATTAAGTGTGAGTGGGCTGTGAGATGGTTTTCTAGTAGTTTAGGTACTTATTTTCTTTTTAATATCTCCTTGAGCTTACGGCGCGTTGTCTTCCACGCGCGCCTCAAGGAGTGTCAGCATAATGACGGGGCCTGTAGAGGGCCAAAGCCTGCCGGGGTCGCGGGACTTACCCATTACCGTGACCACGGTACGTAAAGGGCTCGTGAAGGACACCGTGGATTTTAGTCAGTACAAGTCTGACAGTCCCTCCCGCCCTGCCCTGGATGGGAGGACTCATTTGATGATTTTACCACGCAAAAAAAAAAATATCTCCTTGAGCTTTCCTCATCCACTCTCAGCCAGCTGCCCTTCGCAGACCGGGCTCAATAGCATACTTTGGGAGAGGCCTATCCAGCAGTGGACAAATACAGGCTGATGAGGATGATATAACTTCTGCCAAATAAGCAATTCACAGAAAAGGGAAAATATCAAATCGTTATTCTATATCTAAGGTTTCCATCGATATCACTAATTTAAGTGGATATAAGTTATCTTCAAATTCAGTTTTCTTTTTTCTTTTTCATCTTTTCTGCGGATATTACAGCGTTTCATAACTATGAAAATCTTGAAAATCTTTACTTACCTAGCAACTGCCATTTGCATTGCGTACTTGTAAGAGCATTATTACGGCAACTTACTCGTTCAAGGTAGTGCAGTAAAATTACTACATAAAAAAATTGAAAATCTGTTTAATCCGTCAGTTAGGATATTGAAAAATAATGGACACGTTGTTTTTATTTTGTTCAATCAATCAAAGATAAAACGCTTCCAAATTCGGGAGTGGGGGCTTGTGTCGTCATAACACTTATAAAATTGTGCCGAACGAGGGACGTTTTGTGATTTTGAAAAGCGTTGTATCTACGTCAATTTTGGTTTACTTAACAAAAGAAAAAATACAGGTCTAAATTTTTTTTTAATAATCTATATTTCAGACTTATAATTTCTTTTTTGAATAAAGTAGCCTACTGTGAAGAACATTTAGTTCGAAGACTTGTCTTTCGCTCTCTGTCTTAATTTAAATGCGTGTTGAAACTCTAAATTTCTTGTTGTTTCTTTAGCGATAAAAGTTACTTACTCCACAGAAAATCAAAACGACAAACTACTGAATTATATTGATAAATAACGACCCTCTCTGGCTTCGCACATGTGCAATTCAAGGAATAATTTAGCTTTCGATTGAAAAAAAAAGAAGAAACTTCAAAATTGGTTCAGTAGATACGTCCAGAGATTAATTACTACAAACTTTACCTCTTTATAATATCAGTAAAGATATAAAATTACTTTATAAAGCTCATAGTCCCTACCTACAAATTAAATGGGTAATATCTTCAGACAGATCTCCCGGTCTAACAATCCAGGTGGCAGGATATCAGTTAAAATACGTGGCAGTTTTAATTACGCCGGTCTATCGGCATTCCGGTCGGCATCCGACACCGGATTGCTTCCGACCTTTATAGGAATCCGTTCCATTAGCTCGGGAAACTTACCGGATTCTTTAGTGAAAGTCTCCGGGCTCCGTCTGTGTTGAATTCTGTTCATTTTCTTATTAACGTGGCTGCGTGTCGTTTTCATTGATTTCTTTGATTAGCTGGCGTTGTGATTAATTAGCTGGTATTTTGATTGAGTTTTTTTGTAACTAATTAAGTAGGCTCAGGGCGCGGGCGTCAAGTTTGTTAGGTACATAACCTAGTATGACTTCACTGGATGTTTTTCGGCACGTGCCGAGTTTTCGAAGAAAGTCTGCCTTTTACATAAGTACCTACTTTTAAGGTTTAAGTAAGCAATCGATTGGCCATTTCTTAGAGAGCTTTAATAAAGAAACACGTTGTCGGTACGGACAGGTAAGAACGGATTTGTACTGATTGGTGCAGATAAAACATGTATTGTGTAAAAAACAAAATCTGCCTAGAATACAGACACAGCCTGCCAGAGATTTGGTATGTACTGATTTATCAACGAACAGCTTATTATGGATGAGTTCATCGTCGGCCTAGCCCTTTTGCCAAGTCGCAGGACTGCACGAATTACCGTGACCCCGGAACGTAAAGGGCTATTGAAGGACACCGTGGATTTTAGTCAGTACGAGTCTGACAGTCCCTCCCCCTCTGGCCTGGGTGGGAGGACTCATTTGATGATTTTACCACGATAAAAAAAAAAAAACAGACACCAGCACATCAACCTACCTCAATTTGTCAAATTTATAGTGAAAGGTTGATGTTCGATTGCTATAATTTGACAGATTAGGGTAGGTTGATCTTGATCTACTGGCGTCTGTACCTCTAACCATTATGACTTCTAATTCGTCTGACGATATTTTACTTCACAAGAAATATGATAATTTTCTGGAAATAAGACGTTACTGATGGCCGGCTGGGGATCTTAAAAAGTCACCAGTGATCCTGGAACGCAAAGAGGAACTGAAAAAATACAGATTAATTTTTGAACCAGTCAAGTCAAATTTGTCCTTCCGTAATGGGTGTACCGGTCCCTCCGTTTACATTCTCCAAGGACATTGTTGATTTTCTAAAACAGAAAAAATATGTTATTTATGGAAATAATACTGACATAGAACTACAGAAAAAGTCAACTAGTTGACACTTTTTCACTTTCCCAATTCATTATCAATTTATTTATGTAGTTATCTATTAATTGTGGACATCCTACACCGGCAAATATTTAACCCGCATAAACCCGTACCGATACAGGTAGTCTATACCGACCTGTCCATTTGTGCGACAGCATAAGATAACGGAAATACGCCAACAACTCACTTCTTTATAAAAGCACAGAATGGGTATGGACAACGAGTGGGTAGTGCCTTTTTTATTAACTAAAACGGGACATTCTACATCAACTCAATCAGGCTAGCTTTTTTTTTACGTGGCAAAATCATCACATGAGTCCTCCCCCACCCAGGGAGGAGCGGGAAGGACTGTCAGACTCGTACTTACTAAAATCCACGGTGTCCTTCAATAGCCCTTTTCGTACCGGGGTCACGGTAATTCGTGAGTCCCGCGACCCCGGCAGGCTAGCGGCGGTACCTATTTCAAATTCTATAATTGTCACTTCACGTTAGTAGAAACGATAATAGCCCTTCACTCTTGAAATTAATTTTCAACTGACATAAAGTAACATGATACGCCTAGAAAACGAGTAAAGTGCAAGTTGGCCTCGCGCATGTAGGATTTTGAATCATTTTTATTACCTACTTACTAGCGGCGCGTCCCGGCTTCGCACGGGTGGCCTTTACTCAGGGCACAGTCGTTTTTGAGTATATTAATTACAAACATACACACAAAAATACTAATCTTTCCTCTTTATATTAGTGTAGATTTGTTGTTATAGAGACAATCGAAATATACACATTGTATGAAAATACAGACGGACAGCGGGGGCATATTAATATTTCTTCGCTGTCTGTCTATCTAATATATAGGGATCCGTTGGTTACCTTTGAAATACGAAACCCTAAAAATGACAGTTAGGTACTAAAAATTCAATTCAATCAACAATAATATGTTAGCCATTGGGGATATAGGTCAAATCTATTAGAAATGATTGCAGCCGCAATATTTTCGTGCATGGACGGTAGATGCACTGTTCAATAACTGCATTTAATTTTGGTAAAAGCTTCATTTATTGCCTTTTCGGTCAGTTCACAATGTGATCGAATGTGAGTAGGTAGCTATGTGCGGGGTTGGTTGAAATAGTTTAGAGAAACGCAATATAGACAAATTAATTCATTTAATAAAATTCAAAGAATAACAGATCACACAATTTTCAAATTATTAAATTACAAGCTATAAAAGCTAACAATTGACTTGTTAAACAAAACAAAATGTTAGTAATACGCTTGTAGGTTATTTCTCACTTTTCCTTAAAATCTTTCAGTATAAAAGAACAAGTCAAGATCAACTATCCAAAATAATGCGGTATGTATTTAAAAACACAAATATACACTAATGTGTATACATAATTGTATACAAGTAAAACAAAAACAAAACAAATGCTTACAGCAATCACATTCAATACAGCCCAAACGATTATATTAACATCAAGAGTAGATTATCTTTACTCTAAGATCAACAAGGGAAGCTGGAAATTGTCCCGGGAATAATGAGAGGCAAGTTGATCGGAGCACCGCAAGTCAATAATTGGGAGTTAACACACTTTGTTATACTTAAACTGTATTTCCCAGATAGGAATAACTTTAGAACTCATTATAAGTACTGTGGTATTTAAAGAACGGTCATAAAACAAAGGTGGGTTCATTTCACAAAATAATTAAAAATAGATTGATACGAACCCTATTTGAAGATATTATAATATTTTTTTGTGTCGATTAATTACAAGTACAAATAAAAAATTTATAATTAACTTAAACTAAATCGTTAGAGCTATGCTCAACATAAACAAGCGGTTGCCGCAAATTATTTTTTCTACAACTTTGCACAGCCACGAAATTGCTTTAGTTAGCCGCATAATGCTTTATAAACCTCGCCGAAGGATCGGACACCCCAGCGACCCATTTCGGCATCCAATAATACGGAGTAAATACATGCTGGCCGGGATACGACTTCTCAAACACGTACCGGTAATATTTCGACTCGGCTGTCTTGGGCTGTACTCCTGGATATACAATATTCTCCTCTATCGACCTTTCGGCGATTACCTCCCCGATAATAGTAAACAATGACTTTTTTACAGACGCAACTCCGTCGCTGAAGGCCTCTTTGTGACGCCACAATATCGTGTCGGGCAGCAATCCACTTTTAGCGAAACTACTCCTAAGCAAATGCTTCTCTATGCCGTTTTGTGGTTGCCTCAGCTTTGGGTCTAGGCTCAGATAGTGGTTAGTAAATTGAATGTCCAAAAATGGTACACGCAGCTCCAAACTGAATGCACTAGTAGTTCTGTCCGCTCGGAGACCATCGTATAAGTAAATTTCTGAGAGCAAACGTAAGCTCTCTTCATGTGCAACATTCTCCGAAGGAGCATCTCTGAAGTAAATATAGCCTTGTGCTAATTCATCTGCTCCCTCTCCACTGAAAATTACGGTAGTGTTTGTCTTCTCTTTGATATACTTCGACAACAAATACATAGGTAAACTAGCTCGTATTGTAGTTATGTCAAATGACTCCAAATGATATATCACATTGTCCAATGCTTCCTTTACGTCGTTTTCGTCAAATTGTACTTCATGATGCTCTGTGCCCAAGTGATCAGCAACCGAACGAGCCGCTATCAAATCTGGAGAATCGCCCATACCAATAGCAAATGTTTGTATTTTATATGGTAAGTTGTGCTTCTTCGCAAGTTTCACTACCAAGGACGCAATAAGAGATGAATCTAACCCACCGCTAAGTAGACACCCAATACGTCTATCTGACATCAATCTTTTTTCACACGCGGCTTCTAAGAGAAGCGCTGTTTTCTCTTCTATGCTTTTGCCTTCCAAATCTGCCTCTGAAACATATGGCACGAAGTTTGGTGGCATACCGGGCGACGTGTATCGATCGATAAAATCAAGTTTGACTTTGCCATTGTCTAATATACTCCATTGCGCATAATGTCCCGGCGGGAATTGTCTTAACGTGGCACTGCCGCTGCCGTTTTGTTTTAATTTAATCAGACCCTTGCCTTCCGAAGAGATTCCCAAGACACCTCTTTCCTCATCCCAATATTCGAAAAGAGGGCGGACACCATAAGGATCCCGGGCCACACAGATTTTTTTCTTCTCACCGTCCATTAAACAAAATGCAAACACACCATCGAGGTTCTTCACTGTCTTTTGGAAACCGAAGTTGTGATAAAGATGTGTGATGGCTTCCACATCACACTTTGTTTCGTATGGGAACTTGAATTGTGTTTGTAACCGCTTGAAGTTGTAAATTTCTCCATTGCAAATGAGGTTTGTTCGAGGATAGAGATGCAATCTCATCGGTTGCATGCCGTGAAGTCCGTCAACAATGGCCAATCGTCGAAATCCGAATATCGCTAATGGTTCCCGAGCGTCGGCTTCGAAGCGCCACGCGTCAGGACCGCGGTGACGGATTGTCACAAAGCTCTCCGTACATAGCGGACATAAATCTTCACTCACACCAAATAACGCCCAAATTCCACACATTTTAGATCTGTAATAAGAGAAAAAACTAATTTTAATGCTATTTTATACGATTTCATTCCGACGCAAACGTATCCTATATTAGAATATTAATCGATTCGCTTGTAAGCGAATTGGGTCACTAGTTCTACACGAACAAAAAAGAAACTGGTGTTCACAAAACAACGACGCTGTCAACTCCTCCCGTTTGCGAACAAATATCATTAAGCAAATTCCCTGTCATTATCCAGTCAACACAAAATAGTGATACTTTACCTGGTAACGGGCAACGGCTATCAAATTACTAAGCCAATGGACAGGAAATTATTCAAACGATTACCTAGTTTTTAACGACGTATTATGCAGTAGAAAGGCTAAAGAAAGTTTTAATGAAGTCCTGTACACTAGCTAATAAACAAACTTCGGCCAAGTTGTAAAGAAGCCTGTTTTTTGCTAAAACAAGTTTATGGATTTTAGCGCTAATAGTCTAGAACACAAAAGTTAGCCGTACCGCTCCCAACTGAGAGCAACTGAGCAGCTGTACCGTTTTTGGTTGTACGAGTACATTTACAATAAGCCGAAATCAAGGTTCAAACCCCAAAAAAAGTGACAAACTAGTCTAAGGCAAACTTACAAATGCTCTCCCGCAAAAGCCGAAGATTGCATTAGTTTTACAATGAACCGAGAACCGATAACTTATAGAGTTAATTAAGCAACCGAATTTAACTTGAAACTTGAACCATTAACGAGAGCATTAGGATAAGGATGAGTCGGCTCAGAGTTACTAAACGTTCACTTTAAAAGCATTGATTCACTTTAACAAAGAGCCCAACTGTGTGTTTAGTTACCGCAAATTGAAAATAGTGTGGGACGTGGATTGTTTGCTATTAATTTCTATCAGGGGTTTGAAGTAAACAATATGACGAACATAAATAGAAACGTTGAACAAACATTGTAATAACATACTCGATGTTTCTGATAGTCTTACTCATTTTAAGACTAATAAAACATTCCTTATTGATTGTTATTGTGCTACTCAATTTATCGTCATTGTCGACAATTGAATACTTAATAGTATAAGTTTATTACAGCTTGAGCTACAATGAATATCATAATAACCCTTAATATAAAATAAACCAATCCATCAAAAAGCAATTGACAGAGACTAGCTCACCAACAAATCTCCTTCAATTCCCGGATAATAAATCTGGAACAACAATAACGTCGAATCTCCATACTAACTTAAATTGCCAATTCTAAATTCATCACGGATTATTATTTAAGCAACAAATCTATTAATCTGAGCCTACGGGAGTGGAATACATAAATCAATTAACCCTGACAAGACGGGCCGTGTTGAGGCCGCCAGCCCATTTCGGGGACCAGTACCCTATTTTGGCGACACTGTTCCCCAGGGGCGTTGAATCGTCTCCAGTTTAATTCAAATATTACTTGTGGAATTGAAGTGTCGGTTGGGCCACTAGATTCGGGAGTTAAATACGTCCAAATTCTATTATCAAATTGGGTTACACTCGGCCAGTGGCGTTGATTTGAATCAGGGATGGTACGCTAGAAGAGCTCTGTCCGAACGGAGGTTCGATTCATAAAGGATCTGCCTATCTCGACAATTGTTCTAAATGGTTGCGTTACATGATATCATTAATATTTCGGACAGTGTCTGTATTGTCAGTTGTTGTTGGGTGATAAACCTTCTTATCAACCAAGCAGCTTAATACTGCCTGCAGAAAAATAATCAATTACCACGTTATCTTCTTCCGAATAATACCCATTATTTACAGAATAAAGACAAAATTGCATTGCTATCTAAAGAGCAAGATAAATACAATCTGACTTATGTAATTTAAAGTGAGTCATTTACGTTATTTTTAACTAATGAAATTGGGTCATCGTGACCCGGATATCTCTCAAACCCGTTTTGATGTGGTTAATTTGAAATCAAAAAAATAAATCATTTTATCATAGACATTGACAATGAACTTGACTCTGTACACGTGGCGATAACGAATTCAATAAAAATAATAGACTAGACAGATTAAGTAAGACGATGTTGGCCTTGCGCTATCAAAAATTCAGAAAACCTTGAAAATCAATTGACTCAGGTGTTTTATGTCCATAACTCATCATATTAGTTATTTAGTAATAGATTTTTTATTTTAAATGCCATACCACTGTTTTATTACGCTGTTTTTTATTTAATAATAAACCAAACAGTTTTATTTTTAATCAGTACGCAACTCTGAGTCTTCATAATATTTTAAGAATAGGTACAGTCACGAGCAATAGTATGTATACACTAAGCAGTATTCAAAAGCGAATATTGATTAAACTTTTGCTTTTCATTAGACTTCTATTATGGAGGCCATACTTTTACGAAAAAGGTAAGTTTAAGTTTTAATAGGTAGGTTTCACGAGTAAATTGCGTTTGATTTTTGTTAAGTGTATGCATGTTATTGCTCGTGACTCTACACCTCAGCAACTGTTGTCTATATTTAGCGCGGGAACTCCCCGGTGCATACAGGTACTCATCCCTAGATTTGCTGATGCAATGAGTATTGCATTCCCATCGTTGGCTTGTAAAGACAGTAGAGAATAACTGTAGCTGCCTCAGTTTTATTAACTCGTTAACCAAATTTAACAGAGAAAATTATACTGCTGAATTCATTTCCGAACGAAAGAAACCGTGCAATGTTACACGTCCTTCATAACCACTGATTTCTATAGCAACAAAGGAGTGGGATAAAGTTGCGATGTGTAGAAAAAATACACTGCACAGTGGAATCTGCGATGAAAAGAAAATCTTTGGTAAACTGGTTGTAGTATGTGTGAAAACCATTTATAACCGCCTTCATAAGAAAGTTATGCATTCAATTTGGCTATTAGTTTTTATTTTATGAGCATTTTTCGCTTATTGTTTACTTAGATGGTGTTATTAAAGTTACTACGGATTCCTAAGAAAGAATTTGAGTTGAAAATCTGAACTAAAAAGTGTAAAAAAAACAAAATACTGACTTCAAAAATGACCACAGACTTCGACTTCCAAAAGACAATAATTTTGCACTTTTTTAAGAATTGCTGGACCGCGCTTTTAAATTGTATCGCACCGTCTCGTCTGCAAAATTGTAACGCGTGCAAATCTAAATTAGTGCTATCGGACAATGACATTGAATCAATTACCTATTAGTTACCACTATTTATGCGCTAACTGATGATGATTGATGGCAATCAAATAATAATATTTGCATTTTCAATTTGTTATTAGTAATTATAGTATACCAAGTAATTTTTTTTTTTTTGAGAATACTTTGATAATAGTGTGGTTCACAAATATCACGATTTAAACCAGGATGTGTTTTTATACAGTATTCAAACGACTAAGCGTCATTAAAGAAGAGCAGTCATGAGTAGGTTCAAAAAAATGGCTTTAGACATTTGAATAATTAAAAGCCTAACCTACCATAGATTCCTTTTTCAGTTTTTAATTTACGTGTATGTTTAAGCGTTATCGTTTCCGATAACAAATTCAACAAATAACTGTATTTGCTACGCAAAAAAATATATATTGCATATTGCATGAAATTAATTCATGTCTGAAAATTGCTATGTGTGAAATCGAGCGATAACGTATTTCATTAGATAAATTTCTGCAAGTAGATAACTTTTTTACTGCAATATCGGAAAAACCAATAATATACTACAACATGCAGATAAGAGTTAATTAGTTAAATTAATTGATACTGTTTTTCCAAGGATTTGTTTCAGCAATGACAACCTATCGTAAATTCTGATGTCACGACGATATTCCCGCGAAAATACCATCCCTAGGAATAAGCGCCATCTTTTATCGGTAGTGATAACCAATAATATGTAGAGTGTAAGTTTAATGCAAATAATAGTATTGCACACAAATTAAAACTATGAATGGAAAGCGCAACTAAAACACGTAAAAACATAGTAGGTAATTGGATTGCTAAAACAAATTAACACATTTTACGTCTCTGCATGTTGGATGGTATAATTTAGTTAGCTGACCTAAAAAGTTCCTTAGCCACTACGCTATGGTAGTGAGTTGTTCAGCGAGTTCTCCCTCTCACTGTTTCTATAAAACACACTGCATGATGCAATCTATGCAAATGGTTTCATGTATTTGCCGCGCCGTTTTAAATAAAATTGACAACAATATTATTGCTCAAAAATACTTTTGTAAATAGATGTCCAAACACTTTTGCTTGTAATTGTATTTACGTGCATTTTTGTACTGGCCAACCGACCAATTTGCAAAGTTTTATAACCGAAAAAAAACAATCCCACGCAAAGTACGTAGTCGTCAATAGGAATTTAATCAGTACCTAACACTGTTTAATTAAAAAAATATCAAACTGAGCAAAATACTGACGAAATAATTTTAATAAATTTTTAGAAAAGCCAAGCGGTCGTGAAAACCTTCGAAAACTGTTCCTAGTTACGATACAATCTAATAGATGCCACTACTTGTTTCAAAAAGATCCAAATGTATTATAATGGATTAAAGCAAATTACTTTTCTTCGCCCATCAAATTATTAACCATTATTTTTTAAGCACATTAATTCAGAAATATTCAACAGCAGGCATATTTACCTAGTTTTAACCTAACCTTTGACAGAATACAACCTAAAAACAAAACGCTAAGATCGCTTACATAATTATTTCATAGCTAAAAGCTGTATTATTACCTGTATTATTTATTTGAAATGGAAATTATTTCAGCAAAATCCACTTAACACGTAGACTATTCGGCTTTTCGGATGCGGCACGGCACGATGCAATCCTACTTTGACAACACCAATTTGACATGTGTCAGCAGCGCGGGCCGCGCGCGGCGCACCTATCAGATTTTAACGCCTCGGACTCTTGCCTTTTAAGATCATGTTCCCATTTCGGGTTGGGGTTTTTGTTTACGTTGTAATAGTATAATATTAACATGAAAAGACAACAAGGTTAGTTAATAAGATGGAAATCTATACATATAATAAAATGGTAGCAAAGTCAAAACTGTACATTGAATACTTGGGCTGTGATTTACAATCGATACCGAAGTCAAAAATATAATTTTTATCTGTTTGACTGTATGTATGTCCGGAATAAACTCAAAAAGTACTGCATGGATTTACTTCAAGTTTGGCACGAATATTATTAAGAAGTCGGGTCAACATATGGACTACATAATATTATCACCTACTTGGAACGAGCAGTGAACCTTTATTTCTTTAACGCATTCACGCAGACGACGTCGCGGGCAGCAGCTAGTACATTCATAGACACTCTTTTTTCCCACGAGTGTCATTCAGCTTCTTACATCTCACGTTTCTATTACATTTTGAGTATCTACCTACCTAACACGCACCTAGCCTTTCTGAAGAACCTCACCAATAATTAAGATGGAATCTAAGGTCAAAATATGACAATATAAATTGTCCGTTTTTGTTTGAATCAGTGTGGATATTAAACAAAGATTATTTGAACTACTCTACTTCTCATGATCAATGCCTCATGACTTACTCAGACGCCTGGACCAATTAATTCTCCTTTGAATGGGTATACCTACGCCACAGGTGGTGGTGGCGATTTGAATTTGTTTTGTTCGATTATGGTTTACTAAGAAATGGTCCCAAATATCTGATGATAAGTTTCGGAGAAAGACAACGAAATTTTTCAATAAATGTCATCAAATCAACCCCAGTTGTTATATCTATAGATGCAGTATTAAGTCACACAACATAATATCACGCCTGTACCTACCCACTTCTTCGTTTACTGTTGCCCGCAGTTTCGCCCCCGCTCTCGGATCGTAATGGCCGCATAGTGATGTTAATATGTACCCTATAGCCTTCCTCGATAAATGGGACTATCCAACACACATAAAAAAAAAACAATTCTAACTAGTAGTTCTTGAGATCAGCGCGGTCAACTAAACAAAGAAACAACTAGGTAGTCAGCCAACAGCTTTATAACATTAGTAAAGATAAGCTTCGATAAAAACTCTGCCACTTTACCCGCTAAGGAGTAGTATTTTTTTAGCTTTTATTTGAAATAATTATCAAAACCAAAAAAATATCAAATAAGAAACTGTTTCGGTGACTTTTTTTTTATTTCACTGATTTTTTGTGGCCTTTCTTATACTTTTTTGAGTTTGTTTCAGAAGTCTAATTTTAAACCACGGCGTCATTATTAAATTCCTCTCTGTGAAAGTTTCTTAAAAGGAAGCCACGTCATTTTTACTTTTTTATCCAATCAATAAACATCGGCCTGACTCCACACGATGCGCCTGCTGTGTTATTACACAAAATGCAAAACTTTAGATAGATAGCTACCAAACTACAGGTCGATACATTTAAAACTAAAAAGTTAATGCTTCCTCCTAAGCCCGTATATTCTATCCCAGTTGGAAAGAACAACAAACCCACACGTGTAAAAAAGAATCCAAACAACCGAAGTTTTTTGGAAGTTTACTTTCTGATGGGGGTAGTGATCTGTGAACGACGAAACTATCCCCCGGGAAGTCCCGTTCACAAATGCTGGAAAGAATTCTAAAAGAATATACTTAGGTAAAAATATAGGTAAAAATGTATAAGTTTGGTACAGAGCAAGGTATCAACCCAGCTGTTTAACCAAAATTCGAAATATTTCGCCCTGTGATTCGTTTCGCCAATCACACTAAGTTCGGAAATGTTTTACGAAAATATTACTGACCTACTGAAAAATAAGTAAAGTGCCGCCGCCCCGCCAATGCATAATTCGAGGTAGGAACCTTACGTACGATAAATCGATAATGTTGATCTGATAAATATGCATTTATCTAACAAAGTAATCGCAGCTTTCAGTC
The DNA here is from genome assembly GCA_943136025.2 of Agrotis puta. Taxonomy (NCBI): domain Eukaryota; kingdom Metazoa; phylum Arthropoda; class Insecta; order Lepidoptera; family Noctuidae; genus Agrotis; species Agrotis puta. Next base: position 2,432,130 of record OW964168.2, read on the forward strand.
TGCCGAGACTACGTAGTCAACAGATCGTATCGCAACCACCAGACGTAGATATCCTTCAAGATAATTAGTTTTATGTAAATAACTGCTGCGAAGGTCCGAGGACGGATTTCTAGCATAATGGGCTATTGAACTTGGACCAACTGTATTATGGTCTAGTTGCTACGGTGGTAGACTCAAATTGTGGATTAGAAAATGATGAAAATAGTGCCATATTGGTCACTTTCATCCCAAATTCAACTAAGTAACCAATTACTCTTCATCATGACAATATTGGCTGCCAAGCCCTGCTTTAATGAACAAAGAAACTATCCCAAAACAGAGAATTCTCAGACATTCGTCCTTGACTGTTCTTATCTCCTAATAGCACACTTTCCACATTTTATCACCTATACCTAATTACCAATTTTCCAGTTAACTGAACGGTGAGACTGAATGATTGACCGATAATCAGGGCGGGAGTGAATGAGTCGGTGTGCTTCCCGAGCTAGAAGGGCGGGAAAAAATTGATTACGCCGAATCAATTCATTTGCGGTCCGATAAGGGTTCCACGCGTTTTTGTTGACACCTTTGCCTGATTTTTATTTTGCGTACCTTTGGGACGCGGCCTGGAATGAATCGAAACATGACGTCGATATTAATTAATCCTGTTACTGAGCGAGCAACTTTTTATTCCGGACAATATTAGCTATTTTGCTTCAATAATAGGTATTTAAGCCTACGATAGCGATAGCAACTCTTCTCTATCTAATAAGATTAAAATTTACTGCCCATAAAATATTCTTATTTTATTGTCTGCGCCAGGATCACATCGTCAGCATTCGCATTCTAAAGTATTCACGTTCTCGCATGAAACTGTCGATTCTTTATTTTACTAGACTAAAAACACTGCAGAAATCCACACCTGTGTGAGACTCAGAAGTTCGAAATAATATACGATACCTATTCACAAAAATTCAAACCAAACACGAAAACTATAAAGCTCTCACCTTTTGCGCCGCATTCCACTAAATTCAGTTGTGTATGTGCAAATTTTGAAATCGAATATCTCATTTGAACTTAGCTGCACGGTACAGGAGGCATGTAGAAAGCCGGGGTGTATTTCAAAGCCTTCAATTTGTACCCGTCGTAATTAGACTCCTGTACCGGAGTGCACCCGGATCTAATGGGGTCTGCATACGGGTCAGATCACAGTGGAGAGGAACGCAGTTAAAAATGGGAATAAATTAACAGGAGTGTGAAGTGTGACTGTGGGGTGCAGACTTTCGTGAGGGTGTAGACTGCTGCGCGAAAAGGATAGTTGGGTTCTAGTTTCAAGAGGTAAAGTGGTGTGCTCGACATGTCGCGTGCCATGCAGATACGAGGATTTTTGCACTGCGTTTGAAGCAGTCTGGCGAGTCATTACGCAGGTATTGATGAATATAAAAGGATGCAAGTATGATTTTTAGGTTATAAAAAAATGCAATAATCTCGTAGGTAACATTATTATTGCTTTTTTGGGTACTAAAATCCTCTCTGTCAGGCTCTTACTAAAAATCCACCCTGTATTTCAATATCCTAAGTAGCCTGACAAGTTTTTATTTTCTATCCACATTAACATAGTCAAGAAAATATCTTTATTTTAATAATAATGTAATTTTAAGAATTTCATGAACATTCGCTCACTGTTTGTAGACTTGCCCTAGTAAGATGAAATATGTAGGTAGTGCCAGTTGCGCCTATGGGCTATACCTTTCGAATGGTATTAGAACACAACGGACTATCATTGAACCCCAAAATGATTATATTCCTAACACAAGTGCGGCTGTTTATGCATTTTCGAAAGTAATTTTTATGCTGTTGTAAATTATGTTCATTTTAGAATGATTAGAATCATTGACAAAGAAGTTCGTGTTGTGAATACGACAGTTCAGTTCATTTTTTTTATAGATACATAGTAATTACCTTATTCACGCAGTATACCTAGTTGAAAAGACGGCGATGCTGTCGAGAGACAAAAGAAACAATTTTCACATAATATTCCAATTTCTTTAATTAAACCTCCACATATTTTTAATTAAAATTCAATCTCAGAAAACAATACACCTAGAAAGTAATTCAGTCATTAGTAATAAGTATAGGTACATCATAATTATATTAAAATTCTAAACATTAGTTACAATTCTGTTACTTTTATTATTTACTTACTAAATAACAGTTATTTAGTAGGTACGAGAAATGTTTAATTTACAAAAGCAAAGTAAATGTAAAGCTAATATAGAAAAACAATCAATGTATCAAAAGTAATCTAATTTAGTACAATATTTCATACAAAAGTCGTATCGGCAAGAATTTACCTTCAAGGACGTCATTTAAAAATGTTATCGAAATCTGCAAAAGTATGAAATACTTTCATTGCGGACTTGTCGCGATACTTGTGAAATGAAGTTACAGAAATAGCGGTTGAAAAGTTTCAAATGGAACATGAAAGTTCTATTTCTTTGTGTTTCCTCATACTGATGGAATTCAAAATGTCACTGGTATTACAAATATATCGCATGAATTAAGTCTCAGCTTAACCAATGGAAATATTAATACCAAATTCAACATTTTGTATTTAGTATAAACGAGGCCAGTTATACAAGTATTTACCAAAATATCAAGTTACGTTACAATAAGTTATAAAAAAGCAAAATTCCTATACAATACATTTGATAAATCGAACGCACTTACAAAATCATTAAAAATATTAAAGCAACATTTTAAAACTAGTGTTTAAACTACACTTAAAAGTTATAGAAACGAAGTTTTTTTTTTAAAGACGTCGAGAAAAACGAAAGAATACTTTGGAGTATCAGAATGGGTTTTTGTTATTTTAGTCTGGTTAGTCGAAAGTCTATCAATAAAATAAAAATGTCTATGACCAACTATATTGTCTTATTCCAAAAATATGTTCAATTTTGGGATGGCAAAATTCTAATAGTGAAATAAAAATGCGTGCCAAAAAACCACACATGTTCATTTATTTGAGCAACACGTGTAATGTGTAATACTATATTTTTGTGTATAAAAATTAGCATACACATGGAAGCCCATATAAAATATCACATGTTCTTTTTCATTTAAATGTCAATATTTGAATTAATTTAATAAATTCCATACAAATAAGCTTAATTTGTGATCAGTACCCAGCAAAATTGTCAACAGTAGAAAAGTCAATTTGGATTTTCAACATTTAGTCGGTATGTTTTTTCGAACGCGAGTGTATTGCCACAAAGTGTTAGCAATCCTGAATGAACAGAATAGAGCGTTTAGCTCTCGAGCGTCCAATCAAAGCTACACACTCAATAATTCTGACATATCCAATATCGAAGTTTCAATTTAGATTAAATTTTAGTCCGAATTTCGCGATGTAGACACGATCATCGTCTGAGTACATATTGAAAGTCCGATACGTATTATTTCCACACATACATTATTAGAATTCCTAATATTTACCGTTCTATGTAATTGTTTTGTGTGTAAACTCTAATTAAGGACAAACTTCGACACAAGTTTTTATTATTCCTGTAAGGTTACATACACACCAAAACGTAGAGTAGGCTGTCGACTGAGTAAATGTATGACAAACGAAGAACAGTCAGACAGATAACGTTGTAGGATAACGTTGGTTTTTCATACAATTTTAACGTGATGCTCATATTCGTCGGCCTACTGTGCGTTTAGTGTGAACATTGCCTAAAATCTGACTATACAAAATGTATATGTGAAGTCTCGAAGCTTTAGAAACATTTTTGTGACAAATTAATTAGTTACCTAGTTAATTTATTACTGAGACTTTCTCTTCAAAACGAGCATTCTCCATTTCTAATATACAGATTCTATTTTAATTAAATCAATCCTAAATAGGCAGTAAATTAAACATTTTAATTTAATAAAATCTTAATCTACGCAACAGGATTATAAAATCAATCAGTTAAATGTCTAAAAATTAGCTTATTATCAAACAAAATCCTTAATTAAAAACTCGACGAACACAAACCTTTTTTTGTATATAATCTACTTTGTACAGTCCTCTTGTCTGTGGTCCCGTCATTTCCTGCTGACAGGTGGTGGTCTCGAGTAGGGATGTGACTGGAACCTGTCCCGCGCCCTCACTGCTTTGTAACCGACTGATTTTTGAGTGACATTCGTCTTCCCACGAGCCATTGAGTCTATTAGTTTGTTATACGGCACACAGACGGACACGACATGTAAGGGAATTGTTAGTGGGTTAATATTTTGGACATTCACAGGGTTAAGTATTACAATATCCCTACTGTATTGCATGGTTCCTATGGCGCGTGATCATAGTTGGAAGCAACTCCTCTTATTTTTTTACAAAATTCACCGTGAAATGTTTACCTTTAGCACCCTCCATTTACATCCAACACTGTAGGACTAAAACGGGCAGCAGTTTTTTACGAGGGTTGTTTTATTAATTTTACTTTGTTTTGATGATATTGATTATTGTTTTTTGATCTCCCAATATGATAAAACATGCTGCTTAATAAATTTAAGTTACTAAGTAATTTTATTTCTCTCATCGCAGTAATAGGTCTTCTTTTTTTTTTATCGTGGTAAATTCATCAAATGAGTCCTCCCACCCAGGGCAGGGCGGGAGGGACTGTAAGACTTGTATTGACTAAAATCCACGGTGTCCTTCACTAGCCCTTTACGTACCGGGGTTACGGTTATGGGAAAGTCCCGCGGCCCCGGCAGGCTACGGCCCTCTACAGGCCCCGTCACTATGCTGACATTCCTTGAGGCGCGCGTGGAACACAACGCGCCGTCGACCCGGGCATGGTCCATGGTCCGACAGCGAGTCGCCCATTACTCGCCGCCCGCATGCCCGCGCCTACGGTGGCCGGAGATCGTCTTGCGACGTCCGACGCCGTGGGCGTCCACCACTGCGGCTGGGGTGGAGGGAGGACGCTGTCCTCTCCCTCACGCGGCCCGCCTCCTCCTTCGCGAGCATGACTGCTTCGCAGAAGGAGGCGAACGCTTCCCACTCCGTCTCGCCCCGCAGCATGGCCTCGACCAATGCCGGGCGTGAGAGGTCTCCGCCTATCGCCGTCGTGAGGACACGGCGGTGCTCTGCCCAAGCGGGGCAGTCCTGCACCGTATGCTCCACCGTTTCCTCCGGACGATCCTCGCAGTGGTGACACCCAGGCGTTTCTTCTTTCCTTATCAGACACAGGAACCTCCCGAAACTTCCGTGTCCGGTGAGGAACTGCGTCATGCGGAAGGTAAGGACGCCGTGACGCCTATCCAGCCACTCCTCAAGGAGGGGTCTTACCGCCGCAATTGCGGCGTGCCCGACAGTAATAGGTCTAGAGTCAAGTTATCACTTCACAGAGACTGGTGTCTGTTGTAGGTAAAACCTGTATTCCAGATCACCATGCTAACATTCCATTAGACATATGAATTATAACCTAATTATATACTTTTTTACTATAATTATATGGACATATACTTATAAAAATATTTAATAAAACAATTTCCATTCTTAATTTATTTTCATTTGAATATTCACATGCAAACACGTGCGCAAACGGCATTTCTTTTTGTTATAAAATGTTAATGTCAGTTTTCTTTAAACCAACACTAGACGATACTTGATGACTAAATATAAATTGTTGAATTTTTAACGGTCAACTTAGTGCCGAGAATAGAATTTAAGCAGTGCATTAATATTTAGTCATTTATTCACATGTTAATCCAAATTAAAATTATTAAAACAGACACAAAGACAGGACAAACAAAATCTTTACACCCTGTTTCACCACTAAAAGACAAGTGACTATCAAGTTTTGTGGTATAATGGTACTAACTGTTTTAATTGTAAGATTCTAGCTGGCTACATCAAATTGTTGTAAATTGTTTGCCATAAGTGAGCATTCGACTATAATATAGCAAAGCACTTATAAATCACTAAGTAAAATATTGGATTGTCCAATAAAAATAACCAATATATTTCACAAAGTATTGCTGCTTTAGAGTACCCACGCATCGCTTATTTTTCGTTGGATACCTAAATCATATTAAACTTATAATCTACTTTCGAATAAATTTAAATCTATTTTAGCTTCAATAAATATTTTCTATTTGTAGAAACTTGCAAATAGCAAAAGTCTATGCATAATAAATTATATCCAGAAAGGCTTATCGGCTTTTCAATCAAAAAATCACTTGCCGTACAGTAAAGAAACAGGGTTCCTATTTCAACATGCATAAGATTGCTAATGACATGTACCTTGCACATTCTTCTGCGTCTGATCCCGCGGCACACTGGACCCGAAGCCGTAGCTCCTCGTTTGCGGCGGGTTCGGTTGTACCGGCGGCCTTCGGAACGGTATCGCTTTGCCGACTACCGGCTTCACTATTTTTGCTGTACAGAATAATATTGGTCATCCATCATCATCGTCGTCAATTTGGAAGAGTATGAATGTGGTTATAATAGTAAAGAAAGACGAGAAGAAAAGACACAATATTTGAAAGGGGGTAACCTCCTTACTACTAATATATGATCTATTAATATGACTGTGATGCTCTACTAATCTGACGACTAATTAAAAAAGTATGATGAAGAAATTCTGCGCCAACATCAAGTAAACTGTGAAAGGAAAGAAGAGTGGTGATGACAATTATTTTTTTATTCCACTATTTGTTTCTCTCGATATGGATCATGCCTGAGGAGTTTCGCTAGCTAATTATTTCCTTGTTTTTTTTTTATATATGTGGATGAGAAAGAAGAGATAACAATTAAATGCTACAAAAGAGGTTTACTATACCTTTATCGCCGAAATTAATAGTCCTGGGCGGCATGGTATTCGTCCTATCTGTCAATCCCCTCTTCACTGGAACGTGTTCCATCTTGAATTCTGTCTTCAGAGGCTTCTTCAATGCTGCCTCCATTTTCCCAGTCAACACAAATGTCGAATTCAAGTCCTTAGGGTCAATAACTCCATAGTTTTCAATGTCAGCCGCAACATCATACTCCCTCTTGATTTTCTTTGCAGAATTCAAGTTTCTCGTCGTGTCCAGACTCTCGAAGGAGTCGTTTATAATTATAGTTTCATTATTAGGCAGTTTTATGGGTGTGCCTTTGCGTTTCTTGGCTGATAATTTTATTGGCTCCTTATTCTCTATGTCAGTTAGGTCCTCACTGTCGGTTATTATGTCTACAGTGGCGTTAGCGTCGTCCTTTTTGGAGAAACTGTATTCTAATGTTGTGGAGGGTTTGTGTAGATCTAGTGTTGAGATGAACTTGAAATGTGCGTCACCTTCATTGCCATCATCAGACCATGTTATACCTTTAGCTGATTTTGCTTTCTTCATAATCTCTAGATATTCTGAAGTCAGTGCTGGAGGGGCTTTGTCATACCCTTTAAGCGTTAAATACAACTTTTTCAACATAGTCGGCATATCACTCATGTATTCAGTAAAAGCTTCTATCTCATCATTCTCTATGGACAACAGTTTCTGTCTCAGATTGTCTCTGGCCTTAATCTGTCGTAGTTCACTCTGCAACTGTACTTTGTCAACGAAATCTGTTAATTCGGGGCAGTCTGATACAGCTTGTTGGCAGATGATGTGTAATTTCTTCTTGCTCTCGTCCCATTTAGTCCAGGCAGTCATTACTTTGGAGTCTAGGCTTACGGATTGTTTCATGTAATTTTCAGCAGCGCGCTCTTGTCGTGGTATTTCTTCATTGCACATCTAGATTAAAATAAAAAAATATAATAATAAATATTCCACAACTATCACACAACGCCATCTAGTCCCAAGCTAAACAGAGCTTGTGTTATGGGTACTAGACAACTGATAAACATACTTATATATTTCTAAATACATACATATTATAGATAAATTACACCCAGACACAGAACAAATGATCATGCTCATCACACAAACATTTGTCCTGGGTGGGAATCAAACCCACGACCTCCGGCATAGCAGTCAGGGTCACTAACCACTAGACCAACAGGCCTGTCAGATTGAAAAACGAGAGGAAGTACAGACAATTATATTATTCCTTTTACAATATACTTACAACTACAAATATCTATTGCTGGTCAAATCTTATCGGTAATCAAAAGTAGCAGTTCACCGATCGTAACACGTATTCAATTATGAATAACAAAAGACAGTCAGCATGTTTACAACACACCAACACATTTAAATAAAACTTTTTAAAACTCCACGGTTTTGATAGCATCGGTATATAAAATACGACTTTTGGAGTTGCCATGGGGACATCAGTCCGATATACAACTCATCCACCCTTTTACAAATTCAACATTTATTTCATCATAACATTTTTTTCACATCGTAAATACCTGTTCCATAGCCTCGGAGGAGGACCGATGCGCGAGATCAGCGACGTGCGAGAAGGCGCGCGTGCGCAGCCGCTGACGGAGCGCGAGCACACGCTGACGTGACATCAAGCTCAGCAGCTTGGCCTCCAATTGGCTGTAGACTTCCTCTTCTTCCGAGATGCGCTTGCGCCATTCTTGTTTTGCTAGATTATAAGGTTTATTTTAATTTATGAATTAAACTAATGACAGCTATAAGTTTCGCAACGAGACGAAAGGAGTATTATATAATGATTGCAGAAGATGATGTTTTTTAATTTCTACTTTCCCCATGAGAATAAGGTTTGAGTTTTAGTAAGTAAGAGAACAGGCCAGGGGACGTTTAACATCAGTGTCCAAAGACCAGATAGCCCTATTTGAGAAGCTAATGTGATGACCACATAATTATGACAATAAGAACAGAAACTAGGAAACTGAACTAAAAAAAAAAGTTGGTCTTTGGTCCTACCTCAGTAGTGCTAACCTGCTCTAACGAGTCAACACCGCAGCAGAAACTACGGTTTGTCTTTAGTAAACTTAATTTAATGTTGTAACACAAAGTTGAAAGACTATTAAAAAGAAACCGTTTCAGTCCTGGCCGTTGAGACAGTTTGTCTCTATGAATCTACTAGCTGTTCACCCCACAACAGTAGTTCCTGAGATTAGCGCGTTCAACCAAATGAACTCTTCAGCATTATAATATTAAATTTAGATTACAAGTTTGAAGACGAGATCATCGAGAGTAGCATAGCTGGACTATATAACACTATTAGGAACAATCATATTGTCGATCAAAGCTGAAAGAGTGAACAAAATAAATGAACCATACCTTTCTCCTTAGCCAAGTCCGGCTCCCTGGACACCATCTTAACACTAGACAACGACAATTTGGCCTCCAACTCTTTAACCTTCTTCTTCAACTCCTCATTTATCTTGACATACTGCGACAGTCTCATATCACCATCAACAATATTCTTTTTAATACTGAGCTGTATCTTGTTGGCGCGGGCTGCATATTTGAGTGTGTTGTATGTGTCCTCATAGCTGACGCTTGCAGGGGACACGTTGGCAATCATGACAGTTTTACAGTTGCCGCCGAGACTGTCTTTTAAGAGACGTGTCAGTTTTGAGTCTCTGAAGAGAATAGAATTGTTGATGTTAATATTTTAGAGGAATTCTTGATTGATATATCAGAATAGGGTATTTCACAGCATCAATAAATTGATCTTAAACAATGTATATCACCTACATAATCTATAATATAAAAATTAATCGCGGAATGTGTTCCTAAGCGCAAATCTCGAGAGCAGCTGATCCGATTTCGCTAATTCTTTTTATATAATATTACTTAAAGTACGAGGATGGTTCTTACGGAGAGAATACAATTGCCTGATAAAGTCTAAAACAACACTTTTCTATATTCCCATACAAAAGATATACCTATATTCTCGGGCCAGCTAGTTATAAATATTTTTTCAACAACATTATTATACCTGTAAGGAATATAACTGCTCCCATCAGCAAGCCTGTTGATACAGTTGCCCAGAGACAATAGACTCTTGTTAATGTTAGCACCTTCCTTGAACCGCTCGCCAACACAGCCAGTAGCGGAGGCACGCTCACTTCCTGCCAAGTCTATCATAGACAACTTCACTATGCGGAGCTGACTGCTGGTCTTGTAACGCATTTTGACATATACCTGTTGGGGAAATGGTTCATAAATGTTGGTGTGTAAGCTCCATTTCAGAGGGGAAGATCCTCAACCGTCCACAAATCCAGAATTTGAACTGCTTCACTTAGACTCAAATGTAGACCCAAGTTATAAGTATGATAATAGCTGATAGTAATAAACAAATAATATAAAATGTATGATTTAACTAATCAACAATCGAGAACATCTAAATATTTGAGCATGCAGAAAGATAGGTAGACAAACATTGCTATTTCATAACTACATTGAAATGGGCAAACAATAAAGCAAACTTAACACCCAAAATTAATATTCTATCTCAATCGAATTCTTGATCCATTTTCTTAGATGGCTGCTCCTGATTGGACATCCATAAGATTGGATAGACAAATTCAAACATTGATTAGTTACAAAGATTGGGCTCATGATTACCACCATTATTAATTTCCAGTGTATGGTGACTTCACAAACTTTTGAATACTATTCTTCTTTTCATTTACAAAGTAATCAAAAGTTTAAATCTAATATATAAAAATCAATTGCTGTTTGTTAGTCTCACTAAATCTCGAGAACGGCTGAACTGATTTGACTAATTTTTTAAAGTCCAGGCAAAGGTAAGTAAAAATGAGAAATAAAAAAATATTTTTTCTGAGGGGGTACTTAGTTTGCCAGGTCAGCTAATAATATAATTTAACAAACCTGAAAAACAGCATGACTCCTGGAACTCTCAGCATTAGCATCAGTAGGATGCTGTGTTCTGTTTTTATTACCATTCTCCAGCATGTTGAGCAGTTCCCTCGCTGTTTTGATATTGTTCAGCGTTAGACCAGCAACCATCACACCATACTTTGAGTCTTCTCGCAGTTGTAGTGGGGTACTTGAGGGTTTCAGTAAGTCATATACGTTTTCATTGTATACCTGTAATTTTAAAAATAAGCAGAGATAATTACTAAAAATACATAAAAATCTGTACTGATACAATGGTGAAGTGGTTGTTCCTAATAAACTGGAGAAATTAAATCCAATGTGGAACAAAAGCTGATACCGGCAGCTAAAGGTAATTAAACAAATAGTATAAGTTGGAATGTAAGGAATAATCTTCTAAACTGGTCTTGGGAAGCTAAGTGCCTTAGGCTGTATAAGAAAATGTTCTTGTGTGGTAATGAAGACCATAATGCAAGTGAAGTCATAAATCTAAAAGCTGGTAGTAGATATGGGGAAAATAGGAAACTTTAATCTTTTAGCCTGAATAAGTAAAGGTAAGATAAACATTTTAAAATACTAACTTTAATAACAATATTGCTCAAAAAGTTAATTTACATAATTATACAAGAAAAATTACATCACTCCTATTTTAATTAAATCCCTAGTTCACAACTATCAAAGTTCATAAGTCAAACTTATATGGAAACTTTCAAACTATTGCCTAGTTAATGAAAACAAAACAAAAACAAATAACTCTCAGGTTTAACATATAAAAGTTGTTAGAAACTTGTGGCTATGTTAATTAGTTTAAGAAACCTTAAAATAATATAAAACTACTCACTTCAATGTAAGAAACTCCAATATCAAACTCCCTCTCCTTTTCAAAAGAGTTTATAGTGTAAAATAAATGTTCCATAGTCAAATATGTGATGCCCGGGTGCTCTTTATTACCAATCATTGTGAAAGTTTTCCCTGCGCCTGTTGCCCCATACACAAACACTGAACAGTTGTAACCCTCCATTAGCGAAGCCAGAATATCCTTCGTGGTAGTCTCGAATACATCCTTGTTGGTCGCATTCAACCCACAAACATTATCAAACACAAACTTCAACTCTTTATTGGCGCGCTTTAAAAAGTTCTTATTAGGCTGTTGGACTCCTTGGTAGAAGAATGGTCGGATCTCTTCTTTAGGGTCAAACACCAGCATTTTATCATCCACGACATCCACCACAATGCGTGTGTTCATTTCCAGTTCCCTTTCGTTCAAAGGCCGAACTCTCACAACAACCTTGACGTTTGCAGCCATGTTTTGTGTAGATCCACACTTCGATGGTGCTAAGGCAGTTGACGAAGTCTTTGGCCTGCCCACCGCAGGGGCTTTTTCCATTCTAACCATTTTAAATCACCACAAAACTTCTAATATATCTCATTGAAAAAACACGCCCGCCACTGGAAATTCACCAGCACAACTGCCCACAACTCAAACAATAACTGTAACGGTTCCTTCACGTCTCATGAATCACAAGGATTGTTCAATAATTATTAACTAAAACCCCGTTTTATAAACAGCGGCGTTTGAAAATCTTTCGTTCGCGTAACAGTCAAAATAACCGTCAAATTTTAAAAGTGACTTGACAGATGCGTTCGGCGTTCGGCGCCCGCGCGTCATGATTGTTACGTTTCATTGCACTCAAATGTTTGATAACAGATCAATTTTTTTTTGTTTATAATTTTCTTTGTCTATGAGCTTTAAAAGTTTTAACATAATGATCTATAGTGCTTAGCTTTACTTTTCTTGTGTATTACAAATAACCTTTCAATTTTGAACCTTTGATCATAAAACGTCTAGACTCCGTGTTCGAAACAAAACGTAACGTGTTTCGTGAAGCCACTCTTTATAAATTAACTAGCGACCCGCCACGGCTACGCACGGGTGCAAGCTCTACTATATTATGTCCTAGCTTCCGCCCGCGACTCCGTCCGCGTGGATGTCGGTCTTCGCGTAGATGGTTTATTTACCCATTTTGAGTAACTCTGACAATGACATCTTATAAATATTACGGCGCTGAATCCACTGCGGGTAATGCAACGTGTGTTCGCGGTACTACAGAACAACGTCTATGAATAAAACTGAAAAATAAGATTTTTCTTCTACGTATTTTTCCAGGATAAAAAGTATCCTATGTTATGCCCAGGATAATAAGGAATAATTATACCAAGTTTCATCGAAATCGAACCGTTAGTTTTCACGTGATGCCTGCACAAACAGACAGACAGACAGACAGACAAAAATTTTTTTAATCATATATTTGGGTTTGGTATCGATCCAGCAACACCCCCCGCTATTTATTTTTTCAATATTTTCAATGTACAGAATTGACCCTTCTACAGATTTATTATATGTATAGATTACGTCTAAACTTTCTTCTTGAATCACTCTATCTATTAAAAAAAACTGCTTCAAAATCCGTTGCGTACTTTTAAAGAGCATACATAGGGACAGACAGACAGCGGGAAGCGACTGTTTTTTACTATGAAGTGATGTGTGAGTGAGCGCCATGCACTTATTTAAATATTTTCCTCGGACATGACGGACAATGGTTTACTAGAAATTTGGACATTTTTTAATGTAAGGTTTGAACTGAACTTGTAAAATACACAGTTATGGGATTTTTTTTACCATCGTAAAATCATCCAATGTATGTACCCTGGGTTTTTTATTTTTATATTTAACGTGGTAAAATCATCAAATGAGTTCTCCCACCCAGGGCAGAGCGGATTAAGGGACAGTCAGACTCGTACTGACAAAAATCAACGGTGTTCCTTCAATAACCCTTTACGTTCTCGGGTCATGGTAACCTGATAACAGATACAGTGGTCGGCAGTGGTCGGGATGCTTTAGGGTAAGTTGTAAGTTTTTGGCAATTTAAAATTAATAATTATTTTGATGTAATCTGTAGTCTTTATTGGTACAGACACCAGCGCAGCACATCAACTTACACTAATCTGTCTTTCTCATTCAAACCAAAACCGTCTAACGTGAGTTGAAAATCAATAAAGTTTTTAGGATTGCACATTGACAATGATATGTCATGGAAATCTCAAACTGATAGTGTTTGTTTAAGACTCTACCGATTCTCTTATGCCCTATACATGTTAGGTAAAATCGCAAACAAAACTGCCCTCCTAACGGCATACCACGGGTACGTAGCCTCCACACTAAGGTATGGACTTATATTTTGGGGTAATGCTGCAAATATATCGTTCGTACTTTTGGCACAAAAAAAATGTATCCGAGCCATCTGTAAATTAAAAACAACAGATAATGTAAGTCGCACTTTAGAGATTTAAATATTCTAACAGTACCGTCGCTGTATATCTATGAGGTTCTGATGTTTGTAAAAAACAATATGCACTTGTTTAGTCACGTAGAAAGTCAACGTCGCTCAGATAAGCTAAAAACAATAGTTACTAAGACTGCTTTTGCTTATAAAAGTGTCTATGCAATGGCACCTAAATTGTACAACAAATTACCTTGTGATATTAGAAATAGTAAGAATAATAATGAATTCAAAAATAAGCTCTTTAAGCTACTAAATGACAAGGTATATTATTCAGTCAAAGAGTATTTGGATGACAATTTCTGATGAATATTTATAATTTATATTTTTTTGATACTTTAATGACATTTTCACTACTTTATCGACGCAATTTTGATAATTTGACATGCATGCATATACTCGTACTTTTGACATTATTATTAACATTTTTTTTTTTTTTGATACTTTCATAACATTTTCCATATTTTATTGACACAATTTTGATAACTTGACATGCATAATTATACTCGTACATTTTATATTATTAACATTTCTAAAACTGATTTTGTATGCCTATCGGCGGGACATGGTTTGTACTTTGATCTATTGAAAAACACCTGTAATCACCTATGTTTCACAAAATGAATAAATGAATTATGAATTATGAAAGATTTAGAAAAGTACTAAAACAAATAATAGTCAATATCTTTGTTAGGTATTTAAATTAATCTATTTATGTAATACCTAGCTTTCGCCCGCGACTTCGTTCGCGTGGAATAGTGACCTCCGGCAGATTTTTGTTTTTTGTAATAAAAACTATCCTATGTCCTTTCTCAAGTTCCAAACTATGTCTGTACCAAATTTCACACAAATCGGTTCAGTAGTTTAGGCGTGAAGAAAAGACAGACAGACAGACAGACAGAGTTTTTTTTTTACTTTCGTATTTATAATATTAGTTTGGATTACTTCACCAGTTGGGTTATTCTTATTTTTAGTGTCATGGAAAAAAAAATACAGTGATTTGTAATTATTATGTAAGTTTTATTTCAAATCGTTAGATAACATATCAAATACTTCGTTTATTAGGTTTGCCGGGCTTAAATTGTAGAAAAACACAAAAAAAAAATTGTTTTAGCACTGCCACGGTCGCGGTGTTTTTAACCACTATTTTTTTTAATCTTTTTCTCAGATTTTCGTTTTTCTCGACGCTGTTTTAAATACCTATATAAAGTTAACTAAGTTAATATTTATATATTTATAAAATAGTAACTGTAAAAAAAGTAACGACCATGACTAACTGTCACAACCATGGTATCCTAAACTATGGTTGTGACTCCTATGGTTGTGACAATTTTGAATCGTGGCTCACATAACCTCAAACCGGCTCGGTCTATAATGTTGATTAAATCACTGTAAGTACGCCTCACCCTGACTAATTAATACATGCAAAATATAAAGGTATATATAAATATTTTAATTGAAAATTGTAAACACGGTTTTGACGCTTATGTTCGACCAAACTCAATAAATGTATGAAGAAATAACTCTCACAAAAACTCTAAGCCACCATCTTGACAGAACTGATTAACGTTTGATAGTATTGCTAGGCCTAAAATAAAAAATAGTGTTGCCAGAATTAAACCATAAATTATACCGATTTTACACACGATTGAGTTACGAGCCATGGCCGTGACAAAAAAATTGATCACAATTTTCAAATGTAGTATTTATTGAAAAAAAATCATAGCACAATATAAAAATAAATGGAGTAGTCTTCGTTGACATTCCATAAAATTAATAAAACTGAAATCTTACGTATAAACGAGATGTTTAAAGTACAAAAAATAATTTACTACTAAATGACATACATCTCACATGCCACGTCGCGTGACTTTTCATTATATTTTAATTTATTAATATTATACCTTAACAACATCATAATTATTTTTATTTGTTTTGTGAATAGATAAGTGATACTTTCATTGTTGCATAATAATTTTAGCATATTATGAGTAAATAGGGTATTTAAAATGCTTGAAACAGTTTTTTCAGTAAGAATAAGAATAACCCAGTTGTTAATACTCGTATTTAAAATTCAAAGATTTCCTTTGAGATTAAACAACATAATGTACCTATTTTAACATCTAATTGTAATAGAAAATTAACATTTATTTATACACAGCGTCGCTAGGATATTGTCTTTATTGTGTCATCGTCGCTACACAAGAAACAAATACAATTTCCTCTTAATTTCCGCCTGTGATCTTATCTGGACATAAAGACAGGCTTAACATTCAACCGGGATTCTTACTAAAACTTCGGAAATAGAAACACTTTCATTGTTCCTTTCTAATAGATAGCTGGTTGTAGTCACTGTGTTTTATTTATTTAAAGAAAAACAATGTTTCTAGTTTGAATCACAATGCGAGACCGAAAACAAAATAAAAAAACGTCAGCATACAAACTTTTGCTATGTCTTTTTTCACAGGCGTTATTACATGTGCAACTAAATTGCGTTGTATTAAAATGGAATCGATCTACAACACCCCTCTGAGAAAAGGTATAGCTGGCCAGTTCAATATCATAATTTCAATCTTTCAATACCCCTTTGTCATCGCAGTAATGGCCTCCGGACAGTCGAGACTTTATCGGTGGAGCTTAATTTTATTCCTAGGACTTACGTATATTTTATGGCATGCACATTAAAATATTGTGAGAGCGCGCAGTGTTTGGTCGTTAAAGAGCAACATCAGAGAGCAGGTAGCTGGAAAATATTTAAAAAAGTTATTTTGGGGACGTAGTATTCGTCAAGAATATTCAACATAAAATGTAGCCGTAAAGCGATTTTAGTTATAATATCAATTACTTTAATTACTGTTATGCTGACGTCGACGTCGTGGTCGATCGAGGACGGTCGGTCACGAATATTTTTTTTTTTATCGTGGTAAAATCATCAAATGAGTCCTCCCACCCAGGGTAGGGCTGGAGGGACTGTCAGACTCGTACTGACTCCACGGTGTCCTTCAATAGCCCTTTACGTTCCAGGGTCACGGTAATCCGTTAGTCCCGCGACCTCGGGGTCGCGAATGTTAGTGAGAAAAAGTTGGTTAGTACTCACCGCTGACATCAACGTTATAGAAGTAAACTGTTGCAAGGTTATGATGATACTGAGGGTTAGATTTAGTTTGATGGTGCTATGGTTCTACACCTACCTCATGGCAACGGCTCCTAAATACACACTGAACAAATAGTTGTGCAAAGATCTTTTGGAGAGTGACCCACATCGAAAGCAACGTGTCACCTTGTTTTTCGAAAAAAAAAACTCTTTTTAATCAAAAATTCTGTCCTGCAATGCAACTCTTTTAGCTCAGTACTTTTTAATAAACTTTTAGTATTGGAAACAGTTTTCATCATATGCATTATACGTTAATGGGTCGCCAGTTTTATCATGTCATCTACATAACTATTGATTCCCATTCAAGCACAGCCATTACCATCGATCTGTTATTTTATTTCTGTTTATTCTGGCAATGGCCACCCATTGTGTACTTTACGTGTATGAACAGTAATGCACATTAAGCTTTGTATTTACCATGACACGGATTTATGGAATACATAGATTTGTATTTAATTAAACAGAAAGTATAATCATAGTTTGGTCCTTTTTATCCGGGATCGAAGCGATTTATGGCTCTCATCTTTTATACATTTTGAGTTTTTTGTCTTCGAGTGTACATGATAACGCCTACATGAAAGATAATCAAAACAATTTAATAAAATAACATTCGTCTTCAACGAAATGGAATTCCGTATTTCATACATTGTAATTAACCAATATGAAATTACATACCTCGAAGAGCTGAATTCTTAATAGAAAATCTGAACAGCAAAAGCACCCTGTTATTATTCGCCACTAAATACACGTAACAACTGCATTTCACATAAGAATTCTCACGCCAATTATACGGAATTTAGTATCATTTAATACAAGTATTTCGAAGCGATCACAACTTTTCAAAATGTCGAGCTTCTCAATTCTACGCATTCTAAAATTTCTCGAAGACCCCGAATATCCTTCAATAGGACCACATCTAAAACTACTAGTTTTAACTGGTCTTTGGCACCCGAATCGCAAATCCCTGACTGGACGTTTCAAACAATTTCTCTTCTATATAACCATAACATTCTTCTTTAGCCAGTACATCAGATGCTTCATCAAATTCAACACCGACCCCCTCAAACTGATTCTGCAGTACGCTCCATTCCACATGGGCATCCTAAAGTCCTGTTTCTTTGAAAAGGACTACAAGAAGTGGAAACTTCTCATTGGCTACATGTCTTCTGTAGAACGGGAACAGTTAGCAAAAAACGACCCAAAGCATGACGAAATAATTCAAACTTACATCAAAAGGAATCGGAAGGTGTCATACTTCTTTTGGGCCCTCGCCTTTTTTTCTAACTTCAGCATTTTTTCTGAACCCTATCAGAAGAATGAAATAAATTTGAACGGGACCAGCATCTATTTGAATATTTTTGATGGATACACTCCATTCCATCATGAACCTCCTGGTTACTACATCTCGATGTTGATCCAGACAGTGCTTGGTCACGTTGTCAGTGCTTACGTCGTTGGTTGGGACACTCTCGTGGTATCTATCATGATCTTCTTCGCTGGCCAATTGAAAATCACCTGCTTGTATTGCAGGCAGATGATTGACGCTCTGAATTTAAACAAAAGCCACCGTAACATCGCTGAGTGTCATCGTTTTCATAAAACGTTGGTGGAGTAAGTATTAAATTAGATAGCCAATGAAATTGATGTCTGATCGGCAAGACTTGTGCGGCACGTGGCAAATGTTTTATGAAAAAGCTGTCGTTCGCAGAGGTTTGGAAATCCGTGGTAATTAAAGTTCTTTACGTTTCATACTGTTTCAGGTATACGCGTCTGTTCAACGCACTGATATCTCCTGTGATGTTCGTGTACCTGGCGGTCATTTCAGTAAACCTGGGCGTCAATATCATACAGATTGCTGAGGTAAGGAAACAATTCTATTCATGTGACATGTGGTTGGTTGCTCGTATGTCGTAAATTATCCTATTGGAACACAATACTGGAATGAAAGGTATCCCATGTGGGTCCATCCCATCCATTGGGCTACTATCAGTCGATCAGAATTCCCATACAAACCTTCGCATTTATAAATTTGTAATATTACAACAATAAAGTTTCAATCCTAAATTCTGTTTGTACAGGTTCACAATGATGTCGGTACCCTGGCGTCGAGTATAATGTTTGTGGTCGCCTGCTTGATCCAACTCTTGCTGTTCTACTGGTACGCCAATGAAGTTACTGTTGAGGTGACGTTTTCATTTTTTGCTATTACCACCAGCTCCTTTTAAATTTCAAAAAAAACTAGCTCAAAATCTAACGAAAACGTATTCAAATCGGACATACGGAGGCTAGTGCATTGTTAGCCTTGATCCTATTAGTGTGAGAATGAAGAAATTAAATTGATAGGATATACCTATCACTTTAATTTCTATCTTAACATGAACCAGATTTTTGGACCTAGGGTCCTTAGCTCTAGGCCTGCATTACGGACTAGGACTCTACGTAGACGACGCGACGCAATTCTGAATCAGAAGTTTTTGTACTTCCATAACTGGCAGGTTTGACTTTTCGATTAGGCCCTTTGTACACAACGCGACGTAAGTCCTTTTTTACGACTTTGGTATCCATTGACGCGTGCCTGTGTGCAAACCTCTATGGAATTGTATTGTAATAGTCGCCTGGATACCAAAGTCGTAAGGTATCAGAGACTTGCGGCGCGAAGTGTACGAAGGGCTTAAATGTAAATACTTCGAATTTCAAAATAAAATAAAAAAAACATTTCAATTTTAGAGTACCTTTGTGAGCTACAGTACTTTCGAGAGCAATTGGCCAATAGCGAATAAGAAGATACAAAGAGAAGTGGCACTTCTTGGACTTTCTACTGAGAAGATTCTCATCTTCAGAGCAGGACCTTTCAATAAAATGTCGCTGGCTACCTTTATTGCGGTAAGTTTGGTGCATTGTCTTTCATAAAAAAAGTCAAACGATAAACAGTTACACGAATATTTTGGCGCTTGATTGACATTTTATATTGGTTCCCGTTGTTAGCCCGTTTTTAAAATAAATTAACGCGATTATAACCATAGGTGTTGTATTGTTGCAGATTTTAAGAGCCAGCTACAGCTTCTATACTCTTTTGAACAGCACGAATTAGAAAAAAGCATGCACAGTAGGTAGAGGAAGTGCCAAATTCTAACAAAGATATATTAGGCATAGGTATGTTATGTATTAGGTATGTTTCACGGTAATACACAAATAAAACGAACATAATCGAACCAATATTGTAAAATTGTGTTTTCTTTAATGGCAATGAAAAAAGCCTAACGCGTAATTCCCTAGTTATTTAGCCCTTCAATAATTACGGACATAGCTGGAATCTCCCCGGAATACTGTTGATAAAAATATTAATGAAAGAATAATAAAAAAACTGAAAAGGTATGAACCTTTTCAGTTGATTAATATTCAAAATAAATGTAATTACTGAGAGCCGGCTGTTTTTTGTGAAATAGATACATAAAACGATTTAGTTATACATTTAAAAAACTGGTAACCTAAAACAAAAGCGCATATTCCATTGAATTCGCGCGTCTCAGTGAGACCAATCCTGAGTGGTATATTCGTAAGGGAACAGTGTATAAGACGGGGACGCGAGGTATAATGGGAACACTTAACACAATACTAACGTAGCGCAAGCGCCAAGAGGATGTCATTTGTTAATGGCCGCTTGCACATGACGTCCTGTTGGCGCTTGCGCTTATACACTGTTCCCCTACAACTTCGCTTCGATGCGCTTCAACTCTGCGCTAGTGTGAAATGACCCTATGTGAGCATCCAAAACGAGTATGCATGCACCGAAACAACGCTTATCTATGCTACAACAAAGCTTATGATTGTCATGTTCAAAATCGTAGGTACTAGAAATACGATACATATTAAAAGTTATGGCTACTGGCTTACTTGTTTATTCTTATCATTTCATACTTAGGTACTTGATTACTCTTATCATAACTGGCAAGAACGCCAAATCTTCTGAACAAGAAGCACACTCTAAGGTGATGTATTGCCAAGGACTGGCAAATAGCCAAAACACAACAGAAACTGGAATAACGGATGTTGCAATTGTTTGTTAAATCAGACCAAAGAGTTGATTAAGTTTCCATGATAATAGAATAGAATATAGGTACTTTATTGTACACCAAAATGAAGAAATGTTTTACTTATAATGTTCCGTCGAAATAATAAATGCAATCAAAATGAAAACGTTTTATTTTTGTACCTTTTTGTTGACAAACAAGCTTCCAGCCCGCCTGATGGAAAGTAGCATCAACGTAGCCTATTGGGCGCAATACCAGGGGTAGTACCTGAACCTGCGGAAACTTTTCAATGCCATTTTTGAACAGCCCCATGTTGTAGCTCGTTGAAAAACACCACCATGAAAGGAAACACCTCTTTAACTGGGTAATACGCACTTAAGAAATACGCACTTTTTGAACGTCAATTACTAAAACGCAGTATTCCGAAATACCCACACTTGGCCCTGAGGGTTATAAAACTGATATGT
This sequence comes from Agrotis puta, assembly GCA_943136025.2. NCBI lineage: Eukaryota > Metazoa > Arthropoda > Insecta > Lepidoptera > Noctuidae > Agrotis > Agrotis puta. The sequence continues at coordinate 2,453,890 of OW964168.2, forward strand.
TATTTTGATAGCATACTCGTATAACACGGGTTAACATGTTTTAACATTCAAATATTCTAAAAGAAAATAATATAATTCGTTTGAACCTTCCTCAATCACGTTCTGATCGACACCCGTCCCTCATTTAAAATTCGAAGACCATTTCCGAACAAGTCATCATCGAAATCTATCTGCGTTAGTCCGGATACCCCACAATGCGATACAATCAGACGAATATTAACTAACGCCAGCGAACTTCGACAACTCCCAAGATTTCGACTAAATCGATTAACGAGAAATTTCGAGCTTAATCGATTCTGATTCAGCGAGTTCTCGATTGCAACGCAGTTGCAGATTTGGATTCGATTAAATGCTGTGTAGTATATTTGCGTGTTCCCTCGTATGAGCTATCACTGTCCCAGCGCCTGTGTTTTCAATTACCAACACGATTTTGTCGTTCCAAATTGATGAGCTTACTCGCTAAAGCTTTTCACCAACAGAGACGAATAACGTTCGTGTTATACTAGGGTATGCCCGCAACGTCCCACCTAATCTATTGTGCTGATCGGTGTGCAAATGGCTCGAAAATATTCATGTTCGTCGATTTAGGTCGGTTTCGTTGACACGGAACCGATATTCCTTTGTTCAGTATTATTAAACTTAAATGTTGTAGAGTTTTCCAGTCTATAACATTTTGGTAGGTTTAGATTTCTACCTTTAAAACTGATTAAAATATCAAGTAACTTTGTTTATCAAGTGAAATTCTTACAGTACAAAACTTTATAAAGTGTTTCTGCAGAAATGATTAAGAACAACGTAACACGTCTAAAGTTAATTTCATCTCCCGTCTAGTGCAACGTTATTGTTTTGCCTGGATTTAATCCAGACCTAAACTGTACACCTTGCATAGCTACATACATTTTCTAACTTCGCTGACCCAGTACAATTTGTGTTTCCAAGCTAGTCCAAAGTTAAACATAAATAGTCACTGTCACACTAGAATAGGAAACATTTTCGTGTGGAATATTATAAATGGATAATTTCCTTTTTGTGGGCTGACTTTATGAAGTTACGACTTAAATAGGATGGTACCTATAATCTCTGTTGGAGCATGGCTGGAAATTACGGGTCTTTTTCAAAGTGATTTTTTTTACTATTTAACTGTCAACTGCAATTTCTGATGCAGATGTTTCAGTAGCAGTAGCAGTATCTCTGTGCAGTGCATGCTGTGTGATTCGTGCAGAATTGTAGCAGTAACTTTCAAGAGTTGAACACAGCTGTTCATACAACTTCTGTTGTTCTTGTTATTCGAACTCATCTTAATAAAGTAGATGATTCCACGATTGACAACGTGCCGGCTTGTTCGTGGTTCGGGACCATTCGGCTCTAATTCGTTTGTGTACAGAACTCAGTCCATATCTACAGAATTAACATATAAATTGTTTTGAATCCGGCGACTACACCGCGTTAAATTATTTCGCGAACTTCGCAAATTTACATGGTAATTGCTATAACTCAAGATTTGTTGTTGAATTCCTGATTGTGCGGTTAGACAAATCTGAGTGGAATTAACGAGTTAAGACTGGAGATCTGTTAGTCAGATTAGCTTGATGTGTTTATAAGAACCGGCGTTACAGAAGGGCCGTTAAGCGCATAATTTTGTGTTAACTGCGCCCTGCGTATAATGTACACAGACTTCGGAAACTCTTCGCCGTGAATGTAATTATTCTGGGAATAAGTATTCCATTTGAAGCCACCTCCCTGTCGTGTGTCGCGTGTTCTGTTCTCGGGTGTTTATAGTTGCAGGAGGTTTTGATTTTCAAAGAAATGTACAATCCGTGTTCACTAATTGAAGCTTTTCAGTAGTCCTCGACGTGATGCTGCGACGTTTCCAGGAAAATACGCAGAGATAAGTTTTATTTTTTTGCCAGGCAACACTAATTGCATTTAAAATTAAACCTTCATGCTGGTTGAACAATCACACAAAATAAATCGTTACATATTTTTGCAAGATATACAGGCTGTACCAAAAACCCTGTTGTTCCTTCTACCTACGTTTTAAGAATGGGTATACATACGTAATAAACAAGGATTTTCATGTTATTTACATTTCTCCAGAAACTCGTAAAATTCGTTGATGCAATTGTTAGGATTCAATTAAAACTGTCGCTTGACACCCGACTTACTTTATCTAAACTTTAATTGATCCAAAGAAGTATTTTCGTGGCGATAGCCCAAGACATAAACAGAACTCAAAAACACTCACAATTTAAACTTTTAATACAGTTGACGTCCCAAACGAACGATCAACTGTGTTGCCAACTTTCACTAGTCGTAGAATGTATTAGACTCTGTAGACTAGCTTTAATCGATTTTGCTCGATGTGTTTATTTAACCGTGGAATTTGTTTTAAATAGTACTTAAGAGGACAAATTTTGAATTCGGCTACAGGATTAATGCATGAATTAACTCAAATGAACTCCAGTTAAAGTAATGGAAATATTATTAAACTAGCTTCCGCCCGCGACTCCGTCCGCGCGGATGTCGGTCTTCGCGTGGATGGTTTATTTCCCCATTTTGAGTAACTCTGACAATGACATCTTATAAATATTACGGCGCTGAATCCACTGCGGGTAATGCAACGTGTGTTCGCGGTTCTACAGAACAACGTCTATGAATAAAACTGAAAAATAAGATTTTTTTTCTACGTATTTTTCCAGGATAAAAAGTATCCTATGTTATGCCCAGGATAATAAGGAATAATTATACCAAGTTTCATCGAAATCGAACCGTTAGTTTTCACGTGATGCCTGCACAAACAGACAGACAGACAGACAGACAGACAGACAGACAAAAATTTTTTTAATCATATATTTGGGTTTGGTATCGATCCAGCAACACCCCCCGCTATTTATTTTTTCAATATTTTCAATGTACAGAATTGACCCTTCTACAGATTTATTATAGTATAGATAGATATAAATTAAAAACAGTTAGTTTATATAATTATTTTTGTTGGAACGCACACTAAAAGTAAGTTATTGTTATTTTCTTTGGGCATAGACTTTTTAGGGATGAAAGATAATCCTATTTCTGTACACCTAAAAATGTATAAAATATGCAAAATTTTAAGACGGTCGATTCAGTGGTTGAGGCATGAAAAGGCAACGAACATTTTCGTATTTATTTAGTTAGGAAGTTGGGATTAGGAAGTTAGGATTAGGATATAAAGCAAACTATCTATCAATACTACCACCCGCCCATCGCTTGACCCGCGTCCCTGACAGAATTGTATATGTTTAAACATCAAGTTACCCAGATCACTCGAAAATTCGAAATTAAATCAAAGCGTTAAGTATTTTGTAAATTCCTCGAACCGGCTCGATTGGCTTAGTTCGGGATTAGCTGTTGACGTAATTTAACTCCGTTGGCACCTACACTTTAGATAAATAGCCTAATTTACTCTACCGTAGTACTAGCTAAGCTGAAATATATCGAATTAGTGCTGAGTAGAAGTTAATATTATTGGGTGTGATATTTAGCGAGTTTTAAAACCTGTTAGGCCACGTAACACCGCTGATCCGCGCGGTCGAACGAAGAAGCGATTTTCACGTGGTATTGGCTTGACGGACACCGCCAGACCGCGCGGACAAGTGGCGCTCACCACTTCTACAATTAACCTGGTACCACCTTAAACTGGCATAGATATTATAGATAGCTATTATCTGTTCTCGAGGGTGTCTTCTCTGAATCGGAAAGCTCAGTTATAGAATATGTTTCACCAAACCTTAAACGATATTCAAAATCATTTCTCTGCTTTATAGAAAGGCGATTTTAAAGGTGGATCAATAATTTAAAACTTTCACAATTTGGCGAAGATGACGCGTACTAAAAAGCACGATATCACAATATTGTAAAAGTACAAAATTTGTAGCACTGTAGCACATCGTAGAACAGCTACGACTGCTACGAGACTACGAAGCGTAGCAACAACTTGCCACGGGCGTTACCTACGAATAACATTCGTAGGGCGTGACGGTTTCAATTTTTCTTTCTTTGATTTGTTATACTTAATTTTATTGGAATAAAATAAAGCTTGAGTTAAGGAAAATTATTACTTAAAAATACAGTAGGAAATAGTACGGGTCCTACATACGATTTGTGAATTCTAGAAATAAGCTAATATTGACATATCGCTAGAATTCACAAAGAAGTAAAGGTTGGATACCCTGGTGCTTGGGGTCTTGTCTATGCTGCCAATTGTGAAAAAAGTTAAATTAGTGAATCTAATTTCACAAAATTAGTTAATTAATTAGTTACCTAGAAAATATCTTAAATAATCTGAAAAATAATCCTTTATTTTTGTAGTAAAGCATAATCCGGACTAATGTCATAAATGTAAAGGTACGTTTCTTTATTTGTTTAGTTTATTTACTCGTATTACGCCTTCAGTACTTTTCATTAATTCTGGCATCGAGTTAGTGAGGGGAGAGCAAAACCTAGGGAAAAACCTATATTTAGCTTATAATTCTCCTCTGCCCGGAGACAAACCTCTTTGTGAGACGGAGTGGGCGTAATCCACTACACGGGCCTAGTGAAGGTTTTGTTTACGTTACAATATTCTAGTTTCGAATTTTCAGTTTGGTCACGTCATAAGAAACTGGACACGAATATCTTTAAGCCCCTTCGTACACTAGGCGACGCAAGTCTCCGATACTTTACGACTTTGGTATTAAAAAAAAAAAACAATTATCACACAACGCCATCTAGTCCCAAGCTAAGCAGAGCTTGTGTTATGGGTACTAGACAACTGATAAACATACTTATATATTTCTAAATACATACATATTATAAATTACACCCAGACACAGACAAATGATCGTGCTCATCACACAAACATTTGTCCTGGGTGGGAATCGAACCCACGACCTCCGGCATAGCAGTCAGGGTCACTAACCACTAGACCAACAGGCCTGTCAAAATTCATTAACCTCTATGGATTTGTAGCGCGATAGTCACCGGGATACCAAAGTCGTAATGGTATCGGAGACTTGCGTCGCCTTGTGTTTGAAGGGGCGAAAGGCCAGTGTAGGCAAGGGACTTTTGTCCGCAGAGGAAAAAAAATCTTTTGTTTTTGGGCCAAGGAAGGAACAGGTTGGATTTTTAGTCAGTAAGAGTCGGTCAGTCCCCTCCGCTTCATCTAGGATGGGAGTATTCAATTGATGATTTAAAAATGAACTTGAAGATAAATATAATACTGGAGCCATTCCATAATTTACGCTCAATTCATTAATAAATATTTTCACCCAGACTAAAGTTTGCAGTGTACCTACGTTAGTTCTATTTTTTCGGAGACTCCCTCGAAGTTATGTCTAGACCGCTCTCGGCGTCCTCGTATATTCGGATTTTTTGTCCTTGGTGTTCATTATTCGGCACAGTCTATAAGGAATCTATTTACTTGGACGAATAAGTACCCTCTGAGGACTGTTCCTTCTCTTTACTTTTACTTTGAACTGCCAGTTTGTGAATGATTAATTAGATTAAGCTTCTAGATTCTTTGTTGTTTAACTTTCTTCGTGACTTAGGAAACTTACCGGACAAAACATTAGCAAGATTTAAATCAGTAAGAAAGTTATTTAAGTGATAGAGACACCTCAAAATGTACAGGAAAATAGTACCATATTTTTTTTTTGTTTACGTGGTAAAATCATCAAATGAGACCTCCCACCCAGGGCAGAGCGGGAGGGACTGTCAGACTGACTAAAATCCACCATGTCCTTCAATAGCCCTTTACGTTCCGGGGTCACGGTTATTCGTACAGTCCCGCGACCAAAATACTACCACATAGTTTATTTTTTTACCACACAACTCAGGTATACCCTCGTATACGAGTATGGCAACTCCTGTAAGTAATATGGCGGCAAATTAAATTTCGAACGGGAGTCCAGGCCGGTGACAGCTGACGAAGGTCCAGTACAACATTATTTTTTTAATTCTAGGACATCGCCTATAGCACAGATACATCTTATGGAACTTCCAAAAGGAGGGAAGAAATGCAAATGACCTTTATCTTTTCCTTCGACTTATTTTCCTTTCCTTGTTTCGACATTCTTAGAATACTTAACAAACTGAATGTTGTAAGTCCATTGTTATAGTAGATTATTGGAAAAAACGTCGCCTGTTTGTACTGGCCCATAATTTCACGAATATTATACATGTGTTTGCCTGATTGCGGTGAGAAAACAAAGGGTCTATGGAAAGGACAGTAGGTAAATCTAAACACCTTCACAGTTAATTATGTTCAATAAATAAAAAAATGATCAATATAAAGCAATAGATAGTATAATTCCGTCCTCACACTTTCAAATGCTCGAATCTGTATCGTCTCTGAATAAACCAAGACTTCTTGTTGTGCTAGCGTAATTTGAGCACAAATATTTCGCTCAACTTGTACAAATTCTCGGGTAGCTCCCCACTAAAGTGACAAAAGACTATGCATTGTAATGTTATGTGAAATGCCACGACCACTACCATGTGTTGTGTGAGATTTAATTGTAATAATATCTAGAGTTCTTCACACAGAAGAATAGCAGTTTTTCAGAAAAATAATCATTTATCACAATAGTGTATTTGACTAAAAAAATCTAATTAGTCCGTCAGTTAGATTATCAAAAAATATTATTATATTTCATCAACAGTAACGACATGATTTTTTATCATTACGAGTGATGAATTTTAACGTTATTTCTTTAACTTGTGTAATTAATCATGTGCAACTTTATCATCTTAAGAATTTTTGTGGTATGTGCTTGCATGTAACTTAAATGTTTGTAAATTGTATGTTATTTTGATGTACTTAAATAGGTAGGTAAGTTGAGTCTGACCGGATCTAACCAAACTTGACCGAATCTGACTAACTCTTACAGAGTCTGACCGAGGTTAATCGAATCTGACTGAGTCTGACTATGTTCGTAAGGATTGAGGAACCACATAATATTTTTGAAATCTGATCTCTCCATTATTAAGCAGCAAAGCAGCTGATTTTGCAACACGAATTCTAGATTTAGCAGCAAAATATATCACTAGTTAAATTACTGCAAAAGTGGCTCCTCAATCTAAACGTCTGAATTAAGGAGCCACCTTGGAACTTGTTAAGTATAAGATGTATATTTTTGCAGCATTTAGCAGCAACTGTGCATATTATTGTCTAAAAATGTTGCTACTGTAGCGTTAAAATGAAAAAAAAAATACAATTCTTTTAGTATGGCTTCCAATCTACACCCAAGAGGCGAGTGGCTATTGGATATGTGAGCGATCAATTAATATATTCGACACAATGATCATTTAGCAGGTATTTTAGGCCCACACTAGGAATTTCTCCCTGTACGTGTTGCGTTTGTTTTTGCAGTATAGGAATAAAATAGTAACACAGAGTAAATTTTGTAGATGAACGCATTTTTTTTTTGGCTCCTCAATCCTGACGTACTGTAGCCACCTGAGATCTCAACGGAATCTAAAGCCTGAGATACTAACATTTAGCAGAACTATCTGCTAAATATATCTGCACAGTTCAACAATGTATATATTTTGGATTCTGAAAAAACAATACTTAACCACTTTCTTGCAAAATTCAGTTTCGTAATTGACTACGTTCCTAATGATTATGTGATAGCACATTCAGTACCTTGATATAATTTTGAAGCATCCGTAAAGCAGTTCATTTAAATGAAGCTGTGCAGTTTTAGTTCTGCTACTTACCTAAAACTTCAACTCGAATATAACCCAGATCCGAGTTACCCATTCGTAGTAAGAGTCCCTAGTTACAAACAGGAGATGAGAGTTTGTTTGCAAGCAAGCCAGAATCTCGACGTTATAATGTGATCCGGAAACGTCATACCGGAACACAGTAGCAGTCCTTTATTAGGTAAGCCCGGTGCTCCACACGACGTCTTTGTGAGCTTGAATAAGATTTCCTATGTAAACAACCTAGTTGGGTTAGGGGAACTAGGTAAGGAAAGACTAAGAAGTTTTGTGTTTTTGTGTTTCTATGATGACTGAATAAAAATAACTTTGATAGATGTTAGACGTATCAAAGTTATAAATCATCATACGGAAATCGTATGTCACTAAAAAAAACAGTACCCAGGGCCGTATTTAACCTAGAGACCCTAGTTACTTTATAATGAGGGCCCATTGAAGCACAACGACTGGGATAATTTTGATTTTATACATAACAAAGCCAAAATTACTGCTACACTCACGGGAACTCGGGGACCCAAAGATAGCGGGGCCCTGGATAAGTGCCTAAGGTGCCCATTAGAAAAGACAGCCCTATTGGAACTCACCATACCACACTAGACACGCATAGTGGCCACTCCCTTCCACAGAGAGGAGTAAGCAGTAACTTTTTTGCTGGTAAGTATAAAAATTATATGCTTACCCGCTTTTCTACTGCTAACTCAAAGACTAACGAGACACACGACAACACTTACAAATAGAACATAACACAAAATCTACTCATTATTGAATCTGAAACATAGCACCTTACAAACAAGTTAAATTCATTTACAGACACAGTTGTAGTGAAAACAATTTATCACGTGGCACAGCGAGTAGGTCGCGCTCGTCATAATCACGCGGCCACTAATTGGGAAACTTACCCGACTGTGAACTGTTCCAAAAGTCATTGTTTACCGTGTTACCTGTCTGTTGCCTAGCTAGCTTTGTGCTAGCTCACTATTGTTGAAACGGAATAGAAGCGGGAACAGTTATGAAATAAAATAATAGGAAAAAGTTTTCCGGCGAAAAATAGTCCGTTTGTGTTAAAGTAGGCTATTTTAAAATGAAACATGGTTTTTCTATTTGAACATGAATGTTGCTTTGTGGGACTAGTACAAGTTTTTATCACTGATTATCGTACTCACTCGGGAATATTAAATAAAATGTTTACATTAGCCAGGGCCGTATTAGGGAGGTAGCTGGGTGCTTTTTAGGTGATATTAAAAAACAATTTATAGCCGTGTTTTTTTTTAATTATAAAACATTTAACATGTAGTTTTAGTTACCAACGGGTGTGTTGCTTTGTTCAATTCACTACTAACACAAACAACAAAAAAACTAAAAATCTAACTCAGCCAATAAATAATCTTTTTAATACCTAAGAACACACGTAAATTGCAGCAACAAGCACTCAAAGCCTTGATTGCCAAGATCTATCCCACAACTCACAGGTCCTACTTTAAGCGTGTGAGCAGAACTAATGGTATGCCCTGTAATTGATTGAACGCGATCTCACAGCGCGGAAAGGATCGACGTTTCATTTAATTAAAACCCAGTTTAAAAATACATTCGCTACCGTAACTATCCGACAGTTGGTGAATTAATGGAATTTCGGCTTTATTAACTGTGTGTGTTTTAGTGGATTCGTTGATGTACTTTTGGTGAGTATTTAAACTGTTAACACTGAATTAATCAGTCAGGAATTAATTTGTTTTTTAGCTGGTAGGTACAAAGTTTTCCGACTACCTGCATCTGGATAGAATGAGAGCTAACCTCAACATAGTAGGTAGTAGCAGATGATGATATCTTGAATGTTTGTTAATAACTGAAACTTTTAAGTACCTAAGTAATTATACTTCAATCTGAAACGTAACCATTATTATGAAGGTGTCCAATCAACATAATACACAGCATGTAATAATAAAACGGTTTCCGATTCTAGCAATTTTTTAATCATCTCTATAAACGAGTTCTACTCACTGTAGCGTAAAACAGGTTCGTGTACAGAATTTTGATTTGAAAAACAGCTTTTAAAAAATTCCCAACCTGACTCTCATATTGTCCAATTTATTTTTCACGGGGAATCGTCTGAATTCTCGTAAGGAATCTTGGTACATAATCAAATGGCGAAGGAGACCAATTTTCCGTGCGATCGCCCGCTGAACGCCGTGCACCGCGCACCACCGATATCGGCCAAATTAACCCACTGGGCCGCCTCCACAGTAGACGCAGAAAAATTGCATACGGTTTAAAGGTATTATAAGCTTACTTATATTATTATTGTCCTTTTTTTATGCTTTCTCTCATTTTATTTACTGCTTCTCTCGAGCTCATCCGCGGTCGTTTTGAATAAGGGAATGAGAAACATTTGAGTTTATTTATCAATTGTAACATCTAAAACGTTTCATGAACTACTTTACCCATAGAAGACAGCAGTTAATAAATCAAGAACCTAATAAAAATGCGAGGTCATTGTAGAAAACTTTTCAATAGTCGGATGCGGTAAACGGATTGTGATGTCTAGTTAGAACGAATCAAATCTAGATGTAGGCGATCAAGAACCGCGCTCTGAGCCGATCTCTATAATTGAACTGTTAGGCTCGATTCCAATGAGGATTTGTGCTTTAATGCGCGCTATTCGAACATTCGAGAGGTTTTTCGTTGAGTTTGCGAAAACGTCTGTTTTAAATCGCAGCTGCGGATCGTTTGGTAATGGAATTGTTAGGCTTGTGTTAATAAAGAGAATTTTGAAATTCTTTGATTTTTTTAATCAGCCATACGCCTTCGATAAAATGAAGAGCTTGTCTCTGATTGATGTGTGTAAGTTGTCCTACGTTTAAGGATACAAATGATCAAATCTATGTTTAGTTCGAAAGTCTAAGTAATGAAGTCACTAAAGATTTAACTTCACCGATAAGGGCCTTAAATAGACATAGTATCCAACTACTTACTCAAGTAGTTGGTTACTATGTCTATAGCACAAAGTTTATCTTGAAACAAACTTTGTAGAACCTATAACTTTGAACATCTTAACACAACTAACGTATCATAAGTAAATACCTTTAAGGCTATGTTTCCAACTTGTGAAAATAATGAACGCAATTATCTTTTTCTAATACATCGTCCTTAAGACTATATTCCTACAGTTTGTACCGAGTCCTACAGTCATAAATTACATCATACCTCACACTGCACTGGTAGCCTGGTAGGTATTCATTATCTCTTGCTGATTAGAATCCGGGGGCTGAAGCGTCGCGTTTTGATGTATTACTTACTTCACACTGTTCACAACGACGGATTTGTGTGAAATTGTGAACATGAGACAATGGTGCCTGGAGACAGGCACGACAGTCACTGAGACAATTTTAGTTCTTGAATTATTTTTATTCTGTTTCCATGATTTGATTAAATAAAGTTGTTTTTCAAACTTCAAGTTATTAAGAAACTGTTATTAGGCTGTTACTGGGCTCAATCTAGTAACAGAAACTGGTTCTGTGCCCGGTTCATAGCAATAACTCTCCTGATCACCTCTCACCTTTAATTTCATTAGACTTCAAATAATATTTACGGAGCGAACTGTGGTTATATTTCTATTTTCTAATCGTTGTGGCATGATGTTATGTATATGTATTATGTTAAACATTAAAACTTGTCCATTCAAAGGCGTTAATCTAAGTTAACTATGCCATAATCGTTTTTGTGTTTAACAGTGCTATAAAAAACCTAATACGCTCAATAAATTAGATGAAAATTAAACTGTTCAATACTTTTTTCTAATACAATATGAAGATTTATTGAGGGTTAAAAGTCAGCTTGGCCGAAATTGAAATAGTCTTCGTAAATCAAAATTCTAGCAATAGGTACTTTATCTTGGTCTTACTAAGTGAGCACTTCGTTTTAGACTCGACAATAAGATTAATCTTCTTTACATATTGATGCCAATTGAAACAATTTAAATTCTGACCTTTGATAATCGTTACATATAAAGAAAAGAACTACAGTACTTTTACATTTATTATGCTTTGGCCCGAGGACATTTTTGTCCCATTTTTATCAATTTGAAAGTTCCTGATCTAGTCTACTTAAAATGAATGCTTTGATTTTGTGTCACATTCATATTTTTGTTTCATTTTCATCATCTTCCTGACCTCGTCCGTTACTTGAGGTCAGCGCAATGTGTGTTTGTCTTCCATTCTCTGCCCTGTCAGTCATCACATCCGTTTCTTTCATACATTTTTTTATATACACAATCTCCAAGATCACGTCTACTATTAATGGAACCAATCAAACAAACCATTTCTAAGATCCAAAGCCTCTACTGAGCAGCCCAATAATTCACAAATGTCCAACAGATTGTAATAACGACCAACGTGAGAAACTACTCCGAAAATTCCAATCACGCCCATGCATTTCTGTTAACACAAAATTTATCTAACGCCCCTTATTCGTACTTTCTCTTTTCACCCCATTAATAATATTGCGAAACGTGTCGTGCTTCGCAAAATGAAGCCCAGTTGAGCCGCCAAATTGAAATCTCATACGACCGGGCCTTTATTAGGCAATAGCGAACGATCGTTGTCGACTCGACTCTAGAGGTGGTTTACTGACATCCCATTCTCGGTAGGGTTAGCGAGGTGAGATTTTTATGATGATTTTCAAAAAGAAATGATCCGAAAAAGCTTTTTTTAAATTTTTGATAAGATTTCTCCACTTAAAATGTACGATGTGAATATGTGCCATAACTGAGAACTGAAGGAGCCAAAGAATCCTCGCAAAGCTAATGCTAACTGGTAACTGAAAGAGCCAAGACAAGAAGGCCTCGGAAATCTGATTGAGCCGATTGGTCTAGCTACTCCGCTACACGTAGGAGGCTCCTTTTTGTACGATGACTTGGTTTTATTATATTTCTAACTGGGAAAGATCGTTTTAAATAAAAAATGATAAGCCACAATATGGCGCCTGCAATATTCCTAGTCGGCCTGCAATATTTTAATTTTGTATAAAGTGAGATGACAAACGTGAAAGAGGTCCTTTTTTTCCGTGGTAAAATCATCAAGTGAGTCCTCCCACCCAGGGCAGGGCGGGAGGGACTGCCAGACTTGTACTGACTTTAAATTCACGATGTCCTTCAATAACCCTTTACGTACCGGGGTCACGGTAATTCGTTAGTCTCGCTACCCCGGCAGGCTTTGGCCCTCTACAGGCCCCGTCACTATGCTGACACTCCTTGAGGCGCGCGTGGAACACAACGCGCCGTCGACCCGGGCATGGTCCATGGTCGGGCTGCGAGTCGCCCATTACTCGCCGCCCGCATGCCCGCGCCTGCGGTGGCCGGAGATCGTCTTGCGACGTCCGACGCCGTGGGCGTCTACCACTGCGGCTGGGGTGGAGGGTTCACTGTTCTCTCCCTCACGCGGCCCGCCTCCTCCTTCGCGAGCATGACTGCTTCGCAGAAGGAGGCGACCGCTTCCCACTCCGTCTCGCCCCGCAACATGGCCTCGACCAATGCCGGGCGCGAGAGGTCTCCGCCTATCGCCGTCGTGAGGACACGGCGGTGCTCTGCCCAAGCGGGGCAGTCCTGCACCGTATGCTCCACCGTGGTGAAAGAGGTCCTGACAGAAAAGTGCCTCGTTGATGCTTCTTACACCCCTTTAGATTAGCTCGCTAAGCCACTGAGCTTTTGCATCCAAAACACAAAGCGAATTCAGTGGAAATCCAAAGTCACACAAGCAAAATAGCCACTGGCTTGTGCATTTGTGCTGGAGCGCTAACGTTACCAACACATCAGCTTTAATGAGATCTCATGTACAATATTGTAACTCCATTGGCAATTCGGTTCGGTTTATTTCACAATTCAAACACAGGGGAACCTGGAACGGGATTAACGCCAACGGGTAAAGTTCGGGGATTGACCTGCTAGTAATCTGTGTGCTCTTTAGTACTGCTCGTTCGTTCACAAGTTAATATATTATACGGTTTGGGCGAAAGCTGGTAAATGCTGAGTGTTTTCATGTAACGCTTATTTATTCAAAATCACATACGATTCATTGAGTAATCGCATTTAGTTAATGCATGATATAAAATAACAAGTTTTGGCATTGTGAATCAATCTTGCTTTTGTCTTGATTCGATTAGAATTTGAAGGCAGACGCTCGAGCGACATGCCATCGTTGCGACTGCGACTGCAGGGAAAACAAAAGAAAAATGCTACTTTTAAGTGACAATACTCACGCAAAGGAAATTAAATGAATAATTAGGAATTTCAGGCACGCGCCTGTCGCAATGAAAGTCGCATTATCTGAGGGTCTTCGCTTCGTACCAGTTTGCTCAGACGTTTCCGAAAATATGAAGAAGAATATTTCTATTCAAAAAAGATTATAATTCTAACATACCAACCCTAACCCACCTCGAGAACCAAACTCGTTAAGTCTAGTATACTACTAACGACGAGTAGAATCTAAGGATCGCAGCCTCGTCTCCACGCCGCCAGGCATTCCTGACACCTGTCCAATTTGCGTCAAATCATCATCCACATGCATCCGATGTCGTTTCATTTACTGTAATGAGACGAGAAAATGTCTCACATGAAATTAAATACTTGAATTTTGAACGAAATACTTCGGTATGCCTTGGGAAGTGGAATTTGGAAGTTAGTCGTGGTTTGGAATGGGAAACATTTGATAAGAATCATTTATGTCAGAACTATTTAACCTCAATTCCTGCCATACAGGATGTCCTAGTAGTAGTTAGTTCATTAATACGTAATGTTTAATGAAGTTTTAGAAATAAACGTATTTTATAAAACTATTTTAGGGGTTTTCGACACTCGACAACTATGTATTGTTCCGAAACTTGGATTAGAGGAGAAGCTTTAAACCATTGTCTAGCTTAGAATAATGGCCTCCCTACATAAAATTGAGTAGATGTTAGACATCCCTACACAAATTGATATAGTTACAAGTAACGCGTCTTTCTCTATCTAGCTAGATTCTTAGAAGTAGGTAATTACATCTTATTCACTTGTCCTGAGAATTCAATGTATTAATCTGGCAACAAATATTAATTAAGTCTACTCTGAATGGAGTATCAAGTTATATTCGCCTCATTATAATTTTAATAGGTATTAATTTCTCATAGACATAATAAGTTACCATTACGTATACTTGCTAGACGCCTAAATCAAGGCTAACCATTAATCCCAGCTTCTACATAGTCTTAAATATTAATTTATTTATACCACAAGGTCCAATTCGTAGATGTAAAGCCAACGATCTGTTAGAGAACACAAATGAATATCTACACGCTGCTGAACGAACATAAAGCTAAAGTAATGTACATAAATAACTGGTCTTGGGCTTAAAATTACTTTCAGGCAATTTGTCAGGAAAAAAAGTGTCCCGCGTGGTAACAAATGGGTCAACCTTTTTTAGACTAACGGAATTTTCTAATCTGTTATCCCTTTGCGTATTGCACGAAAATTAGTCGGTACAAGGACGATTTATATTGACAAATTACATATAAAGTTGGATGACAGTTGTTGTACATCGGTCCCTTGGTTACAATTTTTATGAGAACATAAATAAACCTTAATAGCGCGTCATGAAGAAATTTAAGCCGTACTAGACCACAAAACTTTGTACATTAATCCATTAGATTATCCAGGGGGCACTCGTATACTAAATGAAGGGTAATTTGAATACTTAAGTGTCTACGAAAATATACTTTTTGTCAGTGAAACTTAGCTTGAGGTTTTAAGTGCTTAGATGGCATTAATCAAGTTTTCAATTGTTTAAAATTAATAATACATAAATAAATGCCCCCGATTTCGTACCGTCCTAGTGCAGCCCTGTGGAGTGCATGATGTCACTTAAACATGTATTAAATATGAAATATGTAGGTTGACCTTGTCTTTTGCTTCTTGCCCGACAGCGGAGGGTACATAATGCGGCATCGTTTCCCCTTTTGGAACACAAACGATAGATATCCTGAATGAATCAGAAAGATACTAAATATCCGTAGGAACAATGAACATATCTTTTTACTTATTCTACAAAAACGCCTATTACTCCAATAGATTCCACGACTCAGTGGCACGACCCGTACAGTTGCTCCAATATTTTTATGGACCAAGGTACCTGGAGGTTCAATATTTCAATTGTTCAGTGGACCGACAGAGTTTATAGGCCGGCGTCGAGTGACGTAGTAATACGGACACAAACATTACCCGTTTAAATTGAATTTCGCACAATTTATCAAGCGGGCTTCGATAAAATACGTTCCCCTTCCCCTTAAAACGATTTAATACTACAAGAGTATGCGTGGAGTAATTTAGTAAGTGATGCTCCGCGTAAGGTGAACGTACTGATAATAAGAAAGAGGTTGCGGATTTTTTGTGAGAACATAAAATCCACAACAAATCAAAAACAACAAATCTGTGTCCAATTTACATGTATCTGTAATTCGTATGGTGTGCATAATAAAGAATATTCTATCTATCTAACATAAAGTAAGATCGTATATGTTGCTGCCTGCCAGGTATCAGAACCTATCAATTGTGAATTTAGAACTTTCTGCTTCGTACTTTTAGAGTCATGATTCCCACGATTTATGAGTAGATATTATATGTAAATACTGGTATTCAGCTGCATCCAGGCTAAGCAGGTGATGCTGTTGGCTACATGTTCATATCGGGATAGGCCGTCAGATTGGTACAGGCTGAGCTACGTGGGTTACTTGATAAACCTAATCCTTCACCAAGGTACTGCTACGCTAACACAAATTGCGATCGCCAATCCATTTGACAAGTTTGAGTTATGGCACCTATTGGTGTATGGCATCTAGGTACAGACGCCAGCAGGTCAACCTACCCCAATCTGTAAAATTTTGATCGATTGGTAAAATCGAACATTAACCTTCCATTATTGTGATAAGATAGAAAATCTATTAAAGTTTGACATATTGAGGTTTGACATTGAGGATTTGACATATAGGTTGATGTGCTATCGTCTGTACTGTTGACAGACGCCATTCAATAGACGAAGCAAGTGATACGAATCACATTTCTTTTCGGAACAATTTATTTCGCTAAAAAATGTGATTAGAAGTGGTAACACAAAACATAGACCGCCAAAGACAGCTAGATTAAACATTACTAGCTTTAACCTAATAGAAATTACTTTAGAAACCACAATCGCACCGACTTCGTCTGGATCGCAATACGAAACTTCGCGCTGAAGTTCGCAGCAACTTTCAGTAATGCGATTAAAAGTCGAGTTAGTCGTCGGTCGCCGCGACAATAGATGTTACTTTAACGTTGTTTGTTTTGCGACATCCTCGGACTGCGAGAGTCGAAGCTGCGACTTTGAAGCCGTTATTATGGTGAAAAGTTTTCTTACTGTTTTTGTTTGGGGTGATTAATTAGGATCGTGTAACAGGGTGATATAATTTTTGATTGTGTTTGGATTTGGCCCACGAGCTGAAGATTTGAGTTAAAGCGTTTATTAAGCAAGAAGGTAAGTGTAAGTAGGTTGGCAAGTCTACTTGGTTGTGTACACAACACAATCAGGTTATTAATTATTTATGTATATTATGGGCATGAGATATTTCCTATTCAGTATCAGGCAGACTAGGTTTGAGAAATATTCTAGCGAACTCTCAGCAACTATGGGCTGTAAAATACTCCTACCTACAGGTACCTACACTACAACACTGTTAACCAACACAGAATCATGTTAGCATTGAAATGTAGGTATGACTTTCTGTTATAGTCTAGAGACTTGAGTAAGACCTCCTAGATATTAGCTGGTAAGTAGTAGATCATGTCTCAATATGTGTCTACTTCTTCGGATTCCAATCGAATATCAAACATGTCATGACCCACATTCTTAGAACATGTAGCAACAATTTTCAATTTTTCGACGTTCAAAAACTAGCAACAAACTGGCTGGTCGTGAAACTTCCGCAAGTCTAACTTTGATGAGTTCGACACACGACGCCCGCGTAAGCGCCCCAACTTGCACAATGCTTCCTTTTCATTCTTTTTGTACTTTTGAATAAAACTCTTGGCCGAATTTACTTTGTCATCGCTTTGTTCGTTCGACTTTTATGTGTTTTAAATTCTGTGGATTTTTATAAAAGTTTATGCTGTACAGTGTTATCAACCGTGTCAATAACAGGGAGCTCCGACCACCAGGCCACTCGATGTGTGTTATGAGTTCAGAAAGCTTCAATTTTCAAGCTCGATATACCATAATGACTTCATTACCCATAGACATAGATAATCGATTGAACATTAGTTGAAGAAAAAGAGAAGACGGTAAATTGGTTCATTTGCCTCTTAACTGTAACATAAAAAAGAAAGCGACCAACTTATTTGCTACGGGAGGCTCACTCCACCATCTTCTATAAATATAAAAATCTTATGTTGGTTTGTGTATGCTTTAAAAACTCAAAAAGTACTGCACTGATTGAGCTGAAACTTTAGCATGATATGTAATCCGCATCAAGGATTGTTTTTATCTATTTTTTGCATCAGTCACAAATCCGCATCCGCGAAAAAACAGTTTTTTTAACGATCAGCTCTATACCAGTGACCGCGCCATCTACCGGAAGCGAGGATAACACTCGCTGACAACCGCAGTCGTAATGACGCAGTCACATGAGAAGAAATTTTAGCATGATATATATAATCCGAATCAAGGATTGTTTTTATCAAATTTTTTTTTGTTGAAAAAACAGTTTTTTGTGCCACAGCGAAGCGGGGCAGGGTACAGCTAGTGTATATATAAATATTATCCACTTCGGTTTTCATACTCTTTTAGTCGGGAAGCCGTTTCTTACAATAGTAAACATCTACCTATACTTTTTTATAGTGCTAAATTTAAAAAAAATTGTCGTCCCTGGTGGAGCAAAAAGGACTATGAGACTCGAGCTGACTAAAATCCAGGGCGTTCTCCTTCAATAGCCCTTTACGTTCCAGAGGCACGGTTACATGATAAGACAGTCCCGCGACCCCGGCAGGCATTTGGCCATCTATGGCTCCGTCAGATTCAGGGTATAAGGGGTCTTAAAAGTATAGGGATACTTTTAGGCAGTGCACAACAATATAAATAGTATATTTAATGTAGATTTAGATAATTATAGTAAAAGCTAAGTATCATTTAAAGTTATTTTAATTTGCCAAAAGCCCTAGTTTAATTACTTTACCTAAGTTCCATTCGTGAAACTGAACGTATCCACACGATGACGATTTGACGTTTGTCATGCCAAGTTGTCAAAAAAATGTCAGCCAACAAGGAGAATAACCTTGTTCAGGCTTATATTGAATTAAACAAATTCTGCCAAAGTGGTGATTATGATAGAGCGTTAAAAGCAACGGGAAAAGGTATGGAATCCACCCCTGTAATATTTTCCAATAAGCATCCACTGTTCATTTATAAATGACGAAATAAGATTACCACACTTTCTTGCCCTATCTCCTCGCATATCTCTTGATTTCTTGTATGTTTATCATCGAAACTACATGAACCAGCCTTAAATATACTGTTATTTTAATTCAAAAGGGTTATATGGTCGATATTGGTAGCAAAATGTTGTAAATAAATGAAAATTTGGGTGTTTCCACTAGTTAGTGTCATGGTTACCAAGTTACTTATTATTCAACAGATACACGTTATTGATACTTAAATCACTTTCTATTTTCTTTCCTGTCCATATTCCTTTCCCCATACTTCCTCATTAATTAATAAAACCTCATAATCATCAGTAACAGGTGAACTGTAAAACTGGTTTTTGACTTCAAATTCTAACATTTCAATTAATCCATATGTTGGCATAACTAGTGCTAAAAAACGAATATTTGTGTAAACTGTAGGCAAAGCTTTAGGCAGGTCCGTGTCTGTTTTGAAATTGTGAGATATTAAGTTATAGAAATATCCTCTCCTTTTTAATGTACCTTTCTCCTCTAAGAACAAATTTTGAATGGGAAATTCCAGAAACCTGAGTCTAGCTGTAAGTAATAAAAGGCTGTTAGATGTTCCATTAGTTTACATTTTTATTACACAATAACCAAAACCCTCATATGAGTTTTGCAAGGTGGCAATGGAAATTATTGGAATATATTACATAAATTACCTTAGATGGGGATTGCCAATAAATATTAATGGAATAATGTACACCATTTGACAAGTAACATTGTAATATAATATGCTAGGTAATATGGAGCTAAATAAGACATTTCAACTTATTTTTAACCTCTGAACATAGGAATGTTCACAGGTTAATCATAAAAAAGAAATGCTGGCATGTTTATAATATTAAGATAGACATCTATACTTAATATTATTCAACTGTAACATATTTTTGTTTGGTTCAATGCACTGACCTCAAGAACTATGTTTAATATTTACCAAGAACACACATGCATGCCATACCATGCATGCTTAGAAATAATAAACTGATTTTCTATTTCAGTCCTTCAAATAGCTCCTAATGAGCAGAAGGCATTCCACTGCAAGATAGTATGCCTCATCCAGCTGCACAATTTCAAGGAAGCCTTAGCAGTACTGAATAACAGTAAGAATGCTGCGTTGGCGGCCGACCTGCACTTTGAGAAGGCGTATGCTCAGTACCGTCTCAACTGTCCCAAGGATGCACTGCAGACTGTTGATAATGCTCCGGAGTTGACTCCAGCCTTGAAGGAGTTGAGGTAAGCATAAGTTAATCATTTATATTTCAAAATGTGTGAACAGCTTGAGCCACAGACCTCAGTTTTTGTCTCATAAATCATTAAAAACAAGCTTTTCAGGGAGCGCTATATCGCGCCGTGCTTCCCGCTCGTCCGCGCCTCTATGATCGCATTCTACAGATTGGATGCTCCAACCCGATTCGTGCCGAATCATTGGCTTCAAACGGCGTGTGTTGCACGCGGTTCTCAGCGCGACTCGCGATATCGCGTGTGAAGCGAGGATATGTCTTGTAAACTATCAAAACTGCAAATTCATCCAATCTTAATTTCGATCGCGATTTTCTCTTCTATTTTCTATAAAAACTATAGTAATGTTTGAGTATTCAGAAATTTTAATTCCATGCTACATTCTTACCTCGCCAGGGCTCAAATCCTGTACCGTCTAGAACAGTACCAGGACTGCTACAACTTGTACCGTGACATAGTGAAGAATACCACCGATGACTATGAAGATGAGAGAAAGGCCAACATGTCTGCCGTTGTGGCGAACCTGGCCGCACTTAATCCTGTAAGTATTTTCAAACTATTGGTGTAATAACTCTCTCGGATAATCAAAAAGAGCGCGCTATTTAATGTACAGCATAATTATGATCAGAAATGGATTAAAATAAATAATTTTGAATTTGATTTGACCAATTCTATTACATTTAACAAAATCACTCCCGCAAGGAAAACCCAAGGTTGCAGTACAAATCCTGCTTGCGGTGGAATTTTTCTTACCACGGTAAATGATAGGATAGATGGATAGATTTAAAAAAAGATAGGAAAGATGTTAGACATCAAAATCTCTTCTATTCCAGACATCTGACCTCCCCCAATTCGAGGACAACACTTACGAGCTATCATACAACGCGGGCAGCACGCTGGCCATGCGCGGCAAGTACAACGAAGCATTGCCAGTGTTGAAGAAAGCTGAACACGCCTGCTCTGAAAGCGTGCTTGAAGATGGAGGTACCGAGGAGGAGGCGAAGGAGGAGGCGGCTATTATCAGGTGAGGGTAGAATTATTATTTTTTTAAACCGTTTTCCCTTTCTAGGATCTTTTCTTGTTTCGTGGGTGCATTTACTTACATATAAACTCACATACATAAAGACCCAAACCCGGAATAACTACTTGAAGATAATAGAAAGTTTTGTTCCGTGCGGGAATCGAACCCCCAATACGAAGCGCAGCAGTCAAACTTTCGGCTACTGCATCAATCGTGCCGTCAAAGTATCTGCGTACTGGAAAGATGAACGCAGTTATTGGTGATTTTTCTATAATATTGGAGTTCACACAAGTGATTTTGTAAACCAGATTATCCACTTCTGACCCGAGAGTCGAAAATCCATAGTGCTCTCTTTTCACAGCATCTGATCAGACAGGGATCTCTGTCTATGTGGTGATAAGTAAGTCAACGGGAATCCAAAACACGATAAAGAAATGGTCACCTTAAAAATTACCCTTACAAACAAGATCTCATTCGAAGTATTAGTACATGTACCGTACAGCCATGGCCAGAAATTCTTGACCCATTTTCTTTCAATTCTGCCATAGAAGATGGGTCATGTAATGATGGGCACTGACTACTAACGCTGAAAATGAACAGCCTTTCCAAAAAAATAGATAAACACTTAAAATATGTAACTGCAAAATGGACCTTATATCAACGTCAAATACCGACACTTTAAGACAAGTATTGAACAGATGTATAACTTTTTTGTAGGTATGTACTAAGACTGTAGTAATCTATATCGGTTGGATCTTTGTAACCAATCAATGGCCGAATTTACCTATCCGAGTCTTTAAGATGTCCAATCAGAAACAGCCGTCAAGAACAAAGGAACAGGCGTAAGATAACGTGCTTTTTTTTTAGGGTAAAATCCACCCGTGTTTCTTCGGATGCCCTTTACGTTCCGGGGCCGCGGTATCCTGGATTAAGAAAAAAGCCGCGACCCCAGCAGGCATTTGGCAAGATAACGTGCTGGAATAAAAAAAAAAACGACGGGTTGCACTTCAATAGTAATAAACACACACGAACATTCGCGCAAGCGCCCTGCGCCGTCTTACGAATTTTCGATCAGGTCACGTGTCCTGACGTGAGTTTAAAATTTTTTACCCATTCCAAAAAAAGTGCACAACGCCGCTAAAGAAGTTTTCACTTCAAAAAAGCCAAAATTAATTTATTACAATTTTCCACAGGGTACAACAAGCATACTGCCTGCAACAGATGGGCAAGGAGAAGGAAGCCGCGTCCATCTACCAGAACGTGTTGAAGGACAAGCCGAGCGACCAAGCACTTGTCGCTATCGCCAGCAACAATATTGTTGTTATTAACAGGTAATGCAGTTTAGAAAATCCATTGCCTTTTTTTTTTATTTAGAAAAATCATCAATGCGGTACCCTGGCTTAGACTGTTTTATAATAAAAAACTTATAACAGAAGAAGGGAGAATCTCCAAGTATTTATCTACCAGCTTGAAGATAGTGATTATATAAGAAGAGATTAGGAGCGATTACTGGGTTTTCACAGGTTGTTTAAAGTGTAATGGATTTACACATACTGCAAGACATCCGGTCACATTAGTCCGTTTATTTTTTTTTAGCGTGGTAAAATCATCAAATGAGTCCTCCCAGGGCAGAGCGGAAGGGACTGTCAGACTTGTACTAACTAAAATCCACGGTGTCCTTCAATAGCCCTTTACTTTCTGGGGTCACGGTAATTCGTGTGTCCCGCGACCCCGCAGTCCCTAATGTAATATTAATAAATTATATGTATTTCTTATAAGAATTAAATCAGTAAGAAACTGTATACTTATACAAATGTTATGCATAGCATGAAGTCTTCAATATCTTTATAATTCAAATACACAAATTAAACATCTTTTCTTATTTCCCAGGGACACGAACGTGTTCGATTCCCGCAAGCGGATGAAGGCGGCGACCGCAGAGGGATTAGAACATAAACTGAACTCAAGACAGCGCGCGGCCATCACCTACAACCAAGCTATACTTGCTATTTATTCCAACCAAGTATGTGCTCATCTGTTTTAATTAACATCTCTCATCATTCTCACCCAAGTCTAGATTACAATAAATTACTAATCTGTATTAATCTTCTAAAAAGATTGTCACAAATCTGTTTTAAATTTCACATTTTTGAGCCAATTTTGTCGGCACAGTTAACGCAGTGGCGATGGAATGTGTTGCTTCTCGCGTTGTACATTCCTGCACGGAACAAATATTTGTGTAACTTACAAGTTCTGGGTCTGGATGTTTGTGTAGTGTAAGATACAGGAGAAATTTCTAGAATGTGGCAAGGTTTAAAATAATGAAGGTATCTATCTCCTTTCATTTGTAAAGAATCTTCATCAACATTTTGTAAGAATATTTTTTTGAAGTTACAGGCCTGTTGGTCTAGTGGTTAGAGACCCTGACTGCTATGCCGGAGGTCGTGGGTTCGATTCCCACCCAGGACAAATGTTTGTGTGATGAGCATGATCATTTGTTCTGTGTCTGGGTGTAATTTATAATATGTATGTATTTAGAAATATATAAGTATGTTTATCAGCTGTCTAGTACCCATAACACAAGCTCTGCTTAGCTTGGGACTAATGGCGTTGTGTGATAGTTGTGGAATATTTATTTATTTTATTTATGTAAGTTCAAAATAACTTAGTAAGTAGAACAAAACATTTTTATTTTCTTGATTTTAAGATTCCTGTTTAATTGAAACCTTTGTTTTTTATAATTCTAGCCTGATTTCTGCAAGCAATGCTGCGTGAAACTAGTCCGCGAGTTTAATGAAGAGCGCCGCGCGGCGCTGGTGGAAGCTTCCTCTTTGATGAAGGAAGGCAAGAGACAGCAGGCGGTGGCGCTGTTGTTGAAGCAAGGAGGAACACTGACCTTGGCTGCAGCACAAGTGTTGTTGGCGCAGGTAAGGAGTTACTGATTGACTGCCTAATATATAATACATAAACTCACGCCTTCTTCCCATGGGGTTAGGCAGAAACTACTGCGAGTTTAATGCTACGATCCTTACATACTCCTTTCGCCTAATCCACATTCATACATCTGGTCATAGACGCGCATCCGGCCTTTATGAAACACTTCACCAATAAGGTTAGTGTAGGTATTCGTAGGGCATCCCCTGCCGGCGTTTTCACTCACCTCTGCCTTATAAATTTATTTTGTTAGTCGCCTTTACAAATACTCTCAACACGACCGAACCTAAGCATACCTTTTTCAATTTTGACATCAAAATTAATTAAACTATTAAGTTAATTAAAGACAACAACCTATAATTTGTAAAGTCGAAAAAGTCATTGAGAACTATTTTCTGTGTTTGTCTTAGCATGTAATGTGGAAAATATTTTTTTTTAAATTGAATTTCGAGCTTAAATCAATAAATATTTAGTTATAAGTCCGTAGTTACTATCCAGCATACGTTCCTATTTGTACCTGCAGCACTATTATGGATAAACATAGCCTTGTGACCTATACTCTAAGCTAAGTTTGCTATACTCTACTGACAGCCACAATATCGCGATCGGACGATCTCAAAGCCGTTTCGTCAAAGAGATGTGCTCTTTGACGAGACGGCGTAGTCCAGTGATGAAATTTCTTATATAAAATAGCATAACTGTTTTGTAACGACAATATTATTATTAGCCACCACAGCACTTATTTATTAATCATTCACATTTTTATCTAACAGATAAAGAAATAAGAATTACTGATTTATTCATACTATATATTTCATTATTATTATTGATTTTATAGGGAGACCGCAAGGGCGCAGTGAAACTTCTAGAAGAGAGTGAGTTCAAGTACCGTCCTGGAGTGATCGGCTTATTGTGCACTTTGTTGTGTGCTGACAACGAGCTCGAGAAGGCTTCACAGTTGTTCACCGATGTCTATGAACATTACAAGAATGATGAGGTAAGTTTAATTTGCAACATTACTATAAACAATCGATTTTATCTTATGCTAGCTGTTGCCAGCGGTTTCCACTGCTAAAAATCTAAAATGAATGATCCCATGGAAATGTAAGATCGGGATAATAACTATCCGATGTGTTAATCCAGGTTGCAAACTATTTGTGTACCAAATTTTATCCAGATAGGTTCAGTGGTTTTTGCGTGAAAAAGTAACAAACATCTATCCGTCGAAACAAACTCTCACGTTTATAATATTAGTAGGATGTTGGTAACATTTGATAGTAATTTTTAGTTTTGCATGTTTCAATTACAGTTATTTGAAGAAAAAAAAATGGATAATTCTTAATATTAAAACATTTTAGGATAATTATCATAATTCGATTTCACAGTGTTAATAAAAATATCTCGTTTATTAGCCCTAACACAGATATCCGTCGGCATGTCGTTGCTATGCCAGCGATATTGAACAGAGCGTTGAAGGAGTCAAAATAGATGCGTCGGTGTGAACGCATAATGATCAATTCTCGTCTTCATCAAGTAATACTTCTTTATTATGCATATTGGCAGCATTAATAAATTTCAAATTTAATTAGTTCGTCAATAAGAGTTTTGAAAAATAACGGATACGTATTTTTTCTTTAGTTAAATTAAGAGCGCGTATTCTGAAAGTTGATTACGTCGCAAACAGTTGTAAAATATTAACAAGTTAATTTGGCAATGTTACTGTATAGAAATAAGAAATATGGCTTTGTAGTGCACTAAAAATTTATAAGGGAATGCAATAATTAATATCGTCACACCGAATATATAGTTTTAGATGTAAAAAAAGTATTTGGGAACCTTCCAAAGGCCTTTTTAAATCGGAAACGGTCACAATATTAAAATTAGTGTTTTAATTGCTACATGTATTCCTATATGTATTATTTAGTGCAGTGCAGACCCATATTTCCAATTTGCATACAATAAATTTACCAAATTAATGAAAACTTAAATATTTGACAGCTATTTGCGACGTTGCCAACTTTCTGGTTACACGCCCTTAATGCATATTTACAAAGATCATCATCATCTGATGCCAGATCCTGACTCACCTTTCAGCAATGTCCAAGAAATGTAAATTAATGAAAATAGGTAAATAGGAAAATTGGTAGCCTTGGTTACTTAACTGTTATTCTGCTAAACCTGCATTTAAAAAGTTAGTGAATAAAGGATTTCAAAAACCCAAATCACATTTCCTGTTTTCATCGCGGCCATGTGCGTTACTCAGTACGCATACCAACACGCTGAGAAAATAACACCTTTTAATGTGTTATGTACGGATTTAAATACGTAAAATTCAGTTTTAATAAAACATAATTTCCATTCAGTGTGAGTAATGAAAATAATGTTTTTTTTTTTAATATAAATCACGCTATGAATGTATATTTATACTCTTAAAAATATTTCGCGTGAATATTAGAAGATTAGGGATGACGAAACGTCATTGATGCGAAAATTCTCGTACCTTAGTCAAAACATAGACTTTTCATAAAATCTGGACTGAGCACTTCATGTTACTTATTAATTACACAAAAATGAACCGTCACTGCTTAGATTTTTTTTTAGTTTGAAACGAAAGAGAGAATCATGTTGGAGGCGCTTGTCCCTTTCCTTTAATTGTCAGAAGATAACATTGGTAGAAAATATTACACATATGGTTTTTGTTGCTTTAGATTGCTTCCTAATGTATTTTTCTATGTTTTTTCAATTATATATTCTTAAAAATATTGTAGTCCAATTATGGTAATCGCAGGACTAACGAATTACCGTGACCTCGGAACGTAAAGGGCTATTGAAGGACACCGTGGATTTTAGTCAGTACGAGTGTGTTGAAGGATTTTAGTTAGTACAAGTCTGACAGTCCCTTCCGCCCTGGCTTGGGTGGGAGGGCTCATTCATCGCACCATTGATGACTTTTATTTGATGGGTTAAAGCTTTATGAGCTCTTGGCATCCTCCTTTGAGATCGGGTCTCGTGACGTCAGAAGCGAGTAAAAACTGTATTTGCTTCTGACGTATTGGCAATTTAAAGTGTCGTATCTTCGTCAATTTGGTCGCGAGACTCACTAATTACCGTGACCCTGGAACATAAAGGGCTATTGAAGGACACCGTGGATTTTAATCAGTACGAGTTTGACAGTCCCTCCCGCTCTGCCCTGGGTGGGTGGACTCATTTGAAGATTTTACCGCGTTAAAAAAAAAAAAATCTTCGTTAATTTACGTTTTCGAAGCAAAAAAAAGATGTGTTAAATATTTTTCGTTAAATTAACTGACGGATTAATTAGATTTAGTCAGTTAAATGCTCTATCCTCCCGCAGCGTTTCGCGTCCCTCATCAGCGTGTGGCGCGCGGCGGCGGCGCTGCACGGGCGCGCGGGCGCACGCGGGCCCGCGGCCGCCGCACACGAGGCGGTGGCGCGCGCGGCGCCGGGGGACCCCCGCAGCCTGGCGCGCCTCGTGAAGGCGCTGGCGCAGCACGACCCCGCGCGCGCCACGCACCTCGCACACAGCCTGCCGCCGCTCGATCAACTTGAGGTACCCAACTTAATTATCCATCATCATCTAATCACACTTGTGATTCTTAAATAGCTCAGAAAAAATCATTTCAATATTTTTTAATGTTTTTTTTTTATTACCTAACCTACCTATGTTCAACATTCGTGTTTGTACATACACCCAGCATTTCGTTATAAAAAAAAAACTACATAAATGATTAAAAATCAAAACTAATTATATGTTTGTCAATTTCAGACTAAGATCGACATAGACGCCTTAGAATCATCGAAATGGATGATGGGAGCAAAGGTTGTGAAGAAAACTGTACAAAGCAAACAAGAACAATCACCTGGGTAACTATGTCCACACATTTTCTTTGAAACTATTACAATTCAATACATTATATTACTCCCCAAATCATTTCTAAACTCGTGGTCTAATTTTGGGCCTCAATATAAATTGTCATAGGCACGCTAAAAATAAAATAATTCATAATAATCCCAACCTTATTATTCGCTATTATAATTTAAACTGCTTTAACATTTTTTTATTTTCACAGAACACCTGGTTCGGAACTCGCCACCAAGAAAAAACAGAAACGCAAGCGCAAGACCAAGTTGCCGCCAAACGCCGACCTTTCCAAACCCCCGGATCCAGAGAGGTAACATACTGCACTTAGTTATTAATGTATTTTTTCAATAGGCCTTAACTTAAAGCCCTAAAAGTTCGCCAGCCCTGTCTCAACTGTGTTCTCGAAAACGGCTAAACCGATTTCGATGAGATTTGCAAAATAAGGGTTTAAGAGGGCGAGTCATCGATCTAGCTAGGTCTCATTTTAGAAAAAAAAACTTGCTATACGACTTGCTAATTCCATTGTTTTTCTCATCAACAGATGGCTACCCAAGTACGAGCGCACCGCGTACAGGAAACGTCGCGGTGTCCGACGTGACGTCATCAAGGGCAGTCAGGGCATGTCCACCACGGCTACTGACCAATAGTAAGTTATAGAAGATCTAACACCCGCTGACGTGAAAAATTCTATCTCCATTCTACCAAGAATAGACAGTTATCGGTAGCGGTGGGGGTAAAATATAAAGTACTCTGTCGCTCAGTCGTTGTCCGACTGTCAACCAGCAAGCACGGTGCGTAGGCGAATATACAAATAATGCAAAGTGATCACCACAGTAGAAAACAATATTTTCAAAGAAATCTACTAGTTCGTATCTGGTTAACTGAGTCACTATTCTAATAAAATTAGATACTACACTGACGCACTCGACATCGGTCGTTAACACTTGGCCTCTAGCCCGAATTCCATAGGACTTTGGGTGAATGTCCTAAGTCTAAGATATTGTACTAACCCATAAATAATGAGGCATTCCCTATCCAACTGTAAAGTAAATACAGGCAGGCAGAAAAGTGTGAAAGAGACAAAGGCCTCGTACTCTTTCTAGTGAATGATCAGTTTTAAAAACCGACCACTAGATATCCAGAAGAAGATAGACTTCAGATATCCAGTAACCGTCAAGATTGTACATTTTAATTTGATCTATTCGTGACCTTAGTGGTGTGTGTGGCGTGACAATCTGACCTATTCACGGAACAAGCATGATCAGAAATTGGCCAAAACAGAGACTATGTAAGGAGAAAGTGGAGACTGTCCAGCAATGGAACACAGAATTGGCTCCAAAAAAAATTTACTCTGTAATTTATATCTATACTTTTTATTCATACACCAATACTTTGTTCCAATCCTCTAGTGACATGAGCAAGCAGCAACCAACCCCGACGGCCGCCGCCTCGGCCGCTAAGTCCCCGCGCGTCGACAAACAAGCGGACAGCGCCTGGTCGCGCAAACAGCAGCAGAAGAAGAAGGGCAAGGGACGCAAGTGGTAGAACAAGAATAATAAATGTTTTATATTGTACCAGCAATTTTGTGTTTCATTGTGCTGGAAATAAATAAATTTAACTTTACCCTGGTGGATAGTGCCGAATATTGGCCATATTTACTATTATTAAGATTTAATCTTATATATATATATATATTATTATATTTAGAAAAGGAGAACTGACTGACTGACATATCAACGTACAGCCGAAACTACTGGGGCTAGGAATGTGAAATTTTGCACACGGCTTCCTATTATAATGTAGGGGAGCACTAAGAAGGGGTTTTTGGAAATTTAACCTTTAAGGGGGTGAAAAGGGGGATTTAGGAAAGTACGTAAACCACGCGGACGAAGTCGCGGGAAAAGTGCTAGTACGGGATATTTACCATGTTTATTATTTGAGTTTCCCATATTTCGGCGCTGTTACAAGCGCTAAAGTTAGTAGTCCCGACACACAAAACTCACTGTGCGAGCGGATACAGTGAGATTCGCCCTCACAGTGGCCGGAAATCGTCCCGCGACGTCCCTTACCGTGGGCATCTCCCTGTATTTGAGGGGGCTTACATATAACAAACGTGATTTTTTTTGCACATATTTGCTCGCTGTTGATTACGGGAACAGGTACACGCTAGAAATATTTACTGAATATTTCGTTATATATTAAACACAAATAAAACAAATATTTAAGGGGGCTATCATACAACACACGTGATTTTTTGCCGTTTTTCTAGATATTGGTACGGAACCGTTCGTGCCGCCGAGTCGCGCTTGGCTGGTTTTTTTTTTTAAATTAGTGAATATTTTGAAGTGTCCAAATATACATATTTTAATGTCTTTGGTCCAGATTAAAGATGACATGTTTGAGCAACAGTTCAATGTCAGCGCTTTAAACTTTAAAAGAGACAGATTTACCCTTCGGAATCTTTATCCTCCTTTTTTCCGAACAAAACAGGACTGCGCAGCATGCTCGATATTTTTACGTAAATTTCGTTTTCACGCTTATAAAAACAATTTTGAAAGCTATCCTTCAGGTTCAGGACCCTTCTCAATAGTGGTGCCAACTGGTGAACCAAAAACAGTAGCCCTCATTACGTTCCGCGCAGTCATGCTAATAACACAGAGCTTAATAAAGAGTATCATAATATATCTAATAGTATAATAAATCTAAACAGGGATAGAACATAAAAATAAAACAAATGTCCTCTTATAGTCAAATATTTATTCTATAACTAAATTAATCCTTATCTCTTATTACTTTTCCTTTTAGATTTACCGGGTCTCTGAGGTTTACCGGGCCTAGCATTCTTCTTGCTATTGACCTTGAATGATTTCGTTTTGAAATTACCTTGTCTCTTTTGAGGGGCAGCGCCATTAAACCCTTCGAAATTATTAGAGGACTCCCTAGTATTTAGTTTACCGCCTTTCTTTTTACCGCCAAATCCGAATTTCTTATCTTTCGCAGCTCGTCTTTTATTGACCTTGTTTTGTGGTCCTTTGCCATCCTTGCCTCCTTTGTTGCCACTGCCTTTATTGTCGTCTAGGAATCCTAGGTCTGATGATTTGCCTTTCCTGACACGTTTTAATTGTTCTAACATTTCTTTCTTGTCTGCGGCTTGTTTAAGCCTTGCGTCGGTCTGTAAAATAAGAAGTTTAATTATTTTATGAACAAGTAGCTTTGTCGCGACGAACTGGTGAGGTTCGGTTCGAACTGAGAGGAGGACGCTCAATATCGTTAAAGGTAGGAGTGGAGGGAGGCCTTTGCCCAGGAGAGGGACAGAGCAGGCTAGAAGAAAAAACTAGCTTTTGCCAGCGGTTCCACCCGCTACAACTCGAAAATTATCCCACTGGAAAATCGGGATGAACTATCCTATTTTTATTCAGGTTATAAAGTATCTGTGTACAAATCCGTTCAGTAGTTTTTGAGTGTCCATACATACATCCTCACAAACTTTCTCATTTATTCTTTTGTAAAAAGAAGTAAGGGCAAATTAAAAAGAAAATTATATATTTCTTAAAACATTCCAATGAAAATGCATCCACTTCTCGCTTTAATTTCATAATGCATTCAAACAATGTCCAAGTTAAGCAGCTATATTTTAGTTTTAACATTTGTAATCATAAAAATAATATGTTACCAAATCAAATCTATTTTATTTATTATTTGATTGTGTATGCACGTGATTTTACACGTCAATTTCGTAAGGTGGCAACAATGCACGTGTCAACCCTGGTCAACACTTTAGTTCTATGAACAGTTAGATATTTGCTCATGATTTTTTAAAGTTATCTTTGCTGAATTCATGAAAATATCCAGGGATGAAAGTCTGACATTTTGAATGGTTTTTTTTTATGCTTATGTTTTAGAAATATATAATTCAATGTGGGGCCGTTTAAGTATTACGTCAGCACTATGGGGGGGCGGGGGGTCTTTAATTTGCTTATTTTTGATGACATGGGGGGTAGGGGAGTCTAGATGATGATTACGTCATCGGTATTTATTTACTTTTTTACACGAATGGCGCAAACGCATTTTCGGGAATTCCTGCAAATAATGCATATGTTTAGGTAAAAACAATACATTAATTGAAAAATGTTTACGTAAGCATGGGGGGAGGGGGTAAGAGCTTTGCTTACTTTTGCTGACAAGGGGGACAGGGGGGTAAATAATTGTAATAAATCTGTTTACGTAATACTTGAACGGCCCCTGTTATTCAAAATATAGCTATATACAAAAAAAAAGTCTTTTCCAGTCACAGTCACATCCTTAGTTATGAAATTACTTAATGCAAAACAAATAAATTGCATACTTTCCTCTTAAATTCATCATCTATTCATCTCACTATCCTTCCCTCAAATCATCTATCCTCTGATCATTATTCACGAACAAGTACTTTACACTATATCAAAAAATCCATCAGAGAAAGCTAACAGGGGCGCACAATTGCAACCTCCCTGTATAACTTTCCACTGTGTTCCTTTTGCTAGCTGGAATGGAGCCGGCTTTACCTGTACTCTCTTAGCAATCTTCTTCTGATCTCTGAGCTGTCTAACTTTCTCTGTGCGAGCTTGTGCTGCCTGTTTTGCTAACAGGTTCTTGCGGACCTTCTGCATGTGATCATCAGACTTGGCCATCTCTGCGAAGTAGTCGTCAGGCCTGGAAGGAATATAAAAATGTGTGAAGAGGATGCAGATAGCAGTAATAAGTTTTTTTTTATGAAAGTAGTTGAATTTTGAAACAAATATTAGCTGTATGTATGGATTAGTCTCCTTGAAGATACTTTTAATCTTAAACATTAAGGCTTTCTTTAAATATCTTCAAAGCTGATGGACCACTATACTATTTAGCTACCTGTGGAACTGGATGGCTATCCCCTTCTTATGGATGCTGAATCCTTTTAATTTTTTTTACAGGAGTGAAGAGCTTATCTGATCTTCAGGAATTCTTAACATAATTCCTCTTAATCAATGATCATAAATCACTAGCATTCCGAGACATGTCATTGCATTCAATTCTAGCCTTAGCTTGAAAAAAAGCAAAAATATACTGAATTCATTATCATACCGTCTCGTTGGTACTCCAAGGTCCTTTAGCTTTTTGATACCCTCCACTACAGCAGCCTGAGCCTGTCTATGTATAAGGTTCTCCCTCTTGAACTCATTGAGGACAGGGTCTTGAGTTGGGTCATAGTTCTGTTGGCCTTTACTGTTCTCTTTTAGATTCCTGTGGAATAAAATCTATTTTTAAACTGTTGGGTTGACTGTCTTGAACACCAGCAAGTAATGATACAGCTTTAGATAAAATTGGATGGATGTCTACCACCAAAGATTTGACACGTAAAATGTGTTGAGGGCAGGAAGATGATGATTTGATTAAACTAATAAGATGTTTAGGAAGACCATTGTGTCATCTTGGGACTTTACAAATGTAATAGTCTCCTGCATACCATCTCTGAGTGAAACCACATGAATCTGTGTCCATATACAGCTGATTTGTTGACAACAATTATAAACCCATGAGTTATAAGCAATAACAACTAATGTGGCAATGTTATGAAATATTTCGATTCAGAAACAGTTATTACGTACTTTCTTCTCTGTGCTGTCTCTTGCATTTGTAAGGCTACATCCGGTGCCATTGGTGCCACAGCGGTCACTAAGTCTAAAGTCTCGATCCATGGTAACTTTAGTTGAATATCCTTCAGCTTTGCTTTTAAGTCAGCCACATTATTAACATAGTTCTTCTCAACCCTTTCAATTTCCTCATTGAGGCCAGGCTTTAGCAAGCCTTTGGCAAACGCTTCTTGCAACTACAACACAGAAATTAGAAGATTAATATTACAGGAGTAAATTATTAAATATTACACCACCAAAAATTTAACTTTACAAATAACACCAATATTACTTACTTCCTCATCTGAATCCACTTCTGTGTCGGTGTCATTTAATACAAAGTCACTCATATTGAACTAGTGGTGAAAATGGTGTTAAAACGATCAATACAATATTCCACAACAACATAACCTCAATTTAAAAACGTGTGCCTGACATTGACTTTTTTTGTGATTTTTTGACATGGCTTCAAGGCTTTTATGCCAAGACATAGACATTTTTTTTGGTTCTTTTCGTCCCTCTTTGGGACAGGCAAAGGGAGCTGAGCCCATACAGCCAACCAAGACATAGACATTTGATACAGCGTGATGCGATCCGTTGTTTCTGGAATGCTTCACACGTTCCGTTTAGCTCTTTTTGGACTTAAAAGGATGGACTGCGCTATCCCTAGCCAATTGATAGATAAAATTAGACACTCTAGAAAGGTAGAAATCAATTTATTGCATAGACTTAAAAATAAAAATTGATTTCCTCTCTTTCTAAATAAATATAATATATCTATGGTTTTATCATCTGTAGTCTATGGACGACGTTGACAATGCGTGGACGCCATGACGCATTTTATGCCGACGTTAAAAAAGCGCCGAAATAGAACAAATGCATGTCCATGTATTTGTTCACACGTCGGCGCTTTTTATCGCGATCTATTGTATTTTCAGCGCTGGACGTTGGGCGTTAAAATTTAAACCAAATTATTATGAAACTTCATGTTATTATTCACAGGAGCGTTAAAAAAGCGCCAGAGCTCCCTTAGCATACTGATATATAGAAACACTTCACTCTTTTTCTCTATATTGTATTTCTCATAATTTTGTTTGCCACTGGGACTGTTACCAATCTGTCTAAAATATTCTGTTAATTTTAAGCATAATAAAACCTTGTATTTATGAAAGGTTTTATCAGTTATATCACATACATTCGTATTTTTTTACAAAACCTATTTCCAGTAAAATATGTAAAGCAAACCCCTGCTTTACAAATGTTAAATATTGGAAATAGGTAAAATAAAATTACTAGAAATAAATTAAATAATAGAAACCTTTTTGACGTCTTTACTGAAGAGAGACACGCGACAAAAGATAATTTATGATCAATCAAATCGTCAGTGCTTAAAAAGCGCCAACGCCGAGGTTTTATCGGAACACTTGAATTCGGCGTTGACGCCTTTTAGGCGCTCCTGTGAATAATAACATAAATTTCCATTCGGGTGCCGAACCAGGTATCGGGTCTAAATAAATAAATTTCACCCCTTGGATAACAATGTACTATCGGGGAATACACTTATGCCCTCACAACTCTATGTTTTAAGGGGATTCCCGCTCGGGAATTTACCTGTCTAGTTTATATAACCACTCTGCACGACAACAGCTGATTCGACAGGATGATTCGAATTATAAGATTTTTGAAATTAATTTTAGACTAATTTGATTGAATATTGTATTTTTTTTCTCAAAATGGCAAGAGTGATTTTAAGCCCCTATTCGCACGGGTGCACGGCGCTTTTTTATCGCGCTCTGTTGTATTTTCAGCGTTGGGCGTTAAAATATAGACCATATGAAATTATAATTATGTTATTATTCACACGAGCGCTGAAAAAGCGCCTACGCTTTAATCAGTGCGCCACGAGCTCACTCAGCATATATTCATATCTCTTTATAAAACCTGTTTCCAATATGTAAAGCAGGGGTTCCTTAATTTATTAGAAACCTTTTTGACGTCTTACAGTAGCGACATACAGGACAAGAGTGATTTTATGAACAATCAAATCTTCAGCGGTTAGCTCTAACGCCGCAGTTTTAACGCGACGCTTTTAAAGCGCTTGTGTTAATGGGATTAAAAAGTCCACGCTTAAAAAACACCAACGCCGAGGTTTTAAAGCATAGCTTTTTAAGCGCTCGTGCGAATGGTGGCTGACACTCACTGGAGCACAATCCTTCCAAAGTGTATGTACTAAACAAACTATTGATGTACTCCCAATATTACAGTTATCCTCCTTTTTGAACTCGGTTAAAAACTATTCAGTAATTAATTTAATTAAATTGAAAATTAAACAAACATTATTTTTTTGTACATATTACTAGATTACTAGTAAGTTTTTATTTATTTATTAGTTCTATATAATTTTAGTACTGTAGAATAAATATTAGTAATAGAGTACTGCTTCACATCGCTACCATCTGAGAACGCGCCCAGAAGACTGGCAGCATTGCTACGTGAATGCCAATTTGTAATTAATTTCTCCAATGGACCAAATCAAATTCTTGCTTGGAAACCATAGACTACATAGTAAATCCTTATTTTGGAACGCGTTCGTAATTGGAATTAAATTGTCTATTATTCAGATGAAAAAAAACAAAATAATGTCTTTTATCTCTAGCCATAACCAATATTTACCAATTTGAAATCTTTTTATATCAAAATGTTATATTTGCTATATAATACGTTTATTATAAATACAGAAAATAACTAAATTTAATTATGGCCTAAAAATATACCACAGTTTTCCTTGTTGATCTTCTACACTTTTAAAATATTTTAATGTACTCATTTGACCGGAAGTACTTGGTAGTTCGACATGTTTCGTGAAACCCCCGTTGTTTTGTATCAAGAAAATGCAATGGCCGCCATCTTCGAGTCTCGTGAATGTTTTGGTCGTAGTTACGGACTTTGAGGCCTATTTATTACGTGCTATGCAATTATTTGATGGAAATAGTTTCGCTAAGTACTAGGTGTTATAAATTCGCTCATAAACAGGTCAGTACAAGTTTCCTTCAGTATTTTCTCGAAAAGTGTTTACATCTGGATTTCGTACTGCTTAACTATTGTGATGTTGTCATTTTCTATAAATATTTAGTTTATTCTATATTATAAACCGCTTTTACACATGATACCGCTACAAGTAAGTCATTATTATTTTTCTGAGGTGATATAAATATACAAACCTCATTTTCGTATGTACTTATATTTCTCATGTCTTTGTTACTAAGGGGATTTAGTGGCATTACTTATATAAATATTTCAATTATATCAGTATAACACCGATATATTCCAGTTAAATTTCTCATAAGACGATAGTGTTTACTTTTTTTGATGTTTATTACAGAGACATTTCAGTTTCCGTGCTACAATAATGGCGGCAGTGGATTAACCTATTCGCTTATTTTACGCGTTTGTTCCATTGTTGCTACGACTATTATATATTATTTTAGTGTTATTCTTTATATTTTCTCGTAGGGAACAAAATTAAGTGACTTTCAAATCATTTTGTGGAACAATGACCTCGGCGGTCGTATCCTATTTGTGGACTAAAAATATTTTACCAAGAACATTATGGTTTACATTGCATGTATACCTGATCATTATGAAGATATATGGATAAAGATTAGATTTTCGGTTGCAGTCACATGAAATAAAATTTGGGGGCCGAGGAGCACTCCAAGGCGTCATCTCGGGTTTGACCCAAGATGATAGTATATACAGCATGTCTGCTACATCAGAATACGAATCAGCGGCCCGGCAAGTAAGTACAGCATATTTACCAATATAAAACCCACCATCAAGGTCCCTGACCAGTCCTGCTGACATGGACACTTAGCCACTCACTTAGCACTATATTTGTAAATATTATGATTTTGTAACCAATAACATCATGTTCCTAGACTGCTTTCCTATTTCCCTTACCACTATAATGTTACACAATATGCTAAATCCTGCTTGTACCTAGTGGTCATCCTCAATGTGCTTATGACTTGATTGTAAGAGGTGTGAACTTCTTATGATCATTGCTAAAGTATTTACAAAATTATGGTATAAATATCTACAAACTACCCGTTTTCAGGACATGGTAATAAATAAAGATTTGAAAAGAAAAGTGTATTCATTGATATCCTATTAAGTTTTAGTTTTACAGCTCTTAGGTGAGTAATGTGAGATTGTTTTTTAACCCTTAAATGCGTGATTTTTCCAAACCTTTCGAAAAAATCATAGTTAATGCAAGATCGGTGTTATATTAAAGGAAAAATAATAAAAAAAATCTAGCATCCAAATTTATAATTTTTTTTTTCAAAAATGTGTATGTTGTTTATATACAACATTGCGCGACCGTTGAAGTTACGTAAGTATGGATGAAATAAAAAACAGAAGTTATTCTATAATTAATTAATTTATATCTCATTATGATATTTATAAAAACAATTTTTTTTTTAGTATCACACAGAGATACCTTACACTTTTGGCACATTTTCAAAGTAAAACCAGAGCATTTTTGAAATTTGCACCTCTGCTGCTTTTCTGACCAAATTGCCCAATGGCTCGTCTGGTCCAGTCGTACGTCCTTGGCAGGAACAGCTTGAGCTGGTCCTCGGAACTTCTTCAATTCAAGTTCCCCTTGAATTGAAGAAGTAATGGGGCGACCACGTTTATTGCAATTTGCAGGAAGACCTATCTTACAAAGGATTTCAGCAAGTTCGAACCTAAACTTAGCTAAGTTGAGAAGTTTATCGTTGCCTTTCATCTTATTTACTTTTTTGTACATAATCCATTAATTTATAATTGAAAGGTCCAGAAAGTGATAAAACAAACGCATGGTCCACTTCCTCGTCGCAAGACGATCTCCGGCCACCGTAGGCGCGGGCATGCGGGCAGCGAGTAATGGGCGACTCGCTGTCCGACCATGGACCATGCCCGGGTCGACGGCGCGTTGTGTTCCACGCGCGCCTCAAAGAGTGTCAGCATAGTGACGGGGCCTGTAGAGGGCCAAAGCCTGCCGGGGTCGCGGGACCAAGGGCTTACCGTTACCCCGGTACGTAAAGGGCTAGTGAAGGACACCGTGGATTTTAGTCAGTACAAGTCTGACAGTCCCTCCCGCCCTGCCCTGGGTGGGAGGACTCATTTGATGATTTTACCACGCAAAAAAAAAAACATAAATAACAGCCTATTTGCATCGGTAATGAGATTCCGTTTTCGCCAGACCACAGGTCCATTTCTAGGCCGTCTGGAAGTCCCATGCGATGAAACTGCTACATCTTCATCTGCCAAAATGGGGGGGGGGTCTTGCATATCCTCAACAAGATCATTTACAAGAGGGGGGTCCGGATCATCAGCAGCGCTATTCTCACCTTCATTTTCAACTTCACCTTCATTTTCAAGGTCTCGGAGAACGTCTCGAACGCTATTATAATAATTGCCTTCGTCTTCTATCTCGGAGTCTGATCCATCTAAACCATCTTCTGAGTCCTCAAGACTTTCTAAATATTTGGAAATTTCGCTTTCTAGTAAGCGCGGCATGCTGAAAAGCAAAAGCAAAGCCCTTCACCAATCATGCATTTTTTTACCAAGAAGCGCGCAGTGTAGTTTTTATACAACATACCAATTTGTGTTATTTTCTACTAAACGTGTAAATTATTTCTATGTTTTATACTTTTACCATGTATTTGAAGATATAATCAAGCAAAATAAATAAATTTATAAACTTACGTTATGTTTAGCGAAGTCTAGACACTGCTTCAAAACAACGTTTGCGCCAAAACCTATGTTATTGTCAAAGTGACATTTGACATTCAATATTTAAAAAAAAAGAGAAATATTTTTTATGACCAATAATAAAAAAGTAAATCGTATACCGTTCAGAAACACAAATTATTAGACAAAATAATTAAAAAATCATAAGACGTTATTTTTCATCGATGGTTTTTGGAATGTTGTATTTATACAACAGTGCGCATTTAAGGGTTAAATAAATATATTTACTAGGCATTTAGTACAAGTTTTATTAAGGCATTTGATGTAATTGTCATTCTATGATTACTTTTTGCCAATACTGTAATCATAACATTTTAGCTTAACTCTTGTGTTGAAATCTGTGTTTCATGTAGTAAAACTGCACTATCATAACTGGCTTGCCTTAGTCAAATCACAGTGCTTAGACTTAACAAGTCACCAGCAACACTATGTATAATTTGAACTGTTTATTCATGCACATTATGCAGAAGTGTCACATTTAATTACAAATTCGAAATTATGTGCATTGTCTGCATTTACTGAATTCCACAAAAATAATTTGATTTTGTATTTTGTTATAGGATTACGGGCCGACCACCTCCAGTGAAAATGTTTACGAACATGTATTGGATCACAAATTAACAAATATGAATGTATCTAGTGTGAGAACTCCTGTGTTGAGGGCCCTGCCCTTGTCTCCCACTCAAGCTGATCCTGAACCTGACTCCACACACCCTGAAAGTATAATTCAATCTGTGCACAAAGTAGACAAAGAAGTTGAATACCACATTGCAGAGAAACATTGTGATGCAGATATGTCCGTGGACTCCCTCTCTGGCATTGTGAGGCTTGAAGAAGCCATAGATAATGTAGGGCGCATAGCGTACCCCATATTACATGAACCAGAAGATTCTAATGATAGCAATTATTTAGATAACTCTACCACCCTCATTCAAGCTCCACTGAGTACAGCAATTGTTCAGAATGTTACTAAATTGCCTCAGAACTTTACAATTAATGTTGATGCAGCTGTCGGAAATATTACATCTATACAAAATGTACAAGATGTATCTGGAAACCAGACCTTATGGCTACCTACAATACTTGCTACCAGTGCTCCTACCAATGACCCCAAGATGGATGATGATAGATCACAAGCTGGTGTTTCCCAAATCATTATCACCAGTGAGAGCTATGTTAATGATTCAACACAAGCAAGAAGGTCAAACATAGTCACAGAGACTAACTTCATAGGTCGACCCAAGACATCCAAAGTTCAGATTTTAAGTAATATATCTATTCCGAAGAATCCAAACTATAACCAGCAATACTTAACTGGGAAAGAAATGACTCCAGTATATGGCACACAGAATCATGTTTACAAACTGAGCAATTCAGTTCTTTGTACTAAACCCCAGAAGAATCAATCATTGATTGGGTGCTCCACCTTATCGCCAAATATTGTGAACAACAGCCCTATCAAGAATGTGCCCTACAATCATACATTTACCAAAAGCACAAACTTAAATAAATCTTTGAATAAAGTAAACAATGGTGCTAATCTAAATGCTATGGTTGCTGCCTCCTCTGGCAACACACAATGCCATATTTTATCTCGTGTTGTCTCTGGACCTAACAAGATGTCTGTTCATTCTGGAAGAAAATCCGTCAATACTTTTAAGGGGTCCAAGAGCTCTGGACAAGTCTCCAATCAGAAAAATCAGTCAAGGCCAATTAAAATAATACAGCAGACTGGGTCAGCTAACAAGTCCGAGGCTAAGTCTTGGCCTGTCGCCAGCGTCACATACAAAAGCCAGCAGCCAAACTATGGAGTTGTGGACTCTAATGCTTCAAAAATAATTCAGAAAGTCGGCAGTCCTACACATAAGAGTCAATCAGTATCTCTGTCAAAGTTCCCTCCTAAAGGAGAGCGTCTAGTATTACAGTCTCCATGTGGCCCTGTTTTAATTTCAACTGCACCAATTAGTACGAGTTTACCAAAGGGGCCCCACTATGTGCAATCAGGGTCTACTCCTAATTTACGATATGTTCAGACATATGGACCTGCAGATAATCCAATATCCACAGTGTCACAAGTGTCTGCAAACCAGCAGCTGACAGCCCAGATCCTGCAGTCACTTTCACAGCCCAAGTTGATGCTGCAACCAAGTCCTACACCAATCAATCATATAACTACACTATCGCCTACGCCTGAAGAACCAGTGGATATCAAACCTATAAATCAAAAAAGGATTGTTGTGTGAGTATACATAGATGGATTTTCAATAAAGTATGTACTTAAAGTATCCAATGCTGATTTTTAAAATTTTCTTTGTTTCAGTGGTGACAAAACAACACTACTTACTGAGGACGATATAATTGGCATGGAGGAGAGACCAAACCTTTCAGAAGAATTGAGGAGGTACTCTTTCCAGCCCTTAGCCTTCGTGATGTTGGACCACACTTACGCCCAGCCTGCCCAGAAGCAGCCTACAGCTACGCCGCCCACGACACCGGTGTCCACTGGCCCACCACCCACCATCATTTCACCAACATTAACTACATCACCAATGAGCCCTTTAAAACGTAATTCACCTGTTATCATGTCCACTGCTTCTTACGAAATGCCTTTGACAGTGCCTACCAGTGTTGTTGGAACACCTATACCTGTATCTTCTATACAAATGGCGCCAATAACGTACAAGCCACAGCCGCCTCCACCACCTGACGATGATGCTGCCTCTGTGATTTCCTCTATAGATGGAGACAGGAAAGCTAATCGAGGTGGTAGTGATACGGAGACTGCTCCTGAAGGTGAGGAGGAAGGCAAGACCCGATGCATCTGTGACTTTACCCACGACGACGGTTACATGATATGTTGCGACCGCTGTGGCGAATGGCAGCACGTCGACTGTATGGGTATCGACAGGCAGAACATACCAGACGCCTACATGTGTGAGTTGTGTATGCCGCGTCCAATAGACCGACGTCACGCTCGTGCCATACAAATGAGGAAGAGAGAGGAACTCAGCGCTCTTGGTGGTTCAGATACTGACTCTTCTGAAAGCAGTCGACTTCCAGGACAAAGACGAAAACGATTACTGACTGTTACCACTTATACCAACACGAGTGGGTCATGCGTCACTACTTATAACTCTAGCATCCCAGTGCTTCCACCCTTGCCACAACCATCATTAGCATTACCCAAACGAGGGCCGAAGAGACCGAAGAAACCAGAGGTCGTTCGGAAAGGCACTAAGAGAAAACTATCAGAAAAACGTGTGAAACGCAAGAAAGAAATGTTATTGAATAGAAGTAAATATAGCTCTACAATGTCAAATCAATCACACTTCCAGGACTCTTATGAATTAGCTGTTACAAACCATTACAGCCCAGAGTTGCGGGCCAAGATAATGAAGTACAGCAGCAAATTGGGCAATACTCCTAACATGGCGTATGCTATGAACGCGCATTTATGTACTACAGTACCCCATGCTGGTGGAAAAATACTGATTGCAACAAAGGACTTAAAAGAAAACACGCCAGTAATAGAATTACGTGGCAAGTACATGTTGTCTAACCAGCATAGGCCACAACTACAAAATTCTGCCAGAGCAGGAAGCCAGAAGCCTGGACCATTCGTATTTTTCTACAGATTGCCGAAAGACAACACGCAAATATGTATAGACACAAGAACATACGGGAATGAAGCGAGGTTCGTTCGTAGATCTTGTAAACCCAATGCCGAATTACAACACTGTATAGTAAAAGGCACATTACATGTTTATTTAGTAAGTATTGGAGTTGTCCAGTCCAATACTGAAATAACTGTGGGTCACGATGCTGATGGCAGCAAGCAGCCATGCGCTTGTGGTAACCCGAAACATTGCAAAGTGAACGGCCTCAACACTTTGGCGTCAAGAAAGAGCGTCGACTACCCGCCCAGGGAGAAGAGAAGTAGGAACAGATGCTTCAGTTCTTCATCTCCAGCCTCCCCACCTCTCGCGCCCCTTGTCACCACACCTATCAAAGAATTCACGCCTCAATTTCCCGT
Source organism: Agrotis puta (assembly GCA_943136025.2). Classification (NCBI taxonomy): domain Eukaryota; kingdom Metazoa; phylum Arthropoda; class Insecta; order Lepidoptera; family Noctuidae; genus Agrotis; species Agrotis puta. The sequence continues at coordinate 2,497,675 of OW964168.2, forward strand.
AATCAAATCAGAAAAGAAATCTCCACAACAGATAAAACATGAATACCCACCACTGTCTCCTGTTAAAACAGCTGTAATGGCCTTGAACTTCGATGAACCGCCTAAAACTGAACCAATAGAAGAAGATATAAAACCTGAAATAGATCTGATAGCTAAAGAAGAAATGAAGCCTGAAGAAATAGATGAGCCAGACTTCTGTAAAACAGAACCTATTGAAGAGAAATTTGATGAAATAAAAAATCCTGAGCTTATTCCACTTCCAGATGTAGAAGAACCAAAACCAATCGTTGTAACGAAAGCAGAAGTAAAAGAGATAAAGGAAGTTAAACAAGAGAAAGAGCCTGTTTATTCTGATGAAGAGAAACCAGAAAAAGTCGAAGAGAAAAAACCTAAAGAGGAACCAAAAATAGAAGAAGATAGACCAGTGACAAGAGAGTTCATGGCTAAATCAGCGTGTCACGACAGATCATCAAGGTCCAGTCGAACAACTTGCGTAAACCAAGACTCTATGGACGACAAAACAGATGATTCTCAAGATAAAATACAGAATAATAACAAAGAGAAAGAAAAGAGAAAAATGGTTAGTTCGAAAAACGCTATCGAAACTCAACCACCTAGCCTTGGGACCAGACAGAATTCTAAACCTGTATCTAAATTACAGACGCGCGAGGAACGTAAGATGGAAGCTATAATGAAGGCGTTTGAACGCATGGAAAAAGCTGAACAGCGCAAACAGGAGGTCAAAGAAAGGCAGAAGAGACGAGAGTCCGATCCCCACCCCAATGCTAATGATAAGGATGATGACGAAGAGGTTCACAACACATCGAAAAAGAGGAAAAAGTAAGTTCATATTGTCTATAGTTACATTCCTGCTTGCTCTAATTACAATCTTGAAAACTCATTTTCTTTATAATTGGCAAAATTCCAATTTTAAACAACTATTATAGGAGGTAAATGTGTTATGTTTTGTTCAATAAAATGAAAAATTAACAAGTGCTGTTGCAGGTGTTTGATAAAAAACGAGTAGATTGAAACATGATTAGAGAAGTGAGCAATAAAGTTTCATATTTTATAATATATTTTGAGTGTAGATAATTGTTTAACAAAATTATTGTTACTTTGACGCTCGACATAGCCCTCTTGATTTTGTCAAGTATTTTTTACCCTTTACAGCCGAAACAGTTAGGGTATTAGAAAATCTTACTTATCAAACCAAGTCACTACTTTGAATACGTGTTATGCTGAGAATTTTCTAGAAATCTGACTCATATACTGACTCATTTTCATTTATTCCAAGCCTCATGCTTTATCCAGCCTGAAATATTTAGCAAAACTTATGTTAAAATCATGTGTAGGCGCAAGGGCCGTGCCCGTACGACGTCGCAGTCCAACCGACGTCGCCTGAACTCTGCTGACAGCGATATGGTGACGTCAGGTGACGAAGCTCCGTCTACGCCGCTCACGCCGCCTCGAGCGGCCCCAGTGAGGCGGGACAGTGGCCTGCCGCCGCCCAGCCTGGACCATGAGCGGACCAATGATGGACCTCCGCATGACGTGTGTCGACAGGTACGTGGCGACTGTTATGTTATTGAACATTTAGAATCAACTTTTACCATGCATAAAATTTTGAAAAATAATAATAGAATAATTCAATTACAATACTATATAAATCGAATAAATAACTGGTATCCTGTTGACTACACAATAAATAACTTAATTAGTTTAAGAATTGTCTACATCATATTTTTTAATTTCAGGAATTGGGATTAAGTTCTGCATGTCTTTTAGTCGAAGCAGCTGTAGGGTCAGTGGAATCCGCCTTCAAATTACCAAAAACTAAGAAAACAATGGCAACAGAATGGATAGGGAGGTCGCCTGAACGGACGCCATCGCCTTATAGGTCCCCTTATAGACCTACCTTAGTGTCCGCGCCATCCCTAGAAAGCTTGGTTAGAGTCGCATCGACAATGATCGGCGATTTAAGTGGTGGTCATGATTTAGATCATGAGGAAGATAGTACTAGAGCGTCTCCCCCAAGAACCCCTGGGAGAGATCGAAATAAACCTCCGAAGAAAGCAAAGCGGATAACGAGGAGTACACCGCCCGCGGAGGTACCTGAGGTAGTCCAGCCAATTATACCGCAACACAGTGCCAAGAAGAGATGGTTGAGACAAGCCATCAGCGAAGAGAGTGACTCGCCTGTTGCAGGTTTGTGCTTGAATCTCATGTAACAATTGTTTATTACTTCTTTGAACAATGTGTTTCAATGTTGAATTTTAGATGTATTTGTTTCAGAATCGCCCCCCAACGAAATGGTGACACCATTGAAGAAGAGGCGGTTAGCGAGAGAATCACTTTCTTGCGAACAGAACACTATTGTGCCTGTAAGTAGCTTTGCAAATTGTCTTGTAGAAATTGCTATCATGAAAGTTACTAACCCCTAAACTTTATTTGCGCAGTGTAATGACGAAACATCGCCTATTTTAACGTCAGAAGACTCGCCCGTCAAAGATGATACGCAAGCATTGACGAGGCAATACAAAGTTCGAAATATTATGGATAGTATATACGGTAGAGATAGGACTCGCTCGGACAGTGGCCAAGGCTCTGACGACCAGTGCAATATAGACAGTGACGTGTTAAACATGAACATTAAGGGCCCCCATGACAGTGAGAACATTAGGAGAATAATAGGAGTGCCGACGCCTGAAGAAGAACTTCCGCCTGAAATACCCAAACCAGATGACATCAAAACTAATAATAACAATGTTGAAATAGATGAAAGTAATTACAATAAAGTAGTGCCAATGGAAATTGATACTACGATACCTGCACAACCAAAAATACAAGAGTCTGTTGACAGCAATATCGACGTGAAAGGAATTGAAAGCCCAAACGATAAACTGAACAGCTGCCAGTCAGCTGACACGAGCGGGAATTCTTCACCACAGCGCGACGAGATGGACGATATACAGAAGAAAATACACTCCTTCCACACAGAAAACATACAGATATTAAAAAGCAGAAATAAGAAACCCAAAGAGAAGAGGAAGAAAGTGAATCTAAACTTCGATCTCAATATGGTGGATGATCAGATCAGTGTTCAACTGAGGACTGAAAACGACACATCAAAACCAATCGAGATCAATGGGGATATTCACGACGATATAAATGATGTTCATGGTGATGTCAAAGTAATTGTTTCTCCTGAGAACATACCTTTACCGCCTGTGGAGTCAATACCTTTGCCCAATCCAGAAAACATACCGCTGCCCGAGGAGCCTAGTCCGATGCCCGTGATACCGCCGCCAGAAACGATACCCCTGCCTCAAGAGCCCATGAAGCCAGTGAAGATAGCACGCCCCGTATCGCCCGTAGTAGAAAAACCCGAGAAAATCGACAAACCCTTCTCAATCGACAGGCCGTCCGTCTTGGAGAATTCAACTCTACCTTTCTCGTCACGTTTTAGTTCAACGGGGCTCTTCTCTGGCATCTTCAGCAACATGTCTCAATCATTCAACTTGGACCGGGATAGGGACAGTTCAATAAACGAGAATGTTCCAAACATGTCTATAATAAAGAGTGCAATAGATAGGACTACAAGTTTAGATAGTAGTTTGTTTGACAAGGACAGTATTACGCCTGTGGACGAACTGAAAAGTGTCCAGGAGATATTGACGCGAGTGAACAATATGGACTCAAATAACAGTGTGATATTATCGGGGGTGCTGAGCAGTTCCAGTAAAGCGGGTTTGTTGGCGCCGTCGCCCAAGCCGCTCGCCAAGCCGTACTGCCCGCGGACCAACGACCCCAGACTGAACCCTCCGCCTGTAGAAAAACCTAAACCTGTAAGAAGGAAGGTGAGTGCACTTTAAAATTGATATTTTTACTTCCTACTTGCCTATCGCCAACTTAAACGGACATGCAAGGACCTATTTATCTTCAAAAATCAAACACCGCGATTTCTTTACAAGGCTTACCATTACCCCTACTAGAACAAAAAGCTGTGAATGATTTTTTATTTATCTACCTACAAATTAAATAGCCTGAACTGTTGTGTCAAAATGCGTAAAACCAGATCAAGGTCACAGATTAGATAATAGTAAAAAATGATGTCCATGTGATGTTAAAGCTGTAGACTAAATAGTCTACATTCAGTGTGTTTGTATACAGAGAAATTATATAATTTATATCTAGTTATTTTAATCGTTTCTTATCTGCGGTAAAAGTTAGAGGTTAGAAACTTTCGCTTGTGCCGCGTTTCTGAACTCAATTTATCTGCAACACAGAGTATAAATAGTGTAAGTATAGAAATAATAGAATCTCCCAAGCGAAGTGACGATCTCGAGTGTTTCAAAACAGTGCATCGACCGATATGGCGACGGATGTTATTCTAATGCTAGAGCACAGCTATCGGAGCTCGACGAAGATTCAATTTCGAAATGTTCGATAAACTGAGCTTGTAAAATGAATTTATTATGAAAATGCTGGTCACACTTGTCTGACAATGAATGTTGTTTTGAGAGGTTGGTAAGTTTTTAGTTTGGAACAGAGCCAGAATTTTTAGTCAGCGTTCCGTTCTACGCCTGAGATCTGACCAAAATATAATACAGAAAATAAATTTGTTTTAGATTTTACTCTAATTATGAGCAAACCTGTAGCAAACAATATAATATAGGCGTAGTAATAACCTAATTCAACGTGGCAGTGTCAAATGTTCATGCATTACCGGATTCAGAAATTCCGGAAACCTTTATAATCCGGAATATTCTGTGCAGCTCTCTATAACGGAGTACCGCAAGCGGCACCTCGGCGGCTGCACGGAGGAGGGCGCAGGCTCGTCGTCCGAGGCCGGCGAGGCAGGCTCGGGCGGCGAGGCGGCGCCCGAGTGGTCCAGCGAGTCGTCGGGCGCCGCCTCGCTGTCGCCGCAGCGCTTGGACCAGGCAGCGCAGGCCGCCGCCGACGAGCTGGAACAGCGCTTGCATCGGGAACTCGCCGCCGAGCAAACGCCTAAAGGTGTGTAATCGCACGTAGGTATAATCCTCGACCAATATAACTTGGGACATTAGGGTGGCCGCTGCTTGATTAGTAAAATCAATCTGTTCATAGTCCCAAATTCCACCATGTTTCAAGTAATGTTGGTCAACTTATACAAAAAAACATATCCTGTCTCCTAAAACAGGAACTAAATGCCACCACCTCAAATACTTCTTTTATATGGATATTCATAACTAGAAATAAACCTTTACGAAATGTTGGTAATAAAAACAGACTGCAAAGCAATCATTTATCCCCCAGTGTAACAACATAAAAACCAGTATAATATTCCAATCGATTGAATAAAAGTCACAATCTGATTATGGAACTGCATCATCGCATTGTGGGCAATTGTGGCGTCAAGTGGGACACGCAAGCAATTGATTCAATTGGTTGATTCGCCCGCGCACCGGTTACGTGCTGTCATAGACGATTAACGTCGTGCCTTGTTACGTTTCCCTCGTGAATGTGAATGCGCTTTCAAAAGGAAATGTGGAGTGTCGAACAGAATATACTCATAACCAGTTTACATTATTACCAACAATGGGACACAGTTTTAGGTTTACTTAACAGTTTGTCTAAAGTTCATTGATAGCATAACGAAAACTGAAATAAGATACAACTAAAGGATCATATCGAGTGGATAAGTACTATTACCCCCCCCCCCCCCCCTTGTACTTCCAACTGAGATCATCAATCAGTTTGCTAATTATACTGCCATTATGACGATATTCAACGCTCGTTACGTACCATTTATTATAGCCAGCTATAAAGAGCTCTATGTCTACTCGTAGAATGGTGGGTACTTCCTCTCATAGGTAGGTCTATCTAGGTTATAAATGGGCTGTAAGAATAAAACTATTTCATATAATTGAGTTTGTTTAGCCAACTAAACTTAAGTACTAGACGATTAATTTTGAATATATTGACCATTATTATTCATTTACAGCTGAAACAGGCATATACTGAAAATATTCTCTCGTGGGTACACGTTGCGACTGCGTTATGCAATAATCGACCCCAGTTTATCGATGCTTCGTTTGTTTTTATGTTAAATTCATTGATAAAAGCGTTTCACACAAACATTTGCTGTTGTTATGTCAAGTATTTCCATAGCAACTTTGCGCGTAACAACCTTATCTATACGAGAATTATTTATGCGCGTGTATGCGTCGAGAGTAGCAATCTGAAGTGGGAAATTGCTGAAAGCCCTGTAGTTGCAAACATAGGTAAAGTTGCCCGCAAAGCGTTTGAGCGCCCATGTATAGGAGGCTTATTTGGGTTGGAACTAATATTTATTGGCTTTATTCCGAAATGTAAAGGCAAAAAGAAGCTGGCAATATAATTAAATCAATCATTTACAAGGTCGAAAGATTCGCACCAATAAGTCCGGCAAAATTAGAGAGGCTCCTCAAACATAATAATGCAAATATTATTTTAACAGTATGGACTCTGTACAATTATAAACATGCTAATTGATCCACATAATAAGTACACAAACAAGAAGCCAACCATCTCAATAAAACTAACAGAAGTTCTGTTGAAATGATTAAGACAAAGCAATAAGCGGTGCGCATATACGAGCGAGGAGCTCAGCAATAAAGACTAAAATCATTACCGTCACGACCTTGAATACGAGTGTAAACACAATACTGCGCCGCACAGAATTCTAACTAATATTCATGCGAGGTTTTTTTTTATTTTACTCCCACATGCCAGCGAGCTGAGATAATCTGACACCTATATTATATCTTCTTATACAACATCTTATAGCACTCACTTATAATAATTATGGCGGTGGTAAAAGAGTTCGTAAAGTGCACCAGCACATTATTTTTAGCTCACGATCTCGGTAAACGTGACGATCGTAGAATGGGGTTACTGTTTTCGTTTTTAGTAATTTTAGAATGTTTGAACTTAGGTTTATTAGAAAGTTATACTGTGATGTAAATGTTAGACGTACATCTGTTAATGATGAAATCTTAATGATTGAATTGAATGATGATTTCTTCTTACTATTTTTGAGTATTCGTTCAGTGCTCCATGTTTTCTCATAAAATGCTTGTCAGTGGCGGAATCTTCTCATCCCTACAATGTATGAGCGTATGTGATACTGATAATTCATATAACTGCGCAGTAAACATCAGTGTTCTGATTGTGGTATGTAGTTTAATGAAAAACGTAAACATGTTTTAAAAATAGCCACAGCCCACGTGTTTATTATGTATGCAATTTTATTCAACACCACATTTACAAAATGTTTCGCCAGTCAAAAATATAAATAGGTACATTACTTAATAATTTGACCTATTATTTGAAGCATATTCTTGTCTGTGCAGGTGTTTTTGACGCCCAGCCCACAGCATCAGAGCGCCAACGGGAGAACCTCAGCTCGCGGTTAAGACGGGAGTTTGGTCTTGCCTTACCCGACGACGAAGAGGCGAGACCACCTACCGAAAACACCGGTATGTCTACTTGGAGACATAATGAAATTATGGGACACGGTGCTGGCAGCGTGACCCAACACGTATTTGAAGCTCCACTGGGACATGACAGACGAACACACATGGGCCATGCAGGACCCTCTCTTGCTCCATCCAACTGTCATGAAGACCCTTGGGGACAAAACACAAAATCCTTGGAGCAAATGAGACACCCTGTTGATGATCAATGGAATAATAATATGTATAGTACAACTTATGGCTATAAAACAGGAGTAAAGGGGTTAAAGTGGGGAAGAAGGGGTGTATGAATTGAATCATTGTAAAAATAGCAGTAACAGTAGGGGTATTAATGGCCAGATCTTGCTACATAACTATGTTAAAAATAAATCTTGCTTATAGAAAAAGTATTTGGTTTGTGTGCAATCATACTTGAAGTAAAACATAGGGTAATAATCTATGGTATCTCTACTCAGATACTCTACTGTGTAGTATGTAGAAATGAAATCACTAGTAATATTAATTTTGTACATAATACATAGAGATATTATGTTGGCATGTTGAATAAACTTTGTTTTATACAAGTATAGTGTTGTCATTTCTAAACGCTGGTATCTTTGTCCGGCAGATGGCGCGGGCGGTGCGAAGCGGGGCGACAGGTAGTCGGCAGTGGCCTGGCGCACTGTAACACATTATTTTTGTAAATCTCAGACGGACTAACCCCCGTCGTCTGTATTATATAATAACTAGCATAAAGAAACTTTTCTATGAGTGTACGTTAGATGCGATGCGCGCATATTGTATATTTCCGTTTCACTTCTACGTTTTTATTTCCCACGGTTTTTCTGCAAGTACAAATTGTTTTTATTTCCCTTTGTACATATTGTATATAGGAGAGTTAAGATAATATAATATAGGGAACCTACTCGGTAAAGTATATATGTATAATGGTATGAAAGATTTTTATATATGTACAATGTTTATGTATCTTATTGATATATTTATTTTTATCGATAAATTCGATATTGCGTTTAGGGAATGATGGCTAGGATTTTTGTACGCATAATGTTTAAGTAAATTATAGTTGTTTTTATTATTTGTTTTTACTAGCATACATAGGGGTCCGAGGGCTCGTCCTAGTTCTAGGTCTCTTGTTAGTGTTATAGGTTTCACGTCTACTTAGAGTCGTTTCAACAGATACGCATCGTCGCATCAACCATTTCTAGAGGTTCATCTGTGTTAAATTTTAAGTGGAGCGTATCATGCAAAGATTTTGTTTCTTTGATCCATCATCACAAGGACATGAATGTTGAGGCAGCTGGGTAATAGTGTTCTGAAACTTTGTCCACGACACCACCTTGCAGTTTGTCCCTGCACAGGTCGAAAGTGAATATTTATTGGTTATGTTTCAAGTATATTAAAATATGTGGACTAAATTGTTCAAAATAAAAATTGTTTAAATTGCAGAGTTGTAATGTGGTGTCGTGGGTGAAGACTTAGTTTAGCGTGGCTTTTGCATCCAAATTGGATAGACGAGGTCGTGAAAATTGACTGATATGAATTGCAATCACATTAATAGTACTAATGAAATACCTGTTTGGTTTGACACAACAAATAATCAAAGAAAACAGATTCTAAATAAGCACTGATTACTTGTTAGTAGTATCTTGTGCTATTTGTTAATGAGTTAGGTATATCTTTGTACCGAATTTGCAATGTGTTACAAATGATCATATGTAGAAGTCTTCATGATATGTACTGTGTACATAGTGTGCTGGTATTTGCATTGGATAACGACGTGGTCGTTGAGATGTCGATTTTTGTGTTCATTGTTATTTTGCCGAGTGTTTGTAACACATTGTTTACACAGCATAATGTTAACAAGGGTAAGGTTTTAACAAATTTATTTTTAAACTCTGCATTTTAGGGCTTTACTGCCACCTTACTTTATTTTGTAACAACTAAATTGCAGAGTTCAAAATAAGGTTGTATTGTAACATTCTGCCATTTTATTCTGTAATTGAAGATGTTTATAATTACAGTTACTTTTATACATTTGAATGTTATGTGCTAATATTTGCAATTGTTAATAAACTGCCAACTGTAAATACTTCTTTAATAACAACGAATCGATGTTGTGAATAACCTCGGGCTAAAATAGTGTTTATGGCCGAAGCACCCAGTGATGTAAGGAAGCTATGTGCAGATGCACTTGCAAAATATTCTGTTTGTTATATTTAGGTAGGCTTCCATAGGGATTCTAGTTTTAGTTTTCAGCTCTACTTATAAGCAACATTTGCATTCATAGACAATGGAGTGCCGTCTCTGTAGTTGCTGTCTAATATTCGCAGTGCGATGTTGCCTTAAACCGCTATTACAGATTATGTAGTCTAATTTATTACAGAATATTATCTTGCGTTTAAACTGTCGGGTATGAAACTAGTGTTGTGCGTTACATTTGTAGTTCATACCCATTGATTCGCTTCAGTGAATCATTTCTACTTCCATGATTTCGTCTGTGACTTATATCGCAATAATTAGCTTCTATGCAATAATGCTTTTGACAGGGAATATATTTTTAAAGTTCCTTAAATTTTCGTGCTTTTCTGTGAAATAACAGACGCTGATTTTTTGATAGTGGGTAACTATTCGATTGGGGTCATTATTATTGGTGGAATTTGTCCAATTTTAGGTAAATTAATCGGTGGATATTGTTGCAATTTAGTGTAATTCTATGTAGTTAAACTACGTTTGTAATGCCCAGTGTCTGACGTTTCATCCAAATTATTGCTCAAATTTTTTAACATGGTTCCAGAAAATTGGTATCGAGGAACCCCTTTGTGTTTAGATGGAGTGCTTTTTGCGGTCTGTAACATGTGATGCTCTGGTATCATACGCTGCTTATTACGTGTCAATTAGTCTCGATGATTGTAAACTTTGTATAATGCACTTTTAATGATGAGTCATTTATTTTCCGAAGATAAAATGATTATCTTGAATCCAAGTGAGCTGTGTGGCTAACAAGTACATATCGAAGTGACGTCTCAATTAACTTGTTCTCTAATGTTTGATTTCCTATTTCGTGCAGCCCTTCTAGTAAGTTTCGCATACCCCATTGGGGTCGTCACTGAGCTACTACTTAAATTTTTAAGTGTTTTACGCATAATCTTTAAAACTTAGATTATAGTCAAATACGTTGCAATAATACGCCTTGAAGGCAAATACACATAGTTATTAACACACAGAAAATATATTTTAACAGCTTTATTTAATCCATGATTTTATTATTTTTGTATTGTAAAAAAAGAATTGTAGGAAGATTTTTATGATTTTTTCTATTGAATCAAATGTAGATTAGTATGAAATATTGAGCATTTCCGCAGCCCGACTAGAGCGACAGTGTCGGTCTCGTGTCAAATAGATTATGTAAATATTTTGATCTGGTTTTAATAAACTGTAAATTAATTGCTTGATATCTTCTTGTTGGAATACGTTTTGTTGTAATTTTATTGAAAACAGTACTTCCAGCTAGTCTTTCTCTCAACATTATTAATAATTGAAATAGTACTCTTAAAGTAGAATTTGAAATAGTAGTAGATTAATGAAATCACATGGCAGCCCAGCATATGTATATACATACGGATTTATAGGACAACAAAACGCACTCCAACATTTTAATGTTTCTGTAGTATATTAGATGAAAATCTTTGTGATAAAAATTTCTTAATTATATCAACCCGTAGAGAAGCGTCTGTGTATATACTATGATAGTTAATGTTAAGTGAAAGCTATATTTTGTTATGGTGAACAAAAAGCGCACTCTCTATCGTTTGCCATATTATGAAGCTAGTTGATTGGTACTTCCGAATCCTTGTGATCGCACCCACCTTGGCTTGTCCCGCTCCCCCGTCGGATATGTTTTTATGTAAGGTATTCGATGTAACAATGGAATATTTTGCAATATATATATATTAATATAATTTTTTAACGCTAAGTGGATCGTAAATAGAAAAGCTGTATATTATCCAGATGTTAAATATTATTATTTCTTCTCAATGTTTGAACTAAGCATGTAAAATTTAAAATAATACTAGAGAATAAAAGATGTTATGATAATTAATTACATAAAATCTTCGTTTGAATGTAGCCTTTCCTTTTATCCTAATATAAAAATTATCATTAAATAATACACGCGACTCCATAAAATATTTAACATTTATTTCTTAAAGATGTATTTACAAAATATAAAGTACTTAAACATTTAACAGACTATTTTTAAATGGTATCTAGAACGAACGTTACGTAAAATTTGACACTTCTTTGCACATTGAACTCTAACCTGCGGTATATAATATTTTGAGTGAGAATCCAATGTTTAAACAATCATAAAAACAAACTTTAACGCTAAATAAAAACCTCAGTCTTTATCTTGTCCACTAGGGGACACCACACCTATTTTTTTACCACCACTCGCTTAAAGTAAATAAAAATTAAAATATTTGAAACAATATTCAGCAGCTCCCCATATGCGAAATCCGTATTCAAATGAATAAAGCGCATATTAGGGCTGTGGAATTTTGGTGGGAAAATATATCTTAAAAAATAAAATTTAATTTGGCCTTGAATCAGAAAGCTCAAAATAATGTTTCAAATTAATTAGTGACGACGTCTGATTTCTGCGGGGATTTATCATCAGTTGGTGTAAGGCTATTTCTCCAGATGATACTATATCAGCACAATATTAAACACATTCACACACGAAATAAAAGCTAGAATGATGTTCTGACTTCTGACATTAAATTTCCTAATTTAACTGTTATATTGTACTGTTGTACTAATATAGCAAGTATCAAATGTAGAACCGTCCTCCTTATACTGATATTAATACACCACAGCGATCAGTATATCTTGACTACACTTATCACAGCCGTAACTAAGAACACTGAAAACATTGTCCACACCATCAATACTTCTTCAAACAAAAGTTTTCACAGTATGCCGCCGCCGAAACTATGGGCATAGCGTGTTCATAGCTAAAAACCTACGACTAATAATGTCCTTTTTTACTAAGCCCACAGAATAAATTATTTTTAACGAAACACTTGTTGATTATGTATGGTATGTTGCAACTATTTACATTTGCAACGTTCCACATTGCACTTCAATTTGACTCACATTTGACTAGAACAGCTGAAGATTATGCAAGTTTTAGGTAAATTAAATATTTAACATGAACAGTTGAACTATATTTTCTGGTACGAGAAAACTTGAATTCCTGTTGTTGCTTTCGTATTCTTGTAAGATATGCTGATAATCTTACCTTACTCTTTCCATACTCTTTAAATTGTGAGCAAACGTCTACACCTGGACGATAATTATGTATTTTTAGTATAAATTTGGTAATCTCAAAAATATTCAGCTGTACAAAAATATGATATTTTAGATAATTAAAAAAATAGCTCGGCTATTGTAAGGCTAGTAAAATTTATGGAGTAATTTTCTTCCAAAATTAATCCTCCTCAATTTTTTTTTTAATAATAGCTGTCACTTTCAAATGTTGGCGCCATTATGTGGCAATATGGCGACCTAGCTCATTATCAGGCACTGGGTACGTGTCTTTTGGCTTAAACAGCACGCCATTGATCTCGCTCGTTCGGTTCTCTTTTGACATGGTAGTTGAGACACGGCTGAAAGTTCACGTGAATCGTCACAGGATGCAGTGGTGCAGATAGGTGAATAGCCCTTGAGTCTAGCACGTCGTAGGGGCCAAGGTGCCTTTGAAGACAAGAATATTCGACACTCAGCGGGACATAGTATTTTCCTGCAAAAGAATAAGAGAAGGTAAGTAAAAATATGTTCACATTACGTGATTTCTACTTGATGCAAGTGAATTACTTTTTATTAACTTACCGAGAGCATTCAATGCAAAAACTGGTACAAACTGCGATGTAGGAGGTGGTTTCTCATAGTGATGATTATGAGGCGATTCGCTTGAAGTGTCCTATAAATAAATAACATTTGCTTAAAAATAGAAGAAGCTTAAAATGGTTAGAAAAACGCCATTTGTTAATTTCAACATTAAATTCTCTACTAGCGACGCCGTCATCGGAACTGATAGTTGGCCGGTCTTTGATGTGCAAAGTAAGACAGACGGGAATGAACATACCTGTGGCGATGTGTCTCTAGCATCTTCAGTAGATCCGGAGTTGGAGGTGGAGGTAGAGGGCGCAGGTTTGGTGGCGCGACGGCGCTTGTGCGAGTAGACCTTGCCGTGGACGTGAGTCGTGCGAGCCAGCATGTCGGCGGCCTGGATGGGAATTATCTAATCATCTTATTATAAGGTAACCACAAGATTTGTCTGCAGTGTCTAGACACTAAACAAAACAATAAAACTAAAATCAAATCGAAAATGATTGACAGATTGGTAAAATTGCTTCAAAAGTATTAGTAAAAAACGAGAGGTACCTAGTTCAGATTTCAGTCACGCGCCAAAGATCAATGTGATTAATTGTAGCCCGCATTCGTAAGAAAGACAGAAAAAACGTTTTTTTGGCACATGCCCCAAATGCACACAGTATTAGAAAAGAAACAAAGAAAAGGACTTAAAACTAAACAATTTAAAAAAAAGTAAAATTATATTAAAGCTAAAAAAAAGCGGTCAGTGGCCTTAGGGGCGGATTCTTAGGAGTTGGAGTATATCCTTAGAGGCGCTATGAGAAGCAAAGAAAACGAAAAAAAAAATTAGGTTAAAAAAATTTTTGGAACTTCCCAAAAATTTTTTACCTAATTTTTTTTGTTTTCTGTACGGCTCATGGTGCCTATAAGCGTATGGTACCAAATTGAAAAAAAAAATTTTTTTTCGAAAGTCCCGCGCCATAGCGCCCCTAAGGCTACACTCCAACCAAAAATGCATGTAGATAAATACTGTGTGACTCACTCTGCGCCAAATAGGCCCATTTCACCATAACGTATCGTAGGAGAGCTTTTTTAACGGGCGTTAGAAAAGCGTCGAACGAAAAAGAACAAATGCATTTCCATGTATCTGTCACTCGTCGGCGCTTTTTATTGTAATTGTATTTGATTTTAAGTGCTGGGCGGTGACATTAATAAGTTTGTTTCACCTTTTTGATCCAGTTCAACGCTTTTTTAAAGCTCGTAAAAAAGCTTTCGTGCTAATGGGGGCTAAGATTTCAAACTTTTCTGGCCTTAATTCAAATAAACCGTTATCTGTTTAAATTCTTTCTAGATTGATTTAAATTTTCCTTCCGATCGTGACAAACTTGAAACGCTTTTAGTTACGAAATTAAAATAATTAATTAATTAATTCACCACAAAATATCAACCATTATTTGCCATCATTATGAATTTAGTTACCTCCGTGTCTTGTGATCTAGAGAATCGTCTTTCAATGCAGTTTTTAAACTTGTAGGAATGCAGGTAGTCTTCGGTATGGTCGGGCTTCCTCACTGCTCGCAGTGTGGGCTCGCACCGCTTGCGGCGTCCGTCCAGCGGCTCGGGCTCGGGGAGACTCTCGGCCTCGTCCGGTATGGCGGCCTGGGTTACTGTTACTGTAAAGAAAAATACACAAATTTTAGGATTGAGACTAAATTCATCGTGACAAAGGTCATCGAACTCTTGAGTCGCAAATTGCCATAAGTCGCAAACTACTCTGTCGTGAACTGAGTCCTAGCTATTCTTACTTGCAATTAGTCTTGATACTTGACGTCGTCGTACTGTAAACACATCAGATTGTAAAATGGTGATTCTCATCTGTTGATATACCAAACGCACTTGTCTGTGCCAGCGCGGCTTCGGCCTGATGGCAATAATTCTTGAACCTAAGATAATAAAACTAAAAATATAAATAAGAATTCTTGCTTTATCAACAACACAGCGATGATAAAAACTAGATTGCCTCGATCGACAACACTTCATGACGCTGTCTGTGACTCTGCTGCCGTTTCGAACTGTTCTTTAGGTATATAATCAACTGATTAAAAAAGCGCTAAGTTTACCTGTACTCATGTGTGTTTAAAACATTGACAGCGACCTTTTTCCTAGTTGTAGTTAATTCAATTAACGTCCTCATAATGATTACCTCGTTCGCATTCCATTGAGTAAGGATGTTCTTGCGGACGCTCCTCATAGGCGTCCGGGGCGAAGGTAGGAGGCGCGGGCGGCGGCGCCTGCGCGATCACTCCCTGCTTCATGTTGTACACGTGAGAACTGCCGGAACCGGAAGAGCTGTTTGTCTCGGAGGAGGACCCGGGGTGCGAGCGCGGCTTGTCAAGTGGTAGCTGCTCGCCTGGAAAAGTGAACAAGAAATTGTTTAAGTATCATAAGTTTTTAGACTGAAATGGTCACTATTATAAATAGTAGGGTTAAAAACGGGAAGTTTACCATGTTTATTATAGTTACCTACACGCGGATTCGCACCACCATCCCAGACAGCTGAACTCTGTAGTGACGTCACTCACACACGCGCATATGATTTATGTGACGAAGAACACTTACGAGGTGAGCTAGCACACGTACAGAAGGTCCTACAGAGGAATGGCTATACGGTAAACATCGAACAGCTCGGGCAAAAAACTAGACCTAAACACCGCAAGTGCGAGGTTGAGAGGCAACCAGCATTTTTGCCATACGTGAAGGGAGTGACGGATAAGGTTGCAAACATCACTCCATTCAAGAAGGTGTCTCAAATTTTGCGTTCGCCGAAGGACAATTTCCCGTTAGAAAAGCCCGGTGTTTATAAAGTAGACTGCAGCTGTAGAAAGGTAACTACTTCGCGAGCGGATTCAGTGAGTTTTGTGTGTCGGGAACAATATCATGTTGTGAGTGAGACGAGTGACAATGGAAGTGGTGTCGAACGCAAAAAACGAACGAGAAGGAGGGTAGACCGATTTGTCTATTGATAAACATTCACCCGCAATAACTTCAGTTCATCCGTGACCATGGCGCTTGCAACAGTGCCGAAATATGGAAAACTCAAAACAAATAATAAACATGGTAAATATCCCGTTTTAAACCCTAATATTTATGATAAGTATCATATTTGTATTTGAAGAAAGTTCAAAGGAATTGCAAATGATAAATAGGAATTCGGAAATTGTTTGTATTTTTTCCCAACTATTAAGGAGATCAATGACCCGACACACAACCTGAGATGATTTAATTATCCAGAGTTGTAAAATAAAGCAATATAATCTGTACGATCTATGAGAATTTTATGAACATTCATTTAATTAGAAAGAAAATATTTCTTTTAGTTTTAAAAGAAAAAACCTAGTCGTATAATTTCCACATTTTCAGTACAAAATCTACATTAACATACCTTTAGCAACAGCCTCGCAGTGCCTCTGCATATGTGCAGCCAGTTGCACACACAAGCCATCTGCAGGCCCGTAGCCGTGGACCTCGACCAGGAATCGCATGACTTCAGCCACAGCATCCTGGTAGCCAGCCCTGAAGTGCTCCTCGCCCAGACCGCGGTCAGCAGCTACAACAGAACCCCACGCGAAGATGGAACATCTTCCGGCGGGAACTCCCAACAACATTAGCGTTCTTCAGTGATAAGAGAGCGGTTTTTTTTGAGTTTTTATTTTGTGTTCATGATTTTTTAGGTGATGGTTTTAAAAGTTTTTAAAATTTATTGATGATGATGTTTTGAGGCATGATGAATGTCGGTGTCACACAAATGAAGGGTTTTGTCCGCGGTGGAGGGTCGACCATAAACCATGTGATATTTTCAATTTAAACTATGATTATTACCTGACAACTCTAAATAATAAGCCTTTTTATTTGTGAAATGAATATGGTTTATGTGCGATAGTGCAAAGGATAATGATGTTTAAATATATACATATATAGATAAAATCGGGCATCAATTAGACAACAAAAATCTGTTAAGTACAGACGACTTGTTGAGTCAAAATTTATCTAAAATGCTATTGAAGTTTTTATTTAACCTTTCTTTTCGATTTTTGTACATATTTTGCTTTCAACAAATATTAATTGATCAAGTAATGACATGACATGTTGAACTACTAATGGTATACCTAGCCATTATTTGTTAGCAATTACGCAAATCAGAATAGGATAACGACAATAAACGAGATTTAAGCAGTGTTTGAGAAATTCAACACAAAAACTTATTTTATAAATGAATTATAATTTGAAAACTTTCGCTGGCTTCTGCGTGATAATGTCATTTATATGGTAGAATACAATTTATATGCACTACATGCAGAATGATTGACAAAAAATAGGTATTTGTAGCTTGTATTATTTTTAATGAACATTATTATTTAGGAAGCTTTTTTCGGTCTGAACCCGAACAATTGTTTCTTTTTAAATAATAACAATTTTTTTCGTTGATGCCCTACTCATGTAATATATTAAGTTAGTAACTGTTAAGTTTGTTAAGTGATTAATATGATTATTATGTATATAGTTTACAATACAGACATTGTTTTATGTATCTGTATTTCTGTAAGATCAAGCTTACAGATTGCTCTTGTTAACAATTGTAATAACTTTAAATATTCAGGGATTATGCAGGAATACGAATGTAACCTATTTTAAAGCAGATTTTGTTCTTAGGTCGCTTTAATTTCCTTGTATTCTGACATCAATCTTAAAACATTTGAAAGCTTCTGAAGAAAACCATGTCATTAGAAGTTTTACCGGAGACCTAATAACGGGTAATCGTTTCCTAACAAGATTGATTCTAAAACACTGGTATTATCCAGAACTACTGAACTTGAGAATTTTAAATTTACTTTTCAGACTTTCTTTAAGTACTGTACAAAAACTTCAAAAATTGGGTGTGGGCAAAATAACAAATGATTTAAATACTCATTTGTTATTTTAATACTGAATTAATAAGAAGTCTTGAAATCATTAAGCTGCAAACTTGAACTTTTTTGAATATAATGCACCTTCTTTTAAATTTGCATTTTCTTTTCAATATGCGCCTTAGTAAAAACAAGACTGTTAGAAATAATTGAAAAATAAAAATAAAGAACTGGGGCTTGAATCTGCGACTTTTCTCATGGAAATTTTATTCAATGCAGTTACTGATGTAACAGTTTTTCGCATAAACAAGCCCGCATACAATTTGTATTAAACAAACACTCCAACCAATGAGATCAACTAATTCCAATCTATGACGTTAAATGTTAGAAAATAGTTGCAGTACAACGCCAAATGCAGCCAACTTTCTATCGATCATTGGCAGAACTTGGCAATCAGATAAACACATACATACAACTTTTTTCATCATTCACAGAACAGAATCAAGGATCTGACGGGTTGGAGCTTAATCCAAAAGTACCTTCCTGTGTTGTTTTCCAATTATAACTAACGATTTTACCAAATAAGCGCGCTTTCCGTACGAACCGTTCGCGCGTTCCTGGAGGTACTTGAGGTGGCGTATTGCCATCTCGATGATCTCTGTCTTCTCGACTCTGCCTCGTCCTTTCTTCAGGTACTCGGGCGGTATAAGCCGCGAGAGGTCCGCTAGACAGTTATTCATTCGGTCCCGGCGACGCTTCTCTATTATTCTGTGCGACATCGGATCTTGCTAAAGGTGAAATAAGGTCTGTTAGATTTTGAGTACTGAGTTTTAAGAGCTGTCATGATAGACCATTGCAATTTTTGATTAATTTTACAATATCAATATTTTTTATAACACTGAGATTCCTTCTTCACTTTTATTGAAAAGATAAATAGAATTTGAGTAATTTGTGTATGATCCCTTTGCATAATAGATGTTTTTAATAGATTATGTAAACTCCTTTTATTTATGCCTAAGAAATCATTTACCACAAACAACGCATGCTTTGGGAAATTGAAACTTTAAAACACAAACATAAAAATGGGGTCTGCCCATAGCACGTGAAAAAAGTAAAAACAATGGGCATATTCAGTATGACTTGCCCTCGAGACCTTCCCCTTCTTCAAGTAGTTGCCGGGCGGGTACTCCGCCTCGTCCTCGGACGGGGCTGCGAAGTTAAGCTGCTCCCCAGCAACGCGGCCGAAGCCGTCGTTAGAATTATAGCTGTAACAAGAAGAAAATAAGGTTAATTTTGTCGTTATGACAATAAAAGTAATAAACAGAAAGCACAGGATTTTTACGTCAGCCGAGTCGACATGTCTCTTCAAAGACACTTTCAACTTACTCATTTATGCACACGTTTTCAGAGTATGCAGTGTGCCCCCCAGTTTATGTTACAATTTTTTTTTTTTAGTTTTAGTTACTTTAATTGGTAGTGGCCGCCCGCTATCGATCTGATGGACAAGTATTAAGCCCACAAGACATTTTTTTCCGTGGTCAAATCGTTAAATGAGTCCTCCCACCCAGGGCAGAGCGGGAGGGACTGCCAGACTCATACTGACTAAAATCCACAGTGTCTTTCAATAGCCCTTTACGTTCCGGTGTCACGGTAAGTCGTAAAGTCCCGTGACCACCCCTTAGTGCTAGCTGGCCTGAATTTTTTTTAAGGGGCAGGATCAAAGTAAATATTTCAAAAGGATAAAAGTAGGTAAGCTCAAGGTTGTCTTTGGAAACAATTGATACTTAAACCTAACAATTATTTCGTTTAGGAGAAGTTCTGCTGATGTAATGAATAAATTTACAAGCCATCAGCGGGCAACACAGATTTTTACCAGTGGTTGGTACTTTCACCAACGTTACGGTTACGGATACTCGTGGTTGGTGATTATAATGACCAAATATATTATATTAGATAAACTTTGCAATTGCAAAGTTAAAACACAAGAGTGGTGGCTCGTGATGCCACTAGCATGTTAAAATTACTTATTACCAATTTTTAAAATGTCGTATCGTCCGCAATTTTGCTTTCGTACCAAAAGAAAATATATAATTAGATATTTTTTGTCAAATACCCAATTTCCCATAATAGGTACTAAAATAAATTTTCTCGGTTCCATATAAGCGAATTCAAGTGATCCTTTGTAGTTCAGGCAAAATATTTCACAAAGTAAAAACTTAATTAATGAAAATCCTGAGTGAAAGCTAATGATGTATAGGAAATATCACTAAACTACAGAATGGATAAAAAAATACTTTAAAAGAGTTGAGCTGAACGGAGCTGAAAAATAATATATGGGGTACTAGCACTTTGCCCGCCCCCACTTTGTCGCGGGCTAAGTTTGCCCGCGACTTCGTCCGCGTGGGTTACGTACTTTCCTAATTCCCCCTTTTCACCCCCTTAAAGGTTATATTTCCAAAAACTCCTTCTTAGTGCTCCCCTACATTATAATAGGAAGCCGTGTACAAAATTTCACATTCCTATCCCCAGTAGTTTCGGCTGTACGTTGATATGTCAGTCAGTCAGTTCTCCTTTTATATATATAGATGTATTGATAAAGCAATTCTCATGGTACCCTCGCCCCGGTTGCTTATACTATACCGAACGATATGTATGACTTAATATTAATGGGGGACTACGAGACGGTAGCATAGAAACGGGTATAGTCGCATGTTTTTTGTTAGTCTAAGCATGGGTTCCTCAAGGTCTTCTCCCATAGTGACAAGTTCATTTGTGAAAAGCCTTGAAGCAGACTGGACCCGTGTAGGGTTGAAATATGGCGGACATAATTGGCTAGTGCTCACCAACAATAAATTGCAAATTATTTATTTAGTCCGCCAGTTCGTGTTGAAATAATGGACATGTATTTCTTGTTTTTTCTTTTAAAAAAGCATCAAACTCTTGAGTGAGGACTCGTGACGTCAGAACACACTAAAAATAAACCTACGGCACCCTACAATGGCGTTACGTATTGTGAATTTTATAAGCGTTGTATTGTATCTTCTTCAATGTTGGTTTACGTAATAAAAGAAAACATAATGTGATAAATATTTTTTGGCGATGTAACTAATGGAATAATTCGATTTTTTCAGTACACAAGTCTCTGCTTTCAATTGGTTGGTAAATATTTTATCTACATCAGATTCAGGTTCTCAAATTCTCACAGTGTCATCTATAATGTTCTCTTCCAATGTATAAGACAAGTGTTTTACTAAAATAAACACTACCTAAAACCTGCTCAAGAGTGTTATCTTCCAAATCTTGTCCTTCGATCCGGATATGAAGTACCTTACAAGGTTCTCTAAAAACAAATTTAAAAAAACATACTTATTCTAAAAAAACTTTCAAAAACACGTACCTAGTCTCTGACATAACTATTAAACAAATTCATTATGAGATTTCACTAGAAACGAGATCACAAAAGTGCATGGATGAAGAAAATGCTTGAAGAGCAAGGTATGTACTAACGGTCGTCACGTGTTCGACCTACAAAATGCATCGATTCAAGGTTGTCGTGTCGCGTTCTCGCGGCTCGTTGCTCGATTCAACTTCACTTTATGTTTGTTTATTTCTGACAGCTGCCTACTCGGGGGCAATTCGACTAATTAAATTTAACGCGATATAATTATCGTATCGCACCTTTAGAATTAAAGTGGCCTAATTATTTTTTTTAAGAAAATGACTTTTATGCATCGAACGACTTATAAACATGTATTCTATTAGTTTATTTAAAATAAACCGGCTCTTTTAGCCCAGAAAAGGAAAAACGCACTGTTCTGCCTCTTTCAAATCACGCTCTTTCCCCGCGTCCCTCGGTATTGAATTAATAAATATCATTTTCCCAAAAAACTGGAATTTTGGATTACGCCATTTCTATTCTAAAGGTGTGGTATTATTGCGATTTAAACTAGGTACTTTAATTGCAAAAAGTACGTTTTATCGCAATTTGCATAGATTGAAGAGCTATTGTCAGTGTCATCCATCACAGATTTATGACAGTGACAGATTCTGGTAAACACGATTTTGACTCTATGGTTTAGACTCCGTACAGCTTGGCAAAAAAGAGTGTGGAAAAATTGAGGTCGCTACTACTTGTCATATGTCATTATGGATAAACAAGTAAGCACTGATCGTTGCGAAATAATGTAGAAAATCGTGAAATAACACGAGGGAATTGTTTTTTGACACAGAAGCTACTCGTAGTTGACTTTTTTAACATGTTGCAACAACAAACGTTTCGTAGTTTCAATTGTCACCGCATCAGACTCTTTCTTGCCAAGCTGTAATAGTTTATACGTGCTGAATTGCTAACCGCGTTAATTCATTGATGAAATTCACCCTTATTAAAGCAAATTACAAGGGCTTCTTTCTCACTTGACTTTAGAATTCGCGACGAGGGAACTTTTTACGAAAAAAAACTGTGATGTAAACTGCTTATTAATGAAAACACGTGGTTAAAAAATGAATGAATTTTGACGTTTTAGCACCATTTTTAAAGTTCTTTCAATGAACTTCATTCATAAAAGAAAAGGGAAACATTGTTTTGAGTTGAATTGTTAATGAAAGTGAAGTGATGAATGTAACTTTACTGTGAAGGCATTACGTGGCATTAGATTTGATTGAGTAACAGCATGATGAGCTGACAAAATAAAATCGTATGCAATTTTTAAAAGTTAAGGACCTATGTCAATGGAATTGTTTTGCATCAAACTTGCTAATTCATAATTTTAGAAAATCAAGTTCTCCTATTAGGATATTCAATAAGATATATTTTTTATGAAAAAAACAGCGTAGACTAGACTGACTAGAACAAAAAAAAATAGTATTATTCACAAATCAAGCAAAAAAGTTGCAACTTCCTCAAGTGGCAAGGTTGCAACAAAAAAAAAACACCGTCGAATTGATAACCTCCTCCTTTTTTGAAGTCGGTTATAAAAGTGAATCAGGTTAAAAGATTTGAAAAAGTTTAACCAGATATCTACCTACATTCTAAACTATTTCTGAACAAAACAAACAGTCATACGGCCTTATTACAAAAACTAAATAAACCTTGGTTTAAACCTGTTCTATCAAGTCCAAGCGTATCTGTAGAACCATGGTTTAATTTCTCAATATTACAGTAAAACTTAGATAAACGTCAGCCAGAGCTCTCGCCTTTTGGACTTAGAAAATCCACATTCAATGGATATTTGATCAATGTCACTATAATTAATCATGTTTTACATTTTATCCAGAAAATTCCAAAGACCTTCACGATTATCCATAGGTAGTAATTTAACAACAAACAATAACAGGCAACATGAGAGGTTTTCGAGATCGTGAAACAGAATCAGCTCCGGAAACATTAAGAAAAGTTTTGCGGAACCTGCTTGCTATCTGCGCGTTCTCCGATATAGGAAATGAGAACTAATGTTACAGCTGTACTGGAGATATTATATAATGTCGGACTAACTTCTTTTTTCTAAACTACCTTGGTATATCATAAGTATGTACAGTACATAAATGTATCAACCCAAAGAAGTCCGAAGTCCCAATCTTACATAATTCCGGATCAATGCAACAAAAATGTTTTTTTCCAGCCCTATTTAAAACGCTCAACACACAAATAAACAACGATAAGTGTGGTCACACGACGCTCCAACAGATAAGTAATATACGCGAGCACGTGAAAATTATAACGTGACGTGATCCGGTCTACACGTGCCGCGAGTATTTTTAGAATTCGCAGCTCAACATACCTACGCCCGCTTGTCAAAAAACAAAACAAGATAGAAATTGAGAGTGTTTTGTTTTTCATAAAACTCATAGGATTGAATAGGATTTACGTGAATCATCCTAGGATGATTCACGCTACACCGGGCCGGGACCGGGCCGTGCCCCGGGCGGGGCACGGTCAAACATGGTATACTATTTGTTTGAAGTGATTCATGCCTGACCGTGCCGACTGGCCATTCTCTGTCGGTGGACATGCCCCGGCCGGGGCACGGGTGGCCCGGTCGCAGCACGGTGAAGCTAAATGAGGAGGGCGGGGTGTTGTTGGTAAATCATTGAATTATTTAAAATAAAATGGCAGTTCTAATAACAATGAAGCAATTAGGTCAGGACATACGCCATTAGACGTTTGATTCAATAAAAATGTAAATTTATAAAAAAAAACGATTTATACATTTGTATTACTTTTTAATTAAAAAAATATTTAGGAAAGAATTGTTGATAGCCTACCAGTTTTATTTCATTAATATTTTTTGACGAGCATTATAGACTAGTGTCTCCAAAATTTCGATTTTTAATACAGGACTTTTTGTTTTCAATAACGTTGATAAGGATTTCTAGTAACCAGTTTCTGTTTAGATTCTATTGTGTATATTATGCATTATTATTCTGTGGTTATTATCGTGTCTATAAATTTTAATGTAATAAATAAAATAAACGTTGAGGTATTACGTAGTAGGGATGCAAATAGTATTCGTTATATAATCGAATATTTGATTTAGATTTAATAAAATAATCCTGTTGCATAAATAAAATATTCATATAACACATCTGTTATATTAATCGAAATATATCAGATAAGAGTCACAAAACTAGGTACAGCCACGAGCAATAGTATACACTAAGCAGTATCCAAAAGCGATGTTCTGCTACCATATTGATTAAACTTTTGCCTTTTCATTAGATTTGTATTTTGGAAGCCATACTATTACGAAATAGGTCTTATCTCAAAGTGGAAAGCGGTATTTTACGAGTAAATTGCGTTTGAACATTGTTAATTGTATACATGTTATTGCTCGTGACTGTACCAATGTTGATCTGTTTTCCTAATGCAGGCTGCGAATGTTCATAGTCCCATGCTGTAAGTTTTATTTGGTGGTTAATTCTACAAACTAATATGTCTACATCATTCTGGTATACGCAAGACAGTAAAAAAAATCCCAACGTACAAAGTTCACTGATCTACTCATAGGTATACCTACTTTTTTATGGAACAGGTACCTATATAAATCACATGCACTAAACTAGTCTAGATACTAGATATGACATCTAAGTGGTACGTAGAGATAATTTATAAATGCCACGTGACGGCACAATATTTTATTCAAAAATTTCGGACTTCACGACCTTCAACCGACCATATTTTCCGACAATCTATATGTTTACAGTCAGATGTTGGATACAAAATATTATTGGCAATGTTTTTTTTCTGTTTTCATTGTGCAGTCAATCAGCAGTTCACTTCTTTTAAAACAACACGGTTAGTGCTAGTGAAGTAAAAAATAATTAATACATAAAAGTGTTTAATTAATATAAAAAAGGCAGTCTAAAGACCAAACAAAGTGACAGAGACAGATAACAATTTATCAACTTCTGTATCTTAAACTCTTAAATCCTTATTAGAAAGCTATTATGATAACACAAAAAACATGTTATAATAATCAACCCAAAAACACACTGTAGCCGTTCCACTAACACTCCAATCAAATTCAATGTCAACTTGAGCCAAATAATCGATAAAATACCTCCTCATTCCTGTTTATAGTTCAAACAGTGACAATACGATATGAACCACAGTTAACAAGTCACAGAACAATTTAAAAACAAACACTTACGCCAGCAATCCTGGCAGATGATTGGGCACACGAACCTCTGGCCTCGAAAACGGCGTTAATAAAATATTCATCACAATTATTTACTGAACACGGCAGGTGAGTACATGACCACTCTCACTACTAACACAGTGTAGCGACACAGCGATACACTACGTGTGTTTGTAGGTAGGATATAAGTGTCAGAAATAAGGGACAGTCCAAGATTGTTATGCGGTTGAAATTGAAACGCCGATAACACGTCCGTCAACTTACGTACAAAACGCGATAGTGTTGTGCTAAAATGTGCTTTGTGCTGGACCTGGTAGGATGAACATGTGGGAGGAACTCTGTGGGATAGTCTCGATCTAGAACTAAGTATTGCAATGATGATCATAAGAAAAATAATAAAGAAATAACAATCGGCTTCAACGATTGAAATTCGAAATAAACAACCGTATTAAAAGCTCCTACTCATAGTCTCAAGAAAATGTGTTTCTCAGCTATAAAACAAAAAAAACAAGACCCCTAAAGATCTTAACTAAATCTCGAAACTATAAAAAACCGCTACGTAAAATGTGTGTTTATTAATTATAAAATGATGATTGCCAAGAGAGTCACGTGTATGAAGTGTGAATATTTACATCACGTTTTCTTCATTTGTTATCTTCTGCGATAGCTGCTGTCGAATAGTAGGAACGAAAATTGACCACACTTGCTAAAACAAGTGGGTTTACAAAATCACTAAGTACATTTACCATAAGGAATATTTAGAAATTATAAACAAGTTTGTAAGTGCACATTACAGCAAAATAAAAATAAGTACCTACACTTTGCAATGGCAATGCACTAGGGTTTATTCATCAGATGATGAAAGGATAGGCAGATGCCTTTTCCCAACTATATTGGAGTCGGCTTCCAGTCAAACCGGATGCAGCTGGATATCAGTATTTAAAACCTGTAAGACCAGTTGGTCTTAAAAAACATCGAGTAAAACAGCAAATCGGCAAAAACGTTTTTACCGCAAAACTTCAACACATACTTAAGTTGTGCCGATCGCGCGACCCGTCATGGTCGCTGAATCGAAAGCACGTGACTAAGTAGCTCCCACACAATACGTTTTTTTATTGGTGATTAGAAATCATGAAATTACTTCTCCCACTTTGGAGCTGATGGAAATGTCATACCCTAACTGACCAAAACCCCATCATGTTTATCATCATGTAGCTTTTCAAACAATATCAAACAATCCCGTAAACTTGTGAAAGAAAAAAGGATGAATTCCATTAATTTACAAACTGTCGAAATAATATACACTTGAATTTTAGAGTTGCATATTAACCTTCACAATCATCAACTTTTATTTGAATGAAATACTTTGCGTATTTATTACTTAAAAACAACAAGTTATTAATTATTTTTAATGCTTTGTTTGGCTGTTTAATTAACTTGGATGAGTAAAATTTTATCAATGCTGTGCAAATTGTAAGATCGTCTACCTGTTTTTTTGCAAAATATAAAAGGTTATGTACATTTTGCCTATGCTTCAACCGCCTTATGATGCGAATATAAGTAAGTAAAATATAACAAAGAGAGAGACTAGAAGGTTAAATATTTATACGAAATCGGATAGCACAATGTAGTTTTATATTCTCGTTGAAAGGAAAACAGATTGTCCCGTTTATAAAATCATCATGGTCACACTGTCTGAGGCACGTGTTTCAACGACGCGACGTGCTCACATGCATATCTACTTATAACGTATAGTATATACGAAACGAGAAGACACACATACTACTACTACGCTTGATTTCGAATAGACTAGTGACGCTCCTTTTAACATGTCATCAAAGGGATTGTCCACAACTGTCATAATAGTTGGTTACTCGGTTTATTTTTTTACCAAATGAATGAATTTTCATGATTTAAAAATAGATTTTTGGTTATATCACATAGATAAAATCTGTTTAGGAATATAATGTTTCGAAATTGTGGTTATTATTATTTTATTAATCGATAATTCAAGATTACATAAAAATACAAGTTAGAATCAAGTTTTGATGGTTTATTCACTGGTAGAAATTACACTAGTAGAATTTTAATTAGGTATCTCTACCTACACAAATAAACATGTGTATAAAAGTGGACATAAAAATATATTTTGAAAGATGAAGGTATCCATTAATTATTTGTTTTAAATGATTAAAAAAATATATATAGTTGTCATGTTCGAATTATTAATCGCCCTAAATCCATAAAGAAAAACATTATTTGATAATAATAAATAACAGAAGAAGAAGAATACGAAACGATTAGAATCGAGGTTACCAGTTACAAAACGTATCAGTAGTTCAATGCTCCATTTTCGTTCAATCATTATATTGCTGCAATTGCAGCACGGCGCTGGTGACGTCACCAGTCACGTGCTAAGACTCACGTTCACGTGCGGCCAGCGAGAATGTTGATACAATCGGATACTAGTTTTATTTTTATTAACTGGTAATGTTTTAACTATGAAGGTGAGCCTTGAAATAGTTTAGAAGTTTTTAATATCAATCACGCCTGTAACCCAGAAGGGACACGGTTAAAGTCCCTTATAATAGAGAGCAAGCATATTTCCATATTAATAACTCATTCCTAAAGATCTGACTTCAGTTTGCTACACAGTTTCTAGTAAAAAAATCAAATAACACAACTGGATCTGGTAATCAAACTACGGTCCTCGAAAACAACAGTAGCGCTTATGCTACCACTAGATGAACGAGGAACGAACGAAATGACCTGTATTTGTACTCCTTAAAATAATAAAGATATATGTACGTAGCTTAATACTTTATTACGCACAATTCCTCGGGATTTAGTCAGAGGGGTGTGGCAAGTTATTTACGGAGACAGTCAAGTGCCAATTTAGTACTGGCTATCATACAATTAACGTCAATAACGCTAAACATACAAATCGTCACCAGGAAAAATCAGGAAACATTTTTAAATTTCGTAAGAGGGGTGAAATCTTAGGAGAATTTACAAACTATAAAAATGGTTACCCTAACAATAATAAATCAATTTATAATTTGATCACCAATCAGTATATTTATAATGAGAAGCTGCTGAAAATCGTTCAGAGTAACGTTAAAATACCTATCTATAATTAGTACCTATAATTATTATTTTTAATCAGTGTGAATTTAAATTTCATTTTACGTAGGGACGTAGCACGGGCAAGGGTGCTAAAAACAAAATAATGATATCAACATTCCATATTTGAAAGTCGAACGAGACGAAATTGGAATGTCATCGTGTCATCATAAATAAACTGCATTCAAAATTAAACTCACTGCTTTTAGTTTTAGAGTCTAAATATTGATGACAATTACGCATGTTTACGTCGTAACGTGAGGTCACGTGTGATTACGTAAACAGAACTAAACGGGCGTATTCGCCGGTTGCATGTTAATGTATAGGAAATCTTATTGCCTGAGTCATAGAGTACATTGTTGCAACATGATGCGTGACAATTGCACCAGCCGCGTGACGTGACGTGGTGAGCAATAAAGTCTGGAAAATACGAGACAAGTGCGAGTCGGATTCACATTTTCGACTAGCCCGGATGATTTTTGTATACTTTCTCATATACAAAACTTATACTGACAATAACGAATACAATAAAAAATACTACTTTTGATACAAATATGGGGAAACTATAATTGCAGTCGAAGAAAAATTCGCAGCCGAACCGCAGGCGAGGGTGTTATAGAGTCGAAAACTGCAACAAATGTCTACGTGTTTCAAGCGACGATTGTAAATCGCCACTTACACACTCTTCCAATCTTCCAAATAAATAAAATAATTGAATGAGAGCCAGTTTTCAGTCGTTCAAAAACAATTTTGTTTTACGCTAGGTAAGTATTTGAAGAAAAGATGGCCAATATGACCATACACTAATTCTCTCCGTTATACCTAATTGTTGATAAAATGATCTTGTTAAGTAGGAACAACCCGCAAAGAACATAATATAATAAGCGTCGTTATAATCTAATGAATTATTTATAAACATAGAAATATTTGTCAACGGATCAAACAAGGGTTTGCTTTAATATTATATTCACGAGGCTCTTACACGTGGCTCATATTAAATCCACGTGTGTAAATACATTAACCTCATTGCAAGTTTTAGCTCGGTTTCTAAGTTTTATAGGTAAGAGAAACTCATATGACATTCTGTCTTAAAACGATAATACATTCCATTTCCATGACACATGGATGGAGAGGCAAAACTGCAATAAAACGTGTTTGAAATATCTACTAAAAATTGCAATTGGCAATAAAGAGGTAAAAACAAAAAGTGCTAATAGTTCCAAATTCTTTTTACAAACTTTCAGGCTTTATTGTAGTCTACACTACAGAAATGTTTTATTATTGAATCTGTATTATTTTTATTTGATGTTTATTTCAATACCTACATCATCTGTGCTATTTAGATTTATTGGAAAACATGATTCATTCAAAACTATCAAATAAAATTTTACGCGGGAAGTTTTGTCTCTATTTTCTTCCAGTGTTGCCTTCCT
Organism: Agrotis puta; assembly: GCA_943136025.2. NCBI lineage: Eukaryota > Metazoa > Arthropoda > Insecta > Lepidoptera > Noctuidae > Agrotis > Agrotis puta. The sequence goes on from OW964168.2 coordinate 2,528,142, forward strand.
TCTGTACAAAACAAGGCCTTTGGGCTTTGAGGTCCAACAGAAAACGCCTTTGTCTCGTCTAGACAAGCGTGGTGCCTGGCAAACTGAAAGTTCATTCGCCTCTAGTTTATGATACCAAACACGTGAGCCGATAAACGTGACAGAATCGAGCGAATTTAACTAATTTACGATTAGCCAACAACTGGGCGTTACATTTTAAACGTTATTTTAGTAATAATATTGATATTTCTATTAGTAAATTAAAATCTACAGTGAATTATGGAATATTTTCGTAACGCAACTTTAAAAAAAAAAACATGAAACATTGAAATGGACACCGGTATTCCAAAGATTTGTTCTAACTTCCTTTAGTCTTACTAAAATCTGGGCAGATAAATAAATAAAATCATTCAAAATAATGACGTAAAGGAGAAATTTTCGAAAAGTGGACAACTGAAGTATTCAAGTACCTACCTAATCTTATCTATCACACATGATAGAATAGATAAAGGCACCCTCGTGACTGTGCTTAATACAATTATTAATGATAAGAAGATATGCAGAAATAATCCTGATTAAGCGGACTTTTGTATCTTTGTCTTCATATTGTCAGGTGACAAATGACTAATGCAAGGAGTTCCACTAAAGAAGCTCATAAATAGATCAATGATTAAGTAAATATAAAAAAAAAAAAACAATCGTAGTAGTTAAGGGAACATTTGGGGACAGTAGTAGATTGAGTGTAAAAGTCAAAATGTTTTGAAGTAAAACTTAGAATAAAGGACAGAACACAGACGTAAAGCTGAAAAAATAAGCTTACTATAGTCTTTGTAAGTAAACTGATACTTTTACGTTAATGTGAAAGGAAAAACAAAAGTAAAAATACAGAAATCTTATGATAACGCCTAGACTGTATTTTATCGGATAGAAAATTTTACTAACAAAAAATGGAACATTTTTTAAAGCAAAGAATTTGTAAAAAGAACCAATGTACACAAAACAAACAATGACATTCATAAAAAAAGAGTTTATTTTCCTCTTCTCAAAAGTTGAAACACGTTGGATAAAGCATGGCGCTGATATAACCGAATTGAAAACAGGAAAAGTCGAGACCGTATATAACCCCAGTCTAAATTAAGAAAAGTTATTATTAGAAGGCAATTCTGTCTTTTAAATCTGGTTCATAACCAGGAAAACAATAGAATAAAAGTTCCCCTCCATCACTTTTTAGAGGTTTCACGGACAAAATTTCACCATCCTATTGCTGTCAAAGGTCAGGAAAGTTCTTTTAGAATCATTCCCTGTTCCAAAAATAAAATTTCAAAGTTTTTGGAAACGACGCGTTTGAAACAAGTCATCAAAGGTTAGGTTAGTGATTCAAGACTGTTTTTAAAGGTTAAAAGGGGTCTTTATTTTAGGAATGTTCTTCTCTATAAGGTGACTCCTATTTCAAAATTTAACTTCAGCCACAAGATAAGAAGCGTGCACGTTTCAAATATCGTGAACGCAGAATTTGCTGTGAAATGTTGATAAGCCTACTCTTAGCGTAAAATGATGATATATTAGTATTTTATCAAAAATTTTATGTTGTCAGAGTCATACTATCTACTAAAAATATCTGTTCCTTAGACAAACAAAAACTAGCTCCTTTGCTGTCCTGCTCAAGTTTATAAACAACGAGAGTAAACGGGAACTCTCGACGTTAAAATGATGGACAAAAATATTTCCTCATTCGTATACTAGAGGCGCTTTTATTATACAATTAACGCTATAAATACTTCAAGTACACTGTAACTAAAATACAGAAATCATATGATAAGGCCTCATGTCGGTGTTCCGCCATTTTATTTTTCTGAATTAATTTTCCCGATAGTCTTTGATAACAGGGTCATTGCCCCTAGCGTCTTATCCTTGACAGCATCGGCTACAAGTTTTCGTCTAGCTTGAGCAGCTTGTGAAAATAGGTTAAGCTCTGATACAATCTACTCCTTGTTTATGACAAGGCTTCATCCAGCACTCATTCCGCGCGTAGTCTTTTTGACTTTTTGGAGTAAGTCAATTTCACTTCACTGTTCTAACGAATGTTGTTTTTATGCAAAGCTTATTGTTTATGCCTCTCTTCTCTTGTTTGATTTTCCGGGTAGTTAAATAAAATTCTCTTAAAAGCCTTCAGCATAAATGGCTCGTTGAATGGTAACAGGAAAATATTTACCTAAAATCCAAGTTCCATGTTTTCCTGTATAAATCTTTTGATCCTAAACAAGGCTCTATAATAATAAATCTTTGTACTCATAAACGTATAAAAAAATGTCAAAGGGAGGGCACAGTACTACAGTATCGGTGGATGTTCTTCTTGCGAGGCTACAGTTTACCTTGTCTAGGTCAAGCCTTTAAGCTCTAATTTTCCTTACCTTAGTTTACTCTTGCTTTAGTTTCAAATTACGTTTGTCAGCACGTGCCTCCCAGCGTGCCTCAAGCGAGCCTTGAGCTAGGTCACGATAGTTCTAACCTTCGTTAATTAACCAGTTACCTATATCGGCTTCAGTTATCTACGTTCTAATTTTACGGTTGTCTGCCTTATTAATATTTATAATTTAATCTCTTGTTACCGTAATTCCATCTTATCAGTTACGTATCGCAAGCTCCGACAGATAATTCTGTACTTCAATTCTCTATAATTTCAATCCAACTCTCAAATGATTGCACCTATTAGTCCAAGAAAGTTGGATATATCTATTCATAATATTGTATTTGAATTTAATTGAGTATTTCGACCTTCATTTAGTTCTTGACATTGAAATAGACGCACGTGGACGAGGCACAAGTCTTGAAATCGATTTGTTAGGTCTGCTTGCACTATTTAATAGACAATCTAAAACACATTTGCTACAATTAACACCCACCCACCACGACACACACACACGGTAAACAGTGTCCTAAAATAAATAATTGGCCTATTTATAAGAGGTACCAAGGCGCGTGGGTGTGGGTGACTCGACAAAGGCAATTTGGCTAACATGAGTAGGTATTATGCTAACAACGACTAGAATTCTAATGACTTATTTATATTTGGTCATGGAATACCCAAAGAAGGCTACATTTAAGTTGATCTAAAAAAGTTGGGAGTCGGAACTGATGAAGATTGTACATCTATGTTTGCACTGTATAGAGTCAATCTTTCTAGTATGATACATTTAGTTGCCTATGCAACTTTCAGAGCTATCATTGAGTAGATACCTACGTCTTTTATTGACTTGTATGAGACTGACGGTGGCGCGTGTGCCAAATCATTTAGTTCCCTTCTAAATGGTTGAGCTGAATGGTGTTGATACAGCTATGTGTCATGTTCGTGAACGGGCGCTGTCAGTTGGGACTGATCATCGCTTAGCTGCCACTGTTTATTCTAATTAAGTATTGATAATTTTATAGACTTTTTTATATATCCTATGAACACTACTTGCTACATCGTCCACACATAATGTTCCATCTCAAGATGAATGATGTAACAAAGGTTCTGTAATAATTTTGGCACTTGAAGAGGGCACTTGTCCATTGAGTTTCTTGCCCGATCTACTCCATAGATCTATGCTTTGGAATGGGCACATACAGAACTTTTACTTTCATTATGTCTTGTGACTGGGAGTGTAATACCATAATATATTCTAGGTTTTTGACAGTTAAGAAGTGCCTGTAACTCGCCTGCTTGAAATAAATTATTTGAATTTTAATTTGTCAGTTTACGACTTAACATAATTGGAGAAAAAAGTAATGTAGGTACTAACAAATAAAATAAAAAATGAATCATTGCAACTGTCAATGGTAACGAACAAAGTAAATATTAAATTAGAAATGAGGAAAGTACCCAGCAGTAAAAATCAATAAGATAATTATAATGAGTAGTAATGTCGCACCCAGTAATATCCGTAACATCAACATGTAGAAAATAATCAAAATAATGTGACAGCAAAACACAAATTAAAATTCACTACACAACAAACTATTTATAGAACAAGTAAACGACACGGAATTTTCCCGACTCCAAAGCCGTATAAATGTTTTCCTTTTAAGTATTCCAAAATACTTTTGATAAAGGAAATGTAGGTGGAACAATGTTCCAAATATCTAAATATCAGATCGGACGGTTATTAATAAATAATCAGTAGGTTTTCGGCGACCAGCATGGGTGGACACGTGTGCCATGTGGTCACGTTGCGCCCCGCGAGGAGCGTTGCGCAAACTACAGAACAGACTAACCGCCTCCGTGACGTAACGCATATGATAACCAAACTACGTTACGTGCAACGAGGAAATTAAACTTTATATCTCTAACAATAGATCATTAAATCGAATCAACGGGAGGCAATCAATGATAAGAATACTTTAACATTATGTATAATAGTTCTCCAAAGAGAATCATAACAGAACGTGCATGAAAATGTGTTGTAAGTTCATAAGTATGCAGGTTTTTATTTATAACCTACAGGGTTCCCTGCAATCACTGTTCATCTGAGTTCTCAAACTCAGATGCAGTAAAGGCCATGGGTTGTCTAGTACAGTTCCAAATATCAGGATCGATTCATGGTTAGGTTAGTTGCTGGTGCCTTTTTCAAAAACAATTCTCATGTTGGATGGAATGGAAATATCGAGTGCGACTCATGATTCATTTATTGAATTTCCTTAGCTTTATGTATCTCGTCATATTTATTGAATTCGAAACATAAATAGTTTTTAATAATTGCGCTGCTGTTTGCAACAAAGTTACAATAATAATAATGATAATGTGGTATCTGAAAAGTAAAACGAAATATGCAATTCTACTCCAAACACAGTAAAATTAAGTTCAGAAACAAGGATACCGCAAAATATGCATGCATCGAACTTATCGTATTCTATTAAAACTTAAATCAACGATAAAAAGAATATCTTATCACTAATTCAGACAGTTAATAACAAATTAACTACAGAAGTCGACGAGAAAATTACCTAACAAAGAGTTAGTAAAAATGAGGCACTTGCCTCGGGGTGTTCCTAGACCTGGCGAGAGCGTCTGACACGCTGTCGCCTATTCTGCTCCTGAAAAAATGGAAAGAATTAGGTAAAGGAAACAAACTGCAATCCGTAGACTTGCTTAAAATTATTATACATAATGTCAAATTATCCTCTAACTACGAATTAGTCTACCGCGGATTTAATTGTTGGTGTTCCTGGGGTAGTATTTTCGGCCGTTTATTTGTCGAAGGCCATTTGACAAAAATTTTGGTCTAAATGTTTAATTAAATCCATAGAATTCTATGACACGATACTGTACACATTTATATTTAAAAGGAAAAACGTGTAATAATTATAAAGTGAAGAAAGTTATCTGCAAATTATTCTGTACAGTGGAGCAAGAAAAAACTACCAACATACATGTATAACATCATTACACGCCAAAATTTTACCACATATGGTAAAAAAGTCAACAAATAGTTAAAATATTTCATTTTACAATATTTTATAACATCTGCAAGCAAGTCTTTCAGGCGCATGTTAGTTTTGCCTTATCATTATGAACGAAAAACGTGCACTACTTAATTTAAAATAGACAGTATTACATATACTATTTATGTTACACGATTTGAATGACTACATCGGTCTATTTTCGGATTAGTTTAAGCTATAAAATTAGCTTTACCAAAACGTTTTTGTCTAAAATACTTGAAGGAATGATATTAATTTCTTCTTTACATAACTTTATTGACAAAAAGTCACGCGCCTTCAACTGATGGAGCGACATATACTAAGGTAGTTACGAAATAGTAAGTAAGTACGTTTAAAAATATTTTGTTCATATCAGAATTAATAATGGATATATTCAAAGATTATTTCGTCAATCAATTTTAATTATAGATTCTACTAACTTTGTTCTTAAAAACCGAAGGATCAATTACCTATTTTATGACTCTTCCCCATATTATGCTTCTTTTGAAGACCACTGACTGTACCATAATCGTGACTTCGTCTCCTTTGCTTGAATGATATCACCATAATCAAAAATTTGAACGAGACAAATCAACTTTATTAAACTTTTTTATTGTTTTGTATCGCGGTTGTATACTGATTTAGATACATACACATCATTTGAATCTCTCCTTCCCCTATAATCTTTTTTTAATATTAACATTAAGTATGATAAATTACACTTATTATCCGATAACGACTAAGCGGAAAAGGTCACGTTTTCCAATTTCACTTTTTATCTGATTTCAGATGATATTCGAATTATTTGGCACTCTACATTTTTCTTTACTGCGTAGCTAATTGGCTCTCAGTTATCCTGTCGAGCCTCTTGGCTACTCTTCTATTTACTATCATTTCCGTCGTCATTACAAATAGTTATTTCATAACTTTCTGCCATCTGCTGACGATGGCAGCCATTATGACTTGTGACTCGTGATCCTTATCTTGTCTTGTCTTATCCGATACTATTATGATTTGCTCTTTTGAAGATTGTTATCTATTCCAATTATAGTCATTTATTGTTTAGATCTAACACATGCTTCTTTTCTAATAAGCAATTTTTTATTATTTTTTAGTTATAAGTGTCTTAAATCTATAGTGCGGTTTATTATCCAGTAGCTCGATCACAAGTTTTCAGTATTATATTTACAACGTACTTGAAGTATTTACTGCGTTAATTGTATGAAAAAATGGAATAGCGCCTCTAGTGTACGAAGAAGGATCTAATCATTTCCTCGAAATTAATGTCAAAGTTCCAGTTTACATCACAGAAACTGGAAATTCACTCAACTCAGAAGTGACGTGGCGAGGGCGTGTGACGATGATACTCGTACAGACCTTTTACATGTATGTTTAGATAATTTCATTATTAATTCTTTCAGAATCTGCGTTGATTTACTTTTGAAATGAGTTCGATTGTGCGCTCACTTTATCGAAGTGAGCTCGTGAATGTTTCAGAATAGCACTAAAGGGGTAGGTTTTTTGATTCCGCCACTGCCACACGCCTCCGCCAGGTCTCTTTTGTAGAAATAAAGCGAATCGTACTATAGCTTGCAAATATTCGGTGTTATTTGATTTTCGAATATTCGTTTTCAAAAAGGCGAATATTCGAATTGCAAACCCTAGATGTAGTACTTGTAATCAAATACAAAATGGTCTGCTTGAACTGATTGTTACATACCAACAAAATTAGTCACGCGTAATACAATAGCACAAGTAGGTATCAAATTAATTAAATAATCCAAAAGATGTTGCTTAACTTACCATCAATATCATATTCATATGAATCACGATGCAATGCTATGCAGAAATGAGCATTGAAAGTACTAGACTTACAATCCATATTATTATACTTTGGATTTGATGGCAAACTTAGTGTTGGTTCAATACTAAAACTAATCATTTTCATGAACATTTACACTCTTGAAAGATTGCCAATAATAAAAAAAAACCGTATAGGTTCATAGTTAGGGCACAAACGATACATAATATGTTTTTTAGACTGCGATAATATTGTGCAAATAAGGGACGCAATTCAGCAGTCTCATCTCTGTCTAAAAAATTGATATAATAAAATAAAAATATTTTATTTCTATCAACGTGATCAAATTACCAATCAATTTATTTTTAGTTTGATCAAGTTAAGAATTCGCTTTTCTTAACCGTTTTCATGTTAATGTAAGGTTTCCTAGAAAACTAATTTTCACAATTAGAAAAGAACTTTTCTTGTCAACAACGTGAAGCCAAGTCGCGCAAATTGCAAATATCTTAGAGTATTGGAAACTGTTACGCGATTAGTTTTAAAAATAAACTTCACTTCGTTTTTAGCAATGCCAATATTCTTAAAACTATACGTATTGATTTATATTTTGCCTCGTTTCAGGCCATTCAAATGCGATATTGTAATCGACAGAAAGATTTTTTCAGATTTAACTTCATCGTAAAGTGATAAATAGAAAAAATAAATGAAACTGTTTGCCCAGGGTGTCCGGGTAAATTTTTGGTCCCGGTTTTGGCTAGCGTACCTAAAGACTACTAAAAAATCTACAAATGACAGATCTTTTGACATCTGTCAAAGTGCCAAACGGAACCCTGTTTGAACTGAAACAAACGAACTCCATACGTGCAGTCTGTGATACGCGTGTCCTCATAAGTACATTAAGTACTGTTCACACAGAACGAGACGGCATGATGGCACCTATTTATGATAGTAACGTCACGAGACACGTGTCGCCCGGATTGCATTGTTTGCGAGCCTCACTGACAATGTGGCTAATTACGACCATTTCTACTATACTGGCGTGTTTGTCGTCAATAGTGGCTAAATATGTCAATTCATTCAATAATAGGGTTTGGGCCAACTGAGATTCCAATAATGTATTAGATTTTCAAAATATCCAAAATTATTATTACATCGTTAGTTTGGGGTTAAAAGAAGTTGATACGGATGCTTGTTATTACTTATTATGTAAACAAAAATAATTTCAATATTGTAAGTACATGGGTTAGGCAAAGAAAAAAAATCAAAAAGCCTAGAATATTGCATCATAGTTTCAGAATGTCATTGGTTACAATATTTTTCTAATCAAATCCCTATTAAACCAAATACTATATTATGAGTTCGCAACCACAATTCATACAACGTGCGCCTTAATTGGTTCGTAACTGTTCCTTATTTTTCTACTCGTTATAAACTAAAAAGTTCTTGTCTGGGGGCACGGCAGTGCCCCAGCCAAGTCTCGAGCAAAACGGGCACGGCCGTACCATCTTTTCTCGATGCGATTCGCGGCTGTTTCGCCCCCCCTATATCTTCGACGTGGACAAAGCTAGGAGTTTAGGTTTTCGGTGAATAATAGTAGGCATTAGAACAAGCTTAAGTTCGAAATTACATGCCAATTGAATTAATAGTTTAGGAGTTACGGTCGATCAAAGTTACACCATTTTGTCACTCACTCACTGACTCACTGACTCACTGACTCACTGACCGATCATCAAAAATCTAAGGTACTTCTAGCAGACTTAGAAACTTCAAATTTTGCACCAAGATAGGTCATTAGCCACATATAAAGGAAAAATTATAAAAACATTAAAAAATAATATACCATAGAAAACAATTTTATATTTGCGGTTTGGCAAGAACATTATGTATGGATTTTGACTGCATTGTTAACTTTGTTCGTTGTTTAAGTATTCAATTGGATGAATAAATACATGGAATAGAAAAGAATAATAAAAATGTAATACATAGACTATAATTAATTGATACATAAAGTTCATAATTCATTAAATTAATAAAGCTAAAACTCCATTGTATTGCGATAAATTTCGATTGTATGCGCGCTCGATAGATGGCGTTGTACCTGTCTGAATCGCGCTATGGTTTCGTTACCGAGCGCAGTATAAGTAGTACTTTAAAATAATTCGATAATTTTCATTTGATAGCGCCACCTACCTATGAAAAACCATTTCGAAACTAAAAAAATATTGTAGCTATATTCGGAGAACTTAAGTTAGCCGGATTAGATAGTAGATTTATTATTGTTACTGAAACAGTTATTTAGGCGAATAGTTTATTAATATAACATAGACATAGGTAGTTACAATATCTAGTTGTTTACGTGTTATTTAGTTTAGTTATATTTATTTTGTAAGTTAGTAGATTTATGTTTATTTAGCTCGTTGAAAAGAAACAAAAGAGATAGAGAATGGGTTCTAAGCAAAGCAGTAGCTGAAGTCCAAGAAATTATGAGGTCACCTAAAAAAAAAGAAAGAAATACACTTACAAAAAATAAATGAGATCCCACCAAAAACATTAAAATAATGTAAAAAAATGCCAAGTCTCTCGATGCAGTCTTTCCATCGTAAAAAGTTTTGAGATCTCATAGAAGCCAAGTCCTATTCAAATTATTTTGTAGTTATAAATCAACATTTAGTAATTGTATCAATAGTTTTCTTTATATTATAATTATAGTGACTTGGCAATGAGCACCCTGTCCAGTCCAATGAGCAGTCCTGCGCAGTTTACTAGTCTTGGATGAGACTGACTGCCGTTGCCGAAATTCGGTTGGGACGACACGGATAAACCAAAAGAAAATTAATTTTGTGATATTAATGTTTACGCATGCGGTGTGTGACTTTCAACTCCAAATATGCCGTTTTGTTTCTTCTTGTGCTCATTGCCAAGTCACTATAATTATAATATAAAGAAAACTATTGATACAATTACTAAATGTTGATTTATAACTACAAAATAATTTGAATAGGACTTGGCTTCTATGAGATCTCAAAACTTTTTACGATGGAAAGACTGCATCGAGAGACTTGGCATTTTTTTACATTATTTTAATGTTTTTGGTGGGTATAATAATTGTTGCCAGCCTTTAAAAACTGGCCCTGTGAGGAAAACCTTTAATAAATTAAATGAACACTCTCTATAAAAGGGAGGAACGTGTTTGCTAGGACATAAATACCCGCAGAAAGCTGACCATGCGACTGGAATTTTCCGGACTGTCTCCGAAATAAGGGTGTAAGACCGTTTGTTAATGAAATAAATGAATTCATAATTGATTAGGTATATTTAGGTATTGATTTTTCTTTAAACTTCTTCTAGCTCCTAAAATACGAATTTTATTTTTTTGTATACTAAGTATATCATATTACTTTGTTTATTACTGAATTCTAGGTTTTTCTCAAATTTGTTATTTTCTACGTCGTAATTTGGTCTACAATTACTAAAATTAAATATAGTAAAATAATAATGAGAATATTTTGTTTTACAGTTCTTCCTACATACAGAATTAAATATACCATTGCATATAACTTTGTAAAATTGTCTTCAATAATTGAATATTTTAGCTCTGTGCAATATTTTAGTAATTCAGTACAAGCAATAAAAACATTGTAGTATTGCATCACTTGCGTGGGCCGAAATGAAACGGTCAGAGGCGATAACGTACCTAAATCAGATATTCAATCCACTCTGCTTTTTTTCCTGGCAACCCTACTTGCTACAATGTTGCGAATTGCGTTCACAGTAAATAATAATGTTATTCGCAACACGTGCAGACTAGTCTGTGTCCACGTGTGGCGATGTACTGCGATGAACTAATGAGTAACGATCTACTTTCTGACTACAATGACCATTCAATTCACTCGTCGATTTAAATTACGAGTATTAAGCCGGGTGGTGAAAATAACGGAATGTCGACTGACCGTGAACTGTTTGTAGCTATGGCAACACTGAAAGCTGGTTTTTGAAAAGTGAGAATTTAAGTGGGGAAAATGAATGGGCTTTTTGTCAGAAACTGAGTTGGGGTGTGGAATTGTGGATTATGTTTCCTTATGTAATTTAAAGCCATTTATTGTCGAGTGGGGAGTCGTGGGCAGGAAATTCAAATAAGTAAATGTTTTTGTAAAGATTGAATTACATAACAGTGTTTTTAGTATCTAATTAATTGTTTCTAGTTAAAAAAGAAACGTGGTAAATACGTTAACTACGTAATCGCTAGTAGGTTATTTTTATAGTTTAGTAACGGCTTCGTGTTTCTAGGCTAATGTGCAATTAAATAAGACTAATGAAGTACCTCGTACCTAGTCGTAGGTACCTACTTAGTTTATCAGGGAAACATTTTCCCAGCTGTGGGTTCAACCTATAATCTGTGCTATAATGAGCACAGATTATAGGTTGAAATAGTATCTAGTACAATTATAAAAAAGATTATAATATTCCAGCATTCGTTTGTGACTTATATGTATTGCCGTAGGACAGTTCTTTGATACAGTAGTCAAGTAAACTATTTCAACAAAATGCTATACAGTTTTAACCAATTTTTTTATCTTTACATGGCATACTTAGTTCATAATCATTTTTATCCTTGCGTGCTTAGTCTAATATATCTATACATATAATAAATCTGTAGAAGGGTCAATTCTGTACATTGAAAATATTGAAAAAATAAATAGCGGGGGGTGTTGCTGGATCGATACCAAACCCAAATATACGATTAAAAAAATTTTTGTCTGTCTGTCTGTCTGTCTGTTTGTGCAGGCATCACGTGAAAACTAACGGTTCGATTTCGATGAAACTTGGTATAATAATTCCTTATTATCTTGGGCATAACATAGGATACTTTTTATCCTGGAAAAATACATAGAAAAAAATCTTATTTTTCAGTTTTATTCATAGACGTTGTTCTGTAGAACCGCGAACACACGTTGCATTACCCGCAGTGGATTCAGAGCCGTAATATTTATAAGATGTCATTGTCAGAGTTACTCAAAATGGGGAAATAAACCATCCACGCGAAGACCGACATCCACGCGGACGGAGTCGCGGGCGGAAGCTAGTGTTTAATATTTTACACTAGCGACCCGCCCCGGCTCCGCACGGGTGCAATTTCTACTATATTATGCATGTTTTATACATATAAACCTTCCTCTTGAATAACTCTATCTCTATTAAAAAACGGCATCAAAATCCGTTGCGTAGTTTTAAAGATCTAAGTATACATAGGGACAGACAGACAGCGGGAAGCGACTTTGTTTTATACTATGTAGTGATAGAGGTAACCCATAAACCTAGGTATATTTCGTTGCTTCAAGGAATGTGGATCAAATAGGTACTAGACTAGCTAAATTATATGGTTTCAGAATCAAGTTTGGGAAACTCGATTCTGAAACCATATATTTCAGCTAGGATACCCAAATGCCATTTATATTAAACTTAAGTACATAATTTAATGATATCTTACGTAAGGCGTCGCCGAAACACGAGTCTAGCACATATGTACGTCGCCGTATGTGAGTATGTATAAAGTGTCGAAAAACGATGCACGTGTACCGTACGTTTGTACAAGAATAAGTACGTACAAAGCTTTTATCGCGCTCACAAATAACAGATTCATTGAATCTTGTCACTTGTGCTGATTATGGGGCTTATAGTTAATATCCACAATCCCACATATCTCGTGCAATTTATTGTTTAAAGAAATGTTAGTAGGTATTATGTAATTAATTAAGGACTTACCTACTCCACACGGCATTTTTACGGGTCATTTGCAATTCAATATTGAATTTAAAATCAATTATTTTTAACATAAAAAGTAATTCCCACTAATGTAGGTATGTAAAATGCTGCAAAACCTTCATAGGTACATAATTTATAAATTCTTTTGCGGTTCCTTCCCTAGAATAGTGTATTTGTTTTCTCATCTTTCTGGCCTTTTCCCAACTATTTTGGGGTCGCCTTCCAGTCAAACCAGATGCAGCTGGATATCAGTATTTTACTTTTACATAAATAATTTTATTAAAATAACTCATAAATACTCCAAACAAAACTTCCTTCTAACCTAATTCCAATTCCAGTCACAAGTTACAACATCAGCACCATAACCGCAAAACTCAAAAATAATTAATAAAACTCCCAAACTTCCAGAGCCTACTGAATATAATTCCTTTGTGACATAACATCGAGTTACAAGCCATTGACGAGAAAACCTAAAAAGAAACAATAAAATTTTATAACAGTCGGGTATACCCGCAAATAGAGTTAGGCGATACGAGCGTGCGCGTTTGTATATGTGTGTGAATTACGTTACGTGGTGTTTATTTGTGTGTGTTAGATCGGTCACGTTTTGCGCGGCGTGTTGAGGACGCGGCCACGGCGCGTGCTGCCCCGCGCTCTACCTCACCCCGCTACGTCCGCGCCCCTGTCACGTGTATCGAGGTGTTATTTTCGCTCCGCTTTCGCCACAAATTTATCACAATATCTATTCAGATGTCGAATCAATCAATTGAGGATTTTCATTTTCAGTCTGTTTTTGAATGTATCGGAACTATTTTATGTAACGTTCGATTCATGCGTTTTGTTACGTGAATTTATTTTGTAATTATAAAGTTACTGTTGGAAGCAGGTCTTACAAAGATTTTATATGTCATTTGGTAGGTTCACACATGTCAACTGTGGGTACTGCGTGTGAGCATCTTCAAAAACCAATACCTAGCTAATTACCTTCATTCTCGATACTGAATCTGACGCACTGCTTACATCGATGATTAGCTTTGAAACATTTGTAGCATTGAACTCTGGTCTATAAATAGATTATAAACAAGTTTCTATGACGTCACTTGATGCAGGTGGCACAGATTTACAAGCCCGTGAAGCTGACCATATCGCAATAACAGTAACATAAGCATACTTATGTCATTCCTTTAATAAATAATTAAAAATTTCTAAGTAAAGGGAAGCTATCTCACGTAAAATTACAGGCCATACAACTTCCTTATTTGATGAGAAATTCTTCTTTATGAAAAAGACCAAAGATCCCGCTGAAGGACCGATTTGAATACGTCTTCACAAAGGATGTTAAGAAGTAGCACTACCTATCTAATAAATGCAGTGACATAAACATAACGTAGTGTTATCACACTTATCACCACCAATAGGTTTCCAAGGTCCTAGGTACATATTTTTTCCACCTCACGATAAGTATCGACTGCATACAAATACATTGTCCTCAGTTATGCACACTTCAAGGTATGTTGCTCCATTCGTCACAAAGTTTCAAACGTAAACAAAGCAGTAAAAACTCCGTACGCAGTACTCCAATCAGAAAACGTACAATTGTAAAATATTTACGCAAAGAAATGAGGAATTAAAATAGGTTACATTCAAGGTATTTTTTTAACAAAAATAACTGACCGTTTATAGCTTTCCTTAAAATGGACGAACCGGAATTAACCGGGAAAATTTTAAAGAAAGAACTCGAACATGGGAAACAGGAAAATGGCGTCAATCATAAGATTTCAGAAGTTAAAGAAAAACATTATGTGCGGTTAAGTAATGCTTTCTTTTAGGGTTACCTTTCTTTTTCATAAATAATGAAATGGGGAAAAAAATTACTTTTGTTATGTAATACAACACATAGACGACTTTCTCGACAACGATTGATGTTAGTTGAATTGGGTGGGTGTAGGTCGTAACATAAGGTCCAATATCGTGATAAATATATGTACTGAAAACTATTCCACCAACCAGACCTATATTATATTTAAAAATCTGTAACAGATGAACGAAAAGGTATCTCAATTTTATACGGATAAAAGTAATCCAATGTTGGAAAAATCAGCTCTTTGAAGGAATAAGGGTTTATGCTCTACCTCCTATACTTAGCCCAAAAAAAATCAGCAAACATGAACTCTGCGCTGGTGTCGAAGTTTCGGACTAATGCGAGTACAATATAACAAACATCGACTGTCGTACCAGCGATACAAAGAAGAGGGTTTAGAAAATGCAGCAAAGCGCTTTCTTACTTTTCCCGAACTTACTCGTATTACAAATTAACCAAATAGTGGTGACGATAATAATAAAGCTGCTTCATCTGTTATTGACAACGGATTTATGAGTCATAAGAACAATTTCATTATACTTACAGGCATTGACAAGACAGACAGTTTGGACCAAAGCTGGTAGCTTGTTTACTACAAAAAATACATACATCACACTAGTGATCGTAAACATACGACAGCCAATCAAAGTTGCACTGAATCTGACTATAATGCCTTGATAAATTAGGTACATTGATTGTCAATGTTTTAGCCGCTGGGTCGAGAGGTCATGATACTGAGTAAACAACTTGATAAAGATAGAGTTGCATTAAACATAAGAGCCAATTATTTGGGAAAGATTTTTATACAAGTTGATTTAACAGAACCAGAAGAACGGCTCTCAACAGACATCTCCCTAAGATGTAGTAGGAAGCAATAGTGGTAGTAAGTTAAAAATCTTTTGAAACAGGCCGTATAATGTAATCATGTTCAAATAATTGATAAAAAAGGCGATTATAATCCTAGGATTATTTTCGGAGGAGGAGTTCTTAGGAGTCTTTTTTTAACGGTTTCGGCTTAAAATTGAAGAAAAGCCGAGACCGTCAACAATTTAGTACCTACTTAAAGTCTAAATTATTAGAGCCAATATTTTATGAAACATTTTGGAAAGATTCATCTTGGAAGACTTGTTGTGGACAAATATGTCATACCATTCACGGTAGTTCAAAAACACGAGGCTTTTCATCACAAAAAATATAATTATTTTATCTATAGTCATACGATTATTTTCTTAACCTAAGTACCAATGAGTTAATGTGGTCGGTTACTATTTATTCAATAATTATTTGAGTCTCACGGTCTTTAACAATTGATGACAAATAGTTGCTTCACACTTCATTTATAACGTGTTACCGTAGGTCAGTTCTTGATTTCAATCCATAGTTTTCATTTGGTTTAATGCCAGATCGTCTAGGCTATGCTATGCCAGACTGCGTTAGCCAAATTTACCACGATGCTGCGGTAAAGAACTTTCAAAGCCAAGCATTACTGTTACTATTACAATCAACCTGTATCATCCCACTGCTGGACAAAGGCCTTGGAAGAGAAGTCCTAGGTTTGACAGAAGAAAAACCCTTGTATTGTCAGTATTGATAAGTGATTAGGTTTACATGGATGATTTTTTCATCTTAACGCCCAAATGCGTCTGTTATTGCACACATTACTACAAGCGTTTGAAGAGGCGGTTTAATGGTAGGATAGGTTACTACGATTTAAATATGTTCATCTACTGCTTCACTTGATAGATACCGTCCGCTGTTCATATAATTAATAACTGTTCAATCGATACTAACATCAATGGGCCTGTATGAAATCGGGGGTAGTTGAAGTTTGCCGATACAAAAAATCTTCCGTGGACCGTGTGAAAATCTAAACGTGGCAATGATTTAAGCGTTTATGAAACTTACATTGAACTCCGCTTTTAAATAAATACACCACTAAGATCCATCGACAGAAACTGTGTTTGTCAGCTGTACAAGTAGATAGGCTAAATAATGTAATACACGACATTAGAGCTTCAAACTTAATATTTGCCTGACATGCTTGACATTAATGGACCATACTTATCTCCTCTGCCATTGAAGAAAGAAGTGAATACCCCCTAGATCATGGATGGTAAGTGACTACTGCCTACGCCTACACTCTTCTATTTAACATTATGAGGACCTTAGATCATTCACAATATCTGAGATGCTTAGGTAGGTAAGTTTATTCTTTTATACCATACACTAATTTTTAAATACAGTCAAATGCACCTGCTACACAATTGATCAGCTTTTTGAGCCACTGAAAAACTTCGTTGAAAACAATCGTGACATGTAGGTTGGTGGTTCTCAAAATCTCAACAATAATAAAGTAATCGAAAGAGAAAATACACACATCAACATAATCTAGGGATATTTTATATTTCATCAAATATCTAAAAATCTATGAAGAATTTTCTCATATAGTAAATGGAAGAATGATAGGTTATTTTAAGGTGTACAGTAAAAAATAAAAAACATTTCGTGATTTTTTTGTTTTAAATAGAAATGTTAATTATTTTAATCGCCGTAGCAAATTAATATGGTAAAAAACTTCATTTTTTCTTATAAAGCTATTAATTTTAATGAAAATTTAAAAAATCTTATTAAGTCTAATTATTAATAATCAGTTTTGCCACCTCTTACATTAATTACACATCAACATCGATTGTTCATGCTTAAAGTTAGATTGTCAATGTCTTGCTGCGGTATGAGGTCCCATGTTCTTTGCAAGTGGTCGTAAAGTTGTTGTTGTGTCGTCAAATTTGGCGGGAAATCTCTCAAAGCTTTTCGTTGTAACATGTCCCAGGCATGCTCGATAGGATTTAAGTCGGGCGACTGTGCAAGCCAATCCAAAACTTGAATATCGTGGTCTCGGAGAGCGGTCGACACCGGCCGCGCCGTATGGGAAGAAGCATTATCGTGCATGAGTACAAATTCCTGGCCCATTTGAATTCTGTGTGGGTCAATAACAGGCTCCACTACCTCCTCGTTGTATTTTTGTGCAGTCATGCTACCTTGGATCCAAATGAGCTGGGTTCGTCCGCCAAGACGAATTCCTGCCCACACCATGATTGTCTCGCCTTGGTATGAGTGGACCTCCTGAGGGTGCCTTAGACGGCTAACTGTCCCTGGAGCTCTCCAAACGCGTGTTCTTCGTGATTCCAGATGAAACCCAAACCGGGACTCGTCGGTGAACAGCACCAAAGACCGTTGTTCGTCACTCCATGGTAAATGCTCCCGAGCCCACGAAAGCCGCCGCCCGCGATTGCCACGTCGCTATGCTGGAACACGTAGCGGTCTTCGAGCATGAAGACCAACTTCATGCAACCTCCTTCGCACGGTTTGGTCGCTTACCAGCAGCTGGTGGTCCTCCTGGAGCCTTTGTACTAGTTGCATCGCTGTGATATTGGGTTGTCTTCTAGCAGTTATTTGGAAAAATCGATCCTGTCTCTGCGTAGTAACGCGATATCTACCCGTGTGCCGTTCAGCTACATCCCCAATACTGCGATAACGTGACCACAAC
This sequence comes from Agrotis puta, assembly GCA_943136025.2. Taxonomy (NCBI): domain Eukaryota; kingdom Metazoa; phylum Arthropoda; class Insecta; order Lepidoptera; family Noctuidae; genus Agrotis; species Agrotis puta. The sequence continues at coordinate 2,546,553 of OW964168.2, forward strand.
CTTGATATCACGTTTTGGCTGGTGTGTAGGGCCTCAGCAACGAAGCGTTGAATAGCACCATTTTATAGCATAACCACGGCTCGTAACATTTCATCTCGACTCAAATGACGACGTGACATGACTCCTAAAGCTCACACGACACGTTAAATTAAAAAAGAATACCAATCTAATCCCTGTTCATTAATTAATATTAATAAAACAATTTTAATTTTCCGTAACATAACGAATCACTAACAATTTTGCCACCGTATTTTGTTTTTTCTTTTTTTTTTAATATTTATTCTTTAAATTTTGAAAATAGAATAAATGAGGTTTCAATCTGTATACAAACTTTTTATGAAAACTAAAAAGATTTTAAACTAAACAATCGTAAATAATTAACGATTAAGATATCCCTAGATTCTGTTGATGTGTGTAAGGCCAGGGTTTTTGGTTTCGGCACTGAAATTACAATATTTATGATTTTCATCATAATAACAAACATCATGATTACTGTTAGCTGAATTAGTAACACCCACTAGATACCTACAATAGCTGGGAAAATTCATGAAAATCGAATCAAAATACTTTGAACCCCATAAACAGTTGTCTAAAACTACAAAGTGGAATAATTTAGGCAGTTAGGTGCAGAAAATGAGCGAAAATGTTAAACAAGTTGAATAATGATTTCTGGGTCGAGGTTGATCTTGAGAAAGTTTTCTAAACTGGAGATCTAAGAAATTAGATCAATGCCCCGTATTGCTTTTGATAACCTACCTCCTTTTTAAATAATAATGTTTTGGTACGTAGGCACATATAGAATCACCCACCCAATCAAATTCACTGTGTGAAGAAAACGAGTGTTTTTAGAATTGATCGTAATCACGTAATTTCTTTTGTTACACTCAATGGTTTATTGATACCACTCCCTGTAAACACATGATATACGATACTAACGTCGCCATACACATTTTGATGAAGAAACATTAAAGTAAAACGTAATTAATGGACATGTCCAAATTAAACTTACTTGTCATACTTCACGGAATGCCCGTTCTCCTCCCAATAATGTCTTGCTTCCATATTCATTTGGAATCACAACAAAACAACAAACCACTGTTTCACAAAATTGCAAATATCAAATACAAGTTCTGTTTACATTTTATTCCCGTAACGGGTAGGTTTATGCAGCACTAATCACAAACTATAGCACTTAAGTAAGATCTCCGCAATCCATTTTCGATAAACGATCACAGTATATGTAAATTGTTGTTATCGTATTTAACCGCATGTATGGAGCGTGTGGCAACGTCGTCACCCTGAGAGCTGCGCGGCCGTTCTGATCGGATGTACTCTAAACACCGGCCGGTTTCAGTCATGTGACGCGAAGCGGCGTCAAAATATGGACGGGGGACGTCGCGTCGGAATGCCGGCGCACATTCCGATGCGTGAACTCTAAATTGTAGGGTAGGTAGGTAAATTGCAAATATTGAGGTACTTAGAAGACTAGATATTATAAGGTTGATATTTGTGCATTACGGTAGTGTGTCCATGCATAAGTTTCGCCGGTATCTGTACGGGGTCAACCGCGCCGCGGCTGCAGCTTCGTCGGCCGGGCCACGCTTGCACGCACGTGACTTCTGTGACGCGGCGATAGCTCCGCCTCGCGCGAATAGAATCATACTTCGTGGCTCGGGGTATACCCTATTGTTATAAATTGTGAGCCAAAAATAAAAAAAATTACGCGGTCGGTCTGCACTTATTTAGTAGTTCTTATAAAAGAAGTTTTAATTTTAGTGATTGGTGATTAGGTGACATACCTATTCATATTTTCTATCAAGATATAAGTTATAGAACTTTGTTTTGTTAAACACTAGCAAAAGTATCAACAAAGTCTATTCATCAACATTAAGGCTAAAGAGCCGTCCTAATAGCAATTTTTAGATAACTTTAGTGTGGACAGGGCATTGGCTATTTGACAGTAGCTATAAATTACAAATATATTACCTATTTAGGCCGTCATTTAAAGTTTTAAAAAATAACGGACACGTATTTTTTTTTGTAAAATAATGAATATTCACCAAAATACAACGAATCATCAAAACTCGAGAGTGGGGGCTCGTCAGAATTCAATAGAAATTGTACTAAATTGTGACGTATTGCCAATTTTGAAAGCATCGTATCTCAGTCAATTTTGGTTAACGAAACAAAACAAAAAAAATACGGGTCGAATATTTTTTGATAATCTAATTGACGGACTTATTATTTTCAGTCAAATAGCCAATTACAGATTCAGGGGGAGACACTTCCGTCCTAATTCGTATGCCATAGCATTGCGTCGGGCAATGATATTATAACTTATAATATCATTGGCGTCGGGTGTTTCTGTAGGTATGTGACTTTAAAATGCTTGTAAAAGGAAAAGGACATCGCTGACCTGCTCCAACCACCAGGCACATCATCCGGGGCGCCGGGCGTGTCCCAGTGGGTGTGTCGTCCACGCAGCGCCCACGCCGCTCCCACGCTGCGTACACGTGCCGTGACAACCACAGTCAATACTCTGGTAAGGTAAAGTAGGAAACTATTTACGATGGAAGGCTTGTTTGCAGATTTACTACCTGTTACGTGATGCTCTCACGAGGCGTGCACGCTTATTCCATTCGAGCGTGGGTCGGAAATATGCAGGCACTGCACGCTTCACGTACCTACGGTAAGTGGTGACACGAGACACGGTGTGTTGTTTTGATAAATGGTAGTGATTTTACATATATGTTTTATTTTTTACATAGGTAACGAGGGTTTTTAGTATTTTTTTAACGTTGACACTCTAAGAAATATTCCTAAGTCGTGAGTGCGGCCGGGCACGTCTTTGAGGAGTGGCTGGAAAGGCGTCACGGCGTCCTGACCTACCGCATGACGCAGGTCTTAAACGGACACGGAAGTTTCGGGGGGTACCTATGTCTGATGAGGAGGGAAGAAACGCCTGGGTGTCACCACTGCGAGGATCGTCCGGAGGATACGGTGGAGCATACGATGCAGGACTGCCCCGCTTGGGCAGAGCACCGCCGTGTTCTCACGACGGTGATAGGCGGAGACCTCTCGCGCCCGGAATTGGTCGAGGCCATACTGTGGGGCGAGACGGAGTGGGAAGCGGTTGCTTCCTTCTGCGAAGCAGTCATGCTCACGAAGGAGTAGACAGGCCGCGTGAGGGAGAGGACAGCGTCCTCCCTCTACCCCAGCCGCAGTGGTAGACGCCCACGGCGGCGACGGACGCGTGTCGTGTGGTATCGTGGTGAGTTCTCGAATCCCCGGGGCACAAATACTTGAATGGCCTACAGATAAGTTGTTCCGAGTCTAGCTGTTTGTGTATTTCTCATTTAAAAGTTTGTTACAAGTCGCGCACACACGATTTTTTTTATTTTTTAGCGTGGTAAAATCATCACATGAGTCCTCCCACACAGGGCAGAGCGGGAGTGACTGTCAGACTCGTACTGACTAAAATCCACGGTGTCCTTCAATCGTCCTTTTTTAAATTAATTTAGCAAATAGGTTTTTCATTAGCTTTTATTTTTTAATAGACAATTAAAATAAGTAGGTACTACAGAACGAAAGTGAAAGATCTTACTAAAATTGCTTTAATTAAACGATACATACAGATTTTGCTAAGCTGTTAGTGGTGAATTTGGCGATACGGGGGCCTTTGATCGATCCTAAATCCACCTACTATTTATCGCAAGTAAATAATAATTTAACAATCCATGAAGATTTCGTTTACATACATATTGCTTGCAATACGGGGATACCATTTGGTAAAGAGGTTCCGTATCAAAAATAATATAAGCATTTGACAATCAACATAGATTTTACTAAGCTATATATGTCTGAAAGATTGGGGTAGTTTATTGATACGTTGCCATCTACAACTATACATGTCATACCGTTAATTTCATTGAGAATAATTTTATTTTTATCTGATATTTAGTACCTTTTTTTTAATGTAGTTTTATTTTATAGAAAATCTCCTGTTTTCCGGACACTGGATTATTTGGACTTCATCGAAAAATTCCGGACGTAAGTACACTGACACCGGCATTCTGGCAACCCTCAGCTAGACCCGTATAGATCACGCTCGCTACCACGAGACCTATTCTCTGAATAATGACGCAACTGTCGCACTCACGTCTAGCTATCGATGTCTCATGATCTCATAATGTGAATAGGACGAACGCGGAACATTGACCGAACTACTACATTGACAGGCCTGTTGGTCTAGTGGTTAGTGACCCTAACTGCTATGCCGTAGGTCGTGGGTTCGATTCCCATCCAGGACAAATGTTTGTGTGATGAGCACGATCATTTGTTCTGTGTCTGGGTGTAATTTATCTATAATATGTATGTATTTGGAAATATACAAGTATGTTTATCAGTTGTCTAGTAGCCATAACACAAGCTCTGCTTAGCTTGGGACTAGATGGCGTTGTGTGATAGTTGTGATTTTTTTTATTACTATTTTACTGAACAAATAAATTGTCAAAAACCGTGTTGTCTGATGAGCTGATCATCATTTACGTATATTTGTTCCCACTGCTGTTACACAGGCCTCCTCTCTGTCATAGGGAGTGGACCATAATTCACCACGCAGGCCCTGTGCGGGTTAGTAGTTGTCTTTGAATTTTTCGTGCACGCCGTTTTCGTCAAGATTCTTTCCTTCATCGCTTTGAAAGCAGTGGTGAAATAAATTATAGAATTATAATAATAGAAGTTCCACTTCTGCAGTTTCCAGAGTAGTAATATTTTTTTTTCAAAATGGCACTTGAACATTAGTGACTGTTTTATTAACAGCCGAAGAAAAAAGATTACTGGTTTATGTCTGTGACATTGTAGCTTCCAAACAGATGTACCGATTTTGATTTAGTTTTTCTTCCTTGTTTTACTTTCTGCTGTCGAAATTAGCTCCGTTATCTTTGCAAAGTGTAACATTCTACTCCATAACTTTATCTACTGCTCTTCGCAGCAAGTAACCTCAACGGTACGTGGTTGTCAGACAATCTGCTGTATCCTGTATTTCGAATACAGAATCGCCAAATTCCAACATTTGTGGATCTTTTTTTTTTTTATCGTGGTGAAATCATCAAATGAATCCTCCTACCCAGGGCAGAGCGGGAGGGACTGTCAGACTTGTACTGACTAAAATCCACGGTGTCCTTCACTAGCCCTTTACGTACTGGGGTCACGGTAATCCCTAGGTCCCGCGATCCCGGCAGGCTTTGGCCCTCTACAGGCCCCGACACTATGCTGACACTCTTTGAGGCGCGCGTGGAACACAACGCGCCGTCGACCCGGGCATGGACCATGGTCGGACAGCGAGTCGCCCATTACTCGCCGCCCGCATGCCCGCGCCTACGGTGGCTGGAGATCGTCTTGCGATCTTACTAAAATTGCTTTAATTAAACGATACATACAGATTTTGCTAAGCTGTTAGTGGTGAATTTGGCGATACGGGGGCCTTTGATCGATCCTAAATCCACCTACTATTTATCGCAAGTAAATAATAATTTAACAATACATTTGTGGATCTGGCACCTACGTAGGTCCCTATTGCTTAAATTAACTTTATTTCTGAAATCAATCATATAAGAGTTTAATTGGGAAAAGAAAAGAATCGGAAATAACCATTGTGAAACAATTATAACCTAATTTATATAAGTTCAAACATGTATTTTTATGACTGACCTTTCATAAATCGAACACAAAAATACGTATATTTATTTCCACACAAAAAAAATAACAAGGAAAAACTTTTGATGCGAAGGAGGCGTCTTTTGTATTATTTATTTATTCCTGTAACGTTATTCAACTTGTCCAAAAATAAAAATATGAAGTGTGTACAAATTCAAAGTTGGTCGGAGCATGAAGCCCTGTAATGGTTACGCGACGGGGTTATTACCGTGCGCGCGTATTTAGGACTAGGTAGTGTTTCCAAACGTGCGGGCATCGTGCGGGTTATAAACGTGTTTTGCGGTATTCGCACGGGTTGTGGAAAGTGCGCGGTCATCATTGTTCGTTCGTTATGAATGGCTCTGGTTACATGAAAACTGTGGGGTTGCACGTTTTGAAGCAGTCGTGACTTATATTACCAAATGGTTGATGCACTAATCAGTACTTTATTGGACTGTTATTTGGGGTTATTACTAAGGGGTACAGTATAATTCAACTTTGTTTTAGGTTACTTCATTTAGACACTTACACGTATTTGAGGTAGTGCTTTTTAAGTACGGTACCTAGGTACTTACTTCTCGATCTTCTTTTTGCTGCTTTAGTCTACATTTCAGAGGATAATGCACAAATGATCAAAACGTTTTGGTCAATGTTCTTTTATACATATAATATCGGTCCAAGAAGTGCTCGTCTACCTTGGGCTGGTTTGAACTGGCTCAGAAAGAAGATACTGGAAAACAAAGGGGAATAGCCCTCCCGTCTTGGCTAACTGCGATACATATTATGAATCTATAACACTGCAGACCTGAAAAAAAATACATTTCGATATGTGGGGAAGTTTATTTTATTCTCGGCTCCTTATCAATTCGGTTCGAATGCAATCACAAATGTCTACATACACTTTCTAAGAAATAAAATAAAAGAATAAAAAATATTTTTGTCATTTCCAAACTATAACAGTGGATTTCGGGTATAACGACGATGAAGGGACCACTCTTTCTTTCTCTCACTCGTCGTTATATCCGGAAGTCGTTACAGGCAAAGGTAAAGAGATACAGACACGTACACATGTATAGTTTATATTCATTTATTAATAAAAACATTTGCACACATAGTTATTCACTGGTTCATTTTAAAAAAAAAGTGTAATATTACTCAGAATATCAGTTCGTAACTGAACCATCAATTAAACTCCCAAACGTACATGCTTGCCTACCTGCTTAGCTGATATCTACAAACAAAAAGTCTCCACTTTTGCTGACCATCTGTGTGAATCTTTGTGTCTTTAGCGGCCGACTCCGATCGCAATATCTACATGGGATTTCTAGGATTTAGTTACAAATGATTCATTAAAAACAGTCGCTACACCCGAACTCGGAGTTACATCCAAAGTCGCTATAGCCACATGAATTTTGTACTAAAATATGCTTTAAATTCAAGGCACTTAGATTTAACGTCGCTATAGATAAATCATCTACAACCAAGGTTGTAATAAATGAAATCCACTGTATTTTGATTTTCAAGGCTAAGCGGTTCCACAAGCGGTAGTAGGCCTCACCAGGGCCGCCTGACTCCCAATCACCTGCATCTTATCGCAGCGACTGCGATAGAATGCAGGTGATTGGTTTGATTGTGATTGGTGGAAAAACCACATTCCTTTACAACATTCCAGGTATTGGGTGCACAGGATTACCAGTTCGTCCTGGTGGGTGACCTCGCTCATAGGCCGCATCTTTGCTTTTAGGCTAGATTAATGACAAGAGCAAAACCAATAAACTGCCACCAGCTAATCTGATGGCCAAGAGAGAACTACAGCCGCCAATTTTAAAAGGAATGTCATTCCGTTGGCCACCAAAATACTAGGGCCCGATGACAGCGGCCCTTGTATTTTGGTGGCACAACAACTAGTACTATTCTCTATAAATAAATACAGCCTTGTGAAAGCGCGTGGGACGATGTACAGTACGTGTGTTGCGGGCGGCCCAAGACTTTAAATTTTTAAACCCGGACTACTTATGAAGCAACCCCCGGACGCTCCCCAGATGCCCTCTAAACTGCGACAAATCCGGGGAAACCCGGACGGATGGCAACTCTACTTATAGAGAAAAGCAAAGCTGATAAGTTGGTGGGTCCGCAGATATAGCTCTTCACATTATATTCAACCTATCTGACATTATTTAAATGTTATGTGCATAAAAAGCACGTGTGCTCAGACGTGACTAACATTTGCGTGCATTGCGTACGTATTGACTTTCAAGATATAAGTATCATGTATGTATATATAGGTACTTGGTTGCCATTCCACCAATTCGCACTGCGAAGGAGGAGGCGGAGGAGAGGCTCCACCTCACAATACAGACGTCGCGATGCGATTTCCGGTCATCAAAGGCGCGGGCATGCGGACAGTTCACTGAACGTCGTGTTCCACGCGCGCCTCAAAGAGCCTGCCGGGGTCGCGGTACCATCTATCGTAACCGTGCATGACCCTGGAACGCAAAGGATTAAGGATTGAAGGATCACCGTGTATTTAAGTCAGTACAAGCCTAACAGACCCTCCCGTCCCGCCCTGGGTGGACTCATTCGATGATTTTACCACGATATAAAAGAGCTTGTCTCTGTCACTTTTCACCTAGACTAGAGTAAGAGCAAACCCGATATCGAATAAAAAAAGGCAAAAAGAAGAAAATAGCGATTCGGGATTAGGTTAGCAACTAACAAAAGCTCATCCAGGCTATTCACATTGATGATTTGCCGCGGATGATGACCACAGACGTCATCCATAATGTAATCTACCTACGTCAGCATCTTAAATTGCATCGTAAGTCACGCAAGTCTTAGTATGAGTCCCGAGTCCGGCCCGGGTAATCAACGTCAACTAAAGTAGATTTAAATCAGTCAGTGTTTATGATACTATTATGATCAGTGGCGTAGCGAGACCGAATCTAGGAGGGGGCACGCACGAGGCCCTTTTCATTCAGCACGAAAAATATGACTTGCCTCCGCTGCTCGCAAAGCTGTCGTCGCTAGCATATAATTGATATAAATGACTTGGGCCACCAAGTCGTCTATCAGCTTTGCGAGGCCTCTTCGACATTTTCAGTTCCCAGCTAGAAATTGCTCATTGAATCGAGCTTATTTCCCACTAATTCCCACTCATTGGACACCACAAGTATATGTATATAAAGGTCTTATTATTTTTTGGTAAAAGTTAAGTTGTACTGTTTTACTGTCTGGTAACGCCGTTGGTCAAGTATTTTTCTCTGAGCGCGAGGCTAGGGTCCGCTTCGGCCCCGCCTAGCTATGTCACTGCTTATGATTTATCACATACACAAACACCCAGTCTCGAAACAACTATTTGTAGATCATACAAAAAATTGTTCCATGCGAGGATCGAACCCGCGAAATCTTCATGTCATTCTTGCATATCTTCTTTAGAAATTCATACAAAGCCACAGTAATGATCCCCCTTTTGCCCCGGCAGAACTTTGGCCATATTGGCACTATTATGGCTCACACTATGTTGACTTGACAGCTCCTTGAAGCGCGCGTAGAACATCTGACAGTGAGCTACCCATTGCTCGCTCTCCGAAAATGGGTAAAATACGTATGGAAGAATTGCAGAAAAGTAACCCAATCGAAGTCAACGATATTAATGTTTTCTTTTTTTTCTTCATCTCGTGACCATGATTTATATTTTTTATTTGACATGCGTGAGCGTCATGACTGATTAGAAAACTTTGGACCATGGATGGCTTCATTTAAATATAGTTCGCAGGTATACAACCATCACCGTAATCACGAGAGAAGAACAAAAAGAATGAAAAACTTTTTGAACAATATTAAAATTCCAATTGCTTTGTTAAGGAAGGTAATGAAATAGACCTTCTAGAAGTTTGAGTGAAAAATAGCCCGCGCACCCTCCAATTTTGTTTTTTTTAGAAACGTTGCCCCACCCTAGGAATTTATCCTGTATCGTGAGTGCGTTTAAAAACATATAAACTCACACAGTACACAAACGCCCATTTACTAGTAGACCATACAAATATTTGCTCCGTGCGGGAATCGAACCCGCGACACGCAGCGCAGCAGTTTGCGCTAAACGTACGGCACGTTTGGCGCAGATTGGTGCGCTGCGCAAAAATTTTTTTCTAGCATATTTCGTAGCAACATTTTGTTTGGAAGATGGTTTTTTACATTCAACAAGTGGATTGTTGTTAGTCTGAAACCGCTGCGTCTTATCTTCCAACGGAGGGTTTCGAAACCCACCCTGTTACTCGAATGCTTGAGTTCAGACAGATATTTTACTTTAATTAAATAACTTCATTTTTTTTAGTATTATAATTTCACCATATGAGTTCTCCGGCTCTGGGTGGACCGGAACTGCCAGACTCGTTTCTTTAAATAGACCTTTACGTTTCAGGGTCACGAATTAGACAGTCCCACGACCAACTAAACACAAAATATAAATAGAACAATAAATTAATATCGAATAAATTTACATCCTTGCATAATTTATGAAGAACTTTACGTAGAGCATGCTTATCCAGTTGCAATCAGACTTCGTGCGAGCCACAAACTTTTTTTTGAAGTTATAAGATGCATACACCGGATGACCTGTGGCTTTAAGTTAAAAAAAAAAGGTTTTAACAAATTAACCTCATTTCAACAATAAGTAATTTAATTTGATAAATTTAATCCAATTAATCTAATTTAGTGCATTCTGTATGGGTAATTACCTGAAATAAATGAATTTGAATTTGAATTTTTGAATAAGTAAAGATATTGGTCAGCTTTTTTTTTCATGTTGCTTAAAAGCCTCGGGTTCGGTGATTTTATTAAAACAACAACGGATTTTATTGAAATGGCAACACATTATTTGACAGCTGAAAACACGTTTCGTTACTCATGTTATTTTTCAGAATTGTGTGGAAGTATTTAGTGTTTATGTTGAATGATGTTATAATTGTTTAAGCACGTTTAGAAAATTATTTCCGTTACTTATTGTATCTATTGATAAATTCATTTTAGTTGAAATTTACTTTGAAATGACTCAAAACACGTCATCACGTAGTGCTAACTAAACGTGAATTGATATCTGTCAATCATATTGTACAGCAGATTTTCGGAAGAGGCGTACATTATTTTACGTTTTTTGCCTAAAGCGCAGTGGTTTTATCATTAAAAATGCTTGCTATAATCAATCGTGTCCTTGATTGGATTAAGAGCTTGTTCTGGAAGGAAGAAATGGAGCTAACACTGGTCGGATTGCAGTACTCAGGGAAAACAACTTTTGTTAACGTCATTGCCGTTAGTATTATCTGAAAACAATATTTTCATGTTGTATTAACTTCCTTGTGCACTTATCGCCATCATAATACAGCTTTGTGTCATGTATGGACGGACTTGATGATTCAGCGATTGAATTTCATTTGATTTAGTTTCGTAAATACTTTTTCATTTTTTCTAGGTGTACTTCCTGTGTTTAATATTATGTGATCCTATTACTCATTGTTCTTTACGTTTGTTTTTCTGTGTCATTCATAACAAAGGATATCAATGAATCTGATAAGGTTATAGTCGCAGTTAGAATAGATGAACATTAAGGGTATTTGGTGAAAGTACTAGTACAACAATTTCCATCAAAAGCGTCTAAAGTTGGATATTATGTTTTGTGCAATTAAAATTCTTACGGTTTTAACATCAGATATTTAATTAATTAAAACAGGTATTTATGCTAAAATTTGCTAGATTACTGGAATAATTAATTAGCATTATCTTCTATTAGAATAAATACAACCATTACTTGTATTAATAATGGAACAGACAATGCAAAATCAGTTGTGTCATATCATTTGTGTCTTACTTGACCTAAATAAAAACATCTGTATATTGTATTAACACAAAACAATTCAAACAGTACATTATTTGAAAAATAAAGAGCCTAGAACAAGGATGATATTATGAATTAAAGTAAACCACAACCTTAATGAAAAAACTGCTATTTTTTGACATTTCAAAGTATGGTGTAAAATTAAGCCTGTCATTTTTAGATCTTTGCTAATCATTTGAAAGTCCACCCAGTCTTGCCAAAAGGTATTGTATTAATAGCTATGGGTTGAGTTCAGATAGGCAGTTGCTCCATGTAAAATACTGGCTGGAAGTCAATCCACAATTAATATCTTATAGACAGCAGTATTTTTATCTTCCTACCATTGTCTCATAATGTAGTGTTACTACAACATTTTTTCTTCTATTCTCCCATTTTTTCTGTTGGTCAGTCATCAAATGAGTCTTCCTGCTATGAGTGAAGCATAAGGGACTGTTATAATCATACTGACTTAAAGCCACCTTTTTTTCTTTGCGTTCCAGTGCTGCAGTATGTTGTTTAGTATCATATACTCCATTATCTTTCATATCATTCCTCACATAATTCCTCTGTAATGCAACAACTATATAATGATATATTTATTCACTATAAATTATACTTTTTTTTTTTTTTTTTGCGTGGTAAAATCATCAAATGAGTCCTCCCACCCAGGGCAGGGCAGGAGGGACTGTCAGACTTGTACTGACTAAAATCCACGGTGTCCTTCACGAGCCCTTTACGTACCGGGGTTACGGTGATGGGTAAGTCCCGCGACCCCGGCAGGCTCTGGCCCTCTACAGGCCCCGTCAATTTGCTGACACTCTTTGAGGCGCGCGTGGAACACAACGCGCCGTCGACCCGGGCATGGTCCATGGTCGGACAGCAAGTCGCCCATTACTCGCTGCCCGCATGCCCGCGCCTACGGTGGCCGGAGATCGTCCTGTGACGTCCGACGCCGTGGGCGTCTACCACTGCGGCTGGGATGGAGGGAGGACGCTGTCCTCTCCCTCAGGCGGCCCGCCTCCTCCTTCACGAGCATGACTGCTTCGCAGAAGGAGGCGACCGCTTCCCACTCCGTCTCGCCCCGCAGCATGGCCTCGACCAATGCCGGGCGCGAGAGGTCTCCGCCTATCGCCGTCGTGAGGACACGGCGGTGCTCTGCCCAAGCGGGGCAGTCCTGCACCGTATGCTCCACCGTGTCCTCCGGACGATCCTCGCAGTGGTGACACCCAGGTGTTTCTTCCCTCCCTATCAGACACAGGAACCTCCCGAAACTTCCGTGTCCGGTGAGGACCTGCGTCATGCGGAAGGTAAGGACGCCGTGACGCCTATCCAGCCACTCCTCAAAGAGGGGTCTTACCGCCGCGATTGCGGCGTGCCCGACTATAAATTATACTTGGGTCACATTTCAATCAACAATCACTATCTGTGTCCGATCCCAATGCCAGTATAATCACATTATTGACTGTAGTTCATTTACCCCTTATCTTATCTCCAGCTTGAGATTCTAAGCATTCTTTGTATGCTGATACTTTATAAACTGATGGTCCCTTGTTTGTCCCTACTCTTCACCTAGGGTGGGCAGACTCTTTTGATGATACCACCACTCTTTACCATCCCAAAAATATATCAATTCACTGTCTTTCCAAATCACATACTATAAATAAATATTCCACAACTATCACACAACGCCATCTAGTCCCAAGCTAAGCAGAGCTTGTGTTATGGGTACTAGACAACTGATAAACATACTTATATATTTCTAAATACATACATATTATAGATAAATTACACCCAGACACAGAACATATGATCGTGCTCATCACACAAACATTTGTCCTGGGTGGGAATCGAACCCACGACCTTCAGCATAGCAGTCAGGGTCACTAACCACTAGACCAACAGACCTGTCATGACTATGATAAACAGCAAACAATATGTCAAAGGCAAATATATATTGAGGCCTGATTTTACTCATGTTATCTTTTTGTTATGAATATTGTTGAATCACAGAATCATAATAGATTAAAATATAGTTTGTTGTGAAGGAGAACAATAATAAAAATATTATTCAAATGGCTTACGATTATTAATATGTATTACGTAAGGGGTTCCCAAACTTTTCGGATTTGCAGTGAATTTTCAGGTTTAGTATTTTGTCTCTGTGCCCTAAGTGGTCCATACTGAGTGACAAAGATAATAATTTGTTTAAAACGAATAAATTGGTGTAGACTATCTTCTTGAATCAAACTAATAAATCTTGGATCTCCGCAAATTTAATCCGAAAATGGTCAACAGGAGCATCTTATTTGGCTCCCCTCTGTGCTCTCGACGGCGCACTAGGGTGATGCAGCGCATAGTTTGGGAACCCCTGCATTAAGCAGCGAGTTGTTAATGGATGAACCAATGTGAATGAAATTTGGTTAATAATTAGACCTAGATACATAGATATGGAGGACTTTAAATCCTGGTAATGATATTTTGTTCTTGTGCGATAATTTCCGACGGCCAGGAGAGTGATTCTGTCAATGCTACTAGTCGCGGGTTCGATTCCCGCCCGGAACAAATATTAATGAGATCTACAAGTAGTTGTTCTGGGGCTGACTTTTTGTGAATGTCAGTTTAAATTTTTGTAAGTGCACCAACGGTACAGAAGAAATTTCTGGTGTGGGGATCTAACACACTTTCTTTTAAATAATAAAATCAGTTCATCATATTTAGATGTACAATGTCATAGATATATAGTAGTTTTATTCATAAATAAATTAATTCACACAGCAATGATCTGTTATCGGTAACACTTGATAACATCCCACAAATATATTTGTTAGTAATAGGAGATGCAGCAAATCTGCCTAATGTTAAACGTAATATAACCACGTCAAGGTCAATGTTATTTCGATCTTTGTTAGGCATTTAGAAGTGTTAATTGCCAATTAAAACTTCAGTTTCAAGGTATTATAAGTACAAAGTATTATAAGTACAAAAGATAAAGCAAATAGAGCAGCTAAGTTAAATGTTAATCACTTCAAAGTTACAGTACACTGACCTCGGGTAGGCTCGCTCTATCGCCGTCGTTTTGTCTCTTTCACCTCTCTGACTTACACTTACCCATTACAATGTCAATGGGAAGTTTTCTTCCCAACCTGTCATTAGTGCCAAATTTTCGTAAACACTACTGGGAACTTTTCTTACCAAGTTTACTTCCCAAACTCATTAGTGACATTGGTTGCAAAGAATTGTGCGGATGACATTTCATTTAGTAATCAAGTGGTTACTTATACCTAGATTAGAGTCAAGAGCACAACCATCACTACATAGTATAAAACAAAGTCGTTCCCGCTGTCTGTCTGTCCCTATGTATGCTCATATCTTTAAAACTACTGAACGGATTTAGATGCGGTTTTTTTAATACATGGGATGATTTAAACAATTTTTATGTATATAACATGCATAATATAGTAGTGATTACACCCGTGCGGAGCCGGGGCGGGTCGCAGTCTTGAACAAAAAGTAAAAAAGTGTAGTTAATTCATTTTCACAGTTTATTTTGAAAAAGTCTTTTACAAAGAAAACTTGTTAAAATTAACTACATAATAGACTACTTACGATCGTAGAAGCATGCTCTGCTAGATATAGTTTTTTTTTATAAATCAGCATGTTTCAAGGCATTTCTCCCTTGTTGATCGCATCATTATGCTCAGTAGCCGAGTGTCACCTGGTCAGAGTACGTGGTTCGATTCCCGAGTTGGGCGTGTTATTGGGTTCTTACCATTAGGAATTTCTTGGTAGCATTTCCTGAAGATTTGTACCCTGTTGCTAAACATTAGTTAGAATTATAAATATTCTTTCACAGCAGTTTATTTTCCATTTAATTTTGTTCCTTCCACTAATATTGTTTGTATTTTTTTTCCACAGTCCGGTCAGTTCAGTGAAGACATGATACCAACGGTTGGATTCAATATGCGCAAAATAACCAAAGGAAATGTTACTATCAAGGTAAATATTATTTTAAATCACTTTTATAAATAAAAACTATTACAAAACATTTAGGTTGTAAATGGGCCAGTTTTTGTACCATTCGATATTTAATATTAATGATTAAAATGCAAAAAGCAGGAAAACAGTATAAATAGATACAATATAAGTAGCTACATTCGCCAGGTCATTAACCTACCCTAATCTGTCTAATTTCTGTATATATCTGTCTGTAAATAGATTTTCAACTTTATCATAAAAGTAGAACGTTCTTTTTCGATTGGGAAATAGTACATAACTCTATTAATGGATAAACAAACGTTTAGGCCTGAATTCCTCTTCTGCTGATGTCGGTCGCGTACGTCGGGGCGTGTTTAAATATAGAGTGTGTTATGTGTGGGTGTGTGTGTGTCTCTATATATATAGAGTGTCCGGTTTATTCTACAAGTGGGGTCGGAAACCAATCCCTACTTACTGAAACCGGACACATTGTATAACGCCATTCACCGACGTTTACGTCAGTAGCGCGTACTACGTTACCTTTTCTCATTAAAAATACAAGCCTTAAAATCAAATTTCATATATTTATCAATAGTATGGTAAGCTTCAGACAAAGGGCACGCCGCGATCGCTGCGGTAAGACCCCTCTTTGAGCAGTGGCTGGATAGGCGTGACCGTGTCCTGACCTACCGCCTGACGCAGGTCCTCACCGGACAAGGATGTTTCGGGAGGTACCTGTGTCGGATGGGGAAGGAAGAAATGTCTGGGTGGACACGTTGTAGCATACGGTGCAGGCCCCGCTTGGCCGTGTCCGCACGACGGCGATAGGCAGCGACGTGTCGCGACATTAGTCGAGGCCATAATGCGGGGCCTGACGGAGTGGGAAGCAGTCGACGTCTGTCGCCGTGGGCGTCTGACAGAAGGAGGAGTCCTTTTGGTAGATGCCCACGGCGACGTACGTCGCAGGACGATATCCGGCCACCGTAGGCAAAAACTCACTCAATTTGTTAGTGACATCTAGTACTATCAAGATTTATTTAAACATTACAAGTTAAAATTCATGTTTGTTTAGCTTCAACTAATATTTTGTGTTGTAGTGATAAGTGAAAGTCACCTTCACTTATTAGCTACTTAAATCAGTTTAAAGATAACGTAGATAATTTAGATACTGTCTAAATAACCAGGATAATTGTAGTCACGTTTTATCCGCGTGTGATAGATATACTTTTCCTTTCGGGATCCGTGCCTGTAGGGTAACCAACCGAACCCTATTTATATGCCTGCGCTGTCCGTTTGTCTGTCAGTGGTATTTGTTGAACATTAAAGCCGAAACGACGAATTCACTACACATATTCAGCTTTCAATTTTCTTGTGCCGTTCCACAAATTTCGATTGGCATCTTCTAAATCGGAATCATGTTCGGTTCGACTAGGCAATATATTTAATTAATTTGAGAAGCTTTTGACCGCTGGGCAAAGATCTCCACACAATGGGTGCCGGGAGATGGAAGGCGCCGCCGAGGCCGACCCAGAAAAAGGTGGAGAGACGACCTAGACGCACACCATAAGGGCTGGTTCGAAGTGGCCCAGGAAAAGAGTTCCTGGAAGGAATTGGGGGAGGCCTTTGCTCAGCAGTGGGACAGTGTAGGCTAATAAAAAAAAAAAAGCTTTTAGCCGAACGTTATTAAAATACGGGCTTTCAATTGCCTCGTGCCACTCAGCAAATTCCGAATGGCATCTATTATCGGGGAATCATATTGAATCGAGAATTCATGAATCATGTTGGTTCGGAATTATTTGAGCTAATTTAGGCAATTCTTTTCCTAACGTATATTACTATTGTCGCGGGACCAATGAATTACCGTGACCCCGGTACGTAAAGGGCTATTGAAGGACACCGTGGATTTTAGTCAGTACAAGTCTGACAGTCCCTCCCGCCCGGCCTTGTTTGGGAGGACTCATTTGATGATTTTGCCACGATAAAAAAAAAAAAAACCTATATTACTATCATTATGTTATACTTTGCCGTCCGGCTATCTCTTTTTTACATGTGTCTGTTGTAGCGATTGACTTTTTGGTACCTAGAATAGAATAGAATAAATAATATTTACGAGTATTAAATTATAAGTTGTTTTTTTTTGTTTACAGGTTTGGGATATCGGTGGTCAGCCTAGGTTCCGTTCTATGTGGGAGAGATACTGCCGAGGTGTTAATGCCATTGTGTATGTATTTTTTAATGTGGTATTACATACAGATCCACGCTATTTTAATTTTTAAATTGGCATTAAGCGGCCCATTTTGGAAGCGAAAGTAGTGTGGCCCGGTAGAAAAAACCGGGACCGCTGTGGATAGGCATTTACTTGGAATAAATTATATCAATACTGAAACTAAGGCATGACGATATATAGCTATCTGCATTGGGTCTGTGTGGGCTTCTAAAGATCATGAGTATCCCAGTAGTTTGGACATTTTACGCTTGGTTTTTTTATTACTATGTCTCCGCTGTCCGTCCGTCTGTCTATCTTTCAGCCCGTCTGTCAACAGGCTGTGTCGTGACAGTTGAAAATTTCACAGATGATGCCACTATAACAACAATATTTTTAAAATTATCTTTTGTAATATTATATATTAATCCACAATTCTGTGGCCACAGCTACATGGTCGACGCGGCAGACCCGGACAAGATCGAGGCATCCCGCAACGAGCTGCACAGCCTGCTAGAGAAGCAGCAGCTGACCGGCATCCCCGTGCTGGTGCTGGGCAACAAGCGCGACCTGCCACACGCGCTCGACGAGCACGGACTCATCGAGCGAATGTAACTACTTTATATTATACTGAAATTAACCTACGGGAACATTATATCGGGACAAACAATCCTATGTACTATGCCAGCTAGTTCTGAGCCAAAAGTCTGAATGAAGTATGAATACTGGTACTGGGTTTTTTAAGCCGTCCTCGATCTAAACACACATACAAAAAAAGTTTGTGATCATTACGATAAGTTATTTAACTTTTTATAAACAATTGAACTTATATTCGATTCGAATTAATGTTTTATATTCGAAATCTTTATTTTTAAATAAAGAATCTAGAAGAAACCATAATCTTCTGTAACAAAAAAAACGATTTTTCAAAGTAATCGCAAACTTCTTTTGATTTGTGTATGAGCCCGGGAGGGCTCATTTGATGGGTGGAACGGAAAGGACTGTCAGACCTTTTCCGTATAAAAATCCACCCTGTCCCTTCAGTTGCACCCTGTCTTTTGAGTTCTTGAGACACGGTTACATGCCAACATGCCCTGCACCGTATGGTGTCGGAATGCGCCGTTATCTCATTTTGTTTTTCTCATACTGAACATAAGTTTTTTCGAGTATTTGAATTCCTTCCCACGTACAACTACAAAAAGGAATACATTATTTAATTTGTATGTCTGACCAAACAGACAATTTTACTCGAATAATCTTGGACACTTACCCTCTTTCGCGTTTTCTTTTTAATTCTTTTCATTATTGTTTGTTCACTATCGATGTTTTAAAATTAACTGTTTTGTACAAATACAAATTGTTTTATCCATAATCAATATCCCTTATCACTTACTATATTAATTTATTTTAAATTTTTAAAATACCCGCAGCTACAAGCAATCTGGTATTTTTAAATATTTACGCCGGTGATTAGTGCGTCACACCCGGCTGCGAGCGATGTAGTGTCGGTGTGATGCTACGGACTAACGATGGTCCCGTTATTGGGTATTTACCGTTGTTAAGATAACGGTATTTTAGGTACCTAGGTCATGACAGAATTTGTAGCTCCGGTGATTTTAATTATTTATTTAATTTTTACTATTCACAGTACATAGAAACATCGTACACAATATTTATGTATACATATATTATATTTATCTTTTATTATTATTATTATTTTTTTAACATATTATTTTACTTTTTTTTTTTACTTTTATTATTAATATTTTTATTTTATTTTTTCCTCATTATCAAACTGATTTTCATCCGTGCACTCACGTAGGCTCAGTTGAAAACCAGCGTCGGGCACTAGTTGTCCGGCATTTGCTGAACTGGGCCTATTTGGCGCAGCCATGAGTCACACAATATTTATTGTTTAGTTCTAAGTTTTCTTTTTAAATATTTCTTTGTTAATGTTGTGTGTACTTATGACATGTGTCAATAAACGTTTTTTCTTTCTTCTTTCTTTCTTTCTACATGCAACGCATATTTTTGTCGTAGTTTAGGTGTCATATTTATAAAATTACGAATTATAAATTACTTATTTTTTCCCGTTTTTAGCTCTTCTGCAAAGCGAAGGATTCTTGTGATATTTAGTAAAATAATATAATTATTGTTTCGCAGGAACCTGTCAGCTATTCAAGACCGTGAGATCTGCTGCTACTCAATCTCGTGCAAAGAGAAAGACAACATCGACATTACGCTACAATGGCTCATCGCTCATAGTAAGTCCGGTAGTGCGCGTTAATCGCACACGATTCTCAACTCTATGTGCAACACATCTTTAGCACTTAAGGCGCAGTTTTGCCTGAACTTTATTTTCAAGGCCTTGGGTTTTGTGTTCTTTTAGAATTGCGAAGGAAGAAATTGGTACCTATTATTTTATTGAATCTGGGCTTTAATAAAAACTTCTTGACTTTGATGAAACTATACATGTAGGGCTGTGAATAAATCTTTTTTTTTTTCACCATGAACATAAATAAAAAGTAGTAGCCTTTTCACAAGTCGTAAAGGCACAATTTTTATGTCTTGTGGTGAGTCGAGATTTTTTGTATGTTATGGAATGGACAATTTCGGTGATTATTTTGGCTCTAAATACTACTATGTATACTTGGCGATGAGACTGATGTGGACCCCTGAAGAGATAAGAATCCAAGTATACTTGTATAAACTGAATGAACAAAACATTATAATTATCACACTTACGGTTTGAATTACAATAAAAATAAGAAATGTTAAAATAATATCTCGAAGATTCTGCAATTGAATTAAAGTTCGAACAAATAGGAACTGCGCCTTAGAGATTGTTTAAAGTGATGATCTTGTTGCAATATAATGTAAGTTGCGACTGTAATGGTGTTTAAATACTTTTTCACAATGAATTAATTCTTACTGCTACTGTGGCAGTTCTCTAAAAATAATTTAACACTTCCTCTTGGTGACTATCGTTTCTTCTACGAACTGCAAGTCTGCCTTGCACCGAGGTTACGCCTCGATTTAAGTATTTCTGTCTATTCTTGCCCAAACACTTTGAAACGTAATTCATTGAGAATAAAATAATTTTCATCCATTTAAGTCGTGATAAATAAATTTAGCTTGAGTTATGCACTCTCTAAAACAAATGATGTGGTAAATTATCTTGTCACAATACAACCATTGGCTTCAATTAGTTTTCATTGTTTGAAAATGGTGCCAAGCTGTAATTTCGTTTGTTATATAATTATTTAATTATTTACATGGAATATTTATTAAAACGCAATAAGCCTTTTATGTGAAAAGATAATGTTGTCACATTAGTAATGTACACAGACATCTAAAATATAGGTTCTTTTACATAAATAGCTCATGTCTGTTTGACGGGATGTTCCCTAAAACTGTATGGTATTCTTTGTACGGTCACATGCAACTCATCAATAGTATTTCATTAGATTAATGTAAAAATTAAACCTGAACATATCAATTGTATCGAGTTTAATTTTAATAAAAGGTCATCAACAATTACGATAATTTTATTTAAAAGTAACTATATTTCAGATGCAGTACTATCATGTTAGAGTATTTAGATTCCTTGATAATATTAGCGTTATATATTATAAATATACTTATCTCATATTGTTAGCTAAAAAAATAAGTTTAAAGGTATCTAATGTGCGAATAATTTTGTTGTTATGTTACTTTAGGCGCAAACTGTATATAACATAAACGATCTATACGTAATGTATGTATAAATTTGTGAAATGTACTATTTTGAGGTATGGACACAATATTTTACAAGTATTACCAATACCAGGACCAAGAAATCGTACGGAAAAGACAATTAGGATAATGTGCTTGATAAACGCTGTGATCGAAGTTATAGCAGTCATAGAGTCATAATGGACGCAACGACGATGTAGAAAAGTAGGTCTTAAACCGCTTTCTTTAAGTCATATTGGCAAGAATAATGTTTATAGTAAAATAGTGTCTTCATGACTCAAACCACATAATATTTATTTATTTTTCATTCAACAAAATTATTCCTACACTAGCAATGTTTTGTCGAATATAGAAAAGTCACTAGGTGTGTAATTAATTGAAATTAAAAACCTGCTTCGACTGCACATTATGTTTATATAAACGTTTATATATAGTTTATATCTTATAATATACATAGATTTGACAAGTAAAGTGCAGGATTTCATCACACGGCGCTAGTTTGTGTGGAACCAAATATTTATAAATTTATTATTATTTTACTTTTTATGTTTTAATTATGGTCATGTCTGACCAAAGTTTAAAAAGCTCATCTACACTAGCGCCATTGATGAGTGGTGTGTTCTGTTACTAAACAGGACAAATTACAACCTCTATTGAAATTAATGTGGGGTCTTGCGTTAACTGCGTCTTTAGTATTACTTGATTAACAAACGCTATTATATTTGGAAGATTATCTCAAATAGTTTCACCAAACATTGTTATTTTATAGAAATTTTCTTATTTTTGAAACATTATTATAAATAATCAACGAAATTGATAACCTTTGTATGCGATAGGTTGATCAGATTTATAATCGCCTTGATCTAGATATAATATAATCGTTCTGTTATTGGATTGTGTCACAGATTTTGCTGAGACAATAACTGGAATATTATGTTCCTTTGCACTCATGCATAGCGGTGGCCATACATGCTCAAGTATGCCTTCTGAGGCAAATTATATTATGTATGGACTCTGTGCAAGTAGGTTCATGTGTTCATCCTTGGCAATACACACAGTACCTACACGTAAATATTAAAACATTATTATGGATAGGTCAATTTTGCATAGGCTGTAGCGATATATAACTCTCTATTTAATATACGAATTATTTTGTTTTATTTTAATGGATTTGGTATTAATGATTTAATTTTTTAGCTCTTGTACTCAAAGACAACGTAACTTAAAGACTTTTTTTTTGATGGAAATACCTGGGACCCTCTCTCAGTACTTTCTGCAATGTATGTCTTGTCTTTGTGTGTAAGACCTACTATCTGAATAAAGAATGATCATAAAAATGTAGCATTCCACATTAAAAATTATTTGAGGTATTTGTTCAACTATAATTATATTATTTTTTATATAATGGTGCGTTTATATTATATGGCTGTAACTTATCTTTTTCTATAAAATACATTATATACCACACGCAAAGATGTAATGAAAATTGGAAGTGTCTTATTTTTTCATAGCCTTTACAAAATAGGGATTGTTGATCGGTTGCTCCCAATAACGCGGTTACAAGTATTTATAAAGAGTTTCAACCTAGTATATTTACCAATTTAATTTATTAGAAACTTACTATATTTTCGCTTTTGATTACGGTCTGATGTCACTTAGTAATAATGCGAGTGATTCGTGTTAAAAATCACATATAAAGGAAGTGCTGCATACTTACCCGTTTCATTTGTAGTATTCAAATTAAATAAGTTTCACTTGAGTAAAAGAAACTGATTTCTAAGGTTGGAATCGTCTAAAGTAGATTGTTTAGAAACGTTGAATTGTAGATTTGATCAGAACAAATAGTATAATATAATTTAAGGCCTTTTACAAAACATACGATTAAGTATGGTTTTAGCTTTTCTTTTGAAGGCAGCTTCGAAGTTGTGCCTCCGGTTCAGTCACACAACCTACTTTAAAAATATTTAACAAGTTGACGCTTTTGGAAGTATACGCAATCTGTGCCTCAAAAATATACAGTTTCTTACCTTTCTTGGGGCATGTGTCTTGCGTCGAGTCTCCTTGGATTGAGGCACGCCTCACTTTGAGGTTGCTGTCAATGGATCAAGCTTAAAACTATCAACACGATTACTATGAAATTTATCTGTCTCTTATATAAAAATGTTATGTTTACCCACTAAATAAATAAAAAGAAAAAAATTAAAAGGCAATGATTGGTAATCTTAAGAAAACCCCATAATTAATTATTTCGTGTAATGAAATGATTTTCTTTTAAAATCCTGCATGTAAATAAATAAGGAGATATGGGACTTGTATATTAATGTCTGGGTTGGCAATATTTTGTAGGAGCACAATAATTGAGGCTAGCAATAGCAGCAATTGCGGGAGGTTCTGCATTAACCGGTTGCATTAGGCTGGATTTGCTGCTCAACTAACAATCTGGCGCTGAACTGTGAATGACGTAACATGAGCATTAATTTATGAGAAATTGGGAACAGTCAGCGTCTTGAACATATTCTCCAACGCGTTGGTGAACGATTTCGGGGACATAACGTCACCTTGTCCTACACCTCGACGTAGTAGAATATGCTCAGTTTGCTAATTCTGGGTTTGGTGCGTCTTCATATAGACATCTCAGTGATTGGGCATATCGCCACTCTACTCCAAAACGGACCAGGTCTCGATGGAATCAAAGGCCTTCTGTTAGACCAAGAATATAGGAGCAGATTATACTCTTCTGGTTTTTTTTTATCCCCTACCGCATTGTGTGCATGTAGTCTATGGTGCCATATCCCCCTCGAAACCTGGCCTGCTCCGTTGTCTGAAACGCGTCGATTCTTACCGCTAGACGATTTGTGACAACTCTTGAAAACAACTTATAAACGTGGCTAAGAAGCGAAATAGGCCTTTAGTTCTTTAAAAGGGTCTTGTAACACTTTTTAAATAAAAAATGACCATGCTCCTACGCCGCGCCTCCAGAGTTCTCCCAGAGAACAAAGCAGAATTGAAGAGCTCGGGAGTTCTTCCTGCTTTCAGGAGGCTTTTCTATTTTTAAGTTATTCAAGAGCCGTCTCAACTTCGTCTTGGCTGATTTCAGACAGATCTCCGTAAAATGACGGGTTAATATTACTCGGGCATCCCCATTATCAGGATCAGGCGGAGATGCAATCTATACATAGAATTAACTGTAGAAGTCTTCCACTTCCTAAAAGATCTCCGACTTCGCACCGGCAATATCTCCACTGGATTTAGACGACTTTGTCAGATGGATAGATCCCCCCAAGTGACTGGATGAACACTTTCGACCCCCGGTTTCGCTTGGATTGGCTTTGACTAGTTCTATTTGCAAAAGATTTGATCTAAACATAAACAATGATATTTTAAACTGGCTTTTAGCAGTAGAGATACAAAATAATAATGGCTTGAACATTGTTGAGATATGCCAACGACACAGAAAGGAATGGACTCAGAATATTTAAATTAATTGTTTTCATACAAAGTATTGTTAACCGATGAACGAGTACTTGTCGCAAATAAAATGAATAATGGCTACAAAATCTATAAGCTGAGGGTGAGCTACTTTTAGGCTGAGGCTACATTAGACAGCGATTTGCGATGCGACTGGAAGAGCGAAACAGATTACACGTGGTATCGCTGATGTACGTTATAGTATTTATATATACTTTCATACATTATCATCCCATTTTTCATCCAATATGTTTACTTGATAATTTTCTTGTGACACTTATGTCAAATGTCAAACTGTCAGTTTCTTTTTATTTTTCTGTCTAGTTTAGTCTATGATGCTACTTTTTGGTTTTTATAATTTAGCTTATTTTTATCTAATTGATTTTGCTAAAATATTTGTATTAATTCTAATTTAATTTCTATATTTTAATTGTACTAAATAACTTGATTCTAAAATCTGTAACAATTACGTTGCAAGACAAATTAAATTTTATTATAAAGTATAAAATACAAGAATGATATCAAAACACAGTTCAGCACTAAACAGTTCAGTCACGCACAGAAGGTTAGGCCTTGATAATGTCCTCCAGCAAGGGGCCTCCAACAGGCAGGACCGCAGCACAGGTAGAGAGAAGAATGAAGTAGACTGTCGACTGCACAAAGGGCCGAGTTAGAACGCCGCCGCCGACAGGTGGTATGCAGCACGCACAGGCCTCAGCAGGCAGGACCGCAGCAGGTAGTGAGAAGACTGAAGTAGACCGTCGACTCCACAAATGCTGAGATAGACTCAAGCAAGGAACAGTATTCTGCCAAGAAGGCTAAGGTAAGATTAAGATAGAGTCTCCACTGCACGTAGAGTGTTCACTGGACAGAAGTCTGAGATCGAAAAAAGCCCTCTTCTGCCAACGGCATCTGCTTTTATACCCATCAGCTCGTTGTCAAAAACAATCTTCTTTTCTATTTTCAAGTTTCTTCAAATGGCACCCGACCATATCAGACCTCCTTCGTGTGCGTAAATTTCATAAGTAATATTTAGAATCATTAGAATCAAGTTATTTAGTACAATTAAAATATATAAATTAAATTAGAATTAATACAAATATTTTAGCAAAATCAATTAGATAAAAATAAGCTAAATTATAAAAACCAAAAAGTAGCATCATAGACTAAACTAGACAGAAAAATAAAAAGAAACTGACAGTTTGACATTTGACTTATGTGTCACAAGAAAATTATCAAGTAAACATATTGGATGAAAAATGGGATGATAATGTATGAAAGTATATATAAATACTATAACGTTGTAGCTATATACCTACGTGAGCATTCATTTATTTGTTTTAATCGCTCATGTGTCGCAGATCGCGTCGCGGCCTAATGTAGCTTCAGCCTTAATGAGAAGTTGAAACTTTCAATACAACAACATGTGAGCTGGCTCAGACAGTTTTATTTTTAACTTGTGAAAATCATCAAATGAGTCCTCCCACCCAGGGCAGAGCGGGAGGGACTGCCAGACTCGTACTGGCTAAAATTCACGTGTCCTTCAATAGCCCTTTGCGTTCCGGGGTCACGGTAATTCGTAAGTCCTGCGACCCCGGCAGGCTTTGGCCCTCTAGAGGGGGGCCCGTCGTGATGCTGACACTCTGAGGCGCGCGTGGAACACAACGCGCCGTCGACCCGGCTCAGACACAAGGCTTACGAGAAAAGTGGAAAAACTAATGCTAAAATCTAAAAATAAATGACATATCGCACCCTTAGAACATAAATGGCACTAAACGAAAATGTTAATTTTACAGTATCTATTCCAATCTATTCATGATTTTATTGTATCCCACTGGACACTGAAACAGCGTTAGTTAAACTGTTATTTTAAGCCGATCGCAAAGCTTTATTTCTATTTTTTTAGTTCCATATCACCCATTCAATTCTTTAAAAATCTTAAAACGGCCATACTGTAAAATTAACATTTTCGTTTAGTGCCATTTATGTTCTAAGGGTGCGATATTATTATTTATATGTATAATCGGCACATGGTTGATGCAAATGTAGTCACGTTGCTAACAACGCTTGGCGGGTTCGTTATATAAAATTATATTTATTACATAATTTATATGCATAAAATGAATAAGAAATAATCTTTGTAATAACGTCACTGGTATTGTGGATCTACCAGTCTATAATACTTAATAAACAATATATTATTATGTATTACTCATTCATGATAACATAATGACAACTTGCAAAATTACGCAATTTTAAAACTGAACTGTAAAAAAATGTCGGATTAGATTTTCATAATTCAATGACACATGTTATCTATGCGACAAGTACTGATGGGGGTAGATAGTATTGTTTGTATGTATTATATTACGCGTTGTATATTTCCATGAAGAAATTTCTCTTGATAGTTTGTACTCTGTTTTTAACAAAGAAATAAATATCATAAGGGCTGCAAGTATTGTTTTATTTTTTAAATTATATCCCATCTTATTATTCTAGATGGACTAAGTAAATAATCTTATTAATTGTCGGCACGGTTAGCGCAGTGGCTGAGCGATTGGACTGCTGCGCTGCGTGTCGCGGGTTCGATTCCCGCACGGAGCAAATATTTGTATGATCTACAATTAGTTGCTTCGGGTCTGGGCATTTGTGTACGTGAGTTTATATGTTTGTGAACGCACCCACGACACAGGAAAAATTCCTAGTGTGGGGCAACGTTTTAAAAAAAAAAATTATAATTATGTATAATTTCTTTAAATTTACAGCCAAAAGAACTTAGAGGGTCTTAAAACCTAATTAATCATAATGATTTATTTTACGAGTCGCGCTTAACAAAAACCTATAGGGCTACAATTTGATATCAAATTGTTGAAAAATTAAATCTCTATTTCTGGCGATGCGAATATGCCGACTAAATTATAACCCTCAACCCTGATATATATAGAAAATGGTGCTTGTAATAGATTTTCTACGTTATGCTTTAGAGTATAAAGCTTAAAATCCACTAAATGCAAAACGTATTTCGGCGGATTGTATGATTGTGACACCAGCACTACAAGCGGCCATATATGATTTCAGCCTACCCCTACGGGAGAAAAGCGTGAGTGTGTTATCTGTGTACCGCATTTATATAATATTATGTTTTCGAATCTTACATCAGTTGAATCCTGATAACAATACCTGGAATTAAATAATGTAATAATTGTCAATTAATTGCGTAACTGTTCGATGTAGGGCTCGCGGATCGCCAATAAAGTTTAGTTAAATACATTTTTCAGGCAGCCTAAGATGCGCTCCTTCAAAGATTGCTTCATGACATCACCATTGATGCCCCCGACATACCCAGATACCAAGGTCTAAGGTTTTTGGAATTTGTAAGCATCCTCACAGATTCCACAATGCGCGCTTTACATGTTATCACTCCACTATACCCTTGGTTGACTGGCAGTGAAAGCCTCAGGCATTAAGTCTGCCTATGTACAATTGGTGTTGCATAAAGTGTTAAACAAATAAAATAAAAACATACATGATTGGACGTTTATCCACAACAAATTCCATCGTAATGGCGCGACTGAAGATTTCAGATACCTTCAAAAATATTTCAATGCATTTGTTTCAAAAATAGTCTACATTATCATACCTACATTGTTTTTGGGCGGGACTAATTAAGGTATGCCTGTAATTGTAGGTACTATCGATTCACTGATGATATAACTCTATTCATGCTCCGGTAAGTTGGTGTCCGATTTAAAGTACAATCAGCGGTTTCCCCTGGTTTCACATCCGCTGCTCGGCTCCTATTGATTGTAGCGTGATGTTTTATCGCAAAAGTCTCCCCGTGAGATGGACCATCCAACACATTTTTTTGGCAATTTGAACCAATAGTTGTTAACGTATTCAACCAAACATACAAACTCTTTAGCTTTATACATTAATATTAGTCTAATTAGAAGCCTGAAGGAAATTCCTGTTAGCCAAAATTTCATTATAGTATTACAGGAAAGTTAAAATAATTGCAATGTTGCGCTTATCTAATAGGTAGCAGAAAATAAGTAGGTACCTATTCATTCAGGGAAAATTATTACATAAGTAATAATTTTTGACGTTATTACATCAACTCGACTGAAAGAAAGTTGTAATATATAAGTGGAGTCACATAATCCATTTCAATATTAATTGTTGGAAGCTCTTGATTACCGGCCTATTATTTAGCTGCCAGTTTTTTTTTTTTCGCAAATTATCGCCTTCTGGAGTCGATTTCAAAAATTTATACAGGCTCATACCGTAACCGCGCGTAGACACAAATCTGTGGGCAGTAAATAGCCTCTTTGATACAAAAACGCCATCCATTTTCTCCCTCTATCGGTGAATCATGAGGTGTAAAAAGAGAAGTCTGGATGCGTACTTGGTAGAGGTGTTCAAGCAGTTCGTTTCTATCAAGAAAGAAGAATTCGAGAAATCCCAGAAGGTATTCAAGAGCGTCTTCGAACAAGTCACACAGAAGATGGGCGAACAATGTAACTTCTTCAAGAAGTATAGTAGACAGGTATCACAATTAAAATCAAAATATAATATAATCAATCAATCTATTCAGTAGCTACGGGTTCTGTAATGATGAGTAATATCATTATAAACGTCCCCACTACTGGGGTATAGGCCTTTTATGCGCATCCTCTGCGGTGATTAGAAATTAAGACATTTTTACATCCATCAGATCATGTACGCGGGAAGCGTCGCCGACGGTATCAAAGTGGGGAGAATGGACGAATTCGACATGGACATCGTGATTCGTCTACCAATCAACTACAACGACATTGTAATCGAAAACGAAGAGCCGGGCTTTGTGAAGTTAAAGATCACGGACGCTTTCGACCATTTAGACAAGCAGCCCAACTGGGAGAACTGCCACAAGGTGACGCGGGAGTGGCGGGATGAAGACAAGTACTTCTTGCAGAACAAGTTCCGACAATGGATGCACAAGAACGTGCAGAAGGCGCTGAACCTCATGAAAGGGAAGGTTGTTGTGAACGGAGATGTGTACTTGCTGACGTACAAAGAATCCGGGCCGGCTTACACACTGAACATTAGGAACGACGAGGGCACTGACAAGTACGCATTGGACGTGGATCTGGTGCCAGTCATCAAGTTCATGTTGCCTCGCGCCCCTGACGGATACAGGTTAGTCCTCATCAAGCTGTAGAATTAATTTTGTGAGGCTTGTATTTCCACCATATGTGATAATAATTATTAAAAATTTTATGCTGACCAAATAATTTGTTTCAGGGTAGTTGATGGTATCGCAGCTAAGGATTGGCTCGTAGTGCCGAAGCCGAACAAGGCGCTGACCGACAACACGTTGAAGAACAGATGCTGGCGCCTGTCCTTCCAAGAGCAAGAGAGAGAACTCATCAAAGACTGTAAATCATTGAAGACTACTATCAGACTGGTGAGAATTTACCTTCAATATCTGTGTCTAGAGTGATAAGTTTTAATTCCTGCAAGCGCAACTTTCCACTGATACGAGTTGCGTAGAGAATAGGACCAAATCCTTTATTCTGTGCCATCTACCATGTTAATTGCCTAAGCTGAATCTAACGTGGTCGATGAAACTATTTTTCCCGTCTACCCCATTTTACCGATCTTATTTTCAGATGCATGACGCTACTCTTATAATATGAAGAACTATCAAAATAACGACTTGTATCTTTTTTGTCTTTTAAATATTATTTTCAAATAATTTCAGGTGAAAAAGTTACGAGATGCTTTGGAGATGAAGGCTATCGCTAGCTACTACATCAAGTCAATGTTCTTGAAGAAAGTCGACGACATGCAAGATAAGACGTACTGGCAGAACAAAGTCAGCCTGCTCTTCCGCACGATGGTAGAAGAACTGTACCAAGCTATCAGCAACAAAAACATCCCATTCTTCTGGAATCGAGAACACAACTT
This sequence comes from Agrotis puta, assembly GCA_943136025.2. Taxonomy (NCBI): domain Eukaryota; kingdom Metazoa; phylum Arthropoda; class Insecta; order Lepidoptera; family Noctuidae; genus Agrotis; species Agrotis puta. The sequence goes on from OW964168.2 coordinate 2,577,449, forward strand.
GATTGGCGGACTGAAGCCAACTCTTCAGAAGGTCTACTGCGACAAATTGAAAAATGTGATTGTAGCCATCGACGCGAATGATGTCGAAAAAGTCGTGGGCGCTTTGCTGACTACAGAGGAATTGAGGGAGTTTAAGAAGTCGGAATTCTATCAGAAGCAGGGAGAGTTGATGCCAGTTCACACTGACAACTCCCTGTTTGTTCAAATGAATATGCTGAACAGTACGCACAATCCGCTGCGAAGTAGAGATGAAAAAGAAGAAAAAATTGAGGAACTGGAAGACAAAATGAACAGACTTGCCGATAGAGTTAGTCTGTTAGAATGTAGAATGGCTCAGTTGGAACTGGCAGAGCGGAAGAGGACTCAACTTAGTGTAGCTGATATTGTCGCAGCTGGAGAATTTGATTCAAATCGACACTCGAAAGCTAAAAGACCTTGATACATTGCGAAGAAAAGATAAGAAACAGTGCCCGAAACTGATTATGTCGCACGCAATGACTTTCTTTAGTTTATAGGCGTTTAAATCATTTGCCCGAAAATGTTGACCTTTCTATTTATAAGCGAGTGATTCGTGTAAAAATAACGTATAAAAGAAATGCTTAAGAAACTTAACCCTGTCACTTGTAGTTTTTATGTTCTAACTTTAACCCTGATTGTGTATACTACTGCAAGCAATGAAGGGAATGTTGTTAGCCTGTCTGTCCCACTATACCTCGAGCAAGACCTGCCACTCAATCCACTTCTCGCAAACCTGGTGCGTCCTCCTAGTTCGGATGGAACCACCGAACCTATCGAGTTCGTCCCGTCATCTCATTTGGCCAGTAATTAAAATTAAATCAATTTCAATTGAGTGAATGAAACTTCCTCCCGGCTTCTGGAAATCTCGGGGTCGATTAAGGACCCATCGCGGCCGATTTTAAAATAATCTGGCCAAATGGTACCTTAGTAAGATTCCGCTGGATCAAATGCTTGATTCAGACACCTGGTCTAGACACACCGCGCGTATGTACGGGAATCACAAACCACTTGGCTTTTGCACAATAACCATTCAGTTGGGCAACTGCCGACTTATGCCGGTCGGCTTTTTCTTTCCACAAATACTGCAATAATCGAATGATCTGTCAACACGAATGGACTACTTAAATGGGACAACCCGAATGAAGACGAACAAGTGCAATTTTAACTTCGGGTCGGCTTTGTTGTACGACAAATACTGTGGAAAGGACAATGCCAGCCCGATTATATATGTACCAAACGTAAGCCCTTTCGTACACAACGCGACGCAATTCTCAGATACCTGACGACTTTGGTATCCAGGCGACTATCGCAACACAAATCCATAGAGATTCGTACACAGGCACGTGTCAATGAATGCCAAAGTCGTAAGGTATGGGAGACTTGTGTCGCGTTATGTACGACGTGGCTAAGAGTATCTCTGATGGCTATTTACGACAGGAATAAATAAGTAAAATATTTTTATAAAAGGAAAATAATTATAATTAATGTTAAAACAATACTGTAGCTAAGAAAACACCATGTCTAGGAATTCATAAGACAGTCTTTTAATATTAAAATAAAATTTAAATAACATGATTATAATACGAGTCACGCTTACAAAATTACACCCAATTCGCCAAGAACACAAATTTTATAAAAAAATAATTGAATGACACTAATTACAAAAATAAGTGCTAAAATGAGAGGTGGGATGAAAATGTCAATGACAAACACAATTACAATAACAAACACGAAATTCATTTTGAGATCTGGGTAAAAGCCAATTTCCCAAACCAACCATTTCACAACCAAGTGGCTAACCATGGCGTCTTAGCGAGAGTCATTCCTCTGTGGGAAAGAGACAGAGCTACAAGTAGTCTAGCGCCACCTCGTTCCCACAGTGGAATTACTCTCGATTTAAGATGTCAAGGTACGCCACCTGTGCTGTCCAGGCTTATTCTTTAATGGCTCGAGAGCTACGTGCAATTTTTGACGAAGTTTTCCAGGCACGCTGAAAACTTGTCAAATACATCTTCAATTATCCCTAAACACAGAACTCGACTCTTGACTTGGCATCAGTTTAACTGATGCTTTTTTTTTGGTCATAAAAAAGTTCCTTGAGGTATCTCAAAACCTTACCTTTCAAATTGAATATTTAGAGTGGAGAAAATAATAAGCCAGATCATTAAGCGAGGTGACGAGGTGTAAATCCCGACTGTATAACAATAATTGCCTGAAACACTTTCCCAAAATTGCACGTAGCTTTCCAGCTAAAATATAAAATGCAGTCTAAAGTTGGCTTTGAACAGTAAGCTAAAAAGCTAAAGTGCGAGTCTGACTTAAATTATAAGTTTCCAATAGTTTTTTTCTATGATAATTGATAAAACTATAAATTATCAATTTCAGATTTTTCAATTTGCTTTTTTGTACTGTAAGTTTTCACTTTTAGCCAAATTTTTGATTAATTTCAGCTTGATATCTCCATGCCGCTCTTGAGAAAAAGTGTCGCGACAGACGGATAACAAGGTGATCCTATAAGGGTTCCGTTTCTCTTTTGAGGTACGGAAGTATGAAACCCTAAATAAAATTAAATACTTTTACCTTTCAAGCGTCGATTTGGATCAAATCCTCCAGTCTCATGCAATTGGTCTCGGTTACAATATCAGCTACACTAAGTTCACTTCTCTTCCGCTCTGCCAGTTCCAACTGAGCCATTCTACATTCCAACAGACTAACTCTATCAGCGAGTCTGTTCATTTTATCTTCCAGTTCCTCAAACTTTTCTTTCTCATTTTTGCTACGCAGCGTATGGAGTTCGTCGTTTAACATCTTCACTTGATCAGACAGGGAGTTGTCACTCTGAGACGATTCGACAGAGGACTTGGAGACGCATGACATAAGAACAGGCGGCAACTCTCCCTGCTTCTGATAGAATTCCGACTTCTTAAACTCCCTCAATTCCTCTGTAGTCAGCAAAGCGCCCACGACTTTTTCGACATCATTCGCGTCGATTGCTACAATCACATTTTTCAATTTGTCGCAGTAGACCTTCTGAAGAGTTGGTTTCAGTCCGCCAATCAAGTTGTGTTCTCGATTCCAGAAGAATGGGATGTTTTTGTTGCTGATAGCTTGGTACAGTTCTTCTACCATCGTGCGGAAGAGCAGGCTGACTTTGTTCTGCCAGTACGTCTTGTCTTGCATGTCGTCGACTTTCTTCAAGAACATTGACTTGATGTAGTAGCTAGCGATAGCCTTCATCTCCAAAGCATCTCGTAACTTTTTTACCTGAAATTATTTGAAAATAATTTTTAAAAGATAAAAAATATACAAGTCGTTATTTTGATAGTTATTCATATTAAAAGAGAAGCGTCATGCATCTGAAAATAAGACCGGTAAAATGGGGTAGACGGGACAAATAGTTTCATTGACCACGTATCAGCTTAGGCATTTAACGTGGTGGATGGCACAGAATAAAGGATATTCTATACGCAACCCGTATCAGTGGAATGTTGCGCTTGCAGGTATTAAAACCTATCACTCTACACACAGATATTGAGGGTAAATTCTCACCAGTCTGATAGTAGTCTTCAATGATTTACAGTCTTTGATGAGTTCTCTCTCTTGCTCTTGGAAGGACAGGCGCCAGCATCTGTTCTTCAACGTGTTGTCGGTCAGCGCCTTGTTCGGCTTCGGCACTACGAGCCAATCCTTAGCTGCGATACCATCAACTACCCTGAAACAAATTATTTGGTCAGCATAAAAATTCAATTAATTATTATCACAAATGAGCGAAAAGTCCGAGAGCTAAGATCATCTCGAAAAAGGACAAGTTAGGTTTGAAGGGAATATATTGCTATTGAGCAAGCGAGCAATGTACCCGCTATCCTCTCCGTGTTACCTCGAACCCTGCAGGGGGAAATACAAGCCTCACAAAATTAATTCTACAGCTTGATGAGAACTAACCTGTATCCGTCAGGCGCGCGAGGCAACATGAACTTGATGACTGGCACCAGATCCACGTCCAATGCATACTTGTCAGTGCCCTCGTCGTTTCTAATGTTCAGTGTGTACGCCGGCCCGGATTCTTTGTACGTCAGCAAGTACACATCTCCGTTCACAACAACCTTCCCTTCCATGAGGTTCAGCGCCTTCTGCACGTTCTTGTGCATCCATTGTCGGAACTTGTTCTGCAAGAAGTACTTGTCTTCATCCCGCCACTCCCGCGTCACCTTGTGACAGTTCTCCCAGTTGGGCTGCTTGTCTAAGTGGTCGAAAGCGTCCGTGATCTTTAACTTCACAAAGCCCGGCTCTTCGTTTTCGATTACAATGTCGTTGTAGTTGATTGGTAGACGAATCACGATGTCCATGTCGAATTCGTCCATTCTCCCCACTTTGATACCGTCGGAGACACTTCCCGCGTACATGATCTGATGGATGGGAAAATGTTGAAACTTCTTCTCATAGTGGTGAGAGAGGAAACTTTCGTTCCAGTAGTAGGAACATTCCAATCCAAGTTCTATCGCTTTCATCATTACCATACCTTGCTAATATCTATTTTGCAATAAATAATAGACCTGTGGAGTAGGCCTACTAGGAAAACCACATTAAAAAAAACGTGCTACTGTGCGAAAATCTCATATTTTTGACCTTGGACCTTGAATTTTTTTTTGCTATCTATCTAGCTATTTGATATTTAAGTACTGGAATGATTTTGAATTCTCAAAAGTTGTTATTGTTATGTTTTGAACAATTTCACTCACTTTCAGCTGAATGTTAATTGAATCTTTAGTCTTCTTTTTTGGCCTAATTTGACCAGACTAATAATACACTATTTATAACTGTAATCATTGTAGCAAATTGTAGTGCTGTTAATGAACAGAATTAATATGAATCTTGTATCGTAGCTTTCCCATTGTTACTTAATGAAGTTATGGCAGCTAATTATTAAATGAATACTAAATACCTGGTTACCATACTTCTTGAAGTAGTTACATTGTTCACCCATCTTCTGTTTGACTTGTTCGAAGACACTCTTGAACACCTCTTGGGATTTCTTGAAGTCGTCATCTTTGATAGAAATGAACTGTTTGAACACCTCTCCTAAGTACGCGTCCAAACTTCTCTTTTTACAGCTCATGATTCACTGAAAGGGAGATAAATTATCGTTTTATGTCACACACCGACTTTGAGTTCCAAGTCCACACGAGGTGACGATTAAAAGCTACAATATAATTATCTATTTTTGAAATAGGCGAACGGCGACCATTTACAAAAAAAGCAGGTAGCCAAGTAAAGGTTCGGTTATGACGAGCTTCCAACAAAAAATACAATGGAACATTTAAATCCCCCACATGTTTCAGTCTTGTTGAACTCAAAAATTGTTATTATTGATACAATAATTTTCCTTAATTTACTTTCTGTTTTAGATAAGCGTTTTAACTGAATTAAGAAATAAACAAAATTGAAATTGATGAAAATTTATTGAAAAATTGAAATGAAAAATCAAAATTGAAGCTAAAGATGGTAAAAAAATTTAGAAACCGTCGCAGTCGCACCTGACTCGAAAAAGATTAGGAGAATAATGAGACTTTGACTTTGACTTTTCAATACATTTCATATAATTATATTTTATTTATGATAAATGGTAAGATTCTAGTAGCGTTTTATAAAACAAAAAACTAATTATAGATTTTGTTTTCGTTTCCCTCTTAAAGAAGTTGCTTTTTATCGTTATTTTATCATTATATCATTCGCTCTAGTATATCACACATCATCGGTAGTTCCTGAGCGAGTGTGGCGTCACAATTAATTTCTTTTATCAGCAATTCGACATTGTGGCGTCTCACGCTCTCGACTTTGTTATAAGTTTAAAAAATGCAAATATATTTTTGCGTCATTGCAGCGTGGAAGACCCAATCGTGCGCTTTAATTTGGATGGCTACTGTTGCTTAGCATTAATAAAAAAATAAATTACTTAAATAGTGTGCGGCACATTTCGCGCACTTCCGTAATGCGCGTACTAAGCTGGTATCCCGTTTAGCCACTGTGTCCACCGGCAAAGCTGGTAACTTTTTTTCGCGCACATTTTCACCGAAATAAGTCCAGCAATGTGCGAGTCCACTGCTCACATGTGCACAGAAGTATCCATTTGTTCGTGTTTGCTGGAATGAGACCACCAGAGTGAACATTTGTGCCGCACACCGGTGGAATCGTATCTTAACATTAATTTAGATACACAGTATTTGTAAGGGGAAAATTACATCAACCACAATGTCTTGTGTGTGTTCGCGCAGCGGAATGTTGTTACGTTTTAAGATTTTAATTATGCAGATATTTAGTGTATGACGTCGTATAATTGTGTATGGTAAAAAAAAATTTGTGCACGCAGCCATTGTGGAGAAATTCACCAAAAACTGATTCCGCTGGGCGAACGTTGTCCTGGCGGAACTTTTTTTAATCCATAGCCTTTAGAAGAAAAGAGATGTGTCCAAAAATTAGTGTGTATTTGTGTGTAATTGTGTATGTATGAATAAAATTAGTGCAAGCATAAACTTCGGAGATATTCAAGTTTCCGCTGCGCGAACGTTTGGCCATTAGCTAGTTTTCATATAAAGCGCTTACATAGAGAGCTGTAGATTTTTACATACGTTGTTTTGAATTTGTTTATATTTGTTTAAAAAACAGATTTAGAAAAAATCGTAGGGCTTAAAAGATAAAAATATAAACGTAAAATACGCTTATTAGGTCTTAGTTCTTAAAGTATGCACTTTGGGGTTTAGATTTTCACGTTTATACAAAGCTTGTAAGTGTCTGCAACATGTTGCCAAGTATCAATGCTGTTCCGTTAGTAATTAAAGAGTTATAGAACAATTTACCATGAATAGATCACTGATTATAAAGCAGTCAAATATCACGATGTTCTAAAGGAATTGCATGGTAAAATTTATGCCAATAATTAGTGTATTCATTCAACTGTTCACATGCAAAATTTCATGTCATTAAATTCAGTAATTAAAGAAAAACAATTATAATACTGACGAAGCATCGAAAACCTACATAACCCGACCAAGTTCGGATGGCTACAAAAAAGCGGCCGTGCAATATATTTAGGTAACATCCCAAAATTTACAGTATAATACCGGTATTGTATTGGTATAAGTGATAACACAATTGTTGTTTCGATATAATTTATAGGTCATTTATTTTTGTACACCTACTTTTTTAAATGTATTTGACTATGACAGAAAGTAGGTACTATTTACGTAGGTACAGACCCCTTAGGGAAATTAAATAATTACCATATGTAAGTACTACTGTCTAGGTAAATATCATATTGTAGCTTATTACACTATTTAACCAATGGACTAGGCATGCACGAGCGTTCCCCTTTGCAACTTCAGTGGATCAAACAATCTAATAACTTAAAAAAACTACTTCTTGAAACGATTTTTATCGTAGATAGTGGCGTTATTATTAAAAAAATATTTTTCATTCAAGAAATGCAATTGTTTTATTTTCCTAACGCTTGTGTACGCAACTGTACCATATTAATAAATACTATATTGGAAAGTTAAGAACGTTTCTTAGATATATGGCACGGCCGCTTTTTTGTAGCCATCCGAACTTGGTCGGGTTATGTAGGTTTTCGATGCTTCGTCAGTATTATAATTGTTTTTCTTTAATTACTGAATTTAATGACATGAAATTTTGCATGTGAATAGTTGAATGAATACACTAATTATTGGCATAAATTTTACCATGCAATTCCTTTAGAACATCGTGATATTTGACTGCTTTATAAACAGTGATCTATTCATGGTAAATTGTCCTATAACTCTTTAATTACTAACGGAACAGCATTGATACTTGGCAACATGTTGCAGACACTTACAAGGTTTGTATAAACGTGAAAATCTAGATCCCAAAGTGCATACTTTAAGAACTAAGACCTAATAAGCGTATTTTACGTTTATATTTTTATCTTTTAAGCCCTACGATTTTTTCTAAATCTGTTTTTTAAACAAATATAAACAAATTCAAAACAACGTATGTAAAAATCTACAGCTCTCTATGTAAGCGCTTTATATGAAAACTAGCTAATGGCCAAACGTTCGCGTAGCGGAAACTTGAATATCTCCGAAGTTTATGCATGCACTAATTTTATTCATACATACACAATTACACACAAATACACACTAATTTTTGGACACATCTCTTTTCTTCTAAAGGCTATGGATTAAAAAAAGTTCCGCCAGGACAACGTTCGCCCAGCGGAATCAGTTTTTGGTGAATTTCTCCACAATGGCTGCGTGCACAAATTTTTTTTTACCATACACAATTACACGACGTCATACACTAAATATCTGCATAATTAAAATCTTAAATTTTAACAACATTCCGCTGCGCGTACGCACACCAATGTCTTTACTAAAGCCGGCTTCTGGCATAAAATCATTAATTACGAAATACCCAACATGTAGCGGTTAGATACCTAAACAATTTTAATAATATATTTGTTGGATGATGAATTGATGACTCAGCTGATGTAAATTCTAAAAAGTAAATAATAATTTGTGGTACTTTAGGAATACAACTTACAGGTACAGCAACGTCACAAATATTTGCAGAATTTTAAAACACATTTTGTTTTTCGATTTTCTGTTCTTTTAAAAGCCATAGATACGGAACCTAAAAAAAATAGGTTCCGTATCGAAAGGGTACAACGGGAGCCCAGCCCGTCCGTCTGTCACCAGGCTTGAACCGTGATAGTTAGATAGTTGAAATTTTCACATATGTATTTCTGTTGCCGCCATAACACATACAGGGTTACTGCTTAAGTCGACCTATATCGTTCGGGGGGTTTTAGTAGACATCATTACTGACTGATTTTACTAATGGAAAGGGAACCCCTATCCCAATCCTTACCGTTTTTGAGTAATTAGCCTTGTGATTTTTTTTTTCAAAGATATCCCGCATCAGCGTCAGCGTCATCGTTGACTTTATGAAGAAACTGGTTGGTAGCCTTTACAAACTTAAGTGACGTAGGAACTTTAATATCTATCCGTCGTAACTTTGAGAGGCAGCGTGCATACCTAATCACAATCCAAGCGATTGCTTATCGTGTGACGTACGTAACTTCTTATCGCCTGTGTGTTCGTGCGTCATAGAGAATGGACTAAGGAAGTACAAACGCCAATAGCTTTAACAGTAGCCTTTTATGCGCCCAATGCGCCCAATGCGAGATCCAACATCCGAGGCCAACTGTGGTGCTGGTCTGGCCATTTCTGCGCCCTGTGCCTGGGCACCGTTTGCCCACCCCTATTTTTGCCACTGGTCCGAATCTGTCTTTCTTTAATAGATTTTGAACTTTATCACAAAAGCAAAAGTTTCATATTCAATTGGAAAGATGACAGAATGGGATAGATTGATCGCTGGCGTCAATAGCTACATAATTATTTAAGCAGCCATCGTCGTGATCGAAGATCGTCGTCCATAATATTCTAACTATAGTATACCTACGCTGAACCATCTGTAAAGATAACCGTGTCCCTGGAACACAAAGGGCAATTGGAGGTACATTTCGCTACATCCAAGGTTTGTTTACCACTACAAGAAAGGGTCCTAACCTGTTTGGTTGTTTTATTTAAGAGTGGATTAGAATGAGGTCTTTGCCTGAGATCACCTGCACGCGTAGCATGGCGATTCTATCTCTATTCTACCTAGAAAAGACAAAGCTCTTTCTATCCAACTCGAGATGTCTTCTGCCCGAGCATGGCGATGCTGTAGACTCACGTTTCTAGGAAGACAAAGACAGACGTTCTCTTTCCATAGCAACGGTGAATGTTTGAATGTGACTGAACTAAAACGTTTAGTTAACCAAAAAAACGTGTAAAAATCATAAGTTTTCAACACAATTAAAATGATTTATTGAAACCAGACACAATTATACATAATTCTAGTAATATGTGCATTCATTTACAATTTAAAAAAGTTTTTGCTCATAAATCAAAGCGACAACAAAACGCAAAAAGTATACAACCCATAGATATACAGTATGGTTCGAGTCTTTCCTAGCCAAATGTTAAATAAACTTAACAAACTTTCTAGAAAGAGAGAAAAACAAGTGTGGAAATGATCTATGTGTTAAAGGAGATAGATAGATATTTAATATATGATAAATTAAAATTATGAAAAATTTAGTCAGATAATGTTTGGTCCATTCTTTATATCTATGTGTGATGGGCAACAAGTTTCGTGCAGCCATTTTTAAACTTTAAGGCATTAAAACTGATGCGATTGCATTGGGAGGAGCCTTACTTGTTTTTAAAACAAATTTAAGTCAATAAACACCAAGAATATTATAAAAAGAATCTTATCTAGGTCTGATATGAAGTAGACAAATTTCTCTTGTAGAGAAGAAATTTGTCTTCCCCCAAGTGTCAAAAGTAGAGAAAATATTATCGGCATGCTTGACGTTGTAGACTTGTCTCTATCGTAGAGAAGAAACATTTCTTTTCTACTTGTCAAACATCGCCATGCTTGGGACGATAGAGATATTTCTTCAATCTGTCATTATGTCGATTCTCCCGTCGATATAACTCCTTTCTACGGTGCTCATGCTACGCATGCAGGTTGGGACATAGTAGAAATCATTCGCAATATTGCTAAGTAGCCGTTTTAAACCCGCCGGCTTGAAATTTGTTTAACGCAATGTAATGTCGCAAACTTTTTTCTCCTGATTTGTGAATGTCTTTTTCTGTAATATAATAGAAATACACGTACATCACCCAGTTAGAAAAACTCCTTGTTATTGTTTATTATATATAAAATATTATAATATATTGTCTACGCATCGTCATCATCTACGAGTACGAGCCCACTACACTGACGTCTCGAATGTAGTTCCGAATTCCACCAAGCGCGGCGCCTCGTTCATTCAACGAATCGCTAAAAACGCAAGCACACGACGCACGCAAAATTTATTGTTAAAACTAAAAGTAATCATTATACGCCTAATTGCTATCGAAGAAGATTTTCATTTATCCATCCAAACATATTTTGGACCTTCAACGCCGGATGCAGCAGAAGATATCATCGCGACCAGCATAAATCGCCGCATGAGACCATCAGCGAAGTCATCCATGGTACCAGCATAAAACGGTCAGGTCAATCATCATTCTTTATACTTCCTTATCCTTTTTCCATATTCAGTGCTTCATTTGTGTTGATAGTGTGTGAAATTTTCGTGTTTTAATCCCGTTAAAGTGTTAAAACCTAAAGAAACGCGTAGAAAATTTCGGTTTGTCGCTACCCTCAAGTTAAAAAAAATAAGTATATTTTTTGCGTTTATTTAAAATAACGGTTTTCCATTGTCTTCCACAATCTCCAAAATGACTAAAACTCCATCTAAAGAAAGTCGTAGTGGAGAGGATATGATTCGAGACTTGAATAAAAAAAGGGGTGTTGTTCGCGGTAAATTTCGCTTATTCATGAAGTACGTAGACTCTGTAGAAAATATAATACCTATTACTGAAATCATTAAAACAGAATTACAAACGCGTTTACAAAAAGCAGATTTATTGTTGCAGCAGTTTACTGAAATTCAAGACGAAATCGATTTAAGAATACTAGATAGTCAAATAGAAAAGGAATTAACTGAGAGGGAATCTTTTGAAACCCAATATTATGCTTATGTGTCTAAAGCTAAGTGTTTTATTGACGCCGATAATAATCAACATTATTCCAAAGTTTCTAGTAAAGTTCAGTTGCCTATAATTTCACTTCCTTCCTTTGATGGCTCGTATGATCATTGGTTAGAGTACCGCGACACTTACCTATCTCTTATCCATAACACTAAAGAAATAGACAATGTACAAAAATTCCATTACTTACGGTCCTCTCTTACTGGCAGTGCATTATCGGTTATTAAGTCATTACAATTCTCATCTGAAAATTACAATATAGCTTGGGAATTATTGGAAGGTAGATTCAATAATAATAATTTACTTGTGCAGAACCATGTGAAAGCTTTATTTTCCATTACGTCACTCAATAAGGAATCATCCAGTCAAATTCGTAAACTTATAGATATCGTTCTCAAAAATCTACGTTCCCTTAAAAATCTCGGCGAACCGACCGAGTCTTGGGACACACTGATTATTTACTTAATAACATCTAAACTTGATCCAGTTACCGAGCGGGAATGGGAAACTTATAAAAGTTCAATTATAAATCAATCAAATTCACGTATATCCCTTGACTATTTGATTACTTTTCTTAAAAAAAGGGCTGATGTATTAGAAACTATTTGTTCAGCACATAGTAAATCTTCCACTGACAATAGCGTAAAAAAACCGTCACATTCACAGCAATCAAATAAATCACATAGTTACACATCAACACAAAATAAACAACCTAATAATAAGAATTCTAAACGTTCTCGTGTTTGCACTATGTGCCAAGCTAACCATCCACTTTATTCTTGCGATTCATTCTTAAAATTAACTGTTAACGATAAAATTAAATTCATTAATGAAAAGAAGTTATGTTGTAATTGTTTACGCGCCGGTCATTCGGTAAACGAGTGTTGGTTCGGCCCTTGTAGACAATGCAATAAAAAACATAACAATTTAATCCACGATAAATGTGATGATGTTGCGCTTAATTCTCAGGCATCGTTGCAGGAAACAACTTGTGGTAACTCCTTAAACAGTACCACTACCACATTACATTCTGCTTCTCACACAACACGCCAAAGTACTACTCATTCATTATTAGAGACTGTACTGCTGTCAACAGCTTTAGTTGAGGTTGCAGATAAAAGCAATAATTACCACACTATTCGTTCTTTGTTAGATAACGGAAGTCAGCACTGCTTCATTGCAGAATCTTTATGCAAGCGACTTAATCTTAATTTAATACAGTCCACTGTGCAGGTCTCCGGAGTAGGTAACTCGGTGACTAATTCCACACAATCATGTGAAATTAAATTGAGGTCTAAAACTACGCAATACAGTACACGCTTTAATTGTTTAGTTTTAAATCAAATAACAGCTCAGTTGCCATCTTTAGGCACAAACTCAAATATAAATATACCTGATCACGTACAGTTAGCGGATCCTGAATTCCATTCACCGTCTGATATCGAATTATTAATTGGGGCGGACAAATTTTGGGAACTTTTAAATGACGGACTAATTCGCCTAAGTAGTGGTCCATATCTCCAGAATACTAAGTTGGGATGGGTAATATCTGGCTCATTGTTTATTAATAAAACTTTACGTAACAATCGAGTTCAATGCAATTATTCACAATCTTTAGATACTCAAATTAAGAAATTCTGGGAGTTAGAAGAAATAGTTCCGCAAAACAAATTAACTAAAGACGAGTCTTTATGTGAAAACCTGTTTGTAAAAACTACGTACCGCGATAAGACGGGTCGGTTTTTTGTGCGCATTCCATTAGCTGAGTCCAGTGGCACACTGGGAGATACATACACTCTCGCTTTAAATCGGTTTCACGCACTTGAACGTAAATTAGATAAATCTACACCTGATTATAAAAAGTTATATTGTGACTTTATGAAGGAGTATTTAAGTTTGGGTCACATGAGTCGGGTCAGTCATTATTCATCACCAAATTATTTTCTACCTCATCACGGTGTATTAAGGATAAACAGTAGTACAACCAAACTTAGGGTGGTTTTTGATGGAAGTGCAAAATCAACATCCGGTAAATCGCTTAACGATATTCAGTATATTGGCCCTACTTTACATAATGACGTTTTCTCAATTCTGTTGCGTTTTCGAAAATTTAGATTCGTTGCATGCGCTGACGTTGAGAAAATGTATCGGCAAATTAATATTCAATCCGATCAAAGAAATTTACAGTTAATTCTTTGGCGTGAAAATAAATCGGACGAACTCGGTGTGTACCAACTTAATACCGTGACCTATGGTACCGCGTCTGCTCCTTACTTAAGTATTAGATGCATTAAACAGCTGGCATCTGAGTGTAAGGATGACGTCATAAAGCAAGTCATAGATGAAGATCTGTTTGTAGACGACCTAATAACAGGACATGATGATAAACAATGTTTATTAGATATTTGTACCGAGGTAAACAATGTTTTAAAATCTGGTTGCTTCCATTTACGTAAATGGTTGTTTAATTCGGAGCATATAGCAGAGGATACAACAGATCAACCAAAAGAATTGGCTTTAGATGAAAGCTGTTTAACTAAAACTCTTGGTCTTGGTTGGTTAAATTATTTAGATTTATTATATTTTACCACGAAGATTGATCAAACGCCGACTCATGTGACTAAGCGCGTTATCTTGTCTATTGTGTCACAGGTGTACGACCCATTAGGCTTGTTGTCACCTTCAATTATAATTGCAAAAATACTTTTACAAAAATTATGGCTTTGTAAATTAAGTTGGGACGATCCAGTCCCCAATGATATTTTATTGATGTGGAAAAACTTTATAAACACGCTTCAACATTTAAAAAACATTAAAATTCCTCGTCATGTTAGACAAGCAAATACAAAGTACACAGACTTACATATTTTCACGGATGCATCACAAGAAGCTTATGGTGCATGCGCGTACATAAGTACATACAACGACAATTCTACTGTCGCCACTGTTAGGTTACTTTGTGCTAAGACCAAAGTCGCACCAATTAGGCCAGTTACAATACCGCGACTTGAACTATGCGGAGCTTTGGTTGGTGCCAAGTTATATCAAAAAATTTACCAGTCATGGAGATCAAAGGTTGATAACACATACTTTTGGTCTGACTCCACCATTGTCATAAATTGGATTAAAATTTCACCTAACTTGTTAAAATCATTTGTTCAAAACAGAGTAGTGCAAATAAATGAATTAACTGGTGAGCTACCCTGGTTACATGTTGCTGGGAAAAATAACCCGGCTGACCTTTTATCTCGCGGGCTCACGCTCGACGCGCTTCAGAATTCGGATATTTGGTGGCACGGGCCAGCATTTTTAACAGACATTAACATTAATTTGAAACAACATAATTCTGATGAAATTATTAACTCCCAGGATTTGCCAGAACTGAAATCAAATATTAAGTCTTTATTTACACAGTCAACTTTTACTAGCATTTTTACCTTTGAACGTTTTTCAAATTTTAATCGCATGAGACGTGCAGCCGCTTACTCATTAAGATTCATTCATAATTCACGAATTAAAATCAAAACAGAACGTAGCAATGGTCCGCTTACGTCTGATGAGTTAAATAAATCATCATTAGTTTTAGCACGGTTAGCACAACAAACAACATTTCCTGATATTTTCGATTCATTAGTAAAAAACTTACCTGTTAAGTCAATGAGAAACATATCTAGTCTTGATGTGTTCCTAGATTCTGATCGCGTTATTAGAGTAGGAGGTAGACTAGTAAACTCACACACGTTTCCCTATAGCAAAAAACATCCTATATTATTATGTTCGAAACATACTTTCACGCGACTTCTGTTTCAGTTTGAACATAAACGTCTACTTCATGCGGGTCCACAATTACTTTTGGCTACTATCAGAGAAAGTTGGTGGCCACTTAAGGGTCGTGATCTAGCCAAGCAGACAGTACATAAATGCATTACGTGTACTCGTCAAAAGGGGAAGTCACTGTCAGTAAAAATGGGTAACTTGCCTCATGAAAGATTGGAGCCGGGGTATCCTTTCCTGCGCTGCGGTGTAGATTACGCGGGACCTATGTTCATATTGAACCGCAAGGGAAGGGGTTCAAAACTTGAAAAATGCTATGTTTGCCTATTCATATGTTTTACTACTCGTGCGATACACTTAGAATTAGTGACAAGTTTAAGTTCTGAGGCATACTTATTGGCTTTGAAAAGGTTCTTATCGCGTCGTGGAAAACCCGCTCAAATATTTTCCGATAACGGGAAAACGTTTGTAGGTGCACTCAAAGAATTTTCTCAATTTTTAAACAATAGTGAAAATGATATTTTAAATTTCGCTGCCGGCGAAAATATTAAGTTTAAATTTATCCCTCCTTACTCACCACATTTTGGGGGTTTGTGGGAGGCAGGGGTCAAATCTTTTAAACATCATCTCCGTCGTGTAGGGAACGTCAACCTCACTTATGAGGAATTTTCAACATTATTGACACAAATAGAAGCCCTCCTGAACTCCAGACCTATGTATCCCATGTCTTCTGATCCAAACGACCTACTCCCTCTTACACCAGCCCATTTCCTGATTGGCCGACCGCTCACCGCACCTACCTATGAAGACCTTACAAACGCAAATACGTCACGATTGGTCCGCTATGAGCGCATCGAACAGATGAGGCAAAATTTCTGGAAACGCTGGTCTCAAGAGTACGTTTCGGAGCTGCAGACAAGGAGTAAATGGCAGTCCAATACTGACACAATAGCACCCAACACATTAGTGCTCATTAAAGAAGACAATCTGCCACCTTTAAAATGGCGTCTCGGACGAGTCATAAACACTTCACCTGGAAAGGATGGACTATCACGTGTAGCTGACATTAAAACAGCTAACGGAGTAATAAGAAGATCATACCCCAGATTGTGTCCACTGCTACAAGAGGAAGAACCCTAACTTCTCTAAACTTCTTCCTTCTTCTACTTCATTTTCGTTGGAGGTTGTTGCTCCAAGGCGGGCGGCATGTCTACGCATCGTCATCATCTACGAGTACGAGCCCACTACACTGACGTCTCGAATGTAGTTCCGAATTCCACCAAGCGCGGCGCCTCGTTCATTCAACGAATCGCTAAAAACGCAAGCACACGACGCACGCAAAATTTATTGTTAAAACTAAAAGTAATCATTATACGCCTAATTGCTATCGAAGAAGATTTTCATTTATCCATCCAAACATATATTATAGATAAAAGTACTCTATCTTATCAGATACCTATAAAATCTTATCTAAATAGGTAATGTTAAATAGATAAACGAATAACTGTTAAATCTAATATAATAGTAATTACCTATTACTTGGTTTCTATCTTTAGATCATGACGTCTACTCTATAAAATTTATCAATGGGGAACCCTCAAGAATGTTAGAAAGAAAATAATGAATTAAGCAACTCCTGCAGACCCGCGATCACTAAAAGCACACTTTCCCCCCCAATCGCTTTTCATATTATTAGTAAAGTGAGGCATACATGCTAAGGTTTACAGGAGAGGTTCGCTTGCACTGGTGTATGTACCTACCAGAACGGTCAACAGCATGGTACAGGTACACCATATGGTGTCACTAGAAAGATTATTTCATTTTCAAATTTTGATTTTGTGCTGGTTGCCTACGTGCATAAAAGTAACTGCACAGGTCTTTTCCCATGTTCCGGTCTAGGCCTCTTTACTGCACTGTCGTGTGTATGGCTAAACACAATCCATCCATAATGGGTTTGCCTCTCGATCACTATACAACAATATTTATAATGCATCCATAATATATTTATGTACATTCATCACTCCACATTATAATTATGACTCTTACCTCCAATGCATTTCAGATTTGAATTCTTATAAGACAATCATCAATGCTATTATTAAAAAAAAAAGGCCCGGAGTGGTTTGCAGTAATTTTATCTTAGTGCTTGGGCATGCCAGTTACATCATAATGTTTTCCTTCACTGTTTTGAGAGCAGTTGTGTTGAAATAAAACAAAATATATCATCTTGACTTTGCACTCATTAACGTTTATTAACAAAAAAACAGATCACTAATTTCTTCTTTTATTTATTTGATTGACTAATTATAGACATTAGTGACAGAAAATGTATCCTTCTGTGTGTCTCTGATCTAAATAATACCTACTGGATTTTTGAAATGTATGTCTGCGCTTAACTTCTGAATGACATTTTGGAGTACGGGATTTTGGCTTGCCAAATTGGATTACTATTTTTTGTTGTATATTGTCAGGACAAGGATTATACTTTTTAAATTCAATTTGAATTGAGGGTGGGACGGTAATAAATATTTTTTACGACCTATTCTCATACCAACTTAATTCTTTACAAAAAAAAGAACCATTTGGAGCAGTGTAGATGACCCACTGACCAGTGTAACTACTAACACTGGGCTGTGACACAAGCTTAACAGATTAAACTTAATAAATATGTAGGTATAAGGAAATCTCAAAAGCCTTCTCGAGTCGTAAAGACTGCACAAGGCTGACTAATACTTATATGGGCAGGTAAACAAGTTTACTGTTGCCAATACCAAACATTATTCTGGCAAACTGCCAAGCATAACTTCCAGAGACCAATTCGTAACAAAAATAAAGGCAGGTAAGTACTAAAATATAGTGAAATACAAACATCCTCCATTTTTTATTGGATATGAAACTTATGTATGTACTTACATTAATAATTTACGCGAAATACAATAGAAATGACCATTGATGTAAGATTCTCAGTAAGATTCTCAGTAAGATTATAAAAGTAATTTGGGCGCAGTTCGCCGGCTCGGGTTTAATTCGTTTTAGAACATTCAAACGTCCTAATCTATTCTCTTCTTCGCGGTAGGTACGGATGCCATTGTTACTTCTCGTTTCTAATCAAGCAGTATTAGCAATGTTTAACAAACTCACCTCTGCGTAGTGATTATCCTATTTCAAACAAGTTTTGCGTCACAAAACTTATCACTGAGATATAGTTGCAAGCCGGTTTTATTGCCACCCGTATTCTGTTGTCGTTGAAAGCGGAATGTTCCATGTTTCCAGGCAATGTAACTTTATTTTTTCTCCTCTCAAAGTTAATCGGGATTTCCATGATAGGAAATGTCAGTGTTGACGTTCTCAAAGCAATGTTTCCATTCCACTAGATTCACAGACAGAATAGACATGACTAGATTATTAATTTATTAGTATGGGAGCAATGGGAGGCGGCGGCGAGTTGTTTCATTAGTAGTTTTCACATCAAAAGTAAGTAAAGTAACGTCAACAAAAAAGGTTGCAGAGTTACTAAAAAAATGTTAAATTGTCGATTAGGCACATAATTTTGTACTTTCTGCATCATCGTCATCATAAATTTTAATATTTGATTAACAAATTACCTATTTTTAAACATCGTTAATTGATTCATTAATCGATGGTGTTCTCAACAGCTCACATACCCGCAATATGCGCGCATATGTGAGCACACGAACGACAATTATTACAGTGAAGCTGAAGCAAGCGCCTTGACCAAAATTGTTCGGATCACATCATCATCATTATCAATTGATTCAACACTAGCACGCTCTTAAACTCAACAGTTATAATTTGGGTAATTTTTCTAGCCTATATATTATATTATTATATTTTATTTGAGAGATATTTTTCTATTAGAGGTAAAAATATTTACTATACCGATTTTTAACATTTCTGGTCGCATCGTATCCATTTATCAGCTTTTGAATGAAAACCAAATAACCAATTAAATTAAAGGGCTTGAATTAAAAAACATAATACCGAAGCATAAGTCAGTCAAATTAATTTTAATTACCCTGCATTCGAGAATGGTTTGCGATTATGGCAACTCTTTTGAATGTGTCAAAAAATTCTAAAGACTAAGAACTTACTTTTTCTATAACAAATTGCCCTGGCTATAAGGCTTTTCCTATTGGGTGTTTAAAAGTAATCAGAACCTCATCTATCATTGTAAAAATAAATAACCAGATACCTGAAAATACCAGAACCTATACTCCTGACCAATTTTAATTTATGACTGTGTGTTTTTATTATTGTTTATCATACTAAAATGTAAAATTAAAAAATAATCTGGCTAAGACGATAATAAACTCCAGTTTATGATCTAGTATAATTTAAGTTATTAATTTAAGCCAAAATAGGATCTTGATTAGGAGCTACCCGACTTAAACGCAAAACAAAACAATTAATTACTTTTGCTGCTTATGAGGGAGTTTCCCGACTATTGTTTAGTGTTGCCACTTCAACACAAACCTACTATTTCAAAGATATTTTTGTGTTTGTAGCTCGTTCATCTCGTTAGAATATTATTTAAAAACGATGTTTTCATCTATTCGGTTACAATATTTCCCTTTGAAAACGTCTTTCATGCATTACTTCTTAAAAAAAGCTTTTGAGTATGTGTAACAATGGCCACTTCATTTAATAGAAGTGTGATTAGTAGAATTTTAAGTACATGCATGTCATCCCTCAAGATGCATAATATTGGTATAAATAATGGAAGGATTTTCAGAATAATTCAGATATTCAGAGAGAGTTAGGTATTCGGTTGAGTTGTGTCTACATTTAACAGGCATAATAGTGACTAGTGGGAGATCTAACGAAGACAGGAAGACATCGTGAGGGGAGAATACTGAAATTATACAAAATCCAAAGTAAGTTAAATTAAACTCCCAAGATAAAGGTCAAAACAAATCTATTGTTTATTTCTGTTCATAGTTGTTGGAGATATAAGTCGCAAGTTTTACCCTTCTTCCGTCCAATAACATAATTGCAATAATTACCCTAAGATGACCCACTGATAATTATTATTTTTCAATAATGTTTAGTAAGTGAGGGATTACTAAACCAGCAATTATTTATGCCTATCTAATAAATTGATATACTTATTTCTTTTACAGCAAATTGAATATGGATAACAACAATAGAAATAACCCAAATAATAATAATAACAACAATAATGAAGGGGGCTCAAGTCCATGGCTAACGGCTGCAGTCATCGCTGTGGCCGGTGCATTGCTTGGTGGAGCTGCATATGCACTGAGAGGTTCAACAAAAGAAAAACCAGAAGAGCCAAATCAGCAGAGTTCCGCCAAGCAGAAGTCAAGCCAGAGGAGTATTCCTGCTGCTAAATCTCCAAGTGGTACCAGTTCAGATGGTCAGTCAGTCTCATCGTACCTGTCCGACATGTTGAGCAGAATTAGCACATCACGGTAAGACTTTAATAATAACATGTTTAATAGAATACTGTGTTATGTATAAATCAGATATCTATCATAGACCTTACATTACATTTATCATTTATCAGTGCTTAAGCTGATAGGTTCGATCATAATTGATTATGGTAGTCAAAGCTTGTTGATATTTTTCAACGAAAACAAATTTTACTAGTTAATAAGAAACTTTGCTTTCCAATAATTCATGTGTGTACGGAGAGAAACTCAAATAAAATTGTAGAAGTAGTAAAACATACCTAACATCACACTGTAATCCCTAAAGGCTCAGGCAGAAGTGTACTACTAATAGTACGCGCACATTTTGCAAGATATGCCTTAAGTCCCATGTAAGAGAGAGCGAACGTATTGTCATAAGCCGGATATAGATCTAGACTCCGTAACTGCTACTGAGAAATTTTTAATGATACAACCCAAAAACAGTTTGTCTTGACATGAGAGTTGAACTTGGTACCTCATGCTCAGTAGACTCCTTACTACTACTAGACCAAAGAGGTAGTCAGTCTTGTATAAAACACCATTAACAAGTCATTTAGTCATCTAAGTACCATTGAGGTACTTTTTACTTAAGTCATTTTCCCAGGTATAGTCACAGATTACTTTTAATAGTTACTATTTGTAAGTTCTCGTATAGTCTAGTCCTAGACTTGGGAATACATAATTATAGTTATGGAGATATTGTTGGTCAGAGTTCTAACTTCTTTTCCCATCTTATTTTATGTCATTTTTACCTGCTGTTTAGCATACCTTTATTCTTTCTTTTTAGCGGAGGCTCATCGTCTTCCAGTGTGATCATAGAAGAGATCCCAAACATTCCTGATAACCCTGTTATAACCAACCTGAACTCATTGCTGGCAGATATTTACCGGAGGTATATAAAATTAAATGAGTTCAGTCTCCACTACAAAGTGTTTGACACTATCTTCCAAAACCTGCATAAAAAGATGAAGGAAGTAGATCCTTACTACAGGAAATACTCGAGCACGGTATGTACTACCTAGGTGATAGGTACCAATATCTTGAGCATGCATTAAGTGACTTTTATTACCTATTTTAGGTGCAATTTGCTGGCAGCCACTACGATAATTTGCGTATCGTAAAACCCGATGAGTTTGACATGGACATAGTGATCGGATTGCCTCTCAACATTAAGACGGACGCATTAAACCCGAAAGGTAGCGACATCATCATTGATGCCAAGGCGCCCGGCTTTGTGGAACTCAAGATGGGTGTCCAGTTCCAGCGGCTACCTTTCAGGGATGCTGGAGAATGGCTCATTAATAAAGCAGCATTCGAATGGAAAGACGAAAGCAATTATCTTTTGCGTTCCAAATTCTCTGATTGGTTCAAGAGTGTTGTGAGCAAAGCACTCAACAAATTTGAAATGAGCGTAACTGGACGTCCATTGTACTACGTGGAGGGTGTACCGTATATAATTGATAGGTCAGAGTCTGGTCCGGCTATGACACTGTTAATCAGTAATAACTCAAGGAGATTTAAGCTGGACGTAGACCTGGTGCCTTGTCTAAAGTTCCCGGAGGACCGGTGGCCGATCAGCAAGGATTACCGGGAGATCCCGCGCGAGTGCAAGAAAGATTACTGGATGGTGGTGGGCAAGCCGAACAAGGCGTCTCCGAGTCTTTACGACCAGTCACGGTCGTGGCGCATCGCACTGCACAACCAGGAGCGGGAGCTGATGCACGACTCGCACAACTTGCGACAAGCGATCCGATTTGTAAGTGTTTATACCTACCTACACATGTTTTTACTGCTGCTCAATATGTATCTTATTGTTCCAATAACAAGCTGTACTGTTCAGAATGAGGTCTTAGGTGATTCCAAGGTCGGACAAAGTGATGTTGAGGACAGTGAGGTTGTTTTATGTCCAACCAATAATCAAGGGAATTTCTCAGTAGCTTCCCGAAGACAGATGATGTTAGATAATGTTATCTACCTATACCAATATTGTAA
This sequence comes from Agrotis puta, assembly GCA_943136025.2. Lineage (NCBI taxonomy): Eukaryota > Metazoa > Arthropoda > Insecta > Lepidoptera > Noctuidae > Agrotis > Agrotis puta. Next base: position 2,600,367 of record OW964168.2, read on the forward strand.
AGAGGTTATGCATTGAATAGGCTCCGAAACTACTGGACCGATTTCAAATTCATTCACCAGAAGCAAGCTGCTTTGCTCCCGAGTGACATAGGCAATAAGGGGGGGGGGGGGGATTGAGCGGCTGTGGCCGTTGGCGAAAGTTAGTAGGCTGTTAATTTTCGAGGCTTGTCTGCCCTACTCAAGTGGATTTTTTAAATTTATGAATGATTAATTGTACTTTTGTTTCAGTTGAAAAAGCTCCGGGACTCGCAAGGGATGAAGAGCATCGCAAGTTACTACATTAAGACTCTATTCTTTTGGGAGATAGTTGCGATCAACAATCCAGATTATTAGCAAAAGAACAATCCAGCAACCTTGTTCAAATTGATGGTGAGAAGACTTTATGAGGCTCTAGTGTCTGGAAACATTCCATATTTTTGGAACAAAAAAAATAACCTAATAGGTGCTGTAGACAGAAAAACATTGGATCAATACAAGACAAAACTTGAGCCTCTTTTGATAATATTAGAGCAGCCCAATCAATACAAGTGGGTTGCAAAATATTTATTGACCCGAGCTGAATTTGAAGATTACAATGCGAAGTTTTTACATATTTGACGGTGTAAAATATAACTTAAGTAAGGTAAGCCACTATATCCAAGTTATAAAATGCAGCAGCTCTACTTAAGTTATGTTTTAAACTGGAGGAACCTGAAGTATCATTGTATTAAGACATTTAATTATTATAATCTAGTTTAAGGAGTATCTCATTCATAGTTATCTCATAGTTTATTCCACTTTTTGCGATAGTTGTATAAGACATTATAAGAATTTAGATAGGTGCCTTACCCCAGATACAGGGTATTTTTGGTGCTATGTTGGTAATACTTTAGTCTGTTATAAAAACGTGAAACGTTATACCTACTATTCCGTAAGACAATCCTCATCAGACATTCGTAGGTACCGGACTTATATGTCATTGGTGAAAATTAAAATAATTTTCTTATATTTATAAAAATAATAATTTTGTTCTTTGTTAGTATATTTTAGAGGTACTTTATAAATTGTATATTTTTTTTAACTTTTAATAAGTTTGATTTTAAAAAAGGGCTCTCCATAGAATTATGCTACGGGACCCACTAGTGCCTAAGCCGGCACTGTGGTATATTATATTAAGATTCCTGTGTGTTAATGTTAATATTGGTGTGATGTTCATTGACCTCGCAACCGCAACTGCATTGCCGCTGCTACTGGCTAAGGCTGCTATTTTTGATTTTATTATGAGAAATTGTATAGAATTTTTAATAAAGATTTATTTAATATCTACCACAGCTTTGATTTATTTTTAAGGAACCGTATCGCAAGGGTAAAACGGGGACCTATTACTAAGACTCCCTGTCTGTCTGTCCATCTGTCACCAGGCAATTTTCACAGGTGACAATATTAAAGGGGCCTCCCGTATAACGTTTTTATATAATGTCTACATATACAAGTCCACCGTAATCGGTACAAAGATTTATAATACAATGAGCCACGGATAAGTCGAACTTAAGATCAGTTGTCAAAAAACTCTATGGCTGAAATGTTAAATGTTTCTAACGTTTTAATAATTTATATATAATAATATTATAAAGTTGAAGTGTTTGTTTGGTTGAACGTGTTAATCTCAAGAACTACTGGATCGAATTGCAAAAATATTTTTGTGTTGGATATCGAGGAAGGTTATAGGCTACAAAACATCACACTACGAGCAATAGGAGCCGAGGGGGGTTGAAACCAGGGGGAAAAGCTAGTAATAGATAAAGAAGTATTTTTCATTAGGACGAGGTAAATTCTAATTGTGTCGATCTAAGATGGTCGCAGTAACTCCCGACTACGTGGGTTAGCTTAGGTTATATTTTTGAGGCCCCAACTGCGGGCAGCTTAGGTATGGAGCAGTCAGTCACCGGATCAGATTGAAGCCCGATATGGCAGCGACGACGACGTCGTCTCCAGATTTCACCACTCGAAGAGATGTGCGACTGTGTTAGTTAAGATGACCGCACCCGACAGCGGTGGCATTCGATTCCCGCACGAAACAAATATTGGTATGATCTACAAGTAGTTGTTCCGGTACAACAGTACAGCTGTTCGCAATTCGCACCCATAATACAGGAGAAGTTCCTAGAGTGGAGTTAACTTATCTTTTTAAATGAAAAGTGGATATGGATTATACACATGTACTTTTTCTTATGGATGTCTATGGATCGTTGTTGCACGACTACAAGAGCCTTTTAGAAACTTCTTGCATAGTTACTTTTACTAGAATGTCAGGTAGATTAAACGATGACATAACTTACCCCCTTCTTACCCCTATATACAATGTTACAGTTATGTCATAGAGTATATGACATAACTCTTCAATCATGTAGACATAAAACATTACAAAATTTTCAAGCGAAAATGATAAAAAGTAGCAAAAAGTGAGTTGCGGAGTGAGTGCGTTGCGGCCAACGATGGCCGACCGCCGAGACGACAACAAATTGATCCTGGTAGCCGGTGTGGTCATCGGCGCCGGCATCCTCGCGCTTTTGTATAAAATGTTCATGACTGGTAATAAAACAAGAAGGGAAGAAGTCAAGTTTAAGGCATATAACCAGCAAGTTGGCTCACCTGCTGGCTGCACATGTAAGAAGGGAGGTCAGGATCGGGTGAGTTTCCAAACATTTTTGATTCTTATTCACTTACACTCATTAAGGGTCAAGTCAAACCGAGACGCGACGCTGCGTGCTCATTTCAATAGAGCTACTCAAAATCGAACTGTATTTACTACACAAAAAGATACACATTTGCAATATCCTTGAGTCAGGTCGCGTTGTGTCGCCTCTCCGTATGAACTGACTAGGGTTCAGAACCGGGAAATCCCGGTCTCGAAAGTACCGGGAATTCCCGGTTCTTTTGTCAGTAAAATGGAACCGGGAAATCAAATTTGATTCCCGGTTCTTTCAGTACTTTCGGGAATTTTATTTTTATTACGCGATTCACACTAGTTCACACTACTATTTACTTATTTACGCTTACTTTACTTTTCGACACTTTCTACTATTCAAACATTCAAAACTAACGTGAACAATTCAGCGTTAAAAGAAATAACGCGCGAAATTAATGGTGCGCTCGCTACGCTATAACCAATAACTACCTACACTCGCTCGCTGTTGCTAGGATGGGAAGGCTAAGTCGCACCAAATCCTCAACAACTCCTGTATCTCAAGCTGAACCCCCACAAATACAAACCTCCCAAGGTGAACAGGCGAGATAACGTGAATTTGACTCTGATGTGCTTGAAGTTCAAAACATTGCTTTGACAAAAGGCGATGAGTTAAATGCTGAGCTTGCAAAAGCTGTTAGTGAAAAACGCGTTAGATCTTCTGCTCATGAAGATCTCTTTACGAATGTTAGGATTGAAATGGCTCTCTTTGAGAATGGAGGAGATCGTGGGCGTTACTTGTCTCAGGCATATGACCATCTATTAACGATTCCGCCAACCAGTGTTGAGCCAGAAAGAGTTTTCTCTTCGGCTGGTTTGCTATGCAACAAAATAAGATCTCGTTTGAGTGACAAAAGTTTAGATGCACTGTTGTTTTTAAGATCCTATTATAGAGAAGAGCGAGCTAAAAGCTCTTAAAAATCTAAACTTTGGTTACGCCATATTTTATGAATACTCGGAAGGAGATATTATGTTTAAATATTTTTTGTTAAAAAAGTTTAATATTGTTTTCTTTGAAAAATGTTTAAGATATTTCTAAATATTTAAGGAATCTAAGGTGACTGCCTAATTTTTACCATTTTATTGATAGTAAACACTTACTTAAGAACCTAACAATAACACTGTGATCGCTTATAGTCTGATTTAAATATGTATGATTAATTACTACTAGGTATGAGAATAGAAAATAGTTTAATTTTGTTGCCTTTGAAAAATGTTTAAGATAATTCTAAATATTTAAGGGATCTAAGATGACTGCCTAATTTTTATCATTTTATTGACAGTAAATAATTACTTAATAACCTAACAATAACACTGTCTGTGATTGACTTTAGTCTGTTTTATATAGGTATAATTACTTACTACTAGGTGTGAGAATAAAAAATAGTTTAATTTTGTTTTCTTTAAGAATGTTTAAGATAATTTTAATGTTAAGGAATCTAAGATGACTGCCATATTTTAACTCTTTTTGCCAGTAAATACTTACGTAAGTACCTAACAATAACACTGCGATTGATTATACTCTGATTTATTTATAATTACCTACTACTAAGTATGAGAATAGGGAATAGAAGAAAAAAAATCGAATTAATATTACTTGAATACTAAATTTTAGTTTACTTTTGAAGCATATCACTTGTTTTCTACAACAATAACTAGCAAGAACCGAAAATACCGAAAGAACCGGGAAATCCCGGTTCCGTTATACAAAAGTACCGAAATTCCCGGTTCTCAAAAAGAATACCGGTTCCGAAAACACTAGAACTGACCGTAAGGCTCCTGTTCCACCACTGTTGAGGAAGAGCTGGTCCGTTATACAGGATCGGTTTTGCGTCTACATTTTTATTCGGCGATTACGTTTGTCGATGTATGAGTGAGTTCACACACAAAACAATTTTACTGTTCCGTAAAAACGGTACTGTGTAAACGAGCCCTTAAACAGCGTCTAACTTCGCTTGATTAACTTTCCCGTGGGATAATTGCCGAACATTACACGAGCAATGCGGCGGTCATAAGTCGGATTAATACAATAACACTTTTTTTTTTATCGTGGTAAAATCATCAAATGAGTCCTCCCACCCAGGGCAGGGCGGGAGGGACTGTCAGACTTGTACTGACTAAAATCCACGGTGTCCTTCACTAGCCCTTTACGTACCGGGGTCACGGTAATGGGAAAGTCCCGCGACCCCGGCAGGCTATGGCCCTCTACAGGCCCCGTCACTATGCTGACACTCCTTGAGGCGCGCGTGGAACACAACGCTCCGTCGACCCGGGCATAGTCCTTGGTCGGACAGCGAGTCGCCCATTACTCGCCGCCCGCATGCCCGCGCCTGCGGTGGCCGGAGATCGTCTTACGACGTCCGACGCCGTGGGCGTCTGCCACTGCGGCTGGGGTGGAGGGAGGACGCTGTCCTCTCCCTCACGCGGCCCGCCTCCTCCTTCGCGAGCATGACTGCTTCGCAGAAGGAGGTGACCGCATCCCACTCCGTCTCGCCCCGCAGCATTGCCTCGACCAATGCCGGGCGCGAGAGGTCTCCGCCTATCGCCGTCGTGAGGACACGGCGGTGTGCTCTGCCCAAGCGGGGCAGTCCTGCACCGTATGCTCCACCGTGTCCTCCGGACGATCCCCGCAGTGGTGACACCCAGGCGTTTCTTCCCCCCCTATCAGAAACAGGAACCTCCCGAAACTTCCGTGTCCGGTGAGGACCTGCGTCATGCGGTAGGTCAGGACGCCGTGACGCCTATACAGCCACTTCTCAAGGAGGGGTCTTACCGCCGCGATTGCGGCGTGCCCGGACCTCGGTTTGCGAAATACAATAACACTAGCAAAAGTTACTCTAATCTACATTCTTGGACAAAATGACCTATCATATCAGAGGCAAAGTGTGAGCTAGGTTTTGAATAGTATCTAAGTTAAAAACGTCTTGTGTAAATAGGAAAACATTTTTTTAAATTATTTTTTTTACTTTTTTATAATCGCTTTGTAGATTTAAAGCCGTATACTTTCTAATTATTTTGCCGGCGAGCATTTTAATATCTGCAGCATGATACAGAACAATGAAATAAATAGAACTAAAAAGGAAAAAAGGTCAAAAAGATACAAAAGCTACAAAAAAACTTCAAAAATAAGTGCCAGGATATTATTATTGGCCACGTTTAAAGACAAGAGATAAAAAGAGAGAGAAAGAAGACTAATGAGGACAATAAGAATAGCTTTGTTTGTTTGTCATCAAATAAAACCCCGTATATCATTCATAATACATTATTTTCGAATTTATTCTTGTACTTCGGGGGGGTCAATAAATTAGTCATTTGTATGAGGATAATTGGTAGAAGCATGTCAGTAACTGGTCAAATGGCCTGTTCTTGCTACACTCGAGAAAAAAAAAACAATTTTTACCTTTGGATGACTGTTTATAATGTTTTAGTTACATTGTCCAATATTTATCTTCCAAAAACATTCATTTTCACTTACAACTCGTACATTAGTTTATTTTGCGAAAGAAGCACGGAAAACTGCTTAAACGGTCATAATTGGGTTTTTTACCCTACATTTCACTTCTTTTCATGCCCATATACCTACCTGTTCGGGTTTGAATATTGATTTTAAACCAAAAATCTTTTTTACAGTGCCAAGTTCATACAAGAGAAAAGAAAGCTTGTTAAAAGAAACTCATTCCTCTTTATTTGTCGGAACAAAGAAAAATTTGAAACGTCACCGAGGTGTCATGCGCGTCGTCATGCAGCAACATCAGGCAAAATGAAGCTCTACAATAATATTATAGATTTATTTAATAGATTTACAGCTACACAATCATGCAAGTTATTTGAAACATACAATTAAAAAAAAAACAAGATTACACTATATAATGTGCGATTGGTGAGTGGTAATACATACGTTTTACTTCTTTAATGGATATGTAATGCCATGTTGCAGCTTTGTTCTTAAAGTAGGTAGGTATACTTGCGACTAAATCACCAAGGTGATTAATTCCACAACTGATTTTATGAAATGAAAAATATTTACAGATCTAAAATTTTTTAAATATAATAAATTTACCTACATTACTACTGTTCGTTTTCGACGCACGAATGGCGTAGTGGCCGGGCGATGGGCTGCTGCGTTGCGTGTCGCGGGTTCGATTCTCGCGCGGAACTAACATCCGTATGGCCCTTTTTTTACGTGGTAAAGTCATCAAGCCATCAAATGAGTCCTCCCACCTAGGGCAGAGCGGGAGGGACTGTCATACTCGTACTGACTAAAATCCACGGTGTCCTTCAATAGCCCTTTACGTACTGGGGTCAGGGTAATTCGTGAGTCCCGCGACCCCGGCAGGCTTGGCCCTCTAGAGGGGGGCCCCGTCATTATGCTGACACTCTTTGAGGCGCGCGTGGAACACAACGCGCCGTCGGGCATGGTCCATGGTAGGACATCGGCCTACGGTGGCCGGAGATCGTCTGGCGACGTCCGTCGCCGTGGGCGTCTACCACTGCGGCTGGGGTGGAGGGAGGACGCTGTCCTCCCCCTCACGCGGCCCGCCTCCTCCTTCACGAGCATGACTGCTTCGCAGAAGGAGGCGACCGCTTCCCACTCCATCTCGCCCCGCAGCATGGCCTCGACCAATGCCGGGCGCGAGAGGTCTCCGTCTATCGCCGTCGTGAGGACACGGCGGTGCTCCGCCCAAGCGGGGCAGTCCTGCACCGTATGCTCCACCGTGTCCTCCGGACGATCCTCACAGTGGTGACACCCAGGCGTTTCTTCCCTCCCTATCAGATACAAGTACCTCCCGAAACTTACGTGTCCGGTGAGGACCTGCGTCATGTGGTAGGTCAGGACGCCGTGACGCTTATCGCAGCCACTCTTCAAAGAGGGGTCTTACCGCCGCGATTGCGGCGTGCCCGATCCGTACGGCCTACTGATAGTTTCGGAATTGTCTGTATATTTTGTGTAAATGAACCAGTGATATCTGATTAAGTACCTAAGTAGGTACGCAGTGTACCTACTTCTATTTACTGATAGTATGTATATTGAGTTTTTCAGTAGCGAAGAGAGAGAACGGCAGGAGCGAGAACGAAAGAGACAAGAGGAAGCTCGTCTCAGAGCTCTGTTAGCTGCGTTTGAGCCTGATGACCCTCCGCCCAGGTTCAGCCCATTGCAGCTGGCATGCGGAACCTTGGGCTTTCTACTCGCTCTAATGGCACTGTTGTTCAAGACTGTGGACAATGACAGGCTACATGATATTCTTGATGTTGTCGGACTTGGACACCTCGTTCCTAAGAAAATAAAGCCCGGGTGTCTCAACCCCGCAAGAATGGTAATTTTGCTCGACACTACAAATTACTATATCTTAAATGCGAAAGTAAATTTGTTTGCAACGCTTAATCAATAAAGAAATTTTTATTCCCCCACTGCTATGCAAATTCCTCCCTCATATTTTTTTTGCGCGTGTATCTTATGCTATTCTCTAAAAGATCTACAACTTTCAACTTTATATCTAAAAAGTTGAAAACGCACTAAGGAGAAAAACTGTATTTTGCTTATTATTATCTGTACAGGGTCTTTAGAGATAGCATTACATGTCATCTGGCCCCTTCTTTCTGTTAATATAATATATAATATTATAATATTCTTTCCAGAAATGGCCGACACCACCGCCTAAACAAAAAAGATGTTGATGTTTCCAAATTCAATTCAACATGAAATAGTAATTTGTGATCTTCATAAATAAACATTTACCGTGCGGGACAAATGTGTGTATTATTTATTCTAATTTTGTCTTTTTTTGGTTGTGGGTAAAGGCTGGAAGAATCAGGGTCAGTCTTGGCCTTGGGTGGCTGATGGCTACAAGCTCGGCTTATCGCCGATCAAAAATTATCTTAACTAGTTTCAGGGATGATCTGCTCAGGCATTTCATTACTGTATAATAGGCTATTAATGTATTAGTCCGAAACATTATTTTATTTTATTTTTTCTTACGTAAACCGAAATTGACGAAGATACAACGCTTTTAAAAATCACAAAACGTCACTCGGTCGGCACAATTTTACACAAGCGTTATGACGTACGGCGCGTTGAGTTCCACGCGCGCCTCAAGGAGTGTCAGCATAGTGACGGGACCTGTAGAGGGCCAAAGCCTGCCGGGGTCGCGGGACTTACGCATTACCGTGACCCTGGTACGTAAAGGGCTAGTGACGGATACCGTGGATTTTAGTCAGTGCAAGTCTGACAGTCCCTCCCGCCCTGCCCTGGGACTAAAAAAAATACCTTGTCTATTATTTTTCAATATTCTAACTGACGGCCTAAACAGATTTTCAATTTTTTTATGCAGTAAAATACCCTATTGTATGAACTGAAGTAGTTAACATGTTTAAGTCAAAAGAAGTGGGGCTTAGTCTGTGCGGACTTACAATTCTGTGGGTGTCCCGCGCAAGCTGGCAAATATCAACTCTACTAAATGGCCAGTCCGACACTGGGAAGAATGTGGCCCACAGATGGAACCAAACCTTAAATAAGTTAGAATCAAACTCTGAAGCCAGTAGTGTAGCGCTTATTCGACTGGGTTTTAAGTCCAATGCCACTTGTGTATGGTCACAAAAGTTTAAAATAACAAGGAGAGGCAAGCCAACACAGGACAAAAAAGAAAACCAACATTTTTGAAACAAAATATATTTAATACGATCTTCATTTTACAAATTCTCGTTCCGTAACTGCCTAATCGGCCTCAACTATAATAACTATAATAAGTCTGGTTTTGTAAATGACACAACCGTATAAGAAAATGTTCTACATTAAACCGTTAGTGCCTTAAAAACAAGGAACGTTAGGAGCTATTTACACAAACTTATATACTTAACATTTGGCTCGCACGACCGTTTATATATTATCTCGAAGATGGAGTAAAACTATAACTGATGCAACGTAACATGGCAGTGATTACATTATTGTCAATGAAGAGGTACTGCGATTATATTAAACCTATTAATATGTAGAAGAACTGATGTATAATTAGTTTATCAAGCATAACAAGGCAAAATCACGAAATAACTTTCTTTTGTGTAATTTATTTCACATGCTCATCTAGTCGGGAAGTACAAGTTGTGTATAATATTTCAGTCAATTAAAGTACATGAGAAATTCTAATTCTGACTATGATTATTTATCTTTTTTTTAAAGTATGTAAAGTACTTCAGTTTTATTTTTAGGCACATTTATCAATCAATGATGCCATTGTTTTTTTCCAGGTTAGACTGCAGAAAACTGATAAGAATGTATTTCTTATCGCTAGTCGTGCCCGTCTGCGATACCTACACTTAGAAATAGAACAGAAGGATGTTGTATTATCAATAAAGAATCGTGTATTAGTTGTAAAATATGAAAGGGTCTGTTCTGTACTTACGTACTTAATGATAATAAATTATATACACAGTTGTGAAGCATACGTTTCGGGGAAGACCCAAGTGACGGAGTTTTTAAAGGTTTTTAACCTACAAGTGGGTTATCTGAAGGATTATTTTCGGCTCTGTAAGGATGATTGCTGTTTTTTATTATAAAAAACAAAATGTGTACTATGTAATTAGTATAATCAGCCTATAGTATTCCCACTGCTGGGAATGAGGGTGGGCTATAATCCACTACGCAAGCCCACAGCAGGTTGGTAGATATCACATGTGTTCGAATTTTGGGTTGGTTTTGAGACATACCGGTTCCTTCACAGTGTTTCACTTTACCGTTTTGAGAACAGTGGTGATGAAATAATTTACTCACAGTAATACGCTGAGCTGGGTTCGAACCTACGAACTAAAACTCTCATGTCAGGGCCATTACCACTGGGACATCCCTGAACCGTCTATGCAATTGAAAGATTAACATTAGCTTGTAAAAAAAGCTTATCTATGAACATTGCAAATAAAACAACAGCAGAGAATGATACTAAGTGTCATTAGAATTGTTTTCATTAACTTTAGCCCATTTCCTTTGGCCTAATCGCCCTTTAGAAACACTAATGTTGTGATAACAGTAAGATAATTATAATCGGTCGTGCAGCATTCGTGTTAAAACCTAAATATTATAAAAATAACTAATATTACCTAAACTCTGTAACTGATATGCTTATTGCGGTGTAACTTTGTCCCCTTTTTCGTATAAAAAAACACGCTTGAATATTTCTTACAAAAAATAACTACGTGGCAACACCGATTCGAATTAGTGCTGAAACAATGGCACAAAGGCCCAGAAGTCATGCCAAAAATACAAAAAAAATAAGGCTGAAACATTATTCTTGAATCATTTGAGAAAAGTTACACCTAAGTAAAGTGACAAAAGTTTTTAGTATTCGCGTTTACATCAAAATATTTGAAAATATTGTTTGCGTAAAGACTCTTTTAAAGTTTCCAACAACCACTTTACTGTTTCTGTAGCCTCTAATCTAGCAGCGTCAACACAAATGAACTTAAAATGTAACAAAAACAGCCTTCAATAATTTCACGCCATAACGACAATTTTAATCGAAATTATTCAATAAAATAGCGCGAAATAATTGTTCAGCAGTTTTCAATAGTGTTGCCAATCAAAATATTACTAAAAGAAGAGTTAAATTGCACAAAATAGTTTTACTTGATCTTACAATTTGGTAGGAAAATTAGAAGACTTGAAACTTATTTTACATTGTCGGAATACATAGTTGCTTATCAAAACTATTGAAAGACCAATTCACTTAATATTTTAACACCAAGGCGAAAACTTAACTGTTAGTCACCAGACATGTATAATAATAAATTAAAAGATCTTATTCACGAACTCGAGGTGATGGCTTGTTGACAATCATATATTCAATAGGTAATGTTGATGATACCGAATTACCTGAAGGGATATCAGATTTTACATCAATTTGATCGTTCGCTCGAGGTCGCGGATAAGATAAAAAAAAGAACTTTCTTTACAAATGTTAAACTTCCTTATTTTATACACATCACAATGATTTAAATTGGATTGAAATAACGCCAAAAATGCGTCATCCCCTTACATTAATAGTTAGGTACAATTTGTTCTATATTAACGCCATTATATTTCGTTTTTGGCTGAATACAACTACAGACAGACGATTAGTAGATCATCATACAATCGGCGTTGATTCATAATTATAATCACGAAAATGACATTTGCTTATTACAGTGAAATGGGATTAACTAATAGAATCGGCTAGGAAAACAATGGTATATTATATATTTACAGCAACGATTTGAATATATAGAACAACAAAATAGCTGTAATAAAACCTACAATGTAAGCAAGTACTACTAAGATATAAGACAGTGTTACAAAATACGTTTTGATATTAAAAAAGTATTGTACGTAGCCCTGGCAATGATTGGGACAACCGCGGCGTGCGCCATCTGTACGCTAATGAATAACCTCTGTCTTACGCCTTAGAGTGCACTGTCTCTGACAGTTTGGTTGCAAAAAGCTGCTAAGTAGTTCCACTATCAGTCTTAGTGTCCAATTAGTGCCCATTGGTCACTAACAAGTACCTGAAAGTGTACATATTAGTACTTCTTGGGATAGGGACCAATGGGCAAGTATCGATAGAAATGCATTCAAATCTAATAGGTATGTTAGCAACACCAAAAGTTTGTTCCATCTATCAATTTCACGCGAATCTCAACTTTCCTCATGTTACAGAGTTTCAAACTGCGTGTATTGAGAGATGGTACAGCTACCGCGGATACAAAGCATTTCTTCGCCTAATTATGGACGGACACGTAATTGCTCTTTCATATTTAAATAAAGGAGTTTCAACACTAATTCGATATCCCGACGTTTATGTTTGCCTTGACTGACGATGTCCTCTCGTTCAGGGGTCATTTGAAATGTATTATATAGTGTGTTCTGGATAAGAAACGTTTAATTAGTGTACATAAAGCTTGGACTACATTATTCCGCATAGAACTTGATGAGGGTTCAGTTTCTAGTAAATTCAATATCAGAATTCTAGGTACGGTAGCCGAGTAATCCTGTATTTTCATTAAAGTAGTTTGTGATAAATAATGTTCTGAACGAAAAGACACAGTGAATCAGGCATGTGAATTTATAATTTGTTTACGGAAATAATATTTTTTGGCACTGACATCTAAACCGCATTAGCGGATCAAGTTTCACATTTTTATCTCAACATTTAATATTTACACCATGTATACCCTGAATTTAACAATATAACCATGATTTTAAAGTAAAATATATTATAAGATGACGATGATATTTAAATACACCACGTTAATACTGTATTTACAAAAATATGATATTATGATGTTATTAGTGTTGCCCGTTATTTTGTCAAAATTATTTAATATCAGCTGATAATTATAGAGAATCTCGATTTCACTTTTATTTTTAGAACAAGCTCGCCTAAAAATTTGGCATCGAATTTCTACTATTTGCTCTTTCTTATGCGAGAATTCCTACCATTTTAGTAGTATGCAAAACAACGGGCAACACGGAACATTTTCTATAGTTCGGTCTGATTTTTGACACATATTTGTACATTATATTTTGTTCAGAGGAAACTGGAAGGTGGAATGAACGGTGGTTCATAGATTAAGGTTAAGAAAATTCAATTATCTGTATTTGTAAGTGACCATTTTTGTCACTAAAGGTTTGTAAATAGTTTTATACATAAGGCAACGGATTGATTTCATAACTGGGATATTTTACGGTTCTCTCGAAATTGATCTATGACTTTGATAAAATTCCAAATGTGTGTAGGTACACTTCACGCATGCAATATTTTTTTTATTACTTGCGTTGTGATCAATGTTATGTAATTCGTGACTTCAGTATCGTTTAAAATGCACGGACTTAGTAGGTACGTTCGTTTTTAATTATATTTCATATTATAATCATGTTCGCGTAAGTAGATTATCCACACCATACACCATCTTTTATATTAATTAATACGACGGATTTCGACAAAAATGGCGCGTTTTTAAAGACTAGCAACGCGCCACTCGTTTATTTTGTAATTTTTATATAATTTTAGGACGTATTTTGCCCGTATATTATGAGCATACATATATTTATGATATAAAATAAAGATAAATAAAAAAATGTTCTTTCAAAAGTAAATAATAATTTTAAATAATTATATGACTTTGTCGAAGTTTAACGAAATATAGCAATTGAATCTTTGTATAGTTAAATTATAAATTAGGTCCTAAACGCAATCAGTATGATACTGCTAACGTACAATATTAAGTTCAGTACTACCGTAGCCAACGTTTGATTGTTTATTATGACAACTTAACTTTAAATTTAAATTATGTACATACTTAAAGTAGCTGTAAACTGGCAAGTAATATTTAATACTGGAAACATAAAAATAAATTATAAAGTTATTGAAACATAACCTAAAATTATTGATTATTTACAGGTTGCAACACTGCTTCTGATGTGTTAGCGAAACCAAAGTACAGAACGCGATGCCGTCTATTATATTTAGACTAAAAACGACTAAAAGGCCTTCATAATATACGGATAGGCCACGTTATAAAGGACTATTCAACCACACATTGACTATATCACCGATAATTTCGACTAATCTCCTCTACAACCTTCTTTGTAATCTCAATATCCGCCTTTATTATAAATATAAATAAAGTACGAAGTTACGATCAGTCAGACAAACGTGAATTTGTGTCGACAGTCGCCGCGATGACACGACTCGTCGGAAACAGGCCCCGTCCGCACGGGACTGCGTTGGCACTAGCCTTGGAAAATACTGATTTTATATTATTGTGATCAAATATCTTAACACGTGAATAATGGATCGTTGGCGGCGGCGCGCTGCTACGATAAAAATATTCTCTTCTGTAAACACTATGGAAGTCACAAGTCAGCGGGTGTGAGGACCCGGAGTGAGTCACATCAGTACGGCACCTCTGCGAGGGGCGAAACAAGAACGTTGGGACGTAACGTCACACTTATCGGTCACTATAACGGTCCGGCCATGTCCAGCAACTTATGATACTTTCACCGATTACTGTGACAGAGTTCACGTCGGTAGCGGAGTCCCCTCGGTCAGGCAGGTCGGTAGTCGCGCGAGTGCGCGGTCAGCTAGCGCTATGACTTCTTGTCGAACAGCGGCAGCTTGGAGCGAACGGCACCCTCGCACACCATGAGCCGCGCCTGCGCGGGACACTTGCGAGCGTCGCGCGGCGCCAGGCGGTAGCGCGAGTGGCCGCGCGAGCGCTCGCACGTGAAGTCCGCGCCCTTGCGCTCGAAGTACTCCACGATCTTGCTGATCTGTGCCGAGCGCACGTGGCGCGGTACGCGCTCGTCGCAGTACAGACTGTCGGAGCCGGCCAGCGAGGCCACGTCCTCCGAGCTGTCCGTGTACACACTGGACGTGCGCACGGCCGCGGCCCGGCCCCGCCCCCCCTCCCCCCGCGCCGCGCCCCGCACGCAGCAGCAGCGCGCCAGGATGTGGTACTCGCACAGTCGCTCGGCCGAGCCCTCGGGCGCCAGGTCGGCGTCCGGCCGGCCGCACAGGAAGGGCGAGCAGTCCGGCTCGCGGCCGGCGTCGTCCGCGTCGTCCAGGCTGCGCAGCGAGCCGGCCGTGGCCGACAGGGCCGAGTCGTCCAGCGGCGCGCGCGGCCGGCCGGGCCGGGCGTCCAGCGCGCGGTCGTACTGCAGCAGACAGTCGCTGCACAGCCGCGCGCGCGCCTCGCCCGCGGGCGCGGCCCCCTCGTCCGGCTCTGCGTCCCGCTCGTCCGCGTCCCGCCGCCACCACCAGCAGCGATGGCAGCCCACCAGCGAGCAGGGACACACGGCGGCGCGCGGCCGGCCGGCCAGGCGCGCGGGACACAGCTCCTCGTTGGCCACGGAGAAGATGCCCGACTCGCAGGAGCCGCGCCGCCGCAGCTCGGCGCCCGAGGGAGTGCGCGCGGGCGCGGCGCCCAGCGAGCCGCGGCGGGACAGCGCGGGCGAGGACGGCAGCGAGGCGGCGCGCGCGTCGTCCGACAGGTCGTGCGCGCGGGACGCGGCGCGCGGCGGCGAGGCCAGCTCGGCGCAGGACGCGGAGCCCGGGTGCGGCTCCAGGATCTTCTTGACCCCGCGGAAGGTGTCGAGCGCGCGGCGCGCGGGCGTGGGCGCGGCGTGCGCGTCCCGCAGCAGCATGATGTGCGCCAGACGGTGCAGCCGCAGCAGGCGGGGCGGCGCGGGCGGCGCGGGCGGCAGCGCCCAGGCCGAGCGGTGCGCGGTGCGCGGCCCCGCCCAGCCCGCCGCGCCCCACTCCAGCTCCGACAGCGAGCGCCGGTGCTGGGCTGCAACAGAGCCACACATTCAAACACCCGAACTCAGCCAACAGTGCTCACAATGACTCGAGCCTGGTGTCGCTACTCACGCTGGTCGTGGTCGTGCCGGGGCGAGCCCTCGGAGCGGAACCTCTGCGGCCGGCGCCACGCGTACAGTCCGGGACACGAGCGCGGGCCCGATGAATCCGCGTCCTCGCTGCAAATACACATACACAATCTATATTTACACACCATCCTACACCAAAATCTATTTTTTAAGCTGGTCACCTTTTTTCGCAATTGGAGCAATAATTAACAGGTAAAAAGAAGCTGATTAATTACGTCTCTGTTTCAAATAATTTAAGCAATGTTACATACCTCTCATAGTTGTTGGTAGTCAGCGAGCCCCAGGCTGCGTCGTCGAGGCTTTCCTTCACTTCAGCCAGCTTGTTCACTATTTCCGGGAATAGCGGACGTGCTTTTGGCTCATACTGAAATTAAATATAGAAGATTGGATCCCAACTGTTCTCTTAACGTTTTAAAAGAAATTTGATAGAATTTGTCAATTTTGGGACTTAAAAAACGAAACGGGCATAGAAGTCATGATGAAAAACATTGGCAGAGCAAAGAGAATCTTCATAGTGAAGTGACTCACGATGCAACAGTTGAAGGTGAGTCTAAGGAAGTCAGGCACGGTGTCCTCGTCGCACAGCTCCACAAACGCCATGTAGTTGAGGCCGAAGTTGTCCGTGCGAGGCAGCACGTCCGGGTCGGCGTCCACCTGGAACACAAACAATATTGAGCCTATAACATGAGTACTTCGTACTACTTTCGGCTAATCAGGTAGTAAAGTAGTTAGGCTGTGGGAAAGGGACAGAGCTATACAAGTCGTCTAGCCCCATCTCGTTCCATGAGCGGAACCACACACGCCTTAAGATGTTATGGTAGGCCACCAGGTCAAACACCACACCAAGTATTCGTATACGGTGCATATTGTGGTAAGATTAACTGTCTGCACGTTGCAAGCGTCATGGTCACGAAACAAATGAAGTTATTGCGGGTGGATGTTTATGAGCATACGAAACAGACTTTATTCGTTTTTAGGTTCGGGCAATTCGGCATGGATCATATGCAATGCTCGAATTTTGAGGACAAATGTCCTCAAAATTCGACGTTGCATATGATCCATGTGTCTCCGGAATCGCTCCCGCACAGGTCCAGGATTAGATATCTCCCAGACTTGTCGAATTAGATATTTATCGCTTCATATGTGAATGCGATGCTTATATGACAATTTTACTAGATGACGCCGATCGTCGGTTAAAGTCGAAGCTATAAACCATTAAGCTCGCCCAGGCTCTGACTTCAGGAGTTCGTCACCCCAATTGAACTATTATACGCAAAAATTGATCTGCTAACCTATCGTTGCGAAGTTCTTTTAGTTTCCCAATTGTAGATTCTTTCCAAAATACTGTGATCTATTCCAATGTGAACTTACCCTGGCGATAAGTTGGCACAGTATGATCCCGTAAGAGAATATGTCGGAGCGATGGTCGTACCACCGCCCGCGCAGGCACTCGGGGGACATCCACCACGGGGAGCCCACGCTCGGCAGCCTGTAGCCGTTCCTGGAAACAAAACATGACGGTTGACTACTTGAAGACCTCAAGTAAAATAATAAGTTTCGATCATCAAACGCCTGAACAGAACTTCATTATCTATAACCAAGAAGAATCTCGACGAAGTCAGTTTTTTCCTGGTCGTCCAGTGTTTTTGGGTTTTTCCAGAAGCCACAGTCTATTCTGCCTTATTGTAATAAATCCAGACTTGGCCAGACAGAATAGGCCACGCTTCCGGGACTTAAACATAATTTAGCGAAAGTGGGTGTATAATGAGGAACATTTTTACGGGGATTAGGTGACATGAACATTAATTTAATGTATTTCCGAACTTGTCAAGGGGACCACATGTCATTCAGGACATAGTTTCAGAACTACCATGGTTATACGTTACAGTGAGTGATGGATGTACGGTGACTATCATTCTTGTTACACGCGAAATAGCGTGCGTATACCGAAGCGTGCACAAGACAGCATATGACAGCTTAATTGTAAAATATATTGTATTTCTGCCACTTACTTCGTCCATAAGATGTGGTAATTAGGTATTATTTACGTAATATTCAGCAGTATATCAATGTTGTATCGTTTCAAGTATTCTAATTTTGTTTTGTGAACTGCATTTCAGATGAGCATAGCACGATCATGCGGAGTAAACGGAATGTTAATTCATACTACTTTTTTTAAATAAAATATTTCAATTTCTACATCTTTTTTTGCGTGGTAAAATCATCAAATGAGTCCTCCCACCCAGGGCAGGGCGGGAGGGACTGTCAGACTTGTACTGACTAAAATCCACGGTGTCCTTCACGAGCCCTTTACGTACCGGGGTTACGGTGATGGGTAAGACCCGCGACCCCGGCAGGCTCTGGCCCTCTACAGGCCCCGTCAGTTTGCTGACACTCCTTGAGGCGCGCGTGGAACACAACGCGCCGTCGACCCGGGCATGGTCCATGGTCAGGCTGCGAGTCGCCCATTACTTGCTGCCCGCATGCCCGCGCCTACGGTGGCCGGAGATCGTCTGGCGACGTCCGTCGCCGTGAATTTCTACATCTTACATTTTAAAATGTCCAGATTCCGTGTTTGAAAAAAAAAACGAAATGTTTTTAGTGAAGCCAGTTTTTATAAATGTGTGAGTGAGCGCAACGCACACATTTAAATATTTTTTTGGAGTTCACTTGTTTTATGTAGAAATCGAACGACAGGTGTAATTTTTCTTTTGGCCCGTCTAATCGAATCTACATCATATTCACGTTACTGAAAATTTTGATGGGTAGCTCAATACTGTTACATTACCGTAAATTGTGATAATAGAATAAAAAAAAACAACATTTTTTAGTTGCATTTTCGGCAAACAATCTTATCGTTCGAATTCAGGTGTCCTTAACGTGACGCGTACATTTTAAAGCCACGGTTCACATAACAATCAATGCTCTATACTATAGAGCATTGATTGTTATGTGATAGAGTCTATAGACACCAAAAGAAAAAGGGCCTATCTATTTAATAATGTTGATGCGATTGAAGCGATTTCCAATAACATTATATAAATTTTTCCGTAGTATATTAATAAAGCACTCTATAAGAGTATATTTTGATTTATTAACCTTTTACATGTATGAACGAAAAGTCATGAAAATCAATCTTTAATTATAAATCCCCAAAAGAAATGGCAGAACACGTTTACCATAAGCATAATCAGACTAAAGAATAATTATTATAAAGAATAATCATAGAGACGAGGCTTTTGTCCCAGCAGTGGGAACATTTAACGTTAATCTAGGATAGGAGGACACCACGTGGGCTCATTGGCCAGTTTACTATAAAAGTATAATATCCTACAAAAACATTAGTCCATAACTCTTAAGAAAATGGACACCGTATTCGTAAAGTTGCGTGTCCGCACACATTAAAACACTATATGCGTGTACGCAATCGAACGTGCACAATCGATACGTACGTTACAAGGCACATTTACACACCAACTTATCGTCTTCCTCAATTGGAAGAAATATGTCTTTATCTGAGAAATAAAAAAATCGCGCGTCTAGTCTTTACCGAGATGTTGAACTGGCATAATTTAATCTGTATTTATCTCACTTCTGCTACCCCGCGAGAAATGGAAAGAGTGGAGGGAGACAAAGACAACATTTGCTCAGTTTTGGAAAATCTAGAGGAAGTAGGCAAAGGAGATGCACGATTACACGCTCGGTATTGCCCACGGGGCATGCCTGCTGCGTGTTGACAATACTGTAGCTCTCGCAGTCCATGTTTCGTCCTTTCGTACAGTCATGATTGCACAGGCCCGGACTGCGCAGGCAAGGAGCGTGTAGCCGGGCCATAAGGTTGGAAATCATATGAGTCTTACCGACCTGGTTGGAAGGGCTCATATGAGAGAAAGGGACTATCAGACTTGAACGACTAAATACCAACCTGTCCCGCGACCATCAACGGGACTCCAAATTCCACTCTGCTTATGAGAAGTTCCATTTGGAGACGTATGGATCTCTCCATAAAAGAGTGAAGAAACGGCATTATGAAACTTAATCTCACTATTAAATCTCGCGATCTCCAAAGCGTTCAAGTCCGAGACATTCAGTCGTTTCTGGGGACCATGAAATCAGTCAATCAAAACAGCTTATCAGTTATAAGCCTTACCGAAAAGGGAAGTAATGTCCAAAATTGGTATAATCTTGGGCCAGTATCGGTGGAATCCTCACTAATTGGGTTGGGTTGCGGAGGCTTGCACGGAGCGCGGCGTACACCCAGTGTAAAATGGTGGTTGTTTTTATAAAGCTTGAGCATTCTACATTTAATTGTAACAACACGGATGGACGTTCACATTACATACAGAATTGTATATTTTCAAGATTCCATCACAAATATTTGATGACAAGATTTATATTTTTTGATGGTAGTAATTTTTCAAAGAAGATATTGTGTTTTAAAATAAGTACGTCATTTTCACAATTTGTGACACGTGTGAATATGCGCTTCTGGAAAAAAGTCTTACTAGAATATGTCTTTTCTGTCTACTAAAGCTTTTGTTACTACGCCCGCGTGTGACTCGAAAATTATACCACAGGAACGTAACACAGAGATAAACGGTATGAGTTAGTCCAGACTATTTTTAAGTTCAATTTCAGCCTTTATGACGTGATTGAGTAATAAACACCCATACAATAGCTCCAAACTTGCCTAGCAATAATATTAAGTTAGACTTACGACAGCAATATTCTGTTCTTTATTATTTCATCACAGTACAACCAATGACCGTTTTTACATAACTATAGAAGGAACCCAGGCAACTGTCCCTCGTTCGTTTCTATTGATATTGTAATGGCTTCATTCGAGGTCACGTAAGGTACCCTCGGTGTTGTAACTTGTAACCGATTATTTACGAACATCTCCGAAGTCCCGCTATTCGTTAATGGAGTATGTTGCCGTGACTGCGAATTGAAGTACTGGAACTAATTAAAAACGTTTTCATTTATTCAATGAGTTTATTCTGGAAACCGGTTTGTGATTTTTGATCACGAAATGCTATCGATTTGTCCTCGAAAGCTTAACAGCAATAAAATAAAAAAAAAATTGTTAGCTATATTTTAATGCATAAAATAAGAATCATATCTGATCGGTCAAAATTAAATGTGTGTACTTAGTTTTGTCTACGTGCTATTGACCGTTAAGGAGTTCTTTCGTGAGACAACTAACCTGATTGCAGGACCATGTCATGTCTGACATAAAAGAATGAAGGAACACAGTTGATTTTAGTCAGTACGAGTCTGGGAGTCCCTTTTACTCCACCCAGGGCTAGGACCCATTTGATGATTTTACCATGCTAAAAAAATACTCTCCCAGAATTGGCCATAAAAATATCCAAACATTGTTGTCTTAAATGCATTTCATTTCTAAACTGTGTATCCGAGTTAGACGGAAATAGGGAATATGTTGCGTGCTCGCTCACAAGGTGATGGCTGCGGCACGAAATAGTGTGCTCCGTGCACTGTATATTGTTTGTAAATTAACTACAGTGTTGAAGAATAAAGTAAGATATCTTCAAGCCCGACTTTCATTCGCCTTCACATCCCACATACATACTTACTAACAAGGCAAATTAGGCCTTTAAATTGTGGGAATCCATCAAAAGGCAGCTCTAGCTAGAACGGAAGGTAGTCAGACTCGTACTGACTAAAATCCACCCTGCTATTTAATTGCCCTTTGCATCTCTGGGCTATGGTATCTTGTTTAAATACACACATCAAAAGTGTCTAGGGATCAACATATATTTTTGCAATAACTTTTCTCCTGATTGATATTAATTAAAAAAAAATTTAAGGATTCATCAAATAAAGTGTTTTCGTTTGTCACAGTAAGGATAAACCAGGTCACCTTTGCATTAATAAAGAAATTTGCCATTTTCCTAATAAAGGGATTTTTGACATTTGAACCACTAACACAAAAGTTCGAAAAAAAGACTGAAATAACAGTTTTCTTTAAAAAATTATTGGGTAACTTAAACAATTAATAATCCGTGTTTCTACCGCGAACACTAACAACACAAGAACATCGGTTTGGCATACTAAAAATGAGTTCATCCAAATCACGCTGTGGAATGGCCGCCCATGTTCGTTGCAACAACAAAAAAAGGTCTTCTTGCGACTGGATACCCTCCATATTCGGCAGAGCTCTTCTCTGTAGCATATCCCATGCATGCTCAATCGGATTCAAGTCTGGCGACTGAGCAGGCCAGGGCAGGACATTGATGTTAGCTGCGGCGAGAGTCTGTCTTACAACTCTTGCGGTGTGCGGTCGTGCATTATCATGCATTAACTGAAATAAGGGACCGATTTGCACTTGTAGAGGAACGATGACGTCTGATACAATCGTCTCAGCATAAATTTGAGCGTTGAGGTTGCCTCTGATCCAAATCAACTCAGTTCTTCCGCCGATCCAAATACCCGCCCATACCATGATGGTTCCACCACTATAAGGATGGACTTCCTGGCAGGATTTTAATCGCTGTTGGCGTCCAGGGCTTCTCCAGTGTCGTATACGTCTTGTATCCGGTCTCATACCAAAACGAGACTCATCAGAAAAGCACACGAAACGCCATTGTTCTTCTGCCCAATTTCTGTGTTTAAGAGCCCATTCATATCGAATCCTACGATTGTGCATTGCTATAGGTGGTACCCGTAGCGGTCTTCGGGAATGAAGGTTCACTTCATGCAAGCGGTTTCTGACTGTTTGGTCGCTAATTAAGTTCCCTGAAGAGTGATGAAGCCTCACGGCTAACATCATGGCGGTTATTGTTGGAGCTCTTCGAGTTAAGATTTGAATGTATCGGTCTTGTCTCCGTGTGGTGCAGCGATACCGTCCTCCATGGCGCTCAGCCACGGTACCAGTGCTTCGGTAACGTGTCCAAAGTCGACTGATAATACTCTGACTTGTATTCAGAGCTAAAGCCACAGTACGTTGCCGGGAACCAGCTTCTATCATTCCCACGGCTCTGAGCATTTCTTCCCTGCTTAAATGACGTCGCCGCTCCATAATAACGTTGGTTTTAATCAGTAGTAGGGAAACAGTAGCACTAATAATGTCTTCAATGCGTTGTATGTTTTTATAGGGAAAATATTGACAGCTGATTTTCATCTTTTACTCGAATTTGATTCACAGTTCCTGATTCAAATTATGAAATGCACCAAAAAGGATCCATATAAATTTATAAAATCATAAATTTATTACAAAGCCACATCTCAATCTCAAGAAATCCGCATAAAAATGCTTGATCCCTAGACACTTTTGATGTGTGTATTTCCTTGAGAATTTCGCGCATTATTTATTGCCTTCTCTCTTGGGTGCCATAAAACATAATTGAAATTATGCTAAAATACTGTTTTTGTATAAAAAATGCTACTTACACAGGATGAGGTATTCTGGCCGCGAGGCCGAAGTCAGCGACAACGGCCATGTAGTCGCCTTCTCCGTACTTTCTTAATAATACATTCTGGAAATAGAAGTAATTTTTTTGGTTAGAAGAAATTCTTCAACTTCATACTGTTCGGGAGGTAAGGAAAAGGAAGTTCTTTCTGATATGTGATTTTCTTGAGGTATATTCACAACAAAATATCTTCAAGAACCAAAAGTAAAAAATAAAGGAACGGCCCAACTAGCAAAAAGTTGCTTTATAAATGTCATTAAAGCCAAAAAAATATGTTTTATAAAGGCCATATTAACACCAATAAGATTGCGTTTGGGCACAAATTATAAGGAATTAAACCTTATAGAGATTTTATAGTTACCATATAATAAGCTTATCCCCCTTAAACTCGTCATGTAAAGGCATATTGTATGGCTGATTAACTATAAATAGGTAAGACATTTGCTTTTAAGTAACAAATTACCCTTATAACGACAAATAAAATACGGCTATAAGGGCAATTGTTCGTATTGTAGCAAACGCAATACGAATATGAGAAGTTCATCATTTATTCAGGCGCCATTTGCCTCTATTCTTGATTTATAAAAGATAAAAATTGTCTGCATAAAGACATTGACCATATCGCTCTTTTTTCGTATATTATACTGGAAGTTTATGTGGAAAAGCAGATTTGTGAGAACTGTGGGTAAGTTTTATGGCAAATTTTTAATGCGCCTCGTTAATTTTATCTTTTCAAAATTTTAAAAGCTATTTTATTTTTGTGAGTTCCTGTTAATTGCTACTCTAAGAAGGATTAGCAAATCTAATGCTTTTATAAGTCATTTAAAAGTCATGTACCCTTATAGTAGCAGGCTAGTACAGATATACTCAACCATATTGAACAAAATTAGGGTTCAGTTTCCATTATTGTTTATAGTAACATTTTGTGAACACCTTTTAATTTGCACTCTTTTTTATTCTACAGAACCTAGACAGTACCTAACATGGATGTGGACCGTTTCATGACAAAGGACGACGGCCTTGGGAAATCACACATTTTATAATAAGACAAGAATGCTTTGGATGTCCCAATCAGATTAATACGAATTTTCCATTGCATTTCATTATCACAAAAGAAAAAATAAAATATTTATTTCATGTAAACGTTATTTTTTTTAAATTCAAAGGTTTTGTTTCTCCTTTATATATCCCTATCACCAAGGGAGACATTTGTTTGATTTCGTGTACATTACATAGAATTGGCCAAAATTTATGGTTGGAACTTTTGTAAATTGGTAAGGTAAGTGATAACTTGTTGGGTATGTCAGAATGATGTTGTAAAAATTGGATTAATTGGTCCGTTAGTCCATTGTGCCAATAATATCCAGTGCCCATTTCAATTATTTTAATTTTAACTGTATTACTTTTAAGAAGTGTGCGTGCATCTGTTGGTAATGAATGGGGTACTAATTTATTTACTATTTCAAAAAGTTTATTTAATGCACAATGCGTAATATTATTCTCCACAGCCCAAGTAGCTATATCATCTCTGAACCCGTCCTTTTCTATGTCTTTCTTTATGTCACTGTCACGATCATCAGATGATTCATTATCACTTTGAGTAAGGTAACGTTTTAAGAAATCTTCATCGAAAGTGTAATTGTCAATATTTTGTGAAAATAATTCTACGGAACCCATAACATTTTCTTTCATCTCTACCCTAGAAGAAGTAGCTGCTGAAGACAACGAATTTGATGAAGTCATAGCGTCGTATCTTTTCATCACCTTTCTTCTATAAGAATCAATTCGCTTTAGTTTTTTCCAGTCATTTAAATCCATTTTCACAGTACCGAGTCACTATTTTAGTTACCAATTCTAAAATGTCATGGCTGACGATACGAACTTTTGTAAAAGCAAAGTCAAGCATAGATATAAGAATAAAGTTCTTGTACCTGTTACATAGAGGAGCAGTCAACACTTTATATACTTATAGAAGCTATGTAGCTTGTCATTTTGCATTAGCTTTTATGCTGCATTCAAATAAACATTATAAGGGAAAAGGTTTTATATTAGCCCTATTAATTTTACAAACAGTATGAGACCAATGCGACTACAATGCTTAATTATTATATGTCTGAAAAGCCGTATTATATGCTTCTATATGTCCAATGCTTTATAAGAGACATTTACATTGGTTATATAAACGTATGTAAAATAAGGTAATAAGACCGATATACCATATTAGCCAAAAACACTTAAAACTTGCATTTATAAAGAGAGTTGTAAAACTGATGCCGTTATAAAACATGTACAAGAGTTAACACCTTATAAATCATTTGTTATATAGCAATTTTGCTAGTTGGGGGGGGTTTTAGTCACAACAAGGTTGGTGCCTCGCAAAAAAAAACAATAATATCGCAAAAAAACCGAGTTCTCTTTGGGTTTATCGTAAAATAAGTTATCAACTTCACGTATTTGTGACTCCGGTAGCGGTTCTACATCTGCGAATTCCGTAGTCACGTATAAAAGACGGTACTAATAACGTATGAAAGTCGAAAGAACCTCTCACCTTAGTAGTAAGATCCCTATGGAAGACACCGAGGGAGTGTAGGTACATCATGCCTTCTGCGACGTCAGCTGCGAGGGAGACTCGAAGGGGCTGAGGCAGAGGCTCCGGTGGCACGCTGAGGATCAGTTGCTCAAGGGAACCGCCCTCCATGTACTCTGTCAGCGCGTGCAACTGGCCCTCATGCACACATACGCCCATGAAACTGTGGGATAAGAAGTATATTGTTAGACATTTTAGAAAATACTCAACATAACAGGGTCTAAATGGTATGGTAATGCCTTGAAGAAACATATAGCCACTGGACGTCATTCAATTGAATGGTGGTAGTGATAACATATTATTATAACAAAAAAGAAAAGCTGGGATCACTGCAGACTCAAGAACAGTTGATTTGCCTGTATCGTAGTTTTCATTTATAAAAGAAAAACATTTCAAATAAATGTAGTCTTGCTATAAGAGAAAATTTATAACAGTGGTGTAGTGGCCTAATCTCATATAATTTCTTAAGCAATAAATCAGCAATTAGAGAGGAAAGATAATATATCTGTAAGTGAGAATACGTATCTAATCCCATTAA
Source organism: Agrotis puta (assembly GCA_943136025.2). Lineage (NCBI taxonomy): Eukaryota > Metazoa > Arthropoda > Insecta > Lepidoptera > Noctuidae > Agrotis > Agrotis puta. The sequence goes on from OW964168.2 coordinate 2,627,061, forward strand.
TTTCAGTATCTACCCGCTTAAGTTTCATCGCGTTGCTATAGAAAATGAACGTTATTAATTGTATTGATCTAAATCACTCGATAGATAGAATGATAATGATTATTGCCTACGTATGTGAAAACCACATTCAATGGAGGAAAGTGAACCTCTTCATTCAATACGATAAGAGACGTGTCATGAAAAACTGTAGAAAGCGTAGAGAATGTACTGCTTAGTACCAGAGAAGCCATTGAAGTGCACCCGTAATCAAGTGACGATTGATTGCACCATTGTTATGTTTACAAATGAGGGCATTACAAAAAAAGATCTTGCATTAATTATACACTTCATTCAAGGTCTCTCAACGAATGCTTGACTTGCTTTTGAACCCGATGTGTAATCTAATTTTAATTTTGTAATCAAAATACGAGATGCATTCCGTTAATACTCTCCCACGCGAAATATCAAGGTCGATGCACACTAATGATTAGAAATCCGATTATCTTAATATAGTGTGTACACAATGAGCGTCCCGCGAGTATGCTCTCGAAAGTAATTGGGAAAAGATTGGAGATGCCACAATAATGATTCCCAGTGATGCGGCCACAATAGATGGCCTCATTGACGCCGATCAACCTGCCGTACGTTCAACTGAACAAATAGATGTGATCTCATTTGAAATTGTCCGCACAAATATGGTAGATCAGATAGACAAGACATTTGAACTTGAAACATTGTTGAAATTTATTCATGGGCACGACAGCCACGACTAATTTTTCCTTAGCTCACATGTACACATCATTATTATGCTGATTGTGTGTCACATTAACAGAGTGACGTGACCGACTATGATATGTGACCAGACAAAAATACTAATTAAAATGCAGAACCACGCTCGTCAAATGTTGAACTATTCTCTGAACGATTTTCCATTGATTGTGACGTAAATTTCGAAACACAAGAGCAGCAACGCAGAGAAGTATAAATGGCAGTTGCTTAACAAAAACACAAAAATCTCACTGCCACCAAGTGATTATCGTATTGATCACGCAATGAGACAGATGTCAAGGCTCCGTCGAGTAATCATCTTTTAATCAATGCAAATTGCCAATTAAAAACTTGGCGTGCAGAGATATCAAAGAGGGCTTAATTATAATGAAACTTCCATTGATAATAAGATAAGGTCAAAAAACAGCAACAATCGGGGAGAAAGCTAGTCTATTATTCCTAGGAAGCGGTGTTTACAGGCACGCAATAAGAACACAACAGTTAAGGTTAATTGACACTTTTAGTTTGTTTAATGTCGGTTATCGCCGTAAATTATAGATGATCATCGCAGGCGCGGTTCCGGCGCGAGTTGCTCAACCGTTCATCATGTGGCTTTTAATGCTTTTGTATAATTCGACGTTTGGCTCTTCTTTAAGAGATTTCTTCATTCAGCTACTTATTTTGTGAACTATGTTTTAATATTTAAATTGGCTTCTTAACGTGTGCTACATTAGCTGATGCGAAACTAAAGAGAGTAACTGAAAACAGCTGCGCTAGATGGATGTGAAAAAATGCAAGACAAACAGTCGGAACAGTGCAGGCATTGTTTTTATTTCCGAAGATAAGCGAGCAGGAAATGCGCGAAATGGGGGACAGTGGGTGCCATTGTTTGGTTCATCGTTTCCATTTCGTAACATATTATGCAAACCGAATTCAGGGTAAGGAAGAATAAGAAATGTCGTTCGTGAAATGTGGTATAAAGAGAAACAATGAGAACCAAAAACTGGCCAGATTCAGAATGTACGAGATCAGGAAGTGGCACGTATACGTGTGAATTAATTGTATTGTGTGAATTCTGTAAATAAAACGTGTTTCACTTACTAATAGTTGAATTTAGTCATAATATTATATTCATCATGCGAACTTACGACCGCTTATAGTGACTAAGTTACTCATCATAATTTTTTAGTTATAAACTAGCTTCCGCCCGCGACTCCGTCCGCGCGGATGTTGGTCTTTGCGTGGATGGTTTGTTTCTCCATTTTGAGTAACTCTGACAATGACATCTTATAAATATCTATTGGACCCAAATACGGCTAAGCCTATAATAATTAAGGAGATCCCTCTATTGAGCTACTGCTGTTGAGCTCGCGTTCTGTAGTAACTGAAAAATAAGTTTTTTTTTTCTATGTATTTTTCCAGGATAAAAAGTATCCTATTTTATGCCCAGGATAATAAGGTATAAGTATACCAAGTTTCATCGAAATCGAACCGTTCGTTTTCACGTGATGCCTGCACATACAGACAGACAGACAGACAGACAAAATTTTTTTAATCACATATTTGGGTTTGGTATCGATCCAGCAACACCCCCCGCTATTTATTTTTTCAATATTTTCAATGTACAGAATTGACCCTTCTACAGATTTATTATATGTATAGACGAGTGGTGTTTGGAAAATAACATGTGCTCTTTACATCTATACACTATCATAATTTCCGAACAACACCAAACTGGATAAGTCTATCTTGAGGAGGTTCCTGGCCCACAAAGTCTATGTACTCGTACATCACGTGGCCGTGGCTAGTTTCAAACAAAAGATTTGAATTACACGAACATTAAAAATGTTTTTTAATATTACTTACACCAATAAAAAAGCTTGTGTAAACACAATAAAACTTAGTTGAGCTCCCTGGGCATGACGTAACTCGTAAGGCAACGGACCCCGGTTGTTTGGTCAACAAACATTGGAACAAAGGGTGGCCCAATGAATTTGTGTGCCGACGGCGACCCGCTACCGCCGCGGTGTATTCGCACCATTCACAAACGATCGTCAAACTGCTTATTTGGGTATTCATGAAAAATGTCGTGTCGTTTTACAGGAAGATTCAGTTTTTCAGCTGTTTTTCTTTTTAGTTACGCAAAGCCTCGAAACTGTTGAAAAAAGTGTGTAATTATTTATCTCCACTGAAATCTTTCTTAAAAGTATTGCTATCAATGTTGGCTCATGACTGATTTTCAGCGAATCTACAATTACGTACTGTGGTTGTTCACTTCAAAATCTTGTTGCACAGAAACAGACGTAACAAGAAACCCGCACCGTTTACTAATAAGTTTGGGTAGTTCCTAACATAATTTGAAATATTGACATACGGTCACCCTTTTAACATTCCTCCGAGTCTTAACAGTGTAAGTATACATTACCCGGACGACCTCAGATATCATAACACTTTGTTGACCTTTCCTTTAATATTTTCGCCATGATTCATGGTTCACACTTTTTAAAAGGAGAAATTTATAAAATGTGATAATTCCCTCAATAAGCAATTCACACTTGTCTTATAAGCCTTGAGGAGTCAATAGTGTGCCAACCGCAATACGGTATCTGGCATTAATACCATTTATGTAGGCAAACTGTACATTGCCATTAATATAATGATGAAAAGAACCATAATTGATAACTTTGACATTGTTGATTGTGGAAAATATGATGGAACTAAGAGTCCTCATAACATTAAATGCCAAATAAGCAATGGTGTTGTAGCAACTGCTGAAAATGCGGTAGTAAAAGTTAGTAAACAGAACAACAAAACTGTGGAGACTGCTGAGAAAGCGGGACCATTTTCTGTTTGGCTTCCCGACTTACAAAGAATAAAGTTTTGTAATTTTATCTGAAGGTCGAAGGGGATGGAAGAAAAGCAGTATAAAAATGTGGTGACTTAGAAAAACATATAAAATGAACACTTGTAATAAAGCTAATGTAACAACATTTTATAGTTTTGTATCTAGCTAATTCAAAAACCACAAAGTACAAACCAAGTAATTAAACGCAGTACACGAACATTTTGGCAAACAGGTTTGTCTCAAGATTAACTAAATAATCGTAAACAGTGTTGATTGCTGTGGTCAAAGTCGTGTGTAAAACCACTGATGTGTACAAAAGATTCACAATTATAACGTTTTGGTTTCCTTGCCAGTATGCTTAAAATCAAGGTGATCTGGCTTTATCCATCTCGACGTGTGATTTCTTATGATTCTTAACACTATCTTGTGTTTATCTTGTATTTCAAGATAATCTTTCTTGGCAGGACAAAGTGGTTGCGTTTCAGAAATTTCAGGAGTGTTGTGGAATGTCTTGGCATGAAAAAATCGCAAAAAAGTTATTTTGAGATTTATTGCGTTTTTTTCCAGAGGAAGAGCAATAGAAAAAGCTCCAGCAAAGATGAGACCGAATGTGGAGCGAGCAGAACGAACCAGAACTTCTGGGCACCGACGGATTACAGGAAAATATTTTTTGGACGGACTTCGATAGGATAGTCGATAGGTGCCCTTGATAAGCCCTACTACTGGGATCGCTAAACCGATACCGCAAGTTACGGGTAACCGATGGTTGCCCATGAAGGACCGCTAGGAAGTGGACTGAACTTGTTTCAGTTATGCAAAACAAAATAACTCGAAGAATTTTAAGGAACTCAATTACTAATATGAAGAATCTCACAATTCTATTCAAACAAGCAGGTAGAATATTATACGCTAGCAAGAAATAGTTCCACGGCATTGTATACAAAACATTTTCCTAGTGCATTTCTCTGTTGAATGAAGGAGGACATAACTTACACGATATTATAAACAGACTGATGACGTTTCAACACATTCCCAGACTGGCACGTCTACTGACACAATGTATGAAACTAATAAGTTTACATGTATGAAAAGAATTTTGAATGTAGAAGAAATATTGGGTTTTCCGATACCCAAATATGAACTTTATTCTAGTGTCAACTGAATTGGATTCAGAATGACTAGACTTTTTGAAAGTCATGAAATAATTGAAGAAGTATCGCAGTTTAAGCTAACCATGAACGAGAGATCACTTTTTCTTCTAAAATCGAGTAAATATTTGTTTACCAGTTCAGAAACTGCCTTGCGCTCGCAGTTATAGACCCAATGCCCGAAGCAAAGATTCACACATTTTTATCAGCGTGCCTGTTAAGTGTGATACAGACAAAGACCATCCCATATAATAGTCTCCAGTGAAATCAGTTACATATAGCGGCGTCTCAATAATCTCACATATGATCTGCTGACGTCATAGGTATTATTAGTCACAACGATGCTCCTTGTTCGATGCATACGTCACTAAATGGGTTGGAGGGTTCAACCTTGGATTTTAATATAAACGTAGTTTTTGGAATTTAATGCGTATTTGATTGGTGATTAAGTTCAAAATTTTGGAGTCTTTACTGGGACGAAGATGCGGATGTCCTAAAATACTCAATGAAGGAGTTTTTGGAAATGAAATTCTATTTCCGTCTTAAAAAAAACAATCAGTTTCGGTGCTAAAGGTCTTTGCTAGTTTGTAAAAGCGAAGGTTTCTTGGTAGACGCTAATGATGTGTTTAATGATTACTGATCTTTGTGACCTTGCTCCCTATATGCGTTGTACTTCATGCTATTAACCTTTAAGAATCTATGCTAATGTTAGTAGGTAGTTCTTGTTGTATCACTTTTGATCCCTCGGTCACAAAATATTCAGCCATATAATCTTAGCTGTTGCCAGGTGCTTCGCTTGCGTGTATGTTTGAATATAATTCCATGGGATCTTAATATCGGGATAAAAGGTATCCTATTTGTTAAATTTTCATCCAGACTATCTGTGTAAAATTTTATCCAGATCAGTTAAGCCGTTTTAACATAATCGAGTAACAAACACCCATCCATCGATTTCCACATTTCATCAGTTACTAAGAATAAAATGATTTTATCAAATGATAATAGATCAGCTTCCCGGTTTCAACCTTTTATTGTAAAAAAAACTTGCGTTGAAAGGATTTCATCTTTTTGAAACTTTTTAAAACGCCTAAGGTGTTTTTGTTCTACTCCAATTAAGAACTAAGATTAATGATTCTTTGGGTTTACTTTCTCAAAGTTTTAGATACTCGATTTTGAAATACTTGGACTCGAAACCAAAAGGGGGCGAATACCAAGATGTGGGTAAAAAGAGATTGTTTTCCGAAACTCTTCAAAGAAGGCTCAGTAGTACAATTTATCTTATAATCTAGTTTTCTTATTAAATCATAATCTTCATGGTCTTGTTCAACGTTATCTACTTAGGGTCATTGCAGCATGAGTTTTTTCTTCTATGTGCAATCGTCAAGATATCATTTACTACTTTTTACTTTAGCTACTTAAATCACATTTTTTTTTTATTTATCTCCAATCCTTGAAACCACGTGCTAACTACTACGTAGCATAAAATAAGACATTAAAATAAATTATCGTATTCAAATTATATTCTATCGTTATCATTTTCGCTATATTTCGTTCAAAATTTAATATCGTAAATATCATAAATCACTTGAATGCTGTACTAGTCTTCTGTTATCTGGTTTTGCTCGTGTATAAATGTATTTACAGGTTTAATCATCTCGGGCAGTTTATTGGAAGATGATTTATTGGTGGGCTTACACGATTTAGCAGTTGGAAGATATATGGGAAGCGCCTCTGTGGAGTATTACTATCGAAGGAGGTTTTTGTTAACTAAAATCTCTTTTGACATGATTGAATGCACAAAAGTTATATATTTATACGCAATAACGACTGCGTCGCGTTTTCGTAAAGATTTTTTGAGGAAAGAAAAATTCAGCTGCGAGCGGGACTAAAACCTGCGTCTTCTGGATTAGTACTCCAGACGCCTTATCAATTAGGCCATCGCAACCACTCGTTTTGAAGCTGAATCTTCTCTTGTCTTGTTTTTTAAACGCTTTACCCGTTGCGCTTTCTATTGAAAGAGTCTTAATGCACAAAAGCTAGTTTCTTTTATCTTTATCTCCAAATCTTCAAAAATAAAAATAGTTTATGCTTCTTGCATTCTTCGTTTAAATTAAACATTTGGAATAGCGCTTTAGTGCAGTGGGGCAAAAATTCGTTAGACAAAGAAGTCTTCCAACATGTTCCTTTGGCTTCGCTTCGCCTGCCACCCTCCTGACCGTTACACTTTATATTCCTTAGAAGCTCAAATATTTGTCAGAATTTCCCTGTCACTGCGTAAATGTTACATTTACGAACAGACAAACATTTTGCTACTTCAATAATATCATTTATAAATTGATATTCGATTTTATATCTGTGTCTGATTTATGTCCAAAATGTTTCCGGTGACAATCTGTAATTAACATTTGGTATATCATAATTCTGATCGCAATCTTTGTATCAATTGGAATGTTTTGATTCAAAAAGTGACTTGGCGGCCTTGAGATCTAAGAGGCGCCTCGTGCGAATTTTTACGAGATTGATTTTCCTTATTTGGTGCATCATATATTTATGTAGGTTAATATTCCTCGCCTACGTTTTATGTCGTACGTAATAGCGCATAAAACCCATTACGAGTCTGTCAACGGTTATGTAAAACGGGAAGCACATGGCGTCCTTTGGATACCAACACTCATTTTATAAGTATGCACCCTGTCCTTAGTAATACGAGCCTACGTTCCAGTCCAGTGGCTTTCATTATTATTTCTGAGAATATCTTTAGAGTGACCAAGTTTTAATCAGGCTACAATAATAATCATTTACATATTATGGTCGTTCCTAGACTTAAACTATTTTCGGTTTAAAGATTTCGATGGTCAATGTTATAAGTTACATACGCATTGTGAACCGACGCACACCAGAACCATGTGTTACTAAGAATAAAGTCCACACCATCTCATAGAGATAAAGTCTATCTCCCAGCATTAGACACGGAACTGTTGACAGATGTTCAATGAGACTTACCCGAGTATGTTAGGATGTTTGAGTTTGTTCATGAGCTGCACTTCTCGTAACATGTTGGGCCGGTTGGCGCGCTGCTGGTTCATCTTGAGCACCATCACCTTGCCGGAGGTCTTGTTCGTCACCTGGAACAAAGCCATTACCATTAGTTTCATCCCAAGGTGGCTAGCGGCTGGTAGCAGCTGCTACCTGCTGCTATCTCTCTGCCATAAGTCGGTCAATCTAGCTATAAGATACGGAGAGCCATGTTATAGCTCTACTTGAAAGGTGGATAGAAAAAATATTCTGTATTATGCACGCCATACAAATCACAGGTATTAAAAACATATCATATAAATAGGATTATACAATGACTGGAAAGATGCCTAATATTTTGTAATCCAGAATACAGTTGCCGTAAGTCAGAATTTCCATTGAGAATTCACTGGCAATAATTATCACGAAAGAAGAATGTTTCTGATAGAACTTGACCAGTATCAACAGTGTCAAAAGTTAACAACCTATTACTCCAAAACAACTTAGTAGTATCTACAAGCACAACCCATAACTCATCATCAAAGTCCCATCCAAGACAGCGTATACCAACAGCCAATAAATCTCCACCTCCCTTAATCCCAGCAGCACATTTATGACGTCATAACGTGTTACGCCAATTAACTTTGTAGTACTAGGTTGTATCGATTTCCTGACATCGTGGATCGTTCGCGAAAACCATCAACGTCTTTAAGTGAAATTAGGAGCTGATTAGATTTTATGTTCCTCGTTAGGAAAGATTTAGGCGATAGCTGCTCCCCGCAGTTTCACCCACTGCTCGGCTTATATTGGTCGTAGCGTGATGCCTTATGATAACCTATAGTTTGCCTCGATAAATGGACTATCAACACAATAAGTTTTTTCAATTCGGATCAGTAGTTCCTGAGATTAACCAAACAAACTATATGTATAGAGTATAAATAAGTGCATTTTTTTCTTAAGTTAGTGGAGGAATCCGAATAAAATATAGGTAACATAACATCATGCCTAGAAATTTTAACTCCGAGGTTGTTGCTGCGTGTCGCGGGTCTGATTATCTCTCAAAACAAATATTACTGTCTGACTGTTAGTGTATGCGAATTTCAATGTTTGTTAACGCAACCAGAGAAAGGGGGAAAAGTGGGGCAAAGTTAAAAAAAAGAATAATCAATTAAACCAATCACCATATTCCCACTTTTCACACATTATATGATGCTACGTTCACAGCATCAGTTACCGTGCATATAGTAAACAATGCAAGTGTTTATAAGTAGGCTAGGCCGCTTCGTGCTCCAGACTAGATTGGATTTCTAGTTTTCTAGACTGCCGTTCGAATTAACCGTAACGTGTGCGTTACGATGCAGTTGTTGCAATAGGTTTGTTTAATCTTCTCGTTAAATTGTAACGAGAAGAAAACAGCCTTTCACCGGCGAGGAGATAAAACTGCAAACTTCTTACTGTTGACAAAGAGCAAGCAAGTTTCTGCAGAATTAACAACATATTCTTTGATGCTGTTCTCTGTAGCACAAAGAGATGTTTGACCAACTAAGATTGATGGGAAATCTTGATGGGAAGCAAATAAGTGTTATAGGTAGAACCTCGATTGAGGGATAAGACTTTTGTCTCTTAATCAACAGAATATATGTTTTAAGATTATGAACATTTGCATGCACCTAAATACGAAGTTAATCAAACACAAAAATCTTTATTACAATTTAAATTGCATATCTACAAAGTTTCTTTACTTAATGCATACAAAGAATTTAAAAGAGCATTTATCATTATCTATATCAATACATATATTATGTACCTGTGTTAATCTTAGTAGATAATGGTCACACACAATGTAAGTAAATAGAAATGTTTGTTTTATCTAATATCAAAGAATTTCAAGGCGAAAGATAAATGCTTTGAAGATTTGATTTTAAAATAATTAAAATACGGAAACTAAAGTTTTTTACGCCCACTTTATACGTAGCGTTGTGTTCACGCGCGGCTCAATGAGTTGTCAGGAAACTGACGAGGGCACTATAGGGCAAAACACTAGTCGGAGTAGAGGGACTGCGTTAAAAGGACACAGCGGCCCTGGAATCTTCAGGGCAGGTGAGGGAACAGGATGGTTTTTGGTCAATAAGAGTCTGACAGTTCCTTTCTCTCCACTTAAGGCCTTTACCGACAGAGCGCGATCCGATTTGGCGATGCGATCCGATCGAATGCGATCTCTATCTGCCTTAGGAGCGGTAAAAAGCATTTTAAATCCTAAAAAAAGAAAGCAGACGCATGGGAGAAGAAAACTTGTTCGTCTTGCAGATAGATTGATTAGGGTCAATAAAGAATGAACATAGCTACATCCCATTAGACTGGAAGCCGACTCCAAAATAGTTGGGAAAAGGCTAGCCTGATGACGATGAGAGGTAATTGTAAGATATTTAATAGAAATAAACCGTTGTGAACACATGGTGACGTGACCAACACGCGGAGGTAATAAGCGAATAATAACGTTTACTGAGAACAAAACATTACTTTTAAATGAACGAAGATAAACTGACTCACAAGTATAATTATTCGTTAAAAACAACCTGAATTAAAAGTTACAATATGGCTGTATAAGACGCTGATGTCAAGTCTAAGCATAAATCAAACTTTGAATGATCTTGAGCAAATTCTATCAGCTGCGTAAGGAAAAAGTTTCCTTGATGTACCAGGGAAGTTTTTAACGAAGTAAGGTCTCCTAACATTGGTATCACGAATCACGACAGCTTAAATCAGATGAGTAATCACATTAAGTGACATAATAAGAGAACTAAACAGTGAATATAAATCCAATCTTGGAACGATTTTCAAGAATTCCTTTTTGCCAAAAAATAAAAAAAAATGCAAAGGCCTGCATTCCACTACCTAGTGGGAAAAAAAGGAGAAAATATTTAAAAAATATTTTTACTTGAAAGGACTAAGCGATACCTTTAACAAACTGTGGGACAGTGCAAGTCAATAAAAAATAGAAAAGGAACGTCGAACTGATAATAGAATTCATAGGTATAGGGGTATAATTTCCCTTAGTCTGTCAAAGTCCGGGCACGCCGCAATCGCGGCGGTAAGACCCCTCGCGTTGTGTTCTCGCCTCAGAGTGTCAGCAAAAATGACGGCCCCCTCCCTAGAGGGCCAAAGCCTGTCGGGGTCGCGGGACCTACCTATAATTTACCATGACCTCGGTACGTAAAGGGCTATTGAAGGACACCGTGGATTTTATTCAGTACGAGTCTGACAGTCCCTCCCGCTCTGCCCTGGGTAGGAGGACTCATTTGATGATTTTACCACGTTAAATAAAAAGTCTGCCAAAGTCCGTTGGAATCAATGTCATAGTGTCTGACAAGGTCTAAGAGGTACGAGTATATGTAGTTCAGAAAACTCACTTACGTTACATCAGGTAGAAAAACTTTTTGCGGTTGCCCCAGTTGATCCCTGCTTTTGACGGATAGTTTTTCGAGCCACCTCTTTCCCCTTACAAGGAAAACTTCCGGCACATTTTCACATAGATACAAACAGTAAGAAAACGCAACATCATTTAACGTCCCCTTCGTTTATGGCGGAGGAACGGTAAGACGCATTAAATAACCATTTATATCGTGTCAACTATATACACGATATATTATGTGTTTATTTCCTAGTTTCCTATCCATTTATGATTGGAATGGAAGTCGTTCTGGGGGTGTTATTTAATGGTTTGGTATGACGGGTTCGTTGCAATCGATTTGTAATTTTCGGGTTAGATATTTTTACCATGTTTTGTGGGGTTTCATTTATTTTTGAGCTATGACGATCCTCAATTCTTCCATCTTTGCCTTTGCCAAGGGGTGAGCAGGCTAACAAAAAAAAAACTATTTAGGTACACATCTTCTATTTTGATTATAAAGTTTTTATCTGAATTGACGCCATGAAGCACATCATCGAGAGATATGGAAGGAGTCCTCACAAAAAAACAGATAAATAAAAGTTTCAAAACGTGTTGCGCCGTCGTCCCCAAGAAATATGGAATGGGACAAGAGCAGGAAGATGATGACTTATTTCCAAATTAGCAATCCGCTGTCTTTACACAGATGCAAATTTAAAATAAAATATACCCAGAATAATGTCCACTGGTGACAGAGTTTTCACTAAAGATCATTTCTTACAAACAAAATCACTAACTTTACCTTTTTGCAAAATTAGTATAGATAAACGATCCATTGACTGTTAGTGACAATTTAAAATATATTTTACCAAAACCTAATGTATAGTGTTGCCAAAACTATCAACTTTGGGGATTGCTAGCTAGTAGTAAGACATTATCATGGCGAAGACAAACTACTAGTCTTCCTCCATTACGCATTCATGTTACTCCAGTAAATAGTGTTCCATGTTCGCACTTTCATTACACTCAAAGGGTTGTTACTTTACTACAAACAGTCTATTTTGGATGTTCATTAAGCATGTACTGTAATGTAATGTTTCAGCCTCAGGAACGAAGAAGTACGTATAGAATGGTAAATATTCCGACCGGGCGCGAGAAACTATGAGCGATAGCGGAAAGTACTGAAAGAAGTCTCGAGCCCGACTTTGATGAAAATTGAATACAATTTGAGTTTCAGACATTGTATTATTGAAAAATAAATATTTTTTTATTCATCCTGTATTTACAATGCTGTCTACAAATCTAGATTGATTTATGCGTTTATGCTAATTAATAGGATTAAATTAATTTACAATACAGAAACACGTATTATTGAAAGAATTCTCGGAACATTTTGGAAATTAGACTAAAGTAATTGGCAACCTAAGTCGGATTTTGTGATTAAAGAATTTTATTAGATCGTGAACTGATTTCTTAGAAATTTTAGTTTAATGACGTCTTAATGATAGAATTTAATTGTCATAAAGATCTTTTGGTGACAGAAAAGGTTTTGATTAGGAAAACGTCTCTCAGGCGTCCCACAGCAAGATGGACCGATGACCTGAACAAGGTTTGACGACACGGTTGGCGCAGTGGCTAAGAGATCGATTGCTGCGCTCTTGTCGCGGGTTCGATCCCCGCACGGAACAAATATTTGTATGATCTGCTGAAATTCCTAGTGTGGGGCACCTTTTTTTTAATGTGGCTGGCAGTGACTGGATAAATAAACGGGATCGTGTGCTGTGGCCTTTGGACATGTCTAGACTAGGTAGGCTGAAATGATGAAATGTTCAGAAGCAAGTTTTTGTTGGTAAACATGCTATAAATATTATATAAACTATCGCCATTTTCCATGGTCCTAGTTAAAAACTAAAACCCAGCTTTGATCCTTCTATACTTCTTTCGCCTCGTCTACGTTAATTTATGGATGCTACCACGACTCTACCATTTTTGTACCTATTTGCAGTTTTATTTGAATTCTGTCTATTCTTCTCTATTTCTTCTTTCTCTGTTTGGTGTTTCGTGATTTTAAGACTCCTTTTTTTACGTAGTCGGGTTTAGTTATTCTAATTTTTCAGGCTCCACTCATTCAAGTGAATCGATTACAGGAAATAAATATGACAATAAATAAAAAGTACAAATAGGTACATTTTTACAAAACAGATAATCTTATCTACACACATCAAAAGTGTCTAGGGATCAACATATATTTTTGCAATAACTTTTCTCCTGATTGATATTAATTAATTTTTTTTAAGGATTCATCAAATAAAGTGTTTTCGTTTGTCACAGTAACGATAAACCAAGTCACCTTTGCATTAATAAAGAAATTTGCCATTTTCCTAATAAAGGGATTTTTGACATTTGAACCACTAACACAAAAGTTCGAAAAAAAGACTGAAATAACAGTTTTCTTTAAAATTTTATTGGGTAACTTAAACAATTAATAATCCGTGTTTCTACCGCGAACACTAACAACACAAGAACATCGGTTTGGCATACTCAAAATGAGTTCATCCAAATCACGCTGTGGAATGGCCGCCCATGTTCGTTGCAACAACAAAAAAAGGTCTTCTTGCGACTGGATATCCTCCATATTCGGCAGAGCTCTTCTCTGTAGCATATCCCATGCATGCTCAATCGGATTCAAGTCTGGCGACTGAGCAGGCCAGGGCAGGACATTGATGTTAGCTGCGGCGAGAGTCTGTCTTACAACTCTTGCGGTGTGCGGTCGTGCATTATCATGCATTAACTGAAATAAGGGACCGATTTGCACTTGTAGAGGAACGATGACGTCTGATACAATCGTCTCAGCATAAATTTGAGCGTTGAGGTTGCCTCTGATCCAAATCAACTCAGTTCTTCCGCCGATCCAAATACCCGCCCATACATGATGGTTCCACCACTATAAGGATGGACTTCCTGGCAGGATTTTAATCGCTGTTGGCGTCCAGGGCTTCTCCAGTGTCGTATACGTCTTGTATCCGGTCTCATACCAAAACGAGACTCATCAGAAAAGCACACGAAACGCCATTGTTCTTCTGCCCAATTTCTGTGTTCAAGAGCCCATTGATATCGAATCCTACGATTGTGCATTGCTATAGGTGGTACCCGTAGCGGTCTTCGGGAATGAAGGTTCACTAAATGCAAGCGGTTTCTGACTGTTTGGTCGCTAATTAAGTTCCCTGAAGAGTGATGAAGCCTCACGGCTAACATCATGGCGGTTATTGTTGGAGCTCTTCGAGTTAAGATTTGAATGTATCGGTCTTGTCTCCGTGTGGTGCAGCGATACCGTCCTCCATGGCGCTCAGCCACGGTACCAGTGCTTCGGTAACGTGTCCAAAGTCGACTGATAATACTCTGACTTGTATTCAGAGCTAAAGCCACAGTACGTTGCCGGGAACCAGCTTCTATCATTCCCACGGCTCTGAGCATTTCTTCCCTGCTTAAATGACGTCGCCGCTCCATAATAACGTTGGTTTTAATCAGTAGTAGGGAAACAGTAGCACTAATAATGTCTTCAATGCGTTGTATGTTTTTATAGGGAAAATATTGACAGCTGATTTTCATCTTTTACTCGAATTTGATGCACAGTTCCTGATTCAAATTATGAAATGCACCAAAAAGGATCCATATAAATTTATAAAATCATAAATTTATTACAAAGCCACATCTCAATCTCAAGAAATCCGCATAAAAATGCTTGATCCCTAGACACTTTTGATGTGTGTATTTATCTCACTAAAATCCGTAGATTTCTAGTCATACTTTTGTTATTAGAACGGTCAACTTGAAAGTTCAATTGAGCACAACTGACTCGACCTTTCGCTATGTGTACACCGCGACCAGTTATTAAACAAAACAAATAAACTAAAAGAGTGAAGTGGTTGTACTATATGATGATCTGATGCAACTTGTGTCTATGTCGCAGCTGTAATGTGATCTAAGGTTATTGGAATAAATCAATTGACTGGCTTTTTTGTTCTACTGGTAGTTGCAAGCGCGACTATGGTGAAGGAGTCGGTCCTGATTTCGATTCCCACATCGTGCAGTGGTGGTTATCTATCAGGAATTTCTTTCTCAGTAGCAGCCACGGTGTCGTACGGGGCCAAATCATAATTTCGTCAGTGATTTACTCTCAAGCGATAATTAGCAGACTACATCGGAGGGTTGTATCATATAGCTTCCTGGACGTCATCTGCGTTTTTGTTGGTGGGATACAAAACAATAGCCTCCTAAACATGAAGAAAAAGTCAGTCAGTCATTTCCTCACAACTAAAAACTTGTTTATATTGGAGCTTTCCCAATATCAAGAAGAAAAAACTTGCTACTGAACCATTCGGGGTAAAAAATTACTCAATAATAATTCTAAACATGCCCGCACAGGGCCGTTTATCGCAAAACCGATGCGATTTACGTTTCTGTCACCTCAATTAATTCGTAAAAAGATTTTGTCAACATGTCAACGACTTATTACACTCATTATGTTGTCAGGGTGTCAATGAAAGGTCCTAGTGTCACGGCAATGTGTGCTCATGCTGGTTCATTTCGAAATCATCCGACATGTCTACGTCACGATCTGTCTTATGTAAAAGACACACTAATTTGTTTCTTTATTGTTAGGCTGTTTAGCATTTCAATTCAGATCGAAATAAATTACAGCACATATTAAAACTTACTGCAAAAGTTACCTTTACCTTTTCATAACTACTCGTACATAATAAAAAAAACGACGGGTTGCACTCTGGGAGTGCCGGCAGAAGTGAAAACTTGAATAGTAATTGTTGGAAATATCTTGTGAACAGATTTTAGTAAAACTCGCAAAAATGGTTGACTTTTTATTTCAATAATTTTCCAATGTGACGTACATCTTTTATAAACAATGTTACCTAGCAACGAATGTATCCAGCATACAAACTTCTTTAAAAGTAATAAAGTCACACGAACATTCACGCAAGCGCCCTGCGCCGTCCTACGCTTTTTCGATCAGGTCACGTGTCCTGACGTCCTACGCTTTTTCGATCAGGTCACGTGTCCTGACGCGAGTTTAAGATCTTATACCCATTACAGAAAAAGTGCTCAACGCCGCTAAAGAAGTTTTCACTTCAAAAAAAAACAAAGTCGATGATGAAAATTGAGACTAGGAAATAGGTATCAAAGCTTGTAATGAAAATTGCTACTAGGTGATAACGCTGATGATGAGAATCATGACTAAATACTAGCTCTTGTGCCGGCTTCGCCCGCGTCTGTATTGAAAATTATCTCACGGGAACGTCATCGGCGCGTTGTGTTCCACGCACGCCTCAAAGAGTGTCAGCATAGTGACGGGGCCTGTAGAGGGCCAAAGCCTGCCGGGGTCGCGGGACCAAGCGATTACCGTGACCCCGGTACGTAAAGGGCTATTGAAGGACACCGTGGATTTTAGTCAGTACAAGTCTGACAGACCCTCCCGCCCTGCCCTGGGTCCTCCCACCCAGGGCAGGCCGGGAGGGTCTGTCTCATTCGATGATTTTACCAGGATAAAAAAAAAAAACGGGAACATCATACCGAGTTAAAAATCCGGTGTTAATCCAGGTTATAACTATCTGTGTACCAAAAATTCATCGTGAAGATGGATTCAAAAACTTTTGCATTTACACAAATACAGAACGATTTTTAAGTAGTGCGGTTATTGATGAAAAAACGTTTTTATATATTTGGTATTTGACTGAAAAAATCTATTAACTCCGTCAGTTAGATTATCAAAAAATATTTGACCCCTATTTTTGCTTTTGTAACATAAACCAAAATTGACGAAGATGAACATGAATGAATGATGAACATGAATTGAACAAGATGAAAATTTTAAAATTTGCAATACGTCACAAGCAAGTGCAGTTTTCACTTGCTATTGGCGTCACGAGGCCACACTCTCGTTTATTTTTTTATTTTGATGCGTTATATCTTTATAAATATACATTAAAACAACAAATGAAGAAATATGTATCCTTTATTTTTTTAAACTCAAACGGCCTTATTACGAAAACTAAATAAACCTTGGTTTAAACCTGGTCTATCAAGTCCAGGCTTATCTGCAGAGCCATGGTTTAAATTTGTCCGTATTACAAAACTAAGATAAAACGTCGACTTTAGTACCGCCATTTGAACGATTGTCTAAACAATTAAATCCACAATGAGTAATAACAATTAAATCTATCTTGTTTCAATCCATTTTGGGTGAAAATAACACAAAAACTACAACACAATGAAAAATTTGCTATGAGAAACTTTGACACACCTTTGACAGCTACGACTGTTAGACCATGGTTTATCGCAAAACCACGAAGTGTAATAACGTTTGTGTAAACCGTAGTTTTACAAGATTAAACCTGGGTTTTTAGTTAAACCCCTTTTTGTAATAAGGCGGTTACTGACGTACTAATTAAATTTCCCATTTTTTAAAGTTGTCAACATACCCATTAATTCAATTAGGATTATATTCATATACTGTATTTACACGTAAACTTCAACTAACTTCAAGATTGGCTTGGCAGAAGGAAATGCAGTAGTAAGCGACGCCGACGTACCGAAGTCTCAACCGGAAAACTCTGAGGAAGGCAGATTCTATTTCCGGATCCGTGAAATGCCTGAGGGACGCGACGCCAGTAGTTCCAAGAGGGAAATAGAGGGTATTTGTTTATTAATCATTGAAAAATGTCTGTTGAGAAGCTATCATGATTATCGAGACAAACCTTTTAGCAAATCGTTTATTTTGGAACTGTTTAATAATTGATTTGTTTTCGATTCTTCGTCTTTGACTCTTGTGTAAAGATCCTCATGGAGTTTCTGGGTCGCATTACTATTTACTGACTGTGAGTCTGTATGGTTTTATTGTATTTATCAAAGTTGTTATCCACATGTATTTAAGTAGTATTACTACTTTTTTTTTCATTATGTACTTTTATAACTTCAAAATCCAGAATAACGAAGCATAGCAATATATTCCCATGCCACGTCCTCATGTAAACTGACCATTCAGTTATTTCGTAATAAAAGCCACCATCAAAAAGATCGCGAAGCAATAAACGATTTTATTGATAGCACCACATTTTCACTCCCACGGTACCATAAACCAAAGCAAATACCAGTCTAATAAGAAGCATACACAGTTTTTTTTCATCCCGAGTGGCACGTACTAACAGTACTCGACACCCACTCGTATTGACTCTAATACTGTCAGCAGCAGTCCCTTAAACCAACAAAACTTTTAATGGATTGTCAACTTTCTTTATCCAGAAATAAGGATGACAGTTCTGTGGAGGTTTGAAAGCAATAAGGTCAATTTGCCTGGTTGTCCATCAGTGGTCTCGTCGAGACACTTGACACAACCTCGCTAACGAACTGATGATGACGCTTTACGAGTAACAACTTAAAGGGATAACCAGCGTTCTGAGTGAGCTTGACGATTTTCTAAATCGACGAAAGCAAAAGTGCAGCACTACTTCAAAGTGTTTTTAACGAAAGGAACAACTTACTTAATGAAAGGCAGAAAGGAATAGGAGACGACTTGAAAATGGTTTAATTTATTTTAGAGTTAAAGTCGAGGCAATTTGAATGCAAGTTTGCATTAGGCTCAACAGGTGTTGAGGTAATCAAAGCTGCATTTATGTGATTGAGGAGTGCACACATTAGGATAAGCAAGCTAACAAGACAATATTTGCACTAATAATAGTAATAGTCCTCCTGACCGATTTCGGCCACGGTAATCTCAACGGAGATTAGCCAACTGCGCGGGAGATATTATAGTGTACAAAAGTGTGCGCAGGCACAGGGGCAATCTCATAGTTCCGATGAGACGGCAATCCGACACGACCGGAGAGTGTTTAGGCGCAGGACCGACGGCTTAACGTGCTTTTCGAGGCACGGGAGTATTATACCACCAAACTCTAAACTCCGGGCGCTTGCGACAACGAGACCAACGGGGCAGTAATTTGCACTAATAACCTCTGTAAACGATGCGTCTGAACAGTATAACAATAATATATCAAACAGTCAGCGACACGAGAGGTTGAGTTGAGACATACATATATGAGTACGTTGACTATTGCAATACCTAGTGCATAAGTAGGTAATGATACTTAATATAATGGGTGCTTATAAACGGTTCAATCAATTTTAATGAGCATTTCACAATGGTCTTAAATGTCGCTGCTAAAGTAAGAGATTGCACGTGATATTTGCGCATCTAATTTAACACAGACGTCAATGTTGAAGAAATTCCTATGCAAATTCTATTTTATTTTGCAACAAGTAAGAAAATCTTTATAAGACCGCTAAAGAAGCATGGTGCTTGAACGTCGCCCACAATTTTCGAAGAGAGAACATAAAATAATCTTAATCTCGTCTTTATTACATGACTTGAAGATAACACGTAATCCTGGCACGCAAGAATGTTGAAAATTCTTCGTGGAACACGCCCGTTGCATCGCGCAAGTAAAACATGCAATGAAAAAGAAGAAGTAAAGGCAAAGGCATGTGCGTACAGCCGGTTATAAAAATAAAGTTATTATGCCAGTGATATTGAAGCGATGGGAAACGGGATTAGGGCGTCAGTTCGGGCTGTGTAACAAGTAATAACCGTTTTCCGAACAGGACCATAATGTTTTTTATGGCTACAAATAGCGATTGTGTGAAAATTGCACAAGATATAAAAGTTACAATGTTGTTATAGGCAGATTGAAAACATATGATTGAATTAACCTAAGCATGCAAAATTCCATCCACTCAGAATATAAGTAAATAAGCTATATTAAATGTTTAAGAAGTAATTGGATAAAGTAGTCGTTCTACACAAGATGAGGAAAATATTATATGAGCCCTGCTCACAAGTAAACACACAAAGTGTAAAAACCGGTACACTAAATCAAAATACTGCATATTTGCTCGTCGGCGTCTTACTAGCAATGCAGTCGGGGCAGACTTACAGAACGCGACATTAAGCCAATGTTTGCGTAGAACGATAAGATAAAAATCCGCAATGCACGACGTCAAACTGTATGACATATGAGGGACTAAAAATAAGTTTATCGGACAATAAGAGAGTGCGCGGATACAGAGGACGAAGTTGTAAATGTAATGATATTGCACGAGGACATTATAATGTAGTGGAATAAATTATTCATGTTATTGAAATGGGAGTTTATTGACGCAACGTAAGGTAAGAATGGCTGTCATGGAACGAAGATCGCCTTCTAGTAAAACCACAGGGTTTTGTGAAGACGATGATGGAATAAAGACCAATCAGTTATTCCAGACAAGTTTCAGAGAAAGGACTAGCTTGCATAAGAACAATCAGAAAAAGATGGCTTCCAAGAATCCATACCATTACTCTTTAGAAGAATTCCAACAAAGCGATCACTCTGACCATATATAAAATCAGAACTGGAGTAGCACTATACATACACATACTGGCAAGGTAAACAATAGTTTCTTAGCAGTGTTTACGCATTCCAACACCTAAAAAGGGTTTGGTATTTTTACACCTAACTTGTCGCAAGCACCAGGTTTCGTTGTAATTCGAAACTCCCTTTTAAGTTTTTTGAAGTGAACAAGAATACCGCTGATGCAAGGAATGCGAAGTTATTTTATTTTGGTTACGCAATTGCAAAGAATCCGATGGTAAGTCGTCTGATCAAAACCAAATAAAGAAGAACCGTTCTAAAAATTTCAATCGATAATGAAAGGCCCAAAGAACACGTAGAGTTTATTGAAAGAAATGAAACTACTGCGTCGCATTATATTTGGGTCAGCAACGAAAACTGAATGAACTTAAAGACAAAGGTCTTGATCGTTCTTAACAAATTACTGAACGATGAAGTAAAACATTTGATCACTCTCAATTTTATGGGAGCTATACTAAACGTCTTGGCGATTTACGATACGACGACAACGGTGGTCATATTGATCTTTGGCAACCGATGAAAACGATATTTCATTTTCAGTACCACGTTGAGACACGAGCTGCGTTATCACCTTATAACGAAATATTACCCATTTTGTAGGAAGGTAACACGCAGTACGGCTCGTTTCGTAAGGACTCAGAGCGTGACCAAGCATTTTACAACATGTTTAGTCTATTTTTTTTACTTGACTACAATACTTTTCCATCAACATTTTGTTTAGTGATCCATTAGCGTTTTACTTACCTATTCCAGAACTGTTTTGCAGAATTGAGGACACAAAGTTACAAACTAGTTTACAATGTCTACCACAAAAACATTTTATCTGTTCAAACTTTTCGCATCCGTTCTCATAAAATATGATTGAGTGAGTACCAAACATTTTCTTTCATCCACGCCGACTGTCAAAATCTTTTTTTGTGGCGTAAATAATTTCTGCAACAACAACTTGGACATGTTCCAATAAACTTTATAATGCTACTGCATTTTGTAATGGACGCTTCGAGATTTGGAGCCAATAAATACATATGCTGTGCTCCAGTTAGATTCCGCTGTTCCGAATATCTGAACAATTACAGATAGAACTGGTTTGTTTGAGTCAGATTTATTGGAACACTTAACCCAATTTTAAGCTAATTTAAATAACAGTTTTCATTGGGGATTAAATGGAGTACAACAGCTGATCAACATCCCGGTGATGTGCTAGATAGAAAATGAAGAAAAATTCAATTCTAATATTGGTTGGCGCAGTGCCCGCACTCTGCAATCACAGCTAAAATATGAAAAAGAAACAGCATGGCATACTGTTATGTCAGCATGAGGCTTCATTTACTTGAAAAAAGCAATGTTAAATAGAGTTTACATATGTATTAAAGTTAACAGCCATCGGTCCAGAAGCACAACAATGTAATATAAAGAACTCCAATTGGCACTCAACTTGGTTACTTAATGTAGTGAGTCTCGGAAAAATTCCCACTACACTATTTCTCCTAAATTACGAGAGCGTCCAAAAGTATATTTAATCCGGCCACGTTTCCAGAGAAAATTTCCATAATTGCGACCGCTTGAAAAGCAACAAGCTAGTGCCGTACATAATAAGGGTTCACTTTGACCCCAAACTGGCCGTGCCCTGCACAAATATGGACAATGGAGATTCTATCTTGTGTTTCGCACGGTCGAGTATCAAGCACGGATTTACAGTCGCAATTTGAAGAGTCTTCTCAAATTGGACATGTTGCTAGAAGATTTGTTTTGAAATCATTTGTTAACAACTGAAAATGATTCGCGCATACATATTGAAAATTATGAGAATATGTTTAGCAAACGCGTGAAGGTTGTTCATGAATGTGTACATTGTTTTATTGATCGTGATGATCGAAAATGGATTAAGGAACTTGTAACACAATCAGTTTAATTAAGTAATTGGGTTTGTACTGGATCCCATGTTGCGAATTCGCCTCGAGCGTTTAGATTTTCATTTTATGATAAGGATAGCAAACTTTTTACGAAAATTGAAGTATATTTTGGGAACAATGTGAAGTAATTCAGCTCACGGCTATGGGTAGACACGTT
Organism: Agrotis puta; assembly: GCA_943136025.2. Classification (NCBI taxonomy): domain Eukaryota; kingdom Metazoa; phylum Arthropoda; class Insecta; order Lepidoptera; family Noctuidae; genus Agrotis; species Agrotis puta. Next base: position 2,649,753 of record OW964168.2, read on the forward strand.
TCGGATGTTTGAACAGCGCGGTCGTGACGGACGTCTTGACAGATACTTCGCGTCTATCGGCGCACTGCCATTGTATTTTTTAGCTTTTAACACTTATCGTTGAACTTTTATTATTGTGTTTTGACGGCGGCAGTTGCACGATAGTATTATCTCACTTTTTATAGCTTTTCGCAAAAGTCCGCAACTGACACTTGGATAACAAATTTACTCTAATTTTTAATTTTTTTCGCAGATTTATTGCGGATCTGAAGATTTCTTAAAAAAAATATATGAGTCATAGTTTTAACACGAACACAAAGATATAATAAGTGGCGGTCTTGAAGACACTTATGCACGTTCGTTGCAGGCATGTCTGCTCCATATATGGAGGAAGATGGACTCCAGATTTGCACGCCTGGATCGTTACCATATATTACCGGACTGATAGGTTACTATGGAAACAATTTACATACGTGCACTTTTTACAAGTCTAAACTTAGAATTACTGGAAGTTTCTGAGTTAAATATATTAACCGTTGGCGGCGAGGGCATTGATGAAACGCGAAGTCACGCATCGTGAATCATATAAATGGGGTGCAAAGAATTTTGGTATGTCCAGCTTTGTCTTATTTTGGACGAATCAAATTACAGCAAAAACTTTTATTTCTATTTTTGATTACCCGAATCCACACACACAATGCAAGAATCATTGTTAAAACTAACTCAACCCTGAAACATCTGCTTTTTATTACGTTGGCTTAAAAATTATGCATGCTGAGAAACATAAAACAACTAACATTTTGATTAATTTCGCCTTGTGACAGCAGCCTAGAGACATGAATCGATTAGACTTAGTTCATAGAACTTAAACGAACTGCATCAAGCTCGTAAATTCGTATCATATCGGATACACGATTTGATACGAATTATTGGTATATTTGTATAAACGGCTTAAAGAAAAACATATATAAGAAATGTACATATGAGCAAAAGTACGCTAAGAACATATTTAACTAGTTTTAGTGTAACTATTTTGAAGAAGAATAAATAGTTGCAAGAAATCACAAATCACAAAGCCCAACATTACAAGCACCTAAACCAGTACAATATACAAGACCGTTTTGCGCAAAATCTTAAAAAAAAACGTTATCGATGCACAAATCACTAATGGCATTGAATAACAGGAAAAGACCATAAGCAAAGTCACGTCTGGAAGTTAGTTTACTATACTGCCTTCCGCATTGGACACCAATACCGGCGGTGTTCCAAACGAGTAACGGACGGTCGATGTACGATAAGCTTCCCCCTCGCAAATTGCGAGAGAGCACATTTTTCAAAACCACACCAAGGTATAGCGTTGAGAAATTACTTTGAACCCCCATGGGATTAATCTTGGAAATCTTGGCAATGTTGTAGGGGCTTGCGGTAATATTTTTTAATCAAATAGCCATATCGTTGGCAAAAGGGTATTTATTGATGGATCTCGAAGACATTCCAAAAGAACAACCGAAAGCAATAAACGAATAAAGATGTTCATCCGACAGCTGTTTGAACAGTAGCGAAAACATTCCATTAGTAAATCAATACAATATATCAAATATACATGTTTCGGATATCGATATCGCTGCAGGAGAACTAAAGAATTTGAATATTTTGTTAAAATATTTGGCAACATTTCACCGAGTCGTTGATTATATTACCTTGATTACAAATGTCAACATTTGAACGAATGACCACATGACAAAAATGGTTGACAAAATACTTAACAAGGACATAGCAATACTTAGTTTAATTTTTTTTGAAGTAAAATGAAAGGTAACGTTAAGGCCATCAGGAAGATGTTTAAACTGAACGTAATAAGTTGGACACACTTGTGGGAGAATTCAGACTTTCCTTCCGTTAAAATAAAAAAAATAGAGCTAACGTCCGAAACATTTAAGAACCGTCAATTTCTTCAGCGAGACCAAGATAAATTATACGAAAACCGTGATGTTTCGAGCCAAAAAAAAAATTAAAAGAAAACCATAAAAGTTTCCCCACAAACTGGACTTCATATATCAAACTGGTCAACATTTCCGAAATAGAATCTCTTCCCGCTTTTATTTCGAGTGGTACCCTTCCGCCGATTATAAAGGCGATACGAATACGTTGGGCGCGACACACATCTATTTGTGGCCAGCTAAAAATACTGGTGGACGGCTTAGCGCCGTGCGTCGTGAATGCAGTTTTTATGCACCGTGCTAAACGAGAGGGGATCGTGTGCGTTTTGCAGCGTACCTTTGTTTTTATTTTTGTGTCGAATGCTTTCATACGCACCTTCAGTTGTCTTTTTCCATATTAGTTTCTAGTCAATATCTACTAAAATATTGAAAGGATTTTTATTAATTGTGCTGTGTCTGGGATTTTTAGTTTAGAGTTAAGATTGGTCTTTGTGCGTTTGAAGTTATTTTGTATTTCAGTTTTTAATTAACAACGAAGTAATCAAATTTTATGAGATGACGTCTGTTGTCTTTACACGAAGACAATGGGTACATCAAATGAGAACCATCAATTCATCCTGGATGCCATTACTATTTCCTTAACCGTTATTGAATTCGTGCTGTATCACCAAAATTTTCTTTCTTATATATTTTTGCAAACATACTCATTTCGAAACCTTACTTCTACCGAAGGCCGTAGACGAAGTAAACGGCACACATAACATGCGTTTTTTATCCTACAAAATGGTATTTAAAAATTTGCAATGCAGCTTTAGTGTGACCTAGAAATCTCACATTCGATACAACACTCGAATTTGTGGTTCGTGATCGAAGACTTAATTAACTTGATCATCGGGGTTTCATCACAGACATACTATTTGGGGTAAGTAATCGTTAATTGAGATCAGATATGTGTAGAATGTTTTCTTACTACAGATAAACACTCAAGACTTGATAACCTAGACATATTTCGGAAAAGTAATGACACTACTTTGTTAATTAATGATATAATGGAATTCCTTTGATTCGTTTACGACTCAAAATGCAAAGCATTAAAGGCCAACGATTAGTCGAATAGTGTTCTAGAAGCCAATTCATCAATAACAGTTGATCTTTCAACTAATCTTGACAGTCCGACCCTGATGTGGGAGTCATATGAACAAAATATGCAAAGATAATTCGATACATAATTGAAGTGAAGCTTTAATGGGGCGATATCTCGATGCATCTCGTTATGCAAGTCTCATGCACCGTTACATAAAAGAGAAAGAACTATAAATATATTGCCTTGTGAGTTTATTGCATCGATAGTGTTTCTAAATGTTGCGCCAGCCCCCGCATTGGGGCGTGTCGTGACATGTTTAATCTTAATAGTCATTACTGATATAAGCTTAAGATCTACTTCATCACTCAACACGTTGTCTTGGTAAATGAAGAAACTATTATTCTAACGCCTGTCTATCGAGCTATGCAAGCAATCGATTAAATTATTGGAAGACTAGATGTTGCCCTCAAGTTTCTCAGTAAGAATGCTATAAGTGTTGTAACAGTAATTATTCATCCTACGGTTGTGGCTTAGATTTGTGATGACAAAAATTTGTAAACTGCGACTTTGGTTAGGCTTATATCACAAAAGTATTTAGTCTACCTCAGAACATAACTGTAAATCCGACATTCCCTTCAACATCGATTTGAAAGATAACTGTCTCCGCTAATACCCAACAATCTTCGTCCAAGAAACAAAACAATTTTAGTGCGAATGAGGTAAAATAAACCGTATTGGAGAATCGTTCTCATTCAGATCCCGTTGTTCAATCACAATTCAGGTGGCACGCGACCCGCTGTCAATAGACACGCATTCCGTCTTTAAGAGGGAAGCGTGTGCGCGTCGTACGTAATCCATTCGTCTTGCTGCGTAAGTGTGGCTGTAGACTAATGGTGCTTGAGGTTGCGTTTGTGGATTTTATGATCGGGATGAGGTTTTTGGCAATATTTTGGGGGAATATATTCTTGTTCTATTTTAATTTCTTAAATTGTGTATCTACTTTAACAGTACGTATGATGGAATTTAGTATAATATGCAATGTAATATTTTTGGTCATCTTGACATCACCATAATTTTTGACCGGAATCTCAGGCCCTCTACTACACCTCGCCTATTTATGCCAATTTCCCTGTTGTGTGTATACCCCTATTCGATGATTCCCGTGTGTTCAACCATATCTTGAATTGAACGAGTTTTTGAACTATTTGGTATTCCGACAAAAATCTACGAATAGTGAGACGTACAAGCTAATGTCGTATTTACTTGGCTTACGACAGATTAGTAGGAGAACTTTGTAATTCTCGTCAAGTATTTCCTTTTACGCGTTCTTACTGTACAAACTGGGCTTAAAGACAGATTTGTGTTTGTTGTTTATTCAGAACAAATGCTTTAACCTAGATGCTGAGATTGAACTAAGCAAATTGAGTGCTAGACAACGAATGCCTTCTTTAACGACATCTTGACACAAGCCGTACATATTTTAATGGAGCATTGAAGACAGACGCTTCTAATTTATATGGCCAGAGGTATGGATTTCCTGTTTCACATGTAACCAGCAATTCTGAGGTTCAACAGAACATTAAAACTATTATGTAAAGTTCATAAGTGACATTCGGAATTCAGACTATTCGAGTAACCGCTAGATTTCAACCATCTCTTTCTTCCTAAGGTAGTAGGAAGGGAGAGAAAGAGATGCAGCGATCAACTGAGAGTCGGCGATTTATTGATGGCGTTAAACGTAAAATGTGAGAAGTGAAATTATTATAGGCTTTAATACCGATACACTCGACAGACAAATGGATTAACATTTTTCCGGTTGCGTAAAACATGATGTTGAGGCAGTTAAAATAAGGATGTTATGCTGATGCCAGTAAGGAAAACAACAATATTTTAATGGAAAAGATGCAGCTGTAGTTCATTTTTTTCATACTACTACTATTAGTGTTAGCTTGGATCATGTCTCTCTCTTATATATATCATAGACAGTGAGACTAAAACTAATGCGGTTTTTTTAAACAACTTGAAACATGCCCGTCGTGACTCTTTCTAACTTGGATCCTGATCCGATGATGGTATTGAGAAAGATTTCAATACCAAAACTGAATTACAAAACCAATTGACACAGTGGTAACTATAGAAAACCATAAAAGTAAGTTATTTTAACTTACTTTTATGGTTTTCTGAACAACAAGATATCGCTCCTTTACAACCTATAATTCATTCATGGCAGTGGAGGGGATTATGTGTAATGGATTTTCTGGTTGGTACGATCGATTTAGTTCTTTAGATACACATAGTCATCTGACGGTGTAATTGGTGGCCATTATGACCAACTTACTATTGAAGACCAGACTACTTATTATTTCGAATGTACTCGGTGCAAACATTGCTGGTTTACTTTGAGTAGAAAAAGTGTAAGCGTTCTGAATTATAGTTTAATGATGCGTTACGACAATTAGTCGAGTTATTTATGACGCGTCGTTTTAACGCCGAGAAACGCAAAACGCAATCGTCCAGACGACACAAATGTACCGCCCGTTAGTCGCATCGAGTCGCAAGCGCACATCCGCGGCTAATTTCAGTAGAAACGGTAACACGACAGCTTAATAGAGAACGTGCGGTAACACTAACTGTCCCGGAATCTGTACCAAGGCCGACCGTTTCAAGATAAACGTCGATTTACTCGTAAACTTGCGTTCAGAACAGATGGCAAGATGTGTGGGTGCTGAAAGTATCAATGTCGCATCGAATTTGGTGAAACATGTGGAATCAGAAGGCTAGTGACCCTTAAGCGCCTACAAACATTCTTAAAAATCCGTAAATGGATGAGCACTACCACACTGATATAACATTTCGCAAAGTATTTCCGCATGAGCTTTAAAACATAAATCGGGATGTTTAAAACATTGTCGAATAATGTAATGTTTTTAACAACATATGAATGAACGTCGTGGGCGGGACTGGACCAAATATGCTCCCTTTGTGCATAACTCTACATCTGCCTCATGAAGAAGTAATCAAAATAAAGTAAGCTTGATTAAAACGGAGATACGATCTGGGAACAGAAATCAGTTTCTCATGTGAGACTTCTAAGACAGCATAGAAAGCGAACAAACACACCTTAATGATCCAAACACAATTTTTGGCAACAATATAGTCACGAAAAGTGTCATGACATTTTGAATCATTAAGCATGTCAGCTGGGTCTAAAAGTACATTTTCGAAAGTGGGTTAACAATGACAAATAGATGACAGGGGGATTCTTAAGATGTTTTAAATGATGTCTGGTTAAAATAAAACTGCTACATACATTTTTGTTTAAGTGGGCGTGAATGTATTGACTTAAGATTTAGACAAATTTTATGTTGGTTCCATTGATATATAAACTGAACTGAACGCGATCTAGAATTCGAAGCCAAGTGTATGTAAAAAAGATTTACTGGATGTAAATGCAATTCTAGCTGTAGCCGGTGAAGAAAAGCAAACGAATGTTTTCGATGGTACAACTAGAAAACATGATACGGTTCCCATTCCTCTTCGCTTAATAGAAGAAATGACTGTTTCTTACTGTTTAAATATGACTATATTTGTAATAAACGAAGAATTATCAAAGAATTCGATGACATTATTTTTATAACCGTTCCATTCATACATAAGCCTTCAAACATAACGTCAGTTGTTTCAAAGTAGATGATTTGCCATTCTAAATATTATCATGTTGTTTATTAAGACCTCCGTCGGATCGTATACAATGGCCGCAAACAATATCTGTATTGACTATTTGAGAATGCTCTCTTGTAGTATTAGTGTTGTTGACTTAGCCTTTTGATAGCGATGCATTGATTGATTTGTTACATAAGTTTTCTGAGGTAAAATCGAAGCGTTTTTGTTTACATAATGAATTAAATCAATAGTCTGTTTGTTACTCTCCGTGGGAGACATCATGATTCAGTATTTTGTTCCGTGACATTACAATATTTTTTTGTGTTATCATTGTCAGCATTCTCCGCGTTTGTTACTATTATATCATCGTCATCTGTCGGAAAACGTTCATAATATTCATTGGCATTATATGTTTAGCAAGCAACATTCTCATCGGCTTCAATACAAAATGTTCTTTATTTTATGATTGTCTTAGTTTCATACATCGGTAGTGCGCTAACAACCAGGGGCATGATAGTTTCTTTATCCGTGATAGTTATAGCGGATATCTGGGTTTACGTAAAGCGACTGCCATCTAACATCCGCATGCTTTATGGAAACTAGTTATTAGACTAAAAATATATTGAACCAATCATTCAAATGTCATTAATTCTAACTGGCAAATTGTAATCCTCAAAATAACATGCTTGTCATCTCAACTACTGGCTAGTGTCTTACTAATAAAATTAGTTAGTCATAGTGAACAAAGTGGATTAATTTATGAAAGCAACGGATTTTACCCGTCAGGCTTAATAACACAGAGGTTTGTTTACGAGGACATGTCAAAATAAAGTTTGTTAATACCATAATTTGCTTTTGGGGAGTTTGCTTTAATTAAATTTAAAGGAATCTGATGTTTCTCTATCGGTCTCAACTTTTTACATATTAGACCTTAATACATAGTTAATAAATTTTCATACTAAATGTTGTTTTGTTAACTGCGCGGGATTTATAAACAGACTTTCATTCATTTAATGAACTAGAAATATCTACAACAATGAATGACTGTCCACTAACAAACACAAGAGCGAAGAAATTGCAGTACAAGAATTGCAGTCTCATTTACAAATCTCCAGTACGAAATTCGCTAGAACATTTAGAGATGCGAGTACCAAAATAAATAGGACCAAGTGCCAACTGAATATCACACGTAGTCTAAATACCGGAGGGCTTATGTTATAAATACGGTGCCACATAACCGGGCGTGTGAAGTGGAACGGATCGGGCTGATGCGTCAGTGCATCCGTCTCCAGGACTTTCGTCCTTCGCTTGTTAATGCACGCTTATAATTAGCCACGTTTTGTCTTGCTGGAATGCGTAGTCATTTGTCATGGTTATGGGAGCGTGAAAGTGCAAGAGAAAAATGTGCGGTTGCAATTCTAATTGGGTATTTATAAGATTTGAGCAATCTGTTGGGTTAAAGAATTAAGGTAATATTTTGAACAGAATAACTATCGAGCTAATTAAATTAAAATATTAATAAACTAATAGTTCATTGTTTAAAGTGTGTTCACTTACTGACTCCTTTAACTCAGCAGTATGTATCAGAACTTACCTGAAAAAGAAAACAAAATTAATGCCCCGCAAACAGTAATATCGTGCTTTACACTCCAGTTTACGTAAAAGTCAATACAGAAAAGTTGTTTGAACAACATTCGCAAAACGACTTCTCAAATGGATTTTTTCGTCCAGAACAATAACTTGATAGAACAATAGCACCTGACCTAACAACGTATGAATAAAAAGTACCACTCGATGGCTCGATCCTTTTTGCAATTGAAGCAAAAACTCCACGAAGGGCCAATCGTGTCGTGGTCCGAAGTGCTCGGAACTGGGACAGTACGTGGGCAATGCTGGCAAGGTGCTGTTGATGCAACTTCCTTCGCGCCTACTTGACGAAAGAATACTTCGGAAACTGTTGTAACTTTTTGATCGTTATTCGTAAGGTATGTGGGAAGATATGAGTAGGATTGATAAATCGCTTACAAGAGTTGGTCAAAAAATAATTAATTTGCGGTTCAACAGTAGGATGACCCTTTGTTTACAATGCCCACAGAATTTTTAATAAGTTAGCTAAACAACCGTTAAGCAATTTGTAATCTGAGATAGAAGATGTTAAATGAAACTGATTAACTGAACGTGATTCAGATATTGCTAATAAACAAAATAATATATAAAAGCAATAGACCTATTTTGCGGTATTCCGTCGCGCCCAAAAGAACAGCAACTTATTTAAAAAAAAATTGGAGGCGGTCCAAAGAACTTTTTCTCCAAAGACAGACACGATTCTATCGAGTCACTTAACAACTAGGAAGTGAATACAAACGATCATTAAAAAAAAACACTATCCTCGTCTTCGCAGGAAAGTTAATAACGCTCTTGGTATCGACGTATGCGATTTTACTTTCATCACATGCAATTACAGAGTAATTGAATCTCAGCAATGCTTTTTCTCGTTACAAACGATCAATAGAGCATTTCATTAGAGTACCTCAAGGCGGATTAACATTGATACGCGATGAAATTTGAGATGGCTTGTTACGTCAGGACATGCAACTGTTTGACTTAGATAGATCACTGATTTTCTTTGTTGGCTTGTTTAGGAGAGGAGATAACAATTCGTTAGATGTCGTGAGTTGAAAGAATTCGTTTCTTCCGCGAGTTTCATAAGGTAAGGAAAAGGAGGAAAAATATTCAAATCGATATGTATTTCGTTCGTAGGTTAAACGCAGGGAATTTTTATTAAAGTGATGTAATCCTTTTATCGTGAACGGCGGTTTTGTTGTGTAGAATTGATAGCTTTGTGTGACATATAAAGAATTAGATCACTTCCTTAGAATTTAGATTACGGACTATTTATTGGGTATCAGTGCACGTTTAAAATATTTGAGAGAAGATAACAGTAGTTATTTACAACATGTCAACACATAGCTAGATATACTTAGCGGATGAGTCTTTATTAATAGTATGAATTCGAAAATGAGTTTTATAATTACGAATAACCCCTAAACAAATATTTTTGGGATATATATAACCTTACTTAGTAATTATTTTTGCAAAAAAAAACTTATAAAGGTAGAAAAGATGAGGTGGGGACCAAAGTTGTAAGTAAAAACTAGTCAAACATAATAGTAACTTACTCTGAAGATCTTTTCTCTATTAGGTTCCGAGATAAACGCCAACAAAGAAATACTAACATAATTTCTGTATATTACAGCCACTTTTCTCACAAAGTATTACCGAAGAACGGTGATTAACGAAATACTCTAACTATCCGTGTGATTTTTCTCAAGAAATGAGACGCTACGCTCAAACGTCTCACCAAACTAACTCGATGAAGTAATACCATCTCGCATTATCTAGATCTGTGGTTTGTAAAATTATACTCTTTCCAAAGACGTTCGTAGTTACAATAATTATCTTTTGTGGGAAATTCAGGAAGATTTGTTATAGTTTTCAGGCTTTTTATGAGACAACAAGAAGCCAGAAGCGAATTTGCTCTCAGTCATTCATTGTATATCGATAAAACAACAATTTACATTTCCTAGTTCTGGATTATATCAAGACATAACATGTAGCAAGCTACTTACTGTGTTATTTGTAAGATTCTATCGGATTGAATTATCATCAAAATATTTTCACTCCACGGTCTTATAATTCACATAATTATTATTCATTTAGCTTTGATTACGGCTTTTGTTTACAATGAATTCTCTCGAAAATTCTATTATAGCTAGATGTAAATCAGCCTATCCTACACCATTTTTTTTCAATTCAAACACTTCTTAAAACACGTTTATTGATTTGATGAATAAACGATAAACCTATTTGGATACACTTTAAGTAAATAGCGTCTGGATTATTTTCTAGACGTTATGTCGGTCCTTGGTTTTGGCAACATTACTTGTAATCTTTACTCCTACGATGTTTACGCTACGGCTGAAGTATCGTTAAAGTCTTCCATTTACAACGATGTTATTTCAGTTCTATTTTTGTAAACTCATTTCGTACTGTCCAGCCTTGAACGAGTATCCAATTAATATAGGTAAACAGTTTATATTGGACATCGGCTCTTGTGATGGCAGTATTTTGCGCAGTTAATGAGCTGAGGAATTTCTGCGGTCCAAATTACAGAAGCCTGTCAATACATATATTTCGAGATGAATTTGGTAAACAAGTCTGTTTATTGTATGTTTTGATTCCTGTATTCGATGATACAGCATCGTTTATCTCTTTCAATCATCATCAATGCCTTTATTGCACACATTTATTACTTTAATTTCTAGGTAAAATTGATGATATATTTTATTGTAATATCACGACAGTTGTGCCTTTGTATCTATTTTTATCGATTGAAAAGTAAGGCTGTTGAACGAACTTGAATAAGAGTTATTAAAGATTTCTAATAACGAACCCATATTTTCTAATAGCAATAATGATAGAGGTAGTGTGCATGTAAACGGAACAGTACTGTCAAAAGTAAATAATAATTAAGTATTCAAAAAACCAGGAAGATATACTTCAAGAGTTAAGCACGCTATTGTTAAAGATCATTAAAATTGTAAGTATCGAGTTGTTCTCGAATAATTCGTATAGAAATCATGAAGGTATTGAGAACGGCATGGTCACTTTTTTTTTATCGTGGTAAAATCAAATGAGTCCTCCCACCCAGGGCAGGGCGGGAGGGACTGTCAGATTTGTACTGACTAAAATCCACGGTGTCCTTCAATAGCCCTTTACGTACCGGGGTCACGGTAATCCGTTAGTCCCGCGACCGGCATGGTCACTAGGGTAAATTGACATTTAAACAAGCCCCCTTTTTTTTCGTGGTAAAATCATCAAATGAGTCCTCCCACCCAGGGCAGAGCGGGAGGGACTGTCAGACTCGTACTGACTAAAATCCACGGTGTCCTTCAATAGCCCTTTGCGTTCCGGGGCACGGTAATAAGTACAGTCCCGCGACCCCGGCAGGCTTTGGCCCGGGGGGCCCCGTCATTTTGCTGACACTCTTTGAGGCGCACGTGGAACACAACGCGCCGTCGACCCGGGCATGGTCCACCGTCGGACAGTGAGTTGCCCATTACTCGCTGCCCGCATGCCCGCGCCTACGGTGGCCGGAGATCGTCTGGCGACGTCCGACGCCGTGGGCGTCTACCATAGCAAGCCCCTTGCTGATTCGAAGAGTCAACAAATTTTTTCATTCAATATTTGAGTCCTGTACTATTGAAATTAGAAATTAGGATTTCGGATTGAATACACAATATTCTATAATAGAATTTCAATAGACCGAATAAACTATAACTAGTGCGCTTATATTTGTTGACTTTCTCCTGACTTTGTATGATAACTAACCGTCCTTCACAAGACGAACAAGATATCGATTTATTCATAGAAGCACTCAAAATAAGAGCTAAAAAAATATTATAACAGCAAATTCCACTATCAGCTCATCAAACAAGAACAGAATACGTGTAAGACATTGCGACATTGTTATTACTGTGATATAACTGTCTCCCGAGATAAACGCGTGCATTTCACACGACTATCTGGCACGCCGAGGTAATTATGAAATAATACAATGTAGGACGACGAATTATTATGAGAATATTTAGAACTAAGAACATCAACAACAGACTAAACAGTCAACTGAATGTCATTGGAAATGGTATTACTATTAAAATAAATTGCTTAATTGGTCTAGCAGCAATATGTCTGGGACTTCGAGATCCTAGTTTCATTTTTTCATTTGATAAAGTTGAGACGAAATAGCAAGATATTTAAAGATGAATGAGAGTGACGCTATTTGAATCACATGAATGAATAAGAACATTCTGTTTAATAACCTAAAGCGAAAATTACGACCCAGCACGGCCGAATGGTGCCAATGCTCTCATATGCAGTTGGAGGTCTGCCCAACTTTACGAGGGAAATTAACGTGAAGATATGTCCAAATACCCGACGTCGCCACACGTCTATGTATCAAATGTAACGTTGATATTGCAAACGAGAGACAGGTGCGCCAGCGCATTAATTTTCGTTAACATCTGCAGTTGAATTAGATGCTCCTATATTTATTGATAAGTTTCCAGGTGCATTCGGTAAGAATTAGAATAAAACGTGGCTTGAAAACCAGCCATCGCGAATTAGGTGTATCGGCAGATGGTAGTTTGTATGAACGATACAGACACAGATGTGCCCGTGAGCAATATCTGATGATCTTTTCTAAACACAGATTGTAAAGTGCACGGTGTGTATGAGAAATAATAGTTTATAATTAAGCGTAGACAGATATTATCTGTCACTCTAATGTAAGTAATTAAGTCAGATGACGATACTGTTGCACTTAACTGCTTACTGCTACCAACTTAAAGAGGATTTATCAAACGCTTCAAGCACGATCTACATTTTCTATAAGGAAGGTATTTTAATTATACACAAACAGCTAAACTAACCATCCGCTTTAAGATAAGTAAATATACGTAAGAATGTAGTAAAAGCCATAACAGAAAATACACAAGGCTAAATAGATACCTATGTAAATACTTCAGATTAAGCATTCAATTAGAAGGAATCTGGACCGAATCAAAATAGAAAGCGGCTTCAAGGTCAAAATAATATTCTACACCCACTTGTCGATGTTACCAAAAAAGAACGATAGTAATTTATATATCAGATTATCAAAAATAGATTATTTGTAATATCCCGTGGAAAACCCGAATGATAAACATCATGAAGTAATGAAAACAATATGATGAACTGTTACGACAGCCGATAACGAAACCCATTAATAAAACCATGATATCTCAATCGACATAAACGCCGATACAACATACACTGCCGATCTTGAGTTGTAACTTTCAATATTTCTAAGAACAAAGCAATCGATGTATTGGAACCAATTTTGGATGGTCAGTAAAATTGTTTTGATAGCCAGTGGGTAATAAAAAGTAGTAGAAAGTGCCAGAGAAGTCATCGGCACTTGGTGCTGGGCCAAACTGTGGCAAGGTCATTGGCTGTTTGATAATAGACATTATGAAGTAATAGATTGTTTGTTTACTTTTTTTCGGTGCTGCACCATTGATCCGCTTCACTTGCGCGATTCGTTGACTTTTGTCAAATAACAGTCAACTTCGAAATTTTGTTTGAATTTCCAAATTTGATGAATCATCATCAGCGCTTTATAATACCTGGAAGTGTAAATAAATTCTGCCTTTCCGCCTAAATTCTGGTCTTTATTGGATTTAATTATCATTAATCGCCAGGAGCAAGGCTAGAAATTCACTCAGACGAAATAACTCGTTTATCTCAATAAATAACAGTCAAACGATACAATTTTCAAGTGCTTTCGAAGATATAGGTCTGAGTGTGTGTGGCTTGCCACAAGGGTGGAATTCAGTCACAAAAAATTATGCTATCATTGTGAAATAATTTGAACCGTATGGAGGATGCTCTGTTTTTCTGTAACTCACCGGCGAACACATCCTGATTAAAAATTCTTCTTGTTGGAATAATTCATGGTTGTTTCACAGGCATAATTAACTCAGTTTCCTGCGTTACGAACGTTTGATCGACTTACTCCATTTTGTCGATAAAAACATAATAATTGCATGAATCCGCCTTTGTTTTGTTCCGTGATTTGTTCACTTTGTTGTTTAAATCGTCTCTTCCGTCGGGGTTATTATAAAATGATTAAGTGATCGTCCATCAATTTTGAATCGATTGAGATTCAGGAATTATGTTTCTAGGTTTACATTGATGATGTTATAAGAGTTCAAGGCATTATGATTTATATCAAGGTCATCAGTCACCAAGCATTTTACATCACTGTTCATAGAAAAACATTACGTGCGTTTATCACCGAAAAATCAATGCAAATTGTACTGAGACACGCGTCTACACAATTTGCAATTACCATTACACCTAAACACTTTATCAAAGTCTATCTATCACCAAAATCTGAAATTGCAACATTCACTTGTTTACGTGCCATTTGAAATTTGAATTGCATATGCGTACACGCAACGTACATTCGCATACCGATATCGATATAGATAAGTTAAAGTGTTCGTTACAGATTCCATTGCGTTCGCGATTAGTTCCACGCTTGGCTTGAGGACACTGGTGATATTCTGCTTGTTTTGCGTTCATTACCCCTTTGTATTTGCTAGTCGAAATAATAACAGCTGTTTGCTTCGATCTTCAATGTTAACCTGTGATAGCATATACATATAAGGTCATTTTATAGATGAGTGACCATTTTACATACTGAGTTTCCACCATGATTCGGGTTACGGCACGACATTAGGGTACGGCTCTGATTTTTACATCTATGACAGCCGTTACTGGTAGTTAGTGGCTCAAAAGTCTGACCACCAGTCTTACCAAAAGGATTCGTTTTACCACTAACTAAATATTGGTATCCGTCCATGTAAAATACTGCAAACCGTAAACGTAATAGTTTAGGAAAAGGTTTGTAGCCTGGCAAAAATTTTAGACGGCTCCTTTGAAAATTCAGCCAGGCTACATACAGGTTGGAAACAATTTGAGTCTATCGACACGCTAAGAAGAAGAAGCAATTAAAATCATAGAGAGCAATGTACCCAAAACATGTAGCATATGCTTGTGTGTGTTCTTCAAGAGTACTGTTGAGTGGTGTATTGTACAGAAGTGATTATCGTTTATCGCAATCGTTACAATTGAAGTCACGTATTATCATAATACAAGAAGAGTGTCAGTGTGACAAATGACACTTATAAGGACCTCAATTTCTAATTCACTCGTGTAGAAGTTATCATTCCAATATGAATGAGTTGCGAGTGATTTTGACTTTGAATGTGAGTGATTTCTTTTACACTGATGATAATAATCAATTAAATTATTTAGTGATAGTTTAAACTGCTGACTTCAGTTAATGTTTGTATGTTAAAAACTCTCCCCATGGCTTGCAATTCGATCCTGGTCGGTCTGGTCGTTGATAATCCAGATCATCCCGTCATTTTCTACGACGTCTACCGCGACTTGATTTCAATATTAGAATTACTTAAGTAGCATTGAGAAATGCTAATGATATTCTTACAGATTACAATGAAACTGAATTCATGAATAATCATGCAAGCGATTCAATTTTGGATTCGGGTTATGAACATTAAACAAAATATGTCTACATCAGTATTTTTAAATGGGGTACTGGTAAACAAAGAGGCTGACATACTGTGGTTTGCTATTCGAAAGGAAAGGAACAAAATGTTGCTGAAGGCACAATAACGAGAAGTACAAACAATGAAAACAAAGAAATCATAAAGTCATGCTGTGTTTTATTAATTTAAATGGTATAAATTCAACTACGTAATATATGAAAGTTATTGTGTACTATAATGAGGAAATCAACTGAGCATAAATAATGTTCATCTTACTGTCTACTTGTTGTATAATGTCAATGTTTCTATGAATGTTTGTTACTTCTGTATCCTTGTATCAACCTCTTTGATCCTGACAAATTCATCTGATATTTTTCCTTCATCTTGGCAACAAGCCACTTGAGTAACAAATCTCTTTTGATTATCGTGATAGATATTGTTTAAGAATGTTGGTAGCAAAGCTAATACTACTTTCTTTTCTATGCTTTTCATTCATGGCCACGTACAATATTATAATTGACGTAAGCAATTCCACCTTGCCAGATCAAAGTCACTGTTGCGATAGTGAAATGCGTATTTAAATCATGATCTTTTCAATTGGTCGACATAATACTTTCACGTTTATGTAATCACGCGCCTCTTGGCTCGCCCATCCGTCATACTGCTTGCTTGTTATCTTGATCTAAACTAAGAAAGTGAAATATCTACTCTTCTTTGTAAGCCGGAGATAAGAGGCCTCTAGCGCAATGAGCTCGCGTTTTCACGTTTTTCTCTTTCATATTTTAATGTGCATAACGCTTCGTGCGAAGGTTATTGTTATCAGGAATACAATAATAACTGTGAGTAACTGTGTACAGAATAACAACGCATTACAGTACATCGCACTTGACATTGTAGAAGTCGAGAAATAAAGGGCTTCCTCAATAAATATGATCGAGCATGCGGGCAGCGAAAGACAACAATTTGCAAGACCTCGGAAGTCAAGAAGTGGACGTGTGTTGAAAACAAATGGATTAAAGATTAAGAGGCAAATGTGGCCGTTATCAAAATGGAACCATCGCGAAATAATGCGTGTAACCTTGCAAGAGGACTTCTTAAAACAGTACACCGGTTATTTTTATGTAGGAAAACAACAACATAAAACAGAGGAAATAGATTCAATGGCAGATATTCGCTATCGTTCGCAGCTTAGGAAGCTATCTTCCAAATTCGATGCGTACTCCGAACTCGAGCAATGTGATGTCTTATAGAAACATATCCAATAAAAACGATACAGAATCTTTTTCAATCGGATTACAGGGTATTGTGAAGCCTTACTAGTGCTTGCGACTGGGTCAAAGGCATTGGATTTATTTTGTTGAACTTGTCGCGAACAAAACGTGACAGTGTGTTTGCGGTTTGCTTCATTAATTCGCAAACTGTCTGCTGTAAGACCTAAATGTTAGATTAGTCTCGAAAAAAGGCATTTTTGTAGGTTATGTTGGCATTTTTTTTGACAGTTTAAGAAAGAATGAAATCAGTTTTACAGGTTGACTGGAAGAGATCTCTTTAAAGAGATAAGCTCACCTTTGTGAATGTAATTTTAAGTTTGGTTTTTATTGTAAATATTGTGCATAATAAAAAAAAAATATCTTCCCTATGTAAGTCTACTGTACCCTAAAGTATGCGTGCGTTATCGACTTCTTACAAATTTTGTAGGCTAACATTTCAAATAGGCATTGCAAAAACTTCATTGCCAATTGTCGGTCGTGAAAATATTATGAGTTTTTTAACATTTATGTCTTCGGTTAACGTGCATAATAAATCGGTAATATATCTTTATATGGCGGTTTTTGGTACAATCGATTTAATTTATTGGCCGTTGAGTCTATCTAATCTGTCTATTCACGACTTTGCTTTTCCCTATCTACAGTTATCTTTGAGTAAGAGGTGTGTTGGGTCTAGTATTTTACGCAGTACATGTACACTACGTTACACATTTTGAGGGCTGAAAGGAATGTGAAAGGTCACGGTCTTTACACTATGTTTCTTTATATATTTACGCTTACTAAAGCCCATTGAAGCAACTTTAGTAAGCAATTTATATTATGGAAAATGTTAGTAGGAGAGAAATTCTAATGGCAATGATTGCAAGGTAAATATAGTTCCAAAATAATATTTTCTGTACTATGCAATTTGCGTGCGCATCACTCTACCGGACGGATTTTTATGAGACTTTCTCTGAAAATTTTGAGGTTATCGTGATCGAAGAGAATCAAATAATTGTTCGAGCAGTATTAAGAGCAGTCAAAAAAGAAATTGACGAAACACTGACAAGAGAACAATAGGATGATGTGGAAATTATTGCAGAAATAGTATTGTTGGTGTTGACGCCGATAAATAAAGTTAATTTAATTCATTTCATACCAAAACATAACTAAACTTATGAACATTGATATGTCCTTAAGGTCACTTAAAATGACGTAAAGACTATCGTCAATTAACGTGCAGTGTCGTAAATTAGCGTCATTGTCTGTATAAATACGCCGGCAACGCTTCCAGTCGTCGACTGAACGGCGCCTGGTGACGTTTTTAATGTTTACTAATGATAGATTTGGTTGTTATGATTAATTAATGTCACTATTGTTTATTTGCGCTTCGATGGGCACGATGTATTTGTCCCGGTTGTCGTGCGAATATAAATCGTGGTCACGGGCATTCAGAGAATTAAAGAAGAAGAAGACTAAGGGTCAAATTATATTAGGATTCAATTGTTATAGAGAAATACGGAAAAAGAGGTTATGCAGCTCCAAAAACAATTAATTGAGTTGAGGGCAGGCAGGAAAATGATGATGACGACTTGGATTCAATTATGTATGGACTTAGGAAAAGGATTGAAGGAAGCCTGTACCTTGTTGTTTGTTAATAAAAATACAAGGAAAGTCGTTGTATATGAATGAGTCGGAAAATCTTCTAACGTCATTAGCCAGTCATATTATTTACGTTACTCACAGTAGTGGTTGTCAACAAATAACTACATACATTATTACCTACTTATGTTAATATGGCAATTGTTGTTCTCTGCCTTGTTTAACTTCATCGTTGCCATATTATCGTTAAATTCCGTTTTGGTCACAGCCATTTGATGTATTTCAACGGCAATTCTCCGCCCAACTGCTTTTAAAACAATAGCATGCCTAGCCTTTTCCTCACTCCAGTAGGTTTGGTTTCCGACTAACTACAGTCTGACCTCGGCAGCATATTCAGCACACAAAATAGCTAATTTACGATGTCTCACGACAATAAAATCGTTCCAATGACCAAGTAGTACATTTTCAATGTTAGCAACATAGATTATTGTGTGTATTTTTCTATCGATGTTAAAGCCCAGTCCCATAGGTAGTTAGTAGGCACCTCGCACCAGATTAGGCCTTTTCAAAGCCACGGTTGGTAACGGCTCAATGTCAAACGCTACTTCCCGACAATATTGTGGCATGACTCATGCTATGATCAATCGTACTTTAGTTGATAAATTGAATGAGATCTTTTATTTTGACTGATACGGCTTGAGACGCTCCCCTGTTTTGTTTATCTCATTGATAAGAAAGAGATGCTGCTATGTTTTGTTCTAAAATGAGAAATATTCTTACGAATCTATTCTATTTCTGTAAGAGTAGAACAACGAGGGCAGATGAAACATCATGTAGATTTTTTACGACGAATAACTAAAGAGTATGGCAAAATAGTCCTGAAACACGTGAAGGTTACACAATGTTTACTCATACGTAAACATTCATTTACATATTTCTGTGTTTTGTTACGGTTCAGGGTATTTAGTTCGGATATGAAAGCATTATTGCTTTGAGCAAATATTTTATATTTCAATCAAACGGTTACCTGTAATATTCGTGGTAATACAGGTTCAGTGTGCCTCTATCCTAAAATACGCTATCAGTACAGTGCGCTAATATTTTGATGGATTGGTCTGACGTGCTTCCTAAAGAGTTACCATATTATCTATAAAATATACAACATAATATTTTTGCTAAAAGAGTAACCTGCTGTGTATGTTCAATTTTTAAGCCAGAAATGATTTTATTACGCCTTCATGAGCTAATTGGATTAGAGTTTAGTTCAGTTAATAAGTAGGTAATGGCGTGAAACCTGGCACAAAAATCGTATGTACGACAAAAGAATGGAGGAAAGAATGCAAATAAAATCTCGAATGATCTGGAAGGAGTAAAGCGGTAAAATCATAAAATGTCAACGACTTCCGATCTCGGATCCGCAAATAAAAGGTCTCGACGAAATTAGATTAGCTGTTATTCCTTGCGGAACTATCAAGTCATGTTTCATAGCTCATATTTTGATGGAAGAAACGGTAGACAATGACAGGATGTGCTGTAAGTCAAAAGGAAGATAATATTTAGACTAGCTATATTCTACATCTATGAACACAATACACACTAATATAGACTTCTTTTGAATGAAGCATTTGTCTTAGAATGCACTAAGAGTAGTTAGTTTATAAAAAGATAGAAAGCTTTGAAAATTAAAATAATTAAAGGGAGTTGCTTATACAAGGTGTAAACAAACCCATCACACATCAATCTAAGCAACACTGAGCTCGTGGCTAAATAATAAAAGACGCTCAGATCAATCTACAAGATTAATCCGCGCTTGCCGAAGTTTGTCTGTGGATGGGTGACCATTAATCACAGCGAGTTTCCTATGTGGCTTGGAAAGCACGTAAAGATCCTGGCTGTTATTTTAGATCTTTGGCAGTTGTCAGAAAATCAGATGATGGAGTCGCTAATGGAAATACAACTGAATACTGTCATGGGACATCAAACATCAGTTACACTTACTCTCCAAGATCACCATAGCAATAAAGCAACTTTTTCGCTCGACCTTAAATAATTCGGGTAATAAAATCAGCCGTGCGAATCCACCGAGCTTAATGGACTGTGGTTGCAATCGTAATTGATACACTACACTATAAAAATTCAATTCTGTCTTTCATTACGAACATTCATGCGGTTTCAGAACTAAAAGAAATTCTTTACGATTCGTTTCCGCTTTGGTGATTTTTTATCTCTTTCTGTTGAAATCCGAGTTTAGATTTCGACGTAGTTGGCATCTTGGGTTTTCTTTGCAGTGTTTTTACATGGGAAATGCTGTTTTATTATTTTTAAATATTCAGCGCGTTAGCATTTAGCTAATACTTTACCGGTACCTGTTCCATTGCCAATAAAACACACATATCCAATTTTGTTTTACAACGTACAACTTCATTCACCGTTTCCACAATTTTCTTCGCATTCCTGCCATTACACTGTAATTGAATTGCCTATCGTTAAAATTTACAATAAGTGTGAGCGATACGAGTTTATTTGATTATGAATTCAGGTCGTTGATTCAACAAGTTGCAGTATTTATCTCACTTCCATTTGCAATTTGTCTATCTGCCATTGACGCAGTTGCGTTCATCTTGGTAAAGATTTCGGGAACACCAACATTATAATTGCAAATAAATATAACTTTTATGAAGATCGTGTTTCTATAAACATTGTTTCTTTTGGGTTTTCTGTTAAGGAATTTATTTATGAAGATAACAATTAAATTGCATGACTAGTAAAAGCATTAAAAAAGGCATGTCATAATGACTATTCTAATTAAAGTCAAGATTATAACGCTATCGAAATTTCTCTGCTGTTAGTTTAGTGTTTAGTGGCACAATATCTCCATAAAAATGTTCGCTTACATATTATTTACATCATGTAAACAATATCGCAGTGACAAGTGACAGTAAACAAGTGCATAGCTTTCTCGTTATCTGGTCGTGATAAAGTGACTCTTGTCTGAGTTGCGAAACAATACAGAATACACAGACTCTTGCGCTTACGCAGTCCATAAACGGAGATTCGAATGGATGTAAGAAAATAGTCTTCAAAGTAGTCGATATACGATTCGTATTGGTGCTTACGTATAGAACAGGATTTTCGCTACAGTCTGAATTTTTTTAAACCGTGTTATGATGTTCGAAAGTGATGCGAAGAATCGAAGTTCGCAAAACATATTTGTGTTAATTTTTCGTGGGTCGATATTGTTGACACAATTCTAAAGTTTAAAAGTCATAACTTATTAATATTAACAGACCGAGAAATACTGTTCCTGTGTTTTCACAGGTGAGTTACCGTGGTCGCGGGACTCACGAATTACCGTGACCCCGGAACGTAAAGGGCTATTGAAGGTCACCGTGGATTTTAGTCAGTACGAGTCTGACAGTCCCTCTCGCTCGGCCCTTGACTCATGGACTCATTTGATGATTTTAGCACGTTAAAAAAAAGGTGAGTTACAGTAAGGAAATTGATACCTGGATAATGGAGCACTTACAGGAAATAAAGCTGTTTCTCATGTAATCTCATGGACCACAATTGCTCAACCCGACGAGAAAAGGTTATGGGTAGTTAAATTACCTCCTAATTATCCTAACAAGTAATGAAGGTACCTGAACGCAAAGTTTCATTGTCTTCATTTATAAAGGTGGGTTCTAATTTTCCAAAAGATACTTTGATCCTAATTCCATTACTCCGAACAAAAGCTAACATCAAATTCAATTTGGAGCGAAATCCTGTTTAAATTTATATGATCACTTTATTGTAAGCGTATCTAAAAGGATTTTATAGAATTTTGTAGCTTGTAACAAAAAGCCTAAATCTGGGCCTGGATCTGCTTGAAAAGAGTCTAAAGAACATTCTTTATTAATTTGGGCTTTTGAATATACTAAGCCTATAGAACTGTAAATTAATTGTTTTGCTTTTTAACGTTAATTGGAGGAGACAGCCAGCTTACTTAAATCTAAAGGTCTGTATAAGATTTGTCTTTATTTAAGGTTTAACAAAGATTAGGTTAAGTCTATCTTCCTGAATAAACTCGCTTATGTAAAATACAAGTTCTGTTTTTCTCAAAAAGCCTGTTAGACGTAACACGCCTTCGGGGATTTACGTTCACGTAGAGTTTCAAGTAAATCTGGTAAGTCTTTGAATATTTGAAATGGCTTCAAAGCTGTTAAAGTAACTTCGTGTAAGTTGATGAAAATTCAATGAAAGTGTTGACTTGCTTGAGATGTTGACTCTAGCCGTACGCTTTTCCAAAATACAGACTGTTCCATTTAAATTATTTCATATCTTATCCGTCAGTCTATTTAAAAAGCAGTTGGTTTTGTCGTGTCTTTAAGATTTCAATTTTACAGCTCAATGAAAAATTAGCTTTCAGATTCGCTATTACCGATAAGACTACCGTCGTACCCTTCGATTTAACAATATTTTAAAAAGCTGTTTACTAATTTTGGTGTAATAAAGTATATTCTAGTGTATTCATTTTAGTACTATTCTAGGACATTCTCGCAAAAAAAGAAGATTTCACTTGCCAATCAAAATTTGCCTTCATCATCCCAGTCAATGAAACTATCCCACGTTGGGTGCCAATAACAATCACACGCATGACGCATTTCTGAACAAGTTACGAGCTTCACTTGGTGAAGAGCCCTTAGCAATAACGAAATGTGACAAACGCCCCTTCATCATGTCTCAGACTAGTTACACTATAATTTGTCCTTATACTATCTTAATTGATTTACGTAATATGGACAAACGAGTTTCGATTCATCTTTCTTAATTGCGTGCGCGTCGATTTTCGTCTTTTTTGTAAATGACTATTTTTCTCTCTCTCTTTTTTTTCGTATTGTAGTAAACTGGTCGCGGGACTGTACCAATTACCGTGACCCCGGAACGTAAAGGGCTATTGAAGGACACCGTGGATTATAGTCAGTACGAGTCTGACAGTCCCTCCCGCTCTGCCCTGGGTAGGAGGACTCATTTGATGATTTGACAAAGATTAAAAAAAAAAATTAATAAACTGGCCGTAATCTTATCATTAGTGGTCGCGGGACTTTCCCATTACCATAACCCCGGTACGTAAAGGGCTAGTGAAGGACACCGTGGATTTTAGTCAGTACAAGTCTGACAATCCCTCCCGCCCTGCCCTGGGTGGGAGGACTCATTTGATGATTTTACCACGATAAAAAAAAAATAGTGTTATCATTAGTAAATGCAAACGATCTGAGGCAGAAGCATGAGCGCGTACTCGCGTAGTGTAAAATATACGTCGATTTTATATTTAAAAAATCTTTTAACAGTTTTCTTCCAATATTTGGCGTAAAGAGATAATAATCAACATTTAATAAATTTAACATGTAAATGTGGTAGTATATACTTGTTTACCTCGTGCACTGATGCTAGCGCCTTTGAGATGTTTCACGTATGTACAAACGTAAACAGCCTACACGCGTGAAACCGACACCCGTTGTAAAAACTCGGCCTCGATCGTGCAGTTGAGGTGTGGTCATACTGTTAGCGATTATGCAGGTAGAAAAATCAAGTCTTGAAGAAGGCAGGATAACGGAAAACGAAAGACTACAATTAATTAAGGCGAGGTTTTCCTGAGCACCGCAGGCATTCAACGCTTACCGCAGCGCCCGCAAGGACTAGCGGATACGTAATGAATTACGATGCGCGATGACACGCGCGCCAAAACTTGCGAAGTCTAGGTAGTAGTTACAGAGTAGAGCAAAGCAGTAAATCAACTTGAATTGATTACTATAGGCACGTTTGTATGTATTTTTTTTTTGTTGCGGTATTATTTTGAAATCAAATTATTTTGATGTCAAGGGCAATTTTGTTCAAAATGAAATACTTATGACGATTAACGTATTTATTTGGAAATATGGATTAATATAATGCAAAACTACCTTCGCATATATTGCATTATTTTTGAACATACAGAATAATTTAGTTAGAAATATGATGTTTACAATCTTAAAATGTTACAATGTTAAAAAGTAAAAAAAAATCAGGACCTTTGGACCATTAGATAAATGCCGTTTGTATTCGACTATCATTATATTAAGTTGGTGATATTTTCGTATCGCAAATAATTTTGGTATTACGTTTGAATGGAGAAATTACTTGGCGCCGGAACCTTAATCAAATAGAAGCTAATGAAAGCTAATATTATTTTTTCTCTAAAAAGTAACGGATATCATCAGTAGAATTGTTTTCATTAAGTACATTATAGTCACATACTCCTCAATTTTAGGATTATTCAAATGAACAAGTTGTAAAGTAATTAACGGAGACACCTTACGCCCTTCCGTATGCTCTATTCACCTATAATACAAATGTTGATTTTGATTAGTTCGTAATAATTACCACTAAATACTTTTTTTAATTAAATAAAAACCGGCCAAGAGCGTGTCAGGCCACGCTCAGTGTAGGGTTCCGTAGTTTCCCGTCCGTTACAATAAGTGTTAACAAATAGCCTTTTTTTAAACTTAAATAATTGATTATACTACAAACTTAGTCCAGGAATTTTGTACCACCTTCTTGTTTTTTTTGCACAAAAACTGTTCTTTCCATCAAGTTCAAAATAATTTTCCTAGAAAGTCCTTATAAAGTTCTACTTTCCAGATTTTTTTCATATTTTCTAAACTTATGGTTCAAAAGTTAGAGGGGGGGGGACACATTGTTTTTGACTTTAGGAGCGATTATTTCCGAAACTATTGACATCATCAAAAAATGATCTTAGTAAACCCCTATTCATTTTTAAATACCTATCCAATGATATATCACACGTTAGGGTTGAAATTAAAAAAAAAATCACTTTCTATTTTACATATAGGGGGGCTACCCTAAAAAAACATTTTTTTCCAATTTTTATTTTTGCACTTTGTCGGCGTGATTGATATACATATTGGTACCAAATTTCAGCTTTCTAGTGCTAACGGTCACAGAGATTAAGCGAGGACGGACAGACAGACAGACAGACAGACATGGCGAAACTATAAGGGTTCCTAGTTAACTACGGAACCCTAAAAAGTGGAGTAAATGACTCACTCGTTATCCCCTGAATCATTAGTCGATATATGCGCACTGCGCTTGGCCTGCAGCTGCATTGCTCTAAAATATAAAAAATCTAGGTAATTTTAAAGCGTGGAGGTGAATTAGGGGTCACGGCAGTTAATAACTAATATTTTTGTAGGAAATGATCATACTGTGTACACTTCCACACTATGACCACTACCTATTTCACATTTGGAGACAGTAAACCATTATAATAAGTGCGTTCACGGTGGCTTTATGAACTCTGATATAGGGTCTAAATTTAACTGCCTTAAATATTTGATGCGGTTGGTAAATCCGCTAGAAAAATAAACCATTATATTATATTCTGTGGTTATAGTCTAGGAGCCACTGAAACATCCCACCCGTTCTCCACAAAGCTAGATTTTTTTAAATTGTATTATTGAAAAGTAACGTTGTAGCAGGCATCTATGTGGTTGCATTATCATTCCTCAAAACGGAGACAAAGTTATTTTGTTTTTGCTCTCACAGTATGACTATAATTTTAAATTCTAACTTTGTGGAAAACAGGTAAGTCGGATGGTTCAGTAGCTCTCCTACTATTAGTAAAGAGAAATAAATATACAAAGGAGGTTTTAATAATTTTTCCAATGCATCCTTACCTTTTTTGTTTATTCAGCCTTCGAAGAGCCAGCGATGACAACTTCTTACTTTTTCTGCCCATTTGTTTACAAAATTATAACCTTGTAAAATGAACAATATTACAAGTATTTTGAAAATTAATATATATACAGGTATTATTATTTAAAATAAATGTTTGTCTCTGTCAGTAATAGAACTAAGCGTGGTGGTGGGTTTGCAAAAAAATTGACGTACATCCGACCTCCGACACGGTCCAAGACCGACTAAATGCCACGGGTCGAGTGTATGAAAAGATGAAATCACCTAATTCTGGACTTACTGGTATGGTTTCTCATCCTTTTACAATAATACTGCTAAATTCTATCTCATTTTTTATGCTCTTTAAGATGGTATAAGTTTTATTATTCAAAGCCTAGTATAACTCAAATAAAATGGTATCCAAACCATGAGTTGGACCTGTTTTTGCGATTTAATTGAATGCAGTAAAGTGCAAGCAATCGTGTATCGAAGAGCAGAAACCTGTAGACCGAAGACTGAAATATGTACTATGTTTTTTTCAAAATTTAAATCCCTTTTATTAAGGAATAATACACAATACAAAATGACGGTTTTGCGTCTCACATCGCCTTAAAAAGAAAGAAAAAGAAATCAGATCATCTTGTTATAATATGAAATGGTAATATGATATCATAAATTAATAATAATTTAGAATTACTTTTATTGAAATAACCTGATTATCGTCTATTTTTTTACCATAATTATTGCATCAGGGAAAAATCAAGTGAAAAATAACTAAATTACCTACGAACTTAATTAGACTTTTATTGACGTTTGTGAAACTTCAGTACCTATCATAATAACAAACCGACAGCAAATTCCGCAACTACATGAAGTAATTTAAACAGTTTAAAATATTTCCTGAAGTGTTACTTAAATGAGTTTATTTCATTGTTGGCCAAAATTGTATTATACAACGTTGTTATCAGTCACGTAAAAAGCAAAATCGTGAAGCGGTAATTTTGTAAGATGTTATTGCAATATTTAGCACAAGAAGTAACACTTTGTAGCAAGACATTGACGTACAATTTCTAAAGACAGTCGGGTAGTTTTTTAGAGAAACGCGCGTGTTTCTAGCTGTTCAAAGCCTGTTTCTATTTCCGTCCCTCACGTGTCACATTTTCCTCAACGTGTTTAATTATCATAGAAACTTATCTTTCAAGGATGATAATAAACAGCTGACATAGTTTTTCGGGCTATACGTATTTATTTTCAAAGAATTGATGCGATACATAGATATATTCGGCAAGTGTGCGCGCGCTATAAAATGAGACACGGCTCTTGTCTTTTTATAATATGTTACATGTATAAAGATAGCATCTTAAAAGGAATTCGATCGTAGATTATATATAGATAGAGAAAATTCGCTCTATTTAAGGATATAATTATCGGTATGAATATTAACGCAACAGTCTTTGAAGTCATAAATTCTTTCAACTTTAAATTGAAAGTATAAAAAGAAACTCATTAGTAAGTGGTGTTTAAATCTGTCCGTAGGTCGCAAATCTTAAAAATAAAGTAGAATAGAGTTTCGAAATTTGTATGAAGAAGCACTCGAAACTTTCTTCATATACAAAACCTTTTAATTTTTTATCTCCGAATTCCGGCCTCTCCAAGACTTTGCATTGAATCGTACTTTATTTCAATAAAAAAGGGCAGTTTTCGTCGTCTTACCTACATTTTTGCAGACTGTTGTGAACCTTAACGCATTCTAGAACCAATTATTGACGGAGGAAGAAAATATTCGGAATAGGCAGAACAGAAGGGCCATAGAAAAATAAATAATTTTATATTAATCTAATGAAAGACAAGATCGAGAGCATTGGCGTTGTGGTTGATAGGGAAAACGGAAGAAGCAAACCTATCGTAATACTATAAGGCCGGGAAGGTAAGCAAACGGGACTTGGAAAGATTTTTAAATACTATATTCGCTTTCCGCTCTAACAGAAGCCTCACAATATAGTACACGTATTATAAGTACACGCGTGTCTGGCGCCGTGTGGGCGAGCGTGCCATCTGTCGCGTTGAGAAACTACTGCTTACCTGGCCACGAAACTAGGCGATAGGTAAGCTGGACCATCGACAAGGCGATTTAGATCAGTGGTTGCCAAACTTTTTGGACCAGGAAATTCTTTGATTTCTTTAACGTATATTTTAAGAAAATAAAATGTGAATCTAAAATTAACTTAGTCAAAACTTTTATCAATGTTTGAATTATAAGAGCTACGAATAAGAATTAGGAATTATTCATGCAATAGACCAGACCAAGCAGGCATTAGATATTAGTTGACGGGGGTCAACCTGATAAAACGGACAAGAAAAACGATAATATTAATGATGGATGCAAAATTATACGCACAAAGCACGGTCCTATAATAGATAATACAGGAGCCATCAATCAATAGGTACCTAAAATTCCAAAACTAGATAATAATAAAGGCAGTTCCGAACTCTGCAGTACAGAAAGTGAATATCCTTTAACAAGAACAAATACGATTGGAATCTTTGGAATGAAAACAGAAACTCCTGAGTTTTGTAGGTCAACTGACTAGAATAAACAGGAATCTAAATGCGTGTTTATGTCATGAGCTAGAAATACAGACAGGCGGAGTATGTTTAAAATAGTAGTCTTTACTTGAGGTGACTTGAGCTTCCATTGTTATCTGATTATTTTGGGAGCGTGCAATGAGTAAACAACTCGTGGGGTTTGTCAACAGTTACATAATAAGGCTTTGCTTACGTTTCTGTTTAAGTATTTGGACTGGGCGCAACAATTCTTGCTTATTTGTTGGTAATGCTAAAAATAATACATAAACAGATCAACTATTGCCAACTTATAAGTTATTAAAATCCAAGATGAGGCTCTACTAAAAATATGCGCAACCAAATATTTACAAGAAATCAATATAATGAAGAAGGTGATTTGAATTTACTTGGAAGACAAAACGAAGAACAAAAATGCAGAAGTCTATGACAGAGATATCCAAGAATTCGACGCACTATCCATACGACTAGTACAATATATATTTATTATGCAAGTTGAAATTAAATATGTTGTTGTATCAGCTGTTTACCATCTGTCGCAAGATTTAAGAGTATGCTGAAGAAAACAAGTTGCTAAGGTCGCCTACTACAAGTTACTGCTATCGCCTTTAGTATCTACACATGCAACTTGGCACAACATTAACGAGAATTACATGGTTTTGTGTCTGCTCTGGACTGTCAATCGATTTGATCGGTGAAATTATGGATTGGAAAGGAGGAAAAAGTTGATTGTATGCAGAGTCGTTCTAAATCGGTACCAAAGCAACAAAGGCAAAACTCCAATATACTCACGAAGTAACAATAGTATTACGTTTCTGGTGGTCAATGCTTACCTGTAACAGAAAAGAAAACATTGGTTAGTCATTTTGCATGAATGTGAATAAATAACAGAATTTGGACGCTGAGGAGCAGAAATTTAATTATCTATTGGAAAATACTTTCAGTTAGCATTTACCCTACTTACAGTACAATTTCACGCCTGTGTCCACGAAGTGAGATATTATGGATACCTGTGGTACGTCATCGTCAAAAGCAAATTCAACTTCGTGATCAAATTCTACAGCTATTTCCTAAATACGCCATGCCACTGACCTTGGCGCCTCATCGGTACGGCACAGCGGCCCAGCACGACGGAAGGGCAAGGCAGTGAGGTGACATTGAGAATGCGGCCACTGCTACAAAACCTAGAAAGCGGTTTAACTTCCACAGCATAAACCCGTTTTGTACTACCACTGGATTTCATTTAATTGACTTGTTAGTGATGCCAATTTGCGAATGTCTAATTAGAATTTATGCTTGATGCGGATATGTTATTAAATAATCAAGAAGATATTGGATAAAACATAGAGATATATGTGTTTTCTAGTTTTAGTGTTTCCGGGTTTCGCTTGCAGGTGCAGCGTAGTGATAAGATTTGGATTGTTGTTATCATTTATCATTGTACCAGATGAATGCACAACGGGAGCCATCTACTCATTGATAACAGTATCAATTGAGGTTTCTGTTCTACTCTCGCTTATTGACGAGCTTTTTGAGATGAAGTATTCGTTAGCCCCAGACAACTTTATAAAAATGAAGGTAGATGAATATGGCTTACAAATAATAGGTACAGTAAAACTCGGATCAAAGATCCACCTGCCATATAGCCCAATGAGTAAATTCAAGACCAAAGGAACACCGACTTATCCATAATCATAAGGACACTTAGTGGAATGAAATCGACACTGCTGATTATATGTCATATCGGTGTGTATCGAGTTTCAGTTCGCCCAGTTTACCTTGCCACTTCATGGGGGCGCTGTTCATAAAGCTAGTACTAACAATAGGTCTAATTCTATACGTTTCTATTTAGTTCCCGGATTCATCGTCTCTCTAGATATAGTGGGCAGCCTATAAAGGCTCTATCAGTACGATACGGGTGATCGCCACGCAATGGGTGGCCCGTTCCCACTGGTAATATGAAATTCTTAGCATTTTCGATACTTGATAATTCATTAGTCATAGTTTACTATGTAAAATGCTGAGGATGTATGGGAGTAATCTTGCACGTAGAGTGCCATATCGGGAATCACATTCTTTAATGCCGGTTTATGAATGTTGAGAGGTACTATATCAGATTTTCAATCTTTGTGCTAAGCTTGGCCGATATTAATATCGTTCACATTCATAACACTTTTACGGTCGCTCTTGTGGTGAGAGTAGTGAGGGCCAATTTAGCAGAATCTTAATATGAATTTCGATAAAATTAAGCTTGACTGAAAGAATAGAATGTTCCATTTTACGAATTTGATCGCAAATGTGGCCTTTTGAACCCCCTGAGACCATCGTCCATGTAACTGAAAATACAGATACATTAATTTTTAACGCTCCTTTCTTGACTTTCCTATTAAAGCCATTAAACGACAAAAAAAAGTCACCACGGAAGCCCTTCGCCTAGTTTGTATAACACTACTCGATATAGTTTCTAACGATCATTGCATATGGCACGCGACGCCGCAGGCGCTCCCTACACCTGCCCGGCCATATGATGAGCTCGGCCAAACGATGGCTGTTTAGCCACAGTACACGTACACATACAGTATTACAACTAGGAGAGATAGCGACACGGCAGACCTTAGCATAATTCAGGTACAGGGTACTTGTATGTAAGGACAGTCGTTTCGAGATTAGTAGTTGCGTTTTATGTGTGAAATGCTACACGAAATCAAGTTTACTTGACAACCCTAGCACCCTAAACACAAGCACGAGTGCCGTTCGATTCCACACAATAAAGGGCATACCTAGTTGATTTACTGGTTATTTTTATAATGTGGTATGAGTGTGTGTCGTGACCTCCAAACTTTTTAATTTATTCTGTTTGATAGGGCTCACATTTGGTCGTTAACTGTTTGGCTTCTGGCTTTTTGTGATAGATAGCCAGTTTTTCTAAGATTTTCTCGCGTGGCAATAAATATATTTAGGATTGAGTAGCCAACCTTGTTTATTTTGTGAGTCAGCAGCGGTTTTTGTTTTGGATTTTTTTAACTCTGTGAGAGCTTTTGAATAAAAATTGTGAAGCCGTGTAATTTAATATTTAAATAATGGAGGAGGATAGGGAACGATAAAAATGTTACTGAATAATTAAGTTTAACTTTAACGTAGGTACTCGTAAAAGCTTGCATAATGTGTTTTTTCGTTGTTTTAAAATCATTAAAATAGTAGATCAAGCCGCAAGTCTGTATCTGGGTTCCAGATATTTCTAAATCATTAAAGATTTAGAAATATCTGGAACCCACAAGAAGATATAACTCTGCACGAAAATACAAGCGTCACATTGACCCATTTTACTGAGTTTACTGTTATTGCTTTGGTGTAAAATTGGCAGTTAACATCAAAACAAGAATTTATTTTTGCCATTTAATGAGAATTTCTTATCACGCTTTTTAAACTTTATCAATATTAATTATCAATCTTTTGGTTTTTCTCTAATGTGATGATTTTTTCAGAACGCCCTTTTAACACACAACGTCCGAAAGGTGTCAGTTTTTCACCGAAATAGAATAGTCGATAACTGAACCTTGAGGAGAAATAATTATTTTGTTTTTTTTTTCTCCCTGCAGGTTTATTTGATTATGACGACGTAAATACATAATGAACCGTTAGTGGTTTTTATTATTACATTTATCTCATATTAATGTGAGATAAATATGTTGAATAACAATGATTTATGTTTGTAGGTAAAAAAAATTCGGGTGACCGATAGGGCCAAAACTTTCAAACCCCTTTTAGGTATATTACCGTAAAAAAATCACGTGATCATCTTAAAATTGTAAGATATTTTTTTCGTATTATTTACATTGAGTAATATTATAATTATCTAAACATTTTAACACCTATTATACAAGAGTTAATTAATCACAAAACGAAACTATGTTAATGTGTAATTCGGGGAAATAAAACATAACATACAAAATTGCGTGAATTTGGGGGAGTGGGCCGCATAATATTAAGAGATCGTAAAATCTTACGACTAGGTTGGAATCTATAATCCTAGCTTTTGATATATTGAGAAAGTGAGTTTGTCTGTGACGTTTTAAAGACTAAACCGCAGAACCAATTTTGATTAATTTCCCGGAGACGGTAATAGGAGGAGGGTACCGACCGGAGCGCAAAAGCTAGTAAAGTATTAATTAGAAGTTTTTTGCTTGACCATGACACTAATTTCTAATTGTCAATTGGATAAAAAAATGGTTTTGTATTTAATTTTTTTGTGAAAATATCTTATGCTCTAACTGTACAACTCTGAGTTTTCTAGCAATAAGGGGAAGAGCAGGTAAATCCGAGGGGCACAACTACTCTAGTAGATAATAAAAGCACTGATGAGTGTCATCTGTCATACTGCGTGACCTACTGGTGTGATTTGTATGCTATTATAGCTCAGCGCGCGGTGTCTAAAGAAAAGATCAAATGGCGATTTGTAAATACGCTGCCTGAGAACTAGAATTAGAATTTTAGTTATGATTCATTAATTAAATTTCAGAATTCAAAATAGTTTCAGATAAAATTATTATTTTACTTATTGAAATATGCAAATGTTTCAATGATTCATTAATTATATTTTACAGTTCAAAATAGGTTCCGCTAAAATATTATTTTAATAATTTGAACATGCAAATGTTTGAATTAGTGAAATAATATTTTCTCTAGGGAACTATTAAACTCAAACCCACCATGTAATTCATTTGCAAACATCATTAGTACCTAATACCTACGCAATAAAGATCACTAATAATGCAAATTACAAACTAGTACAGTCACCTTCGCGTATTACGAAACTAAAACAAGAGACGATCAGAGGTTATTGACCCGAGATTATAACTAAGGACATAATTATGCGCTTTTAGGAATGTCCACTATGAATCAAAAGTTAATCCAATACTGATATAAAAATAAATCTCGACAGTGTAAATAAAGAGCTTTGACACATTCCAGTTTTAATCCAGACACGGACGTAAAATCACACATCTAAATGTTACCTTACGACTTTGTAATCCATTGACGCGTGCCTGTGTACGAACCTCTATGGATTTGTATTGCGATAGTCGTTTGGAAACCAAAGTCGTAAGGTATCGGAGATTTGCGTTCCGTTGTGTAGGAAAGGGCTAAAGTTACATTAGTTAGCATTATTTTCCAAATAGACTCTGCCGGTGAGGGTCCATTTGGACCAGGATATAATAGACCTTTCAAAATGTACGCCACTGATCCCGGTCTCGAGCATTGCTCCATACCAAGGAAGGATAACTATAATATACACGATTTAGCACCTCAAAAAAAAAAAACTAGTATCATTAGGTTATAATATTTTTTGCGAGCAAAACCTAAAGCATAATTTCATAGTATACTACAAATACTTCCAACTGTATCGTGTGACATAACATTTAATATAAAGTATTTCGTACGGCCGTACGGCGGAAGTCGGTTCATCGAGCGCGCGATGACATGAATCTAGGAAACATTGACCTCGCGGCATATTGCACTGTCCTGCAGAATAAGTGGTCGATCAGTAGCTTTTTTTTAAATATCTTTTGCTTGTTTCTGTGTCAGTGTGCCTTTTGTGGAGATTGACATCGATTATGAGTGATCGAGAAGTGGTTTAGCAGGATTATTTTGATTGGTGACATGTCATCGTTTTGTGTTATGTTTAACTATGAGCAGTTTAGTCGGAGATTTTGTTAATGAATAATCTCAGATTTTGATTGCAATCGTATTTTAAATCCTTAATTAAAATTTTATAACTCATAAATCAATTGATACATTTTTCTTACTTGCAGTTGTAGTTACGTTTGCAAAGCTACTTTCTATTTAAACACTAATAAATATTTTCACTTTTATCAGGATGTTAATCAACGAAAGAATAAACTCTCACACAAATAATACTTTTATTCTAAAACATAACACGTCTGTCATTAAGAAATCATTACGCATATCATTTACATCGGCAAAGTGAATGTAAAATAATTTAGTTTTCTTCAGAAACGATCATGACTTGGATAGATTCCAAAGATTACAAAATAAAAGTTGTACTGTGGGAAGTGAGCAATCATAACACGATCGTTCAGATTTAATTCAACAGTATTTGTCAACTGGGCGTGAGTCATCCGAAATGATTCATCCTCATTGCTCACCATGATTCCCTGCGACTGTCATTACAAAAACAGTTCACAACTCCACACGCATTATTTGACCTCCCCCAAAATATCTATCGGCCATACAAATATTTGTCCTGTTGCGGAACGGAAACCGCAAAAAAACCGGCTTAAACACACATCACTATCGGACTTTTTAGGCATACACAATTTTTAGCACTAGGCCACACATTCCATTGGCAATCGCAATACTAATTTTCTCTCTTATTGTTAGCTGCCGATAGACATTGAAAAAAGTGGAATGAATTTACCTCAACTTCAAGGAATTATGTTACATTAATTCTGCAAAATCAAAATCAATTCATTTATTTCAAGTAGGCCAGTTACAGGCACTTTTGAACTGTCAAAAGAACTGCAATTTTAACTGTTAAATTTAAGGGAAAAATCAACAAATAATTCCTTAAGTTTAAGCAAATATATTTAACATAATTCCAAACTTTTGGGTGTATCCTGAATGAATTGGCACCAGAACGTGAAGATTGCCAGCCCAATGTTGTTGAAGTCCGATCTCGTAAAATTATCCTGTCCGCACAACAACCGCATCCAAATCTTGTCATTCCCGTCAGCCGGCCGGTAGCCACGTTCTATTTTAGCTAGATGTTAACCCACATTCGCGCCAACACTACAAATTAACTAACTGATTAGTCGTTGAAAATTTAAACAAGAATGTTACATGTTTGCTAAACTATTGGGGACAATTGAGGACAGTGCATGTTTTGCGGAATGCGAAGCGGTCGTAATGTGTGCCGGATTTTCTTGTCAAGACGTAAGCTACTAGATTTTTGTCGTCAACTGTACTTTTTTTAAAAGAAACGTGAGAACATATTTTAAGTACACAAAAACTAAAATTACCAGCAGAAAGCAACATTTAAAATTATTAAATATTGAAATTGAGTCTTACTGAACGGTTTTTTGTCAGATAAACACCTTAAGC
The DNA here is from genome assembly GCA_943136025.2 of Agrotis puta. Classification (NCBI taxonomy): domain Eukaryota; kingdom Metazoa; phylum Arthropoda; class Insecta; order Lepidoptera; family Noctuidae; genus Agrotis; species Agrotis puta. The sequence goes on from OW964168.2 coordinate 2,685,859, forward strand.
AACAGCTTTAAGCTTCGAAAGTTTTCAGACAATACAAATAAAGACAAATTATGATTGTTAAACCAAGACATAAATAATACTCAAGAAGCCGCCTGAAGCGCTGCTAAATCGCGAATTTCCCTCATCTGACAACAAACGCGAGTTTGATGACTCCGCGGCGCGTATGTTCCCACTCTTATCTACAATAATTCTGCACCCACTTTCATTTAGGTAATTGTACTCGAGTCTAAACACCTGTCGTCTTCGCAGGCTATTATTAGCGTTCAGCGTGGTATATTTAGATTAATCGCGACATCAATTTCGCAATAAAAACCGATAAAATATTCATCGGTGGGTCATTATTTTGACAAATAAGTGTATATTTCTTTATTTAAGGGGACACTTCCGTCAAGTTATTTTGCGTCACAGCAGACTATAAAGTAACGGATTTGCGTATATTGAAATGTAACAAATTTAATGGCTTTCTTACATAAATATGAGGAACCGTCATGTTTATGATTATGTCGATTAATTATTTAGTTGTATCATGTAATATGAATTTCAATATGAAAGTGGCAGCAGCAAGGGTTAACATTGCATAATGTCGATTATGCCATACAGATTTTAAGCAAAATTGGGTATACGGCGTTTATGATTGCACTCCTTAAATAAAACGATGTCAAACTGTTGACGGGTGATTTTATAACTTCAATAATTCTAATATATGCGTAAAACTTTTGTTATAAACTTTCTCACCGCTGTTATTCTAATGTTTATGTAGTTTATACGTAAATTCTATTGAAATGACTTAAGTTTCCGACTCTTAAAAATTTATGCACTTACGTAAATATTTCAATGTGTTGACATTATTATTGGCAAACATTTTTACCGCTAATAAGTCAATTAAAACTTATACAAAATGCGACTGTAACATTCTTTAAGCAAATAACGACCTTTTACAGAGCATTGCTAAATCGAGCATATATTATTAAAACGGCAATGTACAGCAACAAAAAGCAATATAATCGTCGGAAACATTGCATGCTTAGCTTCACTATTAACTCGACTATGATAAAGACAGTTACACTACATCCAGTTCCCGTCTTGCGGTGTTTCCGAACGTTGCGCAAGCGACTCCCATCTTAGCACGCGACTATAACACCGGAAATTCTTTTTAACTGTTTTATTTTTATTGCAGGTGTTTATTAAATTAGCTAGCGCAACAAGACAGAAGCGATGGGTGTTGATATCCTAAACAGATACAAAACGACTGATTGATTGAAGTCATGATTTTTTGAAGTTCAATGACCACGTGGTACTTGAAATATCAGTTATTTTTTGTGCAAACTTTATAGACGTGATAGTATTGATATCAATGATATCGAAACACGGTTAGGAATTGACAGATTCTCTTTAAATCAAGTACAGTACCTGCGGTCATTGAACCCTTTTTTTTGTTCCTCCCGTCCCACCCAGGACGGATGGGAGGAACTGTCAGACTTTTACTTACTAAAATCTACGGTGTCCTTCAATAGCTCTTTACGTTCCGGGGCCATGGTTAGAAAAGATATGAAAATTCTTTGACCGTTAAATTGGAAGCATGCAAACTTCGGTTTAGTCGTGATTCGAAATAGTTTTTATCGTATTTTTTTATGAATAAGTAAAAGAGGTAATTCGATTGATCAGAGTTTTTTTGATAGCCTATTGTGTTTTTGAAGATAAGAAAGTGTTTAATTTGAAATGGCGAATTTAAATGTTGATAGTGCAATTGATTTAGCTTTTCAAGATGTAAGTCTAGTCTTTTGTTGCAAAAATGTATAAAATAGAAAGTTTACAATTTCATTTTTTTTCAGATGCCTGCTTGCCAAATTCATCAAATCAAATAACATAATGCACTGACATTTTGTTCCATTAACGACTGCACAATTTTTGTTACTCGGGTAAATTGGAAAGATTTGACATCTACCACACGTACTGCCCGCGTAGTGGACTACAGCCTACTACCTCGCATAGAGAGGATGCCTGTCTCCCAGCAGTGGGAAAGTTAAAGGCTGAGTAAAGAATTCCCACCCTAACCTAGGTAATTAAAAACACGCCGTTCTAGCAATAACAATGGTATGTTTGTAATGAAAGATCCATAGAAAACGGTTATGTATTTAAACTTGTTATTTTAATACAAGAGGTTCCTCTCGTAGGTCAAAACAATAATCGCCATCACCATTGAAGAATCATAAAACAATGGTTTCAATCAAAAGATAAAAATAGAAAACAATTTCATTACAGTGGTTCCTCATTGCTCTTATCAAGTCCTTTACAAGTTTTACTTAGGAAACCATGGAAGTGGTGGTGAACAAAAATATTTTTTAACGTACCATCAATAAAAAGGTCGCGGGACTAACGAATTACCGTGACCCCGGTAAGTAAAGGGCTATTGAAGGTCACCGTGAATTTTATCTGACAGTCCCTCCAGCCCTGCCCCGGGTGGGAGGACTCATTTGATGATTTTACCACGCTAAAAGAAAAAAAACACCAATAAAAAAGTCTTCTACAGATTGTACTTCGGTGAATGTGCCCAAGAACTCCACGTCCACATCCCACCAGCCCCCTTCTGTCATCGCACATCTAGACGCACCGCAAATTCGTCTTTTGTAATGCGAACAGCGAAGGAGTGGAACTCTCTGCCTTCGTCTGTGTTTCCGAACGCATGCATAACCCTAATCTCTTCAAATTTAGAGTGAAGGGGCTTCGTCTGGGTGAGCTCGCTCTATCGTCAACCTTGTCGCTGCCACCCTGACCTAGACTAAGGTCAAGAGCGAAACCCATCTTAGATAAAAAAAAGAGATCCAAAACTATAATATACCGCAATGTCATGCCCTTTTCTAATGGGGATCGGCAGATAGTCACCTGTTACGATCCTTACATACTCCTTTTACTTACACAAGTAGATCGACTCAGTCGAGTCGAACGCTTAACGTTTTTACACTTGCAGCCCACTTAAAGTGTACACTGTTTACTTACGACATCCAATACAAAATACTTAATATCTGTTGATTAAGAACTGGTCTTCAGTATTCACAGTTTCGTTCGTATTTGGAACACTAATTAACTTTTTTTTTCTATTTCGAATTTTATTTATAGTTACGTACGAGAACTACGATACTGATACTAATTATAATTCGTTACACTGTAAGCCACAATTAGTAGTGACGGGTGAAGATTCGACGAAAATAGACTATAGTGCCCCACTCTAGCGCTTTAGCGATAGTTTTTCCTAATTGAACACAACAGGTTAAGGTTTTTTTTTCAGTATTATTATATTTTATTTTTTAAACATTCCCGTTCAAACCAAAGTTACAGCATAGCATGTGAATAAATTGGAGGTACTTATTCTCAATTGTTCGATACACCGTATATATTTGCAGTTTTCAACGGAGCACCAGTTTAGCATGATAAAATAAGTTACTTCAGTACAATATTTTGATAAGTTAACTTCACTGCAATAATAACTGTTCCATTGCGTGTTGCACTTTTTTTACAACAGTGTATTATTTATGCGACGGTACGTGTAAAATGACTAGGAAATTGTCAGTAATTGTTACTTCGTTGATCGATACTTCATTAACTATTTCGCCTTCTGGCGTGTTTAAATTTTGCATACACATATGGGTTCCTAGTTTTTTTTGTCCCGAAGTGGGTTAGTTTTTAATTAATTCTTTTTCCTTAGTAGCTCAGTAAGTCAGTCATGTTTGTTTTTTTTTGTTAAGTGGCGATGGCACGGCACCTGACTGTATGGCAGTAGTTACTGCGAAAGTATATTTTCAATTAAGCACAAAGTTTCTATTTGATTAATCAAACGAAACCAATGGAATAACAAGATCTCTCAGTTTCAAATTAAACAACGGAGGAAGGAAGTTGTTTTTGATAATGTTTTATTTTCAGTCTCTAATCGCTTCAACAGGCGACATAATATATTTAAGTCAATTACTCAATTATTAAAAAATCGTCGTAATATAACAAATTATTCATAGTTTATTTTTAGCCTCTAAGCGCTTGAACAGGCGATATAATTTAATTAAATTAGATTAAAATTCATCGCATATAACAAATTAATCCAATTACTGAAACAGAGTTTACCTCTAGTAACTTGTTCTATGGAACAATCTATGAAATCTATCATGGCGCCTTATACACCTGCCTACTTGTACTAATCTATTTTTCAACATCTCGATTCTAGTTTTGCATTTTTTTAAGCGTTTTTGTTTCCAACTAGGAGTTATGTCGGCTTTAAATATTTACATAATTTAATTTAGTATTGGTGTTAATGTATTTTAGTGTCCGTTTAGTTAGCAATAAAATTCAAAGCCAAAGACATTCCAATAATAGATTTGTACTAGAATTCATTCAATGTGAACAATTCCAATGAACAAGCGTTTGTTTAAAGGTGTTAATCGTAGGTTTGTAATTGACGATTAACGGATCCAAGTAATTAATTCGTCATTAGATGTCATTAAGCTAATTAGTTTTAATTTTAGGTCAGAATTAATGGTCAAACTCATTGTCAGTTTATCACAATTCAATGTCTATTTGTCACGGAATCGGAACAATCGTTAAAAAAAAGCCATTTTAGATCATTGACGCCTTTTTACACTGCGGTGCAGAATAATTGACCAATTTAGTTTTATCTATTTTGAGATATCGCTTGTCTGTCGGTTGAGACTAGCCTTATGTCTTAGTATGGTAGATAAAACAAATACGATAACCTCTGACCGCAACGATGACTAATATGTTATTGAGAATGTTACGATTACAATCTATGCCAGATCTCTCCGGAGAGTAAAAATATTTAAGAAATGTGTCATTGGATTAGACCCTTTTTATCCGCTCGCGTTCCGTTGACCGAAATAACGGCGCATTCTTGTTTTACTTATTGTTTTTTTTTCTCACATCTTTCCAGACAGATCCACAGATGAATCTAGTCTTTAAAAGCATTTCTAAGCTAATCTTCTTGAACGTTCGCCATGCCAATCTAAACGCTCTCGTAACAAACAGTTGCATAGCGTGTCGCCAAGTTATTATACACTGTATGGGGATTCTATAGTAGAAAGCGCCCGAGTAATTGGTGATTTCAATTAACATACAGTATTATGGCGGTGTGAGTAAATTTTATACCGAGACTTGCACTTTCTACGTTTTGAGCACGATACTTCCGAGTCGCTTTCCTTGGTCAATTTAAATTCTTGCGTTACGACCTTGTGGCTTATGGGTTACGACAGATGACGTTTTATTGTGGTTCTTTTTGCGTGGCTTGAATTGTAATTCGTGATTCATACGTGAGCGATTAAATTGTGGTGATTCATTAATTTGATGTTATCTGTAATTTTTAACTTGGCCAGCCTTAGTGGCGTTTGTTTGTGTATGTGGACACTTGTAGCACATGTTGTTACGTTTTACTATGACTTAATTCATGACTTGTTTGTTTAGGTATTGAATCATCTTCATCAAGTCAACGTAAACAGACAAACGAGCTTCTAAACCAGAAGCTCGTTTGTCTGTCGTTTCTCTCTCGTTTATCTTATTTGTGAGTAAATTACCAAATTGAAATTAAGGTTTCGGCGTCGGATATGAATGAAACTGAAAGTTTTTTTTTCATATGTTGTCCGGCACAATCTGCATCATGCAAGGGTTAATTATAAGTTTTTTAATAAGGACAGAGAAAATAGAACAAACTCGTACTATATCAGGTCACAGAGTCCACTGACCTCAATACACTACCCTACTGCGTACGTTATCAAGTAATGAAAGAAAATTCCTTCATAATTACCTCATTTCACGTGACAATTAAAAACTGCGACCAATTCGTGACAAACGAACAAACGCCGTATCTATTCCGACTAATTAGAAGTAATATATTCAAAATTAAGTAAGCCGATGTCCAATGTATTGAGAAAACGATATTACTAATTGTAATTAGTTTTTTTTTTCTTAAAGATTAAGTGTTCATCGTTAGTTAGAAGTGACGTTTACATTGGATTTTATGGAGATTAGGTGTATTATTCGATTTAAATGTAAATTTTTGTTCCTCTTCGTAAATGTAAACAGAGAACTAGAAGTGTCTATGGAAGATAATAAAGTTTAAAAGATAACTACTGCAGATGGAAAGAAACTCTAAAAATTATAATAATCATAAAGTCATCAGACGATACTAGAAATGTATATCGTTCCGTGTAATAAATTAAGTTACAATTGACCCTAAGTAAGCTACTCGTAACAAAGGCCAAACAAGACATCTGGAAAGTACTCTTCTTCATAGAAAATACCATAAGGTTTTGGTACCATTTTGTTTAATTGCGTCAAAGCAATCAAAAATATGCGCACTTTCGTTTTCTTTTTTCTATTAACTTGCGCACTATCAATCTTTCGGTGAAGGGCCATTTCGTTACCTAACTCTTCCAACATATTTAATTCTTACTCAATTGTTCTAAAAATAAATATATTTATATTTAAATGCATTACGAAAGTGAAATAAATGTTTTATTTATAAACATTTTTGCGCGATATGAATATAAAGACAGTTGATTAAATGCGGCGAGGTAAATGACTCGATGTTAGAACGTGGTCAATGTAAAAGGAGTTAGGAAGTATCATAGCAGGCGGTCTTTTTTAGTTTCTGTGTAGTTCAGTGGTGTATGTAATACACTATAGCAGCAGTATGATATTTATTAAGCTATCACCACCAATCAATTAATCACCTATGACGTCGTTATTTATAGAGTTGATTGGATTTTGCGTAATTCGACACCACCTAAAAAGTTCATGAAGAAAGCGGTAATCAGAAACAAAAACAAAATTTTACTGCCTACACCATCACCCAACAGTCAGGCTCGACGGATGGATATGATGGATTGAGGCGTGTGTTCATATATGACAATGAAATTTGCGTGATTTTTCCTTTCTGCCTCTAACGTGTGTATATTAACTGGTTTTAAAGAGCCCTCCACCAACCAACAACCGAAAAGTTTGGCCATAGGCCCAATTATTTTATAGCCAGCTTCTAGTCTAATCAAACACAGTTGAATACCAGTATTATATTTGTTTATGGACTTTATGGAGCGAAAGCATTTCTGTCATCCACGCCTTTTTTTCCAAAACATATAACATACATAATTGGAACTATTTAAGCAGTTTACTATGCGCAAAGGCTTTTAAGGAACAGGGTGGAGTTTTACTCTGCAAGAGTCTGACCCTTCTCTCCACCTAGGGCAGAAGGACTCATTAGATGATTTTATCAATACAAAACCCTAATATACATCACTTTTTTAAACATAGTTTAGGACTCTCAATATCGGGCATGCGGGCAGCGAGTAATGGGCGACTTGCTGTCCGACCATGGACCATGCCCGGGTCGACGGCGCGTTGTGTTCCACGCGCGCCTCAAAGAGTGTCAGCATAGTGACGGGGCCTGTAGAGGGCCAAAGCCTGCCGGGATCGCGGGACCTAGGGATTACCGTGACCCCGGTACGTAAAGGGCTATTGAAGGACACCGTGGATTTTAGTCAGTACAAGTCTGACAGTCCCTCCCGCCCTGCCCTGGGTGGGAGGACTCATTTGATGATTTTACCACGCAAAAAAAAAAAAAAAAGGACTCAATATAAATTGTTAAAAACTAATCATCATTTTGTCTAAGGTCAAACATATTGATCTCAATTAGTCGTCACGTGTCAAATCTTGTTTTAGTATAAAATTCACGTGACGTATCAGATTAAAGTGCCAAAGCCGATAAATTGACGAAATTAGATTAGGAATCACCTTAATGTTTTGTTTGGACAATGATACCTAAAGCTGCGTCTACACTCAGTCGAGCATGAGGGAAACGAAGAGTCATGTTAAAAGGGCAGGAAAGGAACCCATATAGTTGCATCTATTCAGAAGTTAACAACTTATAGTTTACTTAAAAAATACACTTATCAAAAAATTAAACATGTTTCGTAGCGTAGACGGACCAAGAAGCCTCGATTAAGAACCCTTACTATGCGAGTACGCGCACAACTCGTGCTCTACTCTTGCTTCGCTCGTGCTCCAGTTGTATTTGGCAAGTATAAACGCTGCCTAATATCATTGTTAGGGATATCGTTTCATTACAGAGGCGACCTTCAGAGTAATAGGATTCCCTTAAAACAAATGGGTAATTATATTTAACGGAGTTAAGTAATTAAGGGATTTAAGATCAACACATATTTGTTTAGGCGCAGAATTATTTTGGTAAGCCGATTAGTCTTAAAAATGGACGAAAGAATAACAAAATATAATTAGTAAACAAGCTAATTTGTATTTGTTTGGGTTCAATTTTGCTGATGGAATATAAACTCTTGGCATTGTCACCAGAGAATACAACAGTCATTATCCTCCTGCTAAATTTTCTTCTTTTCCTTTTCCTTATTTCTCTTTCCATAGGTATTGCTCGTCATCTCAACAGTCACCTCCATTCTAGCCATACCATTCATCGTTAATATGCTTTAAAAATCAAATAGTGAGCTTTAATTTAGCTGTGAGAACACGAACTAGTCTACAATGTCAATCAAACTAATATCTTCCAAACTTTTAATGCCTGTGTATTTCTTTCAAATAAATGAAGTCTAAAGCTAAAACAGTCAACGCCTGCAAGATTTAGGCACTGACAACTCAAAGTTATCAAAATTATTTACCTATCTTAAGATATTAGTGATAGTCAAATAATCAGCGACGTGGACGATAAAAGAATAATTTTATGCTAATCTTAATTATTTTATTTTTTCAACACGTCTGGTAATTCGAATTAAATAAAAGAATCATTACCATTTACTGGCCATGATATAAAGATTATGATTAATGTGTTTTCACTATCAAAAAGCCAAAGCCTAAATAAAATAGCTCAAAATGAGTATCTACGACGAGAGAGTGAAGTTCCAATAGCGTGGTTAGCACATAATGTCGCTTAGGCTCAATTCCTATTGCCCCAAATATTTTTACCGAGATTTTACTAAGCAAAATGGAACTTGGATAAGACCTAACTGAGAAAATTCTCGAAATATTCCGCGCAATATTTTTTCCAGTTCGTTTCTCGTAATTTAATTGTAACATGGTAGATATACCATGTTACAAAATAAGTACAAAGTTCGTTATGCTATGTAAGCTTACGATACAAAAATCCGCTTCTATTTCATTTCGCGGCAATGTAAACTGAGCTTTAATGAGAAAAAACGAGTATATTTATACGGATTACAATTCTATGCACATGTTAACGTCAAACCCATCAAACTACGGATACATTCTTCCGCCTATTCCTATACATAAAGAAAATAAATATAGAAAATCAAACAACAAGAAATGCTCAAGAAAGTACGCATAGACTTGTCGGACAAGACATACTTGTGCCTTCAAGGAAAATGATTTATACTATTCGTTCGCTACTTTTTACCTCGAGTTATTCTCATGAACTATTTAATCGCAGCGATTAATCGTAACGACTGAATGTCGGATTAAAAAAATCGCGTGTTTTGACATGTGGATTGTGGATTAATGTTTGTTATTTGAATAGCTTCTTCAGCCTTGGCCTATTGCTACTTAGTAAAATGGAACGGTCGTATTAATTAGGTACATAGATATTTCAAGATAACTCAGTAATGAAATAAGTGCTAATCATTTTTTTTAGGCCGACTCTCAGGACCAATAATTTAGCGCGAGACTGTCTAAAGAGGTTACCGCGGCCTTGGAAGTTGGAAAGCCATTTGAATACACAAGAGATTTAAGTAATTACGAATGGGATGGATGGACAGGGTGGTATGACAATTTGATAATTTTCCACCCCAAAAAAAGGACTTTTAAGTAATAAATTAGCCTAAATTTGAAAAAAAAATATTCACTTCTTGACTCCACTCAAACATTTCCTAAGCAAAGTTTTAAAATCTTACAATGAATCACCACAAAGTACAGTCACGCACACTAGCGGTGGAAATCAAGCGTTATTAAATATGACACGAAAGTTGAATGAAACGACCTCTGTATTACATAAGCTCATATAACCAGAGAGTAATCACTGTAACCCACGTTTACAACGTGTTACATACTTGCTAGGAAATGTCAAGAAATTCATTAACTATTATATAGTGTAATTTTACAAATTAATATTAATTATTATGGCTTAATAAGAAACTAAGTTTATGACTGTGTTGAATACGACAATTTTTTTTTTTGTAAGGATAGAACTAACATAGATATTCTAGGAGTTTCAACAGAATATCTACGGGTCTCAAATAGTGACGAAAACTAGTGACGGGGCCCGCTGTGGGGGCCAAAGCCTGCCGGGGTCGCGGGACTCACGAATTACCGTGACCCCGGAACGTAAAGGGCTATTGAAGGATACCGTGGATTTTAGTCAGTACAAGTCCCTCCTGCCCTGCCCTGGGTGGGAGGACTCATTTGATTATTTTACCACGAAAATAAAAAACCCGTGCAAACCCGGTGAACCCTCAAAGCCTTGCCTTGGATGAACTGGCCAAACCTAATGCATTGGAAGTATGTTAGTCACTGCTGTTAATGTTTACGGAAGTAACTGTCAAAACGTGATGTACTCTTTTGAATTTTGTATGTACTCTTCCGTTTTGAGGTTAGGAGGAGGTCAGGAAATGGAAGTGCGACGTCATTACCCAGCGGATGCGGTGTTACGGTGTTGCATGACTAGTGGTAGATAATTTAGTGATGTAAGTACTAATTAGGCAAAGACTTAGCCTCAACACTGAATAGTGTCACAACTCAGCATGAGATGGACAAAACGGTCAATTGTTCATAGAAATATCGTCACTTTTGATTCCGGGTGTATGAGTAGATAGTGTATAAAAATAGAACGTCAAAAATAGTGTAAAAAGAATTTGGGCACGTATTACGGTGATGAAAAGCACCTGTCACTATTTCTCCCACTCGCAGACCGTGGAAAGCAACAGTACAAACGAAATTCAAAACCACTTCCTAAAAATTTCTCACACACCGATTGAGACAGATAAAACCGCATCTAACGACTAAATCGTCGGTAAATCCACAGACGTATTCATTTCATTCCACGTATAAAAACATTCTAAAAGCAGGTCATTCATCATTTACTAAGACTCGGAAACTAAGTTAATAATACCAGGTCGTATGTGAAAACTTAAACCTCGTTACGTTGAGGTTACAAAATTTAAACACCTCATTCATACAGCGTTTGTTGTTAACATTTACGTAATTACGTATACGAATTAACGGCCATTGTGTTAATTGTATAAGAGATGTTGAAAATGTGTAACAAATTATACAATCTTACCCTTCCTTCTTCAGCCGGTGTATTTAATAAGTTGCAAGTTTTTCAATATTATTGGCATCGATTCCGTGACTTTCATTTCTGATACTCCACTTTTCATTGAACAGGATCGAGGTCGCCTTTAAATCATGATTTAAGAAAATGAAAGCATTTTTTGCGTGAAAAGGTAAGTAAGAAGCAGACGTCTTAAAAAAGAGTCTGTGAAATACTTCAGAAAAACATGTTGGCATGGCACTGCTATTGTAAGATCACCGAAACGTGAACGTACAAAAACACATTTGTAAATAAAAGAAGAAGTCTCTTAACATATTTATTTCGATGAGTCTCCAAAAAATACCGATTCATCACGCTTAGACGTGCAACAGGAGGAATTAATTCGTTACAGTCATCCATCAGATTATGTCAAATGGGACAAACAAGTTCGTTGGCACAATGTGCTAAACTTGATCAACCTGTTGTACATGCATACGTAAGATTTAAGTGCACGCATTTCAGGTCACATTATCTTAAAATGGTATCGTTTAGACTTGATATTAGGAATAATGGCAGCTAAATATAGGAGTTATGTGTCGTTTATAATAAATTATGACTATGCTTCATCAATATCAGTCCGTATAAGTCATGTGCTGAACATAGGCCTCGACTGGATGACCAAAAGGAGATGTCCCAGATAAGTTGTATTTACAACGTTTGGTAGATGGATAACTAACCGAAGAACCCTATCATACATAATATCAGCGCTCTGATAACTACCTGACGGGTCCATTATTCGTCTTGCGAAACATACTAATGAAGTGCAATTATCCAAGTCTAGACACACGACGCAAGCTTAATAAACTATTCAATTCCAATCCGGCGCCACTCAAATAACATCGTCAAAGAAGGTAAAGTTACCGATATGCAAATACATGTCCCCTAAAAGTTAACGGAACATCTCGTACGTTTACACCCAAAACCACAAGCAGAGTCGTAAAACTTGATGCATAACTCACGCGGTCCGGAAAACTTCCAGATTTCAACACCCGAGATATTTTACTTCGGACACGCGTTGGCTTAGTGAATCATTTATAGGTGTACATTGAAACTGGTGACTAAATATTGGGTATTGTTTTTGCGAAGGTGACTTTGGACGAGTAGGTTTAAACAATAGGAAAAGTGGTGAGCAATGACTAAAGTCAGACCATTAATTTATCATCATTAGTTACTAATAATGAAAGACCAGAACTCTTAGATCGGATTTTTTTGTCTTCGCTTCGCGATTTAAGGGTCAGCTTATTGACAACTTGCCTACGCCCAATCTATCCAGCGAGGCATTTAAAATCAAAAAAATACTACAAAACTAAAGCAAGCATTGAATTTAAGAATATCTATTTCATACTAATAACCAGTTGTTTGTGAATAGACTGGTCCTAGTTTCTCTCCGAGCACTTGTCTTCGCGATTGACAGTTGTCAACTTGGACTCGATAACCGACCGACACATTCATCAATGCTCAGTAAAGTCATTATCAAATCTATTCTCCTCTCTTAGTACTTGTTATGTCATCATCCGTGACTGTTGGAGTTGATCATGGTCTATTTGGAAGACCCTATGTTCGGCAATTATCAACCAGTTTTAGCACCTTCATTATTTTTTGCTCCAGTTTCTTAGGCGTCAAATCTTATCAGAAATCTAATCAGCCAATAGAGATCCCGACCAGGAAACCTCTATGCCGCCCATTAACTCGAATCCCACATTCACCTCATAGTCGCCAACGCGATAGATTCCGGTAATCCCACTCGCTAACGAGTATCGAGTGTCGAGTTACGATTGCGTACGAGTTGACTCTCGATTTCGTCGCGAGAGGAATGTCGCCGGGGGAGTCGACCGACCCGTGTTACCTGACCGAGCTGTTACACGCGGCGATGCAAGTGCTGAGAGATTGCGACGGGATGCTGCGTTTTTGTGCTACATTACATATTACGTCGGTGAAGTCATCCAAGTGTTATGAGAGAGTGGATCAGCTAAGTAAATGTTTCAACTAGATTCGTTTTAATAATAATCAGCTAGTCTCATTTATCTATTCATATCGATTTCCGTTATAGATTTAAATTAAAAAAAAAAAATTGTTGTGAAAATACTCGATATTTAATAAAAACAGCAGTCGGACAAGAGCTTGTTAAGTTAATTTGAAAGTGTAATAATAGAGTTATTGTTTGGGCTTACGTTATTTTATTTAAAAGGTGTCATCAATCAATTAACAATGAAATCTTTTTAATAATAACACAATGTTCGTATTCATACTTTCAGAATGCCTGTTATTATGAAAATATAATGAACTGCCATGTAATTTTGTGACAATGAATTTGGAATACGATAAAAACAAACATGCAGTCCAAATATGTACACTTCAGTTGAATAAAAATGTGAAGAACGCTGTCTTATCAATTTACGATTATTCTGGCGCAAGGCCAGGCCAAGTAAAGGAAAGTGTACATAGCCCACACATACATATGTAAAATGAGAGCCAAGTAATGCTAAATAATGAGTTCAATGCATATGCATGCCTTCGTGAACAAGTATTTCCAGTTCGTACTTTTCAGAATAATTGGCCACTTTCGCAACGATGTCAAATTACTATGATCTATTGATCGATCCGTCAGACTATAATAATTATGAGAACGATGAATATCAATCTTTCAATATCATTTTAATCGGTTCTCAACGGATCAAAAGAAAAAAAAAAACGGTTGTCACAAATCCGATAAAAACGTTTAAAAATAATTTAAACGTCAAAGTTTCTGAGATATCATCTTTCCACTTGGCTGGTATCTTAAACTGACGTGTTAGAGAACAAAATTACGTTGAACTGGCAACGGGTTAACCTTGTCGTCGAATTAAAAATAAATAAAAACACAATAATTGCTCTCTGTAATATATCGATATTACATAACGGTATTTTTAACAGGGTTTTTTCTTTAAGAATACTGTTTCTTGAGATAATATCAATATACTTCGTGTTCTTGATTGCGTTGCACTTAGTAACACGCAATGAAAGGCTGGGATATCCAATATTGAAACGTTTATTTGTTTATTATGTGTACACTTGTTACGTCTTTGGATAAAGTAGGTTGTAATGTCAAAATAAAATGATAATTGTCAGTGTTGAAATAATAAACTCCATTTAGCGTCAATTTATGCTCGGTGTAGCGGTGTAGTTTTCGGGGCAATTATTTTGTAATTTTTAGATTTAGTTAAAATGTAATTTATAAGCACCTTAACATTTTATTTAAGGAGATAGGTTTAATTAAATTTAAGATTAGGTTCTGAATCAAACTTTAATTACGATTAATTTTCTCGAGTCAATTTGAGTAGAATTCCAAGCTATCAAAGACGATTACGTCGGCACCGCAAATAAATACAACATCAATTAACAATCAAACTACTAAAACAGATACCACTGACGCGTACTAATCTAAATTGCTTTTAGTCTTCATAAACCGAAACGCGGGCTTCTCCGGCTTCTATTGACAGTACTTAAACTAATAGAAGAGTGATGCTCAAAACGGGAGACCCAACTCCCCTACGTTTCAAAGAGCCAATCAAGCGAGGGAGACCGCAAGCCTCCGCAGCAAGGACAAATACACGACGGGGACTGCCATTTGGAATAGCAATTAATAAGAGATTTTCCCAACGTTACTGTCCTAGCAGGTTTTATTCAAACAACGTTTGTCCTTTTCACTCGAGTTCTGTCTACGTCGCTAATTCCATTTCGTTCTAAATAATGATTAAAACATTTCGTCTGACAGATCTTGCAAGACGCATTTAATTTGCTGATTTCGTATTTTGCGTGTGCGTGTGGAAAATATCTCTTTACGCACATTCTAAACTGCGATCGAGATAGCACCGCTATAAGCAAGGAATATTCGCATGCGTGACTTAGAAACACTTCCGTCGAAATGTTGTTCTTCTAAGTGAAATAAATTTATCTTATCGAAACTGTTTCCTGTTACTAGGCTAAAGCTTTTAGTGAATAGCATTCGAGAACCGTTGGTAGAGTAGATATATCAATATGCGATTATTAAGTCGTGAGAAAATAATCGGAGAGAGCAGTTAGACCGTTTCAGGCTTAGTTTTTTAGGGCACATTCCGTAAGAAAGACCACTTTTCTTTAACAGTCCATAAAAATTTGGGAAACGCTGTAAACAAAGAAGCATTGGACCAACGATGATAAATAGTTCTTAACCCTTTATTGATTCGTTGTATTAATTTACAAAGCGTGGGCCAACTCGCTCGAAAGCCTCAGCTAAGACTCCGAGATCAGACCTGTTTGGACGCAGTCCGGCTAACCTGTCGGCTTGAAGACGCGACTATTGTTCCTTTGACATTACATTGTTTGGTCGCCTGCTTAGTTTGTTGTTAGACTGATGCTGTAACGGTAAAGTTATGTGCTTGTTTAGGAATGTTGGCATAGATGTAACTACGAGATTAGCATTGATGGACGTGGTAACCTCATGTTTGGATTTGAGGACAAGAACCATACTTATTTGATGTTGCTTTGAAAAAAAATCTTCCTCGCAAAGAGGAAAGAAAACCCCACGGTTTTCTTTCCTCTTTGCGAGTAGTACCCACGTACTACTTACACATATCCCTTTCAAACCACATGAAAAATAAGCCGCCTTCCCTCCATTTATTTCCCAGCTTATCCCACTAAATCCTCAAAAGGCCCGCACATACTAAAGCAAAATTCATAAATATTCATGTTTCGTTGACTGTAATGCCCATACCAGTGTGCTAAGTATGCAGCAATAAATTATCAACAACGAGGTGTAAGGAATCTGCTGGCGAGGTCGCTGAACCTTCCATCTGGATTAGGGACAATGGAACCCAAGGAGGCGTAGAGAAACACCGTGACATTGATTTTAGAATATTTCTCGCTTCAATTTGTGAAGTTTCGTGGTACAATTTGGTGAACAACTGTTGATAAAATTGTTGGGAGTGTACTTAGGTCTGAGTGTAAGCTGGGACTTTAGTTATTTTTTTTTTTTTTCTTGTGAATACATTACGTGCCTTTCTACTCTAAAAAGTTATTCAACACAATTTCTTTCTTTTCAAACCTTTCATATTTCTAATACATCTTCTATTCACGCTTCAGATTATGGATCGTGCGAAAGATTAGAGTTCATTGGCAGTAAGAACGTTCTTGAAAACATTGACCTTTATAATATTTCTTAGATGTTTCTATGCTACTTTGTTGATAAGTTTGTACACCTACACCCACTGTTGTGTGGATGATTAGACACGCACTATGCAGGCATTTCAGGGTTACTGCTGATAACTCGTTGCTATGTATGACTCCGGGGTGACTGAGGCCAGGCGATAGCTATAAATATAAGCATTCTTTTGATTGTCTCTAGAGGACGTATAGAGTTCATCTTAATTTGAGATAGTATTTTAGTGTTATTCGTAATAAATTAAACTCGTTCTTCTTTTATCTTAGTCTTGTCGCTAGTTCATTCTTTGACTTTGCAATTGCAAAGGTCGGTTCCCAGATAACATTGCCAGTCAAAACAAAAATTCCATTAATTGTTAAACAAAGTCGGGACTTTGAATGAATCTATTCAAACCCTAAACTTCAAGAGAAGCTCGACTAAATAACTCATTCAATTACAATACGTGCGTTCAAATCTAAGGTCACAAAGTCACTTAAAAACCAACATTCCTGAATGAACCGAAGAAAAATCACGTAACTAATATAGAGCGGGTTCACAAAACCAGCTTGCTTCTACAGAATGCCTAATAAGCGGATCGGTTTAAGAAAACTCGCGGTTCGACCCGTGCAGCGGTCAACGACCCGGGCTAAGCGCCGGCGCAACCATTGTTGTCTATGGTCCATGCTAGTATAAAGCTCATGTTTTGTTTCAAGGCCAGATCGCAAAATGACTAACCTAGTACTTTGGGTAGGAGGAGCTTACATAAGAAATACATTCCTAATCCTAGATCTAATGAAGCTTCCGTCTTTTTAGTCGAAGTCACCAACGTTTTTAGTATGTTTTTAAAAACTGACCATTACCAGCAAAATCATCCAACTCAAACAGCCTTTTTTCATTATGAAACCAAAAACAACATTCCCGCTGAATACAACAAATACCAAGGAGATTTAATTATATTAAATCAGGTGCTTTCAGAGGTCAGACCGGTTGGTGCCCATGGCCGGACAAAGAGCACTTGTACTGAAGAATATGCATGAATAGAAAGTAGATATAGTAATATGACATTTGATTTTGTTCGGCACGAGACCCGAGACGGTTTTATTGTAGGCATAAAGCTTTAATAGAAAACAGAATATTAAATGGAGGGTCTCAGCTTTGAAAGCACTGATTTGCATTATATGTTATTTTTCTATTATCATTTTCACCCTATACAGCAAAACGCTTTTAGGACCACTTTGAGATCGTGCGTTCTAGATCTTGTGTGTTTAGGCGCGTATGATTTATGTGTGTACCTATATTTCGGGACATTTCGAAACAAACCTGGCGTCTACGCTGACGTTGTCACGTACACATACACATAGATAATCGAGTTACAATACAGATTACACACAATACCGTTGCACTTTGAACAAGCATCTGATACTTACGAGTCATGAACTATCTGTCAATAAATTTTACATTATGAGCATTGAGCAGGGCAAGAACACGCGGGTTTGAGAGAGGTGACAGGAGTGGAAGCCTTTGTGTAGGAGTGGGACAGACAGAACAGGGTAGAAAAAAATTAACAATGAAACAAGACGCAAGGCTAATAATAATTTAAGTGGAAAAGCGGTAGCATCATCTGTGATAGGCGTGATAGACGAGGTTGGGTTTCATAACGTTATTAAAAATTTACAGTAAAATTGAATTATAACCCTTTATAAGGAAGCACCCCACTGACTTCTTATAGCTTCAGGCAAAAATCGGGAAGAAACCCGGAATGAACAAGATAAAGTTATTATTATGAATAATTCAACTTTTTATAAACCCACTGAGTGCGTTCAAGGCATTAATACACTTTTTGCGCAGTAGCAAAAACGTTTTAGGCATAACAACTGCAGGAGTATTAAAAAACATTATAAGCGTTCCTTACACTCAGTTTTTACGCTTTGCGGAAGATCTTACGGACCATGTTTTCTTTAATCAAGTAACAAGTACAGATTTAATAAAAATGCTGGCTAACAAGAAAGTGTAAAAAACTTCTAACTATGAGTTCAATTAGTAAGTAATGAGGAAATCGGATCAGTAACTCTCAGTGTGATTTCCAACTGAGTGACTGAGGTAACTGTAGCACCATTCTATAATAAGTTACGAAAGATTTCGCCAAAAACTCAAATGCATTTCGGTTCCCTACAATGAGCAGTTGTTATTTCTCCACACGTTTCATTGCTTAAAAGGCGAGAAAGCATTTAAGACAAAGAATTGGGAATCTGTTTCCTATGTTTTGAACTTTGATCTTTCATCAATGATGCCTTTAATTGTTATCTTCCATTTAGAGTGCCCATGTTTAGCTGTAACCGCTTACGGATTACAGCCCGAAGTGATGTAAAGTGACTATAATTTAGTTTTATCTTAATAATTGACTATATCATAATCTATCGCTAGTTCAAACAGATAAGTGATCGTTTATCTAGCTTTTTCCTTCTTCATTTGTATATTATCTTTACCGCGATTTCTTACCGCCAATTTCAATAAGTTCGACTTCTGATTAAATTAATTGCTAGATTCATTAATGATTACGACAAATCTTGTATTTTTAATGGTTTGGAATTCACAGTTCGCTATCTTATCACCGCTGACTTTATGAAGTTACCATTTCCATACGTAGCCAAAACACATGAAAAACAGATAATTGTAAGTAAAAATGAAATTATTGATATGGAAATGACTAATTTGACTTTCGTCAATCGCCTGATGGAAGCCACACACATGAGAAAGTATTAAACTAATACATATTAATGATTTATTGACGGCCGTTTAAACAGTGGCATATTAGCCAGTTTATTTATGTCTTTCTTTATACGAATAATTTGGCAACGTTTTGGCATCATGATATGACTGGATTATTTATTATATGACCGTAATGTGCTATAGTTACATGAAGGAAATTGAGATCGTAGGACAGAAGGAATTAAGGTTGAATTTTGATTCCCTTATGAAACATAGGCTACCTAAGATTCTTCTTGTTAGGTTTCGATGAATTCACACAGAGTGACATAATCATGAAGCAATACCAGAAAAAAAAAACTTGATTACAATCATAAACTTTTCAACGAATAAATAGCGTATAATAATACATTGAGTTTAAACATTGCGATTGTACACTCTGACCTATAAACGACTTGTATACGTTCCATTTGCGTAAGCAACCTCTATCATAATTTGCACAGCATGAAATATCTATGAAACGATTAATTACCGATTTATATGATAAAAATAATTATTCGGCGGTGAGAAATTTATGTTGCAAAATAAAAAAATCTTTATGTAATTATTCAGAGATAGCAAATATTAAGTAAATACTCAGTCTATCTGTACGAATGGCACGTAATCTATGAACGTCTGTACAATATGATTTATGATTAGTATTCTGTGTTACGACCATATTGAATCCCTTGTTCTAATATCTGATATGTGCCCGTGGAGATATGGCAACGACTCTGTTTATCAACTGTGGGAAAAGGGTACAATTTCATGGACATTCAAGCTGGTTTTAATCATGCCTGCCGTATGTTGATTAGATAAAATATTCTTTGTAATTATCGGAGTTGATAAGATTCAACTGACTATTTGTTTGTATTTAATCATTCGGACATTTAAATAAAATAAATTGATAAGTATTTTTATAATGTTAAGCTTTTAGAAATTTTCTCCGATGACATTTAGCTTTCCACCGACGGACAACATATCGATTCACATTAAATTTGGCATTCGAACATAATAAAATTCAATGAAAAACAAAATTCACCAGCCAAATTGGCCATTGTTATCAAACGAGATGCCATAAAGTTTAATCTTTAAGCCGTTCAAACACTTTCTACCGACGAACCTTGGGCAAAAAACATTTCCATTGTTACATACGTGCACGTTGTTCATTCACTTGATTTTTTAGCATCACCTGCGGTACCACCGTGTGCAGTCTCATTTGCCTCATCAATCTCGTTTGTTCGTGTCGATCTAACGCGCGGTTTAGTTTCTTACCGTGAAAATGTAGTGAGTTTACTTACATGGTACGGTGTTAGAAAGCGTGGGCGATTCGATAGACAATTAATAGCAACATCGGCTGTACGTTAGAGATCTGCTTCTTATACTTGCTATTGTTCTACTGCCAGGTTTAATTACCGGCGAAAGTCTAACGAGAGTGTCGCGTGAAAGTTTCGTACACACGTCGGGTCCCACGTGTATTGTGAATATTTTTTATATAACTTTTGTAGGATGTCGTAATTTTTGTTTATATGGAATTGTTGTGCTGCAGTTAATGTTATGCAACGATTATTTAATGAAACTGTAGACAAAAAGGCGAAAACGTTGCCGGTACACGTTTTTGTTCTAGAATATCGTGCGAAAATATTTTTAAGACTTCCTTTATTAATATTTGCCTTCCTCCTCCGGTCACAAGTTAAAGCTCAAAAGTTTAAATGTCTTCTGCACTTTGCCACTTTCTTCAAGTGTACTTTGTTCTGCAATCCCGTACAAATTGTCGCTTTTGTTACAGCATTTATATCTATTGTGTCTTGCGAGCGGTGAGCCAACCGATTAGAGGATTAAAAAGATAGCTTGATAAAATTCTCGTGTAGCAAGACGCAACAGCGGTCTTCGTGTTACAATAAATTCCGCATCGTTAATTGAGGTCAGTCGACATGGATAAGTATCAATAAAAAAAAACAATCAAAGTATTGATCAATTTCTTTGATATGGCACAAAATATTGGACATTTTTTAATGGCACCGCTAGCCGCTACCTTTTGTGAATAATTGCACATTCGTGTCGCAACTCGTAAGTAAAAGCAGACGCGCCAAAATAAAACAAGAATCAAGAAACTGAAATCCCATTTCAAAAGTTTGTTTCCGTTCTCAAACATCGATGTCGGTAGAAAATAATATTAAAATCTGGTCTTTCATCTGCGACTTATGAAAATGCACGATGTCCAAACGGTTGAAAATTATTTCCTGTTCTATTTTCTGCAAATACCGTAGTTTTGCGGATTACATCTGAGACTTCATCGTTGGCTGAGGATGCTAGTGTCACCGGTCTATGTTTTTGTTGGTGTGTTCTCTATATTCCGGCTCACAAAAGACACGGAGTGCAGTTGTAGGAATGTGGCAGACTAAGTCTCTACGAGATTAATTCCCTTCCTCTTGGCATCGTTTTATCTTAGTAGACTCTGGTTGGAATTTCAATACAAGCTATCGACACTGAAATAGCTGCCAAATATCGACAGGTAATCAGGGGTCATATTGATTGTTCCGGCATAGTCGCTAGTAACAGACATCAGTGTTTGTGGAATGTTGGCAGTGCCATCATCTCGCTAATTATATTGCATCATAACTCGTTTGTTTTTCTTCGATTATGATTGAGCATTATGAAATAAGTAATAGATGCTTGTGTGATAATTGCTAATTGTTTTACGAGATTCAAATGCCAAAGGAGAAACGAATGCCTGTAAATGAATGTGCCTGTACGTGCACCATCTTAGATCACGCTTTGGGTTATCATCAAATAAGACTGAAACATGCTAAGTTGTCAATCAGTTGTCTGTGTTTGTTATGATCATTGACCTGTTGTTCGTGAAACATAAGTGATTATTAAATTCTTAAAAAAAAACGGTTTGGTCAGTAACTATTTTGTACTCAATTATGTCCGTCAAAGTACATATTTCGTTTATGTGGATGATTGTTTAGTTCATTGTTATACCAAAAAATATTATGTCTAAGAATTGATTGACTGGTCAAATAACACTAAAACAGAAATGGGCAATCGAATATTTCATAGCTAATTTGACAAACCACTTCAAGATCCAACTTTATTGACAAACTGCTCACGCAAACGCGTCGCGGTTCCATACTTCTGCTAACAAATTGCGGAGATTGATTGTCCAAAACTTGTTTCATTCCATTTGACACTATTGACTGACGTAACTATTACATTGTTTATTGGATCATGCAGTTGTGTAATGCATCAGTTTGTTTAAAACACTGTGTTTATGTAGATTTCTTTCATTACCGTTGTCTTGTTCTTTATAAGGGATTGTGAGGAATAATGTCGGTTGTGGAAAACATGTTATTGTGCACTGTTAATATTATTAGCCCCTTGTTAATTATGTGGAGGATAATCAAAGAAAAGAAGAAAAAAATAGAATACATTTATTTAGAAATGTATGTCCTGTTGTTTTTGTTTTCACTGATAAGAAATATAAGCAGAATAAATTAAAACAAAAAACTAAACTGGACTGCCGACTCCGTTCACCTTGCAGTTTGATAGTGTTAAAAGACCGATCTTAAGAGAGATCTTATAATGGGTAATATGCATTAATATTTAAATCGTAATATTTGCTAATTCAAAATTACCTTTGAACAGATGGATGCATGAAGGCCGCTTACATAATACTTGAAAAAATATGACTGTTACGAAACTTAGCAGATTATTCAATAACTTATCGTTTGAACCCGTTATGTGAATAAATATGCACATGAATATAAGCAAGTCTTTTATATTAATGTCATTAGCTGCGGTTGGGATCTTAAGTGCGAAATTAAATGTTCTTTTTTTTTATCGTGGTAAAATCATCAAATGAGTCCTCCCACCCAGGGCAGGGCGGGAGGGACTGTCAGACTTGTACTGACTAAAATCCACGGTGTCCTTCACTAGCCCTTTACGTACCGGGGTCACGGTAATCCCATATTAAATGTTCTAGGAGAGAAAAGTGGCAACGCAATGCAGAAGGAAAGACGGTGGTGTGGAAAGACACTGACCTGATTGGTGTGGTTCTAGGTAAATTCAAGTGCGTAGTACTCACAACCGGCGGCGTGCTTGTATGTCCTGATCCATGAACGTGGATGAAGAGGAAGAGGAGTACGTTGGGAGTAGTTGCTACCTGGCTTATTGGAAAAGGCTTTGAGTTTATTACGTACTAGCTGCTGCCAACGGCTTCGCCCGCAATAACTCATTTTATCCCACAAAATTATCTCATGGGAGCATAAAATCGGGATAAAAAACTATCTTGTGTTAGTCTAGGTTATAAACTATCTGTGTGTACCAAATTTCATTTGAATCCTTTCAGTAGTTTTTGCGTGAAAGAGACATTCGTCCATCCAAACAAACTTTCACGTTTAAATTATTAGTTAGAAGTAAGATATGTGTGTAGAAAAGTGAAACTGTCTGGCTGTATACAAGATTTGTAAGGGACTAGTTCATTAGCCATGGGATGAACTTCAAGTGCCTCTAACACTAATTGCCAGCTTACCATCACTTTATCACAACGGACAACTCAATAAAGTTGTTTCACCAATTTCCACAAATTAATATTTACAAAAATAAAACTTCAGGAGCAAAAAAATTCAATGCCATTGTTATATGAATATTTAAAATAACAATCCCCAAAATTGAAAACAACAATTGTCTTTACAAAAACAAGACCTTTGTAACGTACGTATTTAAAAACAAACGAGCTACGTAAAACGTAGCAAAAAAATTCGGAATAATTTCTGAAAATGACGAAAAACGAGTTAATAAGAAGAATACAGCATTAATTCTAATTCTAGTCAAGAATGAGATAACAAAAAGAGCTAATTTCAGCTCGTCATTTTAAATAGCAATTATTATTTAATGATAATCGCCATTGTTGTAAGATTCTCACGGATAAGAAGCCGAGATGAGACGAACATGTTTTATGGCGATTCTGCCGAGGTTTTACGATGTAATAAGGTTATGTCTGTTCCCATTCCGACGTTAAGATGAATGTCTAGAACGTTCTTTGATAAGATAATTAAGGCAAAACTGAATAGGAATGAAGTGAAAACTTAAGTCAAAAGAAAACCTAATACAAGTTACAAAAGTAAGAGGTAAATACTAGTTCTTGTTCTTTATGCACAGATAGCTGTTGTCTGTGAGACGAAACTTAATTAATTTAAAAAGATGACAAATTGATTCTTAACAGAAATATGTGTCTAATTAGATTCACAGACAGGCTTTGTATAAAATTATTATAAACAGAATAAGGAAGTTTCAAGAGAGGTTTTCAAAATAATCAAAATTCAATAGCAATTAAAATTCTGCGAACTTTTCATGCAGATAAACAAAGGAATAGGTTCCAGACACCATTTTAAAGACCCTTTTGCAGACAGACAATTTCCCTAGGGCGTTTCAATCAAAATGTAAGTTGGTTAGCACACAATTAAAAGGCAAAATACACACATGACGTGGAGAGTCGTAGTGAAATTGATTGAATTAAACCGACGAAGGGCCCCAGCCTCGTTTGACAGGATCTGTGTGCTGCACACATCAATTTAGGTAATTGAACGCTGCTGGTAGGGAGCCCTGATTTTTTTTTGGTAAAGAAGACGAGCATTTTGTTTGGGAGCAAATGGATTTGACTTGAGTGGATTGATTTTTTATTCAACATGGAAATGTTGGCGGATAAAAAGAATGGAGGGGAAAACCGGTAGTTTTATAAGTTTTCATGTAGCTAGCAATAGCAAAGCATATGATACTCTGTGTTCCCAATTCAGGAAGGATCCTCTTATAAAACGAGGGCAAGATAATATCAAACTTGGAAGGTGCCACCTGACCTGAGCAACTGAGCTTTATACCTCACCCACTTCCCACGTCAGAAGTTCAAGGGTTTATTTAATAATTCATGGAAAGTTTCAGATTTGGCAGAAGCTAAGTTTAATATTATAAGCTTTGCGAGAAGATATTCATTAATTATTTAAATTATGATTTCTCACAATGAATGAAGCGAAAATACAAGAAAAATTGATAGAGATTTCTGACCGGAATTGTAACTTTTTGGTGCAATAAGGCTTTTCCAGTAAAATCCATTTTATAAAAGTTTTTCAATAAAACCAAAAACTGTGCTGTAATGAGAAAGCGACGCCAATATTTTGACCAGAGATAAACCATTATTACATTTTAGGACTTCACGGTGCAAGTAACAGTTATTCACAAACTTCTAGAACATAATAAAACTGAGATTGGACAACGTAGATCGATTCGCGATAGTTTCTAGCATACTATTAGTAGTCATAATAGTAATTTTAATAGTAGACTTACTATCAGCTACGTCTGAATCTTATCGAATACCAAACGGAGCGGTAAGCAATAAAATAAAACTGGTAGGCTCGAACATGCACACGTAATAGGACATGTAACCTGTGCGTAATTGCGTACATTGAATAATACTCTTGTCGGAATCTTTGGGTAGAAACTGTGTGTGGAAACGATAGCGAACATTGGTAGGAAGACGATCAAGAACAAGACTGAAGGCATTGTTGGTGGAAAGTTAAAGGATCAAGTGAAACACGATATAGAAGGCAACATACCGACCGTAGTGGATGCTCTTGAACGAGCGAAGAGGGCTCACGTAGGATTATCCTTTGAGAGTATCAAGCAAGTTACGCTAGTACCACATTCTTAGCTGCATAACACAGGAGTTCGAAATGAATGTTTGCATTTCGGAGCAAAAAGTTAATCAACAATTTTGTAATAGTTTAGCCACTATAATCGATACAATTTATTTACCATTGTTACGTAATACGCATCGCTAGAAACGTTACGAATGCCGATTAGAATCGCTTCAAATTCTCTGAACAATTCTTAGAGCGCACACCTTTACAAACATTACACACATTCTTACTAGATAACCGTTCTGAGGTCTTATCTATCCACTACCGTTACAGTTTCCGCATATCATATATGAGGGAAACTAGGAAAATTAAGTACAACATTTAACATCCCGATGTAATATTACTTTCACTGCGGGAGATTTCCACCAATGCTAACAACTTTCCAATATAAATGTGCGGACTATGGCCATTCTTCAGTCAAAACTGAACGAGCCATGTCATGCACAATCATGGTCTTAAGGAAAGTTTTTATGACTTGTTTGTTTGATGTTCAACTTGAATAATGGATGTAACACCTTATGGAGTGAATACTTTTTTAATCAGGATGTGTCAGCTGTTACAATAATAACGTAACCGGTGTGGTCTCTCATAATAATCGAATGGTGGAGGTGAGCTTTTTATAATCACCGGTTCTTCAATGACATTGTACCGTAAAAACAATTCGGTCGCAAATGATGATACCAGATTCTCCTTTTCGATTTATTTTTGTCCGGTATCATGTTTAATAGTATTCCAATCAAAGCTCACGTGACTCTTAAGTACTCCATTAATCCTAAGACAATTGTAATAGGTAGCGATAAAGCACTTAGGAAAACTACTGTATGGCCTACTCTAACTAATGTTATGATATGGAACCGAATTTAGTAATAAGTAGCGGTAAGAAATATATTAAAGAATAGAACAATTTTATACAAAACCGCACTAGTGTTTAGAAACTGCGTCAATACTACTATTGCCTGAGGCGTAATACTAGGTACCTCAGATCAGTTTTGGGCCTTAGCATCAAGGTTAATTTAATATCCATCAATGTGAATAACAAATCTGAAATACACGATGTGTCATGTTTTTACGCAGTACTTATGCAGCAAAACAATCGTCGAACACTTTCCATTTCAAGAAAAGCAAGAGAAAATCAAGCTCTTAAAACCCAAGGTTATATAATTTCCTAAGAAATATCACACGTGGCTAATTAGAAAATTGTTCTCGCATGAAATTTTAATGACCCTTAACTAATTACAACTTGCTTTGTCTTAGAAGAATACGAAAAAATCTTAATGGCATACAAAATTACGTGGATGAGATAATGAAAAATCTTAAAATATTATTTGATATTTTGTCCAGCATCTCATATTTACAATATTAAAAGTTATCTAAGATGTAAAAGCACCTAATAATGATAAAATATGAATTTTATAGTGTTATTAAAGTGAAGAACATGACGGTGTAATCAGGAAAATTAACTTCTGCTATGTTAATTTGGAGTTTAATAAAGGTGTAAACGTGACTGCGAGCAGAGAAAATGTACATTAACATTAAGTAAACAGGTGATTATCTGAAGAAGATTATCTTGATACAACAAAGCAATCGAAACAGAGAAGAGCCAGTAAACGAGAGAGTAAACTAACTGTTAATTTAAATGGTGTTTGAGAAGCAGCATGTAATTTAAAGGATGAAAATAATAGGATTGATAATGATTTAATACGAGTATATCTTGAAGTTCCACGATTGGATTACTTAAATAGTAACCATCAGCTTCAGTCAACATCTAAAAACACATTTAAAAGTAATTGACAATGAAAAGTCGCCAGATTTTGGTGCAGAGATCAAGTTTTGGAAAAGCTTCGTTGTGAAGTGCCAAAAACGAAAATACAACTGGTGCTAACTTCCCTATAGCAGACAACAGCGTTGACATTGCCGCTGAACTAATTTATTTTAATCTACTCCAAACTGAGCCATCCAAAAATAACAACGAAAACAGCAACTATTACGACAATTAAGTAATAACAGATGCTTTCCATCCTGTCGTTGACATCATAAATTAGGGGTGTTTTATGTTATACCAACAATAAGCCAAGTGGACGATCGCCAGAGTTATAAATATGGATTTTGAATACCTGAATGATTCAGCCCGAGAACGTCGCAGCGGTCTAGACTAATCCCCAGTTGGTTTATTCTAGACATCAAGATTAACAATTAACTATTTATGGGCTTAATGATAAACTGCTAGATTTGTGCGTGATTCATGATACTGACCGGTGTTAGTTCTTCAGAACGTTACGACTTAATCCTGTCTCGTTTTTCACAGTAAAGCTCTTGGCGTGTAAATGTTCATGTATTATTACGAGCGGGAAGTAAAAGGGCCATTAAAAATGAAGAAAGAGAGGAAGGACTAATTTCTTTATAACCTGAACGCAATTATTGGATTCAAAGCTTAGGCCCGTATGATAGAAACGTGTACCACTAAGGGGTTGTTGAACAGTAAAACTTTAAGCGTTATTGCTTCTAGGCAAAACAAACATGAAACCCATGTAGAATGTCCAGCATTTAATAAGTTCACTCGTAAAGAAAAACACTTTTATTGACTTAGGAATAGAAGGAAAACTAATGATAGTTATAAACAGATAAAACAATTTAGATAAAGTTTTGTTGCCAAAAATGAGCTTTAATCTGGCTGGCCAATTTGATTTCTGTAAATACAATTACGTAAGTACGTACTACGTCATATTCCAGTACCTACAAGTTGATAAAAATTTCTCAAAATCATCACTCTGCTGCTACAAGGAAATACATATTAATGTGAATCATTCTTCGACACTGGAAGTTCAAATACCATAGTGACGAAAACATAATTCACCTCTGTGACGCGGCATAGGTACACGATGGATACGATAGCCACCACACCTTCATGTTAAAATCAATACGTGAAGCCAACCAGCTGATGTTTCAAGGCAAACTGGTCTTAATAGGTCATTATCCTAGACCAAGTTACCGTAACAGCGACAGTTTAGTCATCAAAATACACGATAATACGAACAACCTTCGAAGCAAGGCTGTCATCCGATATCAACGGGCACAACAACATTAACCCAAAAACGGATAGAAACCGGTCAAATTGGACGGATTGGTAAGGAGAAAGGGTAGGTCGAATTTTGGAGATACTTCTGGGACCTTCGTTGATGGAGATTTTGCAAAAGGAGCTTGGAAATGCAAAATTGGACAAAAGTGTGACTTTGGATATGCTGTGATTCAAACCGGAGAATAATACGGTCAGTAAGATTTTGAGCTTATGTCTGAAAAACATTTTAGTTCCGCATAACAAGATTCTGAGAAAACCTAACGTTGATGGTGCTGCTCATTCATTGGATATAATGCCTTAATCACTGAGAAAATAGAGAGTAATTTGGCAAATAATTTACTTGTTAACGTTGATTTAAGATTCCGGTTTCGGTGTGACAGTAGCGTAGTTAATTTTAAATTCACTTCAGACGCTGCTTCATAGTAATTAGCCGTTTTGGCTTGTTTTGTTCTGATACTAGCATTACTAATTTGCCAACATTCATTTGTTACAGAGCAGTAGTTTGAGTTTTGCAGATGACTTAACCTTTATTTAAGTAACGATACTAAATACGGAACATAAAATATTTCAGCATTTCGAGTAATTTGAGACAATAATTGATACTGTTATAATTATTGCGAATTTGTACTAATACTTAAGAATACTAGCGGAAATTTTATGCTATTCGTTTCTAGCATCTGCTCAGTTGTAATTAAACCCCCTTTACCAGATGCCACTAAAGATAACATTGGCATTAATATCTCGAAAATTATGATTACCAGTAAGCGTAACATCTGAGGACCCAAGAATTATTAACTGAGGACCCATTTCAGTTGTCGCAAGACCCAAAGAGATTAGGAAAGATTTATTACTCCGAGATAATTCGACAAATTGGCGTGGTCTTGAATGAAAAAGTGGACTTCGGTAACAGTCTGGCTTTACGACAAGATTAGAATTCATGCTATAAATAGAAATTGGGAACGCTCAACTAGAAAAAATACAACAAAAACATCCCTAAACAAGCTAAAATAATAGCCATTATAATACAAAAAGAGCTTATACCTTTTTTGCAAGTTAAAATCGTTACAGGGTGTGCATTAAAAAGGCTGAGTGCAATAAACAAATGTTTTAAGCAAGGTATAAAATGTCATTGCAATTAGTAACGTTCTCATAACACTTATGATTGCTCGTTTATTTAGAACCTGTTCTGTTGGTTGCTTGAAGGCGATACCCTAGACGGAATTTAATTTATGTCGTGTTTTGAGTACGGACAAGGAGATAGAATCCGTAAGAATTTTTCTCTTTTGGGTAAATTAGATTTATTTATTTATGCGACCTTTTTTACCATTTTTTATCAAGCTCGTCTTGGTTAATTTGGTTTTTTATCCAACATTCCTCGTTTTCAAAGGTTTCTGCTTCAAACGAATCCGAGTCGTTTATTATAAGCTTATTAGGAGCGCATTCAAAGATTACGTGAGAAGGTAGCCGTGCCGGAAATTAGGCAGCATTTTTTTCGCTTTCAATTTCGTTTTGCTTGCACAAATTATAATAAAAAATGTATTGAAAGACGCCCAGTGCAAATGACAGCACCAAAAAATCAGAGGTCGTGACTTGAGCACGTAACTTTTGACAAGAAAAAAACAACGACGGGTTGCACTCTGGGAGTGCCGGCAGAAGTGAAAACTTCAATAGTAATAAACACACTCGAACATTCGCGCAAACGCCCTGCGCCGTCTTACGAATTTTCGATCAGGTCACGTGTCCTGACGCGAGTTTAACATTTTTTACCCATTCCAAAAAAAGTGCACAACGCCGCTAAAGAAGTTTTCACTTCAAAAAGTATTATATTTACACAACACATTTTATTTAATACCTAGTTCGCTATTTAAAGAGGTAAAAACTAGATCGATACTCGTAGTTTACCACGTGGTCAATTTTAGAACAAACTAGATATTCGCGTGCATCTTCTAAGTACAAATTGTGTTTCCTCAAATTAGCACATACGTTGTGTGAATGTTACTACCAAAACACAAATACGTAAGCAATTATGTAGTTCACATTACATAATATAAAACGCATACTGTATCGTGCGGTCACTTTCTTGATTCGTATTGAGTAAACGATTTAAGACATCGTATATTTGAATAAACTGGTATTTAATATGCTGATCTTAAGATCACTTTGTTAGGAGAAATTAGTGGAAGTTTGAGAAGTTTCGTAATTTTCATTAAAATGTAGATTCTGGTACTCGGCTCCGCACAATCTGTTTTGTCGTCGAATTAACTCCTGCGACTTACGAAGAGTGCTCAGTTAGCGTTAATTTGTTTTTAATACTTGGTCCGTGCCTTGCCGTTTAAAGTTTTATGCAATTTATTAAATACAATCTGTCTGCGTTCACATGTGCTTCAGTAAATACCAAGTACGTTAAGAGCTCTCATTACCTAATGTAAAGTTTATAACAGAAAAAAAAACTCTTTTCTAAACGCAAAAGAAATGCTCGGACTCCCGGTCTATTAAAAATTAGTCTTGCCCATCAATAGAGCAACACCACACGTGGTGAACTATAATTAAGTGTTTTATAAATCGCAAGAGTTGCGAACCTTGCGTTTCTCATCAAGGTTATATCCTGACTTTGAATGAATCATTGCTTCCTCACATACGGGAGGGCACGGCTACTTATTGTTGTAAGTTGTAAATAGAAGGTAGTCAGAGGTGATTATTTTTTAAATTAAATGTTTCAAGACCATATAATGTGGAAGATGGCAGACAATTGCTTGAGATTGTCTTTTACGGGTAGGGTGAGTCTCTGTTACAATCCAAATATGAATATGCAAAAAAAAAACTACTGGACGCGTTTAAAGTTTCGTTAAGATTTCAGCAGGTTTTTTTTTTGTTGTCAATTATAAGGATATGGGGAGGCCTTTGCCGAGCAGTAGGACATCAGTTGTATGAGAAAGAAAAGATCTATCCATCTTTATTATTTCCTACAAAAATATTCGAAAATTCAAGAAAAATAACAAGGTTGTACCAAGTTCATACGAGGGTAATAAACCTAACATGTCCAGACATATGGGGACAGATGGTAGGTAACCCTGCTTACCAGTAAGAATCAAGTTACTGATCTTAGCCTGTTGTTGTTTATAAACGTAGACAATGTCGTATTTTATGATGTTCGAATGTCCAGTCTGTGGTTTTATAGTAAAGGGCATTCGGACATCGCAGACATTACCCTTGGTTTCGGTGATTAAACAGTCTGGTGATTTTAATATAATATTTTATTACTTTAGGAGCAATAAACATTATACAATGTAATTATTTGATACTATGAAGAGACTTTTATTTAAAAATGACGCTTGATTTGCCAATTTAGAACCAAAGTATCTGCCTTTTTTAATTTTGTTTAAAATTCTGAGGAATAGCGGTTCAAGCAAGCAATTTTCCATCTGGCTGATAACATTATTAAAACTGGTTGTGTTAATTTTGGCATAATATGTGACATCGAGGTGTCCTTGCTCGATTTTTGTTGCAAAACTTCACGTTTTAATGTGTTTATCATTAAAAACGCTTTCAAACAAAATGTCAAATAGACCACTTATATGATCAACAAATTTTGAAATCCCACAGATTTAGTTTTAATTTAAATAAATCCTTCTGCGATCTTTACATCAACCTTTTCACTCAGCCATGTTCAGCAGTGCTCTTTTAAAAAAAAGAAGATGTCTTGTGTGCAGCGCTGCCCCAGTGGAAAATACAGTATAGCACGTCGCTATCAGTAGCTTAGTAAATAAGCTACTGACAGCGACGCGTCGCAATACAATCTAAAACCTCTATCTCACAAGCTCGTCGTAGCCTAGAAATTGTCTTTTAGAGAATAGCCCAACTGAAGTCTGCGTCTTCTACCTGTTATGTAGTTTCACCACAACAGGAAAAAGGCAAGTATTTGTGCAAATGCACGTATTTTTTGTGTTTAATTAAATTTAATATAACTCTTATTAAATTAACAGTATTACTTGATTATCATTAAGATAATCACATGCACGTTGATTGATGGATTAAAGAGAAGTTTCAGTAAACGGTTTATTTCTATTTGCTAACGACAGGGCAATTGAAGTAAAGTAATAACAGGTTATTCTGTGTTAGTAAGTCTAGATCAGTGCTAGAATCTATGCGCTCGATACTATACCACTTAAAGGCTAGAAACTAAACCGATCAGAGCGCCAATTTAACTGTAAAAAATGCACCTATACTAAAAGTTAATAACAGGATATAGGGAGGTTATCTTGGAGACATTATCTTCTTGCTCTTATCCCATTTGACTTGGGTTTGCAACACTTTACTTCTTCCATTCTCCCCTGTCAGACGTCATACCATCATTTACTCCTTTTTCATTCTTAACATTCCTCACTCAATTCATCTAATCTGAATTGTTAAATTCGTTAATTAATCTTCTAATGCAAACACTTCAATTCATTGCGCACTTACGGGTGACAATGATAGTTGGTTCAAAATTCCACTAAATCAGAACACGTGAACCTGTAAGTGAGTTCAATGAGACCATTATCTTCATCTTGTTGGATCTTGAGCAAAGAAAGAATCTTAGTTCCACGCCAATTCAAGGAGGAAGGTACGGAGTCTAAGCACTAAAAGGGAAGCTACGTTATTCCAGAGTATCATAAGTACTTATTAAAAACGTCCAATGGGATAACTTTGCCGATCATATCGCAAGAGCCGAGAGCACAAGTAATCAAATAAAAGCGTTTCCATTATCAATAGGTACGACTACGGGCTCCCTTCGTGAAAACCTTTCTCGGTCTATTTTTAGCATAATTTTCCTATACCTGAACATTTGCAAAAACTGCGTGTCTAAGTCCCATACATTTAATTCAGGCGATTGCTTGCTTGTCAACAATTTAGGACAAACCGTTTATTCTACAGTAAAGAGGAATTTCGCTGTAGTTTTCCGTGCAGAACTTCATTTAATTTTACGAACTAATTCTTGGCATATTATTTTACCGTGTTAAATCGCAAACATGTATAGCTATCAAAATAATGAAGCAAAATTCGACACCAAAAGCAATTTTGATGTGAATCCGAGAGTCGTTAACTTTTTACTCGAAAAATTTCTTAATAAACAAAAACTTAGTTCGGTCCTTGATTACGCAAACGCCTCGTTTTTATGATTGATGACCTCAAGTTCGATGTACTGGAAAATTCTCTTGTTTATGCGTACATACGTGTACTTTAAGATAGGTTTGTTGTGTTAAAATAACCAGTGTTGAGTTCGGTTTAGAAAAGAACACTTGGCAATAACCAGAGTGAAGTTTGTTTTAGAAACTTGGTAATTAACAAAACAGTTATTTATTATTCTTTTAAAATGTCGCGAACTTGGCCTACTTTTCTTTCAACAAAACATTTTTCAAACTTTGCATGTTGAGGAGGTATTGTACCACTTAGAGACAGAAGCCCCATTAATTTATATAGTGCCATGGTAATATTTTAATGCAAAAGTGCCCTTGTTCTTCCGTCTGTTTGTTTATTAAGTTTACACGGACTAAATTTCAAAATGAGTTACAAGAGGTGGCAAGTAACTTTTGATTTCGATTTTTCTAGGTGGAGCGGAAAGGAATGTCAGACACTTACCCACAAAAAATCAAGGGTGTTCCTTCAATGCTCGTTCCAAATAACCTGCTTAGACAGTCTCACAACATTTAAATCGAGCCCTGAACTAGTAAAATGAAGTGTCGACGCTTGTATCATTGGGAAAATGAGTTTATTTTCACGTAGACGTTTTTGCGATGCGTTGGTCTCTTTGCAAACCAAGACTTGCATGTAAAGATAAAGTAAACATGTAATTTATCATCGAAACTATCCAGCCACATCAACCTTGGCAGTACAATAGGCCTTAAGACTAGTCCATTTCCTGACGACATTTCCTTTTCCGTACGATTCTAGATTCGTCGTAGTTAAACGCAGGAAATATAAACTTACGATAACCTACGAGCTATAAAAGCTATGAAGGTATAAAATATGACTTTATTACGGGCTCGGCTAGATTAAACTCCGATGAGAACTAGAGTTATTCAGTGAGTGGGTAATAAATGATATAACCATAATCGTATTGGGTAAGAGGTATCAATATTTGTGGTCATCATTAAAAGATAGATGCTGAAGCTGCGGAGATTGTTAGCCACTTCTTCATCCCGTTGATAACACTGGGGCGTTGAGAAGGGCAGGCATTTATGGGGACTGACTTTTCTAAATTGAAATTCGAAAAGTGCTGACTATGCTTATGAGTCGTAGTTTTGTCACTTTTTAGATCTGCTAGGATCGTTTTCAAAGAATTTCATCTGGTATTCGGATACGATTTGTAAACATTTGCACTCTCACTCCGGTGTTATTTATTTTCCTCAGGTGTCGCTTGCAGCTACATCATTGAAGAAAATCTTTTCTCTATTCAATTCTATTTAAATGTTTATTTGCTAGAATACGGCACACAATGGACATTATGTTAGTGTAATTTCTTCAAGTCTATGCGTAATCAGAGGTGTCATGACACTAAAAATGGTACGAGCTAGTATTTACACGACGAAAGGCGAACAGTATAATAACAGGCGTTCTGTATTAATCTATTCATTGCTTAGCTGTTGGCTAAGTCATTCCACTAATTATTTTAATTGTAAACTATTATGAAAGTAGCTCACACTAAAATTACGTACCCGTTTTTACACGGAATTAATTAATTGATAAGACCATTCGAACTTGGCTTACTTTTTACATTTCAGAACACATTTCGATGATGAAATGGTGTCGCCTGATTAGAACATACCATGAATTGTCACGTCTTTGGCTATTTACTGAAAAGTTAGCTTACATTAGCAGGTCGACGATTTCAGGTATGCGATATTATGTCTTCAGTCGAAATATTCAGTTACGAACATGCTAACTCGAAACTACAAACATTTCATGTGGTGACTTGTTTGTTTACTAAACATTACACTTTGTAACATCACAACTAAATATAGAATGCTATCATTGATGACGTCAGAGTACATTGACATGTGTACGCTGAAAAAAAAATATCTTATAGAATGTGTTGGACAATTACATCTTCAACACGACATCATTTCACCATAATGTACCTAAGTAGCAAAGTATTTTTTTACAGTCATGAAATTGCATGCCTCGGACAATTCAATGAATATGATGTCAGTGTCAGAAATATGTACTTCTTCACTTAAGGGTGGCACTTGTGTAAATAAGTTGAACAAAGTGTGACCGAGACTTGTATAAAATTACATACACAAACACATTCCTCATGAAACAAAGACTGACTTATTCTGTGATATTCAGTATGCATATTCATTATTTCGGAGTCCATTGTCTGTTTTTGGTAAAATCAAAGAACTGTTGCCATTTGTTCACTTCATACAATATTTGCTTCAAAGCCAAGGAATCACCAATACTTTCTGTTAGAAAAAATGTCACTTAGAAGGTAATTTATAAACATAGAGGATAAGATAAGAAATTAAAAAAAATACAAGTACCTACCCAATTTTAATTAAGTATGCAGTATAATTAAAATATTTCCCTATTCTGATAATGAACATGGTATTAGCCTAAACCTCAAACAAAACCCATTCATTACTTAAGAGGATAATTCACCATACAATTACGATTCAAGTTATTTGCTTCTGGCATAAAATTGTTCTCAAGGCCATTACCAAGGTTACAGCCTTCAATTCCCCTAATGCAAACACAGTATAAACATATTTGTTAGATAGATATTCGTGTCACAACTTGAAATCATTTATTGAATAACAATGAGGTCAGTTGCGTGGATTTGATAGGAGCAATCATATTAGTGAATGGTTGTCTGAACTTTTAAATGGCCGTTCGATAGTAATTTACATTCCGCACGGTGTGAAGTGTTTTGCTTGTCAAGTGATTCCTTCGAGTAATATGTTGAACTGTACTTTTGAATGTTACATTATTTGGCTTACATTTAGAAAAGAAAAAAGTATTTGAAAATCTCTATGAAACTTTTTACTAGTACATACATAAATCCAGTTAGAATTTGTAGAAACTTCTTTAATAAGACTATACTGCAACCAATGAAGGTTTCTCTCACATCAATAAATTAACTGAAACTCATACTATTCCAAATGCCCGTATTAATGTATCAACATGACAGAAATATTACAGCTATGCTGCATTATAACAGTGTTGAGACTACGTACAAGGGGCAGATATTTAGAAGCCTAATAAATT
Source organism: Agrotis puta (assembly GCA_943136025.2). Lineage (NCBI taxonomy): Eukaryota > Metazoa > Arthropoda > Insecta > Lepidoptera > Noctuidae > Agrotis > Agrotis puta. The sequence goes on from OW964168.2 coordinate 2,723,124, forward strand.
ACTATAAAAGCCCATTAAAATGATGGCATGGTGCCAACGTTGCCAGTGAAATGGTAAGGTAACAAAAGGTGCCAAATGGAATGGCAATATTAATTGAAGATATTTGTGTGATAATTAAGGATGTGCGGATATGTTGTTTGTTTACAGTTTGATGGAGAAAGGAGCGCCAAGATTTATGTTTAATTTTTAAAACATTTTCTGACAACATAAACAGACAGTTTGATACTAGATAGAACTGCTTCCATAGTTAAAAATCTTCTAAGACTATAAACAGTCTTCTTAATTTATTTTGTTTTGAAAATAAGTGCCTATTTGAAACAAATAATTTTATTTTATCCCATTCCCAGTAAAACAAAATTATAATAAATATGTTCGATGACTATTTATGTGGGTAAGAATTACATCATTTGTTGTTATTAATATTATTCATTCACAGAAACCTCAAAGGGATTATTCATTCAATAACTAACAGTTTATTTGTGGATATAGTGTAATTCATAAGCGTCAATGCATTACCTACAATTGACCAAAAAAGAAAAAATAAGAACAGACAATTTATTAATATTTTTTAGATAATGCTGAGTAGGTTCCTTCAATTACTATTCACTTCTGTCGCTACATATTATTTGAATTCCAGCATGAATGTCCAGCAATTCTTAAACAATATTTTTTCTGGATTTATCCCTTTATATATATATATATATATATTGATTTGTGAATGTCTGCCTGATGGTTAGTATGAATGATTGATGTTAAAAAAGACGATTTAGACATATTTTCATAAGACTGTGTGCTCTGTTTAACAGTTAGGTAGGTTTTTAATAGACATGGTTGAAAATGTATAAGTTGTACTTGTTTTAATACATTTTTATTTGAAACCAATTCATACACTTTTTTTGTAGTGTTTACAGATTATAGAATCAAGTTATCAACTGTAGGTAGAAGATTATAATTTTTCTTATCAATAACTTGTTTTTGCATTATTTTTATTTTTCTGCTCCTACCCACAGAAGTAATATTAGAATAAAAGACTGAATCACTTTGCCTGGCTCATAATGCATCATCGCTCAGTAGAAAACTCAGTGTGTCTAACATTGCTGATAAAATGTTTGTACATAAAATAGACATCAAAACAATAAGAATAAGGTCAGAAAACTAAAGTGATTACAAAAACAGCACTTACTTTGAAAACTTCTGAGAAGAATCCCGATCCAATTTTCTCCAGTAAGAAGTCGTCGAAGGGGTAGAGCGCTGCCACAGCAGTCCTTAAGGCTGTACATGACGAGCCCGTCACCCGGCGGTCTCCCAGTCTCTCACAATCCTCACTGACACCAGACTCCTTATCACAATCATCATCACAACACACCGTACGCTTAGTCCGGCTCCCGTTCTCGCCATCTCGGTACCTTCGTCCCAACTTCGAATGGGGACCCCGCACGTAACGACCCGACTTCGCCACCTCGTCCAAGTTCGTGAAACTCTCCGCTATCTTCAGCACTTTGCTCGGTTTCCGCCGCTCGTACCTGCTCCTTCCACCCTCCTGCGTACAATCTTGTTGCATTATAGCTGATCGTGCTATAATCGAGTACGCTTATCCCGCTTCGAACATAGTGTTCCCGATCAAGTGTCCTCCACCACACATGAACTATGCCTCACGCGCAACATCTTTATAAATGCCGATTCACTAACTGACGGTACTCGAAAATATGCGAAATAACATTATAATCACACAAAAACTATGTCGATTTTGCTACTGTCACTTTCACATATTTCCCAAATATCCTCTTGTTATTGGCACTGTACAGGGCTTATTTCGGTTTTTTATTAACAATCGAGTTTGTTGTTACGATTTGTGTGTTATGCGATAGATGTTTCTACACATAAACAGTCCAAATGACTGACGACGCGCGTACAAGCAAAGTAAAGAAAGCTGAAAGCAAGCTAGCCAAGCAACACCAACACATGACATGACTTATCAGAATGTTGACAGCTTTGATTCTGCCTTGGCTTTCTTAGGTTGGTACCGCTACGTTATTGTCGCGTTCGCAGTTAACGTTATAGCAGTTATATCAGTTAAAACCGTTATTTTATCGTTTATTTAGGTTTTAAATTATAAACTGAATTCAAAAGCAGGTATTCTATGATGCGTACATTGTAAAATGGGATGTATGCCTTGTTTAGGAAGGCGCTTTAATAAATTGAGCAGTTAATCAATGTTTCCAAATATAAATAAAACCCCAACGCGGTAACTCCGCGTTCAGAAAAAAATGGATATAGGTTACAGTTGATAAAAGATTACTTTTATTGTTTTGGTAGATTTTACACATTAGTAGCTTTTAAAAAAGTAAATATAATTATAACAGGGAAATCTGTATGGTCACCCTGAACTGTTTATATTTACCTTCCTTAATCCAGCTCCACCCTTTTTTATCCAAAACGACCCTGACTGAGAGTAATCAGGTTACGCTGATTTAAAATCGCCATCTATCGTTCACAACGGAATTTGTATGATTTGTTTGGAGCAGTATAGCAGAAGTGTTTGTGTTTTTGTCAAAACTTTGAAATATGAGAGTAGCCTCAAACCCGATAGAGGGAGTGCAAGGTCATACTAATGATTTGTATCTGGAGCTACTACCTGGTTCATTTTAAAAAAATAATGTATCGACCCCAGCAGCTCAACGTACCCGAAATGTAAAACATTACCAATCGAATAATAATCATCCACTATTGTGATAAGGTTGAAAATCTTTTAAATAAATTTGATAGATTGAGGTAGGTAGCTTGATCTGCAGGCGTCTGTTTGTAGTATGTCAGTAGGTACCGATCAGGGTCGCGGGACTGAACGAATTACCGTGACCCCGGAACGTAAAGGGCTATTGAAGGACACCGTGGATTTTAGTCAGTACGAGTCTGACAGTCCCTCCCTCTCTACCCTGGGAGGACTCATTTGATGATAAAAAAAAAGGTACCGATCAGAAATAAAGTCGAAATGCCTACAATTACGATTTTACCAAAAGGGGGATTGTTTACTTAGACAAGTAAAATAAAACAAGTCAAAATCAATTTCGCTGTTTATTTTAATCCATGCTGACGACTATATACTTAATTAATTTCAATGTACCTATATCACACAATGGAAACGTAACGATGATCATCTCGGAGAAAATCAGTTTAAAGTTTTTTCATTATTTAATTAAGTTTACACCGATTTTCTTTCGAGTCAGCTTCCACAAAGAAATAATCTCTCTGTCACATTATAAAACAACAACGCTAGCTCCATTATCCACAACTGTCTACTAACTATTAAAAATTTAACGCTCAATAGCTATAAATACAAATATATTATTGCTGTTGCGATTTTATTATCTAATAACTTAATTAAATTTTACATTGATCTCAAAATGAGTATTCGTTTTTACTTATCTAAATTTAGTCTTATCTAATCTTACCTATAGTAGTATTGCTTGATTTGAGAAAACATTGCTTTCTCGTGAAAATGTTGTAACAAATACAATAGTACAAAGTTAGTGAAGCAACCATTATATGGTGCATTGTAACAATCATTTAGACCCCATCCATATAGAAAATAATTTGCTAGTCTACACAAATTTGAGCATTGATAATTGGAAGGTCAAGCAACACTTCTGATTATTAAAGACATTAATAAGGTAGGAAGTAAATGTTTTATTGCATTAACAATTACTACTATTGTAGGAAAATTTAGAACAAGACATGTCGTGCGGTTTCTACAAAGCTTAAACTGCGCAGGAGTTAATTTTGTTTACAGGAAGAAAAGTTTTTTGCTCTGCTTCCGTAGAAAACGAATGAGAATTATTTTCTCAGAAGTGTTGATATTGTGCGTTGAGTAAGCAAACATTGACAACACAGCGGCCCAAACAATTTTTTGAGTATGTATTCCATTTTTAACGAGAATTAACCAAATATATTAAATGTTATTAACTGTCAAACCAAATCTTAGAATAGAAAACTATAATGCTAACACTAATAAAATGGGGCCCTCCAAAAATTGTGCTTATGTAATAATATTTACCTAAGAAACTTATTAATACATTCTAATGTACCTAAATCAAAATATACAAAATGTAAGGTAAGAAACGATCTGTTTAAATTAAAATAAAATAATAACTATCATTAAATTATTCTAGCTACTCAGTAACATTTTACAATGATTTTGTACATAATTCGAAGCTTCATATTTGTAGGGAACATACTTATTTGTATCATGAATAATGTATGTTAAAGATATCAACCTAATTTTCGTTTTCAACATTAATAACGGGTTTTTTAGCGTTCATAGGAGGGTATTTTTATGAATTTACAAATTAAAGCTGGGTGGGGATGTGGGTTAGCAAAATGTAAAATATAGTATGTACGTATTTAAGCATTTTACTCTAAAAATAAACTAAATGCTCAATAAATGCGTCTTGAATTATATAAAAGTGCAATGAAGACATGTCACAATATGAAGAGGTTATCAGAAGGGACACATGAAGACATAATTATCACAACTAAAAAAAATAATTGGATTAAAGCGAATTGAGATAAACAAGGCTGAGGAAGTTTCAGGATAATTCATAAACCTGTAGCAACAAGAATTATTTCACAACCATTCTTATCAAATCTATCAACCATATTTTTTCAATTAATATATAAATGTTATCCTTGGACAAGTCTCATATTTTGTTATTTAATTTAGGGATTACGACATATTTTATATGAACACATTTTTACAAACATGTGTAATACTCGTATTATTATTTTTTGAAAAAGATAGCCTAAGTATTTATAAAATATTTAAATAATTATGCTAACCATTATTATTAGATCAGAAAGCTGTAGGTACAAATACAAACTGAAATATACAATTCTAAACGGTAATTACAAATTACTGTCTTGATTTTTGCAGTCCAAGGATAACATTTTACTATGATTATAGAAGTTCTATACACAAGACACCCAAACCGTTGTCCACCTCCAAGTATATTCACATACTAATCTAGCGTATTATTTATTAAAAAAAAAACTATTTATCTATGATTGACTTTGGAGTTTACGTTGATATTGATTACAAAGTCTTTCCGGATAAACAAATAACCGGCTTGAATAAAACTCAAATTAATAGGAAGTAAGAAAGGTTACTAATGAATTACTATTTACGAACAATAACTTAGTTTGATCTGTGTATAACGCAATTATTATTATATGATACCAGTAACTAGTTGCTAACCGATAATAGTTTTTAGGAATAGAAAGGTTTTTTCTTATTATTTAATTTATCACAAATAAGTATACTTGGAGGATCACAATCATGTAAAAGAAACAAAAAAGAAGAATTACGTGCATATTTTGTGCAATCAAGACAACATCTATCATGTCAATTTATTATCTAAAATTGTATATTTAAATATAATGAAATAACAGTTAAAAATAACGGCTTACGTTATTTAGCTATTTTAATATGTGGCAATATTACGTTTTAGGCGATTGAGTCTATCTATGATATTTTATGATAAACGATTTACAATAATAATTAATAATAACAAAAATAACGGAAAAATAGCTTGATATACGTTTACACAGTGTCTTAATAACTAAAAGTTTGTTTTCTATATAATTTCTAAGCCTGTCTATTTGTCGTAGCTATAATTACAAGGGTGAGGGGTCCGAAATGACTTAAATTGTGTAGTCTATTATGAATCATCTCGGGATTATGTAGTGTATAATTGGGAGATATATTACAAAGGTTAAGGATATTCTTAGCGACGGTTGATGGCTCGTCTGATCTTGACATTCACCTGTGAAGTAAATAGAAAATCAATTAAAAAAGTCTGGCAGCTTTTAAATAAGAAATTTAATAACATTTTACACAACTTAACTGGCGGAAACACTCTATTTATAATGTTACGAGTACGTTGATCGTCGCTGGCTACATAGAGTCATTTAGATATTTAGACTACAAGAATTAAATAATGGGAACAAAGCTCAGTTCTCCCAAAAGACCCTTGTAGCAATGTACGTGTACCGAACAAACGAGCGTACCGTACGAGCGAGCTGTCGCGCGTCTTACTGCGACTGAACGCGTGTCAAACAATTTCGCACTCTACACTTACCAGTAGCGGTGGCATCAAACACAAGATCAGGCGTGAGATCATTCCTGTCGCAGTTAGTCGCAGACCGCGCCAGAGCGAGCGCACCGCGCGCGTCGTCCCGCGACACGAAGCAGTAGCGGCGCGCCGCCGTGCTGTCGCGCGTCACCGGCGTTGTCACCACGAACGATGCACCGTTCTCGTACCAGCCGCCGTGGCATGTGTACGCTGGGAATAGTAGAAAGATATGTTATGAGACTTGTTTGAGACATAGATTTAAGAACGTTCTCGGTGTTAGTGTTATTGTTAACCTGTATCATTCCACTGATCGGAAAAGTTAACTTCCAATTCTAAAGTATTCAGTTAAGTTTATCGGCTATTACCGAACGCCAACACAGGATCGATCGAATGATCGTGGTAACTTCAAAAGAATTGAACCATTCGATCGAATTCGGTGTGGATAGTCAGCGAAGGCGTCGACAGGCTCGGTGTGTACGCAGCTTTTCAGCGGTGAAGGAAAACATTGCATTCTACCAACCACACGCACGGACTACAATGGTATTTTATAAAAGAATGATATATATTTTATGAACGCAACGTTTTCTACATCCAAGGAGACTAGACGCGGTTATTCCCCGTTTCGTCTGAGAGTAGTTACTACGTCAGACCTGCGGTTTTAAGAGGGCCATAGTTTAAAGTGTGTGTGGAATGCCGCCACTTTGTTTATGAATAAAATTAATTTTACAAAGGTTCACTACCATTTTAGGCTCTATGTCTTTCGAAGATTTGTGCCTCGGTCGTCCCACAGAGTCTCGTCCCACATAAAAAATTCCCCACTTGTCCCAATTTGTATGCCTCGCTCGTCCCAAAACTTAATTTTCAATATTTTATTCCCCGCTCGTCCCAATTCGTATGCCTGGCTCGTCCCACATTTTTTTCATATGAGTTAAATTTGATTTAATTGTACAGTCAGCCTAAAAACCTGACTGACCAGAAAGATAAATAACCTCATGTTGCGGAAAATTTGATGAACTAATTCAATCCGAGACTCCACTATAATATAAATTATAAAATTACAAGTTACGCCACCATGACAGTTTTTTTCTGATCAAACTTTAGGTTTAGATTGAAGGCATTAATAAAGTACACATAGCCGACCCTAAGTACAAACCCTGTGCACCCCACTGCTTAGACCACTACTATTATTATTAACCTTTTTTTTTTTTTGCGTGGTAAAATCATCAAATGAGTCCTCCCACCCAGGGCAGGGCGGGAGGGACTGTCAGACTTGTACTGACTAAAATCCACGGTGTCCTTCACTAGCCCTTTACGTACCGGGGTCACGGTAATCCCTTGGTCCCGCGACCCCGGCAGGCTTTGGCCCTCTACAGGTCCCGTCAACATGCTGACACTCTTTGAGGCGCGCGTGGAACACAACGCGCCGTCGACCCGGGCATGGTCCATGGTCGGACAGCAAGTCGCCCATTACTCGCTGCCCGCATGCCCGCGCCTACGGTGGCCGGAGATCGTCCTGTGACGTCCGACGCCGTGGGCGTCTACCACTGCGGCTGGGGTGGAGGGAGGACGCTGTCCTCTCCCTCAGGCGGCCCGCCTCCTCCTTCACGAGCATGACTGCTTCGCAGAAGGAGGCGACCGCTTCCCACTCCGTCTCGCCCCGCAGCATGGCCTCGACCAATGCCGGGCGCGAGAGGTCTCCGCCTATCGCCGTCGTGAGGACACGGCGGTGCTCTGCCCAAGCGGGGCAGTCCTGCACCGTATGCTCCACCGTGTCCTCCGGACGATCCTCGCAGTGGTGACACCCAGGCGTTTCTTCCCTCCCTATCAGACACAGGAACCTCCCGAAACTTCCGTGTCCGGTGAGGACCTGCGTCATGCGGTAGGTAAGGACGCCGTGACGCCTATCTAGCCACTCCTCAAAGAGGGGTCTTACCGCCGCGATTGCGGCGTGCCCGATTATTATTAACCTAGAACAAGTTTTTGAATGTTTATAGCTTCGGTATTTTTGTGCGACCGGATTAGAGCTTGCTCTCTCGCTCTGCTTTCTTTGTATTAATCAATTGACCAATGACGTGGCTTTGCGTTATCAGCGCAATCGGAGCAAATTGCGGTTACAAAGTGCATCTGCTAATTTATAAATGCGATGGATGGCTATATATAATGGAGGATTGTCCGAAAACTCTCAATATTGAGAAATTCAATGACTATTTTGTATCGGCATGGCTTGACAACGAATATTATCGAGGCAAATGGGATTTTTGGGGGGATATCTACAGAACAAATAACCCAGTGGAAGGCAGTAACGCTAAATTAAACAGAACATATTCGGGAAAGCTGAACATCATTAGCTTTTTGAATGTGATCAAAAACGACGCTGTTCTTTCTTTAGCTCGCCAAGGTAAACCTCGGCGTGCTGATGATATAGCTCATGACAAATATATATTTGATTCTGTAACGGCAATGTTGAATGGCACTATATCACTGGGCCATTGCCTGGAAAAAATCAGCCCTTTTGTTTATTAATGATATTAATGTGTCTATATTAATGATAAGTTTAAAAATGTTGATTTTTTGGAGATTTAATTGTTAAAATACTACTTTCTCATAAATAGTAGGTTGATTAAAATACTGTGATTGTAATTTGATTGTGATATTAGTTACGTAATAAAGATTTTTAAATATAAATATTTCAATTTATGTTGAAATACCACATTAACATAAATAACATAACGTGGTACTTCTATAACCGTATAGTTCGGTACCGGGTCCTAAAGGACCCGAACACATAGACCTACGCCGGCTCAGTAGCGGGTCCTAAAGGGGCAGACTTTGTAGTCATACGACATCCTCATTTTAAATTTAAAAATAATAACATTCTGAGCGTTAAATCCTATGAGTGCGCATTAATTAAGAATGTTAAATAAAAATCTGATTTGTTCATGCCATTAAAACTTCTACATTTAGCGCGCATTTTCTTAATTTACCATAACAAAATCCAGAAGTCTAAATACGATCGTCGCCATTTTGATGGCAGTGCTGGGTTGGGCTAAAAATCATAAAAAATGTGGTTTCGGGACATCTAAGGGATCATTATAGGAGGGATGAATAACTCGTCATTTAGTATTGTAACGAATTCATACATAATTCAACATAAATTAGCAGTGGTAATGAAGAATTTGATATCTGAAGTCGAAGTTTCGCGCCACTCGTGTTTATTTAAATTTTTATTTTTCACTTGGATCACACACATGCGTTTATACTCAATAACAATTACGATAAATATCATGTCAAATATTATAAATAACGTAAAAAAGCCCAGATCTTAGCGTAATTCTCTAATACAGAGCTAATAACACGTATTTTTCATTACCACTACTCAATTTGTATTCATAATCGACAACCATGCTTATTTTTTTTAATCGTAATGATGTGTGAAAGCGAATATTCTAATCGATTCCATAATTGAATTTTTCGTCAACTCGAATGAAAAAAATAAGGAATTGAAGAAAACGATTAATAAAAATTAAAATAAATTTGTTTTAAGCTTAGAATACAATTATTAATTGTTATAATGTTTTTTAAAGCTTTTATAATAATTTTACGTACATTATAATTCCCAAAAAGCAATAATAGACAAAAGAACAATGTCAGTAATAAATGTTTGAATGCGCGCCATTTATTAATTCCAAAAATTGGATTTGGAATGCGCTCGCTGTGGTACTCGCTATTCAAAATAATAAATTTTAATTTATTAGCTAATTTTTAATGTACATTTTGTTTTGTACAATAATATAATTAAGGTTGAATGAATATGGAATGCCTTGGATCTTGATAGGCTTATTAGAAATGAGTTTGTTTCCCACCAAATAAAAGATAGATAAGTAAATTATTATATTCTCAAAATTGTTTCGTAACATTGGTTTGGCCATGTTAAGTATAGACGCCAGCACATCAACCTACCTCAATCTGTAAAATTTCTTCAATCGATTTTCAACCTTATCACAATAGTGGAAGGTTAATGTTCGATTGGTAAATTTTGACAGATTTGGGTAGGTTGATCTGCTGCCGCGCGTATTTAATCGTCAGTATTGACACCAGTATAATAATACTTTTATATAGGTTAAGGATACTTTAGATGTGATGCAGTTCGCGACTTAACTCCAGTAATACACACTGTTATAAGTTAAAAAACCTTTAAATGATTCTCTCGCTGGGTGGAGCGAAAGGAGATGTCAGACTATTACTTACTTAAAACCACCCTGTTCCTTCATATGCCTTTTGCGTTCTAGGACCGCAGTACCCTTTTAATGATTTTAATACAATTCCGTTAGCCCGGCACGCGTTTGGCACTAATTTGGCCTCGTCAGTTCGCTGATAGTTCCTTAAAGCCCGCTTGGAACACGACGCGCATTCGTCTCGGGCCTAGTCCTTGATCGGACGGTGAGTTACCCTATACTCGCCGTTCGCAAGCCCGCACCTACAATCGCAAAAATTAAGTCTGCGTCTTTAGATTTTTGCTGGTCAGGAATAGAGCTTGTAAATGAAAAAAAAAAGAACGTGCTATATTTTTACACTATTTCATAGTGTCGCTGTTAAGGATCAAATTCGTAATGATATACGACAAACTACAGTAAAGTGATATTAATTTGGTAAAATATGAACTAATATTATACAAACAATAATTTAATCATCGCACGCAGATCAAAATCAAAATTCGAGCCAATTCACTCAAAGTTCGAATTTTAAAAAATTCGTTATTGTATTTGTACCGCGAAGTGATTACTCGTAAAAAAATTGAAATGAGAACATGATGTTGTGAACATGTAGTGAGCTACGGCCATTGACTAAAGTTTGAATCGATATAATAAAGAAAACCTTTTACTTTATGTTTGTCGCATGTAATTACGTACTTCACAGAACATTAATGGTTTGATTACTGGAAATTGATATTTCAAAAATTTAATTTTATGCAACGTAATTTACATTTTTTATCAAAATCGGCCACGAGACTTCTTTCAGTATTTTTCGCTATTCCTCATAGTTTCGAATTTAGCCATCCACGGCGCGTTGGAAATTTAAATTGTTTATTACTGCAGGGAATCATTTGGAACTACTCCCATATCTCTCCCTCCAGCAATTGATCCGAACCCAGTGTTTGTCTTTTTTTACGTTGTTTAGATTCGTTTTATAAAGTGAAATAATCAGATAAATTGAAATTAAATAAAGAAGACACAATATGGGTAAAATTATGTGGTTGAATTTAAATTAAAAAGACACACACGTTTGGCCTCCAATGACACACCAATATTTATTTCTATCCCAATCATTAAATTAAAAAATTAAATTATTTATTGCGTACCTAATAAAAAACTTATTTCCGAAACGAAATAATACTTGAAATATTATACCAAAGAGTCTACAGATTCCGTTCCATAGGTTTATTGCATGGAGTAAACCTTCTCTAGTCAAATAAGCAGATAAATCGGTCCATGTCTTTGTACTACTTTTTTTTCCATGTTCGATTATATTGCGAGTATCGATTAGGCTGAATGAACCTTTTCAATCGTTATATGAACATTGGGATTGCGGTCAGCACTAAGAAGTGTCATGTTGCAACATAGTTTTTGGTAATTTTTATCAAGTCTTTGATCGTTATTATTTATGAAATTATGTATGCACACTGGCAAATCTAATAATGCATGTAGTAAGTAACTTCATTTATTTCACTGTTTAACCATTTTTTATCACGTGAGAAGCTTGTTTATGTACATATTTTCAGCACATCTAAATTACATAGTTTTTGGAACGACATAGCATTTTGTATGTTACACACATTTTAGAGTGGAAAGACGCAGTTTTAGTGACCTCAACACGTTCTTGGAGATATTGCTCACAAACTTATCGTATGAAATAACTGTAGTAACATATTTTTGATAAAAAAATCGAATGCTGAAAATTGACAAAAATCTTCAATATTATCTCAAATTTCGAATCACCCGGTCGACTCAGCTGATGTGTCATGTGTCAAAATGTTGTCGTGCAGAGTGGATAAGGTACATATAGGTAAATACAAATGTGTATACGGTCTATAATTATTTGACTGTTACTTATATACAAATGTTGATTTTTTGGAAATTTAATTGTTAAAATACCACTTTTTCATAAATAGGAGGTTAATTAAAATACTGTGATTGTGATTTGATTGTGATATTAGTCACGTAATAAAGGTTTTTTTAAATAAGTAGTTCTAATTATGTTGAAGTATCTCAGATACTTAAATATTACATGTGTAATACATATATATATCTTAACGTGGTACTTCTATAAGATAAATACAAATGTGTATATTGATAGGTGTAACTAATAGTACTGTGATTTGGATTTGATTGTGATACTAAATAATAAAGATTTTCCTAAATTGCAATAGATCTTTTAATTATTAAAATTAAAAACATGCATCGCGGATGCATACCTAGAACTGGAAGTATTTAATATCTTTATGTTATTAGAAAAAACTATTATTTCAATTTATTGGAAGATATAGTACAATATTTTTTGTCAACTGTACTTTGAATTTGCCAGGAATGTGGGACGAGTGGTGACTTTAAAACTCAAGTGGGACGAACGAGGAATTCTTTGGAATGTGGGACAAGATAGTGGGACGACAGAGGCACAAATCCTTTCGAAAGCCAAGAGATCCTTTGGTGACAGTACTATTACTTACTCAATTAATATTTATAAAGAAGTTCTTCTCACCTGTAACCACCTCCCTATTCTCACAGGTAGAATAGAACTCCATATTCTTCACGGAGTTGCATCCCACCTCCAGTCTATTGTAGCTGTTGACCACACAGGAGACTTCTCCCTCCGACTCCCTTCTACTCCTCAACATGGGAGCACTGGACATGTTGCTTACGCTAAAATTGAACAACCTACTGCCGTTTACCCTACGATTATGTTCAAGCATTGCCTTCTCTCTCTTACTACTATGATCTTCGCTAGATCTTATATCTCGTTTTCGTCGGTTTTGTATTTCGTATTTTCCGGAGTACGGACACTCTTTTGATTCGGGATTACTTGCTGAAAAAGAGAAAAAAATGGTTCATTTAGGAACTAGGATTTGTTAATGATGCTTGAGTCTCTATATGGTCTTGGGCATGGGCTCGCCTGGCGGTTATTGAACAAAGGGATGATAATGGGCCAGCAAAACTTTTACAGCATTGTGTTGTTACTTGAATGGAGAATAATACTAGATGCAATGAGATCTTTGGATAAATTACCAATAGTTCTATTTATCGAAAATCGAGTGAATATTACAAATAGGCAACGTACACCATTCATATGGTGCTAAAGATAATTCTGCAGATGGTTTGCCGCGCTGCAGTTCCACGCACAGTAGCGACTCACGACACTCACCTACTAGTGTAACATAAGGCGCAGTGACCGCGTTGAAGTGGTGCGGCGAGCACGCGTCGTCAGCGCGCGCGGTGGGCGCGCCACGCTGCAGCTCCGCGATGTACGTGTCGCGTCGGTACAGCACCACGCACACGTAGCGGGACACACTGCGGGAAGAACGAAGAATTTTTGGTTTACATGATCAATGATAGTAGGTACTCTTGCATAAACATGCAAGAGTGGTTAAACAACCGAAATACTGAAATTGAGGGCCGAATCACCGTTTAAATTGAACACGATTTGCATATAAAAAATGAACGAGATGTCTAAAAGCTGTCATTGACAACGCGGGTGTGATCACCCAACAGTCTACGACACGGTGTGAGCTATAGATAACCTCTGGCTTCGATCGTGGTCCTGTGTAAAGTCGTAAACAATAGCTGGTAAAAGGCAGTATCCTTCTTATTATGAACGCTTACTGGTCAACATATTGGACACGATGAGCAATTTTATGCATAGGTCAAATTGCTCAATGCCTAGTTAGAGGTGGCATTCGCAATGAGTAATTAAAAATTAAAAAACATACACAACAGGGACATTAAAAGGCTAAAAAAAACAACTTTATCGTGAATAACTCACCAATGATGCTGCCAATGCGCAACCAACGCCACCGAGTTCCCACTCGGCGAGCTGGCCTTCACATTGACGCAGTACACCTTGATGTCTGCCCCCGTCTGGTTTGTTATCCTCAGGGTCGCGTTCCGTTGGTAGAACGTGTAGTTGCTGGTGAAGTCCAGTGTGTGCCACGTGTGGCTGAACGTCATCCAGGATGGGAACTGGCAGTTGAAGCGGACTGATACTGGAAAAATGGAAGGCGGTTTCTTAACATTTATGCTTATACATACTTAGTAGCAGACTGTAAATATAAGATAATAAGGTATAAAGGCTCGTGTTGATGGTGGATGGATCAGTTCCCCAGGCCCAAGTTTCAATGGTTCCCAACGAATAAATTTGGATGTTATGAATACCCAACGACACTTTCATGATCTAGTCTTAACATTCCATAAAAAGCTTTTATTTGCCTTTGGGCCTTGACTTGGGTTTGTCAGTCTGACGTTAGAAGATGGTAGAATGTTTAAGTTTAAACCTTGTCCATTGACAGAAGGAGATTACTAAGATTGGATAGCTTTCTTTGTAACAAAAAATTCTTACCACGTTTAAGAGCCATGGTCCTGGATCCCTCCGTGGCGCTAAACAGTCCATTGCAAGTGGCGTCTCCAGACTGCGCGACCCTATACTCAATGCCACCCGGCGGCACCACCTGCTCCTTTACCGCGCCGGTTGCTGTAACACGCGTGTTGAGAAGTAAGTCTAAAATTGGAGAGGAAAAGAATTTTTGAAGCTCACTGTTGGGAAGAAAAAAGATTTGAGATCTTTTTAGTTCCTTTAGTGGGTGATTAACGAATAGTAATGATAGTTAGATGATATCATTTTGTGAAGTTTGCGTTATCCACGCATTATGCCACATCTTATCCAAATGTTCTGAGTATGACGTAACACTTGTTGACCATAGCGTCAAGAGGGCGCGCTCTCGCGCGAGCGATCGCTTTGATTAGGACTTAGAATACCTCTGACTTGCTTGATTTTTAGTCCAATCAGTCGAAGAAAGGAAAGATCCTGTGAATGATTTTTGTTCACATGACAACTCGTTCCAAACTGAAATTCAGGGCATTTTGTAAAAAGCTAGTAAATAAAATTCAATTCAAGAAATGGTATTTACCGTTCGTCTTCTCGTAGACGAAGCATCGATACCGGTCCTCATTGCTGGTGGCGTGGTTGTGATGCAGCTTGCCCACCAAGAAGCGCAGGCTGCCTTCCTTCCACGTCGCTAGGCATTCTAGCTCTTCCACTGAAATTAGAAAGATGAATTTTGTTATGGTAGGACTTGGAACATTCTTACTTCTTACTAATCTTATCCTACTAATATAATAAACGTGAAAGGAATCTATGGATCTTTGTTACGCCAAAATTACTGAACGCGTTTGGATGAAATTTGGTGCATAGATAGTTTAGGTATAAACTGGAGTAATATAGGGTAGTTTTTACCCCGATTTTTTGTTCCTGTGGGATAATTTTCGAGATGTAGCGGGCGAAGTCGTTAGCAATAGCTAGTTTAATGGTGGAATGAGCTGGATAAAGCCAACGATTAGTTCAGTGGTCCACACAGGGAATCGGAAGCCATGTGGTCTTTGCACAGTATTGGGATGAAAGGCTAGCAGTAACAGGTTAGGTAAAACTTAATAGGGTTTTTGACTGAAAATATGTCCGTCAGTTAGATTATCAAAAAATATTTCACACGTATATTTTGTTTTGTTCCATCAACCTAAATTGACGAAGATACGGCTTTTAAAATTGCCAATACGTCACAAGCAAGTGCAGTTTTCATCTGCTTCTGACGTCACAAGCTCTCTCGACTATTGATTTCATTATATCTTTGTAAATATGCATTAATTTAACAGAAGAAAAAATACGTGTACATTATTTTTCAAAACTCTTTCTGACAGACTAATTTAATTTGTAAATTTATTGGTGTTGCCAACATGCCTATTACATAGCAAAACTTCTTAGGCTGAGATTTACAGAATGAACTTAGATCGCTCTATTAAAAGTATAAATGCAAAAATTTGTATCGATGGAAGTTTGTAAGGACTTTTTTAAACACGTCAGAAATGCTTAACGGATATTGATGTAACATCCTCTGTACCTGTGTTTATTTGATGAAAATTGGAGGGAGGTTATAAGTTTGAACTTTTATCATTTATTCAGTTTTTGCACCTTTTATCATGTCATTTATTTTCAGATGTAGCGACACTGAGTTTGATCTAAGTTTGCTCTATCTACCTATCAGACGTCTTCTCTCCTATAAAAAAACAAAAATGTAAATATCATTTTTGTTTTTTCGATCCATACAAGTAGCTAATACGACCCGTTGATCGTACCGTCGCGTACCCATCGCGTCTGTAAAGTTTTAGCTAGTTCATTGACCTTGAATCTTTTTACCTAACACTTTATCGTGGTAAAATCATCTATCTAATGAGTTCTCCCACCTAGGGCGAGGCGGGAGAGACTGTCAGACTCGTGCTGACAAAAATCCACGGTGCCCTTCAATAGCCCTTTACGTTCCAGGGTCACAATTACCTGATGACACAGTCCCTACCTACGTAAACTAGATAAATTAATGGAATCTGCCCAAAAGTCTTTTAAAAACATTTTCAGTTGGAGACTATTTAAAACCACCAAATAATTTTAAAATCAAAGACGTTACAAATAGCAACGAAACTTCTCATAGTCAACAACTAAATGAATGACGAACTCGGAAAGCAAGCAACACAACAGTATAGTGCGATTCAACTAAGAAGATTGAAATTGAAAATAACCTTTAGCAATAAAATTCTCTGTGCTAATTAATTTTTAATAGCTTATAAATTATCTTTATTATCTTGTTAGACTTATTTTAAAACGATAATTGTTTATTTAAAACTGTGTAAGGGTTTAAAAGTGTTGCATGCGGTCACAACATGGCGTCATTAACTATCCTTCTTAGTTGAAAAGCATTATACTACTCATAGTCAGTTAACTTCTTGTTCGAAATTTAAATCCAAGAATAGACGCCGTTGACATAGACAATTGTGACAGACGACTGCACAAATAAAGTTTTATATAGATACCGCCTGCAGCGTAAAGGGAAAGTACATACTATGGGAATTACTCGGAAGTGTTCCTTTTTCAGTAGCGATGCTTTTTTCTTGTCCTTTTTTGTACGCTTTTGAAGTTTGTGTTTTCCTGTTATTTTTTTCTTGTAAATTATGGGTTATTATATTTGCGAGTATATTTTCATTTGTTATTTTCTCGAAAAAAGTAGGAGATTCTCTTAGGGCCGGTTGTTTGATCAAGAGTTAAACTAACTATTGTTTAATTAATTTTTTTTTAATGCACAGTACGTATTAACAACCTTGCTCCCATTAAGCTATAATGCGGTATTTTGAACGCTAGCCTAAAGAGAGATTGTCCCAATAGCTGGATCCAGCATCACTGGATTCCAGCACTGGATTGGAACAGAAACGTGCTCTTGACGACACGGTTGGCGAAGTGGCAGAGCGATCGACTGCTGCGCATTATGCCGCGGGTTCGATCCCTGCGCGGAACAAATATTTGTATGATTTGCAAGTAGTTGTTCCAAGTATGGGTGTTTGTGTAGACACGACACAGGAGAAACTCCTGGTGTTACTACATTTAGTCTTTTCAATAGTGTTGCCCACGTTATTAAAAGTAATAAGACTCGAGTGCTGGATACAGTAGCTCAATCACAATATTTCAGTATTTTATTCACAGCGTACTTGAAGTATTTACTGCGTTTATTGTATGGAAAAATGGAACAGCGCCTCTAGTGAACGAAGAAGGAACTATTTTTTTCCTTGAAACTAATGTCAAAGTTCCACTTTACGCCGCAAACACTGGAAATTCATGATAAGGCCTCAGTACTGGATTGAAACATGTTACATTATTCCGGTGCCAATCTAGAACTGGATTCAAGTACGAGTACCTACTGGACCAATAGAAATCAGCCTCTAAGAAGAATAGTCAATATGCAAAAAGTTTGTTTTACTTTGCCTTCAGTATGCTACATACACATACGATTTAGGGCGAGTTTTTTGATTAATAATTTGCTAAATCCTTTACATTTTATAACCATTCGCTAAAAAAATGTATGGGGGTTTCAACAACAGTAAGTTAATCTATCGATCAAATAATCGGCTTATTTATCACAACCATTTTTTTTCTAAATCTTAGCTATGAGCAATTTGAGCATCATCAAAAAGCATTGAAGAACTACTAAATCCTATAATAAATTCTTGGTCAATCTTGCCTGTTGAAATTACATTAACAAACACGCAGACGGAATTAGTAAGGAATGAGTCACCAATATGTCCCTAACACTGCAGTTATTTCGGACGAGTCGCGGGCCGCGACTAAAACTAAACAATAGCTAACACCTTTAAGCTGGAACTGTGCCCGATCCATTTGTAACTAATGTGCACAGGTCGGAATGAGTAAAGTTATTCATGTACTAACACTGATTTCATACAGCTAAAGAATAAAGTGGATATGCCCAAAATCCCGGAATTTAAAGAGCAATTTTTTTATTAAAGAGCAGAAAAATCTAGTGAATTTTAACATCAAAAAGTTATTTACTTTTACACAATTTATTTGTCTAATCCATCTCTGATGTTTTTATTATTATTTTTTATTTGTAAAACTGTTGTCCACACAATATTGTCTATTAGAAGTTCTGGGAAGATCCATATTAATATCAAAATTTCGATGCAAGTACTAAAATAACTCTACCTAATTCCAACCTCTGCTAATGTCTAACAAGATGAACATGAAGTCGAAAATATAGAAATTGTTTGAGCTTTACTTACATCGACAGTGAAAACAAAGTCCAATTACTTTCATACCCTTGAAAATTCTACTGTTTATATGCCAAGGATAGGAAAAGACGTTCATTGTTTAGCCAGTTTTACGACTTACGACGTAAAAATTAATTGAGGGATGACCTAATTAACTTTTTTACGCTTTTGTTTTTATTCCGTTTATCTGAAGATAGCAAAGGATAGACAACGATTTCGACTCTTATTTGTAACTATGTTCATTTGTCACATATTTTATTGTCTTATTTTAGGTTTTGTGTTGTCCTTCGAGCCGGATTCAATTTAGGAAAAAATAATGCTGAATGTGAAACACGAAAGAGCGACCTATCGCACAAATCCGAGGTACCTTGTATAATTATTTTTGACAGTAGTACGTAACTCAATGATGTTACTTGTTTTGAAAAATGTCAAGATAAACTTACCCGTGCTTTCAGAACCATACACATCAGGACACGCCTGATAGTTGAGGAGTAGCCTCGAATCCTCTGTACAGCTCTCAATTGAAGACACTGGACTCTTGCAATCACCATGACCCCTGGAATTGATTACAAATTCAATTAGGTGATGCTTAGTATATTTCAAGTTGCGCAGCGTGTCGCGGGTTCAATCTCCGCACGGAACAAATATTTATTTGATCTGCAAATAGTTGTTCCGGATCTGGATGTTCTTGATTTGTGAACGCACCCAAGATACTTGAAGAAATTCCTAGAGTGGGGCAATGTTTTTCATAATAAAAAAGAAACTTTTCTATGTAATAAAAGTGGAAAAGACGTCATTCACTTCTTATCGATTCAGACGACGAAGCAACTTGACACTACTCATGATGCCACAAAAGGTGGTCGGCTCAAACCGATAATACATCGATAGGTGTCATGGAAAAAGAAGAAATTCTGTGCTTTACCCTAATCAAATGATAATTACTGGAGAATGATGATGATTTTGAAACTTCTCTTAATAGTAAAATATGTTGGAACGGTAATTAATTACTTATGAAATCCATTTATACCACTACCAATGTGTTGTCGACTGTGCTTAATCAGCTTAACGAATTTCGAACTTCCATATTTCAATCGCGATCTCATCGCAAATCATGCATCACCGTACAAATTACGGAGTACTTTGAGTGACGCTCGATTGGTAATGCATTGCCAACGGTTTTTAATTACACGTCATTACGAGGCGTCGGTCGTAGCTGGGAGCCGACTTGACATGTGTCATGTCTTAATTGCTGGTCAGTTCAACTGTCGTTGGTTATATGCCGTCAATGTGGGGATGGGGATGTATTATGGGAACTGAAGTTATGTTGGCTTTTAAGGGTGTTATGAAAGCAATTGATTACGACTATTGGGCATATTATCATAATTTTGATATCTAATAGAAGAGCAAAAAATGGAGGCAAAGGTGTTGCCTTACCTAAAATAACATAATAATAAGAAACAATAGGAAAAAAATAGGTAAACAAGGATCGGATGATGATGAATTTAGAAAAACGATATCATCTACTAGGTATTCCCTCTCTTTCAAGCATTGCTTCAATGAAAGATCTTGTTCTTAGTGCACAGGTCAATAATTCATTATCAATAGTTATCTGGGTAATGCACATGAACGCTGTAATGCTTGAGTTACGACGAAACATGAATGTAATCTGCTTAAGCAGTACCCGCTTAAACTGGATTACCAACAATGTTATAAAATACAGTTTTAAGAAATAGTTCACTAGTAAAGCACTTACCTATTATAAGTAAAGGAGAACGGCCCTTTGAGAGGGCAGTCCACCGGGTCCGCGCTTTCTCTGAACATTGAGTACAGTAACGCGTCTCCCGTTATCAAGGAACACAGATGTGGTAGCGCGTCTCTCCGGTGGCAGAATGCTGGAATTAAATCAAGACTTCAGTGTAAATTCTGAAGGAGCGTGCAATAACTGGGTTCTACGAAAATCAATCTCGATGTTGTATGAGAATCTAGAGTAGGATTAGATAAGCTACAATAGAGAACTGTTCTAAAATTAATATTGGAACGCCCTGTAGAAATTTGTTAGGGCTTTGTTTAATACTAAACAATGATAATGATCACCAATTAGTAAAACGACAGCGGAATAATATAGTGACCAGTGAGACATTTTCATTCGTATACTAATCTTATAAACCTTTTTTTTTATCGTGGTAAAATCATCAAATGAGTCCTCCCACCCAGGGCAGAGCGGGAGGGACTGTCAGACTCGTACTGACTAAAATCCACGGTGTCCTTCAATAGCCCTTTACGTTCCAGGGTCACGGTAATTCGTACAGCCCCGCGACCCTGGCAGGCTTTGGCCCTCTAGAGGGGCCCCGTCACTTTGCTGACACTCTTTGAGGCGCGCGTGGAACACAACGCGCCGTCGTCCCGGGCATGGTCCATGGTCGGACAGCGAGTTGCCCATTAAATCTTGTAAACCTTTGGACAAGTTTTGTAGACGCTACATTTATTTGAATCCTATTTGTCAGTACTTCAAAACCTATAAACTCAAAAGTAATTCAAAGAGAAAACTGTCTTATATTAATACAAAAATAGCCGAGTATCCGCTACTCAATGTATTTACGAAATGAAGGCAAATGGTAATGTAATTCATTACAAGGGCCTCGCCAGAAAATTAGGTGTCCTGTTTATGGGCCCAGGATATTCCCTTGGTGGCCCGTGTAGTGTGGGGACACCGTTAACTCATCCAAACTTGATGTATATGGAGCGGGGCCTTTCATTTTATATGGTAAGACTTTAATGGCTGTTTACATAATTTCATGTTGTATCACTGTATTAGAATACAATTATTGTTTTATTGATGTTAAAGTTAAATACGCTTATATTGTTTAACAGTGTGAAGGTCTTGGCAAGATTTTATCTCAAAAAGTTACTATTTGTTCAATGTCGACATCGTTATTTATTTGTCTAGTTTGTTGTTTAGCATTATGTACCTTTGAGACTTCGATATATTCGATAATAAACTTACTTTCTTTATACTGTAGAACGTTTTTATGTTTTTCGTGCATCACAACGCAGCGGTAACAGCCTTTTCTGAAAAGAAAGAAAATTATGTTTAATTAATTATTTAATTATGCAGCCCTTACGAAAGGTGAGTAAAAATTAGTTAAAATACATACTACATTAAAGACCCGTAAAGTCTTCGAAATATGTAATAATTTTCACGTAGTTACAATTGATACACATTGTTTAAGTATAGGTAGTAAGTAAAGAGTAACTAATTGTATCGATGTCAAGTACGGAATCTAAATTCGATATTTTGTCAATACGTTAATTGTGCGCAAAGCTAAGGAGTGAATTCCCTGTCACAGTTTATGTTTCTTGATAGTTTCAACCTATTCACTCTTGACTTAAAGTCTAAAAGTCTTTAAGTCAAGAGTGAATAGGTTCCTTCTAGTTTAGCGTGCTTCATCGTCAATCACATCATTTCTTACCATCAAGCAGATAGTGGTAAAGTGCGAGCATAACGCTAAATAAAAAAAAAACATTACCAGTAAACTCTAAAACTTACAGCCTATATCGTTGAAATTAAACTTCTTTTTTCAAGTATAGCTGACTGGCCACTAGTAAAAGATATAGGGGCAGCAGGTAACTCGATAGATTGAAGATTTGTTGGCACGAGACACGAAAGGCTATGCATTGCAGAGGGGTCAGTAACGTTGTATTAAAAAAAGTTTCTTTTGAGAATTGAAAAGGTGGTGTAGACTAATTTGCATTGCTTTTATTGTAGAGGAAAGATTTATTTTCTTTTTGGATAGAATATACCTAAGATCTAAAAAACGGTGACGTAACGGTTAAAAACGGCTACTGTAAGCAATATTTTTAAAAGTGATGCACTTCGTGAATTTACAGCGACGTCATTAGGAATGCTTCTAAAATTCGAAAAATGGAAAATGGACTTAGCATGGACTGAGCCTCAGACTTAGCTGACGTTGGTCTGTGCAGAAACATGCCGTATACATAGAATTTATCATGTATGTAGTTCTAAAAACATTGGCTCTAATTCACTGAACGCTTGACCCACTTCATAAAATGCAGAAAACAGTATGCAGGTTACTACCTGCATACAGACTACTGTCTTACCTACTTATCTCCATAGATTGTAATGATAGGATATAATAGCTATCTAGTACAGTGAGCAGTTACTAGGAGGGTAGGAAATACAGGGCGTCAGCAGGTAATGCGGAGGATTGAAGATTTGTTGGCACGGAGCACGAACCAGGTATGCACCATTGCAGAGGGGCGGTGCGGGATACAATGAATAATGAATTTTCAAATTTAGGCCTTGTGTACAGCAGTTTTTGGGCTGCTTTTGGGGTAATATTATTTGGTACTTTCATAGTATTTTCTTTTTGTAATAATTTTGGTGCCAATACTGCATTCATGATTTTCGTTTTTGTTTTTGTTAAATTTGTAAGCACCTTTACATGTTAATCCATGTTATTACTTCTACGAGACACCAGCACGACATACCTAACTAGTATTAGAAGAACTACTACAATCAACAGAACAGTACTAATTCTAAAATTGCCCTGATAAATTACATAGGTAAGTGAAGTGAAGTTTAAATGAATAGCTCGATTTACTATCTTATATATATATATATATAGGTATAAAAATGTTATGTTGGTTTGTGTATGCTTCAAAAAATCAAAAAGTTCTGCACCGATTGAGCTGAAATTTTAGCATGATATATAATCCGCATCAAGGATGGTTTTTATCTATTTTTTTTGAAAAATCAATTTTTTGTGCCACAGCGAAGCGGGGCAGGGTACAGCTAGTTTATAATAATTAAATAACGAGAAAAGAAGTAATACTGAAAGACAGAACAGAAAGGAAGGCATTAAACTCACCTTAAAAGTCGAAAACTAATCGTAACCTGCAAGCTATAAGAACGACACGGATATATGCCAGCCACCCTTATCAGACGCGCTAAGCGCCGTCGATAAGACATACAGATTGAGAGATTAAACGAATGCGACGCAAACGAAACGGAAGAGGAAAGATAGCAAAGAGAAATGATCGAGATTTGCACCCGACGCGCGTTTAAAAGTTTTATTAAAGAAACATTCGAAGATGAGAAATAGAAAGTGGAAAAAGTTTGGTGTACCAAACATGAGGTAAACAAGATTCCCTTTCTTGTTACAAGTGCTTGTTTTTAATTGTATTTTCCTTTTCTCTCGGTATAATGCCACAGTTTTAAGAAGTAGCTACGGCTATTTTTTCACCAAAAGCTTGCAGTTCAGTTTCATTGTTTGTTTCGAAGATATTATTATATGAAATGACTACCAGTGATTTGGTAATGGACTATGAAACAATAGTAGTTTGCTTCTACGAGTATCATCCGTTACTGCTCTTTTTAAACGCGTTTTACTGTTTTCAGTAACATGTGAATCTAGCAGGACTCGCGACGCTTCAGTGGAAAAATGTATTCCGTTCTCTCCCAAAAGCATTAAATTAGCTGCATGTATATATGGAGTTTGTGTTTCCGGGTAGCTACAACCTTGGGACCTTTAAGTCAAGTGTAATTTGGTTACAATGTAAGCTCTCTTCACCATCGACCATATGATTGCTTACCTACCATCAGGCGAGACAGAGGTCAAACGCGATCCTATCTTAAACATCAAAAAAGAAAAAAAATACATGTCAGTCAGTCGTATTAATGTCGCGGCCAGAACTTACTCATCAACAATAAGAAACTTGTCCCCCTCCGAGGACAGGCAGCGTCCCTTATTGGACAGCCTGTCCCCCTCGATGAGGATCGGCTGGATCACGCCCGACTGGAACCAGCGCCCGTGCCACCGAGATGGAAACGCGCAGCCTGTGGACAAGGAGACATTATTTTAGGACAAGATTAATGTGAAAATATGATATGACATCACACTTAATACCCGAACGTTAGACAGGTTTAAATACCTAAAACCACGGATGTATTGTTCCATGTTTTGTTATGAATAAGTGTTGGTGCAATGATCAGGCACGGCGTAATCGCGGCGGTAAATCCCCTCTTCGAGGAGTGGCTGGAAAGGCGCCAACGACGCAAGGTGAGAATGTTGTTCTTACCTTGCGCCTGGACACGGACACGGATGTTTCGGGAGGTTCCTGTGTCTAATTGGGAAGGAAAAACCGCCTGACACGGTGTATACGGTGCAGGTTTGCCCAGTATTGCTCGAGGCCCTACGGGGCGAGATTTTTTATTTATTTATTTTTTTAAAAAACGTTGCCTCGTACTAGGAATTTCTTCAAGTATCTTGGGTGTGTTTACAAACATAGAAATACACATACACAAACACCCAGACCCGGAACAACTACTTGCAGATCATATAAATATTTGATCCGTGCGGGTATCGAACCCGCGTCACGCTGCACAGCAGTCGATCGCTCAGCGACTGCGCCAAACGTGCCGTCAAAATGAGATGTAATGTAAAGCAGTCACCTTCTTCTGCAAAGCAGTTATGCAAGCGAAGGAGGGGGCGGGACGCATGAGGGAGAGGGCAGCCTCCATCTCACAACTCAGCTGCCGCGGAAGACGCGCACGACAATGGACGTCGCGTAACGATTTTTGTGTAATGACGATAGTGTAAGTGATCGAAAGTTGTGAGTTTTTCAGACATACAAAAGATTATTTCTATTTGGAATAAAATGTTTTGTTCTTGCAATCATCTCATTGCAATCTGCACTAGATTATGCGTTGCTGCAACAAAGCAATCTTCGTTTATTTCGAGTGGTAGATTACTAGAGCTCTTACATAAATAAACAGTAACTACTTCTGCATTGAAACAGCGAGCTATTTTGATAAATAACTAAAAATACAACGCTAATCTTTCATTCAAATTCAGGTCAATATCTAAAAGCATTTGATTGCTATCTCTACCACAAAAGCCATAACGCGATGACATCCTCACATATGTAACCGTACGACCACAGTATAGAGATAACCAGTAAACTAACCAGGCCATTGATCCGATCCAGCCTGTCCCTTGCTGTTCCCCAGGGATACCCTGAGCCGAGGCTCGTACTCCACAGGCAAACCCTTAGCGTACTGTTTTTTAGAATTTATGTTTTTTTTGGTAGGATAGTCCGGAAAGGATTCGACAAACTTCTAGGAAGATAAGTGAGATACTAGGTCTTTTTTTTTCAGTTTACCCTTTATTCTCCTACTATTGAGCAAAGGCTTCCCGCGAGTCCTTCTAAGTGCTCTTTTTGGTGCCATTTCGAACGAGCCATGTACAAACAAAAAAAGAATCCGTTTTTAGTAAAATTATATATAGCGGCAATCGACATGCTTTACGTTTATGAGTAGGTACTTAACCCGTTACCTGAAAGCGTGCCTTAAAATTCATATAAACTATTTCCATGACACCGATCATTTGTTTCTGGTTGAAATACTGCTAGTCCACTGTGGCACCAACATATTTTTTTTAAACGTAATGTAATGAAAAACTGTAATATTCATCAGAAAGGCTTTCCACACGATCGTTGACGATTGCTAATGAGTTGGCGTTTATTAAGGTCGTGTCATTAATAACGATTGATTACTTTCTACCCTCAGACTGATAGAACTATTATGAAGAGAGATAGAGTATCGTTTTGTCTCGCTGGCTCATATTTTATGATATTGATTATGTGCAATTTATAGATTGTTTTCTTAGGTTAGTATTTTCATGTATATTCTGCATGGTAACAAGCCTCAGAAGCGTTCCTTAGTTGGTACGGAAGGGACTGTCAGAAAACTGGCTTAAATCCAGTATATGTATTATGTGTACTTCCCGACAACTATAACCTTGGGGTCTTCAAGTCAAAAGTGCACAGGTTACTTCTAGGCAGGCGTGCTTCACCGTCGACCACATCGATGGTAAGCGAACAATTAGGCGAGATAGTGGTCAAATGCGAATCATTATTTATAAAGTAAAAAAAAATTGTTCTTCTAGTCACCCTTTGCGTTAAAAAACTGTTCCTTAAGTCACCCTTTGCGTTCCAGGTTCACGTTAACCTTAAATAGCCCCGCTACCCAAGACAGTCATGCACCCCATGTTAACATGCCTCATCTCTTTTGGGGTAGTAGTATAAAAGTTCCCCGAAGGTTCCTTCTGATGCCCTTTGGGTTCCAGGGTCTGGAATGGAGGCCCTCACGACCCCAGCAGGCTCCCAGGATTATGTATGGACATCAAAAGAGTGCGATTTTTTTTTTGTAGTCGCATAAAGACAGACTTCTTATTTCGATAATAAGCTTACACCTAAAGATTAATTCATCAAGTAATTAATAAAAGACATTTTTTGATTACTTAGTATGTACTTTGGGGAATAAATCTTTCAACCAAGCAATAAATAAAATGCTTAAACCAATATCCAATTTCCTTAAGGCCCCCATATACGATTCAGCCAAAGAATAACAATGCACCGACCAATACTCTAAGTGCAACCAACAATTGCCTCTCACATTCATCGAATCAGCATAATAAGAGTACATTCACACGAGCCATTGTATTCTAATCTGAAGATTATTACGTTCGTTACTGGTGTAATATCGTCACAATGGGCCTTAACAAGTTGCTCGTTTGTCGTACACGGCTTATGGTAATAACGGCGCTTTTTTAATGTACCATAGAGTATGAACGATGCGACTTTGATGGCCTTTTGATTTCTTACAACTGTTGCAAGATGACTTTTTTTTAGTGGAAGTCTTAATATTTTGTGCCAATTTTTAATATCTAGTGCGTAACTGACTTCGATGAAGGAAAACATAATCTGGTTTTTTATAATCTTTATAAGTCCAAAGTAGTATTGTAACGAAGTTTCTTACGAAGGCGGAGGTGGAGGTACGATTAAATGCGGAAATTACGGAGGCGAAGGCAAAGTTCCAGTCCAAATTTCTCTCAGACCCCAGAAGGGTTCCTAAATCCAGCGGCATGTGGGATTCCCAGAGGTGTTGTCCCTTAATTAACTCTGATACCAGAGGGTGGCCACATCTTCATACGAAAAAGAGAAGAAAAATTGGGAGAATAGTTGAATAGTTTTTGTTCTTACTTATCATTTTCTTTTGAAACATTTCCGTACTAAATATCATGTGTTACTTTCCAATCATTGTCAGCATGGAATGAGATGAAATTAATTTTGTAGCAACAGAAAATGACTACAGATTAATTTGAGAAGTAGCTAATCCAAAAGATATACCACATTAAAACACCCTTTCACATTTGCATACGACACACGCTATCTAGATCAACGGGCCCGATGTCACGCTTACTTAATTACGGCATAATGCTAATAAATCAAAAGCGGAATGCCCCTTAACCGAAATTAAGTAATTAACTTTACCCGACCAAATTAAATATGCCTCGCGAATGTTTGCACGGCTGAAGTCGAGAGGGCTTTTCAATATGGTCGCGTTGCATTTAAGGAGCATACGATCGCGTTTGTAAACACCATTCGATGTATATTGCTGTATTTTACAGTATAACAGTTAGCTAGAATTATGGTGTTGTTAAATGTTGTGATTTTGTGGGCGTGGTTCGGTTGTAAACTTCGTTTGAAGGAAACTAGGTTGGGGGAAAAATCTGCTTTGTACTAGATTGGCGGAACAAGGGATTGTATCAGTAAACCATATTATTAATCTACAAGAGAGACTAATGTTGAATGTGGGACTTATCGAATTACCGTGATCCTGGAACGTAAAGGGCTATTGAAGGACACCGTGGTATTAATCAGACAGTCCCTGGCGCCCTGACCTGGGTGAGAGGACTCATTTATAAATTGCAAATTTAATTAGTACATTAGCTAGAGTTTTGAAAAATAATTAACACTTATTTTTTCATTTGTTAAATCAATGCATATTTACAAAGATATAACTCATCAAAATTCGGGAGTAGCGGCTCGTGACGTCAGAAGCAAGTAAATAAAAACTGTACTTGCTTGTGTCGTGTTGCCAATTTTAAAGGGTCTTATCTTCGTCAATTTTGAATTACTTAACGAATATGTGTCAAATATTTTTTGATGTTCTAAATGATGGACTTATTAGACTTTTCGAGTCAAATGGCCCTATTGAGGAGTACATATACATTACTTCCTTTTGAATTACAAAACCAGTGTTGGTAAAGC
Organism: Agrotis puta; assembly: GCA_943136025.2. Classification (NCBI taxonomy): domain Eukaryota; kingdom Metazoa; phylum Arthropoda; class Insecta; order Lepidoptera; family Noctuidae; genus Agrotis; species Agrotis puta. The sequence goes on from OW964168.2 coordinate 2,752,249, forward strand.
GTGCATTTGAAAGCGCTCAATGTGTGTCTTAAACTCCTGCAAGACATTGACTCAGAGTTTGTGTCTTAAGTTCGATTATCATACGGAACAAATAACTTCCGGGCTGTTTGTGTATGAGTTTAGGCAACCAAAATACAGGCATAAATTCCTAGAGAGAGGAAAAATTTGAAAAACAAAGACATTTCTAAGCTATTATATTATATTTATAGCATAGCTTTTATCGCGGTCTTTGAGCGCGGCGACCTAATCAGGACATTCCGAAACCAAAATAAACCTAACACTGTCACTGTCACATCTGTCATGTAAACGTGAATGAATTAATTTTTTTCTTGACGTTTCACTTGATTGACGTGGCTGGCCATAGCCTAAATAGTAGAGTAACTTCCCATAGAGCAACGATGGGATGATATATATTAAGTATTCGCGGTAGGCGATAATTTTTTCTTCTTTTTTCATAAATAAAATAAATAAATAATTATAATTGCACAAGTTGATAAAAATGCTATGCAAAAGTGCCACACGTATTTATGTTTCTACTTATACGGAGAAGAAACAAGCAATGCGTTACGCTTGTGCCACCTTTCTCGTGATATTTCCCTTTAGCATTAGCTACTTAATCAGGGACTGAAGTTTTATTTCATAATGCACTCATTTTTACTTCTAGACTGTGTAAATTAATATTTATACTTTGATAAAGTTCTTAATGGATTTAGTCATGCATAAGATTTTATCAAAGGAATGTCATGGGATTTTAGACTTTCTTATCAGTAGAAGAATCTAGATTTTTCTTTGAAAGTAATTTTTAAATTGTTGTTTTATTTTTGCCAGTCATTTATAGTCTTTATTTGAAGACTATAAATGAATTTCAATGAATGTTCATATCAATTACGAATAAATGAAAAGAACAATGTAAAGTCGTAAGGGTCACCTCTTAAAAGGCACACATTGTGTGACTGTTAAGTATTTTAAACTCATCATTGATTCTGTCTTTCATATGGATTTCTTTTATGATTCATTAAACTGCAAATAACATCAATTGAAAACAAATTACTAGTATTCTTGCGCACCTGCGTACTTGATCTTCACATTACGTTCAGACCTAACTTTGAATGAAGATATGTCCAAAGTTTTTCTTAAAACAAATTGCTGACGTATTCCAACACAATTGAATCCCACACCATAGAAAAACAACATGAAAACGGTACATTATTTTGAAAATGTGACCCATTTCCCGATTCATTGTGTATGCTATTTCGGTACATTTCGGTACCCACTCATACAAATGGAGTTGTTACGGCGCGGTCAGTAACAACCTTTACAATAATAAATGAATCATCGCGACACGACACAGGATGCTTTTTTTTAGACTGGCAACATTCGTTTGAATACAATTGGCTTTATTTGCGTATTCTGTTGAAGCTGTCGCTAAAACTTTTATTATGCCTGTAGTATAGTTTTCTTTGTTTTGACTTATTGAGTTAATGTTATCAACATTAACTCGTTTTTGATGTCAACCTATCCGAATCTTTTAATATTTATCAATGGAACTTTAACCTTCCACTATTGCGATAAGGCTGAAAATCTATTAAAGAAATTTTACATATTGAGGTAGATTGATGACGTAGATGCTTGGTGACGATTGACGTCATGCATGTACAGAGAAATCTCATCCCCTTTGGTAGTGATGTCACTAACAAAAGGGGTGAGTTTTCTCTGAAGCTTACCATACCTCTCTATTTCCTGAAGGAGGAACTTTTGTACTACTTCAGAAAGCAGGGCGGGGGTGTATTGTTTTACGCTCACATTGTTCATTGTCTGTATTAAGTTCTAGTTACCAGACTGTTGACCTATTAATGTGAGTTACCTGTACCATGATTCAGTTGTTAACAAAAATATTACTAGCGATATCGTTGGAGGGTTAGGGTCCCATCCATCTTTATACCAAAATTCATAAAAAATCGGTTCAACGGTTTTGACGTGAAAACGGAACATACATACATACGTAGTTACGATTGTATTTTATTAAATTAAGTAGAAATTACGCTGCGTTCCAAAACTGGCATAGTAGATGTTGGCAGAAAAGCTGCTCGCCTGAAATGGAATTAAACGGGTTACGTCTGTTGCATGCAAGAGGACCGCTGGGCAAAGATTTCCACACAATGGGTGCCGGGAGATGGAAGGCGCCGCCGAGGCCGACCCAGAAAATGGTGGAGAGACGACCTAGATGCATACCATGAGGGCTGGTACGAAGTGGCCCAAGAAAAGAGGAAGGAATTTGGGGAGGCCTTTTCTCAGCAGAAGGACAGTGCAGGCTAATTAAAAAAAAAGAAAAGTAGTAATTAGGATATTAGTAGGTAGTAGAAAGCTGACAATGAATGTAGTCAGAAAGCGTCACAACCCCTCTGGTAAAAGATAACTCCGGCTTCAATGGAGTATCGAGGTACATTACACTCTGTTCTTTATCCGACCAAATACCAATTAAAACCAGGATATCTCCGGGGTCGCGGGACTGTTTAAAGGTAACCGTGGCCCTGAAAGGTAAAAACCTTGGATTTAAGTCAGTATGAGTCTGACAGTCCTTTCCATTCCAGCCAAGGCGAGAGGACTCAGGTGACGATTTTATCACGATAAATAAGACCAGGATACTTAAACCTTATAGAAAAGAAGTGTAATGTTCGCTTCGGCCGTCTATGGAACCAGAGTTTTGTGACTGGTTCCAAGGCTTTTCTTTTACTTGTGTGGAACTGATTCCCATCGTTTTTTTCCAAAAATAACAATATTTGTAAGTAATTGATTCTCATTCCAACGAGTAAGATGTCACGGGCAAACCCTAGTCTACATAAAATAAATTTTCTCGAAACACTGCCACTCGTAGCAATTGTAAATGAAAATGCTATAAAAATGGAAAAGTTCTTCCACAAAAAGTAATTCTTTTATGAAATTTTAATGAAATGATTTAATATCGTGAATAAGCACCAATTATTTTATTCGATATCTTTTGAATCTCGATGAACATCATTATACTGGGAACAGAATTATTGAAACAAATTGGTGGCACAGTGACCCAATCAATCGTTTAATATGAAAGTTGATATTTAATATCAAGATACTAATTGATGCTTTTACAGTTTAAAATTAAATCATAATTGTATTAAATACAGTGCTGCCAACTAGATTCATGCCCAATGATCAGAAAAAACAAGCAATAAAGCAATTTCATCGACGTTGTATTGTTTAGGATGCTTCGGTTCTGAACAATGGAGATTTTTCACAAAAAAAAAACGACGGGTTGCACTCTGGGAGTGCCGGCAGAAGTGAAAACTTGAATAGTAATTGTTGGAAATATCTTGTGAACAGATTTTAGTAATACTCGCAAAAATGGTTGACTTTTTATTTCAATAATTTTCCAATGTGACGTACATCTTTTGTAAACAATGTTACCTAGCAACGAATGTATCCAGCATACAAACTTCTTTAAAAGTAATAAAGTCACACGAACATTCACGCAAGCGCCCTGCGCCGTCCTACGCTTTTTCGGTCAGGGTCACGTGTCCTGACGCGAGTTTAAGATTTTATACCCATTACAGAAAAAGTGCTCAACGCCGCTAAAGAAGTTTTCACTTCAAAAAAACAATTTACGAAACGTATGGAAAAGCTTACTTTTAAGGTTCTTGGTTAATGAAAAACCGTTATAGCATCACTCTGTGACCGTGTGTCCGCCCTTCACAGTAATTTTTTCTCTGAACCTACTAGACCGATTTAGTTGAAATTTTATTAATTATCCCAAAAAATAAAGACATCGCTGTTGGGTGTAGTCTTCAATAGTTCATGCCAGTAGTTAATACGAGTACATCGACGTTTCTTACCACCGGAGCTGAAGAAAGGAATAAACTAACGAATATTTCATGTACAAAACACAAGACACTTCACCCACTCATCACGTATGAAACCCCAAAAGTGTCACTGAACGGCACCCCAAAATTCTTTATCCAAAAAATGACGCAAAAAAATCTATCCTATAACCTCGTTCGGCGGTAAATCAGTGTTCCAGCCCCACAATACCTCCATACAAGGCTACGGTAGATAATAAGCCTACATCAATATAACACGCAACAAGCCCGAGTTGCCGCCGACGAAATTGCCCCGACACCCGGCAACTTGGCTAATTTCTCATGAAGAGGTTTGCTAAGGCGTTTTTATGGTGAACGATTTAGTCGGATAGTCGTCGTATCGGTTAATTTGAATTCTTTTCTAGCATTGGTTCATAATAACATTACAGGTAAAGGTAGATAGATGACTGTTCACGGTATGTTGAATTCTTTCAAATCTAAATGTCATGAAACTTAGCAAAAAAGAAAACCTTTGACGTAATGACGAACATGAAGGGAGAAGAGAAAACAGAGAAGACTTAAAAATGACTATTGTGTTATAACAGTTTTGCCATCATTATTGTATGTGTAAGCAAAATAATACTTCAGATAGTGCAGGAATACAACCAAAATTAAATAGTTTTACTCGGAGAATTCAAGAGATAAATCCTGTAGCCATTATCAAGGTATTTTAGAGTTTATTTAATAGAAATTCGGTACATCAATTGTAATAAAAGCCCAATATATTTTCTATCTCTCATATGAAGTGGTAATGATTCATCTACAAACTGCAGAGCAAGGGTGCGACCGAAATCGTACCGTCCCTAATAAAAGCCCCCAAACTCACCGCCCTGGGCTTAATTTGTTTAAATCAAGCCCTAAGACGCAACATTTTGTTGCTTGCTCGTGAGCATAGTAGTAATAACGTTAATATTGTACCATCTTTACGACTCGAATGACGGAACTGTCTCATTTTCTTTTATTTATAAATGTTATACCTTCTCATTACTGTCATTAGTGAGATTGGTCGCCATGTCTTCTTTTGTTTTTATGATATTGTGATTGAACATGACATGTGGAGTAACAGTGTAGGCGTTAGTAGGACCATTGCATGCATTGTTACAAATATAATATGTTGGTTAGGGAACTAAGTCTCTTTTGTGGAAAAATAAGATTTGTTTTAGTGCATTTTTTGGTGATTGCATCAAAGTTGTTTGAGTAAAATGAAAATTTATTCCTATTTTAATACCGAAAGAAAAGTCTTCGTTTGTAACTTTATGACCTTAGAACTGACTAGCGATATTATTTTGGCTAATTGTAAGCAATTTACTTATGATCTATCTACGCATACAATGTGTAGATAGGTTATAGTCCTATATAACCAAATGAAGTAGTTGTACCTAATCCAATAGTTTATAAGCAACGGATTCATTATCACATACTTTAGACGCATCCATGTTCAAAGTCTATCAATATCTACCAGCCAACTGTACGAAGACATAGTCCCGAGAAATTAGATCCGTTTACAAGACGACAACTTGTCTATCTGCCATGATTAATGGCACACACCCTTTGCCCTTTAGCGTGAAGTATTCCGAAAGTTTCTGAAAGGCTACAAGGTCGGGCTAAAGCATTTATTTTGCTCAACTAATTGCTTATATTTTTTGACACTTTAATTTGATGATGAGTTGATCCATTTTAATTACGGAAGATGGGTCTTAATTTGATAAGATTCTTTATTGATATTTTATTCTGGATGGCTTTTTTGGAGCCTAGGGTGAAAAGTGAAAGGAATTGGGTTGCCTTTGTCCAGGACTGGGTAGAAGAAGGCAAAAAAAATGGCTAGGGTAGTTTGAATTCGCGAGACCGCATTAAAATGACACCGTGGTTCTGGATCACCAAGAGCAACTGAAGCAACGGGGTGGTCTTTTATTCAGACACTTACTGACAAGGACGGAAAGATTCATTTGATGTTTTTAACACGGAAAAAAGGGTAATATTTATATCCATATAGCCCTCATCATCATCTGCCTAGCCTTATCCCAACTCTATTGGGGCCGGCTTCCAGTCAAACCAGATGCAGCTGTATATCAGTATTTTACATGGAGCGACTGCCTGTCGGACCTCCACAATCCAGTAACTGGGTAAATACGATATCCATATAAGGAATATGGAAGAAAGGAATTTAAAAACTATTCATCGCACAAGAAATTTTTCCTTTCATTTCAAAAGTTTTCTCAGCATTTTTCAAGGCTTCAGACCTAAGTTCGCACATAGCGCTACTCAGACCGTTTTCTTCTTTCACCCAGCGAATGGTATACATATAGTAACAGTATAAAATCAATTGCCAACTTAAAATAAAGAACGGTGCCGTACTCAAGACTAAGTGTGTTCTTACCCCGGCACCTTGGAAGCGATTCCGCCACGATATATTCCGGCTATTCGACACTGAATGGAAATTAATGATAGCTGCTGTGGACCACCTGACTTTGCGAAAGTGGGCCGCCATTTTTCTATTTTTTTTATATGCGGGCCGTTTTGTTTATGGCGTTCTGCCGTAATGCCATCTTTGTGTTTATAAACTTCGACGTGGATTTTTAGGCGTAATGGCGTAATAATACTGGCCGGTTATAAGTGTTTATTTGTTTTCCGAATAAAATCCTTGGTTTTCTTTTATTTTTGTTCCAAAATTGAGATAATAGGACTAGGTGGATTCCAATTTTAAACGGAGTGCTATAATTGTTGTTATATTTAGTTCAGTAGAAGTCCAAAATTGAGTATTTGTGGAGCACTAGGTAAATTGCAATTTTGAAGTGAAATGAAAAGATTGCCACTGTTACATCGTTGTAAAAAAGAACCCACCAGTCTTTCCATTATTCTCTTCCTTTTTGAAGTCGGCTAAAAAGAGTAGCCCATTAGCATCAGGAACGGGCTCAGTGAGAGGACCCTCCTCTCTATGTGTGGTGGAAGTACCGTACCATAACTATTTTACAGCTCTTACACAAATTCTTTTGAGTTCGGTACTTCTTCGGTACTTCTTCGGTTCTTTCTTTCATACTTCTTTGTCACTCGTCATCTCAACTGTCACCTTCCTTCCAGCCGTATCATTCTTCATACAGTGCCTCGAGTTTGTACCTAATTATAAATTGATCAAAATACGGAATCTCATGACTTAATATAAGCATAATGGAATTTATAATGTCCTAACTACATTTAGTCTCTAAATGGTGAAGAAATTGATTATAACTACTAAGCGGAAATAGCGATCGTATATGAAACTGATTTTGTAAGTTGGAACCATCGGAAGTCGTTAATTTTTATGTTTTTATTATAAGAGACAAAGACAATAGGCGATTGCTATCACGAAATTATGATACATTAATCGTGTAACACACCTTCCTCAGTAAACACTAAAAATAACAATGATTATAAAAATAAATGTCGCCATGTAATAAAAAAAACAGTGTTGCCATATTTCACACATATCTTTATCGAGTAGACCTCTTTAGCAACAACCTTTTTAGCCACCTCGCGTTAAGACCCAGGGGATCACTTGATGTATTCACACAGTTCTTATAAAAAATCGTCACGCATTAGTCGTAAGTGATACTTACGCCTGTACCTACCCACTTTTACTGTTCAACATGATTTACGCTCAAATATTTGGGAGGTGATTTTTTTTGTTGGCAACATTGTTGTGTAAATCAATTCAATAGACTGTGTATTCAGGTTATACTAAAATATACTTTATGTTGGTTGGAGTTACGAGCGGCTTAAAAGAGAGTAGTTCTTTAGGGAAAAAAACTCTCTCTTTTCATACTTCATCAATTTAAATAAAACAATAACCAAAAACATTGCACCTGTTTCGCGATTTAAATCTCGAACCGACATTTAAAGTTTTTCTGCCCCCAATCAACAGGCAAAGGACCATTCATTACACTGCCATAACTCAACCGCGACAACATAATTTTAAATTACGAACATTTCAAATCTTCATGTATTTAATTTTTCAACGGGCGAATACCACCAACGCAGCGGAATAAATTTCCCGTAACGTATACTTAACCCTGCTATGCTCGTAAATAAATAGAGGTATTGAATCGTGGGGTATTTTAGACCGAATGATGGATTTTCATCCGCCATTGAAATTATGGGGCTTTGTAATTGGTGTTTAGGACCGTTTAGTCAATAGTTAGACGAAGAATGAATTGATTTTTGAGGGAAACTTTGATAGTGTTTTGTTATTTATGAATGTTGATTTGATGGGCCATAACGATTTATTGGGCAGAGCTTTTTAATGTTTCAAGAAATAAGTCGAATGATTATCGTAAAGTGGATGTTAGAAATTACATAAATATTGCTTGAAAAGATGATGGCTGAAATATATTTTTGATATTAAAAATAACTTGAGCGCAAATTGTTTATGGTATCATGTGATGTTTGTGAATAAGAAAAATATAATAATACACCTGGTTATACGGACTAAATAAAAGGTGCATTAACTGCTAATAAAAAGTATGGAAAAACAAGACATATTGCGCTGACCCCTAATAAATTGAATTAAGGCGAGAGTCTCAAGGCATCTTTAAGACTTAAGCTAAGAAATATGAGGTCCAGTAGACGGTCCACAGGGAACTGGATCCAAGGAACTGTGTGTTGTATGACGTAGTTTACCAGTTTTGTCACAAAATGCGTTACCTACTTCAGTTTTAGTACAAATTGAAGTTCATGCCACGATTGAATCAGTTTCCATTTTCTTATTATTTGTTACAAAATTAGGCATATAATACTCTAAAATACATTTAATAAATGCCGAGACCCACTTATACATATTTGACATGATGCAAGCAAATATAATCGAACTCGATATTGATAAGCAATATCAATCCTCTTATATCTTTATTTATGAATAAATTATTTATTCTTATACAAACTTAAATTAATACATTAGTAAATTAAGGTCCTTACATTGTTTTAACAATTTAATTCGTTCGTTAATTTAGCAAAACGTGTAGTAATTTATTCGAAACTAGCTTCCGCCCGCGACTCCGTCCGCGCGGATGTCGGTCTTCGCGTGGATGGTTTATTTCCCCATTTTGAGTAACTCTGACAATGACATCTTATCATGATATTACGGCGCTGAATCCACTGCGGGTAATGCAAGAATGCAACGTGTGTTCGCGGTTCTACAGAACAACGTCTATGAATAAAACTGAAAAATAAGATTTTTTTTCTACGTATTTTTCCAGGATAAAAAGTATCCTATGTTATGCCCAGGATAATAAGGAATAATTATACCACGTTTCATCGAAATCGAACCGTTAGTTTTCACGTGATGCCTGCACAAACAGACAGACAGACAGACAGACAGAAGGACAAAAATTTTTTTAATCATATATTTGGGTTTCGTATCGATCCAGCAACACCTCCCGCTATTTATTTTTTCAATATTTTCAATGTACAGAATTGACCCTTCTACAGATTTATTATAGTATAGATAGAAGATAACTACTTTTTTTAAAACATTACAATATAATTACTCGTACTTAAGTAGCACTATATTTAAAGACTAAAATTAAAATATTTACAAAAATGACTAAATTAAAACTAAAATTTATAGGGCGTCAAAAAATTCGTCCACATCGCTGTCAATGGGGAAAGTGCCCAGAACGCTGGCGGCATTGCCACGTTGGATGGCAATGCTGATCCTTTGACCAAGAAATAGGCCAGCCCTCTGGTCACGCGAGGCGTCGACTATACGCTTGGCGATGTCTCTGAAAAGTTTGTGGGCACTCGGACCCCACGGCCCTAGTGTTTCAACCCCAAAAGGCTCAAATACATAGCTAATAGTCAAGCCATTGTATTTACACCGTTTGAGGTTTTCGGCACTTGCAGCAGCCGCACCAGCATAGCATGCAGTACCAGGAAGGTCGACACGCCATCCCATGGCGCAAGGGTGTCGACACATGTTGCATCCCACACCAAAGGTCTACCCAACTTCCATGGCATTATAGTCATCCCATCTGGTCTCTTCCCATCGTCGCGTGCCAAGCCACTGGGTTCTAAAACGGCTGGCACCCCGGCGGTGACAAGAGCACGACGGATAATGTCATTTACTACTACTAGCGTGCCGTGCTAGCCGACCTGCACTCTTGCTGCAGGAAAGGCCATGGGGCCTCGTACAGTTTAATTCAGTAAAATCATTTAATTATGTTTCGTAAAAAAAACTAACTGTCATAATTAAACAAACCGCCCCGATTGAATTAGAATGTAAAGTAGTACCATCAAAATCATTGATTGGCCTTGTCACTTACTTTTGCAAGGTTGGTACCTCCGTCGCTAAGAGCTTAGAATTTTCTGGAATTCACTAGACATGTCAAAAAGCACTTAGCTCCTTGAAACTTAGAATAGGAGCATAAATAGTTGAAATCGCAGCAACCCTACTTGAGCAGTTGAGCATTGAATATTAATATTTTCGGTTCGCTGCAAAACGTGACGGGCGGGAGAGCTAGAATGTAAAGCATTTCTTGACCGCCCGTGAGTACAGTCGACGGCAAGAATTACTTCACTTTATTTTTATTTATTTTTTCGACCGCTTTCCACTCCATATCGCCCCGCAGCATGGCCTCGACCAATGCCGGGCGCTAGAGGTCTCCGCCTATCGCCGGCGCCGTCGTGAGGACTCGGCGGTGCTCTGCCCAAGCGGGGCAGTGAGAATTACTTAAGCTAAGTTAAAAAAAAAAACGGTGCCTTCTTGCAGTGGAACTGCACACATTGAATTCGCCTGGCTCTTTCCATCAGGGGTCTATAACATGTACGGCAATGCACCATCGGTGTATGGTGGACATCCCACCGTTATATCATACGCACGGCTATCAATACTTTTATTATATGCACGGCTTAGAAGTGGAATTCCCTGCTGGTCTTTGTTTCCTAATAGCTACAACCTTGGGGTCTTCAAGTTAAGAGTGAATAGGTTACTTCTAGACTACCGTGCTTCACCGTTGATCACATCATGGCGCAAGATAGTGGACAAATGCGAGCCTATCGCTAAATTTAAACAATAAATTTGATGGATGTTCACAAAATGATGGTTGTAAAGAAAATCAGTAGCTTTGGTATGTTTTGGTACCAGTAGTACCAAAACAAAGCTGCTATGTTTATTAAAGGACTAGAGTATTTATCTTACTCTAGTAAAGTTCGTAATCTGTCTGTGTTGATTTGGCTGAACTTGTCCGATGTCAATAAAAGCTCTAAGATGTATGGTAACTATCATTGAAAGTGACGCTTTCATAGAAAGTCAAGCTTTTGTTAAATTAGAAAAAAAAACAACTTATTTTTAATGTTTATAAATAAGTAAATGTTATTATATGGTGATTTCCATTTTGATAAACATCTAATAAAATTGTAGCTCGTTTCAAAAACCGAACAGAAATTCTACGATCTAGCTTTGAATTCCCCTAAGTGTATTCATATTTTTGCACTTGAGTGTACACTATGCTTATGTCCAGTATTGGATTCTAGGGACTATTTATGTGATAGAGCTATTGATCGGATTCATTGAACAGTTTTATGTGAATGCTCGTTTTATTTTATAAGATACGTGTGTACGTGAATCATCAGCGTTTTCTTTCATTCTAATTGTTTGGGAAGTAGCCTGGCTACGAGAATTTCAGCTAGCAGAAGATCAGTAGAGATTCAGCTATGAGAATTTCAAGAAAATACCCACAAATATAGATTGCTTACTAAATTGTCTTGACAGGAGTAGAATAATACAGTTCCGTTGAAGAGATACTTCTCAGACCACAACAAGATATAATCTTGATCTCTTGCATCATTACACACCAGCATGCGTAGCATGGCGTCGTAGAAACGGATTTTGTCTACGGAAAAAAAAGACAAAATGGTAGAACGTAAACAGATTTTCACCGTTTTAAGCATGGCAATGTTTAGAATATAGAAAAAAATGTTTCTATTCTTAAATGGTATACGAATAGGGTCAAACTTGTGCAAAAAAGTGTCTATAGAAATAAGGATCAAATACATTACGTCTATTCTAAGTAGAATAGAGATAGAATTTGTCATGCTACACGTGCAGGTGAACAATGCAATCCTATTAAACAAATAATTTTCTACTAACTTTGAAAGATAACGGCGGCAGAACAAAATATCTTTTACCATCTTTAAGATGATGAAATTGCAGTTGATAAGTAAGTTACAGGTTAACAGGTTTTTTGTTTCTTTTGTCCAACAGTCGCGGGTGATAACTAAAAATCTGTGAGAGTATTTTTACAGGCACCCGACTATTTTTTTTTAGCGTGGTAAAATCATCAAATGAGTCTTCCCACCCAGAGCAGAGTGGGAGGGACTGTCAGACTCGTACTGACTAAATCCACGGTGTCCTTCAATAGCCCTTTAGGTTCCGGGGTCACGGTAATTTGTGAGTCAAGCGACCACAGGCAACCGACTTAATGGTAGTTAGTAGTAGGAAACGAAAGTTATCTTTCTTTTCCTGCGCTCTCTTTAGACTGAGACTAAAGTCACATTTGCACGCTGCGAGAAATTGCATGCCAGTTGCATGCAAGATTGACTACATTGCTGACTAATAATAATGGACAATGAATTCAGTTGATCAAACTAATACCGCAATGTATGTAATTTCTTGCATGTCTGTTACAACAGAGACGGTAAACAGTTTCTACTTAACCTCGCTGTTACATAGACATAGACATTTTATCCGTAATATAAACTAGACTATAACCCAGGATCACCAGCAAGCAGAACAGCTATCCTGGCTCGTATCTCACCGATTTATGACTACATTCATCTGAGTTAATTTCTGTTTATTACTTGTTTCGTTCGCTATTCTGTTGCAGTATCGTGTTACGTTGCAAAATTAAGGTTCGCATTTCTATAAAATGCCCTTCGGTTGATGCAATCGCGAAGAGAAGTTCCCTGTTAATTAGGAAAACGAGTGATGATGACTGTGTTGACGCCTAAATTAGTCACTTCGTACATAAAGTGACGTAAGTCTCCGATACACTACGACTGATATCCAGGCGACTATCGCAATACAAATCCATAGAGATATCTACAAAGGCGTCAATGGATTCCAAAGTCATAAGGTATCGAACATATTTCAATTTTTCCTATAAACTTTACTCTGTTGTGATAAAGATAGTCGTACTTTGATCCGCTGGGGTCTGTACCAGTAATATACCTATATTTTATATAACTGAGGAGTTATGTTAAAGTCCATTGGAGGCAATTTTTTAGCCTATTGTCATCAAATAGTCATAAACCCAGACCACACTGCTTTTTTTTTATCGTGGTAAAATCATCAAATGAGTCCTCCCACCCAGGGCAGGGCGGGAGGGACTGTCAGACTTGTACTGACTAAAATCCACGGTGTCCTTCAATAGCCCTTTACGTACCGGGGTCACGGTAATCCCTTGGTCCCGCGACCCCGGCAGGCAGACCACACTGCTACTGAAAATTTCGTATGGAAAAACTTAAGAACATTGACATGAACGACCTATGAATTGAACAGGACGTCAAGCTCGGTAGTCATGCTCGACCGCGAGACCAACGAAGCAGTCATCATCAACAATAATTGTATTCTGCTTACTTGGTCGCGGGACTAACGAATTACCGTGACCAAGGAACGTAAAGGGCTGTTGAAGGACACCGTGGATTTTAGTCAGTATGAGTCTGACAGTTCTTCCCGCTCTGCCCTGGGTCGGAGGCCTCATTTGATGATTTTACTACGTTACAAAAAATGAAAAGTCTGCTTACGTACTACCTATGACTTATTTATTTATTTATTTATTTATTTATGCACACAGAACACATAGGCACAAGAAATAACATACAGATAAAAGAGTACAAAGGCACTGCTTATTTCAATAAGAAATTTCTTCCAGCAGACCAGCGACAGAAGAGAGATAGACATCAAAACGTAGACAGTGTACAATGAATAAATAAAATATAAACATACATACTATTAAAATAAACATATAAAATGTATGTATAAAATATATATGTTTTAAAATGAACCTAATATATAAATATAATATACTAAATTATAGAGGAGAGGTAATAATCCTTGACTTGTTTTTTAAAAACAGAGACAGTTTTAGAATGAAGTATTTTAGGTGGAAGTGAGTTATTGACTTGATATGAGCAAGATGCTGCAAAGAGGTAACAAATAAAGACTACACGCAATAGACTTACTTTCCAATTCGGAACGCATTAAAAGAGCTTTCACAATGATACTTAAGTACTTCCGGCGCACTCTGAGCTATCGTTCCCTCTACCAACATAGTGGACCGCTTAGAAAGTACTGACTCTATAGAAAAACAGTATCAAAAGGGCCTTTACTAAGTGATATTCTATTTGGTGATAAAAAACGTGTTAGACTGATTGAGTACAATTCTGTTGAAAGACTTTATAAGCGACCTCAAAAACGGAGAAGATTCTCAATTAGACTGTATTTTTATTAAGTGTTTGTTACCTCATAACTTACGCCTAGGGAACCGATTTTGATAAAAAAATTGTTCTATCTATTATTTGGTCCCATTAAAAGGAGCATTTGCATGTTACTCGTATTACCGATACCTACAACGGATTACAAAACTTTAGTGCATGTGTAACAAAAATAGGTATTTGACAAGAATTTGGGTTGAATATTTGATCTTTTTTTTTATTTGGCCTATGTCGGCCCAATTCTGGTCAAAAGCCTCCTCCAATACATTCCAGCAGCTCTAATCCTGTGTCTCCTTGAACCATGCACTTGTGGTACAAGTTCAGGCCGTCTCGCCACGAATATACTAGTCTCGGTCTTCAGGATTATACAGTGTACCTGTCCAATAGTAATAAATTATACTATACAAGTATTAGTAAGGATAATAATCAAGCCTAAATCCAATAAATAAATGGCCCCAGACTAGAGCTCAAAAGCAAATACCACTAAAAAGCAGGTATTACCATAATAAAATAACGTATTTGTGTAAAATAGCGAAGGTGTGTCGTGTAAGAAATTCAAAACTGTTCTAATATGCCAGTACCAACGTGGGTGTTGCCAATGCAAAATAGGCATAAAATACCGGCTTTAAACATGGCAATACTGAGTAAACCAAAGAGTTGTTCGCTTGAATTTTACTGGCAACTTTAGGTTATTTAGTTCAATTGGTTTTAGTGGAATACGAGGCTGTAATTTAATGTTGATTATCAAATAATTTTCTGTTGATTAATTCGTATGTTTTCGAGCAAGTTGTGTTTTTAGATTTAAACGATTTCGGTGTTAGTTGATTTAATCAATGATGCGTAAACCATATTGAGGGTGTTACTAGGGGAGCAAAGTAACATCAGACCTACATTCAAATTACTGAAATTACAAGGTTAATTAGAGGCCAATTACACAATGAAACTGAACACGATTAATAGTCTAAACAAAACACTGATCAAGAGTTGTCAGTATAATTGCTGATATGTTATATATTTTGGTACTGAAATAAAGGTTTTAAATGTCGTGGTGGTTGCTTTGTTAATTATCGCCCGGGAGCGTTTTATCGGGTTGTAAAGTATCCTATGTCTGAATGCTCTATCTGTGTTGCAAATCTCATCCAAATCCGATTAGTAGTTTTCATGTGAAAGAGTACCTAACACACATCCATCCATCCATCCACTCGTGCTAACAGCAGAAAGATATACACACCTAACACAAAGGAGAAAACTAGAACCAACTGAATAAATCCCTGAACAACCAAATACAAAATTAAACACCTCACTCCTCCCAATAAAAAACAACTTTTCTACCAAACAACAACTCACTAAAACCGACTATTTCGCATATAAACACTACAATGGATCCATTACCGCATCTAAAAGGCTTCGACAACGGCTGACCGCCACAAAATCGGCAATAGTTTATGTTAAACGTGTCTCGTCGCCGCCCAGGTGACAACTGTGACGAGTGGTACACGGAAAGCATTTTAACCCGCTGCTCGCTGCCATGCGGTGGAATCGACCCGTCCGACAAATTACGGACGAAGAATGAGTTAGAATTGGCTGTTTGAACGTTTGCGGCGGTTACTGTTATGATTTTCGTGTTTGGCTTTTTCCTTTGAAATTGCTAGGTATCGGCTTTTGGAAAATAACTAG
The DNA here is from genome assembly GCA_943136025.2 of Agrotis puta. Taxonomy (NCBI): domain Eukaryota; kingdom Metazoa; phylum Arthropoda; class Insecta; order Lepidoptera; family Noctuidae; genus Agrotis; species Agrotis puta. The sequence continues at coordinate 2,768,280 of OW964168.2, forward strand.
GAACTTTCTCCTACTTACTCTTCTACTTCTTGGAATTTAATTTAATTTTGGTTTTGAGTTCAAAAATTCTGTATTAAAAACATATTTTAAAATATGCCTCCTTGTTGGCATTTGTTAACCTGAAGAAAGCCGGCGACTTATAGTATTAGATACACCACTGCCTTGACCTTCGGGGACAACAGGTTAGATAAGGTGGGTGGACCATGAAAGGCCATGCTCCTTCGAAGGCCAATTATTAAAATTTCGTAGTTATTGCCATGTGATGACAAATTCCTTCTATCTACATAAACATCCATCGAACTAGAAATCACAGACGCGGCGGCGAATCGCTCGCGCCACTATTTTGGCAGTACGGTCCCTCGCTTCATTGATATCGGAAATCGGCGACGTTAAAATAAGGTGGTGTACCATAGAAGGCCACTCTAACAAATAAACAGTTATTATTCGTTTATTTACTGGATAAATGAAACTAACAAATATTTAAGTAATACTTTGTTTTATTCCGTAATATATAAACCACTTCTTTTTATTGTAGATTGAATCGCTATTTATTAACTTTTAGTGTTAAATGACTGATTTATTATAATGGCCTTCTAAGGAGCCTTGTTCCTAGCAAGGCCATTTGGAAGAGCTTAACAAAACTTAAGTTTATTGAATACTGATTAAAGCTAGGTTAAAAAAAAGTGATTTATATGGTACACAATAAAACAAAGTATTATTTGATAATTTGTTTTTTTCATTTATCCAGTTAATAAACGAATAAAAAGCGTTTACTCGTTAGAGTGGCCTTCCATGGTCCACCCACCTTATTATGTATATGACGATACTTGTTTTAATAATTTTGTGAATCATATAGTATGTACTAAGTATTACAGAACCAATGCTATCTGTGTGATTATTTTTTAAATAAGATTTTTTTTTTAATGTAAGGGTATAAAAGTCAGATTCCATTTTACAAAAACGGGGGACACAAATGTCATAACCCATTCATTGGGTCACATTTTATGTCACTCAAAGTCCCAAGCAGATTGTAAAATATGCATAATTTTCTAATAATAAATCTGTATGAGAGTTTGTATTTATAATTTTGAAAATACAGCGGATTATAATGTTTATGCTGAATTTGTGTAAACAAGGAGGGCTCAGAATGCGGGATGAATATAATTGTTTGTCCGGGGTTGAATATAATTATTTTGTCAACAGTTGAGTATAGCAATTAATTTGGGTATACCCGACTGTTTTGATATTGCGACCTAAAAGTAGGTCCGCGCAAGGAAACGTCAATCTTGTTTTATCATTTTACCTATTTTGGTTTACTGTTCGCAGTATATAAAGTGTATTTATGTATTTACTCAATGTTTCTACGTACTCCAAACATTTATACCACTTTCCTCTTTAGTGTCTATAAATATTTACTACATCACACAGTTCCTTTCACCTCTTACCGAAAAACAAGCAAACGAAACCAAAATTGACCGTCAAAAATACCCAAATCCGAAACACCCGAACCATGTTGTAAACACAAAACGAAATAGTTTTAAAATAAATAGTAGTGAACACGAAACACGACTGTCAGTCGGTTCACTTAAAACCACACGTTGACGTAAACGAATGCACTCGAGAACTGGAATAACTCGGATCTCTCGGATAATTCGGATACAAATCACTTGACGACCCCGAATTAACCGCGAGGCGGCGACTGTTTATTTAGCCTGACTTCGATTCGGATCAGCTCCTTGAGAGGCTTGCAAGACAGCGATACAGGATTGGTTAGAGGAAGGAGAGAAATGTAGGGGGCAAATGTTAGTGGATTAGTGCAGTATTAGAGATATCATAGAACGGATCATAAATGGAAAGATGGCTTTGATATTTAGCAAAATAATGAAGGAACAGATATTATCGGATAATTGGCTATTTGACTGAAAAATTATAATTAGTCCGTCAATTAAATTATCAAAAAATATTCGACCCGTATTTTTTATTTTGTTTCGTAAACCAAAATTGACGAAAATACGATGTTTTCAAAATGCGCAATACTATAATTGCTACTACAATTTAGTACAATTTCTATTGAATTCAGACGTCACGAGCCCCCACTCTCGAGTTTTGATGCATTGTATTTTGGTGAATATTCATTGATTTTACAAAAGAAAAAATACGTGTCCGTTATTTTTTTAAACTCTAAATAACGGACTAATTATATTTGTAATTTATAGCTACTTTCAAATAGCCAATTATATTGGAAATATTAGATGTAATTTCTCTTCCGAGGTTTGCCCGATAAGTTAAAACATGGGGTTTTTCAACAAGGACGTGAAAACGTTTCTGCAGAGTCGAAAATGTGCAGGTCATCAATAGGCTTCGGTGACTGCTTTCCATCAGGCGCGTAGGCGGACCGTATACTTATTTGTCACCTACAGTTTAAAAAGCATTGTATTTGAATGTCACCTGTGTAGTAATCAGATAGAATTGAGCGGGCGAAGCCGATGGCAAAATGTAGTATTTCTCTATAAATACAAAAAATACTTTGTTCAAAAACTCAATGAGATTACAATGTCTTAACTGATACTCTGTGAATAATTTCCAATACAACTTCAAAGGTCATATTATCATTTATTAAAGCTCTCCATTACAGAAGCATGCGTAAACAAGCGGAACATGTAACGGTCGATACCTTTTGAAGAACCCATGAACCATAATGGTAAAACCAGTAATCAAGAGCATGCCTAGATAATGAAGTATAAAAAGAGGTCTACAGAGGTCCGAACTAGTGGAACTGGTTTCAAAGCTCTCGTTGGCTTCTTTGTTACGATAATTTTAGATTAACTACGAATGACTCTGGAAAATGGACTGATTGATTGTTATAACATCAGCGTCAATGTACGGTTGGAAAGTTATGGAGTAAAAATATTTTAGTTTTTTTTTTTTTGTGTCTTAAAATTTCTATGTACAGTTCAAGGTCCGGGATCATCATTATCACTATTCACGTTTTTTTTACCTAAACGGGAAATTTAACGTTATTTTAATGGAAAAAATGTATCTTGGTCGTACACTAAATGCGCTTTTAATTTTTCTATACTGCGTTTATTCGCAGTAAATACTTCAAGTACTCTGTGAATAAAATACAGAAATCTTGTGATAAGACTTCCTTTACCGATACTCAATTTTGGTAAGCAGTCAAGTTTTGATTGTGATATCAGAATGTAGGATGAAAAACAGATGGCCAAAAAAGGAATCATGAAGTTGTATTTTTTAGGAACCGCCAAGATTTCATATGTTCTGCAGAGCGTCAAGCAGAGTTATGTCTCGAGTACACCTACACTACAGTCATAGATTGAGTCGCATGTAACTTCCATCATTCGTCCAGAAATCCAATGTAGCCAGTCATACTCAAATCATCAAACTCATTATTATTCTACCAACCCTGGTAATCCAAACTCAGACATCATACTTATTAGCAACGGGGCCACGAGAGTTAAGTCTTCAAATAAAATAAATGACATCAGGTGGCCTAAGCCAGAGTAGTTCCAGTGAGGGAAAGAGACAGAGCTATACAAGTCGTCTAGCGCCACCTCGTTCCCTCGCTGGAACTACTCTGGTTTAAAGTCGTCATAGGAGGCCACCAAAAACATAAAGACAATGTGAATTGAACTAAACCAACAAAAGCACATGTTAAAGTATTAATTCAACAAGACATGTAGTACCAAGATTGAGATTGACAACAGCATCTGCGATGAAGCAATTTGCCTGACAGGCAGTGATTATGCTCACAGTATATGACCCCAGGATTGTTATAACGATCTACAAGGGGCAATGTTCGCGAGTGATCTTGAAAAAGATATACTTACAACTTTATTATGTGTAGATAATAATGGTTGTGCCTCAGTTTTAAATGGATATGTATGTTGTACTCCAGTTGTTAGAAATATGTTGACAGTTAATTAGTAGTTACACTAGTAAATGCGCAGATTTTTTTAAACACGAGGTTAATGATCCAGAACATTCGGACATTTAGAGACTCGGATTCAAGGCCATACAATTTTAATCTGCACTGATTTATACTATCTTCTCAGCCAATCGCCGTCCACTGCTGAACGTAAGTCTTCCCCAAAGAGCGTCAACCATCCCGGTCCTGGGTAGTCCACACACGTCCGCTTCCAGCCATTTTCTTCGAATCAATTATCTATCATGCCGTAAGGCGTCCTAAACGCTTGCCCATACTGAAGTTTAGACGTGTTAGTTACTTAGTTTCAGTTTATTTATACGTACTTATTATAGGTTGACGCCGGCCCAGTAAAAGGTGGCGAGACGATATGGATGCATACCGTGAGGGTTGGTTAGAGCTTGCAGCATAAGAGGTCAGGAAAGACTTGGGAAGGCCTTTGCCCAGCAATGGGACAGCATATGTGCTAGATAAAAAAAATGAGGGAGCAAATCAAATTGTCATAAAGAAGACTTTCTTCTAGAAAACTATTAAATCACAAGACAGCATACGAAAAAGATAGGCAGACACGATTTGGCATTTGACAATTCATGTCGCGTCCCACACCACATTCGCTGTCTGCACAGCCACAAACAAATATAGACTTCCGTAAATACAAACTATAAACACGTGTAAACGAATTCAAACGCTTTAGCTTCACGCCCATTAACAATAATCCTTTTTATTTCCCTGTGAAAATATCCTTAGTATCCAAAAATAACCTCACCCACATCATTATTAGGGTTGACTTTGGTTTGACCGGTAAGGACTGAAAGTGTGGTGTCGTTTATTAAGATTGAAGTTGGTTAGCCTTTGTGTGTGTTAAAAATTGCTATTAAACATTGCTATTATTCAAGTTATAATCTTAAGGGGAAAAAAAACTAACCATGGGAAATGCTTAAGGGGTTGTTACACTGTGGTTCGTCGTTTTGTAGATTTTAAGGGCTGTTTTAATAGTTTGGGTTTTAAAAGTTACGATTCGTACACAGACTCATAGTTGTTTTGTATAATTTTAGAAATCATTTAATTTTTACAATTATATTCTCCTGCCATCTCGATTGAAGCGGTCAGCATCGTATTGACTTAAATCACCTTGTTCCTACAATTGTCTTTTACGTTTCAGGACCGCAGTAACCTCTGAAGACATTTCCGTATCATTTGCAGGCATTTGATCCTACCGATTATTTGAGGCACGCGTGGTGTTCCACACGTGTTCGTGTCATTGACTCTGGCCTAGTCCTTGATCGGACGGGGAGCCACCAGTTGCTCGCCGTCAGGCCGCAGGTCCGCGCCTCCGGTGGCCATATAGTATCATAGTTTCGACCACAACATGTTCGTATATTTCTGGGTTTATAAACTAAACTTATTATATAAAAATAAATAAATTTATATTCTTCCCCTAACAGTAACTTGGAAGTTAAATCCAAAGATAAATGAAGTATTAGAAAGAGCACTCTAGCTCTTAATAAGTGCGGCACACCGACAGAACGATTAAATTTTAGCAATTAAATGTGTCCCTTTGAAAATATAACGCTTTGAGCTTGAGAATATAATGTATCGGTCTTATTCTTGCTGTGAGGAACGTAATAAGTGTGATGAAAGTTGTGTCTATTTAATAATTTTTTTTTTTTTGCATAAAGTCTTTGCTAGGAGTGTACATCATAGGATTTGTTAAATCGATTTTTCGCAAAAATTCTAGGAATATCGTGAAAACACTGATAATAAGACAATGGCTATGACTCAGTAAAATTTTTAAGTAAGCAGGGTTTGGTCCCGGGACTGTACGAATTACCGTGACCCCGGAACGTAAAGGGCTATTGAAGGACACCGTGGATTTTAGTCAGCACGAGTCTGACAGTCCCTCCCGCTCTGCCCTGGGTGGGAGGACTCATTTGATGATTTTACCACGATAAAAAAAAGTAAGCAGGGTTTAAAGGAACCTAACCAAACTGAACTTCAGGGTGTACACAAAACCTTACTAAGGCATGGCGTTTTTACAAAAACCCCTATTCTTTTTCAGTGATATTGAGAAATATCATAGACATTGTTTAATTACCCGTCTTATATCCCTAGTAGTTTTGCGAAAATTCGGTTTATCTAATTATCCTACGATAGATATACAGAAGAAACGTGTCGAGGACATGTGGTGTGGCGGTGGATGACAATCTAAGAAACCCAAAATGAACCTTATAATAATGTCGCATAGAGTGTGTATTGGCAGTAGTTCGGTTGTTGGTTCGGTCAACCAAATGCAACTTTTTTTTTGGCAGTAGTTTGGTTGATAAAAATCACCGAACTAATGATATTCTATGGCAGTAGTACGGTTCACAATCTTTGGAAACTGAAACAAGCCCTGACAGTCAGTTTTTTGATCAATGTTTTCAAAAACTGTACGACCTGATGATGTCCAGCCATGGTCCTCGCAGTGCTTCGGATGGAATCAGGGAATAAAATGACAGCAACTCTGCTCCAAGGGTGCATTTTCGCGGAGAATTTTTTATTTGTGTATGGCATCTCGCAAGTCAACCTAGAAGAGGTTGTGAGCTGCTTAACCGGACATTGACTTCGCGGAAAGGATTAAGTTGGTCCTTATTTACAAATCGGTGGCGAATATTGATACCGAGATCTAGAAAATTGCACACCATCTATCGAGACATCGTGAACTAATTTATGACAAACAGTGTGCCAAAGATATTTTCTCTTAGACGGTACAGTGCAATGTTAAACAAAAACTATTGCTAAAATCCCGTATCCATTTTTTAACGAATGATTAAAAAATGCATACGATTTAATCAATAAGTTTAACTAATGGTCACAAAGCGAGGCCTAAGTTAGTCCATATTAGAGCAATATTGCAGCATTTTATTTCTAAACCTGACCAAACGCTTCACGATTAACACAGCTAATTTTTACTGAGCAACACCTTGCGTGTACACCTTCATTCACGAACGAACGACACGAAATTCTTCGTTCACTCATGTTCACTCAAATTATGTTCCAAACTTAGGTAGCTATACTTAAGCTTATAAAAGTTTGCACCGTAATTGGTGGAAGTGAGCTGAGATAATTGATTTTTGAAGGCCTTTTAAAAAGGTTGTTAACCCCTGAAAACAGTAGGTGAAGGTTGATAATCGTTTGAAACGGAATTGTATTTAGTGTCATTAAACTTATATGTAAATACTTGTGAACACAGGTTTTATAAATATGTTTATTCATGTAATATATAATGACATTTGACGACACGGTTCGCGCAGTGGCTGAGCTATCATGCAGCATAGAACAGATATTTGTATGATCTGCAAGTAGTTGTTCCGGGTCTGGGTGTTTGTGTATGTAAGTTTCTTAAGGTTGCATATTATGGTCGCGGGACTAACGAATTACCGTGACCCCGCGGTACGTAAAGGGCTATTGAAGGACACCGTGGATTTTAGTCAGTACAAGTCTGACAGTCCCTCCCGCCCTGCCCTGGGTGGGAGGACTCATTTGATGATTTTACCACGATAAATAAAAAGGTTGCAGATAATACCAAAATATAGGTTTCTGCATTCCTTCGTATAAACTTAAATTGTGCCTTTCATAATCCACATTTCGCTCAATTACCGTGAAAAGGTGTACGAATTTTTTGCTTCACGTATCAAATATATAAAGATTACTTTCTAAATTATTCTAGACCCAGAACTCTTACAAGCAGTGAGCTTTTGAAATATTATTACCAAACCTAAAATAACAGCTGTCTATAATGTAAACTAAAACTACATAAGTATTAAATATTACATTTTAAAAAACAAAGTCACAAGTTAATAATTGAGTGAGCACGTGTAACGGTGTACGAAAGATGCCACGTGTAACCTCTACTGAGAACTACTGAACGAGATGAAGTAAAATCATCATCTGCCTAGCCTTTTCATAACTATATTGGGTCGGCTTACGGTCGAACCACATGCAGCTGGATATCAGTATTTTACATGGAGCGTCTGCCTATCCAACCTCCACAACCCAGTAACTGGGTAATATTGTACCCAATGGTAAGACTGGTTGTCAGTGGTGACAACGAGTCTTACCTAGGTGACAGCCGAGACCAACCGCTTTACGTGCTTTCCGAGGTACGGAGGAAAACTATGTCAGATGTTGACCCATCCACAGACCAACATCGGCAAGCGTGGCTTAACCCGGAAGAACGGCCTGTGCGGCTGTAATTATTTAGCCACGAGCTCCACTAGCTCAAGTAAAATAACTACAATAATTATAAATAAGAATAAAGATTGTGCAAACTTTTAGAGGGCCTTATGGATATGTGGCTATCACTTTGAAAGCAATTCAAATTTCTTCTAATTATTCATTTAAATATTTAAAAAATTTCTATATATTTGAGTTTAAAATTAGATTCAGCCGAGCTTCTTAATCTATGCTTATTATATTTAAGCAGAAACGTTTGTTTGGTGTAACGCGCTAATCTCGGGAACTACTGGTTCGAATTTAAAATAACTTTTTGTGTTGGATAGTTCATTTATCGAGGAAGGCTAAAGGATATATAACATCACGCGACGACCAATAGGAGACGAGCAGCGGGGTTGAAACCACGGGAAACAGCTAGTAACTTATAAGCGAGCTTTAACCTAACTCTTGGAGGACTCTGTAACTTAAAATAAAGAACTCCATTCCATTCTACGTTCGCATCGTTCTATACAAAAGTAAATAGTTAAAATAGATCTAAAACTTGCACCGAAATACAACAGACATACACACTCACACGTTCGTAATTGAGTGAGCACGTGTAATAGTTTACGAACGACGCCACGTGTCGCCTTTACAGAGAACGAATGAACGAGATAAATAAGAAGCTAACAATTATAAAGATTAATGAAGATCGTGCAAACGTGTGGCCGTTTAGAGGGTATATATTGGATAATTAGGTCCAAGGGGCATCTGTACCTCATGGCAATGAAATTAAGAAACATTAATCCTTTACTCAAATGGTCTACTAAATGTTTAGAAGAAAATGTAGAGAATTCTGTATGTACGAATGGGAAAGAAATAAGGGCATAAAAATATGAAAGATCCATCTAATTTAAACAATATTTATATGTTAGCAATTGAAATCTGAATGGTATAAAACTCGTAGCAACTCTTAGCCAAGGTAAAAGTCAGTCCTAGGATCACGGGAAGTCAACTAGGCGTTTGGAAATTTCCTTATGGAGTTGAGTCCAGGGGTTCAAATTGAAACTCTGGTACAAGAACCAAAGTTTCAAGTTTGCACTCCGTACTGCTCAAAAATTTGCTTTGAAAGATTGACGCATAGACAGACAGACCAATTACAATAACTATTATTACATTACAATTATTTTTCATCATCTGCGCGCAAAGCTAGTCAAATAATAATCTATTTCAGTTCGAACCTGGTCCCGGTTTTTTAGGTCATCACAAAAAATAGTTCTCCATAACTTTAATACGTATTAAATTTATTGAAAAAAAAAACCGTCTTTATTAACACGAGTATGTTCACAACAAAGCTTATCTCCGTATTCCGACGCAAGTGACCATAAATTCGCCGATACACAGATATTCCTAATAAAAATTATCTCTATTACTACTAGCGATAAAAGTAACGCCACACCATCGAAGCGATATCGGTAATATGACGGTCGAATCAAGTTAAAAGAATCATTCATTGTGACTAATTTTATTTATGGGCGGCCACCCCTAAAGCATTTATTACCGCGAAACGGTCGAGCCAATAAAACCACTGAATCAAAGAGAAAAAGTGCTCTCAGTTCTATAAATATTTTATTTCGGATAGTGAGAAGTAGGGTGGCCACAAGTAAGTGCCGATTGAAGTTTACTTTAGGTCCTTCGGGAGCGGCAGTGGGTGACGTCGTCGGTGCGCTCTTGAAGTAGTGATTTGGTGAGTCGCTGGATTGCTTTATTCGGTTGGAGTGTTTTAAATGTAAATCTTTGCAGGTTTCTAAAAAGTGTGCAAAGGAAGTTGCAATTCATAGAATTACTAACGTCTAATTCAAACGCGCGTGTTGTGATTGCTCCTCTAGATTAATATAGAATCGAATTAAAACTACTGTAACTTCCTACATAGGAAAAATGAGCTTTTTCTTTGATTAATAAAAACTTCCATCAGTCTGCGTATATTACGCGGCTAGCGTGTTTGCTTTCCAACACACCACATAAACTAAGAGAGTCCTCGAAACCTCTCCGTCATGGCCACAGTACGCTCGGAGCCCGGGGAACTTTTACTAATGTGTGCTAGTCAAATGGACTCTCGAGAATACATCCATCGGATAAGGCACCTTATGCCAATAGTATAGAGTGCAAAATATGATAACGACTTTTATATATAAATAACAGGACTGGCTTGTTCCTCTGCCAGTCATGCATATGGAAATAGGGACTTAGGTCATAGAATAAAATGGGTACGTTTCTGTTTTGATAGTTTTATTTGCGTACCTTTTCGGATTTGTGGTGTAAAGTGGTCGTAAATAGTTGTAGTCTGGTCTCTAACTCCCTACTGAGTGAGTGTTGGGTGTAAATGCTTTATGGATGGTATGACATGCCGTATGTGTGGTTGGTCCCCCTGGTTGGCCCCCGGTTGGCCCCCGGTTGGTTCCCCTTGAAAGGATAAGCCGATTGGAGTGGGTCCGTTTTGTTGATGAATAGCAATCGTGTTTTGAGGTTTAATTGAAATTATGGATGTACTCGTCTTCAACGTAGCAATATGGTATTAACCGTGGGTGCTAAAGGCTTTATATATTTGTATAGTAGTAGTAATATCTTTTCGCTACAGACCCACTTGTAGCGAAAAGATGTATCTAGTTTGGGGTCCGTCAAACTAGATAGTAAAATAGTTCATCTATATCTACATCTTTTCGCTACAGACCTACCTATAAGTTATTGTTATAATTAAATATTTTAAGCCACATATGACACATGCGTAATGCGTGTTTAACCTGTGGTTGTGGCTTGTAATGTTTTGTCGGGTAATATACCATTTTTTATGTTAATTTTTTGTAATTCGTCTTATTTATTACGTTACCTTTGTGGGAATATACTCTACTATCTCAGCGCCGCAACACCGCCGAAACTACGGTTTGTCTTTAGTGGATTTACAACTTAATTTCTAAAAATAAAGTTTAAGGTCTATTAAAAGCTCGTCATAGTAGAAAATAGCAAAGCTATTGTTTGGCCGTCCATTAATAGAAGATTCATACTTTGTCTCACACAATCACTCACATATTTTGACCCGTGACGGTAAGGAGACGGTATGCGTCTGGTGTGCGAGGTTGTTTTTCATTACCATCATGTCCTCCCACTCAGCTGTGCAGCTTATCATACTCCGTATCAGTTCTGAATAACTTACCTGAAACAAACAGAATAATACACATTAGTTTACGTTATTTTTATTAACTTTTTTGGGAAAATCAAGGAAAGTTTTTGAACTAAACTTTCTTTGATGGAACGTGGAAAGACCCCTGAGGTTAGGCATTTCTTTCAAATGGTTTTAAATTTCTTCAACTGACATAGTTATGAAATTTAATAAAATAAATAATAGTCGGACACAGATCGCTGGAGGTTAATTTGTTTGTCGGAACCATTACTATTTCCCAATTTTAATACTTACCTATCTTATTTCAGCCCACTTTTATACTTTTTGTCTTTTAGTATCGTTCTCAATGCTATACTTTTGGGTCGGCCAAAATGACTTTTTATTATGTCCACAAATAATATCCCAATGCTGGGCAAAGGCCTCCCTTCAGTCCTTCCACTTTTCTTAGCTGATTAAGTCAAAACATTTTATAAATTTTAAAATTCTGCATAAGATAGACCTTAAATCTACACAAAACACGCTCATCAGTTCCCATCAACTTTGACACACACATCCTTTGAAAACAATAACACGACCTCAACGTTTTATTACTTCACAAAATGATGAACAACTCGTTTGTATGTAATGCTCATATACAGTAGGTATAGATAAATAGGGTAACGTCTGACTTGGACCGATAATTACCGAGGCGCGTGCAAATTTAATAACTCGCGTGTTCAAACGGGTTAGGTGTGTTTAGGGGTCGCGTTAAGGATGCGATTTGACAGCCCTTACGACTGATCGTGGCTAAAATTTTAAATAAGGCCGATGCCTAAAGTGGTGGGGCTAGTAAGGTCTGCTGAGGCTGCGGGACTAATTTAAGAAGTTCCTTTGGTTCCAGAATGAAAGGGCAATTGTTGCCAGCCAGTTGGTACGAGTCTGATACTCTCTTCCATTTTGCCCAGAGTGGGAGGATTATTTCCCCACACCCAAAAGTTCAGAGACAAGGTGCCTAGGCATTTCTCAATTCTGTTGGGCTTGGCTTCCAGTCTAAGGTGGCAACTAAATATCGGTATATTTTGGAAGATTTTGATTGTTACAGGGACAGCACACATGATTGATTGTGATGTAGGTTTCAATGGTGTTTAGTACTTAATTAATAAAGGATTAGCCGTATAGTAATAAAACAAGCATTCTGACATCAATCTTCGCTATGAAAAACTTGTGTTGGAAGCATCGTCACTCGCTTTTTTTTAACGTGGTGAAATCATCAAATGAGTCCTCCCGCCCAGGACAGAGCGGGAGGGACTGTCGGACTCGTACTGACTAAAATCCACGGTCGCCTTCAATAGCCCTTTATGTTCCGGGATCACGGTATTTCGTGAGTCCCGCGACCCCGGCAGGATCGTCACTCTCGTGGCAAAAAAAAACGTTATTCTGTCCCCATAATTAAAAGCAAAAATAAAAAATTACAATTCGATATTTTTGTACACTCCAATCTCCCAATCACAGCCACTAACTTAATAACATATCGTTACACAGTCGTGCATTATAAAGGCACGCATCGTATTTGCTTACCGCTGCCGGTCGTCAATCACGGTGGCCTGACTGTGCATTTCAATTTAAGGCTCGTGCTGCACTGACAGATGTTGTTCGTTATCGCATCGCTTAGCTTTGTGGAGGAGTGGGGAATTAGTCTGGTTGAAGTAGAGTGCGATTTGATGATAGTCTTTTCGGCAAGTAGTCTTTTTGTCCAAGATTGAGGTCTTAGGGAAATTCTAATATGTCCCTTATGAGAAAATTAGGGGTTTATGTTGAGGGTGTCGTAAATCTCAACCTGTGCTTTATGTCGAGGGTGTAAGAATGGTAAGTACTGGTAGATAAGCGAAACTTTGTTTGCACTACATACATAAGACATTTTAGGTTTTGGAAGCAGGCCTCACTTTACTCTATTTAATTATTGTAGTCCTCTTGTCTTTAGTGTTTCTCAGCTTGAGAAAGACTAGTAGTAGTCTTCAACATTCAGTCTGACCGCTGCCCTTCATAACGTCGTGGGTCTTTCTAGTTTGGGAGCCTCCAGCTCTTTACCGACACTGTTCTTCACTTGTTTGCTCCATCAGCTGGTATAGGCAAAAGCGAATGAGACCCATACTGTGATGCTATGATATAGCATCACAGTGTGCACAAGCGCCACCCATCAGCCAACTCAAATTAAGACTAACGATTCGGCGCTTAATGCGGCCGGTTTTAATTTTAATTTGAAAACAAAATTCGACTTAACGACAACCAGCGGTTCGCCGATGTTTTACTTTTCAACTGAAATTATGATCCCGTTATCGTTACTTTTGGGTGGTATTTGCTTTCTGAAACGATTGAAGTTCTAACGTGGTTCAAAATTCGGTTTAAAAAATATTTAAAAAAATGTTCACTTACGAATAAATACACAGTTAAAAAAAAGAATGTGTGCTGTAAAGTACAAGGATAGTTATTCTTCAATTATACAATTAAACACGCGAGGTAATTTATAAAAACAAAACAATGAAGTTCATTAAACATATAAATATGTACAATTCTAATCACAATTTGATACCAGATCCAGATTGCACCTCACAGGAAGCAGTTCTCTACAAGTGATTCGCGCTCCAAGCAAGGTCCAATCTAAGTCTGACTTTGAAAGAAGCCATAGAAGATGCGTTCCTAATGTCGACTGGAAGGGCATTGTACGAGTACAATTGTACGCCTCTATAACTGATGTATAAAAATTAACATTGACTCAACCAATAAAATAATATACTACATTAATCTATTAATATTTACAACGATGAGCTCATATCTAAATAATAACAGTGGCCGCACCAGTCATTCTTCAAGGTTAAGCTGATGGGTGACCGGTGACATGAATACTACGTACCGAAGGATAGTTATAATCATCAAAGCTATTTTGTAAGAGCCTACCATTTTTCAGTTACTCCCTAGTGTTTTCTACAGCAATGCTTAACCTCTAAATGGCCTTTTTAGTTTCGTTGATATTTTGGGTATTTTTGCCCAAAAATTGTTTTGCCCGACCCTTAGCTAGCACTTTTATTAGGATTGACATTGCCTTCAAAAACACTCGGTTGGTAAAAATTCAATAAATATATTGACATTTTTATTGAAGTTTTCTCAAGAATTACAGTAAATCTGGTTTGGGTTGATAGACTTTGATTACGAAGAAAGACTATTCGTTTTTCTTAGAAACTAAACTCTGTACAGAAAAAAATCTTTCAAGGTGACTGATAGCAGCTGAATGTCAGTTACTGAAATGGAGTTGACTGGCTTGTGATTGGAGTGGCTTTTGTTCAGCATAGGTAGTTTTGTTTGTTTTTAGTCATTATGATAATGGCAGTTTTCCTACCAAAACTTACGTTTCCTGCCACAATTCGATAATAATCACATCATCTATTTTAACTTCAAACCCTGCTTATCCTGCAGAACCATTCTTAAAAAGGTTCATAGGCACAGTTTCTCCAGCGAATCCTAAATGACGGTAAGTGTGTAGTGTGAGGCCAGTTCTCATTACGGCCCGGCCCGAACGGCTATTTATTTGATATCCTGCCACTTACAAGACTACGAGCTGCTATTTTTCTTTTAATACACTACTTTGTGTTTAGTTCTGGGTGTGAGTTTATTTGAAGGTCGTTTTCTTTTTGTACTTAGGGCAATATGAATGGTGATATTACTGGAAATGTACTCATGACGCAATGAAAATGAAAAAACCTATAAATTCGGCACGAAGAACAGAATGAGAAGCACTTTATCCTCTGTTAAGAAGGAAAGATCCTTCGATCAAACAGTGTACATATAATCCTACTAATCTATACCTAAATAACTATAATCCTATAATACCTGAATCGCAAGTCCATTAAATGTTGAGGAGTTATGGCTGTAAAGTTAAATAACTATTGCAATTTAGATTTAAGTAGCATAAGTTGATAGGCAACTTAAAGCTATGGGAAGGGCTACGGTCTCTGCTTGCTGAACAATGACCATCCATTATAGATTATTTTCAGCCTGTGTTAGCAAACTGCAAGACGAAAACCTTATTTAAAAGTAAAGATTGCTCAGATTAGGTACAGCAGTTGTATCAGCTACTACTGCAAACAATTTTGTATTGACGCTACGAACTGGTCGAAAATGAAGTATGAATGCCATCCTGCTTATTTTTTGCTATTTCGAAGGCACTTACTTCCTTTTTTTTTTATCGTGGTAAAATCATCAAATGAGTCCTCCCACCCAGGGCAGGGCGGGAGGGACTGTCAGACTTGTACTGACTAAAATCCACGGTGTCCTACACTAGCCCTTTACGTACCGGGGTCACGGTAATGGGAAAGTCCCGCGACCCCGCCAGGCTATGGCCCTCTACAGGCCCCGTCACTATGCTGACACTCCTTGAGGCGCGCGTGGAACACAACGCGCCGTCGACCCGGGCATGGTCCATGGTCGGACAGCGAGTCGCCCATTACTCGCCGCCCGCATGCCCGCGCCTACGGTGGCCGGAGATCGAAGGCACTTAATTCCTTACAATGATTTTTTCATCACTTATGTCCTGGTAAAAAACTGCGGACTTCGATCCAATGTTCTGCAACTAAGCAAAAAAACTGCGGACTCATGCCAAAAATATGTAATACATATTTTTTTGTAGCTTATTACCTTGCCCTGGGATCTGGAGGCGACTGCCCTCCAGCGCGTCTATGAATGGCGCGTGGAGGCGCAGCGTCGGGGCGAATCCCCGCTGCCTCGACAAGTCGAGGCGCGGCGGGAAGAGCTCCGGCGTGACCTCAGGGCAGTATGGAGGGAGCGACTGTCGCAACCGAGGTCCGGGCACGCCGCAATCGCGGCGATAAGACCCCGCTTTGAGGAGTGGCTGGATAGGCGTCACGGCGTCCTGACCTACCGCATGACGCAGGTCCTCACCGGACACGGAAGTTTCGGGAGGTTCCTGTGTCTATTAGGGGGGGAAGAAACGCCTGGGTGTCACCACTGCGAGGATCGTCCGGAGGACACGGTGGAGCATACGGTGCAGGACTGCCCCGCTTGGGCAGAGCACCGCCGTGTCCTCACGACGGCGATAGGCGGAGACCTCTCGCGCCCGGCATTGGTCGACGCCATGCTGCGGGGCGAGACGGAGTGGGAGGCGGTCGCCTCCTTCTGCGAAGCAGTCATGCTCGTGAAGGAGGAGGCGGGCCGCCTGAGGGAGAGGACAGCGTCCTCCCTCCACCCCAGCCGCAGTGGTAGACGCCCACGGCGTCGGACGTCGCGAGACGATCTCCGGCCACCGTAGGCGCGGGCATGCGGGCAGCGAGTAATGGGCGACTCGCTGTCCGACCATGGACCATGCCCGGGTCGACGGCGCGTTGTGCTCCACGCGCGCCTCAAAGAGTGTCAGCATAGTGACGGGGCCTGTAGAGGGCCAAAGCCTGCCGGGGTCGCGGGACCAAGGAATACCGTGACCCCGGTACGTAAAGGGCTAGTGAAGGACACCGTGGATTTTAGTCAGTACAAGTCTGACAGTCCCTCCCGCCCTGCCCTGGGTGGGAGGACTCATTTGATGATTTTACCACGATAAAAAAAAAAAGCTTATTACCTTTTAACAGTCTATACACAACTACGACGAATTACAAACCAGTTTCATTAATTCTGATTTATTCACCATCCTCATCCCCATAACGTAAAACATCTTCAAGCCAAGCTTCATCATTAATTGTAGTTCTGTTAAACCCGTTACAGATTATGAGTGTTATGTTGTTACATTTGGAAGGGAAAAGGGTCATTCGAGAGTAGGCGTTGGGTTGGCATTGATCAATGAGCATGGCAGAGTTGTATATGTTGTGGCGTCTGGGGACCACGTGATACACCTTGTGGGACTCCAAAATCTTGTTGGAAGGACCGTGAAAGTGATCCTAATTTTCATATTTGTAAGAGTTTTGGACTTTTTGAAGTTCAATACCATGTTTAGTGAAGAAAATGATAGGTATATAAACAATTAGAACCTCAAAAGAAATGATCTAGGTCGTTGTTTTTTATATCATGTAGATAATTAATTAAAGGAACAAAAAGAGAAATAAAAGCAAGCGACCATTGGTGACCACGTGTTTAATTTTGGGTGAGGATTGGGTGACATGGCCAGTTCATTTAGACCTAAACGATCAATTGATTGTTAAAAAGATTGTGTGAAATGTAATTATAGAGACCCCGAAAACGTTTCTACCAACTCTAATATTGAATACACCAGAGAAATACCAACAAACGCCCAAAAAGCTACAAATAAAAGTTTTCCAATTTAAAACACGAACATGGAACAAATTTTTCACGGAAGATACAAGAGGCAGGTGGGCAAATAGAAAAGGTACAAAGTAGAAAGGCAATGAGAGCAAAACAGACCAATCGGCGCTTGCTAATCAAGCTGCTATAATGCAATCACGGATTCACGGACTACTGTCCTTTCATTTTGTAGCAACCTGACCATTATTCTCATTGATATAAGGTTTATGTTAGAGGTAACTGAGGAAGGACTGCAGTCGGTTGAGCAAACTGGATTATATGAGTAACAGCTTCGACCAACAATGATAAATTCCTTAATGATTACTGTCATTTTAAAATCGATAGGGAAAGTTTTGAAGGGGATGTATGGGGTAATTTGTTTGTTTGGTCTGTTTGGTGGACGGCTGTTTGTAAATTGATTGATGGAAATATGAATATGGAATTATAGAACGAGAAGGGTTAATTGAACATGGAAAAAGTTTCAAAGTTAATAAAAACAATTTAGGTCATGGAAGCCGCTAGTTAACTAGAAGTATAAATTTGGGCGAAACAAAAGAAGTACCTATGTAAGGATTGTAACAGACAGCGCTGTGCAGTTCCATGGGATAAATGCGCAAACCTTTTATGATAGTTATGTTTTAATGGGAAATAAAATCACAATCAAAAGAAGTATGTCCAAAACGAAGCTTTTAGTGTCTGCACAAAATACCAGTGAAAAAGCAATAAACAGACCGAATATTGAAAAGTGACGTGTCTATGTATGTAACCAAAGAGACGCAACAATTGAAAGACAGAAAAAAAAGCTATTCTCAAACTCTTTCTGTAACATCTTAAGTAAAAAGCTTTTAAACATGACACGCGTTACAAGACTTTCCATTCACAATCTAACATACGGAAAATATAAATATAGGAGATGTATGAATTTGAACACACTCATCTCAGCAAATAGAAATAAACTGTTGGCCCTATACAGCCCTTTATTGTTCGCAACCCTTAACGATGACATTCGCTGAAATTCGGAATGACAGCAGAAAGCGGCTGAGGCATGCCAATCGAATTTTACTTACACAAAGCAATATTGTGGTTTAAGGTATAAGAGAAGAGCGTTTGAAACGGTTACACCATAACGGCGACAAACAAGCACACAGTGATGACCATAATCACCGTAGCCTATAGAGAAGGGTCGAAGGCGTGTTGTATTCCACACGCGCCTCAAGGAGAGTTAGCACCATGACGGGACCCCCTTTAAAGGGCCAAAGCCTGCCGGGATCGTGGGACTAACGAATTACCGTGACCCTGGAACGTCAAGGGCTATTGATGGATAACGTGGATTTTAGTCAGTACAAGTCTGACAGTCCCTCCCGCCGTGGCCTGGGTGGGAGCAATCATTTGATGATTTTAGCACGATAAAAAAAGCCTATAGAGAACGGTCAGCAACCTCAGCAATATTTATTGTTAAGACACATTCCATAGTCCTATATTTAGATTAATGCCCCATAAAACTGTTTTCACGGTTATGTGTAATTGGGCCAAGGAGTGAGGAATTATCATTTTTGGGTCGAGTAACATAAATAAATTCTATTATAATTAGACGCCCATTACTTAGCCCATAAAAATATTTGATACTATCGCCTCCACTTGAGCCTTGCACCACAACATCAAACGTCTCACGTTGATATGACGGCTTTTATCAGGTATTGTTTGGCTTTTACGATTGATGCCAAGGTGGGGCGGGCCAGGGCTCGCTGACAGATATCGATACATCATATATAGGGCTGTATTTAACGCACGTTTTTCGTCAGTTTGAAATTTTGTTTTTATTTTGTGAGTCCGTCAATTCAAATCATAGTATACGTCTGAAGGGGCCTTAAAGGGCCAGAGCTTGCCGAGGTCGCGGAAGTGTCTTATCATGTTACCGTGAAACTGGAACGTAAAGGACTATTGAGGGATCACCGTGGATTTTAGTCAGTACGATTCTAAAAGTTCCTCCCGCTCTGCCCTTATCACGCTAAAAAATAAAAGGTAGATTCTGTGCAGTTTTCTATAAATTAAATCACAGATGCATCACAATTGTAGAAGCGTTATATTAATGCCACTTTTGTGAATAGTTTTTTTTGTTATTGAGATGGATTTGATCTTGACTCTAGTCCAGAGCAGAGGTGACATTTGAGCGTCCTTCAACTCATACAACTCTGTGTGGTTCGTATTCCACGTGGCGATATAATTATTTAAACGGCCCATTCTCACCGAGAGTAAGTCCCAACAGAGGTAACATTATGGATGTGGAATCATTAGACCCTGGATTCCTTTCTCCTTTCCATAATTCCAAAAGAATACAAGTCGCGGGTTTATCTAGTTGTCTACCGTAGCTTTTTTTTATTCTAAAATGGAACCGTCCACTTTTCTAGTTAGGTTATGAAATGTAATCTGTAAATCTAGGTTAAGTAAAGATTTTAATAATTGGATTTTTCTGTTGGATATCTGTTTTATTTTAGTTTCAAATGAAATTGAATAAGGATTGGCACGCCTGGTAGTCTTCGATATTGGAAATCATATCGGGCTTTGAAATGTCTTCCTATAAGTTGCTAATTGCCGTACCCTCATGACGTCCATCATTAAAAAAAATTATATACTTAGGTTGAAGTCTTACCTACCTATACATAATTTTAATTTTATTTCTACCATTTGGGTTGATTTTCATATAATTTGAGGCATTTTACATGTCATTACTATCATCATCTTTTTTTTTTGGGACAAAGCCACCACACTATTCCCAAACCACTGCAACTCCTGAAAGCCAGATTCAACAGTGGCAACCACCAGAAAAGCGCCGGGACAATGGAGCTCGACGTGTCCCGGAGAATGAATTTACCTTCTTGGATCCTGCAACTAAATTAATTAGAAAAGAATAGTGGAGGAGTAGGAAAAATATGTTTCCACTTCCCTCCATGCAAGCAGGAGACAGAATAAAACAAGGCCAATAGGCACAAGAGTAATTATCATCATCTGCTGGAAGACGTCCACTGCTGAATAAAGGGCATTCCTTTAGATCACCACCATGACAATCCACTGCTTGCATCAATTGGTTTCCCATGACTCGCATGATGTTATCCATCCACCATAATAGGCATGTTGATAGCATCAATAGCAGTGGCTGAGCGATCGACTGCTGCGTAGCTTGTCGCGGGTTCGATCCCCGTACGGAACAAATATTTTGCCCTGGGATCTGGAGGCGACTGCCCTCCAGTGCGTCTATGAATGGCGTGTGGCGGCGCAGCGTCAGGGTGAATCCCCGTTGCCTCGACAAGTCGAGTCGCGGCGGGAAGAGCTCCGGCGTGATCTCAGGGCAGTATGGAGGGAGCGATTGTCGCAACCGAGGTCCGGGCACGCCGCAATCGCGGCGGTAAGACCCCTCTTTGAGGAGTGGCTGGATAGGCGTCACGGCGTCCTGACCTACCGCATGACGCAGGTCCTCACCGGACACGGAAGTTTCGGGAGGTTCCTGTGTCTGATAGGGAGGGAAGAAACGCCTGGGTGTCACCACTGCGAGGATCGTCCGGAGGACACGGTGGAGCATACGGTGCAGGACTGCCCCGCTTGGGCAGAGCACCGCCGTGTCCCGAGACCTCTCGCGCCCGGCATTGGTCGAGGCCATGCTGCGGGGCGAGACGGAGTGGGAAGCGGTCGCCTCCTTCTGCGAAGCAGTCATGCTCGTGAAGGAGGAGGCGGGCCGCCTGAGGGAGAGGACAGCGTCCTCCCTCCACCCCAGCCGCAGCCGTGGATTTTAGTCAGTACAAGTCTGACAGTCCCTCCCGCTCTGCCCTGGGTGGGAGGACTCATTTGATGATTTTACCACGATAAAAAAAAACGGAACAAATATTTGTATGTTCTGCAAGTAGTTGTTCTGGGTCTGGGTGTTTGTGTATGTGAGTTTCTATGTTTGTAAAACGCATCCACGATACAGGAAGAAATTCCTAGTGTGGGGCAACGGTATTATTAAAAAAAAAATGCAAATTTAATCAGTCCGTCATCGTCAGTAAGAGTTTGAAAAATAATGGATCCGTATTATTTTGTTTTGTCAAGGTTTTTTTTTTCATAAATAAATAATTATAATTGCATAAGTTGATAAAAAAAGCTATGCAATAGCTTTCCCGCGGCAGTCTCGGAGGACACTAATTTGTTTAAAATATAAGATGACGTTGTTCCATTGTAAGGTAAGGTTACGAATCTTTATGGATTTGTATTGCGATAGTCACCTGGATACTAAAGTCATATGGTATCGGAGATTTGCGTCGCCAAGTGTACGAAGGGACTAAAATGACGTTGTTCCATTGTAAGGTAAGGGTACCTCCCCTGTTTTCCACATGTATATCTCGAAATAATAATAAAGAACCTAAGTTTTGTCGAGATTAAAATCTTCCATTCAGCTTATTTATTTTGCATCACTTAAGATCGTGGGTAGATAGTGATTACTCTCTCAATAGCCCTAAAAACATCAAAAAATGACAAGAACACTGAATATATTTTTCCCATTCACTTACCTTGCATTATCCCCATATTTATAAAGGAAACCATAAAAGACGGACAAAAGATTTATGAAAAATTATTTTATGAATAGGCCTCTTTACGAATAATAAAAATAAAAATGTACAGCTCTTTTGGCATTTGTATGAGCAGGTCTTCAGTAATGTTTAAGCACTTTTGAATAATCAAGCTTTTATATTTTTTTAATGAACACATTTCATGAGTGATTTTCAGTACCTAATTACAACTGTTGTGATGTTCTATTCAGGTTATTGTAACATGAAGTCAACACGGGTTATGTATACAACATACATATTTAGTATCGTCATCATCTTCGTGCCTTGCTACTTGTCGCAGTGGCTAAGTGATTGACTGCCGCGCAGTTTGACGCGGTTTCGATTCCCGCGTAAAACAAATATTATGATGACCTACAAGTAGTTGTTACTGGTCTGGTCGTTTGTATATGTGAGGGTTAATATTTTTACCCACGATACAGGAGACATTCCTAGTGCGCGGGTAATTTTAGAAAAAACATTAAGTCGCTTTCAATGGTACCAAGATCTTCTAAACTAGAAAATGTATTTTATAGTATACAACTGTTCCCCGCGGTTTCACCCCCGCTGCTCGGCTTCTATTTACCTTAGCGTGATGTTTTAAAGCCTAATAGCCCCTCGATAAATTCACTACCCACCACAAAATATATTTGAATTGGACCCAGAAGTTCCTGAGATTAGCGCGTTCAACCAAACAAACATCGTCTTATTATAGATTATCATAATACTGGACTTAAAATACGTACACAGTTTAAATATAGACTTAACAAGTAAAACGATGAGAAAACTAAAGAAAGCGTTTAGTGATTGCTCAGCTCTTCAACTGAACCTTTCTTTATTGCAGACGAGGACGTTACGGACACGATTCAATGTCAAGGTAAACAAATGAAAGTCATACGTTCGTTTCGTCGTAGAAATATTTCTTGTTCAGTCATCGTGATGGGTTTATCTGTCAAAAAACCTCGAAGAAAGTAAAAAGTATGGTGTTGTCAACACTTAAGCCCCATAGATTTTGGGGCAGCTGACGACACAGTTGACGACCCAGCCGCTGTGGGTACGCCCACGGCAACGGACGTCAAGAAGCGATTTCTGACCACCGCAGGCGCGGGCATGCGGACGGCGAGTGGGTACTTGCTGTCCGATCATAGACCATGCCTGGGTCGACTGTGTGTCGTGTTTCTCGCGCGCCTCAGAGCTTTAAGCAATCTGACCGGACCGAAGGCTAAAGTCTGCAGAGGTCGGAAGACTGTCTTATCAGGTAAACATGACCTTGGAACATAAAGGGCTATTGAAAGAACACCGTGGATTTCAGTCTGTACGAGTCTGACAGTCCTGCCCGTCTATCCCTGGGCTGGAGGACTCATTTGATGATTTGACCACGATAAAAAATGACCCATTGCATTTGCCATCACGTTTGCCAATGAGCTGTGGGCCAAAAAAGCCACTACGTGAAGCGTTGACGGAGCCAGATGGCGACGCGGTTGACTCATAGAAGATGGTGAGAAGAGTTTGACATAAGCAAGGGTCAGTGATCCACATTGGTCCTGGATCTGGAGAACTGGTAGTCATGGGGAGAGGCGTTTGCCCGAGAAAGGAGACACAGTAAGATACGATGAACTAAAACGGGTGAGGTTAGTATCGACTTACGTCTTCTACAAATTTTAAAATAATTTATCCTTGCTTGTCCAAGCTTGTTGCAATTTTAAACGAAATCTTTTTTGTAATTCTACATTAGTATTTTTATCTCTTCTACTTTTAAAATCTTAGTAGATCGAGATCGTTTCAATTAGATAGTCACCACCTCGTGTCGTATCCGTGTCGTGGACACTAAAGCGTGACCCGTCTGTTTGCGTCGTTAACGAGCTAGTACTAATTGACGTCGAATCTTCGCTGTCACTGCATGCAGTTCCACGATCGTCTGCTTTCATGATGATCTCTTCTTATTAAGCATGACACCTTTTGAAACATGATTGATTTTACTGATTACGGAAAAGTTGGTGGGTTTTTGATTTCCGAACGGGAGAAATATTGTGTGTGTCCGATTTCATAATGTGTTGTAGAATTATAGTATGTTGTAAGAGATAAATATGAGCTACCATTTCTACAGATCAAAACCTGTTGGATATTACTTACTGCAGTTTAGTACGTTCTTATTCAAAAGGGTTTTACTTTCTTTAAAATATTTCATCCCGGGTAGCGGCAATAGGCTAATCTCATATTACATAGGATTTATTTACCGTGGGTAGATCTTGAAACACCTTTGACAACCGCCGAAAATAGGTGAGATTTTAGTTTTAAATCACGATTATCAAGACTGAAGCTAGAAACATAACAAAGTATTTGAAAAACCACTTTCATAAATACAAGTACCAAACAGTTCACCCGAAAATCTAAAAAAATCTATGTCCCTAAACCGTCTGAGCATTCAAATATTTCGTGAAGCACAGTTATGCAGGTGCGGTGAAATGTAGGGCATGCGCGCCAATGACCTGGAAGATCTAAACCTAGGCGGTCAGATACCGGCCGACCGGACCGTTGAATACAGGCTTATGTCTAAATTTGTTAGACTAAACGCTGTATGTATGTATGGATATCGCGTCGTGGTGAATGTG
The DNA here is from genome assembly GCA_943136025.2 of Agrotis puta. Classification (NCBI taxonomy): domain Eukaryota; kingdom Metazoa; phylum Arthropoda; class Insecta; order Lepidoptera; family Noctuidae; genus Agrotis; species Agrotis puta. Next base: position 2,793,063 of record OW964168.2, read on the forward strand.
AGAAATGCTGAGATAGATTATATAGATTATGTTGTGTGTGTGTAAGCTGATTTGTTGTTTATATAGATGCATGTTTTGTGAGTAAACGAGCTTGCTGATGATGCGATGCGACGCAATTCGACCGTTTTCAACTACAAGTAAAAATCATCTTTACCACTACGACATAAAATCCACACTAATATTATAAATGCAAAAGTAACTCTGTCTGTCTGTCTCGCTTTCCTGCTAAAACTACTGAACCGATTTAAATGTAATTTGGTACACAGAGAGTTTAGAGCCTGAGAAATGACATAGGCTACTTTTTATGGCGAGTTTTAAGGGGTTAAAAGGGGGGTACAAAGGTTGTATGGAAGTATTGTAATTTTTAAAACTAGAATTATGAAACTAAAACATATTATTATATAGGAATGACGTCTTAGCAAGAGTTGTTCAGCCTGATGAGAACTCTATGTTGATGTAAAAAATGGAAGATCTGGAACACCTAATTTGGAACTCCAAGATCCCAGCTAATAACATATATAGGAATGGACATTGGTGTTCTTCCTGTACTGTCTAAAACAAATTTGTCACTGAATACAGTTTTAAAACCTGGTTCGGAGCATAGAACTTTTATTTTACTGAATTTGTAGTTATCCTATGAGCAGTACAAAACGTCTTTCGATAGATGTGACGTTGATAATACAAGAAATATTGACCATTTTTTTGGATTAGAAAATTTATCCAATGAAGCTGTTCCTTCAATTTCCCTTTGTGTTCCAGAGCCACGGCGACATGTCAAGTCAGTCTTGCGACCCCAGAAGGCATATCCTTGGGATAGTCCATGAAAGACTTAGCTTCACTTCGTACATACGGTGATGGAAGTTTCCGATACCTTACGAATTGGCATCCATTGATGAGTGTCTGTGTGCGAACCTCAATACATATGTATTGCGATACCGACTTTGGTATGAAGCGCCTGGATACCAAAGTCGTAAGGTATTGGAGACTTGCGTCGCCTTTAGTACGAAAGGGCTAACATGTTAACGATCTTTTCTTTCTTTTTTAGGGTTCCGTACGTCTGAATACAAAAACGGAACCCTTATAGGATCACTCGTGTGTCTGTCCGTCCGTCGCTTACAGTCAATTATCTCCGAATCTATTAGACCGATTAAGTTGAAATTTGGTACACATATCAATTCCTGTGACCCAAACACAGAGGTGTGACGTGAGCAGATGAAATCTGTATATGGGGGGTCATTTTTGGGGGGGAAGGGGAAAATTAAAAAAAAAAATCTGAAAACTGCATCGTGTGGCATATCAAATGAAAGGTCTTGTTGAGAAGATCTTAAATGTATTTTTTTTGTAATTTTAAAATAAATAGTTTCCAAGTTATTCAAGAAAATAGACGAAAATTGACCATTCCCCCCCCTTATCTCCGAAACTACTGAACCTAAAATTTTGAAAAAAATACAGAAATTAGTTTTCTCCTTATAGATTATAGGAAAACCTATAAGAAGTCCATGATATTAAAATAACATGGTAAATCACTCAATATTGTGCGTACCAACTTACATTTTTTTTTAATACGTCATAAATCGTAAACCGCAATTTATCTTTCAAAGTTACAACCAACTTTTATATAATGTTACTTGCTGCTACGGAACCCTTTAAAGGCGAGTCCGACTCGCACTTGGCCGGTTTTTCTTCTTAATGTAATACTGTTATGTTAACGGAGCGTAACAAGTTGGGTAGTGGGTACATATAAATAAATAAATAAATAAAATAAATAAATATTCCACAACTATCACACAACGCCATCTAGTCCCAAGCTAAGCAGAGCTTGTGTTATGGGTACTAGACAACTGATAAACATACTTATATATTTCTAAATACATACATATTATAGATAAATTACACCCAGACGCAGAACAAATGATCGTGCTCATAACACAAACATTTGTCCTGGGTGGGAATCGAACCCACGACCTCCGGCATAGCAGTCAGGGTCACTAACCACTAGACCAACAGGCCTGTTGACATATACATAGGTCCTAGTCCTTATTACTCATTTCAGTAGAACAATATCACAGGTCATAGCATAAATGTAATCTTAATACGTTTTGAATATGCATGAATTACAAAATGAAAACATTTAAAATGAAAACGAGTACATGACCGTTATCAGAAAATATTTAATTGCGTGTATTAGACCACTTTTTAGTACTCTTTCAGTAATCAACACCTTCATCCAATTACTTTTTATGATCACAGTTTAATTGCTGAACTTAAAACGTACAATTACGATTATTTAACAAGAACAATAATTTCGGTAGAAATTATAATTTTTTTCATGGCAACTTTTGGGAGGAACGCTTGCGCTCTCAATCCGAGTTGGTTCCGTTAACGAGCATCGGACTAATTAATGCTAAATCTTTTCTGTCTATATAATCAAGTGGCAGCCACCCCTCGCTCTCACTCTTCAGATTTTTTGGATTTTTTTCAAGAGCTGTTAATTGAGCGTTTTTCCAATTTGGAAATTGAAAGCCATTATGTCTGGTCTGGTCTGGGGGACTTTGTATGGAGCTTTCTAGATGTTTGAATATGCATTGTGTTGTGTTAACGAATCTTGTTCAATTTAGGAGTCTCGGAGTCTTTACATGTTTTTGAGGATAACTTGGTTTTATATTTATACGTATTATTGACGGAGGGAGAATAATTGGCATGAGTTTTTTGAAGTGAAAACTTCTTTAGCGGCGTTGAGCACTTTTTCTGTAATGGGTATAAAATCTTAAACTCGCGTCAGGACACGTGACCCTGACCGAAAAAGCGTAGGACGGCGCAGGGCGCTTGCGTGAATGTCCGTGTGACTTTATTACTTTTAAAGAAGTTTGTATGCTGGATACATTCGTTGTTGCTAGGTAACATTGTTTATAAAAGATGTACGTCACATTGGAAAATTATTGAAATAAAAAGTCAACCATTTTTGCGAGTTTTACTAAAATCTGTTCACAAGATATTTCCAACAATTACTATTCAAGTTTTCACTTCTGCCGGCACTCCCAGAGTGCAACCCGTCGTTTTTTGAAGTGAAAACTTCTTTAGCGGCGTTGAGCACTTTTTCTGTAATGGGTATAAAATCTTAAACTCGCGTCAGGACACGTGACCCTGACCGAAAAAGCGTAGGACGGCGCAGGGCGCTTGCGTGAATGTTCGTGTGACTTTATTACTTTTAAAGAAGTTTGTATGCTGGATACATTCGTTGCTAGGTAACATTGTTTATAAAAGATGTACGTCACATTGGAAAATTATTGAAATAAAAAGTCAACCATATTTGCGAGTTTTACTAAAATCTGTTCACAAGATATTTCCAACAATTACTATTCAAGTTTTCACTTCTGCCGGCACTCCCAGAGTGCAACCCGTCGTTTTTTTTTTTTTAACTTGAGGTGTTCTTATAAGTATTTTTAAACAAATGAGTTTAGCTTACGTCGTTGTAATCAGGTCATGGTATCGAGAAGATTGTGCAAGAAAATTTATCATTCTGAGGGTCCAAATAACGTAAAATTCCGCTAATAGACTTTAAATGTTCCTTCATCGTGATAATTAACAGCATTTCCCGTTAGTGTGGCCAGCATGACTCTTTCAAAATATTTTAGTGTGTTTTCTATCTTACGTTGCATCATAAAAAGACCGTGACAAGAATAATCGTATAAACTGCACAACACTTAAACACCACTATTGTAAGACACAAAAAAAACATTGTTGTATAATATTTCACTCACTAAAAACTAACTTAATAACAATTAATTAATATTAAAAAATAAATCTCATAAAAAAAAAACAAACAAAATAACTGTCAAATTAAACAAACAGACACGCGATAGATGTGTTTATATTAGTACAATAATAATAAATCCGTTGGTATAATCTGTGCTGTTATTGTCAGGTCCCTAATGGCTGAGTCGTGATAGAATGGCCCTTCCACCAGTCATTAATGTTGATACAAATTCTGTAAACACATTAACGTTTGTGTTTTTAAACAATTAATTTTAAAGACTGAGCTTTTTTGATTTAGTGGATTATTGGGATTTATTCTTAAATAGTTAGTTTTTTTTTAAATTTATGTTCGATACCTCATAACCTACGACTGGGATTTTGATGACTATTTCATTGTTCGATGCGGTACATCTGTCATTTGGTTCCATAACATTTTCTTTCTGTTTGGTTCAGTAGTTTTTAATTTATGAGCATTTTTCGCTTATTGTGTACTTGGACGATTTTACTACCGGCATTACGGAATGAGTATTTAATAGTTACTTTAAAAATATTGGGTTAGTTTGTATGCGCTATGTTGTCTTTGAGAAATTGTTTGATTATAATCTCCATCTCTATGCTAATGTTTTTCAGTTTTTAGTTTGCGTCTTCACTAATTTGGGGTGGAAAATGGAACACAAATAACATATGGAGTGCTTTGATACCCTCTTCGTACACAACGCGACGCAAGTCTCCGATACCTTCTTACGACTTTGGTATCCAGGGGACTGTAGCAATACTATCCATAGAGGTTCGTGAACAGGCAAGCGTAAATGGATGGCCTGCGAGTCCCCGCATTTTGCTTTAACTTTTATACCAACAAACTTTGTCTATGTGTGCGTGTGTTTGGTCGCGGGACCAAGGGATTACCGTGACCCCGGTACGTAAAGGGCTAGTGAAGGACACCGTGGATTTTAGTCAATACAAGTCTGACAGTCCCTCCCGCCCTGCCCTGGGTGGGAGGACTCATTTGATGATTTTACCACGATAAAAAATAAAAAATAAATGTGTGCGTGTGCCTTCCACGAGACAGTAAGAAGTACGTATCTAAGTTATCTGTGAATCAAGCAACTCTCCCTCAATTGAGGGTCACGAGTATCTTCAACATCCGCTAGACAAACACTTGATAACAGACTGGAAGTCTTTGTTGTTCTTTCTCACATTAACTTGTAAATTAAGTTGTAAAGAGACAAATTGGGAAATAAAATGGTTTCCACTAAAGGCCAAAAGTCTCACTTCACATTGAAGACATGGGAAAGTAAGTCGGAAGGTATGCTGTTTATTTACTTACTTTATAAGATTATTTTCTTTACATAATTTAGTAGTCACCGAAGTCTGTCACTTAGCTCAGTTAAGCCTTTTTTAAACAGTCAGGCGATAGCGAACCGGACCAAGTCCGAAGCGATAACGAACCGAAACGAGATGTCAAACTGGGTGCAGCAAACCGAGGCGTGGCAGTTGTATTAGCTGGCTTTTTATGAACGACGTCAAACAGAGCAAATACGCCTTCGCCACGTCTTCGCATCGGTTTGGTCATGCTATCGGATCGCTTTCGCTTTTCTGTGTGACTGGATTCAAACAATTCCATAAATTACAAATAAAAACGCCTCGCTTCGCCACGCCTGTCTTTTTGACAATGGCTTTAAACGACGCTTTTTGGAGTCTCTGAACGACGAGGTAGCGACTGTCAAAAACGATTTTGACAGCCCTCCAGCGCTGCCCGAGCTGTAAAATACAGTTCGTAGCTATAGTTTTGACGCTACCTCGTCGTTCAGATAGACTTTCACTGGGTTAGGTAACTGACAGACGTCGGTGTCACTAGCTTAGTAAATACCGAATAATAGTTTCGACGCTGGGGCTGTACTGCTTACAATACTGTATCTTAAGAGATTAGCACTTCTGTTTACGCTGGCCATTTTTTTAACGTGGTATAAATCATCAAATGACTCCTCCCACCCAGGGCGGGACGCGAGGCAATATCAGACTCGTACTGACTAACATCCACGGCGTTCTTTTAATAGCCCTTTATATTCCAGGGTCACGGTCATCTGATGAGACAGTTCCAGGACCGCGGCAGGCTTTGGCCTTCTAAGGGGAGCCCCATCTTTTGCGCCGGTCTTAACATTAAAAAACTATCGTTTCTTACGCAACCAAATCTATCTACCATTTCTGGTTTACTGAACCATAAACAGTCTGTCTTATGGGTATTAAGAGTGCATCGTTTCGTTATAAATATGTCACATTCCCCGATAGGATAATGAAATAGCTGAGCCCATAGATAGGCAGATGTCACGTCTAACAAAATTTATTACACGTTTTAACAAGTTACAATCAGTTTTTGGGCCTGTTAATACGACATGTTCGTTAGGGATAGGGTCTTTATAGTGGGCGACATAGTTTTGAATTGCGACGTGAGACGCTTTATTTAGCGTTTGCTTTCTCTGTTTTTATTAAACACTAGCTGTACCCTGCCCCGCTTCGCTGTGGCACAAAAAACGGTTTTTTCAAAAAAAAAAGTAGATAAAAACAATCCTTGATGCGGATTATATATTATGCTAAAATTTCAGCTCAATCGGTGCAGAACTTTTTGAGTTTTTAAAGCATACACAAACCAACATAACATTTTTATATATATAGATTTTTAAAATGTAGGGTGAAATCGTATTTTTACACACAGATCCGCATTTTCTTGCGTCTTTTTCAAGTACAGAGGCAAGTAACCGAAATGTCAATTGTCCACTTTATAATGATTCCGATGCGAGAATACTGAAACTGGCGACAGTATTTTTTGCTCTGGTAATTTTGTATTGATTGACATACCTACTGGTGACCTACCATGACGTTTTAAAGCCAGAGTAGTTCCATTGTGGGAAAGAGACAGAGCTATACAAGTCGTCTAGCACCACCTCGTTCCCTCACTGGAACTACTCTAGCTTTAGTGTAGGCCACTAGTTTTGTTAAAAAAAAACAAATTAATGATTGTCTCGCTCATACCTATTGAAAATAATATCCTTCTGCTTCCATGTGCGAGGAAGACGTTTTAGCGTTACTGAATTATGATGAGAGCACATCTAACAATTTAAATATTTGGTGTTGATTAGCAAAGCATTGATTAAATAATAATGCAATAACTTAATGGTGTATACCAGAATTTACGTCCCAAACGACATCGTTTTTTAACTGTAAATATTCTAATTTGTAATTCTAATTTTAGTATTTCTGTATAACTTAAGATTCAGAACTCCAGTTATTCAGATTAAGGAAAACAAATACCCGTGACAAACATATAGGATAACCTATGGCACAGCCTTCCATGGATTAATTTATCGGTTCATTAGGCATCACATCTGCCATATAATATTCTGCCTCATTAAACACATTACAGATTTAAAGTGCCCTTATTTTACCCGCAAATGAATTCGGTAAATTTTCGCATAATAATCGAGCTTATGAAAGAGACACATGTACACAGGTGTGACTCCATGAGTGACAGAGACAACGATCTAAAAAGTTGGTCCTTTTCATCAAAGTAAGTTGTGCCGTATTTGGTATTGAAACTGACCGATGTCCGTCTAGTAAAATTAATTAGTAGTAAAACCATGTAATTTTCATATTAAACCTTTGAAGTACGGTTAAAAATATTATGAAACTTTTTGCTGCCACTGACGACTTTTTAAAATCACAATTATCGTTTTTTATGTTGAGTCAAAATAAAAATAAAAAAAAAGTGAATCATCGGTGCTGAGGTCAGTTCCCGTAATTTTCTGATCGTATCGACGAATCGTATCGGAAGTAGTAAAGAGTCCCTTTACGCGGTGGTCTATCTCTCTTTTCGATCAAACGCAAGAAAAATGTCGTTAGCTAATGAGCCAATGGCACTTATATTATTTACACTTACTCACGCCCGTTTACAACCTTATTGAAAGGGTGTAGAGTTCTATTTGGGTTGGATTGAGAAAGTAAATTGGGCATGAGGAATATATTGCTTTATAAACAGCCTGTCAGTTTTATTTTACTTCTAAAATGGTGCGACGTATTTTTTGATGGTTGATAAAGAGCGTTTATGAGATGGAAATCATTTTGTTTTAGGGTTAGCTACGTATCGACTTGATACATTAGTAAACTTTTTATGTACAGAAGTTTAAAAATAATTGAATTAAAAAAGGACAGGTATATATATTTTTTCTATGAATTTTCGTGATATTTATTGAACATTTTTATTATTCAAGCTGTTTATTTTTATTTTGCCATACTCTAGGAATTTCTCCTATATAGTTTTTGTGCCTTAACATACACTTAAACTATAATATTTAAACTCACATACACAACGAGTCAGGCAACAACTTGTAGATCATACAAATATTTGTTCTGTGCAGGAAACGAACTCGAAATTCTACTCTTTAATTATTTGACTTATAAATAGACCTAACATGCCGTTTGCTAATTAACCAAACACAAACAGAATTATCGTTTTTTGTTAAATAAAAAAGACAGCGCGATTGGTTATGGGTGGAAGAGGCAAATTTGGAAACACATTACTTACTATATTTTGATGTGTAATTAATTTTCAAAGCATAATTTTAACACTTTAGACTCTAGTTAGGTGGGTTACCAGACAGACAACTTAAAAGTCTGGAAACAAAGCCTGCCCTGATTTACATTTAAAAATCTTGAGATTTTCTGAGATTTCCAAAATCCGGCTGCAATCCTGAGAGAACTCAAAAATCCAGCCAGTTAAATTATAGGTAAGTTTTATATTACAGAACAAATGTACAAGAAATAATCTGTTATTTCTTGTTGAAATAATCTGTTATTTCTTGTTGAAATAATCTGTTCTTTTATTCTTACTTGTGCCCTTTTTTTTTTTTTTTTTTTTTTTTTGCGTGGTAAAATCATCAAATGAGTCCTCCCACCCAGGGCAGGGCGGGAGGGACTGTCAGACTTGTACTGACTAAAATCCACGGTGTCCTTCACTAGCCCTTTACGTACCGGGGTCACGGTAATCCCTTGGTCCCGCGACCCCGGCAGGCTTTGGCCCTCTACAGGCCCCGTCAACATGCTGACACTCTTTGAGGCGCGCGTGGAACACAACGCGCCGTCGACCCGGGCATGGTCCATGGTCGGACAGCAAGTCGCCCATTACTCGCTGCCCGCATGCCCGCGCCTACGGTGGCCGGAGATCGTCCTGTGACGTCCGACGCCGTGGGCGTCTACCACTGCGGCTGGGGTGGAGGGAGGACGCTGTCCTCTCCCTCAGGCGGCCCGCCTCCTCCTTCACGAGCATGACTGCTTCGCAGAAGGAGGCGACCGCTTCCCACTCCGTCTCGCCCCGCAGCATGGCCTCGACCAATGCCGGGCGCGAGAGGTCTCCGCCTATCGCCGTCGTGAGGACACGGCGGTGCTCTGCCCAAGCGGGGCAGTCCTGCACCGTATGCTCCACCGTGTCCTCCGGACAATCCTCGCAGTGGTGACACCCAGGCGTTTCTTCCCTCCCTATCAGACACAGGAACCTCCCGAAACTTCCGTGTCCGGTGAGGACCTGCGTCATGCGGTAGGTAAGGACGCCGTGACGCCTATCCAGCCACTCCTCAAAGAGGGGTCTTACCGCCGCGATTGCGGCGTGCCCGGACCTCGGTTGCGACAGTCGCTCCCTCCATACTGCCCCGAGATCACGCCGGAGCTCTTCCCGCCGCGCCTCGACTTGTCGAGGCAGCGGGGATTCGCCCCGACGCTGCGCCTCCACGCGCCATTCATAGACGCGCTGAAGGGCAGTCGCCTCCAGATCCCAGGGCAGCAATCCTGCTAGGAGGTTGGCTGATTCGCCGGCGATCGTGCGGTATCCCCGGATCATCCGGATAGCCATGACCCTCTGGCATGCGACCAGCTTGAGTGGTCGCGTCCGGATGCTTAGGGCCCACACGGGGGCCCCGTAGAGGGCCATGGACCGCACGACACCGGCGTACAGCCTCCGGCAGGAGGCATTTGGCCCGCCGAGATTGGGCAGGAGCCGCTTGAGAGCGGCTGCTGCCCGGTTCAGCCTTGGGGCCAAATGCAGGAAATGCTCCCTGAAGTTCCACCGGCTGTCGAGGACGAGTCCCAGGTACTTCATCGTCCTCCCGACGCCGATGCGAACCCCCTCCACCGTAATGTGGGACTCTGAGCGTGGTGCGTTCAGACGGCCATGAAAACACATGGCCTCTGTTTTGTGCAGCGCCACGTCGAGTCCCAACTGCCGGATCCTATTAGCGACTGTCGCTACCGCCTGCGTCGCCACGTCGGCCGCCGCCTGGTGCGACTCTCCCTTCGCCAGGACGAGCGTGTCGTCGGCGTAACAAATTACGCCGACGCCGTCAGGGAGGTCGCCGCGCAGCACCCAGTCGTAACCGATGTTCCACAGGAGCGGCCCCAAGACCGATCCCTGTGGAACACCGCACGACATCTCTCGCCGGTTCCACTCTCCCCGGTGACCGGGGTAGATGACGGCTCTGTCCGTCAGGTAGTCCTCGACTATACGACGGAGGTAGGTCGGCACCCGGTGATACCGGAGTGCCTCCCTGATGCAACTCCAGGGCAGGGTGTTAAAGGCATTGGAGATGTCTAAAGACACCCCCAAGACGACCCTGCCCCGGGAAACCGCATCCCCCGTCGTGAGGGCTCTCACGCGCGTGATAGCATCCACCGTCGAGCGCCCCCTGCGGAAGCCAAACTGGCTCTCCGCAAGGTCCGGGCCCACCCGATTCAGGTGCCCGACGAGGCGGTTTGCAATTACTCTTTCAAAGAGCTTGCCCACCTCGTCGAGCAGCACGATGGGCCGGAATGCGGACGGAGAGTCCGCAGGGCGCCCGGGCTTCTGGATCAGGACCAGTTTCCCCGTCTTCCAACGAAGCGGGAACTGGCCCCTCTCCAGGCACGCGCTAAAGAGCCCACCCAGTCGAGGCCCGAGAGTCCCCGAGGCCAGGACCCAGGCTTTTCCTGGCAAGCCGTCGGGTCCCGGGGCGGTATTACTTGTGCCCTGGCACAAGTCCTGACTCTAGTCTACTGCCTACCAAGAATTCCCTAATGGAAAAACCTAATATAAAAAAAGGAATAGGCCTAAAAATAATGTGTTCAATTTTTTGTACATCGTGTCCCACAGGCGTTATATTACAATAGGGGTATAAATAAATAAATAAAATAAAAAGCCTATTTATTCCTTGCAGTGTACAAAATAAACTCAAAATCTTACAAGTACGTGTTAGTGGGTTAGTTTCTTATGTTAATTGTATATTTTATTAGTTGTGTTAGTTTCCATCTTCTGCAAGGACCCCAGATTGGGTAAAGGCCTCCTCCAAAGATCCCCATAAGCCTCTGTCTTTTGCTATTTGGCTCCAGTTTGAGCCAGCGGTTCTTTTGATCTCGTCCTCCCATCGTGTCAGTGGTCTACCTCTTTTTCTTTTTCCTTGTGGGCCCTTCCATAAAGTCGATCTTAAGGTCCATCGTTGGTCTGTAAGCCTTGCAACGTGGCCTGCCCATTTCCATTTAAGCTTCAGTGCGTAGGTCAAAGCATTTTTAGATTTTGTAATGGATCTTATTTTTGTGTGTCGTATTTTATCTATTTTCTTTACCTTGAGCATACTACGCTCCATTCCTCATTGACAGGTGGTAATTTTGTGCTTAACTTTTCCAGTGAATTTCCAAGTCTGGCACCCGTATGTCAAACACGGTAAGAGGCTCGAGTCCATGATTCTGGTTTTTAGACTTATAGGTAAGTTACTCTTGAAAATTTCCTTGAGGCTCCAATATTTGTTCCATGTTTGTTGTACTCTCCTGTCTAATTCCATCTCGTTGTTTTTTGTTTCAAAACTGATTGTTTTTCCCAAGTATATGTATTTTTCTATGTATTCTATTGGATTTCCATTTACTTGTATTGCTATTTTGCTACTGTTTGTCATTATCATGGTCTTGTTAAGATTAATTTCTAGTCCTACCTTTGAACTAGCTATCTGTAAGGAATCCATCATACTCTGCAGCTGTGAGCTTGTTTCCGATAATAACACTATGTCATCTGCAAATCTTAAATGACTCAAGAAAGCACCATCCACATAAATCCCCTGATTTCTCCATTTGAGTTTGTTAATTATTACTTCCAGAATGGCTATGAATATTTTTGGGGACAGCGGGTCTCCTTGCCTTACGCCTCTTCTTATGGGGAAGGTAGGACCTAGGGATTCTAGCTTAATTCTCCCCAAATTATTCTTGTAGATGCTCTTGATGACCTCTATATACACTTCATGCACCCCTTGTTCCTTCAGACTTTCCCAAATGCTTGCGTGTGTTACAGTGTCGAAAGCCTTCTGGTAGTCGATAAATGCAAGGTATAGAGATCTCTGCTGTTCTTGATATTTTTCTATAATCAGCTCAAGGGTGTGAATGTGGTCTAGCGTAGAGAAACCCTTCCTAAATCCTGCTTGTTCCACTGGTTGTCTGTCTTCGATTTCAGGACTGATTCTTGCATTAATAATGGCAGAGAATAGCTTGTATATGCATGGTAGCAAGCTTATCGGTCTATAGTTTCCAACGTTCTTTGGATCTCCTTTCTTGTAAATTAAGATGATATTGGATTCGGACCATTGTTTAGGTGTTTCCGATTTTTGCAATATTAGATTGAAATAGGGGTATATCGTGACTAAATTCTAACTAATATTACTAACGCGAGACGGAGTGGGAAGCGGTCGCCTCCTTCTGCGAAGACTCATGTCTGACACTGTCCTCTCCCTCACGCGGCCCGCCTCATGGACCATGGACCATGCCCGGGTCGACGGCGCGTTGTGTTCCACGCGCGCCTCAAAGAGTGTCAGCAAAATGACGGGGCCCCCCTCTAGAAGGCAAAAGCCTGCCTGGGTCGCGGGACTGTACGAATTACCGTGACTCCGGAACGTAAAGGGCTAATGAAGGATACCGTGGATTTTAGTCAGTACGAGTCTGACAGTCCCTCCCGCTCTGCCCTGGGTGGGAGGACTCATTTGATGATTTAACCACGTATAAAAAATACCCATGTCGGGTTCCGTATTAAAATAACTACATTCATTTTAACTACATTCGATATAACTACGGTCAACAGATCTACCGGTTGGTACAACTAATAGTCGTTTTACATAAGTTTATTATAACTAATGTACAAAATACCTAATGGATAATTCACCTACGGTTAACTCACCTACGGTTAATTAACCTACGTTTAATACACTTACGGTCAATTCAAATACGGGCTATTCAGCTACGATTAATATTCCTGTTACGGTATGTGTGATATCATACAAATCGTCGACGGAGTGAAAAAAATAACCACGACCACGCTATCCCCTTCTAACCTAACCTGTCGGGGTGCCCCGTTATTAATACTTTTTTTTACTCAATGCCTAGTTACGTACACTCATACCTTAATACCTGCTGAACAACTTTGCGGTTTTGAACGAGAACAAGACGGTCGACTTCAAGGGCACCCCGGTTCGGTTTGGTTACGTTCTTTTAAACCCTGTAGACGGAAAAAGGAGCCATACGTGATCTTTTGAATGTTGTCCACCTATCTGGTCTGCCACCATAGCTTATACCGCCCGATAGGCGGTAATCAATGAAATAAGGGCTCTATTGAAATACCATTGTTAATGCAGGAACCAATGTATCAACTTTTTAACGTAGAATATTCCACTTAGTTACAACAAGGCCTGAAAATAGAACTCCGACTTGAACTTGACCCGTTTTTACATCACAATAACCGCGCTGTCGGCTCCCCGAGGCCGTTAACAGCGGGATTATGAGCAAGCTAGATTATTAGTTAATACAGCCGGCTTTTTTAACCTAATGGCAGGGTATTATTAGCTCCGTGTAGGGCTATTGTGTAACTCAGTAACTGGGTTAAGCTACGCTAGCTAAGGTCGATCTGTGGATGGGTAAGGTTGGAAAGAAAAGCTCGTTAAGACGTTGGTCTCGGCCACCATTTTGGCTTTTTTTCTTTCGGGTCTGGGTGTCTGCGTATGTGCGTCTAATGTTTGTAAACGCACCCACGATTCATGAGAAAAAAATCCTAGTGTCGGGAAACGATAAAAAAATCGCACTCACTACATGCCTTTATTGAAAGTAGATAACACAACGCGCCGTCGACCCGGGCATGGTCCATGGTCGGACAGCGAGTGGCCCATTACTCGCCGCCCGCATGCCCGCGCGTACGGTGGCCGTAGATCGTCTTACGAAAGTCAATGATAATGTCAATTTGACAGAAAACTCCACGTAGTATCATTCCTTGTCCATTCAATAACTCACTCCTTTTACGTTTAAATTGACTGGGCTGCCATAGCATTCTCACTAATCTCGGTGTAAGGAAAGTATTATTACTCCAGGGCTACTTCATCATACTTATTGCTTAGTTAATACTCTGTTACACTGGGAGTAACTAGTCCAAGTGTAACATTAGATTATCTTTGGAGTAGACGTTTTTTATTAATATAAGACAAGGAGTTTGTTTTGTTGAACTCGCTAATATCAGGAACTACTGTTCGAATTGAAAGAATATGTTTGTGTCATATAGTTTATCTATTGAGGAAGCCTATAGGCTACATAACATCTCGCAAGGACCAATAGGAGCTGAGCAGTGGGGGTGAAACCACGGAGTATAGCTATTATTTATAAAATTTATAAACAAGTAAGTATTTTATAATTATAAACATTGAGGTTTTAATTAGAACCACAAAGTTTTACTTCTACTTAAAACATACTTTAATAATCTATAAGAACTAACAAAGTCTTACAAATTGGCTATGAAACTTTATAATACGTATTTGTTTAGTAGGTCCTCGTATCAAGTTTAAATTTTAACAAACCATAGATTTTATTTTATTAGTCATCGTTAAAATTAAATTTATCCGTTGTTAAGATGCGTATAAAGCGAGATTTGTCAGAGAAAACAGTACGAAACAAACCGTGGTGAACTATGGGGAAGACCTTTGTCTGAAATACGTCATGTGACTGAAAAAAAACTAATTAGTCCGTCACTTACATTATTAAAAAACATTTGAAACGTGTTTTTTTTGTTACGTAAACTAAAATTGACGAAGATACGACACTTTTAAAATTGAAAAAACGTGTGTAGTGTATATTATTTTACAAAACTCTAGCTGACGGCCTAATTAAATTTGCAATTTATTGGTGCTGTCAAATTGCCTATTAGGACAATACATCATTTAAATGTTTAATTTCTCTCAGTACTATTTTTTACTATTCACTTAAGGGTCTTGGGATATTGATAATCACATAGGTATGTTGTCTAAATTCGATGCGGTGGTGGCTAGAAAACCAACCTCAATATGCTTAAAAGCATGAGGATTACATGTTGTGGTTAGCGTGCAGTAGTCCAACAAGTTGAAAACAAAGGAAGATAATATAAAGGAATTATTGTTGGGAGGTTCCTTTCTCTGGAGCCCTGACCGCCGCCGCCGCCGATAGTTTGGACCCTGTTCCCGATACCGGTGGGCTAGTATTGTTTTAAATATGTTTTTTTTTCTTGTTTTGTATATTTGAAAATGTAAGGAAGTGGAAAATTAAAAAAAAAGAAGAATTAAGAAGTTTTTGTTGAAATAAGGCTTGAAATGGACACATATGAGTTGGAAATTGATTGGTCAAGGGCAAGGTTAGCACAGGTGACGGCACGGTCAGTAGATGGCTGGGCAATGGAACTGATGCACTGCGTGTCGCGGGTTCGATTCCTGCACGGAGCAAATACTTGTATAATCTACAAGTAGTTGTTTCGAGTCTGGTTGTTTATGTATGTGAGCTTATATGTTAGTAAACGCACCCACGACACCGGAGAAATTCCTAGTGTGGGGCAAAGTTTTAAAAAAATCAAATAAAGAAGGTTCCATAAGAATAAAAAATAAATTAGTGGTAGCTTAGCTATAAGATAGACATTTTTTTTTTCGTGGTAAAATCATCAAATGAGTCCTCCCACCCAGGGCAGGGCGGGAGGGACTGTCAGACTTGTACTGACTAAAATCCACGGTGTCCTTCACTAGCCCTTTACGTACCGGGGTCACGGTAATCCCTTGGTCCCGCGACCCCATAAGATAGACATACGTAACATTTATCGAAAAAAAAAGGTCACGCATACAGAGCAGCGGGTATAAATAATGTTAATTTAAAAAGGTACATTAACCAATAATAAAACTCAAACAATTAAAAAAGGTGGTATGTTAATAAAGTACGTTAAACAAGGCTGTATGTTAACAGTGCCAATGTCGGATCGATTTAAAAAGTTAACACCAACCTCGCCCATCTGCGGGTGGGAAGTTATTTAATAAAAATATATATTTTTCCGCGACAATCCCGGGATTTCTGCTCATTCCCGGGGTTGGGATTTGATGCCTCTTAGCTGGCTGCTTTAATTTTTTGTTCAATTTTTATGTAATTTTCGAAAGTGGGTATTTACTTTTATCATAAGGGATGTAGCGGTGAATGGGTTGTCTGGATTTGAATTTATTTGTCTGGGGGTTAAAGGGCTTCAGTACCCGATTGGCTTTTGATGTCAGGACAGTGGTAGGTACGTTTCTTCATCTCTTCTTACGGAGAGAAGAACAAAAAATGTCACAGGTTTTTCACTAGTGGCACAATTCTTTCAGCATGGAAATCTCTAGAGAAGGTTTTATTAATTTAATTACTTTTTAACCGCCTTCAAAAAGGGTTCTTATAGGGTTTCTAGTCTAATTTCTGTGATTCTCTTTCGTTTGGGATCATAAAGAATTGCATACAATTTGGTTCTGTGGGTTTTATTAGGTGTGCATTTTTTAAATGAATCACTTTGATCTCAAATCCTAAGCCTAGAACCAACACATTGAAGCTTTGTCATCTCCACCAATCCACATAGGAACCGTGTGGTGGATTAAATCCACTCCTCCTCGTAAAAGACACCAATGTCTAATAGTTTTCATGGTAACTTTATATCAAACTACTGTATTCTAATTTTTTGAACATAAATAATAATATTCAAGACGTAGATGTACGTTCTAGGGACAATTTTAAAAGCAAGATCAGATGACAAGCCCTAGACGAGCATAATAAGTAGCGAGACGCGCATCAAATGCTTTTATCTCTCATAGTGTTGAACATGAATTAGTTTTAAACAGGAGTGAAACATCATACGCGTACAAAGTCACAAAGTGTAACCAGAGGGCCACGAAATCGATGCTCCAAGCGAATTCGCCTTGTCCTACAAGTGTCAGCGTCAAGCGTCAAAAAAAAAGTATGTACTCGTATATTATCTACAAAGCCATAAAGTAGCGAAGTTTGTTAACTTTCGTAGCCGATGCAGATTTATTTTTGATGCTCGAAGCTGGGGGTCTAATCTCTAAGCACTCACCTCGTGGTTTCTTACTTACGGGCGTTTACTACGCCCCGTGACATTGAGCCTGAATTAAGAATGAATGATAGTACGATTTTTTATTTAGACAGACAGATCTGTATAGTCTGCACCACCACTCATGCTTGCGGAAAAATATGTACATATATTTATTTCACAAAATAAAGGACTTTAGTCGTGGAATGGTCTCTAAGTTTTGTCCGTCCGCAGAATTGATTTTGACGTTAGTTACATTCGTACATCCGTCTTCGTTAAGACCACCTGAAGCTTGCAGTACAAGGCGAATTCGCTTGGAGCGTCTTATTTCGTGGCCCTCGCGTAACGTTTGCTAGCGTCAGCATACGTTGTTGTCTGCCAAACTGTGTGAGCGAGTAAGTGTCGTTTTAGTATCGGGGGCTAAAATTATGCGTGGTGTTTTATTTACCTATTTTATTTAGGTGGTAAGTACTGGTGCTGCCCAATAAAGAGGTTGTGTGGAGGTCAGATAAGCATTCGCTTCGTGTGAAATATTGGTATTCAATTAAGGTGAAAGCTGTTCCAAACATTAAATTGGTACATTTTTGGGAAAATGCTAGGCAGACGATGCTCATAATTTGGGAATTGATTTCCATAAAAAAAAGGTTATAGTGACTTAACCTTAAAAGATAGATATATGCTCTCGCGGAGTTTATTTTAGAACATTTCATGAGGAAGTATTAGTATAGATTAATATTAAGTACGAGTATAGATTCTTCAAACATTCTTCCACAACAATATCCACCACATAGTTTACCGAGGCAGCTTACTACCCCAAAACTAACTCGGCAACTCATTTTAATAGCTCAACGCGACGCCACTAATTGATAAATGTGCTACTTCAAATTATTGAGTCGACTCCGGAGCCCGTGTAATTTGTGCTAAATAGTTCCCGACGTGTCTGTTAAATGAAGGTGTTCGTGAAGATCTTTATGTATGGGTAAGAGGCTGATTAATTACGGAGTGTATCCTAAGGGGCTTGGAAAAGTCTTGTGAAGAAAATTTTTGTAAGTAGGTATTACTTTGTGTATGTTCAATTGAACGTTGTATTGTTCAGTTGCTTTAACTTTTTTGTTACGTGGTAAAATCATTAAATGAGTCGTACCGCCCAGGGTGAAGCGGAACGAACTGTCAGACTTATACTGACTAAACAGCCCTTCATGTTCCAAGGTCACAGTTTCCTGTTTAGACAGACCTGTGACCAATTTAGTTGGCTGCTGTGAAAACATTAAGCTAGAACTACTGATCAAAATAAACCTGGTCTGGTCTTCATTTCAAAGCTCGGAGTGATCAACTTGCATATATGTATTTTCTTACCTGGAACAATGAGACACACAGAGTTATATTTTCATATAGAGTTCATTTATTAAGCGAAATTGAAGGGCTTAGAAATCATATCTTTATATTCTAATTAAAAAATATAATGTCAGCTTCCTTAATTTAATATTCAAGAAATAACTATCATAATAAGAATACCTTCAATTCGATTTCTTAAAGCAGTTAATATTTTAGCTTTATAAGATTTTAAATTTTGGCAAATTTATTTAAAGTCGGTACATCATATGAGAAGAAAACATGCTGTGCTGATTTTTCTATCACACATTAGCTCAGTAGTCAACTCGTTTCCAGCCATATCATTCTTCAAAAAAAAAAACAAAAAGAAGCTGGCCTTTTTAAACAATTCAATTTTTGTTTTTGAAAGTTTAAATACCCTAAACCTTACCAAATTGTTATTAAGTATACAAAATAACCCAGAATGTATATAAGGGTATTGTCAAAAATAACTTTCGAACTATCTATCTCAAATAATTAAAATGAAAAAAAAAAATGCATACTTAATGCATGAAGATGGCCTTACACCATTTCAATACACGTTTCCATTGATTCAGTCAAAGTTCACTTTAGCGGATTATAACAGTTAATAGTTACCATATTATGTCCGTTAAATCCTCATAGGTAAACCGTACCTATTACTCCACCAATTCCAGGATACGGCTTTAATTAGAGTAAAGTCCTCTGTGTAAGTCAGTCCTCTGTGCAAGTCAGTCCTCTGCGCCAACTGCGAGACACACTATTCCCTTTATTACGAGCAGTTCTGTTGTCTGCAAGTTAGATTATTCATGGAAGTTGACCACATTGCAAGCAAATCCTGGCGCAGTCATTTAAGTAACAATGTCTTAGAGTCTTAGGTCATCTAGGTCAATTTAGGATAGTATATCTGGAAGATTAGATAGATTTCAGGTAGAGCGACGTGATTTGAATATTTTGGGGAGATTCAAGAGTTTTTGTTGGAATTTGGATTCGTTTAGATTGTTATTTTAGCTTTGGAATTTTGAAACGTTTACTCTCCTAAAGCTTCTTAATAAAACGAGCGACCACTTCAATAATCGACTATTAAGAAGATTTTTCATCTTTAGTTTATCTATAGGTACACACGCCAGCACGTCAACTTACCTTTTAATAGATTTTCAACCTCATCAGGTAGTGGAAGTTTAATGTTCGATTGGTAAAATTTGACAGATTGGGGTAGATTGACCTGCTGGCGTCTGTACATAACAGAAGGATCATCGTGACAAGAACATAGATTCTCGATTATGTTACTATAATCTTTGAAATTATTTTCGGTTTAAAAATCCATGTAGCTGTTTCACTAAGGCTGAAACCAGACGAGCGTAAATTATTGAGTTGTGAGTCGCGACCGAAATTCTGCGACTCACGACTCACAAAATAACGCTCGTTTGTCCTTACCCTAAAAGTGCGACAAGTATTTCGACTTTTACTTTTCTTTCTTATGAAAGACACAATAAAAATTAGGCTGTAGAATTGTTTTGTATTTATTATTATTAGAATTTTTAAATAGACAAAATTTACGGGAAAATTATGAGTCAGCATTTTCTATCTATTCGTAGATAGGAAATCCAGACGCATTCATGTCACTTTGAGAAACTATTTTTTTCAGAACTCGATTCCTATTCCCTTAATAAACTCACACGTTATTACTCCAAAACATCGACACTATAAGCTTTCACGATAATACCACAATACCTTTCAACTCAATGACTGTAGCAATCATTATAACTTGTCAACTTAACTCATTAATCAATATGTCAACGCACGTATATTATATGATTGTTTTCACCTTGCCTACAGTTATTACAGATCGATCGACTAATGTAGTAAAAATTGCGGCCATTAGTAATAGTATATGTCATTGTTTTTATTTTGAAGGGTTTCGTATGAGAAAGGTAACCAATGTGACCCTATTAATATTCCTCCGCTATCCGTCTGTCTGTCAGCGGGCGGTTTCTCATGATCGAACGGAGCTTGAAAATATCACAGAATTTGTATTTCTGCTGCCGCTTTTTTCTTTCTTTCTATGAACTACGAGACAAGCCTATTGTTAGCAACTGTAGACATATCCATCCACATTTCAGGCAAGAAATCTATACTAATATTAGAAAGAGGAAAGGTTTGTTTGTTTTTATTGAATAGACTCCAAAACTACTGGACCGATTTCAAAAATTCTTTCCCCAGTTGAAAGCTGATTTGGTCCTGAGTGCTATAGGCTATAAAGAGCGGGCGAAGTTACTGGCAAAAGCTAGTATTAATTAAAGTAATAAACATATTTCATGGAAAGAGGAGAAAGCATGTGACATTTCTTACGGTGTACATTTCTTAGACCACCCACATATAGATTTTTATCGTTAATCTGAGAAAGCTGTCAATTACACAAAGCGTATATGGGAATAGTAATGTCAACTGATTCGTTGCAAGAAAGCACGAGCAGAAAGATATGTAAGTAGAGTTTATCTTTGTGATGTAATGTGACTGCAGTATCCTCAATAAGTGATAACTCAGTTTGATAAATCGTGTCATTCTTCATTTTTAGGGTTCCATATCCAAAGGGTAAAACGGCCTTTTCTTAAGACACCGACGTCCGTCTGTCACCAGGCTGTATGTAATGAACTGTGATACTCGTAGTTAGACAGTAGAAATTTTCACATATTATGTATTTTTGCAGCCGCTATAACAGAATAAAATAAATATTTACAACAAACAGACCATGTTTTTTTCCCATTTTTATAGATGATGGTACAGAACCTTGGCCAGAACGCACTTGGCCGGTTTTACAGTTTGGTTAAAAAAGTAGGTACTCATAATGTAGATTTTAGATTGACCGACTGTAATCCTCGAAAGGTTAAGCAAAGGTGTATCTTTTACTACGCCCACGTTCTTACATGTTCCGCATGAATTACGTCCACTGCTGAAAATAGGCCTCCCTCACAGATTCCCAATTGAACCGGTTGAATTGCTTGCATCGAGCACGATCCTGGAGTCTTCATCAGATCATCTGTCCATTTCACGTTACATTAATTAAACAACAGGCGTTCCTATCGGCATCAACTAAGCCTAATTTATCTAAAATTCTAGGCTGCTTTTTTTTTTTACCGTGTTAAAATCATCAATGAGTACTCCTACCCAGGGCAGAGCGGGAGGGACTGTCAGACTCGTACTAAAATCCACGGTGCCCTTCAATACCCCTTTACGGGGTCACGGTAATTCGTACAGTCCCGCGACCCAAAATTCTAGGCTGCTACTGAAATAATCTTGATAGAAAACCCAGCAGCACTTTCCTTGACCTGAGTATGAACCCCGAAGTTTGTGTTCAGCATTTCAGCGATAAGTACCTCTACTTAAATAAGTATTTTCTCTACAAGGGTGTGACATAATCATAGTTATACGTCTATATGTATATGTCTATATATACGTTACAATGTTCACGAAAGGTTCCTCATATTGCTTTTATGTATAATTTATGGCTCAGTCGTCAGTTGGGAGCTGGCCTACTGCAGCTTAATTTAAACGGGGTTAAGATTACGATATAATATGAGTAGCGTAGCGACATCTACTTAAACGTTTATACTTCAATTTAGGTTAGTTTTTTTTTGAACCGGTTCTGATTTTAAAAAGTTAATATTATTGTGATTTTTACATCAGAGCATTTTTTAATTTTTTTAATTTTGCCCCACACTAGGAATTTCTCTTGTATCGTGGGTGCATTTACAAACACAGAAACTCACACACACAAACACCCAGACCCGGAACAACGATGTACTTGCAAATCATACAAATATTTGTTTCATCCGGGAATCGAACCCGCGACACATAGTGCAGGAGTCCAATTGCTCAGCCACTGCGCCAAACGTGCTGTCAAATATCGGATTTATCAGAGCAGTGGTGGCCCAGTGGTAAAGGTATCGATTTATGTTTTGTAGGTCGTGGGTTAGGACCCAGAAAGTTGATATAGATATACTCGTAGAATCGAAATCTATTGCAATGCATTTATGATCCTGCTGAAGTGACTTTTCAAGATCCCAAAGATAGGACAATGATGAACTTATGAACTAATTATTTCGTTAATTAAATCCGAGAATCCAGTTTTATTTAACACCTTTAATGCTCACCCTTTGTATTATATTCTATCAGAACATTACCAGAAAAACCATAAAACCGTATATAATTTACCTAGGGACTTTCTGCTTCGGAAACATTTTTGCCTTCATAATTCTGAAGCTTGTACCACTTAGGAAATAAAATACGTAACTTTTTGGTGCCTTGCGGAAAAAAAGACTGCGGTTGCTTTAATGTGAAGTAGACTTTAGTCAGGTAAGATTAAATTGCTTTTAAGTTGTTCTACATACCTGTTTTTTTTACTACCTATCATAGAAAATGCACTTAAACATAAAATAAAATAATATCATAATCTTATTATATTATTCCTTTCTAAATATAATATTGTACTAGCTATACCCCACGGTCGCGGGACTGTACGAATTACCTTGACCCCGGTACGTAAAGGGCTATTGAAGGACACCGTGGATTTATATAGTCAGTACGAGTCTGACAGTCCCTCCCGCCCTGCCCGGGGTGGGAGGACTCAATTGATGATTTTACCACGAAAAACTTAGATAAACGTGAAGTTTGTGAGGTTGTATGGATGTTTCTTACTCTTTCACGTCAAAACAACTCAACGGATTTGGATGAAATTTAGTACACAGATAGTTTATAACCTGGATTAAAACATACGATAGGAGTTTTCCCGATTTTAAGTTTCCGTGGAATAATTTCCGAGTTGTAGCGTTGGCAACAACTACTTAATAATAATTAAAATTATAGGCTGATGATGCCAAGTAACATGTAACCCAAGGTTATAAAGACACTAGTTACACTCTAAACCGACCTAACGCAGTTGGAAAAGGGTTCAGCAGATGTCTGAATAACCGAAGAGCAGGTTATAACCAAAGAAGACACATATTTTCAACGCGATTCTACTAAACAGGGGTTGACTCAAGAACAATTTTGAAAGATAGAATACCAAGATTGAAACTGAAACAGTATAATACCTTATTATCAATGCTTGGTAACCAAACTGGCAGCCCCACTATCATTTACTCATAGAAGTAACTTGCCTTGATTAAATCCTTTGTTCGGTTTACGGCACATACTCTCAGGTGACCTAGGGACTTTAGAGCAAAAGCATTTTCAAGATTGGCTCTAGATTCAATCGCTGTGGGGAACAAAAGTGATATTTTAGTAGTGATAACTATTATGGAAACATAATTAAAATACAGTACAGTATAATACAGCATAACAATCAGCCTATAATATTTACACAGCTGGGAACCTAACTGTGAGAGAGAATGAAATGTAATCGAGAACTTAAATAAATAAAAATGTAAAAAAAAAAAATTAATGAAAATACAACGCACATAAAAAATAATGTAAACAAGAATAATTAAAGAAGGATAGTTTTGTGTGTCCGTACAATCGTTGCTCAAACGGGAATACCTCTGCCAAATGTCTGTTTTGACGGCACGTTTGGCGCAGTGGCTGAGCAATAGGACTCCTGCACTACGTGTTGCGGGTTCGATTCCCGCACGGAACAAATATTTGTAAGATCTGCAAGTAGTTGTTTCGGGTCTGGGTGTTTGTGTGTGTGAGTTTCTATGTTTGTAAACGCACCCACGACACAGGAGAAATTCCTAGTGTGGGGCAACGTTTTTAAAAAAAAATAAAAAAATGAGGAAGCCCAGTTCAGAAAAATGTGACGCTGGTTTTCAACTGGACAGTCCTGTTGTAAGTTGTTCTAGGAATACTAAAGGCTTTGCCAGCCATTGCCACTTGTGTAGGCCCATAAACCGATTCAACTGTACAGTTGCTCGCTAAGCAGATTATGTGTAATCGAATGTCCATCATACTCAAAGGACATGTCTAGTTATGAAGCCATTCATGCAGAATGCAGTAATTGCTGTCACATAGTTACATTGCACTTACGTATATCTAACAACAAGATATGAAGTACACTCACGTTTTAACAAATATGTCTTAATCCCATATAATTCGGAGCGAGCTTATTCCATCAAACTGGCTCAAATTTAGACTTCGTGTCTGCTACTGAGTTTCTAACAGAAAAACTAAGTAGCACTTTGCCCGACTTGGGAAATAAACCCAGGACTTCATGCACAGCAGCCGTGCTTGCGACCACTAGACCAACAAGGAAGTCAAGTTCACCGGTATAATTATCATAAGCTAACCTCGCTGGCGGACGCTGAAAACCTAAGTTTGGGTTAGGTCTGCGCCGACCCAGACGTTCCTTATCACAGCACTATCGTACCCTGTTTACACAGTGCTAGTTACTGTCTAAACAGTAGACCGCTACTCGGGTTGTCTACTTGTACGCCAGTAGCGCCGCTCGCCTTTTATTGTTTACACAATACATAGTACATAGATGTTGCCCAGTCTTGCGATTTGTAACAGGGTCAAATTAACAACATAGGTTCCCTGCAACTGTCCGGCTGGCACTGACTAGTTACTGCCGAACAGAGTGATGACCAAGCTGTAGCCATGTGCGAGTTGCTGCCAGGCTGGCAGACGAGTGAAAACAAAAAAAAAATTGAAGTAACTCGGACGCGAGCTACTGTCCAACTTCCACGTACGCATAAGTGTTCATAAGTTACGCGTTCATAAGTTACGTCTAAACTTAACAAATTTCTGCAGTTCAGCTACTCGGAATGTCTTTTTTTTATTTAGCATGGTAAAATCATCAAATGCGCGTCTCTTACTGACTAAAATCCACTATGTTCTTTCAATACCTGTTTTGACAGTCCAGCGACCAGCTACTTGCTCGCTCTGTGTAAATTAGCTATTCGTATCCAGTACTACATAATATTGTCAACTAATTTAACCAGAGACATTTATTTCCCCGATACCTGCCCCTATTTCTCTATATATAAAGTCTATATTCTTCACTATATTGATCGAAGTAGTCGCCAAGTCAAGGTGTAAGTTGATAAATGTTAAAATTAATTGTATAATTTGTTCGATCCATCTGCTTTGGTCTCTGGAGTGTTCGCGGCGCTAACTTCACAGTTCCAAGTCAGGCTACAGTTAGACTGTGGTCTAAGTGGATGGGAGACAGCGATTTTCATGTACAAGTCTGTGCATGCTTATAATTATCAATCACCTACTTTCGCTGGGGGGCACACACCTCACACGACGCTCGTCGATGCCGTGTCTCCAATCCAGGTTTCTTTCAATCGGCCATCGATCCTTCGACAAAATTGGCAACCCCTCTGCTACTTGCTTTCTTATTCCGTCTTCTTTTTTTTTTCTTGTCGGGAGTACACTTTCAAAAGGACTGTCCTATTTCGGGGAAAAGACCGTGGAGATCAGGATTTTTACTTTGCTAAAATCACCCAAGTGGTCACCAAAGGTACTTTTTTATCGGATTTAATTAACGAAATAATTAGTTCATAAGTTCATCATTGTCCTATCTTTGGGATCTTGAAAAGTCACTTCAGCAGGATCATAAATTCATTGCAATAGATTTCGATTCTACGAGTATATCTATATCAACGCTCTGGGTCCAAACCGACGACCTACAACACAAAAATCGATACCATTACCACTGGGCCACCACGTGCTCTGATAAATCCGATATTTGACAGCACGTTTGGCGCAGTGGCTGAGCAATATTGGACTCCTGCGCTATGTGTCGCGGTTTCGATTGCCGCACGGAACAAATATTTGTATGATCTGCAAGTAGTTGTTTCGGGTCTGGGTGTTTGTGTATGTGAGTTTCTATGTTTGTAAACGCACCCACGACACAAGAGAAATTCCTAGTGTGGGGCAACGTTTTTAAAAAAAAATAAAAAAATGAGGAAGCCCAGTTCAGAAAAATGTGACGCTGGTTTTCAACTGGACAGTCCTTTTGTAAGTTGTTCTAGGAATACTAAAGGCTTTGCCAGCCATTGCCACTTGTGTAGGCCCATAAACCGATTCAACTGTACAGTTGCTCGCTAAGCAGATTATGTGTAATCGAATGTCCATCATACTCAAAGGACATGTCTAGTTATGAAGCCATTCATGCAGAATGCAGTAATTGCTGTCACATAGTTACATTGCACTTACGTATATCTAACAACATGAAATAAAGTACACTCACGTTTTAACAAATATGTTTTAATCTCATATAATTCGGAGCGAGCTTATTCCATCAAACTGGCTCAAATTTAGACTTCGTGTCTTCTACTGAGTTTCTAACGGAAAAACTAAGTAGCACTTTGCCCGACTTGGGAAATAAACCCAGGACTTCATGCACAGCAGCCGTGCTTGCGACCACTAGACCAACAAGGAAGTCAAGTTCACCGGTATCATTATGTACTAACCTAACCTAACCTCGCTGGTGGACGCTGAAGAACCCAAGTTTGGGTTGGATCTGCGCCGACCCAGACGTTCCTTATCACAGCACTGTCATACCATGTTTACACAGTGCTAGTTGCTGCCTAACCAGTAGACCGCTACTCGGGTTGTCTACTTGTACGCCAGTAGCGCCACTCGCCTTTTACTATTTACACAATACATAGTAGATGTTGCCCAGTCTTGAGATTTGTAGCAGGGTCAAGTGAACAACACAGGTTCCCTGCAACTGTCCGGCTGGCACTGACTAGTTACTACCGAACAGAGTGATAACCATGCTGTTGGCATGTGCGAGTTGCTGCCAGGCTGGCAGACGAGTGAAAACAAAAAAAAATGAAGTTAATCGGATGCGAGCTACTGTCCAACTTGCACGTACGTTTCTCATAAGTTACGTCTAAACATAACAAGTTTCTGCAGTTCAGCTACTCGGAAGGTCTTTTTTTTATTTAGCATGGTAAAATCATCAAATGCGCGTCTCTTACTGACTAAAATCCACTATGTTCTTTCAATACCTGTTTTAATAGTCCAGCGACCAGCTACTTGCTCGCTCTGTGTAAATTAGCTATTCGTATCCAGTACTACATAATATTGTCAACTAATTTAACCAGGGACATTTATTTCCCCGATACCTGCCCCTATTTTTCTATATATAAAGTCTATATTCTTCACTATATTGATCGAAGTAGTCGCCAAGTCAAGGTGTAAGTTGATAAATGTTAAAATTAATTGTATAATTTGTTCGATCCATCTGCTTTGGTCTCTGGAGTGTTCGCGGCGCTAACTTCACAGTTCCAAGTCAGGCTACAGTTAGACTGTGGTCTAAGTGGATGGGAGACAGCGATTTTCATGTACAAGTCTGTGCATGCTTATAATTATCAATCACCTACTTTCGCTGGGGGGCACACACCTCACACGACGCTCGTCGATGCCGTGTCTCCAATCCAGGTTTCTTTCAATCGGCCATCGATCCTTCGACAAAATTGGCAACCCCTCTGCTACTTGCTTTCTTATTCCGTCTTCTTTTTTTTTTCTTGTCGGGAGTACACTTTCAAAAGGACTGTCCTATTTCGGGGAAAAGACCGTGGAGATCAGGATTTTTACTTTGCTAAAATCACCCAAGTGGTCACCAAAGGTACTAGGGCATCCCCATCCTCATCAGGATAAGTCGATTACTCCGATTCTCTTCTGGATAACTTCATTGACAACCAATACGTAAACATGATGACAAGAAACTGATTAACGCATATCTTTATCGTGTGATATCGATCCAACAGATGTTGCTGAATTAGTTTTACCAATGAAATTATCTGTTTTAAAAGTTTAAATCGAATCAATGCTTAGTTTTGTGGTTTTGAGGCTAAACTTTGAATTTCGCGAGGATGGAATAATCTATACGATCTAGTTAGTCTATGTTTGAAACAAGAATTGACGAATGGAAAAGTGCTTCAACTAATTCTAAAGCATTGAGTATAAATAAAACTTCAATATTTTATTGTTAACTCGATAAATAATAAAGTTTAACGATTGGTATTGAATGAGTCAGACAAGATGCAAATACAATACAACATCACGAAAACAAACGTTCGATAAATAGCTTTTTATTTCTACACAAAAAAAAATATACATACTACTCGTAGTTTATTATCTCCCGAACGATCGTAAACTAGTCGTATTTACGATCACTTCATCTCTTTCTAACGCATTAGATTAAAAAGAGATGGATTGGTCTACTAGCCTAATTGTTGATTCAAGTGTCGGTACAGCAATTAAATAAAGTTCGACTATTACTTCTGCGTGTATTTTCAATTCCAGACACGTTTGGACCTGATGCTTTTTAATTAATAAGTCCTTGATAGCTTCTAAAAGTTTCACTATTTCTATACAGGACGCGTTGGGGTAAGCAATTAGAGATATGTGAATTTGGTATTCTGGTGTTGCTTTGACTATAACATTATCGAGGTAAATTGTTCCAAGGGCGTCTACTACATAGTAAAAGAGACCATGTTTGTCATAAAGATTATTGACGAGGGGCTGGATCTTAAAGATCCAAGAATCCAGCAATTACCACTTAGTACTCTCCCTAAATATTCATTCAATTGTTTCTCTCTACGCTTTTGCCATGGGCCGTAGCCATCATTCCAAATAATCAAGTGACAACCACTCCACAGCTTTGCTTGTAGTAGCAAGACGTAATTGATCGCTCCAACTGATCAGTTGAACCACAAACGTCACAGTTGGTATTCGAGTTCCATCCGGGGATCGATTCTACCCGCCATCGGCTTTTATTCCGATCCTTTGTACTTTTTCATCTCGCGGGGATTAACTAAACTTCAGCGGTCCACAGTTCGGTGCCGAGTCGACTTCCATCGATTTCTTATTAGTTTCCTCTTTTGTTTACTCGGCTTTAATTTTTTTAATATAGATTTCATTTTCGGACGATTGTGGGCGGATTTATGAAGGCGATAACTTTGTGACTAGGTGCTAGTCGGAATTTCAATTGGCTGGTATTTGTTTGTTTGAAGTGTAATTCAATGGCGCTGAGACGATGGTGTAACAGAAATGACCTTGGTGAATGAAATTGGTTGTCTTGTTCTTTCTTCATTCATTGTTTGATGACCCATGGTTGCTCCAAATTGTCTACAAGCAGTTTATCCATCGTTTGCCTTTTTTATAACTATTTGCAAATAAAATTGTCTATGTTTATCATCTACCGACCAAAGGGTTTTAACTATAGTAGAAACAAACTCACCACATTCTACATCATTACAAACAATAGATACAACATCGTCCCACAAAATGCTCAGCAACATCTCAGACAACCCCAATAAATCGACCAACCGTACAAAATGCAAATGCACCATAGAGGTCAGTCTTTGTATATCGAAATGTTACCATTACCGTATACCCCAGAGTAGGGATTGAACGAGATTTTGTTATGCAGATGCTCTCGCAGATATCGACAGTGATCGCCGGACAACGGCAATTGAAGCCATTGTTGGCGTGTGTAGCGATGTAAATGATATTGTTGGTATTTTCGAAGAGTATTGGATTATCGAGTGCTTGGATTGTTCAACTGTTAGTGGTGGAGTTATGAATAAAGATGTGGAAGTTGAGGTGTGAAACCGATTTTGAGTTTGCATGTGGATGGCTATAAAAGTAGGGGAAGAGTATTATTAACTATTGTTGGATGGAAGTATGAGTGGAGACCGCGACTTGGCAAATGTTTGCCAAGTCGCGGTACACACTACGTGGTGTCGGTCGCCTGCTGGCCAGTCGGACCTACGACAGGCAGCCGGGAGAAACTGGATGGTAAAAGCTCAAGTCTGGGCTTAGTGGCGCACATTAGGGGAGGCCTATGTCCAGCAGTGGACGAATACAGACTGATGATGATGGCGATGACGTGAAGTATGATATTGCGAGAACGCATATGACTGCTGAAATGACGTGTATCAGAGGAGTATGGAAGAAGATTCTGCGCCAACCCCAAATTAGATAGAATAAAGGTAAGATATTGATGACATGAGGGTCCAATTTAGAATCAAGAGTCCATAATGTTTAATAAAAAAGACTATAATCTTTAAGTCTTCTTTAGTCTTTCTTAATCAGTGAAAAGTAAGTGTTACAGCAGATTCAGGTAATTATATAATAGTACTCGTATATTAATAAACAGCCTCTAGACAACAGACACTCTACAGACATTTACTGTTATATTATGATACTGTCGAACCTCGGTTTCCAATACTTCTTGAAATGAAATGGTGAATTAGTTGAACCTAAAATTGCACATACAATTTTTAGACGCACTAAAAGCTGCAAGCTGCTTTCGAAATGTGCAGTAGATGCCAACTAGCAGGCAGTTATGATTGTGTTAAATTCTAATAGCTGTCGAAACAAACTTCAGGCCGGTCGCTGTAGTGCCGTCAAAAGTAATGACTGGAGGCTTTTCGGGAGGTTTGGCCTCAATACGAAAAGAGGGCAGACCGTGATGAAGAGGGTATGGAAAACAGTTTTAAATAATAAGTGAGTAGTAATTAGTAGTTAGTAGGTGTTTTGTTAATCTAATGATGGTGAGTAGGTATGACGACCTGGGTTCGGTTGTCAGATCGGTCGTTGGGTTTTTTTTTTGAAAGTGCTACGGAGTCTGGATTAGCCCCGGGTCATATTATACCTGGGTCTATCTTATTGTATTCATGTGAAAAATAAGCGTGTAGTGATTTTATTTTGTTAGCAATTTATCATTGAGGTCAGGTTCGAGTCTCTTAAAATAAACGACGCCGTAAAACCAGGCTTGTTCCAGTGAGTGAACTAGATGGCGCTAGATGACTTGTATAGTTCTGTTTCTTTCACTCACTGGAACAAGCCTGGATTTAAGACGTCATAATACGGCCGCAGTTTATTGAAAATGCAGTATTCAAAAACAAATGAACGTCAACATAAATGGGAATTTAAAATACACAAACTGATGAATATAAGCTCCGCTACGCAAATGTCAAAAATATCAATGATACGCTAGACATTTACCCAACGACATTTAACTCGCTCGTTTATTCCATTTCTGTATAGGTCAGGCCTGAAAATTGTTTTGTTTAAACTCATGAAATTTTTCGCAGAATCGTTCACTGTGTTGTGTAGCTCCAGTTTTAGTTTTTATTCATTATTACGGGAAACACTGAGAGTGGACAGCGGAATAATAGGTTTTATTTTTTGGCGTTGCTTATAAAGGACACATTTATTTTCATCTATCATAATACGAATCCATATTGCTTTCACATTAACTCTGAAACAGTTGTTTTACAATTTTGGTACACAAAAAATATTTGAAATATTACCCATTTTCATATTTATCATATTTTTTCCCCAACTCAATTATTGGGATCGAACAGTATGGCTTGTTCATTCATTACATCTTTACTACTGTCAGCAATGATCTTTGTTGTATATCATGCTTGTCAAGTTCCATGCTTTGCTTCTTGGTCTTCCTTAACTCATTTAATTATGTCTATATTAATGTCTTTTTAACAGTTACAAGGTCTTTTTTTGCTACAATTTTATTACAATCTCACTAATACATCATCATCTCATCATTTAATGCGGGAATCGAAAACCGCGACACTTAGTGCAGCAGTCAGAGGCTAAACCATTGCGCAAACCATGCCGTTAAAACACACACTTGTATGCCTTTAACACATTGACAAAAAACTACAATCACTTATCAACAAATCAATTTCCGACATAAAACATGATCAATTGTTTCCCCATCGTAAACGCGTCACAAAGTCTAGTCGAAAGGCTTACACTGAATGCTCCCATTGTTCCCAAAGCTATGTGGATTCTGACACCAGATCCTAAGCTGTTAGCATTGTTTTAGTGCAGGGAAATTTACTTAGCTAAGCTAAGCTATGTAGCGTTTGAATTTCTAGCACGTATTCTAGCAGAGCGTTTAAAAATTCAAGAGGACATGAACAGGATATATTTCGGAAAAGCTCTACTGGGTATACTTTTGGACTTGAGTAAATAAAATATAAGTCTGATAAAAGAGATGATCATAGCACTGGGTTTGTTAATGAAAATTTTAACATTAAGCATGATAACATGTCTGTACAAAATGGAGAAAAAAAAACTATTTGAAGAAATGAGATATCCATCAACACGTTTTGTAATTATGGCCCACCTCGTTTACATAAAGGAGCTGATGCAAATGCTAAATCATGACTTACTCGTAAATAAATAAAGAGTTATAAAGTAGTAATAAATAATAATGGTAAAGTATATAAGTATAAGTATTCTGATTGTCTTGTAAGGCTACCGCAGCTCTGGAACGAAGAGGGCAACAGAAGGTGCATTTACTCAGAGAAGACTGGCAGTCACTTCCAATCCCACCAGCCGTAGGACTCATTTGATGAGTTTCAAACCAAAATAGTTCGTTTGTCTAAATATCATATGATTTTTGACATAGGTATCACACAATACCACACTGTACAGTGTGGCCTTCATTGTACCATTACCACAGAATACCATATTTAGTACTTTGATCCTTTAATACTCTTCAAAGTAACAGTTAATTTTGAGCTTCTTAGTAGAAATTAATCACTCATTACCAATTCTGCCGATTATGTAAACTTCGACCAGGAGTTTGTTGACCTACGATGTCTTAGCCAACAAAAGTTTACTTTGGAATGAGATTAACGGCTAGAGCAAAATGTGGTTGGCTCTGTTCTACTTTAGGTTTTGGGTCGCCAGTCTTAACTGTCAGGTTTAAATCTACATTCTGTTATAACCTATTTTGAACTAAAATTTATGATGCAAGTAAAAATACTTGTAGATGTAGTTAAAAGTGATAATTAATTAAAATAAAATATATTCAATGTAGACTACATCAAACTCCATAAGATTCGGTTTTTTATTTTAATCCTAATGAACATCAATATTGGAGAGAGTAGTGGTATCGGCCCCGACTTACGAGTTGTAGGTCATAGGTTCGAACTCAACCAGCTGCATTACTTTGTGTGATTTATTTCATCACCGCTGCTCTCAGAACGGTAAAGGAAAACAACGTGAGGAAACCGGCATGTAGAACAAAAAATTGAAGACATGTGACATCCACCAACCCGCACTGGGCCGGTGTGGTGGATTATGGCCCACTCCCTCTCATATAGAGGAGGCCTGTGTCCCAGCAGTGAGAACACATTTATAGGCTAATGATGATGATGATGATGAGTGGGTTTAAAAGGATAAAAGAAAAATTGCTGAAAAAGTTTTGATTTTAAACGAAGATGGCGACAAAGGAGAAACGAAAACGATGGATCGACACTTGGACAGTCTATCAAAAAAGGTCTGGGAAGATAGAGTGGGCATTAAGATTTCAAGATGATGACTAGTAGAGAGAGGTAGACGTAGAAAGAAGACAAGAACTAAATAAAGAAGCTTGATGTAGAACCAAAAGACAAAGAAGATCTAATAATATAACCGTTTTCGTACACCAAGCTTTAGATTAAAAGTAAGCGAAGAATTTCCTTCATGAAAAATTACCCAAAGCCATTGTACATCCAATATTTATCCTTCCTATACCCTCTTGAACCGCGAAATACTCCAGAACATTCGGGGAATAAATATAAAATAATCAACAAGCTGAAATCCCCTCTTTACGGGCAAGTGGCGCGTTGAGTCACGTTTTCCCCGTTAGGACTTGTTCCCTCGTATATAAGACATTGGTGTGGGCGCTAGAAAGCTAAATTGCCCGGGTGAGGCCTTTAAGAGTTGATTACCTGTTCTCGATAGTTTGGGGGGCTGAGAGGTACGTTATGTAATGGCCTATAGAAACTATATGTATCAAATCAAATCAAATCAAAATCAAATCAAATCATTTATTTCAAGTAGGCCAATTACAGGCACTTTTGAATTGTCAAAAGACATAAAATAAAACTAGTATTAAAAATAGTTATGGTGCTACAGTCCCAGTCACAAGACATAAAAACTGTGAAAGTACTGTAGGTGCTCATTCCAAAGCGTAGATCTCTATGGAGAAGAATGAGCAAGAAACTCCATGGACACTCTTTTCCAATCGCCAAAATTTTTACAAAACCTTTGTTACATCATTCATCTTCAGATGGTACATTATGTGAGAACGATGTGGCAAGTTAATAGTGTCCATAGTAAATATAAAAGAGACAATTCAAAAATAAAGTTATTTATAATTACAAATTAAAATTGACCATGGCAGCTTAGAGATACCCAGTCCCAACTGACAGCGCCCGTTCACAAACATGACACATATATCAGCACCATTCAGCTCAACCATTTTGGAGGGAACTAAATGATCCGACACACGCGCCACCATCAGCGAGACATTTGAGTGAGCATGACATACTCTTAACCGCCAGAGTAATTTTTATCATTTTAGTGGTGGTTGTTTTTTTCCAAAGAACTTATTATTTTATTGTGGATGACTTCAATCACTATTTTTGTAGTAGTAGTGTAGGCGTAGTGGCTGAGCGATTGAACTGCTGCACAGCATGTCGCGGGTTCGATTTCTGCACCGTATGACCTACAAATAGTTGTTCCGGGTCTAGGTGTTTGTGTAGGTATGTTTGTAAACGCACCTATAACATAGGAGAAATTCCTAGTTTGGGACAACGTTTTAAAAAAAAAAGAAAAGATTACCCCCAGGAGCTCTTATTCCATGCATCCTCAAACTAGGCCTTAGTAGACTTTAGCAATGTTTAATTATTGGACATTTTTTTTTGTTATTTGAAACCCTAAACAGGATTGTGTATCATAAGCTTTATTCACAAATAATGTACATACAGTGACAAGATTGCAAAGAAAAGATTACAGCCAAGCGAACGAAGCTGCGGAAGGTAACAAGTGTAATACAAATGTCACGTTTGTAAGCCACACAGGATCTCACCAAAAAGTAGGGCAAGGTGTACCGCCCTTATGTAGCAAGAGTAATTGCTCCAAAGCTTATAACAGTAAAGCCTTTCATCGTTAATAAGAAATAGTTTGAACAGCCTCGTCGACTTTTTTTTTTTTATCGTGGAAAAATATCAAATGAGTCCTCCCACCCAGGGCAGGGCGGGAGGGACTGTCAGACTTGTACTGACTAAAACCCACGGTGTCCTTCAATAGCCCTTTACGTTCCGGGGTCACGGTAATCCGTTAGTCCCGCGACCTGCCTCGTCGGCTTAGTGATCGCAAGATTTCATGGTACATACGACACTAAGGTTGGGTAATATGTTTTATTTTTACCAGTAATTGTAAATGGTGGGAAAATCTGGTCTAAACCAACGACCTGTGGTCTACTCTGGTCCTGGATCGAGAAAACTGGAAGTCATGGGGCGAGGCTTTTGCCGGATAGTAATTCTCAATATGAGCATTTCTTAAATGGTGCACTAACTTCTCAAATTGAGTACTCCTCAAAGTGAATGTGAATATTTTTATATTGGTTCAAAATAAGAATCGTTTCTTTACAATTTCTTTTTTGCACGAGTTTAGCACGATTACAGTAGTGTCGTGTAAAGAATATAATCACGGTCAGGAAATATTCAGTTTGATGTTTCGTCGTTTTAATTTTTTGTTAAAAATGTTTTATTTCTTTCGTAAAACAAATGCATAGTTACAAAGATATAACGCATCAAAATTCGAGAGTGAGGGTTCATGACGTCAGAAGCAAGTAAAAACTATACTTGCTTGAGACGTTTTGCCAATTTTGAGGTGTCGTATTTTCATCAATTTTGTTTAACGTTACAAAAAATAAATATATGTCAAATATTTTTATAGGTGATCTAACTGACGGATTTATAGATTTTTTTAGTCAAATACCCTATTTTTGAAATGTAGATGTACTGCCTAATGGTACACCTCTATACATAAATACCTCCGTCATACCCCTTGGGAATTACAGGCGAGATGTTACATTTTGTAAGTTCAAACCTCATAGAATTTCAATCGGTCCTTCACTTGACCTCAGTAGTTAAGAAGTGTAAAAACTAAAACTTTTACTAACAAGGCTTCAGTAAAACCAAGTAGGAGAAAAATTGCTTAGTACCGACCTACAAAGTTCATGTTGTTAGTTCAAAAAGAAGCAATATCTTGGCTTTTTAGAGTTCAGATAAAACATATTTGAGAAAAATGCGTTCTAAAGTAATTGGAAATTTGGAAAAACCATCAAGTCATTATCGTCTGACGTCTGCTTCCAGGCAAATCAGGTGCGTCTTAAGTATTATACATAGAGCAACTGCTTCTTTGGTCTTCTGACTAACAGTAACCACTGTCAAAGATCTACAAAGGACAGGCTACCAACAGCTTTATAATGCTTTCTGAGGTACGGAGGAGACTTGCCATGATAACATAGAATTTGATTCTAATTAGTTAGTCAGTTAGTTTATCAAAAAATATTCCTCTCGTATTTATTCTTTTGTCACGTAAACCAAAATTAACAGAGATACGACGCTTTCAAAATTGGCAATACGTCTCAAGTTAGTACAATTTTTATTGCATTCTGACGTCACGATGCTCCTCTCGATTTTCGATCCGTTATATATCTTGTTAATTCATAGATTTTACAACAGAAAAAATACGTGTCCGTTTCTTTTCAATACTCTAAATATCGGACTAGTTATATTTGTAATTTATTGATACTGTAAAATCTTGATTCATGTGAAACATATCAAAAAAAAAACTTTACATTAAGTTATCGAAAATTTTGAAAACAATAGACATTAATTAACACTAGAACATAAGATCCATATTTAACTCGATGTGTTAATGGAAAGTTTTGGAGTAATTAAGCCTGAAAATTAATTGGATTAAAACTTCACTTACTAGTTATTCATTAATCATATAGAGTAATAGGTTTGCCCTTCGATATAAATGTATGACATTGGTAAAACTAGTTACTATGTACTAATTAGAAATGTCTGCGATGATTGTAGAAGTAGTGGGAGGTTAATAAATATAATTTAATCATAACATCATGATAATAATTATACCGTTTCGTTCGCCAATTATGACAAAGTCCCATGTCCCAGTAATTAAGGATGAGACTACTTTCTAATGGAAATAGGTTAAAGAAAAGCAGTCTCCGTTGTTACTAAGTAAACCCAGTAACACTTTTCCCAGACTGGGAATCGAAATCCGGGACCTCATGACCAGTATTCATCTTTGCAACAACTAGAAAGAGACAAACGCTTAAAAACAAAGTTAAAAAAAAAACCTTTTGAGTAGTCTGGCAAACTCTTATACTCAATAGTGGTCCATGAACGACAAACAGTACTATTGTAACACTTCAGCAATTCCCACACTGATAAAAAACCACGAACTTTTTGTTGAATCGTTTGAAATGAAATTCCGTTCTAATTTCACAGTATCTAATAAATTGTTGAAAAAACTGGGTGATCCATAGTGGATTCTTAATAACGTCATAGATTAAGAAGAAGCCGTGTAGAAGTGAAGATCGATATCGTCACAAGGAGTGAATAGAGACGCAGGGGTGAATCGGGGCAAAAATTTAACAGGGGTTTTAGTATTCAATTAATATGATAGGTTACCAAAAATGACTCAATTTTATTAATTGAATAATACTAGATTATTTTGAGACATTGTTGGCAACATACCATCATAATTTATTGATAAAATCCCTTTCAAAGTTTTTTTTCCCGATTTACCCCTGCGTCCCTATTCATCCTGTTTGACCCGGTATTTCTTGTTTGTCTAGAGTTCTAGACGATCTAACTGCCATAATATTACCTAATGCGGTACACCATTCTAAGACCTGCAGTTGTTCTACCTTGCTAAGACCACCAGACCTGCTGCAGTACCTACACCAGTTTAAGACCAGTCGTTACATTTTTTATACATTGAGCCATATAGGATTTTCTCCTGTATCGTGGGTTGCGTTTCAAAATATTTAAATCTACACACACAAATAGCCCGACACAATGGGAGATTAACTCTTTTTTTGGTTATGGTTTTTGAAAGATTAGATGGCAGGGAATGAGGTCGTGAAGTAGATATTGCTGAGGTAAGACTGGTTACGGTAGAAAATGAACTAAAAACTAAAGATTTGTAAGGATAGTACAAAACAAATATGCGGGTGTGGAGATTTTAACACAGACGCCCACGGTGACGAACATCGCAAGACGATCTCCGGCCACCGTAGGCGCGGGCATGCGAGCGGGGAGTAACGGGCGACTCGCTGTTCGACCATGGACCATGCCCAGTTCGACGGCGCGTTATGTTCCATGCGCTCCTCAAAGAGTGTCAGCACAATCAAATGACGAGGCTTAGAGGGCCAAAGCCGGCTAACGAACTACCGTTGAAAATCTGTTTAGTCCGTCACTTAGAGTATTGAAAAATAAAGACCACGTATTTTTTTAATGAATGAAAATTTAAAAAGATAAAACACGCGTTTGTCGTCATAACGCCTGTAAAATTATACCGAACGAGTGACGTTTTGTGATTTTTAGAAGTGTTGTATCCTCGTCAATTTTGGTTTACGTAAAAAATGAAAAATCACAAATGGGTCAAATAATTTTTGATAATCTATTTCGGACTAATTAAATTTAAAAAAAAAAAAATCTTAGGAAGCACTACGATAAAAATATCGCTATAAAATCTAATTTCGTCAGGACTAATGGAAACACGCCATTTACTCGTAAGCCCTAGTATCCTTCTCGTCAAATGTTTTCTTACGTTCGCCGTCTCCTGTACTGTTATTGTTTTTCCAATGAATTATTGTATGAAATCAGATGTAAACATAAATTTAATTTAGTAAGTTTTTATTTATCTTTTGACTTTCTAAGGCTTTGAGGATTATAGTTTTTCGATTAACAACTACATCAAAACTGAAAGCTAGACTTTACTTACCGATTTCTGCTTTGAGAATTGTGGTAGTGAATTGAACTTTAATTGTTCTTGTACTTTTAAACTTGGTCTAGCTAATGAACTTAATTACTGTAATGATCTGAGAACGAAAGAAAAACTTAATGATCTGATGATTCTCACGTATGTCTCGGGCATTGAAATTGATCGATCGGAAAACACACCGTAAGCTCAAAAGAAAGAAAAAGAAACTAGTATGCATTCTTTAGTAG
This sequence comes from Agrotis puta, assembly GCA_943136025.2. Taxonomy (NCBI): domain Eukaryota; kingdom Metazoa; phylum Arthropoda; class Insecta; order Lepidoptera; family Noctuidae; genus Agrotis; species Agrotis puta. Next base: position 2,832,606 of record OW964168.2, read on the forward strand.
AGGTAAGTTATTGTGAAGGAATATGAATCAAATAAACTTCTAACAGAGAAAGCATACATTCTAAAAGCGATTTTATCACCTCCTTTACGCCTCATATTGGAACCCAACTACATAATCTCTATGTAGAAGTGTAGTAAAATTCAAAATCGCCCAGAATCTCCTCACAAATAACTCGTACGGCCGTCATCAAACAGTATTGGGATATGGTGGCCGCCTCGGGCTGCTACGGAACGATAACTTAATCCCGGGCTTTTTATCTTGCCTGTGGTGTCCCTAGTAGGGTTACTTGGCTCCAACGTGCCTGTTTGTAATGCATTGATTAGAATTTCTGCGCCATTGTGTTGGAAGAGTTAAGAGGGTTGTACTCAAAGGGTATTATGAATGTAAATATTACTTATACTTACTTACATTGTCTGTCAAACAATTTCCAATGTAGTACACAAGAGAAGAACCAATTTCGTCTGAACAGGTTTCTGTACTACAGAAGGAGAGGTGGTTAAAGCCACATATGGGATTAACACTTTAGCTTTAATTTGCCAATCCAACGCCCACGAATGTCTCGGTAATTCATTTCTCTTAGTTAACTAATGAAATACGTAGCGAGGTAAGCAACTGATGTGTTATTTCCATCTACTTCAGGAACAATAGAATGTAATTCGGTTAGCGACCAAAATCTAAATCATGTTTTGTCGCAGACTTGACATTTATGAGAAATGGAAATTCACATTTCTCATAAAGGTCTCATCTCCCTTTTGAAGTAAATGAGATGAAGTAAATCATGTAATTTTGAATTTAGATAAAAGACGACATTCGATTGATGACCGGGATAAGGGAAACAAAGCATTTGTTTATAATCCGGCAATGGAGATGGCAATAAAATATCTCCAAGTATCCGTGTGGAAGAAAAAGTGTATATTTCCTTTGTTATAAATTATATTTGCTTGATTTGATGATTGTTATTTTAAGAATGCAAAATAATGATTAGTAGATTGACTGACGTTTTTTAAAGAAGTTCATGTTAAATATCAAACATTAAAACTGACAATGTTTTGGTAAATGTTTGATATAGTATGAAACAAAAAGGGGAAAAAAGATAAAGGGCGTCGAACCTCGCTGTCAAATACTTAGATGATAATATGAAGACATCACCCCATGAGTTCAGCAGGTATCTATATAACCTATAGAGGAAAATGTACTACAATTACGATTATGATGTAAGTGTAGATCATTGGAGCGGATATGAAAGGCGTATCGTCACAACGCGCCTCCGTTTTGGGGATAAAAAGGAAAAAAATGAGAAAATATTCCGTAGTGACCCATATCGTAGGAGGAAAAATAAAGCAAAGCAGGAAAGGCATTCCAGATTTCAAATTGATTGGGCCAAAAATTGGCACAATAAAGAGCAAATATCTGTACAATTTTTGTAACAAATTGGTATAAGATTCCTTGTGACAAGAATGCGTAAGTACTTCTCATGGGTATCCCTATCTTTTTTTGTAATAGATTATACAAGAATACATAATCTTTTATTTAAATCGAGCTCATGAACACAAATGACAAACTCAATACAATTAATTCAAACAGAGTCCCAAAAGATCTTTTCATGAATTCGGCAAGAGTATAGAAAGAGTAATAAAAAGGAAAGGAATGAACAAGCCACTGAGATACAGACCATTTATTTCTGTCTAAGGAACCCTTATCCGAAAGTCCTAAGTTTAAATATTACAAAACTTTCTGAGCATAAAAGAATTTTAAAGCATTAGAGAGTCCAGTTTCCACTCCCAGTAGAAACAAGGAGCATTACCTAAAAAGCTTTAGAAATAAAAACAAAACTTTACAGTCGAATGGAAGCACCTACGTTTTCAATTTACCTATTTTGCACTACTTTCCTTAGTCTTAAGGAAAAGTCAAATACAATTTCACAGACAGTCAACTCTCCTGTTTATAGCAATCTAGTGTGAGTCGGGACGCGTCCGATACAGGTTTCTCGTTTAATTATCACGGGTTCCGTCCGTTAGTCACTAGCGAACGCGATTAAACCAATCAATTTGTCACGGCACTTTCGACTGACAATTTGGGACATTTAGCTTTACGGTACGTGTGCGATGCGATTCCGATTTTGGGACTTGTTCGACTATGGTTTGTATAATACCACGAGCTCGATGACAGATTTTTTTATGCCCACGGTAACACAGACTTGCGGTGTTCTGTTTATTAAATTTTGTTCTCCATTCTCTAAGAATATTAATTTCAGTGGGAGTATGATTAGGCTCCGTCAAGTGGTTGTTGCGTGCCATGAGTAGATCAACTGAGAGAATCCTGTTGTTCTAGTAACTGTTTTATTAAATTAAAGGATTTACTTCGTTGCGTTTGAAAACGATAACAATGGTTGTTTTAAGAGAATTAAATAAACCGAAAGACGTATCAAATATTTTATAACTCCATATATTATTTCTAGGGATCACAAAATATACAATAACACAGTCATATGATTCAAAATAAATGCCATGTCAACGGCTATATCAGATGTACATGGCAGCAAAATAATTTAAACAGAAAGTTACGTTATTCAAACAGGCAGCTTCATTACATACGAAACATAATCTATGCTTCACAATCATACAATTTATAACATTGTAACTGATCCCCTGCAAAAGACTAACAATATTTATGATCAGAATAAAACTATTAAGAACACAAATAAATCATACCGTGGTTTGGTCAACTACAAATTGTTACTGAAAGCAAACCCCAATAATTGGAAAGGTCTTAGCCAGACAGGTACGAATGTGTACGTACGGGTGATGCGGTTTCTAATTTATTGCAAAAATAAGGGGCCTGCCCCAGGGGCGATCCGGATATAAGCAGGTGTTACATCGCCCTCAGTTTTAAACCCTCTGAGGCTCATTGTGTTCACTGAAATATTATAAAACGGGTCTCTTTTGGTTTTTTGGAAAAGGGTGAGATTGGAATCTTGTATGACATGTGATATAGGACTTAGTGGGGACACAGGTTATACCTTTGTTTCTGCTAATAATTTTGCTGTCGATGTGTTATCGATCGTGCTCGGATAGAGAGTGTAGAAATTTCACGATGGCGACATTGGTGACATACACAGTTGGAGTATATTGTGGTTGTTCTCCTTATTAATAGAAATTGGCTACTTGACTACTAAAAGCAATTTTTATGTTAACAGTGCACAGTACTTTAGATACCTAAATTATTATATCATGTTAAATGGATGGTCTGTTTGATATATGGACCATTTGTCAAATAAAATAAGCCAAACTAACCGAAACTCTGTGATTCAGCGGGCACTTAAAGAATATTGAAACTCGTGATGAAATCATCTTTGGACAGATTCCCAAATCAAGTGAATCATATTTGCCCTTTGTGAATTTGGCACCAGTTTGATCTCGTTCATTTCCGTTATTTTTGCGATGGTTTGTGCGTCGTGCCAAAGGATCGTGGTAACATTGTCTGGAAGCTACGATACATTGTTTTGTCTAGTGGGTGGTTCCGGTGTGATGTCATAAAACAGAATGAAAATGCTCGAACAGCGGATCTTAGCGCAATTATCACCGGTAAAGTGCTCCGAATCTTCGCTACACTTTGTCGAACATTTTAAGGGTGTCATCAAAGCACCGTATAACATTACTTTTTTCTTATTAAAAAGCTTTTCAATATACTGAGTTTCATTACAATGAACTTATGAAAAATATTTGAAAAGGATCCTAAACTCAAGAAGGTTTCAGATACTCGTTTCAAGAGTTAGGCAAGACAGAACGCACGAACAAAACGTAACACACAAATCAGTGGAATAGCTATTGGTGGACAAAAAAACAGCCGATTCTGAGCTTTACCGTGAACATTTTGAAAGCAAACACTCGTAACCAATCTGCAAACATAACCTTGCATTGTCAAAATTTGTATTGAGGTTCAGTTGCTTGGTTTTTGTTGAGATTTGGATCTTATTTTGTTGGCAATAAGATTGAGGGATGTTGTTTTGGGAGTGCAAATATGGTGTGGTGTGAGTAAACACTCGAACCGCCAGAGACGCCCTAGAGCAGACGTCAAAAAAGTGCCGTGGAGTTTGCTAACGAGGGAGGGGAAACAATGTGTTTTCCGCTTACAACTTTTGTGTACGCCTTCTTTGGGCTTTAATAGAAATTGATCGCGGGATTTGTCCCAATGAAACTTAGGCAAAGATTGATTGCTTTGTTAAATAAAAGAAGAAACAATTAATGAGTGTTGATAAATTGTAATTAGTTGATAAAATCTCTTTGAACATTTTAGATCCAATATTCTCGGGAAAAGATTATTCACAGTTCTTCTCCCCCTAGCAATAGAAAGTAATGAGAAACCGAAAGATTAGACAAATTAGTCAAAAGCTTTTTAACTGAATTCAGGAACTAACATCCATTCATGCCATCCCGACCACACTGTTGTTCAACACCACCATACTCAGCTATCAGACAAATCACCAATTCGCACCACCGGCAAACGCGATCCAATCAGCACACACCATCTATTCGGTGCTATTGCAAGTACCAAAACGGAGCGCAGCAAGCGATAACAATCTCGCGCCACATTCGACCCGAGGCTCGAATACTAATGCGAGCACTCCATACAACGCCACTCGTTATACAACCAACTTTATTCAAGATTCGTTTATTTCAGCGACAAAATAATTTTCAAGTAATATAAGGATTCATAATGTGTGACGTAAACACTTCCAGAGTTTCATAATGGGAGAAGTTCTTAGTTCCAAGTAGACTTATTTGGAGAGAGAAATTAACAAGGCAATACTTTTGATACGTACTTCGTAGTATGTTCAACAAGGTACGTCGAGTTTAATGAGTGGGAATTGGTTAAAGTTAAACAGGGAATTGTCTGTAGCTCGTGAGTTGTGAGCAAATTCATACATATGCTTTTGATAAAGTAACATGATCAGCAAGTTCTCGTCACAGTGTAATTGGCTCTGCAGTTGTTTAACCGTATGTTCAGAACGATTCTCTTGTACTCTCAATGCCGAGTGCGGTATTGTTTTTTTAAGTAGGTCATCGTGAGAGCTTTGATCGAGCTTGTTTCAACAAGGGTGCATATTAGGGCCAACATTGCTGTGAGATCTTTTTTGTTCACTATTCATTTGTGATGTGTGTTTTTTATAAACTCAATCTTCTTTCAAGTCCTAATCTACCACATTAAGAGGAGCGATTAATTTTCCCTTTTATTCTATCCAAATAATACCCCACATACCTCATTCGGATTACACAAAGATTTTTTAAAGAATACTTTTTATTCTCTATTAATAATCTTCCCAAAAAATAGTCCATTAAAATGTAGCGATATCTCATCCTCAAGAAGCTGTCAAACTGATAATAACAGAAAGGGAGGGAGCTATGTGAGAGTGAGGAAACAAAACGCGATCCGTCTTAATATTAATGTAGTTGTTAGGTCGGATGATGAATGGTGACACAGCAAAGCACTTTGCGGTAAACTGGCCCATTATTATTCTTAGCGGGGTGTTTAGTTACCAATTTAGTTAATTTAGATAAATTTCCATAATGACTTAGCTAAATTAAAAAAAAGTGTTGAAAAAAAAAACCAGGTTCCCTAGTTTTGAATTCAAAGCCGAGCGAGCCAATTCAATTACGTTCACGCAGTTTTTAAAACCGCACAGCATACACGAGCTATCTGTCCACCCAAAGGATGTTAATTTTGGTTTTGCAGAGCCACCCGATGCGAATATCAATAAATAATTTATTGAATTCCTTTTAGTACAATGTCAGTTTTACCAACATACGCAATGTGATAATTATTGAGAAGAATTATTAACATATCTGCAATAAAACTTACGTGTAAAAATTGAATAAGCGTGGTTTGTTCTAGAACAGCAGGTTTTCATAATTAGATATATTATAAACAACCAATGCGTTTTATTTTACAAACTACGATACAACATTTCTCCACAATCAATGATTCCACAACTTTTGGTCGGTCAGAAAACGTTCCAGCTGTTTTCTAATTCACAAAAATCCTATTTTATATGGACGTAATTTTTCTTTAGCAAAAGTAGTGCACAAACATTTTCCAATGCAAGACTGGGGTGTTTTTCAAATATATTCTTACTTCAAGTGTACCCCAGGAGTGTGCTAACTTAATTTATCGAACTTTTAGACGGTAGCCTAGGTTCTGTAAGCGGTTTCACACTTGGGTTAACTTTGCTTACTTTAGGTTTTGCTTTTGATAAATTCTAGATTTGCTTTGGTTAACGATTTGTGAAGCCGTTTAGGAGTATGCTCGGTGATTCAACAGTGTTGTTCTTGAAAAAGTTAACGTTTAGCGTAGGCATTACGGTTCGGTCTGAGACACACCCTTTGACATGATTCAATAAACTATTATTTTCTATCGCGTGTCTAAAAACCTTGGGAATTTTTGTAAAATATAAATTTTTGTAATTTTTTTTAATCAGATTAACTTCACTTCACATCACTCACAAAATAATGTTTTATTTGTAATTTACATATTTATAGCCTTAAAAACCCCACATTGGCGCAAAAGTAGCCTCTTATTATAAATTAATCTTCTTTATACCGCCAATTCAGGTTTTGTTTCATACACTTCTTTTACGAAATTCATTTCGTCCGTGTCTCTTATTTCATCTATCTTTTATTCCGAATTCTCCGCTTCATTTATATCTACGGCTACATTAATACAAGTATTTACTCCGGCAATAATGGCGCAATACATTGTTGCCGATCTATCTTCGTGCACATTTCTTAGATAAAACATGCAATAGTTCCCCGTACATTGTCGAGCACCATTAAGGGCCCCTCTGAAAACTTCCCGACAAAAACCAAGTTGCACCTGACATTGGTAATTGATATACGATACCATTAATCACTTTGTATTTTGCTGTATAAAGTTTATGTGGCGGTTCTAGCTTCAGTTGAGGTTTTAGGATGGTAATTTTGTACATAGTACCAAGAATTATATAGGAAATGGCTTTAAGTATTAGTTTTGATAAAAAGGATTTTTAATTTGATTACTTCGTTCGTATGCATATAGGTACAGTTCACATTACAAATCATAGTATCCTTCTAAAAGCTGAAACAAGAATTTTAATAAATGTAGAGTACCGTGCGAAGGTTTTAATAATATAAATGTATCGTCCGTCTGTGGCTTCGTTCACGTGACATTTTTGATACTCTCTTTACCAAAATGGGTAAAGGTGTGTACCGCAAAGGTTACCAAAGGGTCTAAGCTGCCTTTGATTTGCCTCATATACTGCTTATTTAGTAGTATTATTACTTTTTCCTTACTTCCTAAAATGTCACTTTTTACAAGCTTTTGTTTAACTTGCAATGTTTAATACCAGGATTAATACCAGGAAAAACGGTGAATGAAATCTTTCTAAGTGATTTATATGTCGCTGCGTAATTTTGATCAATGTAGCTATCGCAAAAAATCTAAAAGAAGCTAATAAAAATCTAAGTCACAATACAGAATCCAACCATTCATTTCTGTCCATTGAAAGTTTGCGTATCCTTACCAACAAATATCAACTCGAACTTGAACAACATAATACAGTTATGATATAGTGAGTTTCGACTGCTAATATCAATGAATGGTGCCCCTGGGAAGCGAGCTCACTTAGAAATATCATTGAGGTTAGAGTTGGGATAGGCGTGCCGAAATCCCTGATGTATTTTGTATAGATGTAGAGGACAGTGATAGAGGTAAATAAAGCTATTGTGGTAAATAGGCGGTAGGGATCGATTTTTGTGTTGAATTAAGTAAATATTTTAAACTTTTTATTATATTGAAAGCTATTGATGTATGAAAAATAAACGAAATGAATGAATTGAGATAAAAGCATGAAAGTTATGATGATTGTAAAGTATACGCAGATAAAATTATAGTAAAATGAATATACATTTAACAGTACCAGGTAGAACACATTCATTATGATCAACCAATAAAAGAAGTTTTATCTGGCTTTTACTTTAGAAAGACACACTAGTAGAGCACGTTTAATATTTGTAAGTAGCCAATAAAACAATCGTATTAATACGCGAGCCCATATGAAAGTAAATGGTTTCAATGGCCAGGGTTTAATGTCTTCGAACCCACACCAATTTCTGTTACTTAGACCCGTTACTTATACTACTTCTCAAAGTTCTATACTACCAATTCTGCTAAACCAAATAGAAAGGAAAGCATGAATGATACATATTAACAATTTGGGGTCATAGTTTAAATGTGTCTGCCCGTAATTGTGGTAAGTAATTAGAAGATGGTCGTCGTTTGATATTTGACCCTTCCTCAGAGCTAGTTAAGATTACTGCTGAAGTAACTACACATTGTCCTTCTGAAGATTCTGAGCGTGTACCGTTAACCCTACTTACTGATGAGTTAAACAGGCCTTCCTAAGTAAACGAGTTGCGTTAGAACTAAGAGATAGTTTCTTCAGTTATGGTGCAACGAGATCCTCTTGTTTTCAAGCTAGTGTCTTTTTTTATATAAAACGTATAACACTCTTTGTTTGAATGATCTTCTAGATTTCGATGTCTAAAATCTGCTTTTGATACCACAAACCCAACGCATAACTCATCAACGTTCAAATTCCCATGCAGTAAGTATGATGTGGTATTTCATGATATAGTAACTCAAAAGCTTTTGCCAAATCGGAATTTAAAATTGGTAGAGAAGGCCTAGGCAAAAATAATAATTTATATTTTTTATAATAATATTTTGTACTTCTCCGCCGACTGTCTACAGAATTGAGTTTTTGGGGTATATTAAGTCAATTGAATCCATTTTTGGCTTTACCATCATAGTTATCAGTACCTACCATCGTCTAAGCTCTCAGATTACCCATTCTCAAAGAAAGTAGTATTTTCCATCGACCAGCATTGTATCCTTCCTTGTAGAATTTGTAAACAACTGGAACATTGATTGCGACAGTTGCACCACAAAGATTTGTAAAGGAAACTAGTGTTGCTCAATCATTTGTACCGAAATACCTGCCGAGGTTGGGTCCTTTGTGCCTGAATACAGATGCGGGCGTCCAGAGTTATTGACTGACAAATGTTTTGGGAGTTCATTGCAGATTTATCTGATGATACTTGTGATGTTTAGTGTACATATGTAGTAGAATTATGTTGAAAAACCAAATAAAGGTGTTGTAGGTGTAGCCTCTAATAAGGCAGTTTTGATTTTGACAGTTTATAAAGTTTTAATAAAACATTTTTTTTTTGTTTTAGTTAAGCAGTGGGGCAAAGGAAAAATGCCTAAATTGTAAACTATAAATTTAGTTAAGTTTTGGGGATTTCCCACTACTATGAAATTTTTGTTGCAAGAAAAGTTTCGAATAGGATGGCTTAAATATTACGGTGAAACCAAGAAACGATGAATAGCCAGTACGATAGGTGAAATGGTTGGAAAGGGAGTGACTGACTAATGAGGTGCCTGCTAATTGAAAAATATGGAAGAACACGACCCGTGCCGACCTCAAATAAATTAGAATAAGGGTGAGAGCATAATTATGATGATATATAAGGATAAGATTATGATCAACTGGATTTATGCTTATTACAATGTGATATTTACAATTAACCAACAGACTATATTTATTATTAGCTTTTTTTATAATTAGCTTGCAGGCATCGTCTTGTATCAGCAAGTTTTTATCATTTTCATGTTTTAAAATCTAAACAAACTCGAGTCACATCTGCGGTACATTGGCGAAGAAAATTGTAAGTTGTTTCGGCAATAACTCAAATGTTAGCGATTGTACTGAACACAAGTTAGGAGAACAAAGAAAAAGTTTGCTTAGATACTTCATGCTTTGTTCCTTTTGCTTTAACTGTGATGTGAGTACCTAGTAGCTTTTTTATTTTTTTAGTGCCTGAATATATTTGAATATACGTGACTGATTTTCTGTGTACATACTACATACACGTTTGACTGGAAATTAATGCAGAGATTGGCAAGTTTTTTTTCGATTCGAAATCGAAAAAAAAATTTGTTTTAAATTAATTGCAAAAATAACCGGACTATGTCTAGCCGTTTCGAAGAAGAGCAACCACAAACATCGTGAAACGAGAAAGCATATAATCTTTACCTAGTAAAAAGCAGCTAATTATGATTCATAACACTGGTTAAGCTTCAACCATTTATATTATAAACTGCTATATAAACTTCATAAAAATTCATAATATAATAGCTATCTACACATTACATTTAAAGCCTTCATAAAAAATATTCTTCAGGGAGGTAACATACGCTAAGAAAACATAATTGTAGACATCTACGCAATAAAAACGGTCTCAATCTTAACTATAGCAGACGTCTGCAAAAATCTGAAATTTATTTGGTAACAAAATGCTCAAACTGTGTAATTTAAATAAGGAATGCAAACCAGACTTTACTATTTTCTTTTGTTATTATTTTCACTTATTATACTTGAAGTTTTGCAAAGATATTAGAATTTGACCTAAAATCTATTAGGGATGATTCACGCTACACCGTGTCGTGTCCGGCTGTGTCCGGGCCGTGCTGTGTCCGGGCACGGTCGAACATAGTGCTGTTCTTTTTGTATGAAGTGATTCAAATTTTAACCGTGCCTCATTCATCCACATCCAGGAAGACTTTAGGCTATATGACAACACGCAGCGACCAATAAGAGCTGAGCAGCAGCTGAAACTGAGGGGAACAGCTAGTAATATGTAAGCGTAAATGCTAAGAGGAATGTTGTTATCTATATGAAGTTATTGTTAAGACAAAATTAACACATTTAATGTCCATTCAAACTCAAGTGCATTAAATTATAATATCCCTAATACCAGCCGACCCTAGTCCACAAAAAATACAAAGTCATACATCACAGACCACAAATATTAACACAGTCATCATTAAAGCAGATGCATCAGAAAAAAAAAACAAAAATGTTCATTAGTTCACAATTAAAAGCACGAGCCAACAGAAATCATAATGAAATAGGGCGTGTATAATTAAAACTTAATTTCCTCTGTGTTTTAACAACAATATCCGAACTATACAATTTTAGGGATCCGCTTTGGACCAGGTGGAAACCACGACCGTAACGTCTCTATCAGCGTATACAATGGAGGGCAAAAAAACGTGTTACAGCTTTATTAAAATTTTAGAAAAAAAAAACAATATTTCATTAAAATTTTTAAAGCGTACTTAATATGTGGAGTTCGAATTGCGACAACATAGACTTATAAAGTCTAGACTAGCTGTTGCTAGCGGTTATGCCTGCTACAACACGAACATTACATCATCATCCCACGGAAACATAAAACCGGGAAAAATAAAATCCTACTCGTATGTGTTAATCCAGGTCGCCCGGAGGACACGGTGGAGCATACGGTGCAGGATTGCCCCGCCTGGGCAGAGCACCGCCGTGTCCTCACGACGGCGATAGGCGGAGACCTCTCGCACTCGCAGCCTCCGTAGGCGCGGGCATGCGGGCGGCGAGTAATGGGCGACTCGCTGTCCGACCATGGACCATGCCCGGGTCGGCGGCGCGTTGTGTTCCACGCGCGCCTCAAGGAGTGCTATTGAAGGACACCGTGGATTTTAGTCAGTACGAGTCTGACAGTCCCTTCCGCTCTGCTCTGGGTGGGAGAACTCTTATGATTTTTTTACCACGTTAATCCAGGTGAAAGAGTAACAGGATGTTTGTTACTCTTTCACCTGGATTAACACATTTCATAAATGTTCACATTAATAAAAGTAGTAAGATAGTGAACGCACCTGCAGGTACCGAAGTAACGTATTGCATCGACTTTGAAAACAATGTGCTTGTTTCAGCGTCGTTATGTCAGTCGTATGGAGCACTTACTTATCATTAATGTAAAGATTTTTTTTTGTCCTGGTAAAATCATCAATCAGTCCTCTCACCTAGGGCAGAGCGAGAGGGACTGTCAGACTCGTACTGACTAAAATCCACGGTGTCCTTCTATATCCCTTTACGTTCCGGGGTAATTCGTCCTGCGACCCATTAATGTAAAGATTAGTAACAACATTTTCAGTCAAATATTTTGTTGTAAAAAAGAACGAAGGATTGTAAACGATTAGATTCGTCTTACCTCCCCGAAAGATATCAGCGACGTCTGAATCGGAAACGTACAACGTCACTGAACAAAAATCAAAGTTTTTTTTGCAAGTCAATCTTTCAATTCAGTCAATTTCGCGTCAGCAGTTTTCGCGAGATATAATACGATACAACTTTGACAACAATAAACTACCAATAACTTTCATTATGTTAAAATATCTCACACTGAAGCAATGTTTAGCTTCCACTAATTGGTTTTGCTATAGATCTTGTGTATTAAACACAAGATTTATGAGGTAACTCGTGCAGTATCTTAATTACGGCTTAAAAGGTATTAATAGCTACCAGTTTTTCTTTGCTTGTGGAAGCTGTGTGTGACGATAAAGATTTTTTTAAGTTGGCTGTACATTAATAGTTTTATTGACTAGATTATTTGGAGAAATAAAATGCCACTCTCCTAGAGGTCCAGTGCATATTAGAGGCGTGGTGGCAAAGACTGGAGAACGTTGGCCTGAAATTGAGCAGAACCAAAATAGAATATATGTTTTGCGATTTTGGCGGTCTCTCCAGTCCTGTGCCCATTACACTTGCCGGTACGCCCATACCAGTCTGTTCCGACTTTAGGTACCTCGGGTCGCGTACTGATACTGTGACGTTTGATAGAGGAGAATGGAAGAAAAAAACGTGTTGCGCCGACCCCAAGTAAAATGGGATAGGGCAGGAAGATGATGAAAATGCCACTTTCCTAGTAAGAACGGTTTCGTCTCACAATGCTTACTTCGCACTAGTAACTATTTTGAGCAATACTCTGACTCAAAATTGACTATGACAGACCTAATGAAACATCCTATATTATATCAACAATAACAACAAGCATCTGCGAAACGACATATTTTTAAGAACTCTATTACCAGTTACTGAGTGTTACTACACTAGCGAGAAAAAATATGGAATCACTTACTTGGAATTGATCCGGGAGAACTCCTTAAATAATGGCGTGATTTGAATGCAACCATGTTTCATAATTCTAAGCTAGTTTTTAAGTACTTAAGATCGCGCGGAATCGGAGTAAATGTTTCCATAATTTTGCTCTCAAGTGTATAAAACCATGTACTTATAAAAATCACTCACACGCGCAAGTAAACGCATACCTTTGTTTTGTTTTATTGTCGAGTGTAAGGTAAACTGACAAACAAAACCTAACGGTTCATGCAGTCTTAGAAGTCATTATTGTTTGTTATGCGCGCTGCATAATAATGCAAACTGTAGCATGAAGTGATATATTGATCAAAGGATGGCGAGTGACGGAAAGCTGATTAAATTATAACAAGAATATTTGGGAGATAGCTATAGCAATAATCAGCGTTTAATGGTCTCACTGGGACACAGTCCTGTCTGTCTATTAGAGGGAATGGGCTAAGTGCGGGTTGGTAGATGTCGTATGTCTTAAAATTCTTCATTCTTGAATAATTATGATGGTTTCCTCAAGAGATTCTTTTATCGTTTTGAGTGAGAGCATCATCATCTGCCTAGCCTTTTCTCAAATATATTTGGGTCGGCTTCCAGTCAAACCGGATGCAGCTGGATATAAGTATTTACACGGAACGACTGCCTGTTGGACCTCCACAACCCAGTTACGGGGTAATACGATACCTTATGGTAAGACTGGTTGTCAGACTTTAGAGCCTAGCTGTAACTACTGTCAAAGATCTACAAATGACACCAATGGCTTTACGTGCTTTCCGAGGCACGGAGGAATCTCGCTATGAGAGATGGATGGATGGATGGATGTGGATGGGAGTCCACAGACCAACCTCGGCAAGCGCTGCTTACCCCGGAAGATCGGTCTGTGCGGCTGTAATTATTTAGCCACGGGCTCCTCAACTTTTATCGTTTTGAGAAACTGCAACACAAAGTAATGCAGAACCTACTACCTAGAATTTGAAAGTCGGGACCTTTATTAATCACCGGGCCACCACTCTTATACAGAGTTTACTTTTTATTAACAAAGTCTAAAGTCCGTTGCCGTGGGGCGCCGGCTTAGAATTGCGTTCCCCCAAATCATCCCGTGGGTGTCGTAAGAGGCGACTAAGGGACAAACCGGAGGTCGGGCAGCAGCGTCCTCCGTGTACTGCACATCCTCACTGCGATCGCCAACCCGCCTGCCAAGCGTGGCGATTTAAGGCAAATTACCCCCTCATGATAAGAAGCATAAAAACCAGGCCCCCAGTCCCCGGCAGCTCCGCTATCCCTGGCGCGGGTAGCAGTCAAGGTAACGGCGGAGCAGGGGGTGCGAAGAATCTCCGGAAGAGATCCGGCTACCCACCCCGACGACGACTGGCCCTGGTAACACACAACATACGCACAATGAGGACTGACGAAAAGATCTGCGAGCTGGAAGAGGAGCTGAGCAAATTACACTGGGACATTATAGGGTTATGCGAAGTCCGTAGAGAGGGGGAGGACACCGTAACCCTGAAGTCTGGTAATTTGCTCTACTACCGGGAGGGCGACCAACAGTCCCAAGGTGGTGTCGGGTTTCTTGTTCACAAGTCCCTCGTAAACAACATAATAACCATCGACAGTGTGTCGAGCAGGGTGGTATACCTAATACTCAGAATATCCAAAAGATATTCGCTGAAGGTCATTCAGGTATACGCACCGACCTCGTCACACTCCGATGATGAAGTGGAGACTATGTATGAGGACGTAAGTAGGGCCATACATAGTTCCAAAACCCACTTTACTGTTGTTATGGGGGACTTTAACGCAAAGTTGGGCAAGAAAAGCGGTGATGAGTTGAGAGTGGGGCAATTTGGATATGGGCAACGGAACCCTAGGGGGCAGAGGCTGGCCGACTTTCTGGAGAAAGAGGAACTCTTCATGATGAACTCTTTCTTCCAGAAGCCGCCTCACAGGAAATGGACCTGGTTGAGCCCCGATGGTTTCACGAGAAACGAGATAGACTTCTTCATGACCGACAAGAAACGGATATTCAGTGATGTCTCTGTGATCAACAGGGTAAAAACCGGTAGCGATCACCGAATCGTAAGAGGCTCACTGAATATCAATGTTAAACTTGAAAGGTCCAGCTTGATGAAGTCTACGCTCCGACCTACTCGGTCCCACATTCAAAACCCCGAAAGCTTTCAACTCGAGCTCTCTAATCGCTTTGCTTGCCTTGAGAACTTAGTTTCAGTGGACGAGATCAACGACGGGCTAGTGGAAACTGTCCGCACGGTAGGGTCTAAGTTTTTTAGACCCTGCCGTAAAGATAGACCTCAGAAATTGACCGAGCAAACCTTAAACCTCATGGCTGAACGACGTTTGCTACAGTTGCAGTCTTCCGATGACGCGAAGTCATATAGGCAGCTCAATAGACGTATATCTAAGTCCTTGCGACACGATCTGCGTCTCTTTAATACGAATCGTGTTAAAGAGACCATACAGCGAAACCAAGGCTCCAAAGTGTTCGCAAAGGACAAGTCTATTGGGCAAAGCCAGATGACAAAGCTGAAACGGGAGGATGGCAGCATAGCGTCGACCAAAGCAGAGGTTTTAGGCGAGATCGAGAGGTTCTATGGACAGTTATACACTTCGGTCGCAAAGCCCGTTGACAGCTTGGTAGGAGATCCAAGAGCCAAGCTGTCCCGACATTATACCGAAGATATCCCGGACATCAGTCTGTACGAGATTAGGATGGCCCTGAAGCAGCTTAAGAACAACAAGGCGCCGGGCGAGGACGGAATCACTTCAGAGCTTCTGAGAGCGGGTGGAACACCGGTACTTAAAGTCCTCCAGAAGCTCTTTAATTCCGTCCTGTCCGAGGGCAAAACGCCTGAAACGTGGAGCAGGGGTGAGGTGGTGCTGTTCTTCAAAAAAGGTGATAACAGCCTATTGAAGAACTACAGACCCATCACGCTTCTGAGTCATGTTTATAAGCTGTTTTCAAGGGTTATCACGAACCGTCTCGAACACAGACTTGATGACTTCCAGCCTCCCGAACAAGCCGGTTTCCGAAGAGGCTATAGTACCATAGACCACATCCATACGCTGCGGCAAGTTATACAGAAGACCGAAGAGTATAACTTGCCATTATGCTTAGCGTTTGTGGACTATGAGAAAGCCTTCGATTCGGTGGAAACATGGGCGGTGCTTGAGTCACTCCAGCGATGCCGTATTGACTATCAGTACATCGAGGTATTGAAGTGTTTGTATAATAACGCCACCATGTCGGTCCGAGTACAGGAGCATAGCACGAAGGCGATTCCATTGAGAAGAGGCGTAAGACAGGGGGACGTTATCTCCCCGAAACTGTTTACTGCCGCAATGGAAGACGCCTTCAAGCTCCTGGAATGGCAAGGACTTGGCATCAACATCAACGGCGAATACATCACTCACCTTCGGTTTGCCGACGACATCGTAGTCATGGCAAAGTCGATGGAGGAACTCAGCATGATGCTCGATGGCCTCGACCCAGTTTCACAACGGGTGGGCTTGAAAATGAACATGGACAAGACGAAAATTATGTCAAATGCCAATGTTGTGCCCACCCCAGTCTCTGTTGGAAACTCGGTACTCGAAGTTGTTGACTCATATATCTACTTAGGACAAGTAGTCCAGTTAGGTAGGTCCAACTTCGAGAAAGAGGTCAACCGCCGAATCCAACTCGGTTGGGCAGCGTTCGGGAAACTACGCAATGTCTTTTCGTCCGACATACCTCAGTGCCTCAAGACGAAAGTCTTCGACCAATGTGTGTTACCAGTGATGACATATGGCACCGAAACGTGGTCCTTCACTATCGGCCTCATCTCAAAGCTCAAAGTCGCTCAACGAGCTATGGAGAGAGCTATGCTCGGTGTTTCTCTACGTGATCGAATCCGAAATGAGGAGATCCGTAGACGAACTAAAGTCACCGACATAGCCCACCGGATTAGCAAGCTGAAGTGGCAATGGGCAGGCCATATTGCTCGCAGAGCAGATGGCCGATGGGGTCGAAAAGTACTAGAGTGGAGACCACGGACTAGCAAACGCAGCGTAGGACGTCCACCAACAAGGTGGACAGACGACCTTATAAAGGTCGCCGGAAGACGCTGGATGCAGGTCGCTTCCAACCGGTATATGTGGAGATCTAAAGGGGAGGCCTATGTTCAGCAGTGGACGTCCTATGGCTGAGATGATGATGATGATGAAAGTCCGTTAACGGTTAAGTTCTATTACTCGCAATTCTTTTATTAAATTCCCAAGTTCTCAACCTGTCATTAGCCACATCGACATTTTCAACCCCAATTTGCACTACAAAGAATGACCTTCCTAATAAATTCTTTATTGAATTTAATTGATTGTTGGCAACACCACACGTCGCGGTTCCATTAAACCGCGATGCTTCGTATATTCCGTTGCTCGACAGTGTACAAAGGTGAAATAAAACATTAATTGCTGTCAGGCGGCGGGGAGCGAGACAAAAGGTTCGTTTTTTCGTAACTATTGTACGTACGGGACCCTCCGTTACGGTTGGGAAGCAGCCCTGTTTCGACGCAATGAAAAAGCAATGTTGATCGATACTTTCTTTTTTTTTTACTACGGTTTTGCGGCAGTTGAAAATTGTGGAGTTTATAGTGGGTTATGAAAAGTTTGTTTCATAGAAAGAAAACTTTCATATGCGCTATATTATCAGTTTTCAAACGCTTGTTGAGTATAACGTTCTGAGTTTGATTCCTGGCGAGCAGGCAATTATTTCAATAGCAGCTCAGAATCTTGTTATGTTCGACTGACGATAAAAGGCTTTACTCTCTATAACATAAGAGTCAAACATAACTGGCAGAATGTGGACTGTAAGGACGCCCACACACAGACTATTTAAACACTTCAAATTCCAATCAATCCAAACTAAAGTTTAACTAGTAATAAAACAACACGGCGTTAGTCTGTGATTAATATACACGGACTGCCTGAGCAGTCACTTTACGCCTGGCGACTGTTTGATTGCACCAGCCACCCTAAGCAGTTCGTCTACTCGAACGGTTCTGTGTATGTATGTAGAGATGACTGTATTTTGAATTGCTGTCGCAGTAGTCTCCAAGCAGTCTGTGTATGGCTGGCTAAGCTTTTTGAAAGGTACAAAACTCTTTGCTTTACTACTATTCAAATGTAGGTAAAATTCTGCTTACAGGTCACATGCATGTTGCATTACGTAAAGCATTATAATGACTGCAGGTATAATAACTTACAAGCTTATACACTTTAGTATATCGTCACCACGGCTGGCGTAGTGGCTGAGCGACTGGACAGCGTGTCGCGGGTTGAATTCCCGCATGGAACAACTATTTGTATAATCCAAAAATCGTTGTTCTGGATCTGGGCGTTTGTTTATGTGAGTTTAAATGTTTGTAAACGTACCCACGATACAGAACTAATTCCTTGTGACTGTGGCGCTTGCAACTGTGCCGGAATACTCGTATCAGTAAAAGTGTTTCAATTTATTGTTAAATTGAACATGACAATGTAAACTGTGGAAGAACAAAACAAGACAACAAGCTAATGAATAACTCAAACGCATGCATCTCATTAGTTACTATCATCATTGATTGACTTTTATTACAATTTATTAAGAATCTCTTCTTAGTTCATTAGGAGAAAATTATCGCTCCGATCAGAGAGTTCATAAGTCAGCCCTCATAAATATTTATATGAAATAAAACCTAATATTTATAGATGGATTGATATCAGTAAGTGCTGTTTAATTAGTTGAGAATAAAAATAAAATGTAAATGCTGCCTTAAAAACAAATTAAAGTTCTTTGAAACTGGTTTTTATAGTCGTCCAGTAAAAGTTCCAATAAAACAGTGTGCATGGCGGTGTACTCCCATGTTTATATCGTGGGTTCTCAAACTTTTATAAACATATTTAATTTTATTTCAGTTTTAATCTGTATTTATATTTTTTTTTAGCTCAATTAATTATTATAATTGTATTAAGACAAGACTAAATAAAACAGAATCAACGCCACTTTTATCAAGCAATTTACATTGTGTTCGAATGTATATTATAATAGTTAATTATACCAAGTTATATGTCATGAACAGAAATTTAAAAAAATATATCTGTCTTTCTCTCTAATTGTGCTCTCTTGCCATATTTAGATCAACATTTTAGACGGTTAGATTTTTTTTTCACTTCGATTAAGGTATTCCATACTGCCCCCATTTGGACCCGCTACCGCCCCCACGAAAAGCTCTATCTACGACAAGGGGGCACTACCACCCCAGTTGGGAACCTATTTCCTACATGCTAGTGATGTGAAAATAATGGTAAAGGTGAGTGATTTGAAACACGACGAGTGTTTGAAGTTAGATTTTTAGTTTACAGTAATACGTATTTGATTGTTTTCCTGGCATACTGACACCAAACCTCTAAACTTCAAAGTGTTCTGATGAAAATAGGTTTCTAGGTCGCGAGAAGACAAGAACCATAGGGCGGGAGTAAGTTAGAAGAAGGTAGGTGATTGCAATTTACTGTACAACGTAAAAAAAACTAAGTCATCATCATCAACTTGGTTATCGCAGTCCTGCCCGGTAAGGTTGAACGTTTCAAATAAATTACAATATCACGAAGAGATTTGGTTAGTAAGTTTCCTTGGTAGTGAGTACCTATATCTTATCATATATCGGAGCTGCTAAATTATCTATACCTTTATACGTTATTAATATTAAAAAATGACATATGAAATACTTTCCTTCTATAATAGGAGAAAATACACAGGAAAAAAATATACGATTTTAAGCGTGCCAACCATTAATATTGTCAAAAAACTACATCACAGTACTTGTTATTATAATGCAAGATCTCTCAAACTACCAACTTGTTGCTTTCTACATGCACTGTCTGCGTGTAATCTTAAAAGATTACACGCAGACAGTGCATGTAGATGTAGCATGCAGTGCATGCAATCCACAATAGTTTTAACTGGAGGATTAAAATCCTCCAGTTAAAACTATTGTGGATTGAGGTCAGCAGCCGTATTATGACGTCTTAAAATCAGGCTTGTTCCAGTGAGTGAAAGAGACAGAGCTATAGAAGTCGTCTAGCGCCACCTCGTTCACTCACTGGAACAAGCCTGCTTTTAAGACGTCATGATACGATCCTTGGTCAAAAAGTACCCATTCCTGGAAAACATCTGAACAAAGAATATTCGATGATTATAATGCCTTTGTCAATCAGACAAGCGAGTCTGAAGCGATATCGAACCGAAGCGAGACGTCAGTCCGATAGTTCTGTCACGCTACCGGATCGCTTTCGCTTTTCTATGTGACTGGATTCAAACAATTTCATAAATTACAAATAAAAACGTCACGCTTCGCATTCACCACGCCTGTCTGTTTGACAAAGGCTTTAAAGAAGCTGTCATTTTGACAGCTGAGGTGCAAGTACGGATCTTGGTATCTACCGGCTAATATTTGACCCCTGATTTGAGACAGATAGAAGTGTGAAGATTATTTGAGTCCGTTTTTTTACTGATTATGTATCAATTTATAGGTGAGATAATGTTTCAAATCAAAAGAGCGAATTTATTCATTTCAAATAAATAGAAAAAATATATAGGGGCAAGGATTAAAATATAACTTTCCTTGATTTATTTATTTATTGTTTTAGGACTCGCTAAAAAATTATACAAGCACTATTATTGAAATAAGGCTGTATTAGCGATAACCGCCATAATATTTTTGCCTATGTTGATCCAAAGGACAAATATTATGGAAAATTATTATTATATTTTAGGTCGCGGGACTCACAAATAACCGTGACCCCGGTACGTGAAGGGCTATTGAAGGATACCGTGGATTTTAGTCAGCCAAGTCTGACAGTTCCTCCCGCTCTGCCCTGGGTGGGAGGACTCATTCGATGATTTTACCACGATAAAAAAATTAGAGGCTATTTAAAGATGAAATAGCCCCAGCTACAGTGTACCATCTCTTCTACATATTTTATTCTTCCTCAAACTTACTAGGTATGTCGGCATTCTCAACTACAAAAAAAAGACATCAAAAAGTTCTTACACCCACGGAATTCCGGAACACTCTAACGTAAATATACTCGAACTAATACTTAAATCCCATCACTAGAGTTTGACAATGGCGGCGCTAGCGTTGTTCCTGACGTGTTTACGACTGCCAGTGAATTTACAACCTTTTTGTAACTGTCAGATTGGTACCCGATACTTTTACTAGAAGTATTTTTAACCGACTTCCAAAAAGGAGGAGGTTCTCTATTCGACTGTATGTATTTTTTTTTTTTTTTTTTTTTTTTATGTATGTTCACCGATTATTCGAAGACGCCTGAACCGATTTGAAAAATTCTTTTTTTGTTTGAAAGGGTATACTTCCAAGTTGGTCCCATAGAAATATTGTCATGATCTGATCACGAACTTCGGAGATATGGAACGGAACTCTTCAATAATAGACAGCAAATCTGTCGTGATTGCTGCAATCGCTTGGATGTTTATTGTTTACACAACATCATAACATAACATCACGCCTGTATGCTCTGAGGGGGTACGCAGATGTGTACAGTATACCCATATTTCGACAGTTTGGTATGTTAAGTTTCATTTTATTGGGGATAAGCCTATTACAATGAAATAAAATATTGTTAATAATAACAATGTAAAATAAATGCATAGCAAATATTTGTATAGGATATTACAACTAATAAAAATAATTGAAATAAAAAAAAAACTTTTTTTGCAAAAAATAAAACCGACTTTAAAAACACAAAAAAGTGAAAAATAACTTCAGAAGTAAGTCTAGTCAATTGTTGACCGATTTTCAAAATTATTTTTTATGAGAGTATACTCCCGAGGTTAGAAAGAGTATACATGGTGACAATGGGAGCGCCCATTGTCACCATGTCAGGATCTGATGATGGAATCTGGAAGGTAAAATTCCTTAACGGTTAAAAGTCAGAATAATAACTCAAGTTATATGACGTAGTTCAACTTACTACGTACGTACCTACGATATTTACACTAATAAAAATAGAAAAAAAAACAACCTACCTACTGATCAGATGGGGTATCAAGACAGAGGGTTTTATAAATTACTAGCACTTTGCCCGCGACTTCGTCCGCGTGGGTTACGTACTTTCCTAATTCCCCCTTTTCACCCCCTTAAAGGTAAAATTTCCAAAAACCCCTTCTTAGTGCTCCCCTACATTATAATAGGAAGCCGTGTGCAAAATTTCACATTCCTAGCCCCAGTAGTTTCGGCTGTACGTTGATATGTCAGTCAGTCAGTTCTCCTTTTATATATATAGACTAAATGTAACTAAAAGAAAATGACAAAGTTAACTTACTACATACGTACCTTTTTTTTTATCGTGGTAAAATCATCAAATGAGTCCTCCCACCCAGGGCAGGGCGGGAGGGACTGTCAGACTTGTACTGACTAAAATCCACGGTGTCCTTCACTAGCCCTTTACGTACCGGGGTCACGGTAATGGGCAAGTCCCGCGACCCCGGCAAGCTATGGCCCTTTACAGGCCCCGTCACTATGCTGACACTCCTTGAGGCGCGCGTGGAACACAACGCGCCGTCAACCCGGGCATGGTCCATGGTCGGGCTGCGAGTCGCCCATTACTCGCCGCCCGCATGCCCGCGACTACGGTGGCCGGAGATCGTCTTGCGACGTCCGACGCCGTAGGCGTCTACCACTGCGGCTGGGGTGGAGGGAGGACGCTGTCCTCTCCCTCACGCGGCCCGCCTCCTCCTTCGCAAGCATGACTGCTTCGCAGAAGGAGGCGACCGCTTCCCACTCCGTCTCGCCCCGCAGCATGGCCTCGACCAATGCCGGGCGCGAGAGGTCTCCGCCTATCGCCGTCGTGAGGACACGGCGGTGCTCTGCCCAAGCGGGGCAGTCCTGCACCGTATGCTCCACCGTGTCCTCCGGACGATCCTCGCAGTGGTGACACCCAGGCGTTTCTTCCCTCCCTATCAGACACAGGAACCTCCCGAAACTTCCGTGTCCGGTGAGGACCTGCGTCATGCGGTAAGTCAGGACGCCGTGACGCCTATCTAGCCACTCCTCAAATAGGGGTCTTACCGCCGCGATTGCGGCGTGCCCGAATACATACGTACCTACGATAATTTATACAAAAAATGGAAAAATAAAAAAACTTTTTAACAAAAAAAAAACCGACTACCAAAAATACAAACGCCCCACCTAAAACCACTAAAAAGAGAAAAAATAAACTACTATTTATCTATTTCAGAAAACAAAAATGCACGTATTTTTCAAACGAATTAAATAAAAAACTTATTACCTACCAATTCTAAATCAACTTGCAATATTATTTTATTTAACAAACAAGATATTATGTATTTACAAACAACCTATAATGATTTATTTTCAAAATTACAATGTGACCATTCTTGTCTAAACATAATTAGCTATAAATTTAATTATAATATTTTTATAATGTTGTGTGCTAGGCACCTACTGATCTGTTTGAAGTCGGTGCCAAGCCAAAAAAAAGAGAACAATAATACTTAGTAATATAATACACACAGGGTTATAATTAATAACATCTAATATTTTTATTAATAAACAAATAGCAACCTACAAACACGTAAGCGACTATCAAAAATACAAAATTTATCAACAGCACTATAACGCATCAAAACTTAAATGCATTCAAGACGACCGTCAAAGACGCCTGCCTGCACGTGTCTGCCCGTTTGGGTTGAATCGCTCAAGACTTGCCGACCCACGATCGCGCGTTCGGTCGCAAGCGCAGGGTGATTTGGTGTGATTTAGATGTAGCGCGATGGCGTGACGGGGCTAGACGTGCGTATCCTATGGAATACCTATTTGGCTTGGCACCGACTTCAAACAGATCAGTAGGTGCCTAGCACACAACATTATAAAAATATTATAATTAAATTTATAGCTAATTATGTTTAGACAAGAATGGTCACATTGTAATTTTGAAAATAAATCATTATAGGTTGTTTGTAAATACATAATATCTTGTTTGTTAAATAAAATAATATTGCAAGTTGATTTAGAATTGGTAGGTAATAAGTTTTTTATTTAATTCGTTTGAAAAATACGTGCATTTTTGTTTTCTGAAATAGATAAATAGTAGTTTATTTTTTCTCTTTTTAGTGGTTTTAGGTGGGGCGTTTGTATTTTTGGTAGTCGGTTTTTTTTTTGTTAAAAAGTTTTTTTTTACTTATATTTTTATTTATTTCGTAAATAGTATAAGTACTTATGTAGGTCTCAATATGGTTTCTTTTGGGTTCGATAAAGTGATAAAATATAACATTTCGCCTATAAACCCCGAACGGTTAAGGCTAAGGTGTACCAATGGTACACACACGTTTTGTTTGTTATTATTTAGTACCACTCAATATGGTACTCTTTAATATGGTACCGGATTAATCTATAGACAGACGCGAGCACATCAACCTACCTCAATCTATTAAATTTCTTTAATCGATTTTTAACCTTATCACAATAGTGGAAGGTTAATGTTCGATTGGTAAAATTTGACAGATTTTTCGGGTAGGTGGGCCTTTAAAAAAGGATAAAATGGACTAGCTCGGCTTTGTCCTACCGGGGTCGCGGGACTCACGAATCACCGTGACCCCGGTACGTAAAGGGCTATTGAAGGACACCGTGGATTTTAGTCAGTCAAGTCTGACAGTCCTTCCCGCCGTTTAAAGAGTATTTCTTTTAAAACGGATGTTGGCAACATTATGCGAATAGTTTCCTTGTGATGTCAAAATAGATCTAACGTTAAAGACTAGCGACTGGCTTCCGGAATTTAAAAAAAAATAACATGTTTATAATGTTGTTTTCTATACGTGAAAGAATTTGGAATTGGTCTAGTAGTTTTGAATTTATAACATTACTCAATCCATAATAAAGATATAAAAAAATAAACATAAGTAACACAAGGAAATAACAGAATTGTATTCCTAAGAGTTAAGTGAAGTGCAACAAGTAATAAATGGGGTGCAAGCAACAACAGTTGTGACTTTATGACAGAACAGCGTTTTAAAAGCAATTTCAATCAACAAGCTTGCAATGTTATTGCTCTCGTTTCGGTTATAAAAATAAGCAAGCAAGGCAAGTTTGGTCACATAGATGCATATGCACGTACAATCAGCTTCAAGATGTGGGTACCACACTTGAAAACACCTAGGTGCGTTTATTACTGGGGTATACAATCGATGAAGTTCACTGTACATTAGTTCACGCCTTTGTCACTTGAGGGTCCCAGGAAGAAACTACACCGGGTCTAAATTTTTTTACTTGGATTGAGCAATAGGTAGCGTGTGGTCGCTTTGTTTTTAACTAACTCTAGTCTGCCCCTGGCTGGAGACTTTCTTGATTCTTATGATTCTTAAGACATTCACAAAAAAGTCCGGTTGAGCAGTACACAACCTACTAGAGGTTGACCGACGAGATGCCATACGCAAAAAATCATGAGCAATAGAATGGACGTGAATATTACTAATTTTGTATAAAATTTATTGGTATAAGGTATATTTGTAACACGAAATATTCTCTTCAATTGTTGAAGCATTAGAGTAGAACAATTGATAATGAACAATTATAAAAAAAACAACGCTGTTAAAGTGACCATTTTAGATCCCCAGAACGTCATCTACTATGATCCTTACATACTCTTTTCGCCTCGTCCACATTCATATATGATTATGAAGTTCCTATAAATAAATACAACACTTTCTTTAATCTGAACACCATATAGCGCTTGTACGATATAATTACAACACTTAATTAGTACCTTCAGTGTTAATAATGTTCTGAGTTTCCTGCCTTGATTGCAGCAGTTGCAAGAATAGCTCAGTTCAGCACACAGAAAAAATGTCCTTATTGACGTTCCCCAACGGTTCCTGAGAAATCATATAATTTGCTGGAGTGGAAATACAAAATCTTTTTTAGACACTTCGTAGGTAAATTGTCAATACTTCTGAAATACCTCGGTACATTTTAAAATTTGATCAATACTTTTATCACGTTGCTTTATGAAATTCAAATTGGCTGTCAAGTCGTCTTGATAAAAATAGCTTTATCACGCTTGCAATCTGGCTTGATGTATTGAAGGATGTTTTAATAATGGAATCTTAGCCACGCTCATAGTAGGTAAATCCAATCGTTTAAGTATTTAAGTTGGACTACCAGGAAAAGACAATCCCATGGCGAAGCAAGCGAGTAGAGATCTAGATTAAGGCCATCACTCAGTTATTCTTAATCCAGGGTCTAACGTTGCCTTGGAATATGAAGGGCAGTTTAAGGAATACGGTGGATTTTAGTCGGTACGAGTTTAACAGTCCCTTCCGATCCACCTAGAGCGGGAGGAGTCATTTGATGATTTACCACCTAAAGGGTCGGATTTATAACTATGAAACTTCGTAGAAGTCCAAAGCTGTTTTAAATATTTCGGCAATGTTCTAGAAAGTTTTGCTTTGAGTGGACCTTGAGCCAGGTAGTCAGTTCTTTGACTACGAACGAGGCTTACCAGAGGAGCGCAATGAAAAAGGGATTATTAAATACATTTTAGTGTTTTTGTGTAAATATTTTTTTTCATTTCATCACCTTAAGATGTAAACAAGAGCTTGAAACATTTCAGTGAGCAGGACAAGACTACAGTGGCTTAGTTAGTTAAGCGTTAAATCTTTAATTGAAGACATATTGTGCTGGAAATTAATTTATCCCATACCCAGCTCTTAACATTATTTACAAATAGGACTAGCTTCCTTATCCCAAGAATTAGACGTAAACATCCGAACATCGTTGCACGGCTGTCAAATAAATGTCGAGTGGTTCTCAACGTTTTTATAGCGGCAGACATAAACGCTAAACGCTATTTTACAGCCCGATTATGTCTATTGCTAAACCCTTGATCCAGAAACGTGCTTATAAATATTTTGATTAGGTATTTTATTATGGGAAGTCGTTTTGTTGGGGAATGAGTTGTGCATAGTTTGTATGTTTTGTTAAAAATTATGTTGGTGATTATGGGATTGAGACAGTTTTGAAAAGATTGTTGGTTAGATGTTGTGTTTATTCTGTAAGATGAATTGGCTTGGCTACCTCTTCTTTGAGTATTCACGAAAAAGTTCTATTTATTTTAATGCTCAACTAATGTTTTTACTTAATAAATAATAATAATAATAAATAATAGTCCTGAATAGAACTGAGTCTCTGTCACTATTTTTTTTTTCTCTTGATAAACTTTACTCTGTTTTTATTTACTATGCGCCTTAATCTAGTCCAGAAGCAAAGACGAGACCTAAGAAATCAGACCAGGTGTAACTGAAACTTCACCGCACCAACGAAACACAGTAAAAACTACTTGGTGCCAAACTCCGACAGAATGGTAGCCGCTAGTCATGCGGCTCCTCTGGTAAAACCTAATACCCTTTGGTACACAACGCGACGTAAGTCTCCGATACCTTACGACTCTCGTATCCAGGCGACAATCTCAATACAAATCCATAGAGCTTCATACACAGGCATGCGTCAATGGATACCAAAGTCGTAAGGTATCAGAAACTTGCGTCACGTTGTGTACGAAGGGGCTAACACCGCCTGTGGGATTGCCGTCATCGCAGTTTACATGTAGCCATTGCCGGTGGTGGATCGCATTCGCTATCATCCTTCGTCTATTCTCTTTGTCTATTATTTTAAAAATAGACTAGAAAAGGAGTTTTCTGTTTTAGTAGCTAACTTCCTGTTTTACCTAAATTCCAAATTCAACTCAATCCAACACTGCTACTATTCAACAGATGACCCAATAAGTCAGATATAAGGTTCGGTTCACATGTCGAACGAGTCGTAGGCAACTGAGAAGTGATAGCGATTTGCGAGAATTAGAGCTGGGAACATAGTTTTTTCAATTTTTTCTTTGTCTGTTTTGAAGAAAGAAACTTCGCAATTATTTAGTTCTTTGTTTCTGTCACTCACGAACTTCCCACTGTTAAGCAAGGATCTTCCCATTTCCTTATATGGTACTCCTATCCTGTGGCATCTCGAACTACACTTAGCGGCACGGAATGTGGCCCAAACATAAACAGACCGATAACAGGCGATTTTGGTATCGCGTATGAGAATTTCAAGTGGCAGTTTGTCAGGACATTAATGCTACTGTTAATTTAAGAGGGTAAGCACAAAACAGTTCATTTGTTTAATTTCTGTGACACTTAACGTTAGTTTGTTACTGGAACGTAAGGAACACGGTTAAGTTAAACTTCGATATTCAAATGATCGTGCTTTTAATCTTTGTTGTTTTATTTTTTAATTAATCTGCAGTAATTAATGCTTCCAGAACTGGAACATAATGCCCCTAACTTCAGCTCAAGTTGCTCAAGCTGTGTTGCTTCGGAGCCAGGGGCGAACGCAGCGAGAGATTGCTGAAACTTTAAATGTACCGCGTACAACACTAAAGTTTGCCTTAAAAAGGTACGATCAGATCGGCCTATACACAAGGAGACCAGAAAGTGGCGGTATTAGGTGTACATCAGCACGAGATGACCGATTTATCGTTCTCGCAATTTTGGGAAATCGGTTTCTTACTGCGGTTGAAATACGGCAGCGACTACAAACGTCAAGAGGGGTCTACGTAAGTGAGCGGACAATAAGAAGGAGAATGGAGGAACAGAATCTGCGTGCTTGAAGACCAGCTCGAGGTCCAGAACTGCTCCAGCATCATCGTGTAGCTCGACTTCGATTTTCTCGCGAACACGCCAATTGGACTCACGAGCAGTGGAGTAAAGTTCTGTGGACTGATGACTGCAGAGTGGCCTTAAGAGCTCCAGATGGCCGCGAACGTGTGTGGAGAAGGCATGGGGAGAGATTTATGCCAATTACGACCAGACAAACCGTTAGTTTCCATGGTGGATCAGTTATGGTTTGGGGAGAGATCTGTTCAGACGCACGCACAGAGTTGGTAGTCGTACCAGGTCGTCTAACAGCAGTGCGAAAGATTCAAGAGATCCTCCAGGAACGCGTTTTATCATTCGTGGCATTCGTCGGTAGCGAAGATTTCATTTTTATGCAAGATAATGCCCGACCTCACACAGTTCGTTGCGTGGATGATTACCTATCTGAGGTGAAATTGGAGTGGACAGCACGAAGCCCAGACCTGAATCCCATAGAACATGTCTGGGACATGATTAAAAGACGCATCCGATCCAGTCCCAACCGTCCTGAGACTATCGGTCAATTGAAAAGCGCTCTGGTGGCCGCCTGGGACGAATTACCCCAAGTGGACATCAAAAACATCGTCCACAGCATGTCTGACCGCATGCAGGCGGTCATCAGGGCCAGAGGTGGAAATACTCGCTATTAATTTTAAGTACCATAGCTTTAATTTGTAAATTTAATTTAAAAACATTTTTTTGAAGACTTAGAGCTTAATGCCTTTTATGGTTTTGTAAAATTTTATTAAAGTTCTTCACTTTTTTGTTAATTAATCGTTAGCATATAAGATCTGAATAAACATTTTAAGTTTTACAACAACAAAAAAACCCTGTTTCGCTTTTCATTTTGATAATAAACAACATAACGCACTTGGGCCACATTCCGTGCCGCTGAGTGTAGTATAGTTCATTCATATATCGTATGTTGAGTCGCCTATGAAATTAGATTTTTGTTTTAAATCCTTTTGGACGTCTTCTCTTTAGGTTACTGTTATTCTATTCCATTTATATACTATTTAATGACAAAGGCTATCTATTGTACATTTCTTGAGTAAGAAAATAGTCGATAGCTCCCGCTTCCTCGTTACTGATGGGACAGCTACCTAAGGCACAGGTCACACGTCCGCCTAATCGCGGCAACACGTGTGCCTAACAAGACCGCAACTAATGGTCGGTCTGGACCGCATCGAACCGAAAGTGGACGTATCTGTAATGTCGTTACTTGTATTCGGATCTGCGGGTTGGACTGCGGTCAGGATTCAGGACAATACCTGGTTTGATAAATACAGGTGTGATATGAATTGAATCAGAATGTTTGGTGAACCGCGCTTTGTTTCAATGTGTTGGTTCTAATGGTACATAATTAATAGTATTGATTGTATGTATATACTTGCAAGCTTGAGGCTGCGTGGTTATTATACTTGTCATGTTGGAATTGGTGTAACTAATATTATTGAATCTACAACTTCTACAGAGGGTCGAAAACGGCCATTTCAGGGAATATTCCTAATAATTCACTTCGTGCATTTCCTGTAACGTCGTTGGCTATTCATATACAAAGTGAATTATTACGGATAAGTATTGCTAAGTGGCCGTTTTAGATTCGCAGATGTTGCTATGAAATTTCCTGAAAAGTCTCAAAAAAGACGGCATACATGTATCTCTACCAGGAAAAATGACTTCACTATATCCGTAGCCAAAAGCTATGGGAGTACACCTAAGTTTCAGCAAAAGACTAAAAAGTTTGTTTATAGGGGTAAATCTGAAACTGGTGAGGGTATTAATCAATACAAGGCGGACAGTCTCTTCGATTCCATCAAAGAGGAGGCATTTGACGAGATATAAAAAACCAAAGCTTCTATCCCAGAGACAGTGGGCCATAATCCAACTCTCGAGCCCAAGTTGGATGGATTTTCAGCTTATTGAAACGTGATTTTACAGTACTTCACTGTATGCATATCTCCCATTCATTGTGGCTGTGATTGTCATCGCCATGACGTGAAAGCTTTTTGATTGTCACAACTGCAAATATGGATTGTGAACGAAATTTCCAGTTTAAGTGCATTTTCGTGCGCCCCACTATTTTGGGACGGAGGCAAAGTGTGTCAGTTGTTTGTTTTGCAGATTGTCAGCGAGTCAAATGATGGAAATATGGACGGATGGTTTATCAATTACACCATTTTCAAGTTGAAAATGGTGAGGTTTGTGTACTTTTAACTTTACCATTTTAACGTTGACAAAAATGTTTGATAAAACAGAAATTGAAGTTTAATTTAAGAAGAGTTTATAAAAAAAGAAAGTTCGCTCTAAAATCTGGAGAAAACATAATAATACATCAATTCAATTCATACATTCAAAGCTATGTGCTTTCAATACATAAAATAGCGTCCGAAATTAATGTTCTATCTCAATCTGAACCCCGTTCCATTGTATTTCAAGGCTGCTTCTGAATGGACATTTCTGAGACGTGGACGGGGTTTCGGTTGTTGATTGGTTACAGACAAAGGTCGGTTTCAAGATAGCAACCGAGATAGATTTTTAATTTCAAGTGAAAATCAATGCGAACTCACCATCTTGCTTCACAGTATTCCCGAGCGGGCCGCAGCTAGCGACCCAGACGAGCAGTATCCAGCGCAGCATGAGCCCAGCCCTGCTCCTCTGCAGCTCGGGCTGGTTGTGGAAGTGGCGCGCCGTCGGCCGAGCCTGCACTGCCATGGTCGCGGCAGACGAGGGACCATTGGTGGAGGGGGTGGCTTACATTGTTTGGGGATCTGGGGGGAGGAAAGAAAAATTTTATAGACCAGAGTTCTTTATGCAGTCAAAAGAAGTAGGTAGTTAGCAAAGTACCCGATGACAATGTGAGGGTGGAAGAATCATATGATTGGTTGTCGTCTCCCTGATAGCTTTAACATTAAGGACGTCAAGTCAATAGTGAATGTAACCTATTCACTATTGACTTGACGTCCTTCGACGACGACGACGACGTTCTAGGCAAGCGTGCTTTACCGTCGACCACATCTTCGCTTACCATCAGGTGAGATGAGGTCAAACGCGAGTCCATCGTCATATAAACCCCGTTCAAGAGCTGTAAGTTTTAAGATATCCTACTAACATTTATATTAGCTAGTGGAATTAGTCGCATCAAGATCTTAATGTACCATATACTTAGAAATAAATGTATCTTTATCTTTTATCTTTAAGAAGTTGCCAACAAAATCTCTGAAATGAAAAAGTGTTCTCGAATTTAAATAATGTACTTTACACTGATTTCAAAACACTATTTTTGCGGTTTGAACATACAACATGAAAGCTTCCACTCCGGCCTATTAAAATCAACCACATAAAAATAAGCAAATAAAACTCCACACCACCATTTAGCCACGCTTATTTTCCTCCAAGGTCAAAATTAAAAGCCAATCCGTATTTTTTATTAGCCAGCTATAATTTCCTGTCACCCTAACACTAATAAGTGTGCGCATTAACGTTTAATAGCAATATTATCTGACCTTAAGCAAATGGCGCGAGGTGAGAAAGACGTGCCGTATCGAGGCCTTGCCTTCCATAAATCACAAAGCAACAGATCTTAGATAAGGAAGCTTTTAAGTCATCATTGTGGACTAGAATCTTCGATTGCTGTTTTATAATTTGATGAAGACAGCTAACTGAGACATAAAACATAATGTAGGCCAAATTGAAAATTAAGACAACTTTTTAAAGGTAGAAGAAGGCTTAGTCAAAGAGGCATTTTGTAAGAGATCATGAGATAGACAGTAATGGACAGGAACTTCTTGACGGTTTCCTGATAGCTACCTTAGAATCTTTAAGTAAATAGTGACAAGCCCTTTACGTTCCGGAGTTACGGTATTCGTTAGTCCCGTGACCCCGGCAGGCTTTGGCCCTCTAAGGTGGGTCCCCGTCATTGTGC
Source organism: Agrotis puta (assembly GCA_943136025.2). Taxonomy (NCBI): domain Eukaryota; kingdom Metazoa; phylum Arthropoda; class Insecta; order Lepidoptera; family Noctuidae; genus Agrotis; species Agrotis puta. The sequence continues at coordinate 2,865,345 of OW964168.2, forward strand.
TGAAACTCTTTGAGGCGCGCGTTTTACACAACGCGCCTGTTGACCTAGGTATAGTCCATGGCCGGACAGCGAGTCCCCCGTGACTCGCTGCCCGCATGCTCGCGCTTACGGTGGCCGGAGATCGTCTTGCGAAGTCCGTCGCCGTGGGCGTCTATCACTGCGGCTGTATTGCGAGGTGGACGCTGTCCTCTCCCCCACGCGTCCCGCCTCCTCCTTCGCTAGCACGACTGCTTCGCAGAAGGAGGCGACCGCCGGGCGCGAGAGGTCTCCGCGTATCGCCGTCGTGAGGACACGGCGGTGCTCTGCCCAAGCGGGGCAGTCCTGCACCGTATGGTCCACCGTGTCCTCCGGGTAATCCTCGCAGTGGTGACACCCAGGCGTTTCCTCCCTCCTTATCCGACACAAGTACCTCCCGAAACTTCCATGTCCGGTGAGGACCTGCGTCATGCGGTAGGTCGGAACGCCGTGACGCCTATCCTATATACTCTTCAAAGAGGGGTCTTTCGGCCGCGAATGCGGCGTGCCCGAAGCAACTTTGCTTAATAGTCTATTATTATCAGACGAGATAGGGGGCCATCCAGTCAAACGCGAGCCTATGGCAGGTTGGCAGTCGCTAGCTAGAACTAGGCAGAAGGCCCTGGTGAGTCCTTCCAGCGCCAATGACGCATACCTGTCACATTACCATCACCGCAGTTAATATGTAGCCTGTAGTGTCGATGTCTGGAGTGGATCGCTAGGAGATGGACCCATCCACAAATAAATTTAATTGGTTCTACTATGATCTTGTGGAAAAAGAAAACGTGTTGCGCCGACCCCAAGTAAAATGCGATGATTCTGAAACATTTCTCCGACATTCGAGGGCAGGAAGATGATGATACGAGTACTCTACTACTACTACTAAGTTGTGGTTATCTTTGCTTATTACTTGACCTAAGTAATGAGTCCAAAATCGACTTCGCCAATAAATCCAACAAAACTCTCTCTCGATCTTGATATAGTTCATAGCGTCACAGTTTCATTATTGATGTTTTCACGCCGATCTTATCTGGCGAGATAAGAATCTTTCTCGTAGGCTGTAGCGTCCGTAGCTAGGCAACTTGCCAAATGCTTGAGTATTGCAGCTTTTGGTTCAGCTAGCTCCGTGAATGGACCCGATAGATCATTTTTATGAATTTGATGACTGGACTGTTTTATTTGGATACGTATTATGTTATCATCTTGTTTTGTTGCTTGGTTTGGATGACATTGACATAAGTTTAAACAAGGACCAGGGTATTTCATCATTTTTCTCCCAGTACTTTGCAGACCGGGGTCGCGGGATTCACGAATTACTGTGACCCCGTACGTAAAGGGCTATTGAAGGACACCATGGATTTTAGTCAGTACAAGTCTGGCAGTCCCTCTCGCTTTTCCCTGGGTGGAAGGACTCATTTGATGATTTTACCACGTAAAAACAAAGTACGTTGCAGAGGGATACTTTTTAACATCCACGCGGGGCTGAAACTCGTCCCTCATAAGCCCCATAGATACCGAGTTGAAATTAGGCGATAATAATGAACTTTATATTAAATTTGCGAACTACCTTATCATTGTCGCGCAAGACCAAGCAAAGTGTAGAACACTTCGCGAAAGCTGGCGTTACGCCAAATGAACAATGGGACAAAGAAGAATTTAACAAACTATTACTGTACTTGCAAATACAGACGAGAACACAGGGTTTGAAAGACATAGATTTATGTCTAAATAACATAGAAAAAGAAAGTCATGGAATAATGGTGAAGCAAAGTGAATGGACTGTCTAACTCGAGAAACAGTCACTTGAATGCACGTGATCGTATGATTTCAAATGAATGCCTTCGAATTTTTACTTTAATGTTAGGTAAGGAAGGCATCCTTAACCCTGATGAAAATATTACAAGACGTTTAATGATTTAATTTGGTGAATGCTCTACGACCATAGCAACTATGCAATATCATATTGTACTGTATTGTTGTCTTGCTTGATGTTCGTGAATACTGGCATAAAAGTCGTAACCATGGCAACTAAAAAAAGCATTCAGTTTGTTTCACAATAGCAACGGAAACAGTTTTCTGTGCGGAAATCGAGCTGCAGATTTAGTTTCCGCACCATTCCCTGTTTCTTTATTCCTTGTAGAAATATATTTTTTTGTACACACTTCTGAATTTGGTTGTTTTTTTATTTCAGATAGGTTTGCTCTCGATTCTAAGTCAGAGATGACAACCCAAGTCTTTTTTGTACGTCTGTCGTAAAATGGAACTGATGAAAGCTATTAAAGTATCAAAATGTCTTATACTTGTTCTAGTAGAACATTGATATCCGAATCCAAGATCTGTTGGTCGTACTACTTTGTCAAGGACAGATTTTTGCAGTATTTCGATATAGCAAGTTGCGTGCAACTACAAAGTTCAAAATGTTATTTTGACAGCTGCTGTCATCTGATGACAGTAACACACTAAAGGAGGTTCGTGTTCGTTAGTGTTCGTTCATATTACTTTAGGCATGCGGGCAGCGAGTAATGGGCGACTTGCTGTCCGACCATGGACCATGCCCGGGTCGACGGCGCGTTGTGTTCCACGCGCGCCTCAAAGAGTGTCAGCATATTGACGGGGCCTGTAGAGGGCCAAAGCCTGCCGGGGTCGTGGGACTTACCCATTACCGTGACCCCGGTACGTAAAGGGCTTGTGAAGGACACCGTGGATTTTAGTCAGTACAAGTCTGACAGTCCCTCCCGCCCTGCCCTGGGTGGGAGGACTCATTTGATGATTTTACCACGCAAAAAAAAGGGTATTTTAGATTTCATTTTAGTAGACGATTACCACTAGTCTCGAAGCAGAATTTATCATTTCCTTGTTTTTTAAACGCTTTACATTCAGCTTCGAGACTAGTGGTTGCGATAGCTTAATTGGTGTGTCTGGAGTACTTATCCAGAAGACGCAGGTTCGATCCCGCTCGCAACTGAATTTTTCGTTCCTCAAAAATATATTTGCGAAGACGCGCCTCAGGCGTTGTTGCGTATAAATAAATTATATAACTTAAATCACATTGATTCAGCTTAATTACTCGTGGCCAGCAGCCTATCTTCACAGTAATTCTGCCTGACAGTTCATTCAGGAATCACTAGCCAGATTCGTTTAATGTCTATCAGTAAATTATGCAGCAGTAATTATTGGTAACAGCTCACCAGAAAATTGTGAGATTTTCATCAGTTTCACCCAATCATCTCTTTGTCATTAATTGAATAGGGATTGTCAAGGACGAAGGTTTACAGATAGATACTATACGATATAGATGTCATAATAGTACCTAACGATTTTGAAAGCAGTACGTGACAGAAGTTGAGTGCTTAACGCACTTCCTTAGCAACTAATTTAGTTAATACACCCGCCTTTCGTATGTCATGGAAACAGATTTTTGTTTTTACATTCGTACGAGCAAAATGGCTTATTCGTACTGGCTGGCTCACTGGCTGACAGCTGTCATTGGCAAAGATTTCTTTTTATTTTCTGGAACCGTTTAAACGTACTATGTTCTTTGTTATAAGTGGCCTGTATTTTTGTATATTGTGAAGACGTAAAGACCCAGTTTAAAAAAAAAGAAGTACCTACTCGTATTTTGTCGTTTTCTGCTCAATAATTATCGTCGTTTTTCCATGTAATGATGACTTAAATTACCTTTATAAGTATTAAGTGGAATAAAATATTGAGTACAAGACAAAAAATGTCATAATATTGAAAGTGACAAAATACAGAAGTGCTTTTCTATAATTATGTTTTTAATGGTCTTTTAAGTGTATGGTGGAATATGGGTCGTTATGTCTGTTATTAAACTGGTGCAGTGTGTTACTACTATCATTTTGAACGGAAACGAGGTAATCAACTGTAGGGTAATATTACTGTATGATTAGGCACCGTTTTTTTATCGTGGTAAAATCATCAAATGAGTCCTCCCACTCAGGGCAGAGAGGGAGGGATTGTCAGACTAGAACTGACTAAAATCCACGGTGTCCTTCAATAGCCCTTTACGTTCCGGGGTCACGTAAGTGCATAGGCACGTACGGGAACTTTCAGTGCAGGAATACTACTTTTTTTATATTACAGTCTACCAATTTAGTCCTTATCTACAAGTAGTTTTGTTTTTAATATAAACTTTTTTTTTTCTAATAGTGATTGCGTCATATTTAATTGCTAATCATTATGCCATGGTATGACATCAATATGTCACTTACAAAGTCATCCTAATAATGACATTAAAAAAGAAGTTGGTCGCGCATAAATGGTAAGCCTCCCGAATGACCTACAAACGCTCACGCACACCCTAAAATTTATTATCCTAATAGTAATATGATTGAACACATCGTGATCGTAATTTCGAGCGTAGTTCCATGTCTAATAATGTTATTTTTGTTCCACCAATCAGGAGATCGCGTGCCAGTGGTATAATCCTCGCCACTTCACTTTTACAGTTACTGTGCACCTTATCCAGTAGTAACAAGGTCGTATTTTAAAAGCTTAGTGAAAGTATAACTTTGTTTTTTTATCACAGAACTTTGTTGTATAGTGAGTTATCGTGTTGCCATTGTCTCGAAATGTCGCGCTGATCGAGTGTTTTATTCTTTACTGGAATTTTAGTGGATCGAAATAGATGGCGTTTAGTTTGGCGTAGTGGGAGTAAAAAAAATGCATTGCGGATTAAATCTGAGTTTTAACTTACTTTTTTCACTGTTACTTCTGAGCTTTTTAGACTTTTCAATGTCTGCTGCTTTACAGTTAAATGATTTAAACTTCGTCTTTCATCGTCTACTTCCTTTGAATTTGCTTCGTAGTTACAACTTGCTTCATTCTTGGAACAATCAACTTGTTCACCAGTTAATTAAATGCTAGCATAAACTTATATCGATAGCCTACAATTATGTCGATAGCAAAAAATTATGCTTAGCCCAATATCAGTGCGAGAAGACTGGGTGACTCCTATGCATAATTGGCCCTATAAGCCTTATGATTTTGAGATGACCACCAACTTAATTGGAGTGTTTGCAGGCATGACTACTGAGCACAAAGTCCTTTTGGAAAATTATCAAACGAGTCCTACCTCCCTCGGACCAGAGGGGACTATTAGACTTCAGTGCATAAAACCACCCGTTATTGCAGTTGCCTTTTGCATTCTAGTACCGTGATGCGCCTTTAAGACAGACCTGCGAACCCGGTTTGGGTTAATAAAGTTTTATTTAGCAACAGCCTCATCTATACCGGTTGATGGCAACAGTCTTGCCCCTGGGTCGCGGGACTGTCTCATCGAGGCAATCTTGACCCTGGATCGTAAAGGGCTATTACAGGATCACCGTGGATTTTGAGTCAGTACTAGTCTGACCGTCCCTCCCGTGCTACCCCGGATAGGAGGACTCATTTGATGATTTTACATCGATAAAAAAACAAAAACAAAATAGTTTTTCGTATGTAACTTGAGACATAAACATAACTAAGAAAATTGAAATGTAGGTGTATTTTAATATAAGTAAATACGCGTGATACGGACATTATAAACCAGCTAAATATTATAAACGCCGAGTGGGAAGAGGAAAATCACTTTCCATAATCCACAGTGGGTGTTAAAGTAAGAATATAATAAAGTTTAAAGCATTTTTGATATTCATTTAATACACGAGGAAAAAGAAAATGTCGTAAAATATTTATTTAATACGATCTTATAAATTTTAATGCGTAAGTTGATGGATTAGTAGGTCGTTTTAAGTACTTTATGATTTTCGTTTCAACTTAACAGAATTTTAAAGGTATATCAAAGTGCTTAAAATTGTTATTACCTCGTAAAATAATATTTATGTCGATACTGAATTAAGAATTTTAAGGTAATTTTTTTTCATTTTGAAACGTTTTTGCCACCTTTTGCCAGTGAACCAAGAATGTTTGTTTAAAATCGATACCCAACAAAAAAACTATTTCTTTACACTCCGAAACACCTTTACAACATAATTGGTTTGTAAAAACCCGCCTGTGCCTCTTAATAAAAGGTGCAATCATACGCCAAAAAAAACAAGCATTGAACTAGGCCAATATTGGCCAAACATCGCCATATATTGCTGCATTATAACAGAAGTTATCTACGGTTGCGCTAACTAAGCTTTCAATGTATATCACAAAAACACCAACATTGGGGATATCTATTGAAGTTGAAGGCAGGTAGTTGGCCGTGGTTAACAATGGTTGCACCAAAGAGGTTGGGTTTCTTCCCATGTCTATTGACACGTCAAAATATTCAAGTGGTGATGATTCGAAGTAATGCTTTCCAATTGAGACTGTTTAGTAAGCATTGTTACCCGGAATTTATGTGGGATGGTACTCGGTAATAATGAAGCTTGAAAATATTTATTTATTTTTGTGTATCAACTTTTACTTACCTATTTATTTTACTTAAGTATTGTTATTCGTAATTTAGTTTCTTTAATAGTTGTTATTTTTATATTGCTGGAACAGGTCCACCCTCCCCCCACTTTCTACGGATGTCGGGAACAACGGCTGACGTGATTTCCGAAAGATAGAGAAAACAAATGTCGCACATCCACACGCTGACCTTGGCATCCGCGGCTTGACCTTGAGATTGACCGGAGCGATTTTTATTACTCGTATTATTTAACTATGAGCTCTTTCATTCGCAGGCGTATCATCATCTTAATTACCAACTGAAATCCAGTAAAATAAAGAAAACCTTTTAGTTAACAGTTAAGCCTTTGTCAAACGGACTGGCGTGGCGAATGCGAAGCGTGACTTTTTTATTTGCATAGAATAGCGAAAGCGATCCGATAGCGTGACAGAACTATCGGACTGACGTGACGTCTCGCTTCGGTTCGGTATCGCCTCGGAAACGCTTCGCTTTCGCCTGTCTGTTTGACAAAGGCATTAGGGTTAGACTAAACCATGTTTAAGGTGACGGTTATGTTATGATGTCATGAGGAATGGTGATAAATATTCTCATCAGGATTATTGCTGGCTAGTTTTATTTTTATATAGCTTCCGGCGTAATGTAAGAAAAAACTTGGTTGTAGTTTCATTAGTACTGCTGTATAAGTTTAGTATAGGTATTGAATAAAATTTATTCCATCTGAAATTGTTACCTACAAAGATCTTTTACAACGTTCTTAAATCGGAGTTATATTTAGACGATGAATCGTCGTTTTCAAGGTAACTTCATATTATCCACATTTCTTTTAGGCAATTGTTTTGAGGGTTCCGTAACCGAACGGCAACCAAAAATTAATATGCCTCCATTGTTTGTCTGTCTTTCACAAAAAGTTATACTTCTGTTACTGCTTAAAAAAAATAGAGGGCTCGTCTACTAAAACTGTATTTTTGAAGTGAAAACTTCTTTAGCGGCGTTATGCACTTTTGGGGATTTTGCCCACAACATCCCTGTAGGTAGGTATATTGAGATGTCTGGTTCATATGATACTGGAATGCCTATTACAAGAGCCAGGTTAATACTTTATTGTATCAAGTTTTAATAAATACAATTTCATCTTATTTAATTATTTTTTTAAATTCTTTTCATAAGTTACTCGCATTTTACAGTCGTAGGACTGTACGAATTACCAGGACACCGTGGATTTTAGTCAGTACAAGTCTGACAGTCCCTCCCCCTCTCCCCTGGGTGGGAGGACTCATTTGATGAAAACGTCACATAAAAAAAGTTACTCGCAATTTAATCTTATGCTAAGACTCCGGAGTTTTAAGTTCAATGGAAACAACTGAGGGATAAGTTCGAGCTAGAGAGTATTTCTCACACAAATCATACAGCGATAACTATGTTAGTTTACTTAAGCTCCTTAGAAATAACATGGTTTAGGATTAGAAATCTTTACTCAATTTACTCGATCTTTCGTCATACAGAAACCAACTCTATTCCTATGCGTTTTAAGTCTTTATTCGTCCGTATGTAGTGACTAAAGCTATTTTAGCCAGTCAATTTGCCTTCCTTTCTTATTAAACTCACACAATTTCAATAATCAACTAATCCACCGTTTATCATTCCTAATCAGCTTACAAATTAACATACAAACTGTTAATAAGAAATAAAATAAATATAAATAAACAATAAAACCTACCGTCTGCCTACTAAACCGAGTGATTCATGTCGAACCGGTTCGAATGCACCTTTAGTTACAGCATTAGTTAAAGTTAGGCAGGTGTTTGTGGCTAGCCACGATTTTTTAAACTTTTTAGTTTATTGAAAATTTACGGTTCAATATTTATAGTGACGTTTTTGGTATGTTTTGGTTTAAATGTTTGGACTGAGGCATGTTTACGGACGAAAGGTGTATACAGTTTTGGGAGTCCATTAAGCTATAAAAACAAATTGTTTTTCTTTTTATACAGAACCAGTTTATCATGGTCTCGCTTCGTATGAAGTCTCTGTAAATTCAACGGTCAGCTTTTACTGGTTTCGTATAGCTTGATGTGTAGCCGTGTCTACCTACACTTGCATAATTATGTGTGTCCAAAAGACCACCCTATTAACTTAAATAGCTATTACCCGCGACTTCGCTCAAGTTCATTTAGAATTTGACTGCCAATTCGGATTATATACTCTGCTTGTAATAATTATAATTCAATCATGTTTCGAAAGAGACGTGGCGCCATCAATACGAATTATATTCTTATTTAACTTGGAGTAGTACTTTTTCGGGAAAAACTAGATTATTGCAGATTTTTCTTTGGAGAACATTGGACAATCCACTAGATCCAAGTCCACAATGTTTTACTTGGACTGCCGGGAAAAAAACGCATTCGAAAAAGCAGTTATATTTTTCGGCTATTAACAACTAACTTGTTCAATAATGAATCATTTTGAACGGACTCAGATTTGGATCATGGCCTTGTAATCTTTGTTCAAGTTTGAAATACCTATCGAACAATGTGTTACACAAAGCTATTGGAGGGTGGGACAAGAGTTCATACAAACCCTGGCATCATCCTTTCAAATAAGTTTTTTTTTAACGATGTAAAATCATCATATGAGTCCTCCCACCAAGGGCAGAGCGAGAGGGACTGTCAGACTCGTACTGACTAAAATCCACGGTGTTCTTCAATAGCCTTTACGTTCCAGGGTCACGGGAATTCGTGAGTCCCGCGACCCCGGCAGGCATCCTTTCAAATAAGATAGCATTAATTATCTGATTTTTTTCGTTATTAATATATTTTTACTGTCGTTGTAGTACCTACTTATAATAATAATATACATAGTTTAAAGACTGCGTTGTGACGTGAGAGAGCTCTAGGTACTATACTATATATTATATTATACGACGCAGTACAGCTCAAAACAAAAGGCACAGCTCCTGAAGTTACTAGCAACTTGTAAGTCTTGACTATGAATACTTCGTTTCACGACCCAACTACCTACACTTACGTCACAAAGGCTAGCACGACTAGGTGACTGTACTACCTAAGTCCTATTACTATTCCCAAGACATGTTCCACGCTTGAATATCAAGCAAGAGATACTAATCCTGCCACGACAGTTTGCCGTCAAGTCGCTATTTTTAGATGACAATAAATTAAAATGATTAACATATGGAGTATGTTGTATTGGCGAGTATCCAAATCAGATAGCTAATGAGCAAGGTTCTGTATGGAATGCTTTACAGGAGAAATAAAGAGGGATGTGACACTAGGGAAAGACGAACTGAAACTATGCATCTGTTTATCTAGTAGTAGTGGTGGAGGGAGGACGCCGTCCTCTCCCTCACGCGGCCCGCCTCCTCCTTCGCGAGCATGACTGCTTCGCAGAAGGAGGCGACCGCTTCCCACTCCGTCTCGCCCCGCAACATGGCCTCCACCAATGCCGGGCGCGAGAGGTCTCCGCCTATCGCCGTCGTGAGGACACGGCGTTGCTCTGCCCAAGCGGGGCAGTCCTGGACCGTATGCTCCACCGTGTCCTCCGGACGATCCTCGCAGTGGTAACACCCAGGCGTTTCTTCCCTCCTTATCAGACACAGGAACCTCCCGAAACTTTCGTGTTCGGTGAGGACCTGCGTCATGCGGTAGGTCAGGACGCCGTGACGCCTATCCAGCCACTCCTCAAAGAGGGGTCTTACAGCCGCGATAGCGGCGTGCCCGGATATCGAAGGTTTAGAAGTTTTATTATTATGAATAGAAGACATTAATTTAAATTTTAAATTTAGTGTCTTAATTGCTGTCTGAACTTTGCATCACAGTATTAATTAGTAAATCAATAACAATCTAACAATAAGAAGATTATTATTATGAAGACGTAAATAGTACAAATAAAGATGGAAGATAGGTAATTATCACCCTCACTCCCAGAGCCCCACCTATAAGACTGACCCCCAAATTACTGACTACATAATATACGTTGTGGGAAGATGCACAAGTGACACAAAACTATTTCATCTTTAAGTAACCGTTAAACGAAGATTAGTTGTTGCGGGGAAAGGTGATGAGAGCGATTATTACCTTGTAATAGACACACAGAAGCTTGGGCAAGTAGAGTTATTTTTATTGAAGTGAAAACTTCTTTAGCGGCGTTGTGCACTTTTTTTGGAATGGGTAAAAAATGTTAAACTCGCGTCAGGACACGTGACCAGATCGAAAATTCGTAAGACGGCGCAGGGCGCTTGCGCGAATGTTCGTGTGTGTTTATTACTATTCAAGTTTTCACTTCTGCCGGCACTCCCAGAGTGCAACCCGTCTTTTTTTTTTAAGTAAATCTAATGAAGGCAATGGAAAGACGATTTCAAGACGGTAAAGGAAAACCGGTACTTATATCCTAGAATCATTCATTTGACTGGTATTTCGACTAGTATGTTTATAATACACATACACTTAAATCAGAGTGACGATGACAGTAGGTGTAAGTTAGTTTATATAACTAAGGTAATATTTACATGGCTACGCAAGACCACGTGGATAGCCGACCTAGAATTGCAAGCATTCCAATATGCACGAGATAACCCCACAGAGTGAATGAGTTGTGAAAACAAGCTTTATGCGGTCCTTCGAGCCGGATACATATTTTTTTTCTTTAAAAAGAAACGTTACTCCACACTAGGATTATTTCCTGTATCATGGGTGCGTTTATATCATCAAAACATCTTTCCTAAAATTATCTAAAACATAACAACACTCGCCAACATTTTTCTACAATTTCAACAATCGACACATTTCAATTCAAAAGACCCACAATGTTATAAATAAAATGTCACAGTTGCCAACCCGTCTATAGACGCATCTACCAAGTCATGCGTTACACGTCCCTTGCATTTCCCATGCAGCCACTGGCCGTCTGACCGACTTATTTCCAAACGGATTGAGACCCCTCCATGCGCCCCGATGTGCAATAAAATGTTCTTTTTTATTCTGTAATGAATTTCTTTATTGGCCTTTTTATGTGGATGCTTTTTTTCGATTCAGATGTGGCTGTTAGAAGATGGATCTGTCGTTTTATTTTGAATTGTAGTTTCATTGAAATTATAGGGTGGTTTGAGAATGATTTTGCAAATGACAGTGCAATAATGGCCTCATAACGGCCAGAATTTACCGTGTATATTTTATTTATAGGTCACGAGTTCGAACATATGACGATAGAATGCTACTTTGCGTATTTATAAATCTCCACTGCTTATAAAAGCAGTGAATTAACATGTCGTGATGAAGTCGATAAGTCCGACTTCTTTCAAATATACTTTTGATTACTTAGAATCAAAAAACAAAATTCGAAGACACTCCTTCTTGTAGTTAGTTAAAGACTACATAGAAATGGAACCAAGTGTTGGATTACAACAACTCTACTCAATCTTGACCTTAACTGAACTTTACTGAACATAGTAAAAACCGATAAACCTGTAAACCCAGCGATATTGATCTTCTTTAGTTTTTATCAAGTTATACCGGCTTTATTTGAAAACCACGAATTTGCGGCGAGTAAATCGAAAATGTGATGACTTTGTCCCATCGTGATATTGATGGAAACATTCACTTTGATCTTCTATGAATACTTAATATCTCACTATCGTGTCATATCGCGTTCAACGTATAACACGACCCTTTTTAATATACCAATTTCACTCACTAAAAAATCTTTCAAAAAGAATTCCCTTTACATCATAATTTCATAATTGGTTACGCTATAGTTCAACAAGTCAATAACCCAGTTAGGAATCAAGTAGTGATTCCTGGAATCGATTTGTTCCGAATACTCGATTCTTTTAACAAGAACCGCGACTAAATGCAACACGCGGTTTGGAATGTTGTTTTCAAAATAGTAACGGTTAAAGGTCATGTTTTTGGAAATGTTGTAGGGATGGATTCCAATGTTTTGACCGCTATGCTAGCTCTGTGTTAGATTTTAATACAGTTTAGTTTTGTGTTTATCTTAAATAATTGGTCCAATTTATTATGAAACTTAGCTTTTATTCCGAGTTCTCAATTTATTATAAAAGAATAATGGCAATCTTCCATGAAGAATTCTAGAAGACTGAGTCTTGTCTTTCAAAAACACTTTAATGAGGTCGTCGCAAGGGCGAGAAGAGAAAAGAACTAATTATTTTGAGATTTTTCTTTTACTACTATGCCAACTAAAATGAATTGAGAAAAAAATATAAATAAATACTTTGAAATATATCATAATAAGCTGCTTTTATCATTGTTGGCCACCAATATAGGCTGACAACGTTACGACGACCGACAACTGACACGTTAGAAACGGCAGAAAAACCAATATCTCAACATATTAAAACCAAAACTATGTAAACGTCGGGTAGCGTTTAATTTTAGAAAATGAAACGCACGTTGTAGTGGAGGCTCTGACGTCATGTGTACGGGACAGCCCAGCTAACACAGTATAAAGATGTGCAGTAAACTAACTACGCCTCTCTTGTGACATCAAAGGGGGTGTGAATGGTCAAAGAATTTCCAAAAATTTTATATAACTGTCTTGGATCTCCCAACGAAAGGTTAAAAAAAAAGAATAGCGGAGGAGTAAAACAAAATATAATTTCCACATTCACACGATTCCACATTAAGCTAAACATCCAGTAACAGCTGTGCGGAAAGATCATACAAATCGAGGCCAAGATATACTGGTGTGCATAACTTAATGTGTACCTAGCCGTGTGTATCTGTCTTTATGTCAAGCTGGGGCTGAACAGAGCTTATGCCCAGGTGAGGGTTCAGAGCTAAACTTTTAATTTATTACACTACACACATAAAACTTTACCTATAGAGGAACAGTGTATAAGACGGACGCCATTCGTTGCGCTACGTTAGTGGTGTGTTAGGTATGCCTAAAGAGCGCATGTCCCCATTATACCTCGCGTCCCCGTCTTATACACTGTTCTCCTGTGCATGTTGACAGCATCAATAAATTGCAAATTTAAAGGAAAAAAAATGGATCGCATTTTGTCTTTTGTTGAATTTATTCATATTTACACGCATTTTAAAATTCGAGAGTGGGGACTCGTGATGACTCGTAAAACTGCATTTGCTTATGACGTATTGGTATTCTTAAAATAGTAATATCTCAATTTTGATTTACGTAAAAAAAGACAAACACGGGTCAAATATTTTTGATAATGTAACTAACAGACTAATTCGATTTTTTCAGTCAAATACCTATTATCTGAACCATGCTTAAAAGAAGTAAAACCGTTTGTTTCTAGTTGAAATACTGTACGTTGATACTAATAAGTATACTGTGGCTGAGAAACAACTGGGACCGCATCCGCACTCCACCCGTCAATCAAGAGGGACGGAGGGACAAATAAGAGGAATTGTATTGAAAGAGACGTTCTGAGGAATTATTAAAGATTTCGAGTAAAAATATTGCTGGTGGGATACTGGGAGAACTTACGTTTTTGTGTCTGGTGTGGAGATTTTTATAAATTTAGAGTTTGTTGGGTGTTTTAAGACAAAATAAATTAACATACACACAACACTCAGCGGAGAATTTTAATTATTTAATATTGTAAACAAGTAAAGTTTTATAAGTTTATACGAACGGATTTTTTAAAATTACTAATCCTTTTCCGAATTCATTCCCCAGAATCAAAATGTGCAATCAAAAGCTAGTGATGTATGTACAAAATCATGGTTTCACCATTTACACGAAACGGTGTCCGACAATATGGGGTGATTTATAATTAGTGACTGATAATTCTAGTCATCCTTACTTCTACTATGGGATCTATCCCTTATAATTTTGTCGCTGTGGTATAGTTATGGGCTTGTCTTCTTCACCAGACTATAAAAGTGCCTATATTAAGGTCACGTGTCCAAAATATTTTTATAGCCCACGAGAGAATATGACTGCCACAGAATTTGTCAAAAAAATGTTCGACCAAAACCATTGATGGACATTCTATAAAACAAATTAAGGCTTAAGGACCCTTCTCCTTTAGAAAGAAGACCGCTATTAGTCTGATCCAACTATAACAAGCAGAAATAGACAATAGTTCTCATATAAATACAGATCGATTTGACGACACAATGGAACAAGTCGAAAAGCTATTTACAGAGGAAAAAATTGTTAATTGTCTCCCAAAAACATCTTTTAATGTATATAGAAAAAAGCATTAGGGATTATAATAACTAATACTCTGCTATATTTATTCTGGAAGTACAGTCCCGAACTACATTGCCAATACGCCGAATTCATAAGTATCAGTGAATATTGTGTCTATTTCATCATGACATTAGCAATTATTATTTAATTTAACGTTTTCCGAACTCGTTCCGATTAAAGTCTTTGACTTTGACTCTCTAACTCCTCGTTACTGGGAAACATGAATATCTCTAGGTAAGAAGATTAGCGACTTCTGGTTACAACAGGAATTTTTCTACAAAATATTAACATTGTTCTGTTTTCTTGACTACCTACTACAATTATATTTCACTAGCGACCTGTCCTTGATTTGCACTGGTTCAATTTACAATCAAACGAATGAACTATTTAATATTAGTATAAATTAGTGGTTGTTTCAAAAATTTCATCCATTGCCGTCAATCATTTCCAAAAAAAAAAAATAAGACTTAATGCTTCTGACTATACCTTATTGATTCCTTATCATAAAGTCTTTCATACCAAAAGATATACGTATTTTACTTGGCTATTACAAGGGGAATATGCTATATTATGTGTACGTAATAAGGGACTTTGTATGTTTAGGGGCTTAATCTTGGCTTAAAAACTGAGGTACATAAGGCTATATGGATTGGAGATTTTGAAGGAGCTGAGTAGGGATTAAACTAGATGGCTAGGGCGATATTGAAGGCGATTTTTTTATATTTTTTTTGGTCACTACCAGCCAAATATAGGCTGTTTGAAAGAAGACTGTTAGAAAATTTGTGAATACTTTGATAACTAAAATACAGGGTCAGTGGTTAAGACGACCTAGATCTTTTTGGGGGGTTTTAGTTTACATCATTACTGACTGTTTTTACTTTTGAACCCCCTTTCGAAATCCTGACCGTTTTTGAGTAATTTTTTTATTGATGTTGGTTGAAAAGTGTATGAAAAGTTGGGTTAAATATTATATTACCTAGTCATAAACTTACTAAAAGTTGGTTGGTATTGTGATACCATTTTCAAAAGATAATGAGACAATAATGTTTTTTCTGCAATCCGCAAATTAAGAATCATGCATTTATTTTTAGGAGGTTTCCAGAAAATTTCAGTATTTGAACTTTACAGCAATAAATTTCCAATGGTATGATGATTTTTAAGAACTTAAAAACTAGAGAATTTATCTCTAGTTTCTCTTGATCCTTGAAAGAAATATTCTTTTTATTGAGAAATTCAAAGGGTGTTTTTTATCGTGGTAAAACCATCAAATGAGTCCTCCTAGCCATACTGTCAGACTTGTACCGACTAAAATCCACGGTGATCCTTCAATAGGCCTCTACGTTCCAAGGTCACGTTTACATGTTGAGACAGCCCCGCGCCCCGGGAAGAAATTCAAAGGGCTGCTGTTTCTGATGTTGAAAAGTAGCATTATAAATAAGTTGGTAGGAGTATTACATAAGTATTAGTATTTTTTTTTCTTTTTTCGTGGTAAAATCATCAAATGAGTCCTCCCACCCAGGGCAGAGCGGGAGGGACTGTCAGACTCGTACTGACTAAAATCCACGGTGTCCTTCAATAGCCCTTTACGTTTCGGGGTCACGGTAATTCGTACAGTCCCGAGACCACACAAGTATTAGTATAAGAAAAATTATCAACATGATTTATAACGAACGTCTTGCTTTCATATATTTTTTATTTTATTTCTAAAAACTTTGCCCCACTCTAGAAATTTATTCCTATATCGTGGGTGCGTTTACAAACATAGAAACTCACACATACACACACGACTGAAGCAGGGTTGTGTCCCTAGTTTTAATATAAGTAGGAGTGATATCTGTTACTGCAGTATTCCATCAAACTAATGGCGGTGTAACAATAGTTAAACTTATCTATTGTACCACAGTATTAGTATTTATGTTTGTTTATCGTCTATTTGTTTAAGGGATCTCTTCTAAATGTTTGGTTTTATTGCTACTAAACTTACTAAAGGGGAACTTATAACTTATGGGGTAACCGTTGCTTGCTTTGTGGTTTCTTCTCATGGTCTCCCATGTTTTTTTTTCTATTGACTTTGTGTATATACCGCCGCGCGCTGTTACGAATAATTGACGAAAATATGACGCTTTTAAGGGCGCGTAACCAGAAAGTTGGCAACATTGCAAAGAGCTGTCAAATATTTACAAGTTTTAATTAATTTGGTAGTTTTACTGTATGGAAATAAGAAATTTGTCTCTGTAATGCTCTAAAAATTGATATAGGAATGCAATTAAAACAATGAATTTGATGTTGTAACCGTTTCAGGTGTAAAAAATGGCATTTGGAAAGTTTCCAAATACTTTTTTTACAACTAAAACTATTTATTCGGTGTTACAATATTGATTATTGCATACCCTAATATGTTTTTAGTGCACTACAGAGCCATATTTCTTATTTCCATACATTTACATTGCCAAATTAATTAAAACGTTAGCATTTGACACCTATTTGCGACGTTGCCAACTTTCAGAATACGCGCTCTTAATAATACCTCACGACTATTCAAAAACAATCCAAATTCAAATAAATATAAATATCATTATATGAACTGCCATATTATTAATCTTTTACCGATTCTATTGCTTAAGCAATAGAAAGGAATATTCAATGTTTCGAAACTTAAACCCCCTGATCGTTGTATGATGGTTGTCATTATTCAAGTACTGTCCATTTTTTTTTCTTTTTTTTACGAACCTTCTTGGTATCTGCATCCTTGTGACAGGTGGTTGTACTTACAACCGTTTTGTATAATACAGGTTATTGTGAACAGCTGGCCTATCTCGGTAAATTGTTCCATTTATGAACACAAAAAGGACATAGTACAGAGTTTTTCTAGGACACTGGTAATACCTAAGTAATAAGTCTTTACCAGATGGTCAATAATGTTAAGGGACGGTAAGCTGTTTTTATATCATCGTAACTTTGTAAATTCTGCCAGTATTTACAAGATTGAAAGTTTAGGGAAAAAAGCACGGTTGGCACAGTGGCCGAGGGTTCAACTATAGCCCTGCGTGTTTCGGGTTAGATTCCCGGACAGAACAAGTATTTGTATGAATTACAAGTTGTTGTTCCGGGTCTGGGTGTTTGTCTATATGAGTTTAAACGATTGTAAATGTAACCACGATGCAAGAGTGTTCCTCAAGACCAACCTTGGTACATCTGTTTGATTGCTAACAATTAATTTGGTGTTTCAACTTAATTTTAAGCGTTTATTTGAATAACCTTGTTAGTCAGTGTTCATGGGTCAAATTTTGTAACTGAATTTTAAACCGAAAAGATGAAAATTGCAGTTTTTGGAAAATGTACCTCAGAGGTCTAAAAGAATCACCGCGAAGCCGAGGTGGGTGAAATATATTTTCGCTTTTATTTTATTTTATCATTATTTAATTTATTACATATCCAACTGCATCTGGTTTGACTGGAAGCCGACCCCAATATAGTTGGGAAAAGGCTAGGCAGATGATGATTATTTAATTGATTAATTTCTTTCTTTCCTCCTTCAGTTTCAGTAAACCTCCAGTTACCGAAATATTTTATACATAGCTTTTTAGGGAGGTTCCCTAAAAAAGTTCCATATTTCGGCATCTCTATCAAAATACTATTTCCCGTTACATTTTAGAGGCAGCCCTGTAAGTAACCGATATTTATCGATACTCCCATGGCGAGCAGTATTATAAACTTTTATTGTTACTCCATATAATTATCATGGGAATTTGGTATCAAATGATTTGATGGCGGAATACGTTTGTACGGCTATAAATCTATATTGTGTGAGATGCAATAAATTTTATTTCGGTTTTTTTGTTATATTTCTTTTATTGAACCTTTTTGTGTTTTCTGTTCACATTCACGCTTCATTCATTCTGCGTATTGTGTGTTTATTAGTAGTGGCTCAGAGATTTTAGTGATGCGGTGTAGTGTCCTCCGAATTGTTTTGTGCGAGAATCGCACCCACTACACCACTACAGCAGTCAGTCACTCAGGAACTGCACCGACCATGCCGTCAAATATTATTTGTAAAATCGGATCCAAAATATAAGAATAACGGAATACAAAGTGCATTCTTAGCACACATTTCTGGACTATATTAATTTTAGCACACATTTCTGGATTATATTAATTTTAGCACACATTTCTGGATTATATTAATTTCTGATTGGCAACAATAGCCGGACTTGATTTTAGAGTACTATTATCACAACGCATGAAACAAAAAAAAAAATCAATGAAAAAAAAAAGCTCAATCAGAATCCTCCATAACAAGACATTTTGATAAATACGAAAAGCTTTGCAACTAAAAACGTCCCTTTAATTTCTAATAACACCAACAACGCATAATATTGATTTTGAAAGTATCTTTTACTCCCCAAACAAGTGAAGAGCGCCAAATACACGCATTGCCATAGGGATCACTGTATAGCCCCTTCACAATGTATGGGAGTGTAAATGTACTTATCTAGAGAGAACGTTGCCCAGTCGCATCGATTTTATAACCACTACTTTTAACTAGGGTGAATTTCACATCTTAAATTGAATGCGATCAGTAGATCTAAACCGCATTTCTTAGCTATTATTTATATCCTTATTAGCTTACTTACTTGGTCGCGTTATGTCTATTTGTGCATATTTGACCTTTGAAAATGTCTATAATCGGTAGCATAACGCTTACATTTTAAATTCACTACTATGTTGCATTGAATTTAGTGTATACGTTAATTACGGTTAGCGCAATGGCTGAGCGATTGGACTGCTGCGTTGCGTGTCGCGGGTTCGATTGCCGCACAGAGCAAATATTTGTATGATCTACAAGTAGTTGCTTCGGGTCTGGGCGTTTGTGTGTGTGAGTATATATGTTTATAAACGCACCCACGACACAGGAAAAATACCTAGTGTGGGGCAACGTTTTTTTTAAAGAAAAAGAAGAGGAAACAAAAAAGAAAGTTTAACAACATTATGTCATCCACAAGATAACGCAACACAGACAATGTGTGTCTGTGTTGCATCCGCTTTTGTATTTACGGTGCCTAGTCCTTGATCAGACGGCGAGCACCCAATACTACGCATTCCACAATACACGTCGAGGTTAAATCCGCCCTTAGAGTAAAAATAAGGGGGGAATATTATCTCTAATTAACTCGCCAATAGAGAAAGAATCAACTAACTACAAACATTATTTCGTTGTTTGTCGATGTTTTATATGTTTACAGATGTTTTGAGATTGTTTCAGATATTGACGGTTGAGGCTGTTATTTAATACAAAGGCAGGAAAATAAGTTCTTTGTTCCAAATAATTGTTAGCACTTTGTAGTCTTGATCTAATGATCAAGTTTTGTATTGTTTAGAGATTTGGAAGACACTTTTGTGAGTAAAATTGTAAAAATTCAGATTGAAGGATGGAAGTATTAATCTTCTCACTTTTCACATGATTTGATCAAAACTTGGCTAGACTCGTGAGTTTGTTTTGGGTTTTTCTTCTCAGAGTAGTCAAGTACGAAACATTGATCTAATTTTTGATGATTTTACCACGATAAAAAAAAAAGTAATGCGCCTGGCGGGGTTCGAACCCACGAATCTACAACTCCTCTATAAGTATAAAACTGGGTCACCACTGATCTATACGTTTAAAAATAAGTGTTACATGCATATCGAAAATATATCTAATATTAAAATTGGTGATACTTAAGTCATACAATATTATGTATTTCGAGTCAACCGAACGAAAATGTGAGGCCAATCCAAGATCTAATAAGAATAATACATTTTAATCATAAACTATAATTTCCATATGTTCTTTTATTTCACACGAGTTCAAACTGCTAGTTAAGAGAAATAATGACATCACTAATTGAAAACAACGCTACACGCATCGTTTACCCAAACATTTTTTATCATTTAAGGGTTTGACGTGACACGTGCTGTGTTAGTTCATCTGTGTCCCCACTAGCACATTCAAAACAACCTTTATTGGTAAAGCAATAAGGTCCAAAATAAACACGACGAAACATTAACCGTTTAGTAAGGAAATGACGACCAGACGTAGGTCGTTTTTTCGCATGATTGGGTTTTTTTAGGGTTAAACATTTGGATATGAATGATTGATTCCGCGCCCGAATTTTGGGGTGCAGAATATTTGTTTAGTGAGCTTGCATGTTTCCATCGAAAATAAATACAGGAATGGTCCCGATGGTTTAGTACTGACTAGCTCCATGTAAGTTAGGTTACAGGTTCAATTAACAAGTCGAACAAAACTGTTTTGTTTCGTCAATATTTTTTTTAGTATCACAGAGATTAGATTTACGTGAGGTTGGTGACTTAAGGTTTGTCATCCATTTAATTGTAATTTCAAAACAAGATAAATTTATTTTAATTTCCTTGTTTTCTGTCTAGGTCGACCTGTCTAATTGGGTTTTCTTCAGGTTTTTTTTTATAACAGTAAACGGCGCTGGATGTATGCTCAGTTGATGGCAATAGGCTCGCCCCAAATCACATGCTATGTAGAAACATTACTTGCGGAATGTGAGTGTAAAAAGAGATACACAGTGGTGTATCTCTTTTTACACTCACATTCCGCAAGTAAGTAAGTACTGTTATTTCTGAAGGGTTAGGCAGTGGCCTAACCCTTCAGAAATAACAGTCGCAATGTTGCATCAATTTATTTTTCAGAAAACGAAAATATATTAAATATTATTTTTATAAAGCCGGCTCTACACCCGCGTGTGAAGTCGCGCCGTGAATAACACAGTGATTCGCGCTCGAACTATGTCCCTCCACACTCGCAAAGCTCCACAGTCTTGTTGGATGCGTACGCGTTCGCGCACCGCAAACTCTTTGAAGCAGGTCAAAAACCGACACTGATCGGGGAACGGTGCGATGCGCGAACGCGAAGCGCGAACATCATCTAGACTCGCGTTTCGCAGTGTTCGCGGACGTTCGCGCCGCGAGTGTATAGCTGGCTTAAGTTCTTTGTCCATGCCTGTTTCGGGGAAGTGTATAAAGAAATCCAGTTCCAGTCTAAACTTGTTGAACAAATTTTATGTGTTTAATAAATAAAGTTATATTCATTCAACTATTTCGACTTGGTAATGTTCGGTTTAAATATGTCTGACATGTAATGTCAAGCCTAACTATAATTTTGCGTGCGTTTTATTTAAAAGTCAATATTCGCATTAGCATTAGCGAATATTGAAATTGAATATTCGCATCCGTATTCGCATTCGCGAATGTGAAAAATCAAACATTCGTTACATCACTAGTAGGAACATTTATAATAATGGGCAAAAGATGTTTCTATGTGTATTCTGTACTATGTGTATTAAAATACAAAGGTAGCTTACGAATAGCCCATTCATAAATAGAGACAGCAATACTGTGAACAAGAATGGAACTATAATGGTTATTTCAGTCGTTCCTCTTCCACACACAAAAAAAAATCGTTGTCCAATTTCCCGCAACACAAAACCTCAACTCAATGGGGTTTACTCGATAGCTTGTTGATCGAGAGCAAACAAATGCTAACCTGAACAAAAAATGCACCGTAGGCAGATCGTGCTCTCAATCAACGCGTACGCATATACAAATGATTGTGAAGAACTGGTTTCATTGTTGTTAAGGCAAATTGTTCAGACATTGATAAAGAATATAATTTATATCATGAAGATTATGCTGAAAAAGCAATTTCGTTTCAGATTATAAACGTTAAAGACAGTCATGGTGACAAGGACTGAATATGTTATAGAATATATCATAAGAAAGGAAGTAGCAACAGATTAAGGTGAAATAACTGTCGAAAAAAAAATGGAAGAACTTACTTCACTAAATCACGAAGTCAATATAATAATCCAAGACTATAAACAACTTCTTGCTCCAATTTCAAACAACACAAAACCAACCAATAAATAAATAAACATTGACCAATAAAAACGCCACAACATCGCCGCATACGCATACACGATCCAAATGAAGATGAGCATTGAGAAACTAAGATCAGAACACCAATCTCTTCTTCTGTACTTATTATTGCAAAGAGGTTTCCGAAACTACAAGTCTGATTTCGATAATTCTGTAAGTAATGAGTAGCTTGAATCACTTCAAATGTTATGCATTGTTTAAAAGTGAGATGGATTTCTGTCAATCTTGCAAACGACCTCTACCCGACGAGCGATAAAAATCAAAGAGTCTGAGAAAAGAGCAATTAATAGGTCGATAAAATCAATGACCGTTAAAGCAAAACAATATGATATGATTTCGATGGGTGAAGCTAGAGCTAATTCTTTGCGTTGTCAGGCTCGATTCGTTGACACAACCACCCTGTTTTCAAGTCTTGTTAAGTGTGTATCTTCTGCATCTTCGTATTGCTTGGTCTGTATAAGAACCGGCCTCATTGTTGTAGAATAACCGGTCGCTCTGATAACTTCCGGACGAGAAATAAGTCGTCGGGATAGCTCTTGTACGCTTCTATTTTTAAACCTGCGTGTTTTATTCTATTTTGGCACCGAAGATGTATTGGTCTTTCTTTTATTGTGTGTACTCACGCTTCCTTTTCTCATCTAAATGTACTATCATCCTATAATATTATGGTATGATGGAAACCTTTGTTTGATCCCGATCGGGCTAAAAATAGCTTATTAGATTGATTCCGAACTCCAAATTCCAAATCTGTTTGGGCATATTACTTCGGATGTTCAAAAGTTCATCAATTTATCAGTCAAAGGTAATGCGGTTAATATCGCGAGGTTCAAATTCGTATCAGTATCTATTTTTAGTCGCTCCAATTATGTGGATGATATGTGTGACATAGTTATGTGTAATGTCAATCGTTTTGATTGTTGCGTTACTGTTTATTTTATTAATCTGAACAATTCAAGCACTAAATGTAGAAGAATTGCCTATAGTCAAGAAGACTTCTTTATTCAATGATGCAATTTTCTGCCACAGCTTGCTCTAACAACTTAAATGGCACTCAAACGGTGTCAATGTAAGTTTCGTGAGAACCTTTAAAGCCATACATGACAATAACAAAGCCGTTCTACACAAAGGTCTACTACAGTAATGGTCGTATAATAATAGGATGGAGAATAGTAGCCTGTTATTCTAACTAAGGCTTACATTGCAATGTCCGCTTATTAACATAGTAGCTTGTAAGACTAGACCTATAATGAACCCTTGTAGAAGCCTTAAGAAATCTAGGCTAATAACATCGTACTGACGGAATTGAATTATCAATAAGAATTGGGGAAGATTTATTTGGAGAGATTGACATGACAACAATGAACTGGTCTAACATTTTTAAGAAAGGAAACCGATTTGTATATCGTTTCCGAGTAAAAAGCCTTTGCAAAATGCAAAGTGATGTTTTGAGACAGTTTGCTGATTACTAGTGATCGTTGTCGGGAGATTTTGATTTCGATGTTTCAATTGCACTTACATGACAAAAGGTGCTATACTGTCTAAAAACTCAGAGCACATTACATAAATGAATTACTAACAATATATTGTCAGAGACAAATGTGTGCTTACAATCAAAAGCTCTTTTACACGAAATGTTAACGAAACCATTTAGTGACACACAGAGAAAAACAGACCTATCAAAATACGTAAAATATCGTTAAATACCGTTTTTCCATTGAAATATCTATCTCCAATTAAAATTCTCGTTTGGATTCCACTGGGTTATCAGTTTCATATCGATTTGGCTTTACTACCAAGGTCTAGGTCACGGCGTATGTCAGCTTCAACGGAATTATAATTTTTAAATACTCGTAGTTTTTTTGTAGCTAGTATTTCCATTTCTAGTATATTTAATAACAGTTACATTTTTTGTTATTTTATAATGTGTCTGATTTACCAATGTCTATAGTTAATTTTTAAAAGTTGTTTATTGAGATTGAATCGGGATTTCAAAGTCCGTTGTTATTATGCACCGGAACAATGGAAAATTGCTTGATATCCAATGCAATTTACTGAACCTATTTCATGCATTAAGAATACTGTTGTGGTTTTATTCCAAATGAATCTGGAGCTGTGAGAAGCATGCATAACTGTAAAAGTAATATTACCAGTCTGTTATCTATAATAGGAACAAGTAACGTAAAACTTTGTTTCACGACTGTAAATTTTATTTAAACAACAGTAGTAATGTTTATTGTAACTACTTATTTATGTGTCTTCTTTATTATACAAGACTTACGACTAGAATCTACATAATGTCCACTCTAGTGAAATTTTTAACCAACGGTACCGGCTTTTTGCTTCATAGCCTTTTCAGTGACGTCATCAGAATTGCTACCCTTACGACAAAAACTCAAGTAACCTCGCATTTAATTTCGTCAGTTATTGATGTACTCTGGTCCGTTGATCAATTCCATTAAAACACAAAAGTTATTCACCGCCTTTTAGAATAATCACAGCGTGTTTACTAAAAGACAATCAATTTATCGAAGCAAAACAAATAACCGATTGATTTGAAATTCAAATTGGAGTACGAATCAATTGAATCTAATAGACCGATTGAACTCGACAAATCTAAACCTAGACCTGCTGCAGACACGTTAATAACTAGCAAAGCAGGAAATTAGAGCAAATAGACTATTGGCACAAAGGAAATGACACTACCCGTTCCTATTATGAAGTGAAAATTGTTTGTAATCGAATTTCTCACTGCAAATTCGTCAACTTTGAGAATTTTGTTTCGAAATTCGACCTACTACTATTAATTAAAACACTGTTACACAAACAATTTAGGTTTGATTAGTACAGAATTAGGAACAAAAATTCCAAAAATAAATTACTAGCCATCCAAAATAAGTTACAGAAACCGAAGAAAACTGCGAGTTCGTTAATGAAAATAGATAAAATATACGTACGGACGGAAAAGATATAAATTCTGGTAAATTTGCAACACAAATCGCACTGCAGTGTCTAGTGCAGACCTTTTTGTGTGCGGGTTAAAAGAAACCAACTTATTAGCATATTCCATAGATTTCCACCCCCACACTGCGGTCGGCGAACATAATACATTAATATATAACACAAGCAATCCTCAAAGACGGCACATTACCGATTAAAACACAGTAACAAGCGATTTATCGTAGAAAATGTTTTATATCATTATGGTTGGACGCTGAGCGATGTTCAGTTGCGATTACCACTGTGTCACTGGTTGTTATCACTGTAATAGTTAACAAATAACACTTATTGGTACACTATAGCACTAATGTTATTCACGTTGGGTTGATTGTTAAGATTTTGTGGTTTTTTGTTGTGTGTGCATGGGGAGCGGGGACGCGGCGCGCGTGCGTGCGCGGCAACAACGCGCACTCGACTGAGTGAAGGCACCTACCCCTGGCTAGGGTTTACGTCCCGGCCGGCGAAGTCGCGTTCCGTTTTACGGGGCATATTGATTCTTTGAGGAAAGGTTGTTTCGTAGAGTGGTTCGGACAAACATTTTGGAATTTCGTTTTGATAATTTTGTTGTCTCGGATTTATGGCATCATAATTTTTGGAGTTACTAATTGTAAAACCTACCTTTACTAGAAATAAGACAGATATTGGGGATAAAATTCTTATTTCTTAAGTTTTCAATTTAACGCATTACATACCGAAAGTTATTTGAAATTAAATTTTACATTATATTTTTTTACATGATGTACTACATTATATCGAATGGGAATTGATAAGTTATTAATACTCGTATAATCTGATTGAATTCTCAACAAAAGTCAATTTCAAAATATTAAAATTATGGAGATGAAACAATATCATAGAGACAATCTGCAATAAATACAAATGTAATATTTGTAAGTATTTTTTTTTGCTTAAATTATTTTTAGAACAGTACTTTATTTTAGTAACATAAAATGTCAAATCAACCCTCTGTCATCGTAAAACGTAACGTTGATAAACAGGGACAGCGCTATTTCTATCTCTTTCCTGCCATCATTTACAAAAGGTGACAGAGTAGTGCGTGTTTCAAGTTTCAACCCCGTACCTACCCTTCTCAATACACGTTACATTACCAACGTATCTTGACCCAACGACGAGAAAACTATGCTGGGCTATAGAGGTCAGATAGAATTTGTTGAGTAGGGTTACGATTTTAGGGCTAACAAATTAGAAAGGGGAAGAAAAAATGTTCCAATGTCAGGTTTATTGACATTTTGCAGGGCTATAATTAAGGTTTAGCGAGGGTCCAAGTTGTTATCGACACAACATTAAATTTTAAACGCTCGATTTTCTTTGCAATTAATTGTTTCAATTGGCTATTAAATATGCATAGCGATTGTTGGGGAAGTGATCCTTTTTGTGTGATTCAAAATGCAACCTTTAATGAAACCATTATTTTTAAATTATTATTTTAAAATTTCATAGCGACTTATTGCAGATTACATCAGCAAAATTACTTAAGTTGTAATTCCCGGGAAAATTGAAATCAATTTTGTTACCAAAACCAACATTAGAATCTCTACAAATCCATATTTTATAATTACTATACATTCATGATCCCACTTGAAATCTTAACAATAATCACAACGGCTAGCTTCAAGAATGTCATAAAACTCGAAAAAGAAAAAAGTTTACTACAAGTAGCGACATCTATACACAACCCTAAACTACTCACGAAACACAGCGAATGTAAGCGTACTAGCCACGTACTAGCGTAAGATTCGTATGCCTACTGCAGTCGGTGGTTTAACTTTGTACTTAGCTGTTGCCAAGTTAAGACGGCAGATGGCTCTGATTGCCATTGCATTTTGGTGAAATTCAGACACGGTATGTGCAGAGTTCTTTTCCATAGCTATGTGCGGAGAAATGAACAAACTGTCTTATGTTATGTACATACGACAACTAAGATCAGTTATTAAAGTCACTTCGTGAGAAATTCGTTTTGGAAACAAAAGTTCCAATGTATGTGACATAATTAAACTCGATCCTCTCTTTGGAGCCCTAACCGCCGGCTGGTAGCTTGGATCCTGTTCCCGATACCGGTGGACCACTATTATTTATATTTTGTGATGTTTTTCTTTTCTTTCTTTTTTCTTTTTGTTAAAAACTTTAAAAATATACTTATATACTTGTATGTCATGTCCCGAATTGGGCCCTAGGTCCTCTTTTTCGCAGTGGGGACATATTGCAGCCATCTATGCTGATTGTGTTTAGGTTAACGAAAAAAGGATGCAGTTAATGTGAGTTTGAGTTTGAGGGTGCGAAAGAGTGTGTTGAGGTTACCCTTAAACATAATTAAAACAAAACGCTAATTTCAAATATTTTATTTTTGAAACTTATCGTATAAAAGGGTATACATTTTTTACCACATATCTCTTATAATAATTAAGTCTATGTATGTATAAAACACCTATTTATATTATTGTTATAAAATTTCGCTAAAACTGACTGGTTTTCTTAGTTTATTAGCATTATAAAAAATATATTTTTATGGAAGTTTCCTCCCATTCACCCACCGAGAATGACAAAATACAAAAATGTAATAAATTTTAATTATTATTTTGTAAAAATAATCAAAATCACTCCCATCACGCACATAAGTTGTAATATTAATCTCAATCAATTTAACTATATTTACATCATTTAATAATACTTATTTTAGCAATCACTGTAATTGATTTTATATTTTTCGCAATAAAAACAAAACAAACATCGGGAAAATAAATACAAAAAAACTTTACATTTTATGTGTTTGTGAAAAGTACACGTACCTAACTGATTTACTTGTACTTTCATGAACAAAAAATAATTTAAAACTTTATTTACAGCTATTGTTACTTATAACTAAATAAAGCTTAGTATGGACGGAAGTATTGGAACCTATGCCTTGTAAAGGCAAGTCTTTTAGTATAAGTATTTTAGTGAGCAAAGATTTCGCAAAAAAAAATAAAAGGACAAAAAATTTACAAATATTTGAGCAACAATGGCCTCACTTGGCAAATTTTACTTTTAGCAAATTCAAAGCTAAAATCTTATAAGTAAAATATGAATAAGTTCACTCATGAGGTAGTTTTAACGTACAATTGTTAATATAAAGAGGGAAAATATTGAGAAACAAATTAAAAATTGTTTATGAATTTTCGAAACCAGGGAATGCATTGCCAAGAATTAATTACATGCCTAAATGAAAACTTTTAAATCGCAGACGCACCATTTTAGGGTTAAAGATAGCTCACATGAAATAATTGTTTATACATTGGTTCTGTACAATATTCGTTTAGAGTTCAGAGTGAACTGTTGAGTTTTTGCTGGTCATTAAAATTGTCGAAAGTAAATTTTTGCATTGGGATGAATTTTGAAACACGTGAACCTAAGATCAATAAATCTAATCCGAGGTTAAGCGTTGTCAGTGTCACTATTGCAATAAAATATTGAAATTGACAGCTAAATAATGTGATTAAAGTATGCTGATCGTTTTCAGTTTCATTGATGAAATTCGCCCTGAGTTGCTACACTATCATTGTACGTTTAGTTTCACGTAGGTCTCCAATGGATTTGCATGAATTGTTGACCACATTATAATTACACAAAACGTGACATTGATTCAATTGGTTGAAAGCTAAAAGCAGCGCTAACTCATAGAAATTAAACTTTCTACAGATATCTACCGACTTTTTTTCTCAATAAGTTTAGTGAGAAAGGGACCAACAAGAACTCAAAGTACTTCCAACTCTCTATACAAATGGAATGTATAATAAAAAGTATACAATCTAATCTAACAATACATTGTAGGCTATTGCACTTTTTCTTTATCTGTTGTGTCATGTGTCACGTGACCGTTCGTGTAGCCATTTTGTAAATGTCCGTTGGTAATTATATGTCCATTGGTTTCATGTCTTAAAAATCCGTTTAGGGCTCCATTTTTAACACAGCCGTTCAAATCTCCATTTTGGAAATGTCCATTTAGGTCACCATTCTTGACATGTCCATTGAGATTGCCGTTTTTTATGTGTCCGTTTAGGTCACCATTCCTGAGGTGTCCATTTAAGGTACCATTCCTAAGGTGTCCATTGAGTTCTCCATTTTTAAGCTGTCCATTCAGATCACCGTTCTTGATATGCCCATTAGCCTCACTCTTTATCATTCCATTGGCTACAATAGTTTCATCGTTGTTGTTATTGTTGGCCACTGGTAAGGGCTTCTTTTTTGGCTTGTCTTTGTAAGCCTGCAAGTAGAAGTTCATGAACAGAACGATGAAGATTGTCGAATGCAGGATCAAACCGGCGGCGATTAATCTGAAACAAGAAAAGTAATGTTATGAGAGTTTTGTTGCAGATTAGAAGTCTTAAACAAAGTGAATAATCAATAATAATAATGATGAAGAATTTGAAAACGAAAAGGAATGCATACGTTATAAAAAAAGCTCTCATAAAGATCACTCGAAGAATCTGTAGAAAGTCATAGTAGAAATAGGCATGTCCTCGATTTTATTTAAAACCTCATTTATGACACCGTTTTGCAATGATTGAATGAATTTATCCAAACATCATCCGAGTACATTTCCTGATACAGGTCGTACAATACACTTTGAAACAACAGAAGCCTATGAAGTAAACAGACTATATCAGCATTAAAGTTGCACATGCGCTTAGATGGCTACTCAAAGGGTATAGAGATGGAATGAAATAGATATGACTCCACCGCTCCTGATGATTGCGCACGATTTGATGTTGCGTAGCTAGTTACTAACACATTACTGTGTGGTTAGGATAGCTCCTGTGCTTTTGTCTCAAATGCAAGATGAATGATTGACAATCTCTTTTTAGTGTTGTGTGATAGTAGTGGGAGCTAGTTTTACAGTGTATTTTTTCTTATAAGTACTCGTACAACTAATATAAACGCGGGAGCTTGGACGTTAAGATCGATAAATGTTTGTTATTTAATCACGTCAGACCCAAAGAACGGACCTTGATGTGGCACATAGGTTGATTATAGCCTAAGGAGAATTTTTGAAAGCTTACGAGCATAACCGCTGGCAACAACAAGTAGTTTCATGAATGGGGCAAGAATGGAAGTTGATGGTCGGATTAACAATACGAAGATCATAGAAGACAATGAGATGAGATGACTTAGATTTATGATAAGATGTTCTTAGATTTGAATACAGATAATAGTGGAGGTAGAGAGTACTTACTTGGGATATCCGCAGTCGTACACCAAGGCACTGATAGAATGGAAGAGCACCATGAAGAATTGGACCTGGAAGAAAGAGATGACGTTTTGAGTGTTCATAAGAATATTTATTTTACATTTTACATATTTCATCGGAGAATGAAAAATCGAAGAAGAAAAATCGGCTGCGAGCAGGATTTGAATATAAGACTTGATAGCAAAGAGCAGGGCTGTGATGGCTTAGTTAGTTGAGCGTCTGGAGGACTGTTCGAGTCACCCTCGAAATCGAATTTATATTTCCGCAAAAATGTTTTATTTATTGTACGTCTGCAGTTTTTACGCTAGCTAAACAAGTCATTATTGAGATGCTAATAAATAGTTTTGATCGTCTAATACAAGTCTAGCCACAAAAGCTTGCGGTGCGCAATGACTTTTACGAATGTACAATTTATGTTCTACTATAGTATGCACAGCACACGCTTGTCTTGTTGCAATGATATGACTGATTTATTAACTTATGTCTTTATCTTCTTTCAGTATTTTATCTTTCCTATCCTTTACTTTTGTCTAGGCAATGCCAGCTGTTCTCTAATATTTTATGAAAAAAAATGTATTGTCATGCTCATGCTCTTACTAGTAATTCAATTACTTATATAATGCACTAAGAGGGCTCTAATTAGTTGAAAAAAAAAACATGAGAAAGTATCCGAGCTTTCTCTGTTGTCGTGTTTCGAATGGTTTTCGTGATTCATTGGTGGATTTATATTAAGAGCTTCCAAGAAAATGATGTTGCCAAATGGCTTTTCGTTTCGCAATCAGCATAATTTTGGGGTTTTAAAGACAATGAAAAAATTATATTTGTCGGATTCATAATATTTTTATGACTGTAAATTGTTGTTTTTAATGTTCAATGCCGTACCACGAGTGCAATTATTTATATTTTATTGGAAATGAGTTTTTGCTTATAAAGGGAAGATGAGCATTCAGCATTATGATGCACTTAAAACATTACACTAAATTATAATAATGAAAATAACGGACGCAGTTTCCTGTACTAATTAAGAAAATTACCTTCATATTGTCTTTCGGTAAAATATAATCCGGACTACTGCGAACATTTAGTGTTGTTAGTAGGTGTATCCTAAAACCTTACTATTTAAGACTTAACATTTTATAGCGTTGTAAAAAAAGCCTTTATTTATGTAAAAGTTGATACTAACAATCTTTAGTTTTGTAAACAACCATAATAAAGCTAACAACTCAATTACGTAGCTAAAAACGCCGCAGGTGAAAATTAACAGAAGAATAAGGAATTTAGCATCTTTAACCGTCACGGCAGCCTATAAGATCCAATCAATCACCAATTTCACGAAAGAAAACATTACATCTTATTTAGTACGAGAAAATAGTAAAGAGTAAAAAGAAAATACTTCTAAGATATTACCGGAAGGAAAGAGATAACTGCATTATTTGGTCGAAGGAACAGGCATCATCGCTTTTTATGAGTATAAGCAGATTGTGCTTTAACAAGGAAAATTGGTGAGAAGTACTTCTTTAGAAAACTATTTTGCCCGACCTGGAAATCGAACCCAAATCTTGTTCAGCACTCGCTCTTGGCAACTCCTATAGACACAATCAAAACACGATTCATTTTATTTAAGAAACAAGAGATGTTCGTAGTTACCAAAGACTAGCACTTTTCCCGCGACTTCGTCCGCGTGGTTTACGTACTTTCCTAAATCCCCCTTTTCACCCCCTTAAAGGTTAAATTTCCAAAAACCCCTTCTTAGTGCTCCCCTACATTATAATAGGAAGCCGTGTGCAAAATTTCACATTCCTAGCCCTAGTAGTTTCGGCTGTACGTTGATATGTCAGTCAGTCAGTTCTCCTTTTATATATATAGATGATTCAATTCACTTAGCCAAGATTGTCGGTAGTGGAAGTACCCACGTTAATTTAAGTGTAAAACATTTTATAGAACGTGTGTTTGCTAACTCTAACGGAGAAAGGATACGCGTTCCGCTGGCTTGTGTTGCAACTATGGCTAAATGTTGCCCCCGCACGGCCAACTAGGACTGTGCTTGTGAAAATACTTGGATACATGAGATTTATATTGAATTTTATGACAGCCCTGTTGGTCTAGTGGTTAGAGACCCTGACTGCTATGCCGGAGGTCGTGGGTTCGATTCCCACGCAGGACAAATGTTTGTGTGATGAGCACGATCATTTGTTCTGTGTCTGGGTGTAATTTATCTATAATATGTATGTATTTAGAAATATATAAGTATGTTTATCAGTTGTCTAGTACTCATAACACAAGTTCTGCTTAGCTTGGGACTAGATGGCGTTGTGTGATGGTTGTGGAATATTTATTATTATTATTATTAATTTTACGATGGTTTTTTTTGCTATACGAAAATAGTCTCTAGTAACAGTAAAGTTTGGTCGAAAGTTGTCTGGTGTCTATCGGAATGGTCCAACAGTTCGATGAGCTATAGTAGAAGAAGAAGCTGTTCATCAGGGACAATTATTTTATGCGTAGTCGTTGCTACCGATTGGAGAGTAAAGAAATATTTGATTGAAAAGTTTTAAATCAATAATAATAATTACTTCTTTCAACCGATAGATGTTTAATAAAATTATTACGCATAATGTGCTATTTGAGAATGGCAATATTAATAGGGTTAAAAATTTTGTATTTATATCGCTCAGAAATATGAAACTTAATTTTATAATATAATAAGTACGAGTATCTTAATATTTTTGTCTTAATTTTCACATCTTTTTTTTTCTAAATTTAAATTATTGTTTCGTAACATTTTATCCAACAACCGCAGTACAGCAGTGCCGTACGTGGTATATCCTACCCAGTTGCGCAAACGCAGCTCCGTGGAAAGGAATGCTAGGCGCGGTGACCGATCCTTATTGGTGGTTCCACGTTAGTGACGGAAGTGTTCGCGGTAACACCGCCACTTTATTATTAGATTTAATTAATAGCTATTCAAAATTTTTTTTTTGTATTTTATTAATTACTAACTGTTGCCAGCGGCTTAAAAAAACTATCCTATGTGTTAATTCAGGTCGCGGGACGTAAAGGGCTATTGAAGGACACCGTAGATTTTAGTCAGTACAAGTCTGACAGTCCCTCCCGCCCTGCCCTGGGTGGGAGGACTCATTTGATGATTTTATAACGATAAAAAAAACATCGGATGTCAAAACCCAAAGAAACTAATGAAACAATTTCATCGATGATCAATTAACCGGTTAGCTTGTGAAATATTCTAAAGTAATTCTGTAGAACTATGCTCTATAGGACTATGAGCTAGTCGACGACCTTGTAATAGATTTTCAACTTTATACCTTTTATCACACAGTTGAAAATCCATTGCAGACCAACTACCTGAACATTGAAGAGCAAAACATTTTGGCTTCAAAAGATTGCCAACTCTAAGTTCTAAAATATAAAGTTGGAAATGTATTAAAACGTTTCTTATAGAGAATATCATAGCTGTTCGTGCCGCTAATTAGCGCAGTAACCGTCAAGCAGACCGTGTTTTTAGTTTATCTAGATCGTTGAGTGTTGGTCTGTCTGTACGCTGTGTCGGAATTAAGTGCTGGTTCGAGTCAGATGTTGTGCAAAGTAGAGGAAAATGTTAAGATTTTCTAATGTTAACTAAGACTTGTATACGTTTAGTATAAATTTAGCGTCACGGATTTACAAGCTTGTATTTCTATTCCATTGATATTTAGAATACCATATATAGACGCATAAACGTATGCTTCGGTATCGTAAAGATTTTTTTGCAATGAAACATTCAAAACTGGAAATGAAAGATTCGGCCTCGACGTGTGGAGTTGCGATGGCCTAACTGGTCAGGCGTCTTTTTTTATATCGTGGTAAAATCATCAAATGAGTCCTCCCACCCAGGGCAGGGCGGGAGGGACTGTCAGACTCGTACTGACTTAAATCCACGGTGTCCTTCACTAGCCCTTTACGTACCGGGGTCACGGTAATTCGTAAGTCCCGCGACCCCGGCAGGCTTTGGCCCTCTACAGGCCCCGTCAACTGGTAAGGCGTCTGGAGTAATTATCCAGAAGACGCGGATTTTTTATGTCTGATTTTTTAAGCAACTAGTCTAAATTGAGAGTTTACTAAATAAGATCAAACAAGTAGTTCTATTCTAACAAAAACCTAATACTATACTTGAACATGAATGATCGAAATAAAGCGTAGAGGGAATTTTAGGACACGCTAATTCGTGTTATAAAAGATGAGGGTAAATCAGAGGAATAGATCTTGGTAATCCTCTAACAAACTAAGCTGAATGGAAGTTCTCAAGTAAATTCTAAAAATAATCTTAACTTTAAATAAAGTTTAAAAACTGAAAACTCTATTACAGAAAAAAAGGGGTCTAAAAAGGTTGAAACAAGAAAATGACTCAAATAGAAATTAAGAAGTTTATAGGTACAAAAATCTTCAATGTAGAGCCATGGTCGCACCCACTGAACGGTTTAATAGTTTAGTTGCTACTGTGGCTGGGTTGCGGGACTCACGAATTATCGTGACCCTGGTACGTAAAGGGCAATTGAAGGACACCGTGGATTTTAGACAGTACGAGTCCGACCGTCCCTCCCGCTCTGCCCTGGGTGGGAGGACTCATAAGATAATATATAATAAGCTAAAATCATAACCTTTCCTTTTGGCTTCGTCGTAGTCTGGTAAATAAATTATGTTCATCAAGGCTTCTCTTCTTCAACAGTTTAATATTTTATAACTGGATACTTACTAGTTGCAGTGTTGTGAGGTGCTTCTTCCACCACAAATACTTCTGGTACTGAGGTCCCATCGCCGCCAGCATATAATAGCTGTACATGATCACGTGCACCAGGTTGTTTACGATGTTCGAGAAGGTTCCATGTCCACCTAGAACATTTGAAAGACTTATTAGTTGTCGTCCAAAGCAAATAATAAATAAATAAATATTCCACAACTATCACACAACGCCATCTAGTCCCAAGCTAAGCTGGGAATCGAACCCACGACCTCCGGCATAGCAGTCAGGGTTACTAACCACTAGACCAACAGAACTAAGAATTTATACTTTTATTACATCAAGAGCTACTATATAAAGACAATTAGTGCTCGTCAAGGCGAATCAAATGAGTCCAGACTTGATAGGGTTGCATCGTTTCATTACAGGGTTCCTACGGCCACCTTCCAGCTCCATCATCAGATCAGCTCCATTTTATAATACTGCGTTGTCACTGTATATTCAAAAATTTGAGCTCAAACAGGAACCGGGAAGTGTGTCAAATTGAACTTACAAGATTGGACAGAACGGTAACTAAAAGTGAAATTGAATAAAAGAATTGTTTTAAATTATGTTTGTCAAGATGGCCAGACATGGATGAGGGATGGGGCCAATTAAAATGACCTACAAATATGTTAACATTTATGTCTATTCTGCCCCAATCAACCCTCTTGGAAACTTGTAACAGAAACAGTCATTATTGTTCCCACTTTTAAGCTTTTAAGACAGAGGCGTCCTCCCTGCGAGAGGTCCCGATTGGACCCAGTGCAGGTTGGCAGATTTCATATATGTTTTCGAATTTTTGGTTCTAGGATAGGTGATAAAAAAAATATACAAAGTAATGTAACTGTTTAAGATCGAATCTGCAATCTATAACTCGTTTGTCAGGGCCATTACGATTGGGCCGCCACTGGTCTCACATTCTTGACAAAGCAATTTATTGTCAAAATTGAAGTATTCATCTCAAACCATATAATTAGTAAGTAGTATGTTGTTTTCATCCCTTTACTTTATGTTTAAAGAAAATGTTTTTGTCTAAATCTTTATTGCTTTATTAGTTTTTATCGTTTCATCAGGCAAAAAGCAATAATACCGATTCACTTCCTTATTCTTAATAAATCCATAAGTGTGAACATCTTTAAGAGTGTTTTTCATGCGGAACGCATTGAATGACTAGACACCTAATTTAAAAAATACACAATTTTGATTTTAGAAACAAAAAACTAAAGCAAAATAATGCGCGAGTGAAGCCACAGGAAATACTAGTTATTAAATGTCTAAAAGAAAACAATCAACGATTAACATTTAACATTGCTCTTACTGATTGTAAAAGATAAATACTTTATGATGTCTTTTCCTGTAACCTCAGTCAAGGAAACACTGAATGAAATTGCTGTAAATTATTATGATGGCAACATCGTCGAGTTTTATTACGTAAATTGAGATTTACAATGGCGTTTATGGAGGAATTGATAGAGGTATATATTGGAGGAAATATGAAGGATATGTATTATTGCCATAATAAATAAGTTAGTGCGTAACACAAAGACGACCGTAATACCTGTCATTTTGACATTGATTGATGAACTGGCAAAATGAAATGCATTGACATATCATTCGGAGTCAATCTTTTGATTCGTTCTTCGTATTAAAATTTTCATATTTTTATTCCGAATATTTAGAACATTAAGATTTAGCACATTTCAAAGAATCACTGAATGATTTGAAATTTACGTCTGTAGATAATAGAGTTAAAAAATCGAATTAGTCCGTCAATTAAAAATATTTGGCACGTATTTTTTCTTTTGTGACGTAAACCAAAATAAACGGAGATACGAAACTTTAAAAATTATCAAGACGTCACAAGCAAGTACAGTATTTAATTATTTCGGATTTCACGAGCGTGGAAGACAATGGGTCTCGAATTTTGATGCATTGTATCTTTGTGAATAAAATGAATGTTGATGCATTGAGTTTTTTTTTTAATCGTGGTAAAATCATCAGTCCATCGTCATGACCTGCGTCATGCGGTAGGTCAGGACGCCGTGACGCCTATCCAGCCACTCCTCAAAGAGGGGTCTTG
Source organism: Agrotis puta (assembly GCA_943136025.2). NCBI lineage: Eukaryota > Metazoa > Arthropoda > Insecta > Lepidoptera > Noctuidae > Agrotis > Agrotis puta. The sequence goes on from OW964168.2 coordinate 2,902,999, forward strand.
CCGCGATTGCGGCGTGCCCGTGATGCATTGAGTTAGCAAAAGAAAAAAATACGTGTCCATAATTTTTTTTAAACTCTAGCTGACGGACTACTATTACATTTGCAATTTATTGATGCTGTCAACATGGCTATTATAGCTACTCGTTAGTTGAGCTGAGAGCAGTGGTATCGGCCCCAACTTACGACTTTTAAGGTCGTGGGTTTGAACCCAACTATGCGCATTACTTTATGTAATTTATTTCACCACGCCTGCTCTCAAATCTGTCAAGGAAAACATCGTATGGAATCCGGCATGTCCTGGAACTAAAAATTCAAAGTCATGTGACATAGCTCACAAGTCATGTGACATAGATATCTACCAATCAACACTGCGCCCGCGTGGTGGATTATGGCCCACTCTCTCTCACAGAGGGGATGCGTCAGGATTGTAATTAAAAGTTTGAAATGCAACTGAAGCGGTAATTAATAAATAACAGATTATAGACGCTGATGAAATAAGTAGGTACTTATAGTGCCTCAGATATTATTTTCTGTCATTTATTCACTCGATACGAAATAACAAGAAATATTTGATCATAAATAGAATAACTCGAGACACTGCTCAAAAACTTAAACATGGACAACCAGTACAAATTCTATTCTTTTATTATGTTTGTAACAATGGACAGGTTAATAAAATCTAACGATGTGCTTAATCAAAAAAGAGGGACTGGCCTTTCCGGTGAAACTTCTCTACGACTGCCAGTCGCCATTCATCAACTGATAACCTTTTCCTATTACCGATTTGTTTTGATTATAACGGGTCTTGGGGGTCTAATCTCTAATCACGAAACCCGTGGTTTCGGCCTCAGCAACGGATTTCTACGCCCTGTAACATCGAGCCTGAACTAAATGAATGATATTACAGTTTGACAGATAGCTTCTTCAAGTCCGCGCCACCACTCATGACCTGCGGCTAATTCGTGCTACTAAATATTTGTATGTCATTTGTTTGATATAATGAGGTAGGCACTAGTGTCGCATCAAAAGGACTTGTGGCTGTATTATCCGTCCGCAAATTTGGTTTTGACGTTAGTTACGTTCGTACATCCGTATCCGTACCTGTGTCTTCTTTCACAGGCTTAGAAAGTAGACCCCTTGTTGTATCTGACCTTCATTTATTTGGTCACCTCACTGGCCCTAAGATGTTTTCACTTTCAATTTGTAATGGTCTGTTTCTCATGCCCGACTAACGAACTTTTGTACAAAGTGACACTAAAAACATAGAGATTTCTATGAGTTTGAGGTCAGATTTGTGTCTCCGGAACTCGAATTCCGGCGAAGAGCGAAGGTCATTGACGCTATAGAACGGAAGAACACAAGTGACTTTAGGCTGGTGCTTTAGTGCTTTTTTAGCGTTGACGTCTTAGTGATTGATCTGTGATCATATTTGGTAAAGCAATATCAGTTTTAGAGCATTTAAAGGGCAGCTTGTTTATTAGAGCAGTAATTAAAATGACAAGCAACCTATTAACATACTGTTCTCCAGTAGACAATATCGAAGATGTGAAGAAAAGTATTGAAGTGGAAATCACGTTTCAGACAGAGGAATATGGAAAGATAATCGACTATAATATGGATAGGCGAATTTATAAACGTGGCAGGAAGAACTGGAAAGCTATGACGCAAAACTACCAAAAGAGGAGAAAATTGGATGAGATATACACTCATCATTGGGTGGCTATATGTTGAAGAAGCATAAAAAATTGTTGGTTGATGTGGACGACCCCTTACTATCCGGAATTCAGTAAGATAGTGGTGTACTTATAAATATTGCCGGATATTATAAATAGCAAGGCCGAATACTTGGAAGTGTCGGATACATTTTTCATCTACATAGATTTATAACGTCATCAGCCAGGTATTGGTACTTACCAGCAATGAATTTCACAAGCACCCAGGCCTCGAACGGAGTCAGTGAGTGGTGGTACAGATGCAGCCAGCTGATCTGGTTCTTCTTCTTACGGAGAACGAAGAACACGGTGTCTGCGAACTCTGACAGCTTCGAGAAGTAGTACACCCAGCATAGATGTAACATCTGTGGAAGACAAAAAGGTTTAAATGAGGAGTTGTTTAATCAGAATTTCCATTTTTACACTAAGGATATCTTTTACGGCGTGTTGTGTTCCACGCGCGCCTCAAGGAATGTCAGCATAGTGACGGGGATTCCCTGCCGGGGTCGCGGGACTCGCGAATTACCGTGACCACGGAACGTATTGAAGGACACCGTGGATTTTAGTCAGTACGAATCTGACAGTCCCTCCCGCTCTACCCTGGGTGCGAGGACTCATTTGATGATTTTACCACATTTAAAAAAAAAGGATATCTCTTAAAAGTTGTGGGTTCGTTTCCCGTGTTTTCCGGGTTTGACACTCTAAGGAGCTACATAATAAGATTAAAAAGTACTGCTTCAAAAATGTCAGGTTTGCCAGATTTTTGCAATGTATTGAAACAAGATTTACATGCTTTTCGAAAGATTACGTCAATTCAATACTTTTTTGTTGTGTCCATCATCGACAACAATTGCATTCGGAATTCATTTTCGAAGTATGCGCCTAAACCGGAATTTCTTGTTCATTGATTGCATTTTTATTATCGGAGACTTTCTTTTTTTTTAAATTACAAGATGTTATGCATGTAGTTCAAATGCATAAAATTTGTTATAAGGCTATATTTTTGTTACCTAGTTTAGATCCTGGTCAGTGTTTCATGGTCAACTCGTCGTAATCGGTATTGAGTCTAAATTTTGTCGAGATATTATATTTAAAGGTCGTAGTCACGACAAGACAGTTGTAAGTTTTAAACTGAACTGATCGTTTCAAAGATAGGTTTGCTCACTATGAACAACTATAAGTTTTTAAACTGACATGGTCAGTAACGCTATCATTAGAAGAAATAATAAACACAGTAAATATCTCAATTTTTAAGTTCTGTAACAAGTTTCTAGCATGCCATACATCACCGATGAGAAAGTAATCTTATTCTGTTATCACACACTTACATCGTCGGGTAGGATATTTAACTTCAAAAACCAAAACATCAGCAAACAAAATGTCAACACGACATAATCAACAGTTTAATTTTTCAATGAATCAGAATGACATTAGCTTAAAATGTCAACACGTCAGATGAGCAACGAATGTAAATAACATTGATTCATAATATCATTAGTTCAATATATCGAGACTTTGAAGTTTAGATGAACCACGAATCTGAATATCATTGATTTAGAACATAAAGTTATTTCATTAATTAACAATATAATTGTGTTTTTTTTTAGAAGGCTATTCAACAACAAAAATCAAGATTAACTTGAAGGTAACTTTCGTTTATTGTTGACAAAAATATCATGCGTTCATTATCTTGTGGCTACCTACAATACAAAAAACAAAAAATCATTTGAGAGTAATTTAGTAATATTCTATATTATATTATAATAAAAAAATCAAGGTCTACAAAACCACCGCACTTGACCGTCGTAATGAACTTGCTTCCGTACAACGGTACAGTGAAAGCCTTCTCGGCTCAGCTGCTGTTACGTCACCGCTCTCCGGTTGAAAGTGAAACTGACATTGCGACTTGAACTCGTTTTTTATAGGTTTTATTGATGACAAAATTGTTGTTTTAAAAGTAAATGTGTGTGTTATACGTTTAAAGTCCTTTATTGTTTGAGTGTGAGAGTTTTTAAGTGTTTATTGGTGGTAATAGAAGTGGGGTTTTGGCTTCGAAAGTCATTTTTTTGAAGGCAGATAGACAGGTGTCTTTAGCCATGCCAGCAGTCTTTTTTTAACACAAATTCAAGGACTATCGCTATTGAAGATATTAATTTCGATAGCGACAGTGAAATTTATGTCATATTTCCTTGTAAAAATGTAAAAAATTTCGCTGGAATTCAAAGTATAAGTATACACTACATAATTTACTGGTCGCTCCACCTATTACTCATCTTTAGCATAAAACCCCTTCCCCACTCCTGCGCAATAGGTTACTTGAATACGGAGAAGGTCCTTAAAAGGTCTTATTATTTCCTCACAAATAGTACTGGTAAATACTAAGAGATCTGAATAAGGAAAATAGGCAATTTTTGCTTTGTGTCGTTGTCTGACGGAAGGATGCTGCTCGCAAAAAAATAAATATGAAGATAATCAGCTAAAATGACGACAGAAGATAAAAAACAATGAAGTGTACTAGTTGACAGGTTCTTTCACCTCACCGTTTTTGTTAGTTTTTCTAGGAATGGACCACAAAACAGACATCTTTTTAAGGTGGTAAATTTTTTTTTTTTTGGCCATATACACCGTGACCGACGTGAAGGGCTATTGAAGGACACCGTGGATTTTAGTCAGTACGAGTCTGACAGTCCCTCCCGCTCTGCCTTGGGTGGGAGGACTCATTCGAAGATTTTACCACGACAAAAAAAAGATTGTATAATCAACAGAGGACTCATGTCCTGAAGCTCTGATTGTCAGACAGAGACTGTCAGACTCGTGACCAGTTGTACCTAGTGAATAATCTATTAGAAGGATAACTAACAAACCGCAGTTTAAATTCTGATGAAGAATCTTCTTGCTTAAAAATCAGGATTTAACATCCAAGTGTGAATTTAAAAAGCTAAATTGACTAAGTTCAAGAAACTCATAGGAAAAGTGGTTCAAAAAACACATTAGCATTTTGACAGCGAGCGTTTCTCTTTCGAATTAAACTTCAGACTATTGTGTTTTTTATCATTCCTTTTCAAAATATTTATGAAGGTTTGAATATACTTTCATCATTGATTCTTTTTTAATCTGTCTGAGAATTACGTGATCTTGTGAATCTGGGTAACTAATAGAAACTAATTAATACGTCCCAATTGACAAAACGCCCCAGCATTCTTGCACTCAAACTAACTGCTCGGAACTTCACGCGAGTGTGGCCGCTGTTGGCGTATATCATGGCCGTGGCCGAGGGCTGTTTTGAACAAAATTGCCCTCAAAATCGTCTTATTTCAATGAATATCTTAGGAGATATCATAGTTTCAAAATAATCCCACAACAAAATAATAAATAAATGATAAATAATAAATAAATATTCCACAACTATCACACAACGCCATCTAGTCCCAAGCTAAGCAGAGCTTGTGTTATGGGTACTAGACAACTGATAAACATACTTATATATTTTTAAATACATACATATTATAGATAAATTACACTCAGACACAGAACAAATGATCGTGCTCATCACACAAACATTTGTCCTGGGTGGGAATCGAACCCACGACCTCCGGCATAGCAGTCAGGGTCATTAACCACTAGACCAACAGGCCTGTCAAAATAATTACTGTCTGGGCATGTCATAAATGTGGCGGTAAGATTCCTCTTTGTTGAGTGGTTGGAGAGAGAGAACCGAGTCCTCACCTTCAACCTGACGCAAATCCACCCGGGAATGGTTGTTTCGGGAGGAACCTCAGGGATTCGGTGGCAAGCGAGGGGAGTGGGGAGCAGTTGGAACGCGTGAGGAAAAGGACATTCTCTACCTCTCGCCCCAGCCACCGCTGAAGACGCCCAGGGCGTTGGAAATCGCGGGCCCTTTTTCAGCCGCTTGCCGAGGGCAACGGGAGTAATGGGTAACTAGCCGTCCACCGAGGACAAGGACTGAGTCACGGCGCGTCGTGTTCCACGCGCTCCTCAAGGGAACTGATGAGGACGGGGCCAAAGGGCCCAACGCCTAACTTTACGTGGGTGAAACCTTGGGCAGAAGTTAGTATACTAATAAAAATGTTCAATAAAAAAAATATATCTACGCTTATATTATAAAGCTGAAGAGTTTGTTTGTTTAGTTCAAAGCTCTAATCTCAGAAATTACTGGTTCGAATTCAAGAATTATTTATGTATTGGATAGTTCGTTTGTCGAGGAAAAGAACGAAATAAGCCGCGATCAACAGGTAGTACTTTATTTAAGTATAAATGCATACAAACAAAATTTACGGGTTATAAAAATATAAAGACGAGGAAAAACAACAATAAATTAATTTTATAACTTGTTTGCCAGTTTCTTATGGAAATTTTCGCGAGCTTTGTCTGTTTGCTTATGGGTCTCTCATTAGGCAATAATTTTTATTATATATATCTAAAATACCGAAAGAATCGGCTTGGTTGGATCCAATTCAACAATTGAATTCACAAATGCGTTAGTGGAACAATATGCTTTTATAAGTTACTAGCGGCTCATCCCGGCTTGTCACGCATGGTTACGATAAATAGTCTATGTTACTCAGTTGTAGCTTTCTAATGGTGAAAAAAAATTAGCAGAGACGTTTTTGAGTTTATTTATTGCTAGCCTTTGCCAGCGGCTTAGCCCGCTCCTACCCTCCCCCTTGTGTGTATGTCACTCAGGACCAATACAGGTTTCTACCAGTGAAACAATTTTTAAAATCGGTTCTTTACTTCCGGAGATTACCCCCTACATACAAACAATCTTTACCTCTTTATAATATTAGTATAGATGTATAGACAAACATACACAGAAATACAAATCTTTATAATATTAGTGTAGACTAACTATTCCTCGCGGTTGCACCCGCTACTCGGCTCCTATTAGTCGTGGCATTGTGTTATATAGCTTTCCTCAGTAAATAGACTATCTACTAACACAAAAATATTTTTCTATTCGAACTATTCGTTCCTGAGATTAGCGCGGTCAACCAAACAGACTGTTCGGCTTTTTAATATTATTATAGCATAAAGTAAAGATTAGCAAGGTTATCTACTTATTTAATAACAATAACGTCAAGAAGTTTAATAAAATATAGTAAATATTAGACAGATGACATTTTATAAACCTACATTTACATACTGACTTGCATTTCCGGATTGAATGGTTCTAAATCTTTGATAAATATCAATTAAGAAGGAAGTATAAATCAGTGTGTATATTTTATAAGCAAAATGACGCTTTAAAAATTCAGGTTGGTATTAAGGATTAATGTTTTAGAGTTGAAGGAATTTGTAAGGAGTGGTACGCACGAGCAGAGCTTTATGTTTTTTTTAGTATTTGTAAATTTATTCAGACTGGACTTTATTCTTATCTCCCTCGGGAACACTGCATTTTTTGGGATGAAACCCTATGTCCGTGTCTGTACACCTTTTCTTTTCGTTCATCGTGGTAAAATCATCAAACGAGTCCTCCCACCCAGGGCAGAGCGGGAGGGACTGTCAGACTCGTATTGACTAAAATCCACGGTGTCCTTCAATAGCCCTTTACGTTCCGGGGTCACTGTAATTCGTACAGTCCCGCGACCGTCTTTACACCTAACAGAAATTAACTTTCACATTTGATATTATAAATGCGACAGTTTGTTTGTTCCTCTTACTTAGGATAAGGATACATTTGCACGTCAGCACTATTTGCGAATGTCAAATAACACCTTTGTATATACTTAAGCTCTCGTGCATTCGATGCTTACGCCCCTTCGTACATAAGGCGACGCAAGTCTCCAAAGTACCAAAAGTCGTAAGGTATCAAGTCTGTGATACCTTACGACTCTGGTATCCATTGACGCGTGCCTGTGTACGAACCTCTATGGATTAGTATTGCGATAGTCGCCTGGATATCAAAGTCGAAGGGGCTAAGAGTCATAATATATGATAAAAAAAATCTATCACTTTATAAATGAATTGCGAGGTCTTTTCCTATGTAATTAATTATTGACTTTGACAGTAGCAAAATGACAGTTCAATATTAATCTAAGTAAATATACACCGATTAGTTGTCTAACTGTCCTTTTAATCTGTTTCAGTTTTGATGTTAATCGCAGTTTGAATTATTGGGTCCGTTTCTTTTATCCTCATCATCTGCCTAGCCTTTTCCCAACTATATTGGGGTCGGCTTCCAGTCAAACCAGATGCAGCTGGATATCAGTATTTTACATGGAGCGACTGCCGGTCGGACCTCCACAATCCAGTAACTGGGTAATACGATACTCCGTGGTAAGACTGGTTGTCAGACTTTAGAGCTTCTGACTAACAGTAACGACTGTCAAAGATCTACAAATGACAGCCGGGACCAACGGCTTTACGTGCTATCCGAGACACGGAGGACACTTATGACAGATGGTCACCCATCCACAGACCAACCTCGGCAAGCGCGGCTTAACCCAGAAGATCGGCCTGTGCAGCTGTAATTATTTAGCCACGAGCTCTTTTTTCCTGCGAGTTTTAAATGCTAAGGCGCAACTGATGGATCGTGGGACAGTTTGATTCGCGGGACTATCTAAATACGGTACCTACATCAAATTTTTGTAATCGATGAAACCACCACTGGGATTACGTAGTGGGTTACAATTATAGCCCCCTCCGTCTCACAGAGATGAGCACGGAGTCCCAGCAGTGGGACAATTGTATGCTTATGCTCATGTATTCCTTGGCCTAAAATGTGATACACTTAAAAACGAACACTTTGTCCAATGAGTAATCAAGTACAATCTGCTACACGTACCGTTGAGTAGAATTTAAACACATTACATCTCATCAACGAAATCAATATTTTGAATGCACTTGAATTTTATTCAAATTATGTTCTTTATTCCAGCTCAAGTATTTGTTATCATAAAAGTTAATTTAATCTATAAAAGCTTTGAATAGAGTATGTAAACAATAATGCCGTTTTTGTCTAAGTATCTATAAGCGATACCAAAATACTTAAATGCTTAAATTAAAGCGCGTAGTTGTAATTTGAACTTTCAGTACTGGAACTAGCGTTGAGAATTAATTACATTTATTTTTTAGGCATTTATAAGTGTAGCATAATTTAGTAAAAACGGCGCTTAAGTCTTTACAATTTATTTTAATAAGGCTTTAAATAAACATCTCATAAAGATAATGATCACAAAAATCTACAAGTATACTATCAGAATCACGTAATTGTAAATCTAAAAATAATTATTCTAGCTTATTTTTAAACGACCATGACATTGATATTTAAAATTATAAACAAATCGTAAAGTTTCCAGATTGTTATATAATTATCATTATAATAAACAGACTTGCCATATGAGAGGTCGTTGATATTAAATGCTTGAGAAGTACGAATAGCATAAAAGTAGCCGAATATGAAAAAATAATTTAGTATTAATATTAAAATTTTGACAAATCTATCTTATTGTAAATGTGTTAAGGTATCTATTGGAAAGTTAATTACTGCTTTTTTTGAAGTTGGTCAAAAAGAGTTGCATTTTGATGTTCTTTTTATGAATGCTCAGGTTCTTTTTTAAATGTTATGATAAATAATAGCTTTTTATAGTTACAAAATAAATATTGTAGGTATGTATGGAACTAGATGAAACCATACCAAAAAAAAACTCTTTTAAAAAGAGAACTGAATAGGAAACAACATTTATTTTCTTGAAATCAATCATATTTTATAGGGAAGCCAATTTACCAATTAGTATTTCAAACTGTTGTGTTACTAGTTTTATTTAAACATATTTAAGTTATTTACATTCCAATTGTTAATTTCATATGAAGTTATAGATTATGTTTAATCTTCTTATGAGAAAAAAAAACCTTTGTAAGCCACAAATGTGACAGAAATACTTACAATTATTAGAAACAGAAATTCTACATTAGAAAAACAGTTTCGACACTTCAAAGCCTTTCGACCTTTCCTTTTCACTATACAAACATAATAAATAGCGAACTTTGCAATTTCACTTTTGTATGTATAAACAAAATATTCGAAAGCCATTTGTCGAGAAGATGGTACCGTTGTACGATCTTGACGCCTCTAGGCAAAGACTAATGACATTAAGCAGAACTGACAACGAACAAGGTTAAGTAGGTACATTAGTTACATTTAGAAACTCGTGCCTACACACTTAGGGGAACAGTGTATAAGACGGGGACGCGAGGTATGAGGGGAAATCACACACTTAAGGCAAACTAAAAACAATACTAAAGTACCGCAAGCGCTAACGGGACGCTATTTGTTAATGGCCGCTTGCAAGTGACGTCCTGATGGCGTTTGCGCTACGATACTGTTGTGTTAAGTATGCCTAAAGAGTGTATGTCCCCATTATACCTCGCGTCCCCGTCTTATACACTGTTCCCCTACCATAAGTGACACTAAATGTAATATCTAGAGATTTGGGCTCTGCATTTAAATGTTGCGGTCGTTTAGTGTTAATGAAATACTGAGTAAAAAAGATTTCGTAGATAAACTATACACTTAATCTGTGTGTAGTCAGTCGGTGTGTAGTCTCAATGTTTTAAGCTTTTATTACGATACCGACTTTGGGTTTATATTATCAAAATATGATTATTACCCATTTGATATGATGAATTTAAATAAAAGTGACAAAACTACTATGGGAGATGGCAGCCTGCCGGGATCGCGGGACCTAGGGATTATCGTGACCCCGGTACGTAAAGGGCTATTGAAGGACACCGTGGATTTTAGTCAGTACAAGTCTGACAGTCCCTCCCGCTCTGCCCTGGGTGGGAGGACTCATTTGATGATTTTACCACGATAAAAAAAAAAAAAATGGGAGATGGCAGTAGTAAATTGAAATTGACGTGGACGTTCGTCCTAAATAAAAAATAAAAATAAAAGGAAACTGTATTATGTTATGCGTCTATTTGTTTTCATTGAAATTTTCTTTTTATTAAAAAATGAGCGACAGTTCTAAGTTTAAATTATGTATTATTTTGAAAATCGTTACGTTTCACGTTACACATAAAATTGCTTTTTAATGTTCAAAATATAAACTGCCTGCTTTTCAATTTATCATTAGCGTGGACAAAAAATTGCAAGAAAATAAGCTGACGAATGTTTAACAACTGATTAGGCTCGAAAATTAAAGTGAGAATAACTCGTGCGCACATTATATAACTTCGAATTGCGTTTTTTACATTACATAAATTAGCCTCTCACATAAAACATGTGAGAAGAAATGTGTGTATTAAAAAGCAAACATATTGTCATTAAAAACGGCTTAGCACATCGAACACATCTTTTCGGCACTAAACACTGACTTAGCATAACATTTTTTTGGCCAATTAGTTGCTGGTTTTTCCTCGTACATGTATATTATCTCTCTTTACTTGGTGTTTGTTGTTATTGTTAAATTTTGGGTCTAAAATGTTCTCTTATAATATTTATCGTACTGCACTTACTATGTTCTTTTTCTGCATAATTTTTAAGGTGAACTGGTAGAAAATACATAGGGCATTATTTTCTAGCTAATAAGAATGTGTCAATGTTATGTTCATTTTTATTTTAGGACATACTACTTTTGGATACAAAAAAATGTGTACTTTTCTTACGTTTACTTCGCACATACGTGCAAGCGCTTCTGTACGTAAAACGTTATGGTTCTCCTGCTCTTATCCCATTCTATCGGAACAGTATATTTAATCACATAGGAACTTATTTATAAATTACCATCTCAGTAGTCACCCCCCCCTCCCTTTAGCCACATCATCCTTCGTAGAATGCTTTATCATATACACCTTACTGGAATGTACCTTCTGCGTCACATTTTCATAATCTACAGTTCATTATAATGGTGGTTTTACTTTCTACACCTTCACACTCATGGAGAGTACCTAATGAGACTGTTGATAGTTCAATAAAGTATGGAAAGGTAGAAAGTTTATTGATTTTGCATAATAGCTGTTTAGCAAACATTTTGGTAGGCGAATTTTGAGATCGAGTGGTAAAATTGAATAGGTGATCATTGGATTCCTTTTCTCTTCTTTTTTATGAGGCAGGTTTACTGATACATCATTTAACTATTTATAGTAATTTCGATCTCTCGCTGCCAAATAGTCAGCGATTCCATTTACAGTATTTTTATCAATTGGTTTACGAGATCATAAAGGTTCGATTCGATTCGGATCTTGGCACTATTATAACTGATCCCTATTACATTCCCAATAGGTTCATAATATATTAGATTACGTTCTGAGCTCCGCATAAATACAGCGTAGCACTGCTGCGCGGTTGTGTAACCTCGACTGCCGCTTTGCTCGAAATCAGCGCTGCAGGCAGCTCTGCTGCGCGAGGCCATTGTGGCGGGAATGCTGCGTGTTGCTGAGACCGTAATCATGTCTTTTTGATCTTAGTGAATAGATTATTTAAAAAGAAAAATATATCTCCAACAAATAGGTCAATTTATTCACACCGTGACGCGATGCTGTACTAGCGCACGTTTCAATAGATCGACTCAAAATCTAACTTTATTTACTTCACGAAAAGATACACATTTCCAGCATCGTCGCGTCGCGTCGCGTTGCGTCGCGTCCTCGCGTCTATCACCCCATTATCGAAATTCCAGAAACGATTATAATAATTAAATGCATTATATTTAATAACATGATCTATATCTTTACTTTTCGATCTTAGTGATCCTTTTTACAAAAATACTAATATAAATCAGTTATAAGGTTCATTATTGCTTACCCGTCTCGCTTTCTCACTGTCACTGTAGTCCACGGGTTGGCACGACAAGCTGTAGTCTCCCCACCATCCTGATGCTAAGTGCTGTTGACAAAAATACATTATGTTAAAAAAAAAACTTATTAAGCGTTTCCTAATGAAAAGACTCCTTGGAACTGGAAAGAGGACGTACTATTATTTCCTTCAGGAATATGATTGATTCCTTTCAGGTGTGGGAAAGAGCAAGATAGAACAAAAAAGGCTTTAAATAAGCCTCTTTGTACACAACGCGTCGAAAGTCTCCGATACACAACGCGACACAAGTCTCCGAGTCACAACGTGATGCAAGTCTCCGATACCTTCGACTTACGACATCGCGATACAAATCCATAGAGATTCGTACAGGCACGCGTCAATGGATACCAAAGTCATATGCTATCGTAATCGTACAAATGGACTTAATGTCGGCTTCGAAGGCGTGTTTATCGAAAATTATCACACGGAAACGTAATACAAACGGTATTCTATGTGTTATTTCAAACTGGCTAAACGGATATTTTTGAAAGGATCAGTCAGGGACATCCCTGACTGATCCTTTCAAAAATATCCGTTTAGCCATTCTGTCGTGATTGAGCAGGAAACAGAGATCCAATCATCCATCTTCGAATTATCTTGGAATATAAAATTGGGTCTAGTTTTTTTTTTAAATGTTGCTCCACACTAGGTTTTTCTCCTGTGTCGTGGGTGCGTTTACAAACATATAAACTCACATACACAAACACCCAGACCCGAAACAACTACTTGTAGATCATACAAATATTTGCTCCGCGCGGGAATCGACCCTGCGACATGCAGCGCAACAGTCCAATCGCTCAGCCACTGCGCGTGCCGTAGATTCTAAACGAAACATAACACAACAAAATAAAATTGCAACTGAAAGTAATTATTCGGTAACTTTTATTTCTGTACGTTATGTCTATTGTAAGTAGAAGTGTTGCCTTGACCGTATTGTCTGGAATTTTGTACTATCTAGCCGTACGGTCTAAGATTGCGTAAATTTTGTAATGAATATTATACCTGGCGGTGTTAAAAGGTTTGATGTTGACGGCTGATAGGTAAGCAATATTATTGTTTATATCTTTAATGCTATAAAATCTTTTATTTATGTCCAATACAAAAAGAAAGTCGAAGTCTAAGTTTATGTCTGAAAGGAGGTGTTTTGAGATCGTATTTGTGGCATCATAACTCTTAAACAAATCTGCCGATTCTTATGCATTTTTTGTTTTTATCTGGTATGATCGACATATAAATGATTACACATATAAATGATGTTTAATATATTTGGCCTAAGTGGTAGGTTAATTGGTCGCGGGACTTACGAATTACCGTGACCCCGGAACGTAAAGGGCTATTGAAGGACACCGTGGATTTTAGTCAGTACGAGTCTGACAGTCCCTTCCGTTCTGCCCTGGGTGGGAGGACTCATTTGATGATTTTATCACGATAAAAAAAAGCTTGGATTAATGATTTTTTATTTTATTTAGATTGTCATCGTCACGCTTAAAAGATACAGCTAAAGTTCTATTTAAATAAGGCTGAAAATCAACACCTAAAAAAATCCCGACAGCTATAACTTTGGTGTCTTCAAGTCAAGAGTGAAGTAACCTGACTTCTAGGCAAGCATGCTTCACCGTCGACCACATCTTCGCTTATCTTCAGGCGAGAAAGTGGTCAGACGCGAACCTATCATTAAATAAAACAAAAACGTGAAAGTCATTTTTTTTTGCCATTATCTCGCATTGGGGAATCCCATGTTCAGCAGTGGTCGTCCAATGGTTGATATGACGATGTTGATGGCTATTTCGCCTTATGGTTATGGATGATGAGGTCGATGGTGAAGCAAGTTTAGGTAGAAGTAACCTTTTAGCTCTTGACTTAATGATCTATATTTCCTCATTAATTGGCCTAAAATCTTATGTTCCATCATTCGCCAATTTTTTATTGAAGAAGATTTAATCGACGATTTAATCTCCAATAATCATATTTCACGGATCATGGCTTTAAGCAACACACCAAAGTTACGTCAAGTTTCTATGAAGAAACAAAACTACACCAAAAAACTAGACAATTTCGCACAAAAAGAAAGATACAATTTCTAGATCAGCAACCTACAATCGCCTTGACCTTATTACTGGGTTACTATTTTGCACCAATAATACTGCCACACTGTCAGATGGTTGCGTCAACAACCAATGGACCGTGGTCTTCACGCCGTGTGGTCACCGTGTGGTCATAGGTACGATCTTATTCGGCTGTTGGGAATTTAGGTTTTGGCGAATATTAACTAGCGTCTAACCGGGGAGTAATGGGCGACTCGTTGTCCGACCATGGACCATACCCGGGTTGACGCCGCGTTGTGTTCCACGCGCACCTCATAGAGTGCCAGCATAATGACGGGGCTCCCCTTTAGAGGACCAAAGCCTGCCGGGGTCGCGGGACACCGTGGATTTTAGTCAGTACGAGTTTGACAGTAGGGGAGGGCTCATTTGATGATTTTACCGATAAAAAAAAAAACGTCTAACCGGGGAGAATGGAAGAAGGAATAATGTTGTGCCAATCCCAAGTAGAATAGGATAAGGGCTTTAAGATGATGATGTTATTTAACTTTCTTTTGCCTATTTCTTCACCCACCTTGAAGATGAGAAATAGACCCACGGGAAGCATGGGCGGTGTCGCAGTTTTTCCTGTTTGGATTAGTCAATCTTTTATTTGAAATAACAGTGAGTTACCAAAAATGTTTCATTGAATTTCTTAATTGAATGATCATGCAATACCTACATGAAAGTATTTGTTTAGAGCTTTGAAAATCCCTTTATGATATTTTGTTTCGTTACAGTGTAGTTTTAGTCTGAACTGCAGTGAATTTTGGTATTTGACTGTTCTTTTCTTTTATTTAATTTTCCTTTTAAGTCTAGAACAGACGGAGAGAGAGATACATTTTTTTTAATAAGCGGAATTTAAGTAATGCTGCCTACCACCATTATAATTTTCATTTCTATAAATGGTCACAGCAATGCTCATACCTTTCTTCACTATCGAAGTATCATTTAAAGCCGTTACTTTACAAAAACCATGTCAATCTATTGTAACATCAAATGATGTACTTAGGTGTTAACTTTCTCTGGCGGCATCGCTGCGCTCTGGTTTGTTATTTTAATTTGTGCTTACACGCTGTCAAGATGTCATCATTAACAGTGACACACCTTTTAAAATGTTTTCTTGAGAGAATTTTTGATTATTAGCATGTGTAGATTGAATTAAAGCCTATTAAACATGTAAAAAAAACATGGTGGACCGCAGCGTAAAGCATTTTTACTGTCAAACTGTTATCCACATTGTCTTCATTGAAATAATTTCTAAAATTAATCGACACCATATATGGGTGTAGTCGCTTCAATGCTCTTCAGAAGTTAATTGATTTTGGACATTATTTCAATAAACAAAATGTCGATAGTCATTTGACTGCGAAAAATGCTCTTGTCCACCGGGCCCTTGTTAAAGCTTCCATTATCTAACTGCGTACTACTGAAAACAGATTTTGTGTATTGAAAGTTCATTTTCTGCTTCATGAACTCAAAATACTTTTTTACGTAAACAAAACATGGTAATAAACTGAAAACCAGTTTAAGAAACCCCTAAAAATACATATTAAGTTCAATGTCTTCCATAATATTTTAAATTCTATTTTTAAATCTAGTGTGTCAACTTTGGGTCGACGGCGGCGTGTTGTGTTCCACGCGCGCCTTAAGGAGTGGCGGTGCCTGTAGAGGGCCAAAGCCTGCCGGGGTCGCGGGACTTACGAATTACCGTGACCCCGGTACGTAAAGAGCTAGTGAAGGGCACCGTGGATTTTAGTCAGTACGAGTCTGACAGTCCCTCCCGCCCTGCCCTGGGTGGGAGGACTCATTTGATGATTTTACCACGATAAAAAAAGGGTGTCAACTTTAAGCCATTTCATATACAAGTCAAGTTTACACATATACCGTCGTCACAGACCCATGAAATTGTCAAAACTACCTTGACATGTCATGTTGGTAAATCGTGTGATTCAAACGCGATTGTGTAGAACAATCGATTAGTCAATTATCTCGGTTTGTTTGTATGGAAGCAAGGCTTGGAGTATGAATAAGACAAGGTATAAGTACTGTAACTAGTCTTTTACATTCTCATATTCGATAATCGATATTATTATCGTGACCATATGACATTTCAATGTTACAGTCAATTGGGGAAAACTATTTTAGTTTGTTGATAAGAGTTTGAAGAAATAAGTGTGAAAATTAACATTAATTACTTGTTTATTTATTCAGCACTTCTGAATCCAATTTTTATTTTTAGTTTACTGTCCATCATACAAACTAAAAATAACCATACCTTGATGACATCGTTATTACATAGACCTTTGAATTCACTATAATACAATAAAATCGCCAATGTCACAATAGAATTAGTTAATTTTAAGACAGTTGCGATACAATAACTTTTTTGTGTTTACTTGTTGCTTAATTTAAAAAAAAATGTCCTAATTCGACAATTCGACCATAACTCATTTTAAGAATGATAAATAAAATTAACTTTTTACACTACTTCTCCTTATAAACGTTACCTATGCCAGATGATACAGTCCTACTAAAAAGGGATCACAAAGCTCGTAAAACAAAATTCAGAAGCGTTCAGTGTCAAAATGTCTAAATCCCAAAATGTCCAATTCTCATAATGTGTACCTGCTACTTGCCTCCTTGTACTACTTGTATTTCTACCGGCTTCCTTAAAATAAATGATTTGAATAAATATAAAGATTCTTTCGTTCAGACTCCTTTTGATTATAAAATAACCACGAATCACACACACATGTAGTGCTCTATGTCTTATCAATACTTCAACGGCAAAATGTTTTATGTGAACGTGAACGATTATATTTTACAAGCTTTACAGCAAATTACCAATTGTTTAGTTTTGCTAATTAGTGGGCGTAATTTAATTGAGCTGTTAATGCAAAAAGTTTGCATATCAAATTGTGTTTTTTCAGTGTGAAGAATTTAATGTGACCATTTAATTGATTTATTGGTTGTTATGTGTAGTTTTTAATTACCTCATGTTTTTAATTTGTAACGCGTTTTACATTAAAAAGTATTTTTTATTCAAATTTTATTCAGATTTATGTGGTGGCGAAACGGTGTATCTACCTAATTTAAATAAGTTGCTAATATTATACATGCAAACATTATTGTGGATGATTGGGTGAATGTTTGTTCTTCTTTCACACATAAACTACTGAAAGAATTTGCATGTAATGTGGCACACAGATAGTTTCTAACCTGAATTAACAAATGTTCGGCCTGGTTTAACATTCCTATGGGATAATTATCTAGTTAAGCACGGGCGAGGCCGCGGGCAACAGTTAATAATATATAAATTATTGTCTAAGGTCATGTTTAATTGTATGACTGTGCCTATTAATTAAATGTTTTTATGTCTCACTGAGTTACTTCCTGAATAATAACGTAGTACAAACTAGTTGTGAACATTTTGTTATATTGACCTCGAGAGTTCACTCGGTTTTTGAATAGAGAACTTGAATTAGATACCGATATCGTTAATGAGTGGCACTGTGTTCATAACCACTTTTGAATAACCAAGAACTCTTAGAGAAAACGGCCAAGAGACTTTATAATTACTCTTTGGTTAAATATTTAATTTTAACAGCTTTGTTGATTTAGACATGTTTGTAGGCGCGCTTTTGCCAGACTCAATGTAAACAGGCTACAAAGATTTTTTCTACACGAAAACCTTTTTCTTTTTGCCTTAACAAATATCTCTGTAGATTCTTTGTTTTTCCTTAAGTGGTTAAATTTCAAATGAGTCCTCCCGCCCTGGTTGGAGTGAAAGGGATTGTCAAACTTACTGACTAAAATCCATGTTCCTTTAATTGCCCTTTACGTTCCAGTGTTACTTTAACCTACTTAGACAAAGTCTACATTCCTGGTCAATATTAAATCTAACTCTGGTTTTGCCTTACGGATTTAGGAAAAATAGGGATAGAAACACTATTTCTATGTCTAGTAAAGCAAAATAAGAGATGGAGATAGAAATAGTGTTTCTGTCTCTTTCTCTGGTTAGAAAGATTGATTGAATATTGAGAACGGTCACGTCCACAGAAGACGTGCTCAATTGCAACTGCACTGCAGCCGTCAGTCTCATACCACGATGAATAATTTCATGTAGACATTTATAGACACGGTTTCTCTGGTACACAATTATACACAACCTTTATACTGGTACTTACATAATATAGTTTAACATTGAACTTGGTGGATCACGGCTGAAATAATATCTACAGGTATAATAGTTACTAAATATATTTACTCAGTCAAATGAATATGTTGGCTTTCAAAATATACGAAAGTTTGATGCCTTTGTCAAACAGACCGGCGAAAGTGAACCGTTTCCGAAGCGATACCGAACCGAAGCGAGACGTCAGCGAGACGTAAGTCCGATAGTTCTGTCACGCTATCGGATCGCTTTCGCGTTTCTATGTGACTGGATTCAAACAATTCCATACATTACAAATAAAAACGTCATGCTTCGCATTCGCAACGCCAGTCTGTTTGACAGAGGCTTGAATGTGTGTTCCTCAATCACGTCAAAATTGTTGAACGGATCATTATGAAATTTGGTCCTGAGATAGGCTATATTTTGGAATAACACAAAGGCTACATTTCATTCCAATATTAAGATCTCGTGAGATATACGCAGTCGAAACCGCTGGCAATAGCTAGTTAATAATTTAATTAGAAAAGCAATCACTCACCTCATAAAACATATACGAAGACAGTAACACCTGTAGCGCGTTATACCCAACCAAGGTGTTCTGTATCTGGAACGGTTTCCTATTGGCCATCCATAGGGGACCGGCCACCATCACAAAGGCCAGGTAGACAGTCACCATGGCCACGGTGGGCAGGGGGGTGTCGAAGAGGAACCATCCTTGAACTCTGGGATCTGGAATGAAAGAGCAGATGTTAATATTAGTAAGAAAGAAAGGAACAGATATAGAAAATATACTGGAATAAAGTAGTCTATTTGATTTTTTAATTGAACGTTAAGAGAACTGTCATTGCTATGTAGCGTTGACTAGTTGTTCGTACGTACGTATGCACTCACTTAAGTGAGGTACTCGTGTACCTCACTTAAGTGAGTGCATACAATTCGATGGGGAACTCATTAATTGTTATTAACAAATAAATTTTATTATTTTAATCCGATTATTATTTTACAGAATAACACTGTTAGAAAGAATGAAAACAATAATATTATTTGTTTATCAGTTTTTTTTTGTTTTTAATTATGGTGATTCTGAATGATATGCTTAGGAACGGCCTATATAGTCAGGTAATTTATTGTAATATACAAATATTTTATTTAACGTATTTTGGCTTTTAACAACGCTTAAAAATTTTACAGAAGCCATAAAACATAACTAGGTATTAAAACTAGGTCAAAGTGACATTTTCAAAATAATCTCTGCACATTTTCAAAATAATTAAACTTAATTTTACTACTACTACTTTTTTAACTAGAAATTTAAGAATAAAACTAAATATTTACAATAAAATGAAATTATTATTATTACTTCATGTATTTTAATTAAGGTTTTTATAGAGTAAATAATAAAATATTTTTACTACCGTAATTGGCTTTTAAACCTTTTAAGTTCATTTTATAAGTAAATAACTTATATATACAGATAAAAAGTTTTGTTTTTTCTTTGAATATTTCGTTCAATAAACC
This sequence comes from Agrotis puta, assembly GCA_943136025.2. Taxonomy (NCBI): domain Eukaryota; kingdom Metazoa; phylum Arthropoda; class Insecta; order Lepidoptera; family Noctuidae; genus Agrotis; species Agrotis puta. The sequence continues at coordinate 2,923,305 of OW964168.2, forward strand.
TACCACTTAGGCCTAATATATTAAACATCATTTGTGTATGCATTTTAAAAACGTATAATTAAAACAATTAATCTTAAATAGAAACTCGCTGCCATGATGCGAATTACAAAGTAAAGTGAGAATGTAATAAAATTACAAGTAAGTAATGGAAACGATGTAGCGGTTAAAGCAATTACAATTACATAAATTATGACAATTTACCACTTTACTACGTCAAAACCCTTGAAAGTGAAAGCACTTAATCAAGCGATGCACTGATTTTAATTACTGGATGGCCATTTAAAATTAAAATTATCAAGAAACAGACATATAAGAATTTTCTTCTTAAATTTTTACCCTTTTTCTTCAAATATCGCGACCCCATTCCTTTCAGTTCTGATATTTCATCATCATAATAGTTATAAAATACAATTTATATATATAAATATATAATTAAAAGGTTATGAGCTGATGATTACATTTTCAGTGTACGCAAAGTTTGAGATTTGTTCCGAAGTATCATATTGAACAAATTAATGTTTTAAGAGAAATGAATAATGCATGAAACAAATTGTAATTATTACGTCATTACAAAACAGATTATTTAATTTAACAACCAATGTAATGATTTCGGGTTGCTAGCACAGCATTATTCTTTTTTTGGCAGTCTGTGAGAATTTTCAGTAAAAAAGACATCAACGCGTGACACATCACTGTTTAATATTATTATTATGATAATTTTATTTTATGATTATTATTATTTTACAGTATGTTTGTTTACATAGTAATTATCGTAATATACATGTTTAGTTAAATACATACGCTTTTATTATGATTTATTCATTTTAAAAAAACATATATTTACATTTTTAAATATCATTAAAAAATATATTTAGTGTTATGATGGTTAGTAATTAAAAATACTTTATTATTCGTTTAAATATTATTCGTAAAAAACATACGATGTAAAGTAAATATATGATGATAACTGCCATCATAATGATCGAGTGTAACCTGTGGTCACAACTTCGTGGTCAGCGTAGCTTACTGCGTGAAATCAGAATGTGAAAGTGGCGTATCATTGTTCCGTGGATGCTCTAAGATGATATATTGCTTTCTATTGTTTAGCCTATCTATATATTATTAAAACTACTAAGAGACTATTATTAAAACGACTAAAATGTGTTATTAAAACTACTCTTCGGATATAACTAATAAATATACATTTAATTAACGAATAAGTTTTATTTTTTTTTGTTACCAATCATTTTTTTTCTTAATTATTTTTATGAGAAATTAAAGCTTCATTTATGTTTTTTTTTTTGTATTCATACAGTTAATATAAATGTAGATAGAAGAGTAGGAGAAGATCAATAAAACGCTGTGTGGGCTATGTGAAAGAAGATTATGACTAGAAAAGAGGTGCTAAGAAGTAAAAGAAAAATAGAGAAGTATGAAAGAAAAACTGCTACTTGGTCTTAAACATATTGTTAAGTTGATGGCACGAGAAATATTATAATCAGATAGTTGAACCTGAAGTTTTTTCACCGCAAATTCGCACTTCAGTGTTTATGTTCAAATCATTTATCTATAATATGTATGTATTTAGAAAATATATAAGTATGTTTATCAGTTGTCTAGTACCCATAACACAAGCTCTGCTTAGCTTGGGACTAGATGGCGTTATGTGATAGTTGTGGAATATTTATTTATTGTTTTATTAATTTAATCCTTGACACCATTAATAAAGTGGTATTGTGTCAGTTACCACCACTCTCCAGGATTAATTAAAACTTACTTTTATTGTACTAACGGAACTTTTATTGTACTAACGGAATGTTTTTAACACGCGAGAATGAGCCTTTTAAAATTAAGTTTGCTGAGAATTAAAATTAAAACATTACCATGGGTGCATGGTGCATGTATAACATCTGTTCAATTACGTGTAGATTTACTATTTAAATATCTTTTTCATCTACACGAAGTAAAAATAATTTGATTACGTATTTCGACAACAAGTTTTTTCTCAAGTATTAGGTAATCAATGACATTGAAAACAAAAATCTCTCAGATCTGACATTGACACTAAAACCTAGAATTTCAAATGTCATGTATATTTTCATAGTGTGCAGTTTGTGAATTATTTATTTTTTTATTGTTTACGGAATAATTGACTCATGCGTACGATATTAGAATGATTAATTAGGCATTTTGTTTTAAAATTTACCTACTGATAATTAGATGTCTTCGAATTGCCCTGAGTTTGCACGGGTGTAATAAAATAGTAATTCAGATTTAAGATTAAATAGAATAAAATCTGTTGCGGAGTTTAAAACAATGGTAATACCCACGTACTATTTATTGTTTTCATCCATTGTATATTTAAATCTTTAATATTTTATTCATTTATTATATTTGTAAAAAAAAATATTGTTTCTTTCTTTCTAAAAGTTTGAAGTGCGTTTTATATTATGTATTATTATAGCTTGTGCATAATGGGGAAGAGTTTTATATTTATCAACTATGTGTAGACAGAAATGGAATATAATCTAATAAATCAGAGCCCTGGGTGGAGCTGGAGGCACTGTCAGACTTGTACCTTCATTTGCTATTTGCGTTAGGGTAACCTTTAAAGACTTAACCCATTACGAAACGCGGGCTGTACGATCTAAGCCTTACATTCTAAGGCAACACTTCCTGACTTTGGTAAACTCACACTCATGCAACGAGGCATTTCTACATTTTCCGCTTAAGTATTATATCCCAATTAATAAAATTATACATATTCATTCCGTTCGAGTCGTGACGAAGCCAATTAAGCCGGTAAGCGTCTCATTTACCCATCGTAGAGACCGTACTACTAGTGACACACTTTGACAAGCCGCTTGCTATTCCGGTTAACACGGGATGTCGGAATTGCACTGTATTTTCTTTCACTCTCGATTTGTAAAACTTAAATATGATAATATTTATTAATTTATACAAATGTATATTTTATCGATGCCGTAGGTACAAGGCCGTTTCTTATTGAGATACTATCAAAATTCTTATTTATGCGTATGACTCAATTTTGTATTAAGGATTCAAATTAAAACACTAGCTGTAATAAATGCTTAGCTATGGTTTCCTAAGATATTTTGGGCCTTACGAAAGTGTCCTTAGTTCAAGGTTTTTTAGGTTGTGAATGTTTTTCCACATGGCTTTAAATTTTGAAATCCTTTTCAATATGATTAGTTACTATATCATTTACAGGGTAAAATTTTGAGTGATATTACGATTACAATTACGACACACTTTACAGGGGAGAAATAGAAAATGTACTTGCTAAGCTCCGTCTTTACCAAGGTTCAAGATTTGTCCAGCCTAATTAAATTAATCCGTGTCTCGGTCGGAGCTCGCGCCCGGCTTAACTCAACAAATCCATGAAGAATTTATACGCAAGTCTTATAAGCTGTTCATACCACACGTGAGGCGTCCGCGTCCCGGAATCGAAACACCCCGCACGGTGCAGCACGGTCTATCAAAAAATATTCATGCAGTTTTGAATCCGTGCATGCCTCGTTCGACCCTCGACTCGTGCCGGGCACGGTCTTTTTTTATCGTGGTAAAATCATCAAATTAGTCCTCCCACAGGGCAGAGCGGGAGGGACTGTCAGACTCGTACTGGCTAAAATCCACGGTGTTCTTCAATAGCCCTTTACGTTCCGGGGTCACGGTAATACGTACAGTCCCGCGACCCGCTGGGCACGGTGTTTTTTTTTTTTTTTTTTTTTAAAAAATAACTCTAGTAGTAGTCTAGCTTAATTCATCCTTAACCCCATTTTAACACAAACACCTGTCTCCGATAAAATAGATACTGATATAACAGGTTATCACGATACAATGAAACCTGTCGGAAGCAATTTGCCATTGTTAAACCATTATACATAATAATAACAGGTTAATTATTTTAAAGATCAATTTTATTATTATATGGAGTGACATGGTATTGTAGATACCTAATATGTTGTGTTTCTGCTGAGAGTTTATTCCGTTCTGTCGGACTATGGAAGGTTGATTACGGTTGCTTTGCCGGTCTCTCTTGGTTGGTGAAAGGTTGGTTTTTAATGTTTGACGTTATTTGATATATTTTACTTCTATAGACATTTTAATTATATTTAAGAAAAGTCAAAGACCTGTCTCCTTTATTGGTAATAGATACTAGTTACCTTACGGCCATGCGGCTATGGTTTTTTAATTACCAAAATCTAGTGAATAAACATTATCTTATTTTGTGGACTGACACAGTAGCTAAATATTAATTATTTTTTGAGGTTATTTGATAAGTAATAACTCACTTTCAAATATTACAACTGTGTGACTTTAAATGTTTGTAAACGCCTCCACGATAAAGGAATTAATTGTAGTTAAGAGCAAAATATTCTATTAAAAAAAATTATAGCGCTCAAATCACCATCGCTTAAACAAATAGATTTTATCTAATCCTCCAGACAGACATACAGTCAATGAATCTAGAAAGTGGGCTTAGTACTCACATATACTATAAACTTTCTTCAGTGACTTTTATGATTTGTATTCTCTGACAAAGTATTCAATAAGGCAATGTATTGTCGTATTGTTAGAGCTTAAAATAATTAAATAGCTTTGTGTTTATATGAACAGATGTAACCTACTTCTATATAAAGTGTGAGAATATTTCACTGTTTGCATATTTGTTTTTTTTTACTGGTTACTTAGAAGTATTTGAGAGGCGATTTGTCCAACAGTAGATTTATTAATTAATCAATAAAATTATTTTTAATAGACGTCATTTTTATACTATTCTTAAAGTGACCTAAAGGTATTATTTAAGTAAAGAAAATTTCTTAATATTGCCAGTCGCGGAAATATCTTTAGATGATATGAAACGCGAAAGGAAGGAATTATGATTATCTACCCCCAAAAACATTTAAAACATAACCCTCCTTCTGATGCAGTTGGGTAAAAAGATGTCTTAGTATTGAACTATAGAAGATTAGAAAATGCTTAGTAATAAAAATATAATAATAAAATATAAAAAAAGAAAAATATTTACCTGAAACTCTTTCTGCTAGCATCCAATATTTGTTGATTATCGTCGTCCAATTGCTGTCGGAATAATAATCGTCTATGGCAATTTTCACAAAACCCGTCATTTTTACAAATTTTTTGTAGTCACTGAACTATTATTATTAATAATAATTATTATTATTTCTATTGTCTCAGTCTCACTTGTCACTTTTCACTGCCACTTCACTATTATGAAGTCTTTTCTCGTTGACCGTCCTGGTAACAATTTGCGCTGAGCAAGCTGTCACCTGAAATAAAAAAAAAGAAAACAAGTTAAATAAGTGAAAGCAATCAAGTAAATGAGGTAGAACATGAAATTGCTTGTAATAAACGTTTCTAAACGGGATTATTTTAAAATTAACAATTGTTGGTTCAACATTTCAAACAATGAGGCTTTCTTCAAATAATAAATTGAGAATACTGATTTTAATGACTGACGTTCCTTGTATTTTTAATTCAATAAGTAGAAATATGATAAGGTACACTATGTTTTTGGAATTTTATTTCTATTTATCGATTCTTAAAATATTATTATTTTTAATATTAATTTAAAAAATATTTTCTTCTAAATAATTTTCACAATATGTTTTTAAACACTGAAATTATTTTTTTTATTAATTTAAAATATTTTAAACATTATTTACAGACACTTTGAAGTTAAAAAACAACGAAATATTCTTTACCTATGGTATTTCGTCGCCAGCATATTTCGTCGATATATTTATTAATGGTCAAAATACTAAACACGTGCGCACATCATCTCAATGGATGAAAGCGAAAACTTGACTGAAGTTTTGCGAAAGTGCGCACACGCCGATATCCGAGCCACAATTGAATAGCCCGCGCTTACTCTACCAATCACAAGCCTTCCGACTCCCACGCGAACACAAGGACACAAGTCACATGGTACCGTCATAGAATAATGAACCTTCTGACCTGTACAAAAAACTGGTTTTCCCGTGTGTTTTAGAACGGTCAGATTTCTTGTGGAGTTCAAAGTGCGACTGTATTTTCCAGCTACGACGCACAGTATTTTGTTTTTTTTTTTTGTGATTTAGCTAAAATTACTTAGTACAATGGGCCCTATGATTTTCCCACGTAAGTCTTTGATCTTTTAGATAAAATTATTTCAAACCAATTTTGGGTACAGGAAGTTTTGTTTACGAGTTACAAAGAAACGCGTCACTTATTTTTGTAGTTCTTAACTGCAACAAAAATAAATGACGCGAGTCGTAAAAATATTTTCTATGACGTACGTTTTCTGTTTATGCAGTTTTTATGTTTTTTTAATAAATTAATGCAGTTTATTTTTTTATGATAAATACATTCTTGTATGGTTAATATCTGCATAGCCTTCACGTAAATACTAGGTTAATTAGACAAGAATTACACGTAAAAACGTGAGAATAGTCGTTAAAACAAAGAACGAAATATGTCCATGACACCACATTTTTATTATTTTGGCGACAGATAATGTTTGAAACATTTGTATATAAAAGCATTTTGTGCCTGGCAAAGTGCAAAACCAGTACACTTGTACCGAATACCTATTTTCTCGTAACGTGTAGCTGCTGAAAGCGTTAAGCTAATTTTCTGATAATATCAGGTACACCTCTGCCTGGGTCGCGGACTGTCTAAACAGAGTATTGCGGCCCTAGAATGCAACACGCGAACAGATAAGGATGGTAAAAACCAGCAATCAGTCCTCGCGCCCTGGGTTGAATCGAAGTGACTGTCAGACTTGTACCAATTAAAATCCATGGTCCTTTAATAGGCTTTTATGTTCCAAAGATGGAGCGTGTTGATCTAGAAGCAACTGGAATTTCTGCTCACAAAAATGAATAATAATTATTGTGTAGATGTTTTGAACTGGTTTGATTTCTTCTTATTCCGCAGTTGTCTCCTTTTCCCCGACAGAAGGGCTATGCACAATGAAAGGTTTCGTAGTTGAAAATGATTTATCCCAAAAACAAACTCAACATCATAATTGAGGAAAAAAGTTGATTAACTTTAATTTACGGACATGCGCACTCATTTTGAATTACAAATATATCTTTGTAATAGTTTTCTTTTAACTGTAAATTAGTAAACTTCGAAGTTATTCTTTCAATTAATACTTTAAGTTCTCGTTTTTCCGATAACGATTTTGGGTCAACGGGAAGTAGTAAGTATCCTATAGGATTTATTTACATCGCGTCTCAATATACGGCAAAACAGAAGGCAAATGGCCGTATCTTTTGACTACGTATCTTTTCTCTGTACCAATATATTTTACATTTGAGTATTTGATATAAATTTTTGCTAGAAACGTTGCTGTGAAAAAGGTTCTTCACAGATGGAGAACAAAATTATTCAATAAGGGTTTCGTTTTTTCTTTTCAGGTACGGAAAGCTAAAATAATAAATATGGTATCATAAAATTAACAAAATTCATGGAAAGTTACTAAGAGTTAAGTTACAATGTGCTATCCGAATATTCGAATGAGTTATCTTAAGTGCGCAGTGGGTAATTTGAGGATTGAAGAATGAAAAAGTGTCTACAAAGAAACTTTGCAAAAAATATAGGTTTTATAAAGGTCACAACTGTAGAGGTCATTTACTTGCGAATTTAGCTTTTTCTTTTGATACAATAAGTTTAATAGGTTTCAAAATTATAGGTGAAATAAAAATACGCTGTATCTATTTGTTTTTATATACTTATAGACTTCAGTTAGGTCAAAATATAAAATTCGAAAAGGATTTATATTACAGAGATGGAATACCTTCAGAAATAAATAAATAAGTATCTTTACAGATCACGTAACATTATGATAGTTTTTACTAGTCGGCTTTTCGAAATCGTCATTTTAGAAGAAAAAAAAAACACAAAAAAGGTATGCGACTTTGAAACAAGACTAAAAAAAGATCTCAGAGGATACGTATTGAACTGATTATGATAAGATAACAATCAATATCTTCTACGAATACCTTAGGTATTTTATTTTTCAACATTTAACTTCAAGAAAATTAAACGTTGGTGTAGCCGCGGGCTAAGCTACTCAGAATATAAAAATGTCCGGTCGTAAAGTCGTGTTCGCCTCACTTCAGACGTCAAATATTGTGCAACGTGCACTTGGACGCACAAGTGATTGCGATTTGGCAATATATCTTCGGACCAACTGACCTTCGGATATCTGTAATGTTTACCAGTTATAATAATGTGGTGTTGTGGACAGTTATGATTTTGTTCCACGTGTACCATATCTCTGGGATATAATATGAGTTTGTTTTAGAATAAAACAAAATTGTTTAATAAAACATTGATATTAAATATTGATCGGTGCGTTTCTGTTCGATTTAAAATATTCAAGAGCCAATAAAATTATTGAGAGAATTTAGTTTTTGGGTACTAATTTATAACAAAAGTGTAGGTAAACTGTTGTGCTATCAAAAACTATGTTTAATTTTTTATTAAATAACTTCCACTGTACACAATCAAATCTCATACATCAATTGATGAAAGAGTTCCCCTAGTTTTTTTTTTTAGTTTCTATACCTTATATTTTTATTACAATATACGTCCGTCATTCATACGTCAACAAAATAATTGTAAGTGATATCGTTGATGTTGCGTTATATGTATAATTACTTAATCGTGGGCAAAGAATAACTAACCTTAAAACGGAACAAAACAAAGTTAATGACAGTCCCTACGTCATTGGATAATCCCATAGTTTGAACTGTGTTTTATAATTGTTTAGTTTATGCACTTGTCAAAATAATTACTCTTACATTTCAGTGTCAATGTATTATCATTATTTCAGTGTTAATGTAATTATTATTTTCCATTTTACATTTAGATGACAAAAAGTAACAAGTTACGCAAAATCGGGTCATGACTTTACTAACTCGCTATATAATAATACGCACATTCTACAATTTAGTAAACATTTTTTTTCTGTAGTCAAAAGTTTTTACATGATTTTCATTAACAGTGATTAGCAATTATACTTGACAAACCAATCACCTTAAGGTTCCTGACAAATAAACGTTAACCTGAACCATTCTCAACAAAAACGACGTTTCGTAAAAAAAATAACTATTATTAACTAAAATTTGGTTTAAAATAATCTATATCCGAAAATTATCTAAAACATGTTTAATGTTAAGGTGTCAGTTATCTTATAAACATTTTGATTAATGGGTAAATTATGGATTATTATCGAAACTATGTATTTATGATAATCGAAAGGTAATGGAATATTTTTATTCATAACTTTACGCAAGCCTTTTTTTTAAGTCTATGAAGACCCAATATGTTTATAAAATTTCACATTTTTAATATTTATCTATACGGATTTGAATGTCGAAACATCGTTTCGAAATAATGACGTTCACTCTAGGTACATGTACTATCTATAGTACATTTCACTGATCTATCTCCAGATATATCTCGAACGTAAAAACATCGTGTAAACAGTTAGTAGTTCGCTAAAGCTCAGCTAGGTGGCGCCACTGGTCGCTTTCACCACCACTATGCATATTTGTATGAACTTGTAACACTTTTCTCACAGTCAATGTCAGTTGGTTCGGTTTTGTAATAGAAAACGTACACTTATGCGTAGTCACAGCTCGTATATTTTATTATATTTGTAAATTTTAATATTATTGCTGTATATTGTGTAAAATAAAATTGTAAAAAATAATTAAACAACGGGTGTGGCCTGTTTCGAAAACTGAGAAGAGACTAAAGCATTATTCTTCTTTATATCTAAGTCGTTAAAAAAAAAACATTATACATTGTTTGAATGTATAATGAGTTTTCAGTTAGAACTGTGTGTATGTCTCGTGTTTGGCTGCACCGAAATTGATGCGGTTTTCAGAAAAGTGTTCGTTACATTCTGGAGAAGGTTCTAGAATACTACAATAAAAGATTTCTAGTGATGTTGTCCGCATGGATCCATTATTGCTTAGTTCGATGACTCTGATTACACGACCTTTGTAGGACACATTTTCATATTTGTTTTTGAAGTCGGTTCCTTTTTTAATTCAGTTAATAAGTGAATTTCCTTTCAGAATATTAATTTTGAATGATTTATTCATAATTCTTGTTACGATTTCATTTAAGTAATTTACATAAAGAGCCGTTCAAGGCTTAGTCTTTGAATGCTTTTGGCATTTTTATTCAACGACTGATACTATTTCTATCTTTTAGATAGTTTATTAAGAAATTATCTGCGTGTGTTTAGTTAACATTTAAATAAAATATGATAATCTTATCATTGTGAAACTCAACTCTTAGAATAACATTTTTTTTGGTACGATTTACGTGGTTTGTTATTTTCTAAAGTCCTTTGTATGAGTATTGTAGTCTCAGTTTTTAAATTCAATTAAAAAATCAACCGTCGCACCACAAAGAGTTAAACATCTGTTGAACATTTGACAAAAAAAAAGTGTAACTGCAAAACGACCCTAATATTAACGTCAAATACCGTTTCGAAGTTGACAATTTTTTTGGACAAATGTCCAACAAATGTTCATCTTTTTTGTGGTAAGACGGTAATATTTTAATAAGTCATGAAGTTCTGTTTTAATATTGTAAGTGTGTAACTTACCTACTAGATATATCACAAGTTGGAATCGTTCCAGTAAGGTTTTTAATGATTGCAATTAATCTTTTTAACAAGATATTAATCTTTAGAAGTTGAACAAAGAGTTGCATGCTAATGCGCATGTGTGGTAATTGTATTCGTAAATAATGATGGTATTTATGTGTATTACGTATCTGGACAGGAAATTAAACAAATGTAATGTTAGTTACAATATTTAATTACTTTATGTTTCAGTTTGAAAATTAAAAGAAAATAATCTATTAGCTGTTCCCTCGGTTCCTCGTGGAACTTGGATCCTATAGGTCGCTGCGTGATGTTATATAGTATACAGCTTCGATTAATGGACTATCCAACACTAAAAAAAATCAATACGAACGAGTAGTTCCGTAGGTTAGCGTGTTCAAGAAACAAACTCTTCGGCTTTATAATATTAGTATAAACACTCATTTAAGGCTAAAGCCATGTTATTTCGCTTAGTTTTTAACTAAGTTTGTTGCTCTGGCTGGAGGCCTTAAAATCTTAAAGCATCCACAGAAAAGTCCGGTTGAGCAGTACACAACCTTCTAGAGGTTGACCTGCGAGATGCCATACAAAAAAAAAAACCATGTTACAGGCCTATGGAACTCCTAGAGGCAGTTAAATTAACTCGACACCAGAAATGGCGACATCTCTCAGGAAAATTAATAAGTAAAATCCGTAATACTGATAGCCAGTTATGTACGATATGTAAACACATAATAGTCAACTTAATAAATTCAGGGTTATTGCCACTCTTCTAACAGCTATCGAAAGATGAAGAAATTATTTGTCTTCGGTCAAATCACGCTATTCAACATAACTTGATGCGTATCAGTGGGACCTTCACCCAGATGCCCAACTAAACAGAATGACATTCAAACTATTTGTCATTTCATCATACAAATGTATAGGAAAATGCAAGTAAAGGTGTGTTTCTGAGAATAATGGGCCGTTTAATTAATGTATTCTGACGTAAGGTACGTAGACGCCTTAAGCGCAGGAGTTTGGGATAACCTTATTATGTTGACCGGAGCAAGCGAATAGAAGTCAAAATTTTCTTTATTATTGAGCATCATCTGCCTAGCCTTTTCCCAATTATATTGGAGTCGGCTTCCAGTCAAATCATGTGCAGCTGGATATTAATATTTTACATGGAGCGACTGCCTGTCGGACCTCCACAACCCAGTAACTGGGTAATACGATACCCCATGGTAAGACTTTTTGTCAGACTTAAGAGCTTCTAACTAACAGTAACGACTGTCAAAGATCTACAAATGACAGCCGGGACCAACGGCTTTACGTGCTTTCCGAGGCACGGAGAAAACTCGCTATGACAAATGGTCACCCAGCCACAGACCAACCTTATTATTAAGCGAAATATTTAATTTTGTAAGCTATCGTTGAAAGTAATCTACGTAAAACTAAATGTAAGTGGGTTGGCGCTAGTTTCTAATAGTTAAAGGCGAAACTTCAAAGTAAATTTACTCTAATAATTACGTGAAAATATTTCAGCTTTTTCAAGTCCCAGGATTTTACATAATTATAATGATAGGTTGAATGTCTACATAATTTTTCCAATTGTAATATTGATTTATTAGCTTTGTAATTTTTTTTACCATCTAAATGGATATTTAACGAATTAAAAAAATAACTCTTGAATGTTTAAATGAACCATGAGCATACGCTCATTGATACCAATATTATAATTATTTTTCATTCACAGAAAAAGCCTAAATCCTCCTTTTAAGCTTCATAGCATTCGGGAAAAAAACTGAAGGTCCCGTTTAAAAATATATTATTACAAGGTTAGATTAAAAGATTAATTGAATAAATGTGTGAAAAAGTATCTCGAGATTTACTGATGAAATGCGTTGTTCAAAATTCTATAGCGCTTCCTGAAATCAAGACATTGTTTTATTTTTGGAGATAAGGATCTCTAAAAATGTAATTGTAGGCTGTATAATTACAAGATAGGAAATCCAGCAATCTAGCAAGTGAAATTCCAAATTTAAATGAAAATAATACATCTACCCCATTTTCAGAACTTAATATAAATACGCAGGCAGGCATACAACTTGCAGAGTTGTCACCAACCACCACTAAAGAGGTCTCAAAAATTATAGACGAATTGAAAACTAATACCAGCACAGGCATCGACGGCATCAGTACCAAAATAATTAAACATATTAAAGATCTACTACTGGAAGATCTGACAAAATGTATTAACAAAAGCCTTCAGGAAGGAATATTTCCTGATACACTAAAAATTGCCAAAGTCACACCGATATATAAAACCGGAAATAATGCAGATGTGAGTAATTATCGTCCAATATCAGTCTTACCGATTATTTCTAAAATATACGAAAAAATTATACATAATAGGTTACAGGCTTATTTAAATTCTATAAATTTTATTTCCAAAAACCAATATGGTTTCCGGCAGAAATCAAACACATTATCCGCGACTATTGATCTTATTACTAACTTGAAAACTAACATTGATAAAAAACAAATAGCTCTTGGAATCTTCATCGATTTAAAAAAGGCATTTGACACCGTAAGTCACAAACTTCTTCTTCAAAAACTAGAGAGTATCGGTATTACTGGCCTTGCATTAAAAATATTAAACTCTTATATTACTAATAGGTACCAAATAGTCGGCATCGGTGAACATCGAAGTGAACCCAAACCCATTACTTGTGGAGTACCACAAGGTTCCATACTAGGCCCTCTATTATTCCTTATTTATATCAACAATATTAATGAAATCGGACTTACGGGAGCTATTTCACTATATGCCGATGACACTAGTCTTTTTTATTTTGGCAGTAATATAGAAGTAATTGTTAGAGAAGCACAAAATGATCTTAATAGACTATCTATCTGGTTCCAATGCAATCTGCTTACTATTAATGCAAGTAAAACCAAATTCATGATATTTAGTGCTAAAAATAAAAAACTTCACACACAAGTTCAATTAAATATTAACGGTCAAACCTTATTACAAACAAATACTGAAAAATATCTAGGTCTTACTCTTGATGATAAACTTACAATGAAACCTCACATTGAAAAAGTAAGAAAAAAGATACTATCACTGACTGGTGCACTTAGAGGAATTGTCCGATGTCTCCCACTACGGGTCAAATATATTATCTACAACTCGATGGTTAAACCTCATCTCGATTACCTAGTCGAAATATGGGGAAATGCTGCCAAAACTCACCTTAAAAAACTACAAATATCTCAAAATAAAATTATTAAAGTCTTATTCAATTATGATTATTTAACATCTTCTCAAAAGGTTTTTAAAGAAACAAAACTAATGAATATTGATCAAATTTATAAATATAACACCTGCATACTTATACGAAAAATAATTAATAGAGACATACATACACAAATAACATTTACAAAAAGAATTCAAATTCAAAAACGCATGACGAGGCAAGCTAACCATATAATTTTAAGAGCACCTAGGACAAACTACGGTAGAAAGACTATTGTATATGAGGGAGCTGAACTCTATAACTCTATACCTAAAGAAATCAAGGAATCGAAGTCACTTCCAACTTTTAAAAGGCTATTAAAACACCACCTGACTAATATTTTATCACTGTAACTTTTTACCGATTTTGTTAAACCTAATTTTAGTTTATTACTAAGCGAAACCGTCGCTTATCTTAATTGTGATGTTTTTCCTCATAGAAGTGAATAATTGTATTCTTTTTGAGCGAAATAAATTTCTTAAACCGTATCCATGGCCAGGAGATCCATGTTTAGAAACGACCCTACGATACAGGAGAAAATCTGAGTGCGCGCCAAAGTTTAGAATGAATAAAAAATTAATCGTACAGCGAGTATTTTATTTGAGTAAGCTCCAAGTAAACTTTTTTACTTATGTTTATGAATAAAGTAAAATTGCGTTTTCTGAATCAGTAGGAACATGCACGTCAAAGTACACGTTTTTCTAATATAAAATTTCTTGCATTATGTTTGTTTTGGTACGTATGTTTCTTGTTATAATAATAAAATAAAATGAACAGGCTTTTACACGCAGCTTTGCTCGCGTTAATTTAAATTTTTACAATATTTTCGGGTTGTTTTGGTGCTACCATAAGGGTCAATTTACACCAAGACGCACATTTCAATAGTCAAAATCTTTTTTTAATTCCACACGAAAAGTTACACTTTTTACCGATGACTGCGACGTGTGTCGGCGTTATTGTTGTTTTCCTCGGAAACTGAGCTTCTTCTGGGATAAAAAGTACGCTGTGACCATTTATATACAACTATTACGTATTAACAAGATATTAGAATAATCGGTTCAGTAGTTTCGATCAGAAAAAGTAACAAACAACAACCTTACATTCGCATTTATGATAACAACACTTATCTGTGTAAGTTAGCTTTTGTTGATCATCATCATCCATCGAAATATAAGTGTTTCTACGTTACATTAATATCACTCTTTAAAATTATTGTTATAAAACAAATACTTACATTGTTTTGACGAGTAATTAAAATAAAAACATTTTATCTAATAACGTGTGAAATGATTTTTTTAACTTTTGCACAATGTAAGAATTTATGCAAAAAAAATGTTTAAAGTTGCTAACGGTCAGCTGATTTATAATGACGTAATTTGTACATCTCATCATTGAATGAATCCTCCCACCCAGGGCACAGCGGGAGGGACTGACAGACTCATACCGACTGAAATCCACGGTGTCCTTCACTAGCCCTTTACGTTCCGGGGTCACGGTAATTCGTGAGTCCCGCGATCCCGGCAGGCTTAGGCCCTCTACAGGGGGGCCGTCACTATGCTAACACTCCTTGAGGCGCGCGTGGAACACAACGCGCTGTCGACCCGGGCATGGTCCATGGTCGGACAGCGAGTCGCCCATTACTCGCCGCCCGCATGCCCGCGCCTACGGTGGTCGGAGATCGTCTGCCGACGTCCGTGACCTCTTAAACTTAATTCAGTTTTGCACTAGAGGACTGACGGAGAATTGCAGAACTGAATGATGAATAATAAGTTCTTGTAATCGTCAATTTATCGTTCTGTATTCGAACTTAGTTAAATATCATCATATTGTTGTACTGTACTATTCGTGTTGTGAAATTTAAAATGTCAGAACTGAAGATTCACTCTTGCTACAAACAAGCAAAATTACTAAGGATAAAAATCCTTAGTAATTTTGTTACTACGAGTTTCTCGAAGTAACAGCATATAACATTGAATACATATATAACTGATTTAAAGACTAATGTAAAATGCAACTGCTACCGGTTACCGCAGCGACAGATCTAGGAGTTGCCAGAAAAACTAGCCATGACGTTGCGGTCTGTTATTGTGAATGACTGCTTTTGTCGCAGCTATTAGCGGGTGCAATAGTTTCCAGAACATCTTTACTTAAATATTTCTAGTTCGAATAATACTGATTCTATTATAGCTGGAGACAAGCATTCCTATAATTCAAAGAACTCCCTCCATTCCTTCCAACGATACAGTTCGTTCCGCCATATCTTTAGTGGCATCTTTTCTTTTTGAAAAGTTTTTTTTTTCTGGGCGTCTTCTGAAAGCCAAAAATAAAAGTGGTACCTATGGTTAGTATTAGTAATTTAGAGTAATAGTTACTATGGCATAAAAGTTGTAGGATTGCTCTCGGCCGAGTTATACAAGTTCGAAGATTCGTCATTCTCATACATTTGTTTTTTTTTTTTTGAAAGTGTCGAGAAACACAAAATAATAAAAAGTATTGCAAGAAATAACGACTTCAAGCAGTTAAACATAACATAACATTACGCCTGTAATCCCAAAAAGGATTTAAAAAAAGTCATAATTCATTTTAATTTGGTAAACCTCTGCCTAACCCTTAGGGGATTACAGGCGTGATATTCTGTTATGTTACTACCCATAGGTACTACTTTTTTTTTAGCCGGCTCTTTCAGAAAAGGCTCAATAATGTATGGAGCATGGGTCTCCTTAACTCTCCGCCCATCTGATCATTAGGGTCGAAGTGCACTATAGATGATTTTGCATAAATTATTGGCTCTATTTCGCAAATTATGAATTTTAAATTACGAGTATGATTATAATTTAACCGTGCATTCGCAACGCATTTATTTCACAACTAGTTGCAATAGCTCAGTCGTTATCTCGACTTGATTTATTCATTTTGTTTGGCGAAGACGTGAGAGGTTTTGCATTTAACTAATTATATTGTTGGTACATATGCTGTGAGCTAAATTAACGGTTTAAATTTTAACTGAGAGTTGGTTAAATCTCAGCTTAGAAGTAGCAGTAATATCAGTTTATTTTTGTTTAGTATTTGGCTCTCGTTTGTTCACTATAAGGATGATGTTCCCTAGAATTAACCTATTCAGTCTTGTCCTAAAGTAGTAGCTTTTTTGTTGGTAAATAAACAATGATAACTTATTAGCCGCTGCCCTCTCTTAATCATGTTCTCGTCTCTTTCTTACAATTGATGACAGTTGTAAGACGGCACTGATATGAAACAAAGTTTGTAAGTAACGTTCATAGATTTGAACTAACTCCCTACATATAATTGTTCTCATAAAAATATGCACGAAACTCATTAAAATACACTTAAAAGTTTTCTAACCATTCATCAGGAAATTAAAAGGCCTTGCGTGCATATAATTATGTGTGATTGATTAAGATTCGTTGTGATTCGGTGTTACACTTCAGTGAGCGCGGAGCCTAATGTTAGACGTCTGTAATTCATTAGAAGTTATCACGATAGTTCAGGAAACTGAAAATTGGGACGAGAATCTTTGGTGTTCTGGCGTTCGAACAGCTTGATCAAATGTATGTGGGTTAATTTATTCTGTGAGGGTTATTGGTAAAATACTGATTACATATCGGTTTAAAATGAGTTTACATTGGTTTGTGCTCATTAAATATTTTTTAAATGTAATATCATGAAACATTTTATCGTTTGTTGTCCGTTTATTTTCATCTAGTTCTACCATCACGTCGCATCTCATCGCATTTCTGCGCTATTACTTTTTCGATTTGCTAGACAAACGATGTGATACCTCGACTTAAAAGTTAGAGCACTCTTTTTGCAGGCGTTTTTTTTACTTTTTTCACTTAAGTTCCCTATGTAAAAACAAATATTTTTTTTATAATAAACAGTAGTAGTATATAATAAACAGTAGTAGTATAGATTAGCAAAAATAAAACTATGCCTTTTTTAAAGACAAGTTGGAGCTGGTTCTTTTACCGCAAATTATAATAGTATTTAAGTGCTTAGATTATTATTCTTACCTAAGAATCTAGATTTTCTTTGGACCTTTTGAAACTTGTTTACAAAAAAAGAAAAACCAAAGGGACCAACGGCTTTACGTGTTTTCCAAAACACGGAGGAAACTCGCTATGACAGATGGTCATAGCGAGTTTTTCTCCTACTTCTATTTCATATTTGACCGTCTATGTGACTGCTGCAATCCATTTAATATCCAGTATCACGATACAGCGTGGGAAGACTGGTTTTGTCTTACTTTCGGGTTACAAATGTTAAAGAAGACAGGCAGAATCAACAGCTTTATGTTCTTTTCGACGTACGGATTGTCACCCATCTTTGATCTGACCTGTACAAGCGAATATTAACCTAAATTATCGACACTAGGGGCTGTTCTTATATAGCCAGGATTGCTTCAATAGGTTCTATTGTTTATTTCGCATTCAGAATTTACCACGTTTTAAATAGTTACCCTTTCCGCCTGCAACATTGTGTGAATTACTAAATTTCTTCAACGAATTTGTAAATAAGTCTGCACTAACGATAGAATTGGCCAAGTTCAAGTTAATATTTGCGTAACGTTACGGTCTACATCGCATTATTTCATACAAATAAAACATTGAGACAGTTTGTAAGCACCGATATCGTATCTTTTCGTGAAATACAGATTCTTGATTCTCTCTTTAGTAATGTGTTGGCAATTTTTTTTTCGAGTCGAAATTGTGGCTTCATTGTGTATGAAAATAGGCTATAATTGTTTCTTATAAGGAATTTCACTATAACGGCCATAATATTTGTGTACTAATAGACTTTTGCCTAACCTCGGAATATCAGACAACGTATTATTTGAGTAAATTTTGGACCTATAAACTAATATTACTGAGTAATATTTTTATCCGTTGAACTAGTCGTCTGGGCTGATCCCAGGTGTAAACGTCCTTTTGTACCTATTGGCTTTATTTTGTTCTGTCTCCTACTTGAAATTGAAGGAAGTAAAAAGCGGGCATACATATTATTTGTTGATTTAAATAAAATTGGAATTCAAAAATAATACTAGAATGAAAAGAAGTGGATTAATTTACACAAAAACATTATAAAATTGTCGTATTACATAAAGCGAAACTCATCAGTTGTGTACATTGCACAGAATAAAAAAAAAAAAGTTCAATGCCACGATATATTTAGAGCATAACATACGTAAAGAATAAGTTATTTAGTGCATAATTAATTTGACGAGCAACCTCATACATAAAACTTTTGTTAAATAAGTAAGAAACACTTTAAAGGGACATTTCTAAACCCTTCATATATTAAGTAGGTACAATCAAGGGCATAAATATAGTACGACATGCAAGGGGATTCATGGCGGTGATCGTACCAATGAATCTTGAGCTTCATAATGTTATAATATGTGTTGCAAAAGAAGTTTTGTAATTTGCCCTTCACGTCGACTGGACCGGTCCAACTCACGGCCCTTGTGGTCAGTGTCAAACTCGCCCAGATTACGGTCTTAGAACCCAAATTACGTATGCAAACATTTTTCGACGAAAACGCGTGGCTAAATATTTAGTTTTTTTTTAAGTACTAATATAGAGAATAAGGCTTTCAGCACGCGTAGCTAGAAAAAAAGACAAAGTTATATTCAAATTTAATGTTAATATTTTTTTTCTATTTTTCGGTCGTTTACGGGTCGTGCCGTACTCGGGCAAAAATCGACATTCTTTTGTTTAATCTTGGTAGAATAAAGTTAGAACATGCTGAAAGAACCGTTTCGCAAACACGACATTTACAGAAACGAAATGTTATAAAATAATCTATTGTCTTCTTATATTTTAAGTTCAATGGTTACCATATTACGATAAAAAGGCAAACTACGTTGAAAAAAAAAGTTGTTATTAAGAAATGTATTGACATGTTTGCTACCGGAAAGATTAGGTCAATTAATTGCAAGCGAGAAATGTTTGCAAACATTGTTGAAAACTCATAATTTTCTTTTTACTCTCTGACCTTGTCCTATATTATTTGGAGTGTGCGAAACACGTCATTTTCTTCTTTTCTCCTTTTAGTTTTCAAGGTACCATTTACTCCTTTTTCTTTAATGTCAGTCTTCAAACAATTCATTCATTCTTTTCATTGACCTTCCACGCCCTCTTCATTCATATTCTTCGCTCTCTAATGATTTCCATCTTTCCAACATACAAAAATCCTTAATCATATTTTACAGATCTTACAATATGTGTATATTATAATATGTCTTTAAATATTCATCAGATTATTACGATATCAACAATATTTCGTAAGATGTCTAACTGGACCAATTCACTGGTTATTAATTTATGACGTTTAAAATTGTTTAATTTTTATTCTAAGGTTCTATTTACATTGCCGAGTAATAGAATTGAAGCGTATTTTTGTATACCGTCAGTTTACCGTCAAAGCAGCACTTTTTTTTGTGAATGGCATCTCGCAGGTCAACCTAGAAGAGGTTGTGAGCTGCTTAACCGGACTTTTCTGTGGATGCCTTAAATTACTCTAAGGCCTCCAGCCAGGGGCTTAAAACTAGAAAACTACAAACTAAGTGACCACACGCTACTGTGGGGTTCGGACCTCGGCTTAGGGCGTCACTGAGAGAGCACAGCAAGGGACAGGCTGGATCACAATGATACATTATTTAGGGGCTAATTTAAAACTACGGCTCAGCATCGCGGGCTGGCTCTTGCAAGGGTCGGGGAGGGCATTGAATCGGACGTCGCGATGGGCGTCCTCGGCGGCGAGGACGGAATGACGGGATCGATTTGCGCTTGTGTTTCCTAAGCGTGTCAAAGCAGCACGCTGGTAAGTATGGCTATCAGTGTGCACGACATTGACAAGTCTACTTCTGATAGTCATAAAACGTCAACAGACTTGCATTAGCTTTTTTTGTAACGTTCTGTACGTTCCTAGAAATGAGCCGAAAACAACGTCGTTCGTTTTCCAAAAAATAAATAGTTGAATACATTACACAATTGATATCATGTCAGATTTTGTTACCTCAATTCGCTCCCATTCTGCTACGCGGTAATATAAATTCAGTCTAAGTCTACCACTATCAGATCCGAATACTTGCAACATACTCGTACAGTCATGATTACTATACAGTTTTTTACTCTTAGGTAATTGGTGAACTGAGACTCTGAGAGTGGTGTCTGGCTATTTCTGATATATTGTTATTTTCTTACAGACTTATTACTTGTATGATAAAACAAATGTGAAGATTTTTGTGTTAAGAGCATGTAATAGGGATACATAATTTCAGGGCATTTAGATCGATTTGCGTGTGCCCAGAAAGCTGCGATTTGACGTATGGCAACGCTGATTATTTTCTTGTATTAAAACAAAATAAAAATCAGACGACACCATCATTTAAACACCGAAAGATAATTGTTACAAACTCACTGGGTGTATCTGAATATCTTGAGGCGATGAATAGTTGAGAAACTGAATTCTGCCAATTGAAACAAGGAACAAATGCCTTTTCACAAGATTTCTGTATTTATTTACAGCGTACTTGAATTATTTACTGCGTTTATTGTATCGAAAATTGCAAAACAAAAAATTGTACAAACGCGGAATTACCTATTTTTTCATGGAAATTCCCATTTACTATACGTCACAAAAACGTAAAAAGTTATGCTAGGACCTCTGATCCCGGGTATGCGGGCGACGAGTAAAGGGCGACTCGCGGTCCAACGGTCCGACGGGGCCTGTAGAGGGCCAAAGTCTGCCAGGGTTGCGAGACTTACAAATTACCGTGACCCCGGTACGTAAAGGGCTATTGAAGGACATTGTGGATTTTAGTCAGTCAAGTCTGACAGTCCCTCCCGCCCTGCCCTGGGTGGGAGGACTCATTTGATGATTTTACAAAGATAAAAAAAAAAACAAAAAAAGGACCTCTGATCAATAAATTTATTTTGTCTTTGTCATGCCAATCCAAACAATGTAAAAGAAGCTTAGATAATATTATGATCTAAGCATTTTTTGTCGGCAAACCACACTTTAAAAAAAAAAAAACAAACGATGTTTGGGAACAAGATTTCAATGACCGTAGGTTATGTAATACATGATTTATTACATCACGTTTTATAACAGACCCACAATTTAAATAGTTCTCAAGATTTATATATGTTGCAGTCAAAACTCTTAACCAGTCAAAAGTACTATTAACTAGCAAAATCAGTCAAAAGTACTTCTGATTGTATGCTTTAGTCAGTAATACTTTTGACTTAAATAACAGTTAAAAGTACTTTTGGCCAATAGAACTGGTTAAAAATATTACTTTTTAGTCGAAAATTACTAGATATAATAGTCAAGAAGCAGGTCGTCGGAGCCCAGTTAATAGTGCTTTTGACTGATGCTTTATTGCAGTTATAACTAATTTTGACGAAGAGCGTCAGTCAAAAGTACCTACTTTTAACCGCAAATTTGAAGTCAAAAGTACTAACAACCAATAATTTTCAGTCAAAACCACTTTTGACCAACCTGTGCAAAGTGCTTTTGACTGATTTTGCTAGTCTATAGTACTTTTAACTCGTTAAGAGTTTTGACTGCAACATATACATATTTTTTACGGTTAGTCATAAGAAACGAAAACGAAACATAATAAGAAACGGTATATTCTAGAATCTTCAGTGAAACTGATCCCCACGTAATTTATGAACTTCCCAGATGTTCTATGTTTGTTTAAAAAAACACACGACTTCCTAAACAAGTTCTGTTTATTCTTAACTTACAAACATAAAAACGCGGGCATGCGGAAGTCGAGTAATGGGTGACTCGCTGTCCGATCATGGACCATGCCTGGGTCGACGGCTCGTCGTGTTCCACGCGCGCCTCAAAGAGCTGTCTGCACAATGACGGGGTCCCCTTAGAGGGCCTAACCCTGCCGGTTTTGCGGCACTAACCTAGCTACCGTGTCCCCGGAACGTAAAGGGCTATTGAAAGACACCGTGGATTTTAGTCAGTACAAGTCTGACAGTCCCTCCTGCCCTGCCCTGGGTGGAAGGACTCATTTAATGATTTTACCACGCTAAAAAAAAAGAACCTACATAAAAAAGGATGAGGTATGTTGGGGCAAAACTCAGTCATAGATTCATATTGGAGTCTCTTCTAGTCTAACCGGATGCAGCATATAACTGGTATACCACGTGATGAGACTGTCTATCTGACCTTCAAAACTCAATAGTTGGGTAACATAAACCGCTTTGTCCAAAACTGGTTGTCAGACTTTTGGGTATCAAATGCACCTATTTTTTAAATGCAATAGCATAATCAGTCTATAATTTATTATTAGAACTGGGACCCAGGCCTTCGTTCTGGGAGACGGAGTGGGTTTGAATCCACCAAGCGGGCCCAGTCCGGGTCGGTAGTAAATAAAAAATAAGTAATGCAAAAGGCTCACTCTCTTCACCATACCTTTATAGTAACTGAACCAAAGAGGTTGCACCACTACGCCTTCGGGGATAATAGGCATGATGGCAGCCTCAATAAATTGCAAATTTAATTAGTCTATCAATTAGAGTTTTGAAAAAAAAAGGCAACATGTGTTATATTCAACAAAGATAAAACGCGTTAACACCCTGTAGTTGGGGGTACGTGACGTCAGAAATATTAATTAACTAGCTTCCGCCCGCGACTCCGTCCGCGCGGATGTCGGTCTTCGCGTGGATGGTTTATTTCTCCATTTTGAGTAACTCTGACAATGAAATCTTATAAATATTACGGCGCTGAATCCACTGCGGGTAATGCAATGTGTGTTCGCGGTTCTACAGAACAACGTCTATGAATAAAACTGAAAAATACGATTTTTTTTTCTACGTATTTTTCCAGGATAACAAAAAACTTTTTCAAAAAAAAAATGTAACCGCCTTCAAAAAGAACCACAAAAAAGGGTAAAATAATCAACGATGGCTTTGTTATTTTTTATTTCATTGTTTATTTTTTGCCACCGACTTCCGAAATAAAAGTTATTTTGTAGATTATTTTACCCTTTATTGTGGTTCTTTTTGAAGGCGGTTACTTTTTTTTTTGAAAAAGTTTTTTACTTTTCTCTTTTTAGTTTAAATATTCAACCCAAATTCTTGCCAAATACATATAATATAATCCGTAGCACTGGTAATAACATCCCTCATGTACACAATAAGCTAATAAAATTCCCTATCTCAAAAACTACTGAACCGATTTTGATGAAACTTTCAGTATTCCCTAAGTGGGACGATACCTAGCACAAAAAAAAGAATTATTTAAATCGGATGTGTAGTTCCGGAGATATGCGAACAATGAATCAGTCGATGCCTACTCCTTACTGTTAAGGAGTTTTACCTTCCATCATCAGCTTAGCTACATAAGATGATGATTACCATACGCAAGTACTTGAATTACTTCATAAGATTTACGAAAAACGATGCGTGGGCCTATAAAATTTGAGGGTTGCCCTCGATTTCTCCAAGATCCAATCATCAGATCCTGATTTGGTGACAATGGGACCACACGGGAAGCACCAGCTTTCAAACAAAAAATGAAACATGAAAATCGGTTCTCGAAGTCGGTCGTTATGCGGTAACAAACTACTGTTAAGGAGTTGTACCTTCCATCATCAGCTCAGCTACATAAGATCATGATTACCATACGCAAGTACTTAAATTACTTCATAAGATTTACGAAAAACGATGAGTGAGCCTATAAAATTTGAGGGTTGCCCTCGATTTCTCCAAGATCCAATCATCAGATCCTGATTTGGTGACAATGGGACCACACGGGAAGCACCAGCTTTCAAACAAAAAAAGAATCATGAAAATCGGTTCACCCAGTCGGTCGTTATGCGGTAACAAAATTAAAAAAATACAGTCGAATTGATAACCTCCTCCTTATTTTGAAGTCGGTTAAAAAGTATCCTATGTTATGCCCAGGATAATAAGGAATAATTATACCAAGTTTCATCGAAATCGAACCGTTAGTTTTCACGTGATGCCTGCACAAACAGACAGACAGACAGACAGACAGACAGACAAATTTTTTTTTAATGATGTAATTGGGTTTGGTATCGATCCAGCAACACCCCCCGCTATTTATTTTTTCAATATTTTCAATGTACAGAATTGACCCTTCTACAGATTTATTATATGTATAGATACCTAAACATTTTAAAAGCGTCGTATTTTGGTTTACATAAGAAAAAAAATCGGTTCAAAAAAGTTTTAATAATCTAATTGACGGATTGTTTTTTTTTTCAATCGCCTTACCTATTACTTATTCCAGAAAATCTTCAAAGAAATCACAATTGCATTTATTAATGAAGAGCGTGCATTACCGAGCATTGTGCAATAGGATCGCACAGTGGCTGCACACGCAACGAGCCGGATATTGCAACCGGCACATTCAAGGATAGAGTCGAAAACCGAGTGAGTTCCGACTGACGGAAGGCTTTGTATTAAAGATTGTCAGGTGGGTTAATGCGGTAATGCGCGTAATGAATGTGAGGTCTAACAGAATAGTCCCGCGAGTGCTCTTCTATTTTTGAAATATATTTTTGAAGTGAAAACTTCTTTAGCGGCGTTGTGCACTTTTTTTGGAATGGGTAAAAAATGTTAAACTCGCGTCAGGACACGTGACCTGATCGAAAATTCGTAAGACGTTTTTTTTTGATGAATAGGGCACGCGTTTGCATTTTGTTCTGTCATTACTTTTTATATTTTATTGATTTCAATGAGTTGAGTTCGTAGTAAGGAAATATTCTTCATAATATATAATTATTTTTAGATATAATAATATTATCACTCTAGTAACACTATAATAATATTAACCCAAAAGATTTTATAAATCAGTCATGGATTACATGGTTACCGAAAATAACCTTTTACAGGCATAGTTTGAACTTTCAAGTACAGCGGATTCAGGAACCGGTGTGACTTCTAGATATTGCTTGAAGGATGAAGGAAACCAATTACCACATATTAAACAACATTACAATGTTATGTGGATATAATGTAACTTTTTAATAATGGATGTCATCTATCGATGACTCAAAGTGTTGTGGTTCTGATAAACCTTTTTATTTACATATTTTTTATATTTTTATGTATACTTTTATTTCTATAGAAATAAATTGTTATTTTAGATTTGATTTATAACCGTCACTATATTTGTTTTTTTTTTATAACGCAGCTGTTTTAAAATCGCAATACTGTTTGCTTTTAAGTGTGATTTTTTTTACAAACGAATTTCCTGGTGGATTTAACTATCCTACATCGTAACGTAGGATAAGGTTTAAAATATCCACATTAATATAGATTTATGATAACACGATGTTATAGTAAGTTTTCGTCAGTATTATATTGTATATTTCTATTTTGTGAGTAAAACAAAATGTCAACGGCATATTACGTTTTTCCTAATAATGTTTTTGAAAAACAACAAAGTTGGTAACGACCGCGTTTATATAAAAAAAGCTCTGTTATGAATATAAAAAAAAAACATACTCATTCTATATAATTTTAGTAACTTATGCGTTATTTAATTTAAGTGTGTGTATTTTTGGAGGAAAATAAAGGTATTATTAAAAGTCAAAATTACACACACATTATTTGGGCGTAAAACAATTTATTACAACGGACTGTTTATATGAAAAAGAAAAAAAAACTGCACAAAAGTGGCTATTGTTATCTAATAATGGTAAAATTAACTCCGTTTTTTTGTTATAAATGTAGGGTTTAACTACATTTAATTTTGAAGGATCCGGTAAGAACCGGTCATAATTATGTCATATTATTTTGACATGTCATATTTTTTTCTTTCTTTTATATATTCTATCTGAGCAAAAACAATCCATTTTACGTAAACACATTTTTTTGTTACGAGTATTTGACGTGTATTTATTTATTATTGTAAGAATTAACTCCCTTTCTGACAAAAACTTGACATTTATAGACAGGTTATAGATGCCTTTTGCCACTAACTGTCATTTTCATTTAGATGAAAAGGAATTTGTTTTTCAGTAAACGTCAATCGATTGTCTACCACGCCCACTTCTATTCAGAGATCTACAGTTTTAATTAATTATTATCGGGCGGTAAGATCTCTCTATGAAGAGTGGCTGGAAAAACGTCACGCATCCTCACCTTCCGCCTGATGCAGGTTCAGCCACGAGCAATAGCGATGTTCTGCTACCGTATTCATTAAACTTTTGCCTTTTCATAAGACTTCTATTTTGGTAGCCATACTATTACGAAATAGGTATTATTTCAAAGTGGAAACTAGTATTTCACGAGTAAATTGCGTTTAAATTTTGTTAAGTGTATACATGCTATTGCTCGTGACTGTACTCACTAGGCGCAGATTTTCGGGAGGTTCTTGTGTCTGATTGGGAAGAAAGAAACGCCTGTTTGTAACAACTGTATTTATCGCCCGGATGTCACGGTAGTGGTGGTTTCGAACGAGCTTCATAAGCGAGCTTTTATCGCATTTTAGGCGCGTTTAAAAAACGCATAAAAATCCTGAAACGCTTGGTCTGCGCGTTTATGCCGTGTGCCATGGCTCTTAGACAATGAACATATTTATAAGTTCATAAATTTAGAAGTGGAATACGTGCATTGTATTAAATTCGTTTATTTGTGAATTCATTTCATTTGTTTTTATTTATTTTTTCAGTGCGTCAGTTTTTATTTCAAGGAGATAAATGTTGAATCACTTAGCAGTTCAGTTTTCAGCAATTTTATATGAAACAATCGAATAAATTAACAAAAGAATATTAAATCAATCATGTGAGTCATCAAATTATTAATTTCATTATTTTTATACTCACAAAGTTTTAAATAAATTACCTAAATATATAAAATTGCCAATGGATGAACTAATTATAGAATAACAAACTGACACGTGTAAAATGCAGTCATTACACTCGCAATATCGATAATCTCAGTATCTATCTCATCACGGAAGAGCAAACCGAGCGAAAACAAGATAACAACGCATTACAACTAATGATAAATAAATTCAGGCTCAGGGAAAACCCCGTCATAAA
Source organism: Agrotis puta (assembly GCA_943136025.2). NCBI lineage: Eukaryota > Metazoa > Arthropoda > Insecta > Lepidoptera > Noctuidae > Agrotis > Agrotis puta. The sequence continues at coordinate 2,951,305 of OW964168.2, forward strand.
AGATGTATCATTAAGCTCAATTTTTATTGCCACGAAATGGAAAAGAATTGTTGGATGAAAGGCTTACAAAGTATAATGAACTTTGTTCTTATTGTTTTACAGTACAGACTAGAAGAAAACAGCCGAAAAACATGTCGTGTGTCTTCCGGAGAATTTTCGTGCATTCTCGCGAATTTTCGCTGTTAAGATTTCTTATCTAGTTCATACATTATACATTGTATATACCTACCTAAGATTAATTATATTTTGCAAGATTTCGTAGTAATTTGTTTCCAATCCGTGGTAATATAAATTGTACCTTAAATGTTAAGTTGCTAGGCAAGAAGTTTTGTTTTAGTTCGTCATGACAACAAAAAGTAGGTCTGTTCGTTGCAAAATGACGTCATCCGGATGATTTGTTTTGTTGGTAAAACAAAATAAATAAGTAAACGCTAGGCTTGGAATTTCTTTTTTTGCAGTTAAGGCATCTTGGACCTCATTTAAGTATCTTCAATTTGGTTTCATTGATGTTCTATGATTTAAGTTAGTATTACCAAATACTTCAGTAACTCAGCTGTTATCCTCATTAACTACATTTTCAAACTTGTATAAAATTTATTCGTTTTATAAAATTGGGTATATCATTCACCTGAGATCACACTAGCTTTGTTCTGAATAGGCAGATCCAAGTCGCTGTGGAAATCGCTCGAGACCATAATTATATTTATTTATATATTTAAAAAAATATTTTAACACTGTTTTTATTTATTTATTTATTATTTTTGCATCGTAATCAATTTTAGAGTGATCCCAATGAGCCGTAGTTTCCCATTGAAAGCAAAATAACATCTTAGAAATAACTAATGTGTAACTAATACTTAAATACGAAAAGTGAGGATTTAGATGAAATTTGGCACTCAGACTTTTTATTTCGGTTTCAAGTTGCGCTTGTGATGTTGGGGCTAGCCACTCACCCTGGCTTCAGTATCACTACATAGTATAAAACATCTCTTCCCGCTGTCTGTCTGTCTGTCCCTATGTATGCTTAGATCTTTCAAGCTACACAACAGATTTTGATGCCGTTTTTTAATAGATAGAGCAAGAGGAAGGTTTATATTTATAAATAGGTATAAATAACATGCTAATATAGTAGAGATTGCATCCGTGTGGAGCCGGGGCGGGTCGCTAGCCTTTAATAAAGCTATCATTTCTATGTAAAAATGCAATAAGTAAATATTTATTATCTATATTTTTCAAAACCCAACACAAAACTGAATAAAGCAATTATACACTATACACATTTCTGCGTTTCTTTCACAATAATTGACGTGAAGAATCAATTGGGCAACTGTACGCTCAAAAAATAAATTCACGGCTACATTTTGAGCATTCACAAGAACAGTTATTTTTAGCATAAAAATGTTAAAATTAATAGAGTGTGTGCAATCAAATTTATGCAATGTAGAAGGCCAAACTAAGTTGGGGCACTGGTTAATTTATAATATGAAGTCTGGTTGCCTTGAAGTAAAACAAATATTCAGGATTGCCGCTATCAATTCGTGTATTGCGAGAGTTCTTGCGCAAACTATGAGTACGTTTATCGTGCTGGCTAAACGTTGCACTGCGTTGATCCGAGGTGTTAGAAGTAATGTGAAAAAACTGCTGCAGTTTGTCTACAGTTTTATACTACTCACGTTATTTTTTTTTTCTTTCTTAGTTTTCTAGCAGTTGAGGCTCACTTTCTGTTAAAAACAATTCATTTTTTAAAACACTTCACTTTTATTTTCTTACTAACAAGTGTATTATATGAGTTTTTTTTGTTACAAAGATATCTTGAGAAATTAAAATTGTTTTAAACATTTTGACACGTCATTTTAAATGGAATTAGTTACATAATTTATTTGTTAATTTAAACAAAAACTTAATTGTTACAAAAACACTTAGATGCTTAAAACTTTAATCATAGTTTTAAAGTAAAATAATTATTGTTATTCTTGTCATGACGTAAATATTATTTTTTTGAGCTTGGTAAAATCATCAAATGAGTCCTCCCACCCAGGGCAGAGCGGGAGGCACTGTCAGACTCGTACTGACTAAAATCCACGGTGTCCTTCAATAGCCCTTTACGTTCCGGAATCACGGTAATTCGTGAGTCCCGCGACCATTCATGACGTTCATGGAAAATTTTCGGGATTTCCGTTAAGATATTACTGTTTATATCATTTGGTGCGTTATGTTGGGAAGTCTATTATGTAAATTATGGTTCTAAGGTCAAAATACCAGAAGTACATACGAATAAGGAAGTGTTGCAACAATACGTTTTTGTAGATTTAACTAGGATGTACAATTTAAAAATGTGTCACTCTAACAAGGATTTTTTGCGATAGACTGACATTAAGTGGGTTGTTCTTGGTAAACATTAAATTTTGTAACATTTTGATGTGATGAAAAAAAAAACAAGATAGGACGCACCTCGTTAATTCATATTTCAGTTATGCAAATGGTCTATTGAGCCAGACCGCATATTAAGATTTCGTTATGAGAAGTAGTTTATTAGATCTTGTTAACACAATGGCCTTCAATTGCTAGATCGCCGATTATTATGGTAATACATTTTTCACTTTAGCTATTATTATTAAATTATCTTTAAAATAATTTCATTAGTTGAAAAATTTTAGCAAAAGATAATTTAATTGTAAGTAAAAATAATTTTCTTAATTAAAAAAAATGATGAAGTTACAACTATTATTTATAACTATCTTAATAATTAATCATTATATTTAATTCTGTCTTGTCTAGTCACATAATTTGTCACGTTGAAGTGACTACAAGATATTATAATAACGACCTGTACATTGTGTACATTTTCAAGCTGGTCATCTATCATTATTATTTCATCATCCTTTGTTGAAGAAAATAAAAAAAAATAAAAATGTATAAATCATTTATCTTTTTTATAATTATGTACATAGCTGCCAACGTAAGTGTTGTTTTAATTGTCAAATCATTATCATATATTTTTTTTCAAGAAACTATTTGTTCGCGGCAATTAATTTACATTTTAATATGATTTTATTAGCATATTAAAATGATATCATTTTGTTATTTTTTTTTAAGTTTACTTTAAAGAGAATTATTACCGAAATATTATTGCGCTTGTTCGTTGATGTCTTTTTCAGGCACAAAAAATATTCAGCAAAATTTACTATGCATTTGAATCGCCAAATTAAGGCTGTACAGTGTTTTATAATGTACTTGGATCACGAAGGCACACCGTCGTATTATTTAATACATTGTAATGATAATTATGTTTGTTATAATTATAATGAAAATTGTGTAGAATATTTGATCGCTCGCTCTAGCGTAGTGTAGAATTGGCAATTGTTGGCGATTTCATGAGATTTACTTTCGAGTATATTTAAACTTTTTTTTTAAACTAATTAGTTTAAAATATTTATTTAATAAAAAATATACCTTGTTCATTATTTATAAATTGCTCATTATTTATATTTTTTTAAGTATTATGTTTATTTCAATAAACCTCATTTATTTTCCTTTTTATTTTGTATAACTTTAAAAAAAAGAACATATTTGTATAAAAATACTAAATTAATTACATTTCACCCCTAAAAGTTCCTAGAAGCATGACTAAATAAATTCGTTAAAGCTACATACCAATAGCACTTCGAAGTCATAATCACTCACTAATCTCTTCCTAATTTACTCATAACACAAATCAGAAGAGCACTTCACTATTCACCACTATACAGTATGAAACATTCTATCAAGTTTCATAAAAGGTAACCGAAGGCTTGCTGCAGACTAAAAATTGTACCACTACGTGTATTTCAATACATACAAAGCTATGCCCGTATCTGTGTGACGACAGCCTATTACTGCTTGACATAGACCACTGAAAGCACAGAAGCGGCATGTCGATAATGAGATCAAGAGGGGGAAAACCTTGACGTTTCTAGAAAAAATATGATTTCTACTACGTAATTAGTTCCAAGGTGGATATGGGCATCCTTGCTCAAGAATTATGTTGGTTAAATTGTGTTTCTAGTTCAATCGTATGATAATTATCGGATTTTCATGCGGAATATAATATGTTGCCGGTATTTTGAAATATTGCGGTATTTGTGTTTTGTTGCACAAATATTCTGTCATGCGGCCGGAACTTACGCGAACCTGCATAAGACTGGTTGTTCAATACATTATCAGCATCTAGACAAGTCTATTTTACAGACATAAAACTTAATTTCGTTATTTACCAAAAATAAGTCGCTTTATATAATCTGGTGCTACTTTTAATTTTTTGCACATATTTAACTTGCAGCTAGTTCTAGTGCAGCCATTAGAGAAATACTTTTATTATTTTTAACGACACAATCACTAAAATAAAAATAAAATAATCTTGCTATTTAAAATCACATTGATGCGATTTTTTAGTAACGGGTATTCTACCGCATTCTATACTCTGTGATATTCTATCTTGTCATAATAATCTTTCGCCAACCGACGTTGAACTTGACTTTAACAGAATCTGTTAAATAGTTGACTGATCTGAAGTCGGTATGGGGTCGATAAAAAGTGGTATTTTCCCTCTAAAACTCCCATTGTTTATGGGAGTTTTTAAGAGGGCATGAAAGAGGGAATGAGGGTTTTAGGTTTTATAGAGGGTAACCTCTGATTTGATTGTGTTATTATATTTAATTTAAAGTGAGCTCTGCGAGCTTTTTGTTTACTGTTGTTTTCCTTTTTATTTTGCTCTGAATATTTTATAATGAATTAATTAAGTAAATAAAGCTATTTACTTAATTCATTACGTGTTTACGAGCAACAATGATAATGCTTATTATCATTAAATGTACATACGACTTATATACATATTTATATTTATAATGTTACCCCACACTAGGATTTTTTTACGAACATAGAAACTCACATACACAAACACCCAGACCCGGAACAACTACTGCAATCCCACCGCTCAGCCTCTGCGCTAACCGTGCCGTCACCGTAGCGCAAGCGCCATCAGGACGTAATTTGCAAGCGGCCATTAACAAATGGCGTCCTGTTGGCGCTTGCGCTACTAACGTATTTAGTATTGTGTCAATTTTGCCTTAAGTGTGTGATTGCCCATCATACCTTGCGTCCCCATCTTATCCACTGTTCCCCTACAAATAAATTTTCCGTGCGGTAATAAAACGGTAATGTACCCCGTGATATGAGCACAGCAGTAGTTATAATATTATGGCATTGTTTTAGTCGCAATTACTTTTAAATACGTCCGTCATGGACGGACAACCAGTCGGCTGGAGAGACAGACACGAGTAAAAATCTTCCGAGTAATTTCGTTTATTATAATGTTAAACAAACAACAAAATTACTTACAAAGTAGATATTTTTACGTCATGACACGTCAAAGTAAGATGACGCATTAGGGATTAAGATCACAATTATTATGTATTATATATAATGACAGCTTTTTTATATGTTATGTACGTTGGGTTTTTGACGGCACGGTTAGCGCAGTGGCAAAGCGATTAGACTGCAGCGCTGAGTGTCGCGGGTTCGATTCCCGCACGAAACAAATATTTATAAGACGTACAAGTAGTTGTTCCGGGTCTGGGTGTTTGTGTATGTGAGTTTCTATGTTTGTAAACGTACTCACGACGCAGCAGAAACTCCTAGAGTTGGTCAACGTTTAAAAAAAATGCATTTAAATAGATACACCCTAAAAAAAAATTGTGATCACAAGCGTGGAGTGGCTGGATAGGCATCATGGCGTCCTGACCTACCGCATGACGCAGATTCTAACTGGACACGGAAGTTTCGGAAGGTACCTGTGTCGGATATGGAGGGAAGAAGGAGTCACGGTAAAACATACGGTGCCCCGCTTGGGCAGAGTACCGCAGGGTCCACACAACGGCGATAGGCGGAGACCTATTGCGCCCGGCATTGGTCGAGGCCATGCTGCGGGGCGAGACGGAATGGAAAGCGGTCGCCTCCTTCTGCGAAGCAGTCATGCTCGCGAAGGAGGAGGCGGACTGCATGAGGGAGAGAACAGCGTCCTCCCTCCACCCCGGTCGGCAGACGATCTTCGGCCACGGGCAGCGAGTAATGGGCAACTCGCTCTCCGACCATGGACCATACCCGGGTCGACGGCGGGTTGTGTTCCACGCGCGCCTCAGTGTGTCAGCAAAATGACGGTGCCCCCCTGTAGCGGGCCAAAGTCTGCCAGAACCCGGAACGTAAAGGGCTATTGAAGGACACCGTGGATTTTAGTGAAAATGGAAATAAGTGGTGGTAGTGGGTAGACGCTGGGAAATAATAATCTATCTCGATTGCTTGGTCGCGGGACCAAGGGATTACCGTGACCCCGGTACGTAAAAGGCTACTGAAGGACGCCGTGGATTTTAGTCAGTACGAGTCTGACAGTCCCTCCCGCTCTGCCCTGGGTGGGAAGACTTATTTGATGATTTTACCACGACAAAAAAAAACTATACATAGAGACAGACAGACAGACAGACAGTGATAGGGATTAAGTTAGATTATTTAGTGATATTATGTTACCGTGTATTTTTGCATTAAAAGTATTAGTTAGATGGTTCAACACGTTAGAGCCCTTTTTTACATTATAAACGCGAATCAGTTGTCAATTTACTACATAGAGTATGAAAAACGATAAGCTCATCCTTTGAACCCGGAACAAGTATTGATTATAATACAATTGTCTAATCATTGTACGAGTAACTGATTAATGATATAATCATTAGATATTTTGATGCTTTTTGTTCATTTTCAAGTAAATACCTATTTGATAATTACGGTGCGTGGTTTTTGTAATAGTTTATTGTATAGCTATTTTGTTGTACTGGATTAGTTTTTTATACAACAACTAGCTGCTTCTGCTCGCTGTTTCACCCGCATGAAGTTAGGCGTTTGGTCTTTTGGTCCCGTCCCCATCCGTTCCCTTGAGGAGCGCGAGGAACACGACGCGCCGTGACTCGGGCCTTGTCTTGGAGGACTGCGGGCTACCCATTACTCCCGTCGCCGTCGGCAAGCGACTGGAATATGCCCCGCGATTTCCGACGCCCTGGGCGTCTTCAGCGGTGGCTGGGGCGAGAGGTAGAGGATGTCCTTTCTCTCGCGCGTTCCAACTGCTCCCCATTCCCCTAGCCTGTTGCCGAATCCTTTAGGTACGAGTACCTCCCGAAACAACCGTGCCCGGGAGGACTTCGTACTTCGTCAGGTGGAAGGTGAGGATACCGTAGCGCCTCTCCAACCACTCCTCAAAGAGCGATCTTACCGCCGCAATTATGACATGCCCAGGTAGTCATTATTTTGTTGTGGTATTATTTTGAAACTATGATATCTCCTAAGATATTCATTGAAATCAAACGATGTCAAGGACAATTTTGTTCAAAATGAAATGCTTTCGATGATTAGCGTATTTATTTGGATAAGAATTAATATCATGTTAATGAAAATACCTTCGCAAATAATGCATTACTTTAAAATAAATTTAAGTTCCATCAAAAAATGTGGTAGTGACTTACCCTTAAAAGATAGATATATGATTTTGCGGACTTTAGTTTAGAACTTTTTATGAGGAATAATTACGCAGCGCACGCAACGGAAACTCTCAAAATAGAATACATTTTCCCGATTTTGAGACATTTATGATTGTTGCTCCGTTCTTATTGGTGATAGCGTAATGTTATGTAGCCTATAGATATCCTCGATAAATGGTCTATTTAACACAAAAATAATTTATCAATTCCAACCAGTAGTTCCTGAGATTAGCGCGTTTAACCAAACAAACAAACAAACTCATCTGCTTTATAATACTAGTATTGGTATAGACGTATTGATTCAGATGCTGCAAAGTTTGGAGCTATCGAAATCCTTATAAATAAAATCAAATGCCGTATGTTTGAAGTACATTTGTGGATTGTTCCAGCGATTTCGTATGAAGAGTCTTCAACAGAGGTGCGTGGATCGATCTGGCTACTTTTTGGGTTAAAAATGTCACAATTTTTGCAATGATAACTCTAAAAATAACTATATTCAAATAACTATTTTCTATTTTTTTATTATATGTTATTTTAATAACTACATTTCTTTGTAGGTTACCGTGAAAAAACATTATTTTATTTTTCGTTTATTAAAATTTCGTCCAGTTGTTATTTGGCTCTTGAAAAATTTTTACTAATCGAAGTACAGAAACTGAAAGATTTTGTTCTGGATAACTTACAACAGTGGAATAAACTATCCTAAAAGGCATTTTTAGTTAGATAACAATATCTAACTGCAAAGAAAATACAAAATCTGCAGATTTTACAAAAAAAAAAATGCAATAATTGAAAATGACAGCAGGAGTAAGTTGCAGGAAATAACAAAAAAAAACTCACAAGATTCAATCAATACGGCATCGCCCTATGTTGATGGACAAACTCGTACTCCTCGTCTTCAGTCAGGGCACACTCCTCGAAGCACCAGAGACCAGCGATGGCCAGCAGAATCATATACGTGGCGTAGTAGCAGAGGTAGACCAGTATACTGAACAACATCGTAGGTTGCAGAGGAATGGGAGCTGTAACAAAGAAATTCATAAAATAAAAACTAAGAAAAAAAAGGATCTTAGTTTTTTAAGATTTCTTTCAGTAACTGGTGGCTTACCATGACGTTATAAATCATTAAAATGACGGGAAATTAAATCATTAAAATGACGGGCCGCCCTCTAGAGGGCCAAAGCCTACCGGGGTCGCGGGACTGTACGAATTACCGTGACCCCGGAACGTCTGACAGTCCCTCTCGCCCTGCCCTGAGTGGAAGGACTCATTTGATATATTTATCACGCTAAAAAAAACCATGACGTTTTAAAGCTAGAGTAATTCCAGTGTGGGAAAGAGACAGCTATCCAAGTCGTCTAGCGCCACCTCGTTCCGACAGTGGAATTAGAGTAATTCGTCGCTTTAAAACGTCGGTAAACTTTGGCTGCTCCAAAACGTGCGCTTTTCTTACGCGCGTTTTTATTTTCTTCAAAATGGATTCGGCTCTTGGCCCCGATCTATTCCAGTGACAAATATAGGGGGGGGGGGGGGAAATTGTTTGGCAACTGACTCCAAGGGGATGATGTTCCTGAGGCTGGCGGTTCTGGCGAGGCCAACTACTGCCCTTGGGATCACTCAGCTATCACTACTCACAGGTGTGCCTGTGGTGAGTGGACCGGTAGACGTTAAGAAACATACATCACCATTCCAGTCTATTCCAGGAGCTGCTTCCTATTGCCTGAATACCACATTTGTGAAGCAATTACATAACACACCTTTGAAATCCAGTTTTTGGGGAATTACCTACAATCCTTGGTGAGACCGGTTGTTCGATTTTCAGAATTCTGCAACGACTGTCTAAGATCCAGATACAAAGCACAACCGGTAATAAGAAGAGAAAAAACTCGTTTTGTAGTCTCCAAAAAAATTAAGACCTAATAAAACATACACAGTATACTGATTCCTGACTGGCATACAGAAGTGTGGAAATTATTTACTTACAAAAAATGAACAATATGACATTTGTAAACATCACTAATAATATAAATAAAGTAAATATAAATAATCTCTCAGGCCCTTTTTACCCGACTACGTCAAAGCTAAAAGGAGGGTTATGATTTTGACCGGTATGTATGTTTGTATGTATGTTCCCTCATAACTTCTAAACTACTTATCATTCCATGACAAATGAGGTCTCGTTAGAAGCGTCTCAATTGACCGCTGGTTATAGGTTAGGTGACGTGTCACCAAATCCAATATGGCGCTCTCTAAGTGATGAGAAGTCGTTACTGAAAAAAAAAAAATTTTTTTTGCACAGTGTCGACATGGGTATCAAATTAAAGGGCTTGATGAGCACATTTGAAATATATATACATTATATAGCTTTTACTAGCTAATTTTCTGTTTCTAACAGTGTCAACATGGGTATCAAATGATAAATCTTAAATTCACAACTCAGAAACTATACGTATAACATAAATAAATTACTTCAAATAATATAACCCCAAAATAGTGTAAATAAAAAATAAGTTAAAAATAACTAAAACCCGACTACAAAAAAAATCGCGCACTGAAAAGTATAAAACAAGAACAAGCCGTGGTCGTATGCCACCTAGCCAGTAAAGATTGTGTGAAACAACCGCAGGTGGCATACGACCATGGCTTGTTCTTGTTTTAGCGAGGTAAAGTCCTCCCACCCAGGGCAGAGCGGGAGGTACTGTCAGACTCGTACTGACTAAAATCCACGGTATCCTTCAATAACCCTTTACGTTCCGAGGTCACGGTAATTCGTACAGTTCCGCTACCAAAAATTTAAGTGCACTGCCCGGTTTACGATGTCTAAAGATTTTATAAAGTAAAAGAAACGTTCTACTCTTCTCAAAATCGGAATTGTAGACCGCAGATATGCGAACACAAACATAAAAACATACATACATACACTTTTGAAAGACACATTTGTTCAGACACTGATATAGACTAACATTTACGAAAACTGGGCAGTTCTGGAAATATTACATACATACGGGTCGAATTGATAACCTCCTTCTTTTTTCGGTTAAAAAAAGACAAAGCTTCAAATACTCTTTTGGGCTGACTGAAACTTCATCGCTGTTGTTAAGGGCTACACTTTAGTTTTAAAATGCATCTGTGCGAAGTCAGGGTGGATTACTAGTGTATTTATAAAAATGTTCATCAGGATATAGCCACCCACGTGAATAATGAAGAGCAATACTAATGCATATCGGCGGGTCGCTAGCGATTATGATGATGTCACGTGTCGGCCATTCTTGTTGCATGTGCAAACACGTGATTTCGGAAGGTCAATTTAAAAATGTGATAGGTATTTTGAATATAATTGTATTTATATGTTATCTGTTTTTGCCTGCGACTTCCGTGGGTTCGGTAACTGTTGAGATAACGAGTGACGGAGAATGAAGTACGGATTAAACTAAATGTAAAAAGGGAAGTTAAATGATGATGATTCAATATAATTATTTCGGTTCAGAAGTTTCGATGTGAAAATGAACATCCATACTTTTGCATTTATAATATACTAGCATTTTTCCCGCGACTTTGTCCGCGTGGGTTACGTACTTTCCTAATTCCCCATTTTCACCCCCTTAAAGGTTACATTTCCAAAAACCCCTTCTTAGTGCTCCTCTACAATATAATAGGAAGCCGTGTGCAAAATTTCACATTCCTAGCCCTAGTAGTTTCGGCTGTACGTTGATATGTCAGTCAGTCAGTTCTCCTTTTATATAATAATATATATATAATATATATATATAGAAGAAGAATTGGACACTGGAGTTGAAATAGCAGCAGCAGGAACTGCATTGTTGTGACAAAAGGGGTAAGTCAAAGAGTCCATAACTTTTTTTCAGTTCCGTTTCATTGGTCGCATTATAGCTATATTGCATAAGGGACATACCCATTAAACAGTAACTTTAATGAGTTAAAACCACAGTCCTTGTACTATACTACTCTGACCCTGGTAAACCACAAGTATCTATGATGTTTTTACATCACAAAAATAATGACATTTTTGTTACGGTCACCGCGGCTACGTTCAAAAAGTTATGTACTTTTGGACCGTATAAAAACAAAATCTCAAATAATTACTGGTTATTTTAGAAAAAGGTCAAATACAATTTACCCTCATTATGTTATGTGTCTCAAATTTATGCGAACTTGACATTGTTTTTTTTTAGTCTTGTGGTCAATGTTCAAAGTTTGTAGTTTAAGGAAAGAAGGTAAGTCTATAATTTACGTGATTTTTAAATTGGAAACAAAGTTCAAGTGTGACTTGTCAATAAAAATATCTTTAAGGCGCTGTATGAAGCTAATCTTTAGGTACGCTGAATCTTTAGGTAGTGAAGAAGCGGCGGGAAAATTGTAAGAAGAGTGTAAGACATTTTGCAGTTTTAATTCAATATTAAAAAAAAATTACAGCTCTGAGTTAAAAAAGTTTTAGACATATCCTTAGTCTACAAAATTTTCTTCTGTTATAGTTATAAAAAATATGATGGTTGTCCCTGAAAAAATTGAGAATTACGAGTCGTCACGACGACGTTTCGTGGTGATTTTGATCTTTTTTTTTTCGTAGTACTAGACCACTTTTGTAATTTTTTTTGTTTAAGTCTTTTCCTTATACATTTGTCTATACACTGTATTTTTTTCTGGCTTGTGGTTTATACAGATGCAGCAACTTTGCGACGAAAATCTAAATGTTTACAAAGTGTTCGCTTTGTGCAGCGCCTTGAGTTAGCTTATCTACGAATGAGTTAATTTAGGTCATTTTGATTCCGTCTGGTGCAGGTGTTGTCCGGCCACGGCTGTTTTGGATCGGACCTGCACCGGATCGGTAGGAAGGAAACCCCAGCGTGCCACGACTGCGGCGCAGCGGAAGACACGGCGCAGCACACCCTCGAGGTGTGCCCGGCTTGGTCCGATCTGCGCCGCGGCCTGACTGCGGTGGTTGGACAGGACCTCTACCTTCCCAATGTGGCCATGCTGGAGAGCGAGGAGTTCTGGACAGCGGTTGCCTCCTTTGACGAGGACGTAATCTCGCAAAAGGAGGAAGCGGAGCGCGTGCGGGAGGACAATCCTCTCGCGGCGCCGCTCCGCAGACGAAGAGGTCGGAGAAGGCGCCGTCCTATCCCTCCTAGTGGTGGCGACGGGACATTGCTCCCGCCACCACCTTCGTCAGTCATACCCGGGCCCGCGTGAGTGAAGTGATGGCTGTGCCAAGATTCCCAGTCCCCGCAACTTGGACGAAGCGGGAATGCCGCTGGGTATTTTTAGTGGCTATACCGGGTCAGACCGGGGAGTCCCACATAACCCTCCCATCCCCCCGATGGGAGGGTATGCCTAATGCATTTCTTCCCGGCGCAAAAAAAAAAAAACAAAAGGTCACTTTGATCTAAAACCAAAAAAAATGTTTTTGTGTATTGTCACATGGCTATATGAAGCCAGCCTAGTGAATTAAATAGTCTAAAATAAAGATCTAGATATCACAGAGAGAGCCCTAGTGGCCTAAATGAAGGATCAAATATGTCTCGAACATTTTAAGAGGAAATACATTTTTTGTTCTTAGTATTTTTCCAGTGCTGGACAAGGTCTCTCCAGTTCCTCCCATGAACTCATTTCCCGAGCAGCTTGAAACCATCCATGGCATAATGTAAATTCATGAAATTATTTTGAATGTATACTTCGAGAATAAATGATGCACGTCATGTGCTATTTTTATTATCATTCTTTCTTACTGGTCCTTTGTAAAAACTTTAAACTGAGCAATGAACTTGGCAAAAAGGAATAAAAAAGTAAGTACTTAAGAAACAAAAAACACTGACGTCAATACTAAGAAACGATGCACATTCATATATAATTCATACGAGGGGTCAATCTTTTGCTTTTTATTACTGCTCAATTGCTTTGAACTGTGCTGCTGTTAAAAAACTAAATTGTGTACTAGGAAAATTATCGTAGTTTTTTCCCAAATAAGCAGCTGAAAACCTGTATTTTACATGGAGCGACATGACCAACTGATTAAGCGTTGAATTTTCCTGTTACAACGTTCTCACAGGTGAGATGTAGTCTCTTTCTCCAAGACATTATAGAGAGGGACAGAAAGAGAGGGAGACGACAGGGAGAGAGCGAAAAAGAGGAAGAGTGACAGGGAGATATAGAGAGAGAAAGAGAAGGAGAGACACAGATAGAGAGAGGGAGAAGGAGAGAGACAGAGAGGTAGAGACCCGTACTCGTCCTGAGAAGACAACTTTGGTCAATAAGACCAAAGTTATTTACTCAGGACGGATTCGGGTTGGTGGCTGCCTTTGAAATTTAGATTCTGAGATAAGCTGGTTTCCTCACACAATTTTTTTTATCCCAGTTTTGAAGTAGAAAACTTTCAAAACTTAAGAAAAGAACAGTTTTTTTTTAATGACTGTTAGATGATTTTGTAATGTTAATGATCCATTGTCCTCTATTTCATAGACTGAAACTCAAAACTCCACTAAAAGTTAATTCTCATCATTTCAACACGTGTCATAATTATTTCGCGTAGGTACTTACTTACTTTTTGTACTCGTACTGCATAATATTCATGCTTAAACAAATATGAAGTGTTAAACAAATAAAAAGTATTTTGTATGACTCACAACTATATTTAAATTTTAGTTTAGGAAATTATTAACATCTAAGGAATCATGTTTTTAAAATTTAATGATATGATTAGCAGTTTGAGCATTTTTCAGGTAATTGAAAAAATATAGTGTTGGTTTCCTAAAATAAATAATAAATGTACAATCGGTAAAGTTGAATCATGATCCATTTTGACAATAAATCGTTTGAATCCGTCAAAATCACAAAGATCAAGGCTGTACGCGAATGTGGACTTAATTGTATTTGAATGTCTGTAAGAAAATAAGCTTATAGTGGGTGATCGTCAGTCTAACTTTTCACACCTGTGACGAATTAAGTTTGTGACGAATTTAATACAACCCAATGAAATCGCATTACATTACCGTGCATTTTAGTATGAAAAATTATGAGTCTTCCCGCCCTGGACGGAACTGAAGGGACTGCCTGACTTGAGTGACAAAACCCTCCCCGTTCCGTTCAGTTGGCCTTTTGCGTTATAGTGTGAGTTATCTGCTAAAACACAATTCCGTAATACGATTCTATAGCATAATTTTCGACCTTCGCTCCAGTGAAGCCGTTATCGAAGGACTGTCTCATCAGTTATCCGTGACTCTGGAACGTAAAGGGCTAATGGAGGATCAACGTGGATTTGAGTAATTACGGATCTGACAGTCCTTCCCGTTACGCCCTAAGCGGGAAGACTCATTTGATGATTTTAAAATGATAAAAAAGCGAAGCCCTCAGCAATACGGAATTTACTTTTTTTTACGTGGTATTATCATCACATGAGTCCTCCCACCCAGGGCAGAGCGGGAGGGACTGTCAGACTCGTACTGACTAAAATCCACGGTGTCCTTCAATAGCCCTTTACGTACCGGGGTCACGGTAATTCGTGAGTCCCGCGACCCCGGCAGGCTTTGGCGCTCTATAGGGGGCCTCGTCACTACGCTGACACTCCTTGAGGTGCGCGTGGAACACAACGCGCCGTCGACCCAGGCATGTTCTATGGTCGGACAGCGAGTCGCCCATTACTCGCCGCCCGCATGCCCACAATACGTAATTTACTTAGATGAAAAGTCGGGAAAACAGATGATTACGTACAGTAAGTACTTCAAGATGTAATTATCACAACTATAATTTAATCATGTCATGCCAGTAAGATTCCGCACTGAAAAACAACGGTCACCTCGGACTATGGGAATCCCTTGGCAATTTGTCATCTAATGATGGGAATAACGTCTTAAATTAATGATTATATTGTCTCACAACAAACTGGTGTATGAATATGATGATATAAAATGACGGTTCACATTTGAACGCAATGTCACTATAAAAAGTTGATGTGTTTTTGTACACTTCGTCAACTTCAGGAAAAATACTATGTAGTTCCGTACTGTTAGGATGTTTTTATTTAGGTAATTTAAAGAAAATATACATAAGACATTTAAATACTAGAATTAAAAGTTAAATATTGACAACAATGACTAAATTAAAACTAAATTTTTAATTTACACGGCGTCTGAAAATTCGTTCACATCGCTGTCAATGGGGAAAGTGCCCAGAACGCAGGCGGAATTGCCACGTTGGATGGCAATGCTGATTCTTTGACCAAGAAATTTGCCAGCCTTACTTGTTATGTATAGCAGATTACTTTACGACTTTTTAGAGGAAAGCAAAAATCGTAGGGCGAGTACTCCAGAACGAGCTACCAACCAGGTTATCACAGTACTGCTGCCTTCCCATAGAAAAAGCTAAATAAAAAGAAATATACTTAAATTCTCATCATGACGACGCAATAAAGGTATTTAAATATCTATTATTGCTCTTCATAATGGTTGCAAAATATAGTTGAAATCAGGCAACGTGTACTACGCAGCTACGCATTTTTTCGTAGACGCGTCGTAGCACTCTGGCTACGGTAACCGGCTACAAACTCAACTATCGGTGTCTGACTAAAATGAGTAACTTTTCTTGGAACTTTTTTTTTGAGAGTAAATTTTTATTCGATTATTAAATCATTCAAATATGTATAAAACTGATCAGAGAAAAGAAAATAAGGATGTGGAATTTAATATTATGCAACGTATTACTCGTATAAAACTTACATAATATTTTGTTTTCGTTCTCAATCACTTATATGAAAAAAGAAAACATGACGGCTCTGTGGTTTTCCTATGGAAAAAATACAGTTATTAAAATAAAACCAGAAAACCAGTACTTATTGTTTTCCTAGTAATAATAACTTTATTGGGCAAAACAACAATTTGTTTAATCTCCAGAGCATAACATAGTTGCATAATAATATAGTGAATGACTACATTGATATAATTAATTAATAGGTAGTTAAGTTCAAAGAACGAGTTAAGGTATTATTATCACTGCACAATGAAATGTAATGATATTTATTTTTGTAACTATTTTTTTATGATTTTGTGCCGTCTTTTACAAACCAGATGACGCCGGTATTTCGTGCCTGACTACTCTGAGAAGAAACAGCTGAAAAAAACTCAGAGGTCACTGTTTCTTTTAAAATCCAGACATATTAAGTTGCCGGGGACGCCGGACCGTCTTATTAGGTAACCGTGGCCCTGGAACGTAAAGGGCTATTGAAGGACATCATGGACTTTAGTCAGTACAAGTCTGACAGTCCCTGCCGCTCTGCTCTGGGTGATAGAGGACTCATTTGATGATTTTCCCAATCATCCAATGTTTCCTCCCACCCAGGGCAGGACTGGAGGGACTGTCAGACTTGTACTGACTAAAGTCCATGATGTCCTTTAATAGTCACGGTAATTCGTGAGTCCCGCGACCCCGGCAGGCCCTCCAAAGGCCCCGTCATTTTGCTGACACTCTTTGAGGCGTGCGTGGAACACAACACGCCGTCGACCCGGGTATGGTCCATGGTCGGGCAGCGAGTCGCCCATTACTAGCCGCCCGCATGCCCGCGCCTACGGTGGCCAGAGATCGTCTGGCGACGTCAGTCACCGTGGGCGGCTGCCACTGCGATCATTATGTGTATATGGCAAAGTTCTAAAACCCCACAAGTTTGCCGCGTTTGGTCCACCCTACACTCTAGAAGTATTATTATATTACAGGAATGTATGAATGGAAGTAAAATTAACTAAGATATGCTGTAAATTTTCGCCAGGTAGAATGTTAGCCGCCTGCCGGGGTCGCGGGACCAAAGGATTACCGTGACCCCGGTACGTAAAGGGCTATTGAAGGACACCGTGGATTTTAGTCAGTACAAGTCTGACAGTCCCTCCAGCCCTGCCCTGGGTAGGACGACTCATTTGATGATTTTACCACGATAAAAAAAAGGTAGATTGTTAGCCATGATTTGAACGAGTATTTTGATGGTATAGCATTTTTGCAGACGAGTATTTTTTTAATAACAACTTGATGCAATAATCGCTTTTAATGTTATATGCACAAAAGTGTTTTTCGTTTATGAAAGTGATGATAACGTTAGGTGCTAATTAACAGACTAGTCCGAAATGATACCTGTTCAAGAAGATAAATTTCAGTTCTAGTTTTTCAAAACTGTATTTTGCTTCTTTTTACGGTACACCTTTTTGTGTTGTATAAAAGTTTCATTGACGTCAATGCATTTTTAAAACGGTGCAATGGCTGAGGAAAAATATCGGTACATGATTACAGTTTTTTTATGTTGGTGCTTAGTTCACTTGCAAACAAAGGTTTTACTAGCGGTTGTTGGAAACAATCATCAACGAACGCAACGTCGTAAAACCCACTATACTTTATTGAGGTGTGTAATATAATCAACATTATTTTAAATTACTGACAGACGAAGCTTTTTTTTTAAATCGTGGTAAAATCATCAAATGAGTCCTCCCACCTAGGGCAGGGCGGGAGGGACTGTCAGATTTGACTGACTAAAATCCACGGCGTCCATAGTCCTTTACGCAACAGGGTTACGGTAATTTGTGAGTCTCGCGACCCCGGCAGGCTTTGGCCATCTACAGGCTCCGTCACTATGTTGACACTCCTTGAGGCGCGCGTGGAACACAACGCGCCGTCGACCCGTGCATGGTCCATGGTCGGACAGCGAGTCGGCCTACGGTCTACGGTGGCCGGAGATCGTCTGCCGGACACACGAAGCTTAGGCTATTTTTTTTTGGGTCTAAGTGCCGGAGTTAGAATTACAACGGCATGGTTGACACGGTGGCTGAGTGATTGATTGCTGCACGTGTCACGGTTTTGACTTCCGCACAAAACAAATATTTGGTTGGTATTTTGGTCGCTTCATTTGTATGGCCTACAGGTAGTTATCCTGGTTTTGGGTGTTTATGTATGTTTGTACGAACATAACAGGATATAGGAGAAGTTTCTAGTACGGGGCAAACTTAAACAAAAAAAACAACGTAAACAAAACTGAGGTTAAGTTTTAGAAAATTAAAGAAATGTAGTTGAGTTTAGAGTGACAAGTAGATTTGAGTTTTTGTAATGTAAATTAAAAAAACCATTTATATCGACAATCCCACGACTTTTCCTTTCACATACGTGAAGGCATAAAATTCCTACAGTTAAAATGCACGGCGTTAAGCCGCTAGTTACTTGATCAAAGAATGATAAACCTATGGATTTGAATACCGGTTTAGGGGCAGAGGTTCTAAAGCTTAACCTTTCATGTAGATATGTACCTATATAGGTAATGTTTCTTAACATAGCATCAGCAGGATTTTGTGGAAATCAGTATGATAAGGTTGTTTGGACTGTTAATAGAGGTAAAATGAAAATATGTCTTGATGAAGCCTCTACAGCAGTTGATGAAATTGAGTTGGGAATGATGAACATGATGGATTGTGTGAAAAATGACATGAAAGAAGTGATAACGTTGACCGTAGAATTTTCCTTGTATCGTGGGTGTGTTAAGATTTAAAATCAAACAACCAGACTTGGAACAATACCCGTAGATCATGGAAATGTTTGTACCATGGGTGAATTAAACCCACGACACGCATTGCACAAAAATAGCAGAATTTGAATATAGGTAAAATTAACCAACTAAACAAAACCTATTTTAAACGTGGTAACATCACTAAATGATTCCTCCCACCCAGGGCAGAGCGGGAGGGACTGTCAGACTCGTACTGACTAAAATCCACGGTGTCTAAATATTTTCTTCTTTGTTTAACAGTTATGTACCTACATGTTATAATTTGTACGACAACAAAAGCATTTGGTATGATTAACCACATGTTTCGCAAGTACGTCAACCTTGCACGGAAGGACACACAGATTTCATATAGAGATAAAAGTAATCACGAAAATTTGTATTATACATGAATGGACGAGATTTGCACGTGCGATTAGACGAGACCATTGAATATTTAGTAAAAGGAGTGGTCATTTAAGCGAGTTTCAAGGGCATCAAAATTTGATATGATCATTTAGCTAAGGGTTTAATTTGCAACAGATCTCCCCAATCACTTTTCTACCGGAATTTTGGAGAAGCGTCGAGGAGCGGATTCACGCAATGCGAAACAGGATGTTCAAATTGCAGAGGTAAAATACATGTAGGGCCCACAGATTTATGAAATCTTATTATAAAAAAGAGTAGTAACTTCCAAAACTTCTTTTTTAAATTAAATTTTGTAGCTAACTAAAAGAGAGAAGTTGTAAAACTCTCCATTTACTCATTACTCCGGAAAGCGGCTTGAATTTTAGCCCTCTTTAAAATAATAATAATTGTGTTTTGACAATCCTTTGTCTCCAGTCCTTTCCGTCACAGTAACTTCATTATATTTATATTAAAATATATGAATAAATATCTTATTATCTACCTATTATTATGAGAATTTAAAGTCAATTTGTATACAAAAATAAGTTTAAAGGAAGTCTCCTCCTAATTAAAGGCCGTTGAACCTAAATTTCAAACAAAGACAAAATCATTTTAATCTTGGGTTATTTCAGGTTAAAAACGAAATTGGAGCTTACAAACAACAGTAAGACGTTTCAAGAGCGAGTGGTAACGACCCCAACTTACGTGTACCGTGAAACGAGGGTCAGAAACTTTTCTTTGTGTAAATATTTTGATTTGTCGGTTTACTCTTGGGTCCATTTAGCTCAGAAGCATTGATGGGACCTTATGTAAGCCCTACACGCTAGGGCCTACCGGAGTGGTTACCTAAGTAGGTTTGCCTGCAAAGGACGGCAGCGAGTATGGGGACGTTGGAACCCAGTAAAAACGGTTTGGCCGACGAAAGCTTTCAAAATGATGAAGGAAAAGGTATGGGATTTCTATTTACATCCGATTAAATACTTTATGGATGATCATTTAGAAAGTGAGAGAAAAAAAGCTCGTTTAGTGATATTAAAACAGGCAAATAAATATAGAACAGAAAATGTAATAAATAAACAAAATTATGAATGCTCAAATAGCCTCAGTTAATCTTAGATTTGTGAAAAAGAAAAAAAAAACTCAAGTAAAAAGAAGGTTTTAGACCCCGCAGTTTAGGTTGTAATGTGTACTGTACTCGTAAATATAACAAGGTAAAATAAACGACCCGTGAAGTAATAATACTCGTACAAAACACGGTGTTACTAATAGGCGTAATAAATATAAGTAATGTAAGAGGTACCTAATTAAGTTCCTGCAATTAAGCTTTTAGGTGAGTTACTGCTCATTAATAAAAATAGCCATTGTTGTCACCTTGGACACGTACCAAGGTGTGACCTCTGACCTACAGAGGTCGGAAATCATTGTCAATAAAGTCATAAAAAGGTATTCATTTAAATTAGGTGTTAATTGAAATTGTAAATGTTGTAACATCAAAGGATTTTTATAATGTCGTAGGTCAGTTATTTTGGTACATCATCATCATCATCAATGTTCTCACTGCTGGGCCACAGGCCTCAGGCGAGTCCGAAGCGATACCGATACGAGATGTCAGTCCAATAGTTCTGTCACGCTATCGGATCGCTTTCGTTTTTCTATGTGATTGGATTCAAACAATTCCATACATTACAAATAAAAACGCCTCGCTTCGCATTCGTCACGCCTGTCTGTTTGAAAAAGGCTTAATAGTGTGCGGTATATTGCACTTTAGCATTTCATATACTAAGCTGGTGTAGTATGTAAGTGGAAACGTATTTTTTCCTACTCCACTATTCTTTTCTGATTAAATTCTTTGCAGGATCCAAGACAGGTAAATTCATTCTCCGGGACACGTCGAGCTTCATTGCCTCGGCGCTTTTCTGGTGATTGCTACTGTTATTTCTAGCTTTCAGGAATTGCAGTGGTTTGGGAATAGTGTGGTGGGTTTGTCCCAAAAAAAGAAAAATACTAAGCTGGTATTGCGTTATGCCTCAGTGTCCATATGCAAGGCTGTGTGCGAACTTTTGTTCGCGCACAATGCAGCACATTTGTTTGCGAACATTTTTTTTAACTGCTCGAGTGAGTTTACCAAAGTGAACATTTGTGGCGCACAAATGTGGAACCGGTTGAATCACATCTTTAACAGCTCAATACACTGGTTCCAACAACCAACCCATGTAGCTTTTGAAAGCTAGGATCAACAATGGCAATCACCAGAAAAACGCCGACACAATGAAGAATCATGGATTCTGTTACGAAATATCAGCAGTTATTTTAGTGTTTATTATATTAGAAGTCCAAGGAAAACGACAGTTACAGAATAGTGGTGTCGCGTGGGGTGGTGATCAGGAGTAATTCCAAGCCTTTATAGTTCGAATAAAACTAATATGAAAAGTACCAATCAAAATATTCTCCAAATACTAATAAAATAATCGTCTTGTTTTTAATCGCTTCCTATGATCATTCAGCTTACACGATTTTGTATTAGCAAAACAAAACACTACGAAGGCACTTCGAGAACCTATTTCTAAAATATATACTGCCAAACCGAAAAAAGAAGACAAAAAATTCAAAATTCCAAACTATTCCAAGGATAAAACTATAAAACCATACCCACACGCTCGGAAGCGATCGTCACGCGCCGCGGTCATTCGGATCTCGTTCCCTATCGCCACAATTCACTTAGCTTGGATATATCTAGAAAGGTAAAGTTGCAACACTGTGGACGGTTGCAAAACGATTCCGATGTCGTGGTGCCGGCTACCGGCTTGTGGAATGTCGTGTGATGGATTTTAGTTACCATTTGAGTAAAGACTTTAATATTAGGACTTTAGATTCGAAATATCATAATGCCTTTTTATCCAGAAATTAGTGGTTGCGGTTAAAGATTAACAGCTGTTCGGAAGTCGACTCTTAAGGTTTAGCAATGCTTGCCGAGGTCTCTAGATGGATGACTCGTTACAATTAATTTATTAATTACGAGATCTGTCACTGCTTTCGAACAGAAATTAAACCGTGGGTGCTAGCTATCTCGATCGAGTTTCGATATATATATCGATGGATCTCGTGAAACATAAATTTGTGGAGGTCGGATGGGTTAACGCTCTATGTAAAATACATGTAATCAGTTTTGTTGGGGAAAAAACTGGGCAGATGATTTACTTTCAAAATTATGTCCTTGTGGAATTTTCCATGTATATAAACTGCTGGGCACAATCATGTATTTCGAGGGCAAGACACATCAAGATAATAATTATTATTATTCATACTAGATTTTACTCGTGGCTTCACGTGAGTTTATTTAGAATTTGACAAACAATTCGGGTTGCACATTGCTTGTAAATAATTCAATCATGATTAGAAGCACACGTAGTGTCTATTATAACAAGACCGTTGGTGTTTTCTTTCTCGTGATGAAATGTACTCTATGTCCGTTGCTGAACACTTGTCAACGCATATGATTTCAAAGTTATCGGTTTTTTTTTAAAACGTCTTCTTCTTCTTCAAGCTTTAGTCACCCAATGCTGAGTGTAGGTCTCTTTCAAATCTTTCCACTTCTGGTGGTTTTATGTTATGGTTATCCAGTTTCTTCCGGCCACTTTAAGAAGATCATCTGTCCACCTAGTCTGTTGTCTCCATACATTCCTCTTTCCCATTCATGGTCTCCACTCCAACACTTTCCTGCCCAATCTTCCATCCAGTAAACGTTGAAAACGTAGTTTACTAAAAAACTATCATTAAAAAATTAATTGATGCCTGCTAAATTACATTGACGGCAAGGTTAGCGCAGTGGCTAAGTGATTGGAGTGCTGCGCTGCGTGTCGCGGGTTCTATTCCCGCACGGAACAAATATTTGTTCGGGGTACAAGTAGTTGTTCGGGGTCTGGTCCACGACACAGAAGAAATTCCTAGTGTGGAAGCAATGTTTAAATAAAATATCACAATAACTTTCAAAGAGGATTTTTTTATTGAAATAATTTTAAACTGTACATCTGTCAAAACCGTACACCTGTCAACGTATATTATTTCAGAAATATCGGTTCAGTGGTTTAGGCGTTTAAGGTAACAAATTAACTTGCTTACGCATTTACAGTTAAGACTGTGAGCTATGTAGATATGAAAATAATTATTTTATATGAATATTTTCAACGTGACAACATGATTTTATTTTATTCCTTATTATGGCAAAGCCATACGATAATAGATATTTATACTGAGGCTATATTTAATAAGTAGGCGAATATTTTTTGGTTGAAAATGAATCATGAATGAATAGCTACTAATAATTTTATTAATTTTGTCCGTGTGTTTCCGGGAGATTTTTATGTTTTCAAATGTTTCTATTACTTTTAACAAAAACAAATTGTAATCAGTCAGTAAAATGCAGTCAGTCTTAATACTATGAGCAGGTGGTTTGCTGGATTAATGCTCTCTTTTTTTATCGTGGTACAATCATTAAATGAGTCCTCCCATCCAGGGCAGAGCGGGAGGGACTGTCAAACTCGTACTTACTAAAATCCACGTTCTACTTCAATAGCCCTTTACGTTCCGGGGTCACGGTAATTCGTAAGTCCCCGACAGGCTTTGGCCCTCTAGAGGGAGGGCCCGTCATTTTGTTGACACTCTTTGAGGCGCACGTGGAACAGAACGCGCCGTCGACCCGGGCATGGTCCATCGTCCGCGCCTACGAAGGCCGGAGATCGTCTAGCGACGTCTGTCGCCGTGGGCGTCTACCACTGCGGCTGGGGTGCAGGGAGGACGCTGCGCTCTCCCTCTCGCAGCCCGCCTCCTCCTTCGCGAGCATGAGTGCTTCGCAGAAGGAGGAGAATAATTCTCTTTGAGACTCTATTCCCCTTCGGGAAGGACTCGAACTACACTTTGGTAAGTCTCATTGCAGACTAATAAATGAAACGATCATTATTATATTTTTAAACTCTTATAATTTAGGTTCACGTTTTTTTAATCTCTTTCTAAGGTGTTGCCCTTAGGTCGCGGGACTCAGGAATTACCGTGACCCCGGTACGGAAAGGGCTATTGAAGGACACCGTGGATTTTAGTCAGTACGAGTCTGACAGTCCCTCCCGCTCAGCCTTGGGTAGCAGAGAGGACTCATTTGATGATTTTACCACGTAAAAAAAAGGTGTTGCCCTTGATATGATAGCCTATACATATAGCCCGTGGCTTTATAGCTATTACCAAAATTGAATATATTAATGAAATCAGTTGATTAACAAATGTTGGTGCTGTCGAAAAGTGAAGCCTAGTTTTTAAATATTGCTGCATACGTAACGATTTTTAAGCTCGATGGAACTAGCTACGTTTTTTGAATACATAGTTTATTTTAAGAACTCCTTTGGCCTTGTAAGCGAAATTATATCACAGTAACATTCAAAGAGGATTTTCTTTTTGAAATCGTATTTAAAAAAAAACTATTAAGTAAATCCTTAAGAATAAACTAGTTTCTTAAAACCGTAAAAAAATATCAGCGCGTTTCCGTGTTTCAATAATAAATTAAGTACATGTATGAATTATGGAGACAAAAAGTGCTTCTACAATGTTAATTGATTTATAATATTATTATGTCATAGGTAAATCCCATTTTGTTGTTAGGTCGGAAGGTCAACATTTTATAATTATGATAAAACAAAAAACAAAACCCGTTTTGTCCATGGTCATGTAAGATAGGAACTGGTTTCAAATAATTATAAATTTTAAATTAAAAACATAGTGTAACGGCCCGGCTTGAATGATGTTCGAAAATTTAAATAAAAAAGCCGCCAGGAATGAGGCATAAAAAAACAAAAAAAAAACTAAACAAGCGAGCTTGGACGGATTAGGTGTGAAATAAAGTCCCGTTATAGAAGACTGCCGAGTACAGCCAACGTCACAGATTGTGATTGAAAATATCTGTCTGGCGATGGAAATAGAAAGGACTGTTAAACAATACGGAATAAAAACCACCCTGTTACGTCAGTTGCTGTACTTATGACATTTTCTCGACCCCTGCAGGAATTTGGCCAAATTAGGCCCCGACGTTCACTGCCTGATCAGGCCTGGGATGACGGCGCGTAGTGTTACACGCGCGTCTCAGAGACCTTGCTTGCCTAGTGAGCAAACTAACGGGGACTATTGTCCTAAGAGCGGGACTCACGAATTACCGTGACCCCGGAACGTAAAGGACTATTGAAGGACATCGTGGACGTGGATTCTAGTCAGTACGAGTCTGAGAGTCCCTCCCGCTCTGCCCTCGGTGGCAGGACTCATTTGACGATTTTATCAAGTTAAAAAAAAGAGCTACTTAAAATTTTGAAAAGTGCCTGAGGCTGAAAATTGGCTATACCTTAAGGTTTCGAAATGCTTCAAATACTTTTTTTGGGACTCTCCAACTATATAACGCCACACGCCTGTCGGGTTTGTCTAACCGTCTGTAAAGATAACTATGACCTTGGAACGCAAAAGACAACCCTCAGACGGCCTCACCATAAAAATATAAACATCCGTTGAACGCTTGCCTAAAAAAAGTATAATTGCAAAACGACCCTTATCAATGTGTAATGTAGTTTTTTTAGACAAGTGTTCAATAGATGTTCATATTTCTCGTGGTAAGACGGTGTTCATATTTCTCGTGGTAAGACGGTGTAAGTCTCACAATCTTCGTTCTGACAGCTTCCGCTTCGAAAGGTATTACAGATTTCAGTATTAATCAGTAAGAGTCTGACAGCCTCTTTCGGTAAAAGTATTGCAAAATTTGAGTAAACGAAATTAATTTCAGAATGATACCTCTACGCACTTTTGACAACGTTTTTACTTTTTCATTGATACTGAACCTTAAAAATTAACAGATGTTTCTTTGCGTAATAGAAGTGGAATCACTTTGTGTAGTTTCCATATGGAAAAAATAAATTATCGCAGGCTTAAAAATGCGAAGGTCAGGCTTAAAGGTGCAACGTTCAAATAATAGACAGATGATTCTATCGAACTATTTTAACGTTACACAACGATTTCTTCTATGGTACCATTTTATAAGTAAGGTCAGAATGTTTTAGTACAACTTGAATTTATTAATGTTCGGTATAGATTGCAACACTGATAGTTGGAACAGGTATTAGTCACGCCTACGAAGAATGTGGGTACGTAGAACTCGTTGACGTCCTTCAGACAACCTTTACGAGTAGGGGATTGGGCGTTCTTATATTTTGCCTGAAGATATTGATAGTAGGTATATTATACCTATGAAATAACACCAGTTTTACTACGACACTAACTTAGTAATCTACATAATAGTTTTGTATAAATTGATACGATAGCGAGCGAAGCGAACTCGGCATTTGGAGCACCCCGACATGGAACCGACACAAAAAATACCCAAACAGTAAAAGAAACCCGCGAAGCT
This sequence comes from Agrotis puta, assembly GCA_943136025.2. NCBI lineage: Eukaryota > Metazoa > Arthropoda > Insecta > Lepidoptera > Noctuidae > Agrotis > Agrotis puta. Next base: position 2,978,222 of record OW964168.2, read on the forward strand.
ATATTTTTTAATTTACCCCGTCGACGGGACATGGCCAACCACCCCATTACAGGTCGATGCCGAGCCTAGCGAGCTCGGTGATGCAATTTTTCCCATCTGGTCCGTAGACGGGGCAGGGCCAACAGAGGCAAAGATGACTCCAAGGATAGTAGAGGTAGCAATGACATTTTTCAAATAACCATGACAAGTTATTGCGTCAATCAACAAAATTACACACCTAAGCACCGATTTACCAATGAAAATGCCAGAAAAAGCATGAATCAGCTACATCTCACGCGTGTTGCATCAGTGAGGGAAAAACTGGTCGGTTTTGCGCTGTTACCCACTTACAACCTCCACCAGTGCACTACGAGTATTGCAATGTTACCATTAGATAGTACTCGAAATGGTAGCTTAAAATGACTCGCTTAGGTATTGCGAAGTCTTAAGCAGGTGTTGATTTAGATTACCGTCGTATAGAGGCTATATGAGGGTAAATAAATAGAACGTAAACATTCGATTGATTAACGTACAATTGTGTTATTAACCAATAATGCCTTTTGTTACCTTTAGACGACACCGCGATTGACTCCTGCGCTGCGTGTCGCAGGTTAGATTCAAACGTGGAACATGACCTAAAAATAGTTGTTCCGGGTCTGGCTTTTAGTGTATATGTAAGTTTTAATGTTTGCAAATGTCCACAAATCCACATTACATAAATTCCTAGTATGCAGCTGAAATGGAGTTTAAAAAAAGAATTGATTAAAGCGACATCAGCATTTATATGCCTACATGAATAAATGCTCGACTATGTTTACTTGATCACCAAATTTTACGTGGGTTCGGAAATAATATGATAATGATTAAAAGAATGCTCTACACGTCATTAAACTATAACAATATTAAGTCTTTGTGTTCATTCAATAAAGCCACCTAATCGAAAATACAACACATTCGACAACTTCTAAGAACAAAGACCCACCACACCCTACATACATCTCAACATACAGTTATCACATTAATTGTCGTCCACAGCATACACATCTGGTGGGTCATATAAACTGGGTCAAGGTTGTACGTACACGCCAACATAATTCTGTGCTATGTCCGTCCGTCCGTTTCGTCACGGTGACAGAGTTCAGCACGCATAATTTTGTGTTGACAAGACATGCGTCACGAATTTTGTTCGGATATTGAATATTTAGTTTTTCTTCATTTGTTTTTTATTAGTGACCGACTTAAGCAGAAAATAATAAGTTCACCCTTATTTCTTTTTCCAGCTTTCACAATATGATCATCGAAAAACTATTGCCGTCTTACTGCAAAAAAGTTAAACATCGGTTGAACACATGTCTAAAAAAACTGTCAACTGCAAAATGACATTTGACGTTGATGTAAGTTTTGCAATTACACTTTTTTTGAGACAAGTGTGCAACAGATGTTTCACTGTTTGTAGTAAGACGGTAAGTGTCTGATTCAACTTTAACATTGAACTGTGAATATTTTAGGCAAATTGAATATCTTTTCACTTTCACAATATAATAGCCTAAATGTCTACATCAAAAATGTTATAGCTTCATAAATATAAAGCCTAGTTCAGTTCAAGGTAAGCTTGTTCGATTTTTTTAATGATGGATGAATTTCAAAACAGAATCACCTTAAGGCAGGCAGGTAGGTGGGCAATTAATTTGCAAACGATCAGACTATCGTCACTATCGAGCTATCGTCACGAGTTCAAAGGGCAAAGAAAATGTCAGGAGGCCAAAGTCTGAGATTGACTAAGAGGAAGGAGTAGGTGTTTGTCGAAGAGAAGTGACTAGATTTTTCGTGGTTTGCTTTTACTCTCAATCTACCCCAGAATCCAAGATAAGAAGTTGGAATTGAATTGAGAGTAACGAAAATTTGCAAATGGATGGATGGATGATGTTTATTACTCAATCGCGTAAAAACAAATGAACGGATCTTTATAATTTTATTTTTATATTTAAAAAAAAACGTTTTCCTTCACTTGGACATAGAAACTCACATACATAAATACCCAGAACTGGAGCAACTACTTGCAGATCATAGAAATATAAGTTCCATGGGGCGATCAAACCCACGAGACGCTGTTTATTATTAAAAAGGTTCTGTATATAGGTTAATAACGCGCAGGATAATGTTTATCCCAGTTAAATCGTATAGCCGCTGGCCGGCAACAACTTTTTTTACGTAGTAAAATCATCAAATGAGTCCTCCCACCCAGGGCAGAGCGGGAGGGACTGTCAGACTCGTACTGACTAAAATCCACGGTGTCCTTCAATAGCCCTTTACGTTCCGGGGTCACGGTAATTCGTACACTCCCGCGACCCCGGAGCTGGCAACAGCTAGTGATTTTATAAAACCTTTGTGACTATCATGTTACGTTAAATTAAAATTGCAAAATCGAACTCGACAAAGCCATGCAACATTACAACAAGACCTACAATACAGTCTATTGTTAAATAATGTGTCTTAATTAAAACCCGTGGGATCTTACGCAACTTAAAAAAACTAAGTTAAGTTCATTGTTCAAGTTTACACTCAATCTTGCGGGGGATTTAACTTGACTGACAATGTTGATTCTGATAGTGTATTTTGTTTTAGTGTGCGCTTACATCGGTGTAACTTAGACTTAACAGACTATTAAGCATCATCCGTCTTCATGCGTTGACAATCATGTGAACAAATAAAATTAATTATGAAATAGGTCATTAATATAATTAAATGAACTTTTGCAAACGTGAAATCACGTGATGACCATGACCAATATATTGTCAGAATGACCACAGACCCGTCTTCTAACCAATAAAAGAAATGCGAATTTTTGAATGTTTAGATTTAAATTTTGACGAAATTTGGCTTTTAGATTGGTTATCATTGGATTTACATTATGTAGGATGCCATTAACAATTGATGCGTTGAGGACGAATTTTTCGATGCTTTACAATAGTTTAGTTTAGTTCTAGTATTTCTATACTTTAATTAATATTTATATATTTGTACAATAAATAAAAAGTTTTTTTTTTCATTAATTCTTGTTTTTAATTAAATTATTTATGCGTAATTTGGAAATTTGAAATTTTATCTTGCCTTCATAAATGAATTTTATTTATTATTTTTTATCCTGGCACAACGTTTCTGCACAGCTCTAGTAAAGTAATAGATTACTCTTGACACATTTTTTTATTATACTTTTCAAGTCAACACCTCTCTTCTCATCTGAACGAGGGATAATTCCTCTTTCATACATGAAAGAGATATTTAAGTAAGAGAAAAAGTTTAAACAATAAAGGAAAAGCAGTTGAAAACACCTTCTCAGCGTGTTGTTTGTATCTAAATATCGATCTAGAAATGGGCAGGAGTTGGGTACCATCGGAAGTTGTGTCAATTTTTATAATTTAATGTTGACAGGAAAAGTAGAATAAAACATTTACTGCCCCATCATTTCCGGTAAGCTTATGTATGTTCTATAATCTGTGGGAGTGTGCTGACCTTTCAGGCGTATATTTTATTGATCAAAATCATATATCACAAAAAGCCACCAAATTCAGCTTAATTTTATTAGTCAGTCGGCTTTCCCAATCCTCATCACGCGAGAAGACTATAAATCATAAGCATACACATAAATATCTATTTTTAGAAGAGTGCGCAATTTTCAACATTGACCCCGCCCTTTGGTCCAAGGTCTGAACGACCAAATATTGCGGGTCAGCCTGTCTGTTGATAGCGTTGCGAAAATGTGATGACATAGTGTGATTTGGAGTTTTAATGACACATATACGTAGATCACACCTGTCATGACAGTTAGGTGGAGGTGACAGTTGTCACGAAAAGCGAAAAGCTGAGCGATGCTTTCAACATCGCCTTTTTTTTAGCCGCGTAAAATCATCAAATGAGTCCTCCTACTCAGGGCAAAGCGGGAGGAACTGTCAGACTCGTACTGACTAAAATCCACGGTGTCCTTCAATAGCCCTTTACGTTTACGATAATTCGTAAGTCCCGCGACCCCGGCAGGCTTTGGCCCTCCAGAGGGGGGCCCCGTCATTTTTTGCTGACACTCTTTGAGGCGTGGAATACAACGCACGACCGGGGCATTGTCCTTGGTTGGATAGCGAGTCGCCCATTACTCGCTGCCCGCATGCCATTCAACATCTTCTAGATATTTTTATTCTAGGCGTATTTTTTTAAGAAGACTTTTTCAAGAAGACCTGTGAAAGGTTAATTAATACAATAAGAGAACATTGCTTCTATTTAAAAATTGACAATAATTTAATGTTCAAGAAAATTACTAGAATTACTTCAAATGAATAACTTATCATCGCCAAATCTAAAAAGAATGGATGCAATTACAAAATGAAGAAAAAATTATAAAATCAATCAGTTCCTAAATCGTATGTATACTATACCTACTCCAAAAATCAAATGGCATAAATAGACGAAGTTTTAAATTACTAATAGGTTTTGAATAACCTGTTTCTGTTTGGAAATGAAAGGGGCCATTAGGCGTTTCGAAAATATTTCTATATGCTACGGGTTATTTTGTAGTCACCAATCATGGATGGTTTTTTTATTAAGACATAATACTAAGGTAGGTGTTAAATAATAAGACATATACCACGAAGGCTTGTTTGAAGCCGCGACAGAGAAGAATTCATGAAAAGAATTAGCAGAAGTCAATGGCACAGTAGAGTCTACCCTACCTCCTGATTGAGCGATATTTTCATGTTATTAGAAAATTGTGGCTAAATAACCACGATAATGAACCCTGAAGGGTGGTACATAAAGTCGAATGGCAAAAATCAAGAACTCGTTCCGCGTTTTTGACAAAGACTTCATCGTATTTACGACTGTTGATGCTGTCTGACCAATTTCAATCGACAGCTTTTTAGAGAGCTTCGATATGCTGCCCTTTCATGTGTGCTGCAGCAACTGGCATATCCAACTTTTGCCGAAAAACTCCGAGCACAAAGCGGACATGTAAGAACACCATTGATGACTTTATAAGTTATATTTGCAGGTGGTCTAGCTTTTATTAGCTGTTTACAAATATGTTAGCACTGTTGGAGGTGAACATAAAGCACGTGGTTGTTTGACATACACAATCCAGTAACATTTTGCATTCATCATTTTTTTCTGCACATATCCCATTTATTTTTTTTGACAGGGATCGCCTCTATAGGGCCACATCCTGCCGGGGTGGTGGAACGTAAAGGGCTATTGAAGGAGACCGTGGATTTTAGTCAGTACGAGTCTGACAGTCCCTCTCGCTCTGCCCTGGGTGGGAGGACTCATTTGATGATTTTACCGTGTAAAGAAAAAACACATATCCCATTTTACGTCGAGTTGGCGCAACACGTTTTATTATTCCCTGTCAGCCGTCACGGCATCATTTATTTACTTTTCTTTCAATCATCCCTTACAAAAGACATCTATCTTTTCTTTATTTCATCCCTCCCTCTCCACTAAGTCAAACTCTTGAACTGTAAAGAATTTATTCATTACACCAAAAGGTCGATTTTACGTTTTCATTAAGCGATCCCACTTTCTCACAATTATCACATTACAACATAAGTACAAACATCGTGAGGCTAACCTTCAATATTAGCCAAGTGACAAGTGTCTGCTAAGGCTTACGACACACTTGCGACACGCTATCGGACGTTAGACCGGATATCTGTGCGTGTGGACCAGTTCTTAATATACGAGTTTTGTTGGAAAATGTAGATAGTGCATAGGAATGATAATATTTTGTTGATATTATTTGTTAATTTGCCTATTTATATTTATTTTATTTAGTGCACTGGTGACATTTGCACTAAGGTCCATAATTCGTCCGGGGTCGCGGGACTAACGGATTACCGTGACCCCGGTACGTAAAGGGCTATTGAAGGACACCGTGGATTTTAGTCAGTACAAGTCTGACAGTCCCTCCCGCCCTGCCCTGGGTGGGAGGACTCATTTGATGATTTTACCACGAAAAAAAAAGGTCCATCATTCGTACAGATTAAAAACCCCCCTCTTCCTTCTGTTTGCATTCAAGGGCCGCAGTTCCCTGTCTAGACCGTGCCGCGACCCTGGCAGGTATTTGGCCTTATACCACCATCAGTTTGCTGAAAGCTCCAGCCGGCGCGCACGCAGATTTTTTTGCTAATGTATGTTGATACTGCTGTGATGCAATTTTAGTCTACATCAAGCCACTCCTAATTTATCGCAGTCCTTATTCAGCGGCTGTTTGTGTACAAACTACTACGGAATTTATACGATGAAGATAATTTCGTTTAGAAAACCCACGCTTTTTGTAGGCAGGGCTGTGGTTCAGCATGAATATTATCGATTATTCCATCATGTAAGTGAATGCTTTTTTTTATTTTACGTGGTAAAATCATCACATGAGTCCTCCCACCCAGGGCAGAGCGGGAGGGACTGTCAGACTCGTTCTGACTAAAATCCACGGTGTCCTTCAATAGCCCTTTACGTACCGGGGTTACGGTAAATAGTGAGTCCCGCGACCGGTCACGGTTATTCGTGCGATGTAAGTAAATGCTAGAATTAGTATGTTGGTATTATTTAATGAGAGACTAAAGTTGATCGCACATTTTTCAGCACTTTAGCATTTTAGAATTCGTTGTATTAAATGGGAAAATGCTGCCAGCACCCGAATTTTGAAGAACGGATGATGATAGTACTGATGACGTCATTAACATGGACCACGTTCAAGTCGATGGCACGTCGTGTTCCACGCGCTCCTCAAAGAGCTATCAGCAATCTGACGGGCGAGGGCAAAGCCTGCCGGGGTCGCGGTACTAACGTATCAGGGAACCGTGGCCCTGGAAAGTAAATGGTTGTTAAAGGAACATGCCTTTTATGGTGGATTTTAGCCAGGACGAAGCTGACAGACCCTCCCGTCCCTCTGTAGGCTCTTGAGGACTCATTTGATGATTTTACTAGGTTGAAAAGAAAAGTATGCAATTCACAGTGTGTACCAGTAGCGCTCTGAAGTTTAAAATAAAACCTAAGATAATCTATGTGGATTGAAATAGTTCTTCTGCAAGTGTAGGTAATACAATTTCAGGTTATATAATTGTAGCAACAGATAGTTATTTTGGTACAGTCATTGTGCAACAGACTAGTGCGATAGTTTCGTTGCAATAATTTTGAAGCGCTGGCACAATTTTTAATTAAGTCATTGTTATTAGTCCTAATTTAAAAGTGGGCTGTGGGGCTGCCTAAGCAGGGTATGGTAGCCTTAAACGGAATTCAAATTCTTTAAAAGCCTAATTTTAAAATTTTTGTTATATTATGTAACAACTTAGTTAAATCGGAGAGATGAAGTCTTTTATAAAACTAGCCAATTTTGAGAATTAGGGTCAATACACAGCGAGATGCGACGTGGCGGGACGATACTGGAAATGTGTTTCTTTTCGTGTAGTAAGTGGAGTTAGATCCTAAGTCGCACGTTGCGTGTAAGCGTGAACTGACCCTTAGTCTTTAAGAGAATTTGCCATTTTCAGAATTAGGCCTTCTGAGGCTCGCATGCTCGAACAACCACACCTACGGAACCACTACCTGAAGATCATAAACATATTTGTTTCGTTAATCAAATCCGCGATACGCCGCACAGCAGTCGATCACTGAGCCACTGCGCCGATCGTGTCATGAATTGTCTTAATAGATAGTTGTAAGTCTAACAAAACGTCGCAGGACGATCTCCGGCCACCGTAGGCGCGGGCATGCGGGCAGCGAGTAATGGGCGACTCGCTGTCCGACCATGGACCATGCCCGGGTCGACGGCGCGTTGTGTTCCACGCGCGCCTCAAAGAGTCTCAGCATAGTGACGGGGCCTGTAGAGGGCCAAAGCCTGCCGGGGTCGCGGGACCAACGGATTACCGTGACCCCGGTACGTAAAGGGCTAGTGAAGGACACCGTGGATTTTAGTCAGTACAAGTCTGACAGCCCCTCCCACCCTGCCCTGGGTGGGAGGACTCATTTGATGATTTTACCGCAATAAAAAAAAAAAAGTCTAACAAAAGAAGTTCATTGACTGACGCCTACCTTGTCAAATACGCTGAAATTGGCCATTGTCCTTTCTAAAGTAGCTCAGTTTCTTTTAACGTTCAAGGTCGACTGCTTCATTTGTTATATTAATCTGCAATCTTTTTTTTACAATTGGTTGACGGTAAATTATGTTATCATTTTAGGTTGTTTGAAAATGTATAAGAATCATCATAATGATGATTAAAATTACGATTTTAACATCAGCTAATCCGAGGTTATTATGATTTAAATTGAGCTATAATTAAAAAAATATATATAAAGCAAGACGTTTTAAGCATAAATACATTATAGGTACTCGTATTAGTTTGTGTCCGGGTTCGAAGAGCAACCATGTTGTTGTATCCAATGCACGCAGTAAATGACGCATTAAAACTCAAAATGTATAGCTCAAAAACAAGAAATTTATATATATAAAAGGAGAACTGACGGACTGACATATCAACGTACAGCCGAAACTACTGGGGCTAGGAATGTGAAATTTTGCACACGGCTTCCTATTATAATGTAGGGGAGCACTTTAAGGGAGTGAAAAAGGGGAATTAGGAAAGTACGTAACCCACGCGGACGAAGTCGCGGGCAAAGTGCTAGTCAAATATAAAACAACAGCTGTTTCTATAAAAAAGAATAGGTGCACATCATTTAATTATTGTTGGTACTATTTTTATTTGTTTCTTATTAAAAAAAAATATTTATAGATTTATGACGATATCGTTAATCTCATATTATGTATGTACGTACAGGCGACAGCACATCAACCTTCCTCAATCAGTCGAATTTCTTTAATAGATTTTCAACCCTATCACAATCATCATCTGCATAGCCTTTTCAAATAGTGAAAGGTTAATGTTCATTGGTAAAATAGTTAGTACTACCGGTTGTACTACCAGTAGTACCACATGTAATCAAATAACCCGTGGTACTACCCAGCAATCTAGTAGTACCACGGGAAATATTTGTTTACCCATGTTACTACTCTTTTATTCGGAGGTATTCCACTTTGGCACCTGGCACCTGCGAAAATTTAGATAGGAGCCGTATTCGGAATAGTTAAGGTGCCATTAGCTTAGGTGCCATTTCAGACGGTGCCCAATTTGGAATACCTCGAATTTTCGGACACTCCAAAAAGTGGTTATGGAATTACTACTTATATGTATATATTTTTTAAATACCTTTGTATGTTCATTGCCATTAAGGCAAGGTAGTTAATAGAGTTTACCTTCATAAGGTCCATTGACCTAATGTTTGAGGAATTTTAATGTTTTGATGGGATGTCATTAGAATTAATATATTTAAAGTTTAATTTGATTTAAATCTTAATTGTTAATACGATATGTAATACAATATCAATATATTTTTCAACAACTCAATTCGATTGAACTAATAAGAGAATAGTGAAGACGTTCGGTGGGTACTAATCATAGACATAGAGAACCGACCCTCTATTATCAGCCTAAAATTATCATACTCTCCAGAAAGAGAAAATTAAGTTATAATATGACCATCTATCTCTTTCTTGTAAAACATAGATAATGTGTATGGTAAAAGAAAGAAATAGATGGTCATACAACTATTTTTTTCTCGTTCTAGAGTGTATAGGAATTTTATTTAGCATTGACTAGGCAGGGCAAAGTCCATGCTCTACGTCTATGGTAAGTACTAATACGAGTAACGAATAGCTGTGAGCTGTGCATGATTTTTTATAATAATGACTCCTTTTAGTAGAATCAGATACTCAAGTATTTTACCATTTTTTTTACATGGTAAAATCATAACATGAGTCCTCCCACCCAGGGCAGAGCGGGAGGGACTGACAGACTCGTACTGACTAAAATCCACGGTGTCCTTCAATAGCCTTTTACGTTCCGGTGTCACGGTAATTAGTACAGTCCCGCGACCAAGTATTTTACCATACTTGGACAATGTCTATACTTGGTAAATGGCAATACCAAACACCCAACTTAGTTTAACACTTAGCTGATAAGTATTTGCGAAATAGTATTGTCAAACGAATTTGAATTTGTTTCTTCTAAATTAAATTAAAAAATTACGTATATTACTGTAAAAATGAGCAGTGATTGCTCAGTGGTATCGGCCCCGACTTACGAGTATGTAGGTCATGGGTTCGAACCCAACCAGGCGCATTACTTTGTGTAATTTAATTCAACACCACTGCTCTCAAACGGTGAACCAAAAATTCAAAGACTTGTGACATTCACCAATCCGCACTGGGCCTGTGTGGTGGATTATGGCCCACTCCCTCTCAGAGAGAGGAGGCCTGTGTCCCAGCAATAGGAACACTAATAGGCTGATGATAATTATGACTGTAAAAATGTTTACATGTTAATAATTTTCATCATAATATCAGACGTACACTGCTGAACATTGGCCTCCCTCATAGATTTCCATTTGATCGGTTGAAAGCGACTTACATCCAGCGCAAACCTGCGGTCTTCATCAGATCGTGTGTCTATCGAATGGGTGGACATCACCACGCTGCGCTTGCCGATTAATACTAATAGATTTATTGCGTTGTTATTTTATATCTTAATTAGCAGTTTTATGATCAAAGGATTATAATTAGGCATGATGAATTGATGACAGCATCAATAAATTGCATATCTATTAAGTCTGTCAGTTACAGTATTGAAAAATAATTGACATGTATTTTATTTTTTAATAAATAAATAGGTAGTGTCAAAAATTGAAAACTCGGCTAAGGGGCTCGTGACGTCAGAATTCACAAAACATATTCATCGACGTGACGTATTATGAATTTTATAACGTTAAAAAACTAGACTAATTATGAATAAAGACAAGTTCTTTACTGCGACCGTTATGAGAGAAGAAAAATGTGAACAAGTTATTTAAATTATAATAAAATAACCTTGACTAATTTAAATAAAATAAATAAACATTACTCACGTGTACTTTCAACACTCGTAAACTTTTTCAATACACAAAATAATATTTGTCCACTATGCATAGAACCCGCCCTTAATTATCACTTGCGACCGGCAAGTCCGCGTTAGCACTAACTTACCAAAACGTTACAGAAATGCAACGTGTTACGTAACGTTACGGAGGCAAGAGGTTACAAAATACGACCGCGAAATATTCGCAATTATTTGCAACAGAGTGTTAACAGTTTGGTAATTTAGTCTCAAGATTAATGATTACTTGTTTTTAATTTGTGATTTAGTTCTGACTAGCAGAACCGTGACTACTCCACTGGGCGTCGAACATTATTATTAACAAAATGGGGCGGTAAGAGGGTGGAAAAACTTCCAAATTATTATCATCTTCCTGCCCTTATCCCATTTTACTTCTGGTCCGCTCAACACGATTTTTTCTTCCATTTTCTCCTGTCAGACGTCACAGGTTTACTCCAGTTTCTTCCATATCATTCCTTATCCAATCAATCATCAATCCATCCATCTTTAATTTGGCCTAATAACTTCCAAATATTCAAAAAAAAGTAACCGCAATACTCGAGATGGTATCACGACATTTTATATATTAAATTTATACACACACATCGTTAGAGTGTTTAACATTTTAACATATTAATTACGACACGGTTGGCGCAGTGGCCGAGTGATCGACTACTGCGCAGCGTGTCGAGGGTTCGATCCCCACACGGAACAAATATTTGTTTGATCTGCAAGTAGTTGCTCCAGGTCTGGGGGTTTGTGTATGTGACTTTCTATGTTTGTAAACGCACCCACGATGTAGGAAGAAATTACTGGTGCGGGGCAACGACAAAAAAAAAACAATTAATAGTTCGAGTTATCTTAACTAGGCTTTCAATTTTTCAAGTTCCGATTTTTTTTAAAACAATAACTGTGAATGTAGTAAAGTTACTGCTTTAACTATGAAACATAATATTGAACAGACAAAAAAGAACAAAAAGTAATGTCGGAGAGAAAATCTGATGCAAAGTATTACAAAAATCTATTACAAAGTAATTATTTGGTAATGTTCAAGTAACATTTGGTTGATGTTATAACATTGTGCCTGAAATTCGAGCGATGGAAGCGATTTCAATTTCATCAGTTAACTTTTAGAATACATACTTTGTGTAACACAAAAGAATTATTTTATCAATAAGAATGATTGTGAATTACGATAAGTAGTAATCAAACAGTTACATTTGTAATTGCACAGTCATTACAAATCTAGTGCGATTAATTAATTGTTTGATTGTTTAATCGTTTGTCTGAGAGATAATCAAGGTCTATTATAGAACCATTTTATGACGATTAAAATTTTGACTCAACTGATTATGACTTAACTACAGATTGCCGACCGCCATACACAGCCTCATCGGCAAGATCCAATCGGCAAGATCAAGCCAAAAGAATTGAAATTCGATTTTGCCGTCAAGTATAACTGTCATACCAATCTACGCCCACACCCACACAGTCAGTTTTAACTGATCCAATCGGTAGCGTCATGCCGATTGGACGACAGGAATGATAGTAAATGGCTACCATTACCAGAATCAGAATCAAGCGACTGATAAGAAATCAGAGAAAATTCGACAAGTAAAAAAAAAAGATGATTTATTTTTTACTGACGTCACGTATAACCGAGAGTAATGTACTTGAAGCGAAGTCAACAGCCAAAGTTAAGAAGTATTCACCCTATTCATTATAGTAAAACAGACCTTGAAGGCTGTTACTATGATACTCATTTGAAACTCAATGTGGTGCTGCTTTTCTAAAATAAACAACAAGGTTTCTTAGGTTTTCGTAGGTAAACAGAAATTCATCGGACGTCGCGGAGCAATTTCCGGCCACAGTATAAGCGAGCTTGCGCTCGGCATGTAATGGGAAACACGCCGTCTGATCAAGGACCAGGCTTGGATCGAAGGGAGCACGTGTTCCACGCGCGTCTCATAGAGTTGTCGTTTCGAAAATTAAGGACAAGTTTGTATAAAATATCTTTATGCGTACACGTTCTTAAAGCTCTGAGCACTTCGAATGTTGCCTAGGCTGCGGAACTGTCCAAACGGGAAACCGTGTTTCTAGAACGCAAAGGGTTCTCGAAGGAATACCTTGAATTTTAGTCAGTACAAGTCAATCCCTTCTGATGCATCTAGGGTGGGACTTACTTGATAATTTTACCACATAAAAAAGCACATTGAAGATTCTCATTGACAGTTCTGTTCTCTATCCGGAAGTTAGGTACTGACATTCAAGCGTGGTTAATTGTATGGTAAGGATTTTAATTGATGATATTATCAACTAATAACATGGCTCAAACATTAATTTTATTGTTTGTAACTTGTAACTGATCAAGTTTATTATTATATTTGACCTCTCTATTCAATGGCCACAGTTTATAAAAGACTTATTTTAAACCCTGTTGCAATGCCAAAGAGTGCATCTTGATTGAATGTTGTAAGAAATAAAAGTACATATCCAAAAGTTACCACATCCTATAAAGGAGGATAAAATCAAAAAATGGCTTATACAAAAGTATATAGTATAGTACTGTTACTAACCCACTAACAACTATGGACTATCTTGGTTTGATAAGAAAGTATTTTACTTTTATAATCCTTTGTTTTTTTTCCTACTTTATTCATTTCCTTTACTTATTAATTACATTTTTAAATATTTTTACAAAAACAAAACAAAAAAAAAAAACATTTAAAAATATAAATAATAGTGGCCCACCGGTATCGGGAACAGGGTCCAAGCTACCGGCGGTCAGGGCTCTAGAGAAAGGAACCTCCTAACAATGCGCGCCGTGTCCAGAAGAACTGCTTTCTGAATCAGGCCCTTGATCCAGCTGCCTAACGAGAGCCTCCTTAGATGTTGGTCGAGGCTCTTGGCAATTAAGCCATGGGCCGACACGACTATCGGCACAATGATCGCTGAATCCACATCCCACATATCGACAACCTCGTGAGCCAAATCAAGATACTTGAGTTGCTTATCTTTCTCAGCTTTCACGAGGTTCCCGTCATGTGGGACGGTTATGTCAACAATCATTGCGCGCCGCTCAGATCGATCCACCACCACTATATCAGGTCTATTGGCTACAATAGTTCTGTCAGTGATGATGGATTGATCCCAGTACAGTGTGATATTGCCACTTTCAAGAACTGGGTCGGGCACATACCTGTAGTACGGCACTTCCGATTCCACAAGGTTGTATTTCAGAGCAAGTTGCTGATGGATAATCCACAAGGTTATGTCTATGCAAGTATTCTCCGTTAGCGAGATGAGAACACCCGGAAATAATGTGACGGATTGATTCACCAGGACGGTGGCATGCCCGACATATGTCAACCGTGCCATCCTTCACAATAAATCTCCGGTAGTTATTTGTCATCATAACTTCATCCATAATTGCACAGACAAAACCTTCGGTTTCTCCAAAGAGGTCCCCAGATCGTAGCCAGGCCACGGACGCTGACAAATCTACATCAGGCCCATGTAGGGCCCGGAAAAAGCGCCCGTGAAGCTCCTTGCTTTGCCATACCTCCATGCGATCATTAGTGTCAAGCACTGCAGGTTTGCGCCAGTTCTCTTTAGCCAAGGAGAGCGGAGTGAGGCCCTTGTCCACCGCTACTACATCTCGATGCATTCCCACGTCAGCTTTTCCTACTTATTATTAACATTTTCAAATATATTTTTATAAAATAAGATTTAAAAAAATACAAATAATAGTGATCTACCAGTATCGGGAACAGGGTTCAAGTTACCGGCGGTCAGGGCTCCAGAGAAAGGAACCTCTTAACAATGCGCGCCGTATCCAGAAGAACTGCGTACTATTATTTTTATTTATCTTCACCATTACTGGCGACAGCGACCCAGACTATTCTTGTTCTCTTTCTAGAGCTATCTGATGACTAATAAAACTAAACTTGGGTTCCAAAAACACGGTTATATTGTGTACAGAAGAAGTAGGGCCCAAGTCTATTACTATTTTTATAAATTCGTCATTACCACACGATCCCATTGTTATTTTGTAAAGTTCGTAATCTGCTAAATTCATTGGTCGATCATTAATTCGTCAAAAGTCTCGTAATAGATTAAAATTATTATTATTTTATACCGACATTTGAAATTTTATTCATGCCAGATTTCATTTGTATATATTTTTACATTATTATTGTTATAAGCAATCTGAAATAGTAAGGAGTTCGAAAATCGCAAAAAAAATACAAGATTACTATTCTATACCATTTCTTTCAATGTACTGTTTGTGGTTGACCATTGGAAAGTCATTTTGTCGCCATTATACTAGTAAATTACCAAACTTGTCAAAATCAATAATGGACACTATTTTAATAGCAGACTTGACTTCTTAATAAAAAAATTGGATGTTTTTTTGTTACTTTTGTCATAAAACCTAACTAAAAAGATTAAACGAAAATTCGCAAAACACGACCTAGTACAACCAAGGCTTTGTATCTTAATTTTCCCCTCGAAACAACTTCAAAACTATTCATTGCACTAATATATAAGCAAGTAAACATCGCGACATATCCACCAGAAGTGTGTGTAGCAATCACTTCCAGATACAGCTAGTGGTTTTATATTGCAATAATCCATGCATTAGGGAGGTCATTGACTGTCTAGAAAATGTTAAATTTGCTGAACTTGTATTTTATAGTAAGTTTTGCAGTGAGCTGGGGTTTAGCTAACCAGTTAGTCTTGGAAAAAGGAATTTTAATAATTATTTAATTTTTAAAATGTCTTTACGTCAGTATCTAATCTGAAAGAAAGTTCGATTTAAAATACGAAATTAAGTTAACACAGAATCTGATTTTTTTATTCTGAAATTTAATATCATCGAAAGATTAGATCGAATAGAGGTTCAATCAGCGGACAAATATTCATTAAATAAATTTCAATAGTGCCAAATGACTCATAAAATTTGACTGATTTTATCACTACATAGTATAAAACAAAGTCGCTTCCCCCTGTCTGTCTGTCTGTCCCTATAAACTCGTATACCTAGATCTTTTAAACTACGCAACGGATTTTGATGCGTTTTTTTAAATACATAGAGTGATTTAAGAGGAAGGTTTATATGTATAAAAAATGCATAATATAGTAGAGATTGCACCCGTGCGTAGCCGGGATGGGTCGCTAGCTTAAAATAAGTCAATGTTAAATCTGATTATGATTTTAAAATAAAGTTCAGTTCTTGTAGTTAAAACAGTGCTTTGATTAACTAAATACCTATCTACTTTTTATTAATAAAATATACATGCGAGAACCACAGTGAAGAAGTCGTATTTTTTACGACGAATTCATAAATATTGAATAGCCGTGATGTTAAATCTTGAACGGGTGCAATATTGACGTACGAATTCAAATCAATCTCAAACAAATGATTTTCTTTCACTCGCGGTCCACATAAAGGAACCTTGCGAGACTATAATAAATTACAAAGCGTCACGTGTCATTGTCATATTGTTTATGTTAGTGACGAGAACTCATTAATTTTGCCTTAATTGAGGCTGCAAAACCATTATGTTGTGCTGTGACCCCCATAGTACGTAGTGAACGGTAGTGCAAGTTTGACTGATCTTTGATTTTTTGTCAGAAGTTTTTGATTTTTTTAAAAAACGTTGCCCCAGTCTAGGAATTTCTCTTGAAAATATCTTTTAGAGTTTTGCAGGTTTTTACTTTACTTTATTGATGTTAGATGATTATCAGTGATAAAAGGTTTTATTTGTATTGTGCCACAACGAGCAAAATTTGTTGCTAAAAATATCGTTACATATTTGAATAAAGCACCAATTAATTAACGAAATAACAGTATTGTGTTAGATGGCCTTTAAATTTTAATTTAATTCACTGAGCAGCTGATTCATAAACTATCGTGAGATTTCGCACACTGTTGACATCTTCTATTTTAAATTCAGATTCTAATGTTCGAATTAAGTAACAACAGGGTATAAAATGGACAATCAAGAAGCTAACACTGTTTTTTATTTACACAGTATTAAACATAGTCGTAAAATTTGTCTGTACACGCATAAATATGTACTGGTTTATAGTTATTATTTTTATACCTATATTTTTGTATTGTGTTTTTATAAGCGTTAGTTGCCTGAAATAAGGACAAAATAAATAATTAACTTCCGAACGATTGCACCAAATAGAATATTTCTTTTTTGTTATAATTTTAATTGCCAACATAAGGTTTATAACTATGCAAAAATATTTTTGAAAAAACCACATAACGGAGGAACTCGTACAAAACCAAGGGGGCGCTAATAATATATTTGAAGGGTAACACCGTAATTAAACATTGAATTCAGACAAAAACAAATTTACATAATAGCACATAACATCCCTACTGTAATTCCATAGTGGTAAGACAGTGCTGCATTTGTTTTTATTCTTTATGTTTATATATATATGTAATTGTGGAAAAAAAGGCCAGGTCATTAATAAATTCTTGTTGAAAAACTCGATAAAACATTGACCGTACAGACGCTTAACGCTTACAAGTTTTTCGAAAAAAAAAACTAATATAAAAAAAATATTATGTCTTCTTGATTTACTGTCCCACATACAACTGTGTATAACCGCCATTGTCGGTATGTTCAACCTTGACCTCATGTGATGGGAGTCACATGATATGATATGTCTTCGCGTGCAAAAGATTTGTTTTTGTATAACGATAATTTTATATAATTTCAGTAAAATAGCTTGATTTTCTTTGAATAGTATGTAATTAATTAACAAATAAATAAATATGCCTATTATTTGCATCTGACAACAACAATATTTAGGTCGAATACAACACAAATAATAACTAATATTTCTATTTTGAAAAAAACTTATTAAACGTCGTTATTTAAAAAATAATTATCTCAAAGGTAATTTGAACGTAAAATACATTACGTTATGATGTTGGTAGATGATATAAAACACAATGTTGATTAATCTTCCGATTAGTCATTATTAATCTCAGTTGTTATTTTTTTATTAAACAAAAAAAATGATAGATAATTTCTTTTAAAACTGGCAGGCAATGTTTTTTCTGATAAAGTTAGCTAACTCTTCTTGTTACATCAATTAGCGCCATTCATTGATTTAACAACACCTAATAAATGTCCAGGTGAACTCAAGTGCACTAAAACATGAAAATCATCGAAGACGTTTAGGAGAAGAATTACTAACAGACGAACACACCTCTATTCCCACAGTCACAGTCCGTTCCAGTCCACCCAGAGTGGGTGAACTCATTTGATGATTTGACTCATTTAATAAAAAAGGGGATATGCACCAAAAATATAATTATGAACCGCCAATAATACGTTCGAAAATAGATATATTCGTTAAAACCATGGAGCTCTTATGCAGAGGCGGAGGATTGTAGGCAATCGCTTGGCGTATTAATAATACTCCAAAGCTGGTGCACACTGAAGAGCAGACAAAGAAAAAACTTCAAGGTAAAAACCGAAAGTAAAAAATTCGAATACTACTATCAATTTATCAAACGATGGCCTATCCCAAGAATACTTAGATTATGAACCATAATAACAATTAACAGCCACAAAAAAACATGTTAATTATCATTCCGAACAGCAAACTAAGCTCTGCATAATTTACATACATAAATAAATAATTACTTGAATACAATATCCTCTAGAAATAGGCTAACATACATTTTAACTCTATAACAGAATGACTCATACCAAAAAACTACAATTATTCCAAACGATATTATAATTTGAAGTTAAACTTCTACCCTACAAACTACTACTAAAAAGAGATGGAACACTATCCACCCCAAAATTCTGTCATACGAGTACAATCAAATTTAAACACTTAGTCAAAACAACCGAAAAATGCGATAAGGGATACGAAAACAAAAATCTTCCATCCATAAATAAAATACAAAAATAATTCAAGGTCAAGTTCAGTTGCGCCACTCACCCAAGGCCGTTGCGAAGGTCGCGTGCGCAGGAGTTGCACAAATGTTACCGTGGCTCGTTCACTACTGAGAGTCTGAACGACTCGGCCGGTGTGTTTCACAACCCCGGCTATGTCTTAACTGGTGATTGTGGCAAAGGGATTGTATTAGAACATGTTTCTATTTTTTTCTATATTTTCGTGTTAGAAAGTTCGGGTTGGATTCGGGGAAATTTTTAGGGTGGGTTCAGCCGCTATCCAGGGTGCTTAAAACACATTTTTTATTTTGCCAAGGTCATTTGAAAAAACTTAACACAATTTTGTATGATTTCTAGGGAATCAAATTCTGAAGGTTGTTCCCCTAGCGCTCTAATAGAGCTACGACGAATAGCGGCACACAGAAGTAACTAGCTTTCGTATCGTTTCGTTTTTCTACAACACCAGTGAATTGATATACCTTTTTTTATCGTTGTAAAATCATCAAATGAGTCCTCCCCCACTCAGGGCAGGGCGGGAGCACCCTCCCGAAACTTCCGTGTCCGGTGAGGACCTGCGTCATGCGGTAGGTAAGGACGCCGTGACGCCTATCCAGCCACTCCTCAAAGAGGGGTCTTACCGCCGCGATTGCGGCGTGCCCGGAATTGATATACCTAAGCAAACATTTTTGCTTCGTACTATCGCTTCACATTGAACCCAAACTACCCCAAATCCTGATTGTTGAAATTAAAAGTGGCGGCCACCGGGAAAACGATGTATTTAACTTTCTTGGATTCCGCAATGAAATAAATCTGGAAATTTTAGGAGTGGGTTATTGGCTTTTTCATTAATATTATTATAAGGGTGTATGTAATGTAGCTGTAATATAGTTTTGTAATGGTGAACAAATTTTTGGAATTGGCACAGTAGTTTTTTAGTTTATTCATTACATACATACACACACACACAAAAATACAAATCTTTCCTCTTTATAACATTAGTGTAGATGGTATGGAACCCTTCGCCAGTAAATGAGTTTTATTTTTTGTACCTCATTTGCTTATTTATTGGTTAAGTTATATAAGCTGGAAAATTTCTTTACCTCACAACGATGATTTTAACAGAACTAATGCAGCATTAAAAAACAATTCGTTATTGTTACTAGCGCTGCTACTGTGTCATCATCATCTGCCTAGCCTTTTCCCAACTATATTGTGGTCAAACCAGGTCAGAGCAGCTGGATATCAGTATTTTACATGGAGCCACTGCCTGTCGGACCTCCACAACCCGTAACTGGGTAATACGATACCCCATGGTAAGACTGGTTGTCAGACAAATGACAGCCGGGACCAACGGGTTTACGTGCTTTCCGAGGCACGGAGGAAACTCGCTATGACAGATGGTTACCCATCCACAGACCAACCTCGGCAAGCGCGGCTTAACCCGGAAGATCGGCCTGTGCGGCTGTATTTATTTAGCCACGAGCTCCTCTGCTGCTACTGTGTCATAACCTCTGTAAATCTATAAGGAGTTTTTTGACATTAATGAATTTTAGAATAATTATGACAAAAAGAAAATCTGATAATATTATTAAATATGTTTGTGTTGTGTAACGGTAATAACAACTTTTTTTAGCATTGTAAGATGTAAGATCATTAAATGAGTCCTCCCGCCCTTGATGAAGAAGGGACTGTTAGACTCGTAATGACTAAAATCCACAGTGTTCCTTCAATAGTCCTTTACGTTCCAGGGTCACGGTTACCTGTTTAGATAGTCCCGCTACACGGCCGACGTTTGCCCCACCATGACGGCGACGTTTGACCCCGTCAGATTACTGACAGCACTTTTAGGCATCTTGAATCGTACTCGTATGTTCAACCCCACATTATTTACCCCCAACCATGTTGAACCCCCTTTTTTTATCGTGGTAAAATCATCAAATGAGTCCTCCCACCCAGGGCAGGGCGGGAGGGACTGTCAGACTTGACTAAAATCCACGGTGTCCTTCAATAGCCCTTTATGTACCGGGGTCACGGTAATTCCTGAGTCCCGCGACCCCGAACCATGTTCAAGCCCTAAATTATGTCCATGTAGTGGGCTGCTGCTGAAAATCAGCGTCAGGTGGCAAACTTTGTGCTGCTATATGGCATTATGCTGAGCTGACGCCCTTTGGCATTAAAATATTCTAAATAGTCTATTTAACTTTAATAAGTATTAATTAGTTTTTAGTGTTAGTGCCAGTAAACATCATTTTCTTTCTATCTTTCAGTGCAGTGCAGCGCACGTAGCAAGGCCATGTCAATGTGCTGAAAGAAACTTCGTGTAGATTCTATTGACTCAGAATAATCCACTAACAGACACCCATTGATCTGTAGGCGTGTGTATATAATTGACACAGCCGATACGATTACCCTCAAGTATTTTAACGAAAGTACCATCGTTAAAATTAGTCACGCCATTCATTGTATCATCCGTAATCTGTAAGTCCAGATAACCTTCAGATTACACATGATATACTATACAAAGTAATGATTTTGTAAGAAATGTACACCATATTGCAAGCCAGGGCATCCATGATGAAACTGTCAGATGCAATTTATTGTGATATCTCTCCACTCTTGCCAAATCCTTGTTTGCAATTCGTCACACTTGCACTTACTGTCCCTACATGGTTTTTGTGCTTTGTATTTCCAGTAATACAATTTTGTTGACGCTAACGATTTTATGTGTGCTGTGACAGGCAAGTAATCTATGCTGTTTTATCTACCCATCTGTATCAGTACACAGTATACACGAAAGCTTTCCATGCTTTGTAAACGCTTACAATAGGTTTGAATAAAAAGGTTTTATATCAATAACGTAAAAATCATTTGTCGTTTTGTTAGTCTCACCAAAATTCGAGAACGGGCGGACCGATTTGGCAAATTTTGGTTTTGAATAATTTTTTGAAGTCCTAGGAATCGGAAAAGGTGATTTTTGAGGAAAGAAATATTCAGCTGCGAGTGGGATTTGAACCCGGCGTCTTCTGGATAAGTACTCCATACGCCTAGACTACCGCAACTCACACTCGGAAGCTGAATCTTAACGTTTAAACGTTTTACGGTAAAGTGGCGCCATCTCTTGAACTAGTTTCTAACAAAATACTTGCAAACAACAAATGAACCTATTCCATTTATTTTTTTAGATGAAATGACGCAAACTTCCTAGTAAAAGGATCGCGAGACTTCTTTATCAGGTAAGTATGACCCTGGAATGCCGTGAATTTTAGCCAGTACGAGTCTGACAGTCCCTTCCTCTTCACTCAGGGAGGACTCATCAGATGATTTTACTACGTAAAAAATTGCTTTAGCGCACTGCTTTTAATTTTATATGACTTCGCACAAAGGGGACCGTCCTAATATTTACTCACAAACTTTTGAATTACAACGTCACCTCCAAAATACGTAGGGATATGTAGGTCATTTCTGTGATGCGTTGAATTAGCGGTGGCATGACCTTCTGTTTTAACTGTGATAGTTACCTTGGCTGCCGTATGAACGACGACAGGTAGCAAGTCATATAGTATTGACAAATTATAAGCGGTATTGATGTAAGCCGTGAATTCTCATGTTTTCAAGTACTGGTTTTCATTGCCATCGGGGAGTTCTCCATAAATTGAGTTGGCTAATTTTGAAATAAAATTTGAATATCGTATTTATGTATTATGGGCTAGACCTGCACTATAAGGTCCTGTCCGAGGCCACCACCAACGCCGTAAATGTGGCAGAGTTTTGGTCGAAGCTCATTTAAACCTAAGGAATCATTGACACGACGAAGAAGATGGACTACACATTTAGGAGATGAGTTTCGTCTACCCCGGGCAATAGCACCGCAGGGTACCTTTGGTCTGCGGTGTTGACTAAGCAATCCAACTGGCGGGAGTGTTCCGTCGGCGCCTGTGCGCAAGAATTCTAGTCAACCATTATTCAACTCGATCCTTATCTAGTTAGCAAGGCTTTTCTAAGTTAAAAAAAGACGGACGGAAGTCTTTGATGACTGTTTTATGACTTTTAAAAAGAAGATGAAGCAAAAAGTCAAGAGAGCTGAAAAAAATGGTTATGGCAATTTTGGTTACTTAACAAATAATAGGGCTATAGACGCAGAAAAACCTATATGCCTCAGTTATCTGATGCAGTATATCTACAGGCGATTGTGGAGTAGATTATGCAATTACAAGAAAGATTTAATGCCAGGATAAATTGTTAATCACAGGTAGTTCTCATTACATTCTTTGTTATTAAAAAAAAATACTGTCAAAGAATAGTAGTAGTAGTTAGAAAGAGAGGGTAGTGCAGGGTCTGCTTTTGTTGTCGTTCTTATATGAGTCGCCACTGGCTGATAAAATTAAAATGAAGTGATTTGAAAAACCACAGCAACATTTGAACCCGTAATCCCTCGAGCACCGCGACAAGACATACAATAGGATTCTTTTTTTTGCGAAAAACCACATGGCTCTTTTTTTGGGGATTAGTCATCTAATGAGTGCTCCCACCCTGGGTATAGCGGAAGGGACTGTCAGTTTTTTAGACTAAAAAGCCACCCTGTACCTTCACTTGCCCTTTTTGCTCCAGGGTCACGGTAACCTGCTTAGACAGTCTCACAACCCAGGCAAACGTAAAACCTCTTAAATTCTTACGTACGCTTGCCTACCGCAACTACATAAGTCATTTACAAACGGTTATACCTCGCATTGTAGGTCATTACTAAGAAGTTCGAATCAGCGGTTATGTGACCTTGAGTTGTATGGCTGTATGGTCTTCGGCCTTCAAAGCATGTTATGTGGTGTCAGATGATTGTGAACGTGTTTGTTGACACAACTTTTCGACGTGTAAAAGGTGGAGTTTTGTGTCGACCAATGGTGAGTCACAAAGAAATTATTATTTAAAATAGGTTTGGTCTTTGTCTTAATCTAGCCCAGATGAAAAATAAGACTAGTTGAAACTATAGAAACTGGGGTTCTACTTTCGTAAGTCCGTTAACGAAGACACGGGAACGGATACAGATGAACGAACGTAACTGAAGTCGAAATCAAATTTGCGTTCGGATAATACAGCCACAACTGTAGTTATTTTGACGTGGCGCTAGTGTTTATGTATTTACATCAAATTGCATTACAAATCGGATGGCTGGACTACCACAGCATGGTAGTCGCGAGTCAGTCATCCCTGGTGAGGCTTACTACTGTCACCATGGCACAGATTATTTAGTCGTCATCGCAGGTGACAAGTACCCTGTAGTACTGTTACGGAGTGCACCGCTAAAAGATGGATCCCACTCATTCTATAATATAATATAAAGAGGAATTTTAATTTCATTCATGTGAACTTAACAAAAGGCATACTAAGAGAACCCTTCCTTGGTAAATATAAATAGGCTCACTAACCTAGATGTGATTAATTTAAATCGTAGCCTCGTAGCGCCCTCTCTTGGCAGTAGTATGACGTAGAAATCTATACTTATATTAATATTATAAAGCTGAAGAGTTTGTTTGGTTGAAGGCGCTAATCTCAGGAACTACTAGTTCGAAAAGTAAAAATCTTGTTGTGTTGGATAGTCCATTTATCGAGGAAGGCTATATGCTATATAACATCACACCACGATCAATAGGAGCCAAGCAGCGAGGGTGAAACCACGGACCAGCTAATGAACTTATATTTTAACAACTTCTACTCAATGTTTATTCGTTGAAAGAAAAAAAAAATGTTTTTATTGGCATTAAACTTGAAACTAATTAATACTAATCAAAGTTATAAAAATGGTAATAAAATACAAATAAATGAAATAATAATTTAAAGACTAACAATTTAATGCCAAAGGACCTCAGCTCAGCATAATGCCAGATGGCACACAGAGTTTGTCACCTCACGCTGATTTTCAGCTGCAGCCCAATTTCTGTTGCTTTATTCTCTCGATTCTTCACAATCATGTACTACATGAACCAAGTATAAATCGGAGTGGCGTAAGAAGGGTTCCGTGCCATTATCTGTATATTGTATACTGCTTTTAATATTTGTTTTTTTTTTGACGGCTACAGAAATACACCACCTGTGAACATTATCACCAAATTAAAATAAAGACTTGTTGACGCTTCCCGTGACCCAAGAGCTGGCTTTTACCTTGGTTAGAGGCTAAGTATGGCCATACAAAGCGGCAACGCCGTCAGTCTCTTGGGCACATTACCAGCTGACAGCGTTGAGGATGAATTTCTCGATGCTCTATAATAGTTTAGTTTCGTTTTATTTCAATTTTGTATTTTTTGAATATTTAAGTAATATTTTAATTAACGTTTCATAAATAAAAGTATTAATTAACTATTTTTTTTATCTTTGTTTTTTTTTAAACGTTGCCCCACTCTATGAATTTCTCCTGTGTCGTGGGTGCGTTTACAAACATAGAAACTCACATACACAAACGCCTAGACCCGAAAAAACTACAAATATTTTCTCGGTGCAGGAATCGAACCCACGACACGCAGTGCAGCAGTCCATCACACACAGCAGCCACTGCACCAACCGTGCCGTCGAACGGAACACGAAATCTTTTTTTTTATCGTGGTCAAATCATCAAATGAGTCCTCCCACCCAGGGCAGGGCGGGAGGGACTGTCAGACTTGACTGACTAAAATCCACGGTGTCCTTCAGTAGCCCTTTATGTTTAAGTCCCGTTACCCGGCAGGCAAACACGGAATCTCTATTTTTTTTAATCTAACACCAGTATCCACATAAGCCATAACATAAAGTACATGAAACAGCTACCGTACCGCACTGCACATATTGACACACGGATGAGGAAACCAGTTCGAGCAGTAATGCGAGAAACTCACTATCCTTACGTCCAAATTATCTTAGGCATCTAAATAGGCGAGTCTCACGGAATACTGAGTGCCGTTTGCTCGCAATTGCTCAAGCGAGCATACTGAGCATGGAATTAAGATATGGACACGCTTGCTTCTTGGTACGATGTTAGTAACATATTATTCTTTTTATTACGGTTAAAGCAATAGCTGAACAATAGGTTGCTAGTATTTTTCTTTTGTTTCTTAAAAAAAAACATTGCCTCACACTAGCTTCTGTGTCGTGGATGCGGTCAAATACATATAAACTGACATACACAAACGCCTAAAGCCGGAAGAACTGCTTGTAGATCATACAAATATTTGCTCCGTGCGGGAATCGAACCCTCGACACGCAGCGCAGCAATGTAATCGCTTAGCCACTTCGCTAATCGCGGGCATGATTCCAACATTGAACAAAGCCCGCCGACACTACTCGGCGGCTTATATGAAAAGTACAGCGCGTGTTGCCCGCCGACATGTTGACGATTTAAGGGTCGTTGAGTAGTTACACTTTTTTTTGACCAGTGTCCAACAGATGTTTAACTTTGTGTGGTGCGACGGTTTATGTTAATCTTCAGATTTTTGTAAGAATGCGGATAAACCAATCGTGCAGGATGAAATATCAAATTAGATTGCGATATCGTGATGATCACCTAGAACCCTGGCGCAACCAATCTGACATTTGCTCAACTTCTGGTTAGTCTCTATAAACTTTCTATCTGAACTAGGAGTGACTTCACTTGAATACATTATTTATTTTATTATAATAATATTTAATTTCCGTTCGACCGTGACATGAAAGATTTCTTAATTTTGCTTCTTTATCAACATAAATGTTAAGGTACGAGTATATATGTTACCGATATGTTACTGATTTGAAAGATTCTCGTTGAATTAGTAAAGTGCGGTCAAGGGAAGCGATTTATTGAAACGATAGAAAGAAAGACAAAAGTATCTAACAAATGTGATGGACTGATTATTCAGACGCGTTTATGCGAGATTGACCGATGAAAACTGCACAAAGGAAAGAGTGGATAGTTAGGGAGAAAACTTTGTCCAGCAGTGGGACAGTATAGATTAAATACAAAAAAAATGTAATACGATCAAACGCCTAAGTTAAGGCAAACCACGGGTTTTCACGTTTTTGTGACGTAAAGTAAACGGGGATTCACGTTAATTTGAAAAAATTACGTCATAATACTTCAATTACGTTGTACGGTCTTGAATTTGTACTAGAGCGTCAGACCTCCACAACTCAGCCAGTACTGGGTAATCCAATACATCTGGGTGAGACTGGTTGGGTTGGTTGGTTGGTTGGTTCAGACTTTTCGGAAACTGACAATAAGTTACGACTTTCAAAGATCTACAAATGACATGAACCAACGAATTTATTTGTATCCCGCTGTATGGTGGAAACTCGGTTAGTAATAGATTGTCACCCATCCATAGATTGAAGTTGGGAAGGCGCAGCTTGACCTAGAGCAGATTGACTTATGCGGCTATTATTATTTAGTCTCGGCCTCCTCTTGTTATTTATGCCATATTAACAAAAACTAGGTTAGTACGTACTGTTGTTCATCATCTGCCTAGCCTTTTCCCAACTATATTGGGGTCGGCTTTCAATCAAACCAGATGCAGCTGGATATCAGTATTTTACATGGAGCGACTGGCTGTCAGACCTCCACAACCCAGTAACTGGGTAATACGATACTCCATGGTAAGACTGGTTGTCAGACTTTAGAGCTTCTGACTAACAGTAACGGCTGTCAAAGATCTACAAATGACAGCCGGGACCAACGGCTTTACATGCTTTCCGAGCCAAGGAGGAAACTCGCTATGACAGATGGTCACCCATCCACAGACCAACCTTAGCAAGCGCGGCTTAACCCGGAAGATCGGTCTGTGCGGCTGTATTTATTTAGCCACGAGCTCCTCAAAACGTGCTGTTGTTCATACGTACTTTATACGAGGTATCCTTTTTTTTTCTTTTAAAACAAAATGCTTAAGTTCTCACGGTTCAAAGTCATCATGATTCATTGTTTTTCATGTTTCGACTTCCTCAAACTTATATAAGTTGTGGATATAGGAACTGATAAAAATCTTTTAGATAAAACAGTCATTTTTCTAAGTTAAAATAAAAACACCTAAATAAAATAAGTGTTAAAATTATGCTTACGTTTTTTCGCGGTACGTAACCGTTTATGATTGCTTAATCACGGTAAAAAGACTACAAAAAAAAAATTAAGACGCGTTTCCATTAGGCAAATCTTGTATACAAATGTGACATCACATTGGTATGCAAGTTTGAAAAAAAAACACAATCTACAGTTCAAATTACCTACTTAATACGTATATGAACAGACTTGCATACAAGTTATACCTTATAACTTGTATGCAAGTCTGTTCATACAATTTGCAATTTGTATATTAGTAACTTGAATAATGAAAACGTGTCCTTAAAGTTGAAACAAAGGCACCTTTGACAAGACGCACCATTATGAGTGAAGTCAAAAGTCTCTTTAATTTATTGCCTGCAAGCTAACTGCTACTATTTGCTTGGTAATTCCAGACTGTTATGATGGTTGTGTTCATTTTTGAAAATCGCAAATAAACTGTTTTTTATTTTAATTTTTATTCGTTTATTTCTTCATGATGAATAATACTTTTACGTCGACACATTGACGATTGAGTATTTCCCTCCAAATTATCTCAGTTGCATATAACTATGTGTAAGTTATGAGGTTATACCTTAAAAAAATGGGTACTAGCCCGGGTTTGAAACCCAACCTCTTGCCATTTTACCACGCTTAAAAAAATCTCTTGCACGAGAGGCGTGGTGTTCTCCTCTGGGCCATCACAACTATCATCATGGATATGATTCTTTAAAGTTACAAGTACATAACTTAAGAACACCTCTGTTAACTTAATAGTGTTGATATTAACCTTGGAAACGTTGCTCAAGGTATAGCCGTTTCACAAGAAGCGGGTCTGGAGGGTCACCGTCGTATGCGTTTAAAGTCCATGCACCTGATTAAATTGTTATAGCAAAACGCATAGACACGTTTTCTAAGCTCTCAGTTACGTAAGGCAATCGGCTAAAAAGTCAACAAATTCAATTTAACTGAAAAATAAAGGTTTTCAATTCGACGTGTACAATACTTTTTTTTTAAGGTTGATCCTTGTTTGGAATCATACTTTTTGAAAAGTGATTCTAAAAAGTACTTTAATCTATACAAATAAAAGTTTTGTGAATTTCTTTGAATGAAGTAATCTCTGGGAGTTCTGAATCGATTTTGTAAATTATTGAATCAGTAGAAAGCTACATTGTATTTTATTTTTAAATTGCACCTGTGTTAAGCCAGTACCAAAATTAGTTTTAGAGAAACTTGCTAAAAAAATATAGCAACAAGTTGTGTTCTTGCGAAAAACTTGCACTTTAACGTTATGGGTTGTACTCCTAGTCGCAAGCATGACTGCTAGGCATTTGGAAGGTACCGAGTTCGATTCCTAAATCAGGCAAAGTGTTACTGGGTTTTTCAATAATGAATATGTCAGTAGCAGCCACAGAGTTTGGATTTAGGCTCAGTTGATGGTTAAAGGCTCACTCTTTAAACATTACTCGTGACATGTGGATGTGCTATTAGGTAATACACATTGTCTAGCCCTTCGGGGTTTACACGTTAATGTTAAGTTTACAGCCTTGTCTTACATATTTATCGAATTTGGGTTTCCATCCAGATTTATTTGTTAGAAGGTCTTCGCCACTGAATTGCGAGGCAGTAAATCTATGGATACTATGACAGAATCTTTACCTCCTATGAGACGATCTTTCGAGCCAAATTACTCTTACATCTAAGTAATGGATTGGAATACAGTAAAATGTCCAACACTGATTCTGGCCTCCTCGTGTTTAATTATTTACTAGCTGTTGCCAGTAGTTTCGACCGCTACAACTCGAAAGTGATCCCACGGCAACATTAAATTGGGATGAAAACTACCCTGTGTCTTAATCCAAGTGATAGAAGCCCACGGCGACAGACGTCGCCAGACGAACTCCGGCCACCGTAGGCGCGGGCATGCGGGCGGCGAGTGATGGGCAACTCGCTGTCCGACCATGGACCATGTCCGGGTCGACGGCGCGTTGTGTGCCACGCGCACTCCAAAGAGTGTTAGTAAAATGTCGGGGCCCCCCTCTAGAGGGCCAAAGCCTGCCGGGGTCGCGGGACTGTACGAATTACCGTAACCTCGGAACGTAAAGGGCTATTGAAGGACACTATGGATTTTAGTCAGTACGAGTCTGACAGTCCCTCCAGCTCTGCCCTGGGTGGGAGGACTTATTTGATGATTTTACCACGATAAAAAAAAAATGCCTTAATCCAGGTGTACCAAATCCGTTCACTAGTTTTTGCGTGAAAGATCAACTACCACCAATTTCTACTATATTTAACATGTTATATACCCTTAAACCTTTCTCTTGAAACACTCTATTTATTTAAAATAAATAAATAAATAATAAATATTCCACAACTATCACACAACGCCATCTAGTCCCAAGCTAAGCAGAGCTTGTGTTATGGGTACTAGACAACTGATAAACATACTTATGTATTTCTAAATACATACATATTATAGATAAATTACACCCAGACACAGAACAAATGATCGTGCTCATCACACAAACATTTGTCCTGGGTGGGAATCGAACCCACGACCTCCGGCATAGCAGTCAGGGTCACTAACCACTAGACCAACAGGCCTATCAACCAAAACTTAAATGACTTTGCTTTATACTATCTAGTGATGGTTAAGAAGTAAGATAAGATTTGAATTAATCGGTAAGAATCCGGAAATTAAATCTCCATTACCAAATTTAATATGAGTAGGCACTTCATGTATAATTACGTTCCCTGTTCTGTTGTGTCATATCATTTGAATACGAACTCATTTATTTGTACTTAATACATACCTACTTTCTTTGGAATTACCATTTGTATTTGAGACTAACGTTTTGGTCTGGTATTCCTCGTGTACTTTTGGTATTCATTTTACTCCTGGAATGTTTTGTTCCTTTTCCAGTATGGTCTTTGTGGAGTAAACGGTGTCGACCAGGTGGATCATTCAGCTTACAAGGATGGAGTTGAATATCAATATTTCACATGGAACGGTCTATCTGACTCACACAATCCTTTTGAGTATTAGTTAATACGTAACACCTTGGTAAGCCTAGTTATCAGACTTTTTGGCCACTGATTGACTACAACGATTATCACTTCTCTTCAAAGACCTGGAAATAATAGTTTTACGTGATTTTAGGTGAAATAAAGCTAGACTTTTAATCTAGTACAAAGTAAGTCCCATACTAGCATTAAGAAAATACTGCTTTCAGATGTTCCAGTGAATTCACGAAATTCATTTTTATTGGTCGTATAGTATGCAGCAAGTCGCGGGACCGTTTTATCAGGTAACCGAGGTCCCGGAACGTAAGAGTTGCACTTGCGATAGAAAGAGAGCCCTATTGCACCACATGGTCCTAGATAATTAAAAAAATATCTAGGTAAATGTTGGAATACTATGATATTGTGTACGGGTAGAAATAAGGAAACACGATAAATAACAAAAATCTTTAATTACAAAAAATAAAATACGTATTACTAAACAGTATGTACAAAACTTATCTTTTAAGTTTCTTTTTGAAGAATCTTCAAATGTTCATAAATTAGAAGCCACGATTTGGTGTTGTCACCTTCAAGCAAAGTTATTCAGAGGTGATGGATATTGGAGATCATGAGTTTTCATATAAAATTAAAATTTGGTATATATTTGCTTCGAGTCTTAACATCTCTGTCTGTAGTCGTCACGAATCAATCTTGTTTCTTCTGCTGCTTATCCTTTCATTCGACTTATTAATTTGGTCACTTGTTGTGAAAAAGCATTCCAGTTATTCTTCATAGTTTTATGGTCGAAAGCATGAGCTATTTGTCTGTTCAAATTCCTGGAGAACTGTTGGAAATATTTCTGGAATCTAGTCCAGTAGTTGTCGGGTTGTTTCCGTTTCCCGAGAGCTGGAGTGCTGGCTAGGCACACAGCTAGCAGAACGATCAACATTTTATTCATGTTCCAAGAGTATGTTCATAGAACTTCACGACCCAACACTTGAATACACAATACGGACTTCACAGAAGCAATGTATCCTATATTTTGACCACAAGACGATATTTGGTCCACTCACTACAACGGTCGTAGGTCATTTGATCTTACAAGCTATTGAGTGACTAAACTTCAACTGCGGTGTTGAACGTATTTAACTGTTCGGTTCCAAGCCTATTATGGTTTGCAGGCAAGATAAATACGACCTATACAAACCTAAGGAACTCGTATCCATTATGAGTAGGTACGTATTGATCCATTATCTATTAGACATGCACTGGTCACTTCCAAAACAATAGGTTCAGTTTTTTATATCGTTTATATCAACAAAACTACCAATTGTTGGGACCGCAGGAAAAATTAAACAAGTGGAATATCACAGGCTGTGGCGATTACTATCATACTCAAGTATCAACGGTAAGCTACTCGTAAGTGTGATTGTTCGTCCATCATTTTTCCAGAAAATCAATAAATCGAGGCATCTACACGTCAGAAGGCCTGTAAGGTATAATATTGCACAAATTGCAACAATAAATATTCAATAACTTACTAATTATAAAGTCAGTGTAAAGTTTTACAAACATTATCGTCAAAAATAGTATATGGAAAACCTGAAGTTGATTTTGGTATAATTGAAAAAGAATTTGCTCCGCACACAGCTTTGAGATTCTACCTACTCAACTCTGTATTGATAATCATGGATGTAGCTAAATAAAGTACACAAGATAAATAAGTACATCAAGACAGTCCAATTATTTTACTTAGTTGACAGGAAATAGAACGCACTTTATTTGAATACAATAGGGAACATAATACTGCACCAGTTAACAACTAAATACATCTAGTTGTCATAAATTACTTTATTTCCATTTCTTTTGAAATCTTCATTTGCAGTGAAAATCGTGATAAAGCTAAACGTGATATGGATTAAGTTGGGGAAGCATATAAAACAAGTGAAAATCAATAGCAACATGGATCCGGGATTGAAACATATTGTGGAGGATCTTGGCATAAATAGCGCAAACTGTAAGTGAATATAAATAGTAGCATTTATATAAGAACACACATTTTTTGTTTCTTCTTTTTTTATCTTAGCAGTGATAGCCGAGTGGTATGACCGTTGGACTGCCAAGTCATAGGTTGCAGGTTCGAACCCCGGCACGCACCAATGTCTTTT
Organism: Agrotis puta; assembly: GCA_943136025.2. NCBI lineage: Eukaryota > Metazoa > Arthropoda > Insecta > Lepidoptera > Noctuidae > Agrotis > Agrotis puta. Next base: position 3,011,343 of record OW964168.2, read on the forward strand.
AGAATTCATGTGCGTATTATAAATTAATTATCACTTGCTAAAAACGGTGAAGGAAAACATCGTGAGGAAACCAGCACACCTGAGAGATTTTTCAAAGGTGTGTTAAGCCATGTCAGAGGCCTACGGGCGGTTTCAACTCTGACACCAGGTTGTTCATCAACCATACGATAAGAAGAAGAAGATCTTGGTAAAATCATCAAATGAGTCCTCCTACTCAGCACAGAGCGGGAGGGACTGCCAGACTCGTACTGACTAAAATCCACGGTGTCTTTCCAGAGCCCTTTACGTTCCGGGGTCACAGTAATTCGTGAGTCCAGTGACTCTGGCAAGCTTTGGCCCTCTAAAGTGGGGCCCCGTCATGTTATAAGAACACACAAGCGAATAGGTATTTTGAATTGATCACAAAAATAAAGTGAGAATTTGAATTCACTCGCCTATTGGAACAATCGAATTTCAATCATTCCTAGTCAGTAAAGTTAATTACAATGAAAAATTGTTATATTTAACTAGTTAAAATATTTGCATTATACAACCTTTGTTCATTGATTGCTGTTGCTGTACCTCCTGATTGCCTCATATAATATTTAAGTACAGGAGCGTGCTATAGCGCTATTCGTACACTAAAGAAAGAAGTGACAATATTATAGCAATGTTGTCATCTTTTTCTAATTCCAATCTTATTTAATCTTTTCCAAACGCTGCACCCGTGGCGGTAAGACTCATCTGTGAGGAGTGACCGGAGAGGAGACATCAGACACAGTTCCTGTGTCTGATCGGACGGGAAGATACGACTGGATGTCACTACTTCGTGGAGCATACGTTGCAGTTGCGTTCCGCTTGGGCAGAGTACCGCCGTGTCCTTTCGGAGGCAAAGTTTGAGGCCATGCTGCGGGGCGTAAGCGGCCCTTCCGCTAAGCAGTCATGCTAGCGAAGGAGTAGGCGGTAGGGAACGGACATCCACCCCACGATACAGCTGCCACGGGAGGCAGCCACGGCAATGGACGTTGCGAGGCGATTTCCAGCCGCTGTAACCCGCGCGCATGCGGACGGAGGGTAATGGGTGACTCTGATCATGGACCATGCCCGGGTTGACGGCGCGTTGTGCTGTCAGCAATCTAACGGGGAGACATCCCATAGAGAGCCTAAGCCTGCCGGTCACGGGACTATCTTATCAGGAAACCGTGGCCCTGGAACATAAAGGGCTATTTAAGGACGCCGCGGATATTAGTCCGTACGAGTCTGACAGGATGGTTGGGAGGATACATTAGATGATTTTATTACGTAAAGAACAGATGTTCCTCAAGGTTGTTTTGTGAGCCCTTCTTAATATCACAAGTACCTACTTGTAATGTTAAGAATGGCTCACAATTTTTCTTTTTTACCGTACAAGGAATTTCTCCTGTATCATGGGTGCGTTTACAAATTCAGAAGCTCACATAAGCAAATATCCAGACAACGAAACAGCTACTCGCAGGTCATAAATATATTTGGTTCGTGCGAGGATGCGCAGGAGTCGATGGTTCAGCTACTGCGTCAACCGTGTAGTAAATAAGGACATTAGTCATCCAATTCTTCAATTCGTTGTGGACCTAAAATACTTTAGTATTCCCCAAAAATGAATTAACATTGCAAAACAAAACACCATTATTAATTTTGTGTGAACATTTTTAAATTACAGTGTCAATACCAACATGGACTTTGCAAGAGACATTGACAGGATTAGCCATAGTTCTAGGCCTATACCTTACGCTGGTGGTGAAGATATTACCAACATTCATGAAGAACAGGCAACCGTACCAGTTGAAGAATATAATGCTGGCTTATAACGCATTTCAAGTCGCCTTCTCTGTATACATAGTGTTTATTGTAAGTGGCAATTATTGCTATTATACTTTTTGTAGGTGCAACGTTTTTATCTGCGACTGATTTATAACTTTGACTCATAAAATTGTTTATTTGGCTCTCGAGTTACTCAAGTAGTTGTAAGCGCTACCTCTGAGTGTTCTTAGGTTCAATTTCCTAGTCATTTTAAGTGTTACTGGGTTTAAAATATTTCAAATATTGCTAGCAGACTGGGTTTTTACTCGATTTACATCAGAAGAACAAAAAAAAACGACGGCTTGCACTCTGGGAGTGCCAGCAGAAGTGAAAACTTCAATAGTAATAAACACACACGAACATTCGTGCAAGCGCCCTGCGCAGACTTACGAATTTTCGATCAGGTCACGTGTCCTGATGCGAGTTTAACATTTTTTACCCATTGCAAAAAAAGTGCACCACGCCGCTAAAGAAGTTTTCACTTCAAAATAGCTCCTGTGAAACCTGATGGGTCAGGAAGAGGTTCACCTATTACCTAATAGTACAGACACATTTCACCAGTTGGTCTGTAGTTTTTGAGTTCTGGAGTTTTAGATATCACACTCTTCTGATGTTTTATTACTCTGTCGACGGTTTGGTTCCACCGTAGCATTTTTCTTCTCTGTCGCATGTTGCTATAATAAATGGACATTACACTTGATACTCAAGACGAATAACAAACTAATATATTCTTATTAGGACATTTGTAAACATGACTGTAAGACCTAGGAAGCTATAATTAATTAGATGTCCATTTACAATTTATCACATCTCTGATTACCGAGTATCTTGGATGCTGTATTAGTTGATGACATTTTTGTATAGAACTTAGCCAATTTCAGATTATGCAGTATTTTACCTGTATCACCCTGTGGCAGTTTCTTTTCATAGCAGCCTCTTTTTCACTGAATTCAGACCTACTTTTTCATAAAAATGATATTCATTAATTATTTTATTGTTACTTCATCTTTTCTGTGTTCCTTTTGTATTATTTTAATTAATCTTATTTTGTATGGTTTCAGTACTTACGATATATCTACAGACATAATATTATAACTACGAGATGTCCAAAAAGTGATGATTTACAAGGGGTAATATTTTTTTCTATTATTTTTCAACTTGAAAACACAGGATAATACCTAACGGGAATGTAAGGCACAACTTCGAAATCCTCTGAGTTTGATTTGTTAGAATAATGCTTATCGATACGTATGTTTTCCAATTCAGTGCTAACATACAACTATTGATTTCAACAATATAAAAATAATTTGTTGCAATTTATTTATATGAATCATAGTTTTCAGCATCATTTGATTAGAAAAGCCCCTACCTACACAACGCGACGCAAGTCTCCGATACCTTACGACTTTGGTATCCAGGCGACTGTCGCAATACAAATCCATAGAGGTTCGTACACAGGGACGCGTTAATGGAGACTTTTTTTTTTTTTATCGTGGTAAAATCATCAAATGAGTCCTCCCACCCAGGGCAGGGCGGGAGGGACTGTCAGACTTGTACTGACTAAAATCCACGGTGTCCTTCACTAGCCCTTCACGTACCGGGGTCACGGTAATCCCTTGGTCCCGCGACCCCGTTAATGGAGACTTGCGTTGTGTTGTGTGCGTAGGACCTTATGCTTACCGATATGCTGTTTCAAATTTAGTGCTCAACTATTCATTGCGACAAACTAAAGACGATTTTAATGCAACATATCTCTCAATCATAGCTTTGTAATATAGTAGTGTAAAATAATGTATCAAACAATTCCAGGTGGTGAACGACATCTACCCATACTTCATAGCTAAACACCTGGATCTCCTAGACACAATTTTCTTCGTGCTCCGCAAGAAAGACAACCAGATCACCTTCCTCCACCTCTACCACCACACTTCCATGGTCACTTGGACCTGGCTTCACTTTATGTACTATCCGACGGATAACTTCGTGGTTGTGGGCATGCTGAACAGTCTGGTCCATGTTCTGATGTATGCGTACTACGGGATATCGTCTCTAGGTCCTGAATATGCAAAGTATATTTGGTGGAAGAAGCATTTGACTAAAGTACAGCTGGTAAGTTCCTTAACATTTTTGCTGGTTTCAGGTTTTATGTTTCCACTGCAGGTGAAACGAAATATTAATGTAAAATTGGTTTTTTGACTGAATAATTTAAATTAGTCCGGTAGTTAGATCAAAACATATTTGACCCGTATTTTTCTTATAAACCAAAATTGTCACTTTTAAAAATGACAATTCGTCATAACATACTACAATCGTTACTGAGTTCGGACGTCACGAGCCCTGTATATATTTGTCAATTATTTTCCAAAACTCTAATGCCTTTGTCAAACAGACAGGCGAGTCCGAAGCGATAACGAACCGATACGAGACGTCAGTCTGATAGTTCTGTCACGCTATCGGATCGCTATCACTTTTCTATGTGACTGGATTCAAACAATTCCATACATTACAAATAAAAAAAGCCTCGCTTCGCATTCGTCACGCCTTTCTGTTTGCCAAAGGCTTAAATGACGGCCTTATTAGATTTATTCATCCTGTCAACGTGCTTATTATTAACTAGCTTCCGCCCGCGACTCCGTCCGCGCGGATGTCGATCTTCGCGTGGATGGTAGATTTTTTTTCTACGTATTTTTCCAGGATAAAAAGTATCCCGTTTTATGCCCAGGATAATAAGGTATAATTATACCAAGTTTCATCGAAATCGAACCGTTAGTTTTCACGTGATGCCTGCACATACAGACAGACAGACAGACAAAAAATTTTTTAATCACATATTTGGGTTTGGTATCGATCCAGCAACACTCCCCGCTATTTATTTTTTCAATATTTTTAATGTACAGAATTGACCCTTCTACAGATTTATTATATGTATAGATAAATACAGAACAACTTTATAAAAAAGCATATCATTAATGAAACGAAACATTAAAAAAAAAGGTATTGCATCCGCAAAAAATTCGCGTTAAATTGAATTATCCACGACAACCGTGCGTGGATAATTCAATTTTATAAACAGTTACTACAGCCATCTATAAAAAATTTGAGTAGCAATAGGTATGATATTCTCACAGTATTACATACAGTCTAAGTAATTGCATGACATCTTCAATACTCGTGTTACAAATCTATCTTACCGTATCAAATAACAGCGTTCCATGATCGGTTTCAGTTCATTAGTCGAGATATATTGCACTTGCATGACTAATTAATACTTTAGTTTAACATATTTTTAGTTAATGTAAACACTAGCTTTTGACAACTCGAAAATAATCCGTCGGGAAAGTAATGCCGAGATAAACGGCATCATAAGTATCATTCCAGACTATAATACAACTTATTTCTTAAAATGAATTTTAAATTCTTCTTGTACTTTCGTTGCATTCTTCTTAAAATTATTTTCTTTAACTTTCAGATCCAGTTCATCTTAGTGGTTTCTCATCTCCACTTCCAACAGAAGCTCTCTCCGTGTCCCATCCCCAACTTCTTCCACAACTTCTGCATGTTCTTAATCTGTTCCTTCTTCGCTCTCTTCATGAACTTCTACATCAGCAACTACAAAAGCAAATCTAAGAAGAATAGAGAAGAAAAGAAGAATGGAAACGCGGAATTTGTTGTTGACGAGAGATTAATTAAAACTCGATAAATTAGGGATAGTTTTTGCTTTTGTGTGTTAATGAAGTTTTAAGAATAAAGTATTTTGTAATCTGCTATTACTTTGAATGGTTATCTTTCCGAAGAAATTATATTATATTTTATTAGCTCCATGGGAAAGATACCACTGATTCTACTGTTGAATGCATCATGATGATACTCAAGCTCAAAGCTCGAGTTAATAGTGTTACCACGGACGTGTGATTGGCGGGTTTCTTTGAAACTAGCAAAATCATTTTCGACATGAAAATCAGCTTGTATCATTCAAATTATAGCTATCTAAATAAAAATAATAATGATCAAGACATTAAAATATATTGAATGATAAATGATATTCATTTTGCAAATTGGTTGTTAAAAACAGTCTTACACGTCAAATAATATTTTTAAAGCTAGTTGAGGCTGGTGTTTCGTACCTGACTACTCTGTGAAGAAACATCCGAAACTAACTCGAAGGTCACAGTCCTTTTATAAAGTCCAGACATTATATTATTCCACTCACACGAGAACTTACCATGTGTTTGAGATGGTCTTTTAAGGTAAGAACCGCAGGTTTGAGTGGAGCTGTCCAGTCATTGCAAGCATTTGTCAGTCGTGCAGCTCGACTCACAACTCAAAGAGCTCAACGACACGACGAGCAAAACCAAAGAAAGGTCATTTGCGTAGGCCGCATAAAGTAAAATAATTCATGTCTAGTGATAAACAATATATAGTTAAGAATGGAATGGAGTATTCGAAGCTCGTTGAAAAAAGTTTCTGATGTAGATAGTCGCAGATTGAAATCTTGCTCGCAATTCTTTTTACATCAAAAAGCATCTCTATGTAGCTGTTCATAAGTGTAAAATTTCGGTCAATTCTTTTGCAGTGGACAATTTGTGGGGAGAAATCCTGAAAGTGTTTGCAGTGACCGCATTTTCCACCAAAACGTACTTAAAATTCTATTAATATTAAAGTACATTAAGTTGTACCTATCGCTTTAATGAGTAAAGTGTTTGCAGTGCATAAAAGCGTAAATGTGTGAAAGACTCTCACTTTAGATAATGTCCTAAAACTAACTATGGTTACCTTTTCACTGAAAAATAATTAAATGCGGTCTACTACTCAGTGTCGCCACACTGAGTCTTTGGAGAATAACAGATCGTGACACCATCACCTAGGCCGCGGTTGATCTCGACGGCGACGTCCTCTCTCAGGTGTTCAGTAAAAAAGGGCTATTGAAGGATCACCTTAGATTTTAGTCAGTACATGTCTGACAGTTACGTGATTCATGATTTATGATTTGACCACGATAAAAAAAATGTGTTCAGTGAGTCGAAAGTGAGTGATGGAAAAAGATCCATCGCTTAGACTGCATTCGTTCAACGTATCCCGTCACTACCGCTTTAGTTTGGTTGTTTTTATCTTGTATTTATTAGTCAAAAATCTATATATATAAAAGGAGAACTGACTGACTGACATATCAACGTCGGCCGGAACTACTGGGGCTAGGAATGTGAAATTTTGCACACGGCTTCCTATTATAATGTAGGGGAGCACTAAGAAGGGGTTTTTGGAAATTTAACCCTTAAGGGGGTGAAATGGTTGAATTAGGAAAGCACGTAACCCACGCGGACGAAGTCGCGGGCAAAGTGCTAGTGACTGATAAGTAAGTTGATATTTGACTTAACACGCTAAAGTAAGAAGATTTCCTTCCTTTTTACAGCTGGTTAGAAACATGAAAATTGAAACTATCAAGGCCTTCTACATTCCAATTAATAGAAAAGTACACAATGAATCAATAAACAATGACAAACAACTATTACATGACAAAACCTTGACTTAGCTGAAACAATTTGTGAATAAATACATAACTGATTTGTTCGAGTAAACATCACTTTTTTAAATGTAATGACATACACACTAGAGACGTGTCAAAAGGTTGTGGCGCGGTCTCTAAGAATTGTCCGTCCGCAAATTTGATTTTGAAGTTAGTCACGTTCGTTCATCCTTATCTTTTCCCGTGTCTTCGTTGACGGACTTAGAAAGTAGACCTCCAGGTTCAGCTCACAGTACGAAGCGAGAGTGAATGGGAAGTAGAGGAGGTGGAATTCTTGTAAGAGAGGACATCCTCTAGTTCACAGTCCAGCTGCCGACTTTTGCCGGCAACCGTTGGCTTGTGTTTGCGGACGGCAAGTTTTGGTTTACTCACCGTCCGACTGCTTAAAGCAGTTGGCTCGTCTCCTATTAAATTGGAAACCATAACTGGCAAAATGTAGGTGCACAGTCGGTGGACAGCATTAGGTACTTGACCCACACAGCATCATATTATTCTGCCATTTAAAATGGGTCATTATAATGGTGTGCATCGACTTCGTTTCCCACCAAGCCCAAACTTATGTTAGTATGTAGTTAGACCTCTTTTTTTTTATCGGTGATCCACGGCGTTTCTTCAATATAGCATTTTACGTTCTAGGGTCACGGTTACTTGATTAGACAGTCCCGCGACCCCAGTAGATTTATGCAATAAGGCGGACTCAATGCCATAGGCGTTATCTACCAGTCTACCTTATGGTGATGCAGAGAAAAGAATAAGTAGGTGCAGTATGATCATTCTGTTTGATATTACAAATAAAATGTTAAAATACCAGATAAGACAGTTTCGCGACCCAGGCAGGCTTTGGCCCTCCAAGGGGGGCCCCGTCTCATTGCTGACAGCTCTTTGAGGCGCGCGTGGTACAGTCACGAGCAATAACAGCAGAAGTTTACTCGTGAAATATTGCTTTACACTTTGAAATAAGACTTATTTCGTAATAGTAAGGCTTCCAAAATAGAAGTCAAATAAAAAGGCAAACGTTTAATTAATATGGTAGCAGAACATCGCTTTTAAATACTGCTTACTCGTGACTGTACACGACGCGCCGTCGACCCCGACAATGCTACAACCTCTAAGTCGAGTGGTGAGGCAAACAGAAGGCACTGCTAGTTATTAAAATTAATATATTAATATTTGTTATATAACGATTACTCAATGTTTTGAGAAAGCATGTCATGCCCAAACTGGAACATTGCTGTGCCCCGGAAACCTGTCATGGATAGATGATTTAGTGAAACTTACTGTACTATCTTTTGATAGTCGCGGGACTGTGCGAATTACCGTGACCTCGGAACGTAAAGGGCTATTGAAGGACATCGTGGATTTTAGTCAGTACGAGTCTGACAGTCCCTCCCGCTCTGCCCTGGGTGGGAGGAATTATTTGATTGATTTTACGAGGATAATGCGCCTACGGTGGCCGGAGATCGTCTTTCGGAAGTCTTGAACCTTAACATATTTTTTTTATCATACTATTCGACCTTATTTGCATATCTGTTGAATATTTGTCTTATAAAAGTGTGAAGTGCGAGTGATCCTTATGTCAACGTCAAATGCCGTTTTGCAGTTGACAGTATTTTTAGACATGTGTTCAACTGATGTTTAACTTTTTTATAGTAAGTAAATAGGTTTTTCTTTTGTAGAAAATCTGTCAAAATGTGAAAAAAGGAGTTTAAGCTCTGGCTATGGTTTAAGAGAGATATAAGCAATTCCAATATTGACAATATGAAAATTATTATCACAAAATCGTTTCATCTATTATACATTAGGTAATAGCAATATAATAATATGTTCGTGTATTTACTACGGCAATTACCAATACAAAGTGTGGAAATAATAATGGAGTAACAAGCGAATAACGAATGGTTCACAACTGATTCGATTAATGTTAACAGTATAAATACGCGTTTATAATTTGTGGTGAAATATTAAGTTTTTTTAGACTAACACACGAGTCTCGTCAGGCAACCGTGACTCAGGAACGTAAATGGCTATTGAAGGATCACCGTGGATTTTAGTCAGTACTTGTCTGACAGTCCCTCCCGTCCCACCCTGGGTAGTTTTTTTGAAGTGAAAACTTCTTTAGCGGCGTTGAGCACTTTTCTGTAATGGGTATAAAATCTTAAACTCGCGTCAGGACACGTGACCCTGACCGAAAAAGCGTAGGACGGCGCAGGGCGCTTGCGTGAATGTTCGTGTGACTTTATTACTTTTAAAGAAGTTTGTATGCTGGATACATTCGTTGCTAGGTAACATTGTTTATAAAAGATGTACGTCACATTGGAAAATTATTATTGAAATAAAAAGTCAACCATTTTTGCGAGTTTTACTAAAATCTGTTCACAAGATATTTCCAACAATTACTATTCAAGTTTTCACTTCTGCCGGCACTCCCAGAGTGCAACCCGTCGTTTTTTTTTATTTTTTTATCGTGGTAAAATCATCAAATGAGTCCTCCCACCCAGGGCAGGGCGGGAGGGACTGTCAGACTTGTACTGACTAAAATCCACGGTGTCCTTCAATAGCCCTTTACGTACCGGGGTCACGCTAATCCCTTGGTCCCGCGACCACCCTGGGTAGTAGGACTCATTCGATGATTTCACCACAATAAAAAAATTACACTAACACTGTCATTACAATACCTCAAACGAGTCCTCCCCACTCTGTGTGGAACGGAAGGGACTGTCAAACTTGAGTGAGTAAAAACCAAAATGTTACTTCTCTTCTTGTCTTCTATCTATTGGTTTTAGAACGGTGGTAACTTTTTTTGTCAGCCTCAAAAATCAAAATCAAATCAATCATTTCAACTAGCCAATTACAGGCACTTTTGAATTGTCAAAAGACAAAATAAAACTAGTACAAAAATAGTTATGGTGCTACAGTCCCAGTCACACGACATAAAAACTGTGAAAGTACCGTAGGTGCTCATTCCAAAGCGTAGATGAAGAGCAGAGAAGAATGAGCAAGAAACTCCATGGATACTCTTTTTCAATCGCCAAAATAATTACTGAACTTTTGCTACATCATTCATCATCAGATGGTAAATTATGTGAGAACGATGTGGTAAGTTAATAGTGTCCATAGTAAATATAAAAAAGACAATTCAAAAATAAAGTTATTATTAATTAAAATAAACCGGGGCAGCTAAGAGATGACCAGTCCCAACTGACAGCGCCCGTTCACGAACATGACACATATATCAGCACCATTCTGCTCAACAATTCTGAAGGGAACGAAATGATCCGACACACGCGCCACCATCAGCGAGACTTTTGAGTGAGCATGTCATACACTCAACTGCCAGAGTCATTCAATATAATGAAAGACGTAGGTTTCTAGTCAAAGATAGCTCTGAAGTACATGGTACTCACACAATACTGGCTATGACGCTATATATTTCGTTACACCGGCAGTCATATGGCCCTATCGTTTTGGTAAGTATTTCTTTATTACTTAAATCAGGATGTTAACCATTTTTTTTTAAAGCGGTTGTCATGAGCTCTGCTGATCAAGTTTTAATAATAGGATGTGTACGTAAATTAAACAATCCACTTAAAATACTTTCAGGATAGATTTCGATAAAAATAAATTGTTCATAGACTTCTCGACCGTCCACAAATGTCTTAATTACGCATGTGCATATCCTGGATCGTGATAAGTCATGGGGAGAGGCCTTTGCCTAGCAGTGATCTGAAGTAGGCTAGCAGTATCAATATCAGTTGAAGCTGAATATGCGAACAATGGTTTAAAGACTCCGTGAGCTTGTAATAAACTGCACACTTTATACTCGTAATACATGACATCTATTGATAAGCCTTGTTATTTCATGTATTTTCCGTAATTCCCGCTGTCTCCTTAATTTCAATAAATACGTTTTTCTATTTTTGACGTAATTTAACACCTACTTCATGTAAACGAGGCTTCATTCATCCGGAGGCTACGTCCGTTGCGTGTGCACAGGTTCTAAGCAACGGTCTCAGTTGCCTTCTAACCACCGCGCAAGTCGCTTGTGCCAACTTCCGGAGCGACTCGAAAATCGCGTGTGATTTAGAAATTTTATAAAACATCTGTTTTATTTTATAATTTTTCATAATATATTTTTGTTATTTTTCCCGTTTTCCGTGCGTCGCAACAAAAAGCGAAGGTTAGTGTTTATATTAGTGTGTTTTTATTTATTTTATGTGCGATTTGCATTAGAAAGTATAATTTGACTAAATGTGTGACATCAGTAACCTAGATAAGTAATTTTATGCTGAAAGTAAAATTTATAATGTGGGCCATAGTTATAATTTCTGTGACATAGAATTACGTCAAACTATCGATGTTATTATTACGAAATCGTGCTGCACTTATGTTTTTGCAATGTATTTTGGAAGAACAGGTTTTAGCCAATTATGAACCTCCACTTGTAAATCTTGAATAAAATGTAAATAACCTAGACTTTAGGTTACGGACTATACGTTACGTCTTTACCAGAAACTTAACTTATATTACTATTGTTTCTACCCATGAGCTTTGTAGCTAAGCCCATTTAACAAGCTATTCGAATCATAACTGAAATGAAATCTACGAGTACACTTACGTGTGAAAAAAACTTGGTGGTTATTAACTTTCACGGTCAAATTAAAATAGCGAAAAAGAAAACTGCCTATTTATGATGTGAAAATTATTTATTCAAGTTTAGAGCTAGTTCACACATAACAATTTTGTCATTGTAAAATTAATGGCAATAGGCTCTCTACTGTATGACAGGCTAAATCTGGGTGTACCATTAGATACACCCTATAAATAGAAAACTATACAACTATATATATAAAAATCATTAGCTTCAAACTAAAAACATAGTATATCTTTCATCATCATCATCATCAGTCTATAGCAGTCCACTGTTGGACATAAAACTCTCCTATCGCACGCCATTTCACTCGATCTCCGTTTACTCTCATCCAGCTGTTATCGGCCACCCTGCAAATGTAGCCTTACGTCTCAGAAAATTCGTCCAAATGTAAAGGTTATTTTTGTTAGTTTTATTTATTTATCCACATGTATTATCTATAAGTTAAAGTAGCTTTATTACTAAATGAGAGGCTAAAAATAAATAAATATAAAAATAAAAATTAAAATAAAACTAAACTAAACTACTTATTATAGAGCATCGAAAAATTCATGCTCAAAGTAAAGAATATTACTACTTTCACTACAAAACTAAGAAATTGATCTCAATTTCCAATCGTACTTCTACAGAAGATTTAAAAAAACTCGATGGACAGAAAATTCTTCCTTATCGCATATATTTTACAAAGCACGCATGATGCGTAGCTTGTCGTCTTAAGTTATTGCAATATTTCAACCGATCACTTTATTGCAACTACCGACAAACGGGTATCGTATGGCAAGTTGAGCAATAGAGTATTATGCTCAATGGAGTATTATGCTCAATACTCAATGGGCAATAACGATTTAAACATAATGCGGTTGAGCCTGTTTGTTTATGGCGCCAAAGATGAGTTGAGGCGGAAAATCATCTTCAACATCTGCAGAATAATTTTGTTAAAAGTATTTTGTCATCTTTCTTGCCCTCAAAATACTGGGTCAGCTGCAGCCAGTTCCAATAGAAGCCTAACTTTATATAGTTGTGAAAATCTAAGACAGAAGATGATGAACTTAGTTCCTGAATAGGCGCCAACTTCTGATAAATAATAAAATGAATTATGGGGAAAGAGATGGCGGTCTGTATCTGTATGGACTTTTTTTTATCGTGGTAAAATCATCAAATGAGTCCTCACCCAGGGCAGAGAGGAAGGGATTGTCAGACTCGTACTTACTAAAATCCACGGTGTCCTTCAACAGCCCTGTACGTTCCGGGGTCACGGTAATTCGTACAGTCCCGCGACCCCGGCAAGCTTTGGCCCTTTAGAGCGGGGCCCCGTCATTTTGCTGACACTCTTTGAGGCGCGCGTGGAACACAACGCGCCGTGGACCCGGGCTTCCTGATAGGACTTAAACTAGTTTCCGATCTGACGTCAATCACTTCTATGATCTTCTTTTTCTCAGCAGTATTTCTCCTCCAGTGCCTTGTACAGTATCCTCCCAATATTAAAATCCAAACATTTTCTTTCAATTCAATTCTAGTCTAGCTTGGACTTTGACACGACAATTTAATTGCAGGATATAATGTTTTTGTCTGACGTTAGATTACTATTGCGGTTAGATTATACGTCTGAAGATTGAGTTCTTTAAAAATAGACGACGGAACGTTTTCATATTTAAGATTATATATCACTTATAGAGGACTCTGAAAAAAACATTCTAGCAATGGAAGGGCTTATTTAGAGTAAACGTCTGAAGGGTGAGATTTAGAAGTTTGATAATCATCATAGGCATCATCTCTTTTGTGTGATGTTTTTCTTTTTTGTGAAGGCGTTCTTTAGATAAGCCTGGTGTCATCAGACCATATTTCGTCGTCAGTCGTCATCTACATTATTAGCACTTACGTTTCAACACCTACTTGTGACTGTAACTACAAACGACTGAAAATCGTTAGGAGATTTATTACCCCACTTTAATTGTCCCACGTACCATTATCGTCACTTTAGTATTTTATTATTTTATAAAGCTCTGTATTTTCCCCTAAGATTTTCAATTACCCCTTCGGGGTTAAAATTTTGATGAATCTTAAAACACGTGTTTATTCCATTTGGTTGTTTTTTGTTTGAGTTCATAAAAAATTTCGTCTCCCTTTTATCTTACGAGTAGAAATTCAGAAAAACCTTTCTTATCGGAAGCTTGCGTCATTCAAAGACAACACCCTCCTAATTTCAGGTCTCTATGATCAGCGGTTTAAGCTGTGTGTTGATCCAAAGTATTTTTTATGTATTAATAATTAAGTCAAACCGTGACATATTCGTTTGAAAGTGTAATGGTTTTTTTTTAATTATAGTATAATATGTAAATTAGCACCCAAATCTAAATAATTGCACGTACTCTTTCTTCTGATTCAATAAACCTACACTTAAATTAACACGTTCTAGCTTTAGTTTCAAATAAGCATGCTTTCTTTGATCAGACAATTTCTATTCTTTTCGTTAGCTCCATTTTTTATTTAAAATTATTTTGCTCTTGATCTCCATCTGGTCCAAAGCAATGAAGAGACCTAAAGCTGGAGCTCATCTTGAAGGAGCTGGAATGTAGTAAAATCTGTTTAACGCCAAACTCCGACACAATGGTGATCGCGAGGCAGGCGACACTGTTGAGGTCTTTTTTTTTTTTTTTTTTTTTTTTATCGTGGTAAAATCATCAAATGAGTCCTCCCACCCAGGGCAGGGCGGGAGGGACTGTCAGACTTGTACTGACTAAAATCCACGGTGTCCTTCAGTAGCCCTTTACGTACCGGGGTCACGGTAATCTGTGAGTCCCGCGACCCCGGCAGGCTTTGGCCCTCTACAGGCCCCGTCACTATGCTGACACTCCTTGAGGCGCGCGTGGAACACAACGCGCCGTCGACCCGGGCATGGTCCATGGTCGGACAGCGAGTCGCCCATTACTCGCTGCCCGCATGCCCGCGCCTACGGTGGCCGGAGATCGTCTAGCGACGTCCGTCGCCGTGGGCGTCTACCACTGCGGCTGGGGTGGAGGGAGGACGCTGTCCTCTCCCTCACGCGGCCCGCCTCCTCCTTCGCGAGCATGACTGCTTCGCAGAAGGAGGCGACCGCTTCCCACTCCATCTCGCCCCGCAGCATGGCCTCGACCAATGCCGGGCGCGAGAGGTCTCCGCCTATCGCCGTCGTGAGGACACGGCGGTGCTCTGCCCAAGCGGGGCAGTCCTGCACCGTATGCTCCACCGTGTCCTCCGGACGATCCTCGCAGTGGTGACACCCAGGCGTTTCTTCCCTCCTTATCAGACACAGGAACCTCCCGAAACTTCCGTGTCCGGTGAGGACCTGCGTCATGCGGTAGGTCAGGACGCCGTGACGCCTATCCAGCCACTCCTCAAAGAGGGGTCTTACCGCCGCGATTGCGGCGTGCCCACTGTTGAGGTCTACCACCACTTGTGCTGTACCCACCTGGGATGGCTTAGCCAACATCGTAGTTCACAGCTAGCCTACGCTGCTATTACCAGGGGTCAGTCATCTAGGAGGTAGATATTATCCTCCTCAAATTCCTTCAATTCATTTCACAATAATCATCATCATTTTGATCACCATTACCCCATTGAAAAAAAAAAAAATCACAAGCGTTGATTCCGTAAAATCCGTTCTAGTTTTAACATACGCATGTTTATATCATTGATCAGTACTTTCTCTAAAACAAGTTGATTCAATCACACAATGCTGGGTTATTAACTTTCTGATTACATTAAAATATGTTATTCGTATGACTACTACTTCTTTTCCTACGTTAAATGGGCCTAAAATTATATTAGCTGTAGCGATAATCCTACCGGGGTCGCGGGACTTACGAATTACCGTAATCCCGGTACGTAAAGGGCTATTGAAGGTCACCGTGGATTTTAGTCAGTACGAGTCTGACAGTCCCTCCCTCTCTACCCTGGGTGGGAGCACTCATGTGATGAGTGATGAGTGTGAGATTTTTTTTACCACGTAAAAAAAATCTCTAGCTTTGTAGAGCGAGAGTAGGCGAGATTTTAAACTTGAAACTGGTTGCATAACCTGCTAGATTCCAAACGATGCTGAGTGTAAAAGTATGTGTGTCAATAATACTCGTAATTTATAATAAAAGCGGTGTTCATTTCTAGGTTTTGATCAAATAGTTTTTTTTTGTATTGTTTAATGGCTTACCTTTTTTATTTTTATATGCATTGTAACGTCTGCGTCGCAAATCGTAAAGATTGCTTACCAATGTCAAGTAGAATTTTATACACAACATATTTTTAACATTTTAATTGGAATTTAATTTTGATTTGACCACGCATATTGATGTTAACTACCACTTAATTTCTACGTAAAAATAGGCGTAAAATTTACTAATGAAGGATAACTAAAAGCAATGTGCTACCAACTTTAGTTAAAGCTTTAAAAGAATAAGTAACACAATAAGATAATTTAGTGAAACATTGTGTGCAGTTATAAAATTATTTGTAGGTGTATGGAGTTTTGTCTTTGGAACTTTTTTTTGGTGCATGAAAAATACGTGTAGTGTAATATTAATTCGTTTGTTTTGTGGAGTGATTTGTAAATTATTGTATTAAATTTTCAGATTCAAAGAGAAAAATCATTATTAGTTTATATCACCTTTTTTTCTATCGTGGTAAAATCATCAAATGAGTCCTCCCACCCAGGGTTTTTAAAATCCACGGTGTCCTTCAATAGCCCTTTACGTACTAGGGTCACGGTAATCCCTTGGTCCCGCGACCCCAGCAGGCTTTGGCCCTCTACAGGCCCCGTCACTATGCTAGTTTATATCACCTTGCCAAAAAGATGTATGTATTTCTAGAACAGTATATTTATTGGAAATTTCAACGGTTGCAACTACATTGAAATGAATATGAATCAACAGTTAATCGCTCTGACAACTGTAAAATAAAAAAAAAGTTGCTATAATTGGCAATTCATTACTTTTTATTTCATAGTTAATTATACTTAGCCAATTGAGGACAAACATTGTGACACGAGATTTATATATATTAAGAAGATTAACCATTATGGATGCGAATATTAAAAACTTAAAACCATTATGGCTTAAAAACATGTGGTTTAGACTTACTGGAGTTGCATAATCTAATTAACATTTTATAAAATGGTAAATCTAAAGAGTTTATGGTGTTAGAAAGATCCTTTTTAGGCTGATGATGACGGCTTCGTTAATTATAATTATAGCAGTAAAAAGTGAAAAGGAACCAGCTTTGTTAGTAATTTAGTGATATAATTAAGTTTTAGAAACGTAGATCATTTCATAATCTAAGTGCCGTAACTGGTGCAATGTTAAAGTGTTAGAATATTTACAATGTCAGAAATAAGGTAAGACAAACCTTATTGAACTCAAAAATTATGGATAACGCAATTCCCAAACAATGGGATTATCTTTTTTTTAAGCAACAGGCCGTTTGACCACTTTTTAACCATAAGCGTGTTTCACCATGGAGCACAGAAAATATAATATAATGGCTTGGCTGTAAACGATCCGTTAAATAAAAAAAGAAACCCTTTTTTGAAATTCGTTTCCACTCGTTCTGTTTCTTCACAATTTTTGAGGTTGCTAAGAAAGTTTATCAACCATTATTTCTGAAATTGCAAATTTTCTAACACTTACGTTAATATTCGCAAACTCTTCGGTGACTGCCGAATGAACATTGAGCGCTCTGTTGCACATGCAACGTTCAACTTGCCACTTAAAGTTTATAATTCAATAGCAGCTCAATGTCGCTTACTGAATTTTAAAAATCTACCGTCAAATTGACCATTAGAAAATGCAAGTGTTCGCTTGTGCATGTTTTTTGCTGCAACTCAGAATATTATTATTGTACCTCATTAGATATGGTGAATCGGCAATATTTAGTTATGCGTAGAATATGCACTACCATGGCTAATACGATGTAACTCATGTACTACGCTACCACGTTAAGAAAGAAAGTGACAGCGTCATGTTGTGACGTCATGCACGCTTTTTGACAGATTGTCTTTTGGCTGACATTTACACGTTCTTCATAGTCTGTTTTTTAATCTCGGAGACTGAATTGACAAGTACAAATGGCAAAATGACATAGATTTCAAAAGCATTTAAGTCAGTTATGACATTTTCATTAGTCAATTTAGTCTCCGAGATTAGAAAACAGACTATAAACAACAATCATAAATTATTACGATAATAAATGTGATTGAAAATTTTCACATTTTTTTTTGCTAAACAAATTTTCCAACTGTCACTTGGCAGATGAAGGTCATTGACGTTTTCATTCTAATCGTGGTCGCATAGTATCATCATTACGTTATTCGAAATTAGAATCAATACAGGTCATGATTTTGTAATTCACGATTGATTCTAACTTTTATCGACAGTGATTTATATTTGTGAATCAAAGTAACTCGAACGCTAGGCCTTGCGTTTTTATAACTGTACTCGTATTGAGGTAGGCTTTTATTTACGAGATTGACGAATGCTGCTAAAATTATTATGGAAAAAGCGACAATGTAGTTTTGATTCATGGAAGGGTCGCTTGACTTTCTATAACCGACCGTGGCCCTGAAACGAAGAGTTACCGAAAGAACAGGGTAGATGTATGTCAGTAAAGTCTGACAGTATCTTCTGTATCTTCATCTGGAAGGACTCATTTGAGTATTCTATAACCTCAAAACAAAACAAAAGTGGGTCACAGAGGAAAAAGTGGAATCCAAATGACCAATAAATCAGAAATGAAAATGCTTACTGTTTCCCTGACTATTGGTAAGTAATTACATGCTGAAGTTTTCAAGGGAAAACAACGCCGGAAAACTGTAATTAGTTGTTTACGTATTAAAAGGTCATGCCACTACATACCTATCTATGTAGTATGAAAACAGAATCGTATTATCATACACATATTAAAATGTGTTTATCGGGCATTGTAATTATAATAGTGCCTTTCTTTATACATATTAATATATTTTAAATATACACGGCCTTATCACAAAAACTAAATAAACCTTGGTTTAAACCGGGTCTATCACGTCCAGGCTTATCTGCAGAGCCATGGTTTAAAGTCCGTATTACAAAACTAATATAAAACGTCGACTTTAGTACCGCCATTTGAACGATTGTCTATACAATTCAATCCAAAATGAGTAATAACAATTAAATCTACCTTGTTTCAATCCATTTTGGGTGAAAATAACACATAAACTACAACACAATGAAAAAGTTGCTATGAGAAACTTTGACATACCTTAGACAGCTGCTACTGTTAGACCATGGCTTATCGAAAAACCACGATTTTTAATAATCTTTGTTTAAACCGTAGTTTTACAAGATTAAACTTGGGTTTTTAGTTAAACACCTTTTTGTAATAAGGCGGACAGGGTTTTTCTTTTAAATTACCCAACAGGTTGATATCAGAATCCGTAAAAGATACAAAAAATCTTTTTTAGGAGTATTGCCGGGATCCTCTTAGGGGGCCAAAGCCTACCGGAGTCGTGGTACTGTCTTATCAAGTAAACGTGAAAGTGGAACGTAAAGGGCTATTGAAGAATCACCGTGTCTTCAGTCCCTCCCGCCCCGCCCAAGGTAGGAGGACTAATTTGATGATTTTACCACGATAATAAAAGGTAGAATAGAGCGGTACGTTATGCCAGAAAGCGCACAAATATAGTATGGTGTTCTTTAATCAAGAAAATATTTAATTCAATAAAAAAAAAACGTAATAAAATTTAAAAAAGTTCAGGTATTAAAAATTCTCAACTATGTTGGAAGCGGTTTCTATTTTTATTGGATTCAGTTGAATACGAGAATTAGTTACTTTTATACTGGTATTTTTTTCAACAGACTAGTGATAAAGGTTGCACATAAAACAATACAACGCAGTATCAATTTGTGAAAACCAATACAAGTGCGGTTTTACAACGGTCCAATGCATTGGTTTCCAAACATCCTGCATACTTGCACACCAGTATCCGGATGATGTAAACGTTCCCTTTTAGTTTCGTTTATTCAGTTATGTGTAACGTTAATATTTTGTTGTTATTGCATTGGTTTGAACCGTTGCAATAACAACAATACAAGGATATTTTAGCCTTGTGAAAATAAATTGACATAGTTGGAACATTGAAAATCACTTAATGTTTTGAAAACTGTTTGTAATGGAAAGCAATTTAATGGTTTACTTTTGTTTTTTTTTAATCCGTGCTATTGGCTATGTCGTCAGCGGTGTTTAGTATTAGTATTTATTTATTTAACGCAAGGTAAAGTCAGTATAAGTCTGACAGTCTCTCCGGTCCCACCCTGGGTGGGAGGATTTATTATATGATTTTACCACGACATGAAAAAAAGGTATCGTAGTACCCAGTTACTGGGTTTTGGAAGTTAGATAGGCAGTTGCCTAGGTCAAATACTGACCTCTACATGGTGATGCGTGACCCTGTCAGGCTTTGGCCCTATAGAGGGGGGCCCCGTCATTTTGCTGACACTCTTTGAGGCGCGCGTGGAATACAACGCGCTGTCGGCCCGGGCATGGTTCATGGTAGGACAGCGAGTCGCCCATTACTCGCTGCCCGCATGCGCGCGCCTACGGTGGCCGGAGATCGTTTGCCGACGTCCGTCGCCGTGGGCGTCTCCCACTTTTTTTTTTTTTTATCGTGGTAAAATCATCAAATGAGTTCTCCCACCCAGGGCAGGGCGGGAGGGACTGTCAGACTTGTACTGACTAAAATCCACGGTGTCCTTCACTAGCCCTTTACGTACCGGGGTCACGGTAATCCCTTGGTCCCGCGACCCCGGCAGGCTTTGGCCCTCTACAGGCCCCGTCTCTATGCTGACACTCTTTGAGGCGCGCGTGGAACACAACGCGCCGTCGACCCGGGCATGGTCCATGGTCGGATAGCGAGTGGGCGTCTACCACTACGGTGAAGCATGCCAGTCCAGAAATAACTTCACTCTAGACTTAAAGATCCCAAGGTTGTAGCTATTATCAAAATATTTTTTATTTTATTCATTAATAAAAACTTCCCCGTACATTTCTTCTATATCGTTGCATGCGTTTTCAAACCCAGAAACTCAGATACACAATCTCCAAGACCTAGAACAAATACTTGTAGATCACACAAACAACTCCGTGCAGTGATCGAACCCGTGACACGCTGAGACTGCCGACAACCGTGTCGTCAAACTTTGCCAGACCTGGGAATCTAACCCAAAACCTCCTGTTCAGTAGCTACACTCAAAACCGCTAAACCACTGAGGCAGTTGCGTATAATATTTTAAACATAGTGAATGTTGAACGCGCTAAACCGATTACAAGTAGTACAAATGACCTACAAGACAGATGACATACATTTTATTATGATTGATGATTAACATAATGTTACGTGCACAGTATTGCTAGCAAATGCTGACATGGCGAAAGCTGGTGTAGGTTTAAAAAAAGAATTTATATATAATTGAGAATACCCAATAGGCGTGTACAAAATAATAGTCTTTTCAGAAATTATGATTTGTAGTTGCAAAAAAGGTTTCACAAAATGTATTCACCTATTTTGTGACAACAATTTGTAGGACATACATATATTCGTTCCGTATGGGAATCGAGTCCGGGGCATATTGCGTAGCAGTTAATTGCTGCCACAGCATGCACCAACCGCTGTCATTTCTTTCATGGTATTTCTTCATTAATTGAGTTATGTGTTTTCCTAAAGTAAGTGTAGGTACACAAAACAACTAAATTCTCTGTGTATCAAGCAAGTACTCGTATCTATATTTCTTTTTTTATAATGTAGACAAAGATAAAGTACACATTCCATAAATTTTTCGCCCTCAATTTATTTAGCTGACTGTCTGAAAACATTACAGACAACAAAATATGTGATGTAAGTATGTTAGTATAAATTTGACCGACATTTTGCGTACTTTTAGCATGCTTGCTAAATCTAACGGGGTCACAGTACATTTCTGTTTATGTTTTATTTCGTCGTTCTTGTTGTTACGGCTTTTTTTTGGAAGTTCTGACGTGATTTTGTCCATTCTTACCAAACTTTCTCATTTATACTCTGTAATAGTACTGAGATGAGATTGAAGAAAACTAATGGGTACAAACTTTTGCCATTCAAGCAAAGAGCTAGCATTTAAAATAAGTCAGCTTTTGAATACCATTCGTGAGCAATGATTGAGGGCACCACATTATAAATGCGGACGGCAAACTTGAGGCTTTGTAAATCATTTCTGCCGCTCAACCTTTGATCCCGCAGATAACCTCCTCTTAATTCCGCATACAAGGCAACCTATTCTTTATTCTCAATTCATAGTAAAGTCTTTTTTTGATTCGTGGTAAAAAAAAAGTCTGACGAAGAAGGGCAGCGAGTAATGGGAAACTCGCTGTCCGATTATGGAACATGCCCGGGTCGACGGCGCGTTGTGTTCCACGCGCGCCTCAAAGAATAAAAAAGGCCAACTGTCTCAAAACCACTATCCTGTAGGAGACCAAACAGCTTATTCATGTTCTGTCGGTGAACAGGATTCCCAGCTCCTTCTGGGTGAGCTCGCTATATTTTAGGTCTCATCATTGCTTCTGGGCTAGACTGACGCCAAGAGAAGACCAGTCTTTTATAATTCTCTTTCAGACATAGAAACTCACATATACAAACACCCAGACCGGGGACAACTATTTGCAGATAATACAAATATTTTTTCCGTGCGGGGATCAAACCTGCGACATGCTGCGCTAAAAAACCTTTCTTATACTAGTAAGAAAAAGTCGTTAACCTTACTTTTTCGGGTATTTTATTTGACATTTAGAAAAAATATGTAACAACTTTAATTATGAAATCATGTTTGATGTCTCGCTATATTATACTATCTCGTTTCGTATATTTAAATATGCAAGTGAGTCACAACTTTGTATGTAGGTATTATATGTCAAAACTATGTAGCACGCATTGTATAAAAACTGAATTCCTCTTACGCTAACCAATCGCGTACGGTCGGTCGCGCGTACTTAAATGCATGCATTCTATGTAATAATATCACCTTTTGCCAGCACGTACATTGCTA
Source organism: Agrotis puta (assembly GCA_943136025.2). Taxonomy (NCBI): domain Eukaryota; kingdom Metazoa; phylum Arthropoda; class Insecta; order Lepidoptera; family Noctuidae; genus Agrotis; species Agrotis puta. The sequence continues at coordinate 3,034,408 of OW964168.2, forward strand.
TGACTGTATTTTTCAGCGTACGCGCCGGCACAAAGTAATATATAGAACACATGCATATACGTAGGTACGCGAAACCGACCGTATTTCTCGCTGACGTACGCGACCGAAATCAGCGTAGGAGGAATTCTTAAGGCATTAGTATCTTATAGTTGTCTCAAAACTCACTGTTTTTATAAATACGACTGACTTCCAGGAATATCAACTTGAAGATGCAAAAGATTAACGTGGAATTCGGTTGTATTTTTTTTAATAAAAAGTTTTCATAACTGTTTCTTTAACAAATCAACATCAAACTTCTGATATCAGTTTTAAATAAAAAAAAGCTCCCAAAAATGTCTAAATAGCAGTGCAAAAGTATGAGTAATCACCGAATAAGTTCCGGTAACACTTCAAAGCTTCTCTTCGATATAATAGCTCGTCCATATGCATGTAATTTGGCTGCCATCAAGTTGTTCAACTTTCACTGTTGCGTATCCAACATAAAAATGATCGCACGCAAATATTTTAAGTGGTTATTATCTAATCGACATAGTTATGAATGGGGGAATGGTTTATTAAAGAAGATTTTGAGGGCTTTTTTTTTAGCGTGGTAAAATCATCCAATGAGTCCTCCCACCCAGGGCAGGGCGGGAGGGACTGTCAGACTTATACTGACTAAAATCCACGGTGTCCTTCAATAGCCCCTTACGTACCGGGGTTACGTAATTTGTGAGTCCCGCGACCCCGGCAGGCTTTGGCCCTCTAGAGGCCCCGTCACTATGCTGACACTCCTTGAGGCGCGCGTGGAACACAACGCGCCGTCGACCAAAGTAGATTTTGAGGTGGACAAAGTTTGACGAGTTAAGAAAAATACAGAGATGAATGGGGATTGAATCGAGCGAAAAGAGTTTATCAATTGACAAACATTTTGGTCTACACATACTCGTACTATTAAAATAACAAAGATAATAGTGTCAAAGTTTCGGTACTAAAACAGACATAGTGTTTTGAAAAGAATTTGTGTACCTTTTGATTTAAAGAAGTCATTGGGTTCAAAAAGATTATTTACCCTTAATATTGCAGTAAACGGGTGCTTTATTAAGGATTATATAAGTATCGTTTATAGCATAACCTGTATTAAATGAATGGGTAGACTTCATATGAATGATTATGAACCTCACTTCAACCTATGACGAATGGTACGGCCAACCTAGGCAGTTCAGCGCGCCTAAAGTCATAATTCCTGTCACGCTGATGTTGATCGCGTAAAGAAAAAAAAGAAATAAGAAAAAAAAAACAAAATTAAAGCAACCTAAACATAGAAAATAAACAAATAACAAGAACAGAATTCATCAGCTGCATGCCATGACTGTAAAAAGAAAGTTGACCACTCAGCATAATGCTGTGCTGTGAGAGACCCACAGCATAGCGCTGGTTTTCAGTGGTCACCCGAAGAAGAAGAGGAAGAAAAGAAGAAACAAGAGTACATATGTAAGTGGCGCGAACGAATATACTTTGTGTTCTGTTTAGCATCGTAGTGCCATGCTGACGTCAGCGGCGCGTACTACGTTACTATTTCTCACTAAAAAACGCAACTGACCGTACGCCACCGACATCAGCGCGTAAGAGAAATTCTGGTAGCCTACTATTACGTCTTAAAACGAGAGTAATTCCACTGTGGGAAAGAGACAGAGCTATACAAGTCATTTAGCGCCATCTCGTTCCCACACTGGAATACTAGCTACTAGGCCTAGTAAACACCTGTTACGTTAATAAACACCTGGTATGGTATGGTGGGTCAGTGGTCACAATTTCTGTATAATATGTGCCACGCCTTGCATTTGTCAATCTCCTCATAGATGAATATGGCATATCATGGCGCTTGAAATTTTTCGATCAGTAATATGATAATTATGTTACGAAATCATTGGGTAGTGAAAGTTAGTAGGCTGTATTGGATATTTTTTTGCTCTGTCTATTTTATTTTTAACTTGTTAAACAGATTATTATGTCAAACCATTATTATGTCATAGATTTTGGCAGTTTGAATAAACAGTTATATTGTATTATATATTACCTGTGTGCATAATTATTTTAGCTAATATGTCAATTGCGATGGCCATCTGTATTGTCCTGGCAGAGGAAATGGCAATTTATAAGGAAACAGCTGGGCAACCGAGCTCTACTCGGGTGAAAATAGAAAAAATGAATTTAACTATAATGCAAAGTTCATTAAAATTAGTTGAACCGTTTTTGAGAACGTGATTTAGACTAGATATACATACACAAAAATACATTATCTCTGCTCCTTTATACATAAAAGATTATGCCTGGTTTTTAAAACGAAAAATATTCCCGTTTTTTTTTTCAAAAAGCATTTTATTTCAATAGATTAGAGTTCATTTTTGCTTTGATTGAGTTACATATTTTCCCAATTGCTTAGTTGATTATTAAAGGTTCTGACCCACAAACGAAGTACTAGGATGTAATAAACGACAAATAATCACCAGTTTCCAGACGAACAAACATAGGCCCAATGTCAAGATTGCACGCGATTATAAGCCACGTTATTTCCATCTAAAATTAAAGGATTTCGATCCTTGTTCTTTCAATAGCAAGGTTCTGTTAAAGTGAATGGGTTTTTTTGGTATTTTAATATAATGGAAAATTTAATAGCAGTGATTATTAGGATGTAAATAATATTGGTAATGATCTACTTGATGAACTATTTTATGGGCCATTGGCACGTTGGAAGTGAAGTGATCAACAGCTGGTAAATACAACCCTACGTACAAAAGATAAGCCGAGTAGAAATTCGCGACACCGCACCGGTAGGCTTTGGCCCTCTAGAGGGGAGCCCCGTCATTCTGCTGACACTTTTTGAGGCGCGCGTGGAACATAATGCGCTGTCAACCCGGGCTTGGTTCATGGTCGGACAGCGAGTTGCCCATTACTCACTGCCAGCATGCCCGCGCCTACGGTGGCCGCAGATCGTCTGTCAAACGTCAGTCACCGTGGGCGTCTACCATTGCGGCTGGTGTGGGGGAGGATGCTGTCCTCTCCCTGACGCGGCCCGCCTCCTCCTTTGCGAGCATGAATGCTTCGCAGAAGGAGGGGACCGCTTCCCACTCCGCGGGGCGCGAGAGGTCTCTGAATTTTATCTACCGACTGAGCTCTCGACTCTCGGCTACAATTTCTGAACATCCGGCTGTTCTTGAGTAAATTGGAACCTGATAGCAACAAACTTATTAAACAGCATTAGATTCATTCTTCACATTCGTTTTTATATAAGAAGCGATTATGTTTGTTTTATTTTGAATAAAAGAGGCTTTGTCTGAATACTATAAAGTTGCATTTCAATAATCATTCTCATTGGCAGGTGTAGCCCGTAAGAGTTAACTTGAGACCTGAGCGCCATTGTGTACTACCCACTGTGCTCAGGTCTCAAGTTAACTCTTGCGGATTATATGAGTAGTAAAAGTCTCGTTTAGAATGAATGTTTAATCTCCGCTTATATAAATCACAACAATTAATAATTTTAATTTGAAGTAATAGTGGTTTAGGTAAGTAGGTGAAAAAATTGGGGCGCTAAAAATTAATTTATTCTCAAAGTGCCCACTTTAGTAGACAAAATAAGTTTGGGAACCCCTGTATTAGGGGAACAGTGTATAAGACGGGGATACGAGGTATGATGGAAAATTACACACTTAAGGCAAACTTAACAAAAAAATAACGTAGCTCAAACGCCAACAGGACGTCATTTGTTAATGGCCGCTTGCAAATGACGTCCTGATGGCGTTTGCGCTTTTGTCCCTATTATACCTCGCTATGATCTAAGTGTAATCGCAAAATAATCATACCATAAGTACAATTAAATGGAATAAAAACAAATCATGTTTTAAACGCAATCGGAGTGGGGCAAGGTTTAAACTGTAAGGGCACAATTATTCACAGTTTACAAAAATACAACTTACTTTAGATTACATAAGTAACCTAATACACAGACCCACTCTAAAGCGAAGCGAACAAGTTCATTCATATTACACAACCAAAGTACATACCCACCAGTTCACATAATACATCTTCACGACACTATAAATAGGAACTGGGCTGCGAAAGTAGCCATCTTTACATAACACTGTATATGAAAAATATTCAACCTTAATACGTATTATTATAAAAATATATTTGAAGAAAATGGAAACTTCGTTGTTGAATTTTTTTTTGCACATATTTTGATGGTAGCATGATGATGGATTCTATGAATAAAATGCGGATGTTTATGATTATGAATCACTAACCCACGGCTTCGCTCGCTGACTGTACTTACATAAAACCCCACTGTAATTTTCTCGAGCCCCTGAAATATATCGAGATAGATCGTTACCTGTCTATCTGTCTGCTTTTTACTGGACGAATAGGGTCAAATCTTACACTTCAATAGAGCAACTCAACTTCTAACTTTATTTACTACACGAAAAGATACAAATTTCCAGTACCATTGCGTATCTTCGCGTCGCCTCAGTCAGCCAAACTCACAGTCTACCCATCTCTAACAAATATTCGTCATGGTTGGCGTATCGCGGGTTCGATCATAATTATGTACAATTAGTTGTTGCGGGTTTGGCAGCTAGTAGTTTAGTGAAATATTTTTTTTTTAAACCGGCGAAGTCCAGTGAGTTCTACAGTTTTTTAATACACCTGTGGGTATATAGACAGGGAAACATTTAAAGAAGAAAAAAAATTAAGAAGCACTGCTTATTTCTAAAAGAAATTTCTTAATAAAATAACTGTACAAATCCAAGAACAAAAGTGTCTAACAGTAATTTTATCAAAATTGCGGTGAAAGTCACACCAAAGCTATGAATGGTTGGTTTCTGAACTGGTTTGTCATACAAATACAGATGAAAATAAACTGTATAAGAAAGAGTATAAAATTGAATTCCGCTTGTATTAGAATTATATTGATAGTGTGATAATTTTTATAAACAAAATGTTATACTCGTATTTGGTTACTGTGCCAAACTACATAAAAACAAAAACTAAAGTATTATGAAACATGAACTAGCGTCCTCATAATAAAGTATCAGTCAAACTTCTTCCATACTTCTCTATTGGTCGCGGGACTCACGATTTAACGTGACCCCGGTACGTAAAGGGCTATTGAAGGACACCGTGGATTTTAGTCAGTCAAGTCTGACAATCCCTCCCGCTCTGCCCTGGGTGGGAGGACTCATTTGATGATTTTACCACGATAAAAAAAAATACTTCTCTATTACTGTATACTTACTATATACTATTAATACATTGTACAAAACAAAGCCGCTTCCCGCTGTCTGTCTGTCCCTATGAATGCTTAGATTTTTAAAAGTACGCAAATAATGTTGATGCGAATAAAAAAAAACGACGGGTTGCACTCTGGGAGTGCCGGCAGAAGTGAAAACTTCAATAGTAATAAACACACACGAACATTCGCGCAAGCGCCCTGCGCCGTCTTACGAATTTTCGATCAGGTCACGTGTCCTGACGCGAGTTTAACATTTTTTACCCATTCCAAAAAAAGTGCAAAACGCCGCTAAAGAAGTTTTAACTTCAAAAATTACCAAAAATTCCTGGTCAGGAATAGAACCGATTTGAAACCAGTTCAGATAAATAATGGAATTATTATAAAGAGACAGTTTTCTTATATCCTTAAAAAAGATGGTATACATGACAAAACTAAGAGTGAAAACAGCGTAATTACGAAACATTCAATTAAAAGACAATAGTCACATAATAACTAGTGAAACTGTTTATATATGTATAACAATGTGCCATTATTATTGTTTTACTGTATAATGACTACATTTGTAGGTTTCCGTAAAGTAATGGTCGAAATGACCATTTCTTGTAAATACCGCGTGTTCTTAATGTTATGGAGTGAAAATTATGTACTTTAGTTCATATAAGTGTCTAATAGTAAATTTATAATGATATTCAAGGGAATTAATCGTCAAGTAAATTGCCACCTTTCGTCATTTACCGTGAGTTTCAAAGGGGTATGCAACTTATTGGCATCAAAAATTTTTTTCTTTCGCCAATAATGAAATGTTGGTCATTAGTAGACCGCAACCTAACAACTTCGTAAAAAATATTAAAAAAAATCTAAACCGTAACCAACCCGAGATATAACGGATTTTATTTTGTTCTAATCGGGAGTAAATCACTCCTGATTAGAACAAAATTAAAACCGCCATATCTCTGGTTGGTTACGGTTTAGAAACTTATTTTTTTTTCTGTGGACTTCTTAGGTAGTAGTCTAATTTTGTCCAAAATTTAATCACTAGCGAAAAGAAAAAAAAAATTATGCCAAGGTCCGTACTAAAAGTTGCATGGGCCTTAGCGTATAAGTAATATGTATAAAGCGCGCATAAGGATGTTATTAGACGAGCGTCTAGACGTGCGCGTGTCGATGCATACTTAATATTAAGTTGTAATACGCTCTTATAGGCGCCAATAGCTAGAGAATTTTTGGCGTTACATTTTCCACACCACTCTTATACCTATTTTATACAACTGTTTGGAAAAAACGACACTACCAGTTAAAAAATAGTCATAAGTTGTAATAAGCTCGTATACGCACGAATCCTTAGAGAAGTGACGACTTTTCGCTTCTTCGTCACTCTTATGGCTATTTTATACAATTGTTTGCCTAATAAATGACTGTTAAAATGACTATTAAATGACTGATTGTTAGTTGGTCTTCACTTGCTTACTTTTTTTATATTTTGGGATTCCAGTCTAAACGAATGAATTTAATACCAGTATTGCCACTGCCATCCAATAAGTACTGTTGTACGTTATTATTTGGTAATTTATCAATTTGCTTAGCATCCGTGCCTACCATTTATTACTGTCGCATTCAATATTTGTCTCTACTAAATTGTGTTATCAATCAAGATAATTGGACACTTAAAATAACGGTAGTTAACAATGGCTAAGAAAATAGTTGATTAAAAGAAATAATTGCCATCTTAAATGAACACTTAAAGAGGCGACGATTGTTTCTCCTTCTGATTAAAGCTGGAATTTTTTATTAAATTTTCGCGTATGACACGTAACATGACATGACATTTTAGCTGCATGGGACTCATGCAGTCCATTACCCAGTTCAGTACAGTCCGCTACCGAGGCGACATGTTGAATTTGCTTTAAGAAAATTACCAGGCTAACCAAACTGAACGACATTCCACGTCCAAAACTCGCGCATCTCTGTTTAAAAAAAAGAATACAAATTGCGAGAAACTTATTAGATTAAAATTACCGGTACACTTTCGAGTCACTACAGTGTAAAGAAGCAAGGCGTTTTTTGGTGTGTCTCATAACATGACCGAAAGTGTAATAGAAGGGGAAAGTGTGCTTAAGGACCGTTTCCACTGGATGGATGAGGTGATAGCAATCAGTGAGGCCTTGAAAGCCTCATGTCAGCGATCAAGCGATAAGTGAGTTGCTTGTTAAGTAATTTTAATATGTTATGATTGTGATGACGTGATTATTTTATTTTATTTAACACTTCTCAAGTGGTTCGTTATTCTAGTGGCTGCTAGCGTTACTGCTAGTTATAGATTTGATGTCCGGGTTGGTTTAAAGTATCAATGTATTTTCATTTCCTGGTTTTTGGTATATTTTTTTTAGCAATTAGCACTTAGTATACTACTTCTATTTTAACAGTAAATCATGAGAATAAATTCCTAATATATATAACTAGCTATTGCCGTTGGCTTCGCCCGCTACAACTCGAAAATTATCCTACAGGAAGATTAAATAGGGATAAAAACTATCCTATGTATTAATCCAGCTTATAAACTATCTGTGTACTAAATTCCAACCTATCAAACTTTCACGTTTATAAGAAGTAAGACATTTTTTTTTTAATGGCATCTCGCAGGTCAATCTAAAAGAGGTTGTGGGCTGCTTAACCGGACTTTTCTGTGGATGCCTTAAATTACTCTAAGATTAGTAAGATACGAAATAAGATAGTAAGATTGAATCCCGAATAAACAGACTGGCGTTAATGAATTCATGCCATCTTTTTTTAACACGCAATCAACACACAGTTCTATTGACCGAGTTATTATAACATCGGTCAACAAAGTAAATCACGCTTGCTGTACTAACGTAACGATACGTTAATTTATGCGATATTTTGGTTTATTGAGAACGTTGATTTTTAGCGTATAGCAAGTTTTGTGGTAGAAGTTGTAGTTGAAGTAGCAAATGGCAGCTGTCGAAGGATATGGCAAACAAATGGCTCACAATAAAATGATCAAACACCAATTATTAAGCAAGAACATGTATGCACTGTATTTAATTTTGTATCATCTTTTATACCATGTTTTTATGCAAATAAATATTATTCTATTCTATTCTAAACACCACTGCGTGACAGAATTTATTATTAAGTGGGCCACAGCCTGTTGGGATACTTAAGTGGGCCACAGCCTGTTGGGATACAAATATATCCTTTGTACCGTTCATGGTCTATAGAGGTTTGCTAAATTTCATTAAAACTCGTTTAGTAATTACGGCACGACAAGCAGACAAACTCACTATCATAGTTCGCAAGGAAATTGAAATGTTTTTTCGTATGGTAAAAATAATTATCAAGCCAAATTACCAGCCTAAATAAACGTATTGTAAATAGTGCGAAAGATAATCATCAAACTAGTGATCTCCTCTCTCGCTTCTACCAACAGATTTGCAGCACAGATAAAAATTACACAACAAAATGAGATTATAACTAAATAGTTAAACAGTAATTTAGATTTTGTGTTATGTAACTTGGAAGTAATTTTAAGATCTATTTCCCTGACTTTGACTCGGTAACACAGTTATTTAATTGATGATCGAATTATTTCGTAACATAGGGGGGCCATTCATTTTTTTTTACATTTTCATTTTCAAAAATGTGTAATAGAAATTAAAAAAAAACATAAAAAAATAGTGGCCCACCAGCATCGGGAACAGGGTCCAATCTGCCGGTGGTTAAGGCTCCATAGAGAGGAACCTCATTTATGATTACGAGTATAATACATATTTTAGTTATTTTAACAATAGGTATTTCCTAACACATCTTAAATCGCATAGTAAACAAACGTAGAATGTTTCGTTGCAGTTAAAGTAGGACATTGGGTTGTCTAGAAATGCCTACCAGTGCGATTACTGCCACCAAATGGTATTTGCTCACTTCGTAACCGTGGTCGCAAGTACACACTCATATTGCGTGAAATATTTATGCTAATATAGATTTTGTTGCGATAGCTAAAAGGTCTGTATTGCCGTAAGTTGAGCGTGATGTAGTGCGTGGAATACAGTAGGTCAATGGTAAGTAGTTGATACGGCATTGAAAAATGATTATTCTTGCAAGAGATGTGTAACATAATGATTTGTATTTTCTTTATGGTGCGTAATAATATATTAATATGCATATATTAATTTATAAAACAAGTATGATACTGCATAAAGTTTGACGTAAATTTTATTTTATCTACACTAATAATATTAAACCGAAGAGTTTGTATATAAAACTGAATGTAATATTAAGCTAAATATGAATCTGCTGGTTGGAATGGAAAAAATATTTTTATGTTGGAAAGTTCATTTATCGAGGAGCCGATCAGCGAGGTGAAATCACGAGAAACAGCTTATTATACATTCCACAATTTGCTTCTGAAACTCACGTTACAAATTGTTGAGTAATTACACATAATCTCAAATCACGTAATGTCCACAATACTCGAATTTGCAATTAGAAAGGAATTCGGAGACCGTCTGCAATTGACCTACTGACGTATATATATACTGTGGCGCTTCCCATCAACATTTATTGACCATAGAAACACTGAGCTTTGCGGAATCCTGTCTTCGGTTAGGTTTAGGTATTAGGAAGCTGCGTGACCTAAAATATTAATACGTACAGTACTGTGAGGTTCGCCCAGACTGGTCAGCTCGTTTTCAACAATAGGCAGATGCAGAAGGACTCTTAAACTACCTACCTAATTTTTCGCCTTCAACTCTTTCCTCATCGCGCAAACTAAACCCGTGTAAATTCTTAACTACTAGTTGTTCTTAAGTACATTATCATTATCACATTTTAAAGTATAATAGAGTCCAAAATTGTTTAGTATAATAATATACAATAAGAGTAGGATACGTTTAGTGATCAGTTTATTTTAATGAATACGGAAATAAAAGACACTACACATGAAAATCGCAATACCTAGGTTCAAAGTTTTAAATTAATTAAGATACATTGTGCATGCATTATCTTTTTGATCTAAAAGTCGAAACAATGCTAAATTTTAACACTTAGGTAGACAATGCAAAAATTTTACTTATAAATGCAAAAATTTGCATTGCATATCACATAAAAAGCTAAATTTTTTCACAGGTACCTAAGCTACAACCAAATTCGCGGTTCGCATTTATATAACACCGACAAAACGCGTTTAATCTACGAGATATGTTATACACGTCATAAAATTGCCATATATGAACCAGTTACTTCTTTACGGAAGTTATTACATAACCAAGGGTTTTACTAAAATTCGGCACAGTTGCCCACTTATAGTGAAGACGTAGAATAATTGTGAGAAAGCTAAGAGTTTTTTTTTAATCTTTGGACAGCTTTTAAGAACAGAAAATCTTGAATAGATTATGTCCTTAAGTTTTCTTTTTTTTAAACTTAATTTTACCGCCTAAAAAGTTACGTAAATGCTCACATAGGGTGTGTGAGACCCTTTTTTTAGCGCGGTAATATCATCAAATGAGTCCTCCCACCCAGGGCAGGGCGGGAGGGACTCTCAGACTCGTACTGACTAAAATTCACGGTGTCCTTCACTAGCCCTTTACGTACCGGGGTCACGGTAATTCGTAAGTCCCGCGACCCCGGCAGGCGTGTGTGAGACCCTGGCATAAACATGAAATAACCCACGCGACAAGTTAGGGGTTGAGAACTCTTTGCTTGATTACAAAATAAATTATTCGGCCTAAATATTATTCTACTACTAGTCTGTACACTGTATTGAAACAAGGCGCTGTACTAAGCGAACATTTTGTAAACATATAGATTTTCGTCGCAAAGTTAGTCGTATCTGTACATACCACAAGCCAGAAAAAAATACAGTGTATAGTCAAATGTATAAAGAAAAGACTTATACAAAAACAATTTATAAAAGTGGTCTAGTACTACGAAAAAAAAATGTTCATAATGACCACGAAAAAAATTTTTCGTCTCAAAATTCTCAAGTTTTTCAGCGACAACCATCATATTTTTTATATCTATAAAGATATAAAAAATATGATGGTTGTCGCTGAAAAACTTGAGAATTTTATAGATATAAAAAATATGATCGACGGCTCAAACCTCCACGCGAGCTGTCAGCAATTTGACGGGGCCCCGGGGCTCATTTGATAAAAAAACGGTCTACAAGTGACTGAAGAGTAACGGTCTCCCGTCTCATCTTCCCGGTCATAACACAAGGAAGCGGCAGTGGCGACAAGCGGGCATTCTGTTTACAAATTAAGGTGCTTGTGTTCTTATAAGAGAGATGCATTAAAAATTAAAACTATAGCTTCTATGCCACATTTTCAATATATTTTGAAACATGAATGCATGAGTAAGGATGATTTCAAATGCCGAGCCACTGCAACCCTACTCGCAGCTTCAAATTCTTCATTTCATTTTCAATGTCTAAATGTGACTTTGGTGTGGCGCTATTGGAAAGTTTTTAAACTAATTCAACAAACACGTCAACGTCCAGGAATGAACGAAGCTGTGAGTAGAATTCAGGTGGCTCGTCTAGAAATAGCTTCTGATGTACTTCTATGCCTATTTCAAAAGTCATTTGAAGTAAGTCAGGTTCTTGCTTGAAAACACCAATATTGTTTTACACATCTCGGTCACGACGACATGTGGTTTCATCTTCCATTCTAGACTACCTAGAATTGTGGTTAGTCCTAGACATATCTGTGGCTGTTTAAGACCTAGGCTGTAACGTTTAGTGGTTTAAATAATTTGCAATACTTGAACTGGGTGCGTTATTGACCTGAAACTGCCTAAACATTGGACTTAGGCAAATTGTGGTTCTAATAACAACTGTAAATACCAAAAGTTGTGACATTGAGCTCTTAGTCAATTTTTAGGTGAATGTTGGCTTGTTTAAATGTGCGTACAATCATTTAAAATATGTAGTGTTAAAAATATTACATTCTATGCTGTTATTTTTCACACCGTGTTTTTTCTACCCTATATAGTTCAAAACAAAACATGTATAGTTATTAAGATTTAAAAAGGAATATTTGTTATTGTTTTCTATGGTTGTTTTTTTACAGTGTTAGTGGCCATGTTAGTCTGAAAACATAGGTACATACATAAACTGACCACTCATTCCCATAGGGGTATGTAAGAACTACATAAAGCCACTTAAGACGCTGTATGAAGCTAATCTTTAGGTAGTCGCGGTGGTGAAGCATCAGCGGGGAAATTGTAAGAAGAAATGTAAGTCATTTTGCTGTTTTAATTGAATATTTAAAAAATACAATTCTGAGTTTAAAAAGTTTTAGATATGTCTTTAGTCCACAAAATTTCCTGTGTCAACAACCATCATATTTTTTATATCTATAAAATTCTCAAGTTTTTCAGCGACAACCATCATATTTTTTATATCTATAAAGATATAAAAAATATGATGGTTGTCGCTCTATCTATTATCTATAAAGATATAAAAAATATGATGGTTGTCGCTGAAAAACTTGAGAAATTTATAGATATAAAAAATATGATGGTTGTTGACACAGGAAATTTTGTGGACTAAAGACATATCTAAAACTTTTTAAACTCAGAACTGTATTTTTTAAATATTCAATTAAAACAGCAAAATGACTTACATTTCTTCTTACAATTTCCCCGCTGATGCTTCACCACCGCGACTACCTAAAGATTAGCTTCATACAGCGTCTTAAGTGGCTTTATGTAGTTCTTACATACCCCTATGGGAATGAGTGGTCAGTTTATGTATGTACCTATGTTTTCAGACTAACATGGCCACTAACACTGTAAAAAAACAACCATAGAAAACAATAACAAATATTCCTTTTTAAATCTTAATAACTATACATGTTTTGTTTTGAACTATATAGGGTAGAAAAAACACGGTGTGAAAAATAACAGCATAGAATGTAATATTTTTAACACTACATATTTTAAATGATTGTACGCACATTTAAACAAGCCAACATTCACCTAAAAATTGACTAAGAGCTCAATGTCACAACTTTTGGTATTTACAGTTGTTATTAGAACCACAATTTGCCTAAGTCCAATGTTTAGGCAGTTTCAGGTCAATAACGCACCCAGTTCAAGTATTGCAAATTATTTAAACCACTAAACGTTACAGCCTAGGTCTTAAACAGCCACAGATATGTCTAGGACTAACCACAATTCTAGGTAGTCTAGAATGGAAGATGAAACCACATGTCGTCGTGACCGAGATGTGTAAAACAATATTGGTGTTTTCAAGCAAGAACCTGACTTACTTCAAATGACTTTTGAAATAGGCATAGAAGTACATCAGAAGCTATTTCTAGACGAGCCACCTGAATTCTACTCACAGCTTCGTTCATTCCTGGACGTTGACGTGTTTGTTGAATTAGTTTAAAAACTTTCCAATAGCGCCACACCAAAGTCACATTTAGACATTGAAAATGAAATGAAGAATTTGAAGCTGCGAGTAGGGTTGCAGTGGCTCGGCATTTGAAATCATCCTTACTCATGCATTCATGTTTCAAAATATATTGAAAATGTGGCATAGAAGCTATAGTTTTAATTTTTAATGCATCTCTCTTATAAGAACACAAGCACCTTAATTTGTAAACAGAATGCCCGCTTGTCGCCACTGCCGCTTCCTTGTGTTATGACCGGGAAGATGAGACGGGAGACCGTTACTCTTCAGTCACTTGTAGACCGTTTTTTTATCAAATGAGCCCCGGGGCCCCGTCAAATTGCTGACAGCTCGCGTGGAGGTTTGAGCCGTCGACCAGGGTATGGTCCATGATCGGACGGCAAGTCACCCATTACTCGCCATCCGCATGCCCGCGCCTGCAGTGGCTGGAAATTATTTCGCGACGTCTGTTGCCGTAGACGTCTCCCATCACTTCTGACCTGTGATGTAATTGCTTGTCATAGCGAAAATATTAATATGTAAAAAATGAAAGCTACGAGTATGACTGAACGTAAATCTATACCTACTTACTTATCTAACAGCATTCTCGTTGTTATAACTAGATAATACCTTTTTAACAAAAAAAAAAATAAACCAAAGAATCATTGAACTGATAAGCAATAAATAAAGAGGCTGTTGAGGACTTCTTGAACCCTCAGTGACAGTGATATCCCAGATATGTCTGAAGTTCTCATCAAGATGAGTGCAATGAGCATAAACACTGTTAACTGTTGAGGACCTTTTGGAACTGACTTCGCAACATAACAGGGATCTGGAGTTAATCTGATGATGGGGAATCAGAACTAAACTAGGTTCACAACTGAAAATTGAATAGGAAAATTTACACTAAATTCCTTTTTTGTACCCTTACTGGCCGATTTAATTTTGCAATTTTAAATAGAGCCAATTCCATATTCACATTTTATAAAATAAGTACATTAGGTCACCGTATTTCTATTGGAATGAATACATAAATTACAAAACGCATTCCAGAAAATTTACTATTACAATATACGATGCTCGTACGTACTACTCACAATAAATTAAAATACATAATCAATATACTAGGTATTCATTTATAGGTATTAGTATTATTATTATTATTTACAGTTAAGAAAACGACAGTGTGATTAATTTTAATTGAGGATTGTCTTAAAAAGGCGTTTCAACTGAAATTCAAGACAAAAGTTTTTAACCCTTTAATTCGCAACGTTGCACCGATGCAACTATCCAAACAAAAAAATATATTGCAAGAACCATCGTTATTTTTTCTTATTTATATAAGTCTTAATAATGGATATACAGTTGTCATCTATGAAAAAAATATTGAACCAACTCACGCGCATCATTACGTAGTTGTGACCAAAATGGCGTCGCGTTGACACTGCGCTCGTGGACGACCGGTGAGTTTTAATAAATATAAATAGTTTTTATGCATTTATTGACAACTATTACTTGAAATATTATTGTTTATGAGTTTTTACAATTGTGTCATATAAACGCCAATGTCAAATTCATATTCTACTATGAAATATAATCACGTATTTACCGACGTTGCACATTTGCGACACTGCGAAGCTTTAGCATAAGTACTTTTAATTTCGTACGTTGCACGGGTGCCACGTCGCGCTTTTACTAACACTGAATAATTATTATTTTCTTTGCATGGGTTTTGTGTTTTTTTTACATCTACGGGAGTTGTCGGTATTATGATTTTGTATTGACTGTTCTGAAAGTTTGCTAATGTACGAGTAAGCTAGATTAATAAAATAATGAATGAATATCGCTATTACTAATATGGTCGTTTTGTCTTTTTTTACTAAAACTTGTGTTAACTTATGTTTGGTGTTGGTGACTGCTGCATGTTTGTTTTTTTTTTTTGCTTATTACCAGGGAGGCTTAAAATGGCAGAGAGCAAGACAAATTTTAGCTTTGGTTCCACCAGAAGCGGCCTCGTCTACCGATAGCTCTTCGTCTGAAGACGAAGTTATTATTCAAAACATCACCGAACGTCAAGACGATGTACCTTCTGACTTCAGCTCAGAACCAAGGTCCCTTCGTTCGTCTTTAGAAAACTTGGATCTTATTCTTGATAGTCCACTGCAAGTAGAAACCTTTTCGATATTATCTGATGAAGACACGGTTCCACTGACTCCAGTAATACGTAGTATTTTTCCTTCGGACACACCACCCAATCCGCTCCAAAATTTAAATTCAGTTTCGTCAATTTTATCACCACTGAATACTCCATTAAGCCAAAGAGTTCGCTCAAAAAGGAGTGCTAACTATGAACCAATAGTTGTAGCTAAAAGAATAAAAAAGTACAAGAGACCTCTTCTTAGTTTCAAGTGGCAGCGTGGGAAATTCAAATATCCAGCAGAGTTTGATATGCCTGATCTTAGCACTAGTAGTACCGCAACAGAATCTTCGTTAGACTATTTTCTTTTTTTTTCTGAAGATATAATAGATTATATTACGGAGCACACCAATTTATATTCTGTGCAAAGCAAAGAAGGTAAATCTATAAACGTTACCAGAGATGATATGCGTGATTTTCTAGCTATCACAATTATGATGGGTATTGTAAGAATGCCGTCATATCGAGACTACTGGAGTAATGATTTCAAATACCCACCTGTCGCTGATGTGATGAGTCTAAAAAAGTACGAGCTAATGAGAAAATATTTGAATTTCGTGGATAATTCGGATCTGAATAACGATCGTTATTTTAAGGTTCGGCCGATATTAGAAAAAGTAAGGACTAATTGTTTACAACTAGAAGAAGAAGGAAGATACAGCATAGATGAAATGATGGTTCCTTACAAAGGTACTAGAGCAGGAAATAGACGACAGTACTTTTTTTTTTTTATCGTGGTAAAATCATCAAATGAGTCCTCCCACCCAGGGCAGGGCGGCAGGGACTGTCAGACTTGTACTGACTAAAATCCACGGTGTCCTTCACGAGCCCTTTACGTACCGGGGTTACGGTGATGGGTAAGTCCCGCGACCCCGGCAGGCTCTGGCCCTCTACAGGCCCCGTCAATTTGCTGACACTCTTTGAGGCGCGCGTGGAACACAACGCGCCGTCGACCCGGGCATGGTCCATGGTCGGACAGCAAGTCGCCCATTACTCGCTGCCCGCATGCCCGCGCCTACGGTGGCCGGAAGACGACAGTACTTTTCTTGCCAAAAAAGCCCAAGAAATGGGGCTTTAAATTATTTGTAAGGGCTGGAGTTTCTGGCTTAGTGTATGATTTTCTTCCATACGGAGGTGACGATACTTTCAGATTTATTTCTTTTTTTGTTTATGAAGACAGTCTCGGATTAGGATCCAAAGTAGTTATAGTTCTCTGTAAAACGATTGTTAACTTTCATAATGTAGAATAAATATGTTTTTTAATATATTTTGTTTTTCATTTATATCTACATTTTATTCCGTAACGTGGGCACTGTTGTAAATATACAACACTGATTTCAACCTGTACATGTTCTTGTGTTTCGCAATGTAGCACATTTTCAACATACTATATTTGGATATATATATATACCAGATTTTTATTTTTATTTTTTTGAGCACTTGTAAGATCTAAATAAACAATAAATGAAAAAATAATAATAAATAAATGCAATATTTTTTTTGAGCTTTAAAGGGTTAATTAAGTAATTTTATTTTCACGAGTAAACTTTTTGAAAACTTGTTTTACTTACAAAATAAACATTACTTATTTATTATTACCATCCGTAATTTAATGATAATTTTTATGATTATACTGTATGAGTATAAAATAAGTACTCACAAACACAAACGCGAAAAATATAAAATGCTTCCTTTTTGAAGTTTCAAAATCTTATTCCCTGTATTTATCAATATGAAATTGGATTAAAAAAAAAGAAAGTTAGCTGCGTTTTCGTAAACGTTAAAACGTTCGCAATTTGATAAATAGCATTTTTTTTTAAAATATTCGTGAGTTATGTCATATGTTAGTTAGCTTGAAAAAAACTGTATGAATTGTCTTGTTGTGAACAAGATTATTGTCATTTGTTGGTATAATAATTTGTTATTATAATCATATTTCGTGTCTACAACCGCGTCTAGGACAATCAGATTCGCATTAAAATATTTTACGTGAAACTGTGGATTTTCTGAGTTTTCTACACTTTTTATAATTTGTAGTTACTAATATGTAGGTATTTAGTTGGTACTTAATTTCTCACGTAAAAAACGCTGTTTTGATGGTCTGATAAGCAGTCCTACTGTCTAATATTCAGTGATTGACTACTGCGCAACGTGTCCGGGTTCGATTCCCACACGAAAAAAATATTTTCATGATCTGCATATAGTTGTTCTAAAGGTTGTTTCCAAGGTTTGAGTGTTTGTGTATTTGAGTTTCAATGTTTGTAACGGCTACGATGTAAGTACAAGAAATTCTCATGTGAGCCAAATTTTTTTAAAAAAGGCTTTTGTTGAAAAAACGCACATGTTAGAATTTCAAAGTTTTTTAAAAATACGATGTAGTGTATTCAGTTTCATATGAAAAATTTGAATGAAATACTAGGTATGTAGGTAACTATGGTACATTAAAGAAATCAAAAACTTTCACACACTCACACACACATACCTGCAACACTGATTTCCGAAATGCAAGTTCCATAAGGTCAAAAAAGATACCCATCTAATTTAGAAAAGAAAGTACCGACAAATTTAGTGGAATTATATGTCCATTGTGTAGTGACGTAAGAATCAAAATTGCATGGCCAAAGCTGACCTTTATTTGACCGTGTGTCAAATTTTATCTGACGCAGTCTGTTAATTTTGTAATATAAAAACTATACCACACTTAATTATAATCGTCTAGTGGCCGAAATTCGCCGACATATTGTTTTAGAATTCAAACTTAGATTGTAAATTACATTCTTTTTTTTTTTCAATTTAGAACATTTTTAAGATTCAATTGTCAAAGATTATTTATTCGTCAAACGGTAAAACTCATAGTAATGATTATTTTTTTATTAATTTAATACATTTATATGTCACGTTGTATAACTTCTGCATACGACTTGGTTTTCGGGATAAAACATCACGAAAACCAAGTCGTATGCAGAAGTTGTAAAACGATCAAAAAGGTTTTAAAATCAGGGTATTTTTAAACCGAGAATAATTTTACCAAATAAAAAATAATATGAAATATTCAAGTCTTTTGTACATAACGCGATGCTGAATAAAACACACTTTAATATACATACTTTAATGCATCGAAAAAATCTTCAAACATATCTCCTGTTATTTTTAAAAGCAGTTTATCTCTTCACCAATTATGGTATTTTTTTATAATGTCTTTGATAATTATCAAAGACATTATAAAAAAATTCCATACAATTTAAAACACTAAATACATCAAATGATGCATGAATTACCAAGTAATGTATTAGTTGTTTATTTAATTTCTTTATAATGACAAATTATTTATAAACTATAAATAAAACTTTTACTACAATTAATATGTACAAAGAATAATAAAAAAAATATTAAATAAAGGGCGTCAAAGAATACGTTTACATTGCTGTCAACGGGAACAGTGCCCAGAACGCTGGTAGCATTGCCACGTTGTATGGCAATGCTGATTCGTTTGCCTAGGAATAGGCCAGCCCTCTGGTCACCTTAAGAGGCGACTAATCGCCTCGCGATATCTTTAAAAACTTTATGAGCACTCGGACCCCATGGCCCTAGAGTTTCAACCCCAAACGGCTCAATTTTCTTTTTTTTTTGTATGTTTACGATGTTATTATGATCTTTTTCTTGGCACTTTCAGGCAGTACAGTCGTTACATTTTGAAACGTACGTTTATGACATTACGAAATTATGGTTGGGGGGTGCATTGCGTTCCATGAGCCGCAAGAACTGACGGCTCAGGCTCCTAGAACTTGTTTAAGGTCACTGGCGTTTATTGTCCCCTTAAGACGATGATCTACTCATATATTCGTCCATTGAATTATGTATTCATTTAATAACTAAACGGTTATGATATTTAAATGAGTGCGTAATTTCCTCTCATTGATTGACATTCCAAACGATGTTTTTTTTTTCATATCGTGGTAAAATCATCAAATGAGTCCTCCCACCCATACGGTCAGACTTGTACTGTCTAAAATCCAAGGTGTCCTTCAATAGCCCTTTACGAACCGGGGTCACGGTAATCCGTTAGTCCCGCGACCACGGCAGGCTTTGGCCCTCTACAGGCCCCGTCACTATGCTGACACTCTTTGAGGCGCGCGTGGAACACAACGCGCCGTCGACCCGGGTATGGTCCATGGTCGGACAGCGAGTCGCCCATTACTCGCTGCCCGCATGCCCGGACATTCCAAACGATAACAGAAATTATACCGACCAACGAATTTGCATGTTAATTTAATAATCAACTGTCTTGGTTGATTTCTCTTGGCTATTATCGTTTAAAAGGTTATCGTCGACTTGAACTACATCAATATTATTTTCTATGAAGAGTAATGAATAGGTGAGTTTCATTTCAGCCGTCATGTCAAGAGTAAACAGGTCACTTTTAGACAAGCGTGTTTTACCGTCGATCACATTATTACTTATCATCAGAGGAGATTCACTGGAAGTTAATTATCTATCTCAGTTGCTATCTTCGGTTGGATTTTTGTTTGAAACCAATCAACAACCGAATTTGTCTATCGAGTCTTTTAAGGTGTCCAATCAAGTCCGTCATAAACAAAGGAACTGGATTTGGATCGAGAATGTGTTAAACTTTCTAAATTAATTAAAATATGTCATTATGCAGTCACTGATTTATTTATTTCAGTTTATTGTATTAAGCGACAGACACTTAAAAAAAAAAAAAATATGTTTGTCAAAAGTAAGTAATGTAATTTCTGTCGGTTAAAAACGCAATATTTTACTGTCAGATTATAAATATTACCTCACGCAATATTTCTACGCAGAATTGTCAACGAACTTATGATTTTCGTAGCACAACCGGCTTAGAAGAACATCAAATAAAAATCAGCAAATAAAATTGTGGGTTGATCAAATATTATCATTGCTGTCATGTTGAACAGCCTGTTTTTTGTTCCAATAATAATCCTTATTTCCTTAATAGTCTTTTTAGTGGTAAAATCATCAAATGATTCCTCTCACTCAGGACAGGGCGGGAGGGACTGTCAGACCTGTACTAATAAAATCCACGGTGTCCTTCAAAAGCCTTTTACGTTACCGGGTCACGGTAATTCGTTAGTCCCGCGACCCCGGCAGGCTATGTATATTATCAGGTTTCCAAAAATGGTTACGTTCAAACCAGAGTAGGAGTGATGGCGACTTTTTTTAAATATCCAAAGTTTAACATTATCACGTTAGTCATAACGTTAACAAACGATTTGTTTGATAAATCGGATAAGGCGATTACAAACAAATTTTAGTCTAGGTGATTATTCTACACAAGTATATGTAGAATTCACCGAATAGGTATTATCAGTTAGGGTAATTGATTTTTGCTGAGTCCTAACGACTCGGCAAAAATCATCTGATTTAAGAAGGCTACTTCCCAAATCGGTATTGTCAAGCTCTTTAGTTTTTGGGTAGTCCGTGGCGATAATACACTAATTTTATCAACAAATTCACAAGTTGGGAAGCAGCCTAATCGTACTGAACATAATTGATAACAGCCAAGTATAAATATAACACGTACTGGCTCTATTTTAAAACAGACGGCAGATAAAAAATCGACAAACTCAGTGCTATTTATTATACCTCAGTATAAACTCGTGTTCCATAACTAAAAATGTTCCTACCGATAATACTAGTAGCAATAGTCGTAATATTATTGATTATTTATCAAATAGGACGTTACAATGAAAATTATTGGAAGAAACGTGGTGTCAAGTTCTACAACAAAAATAAAGTGATTGGACCTTACTGGAGATTCTTCACTTCAAAACGTGCTCTATTCCAAGTCTTTGGTGAATTATACGAAGAATATAAAGGTGAACCGGCGATAGGCATTGGACAAATGTTTACTCCTGCATTGTTCGTTATGGACCCAAAAAATGTGCAGCATGTTTTACATACAGATTTTCAATCTTTTCATCATAGAGGATTGGAAAGTGTTGAAGGTGACCAACTGTCTGATAACATTCTCTTTATGAATGGACCTAGGTGGAAGTTGATGAGAAAGAGCATGAGTCCACTGTTCACGGCAGCAAAGCTGAAGAACATGTATTACATCATGGATAGGAGTGCTCAAGACTTCGTTGACTACTTGAAAAATAATCCAAAGACATGGGAAGGTAATTTTTACAACACATTGATAACGTTCTGCAATGCTGCAGTTTGTGGAGCAATTTTTGGTATCGGATCACGATCAACCTTCGATTCACCATTCCTTAAACTTGGAGAAGCATTATCAGCAACAAAATTCAAAAATACTTTAAAATTTGTTATGGTAGGGATAAGTCCGACACTATCCAAATGGTTGGGAATAACGCTGTTCAAGGAGCATGAAGAATTTTTCGTAGGTGCAATGCAAGAGGTAATTAAGAAGAGGGAAGCGGAAAATGTCAAGAGGCATAATTTTGCTGATTTATGTATCAGTCTTCAACGGAATGGTACTATGAAAGATGACACGACAGGTTGTGAAATGGAACCTACAACCGGATTACTATCAGCACAAGCTTTATTTTTCTTTGTCGCTGGTGTTGAACCTTGTGCCACTGTAATTTTTTCAACGTTGTCCGTACTTTGCCAGCACCCAGATATGTTAGCAAAAATTCATGAAGAAATTGATGAGCATTTCGCTAAATATAACAACAAAATTACGTACGAAGTTATTGCTGAAATGGAGTATTTAGATAAGGTGCTCAGTGAGGCAATGAGGATACTTCCTCCTAACGGATATTTGACCAGACAATGTGTTCAAGACACGGTACTACCAGTTGGTAATATCAAAATAGAGAAAGGAACAAAAATATTTACTCCGATTTACCAGATTCATCATGATCCGAGATTTTATCCTAACCCAGAAGTTTTTGATCCAGAGAGGTTTTCTAAGGAGAGGAAACCTAGTGATGATATTTATATGCCCTTCGGTATGGGTAATAGGATGTGTATTGGAGCTAGATATGCTAAATTACAAGTACTCGCTGGATTAGTGCACGTTCTAAGACATTTTACTGTGAAGTCTAAGCAAGATAGTGAAATATTTGTATTCCAAAAACACGTATTGAACGTGAGACCGGAGAATGTGGATATTCAGCTCATTCCTAGAGTTGTCAATTATAGTGATATTGTAAAACAATTTTATTAGATATCAGCAGCCTAAGAACGATCAATCTATAATAAAGATTATGGAAAGAAAAATGATCATAGTTTTATTATTCACATGTAAATTTTGATTTTAAAGATACGTATAGTATTCATTATTTGATTATAAGATTAATAGTGAGAGGTCTTTATTATTTAAATGTATACAAAAACAAATTTCAGTACCTACGTTTTTCATTGCGCGTGTATGTATTGAAATATGATGCTATGAAATATTATAATGATAATGATTATAGAAATTATGCTCATTTTTACTTACACTCATTCTTATTCATACCAAAATATCATTGCACAGTGCCATGCTAGCAGTTCAACATACTTTAATAAAAGTATGACGACATGTCAATATTAAAATGTTCCTTTGGGTGTTTGTGGCATAATGTCAGTTGCGGGGTTGCGAGAATGTTAGAAAGAGTTTCCGCAGCCCTGGAACGCAATGGGAAATTAAAGAAACAGGGTTTCAGGCTGTATGAGCCTGACACTCTTTTCTACTCCCGGAACGGTAGAAGTCATTAAAATTTGATAATTCTTTAATTTAATATTTTTTTGTATAGGTTCTTAAGTTTTATTAATATTTTTGTATCATATAGTTAGCATGTATTGTATGAAATAAAATATAGGCAGTAAAAATGACAACGGAAAAAGTAATAAAAAATTTAAACCAGAAAAAAAAATCTGGTGTCAGTGCACATGAGCTTAAGTGTACAGTCTAGACGCATATAACTTATGTAATACAAATCTCTGCTAAATAAGGAAGCTCGGTTTACGTACTCGTACACACGTCCGGGACGCTAACGATACCAGCGTATGACCTCAGAGGAGAAAGGGCACTTGTGATCGTTGTGTTTCTGCTTAATGTAAGAATATACACACCTCAGGGTCCAGATACAGTCATATTATCTTTACGATAACAATGAAAGAAAAGTAAAAAAAAACGACTGGTTGCACTCTCGGAGTGCCGGCAGAAGTGAAAACTTCAATAGTAATAAACACACACGAACATTCGCGCAAGCCCCCTGCGCCGTCTTACGAATTTTCGATCTGGTCACGTGTCCTGACGCGAGTTTAACCTTTTTTTCACCCATTCCAAAAAAAAAGCGACCTAGATCGGACGGCGAGCTACATTACTCACCGTCCGTAAGGTGTTGTCTAGCTTGGCCAAAGATCACCTCGACTTGTAGACGATTCAAAATCGGTAACTACTTGTTTAGTTCCGTTATGGAAACAGTAGTTTTAGAGTGCATGAAAAAAAAGTGTTTCGGTACTTACAGATTCTACGCTAAGTTATGCGTACGCAGTTAACCAAACCATGCATAACATGCCTTGAATAATAGTTCAACAGCCGTGCTTTTAATTGACCACAAATAGAGCTGAGGTTTCATTCATAAAACTTTTTCATTACAGTTATTATTTATACAATTGCAATAATATCGATTATTAACTACTAATTTACTACTTCTTAAAAGTAAGTATGATTGTTGTCAGTAGCAGAAGAGGCAAACTCGTAAAGACATCTGAAACGGATCTTCAGTACGACCATAAAACGAGACAATTGCCACTTCTAATACTGCGGTATCAAAATCACATTACAAACGCATAAAACAGTCACTTATCACTCAAACAGTGAGAGCAAGGGATTTCCGAACGGCAATCTTTGGACCGAAGTATTTAGGACAGCCAGCGGAGCGAAACACTTGCGACACTGTCTGGACAACACTAATGTAACCATCCCATTTAATTTTCACCTCTATGTTTACCCAATTAAGGTTTCGCGCAACTGCATGTGTTAAGCCTGCTTGTTGAAGTCTGGCCGGTTCGGAAGACCTATGCAAATAGATGTCACACCCCGTCTTGTTCTGCGTAAGTGCGGTTTAAAGGCGGAGGGGGGTTTCAAGTTATGGCGGTCGGCACCTGTAAGGCGCTTTACGATGTTGAGTATGAATGACTTTGTTCCGTTGTGAAATTATATAAATGTGTATAGTGATGCAAAAGTTTGTTTTTGTTCTAAAGGTTTCAATTTCAATGGAAATACATATAAATAATCTCCTTTCCATAAGCAAAGGACTTCAATTTTGTGTAATCTTCATTTAAATAGATTTTCTTCTAATTATTTAGTTAAGCTTAGTTGATACTTGAAGCATCGCTAGCGTTCCTCAGATCTATAAATGCAAGTGGTCCATATAACAATATCTAATGATCATTTGTATAGCAATGACATACATATTAAATTAGTATCATACAAGTCATTGTGTTCGAGCTTGCAATGAACAACGCAGAAAGATTTATACCACAATCCGTACTTGGCGCCTATCAAATGTAGAGTACTAAAAGTTGATCCGGTGGGTATTAATACCAGATTTTTAAACAATAAGTTAACTTTTGTAGTAACATAAGTGATACCAATCAAAAATTAATTTGCAAAAAGAAAGCAAAAATCACATTCTTGGACTGTTCTAGCAATGTATTTTATATTTTTAACAGGACAGAATTTTGTAGTACAACTATTATTATTTAAAAATACTTCTGTCTGCAAAGGGGTATGCAACTTTTAGTATGGACCTTGGCATCATTTTTTTTTTCTTTTCGCCAGTGATTAAATTTTGGCCACAATTAGACTACTACCTAAGAAGTCCGTAAAAAAAAAGTTTCTAAACCGTAACCAACCAGAGATAATATGGCGGTTTTAACTTTGTTCTAATCACGAGTGATTTACTCCCGATTAGAACAAAATAAAATCCGTTATATCTCTGGTTGGTTACGGTTTAGATTTTTTATTATTATTTTTAACGAAGTTCTTAGGTTGCGGTCTACTAATGACCAACATTTCATTTCAGGCGAAAGAAATAAAAATATTTTTGTCCAAATAGTTGCATACCCCTTTTGGTTGTAACATATGTGTTAAGTTACCTTTAAAAAACATAATATCAGATTTATAAAAAAAAAAATTGACCTTATCAATCAAATACATCCCAACAATTAAAATGAAATACAAACGCATGCAATGTGAACGAATTCACAATAATTCCTTCATGAGGTGCAATCACAGGATGTTACTACTTATTGATTGCATTTTATCCGTTTTCAGGTGCGTGTTCATAATTTTATGTATTTGCCAACAATGTTTGTTAATGGAATTTGTGTTAATTTAGGTAAAGTTGGTATTTGTGTGTGTTGGTCAATGGATTTGAGTTGTTCGTCAATTGGTTCTTTTTTTTTGTTCATTGGTTTCTACAATAAAAGTATTTGTATGACCTACAAGTAATTGTTCCGGGTCTGGGTGTTTGTGTACGTGAGTTTCTATGTTTGTAAACGCACCCACGACACAGGAGAAGTTCCTAGTGTAGGGCAAAGTTTTATATTTAAAAAAAAATGGTTTCTACAATATGGTTTTACAATGATGTTCTCTATACAAAAGCTTTTACTATGTCTAGAGCCATATACAATGCAACCAAGCTGTTATGGTGATAAATTGTGACGTCATTAACTATTTTCTATTATTTCCATTTCCACGTTCATTGACCTATTCACCCGTATCTTGTTCGCATAGTACATACACCAGCACATCATGCTACAACAATCTGTCAAATTTCTGTAATAGTTTTTTTATAATAAAACAAGAAGGTTCACGTTCGATGGCAAATTTTGGCATTTGGATTCGGGTAGGTTGATGTGTTGACATCTGTATATAGCATAGACATAACCACACACCTACTTTTATAACTAGTTCTGGTTTACAAATTGTATTTCAAACGATGAAGATAGAGAAACATAATTTGTTATAATACAGGACATTCATAAATTCAAGATAAATAAATAAATATTCCACAACTATCACACAACGCCATCTAGTCACAAGCTAAGCAGAGCTTGTGTTATGGGTACTAGACAACTGATAAACATACTTATATATTTCTAAATACATACATATTATAGATAAATTACACCTGGACACAGAACAAATGATCGTGCTCATTACACAAACATTTGTCCTGGGTGGGAATCGAACCCACGACCTCCGGCATAGCAGTCAGGGTCACTAACCACTAGACCAACAGGCCAGTCAATATATACGAAATACGAAAGAGATTCATAAATTCAAGATATACGAATAAGATTCATTACAACTCACTCAAATTAAAAATATTCAAAACACATATTGAGATAAAAGGCGGCGGGTGGTTGAATGGCTACAGGGTGGTAGGCGGTAGCACTATAGGCTATAAGCAGCTACAACCCTTTATACAGGATGATACAAGATATTTGTTTGAACGGAGAGAGACTGTCTGGTTGATAGAGTGTTGTAAAGATACTGGTTTGAAACGTGGCAAAACAGTAGATTAAAAAATATTGTCCGAGGCTAGGAATTTCTACTTTATCGTGGGTGCGTTTTCAAATATTTAATATCACATACCACTAACACCTATAACAACTACTTGAAGGTCATACAAATATTTTTTTTTGTGTGTGAATTAAACCCGCGATATGCAACAATCGCTCAGCCACTGTGCCAACTGTACTGTTTTTTTTTTTTTAAATATCGCGTTCGATTGGCTAAATAAATACCTCTCAGATTTACTTTTAAAGTTACTAAGTAACGTAAGTTAAAAGTGTAATAGTGTTGATTCGTGGACTTATGCCTTGAATCTATTAAGATAACCAAAACCATTATAGAATAATAGTCAACCAACCAACATTAAAGACATGCGCATTTCCTCATAGAAATAAATGTATATCATATTCTAAAGCGTCATATCGTCATATATACATGCATAACAAAGACCACACAAAAGGAATCTGCTATCACTTTCTCCTTCACCAACAACAGACAAAACAAGCTTATTCTGGTCCGACAGAATTAACTACACAAACAAAACAGTTAGGAAAGCACCCTGTTTTCCTACCACCCCTCGAAAATGTCCCCCTACCCTCAACTCAGCCACTCCCACAGCGGGTGGAGGGGGGATAAAAGCTCAGTTGCCCGAGCGCTTTCACAGTGAGCGGACGTGTTGTGCCCACGCCTAGAAAAAACAAATATAAATTAAAATGTTAATGATGATGTGAAAGTAAATTGGTGATACAGTGCTTCCTATAATGTCTTCCTGTAGTGTTTCATGGAGTTATGCTGTTGTGTTGACGTAGTATGTATTGCCTATTGTTTTATTGCGGCTTTTCGTTCAAGTGTTAGATCAGTTGGTGGTCCGCAGTGTGCGGTAACGTTCAATGTAACGATGTTGCTGCTTAATCCTCATAGAAGTATAGATACAAATTTTTCAATTGAAAGTATTTTAGTTTGAATAAAGGTATTTGGTCAGCTGTGGTGGCCTTAAAACATTTTAACAACGCGGATTGATTCTTATACGCTTCTGAGAGGAATCAATGTTATTCGCATCTGTTTGTTTGCCTTCATTTATATCTGTTTCAATGTTATTTTTGAAGAAAATATTGATTAAAGAACATGACGTAATAAAATTAAATCCATAGCAGAAAAAACTTCTTGCATCTATTCCAAGATATAATGTATTTTTGTTTATTTTGTACCAGAAATAAAGATTTTTAATAGCCTGTTCGAAGGATCAGGGCGAGAAACTAAAAGGCCAAAGGTCATCGCATCGCGCAAGCGAAAGTAGATAGGCTTTACGTCAGACCTAGTCTATGTATTACTTTAACATCTAATCTATTAGACAATAGAATAAAATCTGTATACATTATCGTATTGATCAAAACCTAGTAATAAATTAAATTAGAAGATCTTGGATAACAGGTTTGAGAAGCAAAAAATGTTGTGTTCTTCATTTGGCCTATATTGTGTGCCATTGCTGGAGCTCCCCAACTGCGGAAAATAGGCCATCAATTTAGAATATTTTTATCAACTTCTTTTTTTTTCTGTGTCGGCTTGTGGTCGAAATTCGACCAAAAGTCATTTAAATTCTAAGTTTGAAAAAAAAAGCATAATGATTTCTAATCTTCTTCCCTATGTAAACTTTAACTAAACCCAATGTCACACACATTCGGGTACAAAGATTTAGCTTCATGCGTTAATTATTTAGATTAGGGGTCATAAACTTCAATTTAGAAACCGGATACATACTGTGTATTACACAAATAATAAGGCCTGTCTAGTGTCTAGGTCACGTATGTCTGTCTATTGTGCCTTCGTCTACGATCATTATTTTCGCCTGGCGCCAATAGTTTTAGGCTGGACGTAATTCTCGTTGGACCTTTTTGGTTGATGGTTCTTTGGTCGCATTTTTCATAATATATTCACTTTTACTTTTAGATTTTCTTGTCTTGTTTCTTGACAAAGCATTTTAATGAGGAAATTGTTTTAAGATTCCTTCTCTCTCTCTCACATTTATAACATTCTGAGTAAATAATAATTAAGGCAAGATTTTTTTCAATATTCCACCCCTCTTTTAATTAAGTAAGTTTCAAATAAAAGATGCGTATTCCAATGGATTAATTAACTTGGACTTAGCTCTTCCTTCAACTGGAGATAGGAGATGTCACACATTGTGTATTTGTTCATAATATTTGTTTAATAAATGTTGTAATTATATTTCCTGGTGGTTTTTGTAAGCTAATAATCTTTTTATTTTGTTCACAGGCATATAAAGGATCAGTAGTTCAACCATAAAATGCGGCGGAGCCTTTCATGACAATCGAGTAGAAGTTAACTCTGCAGCTAGAACCTAGAAACCTGAATATGGCACTATTCAATAATTCCTTTTCGAGGACTTACCATCACTTATTCACCGAATTAGCTGGTAAGTAATTATTTCCTTTGTTAATTTAGGCGTATTCATCATTTTCCCTACCATGATGGGGTTGGCTTCCATTCTAACCAGGTGTAGCGTGAATAGGTATATGTATTTGTATAGAGTCTGTCTAAAACTGGGTCATACAACATGCCACTTGGTATGACATGTTGCGAGCCTTTCGGGCTTCTGACTAGAGAACGCGCCACCACTCATGACCTTTTTTTAACGTGTTAAAATCATCAAATGAGTCCTCCTACCCAGGGCAGAGCGGGAGAGACTGCCAGACTCGTACTGACTAAAATCCACGGTGTTCTTCAATAGCCCTTTACGTATCGGGGACACGGTAATTCGTGAGTCCCGCGACCCCAGCACCACTCATGACCTGCGGTAAAATTTTGGTTCTACATTTTTTTGAATACAATTTGAGAATTTGAGTCGTGGCGCAGACTATAAACAGTTACGGCTGTCAAAGATCTACTAATGACCGGTCCAACTGCTTATGTGCTTTGCGAGTCACAAAGGAAACTCGAAATAATAGATGTTCATTGTTCACCCATGCACAGACCAACTTCAAAACTTTACCTTGAAGATTGAAAGCTCCTCATTAAACGAATTCAAATCTTTGCCTATTTGTAGCAGAACCTTTTAGGAATGTTATATGCAGAATCATCAAATGAGTCCTCCCACCCAGGGCAAGGCGGGAGGGACTGTCAGACTTGTACTGACTAAAATCCACGGTGTCCTTCAATAGCCCTTTACGTACCGGGGTCACGGTAATTCGTTAGTCCTGCGACCGGATATTATACACTTAGCAAGCTTTAGTGTTGATGATCATTACAATGTTACAATTAAAACAATTTAAACAAGAGCGTGTCAGGCCACGCTCAGTGTAGGGTTCCGTAGTTTCCCGTCCGTTACAATAAGTGTTAACAAATAGCCTTTTTTTAAACTTGCGTGTTAAAAAAAGGTTATTTGTTACGTTGACATTTTGAACTTTGATAAAAAGGGAACCCTAAAAACGGGCCCACAAAGGACGGTGATAACTAAAAAAAGAGTTATAGATTCCAACCGCACATGGAAAGTTCGAGAAAATGTTGTCTATTTGAGTCCCACCACGAGTAGTGGGTAGGGGTTGTAGCATGGAGTGATAACCGGCGTCATTTAGTAATTTAAAGAACCATTTATGAACTGGTTTTTACCTTAACATTTTATGCGTTTGATAACTTTGGAATGCGCGAACCGATTTCAATAATTCTTTTTTTGTTTGAAAGAAGATACGTTCAGAATAATGAAATACGTAAACGAAGTTAAGAAAAAATGCTTGTATATATGATTAAATAATTGATTATACTACAAACTTAGTCCAGGAATTTTGTACCACCTTCTTGTTTTTTTTTGCACAAAAACTGTTCTTTCCATCAAGTTCAAAATAATTTTCCTAGAAAGTCCTTATAAAGTTCTACTTTCCAGATTTTTTTCATATTTTCTAAACTTATGGTTCAAAAGTTAGAGGGGGGGGGACACATTGTTTTTGACTTTAGGAGCGATTATTTCCGAAACTATTGACATCATCAAAAAATGATCTTAGTAAACCCCTATTCATTTTTAAATACCTATCCAACGATATATCACACGTTAGGGTTGAAATTAAAAAAAAAATCACTTTCTATTTTACATATAGGGGGGCTACCCTAAAAAAACATTTTTTTCCAATTTTTATTTTTGCACTTTGTCGGCGTGATTGATATACATATTGGTACCAAATTTCAGCTTTCTAGTGCTAACGGTCACAGAGATTAAGCGAGGACGGACAGACAGACAGACAGACATGGCGAAACTATAAGGGTTCCTAGTTAACTACGGAACCCTAAAAATGAATGACACCAGCCCATACGTTCACTTTTCAGAGCACTTAACACACAGAAAGTGAAAGAATAATTATTGAGGAAAATTGCTATAGAAAACAGATCTAGAGTTAATGATAGTTTGTTATAATTATATCACACTGGCGAGATAATTAATTATTAAAGATATAACTTTCATGGACTTTATTATTATCTAAAACACGTTTTTGATCCATATTTTTTCTTTTAAAAAACGTCGACAGCAGTAGGAATTTCTTTTATGACGTGAGTGCATTAGGGGAACAGTGTATAAGACGGGGACGCAAGGTATAATGGGGACATACACTCTTTAGGCATACTTCGCACAACACAACACAAGTTTGCCTTAAGTGTGTGATTTCCTATCATACTCCGCGTCCCTGTCTTATATATTGTTCCCCTACAAATATAAAACTTCCCCTACATACACAAACATCCAGACACGGAAAATATTTGTTTCGTGCGGGAATCAAACGTCAGTCACACCACCTGTTTGTTTTGCGTCGTAGCAATAAAATTATCACTTTGGCTATTAACGAGAGACTTTGCACAAGTTTTCGCACCTAACCTGCTAAAAATGTGCAATACCCACATCGTCAAAATGGTACATCTCGAATTCGCGGTTCGCTTGCAGCTTACGATGACATTTCGTCGAGGTCACACGACCATTTTGTTTTATGCCACCGTAGTATGATAGTTACTCAATTCCCGGCTATTTTAAATTTCCAGACTTTAAATTGAGGTGCTAACTCTTTTATTTTTAGGGTATTGATATTGTTCAAATTGAATTCATGGCCAGATACAAGACACCGGTATAAAAAAATGGTCGCACCTGTAACCCCTAGAGGTTTCAGCAGAGGTTGTGCCTTAGTAATTACGGATTATTCTGGTCTGTCATCTTAAAATATCGAAATATCAGAATAGAAAGTGTGATCTATTCCCTTTTAAGATACGAAGGTACAGTTTGAACTTTATTCTTTCTTTTACGGTTTCATCTGTCCTCATAGTATCTCATAGGGGATAGATGAAACTTTTTGTTCCTGGTTTACACCCATAGTCTTTAATATTTGAATTCTTAGTAGAAACTGTGCATGTTCTTCTTCTTTGCGTGTCGATGTACTCAAATTGCATCCCAACCAATACGTAGCTACCCGCACAGCTCTGTCATTTGCCTCATTCAAATCCTGGAAGGTGCAGGTGGTTGGACAGGATGGTCACGAAAGGAGATGGGAAATTCCTGTACAGAGGCTCCGCACTGGCATTGTGTTTGGGATGAGTCTAGTATGCCCCATTTGACCAGATTATTTTTACAGCGGCCAACCTGGGCTCGCAATCGATTGAGAGATTTTCAGATCGGCCACTGCAGTTCAGAACCAGGTGGGAGGTGCTCTGCTGGATTGAGGAAATAAGGAGGGGTGGGGGTTACTTACTCTCTACAGTTCGCATCTCTCATCTGAGGCATTGTTTTCTGAGGGATTTGTAAGTCTCAGAAAACTTTTAGGATTTTTTAAGCGTGGAGGAGGTAATTGATGCCCGTACAGCGGATGACGGTTATCTCGCTCCTGTGTCCCCTTTTTAATGCGACTGCCCAATACCTGCCAAAGGATATATCATTGCAAGAGGCGTTGATTTTAAACATCTATTGATGACTCAAACTCGAACTCAAACTGTGCATGTTGAAACGTGAGATTAATAGTCTTTCAGCAGAATGATAATCATGACGGCTATGTAACATCATATTACGCAAAACAATAATGACTAACGGACATGCTCTAAATTTCACTATCATTTCAAATTACTTTTGAAAAAGGCTTAGGCTTAATTAACAATGCTTATTTGTGTAATTTGTTGAGTACTTCATATATTTTTGCCGTTAGCCAAGAAGCTTGTGTTATGTATTCCACGGCCATTAAAATCATGTAATTAATTAAAATAAAAGTAGACATTTTGAAACGGAGGTTTATTTCGGACACATTATTATTTCGATATTTGGATTATGACTGTATATTTACGTAAGAAAACCAAGATCTAGATAAAGCCACCTCAATAATTGCCAAGTTCATGGTAGGTGGTTATTTGGAACGTTAAAAAGTGGAAAGTCACTGTTTTTAAAAGAAATTTATCAGTAAATTATAATTTAAGGTCATGTGCGTAGCATTTGTAAACACGCACGGTGTGCTTGGATGACCAGATGAATAGGGACGAGGCGAAAGGAGTATGTAAGGATCGCTCGTTGCAGGTGGCGTTCTGTAGTTTATGCCTTCCAAATCTTCTAATTTATGTATGTATGACTTACAAGTAGTTGTTCTAGGTCTAAGTGTTTGTGTTTGTTTCTATGTTTGTAAACGCACCCATGGTACATGTGAAATTCCTAGTGTGGGAAAATAAGTAATTCTTAAGTAATTATATTGACAGGACAGAATATTGAAGAGTAGCTTAGAAGATTCAAATCCATTGATAAAGCTCTGTTACTCAGTTACGCAAAAAAGACTGGACAAATATAAGTGGAATTTCGTACACACATTTCAATTCACAACTTGGACTTCTGGCATTACAAGCATTCTATGCGTTAATAGAATGCTTGTAATGCCAGAAGTCCTTTTTGGGACATAACCGAACTCTGCTCGGGTTAAGCCGTTAGTTGTACCATTCAACGAACAATTTTCTTCACAATATTTTTGTTTTCAATCTAAAAGATTAACAAAAAATATTTGACCCGTAATTTTCTTTTGTTAAGAAAACCAAAAACGACCAAGATCCAACGCTTCTAAAATTCACAAAACGTCAATCGGTCGGTAGAATTTTACAAGGGTTATGACGTCACAAGCCCCCACTCCCGCAATTCGAAGTGTTTTATCTTTGTCAATATTCACTGATTAAAAAGAACAAAAACTACGTGTTCATTATTTTTCAATACTCTGACTGATGGACTAAATAGTTTTTCAATTTATTTATGTGTCTATTTTAAACACTATTTCTAATAGAGCATTTTCCAAATTCCAGATCCCAGAACAAACGACTGGTTCCTGATATCAAACCCTGCTCCCGGTCTCACTATCATCGGCCTGTACTTATACTTCTCGCTGAAATGGGGGCCGAGATACATGGCAGACAAGAAACCTTACCAACTACAAAAGACTTTAATCGTTTATAATTTTATCCAAGTCGTCGTTAGCATCTGGTTGTTCAATGAGGTTAGTAACTCTTTTCAATAAGGGAATAAGGTTGAAAATGCTACAGCTGAAGAACCTTTTTTTTATAGTGGTAAAATCGTCAAATGAGTCCTCCAGTCCAGGGTGGGGCGGGAGCTGTCAGACCCGAACTGACTAAAATCTTTTATTTTAATTTTGATTAAATTTAAACATTTATTTTTAAAGTGAATATGTCACTAAATATTCTGTGAATGAAATAATATTTCAAGCGTCTACCTTTTACCGTTTTCAATATCAACCTAAAACAATAAAAAAAATCACTTTCGTTGCCAAAGTGCATAATGGTAATTTACAGATGACAGCACATCAAACTACCTTATCACAATAGTGGAAGGTTAATGTTCGATTGGTAAAATTTGACAGATTCGGGTAGGTTGACCTGCTGGCGTCTGAACATGTTTTCATCTTAAATACTTGTTTATTCAAACCTTTTTGTTAATGTTTCCAGGGCCTCGCCGCCGGCTGGTTGAGGACTTACAGTTGGAAATGCCAACCGGTTGACTTCTCAAGATCGCCGCAGGCTATGAGAGTAAGTATAGATCTCTACTATTTTGCTGTGGCATCAATTTCTATGTTACTTCTTCCAAGAATACAATTTAGGATTCTAGGCAAATGTATAGAGAATAGATAGATGGAATTCATAACCACGCGGTAGAAAGTGCCGGACAATAAACAGTGAATTAAAATGTTATGAATAATACATTTAATATCATGGATTTCTGCAGAGTAACGCCTGATTATATAATTATTTAAAACAGTAAAAGACAAATAAGTGATCCTATCGTTAAAGACGATATTAGATTTTATGGAAACTGAAGTGTTGGGAGCACACGGGATGTCGGGATACAGAGTCCAGGAAATAAACAGCTGTTCACGGTTACAAGTATTTAATCCGACTGACACTTTCCCTTAAAAAAGTCTGATTCTCAAAATGGCTGAATCTTTAAAGCCTGATTCAAAAACTAAACTTTTTTGGATATAAAATTATGATTGATGTCATTGACATTGTTGACCTTCGCGTCGGGCAATCCCCAACATAACAATAAGAAAATGATGCTGATACTAAACAGTGATAATATTGAACGCTTTGGAGTATTTTATAATGATGTGAGGTAGACCATCAATACATATTATAACTTTTCTAGCCTGCTCTGTCCCCGGGCATGCGGACGGCGAGTAATGGGCGACTCGCTGTCCGACCATGGACCATGCCCGGGTCGACGTCGCGTTGTGTTCCACGCGCGCCTCAAGGACTGTCAGCATAGTAACGGGGTCTGTTGAGGGCCAAAGCCTGCTGGGGTTGCGGGACTCACAAATTACAGTGACCCCGTTATGTAAAAGGCTATTGAAGGACACCGCGGATTTTAGTCAGTCAAGTTTGACAGTCCCTCCCGCCCTGCCCTGGGTGGGAGGACTCGTTCGATAATTTTACCACGATAAAAAAAAAGCCTGCTCTGTCCCACTCCTGGGCAAAGGCTTCCCTCCAGTCTTTCCACCTTTTACGACACTGTGCGTCCTCGTTCCAGTTCGAACGGAACCTGTCAAGTTCGTCCCGCCATCTTATACGTGCAAGAGGCTATTTTACTCAAAAAAAGTCCGAAAGATAGATTATCAAAAAACATTTGACCCGTATTTTTTCTTTTGTTACTTAAACCAAAATTGATGGATATACAACTCTTCTAAAAATCGTCAAACGTCACTACGTTTTGTGAGTTTTAGAAATGATGTGTCGAAAAATTATACAAACCAAGTGAGGTTGGTATAATTTTACAGACATTATGACGTCACAAGCCCCCACTCCCGAATTTCGAAGCGTTTTATCTTTGTCAATATTCATTGATTTAAAAAAACAAAAAGTACGTGTTCATCATTTTTCAATACCCTGTTAGATTTTGTAAACTACCCTATTGTGTAATTTAGAATTTTACAATCAGTCTGGCGACGAATTATAAACATTTTTCTACTTTCTTGTGGAATGAAATAGATTTTATGTCTGTTTTTGTCCACCTGACAACAGGATTATCGGTTCGCCTAAACAGGCGTGAAAAGTCAACGCACAAAAAATACTTTCACGTTTGTATCATTATTTAGGAAGTTAGGATTGTTTTGTGGTTGGCCAATTAAACAAAAACACGAAAGATTTAAAGTGTGAAAGATGATATTTAAGCTGGAAATAAAAATAAAAAAAATGTTAAAAATTAAATGACAAAAAATTATGTACATATTTGTAAAGATTCTTAAGACACAGAACAGTAAAACAAATACCAAAGTAATAGTAGGTATTACAGTAACCCACTATACACATACACGTAACATGAAGCACTAATGCAATTACACGATCTAGATAGCCAAAGTTGTACGGAAACGCACGAACATCAATAACAACAGTCCGTTTCATACACTGTCGTGCTAAACAGTCTCCGTTCCTTCACTTTATATATCGTGTTTATTTCTATCAAGATACATGCGTAATTATGAGCTCTGCATAATGCTTCACAGTAAAATCATCTTTATGTTTGTTAGGATTTTATTTTTTTATCGTGGTAAAATCATCAAACGAGTCCTCCCACCCAGGGCAGGGCGGGAAGGACTGTCAGACTTGTACTGACTAAAATCCACGGTGTCCTTCAATAGCCCTTTACGCACTGGGCTCATGGTAATTTGTGAGTCCCGCGACCCCGGCAGGCTTTGGTCCTCTAAAGGGGGGGGGGGGGATTATTAATCTATGAGGAATAGCGAACAATATTAAAATATTAAAACGCCCCGTCATTCTAGCATTCGGACTTACTGTTCGGAACCACTCGCGAGCTGAAACCATCTACAGTCCTAGTTACAAAAGACATAGTAACTTGTAAAAAAATGTGAAAGTACTGTAGTTGCTCATTTTAAATCGTAGATCTCTATGGAGAAGAATATACAAGAAGACTCTAATACTGAACAAAAACTATCGATTCTAACGATTAAAGTAAATAAAACAGAAAAATTAAGGCATTTTAAATGGCTGTTAACACAGCCACGTTTGAGAAGCAGACCGGTCATTATGAAAAGCAATGCCCTAATGATGAAATAAGCAATAGAAAACAATCGAATGCTTTCAGTGCTGTTTTATGACTGGAAAAATGAAAAGCAACAATTGGTATATTGATAGCGGGGTCAGAAAACACATGACAGCGAAACGTTAACATCGTTACATTTGTAAATGGTGTGGAAAATTACATCAAAGTTTCAGATGTATTGTGCATACCACAATTACCAACCAACTTGTTTTTCGTGAGTCAGTTGGTAAAAAATGGCAACAGTGTAGTTTTCAATGAAAACGTTAAGTTTGCAAAAGATTTTCTTTAATAATTCTGCTGGGAGAAATTTCTTAAATAATTTGCAGTACCTTTGTACTACAGTTTTATACCTGTATTGTTTTCATATTATGTTTTGTGTGTACATAAATAGTTCAATAAATAAACAAAAAGCTATAAGGATTATAACGGCAACCATTGTTTCATTTTTTACATCTACCTTTTTCCAAAATGACACTACTAATAATACTTCCTTTTTTAATTTCCAGGTTGCAACAGGTGTCTACATATACTTCCTGGCCAAAATGTCTGAACTTCTCGACACGATTTTCTTCGTCATCAGGAAAAAAGATAGGCAGATTACGTTCCTCCATTTGTATCATCATACCGTGATGCCCATGATATCTTGGGGAGCTACGAAGTACTACCCTGGAGGACATGGGACTCTCATAGGAGTGATAAATTCCTTCGTTCACATAATCATGTATACGTATTACATGTTCTCTGCTATGGGACCTCAGTTCCAGAGGTACCTGTTCTGGAAGAAGTATATTACCACATTGCAAATGGTAAGTTTTCATGACTTTTTAGTTTTATTACCTTATTTTTTTTTAATCTCAAGCAACGACTGATTGTGTGAATCTCGGTAATTTAATTTAATCAGGTGTTTCACTAAAACGGCTTCAACAGGCGTTAGCACTTTGGCGTGGACACGCGGCGTCAGACCCCTCTTTGAGGAAAAGCTGGAGCAGCGCCACACCGTCCTTACATTGCTCTTGACACAGGTCCTCACCGGACATGGCTGTTTCGGGAGGTTCCTGTCTAATTGAGCGGGCGAAATGCCTGGGAACATACGTTGCAGGTGTGCAAAGTTTGGGCAGAGCACTGCCGTGTCCTCACGGAGGTGATAGCGACGACCTCTTGCACCCGGCATTTTTCGAGGCTATACTGCGGGGCGAGACGGAATGGGAAACGACTGCCTCCTTCTGCGAAGTAGACATGCTGGCGAAGGTGGAGGCGGGCGTCGTAAGGGACAAGTCAGCCCGAACCTCCGACCCAGCCGCCGCCGCCGTGGCAACAGACGTCGCGAGACGATTTCTAGCAACAAAATATCTTTGGGGATTACTGATCGTACTTTTCACCAAGAATTAGGTCTAATTGCTAAAGGATTAATCACTCACTCGTACTAGCGCCTCGTCTTAATTAATTTTATAGTTTGTCAGTAAACTAACTACAGTATTTTTTTTGCCTTTCAATTCTGTCAGGTGTTGTGCTTAAAGAACTTCATTGCAACTTAGGATCTCTATGAGGCTCCGTTAGGGGACTGCGAGATCTTAAACTTACTAAAACTTTGTTCTTTCGTTATGTTGTCGTATTCGTTTTTCTTCTACGTAACTTTGGGCAGCAATCGAAATGGACACGCATTTTATAATGTTACTGATAACACCATTTTTACATTTATTTTTCTAATTCCAGCTCCAGTTCTGCATTGCCTTCCTCCACTCCGCTCAGCTCCTGTTCTACGAATGCGGTTACCCTCGTTGGTCCGTCGTCTTCACTCTTCCTAACTCTATTTTCTTCTACTATCTTTTCTATGATTTCTATTACAAGGCATATGGCAAACCTGGCAAAAAGGGAGATGATGACAAGAAATCTGAAGCTAAAGAAATAACTAGCAATGGTCACATGAATGGTAAAGCCATTTCCAATGGAATTGCGAATGGCAAAACGAATGGTATACCTAATGGTACAGCTAATGGTAACGCAAATGTTGTAGCTAACGGTAAAAAGATCGATTAAGCAATGTGATCAGTACTTGTAAATATTTTTGTTGTTTAATACCAATACCAATCTTAGTTCTAGCTAATTTTGATTATTGATTACTTTTAGAAGAAATCCATGTAACGAATGTCGAACAAATTCTAACTTAAATTCACTTTCTTGTACCGTTACTGGGGTAGTAAGTACTTTTGCATTGGCAAACAT
The DNA here is from genome assembly GCA_943136025.2 of Agrotis puta. Taxonomy (NCBI): domain Eukaryota; kingdom Metazoa; phylum Arthropoda; class Insecta; order Lepidoptera; family Noctuidae; genus Agrotis; species Agrotis puta. The sequence continues at coordinate 3,074,613 of OW964168.2, forward strand.
CTTGTAGATGTTATCCAATGTTAACTTCAGTACTTCTAATTTGTTGGATTTTTTATTGTTTAATTATGTTAAGTCTTCAGTTACTATAAGAATGTTACGGTGTATATACTGTAGATTGTTACATCAAATATTTAAGACATTATTGTTTAAAATTAGATGATAGTCTGAGTATATTGCCATGAAACTCGAAGTACCGTGCTTTGATACCTCTGCCCCATTAAAAATATTTCGAAATCGTTAAGTAAGTGTTGAGATGTTTGAAAACTTTTAATATTTCGTGCTAAGTGTTTACCAAAATTATTAAAAAAAAACGCTTGTTTATTTACAAGTTCGAAAACATTCTGATACCGCTGCTCTTTTATGTATACTCGTACATACAAAAAAAAATACGAGTATACATAAAAGAGTCAAATACTCGTATGTAATGGTGGATTCCTGTAGATTTCTTTAGGGTTCACAAAATATCTACTGTCAATTTAACTACTTTATCTAATAAATTGTGATAGTTACACTGTCTTCCATTGATTTAGAATATTTTTTCAAAGTTAAACTAAATTGCTGTTTAGGGATATTTTTTTTTCTTTAGTTTGATCGGGTTCTATGATAGGTATCCCGATATTTTCTTTAATTTAGAAATTAGTTGATACTTAAACGCGGAAGACTTCCAAACTGGTGGCCCCAACTCGTTTCAAACGATAGTATATAAATAGCGCTCGCCTCCTTCTGCGAAGCAGTCATGCGAAGGAGGAGGCGGAACGCGTGAGGGAGAGGACAATTTTAGATCATCCATGCTTTACTGCCTTGTTCATTGATAAACTTTATTAAGAAAAAGAAATATTGTCTTTCAGCTTTATAAAATAGTTGTTGAGTTGATGAATAAATAGATGTCTTTCCATAGCATTAAATGACGCAATGAAAACATTTTCACCCTTACCGCCAATATATTAATAGGTATACTGGTTTTCTACGATTAGCTGGCGTATAGCAATATAGATTTCTTTAAGCTCAATACCAAAATATATGACTAAAGGTAATGGCACACTGGACTGTAACAAAACAGCGAGTTCAACATAGTTGATTCTTTTTTAAATAAACTATCTTATTTTTAGTTTTCTATTGCTAGGTTTCTTTCTTATCCCTGAAAAATATGAGAAATCAATAAATTTTAAGGAGAGAGAAAAAATATTATAACGTATCCGCTTAGACTCATACTTCTATTTATAGTAGGGTTGCCTCGATTTATTCGCCGGAAAATATAACATTTCTAAAATTGATCATAAAGTTCGCTTACAGCAGATTCAGTATTCTTCATTACTCATTGATATCATCATGGGAAACTAAACATTATTATGATACAGTGAAGTGTGCTGTTACTTTAAATTAAAATACAATCGTTCAAGCATCTTTCCTTATGTAGTTGCACGTTTATACATTAAATAATTGTACATTTGCGTAATCGGGTTTGTAATGTTTAATAAATATATATGTGACTACAACATAACGTGTTCTTTTACTGTTCTCCTATAATAACATCATGTCTGTGGAAACTAAAGGTTGGTCTACGCTATAGAGCCGAGCACGAGCTAAGCACAAGCCGAGCCACTCCATTCGCGGTGTCAAGTGTTTGACGGCACGTTTGGCGAAGTGGCTGAGCTGTATGAACTGCAAGTAGTTGTTACGGGTCTGGGTGTTTGTGTGAGTGAGTTTTTATGTTTGTAAATGCATCCACAATACAGGAGAAATTCCTAGTGTGGGGAAAAGTTTAAAAAAAAAAATGTACGCCAGCTCATCAACCTATCTCAATCTGTTAAATTTCTTTTAACAGATTGTCTACCTTATCACAATAGTAGAAGGTTAATGTTCGATTGCTAAAATTTTACAGATAGGGGTAGGTTTACCTGCTGGAGCCTGTACAACTTATCACAAGATTACTGTATTTTATTTATAGCATGCTGCGTTCTAAAAAACCCATAAAAGTAGAGTAAGTAATAAAAACAAAATAAAATAAATTTGACAAAAATCATTTATTTTAAGTTCATTCATCCGTCTCAATAATAATTCACTAATAATTTTCGTTAACATAAGTACCGGATAATAAATAGTTTTACACTTAAGGATTTAAAAAAAATCATAAACTAAAATTATTTCGACATTTTGTGTATTTTACATATTTCAAATCAGTAAAAAATAAACTATTAATCGAGTATTTCACTAATCAATAGGAAATATTTAATTTAAACTTTAAATGAACACATTGAGTTCGAAATGTCCTGAAATTCCTGAAAGAAAATATATTTATAAATATTACAATTTGGACCCCCAGCCAACTGTATTGGCCTTAATTTGGTAATTGATGTAATAATTGATTTAACCTTAAAACATTAAATTTACTTTATTCGTAAGAGAGCCTCCCATGAGGCGATGCGACGCAATTCGACCGATTCCAACCACAAGACAGTGAAAACCAACCTTACCACTACGATATATGACATAAAACACTTTGTTATCTACGGTTAGATGAAAAACAAAACACGCTCGCCACGACGAGGTCAAGTCAATCGAATTGCATCATTATTTCGCAGTAGCAAAGTTGATTTTCATTTAAAGTTAGTAGAAATTGCAAATCGCACGAATCACGTCATGGGTCACCCTTAGGCCTCATTTAGACAAGGCGAGAACTTCCATGCAATTTAGACTACATTGCGGTATTTGTTTAACCAACTGAAATTTTTGCCCCTCCATAGTCCGGAGTGTAACGCTGCTCGCATGCAATTTCTTGCATCGTCTAAATGAGGCCTTAGACTTCATATTTTTAACATAAACAGCCTTATAGCCTTATGTAAACACTACTGGCTTCTACCTAAATGTTTCATACAAAGAGTACAGTTACAAGTACGTACTATAAGCCCAGCAAAATATGTATAGCCTGCACTTCGCAAAATACTGAAGTGATTTTTTCATAGAACAACAATAAATTTATTAAACCCTTTTGAGTAATAATGGGATTGGATATGAAGTTGAGGAGCTTGTCAATCTTCCCAATTAAGCCGTGCTTGCCGAGGTTGATCTATGGATGGATGATCATCTATCACAGCGAGTTTCAGAAAGTACGGTAAGCCGCGGAAAGCCCCTGGTGTTGTTTGTTGATCGTACTAATCTTGGGTCCATAGAGGTCAGATTGGTAGTCGCTCCATGCAAAATTACTGATATTCATTCATTCGGTTCATTCGGAAGCCGACCCCAACATAGGTAGGGAAAAAGCTAGGCAGATGATGATACGTAGCAAAATATACTCCGTCTGCTGTCCTGTAATTTTATCCCAAAAGTTTAGGAAGGCCCGATGGTCCTCCCACTGTATGGACCGATAACATTGTGAGCGTCGTGGGTAACCAATGGATGTAAGACTTGCATTGCAAGTGGCTTTTTTCAGAAGTAGAGGTCTTTTGGATGATGATGATGATGAGGATTATAAATTTAAATCACTTCAGATATTAAAATCACTTTTAAAATTTGCCAAGTGCGTACATATTCGTACTCGCAACTGTGCCAATTAAGGCACTCATTTAGTCATGATAAAAATTCTAAAGAATCGCTATATAACTTCACAGCCCAAAAAAAAATCTTAACTACCGTCCCTTTTGTTCCAACACTGAATTTTATATCAGCTGTCGTAATTTTTTACAAAAAAATTGAAAAAATTAAGTGTATGTCCCAAATTTTTCATTTTTTTTTGTATTCTTCTAAATTACTATTTACAAAGATCTTGATAAAATTCAAATTTATACAATAGAAATCACGAAACAATTTACAAAACTTTTACAAAACATATATTATATGAAATGTCAGTGCAATCACAAAAGTTTCGTTGAATATACTTAAAACAATATTGTACACCCTAAACATTATAAATTTTAAATAAAGTGTGTAAAAACCATCAAATCTGATATCATTTTAACTTTATTACAACTTCAATAGCTTAGCTTTGGAAAATTTTATTTACATTGATGCCAGCTATTATGAAGAAGTATGAAAAAGGAGGTATGCTAAACCGACCCCAAAAGAATTAGAGATAAACAGAAAAAAAAATTGATAGGGACAAGGCTATGTGTGGGGAAAGACTTAAGCTAAATATGTAGCTGTACACACATCCTCGTATTTATCGCAGTGGATTTTCACCGAACTATCATAGAACGGCACCTCGCCATACCAACAGGTAATAGACTGTTTCTGAGCCATTTTAATGATAATAATTACTGTGTTTTGATAAAAATGTTTTTGAAGCTACACAGGTATTAAAACACTCGCGTGATAAACAGAGTCACAGGGCAGAGTTAATACCCACACTCGTGTTTTACTATACCATACCATACAACTACTGCATAGATTAAAAAAATGCGCTAATCTTCTTTTTGAAGGCACACTGATGGCATAGGCAGTTGAGCTAAAGAGGATAGTCCTTTTCTATTTTTGTTATAGTTTTGTCTATAGAAGTTTAAAAAGAGTAGGAGAATGACTCCTGTGTTGCATGAGACGAATATGGCGACACCCTTGGCTGGGGGACAGTCTGATATTCTCACAGTTGCAATGTATTGAATGATGATAGACACGAACTGGATCTGTGGAGAACAAAAAAAAAATTGAGAATGGGAAAGTACTTTTTCTTGAAATATTTGTCCGTTGGCGATATTTAAGCCATACTGAAGAGTTTCTTTTAGACTATCCAGTAACACGTAACCAGCGGTGACCCAAAGGTGATAGCAATGGATTGGCTGCAATAAAATTAAGATAGTGACGTAGATCAGCCTGGGAGAGAACTCTGTCCACCAGTGGACGGTAACACGATGATGTGATTGACAGCAATCATCAGACTTTATGCGACTAAAATGACTTGTAGATATCCTCCAGAAAGCCTCTTTATATATATTTAGTTATTAGCCTAAGTAAGCCTAAAGTGTTGCCCTGGTATGCAGTGACCTTCATTTCTCCTTATAAACCTCTTTATTAAGTGCGAGTTCTGGCCATGTTTTCCTCGCAAACGAGATTAGATCGACATACACAATCTTATATCATCAAATCAAACTTACCAGCTGAAACTTGGTCATATACTTCTTCCACCACAAATACTTGGCCACATTTGGCCCCAATGCTGCCAATCCATAATATGTATACATGAAGACATGCACCAAGGAGTTTAGGAACCCGATGAATATCAGGGTGTGTGACGGCCAATATTTGAGCAAAGTCCATGTGCCAATCACCATGACTGTATGATGGTATAGATGGAGAAATGTGATCTGGTTGGTCTTCTTTCTTAGAACGAAGAAGACGGTATCTAGAAGTTCTGAAAGCTTTGCTGCTAAGTAGAGGTACGTGTCGAACAGGATCTGAAATGGAAATAGTTAAATGGCTAGTAAATAGCTTAAAAATCAGCAATCCCCGAACGGTTAGGCAAAGGTGTACCCGAATAGTACCCCCATTCTTCTTCTATACTGTTTAAGTCTCATATAATATGCGGCGAGCTTATTGCCATCGATCGGGCACAAATGTGAACCAGGTGACTGCTACTTAACTGAGGAACTCCTAATGAAAAAACCCAGTAAGACTTTCTGCGAATTGGGAATCGAACCCAGGACCTCTTACTCAGCAATCTTTTTTGAGCCCACTAGATCAACGTGAGTAGAAATTTCAGAAATCATTAAATAAGCTGCTATCACTAGGAAATCCTATGTATTATACGATCCTGGGGAGTTTTGTTACATCACTACATCGAAATACGAGTATTAATGTTGTTTTAAATTTGAGAATTAGTCGATAAAACTAATGATAACTTACTCTGTTTCTTGAACTATCTTCGTTCATGTAACATTTCTTAGGTACCAAACCCATGTGTATGAGGTCTGACAGGAACTGGAAACAACAAAAAACAAAAGAATTTAGAACATTCATCCCTACAAGCAAATATCTCTTAATTTTATTAGCGTGAAATTCATACTTATAACGTGCTAAGTTCTCGAAAATCGATACTATGGCTAAGCGAAGTATGGGCTCAGTATTAGATTAAATACTAAAGAACTGTCTATTCATACGAAATGGAAGCTTAGAACGTCGGTAATCACTGACATTGGCTTAGCTATTGCTTAGCTACGACTATTTATCTCGGCCTTATTGTCAGTAGGTTCAAGATGTCCCCACAATGATTAATTGAATATGTTGTCAAAGGCACGGTCATAGGTCTTTGCTACGGATAGGTCTTTAAAAATGATATTGAGGTTTCTAATATCATTTTTTTCTAAACACAGTTTGCGCGAGAGACTTCCAAATTGAAAAAACTTCTAAAATAAGAGAATGATAAAACTAAAAAAATATATGATGTACATTACTATGAAAACTACCAGCGAAAATTGGTTTGATCGAGATCAAGTACTTGGTTTTTTTTAATACGTCATAAATCGTAAACCGCAATTTGTCTTTTAAAGTTACAACCAACTACAAGAACTACTGCTGCTACGGAACCCTTTATGGGCGAGTCCGACTAGCACTCGGCCGGTTTTTTATCGTTGTTGTTGTCTTGTATCATTGTTGTTGTTTTATTATTTTTGTGTGTATTTTTAAGGCTAATTATATAAAAAATTTAGTTTTCCTTGTTCACATGAACCAAAACGAATTTGCCATAAGCTGTGAGTAGCATGTTTTGCCAGTAAATAATTAACAGGCGCTTTTAAATTTCAATTCGAAGAGGGTTCAAATAATTTACTGTTTTGTTTTTTATGGGGTGCAACCGATAATATTTCTTATCTCTTTATTTGATTGAACACTGATTAGCAAATTGCTCTGTTTACTCTGAACAATGGTCTTTTTTTTTTTTTTTAGCATGACTTTTTGGTCGCGAGACTGTACGAATTACCGTGACCCCGAAACGTAAAGGGCTACTGAAGGACACCGTGGATTTTAGTCAGTCAAGTCTGACAGTCCCTCCCGCTCTGCCCTGGGTGGGAGGACTCATTTGAAGATTTTACCACGATAAAAAAAAGCATGACTTTCACGTTTTTGTGACTTAAAGTAAACGGTAACATCGACGGTAATTTGGAGGAAAAAAAAATAGTTCATCAACTGTATAAAAAATACTTCGAGTACGCTGTAAATAAAATACAGAGGCCTTATCACAAGATTTCTGTATTATGGGTGTTGTATGTTTTAGACAATTTTCTCAAAGCGTCGTTTCGCATAATAATCAATGGTATTCATTTATGTGATCAACAAAACAAATGGAATATTTATTAAAGTTACATCAATCATTTTTATTTGTAGGTACTTACTTTTTGAATATTCATTTTGAGCGTATTTACTTTCATTAATTCTTTTTTTATGTTAACATTAAACGCTTTGGGGAAAACCGTTTGTAACGTTGGTATGTTAATCTCAATATTATATTTAACCGACATTAACAATGACAAGAGGTAATGAGAAACTATCAGTCTTTTTTTTTGTCATACCTGTCTCAATGCAAATCCGGACGAACGTTTTCTTTGACGGTTACTTATGATTGGGCATAGTTATACACGGATAGGCAAATAAAAACGTTGATTGGTTGCAAAGATCTTTTCTTTTAACGAAACGTTCGCGTTTGACCACTATCACACCTGATTTAAGTGAAGATGTGCTCGACGGTCAAGCACGCTTGCATAGAAGTAACCTATTAACTTTTGACTCTTACTAAACCGACAGACAGGCTGAGAGATGATACTGCAGTCTGAGTTACTTCCGCATTTAGAAAATGAATACTTAGAGCTTTACGTGATATGATGAACAGGGTCTAAAGTTCCTCATTCCCGACTTAAAAGGTCTTGTCAGTTACATAGCAGTTGTTACTGAAGTCAGTTGCTGGTGAAAAATAGCAATATGGGAGGAGATGAGAGAGTATTTAGCAATAGCTTTCGTGGCTTCGATTAACGCAAGGAACAAATATTTACGATCTACAGGTAGTTGTTCTGGGTGTGGCTTTTGTGTATGTGAGATTACATGTTAGTAAATGCACCCCAGCATGTACCACGTAGCATGACCAATACTGTCTCTATTCTACCAAGAATAGATAAAGTTATTTTATTGTTATTTGTATACAAATCGACTGTTTGTTTTTTGGACAATTTGACACAATTGGTACACCTTTTTTAAACATTTCCATGCTAAAAACGGCAACAATCTGGCTATGTTCTGTCATTTTGTCTTTTCTTCCGTCGACAAAACCCGTTTCTACGGCGCCATGCTACGCGTGCAGGAATTAATTCCTAGAACGGTGTAACATTAAGAAAATAACGGAGAGTAAGAAACATCCAATAAAAAATTTGGACTGACTCACCCTGTACACCATAAATGCAGATAAAGCCACTTGAATTCCGTTGTAGATAAGTAGCGAATGTGTTAGTTTGTACGCCTCCCGTTTCCTCATGAACACTGGTCCAATCTTCAGCACAAATACCAGGTACACTGCCAGGATTGTGACGACTGGGCCCAATGAGGCCATGAGGGGAAGCTCGTCGATTTCTTCATCTGAAAAGAGAATAATGGTACAGGTTAGTATTTACACTCGGGAATATTTGCAGTAGTGGCAGTAGTTCGGTTGCGAGTCCGGTTGATGGATCACAATTTTTAGAGGCAGTAGGTTCACAATTTTTGGGAAATTGAATGGTTTTATTTTCACTGACAAGAGGACTATGTCTTAGCAGTTGGAACTTCCAAAGCTGATTCTCTTCACATCTATTCCTTTTACATCATTACATGTTTATTATAAGATTTGTAGCGGGACTTGTTTTAAGTCAACATTGTCATTTTGAGCGTGGTAAAATCATAAAATGAGTCCATAGACCCAGGGCAGAGCGGGAGGGACTCTCAGTCAGTACGAACTGACTAAAATCCACGGTGTCCTTCAATAGCCCTTTACGTTTCGGGGTCACGGTAATTCGTGAGGCTGTGGCCCTCTAAAGGGGGGCCCCCGTTATAAAGCTGACACTTGGTCGGACAGCGAGTCGCCCATTATACGCCGCCCGCATGCCCGCGCCTACGATGGCCGAAGATCGTCTAGGGGCGTCTGTCGCCATGGGCGTCTACCACTGCGGTTGGGTCGTGAGGTGGACGCTGTCCTCTCTCTCACGCAGCGCGCCTCCTTCTTCGCTAGCATGTTTGCTTCGCAGAAGCAGGCGACCGCTTCCCACTCCGTCTCAACCCGCAGCATGGCCTCGACCAATGCCGGGCGCGGGAGGTCTCCGCCTATCGGCCGATGTTATGACAGATCGCAGTAAGCTCTGACCACACTGAGGCGAAACCCGCACGCTATATGGGTCATGTCATGACCCCGCTCGTCGATTTTAATGATCACGAATTAAGTCACGCGACCATTTTGTGCGAGTTTGAACGCTATATTCCCTTTATGTCGAGTCCCGTTATGTCGAGCCGAAAACCTTGTCTCGCTTCTATTACTTTACCACGCTTTAATTACCTTTATGTCGAGTTTAATAATATCATATTTTAGAAGTACAGTCACGTCCAATGAAATGCACATGACAGCTCGGGACTTGCTGGCACCCCGACTCGGACAATTTAGGTTAGAAGAGGATGGCGGGGTCTGAAAGACCCCGCCATCCTCTTCGTGGTTATTTTTTTTTAAACCACCCAGAAGTAGGAGCCCCGCGAAGCGGGGCTCCGTCGACATGCTGTTTAACATTTGCAACAATAGTGATGATTATACTGTGATTTATTTAGATTAAGATTAGATATACCTATATATGAAAATAAGTAATAGAACAAATAATAAAACAATGTTTTTATGCCATTGGCTTTTAATTTACATCCCTGACTGTACCTGTTCACCAAACTCGACATAAAGGTAATAGAAAGCGTAAAATATCAATACTTTGGAGAACAATAGACTTCCAGGCTCGACATAACGGGACTCGACATAAAGGGAATAAATCGTTTGAACACCTCTAGGAAGGATATTATATGGAGTGAAATAATTTCGTCGCGCGTTGCGCATAGGTACCTGAGAAAAACTGACAATATTGTGAAAACTCCAGAAGATGGTTTAATGTAATTAAAAAGAATTAAAAAAAATGATTTATGTAAACTAATGGAAAAAATGGATTGTGAATCAAGAAAGATTTCGCCTTATTGAGTGATATTAATATTCTGTATTATTTATTGTGACGGTCTATAATAACATTAAAACCAGCAGTTTTTTATTTGGTAGATAACTACATTATTCCTGAATGCTATAAAGTACAAATTATTTTTATACCATGCTTCACGCAAAGAGAGTTGCTAGCCGAAGTTAGTTCTAAATAAAATTTCAATAAGATGACGGTATGTGCACAGACGGTTGGTAAATTTTAAAGAACAAATGTTTTCATAGCTTAACATAGATTCATCGCACGTGCGTCATAAGCACCTTAATATGCTGTTCCTATGTGAGAATAGTTTCCCCCCCTTTTTTATCGTGGTAAAATCATCAAATGAGTCCTCCCACCCAGGGCAGAGCGGGAGGGACTGTCAGACTCGTACTGACTAAAATCCACGATGTCCTTCTATAGCCCTTTACGTACCGGAGTCACGGTAATTCGTGAGTCCCGCGACCACAGTTTCCCCCTTAATCAATCAAAAGTAAGGTTTCAGATGAACCTATCTAGTTTTTTAACGAATTACATTTCATACCCCGCCACGAATGTGTATAAGTTATGCCCAAGCTTGACTCACCAATTACGTTTCTATACAAAGTATCCATGAGGAGCAAAAAGGTTAAAAAATTTGATTACCACTTTCGGAAAAACAAAATAAGTAATATAAAATAGAAATATTGTATTTTAATCCCTCTAAATATGAAGAATGAATGTCGATCTATCTTTATACAACATTGCGACTTCTCCTTTTCGAAACTTCCTGGTAAAAGAGGATAAATAATTGGTAAATAAATAATTAATATCAATAAATAAATTGCTATAGCAGCAGACTCTGGTGGGATTTTGACGGGAAATACTTGTATTATTTTGACATATTTCAAATTTTTACGCAAAAAAAGTTCTGTAAAGCAAGAAGGAAAGATAAAAAATCAAAAAGTATTGTTCAGAACTGTTTTGAGCGCTAAGTGGAAACGCGGCTTAACATGCACATTTTCCCGGGTCGACGGCTCGTTGTGTTCCACGCGCGCCTCAAAGAATGTCAGCGTAGTGACGGGGCCTGTAGAGGGCCAAAGCCTGCCGGGGTCACGGGACTATCGGATTACCGTGACCCCGGTACGTAAAGGGCTACTGAAAGACACCGTGGATTTTAGTCAGTACAAGTCTGACAGTCCCTCCCGCCCTGCCCAGGGTGGGTGGACTCATTTGATGATTTAACCACGATAAAAAAAAAAAAAAAAAACATGCAGTTTTTGGTTTTTCCTCACAAATACGAATGAACAAAAACTGAAATCATTTTTTTTGATTGAGTATAATATAACTACGGCTTTCAGCACAGCTCTGCTCTAATAGATTCTACGACGAGCTCATCTACGAGCTTGTGAAGACAAATTGTAGTTTCGCCGCTGCCGTGGCGTTGAGTTCTTGTAGAATAGCATTACAGAAAAAAATCCAATGATTTGAACTAAAATTTAAAACACAATCAGAAATTACTTCTTACAGTCAATGTGAACCATAGACCATTAGGTAATAATATGATCAAGTTTCACGATAATAATATATTGCCTAACACCTAACCTCTACTTTTCAATTTGAAAATTTAACAATGTTCATCCGTTTCAATAAAATAGAGCAACATTTCGTTTGTGTTAATCATCTAATAGAATGTGCCATAGATAATAGAACGGTGTGAGAACGCGTGTGTTTGCTGTTATAGTATTTATCCCACAGCTGATCGGACCAATGGGATCACACTTTGCCAGTGAACAATCGCTACTCCTTGCCAACTCGTCGCTAGCTCTACTGGCTTCTCTCTAATCGCCTGTAGTAAGATAGGTATCTTATATTGGTAATGACGGCCATATTTTACAGATTTGGCTTGTTGGGTACCTACTTTTTACACTTAGACCACACGAAAGGGAAAAGCCGTTGGTCTGGCCCGGCTATAACGGTAGAAATGAATATTCTAACTCGGTTGTAATCTTGATTCCGATCTCTTTCAACGACTGAGACTCCGAGTCTTCATGATGTTCAATCAGAAGCAATCGTCAAAGAAAAAAGATCAGGATATACGAGTATATTAAGGTAGAACATTAATTCTGTACCAGGCGTGAATATGCTGATAAGTCGACTTTCATTTTTTTAATGCATACAGGGCATTAGGATTTATTCTTTTACGGGTATTTTACAATTACCGTGACCCTGGAACGTTAAGGGCTATTGAAGGTTACCGTCGATTTTAATCAGGCCCAGTCTGACAGTCGGTCTGGGCGGGAGGACTCATTTGATGATTTTACAACGAAAAAAATAAAAGTCGATAGCTCTGTTTTACCGCACGTAGCAAACATGTAATTTAGAGAATGTAATTTTTGTTTATCTCTCTTACTACTACTAAACAAAATATGTAATAATATGTAAATCGACTTATCAACCTATTCAAGCGTGGTACGGAATTATATTTTCTTTTTTATAAAACGTTGCCCCACGCTAGGAATTTCTCCTGTATCGTGGGTGCGTTTACAAACATAGAAACTGACATTCACAAGCACCCAGACTCGGGACAGTTACTTACAGTTCATACAAATATTTGTTCCGTATGGAAATCGAACCCGCGACACGCTGCGCAGCTGTCTATTGCTCAGTCACTGAGCCAACCGTGCCGCCAAATCGATCGCAAGACGCGGGTTTCTCATTAATTTAAGGATCGCATTAATGTTATTGTAAAAGTTAATTAATCAAAGACTACTTACATTTACTCTTATACAAGTCCCAGTTGGGATGCTTTGGACTAAGTCCTATGACTGAGTTCATGATGATATAGCGGCGCGACGCGTCACCGACTATGCAACTGCAACAATAAGAGAATCTGTTTATATAGGTAGTTACAAAAACAATATGTAAACTGGAACTACAAACTTCACGACAAGACAGACGTAAACACTTACAGAAAAAAAATATGACGTCATTTTAGCTTTAAAAACGTGTAGTCATTTGGCTGGGCCTTAGGTAGGAAAGCAAATTTACACTCGTTCCTTCTTTTTTTAAACATATAACTTTTTTTTACAAAATCAATTTTTTTGTTTCAAAACCTACGGGGAACGAGCAGTGCACCTTTATTTCTTCAACGCAATCATGCAGACGACGTCGCGGGCAGCAGCTGTTTTAATACATAACACAAAATCTTTTCAATTCTTACCAGTATCAATTCAACATTCTTACAATCTGTTCAGCTTTATAAAATTGGTAAAGAAGCATTTATCGGTACTAACTAAATTTAAAAGAACCCACCAACAACGTGTTATGTTCACCTAGCACTCACAAAATGGATCACAGGTCAAATCAAAGTTTAATAAAAATAATAAAATCACATAATTATTGAACAAAATTCTAAAACAATTCCCGTTAGTAAAACGCCTCAAGTCTTCACGAACACTAAGAACGAACTAAATTATACAAATTATTGTTACATTTAGTGTCGTTATCTAATGGGAAAAATGTAATACCACAAACATGGTTCCTATACAATTCGCACTACGGTCACCAACTGTATTTATTTGCATTAAAATATAAATTATTATTACTATTTCCGCAAAGAGCATTAACACTCTTTTCCTTCCTCGTCGATCGATCGAATGGGCCCATTAATATAATAACAATTATGTAAGTAAACGAACTCTTTGTTAATTTTTAAACCTCATCCAATAAGAGTGGTGTTATAAGGTTGACCGCAACGTTTGTGCATGTCTGTATGTGGCACCGTAGATCTTAAACGGGTGAACCGATTCGAATGCATATTTTAACTAGAAAGATTTTTATTAATGGCTTTAGACATGTTTAAATTAGACGCTTTGTGGTCAGCAGCTCATTAAATTTTGTTATGCGATGGGGTTTTTAGTTTAATGTTTGGGGATTTTGAAATAATTTATTTAATCCATTATCTTGTTATTTTTTTTCTCGTATAGCCAGGTAGTAGGAAATTCTACGGGTTAAGCCAAGTGATTGTCAAATGAGACTTCAACCGTCTTACCACAAAAAAAAAAGTGTAACCGCAAAACGATACTTCGACGTCTAAAAAAAGTTAAACCGCAAAACGACCCTTATATCAATAGTTTATTAATTTATCAACACAGACACTAAACATTAAAAAAAGATATTAGCCCACCGACATGCTGCCAGTGGTTATTATAGTGTTTCCAGACAGACGAACCTCTTATTATTGAGAACTGTTTTAAAATCCGAGTATCACAAGGTAAGTTTCAAATAATAAATTAATAGATGCCGTCTTACCACAACAAAGATAAACATCTGTTGAACACTTGTCTTACTAAGACTTTGACAAACGACATTTCATGTTGATATAAAGGTCGTTTTGCAGTTTATCTTTTTTTATATTTTTGTGGTGCGTCGGTTTATATTTAACACTTATCTAACTCCCCAAAGAGTAAAGCAGATGCATTAGTTCTACGAGTATTAAGATTGTAATTCCAAAAAAGAAATCTCAAAATACTGGAAGTTTCTAGTACACACTTATACAGTACATAATATTCATTCATAAAACAAGTTTATCTCACTAATTACAAAATCAATTGAAAGCAGTCATTATGGAAATTATGTAATATTAATTAGTTATAATATGCTTGGAATTTACTGTCTATTTAAATTAATCATTAGCGCGTTCAGACCAGCACCTCAAGAGTAAAGGTACTTGAAACCTTGGTTCAAATATTACGAACCTTTTGTATGGGAATATAGAAAAGTGTTGATTTTAGACATTTTCAGTCAATTTTTTTTTAAATTTTTCTCTCCATACGAACCATCCTACGAGGAATATTATAAGGAAAGTATCAGCAAAATCAGTTCAGCTGCTCTCGAGATTTGCGCTTAGCAACACGTCCAGCGATTCATTTCTATATTGTAGATATTCAAAAATCACGGTGATCGGTGGTGAAAAATAAAAAGTAGGTTAAAGTACTTTTTTATTTTTCACCTACGATCACTGTGATTTTTGAATACTTTTACAATAAATTGTAAAAGTATTGTAGATACTCATTACAGACGGAACTTGTCGAATCATTTCATTATTAAGCTGCTCCTACACTAGAGTTACAAAACGTTATAAAACATAGTGTAGCACGATAACATTTTAAACAGTGTGTTGCTTCATAATTTTAAGAATGTTTAAAACGTTCCCAAATCATTATAACTATATCCATATACGATATACGAGTACAACATACAACACTGGTTCAACTTGTTGTAAAATATCGTTTATATAAAGGTGAATAAATTATAATCTTTGTTAGAATTTGTTTAAAAAAAATTAGACAGCAAAACTGTTATGCAAAATTCTCTAACTTTATAAAACCGCTTTGTGTAAGCAACTTTATGTTTAAAAAGAGATTTACATTTCACCTGGCGGCCTCGACCCTCAAAAGCAGAAGACTGTTTGCTTATCGAGGCCCTCAAAAATACTCTTCCTTAATTAATTTTACCCACGTATCAATCAAGTCCAAGAGTACAAGATATATCGCAATAATTATGCCATACACGAAATAAAGGATATAACCGTCGAACGTCAAAAAAAAAAAAAAAACAATAATTGCAACAATAATAATGTTGAAGACGTTTTTAAATGCACATCCACCCTTTTTAAGACTTGAAGGCAGTCGGGTCATCCGTCATTAAAATTTGTGCACGCCTCGTACGATTTTTACGACATTACAAGACATTGACAATATTCTTGTAGGTACTTTTAATTAATTTTTTACTCATTCATTCAATAATTACATTTTTTATTTATTTACTTTACTATTATAATCGCATCTACAATCGCAAAAAGTGGAAGGAGGGAAGGGAGGCCTTTGCCCTGCAGTGGGACGACTTATAATAGGTTAGGGCTTATAATAATATTTTACTATTATGCTCAAGTTTGAGAGAAATGAATATGGATGATGTTGAACGGATTTGGATTAAAAGAGCATGAGCTGTATTTAATTCTCAGTATTTAGAAATAAAATTATAAATGAGCACAAAACAACATGTACGAGTATTTTTCTAAAATCATCCCTCAACCAAGGGGTAGCTTATTAGCTACTCCTTGGTTGTAAGGGACATATGTCTAGTTTTTATTCAGTTTTGTTTTCCAAAATGAAGACTTAGAGTTTTGAAAGCAGTTTCCTTATTTCATATACCCATGGTAATTTGTCTATGATTATTCATAAACATCACAAATTCAATTGTGACCAGGAAACTCATTTGAAGGACAATAAATAGACACAATTATAATGTTTACATTATAAGCGGTAACTAAGAGGTTTTAACAATGCGGCAATCCACTTCAATAACCAAACCAATATTAACAAAACAAATATAAGGAAATAATTGAGTGCGAGTACATAAGCAAAATGTAAGAGTATTACTTCAAATAATAATTATCTTTGTAATTTTCGAGTTTAAGTAATAATTCGTTCGAGGACGAAACTGTTCAGTTCCATTCCATTCCTCTTATTGCGTCATTTCTTTTTTAGGTTAACCCGATCACCTTTTCAATTTTTATTTTTTTTCCTGAGTGATAAAAGGTTTTTTTATCATTTATGGGTAGCTGAGCTATCACATTTTTGTCTATCTAGTCGAAAAATTTATACCGCGGACGGGCAACGTGATATAACGCGGTGGGTCGCCGGCCAAAACTTATCGCGAATGATGTCGCGAGCAAAAGTTAGTTAGAAATGATAGTCGTGATCGATTGGCGGTGATCCATTTGCGAAAAAAAAATCTGTTGCGCCAACGAAATCGCTAGCCAAGGGTCTAACCGCCGATAGAGCACTTAATAGTCTGCGGATTTAAATACCGAGTTTGCTCGCTGGCTCTTTGTGCATACTTGAAATTTTAAGTTCACGGTGCAAAAAAACCCTTACTTAGTGGATCAGTCGAGGCAATTATTTACGCACACTTTGTGGCGTATTTTCCTTTTTTTGTTCATTCTCGCGATGTAACTGCTTACCCAAGTAACAAAGTCACTGCGTTCGGGAGCAGGGCATGACATCGCTAAAGAGTTTTGCTCGCAGTCGACCAGCCGGCTCCGCAGCCGGCTCCGGCCCGCCAACGATTTAAACCGTTGGCTCGCCGATTTTTTCTAGGTTGTGTTTAACTAAACACAAACTGCTGAACTACTGCGAGTATATTTTTATGTACTTTTCAAATGCTAATCTCAAGTAACACGTGCAAAACACAATATGACACCGCCCAGTTAAAAATAGAACAAGCTATGACAAACACGTGCCGAAAAATAACCATAAATAAATCATTTGTCAACCGAAATGATCTGTGCGTTCGTGACTCATACCGATGAACAATCATATTGAAGTGGATAGATATGAAAGATTACCGAACACCTGCACAACGTACTGGCATCATGACTACAGCGGGGAATTCATTTCTCAGACATGCCCGCGGGCAAGGCTGCAGACATGCCCGCCAGACCTCGCAAAATACTGCAGTCAGTCCGGCAGACTTGCTCGTTGCTCGTCCACGCAATTTCATTTTAATTGCGCGGACAGTTGTCTATACAACAAACTCAAAAGTCCGTGCAGTGTATTCACTGCACGGACTTTTGAGTTTGAGAGAAATACCCGCAAACTGCAATTATTATCAATGCTTATTGGGCAACCTTTTCCTCGAGGTACAAAACTTCTTCAGTGGAACAATAACAGGCTGCTCAATTAGCAAAAACTTCGTATAATTGGGCCTTTATTTACACTTTACGGTATGTGAAGTTGTAAAGTGGTTTATAGCTAACTATTATGTTAATAGACGTTTTTCTTACGATGCGATGGGTCAATCGGCTGACTTCTACGTGACTACTATGTGACATAATCGTAGTATAATTTGGGCCTTTTATAAATTAGTATGTAATATATGTATAAGTTGGGTTATATTATTTACTAGCTTCCGCCCGCGACTCCGTCCGCGCGGATGTCGGTCTTCGCGTGGATGGTTTATTTCTCCATTTCGAGTAACTCTGACAATGACATCTAATAAATATCTGTTTTCCAATTACACTTTTCATAGACAAGCGTTCAACAGATGTTTATCTTTTAGTGGTACGACGGTTAGATTTTATCTTACAACGATTTCCTGAAGGAAGTAATTCTTTCAGTTAGTCATTACCTTTGAATAACCTAGTATTATGCGTACCTAAATTTCGCTGATTGCAGTCTTCATCTTCAACATTAGTTATTGTTTCAAGTGGTAGGTTTCTGACAGTAGTCGCAAATAATACTTAACATATTTTGTACACACGGCTACTCATCAAGCTTGTAAAGCTAATAAAAGCTGACCAATGAATGTGTGGAAAAATCATATAAAGCAAGATCATAATAAACTGATTTTGTGTAGCTTTATGTGTAGGCGTGTGTACGTGTTGTAGCATCGCTACAAGACGCCTTGCTACGTGCATTTTTTGCAGCTTTCAGCGCAGATCGTAAGCTTTTTCTATTAATTTATAACGTTTTACCTCTTATAGATTCTTCCATGTATTTTAAAAATAGAATTTAGTGTTTCAGCGTATAATAATAAAAATATTCCATAGGATTGTTTTACGTATTTACCGTTTACATACATTTATACTGTCTTATACAAACTGGATTCGGAACTCAAACGCATCCAAATATTATGTGTTCCATACGCAAATGGAAACTGGGATACGAAGCAATCATATTCTAACTATCTTACTTACAATTGTCGAAGTTTGGAGACTTGGATGGATGTTTGTATATCAATTTCTTCAGAAGTTGAACAGATCATGGTGAAATAATTAACAAGCCGTTTCTTCGAGTATTATATTCCCGTGGGATAATTTCTGAGTTATACAAGCCGAAGCCGCCAACAACACCATTATTATATAGTATACCATTGATTAAATAAGGAAATAAACATTTTTTCGTTAAAACTTTAATTTACTATTATTAGTATTACGCAAGAAATTCGCGAAATTCAAGAGTGGGGGCTCATGACGTCAGAAGCAAGTAAAACGGTACTTGCTTGTGACGTTTTGCCAATTTTAAAACTGTCCAATTTTAGACAATTTGGGTTTACGTAACAAAAGAAAAAAATACGTGTCAAATATTTTTTAATAATCCATGAGTTGGCTCACGGACTAATTAGTGTGCAGTCAAAAGCCCTATTATTTAGAAAATGGATGCCGCATTATCAAATCAGATTATTGCAAAATAGATAATGATCTCATGTATTAAAATATTTGTTATTACATAATTATTATTAATAATTATGTTAGTCTTCATTTCGATGGGGTGACCTAATTAAATATGTGTGTTATGATAGACAGATTAACAGACGATGATGAAATATAAACCACTGTATTCAGTCGTGCTATCAAACTGCAGTTTGGATAATCTTTTTGGGTCAAAAGATAATACTTTATTGAAGCTTGAGTGAAGAAGAGAAACCCTTCACGTGTAAACTAACTCAAAAGAAAGGTGTGGTCACTTCAACCACAGCACGTGAGCAGAAGTATAATACTTTGAAAATAAATAGTTCAATTTACAAGGACAACATTTGGCAACAGTCGGGTAGATCCATCACTAATATCAACTTTTTGATGCAAGTGCTTAAATAAAATTCCTAATTCCGACTGCTGTTCATCATTTATCACAATAACATGTTTCAATTTTCCTTATGACACAATATAAAATCGAGAGTGGAACTTTTTGGGTCAAACACGCGACGCCATATTTTTTCCCTTTTAATCACGTGAACAAGATTCGTGAACGCAACTTTCTCGCGGAATTTAATGAACAACAGACCAGTTTTGACCTTTTTTTTTATCATGACTTCCAGTCCATCGTTCAATACAATTGAATAACGATCTTTTGGCGCGAGGCCCAATAAGAGACAAACCGTTCAATCATTTTTGGTGAAATCATTAATGCCTTTGTCAAACAGACCGGCGAAAGCGAAGCGTATCCGAAGCGATACCGAACCGAAGCGAGACGTCAGTCCGATAGTTCTGTCACGCTATCGGATTGCTTTCGCGTTTCTATGTGACTGGATTCAAACAATTCCATACATTACAAATAAAAACGTCACGCTTCGCATTCACCACGCCAGTCTGTTTGACAAAGGCTTAACTGAGCCCTCCCGAGCTTGAATGGTGCGGAAGACATTATCAGACTCTTTTTTTATTAGCCTACTAGCTGACCCCGAGAACAACGTAGCGCCACGGAATCAATACTTCTTATAGATGTTTTCCCATTTCAACTACAAAAACTAGTTATTAATGGCAAAGCATTAACGTCATTATCATTACGTTGATCATTATGCTGAATTTCGTAATGTAATAGGTAATATTATGCCATAATTCACAGTGATGTAAATTATGACTAATATTTTGGGCTTATATTATTAGGTATTAATAAACTCTAAGGTGGTCTTTGTTCAACAGCTGATGTTTTTTGGCTGATGATGATGGTGAAATACGGGGTTTTTATATTTTAGCGAGCAGTGGTAGCCCCAGTGGTATCGGCCCCGACTTACGAGTTGTAGGTCGTGGGTTCGAACCCAGGCAAGCGCATCACTTTGTGTAATTTACTTCATCACCACTAGTCTCAAAACGGTGAAGGAAAACATCGGGAGGTAACCGGCATGTTCTAGAACCAAAAATTCGAAAACATGTGACATCCACCAACCCGCACTGGGCTCGCGTGGTGGATTATGGCCCACTCCCTCTCACAGCGAGGAGGTCTGTATCCCACCAGTGAGAACATTTAAAGGCTGATGATGATATCAACATCAGCCTTAAAAATATATATATTTTTGACCCCACACTAGAAATTTCTCCTGAATCGTGAGGACAAACATTTAAATTTACATAAACAAATAACTAGACTGGGAAAAACTACTTATAGGACATACAGATATATTTGTTCCGTGCGATCAAAGTTGATCAAATGTGCAGTTGATCAAATCGCCATACGAGTCGACAAAAATGGTAAGAATCAATTGCAGTGACTGATTTTAAATCAATTTATCGTTACCATGACTTACGAATTCAAACAATGTCAAATTAATTAGGTCAATGTCTAAGTATTTTAACTTGCAGAAATGTAGTCTAGACATATGAAGATGTCTATAAAACTTCAAGCGATGGAAGGTAAAAGTATGTTCACGTTTAAGCATTAATTAACGAATTTAGTCACGTTTATAAATCACTAGCTTCCGCCCGCGACTCCGTCCGCGCGGATGTCGGTCTTCGCGTGGATGGTTTATTTCTCCATTTTGAGTAACTCTGACAATGAAATCTTATAAATATTACGGCGCTGAATCCACTGCGGGTAATGCAACGTGTGTTCGCGGTTCTACAGAACAACGTCTATGAATAAAACTGAAAAATATATATAAGTTTTTTTTTTCTACGTATTTTTCCAGGATAACAAAAAACTTTTTCAAAAAAAAATGTAACCGCCTTCAAAAAGAACCATAAAAAAGGGTAAAATAATCAACGAAGGCTTTGTTATTTTTTATTTCATTGTTTATTTTTTGCCACCGACTTCCGAAATAAAAGTTATTTTGTAGATTATTTTACCCTTTTTTGTGGTTCTTTTTGAAGGCGGTTACATTTTTTTTTTGAAAAAGTTTTTTATTTTTCTCTTTTTAGTTTAAATATTCAACCCAAATTCTTGCCAAATACATATAATATAATCCGTAGCACTGGTAATAACATCCCTCATGTACACAATAAGCTAATAAAATTCCCTATCTCAAAAACTACTGAACCGATTTTGATGAAACTTTCAGTATTCCCTAAGTGGAACGATACCTAGCACAAAAAAAAAAGAATTATTTAAATCGGATTTGTAGTTCCGGAGATACGCGAACAATGAATCACTCGATGCCTACTCCTTACTGTTAAGGAGTTGTACCTTCCATCATCAGCTCAGCTACATAAGATGATGATTACCATACGCAAGTACTTGAATAACTTCATAAGATTTACGAAAAACGATGGGTGGGCCTATAAAATTTGAGGGTTGCCCTCGATTTCTCCAAGATCCAATCATCAGATCCTGATTTTGTGACAATGGGACCACACGGGAAGCACCAGCTTTCAAACAAAAAAAGAATCATGAAAATCGGTTCACCCAGTCGGTCGCTATGCGGTAACAAAATTAAAAAAATACAGTCGAATTGATAACCTCCTCCTTATTTTGAAGTCGGTTAAAAAGTTATCCTATGTTATGCCCAGGATAATAAGGAATAATTATACCAAGTTTCACCGAAATCGAACCGTTAGTTTTCACGTGATGCCTGCACAAACAGACAGACAGACAGACAGACAGACAAAAATTTTTTTAATCATATATTTGGGTTTGGTATCGATCCAGCAACACCCCCCGCTATTTATTTTTTCAATATTTTCAATGTACAGAATTGACCCTTCTACAGATTTATTAAATGTATAGATTGAATACTTTTGTCACTGTTGAGGCATACAGTGATCAATAATGAATTTGGGTTTGAAATGCGTCGAAAAAAGAGAAAAAGTGCTTGATGGTAAAAGAGACGAGCTTAAGGCCCGACCAGCCGTGGCAGATTGTCAGAGCTCTTGGTCAGGATAGTATGCTATCATAAACGGTCACCCATCCACGGCTCCACCTCGGCAAACGTGGCTTAACCTTGATTATAGCCGCTGATTTTATTTACGAGTACTGAAATATGGTTAATTTTTTTATCTTTTTGGAATATTGCTCATTAAAACATGAAATAAAATGAGTACACGGTGTTTCTATATTTAAATAACAATAAGAATGAAATTAACCGCACAAAAGATGATTTCATAGCGATCTTGGAGATAACAAGGATGTTCATGACGACCAAGTGGCTATAAGAATAAATAATTAATGAATCTCGTGGTTTAGATATTTACAGAAAATTATGAAAACATAATAGCTTGGCATAATAGTTTAACAGAGTGTAGAAATTAAGTTAGAAGTTTGAGGAACAAGGTGTTAAGTTCTCTGCTACTCCATTGAAAAGCGAGGAACCTCCGACCAGACGGAGGTGTGTCTGATTGATCGACTTTCTGCTCAACCTTAGATTATAAAATGTACAGATTCCGTGTTCGAAACGAAACGTAACATTTTTAGTGAAGACGCTTTTCATAAATCTCACACATTTTTGAAATGTTTTCCCTAGAGATGTTAACTTTTGGACAGAGCACCGCCATGTCCTCAAGACGGCGATAGGCGGAGACCTCTCGCGCCCGGCATTGGTCGAGGCCACGCTGCGGGGCGAGACGGAGTGGAAAGCGGTCGCCTCCTTCTGCGAAGCAGTCATGCTCGTAAACCAGGAGGCGGGCCGCGTAAGGGAGAGGACAGCGTCTTCCCTCCACCCCAGCCGCAGTGGTAGACGCCCACGGCGTCGGACGTTGCCAGACGATCTCCGGCCACCGTAAGCCCGGGCATGCGGGTGGCGAGTAATGGGCGAATCGCTGTCCGAACATGGACCATGCCCGGGTCGACGGCGCGTTGTGTTCCACGCGCGCCTCAAGGCTAAGGATAAGAAGTCAGCATAGTGACTGGGCCCCCTGTAGAGGGTCGCCTGCCGGGGTCGTGGGACTCACAAATTACCGAGACCCCGGTATCCAAAGGGCTATTGAAGGACACCGTGGATTTTTATTTTACCACGATAAAAAAAAGTCGAAGTAATATCTTATACCTACCGATGTGTAGATATACCTAATTGTATGCCATTGTGTTGCTAGTGACTAAATGAATGTATGGTGGAAGGTCGATGCATTGACAATGGTCTATCGGTCACAATACCATTCAATCCTCGCGTCACCTCGATCCATTCGTGTTAATAATACTCGTAGTTTGCGAGAAGAAAATAAATGATTTACCTAGGGGGCCGTTCAAGTATTACGTAAGCAGATTTATTACAATTATTTACCCCCCGTCCCCCTTATCAGCAAAAGTATGCTTTCGTAAACAATTTCCAATTAATATATTGTAATACCCGAAAATGCGTTTCGGTTTTAAGCAAACACAAAATGATGGTTGCCATTCGTGTAAAATAACAAATAACTACCGATGACGTAATCATCATCTAGACTCCCCTACCCCCATATCATCCAAAAAAGGCAAAGCAAAGACCCCCCCGCCCCCTCCATAGTGTATACGTAATACTTGAACGGCCCCTTAAAAAGGAAGAGGCTCTTCGGTAGATATATGTATATTTTTTTTGCTGTATGATTATTCCGAAGTTTTTGTTCCGATTTCTGTGACTAGTTTTTTTTTCCGATGCAGTGGCCAAAAAGTTTATGAAATAAAAAGAAACAGCATCCGAAAACATGTTATTTTACACTTTTTGAGATTCTTATTAATGTTGGATACATTTAAAAAGGTTTTTTTATACAAGTATGTTTACCGCCAAGGACCTGGTGAATGGACTCTTGTTCCAAATATGTAAAACAATTAATGTCTATAGGGAAATATTGTCATTAGCTTGGCATTGGTAATCGGTTTTTTTATGCTATTGACTGCACTAACAGGTAAATTTAATGTAAAACTAAAGTTTGTATGAGCATTGCATTGATTGATCAACACAATAAATGCATAACACTAGCTTCCATAGTCGCGGGACTAAGGAGCTACCGTGACCCGGGAACGTTAAGGGCTATTGAAGGACAACGTGGATTTTAGTCAGTACAAGTTTGACAGTCCTTCTTGCCCTACTCTGGGTGGGAGGACTCATTCGATGCTTTTCACAAGCTAAAAAAAAAAACTAGCTGCCATCGAAATTTCCATTCGGAACTAATAATAATTCGTATGGTCTAGTGGCAGTTGATAGGGGTCTGACAGTCCTGCCCTAGGTGGGAGGACTCATTTGATGATTTTACCAAGTAAAAGAAAAAATGGCTGTTTTTGGATGTGAGTTTAAATTACACATTTACTAACCAGGAGAAATTCCTACTTTGGACTAAGTTCTATTTATAATTAAAAAAATGGGAACACGAAATTGTAATAAAAATAATAGCTAGTGTCTTACCAGTTAGTCAGCACACGAAACTGTCGA
The DNA here is from genome assembly GCA_943136025.2 of Agrotis puta. NCBI lineage: Eukaryota > Metazoa > Arthropoda > Insecta > Lepidoptera > Noctuidae > Agrotis > Agrotis puta. The sequence goes on from OW964168.2 coordinate 3,099,872, forward strand.
TTAATGTAGTGTTTAACCACAGATAATTTTATATTGTAACTGAGTAAAATGTTTAGAAATAATTATTTAAAAATCCATAATCGTTAGCTATTGTTTTAACTAAGGCTTGAGAACGAGCACAATTCAATTGTTAATTTCTGCACGACACTGTTTTAGAGATCCGTACGTTTAACATAAAAAGAAACACAAGAGTGATTTCATCGACGGTAGGACACGTACTGTACAGTCAAAACATGTCATTTGAGTGAGTTATTTATTAGATTAGGTATTTATTTTATAGTGTTTTCTTTTTAATATCAGCTGATAGCGAAAACATAGCGCATAAGCAACACAGTTTGAGCAAACGCGATCATAAGGATTATACAACAAGAACCTTTTCTCAGGAAAAGTAAAGGATTAAAAACAGAGTTTTTTGTAACAATGAATATTATAGCAAAACATTCACATAGAACACAACCTTTCGCGTTTACCGCAGTACTTTATAACAGTTTGCTTATCAGTTTCCAATATGAATAGCGACGAGATTACAATTTATTTACTTTGTAAAGATGGTTCATTAGATAACATATTTTACTGAAAGTTTAATCTACTATTGCAAGAATATAAATTTTAATTTATTTTAATAAATGTTAGTTTTTGAAGTGAAAACTTCTTTAGCGGCGTTGAGCACTTTTCTGTAATGGGTATAAAATCTTAAACTCGCGTCAGGACACGTGACCCTGACCGAAAAAGCGTAGGACGGCGCAGGGCGCTTGCGTGAATGTTCGTGTGACTTTATTACTTTTAAAGAAGTTTGTATGCTGGATACATTCGTTGCTAGGTAACATTGTTTATAAAAGATGTACGTCACATTGGAAAATTATTGAAATAAAAAGTCAACCATTTTTGCGAGTTTTACTAAAATCTGTTCACAAGATATTTCCAACAATTACTATTCAAGTTTTCACTTCTGCCGACACTCCCAGAGTGCAACCCGTCGTTTTTTTTTTTTTTCCTTTGGTTTGGTTGCCCTGTCTTAGACTCAAGACTTCCCTGACCTGATAAGTCATGTAACCGGACTTACTAGGAGGTCTGTTTAACAGTTAAACAGACCTCCTAGTAAGGAAACAAAAACTTCTAAAGCAAACCTGCTAGATGCTATTCAGAAAAACATTTGTAAAAAATTAATATTCGCCGCCGTCATATCCTTAGAATTAACAATATCGTACACTTGTATATTTATTCAATTAAATGCTATACAAATAGCTAGCTTTCATTCCGCGACAAAAATCCAGGCTTGTATGCAGGATGTATCCACCCTCCCGCCCTCATGCATATGTACATGCAAGAAAGGAAATCATGCAGATTGATTACTGAATAATGTTACCAGCAGCTTTGCCCGCCATTACTAAATAAAATATATCATGCGACGATAAAATCGGGATAAAAACTATCCCATAAACCTTTGTGTTAATCCAGGCTATAAACAATCTGTGTACCAAACATCCAAATCCTTTCAGTTATTTCACGTGAAAGAGACAACAGCCAGCCATCCGTCCATACATTCATCCATCCTCAAACTTTCACGTTAATAATATTGATAAAATGATAAAACAATCTAGTATCTTGATAAAGCTCACGAGATTGTCGCAAGGAACCTGTTTTTTCTGTTCCGCGGATTTTAGACATGTGGTACGTGTACTCAGCAGTCATTTTACCGATAGTCGTTTCGGTCAATGAACTAATTGCGAAGAGCCTCGACCAAAACCTACATTGCATTCCTATATCAATTTTTTAGTGCACTTCAGAGACATAATTCTTATTTCCATACATTAACATTGCCAAATTAATTAAAACTTGTTAATATTTGACAACTATTTGCGACGTTGCCAACTTTCAGAATACGCACTCTTAAGATCCGGACAAGGCCAAAATTACTCTGTTATACTAACATACTCCTTAAGAGATTGAAGAGTCGGTAACATTTACTTAAGATAAGCTATTTTATCTATAGCTCACTAGACTGCCTTATCTTTTACCAGATTTTTTACTGTAAATATTGCATTTGCAGCATTTTTTATCATTTTTCGTAAAAGTATTTGGAGTGAAATATACACCATGTGTCATCCTTTCGTGATAAAATCGACGTGACGATGGGAAGCAATTTTATCGTAATCCGAATCATGGAGTGAGTATTGGTCACACTCAAATATAAACAGTTACTCATAATACTAGTTGAATTTCAACCGACGGAAAAAAGGGGAAATATAAAATTAAACACTGAAAACTACTTTTTTTTTGTGTATGGCATTTCGCAGGTCAACCTAGAAGAGGTTGACCTGCGAAATGCCATAATGCCTTAAATTACTCTAAGGCCTGCAGCCAGGGGATTGATATACCTACATTTTAAAATTGAATTAATATTAATTTTTTATTAGATTAGGTTTAATTATTGTAAATTAATACTAATAATGTTGGGACCAAACTGTAATAGTGTTTGTTTTTTCCTGGCTTCAAAATGTTTCTTTAATTTTTGTGTTACTTATAAATTGTTAAAACCAATGTCCGACAGAAATGTAATTTTGTATCAAAATTGAAAAGGTAAATAATAATAACATGATATTTCTTTTTCCTAACAGTTACACAGTATTATTAACTTTAAAATTGAAAGTAGTAGTATTTTCGTATTTTAGATTTTGAAATGGCCCTGAAAAACCAGTAAATACAAACGACAACTTCTTAAATCGCTGGCTCTATTTTGAACAGCTAAGAAAGTGCTGTAAACATTTTTATAAGTCTGTTTTTATCATGGATGTTGAAATGTCGAAACTACAACTCATACAATGACATACAAGCTATGGTTCATAATATTCACACGAATTTGTACTCTCGTAGGAAGGAAGGCGGGACAAGGGTCTTTGTATGTTTTGTCTAGTATACAAAGTATATAATAGAAACACTTTTATACATTGATAAAGAAACACTAAGAAAATAATACATTGAGAAAAAAATCCATAAAGTATGGATGGCATCAAAAAATTCCTCCTGAACGCTGTCAACAGACAATGCGAGGCGACGGGAGGCATTGCCAGATATGCAAAGTTCGGGTACTATGTATCTATTACTAAATCTCATCCAGGAAAGTTCACAATGCTAAAGGCACTTTCACCTACCTGCTTTAAGTCCAGTTTTTATGTCCAGCAGAATATCGAAATTCGCTTCAAAAGAAAAATCAATTTAATTAAACCAAAACTTTTAACTCCCTTTAAAAATAAAGAACATTTTCACAAAAAAAAACACACTACAAAACGTAAATAAAATATTCTTTCAATACTCTACTATTATTAATTTCACTGACTTGACGACTGACAGAATTATTTGACAAGAGCGGTTTGTTTCATTTTATTATTTGATAGAAGCGTTACCAAAGAGTTTAGCCACGGTTTAGTGTAGGGTTCGGTACGGTGACACAGTGACGAAATACGGGTCACGGAGGGCAATAAGGGCGCGGCCCCACTGCGCTCAAGAGAACTGTGTCGCTGACTGATATTTTTAATGGAACGGTCACAGTACGCGCACCTTGTGTTCACACCCTGTTTTATTTAACAACCGTAGTTAGACATGGTTTTACGATTACTACATCGAAAGTCCAGGGGGAATCGGTGGTTAGTGAGGTCAACTGTTTTTATAGAGAGACACTACAATGATGTATATTGCCTTTTCCATTGAGACTGAATGCTAATAATGTAAATATCTCAATTTTTTTTTTCAAACCGCCCCACACTAGGAATTCCTCCTGTCTCGTGGGTGCGTTTTCAAACATATAAACTTACATACACAAACGCCCACACTGCGTCAACCGTGCCGTCAAGTCTCTAAATAATGCAAATGTGATGATTGCAGTGATAGCCCAGTGTGTTTTTGTTTAATCACCACTGCTCTCAAAACGATGAGGAAAAACATCCTGAGAAAACAGGCATGTGCTAGAAATTAAAGTACGAAGACATTATGACATCTACTAGGGCGTAGATGTCATAATGTCTTCGTACTTACTACTCACAGAGAGGAGGCCCGTGTCCCAGCAGTGGGAACATTATAGGATGATACATCAGCCTGGCTGTTTGTTTCACGCATGAACTACTCATACTGATTTTTATGATAAGCCTTGAACTTGGAGAGGGTTGCATACATCCACTCTGGATCAAATCAAATCAAATCAAATCAATCTTTATTTGGGAACATAAGTACAAAAAGGTGTTATTTATACATTTTAGCTGATCTGTATGTTCGGCCAATAATCGGCATACAAATATAATATTATAAGCAGGTTATTTTTTTAACTATCATAATTATTAATCTCTAGGATAAAAGATATGAAGCAATCGAAAAATGTCATGACCCGCATAAAATAAAGTAATTGAATTATATTATTAATTATTAAGAATGTCAAAGAAAATTAAATTTAGTCACAATTTGTCATTTAAAAAGTCTTCAATCGAGTAATACGTCTGTTCAACTAGAAACAGGAACAACTTTTTTTCTTCTTCTTCTTCTTCTTCTTATCGTATGGTTGATGAACAACCTGGTGTCAGAGTTTAAACCGCCCGTAGGCCTCTGACATGGCTTTACACACCGTTGAAAGTCTCTTAGGTGTGCTGGTTTCCTCACGATGTTTTCCTTCACCACTTTTAGCAAGTGATAATTAATTTATAATACGCACATGAATTCTAAAATACATTGGTGCCGGGGTTCGAACATGCAACCTTTGACTAGGCAGTCTCTTAGGTGTGCTAGTTTCCTCACGATGTTTTCCTTCACCACTTTTAGCAAGTGATAATTAATTTATAATACGCACATGAATTCTAAAATACATTGGTGCCGGGGTTCGAACATGCAACCTTTGACTAGGCAGTCCAACGGTCGTACCACTCGGCTATCACTGCTAACAACTAAAAAGTTGTTATCACTGATAACAACTTTTTTTTGAAATGGCTGACATTTTCCTCACTTCTGATACACTTTGGCAATTTATTGTATAATTTTGGAGCCATTACGAAAATACTGTTCTTGTATAAAGCACTTTTAGATCCAACAGTTTGTAGCCGGTCAGCTCGACGCTGACTACCTACTCGGTCAAATTTATACATATTATTTTTGACGAACATAGATGTTTGGTATATGTAGTACAGTGACGGCACTGTTAAAATTTTCATACTTTTAAAATATTGTTTACAGCTGGCAGTGTTTTGCAGGTTACAGATCGCTCTAATACACCTTTTCTGACACTTAAACACCATATCTTTACCAGAGGCGTTTCCCCAAAACACAATGCCATATCTTAATGTGGAGGCTACTAGACCATGATATGCAGTTAGTACGGTGTTCCGATTGGCCGTTTTACTTAGCATACGCAGCGCATGAGAAAATTGGTTTACTTTACTACATACTTTGTCAATCTGAGTATTCCATTTTAATGTGCTTTCAATATTTAATCCCAGAAATTTTGTGACATTCGTCTCACCAATCCTTTTATCATTATATCTTATATCTAAATTTAAATTCTGAGTTACTGTTTGTTGAAATTTCATTATTACTGTCTTGTCTAAATTTATTACCGAATTATTATTGTCTAGCCAATTTATAACTGATTTTATATTAGAGTTAATGATGATTCTGATTCTAATGTATCTAATTGGTCACTGTTGAAAAGTAGAGTGCTGTCATCTGCAAATATTGTCATGGGATAGGTCGATGCTTTTGGAAAGTCATTTATCTATATCTATATATATAAAAATGTTATGTTGGTTTGTGTATGCTTCAAAAACTCAAAAAGTTCTGCACCAATTGAGCTGAAATTTTAGCATGATATATAATCCGCATCAAGGATTGTTTTTATCAATTTTTTATTTTTGAAAAAACTTTTTTTATTTGTGCCACAGTGAAGCGGGGCAGGGAACAGCTAGTATACCTATATAATAAATAGGAGAGGTCCAAGTATGCTACCTTGTGGAACTCCATACATCACTGTTCTCGGGCTAGATTTAAATGTTGTTTCATGTTTTTTCCATATTCTATTAATAACTGTTTTTTGCTGTCTATAATGTAGGTATTATTTAATTAAATTTGATATGTTACCTCTAATTCCGTATGCGACAAGTTTATTAATTAATATTTTATGGTCTACGCGGTCAAAGGTCATGTCCATATATAGAGCCTGAGCCGGTTTTTTGAAGTGAAAAAAATTTAGCGGCCTTGTGCACTTTTTTTGGAATGGGTAAAAAATGTTAAACTCGCGTCAGGACACGTGACCTGGTCGAAAATTCGTAAAACGGCGCAGAGCGCTTGCGCGAATGTTCGTGTGTGTTTGTTTTATCTACCCGTGGTTTTTTTTATCTACTCTGTTGCTAACGAGTTTTAAAAAATCTTACTTATTTTTCCGGAAGCCCTTATGGCTATCGACAAATAATTTATTTTTCTCAATATATGAATTGATTTGATTGTATATTACTCTTTCAAATATTTTTGACGAAATAGGTATCAGTGCTATAGGTCTATAGGAAGACATGTTGTCTTTATTATATTTTTTGAAAAGCGGTTTTATGATACTAATTTTTAAATCCTTTGGAAAAACACCATGCAAAACGCACATATTGATTAGGTGACTAAGGACGGGTGCAATTATTATAGATACTGTTTTAATAATTTTTGTGCCAATACCATCAAATGCACTGCTGGGAGTATTCTTTAAAGACATAATAATTTTATGAATATCTTGTGGTATCTTGTGTTGTAGGTTTCATAAACATGAACGAATTTGGAGTATTTATTGGTAATTTATTATTCCTTTATTAATTTTTACACTTATAAATTACATTATTAAATATTTTTACAAAAAAGCAATAAAAAAACATTTAAAAATATAAAAAATAGCAGTTCCCCGGCACCGGGAACAGGGTCCGGGCTACCGGTGGTCAGGGCTCCTGAGAGAGGAACCTCCTAACAATACGCGCCGTGTCTAGGAGTACTGCCTTTTGAATCAAGCGCTTGACCCAGCTACCCAGCGAGAGCCTCCTCAGGTGTTGGTCGAGGCTCTTAGCAATTAAGCCATTGGCAGACACGACTATCGGCACAACAACTGCTGTATTCACGTCCCACATGTCAACAACCTCGCGAGCCAGATCAAGATACTTGAATTGTTTATCTTTTTCTGCTTTCACGAGGTTCTCGTCATGCGAGACCGTTATATCAACAATTATTGCGCGATGCTCCGATCGATCTATCACTACAATGTCAGACTTATTGGCAACAATAGTCCTGTCAGTGACGATAGGTCGATCCCAATACAACGAGATATTGCCATTTTCGTGAACTGGGTCGGGCGCATACTTTTAGTACGGCACTTCCGATTCCACAAGGTTGTACTTCAAAGCAAGTTGCTGGTGGATAATCCTGGCAACGAGGTTGTGTCTATGCAAATATTCGCCGTTAGCTAGAAGAGAACACCCAGAAATAATGTGTCGGATTGATTCTCCGTACCATCCTTCACAATGTATTTCCGGTAGTTATTCGTCATCATAACTTATTTTTCCAGGATAAAAAGTATCCCACTTTATACCCAGGATAATAAGGTATAATTATACCGAAATTGAACCTTTAGTTTTCACCTGATGCGTTCATATACAGACAGACAGACAGACAGATAAATATTTTTTCAATATTTTCAATGTACAGAATTGACCCTACAGAACTGACACCATATTTCGCAACAGACTCCAAAGTTCTATATTTAATACCGTTTCTTATCATTATACATGTGCCTCCATGTCTGGATTCTCTAGTGAAATGTATGGCTAAAGTAAAATTAGGTATATGTAATAGGTTTACATCCGAAAATATCATATTAAGCTCAGAAAAGCATAATACATCCACTATTTTCCCTGAATTATGTAGTTTCTCTAGCAGTACAGTAAATACATTGGATTTATTTAAGAGGCCATTTATATTTTGATGCATAATATTGAGATTTTTATACACGAAAAAAACTATCCTCATCACAGTGCTTTGTGTCATTTATAACAGAAATATCATTTCGTGTTACGATTTTACCCGTGCTAAGATTTGGTATACAATCAATATCTTGGTAGGTAGTATTCAGCGCGTTTAGGTTTAAAATAAAGCTCTCTAGGTCTGTTGGATATTATATGAATACATTCACATTATGTATGAAGTATAAAGGAAAACCGGCCAAGTACGTTTCGGACTCGCGAACGAAATGTCCAGTATCATTTTGTATAGAAACGGCAAAAACATCACCCTTGTTGTTTTTTAAAGTTCGTATGTAACTGGTACTGTTATAGAAGGCTGCCGAACTCAAATGGGATGGGCAGGACATGACTGTCGCATGCCGGACAAACTGTTGGTGATCATAGCTCAAAACTGGAGCCCTGCGACAGTGAGACGGGGTCGTGGCAGACCGTGAAGGAGATGGCGGGACAAACTGGACAGGTCCTGTCCGAATTGGAAAGAGGATGTACGGGCTCGCCAGAAGTGTAAGGATTGTAGGGAGGCCTTTGCGCAGGATTGGGACAGAACAAGCTATTATAAAAATATATATAACTAGATAATCTGTGAATATTCAAGTCTACCTGTAGTCGTTATCAATATTGAGTAAAAACTAGCAATAAAAACTCACGCTTCTGTTATGGGAGCCCCCTTTAACATTTATTTAATTCTGTTTTTTTTTTGTTATACGTGCAAACGAAATATATTATTACAATCTTTGAAAAATTCAACTTTCTTACTAGCACGGTTCACGAGATACAGTTTGTTGACTGGTGGATAAACAGACAGACAGAAGGACACCAACGTCTCAGTTTTAATGTACCCTAAAAATGAACGCAGACAAAGTGACATTTAATTAACCAGAACCAGAAGTATTCAACACTGTTTTTTAAGTTTTATCATAAGTTGATTCTAGGTATTGATCTATATTATAAACCTTTAAGAGTAAACCTATTTATAAAATTAACTGGTTTATAGGTACCGGGTTGAACAAGTAAAATTAAAGTAGGTAAGTGTTGTGAACAAAATAACAAGTATTTTTTTGGTGTTTCTGGGAATCATGCCCAATTATATTCCACAAGGCTATATGGCTTGTCACGCGTCAGCTGTTCTTATTAATTTAAAGTTGAATTCCCTAGAAAGCACACGCATAGGTATACATATTTTATAAATAATTGGAGTGATAAAGTAGTCTAATGAGTCCTTTCGCCCTGACTAGAGCGAACGACAGAAAAGCCTCGGTATTCCTACCCTAGTAAATAGCTCTTTACCTTCCAGGGCCACGGTTACCTGTTTAGACAGTCCCGCGACCCCGGCAGGCATTTGGCCTCCGTCAGATTGCTGACATCTCTTTAAGGCGCGTGTGGAACACGAAGGGAGGCCTTTAGACGGCCAAAACCTGCCGTTGTCGCGGGGCTGTCTCATCAGGTAATCGTAACCCTGGAACGCAAAGGGCTAGTGAAGGATCACCGTGGATTCTAGTCAGTACGAGTCTGACAGTCCTTTTCTTCCCGCCCTGGGCGGGAGGACTTACGGCACTACGTTACTTCTAAATGAAATAATTTGCATTTTGTTTCACTAAGTTTTATGTTTAATTATTATTCATAATAATGTTTTATTACTTCACGTGTCTTTGTCGGTGGAAGTAAAATACATGCGAAAATTATTCAAGCTATTAAGTTTTCTGTCAGGCATAACTAATATTGTTCTTACTTGCACAAATAATGAATGAATTTAGAGTTTGTGGAATGGTAAAAAGTTGGAACGGAGGCAGAGTATATTTATTAAACTCAATCTAAAAAGGTCGATGAGTTCCTTCTGCTTTCTATCTATATCTGTGCTATTAGCTGCTCTTGCGCAGCCTGTTCGCAGTAACTTACATCGTGGTAACGAACTAACGCGGTAATGACGTATACTCCTGTCTTGGTTTTCATTTCCGTAACAAATATTTTCATGACTTTCAGGCAGTTTTTTTTTTTAAGCACGGAGAATTTCCTTTATGTCATTAGTGCATTTACAAACATTTAAATTCGCGTAAAAGAACATAAAGCTCTCGGAACAATAACTCGTAGGCCATTTGAATATTAGTAGCGTGTAGGAGTCGAACCGACGACACGCAATGATAGAGTAAATGGCTCAGCCACTGCGTTACGTATGCTGTGTTGTTTCGAATCGAGCTAATTTTGATTGTTTTAAACTTTTTTCCTGAGATGTACTGCCGGCCAGCGACTCACATTGGCCTTCGGGAAGCCACGTTATGATGGTTTTGCCCAGCAGGAATTACACAGTTGATGGTAACAGGCACTTATTGCTTCTTTAAATAAACGTTGCTGTGTTTCTGCTTGAAGGGACAAAAGAGCCAATGGCGTTACTAACTCGTCATCGGCACAAATTTTAATTTCATCACTAACGCACGTCCAATGGGTATAAAAGCGTGAATTTAATTTAAAAGCAATAGATTTCCCTTGTGTAATAAAGGTTGTCTCAAAGACATCGATAAGTGATACTCTAATTAGGGATTTACGACTAGTTGCCGACTTTTCGGCAGTATTCAACGAGTAGTTAACAAGAAATGAAAATACTGGACTGGGGAGATTGATTAGGGATTTGAGTATTTTTCAAAATTCAATCGGTCTTCTAACGCGAACCCCGAATCCACTACGACGGTAGTGAGGATCGGGGCTCGCGTAGGCCAATTCGTTGCTAAATCTTAAACTTAAACGAAACGAGAACTGGTTGAATGCGAGTAGGCTATCCATAAAACAATTTATCAAAATTTCTGCGATCAGCCTGTTACACAAAATATTTTCTCCCTCTCGGTTGGGGAAACAACTATAAGGAAACAACAAATTATATAAAAACTGGTTTATTATTATACATAATAAATTTGATGTGACATTTATTGTTTAGTAGTTATGACAAGTAGGTCGAGAAAATTAAATTAAGATCTTAGTTTTAACTAAAGGTGGCTAGCCAGTTTATACTTTAACGGAAAGAGCTATGGGCGTGGGGAGTTGGAGATAAACCTGCCGAGTACTGTTCCGAGAAAAAGTTAAAAGTTAAATTATATCCAAACTAGAACGTTCCATTTAAATTCAAATTAAAATTAACAAATGGGCGCCAGGGACTGGGAGAGTCCCGGATCCTGAAGCTGAAGATGTTCACCCTACATCCGGGTGAATGAAGAACTAGCCCAAGATCCTCAATTTGAAAATCGGTGGAACACCGACATCCAGACCCGGTATAATATAGACCGGTTTACAGGCTCCGGTTTACAACGGGAGCCGGATTAAAATATAAAAAAAATAAGGAGTAAAAAAAAAAGGAGTTAAAAAAAAAAACCGTCTCGCACGGCGCGACCGCCTGCGGGCTTCGCAACCGTGCCGCTCGCTGTGCCGCTGGCTCCGCAGGTGGCTTCAGGCGAGCCCGAGCAACGGGTCCCGCGTCCAGGCCCCAACGGCCTGCTGGATCCTGGCGGCGGGACGAGCTTCTCAAGCTGCCTTCCTGTAATTTGCCATACGGAGACCCAATAATATACGTGGAACCAAATTGCTTTCCTTAACGGGACCGAGCGGGGAAATCAAGTAGCCTGAGCATGTAATGGACATCAGGTTCTCCATTCAAATACCGCTCCAGCGTGGCATCCGCCACGTCACCACGGGGTCCACGAATAACCTATAAATTAACACTGTGGTAGACACCGAGAAAACACCTACGGCCTATCTTCAGTAAATAGCGATGTTTAATACTCACAGTTCACTCTGAAGGAAGACACATCAACGGCGGCTGAAGCGGAACGCTCCGATCCTGGTCGCTGGTCAGAACAGGAATCCCGAACAACAAATCCGTTAATTGCGCATTCCTGGCGCAATTAAGAATCCTGCAATAAGTTTTCACGAGTTACGACTATATTCTCTCAACAACCGGGGAAGAGCTCACCGAACAACCTCAGACACCGTTACAATAAAAGAACTCACCTTCGCCAAAAAGTAAATAAGTTTGATGCTGACTGGAAGCCGGCTCGGGCAGAATGTGACGACTAACCATCACTGGCGCGTCGGCCGGAAATCAAGGCAGAATTCGGGTGCCCAAGAAATTCACTTTCCCCAAGTCCAGGGAGAATCCTTCTTGGTTACCAATTACAAACACTCCAAGGAAAACACTCAATTCCTCAAAAATACACCAAACTCACAAAAAACTGTCCAACGTCACGTGTTTAAGCCTAAAGCCATTTCACTAAATTAAATCCATACGATTTCGTGGTCTAATTTATAATTCCTCGTAATTAACAATAACAATTACCCCTGAATATTAATTAGGCAAAATTGACATTTTTCTGTGACAACATTCTGTCACAGACAATTCACGCAAAAACTTCACAGATAATAAATGTTTCGCGGCCTTAGAATGTTCGAGAAAAAAGTCCATATTAAAAAAAACTAAATCACTTCCGTTTACGGATATTTCATTTTATTAATATTTTTTATTTCCGTTATCTTAGAATTATTTAGGTTTGCTAAATCAGGTATTTTATATTTTCTATGATTTGCAAACTATTAGTTAAAAATATCGATTATTTTATAATCGTTAATCAGCGAATCGCCAGATGGCGCCTTGAACTGTCATAATTGACGTCTGATGTAATGTCAAGTGAAAAGTAAACAAGTAAACTTTTGTTTTGATTTAATTAATGTTGTAAAACTGTTTAAAAGGTTTAATATAAAAGTGAATTGTTGTGAAAAAGTGATAACCTAAGAAACTCCGTAATGGACTCCCTATATATTGTCAGGAAAACAGCCAGGTACAAAAAAACAACGTAACAGTACCTCCCCAACCACCAGAGATTTGACCCACTAGGGCAAATCTCGACGCTGGCCCTCCAGCGTTGAAGCAGACTCCAAAGGACCTAACACGCCTACAAAAATCCACAACGTCCAAGCCTGAAACGAGGAATGGAGAACGAACCGAAGAGAAAAAGATGTTATGGAAGCTGGTGTACGATTGTTTACAAAAATTTCTCCTGGAGCGAGTCTAATCCATTTACGAACATGTAAAAGACAAGCTCCAAAGGGATTAAACAAAATTTTGAAAATAACTCCCGACGAACTATCCCAGTCTGACTTACTACATCTATGTAAGACAGACCTACCTATTCTATCGTACACCACCATTCACATCTTAAACCAATAGACTACCAACAGTAATGCTGGCTGGTACCCAAATAAAACTGGAAAAAATTAAATTCTACAAACGAATGAAAATTGGCTAACCGTCTTCCCAAAATGGAAAGTAACGGTTTTCGCCCCTAATTAAAAAAAATACCATCTTAAACGTATTCCATCAATGCAGCCTACACGCCCGCCATTATGGCCTCCAATCTCAGGACTATCATTTTGCTGCCTTACCAGCAATCCGGAGTTTTAGACTCCCAACAGGGTTGTTAAACATGCAACAACCACTCCCAAATATGGTTAACAAACGTGGACACAGTAGAAACCTGTGTACCACTACAAACCGTAAAAACAGTGGAAAATACTTAAATCCAACTGTAATATAGCGCCGTGGAAATAAAATCCCACAAAGCTAAAATAAAAACCAGCAACCTCAAGGCATATACAGCCCTCAATGGTTACTGCGACCAACTACGACATGCAAAAAGTAAAATATTTATTTTAAATAGGAATTAAATTAAAAAAAAAGAATTAATCATGGCCACATGGTGGTTTCATATCCTTAATATGCCATGTGCCCAGATTTTTGCCGGAACTACAGCCTTCCAATTCATACACTAAGGGTGAAAGTTTTTTCCTAATAATACATTTTTCGTACTTAGGTGCTAATTTGGCCATAAAGAATTTGGAGGCGTCACTCTGGGGATAAGTTTTCTTCCATTCAGTGTCGCCTACCTCAAACTCCGCCTGCCTCCTACTTTTATTATAATAACGAGCACTACGAGTATGTGATTTTATGAGCGCTTCCTTTACTTTATCGCAGATACCACGTAACGTTCCTAGCTGGTCTGCATATGAACTGCGCGGAGAGCAAGCTAGAGTGAGCTGTCCAACGGTATCATTGCCGAAGACATCACCACTACTAACTGCTTCTCTGCCATGTACTAGAAAGAACGGGGTGAAACGAGTAACTTCATTCGTGGAGGTGTTCATAGCAAATTGGATCTTGGAAATGTTTACGTCCCAAGATCGATGATCATCCTCCACGAGTATTGATACCGCGGTCATTATGGTACGGTTATAGCGTTCAACGGTGTTCACGCTTGGGCAATAACGAGGTGTGAAGTGAACTTGAGGTATTTTGTACCTCTGTAGTAGTGATCGAATCTCGTTGCCCGTGAATTGCGTCCCGTTGTCTGCTATCACCGTACGGGGTATACCGTGTACCAGGAAAACGCCGTCTTCTAGTTTCTGTGCTATAGCCTTACCAACAGCTCTACGTAAAGGAAACAGCAGACAATACTTCGTGAAACAGCACACGACAACAAACAGATACGTGAATCCCGCTCTTGACCGTGGTAACGGACCTACTAAGTCGATGCTTATAGTTTCGAAAGGTTTGGAACAGTCTTTCGCATCGCCTAAGAGACCGGAAGGAGGCTGTTGTGAGTGTTTGTATGCTGCGCATTTATCACATTAACCGACGTAGCTAACCACATCTTTGTACATGTTTGGCCAGTAGTATCGGAGAGCGAGTCTTTTATAAGTTTTAAACACTCCAAAGTGTGGTGCTAATTCGCCACTGTGGTGACTCCTAAGCAGTTCTTCACGATTGCTCTCCGGTACTACCTGCTTCCAATCATTGTCGCTAGCTACACCGAATTTATTTTTAGAATAGCGGTAAAGTTTATCCCCTTTAATAATATAGTTAGGGCACGACCTAGGTGTACTGACGCATTTATCCCACACCCCCTTAAACCAAGTGTCAGTGTCGGACGCTTTAATTTCCAGCACCGGAACGCCACGCGATAAGGCATCTGGAACCACATTGTCCTTACCTTTGCGGTGCTCAATGGTAAAATTGTAAGGTGATAACCGACAACCCCAACGGGCCAACCGCCCAGATGGATTGGTTAAATTAAAGAACCATTTTAAACTTGAGTGGTCGGTTACCACTTTAAATTCAGGACCGCCTTCAACGTAAGGACGAAAGTGTTCTACGGCGAAGACCACCGCTAGTGCCTCACGCTCCGTCGCTGAATAATTGCGTTCCGCCGGATTAAGCGAACGACTGCAGTAGGCGATTGGGTGCTCCTCCCCATTAACAACCTGAGTCAGAGTGCCCGCTATCCCAAAACTGGATGCGTCACAATGAATCTCAAAAGGTTGAGAGAAATCTGGGCAAGCTAATACTGGAGCTGACACCAATGCCTCTTTCAAGGTTGAGAACGCGGATTCGGTCTCAGCCGTCCACTTGAAAGGAGGCGCCTTTTTGCTAGTACTTGTTAGCGCATTCAAAGGGGCCGCTATGGAGCTAAAGTTTTTAATAAAACGTCTATAATATGAGGCCGTTCCAAGAAACATTTTCACTTGCTTACGTGTTGTAGGAGTTGGAAAATCGACAATTGACTGAATTTTCGACGGATCAGTGTGTAAGCCTCGCTCGTCTACTATGTAGCCTAGATATTTAAGTTCGCGTCGAAAGAAACAGCACTTAGGTAAATTAATTGTCAAATTAGCCTGCGTTAACTTGTCTAAAACCCGTTTTAGAAGCGAAGTGTGCTCCTCGAAGGTTGATGAGCAAATAATTAAGTCATCTAAATATACAAAGACCTTGTTATGGAACTCAGGACCGAAAAGTCTGTCCATTAATCGCTGTTGGGTGGCTGGGGCTCCAGTCAACCCAAAGCACATAACTTTAAACTGGAACAAACCTCGACCGGGGACTGTGAACGCGGTTTTTTCTTTGGACGAAACAGAGTCCAGTTCTATTTGCCAAAAGGCCGATTTTAGGTCAATGGACGAAAGATAACGCGCGTCACGCAACTGGTCTAAGATGCGAGAGATGTAGGGTAGTGGATACGCGTCATGCTTACTGACCGCATTCAGTTTTCGGCTGTCCAAGCAAAATCTCCATTCTCCGTTTTGTTTTGGAGCCAACAGAACCGGATTATTCCACGCGCTGTTGCTAGGTTCCACCACTCCCATCTCCAACATCTCATCCAGCTGACGGTTGAGTTCCTTGAGGCGTTCAGGCGACAAAGGGTAATAACGCTGTTTAATAGGAGGAACATCTCCCGTGTCTATTTTATGGCGCAGCAGATGGGTACGACCTAATCCTTTTACCTCAAAGGAGACCTTTTCAAAATCTTTAATTATTAACTCCGCTTCAATCTTTTGATCCGGTGTTAACTCATCAAACGGCTGTAGATGCCTAACCTCCGAGACGCAAGTATGACCTCTTTTACGTTTAAAATATTGAAATGGTAAAGTATTAAAAATTTTTGGTGCCAAATTAAAGGCCTTCCAAAAATCAACACCTAAAATTAACGGTGTGGTAATATCTGGAATAATATAAAATTTAATCACCTTAGTTACTCCCATGAGAGATACTGGTAAAAATAAATAACCCTCCACGGATGCTCGCGAATCATTGGCAGTTACTATGCTGCCCAACTGTTTATCGGCGTGCACAGTTGCACCAGCCCTTATAAAGTGCTGACCAACATCGGAACCCAACACCGAAATGCAAGAACCCGAGTCGAGTAATCCGTAATACTGCTCATCGTATATAGATATAGTTAAATGTGGACGACTATCGTCCGAAGTCTTATAATGTACTGTATTCACCCTTAATGTACTAAAAAATAATTTTAAAAATTTTAAATGATTGTCCCAATCGGACTTATCAAAATTTTGACTGTAGTTCCGGACATTTAGTTTTTTGAAATGCAGGTTGGACAGGACTGAACCTCCTTCTGCTTTTTATTGCACGTAGGGCACGATGGTGCACGTACGCCCTTCTTGCCGCAACGGTAACAAACGATTTCCTTTGAAGTACAATTCGATAACGAGTGCCCCTTAACCCTACAACGAACACAAAACAACGAACCCGAATCTGTTTGCACGGCTTCAATCCTTGAACCCTTCGGGGATTGGTAGGCTAAGTCTGCTGCGACGAAGGAAGACGTTGGTTTGGGCGGCTCATGGAACTGAGCCTTGCTGTGGAAGCCCGACTCTAGTTGCCTGCACTTCTCCTTCAGCTCGCCGAGCGTGTTAATGGTGAACAAACACAACCCCGAAGTGTATTCTGGTCTCAAGTTGTACTTAATCCGTGCCAACCGATCGTGCTCTGGAACCCTATAAGAAAGCCTGTTGAACATGTTCTCCATGACTGCTATAAAGATACAAGACTGCTCCGTCGACCCCTGTGTTCTGTTTGAGATTTCCGACATGAGACGCATGTCGTAATCAGGTGGAGCGAAATCTGCAAGTAACTGCTTTTTCAGTTCCGGCCAATCACCAACCAACGCTTTAATTCCACGGTACCATAACAAGGCTCCATCTGAGAAAATGTCCAGAGCTGATTGATGTAGGGAAGACTCGTCGATACCTCTGGCCTCGCAGAGCTCCTCTAGACGCTCAATGAACGCTTTCACGGAACCTGTCCCGTTAAATTTAACACCTAGGCTTTTTACAGTGTCCTTTTTGCAGGAAATGATGACGTCCTTCGTCTGCAAATTAGACACTACCTCCGGTGCCTCCTCAGCGGAAGTAAAAGATTGGTGGAAGCTCGCGTTGACCGAATCAATTCTTGCTAAGAAACTGCTAAGTCGCTTATCAACGGCTGCGTAATCGGCTTCAAGCTCAGTTGGAGAAGATATCCTACCCAAACGATGAAATAGATGGAAAGCCAAAGCCCTGGCGCGGTTAAATTTTTTAAAACTGCTGGGATACTTATCCAGAACTTCATTAATTTCTGGCAATTTGGACTTAATTATCTTTAATTCTGACTCTGGATCTCTATCTGTTTCCACGATTTCATCGGAACTAACCAATTTACTAAGTTCTCTAATTTGCACACGTAGTTCCTCTACGGTTGTGGCAGGTTTAGCGTCCCGGATCAGTACTTCATACATGAGCTCATCTTTCCGAAGCAAATTAAATTTAATAGGGCGTTCCATATTTGAAATTTTAAAAAAACTGAATCTAAGATAAACTGGCCGTCACAATTTACAAATTCCAACAAAGTGTAAACATTAACTATAATAAAATAAACAGTTACATTAATAGCAATCTTATAGATAACACGATATTAGGGTTCTTATTTATTTTTTTTTTTTAAAAGACAAAAGTCTTGGTACAATATATTGGGGCACGTGTAAAAAAATAGAATTGTATAACGCAGCAAGAAGTAAAAAAAATAAAAAGTAAATAATTGTAAAATGTAAAAGGTAAAATTGTATAAGACAGCACAAACATAAACAGGCAAAGGATTCTGCAAGACGGTTTTTCCTTAAAATTAAAATAAATGGAAGGTTCCAGAAACAGTACTCCGGTTTATAAGGTACAGCCAGAGACGTAACCTCTATCTCCAACTAATACACACGTTGGTCGCCACTGTTACACAAAATATTTTCTCCCTCTCGGTTGGGGAAACAACTATAAGGAAACAACAAATTATATAAAAACTGGTTTATTATTATACATAATAAATTTGATGTGACATTTATTGTTTAGTAGTTATGACAAGTAGGTCGAGAAAATTAAATTAAGATCTTAGTTTTAACTAAAGGTGGCTAGCCAGTTTATACTTTAACGGAAAGAGCTATGGGCGTGGGGAGTTGGAGATAAACCTGCCGAGTACTGTTCCGAGAAAAAGTTAAAAGTTAAATTATATCCAAACTAGAACGTTCCATTTAAATTCAAATTAAAACTAACAAATGGGCGCCAGGGACTGGGAGAGTCCCGGATCCTGAAGCTGAAGATGTTCACCCTACATCCGGGTGAATGAAGAACTAGCCCAAGATCCTCAATTTGAAAATCGGTGGAACACCGACATCCAGACCCGGTATAATATAGACCGGTTTACAGGCTCCGGTTTACAACGGGAGCCGGATTAAAATATAAAAAAAATAAGGAGTAAAAAAAAAAGGAGTTAAAAAAAAAAACCGTCTCGCACGGCGCGACCGCCTGCGGGCTTCGCAACCGTGCCGCTCGCTGTGCCGCTGGCTCCGCAGGTGGCTTCAGGCGAGCCCGAGCAACGGGTCCCGCGTCCAGGCCCCAACGGCCTGCTGGATCCTGGCGGCGGGACGAGCTTCTCAAGCTGCCTTCCTGTAATTTGCCATACGGAGACCCAATAATATACGTGGAACCAAATTGCTTTCCTTAACGGGACCGAGCGGGGAAATCAAGTAGCCTGAGCATGTAATGGACATCAGGTTCTCCATTCAAATACCGCTCCAGCGTGGCATCCGCCACGTCACCACGGGGTCCACGAATAACCTATAAATTAACACTGTGGTAGACACCGAGAAAACACCTACGGCCTATCTTCAGTAAATAGCGATGTTTAATACTCACAGTTCACTCTGAAGGAAGACACATCAACGGCGGCTGAAGCGGAACGCTCCGATCCTGGTCGCTGGTCAGAACAGGAATCCCGAACAACAAATCCGTTAATTGCGCATTCCTGGCGCAATTAAGAATCCTGCAATAAGTTTTCACGAGTTACGACTATATTCTCTCAACAACCGGGGAAGAGCTCACCGAACAACCTCAGACACCGTTACAATAAAAGAACTCACCTTCGCCAAAAAGTAAATAAGTTTGATGCTGACTGGAAGCCGGCTCGGGCAGAATGTGACGACTAACCATCACTGGCGCGTCGGCCGGAAATCAAGGCAGAATTCGGGTGCCCAAGAAATTCACTTTCCCCAAGTCCAGGGAGAATCCTTCTTGGTTACCAATTACAAACACTCCAAGGAAAACACTCAATTCCTCAAAAATACACCAAACTCACAAAAAACTGTCCAACGTCACGTGTTTAAGCCTAAAGCCATTTCACTAAATTAAATCCATACGATTTCGTGGTCTAATTTATAATTCCTCGTAATTAACAATAACAATTACCCCTGAATATTAATTAGGCAAAATTGACATTTTTCTGTGACAACATTCTGTCACAGACAATTCACGCAAAAACTTCACAGATAATAAATGTTTCGCGGCCTTAGAATGTTCGAGAAAAAAGTCCATATTAAAAAAAACTAAATCACTTCCGTTTACGGATATTTCATTTTATTAATATTTTTTATTTCCGTTATCTTAGAATTATTTAGGTTTGCTAAATCAGGTATTTTATATTTTCTATGATTTGCAAACTATTAGTTAAAAATATCGATTATTTTATAATCGTTAATCAGCGAATCGCCAGATGGCGCCTTGAACTGTCATAATTGACGTCTGATGTAATGTCAAGTGAAAAGTAAACAAGTAAACTTTTGTTTTGATTTAATTAATGTTGTAAAACTGTTTAAAAGGTTTAATATAAAAGTGAATTGTTGTGAAAAAGTGATAACCTAAGAAACTCCGTAATGGACTCCCTATATATTGTCAGGAAAACAGCCAGGTACAAAAAAACAACGTAACAAGCCATACAAAAGCTTGAGGGGGAGCCCGGGTCCATCCAGCCTAGTCCGGTCCTGGGTGTATATCATGGTATCTTATGATTACGCCAGTTTAAATTGCTCAAGAATTTTTTAAGCTAATACTAGTATTAACTTAACAAATATTTATCTATGTTAAACAATAATTATTTATGTATTGATATGATTCAATATTGTATGGTTAACGTAATACTTTTGTAATCACCTAAAGTAAATTACGTTGTAGTTCTGTTAATTTTTAAGCGTACAGAAATAATTGGATTAACATAGTAACAAACAATGCTACCTAATTATTGTAATCAACATAAAAAAAAACACTATCAACAGTATCAACTGCTTTGAATACAATTGTTTGAATAATTTTACTTAACATACTGCATAGTACAGTAACTTTGTCGCCTGAATTTACGGGCTAGTTTGCAAGCCCGGTAGTTTTTTTTATTTTTTGCTCACTTAAATATCATCGACATCGACATCGAAAAAACTTTTTCAAAAAGAAATTTAACCGACTTCAAGAACCACTATCGTAAAATAACTATTCTCGAAAGTCGGCGGCTTTGTTTTTAAAACATTGCTTTTTGGCCATCGACTTCCGAAACACATTTTATACTTTTTTGTGGTGGTTCTTGAAATCGGTTAAATTTATTTTGAAGTAAGTTTTTTCGAAGTCTAAAAGGGCTAAAGGGCTGTCATAAAAGGTATAAACCCAGACGATTTCCGTTTAATCGCAAGCCCACTCTCACTTGGAGGTGAAGGGCGTATATAAATAAAGTAAGTAATGCGACCTTCTCCTCCCGTAATAAAACCCACTACCAGTGTCTACCGAGTTTAACCCGGTGAACTCGGTGACACAATCCGAAATTGTTAAACATTGAAGAGACTGTAGTTGTTTTTAAGAAAAGTTGCTCCATACTAGGAATCTATCATGTGTCGGGGGCGAATTTATAAACATTTAAACTAACACAAAAATACCCAGACCCGACATACCTAACTACATGTAGATCGTACAAATATTTTTCCACAAAATATACGATCGGTATATTTTTTACGAAATTAAAAAATACATAGCAAAATGGCCGGGGAACTCGAGGAATTTTTGCGTAAATTCTTGAGGCACGGTGAACACTTTTTTTTTTAGGATGGCAAAATCATCAAATGAGTCCTCCCGCCCTGGGTGGGGCGGAAGGGACTGTCAGACTCTTACTGACTAAAATCCACCCGTGTTTCTTCGGATGCCCTTTACTGGATTAAGAAAAAATCCGCGACCCCAGCAGGCATTTGGCCCCGCAAGGGGCCCCATCGGTGACGCGTGAAACACGACGCGCCACCGACCCGGGCTTGGTCCTTGGTCGGACGGCGAGCTTACCCATTACTCACCGTCCGCAAGCTCGCTCCGCCGCTGTACCCTCTGCTATTCAGAGGGACACGCGTTGGAGCGTCCACCCGACAGGCTATTCGCATACGGGCAAAGATACCCCTTTAGCACACAGTGCCTAAGGAAGAGTTTTTGCCCGCATCCCAGGGTGCCCGGCCCGAAAAACTGGTCTTCCCCCGGACGTATCCGAGAGGGAACTCCAGTCCACGGGCGCACGTGGAGGTTTCCTGTCTTAGCGCCCCCACGGTGAACATTTGCTTAATATTTCTTGAATTATCTCTAAATATAGAAATAAAGGCCGGGCTGAGAGAAACTAGTTTTGAACGAAGCTAAGTGTATTTAAAGATGCCTGATAACTGAAGAAGTATCTAGTAGTATCTAGTATAGCTGATTTTCAGCGTGCGTTTTCACTTCTCCAAAATTTATAGCAGCTATTAGGCTATAAGCAAGTCATTCGTTCTTGAAAGGTTGGGTAGAGGTGTAAATAGTATACACACGTGTTTTAAGTGACGAGCCTATTACTATAAACCGGTTACAAATCTAGAATCCATGGCTGCTGCTGATAAATTCGTTATGGAAAAACCTAAAAACACTTCCGTCCGACCTTGGTATTGAACCCGGGACCTCATGTTTGGCAGTCATACTTACGACTAATAGACCAAAGGCAATAAAGTAGTCAAGGTCATTAAATATGTTCGTGGGACTCACGAATTACCGTGACCCTGGAACGAAAAGGACTATTGAAGGACACTGTGGTGGGAGGACTCATTCATGATTTTACCACGCAAAAAAAGGTAATTACAGATAGAATCGGTGGATTCGCGTGAAAACAGTGATAATGTTCGCAGATGACAGCTGTACTGAAATATGCGAGTATTAATAGTCTTATTGACCTTCATCTGTCAACTGTCACTTAAAAATTACGTTTAGCAAAAATATACTTCATATTTATGCAAATTAATTTGCAATCTATTTCGAAATATTATCCTGTTAATGTTATTAATATCATTAATTTTTAATTAAAAAAAGCTAGAAAAATAACCGTGCATGACGTCACGATATGGTGGCACCGCAGCTTCGCTATTATTATTGTCGCTAAATATGTAACTCGTGATCTAGAGTAAGGTGATCTCACGTGAGAGAAATAATCTAATTTCCACTAGCGGACATTTCTGGATCATCTTTACATAGAAACATACTTAAATATAGCTATTGAACTAAATACATGTAATTTTCGTTGTCAGGCAGAATAATGTTCAAATAATTATTTCAGAATGGAACTTGGCAAAGAATCAGAATGTTCGGCTGTGAAGAAGATGATAAAAAGATTGCATTTGTAGCCGTGATGAGGATACAGAGATGTACGATGTGGATAGAGTAAAGAAAGAGTAGATATACAGCGGGAAATCTGATCGATAAGAGATAGAGTCCGCGCTACCACTCATGCAGAATATTCGAGGTGCTATATATTTTTAATGCAATTTGATGTAATGGCATAGACAATAGTGCTGTATCAAAAGAACGCGAAACTTCAATTCTTTTTTAATGGTCACAATTTTGCCATTACCTACTTATATTTATTTTTGTGGCAGTTTGAACTTTCGATAAAAAAAAAATCATGCGGCTCTGTTTTGTTTTATGAATCATTTTGATTGTGGGTAAGAGGAAAAAAATCATTCATTCAATTTGTATTACGCAGTTTGGCTTAGTTTCTATCTTTGGATGACTCAATTTTATAAGATAGAAAAGAAGAAGTGCAAATGAAACCACCATTTTGGCTTGGAAATGCTTATTATTGCTCAGCAAAATTCTTATTGTATTTTTTTTTTTCATTTGAAAGTTCAAATCAAAACTCTTATTGTAGTTTTAATGTGTGTGTGTGTGTCCCATAAATAATATTAATATTTTTCTATTTTATTATTTAAAAAAAGAATGGAAGAAAAAGAAGTAAATAATACCATGACAACTGATCAGCGACACGTGTAGCGTTGACCCCACGTAATACGGGACAAGGTCGGGAACATGATGATGTCATAATATTTTTAGGTATAACTAGCTTATGCCTGCGGTTTCTTCCTTATTGAAGTCGCTAATTGTCTCACGTAATTGTATTATCAGGATAAAACGTATTTCATGTGTTGTTAATCAAAATTATAAACTATTTGAGCACCAATTTCATCCAAATCTAACTGTTTATTTTTGCTTGATACAGTAATAAACGTCAATCCATCCTTTTCCTGATAGCTACAAACTTGGGGTCTTTAAGTCAAGACTGAATAGGTTAGTTCTAAGCAACCGTGCTTCATCGTCGAGCACATGGCATAATCATTGCTTCCCATCAAGTGTGGTCAAACGCGAGACCATACATCCATAATAAATGAATAGGTATATTTTAGAAACTATAAATCTACAAAAAATACAAACTATATATTTACAAAAATATTAGGTATTTTCAAATTCTTTCGGATTTATAATAAACTAGCTTTTGCCCGCGACTTCCGGCAGATTTTATGTTTTACCCACATAGTTCCCGATCTCGCGGGATTATTTTTTGTAATAAAATCTATCCTAAGTCCTTTCTTAAGTTCCAAACTATGTCTGTACCAAATTTCACACAAATCGGTTCAGTAGTTTAGGCGTGAAGAAAAGACAGACAGACAGAGTTACTTTCGCATTTATAATATTAGTTTGGATGTGTAAAAATGGCTCATAAATAAATTGTCTTCTCAATATTTAGGACGTGGTTCTACTTGAGGCGTTGAGGCGTATGTGGACTCATTACTACATACTCGTATTTTGTGTTACTACCGGATAATACTAACAGGAAAATAGGAACCAAAAGTATTTATTATCAGTAAAGTAGGTCGGTACCCAATTGTTGCCAGCCAGACAGTTTGTTAGTCACAACAGAGGTTATACTGTAACCGTCTTGCTAGAAAAAGTTAAACATCTGTTGGACACTTGTCTAAAAAAGTGTAACCTGACCTTTAATAGACGTCAAATGCCGTTTTTTAGTTGACAATTTTTTTGACAAGGGTTCAACAGATTTTTATCTTTTTTGTAGTAATACAGTATAATTATGTTTAAAAGCAGGTTTAATGTATACATATAATAAATCTGTAGAAGGGTAAATTCTGTACATTGAAAATATTGAAAAGATAAATAGCGGGGGGTGTTGCTGGATCGATACTAAACCCAAATATGTGATTAAAAATTTTTTTGTCTGTCTGTCTGTCTGTATATGCAGGCATCACGTGAAAACTAACGGTTCGATTTCGATGGAACTTGGTATAATAATACCTTATTATCCTGGGCATAAAATGGGATACTTTTATTCCTGGAAAAATACGTAGAAAAAAAAAACTTATTTTTCAGTTTTATTCATAGACGTTGTTCTGTAGAACCGCGAATTTACTTAATTATTATAGGCTTAGCCGTATTTGGGTCCAATAGATATTTATAAGATGTCATTGTCAGAGTTACTCAAAATGGAGAAATATCCACGCGAAGACATACGCGCGGGCGGAGTCGCGAGCGGAAGCTAGTACATAATATAGATCAAACATTACGTTTAGAACGTGGTGTGTTATCTATGACAAACCCACTTATGCTGAAGAACCTATTGTTGTTTTATCACACGTGACTAAGATAAAACATCGTATATGGTATTACCATTGAATGCTGAAATGTCTAGTGAGTAATGCACAATAGTTTTACATTCATGAAAAATAAACACTGGTTTTTTCTAAACATTTTTTTTTATGTTTTATTTTAGCCATATAGATAAGCCTGGATTATTTTATACAAAATACTATAAATATTAGAACCTATTTTAGAAATGAATATGCATAGCCAAAAATAATTAATCAAAACACAAAATGTTTTTTTTTGTAAATTATTTGAGTCTATTTAAATAAAGCATAATTATAATATTTAGTTTTCAGCCGTACTATAATATTAAATATGAAACGATTATTATAATATTATATCTATAATATTATTATAATACGATATAGTTTAACATAACATCAAAATATTTGCCATAACTTTTACTGCTTTTACACGTTTTGAGCAATGTTAATACATATATTTTATTAGTGAAAATAATTCCTCCATGAAATAACACAAAAAAAAAATACTCACTGTCAGAAAAACAACACTCTCACGTCACTTTTAAAATACCACAACCAAAAAACAATTTTCGAATTACTTTCCAAAGTGTTCGAAACTGACCGCCGCCCGCAAAGTCTGTTTGCAATATGATGAAAAATATGGTATCCACTTATTAATACATTAAGTGTACACTGTACACTGTCGCACTGTACACTGTCGTGCAAATGTGTTAGGACAATTATTTAATTTTGCGCGGAGCCTTTTATTAATACGCTACACAAGTTTGTATGATTGTTGACAAAGGGTTTCCGGTTATTTTACTCGTCATCTCATGGGTTTTTGCCGAAATTCTAACAGTTACTGTGCGATCTACTGATTACACATATTTAGGAATAATAAGTAGATACATTAAACACAGTTTATTATGTGAACAGTCCGGTTGCTGTGCGGGTGGTCCTAGATCTTGATGGCGGGTATACAGTGTTGTTGGGTTTTTGCCATTAGCAATTTCTCAGCAGTAGCCACTAATTTACAAGTTGGCGGAATAAGGGTTTATCCCCGTGTTTCGGATAAATCTGGCCATGTGCGTGTTGGACCACGCACTATGAAGAGTTCTGAAGTTGATTACTCCGCGATCACTAGATCGTGAAAAATCCATGATCTTAAGAACTATCTTAAGATCATGGATTTTTCTATAATTTTCCTATAGTTCATAAGGAAGCATTTTTCATTAGCATTTTTTTTAACGTGGTAAAATCATCAAATGGGTCCTCCCACCCAGAGCAGAGCGGGAGGGACTGTCAGACTCGTACGGACATTTAGCTGGAGAGCTCTGCGAATTTTAGCGAAAGTGATGTGACCCTAAATATCGCGTCATTAAATACGTCTGGTTTCGTTCAATACCAGTTTTTCTCAGCCAGGTCTGTATATCAGATTCTGTGTTTATGGATATATCGAAGATTGATCAAGTTTTCAGCGTGCCTCGAGCACTTTTTCAAAATTTCAAGTAGTTTATAGGCCAAATTAAGTACCAGCTGTGCGAAGTGTACCCTTCGTGTTAATACAGGTTATAAACTATCTGTGTACCTTTCATCGTAATCCATTAAGTTCTTAAGTGTGAAAGAGTAACAAACATATGTATTATTGTATGGAGAAGTAAGATTATTACAAGTTAGTCATTATCCCGGGTTTCGGATAAATCTGGCCAAGTGCGTGTTGGACCACGCACTATGAAGAGTTCTGTAGTTGATCACTCCGCGATCACCAACGGGATCCCCCACCGCGAGCATTTACCTGTAATGAAACGTTACAGATTCGAGCATTTCATCAGTGCGGGTGGATAATCGAGCATTACAATGCGCACAAATCAAATCTATACCTACTAAATTTACGCGAATGCTCGTCAGTCAGGGAGGTAGTATTGTAATGTAATGCTCAAAGTCGAATCTATTTGTTACATTACACACGAATGCTCACGGTGAGAGAGCGCCATAAAAAGCTATATTATAGCTATATTATTTTTAAGAACAAGCTTTATTGTTCAAATATACTTACGATACACAAAGTATTTGTCAAGACGAATCGAACGAGTCTTAACTTCAATGGGTTTGCGGCGTTTCATTACAGAGTTCCTATGGCCACCTTTAAGCTTCATCATCAGATGAGCTTCATGTCATCATAATATTGCATTGTCACGCGATATACTTATGCGTTCAAAATTTCAGCTGAATCGGAAACCGGGAACTGGATCAAATTTAACTTGCAAGATTTGATAATAAAATTAAAAAAAAACTCACTAAAGCCTTCAGGAATGTCACTTTTGTTCCTTGTTTCAAAGACATCTCTACTAATTAATAGCATTATCAGCTTTTAATGCTGCTGGGACACAGGCCTCCTCTCTATGAGAAGCTGTGGTCTGGTAATCCACCACACG
Source organism: Agrotis puta (assembly GCA_943136025.2). Classification (NCBI taxonomy): domain Eukaryota; kingdom Metazoa; phylum Arthropoda; class Insecta; order Lepidoptera; family Noctuidae; genus Agrotis; species Agrotis puta. The sequence continues at coordinate 3,127,952 of OW964168.2, forward strand.
GGCCAGCCCATGCGGATTGGTAGATGTCACATGTCTTATTTTTTGGTTTGAGGTTATGCCGGTTTCCTGACAGATTTCCAGAAGTTTTCTTTCATCGTTTTGAGAGAAAAATGCCTGAATATTATTCCCTGATAGAATATAATATCTATTTATCGACGCTTAGCGCGCTTACAACTTTAGATTCAGTAAATGCGAAACCTGAATATAATTTGTTCAGATTTAGTAACTGATTCGACTCCAATAATTATACACCACGTCAGTTTTGAAATTTTCTACGTAGATTCTTTACATAAAAATACAATACAGGTGTATTGGGTTTCGCATAATATACCAAAAATAATGTTGTATACAAAGTGTGAAACATACGGTGAGGATTTTTAATAGCGTGGTAAAATCATTAAATGTGTCCTCCCGCCCTGGAGCATGGAAGGGACTGTCTCGTCAGTCTATTACGTACTGACTAAAGTCCTCGGTGTTTCAATAGCTTTTTACGTTCCAGGATCAGGGTTACCTGTTTAGACAGCTACGCGACTCATGGTGGGAGGCTTGCAAAGTCTACCCCTACCGAATTGGATTTTGTAGTTTATTTCTATAGCTTCCTGAATTTTGTGTTCACTTGACTTCCCAGACAAGTTATTGTAAGTATGTAATTTAACAAAGTATCGCAATATGTAAAATCCACTATTTTGAATTTTCGTTGAAAAGAGTTTTAAGTCAACAATAAATTAAAAATTCTAGCATTTCATGATGCACTAAGTAGTGAAATATGTCTAATAGACTAACTTCTACCCGCGAATTGGTCCGCGTCCTTAAATATAAAAAGAAAGGCTGAAAGTACCACAGATTTCTGATACATTTTTTTTTAAATTGGTTTATTTTTTTTTACGTAGTTAAAGCAAACGTTGGAATATTTTAAAACATAATAAACCAGGAAATTTTTTTTTTTTTACATTTATACAATAGTTTGTCTTTACAATTTAATATTCTTTAAAATGAAAAATTACACAAAGGACGAAAACTAAAATTAAAAACATCTCAGGATCAGTCTTGCATGCAAGTGTGTTGCTTGAATTGGAAACATTTTTTCGTGAGTGTGCAAATTGCATGCATAGGTTTTACTTATATAGTTCCCAATTTGACAGTTACTTGCAGGTTTGTTCAAGTTGCATACAATTTGCAACTTGTATACAAATAATTTGTTGGAAACGCGCCCTTAGGCGTTATCGTACTCTTGCGCAACGTTTTCATCAGGGAACGTGCCCTAAAGACTGGCAGCAGTGGTACTTTAATGACAATGTGAATTCTTTGGCCAAAGAAAGACCCAGACCTCTGGACACGTTGAGTTGACCAGACGAGGCAGACCTCCATCGTGTCCTCCAGCTAGCAAGCAAGCTTTCTCATCTGTCTGTTTTTCATGTCTTTCTTTAACAAGTTTATCAAACTGCGAGTTCAAACCTATTTTATTTAAAAATCGTATCTGTGCGCTAGCGTTAGTGGTTGGACACGGTGGAGCATACGGTGCAGGACTGCCCCGCTTGGCCAGAGCACCGCCGTGTCCTCACGACGGCGATAGGCGGAGACCTCTCGCGCCCGGCATTGGTCGAGGCCATGCTGCGGGGCGAGACGGAGTGGGAAGCGGTCGCCTCCTTCTGCGAAGCAGTCATGCTCGTGAAGGAGGAGGCGGGCCGCCTGAGGGAGAGGACAGTGTCCTCCCTCCACCCCAGCCGCAGTGGTAGACGCCCACGGCGTCGGACGTCGCAGGACGATCTCCGGCCACCGTAGGCGCGGGCATGCGGGCAGCGAGTAATGGGCGACTCACTGTCCGACCATGGACCATGCCCAGGTCGACGGCGCGTTGTGTTCCACGCGCGCCTCAAAGAGTGTCAGCATAGTGACGGGGCCTGTAGAGGGCCAAAGCCTGCTGGGGTCGCGGGACCAAGGGATTACCGTGACCCTAGTACGTAAAGGGCTATTGAAGGACACCGTGGAATTTAGTCAGTACAAGTCTGACAGTCCCTCCCGCCCTGCCCTGGGCGGGAGGACTCATTTGATGATTTTACAACGATAAAAAAAAAAAAAGCGTTAGTGGTTCATAAAACACATCATTTACCTACAAAATTTCATTGAATGCTCTGGGTGTCCAAACAAAGTGACCGGTCAAATTTATTTATATGCATGTAAAGAATAATTTGATTTATGTACAGGTGTTGTGAAAGACTGAAAACCAAAGAAAAAACTTATAAATTATACACAGAATTTGGGAATTGACGTAAACGTTTAGGTCAAGTGAACTTTGCCAATCGTTAATGCGTGCTGATAATATCACCCTCTCTTTCACCGCTCACCTACCCTTTAAGGAGTGGAAAATTATAGAATGAGTCCACTGTGAGTGAATGGAAGAAACTGTCAGACTCGTACTGATTAAATACCACCTGGTTGTCTCAGTGCACGATAGTGGGATAGAAGATGATAATCAAGATAGTGCGCAGGCATTTGGCCCCATACCCGTCACAGGCCTCATTCTGTGAAATGGGAAGTTGTAATTCAGCACTCGGGTGCAATTGCTCCACCTGCCCGGTGGAGCTTTTGTTTTAGGGACATTCCGTTTTCCTCACGATGTTTAGGTTAGAAGAGGATGGCGGGGTCTGAATTACACTTAACATTTGGCAGTGGTGATGAAGTAACAAAGTAATAAGGCTGCATTCGAATCAGTGAACTCATAAGTCAGAGCCGATGACATTGGACTCTGTAAATGTAATTATTATAATAGCAAAAGCTATAAATAGATACATCCATTAAATACGGATTATTTTCAATTAGAAAGTCATCCAGTTACTACGGTAATGAAGGTTCCACTTAATTAATGAACTTGATCGATCCGTTTTTAATGGCGACTATACAGTCACTTTGACGTCACAACAGTTTATTGTTCCGTACCTAAAAGGTAAAACAGGACCTTATTAAATTGAAATAGACCTTAAGACTCCCCTGTCCATCTACCTGTTCGTCTGTCATCAGGTAGTATCTCATGAACCGTGATAATTAGACAGTTGAAATTTTCACAAAAGATGTATTTCTGTTGCCGCTACAAATACTAAAATAGAGAATAAAATATAATAAATATTTCAGGTGGCCTACCATGAAGTCCTTAAAGCAAGAGTAATTCCACTGTGGGAACGAGCTGGTGCTAGAGGTCTTGTATAGCTGTGTCTCTTTCCCACACTGGAATTACATCGTCATGGTAGGCCACAGGGGTCTCCGAAACAACAGACATAACGTTTTTTTTGCCGTTCTCATAGGTAATGCTACTGAACCTTTCCTTAGTGCGCAAGTCGATCTCGCACATGGCCGGTTTCCTTTTTTCTGAAGATCTAGTTTACAAACTACTTACCTTATAGCAAGTAAATATGTACGTCACGGATTGCAAGGGTTTATTGTAATTATTTATTTTTGTATGTATTTTTAGAATATCCTTTTAAGGGTCGGCATTTATATTTTTGTTATAAGTTGCGGTTGGTTTTTCCTGTGTCAAATAATATCAGGTACTCACAGGTATTTTACACAATATAGCTTCTGCTGGGAATTCATTCGCATAAAATGGTCGAAGACCCACCGCGGCAGATCCTATCATCGCCACGCCCGCGCCCGCGCTTTTTATTTTAGGAATTGGTAGACAAAAATAAGACAGTTCGAATATAAACATAATATAAATATAATTTATAGACTTTAGCTTTGAAGAATTATGTATCTTCTTATAATAAGAGGATCATTCGTTCCGGGGACTGCCCCTGCAACAAACAAACAAATTATATTTCTGTCTTATTAAAGAGGCTATTTTAGGTACAGTTTTTTTTACATTTTTATTTCATGGCTTACAAGACAGCTTGTGGCTAAACATAGATATATTAATACCACAGAATATATAATAGTACCTAAAATACTTTAAAATCTACCGATCGTCGGTACGTAGTGCTTTTATTTTTCGTGGTAAAATCATCAAATGAGTCCCACCCAGGGCTGGACTGTCAGACTCGTACTGACTAAAATCCACGGTGTCCTTCAATAGCCCTTTACGTTCCGGGGTCACGATAATTTGTAAATCCCGTGATCCCGGCAGGCTTTAGCCCTCTAGAGGGGGCCCCGTCACCCCTCGCGCCCGGCATTGGTCGAGGCCATGCTGCGGGGCGAGACGGAGTGGGAAGCGGTCGCCTCCTTCTGCGAAGCAGTCATGCTCGCGAAGGAGGAGGCGAGCCGCGTGACGGGGAGGACAGCGTCCTTCCTCCACCCCAGCCGCAGTGGTAGAAGCGCACGGCGACGGACGTCGCAAGACGATCTCCGGCCACCGTAGGCGCGAGCATGCGGGCAGCGAGTAATGGGCGACTTGCTGTCCGACCATGGACCATGCCCGGGTCGACGGCGCGTTGTGTTCCACGCGCGCCTCAAAGAGTGTCAGCATATTGACGGGGCCTGTAGAGGGCCAAAGCTTGCCGGGGTCGCGGAACCAAGGGATTACCGTGACCCCGGTACGTAAAGGGCTAGTGAAGGACACCGTGGATTTTAGTCAGTACAAGTCTGACAGTCCCTCCCGCCCTGCCCTGGGTGGGAGGACTCATTTGATGATTTTACCACGCAAAAAAAAAAGGGGCGGCACCTCTACTAATCCTTTCCATCCTTTAGTGAGCGGCAGGCCAGGACGGGAAATGGTAGCTTTAAAAGTAAATTATTTTCCTTCAAGCTTTTTTCCTCGCCCTTTAGTCAATGTTCCACATCTGACTGTGAATATCAGCACATCATATTCTATGGGAGTGTATTCTTCGGCAGGACGAACGCAATTTTATTTTGGACTAGCTTCCGCCCGCGAGTCCGTCCGCGTGGATGTCGGTCTTCGCGTGGATGGTTTATTTCCCCATTTTGAGTAACTCTGACAATGATCTACGTATTTTTCCAGGATAAAAAGTATCCTATGTTATGCCCAGAATAATAAGGAATAATTATACCAAGTTTCATCGAAATCGAACCGTTAGTTTTCACGTGATGCCTGCACAAACAGACAGACAAAAATTTTTTTAATCATATATTTGGGTTTGGTATCGATCCAGCAACACCCCCCGCTATTTATTTTTTCAATATTTTCAATGTACAGAATTGACCCTTCTACAGATTTATTATATGTATAGATACCGTACAGACTACATCTGAAGTCATTTACTATACGGACCTTGTGGAAACTTCCGTGCTTTCAAGTGTTGACGAAAAAATCACCCAAAAAAGGGTAAACGAAAATAAACAAATACGTGATCTTACGATTCATCATTTTTTGTTTCAGCAAAAGATACTAAAAATATCATTCATTTATAATTATTGTTTATTTTAAAACAGGTTTGTGATCACGCGCTGGTGACACGTCGTGACACTTATTACCCTGAATGTGCCTGAGACATACTGACGACCGCCTTCTGGGGTCGCGGGACAATCGTAAAAAACGACGCCCTTGAAACGCAAAGGGCAACTGATGGAACATGTTGACGCAAGTCTCTTTTGTTGCCACCAGAGTGGGAGGAAAGAAAATCTAAAAACTCTATGGAAATAATAATGTTTCACCGACATAGAACAACAAGTAATAACACAGATCCTGTCATAATTATGATGGTTGACAAAATAGGTTATAGGCATGCATATAATATGAATAAAACTGAATATTTGTTTGTTCTCTACGCGTTCCTGAACAATTCCAGTTCCTAAACCCGGATTCCATGACATAATTATAATTTGACATTTACGAGCACTTGTGAAAAAAATACTTTCACAGCCAAAAGAAAAACAATAATTTTATTACAGGTACAGTCAACAGCAAAAGTAAAATCAAAATTAAAAAGGTAGATGATAGCCATGATCTAATTAAATCAAATAATTGTGTTATTAATCAGTTTGTGCTTAAATTATGATCGGATAAACATTAAAATACCCAAGTAATCACCCAGTTTCATAAAAGCTTGTCCTACTCTAGTAATTTTTCCTGTGTCGTGGATGCGTTTACAAACACAGAAACTGCGCATACACAAACACCCAGACCCCAAACAACTAGTTGTAGATCATACAAATATTTGCTCTGTGCGGAAATCGAACCCAATCGCTCAGCCTCTACACTAACTGTGCCATATAAATTAGACAGGTCATCATGTGGAAGATTGGACAGAATGGGAAGGATGGATAGATCGACTTTAACAAATTAAATAGAAGAAGATGTGTTTGGGATGGATGGGATCCAACTCCTAGCAGTCCACCCCGGCACCACAGGCACATATTACACCTGTGGTGACAGCTGATCAATCCCATTGGCGGTCCAGCGCCTAAGCCTGACCAGTGCTGTCTGCCGCGCTACCCTCATCCTGTCGGAGAACAACAAAAAGTTTCACTGTGATCCGTGAGTCAGCATTCCCAGGGGTCGGTCGTCTTCAGTGTGAAGAAGTTCTAGTTTACTCCGGCTCGTTGCGTCTTGACAGGGTTAACCCTCCAAAAAAATTCTATGTAAAATCTTTCTTTTGTCCACGCTACTTTTTTTACGTATTAAAATCATCGAATGAGTCCTCCCACCCAGGGCAGGGCGGGAGAGACTGTCACATACTGACTAATTTACTACTTTACGTTCCAAGGCCACGGTTACTCGTTAGTCTAGCGACCCCGGCAGGCTTTGGCCCTCTACAGGCCCCGTCACTATGCTGACACTCTTTGAGGCACGCGTGATACAAATTACCTTTAGAAACAACTAGTTGTTACCCGCGGTTTCATTCTTCTGCCCTCTCCCTATAATCATAGGCCTTATGATCCCATCTATCTCTGTACGGTACCAAAATTCATAAAAAAAATACATTGACAAACAAATATAACGAGTATTGTGACTCGAATGACTTCTTATGCTTCCCCTAACTTAAGGTTAAAAAACAAAGATAATTATCATTTCAACAAAATCCCCTTTTTTCCGATGAACGTGTAAAAACCTAAAAATCAGGTAAGTTATAAATAGGTAACCAACTAATATATCAGTAAGATAGGTAGCATTCTAAAAATAGTTTATTGTTATTAATAGAATGGTAATCTGTGTTATTAATAGAATGGTAAAATAAGTGGTTGAAAAGTACTCGTATGAGTACTTTTCAATTACTTTTTTTTTAATTAAAAGTAAAAACCTGCCCGTCACTAGCTATTTATTCCTGTATCGTGGATTCGTTAACAAATACTTAAAAGGATTTGAAGGTTTTGGGCCTACCGGTCACCCGCCATTTTGTTTTCTTTCGGCGAATAACTCTGAAACCTAACGCTTCAGAACATTAGTCCAAAATATTTTGTTTGTCTAAATGGCCTCTACCTAAATATATAACTTCGGTAATGCACCACGATTCTGAAAAAAAAAAAACAATATGGCGGGTGACCGGATAGGGTCACCCTCCATACTAAAATCTTCTATCCCCTTTATTATTATATAATAGGAGAACAGAATCCGCAACACGCAGCGCAGCAGTCAACTGCTTCTGACGGGGCTCTCCCTTAAAAGGCCGAAGCCAGCCAGGGTCGCGGGACTGCCTTATCAGATAACCGTAACCTCGGAACGTAAAGGGCTATTGAAGGACACCGTGGCTTTTAGTCAGTTACTGACTGTACGAGTCTGACGGTACCTCCCGCCGCCCTAGATGGAAGGACTCTTTTAAATGATTTTGCCACGATAAAAAAAAAACAGCCACTTGCTCAGTGGCTGCGTCAACCGTGCTACCGATTTTTTTTCTAGTTTATATCCACGAGTTCGTTTTCGTTAATTAAGGATTCGACAATCAATTCGCATATTTCACTTGTAACAATTTAATTCAACCATGATTCGAAAGACACATGGCGCCATCTATAATTTATCATGAGGAAGTTATTGTTGTTGTCCTCGGGAACAGTACTTTGGTTTTTCGGGATGAAAGGAACCTTATGTTCGTTAACACCTTTTTGCCTCCTCCTACCCACTGTCAGACTTTTACTGACTAAAATCCACGGTGATCCTTCAATAGCCCTTTACTATTATGTTCCAGGATCACGGTTCCCTGATGAAGTAGTGCCGCGACCCCGACATGGTCCATGATCGGACGGCGAGTCACTCACCGTCCACATGCCCTGTCCGTTTACACCTAACAAACACAATGTGTTATTTTACAAAACTACCTGTTGCCAGCGGTTTCGCCCGCTACAACTGCAAATATGCATTGCTTTTAAAACCAATTTGATTTATTTAAAAGCTAGCTTCCGCCCGCGACTCCGTCCGCGCGGATGTCGGCCTTCGCGTGGATGGTTTATTTCTCCATTTTGAGTAACTCTGACAATGAAATCTTATAAATATTACGGCGCTGAATCCACTGCGGGTAATGCAACGTGTGTTCGCAGTTCTACAGAACAACGTCTATGAATAAAACTGAAAAATAAGATTTTTTTTTCTACGTATTTTTCCAGGATAATAAAAAACTTTTTCGAAAAAATATGTAACCGCCTTCAAAAAGAACCACAAAAAAGGGTAAAATAATCTACAAAATAACTTTTATTTCGGAAGTCGATGGCTTTGTTATTTTTTATTTCATTGTTTATTTTTTGCCGACGACTTTGAAGACGGTTACATTTTTTTTTGAAAAAGTTTTTTATTTTTCTCTTTTTAGTTTAAATATTCAACCCAAATTCTTGCCAAATACATATAATATAATCCGTAGCACTGGTAATAACATCCCTCATGTACACAATAAGCTAATAAAATTCCCTATCTCAAAAACTACTAAACCGATTTTGATGAAACTTTCAGTATTCCCTAAGTGGAACGATACCTAGCACAAAAAAAAAGAATTATTTAAATCGGATGTGTAGTTCCGGAGATTCGCGAACAATGAATCAGTCGATGCCTACTCCTTACTGTTAAGGAGTTGTACCTTCCATCATCAGCTCAGCTACATAAGGATGATGATTACCATACGCAAGTACTTGAATTACTTCATAAGATTTACGAAAAACGATGCGTGGGCCTATAAAATTTGAGGGTTGCCCTCGATTTCTCCAAGAACCAATCATCAGATCCTGATTTGGTGACAATGGGACCACACGGGAAGCACCAGCTTTCAAACAAAAAAGAATCATGAAAATCGGTTCACGAAGTCGGTCGTTATGCGGTAACAAACTACTGTTAAGGAGTTGTACCTTCCATCATCAGCTCAGCTACATAAGATTATGATTCCCATACGCAAGTACTTAAATTACTTCATAAGATTTACGAAAAACGATGGGTGAGCCTATAAAATTTGAGGGTTGCCCTCGATTTCTCCAAGATCCAATCATCAGATCCTGATTTGGTGACAATGGGACCACACGGGAAGCACCAGCTTTCAAACAAAAAAAGAATCATGAAAATCGGTTCACCCAGTCGGTCGTTATGCGGTAACAAAATTTAAAAAAAGATAACCTCCTCCTTTTTTGAAGTCGGTTAAAAAGTATCCTATGTTATGCCCAGGATAATAAGGAATAATTATACCAAGTTTCATCGAAATCGAACCGTTAGTTTTCACGTGATGCCTGCACAAACAGACAGACAGACCGACAGACAGACAGACAGACAAAAATTTTTTTAATCATATATTTGGGTTTGGTATCGATCCAGCAACACCCCCCGCTATTTATTTTTTCAATATTTTCAATGTACAGAATTGACCCTTCTACAGATTTATTATATAGTATAGATAATATATTGACTTAATCTTAAAAGATAGACATATGTTTTCCCAGACTTTTTTTTAGAACTTTTAATGAGGAACAATTCCGCTTAACATAAGTTTTGAGTTACTCAAACCGTTTACGCAGCGCACGCATCGGAAGCTATAAATGAGGAATATTTTTTCCGCTTTTGCAACTTTATTCATTGCTGCTGTGCTCCTATTGGTCTCAGCGTGATGTTATGACATGTAAAGTCTTCCTCGATAAATGGGCTATCAAATACAACAATAATTTTTAATTTAAACCAGTAGGTAATTCCTCAGATTAAATTATTCAATTTAATAATAATTTAAGAATGGATTGGTATAGATGTAATATAACATACATTAGTATTACAATAATAAAATTAGAATTCTACCATATTTGTTTAATATTCTGGCCTCAAGTTCTTTTTTTTTTGTTTGCAAAAGTACTTTTGACACGCAACGTTGCATGGCGTCACTACAAATTTCCTCAAAATATATCAAAAGTACTTTGTGGTTATTAAGTAAACAAATATCAAGAACTATCAACCATAAACTAAAATTGGCAACTGATTCGACCCAGTAGTTTCTGAGAAAAGAACACAAACAAGAGTAAACGATGACGCACTATGGATATTCCTTGGATGCGTTCTTCAGTAAAGTCGATTAGCTTAATCGTTACAGAATTTTAATTTTAATTTATAGTATTAATAAAGTCTTTATTTGTATTACGTGCGTCAGCACTTTGTGTAGTGACGACATTGAGTTTTGCGAAAAATACTTCAACGGCCGCTAGATGGCGTTATCGGATTGTTACTTCTACGTGGTCGTCACTACACAGAATTCCTGAATTTTGAGTTTTACACCAACGGGACAAGCCGTTAGCTATCGCGATGATGAACCTTTATGCAAACACATAAAGTCTATTATCGCAAGAATTAACGGCACTTCCCATTGGTGTGGCCTCCGTAAGTATGAGAATTTCCCAAAACAGCAAAACACCAAACAATTATTTCTACTCGTAGATGATAGAATTATTTGTTTTGAGTAGGAATCTAACCTACAACATACAGCGCATTTGTTGATCTTTCATCTTAGCGCCAGCCGCGAAGCAAAAAATACCAAAAAATATCCGGATATTTTGTTTTTGACGTTCCGTAAATTCGAACGAAAAAACGGAACCGCTATAAGTTCTTCTTTTATGATTCTAATACTTGTCAGCTTATTATGAATCACCGAATGATCATCTCTAACACGTTGTAAATTCGAATAATCTGACAAATTCAAACATTACATACAAATAAGCATATAATCACTAATGTAAACTATGGTTTATGTATTATATGCCGTATCAATTAGGTAACACAGAGAATTGTATGTTGCTATTTGTTATAATCGGTCAATATTTATTTTATGTGGAAAACGGGGAAATTTTTGTTCGGTAGTAAATGAATATGAATCATAATTATATACTTATCTATGAAAAATAAAGTATCAAAAGTAAAAGAACTGATTTTTAAAGTGATGACACGCACATCTGAATTCTCGGTCAGAATATTTCGAAAGGGGTTCCATCAAAGATATTTTAAAATATTACCGATTTGTACGAAGTTAGAATCTTCATACATATATAATTCCGGTTGTAAGGAATCTCCCGCGTCGAACTGTCACCATCTTTCCGTCAGGCACCGAACCCTTAAAGTACAAGCGTTTAAAAATATGAGGAAGATGTTGTAGTTCCTCGATACTCTTTTGGAAAAGCCTCCGATCAGACGCGTCTTGTGTCTGGTGGCTATCTGCCTGAAATCCCTCAGGTTTTTCTATTCTATTTGTCTAAACTTTACTGTAAAAATAAAGGTGTCCGGTCTTTTTACTCAAATGTCCGGCTAAACTGACTGGTCAGTCTGGCTTTTCAATTTTTAGACCTGACAACCCTACTCGAAATCCACGCGATGGACAGCACTGTAAGCGATTCGCCAATCACATGGCTTGAAATCCACATCACTTCTCCACTCCTCCGTGTGATGGGTGAATCGCGACACAGCTCGTCTCCGTTCTGCTCTGCTCCGCTTCAGTGGAACCGCAGCTTAAGTTGCGACAACTTGTAGTGCTTTCAGCAACTGCGTGCTGCCGAGTTCGGAAACTTACCTTAGACTGCGGTTCCACTGAGGCGGAGCGGAACAGAGCGGAGACGAGTTGTCATTGTGGTGACACTCTTTGAGGCGCGCGTGGAACACAAAACGCCGTCGACCCAGGCATGGTCCATGGTCGGACAGCGAGTCGCCCATTATTCGCCACCCGCATGCCCGCACCTACGGTGGCGGGAGGTCGTCTTGCGTCGGCCGTCGGCGCGGGCGTTTACTATTGCGGCTGAGGTGGACGCTGTCTTCTCCCTCACGCGTCGCGCGTTCTCCTGCACTAGCATGACTGCTTCGCAGGAGGAGGCGACTGCTTCCCACTCCGTCTCGTCCCGCAGCAGGGCCTCGACCAATGCCGGGCGCGAGAGGTCTCCGCCTATCGCCTTCGTGAGGACACGACGGTGCTCTGCCCAAGCGGGGCAGTCTTAAATCGTATGCTCCACCGTGTCCTCCGGGCGATCCTCGCAGTGGTGACACCCAGGCGTTTCTTCCTTCCTCTTCTGAAACAGGTACCTCCCAAAACTTCCATGTCCGGTGAAGACCTGCGTCAGGCGGTAGGTCAGGACGTCGTGACGCCTATCTAGCCAATCCTCAAACACTCTTACAAAGGTCTTACCGCCGTGATTGCGGCGTGTCTGGCAGATATCATGCTTACGTTTAAGTATAATTAAAACGGAATTAAAGAAAATACCCATACCTTTATTTAAATGTATTTATTTATAATTCACACAAATTGTTTCCATTGTTAGTTCTTTAACGAATTTTATGTAAATAAAGTTCTTACATAATGAATAGAAACTATTAATTATAAAAACGGGTCGTTAATAGGATAATGCTCTGGCTTGACCTCTCTGAAATGCCTACTATTGAGAATATCAAATAATACAATGATTTTCGTGAAAGCGTCATATTTACGGGTCGATGGCGCGTTGTGTTCCACGCGCGCTGCAAAGAGTGTCAGCATAGTGACGGGGCCTGTAGAGGGCCAAAGCCTGCCGGGTTCTCGGGACTCACAAATTACCGTAAAGGGCTATTGAAGGACACCGTGGATTTTAGTCAGTACAACTCTGACAGTCCCTCCTGCCCTGCCCTGGGTGGGAGGACTTATTGATGATTTAACCACGCCAAAAAAATAAGATAATATCTAAAATCGGCATCCGCCTGACTCATAACAAAAAATAAAATAATGAAGAATATACGGTAAGCTTCTAGAAAACTAAGCCCCTTCATCATCAGCCTATAAATGTTCCCACTGCTGGGACGAAGCCCTCCTCTCTGTGAGAGAGAGAGTGGGCCATAAACCACCACGCTGAATACAGAATGGTGAATGACACACGTCTTCGAATTTTTGGTTCTAGGACATGCAGGTTTCCTAACGATGTTTCTCTTAAACGATTTAAGAGCAATGGTGATGAAATTAATTGAACAAAGTAATGCGCGATAAAGTCGGGGTCGATACCACTGGGCGAGCACTGCTCATCCCTTACTGTATAATTAATATTTAATTAACAGTATGAAATGAAATAGAATTAACCTTTCTTTTTTTGTGAAAAAGAAATGAACTGTCAAATAATTCAAACATACCTATTTTAAGCTGTTGAAAATGTTTTAAATCATGACCAAAGCATGGTTACAAATGATAATCCAATTATTTCCCGCACAGTTGGACATTATCATACAAAGCGATTTTTTTCTTTTTTTGGAAAAAGAAAAAATCAAAAGTATTAAGGTACTTTTGCTAACCAAATTATTCTAAGTCAAATCAATAGATTACCATAAATTAAACATTATTGACGTAGTTAGTATTTGACCTCAGTATTAGCTTAAGAAATTGTTGAATATTATAAACTGGCAAAACCGTAACAACCTTTGATATTACACCATGCTGATAATGGGCCAGGCACCAGATATTGCTGACATATCTTAAAGAGTTAACAAGCAGGAAGAATAAAAACAGTTTTACTGTATATTATAATATGTTTGTATGCACTTTATGGGATGGAGTTTTTCGAGGAGCTCGTGGCTAAATAAATAATTACAGCCGCACAGACCGCTCTTTCGGGTTAAGCCGCTCTTGCCAAGGTCGGTATGTGGATGGGTGACCATCTGTCATAGCGAGTTTCCAAGCCCTTGGTTCTGGCTGTCATTTGTTTTTTGATACTCGTTACTGTTAGTCAAAAGCTCTAAAGTCTGACAGCCAGTTTTACCATGGGGTATCGTGCGAGGTCGCGGGACTAACGGATTCCCGTGACCCCGGTACGTAAAGGGCCATTGAAGGACACCGTGGATTTTAGTCAGTACAAGTCTGACATTATGGGTGGGAGGACTCATTTAATGATTTTACCACGATAAAAAAAAAAACCATGGTGTATCGTAATACCCAGTAACTGGATTGTGGAGGTTCGATAGGCAGTCGCTCCATGTAAAAAGAGTGATATCCAGCTGCATCTGGTTCGACTGGAAGCCGACCCCAATATAGTTGGGAAAAGGATAGGCAGATGATGTATGCACTTTATGGCTGTATGCTACATGCAGGCAAAGAGTTTGGTATGCAGACATTTTGAAACTTACTTCACAATGTTGGAAAACCGTTTCAAAATTGCTGTCTGTTTAACTCTTTTGCTGACTACAATTTATATACATGCTCTATTATGACTGTGTGTGGTCGCGGGACTGTACGAATTGCCGTCACCCCGGAACGTAAAGGGCTATTGAAGGACACCGTGGATTTTAGTCAGTACAAGTCTGACAGTCCCTCCCGCTCTGCCCTGGGTGGGACTCATTTGATGATTTTACCATATTAAAAAAAAATAGGACTGTGTGTATACTAGCTGCTATAGTGTCCACTCTCTATAGAGGGCCAACCGTGTACCAGGGTCGGAGACTGTCTTATATGTAAAGGGCTATTAAAGGATTACCGGTGGTTTAGTCCGTCCGCTCAACCCAGGGTGAGAAGACTCATTGGATAATTTTACCACATAAAAAACAAAATAGTGTTTGGAACAGTTTATTGTAAAACGAATAGGTAAAGTGATATATCTTGTTAAATACATTCATTCACTTTTAGAAGTTCGAAAACATAAAAATCAATTAGTTTTATATAAAGATATCGATGTAAATAAAGAAATATTCTGGGACTGCGACAGTAACGTACAGGGATCGCTACAACAGGACAACACCAGTTCGACACCGGCCTCGATGAGGTCTGTTCTACCAGTGATGGGGGAAGGTGATATAGTGACAGGATCATCTCCAGTTATTGAAACAGCCGAGCAGAAGTCCTGAATAATCAGGTTGCTTGTTCAGAACAGTTGTAGAATTTTAGTTCTATCTTAGCAACCAGATTATTCCAAGACATATATTCCTTTGATCTCAGTTCAATTTTGAAACTGGTACTTTAAATAATAGGCTTTTTTGTTTGGGCAGTAAATTCATGAAATGAGTTCAGAGTCGAGCGGAACGGACTGTCAGACAGTCTGGCTCTTACGGACTAAAAAACCACTCCGTTCCTTCATTTGCCCTTTGTGAAGACAGTCCTCTGTCCCGAAATGAAATTTATTAAAACCATGCCTACGGACACTATGGCCAAAAGTTTATTTTGATTGGACCTCAGCAATATCCATGTTCATTAACTTTTTTTGTTCATGAATGCGGGGGCCTTGCATAGCCGGCTATGACCTTATATGGTTTCCAATGAAACTCACGTCTTTTTTCCACGAAGTAGGTATATATTTTTGGGACATCATAAACGTACAATGTAGATGTTACAGTCGAAATGATTAACTCGTTATTATGAATAATAATTATGTATAATCACTAAACTGACTAGTGAAAGTGATAAATTATTCACTTTGACTAGTTATTATTCATAATAGCTGGTCGATGTCAGTTAACGTAATAAATACGGTTCGAGTAGCTGCGCCACTTTGGGTAAAGTCTGCATAATCAATCAAATATATTTCAATTCGAGGTTTACCCAACCGTGAAACCGAAGGAGCTTCGGGCACACCGACACGGATAGTTTAGTTTTAAGGATATTGTGAATTTCAACTAACAGTTTTTTTTTATTCATAATTTATTTATTATTAAATAATTCTTAATAACAGATTTTGTGTATTTTTAATCGACTATATAAAAAGAAGGAGGTTATCAATTCGGATGTTTAATGTTATTTATTTTTTTTACGTTTTTTTCGCTTACCAACCGATTATTTTTTTTTCCCCGTAACCTTTTCATTTGGTTTGGTTTTGTAGTTTTTATTTTATGACCATTTTTAGCTTATTGTGTACATGGGCGATGTTATTACGGTGCTACGGATTACAAAATTCTAGTGCACATGCAAGAAAATTATGTTTTTGACAATAATTTGAGTACTAAAAAGGATAAAATAAAAATCTTTAAATTTAAAAATGTAACCGACTTCAAAAACAACTACAAAAAAGTTTAAAATAACCTACAAAATTACTTTTCTTTCGAAAGACGGTGACAAAAAAGTTAATAAAATAAAAGTCACCGACCTTCGAAATTAAATCCATTACCTCAGTACAATAGAATACAAGATGTCTGAGGTCCAGTCTTAGGGCATGGTCGTTGTCCGAAACCTTGTACTTCGATCGAAACTGAAGGCTATCGTTATTGTATGCAGCTGTTTTAGACCTTTATGCCTTTGTCAAACAGACCGGCGAAAGCGAAGCGTTTCCGAACCGAAGCGAGACGTCAGCGAGGCGTCAGTCCGATAGTTCTGTCACGCTTTCGCGTTTCTATGTGAATGGATTAAAAAAAAATCCATACATTACAAATAAAAACGTCACGCTTCGCATTCGCTTCACTTGTCTGTTTGACAAAGGGTTTATTGTAAGCTATTCAGCCACCTAGGTGCTAGTTATGGGCGACGAAATTATGAACCGTAATTGTTTTACTGTCCTTGTCAGTTATTGATCTTCATCCGTGAAAATAGGCATATAATTTCATCGAAATCAAAAATACAAATATTGCTCGTTACAAGGTATAAGCAGAGTACATTTTTTTTTGTCATATTCTAAACTAAAACTAGTAATTAAAAAATTGCCAAGTGATTTGTGACAATATTCATAATTATATTTACTTTACCAGGAATCAGGCTATTTGGTCTCACTGGTTTTTTTTTTCTCAGCTGTGAAATTATTCTCATTTCCTGGTTCTTTCAGGATATGGACGACCCTAACTGAGAGAAAGGGAGGCCAAACGATTTATTGTGAATCGGTTCCCTTTTGCAATAATCAAAACTTACGTGAATTCAAAAAACAATTAACATTGCATTATTACTACCGGTAGAGGCGAGTGCGTAGGCTCTGTTAATTTTCATTTTATATGTTAATTAGTACTACGTAGGACGGATTAGTTCCTCAAAGTACATATCTAAGGAGATATCATAGTTTTAAAATAATACCGCAACAAAATAATGACGGGCTTGGTATTGGGCATGTCATAGTTGCGGCGGTAAGATTCCTGTTTTAGGAGTGGCTGGAGAATCGCCATAGCATCCTCACCTTCTGCCTGACGCAAGTCCTCATCAGGCAAGATTGTTGGAGATATCTCAGCGGCACTCATGAGGGAAAGGACTTCCTCTACGTCACGCTCCAGCCACCGCCGAAGACGGGTTGTCGGATGTCGCGGGGCCAATTCTGGTCACCGCCCATAGGCACTAACTGGCGGACGGCGTGTAATGGGTAGCTCGCCGTCCGACTAAGGACAAAGCCCGAGGGGCGTCGTGTTCCACGCGCTCCCTAAGGAAACTGACGGGGCCTTTAACATCACGCAAGTGAAACCGTGAGCAGAAGCTAGTATTATATATAACTAAATTCGCTGCCCCAGCGAACAAAATGGTAATGTGCTATTACGATAGTTTTAAGTTTATTGCATATTCGATTAAAGATCCGATTACACTTGGTCAATGTGTTTCAGACATTTCCTACGATTATTGTACAAAATACGAGATTTTAATGTGTATTGTAATAAATTTTACTATTTTTATTTATTTGTATGCTAACTAGACTTTTTGCAACGAATAAAATTGTCTCTAACTATTACAATTCTTTCGATGCGTTATATTTCCAGTGTGATGCTCTTGGTCACGGGACTCACGAATTACCGTGACCGGAACGTAAAGGGCTATTAAAGGACACCGTGGATTTTAGTCAGTACGAGTCTGACAGTCCCTCCCACACTCATTTGATGATTTTACCATAATAAAAAAAAAGGATCTTAGAAATTACAATGTTATCTTTTAAAAACATTTATGCTATCGCACTCTTTAATATCGTCGGGTAATACATTGAACAACAGCTGTGCTCCTTCAAACAGTATGGTCTTTCTATCGTTATTAATGCGCGCGCTGATAACTCCAAGTGTGTGGTAAGGCAATGGTAGGTTATAAGACATTGTTTTCTTCTTTAGTTGTATGTTAGTTTGTATTAAGTTAGTGGTTATATTTTTAATAAGAATCCAGGTGTCGTAAATATATAACTGTTTTATATTTAACTAGCAACCCGCCCCGACTCCACATGGGTGCAATCTCTACTATATTATGCATGTTATATTCATATAAACCTTCCTCTTGAATAACTCTCGAAAAAAATCGCATCAAAATCCGTTGCGTAGTTTTAGAGATAAGATAGGGATAGATATACAGCGGGAAGCGAATTTGTTTTATACTATGTAGTGATAAATTTAAAATCGTTTTAAATTAAAGAAGGTATTATTAGTTTATTACTGTATCCGAAAACTATAATTTTTTCTGTAATTGATTTAACAACATAAGCTGTGTACTGTAATCTGTTATTGATTGCTTGGCAGCGAATAAAATGGTTAGTATATTACGATTTGGAATCCTATCGCAATTTATCGACCAATAAAATAGCAATGCATTATTACGGTAACGTTTTACATGAGATTTTACGCGAAGAATATCGAAATGTTGCTTTACAGTTAAACTTTGTGCCTTTAATTCATATATGTAAATTAATTTAGTTTATAATTATATTTATAAAATCACTGTTCCTTTGGTAGGTATTTGAATAATACGTCTATGTATATTAGTTTATTAGATAATCACAAAAGACCGTTTTTATAAAAAAAACTTTTTTACGATTACAATTTTAGTCGCCGGGGACGGTGAATTCTATGTTCCAATTGCATTTTTTTTTATTTAATAGTGCTTACTTTCAGTAATTTTGCATTTCCTTTTGTAACTCGTATTTTGGACAAACACACTTCCATAATTATCTACTTTCATTATCCACAATCATGACCGTGAAAATTACATGGTGTCTCACACAAACAACAGTTAATATCCTCTTTCTCCCCATCCCACAGAAGTAGTATGTGAGCTACCTGTCTACTCACTGTCGTTCACCAACTAGAGGTGCGATGGGACCGATTAGGTGAAGGAATTATCGTCCTCTCTGTTTCAACAGATACCGGTGAAAGCAGGTCATTAGGTCCACTGACCTAATGACCTGACTGATATATAATATACGTGAGTGATTGTATCTATTGACTGTTACACGAATCAACTAGAACTTATAACGATGAGTGTTAATAAGTTTGCAAAATATCTCACCATTTGTGCGATTTTCAGCGTAATATTTATTTCGTTTTTTTACAATTTGAATTATATTGATACCAAATCAATCCTTCCGAGTTTTTTGATATCAAATGTTATATCTACAGATTTGAAATACATATTATTATGGTCAAACAAGTATGACCCTATCAAGACTATGCGTGAAGGTCAAATCACGTTTATAAAGAGAGAATGTTCCTTTACTAATTGTTATGTGTCGACAAACAGAAGTTTGTTAGGAGATGTTTCAGATTTCGATGCAATAGTGTTCCATGGACGAGAACTACCCAAATCAACACTGTTACCTCAGTCACGATCCCCTCGTCAAAAGTATATTTACATCAATATGGAGTCATCAGCAAGATTTCCGATGTGTGAACAAATATATAAATATAGTTATTTCAATTGGAGTTTGACTTACAGATTAAATTCGGACGAATATTTTGGGTACATTAGTATTAGAGATAAAGAAGGGAATGTCATAGGTCCTAAAGAAGAGATGCATTGGAAAAAAGTGGAAGAAATGAAACCTATCGACGACACACTGAAAGCAAAATTGAGTTCGAAGAAGATTGCAGCAGCTTGGTTTGTATCTAACTGTCAAGCGCCGAGTGGTAGAGACGAAATAGCCAAAAATCTTCAAATCGAACTAGCCAAGTATGGCATGCAAGTCGACATATTTGGTAGATGTGGAGAGAAGAAGTGTCCTAGAGGAAATATGAAGTAGTGTTTGCGGCTATTGGAGTCTGATTACTACTTCTACTTGTCGTTTGAGAACTCGTTTGCTGAAGACTATGTGACGGAGAAGTTGTTGCATGCACTCAAATCTAACGCCATACCTGTGGTCTTTGGCGCCGCCAACTATACAAGGTTTCTTGAGTTTTGCAAAAGATTACTTAAAATATTAACAGTTATTTTGTTAGATAGACCAACATCTCTTTCTGAATGATGTGGAGATATTTCATATCCTAATTTCCACTCACAAAATCTATGCATCAAGTGTGGGTGCTTGTGAACCAGACACGTTCTGTTCTAACTATAAAATACCAACATAGGTTATGCAGTTTTGATACAAATGATATAGACCATCGTAGTCCGAATTAATAAAGGCAATCTTCGGAAATTAGTTAATTAATCTAAAACTAACTAATTTCCGAAGATTGCGATAGAAGTAGCTATCCCCGCTTCGGGTAGAGCGAAAGGGGCTATTTTATGCTTATGCACAACACAAAAGCCCGGTTAAACTTCATTCTGATACAATTCCACTGTAATGTACCTTTAATAAATAAAACTAGAATCACTTCTCGTTAATCGTTATCTGGTAGGGATAGAAAATGTCCGCAAGAAAAACCCATCACACTTGGCTTGGTCTGCAGGTTGTTCTTGGAAACACTCACACACATCATTCTACTGCATTTAGACATCTCTCCTTTCCATACACCCGTACAAACACCAGTTATCCTCTCTTTACTCCCGTACTATATTTGATCGTAAAAGATTTCTTTAAAAAAAAACAAATAGTCAATTATGCTTAATTAATTTCCAGATTCATGCCGGATGGGATATATCTGACTGCGCAACAATCAGGAATCGGAAAGTTGGCGAAGGAAATGGTGGATATTATAAATGACAAACAAAAGTATTACGACTTCTTCAAGTGGCACAACCACTATTCGTATCACGATCTTAATGAGTTCAGCGACACGGACAGATATTGCAAACTGTGTGAGTTAATGAATAATAAAGATAAATTTTTGGATAAAAGTGTACACGAAGACTTCAGCGAGTGGGTGAGTCCACCAAGTAAATGTGGGTGAGGTTCTTCTCTCAAGAACCACTACTGCTTGGAAGTTCCCGATGCTTGTGACTACCATTTTAATATTTTTAAGTCAATGTTTTATTTAATTATAGTGTATTAAAATGCTTTAAAACTTTATTTATTATGTACTTTTATGAAATAAACACTTATTATGTGTACACATATTGCGTAATATACCCATAGAACCAAAGGAGTTAAACAAGGCGACCCGCTGTGTCCAAAATTGTTCACTGATACATTAAAAGAAGTCTTTCAGACGCTATCATCCAAGAGGGCGTGTAAATAACGTTCACCAGATATAATTTTTACATGGTTTTTACATTTTATGTGTTTTAATGTTTATTACATAAAATTTTACTGAACCAAAATGATTTGAATAAGTAAATGCGAGGAAATATACCATTATAACCTCAGCTAACCCAAATGATCCACAAACGAATCCAATAGTAAAGAGGACCTCGAGCTTGGTGGCTTGATCGACGGAGCCCTGCTTCGCGGGGCTCCTATCAGCGGGTGATTGAAAAAAAAAAGCTGACCAAGTGCATGTCTGACTACACAATTACATTATCGTTATATTAATTTATTATTTTACAGGTTCCGTAGTTGAGAATAGCTATGCCTGCGGCTTCGCCCGCTATAACTCGAAAATTATTCCACGGGAACATAAAATCGTAATAAAAGCTATCCTATAAACGTTATAAAATATCTGTGTACTAAGTTTCGTCCAAATCCGTTAAAAATGAACTACAAAAATAACTTTGTAATTGGTTTTTTTTTTCTGTGATGAGAATTTCTTCATGAATTGAGTTACTAATGCCATCTGTATCAAAATAATATAAACTACAAGATGAATTTGACATTTACTTGAAAACTCCTTTCTTTAAGGTGGGCGGCGCTGAATTAAGCCGTTCCTAATTAAACAAGATTTGCTTGCTAAACGCAGTATTGTGTCTATCCCAATTGTAACTTGTTTTGTTCTTAATCAAAAAAAGAATAGTGTTACTATTATATTGAAAATCAAAGTATACAACGTACTATTAAACCAACATAACTTTTCTGAATTCTATCTGATAGTATAAAATAATCCCTAATAACACCTCAAATAATGGCTCTGTCAATTTTATTGCGAAAATTTCATGCATTTTTCGTTTTTTTGCTCGGTTGCTTGTGTAAAATTGATTTTCGGTCATGATTTCGGCAGAGTTTCCTCTTAAAAGATATGTCTAAACCTTCATCTGTACAAAGGCCATGGGAAGATTGCGTAAAGACTTTCCCCTGAGTCTTGCTATGCAAGCGTGTAGAGCAGAACTTTACCACAGTGTTTCCGTCTTTTCTGAGGTAACTCGGTGAACAGAGTCCCCACGTTGATCGCCCGGATACCCAATGTCTCACCAGCTTTAAATGATGTAGATAAAAGGCATCGAGGCTCTCTTTTACTCCCGCTCAGCAGCCTCCTTCTGAACCATCATAGAACAAGGTTCCCTTCATTTGGTTCAATAATAAAAATATTCAAAGCCTCAGAAAAATATTCAGTGTCCTCTCTAACTTGAGAGTGAACCATTGGTGGTGATAGACCTCACAATTGCCGCCTGGCTCGCGACCACCATCGTATCGGAATCCGTCGCCGTCCGGCGTTTTACTGTTTTCCGTCGATGCGCTGGATTAGGGTATTTGACTGCATAAATAAATTTGAAATCAATTTAGTCCATCAGTTAGTTAGTAGTTTTTAGTCAATGAATACTGCACAGATAAAACGCTTCCAAATTCGAGAGTGGGAGCTTGTGACGTCATAACGCTTGTAAAATTGTGCCGACCGAGTGACGTTTTGTGATTTTTTAGAAGCGTTGCATTTTTGTCAATTTTGGTTTACAAAAGAAAAAATACGGGACTAATATTTTTCTATAACCTATATTTCGGAGTAATATTTTTTTTTCCAATAAAATAGCATAATCCAGTTCCTTCTGTGTAAGCTCACTTCATCTTAGATCTATCTCTGCTTCTGGGTTTTATTGATGTCAAAGTAAATCCATGATCCAAACTAATATTATAAATGCGAGTTTGTTTCTTTGTAACATTTTCATGTTCAAATCACTGAACCGATTGTCCTGAAATTTTGCATATACGTTTTCATGACTACAGAGACGGACATTTTAATCTAGAGATTGTTTAATCAAATAACGTTCATGATACGATGGCGACACTTATACGATCCGAATTGATTCTCAAATTCTAAATTAACGCAAGCAAAGCTGCGGGCAAAAGCTGAAAAAAAATATTGTATTTAGCAAATTGTATTTAGAACTATAAAACATACCCCTGGATAAGTATGTATATATAGAGATTAACCAGGGATGTTATGCTAATATTTTTATCTTTGATCACTCTGTAACACATATTGAAGTGGAATTTATGTAATTATCTTAGCAATTTGTCCAGTTAATTATTATTTCCTGGTTTCATTATTCAGCATGCATATTTTTGTCTTAATTAATGTAAATAAAGTGTCTATTTATGTTTATTTTACTTTATCAGCAACTTAACCCTTAACGACCCAGTATGCTTTTCCAACGTAACGGACCAGTAGTGTCCATCAGACACATTACATAAATAAACTAATTAGAAAAAAAATACAGTGTGTTAAGTAGACTATTATGTGTTTTTGTATTATGATAATAGCTGTAGCTTTGATGTGTACATAACTGATCATATTTTTCATACTATATCCTTGCAAAAAGTTTTGAAAGAAAACGTTACGGTTATATATCGTAAAACTACTAAGATGTTGTCGATATTTTTGAAGGACAAATTATGACAACGCTTCTTCCATTCAGCAGCAGGTTCATATGACGAGGTTGTAGTAGGTTCCTGTGACATCCTGCATGGCTGGTAGATGATAATGATAACGTATCGTTACGTCATTTTGTTTTGCTTTCTCATTATAAGAGGCATTACCAAATCAGTTGTGATTTTACGTAATAAAGATTTTTTGTGTATCCTTCTTCCGTATGTACTAATAAGAGTTAAGGATTTTCCATATAATTAGTGTAATGCCTTCAACATATATATTGATTTGAAAAAAAAAGTGTCGTAGACCACCTATTTGTTTTACATTGGACTGTACACTCATGATCTATTTGGTAAAGCGTATCGACACGCCTTTGTGGAGTTTTAGTATTTTATCTCAGATTTATCTGAAGTGCAATTTATGTCATAACATCGAAGACATGTGACGTCTATCAATCTGCATTGGGCCCACATGCTGGATTACAGCACCTACCCATAGAGAAGAGGCCTGTGTCATTGGAGCATTGGAGCATTTATGGATTATGTTCGTTTAGCTATTATTATATTTGTTTGCATCAATTTCTTTGTCGTAATGCATCGTAAAAATAGATATAATAACACGGTTCTTTTTGGTCCATATGAGACTATATAATCTAATCTGTGTTATTTGATTTTTAGCCATTTCTTAGAACGTATGAATGAACAAGTGCTTTATTATAACAAACGTTTCTAAGCTCCTATACCACAGCCTATACAAACAAAATGCAAGTACAAAGCCAATGATTGTAACAAAAACAAAGGTCTTAAGAGATGCAATTGGTTACCCGATACTATGTGATATTGGTTTATGTAAATAAACAATCTACTATCGAACTTGAGTCAAACAAAATGTTACTGTGTCTGTTGGACACTTGTGGGTTGATAGGTCACTTTTTTAGTTTATTATTAATATATATTTAAATATCGACAGTACAACAAAAAAAAATGCATGTTTAGGTATGTAAAGAATTGAGGATAGATTAGATAAAACGTCGATTTTCAAAAATAAATACTTCAGATTTTATTAGGACTCGAACGCAAAATTGTGTCCGCGAGACACTTGTGGGTCGTTAAGGGTTAAAAGGGATTGTTCTATATTAATGTTTTAATAAAATAATGTTAATTTTGCTACCATCGATACAATAACTTGGAAATTCATTTAAATAAATTTAACGGTCTGTGACATCAATTAAATGTTTTGGCACGTTTTTTTTTAAAGCCACTATTGTGTCCTCCCTTTTGATCTGAGGTCTCCATTTTCTTTTACTGTATTCTTTTTTAGTATCTTCGTAATCATCTATTCATGGCTATCAACCTTGGCCCACCCAGTGCTGAACTAATCTCCTCCCATTTTTATCATAATTTCCCTAACCTGTAATTGAACTGTCTGGCAAAGTAAAACAAAGAGTTGGAAGATTCTATTTTTATGATTGATTTTTCTGTAATTACTTTAATTTATACTCCATCATCCTATCATCTTTTGTGACACTTAAACCTCTAGTCATTTAATCTAGCACTGACTACCTAACCTAGCAGTTACAAATACCTTTTTTTTTACGTGGTAAAATTATCAAATGAGTCCTACCACTCAGGGCTGAGCGGGAGGGTCTGTCAGACTCGTACTGACTAAAATCCACGGTGTCCTTCAATAGCCCTTTACGTTCCGGGGTCACGGTAATTTGTACAGGCCCGCGACCCCAGCAGGCTTTGCTTGCTTTGCAGGCTTGCAGGCTTTTTTTTCTAGAGGGGGGCCCCGTCACTCTGCTGACAATCTGCTCTGCCTATCGCCGTCGTGAGGACACGGCGGTGCTCTGCCCAAGCGGGCCAGTCCTGCACCGTATGCTCCACCGTGTCCTCCGGACGATCCTCGCAGTGGTGACACCCAGGCGTTTCTTCCCTCCCTATCCGACACAGACGTACCTCCCGAAACTTCCGGGTCCGGTGAGGACCTGCGACATGCGGTAGGTCAGTACGCCGTGACGCCTATCCAGCCACTTTATGAAAACCCGAAGGGCGCCGCTCATTGAGGGTGAGATGTGACATACTGTGGCATACCACATGACGAAAGCAAGCATTTATCTTGCGCCGCTGAGATTGTTGCTCAGTCGGGAAATATTCAACCTTATTGGCTTCTTGTGGAACATCTCGACGCGACGTGCTGTAGCATATTGGGCAATGGCGTGACATTACAATGGACGCTACAGCACGTCGCGTCATCAAACGAAACGTTTCGCCCTATTGGTGTTAAAATGAAAGAATTTCAACGCCGTTGAAATGAAATCGAAAATCTTTTGTATTGGAAAATAATCTTTGCATACCATGCGCCACCGCGTGGCACGCCGTCTGTGAGAGGCGACCCTTCTTGCATAGGGAATAGGAGAGGGTATGTTTCTACTTTAATGTAAAAATAATATCACAAATCTTTATTATAGTAATTTATTAATTAATTTTGTTTTTTTTTATTTAAAGCTAAAATCTTAGACTAATCTACAACAGTATAACTAAAGTCGTTAGTAATTATATTTTTATCACAAACAGAGTTAAAATTAAATAAATTATAACTATTTTAATTTCGATTTTATATTTAACTTTATTCTATACGTATCGTTGACTGTAATTGAAGCGGTTTTATAGTTGTTTCCATTGGCGAATTTCTTTCCGTTTTGATATATTTTTGTGTCGATTTCAGACATATTATTCTTCACTCCGTTACTAATTTCTTTGTTGTTCTCTGCTTTGGCCATCGACTTCTTGTTGTAGGTTCTAATATAGAAAGTCCCGAAGAGGTAGAGGAAGAGGAAAATGTTGACTGCCATTGCAACGCACATAATGTATGAAGGCTTGCAGTCGGACTTCACGCATGCCACTACGAAATGCAGCAGTATGAGGACAAACTGAACCTGAGAAAGGAAAATGAAAATATCAATGTTGTGACAGACTTAAGCCTTTGTCAAATAGACAGGCGTGACGAATGCGAAGCGTGACGTTTTTATTTGTAATATATGGAATTGTTTGAATCCAGTCACATAGAAAAGCGAAAGCGATCCGATAGCGTGACAGAACTATCAGACTGACGTCTCGCTTCGGTTCGGTATCGCTTCGGAAATGCTTCGCTTTCGCCTGTCTGTTTGACAAAGGCATTAGAGTTCTTTGAATTTTATAATTTAACAGAAAAAAATATCTTTTTACATGTAAAGGTTTTTTGTAAGAGCTTTCTAATATCTGGATAGATGTAAACCTTCTTGACTTTAGAGTCGTTTACAGCGTATAATATATAAATAAAAAGCAAAAAGCGTATATATAAAAAGCAGTGATAGCCGTGTGGTACGACCGTTGGACTGCCAGTTCAAAGGTTGCAGGTTCGAACCCCGGCACGCACCAATGTATTTTAGAATTCATGTGCGTATTATAAATTAATTATCACTTGCTAAAAACGGTGAAGGAAAACATCGTGAGGAAACCAGCACACCTGAGAGATTTTTCAACGGTGTGTGAAGCCATGTCAGAGGCCTACGGGCGGTTTAAACTCTGACACCAGGTTGTTCATCAACCATAAGATAAGAAGAAGAAGAAGCGTATAATATGATTACATTCTCGATCTAAAACATGGAGTTACGGCTCGTTGCACAGAGCATCCGTATTTGTTTTAGTTAATATAGTAATTTAACCCTATAAGGCCCCCAGCACGCGTAGCATGGCGTCGTTGAAACAGGTTTTGTTGACGGAAGAAAAGACAAAATGACAGAACGTAGAAAGATTTATACCGTTTTAAGCATGGAAATTTATAAAATATAGAAAAGAAATGTTACTATTCTTCAATGGTGTACCAATCGTATCACACATGTGCAAAAAACAGTCGATTTGTATACAAATAACCATAAAATTACTTTGTCTATTCTTGGTAGAATAGAGATAAAATTGGTCATGCTACGCGTACTGTATCACATGTGGGATAATCGTTTTTTATTGTTCCTCCAGCAATAATGAAACGTGCAGCGACATTACTGCCATCTCGAACCCAATTTTAATACTGTTGTGTGTGTGTAAACTTGGTCATAAAATAATAATTACATACGCTATTGCCGAATAAAAACACATACGATAAAGTGGACCTCTGTGTAAACGAGCACTTACGAGTATCAGTGAATGGATGAGTTGTATTAAAATTACTAAACCTTGTTGTCCAACAGAGGCCGATCAGAACATCAGCTAAGACTTTTTTTGTTTAATTCCTGTTATTTGTGTTGTCCTATGTTGGTTTAATAAATACCTTTTTTGTCCTTTCTTGTACTTTTGTAATCCGAATCTAACATAACGCAGAAGAAGAAGAAGAGCCTGACCTCAGCGATAACATTACTATTACCATTTTTATAACCCTATTTTCTGAAGAAGAGAAGCCTATTCTCAGCGATAACATTGCTATTGCCATTTTTTTATGTCAGATGAAAACATAAATTATGTCTACGAACAAAACTTACCAATTGCAACTTAGTTATATACTTCTTCCACCATAAATACTTCGCCAAATTGGGGAAAGAAGACAGGCCATAGTAGGTGTACATGACGACATGAACGAAAGAGTTCATCAACCCCAGAAATAGCAGAGCATACGTCGGCTCATACTTCAGGGCCGTCCATGTCACCACTACCATCAGGGTATGGTGGTACACGTGGAGGAAGCTCACTTGGTTGTATTTCTTCCGGAGTACGAAGAATACTGTGTCGAGAAGTTCGGAAAACTTGGCTAGTAGGTAGTAGTACATCGCTGTTGTAAGCTAGAATAAGACGATATTATTATGTGGGTTTTGCTATAATTATATTTTGTAACATATTTTCCTGCTACACTAACGAGCAGAAGTATGGAATCACTTACTTGGATTTGATCCGTGATAGCTCGCCCGGATTCGGATTAAGTGATTCCATACTTATGCTCGCGAGTGTAGTAAAATATGTCATAGCAGACCAGATGGTCGATGGATTTGACATGTGTTAGCCCCTTCATACACAAGGCGACTCATGTCTCCGATACCTTCCGACTTTGGTGTTCAGGCGAATTTCGCAATACAAGTCCGTAGAGGTTTGTACACAGGCACACTTCAATGGATGCCAAAATCGTAAGGTATCGGAGACTTGAGTCGCTTTGTTTACGAAGGGGCTTAGAGTGGAGATCGCTTATGGCAAACGTGTTGTGGGTCGCCCTATTTTGGTAATTCCAATTTTAACCATTCAAGAGGTGAGATATAATTTTTTTTTTTCGTAATAAAATCATCAAATGTGTCCTCCCACCCAGGGCAGGGTGGGAGGGACTGTCAGACTTGTACTGACTAAAATCCACGGTGTCCTTCACTAGCCCTTTACGTACCGGGGTCACGGTAATGGGTAAGTCCCGCGACCAGGTGAGATATAATGAAGTAAGGATGCTTACGCTTCTTCTGTTGTAGTCCGTCTCCATGACGCAAGTTTTGGGCACAAGTCCGTTCACACACATCATGGCAACACACTGGAAATTATACAAACATTTGATTAACATGTATTAAACTAGTTTAACTGTTTCCAACGCCGCACATGGTTGACCTACGAAAGACAACAATACAAAGACGGATGAAAAAAAAATGTTATGGTAAAGTGTTCGGTTACGAAATTGACGTAGCAGTCCCGACTTAAGGGGAGGTTGCAGTACTTTTTTAAGATAGTTGAAAATGTAATAAATTGTGAGATTTTTAATAAATAAAAATCGTAATATAAAAAATTGAACATATTATCAAGTAAATGGTAAAGATAGAAACCCGATTTGGAATAATCGGCTCGATAGAAAAAAATGCCGAACAGTTATTAGATTTCATCATGGATTTTTATAAAAAAATTGACACACACAGCACAGAACAACAAAATTACATGAATAAAAACAACAAAAGAAACAAAATATATAAAAGAAAAACGACAAAAGGTAAAACTAAAAAAAAAAAAAACAATTTAGTCCTGTGCGAGGCCAAAAGGCTCCTATCTTGGCATGTGCTGCGACATTTTTTAAATTGTCACAGCTTATGCATGTTATATCAATAGATAGAGCTTTTTGTTTTAAAGTAAATAGTAGAAACATATTTTGTACTTTATTTTTTGTTTTTCTACAATAACCGAATACTCAAATGCGGATTATTTCGCTCGTGTTTTGGCGGGGATGAGGTTGTGGGTCCATACATTTACACACTGTACTGCAACCTGGCCTTAAGAATGCATGCAAATATTGATTATACGTCATCACTTCGTGCGCGTCTACACCTGGCTCCTCACGAGTGCGATCCCACATTTGTTCTACAAAACCGACGCGACGCGTCGCGTCCGTCAATCCGATACGCAATGTCTCAGCGTGGCCCGCGATAACACGTGCCGTGAGAAGATAGCATAAGAATCAATTAATAGTCAAGTTTAACCCTTAACCACCTGCCAGCGGTCATGGTGACCGCAACAATTTTTTGACTTTGAATTTCGTCGAAATCCGTTATCGCATGTTAGTGTGCGTCTGTGTACCTTTTCTGATGGTGCTTTAGCGTCGTGTGTGCGCTAGGCAAGGATCTACGTGCGCGCGTTTGGCTTCGGTGAGTAAAAATATTTTGCCAGCGGTCATGGTGACCGCGTGCAGGTAGTTATGTGATATTTGTGTATTACATTCATAACTATTGTTTTTGCGTAAACAACGAAAATGTTGTGAAATGGTTAGAGATGTGGTTGATGAGAGTTGCAGTAATGTAGAACATGAGAATTTGGAAGTTTCTGAAATTTTAGAAGACTATGAATCTGATGACTACCTACAAGTGTCGTCTTCTAGACGAGACGAATTGCCTACTGTTTCTGGACTCTTGAAACACGTAAAACGTGTTTAACTTGTGTTCCCAAGAAGAAATGAAAAACATTTCATGTATGTTTTATCTGTAAAAAAAACAATCTTTGTGGAATGTTCTATCAAAATGTGCAAAAATTGTCAGACTTTAGCCTCTGCAATTTTATCGAAGTTTTGATTCTTTTTTAAACTTTATTTTTTTATCTCATTCAAATGTTATTAGATTCTTTAAAGAAAGTTAAAATTTGATATAATATTTTGTCCCTATGTTGATACATCTCATTATGTAATCATAGTTATATTTTTTCTTAAAATGTGCCACCAATTTAATTGTTCCCATTTATGAGAAGAACATGTTTTATTATTGTTTCTTTTTCCACTTAAATAAATAATTTAATATATATTACAGAATATTATTAATTTATTCTTATAATAAAACCTTAATATCCTGAGATAACTCATGTGTATTCGATGCGGTCACTGTGACCGCGCGCAGGTGGTTAAGTTACTGATATAGGGGTCAGGTGGTTAAGGGTTAACCTTAATACTGACAGATATGATTAAAATACACTTACCAAATATACCAAAAAACACGAGACGGCAACTTGGACAGCATTATACAACGGCATGACGCTATGTAGTTTGTATGGTTCCCGATTTTTCATTAATAATGGTCCTAACTTCAGCACAAATACCAGGTATGAAGCCAAAATCACTATTACTGGCAGTGGAGAACCCATCAGGAACCATGTGTTCACGAAATCCGCTGTAAAAATAAAATAAAAGAATATTAGCTTACCGCCTGTAATATTTATACTGTATTTAAAAAGGCTTACTCTAGAGAATGAGGGCTATAGACTACGTCAGCAGGTTTGTGGATGTTATAATTTGTTTGGGAATAGCTGATTCTCGGAAATGCCGTTTCCTCATAATGTTCTTCCTAGACTGTAGTTTCGTTTTATTTTAATATGTGATTAATTAACAGCTAAATTGTAAATCCTTTACAAAAACAAATGTCTAGACGTAATGTAAATGTAACAACATACATATTTCTCAAATAAATATATTATTTTTATTATCCGTTTATTAATTTTCAACCATATAGTGAAACTATATTTTTTACTTTTTAAATATTTTTTTAACAAAGATATAAAACAGTAAAAAACATTTCAAAATATAAAAATATTATCTTCAAATAATCAAAATCAAAGATATTTATTTATTTTATTTATTTATTCTCAACAAAATTACATTTGTGTCGAACAGTGGTTATACAGTGGTCATAAATCAACACAAAAAATTTGATAAACATATCCAGTACAAAAAAGAAAGAACACTACAAATGACATTGGTCCTAACATAAAAAAATAGTCAGTCAAATTTTATTAAGTCTTAATATTAATTACACTGGAAAACAGCATGTCTGTTGCATGAGATTTTTTACATGAATCTGAATAAATTTTCCACGCTGATTTCAAAAATATATGCCGTTTTCATGTAGCAGCTCTAGTTTTGGAGTTACGAAGTGACAGGGTTTATCATTGAAAAGCACATAGTTCAAGTTTAAAAAATAAAATTAAATATATTTATTCTGAATAAAATTTCCTTTTTTTGGATTTTCTAGTGTGAGATGTATTATGAGTACTATTTTGAATGCTCCAACAATAATCAGCCATCATATGTTCATTCCAGTACCCCTGATACCTCTCCTCCATAGTGCGAATATCCTGGTGAAAGCGCTCTCCTTGTTCAGGTCACCGAGATTTTCAGGAAAATAGTCTAGATGGCTGTGAAGGTAGTGAAGCTTAACACTCATGTTGCATCCAAGCCGCTGGAAGTGTATCAGCAACTGTTCAACGTGCTGAATGTAGCCGTCAGACTTCCTATTGCCCAAAAAATTTCTCACTACCCAAACAAACTCCTCCCATGCACGTTTCTCAACAGCTGTCATATGGTTGATGAAATTTTTATCATCTATCAACTTCCTGATTTGAGGGCCATCGAAAATACCACCTTTGATTTTATCACTACTCAATTTTGGAAACACTTTTTCAATGTATTTGAAACATTCGCCATCTTTTTTAAGAGCTTTTACGAACTGTTTTATCAACCCCAGTTTTATATGCTCTAATGCACTAATACTCAAGACTGGTCTTATGGCAGATTTTAAGTTTGGATATATATCCACTTAGAGCAATTTTTGTGGTTTATTCCTATCATTTTCTTTACACAGAAATAACAGTCGTCGTGATAGTTGGATGGTTCACGCCAAATCATAGGAGCTTTGTACTTAAAAGTGGGTCTTTTTTTATTTGCCCACAGTCGCAAAGATTCAACACAACTTTTGCATACCAAATTTGGCATCCAAGGTTTAGCATTTGACGGCAACGGAAACCCAAAGTAGTCGAAGTATGCCTTTTTCACAAAGTCCGACACATTTAAACGAAACTTTTTGAACATATATTCTCCACAAATAACACAAAACAATCAGGATTATTTAAACTCGTCCTTCTTGAGGAAGACATAATGAAATGTATAAAGGAACTAGTTAAGTTACACCGCTATTGATAGAAACTACCAACTACTTATGTAAATTCAAGACGGTACCTGTATCTCACTAACTAGAGCTGCAAAAAAAAATCTGAGGGTAGATTTGAAATCAGCGCACCCAAATTAGTAAACAACAGAAGAAAAACTTCATGCAACAAAAAAAAAGTTTGATTTTGTTTTCCTGTGTTATTATCAAGCTTAATTGTATTAAATTTAATTCAATTCAAAGTAAAAAATAAAATCAATTTATAAATGTATATAAATAAAATGCAAATTAATTGTAATTCAATCCAAAATAAAAATCAATTCACAGAATGTATATTAATAAAATTCATTAATATGCAATATGAAAACGGAATGTTGATTTTATATAAGGGTACTAAAAGTCATTAATAATAAATCCACTTCATTAAAATTATAATAAAAATATTACTCCGAACTACTATTATCTTTGAGAAACTCTTCTACGCTGTAATAACATTTCCTCAATAACAATGCCTTCAATTTTCTTTTGAATTCATTTGGATTTGTAGAGTTTTTGAATTGTACAGGCAATTTATTAAATATATTTACTGATTGCACTCATGAGGCATGTTTAACGACATTGAGTTTAGGCTGTATGAAATTGGGTAGATCCCTTCTTCGCGTTTTTCCTCTGTTATGTCTCTGTTCCTCTGTCTCAAACTTATCAATATTTTTAATAAAATGACTGAGCAGGACCAGAATATAGAGGCATGGTAATATTCCACAACTATCACACAACGCCATCTAGTCCCAAGCTAAGCAGAGCTTGTGTTATGGGTACTAGACAACTGATAAACATACTTATATATTTCTAAATATATACATATTATAGATAAATTACAGCCAGACACAGAACAAATGATCGTGCTCATCACACAAACATTTGTCCTGGGTGGGAATCGAACCCACAACCTCTGGCATAGCAGTCAGGGTCACTAACCACTAGACCAACAGGTGATCATGATCTTGATGAAAATGATCTCTGCAAGACTCCGTTTGTTTAATGCGAAGCATAGTTCTCATTGCTCTCTTCTGCATAACGAAAGCAGCATTCATATTATACTGGTAGCTGTTGCCCCAGAATTTTATGCTGTATCTGAGTCTAGACTCTATGAGTGCAAAATATACCATTCTTAGGTGAGCAATGGTTAATTCATCTCTAAGACTCCTGAGAGCATAGCAAGCACTACTCATCAATCATCATGTTAGTGACCACTTTCAATTCCTTCTTCCAATTTAAAACTGCATCTATTTTTACCCCCAAAAATTTAACAATACCTACACTATCTACTTGATTCCCTAATAAATTAACTTTGACAGTTTCCTTGTTATTTGCCGTTGATTTAAATAGTAAACATTGCGTTTTTTTTAAATTTAGTTTAAGATCATTCATAGTGAACCACTTCTCAAAAGCACCCAAAATTAAATTAATCTTTTTTTCTAATTTTTTTATATTGTCACTAGCTATAATAGCACTTGTGTCATCGGCAAAAATTACAAGATTAGTATCATCAGAAATATTTTTCATGTAAGCTATGAGATCATTTATTAATATAATAAAGAAGACAGGGCCAAGAACAGATCCTTGTGGTACGCCTTTATTTATTACAACTGTGTCCGACCTAAAATCTGTGGTGGAATTTAGGAGTCAGGATGTTGATCAGGGGATGGCTATTTTCTGCCACTGTAGACGCGGCCTTGCGGAAGGCGAGCGTCTGGTAAGTCGCCGTTCGGTCAAGGACAACCACGCTGTCGCGCACCTCAAGGAGCTGTCATCAAACTTACGGAGACTCTATGGAGCCAAACGCCTGCCAGGGGTCGCGGGACATTCCAAGAGGGGCACTGACGCGAAGCAAAAGAGTTGCCCGAAGGAACAGGGTAGCTTTTAGTCAGTCAAGACTGATAGTCGCACCAAACCCGTGCGGAAGGAACCAACTAAAAAGGTTGACATTCAAACTGACAGGAAATCATTTTTTACTAGCTGTACCCGCGATTTCAACTACGTGTCAGGCTAGGCGAGCAAAGACGCGGGCAATCAGGTAAGTTTTTAATGAAATGATTCCAAACTTAATAAAATTAATTCATGTACTTATTATTATTATTAAAAATACTTCCTGGTAAACCTTTTTTGAACAAAGAATGTTTATGTTAATTAATCAGTGTCAATAATTCAATGATCTCTTTAAAATATTCAAAAAGTTGAATTTTCTGCTTTTTTCACATTTTGAATGTGCCCATTGTCACCCGGCTTTTTTTTACTCAAAATATTTTATTAGTCCGAAAGATATAAAAAAATGTTTGAACCGTATTTTTTTCTTTTCTTACGTATACCAAAATAGACGAAGATATAACGCATCTAAAAATCACGAAACATCACTCGTTCAGTACAATTTTACAAGCATTATGACGTCGTCAATAGCCCCCACTCCCGAATTTGGAAGCGTTTATGTTTGTCAATTATCATTGATTAAAAAAAAAATATCATTATTTTTCAATACTCTAACTGACGGACTAAGCAGATTTTCAATTTATTTATGCAGTAAAATACCCGATTGAACCTATACAGCTAATCACAAAATCTTACCTTATCTATACATATAATAAATCTGTAGAAGGGTCAATTCTGTAAATTGAAAATATTGAAAAAATAAATAGCGGGGGGTGTTGCTGGATCGATACCAAACCCAAATATATGATTAAAAAATTTTTTGTCTGTCTGTCTGTCTGTTTGTGCAGGCATCACGTGAAAACTAACGGTTCGATTTCGATGAAACTTGGTATAATTATTCCTTATTATCCTGGGCATAACATAGGATACTTTTTATCCTGGAAAAATACGTAGAAAAAAAATTATTTCTTATTTTTCAGTTTTATTCATAGACGTTGTTCTGTAGAACCGCGAACACACGTTGCATTACCCGCAGTGGATTCAGCGCCGTAATATTTATAAGATATCATTGTCAGAGTTTCTCAAAATGGCGAAATAAACCATCCACGCGAAGACCGACATCCGCGCGGACGGAGTCGCGGGCGGAAGCTAGTCAAAAATAAACAAAACAAAACTTTAAAAGTTGTTGTGATCACAGGCGATTCGCCTTGTAACAATCCGCGTTGACTGGTGACAACCACCATCAAACACTGTTTATTCAGCAGTCAAAATTAAAGCCATGTATTTAAAAAGGCATATACAATCTGAACATTATCATCATCTGCCTAGCCTTTTCCTAACTATATTGGGGTCGGCTTCCAGTCAAACCGGATGCAGCTCGATATCAGTATTTTACATGGAGCGACTGGTTATCGGACCTCCACAACCCACTTACTGGGTAATACTATCGTACCTTATGGTAAGACTGGTTATCAGACTTTAGAGCTTCTGACTAACAGTAACTACTGTCAGAGATCTACAAATGACAGCGGGGCCAACAGCTTTACGTGCTTCCCGAGGCATGGAGGAATCTCACTATGACAGATCCACAGACCAACCTCGGCAAGCGCGGCTTACCCCGGAAGATCGGCCTGTCGTCTGTAATTATTTAGCCACGAGCTCCTAGATAGAGAGATAAAATCTGAACATCAAAGTTAATTTTCATTCATGACTTTGAGTTGTGAGAGCTCGAAACCAATCAAGTGCGGCCACAAGATTCCATGGAAAGATAGACCTTTCTTCTCCCTCCACTGGATCCATTTTTTCTGCAGCTAAGCGGTGTAGGAGATAATGAAATAACTAAACCCAATTGGTTACTCAAAACAAATCTCCTCTCTTTTCGGCTTTGGTAGATACCGTCTCTTAGACGGAACAAGTTGCGGTGCAAACTCGTCAGCAATATAATAATTATTATGGCATTCAAATTCATGTTTTTTTTTATTATTTTAGTACAATACTACCACAATATAAAAATCTACTACCGCATAGTTCCCAAATCAATGCAACTCCAAGCCTGAATCAACAGTTTCGATCTCCAGAAAAGAAAATTCCGAACGGCGATAACAAAGAGAATAAATTTTTCTGATTTCTTTTTTAATTTACTTTATTGCATTCTGATAATTTTACTTTTTGTGATTTTATTGTTTCGAAAAATACCTATATGCCTGCATTTTGACTTCACGTGCTTTCCAAGACATTTAGGATATATGTTAAAGATCGTTACCCAACCTTGGACCGATTTAGGTAAACGTGGTAATTTTCAAAAATCTTCAAATTTTTCTTTATATTTGTGGTGTCTTCATTAAATATGTATACCTTTTCATTTTAATCAGCGGTAGGCTTGGTTTGACTTTTATCTGATGAGAAGCGGTGATGGAACACCCAGTAACCGTTGGCTGACAGTTCCTGGGTGGACCAGAAGGGAAGGTGGGACTCCTACCGAAGATCTACCCATGAGGCTGTTGCTTTGACCACGAACTACTTTTTGTTGACCTTGAGAGTCGAATTAATTAAGAACTTTAACTTATTACCAATAAGTTGATACATCTATTGTAGTCTGAAGTGCAATGTCAGTTGAACATATTGCTCAACGAAGCAAAGTTCAATGTGTAGTTAATTGTATTTTCTTTTATTCTTATGTAGTGCCAAGGTGAATTTTCTATGACAGTGCGTGACATTGAGAATTTTAAGTGTTTTCTGAAATTGGTTATTTGACAGTTGCTATAAATTACAAATATAAGTAGTCCGTCATTTAGAGTTTAAAAAAATAACGGACACATATTTTTTCTTTTGTAAAACCAATGAATATTTACCAAAATATAACGCATCGAAACTCGAGAGTGAGGGCTCGTGACGTTAGAATTCAATTTTGAAGTGAAAACTTCTTTAGCGGCGTTGTGCACTTTTTTTGGAATGGGTAAAAAATGTTAAACTCGCGTCAGGACACGTGACCTGATCGAAAATTCGTAAGACGGCGCAGGGCGCTTGCGCGAATGTTCATGTGTGTTTATTACTATTCAAGTTTTCACTTCTGCCGGCACTCCCAGAGTGCAACTCGTCGTTATTTTTCTAAATTATGATGTTTTGCCAATGTT
Organism: Agrotis puta; assembly: GCA_943136025.2. Taxonomy (NCBI): domain Eukaryota; kingdom Metazoa; phylum Arthropoda; class Insecta; order Lepidoptera; family Noctuidae; genus Agrotis; species Agrotis puta. Next base: position 3,166,515 of record OW964168.2, read on the forward strand.
AATTTTGAAAGCATCGTATCTCCGTCAATTTAGGTTTACGAAACAAAAGAAAAAATACGGGTCGAATATTTTTTTAATAATCTAAGTGACGGACTAATTAGAATTTTTTTGGAAGCCGAAAAAAACTATCCATCACATTTAAGCTTAAATTCCTGTTATGTCGACGCCAGTCGTGTATATAAGTGAGAAAAGTGACGTAATACGCAATGATGACATCACGTCACAGTACAGTGCTATTTAGGTCTTCTGTTTTTAAAAATCTGCTCAAAAAGCACTACCTCTTTCCTTAAATATGATTGTAACTATGTTTCTATGCTTTGTTTTTATGATATTTTTCAAGATGTAAGTTCTAAGACCAGACTAAATATTTACTGAGATATATGACTTTTACAAAGTAATTTGCATAATATGAAACCATAAGCTGTCTGTACTTCATTTACGTACATATTTTCGTTCAAATAGTAACATTATGTGTTAAGCATTTGAATAGTTAGAGCCGAGCTGAACGCACATTAAAAATGTCTATCTTAAAAATCATAATGAGGAAGCGTGTAGATAAAACAAGAAAATGAAAAAAAAAACATTCAATTAAAAAAGTACAGATGACAGTGTTTTCTGAAATTGGTTATTTGACAGTTGCTATAAATTACAAATATAAGTAGTCCGTCATTTAGAGTTTAAAAAAATAACGGACACATATTTTTTCTTTTGTAAAACCAATGAATATTTACCAAAATATAACGCATCGAAACTCGAGAGTGAGGGCTCGTGACGTTAGAATTCAATTTTGAAGTGAAAACTTCTTTATATAATGAGGAAGCGTGTAGATAAAACAAGAAAATGAAAAAAAAAACATTCAATTAAAAAAGTACAGATGACAGCAGGTCAACCTCCCCAATCTGTAAAATTTTACCAATCCAACATTAACCTTCTACTATTGTGATAAAGTAAATCTAGTAAAGAAATTTGACAGAATTAAGTAGGTTGATTTATAAATTTACACCAAACCCATACGTGTAACTGTGGATAGGTCTTAAAAAATGATCTTGAGGTTACTACTACAATTTTTTTCTAAACTGAACTGTTTGCGCGAGAGACACTTCCAAAGTGGTAAAATGTGTGTGTCCCCCTGTAACTTCTAAAGTAAGAGAATGATAAAAGTAAAAAAAATACATGATATACATTACCATGCAAACCACCAGCGGAAATTGGTTTGAACGAGATCAAGTAATTTTTTTTTTTAATACGTCATAAATCGTAAACCGCAATTTACCTTTCAAAGTTACAACTTTTATATTATGTTACTTGCTGCTACGGAACCCTTTATGGACGAGTCCGACTCAAACTTGGCCGATTTAAATTCATCTGATAATTAACGTTACAGTTTCGAGCATTAGGTAACATCAGTGAGGGAAAAACATGGAAGCAAAAAACAACTTGTATAATCAATCCGTTCCACGTACAATGAAATGTGTCAGATGGACTGCATACATTACAAAATGCTCGTTAGTCAAAGAGGCAGTATTGTACGTAATGTAGTAATGCTCAAATCCGAGTCTGTGCTAGGCTATGATATATTACACGCCACTGCATCTGGGACCTGTCTGTATCCCTTTAAGGTGTTAAAGGGTTACAGACAGGTTCTCATCAATCAGACACAAAATCGAACACACAAGGCAACATAATATTAGGCCTATCCAATCTGTTGGCCGTCATCGCCAGCGTGGTGATGGTATACTTGTTTCGGAAAGTATAACAGCTTTCTTGGTCAAAATTCGGTCACGGTGGCCAATTTCGGACACTAGCCATTGAAGCGGGAGAAATTATAGTGCATAATTGCACAAGCGCATACGCAGACTCAGGCACACTCTCTCTTCCCTGACAACCAGACAGCCCGGCAATATAAAAAGCTTTCTCGCATTATAATTAAGTGCAGGTCACCAGACAGGTTTACAAAAAAAATACTCTATCCGTGTAGGGGAACAGTGTATAAGACGGGGTCGCGAGGTATGATGGGAAATCACATTCTTAAGGTAAACTTAACACAATACTAACGTAGCGCAAGCGCCAACAGGACGCCATTTGTTAATGTCCACGTACAAATGACGTCCTGATGGCGCTTGTGCTACGTTAGTGTTGTGTTATGTATGTCTAAAGAGTGAATGTCCCTATTATACTTCGCGTCCCCGTCTTATTCATTGTTCCCCTATAGGTTAAGTTTGAATTGCTATGAGCTACCAAAATTCATTTTATTTTCAGACAATAGTGCTACTTTGTAAAGTATGTAAAATGTATATAGTCATGATTTCGAAATCAAGACGGACATTGAAATTTACAAAAGAAATAAAAAAGTAATAAAATAATATAATGTCATTCGAGTTGAAAAGTTACATAAATTTAGTTAATTACATATTTTTTTAATCTTAATATAATCTCAATAATTTATTTTTTTATCACAAAGTTATCTTAGTTTACCTTTAACCTTTTTCTTAATCGATTACACACCTCGCTCACTAATGTCAGGCGCATAAAATTAAATAATGATTTACTAAATTTATATTTCAAAACCTGTTTAATACTAGCTTAATTATGTCTAAGTCTAAGCCTTATTAATATAATTATGTTAATCCAGGTTATAAACTATATCATGTGGACTCATCCAAAACCACTCCATAGTTTTTGTGTGAAAGAGTATCATCCTAATCTATCCAACTTCACAAACTTTCGAATTATTGATAGTTCCTTGTAAGATGTAGTTAGTGCGACAAACGCACTATAATTACCTATTTCTTGCAGTTGAAAAAGCTTATTAGACCTTGGAATCAGTACCCATATATTTTTATGGATCTTGATGCGTAAAAGTTCCTTTAAGATTGTTTGCATACGTCAGCAAAATTAAGAGCATGTTAGGGTTTTTCCGGTTGGCCCCTCAATGCAAGCCTCCGTTCTTTTTTTTTCTGTATAAACAGTAACTTTGTACTTTACTCAGTACATATTAACTGTTTGACCGTACATATTCTTTATTTGCTTAATAATTACAGCTATCGTCAGTCTGTGTTTGTTTAGGTAGGTACGCATGGGGTGCTAAGACAGAAAACCTCCACGTGCGCCCGTGGACTGGAGTTCCCCTTCGGATACGTCCGGGGGGAAGACCAGTTTTTCGGGCCGGTGCACCCTGGGATGCGGGCAAAAACTCTTTTAGACACTGTGTGCCTAAGGGGTCTCTTTGCCCGTATGCGAATAGCCTGTCGGGTGGATGCTCCAACGTGTGTCCCTCTGAACAGCAGAGGGCACAGCGGCGGAGCGGGCTTGCGGACGGTGAGTAATGGGTAAGCTCGCCGTCCGACCAAGGACAAAGCCCGGGTCAGTGGCGCGTCCTGTTTCACGCGTCACCGACGGGGCCCCTTACGGGGCCAAATGCCTACTGGGGTTGCGGCTTTTTTCTTAATCCAGGATACCGCGGCCCCGGTACGTAAAGGGCATCCGAAGAAACACGGGTGGATTTTAGTCAGTAAGAGTCTGACAGTCCCTTCCGCCCCGCCCAGGGCGGGAGGACCCATTTGATGATTTTGCCACCCTACAAAAAAAAAAAAGGTAGCTACGCATTTTCTTTACATAGTATTAAACAAAGTCCTTAAAGTTTGTCTGTAGGCGCGTTACTTCCGAACCACTGCACCAAATTGTTTTTTTTTTGTTGGATTTGTAATTTTTCAGAACAAGGTTTTAAAAATGTAAGAAAGATTTCGGAATACCTACTGGGTAGAATGCAAGTTTAAAGCAGGGCGGCACGCTATCTAATTTATAAAAATAACATTCATTAAAACTTTACGATTGCTTTTAATTAGGATGTTATTTACTTTAGTTCAATTTAAAGTAAAAATCCTAATAATTATATTTGTAATTCTCGGATACATTTTGTACAATGTTAAAAAAATACGATAATTAAATTCAATGAGGACTTACTACACTATGATTTCTTGCTTAACCGAATAAATAAAAGCAACAAGTTTTCTGTTTCATTAAACATTCAAAAATAAGAATGTGAATGCTCACAAAATTATTATTCAAAGGAATTTTGAAAAGATTCAAATACAATAGGGAATATGCATGTAATTAAACTTTTTTATTTATTACTTATATATTGTCATGAACTATAGAAACAATGTGGCAATTTCTGAGCTAATCTTTATTGATCCCTCGGTGCCCATCGGTCCACCATTCATTTTGGCCACCGAATTCAAGAACTACGTAAACCTGTGGGCATTGAGAGGTACCCCTTTAGCTGGAGGCCCGTATCACCTAAAGATGCAGGTTTTACTTGGCTCTGTTCATCGTAGGTGGTGAAGGGAAGGTCTGAGAAGACTGCTGCTACTTTCTGGATCTATGGCGATATCACATACAACTTTCCAATTGCGAAAAGGTAAAAAAATATTTTCCCTAAATTACAGACATTCAAGAGCAGATACCTCGAAAACTATACAAGATATGCAAATGCTTACTGAATAAAAGTTATGGGAAATTTATTCAGCATTTATTTCGTTCATGCATGCTATGCTACTAGGACGTATGGTTTCCGAGGTATAAACGAAAAACCTAAAAATGGTACCTTCTAACCCCCTCCCCTCCCCTACAGCTCAAGGGCTAGGGGCGGGGACTTTTGATATGTTCACCTCCTAACTAGTCCAAACTAAGTTACGCAATCAAAAACTGTGTTCCAAGAATTTCTCTCTATACCTTGTTTTGAGCACTCGTTGTCTGGGCTAATTTCATAATGTAAAATAAGTGAATTAGATTAATAAATTATTCTGATGTTATAAGTGATTATCTAATTAATGTCAAAATGTATAAGTGACGAAACAATTTACGTGACAAAGAAATACTTGAAGTTATTCACATTTTACTAAAAATGCGCTTACGTAATTAAGTATTGTAAGTGAAAAATGAAGTTACAATAAATACGTAATATGACTGTTAGAGTCGCGAACGTTAGTAGTGTAGTAGAAAATTGTAGGAGTTTAGTTTTTTTTAAAGAGTAGTTGAATTTATTTTTCAATTTTCATGTTTATTGTACTGTATATTATTTATTTAAATTCAGAAAAAAACACATGCACATTCTCTATTGTTTACAACCTCTTACAAATTAATTAAAATTCATAATTTACTATTTACCATTACGTTTAATATTATTGTATGGTAATTTAAATGTAATTTTAATGCCAATAAAATTGTTAAAAATGTCACGATCCCATATCAAATAAAATATTGTTATCCGTCAATACACCACACTACACGTCAATAAATATCGTGATCGGGTTTATATTGACGAATAATATTTGTCATCCGGTTAATACTGTAGTGTTTGCGGAAAGGGTAAACAAAATCTACAAAGAGACCTTTAGACTTTCATAGTAAAAAAAAACACTTACAACTTAGTTTTGTAAGGATGGATGGATGTTTGTTACTCTCTCACTAGTCCTCCCACCCAGGGCAGAGCGGAAGGGACTGTAAGACTCGTACTGACTAAAATCCACGGTGTCCTTAATAGCTCTTTACGTTCCGGGGTCACGGTAATTCGTGAGTCATCGCGACCCCGGCTGGCTTTGGCCCTCTACAGGGGGGCCCCGTCATTATGCTGACACTATTTGAGGCGCGCGTGGAACACAACGCGCCATCGACCCGGGATATGATGTTTCCATATAGTAATTACAGAATTTCACGCTTCAGGCTTAGGTATGCCCAGCTAAAAAATCTATAATCTAATGTAAAGTTGCACACCAGCCCTATAATGGGGTCACGGGATTGTCTCATCAGATAACAGTGAACCTGGAATGTAAAGGGCTATTGAAGGACACCGTGGATTTTAGTCAGTGCGAGGACTCATTTGATGATTTTACCACGATGATAAAAAGCATTATGTACAATAGGTATAAAAAAACCTACGCAAAATCTTCTTGTTTGTTGTAAAAGTAAGAACGTCAATCAATGATTGTGGGAATGGTCAGGTAGGCAGGTAGACAGAATTCCATTTATGGGTTTTCCAGTTTCATTAACAAATCATACTTTAACGACGTCTAGATTTTATTGCAACAATGAAAGACTAATGAATAAATAATTACTATTGATAAAGGTAATATAGTCCAGTCAATGGGGACGTTTGCCCTGCAAAAGGTGGCTTGGTTATTTTTTTTTATTTGTATAGCTTAAGTATATGCTACTCATCAAAAATGTAAGTTTTCGACCTCGAGGAGTATCTGCGTTAGCCGCCATCTTGGATTGAAGAGGCCCAAATTTGTTTTTTTACAGATAATGCTTCAACAGTTGACTTTATGACAAAAATGTTTTAGAGAAGTTTAAAGACAAAAAAAAACCACAACTAATGGTATTTGTGCTTATTCTGTACGTCTTAGAAATAAAAAACTACACCACCTAATGCAAGGCAAAGCTTCTTTTTTGTCCCCATTGACTGGACTAACATTAAATTAAGATATATCTAGATAATTGCAAAAAGATACAGTACAGTAACACATTTGTTTTGTCCTTTTAAAAGGACATTAGAGTACGTTCACCGCCGTAAGATAAACTATGCAGGCACATCTTTATTTATACTACTATTATAACGCGGTAAAATTGAATGTAGAATGGAATTTCCGGGACTGAACCAATTGAAAAAAAAAATGGTAAGAAGCTACATTACTCCTGAGGGCTAGTCTATATGTTTTAGGCGAACGAAGGCACGAGAAGAAACTAGTATATAGTTGGCATCTATTTATGTAGAAAATTATACGGACAGAGGAATATAGAATTTGGCACTGAAAACTTATATGAAATGCAGATATATATTTATCAAACTTAAACTAATTTACTTAAGGTTGAATTTTGATATATACAATTAAGTCACTTATTAAATGTAAAATCACTTACTGTTTTCCAAAACCGATGGTGGTAATTGCAGGGTTCCATTTTGTCCATCCATTGAAATAATTCCTTTATGTACTTCCATTTTGTTACACTTTGGGAAGAGTAGAACACGTCTTAACAGTTCGGTTATATACCCGCAATTGACGTACGCATTACTGATCGCTTTTAATTCGACTTTTGAGTAAGGCGCGGTGCTAGCATGAGCGGTAGCGTTTTGGAAAATAAAGTTATTAAATAAGTTCTGCAGACAGAAAGAGACATACGAAACAGTACGGAAATGTTATGATGATCCCCATAATATTTACATACTTTTATTTGTACGTAATATTATCGTACTTCCTGGCGAGATATTTTTTTCTTACGGCTTTGCTTGCACGGTGTCTATCAGGTCTGAAACTTATATTTCAAACTATAATTAATTATACTTCAAGGTAAGCAAGCGTTGCTAACGCGCAGCATGGCGCCATAGAAACAAGTTTTGTCGACGGAAGAAAAAACAAAATGACAGAACGTAGAAAGATTTATACCGTTTTAAGCATGGAAATGATCAAAATATAGAAAAGAAATGCTACTATTCTTCTATGTTAAACCAAACGTATCATACACATGCAAAAAAAACATAGATCGTCGATTTGTATACAAATAACGACAAAATTACTTTGTCTATTCTTAGTAGAACAGAGATAGAATTGGTCATGCTATGCGTGCTAGTGGTCGCATGCGCAACAATTGAGCTTAAGGTCCTAAGTTCCATTCTGCGGTGTTTTTGAGTTTTAGAAGTGAAAACTTTTTTTAGCGGCGTTGTGCACTTTTTTTGGAATGGGTAAAAAATGTTAAACTCGCGTCAGGACACGTGACCTGATCGAAAATTCGTAAGACGGCGCAGGGCGCTTGCGCGAATGTTCGTGTGTGTTTATTACTATTCAAGTTTTCACTTCTGCCCGCACTCCCAGAGTGCAACCCGTCGTTTTTTTTGTACGAAATTTCTCAGCAGCAGAAAAGAAGGCTGGATTTGTTCACTTCTTCTTCTTCTTTGCGTGTCGATGTACTCAAATTGCATCCGACCAATACGTAGCTACTCATAGCACAGCTCTGTCATTTGCCTCGTTCAAATCCTGGAAGGTGCAGGTGGTTGGACAGGATGGTCACGAAAGGAGATGGGACATGTTCTGTACAGAGGCTCCGCACTGGCATTGTGTTTGGTATGAGTCTAGTATACCCCATTTGACCAGATTATTTTTACAGCGGCCAACCTGGGCTCGCAATCGATTCAAAGATTTCCAGATCGGCCACTGCAGTTCAGAACCAGGAGGGAGGTGCTTCCTGTGATTTGTTCCCTGTTGCAGGTGATAGACTCGCCCGCTGTCACATGAGACTCTTACAATACCTGAATATAATCATGAATCTTTTTTACTTACAAATTCTTTCTTTTTTTAAATAAAACGTTGCCCCACACTAAGAATTTCTCCTGTATCATGGGCATTCGTGGGTGTGTTTAACAAGATACACATACACAAACGCCCAGACCAAGAACAACTACTACTCGTAGATCATACAAATATTTGCTTCGTACGATAATCGAACTCGCGAGTTCGAGCAATTGCTCAACTACTGCACCAACCGTGATAAATCCGTAAAAAATACAGGTATTTTTCCCAAAAAATCTATAATTATTATTATTTTATAGTAAGTCATCTTTTAGTCACCTTGTTATGGACATCCCTTTTTTACTAAAATATAAATAATAAAAAAAATACCTTAAATTTTTTACTTTAAGTTAGGTATTGCGGTTAAATATTTATTTTAAAAAAGTACCTAATAGTAGAAGGAGTGTTATGATTTGTTTAGTACATAATTATACAGTGTGTTTGGTTTCCGATTATTTTATGGCGATATTATGGACTCATTTTATCGACAAGTAGGTATGCTTAGGTATATAAAAAATTACTACCATTTTGCGAATGGCAGCCATTTTAATTTTTTAACCGGACGAATTGGTGTATGTACCGTACCTACAATGTGGATTTGTACAACAAAATGCAAAAATAAATAAATCTTTGTATCCAAGAAACCTACTTTATATGCAAATGACTTTATTGTGAAGGTAAACGTTGAGGCTACTGAAAAAAAAATGTTTTTTCTAAATAATAAGAAGGTACCTACATAGTAAATGGTCCATTTTCTTTTTTTTTTTAAGAAACCTTTTAATGTAATTATTAATGCACTTACCACTGTAATATTGACGATGTAATATGCAATTTTAAGGCGATATTATGGCCTCACCATAATATCGCCTTCAAAATATCGCCTTAAATATTGCTAACTGGAAACCAAACACACTGTATAATGAAATGAAACCGCAACAAAAAAATGTTTGTTTTTGTGCAATAAATAATGATTGTATATTTTTTTAAAATATATTTCCAAAAAAACAACATAGTAGGTAGTTGTATGCAATGGCTGGTGTCAGGTAGGTGGTATAACTTATGAAGCGAGTCGACCCGTTAAACCCCCGGTTGGGTAAACCCCTGGGACGTTCTAAGTAGGATATGCGCGTTTGGTTTTAGTCAGTAAGAGTTTGACAGGCACTTCTGCTTCTCCAGGGCGGGAGGAATCATTTGATGATTTTATCAACCCCAAAATAAAGGCATAAGAGCATGAAGACAGAAAAAAAATGGTGCGAATCTTTAGTAAGATGAGCTAACGCGCTCTGCGAAATGAGGAGGCGCTTGATGCCTCCCCTTCCAAGTAGTCTTTACTTAGTAAAATATGGAGAAGGTATTTGTTCAACAGTGGATCAATAACGTATCAATAAAAAAAAATAAGGAACAAAGTACACTCACGGCGAGAAATGGGCGACCCGCCCACGCCGTCCGAAAATGGACCTTGCCCGGGCCGACGCCGACGGCGTGTCACACGACACGCCGTCGGTGTGTCCACGCGCACCTCATAGAGCTGTCAGCAATTGACGGGGTCCTGGTCTTGCCGGTACCGCACGACTATCCTATCAAGTAACTGTGACCCTGGAACGTAAAGGGCTATTGAAGGATCACCGTGGATTTTAGTCAGCACAAGTGATCATTGATGATGACTCACGTCCAGCTCTGGGATCTCTGCGAACCCAGTTGTTGATTTTACCAAATAAGAAAAAAAACTCGCCAAAAGTCATCGACACAATACGAAAACGTTCGGCGGCTTTTTTCGGAGGTCGTATTTTTTCTTAATTTGACCATTAATCGTCATTAATTTTATGTAAAATTCGTCATCCTAATTTGTGTAATAGTTGACTAATTGTATGCCTGTACTTGACCTAATATTCTTTTGTTTTTTTTTTTCGTATATCAAGTCGTAGTGTAATGTATTCATCATTGTTTTCTAGTTCTGTCTCGCCATACGGATGCCGTTCCGTCATATGGTTGGTTGAGATTGAAAAGCGCCTTCAGATTTTGTTGGAGCAACAGTTTGTAAAAATGTGTTTTTATGTATTTAATTTATAGTCCACTTCAGCTAAAAACAAATACAGATCAAATACAAATACAGATCTAGTAAAAAGTAGTTTTCTAACAAAAATCAAAGCTTATTTCAAGTTGTCCCACTTTAGCCAAAGAAAATTTGTTTCGTAATAAAAATCGAATTTTATTTATATATATAAATACTGCTGATCTACTATTCATTGCTGAAACATTTATGAACGTCAACATCATCGTCTTCTCAGTCTTCAGTAATTAGGTTTTCCCTTAATTTTTGTACATGAATAATTTTATCAATTTATGCGGAAAAAAAGAAAAAGATTTATTATTTTTATTTTTTTAAATATTCAATGAAAAAGCTATAAAAAATATTAATAATAGTAGTCCGCCGGTGTGGTAGTAGGGTCAGGTTATGGCTCCAGGGACTGAAGCCTCCTCACAATGCGAGCCGTATCGAGGAGTACTGTCTTTTTATTAGTAACTAGCGGCCCGTCCCGGCTTCACCCGGGAATATAGCCTTTGTTACTCAGGGTGAATGTACCTGTGTCTTATAGTGCAAATATTTTATAAATAGGCACAGCAGTTTTTGAGTTTATTCATTACAAACATACACACAAAAATATAAATGTTTAATAAGATTAGTGTAGATATTTTTTTTATCAAGATATGGATCATTGGATAAACTTATCAACTACCTACAGGACTGATTCTATAAATTCTTTTACTGATATGAAGCTTTGTTATCAGCATGAAAAATAGGCCATTTAAAAGGCCAGTGTAAAATAATATAGATATTTTTATGAACAATAATTTATTTAACTTTGTTACCATTAATTAAATTTTTCCTATTAACTAACTCGTCTTTCTTACCAGCAATATCACTTTTGCCAATTCCATTGCATTCAACAGCCATCACTTCAAAATTATTGATTTTAACTTTATCTGATACTATAGCATCTTGATGAGTCTTCTTTCCATTTACTTGAAGATTATCTTTCTTGGAATATGATTTCACATAAAACTTTCCAAATAGAAAGATATATAAAATCGCATTGCTTGTAATAGTTAAGCATAGCAGGGATGAAGGAATACATTCTGAAGTTGTGAACGTAATTGCTAAGTGAATCAGAACGAGCATAAATTGAACCTAAAAAAAAAGAATAAATTAATAAATATTCCACAACTATCACACAACGCCATCTAGTCCCAAGCTAAGCAGCTTGTGTTATGGGTACTAGACAACTGATAAACATACATAAATATTTTGAATGACAATTCCTCAGATCAAAAAAAATAGGCAGATAGAGCGCTCAGAACACGCGAGTGTGTCGACCAAAGATAATACAAAATCCAAGGATAATACAAACTCGCGACAGTACCAAGCTACGCATCGTCTCGCTCACACGTCACTAGTGATTTGCCATTTTAAGTCAAAACATGCCGTCTTGTGTGTTTAAACACTGCAAAAAATGTTCACAAAAACAAAGAAAACAAGATGGAATATCTTTCCACAGGTAACTCTTGTTATTTTTATTGTTTTGGTATTTATTTTCCATAAAATATTTTCGGCTCACTTGAAACACAAAACCTTAACAGTAAATCGTCTGTGTTGCTAGTTTAGGACGGGTAAATTACCCTGAATTATGGGAATGTGTATTGTGCATAAAAAATAACAATCAAATACGTCAATACAACTGCACAGTCGTAATCTATAGTACCTATACAACATTCGTTATTGCTTATGCGAAACCTGAAACACGTGTCTAGTATTTTTTTCACGATCACTTATCAGATACACACTAAACTATTTCGCGTATCGCGTTGTGTCATAGGCGCGTGCGACTGTTACAACCGGACGTCTGAAGACACACGCGGGGGGCGGGGAACACAACCCCGACCGGGTTGTGTTCCCCGTCCCCCGCTGCCTGTGCGCTGCCGCCGCACGCGACTTCAGCTGATCGCTATGATCTGCCGTAACCTCTGTAGTGCTCGCGTATGATTGCGGATAGGTGTCCAACTCCTAACCTTTTTAAATAATTTTGGGACAAAATATAACATGGTGTAAAAATTATTGGAATCGATTCAGTTATTGATTCTGAACAAACTGTATTCAGGTTTCGCATATACTAAAAATAATGTTGTATGGTCTATGGTCGTAATGACACAAGGTCACTAGTTAGTTCCGTCCGGGTCGTAAAGACTTCGGGTCTCGTCTCGGGATGGCACCCCCGCGCGCGGGGCTGTATTCGTATTTTTGCGTGAGAAAGTGGGACGGAGAGCATGCCTTTGAGCTATTCGGTACTTGTAAGGATGTGCCGAGCTCGCGCCGCTGGATTATTTTATTATTTGTTGCTATCTGGATATAACCATAAAGCAAAATCGCGTTACCAATTTGAAACATTAATAGTATGTTTGTACAATATAACTGGTGCAGAACTAAGGCTGTTAAAGTTTATAGTAGATTGTGTGTAAAATTATTATTATTTTAATAAATGTGTTGATTGTTATAACAAATTGTTTATCTTTTTAAACTAAAAAACCTGTCCTTAAATAGTTTATTAATCAAATTACTAAAAAGCGTTATGAAGTGTTATCCGTTCTGATATAAATTAATTAAATAGGTAGTAAGTAATTCTTTTTCTTTTTCTTTTCTTTTTCTTTATTCGGGAAAATAAACAGTTATACACTAAAGTCTTATACTAAGGTACATATATGCAAGAGTTATAAATGTATAACCTACGACATTTTCCACATCATATTAAAAGTTATATCTAACAGTGCGCTATATTAAGCTGTTAAAACAGAAAAGTAGTTAACAGTGAACTTTAACAGAGAAAGGCACGCAAACAATAGGGAAAAGAGAGAGGGAGAGAGAATGAGTAAGTATTAAACTAACTAGGTACTATAATCTAAAATTATCTTGTAGATTTGACTTTTAAATTTATGAGCCGTGACAGAAAAGAAGTCATTGTCTTCAAAGATCTCGTTATATTGATTAGTTAGGCGGCGTAGGGGTGCTCGCAAGCCTGCATTTGTACGGCAAGAACTTACTGCAAATAAAGGTCTTGCGCGCACCCCACGGCATATCGTTGATCTGGGTACTACATAACTAATTTTGTTGCGAATATCACTACAATCATAAGTATTGCACAAATCAAACAAAAACATCGTTTCTAACAAAATTCGTCTAGACTTTAAACTCTGCAGCTTATACTTTTTCAATAAATCATTGTAGGATGCATAAGTACGATGGCATCGAAAATGCATGGCCTTTAAAAACTTTCTTTGCACTTTTTCGACCATGTCGGAATATTTACCATAGTGGGGATTCCATACCGAAACTGCATACTCTAGGTGAGAGCGAACCAAGGATTTATAAAGATATAGATACGTAGAGGATCGAGTAAATACTGTAGCCGTTCTCATAATGAAGCCGAACATACGGAAGGCGTTATTAACAATTTTGTTAATATGGGAATCTAAATGCAGTTTGTCATCCAGCAGAATTCCAAGATCACGGACCAGGGTTTCTCTTTTTAGGTTTTCGTTTTTTAAAATATTTTTTTAAAGTAATTACGCATATTAACTTTTATTCCTTAATAATATTCTGTTAAATAATAAACACTACACGCTTTTGCTCTCTGGGTATAACCATAAAGCAAAATCGCGTTTCCAATTTAAAAAATAGTGGTACAATATTGAGAACAATTTAACTGAACAAAATGTGGGAGAATTTGTCAATATCTGGCAACCGTAAACGCACACAGATGCACGTGTTCGTACAAAGCGCGCCATATTTGCCGCGCACACTAAAATAAAAACCGACTTCACTTTGTTGTTCGCGCACGTTCTATCTGCCTATTTTTCTTGATATGAGGACAATTCAGTTAAAGTATGAACTGTTAAGTATTCTGCAGTATGAAGCATTATAAATTAACTTTGAAAGAGACCAAATTGAATCGTATAATTTTCTGTTTCATCGTATTCTTCTTCAAGTTCACTCATAGAAAAGAAATCTTTGTCTTGGGACACAGGTGGCTTACCGTAAAGTCTTAAAGCGATAGTAATTACACTGTGGGAACGAGATGGCGCTACACAACTTGCATATCATTGTCTCTTTCCCACTTTGGAATAACTGCTGCTTTATGCCGTCATAATAACCCTACAGGTGGCCTACCATGTGAGTCTTTAGGCTGTGGGAAAGAGACAGAGCTATACAAGTCGTCTAGCGCCATCTCGTTCCCTGAGCGGAACCACTCACGCTTTAAGACGTCATGGTGGGCCACCTGCGGCCGTATTACGTCTTAAAACTAGGCTTGTTCCAGTGAGTGAAAAAGACAGAGCTATACAAGTCGTCTAGCGCCACCTCATTCACTCACTGGAACAGGCCTGATCTCTTTTCGATGTCTCAAACTAAACGTATTTATTTTCAATGTGTTCATTTACTTTTGAATTGTTATAAAATTCAATAAATGAAGCTGTAGTTCCAGTTATACGGTGAAATAACTTCTATAATGCTTGGAAATTGCTGATTCTAAAGCATAGATTTCTTTAAGCTTTTTTAAACATTGTTCACCAATTTAAACACTATCATCATACAACAACAGTAACTAGTAGATATAGGCTCTCCCTAAGTATCACCACGACGATCTTTTTTATTGTTTTGTCATGCATGTGCAATTGTGCATTGGAAAAGACACCTTGATACTTGCACGGGATTGAATACACAACCTCGTTTATTAGGAGCACCGTGTTTATCTCTGGGCTTTCACAAACGTCCTGTAAATAGACCTTCTGACACAAACCTAAAAACACACCATCAGTAACTTACCAATTGCAACTTAGTAATATACTTCTTCCACCACAAATACTTAGTTAAGCTTGGAAACAACGACAATCCATAGTAAGCATACATGATCATATGGACAAACGAATTGATATTCCGAAGAAATATCGTAGGGTACGTCGGTTCATACTTCAAGATCAACCAGCAAGTTATCACCATCATCGTATGGTGGTAGACGTGGAGGAAGGTGATCTGGTTGTCTTTCTTTCTTAGAATGAAGAATATTGTGTCCAGGAGTTCTGTCACTTTTGCCAGGAAGTAGTAATACATGATTGTTGGTATCTGGAATTAGAATAAAATTATCATTATACTGCTGAAAGCTCCTATTCCAAATTATGTTCAGAGGTTGTTAAAATGATAAATATAGTATGGTTTATGTTCAGCCGTGGGCCAACTTACACTTGTAATTAATGTTTTTTTTTAATTATAATGGTTTGCTCTTGGCTTCTATCTAGCCCTGAATCAAAGATGAGACCTAAAATAGGGATACAGAAAACACTGTTTGGCGCTGAATTCCGACAGGATGGTATTCATAAGCCAGGGGGGAATAGTACGGGCACGCCGCAATCGCGGCGGTAAGACCCCTCTTTGAGGAGTGGCTGGATAGGCGTCACGGCGTCCTGACCTACCGCATGACGCAGGTCCTCACCGGACACGGAAGTTTCGGGAGGTTCCTGTGTCTGATAGGGAGGGAAGAAACGCCTGGGTGTCACCACTGCGAGGATCGTCCGGAGGACACGGTGGAGCATACGGTGCAGGACTGCCCCGCTTGGGCAGAGCACCGCCGTGTCCTTACGACGGCGATAGGCGGAGACCTCTCGCGCCCGGCATTGGTCGAGGCCATGCTGCGGGGCGAGACGGAGTGGGAGGCGGTCGCCTCCTTCTGCGAAGCAGTCATGCTCGTGAAGGAGGAGGCGGGCCGCCTGAGGGAGAGGACAGCGTCCTCCCTCCACCCCAGCCGCAGCGGTAGACGCCCACGGCGTCGGACGTCGCAAGACGATCTCCGGCCACCGTAGGCGCGGGCATGCGGGCAACGAGTGATGGGCGACTCGCTGTCCGACCATGGACCATGCCCGGGTCGACGGCGCGTTGTGTTCCACGCGCGCCTCAAAGAGTGTCAGCATAGTGACGGGGCCTGTAGAGGGCCAAAGCCTGCCGGGGTCGCGGGACCAAGGGATTAACGTGACCCCGGTACGTAAAGGGCTATTGAAGGACACCGTGGATTTTAGTCAGTACAAGTCTGACAGTCCCTCCCGCCCTGCCCTGGGTGGGAGGACTCATTTGATGATTTTACCACGATAAAAAAAAAAAAAAAAGGGGGGAATAGTAAGGCCTACCACCGACCCTATAGTGGGATACTTTTCCTCGCCGCCAGCCTTTCGCCTTTCACAGTTTTCAGATAACCTGTGGTGCCATTGCTTGAGGTAGATCCTTAAATAAAACTCACACTGTGTCTTGTTTCTTCCTTTTCCAAAAGGCAAGTTTTAGTCACAAATCCATTAGACAGCATTAGATGACTACTCTGAAAATAAAAAAAAACTTTCAGCTTTAGTTTCTAAACCTGCATGGTTGGAAGCACTATTACAAAAGGTAAGTCAAAGTCAAAGTCAAATCATTTATTTCAATTAGGCCATCAACGAGGCACTTTCAAACGTCGAATATTAACATTAAGGAAATGGGATGGGATGGGATTGATTCTACACCCATTCGCAAGGGTAGGTTTGTATGAAGAAGAATGGGCAAGAAACTCCATACTTACTCTTTTTAAAAATGTTTTACAATATTTTTATATACATCATTTGACATCAATAATGTGAAAGCAATGTACTTAAAATCTAGACTAAAAATTATAAAAAAAATGAATAAGAAATAAAAATAAAATAGCAAACTAGGTAACTTAGCCTTTTTATATTTACAATACTTAAATAAAAGAGCGCTCATTTTAATTTCCGCAATTGGCTGACTGGCATTTTTAGAAGCTGCTGCTTGCACAGCTGCCTTCTGCATCGTGAGTGGGATGGTAAAAGAGGCGTCACTCTTGTAAAAAGAAAAAAAACATTAGGCGGTGCTTAATAACACTGTGGACTTGAAAGATAACATAAACTTCTGCGATGATTTCTTTTTTCTAGGTATGTGTCCATGGTATCCACAGGCTACGTCCGTATTTATTTGACTAAACTTTTAACCTGTAATATAGGTTGATGGTTTCACCTATAGTTTATGAAAATTATCTTTAAATTAAAAACAAAAAAGTACGCTTACCAAATAAAACAAATAAGACGAGATTAAAACTTGCATAATATTGTACACAACCATAACATTTTTCAAACGGTATGGCTGACGTGTTTTCATGTACTCCGGTCCTATTTTCAGTACAAATAGTATATAGGTAAGAGTTATGGCGGCCATAGGAAAAGGTGAACTCATCATGAACCACTGGTCCACAAACTCCACTGAAAAAAAAAAGAAAAACAAATTAAAATGATAAAATGATGACTGACTGACGTCGTCAACCTACTAAAAGTATTAGTAGTTGTGGTTTTGTGTTTAGCGCTGCCCCAGTGTCGAAACTAATATTTGGTATTCTCAAAGCTATCGACAATTACGTGAACGTTTGTTTCGACGAGATCTTGGTAGCCTAGAAGTTAACTTTTAGAGAAAGCATAACTGCTTCGGTCAAAGCGGCGAATCTAAGACCTCGTTCGAGGATACACAACGGGCACTCGTTCGTCAATTGTTGCCGCTTGTCCTTGAATGCTCAAATACATCTAATCGCCGTATTTTGGTTTTTTCGGCAACACGCTCCGCGAATCGCACCGCACGACGCGCTGCATGTCCTCGAACGAGGTCTAAGCGATGATTAGTCATCATCAAGGACCATATTATACTGCACAAGTGGTTGCGCAGACACAGTTCACTACCTCCTGCCCTACTCTGACAGTCCTGTGGGATAGAAAAGCCCACATGATAAAAAGAGATGCAGGGCGGCTTGACATTCTTGCCGCGACTCGTCGGTACCATCAAACCCTGGCCTACTTGCGCTACGTGTGGCGAGTTCCATTCCGGTAGGTAAAAAACATTTGTATCACCTGCTGCTAGTTGTTCCATGTATGGCCGGTTGGATAATGTGAGATGGATGTATGTAAACACACCTAGTATGCAGGAATACTAAGAATCTAAAATAGGGCATTGTTTTTCTTTTAAATAGAAGATGTGATCCAGACAAAGGACAGTGTATTTTAATGAAGCCAAAATACACGCGCCATCGTTTAACAAAAACATCTACGACGAAGTACTTCGATTATTCAATTAAAATAAAATAACAAAACCTTGACCTTATTTGCAAGAGCTCATAAACATGCGTATAGGCTAGTACTATTATAATACATTTCCTACTGTCTACGTTTTCTAGGTGGAACTTCAAAGATCATTATTAATTACCTTTCATTTCTGTCAAAAAACAAAACAAATTAAGCTACAATACCAGTCACAAAATAATGGCTTGTGTATGTACTATAGTTGCCCGTCCCAAAGTAAGACCGTCTTGACGCGTATGAAATGAGCTGGTGGCATCTATGGTACTATGACGTCCTTAAGCGTGAGTTGCTCAAGAAATGAGATGGCGCTAGATGACTTTTCTACTATTGAAGGTTCACCGTGGCTTTTGGTCTGTATAAGTCCAGCTCTGGGTTGGACTAATTTGATGATTTTACCAGGATCAAAAAGTCTAAATAGTACTTACATTTTCCCTTAAAATCCCAAATCTGTCCATTTTCTATCAGATTAATAGATACCATTTTGAGCCTTTTGTTTAATGCAGTCACTTCAATTGCTGGCCAAACAGTAAATTAATAAAATGAAATAAAAGAGTGCTGTTTAAATAACGTTAGTTGGGTAAGGTTCCACTGGCAGCATTACATCTACAACGAAACATTTTGCATTTTCCACTACTAGATGAAACGTGAGTTGTCCCGCTGTGTGAACGAGATGGCACTAGACGACTTGTACAGCGCTGTCGCTTTCCCCCAGCGGAACTATTCACTCTTTAAAACGTCATGGTAGGACCACCAGGAGGTTACTGACGAATTATCCGAATGAACCAGAGCTCACCCCTCAGAAGAGTTTGGCCATTTCCTCAAATAAAAATACACCGCTTTATGAGCAATATAATGTAATTTAATGTAAAGAAAATATAATGGAAAAAATACGATTGTCTAGGTCTGGTTATTCGTTTCAACTAGGCTACAACCGTTTGTACAGTAAAGCCATGTTTTCATTAGGCATCATTTGTTAGTAAACATTGTTAATGAACAGCGTATAAACAAAGGTGATGTAACACTGTTTAAGAAACATGTTGCCGTACTTTCAGTGTAGAGCAATACGAAACATCTAGTTTAAAAAAAGAATTAAGAAAGAAACGAAAAAAGAAAAAAAAAACTTTAAAAAAAATGTAACCGCAAAAAAACGTTGTTCAAAAACAACCACAAAAAAGGGTAAAATAACTTTGTTTTTTTTTTATTTCATTGATTTTTTTGCCACTACTACTATGGGACCACTTCAAAAGTATCTCCTTTCGTACAAAAAAAGAATTTTGAAAATCGGTCCACATTAGCGGAGTAATCACGTAACAAACCCTCAAAAAAAACATATTGTCGAATTGAGAACCTCTTCCTTTTATGAAGTCAGTTAAAAACAATGCCGACGACTTTCGAAAGATTTTCGGGGTGGTTTTTGAGGGCGATTAGTTTTTCTTTGAAGTTTTTTTTTTCAACCTTTTTTGTAGTACTTAGAATTTTTTGTAGTTCAAATATTCAACCCAGATTCTTGTCAAATACGTAATCCGTAGTAACGGTAATAAAATCGTCCAAGTATACAATCAGAAATGGTCATAAAATAAAAATCATTAAACCAAACTGAAAGAAATATTTATGGGACCTAATAAATGACATATATATACTACATCGAACAAAAAAAAAACGACGGGTTGCACTCTGGGAGTGCCGGCAGAAGTGAAAACTTGAATAGTAATAAACACACACGAACATTCGCGCAAGTGCCCTGCGCCGTCTTACGAATTTTCGATCAGGTCACGTATCCTGACGCGAGTTTAACATTTTTACCCATTCCAAAAAAAGTGCACAACGCCGCTAAAGAAGTTTTCACTTCAATAATCATCAAAATCGGTTCACCCAATCGTAAGTTATGAGGTAACAAACATAAAACATTATAGTCGAATTGAGAACCATCTCTTTTATTGAAGTCGGTTAAAAATAAAAGTCAGTAAGGGTGGACGTGTGTTGCGTGAATTTGTAAACATAGAAGTAGTGCGGTCCAACAACCAGATTTCGTTGCTCATAAATAGTTTCGATTCTACCTCCTTTTCTTCTTATTTTTTTTTCTATTAAAACTCTTATGAATCATTATGTAAATAGTAGAGAGCACTACCTCCTTCTGCGAAGCAGTCATGCTCGTGAAAGAGGAGGCGGGCCGCGTGAGGGAGAGGATAGCGTCCTCCCTCCACACCAGCCGCAGTGTTAGATGCCCACGGCGACGAACTTTGTCAGACGATCTCCGGCCACCGTAGGCGCGGGCATGCGGGCAGCGAGTAATGGGCAACTCGCTGTCCGACTATGGACCATGTACGGGTCAACAGAATGTTGTGTCCCATGCGCGCCTCAAAGAGTGTCATCAAAATGACCGGGCCGCTAGAGGGCCAAAGCCTGCCGGGGTTGCGGGACTTTCGAATTACCGTGACCTCGGAACGTAAAGGGCTATTGAAGGACACCGTGAATTTTAGTCAGTACGAGTCTGACAGTCCCTCCCGCTCTGCCCTGGGTGGGAGGACTCATTTGATGATTTTACCATGTAAAAAAAAGTATGTCTCCCGAGGAGGTAGAGAGGTACAAGTGTGGACTGCCAAGCCAGAAACGGTATTTATGTTATTGTACTCCGTCATAAATGTTTATTAAAAAATGTTGCCTAATGAATACATGGCTTTATCAGGAAAATGTAAAGAAGGAAAAACGGATTTTGGTTCAGAGTTATTGCTAAATGGGCAAGACTGGAAACAAGACTAGGAAAACCTTGACCTAAAAACAATATACTAATTGATAAAGAATATTGTTTTCTTTTGCAATATCGCTTTTACTGTGACTCCAAAAGATAATGTATAATAATAAAGTCAACAGTTTATTTATGCATACATTTCACGATAAATACTCGTATTATTATTCAATTTTTACAATAGTCATGCAGTCAGGTAGTCGTATTTTATCCGTTAAAATAATCTTCGATTCCTACACTAGATTCATTTTATTCTAAATGGACGAAAATTCGACTGCATTGTAATTTTTCCTTTCAATTATTTTGACTTTACAGAACTTTCTCCGTAAATTATCTTTCTGACATTTGCAAGAGCTGAACATAATACCACTTGAATATTAATTCTAAAGGAACCTTCAAAAGGGAGAGAGTGGGCAATTAATAATAAATTACAATACAAAAAATATTATTTCAACTTTATTAGTTTCTTAAAATTAACATTATTTTGTACTATTGTTAATTGCATTAAAAGTACAAAATCAATTCTATGCTAATTGAAAAATTAATTATCATTAAATCAACTAATCATAGATACTTAATCTAAAATAAAATGACAGGTCCTTGAATATGAGGCATATCCTGGCACACTTTTCTTAAAACGTAGATTTACTTAAATTGTTAATTATGAGGCTTTTCATACATTAAACTACTTTAGATTCTAACATTGTTAGTAAATGAAAGTGGTCCCGCGCTACTTGAAGCTGAGTACTGCTTGCTTTGCAAAGAGGTAGGTGATCAAATAGAGTTACTGAATCCTTTAACTGATTTGATCTCTGATATAAACATTAGAACAACGAAAAAAATGTTGATTATATAACAATGAAGTTAAAATTTAAAAACCACTATTTTACACACACAGAATTTTACAAAAATCAATATGTTGGACATAAGCGATGGCAGCAAGGATGAAAAAGAAAATACAGAAAACGTTCTTTTCACATAGATTTTACCTGTGACAATAAAAACCCAAGAACCACTTTATTAAATCAACAATAACAAAACGAAATCAAAAGTGAAATAACTGTGAAAAGGACTAAACCAATTTATATTTTAAAATTTGTTTGTTAAAATTTCGAGAAAATTAATTAGTGTTGTTTTCGTAAACTTAATTCAAATTCCCGCTCTTTGCCTTGTTCGAGGTAAAGGTGGTCCCTCATCGGAAGCATTCGCTGGTAATGTAAAGTTCCATATTCGAGCATTTTATTACTCGCGAATGCTTCTGGTGCACCTTATAACAAAACAGTCAATATAATGTAATGATTGCATAGAAGCAGCTAAAATAGTATTAACAAAGATTCTACAGAATTGTATTCTTTACAATTTTTATCTTACAACGGCTTAGAAAGCAAAAATAATGATAATGTTACTTCTGATCCAGCTTTTATAAAACATGAAAATAATGATGACAAGACTTTTACAGAAGTTTTGATATTTGAAAAAGACGAAAGAACTTTAATTGACGCTACGGCTACTAATGACCAAGTTTCATACAACTCCAAAATTCAACAGTCACTGGCATATCTTATAATCCAAGTGGACGGCTGCGTATTGCAATACAACTCAGAGAAAGTAAGATACTTACTCGTATAATATTGTATGGTAGGCAAGAAATCACTGATCCTGAAGTGCTGTGCACACAATAGCTTGCATTGCTTATAGCGGTGCAGTCCTTAAAAAGTACTTTTAAAACGTTAATTATTTTACAAATACATCTGTCATTGATGTCGAATCAATCTCCATGTATGAAAGGTCTCAATTTTAAACTAAAACCCGGCATCGAATAAGTGCACGATTATATTCACGTATTATATTTACAGCAAATGCTTAACCTTAAAATCTACAGTAACAATTGTGCGGTTGGCAATTTATTGTAAATTTAAAGCGTCTTCTCACTGGTACGATAATGTTTTTAAATTCATTAATTTTGCAATACGAACTACGATATGCTGTAATTTTAGACCCCACTTGAAAATTAACGGCTCTAACAAATGATAGCACCAATCATGGTCCTTACTTCAATTTGAGAGAGTCCTAGTGAAGCGAATACTTAAGCGTACTTATCTAACTTCCAAACTCCACAAAAATCTTAGGCTTTAACAATACCAATGTCATCACATACATCAGTCTCAATAGAACCGCTAGCTGTAGTCTTTGACCATGACGAATCATTTCTGTATTATACTATCGAAGTCATATTCGAAGCCGCACGGTGATCTTGCCGTCGTCCGCCTCGAGAGGAAGAATTTGCCGTCTTTAACATAATCACCGCAAGCCTTGTTGACTTCGCAAGGTATCTCCTCTATATTGGAGACACTCTTGCAATCACCATGCACCCCATTTTCATTTTTATTATTGACTCCATTTTTGCAGACTCCGTTTGATTTCACTCCATTGTGAGCTTTATCGTATTCATCCTTGATTTCTTTTTCAATATTTTTCTTCTCGAGATTTCTCTTCTTGTAGCTCTTAGTGTAGAAGTTGAGGAAGAGGATGAGGAAGATTGTGATGTTGGAGCAGATGAAGTAGGTGAAGCCGGAGGCATATTGACAGCGCGGGGAGAAGTGCGTCCAGGCGCAGTACGTTAACATCAGGATAAACTGGATCTGTAAAGAGAAGAATAAGATTTTTAAAAGAATAAAACTGTTGTATTGTTGACGGGTACAAGCATTATAGGAGTTTTGGATTAGCTATTGAGTTAAAAAGAATCTGATTTCCATGTAAGAACAGTTTTGTGTTAACCTTGTACGAAGGTCGTCTTTCTTTGGGGCTGCCTGAATTATATTCCTACGATATCTATGGAAATATTGCGTCGAACTTCTTAGTATCCTGGCTCACCCACAGAAAGTTAAAGCAAGTCCAGTAAAAAAAAAAGATTGTGTCTGTTATTAAATATACACCTCAGTTGTTTGAGAAACATTTATGCGGTATGCCAAACTAGCTATTGCTCGTGGTTTCACCGTTGTGTTTGTTGGAAATTTTGCTACTGGATCGGGACAAAATTTATCTGATGTTTTATTTCTGTACCTATTACATCCAGATCGGATCAGCCGTGCTGTGGTTGAGCTATCGAAATTTTCGATTAATAAGTATTAGTAATAACTTTGTTACTGTTTCGCTTATATTCATGTTTAAACTCACCAATTGCAGTTTAGTAACATACTTCTTCCACCACAAATACTTCTGGAACCTTGGTCCTAGACCCGACAGCAGATAATAAGAGTACATGACCACATGGACGATAGAGTTGAGGAGTGCTAGGACTGCGCCCTCCCCGCCGGCTGCAAATTTGAGATAGCTCCAGGAGTAGAGGGCCATGATCACGTGGTGATACACGTGGAGGAATGTCACCTGGAATGAGAAGTGTAGCGTGATTAATATTGCATGTTTTATTTTTCAATACTAGAATCGTAAGTTTAGGCCCCCTTTAGAGGGCCAAAGCCTGCCGGGGTCGCGGGACTCACCATTTACCGTGACCCTGGAACGTAAAGAGCTATTGAAGGACACTGTGGATTATATTTTAGTCTGACAGTCCCTTCCAGTCTGCCCTGGGTGGGAGAACTCATTTGATGATATTACAACGCCAAAAAAAATTTCTATTCATGGTGTAATAGAAATAGATTTGGTCATGCTACGCATGATGCTCGGTTGGAATGAACAAAATTTTGAAGTTTCGATCCTGCCAAACCAAGATACGAAAATGGTAGGTATATGCGGTTAAGCTTCCCATGATGCATAAAATTATATGAAAGAATCTTACTCACTTGATCAAGAATCCTACGAGCAGAGCTGGTAATCATGATCATCTTCTTCAGCTTTTGGCCCATGTTACTTGGGGTTTCTTTATAAAAGTTTTCAGCTAGGTTCTTTAACGATAATATTTTAGATCTTACCTGTTTATCTTTCTTTCGTAGAACGAAGAATACTGTGTCTAGAAGTTCAGTGAATTTCGCGAAGAAATACCACCAACCCAAGTCTAATAGCTGAAAGAAAGAAAAGTTCAATATTATTTTATTATAGTCCTGTACGACATTGACAAAAGCCAGATAAATGAAGTATGTAACGTTATAACCATTGTATATTGTTTGGCGCACTGGCGCCACTGGCTGAGCGATTAGACTGCTGAACTGCGTGTCGCGGGTTCGATTCCCGCAGGGTACAAATATTTGTATGATCTACAATTAGGTAGTTGTGCCGGGTCTGGGCGTTTGTTTATGTAAGATGAGTTTGTAAAAGGACAGAAGTCAACTGACGCAGCTAAATATCAGCGTATTTACATGGAACGACTGCCTGTTTGATCTTCACCACTCACCACCCAGTAAATGGGTAATACGATACACCTTGGTAAAACTGATAGTCACCCTTTCGAGTTTCTGACTGACAGTAACGACGGCCGGGACGGCTTTACGTGCTTTCTAAAGCATGTAGGCAACTCGTCATGATGCATGGTCACCCATCCACAAAACTCAGTAATCTCAGTAAGGGCGGATTAGCCTGCAGTAGGCAAGTTGACAGCATTAATAAATTACAAATTGATCCGTCAGTAAGAGTTTTTAAAAATAAGACACGTTTTTTTTTTCTTTTTGTTCAATTAATGAATATTTACAAAGATTTAACGCATCAAAATTCGAGAGTGGGGGCCCGTGACGTCAGAATCAAGTTAAAACTGTACTTGCTTGTGAGATATTGGCAATTTTGAAAGTGTCTTGACTACGTCACTTTTGGTATACGTAACAAAAGAGATATCTTTATAATACGTAGATAATCAATTGACGGATTAATTACATTTTTTCTGTCTAATACCTTATTTAGCCATTAGCTCGTCCTTTTTCAGGCAGACATACAGTGCTCCATATCGACCTGTCTGCACCGACAGTCTGCATCTTTATAAAATAACTCATTTAAATAACGTAAACTTGGCTTACCATAAAATTTTGCGTATTGGACGGATAACGGCACCCTGCGTAAATGATGCCATCTCTGAAGAGATTCAACTTGAAAACCTGAAATCAGATATAAAAGAAACTCATTAATAAAACATTTTGAAATTAAATCAGTTTAATTATGAACATTTGTTGGTATCAAAAATTGCTTAGTCAAGTAAGAAGAATTATTAAGCCATCATTGTCGCAGGTTTGTCTAAACATGATACTGTGGCCCTAGAACATAAAGGGCAACCGAATGACTGGTGAATGGATTTTTATATTTTCATTAAGATCAAACATCCATTTAGACGTAATTTTTTCAATCAATCATCGTCACAAACTTTGGCATAAAAATATTATGTAGTCCTAAGAAAAATTCACAAGACGATAACTTAGCAATGTCAGGCACGAAAATAGTCTCGCTATCTAAGCATATCTACATATGTACCGTTTATATTATTCAGTTTGAAGGGGGTAGACAGCTGCTGTGTTCATGTCGGTACTAGATGTTAACAGCGCCTTCCTTTGCATGCAACTCGAAAATGATCCCACGAGAAAGTAATAATGGGATAAAATATATTCTATGTGTTAATCTAGATTATAAGCTATCTGTTTACCAAATTTCATCGGTTCTTTCAAAAGTTTCATTCACATTGTGCTCAAAATATAGCTAACTTAAAAGTAAAGAGCTCACCTTAAAACAAATCATAGTCGCCAAAAAGACTTGCGACGCATTATAATAAGCTAAGAGCCTGTTCATCTGTAACGGCTGCCGGTTCTTCATAAATCTTGGACCGATGCGGATCAGGATCAGGTAGACCACCACCACCGATAGTATCGGCATGGGACTCGACATCATGAACCAGGAGTCTACCAAGGCACCTGGAATTGTAAAAATTATTATAAAAACTATTTTACAATAACACTGTCTATGATCTTCTACTATGACAAACTTCGCGCAGGATTAAATTCCTAAATTATTAATGTATCACCTTCCCAATCTTGATCCGTGATCTTTGGTAGCCGGTCATGATACGCCCTCATAACGGACTCAGATTGTCAAAATTGGCTGCCCCCCCTGATTGTTTACAAGCAAAGATCGGAATCAAGATTTGAATTGAGATGGCATTTAATTTTGGAGGTATACTCGGATCAATTTTGACTAATTCCCGATGCAGCTGTGGAAACCAAAGCCTGACATTATTACACCTTGGTAGAGTCTAGTGTGTTATCTGGACACCATATCGCCATATTTGCCCAATTCAGTCTAGCCGTAATTCAGTACCTACTGCATATAAAAAAGATACTCTGTTCATATTGTGTAAGGGCTTAAAGTATAATCACAGTTAGGGGAACGGTGTATAAGACGGAGATGCGAGGTATGATGGGACATACACTCTTTAGGCATACTTAACACAACACTAACGTAGCGCAAGCGTCATCAGGGCTTCATTTGCAAGCGGCCATTAACAAATGGTGCCCTTTAGTATTGTGTTAAGTTTGACTTCAGTGTGTGATTTTCATCATACCTCGCGCCCCCATATTATACACTGTTCCCCTATTAATGGGCCTTAACATCGGTCAAATCTGCATCTGAGTGCTAAACGACAATAAAAGATATGAGGACATGATTTAGTTAAGACAGCATAATAATAAGACAGCATAATAAAAATAAAAGGTAATACTAATCTATACTAATATTATAAAGAGGAAACCTTTGTATTTTTGTATGTTTGTATTGAATAGGCTCAAAAACTACTGGACCGATTTGAAAATTTCTTTTACCATTACTTAGAGGGATTCTTCCGAATCCGTATAGGCTATATTTTATCCCGGATTTTTTTTTTCAGAGAGCTTAAAAAATAAATGTCCACCCGTGCGAAGCCGGGGCCGGTCGCTAGTAATATTATATAATACATAATAATATTATTATCATGTTGGCTACATTTCAGGATGGCACAGTGGAACAATTTATATTTTCAAGAGACATAACCTTGAAAAAATTCAGGCCTCGGATAAAAGGGTAAACAAAAGCTACTTACTTTTCCCGACTTTCAGGGAGTCCAGATACCGGTCGACTTTCTCGAGGTAACTCATTGTAGGGCCGTATTCTGTAACAATATAATAATATAAATACGCCATTATAAATAAAGTCCAAGAGAAAATTTCTCTTACGGCCGCCATTGTGTTGATGTTTATTTTACAACAGCTTTTATTTTTGTGGCTCGGACAGTGACATAAATGAATGGCCAGCCCTTCTCACAATGTGTCAAATGGAAATATTTGTAACGAAAAAGTTTTCACATTTAGGTAGAAAACCTCTTTTTTATTTGAGTCGAAATATTTGTAAAGTGTTGGAATACAAATAGATTTTTACTTTAAATTATGAAAAAATATATATATGAGAAAAGTAAGACGGAATATCACGATTATGGTCTCTGCTGCTTTGGAGTCTTCTTTTTTTTTTTTTTGTCAGGAAACGTTTTGTATGTAAGCTTTACTGCTGTATACTATGCTCTGATCAAAATTACAAAAATATTATAAATAATATTATTGTAAATGCATATCTATTTTCATTATTGTTCAATTTAATATGTTTTACTTAATTGGAATTTGTCTGTGAATTGTAAAACATTACATTCATTTAGAATTAATCAAAAATATCATTAAAGTACGAACAACGAAAAATCAATTGGATGCTTGTATATGTAAGTCTAAATGTTTATAAACGCACCCACGAAACAGGCGAAATTACTAGTGTGGGGCTAAGTTTAAAAAAAAATCCTCCATACATGGTTAAAATACACGACATAGAAACTACACGCCTAACAATGCTTACATAACACGGAATGAGTCAAACAAAACAGACAGGCTGTCTACAATACGTTTTACCATACTTCCCTAAATCAGTCCGTATGACCTTCGCATGAAATTCAGCGGACAAAACTATTGATTTTTACTTAATTCGCTGGTCATGGTTAACAGTTACTGTTTTATGTAGGTTAAATTCGAAAAGAATGATCAAATGAAGTTAGCTCTAAGCTATTACTACTTTGATAAATGTAAATACTCGTATATTTTGTAACTTAAAAATGGGCATGCAGACGGCTAGTAATGGGTGACTTGCCGTCCGATCATGGACCATGCCCGGGTCGACGGAGCGTTGTCGCGAGACTGTCTTATCAGGTAATTGTGACCCTGGCATATAAAGGGCTATTTAAGGATCACCGTGGATTTTAGTCAGTACGAATTTGACAATCCCTCCCGTCTCGGCCTGGGCGGGGGGACTCTTTTGATTATTTTAACATGATTAAAAAAGCAACTAAAACTACAGGGAAATGACCGCTATGAGCAGAAAAGTTCTTACACTTACTCCCAGAATTAATAAATTAGTTTTAAGTTTCATTAGTTTAGTCTATATTTAGTTAAAGCAAGATTTTAAGTTTCCATTGAAGGCCTGCTTATGCTATGAACATTAAAATATTGCTGTAATAGTAATTTTAGATGAAAATATTTTCAGTCCTGCCCCTTCAAAGAAAGAAGAGGATTTATACAACCCAAATCACTTTGGCTAAGTTAAACCGAAGAGCTCGCGCTGAGTTTGAATAAAATCTCTATACAAAATAATATTATCTACGTTCCTTTGCATCAAATATAATATTTCGTTCACAAATTCAGCTGAAGACTTTGTATGAAGCTTATTTCCCTACGGACACATTCTTACTTAGACATAATCTGTGCTTAGAGTACGTTGTATTCAATTTTCAGGAACGTTAAAATTTGAGCGGGCTTGAGAAAAGTTTATCTTAAAATCTTTGCCTATTTGGGAGCATTGAAGGCTGTATTCATTTCCTTTAAATCTTTCGTAGTGGTGCTTTGTATTGGTTTAGAAATAGAATATCATATTCGTTGAGTGCGCGATGACACCTACCCCTTTCTTGCTTTAAAATTCACTCGTATTACTCACGCAAAAAGATTTTGGTTCGAATTGTAAAATATTTTTGCGTTGGATAGTCCTCTTATCTACAAAAGCTGTAGGTGTAGGACCAATAGGCCGAGCAGCGGGAGTGAGATATAGTACATAACACTATTATACATTTAAAACAAACTAAAGCAATAACATACTATGTCATTCACATAATAATACGTCGCTGTGTCAGGTCACCTGTTCTAGACTTGCATGGCTTCAGTCTAGCCAGCGATAAGTCCTAGTTACATCACACCATACGACCTAAATTACCTTTTACTATCCTTGATCGAATGTACCATTTTTTTTTAGCGTGGTAATATCATCAAATGAGTCCTCCCATCCAGGGCAGAGCGGGAGGGACTGTCAGACTTGTACTTACTAAAATCCACGGTGTCCTTCAATAGCTCTTTACGTTCCGAGGTCACGGAATTCGTTAGTCCCGCGACCCCGGCACGCTTTGGCCCTCTAACGGGGGCCCCGATACTATGCTGACACTCTTTGAGGCGCGAGTGGAACACAACGCGTCGTCGACCCGTGGTCCATGGTCGGAAAGCGAGTTGCCCATTACTCGCCGCCCTCATGCCCTGATCGAATGAACCTAATAGATTTTTTTATTTTGTATCACATTTTTTGTCATAACGCGTCAAAAGGTGTTGGGGGGTAGTCTCGACCATATAGGCGAAGGAAATCGTGGCTAAATATAAATAACAATAGCCACTTGGGTCGATAGCAGTGGTGGCCTAGTGGCATCGCCGTTGACTTACGAGTCGAGTTGAGGGTTCGAATCTAGCTGGGTTCGTATTGCTTTGTACCACTCGTTTAATCACCATTGCTCTCAAAATTGTGAAAAACATAATAAGAAACCGGGTTTTCCTAAAATTAAAAATACAAAGTCATTTAATGGGATTTTTCCAACTATTAATGTTTTTATAGCCAAAAACTTGACGTTGTTCTAATGGGCATTTATTTGATAGGATCATAAATAATAGATGGGTATTGTCAGTGTTGGTGTTATAAATGATGCCCTTACCTACAAAATGTCTACTTTGCGGTCATGAGCTTATCATCAGAGCCGATCTTTGAGGTACCAAAGATCGGCTCTGATGATAAGCTCATGACCCAGCCGCCGCGGGAGTCGCCCACGACACGCTCCTTCTGCGAAGCAGTCATGCTCGTGAAGGAGGAGGCGGGCCGCCTGAGGGAGAGGACAGCGTCCTCCCTCCATCCCAGCCGCAGTGGTAGACGCCCACGGCGTCGGACGTCACAGGACGATTTCCGACCACTGTAGTCGCGGGCATGCAGACGGCGAGTAATCGGTGACTCGCCGTCCAAACATGGACCATGCCAGGGTCGACGGCGTGTCCTCGTGTTCCACGTACGCCTTAAAAAGCTGTCTAAAGAGGGCCAAATTCTTGCCGGGGTCGCGGGACTGTTATATCAGGTAACTGTGACCCTGGAACGTAAAGGTCTATTGAAGGAGCACCGTGGATGCTAGTCAGTGCAGTTCCTTTCGCTCCACCCGGGATGGTAGGACTCATTTGATAATTTTACCAAGATAAGTCTCGAGCCAACTCGTCCCACTTTGAAACTGGGAGTAGGGTTCAATTCCACGTTTTCTGATTTGATAATAGGCAAATGGGTGCAAGTTCTGCAAGTTTCTAATAAGGCACAGGGATTTCAGAGCAACCCGCCACGGGTACTTTAGATTATGCTCTCGTTATACCAACACTAACAATAATTGCTTAGATACGTAAACGCTTGATAAGTCTGCCTAAGTACCTATACAGTTGCCGGGGTCGCGGGACTGTACGAGTTACCGTGACCCCGGAACGTAAAGGGCTATTAAAGGACACCGTGGATTTTAGTCAGTACGAGTCTGACAGTCCCTCCCGCTCTGCCCTGGGTGGGAGGACTCATTTGATGATTTCACCACGATAAAAAATAAAAGTACTTATACAGTAGTTTCAAGGATGGCGGTTGTCAAATATATTTAAACGAATAAGGAACAGCGTTGGTTGGTAAACATAAGATCTATTCAGTCGTTTAAAATATTTATATTTAAAAATGTATTGTATTCATAATGATTTTAGCAAATTATGAATTGAGTTAACTAATTGGTTAATACTTCACCATAAAAGCCACACATTAATTCTCATCTGCATTGTAACTCACAATCCGTTTTCCAACTACTGACACAGTTCTACACAGTGCTCTAAGTTGTTCATGATCGCTGATACATCTTGACACGATGCTTCCGTGACATCGATTTCCTTTGATGCATAAATTCTAACGCATTACCGTTGGACTTTCGACTGTAGATGGCAACGAATAAAGTTGCTTTTGATGTATTCCATTGTTGCTGGTATACAGTAATTCTGAAGTGTTTTTGTTGCAATGTGAACTATTGTAGGTTAATTCCTTTAGGTCTCTCTGATCGTCCTACATTTTATGTGTGTCAATGTCCTCGTTAGTGAGTGTATTCAGGCATATCCTACACCTGTATTAAGGTCTGTAGAGAGACAGGTGACGAATCAACTTGCTTTAGAATTGTCCGGCTATAAAATAGCGGATTGTCATTTTATAGGTAAATTCTAACTGTTGTGTGGGAATGATGTATGAGATATGTTTCTTGGATTAGAAAGCGTCAAAACAAATGGATGGAGTAAATAAATTGTAACGGTACAGTTTCACAAAGAGCTGAAGCCGCTTCGTAAGATAGAAATGCAATGTAGAACCAAGATGGAACCAAGTTCTAATGTTGTTTACTTAATTAATGTTTTGGGGTTCGAAATAAATATAAATGTTGTCCCGCCTCTGTTTCAGACCAATCAACAGAGGTTTCTATTACACCTGCAATCCACCAGTTATGTTTATGTCTCATAAAATATTAAATACCATCTTGAAAAAATCGTCGGAAATTCTCGACCGAGAAAATCAACATCAATTTAATATTCAAACTCGTATTAGTCTTCTCGAATCATAACGAATGGATTATTCTGGCAACAGTTTACTCGTTTTCTTAAACAACACAAATTGTGTTTTAGAGAGGTACTTACACCCCTCTAAAACACAATTTATTTCCATTAGCTACTAGAATCAGTAATCTCCAAAATATATTAGCCAAGATTGAGTCCTTCGTAGCCAGTGAAATTGCACTGAACGCGAATAAATATAAGACACCCCGTTTCTTTCCGAACTTGGCTGGCTCTCTGCCATGCATAAAAGATAAAGTTAGTTGTACACCCTCGTTAAGTCACGGTAAGCTGAGCGAAAAACACTGAACACTACGCTAGATGCTCTCTTCATTGATTTAGTGCAGCGACTCAAAAACGTTTATGTATGTTTGCATTAGCAATCAATTAATATAAAATAAAAATCGCGTCGCCGGCCTTTTTATTAAAATACTAGCTTCCGCCCGCGACTCCGTCCGCGCGGATGTCGGTCTTCGCGTGGATGGTAGTTTTTTTTTTCTACGTATTTTTTCAGGATAAAAAGTATCCCATTTTATGCCCAGGATAATAAGGTATAATTATACCAAGTTTCATCGAAATCGAACCGTTAGTTTTCACGTGATGCCTGCATATACAGACAGACAGACAGACAAAAAAATTTTTAATCACATATTTGGGTTTGGTATCGTTCCAGCAACACCCCCCGCTATTTATTTTTTAATATTTTCAATGTACAGAATTGACCCTTGTACAGATTTATTATATGTATAGAAAAATCCAATCCTTGTGACCTGTTTAAGCTCAAAATTGTGAAACATAATCAAAATTTGTTATTTTAGGCGAGTGTGCAAGCCGTCTACAGGTCGTGCCTTACCAGGCCAAAAAAATGGATTCGTTTAGAAATCACTTTTTCTATTCTTGGTAGAATAGGGACATAATTGATAATGCTACGCGTGTTGATGCATTTAAAATATAGAAATAGTAATAGATCAATATTACAGGCACCAACAGCAGGTAGGATGAAGATTGTACGCCAACATTGACGTGACATGAAAAGGCCCTAATGAGATGCCTTACAAGATGCATTCGATGAGTCAGATTGTTCAAGAATGGACTTTTGTTGAAAGACTTTCTTTTATGCCTCTATTATTATGATACTAAGGGTACCTTCATAAAAGTGCAATAAAGAAGCATGTTTTCGGTAAAGAAAGACGGGTGAATACTCTTTGGTGTAGTTAAAACTGTTCAGATTGAATCCGAACGAGTGCAGTTATTGTTTGTGACGGTTTTTTTGTTCGACAAGTAGGTACTGAAGAACCGATAATAGCCCGCGTTTGTGTGTAGTAACACTAAAAATACCTAAGGCCCTAGCACGAGGCTTAGTCCTACCGACCTCCAACAAGGTCTCTCTTTCACGGACGTAACCTAAACTGGAACTTTGACTTTAATTTTTGTGTCGTGAAGTAAACGAGAACTTTGAAGTTTTTTTTGCGTGTTAAGATCTGGCTAGGTTTTAATTTGATGGTTAAAATTAGTTCCTCGTTCGTACGCTACAGGCGTTTTTGAAGTGAAAACTTCTTTAGCGGCGTTGTGCACTTTTTGGAATGGGTAAAAAATGTTAAACTCGCGTCAGGACACGTGACCTGATCGAAAATTCGTAAGACGGCGCAGGGCGCTTGCGCGAATGTTCGTGTGTGTTTATTACTATTCAAGTTTCCACTTCTGCCGGCACTCCCAGAGTGCAAGCCGTCGTTTTTTTTTCATTTTCCATACAATTTATGTCATACATAGGTACTTCAAGTACAAACTACTGTCAAATATGTACATATCATTCGTGCTAGGGCCTCAGTCCTTGGCGATAGCATGAAAAAAATGCCGGAACAAAAATGACAGAATGGGTCATAAAACAAAACACGATCTCTTATAAAGGGGTCATAACAAGGAGATTCAGATTGTGTCTACCGAGAAGCAAGCTAAATATACCGGGTACAAGCATTTGGTGTACGACAGACAGGGTGGAGAATTCCCCCTTCCCCATCCTTCCTTGAAATGGGAAAATCCTTCGAGCAGTGGGTGTGTTGTGTCTGGCGCCGGCTTAATAGAATAATTTTACTTATTGTATGTGTTTTGTTCAAGCGGAACTAACGATTACAAATTAATGTACTAATTCTATATGATAACGTTTGTGATGGGTGGATGGATGGCTATTTGTTACTTTTTCGTAAAAAATACTGAACATGTTATTTATTTGTTACGCATAGTGATTCATAATACATAGAACAAACATAATTAACTTTGACTGACACGATAGCTACCGGTATTACGTTCCCGTGGGATATTTTTTGGGGAAAAACAAGTTCCTTCTAGATAATCTTGCCTTTTATGTCACAAACGGTGACACTACGTTCTGCACGCGTAGCATGACCAGTTCTATCTGTATTCTACCAAGAATAGAAAGTTATTTCATCGTTATTTCTAAACAAAATGACAGTTTTTTTGGACAAGTATGATAGGATTGGTACACCATTGATGAATACAAACATTTCCTTTCTATTTTTAAACATTGCCATGCTTAAAACGGTAAAAATGTTTCTACTTTCTGTCATTTTGTCTTATCTTCCGTCAACAAAACCCATTTCTACGGCGCCATGCTACGCGTGCTGTTCATGCCTTTAAGAGATACGCTGAACAAACAGACAGAAGAAAACACGTATCGATTAATTTAATAACACCCCTTTTGGCGTCAGGAATTAAAAATAAACAAGAGCATATTTTTTTTTAAATATATAAATGTCTTACAAATTTGCCGTGGGGCGCCGGCTTAGAATTGCGTTCCCCCAAATCATCCCGTGGGTGTCGTAAGAGGCGACTAAGGGACAAACCGGAGGTCGGGCAGCAGCGTCCTCCGTGTACTGCACATCCTCACTGCGATCGCCAACCCGCCTGCCAAGCGTGGCGATTTAAGGCAAATTACCCCCTCATGATAAGAAGCATAAAAACCAGGCCCCCAGTCCCCGGCAGCTCCGCTATCCCTGGCGCGGGTAGCAGTCAAGGTAACGGCGGAGCAGGGGGTGCGAAGAATCTCCGGAAGAGATCCGGCTACCCACCCCGACGACGACTGGCCCTGGTAACACACAACATACGCACAATGAGGACTGACGAAAAGATCTGCGAGCTGGAAGAGGAGCTGAGCAAATTACACTGGGACATTATAGGGTTATGCGAAGTCCGTAGAGAGGGGGAGGACACCGTAACCCTGAAGTCTGGTAATTTGCTCTACTACCGGGAGGGCGACCAACAGTCCCAAGGTGGTGTCGGGTTTCTCGTTCACAAGTCCCTCGTAAACAACATAATAACCATCGACAGTGTGTCGAGCAGGGTGGTATACCTAATACTCAGAATATCCAAAAGATATTCGCTGAAGGTCATTCAGGTATACGCACCGACCTCGTCACACTCCGATGATGAAGTGGAGACTATGTATGAGGACGTAAGTAGGGCCATACATAGTTCCAAAACCCACTTTACTGTTGTTATGGGGGACTTTAACGCAAAGTTGGGCAAGAAAAGCGGTGACGAGTTGAGAGTGGGGCAATTTGGATATGGGCAACGGAACCCTAGGGGGCAGAGGCTGGCCGACTTTCTGGAGAAAGAGGAACTCTTCATGATGAACTCTTTCTTCCAGAAGCCGCCTCACAGGAAATGGACCTGGTTGAGCCCCGATGGTTTCACGAGAAACGAGATAGACTTCTTCATGACCGACAAGAAACGGATATTCAGTGATGTCTCTGTGATCAACAGGGTAAAAACCGGTAGCGATCACCGAATCGTAAGAGGCTCACTGAATATCAATGTTAAACTTGAAAGGTCCAGCTTGATGAAGTCTACGCTCCGACCTACTCGGTCCCACATTCAAAACCCCGAAAGGTTTCAACTCGAGCTCTCTAATCGCTTTGCTTGCCTTGAGAACTTAGTTTCAGTGGACGAGATCAACGACGGGCTAGTGGAAACTGTCCGCACGGTAGGGTCTAAGTTTTTTAGACCCTGCCGTAAAGATAGACCTCAGAAATTGACCGAGCAAACCTTAAACCTCATGGCTGAACGACGTTTGCTACAGTTGCAGTCTTCCGATGACGCGAAGTCATATAGGCAGCTCAATAGACGTATATCTAAGTCCTTGCGACACGATCTGCGTCTCTTTAATACGAATCGTGTTAAAGAGACCATACAGCGAAACCAAGGCTCCAAAGTGTTCGCAAAGGACAAGTCTATTGGGCAAAGCCAGATGACAAAGCTGAAACGGGAGGATGGCAGCATAGCGTCGACCAAAGCAGAGGTTTTAGGCGAGATCGAGAGGTTCTATGGACAGTTATACACTTCGGTCGCAAAGCCCGTTGACAGCTTGGTAGGAGATCCAAGAGCCAAGCTGTCCCGACATTATACCGAAGATATCCCGGACATCAGTCTGTACGAGATTAGGATGGCCCTGAAGCAGCTTAAGAACAACAAGGCGCCGGGCGAGGACGGAATCACTTCAGAGCTTCTGAGAGCGGGTGGAACACCGGTACTTAAAGTCCTCCAGAAGCTCTTTAATTCCGTCCTGTCCGAGGGCAAAACGCCTGAAACGTGGAGCAGGGGTGAGGTGGTGCTGTTCTTCAAAAAAGGTGATAACAGCCTATTGAAGAACTACAGACCCATCACGCTTCTGAGTCATGTTTATAAGCTGTTTTCAAGGGTTATCACGAACCGTCTCGAACACAGACTTGATGACTTCCAGCCTCCCGAACAAGCCGGTTTCCGAAGAGGCTATAGTACCATAGACCACATCCATACGCTGCGGCAAGTTATACAGAAGACCGAAGAGTATAACTTGCCATTATGCTTAGCGTTTGTGGACTATGAGAAAGCCTTCGATTCGGTGGAAACATGGGCGGTGCTTGAGTCACTCCAGCGATGCCGTATTGACTATCGGTACATCGAGGTATTGAAGTGTTTGTATAATAACGCCACCATGTCGGTCCGAGTACAGGAGCATAGCACGAAGGCGATTCCATTGAGAAGAGGCGTAAGACAGGGGGACGTTATCTCCCCGAAACTGTTTACTGCCGCAATGGAAGACGCCTTCAAGCTCCTGGAATGGCAAGGACTTGGCATCAACATCAACGGCGAATACATCACTCACCTTCGGTTTGCCGACGACATCGTAGTCATGGCAAAGTCGATGGAGGAACTCAGCATGATGCTCGATGGCCTCGACCGAGTTTCACAACGGGTGGGCTTGAAAATGAACATGGACAAGACGAAAATTATGTCAAATGCCAATGTTGTGCCCACCCCAGTCTCTGTTGGAAACTCGGTACTCGAAGTTGTTGACTCATATATCTACTTAGGACAAGTAGTCCAGTTAGGTAGGTCCAACTTCGAGAAAGAGGTCAACCGCCGAATCCAACTCGGTTGGGCAGCGTTCGGGAAACTACGCAATGTCTTTTCGTCCGACATACCTCAGTGCCTCAAGACGAAAGTCTTCGACCAATGTGTGTTACCAGTGATGACATATGGCACCGAAACGTGGTCCTTCACTATCGGCCTCATCTCAAAGCTCAAAGTCGCTCAACGAGCTATGGAGAGAGCTATGCTCGGTGTTTCTCTACGTGATCGAATCCGAAATGAGGAGATCCGTAGACGAACTAAAGTCACCGACATAGCCCACCGGATTAGCAAGCTGAAGTGGCAATGGGCAGGCCATATTGCTCGCAGAGCAGATGGCCGATGGGGTCGAAAAGTACTAGAGTGGAGACCACGGACTAGCAAACGCAGCGTAGGACGTCCACCAACAAGGTGGACAGACGACCTTATAAAGGTCGCCGGAAGACGCTGGATGCAGGTCGCTTCCAACCGGTATATGTGGAGATCTAAAGGGGAGGCCTATGTTCAGCAGTGGACGTCCTATGGCTGAGATGATGATGATGATGATGATGATGATGATTATTACAAATTCTTTGTTAGATTTATGTAATTTCAGATGTGATGTGCTGTTTGTGGAGGTTTCCACATCAAAATCTAAACACGAATTAATACTACATTGATATCCAAGCGGTGAAAATTACTTAATTAGTGACGAGACGGGGTTTGGCGCGCGTAACGCAGTGAGGGCGCTAATAGTTTGAGGGCCTAAATAAGTAATTTTACCCGAGGTCAACACTGTGCTTTTCATTACGAATACGAGGAAAATAAAAATAAGAACATAAATATTAGCTTAAAGAAAAATGAGTGTTGATCGGATTGTCGCTTTCCCGCATTTTTTTTTTAATTTATATCCTGTGTTCATCCAGTTATACAGCCAGTATTTTTCATGTTCATCATTAAAATAAATGGCAAAGATTTTGCCGAAATCTATGTTATTTTAGTGAAATAGTTGAAACTAAAGTCATTATAATATATTTATGTATGTTATTTTAAATCGCACTGTAATTTAGTGGCTGTATCAAACGTTAGAACAAGGTTCAATATAAATGTCGAAACAGAACTTTATTTTTATTTAGCAGATGTCAGTTGAAAGCGATTTTCCCTAGGGCTGCAATGCATAACTTGCAAACCGATCATCAGGCCGTTCACCTACTTTCAGAGTATGAGTAATGAAAACTGATTTATTCCATCGGACTATTTTATTAAACTGAGCTATAAAAGTACTTTAATTGCCGTAATTTTTTAAACGATTTAACCTCGACGTCTCAAACTGAAATAGCCTAGTACGTAGTGTTTCCAAAAATAACAGGTAAGTTCAATATTCTTTTCTACTCTAGACTTCAATTTGTAGGTATCAATTACTTACAACACACATTGAATACCCTGACCACTCTCTTTAACGTTTAGAGGCCAGCGCACATCGGGGACGACAGGTTTTTTTTTTTTTTATCGTGGTAAAATCATCAAATGAGTCCTCCCACCCAGGGCAGGGCGGGAGGGACTGTCAGACTTGTACTGACTAAAATCCACGGTGTCCTTCAATAGCCCTTTACGTACCGAGGTCACGGTAATCCGTTAGTCCCGCGACCCCGGCAGGCTTTGGCCCTCTACAGGCCCCGTCACTATGCTGACACTCTTTGAGGCGCGCGTGGAACACAACGCGCCGTCGACCCGGGCATGGTCCATGGCCGGACAGCGAGTCGCCCATTACTCGCCGCCCGCATGCCCGCGCCTACGGTGGCCGGAGATCGTCTTGCGACGTCCGTCGCCGTGGGCATCTGCCACTGCGGTGACAGGTAGGGCTAAATTCATACTTAGTTAGTGTTGACAAGACTCCAGACAGGAGATAGAAGGTCATTACACGCCTGGTGAGCTGTTTGAAAGTTATGCTTTGCAGCTCTAGGGAGAATAGCTTTCAACTGACAGCTGTCAAATTTAATAAAAAAACTATTTCTATTTTGACATTTCTATTGAACCATGTTCTAACTTTTTGTACAGCCACTAAATTACAGCACGATTTATAATTATAGTAACATAAAGTTAAGTATTAAGAATTTATAATATTATGACTTTAATATCATTTCGTTTCAACTCTTTCTCTAAAATAACATAGATTTCGGCAAAATCTTTGCCTCTTTTTTTTAAATGATGAACATGAAAATACTGGCTGTATAGCTGGACGGCCACACGACATCATCTTCCTGGCCTTATCCCATTTTACTTGGTGTAGGCGCAACACGTTTTTTTCTTCCATTCTCCTCTATCAGACGTCACAGTATCATTTAATCCTTTTTCTTCCATATCATTCCTTAGACAAACCGTCCATCTTTTCTTTGGCTTTCCTCTTCCTCTCCATCCATCAACATTCATACTCATCACTCTCTTAGTCACATGAATGCAAAGAGAATTAAAACCACTTGAGAGCTCATAGAGCGATTTCGCCTAGGCACACGATTCACCAGTGCGGGCCGGGGACCGGGGGATTGCGTCTTCCCCCGTTCCTCGGCCCGCGGTAGTTGTGATTGGTTGATGCAACAATGTCAGTAAGAATAGTGATAACAAGTAAATCCAGCAACAATAATATCGATATCGATAAAATCGATGGCAATTAAGTCTTCTTTTGCTTTTTTCAATGTTGATTTGTATGTAGAGAAATAAATGAAGATTAAACGAAAAATAATATCCTTTATTTGTTATTCTTACTTATTTACTACATTTCTAAAAAAATATAAAAACATTTTTTTAAATTTAGACAACTCACAAAAGGTCAAACAGGGTCGGCGTTGCTGAACTAAACAAACGGCGTCGGTCCTTTAAAGCTTCAAAGCAATCAGCTGTGAAATGCCTTGAACAAATGACGCTATAATATTTTGGAAACCAATTTTCCCTGTTAATGGCATTAATCCACTTTTCTTTAACTTCCGGAATATTTGGAAATCTAAAATGTAAACAGGAGACATGTAAAAGGAAATCTAAAATGTAGTGAAAAATAACATTATTTTTTATTTACCATTAGAAATTATCGATTAAAT
The DNA here is from genome assembly GCA_943136025.2 of Agrotis puta. Classification (NCBI taxonomy): domain Eukaryota; kingdom Metazoa; phylum Arthropoda; class Insecta; order Lepidoptera; family Noctuidae; genus Agrotis; species Agrotis puta. Next base: position 3,208,192 of record OW964168.2, read on the forward strand.
AATTTATCAACAAAGTTTTAAGTTGTCACATCACTTCAGCACACAGCACAAAGTACTTATGGATAGAAAGAGATGGACTTATCTAATATTCTAGTGAAAGTAAAGGACTTTTCAAAAGACATCAACGCGGTATCCCAAAAGACATCAACGCGTAATCCTTTTTTCGTAACCAACCAGTTTAGAGTTGAGCCCTCTAATTACCAATAATGTACATAAATATAAACATATTTTACTTACCGATTAAAACTTATACCATCTTTTTTATAACTAGATGTTTTAGATGATTTCCCGCACCATTTAATTGCACAGGTACTCATTTTTGCTTCGGTTTTATTCGATAAATGTTTTTTTAGGTTCCAAAATTAAGGAATGTGCACAGATCCAACAACTGGTCAGTACTAAAACATTCATTCGTATCGGGATCTCATGTAAGTGCTATTCCATTGATGTGTCGTGAGCCTGAGTCGCCCGTATGAGCGGTCAAGTGGCTATATTGTCATTGCATGAATGTTATCATGAGTGTCACAACATAAATAAAAAATATAAAAAATAAGCGGGAAGCGACAATCCGATCAACACTCATTCTTTCGACTTGAGCTCGTAATTTATTTTCTTATTTTTATTTTCCTTGTTTTCGTAATGAAAAGCATAATATTTACCTCGGGTAAATTACTTATTTAGTCCCTCGAACTATTGGCACCCTCACTGTGTTACGGGCACTAAACCTCGTCTTGGGACTTAAATAAGTAACTTTCACCCCTTGGATAACAATGTCCTATTAATAATCACTACATAGTATAAAACAAAGTCGCTTCCCGCTATGTGTCCCTATATATGCTTAGATCTTTAAAACTACGCAACTGATTTTGATGTGGTTTTTTTTTAAAGAGTGATTCAAGAGAAAGGTTTATGTATATGACATTCACAATATAGTAGAGATTGCGGAGCCAGGACGGGTCTAGTAAAAACTATTTTTGGAATCGATCCTTGTAAACACTAACTAACGTATGAATTTAAGTCGTCTAAGGAGAAAATGGTTTACTCAGCATACGTATTATGACCAATTCTATCTCTGATTTAGCAAGAATAGACAAAGTTACTTCCATGCAATTCGATATTTTTTTTGCCGGAGCATGCCACGACCAGTAGACGACTAAAGAGTAAAAACATTTACTTTCTACATTTTAAACATTACCATGCTGAGGACGATAGAAATATTTCTACATTCTCTCATTTTATCTATTCTTTCGTCGACAAAACTTACAATGTCATGCTATGCGTGCTGTTAAGTGTACGCTAGCCTTAAAATAGCCCCTTGGATATCGATCCCCGTGGAACCATGAACTATTATACGTATTAATAGTAACAACAGTCTACGTCATAGGTTTTATTTTTAATTTAGCGTGGTAAAATCATCACATGAGTCCTCCCACCCAGGGCAGAGCGGGAGGGACTGTCAGACTTGTACTGACTAGAATCCACGGTATCACGGTAATTCGTGAGTCCCGCGATCCCCGCAGGCTTTGGACTTCTGGAGGCCCCGTCATTTTGCTGACACTCTACGTCATAGGTTTATTGTTGCTATTATTATAACAGTACTAACGATTCCAATGTTGCATGACCCGTTAGAAAAGGGTTAAGATTTTTATTTACTTGTTAGGAATTAGTAAAAGGCAGGTTGAATAAGCTAGTAACGTAAGAAGTAAAAAATAAAATACATAAAAAAATGTAAAATATTTTTGAAGTGAAAACTTCTTTAGCGGCGTTGAGCACTTTTTCTGTAATGGGTATAAAATCTTAAACTCGCGTCAGGACACTCGCGTCAGGACCCGTGACCCTGATCGAAAAAGCGTAGGACGGATGGAGAGTAGACAGCTATCCCCTCTCTACGGCGCGGCGAAAATGTATGCCTGGGCCTACTGTTTCGTTTAGGCGGCGCAGGGCGCTTGCGCAAATGTTCGTCTATGTTACAGCGTGCCACGAATCGAGGTCGAGGTCGAGGTCGAGGTCGAGGCAATTGGTGCAAAATTATTCCCTAACCATTCCAAAATATCAAACATGCTCAACGTTAATAATCAAGTTTTCACTTCTGCCGGCACTCCCAGAGTGCAACCGGTCGTTTTTTTTTCTTTCAAGTTTCGGAATATGGTGATTTTGCCATTAAAATAAATGAAACTACAAGTAATAAAAAAAAACCGCCTTCAGACGAATTGAAAACCTCCTACTTTTTCCAAACTCAGCAAAAAAGTGTCATAGCAACATGTTGCATGATGATGTACAATGGGCAAAGTTAAATCATGATCCATTTTGACTTTACTGTCAAAATGGATCATGATCGTTTGAATCCGTGAAAATAACAAAGATCAAGGTCGTTACCATGGATATGTATGTTTAAGCGAATGTGGACTTAATTGTATTTTAATGTCTGTAATAAAATAAGCTTATGGTGGGTCATGATTCAACTTTGTCGATTGTACATTAAGGTCTAAGGATTATCTTTCTTTATAAGTCCCTAATCTCAAGACATTTTTAATCGCGTATGAATAAAAAAATATTGGAAAAGCTTTGCTCTAAACGGCCAATATTCAATAAAAAATTGGGAAGGTCGGAGCCTAATCGGTTACACCCTTTGGGAAAATCCAATTTTACGATACTGATTGAAATGACATTCCGTAATCGTCCCGTATAAAATAAAACATGGATATAACGTAAATGAAATAATGAAAAATGTAGCTAGGATTCTATCGCCTTAGCTTATACCTGTGGCTTTGTCCGCGTTGAATTGGGAAATTGTCCCACGGTGCCTTACTACCTGATGGTTAGATCTATGTCTGATTCGCTTTATTTTGAATGATCGACTGCTGTGCAGTGTATCGCGGGTTCCATCACCGCACGGAACAAATATTTAAATGATTTACAAGTAGGTACTTGTAGACCCGGTATAACTAGGTACTTATTCCGGGTTTGGGTGTTTATGCATGAGAGTGTCTATGTTTGTAAACGCATTCACGATTCAGAAAGAAATTTCTAGTGTCGGGCAATGTTTCTTTCTTTTCAAAAAAAAAAAACTCAATAAAGTTAAAAGTACATAATACTACACCTAACTATGCACTCTCTGCCTTAGAGCAGCACAGGCGTGTTAGGACCACGTTTATCGATTCTAAATCGGAACTCCCCACTAACATATCGACAAATTCTCCCCTTCAATTAATTCCTAGTACTTACACGAGTGGTCACGAAGGGCTACAAACAATTACTTTGACATTACGTCCTGGCTAGTCAGCTCCATATTGCTTGTCAATTGATGTTACTGTGTATTTATGTAAATTAAATTTTATGTATTTTTTAAATTAGTTTAAATTGCGAGAAAGGTGTTTTTTTAATATAAATAATCTTAACCTAAGTGGTAACTATATTTTTGAGCCGTTTGGGGTTGAAACTATAGGGCCATGGGGTCCGAGTGCTCACAGCCTCTACAAAGACATTTCTAAAAGACTTGTTGACGCTTCCCGTGACCCAAGAGGTAGCCTTTACCTTGGCCAGAGGCTAAGTATTGTCATACAAAGAGGCAACGCCGCCAGTCTCTTAGGCACATTACCAGCTGACAGCGTTGAGGATGAATTATTCGATACTCTATAATAGTTTAGTTTAGTTTTATATTAATTTAGTATTTTTGTATTTCTATAGTTTATTAATCTTCTTTATCATTTCCTTAATATTTTTCCTTTAGTAGCACTAATAGAACTTGCTAAAACTATTTCTTTTACAACGTTATTTAAAATTAAGCAATGATTGCAAATTTATTACCAAATCATTATTCACTATCAAATTAATGATTAATGATTTATATGTAGTGTGTAGTACTATTATTGTTTCAAATGGCGGTTCATATATAGAAAGAAATAATTATGTTTTCAACTCAAATCACCAATTTAGTAGTAATTTAAGTCATTAACACATTATTCTATTTACAGGGCTTAACATATGATGTAGTTTTTTATTTTAAAATGTCAGTTACGGGATATCTGCCGTGATTATTCATTTCTTTGTGTTCTCGTAAGTGACATTTTAAAGAAGAATGGTAGCTTCCCGTGGAGTCTGGGTTCCACGGATGAAGCTCACGTTCATTCATGAAAATACCCTTAAAAGATAGGTCTCGGAGAAATTAAGATATAAGTTAATCACAGCATATTTTTTAATTACCGGGTTTCGCCAGGAATCGCTGTTGACAGAAGACCAAAGAGTATGATATGTAGTAAACAGTAAAAAAGATTTGAAGATGGCGGAAATGATTAGTTACAAAAATAATGACTACTGGAACTTGGAAACTGGCACTGGTACTGGAAAATGGCACTAGTAGTCGAATCAGTTCGTTAAGATTATACATTATTACACAATAGCCATCTTTAAAACGCGAAAACGAATGTACAAAACACTCTTAATGATCTTTTGATAAGACGCATGATGCATAAATGGGTCTATTGATTTAATTTCTCAAATTAGTTAAATTGCGTTTACTTATTCAGATTTAACAAAATATTTAATTTCATCTTATTTTACTTTCTCCGTGTTGATAAAAATAAGGATGACCCCTCAAATGAAAGCTCTTTATAATGCACATACTTTCATTGATTAACGCTTCTGAAATCAACTGGTTTCAGATTCCGCAAACACTAAAGAAGATTTTAGTTATAAATCGCAATAACTTAAAAAAGTGTAGATTTTAGGTTGAAAACATCTTTTTCAAGTAAATTTTACTACTAAAATCATATTTATTCCTTAGTGAAATACTTATACATAGTAGTAAAACACTCTTGAACTTAAAAATATACGAACGAAATTCGCGTGTCTATCATCCATAAGAAGGTACAGAAACTTGAACACTTTACGAAAATCGTGGAGAGTGTATAAAACCATGCTATTCAGTCTGAAATAGTATTTTGGTCTCAAACTCGTTTTAGCGAAAATGTTTCCATAATCTAAGTCGTTGGTTGGCTTAGGTTAACCTACCGACCGTGAATAAAAAAGCGTGGATTTCGATCGACCTTTTGTCTCTTAGCTCAAAGGTCTTAAAACTCCTATGACCGGTCTAACCTATATCAATAAAAAATGATCAACTGATTGCAACAGTACAAAAACGATATCTGTAAACCCTTTTTATTGGTACAAGTTTTTGAACTGATTTGGTCACTAACCTTTTTGTCTATTCAGGAGGGTTCCCCTACCTTCAGATATAATATAATTTGTGGCGATTGACGGCTAAAAGTTAATACATAAAAAAAATTGGGTTACATTTTTGCCACACCTCACATAATAATATAAGTAATTATGTTGTATTCGACATACTTCTCTTATTCTATATGCACGGCTTCGTAAGAAGCATTCAAATCTATTCTTAGCTTTTTATTTTCTTTTGCTACTTCTGAAATCCAATGATTTTTTGAAAATACCATGAAGCATGTTCTACGTTTTTGTTTGAGAAAATAATAACGTTTAAATTACTGAGAACCTTGAATGTTAGTTTTGACCGGGTTGCTATAATTTGTCAACTGATAGGTAAACTAAAATAGATCCCTATGTAGTAGTGTAGTAGAGGCGACAAGTTGTCTCGCCAAGTCCCCCGTTCCTTCAATTCCGACGGTTTTCAGATCAACGAACTTACGTCAAAACGTAATACTGAATTTGTACAAACTTACTTTGGGTTGAAAATATTTTATCTGTTGCATATGTCTAATCCTGCTTACTATACTTTCCTACTAATATTTTAAACGTGAAAGTTTGTTCGTATGGATGGATGGATGTTTGTCACTCTTACACGCAAAAACCACTGAACGGATTTCGACGAAATTTGATACACTGATACTTTAAAACCTGGATTAACATATAGAATAGTTTTTATCTCGATTTTATGTTCCAGTGGGATGGATGGATTGTCTAAGGAATGATATGGAAGAAAGAGGAGTGAATGATACGGTGACGTTTGATAGAGGAGAATGGAAGAAAAAAACGTATTGCGCCGACCCCAAGTAAAATGGGATAAGGGCAGGAAGATGATTTTTATGTTTCAGTGGGATCATCTTCGATTTGTAAAGGAGCTGTTGGCAACATCTAGTTGATCCATTATTTTCCTAGAGGACGTGGGCTATACTCGTAATTCACCACGTGGGCCTAGTGCAGGTTGGTAGATGTCACATGTCGAATTTTCTTCACCGTTTTGAGAGTAGTGATGATGAAATAAATTGCACTATGTTTAGTAATATGCCTAATTAGGTTCGAAAATATAATCTACAACCTGCAAGTCGGAGTCATAACAACTGCGCTACACTGGTCTTTTGACATTTATGCAAAATTACGAAGAATTGCACCAATTTAAATCTGGGTTTAAATAAACACTGAATGCAATAAATTCATATTTTTGTTCATGAAACGTGATCAAACCAATGAATATTAATTTTTTTACACGATTTATGGCAAGTAAGATTATTTGCTCTGAATTTATTAGTAGGCGTTTTCGGGAGTGAAATATCGCTTCATTAATTTGAACGATTGTGTACGGAGTTATGTAGGCTTTTTAAAGGTTAACTTATGTTATTTTTTATTAAAACATTTTGGGAATAATACTCTTGTTCATATTTCTTTTATATAGGAAGCAGCACAGGTGTTTAATTTTCAATTTGTTGAAATTGTATTATTTAATTAATACCGTACCTAAACTGAAAAGCAGAAAAAAATGTCATATCAAAAAAAAATCATAATATTGATGTCACATAAAATGTTTTACAGATTCAAAATAGATAAAAGCTAAGCTTTAAAGAAGCTTTAAAAAATGTGTTTTAGAAAAACCGCTTCTGACTCCTGTAAGTACAAGTTAGTGAATTTTTTAGCATGATAAGGGTTGTTTTGGAGATATCACGACCTCGCGTGCTTGCTGCATGTACTACAACGTCAGCTAATCGTTTTTAATAAATAAATTAAAACCTCACTCTAATAATTGAAGTCGGTATGCTAGGAATTCTTTTTGTGGGTAAAAATGTCCACGTCACACCAGATTTTCGTTAAAAGAATGAAGGGCGAAGGTGCCGTAACTAATATGAACACAAGTATCTTGGATAAATTTTACTGAACAAAACTATTTCCAATCTATTTTTAGCTAATGGTTCTTTTTTTTATCGTGGTAAAATCATCAAATGAGTTCTCCCACCCAGGGCAGAGCGGGAGGGACTGTCAGACTCTTACTGACTAAAAATGACCCTGCTTTTTCACATACCCTTCGCGTGCTCCTAGGCTATCCCATACTATAAAAAAAGCTTTATTTTCTATCCACAATAGACATTATATTCGTCTGGAAATATTCGTCTGGGTAGAACGGAGGATTGTGTTAAACAGGACTCCGACTGGTTAAAACTCCACGATTATTTACGTACCTCATTTGATATTCAAAATACACGTCGGCATCGTAATTTATAACTTTTCACTCACTTAAATAGGCCAGCCGTCACCTGAACACACTCGCCGGCTAACCTCGCCGAAGTTCAAGCTTCAATGCAATTATATCTAAATAAAATATCAGACGGTATTCTGCAAGTCCGAGCAATGCCGCATTGCGCCACTTGTTTAATTCAATAGACTTAGGCGAAGTACAGATGGACGCGGTGTTGGTAAATGGAACAAACGGGCGACTTAAATCGCTTGGGAAAGAAAAGTTAATGTTGGTAGGTGGGGTGAGCTAAGCGAGCACTGATAGTTTTACGCTCTTTTCACGACCCCACGTGGAGCGATTTGCGTCATGAGCGCTTGTTATTTATCTCTCGTGAGTATCGTCGCATTGTGGTGATTTCTGGGCCTGGAATATTCATTCAGGTGTATGAGGAACTGTGTGGAAATTTCCTCTTTACTTTATTGCAAAGGAGGATGCTCCGACCAGAGAGTTGTACTGCTTATTTCACGTTCCAGGATTTAGATCTTAATACTTCATTTGTGTCATTTAAGGTGCTGCTATGTTGCATAATGAAGTACGCAGAATTACTGTTCTAACAGTCGGACCGTGTAGCCGACAGGTTAGGCGAAGTTCATATGCGCGATGTTCGCAATAAATAGTACAATCGGTCGACTGATGTCGCGTAGTGTGAAAGAAACGTTGTTATTGATTGTTGGCTACACTAAACGGGGAATTATATTATACCTACTTTTAAACTGTTAAACGTTTAAAAATAGAAGGCGCAGATTTTTTTTTTTAACCTTTCTCCACACTATGAATTTCTCCTGTGTCGTGGGTGCGATTACAAACATAGAAACTCACATACACAAACACCCAGACCCGAAACAACTACTTGCAGATCATACAAATATTTGTTCCGAGCGGGGATCGGGGTGCGCCAACCGTGCCGTCAATAATTATATAAAATATCTACTTTTATAATTATGATTGTGTTGCATTGAATAAAATACCGTATTGTTAGTTTAATTTGTATTTTACCAACAAATGCTTGCACAGGTTTTATGCTAAAGATATCATGCAATGTGCCTGATATATTGCTCAGAGCATAGAACGGTAAAAAATAGGAAAACAGAACTAGCTGCATAGTAGCAAGCCCTCTCATAGAGTGGGTGAGATTCTCAGCAGTTGACTTACTAGCAGTGATTGCGAACTCCTGGACTTTAACGAGGTATTATATACAACATAACGATAGTTACGGCTCCTGTACACGATGCCGCCGCTGCACCGCCACCGCTCCGCCACCGCGCCGCGAAGGTATACATAGCAAAACGGAGTGGTGACGGCGCGGCGGCGGCATTGTGTACAGGAGCCCTTATAATTTTCAGCTATTTAGAGCCACATTATTCGTGTGTCATATCGATGCCTTAGTTCACAATTGCACTAACTACGAAATTTACATTTTTGAGGAGAGAGCTTTAAAGTTTTTTAAGGTTTAGACGAGAACAGTAGAAAATCCAAGTAAAATAACAAAAAAATATGCATATATTCATAAGACTAGTCCTTTTACTCCATCATATCTCAATATTGTAATATTAGTTTAAACGTAACCTTTTCAAAATAGCCGAATAAACATAAAACCCCCCATTTAATACATTTGTGCACTTACTTAATACACTTGCACAATTCGGACTATATCTCAAAACGGTTTAATGTATTTGTGCACTTAAAAAAATTGCCAATCGCCAAAATTGCCTTCCAGTAAAAGTACTTAGCACACTTGTGCATCAAACTTTCTTGATTCTTTTGTACTACCAACACATAATACACTCTTGTAACACTGCTAAAAAGTATGAGCAGATATTGCAAATGTATATAATACGTTTGTGTTTTGAAATTTCTTGCAGTTGAGAAACTTAAAATCAGTTAAAGTATATCTTGATTGGTTTTACAAAAATAAAAACCATTAGTATAATACCACATTCATGGAACATTAAACGATCTCATTTAATACAACTGTGACCCATGTTTTTGGTAGAAAGAGACGGAATAACGGTATTTCGATGCGCGGAAACGAAAGAGCATGACATTTAGTGTATTTGGCATTAAAAAAGTAAAAATTGAAAATTTTGTAGTTAGTGCAATTGTGAACTAAGGCATCGATATAAAGTGTAAAAAGAATTTGCATTTGATCTGCTTAGCACGCCATCTGTTACCTTCAGCTTCACCTTTTTATCCTGAACTTAAAAATTTTACTTAAGTAATTGCTTAAGAATGATTTTCAGTTCAGTCAGCATCTAAGCGTAAGCTTCCTGTCAGAATATTCATCGTCTTCTGTGTCTGCCCGTTTTTTATACGCGCGTCATATAAAACGTGGCGTGATTCCTGTTTTGAGTAACAGCACTAGCAGCGTTAGCACTGCGTATACGCATATTGACCTAGCGCCCTCAGTGCAACTAAAACACGTGTTTCATTATAATAATTAGCTATAAAGTATGTATTTTCCTACTTGTAATGATGTTGCTGTTTCTTGGTAACAAAATTGTATTGTGATTCTTTCATTGTAACGATGAAAAGTGGGACAAATAGATTAATAGGTGCTGTTGTATAGAAGCCACACGTCTAGGACAAAACCACTAGTTTAAACTGGCCTTTGATTATACTGGCTTCCTACTTCTTTTTTATTCAACTATAAATGATAAGTCGTTGCCAGCAGCTTCGCCTGCTTACAACTAAACGTAAACTACATATCTGATGTGTGCATTATGTTATAAACTATCTGTCGATCTTTCATCCAAATTAATTCAGTAGAAGGATTTTGTTTGTCAAAATAATACATGGAACATTTGATTAACATTTTAAGTTTTGACTCTGTAAGGTTTAAATTCATGGTATCTATTCAGCCGTCAATTTCCGTTACATGTAATCACCATCCGTGCACCCAGTATAGCTCCTGAAAATCTTACCCTGAAATACCTATTCGTCGTACCTTTTTTTTATCGTGGTAAAATCATCAAGTGTGTTCTCCCACCCAGGGCAGGGCGGGAAGGACTGTCAGACTTGTACTGACTAAAATCCACGGTATCCTTCACTAGCCCTTTACGTACCGGGGTCACGGTAATTCGTAAGTCCCGCAACCCCTGCAGGGTCCCGCGACCCCGGCAGGGATTCGTCGTACCTACCACAAAAGTTAAACATCTGTTGAACACTTGTCTAAAAAAAGTGTAACTGCAAAACGACCCTTAAATCAAAGTCAACTGCCGTTTTCACGTTGTCAGTTTTTACGACAACTGTTCAACAGATGTTTAACTGTTTTTTAGTAAGACGGTACATGTTTAAAAATAAACTGCTGACACACGCTATAAATAACAATTACAATAAACTGCGTTGAAACTAATTCCGAACAGTGTCAGTAACCTGGAATGAACATTTTAATTATATTATAAAGATTTCATAATCCAATCTGCATTGAATCAAGCGGCGAAGTAAATGGCCTGATAACACCAATCTATTGTTTACACACACTAATGAAGAAGGCCCTTACTTTGTTTGTACCTACAGGAATATCGACTGGAGTTTGTATTTTATTGGTAGCAATTCTGAACGACTAAAGCTGTATTGAACGACCTTCAACGTGAACTAAAAAAAATAAGTCTGTCAGTTAGATTATGAAAAAATTATTATTCTTTTGTTAGCTTTTGCCTGAATAACGACCCTATTAAAATTCACAATACGTCACTTTAAGGTAAATTTTTACATAGTTCTGACATCCCGAAACCACACTTCCGAGTTCTGATGCGTTTATTTTTAAAAAAAGTACAAAATAAAAGTACTGCCGTATTGTGTGAAAAATTATGCAGGTGCATATTAAGAAAATCGAAATAAAATAAAAACGAAGACCTGTTTTTCTGATTTTTATGAAATAAATAGGAAAGAAAAATGTATTAACCTAACTATATCTACTCATTTCTGTCATCGTTAGCTAGGCAAAATATAACAAAATAGTTACACGTCTACTTGGTGTCAGCTGTTCCTACGATTGCACACGCGTGGGTTTACTAAAACAGCCAGAGAACATAAACTACCACTTAAAAATAAATCACGTAAATCATATAAGTGGTTCTCGAGTCATAAGCGCACAAACGGATACATAGATAGAGATCATCGCGAGTAATAATAGCTGAGATTTGAAACGTTTAAGGTTAATATCTTGAAGAAAATGTTTGATCAAACATCAGCAAAAAAATATAATTAACACCATGCCGCTGTTTTGACACAACTGATCAAAACCTTAAAACATAATACTCCTTGTGTTGTGTATCTAGTAATTACTAATTTTTTTCCTTCCAATCTGGGCGGAGGTCTTTTTATTACGTGTGGTGGATTAAATCTTCAAATGAGTCCTCCCACCCAGGGCAGAGCGGGAGGGACTGTCAGACTCGTACTGACTAAAATCCACGGTGTCCTTCAATAGCCCTTTACGTTCCATGGTCACGGTAATTCGTACAGTCCCGCGACCCGGTCAGGCTTTGGCCCTTTAGAGGCGGCCCCCGTCACTCATTGAGGCGCGTGTGGAACACAACGCGCCGTCGACCCGGGCATGGTCCATGGTCGGACAGCGAGTTGCCCGTTACTCGCTGCCCGCATGCCCGCGCCTACGGTGGCCGGAGATCGTCTGGCGAAATCCATCGCCGTGGGCGTCTACTACTGCGGCTGGGGTGGAGGGAGGACGCTGTCCTCTGCTTCATGCGGCCCGCCTTCTCCTTCACGAGCATGACTGCTTCGGAGAAGGAGGCGACCGCTTCCCACTCCGTCTCGCCCCGCAGCATGGGCTCGACCTATGCCGGGTGCGAGAGGTCTCCGCCTATCGCCGTCGTGAGGACACGGGGGTGCTCTGCCCAAGCGGGGCAGTCCTGCACCGTATGCTCCACCGTGTCCTCCGGAAGATCCTCGCAGTGGTGATACCCAGGCGTTTCTTCCCTCCCTATCAGACACAGGAACCTCCCGAAGCTTCCGTGTCCGGTGAGGACCTGCGTCATGCGTTAGGTCAGGACGCCGTGATGCCTATCCAGCCACTCTTCAAAGAGGGGTCTTACCCCTGCGATTGCGGCGTGACCGAATAGAAACGCGCTTGGGCTTGATTTAGAAAAACACGGAATGCATAGTTACGAGATTCCTCTCTCTGGAGCCCTGAATATCGGCTGCTCGGACCCTGTTCTCAATGCTGGTGGGCGACTTTGATATTTTAACGTGGCATTACTTTTCAGAAGTAATATTTTTAATAAGCTTATTTCATGAAAGTGTTATTTACACGGTTGACACTTTTTGGCTTATTTGAAATGCAAATTAACTTGAACACAGTTATGTGTTTATGTTTTTTTGTCGTTTTATGGAGAGAAAATTTACATAATGATGGTTTGTCCCAGTAATTTAGGGGTTTTCAGCTGCTGCTAAATAAAGATATTTTACATGAAATTTTTGCCTCCTAATCTTTAAACCTTTGTTAATTTAAAAGCTTTAAAGTAAGTCTTTCAGTCTACAAAATATAACTTTCGTACGGTATTATATTCGATAGACATGGTTGTTACCTAAGTTTCAACTTATGATTTTTATGTAAACGTTAAAGCTTCATTTGCAGCGTATCCTTAATCGTAATCCTTAATGCATTATAAACTTTGTTCATGTACCGACTTTAAAAAATGTCTAACTGTAATATTACGAGATCGTAATATTTCAGTTAAATCTATGCATTAAAGCTCAGTTAATTAAGCACCTTTTTATCGATATAATATTAGTCATAACAGCTAAGATTTATCGGCTGTCAAAAAAATAAAAATATATTTTAAATATTATGAAGGCACCCACGATACATGAGAAATGTTAGGAGTGAGAGTTTAAAAAAAAGAGACGGCATCTCAATGAAAAGTAAAAACAAACCAATCTAATAAAGTCATGAATGATGAGATTCAAATGATACTTTTCAAGAACTTTTTTGAGTAACATTTTAACTAGAAACTACTGTTTGTAAAACAATTTGATTGTGCCCCAAATGCTCTCAAAGAAACCGAGAAGGATCCAAGTAATTTGCAAGTTTAACAGCTTTAACGTTTTTGAGCAACTTCCAAAGAAGACTAGCTATGAAATTTATTAACATAAAATTAAAGTAAGTGTAGAATTTTAAACTGAAAGCTATTTCTTCGCTGCCATTTTTCAAGATGTTAACAAGATAAGCTTTGCCTTAGACTCTCTCTTTCTTTTTTAATCTGGTTATATTTTGTACCTAATGCTACTGTATGTCTATTTATTTTTTGAGGATTTGCAACTGTCTTAAAATACAAAGGATAATTTGAAATAGCTGGTTGATTTTTACTAAATCAAGTCCTTTAAGCTCCACCTGGGGCGGCAAGTCATAGACACCTCATATTAGTTAAAAGACATGTTTACTTTCCTTTTGTTTTAAAAAATAAATAGATATACTATTTGTATATTTATATAACTCCTCATAATTATTTCTTCTTTAAGGTGCATTCACACACATCAGTCACGCTCACGTCACCGACAACGGAACGGTGACGGTTTGTGTACGCATCCACAAACACCAGTCACCGTCACGTCGTTCGTAAATCACGTCGCCGCCGCCGGTTTGATTGAATCATTGAACAATATCATCAGTTAAGTTACGGGTTGTTCACACGTGTAGCAATGACGGTAGCACGACGCTGACTGAACTGAGACGTGACGATCGCGGGTGTGTGGGGGATAGATATTATATGACGTGGCTGGCCGGTGACGCAACTGATAGATGCCGTGCCGGTGACTGACATGTGGGAACGAAATCATACTAGAAATATAGAAACTTTTTTTGGCCGGTGATGTGACTTGAGGGTGACTGCTGTGTGAAAATGCACCTTTAGTGTGTTGCCTTCTTGATCATGTTATTTATGTTTTAGTTGTAATTGGGTGCAAGTAAAATCTAATATTTTAAAAGGAGCGACTGCATAATCTGGCTTTGACAATACAGTATATCTGGAATCCTGGAATCTTTTTGGTTGGAGAATCATATAATGAGTCCTCTCTCCTCTCCTCCTCATGTGGAACAGTCCTCTTGACTGTCACACGACTAAAAATTAGCCTTCTCCTTCAGTTTCGTTTTGCTTTTCAAGATAGCGGTGTTTTTATAAGACAGGCCCGCTCACGCACACACAAACTGTAACCCCTTAATTTTGAATAGTTACCAAACATCCGGGAAACAACCTACTCATGATAAAAAGCATTGCTTGCTAATAAATTAGAACTCGGATGGTTAACCATCAACAGGACGGCTTAAGTTAATGTCGATTTCTTGCAAAAATTACTCTTGTGGCTATATTATATACTTTATGTAATTATAAGTCTGACATTCTTACAAGTGAAGCCATTGAAGCATTTCAGAGTTTTTGTACATTTATGCTTTGATGTTTCAGTAAGGTTTCAGAATGACGCATCGTTTTACCTCGTGCCAAAGATTAATTTGAACAAAATTTTTGCATTGATTTGTTGTATTTTGCAGCTTGATGACAAAATGTAATTATTGTTGTTTTGTAAAAAAATACAGGTTCATTAGGTTACAAAGGAACTCTCAGTTTCGTCATGTCATGATTATATAAATTGTTGGCGGTCTTAGGGGGAGGCCTTTCTTCAGCAGTGGATAGGGTTACCATAATTATGACATTTTTAAATTTCGCGCCCATGCGCGCATCGCGCTTTCATTTTAATGACGTTTATGTATTAGAAAAAAAAAGAAGTAGGTATTAAAAAAAATAATGTCCTTTGACAAATATCAGTAATAAATATCTTTTTTCATTATTATCTGTTGACTTTTACTTATTACCTACAGCGTTTTACTTTAGACAGGCATTTTTTCTGAAAATCACGCATTTTAGGTACCATAGACAGGTATCCCTCTATTTACATATGGTAACCCTAGCAGTGGACGTCTTCCGGCTGATGTTGATGATGATAATGATGATATACAATTGAAAAAAAAAACATTCATGAAACCTATTGTTGAATTTTGGTCAGATTATTGTACGACGAGCCCGCTATACTGTTGGTAACCCAATCGATGATCATGAACCTTATATTTACATATGGTAACCCTAGCAGTGGACGTCTTCCGGCTGATGTTGATGATGATGATATCTAAAACTGACTAATTAGTCAGGCCGACAAGTGGTCAAATAAAATCTCGAAAAATATTTCTTTACGGTATCTCCACCCACAACACGTAAACGGCCATAATTTTTTCTCACGTACTCGGTTTCGACCATCTTATACGCCAACAGTGGTCGCAATTGCGTGAGGTTCTGCGCAGTAAGTTTGAGTGCTAGATTGATGGGGCGTTTTGTCAAGTAGTATAACCTAGTTTTATACTATAACAAGAACTACCAAGATAGGTCAACCAACCTTTTGGAAAAAAATCTAGTCTCAAGGGTACCACATCGCTTTACGTAAAACGCTACGTTTTCCCTTGGGGATCGATCGTAAATTATAACGGTTTATGGCGAACGCATGTTCGGCTGTACAATTTTAGGGTTTGTGTATAAGTACATTTATTTAGACCGTTTCAGAAGTATAAATATGTGTGTTTGGAAAGGGGTGACAAAGTGTAAAGCTTTTCCTGCATATTAATCTACAATACATTACTGGTGGTTTTAGGCCGTTCAGAGTGAAGACTGTCCGCCCACTAAGTGATCTCAGAGAAGACGGTAGCACTGTAACCACGTGCTACTATACGCAGCGACGGTGAGGGGAGACATCTCAAGTCTTCTCGAGGATGTGCCTTAACAGGCGTTGCACAGGGGAGTTCTGGAGTTTGGTCTTTTAAGAGAACCCAGTTCCCTTCTCCATGTACTGATTGGGATCACCGGGGTGGTTTTAGTGAGGCTCAAATCACACACTCCCCGGTCTCCCCAAAGACCATGCGTATTTTAATGGTTTCCCCCGGACAACACCACTATCTAGTCAGAGTTTGGTGCGCCTACCAATTTTTACTCAATTCCATCGATGTACAGGAGCTCAAATTCATTTCTAGTGAGCTCGCTCCATCTTAGTTCCTCATCTTTGATTCTGAGATAGATTGAGGCCAAAAGCATAGCCGTATCTACTTAAAAAATAAAGACACCATTGATGTTTGAAACGATTTATTGTCAAAATAGATTATTATTCTGTCGATTATACCTAAGACCACATACATTATTTTTAATCTACGGTGAGCCCACAGTGGCCAATGCAAACAAATCGTTACCGAAATTAACCGGATCTACCGGACACAGATAGATTAAAATACAACAAAATGATGAGCCGTAATAATTATTGTATTATTATGCAGCATTAGATCAAATAATAGTTGCATGATATTTCAAAAAGTATTCACATTAGCCATTATATGTAGTAGTTACATGGATCACTTCTAGATCCGTGGAACGATAAATTGTAGCAAATTTTTATGCGATTAAGGGCTCGACGCGGCGATCCAACGATCGAATGATATATCTGGCGTATGTCAAATGGGAAACTGCTGTTATTTGTCGGCAGAGTAATGAGATTGTAAGTTTTTCCAGGATTTATTTCTGGTACAAACATACCCCAGAAATAATGTACCTATATCACCATGAATTTATGAGAGTAGTTACTGTTGACAAAATAGTATCGCAATAAGTTAAGTTGGTATTATAAGGTTGTTAAACAATATTATATTTCAGAGTTACCGTCTTTTTTAAACTTTGTCGTTTTAACCATGCCCACTTGTTTTTCTAGGGGCCGGCTCACCGCCGCCGGCACGGCACGGTATGACATGGCAAAGGATTTAATTACCAATCAAGTTATTTTGAATCTTATTTCAATGAGTTTAGAGTTCATGTTACTTTATTTCGATGCCACGACGTGCCGCGGATGCTGTGGCATGACGCGACGCCCCCGGCATGTCGCAGATGCTGCGGCATGACGAGTCATGCCGTTTTATTCCGCGGCACGCCATTGCATCTCGCGAGACGTGTGGGTCACTTTTTGTAGAGGAATTAAGATTGCTAAGCAAGTTGAAATAAGGTTGTTACTTTTGCAGTGGTCATTTCGGCTCTTCATCTTCAGCTAGAAATGCTATTAATACTAAATCCCAGTCAACCAACTTCGAATCCGCGTGGAGCTAAACTGTTTGATGCCAGAGTGGCTGGGCTTTCAGTTGAATGCCATGGCAAACCACGGCACGCCGCGGCATGCCGAGGTACAACCTGCCATGCCACGGCTTTCTACGGAACACCGCGGGATGCCGCAGCACAATCTGCCGTGCCATGCAGTGCAATGCCGGCAGTGAGTCACTATTGACACTGGCAAAATAGTCGCCATCGTCTTGCCATTTGAAAAAATAGAATAGCATATTATATTTCAAAAACCAGAGTACGCAAGTAAGGAAAATAAAAATAAAAAATCATGACGGCATTGAAATAACAAGAAAGCCTTCAGAATACTTATGAGTGTTGTTTGTGAAGAAAAAACCACAGAAAATAATAAACTTTACATAATATGTTGATGATTTTTTTCAAGACCTTTCAATTAGGTACCTACCTATATAGTTACAGTTCGAAAAACCCTTACAAAACTTCGGGATAATTCCAAAATAACGGAACCACTAGAACATTCAGTATAACTGGTATTTACAGAAACATGGACATAGCTCTCAAAAATGCTGTTTTCTACAGTATTTGTCAGTGTTCCCTTTCGTTATAAAGAACTCGTATTAATGGTATGAAACCTTTCAAGCGAATTATTAGAGTTTTGCCAAAAGGTAAAATGGGGTTGACGGGGCCTGTAGAGGGCCAGAGCCTGCCGGGGTCGCGGGACTTACCCATCACCGTAACCCCGGTACGTAAAGGGCTCGTGAAGGACACCGTGGATTTAAGTCAGTACAAGTCTGACAGTCCCTCCCGCCCTGCCCTGGGTGGGAGGACTCATTTGATGATTTTACCACGCAAAATAAAAAAAAAAGGTAAAATGGGGCCCTATTTCTAAGACTCCGCTGTCTGTCTGTCTGCCCGTCCGCTGTCTGTCTGTCTGTCTGTCTGCCCGTCTGTCATCTGGCTATATCTCATGAGATATTATTATTACTATGACGGTTCATTAGTTTGTCGAAATTTTTACAGATGATGTATTTCTGCTGTCACTATGACAACAAACAGGTACTAAAAAACAGAATACAAATTAATATTTAACGAAGCTCTCATAAGATAGACGATTTTTTACAGTTTTTATAGATTATGGTACAGAACCCTTCGTGCACGAGTCTGACTCGGCCAGTTTTTATAAAATCTCTAGCTCAAAGAAAAAAAATTATCTCTTAAGGGGTCCTCGTTTAGTTTTACTATCTTGAAAATGAAAGAGGACATTACTTGGTCTAGACGTTTTAACCTCTAGGGAATATTATTCTACAAATGTATACCCTTAATGAACCTCATTACCGTACATAAACCCACTTGTTAAAGGAACTACAAGGCGGTTGGTAGGGGTAGAAGTATTTGTAGGTTATAGGTCATCTACCGCAAGCTACTTAGCGTGTACCTATAGACCTCGGTTTTTATCTTTTGTAATTTCTTTGGGTTGAAAAATATGATGAATGGATTCTCGCCGACACGTCGTGCTTCACGCGCGCCTCAAAGGTACAGTAATTCTAGAGATTACATTCTACAAACAAACTCACTAAAAATGGAACTAGATAATTATCCAGCCACCTGCAACACCTATTGAAAATTGGAATCAAGCCCATAGGAGATTAAGTCAAAATTAGAAATGATCTACATTATTAAGTCATACTCCTAATATTAGAGAATCTAATATTAGAGATACAAAGGTATCTAGGACAATTGTAAGACAGACCAAAGAACAAGCTTGATCAGCTGATGCACAGCTGATACTAATGAGTGTTCTCTATAAATACAACGTTCTACAAATTACTAGCTATTGCCAGCGGCTTCGCTCGACTTTATCTCGAAAATGATCCCACTGAAACATAGTACCGGGGTAAATGGGTATACTTTGTGTTATTCCAGATGATAAACTATATCTGAGTCAAATTTCATCTAGATCCGTTCAGCAGTAATTGAGTTACAAACATCCAACAATTTTCGCATTTGAAATTTTAGTTAGATAAGATTCTGAGAGGAGTCGTTGATCTTCTCTCTTTATTTAGATTCCATGTCAAGGGTACTACATAATCAAGTCAGCCTATGGTTATTCCCATTACTGGGACACAGGCATTCTCTACGAACTCTTACCCATAGCGCTGGCCAAGTGTGGGAGTACTTGACACCGGATTTATGCGAGTGGGTCGGACTCAGAAGCGGTGCCTTTACATTTTTTTTTATCGTGATAGATACTTACATCAAATAAGTTCACCCACACAGGGCGACTCGGGAAGGACTGTCAGACTTGTGGACTAAAATCTAGGGTGTCCTTCAATAGCCCTTTACGTTTCAGAGTCACGGTTACCTGATAAGGCAGCCCCGAGGCCCCAGCAGGCTTTGGCCCTCGAAGGGAGGCCCCATTAGATTGCTTACAGCTATTTGAGGTACGCGTGGAACACGACGCGACGTCGACCCAGGCATGGTCAACTGTTGACCCGAGCATGGTAGCACAACCTAGCTAAACTTACGAATTGCAAAGTTATTCACCAAGTGACCTACGATATTGCAGTTATTTATTAATGGTTCATTTATACACGCTACACCTCTAAAAAATTTAAGCAGACGAATATCATTTCAAAGTCTTAATGAAATCGAAGGTTATGGGGCATTGCCCAGTAGTGAAAAACTGAGTACCCGAAATATTGGAATCATAAATAACAATTTATTTTTTCACATAAGGTCAATGTCGAATGTCATTTTGACCGTGAGTAGGAGCGTTTTTTGCATTTAAATCAAAAGATAGTACATAGTAATGACACCTGCTTTAATTAATTGAGGAGGTATTAATAAAAAAAAACGTTTTTTTTTTATTTCAATGATACTTTACAGAGTACCTGAAGTTTTGTTGCTCTTCGTTTTATCCATCCAAAGTTTTTCTTGAAAAATCACTAATTAAGACTATTGTAGAATTATGTAACTTTACTTAAAAAATCTAAATTTTTTATACTCGTTATTTTTATGGTGTACCTAATTAAAGAGAGAAAGAGTATTCTATCTTATGACAACGATAAGGATGAACATGTTTTTTTTACCACCTTTCAAGTGACAGTTAACAGATGTCAACTTTGACAGGCCTGTTGGTCTAGTGGTTAGTGACCCTGACTGCTATGCCGGAGGTCGTAGGTTCGATTCCCACCCAGGACAAATGTTTGTGTGATGAGCACGATCATTTGTTCTGTGTCTGGGTGTAATTTATCTATAATATGTATGTACTTAAAAATATATAAGTATGTTTATCAGTTGTCTAGTACCCATAACACAAGCTCTGCTTAGCTTGGGACTAGATGGCGTTGTATGATAGTTGTGGAATATTTATTTTTATTTATTTATTTAACTGTCACTTGAAAATTGCGTTTAGCAAAAATGTATTCTGTGCAGATTATTTTCAATAATAAATGTATCGGTATTCTTATTTTCACATTATTTTTGTTTATTTAACAACGTGCAAGTGTTGGAAAAGCGTGCATGACGTCACAATATATCGCTATCTCAGCTTCACCCTTCTTGTAGTATCTATTTTATTCTATCTAAAACGTGAATTGGTTGTAATATTAATTTCATTCAATATTTTTTTAAGCTAGGACCTATTTTAGTTTTGATTGTTATAGACAACGTTTAAGCCAGATATTAATATTTTAATCCAAATCCCGATCAGTTTTCTTTGACGGCTGCTTCTGGTAAGACACGTTTCAAACTCGAATAGGTAGATTCGGTCGTTGAATGATAACAGACAAAGATCTGGATAAAGATAGAAACCGAGATAGATTATAATTTATATTATTGTTTATTTATATAGTCAGATCCAGCGTAAGTTTCCTCATGGGAGTGTTTTGTTTTTCTAATTAAGTTAACAGCAATAAATTTATTTTACACAAAAACGTTTTTTTTCCGCCCTGTTTGCATAGGAAGGGTTTATCATACTGGAAATCACTAGAAACTATCCTATTTCCTCACATGCCCTTTGCGTTTCAGGGCATAGGTGCCCCTTAAGAGACAGTGTACTAAGTACTACACTCACTGTTGTTTTATGTACCTATGTCCACATATCAATACAATTTAATGAAACTTCGAAAGTAGATCAACCAAACTGATGAAAAGTGTTTCAAGTTTTTTTGAAAATTTTAACCCCTAAGGGGTAGTTTAAAAACGACAGATGTGACTTCGTTTTATGCACAACAACTTATGGCGGACCGTAATCACAATAAAGAAATACATTTTCGAACGAAAACCCTAACCGAGAAAGTTTCTACCGAACAATTCAGTATGTATAAATATACTAACAAGTTCACCGTGTGCTTGATTCTAAAGAATAAAAAACATATACGAATAAGTTATATTAATGCTACTGGCATTACATTTTTACTGCAATTAATAATATTCTACACTATGACTAACTTTATGGTATTTTAACATAAAGTTAGTCATAGTTATGTTAAATTAAAATACACTGAAAGATACAAAAAAAAACCTACAAAGAACTTGGTTCTAATCGATCCCATTCATATTAAAAGATACAATTGAAAAATAAACAAACAATGAGAATACATGAAAGGTTTTTCTTACTACCTCTGAAGAAAATATACTGAAACATTGTTTGATTAAAGCGTAAAATACTTCAACAAAAGTTTTCCTTGCGCGTAAGAAGAAAAGTCATAAATTTCTTTCAGAATTTACAGACAAGTAACATTTAGATTCACAACAAACGCTTTCAAAGTAATTGGAAAACATTTTTAAGTAAAACAAAATTCTGTATTATTTTCACTAGAAAAATATGAATAGCACAGACTTTATAATCGAATTTTCTAATTACTAACCACGTGAAAACTCTTTTGTGTCACGACTAAAAGAAATACTGGCCATACATTCTATTTTTGAAATAAAAAGAACGTTCTAAAATATTTTGAAAAGAAACTCACCCACGATATTACGAACGCAACAGCAGTTGGCACCAACTCTCGTCAACTGAACCGAACTTAAACCCAGTCCGTGCGTTTAGGTCGGCGCTTTACACAGCACTGCGGCGTATCGACCGAACCAACATATAAAATAAGCGCATAGCACGCGATGTAACAGACATAAGTAGTAACCAGTAGTCCCTAAGATATTGTACCGTCCTACTTCACTTGCGATTTCATTGTTACCTGGGCTAATTAAATAATTATACATATGTGTAGAACAATGACTGTATTTGTCATCAGAAAAATTGGACGAAATTCAGTGGCCCATATTTCAGAAGTCGAAAGTTTTTTCTTCTTTGTTGGATAACAGGGATTTGTTACGCAAGTTACAAAAATCGTTAAGGCCTCAGGAGAGATCTAAGTCATATGTAAGAACTGTTATGGTATATAGGATCGACGCGACAGGTTCCTTAAGGGGCCGGTCGCCCACAATCGCTTTATGCCGATGCAGACACGAGTTCTGTGAGCGCCTTAAGAGCATAGACGCACGATTAAAATTTGATTGGTGATAACTTGCAAAGAAAGGGATTAAACTCTTTAATTATACGTCATTTTACCCTTTTGGTTAATTAACAACACTTGAGCCAAGTGAGTGAAGTATCATTGTCTTAGTTTAGTTATTATAGACGGAGACAATTAATTGTATTTGTATTTTCTTTGCGGATTGACGTTACAGGCCTTCTGATCTGATACATAGTTAGTCTAAAAGTTAGTAGCTGGGATTATTTTAAAAGTTTCATTGGACGTTCCAGATTGTTGCGTTTCACGGACGCGGTGTCGTTTTCAGACAGTCCCGTGATCCGGCAGACATTAGGCCTCGTCAATCTGCTGACAGCTTCTTGGTTAAACGACGCGTCGTTAACTCGAGCCTAGTCTTTGGTCGAACTGCGAGCTACTCATTACTCGGGACCTGGAAACCCGTGCCTGAGGCTGGAGATCACCTCGCGATCCCCGACTGACTAGGAGTCTCCTGCGGTGACTTTTTTTTGCTTGACATAATCATCAAACGAGTCCTGCAACCCAGGGCGGGACTAGAAGGACTGTTAAACTTGTACTGAATGAAATCCACGGTGTCCTTCAACAGCCCTTTACGTTCTGGGGCCACAGTTATCTGATAAGACAGACAGACAGTCTTTAGGAGGATACTACTTCATTTACGCGTCCACGCACTTCAATTCTAATTCAATTTCAAATTCGACAGCACGTTTGACGCAGAGGCTGAGAAATTGGACTCCTGCGCTATGTGTCGGGGGTTCGATTCCCGCACGGAACAAATATTTGTATGATCTGCAAGTAGTTGTTCCGGTTGTTGATCTGGGTTTTTGTGTATGGGAGTTTCTATGTTTGTAACGCACCCACGATACAGGAGAAATTCGTAGTGTGGGGCACCGTTTTTTTTTTTTAAAAGACTAACGTCTGGATGATCGATTATTGTGATTACGACCTTTTGTCTGCTACTTCGCCTGTGTGTCGGTTGATAAATTATACCAAAGGAACGCGATGTTTTTTTTTTGGATTGCAAATTCGTCAAAAGAGTCCTCTCGCCCTAGGTAGAACGGTCCCTTCCTTTCTATCAGACTCTTGCTGACTAAAAAACTCTCTATTCCTTTTTAGGTGTGTATTTTAAATCGTTCATCTGTATATATAAATAAAAGGAGAACTGACTGACTGACATATCAACGTACAGCCGAAACTACTGGGGCTAGGAATGTGAAATTTTGCACACGGCTTCCTATTATAATGTAGGGGAGCACAAAGAAGGGGTTTTTGGAAATTTAACCTTTAAGGGGGTGAAAAGGGGGAATTAGGAAAGTACGTAACCCACGCGGACGAAGTCGCGGGAAAAGTGCTAGTCTTTTATATAACAATTAAAAAGTAAAATAAAACCTGAAACTTATGTTTTGTCAATCCGGATGATTGTTAAGGTGAGAAGTGTGTGAGAAAAATTCTTTCGCGACGCAAAATGAGTGGTCTGCACTGTATGAGAACATGAAATTACGCGATTCACAACTCAAAAATTTACGCTCGTCTGGCTTCAGCCTTAATAACAAACCAGGGTCTTTACCCTGGCCAAAGATATTTTCAGTGGATAAATTCAAAATACACCATTCGAAAAGAGGCCTTGTTGATGTCAAAGTTCTTGTATACGGAAATGATTTTTCATAAATTATCATTATTGAAATTTTCCGCGTAATGTCAATTCCTTTATTGTTAAAGATTTTTAAGGTATTATAGTTTTTATGTAATGATGCATAAAAAAGGCATAAATTTTCCAAAAAAAATACATTACACACTGCATATTGAATTTGACATTGGAAAGGTAACTTAAAAGTTTTTCAAATGAATATTATAATACTATTTAAACTAATAATATAAAGTGGAAATATTTGTTTTCTAAATGGGTAAACTCAAAAACTACTGGAATGATTTCAAAAATTCTTTCATCATGATTTAGAATGCTACATTATCACTGAGTAACATAGTCTTTAGTAACTACTCCCTTATAGACCATGTTACGACACCATGCCATCGCGAGGCATGTGTCACGAATGCCTCACCACACTTACCTCAACTTCAAGCATATGACGGTACATCCTATGCATGCGTCCTGAAAAAAACATTGTCAACCTGAGCATGTGGATAATCACGCATTGTCTCCATCAATGAAAGTTGGATCTGGCATGTGTGGTGAGGCGTTCGCGTCACATGCATCACGATATCACCTCTCTACACGTAGCAGACGGCTTGTAATTAGGTGGCGTTCGCAACGAATGCGAGCAGCGAATGCTCACAGTGAGCACACACGTCCACACAGCCTATAGCATGGGTGGTAGTATTTATAGTTCATGTCTTGCGATGTTGGACGCTGCTAAAAATAGATACACTACTCTGACCCTTATCAAATTAGGTTTCGGACGCTGTTGCTGACATTACTGTCAACGACTCAAAATATCACCGAACTTTAATAATAACAGCGTGATAAAGAATTCATACTGATTGACATGATGTCGGGAAATGGTATGCTTCGTAGATTATAATAGGCACTATAATTGCTAAAGACGGAAATAGCTTTCCTTAATAATGGTTCCCTTTCTGGGGTTATTTTTGAATACGTATAATCTTACTATATAATAAATCTGTAGAAGGGTCAATTCTGTACATTGAAAATATTGAAAAAATAAATAGCGGGGGGTGTTGCTGGATCGATACCAAACCCAAATATATGATTAAAGAAATTTTTGTCTGTCTGTCTGTCTGTTTGTGCAGGCATCACGTGAAAACTAACGGTTCGATTTCGATGAAACTTGGTATAATTATTCCTTATTATCCTGGGCATAACATAGGATACTTTTTATCCTGGAAAAATACGTAGACAAAAAATCTTATTTTTCAGTTTTATTCATAGACGTTGTTCTGTAGAACCGCGAACACACGTTGCATTACCCGCAGTGGATTCAGCGCCGTACCTAATATTTATAAGATGTTCTTGTCAGAGTTAGTCAAAATGGGGAAATAAACCATCCACGCGAAGACCGACATCCGCGCGGACGGAGTCGCGGGCGGAAGCTAGTATTATTAATATGTATGATTGAAGGTTAAACCGGTTGACGTATTATAGAATTAGAAAAATATACTAGATAGGCCTACTATATATATATTTTTTTCCCTGGGTGGCCCTGGGTGGGAGGACTCATTTGATGATTTTACCACGATAAAAAAAAGATAGGCCTACTGCATTTACCTCTCCAAGAAATTTCCAATAGGACTGGTTGGAAACGGTTAGCATCCAGCGCGATACTATAGTCTTCATCAAATCTGCTAATCTATGAATAGAACCAGTTGCTATCACTGCAAGAGTTCTGTGACTAGAAAGTTTAGATCCATTGCAGGTTGGTGAATATTACATGTCTGCTTGAATAAAATACCTTTTTGAAAGTAGTGGAGATGAAAGCAAAGTAGGTCACCTAAGTTCCCAACCTTTGCTTAAGAAATGTCTGTCCTGGTGGCTTACCAAAACGCGAGAGTAATTCCAGTGTGGGAACGAGATGGTGCTAGAGGACTTTTAACGCTCTGTCTCTTTCCCATAGTGGAATTACTCTTACACATAGTAGGCCACCAGGTCATCCTCGCGAGTCGTTGGCTTGCTTTCTAACTAAATTTTAAGAAGGAAGTTACTTTAAAATATACCTCAGTCAGTGTGCAGATTGCGATTGTGTTTGGCTGTAATAGGCTAGTTTCCAGTATCCAATCCAATTAGTCTATCACTAGAGTTTTGAAAAATAATGAACAGGTATTTTTTTTTAAATCGGTGTACTTTCACAACGATAAAACACAATACTCGAGAAAGAAGGATTGTGATAGCACGGTATGGCGTATTGTACATTATTTTAAAGCGTCGTATCTTCGTCAATTTTAGTTTACGTAACTAAATAAATATTTTCAAATATTGTTCAACCTAACTGACGGAAGTAAGTCTAAGTAAGCGGTTAGATAAACCAGTAACTGCTCCCTTGGTTATGTAGCTTTAAGCGCAACTACTAAAGGACCCTGGAATCGATTCCCAGCTCATGTAGATTCCTCCGGAGCATACTGGAGGCAATCATTTGCCAGCGCAGGAACAAAAACACGTTAAACTGATGATCCTGCGCAAGATCTGACTCTGGCCTTATCGTATTGCTGTCCCGTGAGACTATGAGATTATAAGAAGCAAATACAGCTATGTTAGTACATAAAATTGATCAAATTCAGTTATAATATATTATGGTCCATGCAAAAACTAAACATCTTTATGAACCGTTTCCTCTGTCTTTTACTCACACAAAATATAAATGATTCACTATTTTATTCCAGCAGACACATGGCTCAAACTGGGAAATACCCCAGTGTCTCGCGTTCCCTTAAGGCTAAGTACAGGGTGCAAGGGCGGTGCTGGCGCGAGTGTCTACCATGGCGGCTGGATCATGAGGTGGAGGCTGTCCTCTCCCTCATGCGTCACGCCTCCTCCTTCGCTAGCATGGCTGCTTTAGTGACGGGGCCTGTAGAGGGCCAAAGCCTGCCGGGTTTCCGGGGCTTACGAATTACCGTGACCCCGGTACGTAAAGGGCTTGTGAAGGACACCGTGGATTTACCGCTAAAAAAAAGCATGACTGCTTCGCAGAAGGAGGTAGCTGCTTACCACTCCGTCTCACCCTGCAGCATGTCGTCGATGAATGCTGGGCGCAAGAGGTCGCAGCCTTAGCCTGCCATTATTACTACGCTGTGAAAACGTTGGTTTCATTCGTTTAAAAAAAGCAGTCTGCCCGCTTTAGCACTCGCGTAAGTTCGTCACCTAGGTCACGGCTTAAAATGGATATCGCACCCCTCAGACAACCCACTTGCATAGACATAATAATAAGGCATATCGTGACTCACAGAATTTTAAACATTATTAAGTAATTCATTAAAATGAGACGTTTATTACCTGTTATGCAAGTTACACTATAGGACTCGTACTTTTTGCACGCTATAGCAATTATGGAAAAGCAAAACTAATTGTTTTGTTGTTTTAATCATATTTATTTTAACGATTTATTAACTTGTGTAACCTTCGCAACATAGACAGTGACCAAGCTATTGCACAGTTTTTAAGTACCTAATAACAAACAAATAAAACATATTTACAATAAGAAATTAATATTAAAAATAAAATAAAACATAAAAATAGAACACTATAACGATACAAGACAAGAGAAAATACAAAATCATTTGTCAATCCTATGAAAGTTAAATTCAAAATTTTAAAGATAGATGGAGCATACAATCATCAGAGTTCAATAATTTCTGAAAGACAATGAAAGTCAGGGGGACTTCACAGTATTTGATGAACACAGGGTCGGGCACTTTTTTTTATCGTGGTAAAATCATCAAATGAGTCCTAGGGCAGGGCGGGAGGGACTGTCAGACTCATACTGACTAAAATCCACGGTGTCCTTCACTGGCTAGTGAAGTATCGGGGTCACGGTAATGGGTAAGTCCCGCGACCCCGGCAGGGTTGAACGCTATAACAACTTTAGTCCGCGCATAAGTGCTAGTCACCGTAACACTTATTTTCGTCAGAGACTAACTAAACGCCCAAAATTAATAGTCTATCTCAATTCTTATCCAGTTCCTCTGATCCTGAAAGGTATTTCTGCCATGTTGGACATCTTTAAGACACGCATACGCAAATACGGTAGTTGATTGGTTATAGATCAATATAGCAATCAAAATCGATTAATAATTCCCCACGTAAGTAATAAAATACACAAGAAACTAGATGCCATGGTTGGTATAGTAGCGGCTCAGTATCAACTTATTTTATAGCTAGGAACAAGCTAAACGTGTGTTTATTGATAATTATAATATATTCATTGGTAATTGATGGTGACAAGCACCTGCGCGAGGACTGTAGTAAGATATGAAGAGACAAAATGGTATACCATATTATTTGGGGAAAGCTGTGAGTCAAATCATACTCAATCGCACAAAGTTGAATATCACAACATAACTGAAAAAAAATACTTCATCAATTTGATCAGGACACAAATATCACAATGTAATATGACAAATTTAATATTATTTACTAGATAATTTACTTATTAAATTATTCTACCTTATTTACTATGTAATACATAATATAACATATTAAGCTATTCATTAATTATTCATCCTTACAATTTTTGTGACAATTCATTTTACATTTGCCAGCCCCACAAGTAGACTTTTCCTTCCCATTTTCAAAACAGTTCCTATTTTCACAGAAACCGTTATTATTATTGTTATGAGCAACATCATTACCATTAACAGGCTTACTTAAATCATTTTTAAGATAATTTTTAGCTTCATGTATTTCCTTATTGACACCATTTCCAAATTTACCTTTACCAGCCTCATTATTTGGAACACCATTGACTTTTGTATCAAGCAGTTGATTGTTACCATTGTTTGCGTTTATTTGTGCTTTGAGCTGTTGTTTGGGTTTTTTGATGTAAGTTTTTATGTAGAAGTCGATGAATAACACCAGCATGAACAGGTTTTGAGGCAGAAACACTGCGCTCACCCAACGTGGATATTCGCAATCAGGCTTGAACACTATTACAGCCATGTGCATCACACACCAGAAAAATTGCAGCTGAAAACGGAAGAATAATAAGAAAAGCATCATGGTTAACCGCCCAGCATTTTCTAATTATATTGGGGTCGATTTAGCTAAATTATCTAACTAGATTTGCCTGCGGCTTCATATATGTAGATGTCTAAATATCTGCCACGGAAACGCAGTACCAGGACAAACAATAATCTATACTTATAAAGCTGAAGATTTTGTTTGGTTGAACGCGCTAATCTCAGCAACTACTGGTCTGAATTGAAAAAATGATTTTGTGTTGGATAGTCCTTTTATCGAGAAAGGCTATAAACTACATAAAATCACGCTACGAGCATCAGGGGGGAAACCATAGGGATCAGCTAGTCTTTCATATAAATCACTGTTCAGTTGCATTCGCGTGAAAGTGTAACATCCATCCATTCTCATAAACATTGGTATTTATATTATGTTATAGTAAGATGGGATCCAGCTTCTGGAGAATACGACCCTTCCGTAAAATATAATAAACTAGCATTTGCCCGGGGATTCATTCGCGTTAGTTTATAATTTGTCAACCCTTGCAGCGCCATCTATTATCATATTGTGAACGTTATTGTTCTTTTTATTAAGAACTGAACTTTTTTTAGGGTGAAACGTATCCTATGTCCGTCTCTTTCTGACACCTGCAATGTATATGCAAAATAATCAGGATAATCGGTTTCGTCGTTTGGGAATGAATTAAGGTAGGTAAACTGAAGTGAATTGTCATCATTAATTCCATAGAAAAGTGTGTAGCTAAGTAACATGTGAGATTGTTATCAAAAATTTTATATTATCCACTTATCAGGTTGTATCTCGTGATCATAAACTGATTTAAATTCACAATGCTATTTTTATACACTTCACTTGTACGACTGTATGAAACTGAATTAGCGCCATCTAGTGAAATAATAAGTAAGTGTGTAATAGTGAAGTAACAATGGGCAATACACACAGACGTATTGTTCCTATCATAACCCGAATTGCAATATGGTAGGTTTATTAGAATAAAAGGTACAGGTTCTGTTAAGTTTTCTGGGCATTCCGAACAGATTACTTTAAGTTCCTGTGCACAATACTTACGATTTGCAACTGAGTGACATGTTTCTTTAACCAGATCGCGTTCTTGATGCTCGGCACGGCTACCGTCAGTAAATAGTACGAGTACATCACGATGTGCACGAACGAGTTGATCACGCCAACCAGCGTCCCATGACCGCCTGAAAATTGAGATATTTTTTAATGATAACATACATATAAACATAAACTTATGCCTGCTTTCCATGGGTAGGGGGACTGTCTCATCAGTAAACGATGATGAGACACTCCCGCAGCTCATTGGCTATTGAAGGATCATCGTGGATTTTATTCAGTACAAGTCTGACAGTCCCCTTCCGTGCCACCCTGGGTAGGAGGACTCATTAAAAGATTTTAAAGCGACACAAAAATGAGACTTTTCATGAGGGTGGGCGGAATTACAGAGCGCCACCTCCGACGTTCCTTACATACTCCTTCTCGCCACATCCATATTCTTACATCTGGTCATGCAAGCACGCCAATTGCGAGTACTAGGAATAATGATGAGAAAATGTTTTGTCAAAAACCATTTGCTTAGTTCAACCAAAGGTAATACGCATACAGATATTATGGAAAATAACTTATCAGTACGTTTATCAGTTGTCTAGTACCCATAACACAAGCTCTGCTTAGCTTGGGACTAGATGGCGTTGTGTGATAGTTGTGGAATATTTAATGTAATTAATTTTAACTTTGTTGTATACCTATTATTTATTTATATCAATATTATAAAGCTAAAGAGTGTGTTTGGTTAGCGCTAATCTGAAACGTTCAAAAGAGGAAATAGAAGATCTAGCTTCTGAATGTGAGTTGCGATGGCCTAATTGGTAAGGCGTCTCGAGTACTAATTCCCACTCGAAGCTGAATTTTTCTTTCATCAAAAATCATCTTTACTACAGGTTCGAATTTAAAAAAATCTTTTTGTGTTGAATAGTTTATTTATCTAGGAAGGTAACTCGCTATATACCATCACGCTATGACTGACAGGAGCCGAACAGCGAGGGATAAACTACAGAGAACAGCTAGTACCTGGATTTATATATAAATGCTTCTACGGTAGCTTTTTTTTTATATCGTGGTAAAATCATCAAATGAGTCCTCCCACCCAGGGCAGGGCGGGAGGTACTGTCAGACTCGTACTGATTAAAATCCACGGTGTCCTTCACGTCCTTAATAGCCCTTTACGTACCGGGGTCACGGTAATTCGTAAGTCCCGCGACCCCGGCAGGCTTTGGCCCTCTACAGGCCCCGTCACTATGCTGACACTCCTTGAGGAGCGCGTGGAACACAACGCGCGCCTCAAAGAGTGTCAGCAAATTGACGGGGCCTGTAGAGGGCCAGAGCCTGCCGGGGTCGCGGGACTTACCCATCACCGTAACCCCGGTACGTAAAGGGCTCGTGAAGGACACCGTGGATTTTAGTCAGTACAAGTCTGACAGTCCCTCCCGCCCTGCCCTGGGTGGGAGGACTCATTTGATGATTTTACCACGATAAAAGGTATATTTGTTACACGATATTTATTTTTAGAAATCACGGAAGGTGGTTCTTTTCAAGTTATCGGTCTAGATAATTAACATACACCAATTACTCACTTTTGAAACAGGGCAATGTCCGGTCATTTTGTGTTGTCATTTGTGTAGAAAAGTAGTGAACACTTTTTTTTTACTATTGTTTATCAACCTCGATGATTTATTGTTTCTTTTTTTTCATAATTCAACCCTAGAGATGATTAAATGATAACGACTGTTTTTAGGTCACGTCGGCGTCGTAACCAAAAGGTCGAACAGGCATTCGTCGGCCATCCGCACAAAGCGTTTTTTTTTTTATAAAGTTCAATATCATTTGAACGTGTTGACTCGTCATTCACGGTGTTCGGTGTTTTTACCGAACACCTTAGATTGCAATATCGGCGTAGCGCGTTGACCTAATTAATTATTACTTAGAATAAGTGAAATTATATTATTATTTTTTAGTGCACTTTCGTCTACCGCGTTAGCCGGGTGTATTCAAACATTTCATCCAACATTTCGTAACATTTTAGTCTTTAAGAACATTCCAGTGTGAAGTAATAAACAGTGTTTCCCGTAAACTGTGTTTCACCTCAAAAACACCGACACCTCGCGAAGTACCCCGACACACGGGATGATGGTGGGTTATGACGTGGAGTAATTGGCGTGATAAAAAGCATATTTTTTTATTGAAACTATACTTTTAACTAATCTAGGGCTAAAGAGGAGAAGAGGAGAGACCTTTCACGCCCGGCATTGGTCGAGGCCATACTGCGGGGCGAGATGGAGTGGGAAGCGGTCGCCTCCTTCTGCGAAGCAGTCCATGCTCGCGAAGGAGGAGGCGAGCCGCGTGAGGGAGAGGACGGTGTCCTCCCTCCACCCCAGCCGCAGTGGTAGACGCCCACGGCGTTGAACGTCGCCAGACGATCCCCGGCCACCGTAGGCGCGGGCATGCGGGCAGCGAGTAATGGGCAACTAGCTCTCCGACCATGGACCATGCCCGGGTCAACGGCACGTTGTGTTCCACGCGCGCCTCAAAGAGTGTCAGCGAAATGACGGGGCCCCCCTGTAGAGGGCCAAAGCCTGCTGGGACCTTGCACCTCTTTGCACTTCACCAGTGAGGTCTTTCTTCATCGATAATATTCATGGCGATTCCGCCAACTTGAACTTCATAACACAGACAGAGCTATTTCGCTTAGTTTTGGTGTATTCAAGATATATTTTCAACTAGCTGTTCACCCGCTGCTCTGTTCTTATTGGTTTTATAATGATGTTATTAGCCTATAGCCTGACTAGTTAAACGGACTAACTAAATTAAAAATATCGTTTCAATTAAAACTAATGTTTCCTAAGATTAGCGTGTTCAATCAAACAAACAAACTCTTCAGCTTTATAATATTAGGCTTAGATTTAACTAAGCTTTGTTAAGCTCAGTTAGGTTAGTTTTGTGTACAACATAGCTTAGGTTTCGGTGTGCAACTTGCATAAATAGAACGGCTAATGAGCGGTCTCATTGAAATATTGATCTGGTTAAGACAACATAGGAATGGATTTAAGTATGGAGGAGGAACAGCAGTAATAGTTATGTTACCTGGTAAATACGTGACTGCGCCCCATATCAATAAACACATCCCGGTGTGATGGTAGATATGCAGGAAAGATATTTGGTTGAACTTTTTACGAAGCACGAAAAACACCTGTAACAAATAGATTTCAAATAAGTAAAAAAATTGGCATAACTTAAAGGCATATTTTGTCACGATAGATGGCGAGATGATTAAGACCGCTTCATAAAATACTGGACCAGGACTGCAGGTTGCTGCAAGAAGTGGAGAGAGTAGAAGTTCTGTGTGCGACACGCTACGCAGCAGTCGATTGCTCAGCCCCTGCGCCAATCGTGTCGTATCCTGTGCTGATCGTCGTAATAACCGAAGGATTATTATGTGCGGACCCGTGCTGCAACTATTTTCTCCAACTCGGTTAAACACGGGACCTCTACGTGAGTAGTTATGGTCCGTGCTCCAACTGATGATCGGTACAGTCAAGTAATTAAGGAAAATACACAGTTCAATATTGTAATCAGTAAAATATCCTGTAAATAATCCTGCCGGGGTCACGGAACTGTCTAAACGGGTAAATTATAGATTACTTTTAATTGTCAGCATGGTTAGCGGAGTGGCTGAGCGATTGGACTGCTGCGCTGCGTGTCGCGGGTTCGATTCCCGCACGGAGCAAATATTTGTATGATCTACAAGTAGTTGCTTCCGGTCTGGGCGTTTGTGTATGTGAGTTTATTTTTTTGTAAACGTACCCACGACACAGGAGAAGTTCATAGTGTGGATCAACGTTTAAAAAAAATGGCCCTTGAATTGTTTAGATTTGTCTTAGGTAAGAAAAATCGGTATTTGGGCAGTTTTATTTAGGCTAGATTAGCATCTTCACAAAGTGCAAAACTTTAGTTCGGTCTAATTGTAGTCGCATTGTAGAAGAGGTCAGGTTGTGGATGATGTTGATGAATTTAACAATTTCTTCACAATCATTGCACATGCAAGAAGACCTTGTTTCTTTCAAAACAATTAAATAGTTAGTTGAGCTAATTACTAAATACGCATTGTTTGATAATGTTCAGTTTCTCGGGTCACTGTTGCAGTTTATAGGAATGCAAGGCTAGAATATATTACCATATTAGATTCTATGATGCATATGGAATCTTATTTTGATTTTCAGTAAGAATTGGAATTTGTTTTTTTTTTTATAATATACAATGATACGGGAAGTATCACTGTATATGCACTGTATTGAAGTTTTGCAACAAAAAGGTTTCTAGAAATTTTCTACGTGTCCTGTCATAGATTGCTAGATAAATGCCATCTGCACTTCTTTTGTTCAAGATGGCGGATGCGGGACAAGAGTTGCACAGCTCAAGGTTTTTGAAGTGAAAACTTCTTAACTTTAACATTTTTTATCATCGTAACAATTGCGAGTTACAACTTGTTTAATTATACATAATTAATCACTTACGTAGCTTCATATTGATATTGACGTAATCGATTTGCAATTGCATTTTCGTATTTATGCAGGGTATTTCTTTTAAATTAACCAACAGAGGAAATCCGCCACAATAAGAGATACGGAAAAACCTTATAGGAATCATTAGCTTTTTACTACAATAATAACAATTTTGATATATTTATTTTTTGATCAAGTGTAAGTTTCCACAAAAATGAGTGAAATTGCCCAATTTGTTTAATGATTTTGGCTCTTTTTCATCTAAAGATTATTTCATAAAAATCCAGACGATAGAAGTTGGTCAAATTTAGAAAAATATTTTGACATAGAAATTGTTAGAACGAAAAAATACCTATTTTTATGATGCTCTTTGGTTTCGCGTCATGTACGGATTATTTCATTATGTGGGAAAAAAAATATCAAAAGCAAAATGTTTTGAATTTTGAGTTATTCAATTCAATTCAATTCAACTTTTCTAGAAAATGTAAAATTTTATATCTTTCTCCTGTATCGTCAATAGTACGGGACCCAAAATCAAAACTGATAGTGTCCGTGCTTTACTCAGGGGGAGAACATAGGTGGAGCATGGCTCCTACCACGGGGTAGGTGGGGTAATAACAAAAAAAATATAGCATAATTTACTTTATACGGATCAACAAGTAAATTATGCCATTTTTTTGTTATTTCGTACATTTTATTATTCTTAATTGTATACCTACTATTTCAAACAATTTTAGAATAGGTGTGGATCAATATTAATGCAATTATTACCATACAATGTGAAACTTATAAATAGTTGTAATTTAACCCATTTTTTATGTTCTCAGTCAAATAATAATTTCTCTCACTAGCTGCAGACTTCTGTGCATAAATGAACTCATTATAATATATGAATACGTTACAGTTAAATACTTAAAAAAAAAACAAGTAAAAAACTAAACGTTACGAACAAAAAGGAATATTTCTGTATTTTATTGAGAAATACAAAAAACTTTCGAAAGCTATATGTATTTTATTTGCTATTTTCAACGCGACTTGTAGATAACATTAAACTCGTGTTAACTAAAACAATGTACATAAATAAGAGATTCTAGTATCATACAAAGAACCAGTGATTTACATACTACAATAACGAATAAATAAATGCAAAATAGCGAATTTCGTTAAAAAAAATACATACAATGCCAACTTTTAGCAGCAAATTAAATTGAATGGAACTTACCGTATCTAGTAGGTCGATGACTTTAAGTTGAAAATAAAAATAAACCATGCTTGCAACTTTCACAGGTTTTGGCTCATTTGAGAAGTCAACCGGTTCACAAATCCACTTATAACCTGCACCCCATCCCCACCCTACCTTGAGGGACTGTAAATAAAAAAAAAGTAATTCAGTTTTGTATGATCATCAACGAAAAGAAAAAAATACAAAGTTCATAGCGGATTCGTCAAGATGATCAAGGATGATTTATTGTATCCCTTTAGTACAAACAAAATGGTGAACACTAACACTGCTCTACACAAGGCGTACCAAGCATGGGTCGATACTCAAAAGCGCAAGGCGAATGATGTGACTCAGAAGAAGAGAGCCTTCAACAGGGCTGCCAAGTCCTGCAAAAAGGCGATGCAAAGGGCACGATTCGATCATATTAGCAGAACAACATTTATTAGTGATCTGGTCCCTGGTTAAATCGGCCGATTCAATCTTCTGTCACCCCATTCTATCATCACTGGTGAGACCCGGTTCACTGGCCCACTCAGCTTAGGAGTTTGCTGTATATTCGCGTCTGAACTCAGACGGCGCGAAGACACCCTTTCCTATAGGATGTGAGACGATTATTCCGGTGAGAAGGAAGTATATAGAATGCTGCGTTCCTGTACGTGAAAAAGCCAGTGACCCTGACGGAGCTCCAGCAATTGTTCACATTGGCAATTGAGCATTTTCGTTTACGTAGGCGATGTAGTGGCCAAACACGAAACTATCGTTAAATAATAATAATTAAAAAAAAAGCAATAGTCGTAGTAGTCGTAGTAGTAGTTTGTTTAAGTAGTTACAAAAGCAGAATTAATTAAAACAAAATACTCACATTAACAAACAAATACAAGCAAGCCACAATTTGAAAAGCATTGTACGCTATTAAAACTTTATCTAAATTGAAAGGTTGGCGATGCTTCATATACTGTGGTCCCCATTTTAATACAAACATTAAATATATACCGAGTAATGTTAGTATTTGGTAAGGCTTAGCTACTAAAAACCAGTCTTTTGTCCTGGGATCTGTAAATGAAATAACAACGTAACATTATTGTATTGGCTTCATTCTGAGCACTGGTAACCGCCCAGACTTATGAGGTCGAGGCCGTTATCAGCGAGGCACATAACTATGTAATTTATTTCATCTCAACTGCTCTCAAAACGGGGAAGGAAAACATTGTGATGAAATCGGCATGTCTACCAACAAATAATCCGCAATATAACCAAAAAAAGTTGGAGACATGTGACATCTACCAACACGGACTGACCCCGCATGGTGGGTTACAGCCTACTCCCTCTCACAGACAGAAAGCTTGTGTCCCAGAAGCGAAAGCATGCGTCCCAGTTGGGTATGCGGACGGCGAGTAATGGATGACTCGCGGACGGCGAGTAATGGATGACTCGCGGACAGTGAGACATGGACCGTGCCCGTGTCGTGCTCCACGCGCGCCTTTATGAGCTGTCAGCAATCAAACGGGCCCCCCATTAGAGGGCCAAAGCCGGCTGGAATCGCAGGACTGTCTCATCAGGTAACTTAGATCCTGGAACGTAAAGGGCTATTGAAGCAACACCGAGGATTTTTTTCAGTACAAAACTGACTGGTAGTGCTTTAAAAGAAGGTGGAGACACGGAGTCACGATAGCCAGGCCCAAAGAAATCGTGTTATATAATAAGCCCTTTATTACATTTTCTGGGTCCAGAATGTAACCACGTCAGTTCTTGCGTATTTCCTTTAGTCTTTTCTTGTTTAGTTCCTATTAAAGTGAAGTGTGAGGTACTCCAAGAGGGTGGATCATCGTTCTGCGCAATAAAAAAGCTAGCCAGCTCCACATAATATGAATGGCAAATGACCACGTATAAAAGTGCCTACAATTTTGTTTTGTTATTGGCATCATGCTAGTTTATTCATCAGCATGAAAAATTAGCATTTGCTTATTAAATCAGATGACATGCATGAAATTCTGATTTGGGAACAAATAAATTATGCACTTCAACTGTGTGGGACATGTAGGTATAAATGATGGTGTAAACCAAGTAAATAAAAGGTAAGTACTTACCAGGTAACTCTTCGAACAACAATTGATATCCTTGCCACGCGAATTTTAAAAGAACCGCCATTTTTCCTTAAGTTGAAACCGTTTGCTGCGTCAAACAGATTTATTTGATCTTCTGAAGCTGTGACTCGAAATACTTTTATCGAATCTCTTAAAATGATTTATTTCTCTTAGTTTTCTGAATTTATGCTCAACAGAAACAATCGTATCATTGTTTTTTTTTTATTGTATATTTTATTTT
Source organism: Agrotis puta (assembly GCA_943136025.2). Taxonomy (NCBI): domain Eukaryota; kingdom Metazoa; phylum Arthropoda; class Insecta; order Lepidoptera; family Noctuidae; genus Agrotis; species Agrotis puta. Next base: position 3,247,084 of record OW964168.2, read on the forward strand.
ATTTAACCATTTACATTTTTTAGAGACCTACTACTAGATCGATAACTATCATACGACTAATTCGATTCTTTTACATTTCATACGATAATTTGAGTCAGGTTAAAGGGGTATGAATATATGCATTTTAATTACTAATGTCACCATCTTTTGTTCAAAGGAATGTGTTGCAAAAGGCCAAGTTAGTTCTGCCTTTGTAGTTGATAGGTGTGCGTTAAGTTGTAGAAACCAAAAATAAATTAAAATAGATACGTGTATAAGTCTGACAGTCCCTTTCGCTCAATTCGCAAGGGAATGACTCATTTGATGATTTAACCACCTAAAAAATCCCAATCAGGTACCTAAGATTTGTTTTCGCTTGTTTAGTGAATAGAATAGTCGATAGGATCTTTTTGTTTTTCTGATTCAATTTAACTATTATAAAAAAAAAGTAGTACACTGCCATAGATTCCACATCTAGTTATTATCACTTTTTAAATCCTTGTATAATTGTGATCGCTTACCCGCTTAGTTTTCTTTTTTACAATATGTATCTTATGATTTTTTTAACCAATTAGTTCTAAACGTCTATTTCTATACGCTTACACATTTATGTATTTAAACATGTTTTCTGAGTAAGTGAATTATTGTAAACTCTTTATGAGAAAAATACGTTCTTTAACCACATTAAAATAACTTGAACAAAAAATTAAACCGGCAAATAAACGTTGATCTTCTATGATTGATTGTTTGGCGCCGCCTCAAAATTTATATTTTCAGTTCGATGTTTCGTTGGTTTAATTTTTTGTTCAAGTTATTTTAATATGGTTCAAGTTATTTAAGGTCTTATATTTGGCTTTTCAGTTTTCAACATGATCGGAGTGTTTATACATCGAGAACCCGTCTTCAGTTTTGTCATTGTCAACGTCATCTATAGTATCTACTGCATTAACCGTTGAGGACCTCTTGCAATCGATGAATGAAATGACCCCAACAACGAAATAGTTATTTTTAAGTGTTGAAGACCTCTTGAAACTGGTTCACAACATAACAGGGTTCTGGAGCTGGTATGGTGATGGGCCATCATCATAATTATCATCTTCTCTAGATCTCTGCAATATAGTAGTGTCCTTAGTACTAAATAGGGTCGCTTGATTTCAGCAGGATCGGTTCACGGGTCGCGGGACCAAGGGATTACCGTGACCCTAGTACGTAAAGGGCTATTGAAGGACACCGTGGATTTTAGTCAGTACACGTCTGACAGTCCCTCCCGCCCTGCCCTGGGTGGGAGGACTCATTTGATGATTTTATCACGATAAAAAAAAAGGATCGGTTCACAACGGGAAATTCCGTGGGAAAATTGACAATAAATTCTATTTTTTCTACTTTCACGGATGCAAATGGTACAAACTTTGAGATATACACTTTATGACGCAAAAACATTTGTTAAAATCGGATCACGCTCTAAGTTACGCGGGGTTAAACATTAAAAGCGTGTCGAATTGAGTAACTCCTATATTTTCGTCGGTTTAAAAGGTGAACTTTGCTTCTTGTCTCTTTTTACTAACTTGTTTTGATTTGAATAGCTCATTGAAATTTAATGTGAAGACAATTCAGTTTATTTAATTATATTCAGATTCGTGACCCCTTGAGTTATTGTTAAAATATCATACATACTGTGCCACTGCTATTTTAATTTTTACCTTATCAACACACAAAACTTCCGTAATGGTTAAAACCATATCATATTTAGTTTAAGAATTAATAGGTCAGATAGACGGACAAAAAGTGTGACTAACTATTTGGTTTTTTTATAAAGGTATACAGGCCCTTTATCATCATATTTAAAACCATACTTTACATAAATAGAAGTCATTGTAAATGTTTAGAAAGTCAATTAGTACGTGTCATTGACATTCTTGATGATTAACTAACATTTTAAACTTTAATTTATTGGCACGAAGGTAGAACTTCGTTTGGAGTATACTTTGTTTCGTTAACTGAGTTTGGTATAGGGTACGTTTCCCTTTAGCCTGCATTGTTATATTTATGTGGTTACAGTGAACGGAGTTCAAAACATGGAAGTACGCACGACGATAGACTTTTAAACAACTGTTAATTTTTTAAACTCACATGGCCACTAACACTGTAAAACTTCTTTAACCGTGATCGTGCGGAAATATGGAAAAATCGAAACAAAGTTCTAATGATAGCCGAAGTTAAATTGAATCCAAATCAAAGTTAAATTCTGGAAAACAGGACGTTTATATTGTCTTTTCTTGAACATTGCCCCAAGGCAACTACTATTACTATTCACTTTTTCAGCTGGGGAAACTAAATTGGTCAAAAAATTAGTCAGGTAACTCTCCAGCAAAGCATGTGTGTTCTATTATTAAGTGTGTATCATAAGTGTTTTCATATGGGATGTGCTACAGATAAGGCACGGTGCCCGCAATCCCGGTGGTTAGACCCCTCGTGGATGAGTGGCTGGAGAGGCGCCACGGTGCCAAATCGACAGCGGATACAGCTATTTTGGAATGTTCCAGTTTTGAGTTTGGTGGCAGGACACACCTGAATGTCACCGCTGTGTGCCTGGAGGATACGGTGGAGGTCTGTCCGTTTCCAGCGGTTGCTGGTTGGAGGTGATAGGTGGTGGCGACCTCTCGCATCCGGCCCTGGTTCAGGCCATATTGCGAAGTGACGGAATGGGAATCAGTCACATCCTTCCGCGAAGTAATAATGCTAGCAAAAGACGAAGCGGAATGCGTAAAATAGAGCCTTTCTCCACCTCGCAGGGGAGTGAGCTGGAGAGAAGGCTCTATTTTACGGAGATATGCTGCGCCGACTTCTATGATTACTTTAATTCTAATCGAAATACAAAATTTCTGTGATGACATTTACAAAACGGTTTGACGGCACGGGTAGCGCAGTGGCTGAGCAATTGGACTGCTGCGCTGCGTGTCGCGGGTTCGATTCCCTCACGGAGCAAATATTTGTATGTTCTACAAGTAGTTGTTTCGGGTTTGGGCGTTTGTGTATGTGAGTTTATATGTTTGTAAACGCACTGACGACAAAGGAGAAATTCCTAGTGTGGAGCAACATTTTTACAAAATAAAAAAACGAACAAAAAAACTTTGAACGTAGACATATTTTACTATCGGTATAAATTCGTTTATTGTAAGTAACTTATAAACTAAAACTTTATAAACTTAATTATTATATAAACTTAATTTCGTTATGATCTCACTTAAGAAGTTTTTCCCTTACACTGAATTTTAATTATATATATGTTTTTGTTATACCTATGGTTTTTTTATCCCATACGCCAATAACCACGAGCACTATTTATTTCAGTAAATAAATAAATAATATTGACACACTTTAGGTACGGTACTTATTTAAGTTATTTTTTAAATTCAATGTTGCATTCCCGTGTGACGCATAAAAGTACTTACACATCATTGTTATAAGGTTAAAAGTGAGTTAAATTACCGACTTGCTTTATATTGCAAACAAAAATAAGAGTAGACCGCTTAGAAATACATACCTTATACAACGAAATAAAAAATAAAACACATGTTAAATCAAACAAACTCATATCCTTTATAATATTAGTATAGATTTGCCAGTTATCTAAAAAAAAAAACAACATTTTGCATCACCTACCAATTTTGGACTAGCAACTGCACTGTTGCGTTATACTAAACAGTTATTCACAGGCGCTTCGGGGTTGTTAAAGAATAGTTCATAATCGCTCAGCCATAAATCCCATTTTTTTTTTTATAAATATTCCACAACTAACACACAACGCCATCTAGTCCCAAGCTAAGCAGAGCTTGTGTTATGGGTACTAGACAACTGGTAAACATACTTATATATTTCTTAATACATACATATTATAGATATATTACACCCAGATACAGAACAAATGATCGTGCTCATCACACAAACATTTGTCCAGGGTGGGGAATCGAACCCACGACCTCCGGCATAGCAGTCAGGGTCACTAAACACTAGACCAACAGGCCTGTCAAATTCCATTATTTATAGCTATTTAGGTGCCAGTCCCACTTCGGGCGATAAGGTAGTCGAGCAATGAAATAAAAATGAGATATTTGAGGCACGCTGAAAACTTGACCAAGACTTCTCTAATACACAGAATTGCAGATAGTAACGGTTACAATCCCGACTAAATGATCTGACTTTATTTTTTTTATTTAGATGTAAAGTCACCCAAGTCACTACTGGAGATGACGGGGCCCCCCTCTAGAGGGCTCGAGCCTGCCGGGGTCACGGGACTTACGAATTACCGTGACCCCGGAACGTAAAGGGCTATTGACGGACACCGTGGACTATACTAGTGTTGTGTCTGGTAAGTTTTCAATCATTGTCGGAGTAATATTAATAATAGCATTATTATGTTCTAAACTAGAAGAGAACTTTAATTGCGCTATGCAGGATTTGATAGTTGTTTATCTGTTGTTGCTTAGATGGCGCTCTAGTCGTACTTTTTGTTCACGACTGATTGAACAGACGCCAGCACTTCAATCTGTCTAATTTCTTTTGTAGATTTCCATCCTTATCACAATAGTGGAAGGTTAATGTTCGATTGACAAATTTACAGATTCGGGTAGCTGGCGTCTGTACTTTAAGCCGCGTTTCCACTTAGCGTGTTGTACCTACAAACTTTTGCTCAGAACAAACGTTCGTTCAGCTATCATAGTGTAATGTACCTAGTAGATGTTCTCAGTGAATATTGGAAAAACAGCAAAAATTTGCTCTGATCAAAATGTTTGCTCGACAGCAAAGTTGAAACGCGACTTCAAGATTCATAAGCAAGACGAAAAGAAATGATGTTTATTTATGGAAGTAAAATTAGGAGAGGCGTGTTTCGTACCTACTACTCTGAGAAGTAACAGCCGAAACAAACTTAGTCATCAAAGTCTCTTTTAAAGTCCAGACATTATTATGTAGATCAGGTTAAACAAGGCAGGTTGGTGAGACATCATCGATACCTAGCTCAATAACGGTGGGAGGTAAGTAAAAGAAAGAGTTATTCTTTCAAAAATGTATAAATAAAAGATTTATTTTCCTTCCTCATTCACTTAAGATACTTAAATTTAAAAAACCATACCGCCATAACTTAAAAATGTTTTAGGTACAATCGACAAAGTTGAATCATAACAAAGATCAAAGTCGTTACCATGGATATGTATGTTTACGCGAATGTGGACCTAATTTTTTTTGAATGTCTGTGAGAATATAAGCTTATGGTCATGATTCAACTTTGTTGATTGTACAAAAAATAATTACAATTAAATTCCAAAACAACCTTATCAGCAAGTCGTAGCGACAAAAGCGATGAAATATTTCTATGCAAGTATGAGAATAGCGAAGCTATTCCCTAACGATGGATATTAATAAATCTATCTAAGCCGAGACTTAATCTATACATTTATATATAAATGTTATGTTGGTTTGTGTACGTTTCAAAAACTCAAAAAGTTCTGCACTGATTGAGCTAAAATTTTAGCATGATATACAAATCCTAATATATGAGGAATGGTTTTATCTATTTTTAACATCAGTCACATATCCGCGACCGCGAAAAAACAGTTTTTTTGTGCCACAGCGAAGCGTGGCAGGGTACAGCTAGTATATTAATAAAAGCATAGCTATTGCGATCTTAGCGTAATATCTTAGCTGGGGGCAAAAAGCCCCCTTTAATAAATCATAATACATTTTAAATTTCGATTTAATTATTCTGTAATTACGAGTATTATCTATCTTATTGCTTAAGCAATAGAGTATAGTATTCCATTCCAATTTTATCGCTATGAGAAGAATCCTTATAGGTAACTTTTCTTTGATTCCCTGAACCTTACATTAATTATGCTGCTGCGACTTGCAGTTGTCATGATCTTCGGAATTATACCTTTAGCTGCGTCGGTAGACTATCAATTAAAACTAAATAATTTACTATAAACACTTAAAATCATGAAAGAAACAGTCATGTCACGTTTCACATACTAGTAACTCTTAAATCTTATGCAGGCGTCTTTAAGGCTTTCTCAAACAGCAAGTGGCGATGAAGATAGCGTGGCGTGTCCTTGGCGTAGTAACTTACTATGAAAATATATAAGTCGTCACACAAAACACGCCACGCTAGCGCCGATAAACGTTACATCCGACGCCAGCCTTTGGCGCGACAACAAAGGGAGGAGGATTTTTTTAAAAGAAAAAAATGACGGTATTTTAGCAGAAATCATTCGCATGAAGAATGTTGTCGCGATGCAACGTTGAAGGAGCGCGAGCCTGTGGCGTGTTTCCCGCATTGTAATAATCGCGCACCGCTAACGACACGACAGTGGCGCGTCGCGTGAGCGCCACTCTACTGCCTAGCCCGCTGTTTGTCAAAGCCTTTATTCCCATAAAACATACATAAGACAAAATCATGTTTTTGTCAGGAACAAAACACTGTAATTTTCTGCTTCAACTAATATTAGGCCTACTTAATAACTTAATCTTTCTTAATGCAAGCTGATACAAAACGCTCATTGGTTCCCTTCATATAGCTTACGTAGTAAAACTTTCCGAACATGTAAAAGAAAGCCAGACAATTGAACATGACTAAGCTGCTCAAATACTTGGGGTAGTTGCAGTTGTTTGAAGATAGGCTGTTCACGTTGAGGTAGACGACGATGCAGAACTGGATCTGAAAGAAAGAAAAACGATAAAGTCAAGAAAATAAATATAGTAGTGTAGACAAAATCCTCAAAATTCTTAAGGTATTCAAAATTCAGATCGACGCATTTTTTTTTCTTAACCTGGTTTAATCATCAAATGAGTCCTCCCACCCAGGGCAGAGCAGGAGGGACAGTCAGACTCGTACTGACTTAAATCCACGATGTCCTGTAATAGCCCTTTACGTTCCGGACAGATGCTTAGAGTAGAATGAAGAGGTATCCATAAGTACATCAGTACAGGATGATGAGTAAGAGGTGACTTGCCGGCCGATCATGGACCATGCCCGGGTCGACGGCTCGTCGTGTTCTACGCGCGCCTCAAAGAGCTGTCAGCAATCAATCTGAGGGAGCCCCCCTTAGAGGGCCAAAGCCTGTCGGTGTCACGGGATTAGCTCATCAGGTACGCGTGACCCTAGAACGTAAAGGGCTATTGGAAGACCACCAATCATCAAATGAGTCCTCCCCACCCAGGGCGGGACGAGATGCACTGTCAGACTCTTACTGACTAATCTACGGTGATCATTCAATAGTCCTTTACGTTCCAGCTTCACGGTTACCTGATATCCGGCACGCTCTGGCCCTCTATAGTAGTGTGGGGAAAACTTTTTATCACTACATAGTATAAAACAAAGTTGCTTCCCGCTGTCTGTCTGTCTGCCTGTCCATATGTATGTTTAGATCTTTGAAACTGCGCAACGGATTTTGATGCGTTTTAATAGATAGCGTGATTCAAGAGGAAGATTTATATGTATATAATATGCATAATATAGTAGAGATTGAACCCGAGTGAAGCCGGGGCGGGTCGCTAGTTATATTATATAGTAATAACTTTCTTACCAGCTGCATGCTAGTGAGGTGCTTCTTCCACCACAAATACTTCTGGTACTGAGGTCCAAGTCCAGAGATCAGGTAGTAGGTGTACATGACGACATGGATAAACGCGTTGATGGAACCTTCGGGAACTGCTTGTCCTCCTGAAATGTCATCATTACAATCATGCATTTGAATCAATGCATTTACACAAAGAACACATCAAAAAAGTTTGAAATATCGCAATCTTTTTTCTAACTGGAGATTATAATTATTATTTCTTCTTCTTTTATGATTTTTTATTTAAACATTTAGATTTAGAATATAAAACAGTTCAATTCTTTTTCTATAAAATTTATAAAAGATATCAGTTTGTGCTAGTGATCATAAAATTAAATGAATTATTATCATTCAAATAAACTTAGAAAAAAATATATTCAATAATAATTAAGTAGGTAAATGAGAAAAAAAAACGAATAAATTATTTATTTAATTATTGTGTGACATTGATTCCAAAATATTCATACATTTTTTATAAATAAAAAGGATTAATATTGTACTACAAGTGAGTGCTATAAATCAAGGTCTTTGGCTCAGAAGGCAACTTATTGAAATTCTACACGTTTCAATTTCATTTTGTATATTTCGAGTTCGATTTTTTATTGCAGTGATTAGTGAATTAAACAGGGTTATTTTTCACTGACCCGCCAAAATTTTAAATTAAGATTTATAATAGACGTCAAACTGTCGCCCGAACGGTGTATTTTAAATATACTAGCCAAATTAAAAAAAAAAACGTGTTTGAGCTAGACTGTCGACTACGTTATTACGCATTGGCTTATAAGTTTACCACTTGGCGAGGTAGTGGTCAAACTCGAGCCTATTGTTAAATGATTAATGAAAAAAAAAAACGAAATGTACATTGATACCCATGAATCTGCTTTTTAGTGGTGTGTAATGAAATCTTAAGAAAAATCAGATACTTTTTTTTTTAATTAACCGCCTTCAAAAACCACCACAAAAAAAGTGTAAAATAACTTTTCTTTCGGAAGTCAGTGGCTTTGTTTTTTAATTAATAAATAAATATTCCACAACTATCACACAACGCCATCTAGTCCCAAGCTAAGCAGAGCTTGTGTTATGGGTACTAGACAACTGATAAACATACTTATATATTTCTAAATACATACATATTATAGATAAATTACACCCAGACACAGAACAAATGATCGTGCTCATCACACAAACATTTGTCCTGGGTGGGAATCGAACCCACGACCTCCGGCATAGCAGTCAGGGTCACTAACCACTAGACCAACAGGCCTGTCAATTCATGAACTTCTTTGCCTTGTGTTTTACATCTCTGACAATTTGGCAGGTCATTGGCAACCTCGTGGAGTAACAATTGTTTAATTATTAGAATATTCTTAATTGATAACCCAGCCAAAGTCAACGTATCATTGATGGTATGGTTGGTACAAATGACTGATTGATTGGCTGCTTTACAGTCTCCGTACCGAAAAAATATTTGTATAGTTCATATAAATATTTTACAAATATTTCATACAAATACTTTTTCCGGGTAACACCGGGTAACAAGTAGTTGGGATTCCAGGTCCGGTTTTAGTCGATGTTGTGGTGACATGTCGACTACTGTGGCTATTTGCGGTCGGATACGACATCGTCCCTTTGTATTTTGTCTGGGCCCAATCAGAAAACCAGGGCTGTGACTTTTTTTTAATGCCACAACATCTGTTGAGATACCGGCCTTTTGGCCTCATACATTTTTCTCACCCATTTTGTTGTATTATCTATTTTTACTTGTTTTCTTAATTTTTTCTAACATATGTTTTTTTTTGTTTATATTTATCTTGTTTTTCTGTTATGTGTAAGTCCAATAAAAATAGTTTCTTTCTTTTCGGATTTCAAATATTATTACCCACCTGCAGCATATTTGACCGAGATCCATCCAATGATAGGCATGATAGTGTGATGGTACAGATGCAGGAACGACACCTGTCTATCCTTCTTTCGCAGCACAAAGAAAACTGTATCAAGAAGCTCTGTTATCTTCGCGAAGAAGAACCACCACACTCCTGAAGCCCACTGAAACAAAAAAAGAAAAGGTTTCATTACAAAAATAAATAATTTGTGTTCTGCCTACTATATAATTATAAATGATGATCCATTTACTCGTTTGGCACATGTTTGAAGTATTGTGGGCTAAGACTGCTCCAAAATGGGTCTGAGAAATGAAAAAATGAAACCGTCCAACAGCATCGCCTAATCATTGCTAGGAGACTCGCCGTCCGATCATGGCTCACGCCCGGATCCACGGTGTGTCGTGTTTCACGCGCCCCTCAAAGAGCTGTCAACAATCTAACAGGGCCCCTATAGAAGGCCAAACGTAACGTAACCTACCAGGAACGTAAAGGGCTTTTGAAGGAACACCGTGGGTTTTAGTCAGTACGAGTCTGACTGTCCCTTTCACTCACACCAGGGAGGACTCATTTGTTGATTTTAACAAGTAAAAAAAAAATACCCGTAAGATAAATGATAGTGATGCCTAAACGAGGGGTGGTTGAATCAAATCAAATCAATTATCAGTAAGAAGTATGAGTGAGACAGATTTTTTAAAAACAACTTATTTAGATCATGTTCTATCATTGAAAGTGTGCTAAATATGTCATCATAGTAAGAATCATCGTTATTTCCCAAGGTTATTGTTGATTTGTCAATAGACACTTTTTCGTAAAAAAAGACTCATAATCACCCATAGTGCCAGTTAAGACATCTTAACCCACAACAAATTCATAGAAAATCCACTGTTACAAATACGTAAAAAAACCCAGATTTTAGTAACAAATTGCTAAAATCAACATACTAAAGGTTTCTACGCACATAAGCGGGCCGGCATTGTCCGGTCGACAGTATTTTTAGAACCACAGCCGAGCCGAACCAATTACAAGACATTTTGGGTTTCGAACAACTTCTGCTGATTTTGTTGTTCATTCGGCACAATTCGGTTTTCATTCGGTCATAGTCGAACTGTAAACCGACCAGCATAAGCCGCGAAAACTAAAGAGATTATGTGCGGCCGTGCGGTTTGTGAGTCGCGAATATCCATACCTTCTATTCAGTTTTACGGCTCGGCTGTGCCGATTAATGTCGGCTCGCTTATGTGTATAGCAACCTTAACTACTTCCGCTGTCACTAGTTGGAAGCTAATATTAAGGTCAATATTAAAATGACGCATACAAGAAATTCCAAGGGATCAGCAAAATCCGAGTAAATATTGACAAGGACACTATTACGTGATTTTTCTATGGAATTTGTGTATGTTTGCCACTAAGCAAATTTGTACCGTATTGTGGATTCTTTTTGCTTAAGAAACGATAACATTTTAAGGTGACTAATCGTAAATTGCTTCTGTATAATTACTGCTTTATGTACTTTATACTATTTACATCAATTACCTTAATTCTGTCTTACTCATCTGCCTAGCCTTTTCCCAACTATATTGGGGTCGGCTTCCAGTCAAACCAGATGCAGCTGGATATCAGTATTTTAAATGGAGCGACTGCCTGTCGGACCTCCACAACCCAGTAAGTGGGTAATACGATACCCCATGGTAAGACTGGTTGTCAGACTTCAGAGCTTCTGACAGTAACGACTGTTAAAGATCTACAAATGACAACCGGGACCAACGGCTTTACGTGCTATCCGAAGCACGGAGGAAACTCGCTACGACAGATGGTCTGCCATCCACAGACCAACCTCGGCAAGCGCGGCTTAACCGGGAAGATCGGCCTGTGCGGCTGTATTTATTTAGCCACGAGCTCCTTTATTCTGTCTTACTAATATTAATAAATGCGAATGTTTGGACGTTTGGACAGATGGATCTAGGTATGTACCTACATATCTATGAATGGATGTTTGTTTTTTACATACTCAATCACCTCAGAATGGTTTGAGTTACACGCGGGTGAAGTCGCCGGTTACCAGCTAGTGTTGATCATTCTAACAGCAGTATTCTGTATTACAAAAATTCTCGTCAATAATCTGTAAGATATTTATTTTATACTATATTCACGTTAGCTGATCGTTTTTAGTTGTAACTATAGACAAACATATTGCTATGCGAATTGACCACAAGCTCAGATTTTTTTTAAACGTTTTATGATTAATACGGAGTTGACATTAATAAAAGATTGACGCACTAAAGTGCAGAGTTTAATTTACAAAGGCTGTGTGACATGGTAATAAAGCAACGACTTCGACTAATAATTAAAATTCTTGATAGGTCAGATAGGCAGTAATATAATATTTTAATTAATAAATTTGGATTTCATATTTTACCACATATTTAATATTATAATGTTATTTATTATATGGTTGCTTTTTTAAAAGGTGTTTAACAAAAAAAAAACGACTCGTGTATGTAAATCACTCATTAACATTTCACCTCAGGTGGCCTACCATGACGTCTTAAAGCAAGAGTAGTTCCACTGTGGGAAGGAGACAGAGCTATACAAGTTGTCTAGTTCCATCTCGTTCCCACAGTGGAACTGCTCTGCCTCTGTAGGCCCCCGATACACGAGGTTATATGTTCAAATCCGTGCAAGTTCTAATGTGTATTTTTAATGCACGTGGAAAACATCATGGGGAAACCTGGACTTATTTGTCTGATCAACGCTAAAGCTATATCAGCGTGTGGGGTTCCAATAGGCAGCGTATTTAGCTCTGACACCAGAGAGTTTGACAGTCTCACATATAAGTAAGATTGGTAGACAAAGAACAAAATATTACAGGTTAGCCTGCTTCACTATTGACTACATCATTGCTTACCATCAGACAAGATAGTGCTCAATGAAACACGAGCCTATCGCTAAACAATAGTTATTTCTTATGCAAGGCTGCAAAATTGTTTTTTGGCGCGAGTACTTGAATTAAAAACTGAGCAAGCAAAGGAGTTTTGAAAACACCTTCCGCGCTAGCGCGGAAAATGGAGTTTTGCGCTCAGATTTCGAATGACAAATATAATCTTTCCGAGCGTGTGAGCTGACAAATAAAATAAAGGGTAGAAATAGATTTTTCTTTAACAAAAATAGTATCTCGTTGTATCTTTAAATAAAGTTTAAAACGTATTGTTTTACAATCACAAGTAGTTTACGGGTGTACAGGTGTTCTTGATTTCTGCCTAGTGTGCCTTCTTAGTTCATACATTTAACCCAAATTCTTGTAAAATACGTAATCCGTAGTACCGTTAATAAAATCGTCCAAGTAATATGCTCATAAAATAAAAACTACTGAATCAAACTGAAATAAATATTTTTATGGGATCAAACGACAGAAATACTACATCGAACAAAAAAAAAGAATCATCTAAATCGGTTCACCCAGTCGTCAGTTATGAGGTCTTCTTCTTCTTCTTATCGTATGGTTGATGAGCAATCTGGTGTCAGAGTTTAAACCGCCCGTAGGCCTCTGACATGGCTTCACACACCGTTGAAAAATCTCTCAGGTGTGCTAGTTTCCTCACGATGTTTTCCTTCACCGTTTATAGCAAGTGATAATTAATTTATAATACGCACATGAATTCTAAAAGACATTGGTGCGTGCCGGGGTTCGAACCTGCAACCTTTGACTTGGCAGTCCAACGGTCGCACCACTCGGCTATCACTGCTTTTTAGTTATGAGGTAACAAACATTTAAAAAACAGTCGAATTTAGAAACTCTTTCTTTTTTTGAAGTCTAGAAGAATATATGTAAAAGAATATATGTATCTGCAAACAATATGATCACGGTAGCGAAAAAGGATAAAAAAGGAGAATGGCCAAGAAGCCTTTTTTATACTCTCAAAGGACGGCAACTATCAAAAATTAAAATAATGCAATTTTAGGTACGAATCAATAACAATTATCAACACGTTTCCTCTTTTAACAATTTTTTGTATGGGTAATGTCCTTGTAATTACTTTACATTTTTTCGTAGTAAAAGGCGTGAGTTTATTTGTGTAAGACTAGCTGTTGCCATCTGCTTCGCTCGCTACAACTCGAAAATTATCTCACGGGTAGATAAAATCGGGGTAAAAACCATCCTATGTGTTAATCGAGGTTATTAACTATCTGTGTACCAAATTTTATTTAAACCCGTGCTCTCGTTTTTACGTGAAGAGTAACAAACATCCATCCATCCAAATTTTCACGTTTATAATATAGGTAAGAAGTAAGATTCATAACACGCAATTCATTACATTGTCTTTATATTATGAATTCAGTAAACATGGTCTTTTCATTTGAAACGTTGAAGTAACATTAGTTTTACGTAATATTTGTAACCGAGCCGAGAGTATGGCCAGGTATTCATAATATACTTTTGCTTCAACCACGAGTATACCCAGAAGAAACAAAATTACCAGGTATTTAGGAATCGTATCAGGTGGCAAACTGAAATTTCTGTTTACTCGCCAAGCTTCTGCCTTTCTAGGCATTCGTATGCAACAAGGATTGATTAAATTAATTTAAACCATTAGTAGTTTTTTTTTTTTTATCGTGGTAAATCATCAAATGAGTCCTCCCACCCAGGGCAGGGCGGGAGGGACTGTCAGACTTGTACTGACTAAAATCCACGGTGTCCTTCACTAGCCCTTTACGTACCGGGGTTACGGTAATGGGAAAGTCCCGCGACCCCGGCAGGCTATGGCCCTCTGCAGGCCCCGTCATTATGCTGACACTCCTTGAGTCGCCGTCGACCCGGGCATGGTCCATGGTCGGACAGCGAGTTGCCCATTACTCGCCGCCAGCATGCCCGCGCCTACGGTGGCCGGAGATCGTCTTGCGACGTCCGACGCCGTGGGCGTCCACCACTGCGGCTGGGGTGGAGGGAGGACGCTGTCCTCCGCCTCACGCGGCTCGCTTCCTCCTTCGCGAGCATGACTGCTTCGCAGAAGGAGGCGACCGCTTCCCACTCCTTCTCGCCCCGCAGCATGGCCTCGACCAATGCCGGGCGCGAAACCATTAGTAGTTGGAATTACTTTTTAATGATTTTGTGTGTGTGTATAACAAAAAAAAATCTTGCATATTCCCTATTAATGTACTAAAAGCTCAAGGGTGCAACCACAATAAAGTGATAAACACACAAATTATCAAGCCTTGTAATCGACGTGCGGTAATGCAGTAATGAAGGTGAAGAAGATGAAGATGCTATTAGGTAATAGCATACCAATATTGCGCAAATTATGTTTCATGAAGTTACCTAGTCAATGTAGAAGCACTCAAAATATTTAAAAAACCCAAACCTATGTAACACTTCCTAACTATGTGTATTAAAATGTGTGCAAACATATGTATTTATCAGCAGCGTGGGAGCACCAATAGTTGCAAACTAATCCCTTCGATTTCATAGTCAATGTCAATATCGTTTACAAAACGTAGCTGATTTCGACCTATTTATATGCAAATTCGATCCGAAATTATCCTCAGGTTGCAGCAAAAAATGTCAAATTGCCAGTGAAATTTCAACTCACGACCGGCCCAGTAACCCAATAATTTCACGAAAGTGGTTTAATTTTGCAAAGTAATCTGGTGCATTCACTCACGATTTCTTTGACTCAAAATTGTTCTCTGATTCGCCAGTTTTACTGAATTACCAGATCAAAAATTAGGGAAAGTTGTGTATTTGGCTCCCATATAGTGCATACTGGGTTTAAACTACTTTATAAGCCTTCTCGGTTATGTTCCTGTAGTCTATGGTATGGTCTACGATCAATGGTAAATAATCAGAGTTATTATATTTTTGTAATAGTGACATCTCTGCAATCATTATTCAAATTGATAAGAACAAACTTACCCTTTAGCCAAAAACTTCTGTAACCCCTCAATAGATGTCGCTATTTTATAATAAAGTAGCTAGGCTTATATCAATTTCCGCTAAGCGTTTCCAAACATCTTTCATAATAAGCACAGCTAAGGAGTGGAACTCTACCTGCATCTGTGTTTCCGAACGCATACTTTTTTGTTTAGTCCACACTGTCCCACGGCTGGACAAAGGCCTCCCCTAAGTTTATCCAAGTTTTAAGTGTGTGTCAAGTGTCCCCTAAACGTTTCCAGTGCCACTTCAAACTAGCCTTCACGGTATGATTCCAAATCGTCTCACTCTTTCTGGGTCGGCCTCGGCATTGCCGTCCATCTCCAGACACTGTGTGGCAACCTTTGGCCAACGGTCAACATTGACATTGATAGTCATACTTCAGCCTAGCTTACTTTCCGTCGTATTGCGAACCCTGTCCCGTTTCACTTCACATACAACGAACGAATATAATACTACACTAATATCTTCAAAGTTACAGAGAACAGATTTCTCCTGCGTTGTCTTGCCCCATCGTCGCTTTGTCTCTTTCATCTCTGAGATGGACCAGAGCCAATAAGAAACTAATTAAAAAACAAAGTAATTCATTAAAGTATGGAATTCACAAGGAATTAGTTGGACTTTGATCCAAATCGATTTATTAATTA
The DNA here is from genome assembly GCA_943136025.2 of Agrotis puta. Taxonomy (NCBI): domain Eukaryota; kingdom Metazoa; phylum Arthropoda; class Insecta; order Lepidoptera; family Noctuidae; genus Agrotis; species Agrotis puta. The sequence continues at coordinate 3,263,132 of OW964168.2, forward strand.
CGAGGTATTTAGTATCATTTTTCCTTGTATCATAAACTCTTCAGGATACTTTTGAAATGTAGTTAAAGTTTAAAACAGGAAAATAATAAAATTATTACTATTGACTCATTGTAAGCATTGCTCTGCAAACAGCAATGTTTCATAGTATTTACGTACCATTATAAATATTTGACTTGTAGGTTGATAGTCAATATTATTTTATAATTACCCAGGAAATACAAGTATGAATTCAGGAGTATTACAGGGAATTATTCGAGAAAAACATTGAAATTTATGCCATTTAAAAGTTTTCAACCAAACAAACTCTCCTGCTTTATAATATTAGTATAAATTTGTATTCAGGGCATTTCTAATTCAATTATCTTCTTCCTTGTTTCAGTAATAGTTCTTATTTTAAAAATGTCTTCAGAGTAACAAAAAATTGAAGTAAAAGCCGGTTAGATATCTGACCTTCTAACAATGTTGTATCTTAATCGATTGGTAATTGACTAACGTGATTAACTGCATGCGCATACGCATACATTTATTGTAAGACGTGAGAAACACCTTTACTAAGATAGCGAAGATAACAATGGAAAAGGTTTCAAGGCCTTATCATTATCTACAAAAATCATATACAGAAGAAAGTTTTGTAATTTTGTGTGTTTGTTTGTAGGAAGTAATCTCTGAGACTACTGAACCCATTTTGAAAAAAGTTACATTAACCCTGTCGTTCCTGAGTGACATGGGCTATATTTTATTTTCAAATTGCACCTGAGCGAAGTCAGGGCGGTAAGCTAGTACTAGTTAAAATATCGGATGTTTTATATTCCTTTATTTTCCGTTCATACTCCTTTCTCAATATTCAATCTATCTTTAGTCTTGCCTTACTAGAGATAGAAACCCTATCTATCTGTGTGTTGATGAGAATGGTGGTATGTAAAATGGGATAACGGGAAGCAAATTCTGATGATGCTCTGCAAGCAATCTTCGGCGAGTCTGGGTTTTATGGGCATTCTTCATTGCCCATACTTGGTATTATTTATGTATTGTCATACATAATACCAAGTACTTAAATAAGATGATAATTTATGATATTTGATATTCGTCATTAAACTTTTCAGTCGCAACATGAACATATTTCACAGTCGAGGTCCTTGAAAATTTGTTTTAAAATAAATATTTGATGTCACAACTGCTTACTTGAAAAAAAAACAATGAAAAAAAAACTTTTGAATGTTTCTAGTGAAATATTAATCATTTTTATTTGTATTTCTTTAATAGGTACTATATTTTTTAGCCTCTGCCAATCCTATCGAACATATAGGTATTGACATTAAGTTCAGATTCACCAACATGTTACGTAAAATACTGAATTTTAAAATAAGTGCTGAATTAAAGTAACAAAAAAGTACACCACATTGTTTGTATGGTAATTTATGATACTTTTTTTTATATCATACGATGTTTATAAAAAAAAAATCTACGCTTTGGAATGGGTAACTGGAGTCTTTGCCCAGTTATTATGGCTTAGACGTCATGTAGCTTTATCTTAACCTTTTTTTTTAATTAAAAAAAAAATGAAATAAATACTAGTCTTACCACAAAAAGATAAACATCTGTTAAACGCCTTTTTTACGTGGTAAAATCATCAAATGAGTCCTCGAACCCAGGGCAGAGCTGGAGGGACTGTCAGACTCGTACTGACCAAAATCCACGGTGTCCTTCAAAAACCCTTTACGTACCGGGGTCACGGTAAATCATAAGTCCCACGACCATCTCTTAAACGTCTGTCTAAAAGAATTGAAACTGCCAAACGACCTTTATATCAACGTGACATGTCGTTTTGACGTTGACAGTTTTTATGTAGTAAAGTTTGAGTTTTTGATTACTAACCTTCATACCTCGAGCACTCTCCGAATAATCCACTGAATAGCATTTGTTTTCGTAGCTCTCCATGAAGAAATAGCTCATTCCCTGAAAAACAAACATTCATATTTTTATAATATGTCAACGCGTGTGACAAAGTATGTTTTTAGATTTAACTTTATTACTCGTACAAGTACGGGTATCATATAATGATTAAATCATAAAACGCGATATTATTCACTTTGTTTATTATTATTTGTATAACAAACAATTTTTTTAAACAAATATGGACATTAAGTAATTTTCTATCTCGATTATAATCTCATTCATTGTCTTTAACCAATCAACGACCGAATTGACCTATCCGAGTCATAATTCAATCACAAGAATCCGTCAAAGAAAGTGAATCAGGATTTGAATTGAGATCGAATATAAATTTTGGGTGTTAGTAAATATGTTAGTTTAAAAATGAGTATCACAGCCTAATAACTGTGTAGAGAAGAACAAAGCAGTTCCAAGTAAATATTTAACCGAAACCTGACTCTAACATAGTTGAGAACCAAATGATCATTCAACCTGTCTTTTTTTTTATTGTGGTAAAATCATTAAATGAGTCCTCCCACCCAGGGCAGAGCGGAAGAGACTGTCAGACTCGCACTGACTAAAATCCACGGTGTCCTTCAATAGCCCTTTACGTTCCGGGGTCCCGGTAATCAGGCTTTGGCCCTCTTATGGGGGGACGGGGGCGTCATAATGCTGATAGTCTTTGAGGCGCGCGTAGAACAAAAGGCGCCGTCGACCCGGGCATGGTCCATGGTCAGACAGCGAGTCACCCATTACTCGCCACCCGCATGCCCGCGCCTACGGTGGCCGGAGATCGTCTTGCGTTGTCCGACGCCGTGGGCGTCCACGGAAATTAAAATATTTTATGACCCTGACCGTAGATTCTTTAAAAAAATCGGTTACGGCCCACACCGGTTTACCAAGGTCGGTGTAAGTAAAGATGGGAATGAAAATTATACGAGACAAAAAAGAAGTCATTTAATTGCCTTAAAAGCAATGTTTCATTACATCTACAAGGTAAGTATGTATGTCAAAGATGCTACTCTTGGCATTGAAAACCCGTTTTGACAGTGAATAAATCGTCTGGGATGTTTTTCACCATCGAAGATTTCGGTTATTTTTAGGGATTGAACTTTTGCCGTGATGAATTCCATTGCACTCGTTGCATTCCCCACTTTAACTGTATTTTTTCAGGTGTTCAATAGGCAAAAATATTTAAAAATTGTACTTAGTCCGTCAGCTAGAATACATTATCAAAAATTATTCGTTCCGTAATTTTTTTCTTTTGTCATGTATGCCTAAATTGTTGAAAATACGACGGCTTTTAAATTTCACAAAACATTACGTCTTCGTATAATTTTTACATATTACCGACATAACGAGCCACTTAGCGTTTAGTCTTTGTAAAAAAAATGACTACGTGCCCATTTATTTTTCAATACCCGAACTAACAAATGATATAGAATTGCAAGTCGTTGATGATGTCATCATGCCCATTATGCGCGCAGAAAAACTGAAATAGCCTAGCTATGCAACCAGACCGTTTTCAGGAGATGAGACCATGACATGATGATCTTGACATTAAATGTGGAAGTCCGTGTCATTTAATATCCTGGATTAAGATCCAGGATATTAAACTGTCGCTTGATTCCATAACCGAATTTAGGTCCCAAAAAGTTTTTTTTTTTTGGTGTGCAATCAGATCAGTATTTTGTAAGATTATCTCAACAAATAAACGTATACTTACTACAACAACTATATAAATACTCATGGCGATCTGAAACAAGTTATAGACCATCACGACATGTTTCAAATTGTATGGTTTCCTGTCTTTCATGTATCTTGGGCCAGCTTTGGTGCAGAAGTAGAGATACGTCGCCAGTATTGTCAGGAGGGGACCTGGTCCTCCTGCCAGCCACCAGTCTTTGGTACGAGGATCTAGAAAGGGAAAAAGAACGTTCAAAAGGTCATTAGGGACATAAGTTTCCTATGATATAAGTTTAATTGTTGAAGTGTGAATGCAGCCTATATCGTTTAATTATTGTCAATTGCCATAGATATTACGGATGTTCCTTTTTTTTCTCTGGTAATAAACATGCTGTCATTGCTACCACGCTCCGTCTTTTCTTTTATATTTTCCCTAGGTAATTCTGGAAATCAATATCCTGATACTAGTTTTCATTATTAATCAATTTTAGGAACTCTTTGGCCATTGTCCTTTTATTTCACGGTGTAATAATCATCAAAAATCATCCTGCCGCCTTGCCTGGACTGCTGACAGTCCCAGTCAGTAAAAGTCTGAACTCTTACTGACTAAAACCCACCTTGTTTCTTCACAAGCCATTGCTCTGGTGGTCTCTTACCATAATATTTTCGCTGTAAAACGATCGGCTCGTAAAATATTTATTTTTGATCATGTTGTCTTTAGCAGAAAAGTTAGCAAAAATTTTGTAATAGTAAAATAAAATACATTTAATTATTCTGCATACATGGTTAAAAAGAATCATAATAAACGTATAACGTAATAATCATGTTAGTTTCATTTAGTTTTCATTAGATTTATTTGTACTGATTTTTTTTTCAGTCTATAAAATACATCTAGGCCACATTTAATCTCAAACTATCAGTTTTAGACGACCTTAGTAATAAAATAACTGGTTGAAACCTGTATGTATAATAATGTTAATCCCTGCAGGTCCTATTAAGCGTGATGTAAGAGTACGAAAAGAACCTACCGCTTATGGGAATGTTTTATGAGGAAACAGGATGACGATTTCTCATTGTAAAAACCAAATAAATTACATACAATATGTCAGATTATCCTGAAAAAATTAAAGCGTTACTCAACTCACTTCTTTGTAAAAATATTGTTATCGCGATAAGGAAGAAAAAGTGACAGTGGATTTTTTCGTTAGGTCTCGATTATGTTCAAAAATATAATCAAGCTTACGCATAACATTACATTTAATTCAAAATAAGTGTAATGTACATTTTTTAATTCTAGTAACATTTTGTCATTAAACACATAATTAAAGTCAGCTGTATCAGAAATTCGAGAATCATAACTCGCATGATTTATTTAAATTTTATTGAGCTATCATTATTTTTAATCCAGAAAATTATAATAGTAATTATAATAGTTATGAAATGGCTCAAGGGCCTGATTCAGAAGGCTGTACTTTTTGATACGGCTCGTATTGTGAGGAGGTTCCTGTCTCTGGAGCCCTAACCATCGGTAGCTTGGACCCCGCTCACACACCGGTGGAACACCATTTTTTATATTTTTAAATGTTTATTTTTTTCATTTCTTTGTATTGTAAAAAAAAACTGAAATATGTACAAAAGATAAATAAACGAAATAATAGTTATTAAAATAAATAGATAAAACTTACCCGTCAATTCCTCAAATACATAAGTGTATCCCTGGAGAGCTTGCTGAACCATCGCCATTTTTATGTAAATATTTTTTATCCAAAACTACACTTTATTGTTATCACTATTTTATCCACTTATCTAGTTTTTTTTTTAACTTATTTAATTAACTTTTCTGTTATAACTATAAAAATAAACGTTCAAATATAATCCACTTAGCAAGCCAAACCGTCAAGCCTGCGCAAGAGTCACGTACAGACTACGATAAATCAAGTAACTATAAGTTTTATATTTCGCATCCTATTTGAGAGACCGCACAGGGTTTTTGGCGAAAATATAAGCCTGAATTACATTGGAAGTTTTAGAGAATGGTCAAAATATTCACAAGTAACAGGGGTTTTTTTTATTTATGTGAACATGCAACGGAGCACCACAAGCCGGCAGTAGTTCACACTAATAACAATATTTCTGTTATGAAACCGGAAAATTAACAACTATTAGATAATTATTAATTAATTAAATAATTATGCTCATGATTGATTTTACATTAGTTATCTCAAGTAGTTGTAATATTCAATAAGAATATTATTATTAAATTTTAATTATGTACCTAATGATTATATACAGACTATAAATAAAAACTTACTAGTAATATGTACAAGAAATAGCCTATAAGAATAGTTGTAATGGTTGATTTGATATCTCTAAAAGCGATTTATGCTCAGCACTTTCACAAAAGATGGCGTAGAATTGGGACTAACGAAAATAAAGGAGTTCTTTAACCAACAAAAGGATAGACTAACTGTAATAGAAATACCAATAAAACTATGTTTTAATTTAACGATATAATCACCGATAATTCACTATATCGACATCTTTCCTATTATTATTCAACTTTCTGACATACTGATAAACTGTCATATTTTCTTTTAAAAATAAGGCGCGACTCCTTATCATGAACACCTGTGTCAATTAGGAATGAGGTTGATAACACATAGGTCCCTTTACATCATTACATAGTATAAAACGAAGTCGCTTCCCGCTGTCTGTCTGTCCCTATGTATGCTTAGATCTTTAAAAATATGCAACGGATTGATGCGTTTTTTTTATAAGATACTGTGTTTTGAGAGGAAAGTTTAAATGTAATATAACATGCATAATATAGCAAAGATTTCAACTGTGCGGAGCCGGGGCGGGTCTCTAGTTTATTATCAACCTCTTTTTTTATCGATTTTTCAGGTATACATCATCTGCATAGCCTTTTTACAATTAAGTTAGGTTGGATTCTAGACAAACGGAATGTAGTTGGATATCAATATTTTACATGGAGCAACTGCCTATCGAACTCCCACAGCCCAAACCATCCTGTCACAGTCCGGCGTTAAAGGCAAAACCTTTGATGAGCTCGCTCTATCTTTTGTTTTTTTTTTTCTGTGGTAAAATCATCAAATGGGCCTCTCACCCAGGGCAGAGAGGGAGGGACTGTCAGACTTGTACTGACTAAAATCCACGGTGTCCTTCAATAGCCCTTTACGTTCCGGGGTCACGGTAATTCGTACAGTCCCGCGACCGAACAAATAGTACTTGAAATAAACATGCATTTCTATTTCTGATCGTCAGTCGTAAAACCTGTTTGATTGAATTCCGAAAAATAGTTGCAGTGATTATCGAATTTTGAATAGTTATTACCTAATAATGACTACATTAGTAATTTATTACACTTGCTAATTAGTCATTGTTTCATTAGTAAGGATCGTGTAGAATGTGTTAGTTAGATAAGAAGAGGTAGAAAGGTTTGATGCTATAATAATGGACAGAAAAAAATATTATACAAGCAAATCATAGGTCTCTATTAGTTGTTAGCTTGTATAATAACTAGTACTTAGGGGAACAGTGTATAAATCAGGAACAAGAGGTATAATGGGTACTTACACTCTTTAGGCATAATTAACACAACACTAACGTAGCACAAGCGCCATCAAGACGTTATTTGCAAGCGGCCATTAACAAATGGTGTCCTGTTGGCGCTTCTGCTACGTTAGTATTGTGATAAGTTTGCCTTAAGTGTGTGATTTCCCATAATATCTCGCGTCCCCGTCTTATACACTGTTCCCCTATTTGTTTCCTTACCATCGTTAAAATGCCAAAAAAAGTTCAACAATTTTCTTTTTAAAATATACTAAAAATATATATTAACCACAAGCAAAAACCGCAAAATGTAATAAACGTATTTTAATATTTTTTGACAATAATAATGACACAAGGTTATAAGGTTTTGAGGGTCAATGATACGTGATAACTTTTAACATTTAGAACAGGATATTTTTACGATTATTATCCTTGGCCGGCGCGGCGTAACTACAAAAGATACTATAACTAGATACGACAGCATGGTTAGCGCAGTGGCTGAGCAATCGACTGCGGCGCTGCGTGTCACGTGTTCGACTCTCACACGGAATCAATAAAAAATTGTTCGTATACAAGTATTTGTTCCGATTTATAACCTATTGGCAATGGCATATAGGATCATTTTTATCCCGGGACTAAACTCACGTGGGATAATTTTAGAGTTAAACGGACGATGCCATTGGAATGAGCTAATAGCAGTATAATAATGTTGCTAACCATTAAAACGCCAATGGGGAGTTTATTTCCCAAACTGTCATAAATGTCAAAAGTTCTTACTTGTCATTACGGGGACTTCTGTCCCCACTTGAGCAGTTAACGCCAAAAAATTTTGACGTTACAATTTGTCAGATTTGACAGCTGTCAATGGTGAAATGTAATGGCTAAAAATGACTACTACTTAAGAAATTATTTTTGTTTTTTAATTTATGCTCGCCTTTGACCACCATCTTCCCTAATGGTAAGCAACGTGGTCGACAAATGTATCTAAGATGACTCTTGACTTGAAGATCCCAAGATTATAGTTATTAGGAATTTACTGAAATTCAAAGAAATGATATATTTTTCGATAAAAAAAAACATATTCCTATAAAGTGACTCAACAATACCAAATGATAATGTTTGATAATATCGATTGTAGCACTTACTCATCTCAAGTGTTCATATCAGTAAACTGTCGATACTGATAAGATTACAACTGATAACGATAAGACTATTTTGAACCATATGCAGCTGCGTTGTGTCAACACGTCTCGGTTCAATATCGTCAGTTTTGAACTTGTAGGTCATTACAAATACTTTTTCCATGTGTGAATCGAACTCGTGCCACTCAGCACAACAGTGAATTCCTCAGTCACTACTCCAACCGTGTCGGGTAAAGCCGCGCTTGCCGAGGTTGGTCTGTGGATGGGTGACCATCAGTCATAGCGAGTTTCCTCCGTGCCTCGGAAAGCACGTAATGCCGTTGGTCCCGGCTGTCACTTATAGATCTTTAACAGTCGTTACTTTTAGTCAGAAGTTCTAAAAGTCTGACAACCAGTCTCCGTGGGGTATCGTATTACGTATTATCCAGTTACTGGATTGTGGAGGTCCGACAGGCAGTCGCTCCATGTAAAATACTGATATTCAGCTGTATCTGGTTCGATTCAAAGCCGACTCCAATATAGGAATAGTCTAGGCAGATGAGTTTTGAAAATCATTTTCTACCTGCAGAATTTCTTGAATCAATTCTTATTTCTTTCTTATCACAGCGTTTATCTATGTCACTTGAGTCCATCCACAATGGATAATTTAGCTAGACAATTGAGAAAAACATATGTGATTTTTCTCTTGGTCCATAATAACACGACAATTTTTCATGAGATTACAGTGTTCATGAGGTCATGAACACTATAATTTATGTCCATAATGTCTAATTTAATGCTCAATTGTTTTTTTTTTACACCAAAACACTTCTGTATTCATTATGAAAATAATAGAATAATAGTACCATAGATACCATAATTTACAGTTTTTTTTTAACACCTGTAAATTTAAGAACTATGATTGCCTTTATCTAAGAAATTATGCACCCAAACAACATAGCATGAATGAAACAGCAACAGTATGCTTACTCTTATTTTTTTATTCTGATAGATTGGCATTGGTACTCGTATTTTAACGTTTCGCACTCTTCTAGGGCAGGTCACATCGCTCTTAGAACTAATAACCAATTGGGAAGAAATGCTCTCGAGTGGTCACCACGGCACAGAAGAAGCATCGTAAGCAGGCCTTTCACTGTATTGGTAGCCCGACCAATCGTGAGAGTCGCGGGCAACCGATGGATGCAAGTGGCGAATTGTCGTTCGGCGTGGCGGTCTAAGGGAGAGGCCTATATTCAGCAGTGGACGTGTTCCGGTTGATGATGATGATTCTTGCCGCCTGATAATTTATATTTTTCCTAGACAATGTACCTGTAAGTATTTCTTAAGGGTGCTGTCTCCGTTTCTCTCTGATTTGAGTTCTAAACTCGTATTTTGATTCGGAAAAATATTATCGGCTTAGAATGGTGGAAAATTAAATATTCTCGAGAAAGTTTGGTAATTTCTCTCGGGGTTGGTAGTTCTAAATAAATATTTCAATTTGTTTATATACCTACATGACTAAAAGTCATGTCACTGCAAAAGATGTTTCATAACTTTATCGTATCTTGTGATGCTTATAATAAATCTAAAAATGTCCATGGTACAACTGATTGTATTACTTGGAGCTCGATTCATTTATTTTTGTTTCATACAATAATACAGCAAAAATGATTACGTAAAACAGACACTGAAAATTTTTCGTCTGAAATTATTTATTTTTTTATCTATAGGTAAGCAAATACTTGTTGTAGTACAAATTCAAACGAAACTAATTTAATACTTAACTAAGTTTACTTGTTACAAAAATATTATTAGTCCATTCTTTGATGCAATAATAAAAAGACCGGGCGGTCCTTAGTTTCAAAGTTTGATGATTTCTTAGAAATAATCAAATAAAGAATAAATTGTCACGCATACCTTTTTTTTAATTTTATAGCCATATCTACACCATAATCACACATCAAACGAGTACGCGTAAACACTAAAACTATAAGAAAAAATATGAAAACCCTCGTTACTGCGTTGTAAGTTTTATGTAAAACATTTAGTTATTTTTTGTGGTGTGTCTAGGAAAATTGGAGTGATATAAAGCGTATAGAACGGGTATAAGCTAGTATTACTAGTTTTTCCCTGGCTTTGCCGCAGGAAGTTTGAATTATATTTAACACCTATTTATCCCGAATTGGAAGGAGGACGCACGGGCTCGCGAGGTGTGCACTTCGACTCATGTCCGGGTTCTGGACTCTAAAATCCGGGGTTTTCACGCGTTTCCAAATTCTAGAGATAGCAACCCTAGCTTTGAGGCGTACACGCATAGCTTTTAAAAGGCGAGATTTCGCGTCTCCCTGTGCATATTTTTTATTTTAGTATGGGTGATATCTTCTGCCCGAGGATGGCTGAGGGACATGTCAGACTCCACTGACTAAAAAAACAAGGTGTCTATAACTGCCTAATGCCCGTAGGTTTGCTCGTGCACTCGCCGCTTCCCTGCAGTGATCCCATAGGTCCGTGCAACACCTTTTGACTTTCATTCTATCCTAATAGAAGTCAAGTTATCATCTATTCCTTTTACGTTCATATTTTAACTCACACAATCCATCTACATTTTGTAACTATCAACGGAACGAAAGAAAATAATATTCATCTACTCTGTTAAAATGCTTATGAGACATAAAAGTATGTTTGTAAACATATATAAAATAGTTACGTGTGTTCATCAAAACATTCGTGACTAATAATGCTTCGTTGCTAAATACTAAACAACATTGTGTTATTGACAATCCGTCAAATTATGATCCTGAACGAATCTTGGATGTCAAGATAGTCACACGGGGTTTGCGTGGCTGTCATGAGGTCTTAGGACTGTCTCGGGGTCGCAGGACCGTTATGAGTCTTTGGACTATGGGACGGTCTTTGGACTTTGGCTTTGGGACGAGGCAAGGGAAGGAAACCAGTGGTTTTCAGTTAGTCAAGAATACCACTGGAGTCTCTTCCGTTTAAACTAGATTGGGAGGCCTCTACTAATTTTTAGAAGCAATGCGACTGATTACTTTACGCACTGCTAAATCGACTTATACATCATATGTCGATACTAGAGATGTTACGAATATTCGCATTCGCATCTTTTATATTTTGCTAATACGAACGACGGAAAAAATACCAATATTTGGTCGTTTTTATTCCATGTACTCCATTTATTCTTATCGTTTTTCTTCCTCTCCGTTCATCTTTTTTCAGTCTGCCTTTATCTCGTCATTCATCAATATTAATGTTCATCAAATCTATCACTAATATCAATCATAAATATGATAATATTAAGGGGCCTTTTATGGTCCACTAGCGCCGCCAATCGAAAAAATGTCATAACTCGTAAATAGAATCAAAAATACAAAATGTGGTCGGTAATTACTTTATAACACATTGTCAACACTTGAAATATAGCTGTTTAGCTAATTTTTTTTATTTGTAACAAAAACGGCCGTTTATGTTTATAATGCACGATTTAGCTAAACAGCTATATTTCAAGTGTTGACAATGTGTTATAAAATTACGTTATTGCCTTTTCTACAGTAATTACAGACCACATTTTATATTTTTGATTCTATTTACGAGTTATGACATTTTTTCGATTGGCGGCGCTAGTGGACTGTATGAGGCCTCTTAAGATAAACGTGTTTCTTTCTGCTTCTCTTTCATTGACGCCACTCTTGAAACTTTTTCGATCCTCGTTACAGAAAAGAAGTGAAATTAGGTTATAAATTTCAAAATTCATTCGATTATTCAAAAGTGTTAATTTTCTTTGTATTTTCTAAATTGTCAAACGTAATTGATTGAAAACTGAATATTTGCATTCGCGAATGTCAAAAATCAAACATTCGTAACATCACTAGTCGATACACGTGATGATATAAGCGTGTAGCTCGTGTGCAGCCATCAATCTTGCTGACTAACATTTTTGAGTCGATGTTTTGTCTTACAGCACGTGCAGAGTAAGTACTACTGTTGTTCTGTCAAATTGGCTGTGACTGCCAAATGTCAACAACATTGACAACTTAATTAATAGTATCAGCCTATAATTTTCCCTCTTTATATAAAGGACTGGGTTGTAATCAATCATACAAGCACAGTTAGTGGAGATTATTGTTTTTTGGTGATTTTAGAGAAATTTACATAACCTTTGTATTCTAACTTGTTTTGAAAAAAGTTATAAATTGTTAATAACTTAGTGCAATTTCATTTAAAAAAGACTTACACAACTATTTACAAAAGGACAATGGGCCAAATTGGGCCTTATGACCAATACACATGAGATATTATTTTTGTGATAGGTCATAACATACAACTAACGAGAAAAATAATAAAAAAAAATAAATGTTCCGGGTTCTTGTACAGCTACGTTGAAAAGTTTTATTTAATTATGTCAAATATTTTTAGGAAAAAACTTCAGGGTAAATCCACAGTTTCGTGGTTCTTGGTGGAAACCTTACGGTGCGTGGTGCCCCAATCCATCTCGCCAAACCTCTTCAGGGCGAGGTTAATTTACTGGAGGCGGGAGCTAGGAGCTCGGCCTTGGGGGATCTCCTAGTCGAACCTAGTCTCTGGTTTCATTCACAGCTACACACCTGGTGTCGGTTGGGTGTGTCTACCCCTTCGCACCAGACCCAAATAAGGCCCTGTTGCACATTAAGATTGGCAACAGCTTTACAAGCTTAGGGCACACCTTAGGTACTCACCTCCCTGCCATACACCCCCCCCCCCGGCGGGGAAGCTACTCATCCCCGGACCCATCCGGCTCGATTCGACCCGAGCTCGGTTGTTAGTTTTAGGCGTTTTTCCCTGAGCTCATGTCAGCTGCTCTACACTGACTTTCATTATGGAGAGATCCCTTTGGGGGTTGCTCCAAAAAATCATCTCACGTCTTCGGACTATAGGGAGCTCTCTCGTTTCCTACGTGGAAGGAACATAGCCTTCCACACATACTCTCTCCCAGAGGAAAAGCCCATCCGTGTGGTGATAAGGCGGATCCCTAAGGAAATCTCAACCCAGGACGTTCTAGACGACCTGTTATCTCGAAACGTCCCCGCTTCAGACGTCCACCGCCTTCACAAGGCGAGGGGCGGTAGTCTGTGACCCTGTCGAGTCCGGTCCCCACCCCATTTTCAAAGTTAAAACTATATGCTCCCTGACGGGCATCACTATCAAAAAGCCGTACAAGGCTAATACAGCAGGACAGTGTCACCGCTGTCAATTATACGGCCATGCCCAGGCCCATTGCTTCGCACCACCCAGGTGCGTCAAATGTTTAGGCGGTCATAGTACAGCTGATTATCCCCGCCCCAAAAATAGGTCCTTCTGCCCTGAACCTCCCAGCTGCATGCTATGCGGTCAAGTAGGTCATCCGGCTAACTACCGAGGTTGCCCTAAAGCCTGCAAATCCGCCTCTCCCAAACTGGCAAAGTGCGCTGTCGCCCGCCAACAGCGAGAATCCCCATCCGTGAAGATCCCCTTCCACATTTACCAGAGAGACTTAGTCCCCAACGACCTTCTCCCTGGAACTCGCTGAACCACCAAAAGGCTTTCCCAGCCTTAGGCCCAGCGTCCCTCAAACCAAACCCTGGGCTACTTGATGCCCCCATCCCTAAACCCGTGGCTCCCGTGACTGCTCGTGTACCTTCTCGCAAGGCCGCTCCTGCAGTCCCGGCAACTATCCCCTCACTAGTACCCTCAGGCCCCGTGACCGATATAGATCCCGATGACATGAATTTCATAATAAACGCGTAGAAAGCGGTCCTAAACTATCAAAATATCCTGAGATCCTCGGCAAGACAATTGGCAGCCCAACTCAGGGCTTCCAATGGTAGTCCCGAGGATTTCTCGATAATCTTTAATTCCCACCCCAGAGTGGGACATGCTCTTCAGGCCCTCCATCTTGTTTAGTCCAATGGCTACTAAAACTAGGAATGTCCTTAAACCGCGATCCCTCAAGCTAGGTTTTTTCAATGCCAACGGCATCCGTGGACAGCGTGGCAAAATCGCTACCTTTCTCCGCGATAATCAGTTTGACATCCTTGTCATACAGGAGACTTTCCTAAAACCGCACCACCGTGACCCTAAAATTGCCAACTAACAGTTAAATATTCGCTTATTTTCCCCCTGCTCTCGGCGCAGAGGATCACACCCTTCTTGTCAAAGACTTTACCTCCCTCTTCGGCCTGAGTGACTCCGTTATCATGGCGGGCGACCTTAACGCCAAACATCCCGCTTGGAATAGCACTACAACCAACCCTAGAGGGAAAGTAGTGTTCAACCTAAGCTCCTCCCTCGATTTTGATCCCATCGCTCCTTTTGAGCACACCCACTACCCCGGTGACCCCAACCACCGTCCTGACGTGCTCGATATAGCGCTACTCAAGAATAGCAACCTCAAGTTGCATTCCATTGACACGTTACATGAGCTTATCTCCGACCACCGCCCAGTGCTCTTGCACTTAACTCCTCGCTCGGGTCCCTCTGACCCCAGCCAGCCCCCTCCAACCAAAGTGATAACTGACTGGAAGAATGTAAGTGAAAAGCTGAAATCAACCTCGTCACCTCACTTGGATTCCATTCCCGACCATATCGTCTCTGTCGCAGACACGACGGCCGCCATGTACTCGTTTACAGAGCACGTGCAATCCGTACTGACGGATTGTTCACGGGGAGTCCCAGAGTTGAACGATCATCGCTGGAAACTACCCGCTGACGTACGTGAACTGATAACCGAGAAGAACGCGGCCATCCGTGCCTACAGCAACTTTCCATGCGATTCGGACAAGGCTCATATGCGCAACTTACAACTTATAGGCCTTAAGAGTAATTTAAGGCATCTACAGAAAAGTCCGGTTAAGCAGCCCACAACCTCTTCTACGTTGACCTGCGAGATGACATACACAAAAAAACAAAACTGTTTTATTCAGTGGTCAGTCGGTATTCTCCACTTCTGACTATGCATTGCTCCTGTTATTCTTATTTCTATTACAACGACCCTGCTTGTTTTTGGACTCTGGTGATATTCTTACATGAACTGACTTCGGCTACCTTTACGGACTTGAATTCTGTTCTTAAAAATGCAGGAAGAACGTTTGTGTCTTCTGTGCCCACGTTCTGTTCATAGACGTAGACAAAATCATGTTTTGCAAGCAAGCTTGTTACATACGCATCCTGCGCATGTTTCCTATATACAGGAAAACGCTATAAGACAAGTTTTTTTATATCGTTTATTATTATTAATATCAGTTATTTAAATAATGTTTATCTAACGCATGTAAGTATATTATATTATTATGTAAAGCGCAGGCTAGGTATACATAAAGTGCGATCTATACGAAATCTATAAGGTGTTACAAAAAACCTAATTATATGTCACACAACCCGTGTTGCCGATTACGGTGATGTGCGGTGCCAGTTTCGAATAGTACCACAAATTCTAATCCCTCTCTATTAACTTCTCTATGGACCGTATGTTCCTCGATAGGAACTCGTATAGGCTGCTTGCTTAGAATACCTTTAGAAATTGTGATAATACTTTAGAAATTGTGATAATAGGTCTCTTCAAACTTGTTGTTTCATTTATTGTATTTATTATTATACGTAGTTGTCGATGGATGTCGTAAGAGGCGTTTCAAATATTGCAATCAACAGCATTTGGGAGTGGCTCCAGAGCTATTTTAGGGTAGTATTCCTTCATTCGTATTGAAAAACAATTATTAATTGCAAAATATTTAACATAAATAAATAAAACTTTTCGACGTGACTGTACAATAACCCGGTACATTTGATTTTTTATTTTATTTTTCTCGTTACTTATGTGTTATGACCTATCACAAAAACAATATCTCATGTGTATTGGTTAGCAGGCCCAAATCCCATAGTGTTTGCCCATTGTCCATTGTATTATAACAAATTATTTTTAAGTTTAGTTTAATAACATCATCGGTTTGGGAGTTTATCCACTCTGTAAGCATTGATAACATAATTGTACTATGTTGTAACAAAATGTTACATTTTGTTACAAAACATTATATATCAGTACTCAATCTATACTTCTATACTAATATTATAAAGAGGAAACCTTTGTATTTTTGTATGTTTGTATTGAATAGGCTCGAAAACTACTGGACCGATTTCAAAATTTCTTTTACCATTTCTTAGAGGAATTCTTCCGAATCCGTATAGGCATATACGGCAATATATATTTTATGCCGGAAAATAGAAAGGATTTTTCGTGGTAGTGAAAATTATGGAGTAAGGCGTCGAAAAAACTGCCATACGTTAACGATTCTCGCGAACGCTGCCTAAATGGTTAGAGATGTATGGTTGACTTCTATGAAAAGTTGTAGAACTCAATAATGCCTATAAAAAAGTCCGCGATAGTATAAACCAAACATTTATATTTTAGCCATTATAACCACTTTTCCATAGAATAAAAGTAATTAAAATTATTAGCCTATGTTTATTGATCATATTATCGTCAAATACGAATCCTTATCCAAATAAAGAAAGATTGTTTCAATAGCTATAAATTACTTTTTATTTTATTCCAATCGGACAATCCATTCAAAAGATATTACGAATTTAAAATTGTGCGAGAGCTTAAAAAATAAATGTCCACCCGTGCGAAGCCGGGGCGGATAGCTAGTGTTTTATAAAATTATAACAGCTGGTTAAAGGAAAAGATCATCTTTAAATGCTGGAGAAAAAATTTAGACTTAACTGAATAAAACTCAATTTGGCTTACAATAGTTTACTAATATACTGAGCTTTTGATTGAGCATTTTGTCTTAAGAAGAGGAAAGTTTCACCAGCTGATAACGTGAATTTTATATTTCTTCTAACAGATGTTTCTACTGTCCAACGCTAACCCTTCTTCCTTTACGATTATTATTTTCTCCATTCTTCGTAGAACTTGTGATTTCAGTCTTCTTTGGATGAACTTTGATGTATGAATTGTAGTAAAATTTGCTGAACAGACTGAAAAGGTAGGTTGTGTTGGCTATTATAAATATGTGGACTAGTTTAGGGTAGTTGCAGTCGTAGAACAATGCGTTTGTATTGTGGCCAATCACGATGACGAATTGTATCTGAAAGGAAAACCTTAATATTAAAAATCACGTGCAAACTATAATCTCAGAAACTACCAAATCCAAACGAAACCAAAGATTCGCATTTAAAAATATACAACATTATTTTTTGTTTATGCGAAACCCGATACACTTGTCTAGTATTTTTGTGTAAAGAATCTATGTACGAAATTTTAAAACCGTATCATAAAAAATCACAAGGTTATAAGCATGTATATTACTATTACTATAACTACAGCGGAGCTGAAGTAATCGCCCTGGCCGAAGTCGGTCGTATCACATCATTACTTAGAATTTAATATTGAACCTTACCAATTGAATTATAGTGACGTATTTCTTCCACCACAAGTATTTCTGGTACTGTGGACCAAGACCAGCTAAGAAGTAGTAAGTGTACATCAGTATGTGGACGAAAGAGTTCATCGTCCCAACCAAGACTATAGGGCCAACTGAAAAAGGAAAATGAAAAGCTTAAGGCATACAGAACTCGTCGCTAAATTTATACTGAAATAGTTTAAATACATTTATGAGGATACGGCAGTGCTCTGCCCAAGAAGGGTAGAACTGCACCGTATGCTCCACCGTATCCTCCGGCGATTTACACAACGCAGACGTCCAGGCGTTTCATCCCTCCCAATCAGACAAAGGAGGCCGTGGCGCCTTTCGTTCAAATACTTTAACTCATGTAGGTTGTTGTTTGGTCACGCCGCAATCGCGGCGGTAAGGCCACTTTTTGAGGAGTGGTTACTCCTCAAAGAGTGGCCTGGTTTTTGTATCAGTGGTGGTATTTGCACGATGCAAATTTTTTTCAAGAATCACACCATTAAAAAAGGCCTGAAAAAGTTACAAGATCAGCAAAATGTAAGCAATACCTCTTATGTTGTAGACATCTATACGTTACAGTGACCACATTCCATCAGGTTAGTTTGTTTGCCACCATTATGGTGTAAAAAGCCAAAAACCCATTTTTAGTTATTGTTTAGTTTACCTGGAAAGTACTTCGTGGCCACCCAAGAAGTGAGGACTACCAATGAGTGATGATACAAGTGAAGAGTTGAGATCTGTCTGCTTTTCTTTCTGAACACAAAGAACACGGTGTCTAGTAGTTCTGTCAGTTTGCCAAAGAAGTACCACCATGCACATACTGCTGTCTGTGAAATATTTCAGTGTATTAAGGATGAAATATGGAAAGAAAGAAAGAAAATTGTGTTTTGGCACTAAAACTTAAAACTAATTAATAACAATCAAAGTTATAACAAGAGTAATACAATAAAAATAGGTGAAATAATAAATAAAAAACTAACAATTGAATGCCAAAGGGCCTCAGCTCAGCATAATGCCAGATGGCAATATAGAGTAGCAAGATGATTATGTGTTGAATAAATTGGAGTTGACGCACTAGTATTATTTTTTTTTCTTCATATAAATTGGTATGAATTACAGGGTCCAAGCTATCGGTTGTTAGGGCTCCAAGGAAAGGAACCTTTTTTTTTTTTTTTTATCGTGGTAAAATCATCAAATGAGTCCTCCCGCCCAGGGCAGGGCGGGGACTGTCAGACTTGTACTGACTAAAATCCACGGTGTCCTTCAATAGTCCTTTATGTACTAAGGTCACGGTAATCCCTTGGTCCCGCGACCCCAGCAGGCTTTGGCCCTCTACAGGCCCCGTCACTATGCTGACACTCTTTGAGGCGCGCGTGGAACACAATGCGCCGTCGACCCGGGCATGGTCCATGGTCGGACAGTGAGTCGCCCATTACTCGCTGCCCGCATGCCCGCGCCTACGGTGGCCGGAGATCGTCCTGCGACGTCCGACGCCGTGGGCGTCTACCACTGCGGCTGGGGTGGAGGGAGGGCACTGTCCTCTCCCTCAGGCGGCCCGCCTCCTCCTTCACGAGCATGACTGCTTCGCAGAAGGAGGCGACCGCTTCCCACTCCGTCTCGCCCCGCAGCATGGCCTCGACCAATGCCGGGCGCGAGAGGTCTCCGCCTATCACCGTCGTGAGGACACGGCGGTGCTCTGCCCAAGCGGGGCAGTCCTGCACCGTATGCTCCACCGTGTCCTCCGCACGATCCTCGCAGTGGTAACACCTAGGCGTTTCTTCCCTCCCTATCAGACACAGGAACCTCCTGAAACTTCCGTGTCCGGTGAGGACCTGCGTCATGCGGTAGGTCAGGACGCCGTGACGCCTATCCAGCCACTCCTCAAAGGAAAGGAGTAGCAGGTCCCTTGACCTGCTAAAAGTTATTTATTAATTACTATGATTTAACTTATGAAAGGCCAGATTTAAAATAATGATGCATTTGACAACCTTATTCTTGAGGAAGGCTTATTACACATCTCGTTACTACCTTAGGAGAGGAGCAGCGGGCGAAACTATAGGGAACAGTTGATGAATGAATGAAGAGTAAAGAGAAGTGATCACTTACGTTAGTTACACGAGGATCTTCTGTTTCTATAATAGGGTCGCAAACAAAGTTATATTCTTTGGCTGTAAGATATTTAAGGCCCTGAAAACATAAAAATGGTCATTTGAAACATATAGGTGTAAAAATAATAATTTGTGTCGCATTTTTTCAATTCATATTTTTTTTTTTAACATGATTATTGCTAATATAAGAGCGTGTAAGTATTTGTAAATCATGCATGAAGTAATAATATGGCACCAATAATATTCTATTCTTTTAATGCGTGGTATTTTTATCGAAATGTCAAAAGCGCCTTGCCAAAATGAATAGCAAATTCTAACTTGTGAGTGTTTTTGTAATAAGTGAAATGAATAAGTATGCAGGCAAATTACTTTATAATGTTGAACCGTTAGTTTAACATTATAATTTGTCATTAAAAAGGATAATTTTTAACCAACAATAGAGGATTACCTTATCCCATGGACAAGTATACTCAGACAGGTGATTTCTTAAAAGTTCACAAATTATTCGTCATTAGCTTAGCGTTTAACATTCTAGTAGGCGTTTTGAGTTTTACCCTACTAATTTTTTATGAAAAGTAATATTAACGTAAAATCATGTCAGTTATCCTGAAGAGTTAGACAGCGCGCCTGATGAACCTGATTTCGTGGGTTCGAGTTCCAAGTCGTGCAAAGTGTTATTGGATAAACCCAATATATTACATTATAGTCTCCCATCCCTTTTACATAATTGTTTTGACAACTTTCATTCAATAAGTTACTTTTTATACCGTTACTATATATAATATCATGCAGTAGATTGTGTGTGCACTAAAATTAACGACTTATCTATCGAATTCAAAATTCTGGGTTAAGTTTGTACATGACTTATTCATGAGAAAAGTGTTATGTAATGATATATTTGTACAATAAAGAATAGTCGCTGGGAAAAAATATGCACTCAATATGTCAATATGCTTGAGGATGGATGACGCCCCAGAAGCAGCCCCAACAAGAGGTGGCAGGACGATCTAGTCGGTTTGATGGCTGGTCCCTAGAAATGGCACTAGAAAAGAGCATTTGGAAGGATATGGGGGAGGGCTTTACCCAGCTCTGAGAAAACGGCTAAAAACAAAGCGATGTAGAAAAAGAATGACTTAATGAAATCACTCACTCACCTCTTTAACTATAAATATACTAAGCAGTATTTGAAATATATTATACACCATCATCGGGTATTTCAGCTCCCATGCTTTCCTATTCTTCATGAAACGGGGGCCATAATCAGTGCAGAATTTCAGGTATATTACTACGGTCACTATAACTGATATTGGACTTGACATCAACGGCAGGTGTTTCGTTCGTCGATCTGAGAAAAATGGGTAAGTTTATATTAGAAATAGAAAGAAAGAAAAGGTTTTTATGAACTAGCACAGGACAGAACAACAACACAAATCGTGACAAAACAAAATTATAAAAGAAAAACAACGAATAATTTAAAATACTATCAGCCTACTGCCGTCCACTGCTGAACGTAAGCCTCCCTCAAAGAGCGCCAACCCTCCCGGTCCTGGGCGGTTCGCATCCATCCGCTGCCAGCCACGTTCTTCAAATTATCCGACCCATCTTGCCACAGGACGTCCTACACTCCGTTAGTCCATTCGCGGTCTCCACTCTAGCACATGTCTGCTTCATCTACCATCTGTCCGTCTACAGACGTGGCCGGCCCAATTCCACTTCAGCATGCTTATTTTACGCACAATGTCGGTTACTTTGGTTCTCTGGCGAATGACTTCGTTCCGAATTCGATCCACCAGAGAAACTCCGAGCATTGCTCTCTCCACTGCACGCTGAGAAACCTTGAATTTGTGGACCAGGCTATGGTAAGTGTCCACGTTTTGGCTCCGTAAGTTATAACGGGTAAAACAAACAGGAATCTCAGTATTCGCTACGACATTTCAAAAAAAGTCAAAGTCATTGCTGGTTTGCTGGTTTTAACTAGGCTTTTGATCATTGCTTTGTTCGTGTTTTAACAATCGTGGGTGCTCTCCCATCTTTTATCATAAGTACTTTTTTGGGATTAAAGGTACCCAATGTCCGTATCTGTACACCTTACAACATAATATACGCAAAACAGGATAATGTGTAATGCTATTTGTAACGTAAAATTTGTTTTAAAGTCGTCGCAGATTCAATTTCCTAAACACTGCGTTAAAATTGCGAACTGTCTTGTTGAGAATTCGAGATGATTACTTCATGCACAAGGCGGAGCAAGTCTCTGATATCTTTCGACTTTGGTATCCAGACGACTGTCGCAATACAAATCCATAGAAGTTCGTACACAGGCACGCGTCAATGGATGCCAAAGTCGTTTTGAGCAAGCATGGTGATCAATGCATAAGCTTTCCCTATATGAAAAGAGCCTTTGCCCAGCTGCGGCAATAATATAATTGTTTAGTTTACTGCGAAGTTTTTTTTTACGATAGGTATAAATCTTGTGCCTCCTCTTCCTCCCTTCCCAGAGGCCATATCACAAAATCTTGTGTCTATTTTATTTATATTTATTATAAATTCTGTGCAACTTGAACAAACACATTTTATACGTCTCAAAAACGTGAAAGTCATGTTAGGGCTTCTGATCCGGGATCGAAGGACTGTCTCATCAGGTAACCGTGAGCCAGGAACGTATAGGGTTATTGAAGGATCACCGTGGATTTTTGTCAGTACAAGTCTAGCAGTCCTTCCCGTCCCGCATTGACTCATTTGATGATTTTACCACAATAAAAAAGGCCTCTGATATATGTTGCACTATAGTAACTGTCTTACTTCAAAAAGTTAAACATCTGTTGAATACTTGATAAACTGGCAATTGCAAAATGGCAATATATTGACGTTGATATAAGGGTCGTTTCGCAGTTACCCTTTTTTAACACGCTTTTATTAGCTTGACCTGTATGTATGTATGTATGTATGTATGTATGTATGTAACGGAATCTTTTAACTTCATTTTCGCCTACTTCCAGCAGTCTGATTAACTTGAATTTTTGCACAGCGGTCAAGGGCCGATGACAATACAATAATATCATAAATTTTATATTAAAATCCCCCTCTAAGGGGGTGAAAAGGGGTGAAAATGTTTGTATGAAAAATCTTATTCCTTAGGTTTATACACTTGAAACTTAGTACGAATATGAGTATAAGTAAATAAAAAAGATGGACATTAATAGTTTTTTAAAACTACCCTCCATTGGTAACCTACACGATGTTAAAGTTTGTATGGGAAAATCATAAAGCGCTAACTGATGAATTTAAAATTCAGTATATATAAATTAGATCAAAAATAATTAAACACGTGTTTTTGGGTTTTTCGAAAATCACCCCTCAAGTTAGTAAAAAGGGGTATTCAAGTTTAAAGGGAAGGATCTAAAATCGCTAAACGTAGAATCTGAATTTTGGAAGGTAGGTGCGATTCATTATGTAGGTGATCACTAAGAAGGGATTTTGCGAAAATCTACCTATAAGGGGGTGAAAAGGGGTAAAAACCTTTGTATGTAAAATCTTATCCGTTAGGTTTATAAACTTGAAACTTGGTACGAATATGAGTAAAAGTAAATAAAAAAAAAGATGGGAATTATTCGTTTTTTAAAACTACCCTCCTTTGGTAATCTAGACGATGTTAAAGTTTGTGTGGTAAAATCATAACGCGCTAACCGATAAATTTTAAACTCAGTATATAAAAATTAGATAAAAAATAATCAAACACGTGTTTTTGGGGTTTTCGAAAATCACCCTCTAAGTTGGTGAAAAAGGGTGATTAAGTTTTAAGGGAAGGCTGCTTGCTTCGACAAACCCAAAACTTGGCATAAATAGTTTCCCAATCGAATAAAGGATGCGTAATTATCTATATTTCAAAAATCAACCCCTAGCGGGCGAACATTGTAAAATCAGTTTGTCTTTTTTTTTGCGTGGTAAAATCATCAAATGAGTCCTCCCACCCAGGGCAGGGCGGGAGGGACTGTCCGACTTGTACTGACTAAAATCCACGGTGTCCTTCACTAGCCCTTTACGTACCGGGGTTACGGTGATGGGTAAGTCCCGCGACCCCGGCAGGCTTTGGCCCTCTACAGGCCCCGTCAATATGCTGACACTCCTTGAGGCGCGCGTGGAACACAACGCGCCGTCGACCCGGGCATGGTCCATGGTCGGGCTGCGAGTCGCCCATTACTCGCCGCCCGCATGCCCGCGCCTACGGTGGCCGGAGATCGTCTTGCGACGTCCGACGGCGTGGGCGTCTACCACTGCGGCTGGGGTGGAGTGAGGTCGCTGTTCTCTCCCTCACGCGGCACGCCTCCTCCTTCGCAAGCATGACTGCTTCGCAGAAGGAGGCGACCGCTTCCCACTCCGTCTCGCCCCGCAGCATGGCCTCGACCAATGCCGGGCGCGAGAGGTCTCCGCCTATCGCCGTCGTGAGGACACGGCGGTGCTCTGCCCAAGCGGGGAAGTCCTGCACCGTATGCTCCACCGTGTCCTCCGGACGATCCTCGCAGTGGTGACACCCAGGCGTTTCCTCCTTCCTTATCCGACACAGGAACCTCCCGAATTTCCGTGTCCGGTGAGGACCTGCGTCATGCGGAAAGTAAGGACGCCGTGACGCCTATCCAGCCACTCCTCAAAGAGGGGTCTTACCGCCGCGATTGCGGCGTGCCCGAAATCAGTTTGTCTTCAATAATATTTCGGGTTCGAAGTTAGAAACACGCGCTGACGAAGTCGCGGGCGGAGTGATAGTAAAAAATATATTTAGATTAGTGAGCATGTTATCGCCCACGAAAATGTCATTCTCTGTCTTTTGCTGCCGATTGGCTCTCTTCTGCATACGGCCTGTTCCTCTCTCTGGCTTCTCCAACTTTCAAAAGACAAATTTCCTTATTGGTCGCTGCTGACGATTGCTGCGCGATCATCCGTTCTCAATCCTCGAATTTTATAATTAGTCACTGCTAGCGAAATAGTGCGCGCGCATCCGCGCTTGCGCATTTTAATTTCTTTATTTCTTTTATTGTCGTCTTGAGACTAAAAATTCAGAAAATAAATTATAGTTTAAAAAAACTAAAAAAACACGCTTTAATAGCAATCGAACTAAAAAGTAGAAAATAATTTTTAAGTATAAGAGAGTTTGTGTTACTGCAATATAAAATCCAACAATCAATTATCATAATTAACTTAGAATAAGATTAATATAAATATTAAGATATTAACAAACATTCAAATAAAGTGAAAAAAAGCGTGGGGTGCTCAATGATATTTTTATAATAATTCTGATATTGCAAACAGTAACTAATAAAATGATCATCACATTCGATATCAAGCACCCCACGCTTTTTCACTTTATTTGAATGTTTGTTAATATCTTAATATTTATATTAATCTTATTCTAAGTTAATTATGATAATTGATTGTTGGATTTTATATTGCAGTAACACAAACTCTCTTATACTTAAAAATTATTTTCTACTTTTTAGTTCGATTGCTATTAAAGCGTGTTTTTTTAGTTTTTTTTTAGACAAGTGTTCAATAGGTGTTTAACTTTTTGTTGTATGACGGTAAGAGTTTTACAGTCTGAAGATTTAACCACCAAAGAAAAGGTTGGCTATGGCTGTGGCGGACTAGCCTATTGACCGACAAATCTTGGTGAGCACTGATAACATAATTGTACTATGTTGTAACAAAATGTTACATTTTGTTACAAAACATAATCGAACTACTCAATGTTTTACAAAATTATAACAGCTGGTAAGGTAAAGATCATCTTTAAATTCTGTAGAAAAAATTTAGACTTAACTAAATAAAACTCAATTTGGCTTACAATAGTTTACTAATATACTGAGCTTTTGATTGAGCATTTTGTCTTTAGAAGAGGGCAGTTTCACCAGCTGATAACGTGTATTTTATATTTCTTCTAACAGATGTTTCTACTGTCCAACGCTAACCCTTCTTCCTTTACGATTATTATTTTCTCCATTCTTCGTAGAACTTGTGATTTCAGCCTTCTTTGGATGAACTTTGATGTAAGAATTATAGTAAAATTTGCTGAACAGACTGAAAAGGTAGATTGTGTTGGCTATTATAAATATGTGGACTAGTTTAGGGTAGTTGCAGTCGTAGAACAATGCGTTTGTATTGTGGCCAATCACGATGACGAATTGTATCTGAAAGGAAAACCTTAATATTAAAAAATCACGTGCATACTATAATCTCAGAAACTACGAGTACCACACCAACTCATATTTTATAGAAACCAAAGATTCGCATTTAAAATATAAGGCAACAGTGTATAAGACGGGGATGTAGGGTATGATGGGAAATTGCACATATAAGGCAAACTTAACACAACACTAACGTAGCGCAAGCGCCATCAGGACGTCATTTGCAAGCGGCCATTAACAAATGGCGTCCTGTTGGCGCTTGCGCATGTTAAGCAAGTATGCCTAAAGAGTGTATATTTCCATTATACCTCGAGTCCCCGTCTTATACATTGTTCCCCTAAGTATTTAAAATATGTTTTTTTTTTTTTTTTTTTTTTTTTTTTCGCCCTGGCCGAAGTCGGTCGGATCACTTCGAATGTAATATTGAACCTTACCAATTGAATTATAGTGACGTATTTCTTCCACCACAAGTATTTCTGGTACTGTGGACCAAGACCAGCTAAGAAGTAATAAGTGTACATCAGTATATGGACGAAAGAGTTCATCGTCCCAACCAGGACTATAGGGCCAACTGAAAAAGGAAAATGAAAAGCTTAAGGCATACAGAACTCGTCGCTAAATTTATACTGAAATAGTTTAAATACATTTATGAGGATACGGCAGTGCTCTGCCCAAGAAGGGCAGAACTGAACCGTATGCTCCACCGAGTCCTCCGGCGATTCACACAATGCAGACGTCCAGGCGTTTCATCCCTCCCAATCAGACACAGGAGGCCGTGGCGCCTTTCGGTCACGCCGCAATCGCGGCGGTAAGGCCACTCTTTGAGGAGTGGTTACTCCTCAAAGAGTGGCCTGGTTTTTGTATTAGTGGTGGTATTTGTACGACGCATCACGTGCAAATTTTTTTCAAGAATCACACCATTGAGAAAGGCCTGAAAAAGTTACAACATCAGCAACGTGTAAGCAATATCTCTTCTGTTGCAGACATCTATACGTTACAGTGACCACATTCCATCAGGCTAGTTTGTTTGCCACCATTATGGTGTAAAAAGCCAAAAACCCATTTTTAGTTATTGTTTAGTTTACCTGGAAAGTACTTCGTGGCCACCCAAGAAGTGAGGACTACCAATGAGTGATGATACAAGTGAAGAGTTGAGATCTGTCTGCTTTTCTTTCTGAACACAAAGAACACGGTGTCTAGTAGTTCTGTCAGCTTGCCAAAGAAGTACCACCATGCGCATACTGCTGTCTGTGAAATATTTCCGTGTATTAAGGATGAAATGTGGAAAGAAAGAAACAAAATTGTGTGTATTGGCACTAAAACTTAAAACCAATCAATACTAGTCAAAGTTATAACAAGAGTAATACAATAAAAATAGGTGAAATCTATACTTCTATACTTCTATACTAATATTATAAAGAGGAAACCTTTGTATTTTTGTATGTTTGTATTGAATAGGCTCAAAAACTACTGGACCGATTTCAAAATTTCTTTTACCATTACTTAGAGGGATTCTTCCGAATCCGTATAGGCTATATTTAAGCACCCAGTCTGCTGAGCAAAGGCGCGCGATGCTTTGAGGGAGACTCCGATATTCAATTACTAGGATAGCATGAGTTTACAGGATATAAAAGAAAAGTGTTAAATGTAGACAATTGTTGTATAGAAAGAATTTTTTGATGAGTGCTGTTTGGGGGAGACGCCATCTGTCATTCGTTTGAATTTTTTTAACGTATTTTTTTTTAACGACTCTTTCAAGATGGCTACTGGTAGCTTAGTTACCACAGACGATAGAATAGATATTTTTATTCTGAAAGCTGTAGTTACCATTGAGTGGTTTGCGTTGGGGGAGGTTGCAATACTTCAGGACTAGGGAACCATAGGTTTAAAGAGTTTTACCACATTCATATAATAAGTGAAATGAAACTAATGAATAAAGGACATTTTATAAACATTTTGAGCTATGAAGTAAATTTAACCTTTAAGGGGGTGAAAAGGGGGAATCAAGAAAGAACGTAACCCACGCGGACGAAGTCGCGGGCAAAGTGCTAGTAATAAATAAAAAACTAACAATTGAATGCCAAAGGGCCTCAGCTCAGCATAATGCCAGATGGCAATATAGAGTTTGCCACAAGACGCTGATTTTTAGCTGCAGCCCACATATAGTAAGATGATTATGTGTTGAATAAATTGGAGATGACGCACTAGTAATTTATTTTTTATTTCATATAAATTGGTATAAAGAACAGGGTCCAAGCTATCGGTTGTTAGGGCTCCAAAGAAAGGAACCTGCTAAAAGTTATTTATTAATTACTGTGATAAAATATATGTCGCCGCGAAGGTGATTCTGCTGATTATCCAAATTGTTTTGTAACCTATCTGATTTAATAGGCTTACTTAAAAATAATTACTTAATTACTAATCGTAAATCTGTTTAATCAGTGCTGTTATTTAGAGAAGTTTTATGTTCACAAGTAAATACCCTCTGGTTTGGTTGGTGACGGTGTTGACATTAAATTAATGTCGAAGCCGTCACTAATTAAATCCTTTAAACGCCTTTTAAAAATAAATCATGATCATTTTTAAATAACTTAAAATTATCAAAACATTATTGTAAGAATTTAAACTTAATATTTGAATTAATCCTTTTTGTGAATAACGATTGCCGGTGGTGGGGCGACGTTATAAAACGGTGTGATTTGAGTGCGGAGCTCACTTTGCTGCCGATTTTTGGAGAGACAACATTGTGAGTAGAATCTATGTTTGTTTGATTAAAATAATAATTATTATGAAAGTGTGTTACTTGTTTTTCTTGCTGAAATCCCTAAGTTTGTCTATAGGTTAGAATAGAATAGTGGTATTTACCACTATAGCTGTAGCAAAACCGAAGACCCTGACAAGGTCGGCGGTTTTGCGGCTTTTTAAAAATAACTGTCACTTTCCTTCTTCGACATCAGAAGTGGGATGCTTACCAGCTCTTTCTGTCCTTTTTATTTTTATTTTTTCAGACTACCTACCTACATTGAATAAATTATTCTGCGTGGAACGATGGATTCATCAAACAAGAATGGATCGGCGCCACCAAGCTGTACTTGCACCGTATCCGGACCAGACACCGGGGATGATGTACCAACTGTACCTGCCAACGTGGCGCCGCTACAACAACAGGGCGGTAACGTACCTCCTGAATTTTATTTACATATGATAAATATGATGCAAAGTATGAGTGAAAGACTGTCAAAGCAACGCGATAAAATCAAAATTACCGATGTGTTTTTGCCTTCATATGACCCAGACGGCAACGTTGGGGTCCGCGAGTGGTGTGATCATATTTCCTCGGCTAAAACTAATTATGAGCTCAGTGATTATGATATCCGTATGAAAGTGACTAGTTTACTCAAAGGCCGGGCTAAGATGTGGGCTGATAACTGGCTCGTCACTACGTCCACGTGGGACGAGCTGCGTCAGAATATTATTACTACATTTGAACCCGAAAGTCGCTATTCAAAAGATGTGTTAAGGTTTAGGGAACATAACTATGACCCTACCAAAGATATTGCCGAGTTTCTCTCGAGATCATGGATTCTCTGGAGACGAGTTACTAAAGATAAACTCGACGACAATGATGCGGTAGAAGCGGTGATAGGAACTATTAGTGACGAACGCCTTCGGATTGAACTCATGAACGCCAGAGCCACCTCAGTGCCAGAGTTAATTTCCGTTGCTTCATCTATTCGTGTTAAACGCCCCAATCCTCAACATTCTAACCAACCGCCAAACAAACGTTTAAAATACGCTATAGATAATCGAAACGTTCCTTATTGTAACTTTTGTAAAAAGCCTGGGCACGCTTCTAGTGATTGTCGTAATAAAAATGCTGCGGTAAATGTAGAAAAACAAATAACCGAGAAGACCCCTAGTACCTCAACGTCATCAACACCTAAACAAAGCGACAATAGGTTTTGCTCGTTTTGCTTAAAATCCGGTCATACATTTGATACTTGTTTCCGTCGGGAGAAACAGATAACCTCTAATGTCAATTCATTTATAAAAAATAAACAGTGTTTAAATACCATGCGTATGAGAGTAGGTGATACAATTATTGATACGGTGTTCGATAGTGGTGCAGAATGCTCTGTGATGCGCGAATCCATTGCAAATAAGTTACCAGGGAAACGTCGACAAGTAGTTAATTATTTACGAGGAATAGGCCCGTTTCCTGTGGTTTCCACAAGTTTATTAACAACAGTGTGTGTTATTGATAATATTAATATAGAGATTGAATTTCATATTTTGTCCGATTACGAAATGACTGCAGATGTGTTGATAGGTGCAAATCTTTTAAACACAACTGGACTAACTGTCATCATAACCCAAAATAGCGCCACTTTGTGTACTCAACCTCGCGTCATGCACATGCGATCAACAACCAGTTTATTTGATAACATATACCACGACTTGAGCGATGCATCGGAGGTTGACCAGCTACTAACTCTCCTTTATAAATATTCTTCCATCTTTACGCGAGGTTTTTCTCGATCTCGTGTAAATACAGGTCAGTTAGAGATCCGTTTAAAAAACCCAAATAAGTTTGTGGAACGAAGACCTTACAGGTTAAGCCCAATTGAGCGTGAAAAAGTTAAAGAAATTGTTAACGAATTAATAGATAATGACATTGTGCAGGAAAGCAAATCCCCATATTCAAGCCCCATTATACTAGTAAAAAAGAAAAACGGTGATGACCGCATGTGCGTGGACTACCGAGAGTTGAATTCGAACACTGTACGCGATCACTATCCCCTGCCTTTAATCGCAGACCAGATTGATCAGTTGGCTGGTGGTCAGTACTACACAACCCTAGACATGGCATCTGGATTCCATCAGATTCCTATTGCTGCTGATTCCATAGAGAAAACTGCGTTTGTGACTCCAGACGGCCTGTTCGAGTACAAAACCATGCCATTCGGGTTGTGTAACGCACCTTCAGTGTATCAGAGATGCATTAACCGTGCTTTAGGCCCTCTCTTAAGTCCAGGTAGCGCAGATAAAGCCCATAATGACAGCGTAGCTCAGGTTTACATAGATGACGTCATTAGTAAATGTCGCGATTTTTCATCTGGTCTTGGATACTTGGAAAGAATCTTCATAGCGTTACGTGAGTCGGGATTTTCAGTTAATATTGATAAGTGTCTTTTCTTCAAACGGTCTATCGAGTATCTCGGTAACGTTATAGAAAACGGTCAAGTTCGTCCCAGTCCAAAAAAGGTTGAAGCCTTACAAAAGGCCCCAGTACCGACTAATGTTAAACAGGTTCGACAATTTAACGGGCTTGCAGGATATTTTCGCCGCTTTATACCTGATTTTGCCCGAACTATGTGTCCCCTTTACGAATTGACTAAACAGGGCGCTAAGTGGCAATGGACTCATGTTCATGAAGAGGCACGTCAAAAGATAATTTATCACCTAACTTCTACACCGGTCTTGACAATATTCCAAGAAGGGGAACCCATTGAACTATTTACTGACGCCAGTAGTCTTGGCTTTGGAGCGATACTCGTTCAGATTATTAAAGGTCGACAGCACGTGGTAGCGTATTTCAGTATGCGTACGACAGACACCGAAAGTAGGTACCACTCCTACGAGCTGGAGACGCTGGCCGTGGTCCGAGCCATCAAGCATTTTCGGCACTTTCTTTATGGCCGCCAGTTCAAGGTGATTACTGATTGCAATGCTCTTAAAGCCTCAAAACACAAAAAGGACTTACTACCCCGCATTCATAGATGGTGGGCCTATCTTCAAAATTTTGAATTTGAGATAGAGTACAGGAAGGGCGAGCGGATGCAACATGCAGACTATCTAAGTAGAAATCCAGATCCTTTGACTGTCAACGTCTTGACCAATAACCTGGATTGGATAAATATTGAACAAAGACGCGATGACCACTTGCGGTCAATCATAGATGCTCTGCATGGTGGTGGAAATGTCCCCGGATACCTCCTTGAAGATAACGTTCTTAAATATGAGAGGCTAGATGCTGTCTCAGGTTTACAAAAACTCATTGTTGTACCAAAGTCTTTCCAGTGGAGCTTAATCAATACTTTCCATTGTGCTCTCAAACACCCGGGCTGGGAAAAGACCCTCCACAAAATAAGGGAAACTTATTATTTTGATAAAATGAGCACCACTATCCGTGACTTCGTCGACAACTGTGTTGTATGTAGAACTTCAAAACAAACATCGGGAGCTACGCAGGTACAATTACATCCTATTGCCAAGCCAGTAGTTCCATTTGAAGTAATTCACATGGACATCACAGGCAAATTGGGAACTCCTGATGAGCAAAAGTACGTTGTGGTTACGGTGGACGCTTTCACTAAGTATGTCTTACTGCGCTACACTAACGACAAGAGTCAACACAGCACTTTAGCGGCCCTAAAGCAAGTCATTCACCTTTTTGGAGCCCCAAGGCAAATAATTGTTGATGGCGGTCGCGAGTTTCTAGGAGAATACAAAAACTATTGCGACACATTTAATATCGAGATACATTCCATAGCACCAGGGGTTAGTAGAGCAAATGGACAAGTGGAGCGGGTGATGGCAACATTAAAAAATGGTCTTGTAATGATAAAAAATTACGAGACTCCAGACTGGCACACGGCACTGGAAAGTCTTCAACTCGCTCTCAACTGCACTGCCCATAGAACGACAGGCGTGGCCCCACTTGCTCTTCTGACTCGTCGTCAAAACTGTGCCCCACCAGAGCTACTAAGCTTGGTTAACCTGGACAAGGCAATAATTAACATTGAAGCCCTCGATCGTCATGTGCACCAAAAAATGACGCAGATGGCTTCTAAAGATAAAGAAAGGTTTGACAAAGGTCGAGCTAAAATTCAACGGTTCCAAAGAGGCGATTTTGTTTTGATAAAAAACAACCCCAGAAACCAGACTTCACTTGACCTTAAGTTTAGTGACCCTTACGAAGTTCACAGGGTTCTTGATAATGACCGCTATCTCGTGAAGAAGGTAGTGGGACATGGTCGACCACGCAAGGTCGCACATGACCAGCTGCGGCGCGCCCCACAACCTGGAGGAACCACCCAGGTGGCCGTGTCGCCTCCAGATGAGCAACAAGCCGGGCCGTCCGGTGTCGGAGCGGTCTCGCAACCCCTGACCACGTCCGATGCATCGCCGCCCACAGATGACAACAATGAAAACTAATAATGGTGAGAGCCTTCCAAATTAAAACTACTGATTGTTGACTATTCTATTACAAAAAAAAAAAAAAAAAAACAATTAAAAAAAAAAAAAAAAAAAAAAAAAAAACAATGCTATTGGCATGATGAGTCATCCAATAAGCCAACTTATAAACAAAAAGATGCTATTGGCGTATGGAGCCGTCCAATTAGCCATTTAACAAATCTATCCTAAAAGAATTAAAAATCCCCTGTGTACCACGGCGCTCGAGACCGCCCAGAGCACAGCATCGACCTATCCCATCATCCTTAGAGCCTCTGTTCTAAACAGCATCGACCTTTCAGCCACCTATCCTATCCCTTTTACAAATGTATTAAAATCTGTTGTCATGTGGAATGAGCAGGAATATTATGAAAATTGAATTAAATATTGTAAATGAAAAGAAAGCTAAGCCTATGGTTTTCATGTGAGATGAGTACTATAAAATGTTTACTTGATTTGTGTTCACGAGGAGTGAAACATTTCTGTTGTACTTTTACATATAGGCTAGTGTGTACTGTGGAAGTGCCTAGCCTCACAAACTTATCTTTCTATTGCAGAAGAGAACAGGAGCAATGCAGGGCACGCATTGCGCATCAGAATGGCCGTGTCGCCGCGAAGGTGATTCTGCTGATTATCCAAATTGTTTTGTAACCTATCTGATTTAATAGGCTTACTTAAAAATAATTACTTAATTACTAATCGTAAATCTGTTTAATCAGTGCTGTTATTTAGAGAAGTTTTATGTTCACAAGTAAATACCCTCTGGTTTGGTTGGTGACGGTGTTGACATTAAATTAATGTCGAAGCCGTCACTAATTAAATCCTTTAAACGCCTTTTAAAAATAAATCATGATCATTTTTAAATAACTTAAAATTATCAAAACATTATTGTAAGAATTTAAACTTAATATTTGAATTAATCCTTTTTGTGAATAACGATTGCCGGTGGTGGGGCGACGTTATAAAACGGTGTGATTTGAGTGCGGAGCTCACTTTGCTGCCGATTTTTGGAGAGACAACATTGTGAGTAGAATCTATGTTTGTTTGATTAAAATAATAATTATTATGAAAGTGTGTTACTTGTTTTTCTTGCTGAAATCCCTAAGTTTGTCTATAGGTTAGAATAGAATAGTGGTATTTACCACTATAGCTGTAGCAAAACCGAAGACCCTGACAAGGTCGGCGGTTTTGCGGCTTTTTAAAAATAACTGTCACTTTCCTTCTTCGACATATATAATAGTAAATCTGAAGAGGATGATTTAACTTTTAATTGCCAGATTTAAAAAAATATTGCATTTGACAACCTTATTCTTGAGGAAAGCGTATTACACATCTCGTTACTATCTTAGGAGAGGAGCAGCTGGCAAAACTATAGGGAACAGTTGATGAATAAATGAAGAGTAATGAAAAGTGTCACTTACGTTAGTTACACGAGGGTCTTCTGTTTCTATAATAGGGTCGCAAACAAAGTTATATTCTTTGGCTAAAAGATATTTAAGGCCCTGAAAACATAAAAATGGTCACTTTGAAACATATAGGTGTAAAAAATAATAATTTGTGTCAAATTTTCAATTCATATTTTTTTTTTTAACATGATTATTGCTAATATAAGAGCGTGTAAGTATTTGTAAATCATGCATGAAGTAATAATATGGCACCAATAATATGCTATTCTTTTAATGCGTGGTATTTTTATCGAAATGTCAAAAGCGCCTTGCCAAAATGAATAGCAAATTCTAACTTGTGAGTATTTTTGTAATAAGTGAAATGAATAAGTATGCAGGCAAATTACTTTATAATGTTGAACCGTTAGTTTAACATTATAATTTGTCATTAAAAAGGATAATTTTTAACCAACAATAGAGGATTACCTTATCCCATGGACAAGTATACTCAGACAGGTGATTTCTTAAAAGTTCACAAATTATTCGTCATTAGCTTAGCGTTTAACATTCTAGTAGGCGTTTTGAGTTTTACCCTACTAATTTTTTATGAAAAGTAATATTAACGTAAAATCATGTCAGTTATCCTGAAGAGTTAGACAGCGCGCCTGATGAACCTGATTTCGTGGGTTCGAGTTCCAAGTCGTGCAAAGTGTTATTGGATAAACCCAATATATTACATTATAGTCTCCCATCCCTTTTACATAATTGTTTTGACAACTTTCATTCAATAAGTTACTTTTTATACCGTTACTATATATAATATCATGCAGTAGATTGTGTGTGCACTAAAATTAACGACTAATCTATCGAATTCAAAATTCTGGGTTAAGTTTGTACATGACTTATTCATGAGAAAAGTGTTATGTAATGATATATTTGTACAATAAAGAATAGTCGCTGGGAAAAAATATGCACTCAATATGTCAATATGCTTGAGGATGGATGACGCCCCAGAAGCAGCCCCAACAAGAGGTGGCAGGACGATCTAGTCGGTTTGATGGCTGGTCCCTAGAAATGGCACTAGAAAAGAGCATTTGGAAGGATATGGGGGAGGGCTTTACCCAGCTCTGAGAAAACGGCTAAAAACAAAGCGATGTAGAAAAAGAATGACTTAATGAAATCACTCACTCACCTCTTTAACTATAAATATACTAAGCAGTATTTGAAATATATTATACACCATCATCGGGTATTTCAGCTCCCATGCTTTCCTATTCTTCATGAAACGGGGGCCATAATCAGTGCAGAATTTCAGGTATATTACTACGGTCACTATAACTGATATTGGACTTGACATCAACGGCAGGTGTTTCGTTCGTCGATCTGAGAAAAATGGGTAAGTTTATATTAGAAATAGAAAGAAAGAAAAGGTTTTTATGAACTAGCACAGGACAGAACAACAACACAAATCGTGACAAAACAAAATTATAAAAGAAAAACAACGAATAATTTAAAATACTATCAGCCTACTGCCGTCCACTGCTGAACGTAAGCCTCCCTCAAAGAGCGCCAACCCTCCCGGTCCTGGGCGGTTCGCATCCATCCGCTGCCAGCCACGTTCTTCAAATTATCCGACCCATCTTGCCACAGGACGTCCTACACTCCGTTAGTCCATTCGCGGTCTCCACTCTAGCACATGTCTGCTTCATCTACCATCTGTCCGTCTACAGACGTGGCCGGCCCAATTCCACTTCAGCATGCTTATTTTACGCACAATGTCGGTTACTTTGGTTCTCTGGCGAATGACTTCGTTCCGAATTCGATCCACCAGAGAAACTCCGAGCATTGCTCTCTCCACTGCACGCTGAGAAACCTTGAATTTGTGGACCAGGCTATGGTAAGTGTCCACGTTTTGGCTCCGTAAGTTATAACGGGTAAAACAAACAGGAATCTCAGTATTCGCTACGACATTTCAAAAAAAGTCAAAGTCATTGCTGGTTTGCTGGTTTTAACTAGGCTTTTGATCATTGCTTTGTTCGTGTTTTAACAATCGTGGGTGCTCTCCCATCTTTTATCATAAGTACTTTTTTGGGATTAAAGGTACCCAATGTCCGTATCTGTACACCTTACAACATAATATACGCAAAACAGGATAATGTGTAATGCTATTTGTAACGTAAAATTTGTTTTAAAGTCGTCGCAGATTCAATTTCCTAAACACTGCGTTAAAATTGCGAACTGTCTTGTTGAGAATTCGAGATGATTACTTCATGCACAAGGCGGAGCAAGTCTCTGATATCTTGCGACTTTGGTATCCAGGCGACTGTCGCAATACAAATCCATAGAAGTTCGTATACAGGCACGCGTCTATGGATGCCAAAGTCGTTTTGAGCAAGCATGGTGATCAATGAATAAGGTTTCCCTGTATGAAAAGAGCCTTCGGCCAGCTTCGGCATTAATATAATTGTTTAGTTTACTGGGAAGTTTTATATTTGCGATAGGTATAAATCTTGTGCCTCCTCTTCCTCCCTTCTCAGCGGCCATATCACAAGATTTCTGTGCCTATTTTATTTATATTTATTATAAATTCTGTGCAACTTGAACAAACACATTTTATACGTCTCAAAAACGTGAAAGTCATGTTAGGGCTTCTGATCCGGGATCGAAGGACTGTCTCATCAGGTAACCGTGAGCCAGGAACGTATAGGGTTATTGAAGGATCACCGTGGATTTTTGTCAGTACAAGTCTAGCAGTCCTTCCCGTCCCGCATTGACTCATTTGATGATTTTACCACAATAAAAAAGGCCTCTGATATATGTTGCACTATAGTAACTGTCTTACTTCAAAAAGTTAAACATCTGTTGAATACTTGATAAACTGGCAATTGCAAAATGGCAATATATTGACGTTGATATAAGGGTCGTTTCGCAGTTACCCTTTTTTTAGACAAGTGTTCAATAGGTGTTTAACTTTTTGTTGTATGACGGTAAGAGTTTTACAGTCTGAAGATTTAACCACCAAAGAAAAGGTTGGCTATGGCTGTGGCGGACTAGCCTATTGACCGACAAATCGGTTGCAGATCGGTCATTGTTTTCGATTGAGTTCAAAGTGACAATGGCAATGTTCATCAAACTACAGTTGAGTCACTCACTTTGTGAACATTATGCAATGTTCGTTGTTGCTAACACTTTGGGTAAAATATAAATTCTTTTAATTGTTTTTTATGAGCAAGAATTCTAATTTCAAGGTCAAAGCATTATACTTTAATTTAGGAACATCCTAACTTCCTAATCCTATTTTATTATAAACTTTACTATTTAATAGTTGTTGCCAGCGACTTCGCCGGCTAAACTCAAAAATAACATAAACTCACGGGAAGATAAAATCGTGATAAAAACTATCCTATGTGTTAATCTAGGTTATAAACTATCTGTGTACCAAATATTTATCCAAATTCGTTCAGTAGTTTTTGCGTGAAAGAGTAACAAACATCCATTTATCCAAACAAACTTTCACGTTTATAATAGATACTAGCTGTGCCCGCGACTTCGTTCGTGTGGATGTCGGAACTTAAACAATGTATTTTTAGTGGCACGAATCCCTTTCGGTGAAAGTCTCAGACTCACGTGAGAGGGCGTGACGCTCTCGGTCAGCCGATAAACGCGCTTCGTGGTCCTCGCTGCTTTCTTGGGGTTCTTGGGGGTGCAAAGTCGCGGTCAGAATTGAATTAGGTTATAATCATTTATTCAGTTTTTTACTTATATATTACATTTTTAAATATTTTTACAAAAAAGCAGTAAAAAACATTTAAAAATATAAAAGTAGCAGTCCACCAGCATCGAGAACAGGGTCCGGGCTGCCGGTGGTCAGGGCTCCTGAGAGAGGAACCTCCTAACATACAGGTCCCTCCTGAATTAGGTTTATTAACAATTAGAATACTACCCGAATTGATAGTCAACCTCAAAATTAATGCGATAGAAGCCGTGAGTTAGTTACTACAATACAACGCTTTAGGTCGCGGGACTTACCGGTCGCGGGACTTACCCATTACCGTGACCCCGGTACGTAAAGGGCTAGAAAAAAGACACCGTAGATTTTAGTCAGTACAAGTCTGACAGTAATGAGTGGGAGGACTCATTTGATGATTTTACCACGATAAAAAAAAATACAACGCTTTAAAAAAATTATTTCAAATCACCATAAAAAAATAATATATCCTGAACATAAGATTAAAATCACTGAATGACAATTTAATACGTACCTCCCAAATCATCAAGTATATAATTATATGAACTTAGTATACTGTTTATAAATGACCCCATTTTCACTTTTAAAAAATAACATAAAAAAAGTAATGTAGCTCCCACTAAGGGTTATTAGAAAACCATTTGTGGGCACTTTGTAGTTACAATTAAAGACAGAACATTACTGAATTGTGATTTAAATGAAAACTAATGTATTAATTTAAACGTAGTTTGCAAAAAAAAAAATATTCCGCAACTCTCTTTTTTTCACTTGTGTTCCGTATCTTGGATAAATAGGTTTACTTATTTACGATAGTCTTATTTTTTTTTTTCTTATTTCACTGTTTTAGATTTTACTTCCTCTTTTTCCTAAATTTGGGAGTGAATCGTCATATACCGCGTTTTGTTTTTTTCGCTTTGGACTGTCAGAATTGTACTGACCAAAATCTACGGTGATTTTTCAACAGCCCTTTCCGTTCCAGGGTCACGGTTTCCTGATCAGACAGTACCACGACCTCGGACATATTATTCCGCGTACGTTCGTCGCGTAGAGGAACAGTGTATAAGGCGGGGACGCGAGGTATAATGGGAAAAAAACGCAAGCGAAATCAGGACGTCATTCGCAAGCGGCCATTAACAGATGGCGTCCTGTTGGCGCTTGTGCTACGTTAGTCGCAGTGTCGCAGTATGGTGGTATAAAAGAACACAATGTATATTGTTACACGCGATGACTCTCGTATGCGACCGCCGCCGCCGCCGTACTGTACGAGTGTACGGCAGCGTGCTTTTTTTTTATCGTGGTAAAATCATCAAATGTTTTCTCCCACTCAGGGCAGGGCGGGAGGGACTGTCAGACTTAACTGACAAATCCACGGTGTCCTTCAATAGCCCTTTACGTACCGGGGTCACGGTAATTTGTGACCCGGGCATGTTCCATGGTCGGACAGCGAGTCGCCCATTAATCGCCGCTCGCATGCCCGCGCTTACGGTGGCCGGAGATCGGTGACGGCCGCGTGCCCTGACTAAAAATACACGCTGCCATAGTTTTCTTTTAAAAGCGATCGTTTGTTTTATTTACCCACAGAGCGCGATCCGTCCCGGCGACATGATCTGGCGATGCGATCGGAGCGTATACGTTCTCTGTAAGAACGCAATGAGATCTGACGCCGGCAGTGAGAAAGCACATTATGGACATCCACAGGTTACAGAGATCGCATGGATTCAGATCGTATCGCAGGAACGGATCTCGCTGTGTGGGTAAAGACCTTTAGACAGTCTCGCGACCTCTACAGCTGACCTCCGAATCGAACCTAAGAACTTGAAATTCATCAATAGCTCTTTGCTAAACCAACAAACCACTCATCGAGTCTTGTTTTATTGAATTTTAGTCTAAAATTAAAATAATGCTGGTCATGTCCTTGCTTGCACACTTTGTATTTTTTCGTTACAATTAAGTAGGTATTGTATTGAAATGTATGTTAATCTGATGAAAGAGGAATGTCGGGCGACCACGCAATCTGTGTACCGAGCTTAGAGCTCGCGCACGTTTGTAAAAAAACACTTGAAAGATAGATCTCGGTCGAATTAAGAGTTATTATATTAGTTCGGCATTAACACATACATTTGTTTTAATAGGTAATCATCATCACCATCAGCTGGAAGACGTCCATAGGCCTCCACCATAGGATACCACGCCGAACGACAATTCACCACTTGCATCCATCGGTTGCCCGCTACTCTCACGATGTCGTCGATTCACCAAGTAGGAGGCCTGCCTACCACGGTCCGTGGTCACCACTCGAGCAATTTTGTTCCAGTTCTACGAGCGATGAAGGGGTAGGCAAGATCCCTCGAAAAGAATGACTCGTCAATGAACAGAAAAAAAATGCTAATTGATTTTTTTTTTAATTTTTGGAGCTATGTAGGTGACTCTGGTTCTACTGCGAATTTATTTATTTTGAAACTACGTACATAGCTCTTTCCATTGTTCCTACTTACTCTCTATAAAAGGTCAACACAGTCAACAACGATTTTTTATTCACAGGTGATATATCTGGTTGAAAGTAGTTGGTTACAACTTTAATGTGGGACGCAAGTCGACACCCTTGGTACAGTCTGCACCAGCCTGATGGCTTCATTAGGATAGTCGAGTACTACTCTGATAATAAAACTGGGTAAGGAATATTTCCAGACTATTATCTGATGACAGGACAGAGTCCCTTGCGCTATTACGTTTTCCTAGCTGCGTGTGTTGTGCTCACGCGTAGCTTGACCAATTTTATCTCTATTCTACCAAGAATAGACAAAGATATTTCATCGTTATTTCTATACAAATGGACAGTTTTTAACAATTATGACACGATTCGTACACCATTGAAGAATAGAAACATTTCCTTTCTATATTTTAAACATTGCCATGCTTAAAACGGCAAAAATGTTTCTACGTTCTGTCATTTTGTCTTTTCTTCCGTCGACAAAACCTTTTTCTACGGCGCCATGCTACGCGTGCTGGTGCTGCTACTACAGTTATGCTGAAAAC
This sequence comes from Agrotis puta, assembly GCA_943136025.2. Taxonomy (NCBI): domain Eukaryota; kingdom Metazoa; phylum Arthropoda; class Insecta; order Lepidoptera; family Noctuidae; genus Agrotis; species Agrotis puta. The sequence continues at coordinate 3,304,576 of OW964168.2, forward strand.
CTCGAACGACAAACACATTTGTTTAGCTAGTAGCCGTGTTCGGGATTGAATCACTATGGCCTAGTCCACTAGTGCTAAAAAATTATAGAGCCGATATTTAGCTGATCACATTTATTTTTTTATGGCTCATGAATAATTTCAGTTTTTGACCTAGAAAAGATTTTTTTTATATATACAACATTATTTTTTGTTTATGCGAAACCCGATACACCTGTCTAGTATTTTTGTGTAAAGAATCTATGTACAAAATTTTAAAACCACATCATAAAAAATCACAAGGTTATAAGTTTGTATATTAAGTACCTGGTTGTCCGTTCAAAAACATGCTCATTTCGCGGTACACCCGCGTAAACCGCGTCTCCTGTGTTATACACTTGTGATAATAGCTTGGCAATAGGTACCTAACCGTACGGTGATTGTATTGTAATTAACTGGTAACAAAATTTAATTAAAATAATTTTGAAAAAAAAAATTACGTAGTGTAAAAATTATTGGAATCGAATCTGTTACTGATTTGAACAAACTATATTCAGGTTTCGCAAATACTAAAAATAATGTTGTATAAAGGATTGTTTTTGATAGTGCCTTCTAAGGACGTCCTAAAACTAAATATCCTACAAATCAAAAAGAAAATTGACTATAGAAAGGACTATGGCCGATTTTGTATGGACTGGGTACCCTCCAACAGTCATAGAAACCATGCTAATGTGCTTAAAATGGTCCACAAAAAGGCTGACTGTATTCTTAATTATGAAAATCGATGGTAACCCCCATCGATTTTCATAATTAAGAATCATCAGGTTTTTTTTAGTATGGTAAATTTATCAAATGAGTCCTCCCACCCAGGGTAGGGCGGGAAGGACTGTCAGACTTGTACTGACTAAAATCCACGGTGTCCTTCAATAGCCCTTTACGTACCGGGGTCACTGTAATTCGTTAGTCTCGCGACCGACTTACATCAGGCTAGGTTAGCTATTACGGTATTCCAAGAAACCCCACATATTTGATGAATATCGCCATAGTAAATTAATGTCATCTCTACCAGATGCTTCGAATGACATCTGTTTTAAATCTATTAGATTACATCACCCAGGCTAGGTTAGATCATCATCATCATCATCAGCCCATAATGTTCCCACTGCTGGGACACGGGCCTCCTCTCCGTGAGAGGGAGTGGGGTATAAATCACCACACGGGCCCAGTGCGTGTTGGTAGATGTCACATGTCTTCGAATCTTTGGTTCTAGGACATGCCAGTTTCCTCACGATGTTTTCCTTCACCGTTTTGAGAGCAGTGGTGATTAAATAAATTACACAAAGTAATGCGCTTGGTGGGGTTCGAACCCACGACCTACAACTCGTAAGTTGGGACCGATACCACTAGGCCACCACTGCCACTCGGTTAGATATTAATGTTGCCATAGTAAAAAATGTCATGTCTACCAAATGCTTCGAATGACATCTGACATCATTATATATTTCTATATTTTATTTCTTTGCAAACATGGTTATTAAAAAAGAAAAAATAATTTACTATTTAGAATGAGAAAAAAGATTGGGATAAAAAGTTGTTAGATCTTTTTGTAATGTAACAAAGTTCTCAGTTACAGCAACGAAGTTGTATTTGATTCTGATATTGAAATGCCTTCGCCGCCTAATAAATGTAACTAAAAAATTTAATAATGATGTATTTCAGAATCGTTTGAGTAAACTAGGCGTGATTATTTATGTGTTAGGTTAAGTTTGGAATTATTCCAATCTGTAGTCAACATGCTTTGTCCCCATAGAAGCACATTATCTGAAAAAAAGTTCATGTTGTTGCCAACAGACTGATGGACATAGGGACATCAGACTTATTAAATGAGAAACAAAATAAGCCAAAGAAAACTTAACAAAATTGCCTTTTTGCACAATTTTTATTTCTTTAGTCACAATAACATTTCGTAACCAAGCCGTCAACTGTACTCACGGCGAAAGAGGTAGGTGTGCAGGTGATACATTCCACCTTAAGACTGTGTCAGACAATTGACATCAATTTGCAATGGTCGTGGTGTAGAGTTATACATGTTCTTATAGTCGGGCTACACAAATGGTATTTCTCGTTGATATTTGCTATAATAGTATTTAGATGTTCGACTTCGTATAAACGTCCAAGAACGAGAATATAATCAACGGCTTTTCCCGTTTGTGTGACCCTAGAGTTATGGATACACTATTATTTTAGTAATAGTTAACAATAGTGTGAATATCTTGTTTTTCTCAAGTTCCTTGTCAATAAATTGTTTTCTATTCTTTGGTTCTGATTATTATAAACATTTTTTTTTTGTTTGAAATTCTAATAGAAATACCTACTATAATACTATGTCATTTCACCTTGAAATACATTTCAAATACGATTTATTTTTATTTTTCTCCACTTATAAAAGGTTTTTACAATGTTTTTCAATAATAATTTATTATTTTAGAGAGATTCCATTTCACTGACCTAGTTATAAAACATAATATGTAATTTATCGTGATTTTTCCTCAAGTTTTCTTCGACCGTAGTTATTGTTGACTTTGCTAGAAATCGCCGTCACATTTTTGCTTTCCAAATCGTGCTTTTTCTTAGCCGCATCTTTTTTATAACTGTTGATGTAGAATTTTCCGAACATGTACAAGAAAGCACTGGAGTTGACCAAGCAACCGATATTCAGTATCTTCGGGAAACCACACTCATAGAAGAATGGGGCCGCGTTGTGAACAAAAATGATGGAGAATTGGATCTGAAAGAAAGAGAATAAAACCTTTAGACCGTGTCCACCACTAATGCACTCAAGCCGTTTTTACGACAAATCTTTTACTGTCGAAGCAGTACGACTATGGCATGCCTTGCTCATGTCAGTAAGGCGCGATCAAAGCTTGTCCATTATTAAAAATCTGCTCAAAAACCCACTACCTCTCCTCTTGAACATGTGACTCGAATGTTTATTTGATGAGGGCTGAGATTTGGGAGGACTCATTTGATGATTTTACCACTTAAAAAAAAATGCCCAGAAGGCATTTATATGAATAAATAGCCTTATCAAATGTAAGCAGCGGTTGAAAAATTACGTTATCATTATTATCGTAGCTTTAAAACTGTTTTTCTTTTTATACATTTCAGTTTCTGCATTTCTACACTGCTATCAAATATTTACTAGGCGCTCGAATTGTTTTTTTTTCATATCAGTTAATAGAAACCTTGTGTTTATACTGAGCATGTCCCAGGAACGCCGTATTTATATTTAATTCACTCGTTTTGGTATCGAAATCGCAAACTTAAAAAAAAAAATTAAGTGACATAAACAGATTTTAAACAAGCGACGGTTTTTGTAACTAGCTGTGATAGAGCCATAACGTGTTTTAAACCATTAAAATGACAATTACGTTAGCATTGTCTGTTTCTTTTTGTACTCGAATTATTTTGATGATTTATCAGGTAAAATAATCACAAAACGGTTCTAAAAAATATCAATCTTTTAGCATAAGGGCTTACTAAGCCTGCGCTGCATATCCCTTTTATGCTAAAAGACAAAAACACCCACCAGTTGTATCATAGTAACATGCTTCTTCCACCATACATATTTCTGGTACTTAGGTCCAAGTCCCGAGATAAAGTAATACGTGTACATGATGACGTGCACCATGGAGTTCAGACATCCCATAAGGATTGTGTGTCCTCCTGCAATAAAATAGAATAACATGTGTTAGATTTTGGACACACACAACAACAACAATAATAAAAATACAACAATAAAAATTAAGAAGGTAATTTACAGACACTTTTGAATTGTCAAAAGACATAAATAATAATTTAAAAAGTTAAAGTTCCAGTCCATAATAACTGAGAAAGTACTGTATTTGCTCATTCCAAAGCGTAGATTATCTCTATGGGGACGAATGGGCAAGAAACTCTAATCATAGTATATTAAAAAAAAAAAACAATTTCTAGGGTTTATCTGAAGATAGTATATAGTATTTAATTTACAGCTTACTTGAAGTATCTACGGCGTTTGTCGAATGAAAAAGCGTACCTACTAACTAAGAACATTTTTTTGTCCCAAAAACTTGAAAATTCATGCTAAGAATCATAGGGGTTCCGTATCAAAATAACTATATTCATTTTAGCTACTTTCGATATAACTACGGTTGACTCACATAAGTTCAAGACACATTTTGGACGACCCAACTACTGTTCAACAGACATAATTTTGATTGAACTAAAATTTATAGCACTATCGAACGGTTCATCTAATCTACTAAAAAATAGAAAATGTTCTCTAGGTGTGAACAAAAAGTTTTTTTTACATAAAGCGCACACTCGGCTACGATACTATAATATTTTATCTTAAGATATCATATTTGGTCGAGGCCATGCTGCGGGGCGAGACGGAGTGGGAAGCGGTCGCCTCCTTCTGCGAAGCAGTCATGCTCGTGAAGGAGGAGGCGGGCCGCCTGAGGGAGAGGACAGCGTCCTCCCTCCACCCCAGCCGCAGTGGTAGACGCCCACGGCGTCGGACGTCGCAAGACGATATCCGGCCACCGTAGGCGCGGGCATGCGGGCAGTGAGTAATGGGCGACTCGCTGTCCGACCATGGACCATGCCCGGGTCGACGGCGCGTTGTGTTCCACGCGCGCCTCAAAGAGTGTCAGCATAGTGACGGGGCCTGTAGAGGGCCAAAGCCTGCCGGGGTCGCGGGACCAAGGGATTACCGTTACCACGGTACGTAAAGGGCTATTGAAGGACACCGTGGATTTTAGTCAGTACAAGTCTGACAGTCCCTCTCGCCCTGCCCTGGGTGGGAGGACTCATTTGATGATTTTACCACGATAAAAAAAAAAGAAAAAAGATATCATATCGCTCGCCATACAATTTTATCTTAAGATACCAAAATATGAAATATATATTATCTTCGTCGTGTGTGATGATCCATTGAATTGTGATCACAGTAAGTGTTTACACTTATTCACACTTAACAATAAGCATGTTGACAGCATCAATAAAATGCAAATTCTATTAGTCTGTCAATTAGTAAGAGTTAGGACAGCGTCCTCCCTCCACCCCAGCCGCAGTGGAAGACGCCCACGGCGTCGGACGTCGCCAGACGATCTCCGGCCACCGTAGGCGCGGGCATGCGGGCAGCGAGTAATATGCGACTCGCTGTCCGACCATGGACCATGCCCGGGTCGACGGCGCGTTGTGTTCCACGCGTGCCTCAAAGAGTGTCAGCATAGTGACGGGGCCTGTAGAGGGCCAAAGCCTGCCGGGGTCGCGGGACTTACCCATTACCGTGACCCCAGTACGTAAAGGACTAGTGAAGGACACCGTGGATTTTAGTCAATACAAGTCTGACAGTCCCTCCCGCCCTGTCCTGGGTGGGAGGACTCATTTGATGATTTTACCACGATAAAAAAAAAATTGGTAAGAGTTTTGAAAAATAATGAATATTACATGTTTATTCTTTTCTTGAATTAATGCATAATATTTACAAAGATATAACGTATCAAAATTCGAGAGTGGGGGCTCCTGACGTTAGAAGTAGGAGCAAATTGTACTTGTTCGTGACTTATTGGCAATTTTTAAAGTTGTTCTTCGTCAATTTTGGTTTACGTAACAAAAGAAAAAATTGTGTCAATATTTGTGATAATTTAACTAACTAATTCGATTTTTTCAGTCAAATGCCCAACAAAATTATTACCATTCCCCTAGCTTCGCCGTAGTCTGTAAAAATAGACAGGGATGGAAGTACATACCTGGAAAGTATTTTACTCCGACCCAAACGACCAGAGACATCAGAGTATGGTGGTAGACATGCAGGAACGTCACTTGATTGTACTTCTTCCGTAAAACAAAGAAGACCGTGTCTAGAAGTTCTGTGATTTTTGCAAAGTAATAGAACCATGCTGCTGCTGCAATCTGGAATGATTTTTTTATGTTTCTTAATATGTAAATTTAAAAAAATGGAATAATAAATGAAAAAAGTGAATTAAGAATTTAAAATTATTCTTCACACAACATGTAACTTTTTTAGACTGAAGTCAAAAGTCTCCTCAACATTATATAATTGAAAACTTTTTTATTTTTTATATATGTTACAGTCAAAAGTAATGAATCTAGTAATTATACATAATAATTAGTTATTATTCATAAAAACTACTCAATTTAGTGAAAGGGATAAATGACACATCATAATTAATCACATTAACTAGTTATTATGTATAATATCTGTCACGACTTACTCGTAGTTAAAGTGATTTATCAACTATATTTTTTATACTCTTAAATGTTATTTATTTCTGTTTTTGTATTTTTTTTTTAACAAATGTAAAATGTGCCAGTCTTCTGGGCACGTTTCCAGATGACAGAGATCCGGAGGAGTACTTTGACGCCTAAGTGTCTCTGCCTTTTTCTGTTTCTTTTTTTTAATAATTTATTTCAGTTTTAGTTTAAATTTAGTAGTTTTTTTTTGTAAATGTTTAGTTTTATTTTTAATTTCGAGTTTTAGTTATGTAAATACTTTTAATTATTATATGGTGCAAGTAGAAATAAGTAAAAAAATGAATAAAAGGTATCAACTATTACTATTTGATAAAGTAATATTAAAACAAGTATACGTGAAGAATAAAAACATGAGTAGCAATATTATGTTGTTTTTATTTTTTTATTTATTGATATGTAACATCTTTACCATCGCGTTTGGGTGTGATTTGTTGAAATGCAACGGAAACAACGAAAACTAAATTAGTTCGTGTACGGATCTCCTCATTTCGGATTCGATCACGTAGAGAAACACCGAGCATAGCTTTCTCTATAGCTCGTTGAGCGACTTTGAGCTTTGAGATGAGGCCGATAGTGAAAGACCATGTTTCGGTGCCGTACGTCATCACTGGTAACACACATTGGTCGAAGACTTTCGTCTTGAGGCACTGAGGTATGTCGGACGAAAAGACATTGCGTAGTTTCCCGAACGCTGCCCAACCGAGTTGGGTTCGGCGGTTGACCTCTTTCTCGAAGTTCGACCTACCTAATTGGACTACTTGTCCTAAGTAGATATATGAGTCAACAACTTCGAGTACCGAGTTTCCAACAGAGACTGGGGTGTGCACAACATTGGCATTTGACATAATTTGCGTCTTGTCCATGTTTATTTTCAAGCCCATCTGTTGTGAAACTCGGTCGAGGTCATCGAGCATCATACTGAGTTCCTCCATCGACTTTGTCATGACTACGATGTCGTCGGCAAACCGAAGGTGAGTGATGTATTCGCCGTTGATGTTGATGCCAAGTCCTTGCCATTCCAGGAGCTTGAAGGCGTCTTCCATTGCGGCAGTAAACAGTTTCGGGGAGATAACGTCCTCCCCCGTCTTACGCCTCTTCTCAATGGAATCGCCTTCGTGCTGTGCTCCTGTACTCGGACCGACATGGTGGTGTACAAACACTTCAATACCTCGATGTATCGATAGTCAATGCGGCATCGCTGGAGTGACTCAAGTACCGCCCATGTTTCCACCGAATTGAAGGCTTTCTCATAGTCCACAAACGCTAAGCATAATGGCATGTTATACTCTTCGGTCTTCTGTATAACTTGCCGTATGGATGTGGTCTATGGTACTATAGCCTCTACGGAAACCGGCTTGTTCGGGAGGCTGGAAGTCATCAAGTCTGTGTTCGAGATGGTTCGTGATAAACCTTGAAAACAGCTTATAAACATGACTCAGAAGCGTGATGGGTCTGTAATTCTTCAATAGGCTGTTATCACCTTATTTTGAAGAACAGCACCACCTCACCCCTGCTCTACGTTTCAGGCGTTTTGCCCTCGGACAGGACGAAATTAAAGAGTTTCTGGAGGACTTTAAGTACCGGTGTTCCACCCGCTCTTAGAAGCTCTGAAGTAATTCCGTCCTCGCCCGGCGCTTTATTGTTCTTAAGCTGCTTCAGGGCCATCCTAATCTCGTACAGACTGATGTCCGGGATATCTTCGGTATAATGTCGGGACAGCTTGGCTCTTAGATCTCCTACCAAGCTGTCAACGGGCTTTGCGACCGAAGTGTATAACTGTCCATAGAACCTCTCGATCTTGCCTAAAACCTCTGCTTTGGTCGACGCTATGCTGCCATCCTCCCGTTTCAGCTTTGTCATCTGGCTTTGCCCAAAAGACTTATCCTTTGCGAACACTTTGGGCCTTGGTTTCGCTGTATGGTCTCTTTAACACGATTTGTATTAAAGAAACGCAGATCGTGTCGCAAGGACTTAGATATACGTCTAGTGAGCTGCCTATATGACTTCGCGTCATCGGAAGACTGCAACTGTAGCAAGCGTCGTTCAGCCATGAGGTTTAAGGTTTGCTTGGTCAATTTCTGAGGTCTATCTTTACGGCAGAGTCTAAAAAACTTAGACCCTACCGTGCGGACAGTTTCCACTAGCCCTTCGTTGATCTCGTCCACTGTAACTAAGTTCTCAAGGCAAGCAAAGCGATTAGAGAGCTCGAGTTGAAAGCTTTCGGGGTTTTAAATGTGGGACCGAGAAGGTCGGAGCGTAGACTTCATCAGGCTGGACCTTTCAAGTTTAACATTGATATTCAGCGAGCCTCTTAAGATTCGGCTCTTAAGGTTTCGATCGCTACCGGTTTTTACCCTGTTGATCACAGAGACATCATTAAATATCCGTTTCAACACAATCGCGTCGTTTTCATAAAATATTTAAATGAACGGAATTGTTCTGATGTTCATTATTTATTCGTCACATTGACGTCACCAGACCGAACTTTGGCTTTAGCAAGTCAAGTACAACGTGTCTTATGCATGTGAAAAGACTTTATAATAATGTTCAAATTCATGTGAAGCAAGCTATTACTCGGTCAAATGAAAGTTGTTCTTGTTTTATACTTTTCAGTGCGCGATTTTTTCGTACTCGGGTTATAGTTATTTTTAACTTATTTTTTCATTTTTAAATGAGTTTTGTGTGAATCTTGTATTTGAGAAAATAATAATAATTTGAATGGAAACTTACCCTCGATCCTCTAGGACTATTAGAGTAGTCGATTTCTTCACAAGAGAGATTATACTCTTTAGAAAATATGTACCAAGTTCCCTGAAAAACAAAAAAAAAAAGAAATTAAACGAAAAACACAGAAAGAGAAGGCTGAAACAGAAGACACTTCAACAATAAACGGCGCCCAAAATCACCATAAATGATATTTATTTTGCAAGTTCGTTATTAAAAACACTTTTACACGTCAAACAATATTTTTAAAGATAGATGTGGCCCGTGTTTCGTACCTGACTATTCTGAGAAGAAACTTCGAAACAAACTCAGAGGTGACAGTTTCTTTTAAAGTCCATTATACATTATACTGTTGAAGCCGTACGAGGACCATGCACATGTCTAAAATGGTATTTTAAGGAAAGAACCACACACATTTGAGTGGACCTGTCCAGTCAGTGCAAGCATTTCTCAGTTTTCGTGTAACTCGACTCGTAAGATGTTGATAATATTCGTATATTATCAGGTAAATTCGTACTTCACGCGGGGAAAGCCACTTGCATAAGCTACTTCTACTAATACTCGTATTCAGAAAATGTTAATTTCTTTTAATTTTTAAGGTAAAAACCGCGAAATCAGACAACCAATTGTTAGTTATATTATTTCCGAGTATTAGAATTAATGTCACGAGGTCACTTATTAATGAGTTAATTACATATTCAAACCGAATGTTTCCTATTTTTAGTTCGTTAATTTAATTTAATGTTTGTTTTAACCTTAAATTAAATCTACCGAGAAAACAAATGGTGAAAAAAAGTCCCAGCCATATCCTTTTGTAAAGGGGAATAGTGTATAAGACGGGGACGCGAGGTATGATGGGAAATCACACACTTAAGGCAAACTTAACACAATACTAACGTAGCGCAAGCGCCAACTGGACGCCATTTGTTAATGGCCGCTTGCAAATGACGTCCTGGTGGCTCTTGCACTTAACTTTGTGACTTTGTGAAGGAGGAAGGAATGACGTCCCGTATTTGTGCCCTTGTATGAAAATACAGCTGACATTTATTTCTGTTAGATACTCAACTTCGGGTTACCGACCTAAGCGTCGTGTGATTGTATTATGGTAATCGCATTATGTACTAAGTACTAACACGTGTTACTGTGCCGAAAGTTGTTAATAATAATAATTTTGATTTTTGAATATCTAATAAATAAGTTTTAACATAAAGTTAGGTTACCTACAACTTGTAATTACTAGCCATTAATTAAGTCTGCCGTCTTTACTTTTACAATTTTAGTTTTTAATGTAAAACGAAAAATTATTCCAACAAATTGCTGTATCATGATTACCGTATCACTATTTCTGATTCGACATATTATTTTATTTGATAATAACAGCTGTTATCTTGTACTGAGAAATTCCTCTACATCGTACGTGAGTTTGTAACAAATCTGCTGACATGGACCAGGGTTTCAGTGTGGCAACATAATATTCGATATTATTCCTTGGACATTTTTATTTACTAACTTTTAATCGCGGCTGCCCTTCCTAACGTAGAATTTGACAATTAATCCGAGTAATACATGCATCAGTATTACCATAATGTATGAAGGTTAAGGTGTCGGAATAAGTACTTTTCCTTTCAATAAAAGGTACCTAACCTTCTTTGTGTCCGTATTATGACGTCTTAAAACCAGGCTTGTTCCAGTGAGTGAAAGAGACAGAGCTATACAAGTCGTCTAGCGCCACCTCGTTCACTCAATGGAACAAGCCTAGTTTTAAGACATCATTATACGGCCCCTGTACACTTGACAAAGTATATAAAACTTCTAATGTTTTTTTGAGAACTGGCGTATTTATTTTAATTATTTTTTTGACTAAACAGTGAATGTTGAAGAGGTCGTCGGTCATCCAGTGGCAGAAACCCGCGCATAATTCATTTAAATTTTCAGTCAGAATATCAATAATTATCTATTTATAGTTTAAGGCCGAGATAAATAGTCGTACCTAAGCAACAGCCAAGCCAAAGTGAGTGCTTGGCGACGTTCTAAGTATCAATTTCGTATAAATAGATAGTTCTTCAACTGTCACTAACTTCAGTCACTGTTCACAACTTCAGTCAACCTGGTACTAAGGCAGTACTTCGCTTAGCCATAGTATCGATTTTCGAGAACTTAGCACGCTTAAAGTATGGATTTGACATTAGTGTTTGTTATTGTCAAATAACAGTAATTTCCATGGTAACGTCAGACGTCAGTGGCATTTTAAAATGCGTTCAATAAATTCATATTTATTTATTTCTAGACTAACTATTTTTATAATATTGTAATTTAAAAAAAAAATCATTCATCTTAATTTTACTAATTGACAAATTCGGTTCAGTATAACATTTAATTATAACATTTAATTTAATCTATAATAAAATAAAGCGAATTTGGTTGTTTAGAAATATCCAGTATATTGTGAACGCTTCCGAAACTTGACAATAAAGTATTACTTTTGCTTGAACTTAGCCGGTACTATGTCAAGCAATGTCCAAAGAAACGTTTATTTATCTCGAATCGGATACTTGGCTTCGCTTGGTACTTCCTGAAGTAATACTTTGACGGATGCTTAGCAACGACTATTTAACCCGGCCTAAGACTGTAACCTCTTTAGTCGACGTTTAATTTAATTTTTACAAAACTATTTCTGAACACAAACTCACAAATTATTTAGAAAATAAAAAACAAAATAACGAAACGTAGTCAGGAAAGACTGAATATACAAGCAGAAAGTTTTAAGCAGTTTTCCTGTAAACTAGCTGCATGTTAAGTGCTGTATGTATACACTTTATGGCTCTAAGCTTCGTGAGTCCCGCGACCGCGGCAGGCTTTGGCCCTCTAGAGGGGGGCCCCGTCATTATGCTGACACTCTTTGAGGCGCGCGTTGAACACAACGCGCCGTCGACCCGGGCATGGTCCATGGTCGAACAACCAGTTGCCCATTACTCAGGCAGCGAGTGCCCCCAGAGGGCCCTCTTTAGAGGGCCAAAGCCTGCTGGGGTCGCGGGACTCACGAATTACCGAGACCCCGGTACGTAAAGAGCTATTGAAGGACACCGTGGATTTTAGTCAGTACGAGTTTGACAGTCCGTGCCGCTCTGCCTTAGGTGGGAGGACTCATGTGGTTATTTTACCACGTAAAAAAGCTACATGCAGCCAAAGCTTTGGCGTTTAAAACTTGCTGCCTGCATCTCTTTTCGAGACTGTACCACGAAGAAGGTTGTGCTAGATATGAAGGTTATGCATCTATGATGGTTAACTTACCTCATGTACTAAGAACAAGCTGAATATAATTTGGAAAATATTATATAGCATTAATACGGTCTTCAGTTCAAAAGCGGGCCTATTTTCCATCAACCGAGGTCCTAAAGATTTGCAGAAGTATAAGTAAGCTGCTACGATTGAGAACACCACCATGGGGTTTGAGACACCCCACCAGTCTGCCGTTCTGGGATCTGGAAATTTAAAAACCCTTAATGTTACACACGGTAAGAGAGATATCAAAATGGTGTATATTTTCAGAGAAAATATTATAACATTTCCTACTCAGTTTTATAGAAAGGGTTGCTTTTCAAAGACCTCCCACATTTTTAGAGATCGTTGAGAATTAATAGCATTGTTGATAAAGTGCCAGTTTTTTTTTTAAATTTTGTCATTCTTGTCCACCTATAAAAAGCAGAAGTATCAAAAATGAAATCATTTATTTCAGGTAGGCCAGTTACAGGCACTTTTGAATTGTCAAAAGACAAAAGTAAAATAAATAGTTTAAAAAATAGTTACGGTGCTACAGTCCCAGTCACAACACATAAAAACTGTGAAAGTACTGTAGATGCCCGTTCCAAAGCGGGATGAGATGCTCTATGAAGAAGAACGGGCAAGAAACTCCATGGACACTCTTTTATGGATGTATGGATATTAAAACACCACAATTCAGTTCAACAACCTATACTTATCTATAGGTTGTACAGTACAGTACAGTTGGCTTATATTAATGTGGCGGTGCACGCATACACATAAGTACAATAATGAAGATGATATAACAATGACAAAGGTTTCAATTCAATTTTTTTTTTAATTTAATTTAATTTAAATATGCTAATAGTATTTAAAATTCACCGTCGCGTCGGTTTGATCTCTACATCTTTATTTTGAATGTTTGCTGGTAATTGAAAATTTACCCTTTATACAGATTTATTATTGGGTAAAACTTGGGAATGTCAGTTTTAATATTTATCAATTAAATATTAAAAGGTAGGCGGTGAAGAGTAATATTAAAAACATTACCAAGAAATCGTTAAATATTTTTTATACACCTAATACAAAAATGTTGAAATATTTTAAAATAAATTAAATAATAATTATAATATTAAAGTTACTATATAAACATAAAAAAAATATTAATAACTTACCAGCCAAATCATGTATCGCATAGCGATATTTGTCGGCAATACCTTCCAGTATTCCAGCCATTTTCTTCAAATAAATATTTGCTGGAGCCGGAGCCGGCTTACTCCTGCTCTGTGACTTTGTAAATAAACCGCCAACTCACTTACATGTGTACTAGTCGAAAGAAAATAAATTAAATCAAATTCCTTAAGCGTTTGTAATCACAATACATTTCCTAGGTAGATACTACGCAAACTGTCACTCAATGGTGAATTGCAAAAGAAGAGGTCAAACCAAAGTGCGAGACATCGAATCTAAAATTCAAATAGCCAAAATGTACTTGTTGTAACAGTATTTACAGATTCGTTAATCATTATTACTGTATTTTAATGACTTTTAATTAATTATAGTAATTAAAATAATGACTTTATAATTAGAACTGTAAGTGAATTCCTGGTTTTCTGTTAAGCGAATGAAAATCAATGATGGGGCACGTTTCCTTATACTGAACTTACGACGTGCTGTATCTTTGGTTATTTTTAATATCTTGATCACTAATTTCATAACCCTGGCCGATATACATGTAATTTCCTAATAGCAGACCTGAATCGTAAAATGCTAACCGAGCTGCAAAAGGACAACTTCTCGAAATGGTGTATTTTCTAATAGTTTAATTTTCAAAATGGCTTATTAAAGCATGTTTATTTCAATTGGAAGTATTTCATAAAATTATTGATTTTTTTCGCGTAATATCGACTTCGTTAATTTCAAAGAAATTCAGACATCGACAACCTAGAAATTAACTGAGCTACTTCATTTCATGTAAAAAATCTTTTATTTATAAAATATACTCCCAATTTTAGAAGTTGGCTTTTAGATAATTCCCCATTTTCAGAATTAGGCTCACATTAGGCTTAAAGAGAATTTAACATTTTAGAATTAAACTTTCAAAGAAGTTGCCATTTTGAGATATTGTCCTTTTGGTACTATGTTGGCATTGAACTCAAGAATCCCTATGTAGAACTTTGTCTTTGTTTTTCTTTTCGCCCATAGATGTCGCTAATGTTCTTTTCGCTGTCACAAGATTATGTGTCCGAAAAAGGATACGATAAGCACGGCTAAGCCAAAAAATATCTCCATCGGAGAACGTTTTGAAAAACTCGACGAAACTTCTTAGTAATTTCAAACTGACCGAAACAAAAAAAGAAACAATGAAGCTATATTTTTGTGTTATTGAGTTAGACATTGCAATATATTTTATTTTGATATAAAAAAATGCGTGTATAATTATCTAAATTAGCGCCTTTTGGCGTAGCAACAACAATGAACATGGTAGCTAATATTTTGAAAGTGCATGCTTGTGATTGAACGTAAAACGTAAAAAAAATATTTTGATGTCTATTATTTTACAAATGTGATTTTTAAACTTTATTCAGTAACATGTGACTACAAGAAAAAAAATCTTAAAGGATCACACTTGTGTGATGTATGCGAGTGGATTATGAGTGTGTGTGCGTGAATGTACAACTGCGTGGCAGTGTGTGAGTGATCATGGTGTCTTAGTTAATGTCGTTTACCTGAACATTGGTAACGACAGTCACGAGCATTAGTATGTATACACTAAGCAGTATTCAAAAGCGATGATGATTACGAAATAGGTTTTAGTTCAAAGTGGAAACAGTACAGTATTTCACGAGAAAATTGCGTTTGAATTTTCTTGTAATATTTCTTGTCAGTACAAGCTTCAGTAAGCGCCATCTATGACGCAAAAAAAATCCAAATAAAATCAAAATCTTAAATCGAGCAATTAAAGGGAAACTTTACACTCTGCTTACTCTTATTGCCGAAAAATCCAACAATACACCCTTTTCCTTCGATTTCCCTTTGGACTCTTGGGCCACGGTGTCTTTTTAAGATGCTTCCGTGATCCCGGCAGGCAGTAAGCCCTATATGTCTGACGGGGATCTATCAGACCCGACCCTATCAGATTCTTAGGGCGCGAGTAAAACACAGGTTTCGCATATACTAAAAATAATGATGTAGAGACAGAACTATTACTGTTACCGCCTTAAATGTGCAAGCATTTTTTGGGCAATACATTTTGTTGGGTAGTCACCAAAAACACATTTCTAACTACTGAAAACCAAATCTTCTTCATGATCCTGTTCTTCTAGTACTTTCTGCTTTCATTTTCATCATTTCATTTCATATCATTTAGTAGAACATTAGTTAATATTTAATAATAATAATATAATATTTTTTTATTTCTCGAAAAACTTACAAACAGAATTTACAACTATAAGCTTTGACAAATTCGTATTTTGTTTACAAAAGTTTTAGAACTGCAGCCGAACTAGGATGAACCTGTATTTCGGCTAGCAGTGCCATCCCCCCTGATTTAAATACTAAATTTTAAAGCAGTTCCTTAAGTGCTAGTATTTCATAAAACCATTTGTATCATACAATAATTTGTGACATTGTGTTAGTAGACTGAACCTCTATTTGTGAGATGTGCTGAGGTGTGAGTGTTAGAGGGTGTGTTAATTGTTGAGTTGATGAGTTATTATTTAATTTGTCTACTATCCGTACGAAAAAAAGCAATGTGGCTAATTGACAACTATAAAACTTAACTGCGGTGACAGGTGACATATATACTTTTTTTCGTGGCGAATTTACTTTGTGGCAAATGTATCTACAACAGCCCCTTGATTTTTGAACGACTAAAACCAAAACATTACAAAATTAAAAAAAAAAAACTGTATCCTTTGAGGCCAATAGAACCAACGCATTTGACGTGTTGAGAATGAGATCTAACTCTCATACTTGGGTCCGTATACAAAAAAAAAAAACATTCAATAGGAGAATATACTTAACAATGCGGATAAATAGTTATTATTTTTCACTAAGTAAACATAATAACATGTTAAACGAGTATTTAACGAATCAGGCGTTACTTTGCAGAAATCCATAATTTTTTATTATTTTTTATTTAAAACGTTGCCCCACACTAGGAATTTCTCCTGTGTCGTGGGTGCGTTCATCGTGCAAACATCTAAACTCACATACACAAACGCCCAGACCCGGAACAACTACTTGTAGATCATACAAATATTTGCTCCGTGCGGGAATCGAACCTGCGACACGCAGCGCAGCAGTCCAATCGCTCAGCCACTGCGCTAACCGTGCCGTCAACATTAAATGTTATGAAAAATTTCTAATTTTAATTCATGGTTTTACTGCATCCTGCATCCAAGCCTGAATTTTTGTCGTCGTAATAAAAATATTTATTATTCATAACATTTAAAACGAACATTTGCAATTTCTAAATTGAAGTACTAGTGATGGACTGACACACTTATTTATGACACACAATACTAACACAAACACAAGAGTCACACTGTCTGTTAACACCGCGAGTAACTACAATGACTTATCTGACTGTTTACTATCAAGACTATTTTAATATCAAGATTTTATTGAACGTGACATTTCCGTGGTGTAAAATGATCAATAATACACGTATTCTGTTCGGAGTTTGATAGTACACAGACGTAATATCATCGTGAAGGATTTGACTGAGATATTCTCACCATATTACACAATCATGGGTCGCGGGACTGTACGAATTACCGTGACTCTGGAATGTAAAGGGCCATTGAAGGCCACCGTGGATTTTAGTCAGTACGAGTCTGACAGTCCCTCCCGCTCTGCCCTGGGTGGGAGGACTCATATGATGATTTTACCACGATAAAAAAAAAACAATATAACACAATCATGTCATGCCTGTGATTCCCAACGGTTTAAGCAAAATTGCACCTTATGTAACCTACAAACACAGTCTCACGGTGAGTCTTCCCGAGACTTTTAATAAAGTAAAAGAGACGTCGAGAAATCTCGTTTCTCAGGTGTCTCGGGGTCGCGGGACAGTCAGACTTATCAGGAAACCTTAACCCTGGAACGTAAAGGGCTATTGAAGGACACCGTTGATTTTAATCAGTACGAGTCTGACAGTTCCTCCCGTCTTGCCGTGGGTGAGAGGACTCATTTGAATTTGATGATTTTACCACGTAAGAACCGAGTAAATAACCCATATTTAGTCAGTGATACAAAACTATTTTCTTTCATAATTATTATTCTTTCCGTTATTACATTACTTACGGTGGCACTGTTGGTGCAGCGGTAGAGATTGGTGTGTTGCGTGTTGCGGCTTCGATTCCCGCACGGAATAAATATTAGCATGAATAAATATCTACATCTCCTCTCCGCTTAGCTTTGGAGTTCGGGCCTTAAGAAGAAAATATGGATATTTATAAATACAGAACTGTATTTAAAATAAAATGAAAATTCATTTTCCAAATTCTTTATTATTTCTTCATAGTGTACGATTGCGTTTGGTCATTACAGTCATAATAAATAAATCAAAACCTACCCCCTCACTGAAATTTAAGAAAACGTTGGCCCACACTAGGGATTTCTCCTGTTTCTCGGGTGCGTTTACAAACATATAAACTCACATACACAAACCCTTAGACCCGAAACAAGTACTTGTAGATCATACAAATATTTGCTCCGTGCGGGAATCGCACCCGCAACATGCAGCGCAGCAATCCAATCGCTCTGTCACTGCGCTAACCGTGCCGTCATCAAATTATTTGTTAGGTAATACCTAGCTTTGGCCCGCAGCTTCACCCGCTTGTAATTTAAAAATTCTACGTGAACATTATATCGTATGTTATCTATGTTATTCCAAGTTATAAGCTATCTGTTAACCAAATTTCGCCACAATCTGTTCTGTAGTTTTTGTGTTCAAAAGTAGGTAACAAACATCCATCCATTTATTCTCACAGACTTTCGCAGGTTAAGATTTGTTATTTTTGGATGTAATATTTATAGGACTGTAATATAATTAAACTAGTACTAGGTTTAGATAACATTTAAAACAAAAGTTTGTACAGATCTAATAATTTCATTAAACTACACTATGAACACTGTTTGCGACCAGATATGACTGAAAGTAAACATTAATAAAGAATTATCATAAATGCAAAAAAAGTTAAATTTTGAGAGTTACTGACAACACCGCACCGCTGCACTGAATTCGAACTAAGCCCCGCCCATCGAAGAATAATATAAATATATTTTTTAATTCTAGGGCTTAAATCAGAATAACCCATCTTTCTGGGCAAGTCGCATATGGATTTGAACCTGCAATGTCCCGATTCAGTGCACCGAGCTTTTTCTCCCGCAAAAAAGATTAAGCCAAAATTATCACGAGGCGACGTGTCTCCGTTACAGATAGGACTTTGGTATCCAGGAGTCTTTCGCAATACAAATCCATAAATGTTCGTTCATAGGCGCGCATCAATGTGTTCCAAAGTCGTAAGGTAGACTTACGTCGCGGTCGCCTAACATACGGAGGAGCTTACAATTTGCGACGAAGACATTAATGCCCTACTCATTACCTATTAATATTTAAAATCGCATTGTGATAAAGAGAGCTACTGTCTACTATCACGGTCCAATATAGGTATACTCGCAACATGTCTAACCGGAAAAAATGGAAACACATCGTCGAAAGAACAATCTTTGGGAAGTCAGTGATCCACCTAACGTCTCCCCGTATACCTCATCTGCGATTCTGACTAGTGTTTTGACCAAGAATAATCATAGAGAAGTTAAAACGGAGAACCTTTCTTAATCGACTTAAAAAAAAAGGAGTTTCTTCATTCAAACCGGTATATTTTTATATGTACCTATGTTTGTCCTCGATTATCTCGCATTTGTCTAAACTGATTTTGATCTGGTTTTCTTAAATGCAATGGGTATGCTCTTGGTCTCGATTTAGCCAACGAAAAACAGAAGTACCTGGGACTCTAGTGTACGGCGCTGATGGTGATCATCAAGTAGGCGGATCTGGTGAGTCCTACTAGTGCCAATGGCAATGCCAGTTCAATTTCTTTTGATAATATCTATCTGATGGACTTAGTTTTTTCAGGAACAATATTAAGGTTCCACACGGAACGACTTTTCATCACCTATTATAATTAATTCACATTGCTTTGGATCATATCTGGTCGCACCCTAACCATCTCCAGTTGAATACTACGAGTAGCATGACTCCTTGGAAAAGCAGTCTTGAGTATCATAAATAGAGTTCAGTTCACTTTGTTCTTGCCAGTTTCTGATTTAACACTTCCATTCGCTCTTTCCTGTTTCTGGGTCTTGATATAATTCATATAGTAGAAGTTTCCGAACATGTAAATAAACTGTAAGCTGTGGATGCATAGTATTACAGAAATCCATTTCGGATAGGTACAGTCTTTTGACAAGAGAGCTATCAGGTTGTGAAAGAAAATTATGCCGAACTGGATCTGAAAAAGAGAGAAAAAAAAATGACTATGAAATTATATGTGTAATTAACTTTAAATTGTTAACAAAAGACAACTAGCGCCATCTATGGAGCAATAGAAGAACTAAAAATTGGAATATCCTGCAATGAGCAATTTTTTTTAGTTAAATAATACGTTTTCGTGAATGTTTTTACTAACATTTAAACTCACACACATCAATCAGAACAACTATCTGTAGTATAGTGCGGTAAACGAACCCACGATACGCAGCGAAGCAGCTGACTTGTGCACCACTGCACCAGGCATTCCGCCAAATTAATTTTCTCTGCGAGTTTACAACAATTATTATAGAAAATTATGTCATGTGTACCTAGCATATTTCCTAGTTTGAACGAGGAAGCCCATGACTGAGGGCCCTATTTTAATTCATAATCGAATTTCTATGGGCGGGGCTTAGCTTGAATGCGGCGATGGCGTCGCCGTCGTGATACTATTGAAAACCTAACTTTTTTATGTGTATAACTTTTGGCGGGTAGTAAGCCGAAAATGTATAAAATAACCCACCAGCTGCATAGTTGTGAGGTGCTTCTTCCACCAGAGGTACTTCTGGTACTTAGGTCCAAGTCCTGAGATCAAATAGTAGTTATACATCACGACGTGGACTAGAGCGTTGATAACACCGAGTAGAGATGCATGACCATCTAGAAAAAGATGGAATAATAAAAAATAAAAAAAGCCGGAGAAGAAGGCAGGAACTGCCAGACTTATACTGAACAAAAATCCACCCTATTCTTTGGGTTTCCTTTGCATTCCAGGGTCACAGCAGTCGTTTGGCGCCGATTCGGTCAGTGTTCTGACAACTTCTCGAGGCACTCGTGGAAAGTAGTTCATAGTTCTATTTCAGACGGCGAGCTACACATAACTCGCCGTCCGCAAAAAAAAAAAAACAAAAGCATTGAAGCTGAATGTGTGTCGTTTAAGAACATTCTTGCGCAAAGGTAATGCGCAGGCGTAGCTTCCATCTTTCATAAACAAATTATCTATCTGCAGCATTTTACATAATCCATTTACCAAAATTACTACTATTTTTAACGTACCACCTGCAAATTGTTTGCTTTTTTTTTATAAATTTTAAATATTATTAAAAAAAATATATTTTAAAAACATTTAAAGATATAAAAAATAGTAGGCCCACCAGCATCGGGAACAGGGTCCAAAGTGCCGGTGGTTTGGGCTCTAGAGAGAGGAACCTCCTCACAATGCGCGCCGTGTCAAAGAGAACTGCTTGGAAATAATAAATATTTCTGGGCACACAAACTAAAAAACACACAGTAACACACACACTTGCTTTCGGCCGTTTATTGCCCGTGGTACTACCATTTGTAATACTGTTAGTACAAACGGTACTACCAGTTGTATTACTAGCAGTACCACGGGTAAAAAAATAACCCGAGAAGGGTGTACAATTAATCTGTAATGTAAAATAAAAGAGTAGTAAAATTGTTAAAAATAAATTGCCGTGGTACCATTAGATCGCTTGGTTGTAGCACGAGTTATTTTTTTAACCGTGGGTAATAAACGCTTTCGCCGCGGTGTGTACCTTTTCTTTTACATGAATGTATGGGGTCGAAGTGTTATCCTTATCACTAATAAAGATTAGGAGACAATTGACTTACTTGGGAAATATTTCAGTCCAATGTAAGACGCTATTGGCATCATGGAGTGATGAAATATGTGCAAGAAAGAGATCTGTCTGTCCTTTTTCCTCAAAACGAAAAACACTGTATCCAGCAGGTCTATGAATTTCACTAGTGTATACCACCAGAAAGCATTAAGCATCTGAAATAAATAAAGAAACTATCATTACAAGGTGTGGTGAGAGTATCATTGCAAAGAAAGTGATAAGTGGAGAGGTAAAAGAAGGCCAAAGAAAAGATGGATGGGTTTTTTTGAAAAAGGAATATGCCGTGACTTTTGACGGGGAGAATCAAAGAAGAGTGATTGAGACGTGTTGGCTCGACTCAACCAATATTGACATGGTGACATCATCAACATATTATTGCAAATTTAATAAGACCGT
This sequence comes from Agrotis puta, assembly GCA_943136025.2. Lineage (NCBI taxonomy): Eukaryota > Metazoa > Arthropoda > Insecta > Lepidoptera > Noctuidae > Agrotis > Agrotis puta. The sequence continues at coordinate 3,326,443 of OW964168.2, forward strand.
TATCGTCAGTTACACTTTCCAAAAAAATGAACGCTTATTTTTTAATCAAAGGATAGGTATTTACAATTAATATTTATAATGCATAATAACTTGGGAGTGGAGGGCTCGTGACATCAGAACTATGACTATGTATTGTAGTTTTAAAGGCATCGTATCTTCGTCAGTTCTGGTTTACGTTATAAAAATACGGTAGTCTCAGTACTCTTGCCTAATAAGTGGGTAGGTCGAAGTAACGTGACCTCCTCTTTTGTTAATCATTTGGGAGGAAAACTTTTAGGCCAAGCGCGCTCTACGATAAATAGATACTGTAAATCTGTGAACAACTGAAATACACTACAATTGTTTGTGGTTTCAAGGGCCAAACAAAAAAAACATTTTATTAATTATCTAGCATACTCTTGCCCTCAATTCCATTTTACATGGGTTTGGCCCCAAGTAAACTAGTTTAAGATAGGAATAAACATGTGTTCGAAAGCTTAGGTGGTAAGTATTTTAGTTCAATATTTATTTTTGGAGCTTTGGCTAAATAATTACAGCTGCACAGGCCGATCTTCCGGGTTAAGCCGCAATTGCCGAGGTTGGTCTGTGAATGGGTGACCATCTATCATAGCGAGTTTCCTCCGTGCCTCGGAAAGCACGTAAAGCCGTTGGCCCCGGCTTTCATTTGTAGATCTTTGACAGTCGTTACTATTAGTCGGAAGCTCAAAAAGTCTGACAACCAGTCTTACCATGGGGTTTCGTATTACCTAGGTACTGGGTTGTAGATGTAGAGGTCCGATAGTATATATATATTCTGCTGCACCTGGTTCGACTGGAACCCGACCCCAACATAGTTAGGAAAATGCTATGCAGATGATGATTTATTTTTGAAGTAAACTTACTCTTCGTGACTTAGGGTTATCAGTGCTGTCGTATGGCTGGCAAGTCCAACTGTATCCATTACTAGAAGGCCACCATCCGGCTTGCAATCCCTGTAATAGAAGAGTAACTTATTATTAGGTAAGAATTGCATTGGAATAGAATTTCCTGGGTGGTCTGTTTCCTGTTAGCTATAACCTTGAGGTCATCAAGTCAAGAATAAATGGGTCCCTTCTAAGCAAGCATGCTTCACCGTCGACCACATCATCGTTTACCATCAGGTGAGATAGTCGCTAAACGCGAACTTAATTAATAAATTAAATAAACATACTTATAATTTAAAAGGGGTAAGATAAAGAAGGATCCTAAACGAAAGTATAATTTATGCTACGAAAAACCTCATTGTTCTCGTAGATTAGCTAATAGGTATGTATTTTTTTTATATTAATATATTTTATATTTAAAACCCACAACAACAACTACCTGTAGGCAATAAAAAATATTAGTATCGTATGGGAATCCAACTGCGACACGCAGCATAGCATTCACATACTTATCCATGCGCCAGAGCTAAAAGTTGTTTCAGAAAATTTAAATCTTGAAAACCGTTGCAATTTCTGTAAAGGATTTTAATGACAGAGCGCGATCCGTTTTGATGATCCGATCTGGCAATACGATCTAAACCGATGCAATCTCTGTAAAGGGTAAATGCCGGTCGCGGGTAAACGTGACCCTGGAACATATTAATAAATGCCTTTGTCAAACAGACCGGCGAAAGCGAAGCGTTTCCGAAGCGATACCGAACCGAAGCGTGACGTCAGTCCGATATATATATATATATATAGTTCTGTCATGCTATCGGATCGCTTTCGCGTTTCTATGTGACTAGATTCAAACAATTCCATACATTACAAATAAAAACGTCACGCTTCGCATTCGCCACGCCAGTCTGTTTGACAAATGCTGAAGAGCTATTGAAGGAATAGCGTTGATTTTAGTCAGTACAAGTCTGACAGTCCCTCCTGTCCTGCCCCGGGTGAGAGGACTCATTTGATGATTTTACCAAGATAAAAAAAGCCTTAGGTTCTATATTCTTCGGGAGGTTCCTGTGTCCGATAGGGAGGGAAGAAACGCCTGGGTGTCACCACTGCGAGGATCGTCCGGAGGACACGGTGGAGCATACGGTGCAGGACTGCCCCGCTTGGGCAGAGCACCGCCGTGTCCTCACGACGGCGATAGGCGGAGACCTCTCGCGCCCGGCATTGGTCGAGGCCATGCTGCGGGGCGAGACGGAGTGGGAAGCGGTCGCCTCCTTCTGCGAAGCAGTCATGCTCGTGAAGGAGGAGGCGGGCCGCCTGAGGGAGAGGACAGCGTCCTCCCTCCACCCCAGCCGCAGTGGTAGACGCCCACGGCGTCGGACGTCGCAAGACGATCTCCGGCCACCGTAGGCGCGGGCATGCGGGCAGCGAGTAATGGGCGACTCGCTGTCCGACCATGGACCATGCCCGGGTCGACGGCGCGTTGTGTTCCACGCGCGCCTCAAAGAGTGTCAGCATAGTGACGGGGCCTGTAGAGGGCCAAAGCCTGCCGGGGTCGCGGGACCAAGGGATTACCTTGACCCCGGTACGTAAAGGGCTAGTGAAGGACACCGTGGATTTTAGTCAGTACAAGTCTGACAGTCCCTCCCGCCCTGCCCTGGGTGGGAGGACTCATTTGATGATTTTACCACGATAAAAAAAAAAAAAAAAGGTTCTATATTCTATACGTAAAAATGAATTTTACTCACCTCATAAAATATGAAGGCACTCATAAATATTTGAAATATATTGTAATAAAATATGACTCTTTTCAACTTGAATGGTTTTCGATCTTTCATTAAGTTCGGTCCCAAACGATTACAAAAATATAAGTAGAAGGGTATGACGGTGAACATAAACAAGGGTGATGGCCACAAGTCCACTGATTTGGGTTCTGGAAAGAATGAGAGAAACGATCAGGTACATTAATTTTATATGACTCTCTAGGCTCTTGGCCTTCATCCTGATCTCGTGGCTTGGGTATCGTGAGAGTCGCGGGCAACCGATGGATGCAAGTGGAGAAAATCGTCGTTCGTCGTGGCGGTCTAAGGGGGAGGACTATGTTCAGCAGTGGACGTCTTCCAGCTGATGATGATGATGATGAGGCTCTTGACCTCAATCTAGCCCAGAAGAGTGTGATTGGTGTCAATCTCTTTTTTTATTTTTTATACATTAAAAAAAAAAACTTTGCCCCGCACTACGGATTTCTCCTGTATCGTGAGTGCGTTTACAAAAATAGAACCTCACATACACAAACACCCAGGCCCGGAACAACTACTTGCAGATCATACAAATATTTGTTCCGTGTGGGGTTCGAACCAGCAACACAAAGCGTAGCAGTAGATCGCTAAGTCACCGTGCCGTCAATACTGTAGAAATACATTTATGTATTTATTATAGTATGTAGGTATGTTTGTTTATTTAAACTATATTTCTATTAAATACTAGCTTCCGCCCGCGACTCCGTCCGCGCGGATGTCGGTCTTCGCGTGGATGGTTTATTTCCCCATTTTGAGTAACTCTGACAATGACATCTTATAAATATTACGGCGCTGAATCCACTGCGGGTAATGCAACGTGTGTTCGCGGTTCTACAGAACAACGTCTATGAATAAAACTGAAAAATAAGATTTTTTTTCTACGTATTTTTCCAGGATAAAAAGTATCCTATGTTATACCCAGGATAATAAGGAATAATTATACCAAGTTTCATCGAAATCGAACCGTTCGTTTTCACGTGATGCCTGCACAAACAGACAGACAGACAGACAGACAATTTTTTTTTAATCATATATTTGGGTTTGGTATCAATCCAGCAACACCCCCGCTATTTATTTTTTCAATATTTTCAATGTACGGAATTGACCCTTCTACAGATTTATTATAGTATAGATAGATAGAAGATAGAAGATTATAACTTACAGTCAAAGTCAGTTTAAAATATCAATTATTTAAACATATTAATTAAATATTAATAAGTTCATTTTTTTTACTCATCTGCCATGGTTACTCTTCACAACACTTGGTTGACGAGTAGAGAATGCCTCAAGCATTAATTTCGTCTATGTAGCTTTTGTGTTGCATGTTTTTAGTAAATAAATAAACTGACATCATTGTTTTATCCTAGTCAAACTATCTAGTTATGGATGTTCCTTAAGAAACTCCTGCGCACAGAAGGACTAAAATAAAAAAATCTCAATCGCGTCACACATTTTTTGAATATAATTAATTAATTATTGTTACGTGTTGTTAAAATTTGACCTTAAGACCTACAATTACATTATAAATTAAATACTATTGTTATTATTCATGACATTGACCTTGAACGTTGTTGTTTGTTAATTTTACGCACATCAAATAACAGATTTCCCTTTTTTCAATTTAATTGACTGACTTAGTTAAATTGCTTTAATAAGCATTAGGGAAAATGTTAAAGTTATAGCTGTCCCCGCGGTGTCTTCCGCTGCTCGGCTCCTATTGGTCGCGTGATGTTTTATAACTAACATTCTTCTTCGATAAATGTAATATCCAACACAAGTATTTGCGTGTTTTTTTTTTATCGTGGTAAAATCATCAAATGAGTCCTCCCACCCAGGGCAGGGCGGGAGAGACTGTCAGACTTGTACTGACTAAAATCCACGGTGTCCTTCACTAGCCCTTTACGTACCGGGGTTACGGTAATGGAGTATTTGCGTGGTTGGGTTAATTTTGAATGGACTGTGACCCTTCTTCTTTGTTTTGTATTGATACGGAGTTTTACATCAGCATACGTAAGAGAAAACTGTCCAACCACACTACTACTATAAAATGCGTCTGAGATAATACTAGATAGGCCGTATATTCCCACTTTTCACTACTACTGCGCCGTCGACCCGGGTATGGTCCATGGTCGGACAGCGAATTGCCCATTACGCGCTGCCCGCATGCCCACGCCTACGGTGGCCGGAGATCGTCTGCCGACGATCATCGTCGTGGGCGTCTACCACTGCGGCTGGGGTGGAGGGAGGACGCTGTTCTATCCCTTACGTGGCCCGGCTGTGTCACAACTGGTGATAAATGGGGAAAAAATGGTCTCCATCTGCCAACTGTCACTTGAAAATTCCGCTTAGGCTGCTCGACTCTACTTTGAAGGAAATTGATCATTAGATCAGATACAATAACACGAGGATTCAATCGTGTTTCATTAAAGAGTTCCTATGTCTCCTTCTAACTAGGGGAGGTAAGCGCGTGCAGGACGCGGATCCTTATAGGGAGAGGCGACGCGTCCTGACCGCACTCATTCTCATTAGCCAGAACGACGCCCGTACGCCGCCGCATATCCGTTTTAGGCGGGCTACCTGTCTTAGGCTTACCTCCCCTACATATCAGACGAAGGCCTCAAGTCTGCTATTACAAGTGACAGAATGGTCTATCACTGATAATTGTTGACTTTGACAAGTTTGATAATGTATGACTGTCCAATCGTCTTTCAAAGGAAAGAAATGGTGTAGAATGGTAATTTCGTACTTTTTTGTGCTATTTACATACTTCTTACTACTTCAGATTGCATTAAACACTGATAAATAATATGTAGAAACATTAACAAACGAAATGTGGTATGAACAAATATTCAAATATCCTTAAAAGACAATTTTCTTAGGAGACCAGTGACATGATCAATGATTTACCAATCACTTTTGCAGATTACGAAATGAGAATAGGATCGTGTTGGAATAACGAATTGATAAAATTGCAGACTCAGACTAGGTTATGGATTTACCTGCTCCATGTGATGACATTATAATAGGCTAGTTTTCAGCTTTCTTTTTCATTAATTTGAAAATCTAAGTACACCGTCAGTTAGAATATTGAAAATACTGTTTACGATTTTTTATCAAATTGACCCAGAGAAAAGGACTGGAGGCACATGTCGTCGTATGTTTCGTAGAAAGCACTAAAATTGTACCACGGTGTAAACTTTTGTCTGTTTTATAAAAGCATTGTACCTGTGTCAATTATATTATGCATAACAGAAGAAAAAAATAGGTTAAATATTTTTTTTATAGTTTGATAGACTAATTAGAATTTTTCGTCATCGAATACAGCCGGGTTGTTGTAAGTTCGCCACAAAAATAATTCCCTATGAAAAAAAGTTTTGTTCCTGTTCTCCTAGTACTTTCTGTTCAGATTCCACATTGTGTTCTCGTTTTCGGTATTTTAGTGTTAGATTTTATTATTTAACAAGCTTCCGCCCGCGACTCCGTCCGCGCGGTTGTCGGTCTTCGCGTGGATGGTTTATTTCTCCATTTTGAGCAACTCTGACAATGATATCTCATAAATATCACACCCCGCTATTAATTTTTTCAATATTTTCAATGTACGGAAAAAAGTAATTGGGCGATTTTACAATAATCAAAATCAAATCATTTATTTCAAGTAGGTAGGCCATTTACAGGCACTTTTGAATTGTCAAGAGACAAAAGTAAAATAAAATAGTTTAAAAATAGTTACGGTGCTACAGTCCCAGTCACAAGACATAAAAACTTGTGAAAGTACCATTCCAAAGCGTAGATCTCTATGGAGAAGAAAGGGCAAGGGAATCCATTTTTTTTTATCGTGATAAAATCATCAAATGAGTCCTCCCACCCAGGGCAGGGCGGGAGGGACTGTCAGACTTGTACTGACTAAAATCCACGGTGTCCTTCACTAGCCCTTTACGTACCGGGGTTACGGTAATGGGAAAGTCCCGCGACCCCGGCAGGCTATGGCCCTCTACAGGCCCCGTCATTATGCTGACACTCCTTGAGGCGCGCGTGGAACACAACGCGCCGTCGACCCGGGCATGGTCCATGGTCGGACAGCGAGTCGCCCATTACTCGCCGCCCGCATGCCCGCGCCTACGGTGGCCGGAGATCGTCTTGCGACGTCCGACGCCGTGGGCGTCCACCACTGCGGCTGGGGTGGAGGGAGGACGCTGTCCTCCCCCTCACGCGGGTCGCCTCCTCCTTCGCGAGCATGACTGCTTCGCAGAAGGAGGCGACCGCTTCCCACTCCGTCTCGCCCCGCAGCATGGCCTCGATTAATGCCGGGCGCGAGAGGTCTCCGCCAATCGCCGTCGTGAGGACACGGCGGTGCTCTGCCCAAGCGGGGCAGTCCTGCACCGTATGCTCCACCGTGTCCTCCGGACGATCTTCGCAGTGGTGACACCCAGGCGTTTCTTCCCTCCTTATCAGACACAGGAACCTCCAGAAACTTCCGTGTCCGGTGAAGGGAATCCATGGACACTTTTTCAAACAAATCAAAAGTAAAAAAAAAACAAAACCTTTGGCTATTTAATAGATACATTTTTTTTGTGGGGAATTAATTTTGTGGCGAACTTACAACAACTCCATATAGCGATGTCCATGTTACATGACTGGCTGAAGGTTGTACTATTTTATAATTCGTTTTCAGAATACGCAATACTACACTAGGGCCACACTTACGGGAAATGCCGTTAATGTAGGCCAGCTATTAGAAAGGAGGTTCTCATCTCTTTCACACTCTATTTTTTTTTTAAACATGTGTCTCTCTTGGCAAATACTTTACTACCCCAAACGCAGAAGGTTTAAATTCAATTGCTAAAATGTTACAGATTAAGGTGAGATGCGCTGACGTTTCTTCTAAACAAAAAATTTTAAAAATCTTACCGCATAAATCGTAAAAAATATATTGATATTTCTCCTGTATCTTCCTTAAAAACGACGTCATTTTGCCTTCAATATATTTCTAAGTCCCAATTAACACAATTTTTTTTCTCAAGATTACTGAACCAAACCTTACTTTACACCATATGAAACAGAACTAAACATGAAAATTATAGCTCAATCATTTTATTAGCAAGTAAAATAAATTTAATTAATCTCTGAATAATTCCCCGTAATACATTCATATTACCATGACTTGCTGAAGCATAATGTGGAACGGGCGCAAACATTACGTAATAAAAAAAGTTATTCAGTAGCGACATTTACGAATCATAAATACAAACAGTGAAGGCTCATACTTTATAGTGTGATCCATATACTAGCGGTCCACCCCGGGTAACAGAACCACAGGCTACCTAAAACCTTCGGTGATGGCTAAGCGATCCTACTAGCGGTGGTAAGGGTCGTCATAATGATGGCTAAGCGATCCAATTTATGGCTATTTATGACGGGCCCCCCCTCTAGAGGACCAAAGCCTGCCGGGATTGCGGGACTGTACGAATTACCGTACCCCGTAATGTAAAGGGCTATTGAAGGACACCGTGGATTTTAGTCAGAACGAGTCTGACAGTCCCGCTCTGCCCAGGGTGGGAGGACTCATTTGATGATTTTACCACGATAAAACAAAACTAGCGGTGGTAAGGCAGGTGGTAAGGCCTTATCAGGGCAGCTTCCAGACCGACAGCCATCCTGTCGAAGACCGGCTTAACAGTATTTACAGTTCTTTCTGGTAACTTTCTCGCGCCATCATAAGTACAAAAGTTGCGTATAAAAGTGCAAAATCATCATACAACAGCACATATTTACGGACAATACATTCATTAATTTTAAATGTTATTTATTTCGATACAAAATATGCTATCTTGTGGATGAATAAATAAATAAATAAATAAATCTATAAACTTCCTATCTTTGACGTATTCCGCGAGATATTGGCTTTGTCATTGTGTTTTTGGCGTCTGGCCAGGTAGCTTCGGCGTTATCAAAGAAATTGGCAAATTCATTAATTTACTTGAATCTTATTATGGGCTGGCATTGACGGTTCGTCACAATAAAATTATCTTCCCGCACTGCGCCCGCGTGGATTATGGCCCACTATGTCTCACAGAGAGGAGGCCTGTGACCCAGCAGAAACATTATATAGTAATGTCGATTAATGATGAGTATTATACTTTTATTTATTTACTCATTTACTATGAAAACAGTGACACAGCTGTCCGTGTCTGGCTTAACTCAACTGGACCATATATTTTGGGTCGTGTAGCCATTACAAATTATGTGGAACAGCTGATTGCTTTTTTAATAAGTTAAATGTCGTTTTTATGGCGTACAAATCCAGGGAAATTATAAATTACGAAATCAAACAACAAAATTTTATAAAATTACCCATATTTTATTTCATATCCTCTTAAAGTAAGTTTTGCATTTATTTTTATATGACACCCATCTTCAATATCTTGAATAAATACAAATATTTATAAAATTGAACATCGATACAAATATGACATAGTCCACGATACATTAATTCTAAACCCTATATTTTGGTCCCTGAGACGAATTTTGGATACATTATTAGTAGTCTGAAAATCACAAACAAGTTTATGAAATTTGAAAATCATGCTGTGAACGAAAAAGTGGGAGTTTTTGCAGTAAAAACTATGCTGGATCAAACGCAACCTAAATCTGTCAAGTTATACAACATTATTTTTTGTTTATGCGATATCCGATACACTTATCGAGTATTTTTGTGTAAAGAATCTATTTACAAAATTTTAAAACCGTATCATAAAAAATCACAAGGTTATAAGTTTGTATATTACCTGGTTGTCCGTTCAAAAACATGCTCATTTCGCGGTGCACCCGCGTAAACCGCATCTCCTGTGTTATACACTCGTGATAATAGTTTCGCAATAGCTACCACACCGTACGGTGATTTTATTGTAATAATAACTGGTAATAAAATTTAATCAAAATATTTTTGAAAAAATATATAACATGGTGTAAAAGTTATTGGAATCGAATCAGTTACTGATTCTGAACAAACTATATTCAGGTTTCGCATATACTATAAATAATGTTGTATAGTATGTAGTTATAAAAATAGGTTATACACTGTTTTATAGCCAATAGTTTAAATGAGATTCTATGAAATTTCTGTCTGTGAAACAAGGGAACACCATAATAATACCATACCAAAGAGTATTACAAGTACAATCTTATTAAAAATCGAGATTAGATTTCTTGATAGTTATAAAATACTATTTAAATATTAAATACAGTATCGGATAAATATAATACAACTAAATCATCAAAAATGAACTATAAATAATCGAAAAATAGCGTAGTAAATGCTGTTTTAAAATAATATTCATAAAATAATATTTTAAACATTGCATACAGAGAATCAAAAAATACTTTAAAATAAACTACATTTTTAAGGACATAGGATATTAACAACAAATAAATGAATATGAATTACCGATTCATATTCATTTATTACAGGAAGTCTCCAAAAAAGAACAACTACAAAAAAAAGTAAAATAAAAAAAATGTGTTGTGCCTATTGCGAGTAACACGGAACAAGAGTAGAACAACTGTTACCTACTCGTATAATGTGGATGGTATCGTTACGTTGAAAACTTAAACATACAAGAATCTTTTTGAGCCCACAGTGGAACGAATACCGTGATACCGTCGCCATTTTTTTTTGTAACACATTTTTTACAAATAATATACTAGGTACTAATGTCCTTTGACCGCCAAATGATGCCTATAGCACCGCATTTTACAGCATATTACACAAAAACAGTAACATATATTTAAACAGTCAAAACTAGGGCAAACATCAAATAGTTTTCATTGATATAATAAAATATCATTCTTTAACCAACAATTAAAACTATTTGTACAAATATACAGTCGTAAAGCTAAAAGAAATGGAGGAGGTCTATATGACTATTTACTAGGTTACTAACTTATTATATGTGTTGAAGATTCTGAAAATTGACTTTTGCGAGAAAGATACGTCAAATACAGTTTCTGCGATAGAGTACTTTTGAAAAGAACTTTGACATTATTAATGTTCTGATAATAATGTATTATTTATTTGAACATAATAATAATATACTGAGGAGTCTAACACTCAATCTACAGAACCCAAAACACATAAATCTATCACACAACAAAAGCCAGACAGCCGTTGACTTCAAATTAACTAAACTAAAACAATCACAATGAATCCAGTCTTTGTACTAGCATTCTTTCGTTTTTCCATTTGCCGTGACCTTGGCAGGTTGGGAAATTTGTTTACTCTTCATGTAATTGACGTAGTAAAAGTTGCCAAACATGTAAAGGAAAAGACCAGCATTGAGAGCGAGTAGGCAGTTAATGAATTTAGGGTAGTTGCAGTCACAGAACAAGACTGAGAAGTTATGGTAGAAGATGATGCAGAACTGGATCTGTAAGGACAAAAGGAGAAAGATAAGTAACATAACACATAAAAGCATGCTTATCATTTAAAATTCAAAGAAATTATATCCTATACACATGGCAAAATGACGATCATGTCAAAGTTACAAGTAATAGAACGGTCTCAAATTCAAATACTGTGCTACTGATGCTATTACTAAAAAATTTACTGTTATAGCCACTAACAGCATTTTCAGTTGATTTACGCGATCGCGTATTTAAAATCTTCGTATAAACGTCCATTAACGCGACAATCAACGGCATTTCCCGTAAGTGTGGCCTTAGTGATAGCAACATCGGCTTGGAAATTAGGCCCAAAATTATAAATAATCAACAGATTTAGTGGAAAATAAAGTTAAATCCGATAATTTGACTTCAAATACAATAAATTAAACCGTAGTTTAGTATACTACTGCCTGTTTGAATTGTAGTATTTCAATTAGGCAAGTCAAATATTTGCAAAAATATGAATGATTTTAGAAGATCGAGTATTTCATTCATTACTGCATCACTATTCACTTAGAATGTGTTTGGAAGTTATTAATAATATTCACATTGATATCTTAAGTAAATATTACATTAATATATGCCGTGTCTATAGGCCAACTACTATTTACTTGTCCTCTACATTGTATTATTTGTTAATGATCCAAATTAACATAATCCAAGCTTGTTTTGTTCTAATTCCTTTTTATTATGATGTTCGAATTCGTGGAAGCGTAACTTATATAAATACTCATGTCTTTTACCAATACAATAAATTATAAGCAAAAATTACGGAAAATGGTTTTTTATTGGGCTAAGTAAAGCATGTTCTAGGTAATGACCAGACGGATGTAATTCAGCGTTCCATCCACTGTGACCTACATCTGGTATCTACACATAATAATATGCTTGTGCATTTATAAAACTCCTGCATCAATGGTTCATGATCTGACTGGAAGACTACCAGGTTATGAACATTGAATCAACTTACCAGCTGCATCGTAGTCAAGTGCTTCTTCCACCACAGATACTTCTGGTATTGAGGTCCAAGACCAGAGATCAGGTAGTAAGTGTACATGATGACGTGGATGAAAGAGTTGATCACACCCAGAAGAGTTCCGTGACCACCTGGAAATATAGGTAATATTTAAATTATAAAGGTGTCATCAGTTTCCCAATGTAAGGCATTTTTCCCAATGTAAGGCACAATTTAACAATTTAATCGATCAATAATCTCCTGCTTTTCACTAGCAGTAGATTGACCGCAAACATTTTTGTTTCTTATAACTGATCTTCTTGATTATTTTATATACGCAGCTTTTTAGATAACCTCAGGAAGAAATGGACTGGGATCATATGATTCAATATAAGTCTAAAACGTTGTCAGAGGTCTGCGGGATTCATGATACACAGAAGCGCCTTAATAACCCTGGCGACAACACATAAAATAAGAAAAAGGGAGACATACCTGGCAAGAATTTGACACCGATCCAAGCGCAGATAGGCATCATGAAGTGATGGTACAGATGCAGGAAAGTGATCTGTCTGTTCTTCTTCCGTAAGACAAAGAAGATAGTGTCCAGCAGTTCAATGATCTTAGCTGCAAAGTACCACCAAACTGCTCCAGCCATCTGTAAAAGATTTAAGGTAAGTAATTTTAGAAATTGGAATCTGACTGATTCAATCAGCTGGTAAAATATGACTATTACGTGACTTTTACCAACTATGTAATATGGGATGGCTACCAGTAAGACAAAATGTAGCTGAATACCAGTATTCAGGTTTTTTAAAATAATAAATGCCTATGTGACCCCTGCATTCCAGTTAGTACTGCGATGTCCCAGTAACCCCTACAGTAAACGAGTTGGTTGTCAGAATTTGGAGAACACAAACTAAAAAAGAGAGCCGGGTCGAATGGTATCGACCTTCAAGCATTGTTTTTTATTCGCTTATTTTGAAACGGAGAAAGACTCATTACATAAAGAAAAGGGGGATAAAACAGAGTGAAATTTACTTACTCTGGTAGCTTTAGGGTTGTTGGAGTAATCCACAGGCTGGCATGAAAAGTTGTAGTCGTTCCACCATCCGGCGACTAAACCCTGTAATGAACACGAAAATAACATTAATAAGCATTCAAGCCAACAAAGCGACTCATGAGAAGATCAGTGAAAGGTGTCGTCATTATAATTTTCAAAAAAGTTCTATGTATTACTGTATTTTCATTTAGTAGTGACTTCAACACAACAAGATATTTTATGCTTTTTTTTTATCGTGGTAAAATTATCAAATCAGTCCTCCCACCCAGGGCAGGGCGGGAGGGACTGTCAGACTTGACTGACTAAAATCCACGGTGTCCTTCAATAGCCCTTTACGTACCGGGGTCACGGTAATACATACTAAAGTAAGAATTATTAGCATCATCATCATCGTTTGTTATACCTAATGTACCTTTTTAATTTCATTTATATAATTTCTACGTTTATCTTAGACAACAATGACATCAGTGAAGGAAAACATAGGGGCAAAATGGGACTTAACCATCACTCTGGCATCAGTATACTAATACTAATTATATTTTTAACTCACCTCATACACCAAGAAAATGCTCATCAATATCTGTGATACATTGTAGAGTATCATCACATTTTTCAAGTCGTAAGGTTTCCTGTCCCTCATGTACTTGGGTCCGACGGAGTTACAGAAGTAGAGATAAGACGCGAGGATCGTTAACAGAGGCCCTGGTCCTGACATCAGCAACCAGTTCTCTGTCCGAGGATCTGGAATGAGGAAAGCATTGTGGGTTAGTTTCATTGTGGTTACTTTATCACCAACATCATCTGCAATAAAAATTTGAAGGGAGTGCTCAATGTTATCATCACCTTTATTTATTACCTTGGGTAATAAATAAAGATGATGATGGATCGACCATAACGCGAGAGTAACAGTGAGCATAGGATAGTGTTCCATAAATAGTTTCACGACCATTTCATCTGGATTTCTGTATCTGAAGGTCCCTCTTGAATCTATAAACTAGGACCATGCTGTCGATTGTAAATTAAATCTCGTTTTCTTTAGACATTTGAAAATCTAAAATGATATATAAAAATAAATATGTTATTAAAGCTACAATTAGTGCTTCAGTAATAATCATCAGAAGCTTATTTATGTTATCAGTCTATATAAAAAATAAAAAATTGTTCAACTACCGTAACATTACCACATCCATTTTTATTTTATAAAGGATACTACTGGTTTAATTTTTAAACCCCTTATTAATTCATTTAAAAACTTCTAATTTATTTTAAAAAGTAATTAAATTACTTATTTAAATAAGTTATTCACAGTTTTTTCTTTGGGGGTTAATAATTCAATGTCAGCACTTAGTCTTTATAAACTTAATTTGAATACACAGTAATTATAATGCAGGAATGTTTGCCTAAGCCAAGGCAGTGTCAACATTTGCATAAGGCGTTAAACAGAGAAATGCGTCAATTATAATGTGTGAAAATCGATCATTTTACGTGCAAATGAGCTAACAACCATTGTTTGATTTTCGTAAAAAAAAATCCAGTGAGTCTTTTATGGCAATTGAACTATACTACACGCGCATGGCTATAATAACATTCAACTTCTTGCACGTGTAGCATGACACAGTATAAACGGGGTTTTTCAATCACAAAATGTAGAAGGCTTAGAACTGTTTGAATGTTTAATGAAATCCTTTAAAATTTAGAAAAGATGATTTTTTTTTGGTCCTCTTAGCGTAGCATTTACAACTATTTTGCCAAAATTACAAATTTTACTACTTTTGATTTTGATTTTGACTTCCAAGGACATTTTGTATTAGTCTGTTCTGAAATTTCACAATTTACTGGTTCCCAATTATAAGTTCCGACGCGGAGGAAATGAAGTATTTATTTTTAGAATTATATTTCAAGCTATATCAAATAAACTTATTAAAAATCTGCACTTTGATGTAAGGCTAGGGAACTAAGGTTTCTGGTTTATAAATTCTGATCGCATGGACTTACTTATAATCAGGCATGAAATCCGTGACGTGATTAACAATGATTGTATGTTGTTAAATGCATCATGTTACATTTAGATTCAGTTCATGGGTTAATGAATGTTCTGTTTTCGTTAACAGTTATCAATAACATAATATACCAAATTAATATTGTCGTAAGACGCAGAGTCATTGAACTTTAACTAGTTAAGCTGATTTCAATACTCGTCCTATAAAACGAAATAATCAAGTTGTTATTTTTTCTAAAATACTAATTTGTCTAGTTTATAACTAGAACAGTGAGTAGGTAACTGTTTAAAATAACTAGATTTAAAAAAAATCGTTTAATTCAGAATATTTTAAAGTGCGAAGACCTCTTAACCAGATGTTTTAGAACTGACGTGTGACTAGTAAGAAAGAGAACGAACTTCGTTACCATACCCACTTACTGAATAAGAAATACTAAGCTTTAAATTTTTTTTTTTTAAGATACTCATACTAGTCTGAATAAAATAAGGCTGCTTTTGTTCGTAATTTTTCAGCGCAATAATTTCTGTATGAAAACCAATTTAATGGAAACAAAAGAAATAAATTTATTGGTGTAGGGGTTACTTGTGTTTTTTAATACGGGATTAAATATAATGACCACCATAAAATGCTTTGTTACCCTATTTTTTTCCTTTTTTTTTACGTGTTAAAATCATCACATGAGTTAAGATTGGTTAACAGACAATCGAGTCACTAACTATTCTGACTGTCAAAGATCTATAAATCTTTAGCCAAAACACATCAACCTACCTCAATCTATCAAATTTCAAGGTTTTCAATCTTATCACAATAGTGGAAGGTTAATGTTCGATTGGTAAAATTTGATAGATGGGGGTAGGTTGACCTGCTGGCATCTGTACATAACTGAAAAATTACCCAGTGATATTCTTAAAATCAATAATAATATGTTACTATCATATTGTTACTATCAAGTACAAACCAATCAACAACCTCTGCTTACGACACAATATAAATGACTCAATATGACATCACAATAAATGACCATAACAATACGATCGGGCATGCGTCTGCGCACCGCACCGCACACAAATATGATTATTATTGTAATTAACAGGTGTTGTTCTTGATTCCGTCTTATTTAGATGTAATCGTGGATCGATTTATCTGAAATATTTTTAGTTTCACTAAATACTAATCAAATTATTATTTTTTCTATTAATTCGAGTGCACTCCCTAGAGGCCTGTGTTACCACACAGGGAGGAGGCCTTTATGTACTGTGCTCACAGGAGGAGGCCTTTGGCCTAGAAGTGGAAAAATGATAAACTGATTATAGAATAAACAGCTAGTTGAATTATGGTAACCTATTCAAGCATGTAACGTACAAAACACTGTATTTGCAGAGTCTTAAATCTGTTTTATAAAAGATTGTTACAGATTTCCTATATATTGAAAAGCAAGATTGTTATGTTTATTTGTATGCATGCTCCGTTTTTACGTCTGAATGGTTGGGCCGATTATGCATAGAGATAGACAGACCTAGACCTGGACTGAACCCTAGAAACAGTTATAGGCTATAAAAGGGGGAGGAAGCCAGTGAATCCGCGAGTAACAGCTATTTAAAAGTAGACCAAAGCAATGTATGGACCCGAACAATTGGCGCCTTTATCGTGGTAAAGTAATCAAATGAGTCCTCCCACCCAGGGCAGAGCGGGAGGGACTGTCAGACTGGTACTAACTAAAATCCACGGTTTCCTTCAATAACCCTTTACGTCCCGGGGTCACGGTAATTCGTAAGTCCCGCGACCCTGGCAGGATTTGGCTCTCTAGAAGGGGACCTCCCGAAACTTCCATGTCCGGTGAGGATCTGCGTCTGGTGGTAGACCAAGACTCCGTGACGCCTGTCCAGCCATTCCTCAAAAAGGGATCTTACCGCCGCGATTGCGGTGTGCCCGAACAATTGGCGCCTTTTGAAAATTTACGAATGCTACAGCACAACAATTTAAGCTTCCTGAATTATAAAGGCGCCACACACTAAACATCGCAGGCGATTCAAGGATTTATGCTAAGACTACCTGATTTATTATGACGCTTATATTGTTAAACGCGATTGTCATCCAAGAATTTTGAGTAACCAATTTCAAACTGCGCGCAGATTTTGACATTTAAATCAAAACAAAGACATGCGGGGACCTACCGCTAAGAACGTACTTTGAAAACGCATCACGCATCGACTATAAATATGTGGGCAACACTATAAAACCGGTTTATAGTATCCGATTGTATTGTTTAATAATATAAATATTTACTGGTTTGATGAAATCTATTTTTTTATAAGGGCCGAGGATTGGTCGCGGGACTTACGAATTACCGTGACCCCGATACGTAAAGGGCTACTGAAGGACACCGTGGAATTTAGTCAGTACAAGTCTGACAGTCCCTCCCGCCCTGTCCTGGATGGGAGGACTCATTTGATGATTTAACCACGAAAAAAAAAGGGCCGAGGATTGTAACTTTAATATCGCACAGAGGTCTTAATTACATAGAAATCGCTATTAAAACGACCTAAATCAATTTGGGTATTGTGCAAAAACCAGAAGACTGACATGAAAATCGTGTCGAACTTATACTGCATTACTACAAAAAGTTAAATATCGGTTTAACTTTTTTGTAGTAAGACTGGTAGTATTTGGTCGCGGGACTAACGAATTACCGTGACCCCGGTACGTAAAGGGCTATTGAAGGACACCGTGGATTTTAGTCAGTAAAAGTCTGACAGTCCCTCCCGCTCTGCCCGGGGTGGGAGGACTCATTTGATGATTTTACCACGCCAAAAAAAAAAGGCTTGTATTATTTAAAAAAAATGACAAAAAATTATTGAAATGGGTCATTATATCGTAATATACTGAAACAAAGAAAATCTGCTGAAGTTAAAGTTCATTGAAGAGTGATCTGGGGTTGAAATTTGTTGCTATACTCCAAAAACGATGAGGCAAGTCGACACGATGTTAATATCGTGTCGACTTACGAGTATTACTTATAGGAGCTGATGGAATAATAATTAATATTTGTAAACGTACGATACAGGAACAAGTTCTTGTGTAGAATAACGTTTTTGTTTTTTTTTAATAATTAGGGCTCGTCCAGGCCCAATGATCAAACAGGCAAAGAATGTCAGTACAGCGTGGTAGACTGACACGTACGATTGGCATCCTAACGTACTAAAAATCGCACAATTCTGAACACGTCCCATTCACACTATGTGCATTGGAATGATCCATTATTTTAAACAACAATTAATGAGGTTGTAAATAAAATTATTGATAATTATGTAATTGATTTTGTGGTTATTACTGGGTGGCCTTATTAAGATTTATGTCATAAGTAATTTTTTTTTGTCGTGGTAAAATCATCAAATGAGTCTTCCCACCCAGGGCAGAGCGGGAGGGACTGTCAGACTCGTACTGACATCCACGGTGTCCTTTAATAGCCCTTTCGTTCCGGGGTTACGGTAATACGTATAGTCCCGCGACCGTGTCATAAGTCATTGGGGCAAATACACTGTGAGTTGAAAAATTCTGAATAACCTCAAAGGTGTATATAGGTACAGTTAGCACGACAATATTAATTATCTAATAGCACAATCACAATCTTCTCACTACCGGGACACAGGCCTCCTCTCTGGGAGAGCCGCGAGAGGGAGGGAGTGCTAGTTAGTATATGTCACATGTCTGAATTTTTTTTATTCTAAGCCATGCCATTTTCTCTCACAATAGTTCCTTCACAGTTTTGAGACAATACCAAATATAATATACGTAAAAATTTGTTCAAATTATCATTATTTTCTACGTTATCTAACAAATTTTTAAATTAAACACCATCATCTGCGTTAGCGTGAACGGTAAATTGTTCATTTATGTCATCACCTTTATCAGGACAATTTAGCTTTTGTCAGGGTATTTTATCAACTTTTTTATTTTAAATGATAAGGATACTAATATTATAGTGGCTCTTAAACGCGTGATGCGATGCCGATTCGAATACGCTTTATTTTATTTAAAAACTGGTTTTCTAACAATAGTTCTTAAATATGTTTTATAATAATCGGTTCAGCTGCTAAGAGGCCATCTATGAGTATGATGTAATGGGTTTTTTCCCTAATTTTTGTATTTTTTGGAAACTTGTTTATAATCCTACATAAGTGTATACAGTGAGCCAGTGTATATTAATTCTGATGTATTTAAATATTTTCGTAGCCTTTTTCAATATTGATTTTTTATGCAAACCGTCTTAAGCCGGATCCAGACTGGTGTAACTTGTAATGTAATGATTACGTGTCAACAGTGGACGGCACACGAAATCAAAGCGACTTGTGAACGCGAATAGCTGTTCCACTCAGTTGCCACTAACATGCCGAATACTCGTAAGAAGGTCGTGATAGCTGGTGATGTTGCTTTTATTTGAAGTGATATTGCTCGTTCATTGGGAAAAAAAGGTTGGAAAAAGGAAAGATGATTTTCTTTCATACAAATTAGTTTTCTACAATCGTCGCTTCAAACGTTTCTGGTCTTCAGTCAGTAAATACATAAAAATAAAAGCAGCACCAGCTACGCGACTTTTCTATTCGGCATGTTCGTGGCAACTGATCCGCGTTCACAATTCGCTTTGAGTTCGTGTGCTGTCGTCCACACTTTGACGCTTTATTAGACGTAATCATTACATTTCACTTTACACCAGTCTGGACCCGGTTTTAGGCAGGATTTCACATTATGTCAGCGTTAATTGTTAAAATTATTTCTGTTTGCGATCTTTTAATATAACTCAGAATCTCTAATCAAACAATTTACATACCGAAGTATGTAAATTGTTTGATTTACAAAATTGATCATTTTGATATAGATAATTCTTCTGTCTCTCAATATTAGAATAATAATTAACATGCGGTGTGTTGGTTACTGAACAAGGCAAATAAAAATGGGCCTCAAACAAATATTTATGTGGCAGTTCAACACACACATTGTGTATGCAAACATTGATTTGTGTAAATAAATACCTAACCTAAAATATCCGCATGGTAATAAAAACAAAGTGTAAGTTTAGAACGTATAGATAAATCTGAAAACAACTGCCAGGCTATTATCTACAGGTCGCGGGACTCACGAATTACCGTGACCCCGGTACGTAAAGGGCTATTGAAGGACACCGTGGATTTTTTTAGTCAGTACAAGTCTGGCATTCCGTCCCGCCCTGTGTACTAGGTTGTGGAAAAGTTTCTACAAGACACTTTTCTACATCCTGGTATCTGACAGAACCCCCATAGTGAGTTAAACGCCTGCCAGGGTCGCGTTACTGTCAAAACAGGTAACCGTGACCCTAGAACGTTAAGGACTGTTGAAAGAATACCGTGGATTTTCATCAGTACGAGTCTGACAAAGCCAGTGGTGACAAATTGGAATAGCCGCCTTCACCCTGGGCGGGAGGACTCATTTATTGACGATACCAAGTTAAATAAATAACGGGCCCAGCAGTTGCTAAGTGTATTTGTTCATCACTGCTCTCAAAATGGTGAAAAACAGCGTGAGGAAACTGGCAGATATTAAAAAAAAAAACAATACAAGTGACCTCTACCAACCCGCACTGAGCCTGTGTGTTGTAGGTATTACAGCCCATGTTGGAATCCCAACACTAAACTTACAATTAGTCGATTAAAGACGCGCACACCCCTAGCGCGTCACTAAGCGCATTGTCGCAATCGTGTAGCATTCAGTAAGAATATAGCCATTGAGCGGGCTACCACGAAAGGAGCAAAAGGATCGGAAACACTATTAATTTAGTACTGTACCTAAAAGTGTAATCCTAAAAGTGTGATGTGTCTGCTGTTGTTAAAGAGATTTTAATCACAAGTGCGCTAACATGGCTCCTACTCGCGGGCATGCGGACGGCGAGTAAAGGGCGACTCGCTGTCCGACCATGGACCATACCCTGGTCGACGGAGTGTTGTGTTCCACGCGCGCCTCAAGGAGTGTCAGCATAGTGACGGGGCTTGTAGAGGGCCCAAGCCTGCCGGGGTTGCCGGACTCACAAAATACCGTGACGAAACATTACTTGCCCGTCATCGAAATACTTGCGTACTTGCAAAATAGTTTTCGTCTTTCTCGTGATTCCCGCGACCACGAAAATTACCCTTTCGTAATTTTATTCTTTATCTAGTACCGGTACGTAAAGGGCTATTGAAGGACACCGTGTAGTTTAATCAGTCAAGTCTAACAGTCCCTTCCGCCCTGCCCTGGGTGGGAGGTTTGATGATTTTACCACGATAAAAAAAAAAAACATGGCTCCTACTCGCCCACAGCCCACTCCCTTTCTCAAAGAGGATGCTACTGTTCCCGCAGTTGGAACATTATAGGCTGATTATGACCGTACATTTCCGGGACTGTCTAAACAGGGAATGGCAACAGGGTCAGGTTGGTCTATAGTCAATATGAGTCTGACGGTACTTTCCGTTGCAAGTTCCAAAAGATTATTCGTAAGTTTCCGAAGCTAAATTTTGAAGTACTTTTTTTCTCTTTTTTTTCTCTTTTTTTTCATCTTATGAGACCTCCCACCCAGGGCAGAGCGGAAGGGACTGTCAGACTTGTACTGACTAAAATCCACGGTGTCCTTCAATAACCCTTTACGTACCGGTACTACGTAAAGAATAAAATTACGAAAGGGTAATTTTCGTGGTCGCGGGAATCACGAGAAAGACGAAAACTATTTTGCAAGTACGCAAGTATTTCGATGACGGGCAAGTAATGTTTGTTTTTTTTTTGTTTATAGTCACGAAATAAACAACAAAATAACCTCTATCACCTTTATTGTGTGTTAATATCGGGAATTTCTCAATCCTTTAAAACTGTAGTTCCAAATTAAACTAAAAAAGAATAAGGTAAATTCCATAGAACTTTGAATTGTAAGTTCCGCAACATGCGGGTTCACCACAGTGTTTTTCCATACTGTTTTAGAAGTGGTGATGGAATAATTTACTGGTTTTGAAATAATAGCATTTAGGTACCAGTAATTTTCTATTCCTTGGTCGGTGATCTGGCCTTAAACTGTCAAAATTACTAAACAAAATAGACCTACTTTAGACTGTTTGACTCCTAGATTGAGCACCTCCTGTCGAAGTTTTATAAGTGGAGGGCACTTAAGGGCCTATGTGAAATAAAAACTTTTGATTTTGACTATGAGCCATGGCCAAATTCATCTTTACATGATTCCCTATGATTTTTGCATGATAAAAATAATTTTCAAAACTCATAGAAACTCGAGTACTTAAACCAATTTTTTTACGTTATATATATAATTTCATACAATTATCTTATAGGAGGTCCACTAAATATCCTGAAACAAAGCCTTTAGGGTAATCGTATTCGAGAATCTAGAATGGTACATGACGTCTGCGGTTTTGTGGCTAGAGATAAGACGGATTTAGTAATTTAATTTGCAAATAATAAGCTATTTTGTAATAATTTATATATATGCATATGATTTCATCTATTAAAAATATTTATTTAAATAAGTAAGACATTCAAATTTCCAGTTATCCTTCATGCGTGATAATTTTAATATGTTTTAAAATACATTATTTACCAACTAAAAAAGAGTCGTTAAATAATAATCAAGGATATGTGTGGTAATATAATTAGGAACATGATTGTTCCTGGGTGATAAAGATCGCAAAAAATATTTTATTGACTGAAGCAGTTACTTAACAAATTGTTCTAGTACATTAAATTCAGAGTAAATAGAAAAAAAATTACGGCTGATTTAAAAAATGAAAAAAAAATAATGATTGAAAAGTTTTATCACTAAATTATGTTTTTTTAAACTTTTAAAATTTTGCTTTTAGGCACTACGCGTTACTCTAATAAAGCTCTTAAGCGTTATTTTTAATGGCATAAAAATTAAAATCAAAATCCTAGATTAGTTTTAAAGTAGTCATTTTTGTAAATATTTATTTTTTATTTTGATTTTTAAATGTAGTATGTATAAATAGGTATTTGTTTTTTTTAATAGGTAATTAATTAAGTCGTTAATATTATGTTATAGTTGTATTTAAAACCAAATAACAAATCATAGATTGTATATTACAATTCTACGCAAGTTAGATCGTAGAAAAACTTGACAACACTTGATTAAGTTTATACCCTAAACTCAAAAATAAAACAAACAGTTAACAAAAAAAAACTTTGTCCCGCACTAGGAATTTCTCCTGTATCGTGTGTGGGTTAACAAACATAGAAACACACATACACAAACACCCAAACCCAGGACAACTACTTGCAGATCAAATAAATATTTGTTCCGTGCGGGGATCGAACCCGCGACACGCTACGCAGCAGTTGATCCCTCAGCCATTGTGCCAACCGTGCCATAAATATCTAGCTATCTATCTTTGAAAGTCGAGATAACACTTTTTCGTAATACGGCTTCTAAAGCACTGTTTGTGAAAAAGTAAATCAATACAATATAGCAAAGATGACGTATGTTGACAAAAAAAAAATTTTTTTTTCATCAAACTTTGAAAACTGGCAGTTATTGCATTACGATTACGTTCAGCATGCAGTGTATTTGATACGTATGCTTTTTTCCATTTATTTGTCGCACTTGTTACGGAAAATAAAAAATCCACAGAAAACTAAGAACTAATTGGTTCAATATCTATAATAATCGGCGGTAATTGTTTTTTTTAAATTTCACCTAAGACATAGATTTCTCATTGTTTGATTAATCACTTAAATTTTCATTGATTATTGGTCTCGTACCTAGTTTAAAAACAAATATCTAATTAAAAAATTGCACTGTCGATAAAGTGTGAAATAAACGTGATGTAGCAATTTCTATTTTAATATCTTTAACAAATTCGATTTCTACCAATATACGTCAATTACAGATTTTTATCGCATTATTTCGTAAATGTCATGATTTTGTTATGGCAGTTTTGTAATGGAATTGTGTTTTTACTATCTAATATTTACTCTTGGATTCAAGGATCAGAAATAGCGAGTACGGACAAATACGGAATCTGGTGTGTTCCAGTGTGGGAAAGAGACAGAGCTATACCAGTCGTCTAACGCCACCTCGTTCCCTCACTGGAACTCTGGCTTTCAGACGTCATGATGGGCCAACTGTTGCCCAATGTACGTTTTGACACTGACAAACACTTCAGTATCAATGGGATATCTGTCAAAGTTCACTGTCTAGAGCCATATGGATAATTTATCCTTAAAAATATATATTTTATTAAAACAATTAAAAAAAAGTGTCTCTGACTTTTTTAGTTTTTATTTTAAACTAGCACTTTTCCCGCGACTTCGTCCGCGTGGGTTGCGTACTTTCCTAATTCCCCTTTTTCACCCCCTTAAAGGTTAAATTTCCAAAAACCCCTTCTTAGTGCTCCCCTACATTATAATAGGAAGCCGTGTGCAAAATTTCACATTCCTAGCCCCAGTAGTTTCGGCTGTACGTTGATATGTCAGTCAGTCAGTTCTCCTTTTATATATATAGATAATATTTTTAGTTTTAGTTATGTATATTAACATATTTTAATTACTCAATGAGAAAAATAAACTCATTAATTAATAATTTAAAAAAATATATTTAAATTGAAATAAAATACAGAATAAGCTCCTAATTCGTGTTGAATAAAACAGTGACTGCTATAATGCACAATTGTTATTTGATTGTCACTACATTTTCGTGAACATTGGCTTCTAACTTACATACAGGCTTCTTGCCTAGTTTAGAAGCCAAACGTTTGTATCTAACTTATGTCACTGTTGTACTACTTAAATGTCACTGAATTGTACCTTTTGATTGTTGTGTTTTTGTGTACAAATAAACTAATTATTATAAATTATTATAAAATGCAATAAAATATATCAGAATAACCTAGAAAAACGCTAACAGCCGAGCCTGTATGCGAGTGATTTTAAGAGTTAATTCTATGTTAACAAAAGCGAGGGAATTAGGGTAAAACAGAAACCTTAGTTTAACGTGGGAGTTAGCTTTTCAGAGATTAGCCCATTTCGAGAAATTTTGAAGTTTGTACAATATATCGTTCGACATAAGCGCTCTTCAACTAAACATTTTACACATCCTTAATAAAAAATAAAAAACATTTTAAACATACAATAATAATATTATGTATATTATTCAGTTAATTTATTCATAACCTAACGGCAGACTATGCTTCAGTGCTCTCAATATTGTAATATTTTAAAGGGAAAAAAATTAAGATCTTATCCCAAAGACCCTGAGAATTTATCACAACTCGTATTTCCATACAGTACATAAGTTTTTTAAACTAACCTGCGGATGTTGCTGATATTTTCATGGTACGACCTGTATTATTTGTGTATAACTGTGATTTCTGACTACCTCAAGATAAAAACTTAACTTAGGTACGTCTTTTAAAATAATAATTATTAAAAAAAAAACTTACCGCTGTTGCGTTCCATGAATTTTCTGTACGAGTCTACGAACGACATGGTTGCGTTTGGACCTGAAAAAGGAGAAAGTAAATTTATAAAAAAATCTCCACGAGTAAAATAAAACAGAAAAACTATAAATAACATCAACAACATTTTTTTACGAAAATATTTACAATATTTTTAAATTATCAATTGTAGAAATATAATGAACCAGAATCAATCATAATTTATAAAAAACCCTGGTTCAAAATAATAAAAAAAAGATCTAAACAAAAATGTCTTTAAAATAAAAAATAAAAATTACTTTCACTATCCATGGTATACCCCTATATTAAAAATATCCAAATAAAAATAAAACACAGCACTCCGAAAACCAGAAAGGTAACCAAAAACAAAAAGAATAACTTAAGTTGCTGAAACGACGCACTTCTCAGGCAAAGATCAATCGGGAACTAACATTCAACCAAAATTCAGCATTAAAAGTAAATTAGTGTATTGCGAAAATACATTAAATAGAGATGACACTAGCTCACTTGTTCTACAACTTGGAGTCATTAACCATCGAAATGTTAAAGCTTAATGATAATTTTGGGTAATTTTAAACGTGTAATGAAAAAATATTGGCAGTTTCTAGAACTTAATCGGTGTTTCTAAAGTTTTAATATCCACATTATTTTTTCAATGTAAGAGACTACATAGTATTATACAACGAAATTTAAAAAAGAAATGTAATGGATTTATGTAAGGATAAATCGATAACGTTAACCAATTTTAAAACAACATTCTGTATAAATTCGTTCAAGTAAAGGTTGTGTAACTTTAGTGGTGTAGTAAGAATTATAAATAAGAGGTATTCCCGTCTGAGCACCTATTTTCAGAGCGTCAATGATAAGAGCAACTATTTATTCCGTAATGAGCACCTATAAATAGTTTGACAAGTTGCTCAATCGGGAATGAAATTATAATTTAAATCTATTCCCATAAGAGCAACTACGGTAGTTTCTAGTGATGGGGTGTGTATAATAATAGGCATGGATAGGTTCATGGTGGTTTGTTCTTATATCATTCTGGGAAGTTTAACTGAAATACTTACAAGAAAAAGTACTAGGCTAGCATAGTTCCAAAGTGGTATGTTTTTAAACCATTCCGAGAATACCTTTTAATTTTATTTTTATAATTTATCAACTTTTAAAAATCTTTAAGTAACGTTCAATAATTGCGATTGCATGATACTTTTGGCGCAAGTGGGAAAGATTTGGAACTTAGGGCATCCCTAACATGGGTGAGTTTTGAAGGGGAGTTCAAGATCCCGCTATTTTAAAATGATCTCCGTTGAAAAATATCGACGACGATCCGTCATTTATGATGTTGTGTTTTATCCATGAATGATAAGGTTGTGGTATGTTTTTCTTTAAGAACTTATTATAAAGGCTAACTACACTAAATAAAAGAAAAAACATAAAAAATACATGATATAAAAAACATTTTATAATGGTATTAGATCATGATAGAGTAAGTATTCGATATATAAATGAGTGTAATAATATTAATGCTTTTGTTGTTTAAAAATCAAAAACTTGGAACAAAACTGCATTTTATTTCAAATACAAATGAACATGAAAATAAAGAATAGAAAATTTGCACCTATAAAAATAAACAAATTGCAATGATGGCATCGTTCAAATATACAAAGAATGATAATATTGAAAGAATGGCTTCTTAGAAGTCATATTAATGTGGCAAATTAACCATTGTTCGAACATAACCGACACTAAGCAAGTATTAATTAATGTTTGCTGTGTTTCTTGTTTTGCAAGTTTGTTACCATAATGTCCCGATTCGTCATTCATGCAACCTATACGTAGAATAATTACCACAGATAATTAGCCATCCTGTACCCTAATCGTGTCATAAACACGCCCATCTTTCACAATCTGAAGGAAAGAAATACATAAGCTGTTTCTTCACGTTTTATCTGAAAAATCGTATGCTCGACCATGCAATATATTAAGCGATTAATGTCGTCGAATTGTCTAAATGAATATACTTCGATGTGTGTTACACAATAATTACCCCATAGATGATGTTAATCTTAACTTAATTATAATTAATTTAGATTGTAAAGGTAAAGTTAATTTTTTACCTTCCGAGCCTAAACCGCGTTATCATTTAACTGTTTGTTACATTTACATTTTAACAATAGTTTTAACTATTGATCAATGAACTGGCCCTGAATCACTGAACCGACATCCTGAAATTTTGCATATACAACGGTGTCAGGTCTACACAAACGGACATGAGTATCTTTCTTACCGGAAAAAGTACTGGTCCTAAGGAAAACAAAAATAAAAAAATATAAATATTTGATGATAGATAGCGCAAATTGCCTTTCGAATCATGATTTAATTATATTACAAGCAGAATGCAACCCGAATTGATTGTTTATTACTAAATCTGCGAGCATAAGCTTGTGAATTACTAAAAAAACAATTTGGTTATTACATATTTAGCAATTAGCTTTATAATAGACATGTGATCTTTTGATTAGATTTCAACAATTTTAATAATAATAACTGATACATTTAAAATGTAATTCAATAAATTTTTATTTCACACACAATATTCCGTAACAAAATAATAGAAATTAATCGCAAGTACATTGATTTTTATGTTCAAAATAATCTTTAAAAATAAAGGAATTTGCAAAAGGTTAATCGATCTTTCAAATTAATTTTAGCGTCTAAAAAGTCATCTTTGAAACATACAATTTTGAAGAATCAACAATGCTTTTCCATTGATTCTATCTTTGTGATACGGCACCATTTCAATGTACTCGTAATACTTAACGTTTGATATTAAACCTTACCCCATGTACAAACAGGGTTGGATTCGTTGTATGTCTTAACACGTTAGATAGGACTTTTTTGTGCGAGTACATAATATGTTCTCGTGAGAATCTGGTTAAGGCTAGAAGGTCTTGTAGCACTGTCTAGTTCTTTAGATATAAGTACTTTAAGTGAATAAAATGACAGCAAACCTAACCTATGCCCACTTCGCTGGGCATCTCACTTTATTTTTGTAAATGGGAGACTCTATTTGCTGGGTGTAAGAGGGTGAAAAATGGTCGCGGGACTAACGAATACCGTGAGACCGGAACTTTATGTTCCGGGGTCTATGCCCAGTTAAAAAATCTATTATCTAATGTAAAGTTGCACAACAGCCCTATATACAATGAGGTCACGGGATTGTCTCAACAGATAACATTGAACCTGGAACGTTAAGGGCTATTGAAGGACACCGTGGATTTTACTCAGTACGAATCTGACAGTCCCTACTACTCTGCCCTGGGTGAGAGGACTCATTTGATGATATTACCATGATAAAAAAGAGGGAGAAAAATACTTAACGATCCACAGTCATACTTGCAAACAAACTATTAAAATCAGTCGAGCCGTTTTGGAGGAAAATCAACCACAAACACAGTGACACAAATACTCGTATTTTTATACATCAAATCAAAGTGCTCCAAATATGCAAAAATGGCATCACGGCATGATGCTATTTTTGACAATGTAAAAGATATCAACGCGAAAACTTTTTAATACGGAGAATACTTTAATTTTTAAGACTTGGTACATAATTTGTGACTGCAGGAGAATTTATTAAAATGTATGAACTAGCAAGTTTTAAGATTGGTAATTTTTAATTTTGATTGTACTGAAATAGTACATGATAAATTTTAATAAAATTTATTTTATTTGTGCAACATAAGTCCGAAATAAGATTTAATGAATAATAGAAATGTAAGGGTAAGAGATTAATTTTTCAGACGGTGCCGTCAGATATTCAACAAGAATCTTCGTATAATCAGCGTCTTTAGTAATCTATAATCCAAGTGAGCAACAAAAACGGATCTGTGCAGAAAACATCACAATATATTAATTATTATTATATACTAAAACCTTCCATAACAAACATTTTTCTGAAAACCGCATCAAAATCGGTTAAGCGAACCGCGAGATAATCGCGAACAAACATACAATCGACTTTGAAAATCTGCAATCCAAGTAGGGAAAAAATTCCCTCCGTCAAAAACTACTGAACCGATTGTGATGAAACTTGCAGTATTCCCTAATTTGAACAATACCTAGTACAACAAAAAAAGAATTACTTAAATCGGACTTGTAGTTCCGGTGATATGCGAACACAAACATACACTTTTGAAATTTGTCACATTTGTTCAGACGCTGATAAATATTACATACTAGTACATACGGGTCGAATTGATAACCTCCTTTTTTGTAGTTGGTTAAAAAAGAGAGCTAATAAAAAAACACCTTATTTGAAATTAACATGCGTTTATTTAAAAAAAAAACTTTGGTTCAGGCAAGTACCTTATCTCACAAAAACGTGTACGTGAACAATTTCAAGGTACAGTCGGTCACTGCACTTAAAATCAAAGTGAAAAAATATAATATTTGACGTGTAAACAAAATAAATGTTGAACATTGTCTCTCGTTGGTACATAGTTCAAGTTTTGTATTAGAATAAACCTAAAACTGGTTTTATGATAAAATAAAGGTGAGGCAGAAAGTGAAATGGACAAAAGAACAAAACTATTTGTTGTTAATATGCGAGTTTGACTTGTGCACTTTTAGACTTTTATACTCGCGCGTTTTTACTGTAGTAAAATCATCAAATGAGTCCTCCCAACCACGGCAAAGCGGGAGGGACTGTCAGACTCGTACTAACTAAAACCCCACGGTGTCCTTTATTAGTCCTTTACGTTCCGGGGTCACGGTAATTCGTAAGGGTCCAACCTTCCCTTCATTCTATGGCAGCTTTCGCAGCGATTCGACGTAATTAATGCAATATTATAATAATTATACCAGAACCGGGTCGATCCGGTTCCATTGCTCACACAACCGGTTTCACAGAATTTTCAAATATAACATCCGGGTATAACCGGGTGCTTGCTCTAACTGAGCTCCACTGCGCTGGGCTCTTATTTTCGCGTGCAAGGTTTAAAGGAACACATATTTCCGGGCAATTTTAGGAATTACATACATTACATACTAGGAATACATTTACAATAAATCTTTTTATTTTATTTTATAATGTTGAGTTAAGCAATTTAGGTTTAAGATAATTAGTAATTCTTAGTAATTAAACAGCTTTATGACAATGTATTTTACAAGATTGACATGATATGGAATGCAGTGGAAATAAAAGATTATAATTTGCACCTACTAACAATAGTTTAAGTTATTGTATACTAAAACATTATGGGACATGGGCCTGAAATAACAGAATATTTAATTTAATTTAATAATAGGCACGATGACATCATTAAATTTGCTAATAATAATATAATATAATAATTTAGTCCGTTAGGGTGATTATCTTTTTAATTAACGAATATTGACAAAGATAAGACGCATAAAATCTCGTGGGCGATGTCAGAACTGTGAGAAAATTTATTGAAGTGAAAACTTCTTTAGCGGCGTTGAGCACTTTTCTGTAATGGGTATAAAATCTTAAACTCGCGTCAGGACACGTGACCCTGACCGAAAAAGCGTAGGACGGCGCAGGGCGCTTGCGTGAATGTTCGTGTGACTTTATTACTTTTAAAGAAGTTTGTATGCTGAATACATTCGTTGCTAGGTAACATTGTTTATAAAAGATGTACGTCACATTGGAAAATTATTGAAATAAAAAGTCAACCATTTTTGCGAGTTTTACTAAAATCTGTTCACAAGATATTTCCAACAATTACTATTCAAGTTTTCACTTCTGCCGGCACTCCCAGAGTGCAACCCGTCGTTTTTTTTTTGATGTTATTCTTTTATTTATTTAAAAGCACACAGCTCGTGGCGAATAAATTACAGTCGCACAGGCCGTTCTTCCGGATTTCCATGTCCATTCTCCATGGCTCGAAAAGTACGGAAAACTGTCGGTCCCGCCGGCTGACATTTGTAGATCTGTGCTTTTCGTTACTACTAGTCAGAAACTCTAAAGTCTAACAACCAGTCTTACCACGGGGTATCGTATTAGACAACTACTGGGTTGTGGGGGTTCGATAGGCAGTCGAGTCGCTCCATGTAATATAATGTTATCCAGCTGCATCTGGTTCGACTACAAAATAGTTGTTGCAGGCCTGTTGGTCTAGTGGTTAGTGATCCTGACTGCTATGCCGGAGGTCGTGGGTTCGATTCCCACCTAGGACAAATGTTTGTGTGATGAGCACGATCATTTGTGCTGTGTCTGGTTGTAATTTATCTATTATATGTATGTATTTAGAAATATATAAGTATGTTTATCAGTTGTCTAGTACCCATAACACAAGCTCTGCTTAGCTTGGGACTAGATGGCGTTGTGTGATAGTTGTGGAATATTTATTTATTTCAGATATTTCAAAAGCTATCATCACAGGCTTACTTACCTAATAAAATACTTATAATTACTAAGTAGAGACGTATTTTAATGAAAAACAACGTGAAATCCTCGTAAATTTTGACATTAGAAAAAATACGAATCATATAATAAATTCAACAGACGGAAAATACAATTTTTTAAGTAATTTTGCCTATTATTCTCCACAAAAAAAACGAAAAAACAATAGCGTTTGCATAACTACGAAACAGGTATTTTATGTTGATGATATAACATGGACTTGTTTTAATAATTTGAATATTATTCATATTATGTAGCTGCTGTGATTATGTATTAAATTATCTTAAGTCAAGTTCTATATCACTAAGACACAAAATAATAAAATGTTTTATGAATAAAACAAAAAATATTAATTATTATTCTCAAAAGCTAAATGATGTGAGTTGTGCAGTGTTTAAGCGATCGACCGGCACGTTCGATACCCGCACGGAGCAAATATTTAGTAGGAGTAGTTGTTCCGGGTCTAGTCTGTATGTCATGTGAGATGTTTGTAAACACAA
Source organism: Agrotis puta (assembly GCA_943136025.2). Lineage (NCBI taxonomy): Eukaryota > Metazoa > Arthropoda > Insecta > Lepidoptera > Noctuidae > Agrotis > Agrotis puta. The sequence continues at coordinate 3,358,997 of OW964168.2, forward strand.
CCAGGAAGAAATTCTAGAGTGGGGCAACGTTAAAAAATTCCAAATGTTTGTGTCTAATTTTATAAAAAAACTTGTCAATAATTATAATTATCGGCAATTTTATAATAATAGTGTCACAATTCAAATAAATCTTTCACAGGATAATCAATTTGGCACATTTATTTTATTTTTGTTGCATAAAAATCAAGCAGTATGTCATGATTTTTTAAAATATCGCCCTGGGTGGACCGGAAGGTATCGTCAGACTCTTACTAAATAAAAATCCACCATGTTTCTTTAAATACATTTTGCGTTCCAAGGTCACCTTTCCAGACAGACCCGCGACCCCGGCAGGCGTTTGTCCATTGAGAACCCTTCAGTTTGCTGACAGCTCCTTGATGAGTGCATAAACATTACAGGCAGCGAGCTACTGGCGAGCATCGTTCCAAACACTCGCATTTAATATATTAATAAGAATATAATTATATACATATTTTTTCTTTAATAAAACTGCCCACACTAGGAATTTCTCCCTGTATCGTGACGTTAATATGTTAATTAACTCGCATAGATCATTTAAATATTTGCTCCGTGCGGAAATGGAACCCGCGACACGCAGCGCAGCAGCCCAATAGTTCAGCCACTGCGTCAAACGTGCTGTCGATAAATATACTCGTTTTATAATATTAATAAAAATAATAGTTAGATTAAGATTGATATCTAACCTCGTATTTAAAAAGCGAATGAAAAAAAACCCTCGTTCCGTGCTATATACCGAATATTTCCACCAATCCCTAATTTTTTTTTCTGAATAGTGAATGTTCAGAAAAACACAACTTCATAAAAATCTAATTAAAGATTGCAACAGACTAATAACACGTGCCGGACGTCAGTGCGTGTCAGTGACATTCAAATAATTAAAGAACGCTAAAACGGAAAGTAATGGTGAACTGGGAAGGTTTAGCCTCGATTTGACAGCTAGGCTCTGTATGGTGTGACAGCTGAGTTTGTGTTGATGGATAGTATGCATGGAGATGAATTTGGCTTGAGGAAAAAGTTTGAAGTCTGACAGGGTTGGCTGCACTAATAGTGGCGACGTTAGAAACAGGACCTAGTGACCTATTATGAAACCAAGTGGTCTTAAAGCGAGAGTAATTCCAGTGTCGGAACGAGGTGGCGCGAGACGACTTGTATAGCTCTGTAAAAGAGTAGGTATTCCACCTCCTCACTTGTCTCAACCTGTTTCCTTTTGGATCTATACCGATTTTTAATTTTTTGAATATTCGTATTTCGAATTGCATTCTGTTATTTGTGTCATCTTCAACTCTTTTTTTGTCAGTACAATTTTACCTCGGCTAGCAGCTGCACCTGTTCTGATTATTTTTTAAAGCTGCTTTATTTGTTAAGTTAAACTCAGTTATGTGTTGTAATGCTGTGCTTCCTACATCTGGCGTGAAGTTTTAAAATGTTGTTGTAATCTACCCTGTTAAAGGTTTGTAAACTTATTCCGTCTTATTACAAAAAGGGGTTTAACTAAAAACCCAGGTTTAATCTTGTAAAACTACGGTTTATACAAACGTTATTACAAATCGTGGTTTTGCGATAAACCATGGTCTAACAGTAGTAGCTGTCAAAGGTGTGTCAAAATTTTCTCATAGCAAATTTTTCATTTTGTTGTAGTTTTTGTGTTATTTTCACCCAAAATGGATTGAAACAAGGTAGATTTGATTGTTATTACTCATTTTGGATTTAATTGTTTAGACAATCGTTCAAATGGCGGTACTAAAGTCGACGTTTTATGTCAGTTTTGTAATACGGACAAATTTAAACCATGGCTCAGCAGATAAGCCTGGACTTGATAGACCAGGTTTAAACCAAGGTTTATTTAGTTTTTGTAATAAGGCCGATTTAGATTTTAAAGTTACTCTAAAGGTCCACAGGATCGTTACGTAATATTAAATTGATTTATTTATAGGGTCCACACTTGGGGCTGCACAAATAAAAGTAATAACAAGAGCTGTAGTAGCCACTACTCTTTAATTATTGTTCCATAACTCTTCCCTCCTATATATTTTTGCGGCATCGCATCGTTTAGAGAGACAATGAACGATTGCCTCAGCTCTGTCTCTTTCCCACAATGGAATTACTCTCGCCTTTAAGACTTTATTGTAGGTATCGCTAGTAAACAAAGTTATAAAACCACGTTTTAATAACTTTGTTGTTTAATATTTTATTTTTAAGTTAGTCCTGTGCAAAATGTGTGAGTGTCTTCCCGCATTATATAATGACAAGTTCCCAACACTGGATCTCTTCAATACTAGTAGGAACCGTCTCAAAAAAGAGATCATCCTTATCTTGAGTCAGACGCGAGACGCTCAGTTAAACCTGTAGTGCCAGTGAGTTCCTCATATACACACACACACACACACACACACACGCACACACATCATCACATACGTTCACAGACACCCAAAGCGTACATATTATACACTATTCATATGTCGCTCTCTGCTGTTTTTTTTATATTAATTTATCTGTGTACTTCGTAATTGGCGTATTGTTTGTGAATATTATATTGCATTTACTTCCTGTCAGCTGTGAAGCTACCTTTTATAAAATAAATAAAAATAAAAATAAAATCACTGTCACAGTAATGTATATTAAACAGGCAGGTTTTATGAAAGGTGGTTAAACGCAATAATAATTGTGTTCGACAATTATTGGTCGCTCTGTGATCGGAAGACTATTTTTTTTTTAAATTATCCTTGTAAAATCATCAAATGAGTCCTTCACCTAGGGCAGAGCGGGAGAGACTGTTCGACTCGTACTGACTAAAATCCACCGTGTCCTTCAATAGCCCTTTACATTCCGGGGTCACGGTAATTCGTACAGTCCCGCGACCGATCGGAAGACTATAGTTCATTAAAACATAATAAAAAAAGCTTTCTGCTCTTCTCCATACAATCTCTAACTGTATAAACCTTCTTCTCCTTCCGTAAAACAACAACATTTTGGCATCACATCATTTTTATTTAACACGTTTTTAATACCTACTCTTTTATCTGACAGTGTTGTGCATGGAAACTGCCCAAAAATGAGGAAATTTTAAAACCGAAATAAAGAAGCTATTGCTGCCGAATTATTACTATGATGATCACGAGAAGATATTCGCAGTTACAACAATGATTAATTTATTCACAAATATTTTACGTTCACATATTGACATTCGGTTTTACGTACAATTGAAAAACCCACAAGACATCCTTACACGGTAGCTATTCAAATAAATGGAATCGTGACACAAATTACATTAGATACAGGTTGTAAATTAACAAACAGTATTATGTACCCTGATCTATGTATGGTCTATGTCAAATTGTGAATTGGCCCTGCGGATGAGGATCTAATTTATATTCATTTATATTAAAAATGATACAGTTTGGATGTTTGGATGGATGGATGTTTGTTACTAATTCATATCATAACAGCATATGTTTTGATGAAATTTTACAAAAAAAAAACGACGTATTGCACTCTGGGAGTGCCGGCAGAAGTGAAAGATTGAATAGTAATAAACACACACGAACATTCGCGCAAGCGCCCTGCGCCGTCTTACGAATTTTCGATCAGGTCACGTGTCCTGACGCGAGTTTAACATTTTTAACCCATTCCAAAAAAAGTGCACAACGCCGCTAAAGAAGTTTTCACTTCAAAAAGTAGACTATTACCTGTGTAAAGGTGCAAGATCTAAAAAGTTGCTAAAATGATTTCTAAATTTAAAAATAAAAAGTTGCCCCACACTAGGAATTCCTCCTGTGTCGTGAAATATATTAAGCTTTTCGTAGTGGTTGTCCGACTGACTGCTGCGATGCTTGTCGTGGGTGCGATTCCCGCATAGAGTAAATATTTCTAAGGCGTACATGTCGTTTCTCCTGGACTGACTGTTTGTGTATGCGTCATTAAATGCTCGTAAACGCACACGCAGAAAAGCTTTAAAAAGGAAGAAAAAGAAGAAATCAAATATTGTTCTTAGCATAACAACATTTTAGTACTTAGTGTTACAGGTTAAAAATTAAATCGATATAAGAATATTTTTAGCATCTCTGTGAATTTTTGAACTTGTTTGTGTCTAAGTAAGCTTAAAACTGATAAATATTTGTGTAGTGAAAAATGTATTTCTTTCCTGATTTTACGACCGACCTTGTTTGTCCTTATTTATATTTTTTAAATGAAATTATCGTATTTTGTCGTTTGACATTACAAAAAGATTTATTTATAACATGTGGAATGTTCCTAATGGAAATATAATTATAACTTCGGAATCCACACATAAAAAAAGTTATTTACGTAAATCGCTCTGTCCTCTTTAATAGGTTAAATATAATAATTAGGCTCTATGCTCTTTTCATGCATAAAAATGGCATGAAATATAGGTAGTTCATTTCTCACTGGCCCCAATCTTGGGGTAATAGAGGCACCGGGAATATACCGAATATTTCATGTAGCTGTCACTCGTGGGTTATGGCTGAAAACCAGCTCAATCTGTGCTGTCATCTAGAACGCTGGAATCCAGCACACACTCTGCTGTCATCTGGAACGTATGCTGAGCTGAGGCCTTTTGGCATTAAAAGGATTTTTCATTTATTTAATTTTCTTTCGATGGGTTCTAATGCAACATAGTTTTCTTTCTTTCTCTCTTTTTGCCTTAAGATCTCGTAGGCGCCCACGGCGACGGACATCGGCATACGATCTCCGGCCACTGTAGCCCTTTACACCCGGGATGAAACGAGCGTGCATGTAACGTGCATGCGGGCGGCGAGTAATGGGCGACTCGCTGTCCGACCATGGACCATGCCCGGGTCGACGGCGCGTTGTGTTCCACGCGCGTCTCAAGGAGTGTCAGCATAGCGACGGGGCCCCGTAGAGGGCCAAAGCCTGCCGGGGTCGTGGGACTCACGAATTACCGTGACCCCGGAACGTAAAGGGCTATTGACGGACACCGTGGATTTTAGTCAGTCTGAGTCTGACAGTCCCTGCCGCTCTGCCCTGGGTGCGAAGACTCATTTGAAGATACTACCACGCTGAAAAAAAATGCCTTAAGATCTTAATTTTCATCTTTAATACCAAAAATTTCAAATGAAAAGCAGGTCTACGATCCCTAGGTCTAAATAAATGTTGCTTAACAATTAATTACTCAAGCCGAATCCGCAATTACTAAAGCCCACAATCCTCGAGTAATCACATAAAATTAAGACAAACAAAGGAAAATTTCTTAATAAAAAATTAAAGAGTACAGACACGAACAATGAGCTATGTTCTCTGGGCGTAGATCGAGCAAATTACACTTACTTTGCCATAACCAGCACTTTGCTAACTTGTTTGTACTGGAATCAGTACTCAAGCCGAACCTCCTTTGTGGGGCATTATTTACACGATTTTCCGGTCGATTTAGCAATACGGTCTGTCATGCGGCAAATATCGACTGTCTAATGGCGACTTGTTTGATCAGTAGTTCCGTAAACTAACTAGTAATTAAATACTATATTTTTTTAAACAATTGATTAATAAATCAAACTGGTGTTTCTTTGCAAGGTGGTTGGTAACAGCTGGATGAGAGTAGCCGGTGATCGAGTGAAATGAAGTGAAGTGTGGGAATGGAGAGGCTAACGTCCACCAGTGGACTGCTATAGGCTGATGATGATGATCCTGGTGCAGTCGCACGACTACCCGCATGGCTAGTCACCAGGCAAATTGAACGAAAAATCCACCCGTGTAAATGCCCCAATACTTAGATAGACACAATCTCACTTATTACTATTATAGATACCTCTGAGGCCCTCTATGGGCCCCCCTTTACTGCTAGGGTCTTATTAGGTGACCGTGATCCAGGGATATTGAAGGACACCGTGGAGTTTAGTCAGTATAAATCTGACAGTCCCTCCCGCCCTGGATGGAAGGAATCATTTAATGACTTTACCACGTAAAAATTGCATAGCTTTACACGCGGGCTTGAGCGCGGCGACCCGGCGAAATTTGAATGAATGAATTTGTTTGCGCAGCAAAATAGATTAAATTTTAATACCTAATAATCTTAAATTTTATAGACTTCATTTTCATTAATGTTAAAGTATAGACGACTTTTATTGATAGATAATTTATTTTTATTTCATGTTAACAAATGGAAGTTTTTGTGGTCCGTCTAAGGTCATACTTATACTTATAGCTAATTAATATTATAAATGCAAAAGTTTGAATGGAAATTTTGTTCTAAATTTGTTGCCCTGGTTGGAGGCTTTAAATTCTTAAGGCATTCACAGAAAAGTCCGGTTGAGCAGTACACAACCTACGAAAGCAACCTTTAGTAGGCTGTGTACTGCTCAGCCGGACTTTTCTGGGAGTCTCGCAGTTGCGACACGCCATGCAAAAAGGATATTTTGTTACTGAACTAAGTTGAAACAATCGTGATGGAAGGCTGAAAAAATATGTTTTGAAATAACATACGGATATCGTCCCAGTGGTTCGTTCCGTTACAATCTATCAATTGCAAGGTCTATGTATTACTGGTTTTTTTACAGTAGCATTAAGGGGAACGTCGCAGGACGATCTCCGGCCGGGCATGCGGGCAGCGAGTAATGGGCGACTCGCTGTCCGACCATGGACCATGCCCGGGTCGACGGCGCGTTGTGTTCCACGCGCGCCTCAAAGAGTGTCAGCATAGTGACGGGGCCTGTAGAGGGAAAGGCTGCTGGGTACGCGGGACCAAGGGATTACCGTGACCCCAGTACGTAAAGGGCTATTGAAGGACACCGTGGATTTTAGTCAGTACTAGTCTGACAGTCCCTCCCACCCTGCCCTGGGTGGGAGGACTCATTTGATGATTTTACCACGATAAAAAAAAAGCATTAAGGGGAAAAATATGACACTAGCGAAGCCTTTCCATGAGTTAGTCTATTGAGAAGGAAACAACCAGTAGTAAAGTACAGTTCTAATTATTAAGTTACATTCAAGCGAAGACGCTAGAAATAGCTAGCTTGTCAAAATATAAACACGATTCAAAAATAAAATCTGATGAATTACTTGAATTTATTTTTAGCAAATTGACATTTCAACTCTTTTGAATATTTACATTCGTTTATTTGTTATTTTGTATACAATAGTGCACATTAATGTGGTAACATACTATGATGTTTAATAAAAGGGCTGAAATATTTAGAGCGAAGATGAACCTCGTCAAAGCTTAGATAAGTCGCGTTTTGTCAAGAAAGTAACCTTACGTTCTTAGATTGCCATTAATGTGCTAAGTACTGTACGAATTACCGTGACCGCGGAACGTAAAGGGCTATTGAAAAACACCGTGGATTTTAGTCATTACGAGTCTGACAATCCCTCCCGCTCTGCCCTGTGTGGGAGGACGTGGTAAAATCATCAAATGAGTCCTCCCATCCAGGGCAGAGCGGGAGGGACTGTCAGACTCGTACTGACTAAAATCAACAACAAACAATTGAACATCCATAAAGCAATTACATCACTTTAATGTGCGATAAAAGTACCACAAGTTGCCCAATTTCCCTTCGACTGAGATTTTGCGTAAGACCTGACAAAAACATGAAATAACATGTAACATTATCGGGGGAAAAAGAAAAGTACTACAAACACGCACTTTTATGGTTCTGTATGTTTACAACAAAGTCAATCATAATATTTTATTTTACTCCTCAAATGGTCAAAAACGTAAAAAAATGAATACGGTTCAGGTTAATCGTTTCCATGGAGAAAAACAGCAAGAAACTCCATGGTTACTATTTTTAAATATTTGTTTTTACAATGTTAATGTTACAGTTTGTTAATACATAAACATGAGAGAAAAGCTTAGGTCTGATAAGAAGAGAAATCGAGAGAAATCATCAAGTGAGTCCTCCCACCCAAGGCAGGGCAGGAGAGACTGTCAGACTTGTACTGACTAAAATCCACAGTGTCCTTTAATAGTCCTTTACATTCCGGGGTGTACGGATGAGTGATATTAGGAGTAAGTGATACAACGAATGCTGTTGCTATACTGCCCTTTATTATAAAAGAACACAAGTTTATATGGTTACATTGACATCTCCCTCTCATCTCCTCCCTAAAACTAAAATAAAATAAAAGTTTACTTTTATTTTATTGCATGGATACAATATAAGCACAAATTAAACATTGATACTCTTAGGCTAACACGTATAAAATATAGTTATAACATAATCGTAGTACATATGTTCGTTATGTTTGGTATACAAAGTTATACAATAATAAGTAGTTACATACTTATAATAACAATCAATCCCTGAGTACCTATGAGCGCACAGCTGGCGCTTATTATTCGTCTCCGTTTTCTGCTGACCTGTATAATAGCTATTGTTAAGTGCTTATAGCATTGGTAATTAATTGTCTTATTGTTTATATCTTAAACATGATACGGTTTCGTTCTGTTTTTGTGAATAATGTCGGGTTTTCCCTTATAATTGACCTCAACATTTGGTGACAAATCTCTAATCACCTTGTAAGGTCCAGAATATAATTGTTGAAGTTTATTGCCAGTTTCATTTTTAATTAAAACTTGATCGTTTGGCTTGTAGCGTATTGGATTTACATGCTGGTCGTATCTACTTTTTCTGCCTATTTTATTGGCTATCAAATTTTCCCGCGCTTCGGTTTGAGAAACCTGTAGGCGGTACTTAAGTTCAAGCGGGTAACTGTCGTAATTATATAGAGGCTCTACACACTTTTCCAAATTATTGGGCAAGTTACACTTTCTACCGTATACGAGTTCGAATGGTGTAAATTTTGTTGACGAGTGAACTGTCGTATTATAAGCAAAGCACCAGAATGGTAACCAAGTACTCCATAATTCGGGTTTTCCTTCTGCTTGGATTCGCAAAAATGCACCTAGATTTTTATGCGAGTTCTCTAGCGCTCCGATGCTTTGGTGATGATACGCAGTTGAGTTTAACTTTTTAATATGTAGTAATTCACAAACCTGTGTCACGGTCTCGGACATGAACTCTGTGCCTCTGTCGGTAGCTATGTCCCTCGGGATGCCATGTTGAAGTATGAAGTTATCCACGAAGGTGCGTGCTACTTCTGTAGAGGTTTTAGTGACGAGGGGATACGCACATACATACTTGGACAGCTCGCATTGCAATGTCAATATATAAGAAAAATTGTTGCTGTCTTTGTCTAATGGTCCTACCAAGTCTAAGAAGATTTTATCGAAAGCCGAATGAGCAGTTGTGGTGATTGCCATTGGCTCTTTCACCTGAACTGTATACTTATGCTTCTGACATTGAACACATTTTTTGACATAATTTTTGACATCACTTTCTAAGCCTGGCCAAAAATAGTATTTTTTTATATTAGTCAGCATTCTTCTCATGCCCGCGTGCCCACTAGTGGGCAAAAGATGAAAGTCGTTGAGTATCACTTTCCTATCATCTTTGTCCTCTATTCTTTCGACATCTTTTAATATACATAATCTGGGCCCTTTCCAGTTGCTTTGTTTTCTTATCTCACTAGTTAATTTCTCTACAAAAATTTTATTATTCGAATTTTTAATGAAGTATACTTCTTCTATATTTAGCTTGTTACATAGATCACTCAGCTCTCTCGCAAACTCGGCTCGCGTAGTTTGTGATTGAGATGCCGAGTTTATGAATATAGTTTTCATTTGGGCATTATACAATAATATTATGTGTGTTTGTAACACTACTGAGCTATCGCTCTTTAACTTCTTAAGACTGCTACTGGGTGCAAATCTTAACTCTACTGCGCCTCTTGGTTTGATATGAGTTTCCACTACATGTGGTTGAACTGGCAAGTTGTCGGTGGGCAACTCATCTGCCGGGGCGACAGCATCTAATTTTCGTTTTTGAGCGCGAGTCATTACTGCACACAGACACTCATTCATTTCTTTAAGTTCTTTTGACGTAATTTTTATTCTAGATAATGCGTCTGCAACGCAGTTCTCACTCCCTTTTACGTATTCTATTTCGTAATTGTATTCTTCTAGAGCTAGTCTAAATTTAAAGAGCCTGCTAGATGGGTCTTTTAAATTAAATAAGTATACAAGGGGTTTGTGGTCGGTTAGTATTTTAAATGTACGACCGTATAAATAGGGTCTGAAATATTTGACAGCCCAAACTACAGCTAAGAGTTCTTTCTCTATAGTGGGATAGTTCTTTTCCGCTTTGTTAAGGCTCCTACTAGCGTAAGCTATTGGTCTGCCATTTGAATTTGATAGTACTGCCCCAATTGCGTACCCAGATGCATCGGTTTGTACTATGAATTGATTTAGTTCTGAGAAATCTGGGTACTGTAGGATTGGCGGTGACATCATACTCTGTTTTAGAGTTTCAAATGACGTTTGACAGTTGCTATCCCAGTTGAATTTAGTGTTTTTCTTACTTAAAAGGTTTAAATGATAGGCTTTGTCGGCAAAGTGGTCTATAAATTTTCTATAGTAGTTTGCAAAAGCAACGAAGCGTTTCACTTCGTCCGTACTTTTAGGAACTGGATACTCTTTAATTATTTTAATCTTATCTGGGTCCGGCAATATACCATTGCCTGTCACCACGTGGCCTAAATAAAGCATCTCTTTCTTAAGGAAATCGCATTTAGTGGGATTTAATTTTAAGTTGGCACTGCGCAACTTTTCGAATACTTCTATTAAATTTTTGTTATGGTCAGTTAAGTTCCGTCCCATACAAATAAGATCGTCTAGGTACACTAAGCACTTGTCGTAGGATAGCCCGGTCATTGCCATGGTCATCATACGCGAAAATGAGCTGGGACTAGTTTTGAGTCCCATAGGCATTCTTGTCATTTGATACTGACCACCGTCTGCACTAAATGAAGTATATTTCCTACTGTGTTTGTTTAACGCTACGTTAAAAAATCCTTGGTTTAAATCTAAATGTGTGAAATAAATACATCCACACAAGGAATCTAGTATATCCGTGATGTTTGGCAGTGGAAACTTATCATCCTGAATACAAGTGTTGAGCTTACGGTAATCTATAACTAACCGCCATTTTTTTTCCCCGTTTGCGTCTGATTTTTTAGGCACTAGGAGTACTGGGCTGGACCACTCACTGGAACAAGGTTCAATAATTTCTTGTTCCAATAAGTTGTCCACTTGTTTTTTTAATTCGGCTTTCTGTGAATGCGGCATTCTGTAGGGCTTAACGTACACTGGTGCCACGTTTGGTTTCAATGTTATTGAGTGTTCATATAATTTAGTTGTTCCTAATTTATCACCCGGTAGGAAGAAAATATCTGCATATTTTGCGCAAATGGACTCTATGGACAATTGCTCCTCTTTATTTAAATGTTTCAGCGATAGCGAAGCGAATACCTTTCTGACACGATCAGCATTATTATTGGTTTCTTGAAATGAACATACATCATACTCGCTTGCTTTGTAAAGTGTTGGACTAATTGTTGTCAAGACTAAATCTGTCTCCGTGGTGTTTAAAATCCTAATTGGTATTTTCCCATTCGTGGGCTTAACTAAAGTATTTGCGACAAAGATCCCCTTTTGCAGTTCTGTTCCATTAACTACACATTCTTCTATCTCACATGTTCGAATAAAGTGAATAGACTCTGATCTTGCCGGTATATTAAAATGATTGTTTGTCATTATTAATGGTAATGATACCTTTGAGTTGTTATTCCATAGTAACAAAGTTTGGTTACCGTAATTTAATACTGATTTATACTTGCTTAAAAAGTCTTGTCCCAGTATGCCACTACCTTTACAAGGCAATGTTTTAAAAACATAGAACTTATGTTGTAGGGTCTGATTTCCAATAACTAGGCGCAAATAAGCATATCCTATAGCCTGTACTTTGCCCCCGATGCCGTTTACAAGTGTCTTCTCGATATGGATTGGAATGTTTTGGTCGAGAATTTGTTTATACTTTATGACAGATATGGATGCACCGGTGTCTACTAATAATTGGTATGAATAATGGTTATGCGATTTTATATTTACGTAGCCTACGTTATTGCATGATAAAATTATATTTTTAGTCCCGAAAAAACTGGTCCTCATTCCGCTGTTCTGTTTCTGTATTTTCCTGCGTTTCTGAGTCATCCAATGTATGTATGTGTTGATCCCTGGAGGTGCTATAATTGGACCTACCTCTGTTTCCATGAAATGGTCGGGTGGACCGGCGCCAGCTTGCCTGCGATCCTCTCCGAACCTGATCCTGCTGTTCGTCTTGGTTTTGGATAACCTGTTGATTGCCACGTGCGCGTCCTCTACCTGCGTATGAGAAGCGGCCTCTCCGCTGTGACCAGTTATAAGACGATCTCCCTCTATAATTCATCGTTAAAATATCGGAAGATGTTGATGGACTTGTTATATCTTCATCGATGGCCGCCTGTACTGCATCTTTCAATGATGTAAAATTTCTGGCTGAAATTATTGTACTAAGTCGTCGATTTCTCAATCCATCTGAGAAACATTTGATAGCTTGCTTCTCATTAATTGGCTTTAAAACTTTCAAACTGGCCTCGTTGGCCCCCGATTGAGAGATCGTCAAATCAACAAACAATTCCGTAATTTTTTTGCCGAAATCATCGATTGATAAATCGTTTTGCCTAAGACTTTGCAGCTTTCGTTGAATTGCTGTAGCCGATTTTTTAGGCAATAACTGAATCTTCAAGTCAGCTATAAAGTCGTCAATATTGACATATGAAGTCGCTAATTTCAATTTTGCGGTCTGTGACAGTCTATTTTTTAATACGAAATTTAACAGTTTTCCTTGTGAATTTTCGTCTAACTCTGTTTTGTAATACTCTATGCCATCTATAAGTTGCTTTACGCTAGCCTCATCGTCTGTACAAACTGGTAATAAACTTAAAGCAACTTTTAAATCAAATTTACAAGTAGTTGCCATTTTATCTGCCGTACTAGGTTTCTGTGAGCACAATTCTAATATTTGTTCATATAAATGATCAAAATTTGCGCAAAGCTCTTGAATATGCGAACATTCACTCTCACATACGGTGCTTTTCGATTTTGAATAATATTCTAAAAATAAGTTGTACTCTTTTACTAAGTTGTCTGCCTCTGCTAATTTTACGACTATAATGTTACCTTTTCTTCTATCTGGACCTATCTTTATCAAATATTTTCTGATTTCAATTAACTTGTCGTACAATGTTTTTAAGTTTTCTGCCATTTAACATAAATACTTATTTCTATTTTCTTAGTAGGTACTGAATTACATACCATTATTTTATACTGCATACACTCCAGCGTTCATTTTTTTTTTCATTTGTCACTTATTTTAGTCCTCTAAAATAATGTCATGTATATTTTATGCTATTACACGTTTACTACTAATAGAGAATAGACAACACCTTATATATAACCACGCACTGACACATAACGAATACAACTTTCGCGCACTTTTCTTCGTAAACCCTGGGTTTTTAACTCTTCAGATGACGTCCTCAGTGTCCTTCTTGTAGCCTCTGGCATTCGTCCGCATTTCCTCTGCGTCAGCTCTACGTCTCCATATAGAACATCGTAATCTGTCCTTCCTGATCTCATTACCCATCCATTTCTGATGGCAATTCTTGTAGATTCTGAAGATACCATACAAAAACGCCAACGATGCTATAAGAAGTAACACGATTAAAATGATGTTTGTTGTGCTGGCATGTATCGTCAGCTGCGTGATGTCAGCGCTGTTACTTCCACCTGCTGCGTTTTGTGGAACTATAACTTCTTCCTTCGTATTAGTTGTACCCATTTTGTGATTGTCGTGGTAAATATTCACAAAATAGAATAGTGACCACGCTAAATCCCAGTACGAGATTGGTCTCGTTACAATACATTGCGACACCCGTTTTGGTCAAAGAAATGTAAACATACGCTGCTAGCGTTTACGCTGTCACGGTCGCCATGTACGGATGAGTGATATTAGGAGTAAGTGATACAACGAATGCTGTTGCTATACTGCCCTTTATTATAAAAGAACACAAGTTTATATGGTTACATTGACATCTCCCTCTCAGGGGTCACGGTATTCGTTAGTCCCGCGAACAAGAGGGACAAAGTTGGAAAGAAAAATAAAATGTTGATTTTCATTTGAACAAATTCTTACAGATTGACAAGTATTGCGGAACCCTACTTACTTAATGAGAAAAAAAATCTATAGACACGTTCTGTGCATGTAACGAAATACCTACCTTATTCATTGATATAAGAAGATTGCTAAATTTTCAATTATTGTAATAACAACCTTCATCTGTTTTGAAATCCCTTCACCTATATATTATCATAATTGTTAACTTTACGTTCAAAGAAAACCTCAAGATGAAAATTAAGTTGAATTTTGTGCCTATTCGTTACATTTTACTATCATTTTTTTTAGGTTATCGTAACCTTTTTTTTTCTTTTTCGGGGTAAAATCATCAAATGAGTCCTCCCATCCAGGGCAGGGCGAGAGGGACTATCAGACTTGTACTGAATAAAATCCACGGTGTCCTTCATTAGCCCTTTACGTACCGGGGTCACGGTAATTTTTGAGTCCCGCGACCCCGGCAGGCTTTGGCCCTCAACAGGCCCCGTCACTATGCTAACACTCCTAGAGGAGCGCGTGGAACACAACGCGCCGTCGAGCCGGGCATGGTCCATGATCGGACAGCGAGTCACCCATTACTCGCCGCCCGCATGCTCAGGTTTTCGAAACCTAAGTGTAAAACGTCTGTCACAGGGCTGTATCTATTGAACCGTGATAGTTTAGGGTTTAAAGATTTTTGTATAGAGTGTGGCCCTGCCGGTAGCATTTTTTTTTGTCTTCAGAATTACGGTACACCACGAAAAAATGGTACACAATCTATACTTTACGAAATGGCAGAAGCGATTTTATTGAAATTTTACATACTTAAGTATGTTAAGCAGTATATATACATACATTATGTTCTTTTTTAATTATTGTCAATTTTAAATATTTATATTTTTACATAGTATAAAACAAAGTAGCGATGTACGCACATAACTGCACCAATCATTTTTTGCATCTTCCTCACTTAGGGTCATTTAATGATATATAATTTAAATTATTTAATACAATTTGAATCCGTGTGAAGCTGAAGCGGATCGCTAGTTGTATTATAAATATTTTATTATTTACATAATTATCTATTACACCTGGCAGTACAAGTCGTCGCAAGTACCTATCTTGCATAATATTATTTGCATATCATGCACTTAATTGTACTGACCTAAGTACTATAATGATTATGTAGGGATTCCGAAGTTTGTTTACATAAGAGTCTTTGAACTACATTTATGGAAATGCAGCGGTATATTTATCTTTTAAATATTCACACTGAATAGCCTTTGTTTAGTATATTATTTTGACCGTTTGATAAATGTTGCCAACAGAACAACAGTATTGAGAACTGCGACCAAGACACCGTGTGTAAAGGGCTCCTCGAACGCAAAGGGTAACTGAGGGAACAGGATGAAGTTTAAGTCAGTAAAAATCGGACAGTCCCGTCCACTCCACTCAGGGAGGACTCAATAAACAACCCAAAAAAACGATTTTCAATATCGGCACAGTTAATATAAACCGAGCTCTTTGCACCAAGAACAGAATAA
Source organism: Agrotis puta (assembly GCA_943136025.2). Lineage (NCBI taxonomy): Eukaryota > Metazoa > Arthropoda > Insecta > Lepidoptera > Noctuidae > Agrotis > Agrotis puta. Next base: position 3,374,628 of record OW964168.2, read on the forward strand.
AGGAAGATTTACATTTAAAATATAATTTAAAATTAATCTTCAAACCGCAAAATATTTTATTTCTCTCTTTGGAAATATTCATTGGTTTAACCAAAGATACGTACATACCCTTTATTTTATAAATTCATTAGTGCTATCAACATAGCTAATTGTTTCTACTTTTTTCTAGCGTGTAAAAATCATCAAATGAGTCCTTCCACCCAGGGCAGGGCGGGAGGGACTGTCAGACTTGTACTGACTAAAATCCACGGTGTCCTTCAATAGCCCTTTACGTACCGGGGTCTCGGTAATTCGTTAGTCCCGCGACCAATTGTTTCTACTTGGCTTAATGCGTTTGGTTACACAACACTGAAATATTAAAATTTCAAGTTTATCAGATGTCATTGACCTTTGTTCATTGGAATATAATGTCATCATTAATAACTCATAATTTAAGAAAAAGTTCCGAGTAATAGTAATTAAATTAATTGCCTCAAAAAATAAAACAGCATTCCTAAGAAGTTTGAAGCCTGTTTAACCGGACTCTTCTATGCTTCCGGTTTCATCAAATACTCCTGAAAACCAGCATGTACTTTATGCAGTTATAAATTATGGACATTTGACCTCTAAATATTCGCTTATCAGAGATGGCACTACACTAATACTACCTACCAGTTACAAATTATGATTTAGTACCAAAGGGTTATGTAGGTACATTCACCCTTTTTTTAAATATCATATCAAATAATAATTATATTTTTTATTCATACAAACTTACTACGAAGTTGGGTCGTCGTCACTTTGTAAAAAGTTTTTATGAAGAAAAATATTGTGGTAATTTTTTTCTATGACTACTAGATTTTTAAAATTACCTCGTTTTATTATTTCTGGGTTTTTACAATATTAAAAAATAACGGCTTATTCCCAAAACTTACAAAATAAAAACTCCATAATAATATACCTATTGAATAAAATCGTTCCCACGAGAAAAAAAAATAAGGCTACATTTGGTTTCAGAACTTGTAGTCCGTACAGTTCGATAAATTTGACATTTGCACAAATAAATGATATATTTTTTTTTCCATATTTATACCGTAAAAAGTCGTCTTATTATGTTAACACGTTAAGACAACATATGGGCCTCACTTGGTAGTCGAAAGGGCGATGCGGCGTTTAACGTGTTAAGATCTCAACTCCAATTTTTCCAACACTAATGGAAAACACTACAAATGAGAAACAATATAATTTTATTAACGCGTTCCACTCATTTTACAAGTAAATGGAGGGAAAGACGACGATTAAGACCGCTTTATATATCTACTACATTACCTAACAGAGTCAAACGGAAACTTCCCCTGCGATCATTTACACGTCATTATATTGCGTAGGTTAGTATGAGGTAACGACATATTTATATGCACGTGTACGACGAGACAACTTGATTCGTCTTGTAAACAAATTCGCTTTTACGCCGGTAAAACAAAACTAATCATTTGGAATCCATAAATAAGTCATCAAGTTATCACTAAAAATACCAAAATGCACGGAAAAATTATTTACCTTCAAAACTATAAAACAAGGTCATTTATTTTAATACCGAACGACTGCACCAGAAAATATTTTGTACATAAATGTTTATATTAAGACACGTGACTAAAGCCTGCCGGGGTCGCGGAACTAACGAATTACCGTGACCCCGGTACGTAAAGGGCTATTGAAGGACACCGTGGATTTTAGTCAGTACAAGTCTGACAGTCCCTCCCGCCCTGCCCTGGGTGGGAGGACTCATTTGATGATTTTACCACGATAAAAAAAAGACACGTGACTAAAAGTGTGATGAGTTTGAATGTTGATGGATGGAGAGAAAGAGGATGGCCAAAGAAAAGATGGATGGATGGGATGGATTGTCAAGGAGTGGTATGGAAGAAAAAGGAGTAAATGATGACGACTGTGACGTTTGATAGAGGAGAATGGAAGAAAAAAACGTGTTGCGCCGACCCCAAGTAAAATAGGATAAGGGCAGGAAGATGATGAATTGTTTATATTAGGTTTGATTGAGATCCATTGTGTGTCAAACACTACTACGGTACTGTACGAGTTTGTAATGATTGTTTTACTAATTTTATGTATTTCTAATGATTATTATTAAAAAAAAGATCTTAACTTTCCGTACTCTTTCTTAATGTTAACTTACACAAGGCGATGCAAGTCTCCAATACCTTACGACTTTGGTATCCATTGACGCGTACCTGTGTACGAACCTCTATGGATTTGTATTGCGATAGTGGCCTGGATATCACAGTCATAAGGTATCGGAGACTTGAGTCGCGTATGAAGGGGCTCTTTGTTAAAAGATGTACAACGCTTTTGTTTCACGTATTAATATAGATACATACAGATCTCTTATCGTGTAAGTTTAAAACGTGAAGTGTTATCCTTGTAAACTAACAAGGATACGATCTTTACCAAACACTTCAAAAACCGTTTGTGTGACAAAGTTTATGTATACTTAGACGAGAGTGCACTCTTAAACAAAAAACAAATACAATTATTTTAGTAACGCAAGTAAACAGCCTCCTTAATTAATTCCATAATAGTTTTATGAGATTATTATGTTTTTATCGCATAAATTAACATTCATTTAAACATTGATACGTCAACGTCAGCAAAATAAAGACTGAATAATAGTACCTACTGTTACGTTGTTTTTTTGTACCTGGCTGTTTACCTGACAACATATAGCGAGTCCATTACGGAGTTTCTTAGGTTATCACTTTTTCACAACGATTCACTTTTCTAATTAACTTTTTAAACAGTTTTACAATATTAATTAAATCAAAACAAAAGTTTACTTGTTTACTTTTCACTTGACATTACATCAGACGTCAATTATGACAGTTCAAGGCGCCATCTGGCGATTCGCCGATTAACGATTATAAAATAATCGATATTTTTAACTAATAGTTTGCAAATCATAGAAAATATAAAATACCTGATTTAGCAAACCTAAATAATTATAAGATCACGGAAATAAAAAAATATTAATAAAATGAAATACCCGTGAACGGAAGTGATTTAGTTTTTTCAATATGGACTTTTTTCTCGAACATTCTAAAGCAGCGAAACATTTATTATCTGTGAAGTTTTTGCGTGAATTGTCTGTGACAGAATGTTGTCACAGAAAAATGTCAATTTTGCCTAATTAATATTCAGGGGTAATTGTTATTGTTAATTACGAGGAATTATAAATTGGACCACGAAATCGTATGGATTTAATTTAGTGAAATGGCTTTAGGCTTAAACACGTGACGTTGGACAGTTTTTTGTGAGTTTGGTGTATTTTTGAGGAATTGAGTGTTTTCCTTGGAGTGTTTGTAATTGGTAACCAAGAGAGATTCTCCCTGGACTTGGGTAAAGTGAATTTCTTGGGCACCCGAATTCTGCCTTGATTTCCGGCCGACGCGCCAGTGATGGTTAGTCGTCACATTCTGCCCGAGCCGGCTTCCAGTCACCATCAAACTTATTTACTTTTTGGCGAAGGATTCTTAATTGCGCCAGGAATGCGCAATTAACGGATTTGTTGTTCGGGATTCCTGTTCTGACCAGCGACCAGGATCGGAGCGTTCCGCTTCAGCCGCCGTTGATGTGTCTTCCTTCAGAGTGAACTGAAGGCAGCTTGAGAAGCTCGTCCCGCCGCCAGGATCCAGCAGGCCGTTGGGGCCTGGACGCGGGACCCGTTGCTCGGGCTCGCCTGAAGCCACCTGCGGAGCCAGCGGCACAGCGAGCGGCACGGTTGCGAAGCCCGCAGGCGGTCGCGCCGTGCGAGACGGTTTTTTTTTTTTAACTCCTTTTTTTTTTACTCCTTATTTTTTTTATATTTTAATCCGGCTCCCGTTGTAAACCGGAGCCTGTAAACCGGTCTATATTATACCGGGTCTGGATGTCGGTGTTCCACCGATTTTCAAATTGAGGATCTTGGGCTAGTTCTTCATTCACCCGGATGTAGGGTGAACATCTTCAGCTTCAGGATCCGGGACTCTCCCAGTCCCTGGCGCCCATTTGTTAATTTTAATTTGAATTTAGATGGAACGTTCTAGTTTGGATATAATTTAACTTTTAACTTTTTCTCGGAACAGTACTCGGCAGGTTTATCTCCAACTCCCCACGCCCATAGCTCTTTCCGTTAAAGTATAAACTGGCTAGCCACCTTTAGTTAAAACTAAGATCTTAATTTAATTTTCTCGACCTACTTGTCATAACTACTAAACAATAAATGTCACATCAAATTTATTATGTATAATAATAAACCAGTTTTTATATAATTTGTTGTTTCCTTATAGTTGTTTCCCCAACCGAGAGGGAGAAATACTGTTACGTTGTTTTTTTGTACCTGGCTGTTTACCTGACAACATATAGCGAGTCCATTACGGAGTTTCTTAGGTTATCACTTTTTCACAACGATTCACTTTTCTAATTAACTTTTTAAACAGTTTTACAATATTAATTAAATCAAAACAAAAGTTTACTTGTTTACTTTTCACTTGACATTACATCAGACGTCAATTATGACAGTTCAAGGCGCCATCTGGCGATTCGCCGATTAACGATTATAAAATAATCGATATTTTTAACTAATAGTTTGCAAATCATAGAAAATATAAAATACCTGATTTAGCAAACCTAAATAATTATAAGATCACGGAAATAAAAAAATATTAATAAAATGAAATACCCGTGAACGGAAGTGATTTAGTTTTTTCAATATGGACTTTTTTCTCGAACATTCTAAAGCAGCGAAACATTTATTATCTGTGAAGTTTTTGCGTGAATTGTCTGTGACAGAATGTTGTCACAGAAAAATGTCAATTTTGCCTAATTAATATTCAGGGGTAATTGTTATTGTTAATTACGAGGAATTATAAATTGGACCACGAAATCGTATGGATTTAATTTAGTGAAATGGCTTTAGGCTTAAACACGTGACGTTGGACAGTTTTTTGTGAGTTTGGTGTATTTTTGAGGAATTGAGTGTTTTCCTTGGAGTGTTTGTAATTGGTAACCAAGAGAGATTCTCCCTGGACTTGGGTAAAGTGAATTTCTTGGGCACCCGAATTCTGCCTTGATTTCCGGCCGACGCGCCAGTGATGGTTAGTCGTCACATTCTGCCCGAGCCGGCTTCCAGTCACCATCAAACTTATTTACTTTTTGGCGAAGGATTCTTAATTGCGCCAGGAATGCGCAATTAACGGATTTGTTGTTCGGGATTCCTGTTCTGACCAGCGACCAGGATCGGAGCGTTCCGCTTCAGCCGCCGTTGATGTGTCTTCCTTCAGAGTGAACTGAAGGCAGCTTGAGAAGCTCGTCCCGCCGCCAGGATCCAGCAGGCCGTTGGGGCCTGGACGCGGGACCCGTTGCTCGGGCTCGCCTGAAGCCACCTGCGGAGCCAGCGGCACAGCGAGCGGCACGGTTGCGAAGCCCGCAGGCGGTCGCGCCGTGCGAGACGGTTTTTTTTTTTTAACTCCTTTTTTTTTTACTCCTTATTTTTTTTATATTTTAATCCGGCTCCCGTTGTAAACCGGAGCCTGTAAACCGGTCTATATTATACCGGGTCTGGATGTCGGTGTTCCACCGATTTTCAAATTGAGGATCTTGGGCTAGTTCTTCATTCACCCGGATGTAGGGTGAACATCTTCAGCTTCAGGATCCGGGACTCTCCCAGTCCCTGGCGCCCATTTGTTAATTTTAATTTGAATTTAGATGGAACGTTCTAGTTTGGATATATACATATTTTTGTAATGCTACTTCGCACACTTAAGGGGATGTTAACTTAATACGTCATTAGTTTTTTTCATTTCTAACACAGTTGTCATTGGATTGGTATTTTAATTCAGTAAATAATTATCACAGATAATTTCAGTATTATATTTATTTCTATTATTCAGTTTTTGCTATATTTATGTAAAACCAATAACATTTTTCCACTGGCAATAAAATACTAAACAATGTGCTGATCTTTTTTCTCATGGTAAATTAATGTTACAAGATCAATCGAGTAATTGATATTTATAGCTAATTACTTATCAGTTAATTATATTAACAGGTTACTAAGATAAATCTGCTTAGTCTGTGTTTGATTTTATAATTTAATTCCTTTGCAGTTTTTTAAGGTTTGAAAAACATCGGAAGTATCTCTGTAGTAAAAAACTACTAGTAAAACTAAGGCAACACTGACCTCATATAGTAAATAAGTTAGACATTTAAAATACTATGTTACTTTTTAAAACAAGCTTTTATTGTTAAAAAAATACTAACGATAGACAAAGTACCTACTCGTCAAGACAAATCAAGCGAGTCTAAATTCGATGGGTTTGCGGCGTTTCATCACAGAGTTTCTATGGCCAACTTCCAGCTCTTTCATCAGATCAGTTTTATGTCATAATATACGTGTATTGTCGCGCGATATACGTGCAAAATTTCAGCTCATTCCGAAACCGGGAAGTGGATCAATTTAACTTACAAGATTTGATAACCGACGACGGGACAGGTGAAAATAAATAAAAACTTGTAAAAAAAAACAAAATTTATACGAATAAAAGTGGTTTTCTACATCCACTACTTCTTTTCTATTTCATTTGGCCTCCTCGTTCAAAGGCAATAAAACTGTCTGTCTTGTTTAATCGCGATGCGAAAAGAGTATTAAATACACTTTTAAAAAAGATAAAATAAAGTCTATCCGCGCCTTAACAGCAGCTGTTCACCTATAACATAAAGGCTGCAATGTCATTAACATTTGACGTAACTCACATACTTCTCGTCTTGCAAACTTGTTATGTATGATGGAAGTGTGTTTATTTATAGTCATAAAAACATGTCTGCTATTAGAATAGAATGGAATAACATATACAGGGTGAATTTTTCAACTGGGCGTGGATGCTAGGTATATCTGAAATTATGAGGAATATCGAAAAACGTTGAAAGGAGTCTCGAGGCCGATTTTGACGAAAACTAAAACTGCATCATTGGATTTTAGAAAATTCAGTAATCCTGGCCAGGAATCCAACCCAACAATTTTGGAAAAAAAACACACCCTATATTATTATACCACGCGTCGGGCGGTGTATCTGCGCGGCGCCAATTGTTTTATCTGTTAATGGTGACCACACGGCGTACACCACAGCGTCTGACGCGGCGTATATCGCGGAGTCCAACGCGGCTTCCTTTCCACAAATTAAATAAACGCGTGTAATGCGTGCAAAATGGAAGGCACAGCAGCTGCAGATTCTAAACCCGCTCCCTACATACATTTTTAGCTGGTTCCTGAAAAACATTGTTCTTTTTCTTTTAATAACTGGTTTAGTTATAATCGAGTTCAGCAATCTACAGATTGAATAAAAACAATATCTGGTAAATTTCAAAATAATCGACAGATAATGAAAATCGTTTTCCGATTTTGTAATTTTTCGCAATAATAAATTTCAGATGTACGAGATAGAGATATTACAACACTCTTGTATGAATCGATTCTAAAAGTCACGATTTATATGTAAAAGATTTATCATCAAAGATCATTTGTGATTTTACAATTATTGTGCTGCAGTAACATGTAGCTGTCATGGGTTATTATCATACCAATCATTTGCAAAACCATACAAAGACAAATTCTCATCAGCGCGACAGGTTAGGTAGATTTTTTATATTATATATATTATTGAATTGAAGACTTTTTAAATGATAATGTAATTTACTGTAAACGAACTATTTAATTAATTATATTAATATTTCTTTTTCTTTAATAATTGATAATTGGCTACGCATGTTTCCTCTATAAATATTTGTATGTCAAAATTGACAAGACATAGCGCACTATTTAGTTCTTAAGATCCATCTATCCTATGTTTAACAAATAAATTGATTTGATTTGATTTGATTTGAAAGTAAAAATAATAGTTTCGTACATTTTGCCAATTTTTTTTTAGTCAAGATTTCTTCTAAATTCAAAAGATTTCAATCGTTGTCAATTATTTTATGTTTTTACTGATAAAAGTACGTACAGTTGTATCAAATATATGCCAGCCATATCTTTGGTGCCTGCCGGGGTCGCGGGACTTTCCCATTACTGTGACCCCGGTACGTAAAGGGCTAGTGAAGGACACCGTGGATTTTAGTCAGTACAAGTCTGACAGTTCCTCCCGCCCTGCCCTGGGTGGGAGGACTCATTTGATAATTTTACCACGATAAAAAAAAGCCATATCTTTGTTACGACTGTCAGAATGATTGACACTGAAAATCATCTTACTTCTTATTATTATTGTAATCCGAAAGTTTGTATGTATTTGTATTTGTAACTCTTTCACGCAAAACTTACTGAACGGATTTAGATGGGTAATTTCTTACCAATTTCGTGTTTTCAAGGAACATAATTTAAAATATATGTAAAAATGTTTATTGAATTATAAAAAATATATTTAGGAACGCAGTTTAAGCCTCGTGCAGACACATGCGATTATACGAGCGTGGCGACATCACGGTTGCCGCACGCGGTGCCTTGCCGCATTGCTGTTCACACAGCGCGCAAAGCACCGCGCCGCCGTGATGAGGTATGCTAATTATACTGAGACTAGACGGGCCGGCGCGCGACAAGAACGCGCGCGCGGCGCGTGGCGCGCGTCACGCAGCGCGTTACCGCAGGACCACGCTCTGCCAAGAGAGGAGAACCCAATTGTGGTACGTTTAGATTGGAAATTACATTGGCACATCGCACCAGCGCGCGCGTCACGCGCGCGCGGTTTTCAACGAGGCGGGCGACGAAGCACCCTTAATTGCCACAAAAATATAAACTCTAAATGTACTACGGTAAGGACACGATGGGCCGGCCGTGCGACAGGAGCGCGCGCGCGGCGCGCGTCACGCGACGCGTTGCCGCTGGACCACGCGCTGCCAAGAGAAGTGAACCCATTCGCAGTAGATTTAGAGTGGAAATTACCTTAGCTGCTTGCGTTAACGCCGCGACAAAACCATGCGCAATTAATTATAAGTTAAATAAATTCTATCCAACAATTCAACCTGCAATCCTGCCGCAAGCCGTCGCAATAATAATATCAGAATCGCGATGCGCCGCGCCGCTTCAGAGTGAACAGATGTGGTTGTTTTCATAGAAAATGGACTAAGTAGGTTTTTTCAACAATCGCCACGCGCGGATAATCGCGTGTGTCTGCAGGAGGCTTTAATGTTAATGCGGCATTGAAGATTGTATATTTATATAATATTTATGCAAATTGTATTCCGGTTAATTTGTTTATAAAATATAAATTATAGTAGTAAAATAACCCTAACACCCTAAATGTTAACTTCCTATCTACGTACATTTACGAAACATATTTTAAATGATGACTGTTCTAGTAGTAGGCATCTAACGTACAAAAAGTACAAACTATATTCAAAGAAGGCATGGTGCTATCAGAAAAATATATTTAAGTTTTTTTTGGCAACATGCGATTTTAGGCCTGATGTAATCTAATGTATGGTGATTTCAAAATGTTGACATGGTGCTATCGATTACTTGAAAGCTTCAGAAAGTAGTCATAGTACGAAGGCATAACGCGACGGACATACCCACGGATGGTTTATAACCTGGATTAACGCATAGGCTAGTTTGTGTTGGAATTTTATTTTCCCTTTGGATAATTTTTAAGTTGGAGCAGACAAAGGCACTAGATTGTTATTATATTTTTTTTCAACATATTAAAAAACTAGAACTCATCACTGAAAACCGGATAGAAATCGGACTAGTAGTTTTGGAGATAAGTGGCAACATTGGTTTGCACAAACCTTGCACCTCAATCGCATATCATCACGGGCAAAAAGGTGAAAAACATGTATTAATACAGAATTAGGTAAAGATTTAAAAGTCAATGAGGCAGACACAAGAATTTTATTGTTTTGACGTAAAAAGCCGAATTAAATTATTTAAATCTTTGGTTGACAACTACGCAAAAATTTTGTGATAAAGATATTTCTAATTATGGAAATCAGTAAACATCTTTAAATTTCCTCAATACGTCAATGGAGAATATTCTAGAAAAAAAAATGGTATGGAATTTTACAAATACAGTTAATGAATACATAAATGGCGATGTAAAGTGATTAGTTCATTAACCAAGGAATTTCAACTATTTATAATTACTCATTGCTACATTAACTTCTTGATGAGGTGTCTAGCAGGTGGTGTGTACGTTTTAAAACTAAGAAATTAAAATCGGATATTCATCTACCATATCTATGATTTCAAAAGAGTGCCCAGATTTCTTGCCCGTTCTTCTGCAAAGAGTTCTAAGCTTTGGAATGGGCATCTACAGTACTTTCACAGTTTATTATGTCTTGTGACTGGGACTGTAGCACTAAAATATATATTATTATACCATGTTTTTTGTCTTGACAATTCAAAACCGATGCAATGGCGTACTTGAAATATTGCTTTAATTGATTGATTAACCATTGTTTTTTTTTTAATTCACTTTCTGATATTTCAGTACGGTTGCAAGCGCCATCCACGATTATCAGATAATTCCCTTAGGTTCAAGTAGACGTGTACCTTTTAGACATTTAGTCAGTAATGTTAAAGTCTTATGAAATAGGGGGCAAACCTATTGCTATCAACCGGGTACTGACCCAGATCCCCTGGCAGCTGCTGAGCAATTTTTATGGAAAACTCTGTAAGTAATTCTTGATCATTGAACCCTGGACATTTTGCTCATCAGTCAAACAAAAATAAAATGACTGCTACGCTGAATATCACCTGGTTTACAATCATCATCATCTTTATACCCTTATCCCATTTTACTTGGGGTAGGCGCAACACGTTTTTGCTTTATTCCATTCTGCCCTAACATCCGTCACAGTTTCATTTACTCCTTTTTCTTTCATATCATTCCTTAGACAAACCATCCATCCTTTCTTAAGGCCTTCCTCTGCCTCTCCATTCATCAACATTCATACTCATCACTCTCTTAGTCACATGGCACTATTACACTATACACGGAGCTTAACGTTCAGAGTATACCCCTCTTGAAAGGGGTCCCCTCATCTATGTTCGTTAGTAGGGTAACCCATTGCCGGGGTCGCGGGACTTTTCCATTACCGTGACCCCGGTACGTAAAGGGCTAGTGAAGGACACCGTGGATTTTAGTCAGTACAAGTCTGACAGTCCCTCCCGCCCTGCCCTGGGTGGGAGGACTCATTTGATGATTTTACCACGCAAAAAAAAAAAAAAAAAAGGGTAACCCATTGATGAAGCACACTGTACATATTGATGCTCGTCACTGTAAATTCCTATGGCTGCATCTGTCAGAACAATATGATCGACACTATTTGTTTACATTATGCAACTTGAACTCGCAACGTCCGAACAATTGTGACCCCGTGAGAAACAAGTGTGAGAAGTATACGTTTTTGTAGACTCTACAAATTGTTTTGTTTACAATTTGTCCCTTTGTTTTGCGTAAGCAATGTGGATTACTTGTACTTTACCAGTGTCATGGAAAACAGCTGATTGTTATGATGATTATTAAGGAAATAGGTAGTTTGATATTTAAAGAAACTTTAATCTTCGAATCGAAACTGACATTTAAAAGATCTAAATGTAAGTTTTTATTCGTATGTCAATATAATGAAATTGTAATGATCTAATAAACCAGCAATTTTTAAATTTGTTGTTTTGGATTTAATATTTTGAAAGCTTAAAATAGGTGTTATTTAATCCGGGAACTCAAACTTTAATCGTTCCTATTTATTAACCGACTTCCAAAAAGGAGGAGGTTCTCTATTCGACTGTATGTTTTTTTTTTTTTTTTTTTATGTATGTTCACCGATTATTCGAAGACGCCTGAACCGATTTGAAAAATTCTTTTTTTGTTTGAAAGGGTAAACTTCCAAGTTGGTCCCATAGAAATATTGTCATGATCTGATCACGAACTTCGGAGATATGGAACGGAACTCTTCAATAATAGACAGCAAATCTGTCGTGATTGCTGCAATCGCTTGGATGTTTATTGTTTACACAACATCATAACATAACATCACGCCTGTATGCTCTGAGGGGGTACGCAGATGTGTACAGTATACCCATATTTCGACAGTTTGGTATGTTAAGTTCCATTTTATTGGGGATAAGCCTATTACCATGAAAAATATTGTTAATAAATAAGCAAAATAAGCAAATATTTGTATAGGATATTACAACTAATAAAAATAATTGAAAAATAAAAAAAAACTTTTTTTGCAAAAAATAAAACCAACTTTAAAAACACAAAAAAGTGAAAAATAACTTCAGAAGTAAGTCTAGTCAATTGTTGACCGATTTTCAAAATTATTTTTTCATTGGAAAGAGTATACTCCCGAGGTTAGAAAGAGTATACATGGTGACAATGGGAGCACGCATTGTCACCATGTCAGGATCTGATGATGGAATCTGAAAGGTAAAATTCCTTAACGGTTAAAAGTCAGAATAATAACTCAAGTTATATGACGTAGTTCAACTTACTACGTACGTACCTACGATATTTACACTACTGATCAGATGGGGTATCAAGACAGAGGGTTTTATAAATTACTAAATGTAACTAAAAGAAAATGACAAAGTTAACTTACTAGGTACATACGTACCTTTTTTTTATCGTGGTAAAATCATCAAATGAGTCCTCCCACCTTACTGTCAGACTTGTACTGACTAAAATCCACGGTGTCCTTCACTAGCCCTTTACGTACCGGGGTCACGGTAATGGGCAAGTCCCGCGACCCCGGCAGGCTATGGCCCTCTACAGGCCCCGTCACTATGCTGACACTCCTTGCGGCGCGCGTGGAACACAACGCGCCGTCGACCCGGGCATGGTCCATGGTCGGGCTGCGAGTCGCCCATTACTCGCCGCCCGCATGCCCGCGACTACGGTGGCCGGAGATCGTCTTGCGACGTCCGACGCCGTAGGCGTCTACCACTGCGGCTGGGGTGGAGGGAGGACGCTGTCCTCTCCCTCACGCGGCCCGCCTCCTCCTTCGCAAGCATGACTGCTTCGCAGAAGGAGGCGACCGCTTCTCACTCCGTCTCGCCCCGCAGCATGGTCGCCGCCGCCTATCGCCGTCGTGAAGACACGGCGGTGCTCTGCCCAAGCGGGGCAGTCCTGCACCGTATGCTCCACCGTGTCCTCCGGACGATCCTCGCAGTGGTGACACCCAGGCGTTTCTTCCCTCCCTATCAGACACAGGAACCTCCCGAAACTTCCGTGTCCGGTGAGGACCTGCGTCATGCGGTAGGTCAGGACGCCGTGACGCCTATCTAGCCACTCCTCAAAAAGGGGTCTTACCGCCGCGATTGCGGCGTGCCCGAATACATACGTACCTACGATAATTTATACAAAAAATGGAAAAATAAAAAAACTTTTTAACAAAAAAAAAACCGACTACCAAAAATACAAACGCCCCACCTAAAACCACTAAAAAGAGAAAAATAAACTAAAATTTATCTATTTCAGAAAACAAAAATGCACGTATTTTTCAAACGAATTAAATAAAAAACTTATTACCTACCAATTCTAAATCAACTTACAATATTATTTTATTTAACAAACAAGATATTATGTATTAACAAACATCCTTAAATGATTTATTTACAAAATTACAATGTGACCATTCTTGTCTAAACCTAATCTATATATATAAAAATGTTATGTTGGTTTGTGTATGCTTCAAAAACTCAAAAAGTTCTGCACCGATTGAGCTGAAATTTTAGCATGATATATAATCCGCATCAAGGATTGTTTTTATCAAATTATTTTTTTGTTTTTTTGAAACAACTGTTTTTTTTTGTGCCACAGCGAAGCGAGGCAGGGAACAGCTAGTTAGCTATAAATTTAATTATAATATTTTTATAATGTTGTGTGCTAGGCACCTACTGATCTGTTTGAAGTCGGTGCCAAGCCAAAAATAAAGAGAACAATAATACTTAGTAATATAATACACACAGGGTTGTAATTAAAAACATCTAATATTTTTATCAATAAACAAATAGCAACCTACGAACACGTAAGTGAAAAATACAAAATTTATCAACAGCACTATAATCTATAACGCATCAAAACTGAATTGCATTCAAGACGACTGTCAAAGACGCCTGCCTGCTCGTGTCTGCCCGTTCCTCCTCCGCGGAGGATTATACAGAGGTGGTGGCTAACGGTAAGAAGAGACGCAAGCGCTCTTCCAAACGGGCCACCAAGGCAAAAGCAAAAAAACAGACAGCGGAATCGCTCCCCCTCCCCCCCCAGGCAACTGCTAGCACCTCGCAGCAGCCAAGCCGCCCGCACAGCCCCATGGCCACTACCCCGGCCGCGGAGGCAAACTCTCAGGGCAATAGCCCAGTAGCCACCTCGGCTAAAAAGACCCGCCCCCCACCCCCCCTCTTCATCCACGACAAGGCGTCGTGGATAGAAATTTCAAAGGCGTGCGCTGACCGCCATATCAATTACACCCGGGCCCGTGCTGTAGAGCAGGGCATAAAAGTACTGGTGCCCACAGCCCAGGACTACAGGGAGCTCAACAAGCTCCTGCGAGTAAGGAACATCCCGTTCCATACATACACACTCCAGGAGGAGCGCCCGACCAGAGTCGTAATCAAAAACATCCCGGTGGAGATCACTCCCACCGAAGTCCGTAATGACCTGGAATCACAGAAGATTCCAGTAGCGGAAGTGCACAGGATGCACAGGAAGGATGGAAAATCCTTCAACATGATCATAGTAGTATGCCACCCTACCGAGGGTCACCATCCCATTTTCCAGATCTCAAAGATCTGTGGCCTCTCTGGCCTAAAAATCGAAAAGCCCCACGCCAGTGGCACCATGGGGCAATGCCACAGGTGCCAGCTGTACGGCCATGCGCAGAGAAACTGCCATGGCAAGCCCAGGTGCGTCAAGTGCCTGGGTGATCACGGGACCGCGGACTGCCCAAGGCCCAAGGACCGCACACAGTGCACGGAGCCTCCCAGCTGCGTGCTGTGCGGTGAAGTTGGCCATCCCGCCAACTACCGAGGGTGCCCAAAGGCCCCAAAATCATCGGCCCCTAAACTGGCCAAGAGAAATGCTGCCAAGCAGCAGAGGGAATGCCCCTCTCTCAGCCAGCAAAAATCAAACCCACAGCGCCCCAACCCCTGGAACGCGCTTAACCATCAGGCAAACTTCCCGGCCCTAAGACCCCAAGTGCAGGCCTCACCTGCCATCCCCCCTCTGATGAACATCTCGTTCCCTCGGTCAGAACCCGTACCGAACCCCGCCCCCGTAAAACCGGCTACAGCCAAAGCCGCCCCACCCCAGCGTCCCCCACAACGCCACCCCCAATCCCAGCCAGAGCCCAAACGCTTTGACCCCTTCAGGGTCATAACGAGCACCTTCGGGATATTTCATAGTCCCCGCGGCAAACAAATGGCCCGCGACATTGAAGCCTGTGAGGGCAATTTTGTACTCATAGCGCAAGTTTACTACGCGTACCCGGACGTAGTACAAGCCCTGGAAAACCTCCCCTATAATATCCAATAATGGATAAAAGGCCCCTTCCCTGTCGGTTGAAACCGAAAACCCTTAGAGTAGGGACTTTCAACGCTAATGGCCTGTCTGGCCAACGTGATGAGATCGCCAAATTCCTCCGCGACCATCACTTGGATATCTTATTAGTTCAAGAGACCTTCCTAAAGCCCAATCACCGAGACCCGAGAATTGCCAACTACCGGATAGTTCGCAATGACAGGTCACGATGTCACAATGGAGGTACTCTTATATACTACAGAGCAGCACTGTACTGCATTCCTATGGATCCCCCGCCCCTGTCCAACCTAGAAGTCTCGGTCTGTCGGCTGGGCATGACAGGGCATCAACCCATCACGGTTGTCTCGGCCTACCTCGCCCCCGGCGGCAACCCTACTATTATAAACTCGTCCCTGAGGACTGACCTCTCCACCGTGCTTGGCTTAAGCGACTCCGTTCTTCTAGCAGGAGACCTTAATGCCAAGCACCCTTCGTGGAACTCTCACATGACCACCACCAGAGGCAGGGTCCTATTCGACCTGTGCACCTCCCTCTGTTTCGACATCATAGCCCCGATGAGCCCCACTCACTTCCCCCACAACCCCAACCAGCGCCCGGACGTGCTGGACGTCGCGCTTCTGAAGAATGTAAACTTGCGATTGCATTCTGTAGAGGCGATAGACGAACTCAATTCAGACCACAGGCCTGTCGTAATGGAGTTCGCTCCCAGGTCTGGCCCCTTAGACCCCACCCGACCCCCACTTTTAAAAGTAGTCACGGACTGGGGGAAAGTAAGCGAAATGCTGAAATCCACCGAATCCCCTCACCTCAATCAAATTCCAGACCACATCGAGACTGTAGCGCAGACGGAGGCCGCTATCGAATCGTTCACTGACCACGTACAATCCGTCCTGAACGAATGTTCTAGGGAGACACCGGCGATAGACAATCGCTGGATACTCCCAGACGATGTACGCGATCTAGTGACCGAGAAGAATGCGGCTATTCGTGCCTACAGGTCTTTCCCATGCGCCAGTAACAAGGCCTTTATGCGATACCTACAACGCAAAGTAAGTAGACGCATCAAAGAGCTGCGTAACGACGACTGGAACAAGATGCTCGATGACCTGGAACCGACCCATCAGGCCTTCTGGAATCTCCAGAGGAAGCTTCGCTCCTCTGAGATCTCCTCCATGCCCCCTCTCATCCGCCCTGACAATAGCGTCGCCTTTGAAGACGACGAAAAAGCCGAGTGCCTGGCCGACAGCCTAGAGGCCCAGTGCTCCCCCAGCACCCAGCCAGTAGACCCAGTCCACCTCGCTGAGGTTGATACTGAGGTCGAACGCCGAACCTCCCTCCCCCCGGTGGAGGACCCGATCGACCCCTTACCCCCCGTCACCACAGACGAGGTGAGGGAGATCATCAAGGGACTAAAACCGAGGAAGGCCCCTGGCTCTGATGGTATCACCAATAAGGTGTACAAACTCTTCCCCCCCGTCTTAATAGTGCTAATGACAGCCATCTTCAATGGCGCATTAGCAAATAACATGTTCCCACAAGCTTGGAAACGAGCTACCGTAATCGGCATTCCAAAGCCGGGTAAGCCCAAATCCGCTCCCAGTAGCTACCGCCCCATCAGTCTACTCAACGTATTAGGTAAAATCTACGAGAGACTTATTTATAAGCGACTCAAGGATTATGCCGAGGCGAAGAGTCTGATTCCGGAAGAACAGTTCGGCTTTAGAGCCCGACACTCTTGTGTCCAACAGGTGCACCGTATAATAGAACACACTCTCGCCCACCGACAACTGGGTAGCGTGACCGGTGCCCTGTTCTTCGATATCGCGAAAGCATTCGACAAGGTCTGGCACAACGGACTGATATACAAGTTGTATCAGCTCGGTGTGCCAGACCGTCTCGTACTGATACTACGGGACTTTCTGTCGAATCGCAGCTTCCGATACCGCATCGAAGGTGCACTCTCCACCCCACACCCTATCTCAGCCGGGGTCCCACAAGGCTCCGTGCTATCCCCATTAATGTTCACGCTTTACACAAGCGACATCCCCAAAGGCAAACCGTCACAGCTCGCTCTCTTCGCTGACGATACCGCCATTTACCACTCAGGCAGATGCCCTCAAAGAATAGCCACGACTCTCCAGAAATCCGCAAACGCCTTAGGCGCTTGGTTCCGGAAATGGAGAATCGAAGTAAATCCCGACAAGAGCCAGGCGGTCATGTTCTACAGACCCCACACATCCATCCCAACCCCGCCCACTCCGATCTCTATGTTCAGCAAGCCGATCCCTTGGGAGAAGCAAGCCAAATACCTAGGGGTCATCCTAGACCAACGTCTATCCTTCGGAGAGCACATAAAGACGGTTCGCTCGCGGGCCGCTTTCGCTCTCGGTAGACTCCACTCGGTGCTGAATGCACGCAGCAAATTGTCACTCAAGTGCAAGTTGCGTATCTACACCGCGTGCATTCGGCCCATTCTGACATACGCGTGCCCAGTGTTCGCGCATGCAAAATCCCACCACATCCATAGGATGCAGACCCTACAGAACCGGTTTCTCCGAAAGGCCACGGGTTCACCCTGGTTTATTAGGAACGAACGACTCCATGTCGATCTCAAAATCCCTACAATAAAACAGATTATGAAACGCCTTACAAAGCGTTTTCTCGACTCAGCCGAGAAGCATCCCAACCCGCTCATCTCATCGGCCGCCCGATACACCCCAACTAGAATAGGGAAAATCCGTCGCCCTAGGCACACCCTGCTTGAACCCGATGATCCCACAACCCTCCTCCAAGAGAGCTGTAGGGAAACCAGCACCATTAGAAAATACAAATACAGATACCGACCGCGTTTCCGGCCCCGCCGACGAGGCCCACCGCGAACTCCCAGTAATACTACTACCCGACCCTTGCTCGACAAGCCAGCTCGCGAAGCTGAGCAAGTAGCTTTAAATTCCCCTAATAATAATTCGACCCAGCCTGACCCTTGCTGCCCCCCCCCTCAATGACGCACTAAGCCTAGGCCCGAACCCCGCAGGGGGTGCCCTTAGTGACGTTCATTTAATGAACCTTAGTTTGTAAGCCCTGGCTGGGGGCCTTAAAGTAATTTTCGGCCACCACAGGATTGTCCGGTTAAGTAGCATCAACCTTCTAGAGTTGTTGTGCTACGAGAGGCCATATCAAAAAAAAAAAAAAAAAAAAAAAAAAAAAAGTGTCTGCCCGTTTGGGTTGAATCGCTCAAGACTTGCCGACCCACGATCGCGCGTTCGGTCGCAAGCGCAGGGTGATTTGGTGGGATTTAGATGTAGCGCGATGGCGTGACGGGGCTAGACGTGCGTATCCTATGGAATACCTATTTGGCTTGGCACTGACTTCAAACAGATCAGTAGGTGCCTAGCACACAACATTATAAAAATATTATAATTAAATTTATAGCTAATTAGGTTTAGACAAGAATGGTCACATTGTAATTTTGTAAATAAATCATTTAAGGATGTTTGTTAATACATAATATCTTGTTTGTTAAATAAAATAATATTGTAAGTTGATTTAGAATTGGTAGGTAATAAGTTTTTTATTTAATTCGTTTGAAAAATACGTGCATTTTTGTTTTCTGAAATAGATAAATAGTAGTTTATTTTTCTCTTTTTAGTGGTTTTAGGTGAGGCGTTTGTATTTTTGGTAGTCGGTTTTTTTTTTGTTAAAAAGTTTTTTTATACTTTATTTTATTATTTATCTTAATTTATTAGTATAATAAATGGGTTAGTAATAATGTTTTTTACCGTTTTGCATTTAAACCATTTAATCCATCATCCTGTTTTACATGTACGTTATCAAGAGTACAGAAAGATACATAGGGTACATTTAATTCCGAATAAAAGCACTGTTCCCATTGATATACCTATAAAAAAAAGGATATTTATACGTATCAATGACCGTTTCCGAGGAAAATAGTAACATTTTTATGTTATTTATATATGATCACGTACCTTTAGAATTATGATTCAACTCTATTTTTACAAACCGGAAATATAGCCGAATAATAAACAGAATTAAAGTTAAAAGGCTTAAAGTTTTTTTTACTATCTTTATTTAGTGACTTTGGTCTCCATGAACATGCGAGCCTAAAAGTTACTTGGCTGTCAAGAAAAAAAATGTCTTAAGTACATATGTCAAGAATTTCATAAATACCAAGAGCTAAGCGATGACACAACACAATTCATAACTATTGATTTATTCAACTAACGAGCTACAAATTGATAACTGTATGTTATTAGCACTTGTGGTTCATTCCATTGATGATTTGAACCTATGGCTCATGTCATAACCTCACGTCAAAGTGAACTCTGCAATTTACCGACAAACAATAGAATAGAATATACTTTATACTACACCTGCGTGGAAAGTACCTTGACACTTTATCAAATTTACGGTAGAAAGTACGTCATTGCATATCGAACAAATATGCGGGGAGAAAACGCTTCCTCTCCCGCTCAGATGCATTTTCTCCCCGTATCAAGGTACTTTCCACACCGGTATAGTATAAAGCACTATGTATCACTCGAGAGAAAGTGCGATTCCCGATCTCAGGTGTTTTAAAGCCCTTGCCTACGGCTCAGGATTCAAACGACACCCTCGACGGTAATCGGTCACTTTCTCTTCTTGGTGAACAATGTACTATTATAGTAAACCAAAACAATTGGTTTTATAAAATTGCTTATTCTAGGGTTACAATGCCGCTGATAGCGATATCTTCCAGACAACCTGTTAGTGGTCTATGGATTTAAAATAAAAAGGGGAAAGGTAGTCAGTGGTGGACTGAAAATACTAACAAAGCGGTTGGTCGAATTTATTACTTCAACAGTGATGAATTTCTGTGTTCAAAATTGCATAAAAATCTGTTATCTGTATTTTTGCGCGAAATACGAGTAGTAACAAACATCCAACCTTACAAACACGGGAATTAATAACAAATCTGATGTAAGTTGAGAAATGCTGTGTTGATAACCTATCGGTGTGCATACGCGCAGCGCAATTTTCTTATTGTTCTTTTTTTTTTAATTCCTGTTTATAATTTTATGTTTGTTGTTGTGTGTCTGTACTTGAATAAATATGTTTCCATTCTTTTTAATGCTGTGGATTCTGACGATACCACCCTTAGAGAGCCAAAACCTGCTGGAGTCGCGGTACTGTTTCATCAGATAACTGTGACTCAGGAACGTAAAGGGCTATTGAAGGAGTGGATTTTTTAGTCGGTACAAGTCGGCCAGTTATGGGTGGGAGAACTCATACCACCTACTTTTTATGTTTTTGAAAAATACCACTGTGGATACATTTCAAGGGTATTTTAAAAGTAACAGTAAATCATTAATCAAAACCCAAATTTCGATCATTTCACCAGCAAGGGCAAGAAAATCATACCTTAATTCAAATTGCAAGGCCACGTCATGCAATGATTGCGCCCATTTCATTGATAACTTCAATTAGCGAGGCCTTGGCGCCTCCATAATGATATCTTACTATAATGATCGTTAATAGTCAAAGGTAGTAAAGTGTCATGGGTTTTCAAACTCGATGGGTTTTTTTATGGTAAAGAATCATGCAACATGTGGTGCAGTTGCTTGATAGATTTGAACAGCGTATAATATGGTAATCAAAGTACGGTACTTTAAAATCAAGGATCTACCTAATAAATAAAATAAGCACAAATAAATTGTTGTTGTGGCATCCATATGGCAGTATGTCAACAGTGGTTGACATACGTTTTGATTACGATCACTGAACCAAAGTTTCAGAAGGTAGTAAAGAGCAGGTCGCGGGACTCACGAATTACGGTGACCCCGGTACGTAAAGGGCTATTGAAAGACACTGTGGATTTTTGTCAGTACGAGTCTGACAGTCCCTCCCGCTCTGCCCTGGGTGGGAGGACTCATATGATGATTTTACCACGAAAATAAAAGGGTAGTAAAGAGCAATCACTAAATCTCATTGAAATCTAATCTCTAATGTTAATTTTATACAAAAAAAAAAATGATTTAAAAAAAAAAAACAATGTAAGGCGTTTTTCATATTATGATACCAACAAACTGGGTTACTCATGGCAAGACAAAAATTTTGTCATGACGAAAAGTTTAAGAACCACCGTGAAAGACAAATAATTATTCTTTTTATTGTAATTTTAATGCATTTTAAGTAATATGTAAATTATATGTCAGTAAAATGAATAATGCAAAAAAACATGTCGAGTAAAGTCGAGCACCAATCAAAAACTGTCTCATTTTATTTATCTTTGACATCTTCATCCCGATAAATAAATCACTCTATGCAAATGTCTTCAAGGAAACTGCGTTATAAATCTAGCGAATATATCATTATTTCCACATATGTAAACAATGGACACAGAGTATATAGGCACCTATTGTGATAAAGGGTCATGGAGTGATCAATTCAATGTACTTTGCATGTTAATCAGGCCTAATGGATCAAGGCTTTTAACACCTATTGTTGATAGGCCAAGTTTGAATTTACTTTTTGAGGCTTTTTTAAGTTAGGTGTTTTTACCCGACTACGGCAAAGCCAAAAGGAGGGTTATGATTTTGACCGGTATGTATGTTTGTATGTATGTATGTATGTTTGTATGTTTGTATGTATGTTTGTATGTATGTATGTATGTTTGTTTGTTCCCTCATAACTTCTAAACTACTTATCATTACATGACAAATGAGGTCTCGTTAGAAGCGTCTCAGTTGTCCGCTGGTTATAGGGTAGGTGACATGTCACCAAATCCAATATGGCGCCCTCTAGGGGATGAGAAGTAGTTACAGAAAAAAAAATTTTTTTCGCACAGTATCGTCATGGGTATCAAATTAAAGGGCTTGATGAGCACATTTGAAATATATATACATTATATAGCTTTTACTAGCAAATTTTCTGTTTCTAACAGTGTCAACATGGGTATCAAATGATAAATCTTCAATTCACAACTCAGAAACTATACATATAACATAAATTATTTACTTTAAGTAATATAACACCAAAATAGTGTAAATAAAAAAATAAGTTAAAAATAACTAAAACCCGACTACGAAAAAATCGCGCACTGAAAAGTATAAAACAAGAACAAGCCGTGGTCGTATGCCACCTAGCCAATAAATATTGTGTGAAACAACAACCGCAGGTGGCATACGACCACGGCTTGTTCTTGTTTTATACTTTTCAGTGCGCGATTTTTTCGTAGTCGGGTTTTAGTTATTTTTTTTTCATTCATTCATTTCATCCACGCGCGCCTTAAGGATTGTCAGCATAGTGAGTTGGCCCCCTGTAGAGGGCCAAAGCCTACCGGGGTCACGGGACTCACGAATTACCGTAACCCCGGTACGTAAAGGGCTATTGAAGGACACTGTGGATTTTAGTCAGTACGAGTCTGAAAGTCCCTTCCGCTCTGCCCTGGGTGGGGGTGTCATGTGATGATTAAACCACGAAAAAAAAGGTGTTTTATTCATAAATTTGATCATGATTTTGAAAACTTTGCATGTTTACATTATTTATTGGATCAATATAATCAATTCTTCAAATATTTTTAAGTTGGAGCATTAAATTATAACCGTCTTAACACAAAAAGATAAATATTTAGAACGCTTGTCTTAAAAAAGTGTAACTGCAAAATGCCGTATTAACGTCGACATGTTTAAAACGCTTGCCCGGTTATAATCATAAACCACCAAATTTAACAACTCCGAGTAGCTATGAGATTCAGGATAAATATTAAATAACTAAAAAAACTTCAGGAAATATTGAACTCTCATCATTCAATGTATGTGATTGCATATAGTAGTGTGAACTCGTACGCAACATTTCATATCGAGTATATTCATAATCATGTATGCTAATGGGGAAGGAAAACATACTTAGTTACTTTATGGAAACGTGTTTTGGACACAAAATAGATTTGTCTGATGCAAAAAAATTCAATATTATTTTTTAGCATCAGAAAATCTATTGATATTTAAATTTCAAAAAAAGAACATTCTTTTTTCATCTATCAAGTTTGAATATTCATTCTGGAAAATTGGTGTTCGTTATTATAAACATTTTTTTATTTTATTTTAACTTCCTCATTTAAAAAATGTTTATAAATTATAATCAAGTAAATACTTACGAACAGTAAATCATATTTCTGAATATCAATTAATGTGCCTAATCTGCATGATATTTATAAATATATTTTAATATATTTCTCACGTATTAAGGTTTTTTCACGCAAAGCCCTGAAACTAGAAAATATTTCCGTGTTTTTTTTTTATTGTAATGATCGTTCTAGCTTAAAATTTGTTTTAAAACCCTATGAGTGACCACTAGCTTTTCAAAATAGAAGCAGGTCCACGGTACTCGTAAATAATACACAGATTAATATTACATTTAATACTTGAACAACTCATGTTTTTATGTACAATTATGTACCAGTTGGGGGTGCGCGCGAATGTATTCATATATATCCCGTGCCCTCGACCGTTCTTGAAAGAATAGTGGGTATTTAGTCGGTTTGAGACCGACAGAAACCTCCGCTCGCAAAAAAAGAGGTATAATTAGGTGTAAAAGGTACACTGTAGACTACCTGTCCACCGCAAAGAGCACATTGCACTTTTTCAAAAAGAGGACATTGTTCATCAAAATCGAACAAAAACACATTATGTATCATAATGTTAATTAATGAAAAAAAAAACTGTGTTCTTTCTGCAAGTGCGGTGATGTGACGGTTGAAACTTTTTTTTTCTACTAGTGCTGTAAGAGTTGTATTTATTATCTACTTTATGATCTGTTTTAAAACTATGCACCTATGTCACCATTTATGCACTATCCTATAAAATGTCACTCAGTATCATTCGAGCGTTCACTAGTTTCTAAACTAAACTTTACCACCAACATCGCACCAGCCTAACAACGTGGTTTTTAGTCAGTAAGATTCTGATAGTCTCCTTCACTCCACCCATGGCAGGAGAACTCATTTGATGAGCTTTACATACCAAAACAGAAAGGCTATCTGGCATGGACTATAATAATGGTACCTAACATTTCTCCCTGTAACTCTAATCCATCCAAAGGTTGTCTTAATAAGGCACCCAATGTACTTATACTTAACCAACGAATATTTAAAAAGATATTCTATCCATCCTTAAGATCGGTCGCGGGGCTGTATGAATTATTACCGTGACCCCGGAACGTAAAGGGTTATTGAAGGATAACGTGGATTTTAGTCAGTACGAGTCTGCCAGTCCCTCCCGCTCTGCCCTGGGTGGGAGGACTCATTTGATGATTTTAGCACATAAAAAAAACCATTCTTAAGATAATATTGTAAGAAAAACTAAAGGCTGAAAAGGTAGTGTAAAGAACTTAAACAAGGTTTGTTTAATGTAAAAAATCGCAGCACAATACTACCTAAGTGTGAATGACATTTAGAAATAATATATATATATCAAGACAAATTTTATTTATTAGTTACTGTCTATAACAATACGTATGTAGACATCGGAGAAAAACTTAGAATGTAACACCATAGTAAGAACACGTTATTAATTACAATCAATTAATTGCAGTTTCACGAAGAAATTCCCAAAGACTTTTGTAATAATACAACAATGACTTACCTTCCATGCTTGTCAATTCCAACACTAATTATAATTAGTCCAAAACCACTGCCTAAATTACACTAATTAGAGCAATTAACTGCTAATTGTGCAGTCGATTATACACGTTACACTCTGTAATTACACATGCCTAAGTAATTTTTGCAAATATAAATATTTGCTTAAAAATATTTAGGTATTTAAAATGATAAAAATAATAAAAAAATAAATATTACGAATTGTTTTTTCGAAAAGGAGGCTGCGTGCGGGCAAGCGCGCGGATCGTTAGATCGGAACAAAATGCAGGGGAGTCGCGCAAGCGTCGTTGTAATAAACATTCAGCGCGCGCGCACGATAATGATTCTGTAGATGAAACTGTACGTGACGATACGTGATATCTTTGTAAGTGATAGTAATTAAACACACGTAGATTTTTTAATGTTAAGTAATATAATCGATTTTAATGTGATCTTGTAGTATCGATGACTATCGATTGATGGTAAATCATTGAACTCTCTATGTATCAGGAATTCTTTTAATTTTGAACTTGTCTTTTTTTATTAGCCATTTATGTCCCACTGCTGGGCAAAGGCCATCCCATATCCTTCTTAGTACTATTTTCTAGTGCCATTTCGGACCAGCCAAACTTGTCTTATTAAACTTTGAAATATTTTTACGCTATAACACCCTGCGTCGCGTTTTCGTAAAGATTTATGAGGAAAGAAAAATTCAGCTGCGAATGGAACTCGAACCTGCGTCTTCTTGGTAAGAACTCCAGACGCCTTATCAATTAGGCCATTACAACACACTCGTTAAAGCTGAATTTTTAATGCCCTTTTCTTCATCGTTGTGGCGTTTCATAGTTTCTGTACTCAGTTTGATATAATATGTATTTTCAAAGGCAGCATTGGTACATCTGGCAAGCGCAGCGTGGTAGGTCCCCTGCAAGATGATCTGATGAAGATCACAGGATCGCGCTAGAAACAAGCCGCTTTCAACCAGTCCAGAACCAGAGGAGGCCTATGTTCAGCAGTGGACGTCCTACGGCTGATATGATGACGATTGATTGGTATATCCACTATTGATTGTACACCTCCTTTCTTTTGGACCATGCTTCACTAGACTTTGCGAGTCTCAATTTGATTGATTGATTGATTCTGGGTGTCACCACTGCGAGGATCGTCCGGAGGACACGGTGGAGCAAACGGTGCAGGACTGCCCCGCTTGGGCAGAGCACCGCCGTGTCCTCACGACGGCGATAGACGGAGACCACTCGCGCCCGGCATTGGTCGAGGCCATGCTGCGGGGCGAGACGGAGTGGGAAGCGGTCGCCTCCTTCTGCGAAGCAGTCATACTCGCGAAGGAGGAGGCGGGCCGCGTGAGGGAGTGGACAGCGTCCCCCCTCCACGCCAGCCGCAGTGGTAGACGCCCACGGCGACGGACGTCGGCAGACGATCTCCGGCCACCGTAGGCGCGGGCATGCGGGCGGCGAGTAATGGGCGAGTCGCTGTCGGACAATGGACCATGCCCGGGTCGTCGGCGCGTTGTGTACCACGCGCGCCTCAAGGAGTGTCAGCATAGTGACGGGGCCTGTAGAGGGCCAAACCCTGCCAGGGTCGCGGGACTCATTGAAGGACACCGTGGATTTTAGTCAGTACGAGTCTGACAGTCCCTCCCGCTCTGCCTTGGGTGGGAGGACTCATTAGATGATTTTACCACGATAAAAAAAGCCTCGTTCATTGGCCTATCATGCGGGTTGTAGGCTAGTTGGTCACCTGTTTGTAGTAAAAACCCCCGATACCTTATTTTATAAATTGTAATGTTCCATAATATATTCTATTTTAATATAGTTTTTTATTTCCCGCGCACGAATTGACCTTGAATACTCGTGAACAGACAAAACTGATAGACGAGATATTATTAAAAGAATGCGACATAATTGATACAGTAATTTTATAATAACTATTAGATTTACTAAAGGCTTTCAAATAGCTATTTCATTGCGCATTTCATTTGCAATAATCTATTTTTGATAACCCTGAATGGAATGTGAAGAACTTGAGGTTTTAAAATTCTAGAAAAGCTTAATGTGGTGATAATTTTTGGGTGAGTCGCCGTCCGATCAAGGACCAGGGGGTCTAATCATTTATCACGAAACCTATGGCTTCGGCTTTAGTTACGTACGAGTACGTTTTCTACGTCCGTAATATCGAGCCCAAACTAAAATTGAATGGTGTTACGATTCGACAGATAGCTCCTCAGAGTCCGCGTAACCATTCATGACCTGCGGAACATTTGTGGTACTAAAATTTTTAAATGCAATTTGATGTAATGAGATAGACGCGCCGCGTCAAAAGGACTTCGGTCACGACGGTACTATCCGACCGCTTGATTTTGACTTTAATAACGTTCATACGTTCGTGTCTTCGTTCACGGACTTAGAAAGAAGACATCCCCTTTTTTTTGAAAATCATCAAATGAGTCCTCCCACCCAGCGCAGAGCGGAACTACGGTGGCCGGGGATCGTCTGTTGACGCCTGTCGCCGTAGGCGTCTACCACTGCAGCTGAGGTGGAGGGAGGACGCTGTCCTCTCCCTCACGCGGCCCGCCTCCTCCTTCGCGAGCATGACTGCTCCGCAGAAGGAGGTGACCGCTTTCCACTCCGTCTCGCCCCGCAGCATGGCCTCGACCAATACCGGGCGCGAGAGGTGCCGCCTATCGCTGTCATGAGGACACGGCGGTGCTCTGCCCAAGCGAGGCAGTCCTGCACCTTATGCTCCACTGTGTCCTCCGGACGATCTTCGCAGTGGTGACACCTAGGCGTTTCTTCCCTCCTTATCAGACACAAGTACCACCCGAAACTTCCGTATACGGTGAGGACCTACCTCATGCGGTAGGTCGGGACGTTGTGACGCCTATCCAGCCACTCTTCAAAGAGGGGTCTTACCACCGCGATTGCGGCGTGCCCGAAGTAGACTCCCTGGCCCGAGTTTGATGGCACGTCGTCTTTTACGCGCGCCTAAGAAGCTGAGATGGGCCTCTACCATTGCGCCAAACGCCTACAGGGGTCGCGGGACCATCTTAAAAGGGTGCTGCGATTTGGAACGCAAAAGACATATGAAGGAACAAGTCCAGGGTATTTTTTAGCTAGTAAGAGTATGACAGTCACTTCCCCCCCACGTTCCACTCAGGAAGGGAAGACTCATTTGTTAAATTAACTGTCCCTTATTTTACTACTTTCTGGTTTTAATTGGTGAGTGAATAAATTTTAATCTTGAACTGATAAAATTTAACACTGTTTTGATTTTTCTAAGATACTATCAGTGTATTACGGTTCGCGCAGTGGCTAAGCGATTGCACTGGCGAGTCGGGTTCGATTACCGCATTTTTATATTTTAATATCGTCTGTGGTCTGATCATCATGTGACGTGAGATGTCAAATTGTAGAAACTTGTAGGTATCAATTTATTACCAGTTTTACACACATACAGGTATTTAATAATCGGGTTTTTTTAATCTATATTTTATATTTTTCCACAAGTCAGTAAAAGCCGGTCCATCGATATCCGAGCAGTTAATTTGCCAAGGTCAAAATGGCAAAAAATCCGTGTGATATACTCGTAATGAAATATTATTAAATATAGATTGTTAGAATATGTGAATAGTAGATTATATAATATATTTAAAGATTTCTTTAAAATATCGCCTGGTGGCCAATCACAGCAGAGAGTAAACATTTTTTATTGTTTTTTTTTTGCCGTGTTTAATTTTTTTATTTAAATTTGATAACCTCCACTTTGGTCGAGAGGCGCAATCCCAAAAATTGAGAAAATTTGTGCATATCTAGGTACTGTACTTGAACCTATAGGTACCTAGCCCTTTTTACGATTATAAATGTTAATGTAAGGCCATGTTGTGGAAAACAAAAACCGATTTATTACTACGTGTTTGATTTCAGTCAAGCTTATCTTCCTGCCCTTACTCCATTCTACTTGGGGTCGGTTTCAAAAAAGGAAGCGTTATGATTTTAACTGTCTTTGTATGTATGTATGTTTGTATTTGCCCCTGTAGCGCCTAATCTACTGAACCGTATTTAATGAATGAGGTGCCAGTATATTCGTAATAAGCTTGGTAACATACTCTATACAGATCTTATCAACATTTTCTATGGTGGATTTTATCACGTTGCAGTTTCTTTTTTCAACTTCGTTATGCTTCATGTAATTCCTTACACAACCCATACTTCCTTTGGTCATCCTCTTCCTCTCCAACCGTCCACATTGCAACCCATCACTCTCTTAGTCACTTGCGTGTCATCACTCTTCATCACATCGCATTCACACAAACTTTATTAATATAAACTTATAATTTTGCTGAAATACTGAAACTGAATTACAATGAAACCTTGAATGCCTATGAATTTCTTAAGAAGTTAAAGTCAGCTAGAATGTATTCATTAGTTTAACAAAATTATAAAACAATAGATTAGGCATTGGATTAGTATTCTTTATACTTGAACTTTTTGACTTTTATAGTTAGACATAAAAAATCTGCTATTTCATACATTTCGTCAGTGTAGTATTTGCAAGCATTGTATTGCAATTTCGTGCTCCTATCTAAAATTTCTGCAAAACTGAAATAAGTGTTTATTTGATATCTACGCTGAACTCGACAAGAATTTTAGTCTATAAAGTTGGTAACATGAAGGTTTATTCATTTTATTCTGCAGTCAGAGATGATGATGCTCCACTGTAGTTGTCGTTCGTGTGCTCATATGTAGCATATGTAGCCAATCTTCTTTGCGAAGATCCTCGTGCACCATCAATGTAATTACAATGTTCATCGCCGCAGGTGATCGGGCTTTCTGTAGACTTCATTCGAGCATCATTAACTTGCAAATCTAATAGTTAGAGAAAATAATGGACACTGTTTTGTCTTTTGTTACATCAGTGAATATTTACAATACAAATCTAAAACGCATCAAAGTAAGCCCAAGGCGTCTTTATAGTCAGTAAACTAGGTATAAAAAAAGTTTAGCAATAAGTATGTTGAAATAATTTCACACCTATCAAATAATGGCCTTTCAATCGGTAGGTATGCTTAATTAATTGGTATTTGACATTATGAATGCACTCGTAATAACTACCAAACAGTAAATCTTTTGAAGTGTGAATGACAGTAACAACATAAAGATATCAATTGATTTAGATGTTATTTTGCAAACGGTATATTTGTTTATTGATACACAAATAATTTTATAGTTTGAAACGAAAATAATTTCAAAAGTTTTAGCTTTTTTATTTCGTTTTAGATTGACCAACTTCAAAATGACTTAAAAATAAATTTTATTTTATTTGATATAGATTTAATCTTGACCTCAATCTAGCCTAGAAGCAAAGATGAGGCCTAAGGTGGAGCGAGTTTACCTAGAAGAACTGAAGCTCCTCTGCATCGACAGAACTCAGTAAAAACTGACAAGATGGTAGGCGCGTGGCAGGCGGCCCTGGTGAGGGATAACAACGTCAGGAGTGCTAAATTACCATCGCAGGTTACGTACATCTATGGACATGTGGACGGTGAGTAATGGGTGACTTGGCGTCTGATCATGGACCATGCCCGGGTCGACGGCGCGTCGTGTTCAACGCGCGCCTCAAAGAGCAGCAAACTGACGGGGCCCCCTTAGAGGGCTTTGGCCCTGCTGAGATCGCGGGACAGTCTCATCAGGTAACCGTAGCCCTGGAACGTAAAGGGCTATTGAAGGAGACCGTGGATTTCAGTTATTACGAGACTCCCATTCCGCCCTGGGTGGGAAGACTCATTTGATGATTTTCTTTCAGGCAGTTTCTACGTCTAGTCAGGCAATCTGCCATACATGCCCTTGTTACATCTGTAGTTAAAACTTCATAAATATCAGCGAACAAAGTCAGGTGAAATAATGAAGTTATGATGAGTCACATACGGCTGGTGAAGGTTATCGAATGCATGACGCTATCAATAAACTTCTTTCTTAATCTTTGATTTGCGTAATTTCCAATTTCTGACTAAAGGTTAGGCAATTATGATAGGAGGATAAAGCATGTCAAAATGACATCTTGGCCAAATATTTCATTAAGTCGAAAAGTATTCTCCGCGTAGGCAGAGAATTGTCGATTCGTCTATTCTTTGTCTACAATAGGGTATTTTACTGCACAAATAAATTGAAAATCTGTTTAGTCCGTCAGTTAGTACATTGAAATGAACACGTGTTTTTTGTTTTTTTTAATCAATGAATATTGATCAAGATAAAACGCTTCCAAATTCGATAGTGGGGGCTTATGACATCATAACGCTTGCTAAATTGTACCGACCGAGTGACGTTTTGTGATTTTTAGAAGCGTTGTATCTTCGTCAATTTTGGTTTACGTAACAAAAGAAAAAATACGAGTCAAATATTATTTAATAATCTATATTTCAGACTAATAAAAATTTTGAGTGAAACAACCTATTCTACGCCATATTTAGTAAGCCTACGTTATACAGTTGTGTGAAGAACTTCCTACATATAATATTAGTAGAATGGAAATAATGAACGATAGATCAGTCGAGTATCGTAAATGTGTCGCGGCCTGTCTATTAGCACATGGAAGTTAGTATTGTTTTTCACGGGAACAGTATTTTTAGATAAAAGATATCCTAAACAATGTCCGTCCAACTTACTTTCCTATAAATGATATTAATGAGGATTTGCCATCAACCAGGTAGCCTACTATGACGTCTTAATGTGAGAGTAGTTCCATTGTGAGAACGAGATGTGCGCTAAACGACTTGTATAGCTCTGTCTCTTTCCCACAGTGGAACTACTCGCGCTTTGAGACATCGTGGTAAGCCCCCAGGCATAATTTCTAAAATCCAAAAAATCCTGAATGCTCATCATCACAGGGAGGAGCTCGTGGCTAAATAATTACAGCCGCACAGGCCGATCTCCCGGGGTAAGCCGCGCTTGCCGAGGTTGGTCTGTGGATGGGTGACTATCTGTCACAGCGAGATTCCTCCGTGCCGCGGAAATCACGTAAATCCGTTGGACCCGGCTGTCATTTGTAGATCTTTGACAGTAGTTACTGTTAGCTCTAAAGTCTGAAAACCAGTCTTACCATAAGGTATTACCCAGTAACTGGGTTGTGGAGGTCCGATAGGCAGTCGCTCCATGTAAAATACTGATATCCAGCTGCGTCCGGTTTGACTGGAAGCAGACCCCAATATAGTTGGGAAAAGGCTAGGCAGATATGATGCTCATCATCACAGGGCCGGTATGGAGTGGAAATGTTACGTATACATACGAGAATGTGTCTTGTCTTGTTTATTTTAGATCCGTATACCATCAAGCAACTTGTTTAAAACTAAAGTAAATATACATAATACAATGTGTACATAGAGAACACATGGATTTTTTGTTTATTTAAAAATTCTAGCTTCTGTTTGTTTATTACGACAAGAGTTAATATTTAAGACCAAAGTTCTATGTTAAATAGCTGCAGCAGAATTTATAAACAGAGTAGACCGCATGTCAATGGTAACACCAGTAAAAAGATTAATTTAATAATTGACACGATCTGCTACAACTATAATTTTTTATCCTTCAAAAATCCTATGAGCTTAAAATCCGTCACTGACACATACACAGAACCACTCATAAATAAAACTACCAAAACTTCTAAAGAAACTATTTCACACGAATTTCAAAGAGATATTCCAATTAAAGGTACGATACCATATTACTTTCCTAAAATAAAAAAAAACCGGCCAAGAGCGTGTCAGGCCACGCTCAGTGTAGGGTTCCGTAGTTTCCCGTCCGTTACAATAAGTGTTAACAAATAGCCTTTTTTTAAACTTGTGTGTTAAAAAAAGGTTATTTGTTACGTTGACATTCTATGCGTTTGATAACTTTGGAATGCGCGAACCGATTTCAATAATTCTTTTTTTGTTTGAAAGAAGATACGTTCAGAATAATGAAATACGTAAACGAAGTTAAAAAAAATGCTTGTATATATGATTAAATAATTGATTATACTACAAACTTAGTCCAGGAATTTTGTACCACCTTCTTGTTTTTTTTGCACAAAAACTGTTCTTTCCATCAAGTTCAAAATAATTTTCCTAGAAAGTCCTTATAAAGTTCTACTTTCCAGATTTTTTCCATATTTTCTAAACTTATGGTTCAAAAGTTAGAGGGGGGGGACACATTGTTTTTGACTTTAGGAGCGATTATTTCCGAAACTATTGACATCATCAAAAAATGATCTTAGTAAACCCCTATTCATTTTTAAATACCTATCCAACGATATATCACACGTTAGGGTTGAAATTAAAAAAAAAACACTTTCTATTTTACATATAGGGGGGCTACCCTAAAAAAACATTTTTTTCCAATTTTTATTTTTGCACTTTGTCGGCGTGATTGATATACATATTGGTACCAAATTTCAGCTTTCTAGTGCTAACGGTCACAGAGATTAAGCGAGGACGGACAGACAGACAGACAGACATGGCGAAACTATAAGGGTTCCTAGTTAACTACGGAACCCTAAAAAGATAACTTTCCAAATACAACATTTTTTCGAGACCACACCATGTAACACTACGCTATTCCATCAAAATATTGCAGGTTTGTTAAATAAGCAAGAACAATTAGAATTATGTCTTAATCAATTTCATGAAAACGGAACCTACATAGATATTATATGTCTCACCGAAACATTTATAAAATCAGGTGACGAACAAAACATTTATTTAAAAGACTTTATTTTAGCAAATAATTTTTCAAGAAAAAATGAAAAACGCGGTGGTTCTTGCATATTAACTCGAAAATCCATTGTTTTTGAACAATTAAAAATTTGCGAAAGTATGTCTAATGAAAAGCAATTTGAATGTTGCGGGATAGAAATTCCATCTATGAAATGTATAATTATTTGTTTATATAGGAACCCAAACTCGAGCACAAAAACCTTCTTAAATAAATTTGATAGTATGCTACATAAACTAACGTCACACCGAAATAAAAAAATTATTATAGCTGGAGATATAAACATTGATACACTTAAACCAAGTCAGTTTGCAGAGGATTTAAAAGGTATTTGTCTGAATAATAACCTACAATTACACATCAACACACCAACTCGTAAAGAATCATGCATAGATCATATTTTTAGCAACATCAAAAATGCACAAAGTGCAGTTCACCCACTCTTTCTATCTGACCACAACACTGGTCAAACCTTATCTTTCTCAAGTATCCAAGAACAAAGACTACCTTTCTGGTATGAAATGAAAAGGGACTTTAGCATAGAAAATGTTTTTAAGTTTAAAGAGGTCATGTCTAAACTATCTTGGACTGATGTTCTTGAACAAGACAATTTCAATAAAGCTTTTATTATATTTCATGAAACTTTACAATTATACTACAATATTTGTTTCCCGATAAATAAGGTAAAAATAAACTCAAACACTAATGCTCCTAAATGGATCACAAAAGGTTTAAAAATCTCAGCCATTCATAAAAGAAAAATGCGATACCAGTATTACAAAAAAACCTCAAAAGATAACAAAGAAGCCTACCTAAAATATGATAAAATATTTAAAAAATGTATATCTGATTCGAAAAAACAAAACAATAATAACTATGTAATAAATGCTAAAAGTAAGTGTAAAGCAACTTGGGACATTATTAAAAATAAAACAGATAACGTGAAAACATTTGAAACAATAAAATCGATAGACTGCAATAACAAAAAAGTCGTTTGCTCAATGCGAATTGCAACAGCCTTCAACAACTTTTTCATATCTATGACAAATAAAGAAAATCTTACTACTCCTAATTACAAATTAATAAATTCATTAAGCTCAACCATTTACTTGAGACCAACATCACGTGATGAAGTTACAAAAATCATAAATTCACTAAACGATACAAAAGCTGTTGGTTATGACTGTATCTCCACAGACATACTTAAAAAATGCAGCAAAGAACTGGCAGACATCTTAAGCCATCTAGTAAATTTATCGTTTTCTCAAGGATGTTTCCCGGAAAACCTAAAACTGTCAATAGTAAAACCTTTCCATAAGAAAAATTCTAAACAAGATATGAATAACTACAGACCTATCACATTAATTCCAATTCTGTCAAAAATTTTTGAAAAAATCATGCACTCTCGACTATCAAACTTCTTAAATAAATTTAATGTTATAACGAAAAACCAAAATGGTTTCCAAAAAGAAAAATCAACAACACTAGCAGCTTTCTCACTAATTCAAAAAATAACACAAAATATAGATAAACGCAATCGAGTTGCTACTATCTTTTTTGATATGAGTAAAGCGTTCGATTTCGTGGATCACAAAAT
This sequence comes from Agrotis puta, assembly GCA_943136025.2. Classification (NCBI taxonomy): domain Eukaryota; kingdom Metazoa; phylum Arthropoda; class Insecta; order Lepidoptera; family Noctuidae; genus Agrotis; species Agrotis puta. The sequence goes on from OW964168.2 coordinate 3,410,187, forward strand.
TTTATTGAAAAAATGCGAACTGTATGGTATCCGTGGTAAAGCACTCGATTGGATTAAAAGCTATTTATGTAACAGAAAACAATGCGTCGAAATTAATCAGCTAAATAACCAGCACGTTTCTACCCCATCAAGGTCTAACTTTGAATCAAACAACTTTGGCGTTCCTCAGGGCAGTGTGTTAGGTCCTCTTTTATTCCTGATTTATATAAATGATGTTCCTAAAGTTACGACACACCACTGTATCCTATTTGCGGACGATATATCTATTATCGTACCAGACGAACCTGACACAATATACGAAGATTCTCTTAGAAACACCATAGATTCTATTATGACGTGGTTAAAAGACAATAACCTTACAGCTAATATTTCTAAGACCAAAATTCTACAATTTTCAAATTACCACAATACCTCCACTTTACCTTTAGACCTGCATTATAACAGCGTAAAAATCGAAGAAGTTGTTGACACTAAATTCCTAGGTATAACCTTAGATAGACATTGCAATTGGAAAGCGCACACAAATCGTATCTGTTCCAATCTAAATAAATTCGTTTTTGCATTAAAAAGGCTCAGAAAATTGTCATGCGTAAAAACTGCCTTGGCTGCGTACCATGGCTATGTTAGTTCAATTATAAGATACGGTCTGCTCATATGGGGTAACTCTTCCTTTTCAAAAAAAGTCTTTATAGCCCAAAAAAAATGCGTAAGAGCCATCTGTGGCGTTGGGCCGCTCGAAACATGTAGACCTCTGTTTAAAAGAATAGGTTTACTTACACTCACAAGTCTCTATATTCTAGAAGTAGGAATATTTGTAAGAAAACACGCAGACCTTTATACGAAAGCCATAGAAAATAAACGATTCCTCTCACGAGATCCAACTCGCCTCGCGGTCACAAGATGCAGAAGTAAACTTTTCCAAAATAACTGCTATAGTATGTCTGTCAAAGTCTACAACAGCATACCGAAACAAATAAGGGAACTCCCATTTAACTTTTTTAAAATACGCCTAAAGAGATGGCTGCTTAACAATACATTTTACACTTTAAATGAGTTCTTAGATTATAACCCAAGTCGTACTTAATTTTCTAGTGTACTAGAATTATTGTGTTTATTGTTGATTTTGCAACTGTAAGCAACTGTAATTTTATAACTACATTCTTGTTTATGTTGTATTTATTTAGGTATATAATTAGGTTAAATTTCTTTAAAAAGTCTATTATTACATTATATACTGTTGTACTAAAAATAAACATGAGTAATGCTGTATCTCATCCCTAATTACTAATATTTTAAATTATAAGCTTTAAGACTAAAGCTATAAAAATATTTGCATGCTGAATAATAGTAAGCGAAATATGTTGAACTTTTTACCTTTAAGACCTATTGTACCATATTTCATGCAAATAAAGATTATTATTATTATAACAATAGAACTTTATTTATTAAAATTCTGAGATTGATATTGCATATTGCATATATATAAAAATGTTATGTTGGTTTATGTACGCTTTAAAAACTCAAAAAATTCTGCACCGATTGAGCTGAAATTTTAGCATAATATATAATCCGCATCAAGGATTGTTTTTATCTATTTTTTACATCAGTCACATATCCGCGAACACGAAAACACTGTTTTTTTAAACGATCATTAAATCACAATGTGCCACAGCGAAGCGTGGCAGGGTTCAGCTAGTACCGTATTATTCCTTCCTACTAATAGTATTATAAACGTGAAAGTTTATTTGGATGGATGGATGTTTGTTACTTTCACGCAAAAAACCTCTGAACGGATTTTGATGAAATATGGTACACAGATAGTTTTTATCCCGATTTTATGTTCCCATGGGATAATTTTCGAGTTGTGGTTGTAGCGAATGAAACCGCTGGCAAACGCTAGTATTGATATTTCATATTTGAAATACCAAACGGGTGTTGTATCTGGTGGTCTACTACCCGACTATTGAGCCGGGGTCGCGGGACTAGCGGATTACCGTGACCCCGGTACGCAAAGGGCTATTGTAGGACACCGTGGATTTTAGTCAGTACAAGTCTGACAGTCCCTCCCGCCCTGCCCTGGGTGGGAGGATTCATTCGATGATTTTACCACGATAAAAAAAAAACCCGACTATTGAGTCATGCACGCGTAGTATGGGGCGCCGCCGCCGTAGAAACAAGTTTTGTCGACGGAAGAAAAGACAAAATGACAGAACATAGAAAGATTTTTACCGCTTTAAGCATAGCAGTGTATAAAATATAGAAACGAAATTTTACAATTCTTCAATCGTGTCTTACATGTGCAAAAAAATAGTCGATTTGTATACAAATAACGATAAAATGACTTTGTCTATTCTTGGTAGAATAGAGATAGAATTGGTCACGCTACGCGTGTTGTAGTCGAGTTATACCTGTTCAGATTCAGCAAAGAGTTGCCATCCGTCCGGGTTTCCCCAGCTCCGCGTATCCGGGGAGCTTCATTTGTAGACCGGTTTAAAAAAAAAAGATTTTGGGCCGCCCGCGACACACGCAAAATTCGCGCACTTCGATTCATGTCCGGGTTCTGTACTCCAAAATCAAATCCGGAGTTTTCACGCGTCCAGTCATGGTTTCGAAATTTTAAGATGGCAACCCTATGCAAAAACAATATACATGTTTACAGTCTCAATATGTTGTTTCATTTTGTGTGCCCGTTAGAGCATTGAAAAAAAAATAACACGTATTTTTTTTAATCAATGACAATAAAATTATGAACGATAATACGCGTCAAACACTTTTCGACTCGAGACGTTAAAATGCATTAATGATAAATGGCACGGTTGGCGCAGTGGAGTGGCGTGGGTTCAATCCCCGCACGGAAGGAATATTTGTACGACCTACAAGTAGATCTTCCGGGTCTGAACTTCTATGTTTGTAAACGCACCCACGACACAGTAGAAATTCCTAGTGTGGGGCAACGTTTTTTTTAAAAAATATATACCACGACGTGACGTGTTATGAATTTTAAAAGCATTGTATCTTCGTCAATTTTGGTTCACTTAACAAAATGGAAAACATAACACCTAAGTCTATTTTTTTCTGTCATCTTTCCTATTCGGAAACTGAACAAACATTAAGTTATTGAGTATCAAAAGCCATGACTGATGGCATTTAAAATGAATGCATTCACAAAGATAGTCTTATATACAATAAGCAGGCACCGTGTCCAATGTCAAGTGTAAGTTGCGACATTTAACAACGCGTGTGTTGTAATTTATACAAATAAGTACAATTGAAGTTTCTGTTTGTAATGTTTAAAAAAAGAAGCTTCTTCCTCTTCTCCCTTCCTCCTCTCCCAGAGGCCATATCACAAGATTTCTGTGCGTATTTTATTTATATTTATTATAAACTAGCTTCCGCCCGCGACTCCGTCCGCGCGGATGTCGGTCTTCGCGTGGATGGTTTATTTCCCCATTTTGAGTAACTCTGACAATGACATCTTATAATATTACGGCGCTGAATCCACTGCGGGTAATGCAACGTGTGTTCGCGGTTCTACAGAACAACGTCTATGAATAAAACTGAAAAATAAGATTTTTTTTCTACGTATTTTTCCAGGATAAAAAGTATCCTATGTTATGCCCAGGATAATAAGGAATAGTTATACCAAGTTTCATCGAAATCGAACCGTTAGTTTTCACGTGATGCCTGCACAAACAGACAGACAGACAGACAGACAGACAAAAAATTTTTTCATCATATATTTGGATTTGGTATCGATCCAGCAACACCCCCCGCTATTTATTTTTTCAATATTTTCAATGTACAGAATTGACCCTTCTACAGATTTATTATAGTATAGATAGATGATTTTGCTCTTGATTCAAGACTAAAGCCTTTGTCAAACACACTCGCGTGGCGAATGCGAACCGTGACGTTTTTATTTGTAAAGTATGGATTTGTTTGAATCCAGTCTCATAGAACAGCGAAAGCGATCCGATAGCGTGACAGAACTATCGGACTGACTTCTCGCTTCGGTTCGGTATCGCTTCGGAAACGTTTCGCTTTCGCCAGTCTGTTTGACAAAGGCATCAGTGACAGAGAAATAATCGACGACCGTGGGAGCTTAGGCAGAAGCCGACTATACTTTTTTATACTTTTTACTTTATTTCTCTAAAAAAACGCATTTACATTATTAAATCTAAAAATATGCCTTAAGCTCGGAATCCAGAAAGAAAAACCCTGACTTCTAAACTAGGTTAATCACAATCAAGCCACCTCAATCTTTCAAATTTCTTTGATAGATTTTTAAATAGATTTTAATAGATTTTTAAATCATTATCAATATAAACGTGTTAAACATACAAAATACAAAGGGTTCATATTTCGCGAGCCCAGAACTCGGTCTATTTTTAAGAAATCTCTTATAAATTATCAGTTTCTAGGAACCCTAGGACCCTTTCTAGGAATCCGGCTCCTGCAAACTATACCAGGAGCTAATGATCAAAAAATAATTGGCAATGACATGAATGTAATGGTATGACATATTTGCGTTGTCAAGCCTACCAGCTATGCCTCCGGCTTAAGGTCAAGGAACCATTACCCAGGGGCTGTTTAACTTCTCGCAATGCGAACATTATGGGCTGATAATTATACTTATTTCAAATCTAGTCTTATCCAGTTGTTGTGAAATTAATAGACCTTATAAGTTTTTTTTTATCGTGGTCAAATCATCAAATGAGTCCTCCCACTCGTACTGTCAGACTCGTACTGACTAAAATCGACGGTGTCCTTCAATAATCCCTTACGTTCTGGGGTCACGGTAATTCATAAGTCCCGCGACCCCGGCTGGCTTTGGCCCTATAAGGGGGGGTCCCGTCATTATGCTGACACTCTTTGAGGCGCGCGTGGAACACAACGCGCCGTCGCTCGACAAGGGCATGTCCAAGGTCGGACATCGAGTCGCCCATTTACTCGCCGCCCGCATGACCATATCTATTGTACTTTAAACCTTTTTTGCCAACACTACAATCATGTTTGACATGATGAAAGTATTGTAATATTCCCTTATCCAAGACCTTGTTAGTTGCGACACTAATCGGTCCACTAAATGATGTGGTTGCTGTGACTGATCAGGTAATTTATTATATATTACACTTTATGTGAAGTGTAATATGCATAAAATTGCCTTTATATTAGAGTTCATATATTTCGAGGTAAATTAGAACTAACGTCACCACTAGCAGCCGAACATTTTCTTGAATTGTGGTCCTATTAAGCGCAGCCGTTAGACATAATACATATTATTCTTATACTTGTTTTTTATGTGTTTTTTTTTTAAGATAATTTCATAACTTGTTCTGGTAATCCCGGATGCTATAAACGACAATACTTACTGTCCCAATCACAAGGAATAATAACTGTTTTTCGATTTATTGGGGCAGTATACAAGGTTATTCTTTAAGTTGTCCAATAGGAGAAAATTCGAATGACAAAGAGTTTTTTTTTTGTGATAAAAACCTTCAAATCCTCCCACCCAGGTCAGGGCGGGAGGGACTGTCAGACTTGACTGACTAAAATCCATGGTGTCCAATAGCCCTTTACGTACCGGAGTCACGGTAATTTGTGAGTCCCGCAACCCCGGCAGGCTTTGGACGACTAAGACATAAGAAAAAACTTCTTTATGAGACTTTAGCTCTTTTTTGACACTAAAAATTATGGCATATTTATGGAATAGCAATAAGGTAAGGATGGTAATTTGCCGTGCGTCTAAATGTGCGATGATAGAAGGGGGCTGGTGGGATGAGGTCGTGGAGTTCTTGGGCATACTCTCCGGAGTACAATCTGTAGAAGACTGACAGGCAGGCAACCTTGCGGCGATGAGTCTATGAGCTATGGAGCTTGGCACTCACCATATTTACGTCGCCAACGAGCCCCTTAGCTCTGCGTTCCACTGAGTCAAGAGCGGCAAGTTCGTATTTAGCTGAGCCATCCCAAAGGTGGCTACAATACTCCATGCAGTATCGGACTTGTGCTTTGTACAGAGCTAAAAGCTATCCAGGCGTGAAGTACCGCTTCACTCTGTTTAGGATGCCCAGCTTTTTGGCCGCAAGTTAGGCTTTGAACTGAATGGTGGCGCCAAAGTTGAGACTAGAAGTCAACTCCATGCCAAGGAGCTCGAGTCGGTCATTAGTCGTCATTGTTAGAATAGCGTTTTTTTTCTTTTTTTAGGGTGGCAAAATCATCAAATGAGTCCTCCCGCCCTGTGTGGGGCGGAAGGGACTGTCAGACTCTTACTGACTAAAATCCACCCGTGTCTTCGAATGCCCTTTACGTTCCGGGGCCGCGGTATCCTGGATTAAGAAACAATCCGCGACCCCAGCAGGCAATTGGCCCCGTAAGGGGGGCCCCGTCGGTGAAGCGTGAAACACGACGCGCCACCGACCCGGGCTTGGTCCTTGGTCGGACGACGAGCTTACCCATTACTCACCGTCCGCAAGCCCGTTCCGCCGCTGTGCCCTCTGCTATTCAGAGGGACACGCGTTGGAGCATCCACCCGACAGGCTATTCGCATACGGGCAAAGAGACCCCTCAGGCACACAGTGCTTAAGGAAGAGTTTTGCCCGCATCCCAGGGTACACCGGCCCGAAAAACTGGTCTTCCCCCCGGACGTATCCGAGGGGGAACTCCAGTCCACGGGCGCACGCGGAGGTTTTCTGTCTTAGCACCCCGTTAAAATAGCGTTAGTATAGCTTCTTTTATTACCTGCGGCTGTTCAAAAGTACCAGTACGAAGTTATTGCTTTGATTTTTCTTAAGTATTTAACAATCTAATACATTTTTGACCCGCAAATCTGACCCATGATGGCAATAACTCAACAATGCTGGAATAATTGTTTTTATATTCAGTAACGTAAATAAATGAAAGTAAGAAAATAAAATCATGATAATTATGATAAATATATTCTTTTGGGTCATAAGTTAATATGTAGATACAAATTTATCCAAAGGCTTATCATTGTATTGAATTTTTTTTCTAGATTTTGAACTTTCCAAGGTCTTCGGTAAACATGTATAATGATAGATTTTACAAACCACGAGGCAAATACGTTAATACCTAATTTTATGTTGGAATTTAAACTATTTTGCTGAGCGTAGTACACAAATAATTTATTCATATTATGTATTTATTCGAACGAGTGTTCGTCAGGTGGTTATATTCGACTATCATTTATTTGAATTTTAATGCCCTTCATTGTAGGTAATACGTCAACATAACTTTCTTAAAGAGGGGTACTAAGTTTTAGCTTCCCGTGTTGATATAAATAGATATCACCTAGCATATTTTGTGAGTCGTAAAGAATAATATATTTTCCTGGAACCCTTTTAGTTTCGCCATGTTAATCCGTCTGGTCGCGGGACTCACGAATTACCGTGACCCCGGGACGTAAAGGGCTATTTAAGGACACCGTGGATTTTAGTCAGTACGAGTCTGACAGTTCCTCCCGCTCTGCCCTGGGTAGGAGGACTCATTTACTGATTTTACCACGTTAAAAAAAGGTTAATCCGTCTATCTGCCTGCTCGCAGCTTAGTTCACCATCTCTGAACTGCTAGTAAGTACTAGAAAGCGGTAATTTGCCATGAATATACTATACTTTACATAATATTAGTTACGGCCGACAAAGTGGTAAAAATAAATCACGTAAAATATTTTCTAAGGTATCCCGTAAAGTGGGGATCTTTTTTTTCACCTTGATTCCGTGAGGTATTTAAACAATTTATTAATTAGGGGTGATCGCTTAATTGAACAATTAAGTCACAGTGCACCTAATATTGCCACAATAACATCACGTTACAAACAAATAGTCACAATTAATAATATTAACTGGCGTTTACAGACCGTCTGGATCCTGCAACTAAATTAGTTAAAAATATCATAGGAGTAGAAAAACACAATCTGTACCTAAACATTATATGCTGCATATTTGTATTTGACTTCAGAAATTCCAAATTCAAGCTCTAAATATACTAATGATCAAAACGTTTAAGACAACGAAAATATCTTTCTGTTTACCATAATGTCTAAAAAATTCCATTGACAGTAGAGATGAGCCGAGTAGTCGGCCAAATTCATAGTTGCCGACCGGTTGGCAACTATTCGATCGGCAATTTTGCTTGCTTATATTTTGTACCTATTATCAACCTTTACATTAATTTATTATTTTCTTTTTTATCTTTACCTATTATATGGATGTAACAGGACTCATTTGAGTATTTACTACCCCGAAGAAAAACCGGACATGAAATTTTTCGATAGCCGCTGAATTCTACCGAAAAGAATGTTCGATTCGGCTAAATTGTCGTAATCGTCGTGTGTAGTCCTCATTTGATGATTCTATCACGATAAAAAGGTATTTTGTAGTTTTTGTTGTGATTCTGTTAATATTTTAATGACTGACAGAACTTTTTCAATTTAGTTGCCTACATCAAGACTATTCCGTTACATTTAGTTTCAATATTCAAACCATTTTAGTAAATAAAAAAATAGTTTTTCAGAAATATTCGCAAAAATTCGCATCGATTCTTGCGGATGTGCTTTGGTTTTTTATTCCTTATTTTACTATTTTTTCTGAGTATTATTTAAGTTTAAAAAAATGTTATTAAAGTTTGAAAAAAGCATGATCAATTTATTTAGATTGCCTTGACGGTCCATCTGTCCAGGTCGAGCAGTCTTATAGGGTACTATGCTCGACGTTGCATCAATTTCTTTTTTCAGAAAACAGAAAAACATTAAAAATTATTATAATAAGTTCTTTGTCCATGTGTTCCGGTGAAGTATATAAAGAAATCCAGTTCCAGTCTAAACTTGTTGAATAAATTTTAATGAATGAAGTTACATTCATTCAACTACGAGTATATCGACTTGGCAATGTTCGGTTTAAATTTGTCTGACATGAAACGTCAAACCTATCTATCATTTTGTGTGCGCTTTATTTAAAATTGAATATTCGCATCCGCGAATATTGAAACTGAATATTAGCATCCGCATTCGCATTCGCGAAAGTGAAAAATCAATCATTCGTTACATCACTGATACCTGCAGAGAATGACGCAGAACATTATTGTTTAAATATATTATGTGATTAATAAACACGAGCAGACGACCGACAGAACGATCTTTATTATTATTTTTAGTACGAGTTTGTTCGCACTATGCCTTTAGCTCTATAACGACTTTTTCACGAATTATTATTTTGTCTGTTTCTGTCCAAAAAACATTTTTTTAGAAAACCTCAGCTGCAACTGGTGCTCGACTCGACTCTATCTCGACGAGTGGAGGTGCAATAACTTAATTATAGGCTTCTGGAGTACTGTTTCTTTTACGTGGTACAATCATCACATGAGTCCTCCCACCCAGGGCAGAGCGGGAGGGAGTGTCTGACTCGTACTGACTGAAATCCGGTGTCCATCAATATATGCCCTTTACGTACCGGGGTCACGGTAATTCGTAAGTCCCACGACAACTAGTACTGATACAGAAAGACTCGGGTTCGTGGCCCACTCGCAACTGACTTTTTCTTTCCTCCAAAAAGCTTTATTGCGTATAAATATTATTATCAAATGAGTCTTCCCGCAAATTCTGAAGTGGAGCAGATTGTCAGATTCTTATTGACTAAACGACAGCCAGTGGGATCTGCTTAGATGGTCCCGTGAAAGTACACTAATCTGGAATGGACTGTCTGACTTTCACACATTAGACCACATGATGTTTTTCGACCTATGTACTGAAGTACCTACGTGCGCCGTGTTTCCACGTAACCCTAAAATAATTCAACATCCGTGTCAAATCCATAGTACGTTAAACATGCAATTTGTACATCATTACCAAACCATTATCGCCATGTGAGAAACTGTAAAGATTCGGTGCTAATAATATAGTTATTATCCTCATAATAATGTCATCTTCTTTGAAAATGTTCGCGTGAGTAAATAAGGATCATTATTGCTTGTTAGCGTCAAAAATGTAATTTGTATGGACGCCTATATGATTAAATAATGCTTTCTCGAGATAATAATAATATCTTTGTGACTCTTAAAAATGTTAATTCACTAAGGGATCTTAAACTTGTTTAATTTCTGGACTAAATATATTTTTCTACAGTGAAAAGTTTAGTATATTTAATAAAATAGAAGAAAAAAACAAGACTCTAAATAAAATAGCAATCTTTAAATTAATGAATACAATATTATCACAACGTCTTGTAGGTTCAGTTTCCAATAAAAATATTATTTGTTTACGTCTGCACTTATCTTGTACAAGCGACCCACCCCGGCTTCGCACGGGTACAATCTCTACTATATTATGCATGTTATATGTATATAAACCTTACCCTTGAAAACTCTATCTATTAAAAAAAAAACCGCATCAATATCTGTTGCGTAGTTTTAAAGATTTAAGCATACATATGAATAGACAAACAGCGGGAAGCAACTTTGCTTTATACTATGTAGTGATTAGTTTTCTATTCTAGAAGTAAAAATTATAAATCAAGTTCACATAAATATAAAATTGTATAATTCATAATCCCACATCACATACAATTGCTTTCTTATAGAAATTTATCTATACTTATAATAAATCTGTAGAGAGGCCAATTCTGTACATGAAATATATTTGAAAAATAACTATCAAGGGGTGATTAGGGATCGCTACTGGTGCAAAAAATGCAATCAGAAAAATTTTTGTCTGTCTGTCTGTCTCTCTGTCTGTCTGTCTGTCTGTATGTTCGTTATAGAAACAAAAACTACTCAACGGATTTTAACGAAATTTGGCACAATTATTCTTCATACTCCTGGGCAGGTTACAGTATACTTTTCATTACGGTACGATCAATAGGAGCAGAGCAGTGAAGGGAAATATTGAGAAAACGGGAAGAAGCTACTCCGTTTTTTAAACTTCCGTCACGTGTGCAGCCTTAATGGTTAAAGCTACATAGAAATCATGTATGACGGAAATGTTCTCCTTAAAATTATATAAAAATATTCCTTGACAGCATATGTCTATCTTTTATGGTTGACTCACAATAACACGTGAAACTCCCGATAGCTTAGCAATTCGGAGCTTTCTGATTATATTTGTCTACTCTTTCGTTTACAACACTCTCACTCATCCCTAATTAATAAAAGTTAATATTATTACCTATTCAATAAAAGAAGAATCATATAAATCGGTGCAGAAACACCAAAGTTATACATGAAATACGCTAATCAGTCATCGCGCGTGAATACAGAATCATGCTATAAGGATTATTTTTTTGTGTAGCGGTTGCCGCGCTCGACGCTCGGCAGGTATAAAAAGGCGGCGGGTTCCGCGCGCCTGGAGGCCTTAAAATCTTAAGGCATCCACAGAAAAGTCCGGTTGAGCAGTACACAACCTACTAGAGGTTGACCTGCGTGATGCCATACACAAAAAACGCGCGTCCTTCATACAATATTCGGCTGCTGATGCGAATAGACGTTCAGACTGTCCGACCTTATTGACAGACAATAATTGTTATTTACAAACCGTGCTTATCAGCGCGACTTTTAGTCTTCCTTTTTTTTAGCATGGTAAAATCATCAAATGAGTCCTCCCACCTAGGGCAGGGGGCGGGAGGGACTGTCAGACTTAACTGACTAAAATCCACGGTGTCCTTCAATAGCCCTTTATGTACCGGGGTCATGGTAATTTGTGAGTCCCGCAACCCCGGCAGGCTTTGGCCCTCTACAGGCCCCGTCATTTTGCTGACACTCCTTGAGGCGCGCGTGGAACACAACGCGCCGTCGACCCGGGCATGGTCCATGGTCGGACAGCGAGTCGTCCATTACTCGCCGCCCGCATTCCCGAGTCTACGGTGGCCGGAGATCGTTTGCCGACGTCCGTCGCCATGGGCGTCCACTGCGGCTGGGGTGGAGGGAGGACGCTGTCCTCTCCCTCACGCGGCCCGCCTCCTCCTTCGCGAGCATGACTGCTTCGCAGAAGGAGGCGACCGCTTCCCACTCCGTCTCGCCCCGCAGCATGGCCTAGACGAATGCCGGGCGCGAGAGGTCTCCGCCTATCGCCGTCGTGAGGACACGGCGGTGCTCTGCCCAAGCGGCGCAGTCCTGCACCGTATGCTCCACCGTGTCCTCCGGACGATCCTCGCAGTGGTGACACCCAGGAGTTTCTTCCCTCCTTATCAGACACAGGTACCTCCCAAAACTTCCGTGTCCGGTGAGGACCTGCGTCATGCGGTAGGTCGTCGTCTGCGGACGCCGTGACGCCTATCCAGCCACTCCTCTAAGAGGGGTCTTACCGCCGCGATTGCGACGTGCCCGGACCTCGGTTGCGATAGTCGCTCCCTCTATACTGCCCTGAGATCGCGCCGGAGCTCTTCCCGTGCCCTTTTTTACTTTTAGTCTTTGAATAGTTTATTTTTTAATTTGTTTTGTTTGTTATTTTATGAAATAGGTATTAGAGGTTTTGGTAGTGTTTAAATATATAATTAGTTTACATTTTATTTCTTTATAGTTGAAGCAATAGTAGGTACGAAATTAGTTATGTTGGTAGTCTACACTAATATTATAAAGAGGAAAACTTTGTTTGTTTGTTTGTTTGATTGTAATGAATAGGCTCAAAAACTACTGGACCAATTTTAAAAATTCTTTCACCATTCAAAAGCTACATTATCCACGAGTAACATACTTAGGCTATATTTTATTTTGGAGAAAAATAAGGTTCCGTAAGATATTTGGGTTTTTCGGCCACAAGGTGTAAAAAAACAACCAGAAAAGTTACTTATTTTGCGTACGCTGCCTAAACTACAAAAGATAGAACCATAAAATGTTCTAATTAATTGTTGATCTTATAAATATCTACAAAAAAGTCCGCGACACACTATATCTATCTATGTCGAGTGTTTGTGATGACTGCGTCGTCGATGTTAGTGTCGGTGTCTGTGAATAGACCTGGGAATCATGTTGCTGACTGTGTCTTTCCTGAGTAGGCTTTTTGCAGCGGAAACCGACATTCACGCGTGCGGAGCCGCGGGCGCCCGCTAGTTTTATAAATAAAATAATTATGCTGTCCTACTGCTTGATAAAGGTCACCGCCAAAGGGCTCTTTTCCTGTGCCTCCTCGAAACCGTGAAATTACAGGTTATTTAAATTATTTTTTTCTACTGAAAAGCATTTGGGAGAGAATAAATGTTTACTTTTAAAATTGAACATGTATACAAAGATTTATTATATATATTATCACATATATAAATGTTATCCGCACAATTCCTTGCAACATAATGTCACTATTGACAGTTTGGTAAGTAAACTTGGGAAGAAAAGTTCCCATTGGCGTTGTAATGGATAATGTATTTATGTTCATGAAAGCGGTAGAAAAACAGGAAATATATTGTCATACAAAAACAGCGTAATTTAATTGGGGGAAACTATTGTTTAAAATTCAAGTGAAATAAAATCATTAAATATGCCCGAAACTATTTACTATTTCGTAAATTAATTACGTTGAGTAATTATGTGAAGGAAACTTACCTATGACTCTGTAAATAGCTACTAAGTACTTTTCCACTAAAAACATTGTAAAATAAGTTCAGGGTTAAGTTTAGAAATTTTAATTGTTAAGTACCTAATGAATCATCATACATGTTATGGGGTATCCGTCAATGGATTAGCTATACCTTCGTCACTTATGAATCTCCGATAATTTATTAAGTTAGTTTTACTGAGAAGGATTGTTAGCAACAGTATGTAACTATTTGTAATCGGTATTCCCAAACCACTGCAACTCCTGAAATCAAGAATCTGAGAACAGCGACGACCATCATCTGCCTAGCCTTTTCCCAACTATATTGGGGTCGGCTTCCAGTCAAACCAGATGCAGCTGGATATCAGTATTTTACATGGAGCGACTGCCTGTCGAACCTCCACAACCCAGTAACTGGGTAATACGATACCCCAAGGTAAGACTGGTTGTTACACTTTAGAGCTTCTGACTAACAGTAAAGACTGTCAAAGATCCACAAATGACAGCCGGGACCAACGGCTTTACGTGCTTTCCGAGGCACGGAGGAAACTCGCTATAACAGATGGTCACCCATCCACAGACAAACCTCTTCAAGTTCGGCTTAACCCGGAAGATCGGCCTGTGCGGCTGTATTTATTTAGCCACGAGCTCCTTCGAGTTCCTTGAGAACAGCGACGACCACCAGATAAGAAACAATAAAGCTCGATGAAGGCCTGGAGAATTAACTGCCTGGAACTCGGAACGAAATTAAAAACGGAAGCCTAGAAGTATGCATAGTTTCCAGTTCCCTCCATATCAAGAAGAAGACAGAACGAAACAATCGCTTTTATGGGTAATTTGTGTCTTACTTTTTGTTTAACTACTATAACTGTTATTGGTGTTACTGCAAACAAAAGCAAGGTTCTAGCCCGAGCAGTTGTGGTGTCAACATAGCCTGCGGATGATCTGCAGGCTATGTTGAGCATTACATGGTGTGTTTTGGTTTTCTTGCATGGCCCATCATGCCTATCAGTTGATCATTGGTTTTGTCCAGAAACCCAAGTACGAGTTCGCAACGTAAATGTAAAGTAAAAATTTCGATTTTTAAATTGAAAATACTCCTTTTTCAAACAATATTTACTTTATGTTATGGATATGTTATGTTAAATGAAGGACAAATACTGTTTGTGATTTTCGCCACAAAATGGACAAAAACACTAAAGGATAGTTGCATTTTCAATTAAAAACGCTTTTTTAAGTTTACACATGTGATACGGCTTAGTTCGTCCCACTTTCCAAGGTATGGTGGATTAAATAAGGAAACACGCAAGAAATTTATTTAAACACTTACTTATAAATACAGTGCTGTAATTTTTAAACAAATATGAATAAGCATCTATACTGTCACGGTTTTTACCATTGCTTTGTACCCGTAGAACATTTCTGAGTTAGCTACCACAGAGTGGCCGCGAAATTGTTGATTTTGGTAAAACCGTAAAATCCCTAAAGGTGTTGTACACTGTGACATAGGATTTTGTTGGTATTCATGAAGTCATAAGATTGCTTCATATTCGTATGACATTGTTCTTCTTTTGTTTCGTTGTGTTGAGGATTTCTTTAGATAAGCTTCGACCGAGAACTCAGTCACGGCTTTATATTGATAAAGCCTGAAGTACAGGCCCAGTTGCTGGACATTGTCTAAGATACAAGATGCATTTTTTGTAAAACAAGAGTCCAGAATATAGGTTTTCAAAAACAATACTAAGTAGCTATATGTTGTGACGGGGCCTGTAGAGTGCCATAGCCTGCCGGGGTCGCGGTACTTTCCCATTACCGTGACCCTGGTACGTAAAGGGCTAGTGAAGGACACCGTTGATTTTAGTCAGTACAAGTCTGAGTCTCCCGCCCTGCCCTGGGTGGGAGGACTCATTTGATGATTTTACCACGATAAAAAAAAAGTAGCTAGGTATATGTTTTGGCATGTAGCGTTCAAATTTTGGCATATAAAATTAGAGGCAATACAGAACTAATACAAAAAAGAAATTACAATATCAAAAACAAATCGAAACTACAATGAAACAAAGATGACACAGATGAGTAAACCATTATCAAATACTTTCAACATAATTATACAAAGAAAACGGAAGGCCAAACTAATTGTCGAGTCATCATTGGTAAGACTTCTGACATTTCAACAACCATCGAAGATGGGCATAGTACTTTTAAATTGATTAGGTTAAGGTCATCTTCACTTATGTCGAGTCATTCCCGAACGATAAAACTTTAAAACCCATCAATTTTTTGAAGTGAAAACTTCTTTAGCGGCGTTGTGCACTTTTTTGGAATGGGTAAAAAATGTTAACTCGCGTTAGAACACGTGACCTGATCGAAAATTCGTAAGACGGCGCAGGGCGCTTGCGCGAATGTTCGTGTGTGTTTATTACTATTCAAGTTTTCACTTCTGCCGGCACTCCCAGAGTGCAACCCGTTTTTTTTTATGGCCGCCAATGCATTTCTGTGGGTTCATCGGCAACTGCTAGGCGTCGGCATTGACAACAACAGACCGAGCGTTTTACCGTTTACTTACTGTACGTCTGATTCTTCTTCTTTAAAAAATATCGCTTTTTTTTAACATTTTTTACCCATTCCAAAAAAAGTGCACAACGCCGCTAAAGAAGTTTTCACTTCAAAAACACAGGGCACACTGTATTTTTACAGGCACGTCGATCATCTGCCATACTTACAGGTTGTGCACCGCGGTCACTGTACAACAACTAGCGGGCGTCCCAAACCACTTACGCAGGTGCTCATAACCAGGATTAGCCATGAACTCAAACTCAACTCCATGAACTCTTTAAAGGTCGAAAAGACAAATTTGTCGACTCATCGTGACTCTTAATAATCTCTTGAAAACACTAAGCTGACTGGGTGAAGGTCGTCTTAACACTTTCAACTTGACTGTCACGATAAATAGTCATTCTAATCAAATATAAAATAAGAAATAATGAGAATGCTTTGTGAACTAAATTGTCTCTTATTACATCAGGGGTCTGCTATTTTTTATTTATTTATTTGTTTCACCAACGACTGTTTACACTAATAACATGGGTACTTAAAACTATTTTATACTAAATTCACAGTGTAACACTCACTTAAAGGTAAACACCACAAGCGCCACATTAATCTATTTCTAATAATCTAACCATTTTCACAATTAATCAAATTGGAATTAGAAAATATTTATAATTTTGTTGTTCCAACATGATCCTATTAGCATTTTGAAAAAGTTCGTAATCTGCTCAATTCAAAATGGTCGATCATTGTCAGGTCGGTGGCCTAGTAATAAAATTGTGTTATAACGACATTTGAACAATTATTCATGACAGATTTCATAGATACGGTGTGTCCGGACATGAACTAACGACATTCTAAATACTTAAATTTAAACTATTTTAAAGTACAATTACACTCTAGGCTTGGGTCCAATACACTAACCGGCTATGTGGCAGCCATTTGTTTTTATTTTTCTAAAACGACAAGAAGGAAACACCTCGTATTGGCATTTACCAATACAAGGTGTTTCCTCTGTCTTATTTTAGATTTGTATTTTTAGATTTCGACGTGAAATCATAACATCTCGTAAATATTCATAAATTTAAACGGCAGAATAAGAAATGAGAACATTGAAACAAATAATATTGAATCACTTGACAGGCCTGTTGGTCTAGTGGTTAGTGACCCTGACTGCTATGCCGGAGGTCGTGGGTTCGATTCCCACCCAGGACAAATGTTTGTGTGATGAGCACGATCATTTGTTCTGTGTCTGGGTGTAATTTATCTATAATATGTATGTATTTAGAAATATATAAGTATGTTTATCAGTTGTCTAGTACCCATAACACAAGCTCTGCTTAGCTTGGGACTAGATGGCGTTGTGTGATAGTTGTGGAATATTTATTTATTTACTTATACACGGATATTTTCTGTACCTATGTAGTATAATTATTATTATTAGCAATTCTGTGTACATCATTTAACATTTTGGATCATCATCACCTTATGTTTTTTGGATATTCAATGGAAAAAAAAATAGTATTTTCGTGTACCTTTGATATTCAGTCACCATTATCATAATAAATTACTGTTCACATTCGGTGCTTTGGCGTGCGCTGAAGACATACATATTCATATCTTATTCTGAAGGATGTTATAGTTTGCACAAATATTATGTTATGTGGATGGACAATATTCATAATCAATTTTATTAGGAGCTTATCCGGTAATTCCGGTATAAAGACGTGTTGTATTTACGCTGTAAAAGTTTAATAGAGTTTGGCCAAATTGGGGTAAACGCAATGCATCTTCTTCTTCGTCGCATGGAACCACGGTAGCTCTTGGATAAACCCCACCTCTATCAATGTGTGCAGCCGCCTACATCTTTCAGGAATGCAGCGAGGTCATCCAGAAAGAATTGAAACTCCTGCGCAACGACACAAAAGAGTAAAAACTATTTGGTACTGGACTCGGACAGGACAGGAAAGTAGTCGCTAGACA
This sequence comes from Agrotis puta, assembly GCA_943136025.2. Classification (NCBI taxonomy): domain Eukaryota; kingdom Metazoa; phylum Arthropoda; class Insecta; order Lepidoptera; family Noctuidae; genus Agrotis; species Agrotis puta. Next base: position 3,428,254 of record OW964168.2, read on the forward strand.
GGCGGCTCTGGTGAAGCCTGCCACCGCCAATGGTATCGTTTATAGGTATCGATACTTAGAGAGAATACCTTCCATGAGGAACCTGTAGGGGTTACTTTTACTATGTATTGTATACGAATAGCTTGTCATGATGCATGTAGAAAAATACTTGGCACATGATTCGATAATATTTAATGTGTATCTTATAAACTGCGCTCTGAACAATGTGCAATATTTCTCACTTTACGATTATTTTCCTTGATCATAAACTTAAATAAATAAGTATCGAGCAATTAATAAGTGAATTTAAAATCAAGTCAAGTATGAACCGTATTAAACTTATGCATCGGATATTTTTCCGAAGAGTAAACTTCTACAGTAGTTGATTTTTGAAGTGAAAACTTCTTTACCGGCGTTGTGCACTTTTTTTGGAATGGGTAAAAAATGTTAAACTCGCGTCAGGACACGTGACCTAATCGAAAATTCGTAAGACGGCGCAGGGCGCTTGCGCGATTGTTCGTGTATGTTTATTACTATTGAAGTTTTCACTTCTGCCGGCACTCCCAGAGTACAACCCGCCGTTTTTTTTTTTTTTGTAAACCCTTTGTGTCCCACACCCGAGCAAAGGCCTCCCTGCATTCCTTCCAAGGAAGTCATCCAAAGCGTCCATAATACTATTAATTCTTGAACTTATAGCACACTTGCATATGACCACCACTACCGTTTTTATACCACGAGATGGAAGTACAAGGATTTTACGTATTTAAGTGTTTTTTTTTACCTGGTAAAATCATCCAATGAGTCCTCCCACCCAGGGCAGGACGGGAGGGACTGTCGTACTTATACTGACTAAAATCCACGGTGTCCTTCAATAGTAGCCACTATTACCTGATAAGACAGTTCTGCGACCTCAGCAAGTATTTCGCTGTAAGAGGCAATTTCAAGACAGTTTTACAGATCCGTTGAAACATTGATTCTCATCTATTGCGGGGAACTCACTAGACGGACATACCCGTGGGCATTTTACTCTACTTACTATACAGACTCATCATATGGTTGTCTTTATCACAACAAGTTACTCGGTTTAGTGATACGATTGTCATGTGCACACGTAGACAAAATGACATCATGCGAACGAGAGATGGGCAAGACTGCCAGACTAAAGCCTCATTTAGACGATGCAAGAACTCGCACGCGAGTTGCGATACTATGCGGACTGTAAAGTCCAACATCGAATTCAACGAATTCAGTTCAACAAATAAATAAAGCAATGTAGTGAAACTCGCATGCGAGTTCTTGTTCCGTCTAAATGAGGCTTAACTGTGACGGTGCTATCGGTCTGTGCATAGCAAACATTGCACAGATCTATATTAGCGAGGTCATGTCTGCAGATTTGCCCTTGGGCATATCAGAGAAGTGAATTCCCCGCCTTATGTTACTGGACATGACAGAATGAGGACGACCAATCAATTAGACGATACAGCTCAACTTGTATCCGGGTCTACAATAAAATTATTGTTAGCAGAGAAACCTCAAGGTATTCTAAGATTAGAGAGATTAGAATTACGAATAGTTTACACAAGTGAATACTATGATGAATCTCATCAAGGTTCCAAATTGCCGATCCAATCTTTTTGACTTTAAACTTGATTTCAAAGACCTCCACGGTGAATGAACTCAATAAGGAGCAATTTTTGTTCTTTTTTTATTCAGAATCGAATATCAAAATCCAACGAATTAAATTGATCTTTGATATTTCTTTGTTGACTTTCCTTATACTCGTAACTAGTTTCGACCAGGACAAAGTGCAAGTATGTAATTTAATTGTACGCACAGCACAGGAGTAGGATTCCCTGCCGGAATCCGTATTACCTGATAGCTATAACCTTTTTTTTATCGTGGTAAAATCATCAAATGAGTCCTCCCACCCAGGGCAGAGGTCAGGTCTGACAGTCCCTCCCGGACTGTCAGACTCGTACTGACAAAAATCCACGGTGTCCTTCAATAGCCCTTCACGTACCGGGGTCACGGTAATTCGTGAGTCCCGCGACCCCGGCAGGGATAGCTATAACCTTAGGGTTTTATGACAAGAGCGAATACGTTACCTCTAGGCAAGCGTGTTTAACCGTCGGCACAGCCGTCAGCCCTGTCCTCGCTAACCATCTTCAGGCGAGATAGTGGTGAAACGTGAGCCTATCCCAAGACCGATCATTTTTCGATGTACCTAAAATATTCAATACGGACGGATAAAGGCGACTGGAAGATAGTACGAAGTACAGGTATTTTGGAGACACGGGCAGAAGAACGCTCGTATTCCTTTACTTTGGAGACACGCATTGACGGTTCTCCTTTTGTTTGAAATCTTCGAAGCGATGGGGCAAATGAAAAAAGGCCTAGAGGAAATTAGGTGAATATTATTAAATAAAGGTTCTTACCAAATAGTACACACTTCAAACAGTATAGCTTAGTTGCGGTCGTGTATTTTTAGTTATTACATAATATATTAGTTCGCCATAGGTTCTTAGTGGCTAGGAACGCCACGGTATCTACAAATCAAAAATTTCTAGGTCCCATTCACCTCAACCTTCACATTAAAACTTTAATCACACTACAGAAATCAATTAACGATCTATAAATAATAGTCAACCTCCAATACATATTGTTATTAATTAACACTTTTAAATGTTGTATCGTACGTGAAGATCATTGACCTTGACCTTCGCATCGACGCGACGCGACGACGACGTGCGTATGCGCATCGGATCTGCGATTAAAGCGCTTGCACAATACTTTCGGCGAGCGGAAGCAGAGAGCTGTACTGCGGAGTTAGTAGGTACAATATTATGTTATGTTATCCTATTAATCTTAAGAGTCCGTTGATCGAGTCGTCTGTTCGTTGAATTGTCAAGTATCAGTTGAATATTAATATGATTTCAGCGCAAAATCGTTTCTACAAGCCCAAAATGTCATTGTTTACGTCGTTTACTTTAAGGTTTATTTCGTTTTTAGTTTAATGTTTAGTCATTTATCATCTATTTTAAGTCTTTAAAGTTGAGTTTTTTTTAGATATTGAATGTCTCGAGCGATCGCATCACTTTATGAGGCATTTTTTTAGATCATTTTGTTAATAAGCACCCTAAAATGAAATATAAAGAATGGTTTGGTATCTACCGAAATCAATTTTTATATTTTCAAGTTCTCTCATTTACCACTATTGCAAATACAAAATTTTATGTGAATAGGTGAATGAATGATTTTGATGAGATTTTAACAAAAAATAACATAAACAAAAACATTAAGATAAATTCCAACTTTTACGCAGACCGAAGCTATTCTTAAATTGAATTAATATTATAATTTATAGAGAATCCGGTTAAACTGGAAGGCAAACATGTTTAACAACACTGCTAAGTTACAAAAAAAAGGGAAAAACGATTAGATCGATTATTATCTATTTAATCGCACTAGCTGATTTTCTTTTGTTTTTAACTAAGCGGTGTTTGCAAGTGGACCACTCAACCAACAAAGGTCGAATGGTAAAAAAGGCAACAATTTAGCGTTTCATCTGATTAAAAACCTGCTCACTTCACACATCGGTTCAATAAATTTAATTACCTACGACATTATAAAAATTTTAAAGGATTTTCAAGACTAATACAATTTTTTTATGGGTTACAAAATCATTAAATAATTCTTCACGACCTGGGTAGAGCGGAAGGCATTATTAGACTCTTATAAAATTTACTCTGATCTTTTGGATGCCTCTTGCGTACTAGGGCTACCAGTAAACTGGCCTTTGACTGCCCATTCAGTTTGCTGACAGCTCCATGAATCGCGCGTGGACTCTCGTAAGCCTAATATTCATCTACCATAACATTTTAATGGAAGTTGCAAAAATGTTATGAATCAATTAAACACATAAACATAACAGTTACATCCAGCAAATTGAATTTCAAAGCAAAGTAATAATTAAAGACCATAATACGCCAAGTAAACATGGTATTAAATACGAAAAAAATTAAGTTAACGTCTATTTTAACGCCCATTGATACAGCGAATTCTTTATTAGCCTGTGTAATTGTATTTAATGTAGACTTATGTTCCGATATAATGGCTATGGCTATGTCACTTTTTTACAGCCATGATTGCAGGTTAAACTGAAATCACGTGCATTGGGAAACCCCAAATCGAAGTGAACTTGTTATATTTCTGACTTTAGCCACATAATAAAAAACCTGGAAAGTTTGATCCATAAATATTAAAACAGGTCGCAAAAAAACCCGTTTGCAAATAAAATTAACCACATTTAAATTGATTTAGCCATTTATTAGCTACAGCACAGCAAACCGACAAACAAACATGGTGGTAAAAAATATGACAGTCATTTTTGCATCGGGGGAGTTTAAGAGGCCTCTTACAGTCCACTAGCGCCGCCAATCGAAAAAATGTCATAACTCGTAAATAGATAGAATCAAAAATACAAAATGTGGTCTGTAATTACTGTAGAAAAGGCAATAACGTAATTTTATAACACATTGTCAACACTTGAAATATAGCTGTTTAGCTAAATCGTGCATTTGTAACAAAAACGGCCGTTTATGTTTAGAATGCCATTTTTTTGATTGGCGGCGCTAGTGGACTGTAAAAGGCCCCTTAAGAGTATTAAGTTGTTATTATTTGTGTCTAAATTCAAATCATTTTAGTAGTATTTAAGGCGGGGTTGCAGTACAGTTTAAAAATGTATGAACGTACGACCTCATCTCCACCAAAATGCGAGCAAAATAACCAGTATTTTTGAATGTTTCTCGCTTCTTGTAGGAAAACAAAAAAGATATTATAAAATATGTTTTTTACCATTTTCTTTAAAATAAAAAGCTCTATCTTTTGAAATAACTTGCAAATAAATCCATGACTCAATCTCTTAACAGAACGCGTTTAAAATTGTGATTTAGTGCCATGTTCGGCATTTTTTTGGAGCCGATTATTCCAAATCGTGTTATATTATCTTTACCATTAAGTTAAGGGTATGTTCAATTTTTATATTATGATTTTGTTATTCTATTTCTTACATTTTATTAGGTTTTCAGGCGTTTAATAATCTTAGTAGTACGTACTGCAACCTGCCCTTAGAAGAAAGTCTTTTTTAAGGGTTTCGTACCCAAAGGAACCCTATTACTAAACCGTCCGTACCGTACCGTACCGTCGTACTAAGACTTCGTACGTTTGTCTGTCCGTCTGTCCGTCTCTCACCAAGCTGTATCTCATGAACCGTGATAGTTTTGCAATTGCCACAGATGATATATTTCTGTTGCCGCTTTTGGTTCGCGCAGTAGGAATACTGAATAGGGTCTCTCGGCGCTTAGACTTATTTTCTTGCTCTTTGGCGGAATTCCAGAGGGTGACACTTAGTGAGTTGACCACTACGTAACGTGTACTTCTACCGAGACCCGTTACTTGGGACTGGGCAGACAACTAATTTATGAATACTTTTTTTAGCTTGGGTATTACCTGTAATAGCAATTGTAATTAATGAAATAAATAAACAAATACTAAATAATCTAATGAAACACGAATAGGGGGCTATATAACAAACAAGATTATTTTGCTTGTTTCTTCTCGATACTGATAACGACAACGCATTTAGACGCTTGAAATATTTAGTTAGGTATTCCATTACAACGCCAATGACAGCTACTGTCAACTGTCAAATATGACAAAACTTGTCACGTCAAATTTTGCTGCGTTTTAACTGTTGACGTTTGTTAATTCGCCGGTGAAATGGGGAATAAAGTCCCCAATGGCATCTATGAACTTTTAAGAACCTTGACAATTATGACAGTTCATACATTAGCGGTTTAATGGTACGAAACCCTTCGTGCGCGCGGCCGTCTCGCACTTGGCCGGTTTTTTATTTGATTTTGGTTTGCTCTTGGCTCTAGTCTAGGTCAGCTAGTTGGATTGTTATTAGTTATCGTCCATCGCGTTGCAAAATCCGCATCACATATTCATTACAAGAAAATGATAAATAAATACATAATTATGAAGCACCTTGCACGGGTGCAAATAAAAAACCTTAAAAAACTAACAAAATAAATGAAAAAAAAGGCAAAACGAAAACAAAAAGAAAATGTTTACCTGGGGTTTGAACCCGTGGTCATCAACATGGAAGTCAACGCTTAAACAAATCGGGCTACTTAGACAGTGCGCCACTTCGCCGCGACGGAATTATAAAATATATTGTCCGTATAAGTCTTTATGCGATAAAATAATTATGCATAAAATGTGTTTTGATCGTCAAAATCGTTAAAGCCCTTTTTCAAGAAAATATATGATTATAATTTCTGTCATCACAAGAAAGTAATACATAATTAAGTACAGTCACGAACATTAGTATGTTCACATTAAGCAATATTCAAAAGCGATGTTCTGCTACCATATTGATTAAACTTTTGCCTTTTCATTAGACTTCTATTTTGGAAGCCATACTACTCGTATTACGAAATAGGTCTTATTTCAAAGTGGAAACCAGTATTTCACGAGTAAGTTGCGTTTGAAATTTGTTAAGTGTATACTGTTACTGCTCGTGACTGTAAATTATTTATGCGTCATCACATCATTAACCTTTCAAACATTAATATTCACCATGTCGGATATTATGTTAACTATAAGCCGGTTGCCATGACGAGTTGCAAAACACAATCTCCACTTAGACCTCAACATCCCTACAATAGTTCAGTTCATGAAGCGCCTTTCCAGATGGTACTTTGATTCAGCCACTAGGCATCCAAACCTGCTCATCGTAGCGGCAGCAAATTATGAACCTTCCTGAATCAGTAAGATTCGTCGCCCCGGGCGGTGAGGGGATGTCACCGCCTCTGATGATCCAACCACCATCCTACGAGAAAGTAATAGGGACACCAGCACGATAAATAAACATACACATAAACAAAGATCGACTTCGTCCTTCCGACCTCGCCGCCGAGGTCGTCCGTCGCGGCGTCTAAGTCAATTACCCCCCCTGACCCTTGTAGAGCCAGCCCACGAGCTGAGCCCTTAGTTACAAAATTAGCCCCAAATTAATCCACTGAGATCCAGCCTGTCCCTGGCTGCCCCTCTCCAGCGACGCCCTAAGCCGAGGTCCGTACCCCACAGAGGGTGCCCTTAGCGTGTGGTCGCTTAGTTTTTAACTTAGTTTGTTGCACTGGCTGGAGGCCTTAAAATCTTAAGGCATCCACAGAAAAGTCCGGTTGAGCAGTATACAACCTACCTACTAGAGGTTGACCTGCGAGATGCCATGCAAAAAAAGTATGACGGAGAAGTCCGCGACAGCATCTTGTGTCTTGTGTCTCTGTCTGTCTTTCTTTTAAGGTTAACTAACCTTTTTTATGGAAATCAATTTGGTTTTTAAATAATACATTACTTGCGTCGGCATTATTTTTATAACCACAATAATTATTAACCCTTGTCCAAAAAAATACGTTAATCATTACAAGCATTTAATTTTGAACAAAATTGCCCTTGACGTCATTTGATTTCAATGAATACCTTAGGAGATATCGTAATAAAAAAAATACCGCAACTAAATATACCGCAGGCGGCGGTAAAATCCCTATTTTAGGAGTTTTGCCTGACGCAAGTTGTCACCGGACACCGTTGTTTCGGAAGGCCGTTGTACCTCAGGGATTTAACGGCAGGTGATGGGGAGCAGTCAGAATACGTGAGGGATAGAACATGCTCTACCTCACAGCCACCGCCAAAGACGTCCGGACATCGCGGGGCAAATTCAGACTTCCGTAGGCACCGTGTAGACAGCGAGTAATGGGTTGCGAGTTGAGTTGAGATGCGAGTTGACGGTGCGTCGTCTTCTACGCTTTCACCAAGGAAACTGACGGGGCTTACATAGGGCCAGATGCCTAACATTACGCGGGTGAAACCGCGGGTAGAAACTAGTCTATAGGTACGTAATTTTTTTATAATCGCATTATTTCGCTAAAAAAATAGGTCACAGCAATTGTTGTGTTGTAAACTGCAAGAATACTGGCAGAAGAAGTAAAGGGAAATGGCCATTCTAGGCCCTCAGTGGACATTAGATTTCACAAAAAATACTATATGCATTAATTTTGCGTTTTTCTAATTGAACTCCACTAGTAGATTGTAGTGGCGTTCAATTATTCGTTAAAAAAAAAAGGTCTATTGATAAAACGAAGCTTTCTTGATTTTAACGCTGGTAAAAAAAAACGTATTTTCATTAATAAATCGATGGATCACAGGCATAGCCACTGGGATTTTCTTGTATAGTAATAAAAAGAACTAAAATTAAAACATGAACATACAAAGTAATGTGTACTCGTTTAACAAAGAATTAAAAAAAAATCTGTGATTTGACACGTGACATGTTGCTTACACTCAATGTGGATGTGTTTTGATTTTTTTCGGTTTCTTTTACTGCGACTGACCTGGCTCTGTTTTATGGACTTGATTCGGATTTTGTACACCGATTTATAAATTTTCCTACAATGACTGAAAAGCATTGAGTGAATTGTGGTTATAAATTTACCGAAATAAAAAAAGTGTGTGAGTGGGTTTTATCACGGCAGGTAAATATAGTAACCACAAAATGATTTTATTATTGCTACCTCATCATTCAATTTTTTACCGATAATAATGTTGTTTTAGATATCAAGAGATAATATTGTTTCAAAAAAAAAAATCTTGTTAAAATTCTCTCGTGAAGAGAAGAAAGTGAATAGTGGAATCATATTCATTGGTTTACGTAGTATAGCACGGGTGGAAACGGATTCAACTAAGATGTGTTTTTATATGGAAGGATGCGTGCTATGGTTGTCTGCTATGGATGCGTGCTATGGATGCCTGCTAAGGATCGTCTTCCCTACTATCAATACATCCGATAGCTCGAGCTGCGCAACTTCCTCGCGCAGTTACTTAGCGGTGGCGCATTTTACCACCGCTACGTACCGTAGCATCAGTGGCAACGGTCTTATATTTTCGTAGCTTTGCTTTTACATTCTGCCAGCATTGCTGCATAGTACATCTCTGGTGGAAAGGCACACTTAGGCTCCTTTTGTATAAAAGAGCATGATGTTTTAATAAAACTCATATTCATTTATCAATGGAAACATCAGAAAGCTCTAAGAACGCTTGACCTGCAAATCCGACACAAGATGACGTATAAAGTGAATGCCTCTTTTTAATGTCGATTCTTCTTCTTAATATTGTTGTCACGTCGGTTTTATTATTGTAATAGGTTTTTCCAACGGCTTTTTCCACCTTTTCTACACATAATATGCTTCTCAGTAGTAATGCAGCTTTCTGCAGAGGAAAAATTTCTTCGGTCCAGAAGTTTTTGAGTTCACTCATTAACACTTTGAGCTGAGCAACGTTATAAAACGTAAAATTGATAAACGCTATTTGACACAACGTTTAATCACGTCAGTAAAAATATTTCTTTCTTCAAAGAACGTATGAGGCTTATACAAATTCCTTCAAGCTACGTCATCGCGCCGTATCACTTTAAATTTTGGGACTGTTAGCGCCACTCCAGGTTAGTTTTTTGTGCACTTTATAGGGCTACTTCCACATTCTAATTACGAATACATTCAGAGAAAATAGTGCGTCGCAACAATCATTTGAATACCCAGATGCTCAGCTGAAAGTTAAAAGTATAATAAAATAAAAAACAGAAAACTTTGATCATTAGCCACACAAACTTTGTTGAATAAATATGAAATACAATGTACGATTACAAACAATTTTATAGACAGTACTTGTTTTATTCACTTTCGGTATAATACACAAAATCTTGAGAGATTTCATGACTGCAAAACAGTTGTTAAGTATAGTTGTTGGGTCCCCATGGAGGACCAATCGCCTATCGGGGACGCATGACTGTCTGAACAGGTAACCGCGACCCTGGATCGTAAAGGGCTATTGAAGAAACACCGAGGATTTATGTCAGTATGACTGTGATAGTCCTTTCCTCTCCACCTAGGGCGGGAAGACCCATCTGACGATTTTACCACGCTAAAAAAAGTATTACTGTAGGGTATGCAATTACTTGCTATTTTTTATGTCATTTCAACTATTTCAAGGTAAATGATCGATGATGGACCAGCTCATTCAGTAACGTACTTTAATAACTCATAAAAATATACAGCGAAACATAAGTTACATAATTATTATCTATCTATATATATAAAAGGAGAACTGACTGACTGACATATCAACGTACAGCCGAAACTACTGGGGCTAGGAATGTGAAATTTTGCACACGGCTTCCTATTATAATGTAGGGGAGCACTAAGAAGGGGTTTTTGGAAATTTAACCTTTAAGGGGGTGAAAAGGGGGAATTAGGAAAGTACGTAACCCACGCGGACGAAGTCGCGGGCAAAGTGCTAGTTTAATATAAAAAAGAAACAATGACTGTTATAGGAAGTTGTAAACGACTCGAACTTAATAACTTAAGCCTAGACCTACAAATAACATAAATTACAAATTGTGTTATTCCACTTGCATTCCATTGCAGATTTTTCATTCAAGTGAAAAATCTTTTTATTTCTCCACAGAGATGCATGCAAAATAAAAATAGAAATTATCAACTGACGAAATCTAAACATAAATAATTACCATAGTCCGGTGTAGGTAGATTGATTTGGGGTCAATAATCTGAAAGGTCTACATTAATATGGACATGCCTCCGGGATTCCGGGATTTTAAAGTGATTTTACAGGAATTTTAAAATTGTTAGGAACGTAGGATGAAGACTTACAGGGTATCAGCCATCTTTATTTTAAATTTCAGCCAAGTCTATTAAAAATCCTGTAAGTATTGAAATCAAATCCCGGGAAAAAGGCTTATCCATGTTATAATTTCTATGACAATTCGTGATACAAGTACATAAAATCAATCTACCTTCTCCAGACTATGATAATAACAGAAACAGCGACAGATGCACTCGACCACTGTGCTATGGGGGATGCTACTACTATTTGGTACTACCAACGCTATCAATATGGTAGAATTCTGGTCTACTAAAGGTAATGTACGAGTTATTAGGTAATCTAAGGAAACACAATGCAGTGAAGGCTGGTTAGAGATGGCGACGGACAAGAACTCTTGGATAAACTTGGAGGTTGCTATTGCCTAGCACTAGGAAATAATAAGCTCAAAAAACAAGGGAACAACGACACGACGAAAGAAGAATTACTATTTCATAAAAATCGTGTAAAGATTACATTTAAATGGTTTTTAGGGTTCCGTACGTCTGAATACAAAAACGGAACCCTTATAGGATCACTCGTGTGTCTGTCCGTCCGTCGCTTACAGTCAATTATCTCCGAATCTATTAAACCGATTAAGTTGAAATTTGGTACACATATCAATTCCTGTGACCCAAACACAGAGGTGTGACGTAAGCAGATGAAATCTGTATATGGGGGGTCATTTTTGGGGGGAAGGGGAAAATTAAAAAAAAAAAATCTGAAAACTGCATCGTGTGGCATATCAAATGAAAGGTCTTGTTGAGAAGATCTTAAATGTATTTTTTGTAATTTTAAAATAAATAGTTTCCAAGTTATTCAAGAAAATAGACGAAAATTGACCATTCCCCCCCCCTTATCTCCGAAACTACTGAACCTAAAATTTTGAAAAAAATACAGAAATTAGTTTTCTCCTTATAGATTATAGGAAAACCTATAAGAAGTCCATGATATTAAAATAACATGGTAAATCACTCAATATTGTGCGTACCAACTTACATTTGCAGGTGGAATGTGTGGGAGAACATATTTTTTTTAATACGTCATAAATCGTAAACCGCAATTTACCTTTCAAAGATACAACCAACTATAAGAACTTTTATATTATGTTACTTGCTGCTACGGAACCCTTTATGGGCGAGTCCGACTCGCACTTGGCCGGTTTTTTTTAAATTAAACATTACCACGATTTAAATAAAGAATATATATGAAAAGAGTAGCTTTTCTTTATTTTATTATTCAAATTGATAACTTGTCTTCCTACTCATCAATATTAAACAAGCAATTATTTACAATCCAAACCAAATCTTCATACCTAATTATACGTATCAACATTATAAAGTCTGACATTTCTTTCTTTTGCAACTGTCATAACCAAGTCATAACTGAGCACAAAGACACAAACCATGTATTACCTATGCTGCCATGATTGATGGTGTAAAAATGGAGGCAGTAAACATAGCAAGGACAGGCCTTTCACTTGACTAAGTAATGCTAAGTTATGGCGCAGATTTTGCGGCTTTGTCTCGATGAGGCAGCTGAGAAAATTATAGTAATGTTCCAACGCTTATCATAGGAAAAGTATTTGGTTCTACTTCAGGGTAAAATTCTGCCGATTTCTTTTACCATTTTAACTAACAGAATTTGTGAACTTCTATCGTGAGAAATATCTTAATCTTTTTTTTATTGGCAATTTTAAAATAATCACCAGCCTTATTCAACTCTTCTAAAGGTATAGCGCAGCAAATCTGCTAGCATCATTATTTATTAGAAGTCTTCACTGTAGCACTGTCTAGATTATTCACCCTTTTAAAGCAGTCTCCATCCTTCTCAGATTATTAATTATTTTTTAAAGACTTGCAGTCCGATCATCACATTAGAGTTTAACCAAAATTGTTATCATGCCAAAATTATTAAGTAGCCAAAAGGTGAATTTTATTGTTTTAAAACCAAAGAAGTAAAGATACCAGGCAAGTATAAAAAGATAGTTACATCAGTAACCATTGCAGAATCTACGCCTATTCTTAAGCAGTTAAAAGCTGTGGTTAGACAAGCAATTACAAGCAGTCGGTCATTCATACTTGACATACTAAACGATGTTGCTACAGGGTTTAAACAAAGCCTTCAAACTATTCATTTTGTGGGCTGACATGATTCCGTTGTGGCTTTAAAGGATGACTTTATTTTAAATACAAACTTGCTTTTCGAACTAGGTGAGGAAATTCCTTTAGGTCTTGCAAAATTTTAGAGAGTTAGAAGATTTATTTTATTTGCTATGAATATCCAACTACATGAAATTAAACATAGTCCTCGTTCAGCTATGCTTTGCTCTAAAAGGTAATTTCTAGGCTGTATGCTACGACTACCTCATCGTTAAAAGCCTTAGGATAGCGTCGCGACAAATCGCTGTCAGTAGCTTACTTAATACCAAACTGTAGATTCGACGGTCAGGAAGCACTGCACACAGGGATGTACGAGTATGTATCCTCAGATAAACACTGAATATCACTGCTGGTCACCTTGCCACTTTTTTGCGCGGGTCTCAGCACGATGTCCAACTTAAGGCACTCCTTCATCCCATGGAATTTTGTCCAGTGGTATTTAATTATATAAGTACTAGCTGACCCGGCCACGCGTTGCTGTGGGAGAAATATGAGAAAAAAAAAATTAAAATCATTCTAATTAACTTTTATAATTATGTGATAATACTGACATGTACATATTTAAATTATAGAGTTTAAATACTAATTTAATCGTTTAAATATAAGAAAAAAAATCTGAAAAAATCTGAACGTACTATCATTTATGTGGTAGAATACAATATTCATTTATTGCGCTATCGTACACGGTCGAGGTCGACCTCGACCTCGACCTCGACCTCGATTCGTGGCACGCTGTAACATAGACGAATATTCGCGCAAGCGTCCTGCGCCGCCTAAACGAAACAGTAGGCCCAGGCATACATTTTCGCCGCGCCGTAGAGAGGGGATAGCTGTCTACTCTCCATCCGTCCTACGCTTTTTCGATCAGGGTCACGTGTCCTGACGCGAGTTTATCCGTCCTTCGCTTTTTCGATCAGGGTCACGTGTCCTGACGCGAGTTTAAGATTTTATACCCATTACAGAAAAAGTGCTCAACGCCGCTAAAGAAGTTTTCACTTCAAAAATATTTGTACAACTATTGAAAAAGTGTAGGAAATTGTATATCATTTTTTCATTGTCATTTTAATTAAATTTTATAATTATGTGATAATACTTACATACATATATTCAGTTTTTATCAATGAAGCACAAATAAGTAATCTTCATTATAATATGAATTCAATTTACACTTCAGTCTAAGTAACACGTGGCCGGCTATGCTAACACCAAAAATTTAAAAAGTGGAAATAATTGAATTATACGGTATTTCGTTCACTACAAAATAAATTTAATTAATTTTATAGCGTCAACAACACGTGGTAATTATGCTTATAGCTTATATGACACGTTCGTAGATTTACCATAGCAGTTCCATCTAATGATTACTTACTCAACCCAGTCGAAAGGTATCGACATCTGTTAGAATCATTTGGAGTTAACAGATAATTGTGACTGTCAAATAATAACAGACAAATAATTAGCAATAAATTAAAATTGCGACTATAATTTGAGATTTAAACTATCCTATCTCTCAAGTTGGATCGAACTGCACATGGTGTGCGAATTTTATTATAATCGGTTAAGTGGTTTAGGAGTCCATTGAGGACAAACATTGTGACACGAGATTTATATATATTAATTAAGAAAGAAAGATAAGATAAGATAAGATGTGGTTTATGTATACCATTGAAGTTTCTATAAGAGCCCCAAATTATATCAGAATTCATTCAAACTACTGATGTAACCGGAACAATAATGTAAATGAGTCTATTAAAAACCCATTCAATGACAGTAAAGCGTGATATTAAGAAAATATCGGAATTTTAGTGATTAGAACACAATTACGATAGAAATATGTACCACATAATTATGACTTTAGTAGAAGTAATTACATTGACTTTATTAATCAAATTAATTGGACGACAGCGTGTGATACAAATTAGTTTCACGCGATTCGAATTGTTGTATTATAAACACACCTAGTGTTCAAATAATTATTTAGTTTATTCCTTTACTGTAGGGCTTTGATCTTGACTAAATTACAGTCTACATCAAAGATGACAGAGACAAAGTCGGTGAAGGAAAAAACTTTAAAGAGATTCAGGGTTTATGCGTTCGAAACTTCGGAATAAAAAACTTAGTGAGTTCAACTTTTTGTGTGGTTATTCCACGATTTAGGTTGTTGTACAAACGTCTTTCATAATGATGGAAGACGTTTGGATACCAACCTTTAGAATGAATAACAAAGTCGGCTAGCTAATCTCTGCACATATGTTCATTTTACAGATACCGTTTTAGTGTGGGGAAAAAATACCCACAGTTTAGGGCGGAGGGTTATGCCACACTCTAACCGACTAAAAACAAATTGTTCTTTTTTTTTACCATAAGTAATAATTCAAGTTTACGAATTGTTCCGGGCCTGCTTCTGTTTTTAAACACACACATAGGAGAAATTCTTCTCTACCTAATTTTAACTCCTCCTATTCCAGTGTGGGTTCCAAGACAGTTAAATTCATTCTCCTATACTGAGCGTCTTGGCGCTATACTGTTGGTCGCCACCGTGGATTTTGGCTTTCAGAAGTTGTAGCAGTTTGGGAATAATGCGGTGATATAATACGCATGCATACGGAGAAGGTAAGAAATTTTAAGGCTGCGGTTCGACTGAAGCGGTGCGGAGCAGAGTGGAGACGAGCTGTGTCGCGATTCACCAATCACATAGCTGACCAAGTGACACATGTGTATTCAAGCCATGTGATCCACTCTGCTACGCTCCGCCTTAGTTGAACCACAGCCTAAAACATTGCATTTTGTTCTGCCGCTCTATTATCCGCAGTCTTATCATAACATGAATAGAGGAGCCATTAGAGCCTACGGTTTAACAGTCACGAATTCTCAGTCTAAACATGGTTCAAGTATTATTAAGTTCATGTAATGTAACTCTGGCAAATTACACAAAATCAATATTATTTTAATAATTATGGTAGACATTTTGACGTTGATTGAAACATGAAGCACCATTACCTTCACTACATAGGTACACTAAATTAGTAGGTGATGATAAAACTTAAGTATTCAAACATTATTGCCTTTGCAAAAGTTATCATCTGCCTAGACTGTTCCCAACTATATTGGAGTCGGCTTCTAGTCGAGGCGTATGCAGTTGAACATCCGTTTCTTACATGGAGCGACTGCCTCCCTAATTCAGCAAGGGTAATACGATACGCATACCCTTTGGCTTATCAGGGGGTCTCGTATTACCTATTTTCATCTTACTGTACTACTATACTATCATTGTATTGCTACAGTTGTCAGAGCATCTGACTAATCAGTAACGACTGTCAAAGATTAACAAATTACAGCCGTGAAAATTCTTTATTATAAATGGTTATACCCATCACGAAGCTCGAAGAGTGGCTTACCTTGAAGATGAACTGTGTCGCTGTTATTATTTAGCCACAAGCTATTCGATTGCCTTAATAACAGCGTTTATCGAAAATTATCTCAAATTAAAATGATTGAATACATACAAGTTTCTGAATATTAGTTTCTACCCGAGATTTCGTTCAATGATGCGCTGTTGAATGTTCACACAGCGCCATCTATGATGGAAGTCGTAAACTATGAAGTTAAGCGCCCTCTACATTGCGACTACGAAAGGCTGTGTAATTTGTGCTGAATCTTTGACAATGAAGAGATCGTAAATGTAGTGTCCTCGAAATCAAGCAGATGACGTTGATCTTCATTTCTTCATCTTGCTGTTGTAATGAAACGGCGTAAGCAGGAGAGTTATTTGAATCAGCACATTTACAGCTCCCGTGATGAGTAAAAGTTTAGGATATTAAGTCATCTCAATGTCAATATTCTGTGTGACTCGGCTAAGCTTAAGCTAAGATGAAAGGCCCGTTGTCAGATACTTTTATCCGACTTAAAAAAAGAGTTTCTTTAAGCATTCGTTCGACTAAGGGTCAAGTCACATCGAGACGCGACGTACGACGCGAGTAAGAGTATCGAAAAATAATAAACATGTTTTTTATCCATAAATAATAACAATGATCCAAACTTGGAATTGGGTACTTGTGGCTTTATAACTAGTAATAATTTTATTGTACCTAGGAGTGACATAGTTGCAAATTTTAAAAGCGTTATAAGTATATCTACGTATCAAAAGAAAAAACACGGGTTTCGATAATGTTACTTACTGATTAATTAGATTTTTACAAACATCTTGCCAAATGTGTTTTGGAATTATTGGTTAATATTGTCAAATACCCAATTATCCTTGAACCAATCAATAATTTTATTGACAGGTACTCTTAATTGGATAAACCTTAAATACCCTTTAAATTTTCGAGCACATCTCCAGGCTTATAATAATTTCACAATGTTTCCACAACTTCGACCGAAAACTGCGAAAACAGTTCTACGAATTAAGTCCCCAACACACCAACAGTCCAACACACTTTGCATAACCAACCCCTTTATCAAAACTCCGGATGATATTTTGTTAAAATAATGCAGCAAAATATTAATTCTGGCAATTTGTTTTAATAAATTTGCAATTTACAGCGCAATATTGCCCAACCTTGGCTTTAAGGCGGCTTTGTAACGAATATATAAATTGCGCCTATGATAAAATGATTAGCAATTAGTTTTGAATGTGCTACTGTAATTTTTCAACAGGCGCATAAATGTTTTAGGCTTATCGTTGGTAACGATTTATATGTGTACTTAGGTGTTTCTAGAATGGGTCATAGATTTAGGAAAATCCCAATTTAATTCTATGAATAAATTCAGGCTAAACCAAAGTAAAGTTCCACTATAATTTTAGAATGATCTCTAGATAGCGATTTAAATCAAAAAGTGAAACTGAAAATACAACTTGAGGCTCGAGATTGGTTATTTAATCTTCTTTATCGGATTATAATAATTGAATAGTGGAATCTGTGTACATACACAAATCATGAATATATAGGTAATAAAATTAGAAAAGAATAGAATATACTCTATTTTACGCCAAAATGAATCACACACAAACTTACAATATTGTTAGTTCTAAGGGTACACCGGCGGTCTTAGACTTATTAATTTACACTTTTGAATTTATCACAGCAGCAGTGTTACTGGTTTCTATGCAGAATCCATTTTCAAACCATACAAACAGGTACATACAAATACATCTATAAAATACGGGGTTTCTTGACTTTGTAACTAAAAAAGCAATTCAGTAGTCATTACCGAGCATATTTTGAAGACAAAATTAAACAAATAAGATTGTCCTTCCAGAGAGTGGCTAAAAAGCTGACCAGACAAATTCAACACCATAAAACAAGAACAGTAATACGAAATTACTTAGTTGAATAATGGAATCCTCTAATAAATGGTGTTCTGAACAAGAAGTGAACAAATGGGTCCACGGTGCAGAGGTCCTCACGGCTTTATTAATCAGTTATAGAAGAGACAGTTTGTTAGCCAGGAGATAAAAAACTTCGCTTTATTTCGTCGAAATTGAATTCGGTCGGTCATTTTGATTCGGGAAAAAATGACAGCTCAGAGAAATCATCTTTTTTAGGATTAGAAGTAATATTTTATCTACAACAAGAAATTTACCCGTGATTTCGTTCGCTTAGCCGTCGAATTCTCTTGAAAAACTTTAACTCTGTAGTTTTTTCTTCTATTGAGTTTTAGTCATACACATGTAGGGCGTTCAGTGATAGTCGGTGTTTTTTTTTGAAGTTGGTTTATACATAATTGTATTCTATATTGATAGTGGTAATTTGTAATAATGAGCTCGTAATAAGTGACGTTAGTCGGCCATCGTTTTTTACCAAATAAAAAATATCTTATAAATTAAAACATAATTATTGAAGAACGTCTGACAACTTTAATATAATACATCTTTAAAAGCATCACAATTCCAAACACTCTTCAAAGAATGCTCATTTTTATAACAAAAATGGTGGCCGACAATTCGCGCCAAAAGTGTAATAACAATGTACTCTCAAAATAATATTCTACAGCGCATAACTGCTATGTAACGCGCTCACGATGTAAGCAAACAACTTTTATACCCACTACATTAAGCCAAGCGTTCCCTGATGCAAACTTATGATAAGAAAAAAACAAGTAATGTTCACCAAAGTTTTTAAACTGTCGAAGTTTGGCTGTTTCGGATGATTTCTGCTGCTTTATTTGAGTTTAAGACTGTTATGAGGCTTTCCATTTTCATAAAGTAAGCCATCTAATTGATGAAGTGGCAACAAAGCTCAACGGATATTGACAGTTCAAGTTTCAATGATATTATTTTCCAAATTCCCAAGACTGACGGAAGGGCGGTCTTATTGAAAATTAACAGATATTGATCGGCCACAAAGTTGGCCCCTGAGGAATCATGGATCAATCGTAATCAACCCTGTCAATGATGTCGGAGGATGTTTAAATTATAAATATTTTTTGGTAATTTTTTTACAAGCTATGGTATCAAATTGAGTTTGTATTTACGAAGTTTATTCCGCAAGAAAGAATAATGAGATAACTATTTGTTAAGTCATAACTTAAATAATAGGGCTTGTTTCTAATAGCCCAGGAGAGAAAATTGTATGAGCTTATTGGTTACTTGGAACATAAAGATCAGAGACCTTACACGAGTATTTACGTTTTTGTAAAGTAAACGAGAACTTTGACGTTATTTTAATGGATAAGCCTCAGGTTAATCAATAATATACATACATATATGTATATTATTGATGAACCTGTATATACTAATGTCTTCGTGCAGTTAGGAATTCTTTTCAATTGCTATCTTAAAGGAAGGAAGTAATAGCCTAAATCCTTATAAAAAGGGGAGAAGAAATGAATATGAGTAAGTTTGTTTAACCCTTCGTTAATTTTTTTTTAACGTGGTAAAATCATCAAATGAGTCCTCACACCCAGGGCAGAGCGGGACGGACTGTCAGACTAGTACTGACTAAAATCCAAGGTGTCCTTCAATAGCCCTTTACGTACCGGGTTCACGGTAAATCATAAATCCCGCGACCCCGACAGGCTTTGGCCCTCTAGAGGGAGGCAACCATTCGTTACTTAGTTAAAAAAAAACAATCTTTCATACATGCAACAAAAGTCATCTATCACAAACCAAATTATGTATCAATAAATCTAGCAGGTAACCAAGCCTGCAATGTTTAACAAACACATAGTTCCCAACGTGTGATAGAGGAAGTTCGGTGGTACCACAAGAAGTCATATAGAACTAAATTAATGCAATGGCCCGCTACTAACACAAAGCGGGGTAAAGTGGCTTGGAGCTTCGTAAGGCAAAATTAATGAAGTGCAGGATCTGGTAGTAAGTATTATCTATGAAGGAGGTTTTGTGCAGGTAGGTAAGTGTCGTAGTGTATGTGAGAATGGCGTATTATATTGAATCTTACTTTTTATTTATTTGTAATTATAACATTCCTCACATCTTTTTTCAAATGAATAGTTAAAAACCAAGTGACTAGGTAATACTTCTTTGCTTTTATTGCTGAAGAAGAGGAGTCGGTCATACACCTCGCAGGTCAACTTAGAGGAGGTTGTGAGCTGCTTAACCGGACTATTCTGTGGATGCCTTAAAATAAGGCCTCCACCAAGGGGCTTATAACTAAAAACTACAAACTAAGTGACCACACGCTAAGGGCACCCCCTGTGGGGTACGAACCTCGGCTTAGGGCGTCACTGGGAGAGGACAAGCGACAGTCTAGATCTGAATGACACCACTATATAGGGGTTAATTTAAAACTACAGGCTCAGCATCGCGGGCTGGCTCTTGCAAGGGTCGGGGAGGGCATTGACTTGGGCGTCGCGGCGGGCGTCCTCTGTGGCGAGGACGGAATCGTTTTGTGTCTGTGTTTTCTGACTGCGCTGGTTTCCCTACTGCTCTTCTGGAGGAGGGTGATAGGGTCATCGGGAGTGACAAAGGTATGCCTTGGGCAACGAATTGAGCTAATACGCGATAGGTCGTATCGGGCGGCCCTTGCGATTAGGGGGTTGGGGTGCCTAATAGCAGAGTCAAAGAAACGCTTGGCAATACATTTCATGAACTGAAGAATGGGTTAAATCGCCATTCACTACTTTACTGCCTTTATACTGTGGCCACACTAATGGGAAATGCCGTTAATCGCGATGATGGATGTTTATACGAAAATATTAAGTCCATTATCTCGATATTTAACGGCATTTTCCGTAAGTTAGAGTAATATAGTTAAAGCTCCTTTTTCTGAAGTTTTGTAATAAAATAGCGGCTCAGTACGTGCTTCGCTACGTATAAAGTGAAATAAAAAAATTGGAGAAATATCCGCCATTAATTAAGTTCATTTGTTAAAAAATATGATAAATGAAGAACCGCTCTACCAATTTTGTGCAAACTTCAAATGAACCATCTACTGAATAGTCTGAACAAAGCCTCAACATTTGGTTTCGATAGGTGAGCCCGTTCTTGAGTTATAAAATTACAACGAAAAGAGGCTTTGATTTTCATAAATATAGATAAACATCTTCAAAATCAAATCAAATTCAATCATAAATCTTCTCCATCAAACTGTAACATCGACAAAGCAGCTTTTTTCAATAAAGAACATGCAAATCAAATCAATAAGAATCAAATCAATTCAATAATCCAAGTGATAATGCCGCTCTGAGAACAATAAAAATCTCGAGCCGACATCTAGTCTTTATTAAACCGATAACAACTGTCTGAGACTGACATTTTGAGAGCAGCTATTAACGTCACAGTTTCCAGCCCCAGTTGTTAAGCTATCTAGCGGCTAGCTTAGGGTCTTCGCTCACAACTATTGTTCGTAGCGTAGTTAGTCGCGCCAACAGAAGCGATGTAAACGCGCAAACTATAATTTTCATGTAAACGCGCAACTATTTTTAGTGCATCGAAGAAATGGAATGGTATTTTTATATCAATGCTAAATCGCGTTTCCAATGCGGCTCTATAATCTCCATATAATCTAGTATTGTGACTGTTTAGCAGATAAGAAGTTGACAAAAACCACACGATATAGCGACATCCATAATGGGCGAAACGGGGTATCCTGTTCATATGCCTTTGCCTAAATCTTTGCGGAATTCTTGTGTATTGAAAAAATAGTTTCCCCCTTCATTAAAGAAACGAAATCCCAAAATAAACACCGCTGAACTTTTATCATAACCAACGCTTTTAGTTTCGAAAGGTTATGTATTATCAATTGCACGTCATATTTGACAAGGGTCAAAGTGGGAACTTTCATTAAGGTACCTGATACCTTGGTATCATGTTTTCTTGATGATCCTAAATTTTTCGACAAATAATGTTTTGAAGAATTGGAACCTTGAGGAATTGTTAGGAGGAGTTAGGAGGAGGCGGGCAGCGTGAGGGAGAGTACAGCGTCCTCCCTTCACCCCAGCCGCAGTGGTAGACGCCCACGGCGACGGACGTAGCCAAACAATCTCCGGCCACCGTAGGCACAGGCATGCGGGCAGCGAGTAATGGGCAACTCGCTGTCCGACCATGGACCATGCCCGGGTCAACGGCGCGTTGTGTTCCACGCGCGCCTCAAAGAGTGTCAGCAGAGTGACGGGGCCCCCCTCTAGAGGGCCACCGTGGATTTTAGTCAGTACGAGTCTGACAGTCCCTCCCGCTCTGCCTGCCGCTCTGGGTGTGAGCACTCATTTGATGATTTTACCACGTAAAAAAAGGGGAATTGATGAATCTACTTTATTTATACGTCTTGCCAATTTCCTAGTTCACTGAGGAGCTGTTAGCACGCGCCTCAGTGAAATTAATAACAAATTGGGTTTATTGTATCATTAGTTACAACATCTTTGTAACTAGTAACATTGTAGAAGATTTTCCTCAATTTAGAAAAAGAGGAAAAATTGGAGAAACCATTATGGATACCAGATATCAGTTCCTATGCTTTATAGGTAGTTATTGATTTTTAATTGCCCCAACAACTAACATTTCCGACTTTTCGTTTATTTTTGCTGTAATTAACATTCGCAAGAATTCTCATAACAACTGAATGCTTAAGTTTATCACCACCTTTTATAAAATAAAATCGTGAGCTAGTAATTAATAGTAAAAGACAAACAAACAAAAGTGTAGAAATCTTCGTCACAATATCATATTTTTCCAAGTGCAACTCATGAGCCTTCCGGGGTCGCGGGACTCTCGAATTACCGTGACCCCGGTACGTAAAGGGCTATTAAAGGACACCGTGGATTTTAGTCAGTACGAGTCTGACAGTCCCTCCCGCTCTGCCCTGGGTGGGAGGACTCATGTGATGATTTTACCACGTACAAAAAAAGTGCAACTCATGAAAAAGAATGTTATAGGAAAGATTGTAAAAATTATACCGTTCGACTGCCGGGACCAGATGGTACTGATGTCACTTTAACTCTAGTTTTTATTTTATTTCAGACTGTTCCGTGTTATTAGACAAGTTTTTGAAGTTTCATTATGTTTTATTAAGGTGGGTGAAAAGAGGTGGATCAAATATTAGCTACTTTGTTCTATTAATAGTGGAGGAAATAATAATTAAAAACTCTGCTTGATTAACTGGAGTTTTCTAACAGCGATTTAGGCCTCAATATTAACTTGGTAAATTAAATCCTTATCTTAATCCTATCCTTAATAATTATAAATGTGGACATATATATATTTTTTTGTTTTTTCATTTATAAATTACGGAACTGATCATTCTGTTTTGCACATGCATTGTCAGGTGACAGGGACATAGTGTTAATTCTGAATTAAATTACTGTTCCCAAAAAACAACAATAATGTGTTTTTGATGGTGCCAATTGTCTTTGGAATCATTTTTGAATTTCTTTTTTATTTTGTTTAAAAACGTTGCTGCTCACTCGGAATTTCTTCCTGTATCGTGGGTGCGTTTACAAACACAGAAACTCACATACACAGACACCCAGACCCGAAACAACTACTTGTAGATCGTACAAATATTTGCTCCGGATGGGGATCGAACCCGCGACACACTGCGCAGCAATCGATAACTTAGCCACTGCGCTCACCGTGCCGTCAATAATAAATGTATTACAAGCAGAGTACAATCCTCATCAACCGTCTTATTCTAAATTAAAGTGACCGAAATTACGGGCAAAAGTTATTAAACATTCAGGCAGTTCTTTGATTGAATGGAAGTTTTCAACAGCCATTTTGTCCTAAATATAGACTGAATTAATGAAAATAACACTTCATTTTTGTTTGTAGGTAATTTTAGCCCAAATAATTATAAAAGTTTACTTTTTTTATCGTGGTAAAATCATCAAATGAGTCCTCCCACCCAGGGCAGGGCGGGAGGGACTGTCAGACTTGTACTGACTAAAGTTTAAATTCAGTATTATGTTGTAAATGTTTAGTTTTATTCTTAAATTTCTAGTTTCATTTATGTGAATACTTTCAATTAGTACTACTTTTTTAGTTGAACTTCCTAATACTAAGGAATGTTTTGCTTCCTTCGCTTCATTTCCTTAATCTAAATAATAGAGTAAAAATAAGCGAGAACACTGGCCACGTTCCCTATTTTATTAAAATTTACCCTATTACCTGAAATACCTACATATTTATCAACAACATGGAAACACGTTTCACTGAACATAACATGTACACAATAACAATAATCGTGAATAATTAATTAATTACAATTTGACTTGTAAAACATGTATAATGAATATTTATAATCACCTCCTCGTGTAACGACTTAAACATATAGCTTGTAGTTATGGGATTATGACTTATAGAAAGGGTTTGCCGAGTTTAATTTATTTACACAAGGGAATAGATATATTTAACTGACTTCAAAGGAAGGATGAATTATTCAAAGCCCAATTTTTAAGTCGGTATTTTCGTAACTGCACGCGTTGCAAGACCATATATTATCTTCATTCTGCTAAGAATAAACAAAACTACAAAAATTTGTCGATTTGGAAACTCCCGATAAATTAAACTACATCCATGTTCTATCATAATCCTGCCAGGATCACGGGATTGTCTCATCAGGTAACCGTGACCCTGGAACGTAAAGGGCTATTGAAAGATCACCGTGGATTTTAATCAGTACGAGTCTGGCAGTCTCACTTCACGCCGTAGGCTGGAGGACTCGTTTAACACAGTCCCGTCTATTTTAGATAATGTTCCAATAGTTTTTTTTTTATGAACAGCTTTGTTCAGACGTCCCTAGAGAATCATAGCTCTAGATCACACGTCCAACCCAGAAAACGCAGTTCAGTTGTCTTTGGCGAATGCATTACATGTAATGCACGGAAAGTCAACGTGTTAATATGTACCACGATAAAAAAATGTGCTATCAGTATTCGAAAATCAATTCAGTGTTTACCCAAACACCTACCCAAAAGCAATGTAACAAGGTTAAAAGTAAAAACTTTCAAATCCGTCCGTACGAAATAATATATTGGATTTAAAACTTGGACGCTAATTCAAAACTGAGTTACTGAACCCGTAATTTTGTTTACGGATTTCAAAACCTGCCTCCAATTTTGTTATTTAGTTGTTAAGTGGCCTGGAAGTGTAAAGTGAATGAATGACACTTTTCTACCAATGTTTTTTTATCGTGGTTAATCATCAATTCACGAAGTATGGGACGGGAGGGACTGTCAGAATTGTACTGACTAAAATCCACGGTGATCCTATAGCCCTTTACGTTCCAGGGTCACGGTTACCCTTCGTTGTTCGCCCTCTAAGGCCCCCCTCAGAGGGCCAAAGCCTGCCGTCAGTTAGCTGACAGCTATTTGAGCCGCGCATGGAACACGACGCGCCGTCGACCCGTGCATGGTCCATGATCGGACGGCGAGTCACCCATTATTCGCCACCCATTCTACCGATGTTGGAGATAGGTTTCACAACAAATGTGAACCTATATTTTAAGGCCTTTGCGGCTAGATAATAATTAAAAAGAAAAACCTTAAACAGAAAATGGCAAGACCTTTTGCCATTTTCTTGATGTTTGTTTCTAAATCATCAGAGGAATCTGAGCCCTGAGTGGCTCGAAGGACTCAAAGTCCATCCTATTCTTTCGGTTGCCCTTGACGTTGCAGGGCCGTATCCTGCTTATACAAACGAGTCTAGCGGCAGTCCAGCGATTTGTAGTAATGATGTTTTCAGTTTTTCCACCTTGCTGTAAGTACCTACAAATGCCCGGTTAAATTTATAAAACCTACACATATCATCTTTTTAAATTTCAAAATCTTTAACATTGTTAAGACCATCATCATCTGCCTAGCCTTTTCCCAGCAATATTGGGGTTGGCTTGCAGTCAAACCAGATGCAGCTGGATTTCAGTATTTTACATGGAGCGACTGCCTATTTGACCTCGACAACCCAGTAATTGGGTAATACGATATCCCATGGTGAGCCTGTTTTTTTTTGGGTAAAATTTACCACACTATTCCCAAACCAATGCAACTCCTGAAAGCCAGAATTAACAGTGGTAAGACTGGTTGTCAGACTTTCGAGCTTACGACTATGATTAACGAATGTCAAAGATCTACAAATGACATTCGGGACCAACGGCTTTAAGTGCTTTCAGAGCCACAGAGGAAACTCGCTATATCAGATGGTCACCCATCCACAGACCAACCTCGGCAAGCGCGGCTTAACCCGGAAGATGGGCCTGTGCGGCTGTAATTATTTTGCCACTTGCTCTTCAATATATTGTTATGACCAAACCATTGTAAAGTCGTTCCTTTGAGCATAAACGTAACTAAGTAACAGAAAGTATCGTCATATGCTCACTTTAGAGCTTCTCTATCTGAATGCGTTATTGGTAGTATGGCGAGCGACGTGCTTTATATACTGTGAGCGAAACAAACGGTTTTGATATTTGTGCTTTTTTGTCTTGCTTTTACAGTAAGATACTGTTATTCAGCTGCATCTGAGAAGTCTGGAAGTCAACCACAACTTAGCTAGGAAAAGGGTTAGTAAATGACTACCACTATTTTAAAAAGTCCACTCCGTGCAACAGAGCAACAAGCAATCTGTAACCTGCGATTATTGCTGAGCGCCCATCCTGTCGGAGTATAGCGCAAAATACCTACCTACCTTTAGTGTGTTCCGTCAGTGCGCAAGAGTTTCAGTTCCTTCTGATTCAGCGTCCAACCTTAGGCCTCATTTATTAGCTTCTAGGATAAACAAACCCATTTCAAACAAAAAGATACTCCTTTTATTGGAATACTCATAAAACCAACAACGAAAGCTTCAGTATTGGTTTTCCTGCAAAATGCATTATTTTCCATTGAAAATAAAATAACCTGCAATGCATAAAAGTATCAAGACTGCGTGTAAACACATGTGCACAACGAACTCCTATTGTTAACCGCACGGAAAAGATCAACTAACTGTTGCATTCAGATGAGACATTACTTTGTAGTTTACGTTTTTATTCCTGTTAGTGCCGCACGTTCTAGGAATAAGAAGATTGTGATGCTTTGTGTGTTCACACGCGTATAAATTGGAGCTTTTTTCTCTTCAACAGTTACATTACAGTTTTTACTATCTACTGTTTATCGAATCAGTCAATGAATTCCAGCGCTTTAAGAATCTTCTATTGTTTTGCCCATAAAATGTTATGATCAGTCCTTTCTGTTGCAATTTCCAGAATTTTATATTAAATTAGATTATATTGATCTTCCTTATATCAATATGAGCTCTAGGCGTTGCATTTTGGGCTAGAAAAAACAGTCTTTGACCATATGCTTAGCTTAGACCATTAATGGTCGAACATTATAAAAACAAAAAAAAATCTCCTTCACATTTTACCCATTCAAAATTATACATTGTTTGTAGTTTTAGTTCGAGCGAAGAGATTAGGCAAAGAACAGGTAAATAATAAGTACCTGTTTCTACACACTGAGATGAATTTTAAATTAAAAATACTATTTATATTCCTAATCATTTGAATATTATTCAGTTTTTTCACAAAAATTCCTACCCCTACTCTCACTGCAGTACAAAACAACTCTTTCGAATAAGATAACAGAAAAACTATGTCATGACCTCCAAACTCAGTCACATCTGCGACCAATTCTTTGCCCCAGCTACATCCCTTTTCGATACAACGTTTATATTAAAACTCGATGCGTCCAGGAAATTGCTATCATACTTGATCTCAAACTGTCACTGTTATACGGCTACGACCGACGCGTAGCGAGCGGAGCGGGGAAACCAAAGCGGGGAAAGCAAAGCGGGGAGAAAGGAGCGGGCGAAGCGAGGAGGGATTAAACTTGATAATAATAATAAAAGTGTAAAAGGGGATATTTTGGTTGATGTTGTTTGAAGGTTCTTTCTCATCTTCGTCGCTACAATCTTGATATAGTGACCATGGATGTAATATCTCGGGTGGTGGCTCGTTTTACAGTCCGTTGCCATTTTCTCACAATGCTGCCTTCCTGGTTTTGATGATAGATAACTTTTGTGACAGAGATCATTCAATACAGCTTTGATTTGCTCCATATTTTGCGAAAAGTTTGTTAAGATTTTGCTGATTTCTTGTTTCAATCTTGTTTAATAAGTTAGATCATATCTTAGTTCTCTTGCAGACTTAACGATAAAAACTTGTGGGTTGATCTCACTTCCTTCCATTACTAGAAATCTATCCGCTCCCGCTCAACACCATAACCAAAAGTCGTAAGCTTTGTAACACATTTCAACCCGCATACAACTGGAATTGAATTGGAACCCTACAAGTCAACACAGAAGATTGCTTTTCGCACACCCCACACATATCAATAGGGATGTTCGTAAAAGAGAAAACGTAAGCCCGCGGACGGATCAGAAAGTGTTTAGCTTTGTGTTGCATTGTGAAGTGAGGGTCTGAGATGCCATAACAATAGCAACCAGTTGCTATTGGCGATTGGCAGTCGCTATGGTATTTGACAACTTTGAAAGTCCAAAGTCGATTGGTTATAGTAGTGGTTGTAACAGTTTGGACATAGATTTGGTGGCAGTGAAGATTTTATCTGTTTCTTTTTCACGGTCCCGTGTTTATCAAAACAAGATGGTATTGATTGGGATTATGGTTCTTCTTAGGTTGGGTCTTGTCAACCCTAATCTGTAGCATATTAAGTTTTGCAGTTATAACTGCTGCAGCAGCGTTCTTCACGTCTTCAAATGTGCAGAATTTTATTTAACTTATCTGCTGAACTCCTTTGAGATTCCCGGTTTTCCGGAAATTTTCTGAGTGTCAATTTTAAATTAGTACGTTTTAGACACAAATAAGTGTGTGTCATATTTTCACCCCTGGAGTAACATACCAGCAGTGAATGTCAGAAGTAAACCTAAGAGGATAAAAGAAACATAAATTATTACCAATCGATTTCTGGGCCAAAATGATCGTGTTGGTTTAAAATAAGCCTTTTTATACAATCTAAAATGAAAAATGTTACTTTCAACAATTATAATTTTAGAGTAAAACAGAAACACATACTGACATGAGGGAAGATAATAACTCTTCCCTAACAATACTTAATGTAAAAAGTGATATTCACAGGAGGAATTTATGTTCGCATTAATGTGTGAAACTTTATTAATATTCCAGTTAGACTCTTCCGACCAAGTAGTGTCTAACTCGTGATGTTCATTGTTCTAAGTTTGAAACTGTGTGAATGAGAGTATGCGACTAGGCTTAGCAGTTGATAATAATATTGAACTGAAGTATGGAAAGCGAAACACATTTTTTTTTTTTTTTTTTAAATAAATATTCCACAACTATCACACAACGCCATCTAGTCCCAAGCTAAGCAGAGCTTGTGTTATGGGTACTAGACAACTGATAAACATACTTATATATTTCTAAATACATACATATTATAGATAAATGACACCCAGACACAGAACAAATGATCGTGCTCATCACACAAACATTTGTCCTGGGTGGGAATCGAACCCACGACCTCCGGCATAGCAGTCAGGGTCACTAACTACTAGACCAACAGGCCAGTCGAAGGGCGACATTCAAAGGGCGTCACAATTTAAAACATCCACATCGCTGTCAAAGAGAAAAGTTTCATGAACACTGGCTTTTTCCCTTGTGTTATTTGTACATGTTTATATTACTTTTTAAGTTAAATGAATTATTTATACTGTACTGAATCTAATATTATAATGACATTATAATATTACACAAACAGTATAGACTCCATTTTTTTTGTCCTGGTATTATCATCAAATGAGTCCTCCCACCCAGGGCAGAGCGGGAGGGACTGTCAGACTCGTACTGACGAAAATCCACGGTGTCCTTCAATAGCCCTTTACGTACCGGGGTCACGATAATTTGTACAGTCCCTCGACCAGAATCCATGCGTTATATTTCGTAATACCAGTATTTTTTAAGTTACCAAACTTGATCTCCTCTGGGTATGGTAGAAAAAACCGTAAGTCTCGTACTAACTAAAAACCAATGTTCCTTCAGATTCTCTTTGCATTCCAGGGCCAACTGACCCTAACAGGCTATCGACAGCCTACGATTACCGAATCGTTATGGTTCTCGACATGAAATCTTTGTGGGTTTCTTAGATTCTAAAAGGCAATTTGTTTGATACAATATTATATTGTGGCGGGAGAACCTTTGGCTTTACTCACGTTTTAACGTGAAAAGCCACGTGCTATTTCATGGAAGTGTTATTACCCCAGATTCTAAGAAATGACATCGCCATATTAACATTTCTCTCGAACGTACTTCGTTGACAATATGATATAGTATTCTTATATTGACATTATACTCGTCAGATATTTGTGACAAAGGCAATACATAGTTTAAGGTAAGTGGGCCTTCGGTTTTTGCGTCCAAAATTCGGTGTTGTGGGTCACCACGGTTTGAAAATCAGTAAGAATAATATGAATTGGGATGTTTTGTTTGGTATTTTGATAACCCATGAGTCGGGAATGCCTCCACATAAAAGTATCTAATGAAAATAACAAGGCAGTAAGTTTCTTCAATAGGCTATTTAACTGAAAGTTAGATTATCAATAATTATTTTATCCGTATTTTATCTTTTGTTACGTAAACCAAAATTGACGAAGATATTATGGAACACTATAATATGTATTCTTCTAAAAATCGCAATGCGTCACACGGTTGCTTTTATTTTTCAAGCGTTATGGCGTAACAAACCCCCTCTTGAATTTCGTAGCGTTTCCTATTTGTCAATAAACATTGATTTAAAAAAAAAGAAAAGTACGTGGCTAACTGACGGACTTAACAGAATTTCAATTTATTTATGTTGTATAATACTCTATTATGTCAAAATGTTATAATTATTTGTGAATAATGGTAGGTAGTGGGTACATAATCTTAAAAGTGCAAGTTACGGTCAGTAATAAGTTTGATCAGTCGTTAAGCTAAACACTAAGTAGGTATACATCTTTTAAACATTCGTTTAAAAATACTAATAGTTTGCTTAACTACTGATACTGAATGAACTGGCCTTTAGTGTGGCAATTTGGTAAACATTTAATATTCCTGACTTCTAAAGCACTGAGAAAATTGGAATGTAAAATGAATCTGAAACGAGTTACAAGATATTGAAATACTTTCAATAAATTTAGTTTCAACCCGGTTTTAGTTTCACGAGAAAAACTCATGTAAAAGTTAAATAAGTTTTGTTCGACGCTGATTCACTGCGCTTTGGTATCGCTCAAACAAAATCTTTCAATCTTGAATATGTTCTTCGTCGCAAACAAGATGAAAGACTAAACCGATCGACATAGAAGATAAAGGGGAAAATTTTCGAAAATTCCAACTGGATTTGCAAGTATTTTATATAAATCAGGCTTTATTGGCATCGAGAGGGCCGTATCATTTTAGCAGATATCTATTCAGAGGCTATGCTAACGGTACGTGGTTGGAATACCAACTATTGCTGTGCAAACTTTACATTGCGGTCTTGAAACTGCAGATTCTGATCTGAAACCCCTTAACTTGAAATACATAAGGATGAATTTTGAATGAGAGAGCGTTGCAGCAAAGGAATATGATGAGAATGGATTCGCACAATGTACCAAACACTATCTGTCAAACCATGATATAAGTGAGAATAAACCGAGAAATTTTTACGATTGTTAAATTCTGAATGTTCTTTAATTTGGCTCAGATGTATGAAGATTTATGAATCAAAATGTTTGGTTAAGACGAAGATTTAAATTATTAGAGGTTATAATTAGAATCACTGTACATTTTTTTTTACATAAAAAGGTTCCTTACATTAATCCCACTTGAAATTATAGATAGGGTTGTTTGTATGGGCGAACGAGACAAAAACGTATTCATCTAAATAGTTAGCACTTATGCAGCCGAATTTTACCGAAACTTAAGATACTCAATCGGATATCCTCGGAGGTAACAATCAGCTGCCCTTCTAAAAGCCAATTGTTTTATTTAAATAAACTCTGTAAAGTCTGTATTAAAGAACGTAACTCATAATTCGCCGAAGGAAAAGAAGAAACAAGATTCAAGTTTTATATCTAGTTAGAACCAAAACTGCTCAACTCTTTCAGTGCTATCGCCATATCGGGCAGATCTCACGCTTTAAATCGTTGACTGTACATTAGAATGTGCTATTACAATTGGATCAGTTGGAATTCGTAGATAAATCAAAGTTGTATAGCGCAGTTAAGAATATAAAGATAGTAAAGGATTGAACTTTAAATGATAAATTTGATAATGTTTTATTCTGATCTTAGAAATAAAAGATTTATTGAGAACTTTAAGGTCAAAGGCTCGATAAGATTGATGTATTCTTGATACAATTAGTACTATGAAAATAAATAATACTTATATTTGTTTTCTTAGTATACAGTATGTGAAAATAAAGATATACCTATTGTAACTACACATTTACAATTTACTTGCTTTTTACAGTTGAAAGCTTACTTAAAATGTTTTTGATAGCAAAGGCGAATAAAAGATTTAACTAAAAGTGAGGCAAACAATAAACGTTTGAACAGAAATAGTATTGCAACAGATCTATCAAGCCAAACAAAAACAACTCATACAGACATTATCCTTTACGAAAAGTATTAGTAAACAATTTAGCAGTGAATTACGAGTACATAGTTCAGTTTATAGCCATAGCTCACACTTCTATGTAATTAAAACATGACTGTCAAAATGTAGATGTTACCATTTAATTAGGTACAACTCTCAGAAAATACAGATAAAGGATGCATACAGAGCTAATAGCTGGAGAGCTGCGTGCATTTTTGCCTAAGGGCTTGAGGTACTCTGAAAACTTACCCAATACTTCTTAAATTATCCCTTAATACAGAAGTGCAGACCTGGCTGAGAAGAAACGGGATTGAAGCATGCCACCAAGAAAAAAGTTCTTGAGGCACTTCAAAACCTTTATCTCTTAAAATTGAGTTTTTTATTTGACAAGTTTAGAGTGCCTATATGGAGCGGACCATGTTAGGCATATCGCTGGAAGACCGAGTCCGCAAGTCAGAAACCTGACGTAGGAACTAGGACGTTAGAGTGCAGGTTGCTGCCCTGATGTGGAGGAGGTGGGCAGGACACTCGGAAAGACGCGGTGATGGTAGGTGGAGTAAAGCCCTTACTGAATGGTTGCTGATATGCGGTCGAACAAGTGTTAGTTGACGGCTCGGTGAGTGGACGACACGCACGCGACATTCAGAAGATCGCTAGAGAAACTTGGCTTAGACTTGCGCAGCTCAGGAAAGCATAGAACAAAAAGAATGAGGTCTATACTCAGCAGAAGGTGAAACAGCGCTACCAATGATGATGATGAGACTTTGAATAAACCTCCGGGAATTACAGATTAATATGTGTCAAGTCTTTGAGTTTAATGTTCAGTTTACAGCAACAAAATGACTTTTTTTTTTTCGACGATTCACTAGGTTCGTTCAGTTCAGTAGGTTTTATTAGAATAATTATTCCATTTGATCAAAAGAAACACAATTTAATTGAAAAAACTAACATTTGAAAAAAAAACATAAACTAACATAATCAATTTAATAAAAAAAATCTATCGCTCATTCCTATAAACGAAAACAATACACAGGGCGATAACAGTTGGATCCCGTCCATGTTACATTGTATGAATTTGTAGCTACACTGTAAAACTGCAGTATCAGCTAAACGCGGTGCAGTTGTAAAATTTTTAGCTCAACACTTTATTGAGCCGTGGATTTATTCAATTCTAGAGTAGAGACATGAGCAAGCCCATCATGGCAAAATAAAGAGTAATGGTGAAGTGAATGTTTAAGAACTTTGAGTATGTAATTTATCGTAATCCCACGCGACTCATCCACGACTTCGTAATACTAACTGCGTTAAGCGAGTGTGCCACTTAGTCATACATATTTCTTGGGAGAGTAGCTAGTTAAGAAACAAAAACTTTTTGTATGTTTGCCAATGTTTGATGATATTTCACACTTATAGCATAGTTGGGTAAATAGTACTACCTTACTGAAATTCATAACATGTCTGTATCAATTCTTTGAAATCAAAAGTTTGTAAATGTACGTATCAAAATTATTTTGAAATTTTAAAGCTGTACACAAAACTTGGTATAGCCTACTACCAGAATAACCAAAAAAAAAACATCCCCCATGAAAAGTGACAACATAAAGAATGAAGTAACTAAAATAATAACAAGCACCTGAGCTCACGTCCCATAATAATATTAAACACCACGACAGTCCATAAACGACGAGATACCCATCGAACATGAACATCCGCAACCTTTTGCCCAAATTCTAACAATTTGCACGATCCGAACATAGCAATTGTCCTTTATGAGTCCCAAAACCTTAATATTAGGGGAACTATATCACTAGTGTGAACGTTAATAATATCCTTTGGAAATGTTATGTAAGATGTGTTATCCGAAAACAGAATACTAAAGGTGGCTTTTATTTTGTGGATGGATGGCATAAACGATGGGGCACTTAATATCGTCTCCTGTCGATTGTTTATTACAAGAACTGCTACTTCTGAAAGTGCTTAACTTATAGCCTATTTCTGGGCACTGTTCTTTATCATGGTTCAAGGAGCTCTTGAACCTCTAAGAGTAAGTTATGTACCTGTACATTTAATATTTTGTCCGAAGTCTAGGTATCTATGTTTGATCTTCTAAACGTCTAGCCAGTCATACCAAGGTTACATTAAAAAAGTTGAAGTACTCGTAGTAAAAGACACGGATAATAGACCAGTTATCAAGTTTGATAGTCTAGCTACTGCCTCTGGTGATTTGGAAGTATCAAAAAACCATTCCTGTGCAACAGCTATTTTAATCGTCTCTAACACGTCAACGGAAAACTGGCAAACATTTACTGGTTTATCAAAATGCTTCGTTGGTTCAAACAACTGGCACCGTTTCAAACTCAATGCAATAAAAATAATAGAAAATCAAGGCCAACACGGCTGAAACAAACTGAAAGCTTTTACATAGCAAAAGCACTCAAATAAACTACATGAACATCAATAATAGCGCAAATAATACCCTTCAGAAAAGCAATAAAGATCATCCCGGTATCAAAAGCGGGAACGGGGAGTGCATTTACAAAAATTTACAATGCATTTAAAATTTTACTGCGCTCATTTGTTTTTGTGCCAAAAATACACGCGGCGGCGTACCGCAGGGCATTTCAACTTTGCTATGATTTCTTGTCCGTATCACAAAGTTACTTTTGCGGCTGAGAAAGTTCCTGTAGTTTATCTGGATGATATTTTTTCTTTAATCCCTTTGGTTCTATTGAAATATTGATTGGGTTCTTGACTTAGAGAGAAAACATTGAATTTACGATTTATCTTTGTCAAGACTGATTTATAGTAGAAAAAGTTTGTAATCTTCAGTTTCCCCTGACACTTTTGGTTTCCCTTTTAATTCTAGGTCACTTTTGTTTTCCTTAATATTTTTTTAAGTTGCAGTGCTAAGTTTACAAGTTGACATTGTGAATACATCATCATGCTTCAGGTAAATTGTTAGTCCCACGCCCGATCTCCTACCGGTCGTGTTGGACAGTTAAATTAAGATACAGAGTATTTGAATTTACGCTAATACTTGTATACTACTTTTATCTCCTGGGTTTGCCGTCGTATTTTGGCTGGTATAACCGAAATTCTTTATTTTTATGTGATGGGTGACAACTTTTCTAATTATGGGGAACCCCCAAAATTGATTGATTTTTTTTTCTATTTTTGCGGGAAAATCTTAATTCGGTTCACATAATACATCTACTTAATAAGTTTCAATAGTATGGTTCTAATAGTTTTGGAAAAAAGTGGCTTTTGACATACAGACGGACAGATATGACAAATCCATAAGGCTTGCGCCTTTTGCTATTTGGCTACGGAACACTAAATATGGGATCAATAGTAATTTGGGATGGTGCGAGCCCAAATTGTTTTAAAACCTATAAAAATAAACATCACAGTGCAGATATACTGGTAGAGGCTTTCATAATCCAAGATTAAGTGACTATCCAGAGTATTGTACCTATTTGCCTAACAAAACAATCCACTACCATACCTTCTTACAAAACAAAATTTTACGAGCAGCATCATAACTTTGTTCCCCGTATGTGCAATGCAGTTCGGGATAAATACGGCGTAAGGCAAGGAAACCGCGTTCATAACAGTAAATGGTGCGTCCACAAACGAATACATTAGCGGGTTTATGGGCCGGATACGAGGTGCTGATATTATTGTATGATTCCTATATAGAACGAGAGGGAAAAAAATGGTTTTTGTATGTGATTTTTTTTTTGCTATTTCCTTAGCTTTTTTGTGAGGTTGAATGTTATAAACTTGTTGACTAAATTGATTAATATATTGTTTAAATATGGCAAAGCCAATCACAGCTACACTCGTCGTGGTCGAGGAATCGGCCGTGGTAACGCAGATTCGCGTTTTTATTTCCTCAAAATAGCTAGATGAATTAATGTTTTGAATGTAAAGCGGGAAGACCCTTCACCCTTCCCCTTTTTTTATCATGGTAAAATCATCAAATGAGTCCTCCCACCGAACACCGGACTGTCAGTCTTGTACTGACTGTCCGCATGCCCGCGCATACGGTGGCATTGCGGCTTCCGATGCCGTTGGCGTCTTCCGCGGCGGCTGGGTTGGGAGGTGGAGGCTGTCCTCTCTCTCACGCGACCCGCCTCCTCCTTCGTTAGTATGGCTGCTTCGTAGAAAGAGGCGACTGCATCCCATTCTGTCTCGCCCCCACCTTTCCCCCTTCGGTGGCTACTGTGAACACTTTTATACAACATAGCAACATACATGTTCGGTTTGCAGTATTGCGTTGTATTCTGTGTAAACTGTTTATTAAAAAAAAACTGCTGAAATAACGTGTTATAGATAGAAAATCAGTCAAATACCATAATGCAATAATGTTGTTTTTGACCCAAGAAAAATATTTTCTAAGATATTTTTAAGATTAGTTCTTTTGTTCTCAATTACATAAATCACATTAGTTCTGTGCGTCTGTAATTCTGTGTGAGGTTGTATAATCCGCAAAGGGAATTAAAAAAACTGATTAAAATCCAAATATCATGCTGTTCACACTAACGATATGTTATGTTCTAAAATATATTAAGTCCGACTTCTGTATATTAGGGTGACCATATTCAAGAAACGTTTGAGGAGAGTGAGGTCGCCAGATAGGGTTATGATGGACTGTAATTGCAATATAATAAAAAATATTTCAAATCATTAACATTGATTTGCGTTTTAAAAAATCTTATGGCAATATTGCATTAAAATCAGTTGTAAAGCTAGTAAGTTCTTACCTTGTAAGTCCGTACAATAACCGAGATATTCCCATTTCTTAAGATAATAATTAATTATGCATGAAGTTTCCTGTTTCCAGAATTCGCCATTCATCTGAGAACTCTGCTCAGTGTTGTGCATCCTAGATAGTAAGTTTGTTGGCTCTAGCTCTGACTTCTAAATAACCGTATATACAAGTCAATTCAATAGTTATATACTAGACATTTTAAGCTATTTTAAGTTACCACGGTTTGTTTCTAAATTTAAAATGTTACTTACGTGAACTCAAAGAAATATTTAATCACGGAAGGTATCCCGTAAGTGACATTTTAAATAAAGTATAAAGTCGGTATCGCGCATTTTCTTAAATCTTAAGGTAACTAGAAATTAGGCTATTTTTTCGTGTCAATATCATAAGAATTGATAACTTTCAAACTTAACAATAGCTGTATATTAAAACTGCACTAAAATCATATTTCTTTACCTATTGCACAGAAATGTATAACAACACGCTTATAACCCCTCACGAGTAAAGGTCACAGCTCATGAGAGCCACCCGGCACCACCTCGTCACATGGCGTTGCCGACAGGTAGTCCATGGGTGGACGCCGTGTTATCAGCAATAAACGTCGCGCGGTCCACTTAGGACCCGCGCGTTGGCAATGCGCAGTTAACGCAAGCCAAGCATGCGAGCAGCGAGTTGACACCGAGTGGTCCACTTGCCGTCCGCGCGTGCAGGGCTTACGACCGAGGCGATCTAGTGACGCTACGGAGTTGATATAGTGAGCGAATACCCATTCAAGTCCAGGAGTGGGTGCCGGGTAGCTCTAATGAGCTATGACCTTTAGGCAGAAGTGCACCTAATAGTACACCCACAGTTAAATACGTCAGCCATGTTTTTTGTTCCATATATTATTTGGAGCAAGCCTATTGCCATCATCGACTGGGCATAAATCCAGACTACATGACTGCTACTAAGAAATTCCTGAATAACCAAACAGAAGGAAAACCCAACCCAATAGGTGAACAGTGTATGAGACGGGGACGCGAGGTATAATGGGGAAATACACTCTTTAGGCATACTTAACACAACTCTGACGTAGCGCAAGCGCCATGAGGACATCATTTGTTAACAATAGGCGTCCTTTTGGCGCTTGCGCTACGTTAGTTTTGTATTAAGTTTGCCTCAAGTGTGTGATTTCCCATCATACCTCGCGTCTCCGTCTTATATATTGTTGCCCTAGTACTTTGTCCGAACCGGGAATGGATCCCAAAGACTAGGCTCAGTAATCACGTTAGCTACCACTAGACTAGATAGTGAATTATAATCCTAATTTTAAATTTATTTTCTTTAAAACCCGAATGTTTTGTCGCACTACACAAAAGTAACATCTTACCCATAACCACATGTTCCGTTTATGTTTTTTGGGCACTTTTTGCAGTAAACTTTGGAACGAAACTCCAACACATGTCAAATACTTAATTTCTTAAGGATTTATATCTGTCTGATGTTAGGCCCAGAATACATGACACAGTTTATGGAAAAAAAGAAAGAAAGTAAAAGAAAGAGTGTCGGCAACACCCAGCATGTTTACCCAAATCTATATTTACTACCTATATTTTATATTATAAAGCTGAAGAGTTTCTTTGTTTGCATGAACGTGCTAAGCTCAGGAACTACTTGTTCGAATTGAAAAATACAAAATGTTGGATACTCCATTTATCGAGGAAATCTATTAACTAATAAAGGTAGTTCTTTTTTTTTGCTGATTTGTTCTCGACTCTTGTCTAAGTCAAAGGTGACAGAGTCGTGTAATCGTTGTTGGTGTGTGACAGCCCTTATACTTTGCTTCAAGTTGCAGCCATGTGATATTGATTTGATACGGCTTTACGCTATGACTCAATTTGTTCCTTGAATCGATCATAAGCGGCTTCTTACGAAGTATTTTACATATTAGTATTTTTACGATGACTTTTGAAAAGATTTGATTTTTAGAATCACTTTTAAACCGATTTCGAAAAAAGGAGGAGGTTCTCATTTTTCCGGAATATTTTCTTTTTTGTATTTTCCCCGTTTTTCTCTTGTTTTTGGGTATTTTTAAAGGATAAATTTAAAATTAATAAAAAAAACACATTATACAAAATACTTCACATACTAAAATACAAAAAGATTTCAATACCTGGATACAGACTACTTACCTATGAAGAATAAAATCTTTTAGCTTCCCAGCACATACTAGTGAAAAAAGTAAAAAAAAAAGTTCATATTCTATAATTAAAACTAATCATTTATCTTGTATGCAATCCATTTGTGGATACAGAGCCAATAATGCATTAAGACAGTCCCTTTCACCCATCAGGAGGGCTCATTTGATTAATTAAACTACATATAAATGGAAGGCACGGTCGTATAGTTGGAAATACTGATACTGATACTGATACTGCTAGCCTACATCATCCCAGTGCTGGGAAAAAGCCTTTGGCCATGACCACCACCAGTGGCCCACTTTGACCCTGGATCGTGAAAACTGGAAGTCATGGGGAAGTCAAAAAAGTTTTTTGTTTTTTCGTGGTAAAATCATCAAATGAGTCCTCCCACCCTACTGTCAGACTTGTACTGACTAAAATCCACGGTGTCCTTCAGTAGCCCTTTATGTACCGGGGTTACGGTAATTTGTGAGTCCCGCGACCCCGGCACGGTAGTATACTTGAAAGTAATGATTTCATTTTATTCACACTTTATCCATTAAATTCTAAATATAGCATCCCATATCTCGATTATTACCTAACACTTTAGCCGGAGAAACTATGAAACGAGCAAGAAAAACGTAGCGGAAACTTCGTAATTAGTTCAGCAGCAGGAAGTTACACCTAACTTAAACATTGGTTTTTAGCAACGTTGGCTGGCGCTAAATTGAATAAAACTTAGCAGAATAAAATATATAAAAGTGAAATTATTTTGATGACTTAATAGAAAATTTCTTAACTACAGTAAAATTAACACAGAAGCATTTAAAAGCAAGCAAATCGTTGTGAAGAAAAGTTATTCAAGACAAATATGCTTCTTAGTTTTATTTTATCCTACTGCTTTTATAAATAAATTTGGATAGATGAATAGATCTTTGTTACTCAAACACGCCAGGACGATTAAACGGTGGAACGTAGGGCTTAAAGATAGGTTACAATCTTTTTTTAGGTGGTAAAATCATCAAATGAGTCTTCCCGCCTTGGATGCAGCAGAAGGGACTGTCAGACTCGTATTGTCTTAAAATCCACGGAGTCCCTTCAACTGCCCTTTACATTACAGAGTCATGGTAGCCTGGCACCTGACCCCGGCAGACGTTTGACCCCGTTAGTTTGCTGACAGCTCTTTGAGACGTGTGTGAAACACGACACCTGTCGACCCGGGTATAGTCCCCTAGGCTCCTTCTTACACCACGCGTCGCAAGTCTCTGATACGACTTTGGTATCTAGGCGACGGCGACTATCGCAATACAAATCTATAGAGGTTCGTACACAGGCACGTATCAATGGATATCAAAGTCGTAAGGTATCGGAGACTTGCATTACGTTTCATTGTTGCGTTGCGTTGTTGCTTACCTGCTTTACTCATAGGATATCGTTACTCCCGGTAAAGTTCATGTGGGATATTTTCAAGACACATGCTGGTAGCTGCTAGTAGATCTACATCACCGCTATAAATATGCGAGAATCTGCAGCAC
Source organism: Agrotis puta (assembly GCA_943136025.2). Classification (NCBI taxonomy): domain Eukaryota; kingdom Metazoa; phylum Arthropoda; class Insecta; order Lepidoptera; family Noctuidae; genus Agrotis; species Agrotis puta. Next base: position 3,469,657 of record OW964168.2, read on the forward strand.
CCAACCAGTAAGCGCCCAGTCCTGGGCCAATTCAAACAAACTAAGCTTTGTCCTGAGCCGGTAACTAAGCTACTCTTATTTGCACAGGCCGACACGTACACAACGGACGTAGTTTACAAAATGAACAAACAAGATTACTTATACGTGGCGGTGTAATTTTAGATGTGCTTGAACGCTAGTGCATTGCTTTGATTTCTATCATCAAAATAATGGTGATATGGTTCGATTTAAAAGGTGTGATATACGAATTTTCTTATTATTCAACCGTTACCGTAACTTGTAAAATTGTATGTAAAAGCGCTGTGTACCTACGAACTATATAGATTTAATTAACTTCACAAAAACGTGAAAACTTATGCAAGGGCCTCATTCGTTTTCGCCGTAATGATAGCGCACCTAAAATAGCGGTTTATTGAAAATCCTTAAGTACTTAAATCATCAAATGTCATAGAAATACTGAGTTCCTGAAATCCCTATCTCTTTGGCCACAATCAGCAAAGATGCCCAGATAATCACTACTATGCGTTACAACGTTTTAAGATAGACGTCTTAAGATAGACAGGTTAGGTGCTGAAATTGAATATCGCAGTTTTATAACTGCCTAAGCATACGCCTTCTTAATAATAGACAAAAGAAAACATTTCATCATCATCATTTCTGCCTATTACCGTGACCCCGGTACATAAAGGGATATTGAAGAACACCGTGGATTTTATTACCACGCTAAAAAAAATGCAGTCCAGCGCTGGCCATATTCCTCTCCCAAAGAGCGCCACAGCGCACCATCTCCCGCTTTTTCCATCCAACCAGTACATCCTATGCATGACCAAAACATTTTTCGTCTTACCACAAAAAGATAAACATCTGTTAAACGCCTGTATAAAAAAAGTGTATCTTGCAAAACGACCCTTATATCAACGTGAAATGTCGTTTTAAAGTTGACAGTTTGTTACAAGTGTTCAACAGATGTTTAACATTTTTGTGGTAAGACGGTTTGCTTCGCGGGCATGCGGGCGGTGAGTAACGGGCAGTCCGACCATGGACCATGCCCGGGTCGACGGCGCGTTGTGTTCCACGCGCGCCTTAAGGAGTGTCAGCATAGTGACGGGGCCTGTAGACGGCCAAAGCCTGCCGGGGTTGCGGGACTTACGAATTACCGTGACCCCGATACGTAAAGGGCTAGTGAAGGACACCGTGGATTTTAGTCAGTACGAGTCTGACAGTAATGGGTGGGAGGACTAATTTGATGATTTTACCACGCTAAAAAACATTAAATAAAAAATAAAAAAACTAAGCCGGTTTGCTTTTCTTAAATACTTTAAACTCCGTTTAGACCTGTCCTTCGATCCCGTATCCCAGAGGAGACAAGGTGAATAACGTGTAATGGGACATTTTTATTCATAGGGTGCGACCGAAAGGTTTACTGGTGTAACCACAAGACGAACTTTGGTACACATTAATTATTATAACGCGCCCGCCCTCCCGCGCTCGAACGCTCGTGGTTTATTTTCTCGGTGTATTTTCGATTAAATTGAACTATAATGTTCGTTAATGATGTTATTGAGCTCGTAGAGAGATTGAGATAAAATTAACATGAGTATAATAATAACATGCCTGTTCTCTCCGTAGGCATCTGATGGGGGGCCCCCTAAGAGGGCCAAAGCCTGCCAGAGTCGCGGGACGGTTCTATGGAACGTAAAGATAAAGCTATTGAAGGCTCACTGTGGGTTTTAGTCAGTACAAGTCTGACAGTCTAGCTCAACCTTGGTGGGAGGACTCATTTGATGATTTTACATCATAGAACAAGGGTAAGGCAAAGGTAGTTTTGTGATGGTTGGGCTTTGAATCCACGTCATCATCATCATCATCAGCCGGCAGACGTCCACTACTGAACATAGGCCTGCCCTTTAGATCGCCACGTACAACGCCAATTCACCACTTGCATCCATCAGTTGCTCGCGACTCTCACGATGTCGTCCGTCCACCTAGTGGGAGGCCTGCCTACATTGCGTCTTTCGGTTCGTGGTCGCCACCCGAGAACTTTTCTTCCCCATCGGTTATCACGGAATCCACGTCATAACTCCACTCTATTTATTCGATTGTCTTTTTCGTTTCAGGCCACGGAATCCCGACTAGACAGTCCTGCGAACCGGCTACCAGTAACTTGCTGTGACAGCTGAGCAATCCCACCGGTGGTGGTAGACCTCACCAGGGCCGTCTGCATAGCGGCCACCATTCTGTCGGAGTCCGGCGCCAAATATTTAATCTCTTCAAAGTTAGAGTGAACAGGCTTCTTCTGGGTAAGCTCGCTCCATCGTTGATCTTGTCTTTGTCACTCCTGACCTAGACTAAGGCCAAGAGCCAGAGCTAAGCCAGAGTAATATGGGTTTGCTCTTGGCATTAGTCTAGGTCACGGGTGACAAAGACAAGATCAAACCCATATTACATTTAAAAAAAACCGGCCAAGAGCGTGTCAGGCCACGCTCAGTGTAGGGTTCCGTAGTTTCCCGTCTTAAATAATGAAATACGTAAACGAAGTTAAAAAAATGCTTGTATATATGATTAAATAATTGATTATACTACAAACTTAGTCCAGGAATTTTGTACCACCTTCTTGTTTTTTTTGCACAAAAACTGTTCTTTCCATCAAGTTCAAAATAATTTTCCTAGAAAGTCCTTATAAAGTTCTACTTTCCACATTTTTTTCATATTTTCTAAACTTATGGTTCAAAAGTTAGAGGGGGGGGGACACATTGTTTTTGACTTTAGGAGCGATTATTTCCGAAACTATTGACATCATCAAAAAATGATCTTAGTAAACCCCTATTCATTTTTAAATACCTATCCAACGATATATCACACGTTAGGGTTGAAATTAAAAAAAAAATCACTTTCTATTTTACATATAGGGGGGCTACCCTAAAAAAACATTTTTTTCCAATTTTTATTTTTGCACTTTGTCGGCGTGATTGATATACATATTGGTACCAAATTTCAGCTTTCTAGTGCTAACGGTCACAGAAATTAAGCGAGGACGGACAGACAGACAGACAGACAGACATGGCGAAACTATAAGGGTTCCTAGTTAACTACGGAACCCTAAAAAATCAGTGCACGGGAGTTGCAGTTTCTTTTTGGTAAGCTTACTCCATCTTAAACCCCATCTTTGCTTCTGGGCTTCTAGATGGAGTCCAAGAGCAAAGTTATAATACATTTTTTAAGCTTACTTCAACTTCCGGATTGCTAATGATAATCTTGCAAAAGCTTTTGCATTAAACCCGACCTATCAATCAAGTCTTTAGGACTTTATGTTCAATAGCAGCAATTATGCGCACTAAACCTAAGGGAGTGAAAAATGAGGACATCATAACTTTCAGTCGAAGTCAAGAAATAAAAAAATAAGCAATAAAATATTACGACAGGAACTTACTAGGAAAGGCTATTATTTTATAGCCATTCCTAGTAAGTTTCAATGTGAAATATTCGAACGATGAAAAGAAATATAATTAGAGTTGCTTTTAGCATTCTTCATTCCAAACGAGACATTTTCAATGAAACAAGGAGCTGACCTAGGAATAAGAATCGAAGAGAAGTATATTTTACAAGAATCCATACATAGTCGCCTCCCGCCTTAATAGGTTACTTCTAGGCAAGCGTGCTTCACCGTCGACCTCATCATCGCTTACCATCAGGCGAGGTAATGATCAAAATGTGAACCCATTAAAAAAATATGCAACAGACTTTAATGCATAACCAGCTTATGTTCCCAGTACTGGGACACAGGCTTCCTGTGTTTAGAGTGGACTAATCCACCACGTGGGCCTTCTGCGGGTTGATCACATGTCTTCAAATTATTATATCTAGAACATGTCGGTTTTCTCACTATGTTTTCCTTAATTTTGTGTTTATACTGGTATAAAGTGATGTGATTGGCTTGGTTTAAATGCACAAGCTACAACCTCGTAAGTCGGGGACGTTAGCATCCACTAATGCCCATTTTAGTACGATTTAAATTAATTGACAAAGTCATCTATGTGGAAGCTCTACAGATACGTACAATATATCTTTATTGCAACTTCTAGAAACGTCCCATAGTTCTATGACTAGTAATATCTTCTAAAAAAATATTTTCATATTCTAGGTAATTTGAATTTTTCATTCACTTCAAAATCTTCAACTATCAAACTGAATTATTCATCAGCACTTTAATTGTCGGGTGGAGTATTAAATCCATCTGGCTTGGCAACACTGTTGATGCCGAAAAGTGTTGCCATGCGAACGGCTCTAGTCGGATTAAAAGTGAAAGTAAATTAGTAAAGAAATAAAAATGATGGCAACATTTTTATTTCAATGTTTATTAAAATTACTTAAATGATGTAATTTTGTTAAAAATAAAATCATCTGTGTTCGTCAGAGAAGCCATTTTGTACATTTTCAACTACAATTTATAATTTTTTTAGAAGAAAAAACGTCACGGGAGTCGTTCGTTGAATAGAATATTCTTGTTCAACAAAGTATTATTTAGAGGGTGCGCAGTGTCGTTATTTCAAAAGGACGGTATCTATGTATCAAATTCGAGACTCGTGAACAAAATAAAGTTATAAAGGACCCTACTGAATTTGAGGTGACTTTGACGGCAATCTAAATAAAATCTGATGAAACTAAACTTAATGATTTTTATCCCATCATCTCCGTTTGTGAAATAAAAAAAAAGAATTGCTTTCTCATAAAAATCAATAATAATTCAGTTTAAATCGAAAATCCTCGTCACCTGGTCACCCAAGGCTTCCGTTTAAATTACTTCTATACGCCGGTTGGCCCACAAAGAGCTTTATTGGATTTTTCAGGCGCCTTTTGAGTAAAAAAGAGGTTATGATTCAGATGCAGTCTTCAGCGGAATACCGGTTATGACACCCGTTGGATTTCATTAAGAACTGGAAATTATATCGGACGTTTTATTCTGACTATCAGTATCAAAGAAGAATTTTTCATTGATTTTGTGGACTGAATCTTCCTGGAACTTTCAAGTGCTGAAATGTAATGTATAATGTAATGTTAAAATACACCTTCCTCTGATCTGCACAGATAGTCAACAGGGTTCATTCAGAGTTGTGTAGGTCAGATGGGTAATCGATCATTGTAAAATACGGGTTTCAAAAAAAACAGTTATGTACCGTAGAATGGGGTTACTTTAAATCGCGGGGCGACATTGATCGAAACTTCTTTTAGAAACTTAAGTGCAAATATTGAGAAAACGGAACTTACTACCCGACTTTTTCTTTTCGTGTTGGCAACACTGATTGTCAGCCATCTTTCCCTTAGAAGCATAGGCGAGTGCGGCGGCTCGTTTTGCATAAAACAATTGAAAAGGTGAGTAACTACATATTAATATCTTTTTTTAGCCTGCAAAACTTTGTCCGTAACTAATTCGCTTTGTGTCTAGGCATAATGCAATTTATATTGGGTTAGTTTAACTTTAATTTGTAAACTATAAAAAAATATTGTGATTTCCTAACCTCAAAATTTGCTTGTGTTATTGGCAAAAAATTAACGCGGGGTGACATTGATCAACAGGCTGGGTGAGATTGATCGTGTGATCGAAGTAACCCTACGTTTTAAAGTAAGGGTGTGGTTAACTACTTTTATCCGATTCTTATGGTTCTTTATATATTATTATTAATCTATTGCTTCAGAAACATCATGCCGCGAGATTACAAAAAAAAAACCGGAACGAGAAGATATATAATCTACAGTGACGAATTATTAAATGAAGCTTTGTCAAGAGTAGTGACAGGAGCTATGTCTTTAAGGGCTGCATCCAGAGAATATGATATTCCTTTTGGAACTCTGTACAATAAATATAAAGGAAACTTTACTAGAACTCCAGGTGCACAACCTATTTTTAGCCATACCGAAGAAAAATCTCTGTTGAAGGCGGCAGCAAAATGTTCTGACTGGGGTTATCCTTTAACCGCACTTGATTTGAGGTTTTTAGCAAAAGCTTATTTAGACAGACAAGGCCGACATGTTGCTAGATTCCAAAATAATCTCCCAGGCCCCGATTGGGCATATTCTATACCAAAAAGGCACAAGGACGAATATTCGAAATACTGCCCAATGAATAAGGAATGTTGATTGTTGTTTAGTCAGTAGACATTGTACTTAATAATTTAATTTAAAAATAAGAAAAGAACTGATTAGAATACAATTTTCTGTGATTTGATAGTTAAACTATTGCTTATTTCTAAGTAAAAACAAATTATGTTCCTAAGTCGTAAAATAATGACTGATTAGAGTAAAATCTGTTTTATTTATAATGATCAAAGTTTCACAAGCAGCATTAAAGCATTAAAATGCTTTAATTTGATTTTTTTTTCCGTAGTATCGTTTCGGGTTTACTTTCGAATTCCATAGTAAAAACATGGGTGATCAAAGTATCCCCACTCACGGTTTAACTTTGATCGCTTACTTTTAATTTTTTTTTTCTTAAATTATTAAAATTTAGCATGTTAAAATTACCTTATCCAAATCTACACAAAAAACCGACAATTACGTTTTTAAATAATAATAATTTCGCAAAAAATGAGAATGCTACAGTCATATAAAGTTAAAAATTGATCAAAGTATCCCCATTTTACGGTATTCGGTTAGACGGCAACTGTTTTTTTTTTAATGAAATCCTTTGCGACACACTAAAGCCCTTGTCAAACAGACAGAAGAAAGCGAATCGAACCGAATCCGAAGCGATAACGAACCGATATGATACATCAAACTGGTTGCAGCGAACCGAAGCGTGGCAGTTGTATTAGCTGGCTTTTTATGAACGACGTCAAACAGAGCAAATACGCCTTCACATCGGTTCGGTCACGCTATCGGATCGCTTTCGCTTTTCTATGTGACTGGATTTAAACAATTACATACATTACAAATAAAAACGCCTCGCTTCACATTCGCCACGCCTGTCTGTTTGACAAAGGCTTAAGATTTTTTCCTGGATTGTGTCAGAAGTTTCATTAAAATCCGTTCAGTCATTTCGAAAAATAAGGACTTCAAAGTTTGTTTTAATTTTGTTTCTTTATAATCTGCTTCCACGCTCTAAATAGTTTCCACATAACATTTTCAGATAAGAATATTTTCTTGTAAAATATTTAAGGAGCGTGATTTTTGGGTGGGTATTCGTTTACGAACTTATTTTTGTACGAAGATAGATATTGTTAATCTTGCAAAGCTAATATCACCTTCCAGTATTTTTTATGACACGATACGCTATCAGATTTTATAACCGAAAACCACAATTTACGACCCTTTTCAGTCACGTTCGTTGATTTAATATCCTAACATTAGCTTATTATTTTTTGCTTACACAAACGAAAAACAAGGCGGTATAAAATATTCATGTAAAAAGATATTAACCCAAAAATATTCACATAAAGGGTATTTTGTATTGCGGTATAAAATCGGTGATAGTAATGATCCGTGGGTGTAGGAACGAAACGCGGAATTAATGTCGCGGTTTCGAACCCGCCTGTATTAATGTGTTTTTGAATGAATGGAATTCCCGTTCACTCATTCAGATAAAATAGAGTGTGTTGGTGGAATTGTGATAGATAAAGCTGGAAGTGATTGTTTGTGCAGTTCACTTTGTTGTTTCCAAACAAAACGTCGAATTATTGTAACCACCGATGTTATATATTCAATAGCCCTTTACGTACCGGGGTCACGGTAAATCATAAGTCCCGCGACCCCGACAGGCTGGCACTCTGGAGGGGGGCCCCGTCATTTTTGCTGACACTCTTTGAGGCGCGCGTGGAACACAACGCGCCGTCGACCCGGGCATGGTCCATGGTCGGACAGCGAGTTGCCCATTACTCGCTGCCCGCATGCACACGGGGAACAGATTACATATAAAGTTAATATAGGTATTGTTCTTCATACGGTACAGCTGTGGTAGTTCAGTGGTCTTCGTGCTTCGAAGACCACTCTAATGTACATACGAGAAACTATTTTTAGGGTTCCGTACCTCAAAAGGAAAAAAACGGAACCCTTATAGGATCACTTTGTTGTCCGTCTGTCCGTCCGTCTGTCAAGACCCTTTTTCTCAGGAACGCGTGGAGGTATGAAGCTGAAATTTATATCAATTACTCAGGTCTACTGTCCCTTGAAGCTGTGAAAAAATCAAACTTCTAAGCCAACGCAATCAAAAGATACAGCCGTTTATGCCGCAAATTTTCGACACTTGCAAGGGAATCAAAACCTACTGGGTGCTTCCCGTGAACTCAGAATCTTGAAATTTGGTACGAAGCAACGTCTTATAGCATAGATAAAGAAAAAATTACGAAAACCATAAATTTTTAGTAACATCACATAATATATATTTTTTAATAATTTTAAACTTACTACCCATTTCCTCATAAACGCGTAGAGGTATTAAATTGAAATTCATATCAAATACTCAGGTCTATAATACCTTTAAGCTGTAACAAAATCAAACTTCTATGTCAACGCAATCAAAAGAAACAGCAATTTAAGCTGCATATTTTGAAACTCGCAAGTACTCGCAAGGGAATCAAAACCTAAAGGGTACTTCCAGTCGACCTAGAATCTTGAAATTTGGCATGAAGCAACGTTTTATAGCACACATAAAGGAAAAATTCCGAAAACCTTAAATTTTCGTAATGAACGAAATTTGTAAACCTTGCAGGTTTGTACGGAACCCTCGGTGCGCGAGTCCGACTCGCACTTGGCCGGTTTTTTTTTCCTTCAAATTAACATCAAAGTTCCAGTTTACTCTAAGGCACAAAAACTGTAAAAGTCATGATAAAGCTATAGACAGATTTTATTCAAGCCACGAATCTTACCTAGTTGTATTTAATGGGCTGTGGAGGTCTGATCTGCTACATTCGGTTAGATAAGATCGGCATCTATTATTAACTGTATTGGGGTCGGCACCCCAATACAGTTAATAATAGGCTTTTTTTATCGTGGTAAAATCATCAAATGAGTCCTCCCACCCAGGGCAGAGCGGGAGGAACTGTCAGACTCGTACTGACTAAAATCCACGTAGTCCTTCAATAGCCATATAGTCACGGTAATTCGTGAGTCCCACGACCCCGGCAGGCTTTGGCCCTCTAGAAGGGGACGCCGTCATTTTGCTGACACTCTTTGAGGCGCGCGTGGAACACAACACGCCGTCGACCCTGGCATGGTCCATGATCGGACAGCGAGTAGCTCATTACTCGCAACTATCGTGCCCAGTGAGGACCTGTGTCATGCGGTACTTCAGGACGCCGTGACACCTATCCAGCCACTCCTCAAAGAGGAGTCTTACCGCCGCTATTGTAGCGTGCCCGAGTTAATAATAGGCTAGTCAGATGATATGGATAAGGCTTAGATTCCTCAATTCATATTTTTGACGGCACTGTTAGAGCAGTGGCTAAACGTTCAACAGATGCGCAGCGTGTTCCGGGTCTGCGTGTTTGTGAGTTTCAATGTTAATAATCGCAGCCACGATACGAGAGAAAATCCAAGTGAGGGGTGGGGTCTATAAAAAAAATTTTTTTTTTAGACTTCAAATCCTGTTCGCGGACGCGTGACCCCGGTACGTAAAAGGCTATTGAAAGACACCGTGAATTTTAGTCAGTACGAGTCTGACAGTCCCTCCCGCTCTACCCTGGGTGGGAGGACTCATTTGATGATTTTACCGGGTAATAAGAAAAGAACTATTCGTGATACCAGCACTTATAACTACCACAGTTGATTCAAATTTATATATTCATCCAATAATAAGAATTCTAGTCAAAACTTTCCGTTTAACTCACAGTACACGATGCAAAGCAGACGTTTGCTAGTATCCGTTACATGAGTAGTCCGGACTGTTGCGAAACTTTCTCTGTTGCTAACTTGGGCGGTTGGGCCGCTCACTTGGCCTACATTTTGTCTCTGGCTGGGGAATTAGGGCCATAGAACACGGGACTTGCGGCGACGACCACTGCAGTTGAATCATTAGGAGGTAGGCCATTGAAAAGTGATTCCCAATTATACCAGTAACTGGGTTAAACGATACTTATGGTGGCATACCATGACGTCCCACTGTGGGAAAGCGACAGAGCTATACAAGTCGTCTAGCGCCATCTCGTTCCCACAGCTGAACTACTCACTACTACTACTTAAGTCGTCATGGTAAGTCACCTGGCTGTCAGAATTTCAAGCTCTGACTTATAGTAACGACTGCCAATGATCTACAATTAATATCCAGGACTAAATGCTTCCGAGACACGGAGGAAACTCACTATGATAGATGGTTACCTATCCATAGATTAACCTGAAAAATCTGTTTGGCTGTAATTATTTAACAACAAACACATTTTTTGTGAAGCACTTGTGTGATATTTAGAATTATCCACTTTTAAAAATACTTTTTATAAAATTAATAAACAAGACGACTTAGGTACTTACTTTTATTGCTAATCAATTAAGAAAACTTGCATATAACTTTTCATTTAGTGGCCCAACATTTAAAGATATGGGTGTCTACAAAATTTTCATATTCAAGGAAGTAGAATATTTTACGTTGCTAAGTGCATTTCGCGGAGTCAAACTTTCGAACTTTTGAAAAAGATTCGATAACTTTTTTCGCAGTCAACGCAAGTTGTTTAACATTTAAGTACTCCATTAAATATTGTTGTTTTTTTCATTTCAGTTGTAAGTTTAACATATCTAAATAAGGCTTATTTATAAAGTCTGTCCATCTGTCTGTCTGTCCGCAGCTTAGCTTAGAGACGCACAGAGGCCTTGTCACAAGATTATCGTAATTTACGTACAGCGTACTTAAAGCTTTACGAACGAAGAACAATATTTTCTTCAAATTAACGTCAAAGTTTCCGTTTACTTTACATCACAAAAACGTGCAAGTCATGCTAGGACCCCAGACAAATTCTCTTCACTGTAAGAATGTTGAGGACATTCTTCTTTCTTTAAATAAAATATATGGCATCTGTTTTGGAATCGAGTTCACTCAATATGATATATAACAAAAAAAAAAAAAACTTTAAAAAAAATACTATAAATACACCCTTAGAAATAAAACCCTTCTTCACCCAGTCCTCTTTAACAATCGACGTCACGCTACAACTCCACGAAAGCGTATAAACAGCCAGGGCCGGCACACATGTCTGCAGAGCTGTCTAATAGAATCTGCATAACAGAGGACTGTACGTATAACTACTGCCTTGGCTCCAAACTCGACACGAAGTCACCGTCGCACTGTACGCGGCCAGTTTGTACCATTGCCTCACTTGGAAAGTGTTTGGTACAGTTTCTGCGAGAACTTTGGTAAGATGAGATGCAAACGAGCATATCATGTTTTTGCTAAGTTCAGAGGACACCGTGGATTTTAGTCAGTACAAGTCTGACAGTCCCTCCCGCCCTGCCCTGGGTGGGAGGACTCATTTGATGACTTTACCACGAAAAAAAAAAAAGTTCAGGTACTTTTTAGTGAGACTATCTGAGTGTTCTATTGGTCAATACACGACTGCTGTAGGTTCGTGAAACAAGGGCATCAGTAAGGTAACTCAGTATTAATTGCCCTTACTTGTTGTTACTTGTCATTGTAGGTCTTAGGTTCAAATTAGCTAATAGCATTACTCTTGTAAATCGTGTGTGTATATAGGTATATTTCTTTTTTTGTAGCACTAATTTTAGTAAGGACTTCCCCATTGTTACCAGGACTACGTTTTACTCACACATCTAAGTATACAAAAATTGTAACAATCTGTAAAACCATACCATATTTTAAAAGAGTAACCATGGAGTTTCTTGCCTTGGTTCTTCTACATGGAATCGACCAACCCGAACCAAGCACCTGCTGTCGACGTTTTATAAGTGGCCCTCATAGGCCCCTATGTGAAATAAAAACATTTGATTTTGATTTTGACTCTGTGTAATTTATTGTATCACTATTGCTCTCAAAAACAGTGAAAGAAAACTGGCATGTCCTAGAACCAAATAACAGAAGTCGTGACATCTGCTAACACACTGGGCCCGCGTTGTGGATGGTCCCTCTCCTTCTCAAAGAGAGGAGGCCTGTGCCTCGGCAGTGGGAACTTTAAGACTGGTATAGGGGTGTAGGTATTAGCAAAGGCCCAGTTCTATGTGACGAAGTCAATAATGGTTACTGTAAAAATATAAAGTCGCGATTCGTGACCCACTGATAGACTTATGGCTTATTGTATTCACAAGCGGTTACATTAATATTTCTTTCTACGCAACTGCTGTCGCAACACTTGTAGGTACGGCAGCTGAAGGAGGAGAGAATCCGCAACCAATCATAATCGGACTGTTTAGAGTGAGTGAGCAGTGTGACGGTAATCAGGCTTGTTTTTGACATAATTTTCAAAAGAGACAACAAACACTGCGCTCGATACTTAAATGCGTAAAATTGGATACCGGAATAATTGTTTAATTATATATTTACCTATATTGAATGTTTCAGCTCAGTTAAACAGGAGCTAGCTAAGGCCCGGCGCCCATTATCGGCATCGGCAAGGAACAGGATCCTTCGGCATCCTACATGCAAGCGCACACTGTCGGAAACTATGCTTTGGCATGCTGCAACGTTCTTAGGGATGACGAGGCGTCCTTTAGCATGCCGCACCGTCCTGTAGCTTGGCGTCTCAATATCGTATTTCTCGTCAAAACAGTCTCAGAGTTGTTACAAGCTAGTTGTCTGAGTTGTATTTAATATTGTGGACTGGGATGTAGTGCTCATAGTAGCTCTTGCTGAAGTAGAGTGAGTCAAATGATTCAAATGGCGGATGCCTCTCCTCGCTCCGCAGGGCAAGTTATCCCCGAGTGGTGCCTCGGCGCCGGCAGCGTACCGAAGGATGCCGAAGCATCCCGAAGCATTCTTAAGGCAGCCGATATAGCAGCCTCAAGCATACCGAAGCGGTATTTTTGTTATTACGACCATATATGATGGAAATTTCTACTTTATTGTCATTATGTTAATGTATATTACTAGTTACCTAAAATCCTCAGTCGTGCCGATGCCGATAATGGGCGCCGGGCCTAAGTGTTCCGTGGTAGATATTTGATCAGGATATTGGCATACTTGTTTGCAGTTGAGTTATTGTTCAACAGTTCCAGAGAGGTTGTCCACTTCGCTAATAGTTGTCAAACTGCAACAAACTATGTCAGGAATTGAGTCGTCGCGTCGTCATGACGACATCCATTCAGTTTGAGATAGTTGATTTAAATTTGAAAAGTTATAAACATAGAAACATGGAATACCTTCTACGTGTTTTTGGAAGGAACCGTCTCAATAGTATCGCTTATTAATAAAATAATTGTGTATCTATCCCTTTCATCTACCTATTTTCTATTTTTTGGAGGTAAGTCAGAATTTAAACAAATGTGCAAAGGGTTTCAAATTGGTTGGTTGCAGTGGCAAAATTAAGTAGTTTGTTTCTTTTGATACAAACTAAACTATTGGTTCACATATTACTAATCTACAGGATAAAATCAGATTATTTAAAAAAAAAACTAAACGTACTCCTTCATGTATATAAGATCACGGCTGTGGTTAATCCAATAGTTGACTCAATTATTTTCATAACAGAAAACTGAGTTGTGAGGAAGTTTGGAAAGAGAAAAATAAATGTTTGCCCAGAAGTGGGGCACATTATTAATATTTCTACATGAAACTTTTTTTTTTAATTTATACCTTTCTCATAATGTGTTCAGAATGTTACTAGCTAATCTTCTTCGACCTTTCGCATTTTCTCACTCGTAAAACCTTTGCTGTAAACCACAGTAGGGGTCCACCTTATCAGCGTGCATACAACAGACTAGGAATGCAAATTCTCTACTCTTATTGGCGCTGTGTTGTCTTGTTCAGCAGTTAATTATCTTTTACAATTGTTTACTAGATAGTGTTTGGCGTTGTTCAAAAGCATGTATTACGGAGATTGCTTGTTTGTTGGTTTGTTTGTCTTTCTGTGCTTGTAATGTGAAGGGTGGAAAGGTGAACGAGAGGATGGTTCTGGTGTATTTTTCGTAGCTATGTGCAGATGTTTTTCTCACTAAATAATAATTTTGTTACCGCTCTATGTCCAGTTCCTTTAGACAATATTTCTAAAGCTTTTGTAACACTCTTAGCATCGAATGGTGCTAGAAAATGCTTCTGATAAGTCATTGAGACTTCATTGACCAAAATAATGCTTCTTTAATGCTATTGGCAACTTCGTTCACCACAATAATGCCAATAATATGAGCCTGTAATGCCATTAACCAGCTATTGTAAATCTGATTAGGGCTTAATGCACTATAATTTGTGCCCAAATAATCACAACAGTGGTCGTATAAACGTTTACTACCTTCCTTCTAGGTTGACCAGCGAGATGCCATACAAAAAAAAAATTGGGTTTCTACCACGCTGCTCGGCTCCCATTGGTCAAAGCGTGATAGCTTATAGCCTTCTTCGATATTTGGACTACTATTGAGCTTTACAATATTAAGTATAGATATAGGTAATGCTAGTAAATGTCTATCTGAAAATGCTAAAAGGTCACAGAAATGTTGTTAACCAGCCGTTGTACAGCTTTGATGTGTTACTTGACGTGCTACAGAATACAGGATCCGTTTGAATGTCGTGGGTACAATTAATTCACAGAACACAGAATAGGTAATAACATCATCGAACTGTATTCACTTGCAAATTCTTGGCTATGCTTAGAAACAACAGTTCGACGTTTATTACGATATCGCTGGTGAATTTCTGGTGCGAGAAGTGTTGTGGACTCGTGTCACTGATAATATAATGAAAGATCGCATAAAACATTGTTATATTTAGGCACAGGTGCAGTCACTCGAAGTTGTTTTTGATATAGAAATAATATTTGAGCATTGAAATATTAAGTAAGTCGGTTCAATAAGACGTGGTGAAGTTATCACCTGGTGGCGTACCATAACGTAATTCCAGTGTGGGAACGAGATGGCGCTAGACGACTTGTATAGCTATGTCTCTTTCCCACAGTGGAATCACTCTCGCTTTAAGACGTCATGGAAGACCACAACTCGAGGATCAGAAAATAATTGTTGGCAAGTAAAATATTACAAAAGACATAAAACACGTTGACAAATAATACCTAACTCAGGATTTGCGCCTTAAGGCACTTAAATACTAGACGAAAGAAGCTTTCAATAAAAATACGTCCAAAAGATTTATTGGTATATCTGTCTGTCAATTCACACATTACATAGTAAATGTTTTCAGTCCTCAATACATTTTCTGTTTACATTTGAAGGTCATATTCAGTCACGTAGTCAATTGATCTTCTATTGTCCTTACATACAAGTTAAATAAACTTGGAGGGGCTGAATGCCTTGAAGATTGATTACGCTATTGGTTGTTATAATATATTACAGTTTTGGGACAGTCAGGCATCGTGGATCAACAGTAGATGGAACAGGCACTAATTGGTCCTTTGAATGATTTTTTTAGCTATTGCATAGCTTTTATCGTAGGCTTTGAGCGCGGCGATCGAATCAAGAAATTTCGTAACAAAAATAAACCTAACACTGTCACTGTCACATCTGTCTTGTCAACGTGAATGAATGATGTTTCACTTGACTGACGTGGCTGACCATAGCCTAATTAGTAGAGTAACTTCCCATAGAGCAACGATGAGATGATATTCTCGTTAAATATTCGCAGTAGGCTATATTTTTTTCTTCTTTTTTCATAAATAAAATAAATAAATAATTATAATTGCATAAGTTGATAACAAATGCTATGCAATAGCATTACCGCAGCAGTCCCGGAGTGCCACACGTATTTTTTTTCACCATAATGGTTGGTACCAAAATTATTGTTGTTCATGTTCTAAGTACTATTGCTCAGTATTTATCACACAACACAACCATCAATGATAACAATGTAGGTAACAGTTAGTATATAAACCTAATATAGCTTTTACAGAATATAATATCATCCTCACTCGTTACAAAATATCACATCTAGGACCAGTTCATCTCAGTCATATCTAGATCTGTATGCATTGGCTCACCAATGCTATTTGTTCGGTCCGTGTCGATCGCCATATCTCATGGTGACGCGCTATTGATCAAACTACTTGTATAGCATGTGTTCCTAGTACTTTTGATAGATAACTTTGTTGGACTAGTTTATATTTCAGTTGATTTATTCATTGATGCATGTGTTATTTGTGACCAAGCGTTTATTATACGACCGAAATTGTATGTCCTGAAGATATTTTATTACTAGTGGCTGAGCAATTGCTGCTACGCTGCTCTGTTTTGCTGCTACGATATAGGAGAAATTCGTAGTGCAGGCAACGTTTTTGTTTATAAAATAAACTACTCGTACCATAATTTATTCGATTATTACTTTCCGGAATCAATGCGATTTAGCGAATCTGCGATTTTTGAAACTGAAAGTAGTACTAGCAGTTTTGGAGGTAAATGGCAGGTTTGCTCAAAGAACGTCGCACCTCAACCGCTTATGCAGCCTTCAATCCTCGTGGTTAATAACGTCATTTACTTTACGTCACCAAAACGTGAAAAGTCGTGATAAGTCCTTTGGTCGTTTTATCTAAAGTTGTATTAGGAAAACGAGATTAGCAGTGATATTAGAATCATAAAAGTTAAAAAAAAACACACGACCCAATGTTAATCAAACTACTTGTACATCATGTGTTCCTAATTTGTTTGTTATATAACTTGCAAGACTGGTTTACGTTTTTTTTTTTCGTGGTAAAATCATCAAATGAGTCCTCCCACCCAGGGCAGAGCGGGAGGGACTGTCAGACTCGTACTGACTAAAATCCACGGTGTCCTTTAATAGCCCTTTACGTTCCGGGGTCACGGTAATTCGTACAGTCCCGCGACCCCGGCAGGCTTTGTCCTCTAGAAGACTGGTTTATGTCACGGGATTTTTATTCATAGTTGCATTTGTTATTCCATGAGTACAACACAACTTACGAGTATTACATTGAATTATATGTGCATGAGAATGAGGCATTTTACTTTGTACGAAGATCTTTTATGGAAAAGGAGTATGTAGTTACCTAAGGAAAAGTCTTTGTTTTTTTTTGTAGACGAATTCTTTTTGATATGGTCATTGTATATTTCGACTTTCATTTGCTACAGGTTTAATCTTATTCTTGTTGTTTGCTAGCGCTTCTGTTTTAGGTGAACAAATTGTTTCGAGTTTGCAAATTTTGATAAAGAAAATGTTTTGTCATAAAAGCAATAAAAAGCTTCTGCTATAAATAATATCAGGTGGCCTATCATAACGTCTTCAAGCGTGAGTAGATCCGCTGTGGGAAAGCGAAAGAGCTAGACAAGTCGTCTGGCGCCATCTCGTTCCCACAACTGAACTACTCACGCTTTAAGATGTTATGTTAGGCCACCTGATCTCAATACGAGTTTATAGTTATGTGAAATAATTTAGTATTTTCTTGAGCAAGTAGACCTAATCTATATATATAAAAATGTTATGTTAGTTTGTGTACGCTTCAAAAACTCAAAAAGTGCTGCACCGATTGAGCTGAAATTTTAGCATGATATAATCTGCATCAAGGATTGTTTTTATCTATTTTTTGCATCAGTCACATATCCGCGACCGCGAAAAATCTGTTTTTTTTTTTGTGCCACAGCGACGCGTGGCAGGGTACAGCTAGTTTCATATAAATTTACGAATCTACATGATAAAAATTGCAACTGTATCCCCCAGATTACATGCCAAGTATAATTTTCTGTTCGATTGCTGGCGCATCGATATAAATTACGTAGAACGGTGCGTTGCCAACAAAATGTGTGCAGACGTAGGTAATGCATACGGAATGCACAAACATCTATACTAATATTATAAAGAGGAAACCTTTGTATTTTTGTATGTTTGTATTGAATAGGCTCAAAAACTACTGGACCGATTTCAAAATTTCTTTTACCATTACTTAGAGGTATTCTTCCGAATCCGTATAGGCTATATTTTATCCCGGAAAATAGATAGAATTTTTCGTGGTAGTGAAAATTATAAATAAATAAATAATGGTTAGAGATGTATGGTTGACTTCTATAGAAAAGTTGTAGAACTCAATAATGCCTACAAAAAAGTCCACAATAGTATAAATCAAACATTTATATTTTAGCCATTATAACCACTTTTCCATAGAATAAAAGTAATTAAAATTATTAGTCTATGTTTATTGATCATATTATCGTCAAATACTAATCCTTATCCAAATAAACTATTTTTTGAGCAAGATTGTTTCAATAGCTATAAATTACTTTTCCATTCAAAAGATATTACGAATTTAAAATTGTGAGAGAGCTTAAAAAATAAATATCCACCCGTGCGAAGCCGGGGCGGGTCGCTAGTCATAAATATACGAGTTATGAGGAGGCTTCCTTGCAAGCTTGGGAATTTAGACTAAGTTAGTGCTGCCGGGTTTAGCATTCTCTTGGTCTATTGGACACATAAGACTACTTTGTTTCGGAAAGAGCTGATCACCATTTGACCTATACCTACTAATTTGAATTTTTCATCAAAAGATTAGCGCAAAGCAAATATGCTTTGCGTTTACGTCATGTACTCGAAATAGTGCCTCTAAAAGGAGTTTGTTTGGAGTAGTAGGTACTGCAGAAATTAACCAAAGAATGTTTAATCGCTTTGACTGATGGTGGGGCCTATGAACTCTGGCACTTTCTAAAAGAAAGAAGTTTAAGATAAAATAATATTCTAGAAATTTTTGAGTGCACATCCAACCAAGATGTGATTTTTCCCGGACCAATCTCATAATCTTGTGGTTGTAACAGTTACCTCCTTATGTAAACCTCCACAATTTCCTACTTGTAAAAATTCTAATCCTAGAAGCGCAAAGACTTTCGCGGAAAAATATGGCGCAGACAATTTTCCGAAGAAACCACGATATGCATTATATTTTCATTCTCACCTCTATAAAGAATATTTCGCGAAAAAATCCCCACTCAGGATAGCACGTGCAGTATTTATTTCTTGAACATAACTTGCGTCTTAAATTGGAGAAAAATCTTAACTCGAGAGAAAACTACAATAAATTCCTTTTCTCATTATAAAATTGACGTTTAATTTAATATTATTGCACTTTATAGTTAGTCGGGTTTTTGAAAAGTTTCTTGTAAGATGTAGGAAACAGTTTTATCGGTTTACAATAAACTTTATGTTGCAAATTGAAGTTAAGTTCGAGTTGTTAGAAAAGTGCAGCAAGGAAATGTGTTGTTCGGGACTTTTTGGAGAGGTTGGTTGGCATTTTGTGTGGAGAATTTGGTGACCGTGGTCCGCGTTATGTAAAGTTTATTTTATGTTTTGTTAGTACATACCTTCTTAATTTCATGGCTGTGGCGAAGAGAAGTTTCATGATTCCATCTGTGTATGTTTTCGCATTTATTGAATAATAGATTTAATGCACTACGTTGTATGATGGTGTTTCTTTAATAAAATAAAAAAACAGAAAAGTGAAACGCGAATATGTATTAGAATAACACAGACAGGAATCCATTAATTTCAGTTTTCAACTGTTACGCGTTTAGTAAAAACTTTGATTTTTTAATTGAAAATATAGAATTAATGTATATCGATGACGGATATATTTTAAAGAGTAATTTTAGGGATACGTTTTGAAAAGTTAATTAATCAATTACTGAGCTTCTATAGCAGTCTCTTTTTGGACCTTCCGCCTCCCAAATCCAGGCTCAAAAACACTTTATCCTAATGACACCAAGCCTAGACTTAAGCCTGATGTTCATGATAGTACTAATTCGTTTCAGATGTCTCATTCCCTCAGTATGTACTCAACCTTATCTGAACATTTAAGTGCTTACATAAATGTTATCACGAATCCTTGTAACTTTCCTAAGCGTAATTTAAAAGCCTTTTACGTAGAAATTCTTGAGTTCAATGTGTATGTATGCTTTTAGAAATTTTACGATTTGAAGATGTAGAAACTGAAGCACTTTGAATATTTATATGTTCAAAGGAATTATAATATGACTGCACTTAAAAAGATCGCATTGGAGCAGTTTTCATTTATTTAACAGTATAAAAGCAAGTTAGTTAAAGTAGTTTTTGACAGAATGAAACAAAAAAGATTTTTTTTCAATTTTCAAAAAGTTTAAGAAAACGTAAGTTCATGATACTTTTTGTTTACATTAAAAATATAAGACCAATTTAGAAGACTTACCACTGGCTGTATTTTTCAGCAGTCGATCGTTCAACAACGCCAAGTGTTCCATCAACACTTTCATCTCTGACAGTTATATTTTAATCTCAGCTACAAATTAAATCTAATTCATGAAACCTAGTGATAGATTACTCGCCAGCTAACAAGACATTTCTAAGGACAATGACCAACTGACGGACAATTGTCTCTCCGTAACAAATCTAGAATATCATCAATCAAAGAAGATTAATCCCTCACGATATCAATAAACAAAAACCTTTATTATGCCCGCAAAAAGTCTTACAATGTCCGTTTACAATCAACCATCGGCCTTGACGTGTCTTACTCAGATAATAAGTTAGTACAGAAGTTCCACTACAAACAAATATTTTTTAGATTGTTCTGGGGAAAAGGTTATTTAAAAAAAACCTTGTTAGTACAACAGTATCAGAAATATCTTTAATTTTCCTATACACTTGAATACTTGCAAACCATTAATTTTACCAACTCGAGTTATTCTTACGTTATAAGGTTTTTTTAAACTTTATATCGGACATACTCGTAACCCCCCCTCCATATCTTACCATATAATCTCTCTGAGCGCTACTTCCAACCAGCCTTTACAGTGTGCGTCTAGGATATCTCGCCACCTCTTTCTGCGCTAACCTCTATCATGAGACAGCCATTGCGTGAATTGTTGAATATTTACCATTACCTAGTGGTCGTTAGGGAGGTCGCGGGACTGTACGAATTACTGTGACCTCAGAACGTAAAGGACTATTGAAGAACACCCTGGATTTTAGTCAGTACGAGTCTGACAGTCCCTCTCGCTCTGCCCTGGGTGGGAGGACTCATTTGAAGATTTTACCACGATAAAAAAAAAAAACAACTCTCAAAATAGTCAAAGAAAACATCGTGAGGAAACCGAGTTGTCATAGAGACAAAAATTCGAAGACATATATTAAGTGACATTAACCAGCTTTCACTGGGTCTGTGTGGTAGGTTATGGCCCGCGTCCTCTCACAGGCAGGAGGCCTGTGTCCCAGCAGCTGGAACATAAGGCAAAAAGTGCATTGAGGTTTATTTTCATATAGCAGTGTTCCTTCAGCCTTTAGGAGGACCTCGTGGCTAAATAAATACAGCCGTACAGGCCGATCTTCCGGATTAAGCCGCGCTTGCCATGGTTGGTCAGTGGATGGGTGACCATCTGTCATAGCGAGTTTCCTCTGTGCCTCGATAAGCACGTAAAGCCGTTGGTCCCGGCTGTCATTTGTAGATCTTTAACAGTCGTTACTGTTAGTCAGAAGCTCTAAAGTCTGACAATGAATCTTACCATGGGGTATCGTATTACCCAGTTACTGGGTTGTGGAGGTCAGGCAGGCAGTCGCTTCATGTAAAATACTGATATCCAGCTGCATCTGGTTTGACTGGAAGCCGACTCCAATATAGTTGGGAAAAGGCTAGGTAGATGATGAACCAGTTTCATTGTGTCTGTGTGGTAGATTATGGCCCGCTTCCTCTCACGGGGAGGAGGCCTGTGTCTCAGTAGTTGGAACATTATAGACTAATGGTGATTCACTTTCATAAAAAGTGCATAGAAGTTTACTTTCATATACCAGTGTTCCTTCTGCTTTTATCTATGGGCTATGTAATTGTACGTCGTATGGCCAGCCAAACAAGACAAATGTTCGCCTGTCGAGATCGCCGCATCGATACGCGATGTCCCATCCCCATTACAAGATGTTAGAAGTTTTGTAGATAAGCCTTCGTTATTTATATGGTGTTTGGTCTGGTGTAAGTAGCTGATTAACGGTTTTGTTCCTTTGGTTATGTAGTGTACTGGGTTAATGAGATGTCAAATATTATTTTGGTTACAAAGATTTTCTTACGAATTAGAATCTTAACAAGGATTACTATTGTATTTTTTATTATGTATACTCGATAAAAAATAACTTACAGTAAAAAAATATAAAACAGAAACCGTATTTGAGTTCGAAAGCCAATTTCAACTCATAACTTTAAACAACAGATTGAAGAATGAGTACGACTCTTTATAAAGTCAAATACCAAAATGAAAGTGTGTGTGTACATATTGAAATATTTATAAATCCTTCTAAATATTTCAATATGTACACACACACAGTAAGACCCGAAATAGCATTTTGTGAACGTTTCCTCAAGGTTTAGATTTCACCAAGCAGGAAAATCTTGGTGCCCTTTTTATGTGCTTTTCATACGCTAGTATTATATTATCTGTGGTGTGACTGAAAAACCACTATATCAATTATCAGTATTGCCATTAAGTTTCAAATTCTCACGCATACTCAAGCACACGTTTGGTGTCAATTTTTAACTGTACGAAGACGCGACCGCTTGATTGGAAGTCACCTTAAAAGGAAAAGGTCAAGGTCAATAAAATTCAAACATCTAAATTCTTAATTCAACCTCGGAAGTGTTCCCATCTCAGGCCAAACTCATCCAGTGATTAGAGGCCGTGATTGATGAGAGCGTCACGCCTCGCGACGAATAGATGATCGATCGCACGGCATCTGGGACCCGACGCACATTGTCGCTGGGTTTCATTAAACCTCGTTTGAACTTGTTGATTTTTTCTGTGAAGATACAATTATTAAATATTGAGAGGTTGGTGTAGTGACACGGTTTTGAGTCGTGATGAGATGAGTCTGTGATGAGTCCTGCTACCCAGGGCAGGGCGGGAGGGACTGTCAGACTTGACTGACTAAAATCCACGGTGTCCTTCAATAGCCCTTTACGTACCGGGGTCACGGCAATTTGTGAGTCCCGCGACCTGGTGTAGTGACACTAGAGTGAGTTGTAAACATAATTTTCTCCACTCTTATTTTTTCGTTGCAGGATCCAAGACAAATGTAAATTCATTCTCCGGGACACGTCGAGATTTATTGTCTCGGCGCTTATCTAGTGGTTGCTACTGTTGATTCTTTCAGGAGTTGCAGTGCTTTGGGAATAGTGTGGAGGGTTTGTCCCAAAAAAATATTTTTGGTGTAGTGACTGAGTACCAATTGCTTCATGGAACAAATATTTGTATAATATTGTAAAAGTAGTTATTCCGGGTCTTTTTTTTTGGCGGTGGGTCAGGACGCCGTGACGCCTATCCACCCACTCCTCAAAGAGAGTCTTACCGCCGCGACTGCGGCGTGCCCGAGTTATTCCCGGTCTGGCTGCGTGTGAGTTCTAATGTTTGTATACGCATCCACGACACAGGAATGATTAAATTGTGAAACAAGGTTTTTTTTAAATGATCCTGTGTAATGGGCGACTCGCTGTCCGACCATGGACCATGCCCGGGTCGACGGCGCATTGTGTTCCACGCGCGCCTCAAAGAGTGTCAGCATAGTGACGGGGCCTGTATAGGGCCAAAGCCTACCGGGGTCGCGGGACAAACTGACCATTCTTTGTCGTGGTTGCGTTTACAAACATAGAAACTCACATACATAAACACCCAGACCCGGAACAACTACTTGCAGGTTATACAAATATTTGTTCCGTGTGGGAATCGAACCCGCGACACACAGCGCAGCAGTCCAATCACTTAGGCACTGCGCTAACCGTGCCGTCTACCGTCAACATCTACCGTCTACGTCAACCGTGCCGTGAACAATGTATTGCAGGTTCACTGAATGGAACAAAAAAAGAATCACTCACTAATAATCGGTGTACACCGAGTACTCCGAGGTTCCTGGTCCGGTTCGAGGACATACATTAAAAAAAAATACTGATCAAATTGAGAACCTTTAGAAGATTCAGCTGGGACTTGAACCCGCGTCTTTTATTAGCTTTTTTATAATTCATTTAGATGATAAAATGCTTATGAATACCATCATTCATATTCCACTTAAACATAGAATTATTAACTTAATAAAAGCCGCTTGACTTGAGGCCAAGTGCGGAGCAAAACTGTGAGCTTACTTAATTACCACACAATGATGGATGGCCTTTTTTTTAACGTGGTAAAGAAATATATATAGATTATATAGATTTTACTAGCTAATTTGCTGTTTCTAACAGTGTCAACATGGGTATCAAATGATAAATATTATATTCACAACTCAAAAACTATACATATAACATAAATTACTTACTTCAAATAATATAACCCCAAAATAGTGTAAATAAAAAATGAGTTGAAAATTACTAAAACCCGACTACGAAAAAATCGCGCACTGAAAAGTATCAAACAAGAACAATATTCATATGTGCCACCGGCGGTTGTTTCAGACAGTCTTTATTGGCTATACGACTACGGCTATTACTCGGGTTTTAGTTATTTTTTTAGTTTTACTCAAGTCTCACAGTCCTTTCCGCTCCACCCAGAGCGGGTTGACAAATTTTTGTCACAAAAATACATGCCCAACAAACGCCGATACACAAAGCTCTTTATAGTCATGAATAAATAATTAAAATGTATTGGCTTTTTCAAAACTGTAAAGGTGCGTAAGATTAAATGTTTCTAAAAGAACCAACAATGCAGAAGAAATTCCAAGTGTGGAGGCAAAGTTAAATAAAAACCTCATTATCATCATCATCTGCCTATTCTACTAATTTGGGAAAATATTTTACATGCACAAACGGCTTTGTCGTGAATCGGAAAGCTTTTCTGCAGAAGCAAAAATTTACTGCCAGCAGTATTCAATCCTGCGTCCTTATCCTCGCTATTGGCGATAACGCTGCCGTTATATCCTTAGAATTAACAATACCTATTGTAAACATGTATTTATTCTTTTTGGTGTCCAATAAAGTATATTCTATTCTATTCCTTCTGGGCAATGCTTTAGAATATTCTTTTTTTGTTAAGCTTTATTAATTAATGTATTCTCCAATAGACATAAATAAAATTTTATATTTTATTTATATTTACGTGAAAGGAGTAATCTTTTATTCACATTGATTTTATTAATTCTGCATATTCACGTTATGCCCGCACAGATTTTGGGGAAATCCTGTGACTTTAATCATGTATTATATTAATTAGCTCCTGATTGAAACGTTGAGAGTGCACTCAAATATTAACATATTAACGTTGGAGATGTGTAATGGATTTTTCAGAAAAGGTTTGTCATTTATAGGTGTTTATTTGGATCTGGCTGGAGAGAGGCAAAAATTTTCGGATGAGGTGTTTGAGCAATACTTCGTCAATTATCCTTAAACACAGAAACGCAGACCTGGGTGAGAAGTAGCAGAGTTGAACCAATCCAGACATTATTGAAGGTTGTCTCAAGTAAATTCCTTTAGGCATCTCGCCCGGGTCGACGGCGCGTTGTGTTCCACGCGCGCCTCAAAGAGTGTCAGCATAGTGACGGGGCCTGTAGAGGGCCAAAGCCTGCCGGGGTCGCGGGACCAAGGGATTACCGTTACCCCGGTACGTAAAGGGCTATTGAAGGACACCGTGAATTTTAGTCAGTACAAGTCTGACAGTCCCTCCCGTCCTGCCCTGGGTGGGAGGGCTCATTTGATGATTTTACCACGATAAAAAAAAGGCATCTCGAAACCTTTATCTTTAAACCTGTAAGGATAAAGAAATGTAACGAGGGGAAAAAATTATTAAGCCAGAGGCCTTGGTGTTTTAGCATTTTGACGTTAACTGTATGGAAAATGAAAAAGCGCTTCTAGTGTACGAACGAGGAACTATTTTCTCCATCAAATGAACGTAAGGCCGCAGAATACTTAGAAAGTCGGGATTTACATCTCGGCACAAAAACATTTGAAAGAAATACATTCCAAATCTATAAATCGCTGAAGTTAGTGGTTGTACTTTAGAATTTTTACAAGGGATATTATTTTAGTTTGGTTTACGATACGCTATCATTACCCACCCTCGTATATAGTTATACTGATCACCCCAAACAAATGCGTCATTAGAATAACAATATATATGATTGATACCAAAATTACAGCTGGGGCGATGACTTAGTGTTACTGATAATAGCTGGGTTGAATGGTAGTTGATTCGATGATCAATCCTATTGATGTTTTGTACATCTTGAATGTAAGGAAAAGTATTTGTTGAGGTACAAGTTAATGATTACTTTCTTTTGGTATTTTCTGACAGTTTCTGAGCACGAAACCCGTTTTTTTTCAGCGTAGTAAAGTCATCATATGGGTCCTCCCACCCAGGGCTGAGCGGGAGGGACTGTCAGACTCGTACTTGTTATGTTGGTGATAAATAAAATATACTTCGTGATTATAAAGTTTTAAGACAGTTCAGACAGACAGTTCAGACACTGTGATTACACAGACAGTGTAGTGACGACAGTAATATATTCCATAGACAATCTATAGTGGTGTACATGCTTACTATAGGACTAATTAGTGATGTTACAACAGTACTGACTAAAATCTACGGTGTCCTTTTCGTGAGTCCCGCGACCAAGCTCGAAACCCTCGTAACTTTGGTCTAAGTTTTGGGCGTGTCGTATTCTTTAACAGTTACGGAGATAGATAGGTAAGTTAGTGATACGATACGAATTAAAAAATAGTGACAACATGATTGGACAGCTGTATCATCTCCTAACGTGTTGTCAGAACATTTTATGAACTCAAAACTAATAGGGAGTAATGGTCAGTTAAAAGTTATGAGCTACTTTCATACAATCCCGTATCTCCGTTGACGGACTAAGATAGTAGACCCCCAGAACCACTAGCATACCTAATTTAAAAAGTTGAAAATAGTCGAGTGTCGAATAATGTCTTTTATCGTTGCCATGGTTG
This sequence comes from Agrotis puta, assembly GCA_943136025.2. Lineage (NCBI taxonomy): Eukaryota > Metazoa > Arthropoda > Insecta > Lepidoptera > Noctuidae > Agrotis > Agrotis puta. The sequence continues at coordinate 3,496,623 of OW964168.2, forward strand.
GCGCAGTGAATCGGTCATCGACTACTGCGCTACATATCAGACGCTCGATTCGAACGCGATACAAATATTGGTATGACCTGCAAATAGTTGTTCCAGGTCTAGTTGTTTGGTTTCGGGACTCAGGAATTACCGTGATCCCGGTACGTAAAGTCTATTGAAGGACACCGGTGTGTGGGTTTAAATGTATGTAAACATACTCACAAAACAAGAAATTCGTGGTGTGAATCCAGGTTTATTTAAAAAACAAATGTTATAAAACGACTACATTGACTATTCAATATGTGCATACTTTAGTTATGAAAATGTGTATTTATAACCACCAAAAAACCTCAATATATCGATCGTTGAGTACTCGTACTGCTAGAAAAAAAAAACATAGAATATTTTTTCATCTTACCATTTAAATAACGCTTGAGTTTACCGCTGCCCGGCTTAAAAATAAAAGTTGTCTAGAATAGGGACACTTGACGAGTTGTTAACAAGCAGTAATTGTAATTACTTGTCTTGTTAATCAAAATTATTGCGATAATTACCACGTATGGGCAGCGAGTAATGGGCGACTTGCTGTCCGACCATGGACCATGCCCGGGTCGACGGCGCGTTGTGTTCCACGCGCGCCTCAAGGAGTGTCAGCACATTGACGGGGCCTGTAGAGGGCCAGAGCCTGCCGGGGTCGCGGGACTTACCCATCACCGTAACCCCGGTACGTAAAGGGTTCGTGAAGGACACCGTGGATTTTAGTCAGTACAAGTCTGACAGTCCCTCCCGCCCTGCCCTGGGTGGGAGGACTCATTTGATGATTTTACCACGCAAAAAAAAAAAAAAAAAATGCACTCAATTATGATTTTACTACATATAAAATGTTAACAGCTTGATGGGCAGTTAGTCAATAGTAAATAATTTGAATTGAATAGTCATGTTTCAATGATAGACCAATCAAAAAGCATTTTAACATGAATGTTCCTAAATATGCGAATTTCAATCAATTTAAAATTACCTAACATTTTAGTTTAAAAGTAATTTTTGTAAATATATTACCTTTAATTTTAGTTTTTAAATGTAGTATGTTTAAATAGGTATTTGCTTTTTTAAATAATTAATTAAGTTGTTAATTAATAATTATGTAATAGTAGTATCCATAGAAACCAAGGCAATTAATAGTAGTTCCAATTGTGGTTCTCCCAACTAACCGATTTAATCTTATGTATTCAAGGATTTCTAAAAAAATGTGTACCATTACAGTCAGTAATAAAAATTCCAATCCACGGGACCAAAATCCTCAAAACACAGCCACCATTTAATTCAGCAAAGAAAGAAGAAGAAGAAGAACATAGATTTACGAAAATAAAAGTAAAATAAGTACCCTACGCATTATACCTGTTCCATAATCCCAGATAACAAATGGAATGGTACCCAGTACCTGTCAGAACACATCACTAAGTTAGAGGATATCATACGATTTTCCTCCTTGTCCCCTCTTATTTTCTTATTATTTGGGTTGATGATTCCGTGAGGGCCTTCCGTAAGTTTTTGAACGACCTCTTAATCAAATGTCAAGATACTAGAGATTATGTGAGTGAAATTGGATCGAATCAGAGGAATCGATTTGTTTGATCTTCGGGTTTATTTTTGTACGTTTTATAAGAGATCAGGAAGTTTAGAACTGCTTCATCGATCCAGTGGTTAAAGCACGACTGCTGAGTAGAGTCTTCATTTCGCATCAAAGATCATGCAATCCGATTTTGGGTAGTTCCATTAAGAATTGTACAGTGGCAGCTTAAAATTGAACTGTTCTTTGTGTGGTAAAATCCAAAACGAGGATATACGCCGAAAATACTGCAAGTAATAAGAAGAATATAAATAAGAAGTAGCAATGGGCAAGTCATACCGCTCGAAGAGCTGTTAACTGTTGGGGAAGAAAAGTTCTCAAGTCGCGACCAAGAACTGGCAGAGGTAGCAAAGATGCCTATCTATACAGGTGATACTTTCACGATATCGTTGGTCTACGTATTGAGAGACCTCTCTTTATACGTAGACCAACAATATCGTGAAAGTCGCGGGAAACCGATGGATGCAAGTAGAGGTTGGTTGTTCTGATGGGAAAGTGCTAGTGGTGCCTTTGCTCCGCAAACGTCTTTTAGTTGATGATGATGAGCTCAGAAGGAAGGTGTCATTGACCTCCACTTGTCAAGTGTCACTTAAAAACAACGGTAAGCAATAAAACACTTTGTGTAAATTATTTATTTATTTATTTACACCTGCTTAGACTTATTTTCATATGATAATTGTTTATTTAAAAGCATGCAAAAATTACATTTTAAGCAGTTGTTTCTTAAGTTCTGTAAATACATATTACATTTGTATTCCATATATCAATCATTCAATTAACTTCGAAAAAGAATACTTCATGTTTTTTATTTTCATCATCATAAAATATTGCATGCTTTATTTTTCAGACTGTAGCCCTAACTAGCTTTGCACCGTAATGATTGGCTACTCTAGTTACGCGCCACCAGATCGACTTGCAGTATCTGTTCATCAAAATATTGCCAATATTCATAATTTCACATGACCTCGCATACTGAGCTTGATACGCTTGCAATGCGTATTTTGATGAATGTGTTTTCGTTACGATTTGATTTTTTATGTTTTTTTTTTAAATGGTCTGTGTTAGTTTTTTTTTACGAGGTAAAATCATCACATGAGTCCTCCCACCCAGGGCAGAGCGGGAGGGACTGTCAGACTCTTACTGACTAAAATCCACGGTGTCTGTGCTGTTCACTTTTTGAAGAGATTTGAGCTTAGAAGTTGAGGGTCGAAATAGTAATCAGAACAAGCTATCGAGGCTGTCAATTATCAGAATGGTGGTGCCTAAGAATAATTCAAGATCTGTATATCGAAATGGTAACCATTTCTACACTAACGAGCAAAAGTATGGAATCACTTACTTTAAATTGATCCGGGATAGCTCCTTAAATAAAATGGCGTGATTTAAATTAACAAATCACAGTTAAAGCTTTATAATGGTACCATTTTTATTATCCTTAACTAGTTATTAACCCTTTCGCGGACGGTACTCGATCACGTGGAATATGTAGAATGACACATCAATTGAGCAGGACGTCTTCTTTTTGAAGCACCAAAAATCATAATGTAATGTGACAGAACAATTTTGAAATTTTCATGCGTTGTGGCGGAAAGACGTAGCTAGTATAATTTTGTATGGCGAGTCAACGTGCGTATACGGTCTGCTTAAAACAAGTAAATTACAATAGACGTGGTAGTACGTTCTGTCACCACACGTAGCTGTTTTGGAACGTATATACACGCCACCGCCCATGAAAGGGTTAAGTCCTCAAGATCGCGCGGAATTGGAGTAAGTGATTTCACACAAGTTTTGCGTGAGTGTATAAGCTTTAAACGTTCGTCAAATAAAAAGATATGAAAACAACAATGTACATTGTACAATTATCGTACATGCGTCCGAATTCTGTAAGAACATCAGTTAATCAGAATTTGCCTTATTCATTCCGGAAAATGGCTATTCCTAAGTGAGGAAAACACTGAACAGGTTTCCTTTGATTCGGTCACAGAAACAGCATTCGGCACGATTCCTTTTAAAAACATTTATCAAAGAAACAGTGCCGACATTTAGAAACCCACAAAGACCTGTGTTTGTACTGGAAGTCTGCGAACAATGTAGAAAAAGTTAAGTGCTTCCGTACTGCGTTATAATCTAGAGGAAAAGTCCATTAATACTGTGATTCATTTCCTGTGCTCGTAGTATAGAATTTGTGGAGAAAATGTTATTATATTTCATACCGAGTTCATCCTGCAACTATAAGGCTGGTCGGTACTAGCCGGTGCAGGCAATATAAGCCTATCTTTATGGGCTTTTCTTGCACATGATTGACACAGGTTGAGTGTTACCGATTTGCCGGTTTTTAAGCTATTGCATAGCTTTTATCGCGGGCTTTGAGCGCGGCGACTGAATCAAGAAATTCCGTAACGACAATAAACCTAACACTGTCACTGTCACATCTGTCATGTCAACGTGAATGAATAAAATTTGAATAAATGATTTTTTTTCTTGACGTTTCACTTTATTGACGTGGCTGACCATAGCCTAATTTAATAGAGTAACTTCCCATAGAGCAACGATGGGATGATATTCTCGTTAAATATTCGCGAGGCGATTTTTTTTTTCATAAATAAATAATTATAATTGCATAAGTTGATAAAAATGCAATGCAATAGCTTTATTGCGGCAGTCCCCGAGTGCCACAAGTATTTTTTTATACTTTAATCTACATCGATCTTCATCAATTTAAGGAACAGGGTGGATTTTTAGTCAGTAACAGTCATACAGTCCCTTCCGCTACGTCCAGAGTGGACTTTTTTATTTAATGATTTTTCCACAAAAGAAACATCTCTATTTACTACAGGATTAGTCGAGCACCTCATAACAATATATTAATCGATAAACGCTGTCGATACCAGGTGGTATCGAGAGATACTCGAGTACACGTGGCGCGTTACCGACTAACGGGGATTTGATTACTGCGTAGAGACTTGAAAAATATAAGCGTCGGTCAGGCTATATGCTGGTTTATTACATTTTTCATTAAAGTCTAATTTGTGATCAAAATCTTGTTTGTAAAAAGTTATAATAATCTATTTAAATAAAATGCCAAATGAGCGTGGGATCCTGGGTTTCGATTCCCGGGTTGGGCGAAAAGTACTATTGGGTTTTTCTAAAAAGGATTTCTCAGGAGCTGCCCGGAGTTTGAAAGTTGGCGGTATAATACCCCCGTGCCTTGGAAAGCACGTTAAGCCGTTGGTCCTGCGCCTGATCTCTCTCCGGTCGTACGGATTGCCGTCCCATCAAAACTATGAGAGTAAAGGAACAGAGAGTGCACCTGTGCCTGCGCACACACTTGTGCACTATAATAATTCAGATTGGCCACCGTGGCCGAAATCGGTCAAGAGGACTATTATTGTTAAGATGAAATAGAAATGGGAAGGCCATTTTGGTAGAATTTCGATATTTGGCTCGAGTCGTGAGTGTTTGTCAAAATACCTGAGTCGCAGAAAAAAACTACGTAAAAAAACGTGTAACAACGCGTTACTAAAATTAAACCCTTTTTCAAACAGACAGGCGTGGCGAATGCAAAGCAAGGCGTTTTTATTTGTAATGTGTGGAATTGTTTGAATCCAGTCACATAGAATAGCGAAAGCGATCCGATAGCGTGACCGAACTATCGGACTGACGTCTCGTATCGGTTCGTTATCGCTTCGGACTCGCCTGTCTGTTTGACAAAGGCATAAAGGTTAATTAAAAAAAAACATTTTTGCTTACTAAATTTTTAATACCCCAAATAAAATGAGGAAACTTTCTAAGCTCTCATCCTTCTCTCAGTTTCAAAATTAAAAATATTTCGGGAAAGCTTATTGGTATCGCAACGCGATATTAAGCAGCAGATCCACTTTATTGAGTAAAAGTAATTAATTATGACTCCATATTACTACCCGAAAGATAATTAATCCGAAAGCAATTTTTTATTCATGTCAATTTACTTTCTGAATTAGTTATTGGCAGCAAAATTAATGGAAGGTAATGCTGTAATTATAAATTTGTTTTTAATTGGAAAATATTTAATTTTTTATTTAAGGGTATAATTTTGAAAGAAATTCAATTAAGATTCTCTTCTGAAAGGAACAGGCGGAAATGTGACCATTTATGAAAACTTTGATCTTTTAGTATCTGTGTAGGCTGTGATCTTTAATGTGACTGTGGCTCAATCAAAGAAAATTAGTCTTATTATTATATTTTTTTAACGTGGTAAAATCATCAAATGTGTCCTTCCACCCAGAGCAGAGCGAGAGGGACTGTCAGACTCGTACTGACTAAAATCCACTGTGTCGTTCAATAGCCCTTTACGTTCCGGGGTTACAGTAATTCGTGAGTCCAGCGACCCCGGCAGGAACAAAAATAAAACTGATTTTACCAGGTAAAAAAAAAGTATATTTTGTTAAAAGATATTCATTGACTCACACAGGACAATAAATTGAATTTGTCCTATACGAGGCCAAAAGTATCGTGTGCACGTGTCATGTCGTGACATTAAAAATTAAGAGACACAGCTGGTTTTCAACAAAAAAAAAACATGTGCATGTGAGATCAACATTTTGTAAACACAGAGCAGCATAGAAAAACCATTTTGCAGTGTTTTAAAAAATAACAGAATACTAGTGAAAACAAACCACCAGTTTTTTAATATTAAAGTTCATATCACACAATGTATCATACCAAACAAAACAGAGGTTTTGTATTTAAAGTCCGACCCATCACTCATGCATGTTATACGAGTATGTAGGTATACGATATTGCAGTTTTTTGTTTATGAATAGTAAATCAACAAAAAACAGAAAAAGTTTTGGTTCTATGTAGATGTATTCAGTTCGCGTTTTACACGTACGGGCATTTTTCCAGGAAATTTCTAAACTAGTGGAATGAAAAAATGAAACTATTGTTTTTTTTGGTAAGTTTTGACCATCGATATTATAGTGCATGCAGTAAAAGCGGCGGAATGTTTGTAAGAACCTCGATAGTCTGAGAACCAGTCTTACCAAGGAGTGTTGTATTACCCAGCCACTGCGTTGTGGAGGTCAGATAAGCAGTCGATCTCATGTAAAATACTGATACTCAGCTACATCTGGTTGAACTGGAAGCCGACCTTAACGAAGTTGGAAAAGGGAGGGCAGATAAGGATGAAAGAATGCCTTTGAAAAAGATATTCGGCTAGTTTCAGCTTCGTAGAAAAATGTCCGGCTATTCAAGTACCTATAGCTACACATAGGCTTCCCACTAGCAAAGTCGGTAGCCTATGTGTACGCTGCACGACATAGGCTGGCCATCCGAGGCTAGCTCTATGGCGGTGGAACTTTCTAAGGTACGTATTACTGAAAGTCAAATACGCAAGCACTACTTAAAACTAGATTCAAGCCATTTAATTGGTCGAAACTGGTTTTAAGTTATACTTGAGTTTTGAGGTGCGTTCAGTAATAAGGGAGTTAGTTTCTAAACAGGTTAAGGCGGTCCTGAATCGCAAATGGCACCTGAATGAACTGTGTATGTAGTTTTTAGACCCTTCTGATTGCAACAGAGCTCGTCGATGTCTCAGTTTATTTTTTTACTGTATTAGGCTCATAAACAACTTCACGCTAATTCAATCATTTTACGCATAACTCAATCAATTTAAGACATATGCGTACTTACGTTTGTACCCCGAAAACATAACAGTCGTCATGCCAACTCATACCCTTATGTCCTCAAAGATAATCATTTTTAATCCGAATGCTTTCTTTTATTTGTACTGACATTATAAAAGTTTATTCGAGCAGGCGAGTACCATTTGCAATAAAGCTGAAATGTTATGTGAAGTGCAATCAAAACGTTGTATAAAATATTATAAAGATACTTTGTCGTCGTGTCTTTGTAGGGTTAAAAGGATGATGGGTTATCGCACTTATGTAAGTATTTTTATTTTGTGTACCTTTTCTTTTATCTTTGATGTTGCCTTTTCACCGTTTTTTTTTTGGCTGGGTCATTTTGTCATGTAAAAAGGAATTATAGTTAATTGACTTGACCACCTTGATAGTCGAAAAATTAAGAAAAAAACCATGCATCGCCAACTCCGGAAATCTTGGGAAAAGGGTAGAGAGATGACGCATGATGATGACATTGAAAATTAATGAAACTTTAGATCATTATAATCCTTTGCGTCTCATCCAGATCAGTTCAGCCGTTTTAGCGGGATCGGGTATCAAATACTAATCAAGTAGTAAATTAATCCCCGTCCAATTATATCATCTGCCTAGCCTTTTCTCAACTTTATTGGGGTCGGCTTCCAGTCAAACCAGATGCAGCTGGCTTTTAGTATTTTACATGGAGCGACTGCCTGTCGGACCTCCACAACCCAGTAACTGGGTAATACGATACCCCATGGTAAGACTGGTTGTCTTACCATGACTAGAGCTTCTGACAGTAACGACTGTCAAAGATCTACAAATGACAACCGGGACCAACGGCTTTACGTGCTTTCCGAGGCACGGATGAAACTCGCTATGACAGATGGTCCCCCTCTACAGACCAACCTCGGCAAGCGCGGCTTAACCCGGAAGATCGGCCTGTGCGGCTGTATTTATTTAGCCACGAGCCCCGTCCAATTATATCATATCTACAATATTACCACGATTTCAACTTAGAAATAAAACCTAAAATATCTTAATTCAGATTAGATATTTCACCTTTTATTTCTAGAGATCTGGGATTATCCTTTTATCTTGAGCCTATAATACTTTACGCTACTTCGAATTCATTTCAATAGCACTCTGAAACCAGCACGTTGCTTTTACTAAAAAGCTCTCTAGTAAAAACCTGGAATGAATAAAAAACTGGCGAACACTACGATTTTCACTACAATATTTTTATTTTTTATCTCTCTATAGTTTTACTCGGCTCGATCCCCAATCGACTGAACATAGTAAAAGTTACTGCAACATGCCTCAATGGATCGGTCGTTAGTACTTGCAGTCTATTGGTACAGGTATTCAGTGGCAGACATTCATTGGTTGATGAAGCCAATCAAGGCATGAAAGGCAAACAGACTGTAACAGCTACGATTCGTTCCCTGACGATGTGTTTCTGAAAACGTATCATGTTTTGAAGACGCGATGAAAGAGATTTTGTACGTACAGTCGAATTTGAATCATTACCCATTTGACACTAAATCGTTTGAATCCGTCACAACAGCAAAGATCAAGGTCGTTACCGTGGATTGTATGTTTACGCGAATGTGGACCTGATTGTACTTGAATGTCTCTAAGAAAATAAAACTTATGGTGGTCCATAATTCTTGTACAACTTAAATCCAATTTTAATATAGTTGAAACATGCAGAAACTAAAAATATTTTAGACTAAAACCATTTGTAAAGCTTTAATGGAATACAATTGAATGATTCCGTTTATTTAAACGAGCAATGGTACATAAAATTCAGCATTTTTAAAATTAATCGCACAGTAATGTCTAAGGTATAGGTACTGGCTATCAAATGTCAGCACTGTTGAATAGTATTGTAATAACAGATTTCTTCATTTGAAATAAAGCCCACAGTTAAATGCACATCAAAAGATTCCACAACACAATGCACTCTAAGTTCAAGGCATGTCATTACACTTCTTGTCACTCCAATTTCAGCTTTATTGCCATATTATTTCAGTACATAAAAGATCGTAAAAGCCAGATAAATATACATTTAAGTGAAGCGTCAAAGCTATGCTGGTTTCTGTCGGTCTTCGTGTCTTCACGAGGAGACGTTTTTAGCTGTGTGGTACAAGTTTAATGAATATAAGAATGATGTAGAATACAACGCGCCGTGACATTATTGTTAAAATAACTTTCCTTGTCCTTGATCTTTTTTGTTTTGCAACAGCTGGGCAAAGGCTTTTCTCAAGTCTTTCCAAAAACTACCTACACCTCAAACCAGCTGTCACGGTTTGCACGCCCTGGTCTTCTCATTCCCTCTTACGGCCACAGTAAGGCGCTTGCCGTACATCTTTAGGCAACCAAAACAACACAATTTTACAAATAAAAACATATTTTGCCCAGTCGTAGTCATCTGTTCATGACCCAACGGTTCATGCGGCTGACTTGACCTGACCAATCTCACTTTTACAACTCCTTTTCAACAATTCAACTTAAGCCTCATCTTTGCTACTGGGCTAGATTGAGACCAACAACTAACTCATATTAAATAACCAAAAAAACAACCGTCACATTTTGATTGCTCATCAATTAGCATTTAAAAAGCATTTAGAGGCACTAAATTTCAAACTCAGCATCACTACATAGTATAAAACAAAGTCGTTTCCCGCTGTCTGAATGTCTGTCTGTCCCTATGTATGCTTATATCTTTAAAACTACGCAACGGATTTTGATGCGGTTTTCTTTTAATAGATAGAGTGATTCAAGAGGAAGGTTTTTATTGCACCCGTGCGGAGCCGGGGCGGGTCGCTAGTTTATAATATTACTAGCTGTTTCCCCTGGTTTCAACCCCACTGCTAGGCTCCTATTGTTCATTTCGTATTGTTTTATAGCCTTATAGCCTAACCGATATATGGACTATACAACACAAAAATATTTTATCAATTCGGGCCAGTAGTCCCTGAGATTAGCGCGTTCAACCAAACAAAATCTTCAGCTTTATAATATTAGTATAGATATTTCGAGCTCCCCACCATTGCCTCGGCAGCATTGCAGCGGTATAATTACTGCTGTCTGCCTTGCTTGGATGCAGCGTATCAGGCAGCACTAGTGCGTGCTGCCATGATCGGAATCATACCTTAGCCTTTGTCAAACTGGGGTCGCGGGACCAAGGGATTACCGTGACCCCAGTACGTAAAGGGCTAGTGAAGGACACCGTGGATTTTAGTCAGTACAAGTCTGACAGTCCCTCCCGCCCTGCCCTGGGTGGGAGGACTCATTTGATGATTTTACCACGATAAAAAAAAAAAAAAAAAAAAAAAGCCTTTGTCAAACAGACAGGCGTGGCGAATGCGAAGCGAGGTATTTTTATTTGTAATGTATGGAATTATTTGAATTCAGTCACATAGAAAAGCGAAAGCGATCCAATAGCGTGACCGAACCGGTGCGAAGACGTGGCGAAGGCGTATTTGCTCTGTTTGACGTCGTTCATAAAAAGCCAGCTAATACAACTGCCACGCCTCGGTTCGCTGCACCCAGTTTGACGTCTCATATCGGTTCGTTATCGCCTCGGATTCGGTCCGGTTCGCTTTCGCCTGTCTGTTTGACAAAGGCTTAAAACAAACTGACTCCATTCTACTTAGTTTTTCACCTTCGCAAAGATCACTATAAGTCGATCCAACGACTTAATGTGATTGAAATGCAATTTATCTTCATCACATCATAAAACTTGATAGCTCCATTAAAATAGGTTAAATCTCAATAAAATACTTAATAGCATTTTTATTCTTAAAAATTCCAATATTCATTCGTCTGGTCCTGTGTCGAAGTTCAGTCATCTGTGAAACTCATCGATCAAAGAGTAATGTTTCAGCGAATATTCTCGATTCTTTTTAAACCTAAAATACATTATGGATTTGTTAAAACGTATATACAGTAGGTAAAAACGAGTAGCGAACAGGTGCTTTGAAGATTTATGTGGCTACGCAGAATCTTGTCAAGATTTCGTGCGTTATGCCGAAACATTTTACGGACCAAATATTTATAACTTTTCAGAAAATATTGTTTTTTTTTTGGATATTTATTTAGCGTATGGCTCTCGTTTGACTGCTTTCTCGCCTGATGGGCGATGAAGTGGTCGATGGTGAAGCACGCTTGCCTAGAAGTAACCGATTAACTCTTGACATGAAGACCCCAAGGTTGTAGTTGTAGTAATCAAGAAGAAACAAAGACTCAAACTTTATTTGCGGGCTTCTTCTTAACACAACTACTGCCTATTTTCCAAATCTTAAGCACTTATGAGTACGCCGCGAGACTGTCTTAAAAGGGCACCGCGGCCCTGAAACGCAAAGGTCAACTGAAGGAAGATGTTGGTTTTTAATTAGTAAAGTCTGACAGACCCTTTCAGGGGTGAAATAGGGCAAAAAACCCAGAGCAGGAAGATGATGAAGATATCAAAGGAAGACGATTTTTCAACTTGTAAAATGCACAGGTAACCAGGTATACTCTAGCTGAATATATCACATGCTTTCAACATTTATCGAGGACATTTCCAAACATCTAAAACGAGAAGGTGCATTTATAGAGCAACGTTAACTCTCTGGAAAATGGCGCACGCTATGACCGTATTAATGGGTTTTCTATACACATTAGTTATTATGACTCGGAGGATTTTCTCTAAGCCCGATGCTAGGTAGAATGGCAAAGCAAATGCAACACTGCAAAGAGAGCTTAACTTAACGTGTGAAGCAGAAATTCGACAAGCGGAACTCGATAAATGATAATTTTACCACTCTCAAACTGTTACCTAAGTGTTAAGTCTTAGAACAGAATGAAATATAAAGTGTGTGATATCTAATAAGAAGAGAAAATAAGCCCATTCCCTGTCATAAAGAGAAGGTGCGACTTTCAAAAGTTCAGTGAACATATTTCTACAAACCTATGTATTAAACGGCTGTGTGTCACTTCTTCAAAACGTGAAATAAAAAACAGCAGTCTACATAGACGATCTCCTTTCCGTCTTTTTCACCGAACCATCTAAATCACTTTCTCCTCCATCCATCTATAAATAACAGAACACGTTTCTGCCTAATAACAAGCACTTAAATCCTGGACTTAGTCGCCAATTCGTGAATGGCCTCTAACCTTTTTTTATGGCCCATTATATTAAGCTGGCCTATGAGGGACGCCTCATTGGTTCTGAAACGTCCATGGTTACTTAGATCCGGTGAGAGATATCCGGGCACAGGGCTTTGAGGGCAATGATCTTTGTAATAGCGAACCTTTGTAAGGTCTTCCTATTCCTAAGATATCAGTATTTTTAGATAGATACCAGAGTTGGTCTCAATAACTATAGTCGTATATTGCGAAGGAGGCCAAACGCCGTAGATTTCGATGAAAATAAGATCTGAAGAAGTTATAAAATGGCAGAGATTAAAATGCATTCTGTTACTTCATTTTTGTGGGCGGTTAGCGAATGTTGTAGACCTATAACGTGTGTGTCAGTGAGAAGTAGTGTGCTATGGTTTAAAGAACTAATGTGACTTATTTAATGTAAGTTGAACGCAAATCGGTGCACTATTGTCGTACATTTTATCTCTTTTTAATATACGTAGTACAAAACAACGAATAACTTCTGAAAGACTACACCAAATTGGATTATTGTTTTTTTACTGTCAATTGCCAGGACAAGATTCGTTTGTAACATTTTTTGAACCATTGGGTAAGTAGAAAATTTGAACCCGAGCGAAACTGGGGTGGACCGCTTGTTGAAAATTTAATAGAATTTAAACATGCAGGTACAGGGCTACCTCCCGGGGTCGCGTCTCATCAGGTAACCGTGACCCTGAACGTAAAGTGCTATTGAAGGATCACCGTGGATTTTCGTCAGTACAAGACTGACAGTATGAGTTGGAGGACTCACGTGAAGATTTTACCACGATAAAAAAAGGGTTCACTCCACGTGTTATTTAAATGAAAGTCAGGCCTGCAAATAATCCTCAACTGTATTTTATTGGTCTTGTGTCCATAGTCTCAAATATGTTATCCTATAAGTTTTAGTTTTTGAAATCCATTATTACGGGTTAAGTTTTTTTTTTATTTTGTTTTTTATATTCCACAGCTATCACACAACGCCATCTAGTCCCAAGCTAAGCAGAGCTTGTGAGTTGGTTAAGTCCCGTAATAATGGATTTCAAAATCTTCTATTAATTACTAATAGTTATTTTTTTGGTTCACATTTATCTTATTCCTTCGCTTGTCTTTTGTGTTTAAGGCCAGCGTACCCTTAATAGACAGTCACATAACCCACGTGACTGGAAAAAAAATGTTCTAATTTAATTTTACAACATATACGCAGTTTCTTACACTTTGTACCATATCACATTTTCAAAGATATTTCTCACGTGGCGCAAGTGAATTCTAATTGCATTTATTTGCGCAACCGCGGTGTCGTCGGGTCGCGGCTTATTTGCATGTGTGTGTATGAATGTGTGTGTATGAATGTGTGTTTGTGTTAATGATCTTTTGTGTTGCACTTTGTATGACTGAGATTACGAATAGCTATGCGAGTTTGGGAGAGAAAAGGGTAGAGGGATTTGTATGATGAGGAAAATGTTGTTGGGGAACTAAGGATGTGTATGGTTATTTAGAAGATGTTAAAGAGCTTTTTTTAGATTGTTTGGCAGTGTGCGATTTATAGAAGGAGATTAAAAATGTTACTAACCAAAAGTGTTTGGGGAATTGATTGATCAGAAATCAAACCGGACCGTGCCATCCATTTAATGCTGGTCGTTTTTAATCGACTGCTTCAGAAGGAGGACTATTGATCAAATTATTTTTGTGAGTCCAAGTGGGTCAAAATAACCAAGCTCAAGGTCGTTACCATGGATATGGCGGGTCATAATGCTTGGTCAATTGCAACAATACTTATTTTATTCCATGAATTTTAGATTATAAGTAAGGTATATATAAGGTAGGCATTACGTAACATTTACTTAAGAAACACAACGACTGTTATTTCTCGCAGCGATTAGCCGTCGACGAATCTGAAACTATTAATTAAAAGATCAAACGTTATTTTTATTAACATTGAGACATAACAATCAATGTATGTTAAACAGTCTTTACAGTCGAAATATTTAAATTAAATGATTGACCAATGTATTATATTTTCCATCTGCTGAAGCTTAAAATTGCACTTTCACAATCATTGTTTCATAATTATACACTCCCATTATACACTCGAATAAACTTTCCAGAATTATTTTATATCCGAGAATATTGTTTGTATGTTTCGTAATAATTCAACTATAAGCTTCAATTGAATTTAATATGAAAACCAAAACAAGCTTTAAAAATATTTGAACGATAACCGTGCGTTTTTAGTTGATTGTGAAATACTACAATTTTATTGAAAGGTACGTGAAACAATATTTTAATGCGGCTTTTTTATATGATTCAAGACCAGACTAAGAGAAAATACAAAATAGGCACATTTTTGGGTGAATTTTGTAATATCATCAAATGAGTCTTCCCTCGCTTTGTAGAGAGGAAGGATGGAAGTCAGACTTGGCTGACTAAAAATAAAACTGTTCTTTCAGTTGCCCTTTAAGTTACAGAACCGCGGTGCTTTTAAGATAGTTAACGGAGTGGCTCAGAGATTGGACGGCTGCGCTGCGTGTCACGGGTTCGATTCCCACACGGAGCAAATATTTGTATGATCTACAAGTAGTTGTTTCGGGTCTGGGCGTTTGTGTATGTGAGTTTCTATTTTTGTAAACGCACACGACACAGGAGAAATTCCTAGTGTAAGGCAACGTATTTTCTTAAAAAAAAGGGTATAATTAAATTAAATAATTAAAATTAAGATACTCGCCCGGTATAGGCATATCGGGCGAGCATCGCCGTATCTTTTGCATTCATAAATTCCAGAATGTACTTGTCTTTAGATTTATTTATTTATATCACAAAATTAAAGATAATTTCGGTCGTGTACATATTTGATATCATCAGTCAGGGGATAACCAAATTCTATATCCTGACACAAGTCTTGGTCTGTTTGCTAAACATCGACATCAGTTCAGCTTTAAAAGTGAGTAAACAGAGACAATTCAAAACTAGATATAGAATTATAGATATATTCTTTTGCAACCATTGTACTCGCATGTAGTTTCATTTACCAGGTAATATTCTAATTTATTTAAATTTTCCATCTCGGTAGCGGATATACGGTAACATTATACCTCCATTACGGTAGTCCGTTCAGAAATAAAACCTAACAGCTAGCGAGGCATTCAGCTAGAATATTCCAGCTATTATAGCATTAACACATAATAACGCTATCTTCACTTTATAATTTTAGTTCCCTTTGCTAGTCTTAGGCTCTTCGTCCATCGTGACATTTTGTAGCGATACTATCACACATTTCATAAACGAGCTTTTGAATCGGGCGTTAGACGTTTTTAAGACAGACGACACAACCGCTTGGTCTGGATAGTCACTGTATCAATATTAATCTGACTCTGTTCTTTTGACGGACCTACCTTGCACATTCACAGGCATTTCTGTTCTGATACTGAATCGCGAAAGTATTGCAATATTAGCGATACTTAATCGCAGTAACTACCTAGCTGCTGTCTTGCGTTTCTATTACACCTGTTTTGCATCACAAAACTCGCGATGGGCGGGACCAGCTATACTTATCTCTATAAGAAATCTCATCGCTGGACTCTACGATCTGCTCGTCGACGAGACAGCTTTGACATCGTTATTGGTAGCTTAGTGAAAAGCAGACTTCAGTCCCAGCTTAGCGTGAGCGCTGCGCACGCTGTCACAAGGCTGTGTTTATAGAGAATAGTCTGCAGTAACTATTAAACGGCCTTTTTGTTATTGTATCGCACCTGTATCGCAGTTTTTTTGTATCGTTGCAGAAAGTCGCGGTGAGCGAGGGCCCTAAGCACGATGGACATTATTACGTTAATCTTGTTGCTAATTACAGGATGGTGTTTTATCAAGTTGATGGTATTAAACGGTTGACTGCGAAACCACGGATTTAAACTCGATGCTGTTAAAGTGAATACAACGTTTATAATGGTAGATTTTATTGGAGAGGGATTAATTGGGACTTTATTTTCTAGGCATACCAAAATGATTTGCTGATAATATGCAGTTTGCAGTACCAATTTTAAGCTTAATATACGATTACCTGATGAGCTTTGGAAAACCGGAAATCGCCTCGTGAAGTCCGTGGCCGTGGGCGTCTGAAATTTGATAAAGATGAGCCGTGCCTGTAAATGTTTTCTGGGTTTCCATTCAACAAGTTCTATATTATTCCAGAGCTGTCCGAATTTCTTTTTATGTCTCAGTTTTGAATATAACTATGACCCTTAATGTAACACTTCCAGACTCTATTTTCAAAATTAAGTGCGTATAAGTGATTTAGAGTTGAAGGGGCCAAAAGTCAGTGACTATTTTTAATCAGGTAGGCTGATACAACCGGCTTGTTTGCCAAACATAACGAAAATAAAGAAGTTGCGTGAATCATCAATTGTGGTACTGTTACTAAAAAAGCACGGTGACAAATGCAACAAGAAAATGCATTTTAATTAAAATGTTTCAGCGGTACCTAACCTTGAATTGGCACTCTCATTAAGTGTAATAAAAGTCGCATGTTCCCGTTTTCGTTGTCAATTATACAAAATAATGGTGATTTTTTAATAATCCGATATCCACAAGGCCGACTTTGTCTGTAAAATCTTATAAGCACCAAACAACACATAAAAAATACGTGAAAAAATAAGCACGTGTACATATTTTAAGACACAAAATAACGACGACATTAATCATATATTATCTGCACATCTTCAAAAAGGTTACATTAAAATCAGCTCATCAAAGAGTCGCCCAGTCTCGTTTAAAACGATTAACTAATAAAACAGAATTCATTAGAGACACACGAAAAAGGACTTTAATGGCATACGCAAAAAGACCGTCGAGATGACCGGTGGAGCAAAAAAGAGTGTGACACTTGTCATATCACACATGCGTGACTGGAACTAGTCGTCGTGATGTCTTTAGAGATGGGATAGTGGGTAAAGGTAAATTTAATAAAATAAACTTACAATCTTTAGAAACAGATCTAAATAATTCCTTTTACAAAAAAAAAGAAAGAAAAAAGTTTAAAAAAAATATTTATCACCAGTGATGTGCTTATGAAACTAGTACAACGTGTGGTATGGATTTTTTATCACCTTTACTAATCTCTAAACTACAAAAAAAAAAACTGAGGAAGCGTGGCAAAAAAGCACCCCATACTTGTCGCACGCACGCATCTCTAGCGAATGCTGACAAAATCCTTTTTTGTTGGTAATTGTAAAAACAGTACATGAATTTTATATTTCATTCCACTATAAAGAAATTACATTACATATAGGTACATAACTAAAACTAAAAAAATAAAAAGCTACAATTACATCTATAAACAAACATTAAAAACACGCCACTCGATCAACACTCCAACGTGTGGTATTGATTTTTTATCACCGTTACTAATCGCCGAACTACAAAAATTTAAAGGAGCATGGCAAAAAAGCACCCCACACTTCATTCACACATGTCCTTTGCGTCGCCTCCCTAGCGTAATGCTGACAAATCGTCGGTGGTTTGTGCCGAGCGCGATGATTCATGTTTATTGGCGGGTTGCCAGACAGTCCCCACCAACCGAGGTTTGGTCAAACATTTGACGTGGCAGAAATGTTTTATGTCCAACTATTTGTTTGTCGTATTTCGGCGACTTACGGAGTGGTTGTTCAAGGTTGGCAATGATGTTGATGGTTTTCTTCTACTTCTACAGTAGATGGTCAAGAATTCGGCCTCGATGGCGGTTTGTAAGGTGCGTTAGCAAAGTAAAGCACCTTAAAAACTGCAATTGAGGACTCTAACCATAATAGGGTATTTTACTGTGTTAATTAATTAAATATCTGTTTTGCCCGTCAGTTACAGTATTGAAAAATAATGGAAACGTATTTTTTATTAATTTAAAACAATGAAACCCGAGTGACGATTGGTGATTTTAAGAAGCGTTGTATCTTCATCAATTTTGGTTTATATAAAAAAAAAACAAAAAAACTGGTATTTTAATTTTCTATATTTCGGACTAATAAAAAATGGGATATTATAAATTGCATATCAAATAAATAATCGCCTATCAATACATACTCATCATTTATATTCTTTTTTACATCAAATAACTTACTTCACCACAAATAAACTAAATGTTTTACAAAACTCAAACTGCAGATAATTCGAAATTATACATCAATATGACATTACTTTTTTTCTCATAATGCAATACAGTTAAATTTATTTTTGTACAAAAATACTACATACATAGCATAAATACTGACTGCACAGCAAATTTTCCATATTTCATAGCAAAATAACTATCCCAGTCGCATATTAACCAGTAAGTACACGCTGGCACCCCGACTCGGACAATTTAGGTTAGAAGATGGATGGATGGCGGGGTCTTTCAGACCCCGCCATCCTCTTCGTGGTTATTTTTTTTTTAAACCACCCAGAAGTAGGAGCCCCGCGAAGCGGGGCTCCGTCGACATGCTGGGAAGCGTGGACGCCCCGCGAAAGCAAGACCCGCTTTAATAGTTCAATAAATTACAATATTGTATCTAATTTTTTTTTTTTTGCTGATCTCATTATGTGGTAATTAATAAATAATAAGACGACTGTGACTAATAAAATGCTGTTTTATTTAGAAAAACTGCTGTAAATAATATAAAAATAGAAGCTATATTTAAAAGAAAAAGAGTTAACATGTATAATGTGCATTAAGATTATTAGCTGTGCATTGATGAAAAAGCTTTTGCTTTAGGAAAAATCGCTGTACGCTGCAAAAATAAATTGTAGTGTGTTTAGTGATATTTTGAGTTGAATATTTTGCTGTGCAATCAGTAATTTTGATGGGAATTCGGAATCTTATTGCATAGAAAAAGGATATTTTTGATTTGCGTTTAAATACTACCCATAAAAAATTTGTAGTAAAATAGCCTATAACTATATCTACAGAATCATACAAAGACGATACCTTGACTTTAACTTGCATTTCGATAAGTTAAGCCTCATTTAGACGAGGCAAACTCGCACGCGCTTTGCGTTACATTGAGGACTTTATAGGTACAACGAATTCAGTTGATCAACCAAATACTGCAATTGAGTGAAAATGCGAGTTCTTGCTCTGTCTAAATGAGGCTTAAAAACCTGTCAAGCACGCCCATAAAAGATCATAGAAACTACTGTCATTCATATGACTGAATTACTATTACAATTGATTACTTCTCATTTTATATTAACGCAAGGTATGTTATAATTGGCCGCGCGGGATTCACGAATTAACGTGACCCCGGTACGTAAAGGGCTATTGAAAGACACCGTGGATTTTAGTCAGTACGAGTCTGAAAGTCCCTCCCACTCTGCTCTGGGTGGAAGGACTCATAAGATGATTTTACCACGTAAAAAAAAAGGTATGTTATAACATCTACATTTCTTATAAAACGTACTCGGTGTATTTTATAATAAATAATAATATAAAATCGATTTTGATATAAAAAAGAAAACACACACATCGTACGCTTTTTAAGTTTTATCTCTGTGATTTACTACAAGGCTGAAATGCATAAACGATACATACGATGTACCCACATACAACAGTTCAGCGTTAGACACTGTCACGTCTGTCACACAACAGCTGTAAAAGCTCAAGTGCAAATAGAGACAGAAACATTTGTAAATCGAAGCACGTGAGACGTAACATTTATAGATCTCAGCCTTAGACAGTTTTATGAAGTTAAAAAATTTAATTGCTTCTGTGACCATCACTCCAATTCTTACTTTGTATGTGCTAAGAATATAAAAGTCCATATTTCTTTTTCAGACTATACTATGAACAAAATATCAGTCAATTTACTGAATTTTCGATGATATCATACATCTATGTCAGACGTACGGTTCTATCCTAATGTGATAGATGGCGCTACCTACAACAGTTTTGGAGCATAACGCTAGATTAACTTAGGTTACTTTCCGTACGATTTTTTTTTTATTTATCTATTAGGGACAAAAAAACAGTTACAAGCTACAAAATACAGGGAAATATTTAAGCTAGGATTTGTCAAACATGCAACCCACACCATTGTCCACGTACTTACTAAAACTTAAATGAAGTTATAAAGAGAAAAGAAACAAAAGAAACGTGGTCATAATAATGCTGACATTAGCATAGTTCATAATAATGTTTGTTATATATTTGTTATGATGTTCTAGGTATACAAAAGATGCAGTTTTGAGAAGGAAAGGTTCAAATTGTTACTATCTCCCCAGTGCACTCTTCGATCACAATTACACTTCAAGACAAAAAAAAAGTACACACGCGATAAATTCCCATAAAAAACATCGAAGCTCAAAACTTTATCATAACCGGCGACGCTATAATAATTTATAATTTACTCGTCTAAAGGTCAAAGTTCAAGAAAATAGGCTATTAGGGAGATTTTTTGGCTCAAACTTAGCAGAGTTATGGATCAAGTTCCTTCACCCAGCTTCCTTACTCTCGTGAACCGTCTTTCGAAGGGGCGAAAGACAGACCGTTATAAAAATAGTTTTCTAAATATAAGACCGGTTTTATTAAGCATTTCGTCTTCAAGTTCGTTCTCCGCTCGTGTTTTTGTAAGGGAATGTTTGTGTGTATTGTAGTCAATAAAATTGTTTCGGGTAGTATTTGTTTGGGTTTGACGGTAGAAGATAGTTTTCTGCTATTGGCTATGTAGTGGGTCGACGGCGCGTTGTGTTCCACGCGCGCCTCAAAGAGTGTCAGTAAAATGACAGGGCCCCCCTCTAGAGGGCCAAAGCCTGCCGGGGTCGCGGGACTGTACGAATTACCGTGACCCCGGAACGTAAAGGGCTATTGAAGAACACCGTGGATTTTAGTCAGTACGAATCTGCTCTGCCCTGGGTGGGAGGACTCATTTGATGATTTTACCAAGGAAAAAAAAATTGGTCGGCAATAAGAACAGTGTTTTTCCTACACAATAAGTTTGCCTGATTAGAAAACAAATGAAGATTCTAGAACTATGTTATAGTGAGTGGTTCAGCGATCGACTGCCACGCAGCGTGTTGCGGGCTTGATTCCCACATGGAACAAATATTTATATGAATCAGACTTCTTTGACTGATAGTAAAATATATTTTTACTTGTCATAGAACACTCTCTACTGTTTCCAAAATTGTGTACAACAGATTGCCACGTCGCAGTAAAATATAAATAATAAAAAAGTATCCAATATTACAACGTGATATCGTAAACAATCCATATTAAATTTATCTCATAAGTCCATCCCGCAATCCAGACTGCCCCACAAATGAAAATCCGACGTTTATTCCCTCGATATCGCCTCATTTCGATGTCGAAACGACTGCGATTTGTCGAACACCGCCGTCAATATGACTCAATGAATGCGCTTCGAAATATTATGAAAATAAACAGGACTGTCAGATGGAACTGTCAGGCAGACTGTCAAGCAGGCCTGCTTGAAAGCGAGGCGGTGCGTCTGATGGTGTGGGATTTGTCGGGAGTATGTCAAGTGGTTCCAAGTGATGATGAGATATAACTTGTGTTGTCCTACGTCATAATTAAGACATGAAAGGATGGCTTTGTTAAAATTTGCAAGCTTGAATTAGACAGACGGTGTTTACGATTTTTGATGAAATTGTAACAGACTCGAACAAATAACTTTTAATCAATTGCTAGCTTACCTCGCGGACGGCGCCCATCGCGTAACAGTCAAACCGGGGTAACAATCTATGTATGCTATTTTAACAAATATCCAGGTTTTACATCCAAATCCGTTCAGTAGTTTTTAATTGCAAGAGTAAACAATCATCCGTTCTCACAAAATTTACCCCTTTATTACGATTAAAACAAAACAATCATCTGTACAATAGTTTTGAACATCTGACAATAAAATTTTGTTGTCGGATATTTATAACGACATCATTTTTTTTTAATAATACAGAATGTCATAAAATGGAACGAGTGTAGAATTTTTAATGAAATGATAAATCGGGTTTTTGGTGGGTAGTCGTATTTCGTTTTAACGTCTCTACCGTATTGAGTAACAACGTCATCTATTTTAAATTCGATGGTAGGCAAAAAACCGGAATAAAAATAATTTACGCCGAAATATTTTGATGGATTTCACGAGGTTAGGAAAAAAATTAAAAAACCGGCCAAGTGCGTGTCGAAACTTTTTGCGTTTCGAAATAAAAAAATATGGTACACGAAATAATTTTTGCACTGGAATATTCCGTTGCTTAATCTTGTTTTCTGGATTTAATCCTTGCAAGGAATGTATCAGTCTTCAATTAATCAGTTAATTAATCTAGTCCTTATGAGGTATCAAATCAAAATTTGTTTTTGATCACGATGAAATCTGCAAATTATAATGAAATGCTTACTTATCTTACTCAAACTTGTCAATAGTTACATTTCAATACTCAAAATATTCACGGACTTTCTTAAAAGACATTCCAAATGCTTTGAAAATTACGCGAAAATGACATATTTCGTTTAGAAATAAGATATTCGGAATTCAGTTTTGTAAACCTCAGGTTTGCAGATGTCGAGACGAAACAACGTCCAGTGTTCCTTGGACGACGTCTCCGACAGTTTTGATTGGTGGCGCTCAATTAGAGTGAAGTCCTGAAGGTCTCTGTAAACTGGTCTATTAAATATTCTAATAAAATCACTTCGAGATAAGTTTCCAGGAGTTTTAAGCCTTTGAGAATGAGAAAGTTGAAAGGGTAGCGCATGGGAACCCTTTAAAGTTGCGACGTAATTGATCGCAGCCATTTCAATTTGAGATATCGTATCGTATCATTCTGATTGATTTGTTCGCGATGAACTTTAGCTTTCGAAGTCTGGTGGATTTAAAATTAAATGTCTGGTTTGAGGGTCCATTCATTTAGTGATTTCAATTTGTTATGATTATTCTTGAGTTATTTTTAGAACCGTTTTCAAGGCATGTATTGCGAATGGAATTAATATTTTTTTTTTATATAATATATATAAAAACGTTGCCCCACACTAGGAATTTCTTCCTGTATCGTGGGTGCGTTTACAAACATATTAACTCACATACACAAACACCCAGATCTGGAATAACTACTTGCAGATCATACAAATATTTGATCCGTGCGGGGAACGAACCCGGGACACGCTGCGCAGCAATCGATCGCTCAGTCACTGCGAAAATATACTAATTAAATTGAAAAAGAAATTACACCTAACAATATAAGTCTAAAAGTTTAGTTAACTAGGTTTTTGTTTTTTTTTTTTTCTATAATCTTTGATTGAAAACGTGACCAATTTCAAACACTCTGTGGGGAAAAAGATTTCATAAACCATCCACAGAAATTACAGATTTCACAACATTAAGAAATCCTCACACCACACGATGTTGCAAATGACAGTTAAGATCTTTTCAACTTCTGCTGAAAGACCGCAAAATAAACTTTGAGCAGTCGTTCGCTTACAAAAATATTATTAAAACAGAGACCACGACTAGATCAAAGCATCTTTTACTGTTTGACTATACACGAGTTTACAACCATATGACCAACCTCAGATTTATAGCATTATCCTGTTTATGCTTCAATAAGTTTGCTGCTTGACTGCACAGACTTGAATCTTTGCCCGTTTTCGGTGCTATGTGTATGACGAAGCAACACAAACTGAGTTACTCAGTTTGATCCTGATCGCGGTCGGGGTAGGACGTGCGTCCCGCTTTCGAGTCGTGTTACGAAAATAGTAACGTCTATTTGACGGTTAGCTATATTGGGATATGAAGTGAAAGTGACTAGTACATTGTTCAGTGTAACTTTGAATAAAGTGAAATTGTACAGTTGAAAAAAGTTTTCGAAAATTTCGTGGAGAGGATTTTCTGAACGAAAAGTAAGTATTTTCTCGTCACCCCTGCTTACTAAACACCCTCATTTTGGGTAAACGAAATCCTGTCGAGTTTAATTAATGTTTCGTTGGTTGCAAAATTTAAACTCATTATCGTTGTTTCTAAGTTAATCAAAAGTGTTTATGAAATAATTTTCTTGACTTGTAATTAATATTCATAAACAGTGTTGTGTTGGAAATATCCCGAATTGTTATTTCCTTTAATATTTCAATATATAATTACAATAACGAATATTGCAGTATCAGCATTACATAATAAAATATCCTTTATTTGAATTAAAGCTTTAACTCTTCAAAATATACATAGAAAAGAGATGCATGCATAATAAAACACATCAAAGAAGAATTTTCCAATAAGCATCCTAGGATAAACAAGATTTATAGGATGCAAATGTAAATGAAAATATTCATGAAAATTCACCGATCAAAGGCTACTGGGTAATATGGATACATAGATTGACAAGGAGTTCAAAGTTCGAACAGAACTGTCAACAGAAAACACAATAGAAATTGATTTGACGTTTTAATAAATGGCGTCGTGTTCCACGCTTGAATTGTAATGAGTTTATTAGTGGTGCTCGGGTAATTTGAAATTGGAACGTGTATAATCCGTTCAATTGTTTTATGCCAGGAAATTTGCGTGTGATGAATCC
The DNA here is from genome assembly GCA_943136025.2 of Agrotis puta. NCBI lineage: Eukaryota > Metazoa > Arthropoda > Insecta > Lepidoptera > Noctuidae > Agrotis > Agrotis puta. Next base: position 3,521,577 of record OW964168.2, read on the forward strand.
TAGCAGTAATTTTCTAGGAAACTTTGTATATTATTATTTTTTCATTATCATTGTGAAAAAATTGATTTAGTATTGCAATAAAATAATTAACAATACAATAATTTAGGCCAAACATTTTAAAATATTTTTGTGTTTGAAAAATTATATTTTAAATATGTAATCATTTAAGTGAGTGTCGAAAATAGTTTAATTAAGAGTTTAACCTTTACGAAACCTAATCAGTGACGAAATAATATAATATACAACGCGGTTGCTTTAGGTTTCAAGTTAAAATTAACAATCTTCAAGAAATTTGACCTAACAAATATTTATAGAACGTGACATTTTATTGAAATAACATAAGTACCTCCACTTAATAACAGCCTGTAAAGTGAAAATTATTAAACCGAGTTATTAATATAGTTAATAATTAATATTAGCAGGTGAACCTTTAAGATGAAATTACTTTCATCAAGATTATGAATAACTAGCTTTTGCTAACGGCTTCGCCCGCCTAGATTTCGTTAATTATCCGAGTTTATTATTATTGACAGACACATAATTTATCCATTAGCCGTTTTGACTGACGGGGCGCCCTTCAGAGGGCCAAAGCCTGCCGGGGTCGCGGGTCTCACGATTTACCGTGACCCCGGAACGTACAGGGCTATTGAAGGACACCGTGAATTTTAGTCAGTACGAGTCTGACAGTCCCTCCCGCTCTACCCTGGGTGGACTGGACTCATTTGATGATTATACCACGTTAAAAAAATGCCGTTTTGATGGGATTGATTTATAAACATGCATCTTATCAAGTCATTCAAACATCAAAATTTTGATTTATAATTATTATTATCGATTATTCATATCGGATATTTACAGAATATATGTTTTTAATTATACCCGAATCTGTCGTGTTTTACCAATCGAATATTAACCTTCCACTATTGTGATAAGATTAAAAATCTATTAAAGAAATTTGACTGATTGAGGTAGGTTGATGTGCTGGCGTCTGTACTTGGCGTCTGTACAAGTTTAAATGATAATACGGAAATAAACTCAAAAATTTACTTTCAGAGAGGCTTTTATTACAAAATTAAGCATAATCGGATGATTTCATTCCACAGTTAAAATTTTATTCTATAAATTATCCTCAAATTCTGTTTATCAAAATACACAGCTCCAACTTTGATCACGAAATGTTGTCATGGATACTCCTTTGTAATCACTCTTAACAACATTATCAAATTATAGTAACGAAAATAATTTAATAGAATGATTAATTCCATAAGCCTGAAATCAATGAGGAGAGAAAATGGGTTCATTCATTCAACTATCTATTCTCTCTTTATGAATTGCAGTAGAAAACGTAAAATGGTATATTCTATTCTATTGCTCAGATAAGATGTTTGAATGTGACGATATATTGCTTGCAATCTATTCTACAGATTTAATATATCCTATAGATTCTGCATCGCATTGTCAAAGGTTTATCACAAAAAAATACCAGATTATCGATACCTGTTGCAAAATAACAGGTATACCGTTGATAAAAACAGGTATACAATCAGGTGAGGGACAACCTGTTCCTTGTTTTATTCCCTAAAAAAATATCAATGAAGCAGTTGATCACAAAGTAAATTAAAACGATTAAAACGCTAATTTCTACCATCCATCACAGACTTCCGTTGTTAATAATCGCATCGAGAAAAATGTAGTTTTATACAGCAAATCGATTTGTGCTGTTGACGGGAGTGACCCTCCACAATAAGTGGATTTTTATGATTGGAACAAATTGTATGGAACAGATTTCTGTCGGTATGTAATCGAATATGATAAATTACTGTTCAGAAATAAAATTCAATTGCCAAATAAAGTTAATTGATGATTTAATTTAGTGACTATTAATATTGAACAAAAATGTGAATCAATTAGTATAACATACCATTTGTATGTTTTCGTTTTTTGATTGGACAGATATCTGATTTGATAGCACGACATTGTCTGCACAGTGGCTTTGCGATTGGCTGCTGTTCTGCGTGTCGCATGTTCGTTTCCCACACGGAACAAATATTTGTATGACCTACAAGTAGTTGTTCCGGGTCAGACTGTTTGAGTTTGGAGTTTCAATGTTTGTCGCCCGATGACTTAAAAATAAGTAGCAAAATCTGTAGGTACTATAAGGTAAACCTCTACACAACCCTGTTATGATTGTACCTTTTATAAGTGTACAGGAACGGACATGACTTACCTAAAACCACAAAAAAAAATTGTTATCCCGAGGAACACGACAGTAACATTCTTACGATAATCGATGGCGCCATGTGTCTTTAGAATCAGGATTGAATTAATACTCGTAATTATTGAAAGCAGAGGGCAACATGAAAAAAATATCTTATCTAATGCGAAATCACAGGTAAACAAAGAAAATTTAGTGGTTTGTATTTAACTGATAACAGAAACAACAGGTACTACACTTACTGCAAATGTTGCTACAATATTACCGTAAATAATAATTATTTGCCAAATTATTATTGGTGGGTTCAATGTTACTGCAATAAAGTCCATAACTACCATTAGCATGAATTTATTTGGAAATGAACTAATAGCAGAATAATTACATCTCTGTTTACATTTACAGTATTAACAACTTTAATGGACTCCTGCGTTTATTTTTAGTACGTTCCATTACATTGTCATTATTTACTTTGTTCTAAAGATCTAAAACAGCCGCGTTAGCAGAATCATAATACATACGTGCAATTAATTCCCTTTATATTTTTTTTTAATTTTCGTGTACATTTTTTAATGTTTTTATTAAAAAAAAAAACATATGAATAATAGTGGCCAACCGGTATCGGGAACAGGGTCCAAGCTACCAGCGGTCAGGGCTCGAGAGAGAGGAACCTCCTAACAATGCGCGCCGTGTCCAGAAGAACTGCTTTCTGAATCAGGCCGTTGATCCAGTTGCCCAAGAAGAGCCTCCTAAGGTGTTGGTCGAGGCTCTTGGTAATTAAGCCATGGGCCGACACGACTATCGGCACAATGATCGCTGAATCCACATCCCACATATCGACAACCTCGTGAGCCAAATCAAGATACTACGATAGTCGTGCAATAATCATTATTTATCTATTTTCTAATCTATTGCTGGAGCAAAAGAATAAAATATTCCATTTTACGAGGATGAATTTTATCATTAAGTTATTTTTATTTATTTAACTCAGGTTTCAAGGCCCATATTAAATACTGTAATACAATACAATGGAAAAATTACTTGTACTAATACAAAAATACAATACATAAACAATAGAAAAATACCACTAATATAATTATGATAATAATATACGGTTACAGTTATACAACATAATTTTTTGTTTATGCGAAACCCGATACACCTGTCTAGTATTTTTGTGTAAAGAATCTATGTACAAAATTTCAAATCTGTATCATTAAAAATCATAAAATTATAAGCTTGTTATGTTACCTGGTTGTCCGTTCAAAAATATGCTAATTTCGCGGCGGGGCTCGGTACACTCGCTCAACTCGCGCCTCTTCTGTCGCACACTCATTGATAATAGTTTGTCAAAAGGAACCTAACTGTAAAGTGATTCTATTGAAATTAACTGGTGATAAAATTAATTAATATATTTTTGGAAAAAAAATATAACATGGTGTTAACAATATTGGAATCGATTCAGTTACTGATTCTGAACAAACTATATTTAGGTTTCGCATAAAAAAATATGTTGTATACGGTAGTACGGTTATACACAGTTCTGATAAAATTACCTTTTTAAACTCTCTGGTGATTATAGCTAAGTAATAACAGCCGTTAGATTTATTTTATTTTTAGGGTGGTAAATGAAATGGGTCCTCCTTCCCTGAGTGGAATGGAAAGGACTGCTAGACTGGTAAAGGAACAGTGTACAAGACGGGGACGCGAGGTATAATGGGGTCATTCACTCAGCTATTGAGAAAACCGAAAACATTGATAACCAGACTTATGCAAGGTAGTATTAGATCAATTGATTTTACAAGTATTTAGACTGTCGCTATATCTATAGGTGCTTCTATCGCACAAACTAATCATCTCGTTCTAAAAAAAAAACCTAATTACTATAGGCTAAAAATTATGTTTATTTCATGCTTCACGCAAACAAAATGACGGGCAGAAACTTTTATGAAATAAATAGTAAAATAATATAACTACACAAAATTAGATTGAAAACCATTGTTAACATAACTTTGAGGTCGCGGGACTGTACGAAATACCGTGACCCCGGAGCGTAAAGGGCTATTGAAGGACACCCTGGATTTTAGTCAGTACGAGTCTGATAGTCCCTCCCGCTCTGCCCTGGGTGGGAGGACTCATTTGATGATTTTACAACGATAAAATAAAATACAAATATATTTGAGAAAAGGTTAGGACCAAATATAAACGCCACTCTCTAATCTCTCTATCTAAAATTCATGTCTAAAACTAACTGCTTCGCTAATAATATTATCACTTTATCTCCGGGTGCATAATTTACCTAACCGCATTAAAATGTAAGCTAGAGATATGCAAATTCTTCACATTGTGAAGTGACAGGCCTGTTGGCCTAGTGGTTAGTGACCCTGACTGCTATGCCGGAGGTCGTGGGTTCGATTCCCACCCAGGACAAATGTTTGTGTGATGAGCACGATCATTTGTTCTGTGTCTGGGTGTAATTTATCTATTATATGTATGTATTTAGAAATATATAAGTATGTTTATCAGTTGTCTAGTACCCATAACACAAGCTCTGCTTAGCTTGGGACTAGATGGCGTTGTGTGATAGTTGTGGAATATTTATTTATTTATTTATTTATTGTACATTCTCCAACTAATTAAACGAATATAGATTCATACAGAATTTAATTACCGTTGCAAAGTCCATGTGGACTTGAAAGTTGGATTTCTGGATTCAAGCTTTAACTTGTACGTATAACGTCACATGTAGAGTTTTATTCAGAAGTTTAAAGCCTTTGTCAAACAGACAGGCGTGACGAATGCGAAGCGAGGCGTTTTTATTTGTAATGTATGGAATTGTTTGAATCCAGTCACATAGAAAAGCGATAGCGATTCGATAGCGTGACAGAACTATCGGACTGACGTCTCGCTTCGGTTCGGTATCGCTTCGGACTTGCTTCGCTTTCGTCTGTCTACGTGACAAAGGCATAAGAGCATGTAAAGGGCGAAAAAATAAAGGCCCACGATAGCGTATATAGGATATATCTACAGAGATCTCACAGATTTCGAACACATGATTAGTTACGTGCATTACTTCTGCCATCGACTGTCTGGACTATAGGAAGAACCTAGACAAAATCACAACCACCTCCGAACGTTTCTTTACGGGCTTTAGACGTTTCGCACCACGCGTGGTTCAGACCGTGGTTCGAATCACCCAAGTACTGCTCCCGAATGGGGCCATTCACACCGCATTGTAAAAGACGTTCGAAAAGCCCTAAGTAACTTTTAGAATAGGTAGATTCGAACCACAGAGCAAACCGACCATTTAAAAAGCGATCATGAGATCTCTCAAATCAACAACACGAGTGCTGACGGCCCCCTTTATAGGGATAAAGCCTGTCGGGGTCGCGTGACTATCTCATCACGTAAACGTGATTCTGGAACGTAAAGGGCTATTAAAGGATCACCGTGGATTTTAGTCAGTAGAAGTTTGACAGTCCCTCTCGTCTCGAGCTGGGTGGGAGGACTCATTTGATGATTGTACTACGAAAAAAACAAATACTCTTATCCCTTCGCTGTATTGTGGTTCTCTCGGTAACTAGAACTACTGTATTAACCTCCTGTACTTGATAGTAGAAATTCGTTGCTGTTGTGGAACTAGGATCACACGTTCTAACGCTTGGGTTAATCCTAGGAGCGATGTTGACGCGAAAACGTGATTTATTGGTGACTTCCTCGCGAGTTTTGGAGTTGGTGATGCAATGGGTTGTTTTGTTTTCGAAATTGTGCTGTCTACAATCATGAACGGGGAATATATTGTTTTACAATGATGAAGTACTACGAGTCAGTATTCAGACGGCTTGACGTCTATCCTGCTGAAAGTTGGTAAAGAAATGCTTTTTCAGCTACATATTTTCTATCGCCTGAAAATTTATTCAGTCTCTATCCTGAGCTTCTGATCAGACATCTTAAAGACTCCGATAGGCAAATCCTGTCGTTTATTGGTTACAAAGATCCTATCGTAAAGAGCAACCGAGATAAATTATTATTAATTTTAGCGTCTAAGATTCTTCGTACACAAGGCGACTTAAGTCTCCGATACCTTGCGACTTAAGGTAACCATTGACGCGTGTCTGGGTACGAACCTTTATGAGTTTGAATTTCGATTGTCGCTTGCATACCGGATCGTAAGGTATCAGAGATTGCGTCGCTTAGTGTACGAAAGGGCTTTGACCTTTCAAACAAAATTGTATAGGCTCGTATTATAGGAAACTCAAATACCACTTTTTGTCCTAAACCACACAAATATATGCTGTTTTTATAAAAACGAGGATAAAATACTATACTGCTGTAAACGAAATAATTGTGGTCAATTAAATGTAATAAATGAACCATTTTGCTTTAATTGTTTAGCATTGGGTTCAATTCTTTGGTTTTGTTAAGATTCCGTACGTATTGCTGATGTAATTATTTATTATAATAAATCGATAAAAAATGAGCAATCGAAGACAACCTAACCTTAATACTATTGTCCAGAATATGAAAATGGTTCTCATGTAGCCATTCGAAAGAGTATTGGCGGGTATCGGTATAAGTCTATCAGAATTGAAATGTATGTATGCTTTTCGACATTTAGGCGATGTGTCTTCTTAAATAATACTCTTCATATTATTCTCTGTTAAAATGACCCCCATCACAAACTGTCACATGCCTCAAACGATTCCCTCAAAAACTGTTAAACATAAAAAGTGATTGGGGTAAACAATCCCGCCATTTTGCCAAAAATAAAAAGGCACGTCATCCACAATTTCTGTTTATTTAACCGTCATTGGCAATTTTGTGGTGAAAACGTAAATGATTTACATTTTGTACACTTACTGCTTTTAGGGGCGAAAATGGGTAGTAAATTGTGTCGACTTCTTGTCGTTAACTATGAAGGTCAATAGGTGTCAAGGGTGGCTGTTACTTTTTGTCGATCCTGTAGTGTTATTCTCAAAGGGGCTGCTACAGTACATCTAGGTATAGGCAATATTAACTAGATCATTACATGTTAAAGAATTTATGGAAAATAGATTAAAAGGAAGAGGGATACTTACGCTATTCTAAATGTGAATGTGACAATTTGATAGCCTCTCTGAATCTGGCTTATGTTCACGGCTTCGTTCGCGTGAAGTTTGGTAATTGGCTCACGGGATCGTGACCCAAGTGATCCCGGTACAAAACTAGCTGTCTATCCAAAAAATCATACAAATAAAGTATACATAAATCTTTACAAACATTCCCATTGACAATAGTAGAAAATAATAGATTGTCAATATTTAAAAAAATGTAGTTCGAATTCCGACTGTCATTTGTAGTTGAAAATAATACAAATACAGAAGTTATACATTAATCTACACAAATACTCGTATTCTCATTTACAATAGTAAAAAAAAATAGAATGTCAATATTTAAATAATTGTCCTTTTTGAGTTATGTGAGGTACCTAGTCGGAATTCCGACTGTCAATTGTTTTTACTGTTATTTGATCAAGGTTTTTCACTAAAACGTGACCACTATTGTTCCAAGCGCCCCGTATTTGCTTTCCGCATTGTATTCAAACAGTTTTAACTGTAGCCAAACATCGATCGCTTCGGTCCTAAGGGATGGGCAATCAATCTATCACTATTTGCGAGCAATTACGATATTTAATCTAGATGGACACGCGTTGTGTGTCGGTCTATAACTCTGTCGATTTAACAGCTTTCGGGGAAACGACACATGTGAATTATTTGGGGGTATGGTCAATATCATTAGGGTGTTTACGTTTGGTTTGGGCACATTAAAAGATGTGTGGATACTAAGGTTCAGTTTATTATAGATATATATAGTTCAGTGAACACTTAAACATAATTAATGATTGATTACTGTTTTTGTCAATTGTATTCGTTTTCTTTATGCACAATAATTTATCACAATTAGGTAACTTACATTTTCTCATTGGTAAATGTACTATGTCATCAATAGTTTAAATCTTGTAATTGTTTGAAATGTTTTTTGTTCTAACAGCTTTATGGTGAGTTTCAATTCTTTTATTATGTATCATCATCAGCCTATAGCAGTCGACGGTGAGGTCTGTTAGGTACATGTTGCCAGAGTCAGTAGGTAATTGTATTTGGCGGTCATTCGTAACCCAGGGATTCCGCGCAGCCCTGTCGTAACCGTGACCGCCGCCATGATCAGAATTAACATGATGATTGGGAACTGAAGGCCCTGGACTGTTTTGGCTTACCATTGGAGGGTTTGCCCATAATCGCCACGCTGGGCATGCGGGTTGGCCATCTCAGATCTCAGCTCCTCGTACTGGTGATGCTGCTACCAGTCTGCGTCATTCAGCTGCGAGGTAGAGCAATGGTTATACCGCAATTTTTTGGTCGTCAAAGCCTCGTTACTTGTTAGCAGTATGCATCACAAGCAGGTGGAGTGGAAAGATGACAAATCTGCCACCTCCGGTATTATGCTGAACTGTTATCTATCACACAGTAAGTATTTCTATTTTAGATTCTAGTTTTACTTGTGGCGTGTGTCAGTGAATATATTTTCTTTCTTTCTTGCTTGTCTTTCTTATCTACACGAGTCTTTAGTTGTATATAACAACCTACCGTATTGCTTCCAGCACAGCGATCTTACACATAAGGAAAATTCGTAAAACAATAAACTTATACCATACACTCATTGTAACGATAACAGGAACACAAAAAATACATGATAACATGTAAAAGCTATACATTTCATCCAGTATAAACTGGCCTCACATTAAACGACGTTTCCTACTGAGCGAGGGTTAGATTTGAATGGTCCTTTATATCTACACCCTATATACATTTAAGTATACAGAAGCAGCATTTCTCCACATCAGTCACTTTACGGACTCGTATACGCATTGACGTTCCCCTACTCTTCAGCACAAGTGTTTAAAATGTTTTCAAAGTAGGTATACGAAAGTATAGGTTGGGATGGTACTTTTAAGATTTGACATGGGAGGTGATGTTTTGAATTTGGCAGCTTGACGGTTGATTTTGTACTTTATACAGTTAAAATAAAGTTTACACCTACCGCCTACAAACTTTACCTCTTTAAAATATTAGTGTAGTTGCCAATTAATAAATTGTTTTGTGTTTGTTGTCGGAAATTGTTACGCATACATCACGCCTGTAATCTTCGGACGATAACGCAGAGGTGTAACTTTAGTCTACCCTTATTTTACCAATCAAGTTTGAGTCCCCAAATCCCATAAAAACGAACCCATAAAAGAGTATTACGAAAGTAAATTACGAATTTAATCGACACACTGTGTCAAACTAATCACAAACATTTGGCTGAACGCCCATAAAGACACTACGGGACTCAGTGTTTACTGTGTTAAGTGTCGTTTCTAGTTCATTGTCAGTCAGTAGGGATCCTAGTGAATTGTGTCCAAAATTTACGACCGTTTTCCAACTGAGATTTAGATGTGTGTTCCTTTGCATTCGTGTCGCGGATAAGCTTGATTTGTGCTTTCGAAATTCTTGATCCGAAATTGCTGTTGTTAAAGTAATGAATACTTTGATTATGAGATTGTTTTGGGAGAATAGTAATGAGATGTATTTGTTTATTGTTTTTAGTTGCTCTGTTGAATTAATACTTGTTTATAGTGGAGCTAAAATTTGAATTGTTGTGACGGGGCGCACTATTTTATTTGACTGATTCTAATAAAATAAATTATTAATACCTCTGTAAATAAATGCTTATAAATACTTCATTGAGTATTAAAATAAACTAGCCTTGTTCAAATTACGATAATATCACTCACCATCTGCCTAACATTTTCCTAATTTGGTTGAGGTGGTTTCCAGTCGAACTAGATGCAGCTGAATACCAGTATTGTACATGGAGTAACACAACACTCCTTGGTTTCAATATTTTTGGTAAAACTCATTGTCACACGTTCAAAGATGTGCAAATGACAGTCGTGACCAAGACAGCTTCGTTTTCTTTCCGAAGTACGAAGGAACGGCTTTTATTATTTAGAAATGGACTTTTCTAGATTATGCTACACTGCTTTAATAAAAACATTGCGTCATCGATATCAACAAATAATAAAGAATAAATAGAGCAATAGACTGCTCGTTTTTTGCAGCACTAACTTTCTTCTGGATTCTATTAAATATCCTTTTATTATGTCCGCTGGGAATTTTATAAAAGCCTGTCACTTCTGCCTCCTGCTCAATTGCTTTGAAATTAACACGAAAATAGTTGAGATAAGTACTTCTATTTATCTCAACTATTTTTCACTCAAAAACTATAAAAAAAACTTGGTCTACTCGCGTTTAATAGTAGCATTGCGTATACTTAGTGAATAGTTGGTGAAATAAGCCGTGTGTGTTGTGTGTGTTCCATACTATATATTTTCCTCCTCTTTTATTAATTCTTGATACTTATTTTAGCATTTTTGCAGAGCAAAGGCTTTCCATCATGTCCAACTCTCTAATTCAAACGATAAAAAAAAAACAAAAGTTTTGTTAGTTAGTTTAATTTCATTATAAGACGATTGAAATTACTTGGCTTTAATGCTTTCAAACACAGTGGTTTAAGACTTCCAGATCTCAATTTACGTTTTTTTACTGAATTTCCTGACGAAATAGTCAAGTTTAATATTGATATATTTTATCTTGAAATCCTTCATTACTTGATGCTGCATTGCTACCATAATTATTAACGATGTATCGTTATTCATTGAAAAAATAACCTTCCACCATCCCTATAAAGTTCATTCACCTATAAAGCATTACACTTCTGACGCTTTGCCAACTCTTCACAGATTTCATCAGAATTAAACCTAACGCAATCTCAAGACTTATTTTCCACCCCAAAATTTTTGAACACGAAAGATTAACGACTTGTTTTCTGGAACCACTACGAAGACAAATAGCTCTATAGCATTAAGTACATTAAGAGTGACTAACTTTGAGTGAATTTAGAGTAATTATTAACAAGCTGAGAGCATATCTACACATTTCTTTTTACGTGGTAAAATCAATAAATGAGTCCTCCCTCCCAGGGCAGAGCGGGAGCGACTGACTGCCTCGTACTGACTAAAATACACGGTGTCCTTCAATAGCCCTTTACGTTCCGGGGTCACGGTAATTCGTAAGTCCCGAGACCCCGGCAGTCCCGCAACCCAGGCAATATACCTACACATAAAAAAAGTTCGCGATCATTTTCAAAAATGATTGATTTCTTCTTCTTTTCAGATTCTTTACTTAAAAATATAGATTTGGAATATAAAAAAATAAAACAGTTAATTTTTTTGCCATTAAATTAAAAAAAAGATATATCAGCGTATGCTAGTTTCAGATAAAGTTTTTTTTGATGTGTGTACGTGCTTTTAAGTCTTTATTTTTCGAAATAATTGAATGAAACCATTTGAATAAAACTGTTAACGCATAAGCATGATAAGGCCTTTTTTTATCGTGGTAAAATCATCCGATTAGTCCTCCCAAGGGCGGGAGGTACTGTCAGTCTTGACTGACCAACATCCTGCGGAGAACGGTGTCCTTCAATAGCCCTTTACGTACCGGGGTCACGGTAATTCGTGAGTCCCGCGACCAAGCAAGATTATTATTCAGTTATTTAGACAATTCTTTGACAGGCTTTAGACTTTCAGTCCATGGTTCTTCACGTTGTTTTACTATTCACAGACGTCATTGATGTCTAAGAAAAACTTAAAACACATATAATTGGTTTGAAAACGACACATTGGTAGTTGCCGGGGTAATTATACAATACCTGGGCCTAAATTAATTCACCTAAACGAGGGGTCGCAGCACTGTCCGAGGTCGCGGGACTGCCTCAACAGGTAACCGTGACCCTGGAAGGTAAATGGCTATTGAATGACGTCGTGGATTTTAGTAAGCACGAATCTGACAGTCCCTCCTCCCGTCCCGCCCTGGGTAGGAGGACTCATTTGATGATTTTACCACGTTAAAAAAAAGAAGAGCTCGTGGCTAAATAAATACAGCCGCGCAGGCCGATCTTCCGGCTTAAGCCGCGCTTGCCGAGGTTGGTCTGTGGATGGGTGACCATCTGTCATAGCGAGTTTGCTCCGTGTCTCGGAAAGCACGTAAAGTCGTTGGTCCCGGCTGTCATTTGTAGATCTTTGACAGTCGTTACTGTTGGACAGAAGCTCTAAAGTCTGACAACCAGTCTTACCATGGGGTGTCGTATTACCCAGTAACTGGGTTGTGGATGTCCGATAGGCAGTCGCTCCATGTGAAATACTGAAATTCAGCTGCATCTGGTTTGACTGGAAGCCGACCCCAATATAGTTGGGAAAAGGCTAGGCAGATGATGACCACGATAAAAAAGGCGTAAGAGTTTGTTTGGTTGAACACGCTAATCTCATCTAGCACTGATTCGAATTTTAAAAAAAAAACTTATTGTTTTGGATAGTTTATTTATAGAGAAAGCCTCTAGGCCAGGGGTAGATCACGACTGTTAGTCCAGTCGAACGTGGAAGGCAAAAATATAAATAAGTAGACTGACTGACTGACAAGACTGCGCAACGTAATTACCAACTTCTGCAGCATCATCTTGTATCATTTTTCAATCGCTATTCTGTCACGGTAGGTAGATCGCACAGGGTTTTGTCAGTAAAAAGTCGTTTTTATGTCTTATGCAGTTGGCCACCCCTACTCTGGGCTATATGACCAATAAGAGCCGAACAGCGGGTGAAACGAGAAACTGCTAGTGTAATATAATCTTCGAGTGCCTCTCCTCTCTCCCTAACGCAAAAACTACCTGCTCTGTTAATCCTACAGTAAAAAAGGCTTCAAATAGGCGCCTACATTTTTTCCTCATGTAGCAAAATTTCTGCTATATACAATTTTATTTCCGCATCATGTGATGTTACGGATTGGTGAACCTCCGTAATAACTAAGTTACATCACTCTTGTTGCCAATATCGATAGGGATATTGGATTCTTGTTTCGGCTGTAGGTATATCGATTTATATAATATTGGACTTTAATTCTACTCGCATGTAGGTGAAAATATAATGATTTAGGTGCAATTATGCAAACTTTCTTAAACAAGTCTGTTTTTTTTTTAAATTATTTTTTACTAGCTACCAACCTTGGGTCGCGGGACTTTTCCATTACCGTGACCCCGGTACGTAAAGGGCTAGTGAAGGACACCGTGGAATTTAGTCAGTACAAGTCTGACAGTCAACTCTCTGCGGTTCTCTTTTTAATTCTGCATGCATTATGGAAATAACGTTCCTCTTGAATTGGTGTCTTAATTTCTATAACTCTCATTAAAATCAGATGTGCAGTTCGAACGATCAAAGCTTACGAACAGTCGGGACCTCACATAGGGACTAGCGTACAATAGGGAGTCGCGGGACTGTTTAAGGAGAAACCGTGAGCTGGAACGTAAAAAGAACTTCCCCCCCGCTACTCCACCTTTTTTTTACGTGCTAAAATCATCAAATGAGTCCTCCCACCCAGGGCAGAGCGGGAGGGACTGTCAGACTCGTACTGACTAAAATCCACGGTGACCTTCAAAAGCCCTTTACGTACCGGGGTCACGGTAATTCGTACAGTCCCGTGACCCCGGAAGGCTTTGGCCCTCAAGAGGGGGGGCCGTCATTTTGCTGACACTCCTTGAGGCGCGAGTGGAACACAACGCGCCGTCGACACGGGATGGTCCATGGTCGGACAGCGAGGTGCCCATTACTCGCTGCCCGCTTACCCGCGCCTACGGTGGTCGGAGATCGTCTGTTGACGTCTGTCGCCATGGGCATCTACCACTGTAGCTGGGGTGGAGGGAGGACACTGTCCTCTGCCTCACGCGACCCGCCTCATCCTTCGCGATGTGGACATCCTACGGCTGATATGTTGATGGTGATGGTATTGACGTAGATTCTCATAAAACAATTTGAATAACTATTAACGTTATATTATTAATCATATTACACCCTTCTAAAACACATTATATCATAGGTACCACATACAAGGGGTATGTAAGCCCATGGGAAGACCTTAACTATCCCATTCTTAGTTAGGCTACTCTACCAAAAGACGTTTATGGTAAGGATATTATACATTGCGAAACTACCAGGGCCGCCTTTACCATGGGGCTCAAGGCCCCGCTACCCTTAGAACCCTTTAGCATCACACCAGTAACTATCGACCAATGAACCTAAATTTTTTAATGCAGTTATAAAATTTTGGAGCTTTCTTTCATCGCTTCCGCTTTAGCGTTTCACAACTACGGTCCTTCCGATTTCTTTACGCCCTCGAAAATTGCGTTGAAATATTTGCAGGTTCTTAAGTATAATACTACGGTGACCGCTTTTTATGCTTGTTTGCCTCCCTAATGCCTTTGTCAAACAGACAGGGATAGCGAAGCGTTTCCGAAGCGATACCGAACCGAAGCGAGACGTCAGTCCGATAGTTCTGTCACGCTATCGGATCGCTTTCGCTTTTCCATGTGACTGGATTCAAACAATTCCATACATTACAAGTAAAACGTCACGCTTCCCATTCGCAACGCCAATCTGTTTGACAAAGGCTTTATCTATACTTATAATAAATCTGTAGAGAGGCTAATTCTGTACATGAAATATATTTAAAAAACTAGCGGGCGCCCGCGGCTCCGCTCGCGTGAATTTCGGTTACCGCTGCAAAAAGCCTACTTAGGAAAGACACGGTCAGCAACATGATTCCCAGGTCTATTCACAGACCCCGACACTGCATCGACGACGCAGTCATCACAAACACTCGACATAGATAGATATAGTGTGTCGCGGACTTTTTTGTAGATGTTTATAAGATCAACAATTAATTAGAACATTTTATGGTTCTACCTTTTATAGTTTAGGCAGCGTACGCAAAATAAGTAACTTTTCTGGTTGATTTTTTACACCTTGTGGCCGAAAAACCCAAATATCTTACGAAACCCTATTTTTCTCCAAAATAAAATATTGCCTATGTTACTCGTGGATAATGTAGCTATCGAATGGTGAAAGAATTTTTTAAATCGGTCCAGTACTATTTGAGCCTATTCATTACAATCAAACAAACACACAAAGTTTTCCTCTTTATTATATTAGTGAAGAAGTGTAGATTAGTGTAGACTACCGAATTAACTAATTTCGTACCTACTATTGCTTCAACTATAAAGAAAAAAACTGTAAACTATAAACATAATTACACACTACCAAAACCTCTAATCCCTATTTCATAAAATAACAACAAAACAAATCTAAAAATAAACTATACAAAGACTAAAAGTAAAAAAAGGGCACGCCGCAATCGCGGCGGTAAGACCCCTCTTTGAGGAGTGGCAGGGTAGGCGTCACGGCGTCCTGACCTACCGCATGACGCAGGTCCTCACCGAACACTGAAATTTCGGGAGGTACCTGTGTTTGATAAGGAGGGAAGAACTGCGAGGATCGTCTGCACTGCGAGGATCGTCCGGAGGACAGGAGTGCAGGACTGCCCCGCTTGGGCAGAGCGCCGCCGTGTCCTCACGACGGTGATAGGCGGAGACCTCTCGCACCCGGCATTGGTCAAGGCCATGCTGCGGGGCGAGACGGAATGGGAAGCGGTCGCCTCCTTCTGCGAAGCAGTCATGCTTGTGAAGGAGGAGGCGGGCCGTGTGAGGGAGTGGACAGCGTCCTCCCTCCACCCCAGCCGCAGTGGTAGACGCCCACGGCGACGGACATCGGCAGACGATCTCCGGCCACCGTAGGCGCGGGCATGCGGGCGGCGAGTAATGGGCGACTCGCTGTCCGACCATGGACCACGCCCGACGACGGCGCGTTGTGTTCCACGCGCGCCTCAAGGAGTGTCAGCATAATGACGGGCCTGTAGAGGGCCAAAGCCTGCCGGGGTTGCAGGACTCACAAATTACCGTGCCCCCGGTACATAAAGGGCTATTGAAGGACACCGTGGATTTTAGTCAGTCAAGTCTGACAGTGCCTCCCGGCCCGCCCTGGGTGGGCGGACTCATTTGATGATTGACATGACATGATTTTACCACGCAAAAAAAATAAAAAAAAACACTTAAAGTCGCGCTGATAAGTACTGTTTGTAAATAACAATTATTGTCTGTCAATAAGGTCGAACAGTCTGAACGTCTATTCGCATCAACAGTCAAATATTGTATGAAGCACGCGCGCTTTTTTTTTGTGTATAGCATCTCGCAGGTCTACCTGAAGTAGGCTGTGTACTGCTCAACCGGACTTTTCTGTAGATGCCTTAAGGCCTCCAGGCGTGCGGACCCCCCCGCCTTTTTATACCTGCCGTCGAGCGCGGCTACCGCTACACAAAAATCTGGGGGCACGGCAGTGCCCCAGCCAAGTCTCGAGCAAAACGGGCACGGACGTACCATCTTTTCTCGATGCGATTCGCGGCTGTTTCGCCCCCCCTATATCTTCGACGTGGACAAAGCTAGGAGTTTAGGTTTTTCATTGCCAAGTCACTATAATTATAATATAAAGAAAACTATTGATACAATTACTAAATGTTGATTTATATCTACAAAATTTTTGAATAGGACTTGGCTTCTATGAGATCTCAAAACTTTTTACGGTGGAAAGACTGCATCGAGAGACTTGGCATTTTTTTACATCTAATGTTTTTGGTGGGATAATCCTTATAGCATGATTCTGTATTCACGCGCGATGACTGATTAGCGTATGTCATCTATAACTTTGGTGTTTCTCAACCGATTTACATGATTCTTTTTTTATTGAATAGGTAATAATGTTAACTTTTTTTAATTAGGGATGAGTGAGAGTGTTATAAACGTAAGAGTAGACAAATATAGTCAGAAAGCTCCGAATTGCCAAGCTATCGGGAGTTTGACGTGTTTTTGTGAGTCAACCATAAAATGTAGACATATGCTGTTAAGGAATATTTTTATACAATTTTAAGGAGAACATTTTCGTCATACACGATTTCTATGTAGCTTTAACCATTAAGGCTGCACACGCGACGGAAGCTTAAAAAATGGAGTAACTTCTCCCGTCTTCCCAATATTTCCCTTCACTGCTCTGCTCCTATTGATCATAGCGTAATGAAAAGTATACTATAACCTGCCCAGGAGTATGAAGAATAATTGTGCCAAATTTCGTTAAAATCTGTCGAGTAGTTTTTGTTTCTATAACGAACATACAGACAGACAGACAGACAGAAAGACAGACAGACAAAAATTTTACTGATTGCATTTTTGGCATCAGTAGCGATCCCTAATCACCCCTTGATAGTTATTTTTCAAATATATTTCATGTACAGAATTGGCCTCTCTACAGATTTATTATAAGTATAGATAACTATCAAGGGGTGATTAGGGATCGCTACTGATGCAAAAAATGCAATCAGTAAAATTTTTGTCTGTCTGTCTGTCTCTCTGTCTGTCTGTCTGTCTGTATGTTCGTTATAGAAACAAAAACTACTCGACGGATTTTAACGAAATTTGGCACAATTATTCTTTATATTCCTGGGCAGGTTATAGTATACTTTTTATTACGCTACGATCAACAGGAGCAGAGCAGTGAAGGGAAATATTGGGAAAACGGGAGCAGTTACTCCATTTTTTAAACTTCCGTCGCGTGTGCAGCCTTAATGGTTAAAGCTACATAGAAATCATGTATGACGGAAATGTTCTCCTTAAAATTATTTAAAAATATTCCTTGACAGCATATGTCTATCTTTTATGGTTGACTCACAATAACACGTGAAACTCCCGATAGCTTATCAATTCCGAGCTTTCTGATTATATTTGTCTACTCTTACGTTTACAACACTCTCACACATCCCTTATCAAAAAAAGTTAACATTATTACCTATTCAACAAAAGAAGAATCATGTAAATCGGTATAGAAACACCAAAGTTATACATGAAATAAGCTAATCAGTCATCGCGCGTGAATATAGAATCATGCTATAAGGATTATTTTTGTGTAGCGGTTGCCGCGCTCGACGCGCTTCGTGGCGGCAGGTATAAAAAGGCGGGGGGGTCCGCACGCCTGGAGGCCTTAAAATCTTAAGGCATCCACAGAAAAGTCCGGTTGAGCAGTACACAACCTACTAGAGGTTGAGCTGTGCTGCGGGATGCCATACACATAAAAAAGCGCGCGTACTTCATACAATATTTGGCTGCTGATGCGAATAGACGTTCAGACTGTTCGACCTTATTGACAGACAACAATTATTATTTACAAACCGTGCTTATCAGCGCGACTTTTAGTCTTTTTTTTGCGTGGTAAAATAATCATATGAGTCCTCCCACCCAGGGCAGGGCGGGAGGAACTGTCAGACTTGACTGACTAAAATCCACGGTGTCCTTCAATAGCCCTTTATGTACCGGGGTCACGGTAATTAGTGAGTCCCGCAACCCCGGCAGGCTTTGGCCCTCTACAGGCCCCGTCATTATGCTGACACTCCTTGAGGCGCGCGTGGAACACAACGCGCCGTCGACCCGGGTATGGTACATGGCCGGACAGCGAGTCGCCCATTACTCGCCGCCTGCATGCTCGCGCCTACGGTGGCCGGAGATCGTCTGCCGACTTCCGTCGCCGTGGGCGTCTACCACTGCGGCTGGGGTGGAGGGAGGACGCTGTCCTCTCCCTCGTGCGGCCCGCCTCCTCCTTCGCGAGCATGACTGCTTCGCAGAAGGAGGTGGCCGCTTCCCACTCGGTCTCGCCCCGCAGCATGGGCTCGACCAATGCCGAGCGCGTGAGATCTCCGCCTATCGCCGTCGTGAGGACACGGCGGTGCTCTGCCCAAGCGGGGCAGTCCTGCATCGTATGCTCCACCGTGTCCTCCGGACGATCCTCGCAGTGGTGACACCCAGGAGTTTCTTCCCTCCTTATCAGACACAGGTAACTCCTGAAACTTCCGTGTCCGGTGAGGACCTGCGTCATGCGGTAGGTCAGGACGCCGTGACGCCTTTCCAGCCACTCCTCAAAGAGGGGTCTTACCGCCGCGATTGCGGTGTGCTCTTTTTTACTTTTAGTCTTTGAATAGTTTATTTTTAGATTTGTTTCGTTGTTATTTTATGAAATAGGTATTAGAGGTTTTGGTCGTGTTTAAATATATTATAGTTTACATTTTATTTCTTTATAGTTGAAGCAATAGAAGTTACGAATATCAGTTATTTGGTAGTCTACACTATCTACACTAATATTATAAAGAGGAAAACTTTGTTTGTTTGTTTGATTGTAATGAATAGGCCCAAAAACTACTGGACCGATTTTAAAAATTCTTTCACCATTCGAAAGCTACATTATCCACGAGTAACATAAGCTATATTTTATTTTGGAGAAAAATAGGATTCCGTAAGGTATTTGGGTGTTTCGGCCATTAGGTGTAAAAAATCAATCAGCAAAGTTACTTATTTTGCGTACGCTGCCTAAACTATAAAAAATAGAACCATAAAATATTCTAATTAATTGTTGCTCTTATAAATATCTACAAAAAAGTCCGCAACACACTATATCTATCTATGTCGAGTGTTTGTGATGACTGCGTCGTCGATGTTAGTGTCGGTGTCTGTGAATAGACCTGGGAATCATGTTGCTGACCGTGTCCTTCCTGAGTAAGCTTTTTGCAGCGGTAACCGACATTTACGCGTGCGGAGCCGCGGGCGCCCGCTAGTGGTAAAATAAAAATTAACTTATATTGATAATGGTCAAAAGAGAACTTTACGTAACCCAAGTGGTGTAGGGCTCCATTCCCATATAGTGCCCTAGGCCACGAGTACCAATACGTTAAATACAACCCTGAAAACTACGGTCTTAGTTTCGCCATGTCTCAGGAGATTACTATATGCCTCCAGTTATGCAAAGTTGAGTTTATACTCTAATCCCTTAGAGTTTCGACCTAGTAAAGCCAATCCCTCATATCGATCCCAGGTAGAAACAGAGTTGTTGCTTAGAACTTTTTTAATTGGATAATTGGCTTTTCTCCGCTCTGGGCTTAATAGTGGGCTCTTGATCTCGTTTCACTGTTAATGTTCTAGAACTTACAAACTGTATCAAAAAAGGTCTTTTTTTACCTTAACTCAATTAAACCACGGTCGCGGGACTGTGGAATTACCGTGACCCCGGTACGTAAAGGGCTACTGAAGGACACCGTGGATTTTAGTCAGTCAAGTCTGACAGTCCCTCCCGCCCTGCCCTGGGTGGGAGGATTCATTTGATAATTTTACCACAATAAAAAAAACTCAATTAAACCACAGGGAGAGAAAATTGCAAAATGATAAAACAGTAACTCACGCATGGTCTTTTTGACAAAGGCTACTGCTGATTAA
Organism: Agrotis puta; assembly: GCA_943136025.2. NCBI lineage: Eukaryota > Metazoa > Arthropoda > Insecta > Lepidoptera > Noctuidae > Agrotis > Agrotis puta. The sequence goes on from OW964168.2 coordinate 3,542,110, forward strand.
GTACTACGTTCAATTATAGGGTTTTTTTTATCGTGGTAAAATCATCAAATGAGTCCTCCCAAAAAGGGCAGGGCGGGAGGGACTGTCAGACTTGTACTGACTAAAATCCACGGTGTCCTTCAATAGCCCTTTACGTACCGGGGTCACGGTAATCCCTTGGTCCCTCGACCCCGGCAGGTCAATTATAGGGTTGGGAAAAGTGTTGTAAGTTTTTCCATCAAAATGTTTCCATTCAGTATTAGCCTGAAGTCTGTAGTTGTACAAGTTTGATGGCCGTCTAATAGGGTATTTTGACAGAAAAAAACTAATAAATTCGTCAGTTCGATTGTCAAAAATATTTGACACGTTTTTTTTCTTATGTTACGTAAACCAAAATTGTCAAAACGTCACTAGTACAGTTTTTACTTGGTTCTGACGTCACGAACATCTAATCTCGAATTTTGAAGCGTTCTTTTAAAGAAAAGAAAAAATACGTACTCGTATACATTATTTTTCAAAACTCTTATGCCTTTGTCAAACAGACAGGCGAAAGCGAAGCGAGTCCGAAGCGATACCGAACCGAAGCGAGACGTCAGTCTAATAGTTCTGTCATGCTATCGGATCACTTTCGCTTTTCTATGTGAATGGATTCAAACAATTGCATTACAAATAAAAACGTCACGCTTCGCATTCGCAACGCCTGTCTGTTTGACAAAGGCTATACTGACTGACTAATTAAATTCTCAATTTTTTGATGCTATAAACATGCCTAAGTTATGTAGGACTTAAAACAAAACTGGATAGCTGAGGGTGAACAAAAGGTATACCTCCGCCTAACTCTCAGGGTTATACAACTAGGAATACAACACAGAGACCTACATAACTATTAGTTAAACTAGCTGTTGTTAATTGCTTCGTCTACGTGTAACTAGAATTACAAGAATTACCCCAGGGGAACGTAACCCGGGGTTGCGGGACTGTACTCGGGGTCGCGGGACTGTACGAATTACCGTGACCCCGGAACGTAAAGGGCTATTGAAGGACATCGTCGATTTTAGTCAGTACGAGTCTGACAGTCACTCCTGCTCTGCCCTGTGTGGGAGGATTCATGTGATGATTTTACCACGATAAAAAAAAAGTGTAGATAACAGCACTGTAGTAAACTAAAAATTTACCAAAAATTATTAATTAAAAAAAAATATCAGTATTACAACATGAAACGCAAAAAGGTAATATCAGTTCAAACGACTATTTAAATCATACTACACGTATCGTATGATTCAGACCAGGCTTTGTTCACTTGAATGGCTGACAACACAAAGGAACCGCTAACGTTTGAGCTTTTCTCAACTTTTGCTATCCCTATTGAAGTAGCGATTTCCAAGAAGAGAAATATGCGGGTATTTTGCTTAAAGGGATTGGTTGATTATTGGGATAGGCGCTTAAGCTTTTGATACTGTTATTATCTGTGGAATAAGGTAAAGATGGCAGTAGGTGGATCGGTTTTTTTTTATCATCACCCACAACCCAACCTTTTCCTTTTTTCCATAGCCAAAAAATGCATTCTGAAACTGCGAAACCGAAATGAAATACGATACGTAATGAGCAGTGATCGGAATATGCTGAATATATTAACCTAAACTTCAAAGAACAGAGTCAAGAAGTGGAGTTTTTTAAGGAAAGAAATATTATTCGCTGTCCTTTTCCGAAAGTTTGTACAACAAGTCAAGCGGCTTTCTTTGTTTAAACATAATTTTTCTACAAAGATTTTTCTAGGAATAGTTTTTTTTTATAAATAGAAATTCGTAAAGATTTATTTGAGGTAAACAAAACAAAAATTCTTTACGATTCGCGACGCAGCCGTAAATAGAAAAGAAAACAGTAACGCTAATAGCTTTTTAAGCAACCAGACTTTACCAGACATGGCGCCGTGCTATCATTAAGATTCGTTACATGGAAAGGACGAAGCACCACGGTCCTTATCAGACGGTAAGCATAGATGAAATCCTTTTTGTATAAATGATCAAGGAAGAGAAATCAGAAATAAGCTTATAGTTTTTTACGATAATAATATCTTTCAATATTCTTCTTTTTTGGTACCTACTGTCTTTTCTTATTATAAATAGTTTTTTTTTTAATCCGTGTTTATTACTTTCTTTATCTTTCTCACTGAAATTCCTTTTCTTCTTATCTGAATATCCGTTTTACGTGGAAATTTAATTTTATATGCTTTGTTTATTTATTCAATTGCTCCCAACTATTTCGGGTGGGTTTAGTGTTGCGTTGTCTACCCTTATCAGCTGTTTAGGTGTTAAGTTAAAAGACTGCTGCGGATAAGTCTCTTTTTGACTGCTTATTTTATTAATTTTCATATTATCTGGTCCAGCTACAGTACTGCAATGAAAGTCTAAAAAAACATCACTTGTGATTCCCGATTGCTTTTTTTTTATCGTGGTAAAATTATAAATGAGTCCTCCCACCCAGGGCAGAGAGGAAGGGACTGTCAGACTCATACTGACTAGAATCCATGGTGTCCTTCAATAGCCATTTGGGGGTCATTCTAGGGGTGGCCCCGTCATATTCCTAATTGCTTAGGTAAATGTTTTAAGAGAGCATAATTATTATTTTACCTGTAATTTTTTTACTATTTATTGTACCTATGTATAGACGCCAGCATCAAGCTACATCAAATTTGTTGAATTTCTGTAGATTTTCAACTTGGTGTTTTCAACGAAGAAATTCATTTTTACTGCCTTTTCCCTTTTATTTCCCGGTCTAATTTGTACATCTAATCTACAAAAAAATGTTCTCGCTCGCACTCACATATTAAAGCTTTCTCTTAGACTTCATCCCTTGCAAAGAAGGCAGACACACAAAAACAGAGAGTATACTAGCGCCGAATAACATTAAGGACTATAGCGGTGCTACTAGCAATTGTAAAAGCCGTTTGTTTTTCCGACCTTCTTACTAAAGGGTCATCTCGAGATCAAATTGAATACTTTAAGTCGTAATTTGTAAGCAGTGGCCGCCTGGCTAAATTATAGTTTTAAGTAATGGAGAATTGGGCTTTTGGGAGTGTCTGGCAATGTAAATATTTTAAAAGACTTGTTTTTTTTTTGTTATGGCCTCTCGTAGCTCAACAACTCTAGAAGGTTGATGCTACTTAACCGAACAATCCTGCGATGGCCGATAATTACTTTAAGGCCCCCAGCCAGGGCTTATAAACTAGGTTCAATTAAATGAACGTCACTAAGGGCACCCCCTGTGGGGTTCGGGCCTAGGCTTAGTGACATTGACTGGTGGGGGGGGGCAGCAAGGGTCAGGCTGGGTCGAATTATTATTAGGGGCATTTAAAGCTACTTGCTCAGCATCGCGGGCTGGTTGGTTTTTCACGAAAATGTTCTATGCGATATGTTCGAAGTCAGTGGTCGGTGGGGACTATCGAATCAATCGCAGCGCGCGATGTCACACAGATTTTAACTAACTGGGTACACCCGCGAAGTGACGTAATGCCTTTGTCAAACAGACAGGCGAAAGCGAAGCGAGTCCTAGGCGATACCGAAGCGAAGCGAGACGTCAGTCCGATAGTTCTGTCACGCTATCGGATCACTTTCGCTTTTCTATGTGACTGGATTAAAACAATTCCATACATTATAAATAAAAACGTCACGTTTCGCATTCGCCACGCCAGTCTGTTTGACAAAGGCTTTAGTGTCAAGTTTTATACGCAACACAACCTTACCAAGCAAAATAGACTAATCAATATATACATGGATCTCAGTAAAGACACAAAATATCTCGAAATATTAATTGCAAAAATGCACTAGAGCCTCCTTGTGCCTTAAAAGTTCTAAATGAAATTCTCTTAATTAATTTGTAATTCAGTTTACATGAAGTGTCACTATGAACGTTGGCAATTACTTTTAATTTAACGTTCGTGTTGAGTTTTTATTACAGTTCTTGTCAACAGAAGTTTTAACATTAAATAATTTCTTGCATTTTAAAGCGTTTATGCAAGTCTGAAAGTAAAATTAGTGAAAAAGTAGTGTTTTCCTACGAGTCTCGGTATAAAAATAAATTAAATGTTGTGACTTACAACTTTTTTTTATCGTATTAAAACCATCAAATGAGTCCTCCCACCCAGGGCAGAGCGGGAGGGACTGTCAGACTCGTACTGACTAAAATCCACGGTGTCCTTCAATAGTCCTTTACGTTCCAGGGTCACGGTAATTCGTACAGTCCCGCGACCGTGACTTACGACTAGGATAACTTACGATACATGAGTAATAATCAGTATTTATCACCGTCATTGATATATAGGTATCAGTATATATTCACATAGGTGATCGAACGGTTTATTTTTAGAAAGATCATATTTAAAAAGCAATATCGTAACGCATAGTAATACAGTAATTGATATACTAAGATAAAATCACATGATTCAACATTATAAATAACCTCAGCCACAATGCGTACCCGCCTCTAATCCATCTCGAGAAACTAATAATGTTAAATCACTCATAAAACATACACTGTAAGTAAAACTGAATGGGCCACGTTTTGTATTGTCTGGCCAATGGATATTGCGTTTTCAGCTCAATATTATTGTACCACTGAGTTATATTAAACTCTTTTGTTAGCCTCCTCACAATGGCTCGCAGTGTACTCTACTAGGTCGGATTTTTAACAATTTAATCAGATTGCATTGTTTATTCTTTGCAATGAAATTTATTAAGGTCAGCTGCATTTGAAAAATGTTGCATGTTACTTCATTAAATTATTAAGATTACAGAAAGAAAATTTCTAATTTTTACTATCTAAAATCTCGTACTGACTAAAATCGACTATCGTGGATTTTAGTCAGTACGAGTCTGACAGTCCCTCCCGCTCTGCCCTGGGTGGGAATCATTTGATGATTTTACCACATAAAAAAAAAGTCTAGGTCAGAGGCGACAAAGACAAAGTGGATGATGGAGTGCGCTTACCCAGAAGACACTCTAATTTAACAGATATTAGACTCAGGTAGGGACTCTTAAAATAAACAATGTTCAGGAACATTGATTATTTCCAACATCGTGCATACATTTTTTTTACGTGGTAAAATCATCAAACGAGTCCTCCCACCCAGGTCAGAGCGGGAGAGACTGTCAAACTCGTACTGACTAAAATCCACGGTGTCCTTTAACATCGTGCATAAATAGAATAAAATATACCACAACAAATGAACAATATTTTTAGCTATTACTTTTATACGCCCGAAAATATTACCTGCCACCAAAACGATGCAACGCACACATTTCCTATTCCAAAATCACGTACAGGCGCACGCCGCAACAAATGGGAAATTTTGACAGGTCATCAATAATTTTTTATAGATATCAAAAAACTAGATGTGGTAATAACAAATACAGACACTCAGTTCAGTGACGATTCTGGATATACAAAGAGCTTAAAAAAAAACTAGGATATAAAAGCTTATTTGGAAGCAGTATCAGTGACGACCAACATGCGTAGCATGACCAATTCTATTTCTATTCTACCAAGAATAGATAAAGATATTTCATCGTTATTTCTAAACAAATCGACAGTTTTTTTTGACTAGTATGACACGATTCGTACACCATTGAAGAATAGAAACATTTCCTTTCTATATTTTAAACATTTCCATGCTTAAAACGGTAAAAATGTTTCTACGTTCTGTCATATTGTCTTTTCTTCCGTCGACAAAACCCGTTTCTACGGTGCCATGCTACACGTGCTAGTGGCCTACCATGACGTCTTTTGTATAATGTTAATTTTAATTCGGATTTTAAATTGTATTTTTTCTAATTGTTTATGTTTGAATTTAATATTGATGTAATGAACCCTATGGGCCACGATGCCTGACAATAAAGATATTATTATTTTCTCCTTTATTCATTTTTTTTTTTTTTCTATCTCTTTACATTTTTAAATATTTTTACAAAAACAAAATAAAAAAAACAAAACATTTAAAAATATAAATAATAGTGGCCCACCGGTATCGGGAACAGGGTCCAAGCTACCGGCGGTCAGGGCTCTAGAGAATATTATTATTATTATTAAAGCGAGATTTGTTCCACTATAGGAACGAGATGGCACTAGACGACTTGTATAGCTCTGTCTCTTTCCCATAGTGGAACTACTCTCGCTTTAAGACGTCATGGTAGGCTCCCAGATTCTGATACTTCATGACCTAATCTAGGAGATAGGATACTAATTTATATCCCAACTAGCTTCCGCCCGCGACTCCGTCCGCGCGGATGTCGGTCTTCGCGTGGATGGTTTATTTCCCCATTTTGAGTAACTCTGACAATGACATCTTATAAATATTACGGCGCTGAATCCACTGCGGGTAATGCAACGTGTGTTCGCGGTTCTACAGAACAATGTCTATGAATAAAACTGAAAAATAAGATTTTTTTTCTACGTATTTTTCCAGGATAAAAACTATCCTATGTTATGCCCAGGATAATAAGGAATAATTATACCAAGTTTCATCGAAATCGAACGGTTACTTTTCACGTGATGCCTGCACAAACAGACAGACAGACAGACGGACAAAAATTTTTTTAATTACATATTTGGGTTTGGTATCGATCCAGCAACACCCCCCGCTATTTATTTTTTCAATATTTTCAATGTACAGAATTGACCCTTCTACAGATTTATTATATGTATAGATAATGTGCTCCAAACAAAACCAAAGACAAAACCTAGTCACAAACATCTTTTCTAGTATTCTACTAGAGCTGGTCACTAAAAATAAAAACTTATATTCATACTACTAGTAACAACCACTACATACAGAACTACTACTTATATCGTGCGCTCGCCTTGTCTTGTGAAACAGCGACATTGTCTTTATTAAACCGCTCTCAAGCTGAAGCCAAGCACAAGAAATGTCACGTAGATGTAGCTGATAAACGAGAAGTGACACTAAGAGTTCAGCTAGATAGTACACATATAATGCTGTGAAATTGGGTTACCTGTTGTTGTTTGTATGCTGGTTTAGGTAAAGCTATGGCTTTGTTCTGCTAGATGTGACATCTCCCGGGGTCGCGGTACGAATTACCGTGACCCCGGAACGTTAAGGGCTGTTAAAGGACACCGTGGATTTTAGTCAGTACGAGTCTGACAGTCCCTCCCGCTCTGCCCTGGGTGGGAGGACTCATTTAATGATATTAACACGATAAAAAAAAAGATGTGACATCTTCGTGGAACAGTAGTCTTCAAATGACACGTTGGCCTCTTTTTATTTCAGAACGTACATGTTCTTTAAATAACAATGTTTGGACTTTCAGTGATAACCTTTGAGAAGTTTTTGCTTTTTTTTTTAGTTGGGTCGAATAGGAATTCCGATCTCGCCTTGTTTGTAAAAAAAATACCTGGAAGTTTTTAAATCTACTTACAAAGTTCCTAAACTTAACTTATAAGTTCTTGCCTAAGTAACAAATAAGAAAATTGCAATAAAATACATCGTTAACAATCACATCAATTCATAAGTGACTTATTTTACAGGGGGTTTAAAAATGCCACTTTGGCAGAATTATGAAATAAATTGCGATAAAATTCGTAAAATGGAATAATCTACTGTGTACTTTTAAACACCCAGTTCAATACTAAACATCAGCTGCTATGTTTTAACACCCTGTTTTCTGTTTTGCCGATACATAGTATAGTACAGTCATGTCCTGACCCTTTTTTAAGGATGTAACTTCGACCGTTTCTCTATGGGAAGACCTCATGCTCCCTTTGCCCTCCCGGAACAGCTCAAATAAATAGTAGTACCATTAAGAGAAGGTCGCGGGACTAACGAATTACCGTGACCCCGGTACGTAAAGGGCTATTGAAGGACACCGTGGATTTTAGTCAGTCCAAGTCTGACAGTCCCTCCCGCCCTGCCCTGGGTGGGAGGACTCATTTGAAGATTTTAACACGCTAAAAAAAAAGCCATTAAGAGAAAATAACCATTCTTCTTTTCTCCGCTTTCATATTATTATTCCATAAAATAATATTTATGATCGACAATTTAAAAAAAAGAGTCATATTTTCACAATTACAATCGTAAACCTTAAGGATATTTGGGTTACGGTAGATTTCTCATGCTCAATTTAACAAATCTTATAGCTGTTCTCAAAACATTACACTCGTTATTTATTATGTGGGTAATGTTTGGGATTATAATGATTCTTTTAATAATATTAATAGTTTCGGGGTAAAATACCGACATTTTGTTTACTCCTGTTATGCTGATATCGGTGCGTATGTCGTTCGCCCGTACCAATGTTCTACGTGTTCAAAATACCATTATACAATATCATATTTATTTTATTTTGCTTTGTCTCAAGAAGTTTTAAAATCCTTCACATTTCAAAATTCGTAGAACTTCCATTCAAGCCATATTTTTAACATCTTCGTGGGCGATTTCTTCAGTGTTGTCGAGTTTAAATATAACTAGAAACAGGTTTTATCATGTCTTTATACTTATTTTAAAGTGACATTTATAAAGATTCTTCGTGAACCGAGAAGTCAGCTTGTATTAGTTTTGCGATGCATTTCTATTTGGATGGAATGTTTACTTACAGCAAACATATTTTTTTTGCTCGTATTTGCTCGGTGTTGTCAAAGGGAATAGGTAGGCGCTTTAAATATTCACAGAGTAATTAGGTAGTAAGTACTTTAAAAGAAAATTTATTAAAATTAAATTAAAACAAATATTTAAGGGCCCTTAAAATATGCTGTATTCTGTTTTTCAGTATTTGTTGTTGTAAAGTCTTCAGAAATTCATCATCTGTGAAAATTTCAATAGCCTAGCCACCACGATTCATGAGGTACAGCCTGGTGACAGATGGACGGACGGACAGACAGACAGACGGACAGCGAAGTCTTAGTTATAGGGTCCCGTTTACCCTCCTCTACCTTCACCTTGGGCACGAAACCCTAAAAATAATAGTAAACCCTGGTAAATAAATTCATGTTATCCACTGCTAATGTACTTACGATTAGGGGGTAAATCGACAGTTTAATTGAGCCGATCAATCAATTCGGATAAATAATCAATCGCGTGTATAAAAACGATTGAAAGCAGCTGCGATGCTTATATATAAAGAATTCTAATTGCATTGATAAATAAATGTGCTAGACGAATCTGTCATCCATTAGAAGTAAAAAAAAATGTAAGTAATGTAAGTGGTAAGTAACACAAAACATGTTATAAAAATGGTTAAACTATATTAATTAAAACTACATTTTTAGAGTGAGTTTGTGTGAGTATGGTAGTAGCCTCATTTGTTCGTCCAGCTTTTATACTAGGTTGTATCGGGGCTATCGGATAACTGTGGCCCCGGAACCTGAAGGGCTATTGAAAGACACCGTGGATTTTAGTCAGTACAAGTCTGACAGTCCCTCCCGCCGTCCCGACCGTCCCGCCCTGGGTGGGTCTGATGATTTTACCAAGAAAAAAAAAGGTTTCATACGAGTACTACTTCATTTCATCCAAATCTGTTCAGTAGTTATTGAAAGAGTAATAATCATCCACCCATCCGTTCTCACTAACTTTCGCATTCATAATGTTAATCATAATTATTATATTTAACACAGAAATATAACTAAAATCTTTTTTTTACTTCTGTTTTTTTTTTCACCTTACAGCTATCTTTACAGGTACAAGACCCAATGCGATAAATGCGTTTATTCTACCTTATACTAACATCTATAACTTATTATAAATAATGCATTCCTTGTGAATTCACCCAGAGTACACCAAAATAGGTCCGTCTCATCAGCAATCAGGTTAAGAGTGCTAAGTGAACACGTCAGCGGCGCCTTCCTTAGCAGGTTGGTCCGACCATGCGGCTCTTCCAGCAGCCGTAGGCGCCGCCGCCGTCGACGAGACGAGACCTTCTTAGAAAACCTTCTTAGATAATTTAATATTGATTCAATACCTTTTGGTATCTCAACAAAGGACTCATCAAAATGATTTCAATAACGATGTATTTGCATTGTTTGTAAAATTAATTGGGCTTTACATGATATTCAAATTGGCCTGTTTTGTTCAATTTCGTTGTTTTTGTTCAAATTATTCAAACAAATAACCGCAAATGATTATTTAAATATTCAAACAGTCCTGTTTTATTGAAAACGCATTAAGGGGGTGAATATTAATGTTTTACAAAAATAAAATAATTATTTTTGCTTCGCATATTGTTCACATAATTGCACAAAAACAGCATAGCAAAAATGTCCCGTAGCCCTCGGATACTTTTTTGTAGCGATGATACCGTGCGTTTGCATCAATACCATTGCGATGCAGTAGCTAGCAGTATATTTGCCTTCGCCCACTACCACGATTCTCAGTTCTAAATAATGGTAACATTCTGATCCAACCTGCCCTTGCTGTACCTCACAGGGGGTGTCCTTAGCGTGTGGTAACTTAGTTAGTAGTTTTCAGTTACAAGCCCTTTTTTTTTATCGTGGTAAAATCATCAAATGAGTCCTCCCACCCAGGGCAGGGCGGCAGGGACTGTCAGACTTGTACTGACTAAAATCCACGGTGTCCAATAATAGTAAATTACCACAGAAAAACCATAGACAACTTTTTAATTTTTTTACTAGACGGATTTATTTTGAACTAAGATACAATACAACACAACTGGATAAATAAAAAAATCATCTGTTCATTTATGTTCAAACAGAAAAATGGTTTTCATATTTTCTTAGGTTTTTTTTTTGTAAATTCACAGCCACAATAATAACAAGCCGACAAAAGCTACAATCAGAATAATATTCGAGGTTAACATGTCAACCCTAGATATCGATATTGAATTACGGGCCACTCATATTCTATTTAATCCCACGGATCAGAGCTGAATCCAAGTGAAAAGTATTCATTACACAAATGGAATTGTTATTTTTTGCTCTGTATTTTCATGCTCATTCGGCTGTAATGTTTTTTTTTTCACAAATATGTTGATTATGATGATGCTTTTGTATTTTGCCGATTTCATATACACACAAGCTTTTGCCCCCGAATATATACACGTGGAATTCTGAATCAAGTACATCTACTTAAGTCCGGACGCGAAGCAGGAGGAACTTCGTACTTTAACCTGTCATTAGCCTATGTCTATACGTATAATTACTTTTCGTCTAATAAGCCCAAGCAAAAAACCGTACACAATAAAAAAAAGTTCGAGATCACTAGCATAAACAGATATTTTTTTTTAAATTTCATGAAAAAACAATCGAACTGTTTTATGTTTTCGTATTCTAAATCTATATTTTTAAATAAAGAAAGAAAGAAACGTAACAAAAAAAAAACGATTTTTCAAAGTGATTGCATTTTTTTTTATGTGTGCACAATGTTCTGCAATTTCAAACTAGGTATGCAATTAAATATATTATGCTTTGTTCCTAATAGGGTTAACAGGAACTACAAAACGTCATCTGGTATGATACTTACACACTGCGTTCGCCTCGTCCATGTTCATACAAGGACCATAATTTGTAGAGAGCGAAGCATCGTTCGCTACTAATTACTTTGACAGACGTTTTGAATAAGGATTAAATTCTCTCTTAGTTAGATTGCATGTGTGTCACGTAAGCATAATGTGGTATATGCTGCTACGTGCAAGATCTTTCTACCCTTATGTCATTTAACTACATTTAATGAAGAAAATATGATTAGAACTTTAAACGGGAAATTTTATTTACTACCATGTTTATTATTTTGTTTTGACTCTCAGATATGAGAGTGGATGTTTATTAATAGACGAAGTGGGACCATGACAGTTTTTTTTAGGGAGGAAATTATTTGACAGGTATTGGGTACCTGTCAAATAATTTCCTCACTAAAAATTTTCACGTTCTTTTTTCTAGGAGATATCATTCGTCGAGTTATTCAGCTGGAGTTGCGAATTAAGTTTTACGACTACTCAAAAGTCCTAGTCAGGCTTGGATGCTTCTGAAGAACACAAGTTGAAAACAAGCTGAGTCTGGAATGTACCAGCGTTTAGCTAACGGCACGGTGTGTTTAAATGACCCCGAATGAAAAACTACCACGACAGCAAAAATGAATTAAAACTACCATTTTGATGACCAACATTTAAAAAACGGTTACGCACATAAATCAAGCAGACTCGATTTAATAAATCGGACATCGCCCAACGCAGCGTGAAAGTTTTAGCGACAAATAAACCGGTTTTCAAACTAAAACAAACCGGGTTTCAGTCTGAAAATGTTCAGTGTCGCACCACTGGTATTGATTGGAATGCACCCACTAGTGCTGTCAAATGTCCCGGCATCGGTTCGGATTGCCCCTCGCAGGATTGTAAATCCCGCATTTGCAGACATTTAAAATCCGATTGATAGTTGTTCTTGTCAGAAACTGTTTTATTAGGATAGGACGTCTATCAGCTGTCTGAATAACTGATTCTGGGTTGTTAGTTCTCAATTCATTTCTACTGGTATAATTTTTTGGCTAATAAGTGTATTTACCATTTTATTGGAATCAAATTTAGCAGCTCACAATTTAGGACCCATTAATATTAGTAGTCATTTTACCCGTGGTGCTAGGCAACTGGGCTTCTCCCAGTTGTAATGTCCCTTTGTGCCTATTGGCCTTGTTTTGTTCTGTCTCCTGCTTGCATGGAGGGAAGTGGAAACATATATTTTTTCCTACTCCTCCACTATTCTTTTCTGATTAATTTCGTTGCAGGATCCAAGACAGGTAAATTCATTCTCCGGGACACGTCGAGCTTCATTGTCTCGGCCCTTTTCTGGTTGGTTGCCACTGTTGATTCTGGCGCACAGGAGTTGCAGTGGTTAGGGAATAGTGTGGTGGGTTTGTCCCAAAAAAAAAAAGTGTATTTACCATACTATTTAGTTACTTGGCAGTTGTTGATACTGGGATATTAACCTGGTGGGATTGCGGGACTGTAATTACGGTATTGCGACTCTGGAACGAAAAGGAGATGTGAAGTAACAAGGTGGTTTTAAGAAAGAAACAAGTGTACCAGAAAGGTGTTGTAATTTTTCAGGGTATGATTCAGACCACTCGACTGAATAAACCCACATCGTAATCGCAAAGAAAAATTCGCGATGAGTAGATGAAGCTTCGTTTGGTATAGCTGTTTTTTTTTACGTTATAAATATCAAACATTGCATAGTTTATTCGTGATATTTTTCTCTATTAAATTAACAGTACCAAAGTATCATTCAAAATTTTGATTTATTAAAAAAAATGAAACATTTCAGAAAAATAGATGCCTTTTAAAAAAACACTATTGACTTTTTAAATCACAAAATAAATTGTACCCTTAACAATATTTGTAAAAGAATTGAATCAAACTGTGGCATTGTCAGTTACGAAGGACTTCATATAAAAGCTCCTACATATGAAATGAACTTCTCTTACAATGCAATCCTTGGACGTGTGAAAGAATATCACGTTTATGAAGAGTCTCGATTGAATATTGGATGCAGTAGAGTTATTTAAAAAGGAATCTGTGAGAGCATTCAATTGAGTGAGGAAATAAAAGTGGGGTGATATGTGAGAGCAGTATTAAAAGGCTGTGAAGGATAAAAGTGGGATAGAATGTGAGAACAAAAGAAGTGTGTTTAATACAATCCTTGATTACCTAAGCACTTCTGTCACTTTCGATTTTAAAAGTTTTGTCCTTCTAGGTGCATGTCCTTGTAGGTGTTCTACTAAATTCTGGGCGAGGAAACATATTTCATAATTTTCAGAGCCCCAAAAAGAAAAGGATGCCTACGGATAAAAGTATGAATGATTATCAATTTTCTATCTTCAACTTGATATACTGTCCTTAAATGACGATCAAGTCTATCCTTCGGGTAGATTTTACGTTGTCTATTAATCTCAGTATTTTGGTTTGCCTTGGGACTCTCGGGATATCAATCATCTGGGCCGACCACGTGGTAAGTGTGCCATTCTCCGTTTTTTGAGATAAGATAAGGTTTGACAAACTATTGTAAATTATTTTCAAGTGACTTCTCTCTCGCGTTAATTTCGAATTTGACAAGCAATTCGTACTAATATACTAGGTTGTACTCTGCTTATATTTATAATTCAATCATAGACAGACACAGTCGCGCCATCTTTGTATCATAAGAACGTTATATTGTTGTACAGTTACTTTTTTCAGGATGTATCCTATTCTCGTTTCTGTATACGTAATAAATAACATGCATAATTAAAAAACATAACAAGTAAACTTTATGATTACGTTTTCATTTATAATATTAGTTACGATTTTTTTTAGCGTGATAGAATCATTAAATGAGTCTTCCCTCCCAGGGCAGAGCTGGAGGGACTGTCAGACTCGTACTGACTAAAATCCATAGTGTCTTTAAATAGCCCTTTACGTTCCTCGGTCACGATAATTCGTGAGTTCCGCGACCCCGGCAGGCTTTGGCTGTCTAAACGGGGCCCCGTCATTATGCTGACACTCTATGAGGCGCGCGTAATATTAGTTAGGATAGTAGTAAATTTGACTTTTAAATTTAATTTGACAAATTAACACACAGGAAGAGGAGTGTGCATTACTGTGCATAATATGTATCTTTCAAACGTGTTGCACGAAGATGCGGGCAGCGGCAGTACCTAAGAGAAAAAATAACTTTGCCGAAATAAAAAAACATGGTACCAACTCGAGTAGGTACTTACTTAACTTAAGTTGGAAAACTCGTAATAGCTTTCATACCGGGAACGTGGCCGACAAAAAAGTATTTAGGTTACTGGTTGGATAACAGAAAAATAATAATATTTTTGATGTAAATTCGCAAATTATACTTAACCTGGTTAATATGAACGAAATCGAATTATATTAGTTTTGCGGGTTGGCTTGAAGAATTTTAATGTGAAAAAATAAAAAAATGTTTTACTAACACTAAGCTGAAAGCCGTTAAATGGGATTTTCAACATTTTTCTACGCGCCGAAAGTTCAAATTCCAATACAATAATATTAAGGTGTCGTTTAGTGATATTGAAAACGTTTATACTAGTAAGTATAGACGAAAGCCCAAATCTGGGTAAGATTTGGGCTTTCGTCGTCGTCAAACTGCAAAATTTTCTCAGTCGAATATGAACCTTCTGCTTTTGTGGTAAAGTTGAAAATTTATTGAAGCAATAGCAATCTAAATATATAGTTATCCAATTTTCTATCTAGATCGAGACGGCTGATCATATTTTGAAATTCACTTATCTGAGTGAGAATGTACAGAATTCAGATTCGTGCCGATAAATAACAAAACTTATTAGGAAAATTGAGAGGAAACCTGGTAGGGTAAACCGAGGTATAACTGGCCACTTTCAATTACTGGCCACTATTCACTTTAACTGCATAAATTAAGAACTATTCCCATAGAATGCCATCTATTATTTATTTATAGTATTACCTACTCAACTAGCTTTCATTATAGTGACAGTTTTTTCCTCTGTGAACACTAGCGCCAAAAATATCGACCATTTTGTGACAGCAGGCGTATGAGTTCCGACGTGAACGGTAAGTATTTAAAAAAAAATTAACGTAAGGATTGACATCAAAAGTGAATTTTGTGATACTTTGTGTTGTAAACGTGAGTTTATTGTGTTTGTGGTATTGTATAGATGGTAAACGATAATTTCTTAAAGTTTTAATCTGTCAGTATCTATAATAAAGCGAGATTAGTGGGGTGGCCAGTTATTGATTTTCATTTTTGCATATTTTCATTAATTGGCCACTCATGCCAGTTACTGAGTTATACGCTAATGTCCGTATTTTACGAAAAATTAAACGTATTTAGCATGAGTATAAGGCACACTATCGTCTAAAAAAAAATCATTTAAAAATATACATGTTTATCAGTAACTGGCATGGGTGGCCAATTGTATTATAGCTGTATGGCCAGTTACTGACGGAATATTTTTTGTTGGACACATTTTCCGAAATGTCGTTAAAAAAGCGCCAATACTCTAAAGAGGCAATAGAAAATGCCATCAAATTTATTGAAAACCATGAAGGTTCGATTCGTCAAGCAGCAGCTTCGAGTTTGGGAAAATCGTCGTCCAGGATTTTTTTGAAGAAAAAACGACAAGGAAAGCGCCAATTTGAGAGATCTACATTTGCGTTAACATCCGACCGATATTTTGAAAAGATGAGAGAAAAACAAATAAACAAGCAAGAAGAAGATGCCGCAAAAGAAGAAAGTAAGAGATTACGAGAAGAGAAAAAAAAATCCAAAAAAACTGTACCAAATAAGAAACCAAAGAATGAAACAAATAAGACTGCTACTAGCAAAACGATAAATAGTCAAGATGAGTCTAAGAAACTGTTAGAAAATAAGAAAAAACGATATTTCACTTGTTGTGACTATTGTTTGAATCCAATAACAAGAAGGGCGATTCTATGTAGTCTCTGTAATAAAAAATTTCATGAGAATTGTATACCATTACCTACCTCACGGCATTCATATTCCTGAGGATGAATGTGATTCGTTTTTGTGCCATAATTGTTACAAAGAGAGTAACTCTACATCTGATGATGATGATGATGTAATTAATTTATTTAAACACATCAATAACTGCAAATGAAAAGTTCCTTGTTACTAACCATAATTTCTTACAAAAATTTAAGTACAAACAACCTGTGGTATACAGATCTCATTAAATTAAGCTAAGTTGTCGTTTTTTTTACGAATTAAGAACAACATTGTTAGAATTTGTTTTGTAATGTTTTTAATTTCTAATATAGTTCTATATTCTATATATTTTAATTGATTTTAATTATTATTTGTGTATGGCCAATTATTAGTATTGTGGTGGCCAATATCTAATTTTAAATGGCCAGTTATTACTAAAAATGACTACTTTTTCATTATATTAAAATATTACTACATAATTCAATTTTGTTTGATTTTTTACTTACTAATAACGATAAACCGATTCTTGCTTTAACTAAAGTTAACAAAAGAATATTAATTTCTTGAGACGTTTCGCCATGGCACTGAAATGAACTACGCGTTGTTCTTAAGTGGCCAGTTACTGGTGAGTTTACCCTATATTTGTAATCAAATTAAACCGAATTATGGCTTCCAATTTGCTGTATATCGATATGTCACGGCTAAAGGTAGGTGTGAACCTAAACTTAAGATTAGCCGGCTAAACTTAGGTTTATCTTCGACGACATGTTAATGTTAGTTTGTTCTATCTTTAGCCGGCTAAACTTAGGTGTAGCTGCAGGTCCTTGGCTAAAAATGTAGAAGGAAATGGAAAAGGAAACAATGTAATAATGTTTACTATTTTGACACGAAAACTTTATTAAAAAATAATCACTTTCATTACACATGAGCGAGCGAAGCGAGCTCGGGACTCGCTGGCACCCCGACTCGGACAATTTAGGTTAGAAGAGGATGGCGGGGTCTGAAAGACCCCGCCATCCTCTTCGTGGTTATTTTTTTTTTAAACCACCCAGAAGTAGGAGCCCCGCGAAGCGGGGCTCCGTCGACATGCTGGGAAGCGTGGACGCCCCGCGAAAGCAAGACCATTCCATTTCCTTCTACATTAGCCAAGGACCTGCAGCTACACCTAAGTTTAGCCGGCTAAAGATAGAACAAACTAACATTAACATTTCGTCGAAGATAAACCTAGGTTTAGCCGGCTAATCTTAAGTTTAGGTTCACACCTACCTTTAGCCGTAACAGATATAAGTTTAAGAAAAGTAGAAAATTATGTGAAAGTGACTTTTGTGATGTCTAACGTTGATAAAACTTCGTTCTGCCATAATGAGAAGAACTATAATTTCTTTTTAATTCATTTGAATACAGTATCACTTAGAACAGCTAAAAATCAAGAGGCAAAGATTAAAATCAGTCAATCAAAAAAACTTTTGAGCATTTCATAACGTTATATTTTGGTCGCGGGACTTACGAATTACCGTGTCCCCGAAACGTAAAGGGCTATTGAAGGACACCGTGGATTTTAGTCAGTACGAGTCTGATAGTCCCCTCCCGCTCTTTTGGGTGGGAGGACTCATTTGATGATTTTACCATGATATAAAAAATGTACTTATATTTTAAAATTGTTTTCCTACTAACTTTACAGTATAGCACCGACATTTATTTCAAGATAAGTCTCCAACACTCTACTATTTCTTCTCCTTCTAAATCCTATGCCAAGCAATTTATTTCCTCCAAAATATTTCCGTGTCAGCTATTTTAAAAGGATGAACATAAAGAGTTCAACCACGCCAAAAATAGGTCAGAAGTTTGAATAACTTTATGGAAGTATCAAAAACATGCAAACAGATATACAAATGCATACGCAATTAGAAAGGATCAGTCTGTGGAACTAATAGAATAGAATATTATTTATTGTACACCAAATTAAAAAACCAATTTACAATGTTGTTAATCCTAAAGGTACAACGGTCTTATCGCTAACAGTGATATCTTCCAGACAACCTTTGGATGAACTTCTTGAACTTTAATCAAAAAAGGAGGTAGTGATGCACAACAAAAGACAGATAACTTATAATACACACATACATTTTAATAGTAATATAGAATACACATACACATTTAAATAAATAATTATAAAGGTATATATAAAGAAACCAATGACTGGGCTTGTCTTACTGACAACGGTAATGCATTCCGCAAACGGACAGTTTGGAGTGTGGAAAAAAAATAAAAAGAAAAGAAAGTGTAAGTGTAAAAGTATCAAATTTTCCGATGACCTCAAATTTCTCGTGTGTGCATCTATGGATTTGCTGCAAACACGGAACATTAACAAATCCTTCAGTAAATGCTTATTTATGTTTCCACGTGTAGAATTTCGTCCACAAATAATTGTCTGTATCGGTTCACTCGAACCGTAATCGTCTCTCTGATACATGGCAGTCGAGAGAATTATATGGATCTTATAATTATTTATTGTTGCACGGAGAAGAAGCAAATTGCCAAAGATAAGATGAAATCATAATGAAAACGAAGCAAAGGGGGACTGTCTAATGTAAAAATTGACCTGTGCTAATTCGACCCATTACAAAAAGTTCTTTGCCGATTCCTGCCGCGTGCAAAACGACTAAAGACTCCAAAAAATGTATCAATTGTATTATAGGTTAGGTTAGGTTTATTAATATAGATAGATTATAGTATTATTTTTTTACTTTTTAGGGCTTTTAAGTTTTTTTGAAGTCGGTTTTTTTTTGGATAAATAAACAGTACTAAGAAAAAGTAAGGGGAGAAAATAGTTTTACCAACACTGCATAAAAGGACACAAATTAAGGAGAGGATGCTATAGGGGTATTCTTCTGTGTCCATCTTCTTTTTGACTCAATCGTCAAGTACCATTGCGTTTGGGAGCGTCGTAGCTTCCTCTTGACTCTCGACTCGAACTGAAAGTTTAAACATGGACGCATTTGCCCCAGCAATGTTTACTCTAAAAGAGTAGTGGTTAGTGGTTGCAGTCGAGAATGTTAGCGGTCACAAGTACACGGTTGCGGTTTTAGTACAATTGTTTGATTTTATTGCTTTACTGGATTGGTTTGGAAAAAAATAAGTAAGTGAACCTAAATTACTGTACCCTTAAAGAGAACTGGTTAAATATTTATTTTCGTTTGGCACGTCACACAAGGGCATTTGTTTGAATTCTAAGTCTGAAGAAAAATGTTTTTTTTTTCAAACTCACAAAATGCTAGTTTTCTGTTCGTCCAACACATAACATCGTCTGCGTTTTTTTTTGGTTGGTGGTGAAATCTTCAATCTGTCAGAATCTTACTGATTAAAAGTCCACCTTGTTCATTCCGTTGTTCCGAGTTCCAGGACTACGGTATCCTAAAACGGCTTAGGATGTCTCGACCTGCAATACCTCTGCCTGAGCCGACGAAGAATACAAACGTGATATTTTAATGTAGTATATTTTTTTTTTAATTTCTACTATCTTTACGATTCAGTTATTTGCAGTCGTAGCAAGTTTCTCACAGAATCAGTATAATGCAAATTGCCTGACAAAACAATTTGCTCAAAATATTATTTCTTAATTGATCTACTCCATGAATCCAACCAATTCGAAACCGACTAGGAAGCTCAAGTTTAATCAAGAGAACGATTTAACAAAGGCAATTTGATAATCGAATTGCGAACAGGACTCACGAAATCAAATCATATGATTGAGTTAAGGAAATTCTTGTGCTCAAATTGAGTTATAGTTCAAGCCAATCATAAAACTTTGAAAGGATAAAAATTGTGAACTTGCGGGAAAATTGAGTGGAATATCTAAATTGAATAGACATCAAGTTTGCGGGAAAAGGATTTTAACTAGAATTTTGGGTAGATCGATCGAAGCAAATGTTGTGTAAACAAGATTTTAATGCAAATAAAAACTAGTCATATTGTAGTAGTCTGTAAAATATTTATCAATGCAAAAAACGTGGAACAAAACGCCGAAAAAGTTTTCTTCAATATGTAGGTATGTACCGGTATGGCATGTCCTAGAACCAAAAATTCGAAGGCATGTGACAACTACTAACCCGTACTGGGCCCGCGTGGTGGAGTATGTCCCACTCCCTTTCACAGAAAGGAGGCCTGTGTCCCAGCAGTGGGAAAGCTTATAATGATGAATATGCTGTAAGTGAAGTGTCTTCGCCTATAACAGTTTTGACAGGCCTGTTGGTCTAGTGGTTAGTGACCCTGACTGCTATGCCGGAGGTCGTGGGTTCGATTCCCACCCAGGACAAAAATTTGTGTGATGAGCAACGATCATTTGTTCTGTGTCTGGGTGTAATTTTTCTATAATATTTATGTATTTAGAAATCTATAAGTATGTTTTTTAGTTGTCTAGTACCCATAACACAAGCTCTGCTTAGCTTGGGACTAGATGGCGTTGTGTGATAGTTGTGGAATATTATATTATATAGTTCAAAAAATACAGCCCTTTAATTTACGGGCGAACATAGTGAGCCTAACCACTTACTAAACAAATATGTTATATTGTTGATATAAATAATTGTTGTTGTTTATATAAATAAAAATACCAATACACAACATGAAATATTTACGATAAATCTTCCAAGATTTTAAATAAATAGTTTATAAAAACGTAAACCTGATGTTACATCCTTCTACTAACTACATTCTACTAAATTCCAAACCTGAACTCACTGACCTCTAATCTCCTTAAATATTATAAAGAAAGCACCTTCTTCTCATGAACTACGTAAAAAGTAACATTACTTTTAACAACATCCGCACCGCTTGCTTCCGCACCTTGCCCTATAAGAGGTTTTCTGTTTAATCTGCGCGATGTAAAACTTATACTTAACTTTTGTTTAATATGGATTTTTGTACACTTTTTGATTTGTAAATATAGTTTTAGTTTTAATTGAATGTATTTTTTTATATACCTAACTATTCATTTAATAATGTAAGTAACTGGCTAAGTTTGCAAATAATTTAATTTCAGATTGTTAATAGAAGTGTATTTTGATAAAAATTCAAATAACTTTTTCATAATTATAAACCCATACCATAAAAAATTGGTTAAATTCTGTAACGCTCTAATAGCCGGTTTAGGTCTAGATTTTTTAGCAGAATTTAGGAATTCTGCTAAAAAATCTAGACCTAAAAGTCTTTTTCAAATTTAAATATTGCCTACGTTGGTTGCGTTTACGTTCAACTGAAATTACAGTAGATTTTAAATAGGGTTGAAATATCATGACCCAGATTTTTAAACAACTTCAAAAAAGAAGAATGCGCCCGTTTACATTTAGATAATTATATTATCAATTTTGGATTTTAAATTTCTGTGAGTTTTCCATAAAATTACAAAATATTTTTTTTTTCTTTTGACTGTAATATGTAAATCGGGGCGTCAATCTTTAGTCAAATTCAATAAATTAATAATAAAATGGATCTAAAATGCAGACTTGAAGCCACAAAGTTACCTCTATTGAAATCAAAGTCTGGCACAAACCTTTTCAACTATTCAATAACAAATTGTTTTGAGATTAGACGACATGGTCTGTGATCCACTGCCAAGTGTTGTCAAGAGCAAGCCCAAGTTGTGCCCAAATTCTCTGATTCAGTTGAAGATGATTTGTCTCTCAGATATACAGGCTGAATATATTAAGTGGGCGTGGATGGTTAAATCCGAATCTATAACATCATCATCATCTATAACAAGTCAGTCATTTAAAAAACTATGTTCTTATTAAAAACAAGCTTTTATTATGTACCCTATTATAGTGGATAGTAGTATAAATATGGATAATAGGAACCTCATTAGTCCAATTTGAACGAAGCAAAAGGAAAATATTTATCTTTATTTTAACAAGCTTTTATCAGAAGTGCAGTCGCATGTATGGTAAACTGCCAATAAAAAATAACCTATTTTGTTTTTTTTTTGTGATATAACCAATGCTAAATTCTATGAACATAAATTCATAACGCACTTTCAATCGCAATCTTTAGGATTTTGAAGGAGGCTACTGCGACGCTGGAATGCAAAGAGAAATGGAGTGTGAATAGGGTGGAGTTTAGCCAGTACGAGTTTAAGTCTTTTTCACTGCATCCTAACTAGTTGTTCCCCACAGTGTCATCCCCGCTACTCAGCTCCTATTGGCCATATCGTGATGTTACAATATATCTTTCGTTTATCAATGGACTATTTAAAACAAAAAAAATTGATTCGAACTACACTTGAGAGCAATAAAATCGCACACCCCTTGTAATTTGGTTTATTACTGATTGTTTTCTAAAATCGAAAGATATTGAGTAAAAATCATTAGACAAAATTAAAGCATACAAGCTTAGCTTTACAAAAACATAAAATTAAAATCATTGACCTTCACGTAACTTACAAAAACCGACCGTACACCGAATTCCCCAAATTCACGCGTTTGCGTTGTCACTACTTGCACCCTTAGCCGCAGGTATAAAAAGGTCAGTTTATTGGAATTTTTATTCATTTAATTTATTTAATTAGGATTGGCTCGAGGACGCCACCAGTCGTGTTTTCGCCGGTACCAGCCCAGTGTAAAGTGCAGTGCAGTGTGGGTACCTGGACAAAACTTTTTAGACTTTTAACCGCCCGGACCGCATTATTTTAAGTGTTGTTGTTCCTCCGCTGCGCCCGCGCGAGTGCTTCAGTGTTTGTGCGTGCGCAGGGGGGGAGCACTCCCCGCTGCCCGGCGCCTACGACGCCGCTGCGGTCGCGGAGCTCCTCGCCCAGCAACGATGCCGAAGGCAGGCGCCCGTGGCTCACCCGAGCCGGGCACCAGCTCCCCACCGGACCACGCGGGGGGCCGGGCGACGCCGCTCCCACACGTGGGGGCCTCGCCGCCGGGCGCCCCGCGCTCCGCCGGTAAACAACCGGCCTCACCACCCGGACCGGCCGGCTCCAGCCCGCCGACGACGCTGGCGACTGCGCGCGTTTCGCCGCCGCCGCCGTCGGGCCGCCAGCCGGCAGTCGCCGTCCGCCCCCCGGCCTTTCGCCCCGTGCCTATCCAGGCACCGGGGCCCGCCGGGAGTTCAACCCGCGCCCAAGGCGTGCGCTCCGCCCCGGCCCGCGTTGCGGCGCACACGCCGCGCGCGTCCACCTCGGCCGCGCCGCCGAAAATCGCGCCGCACAGCGCGACAATTAACCTCGCGCCGCCCAAACCCGCGCCCCGCGCGGCAGCCGCGCCGCCTGCACCGCCGGCTCAACCGCGCTCGGCGCGTGAGAAGCGCCCCGCTCCACCTGCCGCCACCCGCCCCACTACCGCCGCGGCCGCGCCCGCCGGCGCCGCGCGCCCAGTAGCGCACGCACGCGCCGCCGCCGCGCCTACCGCCACCGCCTCCACTAATGCCGGCCGCACCGCGTCGCCCGTCCCGCGCCGCTTGCTGGCGGGCTCGGCTACCCCAACCCCAACGACCGGGGACCCAGCGGCGCTGGGGCTCCTGTCCCCTCCCCCGCCCCGTGGTTCAGCCCAGGACTCCCCGGCCCCCATGATGACGCCCTACTCCTCAAGAGAGGCGAGCGACCTCTCGATGCGGTCGTGCGGCTCGGAGGAGTACTCCCAGCTCGACCTGGAACTGGGCCTCGAGCTGGAGCAGCTGCTCGAGGCCAGGCCCCAGCGCCGCCCCCGCAGCTCTGACGACGAGGCGGCCGACGAGGCGAAGCGCGTGTGCGCCGGCTCCCCGCTCCCGCAGCGTGAACCGCGCGGTCGAGCCGGAGCCGACTCGCCCACGTTCGCCGAGGCGGTCCGCCGCTCCCCGACGACGACCTCCGCCGCAGCCGCCGCTCCGGACGACAACCCGGTGAGTACCCAGGCCAACATTGGCAAAAACGCGGGTGCCACCGGCAAGAAGAAGCCTCGCTACCCTCCGCTGGTAGTAGAAAGATTGCCAAACTGGGCCGCTCACTTCAGGGCCGTGAGGGATAAGCTGGGCCACCCACCCAACGCTCGGCCTTACCAGGGGGGGATTCGATTCCTCCCCGAGAGCGAGGAGGAGTACCGCGTGGTCCAGCGATACCTCACAGGCCTGGAAAAGGAGAGCGGCCTTAGTTGGTTCTCCTACACGCTGCCGGCGGAGCAGAGTGTCAAGGTGGCCATCCGGGGCCTGCCGGCGGACACCGACGTCGGCGAAATAGAAGAGGAGCTCCACCGCATGGGGTACCAGCCGGAGTACGTGCGCAACATAAATGCGCGCGGCGGGCGCCCCGGCTGCCTCTTCCATGCGGTGATCACGCGGACTCCAGACTTCAGGAGGATCTACGACACCACGCAGTTTTTGAACATGCGTGGTGTACGGATCGAGGCGTGGCGGAGCAAACGCGGACCCGCCCAGTGCCACCGGTGCCAGCAGTTTCGACACAGCTCGCACCAGTGTCACCGCCCGCTCGCCTGTGTCCGATGCGGGGAGGGGCACGCCGCCCGCGACTGCCCACGTCCTAAGACGGAGCCGGCCACCTGCGCAAACTGCGCAGGCGCCCACCCGGCGTGCAGCAGCGGCTGCCCCGTCTTCCAAAAGGAAGTCAGGAACAGGCGAGCGGGCACTGTCGCAATGTCGCGACAGCAGCAGCGCCAGCCATCGACGAACGCTGAGGAGCACGAGGCCCCCAGCGCGACGTTGATGGCGGCTGCTAACGGGCCCGCACACAAGGATGCTCCCGCCTCGAGGCGGAGGAAGAGGAGGAACCGGAGACGCGGGGGGAGGAAAGGGGACAAGCCCGAGCCCCCCGCGCCCCCACCATATGAGGCCCCTGCCCCTGCAAGGGCGCAGGCTAAAAAGGGCTCCACGCAGGAGCCCACCGACGCCGCTGCCGGCGCCGGCAAAACGGACAAGCGGGCTTCGAGGCCCGCAAAAACACTCCCAGTTACAGAGGCGGCAGGCCGAAAAGCTGCCCCAGCCGCCGCCCCCTCCTCCTCAGGCACCGCCGGCGCCCGCGCTCAGCAGCGGCGCCGCGAGCCAGATTCCGGCTCTCATATGGATGAGAGCCGGAAGAGGAAATTTACAGCCTGCGCCGTTAAGCTGCTGGTGGACCTGCTCAAGGCCATCAGGCAGGGGCAGGACGTGGAGGACCTGATCCTCGACGGGCTCCAGACATTGCTGTCCCTTTGCAATGGGTAGCCCGTTGAGGATCCTCCATTGGAACGCCCGCGGCCTTAAACCCAAGGTCGCCCCCCTCCGCCTCCTCCTGAACACCGGACTTGACTACACCAGGGTAAGTCGTACCTACCGCTACACGCGACTTACCCAACAATAATACTCCGCATGCACGACATACGCTGATGCGCGCCGTGTTCTAAGTTAATATAGGCACGACGCGCGTCACTACTGACACCCGCTACTCCACAAGCGCTCTACTCACGCGGTGACTGTGTGGCTAAAACGTGGGCCCACCTTCACCCGCATACATGGGCGGTGTTACACAACACAATGCCGCCCACACACACACTCCGGCTCTCAGCTTGCGCCGCTACTGGCTCGCTCTGGAAAACGGGGCAGGCGAGAGCCGCTCTTCCTTTGCAGGTGCGTCGTAAGTCTGCGCCCCTGTCGCTGGTCGCTTCCTGCCGGGCCTCCTCCAGGTAACTGGGGGTCTCACCTGGCAGGGGCAGACCGCCGGGACGCAGTGAAGCAAGCGGTCACTGTCCGACAGTGCCGTGGCGCGCCTGCAAACAACAATGAAAGCAGCTACATACTCCGGCGCGCGTCTCATAGCGCGCGCGCCCGTAGGATTTTAAGGCTATACGCCCACCAAGCGCGTGTGCCCGCCGTCGCGAGCACAACACCCGCACCCGCGGGGAAAGGGCCCAGCCCATATCCCGCCTGCCGCGTCCCCATGCGGGGACGCTGCGACTACTACGCGAATTTTTATTCAGTTGCATACCGACGGTCAACGTGATAACATCTCTACTGGAAGCATACGGATTTACTGGAAAAATATGGATACCACGCCCGCAGAAGCCGCTCAAGTTATTGCCTTGCTCGAAGCAGGCCATAACCAAAGTGAAGTTGCTCGACGGCTAAATTTGAGCCGCTACTCTGTTCGTCGTGTATACCAGAGGTTCCAAGAGACCGGTGGCTACATTCGGCGACCAGGATCTGGCCGGCGACGCACAACATCAGAGCATGATGACCGCTTTCTTGTGACAAGGTCTTTGAGAAATCGGCAACTGAACGCGGTTCAACTGGGACAACAGCTTCGAGAAGTTCGCAATGTCAGTATAAGTCGGTGGACAGTTCGAAGAAGACTAGGTGAAGCAGGAATGACTTCACATCGCCCAGCAAATGGTCCCAAATTGACCACAGCTCACCGACAAGCCCGGCTACAATTTGCTAGGGAACATTTAAATTGGACGTATGACCAATGGCGGGCTGTTATGTTCTCTGATGAGTGCAGAATGACTTTAC
The DNA here is from genome assembly GCA_943136025.2 of Agrotis puta. Taxonomy (NCBI): domain Eukaryota; kingdom Metazoa; phylum Arthropoda; class Insecta; order Lepidoptera; family Noctuidae; genus Agrotis; species Agrotis puta. The sequence continues at coordinate 3,569,002 of OW964168.2, forward strand.
ATGGTCATGATGGACGCTCTAGGGTCTACAGAAGGTCATCAGAGCGATTTTCACAATGCTGCATAAGCGAACGTGTGGCTTTTGGAGGTGGATCGTGTATGTTTTGGGGTGGCATAATGTTGGACACTAAAACTGACATTGTATTCATCACTACGGCGAATACCGGCCCGAGATCGAGAAGTTTGACGGCTGCACGATACGTCGAAGAAGTGCTCGAAGAACATGTGAGGCCGCTTGCGTGGCTTATGGGAGAAGATTTTCTCTTAATGCACGACAACGCCAGACCGCATGTCGCTAGAACAGTTTGCGACTACATGGAAGATGTTGGAATCACCGCGATGGAGTGGCCAGCTCGTAGTCCTGATCTCAATCCGATTGAGCATGTCTGGGATGAGCTAAAAAGAAGAGTTCGAGCAAGAAGCCCTGCTCCTACGCGCCTCCAAGAGCTTCAACTTGCCATTGAAGAGGAGTGGAACGCCATACCACAAGATTTCATGGTGAAATTAATACGGTCCATGAAAAACCGATTAAGAGCTGTAATCAAGGCTAGAAGAGGGAATACACCTTATTAAAAAACAATTTGATCAAGCATTTTGAGTTTTATTTTTATTCTTTGTTAAGCTAAATTGGGTAATTTTATCCGTATGTTGGGTTTTGTGCCCTAAAACTCCCTATGGGTACTTTTTTACACTGTATTTGATATCATTAGAAAGGTACTGAAGTAAACATTTAAATAGTGTAAGTTTTATTTTAATATGTATTCACATTTATGAAAAAAACTGCTTTAACAACAAAAAGTCAACGTGTGCGATTTTATTGCTCTCAAGTGTAGTATACTTGAGATTAGCGCGTCCAAACAAAGAAACTCTTCAGCTTTATAATATTTAAGTATAGATTACTCAACCAAAATAAAAAGAAAGAAAGCTCATATTACGAAGCTCTAAGTAGTCTAGTATTTGAATAATTCCTCTCCTCGACAAATTGAATAAGAAAAGCTATTTTTTTATAGTAGTTTTGAAAATTATAGGTAAAGACGTCGTCGGCAGTGTGTTACGTAACCCGTGGCAAAATCTCAAAAATGTAGACAGCCAATAAAAAGGATTCCACGGAAATTATTCCGGCATCACCCTTGGCAGGCCTCAGGAGTCATTTAAGGCATCCACTGTAAAGTCCGGTTAAGCAGCTTACAACCTCCTCTAGGCGAAGGCCAGACAGAAGAGACGTAAGACGAGGACGCGTCGCGTACAGGCGCAGATGTTAGAGCGGTGCGCCCTCGACGCGACTCTTCTGTATGTTTTGCGTCGCGACGCTTCTATACATTTTGTATGAATGGGACGCTGTAGAGGCAAATATCTACGCCCCGTCTGCGTCTTACGTCTTTTTGGGTGTCCAGTGTCCTAGGGTGACCTGCGAGGTGATGAGACCTAAAATAAAAAAAAATAAAAAATTCCGACATCATCCTATCAAAGAGTTATTTTGTGGATGACGTACTACCTGAAGCAATTCATCTTGTTATTTTACACCCTTTTATAACGTCACTTGAGATTTTCTATTATAATGAATATTCGATGTAGCCAAGGTAACAACGGGGTGATTGACCTCGACCTCGCTTGTACATAATCTCATTTCAGTACATTGCGTAAAACGATAGGATTTTTTATGTTATTCGAAATATAATACATCTATTAATAATAATATTTTTATTATGAGGGAGTTTGTAAAGGTGGCTAGATAAATGGATGAATAGATTTGGTTTGTTACTTTCATACAAAAACTACTGAACGGATTTGGATATGGTTCAGAGATAGTTTATAGTCTTATTGTAGACTTAGGATATATACGATATAGGATAGGATAAGATTAATCCCGATATAAAATACTTGTGGATAGTTTTCTATACACATGCTGGAAAAAGCTAATTGTTCTTAATTCTATTTCAGGAATTTAGTTATATTTGGGACATGATATGTTTTCGCCATTCCAATCCAATTATCGGTAAAAAAATACAGAAATAAATTGCAGGCGGGCTATAAACGTCAAGTCTATTAAATCAAATTCACGTACGGCACGACCAAAACAACTGCGTCGATTTATGATATTAAAATGAACGCGACAAAATATTCAGCTGAAAAATAAAAACTGACGGCACTAAATTACGGTCTAATTGTTTTTTTTAAACCCCTGAATGATGGTTATTGGCCATTTTAGACAGGCGGTAGCTCAAAACGGTGTCAATACTAAATTGATCTACCGGATGGGTTTTTTGAATCATGGACAAAACCTTTAATTTTGTGGTACTCCGAAATTAGGAAGGATGAGGATATCATGAACAAGCAACTTGATATGGTTTTCAGCCTTTGTCAAACAGACAGGCGTGGCGAATACGAAGCGAGGCGTTTTTATTTGTAATGTATGGAATTGTCTGAATCCAGTCACATAGAAAAGCGAAAGCGATCCGATAGCGTGACCGAACTATCGGACTGAAGTCTCGTATCGGTTCGTTATCGCTTCGGACTCGCCTGTCTGTTTGACAAAGGCTTAAGAGTGCATCGAAACGAATTATTGACATATAAAAATGTTCTTACCAACTCTATACGGTGGAGAATTTTGAAACCGCGATCATAATAATGGCCCACCTTAATTGGCACCCTTCGTGCGAGCAATCAATACTATCATCGTCGTGTGATGAAAATGATCATTTCCATTTACTGTTCTGGAGAGATACGAGCTATTTTTTTTTCCTTAGCTTCTTCTGTCCCACTGCTGAGAAAAGGCTTCCCCCAATTCCTTCCAGGAATTCATTTCCTGGGCCGCTTCAAACCAGCCCTCATGGTAAGCATTTAGATCGTCTCGCCACCTTTTTCCGGGCTTGCCTCGGCGGCGCCGTCCATCTCCCGGCACCCATTGTGTGCACCCATTGATCTTTGCCCAGCTGTCCTCTTGCATGCGACAGACGTGACCCGCCCGCTTTAATTAGGATACACTGAATATATGAATGTTTTATCTCGTCGTGTCACAAAAAACGCATCATTTGCTCGTATGATCGTTGCTAATAAGGGCGATACGCCTATCTATTGGGAAAAAAATTATAAATTTCTAATAGATATTTATAAACATACCAGAGGAAATTTCGACTGAACTGTGTGATGCAAATCAGAGGACCAAAACAAGGGGCAGTGCCCGGAAGCGATCACGGCTTCAAAGTGATTTCATTTTCTACGGGATTGGCTCAAGTTATTCAATCTTTGACTTCTCTATCATTCCACGTTATCGGCGAATTTAACATTTCCGTTATCGTTTACAGAATGTCACTCTTCATATAATGACATACTTACAACACGAATTACAGTAACATAATGTAATGATCAATCATAATTATCCTCTTTGCTCTTCCATCAATTTATCATTGATAGCCTACTGGCGAAAACATCATCAGATGATGACTTGAAATTAACAGTAACATAGTTGGGAAACTTTTTCCAACTAACCAATACTAGTACTTTATTTGTAGCAACTGCCCATAACTATGACCTTCACAACCCTGTAAGTACTCGGTACTAAGATACCCATTATTCCATAAAATTGTTTGTCAAACTTTAGGGTCACAAATGACAGCCGGGCACAACGGCTTAACGTACCCTGGAACAAAAAGATACTTAAAAAAATATCAGGGCTTCGAAGATGGCAGAACAAGGCAAATAATTTACTGTTGTTTTTGTCCACGCTGGGGTGACAATCTGCTATGATTTGTGAACTACAACTAAGATTTACGACCACAAAATGTAATTGGTTTTAGTTCGTAGCGGTTATAGGCAGCTAGTGTCGAAAACAGTCTGTTGAGAACTTTGTTTTATTGGCCTTCTTGCTCGAAATCTTCGACCGAGTTTTTGGGCAAATTCTGTGACCTCAATTTCTTCTGGAGCACATTTTTTGCTGAAACAATGCAGTGATACAAACACAGACGTAACATAACTGAATTAAACACTTATTGTATTATAAGTGAAGGCATCCGGTCTCTGCTTTTTTCATCCAGTCTGTTCCAATCACTGTTTTGGGTTCATCCATCGATTTATCTTGAGGTTGGACCCTATATACTGCTAAAATATTTTCCACAAATTTATTCTCAATCATTTCATCCTTTTTCCACTGCAATTTATGTCTGTATATTCGAAAGTCAAGTCAAGCAGAAAGCGCTGAAAAGTAATTATCAAACAAAATACTACCACCCAACGTAACTAATACCCAGAGGTAAATTGCACATTACTTCATTGATTGCACCATTTTACTGTTTTATCAGTCTTCATAAATCTTTAGGAACTAATTGGTAAGGCGTTTGAAGAACTTATCCAGAAAAAGCGGGTTCAAATCCCATTCGCCACTGATTTTTTCTTTCCTCAAAAATATCTTTAGGAACTGTTCTTGTAACATAACCAAAATCACTTGATCCATCGCACTTAAGTGCAAGAATTACTTTTAAAACTCCCCCCATAAAGATCCTTATGCGTACTTACCAAATCAATTCCGAATAGATCTGGAGCGTTTATTTTTATCAATATAGCTCTGTTGGCCCACAACACAAATCTGTGGCTTCAGTTTACGGGCCCTTTTTATTGTTATGTAAAGCTATTTTGAAACTTTATTGTGTACTAACTATTATGTTGGTTTGTGTTGGTACTAACGAATAGTATTCTTTGGTACCTACGCCATCGCTTTGTTGCAACTGCAGTTTTTTCAGCGCTCACTTGTTTACGCTGACTGACAAAGGTTTTGTGTTTTACAAAATACCGTTTGAATTATATTAAAAAAAAATAAGAGTTTATATTTAAAAAAATCTGTATAACACTTGTGTGAAAGTGATACTTTTTTATCGTGGTAAAATCATCAAATGAGTCCTCTTACCCAGGGTAAAGCGAGAGGGAGACTGTCAGACTCGTACTACTAAGCGCGCATAGAACACAACTCGCCTTCGACCTGGGCATGGTCCATGGTTGGACAGCGAATTGCCCATTATTCGCATGCCCGGCGCCTACGGTCGATCTACGATAAAAATGATACTACTAAAATTATTATGATTGCTAAATTATAAAACAGCTAAACTGAGAGCTAAGTACGGAGTACAAATCATACGAAAATTGTAAAAACACCTATTCATAGTTACTTTGCACGTTTATCCTGCTTCAGGACAAAGATGCAAAAATAAAGTAACTGTGAATGTATTGTAATATTTTTGCTCACTACTTCACATATGTTACTCATTTTTTACATTTTTTCTTTTATGATTTGTACTGCATAAATGAGAATTTTTAGAAATTTTAATCTTTGCTAAATAAGCGTGCGGACTTACAAAGAAAATACGTTGAAGTTCCTGCTGATTCCATTAAAAAATTTAATATCACTTAGAAAAGTAATCAGCAAAATGTTACCTATTTATCTTTGATTATTTATTTAGCATTGCGGATGCTACGTAAGAATTTTCAGATACAAAGTCACGGTCCAAATGACGCTCATCATAAAACGATCCATAATTTTATAAAACTTAAGATTTTACCTTAAATTTTTTGCTCACAATTTTTTATCTTGGCGTATTAAATTACTAGGATCCCACTACTCCTATCTACCTCTTAATGGATCACGTACATTGAACATTAAGCTTGATAGGAAGAACGGAACGTTCAGTGCTCCTGAACTTTTTACCGAGTCTTCCTGTTTCAAAGTTTTTGTCAAAGCTTAATGTGGCCATGGAATTATTTATTGCAGTTATGTTTTTGCAAAGGAGAATAGGTAACTAACTAGCTTTGTCCTGTTGATCTACTTTAAGAAGATTTTTGTCTTTCCTGGGTAGCACTCAATGTCTTTGTTGGGTTTTGAAGTCATTTTATCTCTTTGAACTGTTATCAAAATAGATTTATCAGCTAAGCCTATTTATAAGATTGAAAAGGGTATGCTTAGATGGTTCGGTCATGTTGAGAAGATGAGTAAAAGGCGACTAACAAAAGGAATTTATAAGTCAGAGGTGAGTATAAACGCCGGGAGGGAAGCCCTAGGAAGACCCACCTTATTGGTAAAATGATTTAGAAAGAACGGGTGCGTATTACCAGTCGGCGTGCTTGCATGACCAAGTTTATGAATGTGGATGAGCCAAGGAGTATGTAAGGTTTGTAGCAGGTGGCGCTCTGTAGTTTCTGCCCACACCCATAAGAAGAAGGCTTATCTGATGAATCTATTTTATTATTTCTATATTTCTTACTTAATTAAGGCGTTTAGTTTTATTTATTTATTTATTTATTTATTTAAACACATACATACAGCTATCATCACAGGCTTAACCTAATACAATAGTGTAGTTGTAGTTATGATTACAGGTATCATATTATTATTATTACAAACATATAAAAATATTATATTATTTACAAACCTGAAGCTACTATACAAAAAGCAGCCCGTGTGAATTCACTCAAAGTACAATCGAAACAGTCAATCCGTTGTGATATCATATTGAGTGTACGCAACGCTCGCGTCAGCGGCGCATGCTGCAGCAGGTTGGTACGAGCGGGCGGTTCCCTCAGCAGCGGCGGCCGCCTCCGCCGTCCCACGTACCCATCTGGTACACACAACCCCAACTTGTTTAAAACGCCCGGGTTGTGTATTTTACCACGCAAAATTTTAAATACATAAGTGGCGATAGCTACTTCCCTTCTTACTTCCAATTTATTATATCCTACCATGCCCAGCACAAATAGTGTAGGATACAGAAGTGGATACCCTGGATACACACCATACTGCTTCAGGTACAGGAATCTCATGAACTTGTTCTGGATACGTTCAAGAATTAGCTTGTACTTGGTTTCATGTGGTGACCAAACGACAGCATTACATTCCAAGTGACTTTTTACCAGCGCTTCGTACAACGATCTCAGAGCCCTGATGTTCGAGAACTGATTGCCTAGACGTAGGACCAACCCTAAATTGCGGTATGCTTTTTTACAAACGTCTGTGGTATGCTTACGGAAATTTAAATCAGCTGTAAAGCGTACGCCTAAATCCCTAACCTCTGAGACACGTTGCAGTTGGATTCCTTCCACGTAATATTGATAATGACTTGGGTCACGTGCACGAGTAAATGATAATACTGAACATTTGGCCACATTAAAGTACATCTTATTGCTACGACTCCACTCTACTACTTTATTAATATCCTGCTGCAGTATATCATGATCAGATTCTTGCTTTATTTTATGAACCAATTTCAAGTCGTCTGCGAATAGTAATGGTATTGATTTATCTACTACCCTCGGCAGGTCGTTGGTTGTTAAAATGAAGAGAAACGGCCCTAAATTACTACCCTGACTAACTCCTGATCTCGTGAAATAGGGCTCAGAGAGCTGTCCACTGCAGTCAACGTACTGACAACGGTCTCGTAAATAGCAGGCAAAAAATGACAAAGTGTGAGGTGTACAGCCTACCCCAGCCAACTTAGTTAAAAGAACGTCATTATCTACGATGTCAAAAGCCTTCCTGAAATCAAAGTAGGCAACATCTACCTGTTGACCCGCGTCCACTGTCGGTACTATTTGTGTCATTAGATCCAGTAAGTTCCCCGTTGTCCCCCGCCCAGGACGGAAACCATGCTGCGCGTCGGACAACAGAGCGCTGATCTGTGGATACAGGCTACCATGAATGGTCGACTCAAACACTTTTGCTGGAGTGCATAATACTGCTACAGGTCTATAATCGCTAGGTGCTGAGCCCTTGCTACTCTTAGGGACGGGCACAACCCGGGTAAGTTTCCAGCGTTCAGGAAAAGTTGCGGTCCGGATACAGATGTTGAACAAGTGTAGCAACGGCTTAACCAATACTGCACGACAGTCCCTAAAAATGTAGGCTGGTATACCGTCCGGTCCGGAAGAGCGCTTAGGCGGCAATCGTGCGAGCGCGCGTTTTACGTCAGCGGGGCCCAGGCTCGCTAGGTGCACCCGCGCGCACGGCCACTCGCTCGCCGCCTCGCTCGCAGTTGCCGCCGCCACACTCAGTACGGGAGGTTCCGGATTGTACACCGACTGAAAAAACAGAGCGAATTCATTGGCACACTCGTCTTGCGATAGTACCCGTCCATCCTTAATTAACTTCCGCTGATTCGAGTCACCTTTCCTAGACCTAATATACCCCCAAAATGCTCGCGGATCCTTCGCCAGGTGAGCTTGCACTCGGTTGCGGTACTGATTATGCGCGCGAGCAGTCTCGGTTTTCACTCTCGCCCTGTAATGTGCGAATTCCATATAGTCCGTACGTGATTTACTTAATTTATATTTTTTATGTAATAAATACTTAACTTTTATATCCCTAATAATCTCAGCTGTGTACCAAACTGGATAAACGTATCTATTATTTAATGAACTAATATGTTTACTTTTTGGAGGGACGCACTGGTCAAAAACATCATATATTTTATTATAAAATAAATCTAAAACTATATCGGGATCACATGAATCGTAAATCACACTCCAATCTGTTTTAGCTAACAAACTATACATTTGATCGAAGTCTGCTTTATTAAAATTCCAATTAGCATGAGTTATCAACGACTGAGTTTGCGAGTGTCGCTTATACGGCGATGTGGGAGAGGTAAGGGGAGCGAGAGACGGCGACTGTGGCGCGCGCGCTCCCCGCTCGATGCGCACTGTCAACGGAGGATGGTATGCGTCTACGGGCTCCAGGCCCTCGTCCGCGGCGCTCACAGACACACCACTACGCGCACTCAACACGAGGTCCAACTGCCTATTTTTACAGTTAGGTACTGCATTGCACTGAGTAAATTCACAGAACGCCATGAAATATTCGTAATAGTTACAAATGTTGTTGTTACACGAGTACATATTGAAATCCCCTAATACAATTAAATTATTGCTATATTTGACACTTATTTTTTCTAACACGGAAAACATTGACAAATATTCATTATCGTCAGCCCCTGGTGGAATATATACGATACAACACGTAAATAACAAACAATTTTGCTTATAAACAGCCGCACACAATAGTTCATACTTTTGAGTATCTATATCAAGGTCATCTGGCAGCGATACTCGTCGCAACTCGAACCTCGGTGTGGCCACTAAACATACGCCTCCCTGCTTACGCCCATCCGCCCGATCGCAACGAAGTACTTGATAGCCGGGAAGTACAAATTCCGCATTCTTGATCGCTTCATTAAGGCCCGATTCGGTAATGGCAAAAAAATCAGATCCTGATGATTCCAGCAATGATAAAAATTGTGTTGTCTTAGTTCTGAGTCCTCTAACGTTTTGATAAAAAATGTTATAATGACTATTTGTCTTCCGGTTGGTTTGGCTTGGCGTAGGGACGAAACCAAATCCATTCACAATATTCCACATTTACTGGCCATATCTCCGGGTCACAAAGTTTTTCAAAATTACTTAAGGTAACCCCAACCCTGAATGAAGCATAGTCCCGTTCCGTTTTAGGTTTTAATTTTTCGATGGTGACTTCCGAGTCCTTTCCAAGTGTCACTTTAATGTGTTCCATTAGATCTTCCTCAGTAGTACTTTTATTTAGTCTCCAAACATGTAAAAATTTCCGGCGTTCAACTGCCTTTAAAGAACTAATTGAGTTGTTACCACCTTTCTTTATTGCATTACTTCGTCTGTTATTTCTTCTAACCTCGATCCAACCATTATTATTAGTATCGTCAACTTTTATAATCGCTGTATTCCTGGCCACCGCTGCGTAATCCACCTGCGGCGGCGGCGAAGGCGCATGCACTCCAGCCTCGCGGTCGCAGACTTTCGTTTGGGACGACGCAGTTAGGGGAGTAGTCGTACATTTCGATACTGTAGGTACTTGTACCTGAATTGGTTGTTGGTTCTGGTTATTGATATCGTAATCTTTTTTATCCCGAACTAATAGTCCCTCGGTTTTTAAGCTGCGAATTTGCCGCTCATAGGAACTACATTTCATATTCGCTTCCATTAATTCCTGTCTTAGTTTAGTATTTTCTAATGCTAATACAGCCACACTGGATTTAATCTCCTGTATAATATTTGTTTCAAAAACACTAATTTTAGCCAGGATTACCCTATTAATTTGATCAATAATCTCGTCTGATGTCATCAATTGTGCCTTCTCCGGAGTAAGATTTACTTCAAACGACTCATTTACTTGGTCTTGGAATCCAGCGGCCTGGCTGCTGCGTACCGGTGTGTCGTCTGTTACTCGTATACGTTGAGTCACGTTGGAGCAAGGGGCACACTTAAAAGTACTCTTCTGTTTAACCGCCGCAGCCGGGGTTATATTCACACATCTATAATGGTATTTATTCTTGCATCCATTACATTCAATAGTCTCACCTATATTCATTTCTCTGTTACAAACTCCACAATCCATCTTAACTTCTAGAATGTAGTGAATTAGTGATAATACCGAGTGCGACAGAGACCACGATAGCTATTTCGCGCAAGAGTGAAAGAGCGCGATGCGGCACTCTGAATTCCCGCCACCCGCAATTTGTTTTATCACTGCACTAATCCGCACACCAAATATTCTTTGAAAACGTTAAAAATCCATCAATGAAACACTGTTCTCCATATTTTAAGGGTGCGATATCACATAATGTTCATTTAAACACATAATTTATAACTGTACAGTCCGTATTAACAATTTTACTAAAAATTACTCTCGAGAGCGACCCACACTCGGCGCTGTCAACTCGCCCCCAAGATCCATTTCTGACTAAATGTCTTGTAAATCAACACTGTAAATAATGTTTGAATCCCATATAACAAGGTGAAATCTAAATAAAAGATATTTTTTTCATCAAGAATGGACTCAAATACAAACTACTACGGAATAAATCCTAAAACCTTACATTTTACCTGACCTTATGAAACACGATGTAGCAATTAACGCAAATGAGGCAATACATAATGCAAGATAACCATCAGCTAATTCCACTTACAAAGTAAAATAACACTTATTCAGTTATCTTAACCCTTAAATTACATTAAGATTGTACACTTAAGGGCTTTACTTCACCCCAAAAGTGACCTATCTAAATGAGATTGTGGCAGCCTCTTATAATTTACTTGTAGTTATATCTGAACAGTCTCAATTATTGTCAAAGGATTCCGGTATTCCCAGACGTTTTCAAGGAAGGATGTTAGATATTCTGATTAGATAATCTTAAGTTAAAGTGAAATATATCGCTACGTGAGGCTTTCTAAGTGAAAAGTTTTCCAGATACATTGCCTCAAGGTCTACCCAGAAGGGTGGGTAGAAAGGATTTTACTGCGAAGAGCCTTAATAAGCTAAGTTATGAAATCAGGCTATGGACTTAGACGCTACTCAAATTGTATCTAACTTATTTGAGGGTACAAATTACTATTAGTATACCAAGATGGAAAAATCAAAAATATTTGGATTGATAACTAATTTCATTTAAATTGAAATAAAAGTTGTGGTAGAAAAGTGAACCATTTTCAAAGCGATTGTTACTTATCCATAAATTATTCTGCACTTTTGGTATACAGTTTATCCCAAGCTGTTGATTTTTTAATTTGCTCCTTCTGAAAAAAAAAATCAGCATCCATCAACACCAAAATAATAAAGTTTCAATTACCTTAATCTACCACCCTAAATTTCAAAAATTTGACCAAAAAAACCCTAATATTAAAAGGCGTCAGCAAAAATGAACAAAAAAATCCTCGCAAAAATTTTCGTTCATAACAGTGAAAAAATCGTTGTCCTACGCAGGTAAGGATAATCAAATATCTTGGCGAACAGACCCGTATATCAAAGCCCCCTGTGGGGTGCTTACGTGAAAAGCGGATTGGAATAACTTAGGACCCTTCGGTTGGTTACTTTAGGATGCTAGAAAAACCGGATCGTGTCGCCTCGCTCGAAATTGCGATAGTTGACTTCGGAAACTTATGATTTTTAGTTGTTGTTATTGTATTATAGGCCAATGAACCAGGATTAGGAGGTAACATTGTTTTAATCCTTTAATTTGGCAAAATGCAAAGTGCATGTTGGTATGGTATTTCGGCAAAGTACAAAACTTCAAATTAACCAGTTATTTACGGGAGCACCGTAAATAATATTTTTTATATTATTGTAAGATATATGAATGTTTATGAAATTAAGCTATAGGTAAAATTATTTTAACATATATAGACATTTCATATATTTTGTTTGTATTCCCTATAAATAGAGCCGTGCACAATAGGGCACATGCCGAAATTCATATCATAATTACATGTGCCCTCTGGTACACTTGCCAAGTTAAGGATTAAATAAGTGTTAATAGTGTATTAAATCTGGTTGAAAATGTTCGTGGGCGCTTCAATATTCAAGTTCCATAGAAAATGAGGTAAAACCTAACGTCAAGGACCGGACAGGGACGTCAGAGATAATGATGCCGAACGAAGTCGGTTAAGAACTAAAAACCAAACTCGATCGACGAAAATTGAGTTTCAACCAATTTAATTAAGTTGAGTCGTTGTTTACGCGTGTAAAGCCTTTACAAGCTTGTCATTTGCCCTCAGAATCTAAAATAATAGGTTTATGTTTACGTTAGATTTTCTCTATGAATTGTGGCAACAAACTTGAAAATATGAAAGAACTTCCCTCTTTACCAACTCTTTGAAACTGATCGTTGCTTGAGTGTAAAATGTCAGTATCAGTTTTCACAAATCTGGCTAAAGTACGAACTCCAAGCGAAAGGTGGATGCTGGCCGAGTGCCAGAATGTAAAGGAAAAATGTTGGGAACTTGGAAACATTCTTTCTCGCATTTAACATGAAACAAAACGCTAGAAATAAAATAGTCTTACTAAAATTGAGATTGGGTAATACATTTAGGGTTGGACCTATTTTTTTGCTTCTATTTATTCGGTCCAGTTTGGGCGAGATGTTTTATTGTCTTATCTGTGTTTTGTGTGAAATAAACTAGGCAAATTATTACTATATATTCTTGGGCAGACGATTCATTGCATATTATATGATTTTATCAAACAATAAGAAAGCCACTTAGTAGTTCAGACATCGTAACTCAATAATAAAGATGGTAGAAGTCTTATAATTCAGAAAAAATATCTATAACAAACTAACGACCCCGTTTCAGCTATTTCTACAAAATAAAGAACAATTTATCAAATTAATGTTTTGATACGAATTTCCCTCGCGACTAATTTGAAAAGGACTCTGAAGGAGCCCCTTAAGTCAATTAAATTGGATTTTTAATGACTATTACCTTACCTGCGTCAACCGTTTTTTTCATCATTCTACGTTTCCTTGCCATAATTGAAATTTCATCGTATCCATTATACCTGAGGACGGTCAAAGTTTGAAGATAGCGGTATGAATAACTTTAGCATGCATAAATCCTTGTTCATGGTCTTTAGACTTTATAAGTCAAGACGAATGGCTCGATACGGCGGTCAAAGAGATTGGGTACTAACTTATAGATCCATTGTGCTAACTTATACGAGGAGGTACAGTCGACTAGTAAAAGATTTACACACGTTTTAACTAGAGCAATGCAGGGTAATATAATATACAAAATAGAATGTGTACACAGATTTTCATCTTTCTATACTGTTTTACGAGTCTTTTTGAATATCCGTCATCAACTCCTTGAAGATTAAAATACATGTGATATTTTTTTCCACTAATGGTTTAATGTAGATTAAACCTTCATGCCTCTGATCATGTGTGTTTAATTCAAAGTTACCTACAAAATAAAAACAGTTAGCCCCTCCACACACACACTTAACAAAATTTTCTCGTGAAATACTGGTTCCCACTTTGAAATAAGACCTATTCCGTAATAGTATGGCTTCCAAAATAGAGATCTAATGAAAACGCAAAAGTTTAATCAACATGGTAGAAGAACATCGCTTTTGAATACTACTTAGTGTATACATACTATTGCACGTGACTGTACACGAAGCGACGCAAGTCTTCGTTACCTTACGACTTTGGCATTCAAGCGACTATCGCAATACACATCCATAGAGGTTCGTACACAGGTACGCGTCAATTGATTACAAAGTTTTAAGATATCGGAGACTTTCGTCGCCATGTGTACGAAGGGGCTTAAGGTCGTGACGCGTGGCAGACCCTATCGAAGATGGCGAGATGAGTTGGACCGCTTCATGAAGGACTGGACCGCGGTTTAGGGTGGAAATTGTAGAAAGAGGTATTTGCTCAGAAGTGGGGTATAAGGAGCTCATAAAAAATCATGTTATGGGCATCTATCCCGCCTTCGGATAACTCATTTGATGTTTAAACCACGATTTAAAAAAATTGGGCATAACATATTTTTTTTGACAATATCCTCAGTTCCGTATTATGTAAATTAAAAAATTTCGTGTATGTATGAAACTAGGGTCATAATAACTTAGCAGTTCTGAGCAAGTTTTCTGTATTCTCCTCTTGGACATGGAAATTGCACTTTCTTTCTTTTTCTGTCTCTGTTAAAGCCTGTTTTATAATGCGTGTCCTAGATACCTGAATACATGAATACACATGAATCTAATTTTCATGTACATACATGAAAATTAGATTTACGATTCAATCTCACTGGTATAATATAACCACCTAAATACTTTGAGAATCATTTACAACTAGAACTGTGACATGCTTTGAACTAGGACTTTTAAACAAAATTTGTTGGCAAGTGTTTACAATTTGCTTTTTCATGTTTTTTTCCGTGTTTAATACTATTATAGAAACTAAAAAAAACTACCACAAACTCGTACCCACACTAAATCAAAAATAAAATGCTTATCCACGCGGTTCGACAGGCGCCAATGATGCAAAACTTAATACCACTAGGGAACTTTTAAATTACTTCATTTTCTGCGAATTTCGTCGGGCCAAGCTCGCGCAAGTCAGCCAAACGTACAAGTTGGGAACTCGTGGAACAGCAGTAGCAGTTTACGGAACTTTCTCAAACACTTGCATTCCTCGCTTGAATTATTGCATAATATACGTTTGGCGATAAAACTAGCAGTCTCATTGTTCTGCATCACTGTTTTTATTGGTACTTGTAAAATGTTTGATGGTGCTTCCCTGCTTTATAACTGTTTGTTTCCTTTTGGCAACGTTTATGGAATTCTAATTCCTCTTATGGTGGGGCTTTAAATTTTAAGCTGTTTGTAGAATTGTTATTCTTTCCTTCTGATTTTGATTGTGATTCGCTTGCGTTATCTTTTATATTGAAAATGACATACTATGCATTGCTCCGGGGTCGCGGGACCAAGGGATTACCGTGACCCCGTTACGTAAAGGGCTATTGAAGGACACCGTGGATTTTAGTCAGTACATGTCTGACAGTCCCTCACGCCCTGCCCTGGGTGGGAGGACTCATTTGATGATTTTACCACGATTAAAAAAAAATGCATTGCTATAAAGAACTTTTGGTACTAGAATATTATCGGAAGAAAAAATAAATTAACAAAGTAAATAAATTAGAATATGTTTTTACTTCAGTTTTTGATTTTGCTCACACGCCAAAATACGTCTTGTATCAAAAACTCACTTGTTACAAATCTCAAAATTTTGTATTGAACATTTATTAGTTAGTACAAAAAAACGAATTGTTTAAATGAAATATTTAATTTACTTTATGACAATACTAACATCCCACTATTATTACTATATACGTACTATTTTAACTCGCATAGGTCTTCTCAACTTGTTCTCTACGTCTGTTCTTTGGAATTTAATATGCTCCAATGATCGTGGTCGTGAAAAATGACATGGCCATAAATAATTAAAAGACAAATGAATATTTGAAAATTGTAAGAATTATTACATTTATTTAAATAGTCAGTGGTATTATAAAGTTATAAATATACAGCCTGTTAGTGTAATCAGTCTTAACCTTGAAACCATAGGTAGTTGATTTAATTATAAAAATGTTTGTCTGAATTTAAAAATAAATAAACGAATTTTTCTTTAAAAAAATCAAAAATGTTTCTGTCCTACACCGTCCGTTAATTCATGGATACTATGCGCCCGAGTTACGTATTCACTGCAAAGGGCGTTAACCTGCCAGTGCGGCAGGTTAACGCCGTCCGTTTAACTACATACCTACATAAGTTTTAACTAACTACATCATTGTAATAAAATACAGGTAACCTGTGATGTAACTAACTTCCCTTCATACTTTTCCTGGCTTAGGACAGGCAAAAATACCTACCTTTGTTGCGTGACGAGTCCAGATGTAAGTTAGGTTATCACCCGACGCGGCGTAAACCCGAACCATTTCGGTCCACTGTTTGTGTACGACATAATCACTAAACACTAACACTTGCGCGAAAAATTAACGGTGGGGCGGCGCGCACTCGTGCGCTGCGCTGCGAGCGTTTGTTACGGGACACACGTACGTTCGATAACGACACTGCCGGCAGACTGAGGTATGCGCGGGGCCCGCGCATACCTCAGTCTCCCCGCGCCGCGGGTGACGCCGCGGCGCTCGCGGCTTATTTTAGTGTTCTTTACCTTTGCGTAATAGGGTGAAATAATTTTGGGGAAAAATGGAGACTTTATTGAAAAAAAAAAGGTTTTATTTTTTTATTGAATTTACGTTCTGTAAGTGATACCAAACCACTGGTTTCAAGTTTAAGACTGATTACACTAACAGGCTGTATAAGAGAATGATTTGAACAGGAGAGGTCAAAACTTTGAACGGGTTCACATCATAAACTAGGTATTACGGAACCTATAAAACTGCCAATCGTACGACCCACCCACACATCAGTTACACAATGTTTTATGAGTCATCTTCAATCTCCCAACGAATCTAGGTCCGCCAACCATTTCACTTTCCCCACAAATCGTTTCAATCCGAAATAAAATGAAACATTTATTCCCACTTTATTTCTATCTCACAAATCTGGTAACACTGTTGATCACACCATAAAACACGACGAGAAGAAACCCGAAGCCGTAATCCAATTTACTGCGAACAACAAACATTATAAATAAACACGAGACCCCACAAATAGCGAAAACTATAAATAATATGGGCACATAAACATCGCCATAGTTCAACACCATGATATTGATAATAAAAATTCCTTTCCGGACTGTGAGGGGATCCTAAGCCCGCGCTGAATGCCGACGTGTACAGATCTATGAGGAAGATGGTTTTTCAAAAACGAACTTATTCAGTATTTTCCTCGAGATTAAGTGTGCATGTGAGAGTGAGAGTTGGAAAGTATTAAGTTGAAAAGGTTATGGAATCGTAGGAAAAATATAGCGTAGATATCTGTTGCTTTAGTGAGGAAATATTAAAGGAATTGATAAAAAATGGTGTCTCAGGTGCTTGTCGATCCACGCATATGTGGCAGACGGTCGGGTGTCTAATAGGCAAGTGTTGTCAATAAAGCCATTAACAAATGGGGTCCTGTTGGCGCTTGCGCTACGTTAGTAATGTGTTAAGTTTGCCTTAAAGCCTTTGTCAAACAGACAGGCGTCGCTAATGCGAAGCGTGACGTTTTTATTTGTAATGTATGGAATTGTTTGAATCCAGTCATATAGAACAGCGAAAGCGATCCGATAGCGTGACAGAACTATCGGACTGACGTCTCGCTTCGGTTCGGTATCGCTTCGGAAACGCTTCGCTTTCGCCAGTCTGTTTAACAAAGGCATAAGTGTGTGATTTCCCAAGATGCCCCCGTCTTATATATTGTTCCTTTAAGGTGAAGCGATGTAAATGTAATTGCTACCGAAAATAACTTCAAAACCTAGGAAACGTTAAAAAACAGCTTAAAAACAAATGACTTAAAGTACGCCTGCGCAAAACTTGGCGAACCGAAACTCAATTTATGAAGATCAAAATAGTTAAGAAACATCATTCTGTTGAAGTAGTTGACGAATCGGGAAAGTTTTCAAATGAAGAGTTTTCGCAGAAGTAACTAGGTGGTATAAAAACATTTGAAATATTAAATTTCTTACTACCTACGACGACGTTGTGTTGTAAAAACTGCTGCTTAAAGCTTGAAGCGTAAATGTGATTTAGAAGTCAACATTGCTAATGAGCACTCATCCGATTAGCAAGCTGTATCCCGTCGCTTTATGTATTCAAGATTATAGGAATAAATACTTCTTTACATAATACTTTGACCCCAGCAAGCCTTAAGCAAACTAGCTTCCTCCAGAGATAAGTTCACGAAAAAAATTCAAATCCAAAATTAAGTAGCAATTTGTCTTCCTACGCAGGCAAATCCGAATATTTTACATAAGATCGAATACGAAGACTACGTCGGGGTCGAACCTTTAAGATAACCTCAAACGGATGGGAGAAAGCTTCCTCAGTAATATATATATATATATATTACTGAGGAATAAATAAATATATATATATATATATATATATATATATATATATATATATTTATAGTGTAAAGTCTAGCAGCTCCAGCTACAATGTTCACAAAAGGATAAAGGAAAATTTGAGAAAACAATGGGATTTATTTATACTGCGTTTTTTTGTTTGCTAGGCCATATCTTGTCTCGCCTCTCTCATACATTTCTAGCATTTAATCTTGTCTAGAGTCCCGTCTATCTTCATACCAAATTTCATCAAAATCGGTTCGTAAATTTGAGAGAAAACAATTACTTTCACATTTGTAATATAATATAAAAGTTAGAATATAGCTATAATAATAGCTATTTGATAGTAGTTAAATGGCCTCTGCTAGCTGTTATTTTAATTGCTACAATTTCCTTTTCAGAAGTTTCTTGCGTAATTTATCGTGTTTTTAGTTAACTTTATAAATCATAACTTATAACTGAGTAATAACCTAACTTGTTTGTTTTCAGGTAATGTTGGTGTCAACTTGAAGTGTTTATTAGGTACGTACATTAATACCTATTTCTTTCTACAATATCACTACTATAAAATTAGTAGAAATAACAATTAAACTGTTGTTGAACAAGGTAACAGCACCAACAAATTTATTAGTATGGAATGTTACGGATTTCAGCAAAGTAACGCCTGAATCTATAGACATTTTTATTTTATTTCATTACCACTTCCCCTCAATCTTTACCTGTATGGTGTGTTTATAAAAAGTAGCCCTATGTCCTTCCCCCCGAACCGAGGTCCGGACACGACGCAATCGCGGCGGTAAGACCTCTCTTTTTTGCACCAGTCACATATCCGCGACCGCGTAAAAACGGTTTTTTTGTAGTTTATAATAAAATTTCTAAGTCAACAAAATCTTATACAATATCTAATCAGACTTTATACAATATCTAATCAGACGGTCAGGCTAAGAATTAAACATTCATAAATTCTCAGTGTTTGATTTCCAGTTCAAACGAAGTGTTATAGAGTTTTTCGGTTTTTTTTTTGTCGCGGTATAATCATCAAATGAGTCCTCCCATCTAGGGCAGAGCGGAAGGGACTGTTAGACTTGTGCTGACTAAAATACACGGTGTCCTTCAATCGCCCTTTACGTTCCGGGTTCAGAGATTTTCGCTTAGTACATATATCGAAGGTCGCTTAGTATATAATATAACTTAATAATAAAAATAACTGGCAAACTCACTCTTCCACGTACCTCTTAAAAATATAAGCCAAGCATAGATTCGTATTTTGTTTTTTTTTGTTTTCATTTCTAGTTTCACAGTAAAACTGTTTTTTTTTTTTTAACGGTAACCGCTAGCAATTTATTGACTAGATAACCTCGGTTTTGTATTTTTAGAAGGAAAATTGTTTTGTGGGTTCCATCGTTTTGTGTATCTGTACCTACTATTTACACATTCGATTGGCTGTAGGGTTTCTGCAATTAATTGATTAGTTCTTGATTGGACTTTCCGGGGTCGCGGGACTTACAAGCTACCGGGATCCTGGAACGTAAAGGGTTTGGAAAATAGGTGCAAAGTTATATTGCGTTCAATTCTCTTCTTTTTCTTAACAGTATGTTAACCCTTAAATGCATGAATTTTGCTTGCTAAGCAAATTATTTTTTTTTTGGATGCAGGGTTAGCTCTATAATAAGGGAAAAATAAAATAAAAATAAAAAGATCAGGAAAATATTATATTTTCAATGAAAATGGGTTGATAGAAATTTCCATCACTATGTTATCAGTAGTGAACTGACCAGTACAAATTACTCATTATGGTAACTATTGAAGCAATTATTGTTTTTATTGAGACACAGATTTACTTTGCATTTGGAACAATGTATAGTTGAATATCCCTTACAGTAAGGGTATTTACATCGTAGGGATCCACCAACCAGAGGCCAATGACCCTGTCCATCTCTTCTAACTTCCTTTGGTGGAGCAACTGCAACAGCACTTCTTTTTTTCTTTGCTTGTATTTCATGCTCTAAAGCACTAGAACTTGGACGACCCCTTTTATTTTCTTGTACTACTCCTAAGTTACAGAGAGTAAAGGCCAATTCATTTCTAAATGAGCCCAAATTGAGAATATCTTTCTTGCGCACATTCTTGGCAATTAAATTCTTTTTATATATTATCCAGGCATTTATTACTGCTAGGTCTAAAAGGTGAAAAAAAATACGAATATACCATTTTCTTGACTTGAGCTTTATTCTGTATCTCCCAAGAAAACTGTCCATCAAGTCCACCCCACCCATATGGGCATTGTATTCTTTTATAATTTTAGGGCATGGGATCTGTATTTTTTCCTTATTTTTTTTGTCATACCTAGATACATTATCCAAAGGCAAAGCTCCAACATAGGATGAAAGTAATGTGACAACTTTATTGTCCTTCCATGCAACAACACTCATATCCACATTTTGAAAAGTAGTCACTCTTTCTTCATATGAGCCTCTTGGAGTAGATTTACTCATGATTTGCTTTTTATCAGGTAATTTTGAATTTGGTATTCTATTTTGTTGAACTGTACCTACTGACAGGATTCCTTGAGTGGCCAAATAGTACACCAACGGCACCGATGTGTAAAAATTGTCAAAATAGACAATATGATTGACATATCTTGGTATACCTCGAGCTAAACAAAGAACAATATTACTGGTGGGGCCCAAATCTGGTTCATTCTCAGGTTTTTCAGTCAAATCCTGTCCAGCATACACCTCAAACTTATATGCAAAGCCTTGGAGACTACACAAAACATAAAGTTTGAAGCCCCACTTATGTGGCTTATTAGGCAAATATTGCTTGAGAAAGTGTGCAACTTTAGTTGCACACATTTGCTCGTCTATGGAAAGTCTTTGTTCCATAGCAACTGAGGAAAATCTATTATTTAATTCCTCAATAACAGGACGTATTTTGAATAGACGATCATGGCCTGGCTCACCAATGGGCTTATGGTATTCATTATTATTGAAATGTAATGTTTTTTTTATCTGTTCAAACCTGTTGTTAGTTAGTACTGAATATATTGGTTCATAACCATATTTTGGAGACCAATATGACCTTGTGCTTGGAAAATTCTGGACAGACATACTGCCGCGCAATTTATAAACGCAGTAAAGAACATGTGAATGGTTTCGAGAAAAACGCGGTCAAAGTTGAAATTTTATTTTTGGTTGCTTGCAATTTGTTACTCAATTATTAGTAAAAATATATATATGGGCTCAAAGAGCAATTTTAGAAGATAAAGTTGATATTGGATTTCTGCTTTTTATTTAATATTTTGTGTGTAAAATATTAAAAAAACTGTTTCTGTTATGGCTTCACTTAGTTTACACTCGATACTCAACTACTCATGAATGCAGTATAAGTGTTGCTTACTGCATTTATCTGTAGTTTCCTGTTTTTACGGCACATATGTTAGATGATTCAATGTAATGATGGATCCTACAACATAATATATGCACCGTATTTTTACAGGTTACTGCATTTATGTGTAGGAACACGAAACGATATAACTCTTCAAAACTTTTACTGCGCAGTAGTATTACAATTATACTGCGTTTATCTTATGTCAATACCACTTTCACATTGAACTTTACCAAATGAACAATCAGTAAATGAAACAAGGATAATAATAATTGCTGGAATTTCTTTATTTAATAAATCACAGACTCATTTTAATTGACTGGGTATCTAACGGCACCCATCTCAAGTTTAATTAGTAGCTTATAATCACTTTAGGAACATGTAACTAACTAAAAAAAAAAGTACTCCACTTGTTTAACATCAACATTAACAAAACATTTTAAATGTCATTAAAGTAAATACGTAATAGAAAAAAACAATCATATTATTATTAACACTTTTACCTAACTTACTAATTGAGATCTTATTTATTGAATTTTGAGCATCTTAGTTTCGTTACATAGTTTTACTTAAAAAATCACAGCTTTAGCAACTACTTCTAATTAAAAAAAAAATAACGGACATACCTATCTTAAATCTGATCTATTTCAGTCTTATTATTTTGAACGTAACTGTTTGTACTCAAGTGGCTATAAAAGTGTAATAAAAAAAGTAATTATAAAAGTAAATAACCAATGTGAGATCAAAAAATTAAATCATCATCATCATCATCTCAGCCATAGGACGTCCACTGCTGAACATAGGCCTCTCCTTTAGATCTCCACATATACCTCTTGGAAGCGACCTGCATCCAGCGTCTTCCGGCGACCTTTATAAGGTCGTCTGTCCACCTTGTTGGTGGACGGCCTACGCTGCGCTTGCTAGTCCCTGGTCTCCACTCTAGTACTTTTCGACCCCATCGGCCATCTGCTCTGCGAGCAATATGGCCTGCCCATTGCCACTTCAGCTTGCTAATTCGGTGGGCTATGTCGGTGACTTTAGTTCGTCTACGGATCTCCTCATTTCGGATTCGATCACGTAGAGAAACACCGAGCATAGCTCTCTCCATAGCTCGTTGAGCGACTTTGAGCTTTGAGATGAGGCCGATAGTGAAAGACCACGTTTCGGTGCCGTAAGTTATCACTGGTAACACACATTGGTTAAAGACTTTCGTCTTGAGGCCCTGAGGTATGTCGGACGAAAAGACATTGCGTAGTTTCCCGAACGCTGCCCAACCGAGTTGGATTTGGCGGTTGACCTCTTTCTCGAAGTTGGACCTACCTAATTGGACTACTTGTCCTAAGTAGATATATGAGTCAACAACTTCGAGTACCGAGTACAGTAGTTTCCAACAGAGATTGGGGTGGGCACAACATTGGCATTTGACATAATTTTCGTCTTGTCCATGTTCATTTTTAAGCCCACCTGTTGTGAAACTCGGTCGAGGCCATCGAGCATCATGCTGAGTTCCTCCATAGACTTTGCCATGACTACGATGTCGTCGGCAAACTGAAGGTGAGTGATGTATTCGCCGTTGATGTTGATGCCAAGTCCTTGCCATTCCAGGAGCTTGAAGGCGTCTTCCATTGCGGCAGTAAACAGTTTCGGGGAGATAACGTCCCCCTGTCTTACGCCTCTTCTCAATGGAATCGCCTTCGTGCTATGCTCCTGTACTCGGACCGACATGGTGGCGTTATTATACAAACACTTCAATACCTCGATGTACCGATAGTCAATACGGCATCGCTGGAGTGACTCAAGCACCGCCCATGTTTCCACCGAATCGAAGGCTTTCTCATAGTCCACAAACGCTAAGCATAATGGCAAGTTATACCCTTCGGTCTTCTGTATAACTTGCCGCAGCGTATGGATGTGGTCTATGGTACTATAGCCTCTTCGTAAACCGGCTTGTTCGGGAGGCTGGAAGTCATCAAGTCTGTGTTCGAAACGGTTCGTGATAACCCTTGAAAATAGCTTATAAACATGACTCAGAAGCGTGATGGGTCTGTAGTTCTTCAATAGGCTGTTATCACCTTTTTTGAAGAACAGCACCACCTCACCCCTGCTCCACGTTTCAGGCGTTTTGCCCTCGGACAGGACGGAATTAAAGAGTTTCTGGAGGACTTTAAGTACCGGTGTTCCACCCGCTCTCAGAAGCTCTGAAGTGATTCCGTCCTCGCCCGGCGCCTTGTTGTTCTTAAGCTGCTTCAGGGCCATCCTAATCTCGTACAGACTGATGTCCGGGATATCTTCGGTATAATGTCGGGACAGCTTGGCTCTTGGATCTCCTACCAAGCTGTCAACGGGCTTTACGACCGAAGTGTATAACTGTCCATAGAACCTCTCGATCTCGCCTAAAACCTCTGCTTTGGTCGACGCTATGCTGCCATCCTCCCGTTTCAGCTTTGTCATCTGGCTTTGCCCAATAGACTTGTCCTTTGCGAACACTTTGGAGCCTTGGTTTCGCTGTATGGTCTCTTTAAAACGATTCGTATTAAAGAGACGCAGATCGTGTCGCAAGGACTAAGATATACGTCTATTGAGCTGCCTATATGACTTCGCGTCATCGGAAGACTGCAACTGTAGCAAGCGTCGTTCAGCCATGAGGTTTAAGGTTTGCTCGGTCAATTTCTGAGGTCTATCTTTACGGCAGGGTCTAAAAAACTTAGACCCTACCGTGCGGACAGTTTCCACTAGCCCGTCGTTGATCTCGTCCACTGAAACTAAGTTCTCAAGGCAACCAAAGCGATTAGAGAGCTCGAGTTGAAAGCTTTCGGGGTTTTGAATGTGGGAACGAGTAGGTCGGAGCGTAGACTTCATCAGGCTGGACCTTTCAAGTTTAACATTGATATTCAGTGAGCCTCTTACGATTCGGTGATCGCTACCGGTTTTTACCCTGTTGATCACAGAGACATCACTGAATATCCGTTTCTTGTCGGTCATGAAGAAGTCTATCTCGTTTCTCGTGAAACCATCGGGGCTCAACCAGGTCCATTTCCTGTGAGGCGGCTTCTGGAAGAAAGAGTTCATCATGAAGAGTTCCTCTTTCGCCAGAAAGTCGGCCAGCCTCTGCCCCCTAGGGTTCCGTTGCCCATATCCAAATTGCCCCACTCTCAACTCATCACCGCTTTTCTTGCCCAACATTGCGTTAAAGTCCCCCATAACAACAGTAAAGTGGGTTTTGGAACTATGTATGGCCCTACTTACGTCCTCATACATAGTCTCCACTTCATCATCGGAGTGTGACGAGGTCGGTGCGTATACCTGAATGACCTTCAGCGAATATCTTTTGGATATTCTGAGTATTAGGTATACCACCCTGCTTGACACACTGTCGATGGTTATTATGTTGTTTACGAGGGACTTGTGAACGAGAAACCCGACACCACCTTGGGACTGTTGGTCGCCCTCCCGGTAGTAAAAAAATAAATATACCTATACAATAGTTTAAAAAACTAAAAACACACGCTTTAGTTAACGACCCATTAAAAAGAAAATGATAAAAAGTGCTTACAACGTTTTTTTTTAATGTTTTTTTCAAACCATTTTAAATAATTATAGTCTGTAAGCAAATAAGTTTTATAAATCTAAGTCAGCAGATTCTGATATTGGCAAATTATACCAAAACCGTCTTCTATTTTCAGGCATTAGAGGAACTAACTTTTGTAGTAAATAACCTTATGTCATTACAATAATAGTCGTATTTGATGGTAAATCAATGCGCACACGTACTATAAATGCCGTTATTGTCAGTTACTGCGTTTGTAACATGTTGCAGTTATACAACACTCCGGTAAACCTTAATATATACGCAGTATAATTGTAATTACTGCATTAATATTAAGTACGAGTCATCTGTTTTTACTATAGAAACATATCCATATGTGATTAAGTGAACTTACTGCGCATATACTATGTGCAAAATTAAATTAATAATTGTAGAAACGTAACAAGAGAGACGTAATTGGCACATACTGCATAATTGTTATGTTGCAAGTTCAGTAAGCATGAGTTTTCACGTAATATTAAGTTATTAAGTACTCTTACTGCGATTATACTAAGTACATAAATATTAAATCTGCTCTTTACTGCATTTATGTTAATATGTTTTGGCCTTTCTAATAGAGATAGAAAAAAATGGGTTTTTGATTCTTATAGATTTTAATGTCAGCATCTCGAATATCTAATACAACCATAAATGCAGTAAGTGGTACTTACTGCGTTTATGAATTGTGCGGCAGCATATATAATAGTACACCAAAAAACTTCCTCAAGTCTGTCAAATTGTATGCACTAGAGTTTGCAGGATTTTTTTGAGTGGCATAAAGGTTTGTTTGTTCCAAGATAATTTTCATAAAGTCTTCAGTAAAAAAGTACTTGAAACAAGCATATGGAGTATCTAATTCTGATAATTCAGGTCCTAAATCAGAACTGCCTTGAAATTTAATTTTAGATTCATCATATTCCATGGTTCTTTTTTTCCAAATCAATTTTCTTTTATCCAGCAATCCTGTAAATGTATGTCCAGTAGGAATGCTGATGTTTTCGTCCGGAATGTCTCTTACCTCATTTTCTATCAAGGGAGGGTCACCTCCAGGATCATTTGGATCTTCTGTGTCCTCTTCATCACTTTCTAGCATATTTAGCACCTGCTCTTCGTCATAACGTTCAGGTACTTGTTCATCTTCTTGGTCGGATGTTTCCATGTCATCTTCCGACAGCCATCCGCCTTCTAACGATGCTAAATATCGTTCTATATCCCTGTCATTCATTTTGTACAATATGGACGCCTAGAACAGAAAAAAGACCAAACTTATCAAAAAATATTATTCACTGAGTTTTCATACAACCTAAATAACCGTCATGACATGATGATGTAAATTAAAGCTATTTTGAGTTTTATTTCAGCATTATTCTTTTGATGAACAAAAATAAAGTAATAAATCGCTAAACTTACCTCAAATATATCATTCAGAAATAAAATTGTTTATGAACATTGAGTATTTCAATATTTTTTTCACGTATATATTTACTGAAATTATCATACCGCTTAATAACACTTTCGAATGACGTTTGACAGCATACACTGACAGATAAACTTTTTTTTTTCGTTTAGAAACGTCGGAAATATTCCTTTTAAGTTGCCATGTACAAAGAATGTGATCAACGAGCTCTGTGTAACGAAAAAAATGCAAAAAAATTGGTTGATGGAAATATCCATCACGATGAATTTAAGGGACATGAAAGCACAAAAAAAAAATCATCTTACATCACATACTTGTGCACAATGTACACTTGAGAGCAATAAAATCGCACACCCCTTGTAATTTGGTTTATTACTGATTGTTTTCTAAAATCGAAAGATATTGAGTAAAAATCATTAGACAAAATTAAAGCATACAAGCTTAGCTTTACAAAAACATAAAATTAAAATCATTGACCTTCACGTAACTTACAAAAACCGACCGTACACCGAATTCCCCAAATTCACGCGTTTGCGTTGTCACTACTTGCACCCTTAGCCGCAGGTATAAAAAGGTCAGTTTATTGGAATTTTTATTCCATTCGCCGCCCGACCGCCGCCGCGTACGGACGTCTCCTCGTGTGTGCTCCGTGCCAGTGCTGTGTTCTCCGCTGCGATTTCGTCGTGTCCTGCTGCGACGTGTCAAGAGAGTAGTCAAGACTACTCGAGTAAAAATTGTCCTTTTCAGGACAATTCTTACTCATCTTATTTCCCTTACGTCCCGCGTGTGTTTTTGCCCCTTCAGGGAAAATCCACAGTTTCGTGGTTCTTGGTGGAAACCTTACGGTGTTAACGAAACCAAGAGGGTGGTGCCCCAATCCATCCCGCCAAACCCCTTCAGGGCGAGGTTAATTTATTGGAGTCGGGAGCTAGGACCTTGGCCTTGGGGGGACTCCTAGTCAAGCCTAGTCTCTGGTTTCGTTCACAGCTACACACCTGGTGTCGGTTGGGTGTGTCTACCCCTTCGCACCAGACCCAAATAGGGCCCTGTTGCACATTAAGATTGGCAACAGGTTTACAAGCTTAGGGCACACCTTAGGTACTCACCTCCCTGCCATACACAAACCCTCGGCAGGGAGGCTACTCACCCCCGGGCCCACCCACCCGGGGAGTTAGGTTGTTAGGGTTAGGTTTTGCGTCCCGAGAGCTTCACTCTCATGTCGGCCGCTTTAAGCTGACCTTGATAATGGAGGAACTACAAGACCTCCTCTTCAATTTCCTGTCCCTCATCGTCAACGACCCGGCGTTAGACGGTAAATACAAAGACGGTTTTGCTGTTTTACAGCAAAAACGTAATAACTTACGTAGCAGTCCCCTCTCTCCCCCGCTCGCCTCTAATGGCATTCCATCAAAATCGGCTCCTTTGTCTGTAAAGACAAAGGAAGCCGCCGACCGCGTCCCAGAAAAAGCCGCCATCAAAGCGGCTCCCGCCCTCAACCCCGCCGTCCCTAATCCACCCATTGTTCCTCAAACAATGGGTTCCCTGAAATCGGTTCCCGTCCCCAAGCCCAAGCCCATTGTTCCTCAAACAATGGGCTCTACGAAAGTGCACTCTGCACCTGCACCCGAAGAAATGGACACATCTGTGCCCATTTCAGATCCCGAGCACTCTAGTGACTCAGCATCCTCCTCAGATGAGGATTTCCAAGTCGTGATAGGTAAACGCAAACAGGGGAAACATTCTCAAGCCAGTAAGGCTAAGAAACCCCTCGCGGCCCCACCTACCCCCTCTCCTCCGACCTCTCGTCCAAATTCCCCCACCCCTTCAGCGGCCCCCGCCAGCCGCCCCTCCAGCCCTATGGCAATCCCTCCCGCGGCTTCTACTAAGAAGCCTAGGCCCCCACCCCCGATTTTCATCCAAGAAAAGTCCAAATGGACTGAGATTTCAAAACTGTGTGCGGATCGAAAGATCCAGTACACCAAGGCTACAAATACCCAGCAGGGTATCAAAGTCATACTCCCTACGTCTTCGGACTACAGGGAACTCTCCCGTCTTCTTCGTGGAAGGAACGTAGCCTTCCACACGTACTCCCTCCCTGAGGAGAAGCCCACCCGTGTGGTGATAAGGCGGATCCCCAAAGAGATTTCTACCCAGGACGTCCTAGACGACCTCCTTGCCCAAAACGTCCCCACCTCTGCCGTCCACCGCCTTCACAAGGCGAGGGGTGGCGATCTCTACGACATGGTGTTGGTAATTTGCGACCCTGTCGAGTCCGGTCCCCATCCCATTTTCAAAATTAAGTCCGTGTGCTCCCTGACGGGCATTTCAATTGAAAAGCCCTACAAAGCGCACACAGTAGGACAGTGTCACCGCTGTCAACTATACGGCCACAGTCAGGCCCATTGCTATGCACCACCCAGGTGCGTCAAATGTCTAGGCGGCCACAGCACGGCTGATTGTCCCCGTCCTAAAGATAAGTCCCAGTGTACCGAACCTCCTAGCTGCGTTTTATGCGGCCAAGTAGGACACCCGGCTAACTACCGCGGTTGCCCCAAAGCCCCCAAATCCGCTTCTCCCAAACTGGCAAAGCGCGCTGCCGCCCGCCAACAGAGGGAATCCCCATCTGTGAAGATTCCTTCCTCACAGATTCCCGAGAGGCTTAGCCCTCAGCGACCCTCTCCTTGGAACTCACTGAACCATCAAAAGGCCTTCCCAGCCTTAGGCTCAGCGTCCCCGAAATCCACCCCGGGGCTACTCGAAGCCCCCGCTCCCAAACCCGCGGCTCCCGTGACTGCCCCTGCACCTTCGCGTAAGGTCGCTCCGGTAGCCCCGCCAACTATCCCTCCCCCAGTACCCTCCGGCTCCGTGGCCGACGTAGATCCCGATGACATGTATGTCATAATCAATGCCTTTAAAACGGTCCGCAACCACCAAGAGTTTTTGAGATCTAAGGCTAGTCAATTGGCAGCCCAACTCAGGGCTTCCAATGGCAGTCCTGAGGAATACTCAAAAATCTTTAAAGCCCACCCTGGAGTGGGTGACGCCCTCTTAGCCCTCCACCTTGTTTAGTTAGTCCAATGGCTACTAAAAATAAGAATGTCCTTAAACCACGATCCCTTAAATTAGGCTTTTTCAATGCCAACGGCATTAGAGGTCAGCGTGATGAAATCGCTACCTTCCTCCGCGACAACCAGATAGACATCCTTCTCGTTCAGGAGACTTTCCTAAAACCGCACCACCGTGACCCTAAAATTGCCAACTATCAATTAGTTCGCAACGACAGGTCACGCTGTCACAAGGGCGGTACGCTCATCTACTTCAAAAGGACCCTGCATTGCATCCCTCTAATCCCTCCTCCCCTCGAGTCTCTTCTCGAGGTTTCAGTCTGTCGGTTAGGCATGACCGGCCACCAACCGATCACCATCATATCCGCCTATCTTCCCCCTGCCCTCGGCGCAGAGGATCACAATTTACTCACCAAAGACCTTACAGCCCTCTTCGGCCTGAGCGACTCCGTCATCATGGCGGGCGACCTCAACGCCAAACATCCCGCTTGGAATAGCACTACTACCACCCCTAGAGGGAAGGTAGTGTTCAATCTAAGCGCCTCACTAAACTTTGACCCCATCGCTCCTCTTGAGCACACCCACTATCCCGGTGATCCCAACCACCGTCCCGACGTGCTTGACATAGCGCTTCTCAAGAATGTCAACCTCAAGTTGCATTCTATTGAGACGCTACACGAGCTAGACTCTGACCACCGTCCAGTGCTCCTGCACTTAGTCCCTCGCTCGGGTCCCTCCGACCCCAGCCAGCCTCCTCCAACCAAAGTGATAACTGACTGGAAGAAAGTAAGCGATAAGCTGAAATCAACCTCGTCACCTCACTTGGACTCTATCCCCGACCACATAGTCTCCGTCGCGGACACGACGGCCGCGATCAACTCGTTTACAGAACACGTGCAATCCGTACTGACGGATTGCTCACGTGAAGTCCCAGAGATGAACGATCATCGCTGGAAACTTCCCGATGACGTACGTGAACTGATAACCGAGAAGAACGCTGCCATCCGTGCCTACAGCAACTTTCCATGCGACTCGAACAAGGCTCACATGCGCAATTTACAGCGTGCTGTAAAGAAACGCATCGCTGAGCTTCGCTCGAACCGCTGGAATGAGATGCTGAGCGATCTCGAGCCCACCCATTTAGCCTTCTGGCAGCTGCAACGAAAGTTGCGTGCCACTGAAGAGGCCACTATGCCTCCCCTCAACCGTCCCGATAAGAGCGTCGCCTTTGACGACTCTGAGAAAGCCGAATGCCTGGCCGACAGTCTGGAATCCCAGTGCTCTCCCAGCACCCAACCGGTAGACAAAAGTCACCTCCTCAAGGTCGACTCTGAAGTCCAACGTAGGACCTCCCTCCCTCCCGTAGAAGACCCTGATGATCCTCTGCCTCCAGTCACTCCAGACGAAGTGCAGGACATCATAAAACGTCTCCGACCCCGGAAAGCTCCCGGGTCGGACGGTATCAATAATAAGGTATTTAAAATCCTCCCCGCCCAGCTCGTTATGTTAATGACCGCCATCTTCAATGGCGCTCTGACCAACAACATCTTTCCCCAGGCATGGAAAGAGGCCACTGTTATCGGTATCCCTAAGCCAGGCAAGCCCAAGTCTGAGCCCACGAGTTACCGTCCCATCAGTCTCCTGAACGTTCTCGGCAAAATCTACGAGAGACTTATTTATAAGCGACTCAGAGATTTTGCCGATGCCAAGTGCCTCATTCCTCACGAGCAATACGGCTTCAGGACCGGTCACTCGTGCATCCATCAAGTCCACCGTATAGTCGAGCACATTAGCGCTGGGTTCCAACGCGGTGCAATGACTGGCGGTCTATTCTTCGACATAGCGAAGGCCTTCGACAAGGTCTGGCACAATGGCTTATTATATAAGCTCTACCAAATGGGTGTGCCAGACCGTCTCGTGCTCATCTTACGAGACTTTTTGTCTGATCGCACATTCCGCTATCGCATCGGGAATGCCCTCTCCTCCCCTCACCCTATCCGAGCCGGTGTCCCTCAAGGCTCAGTCCTCTCGCCCCTCCTATTCACGCTGTTCACTAGCGATATTCCCAAGAGCAAAAAGGCTCAGTTAGCTCTCTTCGCGGACGACACGGCCATATATTACACTGGTCAAAGTCCAACCGCTATAGCCCAAACCCTCCAATCCGCAGCCAACGCCCTCGGCGACTGGTTTAGGAAATGGAGAATTGAGGTTAACCCTGATAAAAGTCAGGCGGTCCTCTTTAGGTCGCCGCTCAAAAGACTTCCCCTCCGCCCCCTCAGTCCGATAACCATGTACGGTAAGCCTATCCCTTGGGAGAAGCAAGCCAAGTACTTAGGCGTTATCCTCGACAGTAATCTGTCCTTCCGCGCCCACATAAAAGCAGCCCGTAATCGGGCTGCCTTTGCCGTAAGCAGGCTCCACTTCATGATTACAGCGAGAAGCAAATTATCGCTTAAATGCAAAATTCGCCTCTATACCGCTGTAATCCGCCCCATCATGACATATGCCGGTGTCATATTCGCGCACTCCAATCCCCGTCACCTTTATAAAATGCAGGTCCTTCAAAACCGTTATCTTAGGAAAGTCACGGGAGCCCCGTTCTATGTCCGCAACGATAGCCTCCACCTCGACCTTAAAATCCCCACCATTCTCCAATTCATGAAACGCCTTTCCAAGCGTTTCTTTGACTCTGCCATCAGGCACCCCAATCCCCTAGTCGCAGCGGCCGCTCGATACGAACCGTCTCGTATCAGCAAAATTCGCCGACCAAGGCATACTCTTGTCACCCCCGACGACCCCATCACTCTCCTCCAGGAGAGCAGTAGGGAAACCAGTACACTTCGCAAACACAAACACAGATCGATCCCGTCATTCCGTCCTCGCCGCCGAGGACGACAGTCGCGACGTCCGAATCAATGCCCTCCCCGTCCCTCGCAAGAGCCAGCCCGCGATGCTGAGCCGTAGAGTTTTAAAAATCAGTCCCTAAATAATGAACCATTGTGATCCAGCCTGTCCCTTGCTGTCCTCTCTCAGTGACGCCCTAAGCCGAGGTCCGAACCCCACAGGGGGTGCCCTTAGCGTGCGGTCACTTAGTTTGTAGTTTTTATTTAGTTTGTAAGCTCTGGCTGGAGGCCTTAAAGTAATTTAAGGCATCTCTACAGAAAAGTCCGGTTAAGCAGCTCACAACCTCTTCTAGGTTGACCTGCGAGATGCCATACACAAAAAAAAAAAAAAGAATTTTTATTCAGTTGCATACCGACGGTCAACGTGATAACATCTCTACTGGAAGCATACGGATTTACTGGAAAAATATGGATACCACGCCAGCAGAAGCCGCTCAAGTTATTGCCTTGCTCGAAGCAGGCCATAACCAAAGTGAAGTTGCTCGACGGCTAAATTTGAGCCGCTACTCTGTTCGTCGTGTATACCAGAGGTTCCAAGAGACCGGTGGCTACATTCGGCGACCAGGATCTGGCCGGCGACGCACAATATCAGAGCGTGATGACCGCTTTCTTGTGACAAGGTCTTTGAGAAATCGGCAACTGAACGCGGTTCAACTGGGACAACAGCTTCGAGAAGTTCGCAATGTCAGTATAAGTCGGTGGACAGTTCGAAGAAGACTAGGTGAAGCAGGAATGACTTCACATCGCCCAGCAAATGGTCCCAAATTGACCACAGCTCACCGACAAGCCCGGCTACAATTTGCTAGGGAACATTTAAATTGGACGTATGACCAATGGCGGGCTGTTATGTTCTCTGATGAGGGCAGAATGACTTTACATGGTCATGATGGACGCTCTAGGGTCTACAGAAGGTCATCAGAGCGATTTTCACAATGCTGCATAAGCGAACGTGTGGCTTTTGGAGGTGGATCGTGTATGTTTTGGGGTGGCATAATGTTGGACACTAAAACTGACATTGTATTCATCACTACGGCGAATACCGGCCCGAGATCGAGAAGTTTGACGGCTGCACGATACGTCGAAGAAGTGCTCGAAGAACATGTGAGGCCGCTTGCGTGGCTTATGGGAGAAGATTTTCTCTTAATGCACGACAACGCCAGACCGCATGTCGCTAGAACAGTTTGCGACTACATGGAAGATGTTGGAATCACCGCGATGGAGTGGCCAGCTCGTAGTCCTGATCTCAATCCGATTGCGCATGTCTGGGATGAGCTAAAAAGAAGAGTTCGAGCAAGAAGCCCTGCTCCTACGCGCCTCCAAGAGCTTCAACTTGCCATTGAAGAGGAGTGGAACGCCATACCACAAGATTTCATGGTGAAATTAATACGGTCCATGAAAAACCGATTAAGAGCTGTAATCAAGGCTAGGGGAGGGAATACACCTTATTAAAAAACAATTTGATCAAGCATTTTGAGTTTTATTTTTATTCTTTGTTAAGCTAAATTGGGTAATTTTATCCGTATGTTGGGTTTTGTGCCCTAAAACTCCCTATGGGTACTTTTTTTACACTGTATTTGATATCATTAGAAAGGTACTGAAGTAAACATTCAAATAGTGTAAGTTTTATTTTAATATGTATTCACATTTATGAAAAAAACTGCTTTAACAACAAAAAGTCAACGTGTGCGATTTTATTGCTCTCAAGTGTATTTAGAGTCGGATTCCACTAGAGCCTAGTTAGCTGGTCAATTTTGGTATATGAAACAACTACCTTTCCGACCTCAACAACCTAGTTACAGGAAGATTATTCCACTTTACCACATGTGAAATCCCCATCAATAGTGATTTTTAAACATTTCTTCCACAAATCCAATTGCCGGTTAAAATTGTCTCGCTTATTATGGGGATTTTTACAGAAACCCAATAAAATCGTCAAAGAAACGCAATTAAACTTATACAAATCTACTAAAAGAATAAAAAACCATTTCAAAACGTGCACTTAAGATCTCCACTAACAATTTACTTTGTAACATTAAGAGGAACTATTTTAATAAATACCCTTGCTTCAGTTCCAAGCGATTCAACAAAGAATAATATTTTTTGTAACAAATGCAAGGCTTTATTTTTAATGGAAACTTTCCCTGCAGCATCAAGTTGTCAGCTTTGGAACTCCTTTAATAGTATTTTATAGTTTTAACTTCTGTTTCTGCAGTAGAAACGTAAAAATACGGGTAATATATTGCAAATTTGTTATTTTCTTTGTTTGTACATTTTGTTGTTGGATTGTAGAGGTACTATTTTTCTGGATTTGTTAGTATAATGCAGTGCATGTATGTTTGTTGCAAATTGAGCTATGCAGTTTAATGAAACTGTCAAACTTTGGCATTGTGTACGTAGAACTTAATAATAGACACATCAATGTCTAAAAGCCCATCTTGAATTTGATTTCTACTGAAATCTTTAGCAAATTAATCACTTTCAGTCGCATTAATCATTTTCACAGTCCCACAGTTGGACATGGATCTTTTCCAAACTGCAATACTTTGGCGCAGTCTGAATATTTTGGATTCCCTATTCATTTGCATGATTTGATTTTTTTTTTAATGGAAGAGTAATACCTTTGACGCCCGAACGACTTTTCGATCGACGTTATTATCTACTGACATTATCCGAATTAAAGTAATGTCAAAACAAAAATAGCCTAAAAGTCATACAATATCCCAACAAAAACTGTATAGGTACCTGAAAAGAAATGAGGCAAAGTATTACTACGCCAAAAAAAAAATGCTGAAACCGTTATATAAAGGTTAATAAGGACAAAAAATAATATTCGAAGACAATATATCCCAATAATTAGTGTTATGCATAAATGTGAGAAAATAATAAATGTTGAAACGACATACTCTATATCTTTTACTCACAGTTTTTTAGAATTATTTTGCTGTACTTACTAAGCACATTGCACCACATCTTCAGCAAAAAATATGATACAAAACTAATTACATTGTCCTCCGCTCCTTAGCTTAAAGCCTTAGGGCACTAGGGCGTCTCTCGGTTGAGAATTAATTGGGTTGTAGAGGTCAGACGGCAGTCTTCTCGTGTAAAATACTGATATTCAGATACCTCAAGTAAGGTTAGAAGCCACACTAACTTATTTCATTACTTACAGCAGTTTTCAAAATCCAATTGTTTTTGAATAGTTCGTGAAGCTTGGCTTGGCTTGGTTTGAACAATTTTCATTTGGACCATCATAAGTCAAGATTTAGGCCGATTATGGACGGCGAGCAATACGTAGCTCACCGTCCGATAAGGATCAGGATCGAGTCGAAGGCGCGTAATATTTACAAAGCTGGAAAGAGCTGTCAGCATAACTGAACGGCTCTAATACGGCCAAATTCCTGCCAGGGTTGAGATATAAGCGCGGCTGTGGAACGTCGAGCAATTGACAGAATAAAACCACCCTGTTTTTTAGTCAGTACGAGATTGACAGTCTTTTCTGCTCCACCTTTCTTTTTATCGTTGTAAAATCATCCCTATGATAATGAGTCCTCCCACCCTGCCCTGGGTGGGAGGACTCATTTGATGATTTTTAGAACTGTCAGACTCGTACTGATTAAAATCCACGGTGTCCTTCACTAGCCCTTTACGTACCGGGGTCACGGTAATTCGTTAGTCCCGCGACCCCGGCAGGCTTTGGAAAAAAGTTCTGAATGTCTTAAGCGCAATTATCTTATGTAGGAGTATTTTAATGTCCTGTATGTGTCCTGTTATAAACAACAAAAGAAAATGCAAAACTTATTCATAAATCTTTAAAGTGGTTTTGGTCTATCAGACGATCCATATAGAGGTAAAATCAGCTAATTGGCAGTTATCACCAGGCTAAATACCGCTTGATTTGTATGACATATCGCTCCTTTTTCCTTTTTACATTGACCTCGTTATCACCGTACCGTGTTTTTTTGTTGTTACTGTGCTAGAAAACTATTATCATTTTCTTGATTGGTTCTTGGAACGTCGTCGTCTTCAGTTTCAATATAAACTTCAGTATTGATTCCTTTTAATAGGGTAGCTTCTGAATCAATTAATTTTAAAATCTGTGTAGTGAGAGACTACACAGATTTTAAAATTAATTGAGTTAGATGGAAAAAATCATTTTTTTAAGTAAAATAGCCTATTGTGTATCTAATTTATACAACAAGATACGTTTTCGAAAGCTTCGTCTATCTTCGATTAGTTGTATTTTTGTTCGCTCTGAAACTGTTGCCTTGGTAGGACTTAAATCATAATGAATGACTATGACATATCATAAATCTTACATCAGACGAGACTAAGATCAAAGGCAAGTTCATTTGACCATAGAGACAAAAGAAAACTAAACAATTATTTAAAACTAATTTCCAAACAGATTTAATCTCACATTCAAGTGAACTACGAATAGTGACAATTACTTCAGTGTTAAATTTTCTAAAGCCCGAACTATCGAAAGCTGCACAATTATACAAATCAATTGCCCCTATCCCGGAGTTTGGAATTAGCGAAATCGTTTCTATCCCACAGCACTATTGGCTCTGTAAAGTTTTCTTTGTTCGAGACCTGTTCTATCCTCTTTGCAAGTCGCTTCCACTTTGTTCCCTTTATTATATTTCAATACATTTAACTATTAAGTCGGTGAGTTGCTATCGGATTCTAGATGTTTGTTTGCGATGTTTTTGGAACAATTTCTGAAATGGGTTTAGTTTATTATGTATTTAAAATGTTTGAATTGATTTTATGTGTAAAATTCTTCTCTAAATCCACACAAAGGTTGTTTTGAAAAGATCGGTTTTAGTGATAGAACGCCCATTACTCACCCCATTTTATAAGACCAACTTTGTAAATACCTGTAATTTGTATGATGTGCATTAGTTAAAACTAGACTCAGTTATTTCATTGACTGAAACAAGTTTTAAGTAACGCTTGAGTTTTGAGGGATGTTCTGAAATACGGGCCTAAGAATTTTCATTATTATGTATCACTACTGCTAAATAGAACAGATTCTATTTAGTTAGCATAGCAGCTGACCTAAAGTTTGAAATACTTTTTTTAACGTCATTTTAGAAACACAAAATGCCTACAGAGAGAGATTGCAACTTGATTATATCCTTCAAATACAATCAATAATCTCATGCATCATGATGTAGATGAAAGTCGCTCTATTATTTTTCATAGCCATATTCTCTAGTCTATTTGCCACGTTTTATAAAAGGTCTGTGATCTCTCAGTTATTTGCTGGGTTTCAAGCCAGATGTACGAGTAATGCTGTTGTTTAAAGGATCGTAACAATATGTCACCGTCGTCTCCGTGGCCAGTTTCTCTAGTAATACTTGCGCAGTAAAAGAAGAGTGGTGTTTTCTGTTTAGACGCGGATACACGTTTGCTATCTATTTTATTATTTCGCTTGGAGTTTTATTTTGCAGTAAATTTTATGGATATGATGGAAAATCTCAGTTTTATTATAATTGCGAAGAAATGTGCGTTGACGGTTATCTTTATTTCTATTGAAATTGTTGATTGAGTTTGTTAAAGTCTCCATGCAGGATTTTGGTAAATATAATATTTTAATAACCGTATCGTTATAACTGGCCTCATAAAAGCATAAAGTAATAAAAACAACTTGCAAGAAGCGTCAATGTCATTATTTCACAAGAATTTTAATTTAATTAGGTATGCTGGCCATTATCAATTTAGCAGACTAAGATTATGGTGACACTATTATTTATATATATAAAGGAGAACTGACTGACTGACATATCAACGTACAGCCGAAACTACTGGGCCTAGGAATGTGAAATTTTGCACACGGCTTCCTATTATAATGTAGGGGAGCACTAAGAAGGGGTTTTTGGAAATTTAACCTTTAAGGGGGTGAAAAGGGGGAATTAGGAAAGTACGTAACCCACGCGGACGAAGTCGCGGGCAAAGTGCTAGTCAAATCAAAAGTCATTTATTCAAATTAGGCTGATTTATCAGCACTTTTTGAAGGTCAATTTTTACATAAGACAGTCCCCCAAAGCGCCCCCCCCATTCGACACTTCCTAGTGTTTTGGCTGGGAAGAAGAAGTGGCGGAACAAACTCCCCAGCAACACATCTGTCTGTACGGTTAGAGGAACCAAGATTGTATATAATTTAATAGAACATTCATATTACACATCAATCCGAAATTACATCCCAACCGTGACTAGAAGGCACAATAGATAAACTAGGACCAATGCAGTAAATAACAATTTAATGAAGTAGAAATTAAATAACAGAACTAGTTATTTTATATATTAAATATAAATGTCGGATACTTAAAAAAATAAAAGATAAATTCAAATACTGAGGATGATTCTGCTTAAAATATGAGAAATAATATGACTCATGATGTAGCCCCATTCGCCCTTCACCACAAAAACACAACATCACAATAAATAAAATTTTAAGAATAATAAAGCAATCAAAGTGTCGTTTTATTCCCGCACAGATATTATTGTTTTTGGGGGCAAGAAGTTAGGGGCTGATGTTTAATTTAATGGGAATCCCATATAAAAACATGAGGGAAATATTTAGGGGACATTCTGTCGATTTCTTCTTCGAAGTTATCGAAGGGAATTCTAGAAGGGTAGCACTTGACATTCAATTTTCAACTTTAAATTTCTGCTGGTAAGGTTCAAAGTTCGCGGCGTGTGGTGAGTGCTTATTTTTAGTATCAGCTATTAAATTATCAAAGTAATCTAGTGATAAAAATCTCGATGTAAAGGAAATGTAGCACTTCGCTTTCTGGCGTTAGGGTGTGAGTAGAGGAAGCTGTACTGTGACCAAACTCATTTTTACAAAACGCTATCTGTTGTAATGGATGCAAAAAAATGCAATTCTAACGATAATAACGATGACGAATATGCTGAAATAGCAATATCGATGTCCGTACGTGTAAAAATGGTTTTATAATACAGTAATTATCAAATAAACAATACTAAGAGAAAAAAAATTGTTATTCTCAGTTCTTAAAATGATATATTGTTTTCGCCCCTGTATACACTCACACTTTGTGAATGAATGAGTATATAAACGTCATTTTCAGGATAAATGAGAAGATAAATGCGTAATTTTTGCTCCGCTTTTCAAAACAATAATTCTCAAAACGAAACCAAATGATACGACTTTAGTCAGTACTGTGAAAGTTTCTAAAATAATAGATACTTACCTCATTTTTGAAATTAAATAAATAACTTAAAAGTCTTCTATAACTTTTAGATGAACTACGCAAAACGATAAAAAAACTGATTTTTCTAAAACCAATTGGTCCTCAAAAACTTTATATAAAAAAAAGTTTTTCGTACTTTAATCCTATCAAAATTATATTTACATAAACTGAAAACGGTCAGATATGGGTGCAAAACAAACAATATATCAATTGGACGTGGTATAGTCCCCCGTGGTATATTGTAATTAAACTTTTTGTATATGGCGGTGCCCCAGTTTCCTTGTGATACGTTAGTAGGCTGACACTCTATTGCTTTTTTTATACATTATAATATAATTATGTAATAAGATTAATTTAGAACCGCAAATGAATAGTGAGAGTCAAAATGGCGGGTGTACCTCAACGAATCAAAACCTCATAGGTATCGCTTGACGTCAAGATAGCGGGTGTATTTACATTTTGATATAATTTTATTCTGATGAAGGTACTATTTTTTTTAAACCCAGGTAGAAAATAGTACAGTTTTGGTACATTTTTTTAATACCTATGAAGATTTGATTCGTTGCGGCACACCCACCATTTTGACTCACACAATAAATAGTCAATCAATCCTCCAGGTACCCGTAAATAACAAAAATTGTTAAAGTTGTAGTCTCAATTTAGATAGTAATGTCGGCACATTTTAGTAAACTTTTTTTATTCTAATAAAAAAGAAAATAATGTCAACAGCGTTACAA
This sequence comes from Agrotis puta, assembly GCA_943136025.2. Lineage (NCBI taxonomy): Eukaryota > Metazoa > Arthropoda > Insecta > Lepidoptera > Noctuidae > Agrotis > Agrotis puta. The sequence continues at coordinate 3,609,675 of OW964168.2, forward strand.
TAGTTGCTGCGCAAAAATATGCACTCATTATGTGCCTGAGCGTGGACGATGCCCACCGGCCAAAAAGTGGTAGCATGACCATCTAGATGCGCGCCTTAATGTCTGGTCCAAACTGGCACTCGGAAAGATATGGGGGAGCATTTGCCCAGCAATGGGACAGTAACGGAAAATTAAAAAGAAAAAAAAACAAAGAAAACAGCAACGGCTTTCGATGATTTTGTATTTTTTTATGTTGTATGTAACATTTAAGTAATAACAGTAAGCTAGTTGGAATAATTATATAAATATTCGTTTTGTACAAATAAAATGGTGAACCGAGTTCCATTGCTAATTGCATTGTCCTCAAAGACATTTTGTAGAGATGAAAATTTTCGGAGAATTTTCCAAAGTAGTTAGCATCTTGCTAATTAAACTCGCCCGCTGTTCCAATTTTAGGTTGAACGCGGTTTCGGTTTTAAAAATTACTTTGCGCTTTGTATTATTTACGTATTTTAGCTGTTGGAATGTGGTTGGTAGATAATTAGCATAAATTTATTATTTATATCTTGAAATTCATCAAATTTTTAGATCTTCAAAATACATCCTAAACCCTTTTTTATTTAGCAATTTATTTATGAAAGGTTTAGAACAAAACACATTAAAAATGAGTTCAAGAAGTATTCGTTTGTATTATTGTTAATTTAAATCTAATGTCCAACTGCAAAACTGTCTGTCTACAGACATCTCTGTACACATTTGTTTTCTCTCTTATCATCATATGAGAGTGGAAATCTCATTCAAATTCGATGAAGATATTGGAGTCGTTCAATGTTTGTGTTCGAATTTATAATTATTATTTTTTTATTTGAACTCTAACACCTGACTTTCCTTAACACCAATCAGAAGAAAGAAATAAGACAGCATACTTCAGGAAAGAACGCTTCATCCCGATTGGCTGTCATAAAATATTTTGCACGTAAAATCTTGCACTAGTCTGAAGAACATTTTGGTTTATATTTTTCTGATAGCATCGTAAACATCTTCTTGTATAGAACGTAAATAATGAATCCGCTTTACAACTTATTTTTTCTTATTTTGTTTTTGTTTCGTTTTTTATGGTGATACACTGGGATATGTTCGGATGATTGACTTTTGACTTTTTTCTTTTTCTTAGCGTAGTACTATCATCAAATAAGACCTCCCACCCAGGGCAGGGCGGGAGGGACTGTCAGACTTGACTGACTAAAATCCTCGGTGTCCTTCAATAGCCCTTTATGTACCGGGTTCACGGTAATTCGTAAGACCCGCGACCCCGGCAGACATTGACTTTTGACTTAACGATATTTTGCAGCTCAGTATGTAGTTTAGGTCATCAGGTTTTCACCCAGCACTATTATTGTGAGAAAAGAGTCAGTTTTAATTTAAAACTGGGGTGCTCTAAGCATCTGTCTAACCCAGAAGATAAGATGAACACAGGGAGGAACTAAAAGTTCTGGACATTGACGGAACACAGTTAACAATGTTTAAAGTAGGCGTTATCACCGCCAGTAGGATCGCTCAGCCATCACCGCAGGTTACGCCCGGGGTGGACCGCTAGACCGCTAGGAGGACCTCAAAAAATGCAGCATACAAAAGTGGTGAATATGGCAATTATGTTACCTTTTTTTACGTGGTAAAACCTTCGCATGAGTCCTCCCACCCAGCACAGAGCGGGAGGGGCTGTCAGACTCGTACTGTCTAAAATCCACGGTATCCTTCAAAAGCCCTTTATGTACCGGGGTCACTGTAATTCGTATAGTCCCGCGACCACCGCTAGACCGCTAGGAAGACCTCAAAAAATGCAGCAAAAAAAATGGTGTATATGGCAATTGTGTTACCTACACTGCAACAACTTCGTTTTATATTTAAAGACACACAGATCCACAAGGATCCTTAAATAATATACAACAATCAATTCTTGGAGCAGTATCCCACCAGGCAAAAATCATCTAGTGTGACAATTGTTACTAGGAAATATAAATATCTCATTCAAACAACATCTTTTATGTCACGAATTTCTGGAAAACACATTAGTGATGAACTAGGAACTGAGTGAACTCCGCTCCTAGTTCATTGACCGAACTGAAATGTACCTAGATTTTGTATCCTGATAGCTAAAACCCTAAGCTCTTTAGGTCAATAGCGAATTGGTTACTTTTAGGCAAGCGTTTACATCGTTGACCTCTTTTTGTACCATTAGGCGAGATAATAGCAAAACGCGAGCCTACCCCCAAAAAATGAAATTATCATTAAATAAATAAAATACTAACTATTACTTAATTATTTTTTGATTTACCTACATAACTTGTACTTGACAAGACGAAAGGGTGCGAACGCGATGACGGATGAAGCTTATTATTAAACACTTTTAGATACACATTTCACTTTTTATACACGCATTGTATCTTCAAGTGCTTTGTTATATGATGTGTAAAATAAATTAACGCGTACATTATCTCCTGTTTTACGATAGGGGTTAGCGTCTAGGGATGGGACAATTACCGCAAATGTAACATGTCGATAGTTTAAATCAACTTCAGATAATTTGATATGAAGTTAATTTAAATTTTGATGAAAATTTAATGGAAACACGAGGCTTGTAACTTTAGTTTGTTTAATAAAATTGGGGAGGTAACCTAGTCGAGTGTAAATAGACTACCCAATTTTTCCAAGTGTACTCGACAATGTCCTTGTATAATCTAATTAAGGTTTTAACAATGCTAACATTGTTTTATCGAGTGTGTTCTTTAGTAATTTAAAAATATTAGTAAGATTCTGGTCGTAAAAGAAAAACGCTACCTTCTTAGGTGAGTTTCATTTCCTTCGTTTTTCTGAAGTTCAAAGCGGTTTTGAGAAATTTCAATTTTGTTCTAATTTTAGATCTCAACAACACTTCGGTTTTAAACTAGCGATCTGTAAAAAGTACTGACGAGTCAGTATTTTTACTTAATTCACAATATAATCAAGTAAAAAAATGAGAATAACATAACTTAATTATGCCTTGTTTCGAAGTGCGTGTTGATCGTAACAGGTACCCAACCTATCACAGGGTGAAAGGTGTGAGTTTAGGTTCATAATGTAATGCATGCAATCTTTGAAATGTTAGGTAGAGGCACAATTTTGCCAATCATGTTTACATTTCATGGAATAGGAAGCGAATCTAATACTATCAGTCCATCAACTGTGCACTATTCAGACTATGCCCGGTCCAGGAATGGAATCTAAATACTCTGCACCCAAAAACTCATACTCGACCACTATGGTCACAAGTGCGTAAATTTGAGTAAATTTTCTAGTGACCACGATGATTGTCCGAATAGTTATCCAAGCAATATTGCTATAATTATTATGGTATTATCGAATTAAATCGATTCGCTCACCACTAGTCCTAATAAACGGCTGCCCTAAACTGCGATTAAGATCAAAACATTGTTCAGATTCTGTTGTAAATTGGACATCAGACTATAATTTATACGGCTGATTTTATTTGTCTATGGAAATTGTTGCCATTCCGCTATTGTTTCACACAATTTGCTTTTATAAGTAAAATTACTATAGATTTGTGTTTTGTATAACGTTGTAGGGGTGCATACGTAATAGGTTATGGCATTATGTTGATGACGACTTATGATAATGTTGATAGGAATATATTTCCATCATAATTTTAGATATGAGAGAAGAAAAATATTGGTATTTCGTTAGCCAGAAAATTAGACTGTATTTAGATGTATATTAAAAACGCCGCCTGCCGGGGTCGCGGGACCAAGGGATTACCGTGGCCCGGTACGTAAAGGGCTATTGAAGGACACCGTGGATTTTAGTCAGTGCAAGTCTGACACCCTCCCGCCCTGCCCTGGGTGGGAGGACTCATTTGATGATTTTACCACGAAAAAAAAAAAAAATTAAAAACGCCAGCTCTGTGACCTCTCACAGAGCTGGCGTTTTTGGACTACAGCGGCGTTTTTGGACTACAGCGGCGTTTTTGGACTACAGCGGCGTTTTTGGACTACAGCGGCTTTTTTGGACTACAGCGGCGTTTTTGGACTACAACTGTATTGTAGTCCACCACTCAGGCCCAGTGAGCATTTGCTAGGTTCCACAATGTCTTCAAAATATGACAGTATAATATTATTTTAGATCTAATGTGATTGAGTAAAGTTTAATTTCATTAAAATTAATTTAGAATATAGGTACTTATATATGGTGCTATTTTAATGACTAAATTAATATTTTCCGAACTAAAAATCTACACTAAATAATTCCAAAAAGAGACTTTAAAAATAAGGCTTAAATATTTTTTTCAGTTGTATTATTTTATTACACTGGTTATGGTTCCTTTTGCTCACTACCATATCGAAAGAAAAAAACATCTCTTCTTCTTCTCCTTATCGTAACTATTCTATTAGTGTGGCAACACTCTAAACCAAACCATAATCTAATAAGCATTCAGTAAGCATGATGTAAGATAATTGTTCTAACGATCAGTTATACATACATAGTGCTACATAATTCATTATGCTATATTGTTTAAGATGTTAATTGAATCGAAATAATCATTTGGTTACACATCTGTTGGAATTATTATATCTACGTATTACAAGCTGTAATTGAAATACTGAAGACCTTTTAGTGGGCGGGACCAAGGGATTACCGTGACCCCGGAACGTAAAGGGCTATTGAAGGACACCGTGGATTTTAGTCAGTACAAGTCTGACAGTCCCTCCCGGCCTGCCCTAGGTGGGAGGACTCATTTGATGATTTTACCACGATAGCTTTTCTATGGTGTCTGAGAGGATCAGGGTTTCTCCAAAGAAGAATTGTAAAGAATCAACTTTATAGTTCCACATTTACCCCTATGTCTAATATTACAAGCCCAAAATGATATAAAAACGCAAATATCTGCAGAATCTTAATAAAAGCTCGCTTATGGAACTCAAAATATTCTTATTCGTCTCGAAATACTCAATAATTTGAGCTATATTTATTTTATACGAGTATTTCTGCACGTTATTTTCCAATTCAGAATTTCATCGATACATCGATATTCAAACAAAACAATAAAAAAAAACTTAAAAATAAATTGGTTACCAGTACTAGGAAAACAGGTGACACAAAAATAAAATGCAGACATGTTAAAACAACAGTTGATTCAACCTATATTTTTTTTTGTAAAAGGTTTTGTTTCGAGTCACGTTTTTCACCAGAGATAGCTTGATGCCTTGTTTGACCACATTCACTTTTAATGTTTCTTTATTTATGTGTCGATACCTATATGTACAAAAATATCGTTTTTGTAAGCTGATTTGAACTGCCTCACTAATGTTTACATTTAATTTTTTAGAAGAAAAATATTTGTATGATCTAGAAGTAGTTATTCAAGGTTTGGGTGTTTGCGTACATGAGTTTCTATGTTTGTAAAAGCATCCACGATACAGGAAGAAAATCTAAATGTAAGTTTCTTTTTTTAAACGAAAAATAAATAAATTCCATAACAAGTTATGAAAGTCTCAAAAAGTAGTGGTAAAAAATATGTGTAAGTAGGTAAATCTTCTGACTGTGTCTTTTAAATATATCTTATAATTAAAAGACACAGCCTACCCAAAATTTAATCAAGATTACTGAAACAAATTGCCGTCCAATTAAATACAGTCAACAGCGCTCAAAACTAAAATTTGAATAAAACGTCCCATATTTTATTTCAATTGAATATTGAAATATTTCATTGTGAAGCGTCGCGATAAAATGGAGTCCCAATACTGTCCATTAAACAAATAAAATACGTTTGGTAATAAAATTGGGCAGAACTGACTCAATAGAAGGATTGCTTTTTGAATATTTGCTTTTTCATACCACTTATTTGCACTTTTGCTGCCTGTATTATTTTATTATTGGCTTTGGCTTAACTTCACACCCGGGGTGGATGAAAAAATATTTTTTTTATCACTTTTTTATTTACCTAAATAATTATGTACTCTGACCACATATATGCTGTAGAAATTTGTATTGGCTTAATCATAAACTTATTACGATTCTATAAAACAACATTAATAACTGCATACAGGCAAGATTCAAAAACTAAAATTAAAAGTAAAATATTTGCAAAAATGACTAAATTAAAACTAAAATTAAAAATTGTCACTTAAAGCACATTAATGTTCCAGAAATCCAGGAATATACAAGAATATTAGTTATCATTGAGTAGGTGGCAAAAACGTGACCTTTAATGCCTTCAAATGCTAATAAAATATGTACCTACTTTCTGTATACTTACTGTTTCATTAGGTAAGTTATTAGTTCTACCTACACACTGCTCTGATATTTTAATTAAAGTTTGGGATTATTATAAATGCCAAATTTTGCGGGGATGAATGTATGTTTGTAGGTAACTCTTTCACGCGAAGATTTACTGAATGTCTTTTTTTTGCTTTGCCCTACACCAGAAATTTCTCCAGTATCGTGGATGCGTTTACAAACATATAAACTCACATACACAAACGCCCAGACCCGGAACAACTACTTGTAGATCACACAAATATTTGTTCCGTGGGGGAATCGAACCCGCGACACGTAGCTCAGCAATCCAATCGCTCAGCCACTGTGTCGATTGAATTGAATATCTAAACTAGGTAGTAGGTAACTATCTAAACTATCTGAACTAACCTTTTCTTCTTATTTAAACAACGAAGCTTTAAATACGAAAACAGTTCATTTAATAGACTACGAACATCGCCCTAACATCCTAACAATGTACACACTATAATGAACTTTAAACTGTGAATTTAAAGTTATTTTTTAATTGAAGACTGTAAAAACTATCAATCTATTTGTGACAAATAAAGTTGGGCTAGTAATTCATGATGTTACATACATTTATATTTTCCGTAACAATATCATTGTTATTACTACATTTATTTCAGAAATAATTAAATCTATACACGGTCAATACAGAACAGAAAATTCACAATCAAATCATCAAAACATAGAATAGATTAATAAATTAAACATATAACTATTAATTAGACTACCTATTCTGTAAGTTCAGTAAAAAGCTCACTGACTTTTGTTTTTGTTTGTGTAAAACAATTTGTTACCAACTCCGTAAAGTCAACAAACAAAATAATAATTTGTTACAGAAAATAAATGTTTTGATGGTTTTTAGTTTATTAATATGGAAAAACGCGAATATTATAGTGATTGGTTCAGTGGAGAATTTGCATAATATTTACATTGTATAAAATATAGTTACCGTGTTGCTTAGTGATTTGAACAACGAATTTTCTTGCTTTGCTTTCATCAACAAATGGAAGAACCCGGGGCGGTTAGCAACTCAATCCATAATGTTTTGGATTGTATATTTGTACATTTTAAGGATTGTACTTTTTTTTTTAAACGTAGCCCCACACTTGGAATTTCTTCCTGTGTCGTGGGTGCGTTTACAAACATAGAAAACTTACATACACAAATGCCCAGACTCAGATCAACTACTTGTAGATCATACAAATATTTGCTCCGTGCGGGAATCGAACCCGCGACACGCAGCGGAGCGCGTCGTAATCGACGGTGGATTATAATCTATTCCCTCTGTATTTGAGGGAATGGATTATTATCCACCACGCTAGCCCTCTGCAGATTGATACATGTCATGTCTTTGATTTTTTGGCTCTATATAAGACACGTATAAACTATACATCATTGCCTTGACCGTTTTGAGAACACTAATGATTATTTTTTATTACATAATACTTGTACAAAGTAATGCATGCGTCATCCTGAGTTTGAACCCAAAACCTTTGTAAATTTTCAAAATAAGTTTAAAGCCATGTCAGAGTCAAATGGGGTTTTTCGTGGCTATTTAATTAACTCTGTCACCTGACTGACCATTTTTGTACAAAAAAAAAGGCTGAACTTAACGACTAGAAAATTAATTATAAATATAAATAATGTTCTTGGTTTGGATTTTCGTAACATTATGAGTATTTGCACCGTGCACGACTTTAGCGCCACCTAGGGTTCGTAACATTGACGGCTCTGACCATTCTAATTGAAATCAGTTTTTTTTACAAATCACTTGGATTTGGATTCTATGGTGCTCCATCGGCACTGAAAAAAATAAACATAGGTAAAATGTATTCTATAAGAAATATAGGATTTAAATAAGGATATGATGTTATTTACTTTCTTCTCTTCACGGCTGCTAACCATTTCCTGCAATGTTCATCTTTCCAAGTACCGCTTGGGAATAAGTAAAACTTAGAATAAGAAACTTTTATTTGTAAACATAGGTAGTTACATGGTGTGAGAGATGTTACATTAATTTACAATTTCTCCTAGTTTTCTTGCAGTTTACAACACAACAACTTCTGTGACCTTTTTGGCGGAATAATGTTATTATGCCTTTGTCAAACAGACAGGCGAAAGCGAAGCGTTTCCGAAGCGATACCGAACCGAAGCGAGACGTCAGTCCGATAGTTCTGTCACGCTATAGGATCGCTTTCGCTTTTCTATGTGACTGGATTCAAACAATTCCATACATTACAAATAAAAACGTCACGCTTCGCATTCGTCACGCCTGTCTGTTTGACAAAGGTTTTATAACAGATTGATTCGAAATTGACAGATGACAGTGCTGAATGAACTCTGAGACAGAGCTGTCATTATTTCTGCTTTTTGCCACCTTGAGCGCTGCGCTCGATTCTGATACCCCCACCTAGTACTTCGTACCCAGCGAATATTTACCAATTTGAAGTTAAATCTACGTACTGAATCCCTAGCTTGAACATTTGTTTGCTAAGAGCAAGCAGTTGAACGCTGTAGTACATCTTCTTGGAAAACCTTCGAAGAATTTTCTAGAAATAAAGGTTATCTGTTACCATTTCGAAGAAAATCGTGTCTTACTTTATAAATGTGAAAGTTTGTGGCCATGGATGAATGTATAGATCAATTGATGTTTGTTACTGTTTCACAAATAAAAAACTAAAAGCATCTAGATAAAATTTAGAACACAAATAGTATATAGCCTGAAAGTGAAATAATTCATAGGATACTTTTGTTTCCGATGTACAAATCTACGATACAATCTTGATGGAACAGGATCATTTCTGAATTACACGCAGATCAAGATATGAGCATAAGCCGTATCGTGTTTAATAATTTTTTTATTAAAATCATGAAAATATATTCGCAAATCTTCTTCAAACCAAGGGTCAATATCAAAATACGTTTCTCTCATAATAAACTTTATTATTTTGTCGTGAACAAACATTGCAATTAAAGCCGTTAAAGCACATGTAATCAAATTACGCATTTACTAACGACTCTATTGTTAAAGACGGAAGGTCTAATACAGCTTGCAAAGACTGCATATGCTAAACTGTCCTTGTACAGACGTGTCATGCCCGGACGAATGCTATGCTCCAACAATTTTAGTGCCCACAATAACAATGATTCCTTTGGGTAACACTAAGAGGATGTACTGTTAGTGTACTTTGTTGAATGTCGTGTAGCTATTAAACTTAGTTGGTTATAGTAGTTGGTTTACTGTAGATTACTTCAAAGAGTGCCGTGCATTCTGCAAGATATGCATTTGTATTTCAGCAAGCTTACACATAAAGAGGTTTTGCTACCCTCAAAACTAGCCCTAACGTTTATTTTTTGTCCGTCGAGTCGGATGAACACTCAAGGAGTAAGCAATGAAGAGAACAACCAAAATCATTTAAAGTTCCATAGATCTAAAGTTAATTTTTTTAATTACTACGAGTATTTCTATCTACAGAGATGAACATGAAAACATCTGCCACAAACCGGTATTCCTCTTCAGTCCCTTAGTAACATTTTATGAGAAAAAATAATAGAAATCTGAAAAGATGGATTTCAAAAGTAAGATACACCCTGTGAAACTATTCATAAAAAATGCAGGTAAACGAGGTAGTGCAATGCAGAAATATTGAAACGGTAACGTAACTAGAAACCTGCCCCTTCCCCCCCGAGCCAAGTCGCAAACGATTATCGTAAACGCTCCCAAATAGATTTTGAACTTTTTACCTCAGAGACTAAAGTTGAAAATCTGTTAAGATTTCTAAGCGTTAGCGACTTGTCGCGGGACTGTACGAATTACCGTGACCCCGAAACGGTTATTGAAGGATACCGTGGATTCTAGTCATTACAAGTCTGACAGTATCCCGCCCTGCCCTTGACGGGAGGACTCATTTGATGATTTTAACACGATAGAAAAAAAAAGCATTAGCGACTGGAAAGAACGAAAACGCTCTGCAATCTTCACTAGATCTTCAACTTTATACCCAAGCTTACCAAGTTACAAATCTATTAAAGCCTACACAGAGTTTGCATTTATCGTTTGTTACATTGCTACAGGCCCTGGCTAGTTTAAAGTATTAGCGAAAACAATGTAAGCCTTATGACACATAACGAGTGGAACATTTTTCTAAGCGGACGTTTATGACCGTACGGCACTACAGCTGGCTGCAAATTTTCCTCGTAAAATTCTGCGGGAAATTACAAAGGTAGTTCGTGGGTACTATGTTTTGTGTTATTAATAATAATAATATTTTGTATAGTTCCAAGTCAGTTCTTTGGCGTCTTTGTTGTGTAGAAGAAAGACCTTTTCCAGCTTGCTATGTTTTCTTTTACAAGATCACAATATTACACTCTTTGATTAAAGATGGCGGGTAATTTAGTCGGTGCAATGCCCCATAATGTAATTGTAAATCTCTCTTCAATAAAGTAAAGGTTTATTCAGATAACAGTTTATTTTATGCGGTGGACTTTGAAGAAAAATATAATAAATAGATCCTACACTAGAGGCGTTTTTTTCAATTTTCGTAAAATAAACGCAGTTAACACTTCAAGTAAGCTGTAAATAAAAAAAAAAACAGAAATCTTGTGATAAGCCTCTGAATTAAGTTCTAGGTATGATGATAAAGATTTTGTATGTTTTAATATACATTTGCGTTGTGCTAATAATAAAAAACATGACGTATTCATTCTAAGACCTTGATTTTACCACGTTAAATAATAAAAAAAAGACCTACACATGGATGAAACTAATTCAACGAACTTATTAGAGCATTCCTTATACGTAGTCCTTTTAGCCTTTCCAATTAATCTAAAGAGTTCATTCAATAAATTGAATGAAGACGGATTCTAATCGATGGTCTTCCAGCAATTAGTTCACCTCAATTTGTTGTGCCTTTTCATCAATTCGAACCAGTATTGAAAATATTTTCGAACGTTCGTATTAATACGAAATATTCTGTTCTTGAATAAAATGTTAAAACATGCTCATTTTCATCATTAAATATGTAAAACAATACGGTGTATTATGTAAAATAAAACAGATTATATGTACATAACAACCTTTATTTGAGCCCTACAGTAACGAACAAATAATTGGGTACTTGTAAAGCCGGCTTTAAAAAAATACCAAATTTAATTCTGAGTCTGAATTATTTAGTAATAAATGGGTTTAGCACAACGCCCTGATTCTGTGCCTCAATTTCCTAATTCAAATCAGTCGGTGGCCTTATCTCTGTGTTAAACAAAGACCGTGCTTAGTTGCCGGCTTAAGGATATCTTGGAAAAAGCGCGTAAGAAAATAAATAAAGGTCAATGGGTCAGTGTTTGTCTGAGGATTCGCTCATTTGGTCAAAGTGTAGACTTAGGTCTTGACTTGAATTGAATTAAGAAACCTTTTAGGAGGTTTTTTTTCTGTCTCGTAAGATTTTATGCCCTGGGTCTCGGAGGCTTCTTTTTGATTAATTTTAAATTAGTTTCTAGAATAAGATTTTCTTGGGAGGATGGAAATCTTTCTTCGTTTACGTTTATTGCAGCGGGATACAGGCGCGTATTACCCAGATTTATAACCCTGTTTTATTTGTTCGTGAAACTACGAGTATAACACGTCAAATCAGATTCCCCCAAATCTTCTCAAAACAGGGTTGTTGGTGGAGATTCAATATAATTCGCCTGATCTAATGGACTAACGAAAAACTACAGTCAAATAATATTTTGTTGACAAGAAACAAAAATATTTTTTCTCAGGAATAATCGTTAGAAGGAAAACATGAGGGAAATTGATACAAAGGGGATTTACGTGTACTCTCTTTAAACTCAGCTCCCAATATCGCTGGGGGTATAATAATATTGATCCCTCCCGGCAACAATGGGTAATCCCTGAGGTTGCTGGATATACATTGACTGGTGTAAAATATGGAGGTGAAGTGACAGACTTGAATAATAGATTTTTATAGAAAATGAAAATCTGCCTGGCGATATTTCTTACATAATGGATTAAGAAGTATCAAAATTAAGAAAAGCCTTCATAGAAAATAAAATGTCCTGGGTCATTGCCAAGTTGAGTAGCAATAGATACTATAATATAACTACAAAACTCTTCATTATGCACACCATATAAATAACACATATCGCAACATAAAACTTATAACTGGAGTGACACAATGGGCGATCTCATCGCTAATATCAATTTACATAATATAACTCGCAGAGACCTAGCCTATAGCATTGGATCTGTCGCAAGTACCTACCTTATGTTAGCTCGTATAATAAAATACGAACTCAATTTCAGATTTCAGGCTGAATCTGAGTCTGGATTGTCTTAAAAGGGCGCTGCGGATCTTGGGGTCTAATCTCTTAGCACGAAGCCCGTGGTTACGGCCTTAGTTACGGGCGTTTGCTAAGCCTAGTGACATCGACCCTGAATTAAAATAAATGAAATTAAGATTTGATAGATGGCTGCTTAGAATCCGCGCCAGCTAACATGTCCTGTGGAAAATTCGTGGTACCTACTACATTTTTTAATGCAATTCAATGTAATAAAATAAAACACAGACACTAATGCTATCTCAAACGAATCTCTGTTTTGCAGCGGATTTGATTTTGACGTTAGTTACGTTCGTTCATCTGTATCCATACCCGTATCTTCGTTAACGGAGTTAGAAAGTGATCACCATGGGACGCAAAATGTATGTGAAGGAACAGTGTGGTTTTTAGTCAGTAAGAGTGAATAATCCCTTCGCTCCACTAAGGGGTGAGATAACTAACCCATTTGATGATTACTACACCAAAAAAAAAAAAAACGGTTGTCTCTTAGAAGTACGTAAAGCTGCGTATATATAATAACGTTTTATAAATCGCCCCTGTATCTTCTTAATACTAATATTAAAGCCTTTAAAACTAGGTTATCTAGTTTATTTTGAAATGTTTTTGTCAAATCATAGATCATCCAAGTCTGTTGACTGATAAAACACTGAGTGACATTTACATTTGTAATTAATTTATATCAATAAAACATTGTTCTTGTCACTACATGTCATTGTGATGAAATCTGTTACAGCATTATTATTACAAACAACGTCTGTTTTGTCTGTATTTATGTCTTTCGAGTCCCCAGTTTAAACTCAGCTCAGACGAAATGACATCATCTTTGTCTTTGTCTTCATAACTGACAGAGGATGTTTTTCAGTTCAGAATGATTATAATGTTCAATGATTAAACAATTAACTCTCTTAGATGATTCCAGGCTTATTCTTACTTAACCTTTCTCTAGTATATTAGGTTCGCCTTTTATTGTATCGAATTGAGCTGCATATCAGTATTTTACATGGATATTATACCTATTTCATCATCATCTTCCTTCTCTTATCCCATACTACTTGGGCTCGGCGCAATACGTTTTCTGTTTCAATTCTCCTCTATCATTTGTACTCCTTTTTCTTACACAATCCGTCGATCACGCCTTTAGTCTTTCTCTTCATCTACCTTTCTTTATATTATAGTTACCGTGTAAAACCACACATTTTACTTTATTTTTTTATTGGCTCCTTCTTTTTTACTAACAAAAATACACAGAATCCATCACATTATGCTAGTTAATAACATAATTATTACCAAGCTTAAAATAACTAACATGTTATGATTTAAATAATTTTACAACATTTAAAATTATGATCCTCTCGAGTGACCGCTACGTTGCGTATTTCCCATCGCATTTTGGATTATACACACATGTACAAACTATATAAATCTTGCCCCACACTAGTAATTTCTCCAATGTCGTGGATGCGTTTATAAACATATAAATTGACATACACAAACGCGCAGACCCGGAACAACTACTTGTAGATCATACAAATAAATGCTCCGTGCGGGAATCGAACCCGTGACACGATGCGCAGTAGTCCAATCACTAAGCCCCTGCGCTAACTGACAATGTTTTAGTGTGCTATTTATGTTATGCTAAATACTTGGTATGGTAATTGTCGTGTTTTGCGAGCACTTCTAAAAGGTATTTACTGTATTATATTTTACCAACAAACTTTAAATAAAGCATGTTGATTTTTCCCCGGGCATAGTTCGAAATTCATCCCGTAATACGAGTAGCCCAGTAGAACATTTCAAAAAGTACGTTTTTCAACGTCAATAGAGGAACGGCTGTCCAGAGCATTTGACAGGTGACTCGAAAATCGAATCCCTTCGTTCTTTTTTATTATTCGCGTTGATTGACAGCCTGTTCCAATTTTAACAATGAATAGAACTCGATTAATTAATTAGTCGAGTTTTTGAAGTCCAGTGAATTTTGTAACACTTTGATTTGCCAAAGGCTTTGAACCCGAGCAAGAGATTTTTAAAACAATTGTTTCATAATGTTTTCGTATTTGTATGATATGATATTATGGGTTTCACGGATACCAGAAGAAATATATTTAACTAAAATTGTTTATTTATTGTGGTATATATATTTTTTTAAAGAGACAACTCTTTCAAATCTTTTGCCAATTTATCGGTATTACCAGTAATTGTTTGTCTAGTAAAAACTTTTAAGTTTTATCTTTGTTGGTTTCCACTTGGAACTATTATTTTTGAATCACTAGCTCTTATTAATAATTCATGATTAGGTATCTAAATTTTAAAACAATGTAAATTCAAAAAGTTTTGCAAAAACAAATGAATATAAAAAGTTGTTCTGCTCAGTTAAACACAAAATTTACCTCATCAAAAACTTTAACACTTCGATAGTTTTATAAACAAGTTTAATTTTACGAATACCCAGGTGGTTGACGTTGCCCATCCGTTTGCAGACATTTACGATACCCGGGAGAATTGAGCACGTGATCTAACTGTTGCCAAAACCATGGCGTTCATTATATTAGACGGCATACACTAATTAATTTACATTTCCAACTCGCAATTAAAACATGGTCATAGGTCATAGGTTCCCTGATCAGATAATAGTAATGCACCCACGCAAATATTTGTAAACGCACCCAGCGTTTACAAATATTTGAAACAAAAACATCGGAATGTACCGTTAGACTGGGAACTATCGGGAATTGGGAATCCACGCTAATTTTCATTTATATCCATAGCACGTATGATTCTAGGGTAGCGGCACTGTCTCTGGGATCCCGAGACTATCTCATCAGGTAACCGTAACCCTGGAACGTGAAGGGCTATTGAACGATCACAGTGGAATTTAGTCACTAGGAGTCTGACAGTCCCTCGCCTTTAGCCCTGCGCTCCAGAACTCATTTGATGATTTTACCACGTTAAAAAAAAATAAGCATTTATGGTTGTGCCCAGTTGATGACAATTAGCTCTAGCCTTTTGACATGGAACTTAAAAATAACGAGCATATAATGTTTTTTCCTCTTCACCTCAGCTGTTGTGGGAATGGGAGACGATATCGGTGGGCTTGGTTTTTTCATACATTTTCAAATGAAAATCGAGAGCGGACGATATTCCAGTGTTACAGTTTTCGTCTAATATGGATGCGCTCATTGTTTAATCAGGGCAACGCGGCCCTGGAATGCAAAGGACAACTGAAGGAATCGGGTGACTGTTAGTCAGTTCGAGTCTCACAGTCCCTTTCGCTCCAACCAGAGTGGACTGTTACCTATGATGATTTTCTATCCTAAAAAAAATAACTAAACTTCAGTTGAGATCTTCTTTTAATGAAAATAAAAGTATTTTACTGAATAAATATTCAGTCAACTAATTCAATTTGAAAGACACTCAAATTAAATGCTCTTGACAAAAGTACGTATAAGCTTTTGAATTCTAATTACTCTCAAATTAATTATGCTAACTTTGACATAATTTCTTAGTCTAGACAAAAAAAAACGAGTCAAAATTATGACTGAAAAGAAAATGTTATATTTATTTAACATTTTCTTTTGAGGTCGAGAATACAGTTAATAATATTTCTAATGTTAGTTTATTTAATATTAAAATCAGGTTTTTTACCTTATTTTTAACATGTTTACCTTATACTGTGAAGGGAAGGAATTTACCTTCAGGAAACAGTATCTAACTAGTTTAGAGGCTAGTCTCTAAAAGACGCACTTGTAAAGTTCATAATAAAAATTTGCTTATGTTTTTGTTCGTCAGTCGCGGCACTTATCGAATGACCGTGACCCTGGAACGTAAAGGCCTATTGAAAGACACCGTGGATTTTAGTCAGTACAAGTCTGACAGTCCCTCCCGCCTTGCCCTGGGTGGGAGGACTCATTTGATGATTTTACCACGAAAAAAAAAATGTTTTTGTTCGTCAACAGCCTATAAATGTTCCCACTGCTGGAACACAGGCCTCCACTCTGTGAAAAGAAGTAGGCCATAGTCCACCATGCGCCCAGTGTGGATTGGTAGTTGTCATATGACTTCGAATTCTGATGAGTATGAATGTTGATGGATGGAGAGAAAGAGGAAGGCCAAAGAAATGATCGATGGATTGTCTAAGGAATGATATGGAAGAAAAAGGAGTAAATGATACTGTGACGTTTGATAGAGGAGAATGGAAGGAGAAAACGTGTTGCATCGATCAGAAGTGAAATAGGATAAGGGCAAGAAGATGATGATACACCTCGTCCACCACCTCTCGTTAAAAAAATACTAAAATAACAAAAGTAATTTTTCATTTCCATAAACCTATCCCGCTGGCCTTACTTTATAGTTGTATTTATATTTATAAAACGGTATGAAAAACAATATTCTGAATAGAAAGATGTTAAGTTTAATTAATTACTTATTGGAAGATAATAACTGGTATTAATTTTAAATACCAGTATGAACTAGATATTGTATAACTAATTAATCTTGCGAAGCGAGTGCTAATATCTACTAATTAGGGTCGAAGAATGGTGGTGGGAAATATATTTACCAACTTTAAACTGGGCAACAGTATCCAGCTTCAGGGATAGTTTTTTATTTATTAGCACATAGCGAGCCACTGCTGGACAACTTAAAGGTTGAAGTACCCTCTTTTCACCGCTCATTGTCCGATAGACAAGAGCAAATTATATGAATTATTATGTTCAGCATTAAACAAAAATGAAAATCACATAAAAAACATTAAGAAGAAATTTACACAGAGCATTGAGAAATAACATTGTTGTATACTGTTCAAAACATTGTTAAATAAAGGTCATCTATCACAGAATTTTAACTCAAAAAATTGGAACTCGCAGAACATCGCTTAACGACTCATAAAATCGATTCGACAGCCACAATAAGATATTTTCTCTGAATACACAGTAAACAGTGGACGAACCTTCTTTTTGTTCGATTCAACAAAAGAGAAGTAATAAACTCTTTACTTTCAATATGTCGAGCAGGGAAGCAGATTGTTAAAACAGTATCGATTGCTGAAACTCGATACTGTTTTAATTTCAACACATCTCGATTCTGACATCGATGAGTTGAAATTAAAATTGAAATAAGATTTAAACGAAATTTATTGTTTGTGTATCAATTCTTTTGATGAATGGTATTGATTCATTTGTAAAAGTTGATTGCAAAGAAGTCATTAATTATCTTCAACTGATGTTTCTGAACGTAATGAATGCATTGCTTTCATAACTTTGCTTTGTTTATTTCTTTGAGATAAATTACTAGAATCATGGGCTGTATTATAATTATAACGTGTATCCAAAAGGTGTAGCCATATTTAAAATATGCTATAGACCTTATTGAACCATTTTCACAATGGGATGACCGAAAAATCGCGAAAAGAAAAACCAGCTATTTTATACATTGGACAGCGAGCAGTCAGTGAAAAATTGGAACAGGAACAGCTGAATATTTTCTGTTCAAGAGAAAAATGTTCAGTTTGATCATCTTTACGACACACTCTGTAAATGTGTCTATCTGATGTGTTTTGGAAAAATGTTTACCACCTAAGCGAATTGAGCATTAAATTGTCCCGCATACACAAAAACCTATGATAATAATCAATAACCGTACTAAATTAACACTAACCGAGTAAAATTCCGAGTCAATTTATCAGAAAAACCGATACAAAGCCCAACCCTAGATAAGAGTGCTAGAAATAAAACTTGGGGTAAAGTCGAAATTCACATCTTAGGGGTTGGCCGTATTGAGCTGAAAGCTTAAGTTCGGGATACAATGCGCGGAGTAAATGAACGTTTTAACGTAAAAGAAAAAGTAATTTTACAGTTTTTGGGACTTACCTTTGATCGGGTATGAGGAGGATCTTTCTCTTCGGCTATAAGTAGTTTATGACGGATATAAGTGATCAAGCTAAGAAACGATTTAGTGAGACGATATTAATTTGTTTATGCGAGTATTTAGTAAAGCCTTTAAATATCTATATATAATAGATCTCACAAAACCGCAAACATTTCAACATTGAACCCCCCATAAAGCCTACCGGAGTTGCGAGTTGCAAAAGACTACTACTGCTAGTTGCAACCCCGGCAGGCTTTATGTAGCCCGAAGGGCTTGTCAGTCTCGTACTGACTACAGTACGAGACTGACAAGCTCTTCTGCTCTATTCAGTGTGAGGAGGACTCAATTCACGATTTTACTAATGAAAAGCAGTCCGAACTATATGAACGGGGTTGCGCAGAAAGCACGGTTGCAGCACAGCTCCGCTCAAATTTACGAGTATCAAGGCCTTTGAATTTTATAAGCGCATTAAAACGGGTCTCTCTAAACGCATTCATGCTAAGGAACAAAAACTCACTGAGTGTTCTCAACACAATTTGCGTGTAACAATGTAATGTAGGGATATGGGTTTCTGTGATATGTTAGCAACCTGTTACTGCAAACTAATCCTACTTACCCACCTTCCTGTCTTCATAAAACGTATCCACAAGATTCCAATTTATAACCGACACCCTACTAAAGAACATAGGCACATAGGATAAATCGTGGGACATAACATAGGAACCAATGTGTGTAAACTTTTTGCTGAATAGGTACGATTACGTAACTCTCTGGACTGTCTTGGGCCTAAGTTAAGGCTGTGTTTAGATGAATTATTATAGAATCTTTGATTGTATTTAAGTAGCAAAATCATCTGATTATATAAGATATTAGTGCACTGAGGGGTAAAAAACTACTGACAGGCCCCCCATAGAGCCAAACGCCTGTCGGGTTCATGAACCTGTCTAAGTAGGTTTTTGTGACCTTTGGACATATAGCGCAATTGAAGGAATACGGCGGGCAGTAGGGGAACAGTATATAAGACGGGGACTCGAGTTATGATGGGAAATCGCACATTTCACTTGCAAATGACGTCCTGATAGCGCTTGCGCTATGTTTGTGTTGTGTTAAGTATTCCTAAAGCGTGTGTCTCCATTATACCTGTTCCCCTATGAGTCTGACTGTCTGACAGTCCAGACATGGGATGAATCATTTGATGATCTTACAAAATATAAAAAGTAGTAAAAAGCTATTTATTTGGCACCTTGATCGATTTTGAGTTATAAACGAGTATCTACACATGTAGAAAAAAAAACACTCCGAAAATCTCTAAAAAAGTTCAAATGAAATATACGGTCCTAAAAATGAACGAAGACGCATCTTTAGACAAATTACGTTTAATTAAAGACTATTTTTAAACACAAACTCATTAGCGGTGAGTATAATTAAATTAGTCTCATCATTCATCGTTTTATTTTAAAGAATGTCTATTAATACTTGTCAATGGCCACGTAAAAGGTTGAACGATGCTATGAAAGAAAATAAAACTTAAAGTGCCTTCAATGTCTTCTTTTATTTTTTTAGCCTCCCATTTTATAGTAGAAAGCTTGCTTGGAAAATTCTTAGAATCTTCTGCCTAGCTTTTTCTCATCTATATTGGGGTCAATTTCCACTCGAACCAGATGCAGCTGAATATCAGTATTTTACATGGAGCGACTGCTTAACGGACCTCCACAACCCAGTAGCTGTGTAATACGATACCCCATGGTAAAATTGGTTGTCAGACTTTAGAGCTTCTGGCTAATAGTAACGACTCTCAAAGATCAACAAAGGACAGCCGGGACCAACGGCTTCACGTGCTTTTCGAGGTACCCATCTACAGACCAACCTCGCAAGCTCGTCTAAACCCGGAACATCGGCCCGTGTGGCTGTAATTATTTAGCCTACGAAAATTCGTCTCCTTGGTATTCCTTGGAAAATTCTTAGAATACTAATTAACAATATTTATCTAGCAATGGAAATATACTGCAGTATAAGACTTACATGATACACAAAAAAATTTGGTGAATATTGATTTTATTGAACCAGTACAAATTTTTAAAATGTCACAACTCGTGATACTGAGAGCTGATCCCAGACTCAATTGCTAAGGTGGGCAAAGTGTTATTCGGGTTTTTCATAAATAATTTCTTAGTAACTGGAGTAGATAGATCAGGGCCCAGTTAAAACGGGATTTATTTAAAATAACAACATTGTATAACTCTGATTGATCTATGAATAACATGAAGACTGTAAAATAAAATTATATTATAAGAAAAAAAATCTAGGTACTTATTAGCAACAAAAGAAATTTAACAAATACCCACCAATCGCGAATTTCTAAACAGAATAACAGAGATGACATAAATACCAAATCCCAGGAAAAAAGTGACCGAACCTTTATTCGGGAAACTAGTTAGTAACAGAAAAGGACAGTTAAACTGTTGATCCGCTGATCCCAGATCAGACACTCGCTCAAATTATTGGGACCGGGTATCGATACTGGCATAAAAACCGGCCAAGTGTAAGTTAGGCTCGTATTTATAAAGGGCCCTGCCAACGTGGCGTACAATATTTCAACTCTACTGATTCAGAAAACGTCGATCAGTACACCTTTAAACCACATTTCCACATTAATTTCCATTTACATTCTCAGAGATTGGAAATTGGGATATGGACATTTTGACATAGACATTATGCTTGAGAACGATTTCTATTATTGGAACCTTAATTTTTATAAAGACGAGGCCATTTTTTTTACGTGGTAAAATCATCAAATGAGTCCTCCCACCCAGGGCAGAGCGGGAGGGACTGTCAGACTCGTACTGACTAAAATCCACGGTGTCCTTCAATAGCCCTTAACGTACCGAGGTTACGGTAAATCATAAGTCCCGCGACCCCGACAGGCTGGCCCTCTAGAGGGGGGCCCCGTCATTTTGCTGACTATCTTTGAAACGCGCGTGGAACACAACGCGCCGTCGACCCAGGCATGGTGCATGGTCGGACAGCGAGTTGCCCTTTACTGGCTGCTCGCATGCCCGCGAATATGAGCCCGAAACCGCAAGAATGGAGCCTTGAGACAGCCAGACGGGGTCGTGGTAGATCGAGGATGGCAAAACGCCTTGGATAGCTCTCTCAATAGGTCTTTTTTTTTCATTCACGTTGACATGACAGATGTGATAGTGATTTAAGTTTATTTTCGTTACGAAATTTCTTGATTCGGTCGCCGCGCTCAAAGTCAGCGATAAAAGCTATGCAATAGCTTAATAATAGTAGTGTGTAACTATTACAATCATTCAAAACGTACAGACAGAAGGGCTCCAGTAATAGGGTTTCGGTGGAACTCTTTGACTACGCAACCCTAAAATCGCCAAATGTGACTGGGGGGACGGGATGTAGCCGATATTAACGTAGCTCTTTGATAAGTAATGATGGGTTCTGTACAATGTACATTCTTTTATTTCGGTTTTCCAGACATGGACGTTATTATATTCGGTATGTAATCTTTTGTGGGCGGAAGTATTGATTTAATTAATTTGATCGAGATAAAAGAATTTTATATTTCGGTACATGTTTTATAGGTTACTATTTTTTCTGATTGATGTATTTTTTGTTTAGCCATAGTCTCTCCGAGCATGCCGCAATCGGCGGTAAGACCCCTCTTTGAGGAGTGGCTGGATAGGCGTCAAAAAAAAACCATAGGCTCTCTCGCTTGACCACTATCCTGACAAACAGTAATTGAAGATATGGCCGACGGTGACGCACGTCTAATGGAAGTAACCTTTTCACTCCTGTCTTTAAGACCCAAAGGTTAAGTATTTAGCACAATCGGCTTTCAGTTAATATGATGGATTCAAATATGTTTACATACTCGTATTTCGGTGCGACAAAATGAAAGTTTGAAATAATGTTGTCCATTTAAATCCTCCACGCATTTCATATTTCAATTCACACATATTAACATTGTTAAAAAATTCAGTTACCGAATCAATCCCCAAAGGCAAATATTCACCAATCCGTCAGCTGATAATTTTTTACTCGTTAGTTTTCACATCGAAAACTGATATACTGCAAATATTAATGATCCGTCAATGGGATAAACAAAAATGACAGCCAAAGGGGATGCTGGCAGCCATTGATGTACGAACGTGTGGCCAGGTCGTCCAATTAGTATAGATTACACGGTCCGTTCCCAAGGAATTACTTGAAAAATGGTTTTTAATTTATCTCTAGTAGAGTCTATAATCCAGGAAGCGAGGAAATTACTTTGCTGATTTGTGATCGATAGTCTTTTCAACTTTGGTATTAGCTTGCGTTTGCTGTTTTGCTTCAATCGCCTTTGTTTGTCTTTTAGAGCGTCTTATTTCTTTATTTTATCGACGGTTGTGTCTCGAAAGCTTTGTTCGTAGGTTTATAAAAGGATTTGTTTCGCGACCTAATAGATGGCAGGGACTAAAATGAAAATTCTCACTTCTGAGTTTCTCTACTTGTTTCTTGTCAGTTTTGTTTGTGTAAAGTAATGATTGCTTTCAAATTGAATGCGGCACGAGTTTGTTTCCGTGTCATTATTAATTTTATAACGACGTACTTTCTTTATGCATAGAGTTTGTATGGTATGTCCCTTTTTAAGGTTCCGTAGCCAAATAGCAAAAACGGAAACCTTATAGATTCGTCATGTCTGTCTATCTGTCCGTCCGTATGTCACAGCCACTTTTCTTTGAAAATATAAGAGCTATCCTGTTGAAACTTTGTAAGTAGATGTATTATGTGAACCGCAACCGGATTCTCACACGAAAATAATAAATAAAATGAATTTAAATTCAAAACAAAATTGTCCACCAAACCAACACGTGTGGGGTATCTATGGATAACTGGATCTTTAAAAAATGATATTGAGGTTAATAATAAAATTTTTTTCATTGAATTGAATTGAACAGTTTGCGCGAGAGACACTTCCAAAGTGGTAAAATGTCTCCCCCAGCCCTGTAACTTATAAAATAAAAGAATGATAAAACTAAAAAAAAATGTGATGTACATTACTATGCAAACTACTAGCGAAGTTAGTTTTTTTTTTTAATACATCATAAATCGTAAACCGCAAATTACCTTTCAAAGTTACAATCAACTACAAGAACTTATTATGTTACTTGCTGCTACGGAACCCTTTAATGACGAGTCCGACCTGCTACGGAACCCTTTAATGGCGAGTCCGACTCGCACGTGGCCGGTTTTAATTAATTCGATCGTTTTATCCACCAGTCAACGTCAAATAGTCAAGTTACTCTCAATCAAGTAAATTCCTGTAAAGGAAGAAATCGTTGCAATGAATTCCCTCGTCATCCATAAGGGAGAACACGAGTTTACCGAACAAATCAACCGAGTAACGTTTTGAATTAAAACACTAAATCAAATCCTGAAAGCAAATTGTTAATTTTATAAACCTTACATAAATCTCTAGGGATATTGTGAATTGTTCATATTTTATGTTTGCCTTCATTCTGCTGAGTTATCATGTTTTGTTATTGTGCCTTGGTTTTTCATTTTTGGTTATATTGCCATGTTTGTTTTTGTCAGCGCTTCATGTGACATTTCATGTGACGGTATCGTGAAGTTTGTGTACCCGAGTGTTTATTGAAAATTATATTTTTAAAATTATTAAAAGCGATATCGTTTTGAGTAACACGAAAATTGCATCAATATGCTTTTGCCTTTGCCTAAAGATCTTGATTACTCGTAATCTCAATAGCTACCTCTTTCTTATTTCTGTATCAACTTTCATAAATTCTTGTCCGTTCTTCTCCATAGAAGTCTACATATCGCAATGGGCACCTACAGTACTTTCACAGCTATTGTGTTTTTATTATGTTTATTTTCGTCTTTTGAAAAATCAAAAGTAACATAGGCCTCATTGAAATAAATTATTTCTTTTACTTGAAACCATTAGCCCATTAACCATTAACCATTAGCCCTACATTGCTTCTACTCTGCCCAAACACTAGGTAGTACTTTCTTTTTAAAATGGTGATGAAGCACATCCTTAGTTTTCTTCTCATATTTAACTCAGACA
Organism: Agrotis puta; assembly: GCA_943136025.2. Taxonomy (NCBI): domain Eukaryota; kingdom Metazoa; phylum Arthropoda; class Insecta; order Lepidoptera; family Noctuidae; genus Agrotis; species Agrotis puta. Next base: position 3,634,276 of record OW964168.2, read on the forward strand.
TCTTTATGAAGCATGTCGGGACGTGTTTACGAGGGGAAGCGCCAAACTTGCTAAGTAAAAAATAAATTAGAAAAACTAAACGCTGGTCGTTAAATAAATTGAATTATGTTTTTGTAAGAAAACTTTTATAATTCATAGTATTTTTTTTTCCGACATTTAAATATTTGCGGAGAAATTCTTGGAAAAATGTTTACTTCTGTGGAACTTTATAACCTTGGTCTTTGTTTAAATTGTTAAATAAATATTAGGATTGGGGAGGACTGTCCTTGCGAAACGTTGGTTGGTTTATTTTAGCTCTATGACTGAATTGTTAATGATTTTTAACCGACTTCAAAAAAAAGTAGGTTCTCAGTTCAACCTGAATGTTTGAATACATATGTATGTATGTTAGTCCGCGATTATCTCGGGTTCGGCTAACCGATTTTGATGCGGTTTTCAGAACAGTGTTCGTTAAATTCTGGGAAAGGTTTAAGTATAACATTTGCTCCATTCGGTCTCATAAAGATTTGGACAAAATAAGTTAGATTTCGGAAAAAATTATACATATTTAATTTTGACCAAATCTTTGTGAGAGCGATTGGAGCGAATCTTTTGATCATTCTCATATTTATTAATTATACTTGTTATTATCGCGGATCATATTTTGGTCTAGTTACAACTTGTCACTGATAAGCAAATTGCAAAAAAGTCATGAAAATTTGTATTTCGCGGGCCAAATAAAATACTACGAAGGAGTCACCTTAAAATAAAAACCTTTTGAAAAAAAAGGGCCATGATCAACGAAATAAAAAACAAAGCCACCGACTTCCGAAAGAAAAGTTATTTTACACTTTTTGTGTTTTGAAGTCGGTTCCTTTTTTTCAAAAAGTTTTTATCAAATTGTTTGGTCTTCATTTCTCAGAATCAGGAAAAACCTACTTGGATTTACAAAAAACAGAATAATAATCGTAACTTCTCGACTACATCCTATCCTACTGATATTTTAAATGCAAATTTTCCTATTTTGTAAGGATGGTGTTGTTGTGTAAGCACACTAAAATTAATTAATGGATTTTTGGATAACATTTATGTACACTGATTGTATGTTTATTATTAATTAGGATTAATGCAAATTATACTTTTTATCAAGGTAAATGCGAATTAACGACTGCAGTCAGAACAATATGGCAATTTATTTAATATCTCCTAACAAATCACTTTTATTACTTTGTTCGTTATTCCTAGTGAATGTATTACTCATAAATTATAGTTTTTACATAAATTCGAGATCGATACCACAATACAGTATCGACCTTCAACTGGGCCCTAAACCAAAGACTTACGAGAGAACCCTGTTTATATTGGGTACCCACCCACATTAATTTCGGTTCATATAAATCTAGTCCATATTTCGGTACAATGTTACTTTTAAGACTATCCGCAGGTAATTTAAGGACAATGATGTATCCTCTCTCCTCTTATCTGAATTCTAACGTAAACGAAAAATTCTTCAGTGAAATTTTCTCTGTGAACGACTTTTATAATCGTTTTAGGGTGAGTTTCGGAGAATTTTCTTCCTTTGACTTACAGTAATAAGTTTCAAAATTCTATGAAACGTTTTTAGTGTGTAAATGGGTTTTGTTAGATAGTATAGAAGTGTGATGAAAGGGACTAGCCGACTATAACAGTGAATAATATTCTCCTGTATCATCTATTGTAAGAGTTGAACGACGTTATGAAGGTACAGGCGACAGTGGCTGGTAGCTGCGGGGTGAATAAGGGGTACGGTGACCCTTTATTCATACAACACTTTAGTACATAGTACGGAAATCATTTAAACGAGTTCAAAAAGCAAGATCACTTTTTTTTTGTAAAATTATATATACAATTATATATGTCTGTAAATATGATTGTTTTTTTCCCGGATATGATGGATTTGCTAAATTCTATTTGAAGTTCCGTAAATATCTGATGATGAGTTTCGGGGACGGACAAAACTCTTCAATAAATATCAGAAACATTGCTAATAAATAATAGCCACGTGAACAAAAAAATAAAAAAACACTCATTCAGTGACAAGTGTAACGCCACGGCTCTACAAGTGACCTCTTTACGACAACCAAGTTATATTGATTAAGTTATTGTGGTCTTCTCAACTGAAATTATTATGTTCATAAAGCTGTCAATAATGACTGACAATTATGTCATTGTCACTGACCAAGGGAAGACACCAAATATTTATGACAACAAAATGTAGGCTCTGTTATTCGCTTACAACGAAGCTTTTAATACTTTTAATACGAGAAAGGACACAAAAAAATCTGTTCATTTGATTTTGATTTAATTTGATAATAAACACATGTAAAAACACAATTTTATAATAATAAATTAGTATACACAGATCGGTATACCGAGAGCCAAAACAATCAATCAATCTTATGATCTTTATGATCAAATTTTACAAACCGCAAACAGTAAACAATATGAAATGTATTTGTTTGTTCAGGAAGAAAATTTTACTTTGCATCGTTTTTGTAGCGGTCAAAGAAACCTTAGATGTCCTCTACGAAAGAGCTTTCTATTAATTATTCCTTTTGTCCCAGCTTTGGTCAAAATCTGGCTTATCCTTGTAGGTCTCGGTACCTGCAGTATTAACTTTGCGAAAAACCATTTTCGTTGAAAAAAAAACAATATTTGTTATTGAAGAAAAAAACCCAAATGGCAGACGTCACGTTTTTCCAAAGGTTTGGTTCTAAGACATGCCGCCGGTTAACTGATGATGTTTTCCTTCACCGTTTTGAGAGCAAGTGATGAAAATAATTGCACATAGTAATGTGCCTGGTTGGGTCCAACCGATGACCTATATAAAACTTGTAAGTTTCGAGAATAATTCATTCTATGGGAACGTAATGCGGGATAAACATATTCTATGTTTTTTTAGACGTTAACATACCTTTTGGCTTTCATCAAGATCCGTTCAGCAGCTCTCACGTATTTCAGTTAAAACCATCCACACATCCATTCCAAAATTATAATATTATTAAAGATTCAGATTGTGATTACGCTTACACAAACACTTTCAATAGTTTTCGTTGTTCTACTCGTATAGATTAATGTGTTCAAGCCAGACATTGCCAACAATGGTAAACAATTGAAAATCGTTTTTAGCTTTCGCAGAAAAAAGTGCTGAGTTCGCTATGACTGACATGTGTGTTATTTCCAACTTGCTAACTCCTGTCAAAGTCGTATTAATGTTTGTGGAAATGTCGGATAGGCGTCGCGTGGTTCTACAAACAAACCTGTTTTTGCGTATTACGGCTTTAGCTGACGGGGATTTCGATTTTGACGTTGCGTAAATATATTTTTTTTGTAACTAAACTATGTAAATGTATTATTCTCAGCTGGTATGGACAAGTAATAGTTATTATTACTGTTTTCATCTCTGGGTTCGTGAAGAGTAATAAAGTCACGCCTGTTTGCCGGATTTGTTAGGAAACGTGTTCAGTTCTGCATCATTTTACCAGATTTCATGTACTTATTTTCTTTGGTTGTTTCTTCATTAAATATTTTTATAAATATTTCACTCATTCAGCCTACGGGAGACGGAAAAACTGGTGGGTAGTATCTAAAACTACTGTATCGATTTTGGAAATTATTTCACCACTTCATATTCCTGACCGAATAAATGCTATTCAGAACTTTTCCATGGTGTAACCCACTAAAAAGTGAGTGAAACTACGTCAAAGATTAGTTACAAATCCATCACTTCCTTACCCATGGTATGTTACTTATTTATGCAGGCATCATACAATTGAAACTCATTTCTCAACATTCCAAAAAAATATTTTCTTACCAAATTCACTAAACAAAATTAACTTTCGGAAACCCGGATCCAAAGCAATCCGTCAAACAAATGAAGTGTAAAACCCGTACCCGGTACGGATCCGTATTATCCGGTACCGGTGCGGCCGCGGCCAATTTTTCCGGATTACAGATTTACGATGTATCGGGCCGGACCGAACGGCGTCAGGGTAAAAATACGTAAATTCACATACATTGAGTTTAAGTCGGGCTATTTATTTACATGTATAGAAGGATGACTTGAAGAATGTAGCTAAGAATAGCCTGATAAATAAAACGTAAAATAACATTTACTTGATTGCTAATGTGACCAAATTATCAAAAAATGTGACGCCATATGACAAGAATTAAAACACTTTGTGTTTATTTTAATCTTTTTTAGGTCCCTATCTTTTTAAGTTATCTATGAACCTGTTATTGTTAGAAAACTAAGTATGACGTCATAATATGTCGTCATCATACATTCCTCGTAAAAATTGTTGAATAGGTAGAACAACAGAATTTTAGTTTCATTCTCAAAATGGCGTTATAAGATAATGAACGACACGTCTCTACCTACTTTCCACGATTTTCCAGACTTGAATTGAATTGAAACCTTTATTTTTTTCTATATTATACATATCAGTGAACTATTTATAAAAGTATCTTCTAGTTTTCATTCTGTTGATGATGATAAAAACCACATCTTAGTCGTTGTGAAGTAAAAAGAAATAATGCGGAAAACAAGAACATACAAGAAAAGTTTTTTCATTGCCACAAATAGAGAATTATATTTACCATCTGTTTAAAACAAGTGAATTTTGTTTATAGCCGATGAAAGTATAAATAAAACGTCACAACCCACGCTATTCTTATATTCCCCGACAATTTTCATTCCAAAGTCAAAGTCGATCGAGTTCCCAACTCCTATTACATGTCAGCATCACTTTTGACATCACCTGAGATATTACGACGAAGATATTCAACAAAATATTCAAGTCTCCACTAACGCCCTTTTACTCGAACACCGATCGACAACTTAATGAATACTGCACCGTTGGAATTTGAACTCTCACAACTGAACATAGCGTTTAAAATCCAACAGCTTAGTTGCCTAGTGAAATAGAAACATAAGTTTCGTGTCTTTACTTGAGATATATCTCGTAGTGTAATAACGTTTCATGTATGATCTTCGATGCTACTTTCCATAACTACATACTATATCTATCAGTTACGACACTTATACTGAGCTGGATCTTGTAAAGTTACGAGTAAGATAGTCACGGTAGTTAAGGTATCGTCTGCTGAAGTATGGATTATGGCTGACTTTGCTTATTTTTTCTAAGCTGTAATTTTTTCGTAATTCAGCGATAAGCTCGCATTTAACCACTATCACGTCTAATGTTAAAGAATTTTTACACTCGATTTACTAATATCTTAATTTTATTCAAGTTGTAGCAAAGGTTGCCCATTTTGTTTGCAACTCCTTGTCCAACCATGGACCATGCCCGGGTCGACGGCGCGTTGTATTCCAGGCGCGCCTCAAAAGTGTCAGCATAATGACGGCTTTGCCCCCTCTAGAGGGCTAAAGCCTGTCGGGGTCGCGGGACTCATGAATTACCGTGACCCCGGAACGTAAAGGGCTATTGAAGGAGACCGTGGATTTTAGTCAGTACGAGTCTGACAGTCCCTCCCACTCTGCCCTGGGTGGGAGGACTCATTTGAAGATTTGGACACGCTAAATAAAATGTCCCAGCAGTGGGACAGAAGTGAGACCTAATTATTTAATAAAATGTTTACCGAGCGCCAAAATATCCTTGTAGCAATATAATCTCTATATATAAAAGGAGAACTGACTGACTGACATATCAACGTACAGCCGAAACTACTGGGGCTAGGAATGTGAAATTTTGCACACGGCTTCCTATAATAATGTAGGGGAGCACTAAGAAGGGGTTTTTGGAAATTTAAACTTTAAGGGGGTGAAAAGGGGGAATTAGGAAAGTACGTAACCCACGCGGACGAAGTCGCGGGCAAAGTGCTAGTTGAACATACAGCTGTCGTTTCAGAAAGTAAAGTAAAAGTAAAATGAAATCAAATAATCGAATAATGGTAATCATCTGGATCCTTTTATCGATATAACCGCGCACATTCCAAGAAAACCGAGTGAATTTAATAAGCGACCGACTTAACATTATTCAAATAGAGGCGGGAAATTTCGTAGGCGTTTGTATAAAATTATTCAGCAGCAAGATAAGTCGAGGAAAAACAAGCGTCTCCTCGCACCATGCGCACACTGAGTGTTATTGTGAATTTAGAATAAAATAAGTGGGTAGTGGTTAGGGGACTTTTATTTGATTATTTTGGGAAAGATGAGACATTGTCCTATTTTTGGAGTTCTCTCGTCAATGGATTTTCATAATTAGATTTGATTTAATTTTGATTTGAATTGATTTTTAGATTGATTGAGACATTATCATAATTACTATGTGAAGTTTATGTATTATTTTGCTTTGAGTGAACAGGCTTAATTCTCTACAATATGAGTAACGATATTCACTGTTGATTTGTTTTTTTTTGGGGCAAACCCATTCGCAAACCACTGCAACTCCTGAAAGATAGAATCAACAGTGGCAACCACCAGAAAAGTGCCGAGTCAATGAAGCTCGACGTGTCTCTGAGAATGAATTTACCTGTCTTGGATCCTGCAACGAAATTAATCAGAACAGAACAGTGGAGGAGTAGGAAAAAATATATGTTTCCACTTCCCTCCATGCAAGCAGGAGACAACAAAACAAGGCCAATAGGCACAAAGGGACATTACAATTGGGAGAAGAAGAGGACTCTGTTGGATGTTGGCCTCCTCAAAATAATGCTATCCTGTGTATTCTCCTTTGGTAGGTAACTACCAAAGGAGAATACACAGGACGGTCGTAAGACCGTTCATTCATTCATTCGTTCATCATTTTAATGCCCTAAACGCGAAATATTTTAATAATGTTTTTACTAACTCCATCACATTCACCACAAACCGCGCACAAATTGTGGTTCTCACTCGGAGTTCTACGTAACAACCACTTTAAGTGAATATTTTGAGAGCGCGGAGACGACTGCCGTTTAAAAGCAAGAGCGTCGAACGACGGAAGATGACAGTACTCTACTTTAGTATAAGCACAGGGTAGGACAGAAGGTCGGTTTTTTACAACGAACGAAAACAGCCGTATTCGTACAGAAATCGAAAACCAGTGTTGTCAAGGTATTCCGTTTTTCGGGGAATTTGTTCATGGCGAATACCGTACTGTGTGTGTACTTGTCACTCTTCTTCTTCTCTTGAAAACTTGTACTAGAGAAAAGAAACTGTAACACTTATCATTTTTGGAAAAAAATATACAAAGGGGCAAACTCCAAAACTCAATCTTGCAAGTAGCAACCCTGCGTCAAAGCCAGTACGCTTGCACTCACTGTACGTGAAGCGTGTCTATGTGTGCGTGTGTTGTCACTCGCTGTAGTGTAGAACCTCTGTGTCTCTCTGTTCCCCTGGTAAATTCTGCTGATATCTTATATCCTACGCTTAGATTTTGGTTGTGTTTTCCTCAATTTATTTGGAGTAAACCTACTTAAATTTTGTTGTCTTGAGTACTATAATAATACGAGAACAATGTTGTTAGAAAGGAATGGTAATTGTTTCTAAGCGAAGCCTGAGTGGTTAAGTAGCTGGGCCCTACAGGCGTCGTTACTTATATGAAATGAGCAAGACTAATCTTGCGAGGAAACAAATCGGATTTTCTTGAGGAATAATTTGTTTTCTCTATTTTATTTTATTCTATAAGTAGAAGTATTGTTACTAACACCTAACACCATGAGTCTTGTTGCTCTAAATAAATGATGATATAAATTATATTGAAATTTTGTGATCACATAGGACATAAAAAAGATTCTTAAAACTTTTTTATCATTTTCCCATTTGTGTTTAAACATTTAAAAAATCCCACTGTTTATGCTGTATCGTTGTTTATTTTCAAATAATATATAATCTACAAATTGTTATCACCTTTTTTGCAAACTTTGATGTCTTAAAAAATAGTAGGTCCTACTACTTTTCCACTGTTAGTTTTTGTTAATAAACAACTAGAATTAACCCATGGCGTTGCCGTAAAATTTGGTAATTATCCCACAGGAATGTCATACCGGGATCAAAGTATCAAATGTGTTAATCTAAGTTATTCACTATGATCTGTGTACTAAATATCATGCAAATCCATTCAGTGGTTTTTGTGTGAAAGAGTAACAAACATCCCTCCATCTACCTTCTATTACTTTTTTCATCATCATCTTCTTGCTCCTTATCCTATTTTACCTTGGGGTCGGCGTTTTCTTCTTCCATTCTCTATCCCCTATCAGACGTCACAGTATCATTTACTCCTTTTTCTTTCATATCATTCCAACTTAAAAAGCAAACCGGCCTAATGCGAGTCGGACTCAGAATAATTTTATTCGTTAAAAACGAACTCTACAAATAGCAAAAAAGTAATATTTATTGTATGGGAGACCTTTGACCTTTGACAGAAACAACAGAAATAAATCATCAACTATCAGGCTTAAGGTGCATTCACACACATCAGTCACGTCACGTCGTTCGTCAGTCACGTCGCCGGTTTGACTAAATCATTGAACAATAACATCAGTCAAGTTACGGGTTGATCGCACGTGTAGCAATGTCGGTAGCACGACGCTGACTGAACTGAGACGTGACGATCCCGGGTGTGTGGGGATAAAAGTATGAAACTTGTATGGAAATATTATTTGACATGCCTGACCGGTGACGTCACTAATAGATCACGTGCCGGTGACTGACCGGTTACGTGACGTGCCGGTGACTGATGTGTGTGAATGCACCTTTAATCAGATACAGCCTTTTGACTGACGGACAGACAGACAAACGGTGGAGTCTTATTAATGGGGTCCCGTTTTATCGTTTGGGTAAGGAACCCTAAAAAATGCCATAAAACTGTCAATCGATTTCAAAACTGACAAAAAGCTCTACCTCTCTAAATCAGTAAGTGTTCAATCCATAAAACATTGGTGAACTAAAACCGACGGTAACTCTTGAAGACAAGAGTGGATCTTACGGTATTTGAACGTATAAAACAATGGATCGCAGGGAGTTAAGTGGTATCCATACTGACTTTGTATTTGGTTGAGTAAAGATTCTCCTTTGTGTAAATAGGGGCTTTGGAATTTGTATTTTCATGGGGCTTTGATATTGAACGATGTCGCAGTAGAAATTTGGGTCGCAGTACTTTTTAGATTTAAACATCTTAAAATCTAATCCAACATGCGATTTTTAATAAATAAAAATCACTACATAAAAAAAAGTAAATTTTTAAGACAGAAACGAGAAAAAAATGTAACATCTTTTATTTACGCGTTACTGTTAAAAGAAATGTCGTTAAATTATATTTATATTGATTGTCACACAGTACAGTATTGTCCTGCATTTAGATAAACTTTACAAGATAATTTATTTATTTATCTACAAACTGAAATCTCAACATTTTATTAATTTACACACCTATAAAATATTTATATTTATTTTACTTAGGATAATTCAATAATGAAAAGTATATACCTACATAACTAAAACTAGAAAGTGTCTCTACTTTTTTTTATTATTTTATTTTATTTTTAGTTTAAATGTCTTGTTGTAAATATTTAAGTTTTATTTATTTCTACAAACTTAAATCGTTTTACTACAAAAAAGTTAAACATCGGTTGAACACTTGTCTAAAAAAAGTGTCAACTGCAAAACGGCCTTTGTCGTTGATATAAGGATCGTTTTGTAGTTACACTTTTTTTAAGAGGAGTGTTCGGCAGATGTTCAACTTTTTGTAGTAAGACAGAAAAGGTCTTTATCGTTAAAATTCAAGTTAAACAATTAAACGACTTTCTTCACGATAAAAATGTCAACTACCTCCTATTTATAGCTAGTTTATACATAAAATGTAGACGGACAGACAGATGCCATAAAAGAATATAATTAAGTATGCTTCGTTCTTTGATGTCCTATGTTCAGCAGACTGCGAAACTTATAGAGGTGATGAAAAGATTCAAAGAAACCTGCTCATTGGTTTTAATTCCTGGTACTAATTAATTTATAGTCTGTGAACTTGTCTTTAAGTTATTTGACTGTTTTTTTATGTTCTTAATGGTTCACAATAGTGGAGATTGAATACATCGAATTATATTTTTTATCGCTTCTGTATGAGTAGTATAGTAAAATGTAACGGAAGTGGAACATGATTGGTGTATTTGAGAATAGATAGTCAAATCTAATAGCGCGCGGTGGTAGAATGAACTGTCAGATGGTATCGCAACTCTTGCCAAGATCAGTCTTTAGGCCTGTCTAGAAAGCTGCAAGTTTCTGAACATTGGTAGCTTATACCAAAGTTCAGGAACTGTTGCAGAGGTCTGTCTGTGTATAAGTTTATTATTCCAAAGTTTTTCTTTATATTATCCCTAATACGTATCAAACTAGTGTAACAAATCAAGAGCAGGCCCTTCGAATCGTACGAGATAATCTCGTATTCCGCTACCAGAATAGTCCGGAAGAGCAAAACTCAAACCAAAACGTGTATTCTGGGTCACTTGCGTGCAACAGAGACGAAAATATCAAAAATACTAATGCAAGAAAGAGAAAGGACATACCCTAACGACTCCTCATTTTGACATCCTGGATGTTTATATTTATAGTTTCTGTGAATTGTTCAAAGTAGGTATTAATTTCTCGTCTTCGAACATTACTTGGAATTTCGTTACTACACGGTTGATCGCGGGAGTTTTGATTCCTGTTCATTGTTAATTACATGAAGTTAACCTGTTTAGATATTCACTCGACAGGCGTTTGACCCAGTCATTTTGCTGACAGCTCCATGAGGCGTGGGACATGACGCGCCGTCAACTTGGACTTGATCATTGATGCCCGCTCCGAATTTGGCCGAGAATTGCGATTTCTGTAGCCCGGGGCTTATTGCGCCTTCTCCTTCTCTTTTGTAGAAGGAAGAGCTTGCTGCTTGCCCATATCCCGTCGCTCAAAGAAAGGGATCTAATCTCTAAACACGATACCCGTGTTTTCGGCCTTAGTTGCGGGCGTTTTGACAACGACCCCTAACAAAGAATGAATGATATTACAATGTACTACATTTTTTAAATGCCATTTGATGTAATGGCATAGACACTAGCGCCGCGGCAAAAGGATTTTAGTCGTGGTGATATTATTAGTCCACAAATTTAATTATGACGTTAGTTACATTCCTACATCCGGGTCCGTCCCATGTCTTTGTTCACGGACTTAGGAAGTAGACTAACTGGACGTGTAAGGTCGCCGCTACCAATCGCCTCCGATGTAAAAACCATTTTGAAAAGATTTCCTGGAAACATTTTGCTCAAACAATGTTTATCTATTTGCGAATCAGGGTCAACGACAGTGCCCACGTACCCATTTAACACAATATTGAAAGCTATTCAGTGATGTGGAAGTAAACTGGAATTTCATTAAAATAACATCAGTTTTGCAAACGGATAGTTTAACTTCAATAACTTAATTTGACCGCTCACTGGATGTTCAATAATTAATTAGGAATTTGTGTAAATGCCTTTGAAAGTGTACCGATTCTGTAAAACGAGATTTTTACATATTACAACATAGCATATAGAGTTAAAGTGTATTTTGCTTCTAGCAACGATATTTTGGTACAGCTAACAGACTTATTGGTTGATCTTCAAGGTAAAGCTGCACATGTCGAGGTCAGTCCTTCGTTAGTTGTTCGGAAATTGCATACCAAGTTTCCTAAATACCTTGGGCAATACGCTAAGCAGTTAGGCCCAGCTTTAACTAGTAGCGTGTTTTTGGCAGTTACAGTTAGTCAGACCCTGATAGTACTGGGTAATAACCCAGTTTACCTGTATCCAGTAAACACTGAAGCCGACCCCAGCAAAGTAGATAATGATAACTTATATCCTATTTTTAGAAATTTTATTTATACTCGAATTTATTAAATATTGACAAACTAAATACCGAATAACGTTTGACACTAGTTCTGTATATCAGAGAATTAAGACTGTCAACTTAACACCCATTGAGCCGTCTAATTACGTTAAAAAGTTAATGAAAGACTTATCAAACTGATATAATCAGATGACACGACCATCAATCAAAAAACCCCATCCCACAGCTAAATACACTATTAATATAAAAAATCATCCCCTTTAACAGGACAAAAAGTAATATCTTGATAAACTTACAACATTATTTAATATTATTAATGGCTAAACAAGTGGAGTAAATCGAACAATTAGATCGTCCGTCACGGACACAATCAAAGAATTATATTTCTTATTAACTGGGGACGAAAGACTAAAGTGCCGTACTTATGACTCTTTCATTACGATCGTATCAAACAATTGACCCCTATATGGCGTCAATTGGGTCTCGGGTTTTTGGTACAAACGTTGGGGTACATCTTAATGGTACATTAATTAAAGTAGACCTCAAATTGATGATGTCTCTTTGATCTGGAGCCGTAAGTGCTTACTCAAGATTGTATTATGTATGTACCTAGTTCAATTGTATTGATGGGTGTAAAGGTGCGTGTACACATATCAATGACACGTCAAGTCACCGAGTAGTCACGACGTTATGAAAGTGAGTTTGTGAATAAGTTGTCAGTTTCATACCGTAAATACATGGAATTTTATACTACCAATGTTAGTAAGATGAATGTACAAAGTAAAGGGACAAAGTGTTTTTTTTTCCGCACTAATTTCAACGCAAGAGTAGTTTAAATTTTGCTCCGCTTTTGTATCAGACTAGCACTTTGCCCGCGACTTCGTCCGCGTGGGTTATGTACTTTCTTAATTCCCCCTTTTCACCCCCTTAAAGGTTAAATTTCCAAAAACCCCTTCTTAGTGCTCCCCTACATTATAATAGGAAGCCGTGTGCAAAATTTCACATTCCTAGCCCCAGTAGTTTCGGCTGTACGTTGATATGTCAGTCAGTCAGTTCTCCTTTTATATATATAGATTAATTGACAATTCCGTTTGATTTCGGAGCGTCCGTGTTTTTATTTCAAAAATCCAGTGTTATTGCTTTAATAATGGTAGCAATTATCCTTTTAAATCTAAATAGCTCTGTCCAATTACATTTTTTTAATCGTGTTATAATCATCAAAATAATGAGTCCGTGCACTTGGGGCGGGCCCAGAGGGACTATCTTACTTGTAGTGACTAAAATCTACAGTGATCCTTCAATAGAACTTTACGTTCCAGGGTCACGGAAACTTGATGAGACAGTCGTGTGACCCCGGCAGCTCTTTGAGACGCGTGTGGACACGACGCGCCGTCGATCCGGACATGGTCCATCATCGGACGGCGAGTCACCCAATACTCACCATTTGCATGCCCGCGTAACACTACGTACTCATAACAATACACGTATAGACGAACAGTGTATTGTACCATTGTCTTACAACTTCTAAGAAAGTATATTTTTGGACATAACTGATCGCGGAAACTCGCTAGGTGCTACATTCACTGGACTGTTCATGGGGTGGCTGAAAAAGGTTAAATATGGGCGTCTGCTCCTGACTTCACTTTAATAAAATGACTTTGAACAATTTAATAGAATTGAATATATTTTTGTGATGTTATTTCGATTAAATAGAAGAAAAGAAAGACTGGACAAGTGCGAGTAGGACTCGCGAACGCATGATTCCGTACTGTCCATCTACTGTCCATCATATCTCTATAAAAAAGCCAAAATCCCGTTTGTTATATGAGAGCCCATTTAAACTATTTATTTCATTCTGTTTTTAGTATTTGCTGTTGCTGTAAAATTTCAACTGTCTCACTATCACGGTTCATGAGATACAGGCCGCTAACAGACGTACGGACGGACGGACAGACCGACAGATAGACGGACAGGCGGAGTCTTCGAAATAGAGTACCGTTTTACTCTTTCGGACACAAAAAAAAATGTACAGGGTGTAAGAGACATCGACGCACAAACGGATACCATGGGTTCAGGACATGATTCTGGACCCCCCCTCCGTGTTGAAATTTTTTGTCGGTTTTTTCCTAATTTTCTCATGATTTTTTGAGTTTTTTTTTTTTACTTTAGAATGTTCATAATCGTTATTCTTACTTAACCCAATGATATCTTCTATATATATAAAAGGAGAACTGACTGACTGACATATCAACGTACAGCCGAAACTACTAGGGCTAGGAATGTGAAATTTTGCACACGGCTTCCTATTATAATGTAGGGGAGCACTAAGAAGGGGTTTTTGGAAATTTAACCTTTAAGGGGGTGAAAAGGGGGATTTAGGAAAGTACGTAAACCACGCGGACGAAGTCGCGGGAAAAGTGCTAGTTATTAATAAATAAAAAAGTAATTATTTTATACTTTCACTAAAAGTAGCAATGTAAATAATACTAGGAATGGGTGTTTTCTCAGCTGTTTATAAAAGGTCATCGTATACCTAAATACTGTGTCCAGTACCGCAGTACCTGTAGTACCTAATGCGCAGCAAACTATTAAAAAAAAATTGGAACGAAACCGATGAAAAATTCCAACACGGGGGCGTCCAGAATCATGTCCTGGACCCAAGGTAACCGTTTGTGCGTCGATGTCTCTTACACCCTGTATATATATTCATTTCATGTGATACTTTTCTACGAATCTTTTCGGCTTTAACAATGAACCAACTTCGGTTGTGGAGGTCAGATAGAAACATGAAAGTGACTGCAACGTACAGTCACGAACATGCAAACACTTAACAAAATTCAAACGCAATTTACTCGTGAAATACTGGTCTCCACTTTGAAATAAGACCTATTTCGTAATAGGCTTCCAAAATAGTTTTCTAATGAAAAGGTAAAAGTTTTATCAATATGGTAGCAGAACATCGCTTTTGAATACTGCTTAGTGTAAACATACTATTGCTCGTGACTGTACTTTTTTTTTTTTTTTTTGCGTGGTAAAATCATCAAATGAGTCCTCCCACCCAGGGCAGGGCGGGAGGGACTGTCAGACTTGTACTGACTAAAATCCACGGTGTCCTTCACGAGCCCTTTACGTACCGGGGTTACGGTGATGGGTAAGTCCCGCGACCCCGGCAGGCTCTGGCCCTCTACAGGCCCCGTCAATGTGCTGACACTCCTTGAGGCGCGCGTGGAACACAACGCGCCGTCGACCCGGGCATGGTCCATGGTCGGACAGCAAGTCGCCCATTACTCGCTGCCCGCATGCCCGCGCCTACGGTGGCCGGAGATCGTCCTGTGACGTCCGACGCCGTGGGCGTCTACCACTGCGGCTGGGATGGAGGGAGGACGCTGTCCTCTCCCTCAGGCGGCCCGCCTCCTCCTTCACGAGCATGACTGCTTCGCAGAAGGAGGCGACCGCTTCCCACTCCGTCTCGCCCCGCAGCATGGCCTCGACCAATGCCGGGCGCGAGAGGTCTCCGCCTATCGCCGTCGTGAGGACACGGCGGTGCTCTGCCCAAGCGGGGCAGTCCTGCACCGTATGCTCCACCGTGTCCTCCGGACGATCCTCGCAGTGGTGTCGTGACTGTACTTGAGAAAAGGCTATGATGCTAATGATGATTTCTGATTCGACGTGATTGATGTGTGTGCATGAACCTTAAGTAGGTATGTTTAGAGTAGCTAATTGCTCTGCCGCGGTTACTGACGCAGTTAGTGGAGTCATCAATATGATATATTGATTATGTAATGTTCGCTTTATGGGTCTGTTAGATCAGCTATCGAGAAATGTATTAGCGTTACTTGTAATTACGTTGAAATTATTAGTGTGTTGTTAATTAGTCTGCTTTAATACTGAATTGTATGCGATATTCTCTCACTCAAGCCTTTGTCAAACAGATAGGCACAGCGAATGCGAAGCGAGAGGTTCTCATTTGTAATGTATGGAATTGTTTGAATCCAGTCACATAGAAAAGCGAAAGCGATCCGATAGCGTGACTGAACCGATGCGGAGACGTGGCGAAGGCGTATTTGCTCTGTTTAACGTCGTTCATAAAAAGCCAGCTAATTCAATTGCCACGCCTCGGTTCGCTGCACCCAGTTTGACGTCTCGTATCGGTTCGTTATCACTTCGGACTCGGTCCGGTTCGCTTTCGCCTGTCTGTTTGACAAAGGCATCACTGGTATTCCAGCGACTGACTTGAGTCCATTGTCTATAATATTGCATTCTTTGCAATTTGGATTTTCGAATTAGATACATTTCTCAATGTTGACATACAAAACAAAATTGATAGAGTGACGATAAAAATCGCTTTAACATTGATAAAAGTAACATAATAACTTCTTTACAATGCAAGTATCAGTATTATAAGGATGGCTTATACCTTCGCTAGAGGCTAATAAACCTATGATTACAATAAAATGAAGCAACGCCGCCAGTCTCTTCAACACATTACTAGCTGAAAGCGTTCAGGAGCAGTTTTTAGTTCTCGTAGTTCAATATGAATACAATTTTTTGGCGTTTTAATACTGTTTTCATTACCACTGAGTCTGTTTGAATTGTATCTAGTATCTATTGGTTAAATCCAGCTTGTTATCAAGAAAACAACTTGCGCATTAATGTCATTGTCACATGAAAGAAAAAAATATTTTGGTACGATCGGCAAAGTTGAATCATGACCCCATTTTGACAATAAATTGTTTGAATCCATCAAAATAACAAAGATCAAGGTCGTTATCTGTATGTTTACGCGAATGTATACTTAATTGTATTTGAATGTCTGTAAGAAAATAAGCTTATGGTGGGTCATGCATGATTCAACTTTGTCGATTGTACATTAAAAAATAGGTATTTTTGGGGAGTCAGAGAATAATAAATAATGCAAGCACTATTTATTATTCAACAACAAGTGTTTCAAAACATAAATGGATTTTAAAACAAACAATAGTTCGTATAATGCAGCAAAACGAAAGACAAAAGAAAATGTTAGGTTTAAAAGATAAAAGAGCCATTCATCATTCTTATTTAATTTGTGAGAGTAATATTTCACATTATTTACATGAAACTAGGACCTACATTTATTTTAAAGTATAATATTCCATTTCTCATTAAGGTTACTCTTATTAAAATAACTTGGTATTCATTTCAATTAACTAAACAAATAGCTTGATTAAAAACATCCCCTAATTGTGTTATATGTTTAATTAATTACTTCGAAAATCTGTAATTGGCTCCCATCAACTCGTTGTTTCCTAATTATTTAATCTTGATAATTCTTTATCCTCCCGCTCTGCCCTGGGTGGGAGGACTCATTTGATGATTTTACCACGATGAAAAAAAAAGATTAACTTTAGAAGACTTTTATAAATAACAGACTATTTATCAATATAACTTTTTTTTAAAGTATGTCGTTCTGAGTCTAACAATATCGAATTTTCTCTTAAACTCTGCAATAGCTTATATAAATTAGACTCAACAATTTAATCTCAACCACAATATCTCAAGTATTATCAACGAACCCTTCAACTGCAAACACCACTAAATAACAATAATTATTAACCACAAACATAATAAATGTTAATAACGATAAACATAATCCTATCCGATTTGAAGAGGAAATTACATCTCGATAGTATCTTGTGGGCCTCTCATTCATTATCTGAATTAGGGGTGGGTATCTGCTTGATTATGACAATGAAGTGATTTTCATAACCTAATCGGTATTGTTATTGCTTTGTTATTTCGATGTATTGGTGTTGAATACATTTTGTGGTTGAACTTTGTGTTCAATTTGCTGATTTGGGGGAGGCAATCAGTTTTGTTTTGTTTCGTATTATTTTTGTTGAATGATTAAAATTCTGTTTTTGGGATTCGTCTTGTAAAATACGTTATAATTTATTATCTCTACCATGAAGTTTGAGAGTGAGGATCTGTTGTTCACTTTTAATTTAAAGCCAGAAGTTACGAGGTTATTTATGTTAGACAATATCAACTAAATAACGTACCTATTACTGAAAATATTACTAGTAGTTTTTACCTTTAAATTCACTTTTAAAAATAAATCATAATTATGTTTGTTACTATTTGATCGTATTAAACTGATAACGCTCAGGAAGTTGGTTACGCTATTATTTTACTAACATAATTAATACAGACCACAAAAACCTACACGTAAGCCCAAAATCTTATTAAAAATCTATGTTCAGCTGGTAACTAAATTATCGATGAGACCATAAATACACATTAAACTCCGTGGGAGGGCGCCACTCGAAAGTAATTATAAATTATAATAATGTAAACGCGTTTGATGTGACGAAAACAGATGGTGACGTTCGTGGCGATTGATAAAGGTGAACTGTCGCGGCTGACTGGGGTTATAATAGTTATTTATGCAACTGTTGTATAATCAGGGGTATTAAAACACGAATGTGGGTTTATCACACGAGGCGTAGCCGAGTGTGATAATAGTATCACATGAGTGTTTTAATACCTAATTATAACGGTTGCATACAAGACTTTATCTACAA
The DNA here is from genome assembly GCA_943136025.2 of Agrotis puta. Lineage (NCBI taxonomy): Eukaryota > Metazoa > Arthropoda > Insecta > Lepidoptera > Noctuidae > Agrotis > Agrotis puta. The sequence continues at coordinate 3,652,660 of OW964168.2, forward strand.
TCATGCTGTGAATCCTCTATAAAAGATTCTCATAACATACCATATTCGCATACCTTATTCGAGTAAAAAAATGGCGGGATATAACACGATAAGACGAGTTGTTCTTTTTTCAAAATTTTAGCGATCTGGTGGTGAAAATGTCATTGCATGAGAATGTTCTTTTTTTGAAATTCATTATAACACGCGTTTGGATGATATAATGATCATTATATCATTGAGTGTTTTAATGTTGGCAATAAGCTAATTGTTATAGGTTCTTTTATAGAGGATTAATAGCATGATAGTAGATAAAATTTAATAAATTAATTACTGTTTGTTTTATGATATCGTGAAGTATTTTAGGGTTAGGTGATTAAAAAGTTTGGTTCCATTATAAATTATTTTGGGTGTTTTTTATGCTGTTGCCTCATCAAGAGTCAAATGTTATTAAAATTAATAAATAATAAACGACGCACTTTGAGTGCCTATTTTGAAAAGCTTGATCAAAATAAATAATTAATAGAGTATAGGTTTATCCAGCTAATACTATTAGATAGTCCACTACGTTTTCAGCATATTATTTTTATCTATAACCATAATTTGCCTAGTCTTTTTCAAATTAAACTAAAACCGACTAGGAAGAGAATCAACCAAATGCATGCTCAATACCATGTTATATGGAGCGACTGCGTAATCATTTAATCACCCAAGAATACCACCACCCTAAAAGTTATATTTAAATCATCAAATGAGTCCTCCCACCCAGGGCAGAGGGAGGGACTGTCAGACTCGTACTGACTAAAATCCACGGTGTCCTTCAATAGCCCTTTACGTTTCGGGGTCACGGTAAATCTTGAAACCCGTGACCACGACAGGCTTTGGCCCTCTAACCCAACGCGCGTGGAACACAACGAACTATCGACCCAGACATGGTCCATGGTCGGACAGCGAGTCGCCCATTACTCGCCGCTCGCATGCCCGCGCTTACGGTGGCCGGAGATCGTCTGCCGACGTCCGTCGCCGTGGGCGTCTACCACTGCGGCTGGGTGGAGGGAGGACGCTCCCTCTCGCGGCGCGCCCTAAAACATACATGAGAATAAATTACAATCTCACTTGGTTATTAATTATTGGCATCTACAATAACTTAAATATCTTTATACCAAGAAAATTAAATTAACACAAGATATTTTTATATTATTGATTCTATTATTATTACACAAAGGTATTGATTCCCCTGTCATCGCAACCCGAATACCACAATGTTGTAACCTAATATTATCATTAGCGATGAAAGGGTTAGAATAAGGGTCGATCTTAATTATTGTTAACGTCAAATACTACGTTCATCTTGATCTACAAATGGCGGTGAATTGGGTTACATTTGATTATGATACTTAAATGGATAATGTTAAAGTAAAATATTGAATAACATTTTTTTTGTACTAATATTTAGTGACTCTCGCGATTTCGATCGCAATAATTCAAAATTCGACAATCAATTTGGATAGTTCATGGCGCCATCTATTAAAAATTATTTTTTTCGGTGCGATTAAAGTTACATTTTACAACTGACAATCTATATGCAAAATTTCAAGATAATAGATAATAGTGGTTTAGACGGAAGGTAACAAATTAACTAAGGTAGTCTTGCATATGCATTTTCACGGCTACTGATTGTTACACTAGTTTGGATAACGATTATTAAGACATCTTAGAAGAACATTGGCACTGGCATCGTTTTTTTTTATCGTGTATAATCATCACATGAGTCCTCTCACCCAGAGCAGGGTGGGAGGGACTGTCAGACTTGACTGACAAAAATCCACGGTGTCCTTCAATAGCCCTTTATGTACCGGGGTCACGGTAATTCGTGAGTCCGGCGACCCCGGCAGGACACTGGCATCGTTAGTGAGGTTTTTCGGAAACGTCAGGTGTATAGTACTTACCGTTTATAAATAGATGTTATGAACGTGGTCGAGATGAAAGGAGTACGAAGGATCGTAACGGGTGTCGTTCTGTAATTTCTACCTACGCCCATGGGAAATATGCGTGAGTGTATATGTATGTAAAATAAGGTTGATTTGATTCCTTGACGGAAAAGGGAAAAGTTCTATCATAAACTTTGTTTTATTTGTATCATGTGATAAATTTTATTTATTTAACATAAGTGCTATTTCTTTGAGTTGTTGGCAATATTTGTATCAGAATTATATATTATGATAATGAACAAATTTAATAACGTGAATAGAAGAGAAATAATTACAATTTTATGCTGCAATTTCAGGATGAAGGTTTAAAAAACCAAATGAAACTTGTAAAAATCTGCAGACGCAATTAAAAAAAAAAATATCGATGCGAATATACAATTTCAGATAGCTGAAATAACTTTATTTAAAGCTAACCAGTAACAGGAAACCACAGACACGGGAAATGTTTTTTTTTGTTTTTTTTTTATTGGTCGTTTTGTTTATTGGCTGTCGAACAAATGAATTTAGCAAAAAGTATTCACCCGCAAAAGAAAACCAATAAAACTTCAAAATGAAAGACCTCAAAATTCCTTTACAACTATCGTAAAGAGAAATTTTTCATGAAAAGGGTCCATTAAATGGGATAAATTCCAGAGAGTCTGGTGGAAATCTGTGCAGAATTTTCGCAATCAAAATATTTTTCGACGCGACCGCACATTGCCTGAAGAATTCCGTGGGAGACGGCAAATGATTTATTTTAATCGATTGTTTACTAAGAGAAATCTGTTGGCTGAATCGTTTTATATGAAGTAATAAAATTGATAAAAAGTGAATAATGGATGTTGGGTGAGACTGTTTATGTGCTTTGTTATTGGAACGGTTGCGAGAGGTCAACATAAGTGCTAATGGTGTTGTAAATAAGTTGGAGGTTATCATATCTGGTTTGTGATATTCCTGTAGCCTCCTAAAGGAACTTACTTCTTAGGGAAGGATTTATACCCAGTGGGCAGAGAATGTCATTTTTAGGTTAGATTTTGATTTTCGACGGTGTTTTTTCTCATATTATTATTTAGAAATTAAAATTAAAACGTTGTTTTGGATTCTTTAGAATCTTGAGGTATGTCTTTTTCCATTGTTCACACTAATTGAACTACATGCTCAAGCTCAAACTTAACACAGATTTTAACGCTCTTTTCCCGACCCCACTGCACTCAAAACTAAACTTTCACTAAAATGTAAATAAAAAGCAATATCGCCTGCAACAAACAGTGCCATTCAGCTCAGACACTACGTGAGCAACACTACTGCATAATGTGGTCATTAACGAAACGCGTTACTACTGCACGTGCGATGCTTTCTGATTACACTACTGTTGTACTGAAACACTAGGATTTCAGCTCATTTACAAGGATCAAATGTAAAAATTCATCCTTTTTATCTGCGACCACATTTTGGCTAATCACTTGTAACAACAAAAAAATATCACGATGTTATTTGACTTTTTACAATAACTTTTTTTCGGAATTTCCTTTTTGTTATAAGTATACTTAAACAAATACTCGGTAATTCTTTGTTCTAAATAAATTATACGCAAACTACAAATGCTATTAGTACTACTAGAATAGTTAATCACGCAAATTTTAATTGAATCAGATGTGAGTTCACATTTTAAATATTTCATTGCCCTGCCTTTACCAAAATTTAGTTGGGAGTCACGGCAGCATCTTTTTGTTATTCTTCTCTATAATCGATTTTCTTGTGTCGATTTTTATAGCAATTTTATCTTTCATATATACATGAAATCTTTTTTTTTTTAAGTGAAAACTTCTTTAACGGCGTTGTGCACTTTTTATGAGTAAAAATGTTAAACTCGCGTCAGAACACGTGACCTTATCTAAAATTCGTAACACGGCGCAGGGCGCTTGCGCGAATGTTCGTGTGTTTATTACTATTCAAGTTTTCACTTCTGCCGGCACTCCCAGAGTGCAACCCGTCGTTTTTTTTATCGATGTTATCCTCAGCATCACAATATGCTCATACCATGAAAACTGGTTTACATACAACAAATTGAATTCACCTAAAGCACTTTACCAAGGATTCCAGTTAATCTACAGAGTTCTATATTACCATTTACCAAACACCGCCAAACTCAAAGTGTATGACTGTCTCTGCAGTATTTGCAGTTGTACTAACTTTCCCTACAACACAACTAATCTAGTACGCACTCGTCTATTTAAGCTCACCGTTTGGCGAGTCGCCAACTAAACATGAATCATCCACTGTGCTGTCAATGAAACATAATCCGATCATTTCGTTAAGTGACTTGTTACATTATCCTCTACTTGAATTGACGGATTTTGAAATGTAACACAACGACGGTTATGTTTTGGAGGGTTATGTTTAACGTCAACTGTTGGAGTAATGGAGTAATTAGTTTTAATGTTATGTTGTTAGGTATGATTATCGTTTGCATGTCCTTGTCTTGTGTTACTTGTGGGGGTTGTAACATCTTTTTTTTCTTATCCTTCTGTCAACAATCACTCATTCATTTATCTTTCTTTTGGGTCTTCTTTCTTCCCGTTTATCAGCATTTTATGTTTAACATTATATTCTGTTGACTCTTTAGAGATTTTTTTTATCTTCTTCATCTTACAATTTATATTACCTACTCAATGTAATTTGATTTCAACATTCATTTTTGTAATCCAGGAGTGGTATATTCAGTACTTTGTAACTTATAATAATAACAGAATCTATTGTACGACAAAATCAAATGATGCCATTTATTTTAGCCACCAAAGTTGTTTAGTCATTCACAATTTCACCGCCATTGTAAATTAAGGTCGTCACCCATATATCCATTGGCTTTGTTGAAACCGTCCCCTGGTCTCATCCAGGGCAGTTAGTTTTCTGTGGAACGGTTTATACGACGCGTTTTAACTAACGCGGGCTATATTTGAATGGGAGTGAACAAGGCTCGTTACTCACTTAGGAATTAGTGTGGAAAAGGTGCTTGGAATAAATCCTGAGCGTATTTCATAGTTGCCGGAAGAAATTGAAGACTCCATTAAAATTTCTTCTCCTGTGTAACTATACAGACTTTGGTACCACAGAAACAGTGAAATCTTACTTTTCTTTCCAGTTTGTGATTACAGCCAGGTTATTCTCGTGAATTATTATCACCCATAGCCTGTTCTCACCCAGTGCTGGCTACTCTTTCCTTTTTCAAGTTTTTAAGTCTATGCGAGTTCGTGCCGACAACAATAACGTTCAGTATGTATGAACGATAAAATCCGCGGGCAAAAGCTAGTATTTCATAAATCCTTCAGATATTTTAATAAAACTCAAGCTTGAAACGCGCATACAAGTTTAAACTTAAGTAATTTGAATAACAATTTGTACTGGCTCTATTCCAAGACATGAATCAGTAAGTTTGATTTCAAACAATTTGTTACAATTAACAAATCCAGAATTACCATTTTTCATTACAACTTCAACTCTATCCACTGTCTTTTTGAGTCTGTTTTTGTGAACCTGAATGGTAGTTATAAAGCTAATGTCTTCTTAACTAGCAATTTCACTCCGGTTTCCAGGATTTGAAACGACCTCGTTAACAAGTAGATATTCATGTACAGTATATTTTTGCTTTCTTATACCTAATTATCTTGATATGCTTTATTTAACGTTGTAATATTTGTAAATAATTATGAGAAAGATTCACAAAATGCTGATATTATTAAAAAAGACAGAAATAGTTATTATTTAATATACAGAATAGTTATAATTATAAATTAATAAAATGTGAGTTTTATGGGATGACATGTGACGCATGTGACAACGAAAGTGATGGATATGAATATGTATGGATGGTATGGAAGACGCAGGCCAAAGAAAAGATAGAATAAAAGAAAATGAAGTAAAATAATGTCCGACAGAGAATGGAAGAAGAAAACGTGTGCCGACCTCAAATAAATCGAAACAAGGGCAGGAAGATGATGATAGTGAAATACAATCGGTTAAACAAACGATAATCAAGCCAGGAATTTATAATTCCAACTCCATAGCAGGTGTGACACATGAATGATGTTCCCCAAAATAATAATGTAAACAAATTACTCAGTAATTTTCCAGTTCAGTGTGTTTATCTAATTATAAAGTAAACGGGTAATCCTCATAATGTATGAGGGTCCTTTCAGAATAAACGACACGTTATAACAATTTTAATTATCACGAGTAATTCTAGGGACGTAAAGTTTTATAAATAGGTTTAATTTTTTGGCAGTTATACCTTATTTCCTTTGTTTTGTGTACGGATTTCAGAATGGGTAAAACTTGGTTAATTTAACAACAATGTTTTTGTGTTGTTATTTCCAAGTATATTTGTTTTCTTCTTTGACAAAGTCAGACCAGAGTTACTTATATTGAATGCTAAAGTTTATCAGAATTTATATACGGATGTTTATTGCTCTTTCACTCAAAAACTATAGAATAGATTTAGATGAAGTTTTGTAAAAGTTATAATGATTGTTTAAATAGTTTATAGCGTAAACTAGCTTATACGATCAGGGAGTGTTTAGTGTTAGTGGATAAGTTTAAGGAATCATCTCTTTGTGTTTAAAACGGGATATTTACCATGTTCATTATTTGTTTTGAGTTTCCGATATTTCAGCACTGTTACAAGCGCCATGATCGCGGATGAACACCGATATTACATAAACACTAATATTAGTAACAGTGACCATGTCAGTCTAAAAAATTATATAGTCTCTTTGAGTTTACACCGCCTAATACTCGTTATTCTCCTAAAACTGTAAAAGGTTAACAAGGTAGATTTTTAGTCAGTAAGAGTTTGATAGTCCCTTCCGCTGAACCCAGGGCGGGAGGACAATAATGCACCAACAAAAAATAAAACAGGTATGTATTATATCGCACCAGTGCCAGCGGGGTAGGTGTGAAAACCTAATAAATAAAGAAACGAACTCACTTTCACCTTTATAATATTAGTTGGAATAAATAATAAGACAAAAACGTTTATAAAATGAAAACTACTTAGTCAAACTGAAGAGTCAAATTGGTATTCGGTGTACAAACATGAATTGAAAACCTCCGTTTTATTCAAGTAAGTTTAATAGTAAGATTGCAGTAGCAATTTATCTTCAACACATTTTCGTGTATAATACACACTATTTCTGAACTTATCCCAAAATTCTAAGCCTTTTCGCTCCCAACAAATGTCTTATCATTCTTGTTCAGAATGTGGGTACATTTATATGGGCCTTAATCGTAAACTGACAGTGCGGGACGATTAGCGTAAAATCATTAAATTTTCGGTATAAGCGCCCTCGGGCGGTGTTAATACCGTTTTATCTGTCGTCAGGAGAAACATTTATTGTTACGCTTCATTTTTAATAGCTGTTATAATTTTTATTCCTGTTATTATAATGATGGCTTCATTTTCTTTAATTATTACCATTCATAAAGCTTTTAACAGAAATGTTGTAACTGTTTCTGCGAATTATATTTTTAGTTGAAGTAAATTGGAGCTTAAAGCATTTAGTAATTGAGGTGCCGTTCGTAAAATTTCGCTTGAAGGATTATGAGCTGCTCGAATGAGTTTTGATTGCAATAAATGGCCTATATAATTGAATCTTAGTCAAGCTTTTATTATTTAATTTTGCTATACGCGTGAAATATTTTGAATACCTTTGGAATTAACTCTATACATATATATGATTGATAGAAATAGATTAGAGCGATAACTTGGAATTTATTAATAGCGACAAAACCCAATACTAAATGTGGCCAAATAATTCCCCAGTCTCCGAAAAAGCTAAGGACTAAATAAACCTTTTGACAAATAAAGGTAACAAAATCTATATTTAGCGGAAAATATCAAGGGAAAATACCTTTCCGATTTTGTTATAATTTTATACCGAAACCTCGATCCAAACGTTCCATCTACTTTTAATATTTCGAGTTTACAGATGCGTTTCGGAAACTTTCTCTAACTTTTCAAATTTGTCTCAACGAGCAATTATAAGTTTCGTTTTAACCTCGAATTGAGTTAATAATCGTGTTTTGCGTTAAAGCCTTTTGAGTCCTGGGATTTTGCTAGCTGAAAATAATTTTCTTGGAAAACGTTTTGGAGAAATAGGAATGTTATTTACATTTACTAGTTAGGTACTGTTTTTCTTTAGTTCTTCGTTATTGAAGTACAGGATAGGAGGGAATGTCAGACTTATACTGACTAAAATCCACGGTGTCCTTCAATAGCCATGTGTGGAGTTTGATTTTCCATAATAAAACGATATGTACTTTAAGTTTGAAGTTATTAGGTTTTTACAATTTTGCAAACAAATAACGTTCTCTTGCTGGAGGTTTTATTGAATAGATGACAAAACAGGAAAATGAAAATAACATATATATACCTAACTAAATGTTAATATTTATATAAGGTACTAAATTAAAATGTAAACTAAAACTGTTATTAAAATAAAAACACAAAAAGGGGAAGAGATACTTAGGCGTCATGTGACTTTAAATTAATGTCTGTAAACGCAACTACGATACATAATAAATTCATAGTGGTAGGCAACGTTTTACTAAACAAATGTAAGTATGACTTTTCCTTTATTGTGATACATATCCAAATACCAGAAAAAAGAAATTCCGTTTCTTTAAAAAAATGTGAACCCCATTTTGTCGTTATATCATTTCACGGGAGAATGATTTCTTTGAAAAGGAAAAATATTAACCTGGTGAGGACCCGGGCACTTTGTACCCGAATAAGGATATAAATAATCAATAAGGAAGACGACAAAAATAAATAATCCTGTTTATTGATGAAGATTAATAATATAAACGTGAACCCAAAGAGTCCTATGATAACATCATAAAATAAATAATGTGTCTTTTTGAACTACAACAACAGAGAATACCCGTATTTTACAATAAATAAACACAATATTATAATTATCAAAACTAGTAAAACATTTAGTATTCATTGATTATGTAGCTTTCTGTTTGTAAAAGAGTTAAGAAAACTGGAGTGTCGATTAAAAGATGACAACCAAGGCATAAGCTTTTCTGATGACCTCTTGATATATCCAAAAGTTTTTCTATCTTCAGTCATTAGCAACTGAACTGTTCTAAGAATAAAGCTTCAAATTCCTTAATCAATCGATTCAGCCAATCGCAGTCTACGGCTGGACATAGGTCTTCCCAGGCTGCGCCACTGACTGACTGTCCCAGCCACTTTCTTATGCCTTTGTCAAACAGACAGGCGAAAGCGAAGCGTTTCCGAAGCGATACCGAACCGAAGCGAGACGTTAGTCCGATAGTTCTGTCACGCTATCGGTTCTCTTTCGCTTTTCTATGTGACTGGATTCCAACAATTCCATACATTACAAATAAAAACGCCTCGCTTCGCATTCGTCACGCCAGTCTGATTGTCAAAGGCTATTTATAGCCTTTGGTCCATCTAGCGGGGGGGCACAACTACCTCACCTGGCTAAAATAGTTTTTGAAATTCAGTCCCACGGAACAGAAAATCCAACTACGATTCCTCCGCTTAGCAACTTGTTCCATTTTCATCGCAATTTTGTTTTTTTTTTTATCTTGGTAAAATCATCAAATGAGTTCTCCCACCCAGGGCAGGGCGGGAGGGACTGTCAGACTTGTACTGACTAAAATCCACGGTGTCCTTCACTAGCCCTTTACGTACCGGGGTCACGGTAATCCCTTGGTCCCGCGACCCCGGCCCCGATCGCTAATAGCCACAATTTAGTTTTCAACCAACAATCCATTCGCTTGGCAACTTCCTTTTTTGGCCTTTAATCTTCCTTTAGCTTCATAATTAAAATAATAATAGAAAAACCGGTCAAGAGCGTGGCGGGGCGCGAACAGCGAAGGGTTCCGTAGTAGGTAAATATATATTAATTTTGTTAGCCTGTAAAACAAGTTTTTATTATAAGAAGAAGAATCGGAAGGACTCAGTCTCTTCCGTTCCACCCAGGACGGGGACTTATACACTAACTTGATGATTTAACCACGCTAAAAAGAAAACTAGCTTACTCTGGATGATTTATATCGGTAACATTAGATCTTTCCCGAATCATTTAATTTCTGACCGTAACCTGAGCATAGCCCGGTCCATTGTACAAATTGACTTGCCACAGACTGACTTGGCAGAACTATAAAGTTTCCTAATTTCCCTACAGAACCTTAAAAAGACCCGACGAGTTACTATACATGTCCGTCGCTGGGCAACGCTAATCTGGTTGACCGCGCGACCCCCGTAACGAGACGGCTACAGTTAAATGATTACCCCTGTTCCCTCTAACTTGAGTTACGTTGTTAGAACTCGTTATGTTGTACGTAGTTCGGTTTACAAAAGCGTATGTGATGGATTAAAGGTACATTTTTTACCTTACACTGAAGGTTCATTATGTTTCTGTTTCTGCCATGCTTATTTATTATTTATCTTAAAGAAATAATTTGTTAGTACGACATTCTTATCTGGAATAATGCTAGATGTTGTTATTTGGAATAATTTGTAAGAAAAACTGTCCCAACAGTCCATGATGTCTAGATTTTTTTATGTTCCACTAAATGACGACACGGTTGGCGCTGTGGCGGAACGATCAACTGCTGTGCAGCGTAACGCGGGTTCGATACCCGTACTCAACAAATATTTGTATAATCTGCAAGTTGATGTTCCGGGTCTGGGTGTTTGTGTATGTGAGTTCCTATGTTTGTAAACGCACCCACGATACAGGAAGAAATTCCTAGTGTGGGGCACAAAAAAAATACACTTATTCAAGATAAAGACTAAAAATAATGTGAACTATACAACAACTAATCATACATACGCTCATCTTTTTTTTTTATAGCGTGGTATAATCATTCGGCGACCGCGGCAGGCTTTGGCCTACTAGAAGCGGGCCCCATCATTTTGCTGACACTCTTTGAGGCGCGCGTGGAACACAACGCGCCGTCGATGCGGGCAGGGGTCTTACCGCCGCGATTGCGGCGTGCCCGAACCTCGAGACATACGCTCGTCTTAGAATTTAATTTCTCCGCGAATGCAGTTGAGCTTATCGTCAGTGTCGGATCCATATCGCTTGGAATGCGGTGTTAGACAGGGCGGCCTGACCTCTCCAACGCTATTCAGTCTTTACATGGATGCGCTGATCGTCGCGCTGAGCAGACAGCATGTTGGCTGCCATATAGATGACACTTGTGTCAATAACCTAAGCTATGCGGACGACATGGTTTTGCTGAGTGCGTCGATCTGTGGCCTGAGGAGGCTGATAGCGACATGTGAGGGTTATGCTATTAAACATGGACTGATATATAATGTTAAGAAAAGTCAGTACATGGTCTTTGAGGCTGGCGGTGTCAATTGCCCGGATAAGATACCACAGGTACGTCTCAACAATGTACCCTTAGACAGGGTACATCAGTTTAAATATCTAGGGCATATAGTCACGGCTGACCTCAGAGATCATGCTGATATGGAACGGGAACGAAGGGCTGTATCGAGGAGAGCGAATATGTTGGCTCGCAGGTTCGCACGGTGCTCGGATGACGTGAAGATAACTCTTTTCCGAGCATATTGCACGTCCATGTACACCTGTAGCCTGTGGGCTAATTACACGCAGAAACGATACAGTACCCTTCGTGTCCAATTTAATAACGCTTTCAGGGCGGTTTTGGGGCTGCCGCGCTACTGCAGCGCTTCAGGTATGTTCGCGTTGGCACGCACAGATTGTTTCTATGCGACCATGCGGAAGCGCTGCGCATCACTTGTGCGTAGAGTGCGGGCCAGCTCCAACACCGTTCTGAGAATGATTGCGAATAGGCTGGACTGTCCTTATATGCGACACTGCTGTGACAGACAAGTTACATATAGTGTCGCATATAAGAGACTACTTTAATCAAATTTTATTATTTTATTTTTGTTGTGATTTTTTATTTAATTCTGATTTTATAATTTTGTATAATGTAAATTTTAATTCGGATTGTAAATTGTATTTCTTTTTTCTAATTGTTTATGTTTAAATTTAAAATTGATGTAATGAACCCTATGGGCCACGATGCCTGACAATAAAGATATTATTATATCCTTTATTCATTTTTTTCTCCTATCTGTTTACATTTTTAAATATTTTTACAAAAACAAAACAAAAAAAAAAAACATTTAAAATATATAACATATAACATAAATAATAAATAAATAAACATTTAACATATTATTATCGTCCAAGAGAGCGTTCAGACAGAAAGCATATTATTGAGAACAAAAAATAAAAATAAAAAACATTAATCTTTTTTCCTTCCTTGAATAGCGGATCATAGGCATAGGTGATCAGAAGTTCAAGCTCTATCTAGTATGTACTCGTATTTATATATATATTCATTATTGTGCACAAAATTTACAATGAAAACTAAACTTAAAATTTACATTCACAAAGGTGAGCTTATCTCTTTAAAGAGATATCTTCCAGCCAACCTGTAAAACTGATTTGGTGATTTCATACACGGGGACAAGACATAATTTACATAATATTAAAAAGGTGACACAAATAAAATTGTGAATCTGCCAATATCCTTTTATAAAATGTGTGATATTGGAAAAGTGAACATTTTTTAGCTTCCAAAAAATATAATACTGGAAAAAAACATAAATATTTTTATGTACGTGTGCGTCTTTTATTTACGTGCTTTGTTTTCTGTTCATTGTTATTGAAACAAAGCCCTATTTGTCGAAAAGGTTTATTCATTTAATTCAAACTAATTTGACCAAGCAAATCTATAGACAAACGGGGACCTATTATCTGAATCGACTTTAAACGAACAAAACAAAGTGAATTGAAAACGTAAATTCTATTATTTTAATGGAACGTTACAATTAGTGAATTGTAAAATAAAATAGAAGGTTTGTTAATGAATAGTACCACTGCCTTTGTGGTTATGTTACTTTGTCTGATTTGATTGATGTTGATATAATTTTACGCTGGTATTAATAGAATAAAGCCAATTAATTTGTTTCTGTATACATATTGTGTTTGTAAAAGAGATGAGTGCCTTTTAAATTAAAATACAAATAAAGATTTTCAAACAAGACTCTTATAGAATCGGTTTTGTTTTAGAAAAATTACAGACGTGAAGAGTTTTTTTTTAAATAAAAGTCTTACAGTACATAAAGAAAATTGAGACAGTGAAAGAAACCAGCAGCATTTAAAAGCTTTTATTGTCAATATTCCATACAAGGTGGCATTTTGCAAATTTTCGATAAATATATAAAAGTATACAAAATGTGCGAGTTTTTAGACACGACGTTGGTCAAACGTAAGACACGTTAAATAAAAAAATAAGAGTTATCATTCATGGTTATACTTAATTCGTTTCATTGTTATAAGTCCCTCAGAAATTTTAATTAGAGTTAAAAAGAACACCAGCATGATGAAGACTTCCAGCATGGTCGATTCCCTCTTATCGAGAAAAAGCCTTTGTATTTGCAGTAGAAACATTATACGCTAAATGGCTCTCATGCTGTCACTCTCTGAATTCTCGATTGTCTTAAAGCCGACAATAATACATTCTCCTCTCAATTACCCAAAAGCAAACATCACGTAGATTAAGCCTAATAGCTAATAATTTTGCCTTATACAAATCATTGTTGTTGAACAGTATTCTCCTTCGGTTCACAAGTAGGGGAGTGTTTTCGTACATCACTATGATTCTGCATTGTTACAGTCGACTGATCTCCGACTTTACTTTGTTCAACTTCGGTAAGTCCGGAAAGGAGTAGGGACGTCAACTCGATGTTTTAGATTATCGATATTGTTATCGATTTGAAAAACTGTGGTCCACCTCGTGTGGCAAAACGATGGTCACAAAAATAAAGTGTTTTTGTTAGGAGTAAAAATGAGTTTGATGCAGATGTTACGTGCTTTATTTTGTTTTTGATTTTTGTAAAGTTTGTAATTATAGTCTACACTCTGCTATTAATAGCGGCTGCGGGAAATACCTATTTATCAGAAAAATATATTAAAAGCTAGTCTAGAAGGATCAGATTTAAAATAATTTAATGCAACAAACAAAAACAAGTATCTAACATACAGTATGTGAATGTCCTAATAACCCTTTAGATATTGATTTTCACATTTATTTCATAAAAACAATATTCTCATAAAACTATCGACATCATAGTTAGTAACAGACACATCACTATCTGAATATACTTCTCAAAGGCGTTCGGTTCTGCAAGTCACTCGAAGTAGGGTAAATAAAAAAGAAAGCGTGGGCTTTACCCAGCAAAGAATATTGGGTATGATTATCCATAAATACATAAAAAATGAAGCGAACCTTGGATTATGAACAGGCAATTATATGGCATACGTTTATACGACAGTGAAATATATTCAAGTTCGAAGATATAACATGGGTTTTTTCCTTATGTGATAGTGACAGGATGAAAGATTGTGGTTTAGGAATAATCATCATTTCTGCAGAAGCTAAAATAGATGAATATAATCCTTAGGCACTAGCGTGCGTGCGTGCCGTACTCGTAAACTAAATACGCCAGTTTTTTAACCATTTTTTTTTATTTAGCCTAAAGCTCGTCGGAAGCCTGAGGTCGCGGAACTGTACGAATTACTGTGACCCCGGAACATAAAGGGCTATTGAAAGACACCGTAGATTTTAGTCAGTACGAGTCTGATAGTCCCTCCCGTTCTGGGAGGACTCACTTGATGATTTTACCACGTAAAAAAAAGCCTGAATCTCGTATTGTCGACCGTGAAGCACGCTTGCCAAGAAGTAACTTCACTCTTGACTTAAAGACTCCACAGTTGTAGCTATCACGGAAACAAAGAGCCGTGCGCACAATAAAAATATTGGAAAAACGTTTTTTGAAATATGGGACGAATAGTTTTCATTTTAAAATCAAAGTATTTGTTTTACATTTACTTCAGGCCTCTGTTTCGTCGACGTGAATTATAAAGCCAACATTGTAAAGTTGGATGAGATAATGAAATTAAGTAGTCAATACCATACAATACAAAGCTTAAAATCATTAATTATAAAGTCTTTGTCAAACAGACAGGCGAAGCAAATGCGAAGCGTGACGTTTTTATTTGTAATGTATGAAATTGTTTGAATCCAGTCACATAGAAAAGCGAAAGCGAACCGATAGCGTGACAGAACTATCGGACTGACGTCTTCCGTTCAGTATCGCTTCGGAAACGCTTCGCTTTCGCCTGTCTGTTTGAAAAAGACATAAAGGCGGACATAACAAACAGTATCAACAACTGTATTGAACGTCATACATAATGATGAATGATGAATGAATTTGAACAGTTTATATCCTTTGACGGGCTAATCACGTAATTAAAATAACGTAATGATGTCGAATATGCCTTGATTGGAAGTTTAGCTAGCAAATTGTTAACACACTTAATTAGTTTATAGGTTAAAAATTAGCTAGCGAAAATTTATAGACGTAATGAGTATCAGTACAATAAAGCCTTTGTCAAACAGACAGACGTGGCGAATGCGAAGCGTGACGTTTTTATTTGTAATGTATGGAATTGTTTGAATCCAGTCTCATAGAAAAGCGAAAGCGATCCGATAGCGTGACGGAACTATAGACTGACGTCTCGTATCGGTTCATTATCGCTTCGGATTCGCCTGTCTGTTTGACAGAGGCTTAAATTCGAAAGTTGACAGTGAGCATGAAATATAGGGATGCCGAAAATAGACTGTAGGCCGCTCGAATTTGTCTTTTGTACAGGTGCTACAGCATTAAAAATAAGTAGGGTTATTACGATAAGGAAAAGTGCCAATCTGTATTAAAATTAAATATTCTCAATTTATTTTCACTCAGTTATTCATTCAAGTAATAACAGTCGTTTTGAGTACCCGAATTTCTGGTAACCAGCCTATACTAGTAACTGAGTTGCGGAGGTCACATCAAACTGATTTCTGTAGGCTCTATCTGACAGAAAAATACTAGCTCAATGTTTTTGAAATATCGAAACCTGTCAAATCTGAAAAGTCTCACCAGCTAATCTAATTTGACCCCGTAAAACCTTCACTCGCATTTACGCACATTCATCACACTTTGATTTATGAATAATTTATTTACAAAGTCATTTTATATTCATGGAAGTATGTCAGACCATTAAAAAGTATATTTCTGAGCTCCATTGTATTCAAGCAAGCATGTCGTTGTCTGTTGATCGACGGGCTTTAGTGACCCGTGACGGTGGTCATCGTACAGTAGATGTATATGTACGACAGTATTACCGCCTGGCCACGAATCATTCGTGAAAGCGAAAATTCACGCGGTGCGAAGAGCGACGTCTCTTGCAAATAGAACGAATGTACGAAAAAAATAATAGAGGTGTACACACATCAACAGAAGTTTGCGATAACTTTGAAAAATCGCAATCTTATTTGCTGCAGATCATATGATGGTAGATCATTTATTATTATGATTTCGTCTTTTTTACAGATACTTTTTTTTTGAAAATATTATTATAGATTATTCTATATATGTATAAAACAGTTCAATTATTATTCCATTGCTAGTGATCACAAACTTTTTATGATAAGTATATAATTATGTAGTTCATTTCCATAAATTTGTTTTAATCATAAAACGGTTCGCTTTCGCGAATGTCTCCTGAACAGGCGGCTATGGCGGGACCGAATAGATCTTCTTTGAGAATTGGAAATAAATAACGCGTCATTGGAAAGAATGAAAGGATGCGTTTGCACATCAGTGGGACAAGCTAGCTATTAATTAAGAACTAGGATCGATAATAAAGTAGAATAAAAAAAAATGGAAGATAGTTGCAAGAAGAGAAATTGTATAAAAAAAACGACGGGTTGCACTCTGGGAGTGCCGGCAGAAGTGAAAACTTGAATAGTAATAAACACACACGAACATTCGCGCAAGCGCCCTGCGCCGTCTTACGAATTTTCGATCAGGTCACGTGTCCTGACGCGAGTTTAACATTTTTTACCCATTCCAAAAAAAGTGCACAACGCCGCTAAAGAAATTCTCACTTCAAAAATGTTATCTTTAATGTACCATTTACTCGGAAGTAAATAACATTCTGATTATAAACATGGTTTTGTTGCGCAGAAACAAAGAATATAGCCAAGAATATCTCGGTAATTTTAACTAAGAATAATCAGGCTCACACACAACATATTCATGCATTAATGCTAAGCACGCTTCAGGAGTTAGCCAGAACTAGCACAAAGAGACAAGTAGTTAACGAAAATTTTAGTTGACAACCCGCATTTGATTTCACTGAAAGGACCTAGTTGGTTTGCTGGCTATCTCAATAGTGTATGGTCGTGGCGAATAAGTCCTGTTCGTGCGTCCGAAATGCAGTTCTTAGTCCCTTTAGTTTCGACATCGTTTTGTAAGTAATCATTACTTATTTTAGAACTATACTTTGTTAAAACTTCTACGTGGCTCTTTGAGTTAAATTGACATTAATACTAATCCTGAGATGACAATTTCCAATGCACTGTTAACACAATAGTTGACTGGTAGAGAATGCTCTGTGGCATTAAGCCTATGTATGTTTGTATTTCTACATGGAGTTTAAATCTATATATATAAAAATGTTATGTTGGTTTGTGTATGCTTCAAAAACTCAAAAAGTTCTGCACCGATTGAGCTGAAATTTTAACATGATATATAATCCGCATCAAGGATGGTTTTTATGTATTTAAAAAAAAAAAACAATTTTTTGTGCCACAGCGAAGCGGGGCAGGGTACAGCTAGTAAATAATAAATAAACATTAATAATTTTCCTGCTAGCAACTGATTCGCTGGTTTTCTCAGTAGTTCTGTTATAGTCTTTAATATATGTTCAACGGAACTTGGAAAAGATTTATATTTGTTTAAATCTGCTTTCAGTAGGTACAGAGATACTGGACGTAAAGAGTTAATAGTAGATTGACAGTCAACTTTTTTTTGCCTGTCTCAATGTCTATTTTAAATTATTTCCGTTGTAATCTCAATTTACCATCTTTGACAGATGAAATTGACGTTGATATCTGAAGTCCTTTTGACGCAACGCTAGTGTCAATGTCATTACATCATCGTGAAACGGACTCTATTTCGCAATTAAATTGCCTGACAGTACATGACTGTGGAAACTTGTGATGAAATCTAACACGTGTTTTTCTTGTTTCAGATTTTCCGGACTCAAAGTGACAGTGTGTGTGAAAAAATGCTTCAGTGACGTGCATCACAATAGTGTTAGTGTTGTGTACAAATATGTGGGCAAGATGAAGTTGTGGAAAAGCCTTAAGATATCGATAGGCAGTCGCAGCGACCCCAAGTCTTACTCTCAGGAGTTGCCGCAGTGGGGTGGGCAAGGATATGAATTGGATGGTGAGTTCTGTCTTCATAGTTATATAATTTAAAGTGTAATAACTTCGTGTCATGGTGTTTTTGGTTCTTTCAACCGACTTAAAAAAAATAGGAGGTTATCAATTCGACCCGTATGTATGTAATATTTCCAAAACTGTCCAGTTTTCGTATATAAGTCAGTCTATTTCAGAGCGTCTGAACAAATGTATATGTAAGTATGTTTTTATGTTTTAAATCTGTGTTTTTTTGCCTGATAAAATCGTATTTTGTAAAACTGTGATTTATCTAATTTTGCATGTTAAAAATACAAAAATACAGTTCAAATAATTTCAGTCATGTTAAATATCCATGTTTCATACATTATTCAGTTTCACATGGGAACTGAATGTGAAAATTCAGCTGCTCTTATTAAAATTGTTGCCATACTCAAATTCTCGTTACCGATTCAACTCGTTAATCACTTTTTTGAACGGGCAACACAAAAAATGGATGTTGATAAAGGAGATCATTTATCAAACTTTGAAGATAGACAAGACGTGTTGTTGACAAAAAAGGATTGACTTGAGAATAAGGCTAAAAGAAAATCATATGGGAATATTAACGAGAAGAATGCTTTGTTTGTGAAATTTTTATTTTTAAAATTTTGACATTAATATTTTTTTATTCCCATTTGTTTTTAAAGAACTCGCTCTAAAGACTATCAATTAACACAACCTAATTGTCCTTGCCAAATCTTATTTTTAGATTACAGCTATAATTCACAAGTTCATAAAAAAAAAGCTGTCACTTATAAAATGGGGATGACCATATAATATCCACCAGCACCAAACTTAGACTCAAGCCGTTACTAAAAGAAAAAAAAAGAGATTTAATAAAAACGATAAAATTTCAACAATTCGCCGTAAAATAAATAAAACATAATTGAATGTCTAGACGTAAGCCCCTCTCACGTTTATAAGCAACTAAATGATGACAATCTAAAAACCGCTTATCCTAAAATTAATATCATATTCCAACCCTTTGAAAAAACTGTGTGTAGATACAGACTGATTTAAAGGATAACACGTAATAAAGTCACGTTTTTATAAATCATAAAGCTAGTAAATTTTGGGCTCAACAAAATACTAAATGGGCGCGCGGCCTTTGTGTACTTATTCTGGTCGAATCACATTTTTCCTCGTTTTTGTTAAGGCGTGAGTATACAGTCGCCCTCCAGTCAAGCTCAGAATGCAAAAGATTGACTGTTTTATAACTGCACTGAAAGCTGTTGATTTATCATTTTGTTCAGCGTTGTTTTTTTTTGTCTCATTTTACAATACCTAAATATCAAAGAAAAAAATTGTATGATCTCGAAATAATTATATTTTTATAAACACACCTACGAAACAGGAGAAACTAAACTTGTTGGGGGACCTTTTTTTAAACCAAACCAAACCAATTAAATGTCAGATAAAATCGAAAGCATTTTGGTCTCGGAAATTTTGTACTGCGTCTACATTTATTTTTCCATTATGTTTTGAGATTAAATTTTTGACCTAAATATTTTCCTTCCCCTTATTGGAGTGTTTTATAAAAAAATATATAAATAAGCACTCGTGCAAAAGCGAAATTTCTATCGAGAAAAATATTTAGGTCAGTCGAAACTAAGCCTACATTTTTCTAGTCGCGTCTTTTTTGTATGTAAGTATTTGACCTCAATGCTTTTGACATAACTTTTGCAACTCCTAAACTTTTCCAGTGTTGTCCAAACTATTTACTCGGTCAAAAATCAATTTTGTGCCCAAGCCTTTACACGCAGTGGTATGATGAAAGGCTTTTTTCTCCTAATTTTTAATCAACGGGTTATAACTGGACTGTGCTTAGTTAGCGACATCAAAGGGAATGTTTTGGTATCATAGTCAAGGTAAAACGGTTGTTTATAAAATTCTCTCGTCGCCGGTTCGCGTGTTGTTTTTAATTAATTTATTATAAGTTAGGCGAAACAGTCAATATTATTATGACGGATAAGTATTTAATGTAATATGCGACCACGATAAAGGTGAAGCTATGTTGGTACCATACTGTGACGTCATTAACGAATTTCTTTCTAATACTTGTACGCCCCTTGTACATAAACTCTAATTAAATAAAAATAACATTAATGAAAAAATAAGGTTAATAATCAAACATTATAAAAATAAAATTTGCACCAATACTTAGATTATAAAATGTTTGGATACAGTGTTCGAAAAAAAAGGTACCGTTTAAAAAAAAAGGTTTAAAAAGTAGGGTAGGTTAAAAATAGTAGATTATTAACCAAGGGGATAAAGCAGTGTCTTCTGTCGCGGGTGACGATTTAAATCGCGAGCGTAACGAAGGACTCGAGGTTTACTCCCGAGCGTAGCGAGGGTGTTAAAAACTTAAATCACGAGCGAAGCGAGGGATTTAAGACGAGTCCTGAGTGTAGCGAGGGATTTAAGTTCACCCAAGACTAAGACAGCTTTATCACCGAGGAAAATACTCTACTTTTCGTACCATTTGCGAAAAAATGAACTCAATAATAATATGAGATAAGCATTTATTGAAAATAATGACAATTAAAAGTAAAAGTTAACATTCGAAACATTGGTCCAATTATTGATAGAGAGTGTTACATTTTTGTTTGGTACATTTATTGTTGATGAGTTAATTTGAGTATTTCTCTGTTCTTGCGTCTGAGGAACTTGCATTTCATTTGATTTAACATCGTAACGTATTTTTAGAATATTAACTTATTTATAAACATAAATTAAAATAAACATAAGGTTTATGTATTTGAAGAGAACAAAAACGCGGCAAATTCCTAGACTAATATTTTTTTTTTGTGGGAAATGCAAAGGCATCAAGCTCATACGGCCTCTTCCGTTTTCGTAATTTTATTTAATAATCATAACTGCATAATAAATGCGTATTCCTTTTTCAAAAAGTTGTATAATGCTTTATATACGAACTCAAATGGTGTAAACACAGATGTAGTTCAGTATGAAATTCGGTAAGTATTCTAAATTTAAATCACATTCTCTCCCTAGAGGATGAATGAAATTCAGTACAACATTCTTTCCCTGTTTTTAACAGATTAAGAATGACTATTGTTATGTTCGTTTTTTGAAGCATAGAATGTCACTTTTTTGAGCAAGTGGTACGAAAAGGTTTTTAGTGAATCCACTTTTCATAAATGTGTAAGTGAGCGCCACGCCTACATTTAAATGTTTTCCTTGCAGATGTTCACTTATTTTACATAGGAATCGAAAGAAGGGTTAATTTTTCTACCATGTTTGTTTTTTACTAGGTATCTGGACATTCCAAAATCTAAGCACCAAGTATTGTTTTGATAAATGTAACTTGTAAAATTTCAAGTGACAGTTGACAGATTGCTGACTTGTTCACCCATAACGTGGTCGCATAGTACATAGATGAAACGGAGGCAGAGTTTATTTGTGTTTTATAATTAGATTCGACCTTTTGTAATTTTGTTTTCGTGGAGAATAAGATCAAAGCGACAATACGAATGGCTTCAGCAAAAGGAACTTTACTTAGCTGTGGGTGGAAATAGGTCAAAGATAGAAAGAGGAACATGCGGTGCATTTTTCCGCTAGAATGAGCATTCAAAACTTTCTTGAGACATAGTCTGTGAACGCCGAACTTACTGATCGCCTCTAATTTAATCTCAATCTCGAGATTGCTTTCATGTTATGCTTCTTTTTTTGGTATTTTTACATACACTATTCTTTAACTACTTATAACGTTTTATTTTTGTGTCTGTAAATGACGAAGGGGCCTCCGTTATTTTGCTCTAGAGGGCCAAAGCCTGCCGGGGTCGCGGGACTTATGATTTACCGTGACCCCGGAACGTAAAGGGCTATTGAAGGACACCCCATCCCTCCCGCTCTGCCCTGGGAGGACTCATTTGATGATTTTACCACGATAAAAATAAAGTTTCATATCTCTGTAGGGAAGAAAGTAGAAAAAAAAAATACGACCGAGCTCTTGCCAGCCTTGCAGGCCTAGTACTTGCACTCCAAAAATACGGAATTTAATTAAACTGGAGAGTGCGATAGAAAAGTTTATTTTCAAAAGAAATTCTGAGGGGATATTGCGCAGCGTAACACATTTACAATGCATTTAATTCCGAAATTTCAACAACTTTAATTGCCAAACAATTATACGCTATTACTGACGTTTTTTAAACTTTGAAGCAATCACTTTGGTAACTATACTTTATCAACGTTGAAGTTAAGCTATGTTGATGTTAAAATGTAGACGCAGAGCTGTCATGGTTCGATTCCGGCACGAAACAAATATTTATATGCCCTCCAGGTGGTTGTTCTGGGTCTGACTGTTTGCGTATATGAGTTGGCACCCGCAATACTGCCGAATTTTCTATAATAGAGAAAAAAAGAAAAAAAAAACAGGTTAAGAACTATCCTATAAAATATTCGTATTATGATGCCAAGTGTTACGCAATAGGGGTGCTAGTCTAGAAAAAAAATCTATTCTAATGAAAATTTCGCAATATGAAAACTCAATTTTAAAAATATTGAGCCAAAAATGCAGTTGGAGAATCCAATAGTGTTCGTGCTTAACTCGACGCTGGCCAAGTATGCAATGATTTGGCAATTTCGTTCAAGACTCGCCTTTGAATATTCTCCTACATTATGGACTGACTTGGTGAATTTAAAATAACAAAATGCAATTTTGTATGAGATTTCGTTTCAGAGTTGATTTTTTTTTCTCAAGGAAAAAGTTAAGTTGGTCCGGTTGGATTAGGCCAATGTTTGTAAATTTCAAAAGTCTGTGTTATGTACATAATTATGTTGATTTTCTAGCAGGTGGCATTGCCCAGTAACCACCCAGGATATGATAGGATAAAGCTTCGTATTGACTCAACAAAAGAAACCGAGCAGCAGTGACGATTTGGAAACGAACGCTTCATGCGTGAAGACGAACATGTCACAAAGAGCGTCCGGGCGCTTTTTATCATGTCCATTAGATCCCGTTTCTTAAAAATCTTACCCAAAAACTATGTCATCAAATTTTCTTCGTATATCCTACAAATATGCCTGCCTACCTGCTTGCTAAGTTCCTGCAGTAATTTCTAGAACAGAAGCACCTACACATGCCTCGTTGCCGTAACAGTAAGCTCGACAATTAGCAAATCCATTACATACTTTGACAATGTTCCACGTCCTCTGCAATTGTTTAAGAACTAGTTAAATTGTTGTTAGGTAGTCGTATAGTTTTGGTTACAGTTTAGATAGAAAGTTCTATCTGCAGATGAGATTTTGAATCCCTGAGAGACCACTGCTACTATGTTAAAGACCTTAACTCCACACATGTGCATATATTATTTACTTACTCAGAACGGATTTACAACTTTCTTTAGCAACTGTCAACTTGTTTTACATAATTAGCTTATAATATTCTCACTGCACTCCACTTCACTGTTGAAGAACGTGCGGTCCAGGACAAGGGTTGGCGCTCTTTGGAGGCTTACGTACAGCAGTGGGCAGCTATAGGCTGATAATATATTCACACTGCAAAATCATCAAATGAGTCCTTCCAACCAGGGCAGAGCGGGAGGGACTGTCAGACTCGTACTGACTAAAATCCACGGTGTCCTTCGATAGCCTTTTAAGTTCCGGGATCACGGTAATTCATGAGTCCCGCGACCCCGGCGGGGTTTGGCCCTCTACAGGGGGGCCCCGTCACTATGCTGATACTCCTTGAGGCGCCTGTGGAACACAACGCCGACCCAACCCGTCGATCCGGGCATGGTCCATGGTCGGACAGCGAGTCGCCCATTACTCGCCGTCCGCATGCCCGCGTCTGCGGTGGCCGGAGATCGTCTGCCGACGTCCGTCGTCGTGGGCGTCTACCACGACGGCTGGGTTGGAGGGAGGACGCTGTCCTCTCCTTCACGTGGCGCGCCACCTCTTTGTTGGGTCGTCGGGTTTCAGATTTTTAGAATTAAGTTTAATTCACAAACCTCAAGTAAAAACATTCTACTACATGTTCTTTTCTAAATTCCTGAACGCCTCATAAACATCTCGACACAAACATCAAAGTCTCCCCCTCCCTCAACAACGGTCATAGCGTGACAATAACCAATGCCAAAGGTCATTGACATCCTACAGACTTAGTTCTCATACTTATACAAAATAAAAGGGGACGAATGTCCTACTTTGACCAACTGGACGACAAAAGAGCTGGGGGACGTGGACTTGCGTGACCTATTTCAACGTTAGGGAACGTTTTGATCTGGAGATACTCTTATCTCCAGATCAAAACGTTGCTGGAATACTTTTGAATATAGTTTGATACGTTATTATTAGGAAAACAGAGAAATTAAATTAGTAAATTTGGGTTAAAAATTAAATTAGCTTGAGGTTAAATAATTACAGTCGTACAGGCCGATCTCCCCGGTTAATCCACGCTTGCCGAGGATGGTCTGTGGATGGGTGAACATCTGTCATAGCAAGTTTCCTTCGTGTCTCAGAAAGCACGTAAAGCCGTTGGTCCCGGCTATCATTTGTAGATCTTTGATAGTCGTTACTGTTACTCAGAAATTCATAAGTATGACCACCAGTCTTACCAAGGGGTATCGTATTACCCAGTAACTGCGTTGTGGAGGTCCAACAGGCAGTTGCTCCATGTAAAATACTGATATTCAGCTGCATCTGGTTCGAGTGGAAGCTAATCCCAATATAGATGGGAAAAGGCTAGGATGATCCTATGTAACAGAGCAATTAATTCTAATCATCATGAAAATAAACTTTTTTATTTATCTAAGTTAGGTTTACTCAGAAATGTCAGAGATAAAGTCAACGATGGAGCGAGTTTAACCAGAAGAAACCTATTCACTCTAACTTTGAAGAGATTGGGGTTGTAAACGTTCGGAAACATAGACGCAGGCAGAGAATTCCACTCCTTTGCTTT
The DNA here is from genome assembly GCA_943136025.2 of Agrotis puta. Lineage (NCBI taxonomy): Eukaryota > Metazoa > Arthropoda > Insecta > Lepidoptera > Noctuidae > Agrotis > Agrotis puta. Next base: position 3,677,965 of record OW964168.2, read on the forward strand.
GCGCGTTATAAAAGACGTTTGGAAACGCTTAGTAGAGAATAAACTTAGATTTGAACTACTACTACTAGCCAGCATCATCCCACTTCTGGGCAAAGGCTCATCCTCGATCCAGGGCCAAAGTATAGACAACTGGTTTGTTGGTGTTATCCAGCTTGTTCCACCATATTCTGCTCGCGTCTTTAATTTAGAATATGACAACAAATTCTGCGACACGTGGCGCCATCTATAATCATAAGAACGTTATTGTTTGTTTTCTTTGTCTGTTTTTTTACATCTGACAACTACATAATTATTAGCTAAAGTTAAAGATCAGTTGTTGATCAGTTGTTGTGTGAAAAGGTAAGAACCAATAAAACTGACCTTCGCATTTATAATACTAGTTAAAAGCCCGAAAGTTAGGATAATGTAAAAAACGAACACGCCTTCCAAACTTAAACAAACAGAATATTAAATAACCAAAAAAAACTTAAAATATCCAGTATAAAATTACACAGTCTAAAAATTTTATTTTTATACTGTGGTATACCCCTACTTTAAAAAATACCTCGCCATTATTCTCATTTTGCGTCGAAAAATCAAAAAGGTCCGACATTACCATAACAAAATGAGGCGTACTTTAACTGAATCACCCAGTTTCTTAATTAAGATCTCACTTGGTTACATTTTGGGGACAGGCGACAAAAGGAGGGCCACAAAGGATGATTTGTTTTTGTCTCAAGCTTATTTTTTTGGCCTGACACGTAAAAAATTGCACGAGGTCCGGAGAGCAAGACTCGATCACAGAATATATAGGTACAGAAGGCTTTTTTTTTTTTTTTTTTTTTTTATCGTGGTAAAATCATCAAATGAGTCCTCCCACCCAGGGCAGGGCGGGAGGGACTGTCAGACTTGTACTGACTAAAATCCACGGTGTCCTTCACTAGCCCTTTACGTACCGGGGTCACGGTAATCCCTTGGTCCCGCGACCCCGGCAGGCTTCGGCCCTCTACAGGCCCCGTCGCTATGCTGACACTCTTTGAGGCGCGCGTGGAACACAACGCGCCGTCGACCCGGGCATGGTCCATGGTCGGACAGCGAGTCGCCCATTACTCGCTGCCCGCATGCCCGCGCCTACGGTGGCCGGAGATCGTCTTGCGACGTCCGACGCCGTGGGCGTCTACCACTGCGGCTGGGGTGGAGGGAGGACGCTGTCCTCTCCCTCAGGCGGCCCGCCTCCTCCTTCACGAGCATGACTGCTTCGCAGAAGGAGGCGACCGCTTCCCACTCCATCTCGCCCCGCAGCATGGCCTCGACCAATGCCGGGCGCGAGAGGTCTCCGCCTATCGCCGTCGTGAGGACACGGCGGTGCTCTGCCCAAGCGGTGCAGTCCTGCACCGTATGCTCCACCGTGTCCTCCGGACGATCCTCGCAGTGGTGACACCCAGGCGTTTCTTCCCTCCCTATCAGACACAGGAACCTCCCGAAACTTCCGTGTCCGGTGAGGACCTGCGTCATGCGGTAGGTCAGGACGCCGTGACGCCTATCCAGCCACTCCTCAAAGAGGGGTCTTACCGCCGCGATTGCGGCGTGCCCGAGGTACAGAAGGCTAGGTTGAATGAATGGTACTCGTAGTTGCAGAAAGTGTTTACAGGCAGTATGTTACCTCGTGTACCGTTTAACAGTATAAACTATTGATCTACTTCCAGGCGTGTTGGATTACTGTCCCACTGGACTATATACAACTACATAGACAATTGAAACAGAATGCACCTGTGTTTACATATAGACTTTGTGACTCAGTATTTGTAATTCCTGAGTCGATGACTAGTTATTACATGTCATTAATTGACAAACTATTTAGTGTGCCGCTCAACAAAATACAACTTTATAATTATGTATAGCTGATCCCTGCGGTGTCATCCCCGCTGCTCGGCATCTTTTCGTAGCGTAATGTATAGCCTATAGCGTTCCTCGATGAATGAACTATCCAAGACAAAAATATTTCTTCAATTCGAACCCGTAGTTCCTGAGTTCGCAATTAACCAATCAAACTTTTCATTTTTATAATATTTGTATAGATTGAGTTAACTCTGCTGTAGTTGTTCGTAATAACAGGAAGCTGTCGGCATCCTAAAATATGTATTGTATCTACATGTTCTCTCGTACAGAGTCAACTTTCTGTACTTACGTATTCTGTGACCCAGTGTTGCGTTAAGTGAATTTAATTGTCCAAGGACGGATTTTTTGACGAAGTACTCAAACGTGTTTTTAAGTGGGTCCTGGTTTAATTTGTGGGCGGAGATTCAAGAATAATATTTCTTAGCCACAACATTAGCAGTGACAGGCTGAATAATTATTTTCATGAGTTAATTGTTTGGGCGGCCGTTTCAATGCTTTATTGATTTAAATGTGATTTAGTTTTTGTCCCAATGCTGGACGGATGATATCTATGAAACCACGGTACCCAACACGGTAACCAGGGCACGTTGTGTCGAAGATGTTCAAATCACGGTAAACGAACTGATGGATGAAGGACACAGAACTAAGAGGTATGGCAGAAACAACAGGGAGGCCTGTACACACCAGTGAGAGATCTCAGGCTGAAATGTGATTACATCAAGAACATTTGAACAGAACACATTACTATATTGATGTCATCATCATCTACTTAGGCCAATCCAAACAAGGTTGCGATCGGCTTTCAAACTTGCTTGCAAGTGATTACCAGTATTTTATTTTCGACTACTGCCGATCTGTATCTGACCTCCACAACCCGCGTAGAGTTTGCCAAGCTTCTTTTTACTAACAAACATTATTGTCTACATGATAAAAAGGGCAAATAAATAATAAATAGGTACTGGGCAAGCCTTGAGAACTTTTTTAACAACATTTCGCCGAGTAAGATGAATTGGGAGTATCCCGAACAATTTGGAGCTCGGCCAAATGATGTTGAAATGAAAAACTCCCCTAATGAAAGCGCATGCATGAGTACGTTGAGTAATGCTGACGACCCGAGGCTCTGCATAAACGACCTTAGTTTGATAGTTATTTAATGGGGCATTTTACTTGAAATAATATTTATGAGGTATTTTTTTAGCATTTTCTTTCTTTGTAGCAGCATGAGAGTTTGATTTATAGTGGGATGTTGAATAGTTTTGTCTTCCTTCGCTTGAACTTGTGAATAATATGACTAAATACTTATTTAGTTATGAAACTTACTATTTCGAACAAATACACTAGGGAAAAAAGAAGGGCGGATTATGTGTTTTTTAATTTAATAAAATGTTTAATTCCAGCAAAATTTTTATGCAGAACTTTTCATTTTGTTTGAACTAAAAATAAAAAAAAATATTTTGAAAAAACATGAACTGAAAAGATAATTATGATACATCCCGATATCATCATTGCCTTTCATGTCATTGGTTACTGTAAAATATTATACAAATGACAAAGTGGAAACGAATAATAGCAATTACCATAAACAAGACCCCTAAAATAAACTCTGTACTCAGCAAACGTTTACAGGAACATGAATATAATTATCGGATCCCCTGGATTTTGCATTAAGCCATTCTTCATTCCGACACCCATCGTTAGCATAAATTTTGAAAGATAAAAATAACACACAATTTTGTACAATAAAGGTGGACTTTTTCGGTAAAAAGCGGTGTATTTAAAGGATTATTTTATTTTGTAAAACTTTTCCCTAATCTGTCTGTCTCGTTTCGTATTTTTAGCGTAATGATTAATAGCACTTGCTACAGCTCTTTGAAGCAGTTGCATTTCATTTTTCGTGTTATTGGAAAAGTTTTTGACAGGCCTATTAGTCTAGTGGTTAGTGACCCTGACTGCTATGCCCGAGGTCGTGGGTTCGATTCCCACCCAGGACAAATGTTTGTGTGATGAGCACGATCATTTGTTCTGTGTCTGGGTGTAATTTATCAATAATATGTATGTATTTAGAAATATATAAGTATGTTTATCAGTTGTCTAGTACCCATAACACAAGCTCTGCTTAGCTTGGGACTAGATGGCGTTGTGTGATAGTAGTGGAATATTTATTTATTTATTTTAAAACAAATGTTATATTGTTGCATAGACTGAAAACAGAACAATAACGATAAGGAATCTAAAGGGCTATTGAAGGAGACCGTGGATTTTAGTCAGTACGAGTCTGAGCGTCCCTCATGCTCTGCCCTAGGTGGGCGGAATCATTTGATGATTTTATCACAGTAAAAAAAACAAGCTGCATTAATTTTTGTTACGTTCAATTGCTTTAGTTGCGCCTTGATTATGACATATTTAGGCACACAGTCATGTCTTCCCTGTTTAATTAGACAGTCATGCTAAGGAAATACTAGGGTAAAACTAGGTAATACGCCATAGTTGACAAAACGCCCCATCATTCTAGTACTCTAAATTACTACTCAGAACCACATATACCATTACGCTATGGCATCACTTTATGGTCTCATAAATGAAAAAGTTAGGAGGTTCACACTCTAGGGGTATGTTGTTAAATTGTTTTTCCAATTCTAATTCATAATCAAGAATTGTGATTACAACCAACTTCGTTCAGGACAAATAGCTCCCAGAAGAAATTTATTTTTTCCCGCCATCACAAGAGTTTAACAGTAAAACGAAATATTGTGCTGTTTTTCATATATTTTCTTCATATTACAAAGGAGATACAAATTATGTAGCTCTGTCCATAATAGTAGAAACATAAAACATTGGCCCGGGGGAACGTGTCACTAATAAAGTATTTTATTTTTGTATCATCGTAAAAATTGCAAAATTGTATTTTGTTTTTTAGTATCCTTTATTGTTCTCGTTTGATGAGTCATTTTATTTGTTGTTTTGATAAAAAATGGTTTATAATTGTGTATATTCATACGGTTTTGTTTTGGTAACGGAATAAAGTACGGCTTTAATATATATTTTTTTAAATAATAATTGAAATGGACATGAATCTATATAGTGATGAAAATATACTTGTCAAATAAATTGAAAGAGGTAATATTCAGTTCATAAACCCATTTGTATACTAAATTATGTTCAGTAAACAAATAAACGTATATGATTGATTAGTCCCCAGACCCGCACGCCATGATTCGGAGAAATTGTACTGTTATTTAGGTAAATAATAAAGTTACTGAGTGAACCAAATACCTATAACTTGCGAACATGTATATTTTTGTACGGGACAGATTAGTTTCTGAACTGTACACTATAATCGTTGCGTGTTAGGTAGCGAGTGTGTCCAACATGTAAAACACTTCACGTAGTAACCCAGTTTATTTATTACTAGTATCGTACACTGTAAAGGTTGGTGATTTCTACATGTATGTCTGTTCCGCGTGTCGGTAAGTTGCACACTGAATATAAAGAAATATTTAGTCGTGACAAGTGAACTTGTTGATTCGCCTTGTCAGCAAGAAGTAAGGTCAATGTACGTGGACCGTACATACTCCTAAACCAAGCAAAGGATAAGGAGAAGAAACCATGTAAGAATCACCAGTACAAAGTAAGAAATTATAGAAGTATAAAATGTAAAAAATCTAAACATTAAAAGTATATAAAACTATACCATAGTGAAACAGTAAAAATACAAAACAGAATACAAAAACAGTAAAAGCATAAAAAGTAAAAACATTCAAGTACATTCTTAAAATTTAAATTCAATATCAGTGTTGGAATCCAAAGTAGGTGGTAGGCGCCTTTTAGGTGGATGGTTGCCGCTAGCCGTCTGCTCTGCTCCCTCTCTTGACTTCTTCGCAGGCGGGCGATCTAGTAGTGAGCGCGACCTGAACAGCCTGCTCATCCCAGCCACAGGTTTCTTGGACTGCATTTCCACGTCTATGGTACTATGTCCAGTATCATGATTTACAACATCTGTTTTCTTCGTACAATAACCGCGCCTTTTAGCCAACCATACAATTATTGCTACTCCGATTACAGTCAGTAGTACGTAAGAAATGACGTACTGATGTATATCGTGTGTTGTTATTGTGGTTGGAAGTTGTTCTATACTTTTCAAGTACCGCAGCCGTTCTTCGACGACCGCGATGTCTTTGTTGTGCTTTACTTGCAGCAGAGGTGTTGTGTGAGTATCTACGATGCCATTTATAGTTTTGTCCAGGGTAGGAACCTGGATGTCGTAATCCAATTTGGCGTTGCTATCGTAATTGTTGTGGGAGTGTATTTTCAGCTCCTTTGTTTGTAGAAGACATCCTTGCTTCAGCGACACTATAGATGACGTGTTGATGACGTGCGATCTGACGTTATCGCTGCATACAGTACGTATTGTGCAGGAGTTGCAACATGTCACTAGCCATGTGTTCGTGTTATGTAATTCAATCCAGGCAGTTTCACATTGCGTTGGTTCCGCAATGCATGGCAAGGTTGAATGCTGACCTAGTAGTTTGGCTTCGCACGGTGCTTTTGCGTTTTGTAAACTAAAAATAGGCAAGTTTCTAATGCAGACGAAATTTTCCGGTTGCCTCTGGATGCAGCGATTTAATTCTTTTTCGTTAAATCTAACGTAAGTGTTCTTCTCCAGGTTCGCTGCGATGTACTTGAACGACACAGGAATAATTGTCGTTTCGTCTTCTTTCTGTGGGTTTTTCATGGGCAATGGAATAATCTGGTATACAGTAAAATCCTCGTCGCCTGCCAGTGGGATGTGAAGCTCGTATAAGAAGTAGCTGTCTGTTACACGTGCCTTCACGTAAATTAACTTGTAGATATCTTTTGTATCTTCTTGAATATTGTCTATCGGTAACGTCAAAGTTTTCGGTAGCTTTCCTGAGATAATTGTCAGCTGTTGAATTAAGTTGACTGGAGTTATTAAGTGAACATCCATGCGTCCTTTATAGATGTCCAGGAATGTATTGAAAAATGTTTCTTGAATGGTTTTCAAGTTTTTCAATAATAAGTGTGCAGCTAGCGAAGTCGAGGTAAGAAAGCTCGTGGCCATGGCTATCTCAATCCCCGATTCAATCTTTGCTAATCTTATGTCAGTTTCGTTCATAAAGTTGTTGACAAGTGTAAACTGCTGATCGATGTTGTCTTCATTTTTCTTCAAGATATCGTTTTTAATTTCAACTATAGAAGTCTGGTTTTTCACGAGTTGTAGGATGTAATCTTCATTCTTCTGCACATTCTGAATATCTTTATGATATTGGTCTGCAAATCTCTGGTCCAGAATTCCGAAGAGACTGTTTGCCACATACCCCACTCCGTCGATCAGACCTCGTTTGCTGCGACCCGACAAATGTTTATGTGGGGCCAGTAGTATGTCGTTGTAATAGTGCAGAATGTCCAGTTCGTGCGAAAGTTGACGAATCGTAGTTTGGCAAAATCTTGGTTCCAACTTATTGCAGAGATCCGAAATGTCTTGTAAGTAGTTTTCGAACTTTTGAACTCCACTCCAGTAGGTAGATAAGTTGTAGTACATCAGCAATCTCCATTCGTCGTGAATCAGCTGTACTTTTCCAATGGTGTCGTAGTATATGGGGCGATCACTTCCTAGAGTCGTTATTTGATCACTTGACGATTCTTGTGGGATGACACTGCCGTGTATTCTGGTCATCAAGTAGATGAATGGTAGTATGGTGAACATGGTGACCTTAAGACTGTTTCCTTTTCGATTTCTTTTAGCGTAGTATGTCGCGGTTTCAATAAGCAAGTGAGTGCGTAGTGACTTGTGGTTTGCATTTATTCATTAAGTTAGTGCAGAGTTTCAATTGGCAACGGTGACAATTTCGTAATAGGTCGCTTCAATGTGCCACCTTGCGTTTTTATAGTTGCGACTCGGACAAATCCGTCGCTGCCCGGATGCACTTCGGTTATGCGTCCAAGGGCCCACTTCCCTGGTGGCAGGTTGTTTTCCTTTATCAAGACAACATCATCTTTTTTAATGTTAGACGTAGGTTTCAGCCATTTACTGCGCGCCTGTAGCGATGTTAAGTAGTCTGAGGACCAGTGCTTCCAGAACTGGTGGAACATGTTTTCAGTTAACTGCCACCTTTTGCGTAGATCTAAGTTTCGGTCATCTTCATAGCTGGATAGCGGAAGAGTCATAGTTGGACTACCCGTCAGAAAATGTCCTGGAGTTAGGTAGTTGTAGTACTCATCTGGATCTTCTGTGAGGGGGCAAAATGGTCTGGAATTCATGCATGCTTCTATTTTTGCCAGTAAGGTCGAAAATTCTTCAAAGGTGAGTTTCTGTTCCCCTAGAACTCGACGTAAGTGGTGTTTCATAGAGCGCACCGCGGCCTCCCATAGTCCCCCGGCTGTTGGCCACGCAGGGGCGTTAAAGTGCCACTCCACTTTCATTTTGCTTATTTCGTTAAAGAATTCAGAGGACAATTCCGTTCTGAACATTTCGAACTCATTGTTCAGCAATTTTGAGGCTCCGATGAAGTTTGTGCCACAGTCCGAATATACATGACTTGGTGTTCCACGTCTTGAGCACATCCTCTGGAAAGCACCCATAAAAGCTTCAGTGCTCAAGTCTGAAACTAGTTCGATGTGAACTGCCTTTGTTGCTAAACAAACAAAGATTGCGATGTACCCTTTGGATGTCTTAACGGCTCTTCCTTTGTTTAATTTGACGTCTACATGACCCGTGAAATCCACCCCGGTGTGGGTAAAGGGGCGGGACGGTGTCACACGCTGTGGTGGCAGATCGGCCATGAACTGGTAATTTTCCGTAGCTTTGAATCGATGGCACCGTATACATTGTCGCAACTGAGTTTTTACTGCTCTGTTTCCTCCTATTATCCAATAATGTTGACGGATGAAGGCGAGCGTCAACCTGGCTCCACCATGTAAAGTCGTGATATGTGCTTGGTTTATCAGTAGTTCAGTGAGTCTATGCTTTCTTGGTAGAATTGCGGGGTTTTTCATTCCCGGCGGTAAGTTAGTTTTGTTTAAACGTCCGCCGACACGCAAGATACCCTCCTTGTCTAGGTACGGCCATAATTTGCAAATTTTGTTATTAGTGGGAACATGTTGATTTTTTAGTAGTAAATCATATTCTCTTCTAAATTCTAAGCGTTGAACATTTCTTGTTATTATGTTCGTAGCATAATTAAGTTCATTCACTGTCAGCGTTAGGTCATTGTGCTGTATCTGTTGATCCGGCTCGAAGGACCATTTAATGTACGGGACAGATTAGTTTCTGAACTGTACACTATAATCGTTGCGTGTTAGGTAGCGAGTGTGTCCAACATGTAAAACACTTCACGTAGTAACCCAGTTTATTTATTACTAGTATCGTACACTGTAAAGGTTGGTGATTTCTACATGTATGTCTGTTCCGCGTGTCGGTAAGTTGCACACTGAATATAAAGAAATATTTAGTCGTGACAAGTGAACTTGTTGATTCGCCTTGTCAGCAAGAAGTAAGGTCAATGTACGTGGACCGTACAATTTTGTTTTTATTTTTATGAACATGTACGATGTCTCATATGAATGAACTGAAAAGTCAAGATCGTAACTAGCTGACACTTTCACATAGCATTCTGTACCTTTCTACTAACTTCATAAGAATTTTTTTTAAAGAAAACATAAGCTTTTTAAGAAAGAAAATTCAAAACCCAGCTTTAACACTGTCAAAATTCACTTTGCTACCAAAAATGTTCGTCGACATTTTCTTGCATTTCCGTGCCTTAGTCACAGTGCTACCTAATTAGGAAAGACTTTAATTAAACATGAAAACCTAGACGTTAGTACGGCACTCCTGGACACCTACCGGGATTACAGCTGAAAGCTTCTAAATGAGGAAGGTTTTTTCATGTGCCTCCAGAATGTAAAATGTTAGATAATGTGTGTTTATCTTCTTAATAATGCTCACGTTGCTGTCGCCTCGGGGTTAGAATTTTATTGGAAAAATTGAGTTTTAAGGCGTATTATTCGCAAATGGCCTTGAGCAAACGGGTGGCGTTGGATTCATACATACGCGTAGCTCACGACTGATGAATAGATATTTTTTTTAAAGATTTTGTTTGAAAAATATTCATAGATTAAGATAAGCTATGTACCATCAAAAAAATCCCCAACGATCAATTAGTCTGTGTTAAAATATTTTAAAATATCATAGCCGTTTATGAGGAGTTTACAACATAAGGAATGAAACTATAAGTCACACTGCAAAACTTTGTGTTAGAAATGAAGTAATCTTTTTTTTTTTTTTTTCACAACCATACCGTTACGGATGAGTTTGCTTTATAAAGTCACTGTTTAACGGCACGTTCCGGGGTCACGGTAATTGTGTGAGTCACGCGACCCCGGTAGGCTTTGGCCCTCTAGAGGGGTCCCCGTCATTTTGCTGACACTCTTTGCGGCGCGCGTCGAACACAACACACCGGCGACCCGGGCATGGTCCATGGTCGGACAGCGAGTTGCCCTTTACTCGCTGCCCGCAAGTCCGGGTGGATGTAGTCCCTTAAGAGTGGTTTTTTTTTCTTTTTAATAGTGGTAAAATCATCAAATGAGTCCTCCCACCCAGGGCAGGGCGGGAGGGACTGTCAGACTTGTACTGACTAAAACCCACGGTGTCCTTCAATAGCCCTTTACGTACCGGGGTCACGGTAATCCCTTGGTCCCGCGACCCCGGCAGGCTTTGGCCCTCTACAGGCCCCGTCACTATGCTGAAACTCTTTGCGGCGCGCGTGGAACACAACGCGCCGTCGACCCGGGCATGGTCCATGGTCAGACAGTGAGTCGCCCATTACTCGCTACCCGCATGTCCGCGCCTACGGTGGCCGGAGATCGTCTTGCGACGTCCGACGCCGTGGGCGTCTACCACTGCGGCTGGGGTGGAGGGAGGACGCTGTTCTCTCCCTCAGGCGGCCCGCCTCCTCCTTCACGAGCATGACTGCTTCGCAGAAGGAGGCGACCGCTTCCCACTCCGTCTCGCCCCGCAGCATGGCCTCGACCAATGCCGGGCGCGAGAGGTCTCCGCCTATCGCCGTCGTGAGGACACGGCGGTGCTCTGCCCAAGCGGGGCAGTCCTGCACCGTATGCTCCACCGTGTCCTCCGGACGATCCTCGCAGTGGTGACACCCAGGCGTTTCTTCCCTCCCTATCAGACACAGGAACCTCCCGAAACTTCCGTGTCCGGTGAAGACCTGCGTCATGCGGTAGGTCAGGACGCCGTGACGCCTATCCAGCCACTCCTCAGAGGTGGTCTTACCGCCGCGATTGCGGCGTGCCCGAAGAGTGGATTAGTGAAAAAAATGGTAGACGATAGAGGAGGAATATGGCGTTATAGGGAGGTTCCTTTAAAGCTTGATGGCCGGTCCATCAATCAATCATGTTGGGTAATCGGAATATGATACAGCTGCTTTTGAATAGATCCATAAAAGTGTTATTCAATAAAAATATAATTCTGCTGATTATTATCTATCGCGAAAACAAAGTCTGCTGTTCAGTTCATTTTTTAACAGCTGAACGGCTGATTTTTTTCCACGATTTCAGGTTTTGTACCATATTGAAAATTGCTCGTTATAGTGAGTACAATTAGCCCTTTTTATCATGGTAAAATTGTCAAAGGCTTACGTTCTGCAATGGACGGCAACAGGGTGAGTATAATAAATCATCAGTCCTCCCGCCCATGGCAGGTCAGGAGGGACTGTTAGACTCATACTGACTCAAATCCACGGTGTTCCTTCTATAGCTCTTTACGTACCGGGGTCACGGTTACCTAATAAGATAGTCCCGCGACCACAATTGACCCCTGAAGATCTTAAATACGCATAATTTATAAACACGACGTGTGATTGGATTCCTGTGCTGCATCTCGCGGGTTCGAATCCCCCACGAAACAAAAAAATGTATGTTTGTAATAACAAACTCAAGTTTATTAAGATACGGTTAGAATTGTAGTCATCACAACTCATACTTAGAAATTGTTCAATAAAATTCATAAACAATGCTCATTCCGTAACCTTAAGTCCGAGAAATACCAGAAAACTACACTACTGGCTGCTTAGTATTCCAAGCCAGTAGTAAAAGGGGTTAGAGCAAAGCTTGTCGGTGAGTGAGCAAGTAACTAACCAATAATTCACTGGCGTAAGTGGCTCTAAGAGGTATTAAGGCAGTGGTCACCTCGAGGAGGTTTCCCTTGAAATACTGCTTGAATAAATGAGAATTGAAGTGTAGTTGGATAGTTATTTTTTTAAGTTTATTTTAGTTGTAAGCTGTGATTTTTGGCAGGCTAAAGTACCGAAATTACATGACAGATTTTTCAGTACTAGGTTAATATAGAAACAACTAATGAGTATGTTGACAACATCATTAAATTGCAAATCTAATTAGACTGTCAGCTAGTTTGGATAATGGACACAATCATATTTTTCTTTTGTTAAATCAATGCATTCTTACAAAGATATAACGCAGCAAAATTACAGAGTGCGGACTTGTGACGTAAGAAGCAAGTAAAAACGGTACTTGTTTTTGACGAATTGACAATTTTAAAAGTGTCATATCTTCTTGAGTTTTGGTTTACGTAACAAAAGAAAAACACGTGTCAAATATTTTAACTCTTTAGATTTTTTCAGTTAAATACCCTATTGTATACATATTGAATGATACCTAAAATATATTCTGAACGTCAGAAATACATTATTATGGATCCAATTTTGTTTGTCCTCAATATTTTTCTGTTATATGTTCATTGCTTGTTCGGTATTTACTTCACAGATTTTAAGGTTGCCATAATGTAGCAGTGTAATCTCTCCAAGATCAAGCAAAATCCGAAGGAAAAGCTACATTCGTTTCCATGAAACGAATAAGAAGATATCCACTTTTACGACAGTCGCTGTCGTCCTTATCTTTCGGTTTTCGTCAAAAGCCCTTTGGATAAGACAAAACTAAATCCATGGTGACACATTTATCACCATATTTTTTTACAACCACGAACATTCAATGAATTTCCATAGAACTTTTAGATTAATTAACTTTTTTATGCCCAAAAGATGTCCTAAAATTTTATGGACATTTTTTTTTCGAATTTCATGGTAAGGGGAACTTGTGGTTTTGGGCACATTAAAACTTTTTAGGGGTCTCGCAAAAATTATCTTGAAAATCAACCCGAAGCAAGTCCGGAGATGGAAAGTTGGGTAAAAAAGTTTTGTAGAGTATTAAGTGAGTAAATTAAAATTGTTCGGAATACCTAAGTGGTCTTTTCGCTAAGAAGTTATTGTGTTATAGGAAAGTTTCATTTGTTTCTTTTTTGTATATTTCTGTTTGACTTCAGACATTTTTCCTGCTCGTATTTTTGTTTTGTTGCGAAATTATACTATTGCTGTGAGTAAAGTCTGTTGTAAACGCTGAAAATGTTTATGAATATTTCAGTATTTCCAACATTACACAACCACTCACATAAATTGAAAATAATTTACTCAACACAGCTCAAATCAGCATACATACTCGTTCTAATGCTAGTCAGTTTAGGTTTTGTTTCAAACTTCCACTCCCACACTAGAAATTTCTCTTTTCTCGTGTGTCCGTTCACAAACATTTAACACACACACGTATAGCCAGACCCTAGACAACTTCTTATACGTGATATATACTAACATTTTCCGTTCGGGAACAGACCCTGCTACACGTAACTCAACAGTCATTCGCTTTACAACTGCGTTAACTTTGCTAAGTTTTTAATTGTCAATTTTCATTTTAACCTTAAAATATGTGCCAATAAACGTCAATCATTTCATTGGAGGACCTCGTGGGGTATCGTATTATCCAGTTACTGGGTTGTGGAGATTCGATAAGCAGTCGCTCCATATAAAATGCTGATATTCAGCTGCATCTGGTTCGACGGGATGCCGACCCCAATATAGATGGGAAATGCCGCGGGACTGGCGTATGAATTACCGTGACCCCGGAACGTAAAGGGCTATTGAAGGACACCGTGGGTTTTAGTCAGTACGAGTCTGACAGTCCCTTCCGCTCTGCCCTGGGTGGGAGGACTCATTTGATGATTTAACCACATAAAAAAAAATGATGGGAAAAGGTTAGGCAGATAATAAAACTTCACTCATATCAACCCCCTTAACTTAATTCCGCAATAAAACTCATACACATTTCCGCTAAATAAAACGGCTGTCACATATTAACGGTAATTAAGTATAAGGGACGCAGCAGTAAAATAATTTTAAATGGCACACATTTCCATAATGAGAAGCAACAGATATTGTTTTCGTCAAAAACAGGTGCGCGTTCTCACTTTGTTCTTTCTTTAAATTGAAAATTGCAGAAGGTTTACTCAAAGAAAAGAGTCAATATCTTACACGGTTTTGGATGTCTGTTAGTGAAAGGGTGCACGTAAATTCCAAGTAATTTATATATATAATATCTCAAATTAATAAAGGCAATCTCAAATCAACATATATTTGTCTACCAGGGTCACGGGCACTTTTTAAAAACACAGCCCTGGAACGCAAAGGCCTACGGAAGGTTCCTTCGGATCCAGGCAGGTTGACAGACGCAGGTTGACAATTTTATGAGTCTTTTTCTTCACCATGTTCTAATTTTAGCGCTTACATTAGCGGGCAACTCTTTTTTTCCTACATTTAATTTTGTACAAAGCAGAGCTTCTATAATTCTCCTGTTTGATTGTCTATCTCCAAAACGATAATTCGCAGCTGCTCATCGTGATTACCAAAATTTCGACGATAGGTATTGGTTGAATTCGGTTTGTTGAACCGTGAGTATTATTGTTCGGGTGGTGAGATAACAATTTTGATGAAACTGCTAAAGAAAATAAATAACATTCGTGTTTGATTATTTGTCTAATAAAATGTTTGTGAGAAGCCGACCGACACCTTATTGTTGCCGGCTTAAGGTGTAATTTGCCTGTTGTTTTTCGATAGTAGCTATTTTCTTTCTGTCTTATGTATCTTGTACAGAAAAATTTCAACACCTTTTTACACCAATTTTACTAATATTATACCTAAATGCAAATATTTGGTTGAATGTTTGGTACACAATCACGCCAAAACTGAACGAAAAATATTAAAGATATAGAAGCAGACTGGAGGGAAATGCTGTGGCTATTAGCTAGATTATCTTTGTAAGATATTTTTTTTGTTGTAATTTTGGTGATTCAATCAGTGTTTTCGCAGGCGATTCCTAGAAGTTGGTACTAAAACAGTTTCAGTACTAACTTGGTACATTATTGTCGAGTTTCATCAATTGTCCTTATTTTCTATACTATAATAAATCTGTAGAAGGGTCAATTCCGTACATTGAAAATATTGAAAAAATAAATAGCGTGGGGTGTTGCTGGATCGATACCAAACCCAAACATATGATTAAACAAATTTTTGTCTGTCTGTCTGTCTGTTTGTGCAGGCATCACGTGAAAACTAACGGTTCGATTTCGATGAAACTTGGTATAATTATTCCTTATTATCCTGGGCATAACATAGGATACTTTTTATCCTGGAAAAATACGTAGAAAAAAAATCTTTTTTTTTTTCAGTTTTGTTCATAGACGTTGTTCTGTAGAACCGCGAACACACGTTGCATTACCCGCAGTGGATTCAGCGCCGTAATATTTAT
Organism: Agrotis puta; assembly: GCA_943136025.2. Taxonomy (NCBI): domain Eukaryota; kingdom Metazoa; phylum Arthropoda; class Insecta; order Lepidoptera; family Noctuidae; genus Agrotis; species Agrotis puta. The sequence continues at coordinate 3,693,523 of OW964168.2, forward strand.
AAGATGGCATTGTCAGAGTTACTCAAAATGGGGAAATAAACCATCCACGCGAAGACCGACATCCGCGCGGACGGAGTCGCGGGCGGAAGCTAGTTATGAAATAAAAATGGCCCTCCCCAAAAAAAACAATCCACGAAGAAGCCTACATTAAAATGTCAAAGCTGATAAATATTCTCAATAGTAAAAGGAAAACTTTTCATAATAGATCAATTCCAAAACCCGGGCAGTGTTCGAATTGAACGCTGATCATGAATTATTAACTTGTAAATTTATTTTGACAAAGTGAGTCCATCAAACGAATTTCCTATGGAATTACGGCCGGATCTGTTTTCTCAGCAATCGTTACTTTAGCTTTATTTTCTTAATTGAAATGAATTTATCTGCCTCTTTTGTTTGCGGATCCCCGGAATCGAAAAATTGTTAGTGATTGTTCCAGCAGGATCTGATGAGATAGTGTGCGTGGTTCATATTACATGAGACTTAAATATAACTTGCGTAATGCTTTGCTGCAAATTGATAATTTATTGCCCGTTGAGTATTCAGATTTTTTTTACCCGTGGTACTACTTGTAGTACAATGTTATGTACCTCGGTCGTAATCTTGATCCCGATCTTTATGAGTCTCCAATCACCGAATTAGTCAAGTTGAGACTTTAATGTCCACCATTCGTAAATAGAACGGATTGGGATTAGGAATGAGATACAAATTTAATTTCGGCCATAATTTTAATTTTATTTATGTTAATAGGTTGCCTATTTTTATTACTGAAGCGTTTACATAACACATTGAACGTATCTGAATAAAATGAATCCATCCAACCAATTCGCTATGGAATCACGTCCGAATGGCGGATTTGTTCAGCAGTCATTACTTTGACTGTATTTTCTTAATTGGAATGAATTTATACAAACAAATGATTGAACAGTGACTAAGCGTCTTGATTGGGTGACTCTGTAGTGTAACTTATTAGTAAGTTAATGATTAACTTGTTAATGTGTGTCCACGACCTACACGTTGAAGCGCGTATTATTAGTGACTGCGGAGAAAAACGTGCGAGCCTTACAGAAGTCGCTCTGGATCTGTAACATCTAAGTTACAGAATTATCAATATACTGACCATGAAAAGAGTTGTTTGATATTGGTGACCCATCTAACAAGCGTTGCTTAACCTTAGTCACCCATCTAAATGAGTCTCTATAGTCACCTAATGTTACTTATTCAACGACCGTACTCACGCAAAGGAATAAGCGGTTTGCGTGCTCTCTCTTCGCAAGTTACATCATCCGCGGGCATGCGGGCAGCGAGTAATAGGCAACTCGCTGTCCGATCATGGACCGTGTCCGGGTCGACGGCGCGTTGTGTCCCTCCCGCTCTGCCGTGGGTGGGAGGGCTCATTTGAGGATTTTACCACGATGAAAATAAAAAAGTTACATCATCCGACGGTGTGTGCAGGGCTTTCGTTCATAAGTCAATAATTGCCTTGTGTTTGAGTCAAGAATATTGCTGTACTCTTTAATGAATAAAAGCAAATAATGTGTCAGGGAACGAAAGGTCACAGAAGACAATGATTGTGATAAAGACGAGACGTGAGAGAATGTACGCATTATTAACTTCAGCTATAAGCTAATTTGCGCGTTTGACTGTGCCCGGGTTTGACCATGACGGGCCCCTTAGAGGTCCAAAGCCTGCCGGGGTCGCGGCACTAATGAGGTACCGTGACCCCGGAACGTAAAGGACTATTGAAGGACACCGTGGATTTTAGTCAGTACAAATCTGAAAGTCCCTCCTGCCCTGCCCTGGGGATAAAAAAAATGTAAAGGTTAACTGGTCTCCTGTATATTAAAATGTATAGGTACTTCACTCAAAGATATACATAGGTCCTTTTTTTAAGTGTTAAAACTGTCGAATGAGACCCGCCCTGGGTGTAGCGGAATGGACTGTCAGAATCTGTACGGACTGAAATCCACTGTGTTCTTTCAATTGCCGTTTACGTTCCAGGTTTACCCATTTGGACATTTCAAAGACCACGGCAGGCGATATAGATAGGTCCTGGGTTGGATGCCCGGGTCGAGAAGAGTTGTTAAATTTTTCCATCAGAAAGAAGAATGGGCTTCCTGTATAAACTCCGTCCCTTCCTTCGTAACACTCGCATCTATATGTCAAAGGAAAGTACGTAAAAAGTGTATTGTTTTATTTAAAAATAAAATTTAAACCTGTAAACTATGTGACAAAAAAAGAAACATTAAGACTTGAAACAGTCAAAAGATGAACTTTGCGTTTTATAAGAAAACATTTAAAAAAATGGGTTCATTCCCTTGAGATACTTCTTCCAAATTAATTACAATATTCATTAAAGTATTAACCTTTCCAACATTTACCAACATAATTCAGGCAACACTTTTTCTCAGAAACTGTGGCTTCTCGCTAATTAGAAATGAATTAAACAAGCACGTCGGAACAAAAACTCTGCTCTCCCCTGTCAACGTATATTAAGGAGGGCACAAAAGAAAAATGTACTAAGTGCCTTTGGAGAATAATGGCTTTTATTCTTTGAGGCTAATTATTTTAGTACTGAAAGTAAGTTGTAAATCGTAAATTTTTAGACTGCCTTTTTCCTCACATGTTATATAAATACTGAAAAGCTTCCTTATATTGGTTATTACAAATTAATATAAAAGCTTTGTTTGGTAATGTTAATGTTATAGGACTTTGTTGGATCATCAATTAGGAGTAATAAACTTGTTTCGTAAAATGTCTTTACCACGGCCCACAATACAATTGGTAGACAAGCTCTTCATAATTATATTTTTTTAATCAACCGAAATTGTTGGAAATTCACTGGCAGCCGTGCAAAACCAAAACGAGTTCTTAGTTTTATTTTTATTTTATTTATTAATAAAGGTACACCAATTAGTTTAGGTATAAAAGTCATAGTAAAGGCTAGAACAGAAGCCACATCACGAGTTTTCAGAATTTTGTGATGTACAGTAAACGGGAACTTTGACGTTAATTCCATGGATAAAATTGGTTCCTCGTTCGTAGTACTACTCGTAGAGACGCTTTTTCATTTTTTATCGAATTTACCTCTTAAAGGTGCACTCACACACATCAGTCACCGTCACGACACGTCACGGCCGGTTTAAAAAAAAATGTTTCTATACTCCTAGTATGACTTTGTTCTCACAATTCGTCACCGGTTAGTCACTGACGCGTGATCTATAAATGACGTCACCCGTCAGGCACCTTAAATAATATTTCCATACAATTTTCATACTTTTATTTCCCACACACCCGGGATCATCATGTCTCAGTTTAGTCAGCGTCGTGCTACCGTCATTGCTACAAGTGTGACCAACCCGTAACTTGACTGATGTTATTGTTCAATGATTCAGTCAAACCGGCGACGTGACTGACGAACGACGTGACGGTGACTGGTGTTTGTGGATACGTACACAAACCGTCACCGATCCGTTGTCGGTGACATGACGTGACTGATGTGTATGAATGCACCTTTAATACTTGAAATACGACGTGCATGGCCAAAACCGTGGAATTCATGTTAGGATCTTAGAACAAGAGAAGAGGGAGAGGTATAAGCAACTTGAACTTGTATTAGTTCCATGAAACGATGCTTTCGAACTGCGATAAACAGGAGATACCAATCATCAACTCGGTATAAATAAAAGGCAAACTAAAGCCAATGATTGACTGAAATGTTTACTTGCATAGTTCAACTGTGCGATGTAATAATAGCCTGGCGAAATAATTAGCGTAACGATTAAACCTGTGTTTAATTGTGAACTAATTTTAGCTACATTTAGTTTGAAGTGAATATTACTGAACTACGGGTGTTGATAAATATTCATTCGTATAATGATAAAATCCATAACATGTCCAGTTTCCTTTGTGACTCGAAAAGGATGTCATTTTTGAGTGGGCTGAAAGTGTGACAGTCAGTCTTAGAATGGATATTATAGTCCATGGTGGGTTATCGAGGTCAGATAGGCAATTTGTTCGACGCAATGCACTGGTCTCTAGTCGCATCGAGTCAATAGAATTAAAAAGTAGGGAAAGAAAAGAAAAAATTGTGGTGATATGGATGATGACGCATTATAAAATCATAAAGCTTCTTGTAATCTAAATTGACTAGAGAATCGTTAGATCGAGTTAAGGTTTAAACTATTCGTGTCCTTGTTTAATCCCATCAATAAGTCAACAGACACAAAGACACTCATCATCTCAGTAATCTATTAATATTCAAGTTAGAACTGAAATCCGTAAAGCACAAATAATCCTTTGCACATCGTTCAAATTCACTGACAAACATTGGACATAACTCCTCAAGTATTAGACTAACAAACTGTCACTACCCATACTCTAAATTAAGATAGATTTGAGCGCTCATAGTCTTTTTATATTTTCTACCGAAGCGGGAACATTTTATTTTAGGAGTTGGCGTTTAGGACTTTTTGTGAATTCGCCGTCCAATATGAATTCCTCTTAGTAGGCAGGATGTCTGAATGATTCACGAGCTTCGGTGACTAATTATAAAAGCGGGGTTAGCTTTGTGTCCTCTAAAACTCCAGTATTACTCGCATTTCTGTGAAATGTCAATGTGTGCGTAAGAGCAGTTGTGAGCCGTGTGAGCGAATGTGAACCTTACAAGGTGGCTTTAAGGATTTCAACTGTCTAACAATTAAGCTTGCAACGTTTTAGAGTTAATTGAAGAATCTGCAGTATGTGCAATGTGCATTGCGCTAATTTATGATAATAATTTGTGTTTAATTTATGTGAAGGATTGATTTTTGATTGAATCATGGCCGTTATAGGTACTAATATATTTTAATAAACAATTTCAAATTCTGTTTACTGAATACGCCACCTAGATTCTAAAACACGGTTTTATTAATATTTTACTTTAAAATTTATTTTAGTTAAATCAGTTTAATCGAGAAAGCAATTGTGGTAGCTGTAATCATTAACTTTGAATTTTCTAAAAAATATGTCGACGACACATAAAAACTTGAAATATAAAAATGAAGTGACAATTTAATTTTTCCACTCAGTTTGTTCCACCATTAGGTTTTGTTATGACACTAAAGAAATCAAGTGCTAGATTAAATATTACTGCCTCGAGCGTAATAATTGACACGTTAGCAGTCTCATTGCTTGAATTCAATGTTCAGGAAATTTTAAAGACCTATTGAGACTATAATTATAAAATCATCTAATAGGTTCTCGCCCCCAGGGCGGGACGGGAGGGACCTTTAATTGCCCTTTACGTTTACCTGATGGGCAGTCCCACGATCACGGCAGGCTTTGGCCCTGTTAGATTACTGACAGCTCTTTAAGACGCGCGTGGTTCACGACGCGCCGTCGACCTGGGCATGATCTATGATCGGACGGTGACTCGCCGTCTGCATGCCCGCAGTGCACGCTGTGTTGGTGCTTTCTCGAATAGTACCTTACTTTTTTTTCAGCCTATCTCAATTCACAGTTGAACATAGAACTTCGATTTACACATCTGTAGTATGTTGTTATCTCGCCTGATGGTAAGTGATGATGTGATCGACGATGAAGAAAGCTTGCTTTTTATTTTTTTAGCGTGGTTAAATCATCAAATGAATCCTCCCACCTAGGGCAGAGCGCCAGGGACTGTCAGACTTGTACTGACCTAAAATCAACGGTGTCCTTCAATAGCCTTTTACGTTCCGGTGTCATGGTAATTCGTAAGTCCCGCGACCCCGGCAGGCTTTGGCCTTCTAGAGGGGGGCCCCGTCATTTTGCTGACACTCTTTGAGGCGCGCGTGGAACACAACGCTCCGCGTCGACCCGGGCATGGTCCATGGTCGGACAGCGAGTCGTCCATTAATCACCGCCCGCTTGCCCGCGCCTACGGTGGCCGGAGATCACAACGTCTGTCGCCGTAGGCGTCTCCCGCGGCGGCTGGGTCGTAAGGTGGAGCTCGTCCTCTCCCGCAAGCGTACCGCCTCCTCCTTTGTGAGCATGACTGCTTCGCGAAGGAGGCCGCTTTCCATTCCACCTCGCACCCCAGCATAGCCTCTACAAATGCTGGGAGCGAGAGGTCGCCACCTATCTCCGTGAGGACACGGCGGTGCTCTGCCCAAGCGGGGTAGTCCTGTACCGAGTACTCCACCGTGTCTTCCGGACGATCCTCTAAATGGAACCAAATAGCCTAACGAAATTATGGGAACCACTAAGTTTATTATAATATTTATCTTAATCCTTCCTTCATGAACTCAAGAAAATATTATAAAATAGAGAAGAAAAGAGCTAATTTGAAATTTTACGACGAAAGCGCTCCATTCATTCATCACACGTTATAATGCTGCTGAGAATTTTAAAGCACTATGTTCTTGACTTGGAATTGGAGCTTTCAGTACTTAAGTACGTCTTAGTTGGCTGTTGAATAATTTATTGTTGGCAGTGTGGGGTTAAGTGAATGTATTTTTTGGTACTTTTAAGAAGTGGATTGTTAATTTGGACTTGATTCAATTTGTGTTTGATAAATTAATGTAATGAATAATTTGTATCTGCTCTTAGTGTGGGATTGAAAATAATAAAGTCCTCTTGCCCTGTATGGAGCGCAAAGTTTGTGAAATTCCTATTTACAATGTTCTTTCAGTTGCCATTTGTGTACCAGTGTACCACACCGTAGACTTAAGATAAGCAGTCGACGCTCCGTGTAAAACACTGATATTCAACAGGCATCCAGTTAGCCTTGAAGCTGATCCAAATATTGTCGGGAAAAAGGTTAGACAGACGATGATCATATGCATCATCATCATCTTAAGCCCAAATTCTCCAACTCTTTGCTTTCTCCATCTTTATCCTCATATCAACTACCGCCACAACATGTGACTGTTCCTGAATTACGCCAGGATAATAAAATCATCTTACTAAATTTGGTCCTTCCTTCCAATTATTTATTTATGTCCTGGGTACCTCACCTACCCATAAATACATATTTAGTCCATACCTGTAATATAATTAAGCCAAAGAAAATACCATCACGCATAGCGCCATTTGTGACGTCATAATGGACAGGTGACTCACTTTATGGGCACATGGGGTGTTTTCAACGATACTCATTGTAAAATGTTTACCTTCCATATTGAACGACAGAAAATTATTTACCTATTAGTCACACCTTTCGTTCATATTGGTTAGTATGAATAAACACGTATGTCTTGTCCGAATATATTATTATAAAAGTTACAATTCATTCAAGAATTTGATGTGACACTTGTTACATTTAAGCCTTTGTTAAACAGACTGGCGTGACGAATGTGAAGCGAGGCGTTTTTATTTGTAATGTTTGGAATTGTTTGAATCCAGTCACATACAAAAGCGAAAGCGATCCGATAGCGTGACTGACGTCTCGCTTCGGTTCGGTATCGCTTCGGAAACGCTTCGCTTTCGCCTTTCTGTTTGACAAAAGCATTAAGGCGGTACCTACTTAAAACAGAACCGTGGTCCTGAAACGCAAAGTTTAAGCTGATTTTGCTCCACTCAGGTTACGGTGACACTTATCGTCATCATCTAAGAAAAAAAAGTAACATGCTGTTTATGAAAGGATACTTATTTTCAATTTAAAAAAAAAACATTTGCACTACACGTAAAAAGGACGGCAGATATATTTTAAATTATAATAACTGTAGAAAAAAACATCCTGTCTATACATGATTCTGTCCTGCATTATATCGTTACTAATAATTAATTTACTAGGTACAAGTTTAATCACAACAATTAAGCTTAGTCTAAGTATAGCTGTTCGATTGTTAAATTAAGCGCATTTTGGATTAGTTTACTTCATACGAGATTGAACACAATTAGTAATTCAGCGCGCATTGATACATAATAGGCGAACAATAATTAGTGATTAGTATCACTAAACTGCTGCTGCAGAGTCGGTAGACAGTACGAACGTAGGCTATCCCATTAACTCTACAAGGAATATACGAGAAAACTTTTTTTTTAGCGTGGTAAAATCATCAAATGAGTCCTCACATCCAGGGCAGGACAGGAAGGACTGTCAGACTTGTGCTGACTAAAATGTCCACAGTGTCTTTCAATAACCCTTTACGTACTTAACGCGGTCACGAAATTCGTTTGTCCCGCGACCCCGGCAGGCTTTGGCCCTCTAAAGCCCCGTCATTATGCTGGCACTCTTTGAGGCTCTCATGGAACACAACGCGCTATCGATCCGGGCATGGTCCTTGGTCGGATAGCGAGTCACCCAATACTCGCCGCCCGCGCCTACGGTGGCCGGAGATCGTCTTGCGACATCCGTCGTCGTGGGCGTCGACCACTGCGGCTGGGCTGTGAGGTGGACGTTGTCCTCTCCCTCACGCGTCCCGCCTCCTCCTTCGCTAGCATGACTGCTTCGCAGAGGGAGGCGATTGCTTCCCACTCCGATACGAGAAATCTTAGTGTAAAGGTTTTAAAAACATTAATATTCAAATTTGTCTGACATGCCATGGCGCCAACAGTCTATTGGGCGCCCAGTCTGGGTCTAAACTAACTGGTTTGAACGTGTTTTTGAACTAGATACGTGTTATCATAATCAGTGATTCTAGCCATTCTTTACTTGTACTAATATTTTTAATGTAAATGTCGCAATAGTTCTCTCTGACGGTCTGTTACATTTTTAACAAATCACAATGAAATGAAAACTTTACCTGGATTAGCACAGACAAAGAATAACATCTCAAATATCTTTTAGAGATTTTCACTGATCCACAAAGTATAAGGTTTGAATGGGATTTTTAAAACTTTGGGATAGAATGACGAGCTTCTGAACATAAGATACAGTTGAACGTAATTGTATAGCCTTTTTAAAAGTCAGTCTCAATAACGACGGCAAAATTATAGAACAACAAGTCGAATTCAAGAACTAAGAAGTATAATTTGTCACAGTTATTCAAAGAATATTTTTTAAGTCATTCTGAATTCAGACTTCTTTTTTTCTACGAAAATCTTTCTTCAGTTACATTAAAGTTAACGAAGTGGAAGGAGTAACATTTAAAATGGTCTTAGAAATACCGTTTTAAAATAGGTCCGTTTAACTTGGGTCACCTTATAAAGGTCAAGAGGCGAAACGATGCCCTTTCTTTCTGAGGTAATTAGCATAATTAATTTACCTTTTGTTTAAATAACTGTGATTTAATTATTTCATGAGACCAATCTATGTTTGATGAAGTAATTTCAAATATTTTTTATGTCAAAAATCTTTCTTGTATATAATTCTGTTTAAATTGTTTATTGTAGCCTTTACATTTTTTTTATTGATAGACATTTTTCTTAATTAAAATAAAAAATTGTAAGAAATAAATTGTAATGTCTGTCAAAACAACTAAACTTATTTTAAAATTCCGAACACCACTGTAGGTGCCTTACTCGTGACTCAACTCTAGTCTGATACAATTTAGATAGCCCACAATATGATAAGAAAACGAAAAATTCAGAACTTACCAAAAAGGTTCAATTTAACCTTATTGGTCAACTTTGCCATTAATATAGTAGGTATGACAGGCCTGTTGGTCTAGTGGTTAGTGACCCTGACTGCTATGCCGGAGGTCGTGGGTTCGATTCCCACCCAGGACAAATGTTTGTGTGATGAGCACGATCATTTGTCCTGTGTCTGGGTGTAATTTATCTATAATATGTATGTATTTAGAAATATATAAGTATGTTTATCAGTTGTTTAGTACCCATAACACAAGCTCTGCTTAGCTTGGGACTAGATGGCGTTGTGTGATAGGTGGTTAGTGGAATATTTATTTATTTATTATTATTTATTTATTATTTATAGTAATAGTTACGGAAACCGCTTTGTTCTTACGCCCAATTCCCCTAATGACTCATAGCACATGACCTCACTCGAGGGCACGCACGTTACCCTTCTGGATGAAATATCGATGGTGGGTATGTAATTACATTAAAGTTGGTTCCCACATGTGGTGTGGGTTTATGGGTCAAATTCATGCGATAGTGATCAATCTCCAGTAATTATTATTTGATATTATATTTCCCCTTTCCTTAATCATTATTATCTGTAACAACATTTTTTTTTGGATTTTATAAGTTCGTATTAAGTTCGAAATTAATTTTGGTAGGGCAACTTAGGTCTGATCCGATGAAAATGATCTAATTTGCTTTATCCAGATTAGCCTAATTAGTGTTCATGAAGGCTCATTAATGGGATTATAAAATTAATTACCTAAAGCTTGGGCAGCTTTTATTATTTCTGGTGAATATTGGCATCTATCAGCAATAATGATTCCACAAAAAAAAGGCATAATTTTGTACATTTCGTTTAAGTTTGCCGCAGCTTGCCTTCTTCCATTTCACTTATCTTTAAAAATGTTCGGCTACCCAGCCCTATCATTATATTATCTTTCACATAGTCCATCCATCTTTTATTCCACATCCATCATGGTACTCAAATTCATGTTATTTCATCATCACTTTGAAAATTGCCTACATCATCTAAAATCGAATTCCAACACTATCACTTCTTCTAAAAGTTCTTGAAACAAGGAAGCAAGAATATCTAAACAAAGGCTACTTTTTCTTGCATCGCGTAAAGCAAGCATAAAAAATGTAACAAGACGACTACACTACATCGCGTTAACTTGGGAAACTTTCGCGTGACAAACAAAACGAAACAAGTTTCCGACGAGGGTGTGGTACAAGTATTTAGATGCTAGCAACACCCAATCCAAACCCAGAGCTTATATAGTAAATTCTGTGTTTGACTATTAGAATAGAATATAATACTCATGTATTAATTTCAGTGTAAACCTCAAACTGTTTAGTTTTTAACACAATAAGCAAAAGAAATGTTAGAAGAGACTAGACCAATGTTAAGATCAAGCTTATCCTGACAATAATTGTTCGTCTCTTTTCTCATAAGTCTTCTTCAAGTGACGATGGCTAAACAATGTATAAGTACAGTGAACCCAGAATTCAGATACGTGTTTAGCCTATTCGGACTATATCGGACCGTTACACCTCGAACATACGTACAAGGTGTACATAAATCTACTATCTAATTTATCCAAAAAACTAATCAAGCTGCCGACTAAATTCTAGATCAAACCCGCCCTCTCCCATAGTTTACACCACACCATCTTCAAGAAGGTAAATAAAATTACCTACAGACTATACCGTCTGAAAGAGTCACGTTCCTCCATGGTAATGGATTACGTGACCCCGTCTCATAGCACAGAGTTCTATAGAGTCGAATAAACGGGGATTATAGAGCATGTCCCACTTTTAAAGTACGTATTGTTCGGGTGGATTAATAAAGCGTCTAATGAAAGGTGAATGGATTTCTTTGTTCTTGTTTTTTCGAGCGGCATGTTTTGTTTTCTTTAGATGTATTTGATTACGTATGCTTATCTAAAATGTAATAATTTTGCTGGGTATGTTTTGGAAGGAATAATTTAATGCGATGACTTTTAACCACTCTGCACGACAACATTTTGACACATGACACATCAGCTGAGTCGACCGGGTGATTCGAAATTTGAGATAATGTTGAAGATTTTTGTCCATTTTCAGCATTCGATTTTTTTATCCAAAATATGTTACTACAGTTATTTCATACGATAAGTTTATGAGCAATATCTCCAAGAACGTGTTGAGGTCACTAAAACTGCGTCATTCCTCTGTAAAATGTGTGTAACATACAAAATGCTATGTCGTTCCAAAAACTATGTAATTTAGATGTGCTGAATATATGTACATAAACAAGCTTCTCACGTGATAAAAAATGGTTAAACAGTGAAATAAATGAAGTAACTTACTACATGCATTATTAGATTTGCCAGTGTGCATACATAATTTCATAAATAATAACGATCAAAGACTTGATAAAAATTACCAAAAACTATGTTGCAACATGACACTTCTTAGTGCTGACCGCAATCCCAATGCTCATATAACGATTGAAAAGGTTCATTCAGCCTAATCGATACTCGCAATATAATCGAACATGGAAAAAAAGTAGTACAAAGACATGGACCGATTTATCTGCTTATTTGACTAGAGAAGGTTTACTCCATGCAATAAATCTATGGAACGGAATCTGTAGACTCTTATTATAATATTTCAAGTATTATTTCGTTTTGAAAATAAGTTTTTTATTAGGTACGCAATAAATAATTTAATTTTTTAATTTAATGATTGGGATAGAAATAAATATTGGTGTTTCATTGGAGGCCAAACGTGTGTGTCTTTTAAATTTAAATTCAACCATATAGTTTTACCCATATTGTGTCTTCTTTATTTAATTTCAATTTATCAAAATATATATTTTAAAAAGAGAAACACCGGGTTCGGATCAAATGCTAGAGGGAGAGATATGGGAGTACTTCCAAATGATTCCCTGCAGTTATAAACTATTTAAATTTCCAACGCGCCGTGGATGGCTAAATTCGAAACTATGAGGAATTAGCGAAAAATACTGAAAGAAGTCCCGTGGCCGATTTTGATAAAAAATGTAAATTACATTGCATAAAATTAAATTTTTGAAATATCAATTTCCAGTAATCAAACCATTAATGTTCTGTGAAGTAATTACATGCGATAAACATAAAGTAAAAAGTTTTCTTTAATAAATCGATTCAAACTTTAGTCAATGGCCGTAGCTCACTACATGTTCACAACATCGTGTTCTCATTTCAATTTTTTTTGCGAGTAATCACTTTGCGGTACAAATACATTAACCTTAGATTATGTACCTAAGTTTTACCCATATTGTGTCTTCTTTATTTAATTTCAATTTATCTGATTATTTCAATTTATAAAACGAATCTAAACAACGTAAAAAAAGACAAACACCGGGTTCGGATCAAATGCTAGAGGGAGAGATATGGGAGTACTTCCAAATGATTCCCTGCAGTTATAAACTATTTAAATTTCCAACGCGCCGTGGATGGCTAAATTCGAAACTATGAGGAATTAGCGAAAAATACTGAAAGAAGTCCCGTGGCCGATTTTGATAAAAAATGTAAATTACATTGCATAAAAAGACATTAATGAAATTTTTGAAATTCGAACTTTGAGTGAATTGGCGCGAATTTTGATTTTGATCTGCGTACGATGACTAAATAATTGTTTGTATAATATTAGTTCATATTTTACCAAATTAATATCACTTTACTGTAGTTTGTCGTATATCATTACGAATTTGATCCTTAACAGCGACACTATGAAATAGTGTAAAAATATAGCACGTTCTTTTTTTTTTCATTTACAAGCTCTATTCCTGACCAGCAAAAATCTAAAGACGCAGACTTAATTTTTGCGATTGTAGGTGCAGGCTTGCGAACGGCGAGTATAGGGTAACTCACCGTTCGATCAAGGACTAGGCCCGAGACGAATGCGCGTCGTGTTCCAAGCGGGCTTTAAGGAACTATCAGCGAACTGACGAGGACAAAATAGTGCCAAACGCGTGCCGGGCTAACGGAATTGTATTAAAATCATTAAAAAGGTACTGCGGTCCTAGAACGCAAAAGGCATGTGAAGGAACAGGGTAAACACCCTGTTCCTTCATATGCCTTTTGCGTTCTAAGTAAGTAATAGTCTGACATCTCCTTCCGCTCCACCCAAGGAGAGAATCATTTATAGGTTTTTTAACTTATAACAGTATTACTGGAGTTAAGTCGCGAACTGCATCACATTTAAAGTATCCTTAACAAATACCTATATAAAAATATTATTATACTGGTGTCAATACTGGCGATTAAATATCTGTAACCTACCGAAATCTGTCAAAATTTACCAATCAAACATTAACTTTTCACTATTGTGATAAGGTTGAAAATCGATTGAAGAAATTTTACAGATTGAGGTAGGTTGATGTGCTGGCGTCTATACTTAACATGGCCAAACCAATGTTACGAAACAATTTTGAGAATATAATAATTTACTTATCTATCTTTTATTTGGTGGGAAACAAACTCATTTCTAATAAGCCTATCAAGATCCAAGGCATTCCATATTCATTCAACCTTAATTATATTATTGTACAAAACAAAATGTACATTAAAAATTAGCTAATAAATTAAAATTTATTATTTTGAATAGCGAGTACCACAGCGAGCGCATTCCAAATCCAATTTTTGGAATTAATAATTGGCGCGCATTCAAACATTTATTACTGACATTGTTCTTTTGTCTATTATTGCTTTTTGGGAATTACAATGTACGTTAAATTATTATAAAAGCTTTAAAAATATTATAACAATTAATAATTGTATTCTAAGCTTAAAACAAATTTATTTTAATTTTCATTAATCGTTTTCTTCAATTCCTTATTTTTTTCATTCGAGTTGACGAAAAATTCAATTATGGAATCGATTAGAATATTCGCTTTCACACATCATTACGATTAAAAAAAAATAAGCATGGTTGTCGATTATGAATACAAATTGAGTAGTGGTAATGAAAAATACGTGTTATTAGCTCTGTATTAGAGAATTACGCTAAGATCTGGGCTTTTTTTACGTTATTTATAATATTTGACATGATATTTATAGTAATTGTTATTGAGTATAAACGCATGTGTGTGATCCAAGTGAAAAATAAAAATGTAAACAAACACGAGTGGCGCGAAACTTCGACTTCAGATATCAAATTCTTCATTACCACTGCTTATTTATGTTGAATTATGTATGAATTCGTTACAATACTAAATGACGAGTTATTCATCCCTCTTATAATGATCCCTTAGATGTCCCGAAACCACATTTTTTATGATTTTTAGCCCAACCCAGCACTGCCATCAAAATGGCGACGATCGTATTTAGACTTCTGGATTTTGTTATGGTAAATTAATTAAATGCACGCTACATGTAGAAGTTTTAATGGCGTAAACAAATCAGATTTTTAATTAACATTCTTAATTAATGCGCACTCATAGGATTTAACGCTCAGAATATTATTATTTTTTAATTTAAAATGAGGATGTCGTATGACTACAAAGTCTGCCCCTTTAGGACCCGCTACTGAGTCGGCGTAGGTCTATGTGTTCGGGTCCTAAAGGACCCGGTACCGAACTATACGGTTAAAGCAATGTTGTTGCTTGAAATCATTTCTGTTCTAACTTGGCATGTAATTAGGCAAAATTCTTCTTCCACATTGAGGTCTGAGTCCCAGCAGAAGTAAAAGTAAAAGACTGATTAATCTACATAAAAAAACCCAAAACAAGTTTAAAGTTTTAGAAATCGCTTGATAATTATGAGTTGTACCGCAGTACAGTTATTTGTCAGACTTGATTTCAATATAAACAGCTGTTTTCACCAAAATCTTATTTGAAAACCGAGCACTGAAACAGAACTGTAAGTACGCCAGTTTTGTGGGCTGTAACAAAAGGCAGGCACATTGATTTCTCCCCTAAACTGGGGAAAGTTTGGGGTACAAATAAGTGCAACCCCAACTCGTTATCAAAAGTTATGAGCAAGAATTTATGCAGACAAGTCCTTCATAAATTGTGGAAAAGTTTTGTTTCAGATTGTATTTGAAATGCCAATTATACAATGAAAATTAGAAATTAACGAAGAAAATTAGACGTGGTTTTAAATTATTTTAGCTAAATCATGATGTGGCAAATGAATGACAGTGAATTCAGCAGATTACGAACTTTTAGCAAAATGATAATGAGATTGTTGGAACCAAGCCCTTCGGAAATAAAAAGCATCACACATTTAATTTCAAAAAGTTGTTCTCCAAAGACAAGACAATAAGTTTGCTTACTTACCAATATCTCATTGCAAAGATATCCGAAGCGTTAATTAGAGTAACAGCCACTCGCTCAAAATAAATCAAGGGTCATGCTCACAGACAGTCGAATTCCTTGTCGCTGCATTTTGTTATGTCTTGTCCTGCTTTAGCATTTGTTTTGGTTTTGGTACGGTCGATGCGGCCATGTATCAAAAGGGCCATTTAACTTGAAGACTGCCCAAGGGTTTATATGTCTTTACTAAAGGTAATAGAACTGTCATATCATTAATATTGTCAACTAAGAAATGCAGTAATGATACGTACGTGTAATGGGATGTTTTAAGCAGTGTGATTATAATTTTGGTGTTAAATATTCAAATTAATATTTTTTTTTAAACCTTGCCCCTCATTAGGAATACCTCCTGTGTTGTGGGTGCGTTTACAAACATATAAACTCACATACACAAACGCCCAGACCCGAAGCAGCTACTTGGAGATTATACAAATATTTGCACCGTGCGTGAATCGAACGCGCGACACGCAGCGCAGCAGTCCAATCGCTCAGCTACTACGCTTACCGTGCCGTAATTTGATTTTTCCGAAACTGTTAAGGATAAGACAATATAAAACAATGAAGCTATTAAATAAAGCTTACATTTGACAATTTGAACCATTGCCACCAAGATCGTAAAATTAACCAATATACCTACAATTCAGTAGATTTTTAGTCGAGAAAACATAATAGGTAGGTATTACGAAACTAGATTACTGTTCATAACGAGAATATGTTTCGTTATAAGACTTGGAAAATGTTTTTTCTTTCCTAGAAAAACTTTGTATTCCTCGACTTCTAAAGAACTTAACATTCTATGTGTAACCCAAATTTTACGTAACAAAGAAAAAAACTTGTGTAACCTAAATGAAAATTCGTGAAACTGAATGCTTTATCTCGTCCATGAATCCTGAAAACTGTAGTCGTCAAATGAATAATGTTAGTAAATTACTGGAATTGAATTAGATAATCCGGTCTATGGCGCAATTAATTTGGTAGCGGGACTCACGAATTACCGAGACCCCGGAACGTAAAGGGCTATTGAAGGACAACGTGGATTTTAGTCGGTACGAGTCTGACAGTCCCTCCCGCTCTGCCCTGGGTGGGAGGACTCATATGATGATATTACATTGTCAAAAAAAAATGGCGCACTTAATTTCAGTAAAATACTGAAGTATTTTATTTAGTTCAGAAACTCCTTGACTTCCCGTTTTATTTGACGTAAAGTTGAAACTTTGACGTTAATTTGTAAAAAAAATTGTTCCTTCTTGTATACTAGAGACGCTTATTCATTTTCCCATACAATAAACACAGTAATACTTCAAGTAAGCTGTAAGTAACATCAATAAATCTTGTGATAAGGCCTCAGAGGCCCTACCACGACATTTCACGTTTTTATGTCGTAAAGTTAAACTGAAACTTTCACATTAATTTGATAGTAAAAAATAGTTTCTCGTTCGTATTTGAAGGGCTTTTTTCATTTTTCCATATAATAATTTCTTCAAGTACGCTGTAAATAAAAAACAGAAATCTTGTAAAAAGACCTCTGGTCTATGGCCCAATTATTATCGGTAAAATACTGAAGTAATGTAGTATTTTAATTAAGTTCAGAAGTGACCAGAAATAAATGTGGGTATTTGCGGTGTCAGTGTCAGTATGGTCTGCTGCCGTTACGGCACATTTTGGATGCGGCGTGCCAAGACCGATTGTTTTTTGTTTCTGTTAAGCGGGCGAACTCCGGCTATGGCGATAACGCTTTTTGTTGCATTTCAATTTGAAAGCAGCTGCAGCCAAGTCAAATCTTACTGCTATTACAAAAGATGTAATGATGGGTGGATTTTTGTCTCTTTCACACAAAAACTACTGAACGGATTTCGAAGGTACACAGATAGATTACTCATTGCTATCCTGATAGCATACCTTTCTTAATATTTCAAGTATCCTATGTAGCAGGTCGCGGGACTCACGATTTACCGTGACTCCGGAACGTAAAGGGCTATTGAAGAACACCGTGGATTTTAGTCAATACGAGTCTGGCAGTACCTTCTGCTCTGCCCTGGGTGGTAGGACTCATTTGATGATTACACCACGCCAAAAAAAAAAACTGTATAAACATAATGTATGAACTTCACGTGACCGACGCCACTGACATAAGCTAGTGGCGTAAATATGCAGGAGATTTATTCAATTTCAATCATGGTTTTGAAAACTGTTAGAGTTCAAAACTGTTAATCAAAATCTTGCATTTTTTGCCTGACCATGAAAGTAAGACAAAAAGTATGAACCGTTTATTCTATCCAGTTTGAAATCTTGAGATAATAATAATGTTAAAACGTTATAAAATCAATTTAACTGGTAATTAATTTTAACGTTACCTGAATAAAGTTATATGTTTTATGAATAAGTAATAATTTTGCTGCTTAAAATTCACGGTCTTCTCTAATATTACACTACACATGTAATATCCAGAACGATAGGCAGTCTTGTACTATGTACAATTGACAAAGTTGAATCATGACCCATTTTGACAATAAATCGCTTGAATCCGTCAAAATAACAAAGATCAAGGTCGACCATGGAATGTATGTTTACGCGAATGTGGACTTAATTGTATTTGAATGTCTGTAAGAAAATAAGCTTATGGTGGGTACATAAGGTGCGAGAGCACATTTGATGATGTTATCAAGCTAAAAAAAAATGTGTGGTGGGTGTGTTGGCGTGGGTGTGTTTAAAAACATATAAACTCACAAACACAAACGCCTAGACTCGGAACAACTAATCGTAGTTCATACAAATATTTGCTCCGTGCGGGAATCGAACCCGCGACAGTTTAGTCCAAGAGTCCTTCGTTTTTAGGGTTCCGTTTCGTTTCCATCACTAAAACTCCGCTGTTCGTCTGTCGCCAGGTTTTAACTCATGAACCGCGATAGTAAGACAGTTGAAATTTATACTATAAAGCAGAATGGAACAAATATTTAAGGGGGTTCTCATACAACAGATATATTTTTTTGCTCATTATTTTTGATAGATAATGGTACAAAACTCTTCGTACGCGATTCCGTATCCGCACTACCCGACCGGGTTTTTTTTCGGAAGTCCTAAATAACTTGACACAAATATTAACTAAAAACAACCCTACAATTTTTACTCTGATTTCTACACAAGCAAAACTTTCTCAATCGCTACCGCTCGTCCCTATAATCTGAACATTAGTGGTTTTAACGAGTGCTTGCAATTAACTCATGTTTGTACTTCTTATTTCTACCTCTTGATAAATGATACGTCGTGGAACTTTGGCTAATTCCCCTGTTCGGGTTCGCCTTCGCCTTAACACAATTGTTTTATCCATTTTAACTCAACAAAAGCATCGTAACTTTTGTTTGTAAAGTCATTCCTGTTACGTGTTTAAACGAGATTGCTACCTATCAATGTAATTGTAGACTTTAGTATAAAGTAATTTGTTTTAAATCACTTTATCATTACATGTAAGGAAAAGCAGGCACAGTGGGTGCCTGGAGATGGGCGGCGCTCCCGAGGCCGACCGAGGAAGAGGTGGCGAGACGATTTGGATTTGTACCGTGAGAGCTGGTTCGAAGTAGCACTGAACTAGAACACTTTATTTTAACGTGGTGAAATCATCACATGAGTCCTCCCACCCAGGGCAGAGCGGGAGGGACTGTCAGACTCGTGCTGACTAATATCCACGGTGTCCTTCAATAGCCCTTTACGTACCGGGGTCACGGTAATTTGTGAGTCCCTCGACCGGACGAGGACAATTGGAAAAACTCGGAGGAGGCTTTTGCCTAGCAGTGGGATAGTGTGGGCTGAACAAACAAAAATACATATCAACACATTGGTATCCTTATTGGGTTCATCCGACTTGTAACCGCGACTGCTGAAAATGTTGCCTTCCCATTAGGTTTTCTCAGCTATAGCCATGTAGTCTGTTTACGTGGCTACGAAGTGCTGTATCCTTGTTTGTGTATAAAATGTCATACCTATAATAGGGTAGATAACTGCATAAATAAATTGAAAATCTGATTAGTCCGTCAATTAGATTTTTTTTTTTAATCAATGAAAACGCTTCGAAATTCGGGAGTGTATCATATTATACACCCGGCTGGCCTTCGTGAGCTCGCTGCTAGTGTGAGGCTTGTGGTATCATAATGCCTGTAAAATTATACCGACCTAGTGACTTTTTGTGATTTATAAAAGCGTTGTATCTTTGTTAATTTTGGGTCTCGCAATAAAAGAAAAATATGGGTTAAATATTGTTTGATAAGCTTTCTTTCGGTCTCTAATATTTTTGCCTTTGAGTAAAATAGCTTAACTATAATTGAGGGTTAAAATCAGGACACACATTTGAAATATCAACAGTTATTAATGAAATACTGGTGCCGACAGAGTTAGGATATAAGATACTTTTCATTTCAATTGTGTGAATTTTCTGATATCTATCCACCTTGAAAGCAAATGTCTTGATTAAACTACATTCATTTAGATTTTAGTTCCAAATACCTAGCTATTAGTCACGTACCTACTTATTTAGTATTCTGTTTCAGAACGAGTGCTTCAATTTTTATAGATATTACTTAAAAAATACTGTTGCTAATCAGAAATTTACCAAACTTTCTTCAAAAAAAAAAAAACATCTAGAACAAGGTTACTATTAACTAAATATTCTTGATAATTACTTCCATGAATAAATTTAATTAATTGGAGGTTCTTTGTTCGAAACCACTCATTAAAAATTCTATTAACAGTTAGGTACGCACCTTTACTTATTATTTGCACTGAAATAATGTTAATTATAAAGGGTTGTAATAGGTATTATGGACAATTAAACAAGAAAATTATTTCGTGAACAGCAAAGCTATTGTTTTTAAACAGAAATTAACATACCAAAAAGCATCTCAATTTCAGTATTATTTTTATAGTCAAATTGTTAAAAAATAATATCGTTTGAAACGTGTACGTCGAGTTCTG
Organism: Agrotis puta; assembly: GCA_943136025.2. Lineage (NCBI taxonomy): Eukaryota > Metazoa > Arthropoda > Insecta > Lepidoptera > Noctuidae > Agrotis > Agrotis puta. The sequence goes on from OW964168.2 coordinate 3,714,314, forward strand.
TAACAATCATTGTTCGAGTTTAGAACTGTCAAAATTGCAGTTTTGTGACAGGAGTTTATAAACTGTCTGCTGTAGAATATTAAAGTTGAAAACAGTATCAACGGAACAGCGTGTATCAAAAAGGTGGGTGCTGACCAGTAAACTGAACAACTTTTTCTACAGGATCAACAAAGTAATCAAAAAAAGGAAGCCCCAAAAATGCCGTCCTACAACAAATAGAACTATGTCAAAAAAATATAAAACAGAAATACCTATGTACCTTCGGTTCTAAAATACAAAAATGCTCTGAATATTTGTTCCGGGGTAGAATATAACTACAATCTGCAGGTTTCCTCCCACCCAGGGCAGAGCGGGAGGGACTGTCAGACTCTGACTAAAATCTACGGTGTCCTTCAATAGCCCTTTACGTTCCGGGCTCACGGTAATTCGTACAGTCCCGCGACCCAAAAGAGGACCTAAAGGACTTTTGAACTAACTAGTACCGTAATTTATCGGAGTATTGGTGATTTGAATTTATAACTGGCCATTCATAGTGAAATCATTGTATTTTTATTTCTATTGTGATTTTACTATTTATGCCTATTTTTTGATTTATGATCTATGAATGTATTTCTTTTGATATAATTGCCTATTTGTGATTGAATTGAATGTGTTACTAGTAATACTTTCATTAAGTATATTTTGCCTACGAATTCTGCAAATAAATAATTATTGATTTATTAATGAACCATTGAAAATATGAAAGGAGTCATAAATTAATTCTGAAAATGAGGTAAAAACAAGTGATGCTTACTTTAAATAAGACATCAAAAATGAATTTTCTCAAATTCTATTCAACGGAAGACGCCTCAAACAATAATAAAACAATCGTAAACACAATTCATCTTAACCTTAAAAGGATAAAAACATAAAAGACACCAACAAAAGCTTTTACTTTCAGAATATTAATGACATTCCTTATAAGAATAATTACGTGAAAAGAGGGTAAGCCCTAAAAATTGTGAAAACGACAGAAAAAAGTGAGACGAGCCTGGTTCCGTAGAAAATTAGAGATGAATAAAAACCAATCCTTCTTTTTCGAAATGAAATGTCAAGCTTTGCTAACGACCCGCAAATCCGCCGAAATTTGCAAACAACAATTCAAAACGTAATTGTTTGAGTTAAAGGCGTTGGCGGATACAAAGTTTTTGTACCGTATTTGTTAACTGTACCGATTTGTTAGAGTTTTTTTGCTTTTCGCGTATCGACTGTTTGAGAAAGTTGTTTAAAGCTATTGCATAGCTTTTATCGCGGGCTTTGAGCGCGGTGACCGAATCAAGAAATTCCTAACCTAACCTAACACTGTCACTGTCACATCTGTCATGTCAGCGTGAATGAATAAGATTTGAATGAATGATTTTTTTTCTTGGCGGTTCACTTGATTGACGTGGCTGACCATAGCCTAACTTTCCATAGAGAGATGGGATGATAATCTCATTAAATATTCACTGCAGGCGATATTTTTTAATTTTTTTTTCATAAATAAAATAAATAAATAATTATAATTGCATAAGTTGATAAATAATGCTATGCAATAGCTTTACTGCGGCAGTCCCCGAGTGCCACACGTTGTTTTTTTACTGTTTTGGGGGCAGCAAAGTTTAGAGTTGTTTCTTTTTATGTGCTTTTCATAATTATATTACAAACGTTTATTTTTAAATGGTTTTTTTGTTTTGTTTTTATAATAATATTTAAAAATGTACATAAAAAGTTGAAAAAATATAATTAAGGATTACAAACGTAAAGAATATGATTGAATGTAAAATGAAAGGAGATTGGGCGTTCATGGTTTCGCTTTTTGAAGCGTATGGCCACTTAAGCAAATCTATAATTAATGTTATTATTTTAAATTAGTTTTAGCATAAATTCATTTAAAACATTTGTGGGGTTTTTATTTTCAATTTTATTAGTATTACTATTATATTTTTGTTCCGGTATAGTGATGGGCAACATTACCAGAATCCATCGATTAAACAAAGAACAAAATCGTAAAACAATTAAAAAATCTACTAGTGTCCCTCAATACCACATTAAAGCTGTTATTATTGCTTTTCTATAAACTGTAATATGATTTATTTTATGATAATACATATTGGGGTCTTATAATAAAAGTAAAGATATAATCAATTATATGTAAGGTGGTGTAATTGACTGATGCGTCGCAACACTATTCCGTGAAGTGTCAAAGTCAAACTTATGATTTTCACGTTGTTTGGTTTAGATTTCGTTATTACCTACCGGCGAACTACTATTTCTTGCTTTTCTCTGCTAGTAAACTTATATTCGTGTCGAGTAGAGTTTTAGGATACCTCCACTTCTTTAGGCATCGAGCAATTGGACTCTTTGTAGTACGCTGTTATAGTGAATTTATAGCACGTCTACGTTGATTTCTACTGGATATTAAACAAGTTCGCTGTGTGAACTGTGCTTTGTTATTATCGCCTCCACTGCCTATTCGCCAAATAAGAGAGGCAACGGATGCCATGGTTTATCTATTAAATATATGGATTTCTACTACTACGGCAAGTATATCCTTTCATGATAGTATATTATAATAATATAACTACCTACATATCAAAATCTTATTTTATAATACTAAGTAATGTTTTCGCATCATCAACTAAGGACCAAGATAACTATTTAATTTCACATTTGAATCTCCATGCCAACTTCATGGATAATAGTTGGTTACTACCTTGATAATATGGATTATTTCCAAAACAGCTACCCGGTACAATATAAGTAATGAACTGACTTGATACTGAGCAATACATAATGAAATATTTTTAATCATTTTCAGGTGTCAGGCGATGATTTCATTTGTCAGGAATGTTACACTATACTTGAAAGGGAATCTGGCAACTATTTAAGAAGACTTGTCCCTACACAAACCTTTGGACACAAATAAGTTCGCTTAAGTTATGGAATATCCATCTTAAGGGTGCCAACTCACAAAGTAGGACTGAATATCCCGGAACGGAATTTCATTTTAACACCTATACCTTCTCACCAGGTAATAACTCAAATGATCTTATATTTTAAATATAAGCCGACACAGCATATTCATCTTATTACTTGATATCAAAATAGGTTTTGTAGTACTTAGGTAGTCAGATTATGGTGACAAATTCAAATTCTGCAAGAGGCAAAATATTAAAGGATGTTTATGCACTTTTTATTTAATTAATGTCATATGAACCAGGAACTCTATGACTGTTACTAATATTGTTTTTTATTTTTTATATGTAGAATAATTTAAATATTTATGTAGAATAATTTAAATATTTTGTATTCTAAAATAAGTAATATTTTTTCAGGTTCACCGACTTGAAAGAGTTTGTTTACGCTGTTGGTCCAAGTGTGTGTTGGTGAAGTGTGAGAAGACAGGCTGAGCTTGATCAAAATAGACAAGCCTTAGAGAATGAGTCTGCATTTGCTACCATTGATAATATGGAAATTCCTTTGACTTCCAGAAGGAATGTTGTTCTTCGACTTCCAGAATTGTTTGGTGGGCAACCGGACGGTAGGCTGTTGTGCTCACATAATGACTATTATCTGGTATCACAGTTGGGCACGATACCGTACGATTGACGCACCTGCTCAAGTCTTGGACAGTATGTTCTATGAATATGTAAATTATAATGATGAAGGAGCTGAATAAAAATATTATTTAGTTAATTTAGCCTTATTATTATACATATTATTATATCTATTTCCTTTTTTTCCCTACATAGTCCAAATTCTCTTTCTGGCTATTTAGTGACCATTTCCAAGAGCAACTTAAGTTGTTGGTTTACACTTCACAGGTAGATAACATTGTTAGACGCGTTGTAGGTAAGAGAATTAGGTGTTAGCTGAATGCATGTTAAATCTAGCTTCAGATTAAAAATATAAGCATAAATTATAATCAAAGGTACCAATTTAAATAGGTACGGTTTCAAAACGATATTGTTTTGACGTTTTATATAACCTCAAATAATATCCTGAGTAAATAATGTTTTTTTGGAAAAACCCCACAAAATATCAACCTGTATTTAACTTTGCTTTGATGTATGTCAATAACCCTTACTTGTGTCCAATTTTCACTACTATACGGTGTCAAAAAGGAGCGCAACCAAGTGCCATAGTAGTTTGCTCAATCTCCTTTCATATTAATTGACTTGAGTTAAACTTGTTGTAGTAATATGGAACAATTTATTGCCTTTTATAAGGACAAAGCCACAGCCAAGAACAAACTAAAACAATACAATTTGTATGTACACACATAAATGAGTAATTCGACATTTATATGGCCCTCAGTTTAAGATAAAATATGTACGATTCGGTTATTTTTATTGATATTACCTAATAAACTAGTGGACGTTGTTTTATATTCTCATATCTCATAATATTTTTCCAACAAAAAATAATCCAAAACGAAACTTACCCACTTACATTTTATGTCTTGCACAGAACTGAAGTCGGAAACTACAATATTTTTGTTTCTCCTATGAAAAAATATTTGCCTCCATCCTATTTTGTGTGATTAATGATTTAACAAATTAGAAGTGTCACAATAAGAAAAGGAAAGGCATTGCCAAGTCTTCAAAGAAGACTCGCCCAGAACCCAACAAAGATGAACTATAAATCAGTTAAAAGGAAAACAATTTTACAATTGAAGTACACCGAAATAAAAATATTGTACAGAATTGACCGCTCAATACTCTTAACTTTAACGTTAATATAAAGGAAACTTTTAAATGATTAATTAAAATTAATGTTTTTTTTTTTGCAAATTATTCTCGAATTTTTATATTTTTTATGATTTTACGTTATGAACCGGGTCGATTCTTGTCATTCCCCTTTGGGGGTTCTTGTTTTAATTTATAATGAAAAATTAGAATGTGTTAAAACATACAAAGAACTAAAACTTAAAATTTACAAATATTACGAACTAAATATTTACAAAGGATACTAAATTCAATGTCATAATTTTGATTAAAATATTTGTGATTTTTTTAGTTTTAATTAAATCATGTCAACATGAGAAGTATACCTAAAGAGTAGTCCTGACATTTTAGAACATTAGAATTTTTGTTTCGCATGTCAATAAGATTAGTAGAGGAGCTCGTGGCTAAATAAATACAGCCGCACAGGCCAATCTTTCGGGTTAAGCCGCGCTTGCCGAGGTTGGTCAGTGGATGGGTGACCATCTGTCATAGCGAGTTTTCCTCCGTGCCTCGGAAAGCACGTAAAGCCGTTGGTCCCGGCTGTCATTTGTAGATCTTTGACAGTCGTTACTGTTAGTCAGAAGCTCTAAAGTCTGACAACCAGTCTTACCATGGGGTATTGTATTACCCAGTTACTGGGTTGTGGAGGTCCGACAGGCAGTCGCTCCATGTAAAATACTGATATCCAGCTGCATCTGGTTTGACTGGAAGCCGACCCCAACATAGTTGGGAAAAGGCTAGGCAGATGATGATGTCAATAAGATTAGTAAGACGGCAGGTTGGAAGCCATATTTACTGACGTTTTTTATTATAGACTAGCTTCCGCCCGCGACCCCGTCCGCGCGGATGTCGGTCTTCGCGTGAATGGTTTATTTCCCCATTTTGAGTAACTCTGACAATGACATCTTATAAATATTACGGCACTGAATCCACTGCGGGTAATGCAACGTGTGTTCGCGGATCTACAGAACAACGTCTATGAATAAAACTGAAAAATAAGATTTTTTTTCTACGTATTTTTTCAGGATAAAAAGTATCCTATGTTATGCCCAGGATAATAAGGAATAATTATACCAAGTTTCATCGAAATCGAACCGTTAGTTTTCACGTGATGCCTGCACAAACAGACAGACAGACAGACAGACAGACAGACAAAATTTTTTTTAATCATATATTTGGGTTTGGTATCGATCCAGCAACACCCCCCGCTATTTATTTTTTCAATATTTTCAATGTACAGAATTGACCCTTCTACAGATTTATTTTAGTATATAGACATTTACAGTGGCGATTGTATCGGGGTACAAAACGACTAAATCACCTGTATTGATGAACTGTAATATCTGAAGGAGTGGACCGACTGTTATGAGTGGTGGTAATCATAATATCATTCATTCTTAGTTCGCGCTCGATGTCAAGGGGCGTAGATAACGTCCGCAACATAGGCCGAAACCACGGATTTCATGCTTAGAGATTAGACCCCCTGATAATAATATGTTGCGATATCCTGCAAGGTACGGAACGTTTATCCCGTTTTGAGTTTTAATAATAATAGTTCATAACTTGGACGTTCGCGTTAGATAATAAATCATCGAAAGACACGCAACGCCGCAAGAGTAAGCTAGCATCTTAAATCTGCCTTAATTCGACTATAACATTCCTCCTTTTCTTAAGAACGCAGCTAACACTCATTTATTAGTTCCAAACTGCCACAAGTCACCATCGATACCCGCTCCAGTATTATTTTAAGGGAGCCTCCGCAGTTTACAAGTGCAGTTACAGTAAAAGTTGGGCGCAAACGATCGTGGCGAGATTTGTGCGTCCACCAGTTAAATGTTTTGCTACCGAAACTGTACCCGTTTTCGAGTATTGTGGGGGCGTAGTTTCGGGGAAATTGCAGGTTATTTTTCGTCTGAAACAAGGGAAGTGGGGTGATTTATGTTTGGGTAGTTTGGGGGCAATCTCGGTCGGCTAGAGTAGGTTTTGTGAGGTTCGCGAATAATAAAATAGAACTTCTAGGAAAGAGAATTTTAAAAAAGTGATTTTAATTGTAATTAATTTCTATTTTGACGTCTGTCATCACAAACTGGAGGAAGAAATTGTGTTACGCAGACGTAAAGAAAAATGGAACAAGGGCAACGAGATGATGAAAATGATTAATGATTAATCTTCCCTACTTGTTTTTGGCTCCAATGTGGCGCTCGACAAGACTACAAAACGAATGATGTGGGAGAGCTCATCAATGAGAAATTAACGACAAAAAAAGGCCTGTTGACACAGGACTCCTCTTCGTAAAAAAAATTCAAAGACATGTCTTTGAATTTTTGGTTCTGGAACATGCCAGTTTCCTTACGATGTTTTCCTTCACCTTTAAGAGTGTTATTTGAATTAAATGTTTGTAAAACATACAAACATTTAATTCAAATAACACTCACAATACAGGAGAAATTCCCAGTATGGTGCACATTTTTCAAGTATTTTTATAAAATTTTAATACTTAGTTTTTTTTTGTCGCAGTGTTCAAATCCCAGACTTCGCTCTCGACTGACTCGGGACTGTGCACAGAACGAGGGTTGCGGAGGACACACATCGAGTTAATCAAACCTCCAGGGAAACGCATCGGACTTAAACTGGCAGGTATGTAATAAATGTAGTCTTTTTTTGGGGTCAGAAAGAAGAAGTCTTACGATTAAGAACTAGTTTATGAGTTTTCTATTTTATTTCTCAAAGTAAGAGTACAAACATAATTAACATTATACACACAAAGTTTCATTTCGCTAATAGCCCTCGGTAACAATTGAATACAAAGATTTGATTAGTTTAGCTAAAATAATATGAGTACGTTAAAAATAGACACAGCTAAAGGCACCAAAGGTTACAAATTAGAGCTAACCCAAAAAAAGTAATTCAATTACCAGTCCTCTTTGTATTATGTTTTTTCTCCACGTGTAAACCTGGAATAGGTAATTTATTTTAGACTTTCACTCTTTCAATTTTTTACATTGAAGTATTAGCAAGTCTGCGTGTACAGACTTCAGACAAGTGTTTGTAAATGGAGACCGCTTTTGTTCACCCTTTCGAGGAGGGTATTTGACTGAAAAAATCTAATTATTCCATCAGTTAGATTATCAAAATAGACACGAAATATTTTTTCTTTTGAAAACTAAACCTTTGACAAAGATACGACACTTTTAAAATCGTTAATACGTCACAAGCAAGTTCAGTTTTCACTTGCTTCTGACGCCCCCTAATTTGAAGCGTTAAATGTTTGTAAATATGAATAAATTCAACAAAAGAAAAAAAACATATCGATTTTTTCAAAACTGAAGCATGTCTATTGTAGAGGTATTCACACTTTATTATCGGTTTATTTAAATGTAAATTAACAGTTAAAATTTGCGCGCAACGCAAAGCAAAATCAACCTAATATATTCCTTTTTGGGCTGTGATGGGATACTCTAAAAAGCCTTTGTCAAACAGACAGGCATAGCGAATGCGAAGTGAGCCGTTTTAATTTGTAATGTATGAAATTGTTTGTATCCAGTCACATAAAAAAGCGAAAGCGATCCGATAGCGTGACCAAACTATCGGACTGACGTCTCGTATGGGTTGGTTATCGCATCGGACTCGCCTGTCTGTTTGACAAAGGCTTAATAGTATAGATACATTGTTAAAATTTTCGATTCTAGGATAATATGCCCACCAGGCGGCGGCCGACGTGGCGACGCAGGCGGTAGCGACAGTCGCTAATAGGATCCGGCAGTTGGGACTCGACGTGGCGCTGCACAAAACAGAGGCCATGTGTTTTCATGGCCGTCTGAACGCGCCACGTTCAGAGTCCCACATTACGGTGGAGGGGGTTCGCATCGGCGTCGGGAGGACGATGAAGTACCTGGGACTCGTCCTCGACAGCCGGTGGAACTTCAGGGAGCATTTCCTGCATTTGGCCCCAAGGCTGAACCGGGCAGCAGCCGCTCTCAAGCGGCTCCTGCCCAATCTCGGCGGGCCAAATGCCTCCTGCCGGAGGCTGTACGCCGGTGTCGTGCGGTCCATGGCCCTCTACGGGGCCCCTGTGTGGGCCCTAAGCATCCGGACGCGACCACTCAAGCTGGTCGCATGCCAGAGGGTCATGGCTATCCGGATGATCCGGGGATACCGCACGATCGCCGGCGAATCAGCCAACCTCTTAGCGGGATTGCTGCCCTGGGATCTGGAGGCGACTGCCCTCCAGCGCGTCTATGAATGGCGTGTGGAGGCGCAGCGTCGGGGCGAATCCCCGCTGCCTCGACAAGTCGAGGCGCGGCGGGAAGAGCTCCGGCGCGATCTCAGGGCAGTATGGAGGGAGCGACTGTCGCAACCGAGGTCCGGGCACGCCGCAATTGCGGCGGTAAGACCCCTCTTTGAGGAGTGGCTGGATAGGCGTCACGGCGTCCTGACCTACCGCATGACGCAGGTCCTCACCGGACACGGAAGTTTCGGGAGGTTCCTGTGTCTGATAGGGGGGGAAGAAACGCCTGGGTGTCACCACTGCGAGGATCGTCCGGAGGACACGGTGGAGCATACGGTGCAGGACTGCCCCGCTTGGGCAGAGCACCGCCGTGTCCTCACGACGGCGATAGGCGGAGACCTCTCGCGCCCGGCATTGGTCGAGGCCATGCTGCGGGGCGAGACGGAGTGGGAAGCGGTCGCCTCCTTCTGCGAAGCAGTCATGCTCGTGAAGGAGGAGGCGGGCCGCCTGAGGGAGAGGACAGCGTCCTCCCTCCACCCCAGCCGCAGTGGTAGACGCCCACGGCGTCGGACGTCGCAAGACGATCTCCGGCCACCGTAGGCGCGGGCATGCGGGCAGCGAGTAATGGGCGACTCGCTGTCCGACCATGGACCATGCCCGGGTCGACGGCGCGTTGTGTTCCACGCGCGCCTCAAAGAGTGTCAGCATAGTGACGGGGCCTGTAGAGGGCCAAAGCCTGCCGGGGTCGCGGGACCAAGGGATTACCGTGACCCCGGTACGTAAAGGGCTAGTGAAGGACACCGTGGATTTTAGTCAGTACAAGTCTGACAGTCCCTCCCGCCCTGCCCTGGGTGGGAGGACTCATTTGATGATTCTACCACGATAAAAAAAAAAAAAAAAAGGATAATATGCCGATTTTGTGAAGATAATTTTCTTCACCGTTTTAAGAGCAGTTCTGTTACTAAGTAACCCAGTTATGCGTCTGGTTAGGTTCGAGCCCACAGCTCGTAAGCCAGTACTATTACCACTGTTCTACCTCTGGTCTTATTTTATTAAACTTTTCTCAGATTATTAAAACAAAATTGTTTTATACTTATTTCAGAGGAATCAAGATAAAAATTCAGAATTTTCTTGTATCCAGAGCTACAACATCGTTAGTAGAAAGGCTAAGAACACTTTCGCAAAGGAGATTTCTCATGTAACGTGCACGTACCCAAAGTCTTTGTAGACTTACTAGACTATGTTGTTTTACGTTCTTTGATGAAACAAAGTACCACTAAGCATGCATAAAGGATACGATCTCAAAGAAGAAGAATATGTTATCTAGTTTATGAAACTACGCGTCTTTTGTATACAGACGCCAGCATTTCAACCCACCCTAATCTGTTAAAATGTACTAATTGAACATTAACCACCACTTTTATGATAAGGTTGTAAATCTATTAAATAATATTTGACAGATCGAGGTGGTTTGATATGCTGAAGTCGGTACTAGGTAGACTTACATTTTGGTAGTTATTTAGTACCGGCCTAACCTACACCTACATCATGCAAGCACAAATCTGACCGCACCATTGGTGGAGTGATCTAGAAATAATAGTTTGTGTATGTGAGTTTACGTGCACGACGCACCCATAATTCAGGGGAAATTTCTAGTGTGGGGCAGTTTTTTCTTAAAAAAAGGCCAAATAGGCCAAAAGAGTTTCTGGTCATCCTTCCAATCTAAAACTCTTTGATCTGACCCTTAGTCGGTATTATTTCATCACCACTGCCCTTAGAAACATTAAAAGAAAACACCTTGAAGAAATCGGCACATTCTGGAGCCGAATTTTCGAACTAATGTGAGATCCAATAACCCGCACTGGCTAGCACATATTAGGGCTTCTCTTAGAGAAAATTGGCTTATGTATAGGACATAAACCAATTCTCTTGAAGACAAATCAAATTCTTGAAGACTTTTTGAAATCCCTATGCCTAATGTAACAGGGAAATCAGATTTTTGTTCTGAGAAAAAAACTCCAATAAGAAGGTATACATTTTTAATTCAAAAATTAAAATATCAACTCTATCGTCGATGAAAACTATACGCTCTACCGAAGTAAGAATAAAATTGATTGAGCCATGAATTTAAAACCCTGTATGAATATTCTCAAAAGCATAATTTGCGAACGTGAATCAAAGGCATGCAGCGAGAGAGAATTTTTCGCTTTTAATTCAAAAATTAACTGTACAAGATAAATCGCGTTCCACGTGCATAAATAGGGGAATTCGAACTGTTTTTCACGCCTGTGACGTCATGTACGCACCGTATTGCCTTAATGTGCTGTCACCCGATTAATGACAGCCCGTATAATATACGGCGAAGCAGTAGAAATATTTTTACACTCTATATATAAGGATTTATTTGATGTAATAAAACTGGATAAAGTGTGTCAACTGTCCGTGAACTTGGAACTTATTTCGACGGCGTGGTTGACGCAGTAGTTTAGCGAATAACTGTTGCGCTGCGTGTTACAGGTTCGATTTTAACGAGATTTAAAAATATTTGTGTGGTCTGTAGATCACAGATACAATAGTTTTGGGTCTAACTATTTGTGAGTTTAGTTTATTCTAAATGTACCCACGATTAGAAATAAAGATTCTTTTAATATGCCCTGTTATACACACTTAGGGCACAAGTAAACACTGATGAGGATAAAATCACATGAGTTACTGAAGACATGTGAAATATTTTTTCTAGGAAGACGTCCTAAGGAAACTTAGCCAAGTGTGACAGCTTGTGTAATGTTCTGAGAATGGCGATAAGTGTTCATTTAGTTCATGTTACTTTATATACCAAAGACGTTTAATGTGGAACGTAGGCATTCTTGAAGTCTGATGTAAGAAATAACGAAGTGATTATTACCTAGTTACCGAAACAAGTTTCAACTGGTTGAAAAGCATTTGGTTTTTAGACAACCATTTATTATCGTCGAGAGTTGAAATAGGAGTAAGTTTTTCGGTAGCTTTTCATACTCGTATATTTTTTCACTTTTCAGACATAGCACTTTTCAGAATCACCTGCTGGTTGGATAAAGTTTAAAATACTGATACTGATACTTCATCCCACTTCTGGGCAAAGGCCTCTCCCCTTGACTTCCAGGTTTCATGATCCAGGGCCTAAGCTGATCACACTGATCGAAAAATTACTTTTTTCGATCAGTGTGTTTCTCATGCGATAATAAATTTTATTTTAATGAAAATAAAGTTAAAATTCATATGACACTGAAACTGCGCTCCGCTTCGTTGCCCTTCGCCGCTCTTTTGGTGTGAGTCGAGCCTTATAAAGTCTATTTAGTACATAGAGCAAATTTCCTCAAAGTCCAAGGCGTGTTAATTTAAGCGGTCGCATGTTAAGAAACCAAATATGCGAGACATCGTCTTGCATCTCAATAACAATAGGAGTATTTGTAGACTGCCACATATCAGCGTTATGAACGATACGAGCAAGTTTAAACATCGAGCTGATGTTTGTTACAGGAATTTCATCAAATTAATTAGTGGCGTTTGCACTAATCACTTGATAAACTCGGATTTAACGTGAAAGCTGAACACATTTTGTGTGAAATATCCAATATAACACACGGGTATATCGGTAACTGCTTGATATTACGTGTTTTTTACAGTAAGCCTCCACTTAAGTTGCTTGAAAAAAATATTCACAGTCATATTTTTTTTTATTCAACGTAAGTATATTTTTCTTGCTTTGAATGACAGATTTTCAATATGAATAAACGAGACAATAAAATGCCATTGTAATTAAACAAGTAGAATCGTCAATGTGGGTGGCTTAGGGTGAATCTAACGGTTTTAATCTTTAGTTTTATGAAACGGAACATAAATGACGTCTCACATCGCGTCCCATTTGGCGGCAAACTATACCTGCACTGCTAACCTTGTCAAATATCTTTCGTGTAGAATATTCCTATGGAAGTTAATTCTCTAAAAAATGCTTGTGCTTGTGTCAGTATAAATACAAGCATAATAAAACTGGATTAAAATGGAAAACCAGACTTACCCACCAGCTCCTAAAACTGACCACATCCTAATCCCGTTCCCCAAAATGAAATACTATCATAAAACAATAGACTACGCATAGCCCATTTTAATACCATGGTTTGCCTCCCACAGATTTCTTGTGCTGTGGTTCAAACAGGGCCGTATTTGACCTATTGATCGCCCTGGGTGCTTTAGGGCTATGGGGACGATATAGAAGGTAAAGCAAGCCCCGCCTCGATACGTTTTTTTTTTATCGTGGTAAAATCATCAAATGAGTCCTCCCACCCAGGGCAGGGCGGGAGGGACTGTCAGACTTGTACTGACTAAAATCCACGGTGTCCTTCACTAGCCCTTTACGTACCGGGGTCACGGTAATCCCTTGGTCCCGCGACCCCGGCAGGCTTTGGCTCTCTACAGGCCCCGTCACTATGCTGACACTCTTTGAGGCGCGCGTGGAACACAACGCGCCGTCGACCCGGGCTTGGTCCATGGTCGGACAGCGAGTCGCCCATTACTCGCTGCCCGCATGCCCGCGCCTACGGTGGCCGGAGATCGTCTTGCGACGTCCAACGCCGTGGGCGTCTACCACTGCGGCTGGGGTGGAGGGAGGACGCTGTCCTCTCCCTCAGGCGGCCCGCCTCCTCCTTCACGAGCATGACTACTTCGCAGAAGGAGGCGACCGCTTCCCACTCCGTCTCGCCCCGCAGCATGGCCTCGACCAATGCTGGGCGCGAGAGGTCTCCGCCTATCGCCGTCGTGAGGACACGGCGGTGCTCTGCCCAAGCGGGGCAGTCCTGCACCGTATGCTCCACCGTGTCCTCCGGACGATCCTCGCAGTGGTGACACCCAGGCGTTTCTTCCCTCCCTATCAGACACAGGAACCTCCCGAAACTCGCCTCGATACGTTAGGATTTTTTTAATCATACTTTTTATACTCCTCTACTCAATAGTTATTAAAATAATCAAGAGATATAATTATAGGAAAGTAAGATAAGGAAAGCGTAGCGAGCTCGAAAAAAAAAACCTTCTTGGTATTTATATATTTTTTAAGTCACTGATTCGATGGAAACTCGGAGCCCCAAGATCTGTGGGGCCCAGGACCCGTGCCCAATGAAAAAGATGGCCCTGCTGGCTCATAAATTGTACGGGCCCTATAAATCTTATGACCGCTGAATTCTTTCGCCTACATGCTGGAATTAAAAGCATATTCCTGCGGTTTATCTCTTCAAGCGAATGGTTATTTTGTGAAAGATTGCCTTTTGGCACATGTGTGTGGACGTGTAAAACTTTTATGGGAGTTTCGTTAAGCCTTTTCAGACATTTTATTTATGTATTTTTGAATATACGAAGCGATATAAAACGGAAAATTCTGTTGTTATTCAATAGCCTGTTGGATGGGATTAAACGTAACTGTCATTTCAATAAAGGCTTCTCTTTTTATCTAGACTCACAACTGGCAGTTGGTCTGTGTGGTGAATTATGACAAATTCTTCCACAAGGCTCGTGCCCCAGAAGCAATTGACATCCATGTTGGGCGATCTTCTGTAACTACTTTCTTAATAAGTGCACCAAATGTTTGAATTTTGTAAAAAAAAAATGAGATTAAGGTTATTATATTCAACATTTAATTTTGTGTATGATTTAAAGCTTTTTAAAATTTAACTAGGAAAATCATAAAGATGAGATAACTTTTATGAATTTCGCTGTATTTTTTTTACAACATCCAAATTATCCAAAAAATTCGGAAAGTTTGTTTTTTCTGTAGGTTATTTTTATTAACATTACTATGCCAATTAGCAGTGTTGTTCCCCTTTTTTATCGTGGTAAAATCATCAAATGAGTCCTCCCACCCATACTGTCAGACTTGACTGACTAAAATCTACGGTGTCCTTCACTGTTCACGGTAATTTGTGAGTCCCGCAACCCGCAACAATGTGTGTTGTTAACCCTAATTCACTTATACCCGAAAAAGGGAAATAAGTAAAAATAAAAAAATAAAACCAATTTAATAACGTTCAAAAACTGATTACTCCGAGCAAGTTCGTCAGAATTTACACGAATCTTTCGCCAATCGGGGTTAATCCAGAACAAATTTACATATTTATTAGGTTCCCCCGGGACAGATGCGGTGTCTAATCGATAGGGACCAACTTTCGGGTCTTTGATTGCGATTGGGCATGCCCGGGCGTCGTAGTAAATGTATTTAAAATGTTAATTTGGAACTGTGACGATCGGTAAATTAATATTTATCGTGTTATCTACTGATATACATGGTGATGGTGTTAATTTTATGCAAGGGTTTTCGGCGTTGGATTTGTAATTGGTAAGAGTTTGAACATTGTTCTTTATTATGCAGGTTAATCTCTTTCTTGTTTAGTTTCGAATTGATTTTCAGCAGGATTACAGAACAGATTGCTCTCTGTAGGTCTTTAAGGGGTGGCGAATTTTGCAAATAAAAATGATCTGCGCTCAAGAGCTGCCAGTGTCATCAATGCTATGGAATATTGATATCAACATCGGCGTTCGTGTGCTAGTATCAATTATAATTATGGAAATTTTAAACAATTTATTAGCCACTAAGGAGTGTATTCTCAAACAACACTAATTGATTAAAGATATAATTTGCCTTTATAGGCCCAGTTTAGACCTTCTCTAATCACTACTAAATAAACATTTCGTTTACCAAATCGTCCTAACAAAAACCCTCGTTTGTAATCTAATTACCTTTTTCTAGTTCCGAGCATCAGTAAGTAATGATAGAAAATCGCCTTCATTTTCTTCTAACAAATCGCATTGGGTTAACATTCGCCCAGGGAACTAGATTCGCCAAAGAAAAAATCTTTTGATTTATCGTAACAAAATCTATGTTTGATAACGGGCGATATTTCCCCTTACTCCTTTATTAAAGAAAAAGAAAATGTTGTTTCGTATTGTTGAAGCTTTTTCTGTGATGACGTATTGAAAGTAATGAAGTCTAGTTATTTCTAGATTATGTACTGAGTAGGGTCTATCAATTTGGGGGATGTACTGGTCTAAATGATTGGAATTAATTTACTTTTTTGGGACTTACTGAAAATACTTTCTCAATTTGTTAGATAGTATTGTAGAAGTTCAGTCTGTAAAAGTAACTAATACTTACACATACACAGCGCTACTTACTACTATACTTACGTTCCTTTGGATTTTAAAATAAATAGTAATATTAATCAATAATAATTATAAGGTAATTTTTCAATGAATTGAATTCGAATCGGCTGTGAACTTCGGATACTGATTATAACAGACAATTCAGTATAATGAATCTAATGAATGAATCAATGTCTAAACACGGAAAAATCGTATCCCCAAATTGTCCTCATCGGTTTGAGCATACCAGTTTAATATAGCAAACCAAAAGCAGGTTGATCAAAATATGCACAGCAACATTAAAAGAAAAACTCCCATTCAATTATGAATCCACAAATTACACATCGCACCAAAAAAATCAACCCATCAACTTAAAAAACAATTTAAGTGCACTACAGTGCATTTTCATAACACACTCAGAAGCGCGAGTTAATTTCGTCCGCTTGAGGATTTACGGCGTAATTACCACGTCAAACGCTACCATCGCTAAATCTGTACCAAGCACTATGCACTTTACGCATCGCAAACAAAGGACGAAGGTCTGGTCCGAACAAAAGGAGAATGGTTTATAGTGAGATGTGAAATGTTTGGGCGGGTACGGAAATTGTGGGAGTAACTGACCGCGAGAGATATTTTAAAGGCAGTGTTTCTTGAATTTTAGTACGTAATAGTGTGTGAGTATTTACTGTAACAGAGTAGGTAATATTGTTATGGTCGCTGAAATGTTTGCAAATAAGGAAATTTGATGAAACAAAATTCCTCACGCCACATTTTAATCATTGGTTAAATAGTTATTGTATAACTGGTTAGTGGTTTAGGTTAGTGGGGTTCTTGGGTTAGAATTGACGGTAGTAGTAGACTGTATCGAGGTATGCTCTATCTTCATACCATTTTTTAACGTGGTAAAATCATCAAATGAGTCCTCCCACCCAGAGCTGAGCGGGAGGGACTGTCAGACTCGTACTGACTAAAATCCACGGTGTCCTTCAATAGCCCTTTACGTTCTGGGGTCACGGTAATTCGTGAGACCCGCGACCGCAGTACCTCGATACCGTGGTGTTGTTAGAGTTAGTTTTGGTTTGTTAGTTAAAAGTAATAGCTTCGCCCTCTTTTCTATAAAACTTAAATATTCCTATCACACTGTTCGTTGAATCATCATCATCATCATCATCATCATATAAGCCACAGGACTTCCACAACTGGACATAGGTCTCACCTATCACCTCATTGCATCCAGCGTGAATACAATTTGAAGAATAGGAACATAATTGTTATCATATTCTATAATGCGTACATATTTTACAATGGAATTCTTTTAAAGTAATTTAAAAAATCAGACGATTTTTTTTAAATCTTCAATTAAATACTACTGACTATCCGTTACAATGTGGCACAGTGTACCGCCCGCAGTGATATGTCTGGCAAAAGCAAAAGTGTTCACTCAAATTAGAATCGAGTTTACATTCAATAGAGTCCGACTTCCTTGGCAACTAATGTGATTTCCGTTTGACATTCTTTACTGAGGTTACTTGTTAGGATATTTTATTGTATGTGTCTGTTAAAGGAAGTATTTTATTAATTAGTAACTTATTGGTTCAGGACAGAAAAGTACCCTTTTTTTATCGTGGTGTAATCATCAAATGAGTCCTCCCACCCAGGGCAAGAGGGGAGGGACTGTCAGACTTGTACTGACTAAAATCCACGGTGTCCTTCAATAGCCCTTTACGTACCGGGGTCACGGTAATCCGTTAGTCCCGCGACCCCGGCAGGCTTTGGCCCTCTACAGGCCCCGTCACTATGCTGACACTCTTTGAGGCGCGCGTTGAACACAACGCGCCGTCGACCCGGGCATGGTCCATGGTCGGACAGCGAGTCGCCCATTACTCGCTGCCCGCATGCCCGCAGAAAAGTACCCTTACTTGTTTTATTCAGAAATAATAATAAAAAAAAAACTGTTTTGTTTTTTTTTTTGAAGTGAAAACTTCTTTAGCGTCGTTGTGCACTTTTTTTGGAATGGGTAAAAAATTTAAAGCTCGCGTCAGGACACGTGACCTGATCGAAAATTCGTAAGACGGCGCAGGGCGCTTGCGCGAATGTTCGTGTGTGTTTATTACTATTAAGTTTTCACTTCTGCCGGCACTCCCTGAGTGCAACCCGTCGTTTTTTTGTTCAGTTACTTTTTTCTTTAATTCTATGTGTCGTCGCATCCGTTTGATATGAAAAGAATATTGCTGAAGATTAGTAAAGTCAGAAAAAGAGAATTCACTTTAAGAACTGAACTCTGAAGTGGTCATTCTTCTTGCAATGAAGTGTAATGCATTTTTGTAATGACCTCAAAATTAAATAAATCAAATGAATGCCTCGATGGTCGTACGGTCTGCAGTCAGGTTTACTGCTAACCACCTTAGGTTCGTTTACCAGACAGGCCACCATTGTTATGGAACTTCTCAGTTGCAACCGTAGAGTCTGAATTGGCTCCCGATTTATGGCATATGCTCGGCACCATTCAAACGTCACCCAAAATGTCACCCCAGTTGTCAATTCTGACATAATTGCATTTTTTCTGTTGGCTTGGGGGCAAAAGCTTCCAGAGGCATGTAAGAACTTTTTTGACAGATTTTTAAGGTTGGGAGCGAAAGCCTAAAATTTATCTGGAAAAATGTTGGCTCTTTTTTTTAACGTGCTAAAATCATCAAATGAGTCCTCCCACGCAGGGCAGAGCGGGAGGGACTGTCAGACTCGTACTGACTAAAATCCACGGTGTCCTCCAATAGCCCTGTACGTACCGGGGTCACGGTAATTTGTGAGTCCCTCGACCGGACGAGGACAATTGGAAAAACTCGGAGGAGGCTTTTGCCTAGCAGTGGGATAGTGTGGGCTGAACAAACAAAAATATCAACACATTGGTATCCTTATTGGGTTCATCCAACTTGTAACCGCGGCTGCTGAGCATGGTGTTTACCCATTAGGTTTTCTCAGTTATAGGTACACCTTTGTTTATTCTTTTGAGATTTATAAGCTTGACGATAATTAATTCTATGAATGCCAAAATTAATATTCACACTAGTCCCAGTGGGTATACAAAATGATGAAACAAAGATTCTTCATAATATTAAATCCCAAAAACAGGTTCCTCCGAACCAAAACAGGAAACAAGTCGTTAAACTTGTTGTAACCAAAGAAAATCATAATTAACCGCAAACTCAGTGAGGGTTGTGTTCGTGTTATGAAGAGAAAAGTTGTTTCTCTACAGTATAAACTTGTTTAACCGTTATCGCTACATGAAAACATAAAACTGTGGTTAACTTTATGGCTACGGTTATATTATTTTATGTTAATGAAACTCTATAATAGTTTTTTTTATAACTGCCTCGCTGGTCTAATGTTCGCAAGAGCGACTGCTGAGCTAAAGGTCCTTACTTCGAGTCTCAGGTTGGACAAATGGATATTTAGTTTATCTATTAGGAAGTTCTCAGTAGCAGGCAGTCTTAATTTGTCTCCAAATTGATGTTAATGAAAGCTCGCTCGGATTACATGGAACTTAAACATATCTGAGGCATTGTTGGTGTACTATTCCTTTCACCTCTGCTTAACCTTTCGCGGATTACAGGCATGATGTTATGACTTATTCATTACTAGCGACCCGTCTCGGCTCCGCAGGGGTACAATCTCTACTAAATTATAAATTTCATATACATAAAAACCTTCCTCTTGAATCACTCTATCTTTTCAAAAAACCGCATCAAAATCCGTTGCGTAGTTTTAAAGATCTAAGCATACATATGGACAGACAGACAGACAGCAGGTAGCGACTTTGTTTTATGCTATGTAATGATTCATAATAATTATTTTGTATATTAAATCATGTCGTAGATTTAAGCATTTAAGCTTCTACATATTCACTCTTGAGTTAAAGACCACAAGGTTGTAGGTATCAGTAAACAAACCACGGTTAGGACCTTTAGCTGTACGCATAATGAAAAAACACAATTATTCATCCAGATTTATAGCAATCAAAGAGTTACCTAACCGATATACGAAAACAACCCTAAAATACTTGTTTTCGCTCTCTGCATAACTAATTAGGAATGTAAATGAAACTATCAACATACTCAACCACGAAAGCTAAATAAATAGTGAAATATTCAACCACATAACATGAACGTTTAAACGTAACGTATAAACCAAGTTCATTCCTCTCTTGACAGACGAAGTCTGGGCAAACATTTAGTTACATGGATAAAACCATGAACATACGACATGTACTAAGGGCGGGGACAGATTTAAAGCGTGCATTAGTACCCCACAACTACTTAGAGGGACTAAATTTGTATGAGTGGGGGAGTAAAAATAGTTTCATGTATTCTGACGGAATAGTCCAGGGGAATTCGCTGGATGTGGCTAGATAGCTCAGTGAGAATTCCAATATTGTGTGAGGCAAAACAACGCGAAAAAAAAATTTGGACGTGCAGTTGCGGGTACTAGTCCGATAAATAAAACGATTCAATAGGCAAGACAAAGACGTGCTGCTATATAGGACAAGGATAAAAAATGATGACGGTGTTTGAATGTGTTCGGAAGAAAATATGTCTTTTTTATCATGGCTAAATCATCAAGTGAGTGGGACTCATACTGTCAGACTCGTAATTCTTGATCAATCGCCTCTCCTACTCATGACAACGATGGCAGAAAAGTGAACAGCCATTCAGCTCTTTTGCCAAAAAAGAAAAAAAGTTAAGAAGAACTGAGCAGATAGTTCTAGAACTGATATTGACAAAACTTAATATATGTACAAAGCTTGTAAAGTAAAATACTGGCATAAAGATTTCCTATCATATGGGATTAAGCCTTGTTGATAGGGTCATTATTATTATCATATATATTATATTATCAGCCTATTGCCGTCCACTGCTGAACGTACACCTCCCCCAAAGAGCGCCAGGACCCCCGGTCCTGGGCAGGCCGCTTCCATCCGCTGCCAACCACATTCTTCAAATCATCGACCCATCTTGCCGCAGGGCGTCCTACACAACGTTTGCCCATTTCCATTATTTGTATCGTGGCATGACCTTTTAGAAACGGACATTACTCGTACTTTCGAATGCTTTCCGAAAGAATAAACGAATTTGAAAAAAAAGATTTTGATCTATTTTAGCATAATCAGCCTATAAAGCTCCTACTACTGTAACATAGGTATCGTCTTTGCAAGAGTAATGGGCCGTAATTCACGGGCATACAGACTTAGTGCGGCCCTGATTTATCATTGAGTTTAAATCGAATGGACATTAAATATTTTTTAAACCGTTAAGGCGAGGTTGTAGTACGGTTTTTTTTATCGTGGTAAAATCATCAAATGAGTCCTCCCACCCAGGGCAGGGCGGGAGGGACTGTCAGACTTGTACTGACTAAAATCCACGGTGTCCTTCAGTAGCCCTTTACGTACCGGGGTCACGGCAATCCCTTGGTCCCGCGACCCCGGCAGGCTTTGGCCATGTACAGGCCCCGTCAATAAGCTGACACTCTTTGAGGCGCGCGTGGAACACAACGCGCCGTCGACCCGGGCATGGTCCATGGTCGGACAAGAAATAAAAAATTAATATTTTTACCAATTAATTTAAAGCAAAAAGTTCTATCTACTGATATAACTTGCATACAAATCCATGACGAAATCTCTTAACAGTACGCGTTTAAAATTGTGATTTAGTGCCATATTCGGCATTTTTTTATAGAGCCGATTATTCCAAATCGCGTTTCTGTCATTACAATTTACTTGAGAGTAGGTATGTTCAATTTTTATGTAATTTCATATGCTTTTCGTTTATTAGAAATGTCACATATTATTAGATTTTCAGACGTTCAAAAATCATAAAAAGAACTGCAACCTCCCCTTAAAGGTTGTTTATCACATAAGATAAAGCTAGATTACTATGAAGTAGTACATGAGTACTAGCTGTTCCCCGCGGTTTCACCCACGCTGCTCGACTTCTATTGGTAGTAGCGTGATGTTATAATAGCCTAGATCCTTCCACGATAAATATAGTATGCAACACAATAGGGTAGTTTACTGCATGAATAAATTGAAAATCTAAATAATGAACACGTATTTTTTGCTTTTTTTTCATCAATGATTATTGACAAAGATAAAAAGCTTCGAAAATCTGGAGCGGGGCTTATGATGTCATAACGTGTGTAAAATTATACCAACCAAGTGACGTTTTGTGATTTTTAGAAGCGTTGTTAATTTTGTCAATTTTGGTTTACGTAATAAAAGAAAAATACGGGTCAAACATCTTTCGGAATAATATTTTTTTTGAGGAAAATATGTTCAATTTTGAAACAGTAGTTCCTGAGATTAGCGCGTTCAATCAAACTAACTCTTCTGATTTATAATAAACTAGCTTTCGCCCGCGACTCCGTCCGCGCGGATGTCGGTCTTCGCGTGGATGGTTTATTTCTCCATTTTGAGTAACTCTGACAATGACATCTTATAAATATCTATTGGACCCAAATACGGCTAAGCCACATAATTAAGGAGATCCCTCTATTGAGCTACTGCTGTTGAGCTCGCGTTCTGTACTGAAAAATAAGTTTTTTTTTCTACATATTTAACCAGGATAAAAAGTATCCTATGTTATGCCCAGGATAATAAGGTATAATTATACCAAGTTTCATCGAAATCGAACCGTCAGTTTTCACGTGATGCCTGCACATACAGACAGACAGACAGACAGACAGACAGACAGACAGACAGACAAAAAATTTTTTAATCACATATTTGGGTTTGGTATCGATCCAGCAACACCCCCCGCTATTTACTTTTTCAATATTTTCAATGTACAGAATTGACCCTTCTACAGATTTATTATATGTATAGATATATATGTGGATAAAAGTTGTAAGCCACATCCCACTTCTCTATCTCCTTGTAACATTAAACACCGTGCAGCTGCTGAGACATTTCCACTGGTTTTAAAATTTTCTGTTTTACCGACAGAAAAATACGAGCAAACACTTCTGTCGTAAAGTTGAGTATCCTGTTCGCGTTTATGACTCAAGTATTTTGCGCTGTTTAGTAAAATACTCAATCTGTTATTTCGGCCAGTACTCCGGATTCAATTATGAACGACACGGAATTGAATTTTGTGCGAGAGGACTGGTCGATTTTTTTGACAGGTGCGTTTTTTCGTGATAGGTGTGAAAAGTGGTGTCAAATGTGTGCTTGTAAACATTGAAAATAATAAAAGATTGTTATAATACTGGTATCAATAAGGTTTTAATTTCCATTGCACTCTGATAATTATGTAAATAGCGTTCTTCTTCTTGTTCCCATGTCGCTGAAAATTATGACTACTACACTTGACGCAATTCCAAGTTATGTGCTCTTCTGCTTATGAACACCTTCAACAGACATCTGAATTACATTTGGTGATTTCAACGCGTTTTCTCTTAACCTCGCATAGCATTAACCCTATACCCCATTATACAAATATCCCCATTGCTAGAACACAGGACTTTTTCTTTTTATGAGAGAGAATAGACCAGAGGCCTTTTTTATCGTGGTAAAATCATCAAAAGAGTCCTCCCACCCAGAGCAAGGCGGGAGGGACTGTCAGACTTGTACTGACTAATATCCACGGTGTCCTTCAGTAGACCGTTACGTACCGGGGTTACCGTAATTAGTGAGTCCCGCGACCCCGGCAGGCTTTGGCTCTACTCTAGAGGGGGGCCTCGTCATTTTGATGACACTTGGTAGACCAGAGGCCTTAGCACAAGTTTTTTTTTACTATACCGTAAAAATGCAAAGGTGCCTCTAGTGTAAGAACGAGGAACTATTTTTTTCCATAAAGTTAACACCAAAAATCCCGTTTACTTCACGTCACAAAAACATAAAAGTCGTGATAAGACTACATAATTTTATTCTGCCTAAATAAATTTGATTTACCAAACAGTGTACGTATGAATGCTCCAAAGATGACGAGGACATTTCTGATTCATATATCTGTTGACATCATTTTTTTATCCAAACAAAAAGTAAAAGAAAATTATTGTAACTACCATACCTAAACTAGGTAATAAACTCATATATCCTGTACTTGAACTTTAACGACCAAAATAATAATGGAGTCTACTTTG
The DNA here is from genome assembly GCA_943136025.2 of Agrotis puta. Lineage (NCBI taxonomy): Eukaryota > Metazoa > Arthropoda > Insecta > Lepidoptera > Noctuidae > Agrotis > Agrotis puta. The sequence goes on from OW964168.2 coordinate 3,738,587, forward strand.
TTAGAATTTATGCGCTGTTGTGGTGTTCAAACCCAGTTCGCTAATTAGGTACTCGCTATGAAATAATATTAATGGTTTCGACGCCCCTAACTGCAAGTACCTACATTACTGTTGTTTTGGGGCTAAGAATAGTTGGTGGGTACTAAACTCTTGTTGTTATGGGTACTTAAGGTAACGTAAATACATACTTATGTGGCCGATGTCATATTTGTGGGTAATTTTGAGTAAAAAGACCCAGGTAGTGTCAAATGTAATGTTTGCCACGGCATTGTCGTTTCGGCAATATTTGTTAAACAAGAAAGCCGACCTCAAGCAATAATTACTTGTTCGGTTTCAATTGAATTGTGCCGATCGGTTAGTTCGTTCGGGACGACACATTATTATTAAGGCTATTAACAAAGCTTAAAGACTGCAAAATAATCAAGCCAGCTAAATCAAAAGAAGAGGTAATTCTGCTTCATAGAATCGCACCGCGGAGCGTTTCTAAGCAATCATAACACAAGCAAGCTATTTGCATCTTCAAATCAAAGTTAGATGTTATTGCTCATTGCTCATTCTCCCCTAGAGGGAAAAAGGGAGAAAAAGCCAACCACCTGGTCGTAAAACGAGAGCTCACACCAGTTTACGAGCAATTTATTTAGTGATGTTTAGCAAAATGCTCTCTTTGTAAGCAATTGTGCTCGTTTCACGCAGTTCTGTTTATAGTTGGTTTAAATGCGAGGTTTGATGAAATTAGAGATGCCGGAGAATTGTTAGTTATTGTTTAGACTTTTTACGGGGATAAATAATCCTATAGTTAGACTAGCTCAAGTATGATTAACCTGAAAGATAATGCCACATTACAAGCCCATATATGTATGTGTGTGTTTTTGTAAGAAAAGGTCGCCGTTCATTTAATAGCACCGAATTAGTAATGCCTCAATTCGAGACAAAGTTCTATCTGTGAAAGTTCACACTATAACCTAATTACAAACAATAATTAAAATCATTAATTTAAAAAAATAAAAAATCGATAAAATGTTTAAATCCTAGCTAGCCTGAGGGCGTTACACAAACGTTTAAATTCACCTAGCCTGGAACGGCAGCGTCTGGAACGCCCTACGTGCCAGATGCTGCTCGACGAGGTGGGCAAGCTCTTTGAAAGAGTAATTGCAAACCGCCTCGTCGGGCACCTGAATCGGGTGAAAGGGAAGAAACGCCTGGGTGTCACCACTGCGAGGATCGTCCGGAGGACACGGTGCGGGCAGCGAGTAATGAGCAACTCGCTGTCCGACCATGGACCATGCCCGGGTCAACAGCACGTTGTATTCCACGCGCGCCTCAAAGTTTGTCAGCAAAATGACGGGGCCCCCTGTAGAGTGCCAAAGCCTGCCGGGGTCGCGGGACTCACGAATTACCGTGACCCCGTAACGTAAAGGGCTATTGAAGGACACCGTGGATTGTAGTGAGTACGAGACTGACAGTCCCTCCCGTTCTGCACCGGGTGGGAGGACTCATTTGATGATTTAACCACGATTAAAAAAAGGGCGTTCCAGACATCATTCGTGAAGACGTCTACACCAAAAATATTTTACGGTCATCGTTTCTACTACTTATGTGAATAGCTCATTACCATTACAGCTTGCTTATTTCGATTGCTCAAAAGTCGTTTTCTTCTCCGTTGAAACACCTCAGCTGTAATGCTGATCCCTTACAGTGATTATAAATTTGCTTTAACCTTAAAGGATTTCCCCTAAGACCAAACACACAAAAACAAAAACAAAAATAATCTGACGCAAGACAGGCTGAAACATTTCGGTGCTCAACAGACGTAGCAAGTTTAGTAAGTCACAACAACTTGGGCGCTGCAAGATAACGTAGATTAATGAGCACAGGATATGAAGTCTCGCGTTGAAAACTACATTTTCGTTGAGATAGTTGGGAGGTGTTCTCTTGAGTGCTTTACTAGTTTATAGATTAAAAAAGAGCCGTGAAATATGTTTCGAAATTCTTTTTAATTATGTTTTGTTTTATCTGTTGAGTTATAGCAATAATTTAAATTCATGCAGAACAAAACATTTTGAAAAAGTGAAATCCGTAAATTTCAGTATGTAATAGATGATTATTAACGGACATATATATATATATATACGAATATGCAAGCGCGGTAGTTCACCTCGCTCCTTCCAGTCAAAAATACTTGTTTTCAATAAATAAACTGTTTTGTGTTCAGAAACTATATCTAAAGTACCTACGTACTTGCTTGTGAATAATGTCGGTAATAAACATTTAAAAGGTCTACAAAAACTCATTCGAGAACATAAACCACATTATTACATAGAGTTACTAAGAGAAGTACCTCGTCTACCTTTACTAACTATGCAAAAAGGTCCAGCAAGTCGATTACAAGCTCATAACCAACGAACTTAGTTCCAGAAGTCAACCAAAGGTTAACCCAGAGACCCGTAAAATTTCCCCCCGCCTTGTAAATGATGGCCAGAGTTATTGGCACTATATTTTAAACTTTGGACAGTTATAAAAGCCAATACGATTTCGCTATTACTTTGGAACGACACTAACATTCCTTCCAGTAGTGTGACATTAATTCTAATAAAAGTTTCCACAGTTTCCAGAACTCTAATTGGAAAATGTGAAGGATGGGCCTTTCAGTTGTCAGTGTTAGTAGTTTAGCTGCGATAACGCGACACTATTAAATTGAATTCAGGCTGCGACACAAATTGCGGAGCGAGTATCAGACACTTGTGTCGGCATTGGAAGTCGTATTAAAATTGAATGCGTTTGTTTTCTCTTAAAATAGCAGTTTTACGTAATATGATCTCAAGTTTTTTCTATATCAGGTTTCTTTTGCCCAAAATGTAAACCATTTCCATTTAAATAAATATAGCTTTCATTTCCTCTGACCTTCTTAGTGCACAAACAAGTTAATTTAATATTTTGCTATCAATCTTTTTTCGTCTTATGATTAACAGTTTTTTTTAAATACAAGTGTCAGTCTTAAAAAAACGGTCAAGACAGCATCCTAAGCCACTTTAGTATAATGCCGCGTAATTTTACAGAATGGTTTAATCCCGGCACTTCCTAGGAAGATGCCAAAAAATTGCCGCAGTTTCAATTAACTTTTTTAAAGGGTCTATGTATCTAGGCATCGAGTCGAGCCGAATGTAGCCAAATATCAGTCTTTATTTTCAGCTTCCATGGAATCGTATTTCGAATTTCGAGCAAAAACTTTGACAGGGGAATGTTCCCTCTACCAATGACCCAGTTATATACCAAACGTATGAGAAAAAAAAACAAAAGACGACCACCGTTTTGGAATAATTATGAAAATATCACATGCCTAGTGATTTTTATATCACATAGCTTTGCCTTAAGATTTGAATCAATAGATTCATTGATACTGCGTCAAAATAGTGAGATTCAATTCCTTGATAGTTAGATATACATTGGAATAGTTCTGTCTCGTTCACTCATTCTGAAAATTGTATCTATGTTTCCAAGCAAGATATATGAGCACTCTCAGTGTAAACGCCTTTTTACAAACTCTAACAGCACTGTGAAAAGTCTATCTACCTCAAGTGTGACAATAATGATGATCTGATAATGTGATCGTGTATGGGCACATCTAACAATGCAAATCTTTGACCCCACTCTTGTAAACAAAAACAACATAATCTACCGAAAGACAAGAACCAACTGAACTACACATCCATCGTTCAAAACTTTTGTGGGGCACGAAGTTATACGCAAGAGACTTGGATTGGTATTGACTGGACAAGAAATATTTTTGAAGTGAAAACTTTTTAACGGCGTTGTGCACTTTTTTGGAATGAATAAAAAATTTTAAACTCGCGTCAGGACACGTGACCTGATCGAAAATTCGTAAGACGGCGCAGGGCGCTTGTCTTGTGTGTTTATTACTATTCAAGTTTTCACTTCTGCCGGCACTCCCAGAGTGCAACCCGTCGTTTTTTTTTAATTCAGTTAAACATACTGATCTCATTAAGGAACCATAAATAGTTTTAGTATATTTCCAGAGGCCCTCTTTTTGTTCCGAAAATGTATTAAATCGTAATGTAATACATTCTCGGAACAGAAAGAGACATAATGACAGTCACGTATGACTATCATTGTGTCTTTATTATATTTCAGGGAATAACTGACATCTTCTATATAAAGGTACGTAGTTATTTACTAATAATCACAGCCATATTTATAATAATTAATACCAACCATCAAAATTAACTAGAAGCGCCAAATCTTCGTATGTAAATCGAATCCTTGTCATCCATCGAGACAATCCTATCCGACGACCAACTAATCTAAGTTAGAATCACTCCAGTATTCAAATGTTACCGTGACCGCAGCCGATTATAATGATTAAATCCGGAATTAGAGGATCTACGTCTTCTGGACCCCCATAACGCGTGATTGGGGTACTTTCGGACCCCAACTTTGTATAATGTGTCGGGTGCGAAGTAATTTGTATGGCAATGAGATTAACATTGAGTAGGATTAGTCTATTTTAATTTTCATTCGTATATATTATGATTTTAGTCTCGTCTCTGTGTGATGAAAGGGTTGGGCATCCCTTGCAGTGATTTATACGGAAATTGGGGTAATCATTTTGGGAGTTAGGGAGAACAAAGTGTCTTGGTAGATTAATATGAAACTATTTATCGGATTGGCTTGAACAATGGTCATCTTACTGTAAACAAATGACTGCGGCTGGTGCTAAATGAAGTATCTCGAATATTCTGGGACAGCTGAATAATTCACGAAGGTTTTACTGGTCACAGCTTTAATTCTACCTGTAGCCTCCGCTAATTGAAATTCCAGTCACGATCAGGCTTTTAGATTGAAGACCGTACATAAAATTGTGCAGTTATAGTCAGCAAAACGTGTCGCAAATTAACTTTTTCTGTTAAGCCTTGCCTTTCCATTAAAAAGCCATGTTTTTGGTAACTAGCATGTAGGTAGATATGGAAAAAATTATCTTGCTGATTTATTTTATTTACTATACAGCGAATACAACAAATGTGAACCGTCAAACAGAATGATTTTCAGGGTCAGGGCGACCGAAGATGATAGCAACTTTGAGACCAGTTCTCAATACCAGTTCGAAACCAAGTTATCAATTTGAGATTTTGTGGGGCAGTCTAAAGTAGACCCTATGTTTTATGTGTAATCTTCGAAATACATACAAACCCACAACATTTAATACCTAAGACGACTGAAATAGAGAGCATGTTGGGTTGAAATCGGCTTATTATTATAAGCTGCCTAAAGCTTTCTAGGGAGTAAGGATTTAGGGCTAATAATTTAGGTCAATGACATTTTGCTTTGGTCTGGTCTAAAATCTATAGACGGAGCACTGTTTGTTCATTCTAAATTCTGAATACATGTTAGATATTTAATAGACTTTACAGTATTGAGGACTGCAAAATTGCTTCTGTTTCACAATATACAATTTATTAGATCGGTGCCTCGGACTGTCGCTCTCTGAATATTAAACTTCTACTAAGTTACGCAAAATAGTCCTAGTTAACCTATACGATTTTTTGGTCCTTGTGAAGTTTAAAAAATTTATAATATCTGTAAAAACATCACGTCTGTTTTTTAAAAATGGTGTAACAGAGTTGTGGATTAGTGATTACTTTTGCTGTTACTTACAGTACCTGTTATTTCACAAGTTACATTATGTTTCATCTTGAACAACTTTGCCATATCGATGTATTGTCATCGAACTGAAGTTACCCGAAAAAGAGTTGATTCGTCTCGTGTTGAACAACATAAAATTATACAATTTCCTTGTTGGAAAAGCGAGACAATACTTCACAAATGTTAGCTATTATCAACAAAATAAATAAGTGATATTTCTTTGATGCATTGACATTTTCGAGAATTCCGTAAATGTCAAAATAATAACTAAGTAATTTGCAAAACTCAAAATTTCTTTTTATAAAATTAATTCAAAAAATCTTTACCATCTTCATATTATATTAACACTGTGTTCCAAAACTTTTAAAAACCGACGAAAATTTTTGTCAACACGGAAGTCTTCGCCGCGGTATAATTCTAAAAGTTTTTTATTTTCTTTTATTTTTCCTTCTCCGTTTCTAAATTTCAAAATTCTATTAACAAGTTTTTCTGTCATTGGGGTCGCGGTGTTATTTCAAAGTAATATGCGATGTTTATTTAACTTTTTAATAATATTACGGATAATACTGATCTTTGAATTAAATGACAATTGACTTTTTGTTCTTGGTCAGAAGCATTAATTTTGAACTACTTAATATTTATTATTTAGATTTAACTGTAAACATTTTTGAAAAACGTTCTGTTTGAGATAGCTGTTTCAAGTTTTTGTGTTTTTTTTATTTTGAAAAACACGTTTCTGCAGTATATTCAATAAATAATTAAATATAAATACACAAAAGTCGTTGCGAAATTCAAGACATATAGTCTTAAAATTCAAATAACTCAAGCACCTTTTTTTTTACGGTGGCAAAATCATCAAATGAGTCCTCCCGCCCTGGGTGGGGCGGAAGGGACTGTCAGACTCTTACTGACTAAAATCCACCCGTGTTTGTTCGGACGCCCTTTACGTTCCGGGGCCGCGGTATCCTGGATTAAGAAAAAACCGCGACCCCAGCAGGCATTTGGCCCCGTAAGGGGCCCCGTCGGTGACGCGTGAAACACGACGCGCCACCGACCCGGGCTTGGTCATTGGTCGGACGGCGAGCTTACCCATTACTCACCGTCCGCAAGCCCACTCCGCCGCTGTGTCCTCTGCTATTCAGAGGGACACGCGTTGGATCGTCCACCCGACAGGCTATTCGCATACGAGCAAAGAGACCCCTTAGGCACACAGTGCCTAAGGAAGATTTTTTGCCCGTATCCCAGGGTTCAACGGCCCGAAAAACTGGTCTTCCCCCCGGACGTATCCGAGAGGGAATTGAATCCACGGGGTCACGTGGAGGTTTCTTGTCTTAGCACCCCATAACTCAAGCACTTACCATAATATTACATTAGCGATATTTCTTCCGAAATACCTAATATTATCACTTTGAAAAACTTATTTCTGATAAATTATACAGCACCAGCAACGAAAGTAGGACTCAATTAGATTCAGTAAATACATAAACTACATACCTAAACGTTAAACGAGTTATTTCTTGAAGAAAAACTTGAAGTAATAATTTTGTTACCTACCTATTACCAGGACCGGTGTGTATATATTTGTGTTTCGTTTTCATTTCAAAACAGATTACAATTTATTTTGGTACAAGGAGAAATGAGACCATAGAGACGGGTCTCAGGTATAAGGATGTTGGATGGAGGAGCCACCGAAGCTGCGGGCAACAGATAGCTGAAAAGATTCCTAGAAACTTATTTTAGTGAGTTATAAAAAATATACTAAAATTATAAAGCATCATTAATGACGACATGTAACTCTCTGATTCCACATACAGAATAACAGAATCCTCAACAGCTCATCATCTGTATTGCCTTTTGGGGTCGGCCTCAAATCTCACAGATGACAATCCTAATTCGGCATTTCTGTAACATTTTCCCTCACAATATCAATTCTGACACAAAGGTTACTTGTAACAAATAAGGGACATTCTTCAGTATCTAGGACATCGTATACGTGGGGTCTTACATTATTGCCCTCGATTTGAGCAATCTTAGCCAGCGGTTGTCATTCCTGTGAGACACGATCGACCGTCGGCATCAGCATCGGCTCCATATTTATAAATTCTTCACTCTTACGTGACTTGCCTCTTGTTTTTCGTTTACTCGCTTGCTGAGATCAGAGCAAAATTTTATTAATAAAATAGTAATAATTGTAATATAGAATTCCCTGCCGGAGTCTGTATTACCTGATAGATACAAGCTTGGGGTCTTTTAGTCGATAGTGAATAGGTTATTTATCACAAGGAAACGTTAACGCTAAAAATCGGTACTGTTCAGTATTCACGCCTCTCTATCAATACAAATCGACCATTCCCGAAATTTTCCGTATCACAAACGGGAAAAACCGGGACGCACTAAATAATTCCCTAACGTATACGGTCCATAAATTCCGCACGTTTCTCAAAAACACTTATACAATATTCTCGGGCCAAATACGGATTTTCATAATATAGCTAGTGAAGATTATGCTGGGGCGAAGCAAAAATATATGTAAATAGATGGAGGCTCAGCTTAGATATTTTGGAATCAAATCTTGAAGTTTAGTGGCCTTGAGAGTCGGATTAAATTTAGTTAATTATGAGCATCGCCTTGTTTGGGAATATTCTCTGGATTTGTGAGTTTAATATGCTGGATGAAATTAAAGGCATTTCTTAAGTAGAAATGCTAAGTTGTGAATGTAACACGTGTTGTAGACATTTCAGCTGCTAAAGAAAATTCTTTAACAAGGGATACAACTAAATTAAATTTTCTTTTGACTGTGTTATTTTTAAGAAGAGTTACATACATCTGAACAAATGATCACAATAGTAAAATTAAAAGAACAGAGGGCGATATGTTCATTAGTTGCGTTTGCGACCAGAAAGCCAAGGAGAATGTATTACTAAGCATAAGCCAATCGCGTTGAATATTATCGTAGAAAATGAAATACTTTGCAAGAGATTGGCTTTTCTAGAACTCTGGACACAACGAACAACCGAATTAATTTTATTTTGCATGATGCAACACTAATATTGAATGACGTAAGTGATGTACGGTAAACAGAAACGGAAAGGACAATTGATAAAGAAAGAATGAGTGCAGGAACTTAAGTAAATGGACCGCCGGGTAAGCAACTCTCTGGCAATAACGTAAGTGTCAAGGAGCTACGGGAATATATCGCTAAGGATGATAGATAGACGCAGTTAAGCTGTAATAATACTGCTGTAGTTCACAGAGCAATATCTAAGCTTTGAATATGGACACGTAACTACTCTTCCGTTGGTTACATATCGTGAAAGACTAGGTATTATAGATTATCATCTCGTGTAGTTGGATCATCATCACAAAAAGGATAAAATAACTCAGTCAATACTTACTTACACAGTCAATAATCTGGTATTACAAATCCGAGTATATATGTAAGAATTAAAATACAAAACATAAAAGAAAACATTAGAAAACTAAAATTTTAACGGTAGATTAATTATTATGATTTCTTCTTTTTACATTCTATATTTAAAATATAGATTTTGAATATAAAACAATAAAAAGTTCAATTGTTTGTTCCATAAAAAAATATATATCAGCTTATACTAGTGATCACAAACTTTTTTGATGTGTATATATATATAGTTGAAAATGTTTTATTTTTTGATAGAATTTCTACGAACAATAAACAAAAGTCAAAAAAAAAATTATGACAAAATCTAAAATATCAACATAACTTTATCAACCATGAACGGACTTCAACTGCATAAAGCAATTATTGTAATCTCCTTGATTCATCTAATGGCATCTAAATACCGCGTTATCTCGGAAGAATCTTCACCCATTTACAAAGGACTGTTCCCTACGAACTTTTGGTGAACGCAATTCACTAATTAAATAAATGTTCCAATTTAACTAGTTAGTTTAGAATGACGTGTGGGTGTTTGTGGTCGAGTGATAGTGCTGTGCAATCATTAAATTAATGGAAGCCGAGATACGAGTCTGGGAACAAAATATTTTATCCTCACTGTTATAGAAGTTTGAAAGTGGCGCCTAACTTTTTTTTATCGTGGTAAAATCATCAAATGAGTCCTCCCACCCAGGGCAGGGAAGTGGCGCCTAATACAGAAAAAATTGAAGGTTGATTATCTTGGTATGGAGGTGTGAAGACGAGAAATTATACGCATTTTACTAAGAGAGTGATTGGTTTGAATGAAGATGGATGGAGTGGAAGAGGTTTTTTTTTTACGTGGTAAAATCATCTGATGAGTCCTCCCTCCTAGCCCTTTACGTTCCGGGGTCATGGTAATTCGTACAGTCCCGCGACTCGGCAGGCTTTGGTCCTCTAGGCCCTCTAGAGGGGGGCCCCGTCACTCTGCTGACACTCTTTGAGGCGCGCGTGGAACACAACGCGCCGTCGACCCAGGAGTGGAAGAAGTAGACCAAATAAAAGATGGATGAATTGTTTAAGGACGGAAGGAACGCGATGAAAGAAAAGAAAGCAAATTATGCCGTGATGAGGCACACTACTTTTGATATTTGTTTATTATTTCCTTATTTTCAATTCTTACATTATGTAAATAAGTAGTCTTATACGAACGATACATTCTTAAAAATCGTCTAGAAACTGATCGAATAAAATCAAACTGATACATTGGCTTGTGCCGTGATTTAGTATCACACTCTAAAATCCTTTATATTCCTCGTTGAATAAGATTAAATACTTCACATTCTTTGTATGTACGAGGAAGAATCCAATTCAGCATCGTAACACGTTCTTTTATTCTTAAATCAAGATAGAACACAAGACGTCACTGTGGTAGGTATTTATGGCTACGCTAGCATATAACTTTTTTTTTTTTTTTTGCGTGGTAAAATCATCAAATGAGTCCTCCCACCCAGGGCAGGGCGGGAGGGACTGTCAGACTTGTACTGACTAAAATCCACGGTGTCCTTCACGAGCCCTTTACGTACCGGGGTTACGGTGATGGGTAAGACCCGCGACCCCGGCAGGCTCTGGCCCTCTACAGGCCCCGTCAGTTTGCTGACACTCCTTGAGGCGCGCGTGGAACACAACGCGCCGTCGACCCGGGCATGGTCCATGGTCGGGCAGCGAGTCGCCCATTACTCGCTGCCCGCATGCCCGCGCCTACGGTGGCCGAAGATCGTCTGGCGACGTCCGTCGCCGTGGGCGTCTACCACTGCGGCTGGGATGGAGGGAGGACGCTGTCCTCTCCCTCAGGCGGCCCGCCTCCTCCTTCACGAGCATGACTGCTTCGCAGAAGGAGGCGACCGCTTCCCACTCCGTCTCGCCCCGCAGCATGGCCTCGACCAATGCCGGGCGCGAGAGGTCTCCGCCTATCGCCGTCGTGAGGACACGGCGGTGCTCTGCCCAAGCGGGGCAGTCCTGCACCGTATGCTCCACCGTGTCCTCCGGACGATCCTCGCAGTGGTGACACCCAGGCGTTTCTTCCCTCCCTATCAGACACAGGAACCTCCCGAAACTTCCGTGTCCGGTGAGGACCTGCGTCATGCGGAAGGTAAGGACGCCGTGACGCCTATCCAGCCACTCCTCAAAGAGGGGTCTTACCGCCGCGATTGCGGCGTGCCCGGACCTCGGTTGCGACAGTCGCTCCCTCCATACTGCCCTGAGATCGCGCCGGAGCTCTTCCCGCCGCGCCTCGACCTGTCGAGGCAGCGGGGATTCGCCCCGGCGCTGCGCCTCCACGCGCCATTCGTAGACGCGCTGGAGGGCAGTCGCCTCCAGATCCCAGGGCAGCAATCCCGCTAGGAGGTTGGCTGATTCGCCGGCGATCGTGCGGTATCCCCGGATCATCCGGATAGCCATGACCCTCTGGCATGCGACCAGCTTGAGTGGTCGCGTCCGGATGCTTAGGGCCCACACAGGGGCCCCGTAGAGGGCCATGGACCGCACGACACCGGCGTACAGCCTCCGGCAGGAGGCGTTTGGCCCGCCGAGATTGGGCAGGAGTCGCCTGAGGTCGCCCGCTGCCCGGTTCAGCTTTGGGGCCAAACGTAGGAAGTGCTCCCTAAAGTTCCACCGGCTGTCGAGGACGAGTCCCAGGTACTTCATCGTCCTCCCGACGCCGATGCGAACCCCCTCCACCGTAATGTGGGACTCTGAACGTGGCGCGTTCAGACGGCCATGAAAACACATGGCCTCTGTTTTATGCAGCGCCACGTCGAGTCCCAACTGCCGGATCCTCTGAGCGACTGTCGCCACCGCTTGCGTCGCCAGGTCGGCCGCCGCCTGGTGCGACTCTCCCTCCGCCAGGACGAGCGTGTCGTCGGCGTAACATATTACGCCGACGCCGTCAGGGAGGTCGCCGCGCAGCACCCAGTCGTAGCCGATGTTCCACAGGAGCGGCCCCAAGACCGATCCCTGTGGAACACCGCACGACATCTCTCGCCGGTTCCACTCTCCCCGGTGACCGGGGTAGATGACGGCCCTGTCCGTCAGGTAGTCCTCGACTGTGCGACGGAGGTAGGTCGGCACCCGGTGATACCGGAGTGCCTCCCTGATGCAACTCCAGGGCAGGGTGTTGAAGGCGTTGGTGATGTCCAAGGACACCGCCAAGACGACCCTGCCCCGGGATACCGCATCCCCCGTCGTGAGGGCTCTCACGCGCATGATGGCGTCCACCGTCGAGCGCCCCCTCCGGAAGCCAAACTGGCTCTCCGAGAGGTCCGGGCCCACCCGATTCAGGTGCCCGACGAGGCGGTCTGCAATTACTCTTTCAAAGAGCTTGCCCACCTCGTCGAGCAGCACGATGGGCCGGAATGCGGACGGAGAGTCCGCAGGGCGCCCGGGCTTCTGGATCAGGACCAGTTTCCCCGTCTTCCAACGAAGCGGGAACCGGCCCCTCTCCAGGCATGCGCTAAAGAGCCCCCCCAGTCGAGGCCCGAGAGTCCCCGAGGCCAGGACCCAGGCTTTTCCTGGCAGGCCGTCGGGTCCTGGGGCGGTATTTTTGGCCTTGAGCCGTTGTACCGCCACTCTCAGGTCTACCTCGGTCACCTCTGGAGCGTCGTAGACATCGTCGTCGCTGTGGTCCGCGTTTGCGTCAGCTTCACCGTCGGATTCCGTCGGAGACGGAGCCATGGGCGGGGGAGTATGCTCTCCCCGCGATGGGAACAGGGCGCTCACCACGTCCTCCGCGAACTGAGGCTGGAGACTCTGCGTCAACGGGGGAGCCCAGGGGCGGAGCTTTTGTCTCACCCACTTATAGGGCCGGCCCCATGTAGAGGCGGAGCTGTACGAGGGCTACAGGGCAGCGAAGACCGCCCTCCGCGACGAGATCTGGCGGGCCAAGGAATTGGCCCGCAAGGAGATGCTGGAGACCCTGGACGGGGACCCATGGGGCCGGCCCTATAAGTGGGTGAACTTTTTTTTTACTTGGTAAAAATCATTAAATGGGTCCTCCCACTTAGAGCGGGACGGGAAGGACTGTCAGACTCGTAGTGATAAAAATCTACGATGTCCTTCAATAGCCCTTTATGTTCCAGGGTCACGGTTATCTAATAAGGAAGTTCCACTACCCCGGGCTTTGCCCTCTAAGGGGGCCCCGTCAGATTGCTGACAGCACTTTGAGGCAAGCGTGCGACTCGAGCATGGTCCATGATTGGACGGCAAGTTACTCATTAGATACTCGCCGTCCGCATGCCGTGCCTACGATGACCGGAAATTGTCTCGTGGCATCCGTCGCCGTGGGCGTCTTCCGCGCTAGCATAATTATACGCTTTGAGCCTTGTGTCACCTCGTCTCCGAAGGGGCTTAAAAGATCAACGCCTGTAATTTGGAACCCCTCTTGTTGTAATTTTGCCCATTGGTAAGATTAACGTAACAATATTCAGCCTCATGAACTTCAATTGACATCGGTAAAAATGAAATGGGTATAAAACTTTGTCCAATCACTACAATTTTAACACGTGTTATTAGTATTCGTACATTGCTAGCTATAATGTAAATACTGTTGAAGGAATCTGTACTCGGTAAAAAAAAGCCAAACTATTCGCCGAGGACAAATCTGCACATCCCTAAACACATCTCCGAAGATTCCTCACACGAATTGTGTAATTCACTACAATTCGGGCTTTAATCAAGATGTTTTAAACACTTGGAAGTATTAAAGGTTCTGAGTTACTTTCCAAGTTAACGTTGGTTGTTTGTCGCCCTTTAATTGCTGTTTGCATGAAGTTGATTGCTTGGTTGTTCGAAAGTTTTATCGAGAATATGTTGCTGAACAATGTTTTACCTTATGATGAAAGGTTTCAGTAATCTTTGTTTTGTTTTATGATGATAAATAGAATTGGCCCTTTGGAAAATTGTTTGATAATTTCTGGTGTGGGAGACTAAATTATTCCTAAATCTGGGTTATTTGTCGAGGCCACGCTGCGGGGCGAGACGGAGTGGGAAGTGGTCGCCTCCTTCCGCGAAGCAGTCATGCTCGCGAAGGAGGAGGCGGGCCGCGTGAGGGAAAAAACAGCGACCTCCCTCCACCCCAGCCGCAGTGGTAGACGCCCACGGCGTCGGACGTCGCAAGACGATCTCCGGCCACCGTAGGCGCGGGCATGCGGGCGGCGAGTAATGGGCGACTCGTAGCCCGACCATGGACCATGCCCGGGTCGACGGCGCGTTGTGTTTCAAGCCTCAAGGAGTGTCAGCATAGTGACGGAGCCTGTAGAGGGCCAAAGCCTGCCGGGGTCGCGGGACTAACCCATTACCGTGACCCCGATATAAAGGGCTAGTGAAGGACACCGTGGATTTTAGTCAGTATAAGTCTGACAGTCCCTCCCACCCTGCCCTGGGTGGGAGGACTCATTTGATGATTTTACCACGATAAAAAAAAATCTGGCTTATTTGACCTTCTATCTGGCCATTATCGGATACGTAAACCCGCTCCGAGTTGTGCGATATCACAATAGGCGATGCACACAGAGCAGTGCTGACCCAGTGGTAACAGTTCATACTTACGAGATGTAGTTCGTGAATTCGAACCCGACCAGGTGCATAGCTTTATGTAACTAAAACCACCGCATCATCACTTCCGCACAAGGCCCACGTGGTGGATAAGAGCCTGTTTCCTCTCACAGGGGGGAGGCCTGTATCTTGGTATTGGGGAAATTAATAGCTAATCAGGCTAGACTATGCTTTGTCAGGTAGCGGTTCCAAAAGAACCGCTAAGCACCGCTTATTGTTACAGTTGTGTTTTATTTCATACTCCATAATTCACAATCATTCTTTGCATCCGAATGTTTATACACACTGTAACAATTCGGCCCAATTACGCAAATAGAATCGAAATTGATTGCATTACCAAGAGCCGAGTGAAATTCATCTCGATTATACGTTCTGTTTAATCAATATTCCGTTTTGTTAATTGACAAAACAATGCTAGGATTTTGTGAAATTAATACGAAATAATTTGTAACTCTCAAATCAGATTAGTATCAAGTATTGTTAGTTTATTTGGTAATATATATGTATTTTGGACTGTGACAATCTGTTACAGCTACCTATCACCGCGGATTCATCCAAGTGATAATGGAAAATTATGTCTGCATTAGTCCGAAAAAAAAATATTATACTGTCTGTGAGCCACATCCAAAGACGTTCAGCCACGAATTTGTAAGATGTTCAATGAGCTGTAGGTCAAAATAGAACTTTATGTAGCCCTTGCAAAATAGCGGGATGAGCTGGAGAAAACCAACCAGAGAACCAACCAAACATTGACCTGTCCCGTGTTGAGCGAAAGAAAGAAAGAGCGGTACACACAACATAAACAAACAAATAAAAAAAACATGATAATAAAGGAATAAATTACAAGTTAAAAACAACAGCGAAATAACAAATGTAACATTGTGTGTCCCACGGCTACGCCAAATAGGTCTAGTGCTCAACACTGGTTTTCAACTGGATCTGGACGGTGGCGTGACAGACACAAAGCAGTCTTAAAATATCCAAACGTGTTATGTCTGTGTGTTTGTGAAATACATAAATATTTATAATAACTTGAGAAACAAACATATACATATTAAAATAAAAACGTTTGGCACAGAGCAAATGGACTGCTGCGCTGCGTATCGCAAGTTCGATTCCCGTACGGAACAAATATTTGTATGATCTACAAGTAGCTGTTTCGGGTCTGGGCGTTTGTGCATGTGAGTTTATACAGCCTGTTAGTGTAATCAGTCTTAACCTTGAAACCATAGGTAGTTGATTTAATTATAAAAATGTTTGTCTGAATTTAAAAATAAATAAACGAATTTTTCTTTAACCCATTAGAGGTCAAACAAAAAGTACCAAAATATTTTTAAAATTTCCTTTATTTTCGTATTGAAATAAGAATGAAAAAACACAAAAAACAAGAAACAAAATCAAAATTACAGTTTTCATGAAATTACAGGGGTGTACTCAATTGAGTACACTGACCGCCTAAGTATGAAAATTTTCAAAACAAGCTTTTTCGACACAAAGTATTTTTAGGCATTTTTTACATTGCTAGCGCACTTTTGAATGACAAACGACACATCGCAGCTGTTTCAGCATCAGTTATAGGATAAAGTCCAACTCCATCTTGAGGTAAGCCTTCGACTATTGATGCAGCCTGACGCGATTTTCTTGGTTCACCTTATTATTATCGCGCGATATGACGGCGGAACATGAGTTAATCCATAGCATTATTATTGCTCATTACATGTAAATGCCAAGAATTAGCAACAGCCATGTCTACCATGTAGGTAAATGGCACCCACCACCACTTTTTACCGTGAACAGCAATTCCGTACAGTGACACAGTCTGGTCGAGTTCATCTACACCTCTCATATTTTTATTGTAGGTTTGGAATAAAAGTGGTTTCGCTACCTCTATCTTTTCCTTCTTTATTGGACACCGTCGTTTGACCGTCCCGAACGGTTCAATAGTATCGTAGTTTCTTGCCATAGTACAGACACTATTATCTTTCCACCTTACCAATAAAAGTTCTCCTTTCTTGTCGAACCTGTAGTCATACCTGACACGTCCTCTTTCTTCTTCATTTCCTTTGCGCTAGTCAGTGGACATTTTTTAGTCCTATTTTCTCGTACTGTTCCCGTAGCACGGTAGCCAAGGCTTCAAATAGTACTTTACCTGTCGCAGACTTCGGAAGTACTCTGAAAAGCTGAAGAATATGATGGAGTAGGTACATTTTCGCCAGAGCTCGAATCTGAGGTGGATTGGCGGGTCGAATCTAGTCGCCTTCTTTTTGACTCCAGGGCTTCATTATAACTGTCGTCGTACTCACTAACTTCACTACCACTGTCCTCTCGATTCATAAATACCTCAATAGTACCAGGTGCTTGTGGTATGAAACAGGCTGTCATATCCTCATCGGCACCCTCTTCTTCATCAGTCAATGCACTTGGATCGGGTGGTATGATGGCCAAGTCACAATCATCATCGCCATCTTGTAAAACGGCTTCAAAAGCTTCTTCAAGCCCCTTATAACTCGTTTGCGTGAAAAAAAACAACAGTTATTTTGCTTACGTATGTTGTCACTGTACTCAATCGAGTACAGTAACATTTAAATAACCTTAGTTTTATTTTAGTAATAAATAATCAATTATATTGTTCTTTATAACTTACTCTGACATGTATTTTATACAAACAAAATGAAAAGAACAACTTCTAAGCAATCATTATTTTATAAAATCAAAAATCATTCACATAGCTCCACGGTGGTTCGGTAACAAAACTTCAACCGACACTTTTTATCAAAAAATGTTACACTACCCGTGTATTATTTATCAATAAACTTGAACAATGTTGTGATGAAGCAAAATAATAAAAATACTGTCATTAAATTTACGAGATTTGTAATTTGCAATTAGGGATATGGCTGTACTCAATCAAGTACAGTGACCTCTAATGGGTTAAAAAAATCAAAAATGTTTCTGTCCTACACCGTCCGTTAATTCATGGATACTATGCGCCCGAGTTACGTATTCACTGCAAAGGGCGTTAACCTGCCAGTGCGGCAGGTTAACGCCGTCCGTTTAACTACATACCTACATAAGTTTTAACTAACTACATCATTGTAATAAAATACAGGTAACCTGTGATGTAACTAACTTCCCTTCATACTTTTCCTGGCTTAGGACAGGCAAAAATACCTACCTTTGTTGCGTGACGAGTCCAGATGTAAGTTAGGTTATCACCCGACGCGGCGTAAACCCGAACCATTTCGGTCCTCTGTTCTTTTGTGTACGACATAATCACTAAACACTAACACTTGCGCGAAAAATTAACGGTGGGGCCGCGCTCGCGGCGGGCGTACGTTACGAGACACGCGTTCGATAGCGACACTGCCGGCAGACTGGTATGCGCGGGCCCCGCGCATACCTCAGTCTCTCCCCGCGCCGCGGGCGACACGGCGGCGCGGGCGCTCGCGGCTTATTTGATCTACTTTACCTTTGCGTAATAGGGTGAAATAATTTTGGGGAAAAATGGAGACTTTATTGAAAAAAAAAAGGTTTTATTTTTTTATTGAATTTACGTTCTGTAAGTGATACCAAACCACTGGTTTCAAGTTTAAGACTGATTACACTAACAGGCTGTATGTGTTGTAAACGCACCCACGACACAGGAGAAATTTCTAGTGTGGGGCAACGTTTTTTTTTAAAATAAAAAAAAAAAGAAAAAAAGGGCAAGCTCTAATTGATTAAAAATATACCCTATTCGTTCAATTACCCTTAACATTCCTGGGTCACGGTTACCATTACAGACGGTGCCGTGACACCTACATTGACCCTGGGTCTGAAGAGCAGTAAGTCATGACTTTTTTTGACTGACATGGTTAATACTATTATTATTTAGATTTACGGGATATTTACCATGTTTGGTATTTGCTTTGAGTTTCTAATATTTCGGCACTGTTGCAAGCGTCATGATCATAGGAAGTCATGACGTCCCACCCCATTTGCCTAACATTGGAAATAGGATAACGATGATGAACAGTAAAGGTGCATTCAACACACATCAGTCACCGTCACGTCAAGTCACCGGCCCGGTTTAAAAAAATATGTTGCTATTCTCGTAGTATGACTTTGTTCCCACACGTCGTCAGTCACCGGCCAGTCATCGGCACGTGATCTAACGGTGAAGTCACCCGTCAGGCACGTTAAATAATATTTCCATACAAGTTTCATACTTTTATCCCCACACATCCGAGATCGTCACGTCTCAGTTCAGTCAGCGTCGTGCTACCGTCATTGCTACAAGTGTGACCAATCCGTAACTTGACTGATGTAATTGTTCAATGATTCAGTCAAACCGGCGACGTGACTGACGAACGACGTGACGGTGACTGTATCTGTGAATACGTACACAAACCGTCACCGATTCGTTGTCGGTGACGTGACGGTGACGTGTCGTGATTGATGTTTGTGAATGCACCTTGAAGGTGTTATTATGAAAGCCTTACCAAAGTATAATAAAATCGGAAAATGATACCTGTTCTAAGCTTTGACCTTTTCAAGTGTCAAGGTTTGTTTCACAAGGTTCAACGGTTTGATATAAATAGGTTCTGTGATACTAGACATCATAATATATCGCTTGAAAGATTTACTCTATTTGTCTGTAAATAGTCTTGTCTGACAACTATAATAAAATTTATGAAAACATGATTATTTGGACTTATATTAATCTTATTCAATTTATACCAAATAAATAAATCTAAAAGCAGTTTGTAATAAGACTTGGTGACGACCTCAACTGATGCGACTTACGACATTCGGGCGCTTCTCGTACTCTGCATGGTAATTCGTGTCGCGGTGACTTATGATTTACTTTAAGCAAATTCTTTTCAAATAATTGTCTCGTGTTATAAAATTCCAAAAACTGACGCAAACGTTACGAGTTGACCTCAATTTGCAGTAGACTTGCGCGGGCGGTGAGTAATGGATTGCTCGCCGCGAGATCAAGAACCGGGTCTCAAAAAGCTGTCAGCACAAGGACAAACGCCTGCTGGGATCGAGGGAGTACCTAAGCAGTCACATACATAGCCCTGAAACGCAGATCAACCGAAGGTAATGGGTGAACTCATTGTGAGGATTCATTTGATGATTTTACCACCTGAAACAAAATTCATGTTGCAATGCAATGCTTGAAGCAATTTCTTTCTTTATCTGGCGCGAAAAAGTCGCTAAAGTATCGATCGTGACATTACCTGCCCATTAACTGATACGAGTATCTACTTACTACGTTGACATCTTTTAAGCCTTCCACCCTTTATCACGTTGACAACTATATTTACAGCATTTCTTCTCACAAGCTCCCGAAAAAATAAGAAAACTAAGCCACCACTACAAAAACCCTAACACTTACCATACTTCTCGAACCACCCAGCCGTTCACAATAAATTCCCGGCCATTTGTCGATATATACTCGTCGAATAACCAACCAGAAGCATCCCCACGCACGAAGATTAATCGACCGTGAGAAAAATGAAAGACCGATGTTACCTTACGAACGTGTCGCCATTTATTATGCGAGTGTTCCATTATTACTCCGTACATACGGGCTCGGGGAATGACGGATAAAATGGGGGTTAAGGTCAGGGGAATTGTCACGTGGTGAAGATATTTTCATAGTCCACGAGTTTGTTTATTTGCTGCGGGCAACAGCTTGTAGGAAATAATGATAAATTAAAATGACTGAATTCTAATTCTGACATTTATCTGAACTTAGGTTCCTGTCTTACAAAGGATTTTTAGAATTGGAATTGCTCGATATTAATTTTCTTTATGAAAGAAATATAGAGATATCGAGCAAAGAGCACAAAACTTAGTCCTTTTATGTTTTTTTATCTCTTACCTCTAAGTACTACTGAAATTCGATAAATTGCTCGTTCTACCAAGCCGTGTATCCCACAAACAAAATGCGCATTCCGCACCAGGAGAACAAAGGTTGATATAAATTCACACTAATATTCTTTGTGTTCATCATTGTTTTGTTTCCCACTACAAACCTGTTATTGCTGCCACCATTTTTATAGGCGCCATGTTTTTGTGCGAATATAAAGGGCTCTGAATATTAGATTCTTTTTTTGTAATGGATAGACCTATTCGAGTGATTTGTCATATTCCTTTTTTTGCGACGTCGACGATTCAGAAAGGTTTTGGGGATATTTGTATATGTGAATTGTAAGGATTAATCGTTTGTATTTTATGATGTTTAGTCATGTTGAAAGAAAGAAAGAATGTTCATTCAAGTCGAAATATTATTGTGTCATTTAATTACGTATTCAACTACAATTTTAAATGTTACGTACGTTCTCATTAATAAATTAAAGTGAAATGGTACAGTAAAACAAAATCATTATTTAAGCTTAGTTCTCAGTACAACAATATCCTTGGTCTTTTCACGATTCCAGCTTTAATTCCCTAGGAGGCTACAGTATCTCGGATGTCTTTATTTGATTTCCAAGACCTAAAACGATAAGCCAGAATCATTTAGACAAAATTGTCTCAGGCACAGTGTAAGTACAAATATTTCGCACTGTGGGCTTACCAAAGTTTACTTAGGACAGAAATTATTTTCTTCGTTTTATTATCCTGCAGCCCAATTTGGAACTTAATATTGTGTTTTTATATTACTTGTTTGAATGTATTTCTGAGTTTACTCTATGATATCCCAGATGTTTATTTTAGGATATTTATTTCGTTGGAATTGGAGCTTAAAATGTTAGTAAGATTTTCACATTTCAAAACGAATCAAAGCTTCAAGACATTTGAAACATTTTGATAGAAGCTGAAGTCTTAATTTGGGCGTAGACTTTAATAAAACCGAAGGTCTAGTTTGAAATTTCCAATAGTTTCACAATAGTTTCACAATAGTTTCACAATAAGGTTTGCAAATTAAATAAAACTCTAAAAACTCAAATTAGAATCAGTCTATTGTGAATTGTCGATCGTAAGCTTTTAAGATATTTTATCATTTAAAGTACGTAATTGAATAAAAGAGACATTAGATTAGATTAAGAAAATTTCTCTCTTGTAATAAAATAAAATCTTAACAGTAATTGATAAAGTCTAAAATTTAATAATAAGAAGAAATACATAAAAGTCTATAAATACTTCTCAATGTATAACACTTGGAGTAATTTTATTCTATTGTTATACTAAATTAACCTACATGACTAGTGAATTTGCGGGCTAAAGAACGAAGTGACTGGAAACTGATAAAAACATATTGAATGCTAATACAAGGTCAAGGCCAAAGAAATAGAACGAATAGAAGTGACAGTTAATAGTGTGGCGGATTTCGGTTCCGGCTGATGATTATCAAGAATCTTTAGAGGGCTTTGACCTGCCGGGGTCGCGGGACTGTCTCATCAGGTAATCGTGACCCTGGAACGTAAAAGGCTATTGAAGGATCACCGTGGATTTTAGTCAGTACAATCTGGCAGTCCCTCTAGTCCCACCCTGGGTGAGAGGGCTCATTCGATGATTTTAACACAGAAAAAAAATAGGTCATGATATCTCTGGTTTGGGGTCCATAGATTATGGGATTATTCCAAGATTATTTGATTCTTATTGAAAAGGGTCAATCAGAGGGTTTAAATTGACATCCTGCCAACGATATCGATATTAGAGTTGTCATCAAAATAAATTTGACTGGGTTGTGGTTGTCAAATAATAATAATCGATTCAAGTGAAATACTAGTCCTTCAGCTAAACCTGGTTCAACTGGAAGCTAACCTCAACATAATTGGGAAAAAGCAAGGGAGATGATACTATTAGCTGCCAAATTCTAGTCAAGAAAATACCATTGAAAGTTTATGTACCAACACCAAACATTATAAAACGGATCGCCCTCAGGTACTAATATATTTCTACGTTTCCCATCTACATAAGTTTCTTGTTCTATGGTCGCGTGTAGATAAAAACACTCGCTCAACTCTTGATATATTGAGCTCGATATTATGTACGGCTAGGATACATTACATTTGCTCTCGTGGCTTAGAAGCACGCAGGCTTTTGGTGTAAGTTATAAGAAGTCACGTCTTTACCTGGAAGAAAAATTTTATCTTACTAGTATTACTAATATAATACTAATATCTTACTAATATCTTACTAATATCATACTAATATCTTACAAATCTTACTAATATTATGAACGTGAAAGTTTGTTTGGATGGATGGTTGTTTGTTACTCTTTCACACAAATACTACTGAACGGGTTTGTATGTTTGGTACACAGATAGTCTATAAACTAGACCACATAATATAGTATTTTATACCGGTTTTATGTTCCTGTAGGATAATTTTTGAGTTATAGAGGGCGAAGCCGCTGGCACGAGCTTCATCATTACTTTTTTTTTATCGTGGTAAAATCATCAAATGAGTCCTCCCACCCAGGGCAGGGCGGGAGGGACTGTCGGACTTGTACTGACTAAAATCCACGGTGTCCTTCAATAGCCCTTTACGTACCGGGGTCACGGTAATCCCTTGGTCCCGCGACCAGCTTCATCATTACTTAGTGTGTTTTCAAGTTTTAATATCATCTAGCACCTGCTGTCGACGTTTTATAAGTGCCCTCATGGGCCTATGTGAAATAAAAACTTTTGATTTTGATTTCTATAACTAATTGATGGCATTTTGGAAACGACTTCAAAAAGCATCAAGTTTACGCATAATATTTTATACACATATAATATTATGAAATAAAATGAAAAGCGTTATCACCACACAATGACACATACCTCCCCAATACGTGCGACACTGTAATACTTAATACTTATATATTATATATATATATAATAAAATGATAAGAAACTCAAAAATGTACATTGAATTATTTTTTTAAAGAATACTTACGAAGTATACTTTTTTTTAAAGAATACTTAAAAAGAATACAAGTGTGATCTACAATCAGTACCGAAACCAAAAATTTAGTTTTTAGAATTTTTGTCTCTATGTATGTCCGGGATAAACTCAAAAAGTACTGCATGGATTTACTTCAAATTTGGCACGAATATTTTTAAGAAAGTCGGGTAAACATGTAGGCTTCATATTATCACGCTATCACCTACGGGGAACGAGCAGTGACTATTAATTTCTTCAACGCATTCTCGCAGACGACGGCGACGTCGCGGACAGCAGCTAGTACGCAATAACGCCATGGCAGCGTAGCTCAAAATATTTACTGTGTTTCGTTGGTGTGCAAGAGATCCAGTTTCTTTTGGGTGAGCTCACTCCATTTTAGGCTTCATCTATGCTCACAGTCCCTCACGTCCTACCCTGGGCGGGAGGACTCAATTGAATATTTTACCACGCTTAAAAAATCTATGCTTTTGGACAAGATTAAGGCTAAGAAATAATAAAGTAAAAGTTACCTCTCAAAATAAAGTTAAATGGAAGAAAAATCAAACATCTTTGAACCAAACACATAATGTGATAGCATAATACTGTCGTGGGGCACATAAAATGTGGTTCACCGTTAACCTAATGAATAGTACCCCTTGGAGGATAGCACCTGAAAGGAACACTTTACTGCTGATATATTACTTTTAATATTATGCACGGCCAAGATACATTATATACACGCACTTTACGTCTAGAAAACACGGGGTATGGTACAAGCTATGAGATTTCGAACATTAGATTAGATATTGGTAAAAATTCAAAATTGGTGACAACATGATTAAACACTTGTCCCGAGTCCCGATGTATTGTCAAAACTTTTAATTCAGAACTAATAGGGAGTAAGATTAGCTCAAAAGTTGCGATTTTTGTTTGCGCAGTTTCGTTGACCCACAGTCACTAAGGGGAACGAAAAGTATGGCAAGAAAAAGGGGAGGTACAGGCCTAACAAATGAGACACTTTTCAGCCATCCATCCATTATCACTTGATACATTCATCCAGAAATAGTGATGATCATGATCTTGGGTTCATCGTGATGATCATATCATGTCTTTTCTTTAACACCGCTGGATCCTTTATCTTTGACCAACCCTTGATAGTGTACGAATAATACGCAATATACCTCACTCCGTTGATAAATGGTCACACGTTACAATGATAACATTGGTGATACGTTTCCCGTTCTCCCCTGTCACTTCACCCCTGGGGGTTACTCGCGATTTTATAACCCTTCGACTTTGTTGCAGGGTTAATTGGAAAAGTCCTAGCTTTGATTTGATTGAGGGTTTCGTGTTATTGTTTATTTTTATTGCTACGCAGTAAATAGTTTTGTTCGTTTTAATTAATTGTTTCGTTTTATGTGATGATAGAATACTCTCATAAAGGGTTATATAAAACTGTTATGAAAGCATTTGACGAAATGAGTCCCCCCTGGATGGAGCGAGAGGGACTGTCAGACACATGCTGACTAAGATCCACGGTGATCCTTCAATAGCCCTTAACTTTCCGGGGTCACGGTAATTCGTGAGTCCCGCGACCATCTCCATTAAACCTAGCTTTAATAATAATATATTTTGGTTGTCTCAGAATTATGTCTAATTTCAATTAGTCTGATTAATAGTGTATATCTAAGCTATGTATCCTAATCCTAACTAAATATTGTAAATGCGAAAGTAAGTTTGTTACTTTGTTATACTTTCACGCGTAAACCACTGAACTAATTAATCTGAATTTTTTCATATTATATACAACGCCAGATGCAATCAGAAGGCTGCTTTTCCACCGGAGATGCGTTATGCTACGTTGCTACGGATGCGTTTTATATCCACCAATCATATTCATTGGTTTACATAGCACAGCACTGGTGGAAACGGGAATCCATTTCCACCAGTGCACAAAAGACATCTTAGTTGAATAACCAAGATGTGTTTTTTATATGGAAGGATGCGTACTATGGCTGCGGGCTATGGCTGCTATCGATACACCGCATAGCTTGAGCTGCGTATCTTCCTAGCGCAGCTACTTTGCGGCGGCGCAAAGTAGAAACGAGTAGTTCATAGCACATGTTACTCGCACCGCTAAATATTGTAGCATCAGTGGAAACGCACCCTAATGAGGAAATATTACTCCCGATAAAATTTCTATTCCCGATAAAAACGAAAATAACAGACTTATATGAATAATAAATGGCGCTACGCGTCTGTCGAAGTATAGTTGAAGTTTATTAATACAAATCGAATTACTTGTCAAATTCTTAATTAAGAAGCCGCGGGCAAAAGCTACCATATAAATGCAAAAGTTCGTGAGGTTATATCGATGTTTGTCACTCTTTCACACAAAAACGATTGCATGGATTAGGATGAAATATAGGATAAAGATAGCTCATAACCCATATTTATCCCGGTATGAATTTTCCGTTGGATAATTTTCGACATACTTGCAGGCGAGACCGCAGGCAACATCTAGCATATTCATATATCTGATCTGTTGCTGTCTCAAGTATAGAAGTTTCTATTTCAGGTATGAAACAGAACTATTCTAAAAAGGCATGATAATCTTTAATAAGGATTACGGGAACAATAAGACGTCTATCAAAGAAGGGGATGCAAATAATAGATTTTATTGGAATTGCTTTAATGGAAGTATAGATTGAATGTAATAAATATAGAATATGTACACATTAAAAAAAGGTTTGCAGTTTGTAATTTTTTTTGATATGGTTTGATACGGATTCAATGAATTATAAATATAGTTTTTTTGAAGTGAAAACTTCTTTAGCGGCGTTGTGCACTTTTTTGGAATGGGTAAAAAATGTTAAACTCGCGTCAGGACATGTGACCTGATCGAAAATTCGTAAGACGGCCCAGGGCGCTTGCACGAATGTTCGTGTGTGTTTATTTTTATTGAAGTTGACACTTCTGCCGGCACTCCCAGAGTGCAACCCGTCGTTTTTTTTTAATTATTACTATCTAAAGAAAATACACAACAAAGATTTCTTCATGATAAAAAAAACGACGGGTTGCACTCTGGGAGTGCCGGCAGAAGTGTCAACCAAAACATTAATTTTTATAATTCCTTTTTGTTTTATAAAAAATATATTTTGAATGGTTCAAATAATATTATTTTTATTAATATTTTTATTTAAAACAAAATATCCCTGAAGAAAAGTTGATATTCTCAACTAATGTCAGATAGGCAGTCGTTCCATGTAGAACAATGTTATTTAGTTGCAAAGGGTAAAATAGTAAAAGTGTAGGCAGATAATATTATATCTTAAACTTTTAGAACTGTTCTGTGAAATGTTTTCCATTGCCAATACTTAGCGTTAAAGAAGCAAAGTTTTTCGTAATGTTTAAGAGTTTCTTTGAACATTGTTTGATGGTTAATTGCCACTTAGAAACACTTCCAAAGTTCCTTCTGAGCCATTAAGTGTATGCAAAACTAAACTGGTTATATCCATTTAAACCCAATTAAACGTTTATTCCATTGCTAACTCCACCATTCTAACATCATACCTCAAAAACCTAACAATTTGCACTAAATAAAACCATTGTTAAAGTTTAAAACGCTGATATCACGGAACGGTTAATTCCATCTATTGTCTGCATGAAAATTGCATTCTACTATTCCTATGAAAAAGTCCAAATTAACGGTGTGAGCTTCGACAGTCGAAATAGGATCTAGTGTATTAGATGTTACGGGTTTTTTGAATTGTAAATGTTAAATTGGTTTTTAGAATACAATTCGTTTAGTTATTAGGTGTCAGGCACACGATGTTTATTCGGACATGTTTTTCTCGTGTTACCTCGTGGTTTCGTGTTAAAGTTGGCGCTTTGTTAATTCTGTGTTTATTGTACTAATGTTGCAAAGGGGAAGTTACTGTGTGTGGATTTTATGTTAGGATGCAACAATTGTTATGTGAATTTGAACATTTGTTAACGTCGTTGATTATGCAAATCTTGTTTGTGTTGCAATGCATATTTTTCATTTCTTTCCTTTACATATTTTAACATTCTGTGCTAGCTTTTTAATGCAATCATCTTAAGATAGATAATCAAACATAGACCGACAAACGATGAATTAGCAGAAAAACAATTGCAATGTTACTGCCATGTCATACAGAAACCGGACAATGAAAAAAATATTGCTTGACTTAAAATGACGACCTAAAGACATCCTTCGAGAAAAACGATAAATAAAGGCAAAATGTAATAAAAATGAAATAAGCCCAAATGAAGAAAAATTTAATCGGAGTTGATATATTCAATCGGAGGTAATATATCTTACGATCTTCTCTGTCTTAAATTTTTATCAGGAACAGATATTTTGTCTTATTCTAACAACATTTAATTAAAAATTCGCCATAATGATTCTTCCAACGTATCTTAAATTATTATTGTCAAAAACCCTTTACAAAAATATATTCCAACATTCTTACGCATGACTCATAATCATATCAAAACAAGAACATCCTTTGATGTAACTTCGTCTTTCGTCGCTTTCATGTCACTCCTTTGACATCTTTTAACTTTGTTGTCTTACCAACATAATTATATACCATACTCAGACAAAAACATACCCTACTTCTCATACATAAAGCTTAGGTTAAGAAAATCTGTCATGTTTGTAACAGCAATCATCATTTATCTATCAGTATCCTTTCCTTCGTTTTAATGAAATACAATTTTAATGAGGATGGATGCAAGGACTAGTCTTGTTTATATGAAAATCTCTTTGAATTTGCGATGGTTTAGAAACAAACAGGAATAATATGAAATATTATTCCTACTCATTTGAAGGAGATGAATCTTCGGTTAAACATTTTGCAAGTTGTCTTGATTTCGCGCCGCAATCGCGGTAGTAAGATCCCTCTTTGAGGAGTGGCTTGATAGGCGTCACCGCCTGACCTACCGCCTGACGCAGGTCCTCACCGGATACAGAAGTTTCGGGAGGTACCTTTGTCGGATATAGGGGGGCACCGCCAAAGCCTGACGGGGGAAAAAATAAGAGTGATAGACTAATACTCAGAGAAGTCAAAAATCAAATAACATTAAAAAGGGCCAGCGATATACTTGGAAAAATAAATGCTGTTATCTGTTTGGGAAAATCTTCATGAATTTTCGCAAATAAGTTTTTTTTTTTCGCAAAGGCTTTAAGTACTTAAAAATAAAGAAGGCTAAGACTTTAAACATCAAAGCTTGCAAACAAGGAATAGTGTTAATTTATTCAATGTGGAATAGAAATGTCATAGAAAGTAATTTCGAAGTTACAGAATTTCCTCTTTTTCTAAAAGTTTGACAATTTGGCAAAGCTACACCAATATGAAATGAATAGTTCTCCGAATTTAAAAGCAAAAGATGTCACGTGGTATATTTATTCATCAAAATCTCGCACTGGTGAGGGGTAACGGTGTCTTAAAACGCAAGCAACCTCAAAGGTCCTAGCTTTCGAAGCTTAGTGACCTAAAAGGAGGAATAACTAGAAGCCTAACAATGAGTGGAGGAACTTTGTGACGAGTAACATGCAGTAAAAGACGTTATGGAAGAAGAAGAAATGCTGTGTCGACCGTAAAAAATTACGATAAGGATAAAAGAAGGATGAAGGTGAAATTAAGAGTTCAGGCATCGAATCAGTAACAATAGAATGATCTAGGCTTCGTAAAGCTAGTATTCATGTGGTCAATCGTTTTCTTAATCTATATTCAATTTGTTATTACAGCTGTACCAAAAGTTGTTTTCTGAAAGATGTATTTGAATAAAATTGACAATTACCAGTATTATGCAATATCTATAAAATATATATTTATATAAACTCACCCTAAATATCAGAAAATATTAGGTATAATGGAGTCATTTAGAGATGACGTTCGGTGTTCCACAGAGCTCGGTCCTAGGACCGGTGCTGCCATAATGGTCATGGCAAACCTGTTAACTACAAAACAAAAACAAACAAATAATAACTAATTACAAACTTTTTCGATTTAATTCTAATATTTACCAAAGTACGAACCATAACCTTATCATATTTAATTAAATAAATTCAAAACTCCATTAACATTTTTCTTAAACAAAATTCAAATTAGACAGACATGAAACTTCTCTGGGAAGCTGTTGCTCAAATGACAGACGAACTGTTGCAAATTTAATAATGTAATTCAGCAATGGAACAAAACAAATTACTCTGGCCTTCTCGATTTTCAATTCTAATCCGCCTGAACATCATTATGGAGACAAAGAAACTTTTCACTTAGCACATAATGAAGGAAATTAAACTCACAGAACTACTCGAATATTAATGTCAGTCATTGTTATCTCTGAAGAATTTACCTTCAGCGATGAATTCTATTTTTGACACAAAGGTCCTCAAAATTAGTGCTGAAACACCGGGTTTTGGCACCAAAAAGGACGGTTGTTAGATTAATTAAGATAGATCAAAATAGTGCTGCGTAGAATTTAAATTCAGCTAAGCTTACAAAAGCCTTTCTCTTGAAATTAGAAATCATAACATCAACCCTAATTGGATTTTCTCTGCATCTCCGACGGACCCTTAAATCTGACATCTTTTTTCAACCTTTTAACATCCGTCCTCTTCTATTATCGTCCTGATTTTTTTCGTACATCCACTTTGATCAATAACATCTCCTTTGATGTGAGTAGGCGTATCAAAAAAACTGACGAGACACGTTCACTGACGGCTGGAGGGCACTTGGACACTGACGTCAAACTTACGGATCTTTTAAGAGCCAACTCGTTTGGCGTTCAAAGCGAATGCGTCAGCGTTTGCGGTCCGGCGCTTGAGGCCTCTCGATTCGCGTCATCCAAGTCAAAACGCGCTGTTGTCACGTCGCCGGCACGAGTGGCTTTCAAGTTCTGATTTTTGTCACGAATTTTCTGAACAAGGCATTTTTGTTTTGACGTTCTGGCTTTGCATACATTTTTTCCCTTGTTTTTATTTACCATTTTCAAATTAAAATGAGTAGGTATTATTCTCAATCAATCTGATATAAATCATACATATTTATAATCATCGCCTTCGTTGAAAAACCTTTTTTGTTTGATATCAAACGTGAAAATGGTGTGAAAGTGTCAGAATTGTCGCGTACAGAAGGTAATGAAAGCCAGGAAAAAGTGACATCAAATATCTGTCACTTATTTATATCATTACTTAGATAACATACCGGCAATATCACGGACGGAAACGTGTTCCTACATTCTACTTACGTTGTTTAATAATAATCCATCTCGGTTGCTATCTTCGGTTGAATCTTTGTCTGTTATTAACGGCCAAATTTGAGTAAGATGTCCAATCCAAAACAGCTGTCAAAAACAAAGGAATGGGATTTGGATTGAATATTAATTCCGGGCGTTATGCAGAGTTTTCGACAAAAACAAATCTTTAAATTTTTGTTCACAAAACACAGCTTCTCAAATGTTGTTGTTAAACGATAAATAGTATGTCAGGACTCCAAATTATGTTTTATTACAATTTGTTTGGAGCCGAAAATATCTTATGATTTATAGAATTTAATTTCCTTTATTTCTAAACTTTTATTTGATACTTTGTTTTGACAAACGTTTACTAAGAAAGTTAAATCTTTTGTTTCAGGTACGGTACCGAAATAACTTGGCGAAAATTGACTGGATTTACATGAATCAATCTTCATTCCTTAAAATGAAAAGGTAATATTATGAACTTTTAACTGAATGTTTTGGGATATTTGTTTTTTCTTGGCATATTCACTATAAATATGGTTTATTAATTTTGGTAAAACCCTCAAAAGAATTTAGAAGTTACATTTCCATTAAAAATATATATATATTCTATGCGATCTAAGTTGTTCTTACAAAGTCTCGTCATATCTGAGAAACCTTTTTTTTTTCTTTTTAATTTTTAATGTAGGCTCATATATGGAGGCTCATGGGAAGAATTTTAACTTCGAATCTTGAAGTTCGTTCCCAGTAAACTAAACATATAGACTGCGGAGATATGTTATTCCCTTACTTCATTTAGGAAACTAAATAAAATTTGTTTCTGGTCTATTTTTACTAAAGGCACTGTGGAAGGCAAATGGCAACTAAAGGTTAATTTTTGGTCAGCCAAGTCTGACAGTATGATAGACGGGATGACACGGATAGAGAATATCCAAAAATTAAAAACTCGAAATGGTTTTGTTGTTGTAAAAAAATTATTATTATCATAATCATCTGCAGTTCATGTTCAGTCACTGTTGCATATACGTCTGTATTTTCTTTGTAGTAAACATGATCTTATAGCCTCATCCAGGTTTTACCCGCTATAGTAGCGAACTTTAGCCTATCTTCCTTGTCTATCCCTTTCTTAAAGGCCACTCATTCATAATATCTTACTCAACATCAACAATACTAAGCTATACGTGCTAATCCAGTCAAGGTGAAATTATTAAGACAAACATGCGGCTTGCTACCTTATTGTGCCTCTAGATAGACGAAAACAAAGATCAATATGGCTTTTTTATTTTGAGATCAAAATAAAAAAGCCATATTGATCTTTGTTTTCGTATACATAAATCTTAAGCCTTGAATGAGAAGCTCTGATAAAATAACGGAGATAAAATATTATTTACTCTATAAATCACGGAACATCAATAAGTCTTCCAGTACTTACTTCACAGACAAAAATCCAATGAAATATTGCACATAAAGCACTACAGACCCCTAAAATATCCCATTACATTGGCACTTTTCCCTTTTCATACCAATAACTATCACGCAGAAATCCCTTAAGATCCCGCCTGGCTGCTGTCCAGTTTCTTTCATTCGTTCTGTAATACTTTTCTCTCAAAAACACTTTCCTGAACACCGAATGTATCGAACTCGAGAATTTTTTAATAAGGTCACGTGTTCCACTTTTAAGTGAACTAAATTCAATCGTCTTATAGGAAATTGAATTTTAGCTTAGTTTTAAAGTTTTCTTGGTGGTTGGAAATGTTTTTGTAGATTCTTTTTTATTTTGGTGTTGTAGCATTGTTAGTTTTTGTTCGTTCTTGGCTAACAAAATGGAAACCTTCGTTTCTTTTTCTCCTTTATTAGGTAGTATTTTGGAATCTATAGCCAACTGTAAATTCGAATTCCCAATAATATCGGGTTTGGCTTTTACAAAGTCTAGTCAGATGAAGTTCAATACCAGTTGTTTCTATTAGTATCTGCCTATCAGGCATCCACAGCTCACTTACTACGGTAAAACCACCAACCATGTTAATTTCGCCGCTGTCGCAAACAAGAGCCCAAATCACGTTTTACACCCTCAAATGTATCAATTTTAGTTATTACTAGCTTCCGTCCGCGACTCCGTCCGCGCGGATGTCGGTCTTCGCGTGGATGGTTTATTTCTCCATTTTGAGTAACTCTGACAATGACATCTTATAAATATCTATTGGACCCAAATACGGCTAAGCCACATAACTAAGGAGATCCCTCTATTGAGCTACTGCTGTTGAGCTCGCGTTCTGTACTGAAAAATAAGTTTTTTTTTTCTACGTATTTTTCCAGGATAAAAAGTATCCTATTTTATGCCCAGGATAATAAGGTATAATTATACCAAGTTTCATCGAAATCGAACCGTTAGTTTTCACGTGATGCCTGCACATACAGACAGACAACAAAATTTTTTTTAATCACATGGGTTTGGTATCGATCCAGCAACACCCCCGCTATTTATTTTTTCAATATTTTCAATGTACAGAATTGACCCTTCTACAGATTTATTACATGTATAGATTCTTAACTTAGTACTTTCACAACACTATTCCAAGGAAGTTTTCCACATACACAACACTTAGCTCCTAGTTAAATATTATAAACGAGTTAACTTATCGGCTCCCGTTCCTTCGTGAACAGGGGTTGTTGCCTCAAGTACCCTGACGTCAGCTAACAAACCGAAGTGTTCGGCTTGAAAACTCCACGTCAGGGTGTTTGAAACGCTCTCCAAGCGTCCGGGGTGCTCCGCAGTGACAAGATGCCCTATTTTATGTATTGGAAGCCCCAATTAAATTATATATTTCTGGGACTATAAGAGATATTTTTAGGGACTTGAAATTTTCGAGTAGGATAAGGAGTTTTTGAGTGATGGCATTGAATGATGATACATTTTATTTTCGTTGCCATTGTTCTTTGGTTTTGTTTTGGTTGGTACCCTATCTGCCTGTATACAATCTATGAGATAAAGAAAATGTTGAGCAGGTATAGGTATAGTGAAAAGGTCGTTCCGATGGAACTTTCGCTCTTTGTGAATCTACACTAACATGAAAGAGAGGAAAGATTTGATTATTTGTTTGTATCGAATAAGCTCCGACACTATTGGATCGATTTCAAAATTTCTGTCACCAGTTGAAAGTGATGAAAGTGACATAGGTTAATAAATAAATAAGATATATTAGTATTTATTTATATAATAAATAATAAGGGGTCCTCCCTTGGGGACTGTGCTAAGAGCTAGTAAGTGATATAATTGAATGAGTTTATACTCAAATGAATAGGTGGGGAAATTGTCTTGGGACATCGGAATCAATGGAGTTCAAATCTCACTAAACTTATTTGGAAAGATCATTATGATTAAATTTGAAATAGTGGTATAGAAATGTGTCATAAAATGAAAATCAAAACGATCAAAGACTCAAATGATCTCATAGAAGTTCCTTTGGTAGAAGGAGGAGAATGAAAAGCTATTATTAATCTACATTAAAGCCTTTTCAGTTTAGGCCAAGTGGTATTGGCCTGTAATTTATGTCATTACCACTGCTCTCATAACGGTTAAGGAAAACGTCTGTCGTGAGGAAACGGGCATGTCCTAGAACCATTAAATCGAAGACATATTGTGATTTCTACCAACCCACACTGGTCCCGCGTGGTGGATTATGGCCCACTCCCTATCACAGAGAGGAGGCCTCTATCCTTTGTTAAGGGCTACCTCTTGCCTCAGTATTTAATACAATACATTACTAATTTAATGTTGAAACTTACCTAGAAGACAGTAAATCTATCTTTTTGTTCGGAAAACCAATTATCCGATAAAATATTGAACAGAAATAAAACAATATAATAGAAGTCTTCAGTCTTTTGAACAAGTCAAGGATGAAATTAAGGTTTCACAAATTTTCTGATATATTAAGGTTTTTTTGTATTAGTGCTTAAATGATCCACCTAATATATAGCCTGTGTACAAGTGGATGTCACCTTTTGACGTCATGAATGTCTAAGGCTTGCGGGCGGCGACCTGGCTTACAGGTGGCGAATAACGACTAGCTCTCCGCTCGCTTAAGGTTCCGGCGTTCTACTTTCTGAGTCCGGGAACAAGCGGGCATGCGGGCAGCGAGTAATGGGCAACTCACTATCCAACCATTGACCATGCCCGGGTCGACGGCGCGTTGTGTTCCACGCGCGCCTCAAAGAGTGTCAGCAAAATGACGGGGCCCCCTGTAGAGTGCCAAAGCCTGCCGGGGTCGCGGGACTCACGAATTACCGTGACCGACGTGACCGTGTTCGATCGACGGCACGTGTTCCACGCTTGCTTAACGGAGGTGTCAGCAAACTGATGGAGTTGCAAGGACTGTCTGTAAAGGTTAAAACGACGGGCAAATGGAGGAACAGGGTAGATTTTTAGTAAATATGAGTCTGATAGTCCCTTTCGCTCCACACCGAGTGGAAGATTTTACCATCCATTTTATTCGTACTTTGTTCTCTAAAAAGTACCATGGAACCAAACTACACGTGTTTTTGAAAATATTGTATTACTAGCTTCCGCCCGCGACTCCGTCCGCGCGGATGTCGGTCTTCGCGTGGATGGTTTATTTCCCATTTTGAGTAACTCTGACAATGACATCTTATAAATATTACGGCGCTGAATCCACTGCGGGTAATGCAACGTGTGTTCGCGGTTCTACAGAACAACGTCTATGAATAAAACTGAAAAATAAGCTTTTTTTTCTACGTATTTTTCCAGGATAAAAAGTATCCTATGTTATGCCCAGGATAATAAGAAATAATTATACCAATTTTCATCGAAATCGAACCGTTAGTTTTCACGTGATGCCTGCACAAACAGACAGACAGACAGACAAAAAAATTTTTAATCATATAGGTATTTGGGTTTGGTATCGATCCAGCAACAACCCCCGCTTTTTATTTTTTCAATATTTTCAATGTACAGAATTGACCCTTCTACAGATTTATTATATTATAGATATAGAAGAAGATATAGATAATAATTTGTACACAGCTTATTAAAAGGCTTTGGATTTCTATTTTTATTTTGACTACGTATAAAGAATCTATTCTTTATTTGAGAAAAATATCAATCTGTTCTCAGAACCTTTTACTTCGATATAAATCTAAACTAAATAGATACTTGTCGCAATAACGAGACTTGGTGCTTCTAAAGATAGTTTTCCAAGAAATAGAAAATTTCGACATAAACATAACTTTTATATTATTAAATGTCTGCTTTCCATTCACAGTATTCAAAAATAGTATAGCTTTAAAAATGTTTTCATCGTTTTTATCCTTTAGCAATCAGGACAACTGTGGCTAAAAATATTTTTCTTCCCTGTTACGACTACAGCTGTTGGAGAGTGCTCTACTAAACACACCACCCGTAGGGTCGGATCCTCACTTTTCGAAAAAGAATGGGGAGCTTTATAACTTCTTTCCTATACTCCTAATAACAATTTATCGTTTGCGCTCTTGTTAGCTAACTCCAAATACCAAGACAGTGTTAAGGCTTCTTTGTAGGTACCGGGATTGTCTCATGAGGTACCGTGACCCTTTAATGTAAAGGGCTGTTGATGGATCACCATT
Source organism: Agrotis puta (assembly GCA_943136025.2). Classification (NCBI taxonomy): domain Eukaryota; kingdom Metazoa; phylum Arthropoda; class Insecta; order Lepidoptera; family Noctuidae; genus Agrotis; species Agrotis puta. Next base: position 3,775,002 of record OW964168.2, read on the forward strand.
TAACCAGTACGAGTCTGACAGTCCCTCCCGTCCCGTAAAAAAGGCTTCTGCGTAGAATATGACCCATCATCCTGCACGGCATAAGACCTTGAGATAAAACGAGCTGTATAGAAGAAACTGGAACTCTTGCGTACCAATGAAATGCAGTAAAAACTGTTTGGTACCGTACCACATACCATAGGCTTTTGGTTTCGAGTCAGATGGCCCTATTCACATTCACCATTCGCCTGAAATATTCACTGTAGGGTCGTAGCCTGTGGTACAGAAATATGGTGCCACTCGAAATCATCTGCCTAGCCTTTTCCCAACTACGAGTATATTGGGGTCGGCTTCCAGTCAAAACGAATGCAGCTGAATATCAGTATTTTACATGGAGCGACTGCCTATCGGACCTCCACAACCCAGTAACTGGATAATACTATCCCCCCATGGTAAGACTGGTTGTCAGACTTTAGAGCTTCTAACAGTAACGACTGTCTAAGATCTACAAATGACAGCCGGAAGCAGCACTTTCTGAGGAACAGAGGAAACTCGCTGTGACAGATGGTCACCCATCCACCTCGGCAAGCGCGCCTTCACCCGGAAGATCGGCCTGTGTGGCTGTAATTATTTAGCCACGAGCTTCTCACCACCACCCACCCCAAAAATAAACGATAATCAACACGTAAACAAGAAGTAAGTTTATCATCACAATACTCTGCATAGTAACAACGCAAAATATATCTTCATCACATCGTGCGAGATAACGCTAAACCCATAGTAAGGACTTTGTATTTTTACGCTTACTAAACAGTACCGTTTGTTTTATCTCAGCCTCCTTACGCTTGACTTTACGGAAAGATTAAGCATTATATGCTCGGATTAACAATAAATAAGTTTTTGGCTTTCGTAAGCTGTATTTGAGTTTGTGGGTGAACTGGCGTGGTTGGTGTGGCATTCTTGATTGAGTGTTGTTCATTATGTTTTAAATTATGGAATCAATAACAGATATTTGAAGTTCTGAAGACTTGTTTTTTTATTGGATGAATTTGCGTCAGTGAATTTGTGTCAGTTTACTGATATAAGTAAATTTAGGGACATAAGATCATGCAAAACTGGCCAACTAGATATTTTGATAAAAAAATTTTGCTTGTTAAAATAAAACTTAATTAGTTGTGGTGCATATTAAGGCTGTTTCCCCAGTAGGCAAACTGTTAGCAGGCGACTGAGTTTGCGGCGTATCGGTTTCCATATATTTGATATAGAGTGTCTACAGTTTTCTAGTTTTGCGCTCTCTTTACGCAGTTTGTAGCGTTACGTGCGCCGACTGCCTCAGTTAGTGGCCGACTCACTGCAAAACCGGTTCCAGTCGGCGGCGATATGGTTGTTGGAATTTCTTGGTTCGGTCGTCGTGCTCAAAGCCCACGATAAAAGCTATGCAATAGCCTAAAAATGTTGTTGACTCAGAACTTCGGTACTTCCACGATTCACCCTGAGTTGGCATCGTCTTTGGCTGCATTCTTTTAGTATAGGGTTAACGGCAGTATAGGATCTGCAACATAGTTTGAAATGACACGAAATGCTCTCCTACTGAAATGGTAACAAGACAATATCAACTAAAACGTAAGCCCAACATATATAGGTACTTGTACTTAAACAATGCGACCGCAATAAAAGCGATTTTACTAACATATGTTGAAGAAAAATATTTTCCTTACTTTGTAACATCCATAAAATGCAATGAGAGTTGCTTTTTATTAGTACATCAAAGCGAAGCATAAAAATGTACACAGAGATGTAAAATATGAGTACCTAGCACAATGTTTGCGAAAGAAATGATTTGCTTTGAACAGGCTCTCTTGGAACGACAAGTAAAAATAAATGGAGGTGATGAACTCATCTATCAAGCTTCGATTGTCAAGTCTGTCGGATAAAAAAAAAATGAATATAATTATTTTGAAGGCGGTTACTTCAAAAACAACCAAAAAGAGTAAAATAACCTACAAAATAACTGTTCTTTCGGAAGTCGATGGTCGTTTTTTTTTTCATTTCATTGTTTTTTTTTTTTGCTACCGACGTGTTTTAGTGAGAACAGTTTGCTTAACTTTATTTTGTTTCAAACGTAAAAAAAATGTAAATTTGACACAGTAAAAGGAAGGCCACCAAGACTCCAAAAAATTCAAACATTTATTTTCCGTCTATTAAAATGGAAATCGTTTTAGGGTTGATATTACCAGTAAATTTCAGAATATCCCAGAGATGAACTCATTCTACAAAACGACCAAACTAATCAACGCCAAACTCAAATCAAAATTCCTATTAACTGCCAACAAGCCTACCTTTTCCATTGCTGTTTGCTAATATAACCCTACCAAATTCAGCTACATCATTCGACCTAGCATTATCAATCAACTGCATCTCTTTTTTACTTAGCCGGATAATACCCTTGGGGCGTAGTAGCCCCATTTAGCTTTGCAAATTAGCACCGTATAACGTCCAGTACAGCCGTGATAAATTTTGTCTCTCTATCTATTATGTGTGAAAGTCGTTCCATTGCTGTGCTAGTGACATTCATTAGCATCCTCTTTGTGACCTTTTGCTTCTGAGGATTCGGGGGAAATTGTGGGATTTGATGTATTTACGAAAGAAGGAATGATTTATATGTGGAATTTGTTGGTTTTGTGGAAATCACTACAATGAACAGCTTACCTTTTATAATTTTGCAACGATGTGGTAAATATAATTTGAAATTGAATATTTCACAAAAAAGAAACCTATAAGTTTTAGAGTTCTAGAGCAGTGGTGGGCTAAAACCTAGTCAGGAGCATTACTTTCTCTTATTACACCACCACTACTCTCAACGATGCAGAAAAACGTAATACCGAAACCGGGAAGTTTTAGAACCAAAAATTCGAAGACACATGACATCTACGAGCACTGGGCCAGCGTGATGAATTAGATGCCACTCCCTTTCACAGAGAAAAAGCCTGTGTCCCAGCGGTGTGATCATTATAAGCTGCGTATGCTATACTTTAGATCCATAAATGAAGATGTGAAAAATATTTGGGTTGAAATTTGGAAGAAAGACCAAGAACAGAAAGGAAAGTGGTACGGAAGTATACAAACTGACTTACCAACAAAGCCCTGGTACAACGACCTGGAGTCAGCTAACCGGCACTTTATCACCACGATTAACAGGCTTCGCTTTGGCCATGCTAAAATCTAATAAAAATAATGAATACAAAGTCTGATTTAAATTGCCTCAAAAACCATTTTCCATGATCATGAAACATTTTATAGGAACTCAACATGGTATGACAAAGAAAAGAAGCAAAGTTATGCAGAACTTACTACTTATTACTCTGCTTTATAAATATCAGTTTTCTATATGTATTTAATAAGTGGCGGCATTAACTTAAACAATAGATGCGGAGGATAAAAGGAGAACAAGCGGAGCAGAATCCTTACAAATTCCTGTAACAACGCTTATAATAAAATTGTCGACACAATATCATATTCAAGAATAAAGTGTTTAAAACGAATTCTTGTATGGAAACCATTGTGTGTTTATAAATTCGCTTTTCTGTAATGCAACATTGCAAGTTTGTACAAAGGCGAGATTAGCAGGAACCGTTTTGTATGCACATACGGCTTATATGATTAGAGAGGTTGCTGAGGCGCGCTATACAACAATTTTGTATGTTAGTTTCTATTTACTGAAATAATTACTTATTAGTTGGTTTATTTAGATCGAATTTTGGTTGAAACTTAAGATGAATGAAACAATTCTATTGATTTGGTTCATCATCATCATCATCCACAGCCCGTCTTCACCCACTGCTGGGTATTGGCCTCTCTTTGCTTGTGCCAAGATCCACGATCTCTTGCCAGCCTCATCCAGGTTAATTTGGTTACTTAATATATAATTATGTATGCACACTGTTTATTTCTTTAGGGGATAAAAGTCAATTTGGAGTCGTTTTCTGTCTAAGGTTTATCAACCATGTTGAGGTCGACCAGAGATTTACATAGAGCAATAGCTTATTAAGCAGTGCCGTAACTAGACTATTATGCGCACAATGCGAGCTTTTTGGCCAATTGTGGTCCTGGTCTGGACATTTTCATGCCCTGTGCCTGGTTCCCGTTAGCACACTAATTTTTTTGCCACCACTCCCTTGGAAAATCTAGCTTCCATATTTCCATGCCATCCACGGGCCAACCTCGGCGAGTGTTGCTTAACCTTTAATGTCGATCTACGGGGTTGTTATTATTCCACCAAAAGCCTTCATTTCCTGGCTCTGCTTCTCTAAATCATTGTCACGCCTACTCCTTGACTGAAAACTTTTTAAAAGCAATTTACTTAGGCGCTTGTACACAATAAATTGTTGAACTCCAATTTGTGGTGACAAGACTCTTAAGGCGATGCTATCGCCTGAAGTAACTTACAGCATTTATTACTTAACCATGTGACCTACGCGATGTCTACGCGTAACGTACGTGTGAGTACAACAAATTGCCAACCAGATGCTTAGTAATATGGAGTATTGAAAATGTCGTGTTTGTTGTGTTCTTGTTTATTGAAATGCTGTGTTGTTGTGTTTTTGTTTTGTAACTCATGGAAGTGGATGTCTTTAGTATAATATTTGTACCAAATTTATTTAATATTTGATTTATATATTTTTTTGATGAAATGTATCAGTTCTTATATAGATGATTCCAGAAATAACTAGATAAAAACTAACAAAAAAATATATGTTAATTAATCAGTTTTTATAGATGATTAACGCAATTTTCCCTTCCACTGACATCTTGTGTATGCCTGGTCAAACACAAAATGTATAAGTATCACACTAAAGCTAATAGACACAATAATCAGTAAAAACACAAAATACACCTCCGTATTACGAAGGTGTATTTAATAAGAATTAACAAGTGTGGTTTCGCTACTTGCTAGATTTGCAAAAGTATCTGATTCTGACTTGAATGGCTTCTTGAACACAAAATTCGCAACAATGTTCGAGACGCGTTTAGATTATAACGTTACCATAGCTATCCCCCAACAGTGATTCGTTTTCCCTGATTAATACCTTCAAGTAAGACAGGAAAATAATTTCTTTCATTTAGATAAGACTGTACATTGTTTTTTTCTTCCACTCCGAGATTAGCATGGCCAGTATTTTCCTCCTGAAAAATAGACCCCATTATTATGATCGAGATAATGTAAAGAATGAATGAGGAAATGCAAATATCTTATGCTAGTTGCTCTGATCTTTTAAGAAGATATAGACCGTATAAAATATACTGGCTTATGTAACAGTCGGGACGTTCCAAGAGGCTGTTTCACTTTCATATTGTTTGAGATAGCAATATGAATGCTTGCCGCGTAGCAACGTTGTAGACAAAATACAATAACTTTTATATGAATTGAGATTAGGGTGTAGTATAAAATATCTATGGGAGTAGGAGGAACAGAGTGGAAAGTTCCTGACTGCCCCGGTGACATGGAAGGTAGCGCTGACGATCGCGTCGGGGTCACCAGTTATGGGGGTAGGAGGAACAGAGTGGAAAGTTCTCTCACTACCCCGGTGAAAAGGAAGGTACCTTCCGACCAGACGGGTGTTGTGTCTGGTGGGCTTTCTGCCCAACATTCATTGTCGGAATGTTCTATGTCTTCTAAACTCGCGGATAACTTTGATTGCGCGATGTAGACATCTTTCTGATGTAGTTCTTCCGTCGTTGCAGAGATGACGCTAGTGTCGTTTTTGTTGACAGTTATTATGTTCGCTACATCACTCCCCTCCGGAGACCGGAGGTCGATAGTAGTAGCCCAAGCCAATTGTAGTCGTCGTAGATGCCGCAATGTTCACAGTGAGTCGGAACAAGTCGATGCGGAGAAGAGTTGCCGCAGGGTTCACGGTGAGTCGGAACAGTCTGCTGCGGTGAAGCGAGATCCCAGTGAGTCGGGATCCGGCGCTGAGTAGCATTCATCATAGTCGGATGAGGAAGCGCCGCGAGGTGAAGGCTTATGACAACCAGGAGGATTCGCACTCGACTGGCTGAGATGTGCCTTAGTGCAGGAGCATGGTCGCTCGATGAGGTTGAGGGTGCTGACCAGGTATGCGCCTTCTGCGCATGCTGATGATCAGGTATGCCCGTTTGAAGCTGGCTGGCTGGTTGTGGTACTCGTTGCTCGAAAGCTTGAGGAAGTGATGCAGGTGATGATGACGTCACGTTGCTCGAAGGTTGCGCTGACGTCCATTTCGGGGTCACCAGTTATGGGGGTAGGAGGAACAGAGTGGAAAGTTCCTCACTACCACGGTGACAAGGAAGGGTGCGCTGACGATCACGTCGGGTGTTGTGTCTGGTGGGCTTTCTGCCCAACATTCATTGTCGGAATGTTCTATGTCTTCTAAACTCGCGGATAACTTTGATTGCGCGATGTAGACATCTTTCTGATGTAGTTCTTCCGTCGTTGCAGAGATGACGCTAGTGTCGTTTTTGTTGACAGTTATTATGTTCGCTACATATCAATATCTTTATTGGGTGTGTTACTGAACTGAGTTAGTATCTAGGTCAATTTATAAGATTTTGAGTACATTGAGCATTACTTGAATGATGAGCTTAAAGAATCCTAGTTTCATTACAAACAACAAACGTCTTTATAAAACGAAAATTAATATTCCAGACTTCTGTGTGTTCCTCAAAAATAAAATGATGTTATGAAATTAAAATTAAATTGTTAATGTTCTCTGACATTGGGCCCCGTCGTCTCCAATTAGGTCACCAAAATTCTTGTTCAAAACTAATTTAATTTAGCTCAAACCATTTATCTTCATGCTCGTGATTTTTCGAACAACCAAGTTGTCTTACTTATTTAGGATAAAAGTTTTAGGCCCATTAACATCAGTGAACCAAGTGGGGTAGTTAGTAACAAAAGATTAAGAGTCGGGTAGCTGGGATAGTGTTGTATTATTTTATTGGCACATTGCCAGATGGAAGTCAGTTGCAGGTCCTTAGAACCGGATAAGAATACCGATGGCCTGAAAATATGCCGCATTTATTATATTAGCGAAGAATGAAGGTTCTTCGAATATTGTTTTATAAATAGGAAGAAAGCCTCTTTTAGTAGGAAATAAGTTTTCGAATTGCCGTTCTAACGTCGTGCCTAATATAATTTTGTACGTGAACCAGTCTTCTATAATTTCTTATCATTTTGCTTCCTTTTACAATTATGATCTATTCTATTATTAATTACACCAAGAGGATGAGTTTTGTAATGATTTTTGTATATTTTTAAATTAAACCAATGCTTTTAATTCATTTGGACCCTTTGAAGTTTATTCAAAGTAATGGAACTAGAATTCCTATATGTATATTTGATGAAAACGCTTGCAAACATCGGAAATTCTTAGTTCTCTGGCACCACAATATCGCTCTCTTTCTAATGCCACAAATAGTAACAGTCAAAAGCGTATCTCTATCGCAGCAATCTAAAACGTCCTATTTGGACGGTGGAGTGAATAAAATCGCAATATGGCCCACGTGCGCATCGCAACATGGCAAATTGAAAAACTAGCGGACCAAGCGGTGAACCCTGCGGAACCCACTTACTTTGACCACCGTGAAATTAAGTGAAACCTAAAAGTGAGCAATATCGGTCGTGTTATGATGAATACTGAGTTTCTGCAAACAATTTCACTGAAATTGTTTCACGTTTTACCTTGTTGCCTTGTATGTGGTGGTTTGATGTTGTTAAAAGGCTGTCGAATGATCTATGATGGGAAGCAGTTATGCAATTAAATTTAAAAAATCATGATGTTGTTTATGTTATAATTAAGGTAATTCAATCAATGGTAACAAAACCATAGTCGGCAATAATTACCGTCTTCGACGAATTTAGCAGTGCATTATATAATTGTTTGATTAATAAGCTCTATTCAAACGTTGATTAAATTTATGTTTGGAAACTCGACTCGACGCTCAAAAGAAATCCACATGTGTGAGAACTAAACTAAAGAAAGAACTACAGAAATCTCAACCTTATTCAAAGCGACTGAAAGTTCAAATCTGAATGATATTTTGTGTAGCATACAGCCTAAAGTTGTTTCCAAACTGTATTAAATCTAACTGCCAAAATGTACGGTCCATTTTAGTATAGCAACAGTTTCTAGTGATATTTTTTATTTCAAACATTTGGAATGAATAGACACCGTACAGTTGGACTCAAATTGGGGTTTTCAGTTATTTTCAGACATGTGCAGGCTTTTTACATTCCTAGAAGATGCGCAAACGTTTTTTTAAGGTTCATGAAAGTGCAAAAAAGTGCAGTTACATTTATTATTGCTTGAAAATGTATCTGTGTGCTTCAAATTTAATGCAGGCAAACGTTCATCGTTGTGTTTGTGACTGTACTTAATTAAACTGTGTCGTAAATTATACAGGTAAAACATTTTACTATTAAAACGCAATTTCCCTCGTTACCTTAATGCTAGTTAGATAAAAACCCTCCCAATACTGGTTTCCTCATAATCCTAAATGCGAAAATGAGCTTTAATAAGATAGCCGCGCGAGACAGATTTGGTTGCAGGGTTTGCAAAAATATTAAACGTTAATATATAAAAGCTCCATACAGAGTGAATGAACGGTGACTAGGAAGGTAACGGACGCAGAAGCGGGAGCGATAAGGTAACCAAGATTCTTTGCAATTTGTTGTAATGAGTAGAAGTCTTTCCGCAGGTTAGCTACGTAATGATCTTATATAGATCATCTAATAAAGCTATTAAATTAAAATTAAAACTAAAAAATACAAAGAAGATATCTCGCCGACTGATCGACACTTCGCGTGGCTGGTACTTTCTTTGGTCAAAGAATAAGCATTGCAACATGGCAATGCTGCCAGTCTTCTGGGCACGTTCCCGGATGACAGCGATGCGGAGGAGTTCTTTGACGCCTAAGTGTCTCTTCCCATTTTTGAGTTTTTTATTTTATTAATATTTTTAGTTTTAATTTCAATTTAGTATCTTATACAATAAGTATTTAGATTTAATTAGGTATATTTATGTAATTTAGGAATATTTAAATGCTCTCTTTAATAGTTATAATAAAAAGTTGTTAAGTTAAAAAAAAGTCTAATAAAGTAAAATCAGAGGTATAATTTTACCTCTAAGTTTATAGTACAATGATCTTTATTCTCGATGCTGTAAGAGTTATGTTTAATTACTATAACAGTAAATCCGCAAAATCTTTCCACGTTAGACGAAACTAAAAGGAAGTTTCACGTTGCAGAAACTTATAAAAGGCTCTCATCCCATATGAGTATCAAATATGAAATTTGCACGTATTTTATCGTTCAAAGAGGAATATTGCTTTTGAATAATCTAGTATTAATAGATTCACTTCGGAGTTTGAAAGAGATTTTCTTGGAGTGTGGGAATTTCTGCTTCACAGATTATCTGTAATCTTGTTAAATTTACTCGAGTTAATACTATGGATAACGTTGAAAACATTTATCTGTTTTATCAAAATCAAAATGAACGCTGAATTACCAGTTTTCGTAATAGTCAGTGACTTTGATCAAGTCAGAATTACAATATTATAAACATTCTCAACAACTCTTTTTATATATTTTTTCTTTCTTCTTAGCATGCCGTGGCCTGAGATTTAATCAAGGCGCTATTGATAGTAAGATTATAATCGAATTAAATTAATATAATTAGTGCTAACGACATCCTTTTGAATGTACTGTTTATCCAGGTGCTTTGTCTTCGTGAATAACTTTAATGTCTTTGTTTTCTTGTTCTTCCTCCTCATTGTTACAAAATCGTCGCATATTATATTTAGCAGATCCTTTTCCGATGCCTTTAGTGATAATTCTTCAAGTAAATCAACCGTAACCAACATAGCAACCGTGCCGATTGGCTACGGTGCACCATTACCCAGATATTTATCGTCACCGGTTACATTTCCGTCGTCCTCTCCATCCACTTCAAAGACCCACTACATCTTCAGTTGTTACGCTTTAATATAGCGTTTCTAAAGGGAGAACGTAAAGGTTTTTGCAAACTTTAGACGTTTTATGAGTTGTTACTGAAAATACTTGGTGCGTGCGGAAGGATGTTTGCGTCACTTATAACGCTGGCTTGAATGATGTACAGTTTATTTCTTACTTGTTATTATGACAACAAAAAGAAGTGGACCTAAGTGCCAGAACTTATCAAAATTTTATAAAATGCTGACTCAATGCACGCCATTGAAATTTTATCAATGCAGACGATTACAAGAAGACCACGGATTCTAAATAAATAGTGATAAGAGTAGGAACGCGATGACTATGAATCTCAACAAATACTCTTGATCTGAAACTTACATATTTTACCTGTGTAATTACCCGGTAGAAAGTATGGGGCTGCAGTCATTTCTAAAACTCTTAAGCATTGCAGACAGTGCAGAGGCATTTGTCGTCCAAAAGCCGCTGTGCTTCTAGAACTTTTCTGCGACAAATCGCAAGTTTACAGCCCACCTAAACTTAGCTCCGACTCACATTACAGCAACACAGCGGCCACCTTTACAAACGGTCTTCGCGGTAATTAGTTTTGTACAATTTTAGACTTTAATGCCTCGCTTGTCATCTGTTAGCCTGATAATGGCTTCCTGTGTTAATTTATATGTGGTGAGATATAAATTATGATTATTTAGCTCCGCACTCGGGGTTGTTACGTAAGTTTTGGAAATGGGACCTTTATTTTCTATGTAGGTAAGTTTGGAATTAATGTGTTGGGGAGAGAACCTTTCTAGCTTCATTTTATTTAATTTTGTGCTTGCGCGGGCTTCAGAGTTTAATTTGTAAAAATTGTGATGCTTTACTTTGTGGGTTTGTTGTGGAAATGATAATGGTAATTAATCATTTACCGAGTTTTTGTTATTATAATTTACCAGGGGCGGTCTCTCGTAGCACTGATTTAGGCCACGCCTACCCTACCACAAAAAGTCGCCACATCGAGTCCCAAATTATCACCCACTTGGAGAAATATTTGAGGTGTTCGAATTTTCTATTTGAATCGTCAGAATATCGTGATTATTAATCATACGTGAAGAATGTGGTGAGTGTTTTAAATTATAAGTTTTGTCAAAGTGGCCCGAAGCTTTCTTCTATTCGTATCGTCAGTATTGAGTAATGTAGTTAGTTTTTTTTGGCTGGCTCCCCTTCCTCTGGAACCACTGCACGCTACTATAATTTACATAATATTTGTCTTTGTTATCTCGCCTGACTAAATGATGATACGAATGATTTTATTCAGTAAATTGTCATAACCGGACTGTTATTAAATTTAAAATGCAGAGCAGGCCACAAAATATTTTGCTTCTAGCCGAAATAAAACCACAAACAAAATTATGACATACGTGCACCAAAATAAAACCACATCGGTACAAAATTGCGACTATCATAATTATGACTGCAAAATTGTTGACAATACATAATGATTGCAATACATGGTTATTGGTTATCATACAAAATGTAAAAAAAGGGAAAAAAAGGGAAAGGCTGGGAGTGCCGGCAGAAGTGAAAACTTGAATAGTAATAAACACACACGAACATTCGCGCAAGCGCCCTGCACCTTCTGACGAATTTTCGATCAGGTCACGTGTCCTGACGCGAGTTTAACATTTTTTACCCATTCCAAAAAAAGTGCACAACGCCGCCAAAGAAGTTTTCACTTCAAAAACCTGTTATTAACAGCTATTAACTCTATCTATCTATTAACAAAACACCAAGTAACAAAAGGCCACCGATCATTGTAATGTTGCCGCCTTCTAGGCATTTTATGTAGACAGTGATATGGAGGAATTTTTGACGTATTTCTATTTTCTTTTACATATACATAATTTTATGTATCATCATCATCATCATCTCAGCCATAGGACGTCCACTGCTGAACATAGGCCTCCCCTTTAGATCTCCACATATACCGGTTGGAAGCGACCTGCATCCAGCGTCTTCCGGCGACCTTTATAAGGTCGTCTGTCCACCTTGTTGTTGGACGTCCTACGCTGCGCGTGCTAGTCCGTGGTCTCCACTCTAGTCTCTACTCTCTAATTCTATGTATATTAAGTGTTAATTATGTTACTCTTCAGCAAACAATATTGGAAAAACCACCAGTGAATTCACACCATGTAAAACCATTTGAACCATGAAAATCCGGGTGGGTCGCTAGTGTTTTATAAATAAACGAGAATGTACTGCAAACGAGAAACATACTCACTTTTATCCGCCTTAAGTCAATACACCTATTTCAGGTTACAAACGGGTCAGTATTTGAATTTCATGCACCCTGCGATACGGCTTACCGAGTACAGTGACCGCACGTCTGACTTTTAATGAGACGTGCACTGAATTTTCCAGGGAAATGTGATTTATATAATTTGAAATTCTAAGCTGGACTGGTGAATATTTTTAGAAGTAGGTTTCGTCAGTGTAGAATTTTCCATATAAATTAAAGTTTGTTACACGAAAACCTCAAAACGAATACTCAAATCACTAATATCATAGAGTCATAGTATAATATCAATACCTAAGCTTTGATATGAGGCATTCTGGGTGACAGACAGTAAACTTTTTGACCAAGGTTCTGAATCAATCTCTCTCCTATTCAGTGGGTTTCTAACGTATGTATACTTTGCCTCCTTATATCGATCGCGTGGAAGAGCGCTGTCATGTGAAATTTACCTCATACTATTTTTTTAAATCGGTTTGTCACCATAAGGACATGGTATATCTATTTTTTTTTTCATTTAACGTATGTTGTACATACCTATATAGGGTAAACTCGTTAGAGATGGCCATAGTTTTTTTAAGATGCAATAAAAAAATAAATAGGGTTCTTACAATCAAGATTTTATTCTTAATATAATTAACAGTTATTAGTCTTATAAAAAATCAACTACAAATATTTTTTTATAATTAAGCAACATACGATAAATCAATTTAAAATAAAAATTGAATTGGCCATCTCTCCCGGCACATCAGGGGGAGTTGGCCGTAGTCGTACGGGTAAGATGGCCAGTGCTAGACTACCCTTTTTCCTTTCCCTTGCCTTGAAATTCCATCTGTTTAGCTTCTTTTTTCTTTTGTTGTCCACATGTGGAGCACATGTCTTCAAACTCGGTACAATTCTCATGCACCCATCTGTCACAAATGAGACACAGGAGCTATTCTTCAATAAGTCGAGTTTTATAATAATTTTCTCCACATCCAGCACAGTCGTCTGCCTCGTTTTCTTTGTCTTCTTCGTATGATATATCACAGAGTACTGGTTCGCTGTGTTCAACTGTCTTTCACTAAAATGCCTCACAGCGTTTCGTCTTCTGTTCTTATTTCTCTCAGTCTTCTTATCTTTGAGTTTAATAATATTTTTCCTTGCTTAACTTGACGTCTCCGTTTCCATCTTCAGTCTTTTGTTTTTCTATATTCTTTCATAATGTTATACGCTCCTCAGAAGTCAATAGTATGCCACCCAGTTTGCTGCGTTTTCGAGCCTCTCTATTATTTTTTGTGGGATAGGCGAGATCTCTTTTAAAATTCGAGAAGGTGTCCGCCTCTTCATACACAGACAATTCCCCATTTTTTATGGAATTTATAGCGGCTTTTAATGAGTTTTCACTCCAATTACCACGAGTGGCTATAGCTTTTCTCTGATATTTGTTTGGCATCTGAAAAAAGACCTAAAAACGCATTAATAACACTTATTATAACAATAATTAGTATGGCTATCTTAACCTGAATCTATGTGGCCATCTCTCCTTTTTGTATGGGTGAGATGGCCACACTAATTCATAAAGATAGGTTAATCATATCGGGTGTCATTTTTAGGTTAGAATAGACTTAATCATTTACTAAACACAATAAACCTAGTAAACACTAGACATTTACAATAAAAAATAACATTTCATGATAATTTATGACTACAGTATACAATTTTAGCAATGTCATGAAAAATCAACGCTTATTTGGCTTATTGGACGATTCGCACGAATTAAACTCGCACAAAACGTGCGAATCGACTCCTTTAAAACATATTATTTTTTCTGTAGTCGATTCGCACGAATTTCATTTATTGGCGTGCGAATCGACACCCTCACAAATATGTAGTAGGCTATTCGCACACATATTGTTTTTTATGAAATGCAGTTAAGATAAAGTACACTTGAGCACAGAAGTAGTAAGGTCAAATTTTTAATTAAATTTTGCGCAGCAATTTCGTCGTATTGTGTTCCTGACCACTGCTCGCGGTGTACTAACTGCTTCTTAGCGTTATGTAGTTATAAACATCAGAAATAATTTGATTGGCCATCTCTCCCGTATGGCCATCTCTAACGAATTTACCCTACAAATATATTTATCTTAAAAATTAATACCAAGTAGCCACTCAGGATAGTAACCAGATAATCCAAACTTAGGTAATTGTTTATTTTTTTTCGTAAAAAAAGAAAAATAAGCGGAATACATTTTTTTTTTAAACATTGGCCCACAATAGGAATTTCTCCTGCGTCGTGGGTGCGTTTACAAACATATAAAGTCACATACACAAACGCCTAGACCCGAAGCAACTACTTGTAGATCATACAAATATTTGCTCCGTGCGGGAATCGAACCCGTGACACGCAGCGCAGCAGTCCAATCGCTCAGCCACTACGCTAACCGTGCCGACTATATATTCCCGAGCCACGAAAATCCCATTAAAAAACAAAATAATATAATACAATGAATAAAATATCAAATCATGTCACAACTTGCCACTAGACACGTCCACGGACGGATTAAACGTCCAAGTTTTATTAAAATTTATGAGCACCCTACATTTTGATACAAAATTATGTTTCTATTAGTACAGTTCCGTCGTGTTGTTTTACTACTTTAATGCGATCATACATCTGTGTTTCCGAATCCTAAATTATTTATATTAAAGTGTGGTTATGTCAGTTGCTTTTTTTACGAGGCAAAAGAGTCCTGAGTGACTAGCCCTTTAAGTTCCAGGGTCACGGTTACCTGATGAAATAGACCCGCGACCCTGGCAGACATTGTTCTTTTTGCTGTAAGTTTTCAATTTGAGAATTAGTACGTTTTAATTAGGGTTTTGTCGTTTTAAAATCAACCTCTTTTGTTTTATTTTGGGTTGGTTCGTTGATGGCCTTAATCTAGCCCAAAAGCAAACACGAGACCTTAGATGGATCGAGCTCCCCCAGAGGAAATCGGAACTTCTGCACACCGACGGAACCCAATTAAAACTGACCCCGGACTTCGTCACGACGTGAGTCTCGAACCAGACGGCCTTGGTGAAACCTGCTACCGCCAGTGGGATTGCTCATTAATCATAGGAGGTTACAGGTACCCTGTGATGCCCGTGGCCCTGGGTGCACCGCTAGGAGGTGGAACCCGCTCACCTGGTTTAAGTTTCATAGATTCAACCATTGTCTTGACTTGTTTTTATTTGACCTCTGAAGAACGCTCTAATTATACGTAGAACTCCTTTCTTTATCATGGATATCTGCGACCTTCATCAGGTATAAGAAAAGCTCCAATTTCTCTAGGGCCAATTGAAAAATGAAATGACATTTTTCCAATACTTATGCCTACCGAAAAATGCACGTCCCAATTCCTGAAGTGATAAAATAAGTGTGTCACCGTTTTCGACAAAGTTGTACGACAAACTGCGATTGAACGTAGCACACCCCCCGGCTGTATTTAGGTGAAATTCGCCTTTGATACACGACAATAATAAATGAAACTTTAGTAGATGGTTTGTTTATGTACCTATTCTAATATATTATTCGTTTCAAATCAATTATAAGTTATTAAAATTCGATTGATAGATACCTCTAGAACCTTTAAGATTCGGTCTTACTATAATAAACATATTATGGATTAGACAACGAACTCAGAATTTACAGAAAACTTTAAAGATAATAGATATTCGCATTCTGTCTGTTGTTACTTATACAGGTTTGATTCCATAGCTTTATTAATAGTTTAATAATATTTGAATTGAAACAACATGCATGTCGTAGTTGTAGTCCTCATAAAAATATGATGCAAAATTCTTGCCTTATTTCTCACAAAGATCTGAGACGAGAAAATATCGAAATCTCCTATTTCCTATGAACATTCAAACCACGATTAATCCGTACTCCATTCATTCGCAACAAAAAAACCTTACAAAATACACCAGTAATTTAAACTTAGTCTCATTTGAAAACCAATTCCTCGCAAAATAAGTTAAAACCACTTTATGGACGAGTTAGATCACTCAGCAAATCGTGGATATCTAAATAGAGTTTAATTCTGTCGAGCTCCGAAGCGGTAAAGTAGATTTGTGAATTTGCATCACAAGTCCAATTGAGTTTTTTAAGAAATTGGTGCTTTAGATTTCCTGTTTCCTTTCAGTGAGTATTTTAAATATTGTTCAAGTTTCCGCCGCGAGAGGAAACAGGTTTTGGATAACTTTCTGTTGTGAAAAGGATGGGTGAATCGGTTTTCGAAAGTTTGGGTAAAAAGCGTAAACAGATTTATCTTAAGTTATTAAGTTTTTTGGTGAAAAAAGAAGCTTCAGTAAGTTATTTTTACATCTTAAAAAAAAATACCTAGAGCCTTAGGTAATTTACCTAGGGCCCAGTTCTTAGAGAATTTACAATCTCTTTTAAACCATTTCAAATTATGTGTAAATAAAAACAATCTACAATGGTTCTCAACATAATTTCCAATATCTCATTTCGTTTCATCAAAAATTTATGATGCTTCCATTACTTAAAAAAATGCCAATTTTTTCTGGATTTTCAGGTTCGAGACCGTTACGTAAAATGAAAATATAAGTAGACGCAAAGTCCTTTGTTTGGTGAGAATCGTCAAAAATAAATACTCCCGCTCCATGAGATTTCCCACTCGTATTTTAATTAGTAACTAGATTTTGACACGGCCATTAACACTATCTTTATGAATTAAAACCTATTTACCTTGTTTATAGATACTTATTCAATGGCATTCTCTGTGGTACATAAACCTGCACAATTACTAGCGTATAAAATATATTCGGTATATTGATGAGCAGAAAAAATCTGCGTCATACGTCACTTTGACCACGGTATGTGTGACGTGGATACATCGTGCGTCAACCATGATGGACTCATGATTGACATTCGATTGAAAGGGCAGTTTTTCCTCGGCTTTTGCTCAATTTTGCATGGAGTCGAGGAGAATGGTTACGGGAGAGTTATGGCTTGAAAAAGCTATCTACCAGTGGTTTTTAGAAAGCCCGAAATAAGAAGTGGATTAATAAGTCTATTCCAGTCCACACGTGACAAATATTTGTATTACATACAAGTAGTTGTTCCGGGTCAGGTTGTTTGAGTAGGTATGTGTTTTGTATATTTGTAAATGCACCCACGACAAAGAGAATTGTTTGAAATAAAATTAATAATTCTTGATAAAAAGTTAAAAATTTTTGATTCATGAGAAGCAATATGTCTTCAAATGAGATTCTCATAATATGTTAAATTAAATTATCTCCGGTTTTTGTTGTACCTAAGATAAAAGGAGCTTAAAATTCTAAGATATGGACAACCAGTTAATTTCAGTGGCTGAGTGATTGGACTGCTGCGCTGCGTGTCCCTGGTTCGATTCCCGCACGGTGCAAATATTTGTATGATCTACAAGTTGTTGCTTCGAGTCTGGGCGTGTTTATGTGACTTTATATGTTTGTAAACGCACCCACGACTCCGGAGAAATTCCTAGTGTGGGGCAAAGTTTTTTTTTTAAAAAAAAGGAGTTTACAGCCTATAATATTCATTATAGGCTGATTACGGTTGGGCTTACTTCTTAGAAATAATATGGCAAATAACGGCAGGCGAGTTATACGTACAATTAATTTACTTAATAAATTAATTTTGTTTGACTTACTGCCAGAACCGTGAATATAATAGCGGAATAGCTTAATTAACGATGCCGCAGTGAGCACAAACACCGCTAGTCTAGTAAGTGATGTGGGTACACTCGTTGATGTAACTGTTCGCGGAATGGTTTATTGTTTCCTGTCTTTTTGTCTCGGAATAGAAAAACTATTTAAAAGGAATTTTGATTAAAATTTAGTATGACGATGCAGGGGATCTTTATCAGTAATGATGATTTGTTTTTTTTATTAATAATAACCGTGAACTGGCTAGAAGAGGCACACCAGCGAGATGTGGAAGGAATAAGGAGAGACCTGCGCTAAAAGTGATAAAGCACGGGTTAAACAAAAAAAACAGTGTGTCGGCAAAAGCATACAGAAGGAGTTTTAACTCTGCATATCTGATACCTTACGACTTTGGTATCCGTTGAGGCGTGCCCTGTGTACGAACCTCAGTATTGCGATAGTCGCCTGGATACCAAAGTCAGAAGGTATACTTAAGGGACTTAAGTCTCCCTTAAGGCTAACTCTACCACCGCACTTTTCAAATCCATCGACCTTAATAATATTGCAAACATTTCCACCATACAACAATATTTTTGAGAAATAACCGACCCCAATTTTAAAACTTCAAGCTGTCGGAACTCAAAACCGCCACCGTGTCGCCATATCGTTCAAAACCATTCCCGGTTTCTGATCTAAACGGTTATTCGAAAATCACGACTGGCTTCGCTAACCGCCTGTACAAGAGTATGAGCAAGCCACCACGCTTCACGCGAAGTGCTTTCATACGTCGCAGGAACAAACGCTCCGCCCGCTGTCTTATCGTTATAATACTAGTTTAAACTAGTTCCAACCAGTTATATGAGCCAGGGCTGCTGCGTTTCAGGTGTAGTTTTAGTTTATGGGGTTGCAGGTGGAGGAATGTTTCATGTTAGGCTGGGTACTTGGTTTTGCAGCATTTAGAACGGAGTTATAGTTTCTTAACAGTCAGGCTGTTTGGTAAACTCCAATTATTTCAACAGGCTAGTTTCCACCATCATTAAATTTTAAATCTATTTAATTCATAATCTATCTATTCAGTTGTTGAAATATAACGGACAATATGCCTTTTTTATTCAATCAATAATTTGATATATTGGCAAAAACGCTTCAACATTCAGGAAAATACCAAATACCACGGCATAACGTTTTAGAATTTTGTAGTGTCTTCGTAAATTTAGGCATACATAATAATAGAAAAAACAAGGTCTGAAAAAACACAGATAATTTTTTTTTTCAATGGACTACCATATTATCGTAAAATACCTACCTATTGGAATATTTTAAGAATTGAAACTCACGGTAGTAATAAGATTATATGACACTCAATCTTCGTTATGTTTTCAAGTACATAGACATAAAATGCTTAATAAAAAAACTGTCAAAACACAATTTCAAGTATCCTCTAGAAAAATTAATCTCATTACAATCTCTTTTAAATTATACGACCTGTAGCGAACATAATAACTGTGAACAAAAACGACACTAGCGCCATCTCTGCAACGACGGAAGAACTACATCAGAAAGATGTCTACATCGCGCAATCAAAGTTATCCGCGAAATTAGAACACATAGAACATTCCGACAATGAATGTCGGGCAGAAAGCCCACCAGACACAACACCCGTCTGGTCGGAAGGTACCTTCCTTTTCACTGGGGTAGTGAGAGAACTTTCCACTCTGTTCCTCCTACCCCCATAACTGGTGACCCCGACGTGATCGTCAGCGCTACCTTCCTTTTCACCGGGGTAGTCAGGAACTTTCCACTCTGTTCCTCCTACCCCCCAAACTGGTGACCCCGAAATGGACGTCAGCAACCTTCGAGCAACGTGACGTCATCATCACCTGCATCACTTCCTCAAGCTTTCGAGCAACGAGTACCACAACCAGCCAGCCAGCTTCAAACGGGCATACCTGATCATCAGCATGCGCAGAAGGCGCATACCTGGTCAGCACCCTCAACCTCCTCGAGCGACCATGCTCCTGCACTAAGGCACATCTCAGCCAGTCGAGTGCGAATCCTCCTGGTTGTCATAAGCCTTCACCTCGCGGCGCTTCCTCATCCGACTCACTGGATGCTACTCAGCGCCGGATCCCGACTCACTGGGATTCCGACTCACTGGGATCTCGCTTCACCGCAGCAGATTGTTCAGACGCACCGTGAACCCTGCGGCAACTCTTCTCCGCATCGAATTGTTCCGACTCACTGTGAACATTGCGGCATCTACGACGACTACAAATTGGCTTGGACTACTACTATCGACCTCCGGTCTCCGGAGGGGAGTGATGTAGCGAACATAATAACTGTGAACAAAAACGACACTAGCGCCATCTCTGCAACGACGGAAGAACTACATCAGAAAGATGTCTACATCGCGCAATCAAAGTTATCCGCGAAATTAGAACACATAGAACATTCCGACAATGAATGTCGGGCAGAAAGCCCACCAGACACAACACCCGTCTGGTCGGAAGGTACCTTCCTTTTCACTGGGGTAGTGAGAGAACTTTCCACTCTGTTCCTCCTACCCCCATAACTGGTGACCCCGACGTGATCGTCAGCGCTACCTTCCTTTTCACCGGGGTAGTCAGGAACTTTCCACTCTGTTCCTCCTACCCCCATAGACCTGTCTCTTTAGAAGTATTTCCATTTAATTATGCGAAAAGTAAGTGTTGTATAAAGTGTGGCAGGTGACGGCGACACCCCTACTAAAGTACAGTCAGTCTGCACAGTACATACATATACGCCGGCGCCGCCTCGAACTTTGTTGTTCTTACTTAATTTTCTTCGTGAAAATTCTCCTCTTAACTTCATGAGTGTTAATCTTTGCGATTGAAGTTTTAAAGTAAATCCTCTTTGTATATAAGTGTGAACTTCTGATGTTACTTATGTGATAGTTGCACGAATAAAAATATTTAAGTTTTAAAGTAAACTCTACAACAGTTTCGCTTCTAGGAAATAAACATGTTCTTTGTGTAAGTCCGCGTTTGTAAGAAAGTCACGTCTTAACTCAGTTCTTTTTTTAAGACGGTTAAGGAATATTACGTCGGTAAAGTATAAACAGAATGCAAAGAAAAGTAATAAAGAAACTGAACTATTGCTTTGCTGCTGTTTATTTGTTTCGGAAAATATTGCGACCGTTTGAGCTGTTTTGTTTCTATGTTTACATTTATCTTGATTAGGGTTTCAGTCTTGCTGAGTTGTAAAATTCTTAGGTTCAGTTAGAGTTGAACCTCATTTTAAAATAGTTGTGAGAAATCTAGACAGACTACAAATCTTTAAATAATTAAAATCCATTCAAAAAATTATTTGTTAACGATCTATTTTAAATCTAAGGTTCCACGGTTTGCTGTAAGAAAACCCAATTTTGGGTTAAGCTCGCCTTTGTACATAAATTACCCATTTGTAAAATGTTATTTCAATTATACATAGTATGTGTGTACAATAAAGAATAAGAATAAATCCTACAACGGATCAGATATAAATAGACTTAATCATCACTCCCTGAGGGTCAACCCATATACAGACGCCAGCACATCAACCTATCCCAGTGTGTCAAATTTTGCCAATCGAACATTAACCTTCCACTATTGTGATTTTTTATTTGCGATGAGTCCTCGCATTCAGTGCAGAACGAGAGGGACTGTCAGACTTGTCTGACTAAAATCCATGGTGTCCTTCAATGGCCCTTTACGTTCCGGGATCACGGTTACCTGATAGTCCCGCGACCCTCCACTATTGTGCTACGGTGGAAAATCTATTAAAAAAAGACAGTTTGAGGTAAGTTGATGTGCTGGTATCTGTATATATCAATAGTACGGTACTCCGCCATTTTTAATATTGGTTGGACTAGCAAAATTGAGACCTTTATCAACACAGCCAGACCAGTATGGACCAGTGGCCAGACTTTGCCAGCATTAGTAAACATGTCACGGGCAATTCAAAAGAGACTTTCAGTGAAAAAGTTAGTACAAACTCCAGTAGGTAAATACCTACGCTTTCGGACGTTTTCGGACTAAAAAGAAAGTTTCTAGTTTTTCGTTCGGAAAGTTTGGTCTGCGGGTTGGGTCGTCGGTTCTTTTTTGGATACGACTAATGCCTAACTTGACGGTCATTAGGGAATTTAGTATTTCATTTGGTGTTTTGTTGGTTCATTGTAATGTTAGTAATGTCCTCGGGGGAGTGTTCTGACGAATCAAACACGTTTAAGACAAGGATGATTAAATGTATCATTATTAACCAACTTCAAAAAGGAGGAGGTTTTCAATTCGGTCGGTATTTTTTTATGTAGGTTATTCGATTTCTCCGACGTTTCTGGTCCGATTTGTGTATTTTTTTTTGTTCGGTGCTGAGTATTAGTGACAAATGAAATTTAAATTAAAGCATTATTGTTTCGAATATTTTTCGTACGGAAAGACTCGAAAAAAATTACACAATGTTCACTCTTATTTCCTTTTCTTGTTGATCAAATTAATAGTTTCTAATCAAACACTGCACGAAAAATATTCTTAAAGTTTTAAAGCTAAAACAATTACATTTCTTTATATTCAGCTACTTGTATTGTCGTGTCCCGAGAACCGGGTAACCGGATTAGGGTGGCACCTGACTGGGTAACGAATGAGAACACTAACCCAGTTATACATAGTATAATTCTTTGGATTTTACAAAGCAGGAGTGACTGTTTTGTGATTTACTGCAACAGAAATTCAAATTTTTAAGAGAGGTTTGACGAAATTCTAGCAAACATGTTTTTTGTCACTTCGGGCCAAGGTTTACTTCACTTCTCTCCACTTGCCTTGATGATGTATTTACTTCTTTTCAGGCTATTTTATCTAAAAAAAATATATAGGTTAGTCCGAAAGATTGTCAAAAACCTTTTTCCCGTACTTCTTATTTTGTTATGTAAACCAATATTGAGGAAGATACAAACTTTTTAAAACCACGAAACGTCACATGACAGTTCAGCGGCCTAATCTCTGTTAGGGTAGTTAATTCGTCAGGTTTTTTTAAAGTTTTAACTACTTCTTAGTCACTGTAAGCTTGTAATTTGCTTTCGACTTTTCGCTTTTTATTATTTGTTACTAGCTGTTGCCAGCGGCTTTGGCTTTGGCTCTGGCTCTGCTACAACTCAAAAATGACCACGAGAAGATAAAATCAAGCAAGATACTATTGTTCAAATTAAACCAGGCTATAAAATATCTGTGTACCAAATTTCATCCAAATCCTTTAAGTAGTTTTTGTGTAAAAGAGTAACAAACATCGACATATCCTCTCAGGCTCACGTTGATAAAAATTTGTAGGATTCAAAAAATAAAAAAGAGACATCCAACAAACGTGTAAACTAAAGTTAAACTATAAAAACTGATAATTTACATTTCTCATAATTACGCTCTTGCTCTTACAAAGGACTGCCCCAAACAATTGGTAAATGGAACCCAATCACAGAACATTTTGCTTTGTCCTTCGGCTCATTGACTGGGCGCCTGTAGCTGACAGTCAATCATGGCCAAACTTAGCCATCCAGCTCAATTTGTACTAATGGAAGCTTGCTAGCCCATGTCTAAACATGTACTATTAATTCTGATGACATTCATTAACTATTGTGACGTGAATTACAATGTTGAACTAAGATCGTATCATGGGTTCTACTTTTTAAGTCCTAATACAGAAAAAAACACCTCCGAAACACCTAGTAAAAGCACATACCAATCTGGGAAAATGTATCCTTATACCAGGACAGGCCACGATGGCCGTTAGTGGAGCAAACAAGAAAACCGCATCAGAATTTCAAATGCCCCTTGATCCTTGGCTTTGATGTGGTGAAAAGAATTTGGCTAAACGCGTTCGTTGAGTAGAATAGACTTAAATGTGGATTTATGGGCTAGATAAAATTGTTTTTGAAGATGTTTTTATCGTTGGCTTTGCCTTGGGAAGACCATGCGTTTAATGTTTTGTTTGAGTGTTTTATTTTTTATTTTATGGATTCATATTTTGATTTCGTTACATTGTTGACGATAGATGCTCTAAACATTATGTTAGATCACCCAGCGTGGCATTTAAATTCATCACTGGCGCTTTTTTCTATGAGAGTAGTAAAGTCACGTCTAGGTAAGCCTGCTTCATCGTCGACCCTTTCTTCGCTTACCATCAGGAGAGTAAAAAATATTAGATGCCGTCTGCAATTGCAATCCTTTCGCTCTATTTCAAATATTTTTTAAAGTCTTCATAAGACGTTAAAAGTGGAATGAAGAACTCGACCCTGTCAAATATGACAGCGATGGGTTAGTTGGAAAAGCGTCTGTGTTTGGACAGACAAACGGACAGCGTAATTTTAGTAACAGAGTCCCTAATCTGGCTACGTGATCCTAAAAATAAGATATTTACTGTTACGACAACAAGAAAAAATACAAAACACAACCTAATCTTGAATCCTCTTGGTCGACTGCACCACCCATTCAAATCTTTTCTCACAAAGCTACCTACTTTTGCAATCTACGCAATATATTCCTTTCTAAAAATAAACCCAACATGTTCATAAAGCGCCTTGTAAAGTTTAATAAGTACCCCACATTGTAATACAAAGGTAAATGCCATAGCTGAATATTACTGAAGCCATAAGCAATTTGTTTTTATTTTACGTTCGAACCCTGACCATATAGGTCGGTTCTTATCACGGAGTAACATTCTTAGCATTTACACTTTTTTTTTTTTTTTTTTGCGTGGTAAAATCATCAAATGAGTCCTCCCACCCAGGGCAGGGCGGGAGGGACTGTCAGACTTGTACTGACTAAAATCCACGGTGTCCTTCACTAGCCCTTTACGTACCGGGGTCACGGTAATCCCTTGGTCCCGCGACCCCGGCAGGCTTTGGCCCTCTACAGGCCCCGTCAATATGCTGACACTCTTTGAGGCGCGCGTGGAACACAACGCGCCGTCGACCCGGGCATGGTCCATGGTCGGACAGCAAGTCGCCCATTACTCGCTGCCCGCATGCCCGCGCCTACGGTGGCCGGAGATCGTCCTGCGACGTCCGACGCCGTGGGCGTCTACCACTGCGGCTGGGGTGGAGGGAGGACGCTGTCCTCTCCCTCAGGCGGCCCGCCTCCTCTTTCACGAGCATTACTGCTTCGCAGAAGGAGGCGACCGCCTCCCACTCCGTCTCGCCCCGCAGCATGGCCTCGACCAATGCCGGGCGCGAGAGGTCTCCGCCTATCGCCGTCGTGAGGACACGGCGGTGCTCTGCCCAAGCGGGGCAGTCCTGCACCAGCGGGGCAGTCCTGCACCTAGCATTTACACTAAGGCTAATGTTTTTGGGTTTCTAAAGAGTGTCGAATTAAAGGAGCAATGGAGGCTTCTGGATATATTTCCATGTAAGTTTCATTATTTCGGGACTAAAATTGATGGAACAGAAACTCAAACACTAAGAATTTGATCTTTTTTTAATCACAAATGTTACTGTACAGACGATGATTAATCATCAATTTTAAAAAAGCCTTTTGGGGTCGCGGTACAGTCTCGTCATTCTCATTAGATAACCGTAACTCTGGAAAGTAAAAGGGCTATTGAAGGACACAGTGGATTTTAGTCAGTAGACCGTAGACCGTCCCGCCCTGGGTGGGAGGACTCATTTGATGATTTTACCACGATAATAAAGCGGGATATAGTGCATTATTACTTTAACATAAAAGAATAGAATAGAATATCTTTATTTACGTAACATAAGTTTATATAGTTGTGAGTGTAAATGGGTTATCCACCTTTTGGGCTCAGTGCGGGCTGATAGATGTCACATGTCTTCGAATTTTCATTTATGGGATATATTTCTAAAATAAACTTTAATTTGTCTCTTTTCCTGTTTCTTATCGTTCCTAACAAAACGTTATAGACGAAAGTCAAAGACATTTCTAACTTACGAAAACATTTCAGTTACAGAAAAATAACTTCTCTTGTAACAAAGTATAGAAAAATATTTACTTTGCACGTAGAATCCGTTCACGTGAACAAGACCTTTAAAATAATGTCTCCACTTCTAAAAACAAGAAATTTTACGCAGTGTCACATTTGAAATTCAGATGCGATATCTAGTTTATTCTGACGTTGAATACGAGTAAGCTCCGTGGTTCTGCATAGTTTGGACAATGGGGATACGTTTGATTTGAATTAAAACGCTTGAATACGTGCCGGAGCGAGAGTCTAGGGGTTTTTTGAAATTAAATGCGTTTTGTGCCAACGTAAAAGGTTGGGGATAAAGTTTATTGCAGGGGTTTTGAATTTTTTTACGAGTTAGGTTAATCCGTCTGTGTTTTGGAACTGATTTTGAACTTTTTGGACCAATTGAAACATTACGTTACTATGCTGCTGTCTATCAAAAAAAGAATCTGAAAAACAAGCTAACGAGTACAAGGATTACATACCGCCTATTTCGTTTTTCGTTCTTTTTTAAAACATATTTTCACAAAAACCAGCCGACGTTATTCGAGGGTTGAAAAATCCTTGCATCTAGTATCACTGTCGTAAAAAATTACTACGAAGCCATTATTTTCCATTCTGCAGAAATAAATAGTTATATTGTTTTGTTTAACCATAACAAAAACAAAGCAACATAGCACCTTTTCTCTATTTAAAAATGGCGTCACCCCTTTCGAATACCTCGCTTTCAACAAATAAGTACAAAAGCCACTTGGAAACAGTCGTAAGTAAGAGCTTAAAATTTTTACAAAAAAAATATTGCATAACGTGATCCGAAAAATTATGCACGAGGCACAAATTTTTATATTAGTTACCCAGAAATAATGTTGTTTTTTAATATGTTTTTTTTTCTAATCAAAGCTACACTATCACTAGTGCCTTATGCTTTTCCATGGCACTATGTCATAGTGTTGCTTTTTATAGGATATTTATTTAAATAGAATGAATTGTTTTAGAAACTATTAATATATGCGTCTACGGTATGAATAAATCTGTGATGGTGCCAGATAGTGGACTGCTCGATTAACACACTTTAAAAACAATAATCATACGAAAATAAAATTAACAGGACAAAAGTAGTTATTGAAAATTAATTTATGCAGAGCATTTCTTTGCTTTTTTTTATCGTGTTAAAATCATCAAATCAGAGCAGGAGGGACTGTCAGACTCGTACTGACTAAAATCCACGGTATCCTTTAATAGCTCTTTACGTTCCGGGGTCACGGTAATT
This sequence comes from Agrotis puta, assembly GCA_943136025.2. Taxonomy (NCBI): domain Eukaryota; kingdom Metazoa; phylum Arthropoda; class Insecta; order Lepidoptera; family Noctuidae; genus Agrotis; species Agrotis puta. The sequence goes on from OW964168.2 coordinate 3,802,158, forward strand.
CGTACAGCCCCGCGACCTCGTACAGTCCCGCGACCAGCATTTCTTTGCTAACGTAACTTTCAAGTGGCATTTGATAGATAAATATCATTGACCTGTATATTCTTTTAACAGACGCAATATACTTATCAGTTCAAAAGAATTATAATAAAACAAAACAACATCGCACCACTTCTCCTCCATTTTAACATGGCGGTCTCCCTCGAATACCTCACCCACAAAAGCCACTGGGTAACAGACGTAACATAAATTACAGTATTCCTAGTTGTTCTGCGACCGCGATTGTTTCGGTTTTGAAAGCGGTTGCCGCGTTAATTTCACAACGCTTCTAATTACATGTTGCAATTGCAGCCAGGGTTGGTGGGCATAAATTAGTTTTTTTTTTTAATGTTGGTTGCATGTAAGATTGGCCACACTGTGGCATGTGTTTGATCAGTTAAATTCATTGTCCATTGTTAGTCTGCTATGAAGTCAAACTTGCATTCAGATCGCATGCAATTTGTTGTGGTGAATGAGCCTCTTCGTACACTGAGACGCTTCTAACGACACCTCACTTGTCAATTAATGATAAGTAGTTTATAAGTTATCAGGGTACAAACAAACATACATACCGGTCAAAATCATAACCCTCCTTTTGGCTTTGCCGCAATCGGGTAATAAAATAATAAATAAATAATTACATGTGGAAGAAAAAGATAAAATGGGTATCTGGGAATCTTGAGGCTTTTAGGCCTCTCTTAACTTTTTTCGAAAAATAAATGATTAATAGCCTTTAGGTCTTTAGATGTCCGCTATTTCAGATGACACCATTATTAATATGACTTTCAGTTTGAAAAGTTTTCAAAAAATATTGTTGTTTTGACTTTACTTCAAACAACTCTAGGTTGTTTCAAAGATTTTTCTACCATTACTTACTTCTATTGTCAGTTTAGAAATAAATAAATATGCATCAATTATTCAAATATGTAGCATTCGACACTAAAGGTGACTTTATCGTTCTAAATAACCGAATATATGGAAAAGGCATTTTATACAAAGGAAATAATATACGGAGATACAATGTTGATTATTCTCGTCTGAAACTTTCAAGCAGTACTATTTTTATAGTATTTATTTTTGTATTGACTTAATTTACTGTTTTGTACTTAAATTGCTTACATGTCCTTTTTCATAATAATACTTATGTTTGAACAATTTTCATAGGTAACACGGTTAACAAAAAAAAAGGTACTTACAGGTTATGACGGCAAAACAAATTTTAATTCCACTGGCTACACCAAAATTATAACAACTTTACACATTTTATAAAAAGTCACTGTCAATTTACTATCATTAGAACAACGAGTTATTTACCATGTTACCAATTCATTAGAGTTTTCGATACTTCTACACTTAGACGAAGGTAACTCTAAAGTTACCTTATAATAGTATCCGTTTGGGTCGGGCCCGGGTTGACGGCGCGTTGTGTTCCACGCGCGCCTTTAGGAGTGTCAGCATAATGACGCTGCCCCCGTTGAGGGTCAAAGCCTGCCGGGATCGCAGGACTCACGAATTACCGTGACCGCAGAACGTAAAGGGCTATTTAAGGATACCGTGGATTTTAGTCAGTACGAGTCTGACAGTCCCTCCCGCTCTGCCCTGGGTATGACCCTGCCCATTAGAGGACTCATTTGATGATATTACCACGTTAAAAAATATAGTGTCAATTACTAAGTTAGTTTGAAAACATAATTAAATTAATTATTACAAATTATAAATTGCAACCCTAACCTCAAGCACGTCCCGTACATTCAGTTGTCGGGAGCACGGCTCTCCGCCATGTTACACCGCGCTACATACTTCTGTTTATTTACCTTTGATTGTTCTGCCCGCACCCATTCTAATAGCACGTATTAATTTAAGTGTTTCCTGCTAATGTTTCATAATGGGTGATGTAATTATCTTTATTGGTTTATTACATGAATGGTTTTTTGTTTGGTTTTGTCGGTTACAAAAGGGGCTTTGACTTTGAATTTATATGTTGGGTTAAGTTCGTGCCGTGGTCATGTTCCAAGGTCTTTTACTGCAGGCAGGAGACCTATGTACCAATAGTAGAAAATCATAGATTCTTCATGCTTTTTCGTGTGAAAAATGAAGAAGAACTGGTGCTATGTTAATTTCTGACGAAAAAGACCCACATTAAAACGTTTAGAGTGTATTCTTAACTTTAATTCGCATAATGTGAGTAGATAATTATGTCGAACGAGAAGAAAACGTCAAGGGCGGGAATCGATCACTTTTCCAAATTTGTTTTCTTCGGTTCTATTTTACCGAAAACTTTACCGACGTCAGATGCAATTTGCATTATTTGACATATTTTTAGATCATTCAAGTATCAAGATTGTGTAAAAGGTACATAGACCGCAGCTTCTATTGAACTCCCCCTCTTTTTCACACCCCCACCCTCGTCGTGTTAGATTCCTTTAATCCTTGCACGCAGAAATAGGTACCGCCCGAGTAGGTGGTAATTAGTAATTTGATTAAGGATGCAAGAGCGAGCGAAGAGTTCGGGACTTGGAGCGCCCCGATTCGGACAGGTTAGGTTCAAAGGGAATGGCGGGATCTTTCAGACCAAAAAATGATTTTGTTTCTTTTGCATTCAAGGAATAGAAAGAAAAGAATGTTTTATTCCATACATTGCAGTAGTGCTGGCTCAGTGGGATCGGCCAACACTTAAGAATTCGGAGGTCGTGGATTGAGCCCCAATCCACGACGAATCATTTGAGTAATTAATTTCATCATTACTGCTCGCAAAAAGGTAAAAAAAAACGTATAACAGGGAAACTGAAATAACCTGTATATTGCATCCCACCTCCTCTCACAGAGGAGAACTATAAATAAGTAAATAAATAAATATTCCACAACTATCACACAACGCCATCTAGTCCCAAACTAAGCAGAGCTTGTGTTATGGGTACTAGACAACTAATAAACATACTTACATATTTCTAAATACATACATATTATAGATAAATTACACCCAGACACAAAACAAATGATCGTGCTCATCACATAAACTTTTGTCCTGGGTGGGAATCGAACCCACGACCTCCGGTATACCAGTCAGGGTCACTAACCACTAGACCAACAGGCCTGTCGACTATGTCCTAACAATGGGAAAATTATAGGCTGATTAAATGCAATCACAGATTTGAAAATAAATTAATGTGATTCATACTGGAAATTCAACGGAAATTGAACCATATAGTCAGTATGTAAGAACAACAATTGCTTACTTCACTCGGTTACCTGTTATTTTCAGCTCATAACAGAAACCAGCAACACATTCAAAAGCATTCCCATTTTAACAGAATTCGCCGTCAGCAAATACGGCAACAATTTTCTTGAATTCAAAACGTTAGTCGATAAAGACTGAGAATGTAAACTCACATACGGAGGAGTGAAAAGGGTATCGGGAACTAAAACCACCCCACGTTTAGGGAGCGATAACAAAACGGGAATCGAACAGACGTACTCATCGGAAATTCTGATAGCTCTGTCCACTTGGGGGATGTGATCGTTGCAGTCGAATGCCAATTTAGTTCGTTTGTTTTTTTTTCTTTATTTTATTTGTGTACCACCGGGATTCGTTGTTCTTCTTGCTAAATGTTAAAACGTGGAAAATAAAGCTCTCGCTCTTGTTCAGGATCTATTTGATTCTGTAAATGGTGGAGTGCATTTTGCGTGTTTGCATTTTACTGGTGTTCGTTTCAGTTATGTTTGTGTTGAACTAAGAATAACAGGATTGAATATTATGCATTTTGGTTTTCTTTTATGTTTTCTTAAAGCAGTGTGTGTGTTTGAGAAGAGAGAAGAAGAAGAGTGCAAAGTGTGCCTACTCCTTTACGTTTCAAAGCCTGTAACCAGTACTGATTCTCCAATTAAAGTAGTTTCCATATGTGGCTACTTTATTGAGCAATAGAGTCATAGAATGTGTCGCAGATTCAAAACAGTACAAGAATGTTTTAAAACCACAACAAAAAAAAGCAATATCTTGACATGTTGCCAGTTTATCGTACACGAAAAAGCCATTCTTCACTCGATTTCTTATAATCACTCGAGGTGTCGACAAAACTGATAGGTACCGAAATTCCAAGTTTTTCTACCATCCCTCAAAGAAAGTAAAAAACACAATTTATCATTTCGTTGCATCTCACATACTCACAAGAAGATAGTGTAAAAAGCGCACGACGAAAAAGGATAATCTCAAAAACAATTTTCTTGAAGAAAATGTACTCCCATCGTGATTCGGTGTAAGGTTTGTAAGGTCCTTACGTCTCTTACCACCAGCTGCCAGCGTAGATTGCCATGAGACTAACGGGTTCTGTTCGCATGAGGTGTTGATTGAAATAAAAGAGATGCTTCCGTCTTCTCAGCTATTTAATATTGGTGCACACTTCAATATGTAAGTACAGGATCACAGCACTTGTCAAGCTTCCTTACAATGTTAGGTTATAGATATAACACTTACTTCAGGTACAACATACAACCATCTATCCAGGTCGAACAGTGGATATGTAACGCAGACAGCATTCGCAGACTGTGTGATTTGTAGAATATTACACGTGGCTTGGAACCAGAGCTTGTCCTAGCTTACTTCATAATTATGTGCCAAGCGTTGAGAAGACGTCTTTTTATTTATATATTTAAGTTAAAATTAATGGATGGATGGAACCCTGAGAACAATATCAGAAAGAAATCCGTGAGCATTTCAATACACCTTCAAGGCGGGTGATGCCATGTAATTCTAACAAAATAGGAAATAATTATGGATACATACGCATATGCGGTTCCTTTAAATTAGTGCATTTTCATTTTAGCCGCTGTACCACGTCTTGTCCGCGTCATGAATTATTTAATTAAATTTTGTTTTATTTTTAACAATCCGCGTCTTAATCGCGTGTCCAGGTTCCAAGAAAAAAAGAAACCAGGTCAAAAGTTCAACGTCATCCTATTAAACCACCTTCAGACCAGCTTCTAGGCTTTTGCCTTTTAGACCATGCGTTATCTATAATTAAACGCAATTCAACTGAAATCTATCACAATTAATTATTTGAATTTTATCTATGTACTTATTATATTTTATTTAAAATATAAAGTATCGAGAAAATAAATACCTATGTTACTCTCTAACGCCATCTATTATCACTATTGCACAATTAACTGTAACTATTTACTATTAGTTCGCGTTTTTGTCAATAGAGGGCGCTACCCGTCTAAAATAATCGATAACTACTTTTATACCTGTTACAGGTTTTATTATCATCCTTCAAGTAAATAAAAACTTAAGTTCGTTGAGGCCAACGGTGCCAGGTCGTTGTCCCCAAACAACCTCTTGTAATATTCTAAATGAAATTCTTAATGGAAATATGCTGAAATGAAATACGAGTGGATGTTCGCGGGTGTAGCTTAATACACATTATGATTTTATTGAATTAAAATTGGGTGAAAGGATAGATGGTACAGTGATTTTAGATGTTGATAATGTTATCGATGATGAAAGGGAATGTGAGAAATATTTTGTAGGAAATAGCATTGGTGCTGTAGTTCTGTTTAAAAATGTTTTTGTAACTCTCAATCTCAAATACCTATGCCAGTCAGGTAACTACTGGCAGATAAGTTTATCTGCTGCTGTAGTTTAACCAAATTAACATCATATTCTAAGTAGTTTGATATTCGGACATGCGGGCAGCGAGTAATGGGCAACTCGCTGTCCGCCATGGACCATGCCCGTGTCGACGGCGCATTGTGTTCCACGCGCGCCTCAAAACGTGTCAGCAAAAATGACGCCCCCCCCTCTAGAGGGCCAAAGCCTGTCGGGGTCGCGGGACTTATGATTTACAGTGACCCCGGTACGTAAAGGGCTATTGAAGGACACCGTGGATTTTAGTCAGTACGGGTCTGACAGTCCCTCCCGCTCCGCCCTAGGTGGGAGGACTCATTTGATGATAAAAAAAGTAGTTTGATATTGCTGTAGAAGCTGCATTACAATACAATACTATGCAACATTATTTGATAATATATTTTTGTAGGAACAGCTGTTTCTAGAAGAAAATATAAGTATCTACAGAAGAGAAGATAGCATTTACAAGATTAAATAAAAGGTGAAACTAATTACGCGCGTTAAAAAACAAACCCTTTGATTTATAATGACAAATGTAACCCCTTTAAAAAACGAACGCTAAAAGCTTTACGTGCAACAAGGAGAGAAGCGGATTAAAAATACTCCCAAAACATGCCCTCATTAAAGCTGAATTAAAAGTCCCAAAAAAACACATACGCAAAAACAATCAGCTGAGGAGACGCGACAAAATATCAAAGTTACTTCAAAGTCCCTTTGATGTGTTGGAGATAAAATTTCATATGCTAAATAAAATTAGAGGGTGGCAGCTCGGGACGTACGCTAAGCGTAGCATGTCATGTGTAATAACCGTGCAAAAAGAGATCGCGGCCTCAAGTGGCTGACTGCTACCACGGTGTTGAAAGTCGAGCATTTCTCGTGTGTTATAAACGCTAATTTAGTTATGTGTTACGCTTTACGTGGTTCCTTCTTTATTGTTGTCTAGTTCGGTTAATATTCTCGCAATAATGATATACTCGCAATAATGATATGCTTGCTAAGATTAGCTTATTTTACATTATTTTGAACCGTTCTTCTTTTGAATTATTCTACAAAACCCGTGATATATAATTAAATACGGACCTTTTGTTACATGAGCCTATTTAAGACGTCGTCGTTTACAGGCCAATACGATTATTTACTTTGTTCATAATGCTCATACACTGTTCTCTTACTTTGACCTAGTTCATTTGACCCATTTCCTAATTTTACAAGCCTCCGCATTTCAATAATATGCTGTTTAAAGGTACGCAGTATTCAATTTGCTACTTAATCTGCATGATAATGTGAAGCAGAAACTTTCCACTAAAGATCTCGAAGGCTTTAGAATCAATACGATTAGTTTGTACTAACAAGCTATTTACAATTTGATAGAAAACTAGACCAACAGAGTTAGGAAAATCTGTAATCTGTATTAGGAAAACCTAGAATATCTTCAAAGCAAATGAATATTTTCAGAATATTTAGGGAAAATTTTGCCAAAGTATTGGCTCCAAATTCTTTGTGCCTATAATGAATTCCAGGATTGTATGACACAAGAGGAAGATGCCCCTTCAACCATCGAATCAAACGATAATAGTTACCATAAAGTTTTATGGGGCCAATAATACGATTATTAACTGTAACAATGCCGGTTTAAGCGAGATATTACGAATCTGAAATCTAAGAAAGTGAGGAAATAAGCATTTGATATTGATTTATCTAGAGGATTATATTATCTCATCTTCAACTTAGAGGCTTTTACTTAGATTTGATTCTTTGGGAATGTGAATGATTTTTACTTTAAGTGATTTTGTTACAATTTAAAAGCGATGATTGAGTAGGAGGCTCAGAGGCTCTATCATGACTATTTCTGTTTCTGTGACGTAAACTGGAACTTTGACGTTAATTTGAAGGAAGAAATAAATTCCTCATACGTAAAACAAGAGATTACTTTTCATATTTCCATACAATAAATACTCGAACTCAAACACGCTGTGAATTAAATTCAGAAATTTTGTGACAAAGTATCTGTTAGTATTAAAACCAAATGTTCACCTAATACCTGGATATCAGTGTTTATATTAGTTCGTGTTTTTTTTTTTACGTTGTAAAATCATCTTATGAGTCCTCCCACCCAGGGCAGAGCGGGAGGAACCGTCAGACTCGTACTGACTAAAATCCACGGTGTCCTTCAACAGCCCTTTATTTACCGGGGTCACGGTAATTCGTAAAGTCCCGCGACCACCACAGAACACGATACAACAAATATGACACTTCATATGGGCGCCTATCAACCCGGTGCAGCCTCCAACGCCGACAAATCATTTTCACTCAGTCCGCGCCGTACATCAAGTGGCTCAAACATAAAACCGTTTATAACTCATAATACGACAACGTGACATTCATAAACCAGGGAAATAAATAAAGGATAAGGCGACGAACGGATTCGATGAAAATCCTACACCTCATGCATATAAATACGTTTGTTAAACTTCAAAATTGGTGTAACGTTGAATGGTTAATTTCGTTCGGGGATGCTTCGTATGAGTACTTTGGCAGTACGCTTGATTACATATAAACATCGTCTTCGGTGATGGTCTTGTGAATTTTTTTTTTCTTCGACGCGTATTTTACTTTTCGATAATGCTATCGATGTTCTTTGGGATCATTACGAAGGTTAGTCTTTGGAACAATAGTGAAGTGAATGATCATTTAACCATGAGGTTATTTATAATTATTATTTCATTTTTATGAGCCACTTTAACAACAACTTTTATTCCCTGATTTTTTGGTTCAGAAATGCGATAAATTTTTAAAACAGTGCCACGACAATACCCCTTGGACTGATTGTGTTGTCGTAAAAATTTATACGTGTTACTGATTGAGGAGATGTTTAATTATCCAACAATCTATTATAATAACAACCTGCAGCTTAATCAGTTTTTAAATTCTCTCGTACGAATATCTTAATATTATTCCTGTTTTCTACAACGTTAATTAAACGGAAGCTAATAATAATCTATAATTTACCTCACTGCTCATTAAGTGAAGAAGATAGTAATTGTAGTAACATCCTCTACATAATAATCAACAGGATATTGCTAATCTCATATGGCTTGATAAAATACAAGCTCTGTTACTCCACATCCCCCTCAGGGGTGATAATAACCATTCGTTCATCACAGAAACTGTTCACTCAAGGGATGTTCGAGATTATTCTAGAAACGATTTCATTGTTAACATTAGCTTTATTAGTGAAACAAATAGACTGAATGCGGTTTGTTAATTTAATTATCTAAAAGCTCACAGGGTGGCCTTTCAGTCGTTTAGTTGGCATGATCGTGACCGTTTGTTAATATGAGAATGGTCGGGTATTTTTCTCTATAGGGATTTCTTTGTTGCAGTGTTTTGTCTTTAAGCAGGAAGGATCTTGGTACTCGTAACTTTCTTTGAATCATTGTGTACATTTGTGACTCATCACAACGAAAATGCTTTTATAACATATTTTTTTTAATTTTCTCTGCTCCAGAAATTTCTCCTAAGTCACGGGTGCGTTTGGTCGCAGGACTTACGAATAGTCGCGGGACTTAAGAATGGTCGCGGGACTTACGAATTACCGTGACCCCGGAAGGTAAAGGGCTATTGAAGGACACCGTGAATTTTAGTCATTACGAGTCTGACAGTCCCTCCTGCTCTGCCCTTTGTGGAGGACTCATTTGATAATTTGGTGCGTTTACAAACATAGAAACAATATCGAGACCCGGAACAACTATTTGTAAGTCATACTAATACTTGTTCAGCAGGGATCGAACCCGCGACATGCTGTACAGCATTTCAGCGCTCAAGCACGGTGCAAAGAGTACCGTCAAGCCATGTATTTAGTTTATGTTATTGTGCGTATTGTAAAGCTTATTTAAAATAAGAAAAATTCAGCTGCGAGTGGGACTTGTTTCCGCGTCTTCTGGATAAGTACTCCAGACGCCTTACCAATTAAGTCATCGCAACCCACTGGTCGAGGCCGAATTTTTCATTCCCTTATTTGAATATTTCTTCGTAACGTCGCGCAATCTATCGGAATAAATACGAACAAGCAAGAACAAATGTTTCTTGTTACTAAATATGCAAAACTAAGCATTCGCAGCGATACAAGCATGATGAACAGTCAGTATATCTAAGACAGTTCTAAGGGGCCTACCGTTATTATTTATGTAGGTATTCTAACTGAGGCTCTTGGGCCTCGTTTGAGGTCGGCCTTGTCTGAGCCCATTAGCCCGACACTCGGTCAGGCCTTCTATATTGATCCTGTAAATTGTATCTTCAAAATATTTCGGGACTTACGAATTACCGTGACCCCGGAAAGTAAGCTATTGAAGGACACCGTGGATTTTAGTCAGTACGAGTCTGACAGTCCCTCCTGCTCTGCCCTGTGTGGGAGGACTTAATTGATGATTTTACCACGATAAAAAAGTCACTGGTGCGTTTACAAACATAGAAACTTAAATACACGAATATCCAGACCCGGAACAATTACTTGCAGGTCATACTAATATTTATTCCGTGCGGGAATCGACCCTGCAACACGCTGCGATAATCGACTGTTATCGATTATATTTCTTTATTTACTACAACGTTGCCCCACACAGGAATTTATACTGTGTCGTAGGTGGATTAATAAACATAGACTCTCACATACACAAACACCCGGACCTGGAACAACTACTTGCATATCATACAGATATTTGTTCCGTGAGAAAGAAAGACAGATAGTTGATTTATTTTAGTTTAAAATGAGTCAAATGACAGTTTTCTTACTGTAAATGATCAACAAAAATGACAATCATAAACAACTAAAGACAAAAATACATTGTTTTCCACGATTGAGTGTTCTTTATAGTGACGATAAACAATGATACACACAAACCCGACAGTGTAACACAATGTAACAAGAAATACATTGTTGGAGTCTGCATGTGCACTTAGCGTCTCGTACTCTTTGTTTTTAAATTGTTAATGCACTAACTTTGTAGCTGTTGCGATTGTGAGAGCTCGGAGTTGGCTTTAATAGTTTTCATAAGAGAGTTAGTTGTTTTGGATAAGTTGGGCTGCAGTGCGCACTTTTTTAATTTGTCTAATAAAATTGTGGACAATTTGTATGTAATTAGAGCTGGTATTGCGTGACAGGATGTTTTCGTTTTGACCTTTATTGTTTTTCTAAAACTCAGGATTGGCTGGTTGGTTTGGACTCTGTTATTGATTTATAAGGTTCAAGATAAACAGTTTGTCTCGGGATTATCTAAACGGGGTATCGGGATCCTGGAACCTTAGAGGTCATCCGAAAGAACAGGGTATTTTTTAGTCAGTACGGGTCTGACAGTCACTTTAGCTCCACTCGGAGCGGGAGGAATAATGTGATGAAAAATAAAAACATAGACAGTTTAGTATTTTATACTGGTTTTGCATATCGATCACTCCAATCTTTAGACTGGTTTTCTTTCGTCTTTCTTAACCCCGTCATCATCAACATTTAGGGTTGGGTATAGAACTGTATATGCTTCTGCGTTTCATGTTCAGGACTGGTGACACACTACACCAAATTTATCACTCTTCTTCTTGTACTACATTTATATATACACTTGTTAGGCACTCGGAATTTCATCTTTCGGAATACAAGTTCCATTTGAACCTACCGTCGGACACGACATGCTTTATCACATCGAAATAAAGCTTATTATTCTGTCACCTGTCCCAAAAATACACTTTAAAGAATTCAATAGTGTTACCTACTGCGACTCTTACAGTTGCACAACTATCCCTATCACGTAATAGCGTAGCTACACAATTCTATCCACAGAAAATGAAAATGTAGTCCATCCGAGCGTTTAGCCAATTACCAGCATAAACACACAGTTCACATGAACTCTACGGCTTAAAGCATAAAGGCGATTCTTGCTTGTGACAACCAAAAGTGTAAGCGGTGAAATAACATTTCGGTAACGTGGATGTCTCACATTTGAAATTCAGATGGAGTTTTTCAGGGCCAGTTTGGGCAGACGCCAATGTTTTGCGGTCGAGTTTGTTTTCAGTTAATTTATGGATGAATTTAGAATTATAAAGAGGTTATGAAAATTAAATCTGTGATGTGGTCCACGTGATACTGAAGTTGGGTCGCGAAGCTTGGATGTTTGAATAAAAGAGTGATTAATTTAACTTTTCCTCGTTGACGACGAGCTTTTCACTTATTGAACGCTGTTGCCAGCGGCTCCGCCCGCTACAACTTGGAAATTATCCCACGAACATAAAATAAAATTGGGATAAATCTTATGTGTCAATCCAACTTACGAACTATCTATGTACCAAATTTAATCCAAATCTGTTCAATAGTTTTTGCGTTAAAGAGCCATCATCAAGTTAACAAACAGCCATCCATCCATCCATCCAAGCAAACTTTTACGTTTATAATGTTAGTAGGATTCCAGAGAATTTCGATTAAAAGAGAGTTTCAATTTAAATTTTGAGTTAACAATTATTTAATTTTTTGGACTTTATTAATATATTAATTTAAACAAAAAAAATAGAAACAAAATTGTTAGCACACTTTTATTTAAAAAAATAAGTTAAATCACGCTTTCAAATTAAAAAAACAGGTTATTTAAAAAAATAAATGACTGGAAAAAGCAAAGAGTCGATAGACAATTACAAAAAAAATATATCGGGAAATGACTACGCAATGCAGCCTTAAATAGCCAAAAAGCCATTTTTCTATATCCGTTAAACCAAGATAATGCAGTGCATGATTGATTGACGTCTGCTGTCATCACTGTGAGACAAAAGCATGATATATGACCCAGAAGTATTGATTTTGGCCTCTATTAATATCCGTCCGAGTTAATAACAGTTTAGACCAATATTCTTAACGTGCAATGTTTTTTTTTTTTTAAATATGGAATCGAATTTGTAACGTAAGTTGTGAAAAAAGAAATAGATCTGCTCTCTGTTTCAATCTAGCTCAGAAGATGGTCAGACTTAAGATGGACCGAACTCACCCAGAAGAATCTTTAACTCTTGTACACCTACGGATCACGATAAAAACTAAATTGCTTTTGTTGTTTTGTTCCAGGTAAATGTTTGTGAACACTTCAGAAGAAAGTTAAGTAAACAACGAACAAATACATTTCAGGAATAATTGTAAGTTTGCAATTCGGTTATGTTTTCATTTTAATGATTGTTCAATAGGTACAGTCAGCCTTATGATATAGGTATACCGCTCTCCTTTAAGTCTAATTTTAATACAACTGGGGTACACAATTGATGAAGCAAACTTTGACTGAATTTTCCTAGAAACATTTTATTATTCGTGTTATATCAAATACCAGCTCATTTTAAAATAAACATACTTACAAATATGCCAGATTGACTAAATAAACAAACATGATCAATTGGTTTAACAGGTAAATATAAATTTGTTAATTGTTTTTAGTGAGTTGTTATAATCCAAGAGCTAACGAAGCCAGGATTTTGTACCAAACTATTAAATTTCAACCCTGGTTATTGATTAGATTTAAATATTTTACAGAAATTTGGATCAGAATTGTCTGGAAAGTTTTCTCTTTGGTGTATTTGTTTTGGCCTGAATTATGGTCCTTAATTCATTGAGTTAAGTGGACTCTGAAAATCTATTAGACAATCTGAAAAGTATAGAGATGTGCCGACTAGTCGCTGTCTAATCGGTAAAGCCGAGAGTCGGCCATATTTGCAGTCGCCGACTGGGCTCGGCGATAAGTGCGTTGTAGATATTTATATGAAGTCCTTTCGTCTTAATACTTTTTTACTTGTAATCACAATACTTGACCGCTATTATTGATGTAATACTCGTACAAATCGGCTTCGTCCATTGGAATAAAAAAATATACATCAAATGAAAAGAAATCAAATTTCAAGAGTTTAATTCAATTAAAACCAATCGAAAACTAACTTTTCACCATTGTGATAAGGTTTAAAATCTATTAAAGAAATTTGACAGCCAGTCGGCCAAAGTCGCAGTCGGTCCATCTCTAGAAATAGCTAAAATGGATTAAAAATGTTGTGTCGCGACCTTTTGTTTTGTTTTACTATAGTAACAAGTTTGGTTTTAAGACGAGCTTAGGATTATTTTGATAATAAAACTTCTTCAACATTATTTTCGATTAACCACAGTGGTTTTGGACTTCAAAATTAAACGCATTTTTCTAACTAAGAAAATTAGGATTCGTAAAATACCTACAACCGTTACGTTGTTTAAGTAGATAGATAATAAACTGAATTCTAGCCAAAAGTTGGCCAAAAAATCTTCAGCGTTTTTTGAAAATATTCTGAAGAATACCTAACTTAGCTTCTTATTAATAAACGTTATCTACATTACCATCGTGGTGGAGTGAGAAAATGTAAAAAAAAGGAAAATCGCCTTCAGGCGTCAACTCGACTTGTTCCAAGCTTTAATTATTTTACGGTAGAAAATGTTTTTTTTAGGAATTTCTGTTTGCTTAAAGCGAAGTCGGCCTAATTAAGTTCGTAGATGTAAATCATTAATTAAACAGCGAGCGACATTTTTCCTAATCAACATTGGCGAGAAGCAAAGAAAGAAAGATGTAATGTAAAAAGTGGTTTAAAAAATAAAATAAAAAGAGTTCTTAGTTAACGAATAAGTTTTTTTCGCTAATTAGCATTCGCTTCGTAATAAAAAATACTAGTAAAACGTTTCGCAATAATGTTTATTTTTGTCTGTTTGCTCTTTTTGTATCCAGAATCACTTGTTTTTTTAAACTGTTTTGATGAGATCTGGTGACATTTTTCTTAAAGACAGGTGTAATACAATTGTGGTAGACGCTCATGGCTATAGACGTCGCTAGACGATCTCCGGCCACCGTAGACGCGGGCATGCGGGCGGCGAGTAACGGGCGACTCGCTGTCCGACCATGGACCATGCCCGGGTCGACAGCGCGCTGTGTTCCACGAGCGCCTCAAAGACACAGCACAGTGACAGGACTCCCCTTTAGAGGGCCAAAGCCTGCCGGGGTCGCGGGACTAACGAATTACCATGGATTATATTTTATATTTAGTCCCTCCCGCTCTGCCCTGGGTGGGAGGACCCATTTGATGATTGTACCACGATGAAAAGGTGCAATACAATACAATAAATTGAAATAAATACCTTCATCACTATAAAAAAAAAAAAACAAAAAAGAATGCCCAAATAATCATTATTCTTTTCAACTTCTGTTTACAATTTACATAATATAAAATAAAAGAGGTAAGCAATTTATAATATCCTCAAACTTTAATTTCATGTTCGAAAGCTCAAAGTGGGGCGCAACTTAAACGCAACCGGCTCGAAACAGTATATTTCAAAAAGCCAATTTTATATTCCAATGAGCTGTGCAGAACCTTTTTGCTGTGTTGAAATTGTTGATCCAATTTTTCGGACTCACGCCGTACCGTAGGCGGTAACGTGAATTCCTCTGAGACTTAAAATATTTGTAAAATGGGGAAAGGCTGTTTTCCTCTCGAATGTATTATTGTGCTAACAGCCGTGAACCCACAAAATGGTTCTCACCTTGTAAAGTTTTACTTGAAAGGGTTACTTTTATAGAGCGATGGCCAGTTTTTGCTGGTGCTGCAATGAAATGACAATTTTGACTAAATGTTAAAATAGTCATTTAATGTAAGTACGTTAAACATTAAAAATGGTATTATTTTTAACATTTGTAAAGACATTGCGACATTTGTACTGAAATAATCTTAAATTGGTAACGTCAATACAAAATAATTCCGTCCAGCTGTTTTGTATTGTTCTTAAGCTTTTCGTTTAGAAATCAATTTTACAAAGGAAAAGGCATGAAATTCCAATAAAATTGTCCGTAAATTTCATAAAAGTATTATTTGCACACTATCGGCACTATGAAACTATACATTCTCAAAATCACATTTAAAAATATTCCACCTTCGAAATAACATATTTTTCGCGAATACCGGAAGGCTATCGGGTGGGTGAGAGGTCACCCCACCACCTCGTACCCACTTATTTTGTAATCTTTGCTTCGCAGCTTCTACCCTTATATTTGGAAAAATATACTTTGATGTCGAAAGTGGCGGTATTTGATATTTTCTTGTTATGTCATAGGTTACTTGACAATGAAAGATGTACTTGTCGTGAGTTAAAAAGGTTCTTTGTTGTTTTGAATAGGCATTGTCGACTATTGCAGGAGTAGGTTCTCTTGCTGATGTTTTCTTTTGGAATATTAATTAAAATATTTTAAGTTTCTTTTATGGATTATGATAAAAAAATGTAAAACTATTTCTTTCTAAGTAAAGTTTGAAACAGCGTGCCAAAATATATTCGATTTGTTTACGTTTGTATTATCACTGTTACCATGGTTAACAGATAAAAATACTGATTAAATAATTGTGGGAGTCAATTGTGTTGAGTGTATCATCTAAGTAAAGAATTTTAAATAAAACTTTGTCATCTTTGGTACTTTTTTCATTTAACATATTATTAATATACTATAGCTGAATTTCAAAAAACTATCTACAAGAATATACAATGCCAAAAAGACACTGACTGAACTCGTTCTTTTCATACAAAAAACTAAGCGGATTTGACGAAACCCCGTTGGTACCTCAATGCAGCACCATTTTTCTTTCTCGTGTATCCACATGAGTAAACTTATGATGAACAGAAACGTTTAAATTTCAGCAAAAGAATGTAGACTAGATACAAACCAACATTTTCGTTCTAAGTAAACGCAAGCCACGACAGAGGACACATAATATATTCAAGTATTTCTAACACTCCTTGAATTCAGTGGAGGACAAATTTTGACTAGCTTGAAAATGTGCATTTGCAACCTATTTTCTATACATGATGATAACATTTTATCATGGTAGCCCATTTTTTTGTTATTTTTAATGGTTTTGCTTTTGGCCTTAATTTAAGATAGAAGTACAGTTGCGATCTAAGATGGTGAGAGCTCACTCAGAAGGAAAAACGACGGGTTGCACTCTGGGAGTGCCGGCAGAAGTGAAAACTTGAATAGTAATTGTTGGAAATATCTTGTGAACAGATTTTAGTAAAACTCGCAAAAATGGTTGACTTTTTATTTCAATAATTTTCCAATGTGACGTACATCTTTTATAAACAATGTTACCTAGCAACGAATGTATCCAGCATACAAACTTCTTTAAAAGTAATAAAGTCACACGAACATTCACGCAAGCGCCCTGCGCCGTCCTACGCTTTTTCGTTCAGGGTCACGTGTCCTGACGCGAGTGTCCTGACGCGAGTTTAAGATTTTATACCCATTACAGAAAAGTGCTCAACGCCGCTAAAGAAGTTTTCACTTCAACTAGAAGTCCTGCGCGCTGATGGAACAAAATATGAACTGCTTGGTTCCGGACTCCGATATAACGGTGTTCGCAAGCTAAACAAGCCTGGTGAAGCCTACCACTGCCATTGAGATGATTCAGCAGGTACTGATTCCATTGCTCGGGGTATACTCGTATCACTAACCCCATAAACCCAGGCAGTCCAAATGTGTTTTTTTTTTTCGATACATAATTTACCTGTTTAATTTATCCTGGACGTCACAGTTGGGAAAATATCGAGAGGAAATCTAGACATATTAATTTAAATTTAAAGTCATGGCACGACCCTATGGGATGCCCAGAAGCGCCTTAATTAACGAAAAGAAGAAATATGTTTAAAATATTCGTTTACTGATTAAAAGAGCTGTACAACAATTATATGTCATTAAAATAATGAGATGGCAAAGCTAAAAGTATGTTTTCAAGATAATTATGAAGACCACAAACAAAAAGTCTAATAAAATATTTATGAAAACCGACGCGGTATTAAATATTTCGTACCTATCATACTTGGTATTAAAGAGCAGAAAAAGTTAAAGTTTTACAAGGGTGTTTTTCTATGTAAACAAATAAAAACGAGATGTATCCTTGGATCGAAATAAATTGGCTTTTTGTAAAGGATTTATTGCATAACGTTCGCTACACGTCACGTATTTTCTTTTCATAGCCAATTGGGCAGCACCGGGTTTGGTTTTTGATTTCGTGTTTTACCTGCAAGTATCTTGAAGGACACCGTGGACTAAAGTAAAGTAAAAGCTCTTTATCTGGAACTGGTCTTAAAACTGCATTGTAAACGAATAATGTGATATGAAAAACCACACATAATGATAGAATGGACTCAAACTTATTAGAAGATTACGATAATGGCTGTTACCAGCAGCTTCGCCCGCTACAACTAGAAAATTATCCCAAGGGAATATAAAATAGGGATAAAACTATCCTATATGTTAATCCAGGTTATAAACTATCTGTGTACCAACTTTTGTCCAAATCCATGCAGTAGTTATTGCGTGAAAGAATAACAAACATCCATCCAACCAAACAAAGTTTCACGTTTATAAAATTAGTAGGATAGGGCCTATCCTATCCTACTTATAATAATTTTTATTAACATCCAGTTCTTCTAAAATATTTTCATGGGATTCGAGGATTTTTTAAACAAATATATTTGGGAATAATCCTTTGTTCATTTGTAGTAGCGTGCATGAATGCAATTCGAGGAATCCGTTATTTTGAATTCAGAGGCAATACGTATGTTTATTTATTCATTTACTTGCTGACCCATACCCAATTACTGGACTGCTGGCACTGGTATTTAAACATTCTTTACATCCAGAGGTAAATAAAAAAAAACTCTTTAATCCCAAGTTCATACTCAAAATTCCATCCGTGTTCTTCTAGCCTATTTCCTCTAAATCTCTTATTATTCAATTTTAATACGATTTCCTTTCTCGCGTTTCTGGGGATGACGAAAAAGGCGTAAAAGCAGTTATTGCATAACGAACCTTATTCGTTCATGAGCCGACAAGGTGACGCAAAAGGACAACCGATTTATGATAACAACGAAAATTGCTTTCGAAAAACCCTGGAATGCTATGAATAAAATTTCAGTTACACGACCGACAGTTTCGGTCCGATTTTAATATTTAAGAGTCTATGGGGTTGTTTGGAATCAGTTGTATTTAGAAAAAGGCTTTTGGAGGTAAAAAACCAATTTTAACTGACGAAAAAAAAGGAGGAGATTCTTACCACAGAATATATACTAACTTATATTTTTTAAACCACGCATAACTTTTTAGCAAACATTTTTGACTTCAGTGGCGCCTTTTCACGTTCTTGTGACCTAAAGTTTTTGGGGACCTTGACGATGGACTTAAATTTTTTTCTAATTCGCATTTTTCATTTTTCAAACTATAAACGCCGTACATAGTTCAAGAACGATGTACGGTAAAATACGGAAATCTTGGCCAATGCCTCTTAAATGGACGAGTGTTTCTCAATCACATCAGAATAAACGGTTGATTGGATCTTGATGTGGGGTCAAACATAGGTTGATAACACATAGCATACAGTTGACCCTTGTATAAGTGCCTTCTTTTCAAATCACACACGGGGAAATCCTTTGGCAACACCAAGTTACTCATAAAAAATTATATCGTAACATCAAATTCTAAAAATTGGGTCATTCACTTACGACCTTCGCTACTTTTCAATCCCCCCCAACTTAATCTGGTCTCGTTCTTACTTCACGTATTTCCCCGGAGAGCCTGACCATTTGTATCCCAAAACTCTACAAAAGAAATCTTAGACACAAATTATCCATTTCCAACCTACTGGGGCATTAATAGGCTGTCAGTCCTCTCTAAAATGTATGGCCTATTTCCAAAACGAGCCATTCTAAAACCCTTGTAAGTGAAGGGCCGGAGTTACGACTGGCTGCTTCGATTACTGGATTTTTTCTTCGGCATTTTTATGTGAGGATTAGTGGAGGACGCAGGATCTGATCTGAATGGATTTCTGTCCCCAATTTTTATTATACTCTTATACATCATTGTTAAATTATGTATGGTAGTTTTCAAATTTGTGGGCCTGTATTTGCGCTTTTTATGGAAAGGTTTTAAGCTTTGAATTGAGGATTTATGCCTTTGTCAAACAGACAGGCGAAAGCGAAGCGAGTCCGAGGCGATACCGAACCGAAGCGAGACGTCAGTCGGATAGTTCTGTCACGCTATCGGATCGCTTTCGATATTCTATGTGACTGGATTCAAACAATTCCATACATTACAAATAAACGTCACGCTTTGCCACGCCAGTCTGTTTGACAAAGCCTTTATGGTTTGATTCAGTGGTGCTACTTCAAGTAGACAAAATGTTCTGCGCTTCTGAATTCGTAACGTTTGTTACAATACTCTATTGATTAGTAAAAGGTTTGCGATCCATCATTTGGTTGCTTTAAAGTTTTTGAATTTAGAATTATAGAACGTCCAAATTCCTGGTATGCCACTGAGAATTGGAGCCATAAACGGAAAAAGCCATAAAAGAAAAATTACCTCTTTCGTTCGATTCCTACGTCACTCGCCAATGAATTACATTTAAATGTGAGCGTAGCGTTCATTCACACATTTATAAAAAAATGGCTTCACTAAAAACAATACGTTTTATTTTGAACATCTATTGAATTAAAATAAAGTAAAAAAAGCAACTATTCATCACGGCCGTAATTTCAATTACGTCATTTTATATGCAAATTGTGTAAAAAATATTTTCCGAATATTTATTTAAAAACAAAACGTTTCTAAATAAAAGCAATAAGTTAACATAAAATGGTGTTAGGGATTTATATGCTACGAACTACGCTGTAGCAAACGCGACGAGGTCTCTGCTACGCTGACTTTTCGTAGCAGATAGACGCCTCGCTACAATTATTGTTATTGAATTTTCCAGCTTCTTGTTCTTCTTTTTATTTTTGCTGAATTTAATAGGAACTCGACTGTTAAAGATTAATTAATCTGCTGGATGAGAAAATGTTCTACAGTAAGTATAATGGTCGTGGGACTGTACGAATTACAGTGACCCCGGTACGTAAAGGGCTATTGAAGGACACCGTGGATTTTAGTCAGTACAAGTCTGACAGTCCCTCCTGCCCTGCCCTGGGTGGGAGGACTCATTTGATGATTTTTCCACGATAAAAAAAAAACAGATAGACGCCTCGCTACAATTATTGTTATTGAATTTTCCAGCTTCTTGTTATTTTTGTTGAATTTCATAGGAACTCAACTGTTAAAGATTAATTAATCTGCTTTTTTTATCGTGGTAAAATCATCAAATGAGTCCTCCCACCCAGGGCAGGGCGGGAGGGACTGTCAGACTTGTACTGACTAAAATCCACGGTGTCCTTCAATAGCCCTTTACATACCGGGGTCACGGTAATCCCCTGGTCCCGCGATCCCGGCAGGCTTTGGCCCTCTACAGGCCCCGTCACTATGCTGACACTCTTTGAGGCGCGCGTGGAACACAACGCGCCGTCGACCCGGGCATGGTCCATGGTCGGACAGCAAGTCGCCCATTACTCGCTGCCCGCATGCCCGCGCCTACGGTGGCCGGAGATCGTCTTGCGACGTCCGACGCCGTGGGCGTCTACCATAATTAATCTACTGGATGAGAAAATGTTCTATAGTAAGTATTATAAAAATTAAGGATTGTAATAAGAGATCTGTGTGAAATCTCCACGAAGACTTTTTATTCATGACAACGATGACTAAATCATAACAAAAAACAATTTTCATTCTCATAAGAAAAAAAAATGTTTTATAAAACACAAAACGCTTTAAAAGCAGGCCTTTTGTTTACAAGCACGTCAGTTTATTTTATCGTTGACCACCACGAACAAAGTGTTAAAGTTAAACGCCATTACAACGTTGTTATCTAACCTCACACATTTAAAACCTTAGAGTCACACGACCAATTTAAATAACAGTCACAAAAGGCCAAAAATTACTCGAACACTTATCGTACATTAACAAAAAACGTGACTCCACTAAAATTCACAGGTCCTATATGACCTAAATTTGTTCTCTCTGGGGTCCAAAACAGTGGGAATAAATAATAAGCACGGGACAACGGTAAAATTTACGCGCAATATCGTAATAAAAGTAAAAACACGATTAATTTTAATGTCTCACGCATGGGAGCGAATTTGAAGTGGGACAAAACGTTGATGTTAAATTGTTTAATGTAATTTTATGTTTATATTAAAGTGCTCGTAAAGTATTATCGCTCAGCTAAAATCGGAACTAATCCTATGCCAAATAAGGACCTAACTTGTCCTTTTTTTTAACCTGGTAAAGTCTTCAAACGGGTCCTCCCACCCAGGGCAGAGCGGGAGGGACTGTCAGACTCGTACTGACTAAAATCCACGGTGTCCTTCAATAGCCCTTTACGTTCCGGGGACACGGTAAAACGTACAGTCCCGCGACCATGCAGTTAGGTCCTAGCACAAATGACTTAAACATCGAGTAAATACTTCGATTTAAAAATAAAAATAATCATAGCACATGAATTATAGGTACCTAATATCTACTCAATGTATTTATATTTAAGGGACATATAAATTGTACATTTCGTCAAAAATTTCTAACTTGAAAAGATGCGTGCTATGGTTGTGTGCCATACATGTATACTATGAAAAAACAGATACCGTGAGTCGCCGCATCTTCATAGCACACCTTACTCGCTCCGCTACATTGCTTAACGCCAGCAACATAGCACATCTCAAGTAGACAAGCACCCTTTTTTTTACATTGTAAAATCATCAGATGAATCCTCCCACCCAGGGCACAGCGAGAGGGACTGTCAGAATCGTACTGACTAAAATCCACGGTGTCCTTCAATAGCCCTTTACGTACCGGGGTCACGGTAATTCGTGAGTCCCGCGACCCCGGCAGGCTTTGGCCATCTACAGGGGGCCCCGTCACTATGCTGACACTCCTTGAGGCGCGCGTGGAACACAACGCGCCGCGCCGTCGACCCAGACAAGCACCCTTATTCTAAGATTATATTAAGATCGTTTATTAAATCTTCACTTGTTAAAAATTAAATGTTATGAAAAATATCTAGCTCTAAACATTACGTTTGTCATGGATTTCCGCAAAGTAACGCCTGTTTCTATAATTTATCTTCAGTTGTTGATAAAATTTTACAATTCTAGAAAAAAAAAAGGTTTTTAAAAATAGAATTTTATTACACAACCGACCAAAATCACTGACCCAAAAATAATATTCATCAAAAATATAAAAGGCACAGGCTATTAACATGACGGCTACTGTTTAATGGGCGCATACAAACAACTTTTATATTAACGGTCCAACATTAGCACTTTCTTTTTTGCTGACAAAATGTTTAAAACGAGCCCTTTTCATTTCATTGCTGTGTACACTTTATACAATGGCGATATACGGGGCAGTTTGTCCTGGTTTTCAGGGTTCATTGGCGTTTCAATTGTAAATAGCTTTACCTTTTAGGAAATGTGAGGGTTTTGTTTTTTTTTTTTGTTCTATTTTTAAACGATATTATTACGCGACTTACTAAAATATTTATATCGTCTTATACGAGAAAGTAGCCACACCAATCGAATCTTACCGCTTACTACAAAAAAGTTAAAGATCGGTTGAATAAAAAAAAAACTGTCAATTACAAAACAATATTTGACGTTTATATGTATAAGGGTTGTTTTGCACTTTTTTAGACAAGTGATCAACAGAAATTTAACTTATTGTAGTAGAGGTTAAAGTTTAACTATGTTTGCTGACTTTCTTTTGATTTGGATACCACTGATCCATTGATTTGTCTCTGTCACCTCTAACCTCTAACAACCTAGATTAGAGTCAAAAGCAA
This sequence comes from Agrotis puta, assembly GCA_943136025.2. Taxonomy (NCBI): domain Eukaryota; kingdom Metazoa; phylum Arthropoda; class Insecta; order Lepidoptera; family Noctuidae; genus Agrotis; species Agrotis puta. The sequence goes on from OW964168.2 coordinate 3,825,589, forward strand.
GCCCGTCAGAAAAAAAAAGCGATTTCATGGTTCTGTAAAGAGGTCATTTCAAAAATGTTTTCTGTTTTGGAAAAGTAATCGAATTAGTCTACTCGTCCTTATTCGAGTAAATAGGACTCTTCACAGACTAAAAACCACTCTATGCCTTCTCATGCCTTTTGCTTTTAAGCATCGCGGTATCCTGATAGACCGGCCCACCCACCTCTTTTCAATATTGACCTCCTCATCGTCATCATCGCATCAGCCGTACGACGTCCAATGCTGAACATAGGTCATAGCAGGCAGGGTAATAGGAACGGTTGCAAGTGGCTTGCATCCGGCGCGATTCTGTGATTTTCATCAGATCATCTGTCCACCTTGCAGGTGGACGATGGTGATTGACCTCCTGTCTGCTGTCAACACAATTATCCTAACCTTCAGTATTAAACTAATATCCTAATCTTGGAGGAGACATTTATCTTATTGCATTCAATAACAGACACGGTTGCCAGACATAATAACCATAACACGTAAGTAGTTATGTCAACTGGGACTGCATTAATTGTATACACACCAAATGCATTGGAATATCTTGAAATGAGGTATAATCAAATTATATTGTATTCACCTTAACATAATCAGCTTAGAATATTCCACTGCTGTTATACTGATATGCCTTCCTTCTACAACATCACAAATATGTTTGATGCCACATGTCGGTTTCCTTACGATTTTTAACCCCTTGGGAGAAATCATGATTACTTTTTCACAAAGTAAATACGTTTGTACCTGTCTAGATATGAAAAAAAAACGACGGGTTGCACTCTGGGAGTGCCGGCAGAAGTGAAAACTTCAATAGTAATAAACATACACGAACATTCACGCAAGCGCCCTGCGCCGTCCTACGCTTTTTCGATCAGGTCACGTGTCCTGACGCGAGTTTAAGATTTTATACCCATTACAGAAAAAGTGCTCAACGCCGCTAAAAAAGTTTTCACTTTAAAAAAAAACAACAAAGTTTTCATCCCAATAATTTCCCCATTTATGAATAAACACAACTGGTACACAAAAACAATTCAAAATGAGAAAAGCTAACACAATACGAAGCTATTCATGTTACGAGTATTTTCTTTCCGTGAGAACAAACCAGCCAGTGTATTGTAATGTCAATTGTAGTACGGAACAAGCAGGAAAGACCTCCTTCTGAAGTAGGCTAAAAAAAGTAATATACAGTGTCTGCCAAGTCATAAGCTATGGCAGTATCCACTCCGCTTCCTAATAACATTTTAATAATAAACTCGCGCACGGAACAAAGGGAATGCCTTCCCCATAGTGTGGGTTAAGTCATGAAAGATGGCGATCAGGGTGCGAAAAAGAAATTCTTATAAATTCAAATCTTAATTGGTAATGCAGTTGAAGAGCTTGTTGTTCATTGCTGGATTCATTTACAATTATAGCTTGACAGCGAACGGTTTTAAGTAATTTATATTTAAAACAAATCTGAAAAACTGTCTTCTTTTGCTGTGCCTTCTTATGCTGCTGCTCGACACCCGCTCTGAGTTTGTGAGTTAAACGAAAAAAAGAAAAGAACGGAGATTTATAGTGGATTCCCGCGGCCACAAATCAACCGTAGCCGTCAGAATTTGTGTGAATTTATACGATATATATGCAGTTTTTCTGGCCACTCACTGTTTCTTTGCGTAAAATTGTACCAAGAATAATGTAACGGCTCATTTTATTTGCACGACATTGTGTTTTTAAATGTAAAAGGTTATTTTTGGTTGCACGGTTATGTATTTTTAGGGTTTACTAAATTAGAATAAATTATGGGTACAAAAGGAGCTAGCTATTTATGAACATGATGCCAGATAGGTTTGTTTTTGAATAAAGTTTATTTTTCATTACTCATACTCTGAAAGTAGGTCATTACATGCCTGTTGAATGATTTGAAAGTTATCCATTGCAGGCCTAGGGAGAATCGCTTTCAACTGATAGCTGCAAAACTTAAGAAAAAATCTAGTTCTATTTTGTCATTTCTATTGAACCATGTTGTAACTTTTTATACAGTCACTAAATTACAGCGCAATAAAAATAAAAATTACTTACAATTAAGTATTAATAATATTTATATGATTTTAATATAATTCAGTTACAACTATTTCTTCAAAACAACATAGATTGCGACAAAAACTTTGCCGTTTTTTTTAATGATGTACATGAAAAATACTTGCTGTATAGCTAGACGACGACATCCAAAAATTAAAAAAAAAAAAAAACTAAATAAGCGGGAAAGTGACAATTCGATCAACACTATTTTTTCTTTATCTGGTAATTTATGTTCTTATTTTTAATTTTCTCGTATTTGTAATGAAAAACAGTGTTTACCTCGAGTAAATTACTTATTTAGTCCCTCGAACTATTAGCGCTCTCGTTCTCGTCTTCGTTACGGGCGCCAAACCCCGTCTCGGCACTAAATAAGTAACTTTCACCCCTTGGATAATAATGTACTATTATAACATTCTAATTTTGAATGGTACCTTTTACTTTTTTATTTTGGAATGAAACTGTGTCTCGAACTCAAGTGCTGTTATGTATCGAGTAGAATAGTATCTTACTAACATTCCTCAACTGTCCAACAACTAATCAGTTTACAAGAGAACTACAGACAGACACTCAATTTGTCTTAACAAATCATGGCGAAACCTAGGAAACAAATTAAGGTCTCAAGTGTCTTAGCGAGTAATTCGATAGTCGATTTATTTGATTCGTTCCATTTCGATGGGTCTTATCCTATTTGTGGTGAATTAAGTCCAGGAAATGGTTTGGTGGCTTTACCAGATTATCCTTAAGAACCTGAGGTATCAAGACACTTGGGTAAGAATTAGAGCGCCGTTTCTCTGAATTAGGAGAGGAGCTTCGTCATCGTTCGTAATAAATTTGCGAGGTCGTTTTCGTTAATTCAGCCAAAAATGTAGTAACTATTTGTGTTGAATGCTGTTTCAAGACAAATTATTTTAAAAAAAAAGATGATTTTAAGAAAAATATATTCAATAGATGTCTACCAAGACACCGGGCGTTTATTTATGTAACTTTATATGTTTGTAAATGCACCCAAGAGATAGTAGAAAATCCTAGTGTGAGTGGCAATGTGAAAAAAAATACAAAACGCGATTGACTTTTGCACTAATTAACATCTTTTGTCACATACGTTTGCATAATTGTAATTGCTTGCTAAGTTGTGAGTTATTTAGAATCCTGTGTATCATTTAGATATTTTTTTAATAAATGAAAGGTATTCTAGAAGTTAATTACACTAATTTCAAGCAACATCTAACTTTCATCTTTATAAATATTAATTAATGCCATCTTATATTGTTTTTCGACTAAATTATACTCGAATTTTGAAGACATTTTCGAACAACAACTTATTTTATGAATTGAGCTTATAACAGTAAAGTTGATCAACATCTTATATATTTTGGACTTCGTCACTTCTCTCATGAGCTTACTCTCAAAAGTTGATAGAAACGTCGTTTGAACATTTTAAAACACATGATTCTTTTTTAATCCTGAAAACATTTCTTGTAGCACAAAACAACATTGTAATTTACCTTCAATTCTCAACTAAACATCGAATGAACCAAATGGGTACCATACCCAACCTTTCTATCACCAGTACGGAGCACCTTTGTTCTCAACCGGCTTCAAACAACAAAGTCCCAATTTCTTTAAGCAATCAAGCCGCTATAAGTTTTCTTTTTATCCACGATAGTAACACAGACACAAAGCGAAGTCATTTCACGTTAATGAAATTAAAGCGCTTTTTTTGTTGAACAACAAGAAGTTTTTCAATTAAATGAACTCAAGTTCTTATTGTGTGTTAGAGTGCTTCTTTCTAAGGTTATTTAATCTCACTTTTATCGCATTTGCTTAATCTTAGGAGGAATTTTTTGAGATGTGAAGGTAAAATTATTTGGGGAGAGATTTTTTTTGTTTGGTAGATTTATTGTCTCTATTTTGATACTGTAGAAGGATTGATCGTTAGTGGACAGTCATCAAAAAATTTATTTAAAAAAATATTTCTGTAAAAAAATGCCTACTGCGAATATTTAACGAGAATATCACCCCATCGTTGCTCTATGGAAAGTTACTCTACTAATTAGGCTATGGTCAGCAACGTCAATCAAGTGAAACGTCAAGAAAAAAATCATTCATTCAAATTTTATTCATTCACCTTGACATGACAGATGTAAGAGTGTTAGGTTAATTTTTGTTACGGAATTTCTTGATTCGGTCGCCGCGCTTTAAGCCCAAAATACTAAGTGAATAAAATGAGAATGAATGAAAAAAAAAAAATAGGTAACATTCATGGCACGGTTTGTTCAATTTGGCTGAGCGATCGACTGCTGCGCAACTTGTGGCGGGTTCGATTCCCATACGGAACAAATATTAATTTCTACGTTTGTCAACTCACCCAAGACACAGGACACAAAAAAATTTAGTGTGAAGCAGCATTTCTTAATAACAATATAAAAATTAAAGGTTTTTTTTTGATGAATCTGCACGGTAAACATTATAAACACGGCTACAGTAGTTATTCATTGCATAGTAATGCAACTTTTAACTCTTTACAATTGCGTTTTACTTTAATTCATGGTAAATACGTCCCAATAATCCTTTTCTTCTTCACAAATTTTAATATAAACATGGAACAATACACATGAAGCCACGCAAATGTAAACAGTGTACAACGTACAATATCTTACTGGTACACAGGACACGCATTCAGCATAGCGTCACTGCGACTTTGTTAAAGCGATTAGCTGTTCATGTGAGCGCTGATTATAGCATTGTGCTGGGTGAATTATTATGCAAGTATGTGTAACTATACCGTTGAGCTTGATTGCTTGAAATGTAGTACATGTATAGGATTATGGTTTCTCAGATACCTACACATTTAAATACGATGGTATTCTTTAAATATTTTCAAATACAGTCAACAGCAAAAGTAGATGATCAAAATCAGAAATACAATACGTCGAAGTGATTCAAAAGTATGTGATTTTAATTTACGAAATATTTATTATTAGTTCATCTACACGGTTCTGACGCGAACTCTTTTTTCTTCGTATTTAATTTCTGCTGCTTTTTTTGCTGTTGATTGTTGTTGACAATTAAAAATTATAGTAAAATAAGTCTGGAGTACTCTCTTCAGTCAATTTCGCTATAGATCTAGTTGACATGTTAAAATATTCATTCCGGCTGAAACACTGAGTAACGAAAGGCGGTCGCTTTGGCGACCGTATTGCCGTTCATATGACCTTTGATTTGATTTAGAAAAAGTGTGTTAAAAAAATTTAATATTATATTTACGATTCCACTTGGCGGCTGTATAAGTCCAACACATCAACCTTACCCAATCTGCCTTTAATTGATTTTCAACTAAATCACAAAAACAGAAGGTTCATTATCGATTGAGATTAACAGATTGGTGTTGATTGATATGCTTTTACACACTTTCGTAGTGGCCTTAACTTTATGTCTCTGGAGAAAGTGAAGTGCGAACCATCTTAACGACATGTTGTTCATGAAGTGAACATTTTTTTTTCTTAAGTTATAAGATTCATGCGACGGACGTCGACATACGATCTCCGGCCACCGTAGGCGCGGGCATGCGGGCAGCGAGTAATGGGCAACTGTCCGTTGTGTTCCACGCGCGCCTCAAAGAGTGTCAGCAAAATGACGGGGCCCCCCTCTATAGGGCCAAAGCCTGCCGGGGTCGCGGGACTCACGAATTACCGTGACCCCGGAACGTAAAGGGCTATTGAAGGATACCGTGGATTTTAGTCAGTACGAGTCTGCTGACAGTCCCTGCCGCTCTGCCCTGGGTGGTTGGACTCCAAGATGATTTTACCACGCAAAAAAAAAAGTTATAAGTTTCATGTTACAAATGTTCTGTTTTCCTATCAAAACAGTAACTCGAGTAAGCTAACAAGATAAACAAACAAACATGTGTCACACTATGATCTATGTAACAGTTCACGTAACATATTCGTACAGAGACATCAAACATTCAACTTGTACAAAGTTTATTTACCTACTCCAGGTCATTCAACTTTGCTTACGTACTCGTAGTTTGAAAGGAGTAATGCTATTTTAACTTCTTAACGTAATATTCTAAAAATAGCAACTTCTTGCATTGTATTGTTATTTACTTCTTTGCTATAGATCTAGTCTATATGAGTCTTTTTGAAGTGAAAACTTCTTAAGCGGCGTTATCAGTTTTTTTGGAATGGGTAAAAAATGTTTAACTCGCGTCAGGACACGTGACCTGATCGAAAATTCGTAAGACGGCGCAGGGCGCTTGCGCGAATGTTCGTGTGTGTTTATTACTATTCAAGTTTTCACTTCTGCCGGCACTCCTAGAGTGCAAACCGTCGTTTTTTTTTTATCTCAAGAGAGTCCTCCAATCCTGTGTGGAGCGGTAGGGCTATCAGACACTTACCGACTTAAACCCGTAGCTTCGGTCGACGTTTCGGCGATTCATACACTTTGTTACTTACGGAAATGCGGTCCATTAGTCGTATGATCTGAAAAAATCGGAACTAGTACTATAATACAACACAACAATCTATCTATATATATAAAATGTTATGTTGGTTTGTGTACGCTTCAAAAACGCAAAAAGTTCTGCACCCATTGAGCTGAAATTTTAGCATGATATATAATCCGCATCAAGGATTGTTTTTATCTATTTTTTGCATCAGTCACATATCCGCGATCTCAAAAAAACATTTTTTTTTGTGCCACAGCGAAGCGTCGCAGGGTACAGCTAGTTAAAAATATAAACTATAAATAATAACTAATTAGTGATATGTCATCATCATCCGCATATAAATGTTCCCACTGCTGGAACACAGGCCTCCTTTCTGTGAGAGGGTGTGGGCCATAATCCACCACGTGGGCCCAGTACGAGTTGGTGGATGTCACATGTCTTCAAATATTTGGTTCTAGGCCATGCCGGTTTCCTCACGATGTTTTCCTTCACCGTTTTGAGAGCAGTGGTGATGAAATAAATTACACAAAGTAATGCGCCTGGCTAGGTTCGAACCTACGACCTACAACTCGTAAGTCGGGGCCGATACCACTGGGCCACCACTGCTCCTCTGGGCAATTACGCTGTAAATATAAGGATTATATGGGAAAAAAAATAAGAACTAAGGTTCACTCAAAGTCGGGATCGCGGGACTTATGATTTACCGTGACCCCGGTACGTCAAAGGGCTATTGAAGGACATCGTGGATTTTAGTCAGTACGAGTCTGACAGTCCCTCCCGCTCTGCCCTGGGTGAGAGGACTCATTTGATGATTTTACCACGTTAAAAAAAAAAGGTTCACTCAAAAGTTTCAAGTTTCTTTACGTATTTTTGTTGAACCACTAAGAGAGTAGACCACCAAGTTCAAGGGCCACGGACACCGCTAAGACAGTTCTACAATGTCAATCTTCCTTCCGTTAAGTTTTAATCCTAATTCGTCGGCATTGTCACACATTTTACAAAACTTTAAAATAAATCTCGTTTTATATCAGAAAAGCATAATTTTGACTTTGTCCTCATATGAAAGACAGATTGCTTCTAATACCGGTTCAAGATGACCCAAAAACTCAAGAATATCGCAATAACACGAAGGGTGTAGCGTAATGGCTGCCGTGAATAGCGTGTCTGGAGGGAAGGCGAACCACGGCGGATTTATTGCACAGGGTTGAGACAATTTGATTTCGTAAAGAAAGTTAGATTATTATTGACTATAAGAATTGAGGAAGACAAAGTTAACCATGTTCGGCGGTAAAACAACAAGCATAAAGGTTATAGATTTTAAAGATGTAGAACATTGTCCTGTCTTACTAAGTCCTCCAAACTTATTATTAAAAATGTCATGGAAGTATGAATGGATAGGTCGCGGAACTGTCTCATCAGTTACCTGTGGTCTGGGAACGTAAAGGGCTATTGAAGGACACCGTGGATTTTAGTCAGTACAAGTCTGACAGTCCCCCCTGCCCTGGGTGGGAGGACTCAGTTGTATGGGCCAATCTTCAACGATGGAACCTCTTTTTTAGCGTGGTAAAATCATCCGGGTGATTCTTCAAAGTTGAGGATAATGACGTCCGATATTTTTACTCCTAGTGCAACCATCCATTGACAAAAAAAAATATAAATTATTTTAATTACATTTAACTTAAATGTAATTAAAATAATTTTTATTTTTGTTCTGGATGGATGGATGGTTGCACTAGTAGTAAAAGTATCGGACGTCATTATCCTCAACTTTGAAGAATCACCCGGATGTTTTTACCACGCTAAAGAAGAGGTTCCATCGTTGTAAGCGTGCAATTGTTGAAGAAGCATGACGTCAAACTAGACGGCACTATCAAAGATCAGAGGGTCTCAAACGTCCGCATAGCAATATCCCAAATGATTCGTCAATGAATAGCCAATGGCGTTGTTGTAAATCACTCAAATACACGAAATTCGCGCGTTACATTTTTTTTTAACTAGTTATAAGACTGAGTACGAAAAACATTGTAAATCAAGTCCTAAATATTAAAACGATCAACTTTGGAAAATTTCCGTACTTTTAAACGTGTTTGAAATTACTTTTTGTTCACAATAATTACGTGGAGCTTAGTGTTGGCAAAGTGCCCGAAGCTAAGCCATAGGCTCCTCTAGTCACATGAAACTTAATAGCTAAGTACAAACAGTAACCGGTATAAATTCTATATGTACCAATATACTAATGTTATAAATGCGAAAATTTTAATGGGTGGATGTTTGGTACTCAGTCACGTCTTAATAGCTAAACGGATCTGGATGAAATGTAAAAAGATAGGTAGGTGTCAGTATGAAATAGCACATAGGATACCTTGCCAATTTGACCCTATTGCAATAACAAGTCTTTTACCCATAATAAATCGCAAATATTATGTACTGCCACCGCGAGAGACGCCCATGGCATCGGACTTCGCGAGGCGATTTCCGGATACGCATGGTAGCCACGGGCATGAAGGCGGTGAGTAATGGGAAACACGCCGTCCGATCATGGACCGTGCTCGGTCAACGGCGCATCATGTACCACGCACGCCTCAAAGAGCTGTCAGGAATCTGACGGGGCCTTTAGAGGGCCAAAGCCTGCCGGGGTCGCAGGTCTGTCTCTTCGGGTTACCGAGACCCTGAAACGTATAGGGCTAATGAAGAATCACCCAGGATTTTATTCAGTACAAGCCTGACAGACTACAGACCTCTCATTATTTTGATGATTTTACAACGACAAAAAAAAAGGATATGTACTCACATAGCCCACTGTTTTATGTTGGCTTTTTAACAACAAAATCCACGTTTCCTCGCAACATTTTCCTCCACCATAAGGCATAAGTCATGCAATTTAAAATAACCTGTCACAACTGCATACATTTCTCGAGGTACGTGAAGTAGTTTGCTTGCTGCAGCCCTGGTACCGCCCCGGGCAACGTTGCCAATCTCGCGACAAATAACATTTTTAAAATTGCAACTTTGGAAAATAGAGATACGGGACTCAGGAACGTTTAATAGTGATTTACTACCCGATAAAAATTTCAACTTTAAACATTAACGTGTCAAGTTGCCTTTATTGTATAACTTAGCTTTTTAACTATATTGTAAGTGAAAATTATTGTGTTAAAAGAAGAAAGTTAAAGTTTAAATTGTAGTTATCTCGTCGTAGCCGATAAGTTTTCAAGAGGATTATTGTGAACAAAAGTGCTGGTTTATTCAAGTTAATGGTTCTCTTAGGAGAAGAGGTTGTTGAACTACTATTAGCGCTATCTTAGTTTTCTAGTTACAGAGAGAGAAAAAAAGTACCGCCTTGTTGTGGAAATGGATTTTAAAGAAAGGTTGGAAGTAATTATAGATAATATCTTGACAACATTTAGATAGGGATACAAATAGGAAATAACATAAAAAGAACAATTTATTTACATAAACTCACGCCCCTTTTCCACATAGAATGAAAGAAGGCACAGAGGCCCTAGGAGAGGAAATTTGACGTTAATTTGGTGGACAAATTTGTTCCTCGTTCATACACTAAAGGCGCTTTTTCATTTTTCTATAAAATAAACGCAGTAAATACTTCAAGTAGGTACGTTTTAAATGAAAAACAGAAATCTAGTATTGTGGCCTAAGAACGTCACCTGTAAAGGTGGTATGTCGGTCTAGTTATTTTATGCATTTAGCATTAACATCCAATACACTCTACAACATTATTTTTTGTTTATGCGAAACCCGATACACCTACCTAGTATTTTTGTGTAAAGAATCTATGTACAAATTTTCACAACAGTATCATGAAAGATCATAAAGGTATAAGCTTGTTTTGTTACTTGGCCTGTGTCGTACACTTTTTGATAATAGTTTGGCAATAGGTATCTAACCGTACGGTGATTGTATTGTAATTAACTCGTGATCTAATTTAATTAAAATAGTTTTGGAACAAAATACAATATGGTGTAAAAATAATTAGAATCGATTCAGTTACTGATTCTGAACAAACTATATTCAGGTTTCGCATATACTAAAAATAATTTTGTATATAATACAAACCTTCCGCCAAAATAATATTTTTCAATTTTGCTTTGTTCCAAAAATCAGCATGCAGTAAAATTTCCACAGCCAAGATGATAGATCTATTCCCTACCGATTCGGGGGCCCAAAGACCTCATAAAAATGAGGAAATTCACTTCCGTATAAGCCTTCGTATTGATCAAACGAAACGCACTAGCTGTTGGTAATATCAATAAAATATTATGAACACTTTTTGCATACTCGTCCTAATATAAAATAAATAGGATTTGAGGTCCAACCTTTGGATAGGGCGCAGTTTGTCAACAATAATATGAAGAACCCTGAATAATGAAAATTGTACAGGAATTCTGTAAGAAATGATAACAATAATAATATGCAAAACTACTGAAAAAAACTGATTAGACCGTCAATTACTTCATCAAAAATTATTTGACCTGTAATTTTTCATAGTTTTGACGATTAATTTATTATCGAATCCAAAAGAACATAATTAGGTCGTCATAATTAAATCGTCGTCTCATTTAAAATTCTATTTTTATTATAAATTCTTATGTAAATTACCGCACATCAAGGCGACAAATGCCCTAAGTCGTAAAACGTGCGAATCCCCGCTGCCTCGACAAGTCGAGGCGCGGCGGGAAGAGCTCCGGCGTGATCTCAGGGCAGTATGGAGGGAGCGACTGTCGCAACCGAGGTCCGGGCACGCCGCAATCGCGGCGGTAAGACCCCTCTTTGAGGAGTGGCTGGATAGGCGTCACGGCGTCCTTACCTACCGCATGACGCAGGTCCTCACCGGACACGGAAGTTTCGGGAGGTTCCTGTGTCTGATAGGGAGGGAAGAAACGCCTGGGTGTCACCACTGCGAGGATCGTCCGGAGGACACGGTGGAGCATACGGTGCAGGACTGCCCCGCTTGGGCAGAGCACCGCCGTGTCCTCACGACGGCGATAGGCGGAGACCTCTCGCGCCCGGCATTGGTCGAGGCCATGCTGCGGGGCGAGACGGAGTGGGAAGCGGTCGCCTCCTTCTGCGAAGCAGTCATGCTCGTGAAGGAGGAGGCGGGCCGCCTGAGGGAGAGGACAGCGTCCTCCCTCCACCCCAGCCGCAGTGGTAGACGCCCACGGCGTCGGACGTCGCAGGACGATCTCCGGCCACCGTAGGCGCGGGCATGCGGGCAGCGAGTAATGGGCGACTCGCTGTCCGACCATGGACCATGCCCGGGTCGACGGCGCGTTGTGTTCCACGCGCGCCTCAAAGAGTGTCAGCATAGTGACGGGGCCTGTAGAGGGCCAAAGCCTGCTGGGGTCGCGGGACCAAGGGATTACCGTGACCCCAGTACGTAAAGGGCTAGTGAAGGACACCGTGGATTTTAGTCAGTACAAGTCTGACAGTCCCTCCCGCCCTGCCCTGGGTGGGAGGACTCATTTGATGATTTTACCACGATAAAAAAAAAAAAAAAAAAAAAAAAGTCGTAAAACGTAAAAAATAAAACTCAGTTCTCAAGACCCCTAATCTTTGCGACTGATCAATTTCTTCAACCCATGATAAGTTTTATTGAGAGCCACCATTCTCATACCCATAGAAAATATCAGATTTATTTCGAGACTCAGCGAATACTAAAACGAATATCTGACACTATTCAAGCGTTATGTATGTACTTGTTGGGTCCTATACCGCTGTGGAACTTCCTTTTACGAGCCCGAAGTAATTTGAACTTAATTTTGCAGAGTATAAAGTTGATTTCCCTTTGAGAACTCGTCTATTTTGATGTGATCGTAAATTGCCAAAGGTAGTTTCAGTCAGCATGGTCTCTATTTCGGACGGGATATGGGCTAATATAGTTTGAAAAAGTGTTGAAATTATCTTTGTGATCTCTGTAGACCTAGATCGTTCACAGTGTTGTGATGCGTACATGTTTTATTACGAGAGGGTCGCTTGTCGATATCAGACGAAATTAAATAACATTTTATGGCAGAAAATTAGGAGGTCTAGACACAAACACACATACAAGCAGACAAGTTTCTATATGTGTGTTTCAGAATATAAATATTATAGTTTTTCATCACATCACAATTTTATTGTGTCGTAAAAATAAGTTTACTTGATAGAAAATATAAATCTCGTGATCTTCGGTAAGCAAATACAGGACTTTGACATGATAATTTCAATTGAACAATAAATATTCCCCTTTTTGGTCTGCTGTAACTTGTTCTACAGTGTATTTTAACGAGGTATGCAATCATACAAATCAAAAATCAGAAATAACCAAAATGAAGTATTAATAAAAATAATTTAAAAAAATTAGACTTACGACTACTACTGTCATAATTAAAACTACACAAACAGCTCAAAGCTTAAGACAGTTTCAAAACATAACATGACGAAGTATGTATTAACAGTCACACCACTTGCGTTCCGTATGTAAAGTTGTCTAGTCCACCAGGACGGACTTTCATTATAAGTTACAGACACGTCTCCGCCGCCTGAAGTGCGATGTTAACATTTATTACAGGAGACGTTGGATTTTATGAATAAAGTAATACTGATGGTGTTTTGGTAATGTGGGATGGTTGTTTTTTTTTTTATCGTGGCCCCACACTACGAATTTCTCCTGTGCCGTGGGTGCGTTTACAAACAAATAAACTCACATACACAAATGCCCAGACCCGGAACAACTACTTGTCGATCATACAAATATTTGCTCCGTGCGAGAATCGAACCCGTCACACGCAGCGCAACAGTCCAATCGCTCAGCCACTGCGCTAACTGCAGTACGTTGATAGTCTTCTTTGAAATGACAGAATGAAGCTTGCCGTCTGATCAAAAAGGAGAGAGTCTACTCTCTTTGTCCGTTAATAAAAATACGGGCCCGTAAAAAAACTCGCAACTCGAACCTTTCCAATGAACCCTACTCCCTGTTAGTTTTGACAACATATGGGTTATTCTACGTTAAGAGGTCATCTGATGTTAGGCAGGGCGGCACTATAAAAATATTTAAAATTTATTTCTTTTCCTACGTCATACTATGTAATCAGGTATTTTGCATGCTGTAGATGAATGGCCAGTCAATTAATCTACTTTTATGAGTATTTTAAGGGACCAGGGGAGATAATCTGTACAGGGTAGAGACATGAAGGCCAGGGCAAGATACCATACTTTACAGGGGAAAGATAAATTGAGAAAAATACCTTAATTTCGTAAGAATCAACTTTAATTATTCACTAATTTGTGATAGTTTATAACTAATATAGAAAGTCAGACTTGAATTTTCATACAGTCTTTTTTTCAGTAACTTAAATTAGGTATTAAACTTAGAAAACAAAAATACTTAATATCTGCTTACAAAAACCACAAAAGTAACATCTTTTTTTGTTTTTTTTTTTCTAAAGTAAAATAAACTTGGTCGCGTGTCTTACGAATTACCGTGACCCCGGTACGTAAAGGGCTAGTGAAGGACATCGTGGATTTTAGTCAGTACGAGTCTGACAGTATCATTTTTTATGCCTTGGTATCGCAATCGTTCTGCCAGACGCATTTTTTCAACACGTTCTTCACGAGTTAGTTTTTTTCGAGGAGGCATGATCTAAAACAATGTAAAAGCTTATTCAAATATTTCGAAAATAAAATTAAATAATGGTTACATATTATAAAACTAACGCAAAACTAAATTCATATACTAAGAAAAATATATCAATACTAAGAAAGCAGTAATATCTCATTTCCTTATCTACCCTGGGCGTAAAGTCTCTACCCTCGCATCTCATGAAGCAGGGGAAATATGGCAGGGAAGAGACGTTTTCATGAAAAAACTCAGATTAATCAGGATCAACTATGTCGTAAGGAAAATACAAACTAACACGGTAAACTAAGCTTAAAATTAAGTAAATGAATATTACAAACAAACTTTAAATGTAAATAACAAATAAATAAAACTCACCAGTGGAGATACTGCAATCACTGACACGTCCGAGTAAACTGAGTGGCGTGATCAAACTATCCGCCAATGAGACCACGCGAATGGCACTCGCGACGTTTATTGCTAATTTCATGCCAAAACAAATGCTCTGCCTATTGAAATTTGTAGCGTCAACGTATTTTAGCGGCATTTATAACGGACGAAAAATAGGCAGGGGAGGAGACTTAATATATGAGGGACAAAAACTGATATTTTTTTTTCAATTGAAAATAAAAGTAATTTGAGAGTTTTTTTTAGTATTCATAATTGTTATTTATACTGCTTTATGTAATAAATAACGCTCAGATATTTAATGAATAAGTAATGTGTTAAATTTTGAAGAGTTTGTTACAGAATAGTAAAGGGACAGGCCAGGGTAGATACTTTTTTCTAAGTAAACATGAAATTATGACAAAACTAAGCTAATTTAGATATTGTAATTCATTGGTAAAAAACTATACTTTATTTATTATTAAATATGATTGATGTTTTCCGCAAATTTTCAAATTATGTATGATTTTTTCATGTAGCCGTCGATAGTACCTCTTAACGTAGAACTACCCATATCGGGAGTCGAGACAATTTAACAATCACGCTGTCACCAATTTTTAGTTTGTATTACTAACTAATATTATGATCTTAAGTGATAAAGAATAAAAAACGATGAAACTTCTACCGCTAGAGGTTTCATGCTTATATAGTAGTACAGTACCCCAAGCCCAATTCGACGACGCGTCGTGTGGTATGTGTAGGACCAAACGCTGGAGACAGAATACACACTGTCTTAAAAGGCACCGTAGTTCAAAAAAAATGTGTAAGCAATCGGTATATGAAGAAACAGGGTTGTATAGCATATTGTCCAAAATCTTTGAAGCTCACAGGGGTCACTGTGCATGTCATGTAGCTCAAAGAATACTAAAGGAGAAGGAACATTCTTTGTAACTCTCATCTGCCTGCTTATACTTACCTTAAAAACCGGTGTGGCTTATTATTAATTGTCCTGACTTAATACTTTTTTTAATTCGTGTTTTTCTTTGTGTGTATCATCCCTGCACAGCAGATCTTAAATTCAAAAAGGGGAAAAATTATAACTTAATAACTTCTAATTCCTAGTAAAAGATCGTCGATTTTATAAGTACTTTATTATTTGTATGTACTTTATTGTTTTTTGTACCTAGTTTATGGAATCCAGCCATTCTGTGTAAATTGAGTCTTTGTAATAATTGCCAGGTTACCTATAGTTGTTATTCATAAAATTATATCAGTGACTCAGAACACCTGTATTATCT
This sequence comes from Agrotis puta, assembly GCA_943136025.2. Taxonomy (NCBI): domain Eukaryota; kingdom Metazoa; phylum Arthropoda; class Insecta; order Lepidoptera; family Noctuidae; genus Agrotis; species Agrotis puta. The sequence continues at coordinate 3,841,424 of OW964168.2, forward strand.
TTTCTATCAAATACAAAACAATTCCAGTAACGTCTCTGAATATTCAAACAATAAAAATACAAGGCGTCCAAAATTCATAATTACATAGTATAAAACAAAGTCGGTTCCCACTGTCTGTCTGTCTGTCCATATGTATGCTTAGATCTTTAAAACTACGCAACGGATTTCGATGCGTTTTTTTAATAGATAGATTTATTCAAGAGGAAGATTTATATGTATATAACATGCATAATACAGTAGAGATCGCACCAGTGTGAATACGGGGCGGGTCGCTAGTTGTATATATTTACTAACCAGAACCTCCATCTATCTGGTTAAGGAATCATCGTCCTCTAAATTCTACTCGGTGGTAAAAGATGCGCTGGACAGAAACCGGTGGAGGCGGATCATCCGCTCCAGATGCAACTCCGAAGCGGACCACGATCCTCAGACATAAGGGATCGACTACAGAGATTTACCAGAATATCCCAGAATAGAAAGTTTTATAACAAAACAATCAATAATACGAGTTATTAACACTCAAAAGACTTCAGTATCAATAAACTTCACGCTTTTAATAAGTTATAAGATTTGACAGTGAACGCCTATCAATGTTCATCCTCGAAAAGGTGAGGAACCTTTCCGAGAAAGTCCAGGAAAGTTTCAAAAAGTGTAGTTTTCTCTTTTCGCACAATCAACGTTAAAGTTTGCTCGAAAACAATATAAATAAACGTTTTATTGTTACGGAAGATTCTGGAACATTGAAACTGTCAAGAACTAACTAATATTTGATACATTATTTTGAACGTTTCTAAGTATGTGTGAATGGATGTTTGTTACTCTTTTACACAAAAACTACTGAACTGATTTGTATGAAAGGCACACAGATCAATAATATTAGATTAAAAAAAAAAACAGATCACGAAGATCGATCAAATCGCGGTATTAGTGTAGTCCACGTTGTTGTAAATTATTGTGTTGTATAAATGAGGCTTTATCCACATAATTACTTGTTTTACATTTCTCCCATTGAAAATTATGATAATATTTTCCAAACGACACCTGTAATACGTGTTTACAATAAAACAGATTAAACAACGATTTCCTCATTATCTGTCTCCATCAACATTTTAATTTGTACATTGATTGAAATCGGTCATAATTGCTCTCAATTGCATTGGCTCCATGATCCCGTCCTTATTTATTTATTTATTTATTTATTTTCTACTTGTAAATCTTCATTGTCAATATTAACATCATTAAAATCTCTTTGACACGATATCCCGTACGGATTTTGTGATACTGAGAAGATAGACTGTTTACTTGATGTTAATTTTGATCATATTATATGTATAATTATGAACACAAAAAATGTGTGTGTGTACCGGATTAATTCCAAGTAAGTGAATCCATACTTTTTCTCGCTATTGTAAACCACATTTCAATGCAAAACCTAAAGCCTTTCTCAAACTGACAGGCGATAGCGAACCGGACCGAGTCCGAAGCGATAACGAAGCGATACGAGACGTCAAACTGGGTGCAGCGAACGGAAGCGTGACAGTTGTATTATCTGATTTTTATGAACGACGTCAAACAGAGCAAACACGCCTTCGCCACGTCTTCGCATCGGTTCGGTCACGCTATCGGATCGCTTTCGGTTTTTTATGTGACTGGGTTCAAACAATTCCATACATCTATACATATAATAAATCTGTAGAAGGGTCAATTCTGTACATTGAAAATATTGAGAAAATAAATAGCGGGGGTTGTTGCTGGATCGATACCAAACCCAAATATATGATTAAAAAAATTTTTGTCTGTCTGTCTGTCTGTTTGTGCAGGCATCACGTGAAAACTAACGGTTCGATTTCGATGAAACTTGGTATAATCATTCCTTATTATCCTGGGCATAACATATGATACTTTTTATCCTGGAAAAATACGTAGAAAAAAAATCTTAATTTTCAGTTTTATTCATAGACGTTGTTCTGTAGAACCGCGAACACACGTTGCATTACCCGCAGTGGATTCAGCGCCGTAATATTTATAAGATGTCATTGTCAGAGTTACTCAAAATAGGGAAATAAACCATCCACGCGAAGGCGGAAGCTAGTTACAAATAAAAACGCCTCGCTTCGCATTCGCCACGCCTGTCTGTTTGACAAAGGCTTTAAAGTTCCAGACAGCCAGATTCAATACAATTTTACATTAAAGTAAAAAAAAGGCAAGGAACTAATATTTCAAACGTCAGCATAATCAGGAACACACACGACTATCGATTTTAATTAGCGATTTTGCGCTTCGGATAACTTTATACATCGCATAATTTATCATCCTCAAATGCAATCGCTGATTGGGTTATTGAAAATTGTACTGTATGTGAAGTGCGCAAAACCGATATTGCAAAACTGGTGGGTTAAGTCTGAAAGCCTGATGTAGTTGAAGTACTTTTTTTGAATTCCGTAGATTAATATTGAACTACATAAAGGGGTATGCAACTATTAGTATGGACCTTGGCATCATTTTTTTTTCTTTCGCCAGTGATTAAATTTTGGGCGCAATTAGACTACCTAAGAAGTCCATAGAAAAAAAATAAGTTTCTAAACCGTAACCAACCAGAGATATGGCGGTTTTTATTTTGTACTAATCAGGAGTTATTTTTTGTAGGAATCCATAGATTTATTGATGCACTAGTTTTTGCCCGCGGCTTCGCCCACCCTAACCGCCTTTGTTTATAGCCTATAACCGTCTCTAGAGTCCTATCTATCTCTGTGCCAAAATTCATCAACATCGGTTCAGCCGTTATAACTTAAAAACGGAACATACCTAAAAACTTATTTTCGTGTTTAGTTTACTCACTGAAAAAGCACCCTGTTCTTTCGGATGTCTTCTGTGTTCCAGGGCCACGATATCCTGCCTAAACCGCCCCGTGACCCCGGAAGAGTTCCGTGGCCCCTTTGAGCGCTGGAGTTCCCTTAAGCTTCACAAAAACATGATCAGAATCAAAATCGGATTATAAACAAGTTATTCATGATTTCTTATAGATTATGTCTTTTAGTTTCTTAATTTTTTAGGCCCTACCAATCACGATTTAAATAAGCATCCTTCTAGTAACAGCACAATAACAGAAAATAAAGTATGTATTCATTTTTAGAGTCTATGTATTTAATAAAACTTATTCTTAAATGAACGTTAACTTATTAATTTGCCTTTCTGTCGATCAAATAAAGTTGTTTTCGTATTATTTATATATTAAATGATAACTTAAGATAAAAATTTAATTAACATGTTGTACTAGATTTTTTTACATTCTTATCTTAACGCTTGATATATTTTATAGGGATTTTTTAAAATAATAACATCTTTTTTAACATAAAAATAAATGTGTAATGCCCTGAAAACACAGATAAGAACATCACAGGTGATGCCACTTTAGAAGTTCAGTCATTAGATTTGATACCTTACCACGTAGAGAGCAGGTCGTAAAATTGAATATCTTGCCAATGTAATGTTGAAATCTTCATGAATGCAGAAGTTCAACTAAACTGCATAATTAAACTGGTGAACGGAAAATTATGGTGAATCTGCGAGGAGAAAGAAAGAAAAGGGAATGTATAAAGACGAAACGGAGTGTTGTGTGTTGTAGACGAATTTTTAGGGTTCCGTAGCCAAATAGCAAAACACGGAACCCTTATGCCTTTGTCAAACAGACAGGCGAAAGCGAAGCGAGTCCAAGGCGATACCGAACCGAAGCGAGACGTCAGTCCGATAGTTCTGTCACGTTATCGGATCGCTTTCGCTTTTTATGTGACTGGATTCAAACAATTCCATACATATCAAATAAAAACGTCACACTTCGCATTCGCCACGCCAGTCTGTTTGACAAAGGCTTTATAGATTCGTCATATCTGTCTGTCTGTCCGTCGGTATGTCACATTTTTCATCGAAAGTGTAAGAGCTATCCTGTTGAAACTTGGTAAGTAGATGTATTATGTGAACAGCATTAGGATTCTCTCAAAAAAAAATAAAAATGGGGGGTTCTCCATAGTTAGAATTAAAATTAAAAAAAAAACCTAACCCATACGTGTGGGGTATGAGTGGATAGGTCTTTAAAAATGATAATGAGATTTAAAAATGATAATGATTTAACTTCATGTTGGAATTTTAATCAAAATACAAACTTACTAATTCTATCTGCAATATTCTTTTTAGTATGGAACACCACTACTCCGTGTGCATCATCATTGTAATCTTTGGTTAATCGAGAAATAAATTATTCTATGAGAAACAAACGACACGCGTTATTCCATTTTTTTTCATCACGTCAGACTCATACTGGTTAAAACCCACCCTGTGCTTTAATTACGCGTTCCAGTGCCGTGGTAATTTTTTTTGAATATTCCCGCAATACTGTCAAACTCTTCAAATAACCTAACAAGTTAGATTTTTGAAAAAATAAGTGTCTAATTGTCGATGTATGGTATTCTAGTGCATTCTGACGTCACGAGCCCCCACTCTCTAATTTTTATACTTTTAAACTTTGTCGGTATAATATTGACTGATTAAAAAAAACTTAGAGAACAATTTTTCATTGACTGACTACTGTACTGGACCCCATCTGAATAAATACTGACTTCTTATCCGGGTACCTTAAATAGCCCTCCAAGAAGACAAATGAAACCACATACAGAAGTTAGTACAACCATAATCCCTTGTAAGTAAATGTTTATCATGCGATACCGCCTATATCCTTAATGTAAGTACGCCAGTCTATGCATATGTTATTAGCTTAATGGATACCTCAGTAATACCCGGATGATAACGTAAGAGGAAGGATTTATTTCCGTCCATACTAAGCTTAGGGCCAGTTTCACCGGTTACGGATAAAGTCTCTGATAGCCTATTAGGAACTTATCTGCCAGATAAACTACAACTTTTGGTTTCACAGGTGTCGGATAGCGATATCTGGTAGATAAAGTATTGGTTAAGTTATCAGCTGGATCAAGTGGCTGTTAAGGAAGTCATCATCTACATTATAGTACATTTCAAGTCGAGAAACTTTGTTATTGCATTTTAGGTGGTCATCTACCTGGTAGCCGTGACCCCAGAACGTAAAGGGCTATTGAAGGAACACCCTGGATTTCAGTCAGTACGAGTCTGAACAGTTCCTTCAGTCCCGCCCCGGGCATAACGGGGCCTCCCTCCAGAGGGCCAAAGCCTGCCGCGGGTCTTACTGAATTACCGTGACCCTGGAACGTAAAGGGCTATTAAAGGACACCGTGGATTTTAGTCAGTACGAGTCTGTATGGGGAACCCCCAAATTATTATTTTTTATAAATGTACACAAAAAATAAACAAAAACCAAAAACACATTAAAATCATAGTAGGTACAAAATCATAATCAAAATGTCATACAAGCAAATTCACAACAGAAATAAGAGAAGACTTATTTAAAAACAAATTTTACTCTAAAAAAGGTAAAATTAAAAAAACTAAACTTTAATAATAAACTTTCACAGTTCGAAAAAAACAAAAGCGCCCAAAACAAACTATGTCAAAGACAAAACGTTTCGTTTCCACAGCACATTTCGAATTAAAACATGTCGTTAATCATAGGCATCTTACTAATTTCGGTCTATAATGATAAAAAAAAATAAGTTAAAAATAACTAAAACCCGACTACGAAAAAATCGCGCACTGAAAAGTATAAAACAAGAACAAGCCGTGGTCGTATGCCACCTGCGGTTGTTTCACACAATGTTTATTGGCTAGGTGGCATACGACCACGGCTTGTTCTTGTTTTATACTTTTCAGTGCGCGATTTTTTCGTAGTCGGGTTTTAGTTATTTTTAACTTATTTTTTATTTACACTATTTTGGGGTTATATTATTCATAGTAATTTATGTTATATGTATAGTTTCTGAGTTGTGAATTTAAGATTTATCATTTGATTCCCATGTTGACACTGTTAAAAACAGAAAATTATCTAGTAAAAGCTATATAATGTATATATATTTCAAATGTGCTCATCAAGCCCTTTAATTTGATACCCATGTCGATAATGTTCGAAAAAAATTTTTTTTTCGGTAGCGACTTCTCATCCCCTAGAGGACGCCATATTGGATTTGGTGACACGTCACCTACCCTATAACCAGCGGACAACTGAGACGCTTCTAACGAGACCTCATTTGTCATGTAATGATAAGTAGTTTAGAAGTTATGAGGGAACAAACAAACATACATACATACAAACAAACATACATACATACATACATACATACATACATACATACAAACATACATACCGGTCAAAATCATAACCCTCCTTTTGGCTTTGCCGTAGTCGGGTAATTATACCACAAAATGTAAAAAAGGTTGACTTGGATTATTTTGAACAAAAATTATTTAATTAATTAAGTTTTCAAATTTTTTTTCAAATGAAAATATTTTACGTTGTAGTATCGAAACGCAAAAAAGCGACGTTGCCGTTTCGCTTGTTATTAAGTGGCCAGCAAGTGGCCGGTAACTATCTACCAGATAAATTATCAGGAAGTTTGACGGTGAAACAGAAAAAAGTTACAACCAGCCTTTAAGTGGTAGATAGTGGGGTGCTAAGACAGGAAACCTCCACGTGCGCCCGTGGACTGGAGTTCCCCTTCGGATACGTCCGGGGGGAAGACCAGTTTTTCGGGCCGGTGCACCCTGGGATGCGGGCAAAAACTCTTTTAGGCACTGTGTGCCTAAGGGGTCTCTTTGCCCGTATGCGAATAGCCTGTCGGGTGGATGCTCCAACGCGTGTCCCTCTGAACAGCAGAGGGCACAGCGGCGGAGCGGGCTTGCGGACGGTGAGTAATGGGTAAGCTCGCCGTCCGACCAAGGACCAAGCCCGGGTAGGTGGCGCGTCGTGTTTCACGCGTCACCGACGGGGCCCCTTACGGGGCCAAATGCCTGCTGGGGTCGCGGCTTTTTTCTTAATCCAGGATACCGCGGCCCCGGAACGTAAAGGGCATCCGAAGAAACACGGGTGGATTTTAGTCAGTAAGAGTCTGACAGTCCCTTCCGCCCCGCCCAGGGCGGGAGGACTCATTTGATGATTTTGCCACCCTAAAAAAAAAAAAAAAAAAAAAAAAAAAAAAAAAAAAAAAAAAAAAGTGGTAGATAGTATTAACTATCAGATAACTAACCGACACTTTATCAGTAACCGGTGAAACTGGCCCTTAGTGTACTTTATTCTTGTTTGTAGTACTTTACTTTCTTGTTTTGTAGTATTGTTCATTAGTAGATTGTTATTGATCGTTGCTTTTTGCTCTTGGGATTAATGTTGCTGATATTTTTTTGGTTTATTTGCTTGCATTACTGCAGAACACTTTGTAGGTAGTCGGCTAGGAAATTTGCTCTAACAAAAGATCGACAACACACTGTGATTTTATTTGCGCGATTTCTGGCGCCATTTCTGTGACAGGGAATTTTAAAAAGCAACACACACTGTAAAAACCGCGGTTGAGTTCCAGTTTTCCGAATCAAAATAAGCGCGCGGAATAAATTGTGCGTGGCAGTGTGTTGTCGGCCTGTGTTAAAGAAGACTAAAGAATCGATCTGTGTTGAAAATGAAATGCTAGACAATGGGTTTACTCATGGAATGACTTCTTATAGCGGATTACTCGTATAAAAAAGTATGTGTGGCACTCGGGGACTTCCGCGTTAAAGCTATTTCATAGCTTTTTTTATCAACTTACGCAATTATAATTATTTATTTATTTTATTTATAAAAAAAATAGAAAAAAATTATCGCCTACAGCGAATATTTAACGAGAATATGGCTAATTGGAGTAAGATTTCAAACGAAACTGCTGGGAAGATTCAGGAATATAGACTATTTATGTCCAACAGTGGACTGCAGCAGCAGAGGCCAGCAGTGGCCTGGGTTGATTCACGAATAAACATTTATAACAAACAAATTTTGATCTCTGGAACCTAATCAAACAATTACTAATGACAAATGAATTGTTTATATGAAGCGTAACAGACAAACATGCTGGCAGTCTTGAGCCCGTCGCCCGGATGTCGGCACCGGTATTTGTGGCGTGACTTACGACCCACATCCGCCCGCCATATTTGCTTTACTTACGCCATTTCCGTTCCCAAAGGCTTGCGTAATAGCTGTTTGACAAATACTTTGAGAATCGATTAGGTTTTCACGGTTAGTTGATTGTTTAATTACTTGAAGATAAATGTGTTTAATCATGGTTAGTGGGCTTAGGCAAGTAGTAATTGGTATCAAAACATATTTTTGAAGTGAAAACTTCTTTAGCGGCGTTGTGCACTTTTTTGGGAATGGGTGAAAAATGTTAAACTCGCGTCAGGACACGTGACCTACCGTATACCTAAATACTGTGGCCAGTATCGCAGTACCTGTGGTACATAATACGCGGAACACTATTTAAAAAAAATCAAATATAAAAAATAATTGGAAAGAAACCGGCGAAAAATTGCCACGGGGGCGTCCAAAATCATGTCCTGGACCCATGGTAACCGTTTGTATGTCGATGTCTCTTACACCCTGTATAGACAAGCTTCACTTAAGTAATACGAACTTTATAAGCAAAAATGTTTCGACTGAAGTTACAGTCTTTATTCTATTCAAATCTAAGAGTAAGGATACCAATATTACAACTAGTTTTGTAGCCCCACATTCATATTCTTAACTTTCTGCACGTCACTCCTTCGCATCCTATTTAAGCTTAAGTACATGAAACCTTAATAACGAAACAACATGATCCAATCTCACTTAACACGATTCAATATCATAGCACGATGCATCTCCGGTTTCAATAACGAGCGTCCGGTAAATTTCCGCAGTAATTCCGGTTCTCTAGAGAAATATCTCACTCGATACGTATTTCAGTTTAACATTAGAATGCATCATAAATTCCCTTAGGAAGCATTATAAAATAAGCAACACTTTTAAAATGAAAAAAAAAAACATAAGTATATTTATTTACTAAAATTTTGCACAAGTGACGGGGCCCCCCTCTAGAGGGCCAAAGCCTGCTGGGGTCACGGGACCGTACGAATTACCGTGACTCCGGAACGTAAAGGGCTATTGAAGGAGACCGTGAATTTTAGTCAGTTCAAGTCTGACAGTCCCTCCCACTCTGCCCTGGGTGGGAGGACTCACTTGATGATTTTACCACTTAAAAAAAAAGTTTTGCACAAATTAGAAAAAAGGCGGTATTTGTATTCATTTGTGCTGGATGGCTTGGATGTCTATGGCATATAGTTATCTTCTACCTAGAGTAATAAATATATTTTGCGTACGGGGAACACTGTCTGAAACATTGTTTTGAATAAATATGTCCTACGGCCTTAGTGCACGAATGACGTTCTACTTATAAAAAAAGTTTGCTTTTAGAAATGGTGCTCGACGCCACCGCCGAATTAGAACTAAACCCAACCCATCCGCTTAAGAACGCTTAAGCTTCAACCTAGGCCCGTAACAAAATTTAATAAAAAACAAGTTATAAAATTGCCTGACGATACTATTTTCCTGTAATGAACTTTTATAGATACGGAAATTCAAATAAACGAACATCCTGATTCCGAACAGTTTGTTAAAATAAATAAGGCACACACTTTAAACAATATTTCGTTACTGCAAGCAATAATAAAATCCGTAAACCATTTCACGTTGTTTTTAAAAAAGTTAAAAGTATGCAATATCCTGTCTATGATGCCTAAATAAAGGGTACACGGTACATCCAAATTAATTTCCTGGAAAATAAAGCAATTCTGTAGCAATAAACCGAGCTTAAAGTCAAGGCAAAGGCAAAATAAAAGGGTAAAACTCTATATACCCGACCTGGGAATCAAATTCAACACCAAGTGCAAAAAATGGTTTTCCCAACCATCTTAAAGTCGGCTTCCAGTCTTACTTACTGCTGCTAAATAACAAAAATACTGGTTGAAGCCACTTCAAAATCGGACAAAGATCTACAAATGACAGATAACGCTCACAGAGCACCCCAAACACGAGTATAACAAAAATCTACTCTAAAATACTGTTTCGATATAATGGACACATATAGTATACTGCTTGTTCTTGTTTCCATTAAAGATCCCTTTACAAAAACGAACTATGTTACACACTATCAGGATAAAGAGACTAAGTGACTTTGTCCATTTAGGCACGCGCCAAGGCTTAGTTGCCCATAAAATTGTGCCAAAAAGGTGAGGATAGGAAGCATCCGTTGGGAAACTATCGCTGTAATCCTATAGACTAGCATGTTTTCTAAAGAATTTTAAGAGTAATAAAAGTTTTAGTAGGTGTCATCTATCGCTTTCTCAAAGGTATATTGTTATAGGACACATTCTTCTAAAAATAAATAATATACAATATAAACGACCGGCCACATAAGGCAGTAACCATACTAAATCGATATGACCACCTTAGTCACAATTAGTTTTCAACACGTCTTTACTCACATCCTTACGTCACAGCTCAATCTGCGATGATCGCAAATGCCTGATTATATTAGAAACCTAAAAATTAAGCGTTAATAGCTTTGAGCACCATAATTATCATGCGCCAAATAGATAACTCAGGTACCTGTAGCTCTATCGGGCCCCCCGTTAGAGGGTCAGAGCATGCCGTGACCCTAATACATAAAGGGCTATTGAAGGATCACTGTAGATTTTAGTCAGTACGAGTCCGACAGTCCCTCTCTTCCCACCCCGTGAGGACTCATTTGATGATTTTCCCACGATAAAAAAGTACCTTTAGCCGGTATTCCATGCCGGTATTGCGGATCTGTCCTAACGGGAAACTGTGACCCTGGTACATAAAGGGCTATTAAAAGAATACGGTGGATTTTAGTAGGTTACCCAGAGCGACAACAACAAAAAAAAAAAACTTTTAGCAAATATTTTGCAGGCTACAAGAAATTGAAGAACATAATATTATTAATCTTCTGAACGACTTAACCTACAAGATCCGATGATAGAATTAGATCCAATATTGTCGTCATTCCCTTGAGACGCGTTCATCCGACCCGTATATTGTATCGTTTTTAGAAAACATCTATTTTTCGTTGTAAGCTTCTAGTTTGATGCTTTTTACGATAATATTGACAACAAAAATCCATTTACTGGCCAAAATCTCTTACTAACGTGACAATTCTAAATAAAGTTTGGAAAGATTTAGCTACCTACATTCAATCACACATTAAGCCGTTGAATTTTATGAAAATTGTTTTGTTTCTGTTTAGATCAAATCAAATCATTTGTTTTAAATAAGTCAATTACATGCACTTTTGAACTGTCAAAGGACTTATGTCCTATTTTTGTACTAGTTTTATAATGAAACTAGTACAGAAATAGTTATGGTGCGACAGTCCCAGTCTGTGAAAGTACCGTAGATGATGTCTCATTATGCAAACGCATACAACTTTAATCTCTTCCAAGTTAGAATGAACAAAATTCTGGGTAAAATCACTCCATCGTCGTCTTTTTCTCTGTCACTTCTGACCCAGACAAGTCTAGAGTCAAGAGCAAACCCATCTCAAGTGCAAAAAATGAGATAGTTATTTGTTTTTCCGTAATGGTCTATCTTCATTCCCTCGGTAATTTCTAGTGGTTGACACTGTTGTCTTTGGTTTCGTCACCAAAAACAATATAGTTTCAGATTTTTGTGGAAAAAAAATATGGAGTGCGCACAGAACCTGCGATCTTCTGATCTTTACTATTCGCGACGCAGGCGTTAATGTATATAAAAAAAAAACAAGTTTCGGTATAAAATTAACAGCTATAGTTTTTTTGTCACCCAACTACGTTTAAATCAAAGTATAATTTTCACCAAAATTATGACCAGCACTGCTGTCCCAATAAAGTTTAATGATCACGCCTAAGTTGGCAGCTACAGCGGTTCCTTTGGCAATAAATTGGACGCTTCAAGGCCCGCCTTAATAACTTTTTGATAATGATATAGAGCTTTTTTCCAACACCCCTAGCCTCACACTGCGGAAGTTTAACTGAATTTACTGGCAGTTTTTGAAGCTATAGATTATGGTAATATGTGTTCTTTGTTGGTGTTATGTGATCTCTTTTTACAATAAGCTCTGATCGATTGTTCATCAATATTTTAGTGACTAAATCAAAAGGGCTCTGTTTGTTTAAATTAAACTATGTTTAAGAATTGAGATTCTTGTGTCTTAGTAGCAAAAACTTAGTCATCTCCACAACGTTGTCAGTGGCATTGCAAAGGTCACTTTCGCTGTATTTTTTTGGGGTAAATAGGGTAATAGTCAGAACAGGAGGTGAAGCATAGTTTAGGATGCAACCCCAAATATTCACCTCACTATAGTTCCGATTAGATAGGCCCACTTAATGATGTTACAGTTATAATATCTTCACATTATGTCCAGAGATATTTCAGAGAATAGGGAGACAATCTCAAATGTTTCAATTTCCTCAGTATTTTTAAAAGAAAGTTTATCTCTAATTGTGGCTAGCATGGCCGTGGCGCGACAGATGTCTTCGATTTCTAGTGCCCGATGGTGGAACATGGTTTGCGAATCAAAAGCAGGTTAAAAAGACACATTAAAGAAAGGATTATTACATTCAGCGTTATATGTAACACATCTCGCTGAAACATCGTTATCCAGAGTCGACAAACAACTTACCTCTTTCCGTGGAAAATATTGAATCGCCGAGCATCTTTTCTCACCGGAAGATCTATGAGATCTGAGTATCGTGCTACCAAAGAGTAATTGGTGTGAAATTGTTCAGGAGTTCAGTCAGCAATTTATTACTAATTGGGCTCCAGTGCAGCTTTCCTACAGCCTACAATGCAACTCCCATATCAATTTACACTAGAAATTGTAGAATCTTCGTTCGTATGTTTCTTGGCGATAAAATAACTTCTGGTTTTACATATGGCGAATAGGAACTTGATAACTAGTAACGATATTTATGTTTTTTTTTTCTGCCTTCAATTTGTGCACTCTTTATGTATGTTATTTTGTCCACTTATTGACTACTTTGTGAATTTTTGGTATAATATATAATATTACGGGGTCTGAAAAAATATAAATGACTTTTTCAGGAATATTTTCTTAATCTTAGCTCAGATTCCAAATGCCTGTCCGGTTGGTGATTGAATTATGAATAATTTAGTAGGACTAATCTTATATGCGTGAATTTATTAGAGTTTGTCTCTTTCGAAAATGAAGGTAATCTTAGACGTATATTATGATGAATAACCTTCTCATCACCCCTTTAGAAACATAAAAACCCTACTTTCATCAATTTTTTACCTGGCTCGAAAACAGGGGACTCAAAAAAACACCAGTTAATTGTTAATTTATAATGATTTTGCTACTATCATTACACCAACAAATCACGGTATACACTTTCTGGCCAGGACTCCGACAGGATAGTGGTTTCGAGCCATGCAACCCTAGTAAGGGCTACCAACGCCAGTCATATCAATCAGCTGCCACCGCATATTACAGATCGCCTATGATGCTGTTGCCTGGGATGGTCCGCTAGCACTAAACAGTATCCACTACCCAAAACTGTTTCCGAACTCAACAATTACAATTCAACATAATTCTACATCTCTAACTTGTAATATTTACACAAATGTATGTAAATAACAAGCACATTGTACTAAACAAGTTTGGCTCGAACATAGCGTACATAAATCAGACTTATGTAAACGGGGGTGAGCCAAACTCACGGCCTGTTTGTATGATGGGACGTTTTTTTTTCTTCGTATTTATTGTTTTGTGTCTTATGAATGACTTTTGTTAAGTTATTGTTTTCATATTCGCTTGGGTGGTAAGGTTATCTGTTATTTTTTTATGTGCATTATTAATGTTGTGTTTAATGTTGCAGAGCAATGACTGTGGGAGTATGAATTTATTGTGCTTTTTCAGCCATTCTATCCTGCCCTGTCTAAAGTCTTCTCTCCACGCTTCATATTTTTCGTAAACCTACGCCACTTCCTATTTCTTGTTAGAATCATAATAGTCATAATGATTAATTCTTCAGTGAGTATTTCTTGGCCTCTTATGGTTCACTACTTACCTTAATTTATGTTGATCTCCGTATTTATTCTATCTGCTTTAGTAACCTTTTAATTTTGTGGGATTACCTTGCTGTGGAGCGTTCAAGGACTTCCCCATGAACTTTATTCCTTTATTTGATATTTTGCATTACACATAGGTACAATGTAGAAAAAACCACTGATAAACCAAAAAAAAATTCCTTCATATCCAAACTAATATTATAAATGCGAAAGTAACTCTGTCTGTCTGTCTGTCTGTCTTTCTGTCTGTCTGTCTGTCTTTTCTTCACGCCTAAACTACTGAATCGATTTGTGTGAAATTTGGTACAGACATAGTTTGGAACTTGAGAAAGGACATAGGATAGTTTTCACTATTCCACGCGAAGGAAGTCGCGGGCAAAAGCTAGTTTACCTACATAAACATAATCCTAAACAAGAAAAAACGAAACAGTAAGATGTCACGCCAGCTGAAACACTTTTAGATCATCAAATAAATATTTACAGACCATTCTTAAGTATTTATCTATTTGTACAACAAGTGATACGACCCACAAAACATTTTAACACTAAATCGCTTCGCCAACAAAAACAAACAATTCTCCGTACTTACAAAACTTGATTCTTTCATATTAGTTGTCGCCATAAAGGCGAACAGGCGTACTATCATAGTAAACCGTACGACTGTATCACAAATAACATACAAGCAATTATGAACCTTATCTTTCTTTAAATAAGAGCGTTAGTGTCGATAAAATTATACAACTATATACCGAATAAAATGCATACGATTATGAATTCTATGGACAAGAGAATAAAGGTGATGGTGTAGACAGTTGAAAGTTGTTCGGCGATTTTATCATATACGCCCGAATTGCCTGTCAGTGGCGAATGTTGTAAATTTTTTCCACCACTTCAATGTTTTTGACTTGTTTTCTGTTATTCGTGGATGGGAAAGTTCTGGATTAATTCTGGACATAATTTAGGAAATACAGATAAAAGCCTTGTCAAACTTTCTCGGGAATCTAGAAAGTTATTGGAAATAAAGGATCAGACGTGACCTCAGGGTTTATAAAACTTTGAAGTACGGTCTTTGCTTTTCACTGGTACGGCTATAATTGTCTCTACTATTGTCTTAGAAAGGACTAAGTTATGCTTGCGGTTTCACCAGTTCGGTAGTTGTACCACGTTATTCTATGCGACAATCCAACTTACAAGTATATGCCAAGTTTCATATAAAAGAGTAACAAACATTCTCACAAACTTTTACATTTATTATAAATAGTAAAAGTAATAGATGTAGTAATAGATACATGGCAAATAACGAAGGCATTATCACGTGTTTTTACATTTTTCTGACGTGAAGAAAACGGGGACTTTGACGTTCATTGATGGATAAAATTAATTCCTCGTTCGTACACTAGAGGTGTTTTTTCATTTAATATACTATTTATGAATTTACGTCGTAAATACTTTAACTACGCTATACGGCCAAATACACGGAATTCATGCAGGGGCTGCAAGTACCTGTAGGCATAGTTAATTTCTAGATACTCAATCAAAAGCTCAACGAAGTAGAAAGTATAATAATATCGTCTAGAATTTCAACGATATATATATCTAGCACGTAACATTGAATTGACCGAAAATCCAATACTATATTCTATTAACATATTTCTTTAACATCAATATCAAAAGTACATCTTTAACAAATATAAGAATACATTTAAATAATTTTCATATCATACTTGTCTGTATTTTCAAATAAAAAGCGAAACTTTTCATATAAGCTTCGCTTACATTCGCTTCATTGCCTTTTCGAAGCATATTTTTTACTTCAAACCTTTATGAATGAAATATATTCATGTAACTTACTCCAATTTCTACCGCAAGCATTACTTTAACTTACTTTATGAACGACTTTTGAAAGATGGCTTTTCACTATTTTCATATGAGTTTTCATTAAATGAAAAAAAGTTTCTTTGTTGTTATTTTGTGGAACGTTAGAATATATTCGTATAAATCAAATAAGCAGTTTTGTTCTCTTGAAAAAATAATCTGAACATGTGCCTTTAGAAAGAGGTAATTTATTAATCGGCTAGTTTTGGCTTCTTCTTATCTCTGTATATGTAAACTGTTTGTCGCTAGTTCGTCGTTGATTACGATTGCTCGTCCTGAGGACACGGTGGAGCATACGGTGCAGGACTGCCCCGCTTGGGCAGAGCACCGCCGTGTCCTCACGACGGCGATAGGCGGAGACCTCTCGCGCCCGGCATTGGTCGAGGCCATGCTGCGGGGCGAGACGGAGTGGGAAGCGGTCGCCTCCTTCTGCGAAGCAGTCATGCCCGCGAAGGAGGAGGCGTGCCGCGTGAGGGAGAGAACAGTGTCCTCCCTCCGACCCACCCGCAGTGGTAGACGCCCACGGCGACGGACGTCGCCAGACGATCTCCGGCCACCGTAGGCGCGGGCATGCGGGCAGCGAGTAATGGGCGACTCGCTGCCCGACCATGGACCATGCCCGGGTCGACGGCGCGTTGTGTTCCACGCGCGCCTCAAGGAGTGTCAGCAAACTGACGGGGCCTGTAGAGGGCCAGAGCCTGCCGGGGTCGCGGGTCTTACCCATCACCGTAACCCCGGTACGTAAAGGGCTCGTGAAGGACACCGTGGATTTTAGTCAGTACAAGTCTGACAGTCCCTCCCGCCCTGCCCTGGGTGGGAGGACTCATTTGATGATTTTACCTCGCAAAAAAAAAAAAAAAGTGATTCATGCGAGAGAAATAAATCATGAAGCCGAAACTAGCCAGATGGTTCGAAAGATCGGTTTAGTGATAAGGCCGCCAATTATGTCATTCTATTTAAAATATATTGTAAATTGTGAATACCTAATAAGGGGTATTCTATCTATCTTTCTATATAAAGTGAATTTTTGATTCTTTTTACATTTTTGACTATGTGTACTGGAAAAAGCGTAAAATATACGTGCATAATACACATCAGTTTACACTAAAACCCCTGTTAAGAATTATGTAAGATATGTATGACACATCGCTGTTATAACTTGTCAAACACCAAGTCAATTTGCATATTTTAAGACCTAGGGCACATCTTAGGTCATGAAATATGGAAATCTTCATCTTAGAAGATCGTAAACATAAATAAAATCATTAACAACAATGTATGCGTATCTCTAATAAACCGGTTAATAACTCTCGGTATCTACATACAGTAAAACAAAGTTTACGAGTAAGACTTAACATAGAATCTAAACTAAGCTGGTAACACACGGCGCGTGAATCACGCGTCATGCCACTGCTCCATGTGAAGGCAATGGTTCGCATCAGAGATACTCATTAAGCATAAAATCAATAGCTTTCTTCGAAATTTCGGACCTTTTTAGACGGTGGAACACCTCTAATTGAGTTGGCTCTGTTTTTAATTTGTTGTAAAAACTCATGGATTCAAAAATAATAGGCAGCAGGGTTCGCTCAAAACTTTCGAGATACTCTGTACGGGTCCGTTGAGTTATAGAATATACCACCAGTTTGTAAATGTCGAATAACTTCTAGGTTTGACGGGAGCACGCCGTGGACAGCCCGTCGCGTCGTAGCGTTTTGTGATATCACGCGCCGTGAGAAGCAAGCTTTAATATGTTTCTGTTTATGTTTACAATTTAGGTATTTATAAATAGGTAGAAACAAAGCTGTTCTGTATTTTTGGTGTAAAGATGATACACATTCCCAGTGAGAGCCATTCTAACAAAAAAAAATGAAAGATATCACCTCTATTTGTGATCTGAATTAACTTCTTAATGTGACAATTAAAAATATGCGCAGAGTTTGATAAATTGGTGCAATTTATATTTATTTATAAATTAGCCACTGATAAAATAATATACCTCGATGAAAAAATATGTTTCTGTCTTATAAACTTGTACCAATCTTTTTGAAATACGTATAGTACTTCAATTAGAATAAACTCGATACCAGCTTTTATTAAGAAATCCCTATTAATGTACCCACAATCCAAATAAAATAATTCCATTCAATAAGCGAACTCCCAATATATTTGAAACTCCAAATAAAAGTACTAAGATTGAACCAAGACACGAGTTTTCACAAGCACTCTTAAGTTCTATCAATTCTATTTATCGTCTGCTTCCAATAAAGGTTTACTCCGAGCTAGATGAAATACTACCAGTACAGTGGTAAACTTAGTGAGACTTCTCCTAGGATTAAAAGGATCTGAATGGAGTTTCTTTATCTATCTTAAGAATTAATCATAGATCTGGAAATAGAAGAACACATTTTGAGTTTATTTCTGGAACAGCAATTTGTATAATTTGGTTATTTAGGGGTGTACACTAAACACCGGAGACGCCCTAGGGGTAATATATCGTGGGGCGATTACTGGTCACCAGAGGCGCGAGCTTGCTGCCGGCGAGTAACGGGTAGCTCGCCATCCGATCAAGGACTACACCCGAGTCATTGTCCCTTAATACTATGTAAGTTCTCCGAAATGGTTATTAATTTATTACATTTTACCAATGCCATAAACTCAGACCATGATAGTGCAATACTATCTTCAATAATAACAATGTCGCTATAAACAAAGTTTCTAAAGTCCACACAAGTTTAATGCCAGGCGAAACCAACTTCAACACGCCATCTCAAGTCCATACATTGTCAACTGACAACAACAAACCTGAATCCGGTAGTAAAGCTAACTTTAAGGTACAGTTCCGAGAGAGACCGCAATATAACAGTTATTTACGATTATAATCAGGAAAACGTTCCCACTGGTGAGACTATGGCATCCTGTCCGTTAGACTAGCTAGGCTGTTATCCACTAGATTGGCCCAGTGTGGCGTTTGTCGTAGATCCCGGTCATTATATTCAAACATTCGCCGACTGTCAGTGCTTTTAAGATAAGCTTTAGCCCCTTCGTACACTACTGGACGCTAATCTATAATAACTTACGACTTTGATATCCAGGTGACTATCGCAATACAAATCATAGACGTTCGTACGCAGGCATGCGTCAATGGATACCAAAGTCGTAAGGTATCAGAGACTTATGTCGCGTTGTGTACGAAGAAGACTTCTATTCTTTCGTTTTCATGTGAGGATATGGTCAATCTCTAGACGTAAAACGTAGATGTATTCTCGAGTGGAGACCGCGAATCGGCAAACGTAAGATGGGACGCCCTCAGGCAAGGTGGAGCGACGACCGTCACAAGGACCCATCTTGCGAAGGGAACAGCTGGATGACATTAGCGCGTGATCGAGTAAAATGGTGTGCGATTGGAGAGGCCTATGTCCAGCAGTGGACGGCTATAGGTTAATGATGATGATGATGATGGTAACCAAGTCCAAGAAGTCCAGATTTTTCTTACGATGATAAATTTTCATGCGCCCCCTTGAACCTGAATCGGAAAACTGTAGTGTATGGGAAGCAGTTTTTGCTAACTGTGTCATTAGTCTAGTAAGTTGTCGCAACGGCGACTGCTGAGCATGAGGATCGATTTTCAGGTCGGGAAAAGTTTTATTGAGTCATTCCATTAAGAATTTCTCAATAGCAACCCCGGAGTCTAGACTTGTAACCGGTTGATGGCAATCCGCTTGCCCCCAAATTATAAGGACTTAAAAACATATCTGGTGAAATCTGGGTATATTATTAGGTACTTCTGTCTAACCCTTCGGCGATCATAGGCGTGAAGTTTATGTCTTAGCCCAACAGTGTGGCACCAGCAACATATTTTCTACAGTGACAAGCGAGGCAGTGGTGTGTTTTATTGCGGTCGACTTCAGAATTGTACCTTAAATAAAATACAGTTCAAGCCAAGTCGAGGTCGCCCATTGATACGCTACCTAGGCAGGTAATAACTTTCTTAGACTTAATTAAACTTGTCTGAGTGGCTTTGGTTCAGAGATTTACCTGTAGTTGGTACAACACTCACAGGCAGTGGAGTTTTGATATTAATTTTACACCAGATTTAGTGGAATATTTGGTTTGGAAGTTTGGTGTAGTTGTTTCATGTTCATTTGGTGTTTTTTACGATTAAGTTTCACTAGCTTTCTGAGCCTTGCTTTGAATTTTATATCTAAATCATGCTTAAAAAATAAAATAACGGCTTAAACTACGTTCGCACGACCGCTTTTTTTATGGGCGTTGAAAAAAGCACCGAATTAGAAGAAATACATTCCCATGTATCTGTTCACAGTTTTTTTCAATCATGATTTTAAATGCTAATCAGTGATATTTGAGTTCAATTTACCTTTTTGTTCCACCTCAGCGTTTTTTTAACGGTCGTTAAAAAAGCGTTCGTGCAAATGGGGGCTTAAAGTGAACTTTTACCAACACTATACAAATAGTGTCCAAATTAAAGTATATTACGATTATACTTACGCACAAGTTAAAATTCCCCGCATTCCTAAAACCTTTCTAATTCACAGCAATCATCCCAAATAATTACACCAACCTTTTCATTACCGCACACGGGAACCCAAATACCCTACAATCCGGCTCATACAAAACTTCTTCCA
Organism: Agrotis puta; assembly: GCA_943136025.2. Classification (NCBI taxonomy): domain Eukaryota; kingdom Metazoa; phylum Arthropoda; class Insecta; order Lepidoptera; family Noctuidae; genus Agrotis; species Agrotis puta. Next base: position 3,862,007 of record OW964168.2, read on the forward strand.
CATTCATTTACTACAAGCCGGAGCCTATAAACTTTAGGGTTCAACCACAAAATATCCAAAAACCGTGATGCGTACGTACGTGTCGTACGAAAAATAAAAACACATCGTGAGCGTTCATAACAAAAGTTAGTCCATTTGCTAACCCGTCAACTAGGTACTTACCTGGACTAAACATAGTCTTAACGAGTCGACATCGACCTCGTTAAGTGTGTAATTAAACCTTCACGTTCATAAGTCCATTCTTAGTCCCTGCTGGACTATAATAGAGAGGGGGAGGAAGGGGGCTTTGATGTAAAGGGAGGGGGTGTGTGTAGTTGAGTTCCTGTTATGTGTTTTGAATTAGATTTTTGTTTTGATGTGATTAATGTATACTTTTATTTAATAGTATTCTTTTTTCACTTTATAAGTTTATCTTGGAAATTACTGCCATGAGTAATGGAAAGTATTGAGACAAAATCTAGACATTTAAGTCTGATATCGATAGTTAATAGTATAATTATGGTGAGCAATGCTCGCGCCTACTTTTATCAAATAAGTGTTGACTTTTGTAAATTTAGTGACATTCACATACGAGAAAATACACTTTTAAAAGTTCTTCAACTTTATCAGATCAGTCAAATTCTTCTTCTTCTCTGACATTATTTTGTTCATTTGTTTATTATTTATCAACTGTCCAATACAGCTCTACCTTGAGCTTTGTAGTTCAGATCTGTGCTACTATTAGTATCTTAACCTCAACTGGTACGGACAAATTGTGCTAACGAGCCTGTGAAGGGACTTTGTCATTATTGCTTGATTGCTCACAAACTTGGCTCGTAAATTGTTGATAGGTAATATTGTATGAGTTATTTTACCAACTCGGACAAGTAGCAATGTGGCTGTTTCAATATATATACTAACTACATACGCCAGCATGTCAACCCCAATCTTTCAAATTTTACCAATCGAAAATTATCCTTCCAATATTGTGATAAGGTTAAAAATGTATTAAAGAAATTTGACTGATTAAGGTAGGTTGATTTACATATGTTTTTTTTAAGTTAAATCTTTACATCACTGAGATTGGTGAAAGTGAATGGAACATATCACAAGAGATTTTTAATTCCTTTTTTAAATTACATGAAACGATAATTCACATCGCTCGGTTTCTTATGGGTTCCAAACACCGTAGAGAACTTTCCTAGAGTCTTAAAGTATCCGTAATCATTGTACCAAAATTATATTAGCCAAAAAAATGTTGTAGTAGTGCAATTAGCCTCCATTCAATAATACACACTACAAATGAACCCACTTACAAAAGAAAACATAATCTTATCCGATGACGTATATCCAAAATGGCCGATTTCCGGTGCGGCCCGCCACTGATTATTTTCAGTGTGTTTTTCTTTAACGCGATCGTTGGCATCCTCCTCTATGAGATGACATTGAGTCAACATTTGACTCGGTATTCTTTTGTGCCAAAGTGGTCTTTAGGTACACGAGTACTCACATAATTTATGTTGTTTGTGTTTTGTATTTCGACATTTGTTTTTTTTTTAGGAATTTTTAGGAAAAATGTGTTGTGCAGGTCGTATGTTTTTTTTTAATTACGAGTTGACTAACTAATGCCCATGGCGTCACGTCGAAAAGGTATCCTTTAAATTGACCCCGGTTATAAATTATATTTGTGACAAAATTCCAAAATACAAATCCGTTTCTACAGTTTTTGTTTGAAAGAGTAACAAACATCCATCCTAACTTAAGCTTTTATAATTTAATTGATTATATAATACTTTATCAACAGTTAAAGATACAATACCATACATATCTAATATCCATATCAATGAGAACAGATCAAAATGTTATCTCCAATATCGTATTATTTTATTGGTATTGTCACCCCAATACTGCTCGTATTACCGGAGGTATATATGAGAATACTAAATTGCCAATAACTGTTACTTTTATCTATACTCAATACTTTATTGCATTCCATAATGTTAAATAAAACAATTGACAGGTGTGTTAAAACATTGAATCAATAGTCTATTTTACTCAAAAAAAATAATTAGTTCAAAAGATAGACTATCAATAAATATTTGACCCGTATGTTTTATTTCGTTACAAAAACCAAAATTGACGAAGATGCAACGCTTCTAAAAATCACAAAACGTCGCTCAGCTGGTATAATTTTATTTTTTATCACAAGCGGGGGCTTAGGTGGAGTGGGGACTCCCAAATTTCGAAGCCTTTTATCTTTGTCAATATTCATTGAATTAAGAAAAAAATACGTGTTTATTATTTTCCAATACTGTAACTGACGGACTAAACAATTTTTTAATTTATTTATGTAGTAAACTACCTCATTGTGGACCCTGTCGGGGCACAGCAAAGTAAAATTAATTGGTAAAGGGAGAAAGGAATTAAAAAGTAAAGAAAATAAAAGTAATCATCATCATCTTTCTGCCCTTATCCCATTTTACTTGGGGTCGGCGCAACATGTTTTTTTTTTTTTTTAAACAAATTTAAGATCGAAACAGTAAAATGGCTTTTGTGGTATTCACATTTTATAAATAAGTCTAAATAATTCCAAGAAATATTTTATTTGACTGTAAAAGCTAAATTAATGTAATAAACAGAGTACACAGCACTCTGTTCATTACATTAATTTAGCTTATAAATAGCCATGCCGAAGTCATTTCAAGCAACTTTATGGTATTTTCTCCTTAATTTTGAAATTTAGGTTGATTGTCCACACTGGTCGTCATGATTAATCGTGCTCCTGACAATTCCACTTTTACACTTTTACGCCGCTGGAAAATTGACAATAATCTGGATCATGTATAGCTTTCTTTATGTGGTAAAATAATCAAATGAGTCCTCCCACCCAAGTCCTCCCACTCCACGGGAGGGACTGTCAGACTTGTACTGACTAAAATCCACGGTGCCCTTCAATAGCCCTTTAGTAAAGCTGGCAGTAGTAGGTAAGCTGGCAATACACTAGCTTCATGCCTGTTGCCTCATTTCATCAAACAGGAAAACCGGTTTCCAGCCATTTATAGAGTCACCATAAACAAAATTCAAAAAAGTCACTGTTGTAATGACTAATATCAAATTAGTTTGACTAAGTAGAGTAAGACTCTGAGTTATTATTATTAAACTTCTGCTTAAAAGCATCAATTTTCAAACACTTATTCTGTCCTATAAATAATTTTTTCTTTGTTGGTAATTAAGTAATAACTTCTAATGTTATGACAGTCGTCTAAGGGACATCTGGAGTTTGGAGATATGCCTAGACGAGTTTCAGTCAAACGGCGCGACAGTTTCCTAGAAATGTATGACTAATGTGAGCAGACAGCCATAATGTACTTATTCACGTCTAGACTGTGAATCACTTTTTTGTCTTTAGTTTCTGTCTATAAATAATTATCTTAATTACTGTACATTTTAAAATCAGAAAAGTAACTACAAACCTGTGTTTTAGGGGTTTCATAGCAAATTGGTAAAACCCTTTTAATTTTTTTATACGTGCGTCTATTTAAATAAACTGGGGATTCCGCCCTACAGTGCGCACGGATATATTCATCATAATGATTTTTTTTTATATAGCACGTATGTATCCTTATCGTTACACCAATCCATTCTGTCCTCTGTCTAATCTAAATACACAAAACGTCAGTTTTAATGTCAGTATGTCATTGAAGACAAAAACTTTGTAGTTACGGTTGCATATTGCATCACAGGTACTCCATATCAGATCAACACTGATACATACCATTAATAACAAATGAACATCTGTCTACCGAACGAGACCAATAATACACATACTGCACAGAGAACCATCCATTAACTCAAAGATAAAAGACGTCCGAACTATTTATAATACTTTATTGCCGGTAATATTTGTATCGAGTTTTATTTATTAAAAACGAATGTATATGTATAACGGACGCCCAGAGCCGACACCAGACGCGTGCGATCTAAATATAAACTACCCGCGTGCTCAGAAAACAACAAGTCACAATATTTAGAAACCGACGCGGGAACGCACGCTTCTAGCAACCGTGTATTCCACGATCATTTCAAAAATGGAATCTTCGCGTACGTGACAGTGATAGTGTTTTGTTTTAAGTGTGTGAGTGATGTGCTTACGGCAATGTTCTCCAACTTCAAACTGCCTATGCTCAAGCAGAAGTCTTCGAAAGAAGATCCTCTATACAGTTGCTACAGGAGCGTTAAAACCAAACCGCCGAAAACTCCAACTCTGTCTCGCGTAAAGCGACATCAAAGACGTAAGTTTGACTATAAACAGCTTATATTTGTATAATGCAAAAATAAACACGGCTTAATGAAGTGCGGGCTTGTTTGTTCGTTTCGTACCAACAAACTTCAAAATTAGATGTTTCTGTTAATGGGATGCGTCGCGAAATTCGAAATGAGCTTTTGCGATGCGGCTGGTATTTGTGTAAGTTGGAGCTGAGCGAATCTGCTCTCAATCCGTGGCTGTACAAGGATTGTTTCTAGTGTTGACAGTTTTGATTAGAGAGGGGAAACGCAGGTGTCTTAGTTTGCATTTGAGCGCGCGTGACTGACGTGCAGACTAGAGGTGCACGTTTATTCCGAGTTTGTAATGCCGTGCCGCCACGCCGCGCCGCCGCGCGTCTCTATTGCACTAACTTTGTATTTGCAGATACCTCGGGGTGTTTAATGGAATTGGAATTGCTTACAATCTAGCACTAGTCTTGTTGAGGAAAATTAGCTCTTCAATTATGTTACTTGTGCGACATAACCTACAAATTTTATTAGACAAGAGTGTGACTGTGAGGCTATAAAAGTAGATTACTAATGAAACGATTGATGAATCGGGTGAAGGATGACATGGCTAGAAATGAGGTGATTACTAAAATGTTGAGTAATATAATATAGTATCTAGGTATATAAGAACACATGCTACGATAAAAAACAAGGAGAATATTATATTAGTGATGATGATAATGACGGACATAAATAATGGCGAAAGATGTACTAACCATTACAACGCCAATGGGAAGTTTTGTTCCCAAACTGTCATTAGAGTCAAACTTTCGTAAATGCTACTGGGAAGTTTTCTTCCCAAAAATATAATTTAAAAATAATAATTATCTTATATATGAATTATTATTATATATATAAATAAACTGTCATAACTGTTATAATTGTCAAAAGTTCTTACCTTTTTTTTTTTTTTTTTGCGTGGTAAAATCATCAAATGAGTCCTCCCACCCAGGGCAGGGCGGGAGGGACTGTCAGACTTGTACTGACTAAAATCCACGGTGTCCTTCACGAGCCCTTTACGTACCGGGGTTACGGTGATGGGTAAGTCCCGCGACCCCGGCAGGCTCTGGCCCTCTACAGGCCCCGTCAATGTGCTGACACTCCTTGAGGCGCGCGTGGAACACAACGCGCCGTCGACCCGGGCATGGTCCATGGTCGGACAGCAAGTCGCCCATTACTCGCTGCCCGCATGCCCGCGCCTACGGTGGCCGGAGATCGTCCTGTGACGTCCGACGCCGTGGGCGTCTACCACTGCGGCTGGGATGGAGGGAGGACGCTGTCCTCTCCCTCAGGCGGCCCGCCTCCTCCTTCACGAGCATGACTGCTTCGCAGAAGGAGGCGACCGCTTCCCACTCCGTCTCGCCCCGCAGCATGGCCTCGACCAATGCCGGGCGCGAGAGGTCTCCGCCTATCGCCGTCGTGAGGACACGGCGGTGCTCTGCCCAAGCGGGGCAGTCCTGCACCGTATGCTCCACCGTGTCCTCCGGACGATCCTCGCAGTGGTGACACCCAGGCGTTTCTTCCCTCCCTATCAGACACAGGAACCTCCCGAAACTTCCGTGTCCGGTGAGGACCTGCGTCATGCGGAAGGTAAGGACGCCGTGACGCCTATCCAGCCACTCCTCAAAGAGGGGTCTTACCGCCGCGATTGCGGCGTGCCCGGACCTCGGTTGCGACAGTCGCTCCCTCCATACTGCCCTGAGATCGCGCCGGAGCTCTTCCCGCCGCGCCTCGACCTGTCGAGGCAGCGGGGATTCGCCCCGGCGCTGCGCCTCCACGCGCCATTCGTAGACGCGCTGGAGGGCAGTCGCCTCCAGATCCCAGGGCAGCAATCCTGCTAGGAGGTTGGCTGATTCGCCGGCGATCGTGCGGTATCCCCGGATCATCCGGATAGCCATGACCCTCTGGCATGCGACCAGCTTGAGTGGTCGCGTCCGGATGCTTAGGGCCCACACAGGGGCCCCGTAGAGGGCCATGGACCGCACGACACCGGCGTACAGCCTCCGGCAGGAGGCGTTTGGCCCGCCGAGATTGGGCAGGAGTCGCCTGAGGGCGCCTGCTGCCCGGTTCAGCTTTGGGGCCAAACGTAGGAAGTGCTCCCTAAAGTTCCACCGGCTGTCGAGGACGAGTCCCAGGTACTTCATCGTCCTCCCGACGCCGATGCGAACCCCCTCCACCGTAATGTGGGACTCTGAACGTGGCGCGTTCAGACGGCCATGAAAGCACATGGCCTCTGTTTTATGCAGCGCCACGTCGAGTCCCAACTGCCGGATTCTTTGAGCGACTGTCGCCACCGCTTGCGTCGCCAGGTCGGCCGCCGCCTGGTGCGACTCTCCCTCCGCCAGGACGAGCGTGTCGTCGGCGTAACATATTACGCCGACGCCGTCAGGGAGGTCGCCGCGCAGCACCCAGTCGTAGCCGATGTTCCACAGGAGCGGCCCCAAGACCGATCCCTGTGGAACACCGCACGACATCTCTCGCCGGTTCCACTCTCCCCGGTGACCGGGGTAGATGACGGCCCTGTCCGTCAGGTAGTCCTCGACTGTGCGACGGAGGTAGGTCGGCACCCGGTGATACCGGAGTGCCTCCCTGATGCAACTCCAGGGCAGGGTGTTGAAGGCGTTGGTGATGTCCAAGGACACCGCCAAGACGACCCTGCCCCGGGATACCGCATCCCCCGTCGTGAGGGCTCTCACGCGCATGATCGCGTCCACCGTCGAGCGCCCCCTCCGGAAGCCAAACTGGCTCTCCGAGAGGTCCGGGCCCACCCGATTCAGGTGCCCGACGAGGCGGTCTGCAATTACTCTTTCAAAGAGCTTGCCCACCTCGTCGAGCAGCACGATGGGCCGGAATGCGGACGGAGAGTCCGCAGGGCGCCCGGGCTTCTGGATCAGGACCAGTTTCCCCGTCTTCCAACGAAGCGGGAACCGGCCCCTCTCCAGGCATGCGCTAAAGAGCCCCCCCAGTCGAGGCCCGAGAGTCCCCGAGGCCAGGACCCAGGCTTTTCCTGGCAGGCCGTCGGGTCCTGGGGCGGTATTTTTGGCCTTGAGCCGTTGTACCGCCACTCTCAGGTCTACCTCGGTCACCTCTGGAGCATCGTAGACATCGTCGTCGCTGTGGTCCGCGTTTGCTTCAGCTTCACCGTCGGATTCCGTCGGAGACGGAGCCATGGGCGGGGGAGTATGCTCTCCCCGCGATGGGAACAGGGCGCTCACCACGTCCTCCGCGAACTGAGGCTGGAGACTCTGCGTCAACGGGGGAGCCCAGGGGCGGAGCTTCTCTCTCACCCACTTATAGGGTCGGCCCCATGGGTCCCCGTCCAGGGTCTCCAGCATCTCCTTGCGGGCCAATTCCTTGGCCCGCCAGATCTCGTCGCGGAGGGCGGTCTTCGCTGCCCTGTAGCCCTCGTACAGCTCCGCCTCTACGGTCGCCGCATCCGGAGGTCGGGTGCGGCGCCTGCGGAATCTGGTGTACCGGCGTCGCGCGGCCACGCACGCCTCGCGCAGCGATGTAAGCTCGCGCGACCACCAGTACAGCTGACGCCGGGCGCGTCCTTGCCGGACCCGGGGCATGGCCATGTCACAGATCTCCGACATGGCCTCCCGGAACCGTCCGGTGGTGACACCCAGGCCTGCACGATCGAGGCTTCAAGGAATGAAAAAAAAAAAAAAAAAAAAAAAAAAAAAGGTCTTACCTTACGGGGACTTTAGACCCCACTTGGCAGTTAACGTCAAAAAATTTTGACAAGCAATCTATCAGATTTAACAGATGTCAAAGCTGACAGTGGGGCATTGTAATGGCTAAGGCAGGCCTTGATTATTCTAGGGTTACAAAGTTGTATAACCACTATAATCTAACATACCGGGTGTTGCTAGCGGCTTCGATTACGTGTATGTCGAAAATTAATCCACATGATCCTAATATCGAGATAAAAGGATATACTAAGTGTTATTCCAATCCATAACTTATTTCTGTAATAAATATCATCCAGATCCGTTCAGCCATTTTGACGTGATTGACTGACAAACATTCATCCAAACTTTTGCATTTATATTATAAGTAAGGACAGATATTAGGTATAGGTAGTAGATGAAGCCAATCGAAATGGGACCATAATTTAAGTTAAATTAGTAGTCTAATCCCTTGATGGCAATCAACCGCATTCTGTATTAATGCCTAGTTAGGCGGCTGAAATCAATTAATATTGCGGAGTGATTAAAAGGCAAGGAGTTCAAGGTCAGTTCTATCTCACTCTTTGTGGACTTCTAGAAACGTGACGAAATTAATTAAGTACCTAATAGACATAAACATAGAGCAGAGGACATAGTAATTTCTTGAAAATAATGATGGAAGGTTAACAACGACACGGTTAGCGCAGTGGCTGAGCGATAGGACAGCTGCGCAGTGTGCTACAGGTTCGATTCCCGCACGGAACAAATATTGGTATGGCCTACAAGAAGTTGTTTTGGGTCTGGGTATTTGTGTATGTGAGTTTGTATGTTTGTAAACGCACCCACGACACAGCAACCCGAGACACGCTGCGCAGCAGTCCCATCGCTTCAGGCTCTACGCTAACAGCCACGTATTATACACAAAAAAACAGACTCGTAACAACTACTTGTAAATAGTTAATATGATTAACGAGATGGCGCTAGACGACTTGTATAGCTCTGTCGCTTTCCCACAGCGGAACTACTCACGCTTTCAGATGTCATGGCAGACCACCTCATTTAATGATTTGTACGATCTACAAGATGTTTTGGGTTTATGTGTTCGTCTATGTGAGTTTAAATATTTGTAAGCGCACCCACGATACAGGAGAAATTCCGAGTACGGGTTCAGGATACAATAAAACTGTTTTAGGAATGCTCAACTTCGGGCATGCGGGCAGCGAGTAATGGGCGAATCGCTGTCCGACCATGGACCATGCCCAGGTCGACGGCGCGTTGTGTTCCACGCGCGCCTCAAGGAGTGTCAGCATAGTGACGGGGCCTGTAGAGGGCCAAAGCCTGCCGGGGTCGCGGGACTAACGAATTACCGTGACCCCGGTACGTATAGGCCTGTTGAAACACCGTGGATTTTAGTCAGTCAAGTCTGACAGTCCCTCCCGCCCTGCCCTGGGTGGGAGGACTCATTTGATGGTTTTACTACGATAAAAAAAAAGGATTGCTCAACTCGGTACAATAACTCACACAAGTCAAACTCACTTCTAATGATGATATCACTAACAAAATCTCTTTCAAATGGGGACGGCCGGAGTTGCGGCTTGCCCCAATAACGGTTTGTTTACTAATACATTGCTATTTATAACTTGTTGCCGTAGTTATACGAGTTAGAATTGATTGCGTTTGCGTTTGTAGGTATAGTTACGAACAGTATTAAGGGAACAGTGTATAAAGACGGGGACGCGAGGTATGATGGGAAATCACACACTTAAAGCGCCATCAGGACGTTCTTTGCAAGCGGTTATTATCAAATGGCATCTTGTTGGCTCTTGGGCAACGTTAGTATTGTGTTAAGTTTGGCTAAAGAGTGTTTGTCCCCATTATCTCTCGCGTCCCCGTCTTATATACTGTTCCCCGGTGTGAGCTTTACTTTCCCGTACCGTCACCGTTCCTCTATTTATTGCGAACCGTTGCCATGGCAACAAAAGTTTTAATTTTCTGATACTGTAAAGAGTATTTATACTTCTTTAATTTATAAACATTTAAAACTGATCCTTTTACATGTCACAATTCATTTATAACATCATGCCTATAATCAAGGGTCAGGCAGAAGTTTAACAAATTAATAGAATATTAGGTGTATAAAGATTTTACAACTTAAATTAGTTGCAGATCCTGACTGCTATGCCGGAGGTCGTGGGTTCGATTCCCACCCAGGACAAATGTTTGTGTGATGAGCACGATCATTTGTTCTGTGTCTGGGTGTAATTTATCTATAATATGTATGTATTTAGAAATATATAAGTATGTTTATCAGTTGTCTAGTACCCATAACAAAAGCTCTGCTTAGCTTGGGACTAGATGGCTTTGTGTGATAGTTGTGGACTATTTATTATTATTATTTATTATACCAATAAAAAAAACTAATTTGTTGGTCGGCGCAGTGGTTCAATGTTCGACTGCTTCGCAGTGTGTCGCGGCTACGATTCGTGCTCAGAACAAATATTTATATAATCTAATGAGCCAGTTCCGGGTCTGGGTGTTTGTGTATGTGAGAATTCCTATAGAAGCCGAGCAGGGGGTGTAACCGGGGAACATCTAGTACTATTATGAAATTAATCTTACCTCAAAGAAGCAACTATTTGTCAACCATTATTTCCCGATGAAATTGCTTTGACAAATATTCTGTTGCCATGGTAATGATTTGTTATGTGATCCTTCCTTGATATAAATTTTGATCTCATTGTGCTGTCGTTGAATATAATGTTACGTAATGTAAAGGGCCTTATACTCGTAACCATGACTCAAAGAAGTCATAATACCTTTTGACAGAAGGCTCTTTGCGTACCTAACGTCTGATAGAGTTACGGTTAACTGTTTAATTATTTTGTTGTATCAATGCATTTGAGTATAAGTTAATACTAATAATAGTAATTTTATTACAGAAATGACAAATTATATCTTATACAATGATTTTTCTTAAATGTTTTGTCTTCTAAAGTTACACACTTCTACGGGTGTAAAAATCAACAAATGAGTCCTCCTGACCTTGTTGGGAGCAACAAAAGGGACTGTCCTTTTTTTGTATTTTAATAAAACGTTGCCCCACACTAGGAATTTCCCCTCTGACGTAGGTGCGTTTACAAACATAGACACTTACCAATTTCATATTATACAATCCAATATTAGTAATCAACTGAGCTCGGTTACAGGCAATACTGCTATTATAATAAGCTCGGTGAGCTGAATTATGGATTCACTAAACGTTCATTTCTGCTTTACCTTCCGGGAAATACAAACTTGATGTTTATGTAACGTTATGCTATGAAACTAACTACAGTTGTTATGATAATATATTGACGTATCAGAGCCCACGCTATTTAGCCCAGTCAACGAACAGTTATGCCTTTGTCAAACAGACAGGCGAAAGCGAAGCGAGTCCGAGGCGATACCGAACCGAAGCGAGACGTCAGTCCGATAGTTCTGTCACGCTATCGGATCGCTTTCGTTACTCTATGTGACTGGATTCAAACAATTCCATACATTACAAGTGAAAACGTCACGCCAGTCTGTTTGACAAAGGCTTTATAAAGGGAAATTCTTAGATACATTTTTGACTTTGTAACTTTGTTAGGAGGTGAACATATCAAAATTTCCCACCCGTAGCCCTTGCGCTGTGGGGGGGGGGGGTTGAATGTAACGTTTTTTGGTTTTTCGCTTATACCTCGGAAACCATGCGACACAGCGGCATAGCTCTCGCCCTGCCCTGGGTTGGAGGACTCATTTGATGAAATGAAATGAATGCTGGTCGTGAGTCAGACGGTCCTGCGGCCGTATAATGACGTCTTAAAACCAGGCTTGTTCCAGTGAGTGAAATAGACAGAGCTATACAAGTCGTCTACGCCACCTCGTTCACTCATTGGAACAAGCCTGGTTTCAAAACGTCATAATATGGCCCCTGATTACGCCTAGCATCGCCAGTGGAATCGCTCAGTCGTCACCGCAGGTAATGCCATTGCCCGGGGTGTTACGCTAGGAGGTGGATCCCACACAGCCTTAAGTCATTATCATTGTGTCTTTTTCCCCGAAAGCTTTACAAAAGTATACCCAGACATAGCCAGAACTTTAAACAACAGACTTAGTTTGCATCCACTAGGTAATCATGAATGTCCTAGGCATTCCTCGGGTGACCTAATTCGATGGCCGGACTAATGTTCGCCTTATTATGCTACTGGAATACTTGGCGCACTGAACTAACACAAAGAGATTTAGGTATTGGAATTTTGTATTGAATTTAAACAGCGAATATTCAATGTGCCAAAGGACTCTGGGCAAGTAGTTATTAATACTTATTTTTTACTAAAAAACAAAATGAACATAATGATTTGATTGCACCAGTGGCTAGATATGTCAAATTATATTATTTTTTAAAATTACGATTTAGAGCCGTTTTCTTGTCGTCTTCTCACGTAAAATATTGTTTGATGAAATGATGATGTCTCCATCATATTTGTTTTTCCTAGCATGCCCTTTCCCATTCCTGCTACTCCATTATTATTTTACAGTACAAAGTAAGGTTGGAATGCTCGTTTTTTTTTTTAAATCAATTATTTACCAATAGATTATCGTACAACATTTCTTTCATTTGTAAAACGTTGCAAACAGCAAGACAAAAAGAAAGAAAAAGAAACTCACACGATACAAAGGAAGCGTAGACATTGTTTTCCAGACTTCGAGTGTCAATTCGCACTGTGAGCATTCGCCTCTCAATATCGTTTCGTTGAAGATCATATACTAGAAATAGTTCAATACGGTATGGGTTCAAGTAACCGTCGTGTTTTCATTCAACTAGTACGATTTGATTCGATGCAGATATTGGTCGGGCGCTGATTGGTTGATTGGCGAACGAATGTTGAATTCTACGAAGAGAGTTGGAATAGACTGGTAGAATTGATTGATTTAGGCACTACATATCTAGAAGTGTTGGAAGATTTAAGTTCTTGTTGCCACAAAATTCTGTGGATTTTTTTATTGCTAAAGAGAAACGGTATATTTGGATGATAATTGTTATTCGTCATTACTCTGATTGGGTACTGAATTGCTTGCTACAATGTAGCATAGGTGTAAGCATCTTGTAAAGATGCTTACACAGGTGTAAGCATCTTTACAAGATGCTTACACCATTAACCCGCGTTATGTCCTTTGATTTGTAAGCGGCACGACTCACAAAATATTTGAATATCTGCTCAGAAATGTTGGCATTTGACTTCAGTTTTGTTAAAACTTTCTCAAAATATTTATTCTAAACCGAGCTCGTAAATCATCATTATGACGTCACGGGCGATAGAAAAATGGCGACCAGACTTGAAAGTGGTTCTAAATAAACCGCTATATTTAAATTAAACTGTCTGTTCCACAACATACGATACTGATCTTAGGTTTTAATTTCAATAAATTACCCAATGAGTTTTTATTAATGTTAATTAAAATATAATGCATTTTATGCACAAAAATATTACATTTTACTGTAGCTTTTCCGAAACATAGGGAATTCATTATTTATAACCTATTTTAAGCCGAACTCACCAATTTATTATGTGATCGCGATTACTATACAATTAAATGAACAGCGTTCAAAAGCCATCAATGTCAATAATTCGTAGCAATAGTGATACAGACAGCAGTTGAACTGAGTTTAAATAATGTGTTGATTGCGTTCATTTTCTTTGATGTCATTCAATTTTTTTTAAACTATGTAGTTAGGTATATTATGTTTTTTATTTTAATTTCATATTAATATAATATATAATGATGTATATTTTACTAATATTATAAATGTGAAAGTTTAAAAGGATGTATGGACGGATGTTTGTTTTCTTTCGCACAAAAACTACAGAGAGATTTGTATGAAATTTGCTACATAGATAGTTTCTGACCTGGCTTAACACGGTAGTTTTTATCCTGTTTTTATGTTCCTGCGGGATAATTTTCGAGTTGTAGCAAGTGGAGCCGCTGGCAAAAGCTAGTTATTATACCTAGTAGCTGTCGTATTATTTCACAAATGTTCCATGAATTTATGGATACCTGTATACAGTGAACCATGTACAAGGAATGTATTAATTCATTATTAAAGCCGAAACACGCATTACAGATGCACGGCCGCTGTGCCATTCAAGGCTTATCATGTACCTACTCTTGTTTACAACTAGTAAGCGTTGCCAATGAATTTCGTGAACCAAACGTTATAAACATAGGTGCTGTAGTTACTTCATTCAGCGTTCAAAATTAATTAACGAATTATTTTCAACCAGTTCTTTTAAGTATTTTTATAAAACTTTATATAGGAATTGGCTCATAGGGTTTTAAGCATTACTCTTGCGTGAGATAAAAAATGAAATGCCTGGTTAATTTCACCCGTAACTCAAAACAACCCGTGACGGACCTATTGTATTTTAAAATAATGTGTTCTTGGTCCGATGTAAACTTGGTATTACTCCGTTATTTCACATGTAATTATAGCTCTCTCTCAACTATGTTAGGGTCGGTTTGCAGTCTCGCCAAATACTGCTAATATACATATATATAGATGGTGCCTGTGCTACCTGCTTTCCGTATGTATATCCTAACTGTTTACCGCGGTTTCACCCATTGCTCGGCATCTGTTGGTCGTAGCGACAGCCTATAGGCTATAGCCTTCCCCGATGAATGGATATTTGACCCTATTCGACACAAAAAAAAAACAATTTGAACCAGTCGTTTCTGAGATTAGCGCGTTCAATCAAAGAAACTCGCCTGATTTATAATATTAGTAAAGATATGGTACAAAAATAAGAACCAACATTATGCAAGCAAAACCACACGCTGAAGTAGTGTAACCCTCTTACCGAACGCGTCTATTGCCGTCAGTCCGTCATTCACTAGACGTCGAAGCTCGCCCCATCGAGAGGGCCAGTTTATTTAAAGGAGATTGCGCAACTCGGCCCTAATTATGGTTTCATTGGACTCGGGCCACGCCGAAAGTCTGAAGATGAGTGTTATGACCGACTCTTTTTCTTGGCAAATGGACGGCGGGAAAAATTCGCCGGGCTTTTTGTAGAGGAAGTGGTTACGGAATGGTTTTTGGGAAGTTTTAAATAGATAGGAGATTTTGAGGTCGGTTTATATAAAAATAAAATTGGTATTGAGGGTAGTTCAACGTTTTTACTACAGTTTTACTACTGTTATTAATATTAATAAGATATATACCTCTTCTTCCGATGATAAACAGTAGAAAATAAATAAAAAGCAGCATTCTTTTTTTTTCTACAACAATTTAAAAGTTTCGAACATGCTTGCAGAAATTAAATGAAGTCAAAACTGCTGAGTATTTACTATATTTATTTTCTGCGTATTCTATAATTAAATTAATTAAACAAGAAACTGTAATTATTCCTAGAATTAACTATGTCCGTTACAGAAAATTTATAGAGTTTTTTTCTGCGTACCGCACTGAACATTCTGTATTTATAATTCTATAAAAGGCATCATACTGAATTTATACCTGCAGTGTGCTTGATGTTCACGTTTTCTTTAGTATTTTTTTTTAACCGTTGCAAGAACAGGTTTTAGCTAGCTAATTAGTTTCACATTTATTTTCTTGTTGGTATTTCACTTTATTAATAGTCAAAGTATGTACAGAAATAAAATAAAAAAACTAAAAAAACACGCTTTAATAGCAATCGAACTAAAAAGTAGAAAATAATTTTTAAGTATAAGAGAGTTTGTGTTACTGCAATATAAAATCCAACAATCAATTATCATAATTAACTTAGAATAAGATTAATATAAATATTAAGATATTAACAAACATTCAAATAAAGTGAAAAAGCGTGGGGTGCTTGATATCGAATGTGATGATCATTTTATTAGTTACTGTTTGCAATATCAGAATTATTATAAAAATATCATTGAGCACCCCACGCTTTTTCACTTTATTTGAATGTTTGTTAATATCTTAATATTTATATTAATCTTATTCTAAGTTAATTATGATAATTGATTGTTGGATTTTATATTGCAGTAACACAAACTCTCTTATACTTAAAAATTATTTTCTACTTTTTAGTTCGATTGCTATTAAAGCGTGTTTTTTTAGTTTTTTTAAACTATAATTTATTTTCTGAATTTTTAGTCTCAAGACGAGAATAAAAGAAATAAAGAAATTAAAATGCGCAAGCGCGGATGCGCGCGCACTATTTCGCTAGCAGTGACTAATTATAAAATTCGAGGATTGAGAACGCATGATCGCGCAGCAATCGTCAGCAGCGACCAATAAGGAAATTTGTCTTTTGAAAGTTGGAGAAGCCAGAGAGAGGAACAGGCCGTATGCAGAAGAGAGCCAATCGGCAGCAAAAGACAGAGAATGACATTTTCATCGGCGATAACATGCTCACTAATCTAAATATATTTTTTACTATCACTCCGCCCGCGACTTCGTCAGCGCGTGTTTCTAACTTCGAACCCGAAATATTATTGAAGACAAACTGATTTCGGGCACGCCGCAATCGCGGCGGTAAGACCCCTCTTTGAGGAGTGGCTGGATAGGCGTCACGGCGTCCTTACCTTCCGCATGACGCAGGTCCTCACCGGACACGGAAATTCGGGAGGTTCCTGTGTCGGATAAGGAAGGAGGAAACGCCTAGGTGTCACCACTGCGAGGATCGTCCGGAGGACACGGTGGAGCATACGGTGCAGGACTGCCCCGCTTGGGCAGAGCACCGCCGTGTCCTCACGACGGCGATAGGCGGAGACCTCTCGCGCCCGGCATTGGTCGAGGCCATGCTGCGGGGCGAGACGGAGTGGGAAGCGGTCGCCTCCTTCTGCGAAGCAGTCATGCTCGCGAAGGAGGAGGCGTGCCGCGTGAGGGAGAGAACAGCGACCTCACTCCACCCCAGCCGCTGTGGTAGACGCCCACGGCGTCGGACGTCGCAAGACGATCTCCGGCCACCGTAGGCGCGGGCATGCGGGCGGCGAGTAATGGGCGACTCGCAGCCCGACCATGGACCATGCCCGGGTCGACGGCGCGTTGTGTTCCACGCGCGCCTCAAGGAGTATCAGCATATTGACGGGGCCTGTAGAGGGCCAAAGCCTGCCGGGTTCGCGGGACTTACCCATCACCGTAACCCCGGTACGTAAAGGGCTAGTGAAGGACACCGTGGATTTTAGTCAGTACAAGTCTGACAGTCCCTCCCGCCCTGCCCTGGGTGGGAGGACTCATTTGATGATTTTACCACGCAAAAAAAAAGACAAACTGATTTTACAATGTTCGCCCGCTAGGGGTTGATTTTTGAAATATAGATAATTACGCATCCTTTATTCGATTGGGAAACTATTTATGCCAAGTTTTGGGTTTGTCGAAGCAAGCAGCCTTCCCTTAAAACTTAATCACCCTTTTTCACCAACTTAGAGGGTGATTTTCGAAAACCCCAAAAACACGTGTTTGATTATTTTTTATCTAATTTTTATATACTGAGTTTAAAATTTATCGGTTAGCGCGTTATGATTTTCCCACACAAACTTTAACATCGTCTAGATTACCAAAGGAGGGTAGTTTTAAAAAAACGAACAATTCCCATCTTTTTTGTTTACTTTTACTCGTATTCGTACCAAGTTTCAAGTTTATAAACCTAACGGATAAGATTTTACATACAAAGGTTTTTACCCCTTTTCACCACCTTATAGGTAGATTTTCGCAAAATCCCTTCTTAGAGATCACCTACATAATGAATCGCACCTACCTTCCAAAATTCAGATTCTACGTTTAGCGATTTTAGATCCTTCCCTTTAAACTTGAATACCCCTTTTTACTAACTTGAGGGGTGATTTTCGAAAAACCCAAAAACACGTGTTTAGTTATTTTTGATCTAATTTATATATACTGAATTTTAAATTCATCAGTTAGCGCTTTATGATTTTCCCATACAAACTTTAACATCGTGAAGGTTACCAATGGAGGGTAGTTTTAAAAAACTATTAATGTCCATCTTTTTTATTTACTTATACTCATATTCGTACTAAGTTTCAAGTGTATAAACCTAAGGAATAAGATTTTTCATACAAACATTTTCACCCCTTTTCACCCCCTTAGAGGGGGATTTTAATATAAAATTTATGATATTATTGTATTGTCATCGGCCCTTGACCGCTGTGCAAAAATTCAAGTTAATCAGACTGCTGGAAGTGGGTGAAAATGAAGTTAAAAGATTCCGTTACATACATACATACATACATACATACATACATACAGGTCAAGCTAATAAAAGCGTGTTAAAAACATACTACAAATGACACCAAAAAATGACGCCATAATGACATGATAAAATGTTTCAAGGGACATCACTAAAAATGCACGTCAAACCCCTTAATAGCCGTGTCAACACGTAAAAAACTACGGCGATCCCAAAACCAGACTGATGTATTATAACCCCGGAACTAAAGTGTCGATCCAGAGACGTGCCTTGAAACCCAACGAGTGTGCCTGAATAAAGCGAAGGGCATATGTGGAGACCATGTTGAGATAGGTTGAGAAAATGAAAAATGGATGACGAGAAAAAATTATGGAAGGGTGACATGCGTTTTTTTTTCTGGAAACTAATGAACCAAAAGTCATTTCTGCCCAGTTCCAGGGTTTATTTATAAACTACAAAGTAATAACAAAAGAGTAAAAGAAAAACAAAAAAAAAACACTATCGCCATTTTGTGTTCATAAAAGATGTTGATACGGTTTTTATTATTTTGAGTATTTATTCCAAAATGCATTTATTTACATGTTGTTGGTATTCTAAATTTTTCAAAGAAGTCTTAAATACGTCGGTGATCTTCTTGCCATTGTAGCAATTTGACACCCGTGTAAAAATCTGAAACCACAATATTTAACTGTTACACACTGAAATCAGAAAGAAAACACCTTGTAAAATAAAAAATCACGAATTTTACACTAGGCTTAAATCTTTCCCAATTTTATGGCTCGTCCGTTTCCTCGCACCGACACCTCTGACACCAGATGTCGCACCACGTGCTTCATACAAGTAAATGTTTCCAGTCTTACGCCTAAAAGAACAAAGGGGCCTTAAAGCAGCGATAGGGTTGAATAAAAATTTGTGGCAAAAAGATACGTAATCTTTTACATTTTTCTTTTGTCTCATAATTATTCAATTATACATTTACGTAGGCATTAGTGTTTTTATTTTTACATTACTATTTCTCATATCATTAACTCAAAACCAATATAAATACATAATAATATTATATTATGTCTCTGTTACAATTGGGGTCGCGGGACTCACGAATTAACGTGACCCTGGAACGTAAAAGGCTATTGAAGGGCACCGTAGATTTTAGTCAGTACGAGTCTGACAGTACCTCCCGCTCTACTTTGGGTAGGAGGACTCATTTACCATTTCGATGATTATATCATTATGTCTCTGCTACCATGTCCTATGTGTTTCGATTTCCCTACAAATAATCATATTCTGCTCATTTTGTTGGTAGAACCATTATTTTGAATCTTTCAGGACTTAAACAATAAGCCAAAGGCAGAGTTGTGCAGTGGTGACTGCCTATTGGTCAGAGAAAATATGAGTATCGACTCGTAAAAAAGAAAAATAAGCCGAAAACATTTTCGTTTAAAAAAAAAAACGTTGTCCCACACAAGGAATTTCGCCTGTGTCGTGGGTGTGTTTACAAACATAGAAACTCACATACACAAACACCCAGACCCGAAACAACTATTTGTAGGTCATACAAATATTTGTTCCGTCCGGGAATCGAACCCAGGACACGATGCACAGCAGTCCAATCGCTCAGCCACCATGCCAACCGTACCGGGAAAATTATTTCATTTGAAGAACATAATATATTATATTTATTTATGACTACAATAAATGTCAATTATAATCAAAGTATAAAAAGGTCTGCTTCTTAGAAAGACAAAGAAAAATCCGTCAGCCAAAAGAGTACAATCACAGATAAAAGTCACTCATAATAAAAATCACTTCAAATAATAAATATTGATATAATCCCGCATACTGATATTATGTAATGAAGATGGATAAGTGTCGGAGCATTTATACCAAAAATAATAATATTATAGGACAATGGCTGTGTGGGATTGTATTATCATAATAAGAGGACTTCTTGATAAATGTAATGATAGCTTCGACTAACACCTTGTTGGTTTAGTAGTTACAAGCTTAACTGCTAAGCATGATTTTGGCTTCGATTCTTATGTCAAAAATAATGTTGTTCAATGGCTCATATTCTGAAATTTTTAAAACGTTTTCACCTATGTTTTTTCCTGTATCGTGGGTGCGTTTACAAACATTTCAATTCACCAGCCCATTCGTGCCCATTCGATAGCAATATTCTTGCCTTCAAACCAACAAACTCTTCAGCTTTATAATAAACTAGCGACCGGCCCCGGCTTCGCACGGGTGGACATTTATTTTTTAAGCTCTCTGAAAAAAAAAACGGGATAAAATTTATAGCCTATACGGATTCGGAAGAATCCCTCTAAGTAATGGTAAAAGAAATTTTGAAATCGGTCCAGTAGTTTTTGACCCTATTCAATACAAACATACAAAAATACAAAGGTTTCCTCTTTATAATATTAGTATAGACTAGATGTTGCCCGCGACGTCGTCTGCGTAAACGCTATACAGCACCAAAAATACATAGGATAAAGTTCACTGCTCCTTCCCCGAAGGTGATAGCGTGATAATATGTAGCCTATATGCTGACCCGACTTCTTAATAATATTCATGCCAAATTTAAAGTAAATCCATGCAGTACTTTTTGAGTCTAAAAACTATATTTTTGTCTTCGGTATCGATTGTAGATCACACCCCAAGTATTCTTTAAAAAAAAAAACGACTGGTTGCCTTCTGGGAGTGCCGGCAGAAGTGAAAACTTGAATAGTAATAAACAAACACGAACATTCGCGCAAGCGCCCTGGGCCGTCTTACGAATTTTCGATCAGGTCACGTGTCCTGACGCGAGTTTAACATTATTTACCCATTCCAAAAAAAGTGCACAACACCGCTGAAGAAGCTTAACTCTCCTACCATTTTATAACATGTATAGATATTAGGTAGTAAGTATAGATACGTATAGATTCACCTTCAGAATCACAAGTGTAATGTTACTTTGACTAATGATCCAACCACATTGATATGCAAACGTTACAAGTAATTATTCAATGATGGGAATCACATTAGCTTACTAATAGGTATATTGTAGAATTCCATTAGGTATGGGTTATGTAGATATTAATTGACAATTTGTGATAGTAATTTGTAAATTACGATAACAAATTCACAAAGACGATCGTTTCCAACAGTCGAAATCAATTAGTCATTTATATTTTGATGGCACGGTTAAGCCTTTGTGAAACAGACAGGCGTGGCGAATGCGAAGCGAGGCGTTTTTATTTGTAATTGTTTGCATCCAGTCACATAGAAAAGCGAAAGCGATCTGATAACGTGACTGAACCGATACGAAGACGTGGCGAAGGCGTATTTGCTCTGTTTGACGTCGTTCATAAAAAGCCAGCTAATGCAACTGCTACACCTCGGTTTTCTGCACCCAGTTTGACGTCTCGTATCGGTTCGTTATCGCCCCGGATTCGGTCCGGTTCGCTTTCGCCTGTCTGTTTAACAAAGGCTTTAGCGCAGTGGCTGAGCGATTGGACTGCTGCACTGCGAGTTGAGGGTTCGATTCCCGCACGGAGCAAATATTTGTATGGTCTACAAGTAGTTGTTCCGGGTCTGAGCGTTTGTGTGTGTGAGTTTTTTAATATATGTTTGTAAACACACCCACAACACAGGAGAAATTCCTAGTGTGTGATATGATAAGCCATAGGACTAATTAGGTAAAAAAAAACTTACAATGGAATCCCACAAAAGAAGCACTAATTATATCATTATCTGTCTTTTTTGGCTATACTGTAAAAGAAGTAGAGGACATTTTTTTCACGAATTAGAACCTATATTCTTCGGTGGTATGTCGCGGGTAATGTCTTACAAGGTTACCGCGGCCCTAGAACGCAAAGAGTAATTGAAGAAATAGGATGTCTTTAGTCGTAACTCATAAAGTCTTATAAGTCAAATATTTATTAAATACAACTAAAGTGTGAGATTTTTAGGGTTCCGTACCTCAAAAGGAAAAAAACGGAACCCTTATAGGATCACTTTGTTGTCCGTCTGTCTGTCCGTCCGTCTGTCAAGACCCTTTTTCTCAGGAACGCGTGGAGGTATGAAGCTGAAATTTATATCAATTACTCAGGTCTACTGTCCCTTGAAGCTGTGAAAAAATCAAACTTCTAAGCCAACGCAATCAAAAGATACAGCCGTTTATGCCGCAAATTTTCGACACTTGCAAGGGAATCAAAACCTACAGGGTGCTTCCCGTGAACTCAGAATCTTGAAATTTGGTACGAAGCAACGTCTTATAGCATAGATAAAGAAAAAATTACGAAAACCATAAATGTTTAGTTACATCACATAATATATATTTTTTAATAATTTTAAACTTACTACCCATTTCCTCATTTATTCATTTATTCATTTATTCATTTATTCACTTAACAATTTACATTGTGTTAGAATTTACAATAAAATATACATAAAAAATTAAATATCAATACATAATAAAACAATACTCGTAATTTTATCAATATCAACCAAGCAAATAATCCAAATCTAGTAGGTACCAATTATATCAAATTAAATTATAATTAATTATTAATCAATAGTTCAATACAAAATAAAACAATACTCGTAATCACAAAAAATAGGCAAACAAGAAAAGATCAAATACATAATATCCTCAATCAAAAGACTGTTTACATGTCCAACCACAAAATCTCAAGAACAACCTTGTCCAAATATCGTGAATTAAACGAAATCAAATATCAATTTAATCAATATCACCCAAGCAAATAATCCTAATCTAGTACCAATTATATCAAATTAAATGTCAATTTAATCAAAAGTCAATTAAATCAATATTAACTAAGCAAAAAATAATCAAATATAGTACCAATTATATCAAATGTCAATTAAATTAAATGTCAATTAAATAAATGTCAATTAAATCAAATGTCAATTAAATTAATTTAATTAACTGTCAATTAATCTAATGCAATTAAATTAAATATTAATTAAATCAAATGTAAAGTAAACCAAATGTCAATTTAATGAAATGTCAATTAAATTAAAAGTAAAAAAAAAAAAAAACAAATTTCAAATTACTCAAATGTCAATTAAAAGTATCTAAATGGAATATCAAAAATATGTAAATCACAAAATCATCTGGAGTCATTCGACATCAAATCGGATACAGAATATAAACATTTTTCTAGTAGGAAGGCTTTCAGTTTTGCCTTAAATAAGTTTGTGTTATAAACCAAGGATTTTAGTTCGGTAGTAAAATCCTCCATAAACGCGTAGAGGTATTAAATTATTCACATACACACGTAAACCTTGCAGGTTTGTACGGAACCCTCGGTGCGCGAGTCCGACTCGCACTTGGCCGGTTTTTTTTTAATTTCACCATTCATTTTAAATTGACAGCCAAAAAAACTCTTAAAGCCGTCAATATCCACACTCCATAAAACAAACCAGTAAAAAGTTTTTATACTGCCCAAAGTTCTAAGACAGTTCGCGAAAAATTAATGCATACCAAACTAGGGGGGCTACCATAAACTAACTACCCCAGAGCGTGCCAAATCGCAGCAGTCTTGCTCGGTGATGGCTTTTCCTATGATTGTCAACTTCTTTTAACTAGTTCAGGGCTTGAATTTTCCAAATCCTTGTTAATATGGCATTATACCTATAAATATTCCAAAAAAGGTAAAGCAGTCCATCCAGTGGTTTGGGCAGTGTGGATAAACGGTTTTATGATAGATTACTGGCATTTACCTTCAGCTAGCTATTTACGATACAGGAGAAATTCCTAGTGTGGGGAAATGTTTAAAAAAAAAAAAGAAAAAGCTTTACCTGTGTGGAAGTCAAAAACTATCCCACAAGAACGTTATGCTGGGATAAAAGGTAATCTTCGTATTAATTCAGGCTATAAACTGTGTATTCAAAACTGTTCAACGGTTTTTGCGTGAAAGAGTAACAAACATCCACTCATCCTCGCAAATTTTCGCATTTCAAATAGCAAAAAGATAAGATAATAAGAGGTGGTGGTACACACCCAAGTCTTGTAACCCGGCGGTAAATTATACCGACGACGGATGGTAAGTAATTGGGATTATGGTAATGAGGATAATGCACTGGCAACCGAGACGATTGTACACTGCGCAAGATTTTTTACGGCTACCCGGAGATGAGTTGCGTCTGCCAGACTTATACAACTCGTTTCGTGAACTACTTACTGGAATTAAAATTTAACCGTAGGTCTTTGTTGGAGTACAAATTTTGTGTCCCTATTGTGGATAAAGGGGAAAATTTGAATGTGTATTGTCGCGGTTAGGTAAGAGTTGGACGCCATTTTATTTTTCATGTATCTTTGGTGGAGATATATTTAAAACAATAGGTGTATGAAAGAGAGGCTTACAGTTACGAGACCATAGTTGTAAATACGTGGAAAGGTTTATTATTGATCAATATTCTTGCAGTCATTCTATGAGAAGTACTTTCGTATAGAAATTCGATTACACATTGTAGGTACTTTTATCTTGCAACACTCAAAACAATTTTGCGATTATATTTTTGTATGTAGACAACACTTCTCGTAGTGTAGGTTGTTACGAGTAGCTCGAAAAACATTTAATTCTAGAAACACCAGCGAAAATGCTCGACCTAAATTTTTCTTCGAAAAACAATAAGTTACACTTCCAACCTTATAAAGAATTGTAACCACGTACAGTCACCGACAGTCTCATTCCGGGGACCATATTAAAAATTCCACTTGAAACACCGTTCCCACCTGGTGGCTTAATGGACCAACAAAATACGAATACAATAAAATACATTGAAAATAAAATTTGGTTCGGTAGAAGCATTGAACTGAGTTAGAAAAAAAGTCTTTTCTCTCCCGGACACCCTACAAGGCGCCTGTAAATGGATTATTCATTTGATTATCGGAGCAGTCGTAAAGAAATTCAATTTTGGGTTCCACGAAATTAAATTTATGAAAACTCCTTTTTTTACTGCAAATAAATTTACAGCTGGGATAAGGTTGACTTTGTTCGAGTTACCGGTTACTTGTAAATGTGTAAAACATGCGTCAGCGGTCTATTACATGTGAATTTTTGTATGTGTCGACAAACTGGAGCTGGCAATTTTATAGTTGCGAATGTTTCCATTTACAATCTTTCGAACATCGACTTTTGAATCTCAATATGCAAGTAACAATACGACTCAGAGGCACTTAACAATTTTACCGATCATCGCCTTTTTTTGGTTATTTAAATTATCTAGGGTTGTTACGCAGTGGGTGCCGGACGGGCGTCGTTGCCGAGGGAGGCCTAGGAAACGCTGGCGTGACGACCTAGACACCTTCATGACTAATTGGCCGGAGAAAGCCGCACACAGGGAAGAGTGGAAAGTTGTGGGGGAGACCTTTGCCCAGCAGTGGGACAACACAGGTTAAAAATATATATATATATATCAAATGACACCTTTTGCCCTGGCTTGACCGTTAGAACTGTCCCATTCTTACTGAATAAAAGTCCACCTTGTTTCTCTCGTTTTTCTGATGATGACTCGTGATGATCAAGGCATTAAATCTGCCTGTTAAGTCTATTAGAAATATGAGGAACAGGTTATAAAATTCCTCATTCATGTTTGTAAAAAGACGATTCTTCAACACGGGTGTTGTGTCTTGTAGACTACTGCAGTACTTTCATAGTTATTTTGACTTGTGATGGGGACTCTATTAGCATCATTTATTTTTGAACATTTTTTTTGTTTTTTGTCTATTCAAAAATTCCTGTAACTGCCGTTTCTTGAAATAATAGCTTTGATTTTTTGTTTGTCCTTTATTTATTGTCAAATTTTTCTACAATTATTATGTTATGTTCATTATAATGTAGCAGAGAAGCTAAAATCACGTTAAAGGGCTTTGATTTTAACTCTTAATTTACTCTTTAGACTTCGCTATTGTTCTTATTCTCGATTCAATTACGTCCTCTACTAGTCTACATTTCTATGCTTATTTAAGTATTTAGTAATGACTTAGGAGTTCATAAATGGTTAACCAGTGTTACTTAAAATACCTAGCAAGTTGTTAAAGTGAAGTAAAGAAATATGCTCGCTCTTATTGGTGTTTTCAGTGTTCGACTAATAACTTTCAATGACTCGTGCTTTTCTTTACCAACTCAGTCGTGTTTTTCTTCGTTCTTGGTATTTGAGTATTCTGTGTTTGTGTTGCTTTTTTTTTATCGTGGTAAAATCATCAAATGAGTCCTTCCACCCAGGGCAGAGCGGGAGGGACTGTCAGACTCGTACTAACTGAAATCCACAGTATCCTTCAATAGCCCTTTACGTTCCGGGGTCACGGTAATTCGTAAGTCCCGCGACCTACTTGTGTTGCTTTTAGATAACTCTTTTTATTTTACTATCTATACTCAACTGTTAACAAGAAGTAAGTTTGGCTGTTGAACATAATCTTCGTAACTAGTGATTGGAACCTGAAACTTTTTTCACTAATTTAACTTTGTGCCTTAGTGATGGCATGATTTTTGACCATATACGTTGTCGATAAAAGATCACTCTTTTCTTCTTTCTTTTAAAAGCAAGTACGGGATGTTTATAGAGTGTAAAAGCAGGTATAAACATCTTCTTGAATTTTTCCATAAAAAACTACCATAACGAAGCACTTTATTTGAAACAATTATGTATTTTTCTGAAACGTGACAGAAATAAAATAAATAATGGTTCTAAAGTGCCTAATAATACTTAAAAAATTAGAAGCTGCTTGAAATAGAGTTTTAATTTGTGCGCTTAATTTAATTTGCAAACTAAATTAATTTAACAAGTCAAAGAACAATAAAAAGCCTTTTATATATTTATAATTCTAAAGAGTTCAAGAGTTAATAATAATTCAAGGTGAAGTTTTTAGAAAAAATATTTACATAGTTTAGAAACTTTAAATAAAATTATTCCATTAAAGTTTACTAACATTCATAATCAAACTATCGCCTTAATTTAACTATTAATGAAATTGTGAAAGTTTCAATGTTTGTTACTCAATCACGTCAGATTGACTGAATGAATTTAGATGGTTCAGATATACTCGTAGATTATGGTCTGAAAATTATTCAGACCATATCCTATATCTGAACCATCTTAATCGTAATCCCAGAATAACCGGTATTATTATAACCGGTTATTCTGGGATTACGTTTTTGTGGGATAATTTTCGAGTTACTCGCGGGCCAAGCTTGCAACTGCTAGTTGTGAAATAAGTACGATGTTCTTTATCAAGCGTTACAATAAAAAATAAACAACGAATAAAAAATGGTACTAATAATGTCTATGTAACGCGCAATACCAGTTAGCAATCTCAAAGCTACAAAATACTATCTCATACCTAAAAAACTGGTTTATACCCTCAACTTTGCTTTCTTTGAAGTACTGATGTACTGAAAATAATTACCTCAGCAATATAAGGTCCATATTATGCAAATAAATTGCGTCTCAATTTTTGTTTGTAAGAAAGAAATAGAAAATATATATTGTTGTCAACTTTATTTCGCCCAAAAGACAAAATAAAGTATTGTTGCTTGCCAGTATTACCTACAGCATAATGATGTCTAGCTTTATATTTCTAGAATAACGAAATTATTTATCCTTAAAGCTATCAAATCAAATCAAATCATTTATTTCAACTAGGCCAATTACAGGCACTTTTGAATTGTCAAAAGACATAAAATATAACTAGTACAAAAATAGTTATGGTGCTACAGTCCCAGTCACAAGACATAAAAACTGTGAAAGTACTGTAGGTGCTCATTCCAAAGCGTAGATCTCTATGGAGAAGAATGAGCAAGAAACTCCATGGACACTCTTTTTCAATTGCCAAAATTATTACAGAACTTTTGTTACATCATTCATCATCAGACAAAGTCTCGACAAAGTCTAAACCCCAGTTTAAAACGTCAATATGTACGTAACATAATTGTCAGCTGTGACCAGAAAGTGTCACTTGTCAAGTCAGGCGACGGATTTAGTCGTAGAGGCGACAATTAATCGTTGTGCATGACTGTACCACTAACTCGCTTGATTTGACTCGCAATTGACTTTTGTGAAATCTCTCGAGTGTAATAAATTCTGAAGTGAGTTTTATGATAATTTTTATTAGAAGTACTTCTAATATTTTTTATTGTAGCAGTGTTATTATCTTTTCTTTATTATAATTTATTAAGTTAACTTAGGTTTTTATTTTCACTATCTTCACTCCACATTGTGATGTGATAATGTTTTTTATTGTCATTTATTTCTGACATATAATCTCAATAGACAAACATAAATATTCAATGACATAAAATAGGTTTCATACATTCGTAAAATTCGTGGTAACAAAATGAATATGAAAACATAATATTAGCACCACAAAATAAATAAAAAAATAGAAACCTACATAACCCACCATAAACCAATCGCCTATAAAGCCCCTGCAGCTTGCTGTGATACATAAATATTACATATCACGCAAACAGAACCACAGATTGCCCAATTGATTTTTTTCTGAAATCATGGAACCCAAAAAAAAACGTTAAAAATGAGCAAAGTAAACGTTGACATAAAATTTCTGAGTGCATATGACAGTTGTTTCTACACGAATAGACGCAGACGACAGGCAAAATAAAAAGTAAATGTCTTTTGTTATGAACTATACAATGTGCATTTTTGTAAGTAGTCGATAAGACCGCCATTGTAACCATAGATTATGCAATATTGTAAAGCAGTAGTTTTAGAATTTTTGGTGTACAATAAAGTATATTCTATTCTATTCTAGAACGCTGATAAGCTGTTTAATAGCGGAGATAATTTAAACTCTGAAATCTTGAATTCTAGTATTTTACTGTGCATAATAAATAGCCCGTGATGTTCCTGTAAGTAGGTGTTGACTGTTATTCACCACACGGGCCCAGTGCGCGTAGGAAGATGTCACATTTCTTAAATTTTTTCGTTCTAGGACCTTGCCTTGCCTTAATTACAATGATATCCTTCTTCATTTTGAGAGCAGTGTGGTGATGAAATAAATTACGGTTGGCTAGGTTTGAAACTCACGACCTCATAACTCCAGTCGGTTACAAGCATTATGCACGTTCATAATAAAACAAAAAACGATCATCTAACCAAAAGTTTTCGACAACGATATTTAATTATAGAAATATACTACTCAATCATCAACTAGGCTTGTCTAGCACATGGTCTCTTTTCAAATAGACGGTGCACAGTGGTGCCACCTTTAGGCCACAAATAGAAGTATTTATAGACCCGGAACAACTACGGTTGACACTTACCAAATTCATTGTTAAGGCTTTATTTCTCAGTTGTTAAGGGGCGTCTGAAGTTTCACGAAGTTTTGTATCGCTCTGCGATGTTTAAAGGGGTTGGTTTTGAAACTGTTTTGTTATGTTCGTATTTATTTTGGACAGCAAGTTAAAAGTTAGAATAAAGACGTTTTATTCTCTTTTACCCTTATTAATAAACACGAACTAAAGTTACGCTAAAGTTATTCCTTAAAAATGTATAGTTAGACAGAAGATTATCCTGGTTGTAAATTTAGTTCAAGTTTTTTAATTAGGTTTGTTGGTAAAATGCTAAAATTCATTTACTTTTAAAATATTCTATATAATAAATGATTGTGGTCTCTCTCACACATCTAAGAAACTACTGCCTTATTAAGCCTAGAAGAGAAACATTCGGGTTTAATCTGATTTCAAAAGCAAATTTTTATGTAAACTGTTTTATTGAAGTACTTATTTCTAAATGTTTTTGTAATTAAATAGGGTCAAGGTTAGGGCTAATTAAATAGGCTAAGGTCAATGAAGTGATCGCGGGATTTATGATTTATCGTCACCCCGATACGTGAAGGGCTATTGAAGGAAACCGTGGATTTAAGTCAGTATGAGTCTGACAGTCCCTTCTGCTCTGCCCTAGGTGCCCGTCCTCAATTTGATGAATTTACCACGTTAAAAAAAGGTCAATCAAGTAAGGACAAGGTTTTTAAGTGGGCAAGAATGTTTTCAAAAATCTCGCGGAGGTAGTTTCTAAATATTTATCAACCTACATGCCTTGTTATTAAATATTTTAACATACCTTTCATGTAAAATATTGAATCGAAAATAAACCTTCTGCTTTTAGAGCAAATCCATTGAAGAAATTTTACAGATTGGGGTAGATTTATGTACTGGCTGTACATGAATATTCAAGTACTCATCCTGAAGCGAGTAGACATATCAAGGTCTCAGACAAAATCGTATGAATAGTTTAAAAGCCTAGTCTACAAGTCTTGATATTCACGGTAACCAGACAACGCAACATACCAAAGGATTTGTTCAAACAAGCAATCACGTCACCACACTTACTCTGATTAAGTCCCAGCTTAGTTCTCAACCTAGCCTTAAGTCCTAATCAAAAATTCTCTTTGTGTATGACAAAATTTCTAAGCACTGTGAGGAGGTGTTTAATCTCTGATGGCTTGAGGGCTCAAAGAGAATTGAAAGCCTCGATTGTTGAGTATGGCTTGAGTAAACATTAGGTATTGGTAGCACATGGATTACTAAGGATTGTGATTACACAATCGATAGAATACTAGATACTTTGATTCTCAGGTATCAATACTAGGTAAACTAGGTATTATCTAGTATAATCAGGTATAATTTAGTATTCTATTGCAGAAAAGAATGGTGGAAAAGAACTCATTGTTTTGATAGTACTGAAAAAATAAAACTTGTTTAGGACCTCCTGGCTGTTACGGTTAGCCAATGTTATTCATGGAACTTTCTTAATTGTAGTCAAATATAGATAAATGTCATAAAACCCTTCATAAAGAAAAAATAATTTAATAATTCTTTTATTTTTAATCTAAACTTAAAAAAAAATTATAATAACTTTTCTTATCCGTAGCGCATTGGGTCCCGTAGCACTGGTGCTACGGCGTAGCCATAAGAACGCTTGCTACGACGTAGCACTAAAATGTTTTCCTTCACAGATATACAAAAACTAATTCTTCAACTGTTGAATAAACCTACATTCATCATTAGTCATTCTCAGCCCTCTTTTCAGAAAATAGTCGATGTCTTTAAGCACAATAAAATTGCTACCCAGCACAACTCCCCCTTAACAAGCAGGGGACATCGTTAGCACGTATCTATAGTCCGGAGCATCTATAGCTACGTATGTATAGTCGGCCGAGAGGAACTTTAAGCCGGCCATCTGTTCAGAGTGCCGATGTCCGGCCTGTCTCCACGAACAACTTGCTGAATTTACCACTTGCAATCTTTAATTTGTTGGGTCCAAGTTGTGGGTGAGGGCGAGTTTCTTTTTCCCCTTAAAACTTTTTTAAAAAAGGAACCGACTTCAAAACCAAACACAAAAGTGTGGTAGTCGTAGGTTCCTTTTTTTTAAGTTTGTTTTTTATTTTACCCTTTTTAGTTTAGATATTGAACAAAAATCCTCATATAATCGGCGTCTTCGAAAATTTACAATACAAATATGCAAAAAAAAACAAATCTATGCGGGAAACGTCACAAAATATTTATTATTGTTATATACTACAACCTTCTACAGAATATAACAAACAGTTTTCTCAATGCCGTATCAAAATCGGTTCAGCTAAACGCGAGATAATCACGGATAAACATGCAATCGTCTTTGAAAATATATAATAATCCAAGGAAGCAAAAAATTCCCTATCTCAAACACTACAGAACCGATTTTGGTGAAACTTACAACATTTCTTAAGTTGAAAAATATTTAGTACATCAAAAAAGAATTATTTAAATCGGACTTGCAGTTTCGGAGATATGCGAACACAAACATAAAAACATACATACATACACTTTTGAAATTTTGTTACATTTGTTCAGACACTGATTCTCGTATAGACTAACATATACGAAAACTGGGCAGTTCTGGAAGTATAACATACATACGGGTCGGATTGACCCGTATGTATATAATACTTTCATAACCTCCGTTTTTTTTTTAGTCGGTAAAAACTCAGTATGCGACAAGAAAGTCTAATTATAATTGATACGTCTTTTCTTAATAAAAGTTATCCCGTACAATCTGTACAACCAGCAACAAAATTTTATCATGTCAATTAAACAACAAGTAAAACTAAATCCAAATCCCCAACAGTTTATATCTCGCACCACTGCCGAATCAGCGCAATTTTCTCTAAATTACAGCATTAAATATAATTTTGAGCACGATTGTACAAACGCTTCGCAAAACACCATTCTGTATTAGATTTTAGTCATTGTTTATAAGGATTGCTGCAATAAATATCTGTTACGACCTTTAGGAACTTGGAGGAGCAATTTTAATAATAAACGATGGGCGAATTGGGGCAATGCAGGAGTTCGGTATTGAATAGTCATTAGATGGACGAGAAATTGGAATTAAGAAGGAAAGCGAAATGTAGGGAATATGATGCCTTGAGAGAATTATTGATCTCATCAAATCAATAATACTCTCACGGCAATTATCTGTTTAGTTAGAAATATTCAATCTTGAGTAATGGAAAGTTGACTTGGCTGATGGTAAAAATGCTGACACAGAAAGAAAAGAAAATATTCATTCATGAAAATTTTGACTTATATCAGAATCTGATTTCACACTTTTCGATTAGCAGTTTATAAATAAAGCGTCTTAAAGTTTTGATCAATTTTCAGAAAATTCACATACAAAATGAATTCCCAATTTATGTAAAAAGCAAGCAGAAGCGTACAGAAACTGTAAAAAGTTCACCGTAACGAGCGCAGGCACCAAAGGTATGAATTACAGTTGAAATCAAAACGGCACATTAACAAGAATCGGTATTCACGATCGTCGATTACAGACATCGTTGCTCAGCACTCGCTTTAATCGATTTAATCGTTTCCTGTATGAATCGTACGGTTCCAAATTGTCTTTGAATATCCTTTAAATGAATGGCACACTGATTGTGTGTGATGTTTTATGTGCTTTTGTTCGTGGAGAAGCCGTATTGGTATTGATCATGGGGGTTTCGAGATATCAGTTTTGTATGAGTCGAGAATTTTGGCTGGAGTTTTTGGAATTACGAGAAGTTTTACGATTTCAGTGACAGAGATTATTTATGCCTTTGTCAAAGAGACAGGCGAAAGCGAAGCGTTTCCGCAGCGATACCGAACCGAAGCGAGATAGTTCTGTCACGCTATCGGATCGCTTTCGCTTTTCTATGTGACTGTATTCAAACAATTCTATACATTACAAATAAAAACGTCACGCTTGGCATTCGCTTCGTTTGTCTGTTTGACAAAGGCTTTAAAGATAAAAGTAACATTAGTGTTATCAACTATGAGATAGCAATTTATTATTCCCACTACAAAATCTGATTCAGAAATTCTGTTACCTTAGTTTTTCAGTCAGTCCGATAGTTCTGTCACGCTATCGGATCGCTTTCGCTTTTCTATGTGACTGGATTCAAACAATTCTATACATTACAAATAAAAACGTCACGCTTGGCTAGAATCAATTACTAATAATTTCTTTTGTGTCGTGGGTGCGTTTACAAACATAGAAACTCACAAACACAAACACCCAGGCCCGAAACAACTACTTGTAGGTCATACAAATATTGGTTCCGTGCGGGGATCAAACCCCGCGACACGCTGCGCAGCAGTCGTTTGTTCAGCCACTACGCTAACCGTGCCGTCTAAACTGAGACTAATAATTATACAAAGTCAAGTTTTTGGCAAAATACGGAATAAAGAACATATCTTAGGCGCGTCTATTTTAGATTTCCAATGACTAAAATACTTGCTATTTTCGTATAAAGCAGACTCTTTATATGATTTGAGATATATTTTTATTCTGTTGGACTCATTTTTCTCTTCAAAATCACTTACAGCAATAGCAAGATGGTTTCTTTTAGCCTCCAAAAAAGAAAAGAAGATAGATACCTATTCTTTACAGATCATGTGACAGATGATGATGATATAAATTATCTGATTTAAGAACGAATTGAACCAATTTTCTCACATTATACCCGCCACCTGGCTACTGAAGCCATATATCAAAATGATGGCCTATTTAACGTACAATGTTTTCTGTAAATCTGCCCATTATCGGATTTACAACTCTGTTCGATGTAACGGCTTTTTTATTTTATGGTTTAACCGTAAATCGGGTTGTTTATGCAAAACCACACATTGGTTGACTAAACTGGGTTGTGGGAAAACGTGATTGCGTCAAAATAATGGTGCGGTGTGAAATCATGATGTTTTGATAGTGTATTCATCTGAGGGTCTATAATAAATTAAATTAACCAATAGTTTTAAGGTTCCGTACTTGAAAACAATAAACGGAACCCTTATGGGATAACTTTGTTGTCCGTGTGTCAAGACACTTTTTCTCGGGAACGCGTTCAGGTATGTAGCTGAAATAACAACAAAATATATACTCAGGTTTTGACTCAGGTCCATTGGAGCAGAAAAGAACCAAACTTCTAAATCAACCCAATCAAGAGATTGATTGAGATGCCTAAGAGGTTGACGTTCAGTAATGAACTCTAAAACCAAATTCGTTAAGGTTCATTACACGTTGGTGACCATTGTGATAGTTCAATGGCTTTTGTTTATTGAAGTTCAGTTCAACATTGTACTTACTTTAGTCGCCATTTATAGATTTAATATTGGCTTTGTCGGTAATAGTTCATGCCTTCGTGTTCTCATCATCAATCTTAATTCACATAGACCTCTGACCTCTGACCCAATGTAAGCCACGGACCCCTGTTTTGAGCTTTTGTCATCCAGTCTCTGCCAGCTGCCAGTCGCAGGTCATTGCTCCACCTGACCGGCGGCGGGCGCCCTATACTACGCTTACGTAGACGCGGTCTCCACTCAAGAAGATGTCTACCCTAACAGTTGTTTATCCTATCCCGAGATACCTGTATCATTTAACAAGTCTGTTATAGGTACGCAGCTAAAAGATTGTCTATAACAGCTCTTCACATAAGGCCTTTACATAGAAAGCGCGATCCGTTCCGGCGATCCGATTTTGCGATACGAACTGATCACATGCGATATCTGTAAATGCTGAACGCGATGCGATCTGATGCCGGTAGTTAGAAAGCATATATGGACATCCATCGGTTACAGAGATCGTATGCGATCAGAAAGCATCGCCAGATCGTGTCGCTGGGACGGATCGCACTCTGTGGGTAAACGCCTTTAATGTTAAGGCGTTTCCTTACCGCGAGCAGAAAATCGAGTATCACGTTGC
Source organism: Agrotis puta (assembly GCA_943136025.2). Lineage (NCBI taxonomy): Eukaryota > Metazoa > Arthropoda > Insecta > Lepidoptera > Noctuidae > Agrotis > Agrotis puta. The sequence continues at coordinate 3,897,435 of OW964168.2, forward strand.
GCACCTTGTAATGATACAAAACGAGTTTACATCAGTGAAGGAGGAGAATCGAGCATTGCAATGCAAACCTTGTATCAAATCTATACAAAACGTACGCGAATGCTCGCCAGTCAAGGAGGTAGTATTGTAATATAATGTTACATTACACGCGAATGCTCCCGATGAAGCAGCGCCTTTAATGTAATATTATAATGTACCCCTTTGAATTCTCCTCAGTGTACCTCAATTGATGATATTTGACACCCCAAATAATCGATCTTACTTCCTAGAAACACATCCAGTCTCCAAGTTGTGAACAAAGTCTTACAACATTCAGCAATTTTGGAATATTCCACTCAAAATACTCATCAAAATCCGATCAGGTACATTGGTTCCTGACTAAATTGAAGCGTTGCCTCCTTGAAACGGATACGTTTAAGTTAATTATTACACCAATTACCGACATTTTGTGGCGATATGTGCCTGACGTTAATCTTTGGGACCAATCAACTGGGGTTTGATCTTACAAATTTTGGAATACACCGTGGAAGATTAGAGTTTGAGTAAGATTGGTATAATTTTGAAGAGATATCGTGTGATTTAGGATTCCTGCTGACTTTGTAGAATTATTTTAGTGCTAGAGACGACATTGTACGGGTTGATATAATAACGAAAATCTCTAAGATATTTTGTAGTAAGAAGAACGGTCACACCGACAAATACAAAAGATTTTTTTAGTTACTGGTATGTCGATTCTATCCTGTGTCGTGGGTGCGTTTATAGACATTAAAACTCACATCGAAAAACACGGAATAACCATTTCTAGATCTTTCAATTGTCGTTTATTTTGTTCCGTACGGCAATCGAACTCAAGACAAGTGGCGCAGTAGTCAATCGGGCACTGCGCTAACTGTGTCTAAGATTGCTACAGTTTTACATCAAATATCAGATCATACGTTTGGCCTCTATTGCGCAACTCCGCGGAGTCTCCTGGAGATTTATTAGCGGACTAGCTAATATAATTTTAATACAACTAAAATATAGTTTAACAAAAATTTGCTGGTATTATAAAACTCAAATCATATAGATAAAAAATAGCTTTAACTAACGTGGGTAGAACTGCGTTAGACGCTGTTTCAAAGTGATCTTATTTCGTATTGAATCGAGCATTTCACCAGTCTCTCTAAGAGTCTCTAAATGGTCAAAGCACTTGGTTGTTTGTTATCTACTGAATCTGTGTTCTGCTGAATACGTTCCATCAACATGAAGTAGCGTTTAGTTCAAAATCCTGTATCATGACTGGAAAGTTACTGTTCAAAATGTACCAGTTCTTCACGGACTTGTTCAAATGTTCTAGTTTCTTACAGACTTTTTTATTATTTTTTCTAAATATTATTATTTATTACATTATGAACCCTGTATTATACCTAATATTATATCACAATGTATTGCGTATACTTAAAAAAATCGATATATCGTGATTTTTCACACCAAGAAATAGATATTTTGCAAGTAGTACCTGATCCATTTTTGTACAATACTACATTAAATTTGATGAACGGTACGCTGAAGAGAAATATCACGCCCTTTGTTAGTGACATCAGTGCCAAAAGAAATGACTTTTCTGGCTGTAGAAAATTTCATTTGTTTTGGGTGTTAAAATGATGAAATCCCTGTAGGGACCGCAGTTGTCAGTTTGTTGGTATAGAACACGACGCGATGTCGACACAGGCATGTTCCTGCCTGCCCAATTCCTGGTTGTCAATTTTTGTGAAGGAACCATTTACCTCTTAATTGGTTCTGTTTTGTTGTCAACACAGCTATAGATTTTCAAACAAACGAACGCTTATATACCTACATATAACACAAGCGTCCTTAACGTAAATTCTCCTTAATTATGTAACGCCAAAATCACGTGGAATCAACGCCCTCCTCGTGAAACTAACTCAAATCAACAACATTGGTAATTAATTCTCAACAAAACCGAAGCTTCAATTTCACCCGAGGGTAATAATGTTAAAGACGTCGACATGTGACGTCACAGTAATAGAGAAGGAGGCAACTGTATAAGGTATAGTTCCCAAACACTAAAATAAATACACCTTGTCTTTGGAAAATGAACTTTAAGTCTGGCACACTAAACTTATAGTAGCGATCCGGCCTAGCTTCGCACAGCGTTAGTTTGATAATAAAATGCAGCCTATGTGAATCAAAAACAACATGGTCTTATAATGGTGAAAGAATTCTCAAATCCAGTTCTACAGTTCCAAAAATTACTCACAAACTTACAAACTTTACTCTTTGTAATATTAGTTTCTCAGATTAACGAAATAGTACCTATAGAATATGTACCGAATAAGCTTATGACACCTCATTTTTACTGTTTTTCAGTGTAGAGAACAGCGCGTTAACCTTTCAATGCAAAATAAAAATAAAAATATACACATAATATTTCGAATCAAGAATCTCCTTTTTTCTTCGATTAATAAACGGCTTTTGTTGTAATATTTTTTTTTTTATCTGAGCTGATTTAATTTACACCTAAAGAAAAATTACAATAATTTTAAATATTCAAAACATTGTTTGGATACGTGGATTGGAATAGATCTTAGTCCTTACGAGTACTCAACCTAACGAGAACACTGAGAACATTCTACTTAGATTATGTAAAATATGTCAAGTTAGCTCACGCACGTTGTCGGTACGTACGTACGTACTATGTGACTACTACGTGAACAGATCTGTGACGGCGCCATATTGTGACGTCATGCACGCTCTGACATAAGCAACAATTATGTGAAAATAACATTAACCAAACAGCGACAGTAAATTTTATTTTACATTTATTTACACATTTTATTTTGTAGAGAGCTGTAGGTTATTTTAGTATATTTTAGATGGAAGACATTGACGTTTCTGTTCTTAACGTAGTCGCATAAAACCTTTCCAAATGAAGTTCTTAAGTACCTATCATAATTGTAGAGTGTTCGTATCTACCTAAAAGTGTTTCTTTTATAATTTTTTAATCGAGATTGTCAATTGAGTCAATGAACTTTCTAAACAAGGCTGTTTTATTATATTTCTAGAATTTAAATAATCAAACAAGTTAGTGCGCACAGTTTCTCCTCTGTAGAAGTTAATAATTTTCATCTATTAACGTAATATCGGGTCGTAATATCTAAATATATATAGTAATGTTAGAATTAACAATATTTTAAGTTTGTAATTATTCATTTTAGTGTACAATAAAGTATTTTAGTTCCATCGGGATAAAAAATATCCTATTTCATAATGTAACTAATTATACCTAAGCCAAAGACCTTAATTGTAAAAACGTACAGCCACAAATACTTAAAAAGGTAAAACGCAAACAGACACGCACTCCCGTTTAACATTAGTATGTATTAAAATAAATCAGTGTTCAAAAACATTTTCATCGTGTCGAAAGACAAATCGTCTGAATCAGAATTTCGTAGAAGTCTTTTTCATAAAGACTAAACAATTATATGAGTCACTGAACTCCAGGCGGCTGCACGAATCAAATAAGGATTAGTTCACACTTTAATACCTATACACAGTGTGCACAATGACAGCGCCTTCTAGTGACGATAAATTACACATTGCGGTCATAATATTTAATTCTTACCAACATTTTTCATTTCAAAAATGTAAAAAGTTTATGGTGTATATTAAACTTGACACGTACCTTACTCTAGGGGTGGAACACTACACGCCTTCGACCTGATTTGATCGGATTGCGAGCTACCAATTACTGGCACGCAAGCCCGCGATTAAGCTACTTTTAAAACTCTCAATTCACAAATACTAGGTCTATTTAGACAATAGGCAAACTACAATGATTTGATCACGCGTCCTTATCCATATCGTCTCCGGGGTCGCGGGACTGTACCCGGGGTCGCGGGACTGTACCCGGGGTCGCGGGACTTTACGAATTACCGTGACTCCGGAACGCAAAGAGCTATTGAAGGACACCGGATTTTTTAGTCGGCACGAGTGTGACAGTCCCTCCCGCTCTGCCCTGGGAGGGAGGACTCATTTGATGATTTTACCACGTAATAAAAAAAAACCATATCGTCTCTACTTAGTTCATTATAAGTCTCTGTGGTACTAGAAACTGTCACTACATTTTGAAGTATGTATAATGAACCTAATACCTTTACTTAAGCCTTTGGGAACTGAAACAATATACATATAGATATATGTCGAGTATCTCAAAGGATTCTTGATAGACAGAGATGTATCACCAATCAATTTGATCGAGGCTGACGCTACAAACATTTGGGTAATTTGCTGACAGTACAATCAATTACAACTAACGACGAACTGAATGCGATTAAGACATCTGAGCGTGTACTCTCTTAGTCCGTCAACACAATACGGGCACCAGCCGAAACTTTTGAGTGTACCCTACTCCCTATTTGTTCTGAATTTAAGTTCTGACAACATATCGAGAGCCTTTTTAGTTAATCTTCTGTCCGTAAGTGATAAAGAATTAGAAATGCCCGTAACGTCGGCCGAAGCTACGGTTTTCGTGCTTGGATAGAAGTCCCCTGAACCGCGGTCTAGAGTCGTCGGTGCCAATTTTCCGTACCTACCAATCACCGTCATCACCATCTTACTGCCCTTATCCCATTTGACTTTTTCACAACACGTTTTCTTTGTCCATTCTCTCCTGTTAAACTTCAAAGCATCATTTTCTCCTTTTTCATTCATAATTATCATTCCACACACACAATCTATACTGGCCTATCTTTTTTGGCCTTTCTCTTTCTTTCCATCCAACAACATTCATACCCAGCCCTCTCTTAGCCACATGAGTGTCATCCGTCCTCATCACATTTCCATACCTGCCAATAATGATACTAAAAGGTGTTTCAATGGATCGGTCCTAAAAGTAAGTGTACAATAGGCGCTCCGTGTTGACATTTCGTACAAATTTTCGAGTCCTTATTCCTCGGAATAACTGAACCAGTTATAATGAAACGTTTTACGCAATAAGATAAATAGGTCTTAAACGTTATTCAGAGAACATTTTTTACCCTGGTGAGGCTTAGCACGGCCAGTGTCTATTGCCTACGTTGTCATTGCCCAAGATGGACTGCTGTGAGGTGAATCCAAAGCACCACAAAACCGCATAATTTTTGGCGGTAAAAAGTCCTCCTTTGTCATACTGGTTAATGTTAATAAATAGCAGTCACAATTTATTCCCTTGATTACTTTTGTCACGTTACGATCAACACCTGTTCACATTTATACGAAAATCTTACTCAATCTCCTAACAAAGGAACAGCGAATATTTTCCATTTATTCCCAACAGTTATAAGCAAAAGACGAAAACATTTTCTTAACGTGAATTATTGAAGGGCTTTTCCGAAAATTGCCCCGAGATGATGATAAAAAAATCTAGCTAAATTGTGATTCAAGCGCGCTCTAGTTTCCCAATTCGTTTTGTGTAAAAAATATTGAAATACAAGAACATTGCAGAGACAAAAATATATAAATTTATTCTTTCTCTAAAGTACGAGCGGAAGCGTTTCGATTATTTTCTGTGATATGGAAGCGAGCCAATAGCGGATAATGAATGAGTTGTTTTCAGCAAAGTTTTGTTGCTTTTTACTTAATAAATTAGTCGTTTTATGTACCGTGTGGGTTTCCGTAAATAAATAAATATTTCTTAGAGTAATTGAGTTAATATTTTTTATTATTTGCATGCTTGCTTTTTCTTTAAAATTATGGTTTTAATCATTCATGCAATGGATAACACAATAGAATCAGCTTCTTAATTACCTTAAAGAAATGTTCATATCAAAAATGATTAATAAGTTTTAAATTTAAAAAACCTGAGGCCTAATCTCAAGTTTTCTGTATTTTGTTTTCAGCGCACTTGAAGTGATTACTGAGTTTATTGTATGGTACATTTTAAAAGCGCCTTTGTGTACGAACGAGGAACATTTTTTTTTCATCCAATTAACGTCAAAGTTCCCGTTTATCTACACTAATATTATGAATAGGAAAGATTTGATTGTTTGTTTGTATTGAATAGACTCCGAAACTATTGTAACGATTTCAAAAATTCTTTCACCTGTTGAAAGCTGCTTCGGTCCTGAGTGTTATAGGTTATAAGAGGGGGAGGGAAACTATTGTAACGATTTCAAAAATTCTTTCACCTGTTGAAAGCTGATTCGGTCCTGAGTGTTATAGGTTATAAGAGGGGGAGGGGGTTGAGCGGGAATTTTTTTCTTTTATTTTTGTCTGAAGGGTTATACTTCAAAAATGGTCCCATGGTCATTAGGTCTTGGATCTGATGACGGAATCTTGAAGAAATCGAGGTAAATCATCAATAAATTACAGCAAATCAACGGCGATTGCCAATGTCACTTATTATTATACATTGTGTAGTCAATCAACACAACAAAATATTACGCCTGTATCTACTAAAAAGGGTAAAATATATTTATAATATTTTGTCAAATATAAACCGGATTCAAAATAACAAGTCGGTTTAATTTTTTACAAAAATGTTTGTTTTTGTTATTATGAAGGATGATATAAACAAAAAAGCAGTAAATTCTGATGTGACGTCTGGCAATCAAGAAACGACCCCAAATAGAATGCGCAGAAAGCTACTCTTACACTAGCGTCTGTTACATTTCCATCACTTGAACACCGCTAATCACCCATCACTCAAACCACATCCCCGTTCACTGAGCTACTGAATTAAAGATAGCACACGTATCGTCTTCGCTGTTATGATTCACTGCAAGTTGACTCACTGTTATGTATCGCACTACAACTGACGGTTGCTTCTGTCCTAATAAATTATTGGCGCTGAGAGATTGATGCTCAATTGTTTCGTTTTATGTTAGTGTCACTTACGTAATGTGTGGGGTGTATTGAACTTACTCGTTGTCTATTGGTAAAAGATTTTGTTGTTGTTCCTTATTTATGTCTGTCTTTTTTTACCTGGTAAAAAAATCATGAAATGAGTCCTCCCACCCAGGGCAGAGCGGGAGGGACTCGTACTGACAAAAATCCACGGTGTCCTTCAATAGCCCTTTACGTACCGGGGTCACGATAATTCGTACAGTCCCGCGACACCGGCCGGCTTTGGCCCTCTAGAGGGGGGCCCCGTCATTTTGCTGGCATTCTTTGAGGCGCGCGTGGAACACAACGCGCCGTCGACCCGGGCATAGTCCATGGTCGGACAGCGAGTCGCCCATTACTCGCTGCCCGCATGCCCGGAGCGTCTGTGTGTTAACGAGTCAATCATTTCTTTTATTTCATCACTTGCTTTATATTTTTATTTGTTTTTTGAGTCTTTGTTAATTTACGAACAGTAATCTTTAATATGTGTCTATTTCATTAAACCCTACAAACTATTTAGGTCTCTAGAAATTAAAATATAAATGTTAGCGTCGTCAGACTCAGTGTTCAAACCGTTTAATTATTTAGTAACCGTATGCATGTATTTACCTTTAGCAACACCTGAACCCTATGACCAAGACACCCAGTATTAGCTAAAACACTCTGAATACTCTGGTAAAATTGTATCCCACAGCTGGGAAAAGTTTCCTGCCTGTATTTTCTAGATGTTTTCAATCCAAGATAATGATCACTTCAACTTCAATTGATAAAGATATTTAAATTGCACTTCCGTATACATAAATTGTGTGTCATCAAATATTTGTTATTTTCTTTCATATAAGTCATCATTTTGTGTCAAATTATTTGTTATTTAATAAATGATCCATTTTCAGAGACCTTGTTAAGTGATTGATACGAAGGAAGACTTATAAACTATTTTCATTACGGATAACGTATACGTTCCTTATGTAATATGCAAGAGATCCAACTGATTCAATTGCGACTATCTTCTGATCCCCCATGCGCAAAACTTTATCTTGGTAGTGATTGCTTTTGGGATTTGTTTTAAGGCACCTCTCACGTTACTTCGAACAGTGTTACCAAAGTGGTTACGACAACAACTCACGAGTTGTGCGGCTAAGGCAAGCGCAAAGTTTTTTTTTTCATGGTCTTTGTTTTCGAAATGGTGAAGAGACGTCTTGTCCAAACTGGTATTTAATACAAAATAATACAAAACGTAAGACATAACATACGTCTGGTGGAATAATTTACTCTCCCCTGGTTACAGACAGGAAGCCTTATTTGTTCCGAGAATGGGACCATGATAGATTAATTTAGGAGATTCTTTCAGTTTCATAATAGAAGATTATACTTTTTGTATATAACTCCAAAAACTTTTTTAACCTTCAGAAGCTGACCTTCAAAATTCTGGCTGGATAAAGCAAAATCCAGACCTCCAATTATTCGAAACACTAATCCTACAAAAAATATTTGAAATAATCCGGCTTTCAACTCCCCCCGTAATCCTAAAGTTAACATCTTCGAAATTCTTAGTAATACCTAACAAGTTGCTTAAATAGCAACAGCCGTAAGAAGCAGGCAGAACTTAATTAAAAGTATTAAAAGCACCTTTAAATTCTCAACCAGCTGTTAAACTCTGGTTAACGGCTTGGTAACGATTGGGGAAGTTTTAAAACTCGATTCACATTGTGGAAGTGGATCAGTTTAGCTGTGTAGAAGGAGCGATCTTTTGAATTAAAGATATGGTAGACTCGCGTTTGTGATGGGTTGAAAATCATTTTATTGTTTAAGGAGGGTTTGAAGTTACTTATCGTTTCCGTTGTTTGAAATTATGTATTTGGTAAATAAATAATTGTGATGATTGAAAACAATTTCTGAAATTTTTTTTTTTTTTTCGATCGGTCATATTCTTAATTTGTACTGACTTTGCTTTTGAAATTTGATTCTTTCATCCCTGGAAAATAATCTAAGACCGCATATTTGTCTTCTATAATATTATAATCTAAATTTACTGATATCATGTCTGTATGTTTTGATTTGACTATATCCATATTGTATTATGATTTTATAAAAAAAGACCTATATTTTCCAGCTAGTAAGCAAACGGATTGGTCGCGGGACTGTATGAATTACCGTGATCCTGGAACTTAAAGGGCTTTTGAAGGATACCGTGGATTTTAGTCAGTCAAGTCTGACAGTCCCTTCCGCCCTTCCCTGGTGAAGGCGGTACGGGAGGACTATATTGATGATATTGCCACGAAAAAAAAAAAAAGTAAACAAAAGGATACAATTGTATGGACTAAACGCCTTTAGCTAATTCATCCAATAATGTGAGAGCAGAAATTACTTGCCTATTGCATTCGAAAATACCATATAACCCAACAACAACTTTAAACCAGTTTACTTTCACATCAGTAGCCACCCTTACCAAAACTCAATATGAGCATCACCCGTATTCAAATTCACCGATACATTACACCAGCGGTATGCCACACAAAGAGAAGATCCGCGAAGAATGCTCGCTGCATCGACTCGCGATCGCAATGCCTTTGACCAGCGTTTCACTTTAAAAGTTACAATCCTTAATGTGTTCCTTGTAATGGAAAGTTGGAGTCTTGATATTGGCTAAGTTTGAGATATTGGTGTATTGTAAAAGCGATGAATCAGCTCAAAACGATTAAGCAAAATATGGTGAGGAAACCGGCAAATCCTAGAACCAAAAAATCGAAGATGTGTGAGACCTATCCAGCCGCACTGGGCCTATATACAGACAAAGTGTAAACGAAGTACTTGACGCCGAACTTACGAGTGGTTGGTCGCCAGCTAGTCGGATCCTGAAGGGGTACCGACTACTATAAAGCGTGATGGGTTTTATCACATCTTACGACACGCGTTTGTTCGCATCTTATGGAAGGGACATATTGTATACTATGACATTATCATATCAGCCGTAATTCTTAATCAGCCTCCCCTATAGATTTCCAATAGGACCGCTTGGAAGCGTTTGCGTCTATCGCGATCCTGTGATCTTCATTAAATCATCTGTCTTAATAGGTGGACATCGTACTCTGCGCTTGCCGGTGCGTGTTTTCCATTCGAAAATCTTTCGGCTCCATCGGCCATCAGTTCAGCGTGCTCTGAAGATTGCCCACAGCCACTTCAACTGGCTAACTCGGTCTAAATCGGCAACTTTAGTTCGTCTACGAATCTACCCTTCTCTGATTCGATCATGCAGAGAGACTCCGAGCATATAATGCCTAAAAGATCCTGTCTACTTACAATTCTGGTCGCCCCACACTTCAAACAATATCAATCACTCCGCTATCCGTCCTCAAGTGCGCGTCACGTGTGTGCAGCCGCTTCTCATTTACATGTGAAATGTCTCAAACGCCATGATCACGTATATATCCTGCTATTATTGGCGTTTATGGAGATTTCTCTGCAGAGACGGATCTCTGATGGATACGTGTGGTGGGAAGTTAGCAGTTGAATTGTGTTGATCTGTTTTAAATATAGAGTGGTATGTTATATTGCTGTTTTGGCAGATCTAGACAGATGTAATGGCTTTCAGAGGAGGGTTTTTTTATAGTGATAAAATCATTAAATGAGACCTCCCACCCAGGGCAGAGCAGGAGGAACTGTCAGACTCGTACTGACTAAAATCCACGGTGTCCTTCAATAGCCCTTAACGTTCCGGGGTCACGGTAATTCGTGAGTCCCGCGACCTTCAGAGGAGAGCAATCGTTTTAATATAGGGCAGTGGTTTGTTCTATGGGCATGGTAAGCTTATCTGTTCTGAAAGCATTCATGAAGTGATATATTGATGCGACACAGTTGATTCAAAACTCATATAAATGAATTGACACCATGTATAGTACTGTATCTTATACCGAAAAGCTTATGCCAACTCTAGGTGACAAACAATCTTGGTGTTCTGAAAAGAATGGTGATAAAAGAGTGGCTTTTGAGACGAAGACCTTTTGTCTTTTGTCTATGTCAATACATCAAATTGATTGATTGAATTTTCCGCATCTATCTGTCAAATTGTAATATCATTTATGCCTTTGTCAAACAGACAGGTGAAAGCCAAGCGTTTCCGAAGCGATACCGAACCGAAGCGAGACGTCAGTTCGCTTTTCTATGTGACTGGATTCAAACAATTCCATACATTACAAATAAAAACGTCACGCTTCGCATTCTTCACGCCTGTCTGTTTGACAAAGGCTTTATTCTTAGTTCGGGCTTGATGTTACGGGGCATAGAAAACGCCCGCAACGAAGGCCGAAACCACGGGTTTCGTGCTTAGAGATTAGAACCCTGATTGGTAGATCATAAACAAAAATGGCGATGTACTTAAGAGCCAGTTGTATTCTATTTTTAGATTTCATTTAACATCAAAATGCTCGTCATTAATTATGATAGTAATAACACTAGATTCTTGGCCATCATCAAAAATGATTAAGTGATCTTCGCACTAACTTGAAATTACTTAGATACTCGTATAATTACAAGTATCCATTATAAATGAACAATTACAAGTACGTAACAATACCAAAAGTTTATAAACAACGATAACTAATACCAAAGTTGAACACTATCTTAGAACGACGCATTTGTGTGAAGAAACTATTGATAGATGTTAATGGACTTTCAACCGTTTAACACTTCGTTTTAGAGTTCTTTTTCTTTTGCTTTAGAAGAACAATCGGACTTATATAAGGGTTGGGAGTTTGTATCTCTATTTTATTAAACAATAGAGTAGTTGTCTGTTTGTTGAAAAGTACTTTGTTGTCTTGAAGATTTCTCTTCTCGGTGTCAATAACTTTTTCAAGTGTGAAAGGACGTATAAAAAAGCAATTATAGGATCTTGTAGTTTGTTGCGATAACAATACCCAATGGTACTGGCCACATTGGACCTTTTCAAAACATCATTCTGGTTTAACTCACAAAATATTCCTGAAATTTATTTCTACTAACATTCTATAATTACCATAAGTTAGACAATCAAATGTATCCTCCAATTTATGGTAGAATCAAACGCGTACTGACTAAAAATCACCCAAGTCCTTCATTGCCGGTCGCGGGACTGTACGAATTACCGTGACCGCGGAACGTAAAGGGCTATTGCAGGACACCGTGGATCTTAGTCAGTACGAGTCTGACAGTCCCTCCCGCTCTGCCCTGGGTGGGAGGACTCATTTGATGATTTTCGCACATGAAAAGTCCTTCATTGCCAAAGGGCAAAGGCTTTTCAGGGCCCTGGTAGCCTGTTCAGACATACCCGCTGATGCCTTAGATGTTCATTTGATGATGATAACATTCCAAAATAGGCAGCGAATATCAATAAATTCAGTGTGCATCGTTCTAGGGCATACAATCCTTGTGTTTCTTAAGATTGTATTTATTATAAACTATCTGTACCCTACCACGCTTCTCTGTGGCACAAAAAAAACTGTTTTTTCGCGGTCGCGGATCTGTGACTGATGCAAAATATAGATAAAAACAATCCTTGATGCTGATTATATATCATGCTAAAATTTCAGCTCAACAATTTGAGTTTTTGAAGCGTACACAAACCAAAATAACATTTATATATATATATATAGATAGATAGATTATAATACCCTTTGCCCAGTTGTAGACTGTTACAGGCAGATCTTATGAAACATATTGTGAGCATGTAAATTAGAACACATGAGGGATTATCGCGTTAACAGCTGTTTCAATTTATTATATTAAAACTTGTTAAATCTCTACTACTTAACAGTATTTACAACAAAATACAACATTTGAGTTTATTTAACATTCACCACGTTTTTTTTTGTATTTTTTTTTGTCGTAAAATGTATTAGTGTAGCGAATATTTGTATTTTTATTTCATCTATTCAACTCACAAACAAATTATGAAAATCAATTCTTTATAAAACGCTTACTAACAATATAATACATACCAAAAAAATTAAAACACTTTTTAACAATGTTACCTAATACTGATGGAAATTTTCAAAGGTCCCTAACCCACATATATTTCCATTCGGCTTAATACTTTAACATAACATCGAATTAATAAATTCACCTTTTCATTTTATCCCAAAAGGGGATTATAAAGAGATTAAGTAGAAGTATGTAATATGTTTTATATGAAAAGCTTTTATTTTTGAGGGTAAAGGAAAATCGTAGCGATTGCCAATTTCCACGCACGACTGGCTCTGCGTAGGAGGAAATCGGCGAAACCGGTGTTGCTTGCGAAAAAAAATATTAAAGTTGGTCATACATTTACGGTACGTCGCAGTAAATAAAAGTATAATCGTTTCGCTTGTGTGAGCAGCACCTAACTAAAATATTGATAATAGAAATCTTGTCATCTTTCACTTTTTATACGTCGGGAGAACATGTAAGAGATGAAATTCTTGGAATAATTCCATCTCTGGAAAAATATTTACGATTTATGTGTGATAACTGGATGTAATCAATTTAAATTAATGGTAAACAATAGTTGTAACACGAAAGACACATTATGCCTTTGTCAAACAGACAGGCGAGTCCGAAGCGATACCGAACCGATACGAGACGTCATCAGTCCGATAGTTCTGTCACGCTATCGGATCGCTTTCACTTTTCTATGTGACTGGATTCAAACAATTCCATACATTACAAATAAAAACAAAGTTTAACAAAGGCTTAAATGATTAATGTGCGTTTTGCAAATAACAATCTATACTTATAATAAATCTGTAGAGAGGCCAATTCTGTACATGAAATATTTAAAAAAAATAACTATCAAGGGGTGATAAGGGATTGCTACTGATGCCAAAAATGCAATCAGTAAAATTTTTGTCTGTCTGTCTGTCTGTCTGTCTGTCTGTCTGTATGTTCGTTATAGAATCAAAAACTACTCGACGGATTTTAACGAAATTTGGCACGATTATTCTTCATACTCCTGGGCAGGTTATAGTATACTTTTCATTACGCTACGATCAATAGGAGCAGAGCAGTGAAGGGAAATATTGGGAAAACGGGAGAAGTTACTCCATTTTTTAAGCTTCCGTCGCGTGTGCAGCTTTAATGGTTAAAGCTACATAGAAATCATGTATGACGGAAATATTTTCCTTAAAATTAAATAAAAATATTCCTTGACAGCATATGTATATCTTTTATGGTTGACTCACAATAACACGTGAAACTCCCGATAGCTTAGCAATTCGGAGCTTTCTGATTATATTTGTCTACTGTTACGTTTACAACACTCTCACTCATCCCTAATTAAAAAAAATTAACATTATTACCTATTCAATAAAAAAAGAATCATGTAAATCGTATAATCACCAAAGTTATACATGAAATACGCTAATCAGTCATCGCGCGTGAATACAGAATCATGCTATAAGGATTATTTTGGAAAAAAGCGCGCGTGCTTCATACAATTTTTGGCTGTTGATGCGAATAGACGTTCAGACTGTTCGACCTTATTGACAGACAATAATTGTTATTTACAAACCGTGCTTATCAGCGCATTTTTTTTTTGACGTGGTAAAATCATCAAATGAGTCCTCCCACCCAGGGCAGGGCGGGAGGGACTGTCAGACTTGACTGACTAAAATCCACGGTGTCCTTCAATAGCCCGATATGTACCGGGGTCAGGGTAATTTGTGAGCCCCGCAACCCCGACAGGCTTTGGCCCTCTACAGGCCCCGTCATTATGCTGACACTCCTTGAGGCGCGCGTGGAACACAACGCGCCGTCGACCCGGGCATGGTCCATGGGCGGACAGCGAGTCGCCCATTACTCGCCGCGCGCATGCCCGCTCCTACGGTGGCCGTAGATAGTCTGCCGACGCCGGTCGCCGTGGGCGTTTACAACTGCGGCTGGGGTGGAGGGAGGACGCTGTCCTCTCCCTCAGGCGGCCCGCCTCCTCCTTCGCGAGCATGACTGCTTCGCAGAAGAAGGCAATCGCTTCCCACTCCGTCTCGCCCTGCAGCATGGCCTCAACCAATGCCGGGCGCGAGAGGTCTCCGCCTATCGCCATCGTGAGGACACGGCGGTGCTCTGCCCAAGCGGGGCAGTCCTGCACCGTATGATCCACCGTGTCCTCCGGACGATCCTCGCAGTGGTGACACCCAGGAGTATCTTCCCTCCCTATCAGACACAGGTACCTCCCGAAACTTCCGTGTCCGGTGAAAACCTGCGTCATGCGGTAGGTCAGGACGCCGTGACGCCTATCCAGCCACTCCTCAAAGAGGGGTCTTATCGCCGCGATTGCGGCGGGCCCTTTTTTACTTTTAGTCTTTGAATAGTTTATTTTTAGATTTGTTTTGTTGTTATTTATGAAATAGGTATAAGAGGTTTTGGTAGTGTTTAAATTTATTATTAATTTACATTTGATTTCTTTATAGTTGAAGCAATAGTAGGTACGAATATCAGTTATTTTGGTAGTGTTTAATTATATTAATAGTTTACATTTCATTTCTTTACTTACTTAGTTATTTTGGTAGTCTACACTAATATTATAAAGAGGAAAACTTTGTTTGTTTGTTTGTAATGAATAGGCTCAAAAACTACTAGACCGATTTTAAAAATTCTTTCACCATTCGAAAGCTACATTATCCACGAGTAACATAGGCTATATTTTATTTTGGAGAAAAATAGGGTTCCGTAAGATATTTGGGTTTTTCGGCCACAGGGTGTAAAAAATCAACCAGAAAAGTTACTTATTTTGCGTACGCTGCCTAAACTATAAAAGATAGAACCATAAAATGTTCTAATTAATTGTTGATCTTATAAATATCTACAAAAAAATCCGCAACACACAATATCTATCTATGTCGATTGTTTGCGATGACTGCGTCGTCGATGTTAGTGTCGGTGTCTGTGAATAGACCTGGGAATCATGTTGCTGACTGTGTCTTTCCTGAGTAGGATTTTTGCAGCGGTAACCGATTCACGCGGGCGGAGCCGCGGGCGCCCACTAGTGTATACATATACCTTTAATGAAACCTACTGTTGTTAGATTCTTGATGGCTTATGGTAATGTATTTTACAAGGAATTTTAACCTTGTTTTTGTTTGAATAATAAACTATAGCAAAACAGGAGTAGTGAGTATCGTACAACATATTTTGATCTACCTAGCATGTTTTCTTCTTCATCCATCTATCTACTCCTTATCACATCGGCAATCACCAACTTTCCATTTATATTATCCTTCACATAATCCGTAAAACCTACAAATCTAAACAAATACACAAGCCACAAGGCTACCATTCCGGAAAATTACATCCATCTGTCGAAATCATTCGCTCTACCCAGCAGTAAATCAGATTCGCGTATAACAAATTTGATCGAACACACTCGACACCAATTGGCACCACCAGATCAGTTTACGTATTCGTAATTCCGTACCCTGCTTTAAAGGTTAACGCTCGGTTAAGACAGAGAGAAGTCGTGGTTAAATAATAACTACCCCATGGGGTTAAGCCGTGCTTACCCAGGTGTGGATATGACCGTACATTACAATATGTAGAGTTTCCTACGAGCCTCTGAAAGGTTCTTCGTCAAATAACCAGTCTTAGCAAGAGCAATCATAATTAACTAGTACTATCTGTTCATTGGAGGTCAGATAGTCAGTTGCTTTACTTTAAATACTAATATACTATCCTATGAATCAGAATCAGCTAAACAGAAACGAATCGAGGGGAGCTCATCCGGTACAAAATTGATGTGTGTGAGCTCAAATTGTTGGAATTCGGTAAATTGCTAATATTGCCATATTAGCGGCACACAAACGTGCAATTAACTTTCATTAAGTGAAGCATTATCATTGCTGGCAACACCAGCTGAATACTAACAAACGAATTATTCACTGTGTGCTAAATGTGAAATTTTGAGCGGACATAAGTGCGGTGTTTATTGATTGTTTGTCCATTTGTCAGACGATCCAGTTCCATAGAATGTTGTTTGACGAGGTCCATATAGATCTCTTGGACCGTTTAGCAGTTAATCGATAAGTACAATGGTCAGTAGTTAGTATTGGTGTGGTCACTATCAATCAATTAATTTAACTAATGTATGCGTAGACTATAGACCGCGTATTGGAAAGCATAGTTTGGGAGACTTCCCTGCTACATAGATGAACATTTTACAAAAAAGGTGACTGGGTAAAACTGGATGTGGAATGCAAAGAATGTGGGCTGTGGTGATGAATGACTGATCCCATTGGCGGTAGTAGACCTGAGCAGGACCCAATAGCTCACGACCACCATCCTAATCCGAGTCCGTCAAACAGTTTATACTGTGTTCCTTCGTTGCGCAGGAATTCCAGGTTTTTTCTGGGTGAGCTCACTCCATATTATATCTCATCTTTGCCAAAGAATTTTGGGGTAGATTGAGGCCAATAGTTATAAATCCAATAATTACATTTCTTTCTTTCTTCTACGAGAAAACCCTTTTTAATCTTTGAATTGCGCATTATATTGTAAAACTGTCTCCCAAATCTTCCTATTAAATGTGACGTGTTTTCTACTAGTATCAGTAGAAAGTGTTATCACGCTTGAAAACACGTAAGTAGTGACAGGTTTGTTGGCTAAGAGCCAGAGTAACAAAACTTGGGATACGGCCGATAGTTCGTTGAAAGTGCTTACCGCAGTGTTTTTAGCCATCATTTTAGTATTGATCTGATGTTCTTTGATAAAAGATGTGTGTTTTACAGACCTTCCATAAGTTTGGAGAATAATTAATATTTGAAAAAGAGGAAAACATTTGAGAACTTTTGTCGGGAAATAATCTATGCATTGTTATGTTAGACTCAATGTTAATCCAAACACGTTGGGAAAGTCTACAAACCTTTCGTAGAACAAATGTTATGCAATATCATTATTATTTTTAACAGCGCTGTAAAACCAAAAGAGAGATGTAAAATTCCCATTGCTGCGTTTATTTCCATGTACTTACTTGCATATATGATTTCCGCTCAAAAATTGTATGCACGTAATCTAGCGATGAATGAACGTGCCCAAAAATAGACTAGTATTTAAAAAAAATACAGTCGTATGTGTAATAACGAGTATTCGATTCTTTGGACACATGCGCACCCATCTAGTGACCTAAAACTTAGAGAATACGTTTTATAACATCACAGTCTAAATTCCTTTATCTAAATTCTCTCAACTTAATCTATTTACAACTGCAGTCAACGTTCAAATCGTTATTACAATCGTACATTGCTTGTTGTGATCGGACGTGACACCGATAATACCATGCTATTACATGCCTAGCCAGCTTTGGACGAGATTCAAACAGCTCAGTTAGTACAGAAGTGAGTCGTTGGAGCCACAAACTGCATGTTACAGGGAATAAACTGTAGTCGTATGCTGATGTTGATTCCGGTCGTTAGTGATTTTGCATTTGAATAAATTTTATTGCAACATAACGCTTCATTCACGATCACAGGTGACGCGACGCGACGACGCCCGAAATATTTCAATACAAATCTTGATTCGCGTTCTTTGAAGGTTTTTTTTTATCTCAAAGATACCGTTTGCAAAAATCGTTATTGATTGGTTACAGACAAAGATCAAGATTTAAATTGTTCATTTCCAGCATTAAGAAACAGACGTGACATCTTTTTATCTGAATTAACCCAAACTATTACTTTGCTGCCTTTCCCCAGTAAGACCCTAAGCCAAAACTCATACCTTACACACAGGAACGCCCGCAGTGTGAAGCTTACTTTTTAGTTTATCACAAAATATCGCGATTAGGCAGCCGATATCCCTAATTATCTATTAAGCTGGCTCGTAAGTTAAAATTTGAAACGCTGTTCACAATAAATGTCACATAATTGAACACCGGAACCTTGCTGTGATTAATGAAGTGGTCTAAGTATCTCTTTTATAATTGTGTTTTTATGCAGTCGAATCGTTCAATTGCGTAGGTCGTGGCCGAGCAGTAAGAAATCGAGGGCAAGTTTTGTTGAAACGGATTATGGTGATGCTCTGAACGGTTTCGCCATAAAATTAGTAGAGTTTTATGAGGTATATTTATATGGTAATGTGGTGGGAGGGTAGTGTGTGAAATGGGATTTAGTAGGACTTCGTCTATAAACACTGTTGTGTTTTATAGGTCAAATTTTAAACGTCACATCTTTTAAAGTTTGGCCACATTCATTAATGACTCTGCCGTCTATAAAGTCAATCTTTTATCAAGAATTTGATTAAATTCAATGTTTTAGGCAAACTAGTCAACAAATTCAACTTATTAGCAGAGTTAGTTAATACTGACAAAAACCGAAAACACACTGTGTATCCGAACTGTGTGTTCGAATAAGATACATTCAAAAAGGAATAATTCGTGAAAGATATGAAATGAACATACAGAAATAATCATACGTAAGCGACTTATAAATATTATATCCTTAATATTCCCAACAAAGATAAAATATTCATCATAAATATTTTTCAACTGTTGAAAAATTTAATAAATACAGCTTATGTTGACGTTATCCTGAATAAATATCCTTCGTTGGCTTTCGGATGTCGAAAATGCTACCGTTGCTCTGAATATTCCCGACTATTGCCGACTACTAACGAATAGGGCCAACCTAGTAATGTTGGTAGGGTACAATCATACCCAAGCGGCCGTGTATATGGGAAATTGGACAGTATTGTCGAAATTGGGCACTGTTGACTCTAACCTGTACATTTTGAAATGAGTTTAGGTTAAGAAAGTTACACTAGAACTTTTTATGAAGTTTTATAGGCATGAAAGTATCTGTAAAGTTTTTGGAACACTGTAATGTACATTTTATTTAAATCAGCAGGATAATTTTGTAATACACATAAAAATATAAGGTTTTATAATTAAACAAAACTGCATGCATCACAATAAGAGAGTAAACATTAGATTTGGCGTACTTTGATCGTCTATAAGCTTAATTAAGAGCTATGTATTAAAACGATAATGTTTAAAATCTTAGCTTAACTTTTTAAGCTTCGCAAAAATATCTACAAAACAAAATAAGTAAGAATCGCTAACATAAACTTGACTAGGATTGAGTACTTACTTCGGCAAAATGCGATAACTTTGAAGCAAACCCAGAAAGCGGCAATTATAGCAATATAATTGGATTTTAGAGTTGAACGGGAATAACTTTATCTCGTTCTGGAATTCGGCGGAAAGAGACATCGATTAGGTAATTATATTACAACAAAACGAAAAAAATAACGAATAAAATAATATCTGTAATAATCTGGGTAGCTGCCTGGATATCTCTCACGATAAAATTCCTGAACGGATTCCGACGATACACACAAGTAGCTTCTAGCTCTCAACTAGGGCGTGACTGACAGAATCGTACTGACTAAAACCCAAGGTGTCCCTTACGTTCAAGGGTTAAGGTTAACTGTTGCGACAATCCTGCAGCCCGCGGACTTTTTGGGGGTATGACGAACAAGTGTAATGTTCCAAGTTCCAATACTCTTGCGGCAAGGATGGTACCTTTAACCAGACGGATGTTGCCATTGGATTTATTGTTTTAATCTCTCAGAGAACTCTAATTACACGATGCAGTGCACCATAGATGTTGGTAGCCGTCCTTTTGTTCTGACGCCCGAATTGTATTCGCTATAAACTCGTTGGACATTTTATATTCTGGAATGATCCTATGGGTTTTATTTGGCCATCACTAAACTATCTAGATGTACGAGTATGTGCCTTTATTGTTGTGTTTTAGTATTATTTTTAACTTCTTATTCTTGTTTATTACATATTTGTATTCGTTTTAAACTACTTCCGCCTTATTACAAAAAGGGGTTTAACTATAAAACCAGGTTTAAATCTTTGAAAACTACGGTTTACACAAACGTTATTACAAATCGTGGTTTTGCTCTAAACCATGGTCTAACAGTAGTAGCTGTCAAAGGTGTGTCAAAGTTTCTCATAGCACCTTTCATTGTGTTGTTGTTTTTGTGTTATTTTCACTCAAAATGGATTTAAACAAGGTAGATTTAATTGTTATTACACATGATGGATTTAATTGTTTTCACAATCGTTCAAATGACGGTACTAAAGTCAACGTTTTATCTTAGTTTTGTAATACGGACAAATTTAAACCATGGCTCTGCATTTAAGCCTGGACTTGATAGACCAGGTTTAAACCAAGGTTTATTTAGTTTTTGTAATAAGGCCGCTTAGGTCCTAACCTTGGTTTAAAATTTGCATGCTATTGTTATGGCAGAATGGGTCCAGCGCTTAAAATATATTATATAACACCTTTTGTATACCTAACACATTTTATGCAAATAAAGAAAACTTACTAACTACATACAGATGAAACCAGGGGCAAACATAAGCTAGTGTCCCATAAACTTCTGGAAAAGCAAGGTCCAATATTATCATCAATAACATCCAAGATTTATCTTTTCCCTTTTCACGTACGTACGTACGTTGTTCTAGTAAAAGACAATCAATGAAACCATAATACAGATACCGGATCCTGCAAATCCAAAAGATACATTTCACTGTGCCCATCGTTCTGCTCTATGCTTTCCCCGTTTCCTGCAAAATGGCGGAAATTATAATTTATATTCCACATATTTTGTCTGTGGTTTGGTTCATGGATAAAGAACATTTTCTAGGTACGGGTATGATCATAGTTTTGTATTGTTCTGGGGTCTGGTTGTGACGTAATTTTAACTTGTTAGATTAGGTGTGTTTTTATTGTAAAATCCTTAATCAGATTAATATACGAGTAATATTTAGAAGTAATTGAATCACAAGTTGATTCGTGAGACTAAAGTATCGACTCGCGTTTTACGAACTAGGAACTATTTTTTCCATAAATGTAATGTCAATGTCCTCGTTTACTTTACTTCATAAAAACGTCGTAATAAGGCTTCATACTGAAAATTGTCAAAAAAGCACTTTTGTTATAACTTTCTAAATCACTGTCATTGTTGACACATTGTTACATACCTTCCTTTATCTCGACACTTTTCCAATGACACGTCAGCATAAATCTTTTCGTTCAAAAATATGCGGGTCGGCACATATCTTTTATTTGTTTTAAACGATCCTTCCATATCATAGAAAAACTTGTTCCTTGTTCCAATTTTTCTTGCTCTAAACATTGCTTGGATAACGTAACCATAATATACTGTTATGGTAACCTGCTATATCCCACAGCTGGGCAAATACCTTCCCACATGCCTTCCAATTCTTGCGATCTACGATCAGTATGGACGATTGGTCGTTGATTCAAACAATCTGTTTGTAAACCATACCATATTTTAAAAGAGTAACCATGGAGTTTCTTGCCGGTTGTTCTCCATAGAATCGACCAACCCGAACCGAGCACCTGCTGTCGACGTTTTATAAGTGCCGTCATGGGCCTATGTGAAATAAAAACTTTTGATTTTGATACTGAGAAATTAGTAGCTGGCCGTCTGATCAAGGACCAAACCAAAAACTAACAATAGCATTTGTAGTCTCGGTTGAATGATATTATGTTTATTTCTGCGCAAGTTGAGATTTACGCGTCGTGTTTTCCCAACTTCCATTGTTTGTTGGGATAGGTACCAAAGGTAATGTATTCTACCCTTATGCCGACGAGTACGTAATCAAAAACACGTGTACGAGTAATTTCTAGGCGAAGGGATTTACATGAATAATTGATTTAAACAAACTAATATCACACTAGAAGATGTTGCCCGTGGTTTCATATGCGTCAAATTAGAGAAAAAAAACCGGCCAAGTGCGAGTCGGACTCGCCTTTAAAGGGTTCCGTAGCAGCAAGTAACATTATATAAAAGTTGATTGTAACTTTGAAAGATAAATTGCGGTTTACGATTTATGACGTATTAAAAAAAAAATGTAAGTTGGTACGCACAATATTGAGTGATTTACCATGTTATTTTAATATCATGGACTTCTTATAGGTTTTCCTATAATCTATAAGGAGAAAACTAATTTCTGTATTTTTTTCAAAATTTTAGGTTCAGTAGTTTCGGAGATAAGGGGGGGGGGAGAATGGTCAATTTTCGTCTATTTTCTTGAATAACTTGGAAACTATTTATTTTAAAATTACAAAAAAATACATTTAAGATCTTCTCAACAAGACCTTTCATTTGATATGCCACACGATGCAGTTTTCAGATTTTTTTTTTTTAATTTTCCCCTTCCCCCCCAAAAATGACCCCCCATATACAGATTTCATCTGCTCACGTCACACCTCTGTGTTTGGGTCACAGGAATTGATATGTGTACCAAATTTCAACTTAATCGGTCTAATAGATTCGGAGATAATTGACTGTAAGCGACGGACGGACAGACACACGAGTGATCCTATAAGGGTTCCGTTTTTGTATTCAGACGTACGGAACCCTAAAAAGGGGAAAATAAATGTTTAAGAGTATACTCCTGGTGATTCCTGGCCTAGATAATGGTCTACATGTCTGCGAAACATTAAATCAATTATCAAACAATAAATAAATAACAAGTTAGGTCACAGTAGCTTCAAATTACAGATGAAAATTAAATCATTATATTATTAATTATTCACAGGTAAAACCACTGCACTAATTAACCTGGGGATGCCATGGGTCCGTATTCAAGTTTCCATGAACGAATGGATGCTTGTATCGACTTTTAATTACTAATAAATAAGGATGTTTTTCATTTGTACCTAGTTGTTTGGCGACGCAAAACGATCGAATTCCATCGCATTGCGCCATGAGCAAATAATTGTGATAAAATATATCTCAATTGTGCATTGTTTCCTAACCATCCAAGCTTGTGACCATACACATCTCCAAGCTATGCGGTCTTTCCTTCTGAACAGCTTGACACAAGCTGCCTCCGACAGCTTTTCTAATTGTTCCTAACCCTCTCTTCGGCGCTCTGTCTTAAATGTATTTTCCTCCTATCCGACTCAATTCAACGAAAGCTTTTCTAAAAGAAATCATACTTCTAAGTAATAAGGTCCAAATAATTACAAATCGGGTACCATTAACAGTTAAGTAGTTGGAAGACTTGAGGAAAAACTCCCTGATATTATTGTGTTCTAAGCTTATAAAGAGAGCAATGGTGGCCCAATGGTATGGGCCCCGACTTACGATTTGTAGGTCGTGGGTTCGAATCCACCCAGGCGCATTTCTTTGTGTAATTTATTTGACCAACACTGCTCTCAAAACGGCGAAGGAAAACATCGTGAGGAAACCGGCATGTCTTAGAACCAATAACTCGAAAACCTGTGTCATCTACCAATCCGCAATGCGCCTGTAATATGGCCCACTCTATGAGAGGGGAACAAAATAGCCTGATGATGTAGCTCTTAAATCTAACTCCGGTACATCATTGTTAGACTATTACTTACTAGCACTGTGCACGTGTGTGTAATCCAGGTTATAAATTATCTATGTACCAACTTACTGTCATCCAGAGCCGTTCAGTATGTTTTGTATGAAGTGTAATTCATCCATCCATTAACTGTTGTCATTAGACAGTATTAAGCATTACTACCATTGGACCTTTGTGTATGTGAGTTTATATGTTTGTAAACGCACCCACGACACAGGAGAAATTCCTAGTGAGGTGCAATGTTTAAAAAAAATTAAATCGTCCTTTATTTAAGTTTTTTTTTTCATCGTGGTAAAATCACCAAATGTGTCCTCCCACCCAGGACGGGACAGGAAGGACAATCTGAAACTGACTGACTAAAATCCACGGTGATCCTAATGAGATAGTCCCGCGGCCCCAAATGTAGATTAATTTTAAATCTGGTTATAATGCCTAAACATTCGTGAAGGTAGACAAAGCTATCCTGAAATACCGCTTTCTACCCAAGGGCCCAAAATATAAAAACAAACATAAAAGTGTTTGATATTATAAGTTTCCAATATCCAAATTCATACCGCGGCGCCGATGCGTAAAATGTAGGCAGCTATGTGATAACAAATCGATAAAGAGTTACAGTTTTATATCGTTGGGAATAAACGTCCCTTGACGAGGGTACGACATCGGCACTGTCAAATCATTCTAAATGTAATATTTTGTCTGTGTTTTTATTAATTTTGTTGTGTTTTAAGTGGATATTTGTCAAAAAAAAAATAGATCTAGAATCTATAAAGGACACTGGCACAGGTAGCCCTCGAACGCAAATAGCCAGTGAAGGAACAGTGTGGTTTTTAGTAAGAGTCCGGCAATCTCTTCCGCTCCACCGTGGGTAGGAGGAATCATTAGATTTTTAAACCCCAAAAAATAGTAAGAATAATAATAATGATAAATATTCGACAGTCATTGTGCCGATAGTCGTGTCTGCCAATGGCTTAGTTGCCAAGAGCCTCGAAGCCTATTTTAAAACAAAAAAGATGTTTAGGCCATAAAACAATACGGCCCTGTGACGCAGAAACTAACAAATTCTCATACTAACTGACAGTATATAATATCGACGAAAGCACTACAAAACAGTCAACACAAAAAAAAACAATATCCAACAGATTGGATACTCTAAAAAGTTTTGGACACTAAAAATGGTGACGTCCACTTCGTAAAAACTAGGTATTTTACATCACACTATTCTATAGTGAATGGCCAGCTATAGGTACCTGTCCCACTGATAGCGAGGAAGTGGCTAGTCGACGATTTTCTCACTCATGAAATAACAATCATGAGTATATTAAAAAAAAAACAGTATTAACAACATTAAGGCCCGTGTTTTCGTTACGTTAGTTATAGTTAGTCAAAGTTTATAAACGAGATAATGTAATGTTAGTAAAAATTAATCGCTGCATGAGCGTTTGGTGCAGCGACAAATAGCTTTTAGCTCAGCAACATTCGCTTGTCAGGTCACTTTTTTTTTGTGAATGACATCTCGCAGGTCAACCTAGAAGAGGTTCTTGATGAGTAGGCGTATCATCACTCGTCGCAATCATATCAAATTCAGTTGAGTGAAAATACTGGTAGTATTTTATTGTTTGTTCAACTCGCTTCTCGCTAATCGTGTGACAAACGCCGTAGAAAGTGCCATTTCATATTTATGAGCAATTTTGATGCTTTTATGAAGGTTCAAACAGCATCATGTTTATGACTCAGTTAGCACGCCCGGTCCGTACACTAGCACTACAAAGTTCAGCATCGTTGTTACTGTGATGTTGTATGAGACTTTTCGAAACTTGTGGGGTGCGGTGTAAACGTCTTCAGAGTTACTGGGTTTTTGTTTTAGGACCTTTCTTTAGTGTGATAGGTTTTCGGGTTTCGTTATTTGTGTTACTTGATGACCTGAATTGTAATCAATCTGGTTTATTGCTTTATATTGTGTTTTTAACAGAATGTAATGGAATTTTCACTTAATCATTTTATTAAATTCTCTGCGCCCAAATGCTGTATAAAGTAGGGCTGTATGCTGTACGAAATTTTAATCAAAATTCAAATAAAAAAAAGTACCCCTTATTTTTTAAACGATCCTTTAATAACTACATATATTTTTTTAATGCGTTACCATTTTATTACTCGAAAGTTGTGCTGTTTATAAAACACTATAATATTCAAAACGATCCCCAGTGATGGATATAAACTCACCACTCCACATTGAAGGTGATTCTCACACGAAACCGATCGTGCGTATATGCGTGCGAAGAACCGCGTATGAAATCTGTTGATAAACCTAAATACACGCGCCCCGACCGACTAAAGCGGTGTCTTTCCGCGTCGCGCACTACCACAAAATCTTTCAGGTCTTCCGTCTGTCTACGCAAGCGGTGTTGAGTAAGAATCGCTGAGGTATACCAAAAATACATCTATGCTATGACCAAAATATTCACCACCTTTTTCTCTCTGTTCCCAGGTCGTTCGGAACCCGGCATAGTACCTTCAATAGTGGGCTTTACCAAAGACTCGGTGGCCCACGAATCTGACCGGCTAGCTCCAGGAGATAGGATCTGCAGCGTCAACGGGATCTCCACAGCGAGGCTGACAAATGATGAGGTGCTGCGACTCCTCGACAATGTGGAGGAACGGGCGTCTCTTGAGGTGGAATATTATATGCCAAATTATGGTGAGTTTTTTCATTCTTTTATTTAAATAATGGATATGGTGAAGGCCATGAACTTAATGGAAATGCTTAATGAAAGATTATGTCATTTGTTATTTGCTGAAAATGGGTGAGTTTTTTTTTTATTATTGAAGTACACACATCAAAAGTGTCTAGGGATCAACATATATTTTTGCAATAACTTTTCTCCTGATTGATATTAATTAAAAATTTTTTTAAGGATTCATCAAATAGTGTTTTCGTTTGTCACAGTAACGATAAACCAAGTCACCTTTGCATTAATAAAGTAATTTGCCATTTTCCTAATAAAGGGATTTTTGACATTTGAACCACTAACACAAAAGTTCGAAAAAAAAGACTGAAATAACAGTTTTCTTTAAAATTTTATTGGGTAACTTAAACAATTAATAATCCGTGTTTCTACCGCGAACACTAACAACACAAGAACATCGGTTTGGCATACTCAAAATGAGTTCATCCAAATCACGCTGTGAAATGGCCGCCCATGTTCGTTGCAACAACAAAAAAAGGTATTCTTGCGACTGGATACCCTCCATATTCGGCAGAGCTCTTCTCTGTAGCATATCCCATGCATGCTCAATCGGATTCAAGTCTGGCGACTGAGCAGGCCAGGGCAGGACATTGATGTTAGCTGCGGCGAGAGTCTGTCTTACAACTCTTGCGGTGTGCGGTCGTGCATTATCATGCATTAACTGAAATAAGGGACCGATTTGCACTTGTAGAGGAACGATGACGTCTGATACAATCGTCTCAGCATAAATTTGAGCGTTGAGGTTGCCTCTGATCCAAATCAACTCAGTTCTTCCGCCGATCCAAATACCCGCCCATACCATGATGGTTCCACCACTATAAGGATGGACTTCTTGGCAGGATTTTAATCGCTGTTGGCGTCCAGGGCTTCTCCAGTGTCGTATACGTCTTGTATCCGGTCTCATACCAAAACGAGACTCATCAGAAAAGCACACGAAACGCCATTGTTCTTCTGCCCAATTTCTGTGTTCAAGAGCCCATTGATATCGAATCCTACGATTGTGCATTGCTATAGGTGGTACCCGTAGCGGTCTTCGGGAATGAAGGTTCACTTCATGCAAGCGGTTTCTGACTGTTTGGTCGCTAATTAAGTTCCCTGAAGAGTGATGAAGCCTCACGGCTAACATCATGGCGGTTATTGTTGGAGCTCTTCGAGTTAAGATTTGAATGTATCGGTCTTGTCTCCGTGTGGTGCAGCGATACCGTCCTCCATGGCGCTCAGCCACGGTACCAGTGCTTCGGTAACGTGTCCAAAGTCGACTGATAATACTCTGACTTGTATTCAGAGCTAAAGCCACAGTACGTTGCCGGGAACCAGCTTCTATCATTCCCACGGCTCTGAGCATTTTTTCCCTGCTTAAATGACGTCGCCGCTCCATAATAACGTTGGTTTTAATCAGTAGTAGGGAAACAGTAGCACTAATAATGTCTTCAATGCGTTGTATGTTTTTATAGGGAAAATATTGACAGCTGATTTTTATCTTTTACTCGAATTTGATTCACAGTTCCTGATTCAAATTATGAAATGCACCAAAAAGGATCCATATAAATTTATAAAATCATAAATTTATTACAAAGCCACATCTCAATCTCAAGAAATCCGCATAAAAATGCTTGATCCCTAGACACTTTTGATGTGTGTCATTATGAATGTAATCATCATCTAGGCAGATGAATGCCATTTCCCAACTATGTCGTGATCAGATTCTAGGCGAACCGGATTCAGCTGAATACTAATATTTTACTCGGTGTGACGGCCTATATAAAGCCTAAACCGGCCAGTGGGTGATTCCGGACTGACATGGTGATGATGATCACGGCATATCTGACCTCCACAACCCAATAACTGGGTAATACGATACAGCTTGGTAAGACTGGTTATCAAACTTTCGAGCTTATGATTAACAGTAACAGTCGGGACCAACAGCACGGTGGAAACTCGCTATGATGGATGGTCATCCATCTTCAGAACAACCCCGCCAATTAACCCCGGGTTAACCCTGAATCGGCCTTTGTGACTGTTATTATTTAGCCACGATCTCCTTCTAAGATAATTATATAATACGTGTGAATAATATTATGTTATGAAATAAGATATCAACTGGAATGATAGACAAGAAAATAAATGAAAAACTTAATTGAATTCTTATGATATAGAATCTTTTTACCCAACTATGTCATTTCATTGATCATTGAACTGTAGATAATTGTAGCAAGAGTAATATGACATAAATATACCAAATCAAATCTTAACAAGTCGATCTAGGATTTTATTTTGTTGGAAAGATCTAGAAAAATACTTATACTAAGAAAAACTTTTACCAAAAAACTTTTAACTCTAAAGTAATGTGTATAAAGTCGATTTCAGAATAAACACAAGATCTATAAGGTAAATCTAAACCTTAAATAATTCAGATACAATATTCACCTTAAATGTTGATCTCACTTATAAAATGAAATACTATTTTATTAATACTTTTATGTATTCTAACAGCGGCGTCTAAAACCCGCTTATTTTCAAAATGTTATTATATACCTATCAAAAATCCGATATCGAAAATAAGATATTGGATTATTTTTTTACGGCACAGTGAAACATTTTTTGGGTGATTCATGGTATATAATATATATTTTTTTAAATATATAAATGTATAGTTAACACTCTTGTTATAATTTTGGTTTGCCGAAAAAGTACAAAAATAAAATATAAGTAGTACAATCAAAGCAAAAAATATTAAATTAGATCGATTGCTACTGAAAGCTCAAGTCGATACTAAAAATTGAACTTCAAAAAAATGTTGAAAGAAATAAAAATTCATTTGAAAAGTAATCAAATATCACATAATTCTTGAACTCAATCTATCTTTTGTTTGAAAAAAAAACCAGACACGCCCCTAATCAAGGCTCCACATTTCCATATCATTTTCACAATCACAAACTGTAATTTTTGTCCTTACAATGTTGGTTGGAAATATCAATCCTAAATATTAATATTATTTTAATATCAATTAATGAGATTAAGTCCACGAGTATTTCTACTTATTTAAAGTGCCTTCTAGGTAATTTTGACAGAGTTTATTTAATGAATTGAGAGCCAGAACTTTATCGGAAAATTCGTGGTGTAAAATATTTAGTACTGAAATTGAGATGTCCATCTAAATATGAATAATAATGATAATGTTCTTGAATTTCGATTTTGTGCCAGTAAGAAATTTTTGGAAAAGCTAAATTCTATTTTCAAAGATGATTTTATACAAATATGAACCAAAATCTTGAATTAAAACTTGGAATTTATTCCAATTAAACTTTTCACAATCCCTTTTAAATGTTCATGAATTAAAAAATTCAAACGTCCCATTCATAAAGACTTTCTACAGAGAAAAACTGAAAACTTTATTCTTCCGGGTCGCGGGAACGTCTAAGCAGGTTACCGTGACCCTGGAATGTAAAGGATAATTTAATAGAAGGAAGGAACAGGATTTAAAACAGTGAAAGTCTGACGGAAAAACTGATTTGATGAATTTACCATAAAAAAATGAGTTCCGATTTAACTGAATTAAAAACCTAACCATTAGCTGAATCTTATGATCTATTACAGACCTCCTCACTAGAAGAGGGAGTGAGCCGTAATCATGGGCTTTGATTAATTACCTACTAGATAAACCTCCATACAAAAACGCTAGAAATTTTTTAAGAAGACATTAGTATTTTCATTTTTTTTACGTAGCAAACTGATCAAATGAGTCCTCCCACCCAGGGCAGAGCAAGAGGGACTGTCAGACCCGTACTGACTAAAATCCACAGTGTCCTTCAATAGCCCTTTACGTTCCGGGGTAACGGCAATTCGTGAGTCCTGCGACCCCGGCAGGCTTTGGCCCTCTAGAGCGGGGCCCCGCCATATTAGTATTTTCATAGAACTAATTACTAATTGTAACTAAAACAAACATTATAAATTAAACTGTTTGTTATAGTACATCATTTGCACAAGACAAGGAGACAATTCATTTTGCTACAGACACACCTCTTTCTGCTCTCGTGGTCATTAATCCTGCTAAACAAAGTTCTAAGTCTGGGTAATTTTAGGATTAATCTATTTTATTTTAGGAAGACTAATGGTAGTTTGAGTTTTAGTCATAATTCAGTTGTGAAGGAATACATAATTTTAATACACATATACTTTTTAAATTAAAGTAATAAGAATTATACTTATTATATTAATTAGAATTCTGTATCTTAAAGTATATGTTGAAAACAACTCATTGAATTCCACAAATGTAATAGGATTGTTAATGGGTTTTAAAAAAAATTAAGCAAAACCAAGGCATAATCGACGGTCGCGGGACTCACGAATTACCGTGACCCCGGTACGTAAAGGGCTATTGAAGGACTCCGTGGATTTTAGTCAGTACGAGTCTGACAGTCCCTCCCGCTCATGCCCTGGGTAGGAGGACTCATTTGATAATTTTTACCACGATAAAAAAAAACATAATTGGTTCCGTAGTTGCGATAGATCATTTTTCTTTCTTTAAGTAGAATGGATTTTCTAACACTCCATTTTAATGCACTGTTTAACGACAATCCTCCACTTACATCCATCGGTTGCCCGCAATCTCACGATGTTGTCAATCCACGTCCTCGCCTGCCTACGCTGTAGCTTCTGGTTCGTGATTTCTATTCCAGAACCTGTAATGATTCAACTAATATATCTTACTAAAACGACAATAGACTCCTAATTGGTCGACAAAAGGAACCAGAGAAAGGCGCCTCCTCTTCAATGCTACATCAAATGAAACTATCTATAGCGTGTAATTAGAATAAATTCTAAGATCCCAAGAAGGGTTATTAATAGCGCCACCTGTCACATTGAGCAAGAACTTCCGATGCGTCGTCGGATGAGTATAGAAATAGCCCATGGCCCTCATCCTTTCCATTGACTCGCCGGCTCGATTCTTTAGTTGTCATAAACAGCTCAGCATGACAACTAACTCCCATTTTAACTCTCGATGTTCTTCGTATCGAATATCTTTATTAGATATCTTTCTATCTACAGTTTTCGATATAACAAAAATACCATAGCCATAAAATCATTGACATTAAATTTAACTATCAAAATGTAAGCAGATATTTTTAAACTCTCCATTTTTCTGATCTATTTTTTTTTATTTTGTCCCCTATCCTTGTATGTTAAACAATGCATTGAAATGGAATGTTAGAAAATCCATTCTACTTAAAGAAAGAAAAATGGTCTATCGCAACTACGGAACCAATCATGTTTTTTTTTTATCGTGGTAAAATCATCATATGAGTACTCCCACCCAGGGCAGGGCGGGAGGGACTGTCAGACTTGTACTGACTAAAGTCCACGGTGTCCTTCAATAGCCCTTTACGTACCGTGGTCACGGTAATCCGTTAGTCCCGCGACCCCGGCAGGCTTTGGCCCTCTACAGGCCCCGTCACTATGCTGACACTCTTTGAGGCGCGCGTGGAACACAACGCGCAACCAATTATGATGCGGTAAAATCTCGCTTTTATTTTCAAAATTTCCAGCGAACTGCACATAACCACAGTATGTTAAGCTTCCATTCGTTTTAAAGCAAGTACAGTAAAACTTTTCTAAGCGTAATTCATTTTCACCCAATAGCTTTCAAAACAGTAAAGAACATTGCATTTGGCGTTGGTAAAAGGGTTATTTCGCAGTAACACTTTTTTAGAGAAGTTAGTGTTTAACAGATGTTAAACTTTTGTGGTACGACGGATAATATTTATAATTATGTATAAATTCATCATATTGTTATCTTCTTTTGTTTCAGCATCCCAAAATTCACTATACATCACTTCGAAGCTAGCAGAGGTTCCTGTCGAAAAGATCAACGGTTCCCTTGGTATCACCATCAGAGGTGGTTTACCGGAGAACTCGGCTCCCAGTGCTGACCTGGTGCTGAATAGCCGGTCTTTGGACGCTCAGCCGCTGGTGGTGACCCATGTCAGGCCTGGTGGCGCTGCGTATAATACTTCTAGGATAAAACCTGGGGATAGGCTGCTGAAGGTTGATCACGTAAGTTATGTTGTGTTTTTTCTTATGATCATTTAGGTTATACAATAATAATGTAGGTCATTTAGATTCTTACATTTTTCGTCTTCAGAAAAAGTTGTACACACATCAAAAACAGTTTGTGATCACTAGCATAAGCTGTTTTTTTTTACTCTATTTATCAAGAAAAAAAATTCGAGTCATCCTTCAGCGAAATCCGATTTGCCACGCGCACAAGGAAGCTTATCCACGGTGAAAGATAATCTAAATAAGCCTTACTTAACAAAAGGGAACGCAGTAAGATTAATTTTTCTCCTGATGAACCCTCTTTATTACAACGTCTGTATTTTTTTTTTAATAGCCTGCTCTGTCTCCTGGGCAAAGGCCTCCCTCCACTCCTTCCACTTCTCGCGAGCCCGTGCGTCCTCCTTCCAATTCTGACAGGACCTGTCCAGTTCGTCTGTAAATTAATTTAAGAAAGAAAAACATGGGGTTTTAGGAGTGGGTGGGATTCACTTCTGAGCGGTGCATCCCAGAAAACGGCACCACAGACTGCCTCTAACCTACGGTGACGACTGAACGATCCCACTGTCGGTGGTAGGCCTCACCAAAACCGCCTGGCTTGCGGCCACCATCATGTTGGAGTTCGGCGCAAAATAGTTTTTACTGTTCCGTCGATGCACAGGAGTCTTAGTTCCTTCCCGGTGCGCTCGCTCCATCTTAGGCCCCAGATCTAGCTCAGAAGCTAGATTGACGCCAGGAGATTAAATAAATACATGATGCTTTAATGACACTTTTCGTCCCCAGGTCTCCCTAACAAACAAAACGCTATCAGAAGTCCACAACATTCTTCAAAACTGCCCGCAAGTCACCAGCCTAACGATAGAATACGACGTATCCATCATGGAATCAGTCAAGCTGGCCACGGGTCCTCTCCTCATAGAGATCGAGAGGCCCTGCAACGAAGATTTGGGTCTATTCCTGACCAATCAGAGGTGTTCATCTGATGACGTGTACAGTTCTGGATCAGATACATACCAAAGAGTTGGGACCTGCAATGCTATTTATATTGATAGTATATTGCCAGCCAGTATAAGTGATAGGTGAGTAAATTTTATAATTTATTTTACTTAAAATCTACTTATTTCTGCTTGGTTCAACATAAGAAGGGGATGGCAGACTTTTAGTTCAAAACTCGTGACAAAAGAAATATTGAAATCTTGCTAAACAACCACTACAACAACAAAGCTACCAACTAGTTTTTGCCATCCAATTGTCTGTCTCTCCAAGTGACTAATTTTAAAGAAAATTCTTAATATGAAAATTCGTGGGCCAAAGCCTGCCGGGTCGCGGGACTGTTCGAATCACCGGAACGTAAAGGGCTATTGAAGGACACCGTGGATTTTAGTCAGTTCGAGTCTGACAGTCCCTCCCGCTCTGCCCTGGGTGGAAGGACTCATTTGATTTGGAAAAAAAAATGAAAATTCGTGTTTGCAATGAAATTAATCAAAATAAATTAATTATAAATTGTATTCAGTTACTGTAAATTGAGCTTTAAACCTAAATAATTTCAATAAACTCAATAATAAGCTTGACCCTATTATCGCGATTTTGAAGTGAAACGGACTAAAAAAACCACTTTAACAAGCAATATTTGAAAAAGAAATCATTCTAATACTTCCACTATAATTTTTGAAGCAGCGAGTCACATTAATCAACAACGCCTGAAGTGGATGTCTCGCGCCACTGCATAATTAGTGAGGGACCATAACTGATGAGCTATCGATATTTAAATTGGTTACAAGATATCGACTTAGCCTAGTTTCAGCTCAGTGCACTATGATAGGAGGCAGAAAAAAAAAATAAGTGCTGTTAATATGATCCATAACATAATCTATACATATAATAAATCTGTAGAAAAGTCATTTTTGTACATTGAAGAAATTGAAACAAAAAATAGCCAGCGTGTGAAAAGATAAGTAACAGAACCCATTTCCATCATTTTTGAAATTTTTGTCTGTTTGTCTGTTTGTCTGTTTGTTTGTGCGCGCATCACGTAAAAACTACAAATTCAATGCTGACAATATTTATATAAAAAAATTATACGCAACTTGAGGTTTAACTTAGTTTTTGTTTCATCGAAATCGGTTCAATCTATCAAAAGATATGATTAATTTAGTGAGTTCAAGAAGTAAAATATTACGTTACGCAATATAGTACTTGCAAAATATAGTACTTGCAACGACATCTTAAGACTAAAAATAGAACTAATGTTGATAGTTGAAATCCAAATCCGATAGATGGCGTTGTGCAAATGACGTCATTTTCTGAATCGCGGTGTTAAGATTTTCTTGCGCGAGAATGACATCCACCGTGTTTGCTAGGCAAATTGTGTTTCGTTAGGTGTCTTAAAAGTTCTTGCGTGTGTCGTACAAGTTCTTTGGTTGCTTGGTTTATCGATTTTCTAAATTGGTCGAAAAAAAGTATTGGCTTATCTTATTGGTTTCGTTTGGTCAACTTTGGTCATTGGTTTGAAGTACGAAGTACAGATTGTATTTATTTACTTCGTAGTTTGAATCCAATAGTGTCAATCGGCGGGCACGCCGCAATCGCGGCAGTAAGACCCCTCTTTGAGGAGTGGCTGGATAGGCGTCACGGCTTCCTGACCTACCGCATGACGCAGGTCCTCACCGGACACGGAAGTTTCGGGAGGTTCCTGTGTCTGATAAGGAGGGAGGAAACGCCTGGGTGTCATCACTGGGAGGATCGTCCGGAGGACACGGTGGAGCATACGGTGCAGGACTGCCCCGCTTGGGCGGAGCACCGCCGTGACCTCACGACGGCGATAGGCGGAGACCTCTCGCGCCCGGCATTGGTCGAGGCCATGCTGCGGGGCGAGACGGAGTGGGAAGCGGTCGCCTCCTTCTGCGAAGCAGTCATGCTCGCGAAGGAGGAGGCGGGCCGCGTGAGGGAGAGGACAGCGTCCTCTCTCCACCCCAGCCGCAGTGGTAGACGCCCACGGCGTCGGACGGCGCAAGACGACCTCCGGCCACCGTAGGCGCGGGCATGCGGGCGGCGAGTAATGGGCGACTCGCTGTCCGACCATGGACCATGCCCGGGTCGACGGCGCGTTGTGTTCCACGCGCGCCTCAAGGAGTGTCAGCATAGTGACGGGGCCTGTAGAGGGCCAAAACTTGCCGGGGTCGCGGGACTCGCAAATTACCGTAACCCCGGTACGTAAAGGGCTATTGAAGGACACCGTGGATTTTAGTCAGTACAAGTCTGACAGTCCTTCCCGCACTGCCCTGGATGGGAGGACTCATTTGATGATTTTACCACGCTAAAAAAAATAATAGTGCCAATCGTTATACAGTAAGTTAGTGTTGCCAATTCGTTGAGTCACGACCACGAATAGACGATACGTTGTCACACTAGACTGTTCGACGCACCGTTCTTTTAAGTTTGTAGGCTATTCAGTCATAAGTGTTGTTGGTTTTGTTTATTGCTTTAATTTTCCTTTAAAATGCCTCAGGACTCTTATCTAAATCATCAAAAAGGTGATATACTCTTATCTAAACGACGTTGTTTTGTCCTCGACAACCACGCGAACGAAGTCGCGGGCACAGCTAGTTATTTATTGGAACAGATGGTTTTTATCGCCTGTTGATATTTCCTCATTAACATCTAATTCCGTAAAGGCTTTGGGAACTTAAAATATACACTCGGCGAGTTAGTTTTTTAATTAAACCCAAAACGAGAACAAAATTAGGCAAAATAAATGTAGGTATTATATGAAGAAGCACAGTTTTATAATAAAATACCCTCTTGTATAAGAAACTTACATTCATTTAATGAATTTAAGACTCAATTAGTCGAAAAATAACACCTTTCGTCAACACTGAATGCATTATAATTAAATTGTAATTGGTAATAGTGACGAATTTAACTTACTATAAGAATTAATAATGTTCTTTAAACCGATTCTCTGAATGTTACAACTTATATCAGCCATATCCACCTTAATCAGTAGTTCGAAGATTCTGAGCTCAATTTCCAGATAAATCTTACATAATTAGACTCCTCAATCCCATAAAGAATGACATGACAAACAAAAAAGATGGCCGGACTCTTAGAAAAACACTGCAGTGAATTTAAAAATAATATCATGAATCTTCATTCGTCATTCTACTCGTATGAAAACCCTTGCGCCTTAGGGATGTTTGACCCTTGTCAACCTACGATGTTTTAGGGCGGTTCGATACCCAATTGTATTTTTAAAAAGAGAATGGATTCAATATGCTGTTGTCATGCTCTTTGCTTTTCAGGGTGAGTAGTTTTCTAAAAGGTGTTTGGGTCTCTGCAAGTCAAGCTTAAAAATAAAAAGATTTTTTTAGCGTTAGTGTAAGTTAAATGGAAAATATTTTTAAGTAAGTAATAGATTCGATGGAATTACAAACTTCTTTAAAAACTTAAACTTAAACTTTTAAACCCTAAAACCTAATAATAAGTAGATCTTTAAACATAAAACAAGAAACTATCTATCATGGTAATAGTTTTAAAAACTCGTTAAATTGAAAAAATATGACTTACACATTTATAATATAATGGATGATATGGCATAAAAAAATATTGAAAAGAAACTAATTTACATCAAATAGTCTCAAGGACTGACTCAATTTTAAACACGATCAATACAAAAGAAAAAAAATTGTAGTTAAATGACACGCATTCAATTCGTTTCGTAATATTCTATAGTTTTTACATACTCGTATAAACATAATCTCATAAAATAAATTTCGACTGTAATTACGATCAGATAATACCAAATACAAAACAAATATTTAGAAAGACAAAATTAGCGTTTTGCATATTTCTTCTCAGAAACATGATTCGCTGCGAAAGCCCAAAAATAATGAAATTAAGTCGATTGTCGGAATCAAGTCTTTAAGCCAAATGAAAATTCCAACTCCCAATTCTCGAGTGCGATTATTTTAATCAATTAGAGAGGAAAGAAAAATTAATTACATTCCATTAGCCGCTGAGAAAAATATTAGCAGCCGGCTTTACTGAACATCCCTTTGGGGGCTTATTTATTGAGTTCAATGAATAAGGAATATTTCTGGTAGTATTAACTAGTAAGTAAAATAATTATGATTAAATAAGTAAGATCTAAAGCTGAGGCTACATTAGACAGCGATTTGCGATGCGACTGGAAGAGCTTATAGCTGATCTGTCGCAGATCGCGTCGCGGTCTAATGTAGCTTCAGCCAATTTGGGTCTTGGGACTGTAAATGTCGCAGGATTGTCTTAGGGGTCGTGGGGTTTATGAACAAACAGGCTGGCTTTTAGTAAATAAGAGTCTGATAGTCCCTTTCGCTCCTCCCAAAGAAGCGCAAGAGTCACTTTCTCACTTCCCTCTGTGCAATTGCGCCGTGTAGATGTGATTTGTATCGCTGCCGTTAATAATTACGTTTTTCGTGTCTCGTTATCAATTACCGGCTCGTGAATTGATCCTAACTGTGTGCCTTTGTGTTTAGTGTTGGTATTGTAAGTTTTTTAAGTGTTATTACGCGTATTTAATTGGTAAATATAGTTTTAAATTAGTTCATCAGCGCTCGGTGAGTACTTTTTATTTTTTGGGTGTGGGGGTACCGCGTAAGGAAAAAAAAAAAGTCTTGTTGTTTCGTCTTGTTTTTACGATCTGATTTAAATCGTTTGTCATTTTGATTTAAAAATGTTGTCCAGTAATGATGATCCGCCAGACCGTGGCGGGGGGACTTCGCGACGCGTAAATAAACCTCCCAGGTCACCGACCTCCGCTTACTCTAAACGCTTGTTTACCGAATTGTCTCCGTCTTATTTAACACCTGAAGATAGGCCGAAGAGACAACATCTGACCGATTCTGCCGAAAAATCGCCGTTATCAATAAATAATGTCAGTAATTCAAACGAAGACTACTGCGATTTAGTTACTCAGGCATCTGCATACTTGTCAAAAATAAACGACCTCGTGAGCGATCAAGGATCCCGTATTAATGTAGCCAATAAATCCGCGATTATGGACATGACACAGCGGATTACGTCCATTGTTTCTTTGTTAGCCATACGGTCGTCTTCAAATGAAACAAAGTTAGCAAATATGGAGCGCGAATTGGACAAAGTCAAATTAAATAATAATGTCAGTATTGTTAAAACAGATTTCAACAAAGTTTCTTATTCAGATTCTCTGAAACTTCGTCTGCCTAAGGTCGCTCCAGTGATGGAGTCTAGACCACCGCTGCCGTGTGTAATAGCATACCCCTCCAACGAAAAGTCAGCTGAATTCGCGACTTCCTCAGCCACTAAAGAAGCGCTTAAAAAAGCAATTAAGCCAACTGACGACGGTTTTCAAATAGTTGGCATGAAAAAAATCGCGAAATCGGGCGTTGTATTACGTGTCGCTAACGATAGTCAAATAAGTAAACTTGAGTCGGTTGATGCTATTAGGACTGCCGGGTTAAGACTTGAAAAACCGAAAGGCCGTAGGCCACGTTTATTAATTAAAGACGTCCCATCCTCAATGGAAGACAAACCTTTTCTGCATGCGTTGTACCGTCAAAATATTAAAGACGAATTGGCAATTAGTGAGGAAGACTTTATTAAGTCGACAAAAATTATACGTAGACGTGCATTAGATAATGGCCGGAAGTGGGTAGGCATTGAAATCGACAACGCCATACGAAAGCATTTAATTAGTACCAAAGAGAAGCTTTTTATTGACTTCGCGACTTGCCGATTTTTTGATGATATCGATGTAGTTCGTTGTTTACATTGCCAGCAGTTCGGTCACGTGAAAAAATACTGCGTTAATAAATCGCCTACCTGTGCTAATTGCTCTGAAGCACATGAAACAAAAGAATGCCCGCATAAGGATAATTTAAATTTTACACCAGTATGTGCGGCGTGTAAACGTATTAAAAAACCGTTTGACCATCGATGCGGGTCCCAACAGTGTACCACCTATAAAGTTAGGCTCGAACAGTTAATACGCAACACTAATTACTAATATAATGGATAGTTTAATAATAGGTCAATTAAATCTACACAACGATAGGGTGGCGACTTCTGAATTGGACAAATTAATCATCGATTATAATTTAGATATTGTATTGGTTCAAGAACAATACCAAAACACGCGCTTACGTCACAAGGTAGTTCAGTTGGATAACAAGGCACGAGCCGGAATTTACGTGTCACGTTCTTCTAACTATACAGTAACGTCTTTACGAAACCTCATGAATCGACACTGCGCGGTTGTGGAAGTCTCATCCGCTAGTTCTAAAGTTTACGTTGTGAGCTGCTACTTTCAATATTCAGACCCTGTCGGTCCTCACATACATAATCTCCGTCACGTCTTGCGGTCACTCGCGGGCTGCAAAGTTATCGTAGGCGCAGACGTTAATGCGTCCTCGTCCCTGTGGTATGGCAAAGTTCGGTCCACGGATTACGAACGGCGCTGCGCTGTTGAAGACTTCATTGCTGAAATGAACCTAACTATTCACAACACCCCCGACGCACCACCTACTTTTTGCAGCCAAATGGGCGAATCTTGTATTGACGTCACACTTTCTAGTGCAGACGTACACTTGGATAGGTGGCGTGTCCTACCGGACGCGTCTTGTAGTGATCATCGCTTGATCGTTTACGAGTTTGTTCCGGTCTCTATTCAGGGTTCCTCACATGTCATTGGTAATTTTAGGTACAAAAGTAAAGGTGCTAATTGGGAATTCTTTAGATCGCTTTTTGCATGTCACGCCAAAGAGTTCACTCGTGATGGGCTATCAGCCGAAGAAAGTGCTGAAATTATGTCAGACACCTTCACTTACTGTGCTGACATTGCCATTGGTCGCGGACCTATGACCAATATACGTAGATGT
The DNA here is from genome assembly GCA_943136025.2 of Agrotis puta. Lineage (NCBI taxonomy): Eukaryota > Metazoa > Arthropoda > Insecta > Lepidoptera > Noctuidae > Agrotis > Agrotis puta. Next base: position 3,938,357 of record OW964168.2, read on the forward strand.
GATTGGTGGTGTGACTACCTAACCGAACAGCGTAAAACCTATCGTCGAGCGCGTAAACATCTTAATAAGCTTAAAAAACGCCAAGTCACCGGAGACTCGCTAACCACTGCTTTAAATACATTTAGAGTTGCCAAGTCCCGTTACAGAGCATCGGTTGAAAAATCTAAGGGTGATTTGTTGCGTAAAGTAGTCGATAAATTAGAAAAAGAAGGTCCGTGGTCTCCTTTATATCATGAGTTTAAAGCCAATCGATCGATCGACCTCGCGTATGTTCAGAATATTAAAGTAAATAATAAACACACCGCCGGTATTGAAGAAACAACGGAAGTTTTATTAAATACTCTTATCCCTGATGATTCACCTGTTAATGATAATGACTACCACCAACAAATTAGAGCATGGGCAACAGTCCCGCCTGAATCACCAGCGTCAGACCTTCCATCCACTGACGAATTAATGAATGTTGTTAGGAGATTGCCCCTTAACAAATCATCAGGTGAAGATAAAATATCTAATCGTATGATAAAAGAAGCGTGTAAAACAGCGGGTGACGCGTTATTAACTGTTTACAACCGGTGTATTTCTGAAGGCGTTTTTCCTCGTATATGGAGACATGGCTTTATACGAATAATACCTAAAAGCGGCGACAAGCCACCAGATGACCCTAAGTCATACCGGCCCATAACTTTATTACCATCTTTGGGAAAGCTCTTGGAGCGTCTTATCGTCCCACGATTGTTACCGGACGGGCCCAAATTCCATAAAAATCAATTCGGTTTTACTATCGGGAAATCAACCGTTGACGCGGCACTTTCTGTTAGAAAAATGGTTAATACCTCTAAACACAAGTACGTAGTTGGGATCTTTTTAGATATTTCCGGGGCCTTTGATAACGCGTGGTGGCCAATGCTACTACTTAAAATAAAAGCTCGTGGTTGCTATAATAATATATTTAATCTCCTTTGTTCGTACTTTTCTAATGGATCCGCGAAACTTAAACTCGGACATCATTCCATATCGAAACCTCTCACCATGGGCTGTCCTCAAGGTTCGGTTATCGGTCCTTATTTATGGAATCTAGGCTTCGATGATTTCCTCGCGATTCCACTTCCAAGTGGTTGTTCTTTAACTGGTTATGCGGACGATGGCCTTCTGCTCATTCAGTCGAGTACTCGTGCTGGACTCGAGAATTTGGCTGACACTTGCCTACGATTAATATCACAGTGGGGCGATCGTAACCGTCTGACCTTTGCACCACATAAAACCTATCAACTCATTTTAAAAGGTGACCTTAAATCGTGGCCTAGTATTAAATTCAATAATGTTCCCGTTAAGAAAAAGAAATCGGTGTGCTATCTTGGTTTAGTCTTAGAGAGGAATTTCACATTCATAGAACATATAAAAACAGTTGGTGAAAAAGCTAAAAATATTTTTTATGCCCTAACGAGAATATCCAAATCTACTTGGGGTTTGTCGTTTTTAACCTTAAAAACTATTTATGGTGCTACTTACTTGGGCTGTATGTGCTACGGAGCACCTGTTTGGGCCGATAGGGCCACCATAGGGGCGGCACGACGTAAATTGCTTCAAAGCCAGCGCTTGGCTTTGTTATTCTTAAGTAAAGCGTATAGAACCGTCAGTACTGAAGCTTTACCGGTACTTGCTGGTGTTCTTCCAGTCGATCTTGAAGTACAGCGACGTGCTGCAATGTACTTTTCCACACGGGAGACCACTGATGCTGATTTTCTACCTCAACGTGACCGTGATAAGATATCTAGATTATTCAAACCCCAGAGCGACGTCTGGGAGGATCTTTTATCCGAATGGCAAAGTAGGTGGGATAATTCTATCAAGGGGCGGCACCTCCACCAGTTCTTTCCATCCGTTCGTGAGCGGCTGGCTAGGACGTGGCTGGAGGTGGATCACTGTGTTGCCCAATTTCTCACGGGACATGGTAACTTTAAAAGTAAATTATTTTCCTTCAAGCTTGTTCCCTCGCCTTTTTGTCAATGTTCGACATCTGACTGTGAATATGAACAATCAGCACATCATATTCTATGGGAGTGTATTCTTTGGCAGAACGAACGTAATATTATGTTGAACACTGTTCAGACTACATCTGGAGTCATTTACTACTCGGACCTTGTTGAAACTCGAACAAACTTCCGTGCGTTCAAGCGTTTTTGCCATACCTATTATTGGAATCAAATTTAGCAGCTCACAATTTAGGACCCATTAATATTAGTAGTCATTTTACCCGTGGTGCTAGGCAACTGGGCTTCTCCCAGTTGTAATGTCCCTTTGTGCCTATTGGCCTTGTTTTGTTCTGTCTCCTGCTTGCATGAAGGGAAGTGGAAACATATATTTTTTCCTACTCCTCCACTATTCTTTTCTGATTAATTTCGTTGCAGGATCCAAGACAGGTAAATTCATTCTTCGGGACACGTCGAGCTTCATTGTCTCGGCCCTTTTCTGGTTGGTTGCCACTGTTGATTCTGGCGCACAGGAGTTGCAGTGGTTAGGGAATAGTGTGGTGGGTTTGTCCCAATAAAAAAAAAAAAAAAAAAAAAGTCACTTTCTCAACCAATGCGCCGTGAATAATAATATTTTATACTAGCTGTTTACCGTGGTTTCATACCCGCTGCTCTTCTCCTATCGATCGTAGCGTGATGTTTTATAGACATTAGCCATTCTCGGTAAAAGGACTATCGAAAACAAACATATTTTTCCGATACGAACCAGCAGTTTCGAACATTAGCGCGTTCAACCAAATAAAGTATTATAATAAAAGTATATGCATTTATGCAAAGGTGGGTCAACTAATTTGTATACCTCACTGTAGTACTGGAAAATAGTTTCGGCTCTTTTCAAGCGAAAGTTATTTATTTATATCCTTTTTCTATCGACCTCAAGGCACGTAAAAAAAATGAGTTATTTTTCTATTTCTTTAAAAGCATCGTCTTAAAGTAATTGACATTAATTACAAACTTCTCTCACCAGAGGGCACTTACCTACTTACTTCACACTTTAAAATATTGTGCGACACTTTGAAGTTCAGTTAATGTTTTAAGAAACTCATTTTGCTTGAATTGAAATAGTTTAAAACTTTCATTGTATAGCTTTGTAATTTGTTTATGAATCTGAGCTGCTGGTATGAAGAAAACTTTGTTATTAAACTCTTTTGGAGCTGCTAATTTTCTATTTATGATAATGACAAAATGGAGTTGGAAGTTTACTTGGCTGGTTCTTACTTTTTAATTTATTTTGAAATGCATTGCAAATGAATCGGTTCAGTAGTTTGGGTTTAAAAAAAAAGGTAACAAACAAGCTTACTTTCGCATCCATAATATTAGAATTACTAACATTCAAAGCAAAAAGAAAATCAATAACCTGTTTCTATTCTTTCTTTCTGTAAATCATATTTTCTTTAAATCCTCAAATTATTGTTCAAAGCTAATACCAAACTTACAGTAATACAAATAGAGATCCATTTAGAGCCGTTGATTGCAAGCTTAGGCTTGCAGTAAGCTTAGAATTGCACCGGGCTTAAACTAAGCCTGGATAGAGAGATGTACAGGCGCATTGCGAACTTTTCAAGTATTGTATTTTTTGTTCTTGGGGCAAAGTTAATACTGCGATAAAGTGGCCTTTGTTTACTGCTTTTGGGACTAAAATAAACCTACTGATCACCACTTAAGTTTTAAATGTTTTATACATATAGTTGGTTATGCTCGCGGCTATGCCCGTGTGGAGTTCGGGTATTTTAGGATATTGTAGGATCGTACTCTCGGAATAAGAAGTATCATTTGTTACTTTAGACTATATAATCTGTCTGTTTGTATGTTACCAAAGCTTTTCGTGAATTAATAACAAATAATCTTCAGTTAATGCTCATAAACTTTCGCAATTATAAAAAGTAGTAGTAAGTTATAAGTCCACCTATTATACACAAAATAAAAAAGATAGTTACTAAATCATAGCTAGCATGATTTATTTATGTCGCTTAAAATATTTATTTGATCTCGTTTAGGCTGATGAAAAGCAGTCTTGCTAGCTAATTTAACATGACCCCTGAATCTGTGTTAGACAAAGCCAGAACAATATCACTCTCACAGAGTCAGTACACTCCCACAGAAGCGATATAATTCTCCTATAGAGGCTTCGCTCGGGATTCTACACTAGAATCCTTCGCTGCGTTCTGGATTAAAGAAGAAACTCTCCCTCCCTTGAAAAACAATCTACCATTTACATTTGTATTCTGTAATTCTTGACAAACCATCTCATTCCAGATGCGGTGCCCTTCATCCTGGAGACCAGATCCTAGCCTTTGACGACCACGTGATCGACGGGAACAACTATACGGCTGAAGAGGTGATGTGCTACTTGGAGAACTGTGAGGGAGGGTTCACGAGGCTCCATGTTGCGCCCAGGCATGTTGTTGGACATTGTGGGAGGTTTACTAGAGGTGAGCCATGAGCATACGATTTAAGGTTGAGTAAGGTATCAAGAATAAATAAAGTATAATAAAATACTAAATAAATATTCCACAACTATCACACAACGCCATCTAGTCCCAAGCTAAGCAGAACTTGTGTTATGGGTACTAGACAACTGATAAACATACTTATATATTTTCTAAATACATGCATATTATAGATAAATAATCGTACATACATAGTATAGATAAATATCGTTCCTAGTGTATATTTAGGCTATGATAGGACTGTCATAAGCGTGCAAATTGCCGATAAACTCCATAATTAAATAAAGAAACAACGGGAAAAGTATTAAGGAGATATTTGTCTAGCATTATATCAAAATCGTTTAAAAATTGGATCGAGAGTTTAAAGTTAACGAGTATACTAAGGAGTTTGAAAATCTTTTAGGTTCGTATACTAAAACGGATTAGTGTTTTATTTTAGGTACAGTATAAATATTGAACTAGCGAACACTCTCCAATTGAATTTGATCAAATTATGGGATAAAGAACAACTACAATTACAAATTTTTCATCTCTTTGTTTCAATTAAATTTATTTCATCCCAATGTTCTCCCCAAACTCGAGCATTCGTGAAATTCATGAAAGTTTACATACATTTTTTGCAACTACTTACCGTTCACAACAATTTAACACTGAAAGCAAAAAAATGGATATTCATGAATCTACGACGGATGTCGAAAATTATTCAAGGAACACTCCAGGCGAAATACCCAGAAGAAACTTTAATACCTTTTCTCTGCTCCTAGTATTTCTGCAATAGCACCTTTCGTAAGCAATTTCGGGGGTATAATAATTACCTAGTTAATTCTTCGCAAGCCTGAGGCAACTTGCCGAATGACCGAACTTGGGAACTACCTGTGCCCAAGTTAGGAGCTTGTTCTGATCCTTGGCAGTATTGGATGCATGTGTTTAAAAAATGAAGATGGCTAATTGGAAAACTAATTTAAATTTTCGAAGAAAACCATTGCTTGTACGAATAAAATATTCGTTTACTTAAATCGCAATTTAAACTTCCAACGTATTATGAAGATTATTCTCCCCAACTCGTCGGTAACTTAAACACTAACTACGAACTCAAGAAAATTTATACCAGTAAAGGTCACTCACAATCTCCGCACAAATATTTTCATAGCCCAGAAACACTCAAACTGAGAACTAACGGAAAAGGTTTTCAACATCTCCAAACTTTCGAACTCTGGACATACATCCTTTAGATTTCCTCTCATGGCTTGAACCGCGACTAACAAGAACGAATGTATAAGCATCAAACTTGGCTCGTATAACTCAAAAGGCTTAAGTTCTGATGTCTGTTATATGCTCCCACTAATGTACAGAGCAGGTACATTAATTCAACTTTAAACTTCAGTTAAGACTTTTACCGTCAAGTCCTCTTAGAGGTAGCTAAGTTATTACTTATTTTTGAAGTTGAGACATCGATGTTTTCACTTAATGTTGGTGCTGTCAAAATTAAAAGTTTTGATAGAAGTTTCGGAACGAATATGACTACGAAATTGCTGTCGAAAATACGAAAGTAATCTAATAGATTTATACAACAAATTGTGTGGCGAGTTTCACCGGAAACCGTTAGTCACACGGAAATAGTAACTATTAAGACAAATACCCCTTTAGGGGCCCGTTTTATATAAATATATGAGAAGGGTTCTTTAGGGGACCGTCCGTTATGTTTAATTTGTTCCAGTTTTGAAATAAATACTGTTAAAGTTAGACCTTTTAAATTATAATGAGTAGTTCTTGGAAAATAATAGTAATAAATGTAATAATAATTGTCTTTCAATTTTGATTTCTATTAAATAAATAACCTTTTACAAAATATGGTAAGGATATTGGTATAACCTCGAACCAAAAACAATCCATCAGACAGAAGGAAGGCCTGTTTCAGCAGTGGCAGCGTAACAGGCCGATTATGCTAATGCAAAATAACCCTTAAAATTACACTGCCTAGAATTCAAAACAAAACAGAACTTTACTTAAATACAACCAAAAACACGACTACGTACAAAAATGTTCACAGTAAATACCATCACTATAAACTGACACTTTGTTCCAGAAAATTCAATATCGGGGACGTCGACGTTGAACGCCAAGAAGCATCGTCAGAGGAACTACAGGCAGAGCTCGATGCCCAAACTAGGTTTACAAGACGATTATGGTAAGCTATTGGATGGAGCATCGATTGTATTATCGTTATGACTAAGATCGATCTCAAGTTGCAAGCTGAAGTTACGATCGGTACTTCGGGCAAAGTGGCTCTTGATGGAGCAGATACTTTGTTTGGATGTAGATTTCTAGGTGATTCTATGAAAATGGAAATAAGTGGTGGTAGTGGGTAGACGCTGGGAAATAATAATCTATCTCGATTGCTATCTTCGTTTGGATCTTTGTCTGTGTCCAATCAATCAGAAGCAGTCGTCAAAAATAAAGGAACGGGATTACGATTAATATTTCGATATAAAATTGACTTACTCGGCTAAGTAGATGCTATCCACAATCTCGTAATATTTTTTTTACTGTTTTGAAACCAAGCACACGCTTTTAGGGCCTGTAATTTTTAAACGTTCCAACATAACTGACGACAACTGAGGTAAAAAGTCAATCATTATCTCCAGCCCTTTTAATTTATTAAGATTTTGAGATTGTATCTTATCTTCAAATCTTAAAGATTGTTCCAGTATCTTTTAAAATTGTAATGTCTGGAGGTCACGGCTAATTAAGATGTATTGGAAAAGTTTCAAAGTTAAACCGTTCATGCCTAGGTCGGTCTAGCGATTGGGGACCATCCATTATATTCTGAGTTTCCTCCACCTTTCAAAAATTACTTAGTGCACAGCGACGGACGTCGACAGACGATCTCAGGCCACCATAGCCACGGGAATGCGGGCGGCGAGTAATGGGCGACTCCCTGTCCGACCATGGACCATGCACGCGTCGATGGCACCTCGTGTTCCACGCACGCCTCAAAGAGCTGTCAGCAATCGGACGGGGCCCCCATTAGAAGGTCAAATCCTGAATTTAGTCAGTTCAAGTCTAACAGTATCTTCCGTCCTGCCCCGGGTGGGAGGACTCATTTGATGAATTTACCACGATAAAAAAGGCTAGTTTAACTGTCCGGGTAACCGTGACCTTGGATCGTGAAGGGCAATTCAAAGAACGCTGTCAATTTTAGTCAGTACGAGTCTGACAGTCCCTTTTCGCTCTACCCAGGGTGAGAAGACTCATTTGATGGTTTTACCATCTGAAAACCAGCCGTAATAGAGGTTATTTATTTATTTGTCAATAACAGTAGGTATATTAGATAATGAATGTCTCTATCAACGTCTAAAGTAGTACAGTCAGATTGAATCATTCCATCAAGTCCAATAAATTGAATCATAGCAAGCAAGCTTAATAAATTAAACATCGTAAATCATCTGTAGGTACTTGATCTCAAGTGTATAGAAACTGGGTCGGCTCTCAATGTTCGCTTACTGTATTTTTATTAATCGAGAGAGTTCTTCACGTATCAAATAAGCGATCAGTTATTTAATTATATTGAGAGAGCAGGAAGTAATGTCTTGTACTTCGTGATAAATGAGATGAAATTCGATGTTTTGGATGCTTGTGTTTGGGTTCTACATAACTGTAATTATGTTCGGAATGTATTAGTAGGTATATCAGAGCGGCAAAATTTGAATTGAATCCAACCTGGTTTTACTCAAATTACGTAGAGTGGTCTCGACCATTTTTCAGTTAACGTACTCGTATATGGTAGATGAATGTTACCGATCGGTATAATTTAAGTAAAAAATATGTTATTATTACTTCAAATCAGCGTTGTACAACATAGAAATACTGCCGATTACAATAATAACATACTGTTCCACTAATATACACCATAAGACGTATAGCAACTATTCCAAAAATGCCTCTTTAGTAACAACGTAGGAACAAAGATTTACCAATGTTATAAACATCAAACGATACAAATAGAAACAAAACCATAACAGTTTACTTACAACTAAAAGCAACATCATTAGTCCGCCCAGTTAATCACCAATTAGGGAACTACAAGCGATAGTTTAAAAACCAAAAACAGCGCTCCAATTAATTACAAAGTCCGTACCAAAAATCCACAAAGTTAATGAAACCACATTTTCCTACCACTATTAGTACTGGAACCCAAAGAGAGACGTCGTAAACAAAATCAGGCGAAACTTTCCGCAAACAAAGGAAAAGGATAGACGTGGTAATTAATTTGTACCAGAAAAACCGGCTAGGGGTGACACTAAGAGTTCCGTACTATTAAAGATATTGAAGTGGACATGCCTTTTATTACGGTTGATAATAATAAACGGCCTCAGTTATACACATAGCTGGTAAAGATGAAACTGATAAACCGTAAAAACGAGTTATCTCGACGCAAGAATTGTCAAAAAGTAAAAAACAGACAAATAAATGGACTGACAAATACCAAAATACTGACGAGTCAGCTTAGTAGTACCAAACGTGGGTAGTGTCTTTGGGGTGGGTGGGATTCACCACTCAGCAAACTTACAGTGATGGCTGAGTGATCCCACTGATGATAAAAGGCCTCCCAAGAGCCACCTATTTGCGATCACCATCTTGTCAGATTCCGGCACCAAACAATTTCTTCAATGTTCTGTGTGAGCTAGCTCCATCTAAGTGTAAACTTTGCTTCTGGGATAGATCAAGGTCACGAGCAAATGCGTCGTGGTAAAAAGAAAGTTAAATTAAATAGAAAATATTTAGCTTATTCTCGTCTCCTGTCGGGCTCGCGGGACTTATGATTTACCGTGACCCCGGTACGTAAAGGGCTGTTGAAGGACACCATGGATTTTAGTCAGTACGAGTCTGACTGTCCCTCCCGCTCTGCCCTGGTTGGGAGGACCCATTTGATGATTTTACCACGTTAAAAAAAAAGCTTATTCTTGTCTGGATAAGGAACCCTCCAAGCAGAGTTCAGTATATCTTCCTCGCATATTTGTTTAGGAACTTCCTAGTTTGTTCGCAGTCCCTCCCACGTTGATCTAAAGTATTATGTTAATTGGAGGGAACTCGTAATAGCCTAGTTACAACCTGACGTAGTGTCGCTAAATACCGAGGACTTCAATGCAGGCCTTCGTGGCTACAACGTGCAATTTTGAAACTTAACAACAGTACATTTTAGGGAAAGAATTTGTTGTAACTATTTCTGCGAGCAAGTAATATTTCTGTGTTACTCGTTGACTATTCCTTTATTTGTCTCTAGGGAAGTACCGTTGGCCTTTTATAAAGATATATTTACTGTTGGGATATTAGTATTAAAAAAGGAGTCGAATATTTATATTTCAAAACATTCACTTGTATTTTCTGACAATGTTTAAATGGTTTTTCGTGGTTTACATTTTTAAGTCGGTTTTTGCCTTTCAAAAACGGTACTCAAAAATTTTCGATTTGCTATCAAAATCAGTCTAAAAGACGTGAAGCTTAAGACATAACCTCCATTTGTATTCTGATCAGCTCAAACGGATTCAGCGTTTATAAGTTTGTTAGTAAACACAATTAAATTTATTTAACACCTACATATTTACAGACTAACTGCTAATATTTCTTCTATTCTTCAACAGATAGTCAACAAAACTACATGAGCATGGGAGTCTGTAGAACAGAATCCTTGAACATACAGCTGGAAGTTCCTCCTGGACAGAGCTCTGGTCTGGCTGTCCATGAGGAGAATGCTATGCTGGTTATATCCCATGTAGCTTCGCAATCACCAGCTTACAGGTAAGTGGGTTTTTTATATTTTATTTTAATGCTAGCAGCTGGTCCCGACTTTGTACTGGTTGGTAGCAGTTAAAAATAAAAACCCATGTTGTTCCGTGCGTAACACCTGGACCTTGTCATTTAATATTGACTAAGTCTACAATGTGCCTTTATTCATTTCAGCGACACCACAAAAAATGTATTAAAGGATTTATTAATTTGACCACTTTCATAGTCAAAACGAGCCATGTTCATCTCCTGCAATTTTCTGATTCAGTACACCAAATAAGCCATTGCGGTCATGCTCAACAAGGTCAAATTCTTCATGCCATTCTTAAAGCCTTACATTAACCATATTAAGTATGACTGCGATGGCCTAGTTAGTAAAGCGTCTGATGTACTGAATCAGAAGGTCGCTGGTTTAAGTACTGCTCGCAACCGATTTTTTCTACAAAAAAAAAACGACGGGTTGCACTCTGGGAGTGCCGGCAGAAGTGAAAACTTGTATAGTAATAAACACGAACATTCGCGCAAGCGCCCTGCGCCGTCTTACGAATTTTCGATCAGGTCACGTGTCCTGACGCGAGTTTAACATTTTTTACCCATTCCAAAAAAAGTGCACAACGCCGCTAAAGAAGTTTTCACTTCAAAAAACTTTATAGGTTATTCGCGACGCAAGCGTTTGCGTATAAAATAATTAAAACCTTTATCTCTCGTCTCTTTCTTTCTAGATCTGGCTGCCTCCAAATCAGAGACAGGGTGATGTCAATCAATGGGCACGAGAACCTAACTGTGGACGTTGCCAACGAGATCCTTCAGCGAAGGAACGATTCTCACAACCCTAAGTACTTGACCTTGAATGTGGAATTCAGTATGCCCAATACTATTGAAGCGTCCAGTGGTGTTTTTAATGTGAAACTGGCTAAGACTACTGCTGGCCTAGGCGTTACTATTACAGGTTTGTTTCCTTTGACTTCTAAAAACTTTGATTTTTCTTCGTTTGATTCAGTTTCATCTTTACCTTTTCCTTTCATATTTTTTCAATCATATTTCATATCTTTGAACATCCCAGTATGTTTATATTTATGATTTCTGTCATGCATGTTATACTTCTTGTTTTAAAAACTTAGTGATAAAATTTTGAAGCTTGTATAGTACTAGGCTGTCATGAGTTTTTAGAAGATAGGTTCATCGTAGTCTTTTTGACAGATACCACGCTAAGCAACATGGCAGCACAGCCAGGCTGCGTTAGCCAAACAGACGTGCATAAGGCATGTCATGGTACGTTGGACTGTAATAAGTTCGCTTGCTTCTCCTAATGTACTAAGCAAACATGCACACAGACATACAGTTACTAACCTGCCTAATTAATCATCCCTATCATAGACGATGAACTTTCAAGTTCGTTCAAAGAGAGACAAACAGGACCCACGTGCCTCTTCTGATATTCTGGTAACCTAGTACTTATTACCACAGGGTGCAAACAAAAACTGCTAAGCAATGAAGAGCCTATGGTGATATCGGATATCAAGCCAGGATCAGTGGCTCACAGGAGCGGAGCTTTAGCGCCTGGAGACCAACTTCTCGCTATCAATGGACAGCCACTGCATAATCTTTCATTGGTAAATATTTACAATTTTATTTTCTTTTGCAGAATGTTGATGATTTCATGTCACAGTAAATTTTACGTCAAAATAAATATCACTAAAAAGCTCTTATTTTCCTCATACAAAATTAATTAATTTAAAATGTGACGGCAATTAATTTTCACGTCTCAGAAAGATACCAAGATAAATTAATTAACAACTTTTGCATTAATTATGTTGATCAAAGTGGGATCTAAGCACACACAATTGTTTACACTACTTGGAGTGCTAACTCAAAGTAAGAACATGGAATAAACGAGAAGAAATAATTAGAGAAATAATCTCAGGGTCGCTAATTGTTTCATGAAAATACTTTTTTTTTTTTTTTTTAGCGTGGTAAAATCATCAAATGAGTCCTCCCACCCAGGGCAGGGCGGGAGGGACTGTCAGACTTGTACTGACTAAAATCCACGGTGTCTTTCACGAGCCCTTTACGTACCGGGGTTACGGTGATGGGTAAGACCCGCGACCCCGGCAGGCTCTGGCCCTCTACAGGCCCCGTCAGTTTGCCGACACTCCTTGAGGCGCGCGTGGAACACAACGCGCCGTCGACCCGGGCATGGTCCATGGTCGGGCAGCGAGTCGCCCATTACTCGCCGCCCGCATGCCCGCGCCTACGGTGGCCGGAGATCGTCTGGCGACGTCCGTCGCCGTGGGCGTCTACCACTGCGGGTGGGTCGGAGGGAGGACACTGTTCTCTCCCTCACGCGGCACGCCTCCTCCTTCGCGAGCATGACTGCTTCGCAGAAGGAGGCGACCGCTTCCCACTCCGTCTCGCCCCGCAGCATGGCCTCGACCAATGCCGGGCGCGAGAGGTCTCCGCCTATCGCCGTCGTGAGGACACGGCGATGCTCTGCCCAAGCGGGGCAGTCCTGCACCGTATGCTCCACCGTGTCCTCAGGACGGTCCTCGCAGTGGTGACACCCAAGCGTTTCCTCCCTCCTTATCAGACACAGGAACCTCCCGAAACTTCCGTGTCCGGTGAGGACCTGCGTCATGCGGAAGGTAAGGACGCCGTGACGCCTATCCAGCCACTCCTCAAAGAGGGGTCTTACCGCCGCGATTGCGGCGTGCCCGTTCATGAAAATACTGAGGTCGATCTTAATGATCTAACTATTTTATGTGATATGTGATGACATATCACATAAAATAGTTAGATTATTAAGTCTAGACTTTTTGGTATACATACCTTGCAATTAAATTAAAGCTTAACTTGTAGATAGTCAAACATTAATCAAATCGCGTTATAGGCATTTTAAACCACTTGTCTGAGACCCTAGAAGACACCGAAATTTAACGCATACACTTAAAAAAAGTTCTGATGCTATCACCAACTACATGGTGATGGCATAAGTTGCAATAAGGATATAACTGATAAGGATATAAGGGTATATATTTAAACACAACCCTTGCAGCCCATCAAGTAACCGATTTTGGACAATGTTTACTGACACCGAACTAGACTTATTACCACAGACAGAGTGTATGTGTGTGTAGTCACAGTATCTCAAATAGGTACCTACATTTCTATCATAAACATTTTATTCACAGGACACAGCCTTCAACATCCTCCAAAACTCACCAGAAGACATAATTACCCTAAAAATCCGTAAACGTGATTTAACAGAAGACTGGTCGAACATTCACAAGCACAACGCCAAACTGACTCTGCAAAGTTTTAGCAATATTGAAACTAAAGCCGTAGTCCATAGTGGCGAAGATTCTGGTCATCATACGGAGAGTCCTAACAATAGTGCTAAGGAAAGTGAAAGGAGTCATGGCAGTAATGATAATGGCAATACGGCTGTTTTTACTGTGGAGCTGATTAAACAAGAAAGTGGACCGCTAGGGTTGACTATTGCTGGGAGTGAAGATGTTACGCAGCCTATTTTATTGAGTGGATTAGTTGAAGGTATGGAACTTGATATTATACAACTCGTAACACCCTAATTAAAAACATAGATTACTTTAAAAGTTTATTTATCCACACCAAAATCAATAAAGATATTTTAGAATTTCTAGCTTTTAATGGGCAGAATAATAAAGTTATTACCAACAACTGAGACTTTAACTTGTCAATTTTACGTTAATCTAGATAGTTCAAAATACAATAACAAAATTAATCTGATCTAGTTTTGTATAGAGATAGATAGGGTTAATTTGACAAAATATCAAATTACTCGTAAACAGTGTTTAATTTGACGGTTGATTTTTGGATTGCAGGTGGTGTTGCAGAAAAATGTGGTAAATTAGCTATAGGAGATGAACTGCTCACTATAAACGGTGAAAGTGTGCTTAACAAGCCCTTGTCTGAAGCAATCAAATTGTTACAACAGAGCGGACAGAGAGTACAGTTGCAACTGTGTAGAAAAGTGTCAGGTAATAATATTTTAATGAGAGAACTTCATTCCCTTGTAAATAAAGTATTTCTGTGTTGATTGTACGGTGGCATAAAAATTCCATCATTTCTGCCATATTATGTTACTCGTATATAATGTCTAAATTATTTCATAAATATACAAAGTTCTAATTTTGAACAAGTCACAATGGTTTGCTATCAATCGGGTCCCAATATTTTCTGAACGAAAAGAAAGCAAAACATACTCGTATATTTATTTGTATAAAACACAAAAACAAAACAGGTCCTTTTATATTCCAGAAGTAAAATCTACATCAGAGATTTAAATACATTTGAACCATTCATTTCACTTAAATATAATTTCCAAAGATTTAAACACAAAACAATTACCATTCAAACCATACATATTAAACCATAATCTCCTGTAGGGTCGCTAGAGAGTGCAGAATCCAGTGCGAGAGACTCGAGTCATTCCACGTCAAGCCCGGGCTTATCCAATGACAGCGCCGTTGAGTCGTGGGATCAGAACACGCCAGTCAGGACCAGTGCAAACTGCGGTAAGACACTTTATATTACACGTGCATAATCTTTGTTGATGTGTTATGACTTAGATTTATTGTTGAATGAATCTTCCTTAAGATTTATTTTATGAGTGTTCCCTGGTTTTTAATTTAAAATGATGGATGGACTGTCTCGGTGAGTTTGAGGTCCTTGATTCAATTCCCTGTCTAGGATAATGTTAATAAGTTTGCCAATAAAGGGACATAAGGGGATGAGGCTACTGAGAAATTCTTCTACAAACTAATCCGGGTTACGTAGTATTTTATTACGTGTGTCCGAGTACAAGATAAATAGCAGCTTACGTTTAATCTTTCGGTGATTGTTATTAAAATAAGACCTAATGTGTAAAAGACAACAGGATACTATCACATTCACAAATGATAAAGTTTATGTTATAGGAAACTCCGAAGTAATAGAATATGCAGTACCAGACAAGACAAGAATGATGGATAAGCAACCTTACTCCCCAACGGATGAAGACAAACTCATGGCTTCCAATTTCAATTCAGCAGCTCCATATAGCATCAACGACTTGCCGCTTCCAAACTATTCGCTAAACAACTCATTGAAGACTTTTCATTACGAAAACACATGCATCATTCCTGAAAACACTTTGAAAAACAAACAGAACATTACAAGAGAGGACGATGTCCAACAAATAGAAATCCTGACTTCAAACATGAAGGATTGCCAACTTCACAATATGGAGCGGTCCTCTTGCAAATGTGACTACGTTCAAATGGGTCCGTATGGGATCGTGTCGCCAAAGACTAGAAGACCGAATTGGGATAGTGACTTTTTGAATAACGGAATATACACTGTGACAACGCCCCAGAAATCTCCCATGAAACCTGGTGTCCCAGGAACCAGTTTCCAATTTTCAACGAGTCCTATTTATGAAAATGAAGTTCCAGGTAATATTTGTTTGCTGCTAAATCGTATCTATTTATTTTGCGATTTACCTTTGATGTTATCTATGTTCACTCATTAGCGTGGTTTACTAAACGACCTGTTAATTTTGATATTTGTTTAAAATTATGACGCACGGATATGCATATTAGCTTTTCCAGTCTGATATTTATGAGCAAATTTATTATTATTATTTTGAGCAAAAAGGAAATTTATTCATGAAAAAGAGCATAAAAATGAGATATTCTGTGAGCTGAAAACTACACACAGCTTCACGTTTTAACATTTTATATTTATCAACTGGTTTAATTATTGTTTACTCTGAAGCGAATTGATTCAATTAATTTGCTCCGTCCATTTTATCGAACTGATATTTTTTGTTCCCCAATCACTGCCCCTGATTTGGTTAATCTGTTTTATAGAGCACTAGTTGTTTCCAGCGGCTTCATCCGCATTTAACTCGATATTTATCCAACGGGAACGTAACCGGGCTACACGGTCCCCTTTGTGTTCTTGTAAACTTTAAACTGAGTTAAATTTACCATACACATGTAAATTTTTGCATTAGTAAGGATTGTTCATCTAAAAACTCATTTCATCTTTCACAGGCCTCTACAGTACTGAAGCAGTGTCTCCAGCCAGAGGTTCCGTGCACCACGTGATCTTGTACAAGGACGCCATCTATGATGACTATGGCTTCTCAGTGTCCGATGGGTTGTATGAACGAGGAGTTTACATCAACCGAATTCGGAAGGGAGGACCCGCTGATATTGTTGGCTTGTTGAGGCCGTATGATAGGATTTTGCAGGTTTGCTACACACATTTCAATAGAGCAACTCAAAAACTAACTTTATTTACTTCAGTAAAAGATACACATTTCCAGTAAAGTCGCGTCAGGTGGCGTCGCTTCGCATTTCGGTGTGAACCTTTACCCTAAAAGAACACAATAAAAAATTTAATGGAAGCTAAAATATTTTTTATTACTATTTATATATCGCCAGTCTCTCAGCCAGTTGGATTTTTGGCTTTTTGGCTTCGATGAAGTTTAGGCGGTTTTTTTTCATGGCTCTCCAATTTATTCTAGCCTCTTTAATGAGTCTATCTAACTTCCTTGTTGTAACTAACTACTAGCATTCTATATAAACTTACCTAACCTAGTTAATTGTTTTATCTAAATTAAATTATCAAACAGACAAACATTTCTAACTTCTTTATCAACAAGCTTCAAAAAGAAAATTCTAAATTAATTTTAATATAGAATTTGACTTTGCTTTATAAAGCAAAGTTATTTTAAAAAATTACGTCGTACAGGTGTACCTAATGTTGTGCCCTGTTTTCGACCTCTCCTAATTTATAAACCAAGTTTTTAGGTCTTTATTTTTTAAAGCCCTCATACCTTTGGTTGTTATCTTTATTAACTTTTGCTACGGTATTAATGCCCATTTATAACGGTAGTAAAGTAACGCCAGGTATAACACTTAATCTTCCATATTGTGAAAAGTGATTATTTACTTTGCATTGAAATTGAAAGGAAAGGGCGTAATAGCCAAAGATGTTAGCTTGACGATTGACAGATCCAACGTAATCTGTCAATTTAAAGCGATTGTCATTTCATTAATGCATGAGCATATTAAGGTTTTAGATGAATGACAATCGCTTTCAGAACGTTTCTATTTTTTTCCACACCTTTCAAAAGAAAATGAAAATAGAATTGTTTTTCGGTAGCTTATTCTGATAGGATGAAACTTTATATATTCTTTAACTTTGAAAACTTTATCCCTAGACAAAATTGACATACGGTGATATATATTGATAATGATAGATGATAAAGTAAGAGAGGTTTCTACTACACAAGGCGAGAGGACTCATTAATTGATTATTTTGTAACATGAAAATTGTCAATCAAATTGCAGACTTACTATCTACTTCTTTTCGATCAAAAGACATAATCCAATATACCAATTTTTCTACGTTTTATAAGTACCCGTGTGAAATAAAAATGTTTTAATTCAATCAACCCAAACAAAAAGGCAGACTTTAAAGTTGAAGACGTCAAGTTATATCTAGTTAAAATTCCACAGGTGAATGGAACAAGGACAGTTGACTACGACTGCTGCCTCACGGTGCCCCTGATCGCGTCTGCTGGCGATAGGCTCGAGATCGTCGTACAGAGGCTCGTTACTTCCAGGGTAAGATAGATATTTGACATTAGTACATAATGATTGGAATGAAGCCATATATGGATAGTTACCAGCTAGCCAGTATTCCCTGAAGTGATACAACCCACTTGTGTATATTTGTCCCAGCGTAATAAATAGTACTAGGATAGTCATACTCGCGCCCAGCATTGGTCGAGGCCATGCTGCGGGGCGAGACGGAGTGGGAAGCGGTCGCCTCCTGCGAAGCAGTCATGCTGGCGAAGGAGGAGGCGGCCCGCGTGAGGGAGAGGACAGCGTCCACCCCAGCCGCAGTGGTAGACGCCCACGGCGACGGACGTCGCAAGACGATCTCCGGCCACCGTAGGCGCTGGCATGCGGGCGGCGAGTAATGGGCGACTCGCTTTCCGACCATGGACCATGCCCGGGTCGACGGCGCGTTGTGTTCCACGCGCGCCTCAAAGAGTGTCAGCATAGTGACGGGGCCTATAGAGGGCCAAAGCCTGCCGGGGTAGCGGGACTAACGGATTACCGTGACCCCGGTACGTAAAGGGCTATTGAAGGACACCGTGGATTTTAGTCAGTACAAGTCTGACAGTCCCTCCCGCCCTGCCCTGGGTGGGAGGACTCATTTGATGATTTTACCACGATAAAAAAAAGGATAGTCATGAGGACCCAAGATTATGCTTTACTTGATAATCTATACTATGACTGACAACTGGCAAGTTTTTAAACTTATTTGGTCAAAAGCACCAACATAAACTGTGATCAGTGTTACGGACATAGTCATACTGGGCACTTTGTTTTGTGCTAATCTCAAAACAAGCAATTTCATAGGATAACAGAATTTCATATACGAGTAAA
Source organism: Agrotis puta (assembly GCA_943136025.2). Taxonomy (NCBI): domain Eukaryota; kingdom Metazoa; phylum Arthropoda; class Insecta; order Lepidoptera; family Noctuidae; genus Agrotis; species Agrotis puta. The sequence continues at coordinate 3,957,113 of OW964168.2, forward strand.
GTGAGCTTTCTCATCAAAACAAGCCTGGTTATTTTAGATTAAAGTAAACAATGTTACATTAGAATTGTTAAACAGCTGCATTAGTCCAATTTTTGAAGCTTGAAACCGTGTTCTTGCTTACCGGATAAAACTAACCAAGCCATTGCTAGCGCTGCATAAAATTCCTTTCTACCCTCATTTTCCAACTTTATTTCAAACACCAAAAATGTCCAACACTCTCTCAGTATAATATTTCACAGTCATCTAAAAAGCACAAAGGAATTTCCAAAAGCAACTGTATATTTTACGTCTGCAAACATATTCAAATATGATGTATGTAAAATTCTTTGTGAACCCAATAATGTGTCATTTTCGTACTCGAGTGACAAAGATTTGTCGCCTCTGTGAGCTAATCATAATTCTTTGCCTTGAGTAAATTGATTCTTTTGACAAGGAAAATAATGTAACGTCTTTCGCCTTTGTGAAAGAAAATAAGGAAAAGGTTTTGAATTATAATTTCTGTTCTTTAAAGCATAATCAGCGGGTATAATTTAAGCTATCACAAATTTAATTCGTTTCGTGTTTCTTAGATAATAGGGTTTACCACCAAAATAGTAGATTTGTCACCAAAATGTAGTCACCAAACAATATAAAACCAATTCCACAATAAATCACCAAAAATCATGGAAATAAGGGTCTAGTACCAAACAAATGTTTTTGTAATGTATTATAATAGGTTTGTCCTAATAAGAATTTACGAAATTTAAATTTAAAGAGACCATCAATAAATAATAATTATATTATGTCATCAAAAAAATCATAAAGTTCCAAAAAAAAATTAGGGTTGTCAACATCATAGTTTCAACATTTTGATTATTTTGACAGACAATTTCCTGCAATGCGCCGGGTGTGAAAAATTACAATACATCACGTCTCGGCATAATTTTTACATAGTTGACACGTTACGAGTCCCGAATCCCAAGTTTTGATACATTTTGTCTGTCTACAATATTCATTGATATAAAAACAAACAAACTAAGTTAGTCATTTAAAAACTATGTCCTTTTTAAAAACAAGCTTTTATTGTTCAAATAATACTTACTATAGACAAAGCACAAGACGAATCAATCGAATCTAAACTCGATGGGTTTGCGGCGCTTCATTACAGAGTTCCTATAACCACCTTCCAGCTCCATCATCAGATCAGCGGCCGTACTATGACGTCTTAAAACCAGGCTTGTTCCAGTGAGTGAAAGAGACAGAGCTATACAAGTCGTCTAGCGCCACCTCGTTCACTCACTGGAACAAAACAGGTTTTAAGACATCATAATCCGGCCCCTGGTCCATAATATTGCATTGTCACGTGATTTCCATATACGTGCAAAATTTCAGCTCAGTCGGTAACCGGGAAGTGGTACAATGGCGAACATTGACGCTCCACACATTTTTGGGCCTTTTCTGAAAGTGCCAAAGGGCCAAAGAAAAACAGTAGTACCTATGGGTAGTACTAGTATTACGGAGCAATAGTTACTATGGAACAAAAGTTGTGTTGTTGATTGGTTATTTTCATACGTTTGTTGATTTTTGAAAGGACCGTGAAACAGAAAATAGTGATAAGTATTGCCGGAAATAGCGAATTCAAGCAATTAAACATAACCTAACATCACGCCTGTAATCCCAAAAGGGTTGGGCAGAGGTGTGCCAAATTAAAATGATAAATAATCACTTATTTTATTACTATAGAATATATAGTAGCAAATTAAGAAAAAAAATTACAGATAAAAGTTCATAAGAAGATAAATAACTAGTGAAGAAATAACACTTTGTGACAATCAATTGTTTCATATAGATGATGTATTACAGGCAATTGAAAACATTACTCGCATAGATAGGAACACAAAGAGATTTCTAATACTCGTAATAAAAAGCAGCCATAATGGTAGAACATTTAAACCCGGTAAAGGATGAATAAGGGGTGAATATTAATCTCATTAATGAATTATTAGGGCAGAGGCGAACTTAAATTAGTCTATCACGTCTGAATACCAATAATGGGTAGTTTTGGAAGCAGATCTAGCTTAACTGGTATTATTTAATACGGAAACGTGTTGGAGAATGTAATTGAGAAATGTTTGGCACGATCTACACTTAGATATATTTCGATTTATCTACTAGTTTATGCCCGCGGCTCTACTAGCGTTAATTTAAAAATTGACAAATAAGACACATGGTGCCATCTATTATACCATAAGGTTATTGTCGTTTTCGTCGGGAACTATAATATTAGGATAATAAAATAAGTAATAAATAAATAAATTTTTACAGTCGCATTTATAATATAAAATTGAGATTAATAAGTTGCCTCTCCGTAATCTTCACACGCCAAAACAGCTGAACAAAATCCGATGTTAACCTCAGTGATTGTGTAACCATGTAGTTCTAGGTTAGGACAACGGATAATTTCTATCCCAGTCGCTATCCCTTGGTATAATTTATGACCCACAATGTGTGTTAAGTGCCATATTCTTCATTTAGTGCCAGCAATTGTAACAGACCTGGGGGCCTTCCATGACGTCTTAAAAGGAGAGTAGTTCCACTGTGGGAAAGAGACAGAGCTATACAAGTCGTCTAGTGCCATTTCATTCTGACAGTGTCTCTTCCATCAGCGGTTGCTAAAGAGTCTCTTGCTCCATGGAAGAGTATTTTTCAGATAAATTATTTTATTTTTGTTTCAGGAACTGAGGAACCAGCGCCTCGATGACAGCTCAAGCCCAAGTGACAGTAGTATCGTGACTAAGACAATTTAGTGTATAACCCGACTTTAGTGAAATCACACCAAAGACAATGAAAAGTTTAGCTTTAAGTAACATACTTTTTACGGCCGTGTTATAATTAGTACTTAAATTTAGTTTAGGGATTTGTAAATAGGTAATTGATGGATTGATACTATAAGTTTAGGTTTAGGCCTTTTTAACTAAAGTTGAGAACGAAAAGAAGGCTTAAGAAATAAAGTGTTATGCCATAAATTAATTTTTTGATGAAGTGTGCAAAAATGTGTAAAATAAAATAAGGGTGCATAAAATCAAGAAGAGATTCAGTCTTTTAGAAAATTATTATATTAAATACTTACTGCTTGGAGTACCTTTTATTCGGGTACTCAGATGAATAGCGTAACAAAAATAATTCAATTTAAGGCGATCAAGTTATTTTATAGAATGGTGCAAATAATAATAAATGTAAAATATTTAAAACTAGCTACTACAAGGTATGAAAATATTTAAATTTCAAATTTTAAACTACACTTATATTTATTTTAGCAGTGAAATATTATAGGTTGGGTGGAGTCGAAGGACTAAAGGTCGGAAACATACAGAATATTGTAAAATTTACATTAATATAAACAAAAAAGTAATTGAAAGAAACAAATCTCTGGAAATTAATCTATTTCGGTTGCTATCTTCGGTTGGATCTTTGTCAATAACCAATCAACGACCAAATTTGCCTATCTGAGTCTTTAGAAGCAGCCGTTAAAGCAAAGGAACAGGATTTGGATTGAGATTGAATTTCAGGCGTTAATGATTTACCTTTTTATGTCAAAGTAACTTATTTTTGCTTATTACCGACTTCTGATGTTTAAAACATAAAAAACTGCCTAATTTTAGTCTAGTGTGAGCTTCAGTAATGATTTGTTTTATTATAAACGAGCAGTGAATTAAAATTGTACAGATTCATAAAATAAAATTAAGGTACTAAGAATATAAAAAAATAAGAAATTGGTAATTAGTTAATCACCAAAGACGATTTCATAGCATAATTAAATAATTGTAATTAATTAATGTAATGTTAGGCATCGATTGATTAGTTAATTATTGTTAATAGATTTAATTGTTGTTTTATAATCCCGTAATGTGCCTATGTATTGTAATTATGTAAGGACACTAAACTGAATACATGATTATGTGGTATCAAAAAAAAAACAGAAAAACATATTATCTTTGGAAATAAAGAATTACATACGCATTTTCAATAAATATCCTTTCCTGTATTCATTTTAGGTTGTCTAAGTGTTATTTTGTATTTTTATCAAAGATTTTATCAAAGTAACGCCGATTCTTGACAAAATGAATACTTCATTTATTTATTCACCAAATTACACATTTGACCTTTAAGTTTTCTTTTATTATTTCTTTCAATGTAACAAAGAGTTCATCCATGTTAAGTAATTAAATATTGATGAAAATTCACGTGTAATTTTATCTCGCTCATTTTTGAAACTACATTACTACCTGGTAAATGAAATTGTTCTCATTTATTAATCCCTTTAATTGAGTAATTCTCTGTATAATTTTCCGTGTTCATTTAACATGTAATCAGATCTTTAATGAAATATTAATTTGGTAATTATTATTAATGATGCAGTAAAAACATGCATACTGAATAAATAAATAATTAAAAACATAAATCCATATTAAACTGTACATAATAAAATAATTATTAAATAACTGTGTAGCATTACTGTTGTTGAAATCAGACTGATAGCGATTTTAAAAATAGTTATTTAGAGAATGTATAAATACTTATGCCTAAAAGTAGAGGTGCAAACCTTAGTTACTGTTCTGTTTAAAGTGAATTTGTGAATTATCTCTACTCACATAGATAATCAGCGTGTTTTATTAATTTTACTGGCATTCATTATCATTATTGAATAAAACATACAACAATATTTTTATTATTTATTATTATTGGTGGCTTTCAACGTGTGTAAATAAAATAAAACACGCTTTATACATTTTAATTCTTATGATAACAAATGCCAATAAAATTGAAGTCATGTATAATACATAGAGCATAATTCTTAAGGTTTGTTAACATAAAAAAAAATTAGAAAACAGAAAGACTTTGTAATCTAATAGGAGTTATTGAATAGATACTTACGAAGTTTGTTGTAGATAGAAAAAAATATACATTATGAAATCGAGTCTTATCAAACACAACATTGAGTCTTCTTTCTTAAATTATGATTGTTTGTCCTATAAAATCTTAGATTTTTTTTTTGTAAATTAGTGTCTCTCTTATAAATGAATGACAATTTTTAAATAAATTCTAAATACATTGTTCAACCATTAGATCATAAATAAAGTAAAAAATAAAACTTATCTTTTTAAACCAAAATATCCGATATTTTAATTGTTTTCTCAGTTTTTCACTCTACTGGCTTGTTTTGAAACATATAAATTTATTTCTTTTATATAATAAAGCGTGTTGAAATTTGTCATAAATCTTCACAATAATTGGCTAAAATATTAATGTCCCATACTTTGCTTAATACCAATTTACTACACAAACCTACTTCAAACTACCCTAATCTATCAAATTTGTCAATCGATTTTCAACTTTATCGCAACAGTGGGAAACTGAAAATTTGACTGGTTGGGGTAGGTTGATATGCTGGCGTCTGTACTCTCCTGTATCGTAATTACGTATGTAGATAGTTTGTAATTTTTTACATTTTATTTTTGTACCCTTAATTGTAAGGATAATTTATATTATTGTCAATTAATGTGTAATTAATTGAAAAACTAGAAGAGAGCCTAGCTACAACACTCTTAATAAAATGATATGCGTGATTGAATATTTTGTTGTTTTATTTTCATTATAAACTTTAATCCCTGAGAAAATCTCTTAAAGTTTTCGAAATAAATGAATTTTAGCTTTATCGTGGTGAAATCATCAAATGAGTCCTCGAACCCAGAGCGGGACGGGAGGGACTGTCAGACTTGTAGTGACTAAAATCCACGGTGGCCCTTCAAATAGCCCTTTACGTTCTAGGGACAGTTACCTAATGAGACAGTCCCGCGATTCCGACAGGCTTTGGCCCTACAAGGCCCCCGTGAGATTGCTGACAGCTTTTAGAGGCGTGGAACACGACGCGTCGTCGATCCGGGCATAGTCCATGACGAACGGACGGATCTCCAGACGGCGAGTCACCCATTACTCTCCGTCCGCATGCCGCGCCTGCGAAGGCTGGAAATCGCCTTGCGAAGTCCGTTGCCGAGGGCGTCTACACACAAACAAAGACGTCAGGGTATTTGTATCATTATGCAACATATTGACCAATAAGGTGTTAAATTTATGGCTCTTTGGTGCGTCGTCTCGGACGGAATACAATTCTCCTTTGTTCACCACAAACCAGGGCATTGTCTCTTTGACCATTATGTGCAAACATAATTTTATTTGACAGTCGTTATCGACAAAGGAATAAGATTGGAAATACCCAGTGATGTATTCTGCACCAGATAAACTTGCAACCCACTAGTAACCTGAAATTATCATATTTGATTGATGTACGAAAGTAGATTTATTTTTAAGGTGATGAACTTAAATTTTTGGCTGTCGACAACACTACGGATCTATGATAATAAAAACCAGAATAGAAACCAATCTACATAAACATCTGTTTAAAAACAGTTGCCGATTCTACCTTTGCCAGTTCAATGTAAAGTTTTTTAACAAACCAGAAACTACATGCAATTCCTACAAAAAAGTTTACTACAATTCCACGATTTGATCAGCAGTTTCCAGAATAAAAATCGAAGTCTAAGAATCTACACCTGTATTTTGTCTCGGCACACTGAAACTCGAGAAATAGTTCCGATTGAACTTCCATGCGGGTGGGAACTAATTTATTTTGCAAACCCCGATAAGCTTTTACTGGTTTCTTTAGCTCTTGAAATTATACTTCTGCTGATGGTTTCCAAATTACTGTAATTTATGTACGAGCAGTGGTGAAAGGCAGATCACTTTGTTTATGTCATCACCATGCATGCATATCATGAAGAAATAAGCATTATAACCTAGACCGAAAACTTCAGAGACAATGTGATAACCTCCAATCCACATTGGACCCGCTTGGTGGATTGCGGCCCACTCCCTCTCACAGAAAGAAGACCCCAGCAATGGGAACATTATTATGAACGCATTGTTTGGTCAATAGAAAATTCAGCAAACATCAGTTTGTTTTTGAAGTGAAAACTTCTTTAGCGGCGTTGAGCACTTTTTCTGTAATGGGTATAAAATCTTAAACTCGCGTCAGGACACTCGCGACAGGACACTCGCGTCAGGACACTCGCGTCAGGACACGTGACCCTGATCGAAAAAGCGTAGGACGGATGGAGAGTAGACAGCTATCCCCTCTCTACGGCGCTATCCCGCTCTACCTCTAATATTTAGTAATATGACTATTACTAAATATTATAAATAATACTGAAATAAAGCCGTTCCGATTTTTATTTCTCGCCTAAAGCCATTTTGATTTTCAATGTCCACTAAGCGTCGATTTCGAACCACTGTGCGGCGCGGCGAAAATGTATGCCTGGGCCTACTGTTTCGTTTAGGCGGCGCAGGGCGCTTGCGCGAATGTTCGTCTATGTAACAGCGTGCCACGAATCGAGGTCGAGGTCGAGGTCGAGGTCGAGGTCGAGGTCGAGGTCGAGATCGAGGTCGACCTCGACCGTGTACGATAGCGCAATAAATGAATATTGTATTCTACCACATAAATAATAGTACTTTTATACTGATAAAGCAATTGGTGCAAAATTATTCCCTAACCATTCCAAAATATCAAACATGCTCAACGTTAATAATCAAGTTTTCACTTCTGCCGGCACTCCCAGAGTGCAACCCGTCGTTTTTTTTTTTTGGATAATTGCTTAATATCTTTTGATATATTTTGAATTTTTTGAGGAGCTCGTTTCTAAACAATAATAGCCGCACAGCTAAATCTTTATGGTTAAGCCGCGCTTGGTTTGTGGATGGTTTTTTTTTTATCGCAGAGCGGGAGGTACTGTCAGACTCGTACTGACTAAAATCCACAGTCCCGCGACCCCGGCAGGCTTTGGCCCTCAAGACTTTGCTGCCCCGTCACTTTGCTGAGACTCTTTGAGGCGCGCGTGGAACACAACGCGCCGTCGACCCGGGCATGGTCCATGGTCGGACAGCGGGTTGCTCATTACTCGCCGCCCGCATGGTTTGTGGATGGTTAGGTACCATTTATTCTAGCAAGATCCCTCCGTGTCTCGTAAAACAAGTAAAACCGTTGGTCCCGTTGGTTAACCACAGTCAGAAGCTCGAAAGTCTGACAACTAGTCTAACCAAGGGGTGTCGTATTATCTACCCAATCACTGGGTTGTGGGCGTCAGATAAGAAGTCGCTTTATTTAAAATACTGATATTCAACTGTATCCGGTTTTTATGGAAACCGATGTTGGAGAACATAGATAGGAAAAGGTTAGGCAGATGATGTTGAATCGACCATTATAATGATGCTCACCTTTCCTGCGTACGAATGTACCTCAACTGCTAAATGCATTTAGTGCCCGTTTGATTGTTGGAACAATAATTACAGACACAATATTTATGTCTGTCAAACAGACCGGCGAAAGCGAAGCGTTTCCGAAGCGATACAGAACCGGAGCGAGACGTCAGCGAGACGTCAGTCCGATAGTTTTGTCACGCTACCGGATCGCTTTCGCGTTTCTATGTGACTGGATTCAAACAATTCCATAGATTACAAATAAAAACGTCACAATTCGCATTCGCAACGCCTGTCTGTTTGACAAAGGCTTTAATGTACTATATAGAATTTAATCCCCAGTTTCATGATTGACCTGGACACCAACATGAGAGTTGAATGACAGCATTATAAAGATCTTTGTAATCTCCAGTACTCTTAAAGAATCTACCATGTTTATTACTCACGTCTTGCGTTCCCATCGCTACGTTTCCATCGCTTACGTTTCCCACGTTTTCAGGCAACGTTTGTTACCAATCGACGCCCTACGTACCAAGAGACATGATCTTAAGATGCAGATGATTTACACTTATAATACGTAGGGGCAGTCGCTTTGTTTTCCCACGTATTGCTGCCGACGTGTTCGTGTCAGCGAGTTGTTCAACAGCGTTTTTGTTTCAGACGTGGTAATAAACGCGAAGGCTGACCCATGAAGGTTGTTGCATTTTTGAAGTTGGTCTCCGTAAAGCCTTTGTCAAACAGACAGGCGTGGCGAAACGTAATGTTTTTATTTGTAATGTATGGAATTGTTTGAATCCAGTTACATAGAAAAGCGAAAGCGATCCGATAGCGTAACCAAACCTTCGGACTGACGTCTCGTATCGGTTCGTTATCGCTTCGGACTGCATAAGAGAGCGTGCAATGTTGAGTTTTTTTTTTTATTACTATTTTTGTTATTTATATTACTACTGGGAAGCAGGAAGCATGCTCTAAACTTAAAATATAAGCTGAGACAGAAATTATAGAGAGAGGCAAGTGCATAATCCAAAATTGATGCTCGATGTGCTTTGGTGGATGTCGTAATATGTCTTCGAATTATTGATATAAAAGTTTCATTATCGTTCACGGTTTTGGGATCAGTAGTCACCATCTACCTGGCCTCTTTCGAACCATGCTGCCTTCCCGTTTAACACCTGAAATACCAGTCATTTAAATAGGGCGACTGCATTACTGACCTCTACAAACCTAATATAATAATAATATCTACTAAGTAGTAGAAGTAATACAATTCCTCTAGGTAAGTCTGGTTGTCATCGCGTGACTGTCTCATCAGTTAACCGTGATTAACTGATGAGACAGTAATCTCATAGATTGTAGCTAAATAAAAAAATAATTATAAGCAATAATTAACAAATCCTTTGTAGTGAAGCATTTTAAAACTTGATTAGATAATTTAGTATTTATTTGTAACTTTAATTTGATAAATATTTGTATATCAACTGTCTTCGTTCGGAAATTAGTTGATCACTTGTTTAAAATAAAAACTACTGTAATAAATTTTATAACAACGGAATCAAAATTAAATCATTTATTTCAAGTAGGCCAGTTACAGGCTCTTTTGAATTGACAAAGGCAAAAAATATTACTAAATTATTCTGCTACCATCTGTCTGTCATAACACATGATAACTATGAAAGTAAAGTACTGTAGGTGCGCATAAAGCAAAGCGTACATTACACCATAATAATAATTATTATACTATAATATTATTAATTACACAAGGTCTATGTGCAGAGGCCAGTAGGTCAACCTACCCCAGTCTGTCAAATTTTACCAGTCGCACATTAACTTTCCACTGTTGTGATAAGGCTAAAAATCTGTTTAAGAAATTTGGCAGATTGGTGTGCTGGCGTCTGTTCATAACACCTGAAACGCATATACCTACAGAAATTACCTTTGACCGACCATTACAAAAATATCCCGTTTTACGTTCTAATGATCGAACGTTTTTTGCAGCGCCGTTTCAAGATAAAAATATATTCTTTCATCATATAAATATCTAGGTACTACGTTTGATTCATCACACAATAGTTGACCTACTAAACGCAATCAGACTATTCATATCGTGAGAGGCTATTAAGGCCATTCGTCTTCATAATACGCCATTCATTCTGTTGCATAATCTGATATAGTTACTGTAATTGATATGGATGTTCGCCATTTCTTCCATTTAGTATTTCGATATTGGCTACTAGAAAGGCACGAATTGTTTCGTAACATAATAAAATTGAATTTTATGATAATTCATTAAATGAAGCGAACCTTTTTTTTTACGTGGTAAGGTCATCAAATGAGTGCAGGGCAGAGCGGGAGGGACTGTCAGACTCGTACTGACTGAAATCCACGGTGTCCTTCAATAGCCCTTTACGTTCCGGGGTCACGGTAATTCGTACAGTCCCGCGACCCCGGCAGGCTTTGGGCCTCTAGAGGCCCGTCACTCTGGTGGACTCTTTGAGGCGCGCGTGGAACATAACGCGGCGTAGATCCGAGCATGGTCCATGGTCGGACAGCGAGTTGCCTATTACTCGCTGCTCGCATGCCCGCGCTACTAATACTAATGAAGCGAACCTAAAAGTACTTTTTTGGGACCGTCTGTAAAGTTCACCATACAACTGGAACGCAAAACTAGGTATTTGTGAATGTGACCGAAATGTTTTTAAACGCACTCCCAAAACAGGAGAAATTCCTAGTGTTCCAACGTTTCACAGAAAAGAAAACAAAAAATAAGTTGCTACGATAGCGTAGCGACCGTAGTCCCGCGCCTACGAGTGCTACGGCGTAGCAATATCCTTTGATGAAGGTTGCTTGAAAGAATGTCTTTGGATTCAAGATTAGGTTATATAAACTATGCGTCATAATGAAAAAACAGCAATATATTGTAGAATCACTATTCATTTTCTTAGGTATTTTATAATATACAAAGAGGCAACGACGCCAGTCTTAGCACATTACCAATTGACAGCGTTGATGAGGAACGATGCTTTGAAATACTCGTAGTTCACTGTTTATTTTGTTTCGAAGTTATGTTTTAGTATCTAGATTTTATGTATCGAAATCAAAACTGTCACATAAAATATCTCAAAAATCTCTTTTACACGTATCCGATTCACCATAATAACTCTTAACGGAACATTCAGTCATGAATATTAAAAAGCCAGTTAAAAATAATTATAAGTCACCAACAGGAGCGGATAATAAAATTGCCAGCGGAATTCCCATTAATCCAGTTGGTCACACCGATTAAGCAGTGATTCAACCGGGAACCGAACGCGTGACCGAACGCAGTTAGGTTGTGGTGTGACTCACTCTCGGGGGAATATTATTTTTTGTGCATAAACAGTTTAATATTAAAGCGTCATAAATATTCATGCTTGTGTTTCATATTTTATACAGAGAGAGTAGTCAAGCCCCTCTAGCCAAGTCGCAAACGATAATCGTAAACGCTCGGTGGTCTCCCCAATACATTTTCAACTTTACACCCTAGAGCCTAAAGTTAAAAATCTAATAAAGATTTCCGAGCGTTAGCGACTGGAACGAACGAAAACGCTACGAAATCTTCAATAGATCTTCAACTTTATACTCAAGTTCATAAAGTTGAAAATCTATTATAGCCTACTCAGCGTTTGCGTTTATCGTTTGTTACATGGCTACAAGTCCTGGTCGATAAATGGATTGTCCGTCCCGCCATGAAATACGCCACGATAATAATGATCTTAACTTAGGGTTTCTATAGCCGCGAAGGAGGAGGCGGGCCGCGTGAGGGAGAGAACAGCGTCCTCCATCCACCCAAGCCGCAGTGAAGACGCCCAGACGTCGGCAGACGATCTCCGGTCACCGTAAGCGCGGGCATGCGGTCAGCGAGTAATGGGCAACTCGCTGTCCGACCATGGACCATGTCCGGGTCGACGCGACGACGCGTTGTGTTCCACGCGCGCCTCAAAGAGTGTCAGCAAAAGAACGGGGTCCCCCTCTAGAGGGCCATAGCCTGCCAGGATCGCGGGACTTACGAATTACTGTGACCCCGGAACGTAAAGGGCTTTTGAAGGACACCGTGGATTTTAGTCAGTACGAATCTGACAGTCCCTCCCGCTCTGCCCTGGCTGGGTGGACTCATTTGATTTTATCACGATTAAAAAAAGGGTTTTTATAGTACCAAATAACTGAAGTTTGGAAGTCAGATAAGCAATGGCTTCATACAAATTATCATTTTGAAGCTGCATAATTCAGACTAGATGAGAACCGCAACATTATCGTTATTTTGGAAAAGCCAGGCAGCCTGCAACTGATGATATCGGGCTTTGTCATAATTCTATCAACAATTAAATGCGTAGAAATGATCGTCTAACAAACGTAAATTAATGTAATGTTATTTAATAGTTGGTGGTATGAAATGGTTATGAAATGTGGTAACAGTATAATGTTGAAATATGTTATGTCTTCGTTAAACTAACCGCTCCGCTTATGCCTTCCTAATTTGCTGAAATACGGGACCCACCTCAATAGTTGCGAATATGCTCACAATATTACTATTTACAGGTTCCATCTATTTTACAAGCTTTTATTTACTTTCACCTGTTCCGTTGTCCGTAATCAAATCTTGCAAGTTACATTTGATCCACTTCCCGGATTCCGATTGAGCTGAAATTTCGCAAGTATATTGCAAAATAATGCAATATTATGATGACATGGACCTGATCTGATGATGGAGCTGGAAGTTAGCGACAGGAAGTCTACAATGAAAATGTCTACAAACCCATCAAATTTAGACTGGTTTGATTCGTCTTGATAAGGACTTTGTCTATCGTAAGTATTTTTTTTACGAATAAAACTTTTTTTTAAGTACATTGTTTTTAAAAATTACTAACTTGTAAAAAAAAGAGTAGATATTATTCACAACAATATAATACGAGTGCTGTTCTATTCATCAGCAACCTCCGAGCCCTGAGTCCAATTTCTCTCCCAAATCTCGGCAGGAAATAGTTGTGGTTTTGTTTAAAAAAAGAACTATGGAACCAAGCCAAAGTCAACTTATACATTTAATTCCATCATTAAACAAATAACAATCTTCAAACGCACAAGGTATTTATTTAAAAAAAGATATCAAATTAATTAAAATTTTATTCTGTATTATGTTGTTTTTTTTTTAAATGTTACTATTACATGATAACTTTTTTTTTGTCAGCATCTCTATAGAATCATTTTTTTTTTATTAAAGGGTAAAAAAAGACACACTGGACCCGCTCCTCGCTAACAGTATGCCCACATCTCAAATGTCGCGAACGCCGGTCGTTGCCGCACGTCAGTCAGGGGCAGTGAAACGTGAATTTTGATTGTGGACACGGATAAAATGATAATAAGCCTCTGAATTAGAACAGGCGTACTTTATAATAGGCTACGGAGGTAATGGACTTTTCTGGTATGAATGACGTTTCGTTTAAGAAAACTGTGTTTAAAGGTTGCAAACAATAATCGAACCGTGGTCCAGTCAATACGAATCATTGATCGATTAGAGATTTAGATCCTCTAGATTTATAGAATTGGAAGTCACGAGGTGGAGCCCTTTATCCAACAGTGGGGTGATACATGACAACAATATTAGTAACCTTAGATTCGCAACGGCTACAACACAGTCAGGTGTACCATACAAAATACACCTAGGTGTACCAAGCGGGTCGACCACGAGCAATAAACGCATTTGCGTAAAATTTATTGGATCTTTTAAAACACGGTCGCAAAATGTGGTAAAAAATATAATAAGTGTGTTTCTACAGCAGTATTTTTAATGCTTATACAATATCAGAAACTGCTAGAATTTAATACTACTCTCTAAGGAAAATGAAGAAAAATCCTTGGATAAAAAATGTAAAACTCTTAACAAGTTTGAAGAAAAAATGAAGTTCGAACCTCGCCGGCTTACCTATTACCCTATTAATAAATCCCAATCACTGTTCGACCGAGAAAAACTTAACTTTAATTTAGTTAGATGCAAATCCTGACTATAAATCGGCGAAGCGCGGACGGATTCGAAGCATTAATTTGTGGTAAATCGCGTGGAAAATGGAAATTTTGTGCAGCCTCCGGCTTCCAAGGTTTGACAAACTTACGTTTTCCTTCAAACCAGCCTTAAGACTGCACACTAACATTGGAAAATCTACCCTATATGCTACCTTTAAGATTTTGTTTTGATGTGTGTAGTCTTTCGTGTTGGCAAATAGGGTAACCAAAAAGCATGGCCGCGTGAGACGTGATGAGAATATGCGCCTCATTTTTAACGAGGATCACGGATTTTATTTATAAATATGAAAGTAAACAAGTTTAAATTAAATGTGAACGAGTGTTGAATTGCGAGTGTTAATTTTAACGAGATTAGATGTTATTACTATGTCTTCTAATAAAGGACAGAGGTATAGAATAATACATGGTTATTTTGTGCTTAAGATAAAGAAGTGTGGAAGGAACTGTGCTGTGCAATTCAATATCTTTATCACATTTGCATTATCGATGGCACGGCTTTTCTGTAAGATCATCATATGAGTCCTCCTCCCAGGGCGGGGCGGGAGTGACTTGTACTGACTATAATCCACAGTGATCCTTCAATAGCCTTTTACTTTTCAGGGTCACGGTTACCTGTGGAGACAGTCCCGCGACCCTGGCAGGCTTTGGCCCTCTAAGGGGAGCCACTTCAGATTGCTGACAGCTCTTTGAGGCGCGAGTAGAAGACAACGAGTTGTCTACCCGGGCATGGTCCATGACGAGTCACCAATTACTCCCGGCTGGCGCAGTGGTTAAGCGACTCACAACGCTGGGTATTTCGGTTCCCGCACTAAACAACTACAAACAGTTGTTCCAAATCTGGGTGATTGTGTATGTGAGTTTAAAGCCTTTGTCAAACAGACCGGCGTGACAAATGCGAAGCGTGACGTTTTTATTTGTAATGTATGGAATTGTTTGAACCCAGTCAGAAAAGCGAAAGCGATCCAATAGCGTGACAGAACTATCGGACTGACGTCTCGCTTCGGTTCGGTATCGCTTCGGAAACGCTTCGCTTTCGCCTGTCAGTTTGACAAAGAGAGAAAGAAGTTTGAGGCAGCGTCTTAATTTTTTTTTTAATCTATGTATTTCTCTACGAGCATATTCAGTTCTGGAGAAGATTTTCTCTGCGACAATCAACAGAAGTAAACTCTTGACAAAAACTGTTCAGCAATTTTTATTCGAAGAACTCTACTAAAATTCGTCATGATACTCGGAACTTGATTTTTCAAGAAACTTGCCCCGCACTAGGAATTACTCCTATATATGTATTTCTACTGTATTCAGACTAATTATGTACTTTCTTCAAAACATCTTATTTAAATAGCGTAGTGACAGTATGCCCCTAATCTTAGTATAATAACGTTTATATTCAGAACTGGGAAGCGGATAAGTCAGATGAGATTTACTTTAAGCTTTAAGTATTAACGGATTGGATTGTTTACCGACTGAACTAAAAGGAGCGTGAAGAAATACTAGATGTGGTCATTAGCATCGAAAATATATAATAAGGAAACAGATATGTTATAAACAGACAATAGCGTAGTTAACTGTATAAATAAATTAAAAATCAATTTAGTCCGTCAGTTCGAGATTTGAAAAAGAATGCACATGTATTTTTTCTTTTAAATAAATCAATCAAGGAGCGCGGGCCTGTGACATCATAACGCCTGTAAAATTATACCGACCGAGAGACGTTTTCTGAATATTAGAAGAGCTGTATCTTCGCCAATTTTGATTTATGTAAGAAAAGAAAAAATACGGGGTTAATATTTTTTAATGATATCTTTTTCGGACTAATAAAAGATGAGAAAGGGCGGGTCGCTAGTTTGTGATATATTCACAGAGAGATTTTGAGTCTTAAAACAACTTTGAAGGTCGATTATATTTGTAATGTAATTAATTCAAATTCTTAACCGGGTTGCTATGTATAATAGAACAAAGTAACATATGGGTAATTATTTTGAAGAACATCCAGTAATTCTACTTCTTCTGCCCCGTAAGAGGCTTAGTTCTCGAGGTGTGAGTTAGCACAAATAATTAGAAGGAAAAGGTGAGCACGTTCGATAGGCAAACTTTATATATAACGCTTATATACACCTTATGTAGGTTCATTTTACTTTGTGATTACTTCTCAGGGGCTCGCTGTGAATAGGGTATTGTGTTTTCATGGATAGGTTTTGTTACTAAAGTATTTATTGAAAATAAAATAATGCCCACGTTGAACTCGTTGTATAAAATAGAAATTCTACGTATCTATGTATATGTTGTGTGTGAAGTGGTAAAGTATTTGGGTATAAAAGTTTAAACTGATTGTACGTTAATTTTCTATTTATTAATATTTTAAACAATGTTCAATGTTGTGACAACTTTTTTGAGTTAAGTATCAACACTTGTAAAATGTGTGTAGATGAAGAATGATTTGTTGCTAATAACACAAAATAAGCAAAATAGCCTGCAAGATTTAGAAGATATTATTGAAAGACATAAAACCTATGGAGCTACTCGTAAGTCCTATCTTAACTTCATCATCATCATCTCAGCCATAGGACGTCCACTGCTGAACATAGGCCTCCCCTTTAGATCTCCACATATACCGGTTGGAAGCGACCTGCATCCAGCGTCTTCCGGCGACCTTTATAAGGTCGTCTGTCCACCTTGTTGGTGGACGTCCTACGCTGCGCTTGCTAGTCCTTGGTCTCCACTCTAGTACTTTTCGACCCCATCGGCCATCTGCTCTGCGAGCAATATGGCCTGCCCATTGCCACTTCAGCTTCTCATCTTAACTTAGTTTTATAATAAAGACAATCAAAACAAAATACTGGCCATTTCCCATTCAAACTTTTTACAAGAACCTACAATGTAATTCACTAAAACATTCCATAAACAATTGGACCCCGCCAACCAACCGCCGAGGAAAAACAAAAATCATTTTTGAAAATAGAAAAAGTTTCAAATAGTTCTTTGGAAGCCGAGCTGGCAGTAAGTGGCCAGTGTCCGACATGACCATCGACTGCCATTAACTACAACTGCCAGTGCCTTGTAAAGTTAGTCGAACCATGCTCTGCTGCATCTCGTTTAACTGGAAGCCGACCCTTACATATTTCGTAATAGGCTAGGCAGATGATGAATTATACTAAAATTATTCTCTTAACCTCTCGGGCGATTTATAATTGAAAATGATAAAAATCAACGTCCAATGAGCGACTGTCTGTTATGTACAGACGTGTGTACGTAAGGCGCTGGGGCGTTTTCGCTTATGTACACCCGGGTGTACGTAACGCGCCCGCGAGGTTAACAAAGAAAGTTTCTTGTACTTGGAACTTCTCGTCTCTCTTCTTTTCGTTGGAACATGCTTCTATTTAATAGCATTATTAACCAGTAAAAAAAAATTAAGCAAAACCAAGGCATAGTCGACTGTCGCGGTACTCACGAATTACCGTGACCCCGGTACGTAAAGAGCTATTGAAGGACACCGTGGATTTTAGTCAGTACGAGTCTGACAGTCCCTCCCGCTCCGCCCTGGGTGGGTGGACTCATGTGATGAAAGAAAAAAAGCATAGTCTACGGAGCCCCACTATGCGGGGTTCCTATTTAGTATAACCATACCGAACCTTGGCATATTCTCGGCATTGACAGCACGGTTGGCGCAGTGGCTGAATGATCGACTGCTGCGCAGTGTGTCGCGGGTTTGACCTACAAGTAGTTGTTTCGGGTCTGGGTGTTTATGTATGTGAGTTTCTATGTTTGTAAACGCATCCACGACACAGGAAGAAATTCAGAAATAATTTATAGTGTAGGGCAATGATAAAAAAATGTTTAGTAATTTTGTGATTCGATTTATTATTTTCTTTTATATCTACTTCTTCTATTAATCAAGCGGTACTCCTATTTTTTGTTAATTTCTTTTTATCACAAATGATACTATTTATTTATCTATTTTTAGACCTTTAACCAACCAAAAAGATCAAATTAGCGCTCTTTCTGTTTCAAACAAAACCTATATTATTTACAAGTGCAAACTTTAGCACATCAACCTATCTCAATCTATCAATCTATACATATAATAAATCTGTAGAAGGGTCAATTCTGTACATTGAAAATATAAATAGCGGGGGGTGTTGCTGGATCGATACCAAACCCAAATATGTGATTAAAAATTTTTTTGTCTGTCTGTCTGTCTATATATGCAGGCATCACGTGAAAACTAACGGTTCGATTTCGATGAAACTTGGTATAATTATACCTTATTATCCTGGGCATAAAATAGTATACTTTTATCCTGGAAAAATACGTAGAAAAAAAAACTTATTTTTCAGTTTTATTCATAGACGTTGTTCTGTAGAACCGCGAATCTCCTTAATTATTATAGGCTTAGCCGTATTTGGGTCCAATAGATATTTATAAGATGTCATTGTCAGAGTTACTCAAAATGGAGAAATAAACCACCCACGCGAAGACCGACATCCGAGCGGACGGAGTCGCGGGCGGAATCTAGTCTTTAATAGATTTTCAACCTTATCAAAATAGTGGAAGGTTAATGTTCGATTGGTAAAATTTGACAGATTGGGATAGGTTGACTGGCATCTGAACCAATGAAAAATTAGGTTCTGCAAATACTGACGTAAATACTCCGAATCAAAATAAACTCCGTAAAAACACGGTGTCAAATGTCTAATCGTACAAAATTATCCTCCTCGCAGAATGTAATTTAAAACCGAAATCCTTCACTAGTCTCATCTCTTTCAAGGAAAATTAAACCTCTCACAGAAACAGGCAGGTAATTTAATTAAAATTCAATTCGATTGAATTGGACCACCTAATCCAGTTCATCTATTTTGCCAGAGTTGAATCTAGGTGCGAAATTATGTAAGGGTTGTAGCAGACATGCCTGCGGGACTCACGAATTACCGTGACTCCGGTACGCAAAGGGCTATTGAAGTACACCGTGGATTTTAGTCAGTACGAGTCTGACAGTCCCTCGAGCTCTGCCTTGAGTGGGCGGACTCATGTGATGATTTTAACACGATAAAAAAAGGGTTGTACCAGACATAATATTTTAAGTTTCGGCGATCGGTGATATGGACAGAGCGAAGTAATAATTACAGCTTTATAGGTCTTAAGATAAAGTCGTACTTGCCTTATTCGATCTGTGGATAGGTCACCACCAATTGTCTACCAAACCTCCGTGCTTCGAAAACCATGATAAACCGTGGTTCCCGGTTGTCACTTGTTGTCATTGTCGTGTTACATATCGTCGACTCGGGCTTTACCAATGAAAAATCTCTTCATGCAAGTAACATCAGCCGAAAACATGAACGTTGTATTCGGCTTAAATTCACCATTATATTATTACATGGAATACAATGTACATTAGTAAGCGTGACTGATGAACGTAACCGATATCAGCATAACATTCAAATCTTTAGCTTTGACTATAATCGCTTTGACTATAGGTACATCACGCTTCCAATACAACTAGAACGCTAAGCAAAGCCAAAGTGCTAAGTAGGATTTATTAATCCCAGTCTTAAAGTATCGTGTCTACGCTCCTTTAGACTTGCTTCCCTTTACTTTGCACCTGCTCTTGCAGATTTCGCTGTGCAGTTTGTTTATTTTTTTGCCTTTTTTTAGTTTATCTTGTCTAGGAATTGAAGAAAAACATTGAGTAACAGATGCTTCTCATCCTGAGAGAGTTTTTACAAGTTTTCTGAACGAACTGTTTTGAACAAAGAACTAAGATCGCTCTTATTGGTGTTTACTTTGTAGAAGAAAATTCTAAGGAAAATCTTTTTGTATTCAAATGTTTACATTGAAAATGGAAAGAAATAAGAATAAAAGACAAAGATCATTTGTTGAAAAAGGATGCTCATTACTTAAACAGTTTAATAACAAAAAAATATATATATCTGAATAAATAGTATCAACAAAATGTCACCAGAGACATTGTTTTGTTTCATCATCATCATTTAATTGTCTTCATTTGGGTTAGATGCAGCATGCTTTTTTCTTCCACAAGTCTCATCTCAGCATTTACCTCCTTTCTAGGTTTATCATCCACTAGCACTTTTCCCGCGACTTCGTCCGCGTGGGTTACGTACTTTCCTAATTCCCCCTTTTCATCCCCTTAAAGGTTAAATTTCCAAAAACCCCTTCTTAGTGCTCCCCTACATTATAATAGGAAGCCGTGTGCAAAATTTCACATTCCTAGCCCCAGTAGTTTCGGCTGTACGTTGATATGTCAGTCAGTCAGTTCTCCTTTTATATATATAGATTACAAAGTTCATCAAGAAATTACATTGTCTATCATAGCCAATTTCTCCAATTGACGATCGATTCCGGCAATAGCCAAATTCAGTACGATGCCGATTACGATCACAACACACACGTGCTCCACCGATACCATCCCCAATCCGTCCCTGTGAATAGTGATGCGAAACCGCGGGAGCTTACAGAAATTAATCGCGGATTCGGGACCCAGGAATTAATTCTTAATCCGGTCCAAATGAGCGCCTCCACGATTGTCGGCCACTTAAAGGCGAACGTGTAGCCAATCAAAACTCGTACAAATGGCCAACTGGAGAATTAAGCGTTATGTGTGATTTAGGAGGCAGTTGGTGAAACGGTCGAAAGGGAGCGATAAATGTTTCTTTAATGGAGTTTAGGCAGGGTATACATTGTTTATCTTATGTTCTTGGGTTGGGTTAGAAGATTACAAGATGAAAAGTTATTAAAATTGTTTAGAATGGCTATTCAGAAGTCTACTCTCGATAAGTTCTTATTTTGAATGAATAAAAAAAATGTCTACATTTGTTTTGAAGACTACAAAAACATTACATCGACGTCAGTAAAAAAAAAATCCTTTGGCACTTGTTTTAAATTGGTACGAACTAATTTAATCAATTCACAATATTTATCAACATTTAACGAAAACCAGAACCTTGTACATAAAATCACACCTTACGAGTTAGGTAGAGGAGTATCTAATAGTACATTCACATTCCGCCAGTTATATTTAAATCCCAGCTATAAAAACCATTTGGTCGTCTGAAAACGTCTCTTACAATTACTTTACATCAAAAAGCACAGACTCACCAAAAACAATCTGCAGTAACAATAACAATTCTTCACAAACTTAATCTTCGTAGATATGAAATTTTATCTTCAAGCTCTGAAAGATTGAGATAATCTTACAACTTGCATTCACTTTAACGGTGAGTTCTACTACTCTTAAACCGACACTTTAAGTAAGATCTATTTGAAATTTTTGAGATCTTCATTAGGCAGTCTGAGTGGAGAATTTAGCCAACCAAGTATTATTAAAAGTCCAAATTTTTTTTCCGATTCTGCTCTGTCTGACTATCAAGGCCACCCCTCATTATTTTCACTCCAAAACGCGCATGATCCTTTCAATTCTAACCCAATCGCCGTTGACGCTTTGACGCTTCGAAGTTCCTGCCTGTCCTAGGCAATGAAAATGCGAGTTACAAAATATTTACCCGGCTACAGCAAAGCCAAAAGGAGGGTTATGATTTTGATCGGTATGTATGTTTGCTTGTTCCCTCCTAACTTCTAAACTGCTTATCATTACATGACAAATGAGGTGTCGTTAGAAGCGTCTCAGTTGTCCGCTGCCTGTTTGTTAGGCAATCTTTATTGACTAGGTGGCATACGACCACGGCTATCACTCGGTCAAATGAATATTGTTCTTGTTTTATACTTTTCGGTGCGCGATTTTTTCGTGGTCGGGTTTTAGTTATAGGTAACTTATTTTTTATTTACACTATTTTGGGGTTATATTATTTGAAGTAATTCATGTTATGTCATTTATGTTATACGAGTATGTATAGTTTTAGAGTTGTGAATTTAAGATTTTAAAGATGTCTAAAAGTGGATTTTTAAAAAATTCGTTCTTCATCTAAGGTCGTCTTTAGTGTTTATAAACAGTGTTGTGTGGAGATTCAGGTGTAGGTAACAACTAAAATAAACTCCGATATGTAATTAAAATTGTTATATTTTAAGTTCATGCCAGTTTGTCGCACAAGCGTGCATTCGAACTAGCGGTGTGTCGCAGTACAGTTTTGTCGTACAAGCGTTGATCGCACATCCGTTTGTCGGACTAGCGTAGTACACACTATTATCAGAGACTTCCTGATTCTTTAAGTAGGTTACCGTGACCCTGAAACACAAAGGGTAATTGAAGGAGCAGGGTGAATTTTTAGTCAGTAAGAGTCTGATAGTTCTTTCTGCTCCGGCGCTTGATGATTTTACCACCCAAAAAAAATTGCTAATTTTATTAAACGGACATTTTACACACAATTTTTAATTAATTTACTAATTAACCTAATAATACACAGTCTGGTAAAGCGATTATATTTACAAACGATACTCATTAACTTTTATAAAGCAGATTACAGACCAGCGGGCCATTAAAGCTGGGAGATTGAAAATCTCAACGAAATTAAAGTAGAACCATTTTGCTCGATAGCTTTGAAGTCTATATTACAATGTAAGAATATACAGAAAAACAACTCAAGAAAATGCACGAAAATGTCAATGACTACGTCATAATGTCTGTAAACAGAGAAAATACACATTTGTTCAGTTATGTTTAAGTTCTATGTCCAAGAAGACAAGACTGAAATCAAAGCGGTCATAAATTATGCAATCGGGCGTTACTTTGTGGAAATTCATCACCTAATGTTATTTCTGTGAAACCAAAATCCAGGCTTGATGCAGACTGCAGGCATAATTCACCCATCCTTTTACAAAAGCAATGAAAAGTGAAAAAAAAAATAGCTAGCCATGCAACCAGGCTTATCTCTTGCTCTACTCTATTACACTTTTCCTGCATATGCATACACATCTTTCCTCTCAATAGTGACTATTCTTTTTCTTTATCATTCATTTATTTATATACATTTTAGGATTTTGTATTTATATAAGTACTTTTATATTATTTACAATTTATATGTGTACTAATATTTATTTAGGTAAACATTCATTTTTATCTCATAGTATTTTCTTGTTCTCACACACTACTGTCTACATTTATTTTTTCACTCTTCCTGTAGCAGGTCTGCTGGTAGAAATTTCTTATGAAATAAGCAGTGCCTTTGTACTTTTAAGTTTTGGTATGTCCTTTATTTTATATTGTGTACATGTACATAAATGATTAAATAAATGATTTCTGCATCCAAGCAAAATATTGTGCCGAATCTGATAAACGTTATCATTCGCTTAGGTTGAATGCAATACCAGCGAATTCAAAAACCACATATTTGGATACCTATTACTGAACTAAGATGTATGATGAGTCGATAAGAACATTGTTGGGAATATATGGTAGCATCAGGGAACTGAATAATATTGGTGTCTTACATGTACGATGGACCTTTTGTTTCCTCGTTTTCATGGATATTGAGGGGTCTATTTAATCTGGACGCATTTACCTGCAGATTGTGGCTAGGGCGCCAATTAGCTGGCTTTCGGAGATTGAGTGAATTTTTTGCGCAATCCTGGAGAATATTGGAACATTAAGTAACTATCAAGAGTCGGGGAAAGAAGCAATCTATTTTATTATTAGTTAATAGATCTTTTCAAAACTTTTTTGTTTTTACATCAAGCGTAACCTTAACCTATAAGTGAGAAAAATGTTCCAAATGAGCTCTTAAGCCGGATTATCACACTAAAATCATTGCGGTCAGTTAAAAATCCAACCAATAAACTATCGAAGGCCAAAGCCTGCCGGGGCCAAGAGACTCACGAATTACCGTGACCCCGGTACGTAAAGGGCTATTGAAGGACACCGTGGATTTTAGTCAGTACAAAGCTGACAGTCCCTTCCATTCCACCCTGGTAGGACTCATTTGATAATTTTACCACGATAAAAAAAAAACAATAAAGTATCTACACATATCATCATTAAGTAGAGACGAGACTAACAAATCAATTGCAAAAACCACCACACACGTGTCTCACAAAGTTATACGGAGAGGAGACAATCATCTATCTCCATCACAGAAGGAAAAACTGTTATTAATTTACCCAACCCTCAACCACTGAGGGAAAATAATATCATCCACAATGTCAGCGTCTTGTTTCTTCCTTAATCTCGTGTGTGATAACGAGATATATCCGGTTGCTCTAGCTTTATGTGCCTAGTATGAGGTGTATTTAAAATTGTTCGGATTGCCTGTGCCGGGGCGGTTGGGGGTTATGAATAGGAGATAGTTTTTTTTTAACTTTTCCCCACACTAGGAATTTCCCTTGTATCGTGGGTGAGTTTACAAACATAGAAACACACACACACAAACACCCAGACCCGGAACAACTACTTGCAGATCATACAAATATATGTTCCGTTCGGGAATCGAACCCGCGACACATAGCGCAGGAGTCCAATTGCTCAGCCACTGGGCCACTACACTATTGGCGCAGTAGCCGAAGATCGACTGCTGGGCAGCGTGTCGCGGGTTTGTTCGAACATAAGTAAGATCTGCAAGTAGTTGTTCCGGATCTTGGTGTTTAATTAAAACTGTACAATTCTGGTATGATACGAAGAGAGAATACAATAAGAGCAACATAAAAAAATTTTTGAACTGCTTAGCAGCCTTAAGTTTTGGTGAAGTATACGAAGAGACAGACTGTAATAACGCATTTGATGTATTCCACGATATGTTTACGCTCTTCTATAAACTGTGTTTTCCCGAAATACTCGTCAAAAAGACGAATAAACCAATAAAAAATAAATGGCTTAGTAGGGGTTTAAGAATATCATGCTATAAGAAGAGAGCTTTATACTATGCATATCAACACGATGCTACAAGTAAAAGTTACCACAAGAAAAAATACCGCAATTACAGTAACATCTTAAAAAAATGCATGTCAAAATCACAACAGATTAACAACAACAATTTTTTAAATAATTCTAAGAATAAATGCAAAGCGACATGGTCAATCATAAAAAATAACTTGAACAACTCTGATAACAAAAACTACTTAAATGAATTAGTAATCCATGATAAAAAAATTGATAATCCGAATGACATATGTGATCAATTTAATAATTATTTCATTGAGCTGACACAAAACTCTAATAATAATAAACATGACCTAAGCAACATTGACATTGACAATAACATAAATACATTATTTTTGACTCCTGTAAATGAAGTTGATGTCTTTAAATTAATTAATTCATTAAATAACACGAACTCGACCGGATATGACGAAGTAACCACTAAAATTATTAAATTAAGCGCGAAAATTATAGCACCCCCACTTAGCTACCTTATAAACCTCTCATTTGAACAAGGTATTTTCCCATCTAAACTAAAAGAGTCTATTATTAAACCACTTTTCAAAAAGGGCAACGTTTCTGAAATGGGTAATTATAGGCCCATTACGCTGATCCCAATCTTTGCAAAAATTTTTGAAAAAGCAATGCATGATAAAATAAATCTATTTATAGCCAAATATAACATCATTGTCGAGAGTCAGTTTGGTTTCAGGAAAAACTGTTCAACAAGTCTAGCCTGTTTTTCCCTAGTAAAACTTATTACCGAAGCTCTTAACAATAAAATGTCTGTTCTGTCTGTTTTTTTGGATATGAGCAAAGCATTTGACTTTGTCTCACATGAACGACTACTTTACAAATTAGAGAGGTACGGCATAAGAGGCAAGGCTCATGAATGGCTTAAAAGCTATCTGTCTGATCGCCAACAGAGAACTGTTATCTCTAAAATAGTAAAAAATAAAAGGACGACATATTGCTCAGAATTAAAAACTAATAGTTCTGGCGTTCCACAGGGAAGCATACTGGGCCCGCCACTATTCACATTATATATAAATGACCTCAGAAAATGTTTAAAATATGAATGTATACAATTCGCAGACGACACTACTTTGACGATTAAATGCTTCAATAAAACTGACATAGAAAATAGTACTAACATTGAATTAATAAATGTAATAAAATGGCTGGAAGACAATAATCTTCATGTTAATATTAATAAAACCAAAATTGTTCAATTTCAAACATGCAACTCGTCATTAACACCGGTAACAATTCGATATGATAATACGATTTTGCAACCAGAACCAGATGCTTTATTTTTAGGTATAATAATTGACAACAAACTGAACTGGAAGGAGCATGTACAAAGAGTATGCAGCAAGCTTGATAAGTTTGTATTTGCTCTTCGCAAATTACGATTAGTGTCTAGTAAAAAAACAGCTCTAAATGCTTATCATGGGTATGTTTCATCGGTATTGCGTTACGGTCTAGTGATATGGGGTAATTCAGTGGATATAGACAGGGCATTCAAAGTGCAAAAGAAATGTATCAGAGCCATGAGCGGAGCAGAATATTTAGACCATTGCAGGCCGTTATTTAAGGAATTTAAAATTCTCCCACTCCCGTGTCTGTATATTTTTGAGGTTTGTTTATTTGTAAAAAAATATCCTCATTTATTTAAATTAAATGAACAAGTCTCTGAAAGATTAAATAAAAAAAATGCCGGGAAATTATTAGTACCTCCTCAGAGATTGCAACTTTATAGCAGAAATGCCAGTTGTATGACAATTAAAATTTATAATAAATTACCACCTGCCCTGAGAACATTACCAATCAACAAATTCAAATTTAAGATATTTGCTTGGCTCTTGGACATGTGTTTTTATTCGGTAAATGAATTTTTGAATCATACTTTCTGACATCGTTCTATTACTACTTTCAATTATAATTTATATTCTGACATTAAAACTTATATTTTTGACATAACTTTATTTTTTGGGCGTAATGATAGTAATTTTCTTTTCTTATATAATATATATACTATTTTGCATTAATGATAATCATAACCAATTAATCTTAATCAATGTTATTGCACAATTTTATTTTATTAAGTTATTAAAATTCTTGTAGTGACTTTGCATGTACTTAGTTAATTTAATATTTCTACACCAGCTATGGTAGTATATGTGAAACAATGTAATTATAATTTAAGATCTCAATGTACCATGTACTCAGAAATAAATATATCTTATCTTATCTTATCTTATCTTATCTTTTATGTATGTGAGTTTCTGTGTTTGTAAACGCACTCACGATATTGGAAGAAATTCCTCGTGTGGGGGGCAACGAATTAAAAAAAAATACGGGGAAGCGTCCGGTATTTTCTATGAAACTCTCAGTGGATAGGGTTGCATTAAAGTTATGTCTAAAATAAATAATCTCATTTTTAAATTAAAAATGTCAAATATGTCCAAAGCTACTTTAACATTTTATTAATGCCGTCATAATGACAGCATCAATAAAATGTAAAACGTATACAGTACGTTAAATAGATTATTGGAGAATAATGGACAGGTTTTTTTTTAATCGTTGAACATTAACACAAGATATAAAAATACTATGACCAATTTGAAAACCAGAAAGCAGGAAACTGCAAAAATGTAACCGAAAAGACGCATCGGGAAGGTCGGAATCGATTCCAAAAACAATATACATTGTGGTGCAAAAAAACCGAGCCCATTGGGATTCAATCCGACAAAGTAAACAGTCGTATCTCCCGGGTCTCCTGTTTTTGTAACATATCGTTGAAATAATCAGTGAACTTAGTTATATGGATTGACAGGATCCCAGTCTTTCTCGTGGGTGAAAATAGGATTGTGTTGCGTTGAAGTAGTTTTGCTGTGCTACTTTTTGTGATAAAATGTGTATGATAACTGTCACACTGCAGAATTCATGTGTTAAAGAAACACAAAACGAAGTAAAAAAATAGGTTTTCAGTTCGATCTGTATGTTTGTATGTATGTATGTTTGTTTGCGATTATTTCGCGTTTGGCTGAACCGATTTTGATACAGTTTTCAGAAAAGTGTTTTTTATATTCTGGAGAAGGTTTTAGTATTTAAATCACAATAAGGTATATCCCATGGATTCATTTTTGCTTATTTGGATTGTAGATTTTTAAAGACGAAGATTATACGATGATTTTTGTAAAATGTCTGAACGAAAAAGGGTATTTTTTTTTTTTAAAGTACCGGCTTCAGAAACAAACACAAGAAAAGCGTTTTTTTCGGAAGTCGGTGACAAAAGTCCATTAAATAAAATACAAAGCCGACGCCTTTTTTAAAGCAAATCATAAACGACGTTAGAGAACCCACAGTGAGTTGGCATTATGCGACATGTCTTAAAATGTTTGCTTCTTTGCTTGGACAGGATTTCGGTGTTGGTCACTTACTCATTAATATAGTTTTCTAAATGTGAAAGGATTTCATTAATCGGTCAGTAGCTTTTGAGTTTATCCACTACAAATAAAACATAAAAAACCAAACCTTTTATTATTCTACTATAAGTTTAGATAATACCACCTTTTCTTCTTCATTACCGTTAAAATGAAAGCTACGAGTACCATTGAACATTCTTTGCTATTCGTAAATGAAATACACACATCAAAAAAAGTTTGCGATCACTTTGAAAAATCGAAATTTTTTGTTATGATAGATTATGTATTCTTCTATACAACAATATTTTTAGTATATGCGAAACAATCACACTAAAATCATTGCGGTCAGTTAAAAATCCAACCAATAAACTATCGAAGGCCAAAGCCTGCCGGGGCCAAGAGACTCACGAATTACCGTGACCCCGGTACGTAAAGGGCTATTGAAGGACACCGTGGATTTTAGTCAGTACAAAGCTGACAGTCCCTTCCATTCCACCCTGGTAGGACTCATTTGATAATTTTACCACGATAAAAAAAAAACAATAAAGTATCTACACATATCATCATTAAGTAGAGACGAGACTAACAAATCAATTGCAAAAACCACCACACACGTGTCTCACAAAGTTATACGGAGAGGAGACAATCATCTATCTCCATCACAGAAGGAAAAACTGTTATTAATTTACCCAACCCTCAACCACTGAGGGAAAATAATATCATCCACAATGTCAGCGTCTTGTTTCTTCCTTAATCTCGTGTGTGATAACGAGATATATCCGGTTGCTCTAGCTTTATGTGCCTAGTATGAGGTGTATTTAAAATTGTTCGGATTGCCTGTGCCGGGGCGGTTGGGGGTTATGAATAGGAGATAGTTTTTTTTTAACTTTTCCCCACACTAGGAATTTCCCTTGTATCGTGGGTGAGTTTACAAACATAGAAACACACACACACAAACACCCAGACCCGGAACAACTACTTGCAGATCATACAAATATATGTTCCGTTCGGGAATCGAACCCGCGACACATAGCGCAGGAGTCCAATTGCTCAGCCACTGGGCCACTACACTATTGGCGCAGTAGCCGAAGATCGACTGCTGGGCAGCGTGTCGCGGGTTTGTTCGAACATAAGTAAGATCTGCAAGTAGTTGTTCCGGATCTTGGTGTTTATGTATGTGAGTTTCTGTGTTTGTAAACGCACTCACGATATTGGAAGAAATTCCTCGTGTGGGGGGCAACGAATTAAAAAAAAATACGGGGAAGCGTCCGGTATTTTCTATGAAACTCTCAGTGGATAGGGTTGCATTAAAGTTATGTCTAAAATAAATAATCTCATTTTTAAATTAAAAATGTCAAATATGTCCAAAGCTACTTTAACATTTTATTAATGCCGTCATAATGACAGCATCAATAAAATGTAAAACGTATACAGTACGTTAAATAGATTATTGGAGAATAATGGACAGGTTTTTTTTTAATCGTTGAACATTAACACAAGATATAAAAATACTATGACCAATTTGAAAACCAGAAAGCAGGAAACTGCAAAAATGTAACCGAAAAGACGCATCGGGAAGGTCGGAATCGATTCCAAAAACAATATACATTGTGGTGCAAAAAAACCGAGCCCATTGGGATTCAATCCGACAAAGTAAACAGTCGTATCTCCCGGGTCTCCTGTTTTTGTAACATATCGTTGAAATAATCAGTGAACTTAGTTATATGGATTGACAGGATCCCAGTCTTTCTCGTGGGTGAAAATAGGATTGTGTTGCGTTGAAGTAGTTTTGCTGTGCTACTTTTTGTGATAAAATGTGTATGATAACTGTCACACTGCAGAATTCATGTGTTAAAGAAACACAAAACGAAGTAAAAAAATAGGTTTTCAGTTCGATCTGTATGTTTGTATGTATGTATGTTTGTTTGCGATTATTTCGCGTTTGGCTGAACCGATTTTGATACAGTTTTCAGAAAAGTGTTTTTTATATTCTGGAGAAGGTTTTAGTATTTAAATCACAATAAGGTATATCCCATGGATTCATTTTTGCTTATTTGGATTGTAGATTTTTAAAGACGAAGATTATACGATGATTTTTGTAAAATGTCTGAACGAAAAAGGGTATTTTTTTTTTTTAAAGTACCGGCTTCAGAAACAAACACAAGAAAAGCGTTTTTTTCGGAAGTCGGTGACAAAAGTCCATTAAATAAAATACAAAGCCGACGCCTTTTTTAAAGCAAATCATAAACGACGTTAGAGAACCCACAGTGAGTTGGCATTATGCGACATGTCTTAAAATGTTTGCTTCTTTGCTTGGACAGGATTTCGGTGTTGGTCACTTACTCATTAATATAGTTTTCTAAATGTGAAAGGATTTCATTAATCGGTCAGTAGCTTTTGAGTTTATCCACTACAAATAAAACATAAAAAACCAAACCTTTTATTATTCTACTATAAGTTTAGATAATACCACCTTTTCTTCTTCATTACCGTTAAAATGAAAGCTACGAGTACCATTGAACATTCTTTGCTATTCGTAAATGAAATACACACATCAAAAAAAGTTTGCGATCACTTTGAAAAATCGAAATTTTTTGTTATGATAGATTATGTATTCTTCTATACAACAATATTTTTAGTATATGCGAAACCTGAATATAGTTTGTTCAGAATCAGTAACTGATTCGATTCTAATAATTTTTACACCATGTTATATTTTTTTTTGAAAAATATTTTAACTAAAATTTTATTACCAGTTAATTACAATACAATCACCGTACGGTTAGGTACCTATTACCAAGCTATTATCACGAGTGTATAACCCAGGAGACGCGGTTTACGCGGGTGTACCGCGAAATGAACATGTTTTTGAACGGACAACCAGGTGATATACAAACTTGTAACCTTGTGATTTTTTATAATATGGTTTTAAAATTTTGTACATAGATGCTTTACACAAAAATACTAGACAGATGTTTCGGGTTTCGCATAAACAAAAAAAAATGTTGTATAAAGAAAGCACACAACAAAGATGTTTTTCGTGATAAAGTTCAATAAAAAAAAAATGTAACCGCCTTCAAAAAGAACCACAAAAAAGGGTAAAATAATCTACAAAATAACTTTTATTTCGGAAGTCGATGGCTTTGTTATTTTTTATTTCATTGTTTTTTTTTGCCACCGACTTCCAAAATAAAAGTTATTTTGTAGATTATTTTACCCTTTTTTTGTGGTTCTTTTTGAAGGCGGTTACATTTTTTTTTGAAAAAGTTTTTTATTTTACTCTTTTTAGTTTAAATATTCAACCCAAATTCTTGCCAAATACATATAATATAATCCGTAGCACTGATAATAACATCCCTCATGTACACAATAAGCTAATAAAATTCCCTATCTCAAAAACTACTGAACCGATTTTGATGAAACTTGCAGTATTCCCTAAGTTGAACGATACCTAGCACAAAAAAAAAAGAATTATTTAAATCGGACGTGTAGTTCCGGAGATATGCGAACAATAAATCAGTCGATGCCTACTGCTTACTGTTAAGGAGTTGTACCTTCCATCATCAGCTCAGCTACATAAGATGATGATTACCATACGCAAGTACTTAAATTACTTCATAAGATTTACGAAAAACGATGGGTGGGCCTATAAAATTTGAGGGTTGCCGTCGATTTCTCCAAGATCCAATCATCAGATCCTGATTTGGTGACAATGGGACCACACGGGAAGCACCAGCTTTCAAACAAAAAAATAATTTTGAAAATCGGTTCACCCAGTCGGTCGTAATGCGGTAACAAACATAAAAAAAAATACAGTCGAATTGATAACCTCCTCCTTTTTTTGAAGTCGGTTAAATAAAAGAAAATCATCTTATGCTAGTCATCAGAAACTTTTTTTGATATGTGTATGACAGTGATATTTCAGGAATCTCTTAGAAATACACACTGTTATATTTTTTAATGAGATTATGGTATTAGCTGTCCTCAAAGTTCTCAAGTATAATAATAACATTGTATAAACATGTTTCTTCGTTTAATATAAAGTTAAGAACATTGATCTCTCTTCTATAATTTTACGTAAGGAAATGTCAATAATATATTTTGGCTTTATGAGTAAAAAGTACCACTTATAAATAAAAATGCTATTATTTAAAAACTTCACTATCAGACTTGTACTGACTGAAATCCACGGTGTTCTTCAATAGCCCGTTACGTTCCACGGTCACCCAAAAAACAATCCTGCGACCCCGGACGGCTAGGAAATGGATCCTGCTCACCGGTTATATGTATGAAAGCCTCCAAGTAAAACTTACAGTTGCTGAACATTTTCTTTTTATCAAAAATTTGTTTTTACAACTTATATTTATCAACCATTACCCGTTTCCAACAATTACACTGCATATAAAACCATAATCTAGGGCAAAAAGGTACAAAATCCTTATTTTACTCAAAAAATCAGTGAAGCAGGAAGAAACGTGAAAACCAAACAAGATTCACTGGAATCAAAAGCAATACGGGAAATAACGTTAGTGACGTAGACAAGAGAAAAAAACTGGTATAATAGATAAATAATATAATCTTTTGTTTTACGTGTTCCGTAGCCTTTCTAGTAGATATTGTTTACTACTTCGTTTAATGGTTAGAGTCACTCAACGAGCAATGGAAAGAGCTAGCAATGCTTGAAGTTTCCTTGCATTATAAAATCTGAAAGAAGGAGATTTGCCGAAGAACCAGAGTCATCGCCATAGCTCTTAAAATTTGCAAGGACAAGGCCCTGGTCGCGGGACTTACAAATTACCGTGACCCCGGAACTTAAAGGGCTATTGAAGGACACCATGGATTTTAGACAGTACGAGTCTGACAGTCCCTCCCGCTCTACCCTGGATGGGAGGACTCATGTGATGATTATACGACGATAAAAAAAAAGTTCAAGGCCCTGTTACATATTCTAAAATTATTTGTGACTAGCTTTTGCCCGCGGCTTCGCTCGCGTAGAATTTGGTCTGCCTCATTAAGTTACGTGACATTTTTTTTAATACTTATATTTTTTTATGTAACTTCACATCGTACATCCCAGATTTCTAACTTCAAAATTAGTTTCCATACAATCTTTGAAGACCTATACCTAATATTTAGAGGGAATCTCCTGAGGGTGGAATTATCTGAATTCCTTTCTAAGTGCTCATTATTTTAGAGGGTCAAAGCCTGCCGGGGTCACGGGACTTACGAATTACCGTGACCCCGGTACGTAAAGGGCTATTGAAGGACACCGTAGATTTTAGTCAGTCAAGTCTGACAGTCCCTCCCGCCCTGCCCTGGGTGGCAGGACTCATTTGATGATTTTACCACGATAAAAAAATAATAATAATAGAACTCTGCAAATTTCAAAATTCTACCAGTGGTTTCTTCATCAATCTTTACCTGTATGGTGTGTTTATAAAAAGTAGCCCTATGTCCTTCCCCGGGCTTGAGATTATCCTATCCAGCATAACCAGGTCGGAACAATGTTACTTGCATTTAATCACTACATAGTATAAAACAAAGTAGCTTTCTTTGTCCCTTGTAACGATCGAACTCGTGTAACGATCGACATCATTGCGCGATCACCGCCATCTATCGAACATAAGGACCACTCGAAATATAGTACTAATAGAATTATCTATACTCCGTTCATCATCTGCCTAGCGTTTTTCCCAACTATATTGAGGTCGGCTTCCAGTCAAACCAGATGCAGCTGGATATCAGTATTTTACATGGAGCGACTGCCTGTCGGACCTCCACAACCCAGTAACTGGGTAATACGATACCCCATGGTAAGAATGTCTGTCAGACTTTAGAGCTTCTGACAGTAACGACTGTCAAAGATCTTCAAATAACAGCCGGGACCAACGGCTTTACGTGCTTTCCGAGTGCTTTTTACCCATCCACAGACCAACCTCGGCAAGCGCAGCTTAACCCGTAAAAATATATATAACGAAAAACTTTTTTCAAAAAAAAATGTAACCGCCTTCAAAAAGAACCACAAAAAAGGGTTAAAATAATAAAAAGTAAAGTAAAAGAAAAAGTTTTTTATTTTTCGTTTTTTAGTTAAAATATTCAACCCAATTTCTTGTCAAATACATATAATATAATCCGTAGCACTGGTAATAACATCCCTCATGTACACAATAAGTTAATAAAATTCCCTATCTCAAAAACTACTGAACCGATTTTGATGAAATTTGCAGTATTCCCTAAGTTGAACGATCTAGGTATCGATCACAAAAAAAAGAATTATTTAAATCGGACGTGAAGTTCCGGAGATATGCGAACAATGGATCAGTCGATGCCTACTCCTTACTGTAAAGGAGTTGTACCTTCCATCATCAGTACAGCTACATAAGCTGATGATTACCATACGCAAGTACTTAAATTACTTCATAAGATATACGAAAAAGATGCGTGGGCCTTTAAAATTTGAGGTTTGCCCTCGATTTCTCCAAGGTCCAATCATCAGATCCTGATTTGGTGACAATGGGACCACACGGGAAGCACCAGCTTTCAAACAAAAAAAGAATCATGATAATCGGTTCACTTAGTCGGTCGTAATGCGGTAACAAACATTAAAAAAAATACAGTCCTCCTTTTTTTGAAGTCGGTTAAAAACTATCCTATGTCCTTTCTCAAGTTCCAAACAATGTCTGTACCAAATTTAACACTAATCGGTTCAGTAGTTTAGGCGTGAAGAAAAGACAGACAGACAGAGTTACTTTCGCATTTATAATATTAGTTTGGATTTTTATTTTTTGTAATAAAAACTATCCTATGTCCTTTCTCATGTTCCAAACTATATCTGTACCAAATTTCACACAAATCGGTTCAGTAGTTTAGGCGTGAAGAAAAGACAGACAGACAGACAGACAGACAGACAGACAGACAGAGTTACTTTCGCATTTATAATATTAGTTTAGATTTTAATACCAGCCACACGTGGCAGTAGCTAGATTAGAAAATTTGAATGGCCTGCCATCAAAGTTCAAACACACACACAATCCTATAAAGTTTCAAAAATAACCTAGTATAAAAAAAAAGCATCAATTATAAAGGGTTCAATGACTCTAAGACTCAATATAAAAACAAAGACTGCAAGGATGCGATAACACATTATTTGATTCCACAACCGTTTTCCCAACTTTCCTACGGACCACTACAAAAAAAAAGAAACTTACATGAGCGATGGAGCGCGTAACCCGGTTGAACCCGGTCGGACCCGGCTGTAACCGGTTATACCCGGATAATTCCCAGTGGAGTACGACTGACGGCGCAATCTTCGTTTACATAATGTATGTTAAGTCTATTTTTAGTATCGTTGTTACTCTGTACCTATTTTAAAAGTCAATGATCGACTGGATGACCAACTTAAATGCTCTTACTACTTTTGTCACGTTCAATACTTATGTTATAAATCATAGTATGACATAAATACTCAGTAATAATAATGGCAATGTGCCTATGATGATTTTGTAGGAAATAAAAAATCTGCTGCGACTGGGATTTGAACCCGCGTCTTCTGGATAAGTACTCCAGAGGACTTACTAATTAGGCTATCGCAACACTTAGAAGCTACATCTTTTAATCTGTTACCGTAAAACGTCCAAACGAGGTATGGTAAGGTGTCTGGAGTACTTAACAAGAAGACGCGGGTTCAAATTCCACTAGCAGCTGAATTATTCTTTCCTCGAAAATCATCTCTGCGATGCACATCGCATTTGTTTAAAAATAATTAATCTGCCTATGCCTTTGGCTTCTTGTTACTTCAATAAGTTTTAGTCAGCCAGGTCTGACAATCCCTTCTAGTCTAGCCCAGCAGGGGTACTCTGAAACTTTCTTTACACCCAAGACAAAAACTGAGTACAAGGTGATGACTGTCAAAAATCTAACTAATATGAAATATGTCTATTGGACGATCATCCATCTAGCAGCGTAGAATCAGGCCTGTTCTCCTGCCGTCTGCATAAACAAAAGTTGACCTATCCTAAGTACCCATTCACTCTAAATAATTAATTTTCAATAAAAGTGAACAGCTAATCGAACGGTATCTAGCCGCTCCCATCGGTATTGGCGTGCATATAAATTTCTGTGCGATCACCCCTAACGGGGGCTTGGCAATTTATTGGTAATTCAGTCGGAGCTAATGAATTAAGCACCCAAACATTAGTAGATACTGTAATTTTTTTTTTGTAGAAATTAATAGGAAATAACAGAACCGAGAGATATGGCATAAAAAGGGGAAGGCCTATACCCAGCAGTGGGTGATCCCAGGCTTATACGATGATGATGAAGAGGAAATATACGGTCTCGTAGAATTATCGTGGATGTGTTGTGTCTTATCAAATTTGGGCGTTTTATGTCATGAATAAAAATAAAATTGAGGTCATTATAGCCATTAAATTATGAGAAATTATGAGCTAAAAAAGTCATAAGCGTTTCATCATCAGCCCATAAATATCCCACTGCTGGGTCCCTGGCCCTCCTCTCTGTTACAAGTGTTGCCCAGATTTAATTCATACTCCAATTTATGAGAAACAAGGCGAATCCATACTCCAATGTAATGAGTGCCCGAATAATAAAAAAAATTGTAAGGATCTCAATCACCTTGATTTGGCTCCCGATGTTGTCGACTTATGTGGGATGTGGACTTGGACTTCCACAAACACCAAATGAGGTTCTCGTTAAGGATCAGGAACCTGATTCAGAGAGCAGTAGTTCTTACACGGCGCATATTTTCTCAAGCCCTGACTACCGAAGCTTGGATCCTGTCACTTATTTTTTTTAGTTTATTTATATTTTAAGTTTAAATAGGACATACTCCCAGCAATAGATAGTAATGCCCTCAACAATTCTGACTATGACCCAGGCAAAGCCGCAGGCTAAATCTAGTTCCAGCATAATGGTCGCGGGACTTATGATATACCGTGACCCCGGTACGTGAAGGGCTATTGAGTGACACCGTGGATTTAAATCGGTACGAGTCTGACAGTCCCTCCCGCTCTGCCCTGGGTGGGTCATTTGATGATTTTACCACGTTAAAAAAAAAGTTCCAGCATAATGAACCGGCGCAACATTTTAACCCGTATCTCGTCTATTTTCACAATAAGACCATTACGTTCAACCGTAGGGTATAGAACACCCCTTGAGCGTTGAAAAGCCGTTCCGTGTTTAATTTCGTTTAAGGGAATTAAAACGTTTTCATACCGAAATCTTCTGCTCAAATTATATTTTATGAAAAAATATTGCTCGGGTATTTCAAACACAGGAATTTGCTAATTCAGTCCGAATCCGGTTTATTTATTCAATTGCTTCCTTAGCTAAATAAAGGCGGAAAGTTTGATTGCTTGCTTTTTCTACAGAAATTATATTTTGGTAAACTTTTAAGACTTTACTTTAGAACTGCGTATGTATAGAATTTTGCCTGGATTAAATTAGTTTCCATCTCTGCCTAAGGGAATGAAAATTACTAAGTAGAAAGTAATTTATAAAAGTACCTAATTTAAACTCTTAAATAAGATCACGTTTGTGATCCCCTAAGGATTAATCTAAGACGAATCTAACACCCACAGAATCGCAACAATAGGCTAGCATAATTAGTCTATAACCACAGGTCTCCTCTCTATAAAGCCTTTGTCAAACAGACAGGCGTTGCGAATGCGAAGCGTACCGTTTTTATTTGTAATGTATGGAATTGTTTGAATCTAGTCACATAGAACAGCGAAAGCGATCCGATAGCGTGACAGAACTATCGGACTGACGTCTCGCTTCGGTTCGGTATCGCTTCTGAAACGCTTCACTTTCGCCAGTCTGTTTGACAAAGGCATAAGACTGAGAAAGCCGTAAACCAGTTTGGTAGACGTCTTTGAATTTTTGTTTCTTGGCCAAGGGTGTCTCACCAGGTAACCGTAACCCTGGAACGTAAAGGGCTAGTGAAGGATCACCGTGAATTTTAGAAAGTACAAGTCTGAAAGTCTCTCCTGCCCCGCCCTGGGCAGGAGCACTTATTTGATGGTTTAATCACGTTAAAAAATATTGCAAAAGGCTATGATTATCTTATAGTAACTCATATACGCGATTTTACACACGTGGAATTCGAAAATTACCGGGACTGGAATAAATGTAACCTGTAATAACACATAAATGATACTTCAAGCCACGCCATGCTTTTTATGTCTGTGAACCAAATGACATCTGACATGAAAGAGTAAAAAAATCCATCTTCACAAACTTTCGTATTTGTATGCAGGTATGATTAGATTCTATCTATCGTATTCGATCTATGATCTATCGAAAACTATTACAACATTACCATCAACAACAAAATAACATTATTTATTATCTTTTCAACAACAAGAACCTCTAAATTCCACCCCTCTAATAGTTTCAGTTATGTTATCGAAAATGGTATAGCACTCCGCACTCCGTATCTATCTTACACTGCTACCTCATGCCAAATGCAACAGACCCCTTCTTCTTGACCGCTTTCTACTGCACCACAATTTATTATTTTCTTTTAAAACTTTTGGCACAGCAGTCATAAACATACGGTCTTCACGAGTTATCTTACTTCCCCGCTTTAAACTTTGCTGGTGGTTATAGAAATTGATGATTTAGATAAAGTTTAATATCGATGTGAGTGGTTCTTGGTACCTAAGTCAGTTTATGGGTGAAGTTGTGAAGACTTGTATGAGAAACTATTTTTTATACACCATATCACACGATTTCTTAGTCAGTAACCAAGTTTTTAATTCATATCCTAAGAATTTGTTTACCAATTTAAATTGGTTGTGAATCTGACTTTTAATGTTTGTAAACGCACTCACGATACATGAGAAATTCCTAGTGTCGGGCAATATTGTTAAAAAACGTATTGCTGTTTAAATGTACTTAAATCGGACATTCACGAATGACTCCCTGGAAGCAAATTACTTTCTGAGAGTTTAGAGAATTGACTAAAGATTTTCGGTAGTTTGTGTCAATGGAATTAATTTTCAGATAAAAGATTTTCGAGGATGACATTCTTGAGACTGCAAGTAAGACCCAGTTGAGACTCGCATTCGATCTCGATAGCAGATGAAACAATGTTATCAATTATGAAAACATTTGTAACTTACCTATCGCCAGCGGCATCAGCTTTACACTCACCTGAAACACCAAGGATATTGCTGGTCATAAAAAATCTCATGTTCCTACTATATTCCCCTTAACTTAAAAGAACAAAAAAAAAAATTAAGAAAACTTTTATCAGCTCCAACGCGAACCATGCACGCTCATACAGACGCGTATTATCACATCGCTACGTATATTATATTTTTGTTTACCTACCCTCACCTAAGTAAATGTTGGGTTTTGAATTTTGGAAATAAACACGTCTCACCCTTTTACGAGGCGCCCAAGACTTGCCGCTTACTGTTTGCCTTTCATGAAATTGATGTTGGAAATATGCGGCCCTTTTAACTGGTGTTGCGTAACAAGGATATTTTTGTTTGGCTTAAAAACATCATGGTTGATGAGCGTTTTTCATTTTATTGAAAAAATGGGGACTTCATACTTTTTTGTTTTTATTTTTGCTTCATCAACATTCACTTGACGGTCATTAATAATTGGGGTTTGATCTGTTTACTTACTTTATTCGTCTTACAAGCAGCATGAAACAATATTATGTGGTCTAATGCAAACCTAGTAGGTATAGTATCTAATATTAACTTTTGTAGATAACAAACAATACACTTATCCTGTTTACGCATTCTGCAGAGCGACGTCGGCAATATTTCTTTTGCAATAATTATAGCATTTTATTATGGTACTCCTATTCCGTTCATATATCTCATCACTCAACTTTAGACGCATCTCAACAACTGTTCATGGAACGTCCCATACGTTCCCACTATTAGTTTATCGAGCAATAGCTATAATATAATAAAAGCAATAATGCTCCTGAAAAAGATATAACAAAAACATATAGGTAGTCGACGTTAATTACAGCAAAAATGCACCTTATTTCATCATTTAAATCCTCTCCAATTGTTCTCTGATTTCCCATTTCAACTTACGGCATAAACCCGTGAAAAGCTCCATGAATCCTCAACCCAATCACATCAGTACTGAGCCGAGCACGTAATTGAATAGTGGAAATCAGAGGCAAAATAAAATAAAATTGCCAGCTGCAATTATTTGTCGACCTCATTGTAAGGTCTAAGGTCAGTTTGGCCTGCTGTCACACCGAAGTGTAACCAGAACTATAAAAAAATGAGATAAGATTGTATTTGCTGCTCAGTAGCTACGTCCTCGCAGTACGTGTTTCTACGACATTAAAAATATAAACTATTTTACGGAAACTATAGTGATGCCACCACAAAATTCAAAAATATATTATCTAACACCTGATCAAACAAACAAATCACCTCTTTATAATATTATCTAGAAAAACGCGCTGTTCCAAAATTATATTTACAAGCCGACAAAGGTTATAACTCTGGGGCTGTGGGGACTGAGTGCCCAGGACTAATTCATTAAAATTCTAAAGCACTTTGTAATATGTTAGAAAACGTGTCAATATTTCGCTTTACCTTACATGGAAGGCCCATTTATTAGTTAAAATTAGAAAGAGACAACAAGAACTTTGAACAATAATTATTTTTATTTGTAAAAACATTTTCGCAATTTTTTTTTTTGACCACTATCTCGCCTGATGGTAAGGGACGATGTGGTCGACGGTGAAGCACGCTTGACTAAAAGTAAACTGTTCACTCTTGACTTGAAGACCGCAAGGTTATAAGCTGTCGGGAAATACAGATAACTGAACGGAATTCCACTATATAGCTTAGCACACAATAAAAGTATTGGCAAAACGCTTTGTACGAACCGGAGGGATGTCCACCATTTATATCGATGGCGCATTGCCGTACGTCTTGTACTCCGATGATGGAATCAAGATGTGCAGTTTGTTTAGTTTTCAAAAAACGTTGCCCCACACTAGGAATTTCTCCTGCATCGCGGGTTCATTTACAAACATATAAACACACGCCCAAACCCAGACCAAATATTTGTATCGTGCGGAAATCAAACCCGTGACACGCAGCGCAGCAGTCCAAACGCTCAGCCCCTGCGCTCATCGTGCCACAATATTCCAATATCCCCAAGCTGATATTACAGTACAGTCTACACGACTACCGTTTCACATTAAATGAGTTCCCTGTTTATGTAATGGAGACCCCGCCGGCCGTAATTGATTCCGAATTAATCCGGCCCAGTGATAAAATTCACGTTTTGACCGACAGTCGGTTGGGAGACCCCCAGTCAGTTGGGAGACCCCCAGTCAGTTGGGTGACCCCCTGTGTGTTGGGGGCCGACCCGTCATTATGTAACTAAATGTTCGTACTTCCAAACATTGCGGCTTGTGTTGTAAAATTTACGGTTGATTTTGTTTGGTAAATTATGTTGGGAGTTAAAGATTGTTTTCTTACTGAGGATTTTTTTGAAGTGAAAACTTCTTTAGCGGAGTTGTGTACTTTTTTGAATGGGTAAAAAATGTTAAACTCGCATCAGGACACGTGACCTGATCGAAAATTCGTAAGACGGCGCAGGGCGCTTGCGCGAATGTTCGTGTGTGTTTATTACTATTGAAGTTTTCACTTCTGCTGGCACTCCCAGAGTGAAACCCGTCGTTTTTTTGGACTACTGTTTTTTATTAGGCGCCCAAAAGAATTAATAGAAAAAAAAATACTGTTCGCAATTTCGTATCGTGCAAATATGCATACATTTAGAAATAATTTCGCGTCGCATACAACAAATAACTAGTTTGTATTAATTTTAATTATTTTTTAACCAAAGTTTGTGGTTTTAGTTTAATTTACCGTCGATAATTTCTGCTATACTGGTAACTAAGGGTTGTTGGTATTTGGGTATATTTTTTATATTTAGTTTAGAAACTACAATGACCTTAGACTTCATCATAATCCTCTTCTGCTTGAATCTGAACCACTAATATTACTTACAGTGTACTTCCCATACTTTAACTACAACATAAAATTAATCAAATCGTATTTCTCTATTATGTTAACCAATCAATAACTCACAATGTATACATGCACAATACAATCAATAGTCTGAGACTGCATCGTTTCGAGTCTCCAAATGGTACAAAGCAATGCAGACTTGACATCCTATATCTAGCTAGTATTCTAGACATCCGTTACAACAATTTAGGAGGCCAGTCACACATGTCTGGACCATAACTGTTCGGTTTGCGCTCCACTACATATGTACATCGGTATATCTTGTATCTTGTACATTACATCGGCGAATCTACACAGTAACTCTCGGGTAGACTAGCGAACTTCAGCCTACATCGATTAAACTTTCCTTTGTAAGAAAATGTTGTCGAAATTGTCCATTGTGGTTTCCTACTCACGTAACATATTCAGCCTAATATTTAATACTATTGGGACAAAGGCACGAATTAAATAAGAAGGGCGCCAGTCAACGTGGAAAATTTGTTTCAGAATACAGGTTACGTGTCTTGGACGATAATTCCTAATCCATGTACTTTTGTCCCGGCGGCCAAAGCCTGCCGGGGTCGCGGGACTCAAGAATTACCGTGACCCCGGAACGTAAAGGGATATTGAAGGACACGAATGTGTGTGACACGAAAGTGAATTTTAGTCAGTAAGAGTCTGACAGTCCCTCCCGCTCTGCCCTGGGTGGGAGGACTCATTTGATGATTTTACCACGATAAAAAAAGTACTTTTGTCACGTCATATCATTGTTTGGAATCATCAATTCAGAACGCCTTGCTATCTCTATAACGTCAGTTATAATAAAAACAAACAAAACATCCCCCAAATAATACACCATCATCACTCAAGTAACACATTGCATCACGTATCCCTTATTTGCAACCCAAAAAAACTTCGTGAAACTCCAACATCGAAGGACGAAGGAAAACCCCTCGTCCAACCACAAAGTCGCGTCAAAAACCTTTATTGCTGACAAAAATAACTGCCCAAAAGTTTCCCCATAAAACGACGT
This sequence comes from Agrotis puta, assembly GCA_943136025.2. Lineage (NCBI taxonomy): Eukaryota > Metazoa > Arthropoda > Insecta > Lepidoptera > Noctuidae > Agrotis > Agrotis puta. The sequence goes on from OW964168.2 coordinate 4,000,763, forward strand.
TAGTGGAATATCGCGGACATTAAAAACTGTTTAATAGTATCGCAGAGTTGAGGGGAGGCGCGAATAAATCGGGCGAGTTGGAACTCGACCTCGTTCAGACCATTACCACTAGTTCCGACAACTCGTTACAGACTCAAGCGCACAGAAAAAGTTTTAGAGCTACTGCTGAAACCGTGAGCCACTGTTGAGGGGGATTAAGCGAATCAAGTCTTCGTTTGTACGTGTTGGAATATACGCTAATGTTATAAAGCTAAAGAGTATGTTTGGTTGAATGTGCTAAACTCAAGAACTACTGTATCGCATTGATAAAATGTTCGTTTTATGTTGGATAGTCCTTTTATCGAGGAAGGCTATAGGCTGGGGCTGAAACCACCAACAGCTTGTGAGACATATTTCTTTGCCTTATATCGGAAACTATTTCGTGTTGTTTTTCACAATGGAAGAAGTGTACACATTGCATGTACCTACTCGTACACACAAGGATTTTTTAGACTAAAGTAAAATCCATAGAAAACTGGTTAGGATGCGGGTATTACAATCAAGATAGCAAAACGACTAGGATTGCGGGTTACTCCAGACCGCACAGATACATCAGCCCTATTAATGTGACGTAAAATTGTAACCACCGAAGACCGCTTAGTTACAGGACCAAAGAATATAATAGAGGTTCCTGACAAAGTGGGTTTCAGCGATAATTATATTGTAATAACAATGTTAAAATATTTAAGATTGCTACTGAAAGTTTACGTTATGGCTGAAGCTATATTAGGCCGCGACGCGATCTGCGACACATGAGTGATTAAAACAAATAAGTAAATGAATGCTCACGTATATGGCTACACCGTACATCAGCGATACCACGTGTAATCTGTTTCGCTCTTCCAGTCGCATCGCAAACCACTTAGACAGTGGTTTGCGATGTAGCCTCAGCCTAAACGTCTTTTCATTTGCGATTGTCATTTGTTTAGGCCATCAGGTTGACACTTTTTTATAGTTCTTTAAGGCCCAAAATAAAATGAGTCCTCAGTTCCTCCCATCCTGGGTGGAGCAAAAGGAACTGTACGACTTGTACTGACCAAAATCCACTTTGTTCCTACAATTGCCCTTTACGTGGCCCGGTCAGTTTGCTGACAGCTCTTAACACGACACGCCGTTGATCCGGGCATGGTCCTTGACCGGGTAGCGAGCTACCCATTATTTACCACATGACGTTGACACTAAGTCATGAAATTCTTCACATCTGAACTTAAACCACTGTTTTTCCACTGTGGCACGCTCAGTATTACCAACCTTGCACTTTTTATCAGTGATTCACGCCCTGAAGTATAATTTGCAACACAGCGTCCGAAGTAAGTTTCAGCCCAGCACAATATGTACGTGAGTTACATTTTACATTTTTCACAGCAATTCCCTTGACAATGTGCCGTACAAATATAAATCAGATGAAAAAAGTTCGAACTACTGGTTAAGGAAAAAATGGTTTTGTAAAACAGCCTTTTTTTCATGGAAATTTTTCAGTGGAATTATCCATGTATTCATACAGAAATAAATACTTCTTTTATGAGTTGCTTGTTTTCAACAGTTCATATAACATTGTGTTTATTTATTTTTGCATTTCAATTTCTTAATATCTTATCGCTCCATGTAAAAGACTGGCATTCAGCTGCGCCCTGATAGACTTTATCGGTAAAATCCTACATCCCACAGTAGACGCAACTTAAAAGCATAATAGGCAGATATTTTATTTTCCATGTTTTTTATACATTTAAAAAGTTTCACTGTAGCTACTAAAATAGGTGTTTATGGTAACAATATATACTAACCCACACTACAGGCTGCGTCCACTAGTACCAGTCGCGGTCTTGAAATATGCATCAGACAACGTAGGTGGTTAACCACGTCAGCACATGCAGACTTGCTAATATTATCTTTTTATCAAGGCTATTTCTACAAAATTCTTGTGAATAAAGCGGAACAGATTATTTATTTTTTTATCGTGGTAAAATCATCAAATGAGTCCTCCCACCCAGGGCAGGGCGGGAGGGACTGTCAGACTTGTGCTGACTAAAATCCACGGTGTCCTTCACTAGCCCTTTACGTACCGGGGTCACGGTAATGAAAAAGTCCCGCGACCCCGGCAGGCGATAATAATTAACTCCTTGTAACGCCGCTTTTACACGATAATTTGTGTTACCCACATGTTACATATTGTATTAGGTTTATTAACCAATTTCGTGGGTCGATCAAACAAAAATGTGTAACGTTTTTTTTACAAATATAGTTTTCCATGAACTAGATTTTAAACTCACAAAAGATCTAAAAGATAACAGGTAGTATTAGAACTTCGTCTGCAGAGACGATTGCATTGCCTGTTTCGAAACGCAGGGATTCCGAACATTGAGAAAAGGTATAAACAGTAATAAACACTAACCTGGATGGACAGCGATCAGATGTATGGTCGTTGGATCGGAGCTACATGCTACATTCGGGACTTCTGGGCCCGCTGGCGCTGCGGCGGCTATTGTTCAGTAGTAGCCAGATTCACAGATTGCACTTAATTTCACTTCACAATAAGTTTCTAGTGTTAGCTTGGTTGTAAAAATGGTCCACAATCGTTATTATCGTATTAATTCCGCTTTTAAACAACACATTCACATTACTTGTGGCTCAAATAGTTTTACTCGCGACTATCAGGAATGAATTCGACCCTGTGTGGCTACGATGTTCCAATGTAGTCTGTGATACAATGGATCCAATATTCACAATAATAGCTAAATGTTGAGAAAAGTCAAATGCAATGAGGGTGGCATGAAAAATACATGCCCACAGATAAAATTAATTGTGCATCGATATCGTTTTAACCAAAATATGAAACTCCTTTAAAATATTATATATCCTTTTCCATTCCATATCTTTACTTTTTAAAGATACAATAACAAACAGTAAATAACCTAACATAAATATGTTTCGCGGGGTTACGCGAAAGTATGGCGCCAATTTTAAATTAGGAATGGAACGAAACGGGATAGTAGATCTAGCGTGCTTGCTCATGACGCGCGGTGATATAGAATTGTATCGATTGACGATACCGGTCAGATATCGAACAAACGTCCATCCGAAGAAAATATATGAACATTCGCTAGTTTTTCCTAATAGAGTCGCACCGGTTGATGATATTGCTCACAAATCTGCTCGAAATCGAATTACATGTACGTCCTAATGTCTCGCGGTATTGTGCGGAGGTGAGCACGCACTCGAACAGGTTTGTACACGCCACATCCATATTTCGAAATTCGAACACCGTGTTCGATATATTACGAAATATTGGAGCGATTAAAAAATTTAGAGCAGTTTAATTGCTTGACAGCACAGAAATCTTAATAATAAGGTAATAGAAATGCTATAGTACTACATTTTACAGCGGGACGAGTGTCGCCGGGTCACAGCTACCACCACATAAACAAACAATAGATACACAATAACGCCTACATATGCACTTTGCATTGCTGCAACAAAACCAAACCTTTTTGCGATGACATTACGCAACATTTTCTAAAAACGTATAATCTCAGGTCACGTGACTCCTGCAGCCAATAAAAAACGTGTGCGAAAAGCAGAAAATGATATCGCGCGCTCACTCTCACGTAGGAATAGTGCAGTGCAAGTGCAAACTACTACGAGCTCATGTCGATAAATTATAATTTTCCGTTGAGTGTTAATCGCCAAGGAATTTAGCAACAATAGATAACTAATTTTATTGAAAGGGATTCAATAAAACAATAAGTGTAAGTAGATACATTTAGTTTATAATATAGTTAAATCTCAAAGGCTCTCCAATACTTCACCTTATGGAAAAAAAAGCAATGACCAAATAGGACGGACTATGTACGAACTTAGATAAAAGTGGGGAGATAGCTAGTGTAGTGGTGGACTACAAATACTTAATAAACTAAACTAATTTAACATAATTGAAATTAAAATATAAACTAAAATAACATAATTGAAATTGTTTAAGTTTTATATAAATAACAATACATAAATATGTAAGAATATTAATTATATACTATAAATAAATATAAATACATACCTAATATGGGTCACATTGAACAATGATTAAGCAAATAATTTGTAAAAATGAAAAAGTATGGGACTTCTACATTATTTTGATTTTGAAAACTGAAAATACATCTCATATTTAAACATTTAACATAAAACGATAATGTTTTTCAATTTGGTAAAACTAAGAATCAAACTGAACGTAATTAATTTATCGATACAGAATAGTAGTGGCACGTCACTAAATTGCGGCCAACTCATGCGGCTTGTACCAAGAATTGTTTATTGCGCCGCGAGAATGCGAGTCCGCATGACTATAATTCCATTGCTGCTTTTAGCAGTTGTAATAGTAGACATGGACAAGCTTAAGCATTGATGGTTATTGAATTGACAAAAAAAACGTTTTTCGTGATAAATCGTTGTAGCGGTGGTAAAAATATTTGATTTGTTTATATTTACCAAAAACGACAATATTTCAAAAATTAAGTACTTACATATGAAATGTTATTCCTTTATATGTTAAGTTACAAGTTTTGGACGAGTTTCCGCAGTTGGATACGCTGCACACCATGTTTACCTCTCCGCGTCTCAAATAACACAAGTAACCGCAACAAACGCTCCTCGTAAACTTGTGCCCTACGATACACATGCGCGGCGACAAGGTCACGCGTCTATGCGACTTCTATTGCCTTATTATTAAGATTTCTGTGCTTGACAGTTTTAAGCTTGCAGTGATACGAGTATCTTCTTAACGTATTTTGAATCGATAATTGACTCGATTTTGCACGCTGGGTCTCGTCATTAGCAAGCGTGCTTAGAAGGATCAATTTTAATCATGGGTATCCAAATGTTGTTCTGTAGTTTCAACCTAGGGGAACAGTGTATAAGACGGGGACGCGAGGTATAATGGGGACATACACTCTTTAGGCACCTTAACACAACACTAAAGTAGCGCAAGCGCCATCAGGACGTCATTTGCAAGCGGCCATTAACAAATGACATCCTGTTGGCGCTTGCGCTACGTTAGTAATATGTTAAGTTTGCCTTAAGTGTGTGATTTCCCATCATACCTCGCGTCCCCGTCTTATACACTGTTCCCCTAACCGATTCATAAAATAGAGTGAATTGTGACAGATAGATGTCTGCAGTTATGTACATAAATGAACATGTTTACACAAATACAAGTTCAAGAAGGGATTCTCATACGTACAATACATAATTTATCTTCTAGTGCAAACGCTGGGTAAACCGCTCCTCTTATTTATCGAAGTCCGAAGCTCCAACTGACCACCGAACCAATACGTGCACTTCATTACGTACAACTAATGTTCTAACTTTTCTTGATGAACTGGTAAACTTGTACTGTACTAGCTCTAATGAATAGCAGAACATAAATGGTTGAAATTGCTAGAAATGCTTTGTTTTGATATCTCTACATGTTTTATTATTTGTAGACTATGCAAGGAGTTTAAGTTTGACAGCCAAGTTGTTTGGATTTGATTTTCAGGTCCGGCAAACGGTAACATTAACTCCACTCCCCTACCTTTCTGCGATGTGTAAAGGAGTAGAAGTACCGTGGAAAGTACGTAGATTACTGATACGGATACTGCTAGCCTACATCATCCCACTGCTGGGCAAAAGCTGCTCCCCATGACTTCCAGTTTTCACGATCCAGGGCCAAAGTGGGCCACTGGTCATCGGTTTTGTCAAGCTCGTAGATTAACCAACGAAAAAAAAATCCGTTTAGCCGCAAACGCTTCTGTTTAGCGTTGAATTCGATAATAGTAGTTTGTGCAAACCATAATAACTTGTAATTTGTTCCTGGTCCATGTCAATTTTATTAAATTGAATGCCCTCTACTAGAAAGTTACGAGTATGCCTGAATTTAAGTTTTGTCGTCTAAGCCGTCCACGAAAAAGACACTGACCAATCAGATAAATTCAGAGAACATGAATCCTGTAGCATATTTTGACTTAGGAAGAAGCCGTAGTTAATCTGTATGGTTCTTTCTTCAAAAGACCATTTCAGACGCTATCCTGTATGGTTCAAGTATGACTGGACCCATTTAATGACTGGATTTGTTTCGGCTGTTTCTTTTCAGTCTGACTCTGACTACTCTCTCTCTCTACTTGTCTAAAAATGACGTATAAAAGTGTTATTTTTTAACTACTTGCAAACATTTTCAGTATTATAATTTATGAATGAAAAACTAGCAAAGTTTACATGCAGAATATAAATAAGTTGTGTTGAATTACATGACTTACATCAAAGTAAACTTCCAGCAGTCCACTACGGCATGCAGTTCATTAACATCAACTGAACTAATGTCTCAACTTTTCTTGATGAAATTCCGAAGTTCAACATTATGTACTTGAACGGGAACATCTTTGTATGCAGTGCTCGAAACTTAGCGCGACATTTTCAGTGCAACTCAGTCTAAGTAAATGAGGTTTATACTACTTTTGAATTTATTGGGTTATTCTGTTAAATTTGTGGTACCTAGATATTCCTTTTTTAATTTTTTTACTTATTAATTACATTTTTAAAAATGTAAGAAATATCAGTCCACCAGCATCGGGAACAGAGTCCGGGCTGCTTATGGTTAGGGCTCCTGAGAGAGCAACCTCCTAACAATACGCGCCGTGTCCAGAAGTACTGCCTTCTGGATAAGGCGCCAGATCCAGCTCTTGGCAATTGGCAGACACGACTATCGGCACAATGACTGCCATATTCACGTCCCACATGTCAACAACCTTGCGAGCCAGATCAAGATACTTGATTTTTTTATCTTTTCTGCCTTCACGAGGTTTTCGTCATGCGGGACCGTTATATCAACAATCATTGCGCGACGCTCCGATCGATCTATCACCACAATGTCAGGCTTATTGTACCTCGATATTATTAATATAGTGCGTAGAAAAGAAAGTAGACTCTATTTAAAAGCAGTTACGAGTATCATTTAACTTTAGTGATTACGTGAGTTACGAAAAATTTAGTTCGCATTTTAAATTGTCTTGCAGGATTTGTACTGATAATATAATCGGTAACATAAATTTACATTAAAAACTGCGTAATACAAACACCTACACCTTCCTACGGGATCAACAGCAGCTGATAATTTAGATATAATTATAATTTGAAACAATCTGATAAGTACTTGAACTCATTTTCTCTTGAACTCACTCTTTTCTTAATAAATGAGAATATCTCAGTGTACAATGATTAGAACTAAGCACGTTTGTGCAATGCAACTATATGAATGATTTTTTTACAGGAACTATCTGAACAGGGTAACGCGGCCCTAGATCGCAAAGGACAACCAAAAGAAGAGGATCGCTTAAAACGGTAGAAGTTTTATGATGCTTGACTACCACAAGAAAATAAATAAATTAGCGTATTTTTCATAAAGGTTTTTCTTTTTAATTAATGTTGCGTCACGTTAGCAGTTTCTCCAGTATTTTGGGTGCATTAAGAAACATAGAAACTCACTAACAAAAACACCCAGACCAACTAGTTGCAGATTATACTTTCTTGCGAAGGCCGAACCCGCGACATGCTGGGCAGCAGTTTATCGCTCAACAACTTCGCCAATCGTGCAGTTTTCAACCAATCCTTTCGAAGATTATCGCTAGGTTATTTAATGTGACCTTGAAAAGGTTAAGCAAGAAAATACTTAAACGGTTATAAAACACTGGCTTAATTAAGACTTGAAATAGAATTACAAACAACAAAGTAATCTAAAACTTATTCGGCTAAACCTTAAACGCCCAAAAGTACACAGAAATTTGAATTCAAAACACGGATCTAATATTCTCTCTATCTAGATAAACCAGGGAAGTTTCACGTCGGTACCTAACTACTATGAACGAAAGATTCTGAGATTTTAAGCTTCTATGCAAGTTGGATGTGAGGAACTACTCGTAAGTTTGTGCCGAGTTCTTGTTAACTGGTACGGCTCTGACAGTTCTAGTTTGATTTTCAAAGGTGTTACTTCAGGTCATGGGACCCTTGAATTACCGTGACCCCGGAACGTTAAAGGCTAGTGAAGGACACCGTGGATTTTAGTCAGTACGAGTCTAACAGTCCCTCCCGCTTTGCCCTGGGTGGTAGGACTCATGCGATGATTTTACCACGTAAAAAAAAGGTGTAACTTTAATTCTTTTACAAGCTTTTATATACTTTTACCAGTCCCGCTGTCTTTAATCAAATCTTGCAAGTTAAATTTGATCCACTTCCCTGTTTACAATTGAGCTGAAATTTTGCACGTATATATGTATATCGCGTGAATTCAATATTATGATGACATGGTGCTGATCTGATGATGGAGCCGGTAGGTGGCCATAGGAACTCTGTTATGAAACGTAGCAAACCCATCGAGTTTAGACTACAAAATATGATTCGCGACAATAACAAGTTTAATTTTAAATATAAGCATAATTAAAACATTCGTTCCATTCGCTCTCACAAAGATTTGGTCAATGTTGGTAATGAATTGTTGAAATCTAACTTATTTTGACCAAATCTTTGTGAGAACGAATGGAGTGAATATTTTGATCATTCTTGTATTTAAAATTTGAATTTCGCGGGCTACCTGCTACTGAGGAATCACCTTAACCTCTCGGGCGCGTTACGTACACCTGGGTGTACATAAGCGAAAACGCCACAGCGCCTTACGTACACACGTCTGTACATAACAGACAGTCGCTCATTGGACGTTGATTTTTATCATTTTCAATTATAATCGCCCGAGAGGTTAATATCACATAACCGTTTCGTACAAGTCAAAGACATTTTCATGAAGGTTTTTATTAGACTAATTTTCCCTAGATCGTGCTTTCCGTAACCCAACCTTCAACTTTTTACTTCAACGGTAAGGGAGTTAACCTTGTAAGTCTTCCAACTTCTTTACTTTGCTAGAAATCTTTTCGCACAACAACATAATTAATTCAACACACAACGGTGAACGTACCAGCACTTTCAACAACAACTTTGGGCCGAGATTAATACGAATATGACCTATTAAGTCCTGAAACTACGTGTGAAGAATCTCGTACGTGACCGGGAATTAGAGTGGGACGGATGATAGCTCTATCTCTTTCCCTAAGAAGTACTTAAACGGCTTAATAAGTTTCGGATGTTTGTTAGATTGCAACGCAAGATGAATTGAGAAACAGGCTCGAGTTTTGGATGCTGTGCTCGTTTGATTATTCTAGTAACGTTAAAGATAAAGTTTTGTTTTATTCGTTGCCTCGTGTAATTACATTGTTTAGATAAACGAACAGGTATTAAGAAGTTTTGTTTAGATTGGTTCTATTGCCATGACAACGTTTCATAACATTTGTTTTTCCGCAATTTACAAAGGGTTCCTTTCCACCAGAGATGTGCTGTGTAGCTGTGCTGCGAGAATGTAAAAGCTGAGCTACGAAACTGTGTGATCGTTTCCACTGATGCTACGCTATGTAGCGGTGCGAGTAAGATGTGCTATGAAGATGCGCCGCCGGTCGCGGGACTCAAGAATTACCGTGACCCCGGAACGTAAAGAGTTATACGACCCATGGCACGCCTCCATATGATGCATCCATAGCACGCAGCCATAGCACGCATCCTTCCATATAAGAAACACATCTTAGTTGAATCCGTTTCCACCAGTGCTGTGCTATGTAAACCTATGAATATGATTGGTGGATATCAAACGCATCCGCAGCAACGTAGCATAGCACATCTCTCGTGAAAAAGCAGCCAGCGGATATACGAGTACATTGATCCAGTACTGGATTGAAAAACAGGAACATGCTCAATCCTGATCCAGCGCTGGTTACTGGACAATGTACTGGATTGAAACTTCTTTACATTAATCCTAGCGGTGGAATCATGTGACATGAGATCCAGCTACTAGATCAATGTAAATGGGCCTTTATTTAACAGATGATTAAGAATGACAACTCTGTAATCGTGCAATTTATAAACAAATACTTAGGTGTCAATGAGTCTAATGGCGCAAAAATTTTGCCGAACTTTACTTGAGATGAGTCAGCAACTAAATTACAAACTGCCTCAAAACCTTAGAAGATAAATTAATGTAAGTCTAACATAATTAAAGTGTAAATAATGGTAAAGCTTGTAATTTCACAGACATTGCGTGTCGAAACAAAGCCTGCTAGTTACAAATGATACTATTATATACTTGGAGTATAATCTAAGTTTATAATTACACTGCTTTTGATTAAGATTTGAGCTAGATTGTTAATTATTAATAGTTTGATGAGAAAGAACTTTAAAGTAAATTTACTTTGATTAAAAACTGTAACGTCTCTCTAGAGCCTTTTTCAGGGTGAAATGACATCGACTTACTACTACGGTTAGGTGAATAAAAAACATTTTTGTAGGAAGTGGAGTACACACACGTAAACAAAACAACTGTCGTTAATTAAATGCGTATGCAAAGCTTAAAGAAAACCTGAAATACGACGGCACGGTTAGTGCAGTGGCTAAGCGATTGGTGCTGCGCAGCATGTCGCAGGTTCGATCCCCGCACGGAACAAATATTTGTACGACCTAAAAACATTTGTTCCGGGTCTGGGTGTTTGTGTATGTGAGTTTCTATGTTTGTAAACGCACCCACGACAAAGGAGAAATCCTAGTCTGGGGCAACGTTTATCTAAAAAAAAATACTTTCAAAGAAGTACTTAAGAGTCAATTTAGGAACCGATGCAAATTATTGCAAGAAGATCCAAGGATTGGTTACCCAACTTACAAAGTAAATATGCAAGAAAAAGAAGACTGGTTGAAAGACGTTAAACAATAGGGTCGCGGGGCTGTCTCATTAGGTAACCGCGATACTGGAACGTAAAGGGCTATTGAAGGATTACCATGGATTTTCCTCAGTACAAGTCTGACAGTCCCTCCCGCCCCGCCCTAGGTGGAAGGACTCATTTGATGATTTTACCACAATTTTACAAAAAAACATCTTTGTAATAATTAAAAATCGAAAGGGAATGAATGGAAGTTTGTTACTGAATTCCGTCAAAATTATACGAGTAGTTAGTAATAACACTTATGATACCTTTTTATCCCGGTATTACGTTTCCGTCGGATGATTTCAACGTACGTATGAGCGGAGCAGAGGGTCTACTCTCTTAGTCCATCAACGAAAATACGGAAAGAATCTTGAAACTTTTGAGCCAACCCTAATAGTTCTGATTTCAAAATTTTGACAACACATCGGCAGTCGGGACTGTTTAATCATGTTGTCACCAATTTGTAGTTCCTGTTAGGAACTAAAACTCATACTAATGAGTGTTAGGAACTAAAAATGATTCAAAATTAGGAAACGCCTGAAGCGTTGACCGAAACTACGGATTTCGTGCTTAGATTTTATTATTAATAGCTTACAGAGTAGTACCCCTTTTTTTTTTTTTTTTTTTTGCGTGGTAAAATCATCAAATGAGTCCTCCCACCCAGGGCAGGGCGGGAGGGACTGTCAGACTTGTACTGACTAAAATCCACGGTGTCCTTCACTAGCCCTTTACGTGCCGGGGACACGGTAATCCCTTGGTCCCGCGACCCCGGCAGGCTTTGGCCCTCTACAGGCCCCGTCAATATGCTGACACTCTTTGAGGCGCGCGTGGAACACAACGCGCCGTCGACCCGGGCATGGTCCATGGTCGGACAGCAAGTCGCCCATTACTCGCTGCCCGCATGCCCGCGCCTACGGTGGCCGGAGATCGTCCTGCGACGTCCGACGCCGTGGGCGTCTACCACTGCGGCTGGGGTGGAGGGAGGACGCTGTCCTCTCCCTCAGGCGGCCCGCCTCCTCCTTCACGAGCATGACTGCTTCGCAGAAGGAGGCGACCGCTTCCCACTCCGTCTCGCCCCGCAGCATGGCCTCGACCAATGCCGGGCGCGAGAGGTCTCCGCCTATCGCCGTCGTGAGGACACGGCGGTGCTCTGCCCAAGCGGGGCAGTCCTGCACCGTATGCTCCACCGTGTCCTCAGGACGATCCTCGCAGAGTAGTACCCCTGATGCGAAAATCTAGTTTTAAAGTAAAATTGAAATACCGCAAAACCAAGACCATTATTATAATGAACACAACATGTTCTGGTATCGTGAAAAAGAACTCGACGTGACAATGACTTATGATGGTACAACCCTAGTGACATAAATCGTCCTTCGAACCCCATTTGTTAAATAAAATAATTTATATATTGCTGGATCGAAGAAGTTTGACATTACGGAAAAAAAATCGTTTGTCTGAAATTGTGCCTATAGTAATATATTGGGTAAAATATTAGTTTTTGTTGTGAAAAAAAATAAAAGAAACCTCTTCAAGTTGTCTTAAGGAATCGTTTGTTAATTATAATCATAGTCAATCAACCAAGTAATCGTAACTTTCAGAAAACAAACTATATAATTATATCTAGGTACATCTTCTTATCCTGAAAATAACTTACACTGCAACAAACACAATAATATATAGATTTGATTCCCACACGGAACAAAATATTATGTTTATATTTTGTATGATTTACAAGAAGCTGTTCGGAGTCTGGCTCTTTGCGTATGTATGCAAGTTAAAATGATAAATTTCTAGTGCAGATACGTATTTTAGTCAGCACAAGTCTGACAGTCCCTCCCGTCATGGCGTGGGTGGGAGGAGTCAGTGGATATTCATTAAGAATTCATCTCTTTCAGTACATCTTTTAGAACAAGATGGAAAAAAAAGCCATACAAAACATTTAATTGTAAATCACTCAAGAGAAGTATGGAGGGTGTGCGTGCTTTATGTGGGTCAGCAGACATTGTTGCATTGCAGGAGACCTGGCTTTTACCATATGATCTTTCTCTGTTGAGCACAATTGATTCTGACTTTACTTATACTGGGACATCGGCGGTGGACATCTCGGCGGGTCTACTTCATGGCAGGCCCTATGGAGGGGTCGCCTTGCTTTGGAGAAAAAGTGTGTTTCAAACGGTGTCTGTAGTTGAATGCAGCAGTGTGCGGTTATGTGCTATAAAAATCGTGATGTCTCAAAAGTCAATTCTTGTGTTTAGTGCGTATATGCCTACTAACTGTGCTGAAAACTTAAGTGAGTTTACGGAGTGTTTAAGTCGAATTAATGCCATAATTGAGGAACAACAGGTAGAAGCTTGTTATATTCTAGGTGACTTTAATTCACATCCGAATGAATTATTTTGTGATGAGTTGCATGAATTTTGTTTAGAGCAAGACTGGAAATGTGCCGATATGGAGTTGCTCGGTATTAATTCGGATACTTTTACTTTCATAAGTGAAGCACATAACTGTAGAAGATGGCTTGACCACTGTGTGGCAACTGAGTCGGCGTGGAGGTCTATTGTGGGTGTGAATGTTAGGTATGATGTTTTGTGGTCTGACCATTTCCCTTTGAGTATTGACTGTAATTTCGGTATCATTAAACCGAAAGTATTTTTAAATAATGTGAGGCATAATAAAATTGTATGGGGTAACAGGCATACTGATCAAATAACTAAATACAATGTAATTTGCAATGATAGGTTAAAATGCATAGATTTTCCTGACCAATTTTGTGATTGTATTGATAGTCATTGTCGTAACTTAGAACACCGAGTGATCATTGATAATATGTATGAACGTATAATAACAATATTGAGTGACGCAGCCCGCGATAGTTATTGTAAACCTCACTGTAAAAGAAAGGGCGGTTACATCAGTGGGTGGAATAGGCATGTTGGTGGGGCACATCGAGAGGCTAGACTGTGCTTTCGAATGTGGTCGGAGGCAGGTAAGCCATCAGGTGGCCTGCTTCATGATAGGATGGTGCAATCTAGAAGGCTATTTAAGTCAAAATTAAAATGGTGCCAGGACAATCAGGAACAAATTGTAATGGATAGGTTGGCCAGTCTCCATAGCACGCATGATTTTAAGGGCTTTTGGAAAAGTACTAATAACTTGAACCTTGGGTCTAGCTTTCCTGTTAGCGTTGATGGTCGTACTGATAAGGCTGAAATTTCTAACATGTTTAAAGACTATTTCACTGTGGAATCACCACTGGGTCGGTCGCCGTCCGGTGAAAAAGCCAATGAGCTGCCTTCTTCACATCAGTTAATTATCAGGTATTCAGCAAAGGAGGTTAAAAATGTTATTGCACATATGAAGCGTGGGAAGTCTCCGGGACACGACGGTCTCAGTGTGGAACACTTAAAATACGCCGGAGTACACCTTCCCAGGGTTTTAGCTTTGTTTTTTAACTGTTGCGTATCGCATGCTTATTTACCAAAAGATCTAATGAGGACTATTGTTGTTCCAATTGTTAAAAATAAAGGCAAAGATATTTCTGATAAAGCAAACTATAGGCCAATTTCCTTAGCCACCATAGTGGCTAAGGTTTTTGATTCCCTACTAAATAATCATTTGAAAAACAAAGTCAAACTACATGATGCCCAGCACGGCTTTAGGAAAGGTCTTTCTACTGAAACAGCAATTTTATGTCTAAAGAAAACTGTAAGGTATTATACTGACAACCAAACACCTGTTTTCGCCTGTTTCTTGGATATGTCAAAGGCTTTCGACATGGTATGTTATGAGAAGTTGTGGTCTAAATTATCTAGTATTAATATTCCATCTGAATTAATAGGTGTGTTTAAATTTTGGTACACACATCAAATCAATTGTGTTAAATGGGCTAATGTACGGTCGGATGATTATGTTATGCAATGTGGAGTTAGACAGGGCGGGTTAACTTCCCCTACCCTGTTTAACATTTATATAAATGACTTGGTTGTCGAGCTCAGCAGCGTGCATGCTGGCTGTTACATGGATGGGGTAGCGTTTAATAACATAAGTTACGCTGATGACATGGCGTTGCTGAGCCCGTCAATGGCGGGTCTTCGGAAGTTGATTAAGGTGTGTGAGTGTTATGCTGAGGGGCACGGTTTAATATACAATAAAGTAAAAAGTGAGGTTCTTATATTTCGGACCGCTAACAAGAATGCTGGAAACTACCCACCCGTCACTTTGAATGGGAGTGTCTTGAACCGTGTCTATCAGTTTAAATATTTAGGACATATTGTGACTGACGACTTAAAGGACAATCTAGATATTGAAAGGGAACGGAGAGCACTGGCAGTGCGGTGTAATATGTTGGTTCGAAGGTTTTCACGTAGCTCAGGAGCCGTTAAAGTGACACTCTTTAAAGCCTACTGTCAAACATTTTACTCTTGTAGCCTTTGGACAAAGGCTACAAGATTTAAGATCATATCTAGTAATGTAACAATATTTTATTTTAAATCTCTAAATTCAATTGAACAATTATAATTACTCACCAGTCTCTTGCTCAATTTTCAAATTTATATACTCGTAGAACAAAAATAACTTCAACCAATTCCACACCTCGTAAAACGTTGAGTACGGTCGGAAAGCAGGAAAGTATTTAAATGAGAGTAATTATGCCTAAAGTTAAAGCGAGTTTGCCAGACTTTTAAATATAGGTAGACCTTTATAATGCTAATTAGGTCGGTATATGGATCTCAGCTTTGGGACTTAAATTGAGCCTAATGAGTTGGTTTCTGTCTTGTTTAAAATTAAATTTTTGTAAATGACAAATGAAAGGCTGGTCTCATGGGTTATGCAAGTTAAGAGATACCTTTTTGCCGTTTTATTTGGATTTGAAAGACCTCAAGTCTAGGTTTTGTCTTGCGTTCCAGGGCCGTGGTCATCTTTTAAGATAGTCTTGATTAGAGCCTGTTCCTAGAGCCGACGACGACCTGTCCATTACTCACCGTCCGCCATTCGGAAATGACCCGGGAAGTTTGTCCTCTCCGACACGCATTTCACCTCCCCCTTCGCTAGTATTGCACTGCTTCGCAGAAAAAGGTGACTGCTACCCATTCCTCATTGCTCCATGACACGGTCTGAACCAGCAACGGTCCCCAACGCCTATCGCTTCCTTGAGGAAACGGCATTGTTCCGCCCAAACAGGACCACGTTCTCAGGGTGATCCACACAGTGGTGGTTCCCGAGCATTTCCTCTCACCCAATCCAACATAGGAACTTCGCGAAATAAGCATGTCGGTGAGGAACTGCGACAGGCTAAAGCTGAGAACGCCATAGCGTTTCCCCAACAATTCCTCAAAGAGAGGATTTACCGCCGTGATTGTGGTGTGACTGTTCATGCTCTCCCTAAAAATGAAATAGAGCATAAAGATAATAATGAAGCCGTAATTTTATCACAGCGCGCAAACTTCCAAACTACGCTTATACCCGACAAATTATCTCTCAACTTGAAAATTATGGATCATCACAATGAATAATTTAATTAATGTCTTTAAATTAAGATAAGTTTCTATTACAGCCAGTCACGCAAAGGTTAAAAATACCTCAGCTGATGACTTTTTTTCTTCTTTCTTTAACAAAAGAATGAGTTATGTTATTTTCTTTCCCATTACTTGTTTATGTCGATTTTCAGGAAAAGCTCAACAAAGTTATATTTCGTGTTTTATATTAATTTAGGTTATTAAAGTACCTAGCTTCGTATCCATATTATTTGATAAGTATAATTTACGATGACACTGTAACGATGTATTGTGCATCAGCTACAGGATTTTAATCTGGTTTATCTATCAAAACTACTACATAACTGACCTAGTTTTTGTAGTACCAATCAACCAAGATCATTCAATACTTAAGTACAGATGCTGACACATGAAATTACTCCATTCTGTAAAATTCTCGCAATCGAAGATAAACATTGTGCTTTTGTAAGAAAGTGTTCTGGCGTCTATACTAGACACGATAACATGGACTAATAACATTAAAACAGTATTATTGCACAGCATACAGCAGTTTAAATACAGACGTTCTACGCCGTTTTACTATATGCATTCAAGTCCATTCCTAACCAAATCAAAATCGATTCGATCTCACAACATACTCGTAGTTCGTATTCACCCCACACTAAGTGGACAACACGACAACTAAACTTCGATCCCAGCTGACTCACCGCAACTCACTCCCATACACTTTGCATCGACAACAACACAGAACCTCTTGCTACTTTTAACAACGATCACAATCCTTGAACTCAAAAGAATGTCTCTAACAAGGCACGTTGCAGTCAGACTTTTCAATTGGTCTACCACAGAACTGTACCGCGCGGGAAAACTTTCTCGTAATCTCGTTCACTTTTGTCATCAAATGTTGGAACTTTCGCTTTAGGAGGAACTTTGTGTAGTATCGACATGACACGAGGTAATCAGAGCGAGCTCTCTTTAATTTTTGTTGTTGGGTGTAATTTATCTATAATTATGTATGTATTTAGAAATATATAAGTATGTTTATCAGTTGTCCAGTACCCATAACACAAGCTCTGCTTAGCTTGGGACTAGATGGCGTTGTGTGATAGTTGTGGAATATTTATTTATTAATTTAACCTGTCCTTCGCGGTTGAGATTTTTGTAGACTATTGCCAGTTTAGTTTAGTAGTAGTTTAGTTTAGTTTAGAGTGGTGAAGTTCGTTCGGAACTAAAGAACAATGTATACTTCTGCTCGAGAATGTACTGGGTGGAGATGTACAATGAACATTCTGTCAGATCGGTCTACAATAATAAGATAGAAGAATAAATGATAAGGGTTTACTGGTCTACAACTTTACACCCTACCTTGGTTCTGTTGCTTCTGCGTGCTACTTAACTGTGCAGTGCATGTTTACAGACTGACATGCAATAAACGAGCATATATCATTTAGTTTGTACACAACCAACCTTCGTGTGTATTTTGCCGAAAACCATGACAGGTTTAAGTAAGGTTGAAGGACCGTTTTAAAAGGACACCGCAGCCGTGGAATGCAAAAGGCAACTGAAGGTGCAGAGTGGATTTTTAGTCAGTAATATTGTCGGCATCATGTGACTCTTCCGAACACTTTCGAAAGTGTTAGGAATCATGTCAGTCACTATATCAACTGGACACAATTGATTAAAAATGGGTCACAGTAAGCGACATGTCTCTAAAGCCTCAAACTAGTCAAACAAACAGGCGTGGCGAATGCGAAGCGAGGCATTTTTATTTGTAGCGTATGAAATTGTTTGAATCCAGCCACATAGGAAAGCGAAAGCGATCCGATAGCGTGACCGAACCGATGCGAAGACGTGGAAGGCGTATTTGCTCTGTTTGACATCGTTCATAAAAAGCAGGCTAATACAACTGCCACGCCTCAGTTCGCTGCACCCAGCTTGACGTCTCGTATCGGTTAGTTATCGCTTCGGACTGGGTCCGGTTCGCTATCGCCTGTCTGTTTGATAAAGGCTTAAATGCGAAGTCATTATATCCGACTTTGTTGGGAGAATTATCAAAATTCGCTGTATAATACGTCATAATAAGCGATTGGGATAAAGGGAATCGCACTAAACGGTACGGTATAATTAATTGCGACTAAATTAACTTGCCGGAAATTATGCTCCTGAGCGTCAAGTCAATGACGGTAAACGTCAAAGGGGTGTTTCCTCGCAGTTGCTGTGTAGTTGTGAACTAACTTGTAATGGAGTTGTTATCAACATTAAACGCACCTGGTTCGAAATACGGCGGAATTTACTAAACAAGGACCGAACCGTTTAATAAAACCTACACTCGCGAACAAAAGTATAAAATCACTTACTTCGGTTCCGCGCGATCTTGAGTACTTAATAACTAGTAAAGAATAGTAAAAATGGTACCATTTTTATTATTCTTTACTAGTTATTAAGTGGAAAAGGGTTATCTCGTCTCTGGTTTAAAAGGGTTTTCTGTTAACTTTAAATCTATACATATAATAAATCTGTAGAAGGGTCGATTCTGTACATTGAAAATATTGAAAAAATAAATAGCGGGGGGTGTTGCTGGATCGATACCAAACCCAAATATGTGATTAAAAAAATGTTTGTCTGTCTGTCTGTATATGCAGGCATCACGTGAAAACTAACGGTTCGATTTCGATGAAACTTGGTATAATTATACCTTATTATCCTGGCCATAAAATAGGATACTTTTTATTCTGGAAAAATACGTAGAAAAAAATCTTATTTTTCAGTTTTATTCAT
Source organism: Agrotis puta (assembly GCA_943136025.2). Classification (NCBI taxonomy): domain Eukaryota; kingdom Metazoa; phylum Arthropoda; class Insecta; order Lepidoptera; family Noctuidae; genus Agrotis; species Agrotis puta. The sequence goes on from OW964168.2 coordinate 4,019,889, forward strand.
AGACGTTGTTCTGTAGAACCGCGAATCTCCTTAATTATTATAGGCTTAGCCGTATTTGGGTACAATAGATATTTATAAGATGTCATTGTCAGAGTTGCTCAAAATGGAGAAATAAACCATCCACGCGAATACCGACATCCACGCGGACGGAGTCGCGGGCGGAAGCTAGTTGATACTAAATTCATTCAAATCACGCCTTTATTTAAGGAGCTATCCCGGATCAATTTCAAGTAAGTCATTCCATACTTTTGTTCGCTAGTGTAGGTTTATTAAACGGGACTTACGAATTACCGTGACCCCGGAACGTAAAGGGCTATTGAAGGACACCGTGGATTTTAGTCAGTACGAGTCTGACAGTCCCTCCCGCTCTGCCCTGGGAGGACTCATTTGATGATTTTACCACGATAAAAAAAAAAGTAGGTGATAGACTTATTTCTTTGAAATATTTTATTTATTTAACACTCAATTAGTCGCGTGAAAAAACTACCAATGCGATCGCGCAGGTCACTGCAGGTGTGCTAATAGTGATCACTAGTTAGTTATAGAGGAGTACTATGAGTGGGGGCTCCAGATAGATAGATTTAATTCACGTTAAAACTCTACGAAATGCATCTCTGTGTTCTACAATAGTAGAACGCGGGACTAATGGAGTGTTAAAATAGGCTTACTCTAAGCCTCAATCTAGCTAGAAGCATAGATGAAGCCCATGACGGAGCAAGCTCACCTAGATGAAACTTGAACTGCTGCGCGCAGTAAAACCTTTTTGGAAAACCCACAGGATGGAGGTCGCGAGCCAGTCAGCCATTTGGGATCGCTTTACCACCACCACAGGTAGCCTTTGGTGCCGTGGCCGGGATGCTAGGAATTACACAAAAAAAAAACAAAAGATGTATTGGCAAAGTTTTGTGAAATTTTTCTGCGGGATTCTGAATAGCGTTGTGTGGCAACACTTTGCCTCTAGCCAATTGGATCACTAAAATATTTATAAAAGCTAATGAAGACCATTTCTATTAGAAATTTACATCATTTTAATGTAAATAAACAATTAATTAATTATACTTTCTCTAAATTCAAGAACACAATATTTACAATATTCGTAGAATTCTGTCTGACTTGTAATCGCCTTTAATTATCTCAAGATAAACAAAAACAATTCTTTGAAGCCCAACCTTCAGTCTTCAATCAGCCGTAATTAGTTTTCAACAAAATGAGCTGCATGTCAAAAACGATCAAGAAATTAGACTAATTATAAAGTACCCAAAGTATCTGCAAAGTCTTCAGATTCAATGGAGATAGGCGCAGAAGGTTGACATCGTGATCTAATTTCTTCCCAAACCGCTTATTAACCCCATAAATTTTTGATTAACACCTTTGATGTCGAAACGCGTATTTTGAGGGCACACATAGACACAGCGCATTCATAGTGTAATTACATACAACTTTGAGTAGAAAAGTACATAATTTTTATATTTTATCACTTCAAAACGGAAGGTTAGGTTTCCTTTAAATCCTGAACACAGAATAAAAAGCTCTGCCCATCGAGGCTTAGTTTGCCCTGCGTAAGTCGAAAATAATAAAAAAAATGATAAATATTCCACAACTAGCACACAACGCCATCTAGTCCCAAGCTAAGCAGAGCTTGTGTTATGGGTACTAGACAACTGATAAACATACTTATATATTTCTAAATACATACATATCTATATATATAAAAGGAGAACTGACTGACTGACATATCAACGTACAGCCGAAACTACTGGGGCTAGGAATGTGAAATTTTGCACACGGCTTCCTATTATAATGTAGGGAAGCACTAAGAAGGGGTTTTTGGAAATTTAACCTTTAAGGGGGTGAAAAGGGAGAATTAGGAAAGTACGTAACCCACGCGGACGAAGTCGCGGGAAAAGTGCTAGTTATAGATAAATTACATCTAGACACAGAACAAATGATCGTGCTCATCACACAAACATTTGTCCTGGGTGGGAATCGAACCCACGACCTCCGGCATAGCAGTCAGGATCACTAACCACTAGACCAACAGGCCGGTAAAAATGTTTTTTTATAATTCAGCAATAATAGTAACTAGCTGCTGCCCGCGACGTCGTCTGCGTGAATGCGTTGAAGAAATAAAGGTTCACTGCTCGTTCCCCGTGGGTGATAGCGTGATAATATGTAGTATGTTGACCCGAATTCTTAATAATTTTCGTGCCAAATTTGAAGTAAATTCATGCAGTACTTTTTGAGTTTAGAAAGACAAAAATCTAAAAACTATATTTTTGGCTTCGGTATCGATTGTAGATCACACCCTAAGTATTCGTTTAAGAAAATATTCAATGTACATGTTTTGACTTTCCTATCATTTTATTATACGTATAGTAATTGACAAAAATTAATGAATATAATTTGAAACTAAACGTGATCAGTCCTGACCTTTGCATTTTGTAACCTTATACATTCAATATAGATGTGGTGCCAAGTCCTTACATTGCTTGTTGTCTTGAATGTAACGGATGTGGAACCGACCTTCTGTCTCTCAATTTTATGTGTTAGGCCTTCAGGGCTCCGTGTCAGATACACTTTAGGAAACTTTCAAACATTTCAATAGTACAAGTTTGATTAACCAGTTCCATGATAACTTGGTCCTAAGTGACGGTTTGGGATTTTGTGGTTTAATTTAGTTGTGTAGTCCAAATAGTAGATTTATTCCTTTCGATAAAACTATTAGAGAGATACGTCAATTATATAATTCCGGGAAATATATAATATGACGGACTGACAACAAAATTATCGTACAACAGCTTCGTTTTTCCCTTTTGAATTACGGATCCCCAAAATAAAATAGATAATAATTTTAATCACCGATCAATTTTAAATCACCAGTAAAATAAAATGACAAACAATAAAACAGCTTTTATAATCACATTGAATTACTCTCATTTTAATAAATAAGTAGCAATAAAATAAATTCATTCATTATGCTTCTCCTGTCATTTGTTTTAATCACTCGAACGAACGCCACAAGTTATCTGGGGTATTTCATTTAAATCCAATCGGTTGAAATTGACGCGAAATATTAATTAATATATGTTTGATTGGAAGCAACCGACCAAATTATTATTATGAATGATAAACCCATGAAGCGGGGACGTGGTCAGTGTATAGCTTTGTATTTAGATTAGGAATTAATTTGGTGGATTTGGGTGTATGAATATGGAAATGGGATAAGACATAGGGTTCATAATAGTTATTTATGCAACTGTTGTATAATCAGGGGTATTAAAACACGAATGTTGGTTTATCACACGAGGCGTAGCCGAGTGTGATAATAGTATCACATGAGTGTTTTAATACCTAATTATAACAGTTGAATACAAGACTTTATCTACAATCATGATGTGAATCCTCGATATAATTCTCATACCATAGGGTGTTGTACAGTGTTGTAAGAACTATGTAAATTCAAGATGGCGGGAAATAACACGATAAGACTAGAATCCGAAATTACGAATTCTACAATTTATTGTTCTTTTTTCAAAATTTTAGCGATCTGGTGGTGAAAATGTCATTGCATGAGAATGTTCTTTTTTTGAAATTCATTATATCACGCGTTTGGATGATATAATAATCATAATAACATTGAGTGTTTTAATGTTGCCAATAAGCTAATTGTTATAGGTTCTTTTATAGAGGATTAATCGCATAATAGTAGATAAATATTTTAATATCTCAGTGTTTTAAAATGTTATATTTTATCTTCCATATTATGAAGTACTTTCATTCAGCACAGAAAACAAATTGGTCTAGTAGTATTGGTCATTTTACATTAATATTATAAAACAATATTGAAACAGGTTTTACAAGATTTTCTTACAGAGCCGCAGCTTTAGAAAAATACAAATTCTAGCACATGCAATAAATTGGGTTTTTACAGCATACTGTTTTGTTTAAATGTAAGAAACTTGTGCTGGCCTAGTATTAGCATAACAAAGAATAATAAAACGGGTTTTTGGTGAATTTCTATTCTCTTTTAAAACTATGTTATTTAGAACCCAATGACTCACACTCATGAGTCAGAAGGGGTTAACAAATCGCGTGTGGATTATGACGCGCAACTTATTAGCACTAAACGCAAGGGTTATGGCGCACGCAACACATTTGCAGCATTAAATTAGTGAACAGGGTTAGCTGACAGGCCTGTTACTAACAACGGTGCGTGACTAAGAGCCAGTTGTTTGATCAGAAGGTAGACTAACTTTTTGTTAAAGTCCTTATACATTTTAAATTTGGAATTTTAACAAGTTTAATTTTAACAACTCCAAGTCCAAGTCTGCTATTTTTGTGTAGTCTGACATTTGAACAATTATTCATGCCAGATTCCATTTATATGTTACCTATATTTTAACACATTATTTTTATTAGTGTGATAAGCAATCTGAAGTAGTAAAAAGTTCGTAAATAGCAAAAAACATTAGTACAAGATTACCATTCTATGCCATGAAGTGTCAGTGGCCGACCATTGAAAACGTGATGAAATATTCAAGTGGCGTAATATTTTGATTAACTTTTAATTCATGCAGAACTGACATCTTCTCTGTCCTGAAAACCAGCTTAATTTCAAAGTTTTATCAACTTTTCGGTAACAGATATGACACTTCATTTGCCTCGCGTTCGTGTAGCTTCGTGCGACGAACCGATCCATCCACTTAATTAACTTTTCAACACGTCTTTTGTTTAAAACCGCTACACGTATGCATTATTAATAATTAAGGATTTAATCTGCTGTGATTTAATTAAAATTAGGTGATCACTTTTCGTTAATTAACGCTTGTTTTAAAGGGATTACGGCAAACTTTCTAACGTGTAAAATGCGTGTGATATGATAGAGTCGTGTATCGTTCGTATCATCAAATCTGTTAAGATATTGAACATAAATATGAAATTCATATCGAATCTTTTATTTGATACTGTGACAGAGAATGGAAGAAGAAAACGTGTTGCACAGACCCCAAGTGAAATGGGATAAGGGCAGGAAGATGATGAGTATCTTATAATATTTGAATGCTCAGCTAGATTTTCTCTGCAATAAAAAATCGACAATATGTAGATTTGTAAGCAAAGATTTCAAAAGAAACCGAGTAATAATAATTTATCCACTAGTGTCTAATACAAGATGATAGACTTCATAATGTAGGTATTTAAGACTGACTGTTACCAGCGGCTTTTCTTTCAAATATCTGACGGGTTTGCGGGAATATACAAAAGAAAAATACAGCTTGGAAAGAGCAATTAAAGAAACAGAATGAATTTAAGTCAGTATAAGTATGATTCTCCCTTCCGCTTCAACAAGAAATATAGAAATCATTTTTATTTTTCACAACTAACATAAAAGTGAGAATTACTTTTCTATTTTTGTAACCTCTATTGTCCAACTGCTGGTCCAAGGTCTTTCCTATAACCAATTTTTCCTTCCTATTTGTATTATATCATTACAACATCAAAAACATAACCAATAAATTTAAATTCCAATAAAATATCCGATACATTGCATTCCCAAAAGCGGCCATCATAAAAACAATTACAATAATGAGCTTATCAAATAGACTGCTATGTTCACGGTATTGTGTGAACCGCTCGTGGGCTATCGAGTTAATGTGTTGATGTTGTTCCAAAATGTTCATGCCTTTATTGCTTGTTGATAAAGGTATGGTATGTACTATGTCGTTTTAGGACTTCCAAAGGGGCCCTAAAAATTGTGGTATTTTTTGCAATGTATATTTCACCTACCATGTTACCAATAATTACAGTCATTTCAGTTTGCAGTTAGTCTGTCAACGTAGTCAACTTAATAGAGGTAATTTTCCAAAACTATCTCTCGAAGAAATACTGATCTATAAGTTGATGTTGAAGTGCAAACTATTATCAAGAATGCCTTCGAGTATCAACCTGAAATAGCAACGGTACTAAAATTTAATGTATATTTTACTTAATATTCATAACTTTCCAATAATCAGACTAGTTAAAATAAACAACAAAACATTCCAGAAAATTACTAAACATCAGATTGTTATAAAAGATAAAACTAAAATATTGCCATTAACAAATAATCAGCTTACCATAATTTGCAATATGAACTCGCAAATATCGCATAATAAAATAATATCAGATCCGTATCGAACTCCCCTATGGAACGTAAATTACTTTCGCACGACCCTTGTATTTAATTTTAAATAATCAGGTCAGTAAGTACGTATACCGGAACAATTTGAGGATAGAATATTTTGAATAAATTCCCAAATTGTTGGGGAATAATGTGTGTGATGAGAATGATAAATGAGGTAGGGTATGAAGGATGTAGAAGATCCTGTTTAATAAAGGTATGGTCATATTTAAGGGTCTGTGGTTAACACTATTGAACTGAAGAACTTTCTCCACGGAACTGGCAAATCTTAAGCCTTTGTCAAACAGACTTTGTAATCGATACGAGACGTCAGTCCGATAGTTCGGTCACGCTATCGGATCGCTTTCGCTTTTCCATGTGACTGTATTCAAACAATTCCATACCTTACAAATAAAAACGTCACGCTACGCATTCGCCACGCCTGTCTGTTTGACAAAGGCTTTAGTCTATTATTTTTTTATTAATTTCGTTGCAGAGTCCAAGACATTCTCTGGGACTTGGTCGAGCTTCTTTGTCTCGGCGCTTTTCTGGTGGTCGCCACTTCGGTTGATTCTGGCCTTCTGGGGTAGCTGTGGTTTGGAAATAGTGTAGTGGATTTGGTGGTATTGCACCGCGGAACCACCACACCAAAAAACCCTCATCACCCATGTCAGCTTTAAAGTCTCGTATGATACTCGTAAAACCTTCCTGAAACCCGCTTTCGTTCATCATTCCTTCTTTTAGAAAGTGAAGCACTGTAAAAAGGAGTTAGAGAAGAAGATATTGTGTTGCTACTTAAGATGTGTTTAACTAATCCAAGGGTGGCAAATTACTTTAATTCAACGAGATTTAGAGGACTTCATGTAAGCTGAATTAATTAATGAATATCGGGACAGATCTAAGTCTAGATTAACGTACAAAGATCGTTTTGAAATTTATCAGCAAGATGAAAGTTTTCTACTCAATAAGACGAAAGGGAAAAGTCTGTTTCTGTGAAAAATGTAATATCTATAAATGGTCTAACTAAACTAAGCCCTCTATTGCCAAAAATCTAACATCCGATATTTAATCCTATCACACAAAGACCTATTTACATTTCTAATTTCTATATACATATTTTATCTGTTACTTGAACGCACTAAGCCAAGAGATTTCAGCCGAAATTCCTGGAAACTTCCATATATATTAAGAAGTTAGATAATTTCGTTATCTCGATTTTGACTCGGCTGCGAATCTCCGATGTTATCTTGGCAGTAAAAAGGCTGTTACTGAAATAGTTTGTTGGAGATAATTAAGGGTCAAAGGCTCGAATTTTGTTGTTTTTAATGCGTATTTTCTATTGTGCAAGTAAATTGGGGACGGTAGTCTTAACCGTTTTTAGTTCGATATTATACACCCTTTTGTCTTTGTCAAACCGACTGGCGAAAGCGAAGCGTTTCCGAAGCCTTACCGAACCGAAGCGAGACGTCAGTCCAATAGTTCTGTCACGTTATCGGATCGCTTTCGCGTTTATATGTGACTGAATTCAAACAATTCCATACATTACAAGTAAAAACGTCACGCTTCGCATTCGCCACGCCAGTCTGTTTGACAAAGGCTTTTAAGAAAGACCATACTTGGCCCTTACACAGTACGGTACCTATGCTGCTGGAATTTTACCAAAATGAATGCACTGCGTATAGGTCAATTTCTATACCATTAAACAATCTTATATCATGTTATCATTACTTCACAGTTTTCTTTTATAGTTATTTTTATACGGCAGACACCCTCAGTGTAAAAGGCCACAACTTAGAGTTTTACGTTCTAGATTCAAACCAAAGAAATTATATTTACTTTTATGTTATTATTACATAAACACTGCTGTCAAACTGAGTAAATAATATTGTTGTAACTTAACTGGGAACTTATGTCCGACTTGTTTGTACAGACGCTAGCCGGTCAAACTACCCGAAACTGACAAATTTTACCAATCGAAAATTCACCTTCGACTACCTTATCACAGTAGTGTGATAAGGTTGAAAATCTGTTAAAGAAATTTGACAGTTTGAGGTAGATTGATGTGCTGGCGTCTATACAACTACAGCAACTAAAAAGTCTACACAATTTTGGAGATGCTCCACCGTGCCCTCCGGGCGATCCTCGCAGTGGTGATAACCAGGCGTTTCTTCCCTCCCTATCCGATACAAGTACCTCCGAAAACTTACATGTCCGGTGAGAACCTGAGTCAGGCGGTAGGTCAGGACGCCGTGACACCTATCCAGCCACTCTTTAAAGAGGGGTCTTACCGCCGCGACTCGTTGTGTCATGAAGGGTTCCATATATTATGTTGTCCGAATACAAGACGCATAAAGTACTGATGTTGCTATTTAGCTATTAAAACAACGCCAAAAACATAAAAAATCGTTGTAACCGACATTGCACGTAGTAAAACTTCGCTAGGATTCCCGGCGTACGATCGAGAAGCGATAAAGTCACTTTAAAGGTCCTATCGCGGTTTTAAAACTAACACTTACTGCCAAGCGGAGCTTCGAATTCGAGCCAAAGAAACGTGCATGAGACTTTTATTATTTCCACTGCGCAGTTGGAAAAGAATTTACGAGGTTGTAAGGATATGGTAATGAGATTCTAAAGGCATTTTAGTTTGAGTATTCTTTTATAATCATTATAGTTGAGAAGAACTTTAAACGGCCAAACTACAAAAAAGTTAAAGCTCAGCTGTTAAACACTTGTTTTAAAAAACTGACTACGTCAAAACAGCAGTTGACGTTGATATAGGGTTCATTTTGCAGTTACACTTTTTTTAGACAAGCATTACAGATATTTAACTTTTTGTGGTACGACGACGGCTCACGTTTATAGAATTCTTGAAATCGAATTCTTGTTTTAAAATTGCGTAAATAACTGTGTCTATAGGTGTCTTACATTTATGACTAAATAACAAAACAGCCGTCAACTGATAGCCCTTCCAGGTGAATTTGAAGAACATACTTTTCATCTTATTGGAAATAAAATCACGAGCAAAAATGTTTGTTAATTTTAAAAGGTCCTGCATTCTATGTGGTCCACCTGGACTTAAAAGGATCTGTCCGAAGGCACTACCAACGCTGTTAATCTGACAAAGTTTTGGTTAAAGCTAATTAAGCTATAATATACATAAGAAACTTTAAAATACAAATGGTAGAAACTTCTCTTTTTTCTCAAAAGTGACAGCCACCAGATACATACAACATTTCAGTATTTTGAATAGGATCTTAAAAAAAAGACTGAAATCTTTGGGGTCTTCGGAGAAATAATAAAAACGCTATAACTCATCTTCACTGGGCTCGGTATAAAACAGGTATCTGATTGTGGCAGAGCCCTTGTTAATCATTTTATTCTTTTATCAAGTACGGAACTCCTCAAATATTTTGTCATTTTGGAAAATGTCCCAGAGCTATTCTGAGATGAAATAGGAGCTGAATAATTTTCGTATAATTTTTCCTTGGGTTTTTGTTTAGGTGTCACGAACTAACTATTCATTTTGTAAGAATCCTAACAGTAGACTTAAAATAATGAATTTCCGCTTTTTCGTTTTACGTCTTCCTTTGTTATATTATTATTTGAAAAACTATTGTTAAAACTGATCGAGTTTTCGTCATTCAGTATACCTGGGATCCGAAGATGGCAACATAAACATAGAGACAATGTTAGCTCTTGAAGTCTCTGGGGTCGCGGGACTGTCTCCCTGGAACATAAAGGACTATTGAAGGCTCACCATAGATTTTAGTCCATACAAGTCTGTCAGTCCCTCCTTCACACATTTGATGATTTTTCCACGATAAAAAAATAAAGCTCTTTAAGTCTACGTCACAATCAATTTCTAGTAATTTTATCTAATACAGAAATGAGAAGAAGAGAATACGAGTCTGACAGTCCCTCCCGCTCTACGCTGGGTGGGACTTATTTGATGATTTTACTACGCTTAAAAAAAATACAAAAATGAAATAACTATTAAAACAATTTTCTAGTTCATTCACAACTCTCGAATTAAAGGGGAAAAATAAACAACTGAGGTGAAGAAAATGATTGCATATTTGTTATTCAACGATGTTTTATTTTATTGCACCATGCATAATTAATATTAGAAAACATTTTTTTTTTTAATGTAAATCTTATTTGTGAAATATTCTTCACAGAGACATTATAGAAGAGTTTAATTTTTAGTTTCAAAATTATACAAAAACTCTTCATTCCCCCTAAAGCGTGCCACACACTCGTCGTGTATGATGTCCATTGAATTGTATGGCGAGCAATATGGTATCTTAAGACAAAATATTATAGTATCTTAGCCGTGTGTGGCGCGCTTTTCATTCGTTCAAGTCCAAAAAGCCCTCACCACAAAATTACCTGATTGATACCCAAAATCGGAGCCATCAATCCAATACGGAAATAAGGTAGACACGGCAATTCAAAGGCTTTCAGGAGTCAGTGAACCCAGAACTCATTACGTCCTATCTACTAATATTTGCGGCCATCCATCTTGTATCAAGAGTACTGGAGCCCATCAAATAACCATTACCTATGGAAATTTAAAAGCGTTTCTTCGGCTGAAGAGACTTGATAGGTTGACATGTTACGTTTTATTACTTTCTTTTGATGGGCTGATGAATCAAGTGGGTTGAATTCTATTTGGTAATGTTTTATGGCTAATTGATAGCAGATAATGTACTAAAATATTTTTCCTTCTCTCTGATTTTATTGACTCAAATTACTTCCGACCAGTGTGTGAATAAAAATCTACCCGTATGTAAATAGGAAATTGATACGTAAGTAGTAGGGGAACAGTATATAAGACGGGGACGCGAGATATAATGGAGACACTTAAGGCAAACTTAACACAACATTAACGTAGTGCAAACGCCAACTGCCCTGGGTGGAAGGAGTCATTTCATTACCACAATAAAAAAAAGCTCTGATGACGCGCGTTTGTAAGTGCCCAGGTGGCACACGACCTCGGCTATTACTTAAAAAAATCTGTAACACGGAAGAAATGAAAAAAAATATAAAATTATAAGTTGTCTATGTAATAAAAGATAAATTTTTAAAAGTTTATAATTGGAAAAATATCAGTCAAATGAGTATTGTTCTTGTTTTATAATTTTCAGTGCGCGATTATTTCGTAATCGGGTTTTAGTTATTATAACATGGCACAACACAACCTTATATCTCATGCACGAGATTATGAGCTGCTACTATATTATGTACTTTATAGTTTGACTCCGTCACCATGTAAAGAAGGTCGCACAAAAGTTAGTTACGTCACTGAAGTCTAAAGCAATTTCAAAGGCCTATGGGGTTTCTAGAAGCAGCTTAGTTGAATTAGACACTGATGGCGGCATCTCTCGCGAAAAAGAAAGAAACGACATAATATTTTTTGGAGCTGGTAAAAATTGAGTAATTTCACCCCAAACATTGCCTCTTTTACAAAACATAAAACAAAGAAACCACAGTACAAAAACCCCTCCAGAATTCTTCCACTCCTAAGCGGATTGTAACTATAGGCTGACAACACACTAGTGCGACAATGTAGAAAGAGAAAGAAATACTATCTATTGTACGTCAGAGCTAGACTCGACCTCGCCAAGTAACCGCAACCACTGGATTGTATTTTAGTGAATTAAGTCCTATTTAAAGTCCACGGAAAGTTGGTAGTGAAGGCGAGAAGCGATCTAAGGTAAGCTGTACTTTTGAAAATCATCTAACAACTAGCTCTTCAGGTGTGGGTCGACGGCGCGTTGTGTTCCCCGCGCGCCTCAAGGAGTGTCAGCATAGTGACGGGGCCTGTAGAGGGCCAAAGCCTGCCGGGGTCGTGGGACTTACGAATTACCGTCACCCAGGTACGTAAAGGGCTATTGAAGGACACCGTGGATTTAAGTCAGTCAAGTCTGACAGTCCCTCCCGCCCTGCCCTGGGTGGGAGGACTCATTCGATGATTTTAACACGCTAAAAAAAAAAGCTGTTCAGGAGTTTACCGTGGTTTTGCAGATACTGCTGTCATAGCATACATTGTCGTAGCGTGATTTTATATTGCCTAAAAAATTGCCTATCTTATACAAAAATAATTAAAACGTGGATTTTAGCCAGTACAAGTCTGACAATCCCTCCCGTCCTGACCTGAGCGGTAGGACTCATTTGATTTGACCACGTAAAAAAGCATCAATTTCTATTATTCCATTACAGCGAATAAAATAAACGGAATCAGCACATCAAAACCATGTTCATAAACTGTCAGTGTAAATATTCCATGTTCTATGTTCAGCCGAAAATCAGCGTTAGGTGGCACAGTTTGTGCTACATCGGGCATTCATTCCAAGCTGAGGCCATTGATACATAATATTATATTTTTTTTTAGTTTTTAAGGAATTTTAACGCAAGTAAACAACATTTTCTTTTTGTTTCTGCAGCTAAAACTTTTCCCTTTAAGTTACAAAAGCAAAATTTAGAAAAATGCAACCTTTACAAACAGCCATACATCATAATAAGACCGTTTACTTAGGGAAAAGAAATACCTAAAAATCCATCACTTATCCAACCAAAATCTGACTTAAACATTTATAAATCGCATTTTCCTTATCTCTCTAATTCCGCTATCAGTGAGCCCACAGCTTAGACATGGTCGGGATCGTTCAGGGATTTACTAAAGGAATTTGTACGTGGTTCAAACGAGAAAATTAAGGTGTTTTTTTTATATAATAAACGCGGCGAAAAATCAGTGTTTTTTATACAATATCCTTGGAAGATACAAGATTCTTTAAAACAACTTTTACCCGCTCTTTTATTGAAACGGTTTTTAAAGAAAATACTGATTTGGAAGAACATTAGATGACTTAAAAGTGGTTTAAAAAAAAATAGTGATGTGATAGGTACTTTACGCCGGAGCATTTGCTCATAGCATAATCAGCATATAATATGCGACAGCTTTGTCACTGGCCTCCTCTCCGTGGGAGGGAGTAGACTGTAATTCAGCACTCGAGCCCATTGCGAGTTGGTACGTGCACGATGTCACATGTCTTTTTTGTGTTTTTTTAGCGTGGTAAATCATCAAATGAAGGACCCAGGGCAGGCTTGGAGGAACTGTCAGACTTGAACTGACTAAAACTCACGGTGTCCTTCAATAGTCCTTTACGTGCCGGGGTCTCGGTAGCTCGTCCACGGGAACTGTCAGACTTTAACTGACTAAAACCCACGGTGTCCTTCAATAGCCCTTGACGTTTCGGGGTCACGGTAGCTCGTTAGTCCACGACCCCGGCAAGCTCTGGCCCTCTAAGTGAGCTCCGTCAAATGTCACATATATAAGAATATTTTGTTCAAGGATACATATATATGCCGGTTTCTTAACGAAGTTTTCATTCACAGTTTTGAGAGCAGTGGTGATGAAATAAATAGCATAGCATAATAGAAACCCCGGAGTCGCGGGACTCAGAATTTACCGTAACCCCGGTACATAAAAGGCTATTGAAGGACACCGTGGATTTTAGTCAGTCAAGTCTGACAGTCCCACCCAGGGCAGGGCGGGAGGACTCATTTGATGATTTTACCACAAAAAAAAAGCATAATAGAATCTACGAACTTGATACGAGTTGTAGCAGACGTGGTCGTGAACACTGAACAACCGCTGCATTCGAGTATTCACCCGTAATGTAACAATCTAAGTACGGTTTTCCACTGACACACTAATTGTTTCAAAATAGTTACTTTCGAAGTGTAACACTCGGTTCTCCATAATTCACAACAATTCTCTACATACTTTTCACGTTGTCTGCAGTTGTAATTGCCCCTTATGTAACAGGAGTTAGAGCTTAATTTAGGTCACCGAGTTCTGTTTTATTTCGAACTAACCAACCAGTATGTTTAGCGACAATCAGCAGTGTTTGGTTAACAGAGGTAGTTCCTAAAGGTTGTTTATATGCAGCTTGCTTTTATTTTATTTGTTTTAGCTTCCTTTATTTTGGTACGAGATTTTTAAGCTATTGTATAGCTTTTATCGCGGGCTTTGAGCGGGGTAACCGAATAAAAAAAAACCCTAACGAAAATAACGTAACACCTCGCATCGTCTAACGTCGTTTCAGTTCGGCAGACTTCGGCAGTCATAAAAACATGCGCCTTATAGACTATTACTTTTTTTTACTCATTCTAAATGGCCAGTTACAAAAGGAGGTTTTCAGAATAAAACCTACTTATAAAATTCTCCTACAACAAAGGAGAGTGGCGCAATGGAAGCATGCTGGACCTGTTGAAAATTTTGACCCAGTTTGGAAGTGACACCTGAGAATCCTGTATATAAAATACCCACTTATATCTTCATTATAATTTGTCTTTATTACAGTAGTGCACCACAAACATTTCAAATAAATTTTATTCTCTTTAAATATTCGCGGTACGCGATAATTTTTTAAAAATGCCACGCTATTTCTATCCTATTATTATATGTAATTATTTAGAAATATACAATTATGTTTATCAGTTGTCTAGTACCCATATCACAAGCTCTGCTTAGCTTGGGACTAGATGGCGTTGTGTGATAGTTATGAAATATTTATTTATTTAATTATGTTTTCTGAGGCATGGAGGAAAATTCAAGGTCACCCATCCACAGACCAAGGAGAAGTTGGAGGTTGTTGAAGTTGGAAGGCGTGGCCTAACCTTGAAGATTGAACTTTGCAGCAGTTATTTAGCCACGAGCTCCTCATGAATATTTAGTACAGAAAAAAAAGGTAAATGATCGAACCTGAAACACGTAATTCTCTATCATAAAACCGACTGTCCGATGGATCTATGACAATTTTCCTATAATTATTGACTAACACCTACAGTATTTTTTTCGTATTTTTCTATAAACACCAACGAGGAAGATGTAAATATTCCAAAAAAAAGACAAGCGTAGGAAACTATCAATTTTATTCAACATAATGACCTTTTCTTTGACCTTTGAAGAATGTTAAAAGGACGAGTTTAACATTTAAGTACTAGGCTCACAGACTCTTGAAGGTCTATCAAATATATATAGACAATACTGAACGGGACAATCAGTGATATTTGTTCTCTACAGTCAATTCGCCTCAGGTTGAGACAAATATTTGAAAGGGTGTCTTGCACAACAAATTAGTAGTTTCGTATTTGTTTGGGCTGTGTTTGTGTAAGTCTTAATTTGAACGGCGTGATTATTTTTTCGTTTTGTTATTGTATGGGATTTTTTGTGAGCAGTATTTGTTTAATTAAAAGAAATCAATTAATGGTGTAATTAATTTTATGGTGTACCAAAGTATTATGGAGAAAGACAAGAAAGAAAGAACGTAGTTGCTGTAACTGGCTTGAACAGACTCTAAAAAGGGCAATTTAGCAAAATCATAATGTGCATTGCGATGCAATTCGTAAAACGGTACATTCTGTTCTATTTCTTACAACGGAAAGCTATAGAATGAAATAGGACATTTTACTGATTGTATTTTGCTGATGAAAACATCTGTATGTTTTCTTTTATTTATTTAATTATTGATTCGCGTTTGACAGCCATGGTAATGGTAAGCGATGATGCCATGGTAATGGTCAACGACAAAGTGCGCTCGCCTAGAAGTAACCTATTCACTCTTCACTTCAATATTATATTACATATGTTGGTTATAGCTACCAGGAAACACAGACCCCGGCACCCAATAATGCTCATAGAATACAAGCAAATTGGTATTTCGGTTAATTATTCCAAGAAAATGATTTGGAAGCAAGCATTATAACAGCAAGGATAATATAACAATCGTGAATTCATGTTTCGATTGTATTTACGGACGAATGACCCAATGCATTATGTAATCGACATCAGCCGTCGACTGCACACGCTCATGATCGCTGTAAATGTCATTAACAGTCGTTGCCTGTTATGCCAGAGCATGATATTTGATATCTTTGAAAGAGAATTTTCATTATCTACCTAGTATTTTCCCGGCTATTTTTTTTTTTGTGGTTATATCATCAAATGAAACGTACCCATGGCGGTACGGGAGGGACTGTCAGAATTGTACTGACTAAAATCTACGGTGATCCTTCGATACCTCTTCATGTTCCAGGTTCACGATTACCTGATAAGACAGTCCCGCGACCCCGGCAGGCTTTGGCCTTCTCAAGGGGGCTCCGTCAGATTGTTGTCAGCTCTTTGAGAGCATGATCGGACGGCGAGTCACCCATTACTCGCCATCGAATACTACTGCTTGCTATAATGCTACCAATACATATTTTAGACGTTAAAGTTTATGAGGATGGTCGTATGGATGTTTGTTACTCTTTCACGTAAAAACTACTGAACGGATTTGAATGAAATTTTGTACACAGATAGTTTATAAGTTACTAACACTTATATTATTTTAATCTTCTGTGTTTTTATCCCGTTTTTATGTTTCCGTGGGATAATTTTCCAGCTATAGCGGGTGAAGCCGCTGAACTGAAGTCTCGGGGTCGCGGGACTGTCTCGGGGTCGCAGGACTGTCAGACTTATCAGGAAACCTTAACCCCGGAACTTAAAGGGCTATTGAAGGAAACCGTGGATTTTAATCAGTACGAGTCTGATAGTCGCTCTGCCCTGGGTGGGAGCACTCATTTGATGATTTTACCACATAAAAAAAAAAGAAAAGCTATAGCGGGTGAAGCCGCTGACAACAGCTAGTGCTAAATATTTTATTTAATAACTTTCAAGTGTTCATTAAAAAGTTTATTTTTAAATGCTGCCTTAATCTATATACACACATCAAAAGTGTCTAGAGATCAGGCATTTTTATGCGGATTTCTTGAGATTGAGATGTGGCTTTGTAATAAATTTATGATTTTATAAATTTATATGGATCCTTTTTGGTGCATTTCATAATTTGAATCAGGAACTGTGAATCAAATTCGAGTAAAAGATGAAAATCAGCTGTCAATATTTTCCCTATAAAAACATACAACGCATTGAAGACATTATTAGTGCTACTGTTTCCCTACTACTGATTAAAACCAACGTTATTATGGAGCGGCGACGTCATTTAAGCAGGGAAGAAATGCTCAGAGCCGTGGGAATGATAGAAGCTGGTTCCCGGCAACGTACTGTGGCTTTAGCTCTGAATACAAGTCAGAGTATTATCAGTCGACTTTGGACACGTTACCGAAGCACTGGTACCGTGGCTGAGCGCCATGGAGGACGGTATCGCTGCACCACACGGAGACAAGACCGATACATTCAAATCTTAACTCGAAGAGCTCCAACAATAACCGCCATGATGTTAGCCGTGAGGCTTCATCACTCTTCAGGGAACTTAATTAGCGACTAAACAGTCAGAAACCGCTTGCATGAAGTGAACCTTCATTCCCGAAGACCGCTACGGGTACCACCTATAGCAATGCACAATCGTAGGATTCGATATCAATGGGCTCTTGAACACAGAAATTGGGCAGAAGAACAATGGCGTTTCGTGTGCTTTTCTGATGAGTCTCGTTTTGGTATGAGACCGGATACAAGACGTATACGACACTGGAGAAGCCCTGGACGCCAACAGCGATTAAAATCCTGCCAGGAAGTCCATCCTTATAGTGGTGGAACCATCATGGTATGGACGGGTATTTGGATCGGCGGAAGAACTGAGTTGATTTGGATCAGAGGCAACCTCAACGCTCAAATTTATGCTGAGACGATTGTATCAGACGTCATCGTTCCTCTACAAGTGCAAATCGGTCCCTTATTTCAGTTAATGCATGATAATGCACGACCGCACACCGCAAGAGTTGTAAGACAGACTCTCGCCGCAGCTAACATCAATGTCCTGCCCTGGCCTGCTCAGTCGCCAGACTTGAATCCGATTGAGCATGCATGGGATATGCTACAGAGAAGAGCTCTGCCGAATATGGAGGGTATCCAGTCGCAAGAAGACCTTTTTTTGTTGTTGCAACGAACATGGGCGGCCATTCCACAGCGTGATTTGGATGAACTCATTTTGAGTATGCCAAACCGATGTTCTTGTGTTGTTAGTGTTCGCGGTAGAAACACGGATTATTAATTGTTTAAGTTACCCAATAAAATTTTAAAGAAAACTGTTATTTCAGTCTTTTTTTCGAACTTTTGTGTTAGTGGTTCAAATGTCAAAAATCCCTTTATTAGGAAAATGGCAAATTTCTTTATTAATGCAAAGGTGACTTGGTTTATCGTTACTGTGACAAACGAAAACACTTTATTTGATGAATCCTTAAAAAAAATTTTAATTAATATCAATCAGGAGAAAAGTTATTGCAAAAATATATGTTGATCCCTAGACACTTTTGATGTGTGTATATAAAAGGAGAACTGACTGACTGATATATCAACGTACAGCCGAAACTACTAGGGCTAGGAATGTGAAATTTTGCACACGGCTTCCTATTATAATGTAGGGGAGCACTAAGAAGGGGTTTTTGGAAATTTAACCTTTAAGGGGGTGAAAAGGGGGAATTAGGAAAGTACGTAACCCACGCGAACGAAGTCGCGGGAAAATGCTAGTATTTTTTATAAATTCTTCGTACCTACTAAGAATTTATTTTGTGGCGGGGACGGGTTAACCATCATTTAAAGTCAGTTATACAAAAATCCAGACACGGAACAACTAAGAACCAACGTTTAAAGATCAAATAAGAAGCACCATCAAGAATTTCTCTCCTTTTGAGTGTGATACGGGTCGGTTTTTATTCAGAGGCACCATTAGTTTGTAGCAGATATTATGCCATGGAAAAGATAAATTCAGAAGGTGCACTACGCAAAGCACCTTACGACATCTTCGATACCAAAAATTTAACTTCTGTGATAAATATAATTTGCCACAGTATCCCCAAAAAAAAACTAGTTAGATAAATTGTAACCCTATAAACCGTCTGTGTTTGACTGTGTTCGTTTGAAAGAAATTCCAAATATATTGCTTGCGGGCGGGCATGCGGGCAGCAAGTAATGGGTAACTCGCTGTCTGACCATGGACCATGCGTGGGTCGACGGCGCGTTGTGTTCCACGCGCGCCTCAAAGAGTGGCAGCAAAAATGATGCCCCCCCCCCCCCTCTAGGGGGCCAAAGCCTGTCGGAGTCGCAGGACTTATGATTTACCGTGACCCCGGTACATAAAGGGCTATTGAAGGACACCGTGGATTTTAGTCAGTACGAGTCTGACAGTCCCTCCCGCTCTGCCCTGGGTGGGAGGACTCATTTGATGATTTTACCACGTTAAAAAAAAAAACAAATATATTGCTTGAACAAGTTAGTCATTGTTTAAAAACTATTTCTATTCATCAACGTAAAGTCAATTTATTTTTAAATTGTCAAACTGACCTGCGATGCCAGATTAACAAAATAAAAATCCGATGAAGAAAAAGATTGATTGCCAAATTAAAGGTCATTACCACATTCTTACGTAATGACCCCATAGAGTGGATTCATTATGAACGTTTTAAAGTCCAGAAATGAGTACCTAAAGTTCACTCCATCTTGATTTAGGATTAATACAGAAATTTACGTACTACAGCTTTTCTTTGGAAAGAAAACAGTCTTTTCTTTTCAGTACATCCGATGCTCTTTCCAACCGAGCTAACGAGGTTCACACCTACTGCGTCTTTATCTTTAATCTATTTCTAACGTCTCAAACTCGATTCGAAAGAGCGTTGGATGTTCTGAATCCGGAGGACGCAGGTTCAAATCCTGCTCGCGGTTCGAATTATTCTTTTCAAAGAAAATCTTTGAAATTCGCAACGCATGCGTTAATGCGTATAATATTTATAAAAATAAGTACTAGTCGTATAAAGTAAATATTAGCGTAGTCGTAGATCATAGTCACATGAAACTTCTGCCTTTATGTCCATTTATTTATTTACTAAGAACATTGTATCCATTTTATTCTGTTCCCTTTTATTTTAGTAAAATCTCACGGGTTTTGATGATTTTTCCTTGTTTCTTATACAATCTTTTGTTTGTAAGAAACAAGTTTCTTTCCATTGTTTTTATGTTCGCCTTTATTCTACATCGTTTTGTTCTGATTGGACTTAATGGGAGTTTAGTGACCTCATCTAAGAATCATTAAAGTGAGGAAGCTAGGAGCTCTCATATTAAATGTTAAAGGCCCCAGGGGATCACTGTTGTACTCGTATGTAAGTTTGGAACCCGCTATAGTTTGAGAAATCTTCGGGGACAGTTACCCTCAAAATCACGATTCGGGGTTCCAGTAAAACTTTATCTGGTAATGGTCATTGTCAGTGATTCTGCATTCATTACAATAAAAGACAGATAAGATGTAGTATAGAGACAATTAATGTACTCGTAAATAAGTTAAAATTACGGCACTAAATAATTCGCGCAATATTTGATTGTCAAACAAATAATAACGCAATGGTATAATGGTGGTCGCGGGACTTACCCATTACCGTGACCCCGGTACGTAAAGGGCTAGTGAAGGACACCGTGGATTTTAGTCAGTACAAGTTTGACAGTAGGGGTGGGAGGACTCTTTTGATGATTTAACCACGAAAAAAATAATGGTATAATGGTGAGAAGAAGCCCATTTTTTTTTTATCGTGGTAAAGTCATCAAATGAGTCCTCCCACCCAGGGCAGGGCGGGAGGGACTGTCAGACTTGTACTGACTAAAATCCACGGTGTCCTTCACGAGCCCTTTACGTACCGGGGTCACGGTAATCCCTTGGTCCCGCGACCCCAGCAGGCTATGGCCCTCTACAGGCCCCGTCATTATGCTGACACTCCTTGAGGCGCGCGTGGAACACAACGCGCCGTCGACCCGGGCATGGTCCATGGTCGGACAGCGAGTCGCCCATAACTCGCCGCCCGCATGCCCGCGCCTACGGTGGCCGGAGATCGTCTTGCGACGTCCGACGCCGTGGGTGTCCACCACTGCGGCTGGGGTGGAGGGAGGACGCTGTCCTCCCCCTCACGCGGCTCGCCTCCTCCTTCACGAGCATGACTGCTTCGCAGAAGGAGGCGACCGCTTCCCACTCCGTCTCGCCCGCAGCATGGCCTCGACCAATGCCGGGCGCGAGAGGTCTCCGCCAATCGCCGTCGTGAGGGCACGGCGGTGCTCTGCCCAAGCGGGGCAGTCCTGCACCGTAAAGTAGAAGCCCATTGATAATGTTTGTTCAAACTCAGGCAGATGCATTACCTTCTGTGATATATTTCATAAACTCCGCTCTCAAGTAATTGTAGAAGATCTCCGTAAAGGAGCAACAACTAAGAATGACGGTGATATCAACTCGCACTAGACAAGCGTGGAGTATTATAACCCATTCTCACTCATAGAGAGGAAGTGTGTGTCCCAGCAGTGGGAACATTGTTGGCTAATAATGCAGAGCAACTTTCGCTGTTCGATTTCAATCAGGTCAGTACTCTGAAGCCTTTGTCAAACAAACAGGCGTGACGAATGCAAAGCGTGACGTTTTTATTTGTAATGTATGGAATTGTTCTAATCCAGTCACATAGAAAAGCGAAAGCGATCCGATAGCGTGACAGAACTATCGGACTGACGTTTCGCTTCGGTTCGGTATCGCTTCGGAAACGCTTCGCTTTCGCTTGTCTGTTTGACAAAGGCATAACGGTTGGACACATACTTTAATGCATTTTATACTGTCAAAGAAAAACCTCAACCTTATCCGTAAAATCTTTAAAAAGAGAAGCATAAAAAATTCAATGTCGAACATAATCGAATGAGCGAGGAAATGCGAAAAGCATGTATCGTTTGTGACGAAACTGAAATATTCGTCGGGATTCGTTACCCGTTGACAGGGGACAGAGTGATACGCGGACGATTTAATTACCTTCCGTGTTGTACGTTACTTGGAATTATTTATGATGGGTGGATTGTATGAAAGTGTGAGTGAATAAGTGATAGTGAGTTTTGAGATAGAATTTATGGTAGTTATTTGAAAGTAATCAAACAAATTTGATTGATCTTGATTCTACTGATTAAAATATAACACATTACTTTATCGGCACAAAACAAAAGGATATTGATCAACTGTCTCTAAGGGTCCGTTGACCTGGTCGCGGGACTTATGATTTACCGTGACCACGGTACGTAAAGGGCTATTGAAAGCACTGTGGATTTTAGTCAGTACGAGTATGCCAGGCCCTCCCGCTCTGCCCTAGGTGGGAGGAATCATTTGATGATTTTACCACGTTTAAAAAAAATACACAAAAAGGGTCCGTTGACCTGATTAACACATTTTTATGTTTTTGAACTGGAGTTTCTGCAAACTGGACATTCTGTGAATTGGACATTTTTATGCGAAATGGACACTCTGTTAACTGGATATTCTGACAAATTGATATTGATTTTTTCTATAACGGAGATTCACAGAATTGAATATTCTATATTATTCTTCTCGAACTGGATTCTTACGGCAGTGCCCAATGTTCAATCTAAAAACTATTTATATCTCTAAAAGGCGGTCGCGGGACTGTACGAATTACCGTGACCCTGGAACGTAAAGGGCTATTGAAGGACACCGTGGATTTTATCAGTCAAGTCTGAGTCCCTCCCGCTCTGCCCTGGGTGGGAGGACTCATTTGATGATTTTATAACGATAAAAAAAATCTCTAATAAGGCAAAACCAGGGATCAATTAGAGATCGCCGAACATGTAGCGAATTTCAGGCTAAACGTCCAAATTGCACACAGAAGACTTGAAAAACTGAAATGTTTTTTTACTGAAACCAAGGAAAAGCAGTTTAGACTTTAACAAACATATTTTTATGCCTGCAGTAACATGAGTCAATGCCGTCAATAATTCACAAACATTTCCAATGTTTAGAATTATTTATGTCTCCATTCCATTGGAGATTTTGATTATACTTCCTTATATTTATGTTAATTTCACTCTCGGAGGGAGGGAGGATGTAAGTAGCTGTCACTCAGAACTGTTTCATTATAATTTGAAACGTAATGGCACGTCATCTGTTTATTTTCATCTCCGTTATGGGGTGAGTCGTAATACAGGTTGTGTTGATAAATTAATCCAAGCAGGTCACATCTGGATGTTTGTGTTTGTGAGTTAAAATGGTTATGAACGCAGCCACGATATGGAAAAATCCTAGTGTGGCAATATATTACTATTCTAACAAAAACATATACAACAATGATTTAATTCAGGTATACAAAAGTACAACGTCATTTTTTTTTAACGTGGTAAAATCATTAAATGAGTCCTCCCACCCAGGGCAGAGCGGGAGGGACTGTCAGACTCGTACTGACTAAACTCAACGGTGTCCGTCAATAGCCCTTTACGTTCCGGAGTCACGGTAATTCGTGAGTCCCACGACCACAACGTCATTATAATGGAATTTAATATTAAATCATCATATCAGTCGTATGATGTCTACTGCTGAATATAGTCCTCTCATATAGACGTTCAATAGGACCGGCTGGAAGCGGCTAGCATCCAACGTGATCCTTTGGTCGTCATAAGATCGTCTGTCCACCATGTGGGTGGACGTCCTACGCTGCGCTTGCCGGTGCGTGGTCTAAATTCAACGTCATCAGTTCTGCGTGCTATCTGGCCCACTGTCACGTTAACTTGCTAATTCGTTGGTCTATGTCGGCAAATTTGGTTCGTCTACGAGTCTCCTCATTTCTGAGTCGATCACGCAGAGAGATTCCAAGCATAGTCCTCTCCAAAAAATAACAATGATTAAACTATAATAATAAAAACTATCAAAAATCAAATAACCCGAGTTTTGAAAAAAAAAATGTTTAAAAATAACACAATTTAAAAAAAAAATACTGTGGGCACACTTTTTTAGCACAAACTATTCGATCTACGAAACACTAAAAACCGGCCTGGAACTGAGTGTAAGTAAGTTCATAAATAAATATCCATAAGAATGAGAGAGAGAATCTAATGAGTTTTTTTTTTTATAGAATGGGAACATAATGGCACCTCCTCTAAGAACCCTCCCCGTTACTTCCTGCTGCCCATTCATCTTTAAACCTCTAAGATATTACGACACTTTCACAATATTATTTCAAAAGACCAAGGGCTCCTTAGACAAAGCCGCTTGCAACCTCTTTGCCCCGTATCCTTTAGCTTTGTCTGTCTTTAATCCTGGTTTAGTTACCACTTTACTTATACTATTGCACCCACCCTTACCACCTACAAAATATAGTTTGACTTCGTTTACTTCAGTAGCAACCCTAATTTTGTACTGTTAATGATTACTATACAGTTAGAAGCGTCTTTATTCTTCAAAGAATAAGGTTGAATCTTCCTTGTTTCGGTTATGAAGTTAGGGTTGTCACACGTAATGAGCAGTATTGACCAGTGTCTCCATAGGGGCTAGCAACAAGAACAAATTGTAGAACAATAGACAATTTGGGTAGCAGGGGATAGTTCTGATTGTAGGTGTTTGAGTGTATTGTGGTGACGTCCTTAGGGATATTCTGTGAGAAATCGGCGAGTACTTATTGAGTGTATCATAGAAGACACTTGTATCATTGACCTTAAGGTTGAATATTACTTGCACAATGCACATATAAACGACAAGGGCTCTCCGTCTATATGACATCAAGATAGTTTCACCCATTTATTCCTTTGTAGTATTTTTGTGGTAATTTCTGTCAGGAAGGATTTATATTAATATGTTCTATTCATAATAACTGAGCTAAACCTTGAATGAAACTGTGGAGTTTATGAATAAAAATTCGTAACATTATTCGAGGGAATACTTGATGTAATATCCCTTTTAGACCCTTCCACACAAATCGTGTATCCGATGACGAGCCACGCGGTTTGTGATAATGCATATTTATTTTGCATTAATGGTCTTCCAGCTACAAGAATTTCTCCACAGTTAATTTAAGTTTTTAGGTTGTAAAAGATCTGGATCTGATGTTTGTTACTCTTTCATATATAAAAATACTGGACACACACAATTCTTGAAACACGTGCTTTCCTCGTGGGAGTACAAATGATGAGGTACTATTAGCCGTTCCAATTATGCTGATTGCGAACAGTCGACACGTGTCCTGTGTGGGAAGTACGGTAACTACTGTGAAACCTGTTTGGTGAGAAGTGGAGTAATGATCTATTTGTGTCTTTCTGATCAGGATTCCATCCGATACCGAAGTCTTTTCTCAGAAAGGAGATATGTTGGGGTTTCCAGTGGGAAGCGGTCGCCTCCTTCTGCGAAGCAGTCATGCTACGTGAAGGAGGAGGCGGGCTGCGTGAGGGACACATAAAAATACGTTAATTTGTATTTATGGGGAAAAAATTGCAGCATTAGCATTAATTTTCAAGTTTAAACAGTTTGAAAAATACCTGTATTTATGTCTCATTGAAAAAATTGTTTTGATTTTGAGACTTTAAAGAAAGCAAGTTTCGCGACCGGACACCCACCGTGTGCAAAAAAGAGAATAGTGAAAATATTTAAGAATTGATGGAAATTAATAATCTATCTCGGTTAATATCTTCGATTGTATATTTAGCTATAACCAATAAACGACCAAAGTCTATCCGAGGCTGTAAGAAATCCAATCAGAAGCAGCCATCAAAACAAAGAAACGGGATTTGGATTGAGATTTAATATTAAGTTCGTGCGAAAGGTTACAATGTAACATGAAAAATTAACCATATAGACCTAATAAAGTAAGTTACGTTAATTTCGATCAATTTTCACAACCACGAAGTCCTTTCTTTCAATCCTATTAATTTTACTTGTTTAGTTTTGTATCCCAACACAACGAAACAAGAACAGTTGTAGTTTGCATCTTCCACCCAGAACTTTTACGAAACGACAGAGACTGCAAAGACAAATACGATTTGTCTCTATCGTTTCACCCATTATTATGTTGGCTGTGAAATGCTACGTGTGTGCATGTAACAAACATTTCTTTTGTTAATGATAGGCAGTTTTACAAAATAGAAGAATTATACCTCTATTCCACGTTGCAAGCACGGCAGTCTGTGCCGGTGCTGTTGTTGCAGCTGCTGAGAACCTTAAACAGGGCACATACTGTGACCTTAAGGGTTACTACAATTTTGAGCCCTTTAGGATCGAAACGCTCGGGTTATGTGCGTCTCCTTTTTGAAGGAAATTTCTCGCCGACCTGTCAACACATCGCGTGACCAGATCTTTGTTTGGTCAAAGAATAAGCATTGCCATCCAACGTGGTAATGCTGCTCATCTTTTGAGTACGTTCCCAGATTTTAGTGTTACTGGCTTTTTCTTTTTTTTTTTCTTTTTTTTAATATATTGAATTTAGAATCTTTTGTAAATATTTAGTTCGTAATATTTGTACTTACTTTAGTTTTAGTTCTGTTTTTTATATTTTAATCCTTTTTCTTAGATATCATTATCTGGTTGTAACAATCGATAATATATTTTATAATAAAAGTGAAAAACAAAAAAAAAACGACGGGTTGCACTCTGGGAGTGCCGGCAGAAGTGAAAACTTGATTATTAACGTTGAGCATGTTTGATATTTTGGAATGGTTAGGGAATAATTTTGCACCAATTGCTTTATCAGTATAAAAGTACTATCATTTATGTGGTAGAATACAATATTCATTTATTGCGCTATCGTACACGGTCGAGGTCGACCTCGACCTCGACCTCGACCTCGACCTCGATTCGTGACACGCTGTAACATAGACGAACATTCGCGCAAGCGCCCTGCGCCGCCTAAACGAAACAGTAGGCCCAGGCATACATTTTCGCCGCGCCGTAGAGAGGGGATAGCTGTCTACTCTCCATCCGTCCTACGCTTTTTCGGTCAGGGTCACGTGTCCTGACGCGAGTGTCCTTACGCGAGTTTAAGATTTTATACCCATTACAGAAAAAGTGCTCAACGCCGCTAAAGAAGTTTTCACTTCAAAAATAGAAACAAACTAAAAAGAGAATACCTACATTCTGTTATCATCTTCGGTCTCACTATGGGGTAACGTATTATCCAGTACTAACTGGGTACAGAGGTTAGGATATACAGTCGCTCCAAGTAAAATACTCGTATTTAGCTGCATCCAATTAAATTGAAAGCCTACCCCAACACTGTTTATTTATAAATTAGACCACACCTCCACAACCCATTTATACCGGATATTACAATGGATACTCACCCCTTTGTAAGTCAGATTCTCAATTTGTAGCAGAGTCTGACAGAAATACACTAGAACGAGGTACTCTGTCCGCAATCAACATAATAGGTGCAGCTAATTGTACGTCATTTGTACTGTGACCTCTCGGTTCTGCTTCGGGCACAATCGGGATCACTCGTACATTGTCGTCGTCTGTGGGGAGCGATAAATGTGAAGCTGATAGGAAATGCACGGATAGATTAGAGACTCTTTTTTCCTTTTCTGTTTTCAGATTGATTGAGTTGCTTTTATTATACAGGGTGGGTAGAAAATCGTTGTTCAAACGAAACAGGGTGATACTTGAGGCTATATGCTGTAAAAAATATTTCCGCAGCAGAACCTAATCTTGATTGAACTTTCCAGTAACTCAAGTTTCACGAGAAAATACTTGTGGCTTGTTACTTAAAAATAATGTACTACCAAAAAGTGCCCCGGTATCACAAAAACTTGCCTGTTTAATGACATAATTTTCTAATTATATTGTTTAAAGTGTATTGCCAGGTACAATTTTAAACCCTCAACAATTTTACCGCAATTATTCTAAAAGTTCCAAAACAATACGTCATACAATTCCAGCCCACAGATGAGAACAAACGAGAATATAACCTACCAAATTAATTGATCAAATAATGAAATAGTCCAATTATAAATGCTAATCCAATTTAATGATTGCATGTTATATTTTAAATATTTACCAAAATTGTGACGTTTTCCTCTCCACACAAATTGATTTCAATATTGGCTCAGTTTAAATGAATTCTGAATTTACACTGTCGATTATTATGTATTTTGGTTTAGCTAGCCATATAGGCTATATAAGCTTATATAACCTGTATGGCTTTTGTAGGATATCGTGGATTTTAAACAAGACGAGTCTGACAGTAGCGTGTGAGGTTCATTTGATGATTTTACCACGATTAAAAAAGTCCCTCCTTTCTTTTTATTTACACATACATACATTTACATTCGTATACATAAAAATCGATTCAGTCGTTTTACTAATTATTTCCCGGGCGTTCTCTTACTAGTGTGATCGAATGTCGATGTAAAAGGACGGGCATGTCCTAGAATAAAAAAAAAACGACGAGTTGCACTCTGGGAGTGCCTGCCGGCAGAAGTGAAAACTTGAATAGTAATAAACACACACGAACATTCGCGCAAGCGCCCTACGCCGTCTTACGAATTTTCGATCAGGTCACGTGTCCTGACGCGAGTTTAACATTTTTTACCCATTCCAAAAAAAACTGCACAACGCCGCTAAAGAAGTTTTCACTTCAAAAATCGGGCCTTCTCTTACCAGTGTGATCGAATGTCGGTGTAAAAGGACAGGCATGACCTAGAATAAAAAAAAAATCGAAGAAACCATTTCGAACCGGGCCTGTGTGGTGTATTAATCTCTCTTTGAACATTAGAAAGAGAGATTAATACACCACACAGCCTAATTAGTATAATCAGCCTCTAATGTTCCCAATGTAGTACCTACACGAAAGAGAAAAAAAGCTATCATCTCCCTCATCTCAAACATCAAGACACAAGGGCTATTTACTCAATTGTATGTAACACCAATGACATAAAACATCGCTTGTGTTGTCCCCCATATATCACATAGGAACGTGGACGACTGTGGTGCCAAGTATTTACTACTATGAGTTATGTTTCGCAAACTGTTGGTCTGTTGGTCTGTGTTTCTGTCTTTAAGAAAATTACAAGTAATTTAAGCATATACTGTTACGGTATATCTTCCGTGATTATGAATAGTGTATTTTATTGAAAAAAAACGACGGGTTGCACTCTGGAAGTGCCGGCAGAAGTGAAAACTTGAATAGTAATAAACACACACGAACATTCGCGCAAGCGCCCTGCGCCGTCTTACGAATTTTCGATCAGGTCACGTGTCCTGACGCGAGTTTAACATTTTTACCCATTCCAAAAAAAGTGCACAACGCCGCTAAAGAAGTTTTCACTTCCAAAAATAGTACGAAAGTTAGATTATGAAAAAATATTTGAACCGTATTTCTTCTTTTGTAACGTAAACTAAAATTGACGAAGTTTCAATGTTTCTGAAAATCACAAAACGTCACTCGGTCGGTAAGCTTTAAATAGAAATGTTTAAGTACAATGAGCTTTTAAAACACGAGGTAGAGTTCTTATCTTTTCATTTAATAAGAGTAGGTAATGTTTGCGTCAGTCAAAAATGGTCTCAAAACGGAGAAAAAAAATATCGTGAGGAAAATCTTAGATCCAAAAAATAATAGATTCTGAATTATTGAATACCTTCTCGTTTATTTTGAAGTCGGTCAAAAAGACTTGTGACATATGAGTCTTGAGTTTTTTCTTTAACCGTTACGTCAATACTGTACAGACGTCAAGTCATCAGTTTCTATTCGTCAGTACCATAGGCCAATTTATTTTTAATTCTAGATGGGTTTGCTCTTGACTCAAATCTAAGTCCGAGCTGACAGAAACAAATAAATTCTACGAGCTACCCAGATAGTTAATTTATAACTCCCATTAAAATGCTTACTTTTTGAAGCTCATTGAACATCAGGAATGAACAAAACTTATAGTTACAAAACTACCGTAAACAAACAAATGAACTTCAGAGACCACGAGCAACTGTTAACTCTTATAACAGCAACAATAGCTACAAAAAACGCCACTTGAACAGCCCTACAAAGAAAACTGGGAAAGCACCAGTCTACCACAGTACAGTAGACAAATATGTACAACATACCGTATATCAACTAGAAACAAATGATTGGAAATAGTTCACACGTGAAAAAAAAATAGGTCAGTGCTAACATGTTTTAGGTAACAAGTTTAGTTTACGCTATAGTTTAGTTGACAACCGTGCACGACCAATTTTAATTTAAAAAAAGAAGCCCAGATATTTGCGCTGATAGAATATTTTTTCGCAGTCAAGCTATTGCATAGCATTTTTTATCAACTTATGCAATTATAATTATTTGTTTATTTTGTTTATGAAAAAAATTATCGCCTACCGCGAATATCTAACGATGATAGATGTGACAGTGACAGTGTTAGGTTTAGTTTCGTTAAGGAATTTCTTGATTCGGTCGCCACGCTCAGAGCCCGCGATAAAAGCTATGCAATAGCTAGTTAAGCAATAAGAGCGAGTCATATAAATTATCATCATCAAAGATCATCTTTTACAGAGAGGCAAGAACAAAATAAAGAATTCTCTAGCTGGTCTTCTTTACTTCCTTTAGCTTTAACTAACCTCGTCTCGAAATTCCGCTCAGCACATATAAGCGCAGTTGATTTGCTGGTATTTTTATACTGTAACACACAGTCTACCACAGTGTAAGTAAAAGCTTTCGCGGCATAATAACCAGTTCTAGTGTAAGGCTGTGCATTTTTCACTCTGTGCCATTATGCGCGCACACGACGCCCGTAATGAAGTGGTACGCCGTGACGGCATCACTGTTACACTACGTGACCAAATGGCGGACTGACGAATTAGATGCAGGACGAATAGAGACAGAGGGGATTTTTATAGGGATGTGGGTGAATGAAGGGTTGTGTTGAGTGATTTTTGCAGGTATGGTGTTGATAAAGTTTTGTAATGTAAAGATTAAGTGCTTTGTCTATATGATGAATTTTAGGCCGCCTATCAATACCAAAATCGCACGATTGGTGCAGTGACTGAGCGATCGGCTGCTGCACAGTGTCTAGTGGGTTCTATCCACGCACCGAAAAAATATTTATATGGCCTACAAGTAGTTGTTCCGGGTCTAAGTGTTAGTTTCTATGTTTGTAAACGCACCCACGATACAGGAGAAAGTCCTAGTGTGAGGCAAAGGTTTGTTAAATAAGTAGATTCGTTATTTTATTCCAAAAAGACAGTCACCCAATATCTTGGCAGAAGAAACCAGGCTACTAGGTTCCTGAGTTTTCAGCTGAGGCAAGAGCAGTTCCAGCTGAGGCAAGAGCAATGGTGGCCCAGTGGTTAATGGCCTTTATAGATCCTGGATTCGTACCTAGCTAGATGGATTACTTTGTTTATATGGTGTACAAAACCAGTAATAAAAGAACCAAGAATTATAAGATTGTGACATCTACCTATGACCCCTCTATTCCAGTGTCCCAAGAGAGGGAAAATTAAATAGTTGTATATGATAGGCCTAGAAACCAGGGCCGCCCAAAAACCCGTTGGGTTGACGATATCGTCAAGATTGCGGGGAATTGATGGATAAGAGACGCACAGAACCGAGAGATATGGCATAAAAAGGAGGAGGCCTATACCCAGCAGTGGATGATCCCGGGCTGATATGATGATGATGTTATGATAGGCCTAGCAGTAGATTGTGATATTATGCTGAATTGATCGATTGGTTTGTTTGCTTTCTGAATGATATGAAATAAATATTTATTTCTACTTGTAATTTCATTTTTACCCTACCAAGTAATTATTAACCCTCTGAAACAACCTTGTCAGATTCGCAACTGAACAGATTCTCAGCTGGACAGTTTCGTATCTGGACAGATTAGCAACTGCATAGAGTTTAGTCGTGAAGAAATACGTTTATAAACAATGAAACGTTGGTATGAAAAATATTCACATATAGATCCGAAGGATTTGTTTCCTAATTAATATTTTATTATTTATTACTTATTAATAGAAACTGGACTATAAATAATCTTAATTATCTCATCGCACCCTTGAGCCGACACGGCGTCGTTTTCAGGACACCACGTGTAAACAAAGAAGGGCCAGTTACCTGAGGAAAGGCACACGCGGTGTGTGTTTACACGCATAGCAGATGCTTAACATTTTATGTTAAAGATCGCTTTTAGCGACAAGACCGCACATTGTGTTACCCTATTTATATGTATAAAGGGTGTCCCGGGAAGTATAGATCAAACTAAACAACGAACAACGTCAATGAACAGAGGTCATTTTCAACCTTTTTACCTCAAAGACATACGGTTCTATTTTGTACAGTTCAAAAGTAATAACCACTTTTCGTCTTCAGATGGGCAAAAAATGTATAGGAATTGTAATTTCAGTAAATTCTCTAACTTTAAAACTAATAGGAATATTCCAGTGATTAATACGTCCAAATAATCTCTATTTCTTGAAGAAGTTTGTCTAGTACGTGGTCAACACTCGCTAGTATAACTGTTTCCCGTGAACATCGAGTAACTTTTTTAGTAACCATCCATCTTTTTTTGTGTCTTCCTCTTCTTCTCTATCCGTCCACAATTTCAAATTCATCACTCTCTTAATCAAATGTGTATCTTCTTCATACATCACATCGTATGGAACAAAAAACACCTCTCTTTCACAGCACCTGAAAACACAATTAAGTCATGTAAATTACCAAGCGGACGCCGATCTCCAGTCCATATCCAAGTGGTAAACAAATCTTGTAATAATGAATTATGATCACGTAGTGGTGGTGTTGTCGCCGACTATACGCGATTTAATCTCTGGCAGCCCTCCGCCATTCCTCTCACGTCCCTCCTGCACAAATAAGCAGACCTCTACGTGACTCTTTTCAAGTACTAATTTACTCATTATTTTTTTGTAGTCTGTGGTAGACATTCGAAGAAGAAATTATTCGATTATGTTTCGTAGGAAAATACATATACTGGGTTATTAATTTCGAGTTAATGTTCCTTCTTTTTACATTTAATCTGCAAAACATGCAAATTCTAGGAAATTTAACATAATGGTTATCAACGCACAGCCGCCACACTAACGGTATTTCCCGTTGATTTGCGCGGTAATAGTCTGTATTACATTCGTATAAACGTCCATTTCCCGTTAGTGTGACCCTTTTTTTATCGTAGTAAAATCATCAAATGAGTCCTCACACCCAGGGCTCGGCGGGAGGGACTGTCGGGCTTGTACTAACTAAAATCCACGGTGTCCTTCAATAGCCCTTTACGTTCCGGGGTCACAGTAATTCGTACAGTCTCGCGACCATTGGTGTGACCCTAGTGTAATAATATCGGCTTTCTGTTACCGATTTTAACCAAACATCAGATTCTAACTTATTGGTGTCGAAAATGATCAAATGCATCCTCCCGTCCTGGGTAAAGTGGAAGGGATTGTCAAACTCATACTGACTTCAAACCGGCTTCACTTATACTTTGCGTTTTGCGGTAAATCACGCGAATTGCTCTTATATCAACAACACAGTTACTGGTTTAACTTTTGCTAAGACGGGCACAATATTATATTGTAGTCTTTGGACGGGTAGTAAGACTTTTGGGCTTCTGTCTACCCATAATTACTGGCCAAGACATAATAATATATGGAACATTACGTCAACTTGGTTATTTGTTGTAGTCTCCAAGGCAAAGGGAAAAGAAGTTGACGAGTTTTCCTGACGAAAATATCTTAATACGTACGTGTGAGAATCACGTAAGTATACATAAATTTAAAAACCTTTGCATTTTATAAGTTTTACAGAAATCCATTGGAAAAAAGTAAGATTTACATACTCGTAAAATAATCTATTGAAATCTTTAATTGAAATCGGTCCATCAAAGCAGTTTATTTCTGGCTTATTGAATTACATCCCTTTTGTTGTGGACTTGGTTAAAGGGTTTAATATGCCTTATCACGTTTTTGTGGCGTAAAGTAAACAGGAACTCATTCGTACACAAGAGTAGGTATAATAATATTTGAATAATATTATAATACTCGTATCAACACATGTTTTGCCCTCTTATTCTAACGCCCGAAATCTCAATCAAGGCAACATCGAGAAACCAGAGAACATAATTACAAAAAAAGAAGATTCAGATGAATTGAGAAACTCTTCCTTCGTTAAAAAGAGTCGGTTAAAAAAATGTATATCGAAACTGGAAGGCCGCGTTTCTTTAGGTCTCATTAAGAATCTTTTTCCAGCCTTTATACTTTCCGAAATACTTATACGGCCTTGAAAGTTAATACTGTTTGAGTGTCACGTCCATCAGGGAAAAAAGGGTTCAACAGCAATTTATTTGGTCGAAACTTTGACCACCGCTGTGTTATGTTATCTTATTTTTCTTTTAATAGAAGGTCCTATTTCGTAAACGTCAAAAAAAAATGATTAACATGATTTTTATAATGACATTTACCTGTATTCCAATAATATTTATACAAACCCGAAGGTTATTCGTTTTTTTTTTCATTTTTTCTCAGAATTGCAAACAATTCCTAGATGCCTATACATTTCCGGTAACATATGTGTCCACTTGTGGGAAAGCATCGTGCATAAAATCAACATTTCCACAAGCGTTATACTAAAAATAAACTAAATAAACATATAAAACGTAGTTTCATAAACCAGAAATCAGAGCACAAGTGACCAGGAGCACATAAATCAGTAAGAATTTAAACTGCGTCCGTGCCTCCCCAGGGAGTACACTCGCGAGATGAGGGTAAAATACAGAGTTAAAAGGTAGAAATAATGTTCCGAGGTGGAAAGTCACAGAGTGTCTGAACACTAGCGTCCTCTAGCGGTGTGTGTTGAATTCTGAAGGGATCGGAAATTAATGGGACATTTTTAAGTTGGTAAAGTTATGGTTGAGGCTACACCCTTTTGGGAGACTGTGTCGAGAACTCAGTTCCTGTTAAAAATGGTTATAAATGTGTAGGTATAAGAAAAATCTACTAAAATAGTACCCGCTGCGTTGCCCACGTGATGTTCGGTATTTATCCTACGGAAACGTCATGCCGGGATAAGAATTATCCATTATACCAAAGATCATACAAATCCCTTTTTCAGCCTCTTATGTGAAAAAGTAACAAACATCCATCTTTCCTCACAAACTTTGGCTTTAAAACTTTCACTTATTGCACATGTTTTCAATTTTTCAGCGTTGAAACTGTTTAGTTATTAGTATTGTACTGTCTTTACACCTTTTAATGATGATAGTTTAATGAATACGTGAAGCAGTAAAGTGCTGACACAATGAAGCTAGATTTGTACGTGCTTTCACTATTCAAGTATCATGAAAATGTCTTTCCCTAAACTCCAGTCTCTGAATCGAAAAAAAATAATTTAAATAAAGCTTTTCATTCAGGCATTTCTTCAGATATCAGCAAATGTTACTAAATACGGTCCTGGGTCGGTCTTTTGCTATTATTGTCTTAGTCTTACCAAAGAGTATTGTATTCCCTACCCACTTACTGGGTTGTGGACGTCAGATAATCATACAATCCATATTGTAAATACTGATGGACTCAGCTGAATCCAGTTCGACTGTAAGCCGACCTCTTTCATAGTTGAGAAAAAACGATACAGACGATGATGATTTTGCAAATTGGAACCCTGTTAATTTTAATAATAGAAATCGATTTACAAGTAAGGAATCTGAATTGAATGTAGGTCAACAGTCAATCGGGGCCAGAGAATTGGTAACGTCGGTAATTAGAACAGCCAATCGAAGCCAATTACTGACATTACAGAGCCTATTAAGCTTTTAGAATTCCTTCTGATCTGATCTTGAACTGCTGTATTTACAATACTTTTGTTATTTTTATAAGTGTTTTTTTTTTAGGAAAATCTCTACAAGATTAGACAATTCAGAATTAGACATTCTGAAATGTCCTATCTTAATCAGCATTCCTATTTTTGGGATCAATGGCCCAGCATCTTAGCCCACTCCCTGATATATCAAATTTGTGTAATCATCATCTCATCTCAGCGTCGATCAGATCAATTTGTAAAAACGTAAGTAAACTATTTTAAAGTGTATTTAAAAGATAAGATTCTCTTCTTCTTCTATATGATTCTCCTAGTTTACCACGACAATTAAGTAGCATCTCAGTAGGTACATGTACAATTGTACCCTTACATACCTATGTATATGCGTATGGAAACCGCTTAGTATGTAGTGGGTCAACTCAAATTAATCGGATGTCAAGAGTTAGACCATGAAGCCTGACACTAGATTAGGTAATACCAACTTGTCAACACAGTGTGTACACGTCATGTCATTGTGTCTTTACAATAATAATGGACTGTGATGGACTGCCAACCACAATTGAATTAAATATCTTCGATTGTAGTTAGCAGTCTGTATAAGAATGGTAATATAAATAAGCATAGGATACATGCTACTTTTTTTTTTATCGTGGTAAAATCATCAAATGAGTCCTCCCACCCAGGGCAGAGAGGGAGGGACTGTCAGACTCGTACTGACTAAAATCCACGGTGTCCTTCAATAGCCCTTTACGTTCCGGGGTCACGGTAATTCGTTCAGTCCCGCGACCCCGGCAGGCTTTGGCCCTCTAGAGGGGGGCCCCGTCACTTTGCTGACACTCTTTGAGGCGCGCGTGGAACACAACGCGCCGTCGACCCGGGCATGGTCATGGTCGGACAGCGAGTCGCCCATTACTCGCTGCCCGCATGCCCACGCCTACGGTGGCCGGAGATCGTCTGGCAGGATACATGCTACTTAGATGTTTCTTTTAAGACTATGTGATTTACTTCTACTGTCACTATTTATCAGGGCAGAACATACACGATCTGGCTGCTTTCAAGTCTATCCTCCGCCTTCAACAGTCAGTCTAAACCAGCCTGTGTTCATAGCTGGTCTGTCTTCGTAACTCACTTCATCACCAGATTAAGAGCTGTCTACTGTTGGCACGTGATTCCTCTCGATTCTCAGCCATTCATTTCCAGCTATGATCAGCTACTATAAAAAAAAAACATTGCCTCACACTAGGAATTTCTCCTGTGTCGTGAGTGCGTTTACAAACATTGAAACTCACATACACAAATAAACAGCCAGACCCGACAACTACATGTAGGCCATACAAATATTTGTTCCTTGTGGGAATCCCGTGCAGCGCAGCAGTCCAATCGCTTAGACACTGCGCTAACCGTGCCGTCAACTTTGCGTAGCTTTAGAGCCTCCTAAGTAACCATTTCAGATTCACGGTCTCGACCAAAGAACATAGCATCAGGGCCTCAAGTCTGCTATAACAATAGTGTCAGAATGGTCAATCATTGACTTTATAATTGTTAATATTGACAAGTTTGGTACTCTACTAATATTATGGTGTCATTGTGACTTCCAGTGGTCAACCACTGACACTTTCATTGAAAGAAATGGCATTTTTTTTTTATCGTGGTAAAATCATCAAATGAGTCCTCCCACCCAGGGTAGGGCGGGAGGGACTGTCAGACTTGTACTGACTAAAATCCCCGGTGTCCTTCAATAGCCCTTTACGTACCGGGGTCACGGTAATCCCTTGGTCCCGCGATCCCGGCAGGCTTTGGCTCTCTACAGGCCCCGTCACTATGCTGACACTCTTTAACGCGCCGTCGACCCGGGCATGGCCATGGTCGGACAGCGAGTGGCCCATTACTCGCTGCCCGCATGCCCGCGCCTACGGTGGCCGGAGATCGTCTTGCGACGTCCGACGCCGTGGGCGTCTACCACTGCGGCTGGGGTGGAGGAAGGACGCTGTCCTCTCCCTCAGGCGGCCCGCCTCCTCCTTCACGAGCATAACTGCTTCGCAGAAGGAGGCGACCGCTTCCCACTCCGTCTCGCCCCGCAGCATGGCCTCGACCAATGCCGGGCGCGAGAGATCTCCGCTTATCGCCGTCGTGAGGACACGGCGGTGCTCTGCCCAAGCGGGGCAGTCCTGCACCGTATGCTCCACCGTGTCCTCGCAGTGGTGACACCCAGGCGTTTCTTCCCTCCCTATCAGACACAGGAACCTCCTGAAACTTCCGTGTCCAGTGAGGACCTGCGTCATGCGGTAGGTCAGGACGCCGTGACGCCTATCCAGCCACTCCTCAAAGAGGGGTCTTACCGCCGCGATTGCGGCGTGCCCGGACCTCGGTTGCGACAGTCGCTCCCTCCATACTGCCCTGAGATCACGCCGGAGCTCTTCCCGCCGCGCCTCGACTTGTCGAGGCAGCGGGGATTCGCCCCGACGCTGCGCCTCCACGCGCCATTCATAGACGCGCTGGAGGGCAGTCGCCTCCAGATCCCAGGGCAGCAATCCGGCTAGGAGGTTGGCCGATTCGCCGGCGATCGTGCGGTATCCTCGGAGAAAGAAATGGCATAGAAAAGTAATCTCGCACAAACGTTTTTTGCTATTTACGAATTACTTAATTCTAAAGATTGCTAACTGCAGCGTTATAAAAACGCTACATTTTTAAATATCACCTTTTTTTATGGTGATTGTCATGCAACCTGTTTTCGGAAGCCTTTAGTCGAAATTTTTCTTTAAGAACTGAATCTTTTTAAGTTAGGAATTGGTTTTTGTTCGAGAAAAAATGAAGATTTTTTTATGTCAGTTGGACGTTGTTTGTTACCCGTGACGGGGTATTGCATATTTTTTTGGGTGGAAATCACTTTTTGTTAAAAAATGTGAAACATTTTGAATTTAAAGTCGACAACGTTGGTTAAAAAAAATCATATGTGAAATCTTCTTTTTTTTTGCCGGAATGGCGTGATCTGAAAATTTTCCTATGTATCGGTAAGTTTTTACAATAGTTTTTCTTCTGCAAATTTGTTTATTGTTCAGTCCGTATTTTTGGTCTCATGCCGCCTGTTTTTTCTTATCTACATTGGGCAGGAGGCGCTGAGTACGGTATCACCTACAACTTTATAAGCTAGCAGTCGGGAGCAACGCTCCACCGCGACCCCGGTGTGGTCGCGTGCAGTCTTTCCGGATCCTGAATTTGTCAGGCTCTTGAGCCGACAAATAAGTCCAAGCGTCAGATCATCGGAGGCCTGGTCCTGTTTTGACCGTGGCTACCAGCACGGTTCTCCGCGGCAGTCCTGCAGCGCGTCTCTCCATCCCGACAGGATCAAGCTGAGGATTCTTTATTTATTTAAATTAACTGTCTTATTTTTTGCTTTTAATGTTTAAATTGTTATTTTTATGTAAGGCACAGTAATACAACCCCTACACAGGGTATGTACGAGTATTTAGGCAAATAGCATCACTTTTTTTTCCTTCCGAGGCGTGTTAATTGACATTGGCCAATTAGTTAGTTACCGCTAGGATCGCTCAAATATTTTTTCCTCTGTTATTCAGGATTTTGGTTTTTCCTCAGTAAATTAAATAACTATTGATTCGTACATTCTCTGAATAATCTGACATAATTGTATCGTAACCGAATTTTTTTTTTGTGTGTGCGACCTAATTTTATTTAATTCAAAACTTGTTACTTTGATAACCGGGCACAATCGCATCCTAACTGTATTTTTTATTTACTTTTAAAATTTTACCTATATCAAAATTATACGTTTTAAATAGGGGAAAGTTGTTTTCTTCAAGAATCCCGCTATATAACATATAATATGTAAATCCCACCAAAAACATTAAATGTAAAAAAATGCCAAGTCTCTCGATGCAGTCTTTCCATCGTAAAAAGTTTTGAGATCTCATAGAAGCCAAGTCCTATTCCAATTATTTTGTAGTTATAAATCAACATTTAGTAATTGTATCAATAGTTTTCTTTATATTATAACTAGCTTTTGCCCGCGACTTCGTTCGCGTGGAATAGTGACTTCCAGCAGATTTTTGGTTTTACCCACATAGTTCCCGATCTCGCGGGATATTCTAGGGAACTCTTCAAAAATCAACATAATGAGCTCTGCGTTTGAATTTAAGAGATGTATACTCATTTAGGGCATTAAAGCCGTTTTGCCGATCGAAAAAGGCGAAAATGTTATTTTTCCCTTATTTTCTCATCATTCTACTGATTTGACATTTCAGTCCAAAAGGAAAAAAGACTGTTTCTCCCTTGACAAATTTTCTATTATTTTAGGTTTTAGAGATTATGAAAGTTTTTTACACCAAGACATTTCTGTTTACCACGTTTTTAGTTTAGCCATCCTTTGCAAAAATATAAAGGTTTTGTGGTTTCGACACTCTTGAGCACGCAACGTAGAGTTGTCCATGGGAGAAACAGTCTTTTTCAAGATGTACCCCCGCAACTTTTAGCGTTTGCCCTTGGGCTTTATTTATGGTCATTGCAAACGCAGTTTACAGCGGAAACTGAACTCTTTTGAATTGGAATGGCAAATCAGTTGGAATGATGGGAATACGGGGAATAATAAAAGTTTCGCCTTTTGCCATCCCAGTCATAATAACGGCTTTAATGACATTCCGTCCTAAATAGGTTATTTCTAACCGTATGCCGTTATATAGTCTTGGTGGATCTAGTTATATAGTTTCTCATAAGCATCACAGGAACACCAATTATACAACGGAACAATTTAAAATTTACGAAACAGGACCAGTCCACATAAACTATCATACAACCGACAATAAGTACAATTTTGGTTCCAACGCCATCTATCAATCCATAGTAACAACTCGTGTAACGATCGACACCATTGAACGATCACCGCCATCTTTTGAGAGTTTAAGGAATTATCTATACTCCGTTAGAGCATTTCATAAATTTTATTTTTTATTTTTATTTTTTTGTAATAAAAACTATCCTATGTCCTTTCTCAAGTTCCAAACTATGTCTGTACCAAATTTCACACAAATCGGTTCAGTAGTTTAGGCGTGAAGAAAAGACAGACAGACAGAGTTACTTTCGCATTTATAATATTAGTTAGGATTATAGTGACTTGGCAATGAGCACCAATTAAAAGCTGCTTGCTGCCTGGAATTATGTGCAAATGTTACTGACGAGACCTGTGATCAGATTATTTGTTACGTGGATCATGATGGCTACTACCGACTACATGCTCCAATACAATAATAAAAAATACCTTACGGGCCATCGCTTTATGAAAGTAAATGAACCGAGAGTACACTAACACTAGTGTTTGCGTACACACTTGTGCATTATAATTTATGTCCTGCGCAGTTTGTCTTGGATGAGACTGACTGCCGTTGCCGAAATTCGGTTGGGACGACACGGATAAACCAAAAGAAAATTAATTTTGTGATATTAATGTTTACGCATGCGGTGTGTGACTTTCAACTCCAAATATGCCGTTTTGTTTCTTCTTGTGCTCATTGCCAAGTCACTATAATTATAATATAAAGAAAACTATTGATACAATTACTAAATGTTGATTTATAACTACAAAATAATTTGAATAGGACTTGGCTTCTATGAGATCTCAAAACTTTTTACGATGGAAAGACTGCATCGAGAGACTTGGCATTTTTTTACATTTAATGTTTTTGGTGGGATCTCATTTATTTTTTCTAAGTGTTTAATAAACTATTTGCCTAAATAACTGTTTCAATAACAATAATAAATCTACTATCTAATCCGGCTAGCTTAAGTTCTCCGAATAAAATTGCGATTCAGACAGGTACAACGCCATCTATCGAGCGCGCATACAATCGAAATTTATCGCAATACAATGGAGTTTTAGCTTTATTAATTTAATGAATTATGAACTTTATGTATTAATTAATTATAGTCTATGTATTACATTTATATTATTCTTTTCTATTCTATGTATTTATTCATCCAATTGAATACTTAAACAACGAACAAAGTTAACAATGCAGTCAAAATCCATACATAATGTTCTTGCCAAACCGCAAATATAAAATTGTTTTCTATGGTATATTATTTTTTAATGTTTTTATAATTTTTCCTTTATATGTGGCTAATGACCTATCTTGGTGCAAAATTTGAAGTTTCTAAGTCTGCTAGAAGTACCTTAGATTTTTGATGATCGGTCAGTGAGTCAGTGAGTCAGTGAGTGACAAAATGGAGTAACTTTGATCGACCGTAACTCCTAAACTATTAATTCAATTGGCATGTAATTTCGAACTTAAGCTTGTTCTAATGCCTACTATTATTCACCGAAAACCTAAACTCCTAGCTTTGTCCACGTCGAAGATATAGGGGGGGCGAAACAGCCGCGAATCGCATCGAGAAAAGATGGTACGGCCGTGCCCGTTTTGCTCGAGACTTGGCTGGGGCACTGCCGTGCCCCCAGATATTTTTGGTCACTCGTATGTAAACATAACTATCCAATAAACTTCACTGCAGCTTAATTAAAAAACCTTTCACATAAATCCACAATAAAGCGCTTCACAACTCCATACTACACTAAACAAAGACGCTATTAATTCTATGCACTTTAAGCTATCCCAAAGCTAGTATCGCTTTAAAGCGCTTGTTGTATTGTATTGTATTGTATAACGGGCTGGTATCCGCAACTCCACGTCAAATGCGCGTATTTTGCGTGCGGGTGGGAAAGAAGTTATTCGATCCACCCCAGCTCCCCGAGGAAAGCCAGCAGCGCCTTCGTGTTGCCGACGATCTCGTGGAGAGTACCTGGGTTACCGAAGTACTTTGCCCTGTATGAAGCAATTTCAGGGCAGTGTAGGAGCACATGACCTGCTGTCTCGTCCGCCGCCATACAGGCTCTGCACAGGGGGCTGTCTGTGATACCTAGGACAAAGAGGTGTTTATTAAAGGAGCCGTGTCCTGTCAGGACGGCTGTGATTGTTCGTATCTGCTGTTTGGTTAACCTGAGCACGAGTTTGGTGAAGCGGCCATTGATGGCGGGTAGCGCCTCCTTGGCCTGTCTGCACTCCGCCTGATCCTGCCACAGGCAACGATGTAAGTTACCTGTGCGTTCCCTGACTAGAGTACGTATGTAGCCGAAGGGGAGTGGCACTATTGGTTCGGGTCCCACCGCCGTCAAGCCAGATCCCCTTCGAGCGAGTTCATCCGCTGCATCGTTGCCTCGGGAGTCGCTGTGTCCTTTGATCCACTGAATAGTTATGTTGTTATGCTCACCTACCTGGTTTAGGTTCTGGTGGCACTCGTATATTAGACCAGAGTTAACCGTGTGGCTGTCAAGTGCCAGCAAAACGGCCATGCTGTCTGATAGTATACGAATTGAGTGGTCCTTCACCCCTCTGGCTGCAATCGCTGCCGCCGCCAGGATAATGCCCATGCATTCTGCCTGGAAGACTGTGTTGTGGACCCCCAGTGATCTGGCAATGCGGATGTTGAGGTCTTCTGAGAAGACTCCAGCACCAGTGCCGCTACCTGTTTTAGATCCGTCCGTGAAGATCCGTAGCTCCGCCGGGGTCAGCCCCTCGCATCGGTGGTCCTCATGGAGCTGGATTTTGTATTTCTTATCAAAGATAAATTGTTTGGGTACCCGGTCTTTTATGGCCTTTGCCATGGGAAATTCCTCATAAAGTCCCTGTAATACCGAGGTGTGTTGTGACTCTCTCTTACCCCAGAGTTGTATTGTTTCGAGACGGACCGCCGCCAATGTCGCTTCTTGCTGTATGAACAGGTGGAGAGGAGGGAGGCCCAGCATTGCTTCCAGAGCTGCAGTAGGCGTAGTCCTCATACATCCTGTTGTCGCC
Organism: Agrotis puta; assembly: GCA_943136025.2. NCBI lineage: Eukaryota > Metazoa > Arthropoda > Insecta > Lepidoptera > Noctuidae > Agrotis > Agrotis puta. The sequence goes on from OW964168.2 coordinate 4,063,494, forward strand.
ATGCAGGCCAGTCTTTGTATTCTTTGTAGCTTGTTAGAAGCGGTGGCTAACCTGGTGCGAGGCCACCATACCACGGCTCCGTAGGTGATCATGGGTCTAATGACTGTACAGTAGATCCATAGTATGATTTTGGGGGATAGACCCCATTTCTTACCTATCATCCTCCTGCATTGCCAGAAGGTGATGCAGGCTCTGTTTAACTTGTTGTCTAGATGGCTGCTCCAGTTTAGCTTGTTGTCCAGGATGACCCCTAGATATTTGACCTCATTGGCTAACTGGAGTTCTGTATCAAATAGTTTAGGTAGGCGAAAAGGTCCAAGCGATCGTTTCTGAGTGAACATAACCAAAATGGTCTTTGTGGGGTTCACTGAAAGGTCGAAGTCCCTGCACCACCGCTCTACTATCCTTAGCGCTTGTTGCGTCAGATTGCAGATAGTCCCGGTGACCTTCCCCGAGATGAGGATGGCGAGGTCGTCTGCGTACCCAATTGTATAGAAGTGGCATGCGTTGAGCTTGGTGATGAGGTCGTTGATCACCAGGTTCCAGAGGAGTGGAGAGAGTACCCCTCCTTGGGGGCATCCTCTGGCTAACATGGCTACCTGCCTGTCTTCTTCAAGGCGAACCACTCGTTTACTTAACATATTAGTAATCCAGTCTACTAGTACCTGTTCAACTCCGTGTCTGCGGAGGGCGGCGCTAATGCTGGAGAAGTTTGTTTTGTCGAAGGCTCCTTCGATATCGATGAAGGTGCCCAGGCAAGTGGCTTTTTGATGAATCGCTTCCTCGATCCGGCCGACCACCAGGTGGAGAGCGGATTCAGTCGACTTACCCGAGCTGTATGCATGTTGGTTTGCATGGAGTGGAATTGTTTTTAGGGCCCCATCCCTCAGCTCTCTCTCGCATATCTTCTCCATGGTTTTCAGCAGAAAGGAGGTTAGGCTGATAGGTCGGTGAGATTTGGCGTTGGTGTAGTCACTCTTACCTGGCTTGGGTATGAATATGACTTTCACTTCCCTCCATCCTTTAGGAATGTATCTGAATGCCAGACATGCTCTCATAATGGGTACTAGCCTTTGAGCGACGGCAATTCCTCCCCACTGCAGTAGTGCTGGGAAGATGCCGTCCGGGCCAGCTGCTTTGAAAGGATGGAAGCACCGGATCGCCCATTGGATTTTCTCCAAGGTGATGACGGTGTGGGTGTAGCGCCAGTCATTGTCTGATGGTGTTTGGTTGATATCGGTCCAGTTGATTACCTGTGCGAAGGCGCATCCCGGGAAGTGAGTTTCTATAAGGACGCGCCTCGCTTCTTCAGGTGAGGTAGTGAGTGTTTGATCGGGCTTCCGGAGAGTGACGGTAGCAGGAGCTTCCTGCTGCGCCAGTATTTTCCTTACCCTGTTTGCTTGTTGACAAGATTCAATGCTTCCGCAGAATTTACGCCATCCCATGGAGCTTCTGAATCTGATGCATTTTTTGTAGCTGGATTTGGCTGCGTAGTACGCATCCCAATCCTCATCAGCACAAGTATTCATGGCTCTATTGAGCGCTTTCCTTACCTTACCGCGTTTGCGGTCCAGCTCTGCGCCCCACCATGGTTGTTTGCCCGGTGTTTTTGGCGGAGTGGTTTCCGGGCATGCGGCTTGGTAGCTGTTTAGTATTGCTGATGTGAGGCCGTTGATGTTCTCCTCAATCTGTGTTGGCCCCTCATACGTCCTCAAAACGCTACAGGGTGCGAGTATGGCCGTGAGGTGCCGTGTGTAGGCAGCGCGGTCTGTTTTCCGCGGATTGCGTCTTGGTAGCACTGGTGATGCACAGGTCTGGATATCAAAACGTATCCACCTGTGATCTGAGCAGGAGGCCTCTTTGGAGACCTGCCAGCCCGAGACGAGGGTCGCTGCACCCTCTGTGGCTAGAGTAAGATCAATAATCGTCCGGCTGCGTCTGGTAACGAAGGTTGGTTCAGAGCCGGTGTTTAGTAGGGTAAGGTTAGTGGAGAAAAGATAGTCAACTAAGGTCTTACCCCTGTCGTTTGGCGTGTCCATGCCCCATAGCGGGTGGTGTGCGTTGGTATCGGCCCCGATGACAACCTCAAGCCCGGCGTTCTCGCAATAACTCACAAGGCGGGCGAGGTCGTGAGGGGGCGGTTCTTCAGCCTCAGGCATGTAAGCCGAGGCCAGGACAAGTGGCACCTCCATGCCATCACGCTGTATGTATATCTTTATTGCTGATATGTCTCTGCAACAGAAGTCAATTAGTGACTGTGTCTTGATGTTGCTAGTTACGTAGATGCACGATCTGGGTTGATCATGTTCTGTAGTAACTAGAAGCTTACCTCCAAGATTTGTTAGTCCTTGGATGCGGCCAGCTCTAATCCACGGCTCTTGGATCAGGGCGATGGCCGAGTGTTGAGCCTCCATCCACTTCCGCAGCTGAGCCGTCGCGGTCTGACTGTGGTGGAGGTTTGCCTGTAGGACCTTACAGGCCGATGAAGGGGACGCCATCGTTGGTCGAACCCTCTTCATCCTCCTCCAGGCGCAACCCAGCAAACAGGTCGCCCTCGTCGAAACCACCCTCCCCCGGACGCGAGACCGGTGACAGCAGAATGCTATCATCCGGCTCCCCATCCGACAAGATGACGGTCTCCACGGTGGCGGCGGCAGAGGCGGCAGATGTGCTCGCTGCTGCAGTTGCCGCTGGTGGGGCTGCGGATGCAGCCTCCAGTGCGGTGTCGGTTGCTACCTGGATGTTTGCTAGGGGAGGATCTACCTCCGCCTGTGTTGACGAGCTCCAGGAGTTCGTCGCGGGATCCCAACCCTGAGGGACGTCGCCGTAACGGCCGTTTGGACCCCGGAACTTCAGGTAGACGCGCCCCACACCAAATGCGAGGCGGCGTCCAGCCTTCATAAGGGTCGGTATTAGGTCCTCAGGGATGCCGACCACCACGAACCAAGCTGAGGCTTGTTTGTTGGCGTGCAGAAGTACCCAACGCTTGATGCCGGCCCAGGGGTTCTGGTAACTTAGAGCACGGCCTAAGAAGGTCGGCTCTTTAAAAACCCCCTGCTCGTCAGGGATGACGACGCCGCATCTGACACGCCGCTCGATGTCCGCCTGACTCTTGACCACTAGCGAGCTGCTAGTGGGAAGAGTCACGCCGGAAATCGTTTTCCTTAGCCAGGCCAAGGTTTCGGTGTTGTCGCACCAAAGTTTGAGGGCTCCCCCGGAGTACTGAGGCTTCGCATTGAAGATCGGTCCCGGTTGGCTCTGTTCGTCAGAGAGGCACTCGACGAGGATCTGCGACTGGATGGCAGCCAGAATTTTGACCGATTCCTCTTCGGTAATGTGGCCTCTCTGTTCGCAGGTGACTGCGACGTTTAGGTCGGAGCTAGCGGCTTGGGCGTAGCTCCGGTTTTCTGACCGCTTGGAGTGGTCCAGGCGCGGCTTCTTGCGCTCACCACGAGGGGAGCTTGTGTCGTTGAGCTCGCGTTTCGCTGTGGCTGGTTCACTCCTAGCAGGTATGGTAGTGCGTGGTATCTTCCTCGCGCTGCACGTTGGCTGGCTGGGTCCTGGGCGGCTAGTGCCTGCCCCGGTCTGCGAGCGCTTGCCTGCGGAGAAGGATACCTTACCGCCGTGTTGTTTGTCCGCGCTAACTGCGTTAGCCGGAGTGTTGTTAGCCTTACCTATCTGCTGGGCTAGTATCCTGTCTTTTTTAGACGGCCGGTTTCTTCTCCTGCCCCGTCCAGACGGGGCCGTGAGACTCGGACCCGTAGACTCGGCGCGCTGGCCGGTCCGGGCGGGTCTGCCCTTCCCACCGCCGCGCCTGCTCACCTGTACCTGCCAGGCTTGCGCGAACGCGTCGCCGGTGGTACAATCCTGCCCTGGTTGGCTTTTGACAGCCAGCGAGGGGGGGGAGACTTCTGGGGGCGGATGGATAAGAGGCACCCTGCCTCCGGGTTCGGTGTTGGAGGGAGCGGTACTGATCCCAGGCAGCGCCGCTATCCCTTGTTTAATCTGGGATTTAGTTTTGGTCGTGGCCACGGTTTTCGCCATGGCCGGACCTTTACCCGCACTGGAGCTCGCAGCAGAAGCCGCAGAGCGTCCGGGGGTGAGAGAGGTGTCCACGACCCTCCTCTCGGGAGTTTCGGCTAACGCCTCCGCTCCGGTGTGTTTATGTGATGTGTGAGTGAGTGTGTCGTGGTTAGATGAAAGAGTGTGTCGTGTGTGTGTCGGGAGTGTAACTGTTGTGTGTGTAGATGTGTGTGTTGTGTGCGTGTTTGTGTGATTAGGCCTTTTGTTGTCCATAGTTTCAATTTTGTGTTTCGTCTCTCTGGCTTCCCACCCTCCACGGAGCCCGCACCTGGGAACGTCTTGCTACAAACTAGCTCGATCGTTAGGACTACCAGAAGAGATATAGGAGCGCAAGGCTGGCTTAGGGTGCGACATCCGGTGCTTGATCGGGTTGGCGTAGGGGGGCCATCCCCTATGAACTGATCAACCCTCACTTACACCGTCAGCATGACCTTTGCCCACCACGGTGATCATCCGAGGATGACCACAGTGGACCCCACGCTCCTCGCCGTGCCCCTCTAACGGGACACAATGGCCATTTCCCTACCCCCGGCTAAAGGGCAGGGCTACCGTTTTGCCTGAAATCCAGACCAAAGGGGGCGTGTTGCCTCACGGACGCATTACAGCCAGCGCCGATCGGCTCAACCCCCCAGGACTCCTTCATCCCTGCTTACGGCGCTCAACTGCGCAGGTCCTAGCGCAGGTGACTGTTACCCCTACACGTCAGCAGTTAGTTTAGTGACGTGCCTGCAGCCTCTTAGTCACGGAGAGCTGCAGTTAGGAGACAGAAAAGCGCCTGGTGGTTTCTGTTGCGTCTATTTCTTAAGGAATTAGACCAAAAACGGGGCGGCAACCTCGAGAAGGTGTACCCACCAGACTTGCCTTGAGGATCTACGTGACAGTAGCACTCACCCTCAAGACCCCGCCACCCTGCTCCCTCTGATGGAGGCGCAGGGTAGGTTTGCATCTATACTACCAAGCGAAGCAAAAGCAAAGCATGTCGTTGTGCAACCGCAAAAGCATACATACAAACCCTCCCCTTAAAGCGCTTGTTTCACGGCTTCGTGTTTCTTACGTTACGGTAAGTTTCTTAGTAAATGGGGCTTGCAGATGATAGGAACGGGATTGTTTCCTGCAAAAGATACTTCCATTTTAAAATGTGCTTTTTATAATTAGCCCATGCTGTCACATTGCTGTCCACCATGTGCATTTTATTAAAGCCTTTATCAAACAGACAGGCGTGGCGAATTCGAAGCGAGGCGTTTTTATTTGTAGTGTATGGAATTGTTTGAATTCAGTCACATAGAAAAGCGAAAGCGATCCGATGGCGTGACCGAACCGATGTGAAGACGTGGCGAAGGCGTATTTGCTCTGTGTGACGTCGTTCATAAAAAGTCAGCTAATGCAACTGACACGCCTCGGTTCGCTGCACCTAGTTTGACGTCTCGTATCGCTTCGGACTCGGTCCGGTTCGCTATCGCCTGTCAGTTTGACAAAGGCTTAATTATGTGATTCCGTTGAAGTCATTGGTGTCATAAAAGTGGGTCTACAAAAACTTTTATCGGTACATGTTATTCCCTCTTAGACTATAGTGTGTTCTACAGACTATTCAGCTTACTACAAAACGCTGTTCTTTTAAAATAATTTATAAAGTATTGTCAATTAATTCAGAGACTAGCATGAATTTTATGTATTTTGCTGTACCGCATACTTGAAGTATTACGACGTAAATTGTATGGAAAATAAAAGGGCGCCAGGTAGAAACGAGGAAGTAATTTTATTCATCAAATAACATCACATTCCCCCATATACTTCACGCAAACGTCACAAAAACGTGAAAAGTCGTAATAAGCCGTCGGTTTCCAAGTAAGTCCAAAACTGCGTCTGAAACTTACCTTCTATCTTCGCTTTATCGTGTGTCCCAGTGGTTGCGACCAGGAAGGAAGAAGCACGTCTTTGTGGTAGGGGACTGTCCTTTCACGAAGTTTTTATACAATTCCGTGGAAGCGACTAACATTATTTCGCACTTTCGGGCGCGGGACGTGCTAAACACAATTGCCCTTTTTTGGTCACATTCACATACGGCAACACTTTGGGTGTCAAAGTGGAAGAGAAATGGGAATAGTAGGTAATTTATTTGTTAAATCTACACGTGACTTATTGCTTTTTTATTTATTCGATTGTTTCTGTTCTTCTCACTGTACTGACATTAATATTTTAAGATGCAGACACCTAAATACAGGCGGCTGTATTAATTTGTTGCACGGATTTTTTATAATACGGTGTGTAAAAAAACCGTGCAACAATAAGCATTTGCAATAAAATTACTATCTTTTTTTTACTCGGACAACGGACCGCCACCCCATTTTTTCCCACCTGGTGCATTTGTTCGCGGGACAGATGTCCGGTGCATGTACACCTTTCATTATAAACCAATACACCACCGCGAGTCCGGCGAAAAAAACGTCGTTCTATACGTCCGTTTTTTTCACCCGACAACGGTGTCCGGTGAAAAAAACGGACGTATACAAGCGGCCTAATTCTCTTTAAAAATTAAGTTCAGCTGTTTTTAATAGAATATTATCGATTTGTAATTATCAGTTCAAATCCAGTCTTCAATTTATGATAAATGATTATTATAATTATCACTTTGAAACCTTGTATGTATCTTAATACGCAATTCGGTTCATTATACTCTTCTGGTTCAATTATTTGTAACTCATGTCAATAACCCGAAATCCTATTTAAATTATTATCATTTTGGTAATGACTCTTTGTATTCTATAATGAGGAGTAACAATATCGCTTCTGCTTCGCGACTGTGAATTGTAGTGTGGGCGAGGGCAAACAGCTAGCGACCGCCTTGTGACTGTATCAATGCGAATGCGCGACAGCGTCGCTCCAAAAAGCCGTGAGCGAGGGGCCTTAGAAACAGAGTTCACGGGCCGATATTAATGATTGTTAGGACGATATATTCGACAAAGATCATAGCGTATTCGACTAAACGTTGAAATAAGACAATTTAAGATACGGCCTCGACGAGTGGAGTTGCGATAGCCTAATTGTTAAGGCGTCTGGAGTACTTACCCGGAAGACGCGTGTCCGAATCTCATTCGCAGCTGACCTTTTTTTTCTCAAAAAAAGTTTTGGCGTAAAACCAATAGCGAAAAAGTATCTCTTCTATATTTAAGCATGATATGACACATTAAATAAATGATCTTAACAAATTACCAGGACCTTTGATGTCATGGCACATAGTATGGCTAAAATAATAGTGTTTAATGATACCTTACCGTTACAAGTTGATCTTAGACCTATAAATAATAATATGGTAATGATAGATAAGTGCAGATGACAGTGTGAGACGTGAAATTATGGAGCATAATTATTTAATGTAATTTTAACTGTGCCTTTTAATTTGTTTAAGGGGCATTGCGCTGGGTGCGTGACCTAACCGTGACCCCGAAACGTAAAGGGTTATTGAAGGAGCATGGTGTTTTTTAGTCAGTTCTAGTCTGATAGTCTCATCTGCTCCACTTAAAAAGGGGGGTATTGCACCCTCGATTGTGTTGGTATATTTATTTCTGTAGTATTTGTTGGACTTTAAAATCATCCTGGAGCAATTTTTAAGTATTCGGAAACCCAAGAAAATAACATACCAGAATTTATTAAGAGACTACAGAGATAGATAGACAGATAGAATATTCTTTATGATGCACACCATACAAATTACAGATACATGTAAATTGGACACAGATTTTGCCAATTGGTGACACAATGGGCGGTCTTATCGCTAAAAGCGATCTTTTCAAGACAACCTTTGGATGGATTTGAAAAAGAAAGGAGAAATAATACTGTAGGTAGTCTACGGTGTACAATTTACCAGATTTTTAAAAATGGATAAGCTTTGAGCTCGCCTTACTGACATACAGAGATACAGAGATACAAATATTTAAAACAAGACTAAAATTAGAGTAAGTAAGTAGGTGGAACACCTAATTATTAACCTACTTAATATACTTGAAGTAGGCGTCTTTGAATTTTGCGTGAACATTATTATACAGCATTATTAAAAACTCAGTATAGCATGGAATATTATATATCGTTTTCATTTTCAAAATAAATAAAATTGTGAACATGTATTTTGAAAGTTGAAAATAGAAGATGTAAATAAGTACCTTAATGTTTTTTAAACAAGCTTATTGTAACAAAACGGAACCTTTTAAAAAGTTAACAACATTATTAAGTAGCCTTTATACAACGTAACTCAATAAATTGATAATTTTACCCACCTCACTTCTGACTTTTAATAAAAACCTTTTGAAACAACTCGTCTCTCCCTGGACAGTGCCCGATCCGGTACGCAAACAAAGCTTGGAAAAGGTCAATATCGCCATAACTCAGCCTTATGCCCGCTTCATCATACATATACTAGATATAAATCCACTGGATACGTGATATATCATATATTCTATTATGAAACAAGGTCGTTTTCTTGTCTGTTTGTATAAACGCATTGTTCATCTAAGCTTCCTAGATGTTTTCACCATAATTTAGAGGATTTATTGAGGAAAATTTATATGTAACAAACGTGTTATCTTCAAAGTTTTTCACAGAGACGTATTCTATACATGACACTAACAAATAGGTGATAGGTGAGGAATCAAGAAAACTGCCTAAAATAAACGACTTGGCAATCGCACCCAGGTTTTTGTTTTAGCAGCTGCGTTTACAATCCACAAGACGAGTGGTGTACGAAGCTAGGTTTTTTTTTTAATTTTACATCTTTATTTTTTCCCACTAACTGCTTTACATTTTTAAGTATTGTATTACAAAAACATTATGAAAAAAAAAAAAAAAGTTGTATACCATCATCGGGGACAGAGTCCGGGCTACCGGTATTTAGGGCTCTTGAGAAAAGGATCTCCTAACAATATGCGCCCAAAAGTACTGCTTTCTGAATCCAGCTGCCAAACTAGACCCTGCTCAGATGTTATTTAAGATTATCTTTAAACTAGCATATAACAAAGTAATCTCAATGATTTCTGAAGTTATAATAAGTAACAAAGCGAAACAGGAACTCGTTGCTAGTACATACGAATCTTCTAGATACAAGATTTATCACATAACACTGTTGTTTTCCTACCAGACTCTACTCAGGCAATTATTTATTGACATCGGATAAGTAAATGAGTATTTGGAAGTTGTAACACGGTTGAGTTATGGAAGATGTAATAGTAATTATAGTACGTTAGATTGGCAAAATGTATGGGTAATTATTATGGAGTTCTGTATAATTATCTCGTAATTGTTTCTGTTATTTTCGGAGAACCTCTCGACGGCGGTGGATATGTGGATAGTGTTTAGTAAGTTTTGATATGTGGGTCATATGATGTATATAAAGGCAATCATTTTTGGAATCGCTGTTTGGTAATTATCTGTGTAAACATGGATTGAAATACGGATTCTAAAATGTTTTTTTTTGGGATGGATTTATGCTCAAAATAAATAGGTTTTGAAGAAAAAAAGGAGTCCTTTGCCCAGCACTGAGACACAATATAGGCTAATAAGAAAACATCAAATAAGTCCTCAAGCCCTGTGTAGAAATTAAGGGACGGTCTTTTGCTAATACAAAGTCCAACTGAGTAGGTAGGGGATGGGTTTCGGTTCGGATGTAAATTCGGTTGTCATTTGCTTTCCAAGCATATTTTTTGATAAATATGCTGGTCCTGCTCCATAGTACAATGTAGGGCTTAAACAGAATCAAACTGGTTGAAATTTGAATGAACACGATGCACACAATATACGCAATTAAGCAGTGTGTGACACACGCTTAATTGCGTATATTGTATTTGTAAATTGGCTGTAATTGCAATATTTTGTTAAAATGTGAACAACTGAACATCATGTACCTTTTTTATGTCTTATTATTTTTTAATAAGTTTTAGTCTAGATTTTCAGGGTTTATTCTTTTTATTATTTATTTATCGTTGTAAAATCATCAAATGAATCCTCCCACCCATTACTGTCAGACTTGACTGACTAAAATCCACGGTGTCCTTCAATAGCCCTTTACATACCGGGGTCACGGTAATTCGTGAGTCCCGCGACCTAGATTTTCAGAACATTGCTTTTACATTATTTATTTATGTCAAATGATGTAATAAAAATATTGTAAAACATTTTTAAAAAGAGTAAGTATGGAGTTTCTTGCCCATTCTTCTCCATACAAACCTACCCTTGCCAATGGGTGCAGAATCAATCCTATCCCATCCCATTTCCTTTCATTTTAATATTCGACGTTTAAAAGTTTGACTTTACAACATTCAAAAATGTTTGTGAGATAAGTTTTATGGTTGGCTCAGATATGTGTTGTTATTTGGAAGAATCAGCAAAGTAATCAGATACACAATATAGTTTGAGCCACGCGACGGATTTTATTTGAGACCATTTTGTGCTACGACGCCTTCAGAGTCGCGGTTTAATCAAATTTCTCTTCTGACGTGATTGCTTAGATATTTTTTGTCATGACTGTATTCTTGAGTGAATCGTTGACAAACTTGAGAGTACGAGAACGAGAACTTACAACAAGAAAAAAAAAACATAATAATACTATCTGCTTTCATGATTTCAGGTATTGTAATCAAGAAGGCGCCGTAGCTGAAGTAGAGATAGGTATAGCTAAGTAGCTGATAATATGGCCTCGATGTAGTCGCATTGGCTGGCATAATAATAAAGAGGACTGTATACTGCATATGGGGAACACTTTTGTCTAGTTGTAAGACTACGCAAGATACCAAAACAGGCCAATTAAAAGTTGGACTCTGGGTTTAAGGGTTCGTTTCATTTATTTTTGTAGTACTATAACACTGCGTCTATGAGTGGCGCGTGATTGAAGGACACCGTGGATACAACAACAAGTCTGACAGTCCCTCCCGCCCTGCCCTGGGTGGGAGGACTCATTTGATGATTTTACAACACTAAAAAAAAAGTGCTATAACATTAATAGGAGAGGAGGTCTTGACTAAATAATTACTGCCACCCAAGCCGATCTTTCGGGTTAATCCGCGCTTGTAGAGATGTCCCTTTGTGCCTATTGGCCTTGAAAAAATAAATGAGATCCCACCAAAAACATTAAATGTAAAAAAATGCCAAGTCTCTCGATGCAGTCTTTCCATCGTAAAAAGTTTTGAGATCTCATAGAAGCCAAGTCCTATTCAAAATATTTTATAGTTATAAATCAACATTTAGTAATTGTATCAATAGTTTTCTTTATATTATAATTATAGTGACTTGGCAATGAGCACCAATTAAAAGCTGCTTGCTGCCTGGAATTATGTGCAAATGTTACTGACGAGACCTGTGATCAGATTATTTGTTACGTGGATCATGATGGCTACTACCGACTACATGCTCCAATACAATAATAAAAAATACCTTACGGGCCATCGCTTTATGAAAGTAAATGAACCGAGAGTACACTAACACTAGTGTTTGCGTACACACTTGTGCATTATAATTTATGTCCTGCGCAGTTTGTCTTGGATGAGACTGACTGCCGTTGCCGAAATTCGGTTGGGACGACACGGATAAACCAAAAGAAAATTAATTTTGTGATATTAATGTTTACGCATGCGGTGTGTGACTTTCAACTCCAAATATGCCGTTTTGTTTCTTCTTGTGCTCATTGCCAAGTCACTATAATTATAATATAAAGAAAACTATTGATACAATTACTAAATGTTGATTTATAACTACAAAATAATTGGAATAGGACTTGGCTTCTATGAGATCTCAAAACTTTTTACGATGGAAAGACTGCATCGAGAGACTTGGCATTTTTTTACATTTAATGTTTTTGGTGGGATCTCATTTATTTTTGTAAGTGTATTTCTTTCTTTTTTTTTAGGTGACCTCATAATTTCTTGGACTTCAGCTACTGCTTTGCTTAGAACCCATTCTCTATCTCTATCTCTTTTGTTTCTTTTCTGAGGCTTCGTTACTTCTAAGGTAGACAGTATGACAACGAATGAAATAAACACGACCCATCTCCAGGAATAGAGATGACTCTGTGTGGACAAAGGTCGCCATTTATGTACAATATTTCACGTTTCATTACAATATATTTACAATTACTACTATAACAATATATTAATAGGGCTTAAACTTATTATATATATAATAAATAACTAACAAACTAAATAGAACTAAACTAACTAACAAATAACGAACTAAATAAACATAAATCTACTAACTTACAAACTAAATATAACTAAACTAAATAACACGTAAACAACTAGATATTGTAACTATGTCTATGTTATATTAATAAACTATTTGCCTAAATAACTGTTTCAGTAACAATAATAAATCTACTATCTAATCCGGCTAACTTAAGTTCTCCGAATATAGCTACAATATTTTTTTAGTTTTGAAATGGTTTTTCATAGGTAGATGGCGCTATCAAATGAAAATTATCGAATTAATTTAAAGTACTACTTATACTGCGCTCGGTAACGAAACCATAGCGCGATTCAGACAGGTACAACGCCATCTATAGAGCGCGCATACAATCGAAATTTATCGCAATACAATGGAGTTTTAGCTTTATTAATTAAATGAATTATGAACTTTATGTATTCATTATAGTCTATGTATTACATTAATATTATTCTTTTCTATTCTATGTATTTATTCATCCAATTGAATACTTAAACAATGAACAAAGTTAACAATGCAGTCAAAATCCATACATAATGTTCTTGCCAAACCGCAAATATAAAATTGTTTTCTATGGTATATTATTTTATAATGTTTTTATAATTTTTCCTTTATATGTGGCTAATGACCTATCTTTTTTTTTTTTTTTTTTTTTTTTTTTTTTTTTTTTTTTTTTTTTTTTTTTTTGCGTGGTAAAATCATCAAATGAGTCCTCCCACCCAGGGCAGGGCGGGAGGGACTGTCAGACTTGTACTGACTAAAATCCACGGTGTCCTTCACGAGCCCTTTACGTACCGGGGTTACGGTGATGGGTAAGACCCGCGACCCCGGCAGGCTCTGGCCCTCTACAGGCCCCGTCAGTTTGCTGACACTCCTTGAGGCGCGCGTGGAACACAACGCGCCGTCGACCCGGGCATGGTCCATGGTCGGGCAGCGAGTCGCCCATTACTCGCTGCCCGCATGCCCGCACCTACGGTGGCCGGAGATCGTCTGGCGACGTCCGTCGCCGTGGGCGTCTACCACTGCGGGTGGGTCGGAGGGAGGACACTGTTCTCTCCCTCACGCGGCACGCCTCCTCCTTCGCGAGCATGACTGCTTCGCAGAAGGAGGCGACCGCTTCCCACTCCGTCTCGCCCCGCAGCATGGCCTCGACCAATGCCGGGCGCGAGAGGTCTCCGCCTATCGCCGTCGTGAGGACACGGCGGTGCTCTGCCCAAGCGGGGCAGTCCTGCACCGTATGCTCCACCGTGTCCTCAGGACGGTCCTCGCAGTGGTGACACCCAGGCGTTTCCTCCCTCCTTATCAGACACAGGAACCTCCCGAAACTTCCGTGTCCGGTGAGGACCTGCGTCATGCGGAAGGTAAGGACGCCGTGACGCCTATCCAGCCACTCCTCAAAGAGGGGTCTTACCGCCGCGATTGCGGCGTGCCCGGACCTCGGTTGCGACAGTCGCTCCCTCCATACTGCCCTGAGATCGCGCCGGAGCTCTTCCCGCCGCGCCTCGACCTGTCGAGGCAGCGGGGATTCGCCCCGGCGCTGCGCCTCCACGCGCCATTCGTAGACGCGCTGGAGGGCAGTCGCCTCCAGATCCCAGGGCAGCAATCCGGCAAGGAGGTTGGCCGATTCGCCGGCGATCGTGCGGTATCCTCGGACCATTCGGATTGCCATGACCCTCTGGCATGCGACCAGCTTTAGTGGTCGCGTCCGAATGCTCAGGGCCCACACAGGGGCCCCGTAGAGGGCCATGGACCGCACGACACCAGCGTACAGCCTCCGGCTGGAGGCGTTTGGCCCGCTGAGATTGGGCAGGAGTCGCCTGAGGGCGGCTGCTGCCCGGTTCAGCTTCGGGGCCAAACGTAGGAAGTGCTCCCTAAAGTTCCACCGGCTGTCGAGGACGAGTCCCAGGTACTTCATCGTCCTCCCGACGCCGATGCGAACCCCCTCCACCGCAATGTGGGACTCTGAACGTGGCGCGTTCAGACGGCCATGAAAGCACATGGCCTCTGTTTTGTGCAGCGCCACGTCGAGTCCCAACTGCCGGATCCTTTGAGCGACTGTCGCCACCGCTTGCGTCGCCAGGTCGGCCGCCGCCTGGTGCGACTCTCCCTCCGCCAGGACGAGCGTGTCGTCGGCGTAACATATTACGCCGACGCCGTCAGGGAGGTCGCCGCGCAGCACCCAGTCGTAGCCGATGTTCCACAGGAGCGGCCCCAAGACCGATCCCTGTGGAACACCGCACGACATCTCTCGCCGGTTCCACTCTCCCCGGTGACCGGGGTAGATGACGGCCCTGTCCGTCAGGTAGTTCTCGACCGTGCGACGGAGGTAGGTCGGCACCCGGTGATACCGGAGTGCCTCCCTGATGCAACTCCAGGGCAGGGTGTTGAAGGCGTTGGTGATGTCCAAAGACACCGCCAAGACGACCCTGCCCCGGGATACCGCATCCCCCGTCGTGAGGGCTCTTACGCGCATGATAGCGTCCACCGTCGAGCGCCCCCTCCGGAAGCCAAACTGGCTCTCCGAGAGGTCCGGGCCCACCCGATTCAGGTGCCCGACGAGGCGGTCTGCAATAACTCTTTCAAAGAGTTTGCCCACCTCGTCGAGCAGCACGATGGGCCGGAATGCGGACGGAGAGTCCGCAGGGCGCCCGGGCTTCTGGATCAGGACCAGTTTCCCCGTCTTCCAACGAAGCGGGAACTGGCCCCTCTCCAGGCATGCGCTAAAGAGCCCCCCCAGTCGAGGCTCGAGAGTCCCCGAGGCCAGGACCCAGGCTTTTCCTGGCAGGCCGTCGGGTCCTGGGGCGGTATTTTTGGCCTTGAGCCGTTGTACCGCCACTCTCAGGTCTACCTCGGTCACCTCTGGAGCATCGTAGACGTCGTCGTCGCTGTGGTCCGCGTTTGCGTCAGGTTCTCCGTCAGAATCCGACAGAGACGGAGCCATAGGCGGGGGAGTGTGCTCTCCCCGCGATGGGAACAGGGCGCTCACCACGTCCTCCACGAACTGAGGCTGGAGACTCTGCGTCAACGGGGGAGCCCAGGGGCGGAGCTTTTCTCTCACCCACTTATAGGGCCGGCCCCATGGGTCCCCGTCCAGGGTCTCCAGCATCTCCTTGCGGGCCAATTCCTTGGCCCGCAAGATTTCGTCGCGGAGGGCGGTCTTCGCTGCCCTGTAGCCCTCGTACAGCTCCGCCTCTACAGTCGCCGCATCCGGAGGTCGGGTGCGGCGCCTGCGGAATCTGGTGTACCGGCGTCGCGCGGCCACGCACCTATCTTGGTGCAAAATTTGAAGTTTCTAAGTCTGCTAGAAGTACCTTAGATTTTTGATGATCGGTCAGTGAGTCAGTGAGTCAGTGAGTCAGTGAGTGACAAAATGTTGTAACTTTGATCGACCGTAACTCCTAAACTATTAATTCAATTGGCATGTAATTTCGAACTTAAGCTTGTTCTAATGCCTACTATTATTCACCGAAAACCTAAACTCCTAACTTTGTCCACGTCGAAGATATAGGGGGGGCGAAACAGCCGCGAATCGCATCGAGAAAAGATGGTACGGCCGTGCCCGTTTTGCTCGAGACTTGGCTGGGGCACTGCCGTGCCCCCAGAAACTTATAGGAATGGAATCTGGCATGAATAAAAATCCAATTGTCATTGTACGAGTAACACAATTTTAATACGATACCATTGAACGACAAATGGTCGACTAATGAATCTAGCAGATTGCGAACTTTTAGCAAAATGGCAATGGAATCGAGTTAGAATGGCAAATTTATAAAAACAGCAGACCTGGGTCCTTGTTTTAGGGCAAATAAAGCCGGCCCATAGCCACTTCAGCCACTTAACCTAGACGCAATCAAACGGCAGTATCTCCACAATCCTATGAATATTTTCTATCAGTCTCGGCTAGGAATGGGCCCGGAGTGGAACTGTAACTGTTACTGGAACATCACACCGAGCTGCGCCCAACGATAAGTGATATAACTGAGGTTTTAACGAGTAGGCCACAAAGTTAGAGGGGGAGTGAAGTTTCTTAGAAAAAGTTGAAAATTCTTGGACTTTTCCGCCAGTTCTGAAAACTGTTAGTTATAAAACTTATAAATGATCTCTATAACTTACTTCAAATCAGACAGTTCTAAGTTTTTGCAAACCTGTTTGTAAAAAAAAAACGATTTTGGTGGTGACTAGCTTTTTTTATTTTACTTCTCTGGCTCTGGTAGTGTAAATAATTTTACTAATTAAATGTCTTTGTAAAGAAATTTATAGAAATATATTAGCTTATACCTCCATTCCGCGCGCGCCTCAAGGAGTGTCAGCAAATTGACGGGGCCTGTAGAGGGCCAGAGCCTGCCGGGGTCGCGGGACTTACCCATCACCGTAACCCCGGTACGTAAAGGGCTCGTGAAGGACACCATGGATTTTAGTCAGTACAAGTCTGACAGTCCCTCCCGCCCTGCCCTGGGTGGGAGGACTCATTTGATGATTTTACCACGGAAAAAAAAAATAAAAAAAAAAGCTTATACCTCCACATAAAATTTAACACTTACACTCCTTCTGCACATGTTTAACTGTTCCAATCACACTAGTTACTCGGTCTGCATTTATTATTCCAAAAGCTCACCTATCAGCTTATTGTACGTAAATAACACAAAATCGTCAACCAAAATTAAGCCGTTTCACATGCACATACATCAAAATTTAAATCTCATTTTAAACCGATTAACGAATTTATGTAATGTTTTACTCGCAGTACTAAATGACGTATTTAAATATTGGATGTTAGCTGCAAACCGAATACAAAATTACTTATTAACTCTAAGGATTTCATTTAAATCGTATGATTACCTATGTTCCTATTTTGTTACATCACCAAAAAAATCTTCTTCTAAAAGTCTTTTTATTTTTTAAATGTGTGTAGTTGCACAAGGTTGTCTACATGTGGGCCGTGAACACTAGTATCACTGTACCCAATAGTCGTTGGGCTTATTGCATAGAGCCTCAATGAACATCAACGGATGCTCTCAATTGCGCGGCTGGGTTAGGCTTGATGGTTGTTGGTTAGGTATTCTTAGACATGGTGCTCATAGTAAAGAGATTTCTCTCTATAGCTAGAGCCCTGACCACCGGCAGCTTGAACCCTTTTTTATGTTGTGCAGCTTGGACCCTGCGTCACTCATCCGCGTCAACTAAAACCCCTCACTAAGCCTGTATGTACTATGCCCACCCACTGTCATTAACCTTATTACAGGTTTATTACCTGTGGCCCAGCTGTCAATTCCATATTGAAGAAGCACCACAGTTTTCCCAGGGTCAGAATTATGGGCATGCGGGCAGCGAGTAATGGGCAACTCGCTGTCCGATCATGGACCATGCCCGGGTTGACGGCGCGTTGTGTTCCACGCGCGCCTCAAAGAGTGTCAGCAAAATGACGGCGCCCCCCTCTAGAGGGCTAAAGCCTACCGGGGTCGCGGGACTCACGAATTACCGTGACCCCGGAACGTAAAGGGCTATTGAAGGACACCTTGGATTTTAGTCAGTACGAGTCTGACAGTCCCTCCCGCTCTGCCCTGGGTGGGAGGACTCATTTGATCATTTTACCACGATAAAAAGAAGGGTCAGAATTATGCCTAACAATATGAAACCCCACAAAAGCTGGAATTTGTTAGGTAAAAAGAACGTTGGTCAGAAAAAAATGTTTACATCACTCAATCACTTTATTCGTCCATGACAGGTTTGACAACCGTCCACCACAATTATGGACTACGCTGATGAATCTACTGTGTAATGTGGTAAGTGGATTGTGACTGAAATGATGAATGAAATGATAGATAAATATGTTTCTGGAAGGTGTACTCTAAAATGACATGTATTCGTTATACGAATTTAATGAACAGTTAATACTTTAATCTTTCAAAATAATTGATATCTCAAAAATCTAAGCTTCTTTCTGATTGTCACAATTTTTTTATTTATCTCATACTTATCTAATGATGGGCTAAATCCTCCACTTTAGGCAGTTAAAATATATTTCAGTATAATACAAAAAATAATGGATGCTACTGTTTTCTTGTACTTGATTCTGAATTATGTTCAGATCTTCGCCTTTCTATAATTCGATGTAAGATTATACGGCCTTTTCCTTTCATAAAATAATCAACACTTTTAAATATTTCATTAAAACTCTGTTTCCATGGCCCCACTCTACCACAATCTCTTTATTAGACTCTTGTTAAATTTGCAAATGGAACAAGCTATATAGCATTAAGGGCGGAACGACACCGATATGCATAATTAAAATGTCTTAAAGTGTTTGACGGAATCTGCTTAAGTGGTATAAACTGGTACGATTGTTACTTTTTGGGTAAATTCACAATTGAATTACGTTTTGGTGTGAGTAAAATTGCAAGTAATTTGAGGGAAATGTTTAGAAGTGTGATGAATGGAGCGGCGGGAAGAGCTCCGGCGCAATCTCAGGGCAGTACGGAGTGAGCGACTGTCGCAACCGAAGTTCGGGCACGCCGTAATCGCGACGGTAAGACCCCTCTTTGAGGAGTGGCTGGATAAGTGTGACGTCGTCCTGACCTACCGCATGACGCAGGTCCTCACCGGACACGGATGTTTCGGGAGGTACCTGTGTCGGATGAAGAAGGAAGAAACGTCTGGGTGTCATCACTGCGTGGATCGCCCGGTGACCTCCGGGCGATCCACGCAGTGATGACACCCAGTGAAGCATACAGTCCATGACTGCCCCGCTTGAGCAGAGCACCGCCGTGTCCTCACGATGGAGAAAGGCGGAGACCTCTCGCGCCCGGGATTGGTCGAGGCCATGCTGCGGGGCGAGACGGAGTGGGAAGTGGTTGCCTCCATCTGCGAAGCAGTTATGCTAACGAAGGAGGAGGCGCGCCGCGTGTGGGAGAGGACAGCGTCCTCCCTCCACCTCAGCCGCAGTGGTAGACGCCCACGGCGACAGACGTCGCCAGACGATCACCGGCTTCCGTAGGCGCGGGCATGACCATGGACCATGCCCGGGTCGACGGTGCGTTGTGTTCCTCGCGCGCCTCAAGGAGTGTCAGCATAATGACGGGGCCCCCCTTTGGAGGGCTAAAGCCTGCCAGGTCGCGGGACTCACGATTTACCGTGACCCCGGAACGTAAAGGGCTATTGAAGGACACCGTGGATTTTAGTCAGTACGAGTCTGACAGTCCCTCCCGCTCTGCCCTGGGTGGGAGCACTCATTTGATGAATTTACCAAAAAAAAAAACTCGTATTTCATACAAGCCGGATGAGGAAGAGCGAAGTGTCAAAGTATTATATCAATTGACTATACCTTTAGTCCCTTTTAAATTTGATTGTGCACAGAAAACACTAATAAAATCGTATAAAAACAGGAAGGAGGACAGACCATTTGTGAAGTTATCATCCTGTTAAAATTATTGTGAGAAGGCAATTATCTTCCTTTTAAACTGCTTTATAAAGGAAATCGTAAACGTATTATTTTGACGTTAATAACATACTTAATAGCACTCATTACAATTATAGCAACTTCGTTATTTAAAGAGAAAACAAGCAGCTTATTATTTATATATCGTTCATTATAATTATTAAATTCAGCATGAAGTTAACCGCATCGTAAAATTTAAAGTCTGATATATTACGTTCGCGGTTAAATTGCTCTTTTTACTCCAAAAATTACTTATTGCAGCAACAATTTTGGGTATCGCAATACAGCGAAAATTTTTATTTTCTCTGAAAAATGATATCAATATTCGATGCTGTTTATGCAAAACACTAAATTGCTTTTATAAAATCCTTCGTTTATCGAATAAAATAGACAAGTTTTAAAGGATACAAATCTTTTAATAAATCTCAAATGTATGACAGACCTATAATTTAGGTAAATACTAAATTACAGATGTACCATACATTTTAATACTTAATTTTATGTAGTACCAGTACCTACCACCTTTATGTAGAACTAGCGACCCGCCCCGGCTTCGCACGGGTGGACATTTATTTTTTAAGCTCTCTGAAAAAAAAAATTCCGGGATAAAATATAGCCTATACGGATTCGGAAGAATCCCTCTAAGTATTGGTAAAAGAAATTTTGAAATCGGTCCAGTAGTTTTTGAGCCTATTCAATACAAACATACAAAAATACAAAGGTTTCCTCTTTATAATATTAGTATAGAAAACAAACTTTTGGTTTTCGTTAAAAAACTACACTAATGAGGAAATAAAATACATTGTCATAGAGAAACGGCTGGAAGTGTGTTCAAAATACTGGCTATAACTGGCTGGATACTAATATAAAAAAACGATCAGGGTATGGTTTTAAGCATCGAGTGCATCCGAAACCGCAAAACGCAGAAACTTGAATTTTGGACAGCAGTTACCATGTCAACAGTCTACCATGTAGGGGGCCAATAATTCTTCATCATATATTTCAATTTGTACACGAAAATAATCTTTTAACAATCACATTATTCACTGTAACTACTCGTCAATCTGTCATATATTCGTAGCCTCAATTTCATCGCCAGTACTAACTCTACCTACAAATATTTCACATCGAGCTGAGTTGACAGTGCTCTGAGCACTCGAAGCCAATGAATACATGATTATCAGCTCACTACAGTAGCTATAACTCGCTGAAGGTATACCGTACAGGGTGAGTGCGGAATCTTGTGCATTCGAAAGTAAGTTAGTGGTGGTGGAATTCTTTATGACGTTAAGTGTGTGTGTCCTAATTGTAATGGATCGCGACTTAGTCGTCATCGGAGGCTCTGGTACGACGTTTCTGGCGTAAAGTAAACGGGAACTTTGTCGTTAATTTGACGGAAAAAAAAAATAGTTCCTCGTTCGTACAATAGACGTTTTTTTTTCAAATACTTCAATTACGCTGGAAGTATAATATGAAAATCTTGTAATCAAGCGTCAGATCATAGATTGGAGCTCTGTTAGTCATTGAACTGTAATTTTTTGTAACACTATTACACTCGAAATATTTAGGGAAAACTTCGTATTACCTGTACCTTGAACTGCTAATTGAAGATGTTTTTGATATTGATCAGCAAACACGGAATCCGCCTGCAGGATGACCGTCTTCCTTTCACTTATGTGACTTTTATGCCTCAACGGTGAAATTGAGCGTTACATTGGGATTCACGCAACCTCTGTGAGTCTTGAATTCCTGTAACGATGATGACAGTTGCGTACGGAAAAAGTAACAAAGGCCCGTCGTATACAACGCGACTCAAGTCACCTGTGTACGACTGTACATTTAACCATTGACGCGTACCTGTGTACGAACCTCTATGGATTTGTATTGCGATAGTAGCCTAGATACCAAAATCGTAAGATATCGGAAACTTGCGTCGCGTTGTTAACAAAGAGGCTTTTTTTTTATTGTGGTAAAATCATCAAATGAGTCCTCCCACCCATACTGTCAGACTTGTACTGACTAAAATCCACGGTGTCCTTCAATAGCCCTTTACGTACCGGGGTCACGGTAATCCGATAGTCCCGCGACCCCGGCAGGTAACAAAGGGGCTTAGTACGCTTTACGTTAGCGGTGCAAGACAATCTTAAAAACTTACGACTAACATAAGCAGGCCCCAGATTTAGTGGGCGATAATCCTACAAAGACTCAATACTTAATTACTTTCACACATCGGTACTAAAATTAATCCATTACAGAACAATCATCAAAGCAAGGTAACACCAATTTCCCCTTAAACCGTGAAATGCAATAAATATTTCGCTCACATATCAAAGAATTTCTGGTGGTTCTCGAATTTTCTCGAACACCGGGGGCGGTTGCACCGGAGCGGATCCAATGAATATCTAATCAGCTCATATGGTGTGATCTGAAGGAATTGAATGCACGACTCAGCTGTTTCAAATTATTTTATTCTCTGTACTCTATATGGTAACTTTTGGGTTGTTTTCTTTTTAGGAGTATATTGCGCTGTTACAGCTCGTCGTTCAATAAATAATTACAGCCGCATGGATCAGTGACTCACCTTCACAGATCCATCCATTCATCCTTATTAGACACCATAACCTACCTATCGGTACAATAAAACCATCGAAGATGTCCCCAGTAGTGGATAAAACTGATTTCTAAGATCTGTTCATCGAGGCAGCACTAAGCATTATCCAGTACGCTGGACGCGAACAAAAGGGCTCAAAGAGAATTGATGTGGATGTACTCCTAGATGAAGCATTATAGGAGTAATGAATGAAGGATATCCAGGCGCCTCAATATTCTAATTAAACTGAAAATTAATATGTAATAAAATAGACTTTATTAAAATATATATAAATATATATAAAATTAATACGTATTGAAATAGACTTTATTAAATTGGCAGAAGTCATTATAAATTAATCGGTAGAGTAATTATTTATGTTAGCCTGTAAATAATAAAAAACTGCTTTTTTTTCAGCATGATCCACAAGTAGTTGTTCCGGGTCTGGGCGTTTGTGTACGTGAGTTTATATGTTTGTAAACGCACCCACGACACAAGAGAAATTCTTGGGAATTTCTCTTGTGTCGTGGTTGCGTTTCCCACTCGTTGTCCCACTCTAGAGTGGGACTACGTTTTTTTTTTAAAAAAGAAAACAAATAATTAAAATGGGTGTGCTCTTGGCCTCGATCTAGCCCAACAATGAGGCCTAATATGGATCGAGCTGAATCAGAAGTAGCTGGAAACCCTACGCACCGACGGAACACGGTAAACACTGTTTGGCGCCGGACTTCAACAGGGTGGTGGTCGCGAGGTCTTCCACTACCATTTCGATCGCTCAGTCACCTGCAGTGAGGTTAAAGGTAGCCTATGATGACATTGGTCAGGGTGGACTGTTAGAAGGTGGAACCCACCCACTCCAAGTAAATTAAATTATATTTTTAATGGTAAGTCTAAATTATCTTCAAAAACCTCTTATTCAGCCAACAATTTCAATCTTGAACCTAAATACGTGAAGATGCAGTCACGAAAACTGTTTTCCACTTTTATGACACAAAGCAGATACATAGTACACAGGCTCGCGACATAACTCACAAACTGCTGAAGTGTCAGTGCATGTAATATGTTCCGCTTTGCTACGAACTGTGGCATGTGTCGGTGTTGACTTGTCTTGTTCTTGTCTGGACTGATTTTAGTAGTGGGATAAATAGGGGAACAGTGTATACACTGTTTTCCTATTCTCCTACGTCTTATAAGACGGGGACGTGAGGTGTAATGGGGACATACACTCTTTAGGCATATTTAACACAACACTAACGTAGCGCCAGCACCATCAGGACGTCATTTGCAAGCGGCCATTAACAAATGGCGTCCTGTTGGCGCTTGCACTACGTTAGTATTGTGTTAAGTTTGCCTTAAGTGTGTGATATCTCCCTCCGCGACGAGATCTGGCGGGCCAAGGAATTGGCCCGCAAGGAGATGCTGGAGACCCTGGACGGGGACCCATGGGGCCGACCCTATAAGTGGGTGAGACAAAAGCTCCGCCCCTGGGCTCCCCCGTTGACGCAGAGTCTCCAGCCTCAGTTCGCGGAGGACGTGGTGAGCGCCCTGTTCCCATCGCGGGGAGAGCATACTCCCCCGCCCATGGCTCCGTCTCCGACGGAATCCGACGGTGAAGCTGACGCAAACGCGGACCACAGCGACGACGATGTCTACGACGCTCCAGAGGTGACCGAGGTAGACCTGAGAGTGGCGGTACAACGGCTCAAGGCCAAAAATACCGCCCCAGGACCCGACGGCCTGCCAGGAAAAGCCTGGGTCCTGGCCTCGGGGACTCTCGGGCCTCGACTGGGGGGGCTCTTTAGCGCATGCCTGGAGAGGGGCCGGTTCCCGCTTCGTTGGAAGACGGGGAAACTGGTCCTGATCCAGAAGCCCGGGCGCCCTGCGGACTCTCCGTCCGCATTCCGGCCCATCGTGCTGCTCGACAAGGTGGGCAAGCTCTTTGAAAGAGTAATTGCAGACCGCCTCGTCGGGCACCTGAATCGGGTGGGCCCGGACCTCTCGGAGAGCCAGTTTGGCTTCCGGAGGGGGCGCTCGACGGTGGACGCCATCATGCGCGTGAGAGCCCTCACGACGGGGGATGCGGTATCCCGGGGCAGGGTCGTCTTGGCGGTGTCCTTGGACATCACCAACGCCTTCAACACCCTGCCCTAGAGTTGCATCAGGGAGGCACTCCGGTATCACCGGGTGCCGACCTACCTCCGTCGCACAGTCGAGGACTACCTGACGGACAGGGCCGTCATCTACCCCGGTCACCGGGGAGAGTGGAACCGGCGAGAGATGTCGTGCGGTGTTCCACAGGGATCGGTCTTGGGGCCGCTCCTGTGGAACATCGGCTACGACTGGGTGCTGCGCGGCGACCTCCCTGACGGCGTCGGCGTAATATGTTACGCCGACGACACGCTCGTCCTGGCGGAGGGAGAGTCGCACCAGGCGGCGGCCGACCTGGCGACGCAAGCGGTGGCGACAGTCGCTCAAAGAATCCGGCAGTTAGGACTCGACGTGGCGCTGCATAAAACAGAGGCCATGTGCTTTCATGGCCGTCTGAACGCGCCACGTTCAGAGTCCCACATTACGGTGGAGGGGGTTCGCATCGGCGTCGGGAGGACGATGAAGTACCTGGGACTCGTCCTCGACAGCCGGTGGAACTTTAGGGAGCACTTCCTACGTTTGGCCCCAAAGCTGAAACGGGCAGCAGGCGCCCTCAGGCGACTCCTGCCCAATCTCGGCGGGCCAAACGCCTCCTGCCGGAGGCTGTACGCCGGTGTCGTGCGGTCCATGGCCCTCTACGGGGCCCCTGTGTGGGCCCTAAGCATCCGGACGCGACCACTCAAGCTGGTCGCATGCCAGAGGGTCATGGCTATCCGGATGATCCGGGGATACCGCACGATCGCCGGCGAATCAGCCAACCTCCTAGCGAGATTGCTGCCCTGGGATCTGGAGGCGACTGCCCTCCAGCGCGTATACGAATGGCGCGTGGAGGCGCAGCGCCGGGACGAATCCCCGCTGCCTCGACAGGTCGAGGCGCGGCGGGAAGAGCTCCGGCGCGATCTCAGGGCAGTATGGAGGGAGCGACTGTCGCAACCGAGGTCCGGGCACGCCGCAATCGCGGCGGTAAGACCCCTCTTTGAGGAGTGGCTGGATAGGCGTCACGGCGTCCTTACCTTCCGCATGACGCAGGTCCTCACCGGACACGGAAGTTTCGGGAGGTTCCTGTGTCTGATAGGGAGGGAAGAAACGCCTGGGTGTCACCACTGCGAGGATCGTCCGGAGGACACGGTGGAGCATACGGTGCAGGACTGCCCCGCTTGGGCAGAGCACCGCCGTGTCCTCACGACGGCGATAGGCGGAGACCTCTCGCGCCCGGCATTGGTCGAGGCCATGCTGCGGGGCGAGACGGAGTGGGAAGCGGTCGCCTCCTTCTGCGAAGCAGTCATGCTCGTGAAGGAGGAGGCGGGCCGCCTGAGGGAGAGGACAGCGTCCTCCCTCCATCCCAGCCGCAGTGGTAGGCGCCCACGGCGTCGGACGTCACAGGACGATCTCCGGCCACCGTAGGCGCGGGCATGCGGGCAGCGAGTAATGGGCGACTTGCTGTCCGACCATGGACCATGCCCGGGTCGACGGCGCGTTGTGTTCCACGCGCGCCTCAAAGAGTGTCAGCATATTGACGGGGCCTGTAGAGGGCCAAAGCCTGCCGGGGTCGCGGGACTTACCCATTACCGTGACCCCGGTACGTAAAGGGCTTGTGAAGGACACCGTGGATTTTAGTCAGTACAAGTCTGACAGTCCCTGCCGCCCTGCCCTGGGTGGGAGGACTCATTTGATGATTTTACCACGCTAAACAAAAAAAAAAAAAAAAAAAAAAAAAGTGTGTGATATCTCATCATACCTTGTGTCCCCGTCTTATACACTGTTCCCTTAGTACTTTTTTTATAACAGTTTTCTTGGTGCTCGGTAATCTTCTCTTCTAATGCTTATAAATATCTAAAGTTCTTTTCACACAGTTTTAAAAGTACTTATAACTCCAGAACATTATACCTACGCGAAGACTGGTAACTCATATGTGCCATTTTACTCAAGCATATTAACACTCCTTGCTTCCTCTATTGTTCAATCCAAAGCATGATACATCTTCGACGACATTAAAAAAAAATTAGCAGTAAAAGGTACTTTTTTTTTTTTTTTTTGCGTGGGAAAATCATCAAATGAGTCCTCCCACCCAGGGCAGGGCGGGAGGGTCCATGGTCGGGCAGCGAGTCGCCCATTACTCGCTGCCCGCATGCCCGCGCCTACGGTGGCCGGAGATCGTCTGGCGACGTCCGTCGCCGTGGGCGTCTACCACTGCGGGTGGGTCGGAGGGAGGACACTGTTCTCTCCCTCACGCGGCACGCCTCCTCCTTCGCGAGCATGACTGCTTCGCAGAAGGAGGCGACCGCTTCCCACTCCGTCTCGAGTAAAAGGTACTTAATAAAAAAAAATAGGTTAGTATGCAAGATACAACACATTGATCTAATACCTTGTTTTGTTTTCTATACATGAAACTACGCTGACAGCCCTTTCGGCTCCACTCAGGGTGGGAGGACTCACAGGGTGATTTATCACGTAAACGAAACGCTGAGCAGTTTGCGATCAACCCTGATTTAAGGTTAACCTACGGGGTCAACGAACGATCGACGTCGCGTCAAACCCAGCCATTTAATTTATGAAATTCTGTACTACATCACACTATAAAACCAAGAATGAAAATAATGTTTATTTATAAAAGTAGATTTTCAAACGCTTTTGCAATGAGGCCGGTGTTTCGTACCTGACTACTCTAAGAAGAAACAACAGAAAAAGACTTAGAAATCAATGGCTCTTTTATAGCCAAGTAGGTTCCTAGTCTCGTCTGATATGGTCTTTTTTAGAAAGAACCATACAGATTTGAGTGTACTTCTTATTCAGCCTCGGCAAGCATGATTGTGTCAGACAACATGAGCTTCACGTTTTCTTCATATCAAAATAAGTAAAAATTTTGAGCTATGATGTCGCTTTAGAACAAAACAAAAATCTCTAAGAAAACAGTACAAAGAACCACAGACCAGACATAATAACTAATCTAATAAGATTGTTTGAAACAAAAGGTAAGAATTCTCCTACAAAAGATAAGCCTAAACCTGTTTGGTAGAAGTAAGTAGATAGTGATTCAGTAGTAAATAATGAGCGTTTGAATGCCTCCAGCGAGGAGCTTTCTTGAAGGGTGATATCGCTTCGCTCAGCCGCCGGGGAAAGGCGACAGTATTGTTAGTGCGAGGATTCAGAGGAACGATATTCTGAACGCTCCCAATTTTGTGTATATTTTTATTTGGGACAATTCAGCGAAAATACAACCGTAGTCAAGGGTAGAGACAAACGTTTTTGAATTAAGAACATAAATAGTAGTCATTCTCTTAATACTACCAACTCTACAGGATTCTAGCTCAGCTTCACATTTTTTTTTGGCAGCCAATGTAACAACGACCCTGTTCAGTTCATAATGTCTACATTAGGACACAAATTTGGTCGCGGGACTCAGGAATCACCGTGACCCCGGTACGGTAAAGGGCTATTGAAGGACACCGTGGATTTTAGTCAGGACGAGTCTGACAGTCCCTCCCGCTCTGCCCTGGGTGGGAGGACTCGTGTAATGATTTTATCACGAAAAAAAAAAGGACACAAACTTCAACTCAATCAATATCAATCAAATCTCAATATCATCCTATAATGTTTCCACGACTGGGACACAGGCCTCCCTTCTGTAAGAAAAAGTGGGCCATAATCCACCACACGGGCCCAATACCAAATGTCACATGTCTTTGAATTTCTGGTTCTAGTTTCTGGTTTCCTCACGATGTTTTCCTCCACCAGTGGCGATGAAATAAATTACACAAAGTAATGCGCCTAATTGGGTTCGAATCCACGACCTTACAACTCGTAAGTCGGGGCTGATACCTTTTGTGTTTAGTCAACTAAAAAGTGCCACTGAAATATTTGAATTTTACCTCCGTTCTTACAAGTTACAAACTGGACCAATTTAACAAAAAACACAAGGCAATAAATCGATTTAGAACCTCCACTCTGCATAAGAACACTGTTTTCAGCGCATCGATGTCAAAGATTTAATATTGAAGCATCGCTCGCTCTTGCCGCTGCGTCGTCTGAATTATTCAACACACCTGGATCCTGATTTTAAAACTATATTTACATTCGCAGTTTGTATGTTGACTCTTTGAATAGCGTAGTTTATTGAAACTGCACGTCTTTGTGATGTGGTTTCTAAGGGAGCATGACTATTGAAATGATAATTCTCATATGACTTGGTTTGTATACATTTAGCTTTTGCATATATGAATCTTCTGATCAATTTTATTCAGCGCTTGGCTTTTTTTCTGTTAGTATTTCATGTCGTATGACATTGAATCTACATATTTATCTTCGCGCATTTGTAGTGTGCAACTGTCCATGAAAAAATTAAGTTCAGGTGCATCTTGTTGGACACTTTTGGACAATGCGTAAGCAGTTAGAGCTTTTAAATTTTATAGGTACATATTAAATAAGTTAGTAAGTTGAACTTGTTTTTATGGTTCCGTACGTCTGAATACAAAAACGGAACCCTTATAGGATCACTCGTGTGTCTGTCCGTCCGTCGCTTACAGTCAATTATCTCCGAATCTATTAGACCGATTAAGTTGAAATTTGGTACACATATCAATTCCTGTGACCCAAACACAGAGGTGTGACGTGAGCAGATGAAATCTGTATATGGGGGGTCATCTTTGGGGGGGAAGGGGAAAATTAAAAAAAAAAATCTGAAAACTACGGAACCCTTTAAAGGCGAGTCCGACTCGCACTTGGCCGGTTTTTTTTTCTTTTATTCTCACCTCCAGTAATTACTTTATTTATTAATCCATTGTAGATTCCGCTACTTCCATAGTTGTTCGAGCTATAAAATGTGAATTGTTCATAGATGTAAATTCACCTTTTAAGAAAGGGTCATTAAGCTAAAATTACATTTCACAAAAAGATAAAACATAACAAAGCTGAATGAATTACAACATAACATCATCAAAGCATTGCTTCACGAACATAACGAAACTAAAAGCCACTAAGTAACTAGCTACATTAGGAATATCGAAAATTATTATCGCATTAAACCGCGCCAATATCAACACATCATAATCAAATAATTTGTAGCATCGGCTAAAAGCATATTAATGTGAAAGCAGGCTCTAAAACAATTGCATTATTGGAACAAACAATAAATTTAATATAGTGGCGTACTTCGAACCGTCCGCGCCAATATTTATGTACCGGAGAGTCGTAACGCAAATGCTCGTTAAGGTGAAGGTGCACTAATAGCAATCACATTTGTAATGGTTATGAGTTTTTTTCCATCTGCGACTATGTTTTTATGTTCGAGTAAGTGCACTCATGACGGTTTGCACAAAAATGACTCATAAAGTAGTAGTAGTAGAAGTTTATGTCGAAAATCTTTCTTTCTTTGACTGCCGATTCTCAGGGCCATTCTACGGGGGGCATCGTGGAGTTATGCCTTACCTTAACATCACAATCTATTATTCATCTTTTTCACTTATTCGTTACTTTTTAAATATTTTTACAAACATGGGGAAAAAACCTAGATTAGAAGTCTTAGTCTTTAATCCTCAAAATATTTCGTCCGAATTTGAAACGTCACCCTTCAAAATTATGGCTATGAACACTTTTTGTACACCTTCTTCATGATCATGTTATGCTAGTACCTAGTACCTTTCTGGTCAGTTTTCTCATCGTGTTCTTATTTTCTCTAATTTTACAATTGTTTGTACCTATATCTACTCGGATGAAATGACCACATCAATATTAGCTATACGACGGGTCATCCGAACGTACGGATGAGTCGACACCTTTAATTTTTTGACTGGTGACGTTTCATCCTCGGATGAAATATTTTGCGGATGAGTTGACACTTAAGTCGATTAGAACACCACGTCATCATCATCATCATCTCAGCCATAGGACGTCCACTGCTGAACATAGGCCTCCCCTTTAGATCTCCACATATACCGGTTGGAAGCGACCTGCATCCAGCGTCTTCCGGCGACCTTTATAAGGTCGTCTGTCCACCTTGTTGGTGGACGTCCTACGCTGCGTTTGCTAGTCCGTGGTCTCCACTCTAGTACTTTTCGACCCCATCGGCCATCTGCTCTGCGAGCAATATGGCCTGCCCATTGCCACTTCAGCTTGCTAATCCGGTGGGCTATGTCGGTGACTTTAGTTCGTCTACGGATCTCCTCATTTCGGATTCGATCACGTAGAGAAACACCGAGCATAGCTCTCTCCATAGCTCGTTGAGCGACTTTGAGCTTTGAGATGAGGCCGATAGTGAAGGACCACGTTTCGGTGCCATATGTCATCACTGGTAACACACATTGGTCGAAGACTTTCGTCTTGAGGCACTGAGGTATGTCGGACGAAAAGACATTGCGTAGTTTCCCGAACGCTGCCCAACCGAGTTGGATTCGGCGGTTGACCTCTTTCTCGAAGTTGGACCTACCTAACTGGACTACTTGTCCTAAGTAGATATATGAGTCAACAACTTCGAGTACCGAGTTTCCAACAGAGACTGGGGTGGGCACAACATTGGCATTTGACATAATTTTCGTCTTGTCCATGTTCATTTTCAAGCCCACCCGTTGTGAAACTCGGTCGAGGCCATCGAGCATCATGCTGAGTTCCTCCATCGACTTTGCCATGACTACGATGTCGTCGGCAAACCGAAGGTGAGTGATGTATTCGCCGTTGATGTTGATGCCAAGTCCTTGCCATTCCAGGAGCTTGAAGGCGTCTTCCATTGCGGCAGTAAACAGTTTCGGGGAGATAACGTCCCCCTGTCTTACGCCTCTTCTCAATGGAATCGCCTTCGTGCTATGCTCCTGTACTCGGACCGACATGGTGGCGTTATTATACAAACACTTCAATACCTCGATGTACCGATAGTCAATACGGCATCGCTGGAGTGACTCAAGCACCGCCCATGTTTCCACCGAATCGAAGGCTTTCTCATAGTC
The DNA here is from genome assembly GCA_943136025.2 of Agrotis puta. Classification (NCBI taxonomy): domain Eukaryota; kingdom Metazoa; phylum Arthropoda; class Insecta; order Lepidoptera; family Noctuidae; genus Agrotis; species Agrotis puta. The sequence continues at coordinate 4,094,884 of OW964168.2, forward strand.
CACAAACGCTAAGCATAATGGCAAGTTATACTCTTCGGTCTTCTGTATAACTTGCCGCAGCGTATGGATGTGGTCTATGGTACTATAGCCTCTTCGGAAACCGGCTTGTTCGGGAGGCTGGAAGTCATCAAGTCTGTGTTCGAGACGGTTCGTGATAACCCTTGAAAACAGCTTATAAACATGACTCAGAAGCGTGATGGGTCTGTAGTTCTTCAATAGGCTGTTATCACCTTTTTTGAAGAACAGCACCACCTCACCCCTGCTCCACGTTTCAGGCGTTTTGCCCTCGGACAGGACGGAATTAAAGAGCTTCTGGAGGACTTTAAGTACCGGTGTTCCACCCGCTCTCAGAAGCTCTGAAGTGATTCCGTCCTCGCCCGGCGCCTTGTTGTTCTTAAGCTGCTTCAGGGCCATCCTAATCTCGTACAGACTGATGTCCGGGATATCTTCGGTATAATGTCGGGACAGCTTGGCTCTTGGATCTCCTACCAAGCTGTCAACGGGCTTTGCGACCGAAGTGTATAACTGTCCATAGAACCTCTCGATCTCGCCTAAAACCTCTGCTTTGGTCGACGCTATGCTGCCATCCTCCCGTTTCAGCTTTGTCATCTGGCTTTGCCCAATAGACTTGTCCTTTGCGAACACTTTGGAGCCTTGGTTTCGCTGTATGGTCTCTTTAACACGATTCGTATTAAAGAGACGCAGATCGTGTCGCAAGGACTTAGATATACGTCTATTGAGCTGCCTATATGACTTCGCGTCATCGGAAGACTGCAACTGTAGCAAACGTCGTTCAGCCATGAGGTTTAAGGTTTGCTCGGTCAATTTCTGAGGTCTATCTTTACGGCAGGGTCTAAAAAACTTAGACCCTACCGTGCGGACAGTTTCCACTAGCCCGTCGTTGATCTCGTCCACTGAAACTAAGTTCTCAAGGCAAGCAAAGCGATTAGAGAGCTCGAGTTGAAAGCTTTCGGGGTTTTGAATGTGGGACCGAGTAGGTCGGAGCGTAGACTTCATCAAGCTGGACCTTTCAAGTTTAACATTGATATTCAGTGAGCCTCTTACGATTCGGTGATCGCTACCGGTTTTTACCCTGTTGATCACAGAGACATCACTGAATATCCGTTTCTTGTCGGTCATGAAGAAGTCTATCTCGTTTCTCGTGAAACCATCGGGGCTCAACCAGGTCCATTTCCTGTGAGGCGGCTTCTGGAAGAAAGAGTTCATCATGAAGAGTTCCTCTTTCTCCAGAAAGTCGGCCAGCCTCTGCCCCCTAGGGTTCCGTTGCCCATATCCAAATTGCCCCACTCTCAACTCATCACCGCTTTTCTTGCCCAACTTTGCGTTAAAGTCCCCCATAACAACAGTAAAGTGGGTTTTGGAACTATGTATGGCCCTACTTACGTCCTCATACATAGTCTCCACTTCATCATCGGAGTGTGACGAGGTCGGACACGTGGTAACACCACGTGTACCATGTTTATTCCGGCGAACTATTCAGGAATTTCCAGTTGCGTCACAAACCTAACAAATGTACTAATAATGTCAGTTAATTATACTCCGCATCACAATACTCATGTTTGCTGGTCTTTGCCCACTCAACATACTGCACTGTTTTGTTGGTCTCTCTTTGTTTAATAATGTACATGTTACCTCGTTTAATTGTTTGAAAACTAATTGAAACTCGCTTTATAAACAACATAATATGTTCCTGAAACATGTTCGTCGAAATGTTAAACTTGTTTTAGAATAAATGGAACAATGGTGTATGAGCCGTTTGTGACGAAGTTGGAAGTGACTTCTTGGAAAGGAGCGTTTATTAATTTTGTTTTCTGGGTTATAATTTCAAAGTATGAGTATTTATTATGTTGAATGTGCTGCTACTTACACAAAACTTGGGTTCAATTTCATCATAATTCACAGGTTTCTTTTTTTATCGTGGTAAAATCATTAAATGGCGGGACGGGGAGACTGTCAGACTTATACTGACTAAAATGCACGGTGAATCTTCAATAGCCCTTTAAAGAAACATTAAACAGGAGAATCTAGTGTGGGGCAACGTTCTTCACAAACAAAAAAAAACACAGGCACAGGTAAAGTAAAATCGTGATAGAACTTAGAAGACAAAGTTTATCACTGCAATCCAGCGCAAATTGTAATGATTACTCGTAGCAAACAGATGACAATCACTAAAGTTCTTTAACAAATAACATGATAGTTATACTCGTATTTTTTCATGCTCATCTCAAAATCGCAGACAGTTTTCACTTTTTTAGCGTCATACATACATTACTAATTCCACGTGATTTGGCAAAATCATCCCTAAAGACAGTTCACACAGAATTGATAACGTGCCGTCACCATGCATATTTCAGTGGCATTTCATCTACCCAGTGGTTTTTCAGCCCTTAAAACTGAATTTCGCTTGATATTCCCATGCACGAAGTGGGGAACTTTGGGGCATCCGCTGTTCACACGAATCCATATTTTATTAGTTGAGCGGTTTTGATTTGAATAGTTTATGTTTTTGACCAAAATGGTCTAGGTTTAAATTAAATTATATAAGGAATTTTGATTGTTGTGATTTACATTGCCTGCCCCGTCGCGGGACCGTCTGTAAAGGTAAACGTGACCAAAAACATAATGGGCAATGGTATGGAATAGAACAGGGTGGATTTATACTCACTAGAGTCTGACTGTCCCTTCCGTTTCACCCAGGACTAAGGAATCCTTTAATTATTTTACCACAAAAAGGCTTTGACAAGAATGTAATTTTTTTTTTTAAACGTCTTAAGATTAGTGGGTGCCTGAGGATAAACAACGCCGTCAACGCCTGCCTAAAAAGAGGTGGCAAGATGACATGGACGTGCACTGCGATGGCCGGTACGAGGTGGCGTTCAAAAGGAGTGCTTAGAAGTATAAAAAGTAGAATCGATTGCTATTCAAAAAAACGTTTATTTGTTGCGAAATTTTTAAATATTACAGTAGTATACACAAAAAATACCAACACAAACACAGGGTTAAGTAGATGAAAATCCTATTATCTATTCAATATAATTATGATTTATATTTCGACTTTGATAGAATATTTCTTTGTCTAAAGCCTTTTCCATTTAAAACAATTTAAATGCAGTCTCACTCCCTCGCCATAACAAAACAATACTACTTAGCCATACAAAATAATGACGGTGATACTACCCCCGGACAAGAGTTTTCACAAAGGGCTTAACATAGCCAAAGCTATTACGTGTACAATGAGCGTTTCCCTAATAAAATTAAGTAATGGGGTCAAATTAAGGGAACGGTACGAAACCCCGTTTTCGCAAAATCAACCGTGCAGCGACGAATATCAGATAGATAAACCTTCAATGGATGCTATAACACAGCGCTTTATTTTTTTATTAAATGTGATAGTAATCTGAAAAATAAAAATCAGGTTTATCTTATCAAATCTTTAACTTTCCCTGCCCTTGTCAGTAAGGCGCGCTCAAACCTTATCTACGTTTAAAAATTTGGTAAAAAAGCACTACTTCTCTCCTTAAACGTGTGGTAATGTTTGTATGTATTTGATGTGCAAATTTTACACCTCATACTACCAACGGTATTGTTTCTCCTTTCTTTTAAATCCATCCAAAGGTTGTCTTGAAAAGATCGCTTTTAGCGATAAGACCGCCCATTGTGTCACCCTATGTAGGTATAAGATATACTCTGTACCAATAATTTATATGGTGTGCATAATAAAGTGTATTCTATCTATCTAACTTTTTTGGGTGGGCAACACAGGAAACCCAGTTTACTCGAGTAACAAACATCGCCACACCTTACAAATAGCCAGTGTTGCATTTGCAGTGTCTATTTGTAAGATGTGGTGATGGTTTTGCTATTTCATTTGCGGTAGATAAGCCTCACCAGCAGCGCTATTCTCTAGAAACACAGCCTTGTGATCGCGTGGCCGCAGCGGTCACACCACGCTGGGACGAAACTTTGCTATGCTCTAATCTACTAGGAGGCGCGCCGCGTGAGGGAGAAGACAGCGTCCTCCCTTTACCTCAGCCGCAGTGGTAGAGTGGTTGTATTTTACACGACTGACCAAAAAAAGGAATGTTATTAATTAATTTGAATCATAAATATCAGCCGCCAGTTCTTTTTATTGACATGATACGAGTAGTATGCGCTACAAGGTCAAAGATAAGAAATAAAATAACCGTTGCTTTTAAATGGCTCGAATTATTCGTATATTATCCATTTTGTTTTGTAACATCGAACAAAAATAAGTCACAGAACAACAGTCACATCATATCATCCACTTAGTCAGTAACATAAGACGCACAATTAGTTAATCACCATTGTAGCATAAATACAGTCAACATACTCGTAGTTCATAATTCACCACGAGATTTCATCACTGAGGTCCGTTATAATTTTCTATAGCACACATAACAGAGCCTTCCCTCTCTTTCAGATCTTCTATCTTTGTCATGACTTCGAATAACTTCGGTTCGGGCACAATAATCTTCGCAAAAAGGTACGCAGCATTCTGGTTAGTGTCAGAACTAATAGTTCCTTCAGGCGGTGGCACATAATGATACATGATGAAGTAGTTATCGTTAACTAACCTCACAACAGCATGGTCACTGACCTCTACATCCCCGGATTTGCAGCCGGAGTTTAACACCGGCATAACTTCTGCAGGCGTATCAACTACCATCATCGGCATCGAATATCTTTCCAATAATTCTCCAGTTTCGGTCATCATTGAAACTTGAACTGAATTTGCTTTTCTTCCGTCTTCATAAACACAGTTCACACTTACGGGGCTTTTCGTAAATGAGAATCGTATACACACCGGATCGTTTGTAGACGCTGGGTATACAGCAACCAACATCCAGTCTCCGCCGTACATATTTTTTATCCCTTTCGCATCATTTAAGATGAACAGTGCAAACAAGACTATTGTTTTCAACATTGTGAAAAGATCACTGACGTAAAGTAAGACATACACTGAAGCATGTGTCACTACTGTGTTTAATTTGGGAAGTAATAAACTTTGACCCACACTGATAAACATAACAGATATTGTGCGCTCGCGATTTTGCTTGCGTGGGAGTAGGACAGAAATATTGAGTCGAGTTTGAAATATCGTTCATGCGGCAAGTCGGTGACGTATTCATAAAGTGCAAGCAACATTGCGTATTCAAATTACTATGACAGAAGTCTATTATTGGTAACCATGAGCATTTTGAATGTATTGAAAATTAAAACAGTGGGATTAGTTTCCATTTATTCCACGCGCCATTAGATTCGTGCTATGCTATGATAAGTGATCAATCAACATTAGATGATTTTTTTTCAAATATACCTAATAGACACAACATGAGACTAAAGAAGTTTTAACAAATGACAAAAATAAAAATATTTTGAAACCAGTAAAGCCATCTAGTGATTTGTGACGGAAATTTTAACTAAATTATCGATTTTGTGAGCACAATGACACTGACAGTGACAGATGACAATCTGACAGCTTTCTTTCGTATAGATTTCAGCTTTATCATCTGCCTAGCTCTATTTGATCTTCGCAACTCAGTTAGTAGGGCGAATAAAATATCCCCTTGAGTCAAGTATTTTAGTTTATTATAGGTTCATTAAATGTTGTTGGCTTGCTTATCGCTTTGGTGCAAACTGTTAGCCGTACTAACAGTAAGCAAATTGATAATAATAAATAAATAAATAACAGCTTATCACACTTTGGCAAACAACGAACGAAGGTACGAGAAGTCAGCAGTAATGGTCAACCGATTCATAAAATTCCAGAGTTGCTCACATGTAGATTTCATTACCACGCTAAATTGTGTATGTGTGAATGTATTTCGGGTCAAAAATTATAAAAAGGTATATAAGAATTATAAAAAGACGTTACAAACACCACAGAAACGCATTTAAATAGTACAGGTTTATATTTCAAAAATAATCTTTCACTTTGCACTCTTGTATCCACCATAGTTCTCTGTTGCACACATCTGGGCTCCTCGTCTGTTCTTTAGTTCGTCAATACTCAACATTACAGCTGTCAATTTATCTGAAGACACGAGTTGTTTACCAAAAAGTACTGCTGAGTTCTGTTCCAATTCAGTGCGAGTATGTTCCATGCTGGCAGGGATCCGTGAGTATAAAATGAAGTAGTTTTCGTTCACCACTCTTACGACACCGTGTTCTCGCATTAACTGACCATCGCACTGAACGCTGGTGTTCAAAGCTGGCATCACTTCTGCAACCGTATTAACCACCGTCATCGGCATCCAATGGTGGTCCAATACGTCTCCCTTTTCATTAATCATAGTTGCTAGAATTAAGGACCCGTTTCTTCCATCAGCGAATGTACATTTCACTTCTTCTGTATTTCCAGCGAATACGAAGCGTATGCATACAGGTGCGTACGTAGCAACTGGATAAAAGACGAGCTCCCACCAGTCTCCATATATATCTTGTATGTCTGCTGCTTGAGAAGCGATCAGAAGAGTAAATAAACTTATAATTCTCCACATGATTTTTAAAATATACACTCTGACGGTAAATCTAGTACTAACGAATATTTGGAACGTCTTTATTTATATTCTAATCCGGCTCAGCTTGTTGCAAAAACACCGTTAACCTCTGCCATTCTGCTGATAATTAGATATCAATACCTAGAATCCTACTTACATTATAAACGTGAAAGTTTGTTTGGATGGATGGATGTTTGTTACTGTTTCACGCAAAAAGTTCGGGTTTTTAACCTGGATAATCCCGATTTTATGATCCCTTGGGATAATTTTCGAGTTATATCGGGTGGAGCCGCTGGCAACAGCTAGTATGACATATTATTACTTCTTGATGCTTTTATGGAATAACCGTAATAACAGTCTGTACGCGTAAATACTGGCCAATTGTGTTTCATAGTTGAAAATGCTTTATAAATTTTATTTATTTTTAAACAAACATAGCATTATAGGTGAACCAGCTTTTGCCAGCGGTGGCGGCAACTTTAAATGGCTATAAAAGTTTATTAACTATATGTGTACCAATATGTTGATTATGAACAAAATTTACTACAAAACGAAATAAACTACAAACTTAGTGTATAATAGTCTTTTTCTGTGAAATAGTTGTAAATTACTTCGGTCTTATTCCTTTATTTGTATTGCAAGTTCTTGCTTCTGGCAAAATTTTATTATTTTCTGTTTTTTTTTTATTATTTATATTCAAATCCAGCTCTACTGGTTGCAAAAACACCGTTCGCCTCTACTATTCCCCTGATAAATAGATATCAATAAAATTTAGTACACTTGCTGTGCCCCGTGGTTTCACCCGCGTTATTTCGGCGTATGACCCTATTTAGGCCCTGTCAGTTTCCTTGAGGTATGCGTGGAATACGACGCACCATCGATTCGGGATAGTTTTCAAGATAAATTCCGAAATAAATTAAATTGCGAATCCGTTGGCAACAGCTTGTTGTATTAAAAATCACGCCTACTACTTACATTGATTACGAGAATCGGAGGTTATCATTGTTTATGTCACTTTGTCAGTCTTCAGTCAAGGATAGGACATGTTTTTAGACTGATTTAAATGTTATTTTAATAAAACTACATTGGCTTCGCTTATTAATCGACTTTCAAAAAAGGAGGAGGTTCTCAATTCGACGGGTGAACCGATTTTGATTATTCTTTTTCTGTTTTAAATTATTAATAATTACATCAATGTGCACGGATCTTCGCAAAAAAGATGGGATGTATAAGCCACATGCGAGCACACGAACGGCAATTACAGTGAAGCTGAAGCAATCGCCCTGGCCGAAGTCGTTCAGATCTCATCACCATCATCATTACTACGAATTACGTATCTGACAAGAGTTTGGGTTGAATATTTGAACAAAAAGATAAAAAAAAAACTCACTGCCTTCAAAAACAACCACAAAAACGAGTAAAATAGCTTATCTTTTGGAAGTCGTTAGAAATCGCAATTTAAGTTACAAGTAGGTATTAAGTAAATTAAAGGCACTGTACCATATACTTTTCCCATCTGGTGACTCCTTGTGCTCTTGGCCTGGTTCAAAAGGATGAGTTTTTTTTTTGGTAAGCGAAGATGTGGTCGACGGTACGCTTGCCTAGTAGTAACCTATTCACTCTTGATTTGAAGACCAAGGTTATAGCTGTCGGGAAATACTGATGCCGGCAGGGAATTCCACTAGGAGTTAGAAGGTTTAGTGAATTTTGGGCGCTAAAGTTCCGTTCCACTCCAGCTTGTCACACGTTCTGTTAGTCATTCTAAATACCCTCATAGCCTCGCTATATTACTCTATGCATGCAGCAGCACAACTAAAAGAAACATATTCAGGACAGAGGCCTTTTCTTACTTTTCACTTCACTTGCTGAAACGACCCTCTTCCTTTAGTTCGAGTTCTAGCCCAAGAACGGTTACCTCTTAAAACATCCCCGTGACACTGGCAGGCATTTGGTAGTACCAGATCTGTCATTTTGCTGACAGTTCCATGTGGTACGTGTGGAAGATTACGCGCTTTCATTATCGACTTGGGCCAGGTCCTTGATCAGACGGTGAGCTACCCATTTTTAAATATATTTATATATAACGATGCTCCACACTTGCAGACTAGGCAAGTAATGAGTATAGATCACCGAAGTCGCTCCACAATCCCCTACTTGTAATGTATCAGACTCAGGAACTAATAGGCTAAAAGCTGCATTTGTGTAAAATTTTCCCACTTCTTGTTAGCTGCGTCCTCTTTAATGTCGTGAGACTCTGTTATTGGCTTTTTTTTTTTTTTTTTTTTTTTTTTCGTGGTAAAATCATCAAATGAGTCCTCCCACCCAGGGCAGGGCGGGAGGGACTGTCAGACTTGTACTGACTAAAATCCACGGTGTCCTTCACTAGCCCTTTACGTACCGGGGTCACGGTAATCCCTTGGTCCCGCGACCCCAGCAGGCTTTGGCCCTCTACAGGCCCCGTCACTATGCTGACACTCTTTGAGGCGCGCGTGGAACACAACGCGCCGCCGACCCGGGCATGGTCCATGGTCGGACAGCGAGTCGCCCATTACTCGCCGCCCGCATGCCCGCGCCTACGGTGGCCGGAGATCGTCTCGCGACGTCCGACGCCGTGGGCGTCTACCACTGCGGCTGGGGTGGAGGGAGGACGCTGTCCTCTCCCTCAGACGGCCCGCCTCCTCCTTCACGAGCATGACTGCTTCGCAGAAAGAGGCGACCGCTTCCCACTCCGTCTCGCCCCGCAGCATGGCCTCGACCAATGCCGGGCGCGAGAGGTCTCCGCCTATCGCCGTCGTGAGGACACGGCGGTGCTCTGCCCAAGCGGGGCAGTCCTGCACCGTATGCTCCACCGTGTCCTCCGGACGATCCTCGCAGTGGTGACACCCAGGCGTTTCTTCCCTCCCTATCAGACACAGGAACCTCCCGAAACTTCCGTGTCCGGTGAGGACCTGCGTCATGCGGTAGGTCAGGACGCCGTGACGCCTATCCAGCCACTCCTCAAAGAGGGGTCTTACCGCCGCGATTGCGGCGTGCCCGGTCTGTTATTGGCTTAAGAGATAATATTGTCATCTTCTTGCTATCATTGTTCAGTATATGCAGGATGCAAAATTGTAAAATTTCCGCAACTACTTTAAGCTGTTCATAGATTTTGAAGTGAACACTCAGAACTCATGTAAATTAACAATAAGCTGTTGAGTTTCCATATAAATAAATAAAAAAAAATAAAAAATCGAAACTGTTTTAGATTCTACATTATCTTATGATGAAATTGCAAACTGTCACATTATAAACTCAAACACTTTCCAACGAAAAATTCAAGTCAACATTACTTTAACGTTCTTAAAACTCCTAAAATGACAATACCCTCCACTGTCGCCTTTTCAACGAAGAATAGCTGACATTTCACGTTATTTAAAAGCTAGATACTTTTAACTACAAACTGGGTAACATCACCTCCATATTTCTACAAGAATAACAAGTTTAAGATTCAGAGAAGCCCCGGTAACTGGTACGGGGTAGAATGGCTCGCGGCAGATAAATTAATAAAATGCTTTAGCTACGGAGCCGTCGACGTGATGAATGGAATCATGCCGGTTGTTCCGCTCGCAGGCTTGTGGGGCCAGGGAAACTGAGGTGAGTCAGCGGATTTAGCTGTTTATTACTTTTTTATTCAAGAAACGGGATTATCATTTGCAGTTTAGGTCTTCGTTTTTAGGTCGTTTTATAAATAGTAGGGAAATTATAGTTCGTCAAGTTTCTGGACAAATAATCATTAATTAAAAAAGACGAGACAAAAGAGGCTTGGCTGACAACTCTGGCTCCAAAATGTCGAAAGATGGCGTTGCAATGCGTTTGTGTGGCTTGTATTGGCGTGGGCTGAAAAAATGGCGTGGCGTAACTTCATAAGTATACTCGTATTAATAATTCAATGTGTTACTTCTGCTGCTAAATCTTTGTCAGTTGCGTTTCTAGCAGTGTTTTTCACGGACGTTTAATTACTTTTTTTGATACCATTCTCTTGCTTATTGAGAATCATCAAAAAATCTCAAGAGTATCCCTCTCGCTCCCCGCTGCCCTCCTGCCCTCACCTGTCAGCGTGTGAGGTGAGTTAGCTCGGTATCTGGCAAGACTTCCGCGCGCCATTGTATGCACTCGTATTTCATGCCGCTGTTGCTTCGGCATTATGCGCATACACATCGGATTGTTTTGTTCTAAGTTATGCTGTCACTGATTAGGTAAAAGGAAATTATGGGCTTAGATTAACGAATAGCTATTGTGTATATATCAAGGTGTGCATATATCATATCTTATTACTTGAGGTTTAGCACCTCGCTTCTCATGCATGATTCTGTGAATTCAAACCCAGGCAAATATCAATGTGTCTTTTTCAATTCATATGTACTTTTTAAGTTTATCTTGGATATTACTGATCGGTGACGGGAAACTTCGTGAGGAAACCTGGACTTATGTAATTAGTATATAAGTCCAAAGCTATGTCACAGGTATTCCCAGAGGCGGTTTAATTAACTTTGATATCGGAGTATAGCCACTTAAATCGAAAAAATAAAACTACTATTATAAATGCGAAAGTTTGTGAGGATGTATAGATAGATAAATATTTGTTACTCTTTCACACAAGAAGGAATGAATGGATGTGGATTAAAGGTTTTATTATCTGGATTAATTCATAAAAATCTTTCTGTCAGTTAAAAAACCTTCCGACTTCTTGACTTCTTATAGTCTTTGTAGTATATTGACTGCAATGAAAATGTTTGTTATCTGCTAACCAGTACTAATTAGAAGGAACTTCTTTTTAATTATGTATTTTTATTACACCTTTTATTCGTAAGGTTCTCGAACGGAAACTACGCACCGGTAAGCGCAGCGTGGGTTCACCTACAAGCTGGACAGACGATCTGATGCAGACCACAGGATCGCGCTGGATGCAAGCCGCTTCCAACAGGTCATAGTGGACATCTATAGGGGAGGCCTAAGGCCTATCTATAGGGGCATGCGGGCGGCGAGTAATGGGCGATTCGCTGTCTGACCACGGACCATGCCTGATTGATGTGTGGAAGACCACGCGCCTCAAAGAGAATCAGCAAAATGACGAAGCCCCCCTCTAGAGGCCCAAAGCCTGCCGGGTTCGCGGGACTTACGAATTACCGTGACCCCAGAAGAGCTATTGAAGTCACCGTGGATTTTAGTCAGTACGAGTCTGACAGTCCCTCCCGCTCTGCCCTAGGTGGGAGGACTCATTTGATGATTTGAAAAAAAGGGGAGGCCTGTGTTCAGCAGTGGACGCTCTACGGCTGATATGACGATGATGATTACACGTTTACGTTGCTATCCTCAATACTAACTCCGAAGCTCCAATTCATCTGGTGATTCCTGCCAAACTAATCTATCCCAATTCCTTCTCAAACACACCTCACTATCTCAATGTAAACGGACAGAGGCACTTAATTGAAGCCCCTAACTGGAGACAAGCCAGAACAAGTCCCCCGACACGTTGACATGTAAACAGGCTAATTTCGGAGACGGACGTGCGGCTAACTACCCCGTTGAGGTACGGGGCTACCTCAGCGGGTTAGTAATTTTATTACCACATGTTGTAAGCAGTGATAGCCGAGTGGTACGACCGTTGGACTGCCAAGTCAAAGGTTGCAGGTTCGAACCCCGGCACGCACCAATGTCTTTTAGAATTCATGTGCGTATTACAAATTAATTATCACTTGCTAAAAACGGTGAAGGAAAACATCGTGAGGAAACCAGCACACCTGAGAGATCTTTCAACGGTGTGTGAAGCCATGTCAGAGGCCTACGGGCGGTTTAAACTCTGACACCAGGTTGTTCATCAACCATACGATAAGAAGAAGAAGAAGACCACATGTTTAACTAGATGGCGTTTTATTATGATCACTTGATGCTGAATCGCGGTGTTAAGATTCTCTGAAGTACACATAGGCCAGTTAAATTGGATACATATTTTTGATCGTAGGAGATGGCTCTCTGTAGAAATTCAGCCGTGTCAAAGTTTTAAGGCGATTCCTCCGTAGCAGACCGCGAAATTCAAATGTTCATGTTTTCTTGCAATTTGCATATCGGTACAAGTTATAACTTGATCAAAATATTCCCTCCATTCGCTGTCACAAAGATTTAGTCAAAGTTGGTAAAGTTTCCGAAATCTAACTTATTTAATTTAATTTTTTTATAAATATTCCACAACTATCACACAACGCCATCTAGTCCCAAGCTAAGCAGAGCTTATGTTATGGGTAAAATTTAAAAAAATATATGATTGACAGTAATGTTTAAGTCTTATGTAATAGGGCGCGACTCCTTGCTACCAACCGGTAACAAATCTAGACTTCGAAGAAATACTACAGATTTCAATAATTTGATAGGACCTGATGATTATTCCAATCTTACGCATACTTATCTCTTACATCAACCTCTGCTTTCATAACCTTAGCTTTGCTCTGGCTAGTTCTCAAGTTTTGTTTTCCTAATACAGAGTTTTCAGCCATGATTTAGTTTCTCTTTATATCAAAACCACAACTTATTAAATCGATAACAAAGGTCAGCAAACTCTGGAATAATAAACTATAACAACTAAACTGTATAATGAACAAGATAACGGTACAACAATATTAAAATTATGTAGACTAAAGTCTTAGTTGGTACAGTCACTAAAAAAACATGTATTCAAAGAAATTTTGCGCACCATCGATTCAAGAGTTGAAACATGAAGTAATTCATAGCGAGACCTCTCCACTAGGTGGGCGACATCGTGAGAGCCGCTGTCAACTGTTCGATGCAAGTGGCGAATTATCGTTCCACTTGGCGGTCGAGGGAGGACCATGCTCAGTTGTGGACGTTTTATAGCCGATGATTATGATAGTGCTGCATGACCGGCCATGGTACAAGATTGGACGACGAGTCACCCATTTATTCATCGGCCGTTTGGCTGCTACGGTAGCAGGAAATCAGCTCGTGAAGTGGAGGCTATCCTCTCCCTCGTGCATTCCGAATCCTACTTCGCTAACATGACCTTTATGCAGAAGAAAATGACAGCTTCACATTTCATCTCGCCCAGAAGCATTCAATGCCGACTTGAGAAGTCACCGATTGTGAAAATTTCTGCAAAAATTATATTCATTATCTGAAATTTCCAATCTTCAATGATTGGCAATTAAAATGGTAAAAAGTGAAAAGAAGCACGAAATGGATAATGAAAATGTGATGTCATCCTAAAGTCTCTTAAAATAACGTAAATGTTAAGGTTTCTACAAATGGGCTATGCTGTTCATTATGATATTACTTGTTTAATATCTAAATAAATCGTTTTGAACGTAACTGTACAGCCAAGTCACGTTTCAATTTTATATAAATTTTGTTGGTACGTTCCCAGAGGTGACAATTTAACTAATCCCTTTGAGCCCAATTAACCCATTGCGTGAACTGAATTGTTTCAAGATAAGGAACGACCGGATAATTTAATTTCGCTTTTAAACTCTTGGTTCGAATGTAATTGGCTGAAAAGGGTGGGAAGTCAAATTATTAATTAGAAATTATGGCGTGAAATACTTTTTAAGTTAAAAAATATTTTCTTGAACTTCACATTCAGAAAATAATGATAATTTCGGAATTTGGTGTTAAAACTCACAAAATCAAGTGTTTTTAAGCCACGTATTGTCCTGGGCGTCACCACTGCGAGGATCGCCCGGAGGACATGATGGAACATACGGTGCAGGACTGCCCCGCTTGGGCAAAGCCTCTCATTCTCGCCCGGCATTGGTCGAAGCCATACTGCGGCACGAGACGGAATGGGAAGCGGTCGCCTCCTTCTGCGAAGCAGTCATGCTAGCGAAAGAGGAGGAGGGGCGCGTGAGGGAGAGGCCAGCGTCCACCTCACAGCCCAGCCGCAGGGGTAGACGCCAACGGTGATGGACGTCGCAAGACGATATCCGGCCACCGTAGGCGCGGGTATGCGAGCGGCGAGTAATGGGCGACTCGATCAAAGTAAATACAATGATAATACTGACACAGAAAATTAAACAAGTAGGTAACAATTGTTTTTACAGTTAATTAACTTTACGAATTTTTGCTCATCAAAACAAAAACAAAAAAAGATCTTACAATATAGTCATCTAGAGAAACAATTCAACACAACATTACCCAACATCCAATAACATTGTTTTTACGTACGCAAGTTTTGCCAGCACACGTTTAGGACAAACAGTGTTTATATACGGATAAACTTGCCACAATGGAGTTTCGCAGAGACAATAAAACCCTGCAGGCCGGTGTACGTAACCGTTGGGAAATCACTAATAAACGCTCTTGTGCGTTCTAGATAATAAGGTCTGCTATAGCTTGGCGGTTGGAACGCTAGGTTTCACATGTAGGTATGTACGAGTACTTAAGAAAAACCTTTTAGAGATGGTGGTCTTCATAAATTGGAACTGCTGCACAGTATCAACAGGTTTGAGCCGGAATTTAGTAGTTCACGCGGGGGACGTGGTACCAACAGTGGCGTTCCTTTCGGAATGCTCCCCTTGTTCTGCAATGACAGTTTTAGAATAAATTCAAGTCAGACTCTTTTTTAACGATTCATTACTGATATCTCAGGGCAGATTTTGCCAAATCTTTCGAGGACCACTAGCAAACCACGAAAGACTAAGAAGAAGTTTACCCAAATAAATAATTTCACATGTTATGTTTAAGCCTCTAGCAATCAAAAGTCTCGCATTCATTTGGCGAAATCGTATTCATAATTATTCATCCTTTCAAAAAGATGTGTGCATTCAAAAGGATTCAACGGGAGTATAACAAGAAATTCAAGAACATAATTTAAATCCCTACACATCCTGGGTTTAAAAGCCTTATCATTTAATATTTTTTGCTTGAGAGCATGTTAAAATAAAGAAAACTTGGCGGTTGAACCGTCAAGTTTGTATGCGCCCTAAAAATATTTCCAAAACACGCTTGGCGTACCATTTTCTCAAATAATGCTGAATATTGCATTTACTCGTTACCTTTCGGTGAGATAACTGAAGATTTTTTGTATGAACGTGTGTATTGTGTTACTTTTCTGTCCCATAAGGTGAGTAAAACAATAAGGTCGAGTTTCATGGAATATTTAACGACCATTTGTTGCAAAAATAGTTTCTATCTCATACTCTAGCAATTGAAATTCTAAATAGAGATTTAACGTAGGTTTACTACAATAATATAAATTGTAACATCTTTATGTACTGTCACTTATTAAATTGTCACGCCAATTATGCGACACGGCTTCGCCAGCATAAAGTTCAGTAATTCAGTAACTGGCACTGGATCGTAACACCGGGATCAAAAGTATCGTTTACATATTACATTATTATTTGTATATAAATATTTTGATAAACCGTCTATTTTTATCCAGATCTGTTCAGTGGTCTTGAAGAGTATCAAACATCCATTCATCCTCATAAACTTGGGTCATTTATTATAGCAGAAGATTCAAATTTACTCAGAACCTTTAATGGTCGTTTAAAACCGTACCAAGCCTGTCAATTAACTAACCACACCTTCAACACACACCTCAAAAAATGTGCAATTTCCCACTTTTTTCTACCAACAAACAAAGTGTTACATTAGCAGTTAATATCGGTCGTAGGTGCAGTCGACTGTAGGCACCTATCACACGTCGCATTTTAACCGCGTGTCGACTGCGCGTGTAAAATTAAGAACGCATGTTTTATAGTGCGTGTTCGAAACTCGTTTAAAGCGCGTACAAAAGGTCGGACAGTTTGTTGTCTCAACAGACGCCATACGCCGACGAGGAGTCTTTAACCAAAACGCGGAAGCTATGAGCAAGTACAGTGCGATGGATCGCTGTACCTGCGCGTATACGCACAATAAACGCGCGTTTCGATCGCTCCGTGTACTTTACTTGAAGATGCGGTCAAATCTAGTTCGAAGCGTGTATACGTGAGTGAATGACGGTTCTTCTGCGCGTTTAAAACACGCCGTATGCTAGAGGCCTTAAACCAACATCCGTACACCGCAAACAGTTGCAAAAACATTAATGTACTGCAGAAAGGTTTGTTACATTGACTCCTTGTTTAAATGAAATAAGATATTGTAGTTTACTAATATTGTACGGTGGCAAAGTGGTCTTTAAAAATGTTAATTTATAAAGTCAAAATACAAATGCATAGCAAAAGCGGCTTATAAAAACATAACATAATAACAAACAGAAAACGCCCCCAATTTTCGAAAGTGTGTGGCCGAAATCACCCTAAAACCATTGAGCTGGATACTGGATATCCCATTTCTCCGAATTATTGGTTTTAGGATCTTCACGTTATATGTATTGCTAGCTTTCCGCCCCGACTTCGCACAAATGCAATTTTAAAATAAATATAGCCTGTGCCATTCAAGAATGATGTAGCTAATTTCCATGTGTAAGATTTTTTAAACCAGTTCACTAATTCCTTCAAATATAAATTACAAATCACATACTTACCAACTTTACCAGTTTATAATGTTAGTATAGAACTTAAAAGTACAAATAAGCTTTTCTTGTGATGTTTTTCAAGCAGTAGTGATTAAATACAAATAACTATTAATAACCTCGGTTCGAATCTAAGATCCGGGGGGTTATGACTGTTTTCTTAAAAGCCATAATTGCTGCTCAATATGAGTCGAAATTATTGAAGTGGCATATAGTCGCATCGCCAGAATCACTTCAAAACCCATCGAAAATCATTTTGATTCCGACAACAGATTCTTTTTTTGTCTAACTGTCAAACCGCTTTCGGCAGTACTTACGGAAAACTTTCGCCCTTTGCACAAAGTGCCTCGATGTGCGTGTCAAACATGTCATGTCGTGTAAACAAGACGTTGACGAGACCGTGACGAGTCTGTGACAAGTTTTCGCCAGTCTGAGCCCGTCTAAGTACGTACTTTAAAAGCTATTTACAGTCACAAAGGGTCCTATCATTTGAAATCGGGGGTTTTGTGTAAGGCACGTTTGAATGGTGGAGTGAAATAAGGAAGTTAAGTTTTTGTACATGACTTGCCAAGAATTTTACGTGTCAGCATTTAAGTAGAATACCAGTTTATCATCAAACATGCGGAAATGTAGGAAAAGTGAGCATCAGTCAACATTTTTCATCATCATCGTTTCAGTCCGGAATCACGCACTAATGGGTATAGACCTTCCCCTTTTTCTGCCATTCCTCTCGGTTTTGTATGTCTCCCCTCGATATTAAAAATAAATTACGTTTAATTATTAAGAAATACTTTTCGACAGCCCTTCTTTGTCATCACTTTAACTGACTTGTGATTTAGATAGATAACGATATAATTATGTTACATAAACAAATAGTGTTAGGATCTCCAGAAAAATAACAACTTCACCTTTAACAACTTTTTCAATTTAACGATCATCTCTTTTAAACCACTCTTCAAATATTACAGTATGAAAAGCTTTTAACTCTAATCCTAACACGAGAAAGCTGGTCTATCTTACAAAATTATTCGTAAACTATCAGAAAAATACTATCATAAAATAACTAATACATCACACTGGGAAGTTTAATTTCCCTAAGGGACTCGGGGCAAAAAGCCTTGATATCGTGAATAGAGAAAACGTCGACTGTTTACTAAATAGCGTTGATAAGCCACTTTGCTTGGATGTTTAAAAAGAAGAAAACGTTCTTTAAGGGTGTTTTTTCTTTCTTTAATCAGCTACAGAAGGCATGTATTAGCAATTGATGTTGGTAGACTTTATAAATCGATTAAATGTCTAATCATTAAAAAAAAAACGTTCGCCGCACGATTGATTAGTGTCGCTGTCAGTAGCTTAGAACATAGCAAACTTTAGTCCCAACGTGGCTTGGGCAAGGTCACAAGGCTGTATTTATAGAGAATAGCAAAGCTGGTGAGGCATACCACCGATAGACGGCCGGCACCAGTCATCGCTCATCCGCAGACTAAAGTGGATCCCAATAAGTTTTGGCGTGGGCCCAAAACTTATTTCCAACATAATACATTTTCTCTTCTCGTCTCCAGTACCTATAGTGGAGTCCGGGCCTTAGCCTGTTCATTACGCCACACCTCGCCGTCATCTGCAATTTTCAGGATACCCAACAGCCAAGTCAAAGTAACTCGCCGGTGATTACACCCGAAACTATGTACGACTGGTGATGTTTATGAACCAAAGTTGTTTTAGTTTCAGTCGGTTCCCCAACTAAATAGCGGTAATTATCATTTTGTTGAACTGCAAAATTTGTAGATGCCACACAAATCTTTAAAGTCGTTGAACGTTTTTTTTTTACAATTTGTCTTAGAAAGTTCGTCTGAAGTCACGTTAAATTCTAGGCAATTTTTCTTTTTATAAGCACTTTATCCTTCATGGGATTTTCTTTAAAAAAATAGAAACGACTACTACACTAGAGTGACATTTAAACTCATTCAAAAACAGTCAGTCTTCCCGCTTTGGGTGGACCGGAAAGAAATGTCAGGCTTGATTCACTACATATTAAACCCTGTTCTTTCCAGGACCGCGGTAGCCTCTTAAATCACTCCCGTGAATACCGCACTTCCTTCCTTAAAAAAAATATGAAACCGTTATTTCTGGAGTAATTTTTTCATAACTCTCTCACATATCGCCGATAAAGTCAAATAATCATTACAGTCATCTAAGGCCCTCTTGCATCTCTCTCCAACAAATCCTTACAAAAGTATTCTCCTTACATCCCCATAATAGGTCCCCAAAACAGGGTAATCCCCAATTGTTTATAGTTATCCCCGTAAGTAATCGCGTCGCGGGTATCTGTGGTAGCTGCGGGCATTATATGTAGACTTTAGTATAATAGTATACTTGTATACAACCAGCTGTATTCTGTTTGCTTTACCTCGTAATTAATTGGGCTTATCGTATATTAGGTACCTTGTGTTCAAGTTTCAAGGTACTCCTAAATTAACTATATACCGTTTGTATAATTTGCTAGGTTTTGTTCACAATTTTAGTTCAGTCGCATTGAAACTAGAAATCATTGTATTGCACTTTTTTAAATTCGTTCTTTATCATACAAACAAATTAATATGAAGTAAGAAGTAGACTATCCACATTATCGCTCCTCCGTGACACAAGTGCCTGAAAAATGAAACTACACCAGTTTTCCAGTTTTCACGACGTTAAAAGATTTTACCAGTAAGTAGATACTGTCTGATATCGCATCTATTCCATGCGAAGCGCTTTTTAAGTAGCACAGCCATTTTCTTTGCTACCTCAAAAGAGCCTCCGCTTTATCGTTGTTCATTTTTTCTTGGAAACATAAAGCGCACTGTCCTTTGAAGACAAAGTAAAATAAATGCGATTACAGAAAGAATTCAACCCAGAAATGTGCATTGAATATAGCAGCGCTCTTGTCTCGCAAAGTTATTAAATTTTCTTTCACCGTACCGAGTTCATTACTTTACGGCATCTGTTCTTCGGAGACTTACTACTAAGTCTGCATTACACGTCTCTCCGCTGAGAACGGAACCAAATGCAAACTTAATAAGATAGATAGTAGACTAACAAAGGAACAACACAGTGCATAGTAAAATCGGACGACCAACAGAACACACATACACAAAGACACTTGTTTGTAACGGTCCCTAAAGATCCGTGATTGCTGCGCTATGATCACCAGTAACTACCTGCACTTCCATCAAACGAATCCAAGCTTTATGTCTTTGAAATAGGAGTATTTGATATGCAGATGTAAAGGTGTGTTTCAATAAGCATCAGTTCACTATTCTAGGCACGCGTTCGCTCGCGACACGGGAAATAATGGGGGGAGAGGTGGGGGGTGGTAATGACCATCGGTCTTTAAGAGCCGGTGTAAATTCCCAAGGGAAATGCGCAGTTATTTAGGATACATCCCTAAGTGACGGCGCGGCAGGAATGGTGGAATGCCCGAATTACCTCATACTTTGTGAGGTGAAAACCCTGTAAAAGGTTACTTGGTTGTAAAACGAGCTTATGTTCCAACGGCGACTGCAAAAGGTAGGAGAGAATTTTAAAATATTTCTCTCTTTAAAATGAGAAACACTGACGGCGGAGGTTGTTGTTTATTTTTTCTTAGTTCAGCTTGTACCTACTACTTCTCACCTACAACCAAAAAAAAGTATTTCATTTAATGAAGAGCTCAAACTCTTAGCATCTAAGTAACATCTTTTTCTTCCACATAGAAAACGGTGTACGTAAGTGTAAGTGATGCTTCCATAATTTGGGTAACCAAGTAGTCTCACAATGAATCTTTTGGTGGTTTCTATGCAAAGAAATGAACACTCTATAATCTTAAACAGGAAAAATATTGTATCATACCTTTCCCTTAAAATATCCTACCTAAAATTTTTGGAGGCCTACCACATGAAAAGCCAATAAATTTTCCCCACAGAAGAAAGGCTGGGACTAACCTGACCTAATCTCTCTCCTGGGTCTAATAGAGAATTCATTATGCTTTGTTTTCCAGCCACCAGCCCTTACCATAAACGATAAGGATACCCTAATATAGGTAGCTCACATTTTCTTAAAAAATATGGTATCAAAAGAGAAAAAGCGAACAGGTTCGTTATATTATCTGTTTAAATATTAATGATAGTTGTCGATTAACGATTTCAAGGTAGTGTGATGTTATATAGCCTATAGCCTTCCTCGATAATTGGACTATCCAGTACAAAAAGAATTTTCCAATTTGAGCCAGTAGTTCTCGAGATTAGCGCGTTAAATCAAACAAACAAACATACTTTCAGCTTTATAATAATAGCCTAGCTATTAAATTGGTGTAGATAATATAGTTGTGTAAGCCAACAACTATACCTAATAAATTATTATTTTTACCGCATTTTTATCGCATAGCATTTTTTATCAACTTATGCAATTATAATTATTTTTTTACTTTATTTATTACAAATTATCACCTACCTTTATTTAGGACAAATTATCACCTAACGCGAATATTTAACGAGAATATCATCCCTTCGTTGCTCTATGGGAAGTTACTTTACTAACTAGGCTATGGTCAGTGAAGTCAATAAAGTGATACGTCAAGAAATAAATTAATTCATTCAAATTTTATTCAATCACGTTGACATGACAGTGACAGTGTTAGGTTTATTTTCGTTACGGAATTTCTTGTTTCGGTCGCCGCGCTCAAAGCCCGCGATAAAAGCCTCAACATCTAAGGAGGCTCTCGTTAGGCAGTTTGTTTAAGTGCCTGATTCAGAAAGCAGTTCTTCTTGACACGGCGCTCATTGTTTGGAGGTTTCTTTCTCTGGAGCCCTGATCGCCGGTAACTTGAACCCTGTTCCCGATACCGGTGGACTACTTATTCTTATATTTTTGAATGTTTTTTCATATAGGTACTATCTATAGTATATTATAAATATTTAAAATTGACCATTCAATTCAATAAAGGATAAGAAACGTAGTATAAAGTACTCGTACTTTTCTAAAAGCTACTTCTTCAAGATAAATTGCCCTATTCCACTATTCACGCGTCATTTATGCTGAAGCCTTAATGATTATTATGACAAACTATCACCAACAAGAAACAGCGTCGTAACTAGAGTTACATAATTAATATAGCTTAGTCATACACGACTCTTAGTACCTAATTGTTTTGTTTCTTTTTTTTTGTTTTGTTTTATATCCAGCTGTCTTTTATCTTTTTAATGATAGCAAGAGTAACATTAAAACATGGATTTTTCTACCACTTTTTGTCGTCATTAACATTTTTTTCAATTAATTATGCCTCAACTTAATAAATTATTCACCGAAATCTTTCCACAAATCAAATTTATCCATCGGTGATGTCCAAACAAAACTGTATGGAGTTGCGTTCAATATCTATCTAGTTTTAGAATTTATCACGTGGTACACACACACAGACTTAATAATTACATTTCATATTAATTATGCTTTAACTCAATAAATTATTCACCGAAATCTTTCCACAAATCACTAAATCCATCGGTGATGTCCAAACAAAAGTGTGTGGAGTTGCGGTCATTACCTATCTATGTAGTTTTAGAATTTATCACGTAGTACACACACACAGACTTAATAACTACGAGTATGTAGGGATGCTTCTTATTTAGTGAAAAGTATAGCTGCTTAGCATTGCAAAATTTAATCCTACATTTTGTAGTGTGAGTTCCTTGTATTGTTAGTCCCATTATTGATTACTGGAACAAATGCCTTCTTTCATCACGGACACTACCCATTTTTTTTAAGATTACAATTTATGATTGCTAAATCAAAAGTCTGCTAGATAAAGATTATGTTTCTACATTCCACAAATATTCGAACTAAGTTTAACAATCTTTAACAAAACGCCATCTATTGTGGCATATCGGAACCACGAATGGACCACTACGCACGGAATTGAACGCGGTTTTCCAAGGTTTTATTTAGTCTTATCAGATTTTAATAGATGGCACTACGAGGCAATATTTCCATGGTCAGTTCACACCGAAACGCGACGCAATTGCAGTATAATTACGTCACAGTATGAGCTGACCCTTCGCAGTGGGTACAGTAGGTACAGTAGAACGAATAATGTCTCAGCCCTGCGAAATATGACTTTTATTCCCACTTAATCTTTTTGTTGATAATTTTTAAAAGCACTTCGCGATTTATTTCCAGTAATTAACTTTTTTCCCGCGGTAAATCGGTTCACATTTTGTGTATGAAAAAGGTTATAAATAACTCATTTTCATACAATAAAGTTAGGATTGGAACGCAACTATAAGCGCATATTATAGCCGAGGCTATTGAATTTTTTAAGCATGCTTTTTTTATTTACATAACCAGATTTTCTTTGTTTCCTAAAAAATGTTCCACAATATCATTGAATCGTTTCGAAGCAACCACTTCCGTTTAATCATTGTCTTGTTTTTTAAATCTCTGCATTAACTTCCTTTATGCCAATGCTCCAAATAATGATTTCAAAAAGATATCGTTTTGCAGTGCCTTTACTAATTATTAGGTACATTATAATTCTTTTGAATGATTAGCCATAAATCAATTCAGCCAATTCTGGACATAGGCATCTCTAAGATTATCAGCCACCCTTTGAGGGTTGAGGAGTATCTTATGTTGGGAGGTTACCGGGGCCAGAGTAATACCAAGTAGTATCGTATTCATCATCATTTCAGCCTATTGTACATTGCTGGAAATAGGCCTCTCCCAGGGAGCGTCACAGCGCACGATCTCCTGCTTTTTTCATCCAGGTACTGCCAGCTACCTTCATCCGGTCGTCAGTCCATCTTACCGGGGGGCGTCCCACCCTACGCTTACGTACGCGCAGTCTCCATTTGAGAACCTTCCTA
The DNA here is from genome assembly GCA_943136025.2 of Agrotis puta. NCBI lineage: Eukaryota > Metazoa > Arthropoda > Insecta > Lepidoptera > Noctuidae > Agrotis > Agrotis puta. Next base: position 4,118,805 of record OW964168.2, read on the forward strand.
CGCGACCTCTCGTCGGTTCTGCGGCAGACATGACCAGCTCACTGCCACTTCAGCTAGATACAGTTTTCGACAAAATCTATAACCAGTATCGTATTAATCCTTAGCAATGAAGTCTTACATACATCTATGTAGTAACCAGTAACTGGGTTGTGGAGGTCAGATAGACAGTCGCTCTATGTAAAATACCGGTAAATCCGCAGCAGCATCTAGCATACAGTAAGACTGAAAGCCGACCTCAACATAGATAGCTGGTGATGATGAAGTAGGTAGGTACCTATGTTCTGTTGATATTCTGTGGATAGTTTCTTCCATTGCCTTGACCTGAGTTTCAAAACAAATGAAGCATTTATTGTTCATATTCATCATGCTTAAAACAAAAAGGTTCTTTTTGATGTCATACATAAATTCATTTTAAAATTAACTAAATAATTTAGAAATGTTCATAAAACAAAATTTTTCATATTTTCTGCAATTTTAGAAACAAATATGCTAGCTTATCAAATGATTTCAACAGAAAACTTGATGCTAAAAGTAAAACTTTTGTCACACTGCGACGAATCCCGCGGACGGACGGAACGGATTACGGGATGGAACTCTATAAAACCCTTTTCGTCAACTTACTTTTTAGGTAAGTCTGGAATAGTTACAAATATCTTTCAATGTGATGATCTCGCTAATCTTTTATTTATCACAATGAATAATACACATATTTGGCAATAAGTATTATGAAACGTTGATAACCTTTTGGCATGACGACTAAATTAGAGCTAATTCATACGATGGCGTTTTCTGAGAAAACTTATTTTTTACGTTTGTTTTTTATGTAACTTGTTCACACATCAAATAATTATCATCTAAAATAACGGTATCGTCTAATACTACGTAACGTCGTACGTGTTTGTCAAAGAACACTAATTTGACTAATCGTGTTACTGTACTAATTGCTACTGTTCCGTATGCAATGTGGATGTCCGTCATCACAAGTTCACAACATATCGAATTGCCAATGAAGAGCCCCATATGACTGAGCCTTTATATTATGTACAACAAAATAATTTACATAGTGTCATAGTTTAAACTTTTTCCTCTCAATTTGATACCTAATAACCAATGGCATTGAATGAGAATTGAGGAACCGAAGTTCACTAAGAACATTAATAAAAACATTAATAGACATAGTTTATTTCCGCATATATTATATCTTGCAACCGGATTTTTTATACTTGCTTGCCTAGACACAATGTTTGTAGCTGCGTAACGAATATTTTTATTATTGTCAGTAGTATTTTGTTTTTATATGAAACACAACACGTTTGAATTTTATCTTATCAACATTGAGTTTGTGTTTAATTTTATTTGAACGCAGTGGTTTAGCCTGTGCTTTATTGTTTTAAAACGTTTTAAATTAAATTTAAAAATGATTTGGCAATTATTTGTGGCTGTGACAATAATCTACGGTTTAATGTTACGATGGAAAGCAAGACATAGGATAAGATTCTCAAAATTATACAAAAATAATGTTAAATCTTTGCCGATACTTGGGCATTCGTATTTGTTTATGCAATGCAAAAATGATAATGGTAAGATTGTTTGAAATATTTCAATAAGTATTTTTCATGTCATGATGGTCCAGAGGTTAATAAAATCTCGTCTCTCATGCAAGTGTTGCGAGTTCAAACTCAGCAAGTACAAATGTGTCTTTTTCAATGTATTTGTATTTTCTATGTTTATCTTTGACATCTGGCTGATATCGTGAGGACACATGAACTTAAATCAGTAGAAGTCTAAAGCTTTAATATAGATGGCGTACCATGAAGAGAGAGTGATTCCACTGTGGGAAAGAGACAGAGCTACACAAGTCGTCTAGCGCCATCTCGTTCCCATACTGGAATTACTCTTGCTTTCAGACGTCATGGTAGTACACCAGGCCTGTGATTTGTAAGTATGGTGTACTTTTTAAAATCATCAAATGAGTCCTCCCACCCAGGGCAGGGCGGGAGGGACTGTCAGACTTGTATGTACTTAGAAAGAGTATTTCATCAGGCTATCAACTGAAATGAAGATGATGATCAATAGTAAAGTATGAAGGAATATTTTTTCCGTATTAAGAAAAAAATGTTTAAAAAAATTGTAGTCGTTGCAGATGCATGAAGATGAAGGTTTAAAAATCTAATTTAATTTCAATTTTGCCAGACACCGTCAGTAAGACTTTACTGATTTATTTTAGGGAATAGAAACAGTACTTTGTTGTGCTCAAAAATAAATACACACTATATTTTTTTTTTTTCTAAGTGATTGTTAGATTAAATGACAAGCTCTTAAACAGGCTCTTAAACAGAAGACAAAAAGTTTATTCTGTGTATATAATGTACTGTGGGAATCGAATAAACTTGTGTGAATTTTGTATTTAAATGACAGGTATTTAAAATTTACCTAGTAGAGGTACTAATTTTATGTGGATCTGACTTTTCAGATCGATGGAGAATACTGGAGATGTTTGGTCGAGAGGCACTGAAGCAAGGTGGAGTAACCACATCGTGGAACCTGCACAGACTTTATTTCTGTAAGTTATCAAGTTTAAAACCTAAAGAGGAGCTCGAGGTTAAATAGTTATGGCTGCACAGGCCGATCTTCCGGATTAAGCCGCGCTTGCCGAGGTTGGTCTGTAGATGGGTGACGATCTATCATAGCGAATTTCATCTGTGCCTCGGAAAGCACGTAAAGCCGGCTCTCATTTGTCGTCACTGTTAGACAGAATCTAGAGCTCTAAATTCCGATAACCAGTCTTACCATGGGGTATCGAATTAGCCAGTTACTGGGTTGTGGAGGTCCGATAGGCAGTCGCTCCATGTAAAATACTGATATCCAGCTGCATCCAGTTTGACTGGAAGCCGACCCCAATATAGTTGGGTAAAGGCAAGGCAGATGATGATGATCAAGTTTAAAACCTAACTTTTCTTTTATTTATTTATTTAAAAAACGTCCATGGATTTTGTCACCCATTTTTGTCCAAAGAGATTTAAGAAACGGAAAGAGCTACTGCGGTTCTTTTACACGTTAACCTACTTCAAAAAAAAAGGTTCTCATTTTTATTTGTGGAAATTAAAATGTAAATGGGTTGAATTTAGCGGTTTATAGAGTACGCCTTCCTTTGCTGACAAATATGGCTCTGTCGCAATCAAGCTTGTGGACGACGGAAAATTAAAATGAATCCACTGTTTTTTTTCAGTTGTAGCGGATCCTGAAGTAGCAGAATGTGTAATGAAGCACTGTCTTGAAAAGGATGACGCGATGAAACTAACACTGACCCTCGTTGGAAACGGCAGTGCAGTTGCTGATGGTAAGGAATCTACTAAAAAGATATCTCTACCTATATCTCCGTGGCTGCATGCGCGTCTGCTAAACATGAGCCCTAGGTTGGATTCCCGGGAAAAAAATGCTGAAAAACTGTGTTCTTCTATAACAACTTTATCAATAGCAATCAAAAGTTTGTATGCAACAACTTATTCTCCAATGCCCGGGTATCGAAACTCGGTTGGTAACTCTCGCTAGTCATGTAGACACAACTACCTCCCTTCGGACTATTATGAATGATGATGAGAGTGGATGCGTCTTTCTTTGGGCACACCCTTAGGACTAGGTTCCGTTCCGATGGCTAACCTCCGCTGAAATTCGCCACCAAAATTAGAAGGCCATACTACGCAGCAAGCGATATCTATCCCTAGAAGGTCGTTTTAAATGTTGTTCATAAATATATTTCTCATTATTCTAAGTTCATTGAATAAAATGTCGTTACTGCACAACCTCTATAATACTATGTAATATTTCATGCAAATGTAGGTACTTAAATACTGTAATTTATTCTGTAAATCTTTTTGTCATATGTCTTCCATTATTACACGCCTCTTTCATTTTTTATTTGGTAGAAAACCATACTTCACTTAGCTGGTAGAGTCCGAAACTGTATGTAACTTTCTTCTTTATTTCATTCACAGTACCAATATGGCGTCCTCGTCGCAAAATCCTGGTGCCAACCTTCAGTCCCAAGAACCTGCTCAAGTTCTCAGAGATATTCTCAAAACAAAGCATGATCTTGGCAGAACAGTTGGAGAAAGTGGCTGGAAATGGAAGCTTATCCTTGTCTCAATACGTTATGGCATATGCCATGGATTCTGTTTGTGGTGAGTGTTCTTTGTTCCCTTACGGGGGTTCCCTTAGAGAGCCAAAGCCTGCTGGGTAACACTGGAATGTTGAAGGACGCTGTGGGTTTTAGTCAATACGAGTCTGGCAGGGCATTCTCGTCCAGCCCTGGGCATCAAGCATCCAGCCACAAGGTGAACAGAAAATCCATCTGGACAGTTCTGAAGACCAACAGAACGCGCTATATGCGAGAATCTTGCAATCGGCCATATTATAGGGGAGACCTTTGTTCAGCAGCGATCCCCTACCGCTGAAATGATGATGATAATAAAGTGTTCTCGTATCCTGTCGTAATTAGTATAACGTCTCCGTCATCACATTTGCCAGATGCCCAATGAACTACGGGCCAAAATAACCACTATGTGGAGACCTGACACAGCCAGAAGGCGTCGCGGCAGACCTCAAAGATGGCGGTATAAGCTAGACAAAACTAACGAGCAGTGCTTAACATTAGCTCTAGATCGAAATAGTTGGAACTCATGGCCCCCCCATGAGTTCCAACTATTTCCTTTGCCCCGCAGTGGACACGAGAACCCAGAATGACACAGGTTGACAGTAACAGTAACTAACAAGGTTAACATATAATTTCAGAAACAGCCCTTGGCATCACACCCAACTCCCAAAAGAATCCTAACCAGGAGTTACTAACAGCATTCACGGGGGCCTGCAAACTGATATCAGATCGTATCCTGAAGCCCTGGCTCCACTCAGACCCGCTGTACAAACTGACGCCAGACTACGCACAGTTCATGAAGTATAATGATGTTATCAGCGGGTTTATTGATAAGGTCGACATGAGTATCTATACTAATATTATAAAGCTGAAGAGGTTGTCGTTTAATCTTAAGAAGTACTGTGTTAAATCGTCCTTTTGTCAAGGAAGAGAGCCTTCCTTGACAAATGGACCATTTAACACGAACCGAACCGAACATATAACAGGCGAACCCGAACAGCGGGTTGAAAGTGCAGGGAACAGCTAGATTTTAGTAGTATTATCCAACCCAAAATATAATAAACAGAGTTAATCCAATAGTGTGATAGCTGGTCGAAAATTATCCCACGGGTACATAATATCGTTTATGTTAATTTAGTGTATAAACTGTGTGCAAAGTTTTATCTAAATCTGTTCAACTTGAATTTGACTGTCTTATCAAGTAAACGTGGCCCGGGAACGCAAAGGGTAATTGAGGGACACCGTGGATTTTAGTCAGTACAAGTCTGACAGTACCCCCCGTCCTACTTTGGGTTGGAGGACTCATTTGATGATATTACCACGTAAAAAAGGGAGCTATCAGAGTCGTACTAACTGAAACTCACTCAATTCCTTTAATTTTGTGTATGTGAGTTTCTGTGTTTGTAAACGCACCCACGACACAGGACAAATTCCTAGTGTGGGGCAACTTTAAAAAAAACCTTAGCATTCCAGGGCCGTGGTGACTTGTTTAAACATTCCCGCAACCTCGGAAGTACAAAAAGACTACCTAATTAATAGAAAATAAGGCAGCTCCTACAGCAAATTTTGTAGCAATTTGTATAAGACAAAGTTTGCATTCAATTATTAGCCTGTAATAAGTGTTTACATTTTTGAGACTAGAAACTGTTTTTGTTAAATGTAACTTTGTTCATGCTTCTGTTTACAGTGTATTAAAAATAAGCGGAGAGAAATAGCTGAAAGAAATAAATCCAAGAAAAACAATGATGAAGAAGGTGAGAGTACCTCTATTTTCACAACTGATGTTAATATATCTATCGAGTAAATTACTTTTTTTTTTTTTTTTTTTTTAATATTCCACAACCATCACACAACGCCATCTAGTCCCATGCTAAGCAGAGCTTGTGTTATGGGTACTAGACAACTGATAAACATACTTATATATTTCTAAATACATACATATTATAGATAAATTACACCCAGACACAGAACAAATGATCGTGCTCATCACACAAACATTTGTCCTGGGTGGGAATCGAACCCACGACCTCCGGCATAGCAGTCAGGGTCACTAACCACTAGACCAACAGGCCTGTCAACTTACACAATCTATGCAATTTCGAATAATTCGGCAATGTTGCAAATGCAATATTTTTTATTATGTGCACAGCTAAGGAGTAGAATGGGGTCTGTGTTTCCTGACAGCTATAACCTAGGGGTATTCAAGTCAAAAGTAAATACGTTACTTCTTGGCAAGCGTGCTTCACCGTCGACCACATCAGGCGAGATGCAGGTCAAATGTGAACCTATAGTCAATATAAAAGTGCCAATATAAAAGTCACGATAAAACTGAAAATAAACCCATGTTTATTGTTGCCATTAAATATTTCGATTTCCTTTCCTATACATTTTTATTTTATAATACAATTGAATCTCTTTTCAGACGACGATCGATTCAAAACCTTCCTAGACCTCATGATCGAGTCCTCAGGAGGAGACAAGGGCTATAATGACACAGAGCTTCTTGAGGAGACTGTGGTCATCTTTACAGCTGGAACTGATACGTCTACACTTGCGTCTTCATTTACCAGCGTGTTGCTAGCTAGGCATCCTGAAGTACAGGAAAAAGTTTATCAGGAGTAAGTTATTATTTAATTAGAGTTAAAGGCTACGAATACAAATTACCGTGACCCCGGTACGTAATTTTAGTCAGTCAAGTACGTAATTTTAGTCTGTCCCGCCCTGCCTTGGGTGGGAGGACTCATTTGATGATTTTACCATGTAAAAAAAAAGAAGGCTAAAAGGTTCTTTTATAGAGAGAGAGCATAGAGTTTGAAGTTACAATGCGCCCACTGATCAGGGAAATCGAATTTGATAAAAATCAGATATCTTAAAGAAAAAAGTGTAAAATAACTTTCTTTCGGAAGTCGGTGTTTTTGTTTTTAATTCATTTTCGCCCACCGACTTCCGAAAGAAAGTTATTTTACACTTTTTGTGATGCTGTTTGAAGGCGGTTAGCATTTTTGGAAAAAGTTTTTTGTTTCACCTTTTTTAGTTCTAATATTTAACCCAAATTCTTGTCAAATACCTAATTTGCACTTGCACTAGAATTTTGTAATCTTTGTCCACTTGGACGATGTCATTACCAGTCGTAGTTACATCGTTCCGAAAATGCAATTTTAATTTTTGTTGCTTTTTCAAAAACCGCTTGTTTGATTTTGATAAAATTTTCATGGGGTCATTTGGGAAGTATATTTCCAACAAAAAATAATTCAAATCGGTTGGCAACTTATGCGCGAACAAAAATAAAGAAATATAAACATCCGAATTGATAAACTCTTCCACATTTTGTCAATCATAACGCGCCGTCGACCCGGGCATGGTCCATGGTCGGACAGCAAGTTGCCCATTACTCGCTGCCCGTATGCCCAGGACCCACGTGCTTAGAAAGGCCTTGCAAACTAGTAATCATACAATAATTAATTTTGTACAGGTTAAGAGACGTCTTTGGTGACTCTCAGCGTCCCGTCACCGCTGAAGATCTATCTCATCTCAAGTATATGGATGCTGTCGTTAAGGAAAGTCTGAGGCTGTACCCCCCAGCATCATCACTGTTGAGGAAAGTTGATAAGGATGTTGTACTTCGTAAGTATTATATCACAGTTCTATGTTGAATATGTTTTTTTTTTTATCGTGGTAAAATCATCAAATGAGTCCTCCCACCCAGGGCAGGGCGGGAGGGACTGTCAGACTTGTACTGACTAAAATCCACGGTGTCCTTCAATAGCCCTTTACGTTCTAGGGTCACGGTAATCCCTTGGTCCCGCGACCCCAGCAGGCTTTGGCCCTCTACAGGCCCCGTCACTATGCTGACACTCTTTAAGGCGCGCGTGGAACACAACGCGCCGTCGACCCGGGCATGGTCCATGGTCGGACAGCGAGTCGCCCATTACTCGCTGCCCGCATGCCCGCGATGTTGAATATGATAGAATAAGAATTGAATCGTTAGCATATTGGGGTCGCGGTAACTGCCAGGATTGCGGGACAGTCTTATCAGGTAACCATGACCCTGGAACGTAAAGGGCTATTGAGGGAACAGCGTGGATTCAGACAGTACGAGTCTAACTGTCCCTCCCAGTCTTCTCTTGGCGGGTGGACTCATTTGATCATTTTAAAACACTTAAAGAAAATAAGATGAAGTTGTAGTTGATGATACTTCATGATCGATTCAAAATGGTTCTTAGTTTAACTTGCCTTTGCGCCGAAAAAATGTACTAAAGTTATTGAATTTAATTGTTTGCTTAGAACCTAGTGAATTTCGTAATCTATAGAATAGGTCCAGTTAAACCAGGATAATTATGTTCACGCTTCAATAAGCTTCATGCTGTCAGTTAGCGCAAGGAGACAGCCCTTACATACCTACAATTCATCGTTATTCTACGCTAAAATAATGACCAACCAAATTGAACACCTCCTTATTTTTAAGAGTCGGTTAAAATTGTAAATTTTTTTGTTCATACTAACTGTATTTTCTTCTTATTTAACTCATTCCTGCGGAAAACTCACACAAGACCAAAAAAAAAATTGCATTTTTTTTCTTGTTGACCAATTTAAAAGAAATACCCTATTTATAGCTTTACAGATAAATGTGATGGCTGATTCTTCTTTTCAAGATTGCCGTCTTCATTTGTTACCAGCTGTGATCTTAATACAAAAAACTGTATTTTCTAATCACCTCCTTTCTAGCCTCAGGAGAGATCTTACCCAAAGGTACTGGCATCATGATCAGCCTGTTCGCGGCCCATCGCAACCCTAAGTACTGGGGAGACGACGCGGAGCTGTTCCGACCTGAACGGTTCATCGACGAGCAGCTCACACATCCCGCTGCCTTCCTTACTTTCAGTTATGGACCTAGGAATTGTATTGGTGAGTTTTAATGGGTATTCAAGTATTAAATCAAGAAATATGATTTTATCGAGAATAGTAGTGGTGAACTGATGGCCGATGAGGTTCTCGAATGGAGACCACGCACCGGCAAGCGCAGCGTAGAACGTCCACCCACAAGGTGGGCAGACGATCTTATGTAGACCACAGGATCACGCTGGATACAAGCCGCTTCCAACCGGTCCTATTGGAAGTCTAAAGGGAAGGCGTATGTTCAGCAGTGGACGTTTTACGGCTGATGAGTGTTGGTGAAATTTCATAGTATTTCACAGAAATTATAAAAAAATACACAAATTGGTTCTGTTAAAAATATGATCATGTCAGAAAAAGCTTAAACGGGACGAGGTGGGATTGAATGAGGAAAGCGAAGCGCAGTATATTGTGGCACGGCTTGGGAGAAACTTATGTCCTACAGTGGACCGTGAGTGGAGTTGATTATCTACATAACATTGTGGAAGTTAATAAAAATAATGAATGAGGTGCACCGTTGTACCAGGGGTACCTTCAATGAAGTCTTAAAGCGAGGGTATTTCCACTGTGAGAAAGAGACAGAGCTATACAAGTCGTCTAGCGCCATCTCATTAGCACAGTGGAACTACTCTCGCTTCTAAATGTCATGGTAGGCCACTTGATCTCTATAATAGATCTTTCACATTCGACCTATTATATCCGAAGATGTACGATGATACCAGAAGGGCAAATGCTTTTCCTTTATAATTTTTACTTCAATAGGTATGTTTATACAAATTATTATTTCACTTTTTTCAGGCTACCGCTACGCAATGTTATCAATGAAATCAGTGCTAGCAACACTTTTACGGCGATTCAAAGTGTTGCCCCTCTCCGAAAAGGACTTAGGAAAGCCACTGGAATGCAAGTTTGACATCATGTTGAGAGCTTCAGATGATTTTCAGGTCATATTAGAACCCAGGTTTCCGAAAAGTTAATCTTTTAGATGTGATTTTGTGGTGCTACTACATACACACATCAAAAAAAATCTGCGATCACTTTCAAAAATCGAATACTTTTTTGTTTCGGTAGATTATTTCGATATCTTCTTCTATTTAGATTCTTTATTTAAAATGTAGGAGAATATAAAACAATAAAACCGCTCAATAGTTATTTTTTTTTAAATATCAGCTTATGCTAGTGATCCAATTTTTTTATGTGTGCATTATGTTTGTAGCATCCATTATGTGTACAATCCAATTAGTTACTACAATTTTGTTATTTACTTAAGTTTGTAGATATTTTGTAAATATTTAACTAAATTATGTTGTGTTGGTAACTGTTATTACGTTGTTTTTTTTTAAATACTTTAGAAAAAGAATGAATGTTTATTTCACACCAGCTAGTAACCTCATTTTATTTAACTTAGGGCGCGTAACCAGAAAGTTGGCAACATCGCAAATAGCTGTCAAATATTTACAAGTTTTAATTAATTTGGCAATTTCACTGTATGAAAATAAGAATTATGGCTCTGTAGTGCACTAAAAAATTGTTATTAGAATGCAATTAAAACACTGAATTTGATGTTATAACCGTTTCAGGTGTAAAAAAAGCATTTGAAAAGTTTCCAAATGCTTTTTTTACATCTAAAACTATTTATTCGGTGTTACGATATTAATTACCTATTGCATTCCCTAATTATTTTTTTAGTGCACTACAGAGTCATATTTCTCATTTCCATACATTAACATTGTCAAATTAATTAAAACTTGTTAATATTTGACAACTATTTGCGTCGTTGCTAACTTTGCGAATACTCGCTCTTAAGATCACAGGATAAAAAAAAAAATATACTGCCCAGTAGGCAGTGTATCCAGTTTTAACGCGCACCTCGGTATTCTGTAAATAGTACTCATTTAGTTCGATGTCACATCGACTAGATAGGATGCTATTAGTATCCTGGGTATCAGGTTTGTTAAGTAATCGATTCTAACTTACGGAACGTATGTGCACTGAGTTAAGTAAGAATCGATTGAATTGATGATGTTCGACCCCATAGTTTTTCCTCTTTCATGTACTCAAAATACATAAAACATAAAACTCACGCCTTCTCTATATGGAGGTAGGCAGAAACTACAGAGCGCCATTTGCTACGATCCTTACATACCATAGTTTCGCCTCATCCACATTCATACTTAGGGTCATATAGGCTCGCAGATTGCGAGTACTACACACCCGGCCTTTCTGAAGCACTTCACCAATAAAGTCAGTTTAAGTCTTCCTAGGGCGTTTCTTTGCTATCCAAAACAAAACAAAGAAGTAGTAGTAGGAGAACAGACGGTTGAATTATTTATTCTGTAGATCACGTGTGATATCTAACAGTCACAAATTCCAGGGAAGAATGAGAAAAAGAGGTGTAAAGCAATGCGTTGAAAGGAAGGTTACTGCTGCCTTGGAACTCAAGGACATTAGAAGAAAAATGGTAAAGTATTACAGTCTTTTCAGGTCCAAACAGAGCGGGAAGACTCTTAAGATAATACTCCACCCCAAAAACAGAGCTTCCAATGTAATAAAGATGAATGGAGAATACAAAATACTGGAAACAATGAAGGTTAACACTTTCCGGGACAGACCGCCTCTCGCCTTTACGTGACAGTCCGGCTAAGGGCGGTGGACTTTGTTGCACACTGTCTCATTTCATTGTTTATTGTTACTAGTGATATGACGTCCCGCCCATAGGCGTCAACGTCTATGGCCGTATTTGTCGTATCAAAATATTAAAAATATGTGTAATATGGTAATACGGCTATAGGCGGTTGATAAACGAATGGAATTTTTAAGTGTCATATTGGGATATTTAAAAAAACTCAAGTGTCCTGAAACGAGTTAACTTATGCTACACTAAGAAACAAGACAAGCAATTTATCTCGATAAGCTAAAATACAAAACATTACTTCCCCATAATCAGTTCTTGAACCCCACAACACAAACTTACAGCGCACGCAAAAAATTACCAACTTATGCTTTCATCTCAACTCTCCTTTTTCTCCTAGCAATAAGGTTGGTATTCATCTCACTTATCAGCGATGATATAATGGTGTAAAACCCACAGTTCCGGACATCAGAAGTCTAGTAGTTCCCGACAAGACAAGTTGCTATTTTATTCCGAACAGGGGTGCTGCAATGTTGGTATTGACATGTTTGCTAGGAGAATTTAGTAAAGAAGAGAGCCTTCTTTTATTAAGAAGTTGTTCCCTATAGTTTCAATCGCGTCATAAAGCGATGTTACATAACTTCCTTTCTCAATAAATGCACTATCCAACACAAAAATGCTTTTTTTCTGTTCGAACCAGTAGTCGTCAACCTCGCGCGTCCTGCCTCCTTTTACGCTAGAATGACTGCTTCGCGGAAGGAGGTAATTTGTTTCCATTTCGTCTTGCCCCCAGCATTGTCTCGACCATTGTCGTGAGAGGTCACCGCCTATTGACTCCGACACGGCGGTGCTCTGTCCAAACGGTGCCGACCTGCACCGTATGCTCCACCGTGTTCTCGAGAGATCCACGCAGTGGTGACACCCAAGCGTTTCTTCCTTCCCAATCAGACACAGAAAACGCCCGAAAAATCCATGTCCGATGAGGACTTGCGTCAGACAGAAGATTATGACGCCGTGACGCCTGTCCAGCCACTCCTCAAAGAGCGGTCTTACCCGGGCCGCTTCATACAACTGATATTGTATAACGGCCGAGCTAAACTAAAAATATTACCCATTGATTTTCGCGATCATTGTCTTCAAATGTTCGTATAAACGTTCATTCATTCGTTAATAAACGTTTAAAATTTCCCATTAATGTGACCCTAGTGTCAGGAATCATCGATACGCCAAAAAAGATGGAAAACATAAAAAAAGCAGAGTAAAGTTATATACTCGTATCAAACTTAAGTTTGAAAAAAAAGACTGATTGCATTCTGGGAGTGTCGGCAGAAGTGAAAACTTGAATAGTAATAAACACACACGAACATTCGCGCAAGCGCCCTGCGCCGCCTAAACGAAACAGCAGGCGAAGGCATACATTTTCGCCAAAGAGAGGGGGATACTCCCTCTCCTACGCCGCGCCAGCTGTCTACTCTCCATCCGTCTTACGAATTTTCGATCAGGTCACGTGTCCTGACGCGAGTTAAAAATTTTTTACCCATTCCAAAAAAAGTGCACAACGCCGCTAAAGAAGTTTTCACTTCAAAAATGTTGGTTAATCTTATGCTAAGAGTAACTAACTGTAGCTTTATATAGCGTGAGAAGTGGTCAGTGCGTCCCTTATTTTGATACACATTTTATTATTTCCAAAATGCCTTCAAAATAAAATAAAACGACATAGAAAGTGTATCCCTATCACGTTAGTGGCCACCCCTGTCTCAGTTCAGCCAAGTTCAGTCAACCTTCCGCGCGCTTCCCGGTCGCATCTCGCCACTCCTGCGCAACTAGTCGATCCGTGAGCGCGATCCACGGAACACTTTCAAGGTGAGTCATTTCATTTGTCTATTCCTGTATTCTTTTATCAATCCTTCTAAGTACAACTGGATTTGTTCTTAAAAGTTGCTTAAAGTGAAAACGCGTGTAATTAAAATGTAAATAAGCAGGCACCAATGAATTACTTAACTAAATGCAATCAGCGTTCATGAATAAACCTAAGGGTCTATTCATTGATCAATAGTTAAATAAACTTTTGTTAAAATCCCGAACATTAAAAAAAAATGGTCAAAAGCTATATAGAATCTAACAAATAGTTACTTATTTTAACTAATGATCAAAAAACTCGAGTTAGATAAGTACTTTAAAGTGAGTCTGAATGATCTAGAAAGATATGAATTGAATTTCCATGTAACACAACTTACCTTATGAAGTGGCGTTTGCCTGTCGGCCCTGGAACGTAAAGACTTATTGAAGGAACACCGTGAATTTTAGTCGGTACGAATCTAACAGTCCCTCGCGTCTCGCCCTGGGTGAGAAGATTCATTTAGTGATTTTACCACGTAAAAAAATGTAGTTTTTAGAAGTTTATAGAAGAACATGTATAGATAAAACGTTCTTACATTCTCAACTTTGGATAGAATCAGACTGTACTACAAATCCAGTTTTGTCAGTAAGTGTTGACTTGCCTTTATTCCTTAGTAAAAACTGTAAAGAAGTATTTGATCCATTCTATTAACACTCCTTTTTGCAGTTAACTTCTCTATAAGTAAACTGTTATTTGAGTAATTTGTCTTTAAACCGAAGTTAGCCAATTCTATTGATGAGAACTACAATAGGCAAATAATAATTTTATTGTTGCAAGACATTACCATTATTATCATATTTCTGCCATCTTTCTAGGAATAACACATCTTGGTTTTCATTCTATATCGAATTTTTACAAGACAAAGAAAGTATGCAAGATAACTAAAGAAAGTTAGATTTCTAAGACTGCAAGTTAACAATCGTCGCCTAGCATAAACCGCTTTGTTCAATTAAATGTACTTGTTCATCAACCCGACACTTCTGCCGACCACAAACCGGCTTGTGGGCCAGTAGGCCAAATAACTTTTATGAATAACTACATTGCAATAAGGAACATGAAAGTAAAGTTTATGAACTAAAATATTTTTTGAATTTTACTTTGTTTACTTTGAATTTTCTTGTAATAAAGTTATTTCCCTTTTACAGATGCAGTGTTTTATCTGCGTCACGTACATGATCATTTTGTGCGGTTCAAGTCCAACAAAAAACCGAGAAATCGCCTCAACCCACGAGAAACGTTCCTTATTCCGCGATGTCATAGAATCTCTGAGAATCCACTCTCAGTTACCTGAAGATGTCAATCAAAATGATGAAAATAATTTATCTGCAAATTATGTTAGATACGGATATGAAAACGAACCATCTTTGCCCAGTGACGCTGATTATATCCCGAGAAGAAACGACAGAATTGAAATGCCATCGATGAAGTATCGTTTTCCCAAAAGTATTGCCAATTCAAGTGATGAGATCAAATCTAGAGAAGAAGTTGTGGTGTTCATAGATACAAATAAACATAAAGCGACAACCACAAAACCTAAAAAGACAAAACGTCCAGCGAGCCCAAATTATAATAAAAATAAAAACAAGAATAAAGTAAATGAAGATGGTGTCGATTCAGAAACTGAAGCTGATGATGAAACTGAAGAATTTACACCGTTGACTAACACAATGGCTGGACAAAGTCAGATTGGGAACAGGGAACAGCAAACAGTACTGAAACCAACAGTCATCGTAAATATTCGCGGTACAGTCACACACAGAGATAGCGATATAAGAATCGAGAGCAGAGATGAACCGACCGGGAACAAAACAGAACCCGTGCAGAATATATTCAACATAAACCAAGAAATCAAGATTGAAAGAGAAGGAAACAAGAAAAAACCTGCAACAGTCAAACAAGAAATTAAAATGGTTGCTCCAAAAGAAAATGCTAAAGTTGAAGAAGACATGATGATGTGTGAGACAGCTACATGGAAACCTGACAAAAGTCAGGAGACTAGAAAACTCGACAGTGTTTTGCAAATCCTATTTTCCATTTAGTCATAGAATTTTCAAAAACGTGGTTATTTCATGTTCGATTTTAGCTAAACAAATCGTATTATGCTTATAAAATTAAGTATTAATTGTGATAGAACACTAGTGATAAAATGCTCAATAACAATTTGTCTTAATTGTTTTAACATTCAATTTAGATAACAATCAATTACATTAAATCTTAATCCATGTGTTTAATGATTATAATTATTGTATCTATATAAAAGTAGGTGTGTATCATTGAAATACATAAATCATCTTAATAACGATTGTTTTAATAAATATGTGTTCATTATAAGTTAAATCTTTTAACATTATAATTAATAACAGTTAACATTTTATCGTACCTTTCACTCCTATATACTAAATAAGTTATTTTGGTACTGTACCGTAATAGTTCTAAAGATTTATTGGCAAATCCTATTTTGGCTACAGATGAGTCAAAACCAATAAAAACTTGTAATGAAATTCAAAGATCTACTGTAGATAATAGCTGTTGTTATGTTTCTAAGAATCTTGTATATCTTCTTTATAAGGCATTACTTTCAATGAACTACATTCTCTTATTATATTTTAACATTTTGTCACACTTATTTTACTACTAATATGAGAAAGCTTCTGAAACTCAATGAGTATTTAATTTTGTTACTTTTTGCACACACATAGTTTATAACTTGTATTATAAATGTTACATATAATTTAGATCCCTACAGTACGATCTAACGGGATAATTTACTTAACTCTAAACTACTTGTAAGGATACGAGTATTTTAAGCAAACATTGTTTATTTAATCTTGGAAAGTCATTTTACCAGCCCTGAGTGGAGCGCAAGGCACTGTCAGACTTTACCGACAAAAAAACCAGACCAACCCGAAACCCTTTGTATTCCAGGGCCGCGGTAACCTGTTAAGACAGTCACACAACGTCTGCAGAGTTCATTATACTTTTTTTCTTCAAAGTACTTAAGAATCCGAATTCCATATCATTATCCTATACCGTAAAACGACTAACGCCTTACTCGTTCACTATTTTGGTCAGGTCGTCGACCTACATAGCCTTATATCACATAACAACATTGTTAAGTTGCTACTTTACAAATACGTATGGCAATTTCTCATTAACTACCGACTGTTTGCCGTCAGTGGGCGGAGGGCGCCTTGTGACTTACTTTTACTATTATGGCGTAGCAGAAGCTTTGATCCTGTAAAGCTGTTGTTTTGACAGGAGGGGCGTCGTTTGCCGCCAGGAGGTGCTCACACCTATCACCTCAGGTCCCGGACTGCTTTCAGTTATACGACTATAGTACTTACTAGCTTCCGCCCGCGACTCCGTCCGCGCGGATGTCGGTCTTCGCGTGGATGGTTTATTTCCCCATTTTGAGTAACTCTGACAATGACATCTTATAAATATTACGGCGCTGAATCCATTGCGGGTAATGCAACGTGTGTTCGCGGTTCTACAGAACAACGTCTATGAATAAAACTGAAAATTAAGATTTTTTTTCTACGTATTTTTCCAGGATAAAAAGTATCCTATGTTATGCCCAGGATAATAAGGAATAATTATACCAAGTTTCATCGAAATCGAACCGTTAGTTTTCACGTGATGCCTGCACAAACAGACAGACAGACAGACAGACAAAAAATTTTTAATCATATATTTGGGTTTGGTATCGATCCAGCAACACCCCCCGCTATTTATTTTTTCAATATTTTCAATGTACAGAATTGACCCTTCTACAGATTTATTATATGAATAGATTATCTTGTGTCACAGATAATGTAATCCTACGCCTGTGTCGAAGAGTCAAATCAATTAATTTTTTCATAAATCTTGAATCATTATGCTGGGCATTCTAAATAGAATGAAGAGGTACTTCACGCCTGGCCGCCAGAGTCCGATGTTGCATGGAGTACCTATTGTAGCCACCTTTGGGATGGGTCAGCTAAATATCAACTCGCGGCACTTGACTCGGTGGAACGGATAGCTGAGAGGCTCATTGGCGACGTCAAATAGGTGAATGCCAAGCTTTATAGCTTGACTCATCGCCGCGAGGTTGCCTGCCCGTAGTTCTTCTACAGATTGTACTCCGCTGAATGTGCAAAAACTCCTCGACCTCATGCCACCAGCCCCCTTCCATAGTCGCACATAGACGCATTGCAAATTATCATCCCTACCATGTTGCTATTCCACCAATTCGAGCGTCTTCCAAATGTCTTTAATAATATGAACAGCGAAGGAGTGGAACTCTCTGCCTGTGTCTGTGCATCCGAACGCATACAACCCTAATATCTTTTATAGTAAACACTTAAACAGGCTTCTTCTGGGTAAGCTCGCTCCATCGTTGGCCTTGTCTCTGTCACCCCTGACCTAGATTAAGGTCAAGAGCAAACCAATCTTACATAAAAAAAAACGACGGGTTGCACTCTGGGAGTGCCGGCAGAAGTGAAAACTTGAATAGTAATTGTTGGAAATATCTTGTGAACAGATTTTAGTAAAACTCGCAAAAATGGTTGACTTTTTATTTCAATAATTTTCCAATGTGACGTACATCTTTTATAAACAATGTTACCTAGCAACGAATGTATCCAGCATACAAACTTCTTTAAAAGTAATAAAGTCACACGAACATTCACGCAAGCGCCCTGCGCCGTCCTACGCTTTTTCGGTCAGGGTCACGTGTCCTGACGCGAGTTTAAGATTTTATACCCATTACAGAAAAAGTGCTCAACGCCGCTAAAGAAGTTTTCACTTCAAAAACTTTGAAATGCGTATAAAGAAAAAAATAAACATTTATAAAAATTAAAGGAGGCCTAAATGTGGCAGACAATAAATTTCAACATATTTATAACTAGCGACCGGCCCCGGCTTCGCACGGGTGGACATTTATTTTTTAAGCTCTCTGAAAAAAAAAAAATCCGGGATAAAATATAGCCTATACGGATTCGGAAGAATCCCTCTAAGTAATGGTAAAAGAAATTTTGAAATCGGTCCAGTAGTTTTTGAGCCTATTCAATACAAACATACAAAAATACAAAGGTTTCCTCTTTATAATATTAGTATAGATATAGATATGTATGTATTACCAAATTCAGTAACAATTCGCTCCAAAGGTCCGTTGGTCTATAGAGCTAACTAATCCTGAATTGGAGTTTTTGTATTAGGAAGTATAATTTCCAGCAGAATGGACCGAAGACTGTCTAAAGTTATTTGAGACAAACTGGATCTAGGAGGTGAACCAGGTATAGTGGTGTATCTTCAGAGAGCTATGTGTCCAACATTGGACGAAGATATATAGCTATTGATTAATTTGTATGAATTCCAAATTGTCAGGACAAGACTCCAAATGCCAATATGCTCAAATGACATTTGAGCATTTGACATTATAAAATCTTGTATTTCATTCTTCGACATTATTTGGAAATGTTATGAGGAAGTGGCCAAGACATATCTTACGTTGTCTAGTTGCTTTTAATAAATTAATTGAGATGTACTTAATCATTCGTGTAAAACAGAACTACAACATTCATTAGCATGCTACTCAATATTCAACAATTCATATTCCAATACATAATCCAGTACCACAAAAAAGTATGAAATTCTTTGACATCATTACTACGTTGAACTAACTAAAGTATTGAATAGACCAATACGGACATATTGTTCAGATTAGAAATAAGACCATAAGGTGTGATCAGTCCCAACGCTATCTCATTTAGTATTTTGTAAAAGAAAGTACCTGATAGCTCGATAGATGGCGTTGTAGTCGATTTACATCTCGCTATGGTTTCGTTACATGGCAAAGTGTATAATGTTAGGTTATCATAATAAAATTGTCTCGCTCTGAGGTACTACGTTTCATTTCGAGTATCCCTGGCTTCAAGGCATCTTGTACCGAAATTGTACACATATTGTGGACCCAGGAGAAATTCCAAGGACAACGCTACGTTGAAAAACACTGTCAATTTCTATGTGCCTAACCATATGTCCGATTCTTTAACTTAGGCTAGCCGCTCTTCCGCCGGGCTTGCGAAACTGTCTTATCAGGTAACCGTGGCCGCGGAACGTAAAGAGCTAAATAAAAGGCTAGCCGCTTACTGGTATGCTCGTGAAGGAGGAGGCGGGCCGCGTGAGGGAGAGGACAGCGTCCTCCCTCCACCCCAGCCGCAGTGGTAGACGCCCACGGCGTCGGACGTCGCCAGACGATCTCCGGCCACCGTAGGCGCGGGCATGCGGGCAGCGAGTAATGGGCGACTCGCTGTCCGACCATGGACCATGCCCGGGTCGACGGCGCGTTGTGTTCCACGCGCGCCTCAAAGAGTGTCAGCATAGTGACGGGGCCTGTAGAGGGCCAAAGCCTGCCGGGGTCGCGGGACTAACGAATTACCGTGATCCCGGTGCGTAAAGGGCTATTAAAGGACACCGTGGATTTTAGTCAGTACAAGTCTGACGGTCCCTCTCGCCCTGCCCTGGGTGGGAGGACTCATGTGATGAAATTACCACGTAAAAAAAAGGGAGTGTAGTTCCTAGCGTCCGCACTTCTTCATAGCAAACGACTAGTTGACAAAAACTCACCGCTACAAAAAGTCCCTATCAGCGCCCGGCCTTACTAAACAATCAAGCTTTTATTTTGGACGTCAAAATATCAGCGAGCATTAGTAATATCCTCCTAAAGTATACCGGTCTCTTTACAAGGTCACGATCAAACACCGATCTAATTCCGTATATGTCATTAAAATATAGAGCAGGCTCTCAACCAGAGGTATCGCGAAGAAAGAAGATAAATGTCAAGGTAATCAATAGTAAAAATATACTATACAGCATCTGTGTATCTCCTGAACAGGTTTTTACTACGGCTAAGGGTTTGAATATTATTTTTTGAAGGACTTCCAGGTCAGTCATGGGAAGTCAGGGGCTGGTCGGAGACTTTCAGCAGGCGGAACAAATATATCTATCTACGCTTTAATCAGATATATCTACAAACTTTTTTAAAAAACGTTGTCGAACACTAGGACTTTCTTCTGTATCGTGGGTGCGTTTACAAACATAGAAACCCACATACACAAACACCCAGACCCGGGAACACCTCAAGCACTGTCTAGATCGAGGTGCCCTAATAATTTCTAAACATTTGTACGTTATATTTATAGTGCTCTTTTTTGAGGTGTGAAAATCGTCAAATAAGTCGTCAGTCCACTACGCACCGTCGAAAGATACGGAACCGAAAGACTGAAGTATTCTTGACTAGTCTATTTTTATCAAGGGTAAAAATTACTACTACAATGCTATGTGTTATTCCACGTTATAAACTATCTGTGTACCAAATTTTATCCAAATCCGTTCAGTCGTTTTTGCTTGAAAGAGTTTAACAAACATTTAACAAACTTTTACATTTATAATATTAGTAGGATTAGAGGGAAGTAGGATATAACAGACTGTTTACTTTTTAGTAAAACTTTGAGCACGTCAATTACTATCATTAACACGATAGTAATTACAAAAAAAAACTATGTCATATCAATATCCGCAAAGTGGATTATACGAGTATACTTCACACTTTCCTTTTGCAAAACTAAAGACACCGGTTGCTCCTAAATAATATGTAAATGCATTAAAAACTTGTAGATTAGGACAAAAGCTTTTACCTCCCACACTCGAAAAGGATAATTTCATTTCATCAAAGTGGGATTTCCTTATTGTGATGGATTGGTTTCGGTGAACAATACATCATTCACTTTAATACTCAGGCTACTGAATGTTAAAAACAAACTACTTGTTGCCGGCGACTTTGCCCGCGTTTCATTTCTTACGGTAACACCCACCTGGATATAGGTAATTATTCCATGTGATAATCGGGTTTTTTAATCTTGCAACTACCCGTAATGACTAAGCCCCTTCGTATACTAGGCGACGAAAGTCTCCGATACCTTCCGATTTTGGTGTCCAGGTGACTATCGCAATACAAATCCATAGAGATTCGTACACTGACACGCGTCGATGGATGTGCAAGTCGTAAGATATCGGAGACTTGCGTCGCGAGGTAGACAATAGATTATTGGGAACTCCGAAGTGTTTGAGGATCGGTAGACAATAGATTATGGTGAACTCCGGAGTGTTTGCGGATCGGTAAACAATATATTATAGTGAACTCCGGAGTGTTTGAGAATCGCTACATTATGGTGATCTCCAGAGTGTTTGAGGATCGGTAGACAATAGATTATGGTGAACTTCGGAGTGTTTGAGGATCGCTACATTATGGTGATCTCCGGAGTGTTTGAGGATCGGTAGACAATAGATTATGGTGAACTCCGGAGTGTTTGAGGATCGGTAAACAATAGATTATGGTGGTCTCCGGAGTGTTTGAGGATCGGTAGACAATAGAATATGGTGAACTCCGCAGTGTTTGATGATCGGTAAACAATATATTATAGTGAACTCCGGAGTGTTTGAGAATCGCTACATTATGGTGATCTCCGGAGTGTTTGAGGATCGGTAGACAATAGATTATGGTGAACTCCGGAGTGTTTGAGGATCGGTAAACAATAGATTATGGTGGTCTCCGGAGTGTTTGAGGATCGGTAGACAATAGAATATGGTGAACTCCGCAGTGTTTGATGATCGGTAAACAATATATTATAGTGAACTCCGGAGTGTTTGAGAATCGCTACATTATGGTGATCTCCGGAGTGTTTGAGGATCGGTAGACAATAGATTATGGTGAACTCCGGAGTGTTTGAGGATCGGTAAACAATAGATTATGGTGGTCTCCGGAGTGTTTGAGGATCGGTAGACAATAGATTATGGTGAACTCCGGAGTGTTTGAGGATCGGTAAACAATAGATTATAGTGAACTCCGGAGTGTTTGAGAATCGGTAGACAGTAGATTATGGTGAACTCCGGACTGTTTAAGGATCGGTAGACAATAGATTATAGTGATCTCCGAAGTGTTTGAGAATCGGTAGACAATAGATAGTCGTGAACTTTAAAAGAATCCCAGTTAGTAACATTTTTATAAGGTTAACACTAATTAAATGTATTTTATAATCCATCAGATCTTTAATACGCATTCTATTCGAAACTAAGATAAATTAAGATCATTAAACTAATAAAATTACGAGCATCAGAAACGAACACTAATAAAATAGGTTAGGTATCATAAAATCATCACTCTTAGCAATTTAATCACCAAAGATGATGTATGAATATTTATGAAGACTCGAAAAAAATCCTTTTCAATCAGTCACTCAATTACAATGTGCTGTTAAAATGATCTAGTTTCCTGTTTTTGCAGACCAGTTAATTGAAATTTAAAATTAAGTTTTTACTGTAGATGTTACCGAATCCTGATGTACAGGATCATCAAAAGTAATAAATTTTCTCAAAAGCCGTTTGATGGACATTATATCAGAATAGAAATCAATTTAATAATCAATCAATAAATAATTGTGCAACTATTTTGCGATTACCCGGATTTGAAACTTATAGTTTAAAAAATCCTCGTCTATTCCCATTTGTCACCACTGGCGACAGTCGGAAAAAAATCAATTAACAAATGGGAATTTATTAATTGCTCGTTTCGTTAAATAATCTTGTTTTGTTAAATTCCCGGAAGGAACTAAGCAGCACAAACATCGCCAAAAGCGTAAAATTTACTTTGCGTCTCTTCTAAGTCTTGCAGTTAATCTTTCTTCTTTTTTAATCTTTAGTCCAATTACATTTCACGTTGCCAAATTTTTTGAACGATCCTATTACCTATTCTTACGTTCACTCAGTTCCTAATAAGAAAGAACTGAATATATAATTACTTGACTAAAGATAAAAAAAAGAAGAAAGATTAACTGCCAAAATCTTTCCTCAAAATTACAGAAACCTTCATAGGTGGACCTAGAACTACCCCTCCACCGATGCCGCCTCCATCAAACCATGCTTCAGTGACTTGATGACGTCATTAATAGTATGAATGAAACTTAAAAGATTACGTGACAAATAAGACAGAATTTAATATTTGAAATTGACAGTGTCAAGATAAAGAAAGTTGCTGATCCGGTAGCTAGTGGAAAGATACAAATACATATTGGTCAAAATCGAACAAAACACGCGTTTGTCATGGATACAATGGAAAAACAGAAACGTGGTCCCTTTTTTTTTACCGTGAGGTACTTAAAGTACCGGGGGGTACTTAAAGGGTTATTGAAGGACACCGTGGATTTTAGTCAGTCAAGTCTGACAGTCACCCCCGCCTTGCCCTGGGTGGGAGGACACATTTGATGATTTTACTACGAAAAAAAAAAGTGCCGTGTTCTCCGAACACGACATAATGAACGGATGACCAAAATAATAAACATAGGAAATATCCTGTTTAAAGTTTTATTATAGTTATATATAGTTGGTAACCATGTCAGTTAAAAACTCTTCTTGAAATTTATCATAAGCTCTAAGCTAACTTTTTTTTTATAACCTAGTTTAGCTAGATTAGGTACAAAGTTCGTTATGTCCGTCCTCAAAAAAAAATCTTTTCAATAAAATTATATATCCAAGATTAATTCTTTATTCGATTCAAAAGTCGAAACACAATCACGAGTCAACCACTATATCTTGAAACCTGAGTTTAGCGCTGTTTGCAAAGCCTACCCTAAGTAATTTAGAAATACTTTTTTTCATCGTGGTAAAATCATCAAATGAGTCCTCCCCCCAGGGCAAGGCGGGAGGGACTGTCAGACTTGACTGACAGTCCTTCCCGCCCTGGGCAATTGAAGAATACTATTGGGCTATTGAAGAATACCGTGGATTTTATCCACGGTATTCTTCAGGTCACGGTAATTCGTCAGTCCCGCGACTTCGGCAGGCTTTGGCCCTCTACAGGCCCCAACACTATGCTGACACACCTTGAGGCGCGCGTGGAACACAACGCGCCGTCGACCCGGGCATGGTCCATGGTCGGACAGCGAGTCGCCCATTACTCGCCAAGCAATTTAGAATTACTTACTAGAAACATTAGTTCACCGTATATCAAAATAAATTGGATATAATTTAAAACTTCTTCACAAAAACCGCAACATGAATTACCTTTACCCAAAGAAACACCTACATTTTGATAGATCATAACAGTTATCAGTAATATATAATAATTAACATATAAACAAAAACTCGACGTTGATATTTGGGTCACCAGTCTTTAAAGTGCAAGGTCAAGTTCAAATATAGTCATTTTAAAAGTGATTGTAATACGGTACTCGATGGTATCATAGTGGTGGGCGTATACCGGAATATCGATACTTTTAAAAAAGTTCTCATATCTGTATTTGTACGTTTTTGGTGACTTTGCTGTCTAACTAGAAAGAACGAGTCCACTCCATCCAGCATTAAAAAATATGCGAAATAATCTTGATGTTCTTTTTAGAAAAAAAAAATACGTGTGGCACTCGGGGACTGCCGCGGTAAAGCTATTGCATAGCATTTTTTATCAACTTACATTTTTTACAATTATAATTATTTATATGTGAAAAAAATCACCTACCGCGAATATTTAACGAGAATATCATCCCACCGTTGCTCTATGGGAAGTTACTCTATTAATAAGGCTATGGTCAGCCACGTCAATCAAGTGAAATGTCAAGAAAAAAAAATCATTCATTCAAATTTTATTCATTCACGTTGACATGACAGATGTGAACAGTGACAGTGTTAGGTTTATTTTCGTTACGGAATTTCTTGATTGGGTCGCCGCGCTCAAAGCCCGCGATAAAAGCTATGCAATAGCTTAAAACAGTTTTTCGGAAGTTAGTACTTTTTTTTGGACAAGCAGACTCCATCGTCGACTGTCTTTGTAACCTCTGACCTAGGCTAGAGTTAAGAGCAAACCAATCTCAAATAAAAAAAAAACAGCGGATCAAAAGTGATACGTGATACTGTCATAAGTACCTATAATATAAAAAATATTATGTAATGTTTTAGCACAATATTTAAATCTGACATGATCAGTGACGCTATAATTAGAAATCAAACCCATTTTGACTTTTAATTATAGTATTGCATGGTGCACTGGGGGGGAGCATGACATTTCGTACTTTATTTGAGCGACACTTTATTAGCGTTTAACTGTGATCACTTGCAACAGTACCGAAATATCGATATATCAATTAAATAATAAAAATGGGAGAAAGCCTGTTTTAAGTTCTAAACAAACATTTAGCATGTAAGATTTCCTCTTTGTTAACTGAAATGCACAGCAGTAACTTGTAAATTAAATTACTTGTCTTCTGAATACCAAAATGGCGCAGAGATCCGGATTTAAAATTAATCGATGTGTAGATTATTTTATACATATTTACCAGTAAATCAGTGCCATAAATGTAAATGTTGTTTAATTAAGCCAGTTTTGTGGTAAAATTAGTCAAAGATTGTAAAAATCAAACACATACAAATTGATCTGATTAGTTTTTTACCAAACTTAATTAATCTGATCGTTGTCAACTCAACAAAAACCTAATTGTTTATGATTTTAATATCGACAACTCATCGCAATTAAAAAAGGTTGACTTAAATATATGTAAATTATAATTAAGCCTGCTTTTCGCACATTAAAAAACAAAACGTTGGTTACAGCAATAAAAACACGACAGTGGGTTTTCACAAAAAATATTACGAATTTTAATTTTAGTGACACTTGCTCCATTTCGCGAATATTATGAGTAAAATATAGACCTAACTGAAGTTTAAAGAATCAATTTTAGAGATACATCTACTTTCACAATTCGCATCCCTGCGTCGCAGTACTAGTGTAACTCGAAACTTACGAGTATCGATACAATCTTAGTTGTTCTCGTATGTGAGACCGACACTATCTTTTGTTTTAAGCTTCTGGGGTAATACTCTTAAGTTTTATGTGACTACTGGAGTAAATTGTGTTGTGCACCACGTAAAGGTCATCTAGGAATGAAGTGAAATATTTTACCAACAATTTAAAAGCATTGTCATTGTGTATGCAAATTGTGTTGTAACTAATTAATAATAAGAAATTGGGAACGTAAATATTTTTTTTTTGTCATAAACATTTCTTTTTAATGTTGATACTTTTATAATGGTCCTATTTAATGAAGAAATAAAAACCTTTTTTCCTCTACTTTACACAAATGTCACAAAACAAATGTTTCATATTCTAGATATTAAAGATTAAACATAAATCGTGGAGTTCTTTGAATAACAAGCAATTCTAAAAACGTGCATACAGACAGATCACTATGCATAAAATTAAAACTAACTTAAAATAAAAGTAAAATTATTTACTTGGAAAAAAAATGAAATATGGTAACGAGTTTTAGTTTAGTGAATTATTTTAATATTATATTTGTTTTTTGGTGTATGTTTCACTTTTTTTAACTGATTTCATTTTGTAATATATTATTCAAACACGATGTAAATCATTCAAACACAATGTCACTTTTAATGAATAAATGAAATGAAATGAAATCAACTCTAATACAATCGAGAAACGAACTCGTAGTAAAATCATTTTCAAAGCGAAGCAAAAAGCTGGCGACACGGTTCAAGCTTCGAACTCGCCAGTGGACAGCGCGAGTGACCGCACGTGTTCCATATTCAAATTTTTAAATACCGATACTGGATTATTTGGAAGTAACGTGTTTTATTAATCGATAATATTGTAAAAAGAAAGATGATGCGTCATTATCTTTTTGGAATTCTGGTGAGTACCTTTAAATTACTTTTTTTTTGTGCGTTTTAAACCTTTTTTTTGTATATATTTTAAAAGCGATCGAAACGAAAATTTTATCAAAAATAAAACCATTAAAATAATAGCCTCCTAAATTAATTTAATAATCACTGTAGTTCACTATAGTAGCTTTAATTTTTATTAAAAGACCTTTTTTATGTTAACATCAAAACTTTTGACAAAGTGGCATCAATTTTAGAATTTCTTTTTATTAAATTAAAAAAAAAACATTCTAAACCTGAAGCCAGCTGTTTATAAACTTAGCATAATGAAGTAACAAAACGGAATTATGTCATGTTACTTAGATAAAAAGAAAGCTTGAAGGATGTACTTGTTCACACTTGTCTTCACATACACGTGCAAGTAAACAAAAGACAAATGTTTGTCATATTTATTAGCATACAACACTGGCACTTGACCGTATTACCTGCTGAGAAAATTGAGGTACGAGCAATTCTTTCTACAGCTTTTCAAACATAACTAAGTTGTTCAAAGATATTTGAAAGGTAATTTCAAATAGTCCAGAAATATTAAGTGATCAAGTCACATTACTATACAATTCTAATGATTATAAGAAAATATATTGTGTTCCCAGTTATCTCATAAAATGGCGTTAACCGACCGGAAAAAAAAAACAAATAAAAATAAAAAAAAACCTTTAACTCCAACCTTATAAAAATCTCTGAAAATTAGCATATGAAAGCGTCCATTTTAAAAAGCTTAATAAATTTCCACAAGCACACTTAAGTTCCCAGCTTATTAAAGTCCTTACTGAGAAACCAATTAAATATATGAATTATTTCCAACATATTGGAATTAAAAGTAAACGTATTGCCAATTTGTAAGGTAATGAAATACTATATATATTCGAAGGTACGCCATCATTACTGAACAAAGAAAAAAGACAAAAACAAAATTAACTTCAATGTAGGTACATCATCCTGTTCAAGCTACAAAACTGCTATATCAAAAAACGGGTTACTTGAAACATGGACTCAGTAGTCGTAGGTGTGTGTGAATAGTAAATGTCATCATTTGTTCTAGATATTGCTATTTTTGTACTTGACATTCAAAAATGCCGCCCTTCGTATCTTTATTTTCAAAAGTACTTCACTATTTATTATACGTAAAAGATTATTTACATTTATTTTTATAAATAACTAGAAAAAAAATCCACCTTCTATAAGTCTATAACCGTCTGTATATGTGTCTCAATTAACATAATAAGTATCAAAATTTATCCAAATCGGTTCGGTCGGTCATACACACTTTAGCATTTACAGTTTAAAAGGGACTATTTTGCCTAATCCTGTTATTTAGTCATTAATTTATTCACTAAATCAAACCATTTTGATCTGTAGGTCGTCATTTCATCATCACAATAGTATAAGCCTCTCTTTTTGCTTGTTAAGCTTTACGTTAATAATACGGCGAGATACTCATCATTTAGTCCTTTAATTGGGGTGTATAAATCAAAATGAGTCCACCCTGACTCATTTCTGAGTCTAATTTAAAATATGAAATTCTACTGCTCTAGCGAGAGTAGTAGGAATTATCAGACTCTTACTGACCAAAACTGACCCTGCATATGCATTTTGCATTCACGGGCCGCGGTGTTATTTTAAGACAGTCCGATGATCCCAGCAGCAGTCATTTAGCCTAGCCATTCCTAAATCAATATATAACAACATCCAGTTTATTTTAAATAAATAAATAATACCCATTTAACCTCTATTATTTGGATAAGTTACTAAGTTAAAACAAACATTTACATACTTTTACTGTGATATGTGTTGTTTGCTGTTTGAGCCAAAATTGTGTTTAAGAAGGTCAAGGATCTTCTCAAACACAATTTTGACTCAAACAACTACACTAAAACCAGTAAACAAAGGTTTGAGATGTTTTTACCTTTTGTCCGGTAAGAAGTTTTGTCTAAATGTACATTTTTTTCTGCGACTTATTATTTTTTAAAACTTTCCCCACCCTAGGAGTTTCTTCTGTGTTGTGGGTTCGTTGACATACTACCAAAATGCGTGTAGAAGTTTTTATTATAATGGATATTCGGTAGAAATGACAATCCCACGGACAAATGACCTCTGACCTTAATATAAGTGTTTACTGACTCAAAACCAAAATAACTTTTAAACCACACACACGAGCACTTTCTTTCATTATCTCACACAGTACGTTTAAGTTATGGTCAAGCGACTTACACTCTATGACACTATAAACGTTGCGTGCTTCAAAAGTGCCCTCTTTACCATTTATTTTCAACTTTCCATTAGCATTGAAACTTGTTTTCAAATGAAAAGTTATAAGTACCACTTTTACTTATCGACTTCTATTAAATCAACAAATAAACATTCCCATCACTAACTCCGCATGTTCATCAAGTTAAAATTCTATTTGTAAAAGTTTTAAAGATGTAATTTCCGTTCTTGATCGTCATGCGTTATGCAGTAGTGATGTGGAGTCGTTGTGATTATAATGTCGATATCAAAGAATTAATATGATCAATAAATTAACCTCGGTTTAAACAATATTGCATAAATAATAGTGTTAAATAATTTAATTAAAGCAAATCTGCTTTTACTTTTATAACCTATTATACGAGTAATACGATATGAATAATCATGGTTAAATTTCTACAAAAGAAGATAAAAGTCGCAAAAGTTGCGATAAAATTGTTAATTAATGTAAATTTGATATTTTCTATACTTGACAACAAAACATAATTTTGTATTCAGATCATTCGAAAACTAATGGCCGAATTTTGCTAACACTTTCACTGGTGCCAAATCAATCTATAACGATGTCTTTCAATAAATGTTCATTCAGTGTAAACAAATCTCTTAGGTATGTTTTTCGCGTCTGGTAGGTACGCAAAAAATATAAATATACTTTGTAAATTGAAAGTTACCAAAATAACCCTTTTTTATTGGTAACTTTGATCAATATTTTACTCTTATTAAATGAAGTCCTTACTGACTGAACTCAGCAAAAACAAAATTTAATTTTCATTTTAAGTTATTTTTTGTAAGCACTTGTAAATTGTATACACATTTTTTTTAGATTCTTATTTATTTTATTTATTAATTTATTGGCCTATCTACTAGTTTTACATTATAAATTATACTAATGTAATAACTAGAATGTTAAAACAAGATACTCGTCTTCTGCGTCCTTGATTGAAATAAAACTGATTTTAATTTTACTAAAATGGAAAATGAATAGTCCGAATAGCTAATAGTAGCTTATCGATTTATCTAACTGCTCAGTAATTCCAAAATTTTCCCAAAAAAAAACTTGATATCATTTAAATATAAGTAACAAGACATAAGGCACTTAATATTCATCACCGCAATTATCTTAAACTTAGCCACACAATAAAACAATTAAGATGTACAACAGATACAGGCTTAGACAAGATCTAAGTTTAGCTACCAAATTGGTATGCAAGCTCAGAAAGACCGGTTTGCCCTTTTTAGTTAGACGGAACTTAGTTGTTCTTTGTGTTAAATAGGTTGGTGCGTTATTGCCTTATAAGTTCCGATTGTAAAAAAAAAATTATGTTCTAAGTATGTCGACAGGCCTGTTGGTCTAGTGGTTAGTGACCCTGACTGCTATGCCAGAGGTCGTGGGTTCGATTCCCACCCAGGACAAATGTTTGTGTGATGAGCACGATCATTTGTTCTGTGTCTGGGTGTAATTTATCTATAATATGTATGTATTTAGAAATATATAAGTATGTTTATTAGTTGTCTAGTACCCATAACACAAGCTCTGCTTAGCTTGGGACTAGATGGCGTTGTGTGATAGTTGTGGAATATTTATTTTTTTATTTATTCTCAAATGTGCTTAGTTAAGTATGTCGAAATTAAAAAAAAAATTGATTGCTTAAAAGTATTTTCCGAATCATTTTTTATTGCTCATTTTGGCAGAACTAAAGTCTCTAAGGAGGGAACGGGCATTGATCAGGTTTGCATACTGGGTTCATATCTCTTAGAGAGTTAGAAATATGTTAGAAAGTGACATTGACAAAGATTTTACTACAAAACCCATGTTTTGTAAAGATTACAAGTATTAAAATTTGAGTACACACCTCAAACTTTCATGCACAAGAAAAAACATACAAAAACGGAATTAATGCCTTGTGCATTCTCTTCTTTCTTGTACAAGACCATCAAGGGATTATTGATCTATGAATCTCCAAATATTTAATCATAGCTCTTTCACTGCATTCTAAATAAATATTCAAGATTTCTTATTGTAATCAGAGATGCAATGTAGGTTTGGGGAAGAGACTTTCTAAAATTATGTGGATGAGACCTTATCTATGTGGCTTGCTCCCTTTTCCCTTACTTCATGGTAATGTTTAGTTTCCACTGAGATAAGAACTAGTTCGTATGCAAGACGAGTCTGATCATCTGCCCTCCAACTTTCATAAAAACAACAACAAAGCAAATATAATTATAATTAGTTCCTTAAATGGTAATAATAACGTTCGTAGCAGAAAATGCGTGCTTTTCAAAATCTTAGTTAGGTTCCAAGAATTACAATTACGGGGACCTCATTTCATTTTATTTCACCACCTTTAGAGGGCCAAAGTCTGCCGGGGTCTCGGGACTTATCAATTACCGTACCCCGGAACGTAAAGGGCTATTGAAGGACACCGTGGATTTTAGTCAGTACGAGTCTGACTGTCCCTCCCGCTCTGCAATGATTTTACCACGATAAAAAAAATGTTCAGTCATCTGTCTAATCAGAAAGCAAAGTAATCTTCTTCGCTACTTGGAAGTTATGAGCTTTCAAACTAATTGGTTCATTATGCAAAAAACCACAACCCGTTACTCTAAACCACAAGAAATCATCACCATTATGACTGGCATTCATTCTGACTAATTTCTGGAACAAATGAAGATACTGGCCACTGAGAATAAGGGTCATTTTTAAACGTCAAAAGAAAAAGAAAAGAAAAAATGGCGCCGAAAGCACTGTGCTCTAACTAAATAACATTTACACAGTCGTTCAACTATAGCGGTCCAATTTTTTGTAGCAACCTATTGGCAATATATACAAATAAGTTAAAGTAACGGTAACACTGCCAAATACCAACGCAATAAGTGTACGCGACCCAGTAATTTCCTTCTAAGGTGTACGCTGTTTTGAAGGTGCGTTCTTATTGTTGACGTAGCGGAAAGCTCGTTAGTGATACTTAATATATATTATGAATGAAAAAATATGTGATTTTAGTTGGCATCAAAAATATATTGTAATTGGAAATTAAAATATGTTTTGTAAATAGCATTCAAGTGGCATGTATTTTCAAATCACCGGGTATACGATTATCTATAAAATAATTTAATATGAATGAGTGTTTTTTTAGTACATTGAATACTTCATACTTCTATTTCACATCATTCTACAAACATATGACAACTTTTTAGAAACTAAGTTTAATAAAATATCTCATGATTTCATCAGACTTCTTGTCTTGTCGGTGGCAACAACCCAACATGAATATTATTAAAACTAAATAATGTTCACTATTTATTGGACAGTTATGCAAAATCACAGCTAAATACAAAATGCATGGCGCGTGCTTTCTCACATCCTCGCTCAGCTTTCGGTATTACCTCGCCTCTCGGGCCGATCGCCAAAACAGTATCAACGTTTGACACAGTTACCTTTATCGACACATTATCCGTATTTGTTTTCCGTTATAATTTATACTGTTGCGGTCGTTGAGTATCTTCTTTACGATGCGATGATACTAAAAATTTACGGTTGAAAGTAGTCCGAGTCAAAAATAGTTGTAGTATAGTCTCGTCTTAGTGCCTTTTTCAACAGAATAGTAGATCAATTATTTTAAAAGAAAATTGGACAGAATATGTAAAATAATTAAAATAATAAGGGAAGTTACGCTCTCATGGAAGTGTTTCCATGAGAGCGTAACTTCCCTTATAATTTTTACTATATCAATCTATGTATCTCTTGACAGTACCCTTATTATTCTTAATACTTAGATAGAACCTGCGAATTATTATTAAGTCATGACCATTCCTGTCCTTCATTCCGGCAAAAAACTTGACCAGCAGCCGTATTATGACGTCTTAAAACCAGGCTTGTTCTAGTGAGTGAAAGAGACAGAGCTATACAAGTCGTCTAGCGCTATCTCATCCACTCACTGTAACAATCCTGGTTTTAAGGCATCATAATACGGCCCAGATCAGAAACGAGACCTATTTAAAGCCACATCGTTTCGTCTTCATTACTAAGTACCTATATAACTACAATAACACGTCAAGCAAGCCAGTCAAGTTAAGCTCATTAAAAGAGCTACCGTGCAATTGTTTGTAGAAACATTGGAACCGGTAGGTGGTCAGGCGCCGGACGCAGAGTTTCACTTCGATCTCAAACAGCTTCACTTTCTTTTAGTCTAGATTAGAAAAACACTTCAAAAGACCAGAAGATGACATTTATGCACGTTTTCTCTCTTTTTTTATCGTGGTAAAATCATCAAATCAGTAATCAATAATCAAAAACATGTGGTTTCAAGGACCGTTATTTTAGCAGGATCATAACATTAATTATGTTTAAAAATATATATTATATATTTTGAGCAACAGAATTGAATATTCCAATGATACAACTTCATATCGCAGTTCATAATTTTATGATACGCTATGGTGGCGTTTTTATACCACTAGAGCTGTAAGGTATAGCTAGTTAATTTAAATATTGAACTTTTTTAACTCAGCGAATAGCTTTTAATAAGCTATTCATACAAATTCATGTGATATGACATTGCTCGTATTAAACGTTGTTTTATCAGTTCTACTTAACATGTTCCATCTGACTTGATTTGTATGTTAATAATCTTCTGATAATCTACTTTTAATGTATCATCAAATGTTGTCTTTATAGCTATTTGATGCATGACTTTCACTAGAAAGTGTTTCAGAATTGAATGCCACACTAAATAGAGCTAATGAATACTTGTTTGTCAATACTGATTAAGAGTAAACTACTGAGGAATTGGTTTTCGGACTATGTGTACAAACACAATTATTTTCTGAATTCCTTAATTTAATTAAAAACGCAAACGCACTTACTGAGAATCTGTAGACCACTTACAGGTTGTCTGGAAGATATCGCTATTAGCGATAAGACCGCCATTCTAATCTTAGTATAAGCAATTTTATAAAATAGTTGTGTAACGATTTTGTTGTACAATGGAGTATCTTCTATTCTATAATTATCAAGTGAACACTAAAGAAAGTAATTCTTTTTTATTCCTTATTCTGTACTGTTCCTTTGCTGGACAAACGCTTCTCCCATTCCTTTTTCTTCCATGAACTCCTTTTGTGGACCGCTTCGAACCACCGCATAGTCTAAAGACAAAGACTATCCTATAAAATATTGTGTTGTAAGAAAATAAAACGCCTTAAATGCAACTGTTACTTTTCTTTTACTGTAAATTGTATAGATAATTCTGGATAGTATTTGTCACGTTATGTTTCACATGGTCATATAACCTTAGCTTTGTTTCTAACGTAACCATTGTTAAATAAGTATATTTTTAAATTTCAGGTGCTCCTCGCCTGTTCTTGTCTGGAGGTATCGTCACGGCCGTCAAACAATGAGTAAGTTTCATTCTAATTAAAAATATATTTTGTAGATAATTTAATTAAAGTATAAATAACGTTAACGTTACGTTTAAAGCAACTATACATATTTGACACAAACTAATTATTCATTTTATTTTAGAAACTGATTTCATTGCACCCATTGGCTACTCCATTATACCATTATCATGTTCAATCATTGCCCATTTTAATACAAAACTTATACGTAGATTCTGACTTTTAGTTTTAAAAATGAAATCAGTAAGTACTAAAAGGAATAAGGCTACAAGTGTAACATTCCTGAATTATATGATTTGTACAATATTTTCTCTTATTTCAATCCAATGATTTCAGTTTCCAATAAAGTGTAACGCGTATTTTGAGTTATTAAAATTACTGAAATTTTGCTACGGTTCATTTATAACATTAACGACAAATTTTTCAACAGTAGAAATGCACATTTATGTAGAACCAGCACAACTAACAAACGTAGTAAAGCTTAAAAAATAGTGAATAAACTGCAAGGGATCCGCAGTAGTTCAGGTATGGTTCACTTTAATTATATTCTAAGCTTCACACCGCTTTATGATTTACACGCTAAAACTGTAATGCTTATGGATAATGGTATCTCAGATTATAATGAACAAATAAACATAGCAATACTTACAAGAGATGATGTACATTTCAGGGCAGCGACATCTGTTGATGAATTAACAGAAGCTCCAGCAGAAAAAGGCAGGGTGCTAGCTTACGATGAAACTAACAGAGAAATCGAAGATATTAGTAAAGACATTCTGGAAAAGATAAAAGCGATAAACGACGCTCTCAAGAAACCGAGTAGAAGAAATCAGTTAAAATGGAACGCCCCGCATCAAACGGGTGGAGAATACGTCCTTGATAAAGAAATATTGGAAAAACTACAACAAGTTATAGCTTCCGGAAAACTGAACCAAAAACCTAACAATGTACAACAACAAGAGAATAATGCAATCTTCTATGACGATCTTGACAATACCAGATATTCTAGACAGCTGGCTTCTTTATTGGCTGGAAACCAAGCACAAGCGGCAATGATACCTGGCCCTTACATAATGAATATGCCAGTTCTTGTGATGCCGTCTATAAATAATATGTACAGTAATTACATTAACCCGATGGACTACGCCACAAAAATGCAGACGCGTCAAGATGGGCAAACATCACCTTCACAATTTCCATCGTTTCCATCACTACCATCTTTGCCATCTTTGCCACCTTTTCAATGGCCCTTTGCGTCACTATTCCCAGTTCTTATAAGGGATCCGCTTCTCAGTATTATGAATGGAGGAGGATGGAGCAATTTTATTGAATACGGTCAAAACGCCGATGTTTGCAGGAAACAGAAATCAAATGAACCCAATATTGAAGATGCAACTACAATCCAAGATGACTTTGAAAAATCTGGTAACTTAATTGTACACCCAACTAGAGAACGAAAATCAAGGCAAAAGAGGGCTGTTAAGAAACGCACTGTAGCTCATGGAAGTCAGTTACAAGAAATCGATGCTGTGAAACTAAATAAATTCTTCCAACTGAAACCTAGTTCATCTACTGCAAAACCTGTAAAGAAAGAGCCCGTTAAATCACAAGACACTAAAACGATTGGTGCTGATGACGGAGATGTACGATTTAACTTTTTAGAACTGTTTGGTAACAAACAGCCAAACAGGCTACCAACCGGGCCTGGTTTCTTCATAAACAGACTGAAAGTTAGGAAAGGAGGAGTGGCCATCGCTGGGCCGGGAGGAGTCGCAACCGCTGGAAGAGGCGGGACTGCTATTGTAGGCCCCGGAGGTCTAGCCTACACTCAACCAGGAGGACTCGCTGTAGCCGGACCAGCTGCAAGAATCGTAGCATTATCTTCCGATGCTGACCTCACATCAGTCGCTCATCGTCTTCAGGAACAAAGTAAAAAAGATGGTTCTATTGCACAATTATTACAAGCTATACCCGAAGGAAAAATTGTTGCTACTGGTCCTATTATTTATTACCATCCTAACAACCGATAGTCATTTCTAACTAACCCACATGTATCATATCTTCCTTCTCATTAAACTATTTCTCTTTCTCACTTACTAGATACTACGGACGAGGACGGCGAGATGGAGAGTGGAGCAGATCAATGAAGAGCTCAGACTATTACATATACAATGGCATGAATTTTCAGAAAACACCCTTGAAGTTTGAAGACACGACATTCATGCTCTTTGTAAAGCCAGTAGCTTATGCTTCGAATTCGCAAGGAACAGCTTTGGCGAATCCCATATCTCATGTTATAATAGCAAGGAATCAGAGCGGAACTATATTCCATGCACCTCAAGCAACCGCTGTCGCAGGCCCTGGAGGTGTGGCTCATGCACAATCAGACCTTTACCTATACGAATTTGTAGATCAATGATAACGGTATATGTTTAACTAGACTGTAAGAGTAATAAATACTCCATTTAGATTCGGAAATTACTTTTGACTGTCAACTTAAAATTAGTTTTCGAATTTTCGAACTTGGAATAACATAAGATGATGATGTAAAATGCGACAGTATAATAAATGTTAATTTTATTTGAAGTCATGATCGTTTTATTTTATTTGAAACACTTAATTATGATATTAATGTCAGGGTCAGTCATATTATATGAAGATTTATAATAAATGTAACAAAGTATATATCATTTTGCTAAACACGATTAAGATATTCGCTATGAATCTGGAACAAACCAGAATAGGTAGTTATTGTAGTTGTAAAAACATGACTATTAATAACGTAGACGACTGATATAAAAATTCCTCCACCAACAGACAAGTCAATTGATAGAATTATTATTTTAAGTTATGAATAATAAAGTCTAATCCGATAATAATTATGCAGAAATCCTTGTGATAGGTAACTATACTAAATGGATTGAACACAAATGTAACGGTGACGCTCACGCAAAAATACATAAGAATCGGGCAAAATTAGTAGAATTAATTTCCTATACACCCACAACTTCCCAAATGTGGAAATACTGTTACAATATTGAAACTCTCATTCATAGTCTTGTGCCTGTATACAATAATAGTCAAGTAATAAACTAGCCTGTTCAGAAAAAAGTAAAAAAAGCATTAAAATACAACAACACAAAGAAATTATTCAGAATCAGAAATGAATTTTCATCTGACGTAGGTATATGTGATCATAAGTATGAAATGAATGGAGAAGAAGAGTGTGTAAGGATCGTAACAGGTAGTGTTTGGAATATTTTTTGTATGTTTGTAAATCAACTAGAATCTTACCCCAGGTTTTTTATCTTTTTAGCGTAACAGTACAATACGTGCCGTTCTACGGTGGAGCCAAAGGCAAATACTTGGAAATTAAAAAAGATAACCTTGGCAGGATAACAGAAGAGAAAATAGTCGCAGAAGAAAACATCAGTACCGAGAATATCATGAAAGATGATGAAAACCTCCTTGCCAAAGTATTAGCAAAGAACTTGCAAGATCTTAAGACAATGTCAACAAATGTTTTGAAATTGCTTAATCGTGGTCGTAGGACTGGATCTCTGGGGGATACGGGAAAGAGTAGATTTAAAACTCAGCTGGCGTCTTTGAGTGAAACATCTTCGAACTATATCAAGCTGGTTGAAGAGATCAACGATGTTGAGAAGCTTTTCAAGAAGGATACCAGCGCAAGGGCACGAGATGAAGCAGTAGAAGACGAATACGTAAGTTGATGAAAATAATATCTTTCGTTTAACATGACAAATAATAAAACAATGCATCTCAATAAATAACTTACTTTAGTTGTAATACGAGTATTACAACACAAATTATTAGTCACTTTAAAGAAAAACACTAAAATAACTAATACTCTTGTAATTTTAATGCTTTCCATAATTGAATTGTACCAACAATACATTTGGCATCTATGGTAAATCAATGCAGTAATGAAGACATTCCTTACACAAGGAAAATAGAGAAAAAAATATTAAGAAGCAATCTAAGACTAAATATAACTAAAAATAGAAATCGGTTTTCATCAGATTGCTGAAGAGGGTGTTGGCATCGAATCTTCCAGTGACTACAATGATGAAGACAACGAGTTCTTTGATCACGGAACCATTGCTGAAGCTAAACCTTTTGGTAAGTCTTTGGTAACATTCAACTATTGATGATCGACAAAATTTTCCTTACCTAAATGTCATGTAAAACGGGGGAAGCATAGTGTTATTCAAACTTACTAAGCAGTCCATAGACAATGTCAATGATTAAAAAAGGAAAAAATAGATCTAGAAAAAGATACCCAAGGACTATTTATATTTCCTCTTATTACCAAAAGACCTTATATACATTTTACAGGAAATAGATGATCCTTTGATTATTTGTCTCTCTTTCTAGAGAATGTGGCAATTATAAACAGTTGGACATCACAGTGCTGCCAACGGAATACGGAGGAAGCTATAAAACAGCTACTGCGCTAGCGTTGTGTAGATGGTGCTATTATTGGTAGACAAGAGTTATCTTGATAGTATTTACTTTAGTCGCCAGATGTCGCTATGGTTATGAGTCTTTATAGGTTAAGCAATGAGTATGATCAGAGCTCTTAGTTTAGTCTATGCCTATATCTCAGATTTGAAAATAGAGACAATTGTTACTAAGTCGCAAGTTTAAAAATCAAAAATCAAAATCAAATGTTTTTATTTCACTAGCACTTTTCCCGCGACTTCGTCCGCGTGGGTTACGTACTTTCCTAATTCCCCCTTTTCACCTCCTTAAAGGTTAAATTTCCAAAAAACCCTTCTTAGTGCTCCCCTACATTATAATAGGAAGCCGTGTGCAAAATTACACATTCCTAGCCCCAGTAGTTTCGGCTGTACGTTGATATGTCAGTCAGTCAGTTCTCCTTTTATATATATAGATTAGCCATGAGGCACTTATAAAACGTCGACAGCAGGTGCAGGTTTGATTTTATTTTAACAGAATAACAATCATGAACAGCATAGATGTCAAAGCAAATGTTTCAAGTTCTACTTTCCGGGCCGCGAGATTGTCTACTAGGCTCCTTGGACTCTGAGCAGAGCTCCGCGGCTCTAGAACGCAAAGGACATGTAAAGGAACAGGGTGGTTTTTAGACTGTTAAGTCTCACAGTCACTTCCGTTCCACCCGGGGAAGGGGTTATCCCAAAATATAAGTGCTACTGACTAACCACTGCATCTTATTATTGACTTATTCCATTGCAAATTTTTCAGCGCCAAAACACAAGTTTGGAACTGTGAGCAATTGTTGCCAAAAAACTCTCGCTCTTTATTTCTTCCGGGCTTTAAAAACATAACTGGTGAAAGTGGAGTATGGTATACTTCAAGTTTTGAGAAAATACTGGTGATTATACTGGTTTTTTTTTTTAAATTACTCAAATATTATTTAATTAACTTCCAGGTCTCGCCATCATCGGAGACCACGGTATAGCAGCTTCAAGGCCGCATGCTACAGCTATAGCCGCATCAGGTGTAGCATTGGCCGCGCCCAAAGGCACGGCCATTGCCGGCGTGGACCCGGCCGCTTTGGGCATTACCTTAAATGTAAATCAGAAGAGGAATAATTAAGTATATATAAATGTTACACTCAGTAACTTTTTAAGTATTGAGAGAGTTTAGGGTTGTGCCTATTATTTGTTAGCATGTCATGCTCCTAGATGTGCTCAAGAGTTAAAAGAAAATAGTAAATAAGTTCTAACTTACTTGTTTATGCGAATGTTTGGATGGATCTTTGTAACTCACGCCAGAAAGTCTAAACCGATCTAGATGGAGACAC
Organism: Agrotis puta; assembly: GCA_943136025.2. NCBI lineage: Eukaryota > Metazoa > Arthropoda > Insecta > Lepidoptera > Noctuidae > Agrotis > Agrotis puta. The sequence continues at coordinate 4,159,603 of OW964168.2, forward strand.
AGAGATAGATAGTCATCTGGAACAACACATAGGTACCATAGATTATGTTTTCGTAGGATAATTTTTGACCACCACGCGGTCAAAGTACCTACCAACAAGGTACCTCTTACCTAGTACCTACTCAATACTTATTTGGCCGATGAAAAAAAGGTTTTCTCAGCAATAAAATTTAAAGGTTATTTATTTAGGGAATAGGATACAGTCAAGTCAAGTATACAACATAAATAATAGGCACGACTATCTACAATCAGAAAGTTTCTTGACTATGACTTATTAGTCATGCTTCTCTATAAGTAAGCATTCGGTGAAACTCGTACTTTACATATCAGTTTACTGGAGTCACAATTTACCAGGTGTATGTTCACCCTTAGAATAAGAGAACATAATATGCAGATGTTAGACTATCAAACCCAAATTCTCGAAAGCTCAGTCAAACTATGCAGGTTCCGAACAGAAAACCAGACTTTTTGAAGTATACTTCAAAAACTCGGTGTTCGCAAACAGATCTATCAGTATCGTGTGACTGTAGCAGGTTCACAATTTTACCCATCAATTTGGCTAATCGTTTTATACAGTAAAGAATAAAAATTATGAAAATTGAAACAATCATAAGTAGCCTACAATAATACCTTGATGTGACGGGACGTTTGTCTTGATATTATAGATTTATTATTCTTCAAAAGGGAAGGAAGTTGTACATCTGCATAATTTAGGAATTAGGTTTGCCATAATCGTGTGAATGAGTGTGATAGCAATGTCTTAAAGACTTAAAATTGTATTTATTATTTATTTATACTTAATTCTAATAAACTTTGCAATACGATTGACGTTTAATTTCATATGGAAATCCCTTTTTGATAAGACATTATGTCCGTTTGGCTACTGGTTTGCGTGCACACACATTCTACAATGTTATTTATGAGCATGTTATTGACATAAAGCGGGTACTCATGCAAACACCAGGCTACTACCACAGCGCAGGCATGAACGGCGAGTAATCGGTGACTCGCTGTCCGATCATGGACCGTGGCCGGGTCGACGTCGCGTCGTGATCCACTATCGCCTCAAAAAGCTGTCGGCAGCCGGCAGGCTTTGGCCCGTTATAGACCAAAGCCTGCCGAGGTCGCGGGACTATCAGGTAACAGTGGACCCGAAAAGTAAAGGGCTATTGAAGGACACCGAGGATTTTAGTCTGTACAAGTCTGACTGTCCCTCCCGCTCTGCCCTGGGTGGGAGGACTCATTTGATGATTTTACCACGATAAAAAAAAAGTGTACTCAGAAAACCTTTAATTTCCACGTAACAGGCTAGATAATAATAAAACAATATAACTCTCCAGGAAATAATAAACATACAATACAATAGGTAGAAATGTGATTCAAGTACGACATTCATGTAGGAAATCCCTAGTATTCAAATTTCAAAACGCATTACTAATCGATGATAATCTGGCTGTGTCACTTCACTTCGCAAGAACAAAAGTGCAAGCCCCGTTACTGTTTTTTCCTACATAATATCTTATACTACTTTTTTTTAAGGCGGTAAAATCATCAAATGAGTCCTCCCACCCAGAGCAGAGCGGGAGGGACTGGGACAAACCCACCACTCTATTCCCTAACCACTGCAACTCCTGTGCGCCAGAATCAACAGTGTCAACCAACCAGAAAAGGGCTGAGACAATGAAGCTCGACGTGTCCCGGAGAATGAATTTACCTGTCTTGGATCCTGCAACGAAATTAATCAGAAAAGAATAGTGGAGGAGTAGGAAAAAATATATGTTTCCACTTCGAGAGCGGGAGGGACTGTCAGACTCGTACTGACTAAAATCTACGGTCTCGTTCAAAAGCCCTGCACGTTCCGGGGTCACGGTAAATCGTGAGTCCCGCGACTCCGGCAGGCTTTGGCCCTCTAAAGGGGGGCCCCGTTATTATGCTGACACTCTTTGAGGCGCGCGTGGAAAACAACGCGCCGTCAACCCGGGCACGGTCCATAGTCGGACAGCGAGTCGCCCATTACTCGCATGTCGACTCCTCGCCGGACTACATAACACAGTTTTTGGGAAAACTAAGTTTACCAGTTTAAATGAATACCTAATACTGCCGAAGGTCTCAGCACAAGATTTTCATATTTTACCTACAGCGTACTTGAGTATTTACGGTGTTTATTGCATGGAAAATGAAAAAGCGCCTCTAGTGTACGTACGAACGAGGAACTATTTTTTTTTTCATCAAATTAACGTCAAAGTTAGCGCGGATGTCAAAAGAACGTGAAAAGTCGGATCTATGGTATTACAAGACTATTCAGGATATATTTTTATTACTGAAATAGAACCACAGGAAAAAATATCCGCACTTCATAAAAAAATACTCTGTATATACGTTCAGTATCTACGCAGTCATACTTTCAACCACTTTAAAATCCCAGCAGCGATACCCGATCGGTAAATACTTAAAACAGATTGCGGGTCAAAAAAAAGTAGGAAAAGTTGTACTACTACGAATTCTTCCTAAGTCTGCGATCTAATTATATACGTCATTTTTCAAAGTAAGTAAGACATTGACAGCACTTGAACATGGTTCAGATTTTCCGATCACGTTCAATTTTATTGGTCTACAAAACTAGCGATTTTTCTTTTCCATTCTGTCTGTCAGACTCGTACTGACTAAAATCCACAGTGTCCTTCAATAGCCCTTTACATTCCGGGGTCACGGTAATTCGTAAGTCCTGCGACCCCAACAGGCTTTAGCCCTCTAGAGGGGGGCCCTGTCATTTTGCTGACACTCTTTGAGACGCGCGTGAAACACAACGCGCCGTCGATCCGGGCATGGTCCATGGTCGGACAGAGAGTTACCCGTTACTCGCTGCCCGCATGCCCGCGCCTTCGGTGGCCGGAGATCGTCTGCCGATGACTGTCGCCGTGGGCGTCTACCACTGCGCCTGGGGTGGAGGTAGGACATTGTCCTCTCCCGCACGCGGCCCGCCTCCTCCTTCGCGAGCATGACTGCTTCGCAGAAGGAGGCGACCGCTTCCCACTCCGTAGCCATCCACGCCTTTTTTTTTTTTTTTTTTGTTTAGGGTGGCAAAATCATCAAATGAGTCCTCCCGCCCTGGGCGGGACGGAAGGGACTGTCAGACTCTTACTGACTAAAATCCACCCGTGTTTCTTCGGATGCCCTTTACGTTCCGGGGCCGCGGTATCCTGGATTAAGAAAAAAGCCGCGACCCCAGCAGGCATTTGGCCCCGTAAGGGGCCCCATCGGTGACGCGTGAAACACGACGCGCCACCGACCCGGGCTTGGTCCTTGGTCGGACGGCGAGCTTACCCATTACTCACCGTCCGCAAGCCCGCTCCGCCGCTGTGCCCTCTGCTGTTCAGAGGGACACGCGTTGGAGCATCCACCCGACAGGCTATTCGCATACGGGCAAAGAGACCCCTTAGGCACACAGTACCTAAAAGAGTTTTTGCCCGCATCCCAGGGTGCACCGGCCCGAAAAACTGGTCTTCCCCCCGGACGTATCCGAAGGGGAACTCCAGTCCACGGGCGCACGTGGAGGTTTCCTGTCTTAGCACCCCAGCCATCCACGCCTAGTTAAAAAATTCACCCCGTATATTAAGATTAAATCATACAAGATTAAACTAAAATTAATACCAATTTAATAACAAATTACGTATGCCTTACTCACAGTCTCCCATACATACAAATCGCCCACGCCCAGTTTATTTAAAAACCATTTATTTTAGTGCGTAGTAAAATGAATTAATAAGGTATTTATAACACAAACTATTACCAATACCACGTGTTGTTTATATTTACATTATAACTTGATCAGTACATACGTATGTTATACTTTTTCTCTTGCGCTACTGATTATAAATAGAGCATTTTACATAATTCACGCCATCTTGGAATAATTTGAGCATAGATGTTTATGTGCCATTGATATTATGCTCAATTTCATGTCGTGGAAAATTGCTACAAGAAAAAATAGTGATACAGCTTCTATGGAAGAAAAGATTTCTAATTTATCTTTTTTTAATGAGACACTTTAAAACTTATCTCTGATGTAATTTTTAAGATCTATGTATCCTACATGCGTATGAAGTTTCATTTAAATCAGTTCAGTGATTTATATAAATAAGAATTTAAAAGATTAAATAGATAATGCATAAGAACATAAGAGAGCCTCTACTCAGCTTGGGACCACACAGAAAACCTGCCAATCCTACCTTTCTAGAAAAACCCAGTAATCCACATTGATTCAGGTCAAATAAATCCCTTTGACGCATATTAACAAACGTCATTTCAAACATCCGACCGAATCACGGTTGCTTATTTACGGGAACGAGGCAACTGACCGCAAGTAAAAATATTAACTCTTCACCTTTGTGAGTCAACGTCAAGAATCTTCAGAAGAACACTGACTTGCAATACGGTTCTAGGAAGTCTTTAATACTTGCATTGTTCTGGTTTACCTCAATACAAGTATATGAAGAGAAAAACAATACAAAATCCTGCCTGTCTGCTTTCAGTTATTTTATTTTTTACGTAGTAAAATCATCAAATTAGTCCTCCCACCCAGGGCGGAATGGGAGGGACTGTCAGACTCTTTCTGACAATGTACTTGTCCTTCAATAGCTTTTTATGTTCCAGGTTCACGGTTAATTGGTAAGACAGTTCCGCTATCCTCCAATTATCGTTAACATAAAATTGTACACTTTACAAGTATCTGCGCTCACTCACGAGAAATCTCTGCTCTTATACCCTCATAGTCCGATCAGGATCGAGACTCATATGCCATCGGCTATCCAACACAACCGGGCTGAGATCAGGCGGAATACTTTGCAAAGCATGAAGTTGGAGACGTTATATCGGCAATTTCTATTGTACTAGATGTGAGCTGCACACATTCGATGTAGCGATGTATTAAAAATGTAAATGAAATGTGTGTGTGTATAAAAGAAGAGTTCTTTCAGTTGTAACTCTTTCAGCTCGAACAATCTTTGCAATTTGTTTTTAATATACATTAATGTTAGGTATTTCCTTATTCATAAAAGAAAAAATAATGAAGGGCCTTGTGTTGCCGACCGCTGGTTGAAATGATTAAAGGTGGCACATTTAGGTGCCTTTATGTGTTAGTGAAAATAGATTGTAATAATTGCTCCCAACCTTCTTGTGACTCGTCGACTATAAAGGGAACAATGAAATACCTAGAGTAGACCACTTATTACCGTTTCCATAATTTCTTAGTTCACAAAACTTTTACATTTTACGTAATTTCCATAAGTAGTCTAGTAAAGAAAGAAATATGGTGTTTGCATTGTCTGAGTGGCGGGTCAATGACACGATATTATGTCATACGAATATTAGTTGAAAATGTATGTAAATGATGGTTTTATTGTCTCTTTTTGTGTAGTGGTTATGAAGTAACAACTTATCAAACAATATAGAATAGGGTACTCATTAAAATTATGGTGTCCGTTTTATGAAGCTTTCTAAAGAAGTAACAAATAATTAAAACAATAAGATGTTAGTCCTTTTTTCAGAAAAAATCTGTTTTGACTTAAAAAAATGTCTTGTGTTTTTGTTTATAGACCAATCAATTGCAACAGTTGATCTTGTAAGCGTTATTAATTTTGCAACAATTTATCCATTTTACTCAACCTTTACTTAAATACTACTACTTTAGTTAAAATCCTACAACACATTTTGTTGCGAATGGGGAAAACTTGTATACATAGAAAGTTATGTAATAGTTTACTCCTTGGTTTCCTGTGTTCCTAATTTATGAATAACAGGCGTTCAACTACGTTTTTTTTTTTTAATTTCTCTATGATATTTTTATTATTAATGTTATAAATTAAGAAAATAACATAAAATATTTCCAGTGCTGAGACAATCATAACAGTTCTTGTGCAAGGCCGTCATTCAGTGGATCACACGTCGTCAATTTTTATTATAGAACGTATCGATTTGCATAGTCTCATAATGTTTTTCTTCATTGTTTTGAGAGCATTGGTAATGATATAAAATACTTTCATAAAGTAAATTGCCTATGATGCGGCCGTTTTAACTGAGTCAACACTGCCCAAAATGATACATGATTAAATTCTTCCTTGTCCAGCCAACATCCTTAAATCGTCCAGAAATCTTGGAATCAAGAATAGACAAGACTACTCGTGATATAATTGTCCCGTCGTTTTTGGATTCCCGGGTCTCACTTCTAAACTGGGTCAAAATTTTCAAAAGGTTATAGGCCCAGCACTGGGCCCGCGTGGTGGAGTATGGTCCATTCCTTCTCATAGAAAGGAAGCCTGTGTCCCAGCAATGGGAACATTTTTGGGGTGGGGTCACGGTAATCCCTTGGTCCCGCGACTGCGGCAGGCTTTGGCCCTCTACAGCAGTGTTCCGCAAAGTGTGTGCCGCGGCACACTGGTGTACCGTGATCATTAGTTGGTGTGCCGTGGAAAAATAAGGTTATCTTATAAAATTATTTTTAGTAAGAAAAATTTAGACCGTCTATGCTCCTACCTAATACCTTTTCTGAAATTTAAAGTTTAAGTTTGTTGATTAATAATAAAAGTTGATTAATATAACTTAAAAACTGTTTTTTAATTTGTGGTGTACCTCAATTTTTTTTCGTTTTCCTAGGTGTACCTTGAACACAAAAAGTTTGCGGAACACTGCTCTACAGGCCCCGTCACTATGCTGTCAATCTTTGAGGCGCGCGTGGAACACAACGCGCCGTCGACCCGGGCATGGTCCATGGTCGGACAGCGAGTTGCCCATTACTCGCTGCCCGCATGCCCGCGCCTACGGTGGCCGAAGATCGTCTTGCGACGTCCGACGCCGTGGGTGTCTACCACGAAATGGGAACATTATAGGCTGGAAATAAAAATGATGACGCTTCCACTGCGCCACTGTGCTTTGTTGTACGAGAATTTTATAAGTAGGTTTCATTGTGAAAACCTCCATTTGTAGCTGGCCGTTTAGAATGAGTAAGAAAAAGTAAATTGTCTTAATGACGGATGTTTTTATGATTGCCGAAGTCTGCCGAACTGAAACGACGTAAGACGATGCGGGGTGTTAGGTATTTTCGTTACGGAATTTCTTGATTCGGTCGCCGCGCTCAGAGCCCGCGATTGAAGCTTTGCAATAGCTTAAAAACTGTTGAAATCAAATAGAAGAAGAATATTATAAGTCCAAAGCATGTCAGAGGCCTGTGGTGTTCCCAGAGGTGATTTAATACAATAGAACTCTGACAGAGAACGGCCTCATACAAAGACGAAAAAAAAAGAAAAAGAAACCATATTAAACAAATAAAGCGAAAATGAGTAAGATTAATATATTAACTAGAAACTTTCTAAGTTTTCAACCGTCGTTTTAGAAATATAAAGCTAGATTCTTCTATACCTAAGTTTATGCCAATTTTGGTATCTTGCCAACAATACCCATACGTAGAACCAAGGAGACTGTTTGTTTGTTCGTGCATATGATCATTTGCCGACAGTCATCGCTTACTTATCTTTCAATACATCAATGTTTCCTAGTTCTTGACAATGTACTGATGAAGATGGATGTATGGAGCGTCATGGATCAAGAATTTATTGTCAGTAATTAAATAAATACATTCTTTTTGTACCATAAAATAACCGCCATAGCATTAGGTAGCATGAGAAGTTTATGCGGTCTTCCCCAATGTCCTTTCTTTGTTTTTAGGATTCTGTACCCAAAGGGTAAAACGGGACCCCATTACTAAGACTTCCCTGTCCATTTGTCTGTCTGCCTGTCCGTCTTTCACCAGGCTGTATGCTCATAAACTGTGATAGTTAGACAGTTGAAATTTTTACAGACGATGTATTTTTATTGCCGCTATAACATCAAATACAAAATAAAACAGAATAAATAAATGTTTAAGTGGGCTCCCGTACAATAGACATGTTTTTTTATAATAAACTAGCTTTTGCCCGCGGCTTCGCTCGCGTAGAATTTGGTCTACCTCATTAAGTTACGTGACATACTTATATTTTTTTATGTAACTTCACATCGTACATCCCAGATTTCTAACTTCAAAATTAGTTTCCATACAATCTTTGAACACCTATACCTAATATTTAGAGGCAATCTCTTGAGAGTGGAATTATCTGAATTCCTTTCTAAGTGCTCATTATTTTAGAGGGCCAAAGCCTGCCGGGGTCGCGGGACTTACGGATTACCGTGACCCCGGTACGTAAAGGGCTATTGAAGGACACCGTAGATTTTAGTCAGTCAAGTCTGACAGTAATGGGTGGGAGGACTCATTTGATGATTTTACCACGATAAAAAAATAATAATAGAAATCAGCAAATTTCAAAATTCTACCAGTGGTTTCTTCATCAATCTTTACCTGTATGGTGTGTTTATAAAAAGTAGCCCTATGTCCTTCCCCGGGCTTGAGATGATCCTATCCAGCACAAACGGATTATTAAACACTGACTAATAAACAGGTCGGACCAATGTTACTTGCATTTAATCACTACATAGTATAAAACAAAGTAGCTTTCTTTGTCCCGTGTAACGATCGAACTCGTGTAACGATCGACATCATTGCGCGATCACCGCCATCTATCGAGCATAAGGACCACTCGACATATAGTACTAATAGAATTATCTATACTCCGTTCATCATCTGCCTAGCGTTTTTCTCAACTATATTGAGGTCGGCTTCCAGTCAAACCAGATGCAGCTGGATATCAGTATTTTACATGGAGCGACTGCCTGTCGGACCTCCACAACCCAGTAACTGGGTAATACTATACCCCATGGTAAGACTGGCTGTCAGACTTTAGAGCTTCTGACAGTAACGACTGTCAAAGATCTTCAAATGACAGCCGGTACCAACGGTTTTACGTGCTTTCCGAGTGCTTTTTACCCATCCACAGACCAACTTCGGCAAGCGCAGCTTAACCCGTAAAAATATATATAATAAAAAACTTTTTCCGCCTTCAAAAAGAACCACAAAAAAGGGTAAAATAATCTACAAAATAACTTTTATTTCGGAAGTCGATGGCTTTGTTATTTTTTATTTCATTGTTTTTTTTTGCCACCGACTTCCGAAATAAAAGTTATTTATTTTTCGCTTTTTAGTTAAAATATTCAACCCAAATTCTTGCCAAATACATACCTATAATATTATCCGTAGCACTGGTAATAACATCCCTCATGTACACAATAAGCTAATAAAATTCCCTATCTCAAAAACTACTGAACCGATTTTGATGAAACTTGCAATATTCCCTAAGTTGAACAATACCTAGCACAAAAAAAAAAAGAATTATTTAAATCGGACGTGAAGTTCCGGAGATATGCGAACAATGAATCAGTCGATGCCTACTCCTTACTGTTAAGGAGTTGTACCTTCCATCATCAGCTCAGCTACATAAGATGATGATTACCATACGCAAGTACTTAAATTACTTCATAAGATTTACGAAAAACGATGCGTGGGCCTATAAAATTTGAGGGTTGCCCTCGATTTCTCCAAGATCCAATCATCAGATCCTGATTTGGTGACAATGGGACCACACGGGAAGCACCAGCTTTCAAACAAAAAAAGAATCATGAAAATCGGTTCACCCAGTCGGTCGTAATGCGGTAACAAACATTAAAAAAAAATACAGTCCTCCTTTTTTTGAAGTCGGTTAAAAACTATCCTATGTCCTTTCTCAAGTTCCAAACTATGTCTGTACCAAATTTAACACTAATCGGTTCAGTAGCTTAGGCGTGAAGAAAAGACAGACAGACAGACAGACAGAGTTACTTTCGCATTTATAATATTAGTTTGGATAATAGTACGGAACCCTTCGTGCGCAAGTCTGACTGGCACTCGGCCGGTTTTTATTTTAATCGTTGAACTTCTTACTTACTGATATTGGGCGCATCGAATGGTTTTGAGTGGACCATTCGATGCACCCAATCAGTTGTCAATGTATGCAGTTATTCGTTCAGAAATTGTTTCAGTGTTTTGTAATTACATTGAAACACTAACCTCATCTATTTAAAAATTATATTATATAGATTTATGGACATGATTTTTGTGCGTTATATTATTAACAAAAGTGACCCAAATCAATACTTACTGCGATGCTATTCTCTATGGATATAACCTTGTGTGCAGCGCTGCCCCGGCGAAGTTTGTAACTTAATTTTGTTGCTGGGTCACCACTTAAGAATAAACACTACTTACTTAAAAGATTTTAGACTAACATGGTCACTAACACTGTTATTAAGATTTAAAACGGGATTTTTTTTAAACCGCTTTAAATCTTAACACTACTTGTCGACGATTTTCTTTTAAACACTGTTTAGCTTTTACTGTTTATTATGCCACTTACGTGATATCTTCCGTAATTGTTCATTAATTTGAGTTCCCGATATTTCGAAGCTGTTGCAAGCGCCATGATCGCGGGTTGACTGGAAAATGCGGGTGGATGAAAATATTTTTTTAGGAACAAACAAATCATCTTGGTACCACAAAATAATTCACAAACACGGAAAAATCCCGTAAACTGAATTATCAAGCTAGCAGTGATTTCCAGTGAAGATCACACGTCATTTTGTTGTGATCACTGGGATAAGATGATACTTTTTTTTAATTTTTGTGGAAAAACAATTGAACAGTGTTTTATTGTTTTAAATTCTAAACTTACGTTTTTAAATAAAGAATCTAAAAAGAAGAAGAAATCATAATTTAATCTACCGTAACAAAAAAGATTTAGATTTTTCAAAGTGATCGCATTTTTTTTTATGTGTGTGTATGGATTATCTAGTTAGTCTAGATCAGGGTTTTTCAAACTTTCGACTCCACAAACCCCTGTTAAAATTTCCACAAAGAAAATAATAAAATTGACTGTTGAACAAAATAAGGTTTTTATTTGAATAAAAGGTAACAATTAAAGGTAAAATAAAGTGCTAAAACAAATATTTTTTTATTAATATTAATGTAATGGATTTGCTTATTTCTTGTCGCAAATGGATTCAATTTTAGGAGTAATTTTGGGCAATTTTAACCTTAATTCTGACTCGGTGTCAAGTCGATTTCCGTATTTAGTTGCGCCATGTGTGCCGCGCGCGCCTGCCAATGATCAAGCCATCATTACGTAAATCTTGTCGCGAACCCCCTGTCGTGGATAGGCGAACCCCTAAGGGTTCGCGTACCCCAATTTGAGAAACCCTGGTCTAGATCATCAACTTAGGTGTCAAGTTCGCCAACTTATACAGTCACACAAACAGGTTTCTGTTTATTTGTCAAACAATAGCTATTTAGATCATCTTTATGGATATTTAGTAAGAACTGCGAATATTTTAACTATTGTTCTAGTGTGTCTCAATAATTGACCTAGTTTCATATACTCTTAAAGAGCATTTTTCAAATTCATTTTTATTTGACAATGAATAGAGAATACAGTACTGTATGTGTCGTAGGTTACCTGTTAAGACAGTGAGTGAGACAGGGGACCTCGCCAAGTTGCTGACAGCTCTTGGAACACAACGCGCCGATGATCCGGGCATGGTCTATGATCGGACGGCGAGTCACCCATTACTCGCAAAGTGGAGTAATGTTAAAAAGTATAATATTATTGTCATCTATTAGTGGCTTAATGGTAGCTTCCCACCTGCTTACTTCAGTTGACTCACGAACGTGAGATTAAAAACATGATATTTTCTTAACTGAAGTGAATAACATTCCTACTTCATTTAAGATGCATTTTTTCGTCATGGTTTCGTCTGTGTAGTTTCCCATGGACAGTTCGTTGATTTCATATATTAGCAAATTCTTGACTTACTTATTATGTTAGTAATTAAATTAAGGTCAACTCAATCATTAGCAGTCTTACTACAAAATCACATCTGAAACATCTGTTTAACACTTGTCTAAAACAACTGTCGACATCAAAACGGTATTTGACTTTGATATACCTAAGGGTCGTTTTGCAGTAACACCTTTTTTTTAGACAAGTGTTTAACAGATGTTTAACCGTTTGTGGTATGACAGTTATTATCTTAAATCTTAAGTACAAGGAATCTCAGTATCAGGCAAGGATCTTGCATAGGATATCTAAACCCCATTCCGAAAGAGTTTTCTTCCAAAAAGTTACCACAATACCCTTAAAGCCTGGCTTTACTGCTTACTTATCCGTACGGTCGCGGGACTGTACGATTTACCGTGACCCCGGAACGTAAAGGGCTATTGAAGGACACCGTGGATTTTAGTCAGTACGAGTCTGACAGTCCCCCCCGCTCTGCCCTGGGTGGGAGGACTCATTAGATGATTTTACCACGATAAAAAAAAACTTATCCGTACAGTGTACATCACCTACCTCAATCTTTCAAATTTCTTGAATAGATTTTCAACCTTATCACAACAGTGGGAGGTAAATTTTCGCTGGCATCTGTACCTGCATAAGTCATAATGACAATATCGCTAAGAGCCTTCCGCTACATACATTTAATCATTTACATATTATGTTGTTATCAGTGTGAGTCTTACTCTCCACAGCCAAAATTTTTCGTGTGTGTGTGCACGCGCAACTACAATCTCAGCCAAAGGTATTCCGTACTTCACAGGATACAAAGGTATTCGGAAACAGATTTATCAAAAACTCTGCCCATAAAGCCGGGTGTATACTTATCCCTATAGCGTACGCACGCAACTCACGCGTCTCATATAAGCGCGTGCCGACCGGGCGGCGTGTGCGCATTGTTACTCTGAACATTATAGTGCGCGGGTCCAATCGTGTTGTGAATTATGGCTGTTTATTTCGTAAGTATTTTTCAAGTTTTTATTTTTATGGTAATTAATTGCAGGAAAATTGGGGAAAGCTGTTTAAATATTTCTCAGACTTTTCAGTAATTTCTTAAAATCTTTACTTATATTATAAAGCTGAAGAAATTGTTTCGTTGAATGCATTTACCTCAAGAACTATTGGTTTACGGCAAAATAATAACATACTTATATTTATTTTTGTCGGATAGTCCATTTTTCGAGGAAGGCTATATACTATAACATCACACTACGACCAAAGGAACGGTGGTAAAACCGCGGGCAACAGTTAGTTGTAGGATATTTGTGGATTTAAATTCTAATTACAATCATTTAACTTATTTTTTACAGTATTTTAAAATATTATAACAAAAGTTAACAGTATTTACATTTCAATAAAGAGTTTATTGACCTAAGATTTTGTTAGTATAACTTTACAACAGTGAGTTCTTAGAATACAAAATTGTATAATATTGTTAATTCTAAGGGATATCTTCCAGACAGCTTTTAACACCTTCGGATCTCTAAGAATCTATAACTTATTGTGTGAACTATAAAAATAATTACTATTATTTTATACAATTTGTCTCACTATAATGACACATTAATATAGTGGTTATAAGCGCAACTGCTACAAAGAGTTCTGGGTTCAATCACTTTTGATGCCCGATCAATGTTCTCACTTAGATTTACCTCATCATAGTAATTAAAATGAGATTGAAATAAGAGTGTTTTCTGCTTACCCGTTCGGAGAATTTATACGCAAAATTGTGTTATGTAATTAACCAATCTTCCTACTAACTTATTTTCATAATATTACGTACAATAACTTCAACAATTTATGTTTGATGAAAACATCTATCCATTTCGCAGAAACAGTTAATAAACAAATAATATTTTCATATTTTCGTTAAAACTTGGTGACTGTGAGTATCGTAGCAAAAATACAGCCCTAGGTAAAAATAAAACATCAACCATGTTCACAAAATTAAAAGTAAAAAACGACGGGTTGCACTCTGGGAGTGCCGGCAGAAGTGAAAACTTGAATAGTAATAAACACACACGAACATTCGCGCAAGCGCCCTGCGCCGTCTTACGAATTTTCGATCAGGTCACGTGTCCGACGCGAGGAAAGGTTTTTGAAGTTTTCACTTCAAAAACCTTTCCTCGCCCTAAGAATTTCTCCTGTATCGTGGAGAGTTCTTACAAACATTGAAATCCACATACTGAAAGCCAGAATGTCAACTTATTGATCAAAAATATTTGTTCCGTGCGGGAATCGAAAGCGATACTCAGCATAGCAGTTAGCCATTGCGCCAACCGTGCCGTACCGTGTCGTCGCTTTCAATTTTAAAATAAATCAAATCGTCAACTTTTGACTTCTCATAAAATAATTTTGCAGACAATATATTTTCGTAGGTATGTGTGAGTATTCGGGCTTCCTTGACGGGTAGAGAATAGATATTGAATTTCAAAGTTGCACTTTACACTTTTTTCAAAAGCTTGCAATGTTATAATTGTAATTAAATTCATACATCAACATAATTTTTCGAGTGGGCTACATTGAGCTCTGATTATAACTGGCAAATAACTTTTTTTTTGTAATAAAAATCCCAGAAAAAGGAAAATTTTCCAGTAACAATTTCTGCAAATGGTGACTACGGGAATATAAACAACAAGGATTTCATATATTCCCGGCTTTCCCGTTGTGTAGTGAGTAATCATACATTGCAATTGTGCATAAATTACTATAAAACCTTTTCCCTATGGTAACAGGCAGAAAGCACAGAACGCATAGATGAGATGATGAATTATGACAACCAAAATGACCAAAAGAGATATTTTTTAGAGAATAAAAAAAAGTTACGAAACAATACAAAACTTTTTGAAATGGTACATTTTCTGAATTATCTTCTGACAATAGGGAACAAAAAAGAAACGTGAGTATTTTCATAAAAAGAAAATATCAAAAAAACTTTATTCTAATCAAAAAGTTTTATAGCAGAGCGTGGTTTCGATCCACGGACCTCTGGGTTATGGGCCCAGCACGCTTCCACTGCGCCACTCTGCTCATGAAGACTAGTGCCGAAATTGGCGACTACCTACTAGACGGCACAAGAACTCATATTATTTGGCAAAGTTCCAATAAACGTGCCAAAATTCTAATTATCCCACGGTAACGTAACGTAATACCCATTTCTGAGTCAAGATCAAGATCCGTTTAATTCTTGATGATTTCAAATCCTTCTGTGAGAAATTCCTGATAGGTAAACCATAAGAACTTATAACTGGTGGATAATAAAAAATATTAATAATAAAAGAAAGTTTAAAAACAAAGATAATTTATTAATTTTAGTAACGGTCTGTATAATGTCATATTTATATGACGGCGAAATCAAAATAATCTTTTGAACAAACAACATTATGATGTAATTGATAATAATTATGATAACAATAAAGTAGCACAAAATTAAAATCTATTCTATTCAGACAATACAAAAACAATGTCCTCTGTTTTTAGATTTCGTTTAATTAAAATATAACAAAAATCAATTTATACAATACACAATGTAATACACGCTGTGCACTGCGATTTCCCAACGCTTGATTCGTGAGAGTCATAGCTTGTTAATACAATAGTTTAAGTATATAGGGATATTAAATACAAAAAGTAAGTATTTCGAAAATCTGACTGGTTGATAATGAGTTAAGCATATTCAAACAAACATTTAAATATACGTGTTGAATTGAGACCTCTACCTTTACCTTTTTATTTCGTCGGTTAAAACTCTTTATCTTTATTATATTAATACAAATATAAAAAAATAGAACATCATTTTAGCTAAATCAGTTCACTTAACTACTGGTCAAACAACTGGTTCTTAATTAACAATTTGTTAATAATCCCAAACATGCTTTAACTAATGGTTAAAAAAGGAATAGGAAAAGAAATAGTTAGTTTAACTACTAATCAAAAAACTCGCCCTAAGTCGTAAAAGAAATAGTTTAACTACCAATCAAAAAACTCGCCTTAAGTTGTGTACTTGGAGAAACATAGCACTAACTTGCTTTACGTAAAACCGGGTCGCATAAGAGTAGTATATAGGCACAGTCAACGACGCGCGTCCCTAACTGTCCTCACACATAATTACGTCCAAATTACACTTTTGAGCTTGCGTTACACTATGTTGCAATAAAAGGAATCATTCAGACACTTACTTACCTCCATGCCTCGTGTTAAAGTGCGTGTGACAGATTGTGTCATTGTTTTGCAAGAATTTCGCAAGACGAACGATGTGTTAGGGAAAATCACGGTGGTCTTAGTTATCTGATGAATAAACTGGTTAACTTGTTATGTCGTTTTAGAGGACAATTTGGTGAGGATTCTAAGTCGTCTATTTTTGCGCTGCTTGCGAAATATGGAGGATTTTGAGTGTCGGTAGTAAGTGGCATTTAAATTACCAGGCAACTCGGGTCAACTTTAAGTCAGACGTAATAAATTATATTTTTACCATTAAAAGTTTTAAGATCGCTTTTTTAACAAAATTTCACATTATTAAAACTTTCTGTTGGGAGACGATTAATAACTATTTGCATAATTTTCACATTTTCAGCCATTTTCTTTTTCTATTTTTGTGGACAGGGTCATTAACACGTTCCAATTCCACTACATTTATTTTATTTGATATTATATCTAATTTCCATGTTAGTAACCTAAATAACTTTTTCTGAATATATTAAAAAATAATTTAGTTGCATTGGTGAAATAAACCACTCTAACAATGAGTTGAACTCCCATACACATTTTTTTAACTTGAAGATAACCTGAAAATTCACCAAAACAATAGCATTTCTCAGACAATGCTCCAATACAATTAACTTATCAACCTTGTATAGTTCTCAGTTGTTGAACAACTTTAGGACGGAGTTGAACGATCCCTTGATGTGTCACTCAGACGAAACTGAGGTGCCAAGGTCAAGGGCACCATGTTACATGAATTTTATATCACGTAAAAGTTATGTCAACTTCAAGGAAATCTTTTTGGAGAATCAAGTTCAATGTTTTTGTTCCTATAGAATCTTTACTGCATACATGATAAATAAACGCCATTTTATTTCAGCTAGTCATATAATGCCTCAGTTTTTAGCACCTGATGGATACTCACATAAATATTTTTTAATTTTTCTACGAGTATATTTTTAACGGACTTTTGGCATGTAGCCTTTTTTTTATCGTGGTAAAATCATCAAATGAGTCCTCGCACCCAGAGCAGAGCGGGAGCGACTGTCAGACTCGTACTGACTAAAATCCATGGTGTCCTTCAATAGCCCTTTACGTTCCGGGGTCACGGTAATTGCGTGAGTCCCGCGATCTTGGCATGTAGCCTTAGTCGAAATTTACGGGCTTTCATTGTGCCATTTTGAATTTTCAACACAATTTCTACGTACAATAAAATTTCTTAAATGTTTACCCTTCTATCGTTGCCATTTAATCATCTGATTTACAACAACGTATCAGCACTTTTTTTTATGTATACTATTTTTCTTATGTATAAAAAGTAAAACTTGCTCCAAATAACAGCAAGGTCACAACATCACATCGTATGTGACAAATTCCGTTTACGATCACAATGGCCACGAGTCCACTCGTCCAAGAGTACAGGCTGTATGATAATATAGTAAGTGGGTGAAGGTTCGTACATCACTCACATACTAATGTGACGGCTACTTACCTCCAGGCTTCCTTCCGTTCCGTGTCGTCAAATTACGTAGATGTGTCTGTCCGGTGAGATGATGATAGGATGCTGTGTGTGATTTGTGTGGTGTGTTCTTGTAAGATGTAAGGCCCTTCGTACACAAGGCGACGCAAGTTTCAGATACCTTTTAAATGTAGTTATTAAGTTACGTCTCTCTAGTTGATTATTTAAAGTAATTTGTGGAAAACGTAGTGGGTAGCATATTTATCATAGTTTATTTGTAAGCCTTGTTGTATATCTGTAATATGTTACTGTTTGTTTTACCTTAATAAATAAATACCTTACGACTTCGGTATCCAAGCGGCTGTCGCAATACAATCCATAGAGGTTCATACACAGGCCAATAGATGCCAAAGTCGTAAGGTATCGGAGACTAGCGTCGCCTTGTGAACGAAAGGGCTTAGTGTCTAAACACACTATGCCGAAGTTACGCGACCGAAGTTCAGCATAATTACGCCTGCAATGCTATTTGAATTACTGACGACACACTATGCCAAAATTACGTCGCGTCATAGCGTACAGCCTAACTTCGGTCGGGCGTAAGTTCAGCGGCAACTTATTCTGTGGCCACACATTATACGCGACCGAATTTCGGTTCGATTACCGACGAAGATCCGGGGGCGGGGAGCAGCAGGGAGCCGGGCGCCAAATTTCTGCCGCGTTAGTTCGGCACTTATGGTGTGTCATTTCAGCCAAATACGTCGGAACGTAAAATCAGCCGCCGAACTCCGGTCGCGTAACTTCAGCATAGTGTGTTTAGACACTTAGTCTTGTCGTTCAAAGATTTTTTTATGATCGTGAAACTGTTCACCAAGAGGTACAATGCATTGTTTATCTTAAAATCGATAATTATTATCGCTCTTACTTACTCATTGCTTACTAAAAATTGTTTTTGGACTACTGTCTGTAAACGCTCCTTAGTTTTCTAAGTTTTAAAACTAAAACCGTGTCTTAATCACGGATCAAATAGTCGGAAACGGTTTTAATACTTTCCCATCTTAGCTAAGAAATATAAAAAATAACTTCAGAGAGATGTACCTTTTTTTTCGTTGTAAAATCATCAAATGAGTTATCCCACCCAGTACTTTCAGACTTGTACTGACTAAAATCCACGGTGTCCTTCAGTAGCCCTTTACGTACCGGGGTTACGGTAATTTGTGAGTCCCGCGACTCCGGCAGGCTTTGGCCCTCTACAGGCCCCGTCACTATGCTGACACTCCTTGAGGCGCGCGTGGAACACAACGCGCCGTCGACCCGGGCATGGTCCATGGTTAGACAGCGAGTCGCCCATTACTCGCTGCCCGCATGCCCGCGCCTACGGTGGCCGGAGATCGTCTTGCGACGTCCGTCGCCGTGGGCGTCTACCACTGCGGCTGGGGTGGAGGGAGGACGCTGTCCTCTCCCTCACGCGGCCCGCCTCCTCCTTCGCGAGCATGACTGCTTCGCAGAAGGAGGCGATCGCTTCCCACTCCGTCTCGCCCCGCAGCATGGCCTCGACCAATGCCGGGCGCGAGAGGTCTCCGCCTATCGTCGTCGTGAAGACACGGCGGTGCTCTGCCCAAGCGGGGCAGTCCTGCACCGTATGCTCCACCGTGTCCTCCGGACGATCCTCGCAGAGAGAGATGTACCTATTACATTCTTGAGAAAGACCTAAATCCTTAATATTAATTACTATATCAATACTCTTCTCTTCCTCAGAAATCTAAAGAACACAAAAACCAAAAAATATTTAAACGAAGTGAAGCAATTACACAGTTCATTAAACTTTATTCGATCATCTACACAAAATATATAAATCACTCAAGGATCTTGCACACCTTAATATCAATAAAGATAAGTGCAATACACCAATTAACTTCGATTAGTGAGAAAAATCAATAAAGATCACTCTCAGAACAAACGTAATTATGAATATTATGTATGACAGATAATTAATACGAATAAAAACGCGAAAGAATGCCTATGATAATTGAGTAAAGTTCACTAAACGTGAACACTTGGTGTTGGTTTTACTGCAAAACAACATCAACGTTTGATTCGTGGTCAACAAAATGGTAATCATAATCATAAATCTTTATTTTTCTCCACATCAAGAAATTACAGGCACTGGTTAACTTGTACAATATTAAATAGAGAAAGGTGTCTGAAATAGGAAGATCCTGTGGTACAGATCACCTCACCAAATTGGATATGACATTTCAATAGTAGTTAAGATTTCACTTGAGATTTTTTTTTAAATATTCCACAACTTTCACACAACGCCATCTAGTCCCAAGCTAAGCAGAGCTTGTGTTATGGGTACTAGACTGATAAACATACTTAAATATTTCTAAATACATACATATTTTAGATAAATTATACCCAGATACAGAACAAATGATCGTGCTCATCACACAAACATTTGTCCTGGGTGGGAATCGAACCCACGACCTCCGGCATAGCAGTCAGGGTCACTAACAACTAGAGCAACAGGCCTGTCTTGCGTGATATTCATTATGCACTCTGTATATGCAAGAGCACTAGTTCCGGCTACAAAATGATATAAATCACGTAGAAATCATGTTATTTCCCCGTCCATTGTACTGGAACCATTAAATAATATGTTACGAATTAATTGGCAGTGCGTAACCGAATTACAGGCTGATTTCAATAACGGCGTGTGTAATTTCACGGTTGTTTCTTCATTGTGGAATATTGTTTTATGATCTATTGAGTGGGTCATCACATCATCTACAGCCTGAATTCACCCCTTTTGGGATGAAGGCGTGTTTTTTAGGCCCACACGGTCCTGTGCGAACTTTTACCAAGTTTTTCTTCAAACGACGTCAATCCCGTCTGCCAATCTAGCTTCGTCCTTTAGTGGAGACCTCGACTTGGCAAACGTAGTGTGGGACGTCCGCCGGCCAGTTGGAGTGACGACCTGCGAAGGGCGGCCGGCAGAGACTGGATGAGGAAAGCTCAAGACAGGGCCCAGTGGCGCACATTGGGAGAGGCCTATGTCCAGCAGTGGACGAATACAGGCTGATGGTGATGATGATGAATCTAGCTCCGCGGATATCTAAAGTTTAATTTCCCTTGACAACAAGAATTATAAACCCTTCAACATTCAATAGTCAAACAGAAGTCAAAATCTATCAACCAGTCGTGCAAAGGGCTATCATTTTCTCCAGTAACTTGGTTATAAAGCTCAAATAGGCACCCAGGACTCTCCATGTTACTTTGTTTAGGCGGAGAGCTAACCCCAAAATAATTTTGCGATCTAATATTTCGTCTCTTTTTTCATTCAGATTTTAACTATAGAAGAATCACCGTTTTCAAATCTTGACATTCTGTTTTATTTTCTCATGACTTTCTTAGATCTTGTCAGCACTTTTTCATCCTAGTCCTTTACCGGTACTATCCTCTTTACCATTTCCTGCTAAGATAATCCGAATAAATCTTAGACAGTATTTTATACGTTTATAGCTAAGCTAATCTCGTTAATTGCACAGCTAACGATCATGAATAAGCCAATAAAAGTCCAAACAACATGTACAGCATTTCAATCAGCTGACACACGCATGATTTTCTTTATAGCATCATCGTCTAATCCGTTTCTTACATAAATCATTAAAAGTGAACAACAAACGTTCATCGATTGAATGAACTCTGATGATTCGCTGCGATAGGCATTTGTTTTGTAATCTTCTGAATTAATTTGCAAGTTATGAATAGGGAATAGTGGTTTGTTTTTAATTCCTTGTTGTTTGGTCATCATCCTACTAATACGAAAGTTTGTGAGGAGAGATTGTCACAGAAGAGGGATCCACCTCCTAGCTGAACGGCACCTCAGGATATCTGTACCCTTTTTTTCACATGGTAAAATCATCAAATGAGGCCCTCCCACCCATTACGGTCAGACTTGTATGGACTAAAATCCACGATGTCCTTTATTAGTCCTTTAGAATCCGGGGCCACGGTTACCTGATAAGTAGTACAGTACAGCGACCCTCTGAGGAGGGGCCCGTCGTATTGCTGACAGCTCTTTGAGACGAGTGTGGAACACGACGCGCCGTTGACCCAGGCATGGTCCATAATCGGACAGCGAGTCATCCATTACTCGCCGTCCGTATGCCTGTGCATCTATATATGCTGCGGTAACGGCTGAGCGATTCCACTGTTGGTGGAACAGCGTCTCGTATCTAGTGGCCATGATCCTGTGGGAATTCAGCAGTAAATAGTTTTTACTCTGTTCCGTCGGCGCGTAGGAGCTTCAGTTCCTTTTGGGTGAGTTCACTCCATCTTAGACCTCATCTTTGCTTTTGGATAACATTGAGACCAAGAGCGAGAGAGAAAAATGATGAAAAAAGACAGCATGAGACCGTTGATGAAGTATGTGAAGGAACATTTTCTGAAAACTTTTAAAGGAATGTTAAGGCCATGCAATTAGTAGGAATTAAAATCATGTGACTAAACGAGAAGCGTGGGAAAATATACTAAGTTCATATCTTTAAAATAATTTATGTTGATGGTTGTTTTTTTTTATATTAGTGCTCCATACTAGGAAATTCTCCTGTGTCGTGGGTGTGTTTACAAACACATTATTATAAACTAACATACACAACACCCAGACTCGGAACAACTACTTGTAGGTCATACAAATATTTTTACAGTACGGGGATCGAATTCGCGACACGTTGCGCAACAGTCGATGGCTCAGACACTACCCCCACCGTGTCTTCCTTAATAACATTGATATACTTTTTTTTTTAACTTTGTCCTACGTTAGGAATTTCTCCTGTATCGTGGGTGCGTTTACAAACATATAAACTCACATACATAAACGACCAGACCCGAAAACAACTACTTGTAGATCATACAAATATGTGTTCCGTGCGGGAATCGAACCCGCAACACGCAGCGCAGCAGTCCAATTGCTCAGCCACTGCGCCAAACGTGCCGTCAAATGTCGTACTATATGTATATTTATACAATTGATATAAATTGGCGTTTCCATAAACAAAATTGATACTTCTGTCTTCATATTTCATTTCAAACGTATGTAAATATTTTATAAACAGTGCTGTTTTGCACTTAAGAGGAAATGATCCGCAATTATTCAAAACAAGGAAAACGTATAACAATTATAAATTCCCAATACATCTAGGTGATAATGAGTCGAATTTCGCGAGTACGCCGATGACGTGTCCATGTCATGTGCATGCAATAACCTGACCTTTAAGATGACCCGTGTGAAGGTCTACTTACGAAGACGTATGGAATTGTAAGTGCCTATGCAATGGTCGAGATTGTTTTTTATCATGGTAAAATCTTCAAATGAATCCTCCCTCCTAGAGCGGGACGGGAGGAACTGTCAGACTTGTACTAACTACTCGTACAATCGGGTTGTTTTAAGTTCGCCACAAAAATAATTCCCCACGAAAAAAGTGATTTGATCCTGTTGTCCTAGTAGTTTCTGTTTTTTCGTGGGGATTTAATTTTGTGGCGAACTTACAACAACCCCTAAAATCAACGGTGATCTTTAAATATCCCTTTATGTTCCAGGGTCACGGCCCACGACCCCACCAGGCTTTGGCTAAAGGGAGCCCCGTCAGTTTCTAAGGGTCAATGGTGGAGATGAAACTTTAAAAATCTTAAAACTTTTTTCCTCCATTCCATTTTTAAAAGATATTTTGCGTGGCAACGTGTGGTATTACAATTCGGTTTATTTTTTGGGATACCTCTTCTCTTAAGACATTTAGTCTCTACTAAAGTCTGGCCATTGTTCTTCGAGATAATTAGGTGATTAGAACATGTCCTTCGTTTTTATATGGATTTCCTTACCAACTAACTAATGGTTAGTTATAGATCTGTTATTACGAAATTAAACTATGAATGTCTTCGGAAGTTTCTTGTAGAATAGAAATAATCGTGGTCAAACTTACTTATTACGTTTTTTTTTTTTTTTTTGCGTGGTAAAATCATCAAATGAGTCCTCCCACCCAGGGCAGGGCGGGAGGGACTGTCAGACTTGTACTGACTAAAATCCACGGTGTCCTTCACGAGCCCTTTACGTACCGGGGTTACGGTGATGGGTAAGTCCCGCGACCCCGGCAGGCTCTGGCCCTCTACAGGCCCCGTCAATTTGCTGACACTCTTTGAGGCGCGCGTGGAACACAACGCGCCGTCGACCCGGGCATGGTCCATGGTCGGACAGCAAGTCGCCCATTACTCGCTGCCCGCATGCCCGCGCCTACGGTGGCCGGAGATCGTCCTGTGACGTCCGACGCCGTGGGCGTCTACCACTGCGGCTGGGATGGAGGGAGGACGCTGTCCTCTCCCTCAGGCGGCCCGCCTCCTCCTTCACGAGCATGACTGCTTCGCAGAAGGAGGCGACCGCTTCCCACTCCGTCTCGCCCCGCAGCATGGCCTCGACCAATGCCGGGCGCGAGAGGTCTCCGCCTATCGCCGTCGTGAGGACACGGCGGTGCTCTGCCCAAGCGGGGCAGTCCTGCACCGTATGCTCCACCGTGTCCTCCGGACGATCCTCGCAGTGGTGACACCCAGGCGTTTCTTCCCTCCCTATCAGACACAGGAACCTCCCGAAACTTCCGTGTCCGGTGAGGACCTGCGTCATGCGGAAGGTAAGGACGCCGTGACGCCTATCCAGCCACTCCTCAAAGAGGGGTCTTACCGCCGCGATTGCGGCGTGCCCGTTACTTATTACGTTAAGCTTGAGTCAGTTTACCAGAAGAAGACACAGGGGCCAATTTACCGGGGTCGCGGGACTGTCTCATCACTTAACCATGACAACGGAACGTATAGGGCTATTGAAAGACACCGTGGATTTTAGTCAGTACAAGTCTGACAGTCTTTCCCGTCCCGGCCTGGGTAGGAGGACTCATTTTATGATTTTACCACGATAACGGTTAACGGTAATTCGTACAGTCCCGCGACCCCGGCAGGCTTTGGCCCTCTAGAGGGGGGGCCCGTCATTTTGCTGACACTCTTTGAGGCGCGCGTGGAACACAACGCGTCGTCGTCGACCCGGGCGGTCTTTAACCTTACTACAGTTTACAACAAACTTTAGAACTTAAAACGGGATATTAAAAATGTCAATTAGGTATTTATTTTCAGCGTGTGATATTTCAACACTGTTGTTGTCATGGTTCCAGTATTATCCGAGACAAATGATAGAGTTAATGATCATGTCAGTTTAAACCTTATATCAGGGGTAAACCTTATACAGGTTTAGAATTTTTTCTCGGCGCCCTACCCGAGCCCTAGCTAGTTGATACCAAGTGAAAAATAAAACAATAATACCTGATTCCAAACTCCACTAAAACAGAGCACATGAATCTAGTTATGTAGCTTCAAAAGAGATCAATGAGACTGTCCTCTTCTTTCTGGTGGATATTTTATACATAGATAATCTTGGTTCCACACAATATTAATCAGGATATCAGATCGGCCCTCGCGTCTTACGGCGCTTCTCTACTTTCTACGACGCACCAGGGCGTCGCGGCGCACACTTTGGGAAACCCTGCCTTATATTATTCTTTAAGCCTACAAACAATGCTTTCTATAGAAAAACACACGAACAACTATCTACGCAGTTCATTCAACATTTAAACGTAAATAAGCGTGATTCATTTTATTCGGATTTATTCGGATCACGCGTTGTTATTAATGATCGAAGGTTCACGCAAATTTACGATTATTACCAAGTTCGAAAAACATATTTTTTAAACGTTGCCCCACACTAGGAATTTCTTCTGTGTCGTGGGAGCGTTTACAAACATAGAAACTCACACACACAAACACCCAGACCCGGAACAACTACTTGCAGATCATACAAATATTTTTTGCTCAGCCAGTGCTCCAAAAGTGTCGTCATACATATCATTTAGGATATTTATTATTTTTTGTTTTAATTTTACGTCATTTTGACACTGCTGCAAGCACACAAATAAACTGAGTATCCGTACGGGGTAAACCATGAAAATTACAAAATATTCGGTTTAATGGCATTGTTCATAATGAAATGGTCCTTTAAAAACTTCGAAAATTCAAACATCCCTAATATAATATTAGTAATCAAAAAGCAACTTGTAGCGCCTGTGATTTATATAATATATAATTATCTCACGGTCTAAATATTGCTAGTTATTAATGGCTAGGTGTAAAACCAGACCAAGTGACCGTGTTAATTTTAAAGGTTTAGAAATGACCGTGAATGATCAAAAAACGCATCTTTAAATACGTCTTACTTGTTTCAATCCCTCTTTTTCTCAGCCATATCTGTATTGAATAATTAAAGAAGTGTTGGTCAAGTTTTCAGCGTGTTTCAAGCGCTTTCGCTTAAAAGCACGCAGCTATCCAGCTATTATAATAATAAACACCAACCTAATGTAGTTTCTTTTATTTGCAGTACCTAGTAGCAGCAGTGGTGGCGGCAGTGAGTGCGGCACCCCCCGGCCCGCAACAGCGGTACCCGCAACAAGCGGGGTTGCACCAAATTAATCCGTAACTACCATTTTTAAACACCAGAATGTACTAGAACTAAAAATTCCTTCATTAAAGGGTAAGGCTTTTTCCAGCAGTGAGAATTTCCTAGGCTGTTTGAATAGAAGATACAAGTAGCTAAGATCTGTATGTTGATTTCACTTATTTTAATGAAAAATACTATGGTTTGTTCTTGTGGCTTACCATGACTGACCATACATGTCTTAATGCGTGAGTCTTTAGGCTTTGGGAAAGAGACAGAGCTATGCAAGTCGTCTAGCGCCATCTCGTTCTCTGAGCGGAAATACTCACGCTTTAAGACGTCATGGTAGGTCACCTGTGGCCGTATTATGACGTCTTAAAACCAGGCTTGTTCCAGTGAGTGAAAGAGACAGAGCTATACAAGTCGTCTAGCGCCACCTCGTTCACTCACTGGAACAAGCCTGGTTTTAAGAAGTCATAATACGACCCCTGATCTCTTTTCAACAGTTAAGCAAACTTTGAGAAAACGTAACTTTTTTATTTTAAAAATTACAAAAATTTTCAAATGACTGGAAGTTTTAAATAAAATATTTTCTCAATTTCAGATTGGATTACTTTTTGGAACAGCCAGTAGACAACTACTACAGACCGGCTGAACAAAAACAAGGTTAGTTACCGTTATAATTACAATACGTACCTCGACTACCATCTTGTATGACTCTTTTGAAACATTCCCACCATTACCTACCGCAAAGACAAAAATGTGGTCCTTTCGAATATAGTCCTTCTTTTCGTCCATCATCATTTTGCTACCACGTATCCAGCACATCTAGACTGCTACTGAGAAGTTCTTAAACCTAGGAGCACTCTTCCTGACTTATAAATCAAACCCCTTACTCAGCAGTCGACTTGCTACTAGACGTACGGCAGCATTTTGGAAATTCTCACTTATTCCAGGCCTCTAAGCCTCTAAACCCCGGAACGCAATGGGCTATTGAAGGACACCGTGGATTTTAGTCAGTACGAGTTTGACAGTCCCTCCCGCTCTGCCCTGGGTGGGAGGACTCATTAGATGATTTTAACACGTAAAAAAAGAGGCAAGCCCCCAATTCTTTTCAGGACCTCTTCGGCCACCTTTAACTAAACAAGACAGGTGTACTAAAAAAATGCTATTTTATACATTTTCACCCTATTACTTTATTAAACTTATGCATTTTTTTAAATTTCATTGTTATCCCCCATCGCAAAAGTTATTAATTTCCGTGAGTCCCACTGTTTGAAGGATAATGCTAATTTTAGTAAACACCAACGGTCCAAATGGTGCACCGGCACGACTGGAGTCTTTGGAGCCGGACAGTGAAGTGGAGCTGGTACCAGGAGTACAGCAGCCGCAGCAGCCTCCACAACAGGTACCATACTAAATCTTTACGTAGATTATATTATGATTTCTTCTTCTTTTTAGATTATTTATTTAAAAATATATAAAACAATAAAACAGTTCAATTGTTTTTCCATAAAATAAAAAAAATATGATCAGCTTATACTATTGTTCTCAAACTCTTTTTGATGTGTGATCTCACGTACGAACATCTGGACTGCAACAAAAATGGAAGACCAAGAGCCTGAAGAAACTACAGAAGCAAGAAACCCTCTTTTTTTTCCGTGGTAAAATCATCAAATGAGTCCTCCCACCCAGGGCAGACCGGGAGGCACTGTCAGACTCGTACTGACTAAAATCCACGGTGTCCTTCAATAGCCCTTTACGTTCCGGGGTCACGGTAATTCGTACAGTCCCGCGACCAAGCAAGGAACCGTAGAACTTTTTAATCCAAATCATGTTTCTAAGGCTCTCGTTTTATTAGACAATTATTGTCCCTTCTTCTTCTAATGTTTCAATTCAATATTCCAGAACCCAGTAGCTCCGAACATACCTGGTTTACTGCCCGGACAAAGAGTGTTTATAGTCCACATGCCCATTCCTGGATACAGGTAAGAATATTAACAGTAAACAATGATAATCCACATCTAAAAATTAAGTAGATGCAACAAAAATAATGCGAGCAGACTGATTGAGCGCGATCCGTTCCGGCGATGCGATCTGGCGATACTATCTGAATCCATGCGATCTCTGTAAAGGCTGAACGTGATACGATCTGAGGCTGACAGTGAGAAAGCACATATAGATATCCATAGGTTACAGAGAACGCAAAGGTTTAGATCGTATCGCCAGATCGGATCGCCGGAACGGATCGCGCTCCGGTAGCCTGCCTGGCTTAAAGCGAGAGTAATTCCAATGTGAGAAAGAGACAAAGCTATGGAAGTCGTCTAGCGCCACCTCGTTCCCACACTGGAAATACTCTCGCTTTAAGACGTCATGGCTAAAAGCCTTTTAACCTGTCTTTCTGGACAGTACTGCTCGGCAAGGTCGAATCTTAAATTCCATTGTTGAAAGTCTTTCGTCGTTGAGTTTCGACGCTGGGACAGTGCTACACACAAGGCTTTATCTTTAGAGAATAGCGTAGTTCATCAACAGTTTTGAACAAAATCAAATCAAAAGTAGGGCTGATAAAATCAGCACTATTCGAAGGTCAATATTTGTGCTTTGAGGGACTGTCTTTTGTAAAACTAGCCTTTGCCAGCGGCTTCACCCGCTCCTAATCCCCCTCTTATAGCCTATGTCACTCAGGACCAATACAGCTTTCTACTGGTGAAAGAATTTTCAAACTCGGTTGAGCAGTTCCTGAGATTACCCCCTACATACAAACAAACGAATTTACCTCTTTATAATATTAGTACAGATACAGATAAGACAAATAAGACAATAAGACAAAGCATCCGCCTTTCACAACAATCAAATACAAAATGATGATCAGTAATCAGTTGACACTTGTTTCAGTCCTGGTAGCATTGGAGGCTACCAACCAGTGTACATTGTTGCTGCAGGCCCTCAAGGACAAGGCAGATTCCCTGGAAATGGTAAGTCTATCAAAAAACTACATACATTTTTTAAACTCTTCAACAAACAGTGAAGGAAAACATCATAACAAATTGGCATGTCTTATGTAGTACATTGTATTATAGTATCAATACATCGAAGACATAGATACACAGCTTTTATTTATGATTATAATAGGCTCCTGCAACATAAAACATACTGTAGTATGTTAAAACTTCCTATTTTTTTTTTGTAAGATGTTAATCATTTATTATACATAATTATTTATTCCAATGTACTTATTTATAGGTATTATACCTTTTTTATTGACAAAAGAATTTTATGTAAGAGTTCTCCAAAATTAATTATGTTTTGTTTTTCGCCAGGTTACCAGAACGCAGTTCTCCTGGATCCTCAAGGTCAAGGAGTCTTGCACCCGTTCGGAGGGTACCCCAGGAATTTAATTCAGCCACAATTACTGGGAGCTCCCATCGCGTATCCCAACAGACCCTATGACCTCGTTTACCAAGACCAAGGGCTAGTAAATCCGTAAGTCTTATTAATTAATTGCCTGCCGGGGTCGCGGGACTTATGAATTACCGTGACCCCGGAACGTAAAGGGCTATGGAAGGACACCGTGGATTTTAGTCAGTACGAGTCTGACAGTCCCTCCCACTATGCCCTGGGTGGGAGGACTCATTTGATGATTTAACGACGCTAAAAAAAAAATCTTACTAATTACTAGCTATTCTCGTGGTTTCACCCCGGTTAGTCGTCTCCTTTTGGTCGTAGCGTAATTTTATATAGCCTGTAGACTTCCTCGATAAAATTGACTATCGAACACAAAAAGAATTGTTCAATTCGAACCAGTAGTTAATGAGATTAGCACAGTCAACTAAACATAAACTTCAGCTTTATAATGTTAGCAAAGGTAGTATTAACTGGCTATAAGTAGCCAGCGGCTTCGTTGCGTATCTGCATCAAGATCCGTTCAGCTATTTTACGCGATTGAGTTACAAACATTCATCCGTCCAAACTTTCGGATTTTTAATATTAGATAGATAACCAACCTGATATGAATGACTACACGTATAGTGGAAGAGGTAAAAATACAATAAGCGTTGAGCTCCTTGAGTAATGAGTCGAGCTACACTATAACTTACAAATGCTTGCACGACAAGTCCTCTCGAATTTGGTTGTTCTTTCTTCAAAAGACCATTTCAGACATTGACCTGCATGGTCCTCGTACTGATCTACATATAATCTCTGGAATTTAAAAGAGACTGTGACCTCTGAGTTTGTTTCGACTGTTTCTTCTCAGAGTAGTCAGGTACGAAACACTGGCCCTTCCTAGTTTTATAAAAAGACGTGTAAAAGTAAAGTATAACCTACTTGCATAAATAAACATCATTTCATTTCAGAATGAATACAATTTGGTAGTTCAACAGATTTGAAACGTTAATTAATGAATAATTCAATTAAAATAACAATTTTATTGATTGCGGACCAATTTTGAGACATAAATTGTAATTGAATTCGAAATCGTAACTAGTATCCTCAACTTTCTATTTTCGAAATTGATTGTTATATTTTTTTAATAACTCATGATTCCTAAACTCAAAAAATATATAGTAGAGAAGTAATATAGACTAACATTCTGTAATATTACAATTATAGACACCTCATTATCCAGGTTACCCAAAAGGATTCGTTTTTTTTTTTAAAAGTATGTAGCTTACTAAGCACCTCACATAAAAAACCCGAATGGTCAAATTTTAATCACCACATTTTTATTTTACAGCGCTGGCCAACCCATCCAAGGTGAACCTGGCAGGAGCCCCATCCAATTCTCCCAAAACGTTGGCCTCCAAGGACCTGTCAACCAAGCTGTCTATCCGGGACCAGCTGCCCAGCTGGCCCACCCAGGCCAAGCTAACCAGAGAGCACCCAACGGTAAGAACAGAATTATGTAGTCATAAGGTATTTGTAATGCAATTTGGAGTTGATAAAAATATTATTCTGTTTGTGGAAAAGGATCATACGTCAGAGATACCGAGAAAAATAGAAGAATTGCGTCTGTCTTTTACTCATAATAATTTGTAAAATTGATATTTACATCTACACCAAAGGGTGGTCACATCTCACAAGAAAAAAACGACGGGTTGCACTCTGGGAGTGCCGGCAGAAGTGAAAACTTGAATAGTAATTGTTGGAAATATCTTGTGAACAGATTTTAGTAAAACTCGCAAAAATGGTTGTCTTTTTATTTCAATAATTTTCCAATGTGACGTACATCTTTTATAAACAATGTTACCTAGCAACGAATGTATCCAGCATACAAACTTATTTAAAAGTAATAAAGTCACACGAACATTCACGCAAGCGCCCTGCGCCGTCCTACGCTTTTTCGGTCAGGGTCACGTGTCCTGACGCGAGTTTAAGATTTTATACCCATTACAGAAAAGTGCTCAACGCCGCTAAAGAAGTTTTCACTTCAAAAAAAACAAAACACCTAACAAATATGATCTTGACGATACGTTCGATCGTAGTTTTGAGATGGTGTTTCTTACTCTTCTTGGAAAGATAAAAAGCGGAAAATGGAAAGATTTTTCGCGGATAAAACGAGATGCATACAGAATTATGGCATAAATACTATCCTCTACTTACGATCTTAAAAATCCTATTTCCATTCTAGGAGCCCCAGCTCAACTGAAACAAGGAAACGAAGAAACCAAAGAAGCTGTCGAAGCTAAATCGAACCACCGAGCACAAGTCCTCACACGAAACAAGGCGTAGCGCAGCGAAGCTCAACGTAGCGTAGCACACCGTAGCGTAGCTCAACGATAGCAATTAGTTTAATTGTAGTTAAACAAATTGAAACTGTACCAACTCATAATTTGATTCAGATGTGAATGATGTGATTTCAGTTTAAATGCTGACATTTGATGTAGGCTGTTTTATGTTTGTTATCTCTTTGTAAAATAACAATGCAATTATAGTTTCTCGTATTTATTTTTGAAAATTAAATGTTTGAACCTGTTTTAAATTTTTGTTTTACCCTTTTCAATTACTGTATCTTTATACTACTACTTACTTGGCAGAATATGAAACATGTTTTGGCCTTCTACCGCCCTATTCGAAGAACTGTGTGAACTAATTATATCGCTAGAAAGGGGAAACTATTTAAATAGGGCATCGTATTACCCAGTTACTGGGTTGTGGAGATCCGACAGGCAGTCGCTCCATGTAAAATACTGATATCCAGCTGCATCTGGTTTGACTGGAAGCCGACCCCAATATAGTTGGGAAAAGGCTAGGCAGATGATGATGAAAGGGGAAACTAATTTTTTTCATTATGGTAAAATGATCAAATGCGGAATGGGAGGGACTGTCAGACTTGTACTAACTAAAATCCACGGTGATCATTCAATAGCCCTTTACTTTACGAATACCTGATAGGACAGTTCTGCGATCCAATAGGAGAGTTATGAGGTAACGACTGACCACACAAAGAACTGCATGCTGTGCAGAGTCTCGAATTAAAATAATTTCTCGAATGATTTCCGTCTTCCTTTGTAATAAGATCAGAGATAAATTCGTGTACAAGCCTCATCAAGAATTGATTTGTTGGCATTGCAGTAAACATGGCCCAGCGTGTTCCCATCGAGCTAAATAAATTCAGATTGTTATGTAATACTGTTTAATTTTTGATATGCGATCAAGAATATTGGTAATTGGTAATCAAATTTCCAAAATAACGGTTCGTATAAGTGAAGAGTGAAGTAACTGGTACTCTGAAACAGTGAAGCTGGGTTGCGACAGACTAAGGAGGTTTTTTTTTACATAAGATGAGTCATCAGATGAGTCCTCCCCCACCCAGGGCAGAGCGGGAGGGACTGTCAGAATCGTACTGACTAAAATCCACGGTGTCCTTCAATAGCCTTTTACGTACCGGGGTCACAGTAATTCGTGAGTTCCGCGACCAGGCTAAGGAGGTAGCGCGACGAATTCGATAGGTTAAGGTTCCGCCAGAACTGGAGGGAGGGCGCAAGGGGTGGTGACAGGGCATGCGGACGGCGAATAATGGGTGACTCGTAGCCCGATCATGAACCATGCCCAAGTCGACAGCACATCGTGTTTGATGCGTGCCTCTTGGAGCTGTCAGCAATCTGACGGGGGCCTTAGAGGCCCAAAGCCTGCCGGGATCGCGGAATTCTCCTATCAGGTAACCGTGATCCCGGAACATTAAGGGCTATTGAAAGATCACCGTAGATTTTAGTCAGTACAAGTCTGACAGCCCCTCCGGTCCCGCCCTGGATAGAAGGATTAATGTGATGATTTTACCATAATAAACAAAGGGTCGTTGAGAAGTGAAGGAGTATATAGCCTTTTAGCAATCTATTGATTCCTCTTGTTATATTTTAAACTAGTCACACCATATAAATTCACACAATTTGAATTCTTAATGCAAGCCACTACATAAGCACTCTCAATTCTATTACCCCGTTCTCCCTTAACTCAAGTCGTAAGTAAACAAGCAATTTCCATAAAATTCCTTGGAAAATCAGCACTAGCAACTGTACAACTAATATGGAGCGACATCGCCCTACTATCATCAGGACGGGTAGCTTTCTCCTACAATAAATTAACAGCAACGCTATCTATCAGATAAGTGACTAGTAATACTTGTAAAATTGTCCGAGATTCATTATCAAGGCCATTTTCCTTTATAAGGTGAAAAACGGTTATGTTAAATGTGTCAGTTTCGTTCTTGGATGCAAATCTTTCTTGACTGTCTAATTGTGATGAATTCTAAAGATGTTTTTAATGATCATCTTCATCTTGGTTAGTCAGAATAGACTGGGAATCTAGATAGGCTGCTGCAAGTATAATCTTGTGAAGTGGGGTATTATTGATTTATTGATATAGCTTAGACCGAGTGTAATGGGCAACTCACTGTCCGACCAAGGACCATGCCCGGGTCGACGGCGCGTTGTGTTCTACGCGCGCCTCAAAGAGTTTCAGCAAAATGACGGGGCCTCCCTCTAGAGGGCCAAAGCCTGCTGGGTCGCGGGACTGTACGAATTACCGTGACCCCAGTACGTAAAGGGCTATTGAAGGACACCGTGGATTTTAGTCAGTACAAGTCTGACAGTAGGGTGGGAGGACTCATTTGATGATTTTACCACGATAAAAAAAAAAAACTACATTCACGGTGTGTGTTATAACGGATTAGTTTAAACATCAAAATAAAAACTTTTAAGACGTTTCTTTTTCCGTAGCCAACGTTTGTTTTTTGGTACGACTTTGAGCTTACGCACAGAAAGCGAAACGCAACAAAAGTCAGAAAATCCGCACAGGAACTAAACTTTCCATAGAGCCTCCATAAACGAAAGTATCCAAAAACATGTTTATGCCGAAACATAACGATGCAACCAATACAAAACACCAATTAGATAATTATATTCAATCAACACTTCCTGAAGTGAAATTGCCGCCATTAAAATATTAATACTTCCTTGTGGAATCTAAGTTTTATCTGTGAAACTGCTACCGTTAGCACTTAAGCTGCATTTTATCGTATCTAACGGACCTTCATCCTGTAGTAGCGTTCAGTCCTATAAAGTATAACACATACCATCATACATTTACCCTTCAAAATCACCCACATCATCTCTATCCCTTTTAGATAAGACAGAATTTACAATATCGAAAAATTCTTCAGCTATATGTTTAAAATTGTCAGATTCCAAGAATGGTTACCAGTTTATGATCTCCAAAGGAATCGGACGTATAATTATGGCCAATTGGAAATGTGATTGGACATAAATAACGGATAATTGACGCGGGATAGACGTGAACGGTTTAATTCAATTAAATTGTAATGCACATTCAATTATTGTGTGTTCTGCCATTAGTCTTTTGCTCTGGACCGGTATTTTACTGTGGTTATCGAATATTTGTGGTTTATGTGTAATATGGAATGTTCAACCAACTATACATTTTCCGGGTTTTCGTTAAAATGCTCTTGACTATGGTCAGATCACGCAAAAACAATGAACTTAAATATTGGTAAGATACGATCAAGAGAAAAATATTCCATTGATGGTTTCTTATTGTATGTAAAGCCAAATTATATTCTCCTTTACCACTCTCCAAACATGCATTTTCACCAGCCAATAACCGTAAATCATCAAATTATACACACTTACCATTTTGCTAAAATAAAAAAGCTGCAATTCGTTCCAGCTAATTGGTCATCTTCTATCATTATAAACAAATAAAAGCCAAGAACAATAGCAAAAAGCCCACAAACCGCATTTTGTTTATTTTCGTTGACCTGCATTATGATGACCTTGATACTGCATCATTATAGTACCATCAATCACGAACACGAGCGGCGCATGATGGATGCCCATAAATATGATTTAAATCTACAGGTGCAATAATGTGCAAATTATATCACCTTCGGCACAATCAATTCTAGCCCTAAGAGCCTACGTATTAAAACTCACTGCTTCAGCACAACACTGACATTGTGGCATCAGTATCTTTTTATTCAGCTTTTAATGGTCTATTCAAAACCAACCATGCTTGAACTATCTCTATGTTCACAGACACCTTACTCAAATCTAAATTTTGTTAACAACACTCATCAACGAAGTTCATCAAATTTTGGGCATCTGATAATGATGTCTCACTTAAATTAAGATGGAATCGCTTTCCAAAGGAAAGGTGTCGAGAGATCGTTGCAATTATCAGACGTTCGGTACGATGCGAGGCAATTATGATCTTTTTGCCGTGGACCCGTTATCTTGGCTTAGATGCGCGGCAAAAACGCAACTGGCGCAGTGTGGAGTCTTTCGCCGCCGTGGGCGCACGCTACCGCCTCGCGAACTCACTGAGACACTATGTCACCCCGCGCACTGCTCGTTCTCGTCGCTATAGCCTGCCTCTCGCAGGCAGCGGCCCGCCCGGTCAAGAAGACCCTCAACTTCAACATGTTTGTGCTCCGACCCAAAGAAGGAGCCGCTGACAGATTCTTGCTGTCAACTGACGGCGTATCGAGGTTTGGGCCAATATTGGAGATGTTCGTCCAACGCTTCCAAGGTTTGATGTCGGTGAAGCTGCCTCAAGACCAGCAAAGCAATGTGTCCGTTCCTGATGGGACGTCAGGAGTGAAAGGTGAGGTACCTGTTGGCAACAATGCAGAAAATGAAGTCGATGGAGTGCAAGAGTCCAAAATGCCTGGAATAGTGGTCAGGCCATCGCGTTCCAAGCCTGGGACTTACGAAGTCGAGATAGACATGGTTATAGACGATGGCCAGCCAGATGAGAAAACGACGTAGGCAAACTCGTGTGAAGCAGATTCGGTCCAAAAAGCACAAATGTGGATGAATGGAAACGATTAAGTATGATATTGTTAATAGAGCATGTTCGATAGCTGAGAAAAATACAAAATAATTATATTTTTTATATCGATAAGTTGTTGTATAATCCAGGTGTATGATATAACATGTTAAGAAATGTCATTCTCGTAAACAATAATGTTGTTGGAAAAAGTCGTTTCTAAGATAATAGATTTAATTTAATTTCCGTAGATTTTGTTTGGTGATCGTGATATCTTTAATTCTGCATTTATTAACATTAATTTAGTTTGTAATTAATTTAGTTTTAAGTTGAAGTCGTAATATTATTTATTTTGTTTCTTCTTGCCATATTAATAAGGTTTAGAGTTCGTAATAAATTATTTTACTATTTTTGTATTTTTTTGTTTTTTTTTTCTAGTTGTAACAATGGATGCTTTACTTTATTTTTTTACAGAATTACGTCATCGCCATTAGTTTGTTTATGAATCACTAAGTTACTAAATCTCTATTAGTAACTGGGATTGATTGTCTCTAACATCTATGAAATCATGTAAGTGAAACCCATTTATCAGAGTGGTCAATTTATGTTTTTTATTTAAAATACACTTACTTCGTAACTTTAACTTCACTCAAATGTTGAAAGACAAAGTTTACAAAACAGATAAAATCGGTTAGTAGCCTTTTCCCCAAACTTTTATAATTTTCGTTACATATTTTGACTAATGTATTACCACAATAACCTTATCAATTAACCTGACGGAAACTGGTCTCTCTGAAAACTTCTTCCAAAATGCCTGAAATTATACATGCGTGTCCTTTTTTTATAGAATACTACATTCATACTGGAGGTTCTTGAACCCTTGTATCCATAGTAATTTATTAGCGAAACTAACTGCTGTCAGGACCTCTCTTGATTACTTTATTGCCTTTTTTAGATACCGTTTGGGTTTTTTTTTCATGAAAATGGGAATATTTACCTTTTATATATTTGGAAAAAAGTACAAACCTCTCTTTGTCCTTTAAGCGATAGCATGATCTTTCGGGGTATGGGGCGTATCGTACGCGAGCGGGGTGCGCTTGCCCCAAGTTCATCGTGTTTCTTTTTCATTCGTCTTTAATGTGCCATTGTTGACCAAAGACCTCCTCCATAAAAAAAAAAACAAGTCATTTATTCCAATTAGGCTGATTTATCAGCACTTTTTGAAGGTCAATTTTTACATAAGACAGTCCCCCAAAGCGCCCCCCCATTCGACACTTCCTAGTGTTTTGGCTGGGAAGAAGAAGTGGCGGAACAAACTCCCCAGCAATACATCTGTGCGGTTAGAGGAACCAAGATTGTATACAATTATATATATTCAAGTATTCTTTACCTAGTGCCTATGCCTATGGCCTATGGGCCAAAGCCTGCCGGGATCGCGGGACTTACGAATTACCGTGACCCCGGAACGTAAAGGGCTATTGAAGGACACCGTGCATTTTAGTCAGTACGAGTCTGACAGTCCCTCCCGCTCTGCCCTGAGTAGGAGGACTCTTTTGATGATTTTACCACAAAAAAAAAACCGTACCTTATAATTATGTCATCATTTAGATAATTTTGAATCACACACGTGGCATACATTTGTAATGAGATGAGACCATTGTCTTGGACTCATCATCAGTAAAAAAACAAAAATCCATGCTCATCATTTTCTTTCAAATAAAAAGACTGCTGGATAGTCGTCCTTTGAAATACAGCGTCTTAATTTATCTAGAAAAGCCCTTTAACATTAAAGACTAACCCATAACTTAAGCCCTGGAACAGTTAGTAATAAATAACAGCGTTGCGGCCGCAGAGATAATAAAGTAAGGCCTAACACATTAACGGTACGCGCTGTTACTAAACCGCACCAAATTACTACCGCGTACTGATTGTGTTGCAAGCCTTTGTGTTTCGTGTGTTTTGTACGGTTCTCTTTTTAACCGACTTCAAAAAAAAGGAGGTTCTCAATTCGTCGGAATCTTAAGGGAAGGATATGTTTTTGCAAGCATTGTTAGTTTAACCTATGGTCAACGGATTACTTCAATGCTAGGTGGTGCTTTCAAATGTTAGAAGTCTTACCTCATACTTTAGAACTCATACCAAGTACTTTCTAGTTTTGAATTACACACCAAAGTTATCGAAGAAGAAAAGTATTCTAATCATACCCTAGAGTCCTCCCTGCGACCCAGCCGCAGTGGTAGACGCCCACGGCGTCGGACGTCGCCAAACGATCTCCGGCCACCGTAGGCGCGGGCATGCGGGCAGGGAATAATGGGCGACTCGCTGTCCGACCATGGACCATGCCCGGGTCGACGGCGCGTTGTGTTCCACGCGCGCCTCAAGGAATGTCAGCATAATGACGGGGCCTGTAGAAGGCCAAAGCCTGCCGGGGTTGCGGGACTCACAAATTACCTTGACCCCGGCACATAAAGGGCTATTGAAGGACACCGTAGATTTAAGTCAGTCAACTCTGACAGTCCCTCCCGCCCTGCCCTGGGTGGGAGGACTCATTTGATGATTTTACCACGATAAAAAAAATGGTAGAAAACTTACCTCATACTTTAGAAATCATACCAAGTACTTTCTAGTTTTGAATTACACACCAAAGTCATCGAAGAAGAAAAGTGTTCTAATAATACCTTCCCTGACTTGACTCATCCACCTCCAACAAAGGTACTCTATGCTCTTACCTTCTCTACATGAGAAGGGTAGACGCGGGAGTCACGAATTACCGTGACCCTGGAACGTAAAGGACTATTGAAGAACACCGTGGATTTTTGTCAGTACGATTCTGACAGTCCCTCCCGCTCTGCCCTGGGCGGGAGGACTCATTTGATTACTTTACCACGTTAAAAAAAAAACAATGTGAGAAGGGTCCTTGTCCAAATACACCGCTAAGTTAGGTTCATCTGTGGCAACACCAGCGAAAGTGCACTAAACTCGGAAATTGCACGCACGCTATACGCATTCCAATTAGGTGCATCTCTGATTCGCACACACTCGCTTACATTACGAAAGCACGATTATGCAGTTGCACATAATGTATGCACAACGGTAAGTAACTCCTTTTTCTTTTTTTGAGTTGCATCTCGCAAGTCAACCTAGAGGAGGATGTGAGCTGCTTAACCGGATTTTTCTGTGGATGCCTTAAATGAGTCTAAGGCCTCCAGTCAGGGGCTGACACACGCTAGGGGCATCCCCTGTGGGGTACGAACAGCAAGGAACAGGCTGGCTCTGAACGATATCATTATTTATAGTGGTATACAGCTCCCCTCCTGACCTTTATGTACTTTTTTTTATTAGCGTAGTAAAATCATCAAATGAGTCCTCCCACCCAGGGCAGGGTGGGAGGGACTATCAGACTTGTCTTGTTGTTAAAATCCACGGTGTCCTTCAATAGCCCTTTGCGTTCCGGGGTCACGGTAATTCGCAAGTCCCTTGGCCCCGGCAGGCTTTGGCCCTTTAAAGGGAGGCCCAACGCGCCGTAGACCCGGGCATGGTCCATGGTCGTATTACTCGCCGCTCGCATGCGCGCGCCTACGGACTAGAGATCGTCTGCCGACGTCAGTCGCCGTGGGCGTCTACAACTGCGGAGCCTTTATGTACTTTTTTTTATCGTGGTAAAATCATCAAATGAGTCCTCCCACCCAGGGCAGGGCGGGAGGGACTGTCAGACTTGTACTGACTAAAATCCACGGTGTCCTTCAATAGCCCTTTACGTACCGGGGTCACGGTAATCCCTTGGTCCCGCGACCCCGGCAGGCTTTGGCCCTCTACAGGCCCCGTCACTATGCTGACACTCTTTGAGGCGCGCGTGGAACACAACGCGCCGTCGACCCGGGCATGGTCCATGGTCGGACAGCGAGTTGCCCATTACTCGCTGCCCGCATGCCCGCGCCTACGGTGGCCGGAGATCGTCTTGCGACGTCCGACGCCGTGGGCGTCTACCACTGCGGCTGGGGTGGAGGGAGGACGCTGTCCTCTCCCTCAGGCGGCCCGCCTCCTCCTTCACGAGCATGACTGCTTCGCAGAAGGAGGCGACCGCTTTCCACTCCGTCTCGCCCCGCAGCATGGCCTCGACCAATGCCGGGCGCGAGAGGTCTCCGCCTATCGCCGTCGTGAGGACACGGCGGTGCTCTGCCCAAGCGGGGCAGTCCTGCACCGTATGCTCCACCGTGTCCTCCGGACGATCCTCGCAGTGGTGACACCCAGGCGTTTCTTCCCTCCCTATCAGACACAGGAACCTCCCGAAACATCCGTGTCCGGTGAGGACCTGCGTCATGCGGTAGGTCAGGACGCCGTGACGCCTATCCAGCCACTCCTCAAAGAGGGGTCTTACCGCCGCGATTGCGGCGTGCCCGGACCTCGGTTGGGACAGTCGTTCCCTCCATACTGCCCTGAGCCTTTATGTACTAGGAAAAGTTTTTTTTTTTTGACAGGTTTTGTCGTGACTCTAGTCTAAGTCAAAGATGATAGAGACAATGCCTACGCGAAAGAATAAGCTTAGCCAGAAAAAGCCTGTTCACTCTAACTTTGAAGAGATTCGATGTGTTCGGGAAAACGTAGGTAGTGAGTTCCAGTACTTCGCTGTGCGCGTGAAGGGTTTTTATGAAGCGTGAAGGGTAATAAGTCCCTTGTTCGTACGCTAGTGGCGCTGTTTCTTTTTTTCATACAAAAAACTCAGTAAATATTTCAAGTACGAGGCTT
This sequence comes from Agrotis puta, assembly GCA_943136025.2. Taxonomy (NCBI): domain Eukaryota; kingdom Metazoa; phylum Arthropoda; class Insecta; order Lepidoptera; family Noctuidae; genus Agrotis; species Agrotis puta. The sequence continues at coordinate 4,200,658 of OW964168.2, forward strand.
CTCGGGCACGCCGCAATCGCGGCGGTAAGACCCCTCTTTGAGGAGTGGCTGGATAGGCGTCACGGCGTCCTTACCTTCCGCATGACGCAGGTCCTCACCGGACACGGAAGTTTCGGGAGGTCCCTGTGTCGGATAAGGAAGGAGAAAACGCCTGGGTGTCACCACTGCGAGGATCGTCCGGAGGACATGGTGGAGCATACGGTGCAGGACTGCCCTGCTTGGGCAGAGCACCGCCGTGTCCTCACGACGGCGATAGGCGGAGACCTCTCGCGCCCGGCATTGGTCGAGGCCATGCTGCGGGGCGAGATGGAGTGGGAAGCGGTCGCCTCCTTCTGCGAAGCAGTCATGCTCGCGAAGGAGGAGGCGGGCCGCGTGAGGGAGAGGACAGCGTCCTCCCTCCACCCCAGCCGCAGTGGTAGACGCCCACGGCGACGGACGTCGCCAGACGATCTCCGGCCACCGTAGGCGCGGGCATGCGGGCAGCGAGTAATGGGCGACTCGCAGCCCGACCATGGACCATGCCCGGGTCGACGGCGCGTTGTGTTCCACGCGCGCCTCAAGGAGTGTCAGCACATTGACGGCGCCTGTAGAGGGCCAAAGCCTGCCGGGGTCGCGGGACTTACCCATCACCGTTACCCCGGTACGTAAAGGGCTAGTGAAGGACACCGTGGATTTTAGTCAGTACAAGTCTGACAGTCCCTTCCGCCCTGCCCTGGGTGGGAGGACTCATTTGATGATTTAACCACACAAAAAAAAAAAAAAAAGTACAAGGCTTCTGGTGTATACTTACTATTATAAGACTACAGTGCATATGACAATAAGGTGCAACTACAAAGGAGGTTTATGAACCATTTCACCTGATAATGGAGTACGCATCAAAAAGAGTTACTGTGGAATTCATTCACTGATTCCTATTAATAAATCATTGGCCCGGAAGACATATCTATATAAAAATCGATTAAAACAATGGATAGAGTGTAATAACATTATCATACGCGTACATCGACAAATACGCAACGAACGCGAAAGCTGTACGCTTTACGCATTTTAAGTAGGCATAGTTCAGCGAAATAATTAAGAGGGCTACAAAACTATAATCGTTTCGTATTTTTACAACGAATTCAATGCAATAGCTTTTTTATGGCTCATTTTTGGAAAGTCGATCTTCTTCTTCTTTATCGATGAACTAAAATCGTATCCGACCAATACATATCCGGCGCACAGCTCTGTTATTTGCCTTGTTACGGTAAATTATAATTATTATGATGTCTTCTTATTTTTAGATTCGTATTACAGGGTATTTTAAACATCTAAAGAAAACACACAGAAAAGATTTTTTCTTAAAAAGGTTCTATTAAGAAACAAATATCAGCGTATGCATTTCAATATGCAGTTTGTAAACCCACTGACGAAAAACAAAGAGTTTTAACTAAGTATACTGTTTTCCTAATCACCGCGGCCCTGGGACTTAAAGGGTATTTGAACGAATAGGATGGGATATAGTCTACACGATTCTAACAGTCCTTCCCGCTCCACCCGGAGTTCCCAGGACTTATTAGATGTTTACTCAAACATTTTCTCCCAGCATTTTATAATCTGTGGCCTCCATTACTTCGCGTGTTGTAAAGGAAATATACGGGTTCATCCGGCAATAGGGATAGAATTATGTGCCATAAACAAAATGGTTTGACGTTAATGCGCGCAAGCATATTTATGCTTGAATTGTATTTCAGCGGGCATATTCGAGTAAATAGTGAACCTTGTATAGAGCGTTAACACTTCGTTAAATATCTAATTTAATCTCGAATTTAAGCAATACTAAGATTTAGAAAAAAAGAGGACTTGACTGATTTTAAAAACTCTTTAAAATCCACAAAAACCTACATTACTATCAGTGAACAGTGGTGGAGTAAGAAGGTTCTCGAATGGGTAGGTAAACGTAATGCGGGAGATGCTGAAGATGGACCGATGACTGGAAGAAAGTAGGCAGTGGCTGGATGAAAAAGCGGGAGATCGTGCGCTGTGACGCTCCCTGGAAAAGGCCTATATCCAGCAATGGAATAGGCTGACATGATGATGAAGATGATTATCAACGAGTTGCATTTTCAGACTATATTTTATTTCCAAAGTAGAGTTGAGGGAAGTTGGAACAGATCGCAAGTTGCTGGTTCGATTAAAAAATATGGTATATTGTCATGAAACACCATTCGTCATCAGTTTTTCTGGATCAGGCTGTTTGTGTGACTTTAATGTGGCAATACTTCCCAAAAGAAAAAGAAATACGTACCCTTTAGAATTCAAGAAGAGTGAAATATTTTCTTTCCCACCTTGACTTTAAATACACAGTCATTTAAAACGAAGAACCATTATCACAAAAGTGACCACAGGTTGCTAACCCATCAACCACTACCGCAATAATCTTATACTAGTAATTAGCTATAACGACTTAAGGAAATGACAAGTTATGAGTGCTAGCCATAATTTCAAGTAAGCAGCTTTTCTATTTACAAAAAAATTACACTTGAAAATACCACACAGTTCAATGAACTAAGTAAACAGTATCAGAGATAGCTAATTTTACGAGATATTAATTGCAACTTTAGCAGAATCATTATATAAATTATTATCATATTATTCTTGTTTGTAAATTGTCATAGATTGCCAATAATTCATAAGATTTACTGGGATGGTATCAGAGAGACTGAACCGCACATTGACCACGTTGTTCTTAGTCCAATGTCTCAATATTAAAATACCTAAATGACATGTGTCGCAAAAGTATATTTTATTATCCGAACAAGATTGTGGTATATTCCCCCTTATATACCCTTGGACACTGAATCCTGTTTCATATTAAGCTTTATTAAAATCTTCTTACTATTGTAATTTTGACGAACAGTAAGAGATACCTAAATTCTTTGCAAATCAAAAATTGGTAAGGTACCAATTGTTGTTGGGAGAAGAAGTTCGACGTACAAAAAACTTCTTTGAAAGCTTTGTGAATGGTCTGTTCAAGCGTTGCTCCGCTTACCACATTTAAAGTTGAGGAGATGACGGTGAGTCACCATGGATAGTTGTCTCATTAATTGGAGAGAAGCATCACAACTTTGAAAAAAGAATGAGAAAAAGAGGGGTATTCTGCTCAGCACGTGTAGCATGATAGCATAAAAACAGGTTTTATACACAGAAGAGCAGATAGAATTACAGAATATAGAAAGATTTCTTTCTTTCCAAGCATGGCAATATTAAAAATTAAGAAAAAATCTTTTTTTTTAAAGATCCGACTTCAAAAACAAACATTTTCTTTCGAAATCTCGGCTTTTGTTTATTTATTTATTATCCGAAAGAAACTTTTCTTTATAAAGTTAGACACGAGTCCGAAAATGAGCATTAAAATTTCATGAAAATTTTTCAGTGCCATTGACCTTTAAAACTCTAATAATAATATAACCTAACGGTTTCATAATGATAACATGCAAGTTTCTAACGATTGCAATAACCACTTAATGTTTTCATACAAAACTAACGAGAAAACATTAAAAGTTATGCATGATAATATTTTACCTCGGATTAAAATAAAAATACCCACGTAATATCTCTGCTTTTTGTCTATGACTGTTATGTTTAATGTTTTCAAAGATAAGCTTTTGTTTCATGCGTACAGGATGTTCCAAAAAACAGAAATAAAAGTAACGAATACAATCAGGATTCCAAGAAAGAATTCGAGATTCGTACTGGGTACTGCTAGCCCGCACTCATTTCAGCATAGTGACGGGGCCTGTAGAGGGCCAAAGCCTACCGGGGTCGCGTAAAGGGCTATTGGAGGACACCGTGTATTTTAGTCAGTCAAGTCTGACAGTCCCTTCCGCCCTGCCCTGGGTGGGAGGACTCATTTGATGATTTTACCACGATAAAAATTAAACCCGGTTAGGTTAGGTTAGCTCAAGTGGACCTAGAACGCCATATTTTCTGGATAGAGATCCAGCACACAGCCAGAAATCCATAAAGAAGATGGCAGCACGACCTGTATAAAATAAAATTAACGATCAGTGGTCCTGGATGGAAAAAGGAAAGATTCAAATATGTAAATACTGCGTTTATTGTAGGAACATATGGAAGCTACTGAAAACCGCATTCTCATCGAAATGATAAAAAATCCGCAGCATCAACCAAATTCCACCACAGTAACATTAATGTAGTTAGTCTCTCCATGGCCTGAAAAACTTAAACCATAGTTTCAGTGTTAGCTTTAGCACATTTCGTAGTTTGGTGTGGTTTACAAAAAGAATATGTTTGCTTTCAAACCACGTTCAGACAATCAATCTCCAATTCGCTTGGTTAATTCCTGGAATCAAGTACCGTTATACATTGTCCAAAATCAAGATCAAAAACCAAAAATTACGAATTCAGAACAGATCAGAGCTTTACTGCTAGATCATGTTGATTTTCGAATTCATTTCTACTACAAACCAATCATTCTAGATGGATTGTCTATTGACATTCAATACGTTAACGAATATAAATGGACCTTTCATGTTAATCTCATTTTTTTTAACATTTTGGCATTCAAAATAATACAATGAATTTTTCGGTTTCTGCACGGTGTTGCTTGGGTTCCCGTCAGTTGAAGTTCTTTTCATATTTAAATACCGATTTCATCTCAAAGATTTACCTGCCTATTAATCACAGTTGCCTAGGCCTCTCCTATCCGTTACATGCATGGCCATTCATGGCATCACGAGTTCCCTCTGTGTCTTAGAAAGCATGACAAGCCGTTGATCCAGCTGTTATTTATGCATCTTTGTCGTTACGGCTAGTGAGTAGCCTGAAAATCTGTCAACCAGTCTTATCTACTGGTATTATATTACCCTGTATTCATTGGAATTTTGAGGTGAGGACGGCAGTAGTGTCATGTAAAATATTGGTATTCAGCTGGATCCAGCTGGATTATAAGATGATACCTACACAGTTGGGAAAACTAGGCAAATGATGAAAACCTATAATCGATCGAACGATCGGGTGCAGGTGGTAGGATGTCACATGGTAGGTGGTTCTATGGCATATTTCCCTACGATTTTTTCGGTGGCGCTATTAAGAAAAATGACATCAAAGTAAATATCTGTTTGGCTACGAACCAACCGTCAAATAAAAGTGCACAGGACATAGAAATTATTGTCTTCTTTCGCTTGCCAATCGTCGTACCTATTAAGGTATTATTACCTTTACAGTCAAGTTACTTACTTGAAATAAGTAGTCCCTTCCAAAAAGTAAATAAATCAGCCGACTTTAATGAGCAATTACTTTTATATGGTAAATTTCGACGCTTTAAATAATAATCTAATAAATTTAGATGAATTTAGGGTTTCGGACTCATGCAGATGTGAGGCTGAAAATTGTAAAGCTATTGTCACTCTTGAATCCTTAAAAATATTTACTCAAAATATTCGAAGCATTTCAGCAAATATGTCTAGCTTCCTAACATTGCTATCCAGGATATCTGTTCCACTAGACATTATTATTCTTACAGAATGTTGGCTATCTTGTAATCCCAATATACCTTCGCTTAATGGATTTAATTCTTATTACAGCACTGAAAAAATTAACAAGAACGACGGGGTTGTAGTTTACATCAGAAACAGCATATCTGATGTTACAATAAGTGAACCACCTTTCTTAGATGCTAATTGCATTCAAATACGAGTGGGAAAGGAGATCTCTATCTTTGCAATCTATAGGCCTCCGTCCTTTAAGGATATTACCAATTTTCTATCCGCAGTAGATCAAGTGCTGACAAAAAATTCTGCTACCAATAATATAATTGTTATTGGTGACATTAATATAGATATTGCAGACGGGAACATGGATGCTAAAACATCTGATTATCTAGATCTTGCTGCTAGTCATGGTCTTCTACCAGCACATAATCTAGTAACACATGGCAAAACCTCACTTGATCATGTTCTTCTTAAGTCCAAACTTAAAGCTACTACAATAGTCGTTGATTCTACTGTCACCGATCACAATGGTGTATTACTAACACTGGACAAATTTAAAAAAAATGAGTGTCTGAAAACCGTTAAAACAAAACTTGACCATATAATGTTTGAAGATTGCTTGAAGAGCACGGACTTATCTTTTATTTATGAATGCAAAAACCCAAATGTTGCCCTTGACTACTTTGCGAATGCATTGACTACAGCGTTAAGAATGAGTACCAAAAGCTACACTGTTCCTCATCGCTTAAAAATAATTAAGCCTTGGATTACTCCAGGCATTTTAAGATGTATGAAAAATAGGGATCGAATGTACATTAAAATGAAAAGTCACCCCACAAATGAAACTCACAGTATTACATTTAAAAGATATCGTAATTTTTGTAACACCATTTTAAAAAATCTGAAAAGACAATACGAGAGAGATGAATTAAATAAAGCTAAGTCTAACCCTAAAAAAATGTGGAACGTTATTAGAGAAGTTACTCATATGAATAAAGCAAATTCATCGGCCATTACACTGCTAAATATTAAAGATTCTGTTAATGAGTCTATTAATGAGGTCAATAGATTTTTCATCAATATTGGAACGGAACTGGCTAATAAAGACGCACAATCGACAATTAATCATAACTCACACACCGAATCGCACAAAGTGTCTGCTAATTCTTTTGTCTTTCTTGAAACCGATGAACAAGAAGTAGAGCGATTGATACTATCTCTCCGATCTGACTGTGCAGTTGGTATTGATGGTATATCCTCTAACATTTTAAAGCAATATAAGAATATTTTGGTGGCCCCCTTGACGCACATTTTCAATCTGTGTATACAGTATGGAATTTTTCCCGATTCACTAAAGAAGGCTCTTATTCATCCAATACATAAGTCTGGGGATGTAGACCGTATCAATAACTATAGACCAATATCTATTTTACCGGCTCTCTCTAAGGTGTTGGAGAAGATAATGAATAATCGTCTTAACAAATATCTCCAAACTTACAATATCATTTCTAACAACCAATACGGTTTTAGGAAAAATATATCCACAGATGACGCCGTACATGATCTTTGCGACTACATTGTGAGAGCATTGGATAGCAGTAGCAAATGTTTGGCAATTTTTCTTGATTTGGCTAAAGCATTTGATACGGTCTCCATCCCTAAACTAATCTTTAAATTGGAAAAGATTGGAATCCGGGATAGGCAGCTGGAATTATTTCAGAGCTATCTTACTAATCGGACTCAGTGTGTTAAAATTGGAGAGTACATTAGTGAGGCTCTCCCGATAGACTGTGGAGTGCCACAAGGTAGCATACTCGGACCTACGCTTTTTTTGGTGTACGTCAATGAACTCTGTAATTTAAACCTTACAGATGGTAAACTACTGGCTTTCGCAGATGACACGGTGCTTATTTTTACCGGGCGCTCTTGGGAACAAGTCTTTGATACTGCTCAAACAGGGTTCAATCAAGTTACTAAATGGTTATCATCTAATACACTATCACTAAATGTAGATAAAACCAAATATCTTTTATTTAATATCAAATACAGTAAAAAAATTGATAAAAGTAAATATTACATTACTGCCCATAACCACGCACATACTGAACTTGTTTGCGACTGCCCTAAATTACAAAATTCTGCAACTATAAAATACTTGGGAGTTGTACTGGATGAAAGACTATCCTTCTCACCGCATATTGGTACATTGACAGGGAGAATTAGAAAACTTATTTATATCTTTAAACACCTTAGACACGTTGCGGATCCCAAAGTTTTAAAAATGGTCTACTATGCTTTGTGCCAATCTGTAATAGGCTATTGCATTTCCTCCTGGGGGGGAGCCTGTAAGAGTCACTTGATTAAGCTTGAACGCGCGCAGAGAGCTGTGTTAAAAGTATGTACCTTTAAGCCTTTTCGTTACCCTACAATAGAATTATACAAATACTGTGAAGTTTTAACGGTGCGACAACTATTCATTTTACAAATTATCCTTAGACAACATGCATTGAACACCACTCGTTGTGAATATGTGTCTGCTATTTCCAGAACTCAAATAACTCGTAGGCTAAGATTACCCTTAGGTGATGCACGTAACACTTCTTTCAGCCAGAGATTCTTTTGCTTCCTCGGGCGTTTCTTGTACTTAAAAATTAACAAAGTGTTGAACATTTTTTCCAAAAATAAACATGCATGTAAAAACCTAGTAACTGATTGGCTTTTTACACAGAGCTATGACGGCACGGAGAAGCTCCTTCATCCAGTCAGATGACTACTTGTTTGTTGTACCTACGTATTTACATACACCAATATCACACACATATTACAATTACAACAAATCAACTTACACACACACACACACACATACACACACACACACACACACACACACACACACACACACACACACACACACACTACTCAACAAGGCCTGCTTACTTACTTACTTGTGAGTTTACTTAAGTGTTTTCTACCTCAATTTTATCTTTTTATTTTTTACCTTTCTTTACTTATTTAAATGTTTTTGTTTGTTAATTGATTGATTACTTGGCATGCTAGTAATATATAAAATGTGCTTGTATTACCTTATTGTGACACTAAAAAGATTGCTGGTACTTATAGCACAGGATTTCCTTTTTAAGTACCAGCAGTGCATTATCTGTTCCTTACTGTATTCTTTCATCTATGTAAATTAATTTTTGTACCTGTGTAACCTGTTTGTGATACAATAAACAATAAAACAACAAACTATATATAGTGACATGATGTTCTCAAACATTGCTGCTTCGTTGCATTTTAAATATTTGATTAGTTTATGAAATAAAATTTATAATTTTGAACACACCATTTATAATTTTACCAGACAATGAACCCCAAAAAAGAAAGCAATGGCCGCCGTAAGGTCAGGGCTGGAAGAGTAGGTCGCTGTCACAACTTGAATAATAACACAGCACCGAACGCACATACAGACATACACTTCCTTACCGGCAGACAAACGGTCGCACCCGCGCTTCCTTGACACACGCAAAAATAAGCAAACTGTCAGTCAGTCTTCCCGCCAAAATCATATTTGACGTTTGCATTTTTTTTATTGCCAAAGGGAATTGGTTTATTCATCCTGTATTTTTGTTATCGGAGTTCGAATTTGCAACGCTCACGTGTGACACAGAAAATACAAGGGCTTGCGACTTGGAAACAGCCAGATAAACTCTTGGTTCTCTTAAATAGAGAACTACAGAGAAAAATCTTCAGTTTACAAGCAAAAGACCAAGTATATAAAATAGTGTAAAAATGAATCCCAAGTTGGTGGTAGTGTTGTACCTCTGCATAGCTTCAGTGTTCAGCGCGCCTATGCAACTACCGTACATGCCAATGCAGTACGGGATGCAGTCGCAGCTTCCCTTCTTGAGGAATATGGTTCCGAATTTGCAGTCACCATCGATGTGAGTATTCCTTGTATTTTACTAACACTCTTTTTAAGCCTGATTTATTTGAGACAGTTTATTTATGTATGTGATTAGTTATTGACAACATAACACAAGCGCTACATTTGAGATTATTATCTATCTAACACAATGCAATAAGGTGCAATTTTGCTCCTGTAATTACGTTTATCCTTGTTTATCGGATGTTGTGTATCTCTCCTGAGACTTAATAACATTTGCTTCCTTGATCTAGTGTAGTGCGCAAGCGCGACTGGCTAGGCAAGAGTCCTGGGATCGATTCCCGAGCTGCAAACAGTTATTGAGTTTTTCCATCACCAGACTTTTGCCCGATTGAGGGCAATAGGCGCGCCTCCTATTATATAGAACTTAGGTAACTAAAATGTGGGTATAAGGTGTACCTCTGCCTAACCCTCCGGGTAATGAAAATGGAATGATATACTATTTTTTTTTAAATAGGGAACTTCTCAGCAAAAATACCTAAACATTACATGTACAGTTGCCGGTTAACATAAATTTCGCAGAATTTTAGCATAGTTTAAGGCAGTGACTTTGATGTTTACAGACAGCAGTCACAGTTAAGTTAAACACGTTACTAAGAAAGCAAATATGATACGAAACTAGGAAATAAAAGTATAGTTACCCGTTTGTGTACTTTTTTTGCGAATTGAGCACATGTTTACTGACTCAGATGAAAATCTCTCTTAGACTATTACTTTGGGTTTTTGTCTTTTTATCTTTCACGAAATCTAGCTGCAAGATTCCAAATTTATAAAACGCGCCATGTTGTCAACAACGGTAGAGCAGACATTCATCACCATCACCTAGACTATTTTTCGGCTTCTAGTCTAACCATATATTGTTGAATACCAGTACCTATTTAAAATAGAACTTTGCCTATCTGACCTCCACAATACTTAACTACTATGTAAAGCGAAAACTCTTTGGAAGACTAGTTGTTGTTAAATTTACTACGTAACTAAACAACACATGAAACTAATAAAGACTTTTTTATCAATTACAGGTTAACTCAACAGCAGCCATTAGTAATCGTCCTACCGAACGCAGCACCTAATGTAGAAGCCGAAGACAGAGTCCAGAATCTCAACGAACAAATAGCAGCTAACCTCAAGAATATCAACGGACACATAGACGAGAACAAAGACTCCATCGTTGTAGATGCAATCCCAAAAGCACCAGAAACACAACCAAAGAATGCTGTGGTATACCTCCCTGATGAAGGAAGATTCTCCATCGGACAGGTCATCAGCTACATTCCATTCCTTCCAATAGAGATTAATGTTCCTGACACAATCTCCTGGATAACAAACTTGATTACCGGAGGGTGGTTCAGGCCTCAAGGACAGTTGCCAAGTGCAGGAACGAAGACGCTGATGAACAGGGGACAGATGCCAGTCATCGTGATGCCGATGCCTTACCCAGGGCTCATGCCTAATGTGAACCAGTGAGTGAGGACAATTTTGATGAAGAGTGAGGAAGACTGATTGATACTGATAGCATTAGTGAATAGCTGCTGTAATAGTCTTAGGAAGTGGTGGATAATAATGGTTGTGTCCATAATATATTTCGTAATTTTAAAGATGGGTTTATTTGATTTTTATTTATAAGTATTCAGCTCGTGGCTTATTGTATCTAATTAGTATAATCTTAATTGAAATGCTAATGCAAAGCGGTACTGTAACAATATAAAAGTTCATAGCAAGAATAGAGCACGACTCAAGTTTTGGCTGTGTTCATCAATTTTTAGTTGCTCCACCTACAATGACAACAAATTAGTTCACCAAAAAGGGCAGATTTAGCAGTGAAAGGAAAATTTAAGACAAAACAGCATATTTTATGCAAAATGCTTTAATATTATAAAAATAATAATTATTACAAATTGCTGTCATAAACTGAAACCTTAAATAAAATACATAATATATTTTACATTAGATATATCTAAGACGTTATGGTAACAAAACTTAACTTTTAGCAAGACTGAGTTCAAGAGTCTAACCACAAACAATCAAAGTTTATAAAACAAATTTAAAAATAAACTGACATTTTGCGATTGTTAAATTTTGTAATGCCGAAAAAGTTACACTATCAAACTCCAACCTTGCTGCTAGATATTATAATCAATCCAAAGTAGCATAATTATGATAAACCAAAGAGAAAATTAAACAAACAAAATATTAGAGCCAAAATTCTACTTTCAATAGTGCTACTTTGGATAAAAAAAGGTCACACGATAAAATCGCTCCTAAAATGGCAACGCATTGTATAGTACCCGATAATCTAGCGATAGAACATTTAAGTACGTTCATAATTAGATTACTAGTGTCATACAAACTACCTCATTAGACTATCGGCTAACTAAAGGACTCATAAAACTAATATCTTCACTACCATTTTGGGTTTCAACCTACTGAACTATTAATAGGCGACATCAATGAACTATCAAAGGCCTAGAAAGTTTTGTACTAATTATAGACAGGACTAGACGTTACAAATAAAATAAAGACAGTAATTGCAGATTGTTGGAATTATAGCCCAATATTTTTTTCTATAAATTGATCAAAACTTTCAAGCCTTGTCAAACTTATCAAACTAAAACAATTTTGGACAAAATCACAATTTAAAAGATCTATACTTAAACAAAAGGTGTTTTATCCAAAAATGTCAAGCGTGAGTTGCTTATTGTCCGCTAACTCCAACGGTGTCGTGGTCGACTTGGTATCCTTGTTCCAGTTCGTTCTTGGGCACGATTACGCCGACTGGGTAGGTGAAGCTGTAGAAGAAGCCGTGAGGAGGACCCTGGAAAAAAAAATAAAAATTAAAGTAACATAACGTGGTGGAGTTCGTGCTTAAATAACTACAGCCGCACAGGCTGATCTTGCGGGTTAAGCCGCGCTTGCTGAGGTTGGTCTGTGTATGGGTGACTCTCTATCATAGAGAGTTACCTCCGTTCCTCAGAAAGCACGTAAAGTCGTTGGTCCCGGCTGTCATTTGTAGCTCTAAAGTCTGACAACCAATCTAACCATGGAGTTTCGTTACTGGATTGTGGAGGACCGATAGGTAGTCGCTCCATGTAAAATACTGATATTCAGCTGCATCGGGTTTGACTGGAAGCCAACCCCAATATAGCTACCCCAAAAGGCGCGGGACTCACGAATTACCGGTGACCCCGGTACGTAAAGGGCTATTGAAGGACACCGTGGATTTTAGTCAGTACAAGTCTGACAGTCCATCCCGCTCTGCCCTGGGTGGGAGGACTCATTTGATGATTTTACCACGATAAAAAAAAGGCTAGGCAGATGGACATAACAGATGGACTAGAGTGATCACTGAGTCGATGCCTGTAGACGGGGTCGGAGCGAAACTGACCAAAAAGGAAAAGTTGCAAAGTTGCGTGGGAGTCAATATTTAAATAAAATTTATTGCTGATGATTTTTTAACAGGCGCTTGTAACTTTATTGCTATGAATGTTCTGAGAGAAAAACGTCAGACAGTTGCATAAAAGATTTGCGTCCGTTCAGGCGGCGGTACCAAAGAATTTTGTGGTGTGGGGTGCGGTTGGAGGGTGTACGCCACCAACTAGTGTGTGTAATTCTGAAATAACGACGCCGTTAGCAGCCAGATGAGTTGTTACATCAGTACAGAACTTTTATGCACATAAACTTAAATCCAGTCAGAAAAAATCATAATTCACGTGTGTTGGCTTAGAACTTGCAAACTATAGTGCAAAAGCGACTGCAGCAATATTGCAGTACAACATTCCAAACAACCTTACGCCTTATTTATATGGGAGAAACTGCTATGATTCTAACATGTTCATCTCCACATTCATATATTTATCTGAATCCAACCTGTACGCGGATTAGTTAAAGATTACCCAAAAAAAAAATAACACTTACCGTAGGTTCTGGCTCTACGTATTCGCCATCAGATCCAACCTGTTTTTGCTGTTGTTGCTGTCCGCCATAATTCTGTTGTGAGTATTGCTGTTGCTGGTTGTATTGCTGTTGTTGGTTGTATTGTTGTTGCTGGTTGTATTGTGGTTGTTGTTGGTTTCCTTGGTAGTTCTGGGCCTGAGCATATGCTAAGGCTTTGCCATCACGCTGCTGGGATTCTCCTGGAGGAGCTGCCACAACAGCTTGCTGCTCTGAAGCCTGGCCTTGGTAGTTACCGTATTGCCTGTGAAGACATAATTAAGAGATTAATGAAGACAGATGAGAGCGAGAAGGCAAGGACGTACAACAATAACAACCACACTGAACAATATTAAGGTTAAGCTACTCTTTCCGAGGTCAGTCCATACTGACCCGTAACAACTAAACTCGAGTTTGGTTCTTACAAGTAGTCAGAAACCAAGGTGTTATTATTCAGTTACCAGACTCTAGAGGTCAGATTGCGGTCACTTAATGTAAAACAGCACAGCTGGATACAAAAAGACTAGATGAAGACCCAACTTTTTTGGAAAAAGGCTCAACTGAATCAACGACTGTTCAGGATACTCACTGGAAGTTGTTAAGTTCCTCAGCTGAGGGTGCCCTGGAGTTGGCAGCAGCGGCCTCATTCCATGCCTTCTCGAAGGCAAGACGAGCAGCTCTCAGTTCAGGGGTCTCTTCTGCGGGCTTCAGCTCTACCTTAGGAAGGTTGTCCTCCTGGTGGAAACCTTGGCTGTCAGCGAAGTAACGGACCTGTAAGTTGATACAATGATGTTACGTATTTTTTTTTATTTTTAGTTTTACATTATCTCAATAAAACACAAAAGAGGCAGATAGTAATTGCGAACGTAGATGTCTACTTGTCAAATACTAGTAGATATTGTAATATTTGTAAAGTAAACATAAAGTTTTGATATTCTGAGCCGACGACATCGTGAGAGTCGCGGGCAACCGATGGATGCAAGTGGCAAATTGTCGTTCGTCGTGGCGGTCTAAGGATGGACGTCTTCCGGCTGATGATGATGATGATTATTCTTAGCTATTATTTTGTATTTGTTGTGCATTCGGAAGCTTCTAACTTTTCAAACAAATATGATATCCTATTACAAATAAAAGCTGGTACGATTTTTTTTTTCTATTTACCTTGACAAGTTCCTTTTGGCCGGGAACCTTGTAGACGTAAGATCCAGAGACAACGCCTGAGCCTTCACGGTTTTCAACCTTAGAGGACTGAGGAGTTTCGTAACCATAAGCGTACTGTCCTAGACCATCCTGTCCGTGGTATTGGGCTGCGTTGTAGACCTAGAAAATAAAAAAGAAAGGTTTAGTTTGATGTTGATGCATCAGGAACTTAAAATGTTCATATAAGCAACTGGATTGTAGACGTCAGATGAACAATAGCTTTACGTAGAATTTTGGGACCACGGCCACGGTGTGAATGTCCCAAGAACTTTTTGTAATGGGCAAATTCGGACCACAACTTCTTTTTTTTTAAACATTGACCCTAACTAGGAATTTCTTGCTGTATCGTGGGTTCGTTTACAAACATAGAAACTTACATACACAAACACCTAGACCCGAAACAACTACTTGCAGATCCTACAAATATTTGTTCCTTGCGGGGATCGAACCCGCGACACGTTGTGCAAGAGTCGATCGCTCAGCCACTGTAGGAAACAGTTCCCCCTTTTAGATGAGATAATTCGGACAGAAGATAAAACTCCGCCTGACAGAGAGGAAGCTGACCTTAAAGTCGATAGTAATGATTTTATGTTACACTTCAACAAAATTTACCTCCTCAAGGTAGTCTTCAGTGTTCTGGATCTCCTGCCCGTTCTTCCAGTAGTGGCCTAGGGACGGGCCAGCCTCAGCGGAACGAAACCTAGGGTCGTCATAACGGACCTGGAACAAGAGCAATTATCTAATAAACATTACGTGTTCAACCGGCTAGATTAGATGCAGTTGTAGGAACTTTTAGTATACGAGATCCCGCCAGTTACGTTAAAAATCCTATTTAATCACTATGACCCGTTCTCTGACTGTTTTACGAACAACCTAAGATGAACAAGTGTCTGGGTTATTATTGATAAATTAACTATCCAACATAACAATCGACCGGGGTCGTGGGACTTACGAATAACCGTGATCCCGGTACGTAAAGGGCTAGTGAAGGACACCGTGGATTTTAGTCAGTACGAGTCTGACAGTCCCTGCCCTGGGTGGGAGGCCTCATTTGATGATTTTACCGCGATAAAAAAAAAACATAACAATCGAACCTAGAATCTTAAACCAATTAGTATCACGTGCAACCATTAGATCAACATTACAAAGATTGAAATTAAATAGGTTACGAAAACTTTCGTGGAAAGGATACATTATGTTTTCCAGTGGTTTTAAACCAGCAAACTTGTCATTCGTTATTGCTGGACACATGAGTTAAACCGCTTACAACTTATTTTTATTTTGCCATCACACATGCAGAAACTGAATGTATTTTTAGGTCTGTAATAAATCCTGTGAAAGTGCAGTAACTTCAATTTGACAGTGGTTTAAGTTTCTTTTTTTTTCAGTTACGAGAACGGAATATTGTTTTTTTTATGCTGTATTAGATTACAACTGTATGTTTTGGCGTGAAGCCAAAAGTTTTTACAATAGCTACCTACATCTCTTCCAAAACACCCAATTTTATGTTCACTACCGTTACCCCTTTCTGTCATATCCATGAATCTATTATTTCTATAAGGTACGGACGCCAGCAGGTCAACCTACCCTAATCTGTCAAATTTTACCAATCGAACATTAACCTTCCACTATTGTGATAATGTTGAAAATCTATTAAAGAAATTTGACAGTTTGAGGCAGGTTGTGTGTGTTGCTGACGTCGTACTACAGGTAAGACGTTCATCAGGGTAGTTACGGCAAAACTTTTCCTATAATTGATGACTTTTTTGGGATGATAGATATCCTATATCCGTTTTTATAATATTAATTAGGAAAACGATAATCTTACCAGGGGCAAGACAGCGGTACGTCCAGCGAGCTTAGGCTCTGTGAAAGGCAGCTGCTTGAGGTAAGCCTGTGCCTCCTCAGGCGTAATGTCATTCTTGAAGACGAAGTTGTTCTGGGGCTCGCTTGAAGCGAATACCACCTGGAAGAAAGAGAAAACAAGATTAGAAAATGGTTGAATAGCGAATGTATAAGCTTAAGTTAAACTTGGCTTTTGGATGATGGCGAAACCAACAGTCATTGGTCCACATTGGCTCTGGATCAAGGATATTGGTGAGGAATATGTGCCCATCAATGATATGATATAAGCTAAGAGTGAGTAAAGTCTTGATAACTATAGTTTAAAAGAGAAAATAAAGAAAAAACTGAAGCACTCACTAAAGGCACCGTAACTGTAAGTACAAAAAAACATTTCGCATTGCTTTTTTTTTAATGTGAGTCTATTTTTTCGTTTACAATGCTAGCTTACTTCAAAATGTGCTCTAGACTACAACCTCGCAAGACAATAGAAATATTATTTCAAATATTGTCACAAGAACAGTACACATTTCACTTCCCCGTATTTCCCCCGTATTTATATAGTTGTGCAATATTTATTTCCATGACAACGGAAACAGGTGATGACCAATTGCAAACTAATCCAACTAACAAAGTTAAAGTTTCATCATTATTACCAGCTAATAACAAGATAAATTACAGTCTTGAACAGGATCCTAATGTGTTTCAAGGTTACAGTATTATAATGAGGTATAAAGAGGATGATCCCAAAATAATAAGTTACTACAATGCTGAGTCATCTACAGGTGATGCTGGTTCATTCACAACCGGACTTTAAAATGGATATTAGATGTTTAC
The DNA here is from genome assembly GCA_943136025.2 of Agrotis puta. Classification (NCBI taxonomy): domain Eukaryota; kingdom Metazoa; phylum Arthropoda; class Insecta; order Lepidoptera; family Noctuidae; genus Agrotis; species Agrotis puta. Next base: position 4,217,905 of record OW964168.2, read on the forward strand.
TTTGGGATCTTGTTTGTTTTGTGAATAAACATAATGGTACTTAAAACTAATCAATTCATATGAATTACAAATGTGTCACGAAACCACAAAAAGCAAATCAAGTCAAATTTATTAAAGTGTCTTGTTTATCATAGGGTTTACTTTTTTTTCTTTATGTGTTCCTGCATACGTTAATCGGCGTACAAATTCCCATCGTTACCTCTAGGCATTCTATAACGTCATTTAGTGCAAATTGGTTAAAGTTTTGCCTGACTTCATTATTTAAAGGACATTGCATTTTACACAATTCCTGCATCGATTTTTTTTCCTTCAGCTTTATTCCAAGATTTTGCAAGATTCTGTACAGACTTTAAATACATCATTCTATGTACAACATTTTCTTCATATGACAGTTGTTAAATTGTTGCTCACAAAAGTATTGTGCAAAAACAAGTTAAGATAAAACTACACGCTACTACTCGTTCTAATATCAATGGCCATACCGTGGCCTTAACATAATTCATGCTTATTTCACATCTACATGCACAAGGGTGACGTCATTATATTCATATTGACACTAACCATTTTACACATACAGACCTACATATGTGGACGTTGAAATCCCAGTATATTTTGGAACTTAGTGATGGTTCTGTATCAGACTATATCACGTCTACAGTTCTAAACACTCTCAACGAGTAGACGGAATTCAAAACGGAGAAGGAGAGGATACTGGTGTATATCGTAGAACAAAACGTTATTATAGTTTTAATATTCAACTAACCAAAATAGGCCCGCGTGTTAGATTTTAGCCTACATACTCTCACAGCAAAGACACAAATGAGGGAGATCTATAGAATATTTAATAAAGGTATAAGAAATCTGAATTACTACGGAGGTATATCTAATGAGACTTTGGCTGACTTTAAAATTGAATTCCAAACCACATTCTCAGAAGTTGCTGCTGCGACGACTAAACCAAAGATAGTATTCAAACGATTTTTTTATTAAAAGTTGCAAAAGTAATTGTAAAGAAAACGTCAAATTCGTCATCATCAGTCAAGTTAAACTGGCTAACAGCTTCACTAATTAGACGAATACATAGGATGATGTGATAGTAAAGGAATTAGTTAATTTGTAATACGTCTGATTTTGAACACGTGTTTACTCTTATGCTAATACAAAATGCAGGATGTTATGTATATACATACAAAGTTACTTTTTGATAAATATGCGTGGTGAGATCAGCACCCTGTTTGTAATTTATTCATATTTCTGTCCGTCTGTCACATTTGTTTATTACATTGCTGTGCTATGATTATTGATATTTCTTTTTCTACATCTACGTCGTGCGCTGGTAATATTTCCTAACGGAAATATATTCTACTCGCATATAAAGTTTCATCACCTAATATCACTTCTGTAGAAGACTAATATTATAAAAGTTCCTATTCTTGTTTTTATGTATTCAATCATCAAATAAGTCCTACCCTAAGCGTAGAATCAGGTGCTGTCAGACTCTTGCTAACTAAAAGTCCACCCTGTTCCTTCTTTTTCCTTTAAAGTTTGAGGGCTACGGGATCCTGCTTATATAGTCCCGCGACCCAGGAGTTGTCGATTGGCTAAAGAATGCCTATGCCTAGAACCTAAGACTAGGCTTAGGTTCCAAAACTCAATGATACTATGAGAAGGTCTTTCAAAAAATTAATATTTTTTAAATGTGGCTATGTAATTTTTTTATTTATGAATCCATCCATATGCTTGCTTATGAAGTCATGATATATCCTTTTATTTTCTATTTTTATCCTTATAAACTTGTTTTTTGTGTCACGTAGAAGATTGACTTGAAAAACATGTTATTCTTGTTTCAACTTTTGTTTCTTTAACGTCAATTAAAAATTCTACAAGAACAAATGTCTCATCTATGCTGATAGATAAAGTTTGTAAGTTTTGATGCAGAAGACAATCTTCGGATTTTGATTCCAAATATTCTATCATCAATGGGAAGCTAAATTATCTTCGAGTGTTACATGTATGACGTTCCTGTATAAAAGCGACTATGTTTTTTTTTCATTTTGTCGCATAATTTAAATTAATCGATGTAATAGAAATTGCGTATTAATTCTCTATCAAAAGCCTTCGAAGTTTATGTTTTACAACACAGAGTTAGTTCGTGTCTATATTCTATATCACAAATGAGTTGTCTTCCATGATCACACTTTCATCATTGTCGTTATTAATTTCATGTAGTCGTAATTCGTAATTTATGGCGTTCATTTTTTTCGTTTTTCGTTCTCTTTGATGGAAAATTTCTAATGAACACTTCTACATCGTTTAGTGACTTCATTTCTAAGGTGATGGATTTACTATATATAAATACAGTACTGACATGATAGTTATTGTATTACATTCTATTTTTTTTTCCTTATCCTCCTTACTATGCAAGTAATCGTTTAGCTGTGATTGAAATATTATTAATTTACAAACTTTCTACTTTTAATAGCTTTGACATTAATCTCAACGGTAGTCTTCTTAACTTTGTCCACTGCTTTAAAAATCTTGCTGGTTGCTTCCTTGCCCTTTAATATCAAACGTTGTTTCTTTAAAAGATTATATTCAAATTATAGATTCAGTAAATTTTCTATATTGATTGAAATCATTATTTCTTTAAAGCACTACATTTATCGATGAAGTAACTGGACATAATTCACAAGTCATTTTTATGGATATGCTAACAACGTCACATTGTTCTCAATGCTGTTCTGTAATACAGTGATAATATTTATGTGTGCATTATAACATTAAATTGTAACCTTTGAATATCTGCATGGAAGGTCAATGGTTTAATAAGTTATGGTGTCTTACGGAAAAGTCAAGAGGTGTAAAATTGTTATTTTATTGACATTCTCACTTTTCTTCATTATTGCATCCTTTTAGTTTATGATCATCTATTCTAGCCCTTATCCAGAGATCCTTATCAGATTCCAGTCTAACCGAATGCAGCTGTGTTTCACTTAGAACTATTACCTATCTGACTGCATCTCTTCATATACTATACCGTATCTACGTAATCATGGTCTCAAAATATATATTTTTTTATAAAGAAGATAGGTATGTTATGTACCATGGTGGATACCATTTTGTTTTTTACGTGGTAATATCATCAAATGAGTCCTCCCACCCAGGGCACAACAGGAACAAAAATCGCAATGTTAAATTATACTGCGCTTTCAATCAGTCAGTACAAGTACTTCATACATTGGATCTCATTAGGTGATAATTTAATCACAGGCCTGTTGGTCTAGTGGTTAGTAACCCTGACTGCTATGCCGGAGGTCGTGGGTTCGATTCCTACCCAGGACAAATGTTTGTGTGATGAGCACGATCATTTGTTCTGTGTCTGAGTGTAATCTGTATGTATGTATCTATAATATATAATATGTATGTATCTATAATATGTATGTATTTAGAAATATATAAGTATGTTTATCAGTTGTCTAGTACCCATAACACAAGCTCTGCTTAGCTTGGGACTAGATGGCGTTGTGTGATAGTTGTGGAATATTTAATTTAATTTTAATTTAACAGTGTATTTTTATTACGCTTTAATATTCTAACTTTCTTTCAGTACTCTAGATATTATAGTTCAATAATTATTTTGTGGTAGACCTTATTCCATTTAACCTTGGATTGAATATCTTATCCTTATTAATCTTATAATTAATAAGGATAAGATATACAATTGTGTGGTGTAATTTTTCTATAATATGTATGTATTTAGAAAATATATAAGTATGTTTATCAGTTGTCTAGTACCCATAACACAAGCTCTGCTTAGCTTGGGACTAGATGGCGTTGTGTGATAGTTGTGGAATATTTATTTATTTATTTTATTTAATAATATCATTATTATTTTATTTGTGTACATAATAACAACTAATTATACCGTTCATTACATTTATGTGCATCATGTAGTATATATTCAATTATGGAAGAAATAGTTAGCTTAGTTATTCATTCATTTGTTTTACAGTGCCGTAGGTACATTTTCCCTTTTACGAATGTTGTGTTGTGAACTTTCATATACACACATCAAAAGTGTCTAGGGATCAACATATATTTTTGCAATAACTTTTCTCCTGATTGATATTAATTAAATTTTTTTTTAAGGATTCATCACATAAAGTGTTTTCGTTTGTCACAGTAACGATAAACCAAGTCACCTTTGCATTAATAAAGAAATTTGCCATTTTCCTAATAAAGGGTTTTTTGACATTTGAACCACTAACACAAAAGTTCGAAAAAAAGACTGAAATAACAGTTTTCTTTAAAATTTTATTGGGTAACTTAAACAATTAATAATCCGTGTTTCTACCGCGAACACTAACAACACAAGAACATCGGTTTGGCATACTCCAAATGAGTTCATCCAAATCACGCTGTGGAATGGCCGCCCATGTTCGTTGCAACAACAAAAAAAGGTCTTCTTGCGACTGGATACCCTCCATATTCGGCAGAGCTCTTCTCTGTAGCATATCCCATGCATGCTCAATCGGATTTAAGTCTGGCGACTGAGCAGGCCAGGGCAGGACATTGATGTTAGCTGCGGCGAGAGTCTGTCTTACAACTCTTGCGGTGTGCGGTCGTGCATTATTATGCATTAACTGAAATAAGGGACCGATTTGCACTTGTAGAGGAACGATGACGTCTGATACAATCGTCTCAGCATAAATTTGAGCGTTGAGGTTGCCTCTGATCCAAATCAACTCAGTTCTTCCGCCGATCCAAATACCCGCCCATACCATGATGGTTCCACCACTATAAGGATGAGTGTCGTTTTGGTATGAGACCGGATACAAGACGTATACGACACTGGAGAAGCCCTGGACGCCAACAGCGATTAAAATCCTGCCAGGAAGTCCATCCTTATAGTGGTGGAACCATCATGGTATGGGCGGGTATTTGGATCGGCGGAAGAACTGAGTTGATTTGGATCAGAGGCAACCTCAACGCTCAAATTTATGCTGAGACGATTGTATCAGACGTCATCGTTCCTCTACAAGTGCAAATCGGTCCCTTATTTCAGTTAATGCATAATAATGCACGACCGCACACCGCAAGAGTTGTAAGACAGACTCTCGCCGCAGCTAACATCAATGTCCTGCCCTGGCCTGCTCAGTCGCCAGACTTAAATCCGATTGAGCATGCATGGGATATGCTACAGAGAAGAGCTCTGCCGAATATGGAGGGTATCCAGTCGCAAGAAGACCTTTTTTTGTTGTTGCAACGAACATGGGCGGTAATTCCACAGCGTGATTTGGATGAACTCATTTTAAGTATGCCAAACCGATGTTCTTGTGTTGTTAGTGTTCGCGGTAGAAACACGGATTATTAATTGTTTAAGTTACCCAATAAAATTTTAAAGAAAACTGTTATTTCAGTCTTTTTTTCGAACTTTTGTGTTAGTGGTTCAAATGTCAAAAATCCCTTTATTAGGAAAATGGCAAATTTCTTTATTAATGCAAAGGTGACTTGGTTTATCGTTACTGTGACAAACGAAAACACTTTATTTGATGAATCCTTAAAAAAAATTTTAATTAATATCAATCAGGAGAAAAGTTATTGCAAAAATATATGTTGATCCCTAGACACTTTTGATGTGTGTAATTACTACCATGTTTTCATCAAGTGACCGTCGATTTTTTAATTGAAATCTCCGAACTCGTATGATTTTCACAATCACTGAAGAAGACTCGGGACTTATCGGAAATTATTATAACTCCAAAATGAACCCCTTTTTATGAACTGCTATTGAGGTAATATTTATCCGTAAACCATCAGTCAACATCAATTTAAAATAGACGAGACAGCCTGTTCACAATCAAGGAATATTATACAAGTATGATATTGTACAGTATCATAGTAACTTCTGTAGATTTAAAATAATCTTTGAACATAATAGAAATATTATAATGAATGCACATCACAACAGATTGTAACAAAAACAAAAATTATGTCTGTTGTTAATAAAATGAGCTCATATATTATTAATTTATAAGATTCTGGAAAACACGCGTCAAAGATTCTTGTTTATAAATAACTGCATCCGGTACCAGTCTCATGTTTTTTTTTCGATAAAATGCAGAATTGATTATTAATTTTATTATTATTGCATTATAATTCTTTAGTTTTTTTTTTATAACAGGACATGTGTCAAGTTCCTTTAGACAAATTCATTAAAAAAATATATTTCATCATGCCTTCGGCGACACTTTTTCAATTTTGTAGAACCGTCATTTGACGATAGTTATTTATTTTACTTTTTGTAATATTTCTTAAAATAAGATTGATTCTACAGCGATCGGCAAGAGTAGTTTCGTATGGAGAAGATTTGGCAATACACTCCATTATTACTGTTTTATTGTTTCAACATGATTACCACATGCCCCCTGTTGTACCGGTCGACTAAAATATACACTTAACGCACAATGTATTCTTCACAATAGTGTCTGTAACAAATATGACCGACTTAGCTTCAAACACACCAGGCACATGAGGCAAAGAAGATTCGCCACACATCGTGACTTGAAGATTTAAACATTATTATTTAAGTATAGGATTATTTCTGACAGCTATTAAGAAGCTAAAACCTTTTTATAATAATGATTAGAACGTGAATTCCTTATTTAAAAGTAATACTGTTGGACTTCTTTACTGGCTGTCAATTTAATTTATTCTTAATTTTAAAAATCTGACTTGTAAACATCAAAAAAAAAAACGACGGGTTGCACTCTGGGAGTGCCGGCAGAAGTGAAAACTTGAATAGTAATTGTTGGAAATATCTTGTGAACAGATTTTAGTAAAACTCGCAAAAATGGTTGACTTTTTATTTCAATAATTTTCCAATGTGACGTACATCTTTTATAAACAATGTTACCTAGCAACGAATGTATCCAGCATACAAACTTCTTTAAAAGTAATAAAGTCACACGAACATTCACGCAAGCGCCCTGCGCCGTCCTACGCTTTTTCGGTCAGGGTCACGTGTCCTGACGCGAGTTTAAGATTTTATACCCATTACAGAAAAAGTGCTCAACGCCGCTAAAGAAGTTCTCACTTCAAAAATTACGCATATCGAATCACAAATTAGTTTGTTATTTTTTTTTCAAAAGTATTTAGTGTCAATGACGTGTTATTTTAGTTTTTATTGTTTTTTGTTTGAATAACTCGTATTATGATATTATATAGATATTATAATACACAAGAGATCGTTAGCGAAACATAAAAACTAACTAAGATAATAATTACAAGCGCAAAGATCATCGGAATAATAAAACCAATATACCTAAAAAAATATCTTTGAAGACATAACATCAATTGAAATTTGCCTCGTATAAAATCTATTAGATATCTTTATTTATTACGAGAAGAAGAATTTAGTTAATATCTATATTTAAATCAGTACAGCAATTTAGGAGGCTAATAACATACACACGTTAACTGTCACTCTTCATTTAAACCTTCAGAATCGCTTCGAAGTACATATAATGGCCGCTTGTATTATACCCAAAAAACCGTTTGACCACAAACGATAAAAAAGATCAGGTACCTATAATTTGATTTCTTTTTTACAAAGATCAGTAACATTGTGGTAAACGATGATACGCCATCATAATTAACGTTGAAGACAAGGATGTGTGGCAATAGTTCCATCTGCACATGTGGCTTCCCTGGCAGCTCAGCAGCAGCACTTATTTTCTCTCATCCACGTGTTAGGATAATAGGATTCTTCCATTTTATTTTTGTATATAGTTTTTTTATTTTTTATTTTTATTATTGTGTTCGTTTTGCAATATTATATTGCCTTAGTTTTAATACCAGTTCAGATTTGTTACAGTTTGTAAGACATTATAGAATTAACCCAGCTTTTATAGCTTTCTTTTTTTGTATAGATTCTTCCTTACTCTTTGTTTGTGAATGTGAGAACATTGTAAGTCGTGTGTATATATATACATTTCTTCTTTTGTAGCACTAATTTTAGTTAGGACTTCCCCTTTGTTACCAGGCCTACGTTTTTCTCACATATCTAAGCATCGAAAAATTGTAACAATCTGTTTGTAAAACTATACCATATTTTAAAAGAGTAACCATGGAGTTTCTTGCCGGTTCTTCTCCATGGAATCGACCAACCCGAACCGAGCACCTGCTGTCGACGTTTTATAAGTGCCCTCATGGGCCTATGTGAAATAAAAACTTTTGATTTTGATTTTGATTTTGAATTATTGTACGTTATTACATGCGATAAAACACGTGCGTATTTTTAATGTCAATTTACATAAATAATGAATAAAGTTTAAACATAGAGATGAGTTAATATTTGTATTCTTATCCGGGAGTTCAGATTATGAATCAATTAGTTGTATTTCTGATTAGTGATCTTCATAAAGCTTGGGATGTCTACTTTCTAAGTCCGTCAACGAAAACACGGGAATGGATACAAATGTACGACCGTAACTAACGTCAAAATCAAATTGCGGATTATAATACCGCCACGACTGAAGTCATTTTTGACGCGGCGCTAGTTTCTATGTCATTAAAAAATGTATTACCACCCGCATGACATGAGCGGCGTCGCGAACTCTAAAGAGCTATCTGTCAATGGTAATAGTGAGTCGCGATTGCGACACACTATACATACCACTACACACTTTTCTATACTTTCACAAACTTTGAAATACCTACCAAAATTTTTGCAATGCTATCAGTGATAAGACCCGGTTGTATCTTTAGAATTAAAAATATTCTAAAAACTTTGTATTCATTATCTAATTTTCTATAATCCTTCTTTTGTTTTTTCCTGTTTCTATCCATAAAATAAAAAAAAGGTGTGTACATCAGTATTTTAGCTAGGTAACTCACGATAGATTAAAGCGCTTTTCGGTTACGTAATAAATATTTATTCTTTTTCATTTTACTATTGTAAGTAAGAGACCTTCAACACGGCTGGAACAAATCATACGATTTACTTTGCTCTAAACTGGATCTTCGCTAATTGGCTGAGCAAATACATAATTACTACGTCTACAGAATACTAGATTTTGAATTCCTAGTACGGTTACCAAGCCATTTTAAATCTATATTCATTATTATCCGTCATTTTTATATTGGCTTAAAACTTCTCAGACCAACCTTTTCAAGGGCGGCTTAAAAATCAGCGTACAGCCTGCTGTTATTATTTATTCACTGCTCATTTCCTCAAAGTGAAATCTTAAAACACCTACCGACTTTTTATAAAAAAATAGTTAAACATCTGTTGAACACTTGTCTAAAAAACCTGTCACTTGCAAAACGACACCTTATATCAACGTCAAATGCCGTTTTGAAGTTGACAATTTTTTTTAGACAAGTGTTGAACAGTTGTTTAACTTTTTGTGGTACGACGGTTAGTATTTTTTATTTTGATCTTAGAATTAGTACGATCCGAAGGTTTGTGGAATAAAATACTAGATCATAAACTATTCCACCTATTGCCGTTGCAGAAATATTGATAGGTGCCGTATGTGTTGGAATATATCAGGTGCCATTATCTCAGGTGTCATTTCAGCGGGTGTCCAATGTGAAATACCTCTATAACAGTGGTTCTTGTATTTTAAATATGACTACTACCTATTATGTTTCGCTTTCGAACTATTAAGTGTCTTTTATCACCTAGGATATAACATGATGTAACTCCAGTCCTAAAGTCCACATAATAAACACAGACGGTCAACTTATCCTATATGTATAAAACGTGATATCACCACAAAGGCCGCGGGAGTAGTTCCGTAGTTATGAATACTATTAATGCCCAAACGGGTTATCATTACTACTAGATACGTTAAGGATAAGAAGACTCTGAGGGCCAAAGCCTGTTGGGGTCATGGGACTGCCTCATCAGGTAACCCTGGAACGTAAAGTGCTATTGAAGGGACACCGTGCATTATTACACCGTGATTAGTATGTACGAGTCTGTCAGTCCCTCCCTTCCCACCCTGGGTGGACTTATTTGTTGATTTTGCCACGTAAAAAAAAAGGTAAGAAGACATTAATAGATACGCAAAATTGTTACTAGTTGAAAAATACTACGGCTACCGATAGAATTGCATCCTTGAATTATAATAATTTATTTTTTTGATGACTCGGTTTTTTTTTTGTCAAGTTTTACATATTTTTATATGATAGTCATGACGTCTGTAATCGGGATTAGAATTAGAAAGAACAGGGTTATTTAATTTAATTTATTGAACAGATACTCTTCTTTTCTTCTTCATACTTATTTCTGCGTTCCTGGTTCCGATGGTTTTAATATATCCTAGTAATAAAAAATCCAGTTAAATTATCAGATAAAAGTTCCTGATTTCAGACCATAATGGGAGTACGATTTTATTTTTCTTATAAATACCCTTTTGGATAGGTCATCCAATAGGGTGCTTTTATAAAGAAGCAGATTGTTAGTACAGGTTGGTCCAGGTAAGTACTGATCGGTTCCAGTCAAAATATACCCATGTTATTACATGCGTTCAGACATAATATACACAGGTCGAAATTTAGCAGATTTGCGAGTTTCTTTACAAGTTTTGCCTGTACCGATCAGTACCGATAAATACGGACCTGCTTTTTTTAAAAACTACCTACTTCTACATAGTTTTATTATTTCCTACACGTGATTTAAATGAGGCAGACCTTTAAAACACAGGTGTTTAAAAACCACAAATTAATTCAAACTATTATAGGTACCTATATATTTCACTTAACGATGACCCGCGAGTTGCGGTCAAATCAATTTTATATTCATAGTTTTATTTGTCTTTTATATTGTGTCTCCATGCCTTTCTAATCCTTAAATAGATAGGGTCGTTTGAATCATTTAATATACAAGAACTATCAACACACATAAGGGGTCGGGATCGATTGGAAATAAAAGGTCCTTTGCTCAATCTGGGTAAGCAAACTACCTTTTATTTCTTTTAGAAGCAGTCAAGGAGTTTGGATTAGTGCCCGGACAATGGACTCCCCACCTATGAATGTGTACTATCTGAAGCAATTCTGTCAGATTCTGTCTAACCCTCTGGGTATGACAGGCGTGATGTTATGAAACTATTTCATGAAGTTATTCAAAGTCAAATCTAATATTAGAATTTAGGTGGGAAATTCCCCGACCACGTGTATTAACATGTGAGAATAATTTAACAAAGAAAAACAGTTAAAGTATTGCAATTAAGATATTCTATTTTTTGGGCAAATGTAATAAAATAAATTCTTTAAATTGTTTATATAATTTATTCAATTACCTTGAGACCTGTAAACCACAGTGGAAATAACGGTTTTGTTTTCGGATTCATTTATAAATTTAAAACTCGAAACTAAAACGGTATCTAATCGTTGTCTAGACATAACCTTATGTGATTAAAGAAAGATTCGAGATAATCTAAATTTTAAAGCGCATACAATCTTTTCCTCTTACTACAAAGAAGTTAAACATAGGTTGAACACTTCCCTTTAAAGTGTTAACTGAACAACGGCATTTGACTTTGATTTAAGGGTCGTTTAACAACAACAAGTGACATCGACAAGTGTGTTTTGCAGTTTCACTTTTTAGACAAATGTTCAACAAAAGTTTAACTTTTAGTACTAAGACGGTAACTGTCAAAACGTTATTTGGCGGTAACGGTGGTTGATTTGTGAGCCGTTTTGTAGTTGACAGTTTTTTTAGACAAGTGTTCAACAGACGTTTAACTTTTTTGTAGTAAAACAGTGTGATCCACCGCTTCGACAAATAGGTTGAGTTCGCAAAATATCGAGCAGGACAAACATTTTATTGCCATTTATAAGATTCTGCTAAACTGGCCCCCATCTAGTACGTGCCAGTGCTAGCAGCTAGTTCTTATTTAAATGCTACTTATAAAAGCCACCTGACTTTCATCTAATTTCTATCACCTAAAAAATCTGTGACCTTACGGATCCTGTTATTATTCAATTTATGAGGACCAAACCATCTTTATAATTTTTTTTTTTTTTTTCTTAAATCTTTTTTGATTACTGGTTAATTTGCATAAATGCTTACACTTTTGACCTATGTATTTGTTATAAATTAGTTGGACATTGTAAAAAGTTGTCTGATTTACGCGAATTGGTTATTATTAATACAACTGATGATTCTAAAAATAAATTCTAAGTCTAGTGACAATATTACTATTTCCAAGATCCGTCTTGATTGCTTCATTATGTATTCCATTTCCATTGGCTGTGTTATAATGTCTGTGTCTAAATCAAACTACATAATATTATACATATATCAGATTTCCTCGAACGCATGAATGTTTACTTTTATGGCTTCATATTCGATCATTATACTGGACCATGCATTACAAGCTTACTCGTCTTTCTCATTTCTGTACCCAAATACGACAAATCTTTTCCTGCTTTGATCATTATGTGCACTACTTTTGTTTCACTTATATTTAAAAAAAACATCGCCAAAAGACCCATCACAACATTTTAAAAATAGTCATTTAAAAATCGAACGCCATCCAAACAACTACTGACAATTTAATAATCAAACGAACTTACCTGAAGTGAAGTTCGATTTAAATTATCCTGTCTTCGTCGAAGAGATTTAAATGTTTACCTGTAGTAGCCTCGCTACGCTTCGACTCACTCGCACATAGTTTAGCGCCATAGGAAAGAAAGAGATAGCACTATCTCCATAGGCGCTAGATCACCCTACTACTTCGTTCCTCATTTAGTTTAGAGTACCGGTCTACTGGACGAACTATAACATTGCTTAGGGAAATGACAGGTGGAGTGGACCTTCACCTGAATATCAGGGTAGGGCGGGACCTTAAATCTCTTCGACGAAGACAGGATAATTTAAATCGAACTTCACTTCAGGTAAGTTCGTTTGATTATTAAATGATCCTGTCTTCGTCTTTCGAGATTTAAATGTTTACCTGTAGATGTTTAGAGACAGACATTTGCAATGTTATAGGTAGGATGCATAATAAATAAAATAAATTCCTAATTTGTAAATAACACGTGTATTCTTATTTCAATTAGAAAGTACAATTAAAGATAACTTAAATAGTTATTATCAAAGATATTCAAACAAAACTATATCCTTATTGATTATTTAGAACAGCGTTAGCAAATTCACAATTTGTTTGCACTATTGGCCGATTATAAAAATTAGCAAAGGTGGCAGATTGATCTGACCACCCAGCAGTTCTTCTAATGATATCGACACTGATTCCTGCTTGATGTGCAGCTGAAGATGATGCATGCCGAGTGCTATGGGCACTGAATATTTCTGTGTCGATACCACTAGCAGCTAAACCCTGCTTTATCCATCGTCCTATAGTTTGTGAAGAGGCGGGATGATGAGGTTTTTTAAAAGTTAGAATCAATTTATTATCTACAGTACTTCTGAAGGAGGATGTAACATTCATGTAAGCTATTAAAGTCTCTGCAGGACAGATTGCAGGGCGCTGTCGGAAAAATGGAAGGTCAAGAATTGGTTGTGATTTACCTATTCCAGATGTCTTAATCAAATCAGTAATTGTGATTAAAACCTTGTCTTGATTGATTATAATATTGGGCAACCTAATCAAAGAGAGCGTCTGACATCTTTGGCCTGTTGATAAAGCCAATAACACAACCAATTTTTTGCTCAACTGCTCCAAACTTAAATTATCGCTGGGATATAAACCACCAAAATAATTAAGGACAATATTGGGGTTCCATGTACAATTATACTTAGGGAAGGAAGGTTTCAACTTAAATATTCCCCTAAAGAATCTTTTGACAAGTTCGTCTTGTCCCACATTATTTCCGGAAATAAGTGATAAAGCCGAACGGTGATTGTTTAACGACCCATACGTGGAACCATTTGTGAAGCATTGAGACAAAAAGTCTAGCAAATCATGTACTCCGATCTGGAACGGATCTAATCTCTTATCGTGACAGTATAACCACCACTGTTTAAAGCTAGAAGTATATTGCGTTTTAGTGCTCACAGAGATAGATGACGCCATTACAATTAGTGCTGATTGAGGGATCTGCAATCGTGCGAACGCTTCCCGGATAATATAGTCGCCGCCAGGGAAAGGTGGCGATGCAGAGGATGAATTTCCCTGAAATTAGATGATAACAGAAATTTATTCGGAGGAAATATCAATATTTCACCTACAGCAAGAGATCTGAATACTGGGAACCATGCCTGAGATGGCCAATGAGGCACTACAATTATACCAGTTGCCTCATCAGCTACAATCTTTTGCAGAACCTTTAAAATGAGAGAAAATGGTGGAAATGCATAAAAGAACATATCCCATTTAATAGTAAAAGCATCCACGTTGTATGCATAGGGGTCACGCTTCCATGATATATATCTTTTACATTTAGCATTCGTTCTCGATGCAAAAATGTCTATCTCAGGTTCACCAAATTTTGAAACAATAGTACTGAATGCTGTAGAGTGCAATCCCCACTCAATATCAATATTTCTTGACTCTGTGTCTGCTTCAATGTTCATGGATGACGCTATGTAAGATGCAAAAAGGAATATCTGCCTTTTTTCACACCAAGTCCAAATTCTACGGGCAATTTCATTAAGATGTGGGTATTGCACTCCACCCATTCTATTTATGTAAGCGATCGCCGTAGTATTGTCAATGCGTAGGAGTATGTGACAATTAATGACCTTGTTCGCGAAAGATTTAAGACCGAAATAAGCTGCAAGAAGTTCCAAATAGTTAATATGACGGGAACTCTCGTCTTCCCTCCACGAACCGCCTATACTTTCACCACCAGAGGCTGCACCCCAGCCGATACTAGATGCATCACTAAATATCTCTAAAGTAAACGACATGGGTCTAATGGGGTTACACGTATTTAAAATTGAAGACTTCCACCAAGTCAAATCAACGCATAAACTATTTGGAACAGTCATCATCTTGTCATAATCGTCATTATCCAGTAAAGCTAAATATTTGGCCCGCTCTAGAGATTTTATATATAACCACCCGTACGCAACGGCCGGGCAAGCAGCTGTCAGAGTACCTAGGTAACGGGCAAAAGCACGAATAGTGATTCTCTTCGTATCTAGCATGTTTTTGGTACGTGACAAGATGTCGCGTCTTTTCTTTAAAGGAAGTTCTAGGGTCATATTCTCAGAATTTAAGATAAAACCTAAAAACTGACAACGTTGGCTTGGTACCAGTGAACTCTTCTCATAGTTTATTATAAATCCTAAATCTACTAGGCACTTAATGCTTTCATTAATATTATATAGGCATTCTGAATAATTGCCACCGATATAACAACTGTCATCTAAGTAATATACTGATTTAAAACCTCGAGATCGCAATAAAGTAGAAACTGGTTTCATAAGTTTTGTAAAAGTATGAGGAGCTGAGTTCAATCCAAAAGGTAAAACCAAAAATTCGTACAGATTATTATCAAAATAAAATCTCAAAAACTTTACGTGATCTTCGTGGATAGGTATTAAATAGTATGCTTCTTTTAAATCCAAGTTAACCATATAGCAGTTAGGTGTCATTAATTTGACAGCTGTCCTAATATCTTCCATCTTAAAGTGGCTAACTTCAACGAATTTATTTAATTTCTTTAAATTTAAAATTAATCGTTTTTCACCATTACTTTTAGGGATGATAAAAATACTAGATACAAACTGATCGCGGGTCGGATTACATTTACGTATGACATTTGCTTGCAACAATCGATTCAATTCTTTTACAATATAAAACCTGTCGTCCTTTGAGAAAGATGATTTTGGAATCATACCCGCATTCTGTACAGGCTGCTTAAGAAAGGGAATTCTATAACCAGAAATGGTCTCAATGATTGTTTTGTCATCAGTAAGCTTTTTCCAAGCTTCTATATAATACCTTAAGCGACCAGCATGAGAGTATACCTGGGAAGTTATTGCTTCGCGTTCGTTGTAGGAGCCGCTCCCACTGGTTTGTGACGTGATGCAGGGTGCTGATGAGGGGACGTCACTCGTGGAGCTCGCGACATCGTCTGCATTGTCCCGCGGCGGCGGTAGTTCGATCCTGGCTTGGCCCCGCCGCCGCGTCTCGACTGCCCGCGACTGTAGCGGTGATAGGGCTGGCGTGACGGCGGGCCTTTGTAGTTTAAAGTACTTGTTTGACCTGCAGATTGGATCAGCTTGCCTGTTTTCTGTATTCCACGCGAAGATTTAATAAATTCTCCTAATTTCTCACCAAAAAGGTGACTGTCCCTCTTTCTATCTTTAAAAGGCTCCAAAAAGGTCTTGTCAACCATTGGAGTGACAAGAGATCTTCTAGTCTCAGTCTCCAAATAATGAGAATCTGACAACAGCTTTGTCGCGTCTGTTAACAGACGAAGGATGTCGGCTGTGTCACTAGACTTGGTCAAAATACCTGACATCGTCCTACCTAGGACAGTCAGCACGCATCCTATTTGCGATTGCTTTCTCTGTATCCTAACGTCACGATTTTTCGTGGATTCGTTTAACATCGAAGTTATCTCAGGATTAAGTACTGGAGCTTTAATTAAAGGACAGTTTTTTGGAAAAAGATATTTTTTCATTATTTCCTCTCGGGTTTCTTTTTTGAGGCCATCTTTGAGGATAGGATCCCATCGCTTAGATAAATCACCTACAATATCTGGACCCCAATCGGCGATTTCAGATTCGTAATCCCCTAGAGCCTTTAAGAGCTCGGGATCTGCGGCAGGAGGAACATTTTCGTCCTGTGTAATAGCGTCATCAGCCGGTGCTGTCACATCCTGGGTGTCAGCAGGCTGTGATGTAGTTTCCCCCATTGTACAAAGATCAGGTAGCACGGGTGACGCAGGGCACGCAGAGGTAGCTGACATATCTACTGCGGAGTAAGTGGGTATGCCATCCGCCGGAACCGGCGTCGGTGTAGGCGAGCGCGGAGGAGACGAAGCTCTTGACGCATCGCTGTCCGTATCCAGATATTCTGGAATGATATATTTGGTTAATATCTCGTATTAACTCTTATAAACACAATAGGTCAATATCTCGTATTGACTCTAATAAAAGAAAACATTAGGTCAATATCTCGTATTGACTCGAAAGTTTGGTCCAGGCACCGTCTAACATCTCGTGTTAGATCTAAGGTACCATTATACAAAAAAAAATGCCTTGCATTGACATCATAGATTTATTTGTTTTGCACTATAACGATGAACACTAATATTTTGTGGGTAGATGGTACATACCTTCAATTGACAAAAGTCTATGACGACGTTTTTTCTTGGACAATTTTTGTTCATATTTCTTTATTTTTCGTCGCCATTTATCTTCTTTGGTTTCTTCATGTTGTCTCTTTGGCATTTCTAAGATTTTAGACCCTTTATTAACACTATTAAAACTAGAATTAAAAAAACTTTATCCACTGTGTGCGGTAGCCGTGGGCGCACGGAAACGAATGAGGAACGAAGTAGTAGGGTGATCTAGCGCCTATGGAGATAGTGCTATCTCTTTCTTTCCTATGGCGCTAAACTATGTGCGAGTGAGTCGAAGCGTAGCGAGGCTACTACAGGTAAACATTTAAATCTCGAAAGACGAAGACAGGATCATTTACACTTACTTTCTCAACAGAAAAAAGTACATCCAATTTATCAAAAAAACGCCTCTAGTTAAAACTACCTACATAAATATACGTAACAAGATTGATGTAAAGTTTGTGACGTAAGAGCTTGAGAAAGGTGTCTGGTTGCACAAAAAGCACAAATCACTGCGTGGCTCAAGAGTCAAGAGCTTCAAACTGGTTTGAAGCCGTGAACTTGAACTGGCAATAATGCAAGCAAGTTGCGTGGCTATGAGAACAGCGTCGTGTGTGGAGCAGTTTCTTGTAGAATTATTTTGTGAGATAGTCATGGAGGTAAGATGTATCTTACCTCCATGACTATCTTAAACAAAGTCTACTTTATTTTGTGTGTACAGTGTCCTGCAGGATGATGATATTGTACAGTAAAGTGTACTTTATTTTGTCAAAAAACCTGTATTTATTAGAACGAAAAGACATTTTATGAGATCCGTCCGAACTATAAGCACAGCTATAAGTCCCAGCAGTGGGAATATCCCACGTCAATTTTGTTATGCACAGAGAAAACCACCTTCAGTCGCTTCAGAGACTTTTTATTTAGAGATGGATGAAGAAACTTCAGAATAATTTTGAGCAATTAGTTAAGCCAATCGGAGAGGCAAAAATAAATTATACAAACTTAACATTTCTCTTACCTACTACAATCAATTTTAGTACTGTAATGGACTTTTTTAAATAAAATAAGGGGCTTAAACGAAAAAGTTCGATGTAGTGGCTCAAGTTCGCAAAATTCAACCTTGTATAATCAATTAACATTCTATGTAAGTAAACGTAATTCGAGACCAAACCAATTCCAACGGTTTACTCTGAACGTGGATTTTCAACACGGAACAACAACTAAATGTAAATTGACTAGAATGTGTACTTAGGTCATACAGTTTTACGATGTTGCTTTGAAACAGACTTTAGAGCATTAAAATTATGTAGAATACTCGTATAAACTTAGATTATTGGAGACTTCACAAATAGCATTGAGTGGAGTCCATGTCAAATCGTCATTGTTCTTTTGGTATAATAAATCAATGAAGATTATTTTGGCAGAAGATAAAATGAATACCTAGCCATTCTAAATTTGGTTTCAAGTAGTGGATAGAACTACTCTTACACTTATGCTCTCATTAGGACTGGATATAACATGTAAGTACTCATAACGTCTTGGAATCAGTTTCCAGATTGAGCAAAACACTCTATTCAGGAATTTCTTCTGAATTTATGTTCAATTGCTGGCAATTGGGCCAATCATCGCAATTTGAAGTTTTACATGCGACTTAGATATAAATGTGGTACTCTGCCTAACTTTGCAGAGATTCTGGGAGTTACCTTAAATACGTAAGGCATATGTATTAAGTTTTGTTATTTTTTAGACACTAACTTGCTCTAATCCCGACACAATATTAGAAAACTTTATAACCCAAACTTTTCAACCAACACTATCATTATAAAAGCAGGATCAAACCACCTATCATTACCCTCAAGGTTCGCCCGAAGGTCGTCAGGAACAGAACTCATCTCTCATGAATATGAATGATCTTCAAGAAATAAAGAGACCTGTCAGTTGTCTCCTCCATCGCGTTTATCATTTCAACACTTGCTTATTGACATTTGTATACAGTGATATTTTCCTATTTCCTGTCTAGGATTGTAAATAGTGTAAAACATGCTTAAACATGCCAACAACTATGTTAGTGTCCCATGTACAGTATTTAAAGTAACCAATTTCAAAAAGCCTAAACAAAAAAAAATGGGATTTTCAGGCCTAGAGTAAAATTTTTATTTAAATAAATTATGTTTTATTTAAATAAACACTTTACTTGTTGAATTGTTTGGTATTGATCATTGATGTGTGCTACCCTATTTCCTAGGAAAATAAATTGGCTATCGTTTATATTTGCATATATTATTGCATCCATGCATCTCTCAGATAACCTGTCATAACTAATGATCACAATAGTCACGACAATACCCCTCGCAAAAACAATTTGTTGCTGCCTTTCTCTTCAATAACATCGCTTACTTACCCGTCACTTCCACCTCAAAATTGCATTTCTATGTCTTGCTACAAACAGTTAAACATCTGATGAACATTTGTCTAAAAAACCGTCAAATTCTAAAAAACGACGTTGATTTAAGCATCTTTGGCAGTTACACTTTTTTTAGACAAGTGTTTAACAGATGTTTATCTTTTTGTGGTACGGCGAACAGTGTAAAAGCTTGATATAACGATTGAAAATTACAAAGATAGAGCCAGGACAGATAAAAAATACAGCTTATTCATAGCACTTTGAAATTGAAACATAGTTAATTTAGTACTAGATTTTGCGGCAAAAACTACTGATAATCGTCTCATCGTTCATAAAAGGTGTTACGTACATGTATTATTAATTAAATATTAGAACAACAGAAAACAACTATTGCTTTTCCCACCTAAATTGGATACGGTTTACAGTCTAAAACTCAGTGACTGCTGCAATCATAGTAACAGCGGGTTATTGTCAATTTGGTTAACGGTCCAATTTTAATACCCCTCGCAAGTCCAATTTTCCAGTTGTCATATGAAGTTTAAATGTTCTAAAACAATATTTCCATTTACCAACGTAAAATGCAAATTGCCTCTGCATAAATTCTGTTAACTGCTTTGAAGTAATGTTTTGTTGCTCTATTTTGAATAGTTTTCAAGACAACTTTGAGATTTTGAGATTCCTTCCTGATGTTTTGACTGACAGCCTGACAAGGCTCTATAATAAAAGAAAGACTACAGTGCAACTCACGGAAGATAAACAGATAGACGGAATACCTATGATTGTTTAAGACATTTTGTATTTACTCTAGTTGTTCCCCGCGATTTCACCCGCTGTTTGGTTCCTATTGATCGAAGCCTGATGTTAGAATTTTCTATAACCTCGAACCAGTAGTTCCTAAGATTAGCGCATTCATTCAACCAAACAAACAAACTCTTGGTTTATATGTATATTAGTATAGATTTGATACTGAATGAATATTACAAAAAACATACAGTTTTTAAGTTTGGGTAATCTTCGTTACGCTTGATTCTTTAAAAAATCAGTAAGATCATAATTTTGGGGTGCTAAGACAGGAAACCTCCACGTGCGCCCGTGGACTGGAGTTCCCCATCGGATACGTCCGGGGGGAAGACCAGTTTTTCGGGCCGGTGCACCCTGGGATGCACGCAAAAACTCTTTTAGGCACTGTGTGCCTAAGGGGTCTCTTTGCCCGTATGCGAATAGCCTGTCGGGTGGATGCTCCAACGCGTGTCCCTCTGAACAGCAGAGGGCACAGCGGCGGAGCGGGCTTGCAGACGGTGAGTAATGGGTAAGCTCGCCGTCCGACCAAGGACCAAGCCAGGGTCGGTGGCGCGTCGTGTTTCACGCGTCACCGATGGGGCCCCTTACGAGGCCAAATGCCTGCTGGGGTCGCGGCTTTTTTCTTAATCCAGGATACCGCGGCCCCGGAACATAAAGGGCATCCGAAGAAACACGGGTGGATTTTAGTCAGTAAGTCTGACAGTCCCTTCCGCCCCGCCCAGGGCGGGAGGACTCATTTGATGATTTTGCCACCCTAAAAAAAATAAATAAAAGATCATAATTTTAATTATTATCCTCGAATACAATTATATCATAAAACATTGCCGTGGGACTATTTTCAACCGTAATTGCGGGCTAAGGCTTATTTTCTAGTACGGAACCCTAAAATCAATGATGATCTAAGTTTGATAACGTTTTTGTCTATAACGTGATTAGTTTCACGAACTATTGATTGATGTTCTTATTATTGTAATGTCTATTATTTCGTTTTAAGTTGTAAGGTTAAATTCGTGTTGTTTTGATATCACTATAATTATAACTTTGCTGTAACTTGTTCTTAATTGATGATGTAAATAAACAGGATAAACTTTTTTTTTGTGAACAATTTTCATCATTTTCCTATGCAAACAATGAATTGTTCAACCCCTGTTATGTGTTTCCGAACGCATATCTTCAAAGTTAGAGTGAACAAGCTTTTTCTAGGAAAAGTCTCCATCTTAGATTTGGCCTCTGTCATCTCAGACCTAGACTAGATTCAATGGTCGTGGGACTGTACGAATTACCGTGACCCCGGAACGTAAAGGTATACTGAAGGATACCGTGGATTTTAGTCAGTACGAGTATGACAGTCCCTCCCGCTCTGCCCTGGATAGGAGGACTCATTTGATGATTTTACCACGATAAAAAAAAAGGCTAGATTCAACAGCAAAGACATGTCAAAAAAATTAAAACCCGTTCTTATCACGAAATCTTCAGAATACTTTGGGAAACCGAAAGAAACTTTTTAATACCTTCCTACTTTTTTTTTTTTTTTTTTTTATCGTGGTAAAATCATCAAATGAGTCCTCCCACCCAGGGCAGGGCGGCAGGGACTGTCAGACTTGTACTGACTAAAATCCACGGTGTCCTTCACGAGCCCTTTACGTACCGGGGTTACGGTGATGGGTAAGTCCCGCGACCCCGGCAGGCTCTGGCCCTCTACAGGCCCCGTCAATTTGCTGACACTCTTTGAGGCGCGCGTGGAACACAACGCGCCGTCGACCCGGGCATGGTCCATGTTCGGACAGCAAGTCGCCCATTACTCGCTGCCCGCATGCCCGCGCCTACGGTGGCCGGAGATCGTCCTGTGACGTCCGACGCCGTGGGCGTCTACCACTGCGGCTGGGATGGAGGGAGGACGCTGTCCTCTCCCTCAGGCGGCCCGCCTCCTCCTTCACGAGCATGACTGCTTCGCAGAAGGAGGCGACCGCTTCCCACTCCGTCTCGCCCCGCAGCATGGCCTCGACCAATGCCGGGCGCGAGAGGTCTCCGCCTATCGCCGTCGTGAGTACACGGCGGTGCTCTGCCCAAGCGGGGCAGTCCTGCACCGTATGCTCCACCGTGTCCTCCGGACGATCCTCGCAGTGGTGACACCCAGAATACCTTCCTACTTACAAAAACTAATGAAACAATAAAAATAGGTACTAGAAAATCAAATCTGCATCATTGTATTGGGACACGATCAATCTCGACATGTTAATAACAGCAAAAAACATATAAAGGTAAAGTAAAATCAAAATGAATAAATTCACCACTGACAAAAAACGGGGGCAAGTATTCTCCTTACCCGGAACTGTTCATTAACACAAGATCAACACAGAAGAAAAAATATTCATTTCTCTATGGTCTACTCTAACCAATGAGTTATTAGCTCATTAACGCATTACCTTCGAAGAAACTACAAGTCGAAGTAAACAAAAGACTCGGTTTTAAAAACTAAAACATGTTTTCTGAGGATAATATTCAGAGAATAGACCATAACCGAGACACTTTACATGAATATTAAGGAAACGAGAACTAGTATTTAGTTTATCTATTTATTTCAAGAAGCGGAAGTAACATTAGCAAGTTTTCGCTGATTTGTTTGATTATGTCTGAGAAACGGTTGAGCTGTTTAAGTGCGATTTCGTGCTAATGAATTGACGACATATTTTACTATGTGATCAAAACAAGGTCGTGATGACAAATTCGATCCTTTTTAGGTATTTGCATGTAGCATTTTTTTGCGTTTATTATTTTTCTTATCACATACTTTGGCTTCGTAAAGCAGACGGTGACGTTTCCAATATTGTTTACTCTAATAAAAATCCTGTTCTGATAGTAATAAAATAATCGGGCAACGGTGGAACCTTTCTCGAGTTGCGCTCTGCAGTTGATTCTAAAAAATACCACATTATAATCAATCTTGTTCCCACTGTTGGGACGCAGGCCTCCTCTCTGTGAGAGGGATGCACTACCGTCCCAGGGGCCGTATTATAACGTCTTAAAACCAAGCTTGTTCCAGTGAGTGAACAAGGTGGCACTAGACGACTTGTATAGCTATGTCTCTTTCACTCACTGGAACAAGCCTGATTTTAAGACGTCATAATACGGCTGCAGGGCGGGCTTGTGAAATTGCTCATATTATTTTGATGCAAACAAACCTTAAAAATTTCGTTCTTTTTGTTTTCTGCGACACATTCATCTAGTATCTATTGCTCTTGTCACATGTCAATATAACCACTTAACTTCAAGCAAAAATGTCAGAAGCCAGCACAAAATTACTGTGAAACAAATCTATTGTTAGTGGATATTATTGAAGATTCATTATTAGGTATGTAGAAATTATCTTATTAAAAATTGTTACCGCTGCCAAGTTATGACGTATATGTTAATTGTACCATTGACTAGAAGAAAATGATGGATCGACGATCGCAGAACCTATTGGCAGAACCTATTGGCATAACTATGCTAAAACCTGGGAATATTGTTTCTACAACATGATTTTTTAAACCAGTTAAATCAGACTAGTCAATATTCAAACATATTAAATTATTTTAGAATGATACAAGTTCGGAAATAAAATTGACCACTTACTGGCCTTAATAATAACTACTATTATAAAGCAAAGATTAGTGAGTTTGGATGGATGGATGTTTGTTTCACTTTCACACAAAAACTACTGAACGAATTTGCATAAAATTTTGTACATAGATATTTTATATCCTAAATGAATCAATAAGACTGACTTTAGCTTCACACTGGCAATTCTGCGGGAATAAGCATAAAATACATTGAGGCAATTCAGAGTAAGGTCAACATAGAAATAAAAGATCATAAAACTGGTTTTTTTTGTCTTCTGAAAGATACGGATGGATGCATGTCACAGAGTACAATAAGCAATCTCGGGACATTAAATTGTATTAATTATAAGTCGTTAATTAATTCTATTGCCTTGACAAGCAGAGTTAGTGATCGCTGTAATAAATGTTAATTGAGACGAATAGTAATTATTAACAAATACTATGCTATCTGGCTATCTGATATTCCTGAGTTGGTTTTAAATATTTTCTTATTTAAATCCTACATTGTAGTACATACCTATAAAATTATAATCAAGTCCTAGAGTACTTAAAAATCTTTGTCAGATTGTTCCCAACGATTTGATAAAGAATGTTTTATAAAAAGATCTGATAGCAGATATTGCAACTATTCTTAATTAATCTATGATTATACAATATATATTGGAATTCGTGTACTGAACAAATTGAGACGAGATTTAATAAATTTACAAAAGCTAAAACTGCATCATAGATGTACTGTCAATGTTAGTCCTCCTAAATACGTTTGCTTAAACTCCATTTGTTTGGCGTCAGGCAACACAATCAAACATTTAAACAACGATAGTTTAACTATAGGTAACTGTTAAACATCTCCGATCTTCCAATAGATTATGTTCCGATAACAATCAATAAATAATAAGGCACCAAGAGAATGTTCTGCCCTGCGGCGACGCACGCTAGGGAGACGGGCGGCGAACGTGCGTGTATTGCCAAGGAAAATTAGTTTCCGGCGGACATGATTGTTTTTATACATCCAGATACAGGTTTACATAAGAAGCATCTTATCCCAGAAGGGTTGGGCAGAGGGCATTCCGTTCACATATGTATAATGCACATCTTGGCAATTTTAATAAGTATGAAGTTAACGGGTTAGACTCTAAACCAAATAAGAAAATTGAGAGCGCAGGATTCAAGTAGACTATCCTACCCCTTTTATTTAACGTGGAAAAATCATCAAATGAGTCCTCCCACCCAGGACTATCCTACCCATAGCAAAATTAAAACTTATAAATAATTGGAGGCAGTAGAAATCAATTATACTCTCAGAATAGTTTGGAATGGTGTGTACTGCGTGTTACTACAAGTGTATCAAATGCAAATCTCGAGGACGACGCCTGAAATGTTACTTCCATTAGGTATTTGGGCTGGTCGCGGGACTTACGGATTACCGTGACCCCGGTATGTAAAGGGCTATTGGAGGACACCGTGGATTTGAGTCAGTCAAGTCTGACAGTCCCTCCCGCCCTGCCCTGGGTGGGAGGAATCATTTCATGATATAACCGCGATAAAAAAAGGTATTTGGGCTGAAGAATCCCGCTACCTGCTACTCAAAAATTCCTAATAACGCTTCCTTAGATTAAATCGGTTATAGACTAGATAACTATGTTTCGTAATATCATAATGGCTAAAGTATAAACGAACTCTTAACAACACAATTCGACTATAAAAGTTAACTAATTCTGTTTTAAATCCTTGTTTTTTTACTAACCAGCAAATCATTACCAACATGAAATTAAAAAAAACAAATATTGACTAATTTAAAACTAAAATCAAGAATCCTACTTAATATTCAAATAAAAGACCCCAAGGTCTTGTGGAAGCTGTAAGATGGTTCGAGAAATTCACGCTACTTCTATTATGTGTCATACATTCCTAATAATTTCAACCCTGACACTGAATTTAAATTAAAATACCAGTTTTATTATCACCTGGTACCTACAATAAAATAAAAAAGCACGTAATCCTCGCATGTTATTAATGCATTTTGATAAACACGAAAAAATATTAGAGGAGAATTAATTGTAGACTATTAAAAAGACATTCATATGTTCTTTATGAGAGTTATGTCAATTTAATTTTTCTATCAAGTAAAGGGTTATCACGAGGTAACCCTTACCATACCTTTACCCCAGCTGGGGTGATTCTGGTTGCACTCCCCCGAAACAGTTATGATGTTTTTTTTTTGTATTATATTTTGTAGTATGAGAATAGGTCGTAAAGAATTTTTCACCCTCCTACTCACCCTTACTGAAAAGAAATATCTTTGACGCTCAGCGAAGTAAATCATAGATATATATTTTTTTTTAAAGACATAATTATGGTACTTACGATGTTAAACAGTTTTCTTCTATCTATATTATATTCACAAATAAATATGTGCCTGAACTAGGTAATCCTGTGTTTCAGGCGATTAGATTGAAGTGGGCACGGGTCAGCAATTTTTTTATTTTATTTTAATAAATGTTGAGTCATGTTATCGTCACGTAAGTTTTTCAATCTTAAAGATTTAAGCCAAGTTAAATATAAATACAATGGCATGATTAATAAGCTCATAATAGTGACATTATATTCTCATAAATCATGCATTATTTAATCAATGCATACAATGTGTAAACAGCATAATGGCCATCGACAAAAAATCCGCAAATAATAATTAACATCAAAATCAATTTACTTATAATCGTATAGATCACGTTTATACTCACGTGTGGTCATATTATACAATGTGTATTTAACATATATATATCTACACATTTACAAACGTATATGTATGCATATTTGTGTGTCTTTTGTATTAAGGGCACGTAACCAGAAAGTTGGCAACGTCCGAAATAACTGTCAAATATTTACAAGTTTTAATGAATTTGGTAATTTTACTGTATGAAAATAAGAAATATGGCTCTGTAGTGCAGTAAAAAAATTATATAGGAATGCAATTTGACAGGCCTGTTGGTCTAGTGGTTAGTGACCCTGACTGCTATGCCGGAGGTCGTGGGTTCGATTCCCACCCAGACCAAATGTTTGTGTGATGAGCACGATCATTTGTTCTGTGTCTGGGTGTAATTTATCTATAATATGTATGTATTTAGAAATATATAAGTATGTTTATCAGTTGCCTAGTACCCATAACACAAGCTCTGCTTAGCTCGGGACTAGATGGCGATATGTGATAGTTGTGGAATATTTATTTATTTATTTTATTATTTATTATAATTAAAACACTGAATGTGATGTTGGAACCGTTTCAAGTGTAAAAAAAGCATTTGGAAAGTTTCCAAATACTTTTTTTTACATCTAAAACTATTTATTCGGTGTTACTATATTAATTACTGCATTCCCTAATCATTTTTAGTGCACTACAGAGCCATATTTCTTATTTACATACATTAGCATTGCCAAATTAATTAAATTTGTTAATATTTGACAAGTATTTGCGACGTTACCAACTTTCAGAATACGCGCTCTTAAACATAAATAACTATATATAAATACCTAGTATTATCAATAACTGATCGTTACGATACAGGTTTTGTGAAACTCTTTGAATTGCTTCACCACTTTTAGACCAACCACTCAAAAGAACCTCAATCAGTTGGAACTACGTAGCGAAGCAGCCTACGATCCCTGGTTAAAAATCTCGCCCACGTTAATTTAGCCGATCATACAAACATTTCATAGTTTTTTATTTATGTAAAATATTTAAGTAATTTAATTGGCAAAAAGTCAGTAAGTAAATAAAACAAATAATTATTAGAGATGGACTAAAAATATAACGACTTTTCACACATAAGTAAAGTTAATCTTAGTGTAATAAAGAGGGTCGCGGAACCGTCTCATCAGGTAACCATGACACTGGAAGGTAAAGGGCTATTGAAGGATCGCCGAGGATTTTAGTCAGTACAAGTCTGACAGGTCCTCCCGTCCCGTCTTGAGTGAGTGGACTCATTTGATGATTTTACCACGATAAAAAAGAGCGATAAAGAAATAACGACTTATTTGTGTAAAACTTGAATATGCAATGTTCTTAAAGTTTTACATTAACTTTTGGTTTACTTACAATAAAGTAGATTATATTCTATTCCAGTGTGTATTAAGACTGTATTGTAATAGAAATCTATGAATTGAAATTGATCGGTTATTGTAGACTGTATGGCGACATTAGCGCCCACGTTTTACGTCGTAGGTGATAGTTATAGTATTTACTGTAGTATAGTTATAGCTATACAGCAGTATAGTTATAGTATTTACAGACAATAGGGAAATATAAATTCCGAATAAATTTTGGTGTGTGAAAACATTTTTGTGAGCGCTATGTCCACGGTTTTTGATTTGAAGCTCTGTGTAAATACTTAGACAAGATAAGTGCCTAAAGTTAAATATTCAATAAATTGGAAAGATTTTTAAGACTGTGTTTATAAAATTGAAAAGAGTTTTTTTTTTAATAAAATAAAATATATGTAAGATTTGAATAGGTATGTCAATTTTTTTTTACTGCCAACAATGTTTATCACTTTTTGCAAACCTTGAGGAAAACTGAGAATATGTTTTTTTTTTGTTTTCAGCAATTTTTTTTTATTATTTTTGCCATTAAATATAAAAATCCTGAAACTCCAGAAACAAAAATATTAAAAAAGTAACTCACCACTGCGGCTAATATCGTAAAACGTAGCATATTTGTTCCTTTGACGTTCACAATAAACTTCAGTTCTCACACTATTCAAATATACTAATATACAACCGTGTGATGCGCCGGCGCATCTCCTATATACCATCACAGCCTCCTCTGACGTCAGTGCTCCCCCCGGCCCCCTCTTCATATACCCCGCCGAACTCGTTCTGAGACATCTTCGCGACATTTGACCTTCGTTTCACTTACATCGACGTTTTTCAACAAAACATGTATCTGTTTGTTTTGAACGCATCGATGTATGACGCGCTGGTTTAACTAGCTTTTGACTAAGACTTTACCCGATATATTTTTGTTGAGTTTTGGTACTTAGCTTAGTAAATAATTTCCTTTAATGCTAATTCTGTGGTTCATTGGCTTGACTCAAAGATGCCGCTCGGATTGAATTTATTTCATAAAGATATCCTTAAAAACATTACACGCAAGATAATAAATCTTGGCGATAATTTTAACTCATATACCTCGAGGTTTTGTGTTACGTAAGATTTGGATAAGAAAGATGTTTGGTTGAGTCATCATTTTGTTAGTGGAACACTGAAGGGCAAGAGATTTTTCCTCAAGAAGAGGAACAAGCATTGATTCCCATATTTCCCCACAGCTGAGAGAAGGCTATTTTAATGTAGTATCATGCAGAATTAATTCTTCTCAGTTTATTTGGAGCCTGCTCCATACATTTTTGCTTACATTATTTCTATCTCAATAAACTCTACCATTCTGACGAGTGAATTGTCTAGTTGGTAAGAGTGTGACAATCACCATACACAGGGTGTGAGGACTAATTTTAAAATTATGACACTCCATTAAAGGTTTTAAACACAGTAGCTTAGCCCACCGTGTGATAAGAACCCGGGTCGACTATTGCTTTCCATGCGCGCTTCCAAGAGCTGTCAGCACACATCACACACATAGGGCCAAATGTCTACCAGGGTTGGGGAAAGGTTCGATATATTTACCGCGACCCTGGAACGCAAAGGGCAATTTAAGGAACAGAGTGGGTTTCAGTCAGTCCCATGAACAGTCCACCTTGAACAGAAAATGTCGTAATTACATGATGTTTCCCAACCCCCCAAAAATGTCAGTCCCATTCATTCATAGTAGAGAAGTCCTCCCACCACCAAAATGTGTGATAATAATATTTAAAACAACTACTGTTACAGATGTTACAGAAGACTTCCTGAAAAACCGTATTTCATATTTATTCATTCAATACTAACTCCTTCCTCAAAAAAAATCTTATACTGAGACTTGTTGAAATGCTATTTATGACTTGTAACAGCTCTATGAATGGACCGTTTGTTTTACAAATTGTCAATGTACCTCTATCTACGTAACGCTTGTCAATTTACGTCGAAAATCGTTTATTTTAAACTATTTTCCGGACTGCCATCGAAACACATTGTTTTGTGGCAAGGTAAAAATATTTAAGAACAGTTCACGCATAATAATAATTATGTTCATCTTCATTAGTATCGACCAAATAGAATTAGCTTTTTTGATTGTTTTTGAAGTGAAAACTTCTTGAGCGGCGTTGAGCACTTTTTTTGGAATGAGTAAAAAATGTTGAACTCGCGTCAGGACACGTAACCTGATCGAAAATTCGTAAGACGGCGCAGGGCGCTTGCGCGAATGTTCGTGTATGTTTATTACTATTCAAGTTTTCACTTCTGCCGGCACTCCCGCAGTGCAATCCGTAGTTTTTTTTTCTCACCTTACTAGGAGCTGTTTTAGAAAGGATAGGTGCTAAGTAATCGCAAGCGGCGTGTTTGTATGACCAGATGTATGAATGTGGATGAGACGAAAGGAGTATTTAAGGATTGCATCTTTCTGTAATTTCTGCCTACTGCCTCTGTGGTTTTTGAACATGGGGAAAGGGGTGTAGGTTTATGTCAATTTAAAAATTCATAAAATGTACATGGATTTATTTTCCCAAAAGAGTTAACGGAAACATTAAAACTACAATCCTTTTATGTTCCTTTTGCTCCGTCGAAATTATATGCATTTGACTCCTAGATATAATGACCACGTATTAATGTGTTATTAATTTTTTTTGTGAGTTATTGCTCCCATCACCTGTTTAAAAATGATCTTACAGTGCATACCGGCCACTAAGCTACATTTACAGCAGTAAGACTGCATCAAACAGACAGAAACATTCTTTCACAATATTCTACAATATTTGTGTGGTTATTTATTTTTATTCCCAGTTTAGGGTGGTAATTAATTTCACTGTAAAAGTTTCCCACTTCCGCGTTACTTGAACAAAAACCTGATGTCATAATTTATAATTAACATTCTCGTTTATTCGCATAATAAATCAGCATCGATGTGAGTCACAGATGAGGAAGAAATTATTCTCTCTGTGATGATACCGGGGGACAGTGGTTCTGAAGTATATTCGAACCCAAGAAGGTGGCTAGGCGTAATTCATTTAACATATCCTTTTTTTATCTTTATAAAATCATCAAATAAGTCCTCTTACCCAGGGCGGGGCGGTAGGGACTGTCAGACTTGTGTTAACTAAAATCCACGGTGTCCGTCAATGGTCCTTTACGTTCCGAGGGCACGGTTACTCAATAGTCCCGCGACCCCGGAACCAACATATCCTTAAGCCAAAAATTCAAACACATGTGGCATTTACAAACTCGAAATGCACCCTCGTGGTGGATGACAGCCAACTCGCTCTCAACGAGAGGATGCCAATGATTCAACAGTAGAATATTAAACACCGATTATGCAGAACTGGGCTACGAGTTTGATACTATTAGTAACTGCAAAGAACAATCGATAAGACACAATATTAAGTGCCCCACGTTTGTGGATACACCGACGGACTCGGGTCATCAATCTAGCTATCCCGATCTGGATCTGCGTGGATTTTCTTGTCTCCATACCTCTCACAAAGAGAAAACGTGTAACATACCAGCAGGAAAGTTATGAATAAGCTGATAATATAGCTTTTTCACGGGAAAGTGACACGAATTTTAAATGTAGCCTTTTTTTGTAAAATAAGTAATAAATTGGCTCTATCTAAAGTAAGAGCCTACCTGCAACTCAAAATTCCTTTTAAAACACACAAGGTATTCCCTAAACCCAGAGCACCTTGGAGTTTTTTTTGTTTACATTTGTGACCTATTCCTCTTTATGGAACCAAAATATGTTAACTGTGACAGGATTTATTCTCTAAAATCAAGAGGTTCAAAGTAAGCTGCAAATCGGCTCTTTTTAAGTTAAAATTCTTTTTAAGTTAAACTTCTTTGTATCAGATAGTCCCCAAAACTATTCACTAATACATATTAGGGAGAAAACTGTCCGCAAAAATCCCCCAACAGCAAGTGTATATGATTTGAAACAATAACACTAATATATATAACAAAATCTTAAACAAGGAACTTACCTATTAATAACTAAATAATATCTTATTTCAATTATGATTTTGAATTATTAGTCAATATATCTTTATTAGATAATATATTGATTTTGGCAATTTAAAAAAACTTAAAGTTATATTAAAATATTGCCTGGTGTCGTACTCGTAGAAGAAAAGACATCAACGAATTTATATGTGTTTTTTAAAACAAATTAATGATTAATTGACGAATTTGTTAAGATTTTGTATCAAAGTTTAAATAAACTGTTATCGTTAATAATAAAGAACTTAACCCTTTCGTATTTACAACATTCATATTTTATAATGACAGCATTCAACTGAATGCTGAAAGACTGAAAGACGTTCACACTGAACTCAGTGTGAACTTCTTTTTTTATTTCTTTCATAACTCTACATTTTGTCTATTACCGATGTTATTTGCCCATAATAAATAAATAACTTTAGGTGGGACCGTTAAAAAGGGGTAGTATCAGGTTCTATAGTCTCTTCTTATCCTCATCGAGGAAGATGCAAGTTTATGTATGCATGTAAATATTTTTGAACGACTATTCGTGTTATTGTTCAGTAATTCTCAGAGCCAGATTTGTTTATTAGTAATAATTTTATAGCAATTATGAAAATTCCCAAGTTTTCGTGTTTTGTTTGCATTCATGTTCCGAAAAATATCTAGACAGTAGATACTTTAAAAACTTTGAGAAGCAATACATCCGGGTAGGTATTTTTAACACGGTTTTATATAAAAATGTCGTCGCCTTCTTTTTGTAAAGGGCCGCAAGTACCTGCTACACACTGGACAATGTTGTGGTGTTAAATAATGCAAAATGCCAATTTAATGCATAGTCAACGTTGACAGTTTTTTCAAAAAAATAAATGCGATGTCCTTAAAATAATATTCATTATTTTATAACGATTGTATTTTTCTTCTCTACTACTCGTATACTATACACTTTGTGTTATTATTATTATTTTTTTCGTTCCTTTGTTTTTTTAGCCTGTCCTGACCCTCGTCTAGTGTTAGCAAGCGCTTTTTTGTGACACTAGGATTTTCCATCCAGAATTCCATCCACTCTCTGGCTGCCCGGATACTCGGTACTGGCGTTATTACCCGGGAACTAGGGCATATGAAAAGGCACTCAGGATTAGTGCCGAAAATAAGGTTTTGCCAACGGTTTCAAGGTAAAGGGCGCACACCCTTCCAAGTCACTTCCCTTGCCAAGTCTTCAAAGAAGACTCGGCCCCAGAGGTGGCCTTACCCATTGCGAGGCTCCGGGCGGCAGGTCTTTGCGAGGTCCTTGCCCAGAACCTAACAAAGATAAACTTATATATCAGTAAAAACGAAAACAATTATAGAATTTAATAGTTTATTTAGTTTTCCATACGAAGTAAACAGAAAAAAAATGAAAACTTTAATATTACCATAACATAAACTTTTAAATGATTAATTAAATTAATGATTTTTTTGCACCCTGGAAGGGCGCAGAAATGGCCAGACCAAGACCATAATTGGTCAGACCAAGACCATTATTGGTCAGACCAGACCGCAGCTAATGAAACTCGCACTGGGCGCATGAAAGGCTAGTTACGACACTGCGCAGGATTTTTGTCTAGTGTATGTATTATTATTAAGTGTAACCCTTCGGAGATTAAGGTTTACGTCTATCTTCGGGTATCTAACTTGCTAATATTATTCCACCACCACATTTAAAGAGGGCTACTATTACTTTGGCAAACTTTAAACAGGTATGTACATTTGAATACTTATAACATTTGATAGGTACCCAATTGATATACAAACCATGAACTTAGATAAGTTAAATTACATAACTTACACAAACGACAATTCTATGTTAAATAACAATATGACCACGTTGAGTTTGCAATTGGAGATGGCGCTGCTTGACAAGAAAACAAACGAATCAATATCAAACTTGGTACATTTATTTTAGTTATTCATTTTACCGCCTGCTCAGATAAGTTGGTTGAAATAAAACCTGAGGATCATTGCCCTCGTTATTTGTTGCCAAAAATAATGGCGGACCGCCTGTGGCACCCATTCATCTTATTTACATTATATCATCTTTAAATCTCATATTGTTACCTATTCATTATCTGTGACAAAAAAGGCAATCGAGAATATCTAATATTGTCGTGCACTATGGCTTTAGTCTATGGCTGCAGCAAGCAAAAAAGTATTTGGAATAATAATTGTACGATGCCTATCTTTGGAAACGCTCTGCTTCCGTGTATCTAAATGTAATGGTATTTATTCTTCAGTTTATAATGCGGATGTGAATTATGAGGCTTATGGTAGAAAAAAAATTAAAGTCTTATCCTAGCTCATTTGTGCTTGGTCGACAAACATAGACATTCTTTTAACAGGTTAAAACGCGTACATTATGATACGAAGCTAATGACTTTATTAAACCTCATTGATCCACTGAACAGCTTGCTAGACTAGGAAAACTACTATAAAAATAATCTGGCCTAATGCCTAGATACATGCGGACGGTGAGTAATGTGTGACTCGCTGTCCGATCATGGACCATGCCCGGGTCTACGGCGCGTCGTGTTCCACGCGCGCCTCAAAGAGCTGTCAGCAATCTGACGGGCCCCTCTAAAGGGCCAAAGCCTGCCGGGGTCGCGGGACTGTCTCACCAGGTAACCGTGACCTTGGAACGTAAAGGGCTAATGAAGGATCACCGTAGATTTTAATCAGTACAAATCTGACAGTATGGGCAGGAAGACTCGTTTGGTTATTTATCCACGATAAAAAAAAAGTGTGGAGCCCATCTGCAAATTGTAGAATCCATTTTCTTTCCTGCCCATCCTGTCCAACCACCTGCACCTTCCAGGATCTAAAATAAACAAAAAGCATAGAGTTATGTAAGTGGCTAGGTACATATTAGTCGGATTAAATTTGAACCTGCAATCGACATGGAAAAAAGGACTTCAGCAACATATCCTTTTAAATCCGTAAAGAAAATCCATGTAATGTCATGACTCATTCAATTACCTAAGGCCTTATCAGAAGACTGTCAGACATCTATCGGATAACAAAAACATCAGAAGTTCTAGCATGATTTTTAATAAAATACAGAAATGTATTTTATTTACAGCGTTATTAAAGTATTTACAGCGTTTATTGCATGAAAAATTGAAACACGCCTCTAGTGTACTAACTAGGAACAGTTTCTTTTTCCTTCAAATTAACGTCAAAGTTCCAGTTTACTTTACGTCACTAAAACGTGAAAAATCATGCTAGAACTTCTGATGTTTTTGTTATCCGATAGATGTCAGACAGTCATCTTTCAATACCGCACATTGAAAAATCTTACTTAGAATTTAATATCCTTAGTACCAAAATTCTTTGTAAAACATTTAGTCATAAATACAACGTAACGTGTCAATTCAATTGAAAAAGGTGGTCATAATAATAACGTCATGTCTTAATATTTCAGCCAAACAAAAATTCATTGCAACTTGCATCTTTTAGGACCTTCACACTACTATAAAGTTGACGACATTTTCCGGTACAAAATACTTGGTGTCTGACGTGTCAACCCTAACCTGCGTCGCGGACGCGTTATAAGCCGATTACACTGGAAGTAGAATCACTAGATTCTATTTCCAAAGTTCAAGGCTACTACATTACAGAGCGCGACACAACAATCAATGATTAAGAGCCACGTCTTCTAAATTAATAAGAGTATTGTTATCTAATCAGACTTGCGGTTTTGGGGGGAAAACCGCGTTGTTTCGTAGAAAAGCTGTTTTAAACAGCCTTTTTTTATCTATTTACCTATCAACTTACCTATTAATTAATTTAAATGAACTAATTATAAAACTGAAGAGTTTGTTTGGATTTGACAGTAGTAGAGAACTGTCAAACATCACGCTGCGACCAATAAGAGCCGAGTAGCGAACGTAAAGAACTAAGCGACTTGAAAGGCTGTGTGAGACCGACATTAAACTGTTAGAAAGCTTATCCCAATAAAAATAAGCTGTAGAAATAAGAAACTCATTTAAAGCATTTTTCACTATTTCTTCCAGATCAATGATCATCGATTGATACGGCCCATCAATAAAGAACTGTCTGGTATTCTTAATTCGTATCTATAATACGTATATCGTATATATATCGTATGTATATCTGTAATACGTAAAATATAATACGTATCTTAACGATTGCCCAAAACCTCCGTTATTGGTTCAATATAGCTCAACCATCGTTAAACGTGGCATTTATCTTGGGCATGTGACCGGCGAGTGGGCACGCGACCGGCGTGTGGGCATGCTGATGGCGAGTACGGCGTGTAATCGATGACTCGCCGTCTGATCATGGACCGTGCCCGGGTTGACGGCGCGTCGTGT
The DNA here is from genome assembly GCA_943136025.2 of Agrotis puta. Classification (NCBI taxonomy): domain Eukaryota; kingdom Metazoa; phylum Arthropoda; class Insecta; order Lepidoptera; family Noctuidae; genus Agrotis; species Agrotis puta. The sequence goes on from OW964168.2 coordinate 4,254,468, forward strand.
TCCACGCGCGCCTCAAAAAGCTATCAGCAATCTGACGAACGCCCCTTAGAGGGCCAAAACCTGCTGGGTTCGCGGGACTGCCTCATCAGGTAACCGTGATCCTGGAACGTAAAGAGCTATTGAAGAATCACCGTGGATTTAACTCAGTACAAGTCTGACAGTCCCGCCCTTGGTGGAAGGACTCATTTGATGACATTACCATGTTTAAAAAAGTATGAAAATGCCCATCAACGATTACCTAAACATTTTTCTGCCGGTAGTAGCAGATGTATATTTATTAAACTTGACCCGAAATTCCTTACTTCTTCTTACGCCAATTACATGAGCGCCAGAGTCGGCATCGACAAAGTTCAAGGCCTAAAGTTGAAAGATCGCGGTGCGTCTGCCCATCGTGGAGCGAATCTACACCGGAAGGCAGAAAAGTTACAACTTTTCTATAAATTAAATATTAATAAATGTGAAGTAGCTAATGGTCATAATACGCTACTGGTGAGTATGAGATCAAAACCTTATTGCTTCGATTCCCATTCGAATTCGGGGTCGACTTCCAATTCAACCGGATGCAGTTGAAAAGTAGGTGTTGCATTTCCTAAATGATCTCACATTCGTAATACTGGGATAAAAGGTATTATTCCACTATGACCTATTTCTGTACCAAAATTCGTCTTAATCTGCTCAGGAGCCTTTGTACGAAAGAGTAATAAACGTCCATCCATCCATCACCAATTTTCGCATTTATAAAATTAGTTCCATGGAGCGACCGCCTCGTTGATCTCAACTAGGGTACTGATTAATAGGTACCAAGCCAGCATTTTTCAGCAGAAGCAGCATACATAGAACAAAAAATGTAAGTACGCTATTCACCTATACACTGTACATTTCTACCGTACCCGGAATACAAGCGTGATATTCGTTGTGAAAAGATAATGGAATGAATTATGATAAGACCTGTCCATATTGACCATAGAATCCGGTAATTAGAACCACAAGTCAACATTCGATAAGAAGATAGGTGGTCGAACATCGGCACATCGCTAAATAAAAATAAATGAAAATTTAACGTATGTCACTGGCCAGTTTTTCCAACCCAACCCACGCATAAACCACAAGAGAAGTAATAAAAGGTTCTTCCTTCGATGTCGACTAAAATTCTTCCAAATACAAAGTGATCATCACCCAAAAATATACCAAAAAGGATGTTATTGATAAACACATATTTTTTTAAAGAATTCAACGAAAACCGCCTAAACTAAAATTAAATCATGACTGCCGTCTGGTTAACAACAGAAAAGAATTCGACATACTTTGTACATTACTTAGGTAAACGGACCATTTAAAAAAATGGGTACCTGTTCAGGATATTTAAGCTAGGCAAATGACTAATTATTACATACTTATATCACCACATTTACAATACGATTTTTAAAACCTAATATTATGAATGTTGAAATTATATTTTACGGATCACTCTGTGACATTTATGTGAGGACAAACTGAATTTATTGGTAGGAAAAATATTGTGAAAATTATAGGTATATTTTTATCACACAACTGTGACTTTATGATGGCAGAACAATTAATGAAATAACATCCATTATACCTATTACTACAGTACAATGATTTGAACCACGCTAGCGTTATTTTAAACTTTTGGTTCAACTTTTATTAAAACAAGAATTTCACGAAGTTATCACATATGCGTAGTTCAGAAGAAATATTTGTTTTCGAATAATGTAAAATACTTAGCTTTTTAAGTATTTTACATTCTTTAACTTTTTCACACAGCATTATTTAAATATAATTATAATTCTTATTTCACCAAATTATCATCCTAGAACACGCGCAGTTAAAATTATTCGACAGAAATCCGGACCCATATCCAACCTCTTTGGAAACACTTCCCCGGGGCCATTTTTAGAGTCTGGAATCGATAGTCCCTATAATTACATCATTGACTCTATGATTGTAGCTTTTAACGATGAAAACTAATTTGTCGCTGATTAAATCTAAAAACATTTAGTTGTGTAATTATTACTTCCGACTCTATGGTTCGTATTGATAAATCAAATATGAAGTAAGTTTTTTTTTATGGTTAAGTTGGTTTTTTTTTTCTAGTGACCCTGGTCATCTTGTATTGGTCTATGTACCGTTTCGAAATTAGCCGAATGATCGCTCATTAGAGAACGAGTCCTTTCCGCGCCTCAGTCAAGCACGCTATTTCTTCATTTCTGGCTGGCATTTTACATATTTGACAGTCGTTAAAAGGATAGTTAGAAATTCATCCCAGAAGTGTAACATTTAGTTTTGAAAAAGTATCACGTTATCCAGAAACCGCTTGGTGCAGATCCTATATGCAGTCGTCCATTTAAAAAACGGTTTCTTTTTTTATCTGCCTCTTCTTTGGATATCGAAAATTACCCTCCGTTCGAACTCTTCGTCACACGCCAAGTAATTTACATTTAAATGTGAGCGTTGTGCTCACTCACTTTATAAAAAAGTAGCTTCACGAAAAACGTTACGTTTTATTTTGAACATGGAATCTGGACATTTTATAATCTAAGCCTCCGGTTATTGGGCACGTCGCAATCGCGGCGGTAAGACCCCCTTTGAGGAGTGGCTGGATAGGCGTCACGGCGTCCTGACCTACCACATGACGCAAGTCCTCACTGGACACGGAAGTTTCGGGAGGTACCTGTGTCGGATAAGGAGGGAAGAAACGTCTGGGTGTCATCACTGCGAGGATCGCCCAGAGGACACGGTGGAGCATACGGTGCAGAGCACCGCCGTGTCCTCACGACGGCGTTAGGCGGAGACCTTTCGCGCCCGGCATTGGTCGAGGCCATGCTGCGGGGCGAGACGGAGTGGGAAGCGGTCACCTCCTTCTGCGAAGCAGTCATGCTCGCGAAGGAGGAGGCGGGCCGCGTGAGGGAGAGAACAGCGACCTCCCTCCACCCTAGCCGCAGTGGTAGGCGCCCACGACGACGGACGTCGGCAGACGATCTCCGGCCACCGTAGGCGCGGGCATGCGGGCAACGAGTAATGGGCAACTCGCTGTCCGACCATGGATTGTGCTCCACGCGCGCCTCAAAGAGTGTCAGCAAAAATGACAGGGGCCCCCTCTAGAGGGCCAAAGCCTGTCGGAGTCGCGGGACTTATGATTTACCGTGACCCCGGTACGTAAAGGGCTATTGAAGGACACCGTGGAGTTTTAGTCAGTACGAGTCTGACAGTCCCTCCCGCTCTGCCCTGGGTGGGAGAACTCATTTGGTGATTTTACCAAGTTAAAAAAAAAACCCGGTTATGCTGGAAATAGTTCCTAACATAGTTGAGGATATTCAGGTAAAAATCTAAGTCGTTAGCTAGATTTGCAATATTAGGCGAGTACAAAAAGGGTCTAAAATAATTCAACAAAGCTTTAAAACCTTTAAAACCTTGAAAAGGTGTACCAGATGTTTGTTCGTCCAAATCGTTTTTTACTCAAAAACGTCAAACTCATCATCTGCCTAGCCTTTTCCCAACTATATTGGGTTCGGCTTCCAGTCAAACCAGATGCAGCTGGATATCAGTATTTTACATGGAGCGACTGTCTGCCGGACCTCCTCAACCACGTCGACTGGTTGTCAGACTTTAGAGCTTCTGACTATCAGTAACGACTCTCAAAGATCTACAAATGTCACCCGGGACCAACGGCTTTACGTGCTTTCCGAGACACGGAGGAAACTCGCTATGACAGATGGTCACCCATCCATAGACCAACCGTGGCAAGCGCGGCTTAACTCGGAAGATCGGCCTGTGCGGCTTTATTTATTTAGCCACGAGTTCCCCAAAATCACTCAAAAACGTCAAACTCTTTTATAATAATTGTCCCACCATTCAGTAATGAACCCGGAACTACTCGATGCAAATTATAAAAGCATTTGGTGTTGTCAGTATTATAAATCATTATGTCATGCATATATTATTAGTTGACAATCTTATCAGTAAGATGATAGCACGTTTATTTTAATAAGTGAGCTCACCAATTTTCTTAATAAATGAGAGTGACGGAATTTTGAGACTGCTCGTAGGCTCGTTGGGTAATTCCTATTGTTTAATTAGTTAAATTATTATAAGTAAATATTAATTAATTACTTTAATTGGCAATTCAAATTGTGGTTACGTTATTAAAGAGTTAAAAATAATATAATCGTGACTAAGTTATAAAAGGAATATAACATAGTAGATTGATGCGTATATGTCTTGATTCATCATACTTACGTCTTAACTACGTTTAACTTCTTCATTACTAAGGTACAAATTCTTTGACAGCCCCATGTTGAGAAGCTTTTTAAGTTCCTGTTCGAACTAAAATGGATCTTGGGCTCTTACTCAGACACTGGAAAAAACGTCGCTCTCAAAACGCGCTTTCAATTAAAAAGAAATGCGTGATCTACAGCTGTAATACAAATTGTGAGCGGATCTCACCATGACATTTACCTACACTTAATTATCACAATCAACAAATCTAAAGCGCGTTTATTTACCAATTACAATGGAATATACCCCTTTGACGCTGTTCAAATAATGAAAGAGCAACATTTTTCCTTTCATAAATATCACTATCACTACATAGTATAAAACAAAGTCGCTTCCCGCTGTCTGTCTGTCCCTATGCATGTTTATATCTTTAAAACTACGCAACGGATTTTGATGCGGTTTTTTTAATAGATAGAGTTGTTCAAATAAAAAATAACAATTCATTAATAACCAATCCAAATGAAATAGCTGAGACTTTCAATAATTTTTTTATCGACCAGATAACAGATATTCCAAAACTTAACACAACCAGCGTTAAGCCGATAGAACATAATCCACACTCTTTGTTTATGCATCCAGTTGTGCCTCAAGACCTCATAAGAGTAATTAAAAGTCTAAAAAATAAAAAAAGTTTTGGTTATGACGGTATATCTACTGAAGTAATAAAATACGTGTCTCCTCATATAACAGGCCCCTTAGCACACATTATAAATACTAGTATATCAACAGGTGTCTTTCCCGAGTCCTTAAAAACAACGATAATAAAACCGCTCTACAAGAAGAACGATAAAGATGAAATGTCAAATTACCGTCCTATCGCGCTAATACCCGTTTTCTCCAAAATAATTGAAAAAATTCTTTATGAATCTATTTATAATTTTTTGACAAAGTTTAATATATTATGCGAAGAGCAAAATGGTTTCAGGAAAAACAAAAATATAAATATGGCTATTTTTGAATTGCTGAAAATGTTGATGATCAATGTAGATAACAAAATCCCCGTTTGTGCTATATTCACTGATATGTCGAAAGCTTTTGACTATGTGAATCATTCGATTTTATTAGATAAGCTGAATGCCTATGGCATACGCGGTAACGTCTTAGGTTTAATTAAATCTTATCTAACTGGACGTAAACAATACACCGAAATAGCTCGAGTATGTCTCAAATCGAAAATAGAAACTTTACACGCATCGTCTTGCAGATATATTCATTATGGTGTGCCGCAAGGGAGCGTCCTGGGACCATTATTGTTCCTAATATATATAAATGACCTTCCCCGTCAAATCAGCCACCCAATGGTTCTGTTCGCAGATGACAGCACCGCCTTAATAAAATGTACAAATAAAGAAGCATATGCCTACGATATTAACAATTCCTTGAAGGTAATAATAAACTGGCTAAATATAAATAATTTACTAATAAATATCCTCAAGACAAACATAATGCACTTTCACCAAAGAATTCGTACGAACAATTTAAACATAAACTATGATGGCCAAAATATAGAACAAGTATCCATAGCAAAATTTTTAGGAATAACTTTGGATAGTCAATTAACGTGGAAGGCACAAGCTGAGGTTATATGTAAGAAACTTAGTGCATCTGCGTATGCTCTTTATAATTTAGCTAAAAAAGTTAATACTAAGACGGTTCTAGTTGCATACCACGGTTTAGTTGTGTCGAAATTAAGATTCGGAATTATATTCTGGGGCAATTGTAGTCTGAGAGAAAGCATTTTTAAGGCGCAAAAGCGCTGTATAAGGTCCATGTTCAATATTAAAGTCACAGATAGCTGTGTTCCTGCTTTCAAAACACATAAATTATTAACATTTCCTTGTTTGTATATTCTAGAGTTAGCCATGTTTGTAAAAGGTAATCTTCATCTTTTTAAGATGTATTGTGAAGTTCGACACCGGACTACTTCTATGAGACCTCAGTACCAAAACTTATTATACACAGGCGGCTACAAAACAGCTCTGTTAAAAAAGAGTGTTTTTGGCATGGCACCTCAAATTTACAATAAGATACCTGACTGTATAAAAGCACAGCCAATAAGTATTTTCAAAAAGAAGCTCTTTGCTCTACTTGTGGAAAAGTGTTATTATTCCATCAATGATTTCCTGAATAATCCATCAATAATAAATAATAGAGTACTATAAAATTTAACTTGTGTAGCGATAGCTTAATTTATATCTTCTATACCTAGTTTAGCTTTAGTAAATTATCGGATGTTTAATTTTAAAGTCTAGATTAAGTAAATTAAGTTTAAAATTTGCATGCCTAATAGGCAGAATGTACAAGGCCCTGTAAATAATATTCTAACACCAAATTGTAAATACCTGCATTCAAACCAAATAAATTTATTTCATTTCATTTCATTTCATTTCAAGAGGTAGTCTTATATGTATATAGGTAACATTCATAATATAGTAGGGATTGTACTCGTGCGGAGCCGGGACGGGTCGCTAGTTACTGTATAAACGCGACCGCATGCTGTAAGAAGTATAATCTGTTAAAACATTCTGATGGTCGCCGAAATCTAAGTCATTTTTTTACTGTCAAAAAAAAGATAGTGTTTTCGAATTGATTATATTATGATTTCTTCTTCTTTTTAGATTATTATTACAGGGTATTTCTATCTAAAGAACACACAACAAAGATTTGTTTCTTGATAAAGTTAAATATGATGATATTATCAATTTTTTTATGTGTGTACATTTTGTATTAAATACCGCACACTGAAAGAAAAATTCTGGTGGGCCGGCCGCTTTTGATGCTCGCCGGAAGGCACTTGGTGTACATTATGTATTGAAAATTTGCCGGATCAACATTTCTGACTGTATGCGGGGTGCATCCTGTGAACATCAGAATTTCTTACAATATGCGGACGCGGTAAATCGGCAAAGTATCTAGTTTTCTCTTAACTATAATTCTTAAGTATCTATGGTCAAGAGAAAACACTTTATGTAAATAACTTGGCTCACCTTTTCGCCCCACATTCACAAAGGAAACTAAAAACTCGTAATTAAATAATAAATTATTAACGTTGCCTATGCATCTATTTCTACCAGGAATTCTCACCAGCATGGGTTCCAGTCAGTCAGTTCGTGCAACAGCCTTCCAGCGACCAAAAGCAACCGCCTCGGAACCTTTCCTTGACGATGAACCTGATGATCATCACATCAACATCTCCAACAAAATGGTTTGTTCCATTTTGTACTTTATTTTGACTGCTTAACAGTTTACAACAAAACCAATTATCCTACTTCCTACTAATCCTATTTCCTACTAATATTATATAAACATAAAAGTTTGTTTGGATGGATGGATAGATGTTTGTTCCTCTTTCACGCAAAAACCACTGAACTCATTTGGTTGAAATTCGGTACACAGATAGTTTATTAACCTGGATTAGCACATAGGATAGTTTTTATCCCGATTTTATGTTCCCACGGGATGATTTTTGAGTTGTAGCGGGTGAAACCGCTGGCAACAGCTAGTACACTTATAAAGCCTGATACCCAGGTTAAAACAGCGAAGAAAATTTGAAAAGGAAACCGATGTTCTATAGCAGATAATACGAAGGCATTTTAAAACTGGACCCCCTTGGTGGATAACGGCCGTCTCCTTCTCGAGGCTCATTATCTTTATGTTAAGATCTCAGACGAGATTAGTTTGCACTTATTTTATTGCGACATTTTAAGAGCTTACAATAAATGGACACATTGGTTTGTAACTCAGGTGGAGAGATTAGTGGAAGATGCGACCCTGGCCGGGGGGGCGGCAGCGGCCTCATCGCAAGCTACACTACACAAACCACGTGACTACAGGGACAAGATCCTCATAGAGAAGCTCAAGTGTTTGGATGAAAGCCATTCTGAGTTAACGGGGTACGTACTTACTTATTAGATACTCAGAAATATAATATACGAAAGTTCTATGCGACTGCAATAGTTCTTTTATCAAATTAACTAGTAGTAGTTACGACTCGAATTATCACTTCTAAATTTATTGTAAACGCATGGATCTTTTAGTATGTACAGACGCCAGCAGGTTAAAATTAACTATCCAGTATTGTGATAAGGTTGAAAATCTATTAAAGAAATTTGACAGATTGAAGTATGTAGGTATGATGTATTGGCGTCTGTATATGGACAAAATCTGATCAAATTCCGCCATCTTATTTTCAATTTTATTCGATGAAAAACTTTTTAACGTCGCCATTCAAAGTAAAGTGCAACAATTTTATTTTCCTGTTTGACTTTTGGGCTTTGGTAACTGCATGCCGTCAGAGTCGGAATTTTACGTGGTGTGGCAAGAACACAAAAATCTTTAAGTAAGTAGAAACTTAAATATTAATATCAGATATTGTTTCCAACATCAGCTATCGCTCATATTGTCGTGTCTATTAAGGAGTGCCCCACGTATCAACGCAGTCAGTATGACCTTTATATTTATATCCATGCAATGAAAATAAGTGTTGAATCGTGTCGTGCAAAACAAAACTGGGAGATTAAAACTGACCAACTCCAGCGACATCGATGAGTGCGCTCACTCCCTTATAGGGAGCATTCAATGAAGAAGCTGATGACTATACTGACCATACAATATGTCAACAGCTTCACTCGCTGTCGGCGACTCACACTCGTAGCTGACGGCAGCAGTTACCTTAATCGCGCCGCCCGTCGCCCTTCTCCTGTTACCACCATAAGAAAATCATGGAGTTTATTTCCAACATGTCAGCCATCAGCAGAAGCAATAGAAGTAAAAAGCTGCAGCGTAATGCAACTAGGTAGGTGATAGGATCAATCAATACCTACTTAGCAGACAAGACAATCAAGAAGTTTCAAATACCGGGTTGAAGAGAAGATTTTTTTACTTTATACTGTTTGTAATCGTTAATCTATCCAACCCAATGAAATTTATTTTAGTGAAAGTAATGTTTAATAAATAAAAAAATATTACTTTCACTAAAAAGAGCAACGTAAATAAAACTATAAGATGTATTGTCAGCAGTTGAGAACAATAATAAGATATGTTTTTACGATAAATTGACATGACAATACAGATCTCAACGAGATTTATGTGATCACTAACTTCAGAATGTTTCAGTCATAACATCAATGCCAAACGTATGTCAGTAGTGGTGTCCAAACAAATTCCGTGCTTAGGTATTCTTAATTAATGATCGTCGACCCCGCCTGCTCCTCGATCGGATGGCGAGCTATCAATTACTCGGCATCAGCTAACCTGCGCCTACGATACCCCGCAATGTCAGCAACTGGGATGTGAGGTAGACGATGTTCTTTCTCACAGGCGTTCCGCCTTTTCCTTCGCTAGCATTTATTGCTCCGCAGAAGCTGCTTCTCATTGACCAACAATTCAACATGCCCCGAACCAGTGCAGTGAGCGGTTGCTTTTTAAGTAGGGCAGACCTCCATCCAAATATTCTTATTTGAAATCCGGAGTCACAGAAATCACAGCTCTGCTAACAGGCTGCTCGTTAATACGTGTCACGCGTCGAGTCATTTGTATATTGCTACTTATTTATGAAGATAGCTGCGCAAACCGCAATTGGAATGCTTCCAGGGAGCACCATTGCTCCGCAGACCACCCGTTTAAAACCACTCACTGCTCTAGACATTTCAGTTCCAATGGTATTGCTAGTCAATACACTTTCAACAGGACATTTCACCAGTCTCTACACAGCGCAACAATGAAACTGCCACATGCTGGTATTAAAGTAATAAGGATTCTAGGTACTTCACGTTTCGTTCCACTATTACAGAATAACAGCAAACGATCTGAACGCGCTAGCAGTCCGTATCGACATGCGTACGTCGAACATGGTGAGCGTGGAGCCGATATGTGCAGACTGCAAGCTTAATGTCATCAAATGCTACAACGAAGCCAAGTCGGGCCCTGATGTCATCAAATGTTGGGATACCGTGGGTAGGTTGCTTTGGAAATATGGTCATCAGCCGAAAGGCCGACCCGATATTAATATCTTATGCGTTAGCCTGAACTGGCACACCCCTGATCAAATGCCTCCCCCTATTTCTTTCACTTAATTAATTTTATTCTTCGTTCCGCTACTGCAAGAAAGATATCCGGGCGTCCCTAAACCTCCTCCCAATATTAATTTATTAGCAAGTGAGAGCTTTCCTCTGTGACGGAAGTGGGTATGTCAGCGGACCCAGTGATTAAATGTCAATGGTCTTCCATCGACACATACTGTCAAATGCTCGTAATTCAAGTGTATTCCCACTATCTTTGTCTGAATATTAATCTAACTTGCAGCTTATCGTTGAGCCTACGAAGCCTATTAAGCGATTGATAAAGGGATACTTATAAATGGATACCCTTTAAATAGTTTGTTCTCCTTGGGATTTTCTGAAACCGTCTATATTCGTGCCCGATTAATGTCAATAGACCCGCCTCGTCTTCTCAGCCTTAGATATGCAGTAATTATCTTAAGGGGCAAGTCAGTTCCGAGACAAATAACCCTAGGGGGCCCTTGCCTAGCGCTAAGAGCGTGCATTTCGCGCGATTATAGTTTCTGATGGATCTTCGTACTGTCTCCTTTTTCTTTTGTTATCAAAGCACAAATTAGTGGACTATTGTATCAGTCATTCCGATCATACTCCCACCAGGTGCGTTCACGAAGTGCGTTCAGGAGGCGGCTACAGTGCGTCTGCGCGCGCGCACCCAGCGGGAAGCGCGCGAGCGTGCGCGGCGCACGCGACACGTAGCGCATGCGAGGGAACACGCACTCAGGGACCTCTCATCGAACTGATCACACCAGGACGTACTACTATGAAGATGTCTCCAATGTTTTAGAATTATAAATATCGTAATTTTACAGGATTTCTGGAAGATTCTGGCTGTAAATATTAATAGGGCTTATGTTTTCGCCTACGTTATTAATTATTATTGTAAACTTTATAGTACGTACTAGAAGTTAGTGTTCGTCCGTAGGAGGTGGACGTCCGTTAGGTAACGGAATTATTAATTTTATTCCTGGTATAATTTACCACCTACTTCATCGTATGCAAATGAAAAGAAAAATTGTCGAAAACGTTTTGAAAACTTCTTAAAAACGGAAAGGTGATAAAGCGAAAAATATAATCTCCCAGTTTTACTCATGTAGTGAAGAGGTTGAAAATTATAGGGGTGGTCAAATACTACCGGAATGAAAATCCGCGTTCGATCTCAGAAAATCCATTGGACAGATCCATAATGAATCTAGTGACGAATGTTTTTTTAAAACAATTAGTAAAATCAACAATCACCTTTCTGAATGTTATTTTAAGTTGGGTTTTCATTGTAAATTTTGTGCGCACTAAAGAATGAGATTTTTTGTGTTAAACATTTTTTCACAAAATTAATTCTCCAACCCAAGAAATATTGCATGCATAAATACAAGGTAGTATTTATTGTTACACTTCTGTCTATAAATACAAGTTCTAGGCAGAATCTACTTGAATAAAATCCATCATGGGTTTGAATTATTGGGCCTTTTAAAAAAAATCTCCATAGCTCCATTCAATCAATAGGCATTGCAATCAAGATCCATTATGGATCTGACCAATGGATCTTTGAGATTTAACGAAACCTAACCGAGGTTCCTTTTTTTTTCAATTAAAATTTATATTTCAAATGACCTTAAGCTAATTGATTAATCGGGAACTAGCTACAGTCACGTCATCCACAATGAGCTTTGACCGAACTTCCCCAATGGAATACTCTGAACTAATGACATCACTATACAGTATACAGCTAGATTTGTTACTTGAATTTCATATTTTGTTACACTATAGAATTAGTTTCGTCTAATAATGAACTGGCGATACTGATCTGAACTGATGATGGAAGTTAATAATGTATAGATTAATCTTGAACAAAAAATAAAATACTTTGATCAGAAGATATTTATTTTACTTATTGATTATGCATAATTTTACAAAACGAGCTAAATCTACTATATTGAGAGACAGACAACGTTTATAAAACTAAGCATTTTTCAATGAAGTTCCAAATAATTATTGATACTGATAGCACCTTTATTACCTAAAAATAAGGACGTTATTCGAAGCTCAAGTTACTGTTATTTTGATGCTTCCAACCCATATCCACATACAGCCCTATTTATTTCACCTAAATCAATTAAAAGACACTTTTTTCTTAACATCATCAGGAGTAGGTTTACTTCTAATTTGCACAGCAACTTTGGGCATGCCTATATCGGTCTTATTGTGTTCGCCGTTAGTGTCAGGTTTGTTTGCGGGAGAGCTGTTCTGTTTGGTGGCGCTTGCTTGTAATAAGGCGAGTTTTCTTCGCAGTTCTCTCACTTGGGCTGCACTGGCGAGTTGTGCGGCGCCACGGGATAATACTTCTGCTCTAAGTTGTTCGCATTCAGATCTGGAATGAATTTCATTATATGGTATAAGGCATCATCGCGCTGCAGCAGGCTTTGTTAAGTTAAAATGCAGTTTTTTTTTTTATCGTGGTAATATCATCAAATGACTCCTCCAACCCAGGGCAGGGCGGGAGGGACTGTCAGACTTGTATTGACTAAAATCCACGGTGTCCTTCAATAGCCCTTTACGTACCGGGGTAACGGTAATCCCTTGGTCCCGCGACCCCGGCAGGCTTTGGCCTTATGTTAAAATGCAGTTAAAGGACAAGAATGTGGACGTTTGCCACATATTTCAAGACCAGTCAGAAACGTCAGCAGTTATGCGTGCATCGGGGGGCCCTCAGGGCGTCAGTGTGGTGTGTAGTAGTTCCTACATAGTGGAGAAGATGTCGCCGTAAATATGCGATAAATCATAACCAATTCTTAAACGAACGCAAGCAGCAGCTGCAGACGTGTGTAAAAGATTAAACATGAAGTTTCTTGCCAGTTCTTCTCCATGGAAACAACCAACCCGAACTGAGCACCTGTTGTCGACATTTTATAAGTGGGCACTTATAAAATGTTGGCGGGAATGTGAAACAAAAATATTTGATTTTGATTTTATGTTGCTGCAATCATAATTCCGAAACCAACTCCAAATGGTTGGTTCAGGGTTGGAGACACTGGGTTTTCATAAAAAATATATAGAAACCAGTACAACTATACTGTGTACAGTATACTATACTGACTTCAAATGATCCAGCACACCAGGTAGCCATCCATTAGCTGTGGGCTCGTTCAGCTTGCCGAACCAGCGAGACAGCTCGCGACGTTGCTTCTCACACGCGCCCTCCAGCTGAGTGATGCGCTCCTCATAGCCCTCTGGAATAGTCAGGGTTTGGCTTATTATTAACATATCACAAAATGTATGTGAACAGATGGAGACTCTTTGTATAAGTAAGCCATCTTACCAATGAGTTCTCTATCATAGTGTGCTGATGCGCCTGCCTGCTGCTCCCAAACTGTCTGCTTCTCATGTAGCAAGGCATCTACTTCAGCTTGCTTGTTAGCCAGCTCTCTTCTTAACTGCAATGAAACCACAGACAATATATTTAATCTCAATGAAAACTCACTGATGGAATTTATCCCTCATATTTTGCATACTCAGGATTTCCTCTAGATCCTTTTTATTTTATTTTTTTTCGTGGTAAAATCATCAAATGAGTCCATCCACCCAGGGCAGGGCGGGAGGGACTGTCAGACTTGTACTGACTAAAATCCACAGTGTCCTTCACTAGCCCTTTACATACCGGGGTCACGGTAATTCGTAAGTCCCGCGACCCCGGCAGGCTTTGGCCCTCTACAGGCCTCGTCACTATGCTGACACTTCTTGAGGCGCGCATGGAATCCTCTAGATCCTAATCTATTTAATTTTTGTTAGTCAGTTTTATTTTATTGATATGTGAAATCCTAAGTTTGTGCAGTTCTAAATAAAATAATTACTCAAGTTTACATTCTCAATTCAATGATGATGATGACGACTTTTAACCAACTTTTGATTACAGCCATTAAGTATCCACAGCTATTACTCGAGTACTGATACACTGTTATTTCTGATTCAAACATTAAAATGAAATAAAAAAATATACATTACCCTAGAATTGGTTTGTTTCATTTGAATGAGGTTCTTTGCCATTTCTTGCCTCTTGTCTTCAACTTCAGCAAATATGGAATTTCCTTTAGCAGCTGTAAAACAATTTTTTTTTTAAAGTAAACATTACAAAAAATAAGGGCAGTAGGAAGGAATGGCGTTTTTACCCAGGAATGGGACTGTACCAGAGAGGAAAAAACTGTTAAGAAAATTTGCAATCCTGTTCATCATTTTAGACATGACTATGCGCACTTATCATAGTCTTACTTCAAGAATTGCATTGGCATTGATTGCTATTGCTAATATGTTCTGTTATTTATCATGTCAATGTTCAAGAGTGCAAAAGAATGATTTGTCTAATGTTACCATGTGTCACAGGCACCAGCCTACAGTGCACCAAGTATATTTAAAATATCTCTTTAACTTTATGAAACCCTGTGTAAAAATCTATGGCCTATAAATAAGAGGGAATAGCTTCCTTGTGAATTGAGGACAAGTACACTGTCACAACCCAAGAGTGGAACAGTACAGGCAAAATAACCAATATCAAGAAATAATTACCATGAGGTTGTAAGTCTTGTTGCATGTCTGTGCACTGATGTAGCATAGCCTTGGCTTCTGCTAATTCAGCAAGCGCAGTAGCTTCACGCTCATTGGCTGCTCTCAGTTCCTCTCTTCGCAAGTCAGCTGCTGCACGCATCTCGCCCATTGCTGAAATCAACTCCTCAGCTTTTATACGCCAAGAAGCTATTTCCATTCTCGCTTCCTCAAGCGCTTCTTTTGCTGCAGCAGCATCAGATAACGCGCTGTTCACGGTTTTACGTGCCTCTTCCAATTCCGAATTATCGCGCTCTGGACTTTCTCGAACTTTAAGTGATTGTTCTTCTTTCAAAGTTCGGATTATTAATTCAAATTTTTTTACTTCCGCAGCATGCTTTTCAGTAATTTCGGTGCGCTCTTCCCGTAGCTCAGAAATTTCTTCTTGAAGTGTTGTTATACGTGATGTGAAGTCATTTTTTCGACGGGCTTCGTCCGCTTGGTAACTTTCTAATTCTGCGTTCAGATGCCTCTGTACATCCAATGCTGTCTGATAACTGCGTCTCGCATCATGTAGCTCTTGTTTGGTTGCTTCATAGCTGCTCGAAAGATTGTCATATTGTTTCTTTAGTAAATAGTACCGTTCACTTAGCTCACCGTTTGTTAACTCTTCGGCTTCTGTACAGTTGGTCTTGTTACTGATAGTGGAGTAATCCATTTTAAAGACACATAAATGCTAACTTCAGCAGGTAAGATTGATCTTGCTCTTCGTTATATCGGACGTAACCACACACAAAGAAGTAGAGAGTATGTTATTTAATAAAACCACGGATTTCAATTTCAACAATGATGTAAACAAAACAAAACGAACTTTTCGAATTCAAACACTGTGACATCTGACATCCGGACGTGTAATGCATAGACTATATACTATAAACTGAGATAGATGCGCATCTCTATGTTTGAAAATGGACAATATTAGTTGAGTTCCCCGATCAGCAGGTGGCGCTTTTAGTACCCAAAAAATCCTGCAGGGACCGCTGGTGTACTAAATTTGCAAATATGTAGGTTTTAAGTTTGATATTAAGTGTAGATAAATTTGTAGAAAGACAAAAGTGCATTTATAAAATATTAGTAATTTACTATTTAGCACTTTTGTCGTTGTTCTACAAAAAACTGCAGCTGCGTTGCTGAAATGAAACACTTGTATACATCACATAATTTATTTAGAAAAATCAAATAAATTAGAATAGTTTTATGAAGATACAATAAACATTTACAGGATATGAAGATTTTCTTTAAAGAGCGTATAAGCCACACGGCATGAATTTCTTATCTTAGACTTTCTTATTTTTGGAAATGACTGATTTTAATGTAACTTAATACGCTTATGCAGAATACATAGGTCTAAAAAGTGACCTTGATTTTTTATGAAACGTACATAGCGCTCTTAATTAATCAGTCTTTGTTAATCATTTTAGCATATCTTGGGAATATGCTCAACAAAATTTCTTCTTTTAATGTAATAATAATAATATATGGCCTGTTGTTTTACATGGTCAATCTCATCAATCTTTGAATTTTTTAAAATTCCATTTACACCAATACGACTTTACACAACTGTGGATAATCAAATTGATTGCGAGATTATTAATTAAATCGATTAAATCATCTCTATGCTTTTTATATGAAATTATTTTATAATCACATGCACAATTAACCTGTCCGGACAATCACGTAGGCTAATGTTCACATTTTCTTTTATTATTTTTTTCTTTTAGTATATTAATCTAAAGCCTGTTGTTTTACATGGTCATTCTCATCAAATTTTGAATTTTTTCCATTTAAAATTCTATTAACCCCTTTACACCAACTGTGGATTATCAAATTGATTGCGAGATTATTAATTAAATTGATTAAATCATCTCTATGCTCTTTAAATTAAATTATTAAAAATCACATGCACAATTAAGTAACAGTTTAATTTTTTGCTTTACAAATGCTGATTCCTGACTGACAATCACGTAGACAAGCAACAGTTACATAAAAAATGTCAGTCATTAAATTGACAAATCTTTCATTTGGATGAAATAAAGATCTTTTAGTATAATCAATTTCGTAATTGAATGATTGCAAATCAACTTCTGATCGACATAAATCACTCATACAATATTTACAATTTCTAAAAAACTTTGTTTTAAATTTCTTAATCACGTACCTAGTAACATATTTTTTCGATTCAGAATATAACAATGAATCATTATTCTTAATTTCACCCATCACCTTCAACAAACAATCAATATCACATGCAAAATCATCATTTGGTTTCTTATTTAATAGATTCGCCATTGATTGCAATGAATTATTGTCATCATTTTCACAATTAGCTCGGTGAATGCGATGAATTAAAATTGTTTATAATCAAAGTTTTGAATGCATTGCAAAATTGATTACAAGTTGGATTAACATTTCTTATTCTATTACTTCTAATGCCACTAAAAAAAAATGATTAAAATAGAGAGTGATTAAATTTTTTACATCATGCTTAGAAATCAAATAATGCTCATTTCTTTAAAAGTTTTTATATTCTGGATCCAATTTATGATATAAGGAATTGATTCATATTTTATTGATTCAGAACTATCCTTTTTAACTACTGATTTAAAATTAATTGATTCTAAAATAGGAATCAAATCATCCCACAGTTGGAAATGAGGAGAATTAGTTTTCAAGCATTGCAACTTATCGAATATTAATAAGAAGTCTGCAGACCCCTGACATTCCTCTGGAAGCACTCTATGTCCTGAAACAAGAAATTAATATTTAATGTTAGTCATTATTTTTTATCATTATATTTTATTGGTTACATTAAATTTCTATAAAAAATATTAAAAATTCAATAAACATTAATCTAGTTTATTTATAAAACAAAAGAAAAATTATAGGTCTTCCCGTGTCACGCGTGCTCACCACCCCCCTCTCTCCTTATTGCCTATGTCACTTAGGACCAAAGCAGTTTTCAACCGGTGAAAGAATTTTTGAAATCGGTCTAGTAGTGTCGGAGCCTTTTCAATACAAACAAAGAGAAGAGAAGAAACAAACATCCACCTATTTTATCTAGTGACCAAAACCTATGTTCTTTGTATACAAATATTCTATAAAAATTTAAAATATTTTCACCTCATACTTCACGATGATGGTCAATAATCAAAGATTCTGAAGTAATTTTATACTAACCAAGGCTAGATACTGATGTGTTGATGCCTGGACTGGTCTAGGGCTTCTGTGAGAGCAGCAGATGGTTGAACAAGAACAGGATTTGATTGCAAGTTCTCCCGAGGGCTGGCCTTGTTGTTCTGGAAAATTATGATGTTTTATTATTCTAACTGAAAATATGAGATCTTGATATGACTAATCAATTAGTGTTTTTTTATGTGTTAAAATCATCAAATGAGTCCTCCCACCCAGGGCAGAGTGGGAGGGACTGTCAGACTCGTACTGATTAAAATGCACAGTGTCCTTCAATAGCCCTTTACGTACCAGGGTCACGGTAATTCGTGAGTCCCGAGACCAATCAATTAGTGATTAAATGATATTTACCTAGACATAGGAACATACCTAGATGGAACAGTATTTTTGTCAGTCTGTGACTTGGTAAACAGTAAACATCCAAAAAGTGGTTGTTAACCAACCTTATACTGTCTCCTCTTTCTTGAATTGATAATGGAAGTACACTTTTCCATATTTTAAATTTTTCCAAGCTTCCTGATGATACCCGGTGTTTGGATTTGGAAATAAGTGCAAAGGGCCTGAAAATACAATGAAATAGATACGTGAATTTTTTTCAATTTACTTTAAATATTATAACAATCACACTCATAGTTAGTCAAAGATGTTACAGTAACAAATTAACATAAGAAAAAAGGCTACCCACTGACCAAAGGTTTTTCTACGATAGATTATACTAAAATGTTATTTTAAAAAAATCTAAATGAGTTTAGATGGCTTAATGTTTGTAATGGATGTATGAAGTCTTTTCGCTGAACTCTAGAATGGTTGAATCATTTATTATTAATATTCTGCTAGTTCTTTAGTCAGGAAATATTTATATGAATGAAAAACCGGCCAGTGAGCTATCCCAAGGGCGGATTTAAAAACTGTACTTTCTTTGTATTTCATTCTCTTAGTAATAACTAACGACAACAGGTAAGTACCTGCTTGAATAAACTGAGTTTAAGACAAGATAAGATAAGATTTTTATTTCGCAAATATGGGTACAAGTAAAGGTGTTACAATAAAAAGGGAAACAGCCATATTTTGCCAATAACAAGGCATGCAAAAGTACAGAGTAAATCACACAATTATTGAATCATAAGCTTTTAAATTTTTGCTACTATTAGAATATAAGAAGAAATTACAAGAAAACATTTAAACTTACCATCATTTTTGCACCCAAAATAGCAACGTAACCGCGATTTCTTCGGCATCTTGCTCAAAACCAAATCGAAAGGTAAAAGTCAGCAGTCCAGGTATATATCGCCAAGTAGATCAGAAAAGCAGTAATCGGTGTCCAAATTCAAAGCCAGGTGGGTTCCGGTATTATGAGGGATAAAATCAGGATCCGTATAATGAGCGCAAAGTTGTAGAAACATATCAAAATACACAAAAAGTCACAAAAAACGAACACAGAAACGAACGAAACAACAAAGTTTGAAACAAAATTTCAACTAGTCTAAACATTTGGTGTTGCTGTTATTAAAACCAAAAATTTATTTAAATTCATACGAAGCATATAAAATTATTTTGATTGTTAAATAGTTTAAATAAAATAGTTTGTTTTTTTACGAATATTCATGTATTTTTCTAATTGCTAATTATTTAATTTATTAAAGAAAGTTTACTGTCTAGTATCAAACTGCCACCTAGTGACATTAATCAGTAAACTATCTTTGAAAATGGGGTATCCTTGATGGACAGATGGCGCTAACGTCCATTGGCAATTTCGAGTCGTATGTTTGTTCGGAAGTTTCATGCCCCTGGTGTAATGTTTCTAGTATGGCTTCGAGGCCTTTATGCCGTATATGGACGTGACTAAATTCATTCCACAGACTAAGTAAGCCATAAATGATTGAAAAGTTTGTATTATGTTTACACTATTGTAGGGCCACACGGGCCACACTAACGGGAAATGCCGTTAGCGTGCCTCGGCCACGGCTTAGCTAAAGCTGGGCTTAACAAGATATATGGGCTTGTTACATAAACTAGCTGCTTATCGCAGTTTCACTCGCGTTATGTTAGGCCCTAGGGAGGCGAAACCCCATCAGTTTCTTTGGGGAGTACGTGGAACACGATGCGCCGTCGACTCGGTTCTTATTCAGAAAGCGAACCATTACTCGCCGTCCGCAAGTAGAAGATCGATTTTCAATTGGGATTTGACAGATTGGGGTAGATAGAGTGAAAAGATAGAGCGGGCGATACAACATGACTGGCAAGATATCAAGTGAGGGAACTGTGCGTACCAACGGCTTAGGCATGATCCAACCTAGGACTCAAATCGAAATCAGCAGTCATCGGCGCTTTCACACTGAACCACTGCGCCAAACGTGCTGCCACTGCTGCACTGCGTATCGCGGGTTCGTTTGCCACACGAAACAAATATTTATAGTTGTTCTGGGTGGCTATTTCCAGATAAATAGATATAGTGGCGTGGAACATTAATCAACAGATATAAAAACAGGGCATACACTGTGTCTGAAGACAATCATACTGGGCCTGTTCATTAAAATTAACACCTCATCAATAACCCAACTTTTGTATGTAATTTTATTCTGGTCAAGCAGATCAACATAAGGTATTACATTATGACTTTCATTAACACATAAAGGTGAAAAACAATGCATGATATTAATGAGACAAAGTAAATTAAACAGTTGAAAAGTATATTTAAAAAACCATTAACAAAAAAAGAATAGAATATGTAAAACATTGTCCCAAATAACTTACTAACTAAAATAACATTCCTTATTTTGTGTTAATCCTGTATTTAGCAGGACAGCTGAACTACTTGGTCTTCACCAGGGTAACCAGGTAATTTTAAGGAATACTTTGATACTATTCCAGGAGGTAAGAATCTTCCACCAAGGAAATGTTTTGCACCTTCTATGAACTTGTCCTGGGCACATAGTTTTGGTGCCGAAAGTGATATCAAGAGTGAAGGTTTGAGGGTCTTGCCAGTACCTGGACCATTTTCCACATCCCATCCACTGGGAATATCCACACTGAAAAAATAAAATTAAAGTCATTCAACATTTAAGACCAACAAAATGCACTGGTGAAACAATTGTTTATGTGTTTAGTATTTATGTTGCATAAATGTAAGTATTGGAATGAGATGGCTCCCATAATAGAGTTTTACACCATTCACTCAAAAAATTTGAATTGTAACATTCTTGGAGAAATAAATCATCATTTATTTACCTGCAAACTGGCAAATTTGCTTCAATCAAGGCATCCATGGCAGGAGCCAGCTCTTTTCTAACCGGTGGCTTAAAACTGAATCCAAAGAGAGCATCTACAAGTACATCATACTCATTGCACAAGTTTGCTGGTGGAGGTAGTTTCTCAACAATATCAACACCAAACGCTTCACACTGAGCCAAAAGATTCTCATACAACGGTTTTGCAATACGCTTTGGGTAGTGTACAGAAACATTATATCCAAATAGGGCCATATGACGCGCTGCAACTAGACCGTCTCCTCCATTGTTTCCTGGACCGCATATGATCAGAGCTTTTGAGTGCCTGTAGATAAGATTGTTTATCAAAATGAAATAATAATTATTTCATTGGACAACTTCTCCTTTATTTATAGTCACTATAAACTTACGTAGACGTCGGGTAAACCCGTGCAACAGCCGTAGCGACACTAAGCCCCGCCAGCTCCATCAACTGATCAACACTATACTTGTATTCATTGAACAGGTCCTCGTCCAAAGCTATAGCTTCCTTTTGCGTTAAATAACGCAACCTCACGTTGCTGCAGTAATTCGTTCCCGACGCCATCACACCGCCACCCCAAACGTTAGTTACACGCAACTGTAAGCAGGCAAAGTTTGTTAAAAAATGCAAAATCGTCTGCTAACATCGAGCCGGCAAAATGTAAGGACCATACCAACAACGCACTACTAATAAGTCGAAAAAACATTTAGGTACCTAAAGGTCGTCGGGTTATAAAGAATAAACACTTTTACGTCCGATGACCTATCGGCGATGATAATTTTTATTTGTTTTGACTTTTGATATTCTCTGTGTGAGAGACCAAAACAAATCGACAGGACAAAACTAAAACTACAAAAAATTGACAGCACAGATTGACAGTGACACTACTCAGATGGTACTGTGATAGAGCTTGCTATAACCTAACCTAACCCAGTATCCACAGAAATGCCACAGATTTAGGGTCATGTTTGGGCCTCAATTCATGGTAAGACCAATATAGGTATATAAAAGCGTCGTCCTTTAAAGTGCCGACATGTTAGTAAATACTTTAAAATTCATTTGCACTATCTACGCTTTTTTAACGGGCGTCAATAACGCTATCATCCGTACGACGGACACCTTAATTACACAAGGGTCAACAAACACGAAATTACTATCCATGAGGTGGATAGAAACCATAGAAAGCTACAAAGATATTTATTGCGATACTGAAGCACGTTTGTGGCCACTTTAAAAAAGATACTTTAGTTAATTACCTTTTTTCAGAATAATGCGTAGAATAGGACTGAAATGATAAATATCAGTCTGTCATGTTGACTTTGACATTTGACAATTATTAACGTTGTCATTTTTGGTTTTTAGCTCATCAGTCACAAAAATGGCTGCGCTTAGGGTATTCAGTCGTAATTTGCCGTATTTACGACAGCAATTTTCCGCTTTACTAGGAAACACGTCGCCATCGGTGAAATTTATTTGTGTAGTAGTTATCATAGGATATATCCTATCGTTTTCCGACGATGTTGTGGACGTTCTCAGTGTTACTCCAGGGTATTTGTTGCCACCTTCGTTTCAATTGTGGTCCACTTTCACGTTCTGGTTTCTCGAGATACATTTGTGGGAAGTGATCATCGACATTGTGACAGTGGGACTATGTGGGAAACTAATAGAACCGCTATGGGGTCAGATGGAAATGATGAAGTTTTTCTTTCTGACCAATGTTGGTGTAGCGTTTCTGACGACGTTCTACTATTTAGTCATATTTGCGTGTACAGGGCAAACATCCTATTTGTTCGATATTCATGTACACGGCCTGGCAGGGTACCTGGCTGCGGTGAGTGTAGCCGTAAAGCAGATAATGCCAGATCATCTGCTGATAAAAACACCATTAGGTGCGAATTGTTTGATAAGTATTGACGTTTTAAACTGTTGTTACTGTTATCACATGTTTTGGTTAAATAGACTTGGTTTACTATGGTTTACAATGTATCTGATCCAGCCCATAACTATTTGCGCCAATGTTAATCAATTTCACACTAGTCAAATGCATGTAAATAGTTTGAAAATATTAATAGTTCATTCTTTCCAAACATAACAAGTTATGAATTTTTGGTTACGGCAACATCAATGTTTTTGTTTTTTCTTTCAGGGAAGTTGACAAACAGATCATTGCCACTTCTAATTCTAATAGCAGCAATAATACTATGGGCTATTGGAGCATTGGAGGGCACATACCCTTGCATGTGGGGCAGTGGTACCATCCTATCATGGATATACCTGAGATTCTGGCAAAGGCATAGCAGTGGAACCAAAGGAGATATGGCTGATAATTTCAGTTTTGATAAGTATGTTATTTTTCTTATTTATTATCTTTACTTACCTCATGACACATGCCTTCTTAATTTTTTATGTGAATTACACTTTGTATACTTTTGTATTGTTGTATTATATTCTCCTATACTCATATAAGAATATAACTGTGTTGATTTTCTAGTGCCTATAGAACTAGAAAATTTTAATGTAGCTGGAATTCAATACCTATATTAGTTGTTCATTCTAATCAATACAAACTTTATTGGGAATTGGACCAGAATTACCAAAATATAATAATGCAATATTAGTACAATGTCTTTCCGAGAAGAGCAATCAGTTTCAAAATTTTGTTGTATACCCTGATTAAGCTGACATCAATATGAAATGATAACTTATCTTTATATTGCATAACAACAATATAATCAAACCAACAATATGATATATTACACAAAAATCTTCAAATTCCTGGTTGGGCAGTGACTGTATGTTTTTGATCAGTTTGTCTGTAACAGCCTGTAGTCTGGATTGGTTCATGGTCAATACTCTTATCACTTAAGACAGGTGCAAACCTTTATAGAAATGGTAATGGCATTTAAGTGGTGATATGTGATAACATCCACTCTGCACTTTTAACCACCCTTCTGTGCTGCATGCCTACTCTGTTTTGTATGCTGACTCAGTTGCATTCTTGTTACATTCCATAGTGTGTTATGTAAAATACTGAAACCTAACTACTTTAGAGATAATATTCCAAAAGCACCAAAAAAAATAATTCAATGTAATTCAAGGAATTCAAGAAATGAGAGTCATTTTGTAAGAACAATGGGCTTGTAATTTGAATCATCCTGTGTTTTCTTTCAAACTTAAAACTTTACTTGTATGCTTCTGTGTCGGGTCGACGGCGCGTTGTGTTCCACGCGCGCCTCAAAGAGTGTCAGCAAAATGACGGGGCCCCCTCTAGAGGGCCAAAGCCTGCCGGGGTCGCGGGACTGTAAGAATTACCGTGACCCCGGAACGTAAAGGGCTATTGAAGGACACGGTGGATTTTAGTCAGTACGAGTCTGACAGTCCCTCCCGCTCTGCCCCGGGGCGGGAGGACCACGTAAAAAAAATGCTTCTGTGTCAATACTACACAGTGCAGATTATATATTCTACAATACTTGAGAGTTACTGACTTGTACTGGAAAGACAACTGAACAGGAAAGCAATTTTAAAACAATCCTGCTTTCATTTTGTATCGTATTTAGTATTTTTGGTTTGACATAATAACCAAATAAAGAAATAATGTGTTCCATGATTCGAACTATGCAATGCAACTGCACAATGTATTTTTCTGTTGTTCAATCTGTTTTCTTTTAAACAAAAAATGTTGCCTCACACTAGAAATTTCTCCTGTGTTGCATGTTTACAAATATTTAAACTCGCTTGGACTGGTATAGTTTTTTTGTACTACCAAGTGTACCTGTATATATTGAATTCTACAGTAACATAAAAACTGAAAGTCCAGTACTAAAACTAGACCTAATCAGAAGCATTTTATTTGTACACGATAGCCGTAGCCGCGTCATTGATTGATTCGACGATAATGTGGTTAGTGAATAAACACAATATTACAGCTCAAAATTATATTCATGAATTAGATAGGTATACTTTGTGGATGTGACTCATGACCTTGGTCATTTATTAATTAGTAGGTATTGAAAACCCAGGTGGCTTTTCTAGTCCCGAAATTAATATTGTATATCAATTTAAATCCTGATCAGTGTTATTTGACGGCTGCTTCTGATTAAACATCTCTAAAAGGACTAGACCAGAGTCGTTAACACACGCGCTTCAATTTCGTGTATTGTGGTAAGATCCCTCTTTGAGCAGTGACTGGAGAGGCGCCACGGTGTCCTCTTTTCGCCTGTCATTGGTTGTATGGGTATCTTGCCGCCCGATCAAGAGGGGCCGGGTCGAAAACGCTCGTATTCGATGTAAGAGACTCGATTCGTGAAATTTGTATCATAGTTATGACACTATGACTCAATTAATTACCCAGCTGTGGCACAATATAATTTGAGAAGTGTAAACACAGCTGTACATCTATTATGTGTCTGAATAGTACTCTTCATTGCTATGAAATTGTTTCGAGTATTGAATTTTACAAAGAATAAATTGATTACTTCTTAAAAGCAAAATTTTAACTCCTTTATTCATTTTTTTTACATACTAAATACATTATTAAATATTTTTACAAAAACAAAGTAACAAAAAAAACATTTAAAACTATAAATAATAGTGGCCCACCGGTATCGGGAACAGGGTCCAAGCTACTGGCGGTCAGGGCTCCAGAGAAAGGAACCTCCTAACAATGCGCGCCGTGTCCAGAAGAGCTGCTTTCTGAATCAGGCCCTTGATCCAGCTGCCTAACGAGAGCCTCCTTAGATGTTGGTCGAGGCTCTTGGCAATTAAGCCATGGGCCGCCACAACTATCGGCACAATGATCGCTGAATCCACATCCCACATATCGACAACCTCGTGAGCCAAATCAAGATACTTGAGTTAAAAAGCTAAATTACTATTAGAAAAAATCAATTTTTATTTACCGTTAGGGAGCTTACCCATGGCGCGATGCGATGCGATTCGACCGATTCCAACATACAAGTGAAAATTAACCTTATCACTACGGCATATGACATAAAATGCGCGGTTGTATACGGGTAGATGAAAAACAAAACACGATCGCCACGTCGACGTCAAGTTAATCGAATTGCGTCATTATATCGTAGCAGCAAGGTAGATTTTCACTTTCGCCTGATGGTAAGCGAAGAAGGCATTTTCGCTTACCATGAAGGTACCTAGTCAATGGTGCGAGAATAACAATTCTCTTCAAGATCTCGGCAACAGTGTAGCTGTAGCATTGCTGCCACCCATTTTGATACCGAGTGTTGCCTGTCGTTCTGTTACCGAACAAGGCGGCAGACTGCATAGTTGCCGAGCTCAGTGCACTCCGAGCTACAACTTAGAGATTATATTATAATGGGGACCAGTACTGCTGCGTGCTGCCCAACTCGAAATCAAATTTTACATTTGTCCTGCCTGAATTTTTGAAAAAATTTAGTTAAGCTGTCATCAGTCCTAGAGCCTGGTGTTCGATTAATCAATACTATTAATCCCTATCATTTTTTTAAATCACATATTTAGAAATGTATAAGATTTGACAAATAATGTTGTTTAAATTATGATCCAACATCGCGACCTTACTACTTGCTGAAAAACGGTCTCAGATAATCTTCGCTCCCAATCATTGAGATTAAAACTTTTTTTTTTTATTGTTTTCAGTTTCTTCCCAACCGTCCTACAGCCGGTGGTGCGGGGTATCCTAGGCCCGCCGCACCGCTGCCTGGTGCGGATGGGGCTCTGCTCCCCAAGTCCACGTCGCGTGCACCTCGCGTTGAGCCCTAGAGGTGTCACCATATCGATGCCGGGTGTGGAACCGCAAGACATGGAGAGGCGAAGGTAATTGTTGTATGGTGCTACTGATGAATTCCTTTGTCGACGTAAAACTGTTGTTCACAGTCTTTCTTTCAGTTACTTGACCTCATGTAATTGTGAAACTAGCGCCGTATTTTCATAAAAAAAATAACTATCTCAAAATACTTGAATATTGTGTGAGCATTTTACTTATTAATTTCGACCTTCAATTATGAGCTTATATTATATATATAATTACATCGTGTAGTATTTTGATTTGTGCATTCTTCTCCATTTTCATAAATTCCCATTCAACCTTTCCAGACAAATCGCGCTCAAGGCTTTGAGCGAGAGATTATCGAAGACTTCCGAACAGACGCGACAAAAGAACTTATCGACCAAAGTGAACATGGATACGGTTAGGAAGACGCAGTCACAGGTGATACCACAGTTTCCCGCCGACGTGGCGCAGTCCAGCCAGACTGTGACGGCGCCGGTAGAGGCCACGCTGGTCGACCTTACGGACCCCGCGCCACCCACCACCAAACAATCATGATCCGGACAGATTCAAACATAAAAAAAACTAAAGGCTGTTCACAGAACCAATGTAGAAATAGGTACGGTTGATTTTTATGAGTGCCCGACGATCTCAAACATTACAAATTCCACAATATGAAGTTATTTATGAAGAATTTGTCAATTGGTGATAATTGTTATGATTGAGCATTTCATGTACATACATCACATGTTTATTGTGCATTTTGATTTGGTAGTCTGTAAGTAATAGCATTTCTGCAGTGGCACTGTGAATCTATACGAAATAGTATTCATTTTATTTTCTTTATATAAATCCAATAGTTATGCAGTTGAATGTATGGGGTATAAAAAAGTAAATATTTTTTGCAGATTTTATTGCATTTGTTGATTGTGTCTAGCTGAGGAGTGTGAAAGATGTGACATATTGTAAATATAATTGATATTGATTAGTGTTAATTAATTAAATAAATATCTAATCACTTAATACAGATTTTTATTGCTTTTATCTTCGAATTTTACAAAATTTACATGTCAGATCAACAGAATAAGGATATAGTGAAAGTAGTCTTATTAAACATAAACATAGGTGGAGTAAATAGATATTCTTATTTACACAGACATAATCCAGTTTGTGATGTTGTCGGGTAAAGCAGATTTACAAGGAACTGCTTACAACAACGTGGCATAAATATAATGGGTTAAAGTTGATAAAATTGCACTCTACATAAGAATAACAGTTCTCTGACAGTTCAGCATTTTATTCATAATTCTACAACAATAACCCCTAATAAAGAGTAAATACATTTCATATTACATAATATATTTAATATTAATGTACTGAAAATTGAAACATCTAAATCAAATCTATCAGCTGAAAAAAATAAAAAAATACTATTCAATTAAAAAATAAAGTAATTCAATTCTAATACAATACCTATAAAGATATTCTTGTGACCTGTACACTATGAGATTATTATCACTAAAATGTGATAGAAATAGGTTCAGTATTTTATACTATCAATATTGTTCCAATAAGTTCTTTGCCATAGCAGCCGACATTATCGGGGCCGATAGGGTCCATACTCTTCTCATAATATGACTCATCATGGTAAGACATCAATAGAAGATAAAAGTTACAAAGTGCAAAATCCAGTTCGCATGCAAGTGTTAAAATGGCACATCACGTTTAGGAACTGTCACACAGGAATAAGTGTGTAACTCATTTCTATGACTCGAATGTGCCATTGCGCTAATTTTTACACTTGTTCCTCTAAGCCCCAACGGCGTCATATCCACTCTATTCAAATTTAATGTTGGGCCAAACTTCATTGCACAAATGTAGGTGACAATATTACAAAATCGACCAACACTTCACTTTTCATCAAATATTGACTTGCTGAGTGTTTGATAGCCCACATAGGTTAAGAGACCAATAAATTCATAAATGTTTATGTCCACGAGTAGTCAGCACCTACAGTTTGGTACACATCACTCGCGATCACGCCACGAATAGCGGCGTTTATACAGGGGCTATCTGTAGTAATGATGTTGGTTCTGCGGCGGCCACTGCTGGACAGGTACCGAGGGCTGCTGGTAGCCTTCGCCCCAGCGGCTACCCTCGCCCATGGAGTTCACTGACCCCATAGGCACCGAGGACGACATTGGAGACACGCCTGATACGTTTGTTGACATGCTGCCACCTGGCGGAGATGAGGGAATTGGTTATGTTAATGATATGAATGGTAAGGCCACTCTACGAAGACCTACATTGACCTTATAGACGAGGTCCTTCAGAAAGATTGGGGACATAATACCCGAAATCGGTGCTCATATGACCGGTAGATGTATAATCAATGTGGATGAGATGAAAGGATTAGTAAGGATCGTAACAGGTAGTACTCTGTAGTTTCTGTCTACCTCCATATAAATCGATTGTTTTATCGACAAAAGTTATACACACCAAGCTTATATTTCATACTTTGAGAAGGGGTCAAAAACGTTATAGTCCCTCTTAACACTTTTTTTTTCTACAATAGATTTTCTGACAGTCTCATAAATCCCTACAAGCTAATTAAATGTTTAGTATATTCCAAGTAGTTCTTACCAGGTTGTACGTAAGATGGAGGTGCGGAGTAGGGCGGCGCGGTCGCGTAATACGTGGGCGGCGGCACACTCATCGTATGTGCGAGCACTGGAACTGATGATACAGGCGGCGGGAGGGAGGGCGGCGGTACTGGCTGCGGCGGCTGTAATAGGGGCACGAGTTCAGTAAATACAATAAAACATTGAACGCAATGTTCTCGAGTGGTGACGAAAGGTAGGATGCCTGGCTAGTAGAACGACGATCTTCGCAAGGTGGACGGTAACGCAAGGTAGCTGGATGAGATTAGTCGACGATCAAGTGAAATGGCGTGTATTTGAGGTGCCTATGTCTAGAGTGCTGTTATAGGCTGCTGTTAATTATGACATTTTCCCTCTTAGGGTCTCACTGACGATTGAGGTGGTCGCACATTTATCCGCGCCCCATTATCTGACGTCATCAGCTGCTGTCAGCATCCAAATATTGGCAGGATGCTGACAGCATTTTCAGAAATGCAGCGCGTGTGACGCGGATAAATGTGCAAGATTTCATATGATATACAACGAGATCTAAAATGCATAAAAACTTTGCGTAACTGATTTTTGTAATTTTCCACATATACAAAAAATGATTGAGAGAGATGATACTCACAGGATAATAAGCGTTGTAGTACGCGTGCGATTCAGTCTGGTCCTGTATAGGCACGGTGATGAGGTTGGTGCGCGCGCGCGGCCTCTCGCCGCCGGCCGCGTGCCCGTGAGTGTGACCGCGCGGGTCGTTCGCTGATGGCGGCATCTGGTGAGAAATATGGTGTTATATGATAGAAGTTTATTATGGGAGTAGTTATTGATACTAGTCAGTACTTCCTATCAAATGGTTTGTGATCATGAATTATGTAACTAATATTGTGTGTGACGCCTTGTCTGTCTCAACTTTCTTCGTATTTTTGTAAAGGGCTTTAATGGTTTTGGCCCTATCAGTCGCCCGACATATTTTTTTAGGCTCGCGGTGCACAACGAAAGTTAGATAATAATAATATAGGTCATCATGAGAACCTCGTGAAGGCAGAAAAAGATTCAAGTATCTTGATCTGGCTCGCGAGGTTGTTGACATGTGAGACGTGAATACGGCAGTCATTGTGCCGATAGTCGTGTCTGCCAATGGCTTAATTGCCAAGAACCTCGAACAACATCTGAGGAGGCTCTCGCTTGGCAGCTGGATCAGGCGCCCGATTCAGATGGCAGTACTTCTGGACACGGCGCGTATTGTTAGGAGGTTCCTCTCTCAGGAGCCCTGACCACAGGCAGCCCGGGCCCTGTCCCTGATGCTGGTGGACTGCTATTTTTTTTTTTTAATGTTTTTTATTAATTTTTTGGAAAATATTTAAAAATGTAATCAATAAGTGACAAAATAAATAAAGAAATGAAATATAGGTCATCATGATCATCATCTACCTAACCTTTTCCCAACTATATTGGGGTCAGCTTCTAGTCGAATCAGATGCAGCTGAATATCAGTATTACATGGAGCGACTGCCCATCGGACCTTCACAACCCAGTAATTGGGTAATACGAATACCCCATGGTAAGACTGATAATAAAGGTCATACTCACAGTTAAAGGCTTCACAATAGCAACTGTAGTTGAGGGTGGTTCAGGCTCTGGTTTGCTCTCTGTTGGTCCAGAAGACACATGTCTATGGTTGATATGAGCTTGCAGATCTCTCTGGAAAAATATGAAGCATTTTTTTTAAATCCTTTACTTATTGTCTTATTTCATTCACTGCTAGAAAAACTTATTTTTTATATACCTGTGATAAATAAGTTCTTCTGCAGCCCGTATTGCCATATCGTGTGCCAGAGTGGGTACACATAAATACTGTGCCTAATCCTGTTTGTTCAACTCGCAGGACCTGAAAAAGTACCAGAATATTTTTATTATCAAACATTGAGAGCTACAAAAAGAGAATTGTAAACTTGTGTGACAATAATTATTAATGGGTGAAATAGTTTTATTAGTGAAATTAAAGTCAAAAACAAGTTTACTCCATATTTAAATTAATTTACCTTTTCTCTACATCTAGGGCAGTGTGTATGGTCCGATCTGGCACATGACAAACAGAACACGTGTTTGCATGGTATCTAAAACAGGAACAAATAAAATAATTTAGAAATTATTATTTAATCTGATAGGAAGTTTTATACTTGTGGATCTTACTGCAGTAAGGGGATCGTACAATGGGTATTGAATTACTCAGTTACTGGGTTGTGGAGATCAGATAGGCAGTTGTTTCATGTTAAATAATCACATTCAAATACATCTGGTTTGACTGGATCAAAATCTACCTAGCTAGGTAACTGCCTCATGTGGCAACTTATCATCAACGCACAACTTATGCACTCACCATTCGTCCATAAATAAGTATAGGTTTAGAGCAAATATCACAGCAGTAGATCATAGGGTTGAGGACTTTCTCCCCAATAAGTGTGGCTCGGTGACTCCAGTCCAGTCTAAGCATGGGCTCCGGAGGCCCACGCTGAAGGGTTGTGAACACTGGGGCTTCCAGTTGAGAAATGTCTGATGGTACTTCCACTGAAAATAAATAAAATGATGTTAATAATAATAATAATAATAATATAATAATATTCATTTATTTGCTCAGAATGTAGGTATTTACAATAAGGTGGTTACAGAAGTGTTGAAGAATCCTTGTACATTCTACCATTTTGGCATGCAAATATTGATGCAGTACATCATCACACATAGAAGCTCAGCTAAAGCGTATCAGCTAGAAACTCCGATACGGAGTAGTAACATTTATTTAATAAGAGTGCAGTTAATTTCTTTTTGAAAGTTTTTAAAGGTTCCTCTTTTATAGAATCAGGAATATGGTTAAAGATAGAGGGTGCCATTCCAAAAACATTTTTCCTCAACAAAGCAGTCTTATATCTTCCAGTGTGTAACAAGTTTAGGTATTGAGAACGCAGAGTTACATCTCGGTATCTGTTTTCTGATAACGATAAAAATAGGTTTCTATTACATTTAACAAAAAGAGCAATTTCTAAAATGTAAAGGCAAGGAAAAGTCAATAGATTATAATTTTTAAAAATTGGAACACAGCTGTCAGTAACTTTCAAACCAAATATTGCTCGTAAACAGCGTTTTTGGGCCTTAAAAATACTCTCCCTCTCGGTACAATTGCCCCAGAATATAATTCCAAACCTTAAAATGGAAACAACAAGACCATGATATGCTAGTAATACTGTTTTGATATTAACTTTTTTCCTAAGATTATAAAGTGCATATGCAGATGCGCTGAGTTTATTACATACTAGCGACCGGCCCCGGCTTCGCACGGGTGGACATTTATTTTTTAAGCTCTCTGAAAAAAAAAATTCCGGGATAAAATATAGCCTATACGGATTCGGAGGAATCCCTCTAAGTAATGGTAAAAGAAATTTTGAAATCGGTCCAGTAGTTTTTGAGCCTATTCAATACAAACATACAAAAATACAAAGGTTTCCTCTTTATAATATTAGTATAGAATGCTTCAGCCTGCGGTTTCCATGTCAGCTGACTGTCGATTAAAATTCCTAAAAATTTTGTAACCTCTACTCTGTCCACGTCTTGGCTATTGTAATTGATGTTAAGGTCATTAATACGGATTCTTTGGTAAAAATACATTATTTTTGTTTTTTGTAAGTTAATTTGTAAATTGTTACTATTTAGCCAATTTATTATAACTTTAATGGTGTAGTTTATATCGTTTTCGTAATTTTCATTATTATCACATTTTAAGAGTGCTGTACTGTCGTCAGCAAAAAGAACCATGGGATGGTGGATTTGTTGTGGGAGATCGTTAATGTAAATTGTGAACAACAATGGCCCAAGGACGGTTCCTTGTGGTACACCAAATTTAATTTCTCTACTGGAAGACACGTACCTTTTTTCTAATTTAGACTTGACACATACTTTAGATATTTCTGTTAGTTGTTTACGCCCGGATAAATATGTTTTTATTAGGTTTAGGATATTACCTCGAATGCCATAGGTATTTAGTTTTTGAAGGAGTATGTTATGGTCGACAAAATCGAAGGCTTTCGACATATCTGTATAAACAGCACATATAGGCGTTTTATTGTCAACATTTGACATAATAACATTGAGCAAGTCAAAAATTGCCATGTTTATATTTCTGTTTTTCCTGAACCCGTATTGCTCATGGCAAAGTATATTAAATTTATTTAAGAAAGATGATATTGCCTCATATATGACTTTTTCTATTATTTTAGAAAAAACCGGAATTAAAGCTATTGGCCTATAGTTCGACATATCTTCTTTATTGTTCTTTTTATGAACTGGTTTTACAATTATAGTTTTTAATTTGTCTGGAAATGTTCCTGATGATATGCTAACGTTAATAATATGAGCTATAGGGCCAGCTATACTATTAGCAACAAATTTTATGACTTGAGTGGAAATCCCATCATAACCAAAGCTCTTTTTATTTTTTAGTAATTTAATTATTCTTATAACGTCTTGAGGTACGACTGGTGGCACAAATATTGAGTTTGGGTTATGGTCTATTTTCTTAACGTCGAGTATTGACTTATTTGGTATATTTGTAATTTGGTCAATAAAAAAATTATTGAAAGACTCTGCTATTTCTTTCGGGTCAGTAATTGTCAGGTTATTAATCTTAATCCGTGTAATTGGTTCCTTAATTTTTTTATTGTTATTTATTATTTGCCATGAGGTTTTTGATTTATTTATAGAGTTCTCGATCAAGTAATTATTTTGGGATGTCTTAGTTAATTTAATAATTTTTTTGAATCTCTTAGAGTAATTGACAAAAGTTGTTTTATTTTCTCGTGATGGTCTTAGTCTATGTTTCCAAAGTAAATTTCTCTGCTTTTTACTGCATAATCTTATGCCACGTGATAGCCATTTAATAGGTTTTTCTGATTTTTTGATCACTAGTTTATATGGAAAACATAAGTCATGTAGAAGCTTAAATGTTTCAATGAAATTATCATACGCTTTGTTCGAATCCTCCGTGTCATATACGTCACAAAACGATAGATTTTGAAGGTAGCTATTAAATTTATTAAGATTTTCTTTACAAGTGTCTCGAATCTTAGTTCTCCAAGTTTTAATTATGCATGATTTATTTACTTTTATATTGATCAATTGTGCTGTATGGTCAGATAGCCCGAAGTCTATTACTTGAGAATTACATTTCTGTTTGATATTATGTGCAAAGTTATCTAAACAAGTATTACTAACAGGACGTGTTGCTTCATTAATTTCTAAAATAAGATTGAAACTCAGGAGGAAGCATTTAAGTTCCAAGGTAATTCTATTGTTTTTTAAAACGTCTATATTAAGATCGCCGCATAAAATTATTTTAGTGTGACGATTAGTACATATTTTTTTTAGAATATTATCTAGCTTTTCATAAAATATACTTAAGTTGGTTAGCTTAGGCGGTCTATATATACATATTATAATTAAATTATGTTGTTTCATTTTAATTGCACAACATTCTATTATTCCTGAAACCGAGCATTTCATTAAGTCGGGTAATTCTCTATACTCATGACCCTTTTTCACTAAAATACAGGCTCCACCGCGTTTTATGTTGCCTCTTGAGTAACATGCAGCGAGCCTATAATTAGGTATATGAAGAAGATGTTCCTGCCCGGACATTATAAAATGCTCGGTTATGCATATAACATCTAAATTTATTTTTTTGTTTAACAACTCCTGAATATACACGGTTAACAGGTCAGATTTATTTATAAGTCCGGCAATATTCTGATGCATAACATACATGTGATCAAAGAAAAAACTCGGTATGTGCATTTGCGTTAACATTATGTTCTAGATCAGGCTCTAGTTCCGATGAAGACATTTGGTAATCATTTATAAGTAACAGCAAATTTTGAAAGATATTTCTCATACCTTGGTTATTTAATTTTCTATTATATTTTGAAAACATAGTAAAATCGTAGGATAAGTCAAAATTAGAGTCTAATACTGTTACATAATTATGTGTCAATAAATCAAGGTAAAGCAAGTTGTTAAACGTTTCGATACGCCAGTTGAACATCATTGAATAATCGCATAGTTTAAAAGTAGGTAAACATAAAATGATATTTGTATGTTGAATATTTTCCAGTGTTTTCCTTAACTCTATTACAATTTCTACATAATTTTTTGTTATTTGGAAATCTTCTTCTCCAATTAAAATTACACAGTAATCGTTAAACGAGTAGTCTTCAATTTTTTCGTGTAGATTGCTGATA
Source organism: Agrotis puta (assembly GCA_943136025.2). Taxonomy (NCBI): domain Eukaryota; kingdom Metazoa; phylum Arthropoda; class Insecta; order Lepidoptera; family Noctuidae; genus Agrotis; species Agrotis puta. The sequence continues at coordinate 4,290,541 of OW964168.2, forward strand.
AGTTGTAACAATCCACATTTCGGTGACAAATAGTGGCAGATCTGTAAGTTTTGGAATGTCTGTTCCGCGATTGACAGAATGCTATTTGTTTTGTTAGCACTAACAATGCATAACTTATTCCTGCTAGATTTCACACAATTATCCTCTATTTCTGACCTTTGAGTTGTTATGTTTTGTTTTGAGTTTATGGAGCATAAACTATTTGTTCGTTTTTCTGTTGTGGCTCGTTTGTTGCTTAGCTTCTGAGTTTTTATTAAGGATTTGGGACTTGTATTTTTGCCTTGCTTCTCCGGTTTATTTCGTTTTTGAATCAAATGATCTTCATGAGAAAGTTTTGGTTGGTCTTTATTTATACTTTTCCTGTTAGTTGCGCTAGAAACTCTTTCGGGTGTACTAATACATATTCTTTTTAGGTTGTTCATATCCTTCTCATGGTTAGTTATAATATTTTTAAGTGAAATATTCTCGGTTAATAAGTTTTTAATTTCGCATTCCGCAGAAACCAATTTCTCTCGCAAAGTGTTGACTAATGTCTCTAATTCTATTATTGATTCATTTTTAGTTTCTTGTAGCTGAGGGCAACTTATGTTATGATTGTCGTAAGACGTAATAGATGAACATGCGCTGTCATTGTCCACTGATAGGGATGCAAAAGAATTTTCTGTACTTATGGTTATATTGCTTTGCTGTTTTCTAATGGTAATATTATCATTTTCAAGAGAAGGTGATTGTAAGTCCGAGTTGTTTGACATCGTAAATACGGCGCGACCCGAACGCACAGATCGACACAGGACGCGACCCTTTCCAACAGCCGTTCACAGTGACACACAGTGTTAGGTGGGCGGAGCTTACCGCTGTGGTCGTCCGTCGCGGTGACACGCTGAGACACAGATCGGCACAGAACGCGGTCCTTTCCAGTTACGCGACACTGTGTTTTTTCTCAAGAGTTCGTTATTCAAATTTTGAGATTTGTTTTTGTGAATAACTTAATTATCACTTATTATTTTTTAGTTTTGATATCACAGTCACACTGGTAGTTTTAACACACACATCACAGTATATTTTTCTTTATAACTAGTTTGGTTTTTACGCAAAAATAGAATTTAAATTCGCAGCACTCGTTTCAACCGTGTTTACTTGTTAGCTCGCTCGATGTTAATGTTGACCGTTGCATTTTTAGTCAATTTGCATTTTATGTTGTTTATTTTGAACTTTTTTAGATGCATGGAGACTTTGGGTCCAGTGGTTCTAAAACACATTCTTGAATATGGTGATCTTATGAAAAAAAAGACCACTTTTTGATGTTTTGTAACTGAAAGTAGATTGATGGCAAAAAACCAGATGGACAAGCAGAGTTATTCATCTCAACACAGTGGTTATTAGTTAAATGATGAGTGTAAACTTTCACTAATTAGATGAAACTTAAATTACTGTGAATTACTGCAACATTTACAACGCTTGGAGCTAAGCTGAAAGAATTGAAACAGAACAGTATGAAAAAAATGTTCAAAAATTCACTTAGGTCTTTCTTAGCATTTGTGAAACATGGCTTTGCAATAGACAAATAAGCTCCAAAAAACTTATCATAAAAGCAAAGAGAATTCCAAATGCAACTTATCTTGTACTATTAAAACATAGATACTTTTATAACTTAAGTACTTTTTTTTTGTTATCCTCTATTATTTATGGGACACCTTCACACATACAGTGGTTCTGGACTGACATACTTATTCATCATATATTTAATATATTTAGTTTTAGACCTCTTGACATTCTGATATAAGGAGCCACTTGCAATCTTTAACGTGATAACTGATAAAATTTAATCATAAAGTTGATAATAGTTTGCTGATAACATGAAAGGAGTTTGTTTTCAATACTTCTAGCTTGCTTCGGCTATGGATTTTGTATACATGTGTATAATGGATCTAATGTGGACAAACTGTAACATTATTGTGATACAACATATAGATAATATTTTCATACCAACAATGATTTCTACTATAAAAGAAGTGAGGTTATCTATTATAGTTTTAATATGTTATATGAAAGCTTGTATGTCTATTCCATCATCTCAGGTTTTGGACTCAATCTGCTGTGATATTACATAGCTGTAAAATACTGTGTACAAATATCAATAACTAAAATTTACATTTAGCAGGTTCAGAAGGTTCAGGTTCCTCTTTAACTTCCTCAGTAACGACTTCCTCTTGTTCCTGGGTAGTTTCTTCAACGGAGCATTCCTCTTCATCACTTGACATTACTTTCGGCACTTTCTTTCCTCGTCCTCGGCCTCTACCTCGACCTCGGCCGCGGCCCCGACCACGGCCCCTTCCTCGAGCATTTCTCTTTTCACTATTCATGTTTTAAACTAAAAAAATAACTTCTGCAACACTCGAAGTACAAGTTTACACTTAACCTATTTTGCAACAAATAGTGAACAAATCTCAGATCACAAATACCAAGTAACTACTGGGATTATGCTTTGACTTATTTATAAAGAGTTTAGTTAGAACTATTCATTTTGGAGGGATTTCTTCATGTTTTATTAGATTTCCGTAAAATCACAATCGTCACGAACAGCGGTTCATTCATCGATTAAATTATAGTGATGTCAAAAACACATTTAGTCAGTTTTAAATACTCGACTAAATTCAGAAAGTGACAAAGTACGTTTTTAAATGTTCGTGAAGTCATGAATTTAATTTTGCTTCTCTTTTTGACCCAAATGTTGACTGGATTGGTAGATAAGATAATGCTTTGCGGCATTAAGTCCGCCTTATGTACCACAATTGTACGTAAAAGTGTAAATAAATTAAATAAATAAATTTTTTGAGTAAAATTAGTATCTATTTTAATAAGGTGTGATAAGAAAAGAAGCAGGTGGTTTTGAATCATCCTTAATAAAATTACACCCAAGTTGATAAAACGGAACCTAGACATCCCTAGCGTTACGTTCCGTTACACCCTGCATACCTCAAAAAATGTCGATATGTCGATTCAGTACGAAAACGTGAATTTTTTAACATTTTTCAAAATTGGTTTTTAACACTAAAAATACTTAAATAAAATTAATTCAATGTTGATGTTTTTTTTAAGCCCTAATAGTTCAAATGGAAACGGAGTTCTCCTTTCAGTTTATCAAAAGGAACGTGTTTTAAAAATAATGTCAACAAAATAATAAAAACAGAATTTGCCGGTTTCATCCGTGTGGTAAAACAACAAACATCTTCTTAATTATTGAAAATGACCGACGATGGGTGAAAGAAGATCACAACTCTTTGTGAGTATTCATAATTTAATAAAAAAATTAAAAATATCTTCAAGAAATGTGCCGCGTGCCAATCGGTATTACGTCGTTGGTTTTAGCGGCAATTCCAATTTATTATGTAACTTATTTATGTCTAGTTCTCTGATTCTATTCTGATTTAGATCCATTGGCCAATGAAATGAAACAACCAGTATTTCATATGAAGTGCCTAAAGTTAGAAGTTAAAGTTCAGGTAGTAACTAGTAGGTACGCTAACCTTATCTACACATTGTGACTATCCCAATGTGACTTCTCTTTTACGTGTAATTAAAGAAGGGTGCTTTGAATACCCTGATAGACAAAGTGTTTTCTATCTCTCTAAGAGCCTACAAAATAAAGGGTAACGTAAAACCTCAGATCAAGAAAAATAGGCAGATAGAGCGCTCAGAACACGCGAGTGTGTCGACCAAAGATAATACAAAATCCAAGGATAATACAAACTCGCGACAGTACCAAGCTACGCATCGTCTCGCTCACACGTCACTAGTGATTTGCCATTTTAAGTCAAAACATGCCGTCTTGTGTGTTTAAACACTGCAAAAAATGTTCACAAAAACAAAGAAAACAAGATGGAATATCTTTCCACAGGTAACTCTTGTTATTTTTATTGTTTTGGTATTTATTTTCCATAAAATATTTTCGGCTCACTTGAAACACAAAACCTTAACAGTAAATCGTCTGTGTTGCTAGTTTAGGACGGGTAAATTACCCTGAATTAGGGGAATGTGTATTGTGCATAAAAAATAACAATCAAATACCTCAATACAACTGCACAGTCGTAATCTATAGTACCTATACAACATTCGTTATTGCTTATGCGAAACCTGAAACACGTGTCTAGTATTTTTTTCACGATCACTTATCAGATACACACTAAACTATTTCGCGTATCGCGTTGTGTCATAGGCGCGTGCGACTGTTACAACCGGACGACTGAAGACACACGCGGGGGGCGGGGAACACAACCCCGACCGGGTTGTGTTCCCCGTCCCCCGCTGCCTGTGCGCTGCCGCCGCACGCGACTTCAGCTGATCGCTTTGATCTGCCGTAACCTCTATATTCAGGTTTCGCATATACTAAAAATAATGTTGTATGGTCTATGGTCGTAATGACACAAGGTCACTAGTTAGTTCCGTCCGGGTCGTAAAGACTTCGGGTCTCGTCTCGAGATGGCACCTCCGCGCGCGGGGCTGTATTCCTATTTTTGCGTGAGAAAGTGGGACAGAGAGCATGCCTTTGAGCTATTCGGTACATGTAAGGATGTGCCGAGCTCGCGCCGCTGGATTATTTTATTATTTGTTGCTATCTGGATATTATAATTGGTGCAGAACTAAGGCTGTTAAAGTTTAATGATTGTGTGTAAAATTATTATTATTTTAATAAATGTGTTGATTGTTATAACAAATTGTTTATCTTTTTAAACTAAAAAACCTGTCCTTAAATAGTTTATTAATCAAATTACTAAAAAGCGTTATGAAGTGTTATCCGTTCTGATATAAATTAATTAAATAGGTAGTAAGTAATTACGCATATTAACTTTTATTCCTTATTATTATTCTGTTAAATAATAAACACTACACGCTTTTGCTCTCTGGGTATAACCATAGAGCAAAATCGCGTTTCCAATTTAAAAAATAGTGGTACAATATTGAGAACAATTTAACTGAACAAAATGTGGGAGTATTTGTCAATATCTGGCAACCGTAAACGCACACAGATGCACGTGTTCGTACACGGCGCGCAATATTTGCCGCGCACACTTAAATAAAAACCGGCTTCACTTTGTTGTTCGCGCACGTTCTATCTGCCTATTTTTCTTGATCTGAGCGTAAAACAGTATGATTGAAATGTGCGTTTTGTTAAAACTTCGTTGATGCTCCGACCTTTCGGTGATCCCTACAACACATGTCGCATATTTTTGACACAGTAGAAAGTACTAATAATGAAAGTTGGATACATAAACATAATCAGTATAGTAACACTCGAATCAACAGAAAAAAAATGCACCGGCGCGGTTTATACCCACCTGCATTAAGATCCTGCGTCTACTTCCAAAACTTCCAATTTTAGTCAATGCCGCTCTATTAGTACTACATACTAATTGTTTGATAAGCACCTGTAATTACGTAATTAGTTTGTTTACCCCAAAGATTTCGCAAATGCGATTTTCGCAACAGCGCAGCGCAACGTCCATCAACATTATGCGTGCCTTGCATTCGAAGTTTGTACTTAGTAGACACGACGAATGTATCGCTCGCCGATCATATTGCAGTGTCTTTTACTTTTTATATTGTAGGTATTGAGTATCGATAAAAAAATCATAACAAGTTTTTCTTATTTGTACTATGGACTGTTATTTAACGAACTTTGGACGATCTTATCGAGTTGTACTCTGTATATTGACTGGTGAGTAACTTCTATAATAACCACTATCTAAAATCAAGATTTAAATCCGTTTCAGATAGGTTTTTTTTTTTGTCAATACTATTTATGGATGTCATCATCCTTCACCTTTGTAACACAATATACAATATGTTTATGCAAGAATATCCGTGAATCTTGTTATTTAATATATTACGATGGGTTCATTGCGAGTTCACGCATGAAAATATTTTGTTTTCCACTGTGGTCACTAGATGGCGCTAGCTAGTTCATTTTCAGACCAATTTACACTAATATTTTAAAAAGGAAAATTTTGTATTTTTGTGTGTGTGTATGTTTGTTATAAGTTTGTAATGAATAAACTAAAAAACTACCGGGCCTTTTTCAAACAATTTTGTCACCTTTAGAAAGTGAAGTTCACCCTGAGTAACATAGGCTATAATAATCATATCCACCCGTGCGAAGCCGGGACGGGCCGCTAGTTTGGTTATGTTTACGCGTAAAAAAACGAAACAAATCTGTCAGGTAGTTGAGTACTAATACTGAAAGGGACTCACATTTATAAAAATCACACAAGAAACAACGCGCGAAAGAAGATCGTAGAGAAGTGCGTAATACTGCTGAAAAGACTGAGGTAGTAAGTGACGCACTGAACAGGAATCGTAGTACTATTGCGTCCAGTAGGCTAGATTATAATAAGAAGGATGTAACAAAGGGCTATTTCAAAAAAAAAGTGAATGAAGCGTCGAGTTCTGTAAACCAGACGGAATAGTGACAAAACCTTGCTCAGGACTGAACAGCTGGGCAAGCTATTTGTTTTGATCTGTTTACTTCTATTAATAATATTGCATTTTTATTGTTACTACCTATGTTGTAAAATATTTAGAGTACATAAAGATCTTATTGTATGATGAAAGAGAATGATTGCTGATGAAGAGAATACTGAGTAGATGAATGTTTCAGAGTGTGCATGTTTGAGAACAAACATAAATGTTGGATGGCCGAGTGTGGGATTTGGAACATTCCGGAAAATGAAAATGAAAATGAAAATGAAATCTTTATTTGTAAACATAGGTTTTTAAATGGTGTTACAGTTAAATATAAGAGTCCCGTCTATGTTTTGCGTTTAAGCGTACAAATGAAATTAATGATTATAATCAGTTTTAATCAAAATTCAAATTACAAAATAACATTAATGTCAGAATGATTAGAAAATAACAATATTTTAGATTACAAATTACAGTCAAAAATTTTACACATACAAACAAATTAATTGTCACATAAACATAGTGGTAATAATTATAACAATTTTATTTCAATAATTTAATTTAGTGCGATGTCAAGTTTTTACTAATGTCATAAATCGGATATAGTAGTTCTAGTAAGTTTCATTAAGATAGTCATTAATAGTGTAGTAACATTTTTCAATCAAAAAATCATTTAACCATTTTTTGAACAGATCTGTTTTTCTAGCTTCTATGATATGTTTGGGTAATTTATTGTAGATTTTGGGTGCCATGCCTAAAAGGTTTTTGCTGAATATAGCTTTTTTGTGTCTTGTCATGCATATTGTATTTTTATAGCGTATGCTCTTCGGGTGATTATATAAATGTAGATTTGATTTGACAAAAGTGGCTACTTCATATATATAAAGACACGGGAGTGTAAGTAGCTTAAGCTTTTGAAAATATGGCTTACAGCTCTCTGTATTTTCTATGCCACATATTGCCCTTATGCATTTCTTCTGTGCCCTAAACGCCACTTCTCTGTCTGGCGAGTTTCCCCAAAACATAAGTCCGTAGCGTAATGTTGATGACACATAACCATGGTATGCCATTAAAAGGGTGGCCTGACTTGATATTTTCCTTAGGTTATAAAGGGCATAGGAGCACTGGCTAAGTCTTTTACACACGCCCTCAACATGCATTTTCCAGTTCATGCCTTTATCTATCCACATGCCCAAGAATTTTGTGTGATCAGTATCCTGAATACTTGTATTACCATATCGAACGTCTGGTTTTTTATTATTTGTTTTTTGTTCAAATAAGATGTAGTTAGTCTTATTTAGATTAATTTTTAAGTTATTTTCTGTTAGCCAGGATATTATGTCATTAAGGTTGTCATTAATTTCTTTTTCAAGTGTGTCATCATTTTTGCTTTTAAATAATATTGTGCTATCGTCTGCGAACAAGATCATAGGATTGTTAATGAGTTTAGGCATGTCGTTAATATATATGATGAAAAACAATGGAGCAAGTACACCGCCCTGTGGTACCCCGCATAAACATTCCCGATGTGTGGATTGATATGTAATTTCTGTTTTTGTACGGGGGTTGATTTTATTGATACATGTAAATTGTTGTCGATTGGTGAGGTATGATTCGACAAGTTCAAGGATGTTGCCTCTGATACCATATTTTTCCAATTTGTTTAGGAGTAGTTTATGGCTAACATGGTCAAATGCCTTTGACATATCCATGAACAGTGCAACTACAGGAGTTCTATTGTCCATATTAGTCAAGACATGCTCTACAAGCGCATATATTGCGGAATTAATACTTTTATTTTTCCTGAAACCGTATTGTTCGCTGATTAAGATTTTGTTTGTTTCTAAGAAAGAATATATACTATTATGCATTACTTTTTCGAAAATTTTAGAGAAGACCGGAATAAGTGCAATAGGTCTGTAGTTACCCGGATCTTGCCTGTCACCTTTTTTGAACAAAGGTTTGATTACTGAAATTTTCAGCCTTTCTGGGAATACGCCTTTCTCAATGCAGTTGTTTATAATGTGACTGAGTATTGGTGCAATAATTTGAGATGTAGCTTTAATCACTTTAGTGGTAATATCGTCATATCCAGCACTATTAGTATTCTTCAATGATTGGATTATTTTAATAATGTCAAAGGGTATTGTAGGTGTCATGAAAATTGAATTAGGATTTGTATCAAATGTCAGTGTATTATTATAGTTAATGTCATTCTGAGATTGATTAAAATTTATAAAATATTCATTAAATGATTCCGTTATTTGTTCTGGAGAATTTTCAACTTTATTGTTAATCTTTATGCTGCAGATTCCTTCTTTTGGGTAATTTATTTTCTGTTTATTAATGATACTCCACGCAGCTTTGGTCTTGTTTTCGGACGTATCTATAAAATGACTGTTTTGCGCTTTTTGTGTTTGCTTGACTATGTGTTTTAATCTGTTAGTGTAGGTTTTTAGTTTGTTTTTATTTTCTGAGCTAGGCGACTTTCGATATTCCCATAGCATGTCCCTTTTCCGTTTGGAACATTTTTTTAGTCCCGATGTTATCCACTTAGGTTTTTTAATTAGTGAAATCTTTATTTTATTAATCGGAAAACATAGGTCATAAAATAGTTTATAAAGGTCATGGAATTCATTAAATGCATTATTAGGATCAGAGCACATAAAGACATCATGAAATGTTAAATTTTGAAGGCATTCTCTAAATTTTTTTATATTTTCGTCACTATAATCTCGTTTATGTATGAACCAGTGAGAAAGCGTACACGTTTTTTTGACACGACATTTTAGCAGTTGCGCTGTATGGTCAGACAATGCTAATTCTTTAACCTCACACTTGCTGCCTCTAATATTATGAACTATGTTGTCAATGCAGGTCCCACTGCATAGACGTGTTGGTGACCGAGTACCCAGAATTAGATTATAACTACGTAATATATTTTGAAAAGTGACCGAGGTTTTGCTATTTTTGCATATATCTATATTAAAATCCCCACATAGTATGATCTTGTTATTATGTTTTAGACAGATTTCTCTTAACATCATGTCTAAATTCTCAAAAAATGACGATAGATTATCTTTGTTATTATTTGGTGGCCTATACATACAGACAATGGTGATTGGGTGCGAAGAAAGTTTTATTGCACAGCATTCTATTTGATGTGGTATGGCCCATTTTTTGATATCAATGATTTCAAATTTATGTGTATTCTTTATTAGAATGCATGAACCCCCGTTTCTATCATGTCTAGCATAGCATGTCGCAAGTGAATAATTATTTAAATGTAGATGTTGATTGTCACCATGTTTCATGTTGTGTTCTGTTATACAGAGGACATCTACTGACCTACCTTCTTCTGAGAGTTCATTTAGATGTATACCTAATAGATCCGATTTATTGATTAGACCATTGATATTTTGGTGCATTACAAATATATGATTAAATACGAAAAAGATCATGGTTACTAAAACTGTTGCTTTCAAGTTTATTATTTGATGTTTTGTTGTTGTCAATTAGATCTAAATCATATAGTATATTGCATATAATTCGGTCGTGTATGTTTCTCATTCCGTAATTAGTTATTTTTCCAGTTTTGTAGGAGAACATCTCGAGTGATAGCTCATAGTTACTATCAAAGAAGTATGCGTATTTGTTGCTTTGTATATCTGAGTACAAGAGATTGTTAAACACATCTACTTTGTAATTATATATTGGAGCACCTGCTACATAGGTGGCTGCACAGATAATTATATTGGTATGATTTACTGTTTGCAGAGATTCTTTTATTTTCTTTATTAGATTAATGTAGTCACTGTTTTCTTTTATGTCGTTTTCCCCGATAAAGAGTATGCAGTAGTCGCTAGTGGTGAAGTCTTTTAGCTTATGTTCAATATTGGTTAGAAGATCGTTGGCGCTGCTGTTAGTCCTGATGTAGTGGCAGTAATGAGAGTAGCTTGAGTATACGTCTCGGATTGTAGATAAGGACCCTCTAGTTGTGGTGCTGCTTAGAATACATAGTTTGTTTTTTTGCCTAGGCTTCGTAATTATGTTTGCCTGCTCTTTATTTATATTATGTAGTGTGCATTGGTTTGAGGACGAAATGGTAGGTATTTCCTTCAGTTTGTTAGGTGTAAAAACTGTTTGTGTTCCCTTATTGTGTCTGATGGTCGTACTTTCTGAGATTTTTTTTTGTTGTACATTAATGATTGTTTCATTAGTGTTTTGGCAGCTTCGTTCTTTATTTTGGTTTGGAGTTTTATTGTTATGCATTGTTGATATAGTTTTCCTGCATGGTGTTGAGCATATTTTATTGTAGGTATTTGTTGTTTTGATAACTTCTTGTAGATCTGATTTTAAGCGGAAGTTTTCCATGTTTAAATTTTCAATTTCATTATGGGCGCTCGATAGTTGCATCGTGAGTTTGTTTATTTGGTCATGTAGATCACTTATGTTGCTGTTATCGTGTAAACTATCTGGAATACTCATCATTGTGGTATCAAATATCGCTTTCTCGCTACTATTTGTTGTGTTGGACAAGTTTGTTAATGAACTTGATCGATGTAGTTTGCGAAAGGTGACATTATCGTTGGGTGAAGTCATTTTTTTCCTTGTTTGCGGTAGATGTTTGTGTGTTATTGTGTTATTATGAACACAAAACGTCGTGTTTGTACTCACAAATGCTCACAGATGTACCTCGGACGCACTGATTCGCCGCTAAAGAAAGGATATGTAATGAGTGAAAGGAAAAGAAATAGTATGAGAGAGCGATAGAATGAGGGGAGTCGCCATTACGACGTTGACATATGCAAATGTAAATATGTTTTAAAATATTAAATTGTTTAAAGTGCATGAAGACTATTGATTTCTTCACCCTCCAATCCTACACAAGTCACGAAGCTAAAGAATTTCTAACGGTACCTATTCTACTCTAACCTTTTAAATCCTGGACTTCTCCGTGTAAATATTTACATACATGTAATTGCATAATACATTCCCCGCCACGTTCACGCTCTTTCCCTTTACTGGGTAATCAGAATTCCAGGCGCTGCTATCGATAACGCATGGTAAGTATGTCGGTACCGCTTGAAGCCTCGTAGGAGCCGCCATGTTTGGTTTATAAATCGCAACTGTTTGATGTATAATTAAGAACTGGGAGCTTGTTTGTTGTCTACGAATACGATAGTTTTGGCGATCAGATAGATCCAGGTATAGCCACGTTTCAAATGGCAATCAATGATGTGTTGGCTCAATTTATTCCATAAACATCAATTCTCGTAACCCCTTATCAATATTTTCAATCTTTTTTGGCTGCTTTATGCTCATGAATCTCGACTTCATTCTGTTCTCAATAATAATAATCATCATCATCATCATCATCTGCCTGGCCTTTTTCCATCTACATAATACAAGTAAAATGAAGAATCAATCCCATTCCATTTCCTTTAATTTTAATATTCGACGTTTAAAAGTGCCTCTTTGATAGTCTAATTTAAGGTATGTTGGGGTCGGCTTCCAGTTGTAGCTGAATATCAATTGCAGTCCTGTTTGCCAATGTCCATCTGGCCTCCACAACCCAGTGTTGTCAGACTTTCGAAGATCTACAGATTACAAATGAGACCAACGCAACGGCTTTCCGAGCCATGGAGGAAACTCCCTATAATAAATGGTCACTAGTTTTAGATTATTTTTTTGTTTATTGAACTTTAAATTTTTAAATGCATGCAATAATAATTTCAACTACAGCCTTAAGCTTAACATTTTAAATCTAACAAGATTAACTTCTTGGCAGCAGCCTTTTATTGGGATTTCTTGCTCTCCACGAGCTTCAGTCAGTTTTCCTCAGACAAGTGGTTTTCATTTTTAGAAGGTTGTCTTGAAGATTGACCTATGCGGCTGTTATTATTTAATATCCCCATTGTCAACAATCACCATTAATAAAAGAAGTATGTAGTGCAGACTTGATCGTGACTCTGGTCACACTGGTAACGCCATTATAAAGGGAGGTTCTTAGATTGTTGTGGAAGGGCTGAACGTCTACACAACCAGAAATTCGCAGACTGGCGGCAGCGGTTTACAACAAACAGATATCAAATTCAGCTTTGCTAAAATGTCGTTCAATCATAAAAATTGTTACCTATCTATTACGAGTATTATCTAGTTAGTATGTTTCATCATCAGTTAAGTAGACTGCATGTCTTCAGATTTTCGTAATCTAAAAATGCTGATAAAATGTATCACATGAGTCACCAGTCAGTAGTCACCACCACGTACCTACGAGCATGAGCAATGCAATTCGTTAAGCTTGAAAGTGGTGTAATAAAAATATTCGTGATTTCTAGTCAATGAGTAATTATTTTAGTAGCTAATGACTGGTTACTTCCTACTTATCTTAGGTTCGCGCCACGTCAACAACACCCAGTCAGAGAGACTGACTAGGTTTTTTTTTACAATAGACGATGATAGTAGATAATATGCCATTGATAAATTAAAAAGTGATCATATTTTTATAGCATCAGTAAAAGGGGAAATTCGAAAAGGATTCAAAAGGATTCATTCGATTAAAGGGATTATTTAATGGAAAACAAACTAATAAAAATACGACAAGAGTTGAGTTATTAAAAGTTATTCATTGACACACGAAACAGAAATTGCAATACAAAAGGCTGGGTAGAGCGACGAAGTTTGTGGGGTGGCAGCAGGTGATGGCTAATTAAATTGATTTGAGAGATTACCCAACATTGAACCTTTGTTGGCTGATGATAATGGCTAAATACTTCGTCCGTAAATCATCCAATGTTGTAGAATGTGACACTATCATATTTTAGATGAAGCTACACAGAATTAACTGACCATCCAATGCAAGATTAATTTCGCTGCATCACTTACCCCTTATTTATGTAGATATATGTAATCAAACCTCATGTTATCTTCATGTTCAGTTTAAAAACAATGACTTGTTCAACCGGGGTGTAAACATAATTTTTAAATCTTGAATACAGGTGATGGAAGTTCATAAGGTCAATGTCGTCTCTGCTGATATCTAGGGGTCTAAAAGTAGTCACGGTTTTCTCTTAATTTCCTTTGCTTTATTATCTTCCTTTGCTATTGCGTATGGTTTCTGAAGAAATTCTTCGTCCGGATTTCCAGTTTTTGTTAATGAATCCGAATATGGGGATATCGGCGATTTTATAAACTTTATCGAACTTCTTCATTCAAATAATTCTTAACATTCATCATCTGATTAAATCTCGTTTTTATTATCAGTCATTAGCCGCCTTCCTTTTACTTTAAAAGGCTTTTTGTTCTTTATCAGTGTCATTTTCTTACCAACCACTTTCTTTTAATCATTCACACTCATTATCATGATTGTTTTTATTATCTTTATCATTGTGGAGTTCTTGAAATCGACAAATACTTCATAGAATGGCTTCATAGAATACATTTATTGAAGTTATGCAAAAGATTAAATTAATTTTTGATTAATATTGCTGCATTGATGAACTTTTTATATATACTATTCAGATTTGTGGCAAGCTTTTTGTCAATTTCTTTAGATAATGTTTTTTTTTTATTTCTGCTCTAGATTTCATTGGAAAATCAATGGAGGCAATCCTCATTATTGATAAACGATTCACATGATTGCAAATACAGTATAAAGATGTGCCTAATACATACATACTTAGAATTATTTAGGTACCAACTCCGGAAACGATATATTTTCAAACAAGCCTTTTGTTTTTAGTCTTTTTGAATTCAATCCACGGAATTTTAAAAGCTCTAGCCTTGAATCTTGATCGGTGCCGCGAGCTTTATTATTTGTTATGGTAGTGGGGCCCGTTACCTATCGCTATTATTACTTGGTACGTGTTTTGTCTGTGTGCGTGTGTATTTATACAGACAGTTGTATAGCCACATAAAAACACATAACTACACGCAGTATCCACGCATCTTGAAAATTTGCAAGGAATTACACTAGAGAAAACTAAAACTATGCTAGAAGTCACATCAACTGATAATTCATAGTTCGCGATAGCAGTTATGATATTTTTATTGCCATAGTCATGCAATAAAGGTTTGATATACGATAATGTTGCCAATCCTAATATTTATCCTAATACTAACAAAGAAAGCTCTTTCGGCCTTTAACAATACATTTTAATGAGTCTGTAGGCGTCTGGAACGTGGGGCACGTTGTAAAGAGGTTTCTTTACTTTGATTAAAGATAAACTCTATTTTCTTTCACTTAAGATTTAGTATCACTCATTGGTGGAGCTACAAATTATTCAAATTAAGTCAAATAATTTGTAATATGCTCGCAAATGCTAGATTCCGTTCGTTCATTCTGTGTGTACAATAGTTTTGTTCAAGCAAACATGGGTGGATTTCCATTATGTAAGTTTACTTTGCGATTTCCAAGTGTGTTGGGCGTAAATGTTTTAACTCCTCGATGCTTTTATTTTACTTTACCTTATTTTATGTTTACTTATTGAAATAAGTACTTAAGTAGAGGTGCGTATCTACGTTGTTTAAAGTATTCACAATCTATTTTTTTTATAGGATAAGAGCTCTTCAATTCTTATGCTCATAATCTTGCAAGGTAAGTGATATGTAATCGAAGTCTTGTTATTGCGGCAAATGGATTATTTAAAAATATCATTAGTTATTAGTGAACGTGCAATTTTTTTAGGAGTTTTTTCTGAACCTCCACTATGTCTGCTGTGACGGTGAACAAAGCTTGTGTGACTGTAGGTCAAGTTTTAGGGCGTTTTGCGTCATCCTGTTAGGAACGTGCTGATGTAAACGTATACAATAGCAAGTCATCCCTTGCTAACTCTAACGATTAATTGCATCATTTTTTTCTGTCCAATCACTGATCAGAAAATCTTCATGTCATTCTAGAAAAAAAAAATGACATGAGTCTAATATCTAAATAGTCCATGTTATGTTGATGTCGGATTACCTCACACATAAGTCCTTTACAAGTTTACAGTAACCTCCACATGACTTTAGTTTCGAATATTTATATCTTATCACTTTGTTCAGGCGTGATGTGTTTTCACCAAACGTCCTGTATAAACAGATGGAGTTTTGCATCTGTAATACAATGATGACCGGACACGACCTCCGGTTCGTATAATCTTAAATTCGTTTTGATTTCCCTACCCGCGGGGTTATCTCA
Organism: Agrotis puta; assembly: GCA_943136025.2. NCBI lineage: Eukaryota > Metazoa > Arthropoda > Insecta > Lepidoptera > Noctuidae > Agrotis > Agrotis puta. The sequence goes on from OW964168.2 coordinate 4,306,181, forward strand.
TAAATACTGTTCGTCGTAGCGCCACATATCAGAAATAATAACATAGCAAAGATCAGCGATGTTAACTTTAATATCTATAAAATATTGATTGTAGGTATATGGTAAACAGATGACGTCAAAATGCATATTGAAAACGAGATAATTGGTTGCATTCGTTCTTTCCCCTTCATGTTTCTTTTCGAATCTCGAGATGTGTTTTGGGAAATCACAGCGGAGTGACCCGTGCATTATTAACATTTGTTCCGATGACGGAGTTACTAAGTAGTGGAGAATTTAGTGTTTTTAACTCGTATGCTGTAGTTCTAATTTTTGTCGTCTGAAAAGCTTAGTTGGTGGCACTATTTATTTTCTATAGACAAGGATAGTTTTATGGAACGATGAGAGAGACTGAGAGATTTATAAATAAATTAAGGAAAACAGTGTTCGGGATCTAAGAATCTTTGAGCAGAGAAAAATAAAATGTTTTTCAAATAACTCTCAAATCACCAAGCACTATCGGATATATCTGGAAATAAATTGTGATAATCAGGCCGACACATCAAATCATATTGAAGTCATCACAACGATTAACTTTTTATATCTCTCACGGTCTAAGAAAACTGAAAACTAGGTCAACTCTTTGCATAAATGTATTTTCAAAAATGAGAGTACACAACTATTATTATATAAATAGACCTTTCCCCGGCGACTAAACATAGCTTCTGCGGTTTTATTTGAAGGAAACTAAAACTGACGCTTTTCAAAACTTTTCCTTGCTAGGCTTTCCTGATTTATGGTTTCTAAGCCTTACATCCACAAACCTTACATCACTTGCTGACTGCTTCGAACAAATATCCATAACCCGTTCAAATATTTGAATGACCGAGTAAATGGACCTCCGACCCTAAACATACGGAAAGAAAAGGCTCCATAGTCAATGGATTTGGGTCTTCTAAGCCATCCCATATTTACAACATTATCATGCTCATGTCGAACCCACAATTTCTAATTTAAATTTATTATAATATTATCGATCTGGTTCTTGGATATTATCGCTCAGCTTTCTATCGACTTGCAGGGTAAGCTGAATTTTAAGTGAAACATGTTTTGACATGGCAAAAGTGCATATGTATGTATGTAAGGTCTAGTTTGTAAGTAGCTTAGTCACACGACATCTAAGAACGAGCTTCTTGCCTCACTTGGCTGATACAACTTTCGCAGGATGATAAGCGCTACTAAAGCTACTTTCATCTTCGTAGATAGTAATGCTAGTGATTTATCAAGAAATAATATACTAAATTATTTATAAGTAGGTATGCCTTACAAGGTGGCAGAATTCCAATTTTAATCTCTAAGAACATAATCTCCCAAAATATGGATGACAATTTCTTAAAGTGGATTCAATACTGCGCAGTGGGCCAATTCTGTATGAATTTTGTGCACATAGCAATATGTATATAGGTACGAAACGTAATGTAATACATATTATTACGCAAGTCGTAGTTTAGTGCCCTGAGGAGGGCAGGCTGTTGCTGGCAACGCAACGCGGTCACGGCCGGTTGTCGCTCCGCTGACGTTGTCGACTTGCCGGCACTGAACGGGCCGGATCGCCATCGCGTGCATTGAACGGAAAAACCGCACGACATAAGAACGTTCATAATGTCGATTTTGATTCGGCAAAAAATACGATACTCCATCTCGATTGATTTATAGCTTCGGTGACAGTGTCATCTCGTCTCAACTGTATTAAATTGACCGGAAAGCAGCTGCGTCTATAAACGCAGGATACGCTATGCAATTTACGACTGACGGCCCATCCTCAGACACGCTAACAGGTTCATGCTTCTGACTGAATGGGTTCATAAAACATCTGTTTACATATAATGGGCTATCCATGCAATAGAGGCACGGGCGATCTGAGGTCTAACCAATTTACTGAGCAAAGTACTGAATTTAAAAACTTGTTGAAGTAGAGTTCTATATTTCGCTGTTATCACATAGATAATAATTTTTGTTATTCTTAATAATATTATAAATTTAGCCTTTCAGACTATTGGGGGACATGGCCTCTTCTAAGTTACATGCAATCTTCATCCTTCAGTAGTTCTTTTTCTTGAAAATAAAATCGGTATAATTTCATCACATCAATGATCACCAGTTTACCTTCTTTAGTAGAAATCCAGTCAGCAGGTTTATATCACAATGTGCGTTGCGTCTTCCAAGTCTTTATACCTAATCAGATAAACACGGTACCTAAGCACCAATGGAATACATCTTTGATCTGTGCTATTGATAGCACACTGTTAACGTAGGTAGTTCTCAACAAAAATAAGGTCTCTTGCTAATGCAAAGTTGTGTATGAACCCTTAATTATAAATGTAACTGATTTAGTCCACTGAAGTGGCATGAATATCGAGAAGCCGTATGAATAGGAAAATCGCTGATCGTGCCCTAATCTAATAAGTAATTGTATTGGTGCTAATGTTATTACGAAAACTGATTTAACGACCTATAAATTACTTATCTTTGCTTTCCGTCGTCTTGCAAATCTTTTCACATACGAGGAACGTATTCTACGTTTGCACCATCGTATAAGATTTATTTCTCACACCGTTAAATTCCAGCCATCATTTTATTTTATCAAGGTTTACCAGACTTTATCGCACATTTGTGTTAATCCCGGGCTCCCGGTAGTAAAAGAGATTCCGCCATATTTCTGCACATACTACGCAAACCGTAGACACGACCTCGATTTCCAAAATTAATGTGAAAAACGTAAACTAGTTTCTAATAGGCGCAAAAAAAGTTTTGGCAAAGAGTCTTTGCTTCCTTGAAATAGTAACGTTTAGAAGTGCGTTGTCATTTCTCTGAAACATTGCTAATAATAGATCGTTACTATACTGCTTCAAACTACTGAACCGTATTTTGTAATTATCTACAGTCGGGGGTAACGTTCGATTATTACTTGGAACAGGAGTGATCTGTCTGTAATTTGAGTTGAAGACTTGACACGCACTAGAGCAGACAGGGACACGACTCACGGCATGCAGCTGTTCGTGGCTGGCAGCACGATTCGAGGTGCAGCAATTCTGTATGCGTGCTCCATGAGCGACCTCATGCTGCTAACTCTAATAGGATCATGAGTTTAAATGCAATATCAGATATAACCTGATTTTTTTTAGACACCTTCATATCGTTTATTTAAAATATAAAAAAAATACTCGTTTAAAAAAAGTATCGTAGCTATTTTTGCCGAGTAGGATATTGGCATCACGACAATTTCTCAGAAAGAGAAAAAAAAAACAACAAATGACTTTGACAGAATTATAGTAATTAGGGAAATAAAAGTACTAAATTATCTCGAAAAGCCATCAATATCAATCAGCGTTATCTGCCAGCAATTGCCTTGATTTCGCTCAATTAAGAGTATAACAATACCTCGTCACAATCTAAATAAAGTGCAAGATAATTGATAGCATCAATGAGATGTCTTCGAACATTCCATTGCATTCTATGACAAATTGTACCTACTAACGGTCCTACGAAATAAAGAGGTGGTTCTTGAAAAGTGTGTAACTGTGTATGTGTCTCGGATCTAGCTAAGGGCGTGTACAATGTACAGGTTCTATGTGGGGCTAATCAAGTTGCAAGTGTACCACCCTGACGAAGAACGGTGCAGTGCCCTCCTTTCACCTTCAGCCTAGCGCCTGATCGTCTCGGAACCCTGAACTCGTTCGACCCGCACGCCCGTGCTTCCATTAAGCTAGGCCCTATGTTGTTTGTGTTATTTGAAGTCGTTATAGCATGTGATTTTGTTTCAATCATTGGTTTATCAATAATATTCTTCACTATGGTTTTTATTTAAATTTTTGTTGCTGCCTTCCTGTAGGTCTTCGCCACGCCTGTGAATCGGTTTGGATCTATAACAACTGATGCCAAATCATACAATTTTATGTTACAATGCTATATGTCCATAAATAATTATCTAAACACATGAACTGAGCTCTTCAATTTACTTATTACGCATTGGGTTGTTGTGCTAACGAATTTAACAGTTTTTGCCTTTGCCAAAAAAACTATTTGTTTTCATGTCACATTGTTATTGTCTACTAGAAAAATTAGAAGTAAGGTCGGTCAACCAATATCTGCGTAGTAGAATCACGCCACACCAACCTCCGACAATAAACTTTTTGCGCAAGTGGAAAACTATAATGTGCTTTTGTTTACCTACCAAAGATTTCTTCCCTTTGCGCACTATCTTCATCAAGGACAAGCTGACTGGTTAACTGATAGATTCGTGTTACTTATCTACTAATTGTTTTGGGTTTTAGTGTTCTTTAAAGCTTTAAGTACGCTTTGGTTGGATCCGGTGATTTTCTTAATAATTAATTTAATTGATGAAAATATTTACATAACGTTGAAACTAAGATCCTCCAACATTTTTCTATAATATTAGCTTGAATAGACTACAATCATTCTGGAAATAGGACTGGACGAGGGACTAGAAAAGTTTTATTTCAGAAATCCTTTTCTTATTCCTCTCTCGATAGATCGAATACTTTTCAAGTAAGTACTCTTAGTTGGGGGCTATCCATAAATAGCGTCACTCGATAAGGAGATGGGAAGGGGTCAATCGTGTGTGACAAGGGTTTCTAAACTGTGTGCCGTAGAAGGTACAGACAAATAAAGTGAAACGCTCTTGTTGACCGTTCTCTGGACTTGTTTTGTGTGTATTTTGCGTGGTTCCAAGATTATTTTTATGCAGAACATCCATCGGAATGAAGATAGCCTCATTGAACTCTTTGCAGCTTTGAAACCAGATTCACGTGTCCCAATATGGTGAAGTTTTCAACCAGATATCATTGTCATCTGGTATCGACTGGCTAAGGTGCATAGAAAAATACTAAACTTGTAGGTGCGCCGCGAACTGAAACAGTTTGGGAACCCTTCGTGTATGACAAGGAGTAGGGAGGAATAGTAAGCTTTGTGACTTGACATGACTAAGTCTAACGTTTCAAGTAATTATTCAAACGATAGCACTCTCCAGAAATGACTTATTTGCTATTATGGAAAGCTTTGTTTAGAGCAGAGAACCGAAACGAAAGTTTGTTATAAAATCGCAAGTGATTTCTTGGATTTTCATGATTATGTGACACCACACACAGATAAGGGGAATCACAAATCTGTGAAAAGGACGTGACTTTCACGTAATTTATTGATGGCCGCTTGTTGCCATATACATTAATAATGTAAAATAAATATTATGACTTGCTGATACTGACCTGGGAATAGCAGTAGGCGATAATAAACACTAGTAAGACGTAATTAATAGCGATCAAACATGGCCGGTAAATAGTGATGTCACGGATAGGTAGATACGTTCTAATGAATATTTATTCATCTGGGGCCCGGGGTACTTAGATGGAAAATATTGTAATCTTTTAAGATAATTGTCAGATAATATTTAGATGTTTTTGAAAACAAATTATATGTATATGGCTAAAAAGGATTACTCATCTAAAAGCTGTGTTGCCCTATATGGATTTTCATTTTAATTAAGGTGGCCTTCTGTCTGCAGTAAGATACAGTATCCTTATTTGAACCTTGTACAGAACCTTTTGGTGAAGAAACGATAGCTAATTTGCATGTCATTAAATTTGAAGTAGCTAGTTAGCTTACTGGTGCTATGAGTTCATGTAGGCGTATGTTAATAAAACAGGTGAGTGGATCTCTAGTGGATTAACAAAACAAAATGCCATCATGGAAAAATTGTTACGTAGTGGAAACTTTCATAAACTGAGAAGATAAAACAATTAGGTTGTTGCACAAAATCACGTAAATATTGGTTACTCAAGGCCTTGTGAGTATAACAAAGTGTTTGTTTTCAGAATGGGCTTAGCATAACAAAAGTCTATTTACTGAACTCTCACGAACTCAATAGATTAATTCTAATCGGTTGAAGTAACGCGTCGACTTGCTAGATAAATTGTTTGTTACTTAACCAAGTGTTCAGTATTTGCCTTCGTGATCAAGTACAACTATGGCCTTTGAAACTGGGGCACTAACCTATTCCCTTAATTTAAAATTCAAACAGTTTCTGTGACATGCAAACATGGAGATTTTCTGTTCAACAAACGGTTCTCTGCTGGCATTCTGATTTAATGAAGCTGGTGCCTTTTCTAACGTTTTTTTTTGCTGTGAATGAGTTTTGTTCTAATTTAAAGAACTGTTGGTCTGCGCACATGATTAGGGATTTATCCTAATCGCCATACGAGATCTTTCCATAGACTAAGTTGGTTATTTATGTACTTACGTGATTTGCTCTTATTTGTCTCTTGTAATGGCGGCTGTTCAAATGGTTTTATTGTGTGTACGTGAACCTGACAGAATAATTGTTTTGTTTATTAGAGTTATTTTGTTCATGCAGCACCTGAGATATTCGTAATATTGGTTATGAAGTGAGTCCTCGAGATTAACTTGTGACTCTGACCTGCCCTCGGCGCATTGTGCAATTTCTGATGCAATATTTACAATCATTTACAATATTCCTTTTTAAACATTTTTTCTGACTTTAACTGGTCTGGTTAAACAATATCTTACTATTTTCCACACTTAGATACATTATCGGGTTTTAATGGGCCTTGGCCCAAATTGAAATGATTTTCTTCATGGATATTAATTTTGCACAGCAGTCTCTACCTATGTTGAATGATGATTACATGAAAAATTATTAATTCATGGCATAGAAACAGTGATTGAAACTGCCGAAGTGGTAACACTATGGAAATTTTAATATTTTTCTGTTCTATCGTTAGAATTTTTAATTTCTAATGATAGTGTCAGTGACCATGTCAATTTAAACACATAAAGCTGTTAAAAAATAAAGACGGGTTGCACTCTGGGAGTGCCGACAGAGGTGAAAACTTCAATAGTAATAAACACACACGAACATTCGCGCAAGCGCCCTGCGCCGTCTTACGAATTTTCTATCAGGTCACGTGTCCTGACGCGAGTTTAAAATTTTTTACTCATTCCAAAAAAAGTGCACTACTACTAAAGAAGTTTTCACTTCAAAAAATTTTCCTCAAAATGAAGGTGGATTTCATACCTTTTGTTATCAGGGGCACATAAAAGTAGTACAAGTGGATTCAGTATTTACAATCCGAAATCGATAGTCCATTTGACATTGACCTACTCGTTCATTTTGATTTTATTATTTTGGTATATCGGCGAATTTGTATTTCAATGTCAGGAAATTTTTCGTGCTATTTTTACTATAGAAACAAGGATGCGAACAAAAAGAGTACAAGAATGTCCACCGGTTTGGTTTTTATAAGTACATTTAAAAGAAAATTACGGCTTATTTGTTATTCACTCCTGCTTTAAACTCAATTCATGGGGTGCTTTATAGCATCTTCGTTGGTGCATAATGCAGTTTTGAGGTGTCATTTTCCTGTTCAAGAGTTCTTCGATCTTTGAAAATTTTCATAAATCTTGAATTTTATTCCTTGGGACTCATACATTTTTATAAAATCCTTCGAATTACAATAATGGGCATTTTATTGTGTTTATTAATGTGATGTGTTACATGATGAACTCTATTGACAGTTTGACCTGGCCCTACGGGTCAATAACTGGGAGTTCACGGGGATTTTCTCGTATTTAAAAGACATCATGTTTGGCTCCTCTTTCCAGGAAGAATAAATAAATATCTTAAACATTCGAGTGAATCCAAATTAGCAGCAATATTAACCGTGCATGCAGTGCGGTAGGTCTCGGCAGTTCACATAAATAACATATCCCTAGAGTTTTGATGCGACTGCACTTGTTGCCAAGAATTAACAAGAGCGGTGAAACGAGGTTACGTTTCATTATACGTCTCTTCCAATAAGAAAATTACTGTACTAAAATCATCAGTCTACGTATTCAAATGTCACGACCTAATACCACAATGTAGGACTGGAGTTGTGAAGATTATCAGTAGGAGTCTGTTTTAAATCTGCCTTGATCCTTGACCCAATATACGTGTGACACTAACAGCAACAGTGGATATTGGCATGTTTATGACACTGACTACACTATAAATTCTTCGCGTTCCATTTAAAAAACTCGCATGTAATGTTTTCCGCTATATTCTTTGATCTAAAGCACAATTGTTTTACAAAATGTGTTGAGGTTAGGTGTAAATTCATGTTAATTATTCGACTATTTATAAAAACTAGGTTCATTTAAGAGTTCAAGAGCTTTTTCAATCATCAAATGAGACCTCCTAGGCAGAGCGGGAAGTGCTGTCAGACTCGTACTGACTAAAATCCACGGTGTCCTTCAATAGCCCTTTACGTTCCGGGATAACGGTAATTCATAAGTCCCGCGACCCCGGCAGGCTTTGGCCCTCTAAAGGGGGACTCGTTATTATGCTGACACTCTTTCGGATCATTCACAGTTAAAGAGCTTGCAAATAATTTTCAAGGAACAAGAACTACGTGATCGAATTATTCAAATGTAAATTAATATTTACACTCGGTGGATAATTTGTAACAGAATGTTTATTTATAGTTTTCCTGTAGACCGGTTTAGTAAAGGTGTACGATAACGAAAATAATAACGTATAATAACAAAAAACAGAGGCAATAGAGGCGTGTTTCTGTCAACGCTTTATGTGGTCTATATCTAAAATGCAATATTTTCTCTATTCACTATAAAATGGTCTGATAAACGAGTTTCAAGTCGTTTGATGATACGTACGTAACTATGTAGCAGGAATAAAACAGAATTTATAAACGCTAGCGAATTCAAGTCACATAATTAATTCGGTGCCGTAGTTGAATAATGATTTCCGGCACGCCTCAGCTTTTGTGGCTTTATAATATTTGTATGAGTCGATTGTTTTATATTACTTTGCTTTTGTTTATTTGTGAGGTACGTGTAATAAATAAACATGATTAAACAATAAAATTATATTTTTGGTAAACATTGGCTCGGTTTTTTAATTAATTTGGTAATTTATGCAAAGTAGCTCATTGTTCACAAAATCACAACCCTTGAGGTATGTCAGTGTTCATTTAGGTGTTAATTAAATATTTGTCAAGCAATTCAGTGCAATATAACCGGTGTGATAAAACTTGTGTATCTGTGATGTAAGTGATGTAACATTTTGAACAGAGAGTCACACAAGGTGCGGGGGCGGTTTGTCGCGTCATTTTTATTAGATTCACGTGATTCAGTCTACAATTCGCGAGAATTTATTATTTTAAATCTTACTCATAACAGAATTAGACAAAGCGGAAAATATTTTTCCGAAAATTATTACAGATGATCCGACTACACTGTCTACGCAGAATCGGCGTAGCAAAATGATGCGATTTAGTAACATCCACGTAGTTAAATTTTTGCCGGTATCCGCTTTGTTTCGATGTTACCTGCGAAGTAGAGGAACGTAGATATGTACAGACGCCAGCACCAACATATGAAGCTACCACAATCTGTCAAATTTCTTTAATAGATTTTAAACCTTATCACAATAGTGGAAGGCTAATAATGTTCGATTGGTAAGATTTAGTAGGTACAACCGACAAAAACAACATTAATTTTCCAACACTAATTAATTGACACGATAATAATTATAAAGAAGAATAGGCAAAAAAGCTTAGGTGACATTGCAAATTATATTTGCAAGTCTCCGCACATAAAATTCTTTTGAAAATCTGTATTTGCGGTCTAAATATTTTCTATGTAATCAAAGAGGTTCGGTCGTGCGCCGTACTTTTTTATCGTCCGACTAAAATTAAACGTTGGCAGATAAAGCCGTATCTGCAGGCGCCTTTATGCCCCACTACACTCGTCTATATGGAGATGTTCAAGGTTATATCAATATTGCAAAATGAACAGTTTAGCGGAGTCGTGCTGCTCACGGCTACACGCAAAAATATCACATCGAACGTGTTTTAGTACCTCCGATGCGTATGAGTACTTATCTGCTTTAGAGCTATCTGCTCAAACCCACGTGGTCCTATGCGTGATTCGATCATCGGTAGCAGCTTCAGTTTTTTGCTGGCCGTTTTTGTTCTGCGTAATAAAGGGTTTTGTTGTTCTCCTTCAAGCGGTTTCTATTTGATAAGTACGTATTCGTTATAGCATAGAGGTTCTTCAGAATGTTAGTAAACTACGCAATATTGTGTTGTTAAAACACAAAGTAAACAACCCTCTCGAGATACGCAAAGTAACGCCATGATTAAGACGTCTTCAATTTCAGGAGCGTCGAATTGGAAAATGCGCAGGCTTTCCTAGGTGTTGAGCTAAATCTGCAAACTTCAGTTTCAATGAAATGAAACAAAACACATGAATTGGTCTTGAAAGTATCCATAAATACATACCTACTGTACTGAACAATTTATAATTAATTTCTGGGCCACAAAAACAAAAAGAAATGTTGCAGGAAAAACAAGTTACATTTTATTTTATTTTAAGGATTTTGTCATTTGTTGTCCAGTCGGACTGGTTTTAAAAATAAATAAAAATAGTATTTTACGATTTGAACAGGCGCGCTTCAAAAGACATTGAACGCTGCAATTATCTCTGCTATGTATAGGTACACACTAGAGCAGAAAAAAGATACAAAGGTTGGTCTCGTGAGTACGATAAGGTTTGTAGCCAGAGAAATTTTATATCAATCGTTTTATATGTTAAAAGAAATGTTTATGAACTACAGACACGAGACCTGCATGTAACGCGTAGTAGAAATTATCTTCAACATTAACCTCATTGGCTTCGCTTATGTATATTTATTTCTTAAAAATGTGAAGAGCTATTTTGAATGCATGCAATGAACAACTGGTAACAAGATTTTTTACTTCAAAAGAACGTTATGAACAAAAAATGACTTAGGATACCTACTCGTGTAAGAGGCGTAAAGAGATCATTTGTCATTTAAAATTATAAATCAGACATAATTTAACTACTCAGTCTAACACATTTATAATCTGCCACAATTCCAGAGTCTAGATATTTTTGCGGGTTTTCTAGAATTTGAAAGTAGTTAAAATGTGAAAAAAACTGACACCCGTCTGTTGATGCAACAGATAATCTGAGCTTTATACTCAGATTATTTTTACATGTATACGGAATCGGAGCCAACAACATATCAAACTCTCTTCTGTCTGATATATTTAAGGATCTGCAAAACTGTCTCTTAGAAACTGTTCCACGTGCCGCTGAGTCATACGTAAGTCTGTTTTTGAGCGATTTCACACGAAAGTTCAAGTGCAGTCAAGGTCAGGTTACGTGAAACAACACCAACAATAGGGCTGACATTGAAAGCGAGTCAGTCCGTCGCCTGCGCACCTTCCGGTGCGTAGGTCATGTGGACGAATAACAAGCCACTCTGCAGACCATTCGCATGTTATATACGACATCCTACTTATGTATGTAAGCGTAGATGGAGTTTACGTACGCAGGAAGGTGTGGTCCAATTGTTGAGCCACCATAAGTGGTACTTAAAATCTAGGATCTAGGATGACTGTTTCATATAATGATTTGAGAATTGCAAGGTCTTCTTATAGCTACTCGTTGGTATGGAAAAAAATCAAGATCGTTTGTAACTTCTATGGTATCGGACAAGCGTCCTTATAACCGATGGTTACAAGTTTCCACGTGAGTAAGCTTACCAAAGAACCGCCTTATGGAGGATTTGCAAAAATGTAATTCATACACGTGTCTGTTAAATTTTCAAAGAGATGTCGAAAGGATTATGTATGCCAAGAAACTGTATCAACACCAAATCTCTAATGAATTTAATGAATGGAATAATACCCTTCCATAACCATAATATTTTTCTATGCTGTTAGTTAGTCATAAAGCTATTTTTGTGTTATCATCACACGTTTCGGGAATGATAAGATGTCTACAATTAACGTGCCAAAAGAACCCACGTGGCAAAACAATAATGAGTAAAGTATTGTTTACGTTGCGTCATTTAGGCAAGTTTCCACTTTGTTACTACTCGTACCTAAGCTGCCTACTTCTGAGACAGTAACAACTTTAGTTGACTTATTATGACTAACATCTGATTATAATCACTTGATATGTATGTACACAAGAACATCGTTTTCTATTACTTCCATTTCGACGTGGTAGCAATACTGTTTGCTTTGTAAACGTTTGGTGGAAAATATTTTGGTTTTATATTTAGAACAATTTCCCATGCTGATCTGTTTTTATTTTGTTTTCTGGGTATCTTAGAAATAAGTTGTTATACTTCTATAAGTGTGTTACTGAAAACCACTTATTTTAAGTGGGATGTTTCGAGACTAGTATGAATGCGAAGGGAGCCGTAGATATCGTGATGTATGGATAAATAAAAGTGTTGACCCTACTCTGATGAAATCCGTATATTGAATATTTACGTTGGGTCTTGTTTCTTGACCTGTCTTTAATAGATTCTGGATTCTCAGCATCCTGGGTCACGGAATCGCTAGAGCGTTGATCCCACTTCATGGGATCTCATGCATAGTAATGAACTACACCCTGTGCCTTCTAAAGCACGACGTAGTACAACGCGACGCAAGTTTCCGATACCTTACGACTTTGGTATCCACTGACTCGTGTCTGTGGACCTCTATGGATTTGTATTGCGATAGTCGATACCAAAGTTCTGTGATATCATATCGGAGACTTGCGTCTCGTTGTGTACGAAGGGGGCTAAGGCCTTCCGAAAATATATGCACATGTCAGTTTTATATGTCGGGATCTGTTCCTCAAGGTTTTTAAAAATGATGTCATTTATAACAATTTAAAAGTTAATTGAAGTTAAACGACTGTCAGCTTCATTTGAAATGCACAAAACGTTTTATTTTTGGCATTCACATACCACAGTGTCTTGAAATGTTTCAGAGAGGAATACCAAAGTATCATTAATGAGATGAAAATTTTGTCATCACTACTAATCATTTCAGGTGTGACAAGGGTATTTGGAAATTGTAGTTATAAACTCAAAATAAGTTTACACTACTACAAAATAACGTGGATTGTTGCCCATGGTAAACCAAACATCCAGAACAAATATTATATTCGGTGGGTTTTTCCAATGACGCCTTTATTTGCCATCGGACTGTTTTTTTTCGTCTAAGTCATATAAAAGCAAAGCAAAGTAGACGTTGAATAATTTATCTTTAATTGATTTTCTTGGTGTAAACAAAATGAAACCAAAATCCGTCCGAGTGTGACCTGATCTAACCGCTACTCTATCTATTACACTTAATTATCTCCAGAACAGTTCAAAGCCTTAGACCATAATCACTTGGAACTTGGAGCATGCGACCGTATCTAATCATAATCTCTAAAACGGGTTTTCTTAAACAACTCGCTTTCCGACCGGTTTTCGGATTTACAATAAGATCAGTATAAATAAAACTTGCTGTGTTAATAAACATGACGACTATGGAGGTAGGATATCTCATCACATGATCCATCCGTTGTGTTGACTTACGGAAATATGTCATTATCATACAACTCCGATGTTAATTGCTTCTTAATGTGTTCGACAGTCGTATAGGTATTGAATGATTCGATCAATACTTTCTCGTGGACGATTTAACACGGAAGATAAACGGACAAGGACAATTCTCTACTTCCTTGCTGAAAACATACGTTGTAGTAATTTCGTAAGCACTTTGAATTATTTTTGTATACTCATTAATTAACCCTTGTCTTTATCGATGGATTAAATACTTACATATATTTTGCGGCACTGAATCTCTTGGTGGCGCCATTATTCAAGTTTTGAGAGCACCGAGTGGGAGTCAGGAGTGATCATGGCCAACCACCTTACACTTGTGCCCACTTGTTTATGTTGGCGTACCCTGGTTTTGTATAATATCCGTCTTCTGATTGATTGGCGCTACAAAAGTTAATTTGTGGAACAGATACGACAAGACTTGTTCCAAATGTAATACAAATTGTAAGTAATCGAATACCGATATTCAATGGCTATTCTATTACCTACCAGATGTGGTGGCGGGGACCTGAAACAGATTGTTCGCATTTTTGACACGGTAAACAGATTGTCGACCTAGTTTCCAGCATTGTTTAGCGCACCGGCGTTCGCGGCGCCTAGCCAAATCTATTTTAATTTTTATCTACGTGGTCGTTTGCGCGCAGTCTGTATCTTCTCTGCTTTTTCGCAATGTTTACAGTTTTGCCACGCGCTTTTCGTTATGCGTGAATATACAAATTATCAGAGATAAAAATACAAAACAAATGGTTCAATTGTAGCAATTTATACTACATTCAAGCGTGTTTAACATCCGCATTGACGCCATTTCCTACGATAAAGCAGCAGTATTCCACTCTTGATATCTATTTAAAATATCGTTTTATACCGTTTCCTACAGTGATCTGTGATAACACGTGGTTTTCGCTGGCAATTGGTTTGTCTGAGTAATTTCTGAATGCGAAACGCGGAAGCTTAGCCGTTAAATGGAACTCATGTAGGCAGACAGACTTTATAATCGGGAAATGTGTGGATTAACACGTTTATTGTATGGTTATATACAAATTTCTGATAGTTTATGCGGTTTCCGTTGTTGGAAGATTGCCCAATTCATATTAAATTTGCGTCAACTCCATTTGCGTCTGTGGGCCTCCCGTTAGGTCACTAAAGTCATCTCTCAAGATCATGATGAAACTGTCTATCATTCATTGTTTAATTTTCCATTTCCTTACACTATTTCTGCACTTACCTGCATATACCGCATCGGCCGTATTAACTTTTTGTTGTTAAAAAAGCAGAAGCCGTATTTTAAATTGGTCTTATTGCGACATAATTTCTGAGTTATGAAATTCTCTTATCGTCAGAATTTGAAAATGCAAACAAAAACAATAAAAATTGAAATGATAGCCAAAAATATTCACTTTATGTTGCATCTGTTTCAGGTATCCCAAACTGTTCCAGTCACTGTGTGCTCTTCATTCGATAGTTTCTACCAACCATAGACAGATACTGTAACACCAAGCCTGAGTATTGCTACAAAATTCTCAGGTACGCTACCCCTGCTTATTACTTGTCAAACAGTCTGTTATGAAACTCTTCTGTTTCCAAGAAGTTGTTAGAAACGGCTTCGGCTAAATTTATTTATAACTAATTATGTACTAACGTTCAATTTTCCACATACTTAAACGACATGAGCATCTTTTCCTAAGTGCAGTTTCAAAATAAACGTCTTTAAATGGCAACCGTTCTAAACTTGGTATCTTGCGTAAAAATTAAGTTTAGCTCTACCTAAATGACTGTGTGACTCGGTGAGCTTAAAAATAAGATTTATGCTTCTCCCGGTAATAAAAGTGAGTCGAAATTAGGTGCTGTTGTCTCCTGCAAAGGTATACGGTGCCAAAGTTTCATAGATCGTGCTATTTCCGTGCAAACACAAAACCGCTGACGCACACACTCGGTCAAAGCTCCGGACTGACGCTCGCCTGTCAAGTATCTATTAGAACTTATTTCTGGACTCCATCCACCATATTTTATTACATCTGTGTTTGAAGGTAAAAGAACTTGGTTCTCCTAGAGAACTACGGGCTGTAGAATAGAGAGTTTTTTTTTTTTTTTTGCGTGGTAAAATCATCAAATGAGTCCTCCCACCCAGGGCAGGGCGGGAGGGACTGTCAGACTTGTACTGACTAAAATCCACGGTGTCCTTCACGAGCCCTTTACGTACCGGGGTTACGGTGATGGGTAAGTCCCGCGACCCCGACAGGCTCTGGCCCTCTACAGGCCCCGTCAATGTGCTGACACTCCTTGAGGCGCGCGTGGAACACAACGCGCCGTCGACCCGGGCATGGTCCATGGTCGGACAGCAAGTCGCCCATTACTCGCTGCCCGCATGCCCGCGCCTACGGTGGCCGGAGATCGTCCTGTGACGTCCGACGCCGTGGGCGTCTACCACTGCGGCTGGGATGGAGGGAGGACGCTGTCCTCTCCCTCAGGCGGCCCGCCTCCTCCTTCACGAGCATGACTGCTTCGCAGAAGGAGGCGACCGCTTCCCACTCCGTCTCGCCCCGCAGCATGGCCTCGACCAATGCCGGGCGCGAGAGGTCTCCGCCTATCGCCGTCGTGAGGACACGGCGGTGCTCTGCCCAAGCGGGGCAGTCCTGCACCAGAATAGAGAGATAGGAAAAAAGTTTCTAGAAAGCAAATTTTATAATGTAGATATAAGATAATTTTGTTTGACAACAATGGCGTGTGCTTCTTAAATCTCATCGCTTAAGATAATATCTTTATTATGTGTTTACCACTCACTCTCTTATCTTAGTCATCGTTCAACCGTAGCATGCAGTACATGCTAATTAGATAACAATAAATCTCTATGATTATGTATCATCAGTCATTAGTTGAGCGACTGCGTGCATATTAACGGCTGGCATGGCCTTTTCACTATGCACCCCAAAACATTCCAGACCGTTTATCTACGTAGCTGCATTTTCCAACAGCGATGCTCCAAGTGCAATTGAAGACACTATAAAAACTCAGTCAGACTGTAGGTCGAGGCATTCATCATAAATATGCAAGGTGCCATAGAAAGAAGTAGTCCTCATGAGCAAGATAGTGAAGTTTTTAACGCGTTCATTAGGCTAGAACGATAAATTATGCAGTGCATATATTTGCATCAGAACAAACTGATTCATGATGTTACCAACCTGATTATTACACTTTTACTTTCAGTAAATGCAACGGGGACGTCATGCAAACTGATTGGGGTAATTTAGTTGCAAAGTATAAAGAACTGCCAGAACAGGTGTGTCGCCCGGTCGCCCTTTGTCTGTGCTCCAGGCCGTAACGGAAGGCGTGACCCACTGGCTCTGTGGAATTGCATGCACAACCGATTATTGTGCCTTGTTACTAGGCGGTCGCTACTTTCCCTTTGTGCGAACATGTTTTTAAAAAACACTCATCCATCGCTACGACAGCTATAGCTCTTTCAGCCAGCGCACTTCCGTTAGCTGCTTGTGCAACAATGTTAGGCGCCGTTTATATCTACTCGAACATAATGAAGCCGTTATATGTAGCCTCGGGGTATTTTAAAATTGTCTTAGAAGTCAGCTTGGTAACGTTCGTAGAAAGATCGACCATAAATTACACACAGATAGAAACGGTTGGCTGCGAATCTGTCGTTGGTCACATTACATTTATTTATCGTGATGGATTCGAAACTAATATGCTCTTTAGATCCAGATACCAAATGAAATAGAAGAATTTCTATGAAACTATGACTTGCCATGGTTTACAAACTAACTATCGTCTCAAACCAAGATTTTATCACCTGTCAAGTAGCACAAATATTTTTGGTACGCTTACAATCCAATTAGGAGTCACACCTCTAGTTACAATTGCTATAACTATTGGCGACGACTAAGCCAAGACACACCTAAAATATTTGCACCAACTCAGTAAGTAAATTATACGTATACTTACCTTGTTTGTACATAGTATCACGATCGCTAGAAGTCATTTTGCAGTCAGATGAACGTGAATGCGAAGCAAGATCATTCCACAGAGCTTTAATGCATAGACATGCCTTACTTCATTCTAAGCTCCGTAAGTGGAAGTAAGTATATGCTATTAAGCTATGCAGTACCGGCCGTTGTGGTGAAAGGATGCATGCTTCGATGAGATGTTACTCAGAAATAATTACGAAAATTTACAAACGATTCATTAATATTCTGAAGCAATTATGTCGGACCAGACATTTAAAGAATCAACGGAAGTGCCTTCTTGGGCATATCAGTATCTTGTTGTCTTCCTCCACACCGGTCGTTATGTAATTTTCAGGATATGAATTACGTCATTTTTCCGATTCAAATGTATTCAAACCGGTCACGTCTGGTAATTGATAGTTTCGCGATTAAATGCTCGGTCGCCCAAGGTTAAGCCGGCTATGTAAATAATGTAATGGCGCTGGCTACCAAGCTATGTAAGTCTACGGAACAAATTATAGGCGTGATCCATTTGCGACCGGACCGGCCACCGGTAGCACTGGTTTGACCGGCCAGGAAGACGGAGATTGTAGTTAGATAACTAACTTATGACCAATCAGCCAACGTTGGAATTAACGTTATCGGCTCTCTCGCTGTTTAAATGTACAGGAATACAAGGGACTTGATAACAGTTCACGTAAGCGGCTCATGCAAATTACATGTTGGATAAATTGGATAATAAATAGTTGTAAAAGTGAAATGCAATTTATTGAAACATCCGGTGATTCGTTACTTTGAAACGGTAACCAGAATTGAAAACGTTCATAAGTTAAGAGGGGCATCGACGAACAGACGGCCGCGGCAAATGAACCCTCTGGCTCAGTTCCAACACTTCCAACTCTGCAGTTTAACACAATCGTGGTATCTCTCACTAATTACTGAGCTCGCTTAAATGGTTTCACTTCTTCCAAGCCGGTGAGGTCGCTTGTATAATCGCGACAGACGTAACAATACCAACAACATTTGTGACTAATCCATTTACATTATGTTTAGTCACGAAAGTCGTGTCAAATAGCAACCAATTATGTACATATCTGAATGATATATTAACATGGACGGACCTAGTAGGTAATACAATGTAAATTTTATTAATACCTTGATGTAAATGAGTTAAGACAATGGATTTCATAGATGTGTTGCTTATCATAGCTGACGTGTGCGGTTGAAAATTTGCTGGATATGAAGTCTATGCATAATATTATTATGAACGGTTATCGTGTACCGATATTGTTGGTACCACGTCAGCTACGGTCATGCACGATTAAACATTTGCCATGACATTTGAACCGAACAAAGGGTTGCTAATTGTGAGTCACTAGCGACACTTTTTGACAAGGGTGTGTGTGTGACGGGACAGTCTACTCAAACCACAGCTGCTCTATTCCTATTGGTGAATCACTGGTTAATTGATGAAGTTATGCACACGCATAATGTTTTGTACCCACACAATTTCCTCATTAAATCGTATTAATGTGTACAGTATCGTTCGTGCATTCCTCGTTCGATTTTTCAACGATTTCATCATAGCGATTGATTCAACTGTTGACACTTCCAGAAGAATCGATTATACTGTTCATTAGCAATCTGTCTAGTGACTTACTCGTATAGTTTGCAGTTTCAGAAAATAATAAAAGATCACCAGTAGACTCTTTGTCCCTAAATTGTTATAATTAATCACTAGTCAAACTTAGACGTAACACGTATCGTATGTTCCAAGAAAGATAATAGTAATTAGGGTTAAACTAGCGAAAACAACGTCGCATCACTCAAGATAATGTAGCTAATACTCTTATATGTTTTTTCTTTACGTAGAGAAATGATAAAATAAACGAATGTTGAATGAGATTTCTGTACAAGACTGTACACTGTTCAGCATGTGTACGTCGATGAATATTTCGTAGTAAGTTAACCCAAACAAATAACCCACGGAGATTCCGAGCTAATCTGATCCGAGCGTAGCCTACGCTTGTTTGGAGTCGTCAACCCATCCTACTGTTGTTCGGCCATCCTACGCACCTTTCGCCGTTCATTGGTCGCCACACCGTCTGGGATTGGCTCCTGCTGACATCACCTTAACGCCTTTCTAATTAACTTTTGAGTGCGTCGCCTATCTAGTACGAGTACTTTAATCTTTTTAATTTTTTAGCACTGTTTTCAATCCTTCCTTTTCTTCTTTGCGTGTCGATGTACTCAAATGGTATCCGACCAATACGTAGGAACCCGCACAGCTTGGTCATTTGCCTCGTTCAAACCCTGGAAATGGCAGGTAGTTAGGCAGGATGGGCACGAAAGGAGGTGGGACATTTCCTGTACAGAGGCTGCCCACTGGCATTATATTTAGGATGCTTCTAGCATTTGATCGGATTATTTTTACAGCGGCCCACCTGGGCTCGCAATCGATTGAGAGTTAATTTTCTTCCTTTTCAAAACCACAGTGACCAAATCTGCAGAATACCAAGACTAATTTTCCATTCCGTTGCCAAATAATTTAGCATGAAAATTTAACAATTACGAGAATTGTCGAGAGATTACATCTAAGTTCGGCAGACATGATGATGAAGACATGGGCCACGAAATTAGACTTACACTCATTCATCGTAAGGCCTACTTTCGATATTGCGTCATTTAGTTCTCGTATGATTATTTGGAGATCATCCAGGCTTTCGTAGAACTTTACAGGGTTTTCCCACTTGATCTATTTAAGAATCATTAATGGAGCAAATCAAATGTCGTCACTAAGAAGATTTGAGTTTGAGAGAAATGGACCTTGACCTGTTGAAAGGTCACTCACTAGTCAATGGAAGGGACTGATGATAACACATGTTTGATACCTGACTGGACTGTTTGGGAGAGGATGGAATGATGAAACAGAGTATGAAAATTGCAGATATTGGAGCAATCGCATGCTTTGCAGGCCCAATCGCGATGCCATTTATTCTCGACCGTAGTGGAAATGCAATTTTTGTTACACTTGTGCTCGAGATTTGTTGGTCACCCTCAGCTTTTTATACGATTTTATACGGTCTTACATGTTTTTTACGTCGTTAACTGTTCAAAACACTTTAAATATGTTCGGAGCTACTCAGTATAAATCAATATAGCCTCCGGTTGGTGATAAAGCTAAGAGGTGTAAGAGAAAAAAATGATAAAGGCCGGCCATGTGGTGAGATGGGATCCGTCCGTGATCTTATGTTGCCATGTGTCAGCTGTTTCTTCCAACCAAAATAACAAACTGCGCAGCGGATGGATTCAAACGGGCATCTAAATATAACTCTAAAGCCAACTAACGTACTTTGTTACAATATCCACTATAATGTGTTTCATATGTAAATGACATGGATGTTCCGACGATGGTGCCAAATTATCATAACCAACATTATATTAAAACATTTCTAGCTTCCTACTAGGAGAAATATTCGTTATCATAACTATAGTGCACAAAGATACTCCATCACAGTTTAGATAAAACCTAGACCACTTTATATCTATCAGTCGTCATCAGTGTGAATTTATCTTTATACGCAAGTGCACAATATTATCTAAGTTCTATGTCGAGAGGAACTGGATTTTAGTTCATATTATTATTCAAGAGCTAAACCTCACTTTATCACAATATTTCTGATTGATTGTCGCCTTCTATTAAATGGGTAGGCAATTACGATTCTAAACCGGTACGATTTGGTTTTGCGAGATAAATACTCGTGACAAAATCGTGTAATAAGAGGTTATAAATTGGAATGGAACTGCTTGTATTTATTTAACAGTTGTACAAATGACAACTCATTTGAAAGTAGTACAATCGTTTGCTGGTTCTCAGCTCAAATATGCGTTATGTATTGGGGGTGTGGTGACGACGTCACACCCACGTCGAAACTCATTAGTAGAACAACCATAATTACGTCGTATCATATTTTATTATAATGTACTAGATTGAATCAAAAACCGCAAAACAGTAAATGGCTTTAAATACATTGTTCGTAATGTTAAACAGTATTTTTTTCCTCCGACCTGTAACTGCGCAGTAGTCGGTCATAGTTGATTAGGTATGTTAATTAATGACATATTGATAAATATATATGTAGCTTAGATGGATTTATTTACACTTTATCGAATTATTTATATCATTTCGTTATTTGTTAATCCTTTGAGTAATGTAAACTAGCGAATAGGTATTGTGTACTTAATTATGTAACCGAAAAATATTCCATATTTGCTTCGGATAAGGAACATACATAATTAGCATTTATTAGTAGCGCGTTATTTATATCGAGTCATAAATTAGTTTGAAGTAAAGACTGTTGTACTTTTGAGATGACAACGTGTTGGAAACTCACTGCGTAGCAAGATTTTATTTAATATACATTATTTAATGAGTGCTTTCATAGCGGGGTTTCTATTTGATTTCATACTGGGCTTCAATTTCATTTCTAAGTGGACTGTAAGTTCTTTATTGTATCCGTCTGTTATTGAAGAATATTCAGTTCTATCCTCTGAAATGATTAATATTTATTTCCTAACCTTCAATTTCTAGTATAATGACGGGGCGCCCCTTTAGGGGGCCAAAGCCTGCCGGGGTCGCGGGGCTTATGAATTACCGTGACTCCGGAACGCAAAGGGCTATTGAAGAACACCATGGATTTTAGTCAGCACGAGTCTGACAGTCCTTTCCGCCCTGCCCTTGGTGGGAGGACTCATTTGATGATTTAACCGCGATAAAAAAAATCTTCATGTTATGCAAAATCTAGTTTTTTTATTTATTTTTACTTAAAGTTCCTCTCATTCTTCGAACCTAATTTCAATTTACAGACTGTCTACTAAGAATTTATAATGTTGCATCAGATTTTACGAAGAAGAAAAATACAATAGACAAGATACTCGTTACTAGCGGTTTCTTCTGTGCACCATTTATCAAACCATGTTGAAAAGTAATCAAAATATTTCTTCAAGTCTCAGACTACCGAGGCTCTACCATGACCCTTTACGTTTTTGTGACGTAAACGGGAACTTTGAAGTTAATTTCATGGAAAAAGTTAGTTCCTCATTCGTACATTAGAGGCGATCAAGAACGCTGTAAGTAAAATTCTGAACCTTCTAAATTCTCTCAAAACGGTGAAGGGAAACATTTGTAAGGAAACTGGCATGTCCTAGAAGCAAAAATTCAAAGACATGTGATATCTACCAACCCGCACCAGGCCCGCGTGGTGGATCATATCCTACTGCCACTCACAGCAGTGGGAATGTTATAGGCGGTTGATAATGAATACCTCACGGATAAGAGTTGAAAATATTGATCCCGTGTGTGCAGCAATTACAGATAACTAATACACCGGATCTTCTCTTCCACTTATTTATATCTACGTGCGTCTTATAAAGCTGAAAGATCACTACGCCGGAAGATCTATCTCCGTCTTTTGCTTCATAATAAAAGCAAACCGTTGCTCTTAATTGATTCCACATTTTCAAAAATGTATACAGAAACGATCACGGTAATTAAAACAAAATTTTAGCTTTGATTTTTCTTTGAAATGGAAAGAACGATATGCCGTCTGATTTTTGGCTAGAAACATTCACAATTTTCCTGGAACTGTCATCAGTTGAAATAAAAGGTGAATATTCCTGAGTTTTTTGTAGCTTCAAATTTCAAGGCCAGTATTTTCAAGAAAAGAGTTTTCTGAAACAATTGACTCGCATGTAAAACAAAAGAATAGAGTGGACTATTTTTGTCAATTACTAACTAGCACACGGCACTCAGTGGCAGTTATCCCAATGCCAGTAAATTCCTGACTCACCAATGTCATTCAGTGACGCATCACTTGACTCCTTCTAATCTGCTGTTAACATAACAATCATCAGATATTTTCGTAGTGTCGGTCACTGCGATTTTCAGAACCACGCGGTTTTTGATTACACACTTTGGACTAGACTCTAGACACATTGCGTCAGTTATTCCAGGCAGCTTTCTTGAGAGAATGACCTGGCGAAAGGTGCTGGCTCTCCGCCAACGTTCGCCGCTAACATACGTATCATGTGGAATCTATGTATCTGCGAGTATTCTGCTGTCTCCAATTGCAACTGTGCAATGTTTACATAACTGCCCACTCATTACTAAATGGCCTTTTGGTGAACTTACAGCTCACTGTACTAAGTATATTTTCGTTAAAACTGGAATGATTTCCGTACACATTAGAGTATGTTGCTCTAAATCTGAAAGAAAACAAAACATTAGTATCATCCCACTCGGATTGTAAAAGTTGATTGAGGGAAAGTATTTTTTTTCTCAATTCCCTGTCTTGAAGACAGAAAACATGTTTAGGTTTGTTATTAATAACTATCTGATTTTAATAGCCACTGGGCACGGTTCCAACGTTGGACTCGTAAATGAGATTTTTCCTATTTGATCGACCTATGTCTGACACGTGGTAGGACCTCAAGGTCTGCACTGCATTCATGCCAGGTCGCTGCCACTAGATCAAATCAAAGAGGCAGCTAAAAATGTTGTTTTGTCAACCATAAATCAAGACAAATGGTTTCTGTCAGAATAAAATTTACGTTACAGTCACTCACATGTAGATATGTTTGTTTATTGTTCTGCTTTAATAATAACATGTAATAAAATTACTTACTCTTGTATTATTAACTATAATTTACTATTCACGGAATGACTGCTGTTTATTTTATAGGTGTTTAATACTTCATGCCACGCCAACTGTAATTCCAACATGTATATAGCGTGATATGATCACGGACAAATTATACTTATCTAAGAGAATGATTCTGAAAATGTCTTTTACTAGAAAATTGCGTGGAATGTTTGACGAAAACTTTAGCGAATCTTCTAGAGAAAAAACGAAAGCCTCAGACTACTTGTAAAGAACTTATAAATAAAGTTATAGTTGATAACTACAACAACCTTTATCCTGATGCTGGAAATAACCGACAGTTTAGCGAATCTGAAACTTTGTGATTTCAGATTCGCTAAACTGTCGGTTATTTATCCACACCAGTTATAATTATTTTCATTTTCATTAGTATAATTGTAAATAATGTAACGTAGCCTATGTTTATTCACATTCAGACGCGCAGTCCATTTTCTTGTCGATGACGCCAAAGCGATCACTTGTC
Organism: Agrotis puta; assembly: GCA_943136025.2. NCBI lineage: Eukaryota > Metazoa > Arthropoda > Insecta > Lepidoptera > Noctuidae > Agrotis > Agrotis puta. Next base: position 4,330,808 of record OW964168.2, read on the forward strand.
ACTTCGGTCTTAAACTTGACAAAATGCTTGGCATTGGAAATGGAAGCGTGTTGGAACAACATAAAACAATTATACTCTAAAATTTCTCCGAATAGTAATTACTCTAAAAGCGAGGAAATTAGTCGAACGTTCTTACGCCATATTTTAACCGAACACGTGGCTGAAAGCCGTTGTAACGCGTTACCAGTCTCTTGAAGTCTTGCTCACCAATAGAACGGAAATAGCGTGAAAATATATTCATAGAGGTAAAAAGCGAAATGCTTGTCTTGTTTCTAGAAACTTCGATAAACTTATTTTAAGAAACCACGTGGCGGTATCATGAATATTTTTAAGATTTTGTATTCGCAACTTTTTCGATTGCTTCCTGGTAAATATTTGGCTCATCTATGACGTCTGAAGTGTCTTCGAGAATTGTTGATGATATTAAATAGTTTTATTATAAATTGTTTAATTGAAAAGTTCGCTGAATAAAATTCTAATGTTCACTAAACGTTCGGCTTCCCTCGAAGTCACTTTAAGTGTAGTTGAGTGACTCCATAATTATTATCTTATTAGATACCGTACCTACTTACTTTTTCCAGCAGGATCTAGATTGGTTCAAATGTTATCAGGTAATTTATCCTACATTTTTTTTATGAGAAATAGGCTAGTCTTTGACTGCAACTGGTCGGACAGGGAAGACTATCAAATGCACCGTCATTTACACTTCTACGTAAAGTGCTGAATGAACATAGACAATTGTAGATCGGTCTGAATGCTATTGTATGCAACCTTGAAATATCGATTAGTGACGTTGCAAATCAAACTGTTTTACTAATGCGATACAGGTTTATTTTGTTTGTTTTATCTAAAAAACAATTTAGGTTATGTGTCACGTGTTCCAATATTTAAAATGCACTTACACTTAGAGAAAAGTGGGCTGAATGCGTGTCAGGAATTAAAGAATTTTTATCTTGGAATGCGTTCAAGATTGACTAGTGGTTTTGGCGTGGATAAATCTAGTTTTTTTTTAGTAGTCGTTTGAATAGTGGTTGGGATTTTATTACAGTTGCAATATCTTTATCTTTTCTGTGGAGTGTGCTCTTAATTTCTATACAAAACATTACTTTGATAAGGTTTAATTTAATTTCTTGTCAACACTCAAATCTATGCACAAGCTTTTTAACTTGAAACGACAGCTAGTGATTGATGAGATCAAAAATGTTAAGTTTATCAGATCTGATTGACAGCACTTCACGCAACCACTTTTGAAATTAAACAGACTTAAATTATATTGACCGTACATTCTATCCGTACAAGGCTTCACAATAAACAAAGCTATTATCTGTATTATTCGGTTTTTATAACAAGCAGATTTGAATCGATGGCAGCCATCTGCTGGAATCTGTTAAATATTGAAACACGTATTTAGATACATTGAACTCACTATTTCTAACCTAAGCACCTACACTATGCTGTTACGTCAGCTGTTGCATTCAAATCAATCAATGTGCTTAACTCTTAATATAAGATATTATTATGAAAATAAGTCAAAAGTACTTATTACTTTTGACTTATTTTCATAATGCTATCTTAAAATAAGTAATTATTCTTAAAACAAAATGTAATTTTAAATATCAGCATTGCCATCCAACGTGGCAATGCTGCCAGCGTTCTGGGCACTTTTCCCCATTGACAGAGATGTAGATGAATTTTGATGCCCTATAAATTTTTAATTTTAATTTAGTGATTTTTGTGAATATTTTACTTTTAATTTTAGAATAGTTTTTAATAGTGTATATTTGTAGGTTTAATAAGTTAGTATAAATTATATTTTATCTGTTATAAATAAATATCGTTGAAACTAAATTATATTAAAGTCATATAATTTAGTTTTGTATATTTTTAATACTAAGAAATAATTTTTAAAATAAGAATCCTTTCACCAGAATAAGTTTGAGAATTTCTTACTTAAATTTAATTTGCTAACGGTATCATAAGCCGTCGCGGAGCAGGGTTTATAATATAATCAACGGACTTGATATTCAAAATGATAACGGAGCCTTAGGCCTGATCTTAAACTGTCGGTAGGCAATATAAAGTTAATTTATAGCTATTTTATATGCTTTGATACGCACGATTTAGTGGTCCTAGGTTACTGCGGAGACCTGCAGCCGTATTATGACGTCTTAAAACCAGAGTCGTTCCAGTGAGTGACAGAGACAGAGCTATACAAGTCGTCTAGTGCCACCTCGTTCACTCACTGGCACCACTCTGGCTTTAAGACATCATAATACGGCTGTTCGTTGGAAATAGATGATTTTCTGCAGAATATGAAGTTTAGGTGTTCTTATTTGAGACTAGCACTTTGCCCGCGACTTCGTCCGCGTGGGTTACGTACTTTCCTAATTCCCCCTTTTCACCCCCTTAAAGGTTAAATTTCCAAAAACCCCTTCTTAGTGCTCCCCTACATTATAATAGGAAGCCGTGTGCAAAATTTCACATTTCTAGCCCCAGTAGTTTCGGCTGTACGTTGATATGTCAGTCAGTCAGTTCTCCTTTTATATACACACATCAACAGAATCTAGGGATATCTTAATCGTAAATTATTTACGATTGTTTAGTTTAAAATCTTTTTAGTTTTCATAAAAAGTTTGTATACAGATTGAAACCTCATTTATTCTATTTTCAAAATTTAAAGAATAAATATTAAAAAAAAAAGAAAAAACAAAATACGGTGGCAAAATTGTTAGTGATTCGTTATGTTACGGAAAATTAAAATTGTTTTATTAATATTAATTAATGAACAGGGATTAGATTGGTATTCTTTTTTAATTTAACGTGTCGTGTGAGCTTTAGGAGTCATGTCACGTCGTCATTTGAGTCGAGATGAAATGTTACGAGCCGTGGTCATGCTATAAAATGGTGCTATTCAACGCTTCGTTGCTGAGGCCCTACACACCAGCCAAAACGTGATATCAAGGTTGTGGTCACGTTATCGCAGTATTGGGGATGTAGCTGAACGGCACACGGGTAGATATCGCGTTACTACGCAGAGACAGGATCGATTTTTCCAAATAACCGCTAGAAGACAACCCAATATCACAGCGATGCAACTAGTACAAAGGCTCCAGGAGGGCCACCAGCTGCTGGTAAGCGACCAAACCGTGCGAAGGAGGTTGCATGAAGTTGGTCTTCATGCTCGAAGACCGCTACGTGTTCCAGCATAGCGACGTGGCAATCGCGGTCGGCGGCTTTCGTGGGCTCGGGAGCATTTACCATGGAGTGACGAACAATGGTCTTTGGTGCTGTTCACCGACGAGTCCCGGTTTGGGTTTCATCTGGAATCACGAAGAACACGCGTTTGGAGAACTCCAGGGACAGTTAGCCGTCTAAGGCACCCTCAGGAGGTCCACTCATACCAAGGCGAGACAATCATGGTGTGGGCAGGAATTCGTCTTGGCGGACGAACCCAGCTCATTTGGATCCAAGGTAGCATGACTGCACAAAAATACCACGACGAGGTAGTGGAGCCTGTTATTGACCCACACAGAATTCAAATGGGCCAGGAATTTCTACTCATGCACGATAATACTCCTTCCCATACGGCGCGGTCGGTGTCGACCGCTCTCCGAGACCACGATATTCAAGTTTTGGATTGGCCTGCACAGTCGCCCGACTTAAATCCTATCGAGCATGCCTGGGACATGTTACAACGAAAAGCTTTGAGAGATTTCCCGCCAAATTTGACGACACAACAACAACTTTACGACCACTTGCAAAGAACATGGGACCTCATACCGCAGCAAGACATTGACAATCTAACTTTAAGCATGAACAATCGATGTTGATGTGTAATTAATGTAAGAGGTGGCAAAACTGATTATTAATAATTAGATTTAATAAGATTTTTTAAATTTTCATTAAAATTAATAGCTTTATAAGAAGAAATGAAGTTTTTTACCATATTAATTTGCTACGGCGATTAAAATAATTAACATTTCTATTTAAAACAAAAAAATCACGAAATGTTTTTTATTTTTTACTGTACACCTTAAAATAACCTATCATTCTTCCATTTACTATATCAGAAAATTCTTCATAGATTTTTAGATATTTGATGAAATATAAAATATCCCTAGATTATGTTGATGTGTGTATATAGATATCGATTAATCTGATACTGGGTTTCTTTTTATCATCTGCCCAGCTTTTTCCCAACTATGTTCATATATTGGCTTCAGCTTCCAGTTTTCCGGGATCGCGAGATTGTTTAGATAGGTAACTCTAACCTTGGAACTTTGGAAAGGGAAATTGATGGAACCCGGTGGATTTTAGTCGTTACGAGTCTGACAGTGCCTTTCGCTACACCCAGGGCGGGAAGACTCGCGTTTGGTGATTTTACTATCTAAAAAAAGCTTCCAGTTTTACCGGATTCAGTTGAATTACCAGTAATTTACATCGAGCGATTATTAGGGTGCCTTTCCACCAGAGCTGTGCGAGTAACATGTGCTATGAAGATGCGCCGCCACAAAATACCGGCGCTACGAAGATGCGCAGCTCGAGTTATGCGATGTATCGATATTAGAGACGACCCATAGCACGCCTCCATAGCATGCAACCATAGCACACAACCACAGCAAGCAGCCATAGCATGCATCCTTCCATATAAAAATTACATCTTATTTGAATCCGTTTCCACCAGTGCTGTGCTATGTAAACCAATGAATATGATTGGTGGATATCTAACGCATCTCTGGTGGAAAAGCAGCCTTAAGGGGTAGTTATACTGATTAGAATAAAATAATATTTAGCGACTTTGACTATCTGTAACGATTGTGAAAAATTTAGGAAAAACTGCCGAGACAAATGATGTAAGTCCTCTTCGATGCATGAAATGGTCAATCAAAATGTAATGCAAGGGAATGGCAACATAACAAATTGAATCAATTGAATAGAAAATAGTTAATTTTGACACAAAAACATCGATGTTAAAATAAATTCACATTTGACCATTAGACACTCTGTATCTTTCAGGTCGAGAGTTTTACTAACGCATTCTAAATAGTTTGAAGCCAAGCATTGAAAACCTCGTTAAAATCCTTTCAGTACTTTTTGAAGGCTGCACTGACTTGTGAAGTAAACAGGAACTAAACAATGTATTGCCACTTATTTGTTTATATCATACATAATCTCTGTACATATTTATGCGTACAGAGTAAATAGTAACAAAAATAATTATAGAGCCTCTCCTATGAATGGATTTAAACAGTAATTTTCTTCCTGAACTGGGCTATAAAGTAGATTAAATGAGAAATAATAGCCGTCGTCAACTATAAACGGTTTAACGCTAAACTGAGGCAACTGAGCATTATGGCTTAACATTGGTGATTCTATTAATTATGTCAATCTCAATCCCGAACCATGATATTTTGACGACTGCTTCTGATAGGACATATTTCAGAAGGCAAATTCAGTCGTTGATTTGTAGTAGACAAAGTACAGGATAAAGATTGCCACAGAGATAGATTGATGATTTCCAGCGTGAGTGAATTCAGTGATCGAAAAAAAAACAGTCAAATTCTGGCTTAGTAATAACATTTAGCAGCGATAAAACCCGTAAATGTAAACATTTTTCATCAAATCCATAAAACTGCGATCAATGGATCTTGTAAGTTATGTCTGGAGTTTAATGGAATCATTTTGAGTCAATAAAAACGTGTGTTTTAGCTTTAGATTGGCGGCGAAGCGACATTACTGAGCATAGATTATGACTCAGGTTATTGCTATGGCATATGACGCACTATGCAGACAGACTGCAAACTCAAGTGAACCTCGAAATGCAAGCTAATTAAGTTTACACAAGTGCACGGCAAGGTTTGCAACAGATGAAGATGACTATGGATTCTTGAGAGTGCCAACTGTTGCTATGTGAATAAAACACTCCTTTGCAAAGATGGACCTTACCGCGTTAGGCATAACAAAAATAATGAATACTTTCATTGCTAAGCTCCATTATTTCAAATATCGTCAGTTCTATTGTGTCTTTGCATAAATAAAGCAACTTCCACACCTTATGTTCTGACCCCAGAAATTTGTTTTTATTCCGTTTTATTTATGGTCGGCATTTATCTTCTACTTCTTCAATAATTCTCTATTAATATCCAACTCTGTAGTCACATCCTGTCCACCCATAATATTCTTCGGCCTAGGAGGCTAGAACACAAGAGTTTAAATGTTTTTTTCTCTGTCTCTTTATGTGTTCTGCTGTTGGGGTAACCGAAGCAGCAAACCTGTCTAGTGCGTTACTGACTTGACTGATCACACATACAACGAACTCATTGTTTAGTCTAGAACTCTTCTCACACCTAGCACAAGTATTTTTTGCTTTTAATAATTATTATACTTTCAATAAAAATCAATTGCCAAGAAAACGATTGTTTACAAAACAAGTGTTTTTCAGAGACTATTGCAATGAGATTCTCTTAATAGTTCATTATATGACTTTTTATGAACTTGAAAGAAAAAGCCACATCGGTTACTAGATCAACTGGAGAAATAACGCAAATTGAACAAGAAAACTTCTGAATAAAACGTAACGTATGCTTTTGAAATACGTCATACTGTACAGTTGGAAAAATTGTTTTTAAGTTTTCTAGCATTCCCCCAAGAAAGCTCTGCACTGTCGGCAGTGTCACAGAAGATAATATACATAATTATGTGCAGACGCCAGAACATCAAGCCGCCTGTACCTATCTGTTAAATAACTTCAATAGATTTTCATATTATCACAATTACAGAACATTGATTGGATAAATTTGGGTTAAATTGATGTGCTGGCGTCTGTATCAATTTTCTACTGAATCGGTCGAGTAGATTCGGAAAAAATCGGCAGATCGGCGACAGACAACCGAGATTCTATGAGGGTTCCGTTGAAAATTGATCTAAATATAAAATGAGAATCTTGTATACATGTTTTATAATGTGAAAACAACCCTCCACCCTATTTATAACCTCACCAGTTTAGACCTTCGTCCCCATACTTAAAGGACATATAAACACGAACATCAAGGAACACGATTCATTCTATATCGGGCGTAGGTATAACTAGCAAGCAGTAGGCATAATAAACATAATAATATTTATTAAACAATTGTTTTTCTGCAATAATATACGCAATAGTTTCCCTTATCAAAGTTCCTGTTGACAAATACCTACGCTTGTTAACTGGACCGCGAGGAGACTTCGGTGTGTTGGTACAAGATATCGACTTTTGACTGTGCTTTTAATATTTCTCTATGCCTCTGTAAGTCGAGGCAGCGGGGATTCGCCCCGGCGCACGGTGGGCTGAAATCAAGCTCTAATGGACTTAGGGATTCACGAAAATTGATAAGCAATTAAAAAAAAAATAAAGACGGCTTGGCGATCTACCACAAAATACAAGAAATTTTTCTTCTGCGATTTTTGTATATACTTAATATTTTAAAAGTTATAACGATTTGAATTTATTTTTGTATGGAGAAATTTGATTTTATATGAATAACTTTTAATTCTCAAGAGTTCTCAAATAACCGCTTTCGGTATTCGATTGCGCTATTTTTTAGGCAAATTATCCGATATAGCACTTGCTTCGATTTTCTTCGATTTTGGAGAAAATTGTTTTTCATTCCCTTTTCCACACCACCTTTGAGGTAGAGAACTAAGCGCGTTTTTTTTTATCAGTGGTGTCTCCAGGAGGCCTAATCCACTCATACGCACACTCACAAACTCACTCACAAACACACGCACTCACAAAATTATCACTTAGACAATTTCATCAGATTCAGATTCGTTCTCTAAATGTTCCACATTAACAAATTTTCCCGCTCATCATCTTCAAATGTTGTAGATAAAAGAAGCATGGCTTTCGCTTCTTCTGAAAATGGTTTGTGTTTCCGTATCATTTTATGACGTTTTGATGATATATACTAACTGGGTCTGAACTAATTATTAAATTATTGAAAATATCCTCATTATTAGCTCTTCTGCAGACTTTCCTTGAATGGTGTTGGCGATATCGCCTAAAGTCTTTATTTCTAGATTCAGCCGCTTCTTCATTAATCGCTAATTTCTGTTTCCTTCAATTCATTTATCTCCGGTTCAATTTCGGTTTTCTCTCTTAAAATCGTTGATTTATTCTCTTTTTCAAACTTGAAAAATATTGGACGACACCAATATGCAGAATTTGGTGAGTCGTTTTCCCAGATAATTTGTTCCTCAGAAATATTTTTTATTGGTACTAAACTACCCATAAAAATACTTGAATCATATGTCGAAGCACTGTCCACTTTGTCCTCCGTTGTCATTTTTTGCTTATAGTTTGCTTGATTCGAGGCACCATCCATTCCCCATTTGCTTATCATTGTGAACTCCTTAAAGTCTGCGCTATCAATATTGATTGCTTTGAATAATATCCTTTTGGTGGTTATATCTAATAGACGCTGCAATTTTATTCCAGCAGTTTTATCTGTTAAGGTGATATCATCTTTTGGCGGGAAGCATTCTTGTTTTGCATTTTGCACCTTGTAGTAGGAAGGGAACATGTCGACATTTTTCTCTTTGATACTTTTTCTTAAAGTATTATATTGTCACTTTGTTAACTTAAGGGACAAAACAAGTCCCAAAGCTTCATCTGGAGTAAATTTAGGTTTTTCATTTTTACCTAAAAGACTATCTTTCGCTTTTTGCACATCCTGTGGATTTTTAAGTAGGTGTTCGAGGATTTCAGATATTCCTTGATTACCATCCTCTCGTAATTTCATAATGTATGCATGAGATATTTCCTCTGTAGTCATATTTGTATGAATATGTTCTGTACGTCTCTTTTTTTGCTTAGGTCCTAATTCACAAAATGGTTTTCTTGGACTTACATTCGTTGACGTGGCAGTAGACACTTTTGCTGGAGATTCATGTTCACTTGATGTACTAGGAACAGAGTCTTGGTTTCTTTCAAATGCACTTACAATGAAATCAGGCCACTTTATTTCCGATGATAACCATTCACTATTATTGTTGCTGAACAATTCCTCTTTGCTATGAGCATTTTGCCGTCTCCTTTGCAGATTATAGCAATATTTTGCACAAAACGCTTTTACCGCTTTATCGTTTTCAGCACTTAACACAGTGGGGACTAATCTAGATTTAATAGCACTATATAAAACACTATTATTTTTAAAACTTCCACTTTCCTTTAATAGCACAACAATATCAATATTTGACAACAAATCGAACATTTTTACGTAATAAATAGTATTAGTATTCCGAAAATGTGAGATAGGATAGTGCGTTTATTACGATGTGTAACAACGTACTGAGGATGGTTGTTTTTCAAATGTAATCGTATCATTTTTTACCTGCTATTCATCATCCAATCACATAATGACACGTCATCATTTTGCTGCGCTCAATGGACGATGCGCTAATGAGGGTCACGGCACTATTGAGTATTGTTAAAAACAAATGACGTAATAAGGGTGATGTAGAATGTTTACCAATAATTTGTTTTTTGCTATATTTCTGTAATACAATATTAAAACATGTCAGATTAAACCAAAAACCGATTAATATTTCATACAAAGTTTAGGGGTCTATAACTCGAAAAATACTAAGTATAAAAAAATTACATATAACAAAAAATATTTGTATTAGTACATAAAATTCAAAAATACTCATTTTAATCCTTAAGTCCCCACTTGACGATTCCAGCCCACCGTGCGGCGCTGCGCCTTCACGCGCCATTCGTAGACGCGCTGGAGGGCAGTCGCCTCCAGAAATCTTTGAAACTCTTAAGACAATTTTTCATTTTGATTGAGTTTCAAAATTTAAGGTTGTGGCGGAAACCGGTTCTATAAATAATAGTATTTATTCCATTGATAAAATACACAAAAACATGCAAAAGGACTTTTATTTAAAGAAGATTGCAGGAAAGTCCTATTTGAATCAGAAGTATGAATACAACACACAGCAATTAAAGAAAATGCCCACGTGATCCTCTCTATCCGAGAATTCTTCGTGGTAAAACATTTTAAAATTACACACCGACGACCTAGTAGCACAATTTCAGTTTGTGTATCGTACAGAACCAATGTTTAAATTGCAAAGTTAAATTGCTGATAATATATTTTTCCCGAACAATGTCATGTAGTTGAATATTGCAACTTTATAACAATTTGCAGCCTTTGTCGTGTATGTGTAGCTTTCCTCTTTTATTTATTACGTTGTCACCTCAAGGTGCTGAAGGCTGTATCGATTGTTTCTTCTTTCTTTCTTATTGGTTCTCTCAAGTTTGATCAAATTTATTTATGAGCAGTATTCTGCAAGTATAGTACAATCGGCAAAGTTGAATCATGACCCATTTTGACAATACATCGTTTGAATCTGTCAAAATAACAACGATCAAGGTCGTTATATGGAAATGTATGTTTATGCGAATGTGGACTTAACTGTATTTGAGTGTCTGTAAGAAAATAAGCTTATGATGGGTCATGATTCAACTTTGTTGATTGTACAATGAAGTTTATTAGAGTGTCTTGTTTTCGGTGATTACATCCAACGTTGTTTTCGGCTCACGATGCCAAATATCCGAGAAAGTATTGACTATATTTAGACTCGATGTAGTGTTTTTGTTTATGCACACAACAAAGCAAGGACGGGTCGATCAAATATAACTTATCCGACAAATATGCACAGAGGTTGGACAAATCAAGATTTGATTGAGTAATGTGAAAGCGGAGCCGTATCCAATTTTCTTTATGAAGCCTTTTGTTTAATATTCAGCAAAGAGTTTGGAGGTACATTCCATTCAACAGATCAAAACTTGTGTATTTATGAGTAAATATACGTAATCGTTACGTTAACCTAGTTTGTACTCTACTCAGCAAATCTTTGAAGGTCACTGATGACGGTCGTCAGAGAGTCTCTATGTCCATAAGTGTTCAATTTACTGATGGTGGCTAATAGAACAGCAATAGAGCATTGCCTGAGGTTGAAAAACATTCTGATTACCACCTGACTCCTCGCTAATTTACACACATTTCTATTTGTCTTATATTTTAAGATGTGGTTAGATTCTGAGTGCGTTGCTTCGTGTTAATGTTATATCTTTGATTTAGGAGAGACGTCTTCATTTTATATTTTTCACCCTCGCTGTTCGGTTGCTATTGATCGTAGCATTAGCATATCATATAGCTTTCCTCGATAAATGGACCATATCTAACACAGAAAGACGTTTTTCAATTCGAACCAGTTGTTCCTCATATTAGTGCTTTCAACCAAAAAAAAACAAACTCTTTAGCTTTAAAATATTAGAATTTCAGATACACATGTTGAATTGTTAAAGGTGTGATCCGTTGAATAAAAACGCAAACACATTTTAGTCCATATATTATGTCATTAAGCTTCGCCTTAAGATAAAGCTCCCGATTATTCATCTCGGAATATGCCATGTTTTGGCATTACAAAATATTCTACTTATTCTCGATATGTTTTTCGGGTTTAACATGAATCTTCGTGAGTGTGTATTAACGAAATCATGTCACGACATTTTAACCTATATCTGTTTGGAACTTTCCGGTACTGGCGTGTGAACTAACTATTACATTTATAACTGACACACCTAAATGTACGAAAAGTGGGTGTCGAATGTCGATAGTTCTATACATCCTTCTGTAAAAAATATCGGTTATTTTGTTGTTCCAATTTTCCCCTCTAATTATAATTTAACAGTTTTTGAGATATTTGATAATAATCATCCCTTGATGACTATCCCAGGATGCGTCAGAACTTTCTTTATTTCAGGATAATTTACTGACATTACATTGAGAGTCAGTTCCAAACCTGAACTTTGTTTCAATAAATTCTTTATCACTCCATTTCAGTAACGCTCGGCTTGTAACGAGCGTAATTCAGTATCCCATAAAAACTATTTCCGTGTACACTACAGTACATGTACTTATTCACTGCTAAAAGGTTGTTATTGGAGTTACAAATATACCTGCAAGGCCGGCCAGTGCGTACGTGCTCCCCGTAACGCACTCACACTTATTTACTACGACCCGTCTCAAACAGCTGATTTCGGTCAACGCAAGATAACGCCAAAAAGGGCTTCCTAATCATTACTGCCATTAGTAAAATATTCCATTACGCGCAGTTCGCATGTTTATTCAAGTTTTTCGTCTCTGATATTACTGACCGAATTTTGCGGTTACTTATCCGATATGCTTGCAATTATCAACAGAATTCAAGGTTCTGGCGCGCAGATATCGGTTATCGTGAAAATGCCTCTCGAAATTTTAATACTCGGAGTTGTTGCTATAAAATATGCAAATTATTTATGATGCATATTGCTTCTGGACGTATCCTGCATCCTATTAACAGTAATGTGCAATAATGAAGTGATTTTAAAGAAGAATCGGAGATTTAAGTACAAATAACGTGTGAAGGTTCTTCCTTTATTGATATGTCTGAACCAGTTAATGCAGATATTATCAACGCTCGTGTTTATTTACATTTGTATAAGGGAGATGAATACCACCCCAGATTCGTTCACCTGCCCGATTCAAGGGTGTGGTGTAAGGGTCGTTGGCCCCACTGCTAGTAGGGCATTGACCTCGCGTCGTCATCTGTTGCACACAGTTACATTATGTAGGTATCTCGCGTTTGACCCAGTTCGCACACATTGACACATGTTGTCTACTCGTTACCGACTACAGCGACAAACAGTATTATATAAAGTTTTCCACACATTAATCTAAAATCATCTTAAATAATAATTTGTTATTAAAATGATAAGGGACGTCACGTGTTTTCAGTAAGGAATTTAAAAATAGTTGCGATGTTTAGAATTGATTATAGTTAATTGCTAAGATTAGAAGGCGACTTAAATTCATTAAGTAATTAAAACGTTTCACAAAAGATTATACTGCCATGAGCATAATATAAGGGTAACAGTTAGGCGTAATAAATAAATATGTTTTACATGTACTTATGTAATGCTCACAGACACTTATTACTAAAGCTACAATAATGGGGTCGGTACAGAAATAACAGTTGTTAATAACGACAAACATATGGGGTCATAAGCTGCATAAAAAGATTTTTAATTACGAACTAATTCATATTTTAACTACTGGTTAAATATTAATATCACTGCATACAATGTTGCTGGGCATAATATAATATTTATACAATTTCAGACAGCTGTTTGTAATGGAGAAGTTTTAATTCATTTTGAAGTAGGTAATCAGTGACACGCTTGTATGAGATAACAATGCAAAGATGGACTTTATGGAACCTTCTACTACACTGTTTTTGATTTGAGAGACTTAATGTACATTTTCCTACAAAAACTCTCAAATTGGTAAGTCTGGCCTCATTTAGACAATGCGAGAACTTGCATGCAATTTTGACTACATTGCGGTATTTGTTTAACCAACTGAATTTTTGCCCCTTCATAGTCCGGAGTGTAACGCTGCTCGCATGCAATTTCTTGCATCGTCTAAATGAGGTCTTAGGCCCATTTACATGTTGCAAGAAATTGCATGCGAGTTTGACAACATTGCGGACTGTTAATGGACAATGAATTCTATTGATCAAACAAATACCGCAATGTAGTCAAACTGAATGTAATTTTTTGCATTGTCTAAATGAGGCTTTAGGGAATACCAACTTAAGGTGGTAAATGTTCTTTCTGAAACAAAGTAATCCTGATGACTTGCACGCGCATATCAGTAACAGTTTTTGAAATTTTAGCTTTTAAGTTGTCTTCGAGTTAAAACCGTAAAGTAAATGGTAAAAGTTCAAAATGAAGGACGTTAAAATGTTCGGTCTTTCAACGTTAAGAATTTAGAAACCTTATGAACTTATTGGAAAATCTTACGACGTAGTTAGACCGTGTTCTTGTACATTTTACAAATATCGTTCCCTTCATCTCCTTTAGTATAATGTTACTGCATTAGCGTATTTAGATAACACAAAACATGTGCCGTTTCTAATTTTGTTCATCAATTGAAATTAAAATTGGGACGACCTTGGGTGTTATTTATTCATGTAACAAATTGATTATGAAAAACATAGCAAAGAATAGTTGATTATTAATTTGTGGATTGGATTGTCAATAATGAAAAACTTTACATGATATTAATAAAAAAATTGGAAGAGCTGCGATTTTTCACGTTTCTTTAAGTGCAGAGAACTTTCGATTATTAACTATTGTTAGTATATGTATAAGTGGTGTATAATAACGTATTGAACAAAACATAGATAACTGTAATACGGTTTTGCAAAAAAGAGCAGGTTTTTGGTTTAATAAAACAAAACTATTACATCATCCCATTAGATAACGATAGTTCATTATTTATGATCAGATCGGGGATCTAATTTTGTTCTTTAATCCAGTTCCGATAACCTGTAATGTTATCTAATCATACGATATTGTATTTAGGGAGGTGATAAGTAGCTATGTTGCGTGCACGCATTTTGTTTACTACCTACTTCCATACACTGATACACTGGCCCCGAAAGATAGAATGCAGTAACTCCACGAATTAATTAAAAAACGTAAATTGCCTTATTCAAAAATTAAATTGCTCATTTTCCTTAATTAATTTAGTTTCCAAATAAGATACTTTTTATTATAAGGTAGAATAAGCGCATTTATCGAATTGGGTCTTGTACTTGTAAAGATAGATGTACTTAAGGTGAAGAAAAAAAAAATTTGTAACTTACTAAGTATCGCTAATAATGTTTCTATGTGATAAGAAGGACAGAGTAAGACAAAGACGCATTTAATTTTGATCAATACATTTGATGCGAGATACTTGATGAAAACATCAAAATTTTTGTGATACTGCTTTTTAGCATACGATAGCAGTAACAGCATTGTGTGATGTCATCACTAAAGTACATTTAGGACGAGTGAGGACCATAATAGCCCGCTTCCTACAATTAACTCTATCTCTAGACGTCCCAATTCACACTCTCGTCTGTCGGTCCAATTTGACAGGGTCTCGGCGAATCAAGATGTCGCCCAACCAAATCATATTGTAATTCTTTATGCGAATAAAGCAAGGGTGAGCTCCCAGTTGTACTGAATATTATTTATCAAATAGGTAATATGTATATGATAAAACTGAGACGGTACCTACATTTTTTTTATCGTGGTGAAATCATTAAATAAGTCCTCCCACCCAGGGCAGAGCGGGAGGGACTCTCAGACTCGTACTGACTAAAATCCACGGTGTCCTTCAATAGCCCTTTACGTTCCTGGGTCTCGGTAATTCATGAGTTCCGGGGGGGCGCCCTCTTAAGGTAATTTTGCTGACACTCTTTGAGGCGCGCGTGTACCACAACGCGCCGTCGACCCGGGCATAGTCCATAGTCGGACAGCGAGTTGCCCATTACTCGCTGCCCGCGCCTACGGTGGCCGGAGATCGTCTGCGACGTCCGTCGCCGTGGGCGAAGGTTTTTTGTGTTTGTCTTTATCACCTCCGGAAGTGTGTCGTTCTACACTTCGGACGGCACTAATTACTACAACTAGCTAATTACTAAGTAATACCTAACACCTTAGCAAAAATGTATCTATCTTAGTAGTAAAATGCCTCAAAACCGGCTACTGTGGGGCTTTATAAGCCGGGTTACGAATTGCGGAATAACGTTTTTAGTGTGTGTCATCTTATTAGCATATTAGGTACTAAAGATTTATGTAATAGTGTTTGTTGTATACCTTTCGCAATGGAAATGTCTCCTTGTTGTATTATCACAAAGAATGCGGTCCCTTTAATCTCTTATGCTGCAATAATTGAATATGAAACAGACTGATCTTACTTCAACCTTCCTATAAGACCGTTATAATGCAATCTATATATAGATGGTATAATATTTATCAACAATGCCGAAGGAAAGCGTGTCAACCCACTTAAAGAGTACATTCATTCATTACGTTGGAAGGTACGAGTGTTTGCCTCTGTGATGTGTTACCAGACGTCTATTTCTCGGTAGCGGAAGTTAAGACAGCCTTGGAGAGGGTCAAGGAACTGAGTATCTATGAGTGTGTTACCGGAACAATTATTAACAATAAAACAAGTTTTTGTTGATTTATATTGCTAGTATTTGAACAAAAGGACTATAAATTATCCACCGATAATTTAAGTGCAATCGAACGTTAATTAAAATTTTATCTATAACACTCTAATATATCGCGAAGCAAAGCGCAAAGGCATTGTTGATCCCACGTTGACGCCGCGTAAAAGCCTCGAAGCAACGTTGAAGACCAGCCGCGTAGCATTTCTTAAACGCGTAGCTATGCCGTGTAGCGCTGCGTAGGAGCCACGTAGCCCTGCGTGCTAGCTGCGTAGCCGTGTAGCGCTACGTGTGAACTGCGTAGCCGTGTAGTGCTACGTGCGAGTGGCGTAGTACTGCGTAGCAACGGCGTAGCACTGGAGCACCGTAGCTTTGCGTACGAGCTGCGTATCCGCTTTGTTGAATCTGGAAGACGTAGCGTTTTAATTATGTTCGAACATTTTAAAAGCATAGCTTCAACTCTTCTGAAAGTAAGGCTAATTCAAATGAAGCTTAGCTTTAAAGATATTTGCCTATTAATATGCGCCTATCTTAATATCTTAGCTGTGGGTATGAGTTTAAACTAGCATTCACCCGTGTCCCTCTTTTATCTGGTCACATTTCTCAAATATAGTAAAAACTTACTGCGGAATAAGTTTTATCTTTATCTTATCGCCTGTGAATTGTGACTTTTTTTTTGTTTACATTAACGTTGACAGCTGATATTTTCGCTCATTTATTTTGTAATCAAGTTCGCCTTGATCCAACATTTTGATGTTATCCAATCAATCATACGCCTTGCCGTGATGTTATAACAACGGTGTTTGAACGATTTTTGTGACGCGATTTTTTATTTTCTTTGTTTAACGATGATCAGCTGACCACTGTTCAAAAATAAACGCTGAAGTACCAGGTGTACTACATTCAGTAGTCAAATAATTCTTGCATTTATATATTTACAATGTTATTATATAGATAAACATGCAATATTTGCAAGTTCATATGTATACGGCAAGCTGTGGAAGTGCTGGGGGGTTAAAAATGTCAAGTAGCTGGAATTATATTAGGATATAAAATGATTATGAATTGGCATTTTACATATTGTAACTTATATCATATCATGATTCATACCATACGATATATCCTAATGTATGATTCTGATAAAGAAGCAGTTTTCTATACTCAAAAAATAACTACCCCTATTTCCGAATGCTTCTTCTGCGCGGACGAAGTCACGGATAAAACCTATAGTCCCTTAAAATATCACTTGACTTATTTATCATGAAGTTCACATACTATTTATTTACTTTGGAATATTTTAGAAGTTGTTATGATAATATTTGCTAATATTTTTAAATATTTGATACTACTGTACTGCAGCCTTTTCAAACAACATAATAACCCGGCTCTATTTGGATGCAGAATATCATACTGTTACATAACCTTAACATTTGATTTAATTTATTTTAAAGTCAGCGTTCAAATATATTTCAATTCTAATAATACAATTATTTGGATTGAGTATTTAATGCGTGTCAAAATAATTCCAATTCTTTTGAATATAACTCAAATATTACATGCATAAAAAAACACTTATTCGAAAATGTTTACGAATCAAACAAGTCAAGGTGATTCGTGTATTAGTGCGAAAGATAATATAAAAATTGTTAATCTTTGATTAGTTTTATATTTTGTTCTTGAGCATCCTGTTTATCTTTTTTTTTCTTTTTTTTTTTTGCGTGGTAAAATCATCAAATGAGTCCTCCCACCCAAAGCAGAGCGGAAGGGACTGTCAGACTCGTACTGACTAAAATCCACGGTGTCCTTCAATAGCCCTTTACGTTCCGGGTTCACGGTAATTCGTAAGACCCGCGACCCTGGCAGGCTTTGGCCCGCACGCACGCTTGCTTAGAATTAACCTGACTAAAATCTACCGTGTTGTTCCAGGTTCACGGTAACCTGCTTAGACAGACCCGCGACCCAGGCTATTTTACCCTGCGGTGACGGCTGAGCAATCCCACTGGCGATAGTAGGCCTCACCTGGGCCGCCTACCTCCAGACCTTGTGGGTACGAAAAATTCCTGTTTCTCTAGGTGAGCTGACTGAGGTTTCATTTTTGTTTCTAGGGTAGATTTAGCTCAATAGTATTTTCCCATTAAAAGAAAAGGTGACTGGGTCAAACTGGATGCAGAAGGCGAAGATTGGGAGCGATATGCGGAGTTGTCGAATTGGCTATTTGACTGAAAAATTTTAATTAGTCCGTCACTTAGATTATCTAAAAATATTCGACCCGTATTTTTTCTTTTGTTTTGTAAACCAAAATTGACGGAGATACGATGCTTTCAAAATTGGCAATACGTCACAATTAAGTACAATTTCTATTGAATTCTGACGTCACGAGCCCCCACTCTCGAGTTTTGATGCGTTATATTTTGGGAAATATTCATTGATTTTACAAAAGAAAAAATACTAGTCCGTTATTTTTTTAAACTCTAAATGACGGTCTAATCTATACTCTATACTAATATTATAAAGAGGAAACCTTTGTATTTTTGTATGTTTGTATTGAATAAGCTCAAAAACTACTGGACCGATTTCAAAATTTCTTTTACCATTACTTAGAGGGACTCTTCTGAATCCGTATAGGCTATATTTTATCCCGGAAAATAGATAGGATTTTTCGTGGTAGTGAAAATTGTGGAGTAAGGCGAAAAAACTGCCGTATGTTAAGGATTCTCGCGAACGCTGCCTAAATGGTTAGAGATGTGGTTGAATGAATTTAAAATTGTGAGAGAGCTTAAAAAATAATTGTCCACCCGTGCGAAGCCGGGGCGGGTCGCTAGTTACTTATATTTGTAATTTATAGCTACTGTCAAATAGCCAATTGTTTAATGTTTACTTTAAAGTATTAAAGGCTAACTATTTTAATGTGGAAACCGTTCATCATTAAAAAACCAATAAGTTCTGCAAATGATAAATTAAATATTTTCTCTTAATACAGTCCACTAAAATTCGTTACGCAATAATCAATTATTTCGGGACTCGGTCAAACTGAAGCCCGACGTCTATATGCTTTTATCGAAAGTAGTTCATCATTATTTTCGACCATGGAAGTTCACGAACTAGTTTCTATGTCATCTCTTCACCAGTGGGCCTGGTATGGATGCGCGGAGTAAACGTAACATAGAGGAACCGAATCTGTTACTTACGGTTGAAAGAAAACTATTTTGTAATTAGCTTAAGGTAATTGAGAAACAGTTAGAACGATTTTAAATCGAAAATATAACTAGCCAAAAGCTAGCTTAAAATTTTTGATGAACATTTGTATCAGGGCTTCCTTTCAGAGTTTCTGCCTTCTGTAATTACGCCTTTGTTTATTGTTTCGTGCCGTTTTTATACTCGTTCAAGAAAACATTGAATGGGTTATTCGTTTTCCTTCAATTTATTATTGTAAAGAGCGCTATTTTAACATTGCAAACGTAAATGTTTTTGAAGGGTACATTGTACGTCGTGTTTCACCTTTGAACTGAAAATTTACATTTTCGGTTTCAGTTTTCCTTAGCAACTAAAATAGTTTTAAAATTGATTGCGTATGCGTGACTAGATTTTTCTACGTTACTTTGCATAGTCGCTTTGTAGGTGTAACGTTGACGCTGCGTCTTGCATGCCATTTGTGTGTTTACTCGTGTTTTGGACAAATAATATATCATTATATTCTTCTTCGTCGTAGACGTCGGGTAGAAATATCGAAAACAGAACCTACCATCCAGCGATTGAATAGAAGATGTTCTATTTCAGTTCAACTGTTCATTTATATACTTTTTTTTTCACCGTCGTTAAATCATCAAATGAGTCCTCACGCCCAGAGCCCACCCCGCCCAGGGGGCGTGAGGACGGCGCGAGGGACTCAGACTCGTACTAACTAAAATCAATGTTACTTCAATGGTCGCGGGACTCACGAATTACCGTGACCCCGGATCGTAAAGGGCTATTGAAGGACACCGTGGATTTTAGTCAGTACGAGTCTGACAGTCCCTCCCGCTCTGCCCTGGGTGGGAGGACTCATGTGATGATTTTACCACGTAAAAAAAAATGGTGTTATTTCAATAGCACTTTACATTCCACAGGGTAAAATCATCAAATGAGTCCTTCCACCCAGGGCAGGGCGGGAGGGACTGTCAGACTTGTACTGACTAAAATCCACGGTGTCCTTCAATAGCCCTTTACATACTAGGAAACTTATAATGCTAAAGTAAGATTTGTGAACGTTACGTAATTACTTGTGTCGACGGAAGTTAGCAACCGCAAATAAAGTAACTAATATAAATATTATTCAACAATTTTATTTGATAAGTTAATAATGCTTTCGTGTTGTGGTTGCGTAATCAGATGTTTACATAGCATTTTAATCACTATCAGTGTATTTACGTTTGCTCCAGGTTATCGGAATCATTTACGTAGCTATGAGTAGGTATCGAGATGGATACAGGAATGTTCCCCTTTTGAACAGATGTCTTATATTTCAAAAAATATTATTATCTAGGCCTTCTTTTTAGGAACGTTCTTAGAATTTGGTTCAACTGCTTGTCGATAACAATTTCCAGATGTGTTTTGCTTCTTAAAATCGCTTCATAACCTATGATTCGTTCGATTCGTCCGATTACCAGAAAAATAAATCCGCGAATCGTTACGTCTGCCAGTAGGGAAACTTGTTCTAATAATGAATATAATTTATGCTAAGTCACAGAAGCTAAGTAAAGAAAATCATAAATTACTCACCATCAGTTGATCTATTCAATCTTAATTAATTCGCAACCAATTATCCTTGACCGAAAGCGAGTCGCGATCGACTGAAAGAATAACAACTACTTAATAGATGTACGTCTATTGCGTTCTTAACAACAAGAAACTTGTTTACTACACATTTTCTTCAGATAACAGGATTTTCGCTCAGCGGTTCATTTCTTTTTATAATAGAAGTCATGTAATCAATAGTCAGTATAGGATGCTTAAGTAAGGTTTGTTTTAAATTTTAAAGCATTTGATCGTGCCACCATGGAACTTTCCACTCAGCTATGGCGTTAATTTGTATGTGTTTCTGTTTAGATAAGTCTTATACTCACACACACAGAAACAGCTCGTTCGAGGTTTTAAGTAAGTTATGTGTTGACGATGACATCATGTGAGGCTCGTATGAACTCGGCATCGTACTAATCTGGCCAAACTTGTTACGAAGCGCGTTCTTTAATAATATGTATACTTATGGAAATTATGTATCTCGATCTAAAACAGACATGAGCCACGTTTGAGTTTTGAATCATTAATTTAAACTGCTGAGTAAAATAACACAAAAGTGCAAATAATGCTCTTCAAAACAAAAATATGATGTCAGTGTTCATCTACTTTATAAATTTTATACAATTTGAAGGTTCCAAAAACTGTTTACTTATAAGATTCTGTATTCGGGGATAATTTTTTCCGATGTCAGTTTATACATTTGGCCATCACTTGTGGCAGAGTGCAATGAACCCGAAGATAATGTTTTTTTCGCCTGCTCATACGGAATTGGAAATTTTGGACAATCTGAATTTCTAATGGCTTTGTCCTTGACCAAAGTTCACGTGTAACGAAACTATTGACATGCAGGTGAACTTATTTTTGTTACGGTTTTTGTATCTAATCTAACTGGTTCGAATTCATCTATCGTATAGTAAGGTACGTAGGTAATTGCTTACAATTTGTTACACAAAAAAAGCATATGTTGATTCAAAGGTACTAAGGAAGTTGAACTTTGTAATGTGGCATGATTTAGATTTTTTCAAGAATTTAAATTTCTATTTATCATACTCGCAATCTCAACCGCACCAAAAGTTTCTGCTGATTTCTGTAACCCGAACCGTAAATACAAATCATTTTACATAATGAAACTCAATATGAAGAGAACAGTTGCTTTAAACATATTTCAGCAATAAAATTCATACTGCAACTATCATTTCATCGGGTACGATTCATTATGATAATAATAACTCCGTACTAGTGGAGTTTAATATGGTCTCGTTAGACCACTTAAGAAGAAATTGAATCACATGTTTGCTCTTATAATGAAGCTATTATTAAAAGTACTGAGCATTCATGTGTAACACTTGTGGACGGTAAACATATTTATGTCAACGAAGTTTGAAATATTTTTCATGGCAACTATTGCCTTTGTTGATTGTATTACATCATTGGCGGAAAATTGCTCTAATGAGGTTTACCTCAGATTAGACTTCAGGGAAAAACAACCTTGATGTAATATTTATTGAATTCTCATAAGTCCATTTTGTTTGTTGAAAGAAACTCCGAACTGGCTCGCATTAGTTTTTTACAAGTAGTAAATTAATTGAAGAAGTCTTTAGGGTCATGTGTTCAAATGCAGACAATTACTATGGCCCGATAGTCGCTGACTTGGCTTGACATCATCTGTCTTTTGGTGTCTGAAATTCGAAACACACACATTATTATTGGCCAAGATATTACTTACTCAATATTTAGAGGCCATATACAAAAATGCGATGTCATTAACGTCAACATTTTAATGAAGCAGCAAAGGTCTCAATAAAATAGGCACCATCTGGTCTCCATTGTCAGTATAATTGATCAGGTAAACAATACTAACCTACAAAGCTGCACATAAATTGTTAAATCGTGTTAACCGCAAGCGAAGCCGGTGTACTTTATCTGACACGCATAAGTGTCAGACTACTATTCTGCGGTTACCCGCCGCGCATACGACCCAATTATTATAATTGATTATGTTTTGAAATGTAATTTACAGCTCGCCTCATTGTCTGCTGTTTGAAAAGATGCTGATTATTGCAATTTTCGGACTTGGGAATCGATTTTCGTCAACGTTAATATTCTGTCGTATGCCCAATCTGCTGTAGGCCAAAATAGGCACTATGTGCCTATTGCAGTAAAGATGACAGGGCGAACTGGACAAAACTAACAACCAGTGGGTTCAAATTGTGTCCACTGCAACGGGACGACGCAGATTAACAATAGTATTGGAGTTTTGCGTTAGAAAGTCTCAGTTTCCAGCCTAAAGTCAGAATTACGCCCTCTATACTATCGATAAGCTTCCCCTATTTCACTGGATCTAAAACTGTCTTCATGTTCGGCGACGCGTAGGATGGCACTCCCACACACTATGCTTTGCCCCTCGGCCCGACTGGTATTGATTAGTGCTTCGCTGTCGTATGGAAGTCATTCTCCTTTGTAATATCCAGAATTTATGGTTAAACTCTTTGAAGTTGCCAACTTATCGTCCATTGTAGCTAGTTGGTGCACAGTTTCAATTATATTTCTGTTTATTGACGTCAATCCTTTTTGCTGCTTATTCAATCCTGCCTTGTAGATTAACTACATTTTTTTTCCGTCGCGTCTGTCGCACGGTCGCCATAGGACTTCTTTATTTTTCTTGCTTTTCCACAACTTTTCATTCATTTACCGGTTTTATTTTTACCCAACTAAATTCATCCACATTTTCAAATTCGTGAATTCCTTCAGATGTTTAGGATCCATCTGTAACAGAAATTATTTCAATCATAAAAGTAAAGTTTGCATTACATAATAGATCTTAAATAATAGATTTTAAGCATTATTTATCCCACAAAAATACAATTGAAATGTTTAGTTGCAAATAATGTAGCTACAAAATATTCCCCTACAATGTTGACTTCTCCGGGAATCCAATGGGATGTTTACAGTGATATCAGCTATATTCAGATTCAACTTAGATCATGGAATTCTAAAGATATTCAGATGTACATACGCTGGTAGTGAGGTGATCGACACTGGCTCACCGCTCCGAGCCTCACATGTATAAAACATCGCAGCACAAGAGAACAGCGCAAAAAGTCTACATCAGAATTGCAAATACGTTTTTCCGTAACCTTGGTTTGGGTGACCGTATAATAAAAACATTGGCTGGCAGTAAAAACTGTCAACCCTTCATATAGTGTTGCCTAGGCTTACTTAAATAAGAGATTGATGCACATTTCAATAAATAATTGTCAACGACATGATGAACTCGAACCAAGTTTCTGAATTATTTATTTCCATGAACGTTTTTCAAGAGATTTGCTCAATAAAATCCTTCCAGCTGAAAAAGTACTTCCAAAGATTGCAATCGTAAATAAAGTTACTTGTATGATGCCCTTTTTTCATTACACTTCCCTTGATCTTGAGCCAGAAACATTGTTTTTGTAACGTTTACTCTGCGTGGCGTGTACCCATAAGCCCTACGACAAGTACGGAATACAAAATAGAAAAGCTCTACATTCTTTTGTTCTTAGACAACGTCTTATCTTGTGTAACATTTTAAAATCAAGGGCTCTTTCTGTTGTTCTATTTGGTATAATAATGTACGTTTTGCTTCGGCAATTATCTTTGATTTAGAAATGTTTCACGGTGCGTACTGACTTTCGTTACGGCCACTGTACGCGTTGTATACCTAAAGAGTAAAACCATAAGAGTTTCATATGTTTCTGTTGTCTATTGTTATGTCTAGAAAATCTTTTTACTATGTGAAACATACAATGCGAATACTTTGTAACGCTCTTGCAAACCTTTGGTTTTATCTTCTGTTTCGAACTATTATTACAGCCCCATTTTACCATCTCGCAAAGCATTTCTTCTGTGATTCAAATGTTGACCATTTGAGAGCGAGAGAACGGTCAACATTTGAATCACTAAGTTTCAGGTACAGCTAAGTACCTGAGACCCTATCATGAATTTCTAGTTTTTGTGGCGTAAACTGGAACTTTGACATTAACTTCAATGAAATAATTTGTTCCTTCTTCGTAGATTAGAGGCGCTGTTCCATTTTTCCATACAATAAACGCAGTAAATACTTTAAGTACGCTGTGAATAAAATACTGAAATATTGTGATCGAGCTACTGTTTGACATGCTAAAAATCCGTAGTCTGATAAATTATATTTGGAATCGAGAAAAATAACATTCTATTAATGTTCTCTAATGAATTCAATGTATTCCTGGACACAAGGATTTTACAAGATTTGGTTATCGCTCGGCAGTTGAAATCTATTTTGGTCGATGACAGCCTTTTCTGATTACTGTTTATGATTTATTCATATCGCTCCCCGTATTGAAATTTTATTGCAGCAATGACATAACCCTGTCATGCACTTTCGCCTTTGAAAACAGCTCCAGTCCTTCATCTTGTCTCACTACCAATGTTCTATGTTTGACACTTGATCGATTATGCATCACAACTTCTGTCTACATTTTAAATGTTTTAAAAAGTCCCCTGCCCACAGTAAATATTTGTACAATCTAATATTTGTTTTAAAACTTTAGAGTTTGTTCGTTAAGTACGAATTACGTAAAGATTTTGATGCCATGTCGATGTTATCTTCGCAAGAAAATTATGATCAATTTTCGCAGTTTGAACTGAGCACATAATAAAATTATTTATGTTGAGTTCACACTCGCTGTATTTTGAACTCGCCGGCTTTCGTCTCTTACATCAGTTATTTTTTCATAATAATCTTACAAAAATCAAATTATTTTTCATGAATCTTCTTTGTCCCAATGTCAGGTGCAGCTGGCCTGATCTTGATCGCTGGCGTACGTGATCCGATTCAATTTTGGATTCAAAATTAATCTGACCCAAAAATACAACACAAAGGACTAAAATTGATCCTCGGGAATACCCCGATGCAACCCTTGTTTACCTGCGAACAAAAGTAGATGCCTCTTTATGGCGGAACTGCTGGAATTTAGACTCTATTTAAATATGCTATGAAGTTCAAAATATCGTTGGAGAATGGTGAGGGGCGCTCAAATAAATTTTCAATGAATAGATTTACAACCAGCTATAAACGAACCCCAGAGAAGAGTGCTTGCGACTGGGTTATGTAATTGCGTTTTAGAGTCGTATAATTTAAGTAAGCGTGGGTAGGACTAGAAGCATTTCATAAATTCGGTGTCAGTTCAAAAAAGTGTTTTTAATCAATTTTTGTCCATTGTTTTAGAGAGCCTTCACGATGGATGAAGATGAAGATATTAATGCCATCATTTGGAAGGTGTTGAAAACAGGTTAGATCTTATTGATTTTAAAATAAATAATTACGATGTAAAATAATTACTTAATATAGTCGTATATTACAGACCTGCTATAACTGTTTCACCTAAGAAGTCTACTAGGTAAGTAATTCAGACCTTTGTAACGGATTTGCTACTTTTATCCCAACCATAACAAAGAAAGGGATCCCGGTTTATTACTGCGCAGTACGATTGAGCTCTGCGTTCCCCTCTACCCTTGTAGAGAACCCGCGCCGTTTCTCACCCCACTGTTAACAGCTTTTGACAAAAAGTAGGGCTTTTTTGCCTCCTTTGTTATACGTGCGTACAATTTCCCAGAAACTACGCGACGTTACTAATTTTTTTACCGGATAGCAGGTGGCTCAAGGGAAACCCCTCAATGTGGCCCAAAACTAACACAAGATTTTTTTTTTGCGTACCCCAGTACGCAGCAAAAATACTTCGAATTTGCAGGCTTCCATAGAAAAAACATTCTGGTTACCTACATTGTTGCACTGACTCTTTGTAAATTAGATCATCTGACTTTAGAGATAAGCTACGTGTGATGTACGATATCATTATATCATCATCATCATCATATTATTATACTTGCTAACAGCTGTTTCCACAACACCTGATTATACTATTCATAAATACTCGCACCATTGCTGTTAGATGAAATTAGAATGCTGCAACGTCCACAACAATGCTGCATTTTAATAACTTGATTGTAATACTACTAAATCGAAAAGAAGCCATATTATTATGCGGTAATTCGTTATTGAGTTGCAGTACTGTCTGTTAGGGTTATGTTATTGTTATTGTCGGTCACGTAGGCCATCGAGCGAGAAGGCTGTGGAACAGAGACAGGGACTATCGTGAGATAGCGCTTTATGATAGAGTGAGACAGAAAAGTGGCGTGACAACAAACAAACATGGCGGCGCCGGTTGCCGGTTGGACCGGTTGGGCCGTACCACGTGCGTTTTGCGCCGTGCACCCGTTCCCGTATCTTGTTTGTCAACAAATGCCCTGTGAAGGTCATCCATGGGAGGGTTAGGAAGACAAAGGAATCCTTGTTGCATAACAACGCTTACAAATAAGAATATTATAAGACTCAAGGAAGATGACCGGTATTTGAGTAGCAGCTTTATATTTAATTTGAAAAGGTGATGTAATAGAGGTGTGCGAATGTGTTCGTTCATTCAGACTTCGTGTCGGTAACAACAATGTTGGAGATAACACATTCTAAGCTTTAATAATTAAGATCAACATTATGGGGAACAGCCAAGTTAACCCCTAATAGGTGCAATTAGGTAGTATAATTCATCTACCTCAAAAAATTAAAGATAAGAACCAAACTACCAACCCTTACTAAAATTATTCTAGTTTCTACAAATATAAATTCCTAAAAGATCTCTACTAGACTTTTACTTCATTCAGGTTTTTATTTGTTTCACGATGCTGTCTTATTGGACAGAATGCTCTGTACACTAAGTCCGCCTATGTTTACCACTTTAATAGATAGATAGTCGCAAATAGATAACTTCGATAGGTTTAGACAAGAATCAAGTTAATACTTTATCTGCAAATTACCTACTAAGATATTGGTAGGTACTGTATAAGACTATGGATTGTTGAAGCCAAGGCTAAACAGAATTAAGATAAGGTTAAACCTGAAAACATAAGCAATCTTGATACTCGTTTAATACAACATCTGGCATATATTTTTATACTTGAATGGCGTGATATAGATAATACAGATATATGTTATATTGATGCTAGTTACGACGACGTCGACGTGGAGAAAAAATGAACCACAAAAAATATAAACACGTCAGCAGTGCGAGCGAACACGCATGCGCGCGAGCGAGAGGTACGACAACGACGACACAGCTTTGCGAACGACGGAGATTGAAAGGGGAGCGTGGGGCGCGGGGGGACTGTGTATGTGCGCGCCGAGTTGAGCCGGCTATACGAACGACTCCTCAGTTGGATTTAAGAACATCGGACGGGCGGGCGTGTGTAGGATGGATCGCTAACGACACCAGCAGTTTTTTTCATTCCGCCTTCTAATAGTGTTTGTTTATTACCTTCCGGCACATTTTCCGTAAATCCTTCTCGACCGTGGTGCTTTATTATTTAATTTGGCGTTTATTTTCTAACTTAAATTTAACGCCGTTCCGATTTCACGTCGAGAAGGCGGCCGCCACAAGTTTGAAAGCGGCTTTTCAAGAGTAGTATACCTACTCGTTATAATTCTCAATATCGCTGTATCAACGCATCAAGCAATCAGGATGGTGAAGAAGGTTTCAGAAGAGAGTGTAGATAGCGGTGAGTTGGCTTCTTTAATATTTTGTTTAATGGATGCTCATTTAGCGCAAGTCACACACTGTGATATTTTCAAACATCTGGCTGACCGGCTTTTTGTGCTTACTGCGTAGTTGGATTTGCATATTACTGTAGCAGTTACAAAAAATAAACATAAATCCGGCAAATGAGCAACTATTCAAGTTTAAATTCTCGTAGAAGTTACTTAGAATATGTAGTTCATTAGAGCTTCAAATATAAAATTGCTAATTAGAACTGGGGGTCTAAAGACCACCTAGCAGAATCATATTAAAATTATAACATAAAACTGTGTGGTGTTACAATTTTTTGAATTGTAACGTAATTCATAATGTTATCCTAATATTCTGTTTAAGTAGCCGTTTTGAGCCCTCTGGTTTGAGACCTAGATAGTGAACTCTGTATCCAATCCATTTTCAGATTTAGTGCAGCGAAGTTCATTCACATAAGAAATTCAAAGAGACTATCGAAATTCTTATCGAATGTTTTGTTTTCAAAATGGTTCAAAACATCGAACGCTTTATCCTTATGTTCAGTCAGGAATGGTTACAGTTCTTTCGTTGCATCATTTTGTTAAGATTTATAATATCATTTATGAACGCTTTATCACGGTCAATTTTATTGTAAACACCATATCATCAATTGCGTCATGTGCCGGTGTATCATACCTTTTGACACCTTTAATTTAGTTAGTGTTTTGATTAATTTGGTGTGATTCTTATTAACCAGCTGTTTGTTTGCTTGATAACAATGACAGCTGTTACGATCGGTTGCATCTCGCAGCGCAGCACACGAATATCAAAATTGGTCATTAACTACGTACGTTTATTGCACTGCCCCTGAATGTTTTCTTAAAGCTATTTTAGTTAACAAATCCATTGATGTACTGCAAAACACTGACCACACTCAATGTGTTGCAATTTAAACTTAGAATTTTATGACCACACGGTGACGTGGCCGTGATTGTTACTGCAGTTTAGTTTGTGTTTATTTTCATTTTACTGTGCTCGCTCTTTCAAATAATACCTGTGCTTGAGCTAATCTTTGTAACGGGATGATTGCGTTATGCAATATTATCGTTCTTAACTAAGAAAATAAACGCAAACATGGTGTGGTTTACTTTAAAATGTCAAAGTTCACGTACACAGCGAACGTTGACCGGTAAGACAGCACACTATTTCACAATTCACAATTCTGCAATGTTCACTGAATTGGAGTCGTTACGAGTACCTATTATGTTTATGATATTGTTCAGGAATATATTCGGCACTTATATGAACGCAAACGTGAA
This sequence comes from Agrotis puta, assembly GCA_943136025.2. Taxonomy (NCBI): domain Eukaryota; kingdom Metazoa; phylum Arthropoda; class Insecta; order Lepidoptera; family Noctuidae; genus Agrotis; species Agrotis puta. The sequence continues at coordinate 4,360,608 of OW964168.2, forward strand.
TGATATAATCAAAGAATTTCCTGTATTGATGATTGTTGTACGTGTAGTTAATGCTGGACCTATTAAGATTGATTTCTGCTCTTAAATTGAAGAAAATACTTCGATAAACCTATGTTTTTTGTTTTCAATAAACTAACACAGTAATAATTGTTGAATGTCTCCCTTTTATTTTCTTTATCTGACCAAAATGTAGCGTGACATAGGTATCATTTTGGAATACTTAGTCATTTCAGTGGCTGATGTCATTCTAAAGAAATTGTTAATTTGGACATGTTCATTTGTAAAAGATATTCGTTTCGTTAACAAATATATTTTTGTATTTTGTTATTCATTATTCTGTGTTTTTAGTTCTGTCTGTTACTTTGACAAAACTGGCAAAATTAGAAGAAAAACCTTCCATTTCTAGTAAGGAATGCGTGTTATTAACTAAATTATATTTGTGTGTGTATGTATTCTACGCCGCATTTTTGATTCTCTTCGCCTCTTCATATCACGCTTTTATTGGTTGTTATTGATTCACTGTTTAAAAATCAAATTGGTAAGAATGCGTTTATAATTTCATGCAGTTTCATTACTCTCCACGGTTTCAATTCAACATGGCCGCTGGAGCGCGTCGCCCCACGGCGTTCATGGCCAAGGTCACCCACTAAAACAAAACTGCGCACTAGTGTTACTGAATTTATATAATACTTAAGTATAAGTTCTTGGGAATTTCGTTGTTTTGTAATAGTTGTTGATGGGTCTGTTTTAGTTACTTGTCTAAATAAACGTTTGTTTTTAACTTATTTAGGCACTTATATTTTTTTTTTCATTGATAACTTTTAAATCTACCCTCAAATAATAGTTTGGCATAATGATATTGTCCTCTGTTGTAACGAGATAGGTACCAGAAAACCTAAATCATTACATTTACACCAAAAAAAAAATTTTTTTTTACAATCATAGGCTGCAATTTTGCAATCGGTGTTTGATTGGAAACAGTCAATCGTGTCCGTCGGCTGAGTAAAACAGAGTAACCTTGACCGTGACGGACTTCACGTTTGTTCCGGTGTAATATCAAACTACGCTCCCTTCACCTTACTTGCATTTCCCCCTTACTCTTTTTACGAATCGATTTTTTCTATAACTGCATTATCGCCTACTAGCCGCATTTGTGTGCTTGCACTATCTTAATTTTATCTTTCACATCGATTTCTTAATATGTTCTTACCATTGAATGTGCCATTTACATGGCGATTCCAACTCATCCTTTTATATCACGAAAAGCTTTCAATCGTGATTCAACTATGCCATTTATACCAATAAGCATCCTTTCGAATATTGCCAATCTGGTTTTACTTGAGCAGCTCGCCGTGGTCGTCCTCGCCAAAAATGGTTGCTTATGTTCATATTGTTGTCATCGTGGGTTTTCATTTATTAAATTCATGAGCTTTAATCATTAGACAGGGGACAAAATCAGTAGTTAGTGAAAGTGGTTTGTTACGTACTGCAGTAGCTATGCATTGAAACGCCCTAGTTGAAGTTTCACCTAGATATGATCTCGTTCAGTTCGGTTGCAGTGCCAGGCCGAGTTGGCAGTTTATTCATCACCACTACTTTAACCGTCGACTTTGATCTTTGATTATAATGATTATGACGGATTGGTCGACTGATTTAGAAACTACACGAATGGTATTTGCATTTGCAATGCTTGGTTAATAATGTTGCGTTTATTGGTCTTTCTCCAACTTTCAACATATTTTGGCGACAGTTTCTATGATATGCAAGACTAGAAAGTACTGCAAAAGTTGATCCTTTATGAAAATAAAACAGAATTCAGGTTAGAAAATACAATGAATCAAGATAGAATGAACTTCAAATAATTGAATACACGAAAAGCAAAAAAACTTAGCAACGTCTATCAATCAATTTCTGCTTCGCGTGTAAAGCAGATTGCATCTCGTAGTGCATTCATTTATTTGTTCCGATTAGAAAGCAACGATTTTGAATAGCTTAAGGGTATGAAACAAAAGTATAATAGGCCTACAATCGGCAACTAGAGAGCGTATTCGTAACCAAGCGTTTATACCAGCCTACCAGATTAGAAAGTAGAAACTTACAACTGAGGGCAGCAATGTCGTGGTGACAATATTTTGCTCCAGAATATATCTTCAACAGCCTAACCAAAGTTAAAATCGATTTGTTATATTGAATTAATCAAATAAATATGATAACCGCCTGCAAACATAATCTATTAATTTGAGAGACAGCATTGAGTATTTTAATGAGAGTCAGTATTATTAAGTTTATTTGCTTGCACTTTAATGTCTTTAAAATTAATACTATTTTTAGTTACAAAGTTCGACAATACAATTGTTATAATTTTGAGTCTTTTGTTTGTTATTTGGGTCAACCTATTGTTTCACCTCGACCTCGAGTAAACGAGTGGCGAACTTTTAGGTGCGTCGAAAATGGTTTATAAGTTTAGGCGCAATGTTTGCCGTGTTTTAGATGTATTTGCGAGGCTGCTGTTGCTGAGATGTTTTACGTAACCAGCCATGCTGCGACGCAAGTGCTTCGCCACGTGGAGCCACGCGGGCCGAGCGGTCACGCGAGGAACATGCGATACCATGAGACAAGTGTACAATTACTTGCGGCGATAGGAAATAGAATCTGTTACAATAATTGAATAGAGTGTTCCTAATGAGAAGCCTTCTGGATCAGCAAACTTTTTGGAGAACGGGTCTCTGACATAACTTCTATTCATTTTCGGCTCGAACGCCTCTCGAAAAGACACACTTTTGGTTTAACTGTTTTGAAAACTTATTTTCGTTTTTGATAAAGTCCAAGGTAAGACGTGGGCAGCGTGAGTCTTGTTGTATTTGGGTTTGAGTATCAAGCGGTCGATGAGTCAGTCACTCTCGGTTTTAGTATCAGGAAGGTTTCCTTGTTGTGGCGTACTGTTTGTACACAAAGTTTTGTTTAGCAATATTCATGAACGGACGTTCAGTACAGTAGTAGCTTTGTACGCTTATTCCTGTGGAAATTTAGAACAATTCAGTATTTAAACAGGAAGTTTCTATGTTGAAACGGGCGATTGTTTGCGTGGGCGTGCCTCGGGCCCGATTGTTACAGTCTACGGCTATTGCGCATTCGGCTTGTTGTCGTGCGGCACATGCTGAGGTCATCGCGTGCAATAATTAATTCTTAAGTTTCATTTTTAACATACATTATGACGAATAGACTGAATGAACACGCAAACAAACGCAACAATCTATTATTTAAATACTGAGCATGCACTCGAATTAATGCTACACCCGAACGAGGAAGATGAAATCAAGCAAATAAAATGACCACCTCTTCAGATCACGTAGGCACTGGTTGATTCTTATTCTTCTGTCGTATAGTTCTACGTCATTATTCTCCGAAGTTTATCATGTCAGTTCTAGTGACTGGTTAATATACTACAAATAAATATTTACCTTACTGTGGACAAAGCAATTGTGATATGATAATTGAAGCTAGCTGTGTTTTATACTGCACCATCAAGTTGAGAATCAAGTTGGCTATAACTGCTTACCCATGCGTGTTTTATTTTCAAAGTACGAGCTTTCAACAAAGTTTAGAACGTTTATTAGGTCGTTTCATCTAGTAGATGCAACTTCGCTAGTTTTTACGCCAAGAGGCCGAACGATCGCGTAACGTGGGCGCGTACGCGCAGCGCTGGGTGCGGCCATGTAGGTCGTTGAACCGGCTTTGTTTGCCAGCTCAGCTTGCACAGTCACGTCTCACGTCAGAATTATATTATCGATGACAGCCGTCACATTTGCCCTGGTAGGACATACTTTTGTTCCGGGTTTCTTGAAATCTTTGACTATTCGCCAAACTTTTCCATTCAGTATTCATGTTTGGCTGTTGAAAAATATTAAACAGGCGATGATTTAACGAATGACGAACTGTAAAACCAAACACAGCTTGTAACAATAGCTGGCACCAAAAGCAAAGTGAGAGTCGTCCCTGTAGCGACGACAGCGACGACTTAACTTATTGTAGTAACGCGGCCTACCTACGTAACGTTCCGCGTTGTTCATATATTAAACAAGGGATGTCGCCATAACTCGCTAATGTAGTCATTGTCGAAACAGTTTCATAGTGTTAATTTACAGCTTGGGATTTTGTTGGTGGTCAGACAGACTTCAAACAAAAAAAATATTTATTTTATTTAATTAAATTGTCAAAACAACGGTGTCAACCGATTTTTTACAAAGAGACCGTAAAAAACAAATTTAAATGCTTCCACTTGCTTTCTATAACAAAAACCACTTATACAACTAATTTAAAAAAGCGTCAATGAAAGAAAAACATAGGTATAGAAAAAACTGTTACTTCACCTATAGACATAACTGAGAAAGAACCGTCGTTTAATTCCGCATTCCGCTATTTCGATGTTTTGCTGATGCCAGTTGCAAAGACACGTAAGCAAAGGCTCTGTATTACTTATACGTATAAAATTGACATTGTTTAGGTTGTACGTAGCGCATTTCAAAGGTAGTACGTCCAAAAGCCGGCAGAATTCAAAATTTTGATTTTAATTTCTTTTTTAATTTGTCTCCAGGTGTAGGCCGCTGCAGTAGTCAGTCGGGTAGTGAGCGCGAATCGGACGAGAGCCCCCGAGGCAATGAGGCTTCAGCACCCGTTGCCATTCCCGACAGTGAGGACCTGCAGAGGCGTAAGGAGGAGGCGCGCAGGAAGCGCCGCAGAAAGAAGCGCTCCGGGAGCTCTGTCGTCACGTCATGTTTTCAAGGTAAGGGACAAATATTGGCGAAAGCCTTGTCTTGGTAGTATGCATATTGGTTCAGTGAATGCCGTCATATTTTTTCAGATAACAACGAAAATCGCTGAAATATTAAATTACTATGTATATATATAATTTTCTTGATGAATCTTGCCGTCAAGTCACTAATACTATTGGTAATATTAATGCTAACGTTGTCGTGTCTTTGTCAACAGACCTCTACAAACTAACAGGAGAGGTTTTAGGCGAGGGCGCGTACGCTTCGGTACAGACGTGCGTGAACATCTACACGGGCCAGGAATACGCAGTGAAGATCATCGACAAAGTGCCGGGGCACGCCCGCGCCAGGGTGTTCCGCGAAGTGGAGACATTCCACTACTGCCAGGGACACCCGAACATAATCCAGCTCATTGAATTTTTTGAGGACACCGACAAGTTTTACCTTGTCTTCGAGAAGGTGAGAATATTTTTAATTCTCATGATAACTTTAGCAATCAACACGAAGGAAGCTATTTGAAAGCAAAATTGAGGGTACAGATAGATCCTCATTTTTAGTGCAGTAAAATATTCAAAAACAATGACAGAACTTCCAACCGCTAACAGATTCTAATGTAACCTCCTGTAGCCTCAAGCGTTTTTTTGATTGTGATCTTGTCATGTCTTTCCTCCAATAAAAACATGGCCCTTTCTAGTTATCCTTTTCGCATTTAATATTTTTCCTTTTTGGATTACTTGGCCTTTGATATCCAATTTTCTGAATGAATTCGTTTGATGTTGAATTCCTTTTTCGGACTTATTTTGTTGTTATCCCTTAATTGAGTTTTTCGTTTTGCTCATAGTAATAAGATACTTTTTTTTAACGTGGTCATATCATCAAATGAATCCTCCCACCCAGGGCAGAGTTAGAGGAACTGTCAGAATCGTACCGACTAAAATCCACAATCCTTCAATAATCCTTTACGTTCCGGGGTCACCGTAATTCGTGAGTCCCGCGACCCTATGATTCTTGCGAAACATTTCGAATTCTCTTAGGCTCTTGAAAGTCATTGGAAGACGAATGAAAAATGTTTTTCATATTAATCACAATAATTATACCAATAAATGTATAGGAAATCGATAGTGGGTATATTCGATTGTATGTATGAAATAAATAAATAAAAGTGACGCATGTTGGAGGAATTCACATATTTCATTGAGTTCATTACTCACACTATCGCAGTAGACTTCGTGTGGGAGTCCGTCTCGTTTTGTAATTACATCATTATTACGATGGTAGGTTCTAGAATATTGTTCATTTTTAACTACATTATTGATATTTATATTATCACTATCAATTTTATTAAATTTTGGTCGTGCTGCACCAAGCGATAAATATCCACTTACGTATAACCTTTTTGTACTTCGACATATTGCTATGTAGGTACACGAATGTTGCGCGTCGTAATCTTTTAAATCTTTTTGTTTGTTGATTTCATTTTGTTTGGATTTTTTTTTATATCTACACAGTTAAGCTTGTCCTTGCATCGCTTATACTTATCTTTCAACATAATATTTTAATCATCATTTCCTAAATAATTAAACATTAATGAATCAGGATTACCTAATTTATTACAATATTTTCAGTTTTTCTGAAAATCACCTTTGCGATATTAAAGGCAGGCAGGCAAATTGTAACACGTTTCAGAATGAGTCATCCAACATGTGTTTTAACATACCATATTTTTTTTTACAATAAAATTTAAACAAATGGTTTTGTCATAAATAGCAAATATTTGCTGCAGAATGAACAGAATGTTGAGTACATTTTTTTTATCGTGGTAAAATCATCAAATGAGTCCTCCCACCCAGGGCAGGGCGGGAGGGACTGTCAGACTCGTACTGACTAATATCCACGGTTCCCTTCAATAGCCATTTATGTTCCGGGGTCACGGTAACCCGTGAGTCCCGCGACCAATGTTGGGTACATAGAAAATTATTGACGGTTCAATTTATTGAGACGTGGTTGCAATTTATAGGTACTAATATTTATTAGTGTACAAAGCAATTAAAGGATAATAAGGAAAGTGCGAAATAATGACCGACCACCAAGGAGATAGCAACAGTGTTATTTCCTAATTTGTGGCCTGTGCGCAAATAATACAGCCTGTTGCGAGCGATATCTGATATGGCTCTGTTTACAGGCGTTATCTTGGTGTGTCTGTTCCTGTATACCTACAATATTATTCAATGATAAACTCCTGAACCACACTTATTTTGAGCAATTTATTGTCTAAAATTATCTTAACTGGCAATGTTAAAAGGATCTTAGGTTATCATTATCGTCCTTTGGTTGATTTAGAACCTCATTCTATTCAAACGTTACTTGCTGTCACACGATTATTTTGTTATTGCGATTTGATTTTTAATACTGACTAGAAGCCTGCAATCGATAACAAGGTTTTCCCTATAATAAATAATTGCCATCTCTGGTTTCTTATCGTATAAATCACCTCTAATGTTTACGTGTTTTATTTGAAGTGTCATTGTGTTCGCGTTTCTACAATAATGTATCATCGATTGTTCCAGATCAACGGCGGTCAGCTCCTGTCTCGCATACAGGAGCACCATTACTTCTCAGAGCCGCAGGCGGCAGAGATCGTGCGTGAGATAGCGAACGCTTTACATTTCCTCCACGGTAAAGGTGTCGCACACCGCGATCTCAAGCCAGAGAACATATTATGCGTTCACCGCGACAGGCTCTGCCCAGTGAAAATATGCGACTTCGATCTTGGGAGTGGAATAAGTTTCACTTCGAGCCTCGCAAGCCCGCTGGCGACCCCGCAGCTTATGACGCCAGTGAGTTTTTTTTTAATACACAATCAAAAACAGCTTTAATGTCGTACCTTGGGGTACTCCTTTGTTAGGTTAAATTTTACGAAGATTCGATAGCTTTATCAAAGCAGCAGTTACTTATATTTAGTCTTTGTTAGATAACCTTCAATACACAGAATATTCGCGTAGGTTCGATAAATACTCATTCTTTATATAACAAGAGTTTATTGTTATTCTTAAGGGTTTTAGATTAAATTATTTTCGACCTCTAGACACGTAATCGGGTAAGCCTGTACTATCCGTAATCCCTAGCCTTGAGCCTAAGTGGTTTTAATAAGTTTTTATATAATTGTAGCTAGTCGTTTATAATACGGTTCACCAGTCAATTACTTAACAGTTCAGCATTATACTATCTATCACATGATTAGCAGTCTCTAGTCACGTTTTTATCGTTTATCGTTATTTCTCTAAATCAGCAATTTCAACAGATGATTTATCTAATTGTTACCAGTATTGTGCTTCTTCGATACGCTGATATTTCCAATAATTATTGTATGTTCTATCTCCCTTACCAATTGCCGTATCGCTTACGCGCTATATTTCTTTGTTTTCAACTTAGGACGCTGTGATATTAGCAGCAAAAACACTGATAATTCTTGCAAACATTTCATGATAAAGGTTTTTTGACAACGGGTGCAAATTGATAAGACACTAAAACATTGTTTTTAAACGAATTTAAGTGATAAAGTTCGTATTTGTTGACTTCATAAGCTGGTTAAAGCTAGTTTAGTTTTTTATTGCTATATATTTTTAAAGCTTATTGGAAACGACCTAAGTAGTTTGGATTAATATAGATAATTGATTTAAAACTGAAAACAGTGTCGAAAGATATAAGCAAAGCAAATCCATTAAAAGATTAAAAACTAACAAACAATCTGTTATTGTTTACTAAAAACATAATCCATGATAACTGTATCTATGTCTGGTGTGAAAAATAATTGATTGGATCTATGAATCATCCCTGTAGGCATAACAGAGGCTATTGTTGCGAATCAAGAGTCAATGGCACTAGGTATTGACTGAAGTGAAATAACATCGTGCTTTATTAAGTCATAACAACATGTGACCCCAACATCTGTCTGGAACCACGTCATGAATTGGACGTTGACGCTTTATCAAATGCCATGTGGTGCCGAATTTGGCTTCGCGTAGTTGCAAACATAGTCCGCCTTATTACAAAAAGGGGTTTAACTAAAAACCCAGGTTTAGTCTTGTAAAACTACGGTTTACACAGACATTATTACAAATCGTGGTTTTGAGATAAACCATGGTCTAACAGTTGTAGCTGTCAAAGGTATGTCAAAGTTTCTCATAGCAAATTTTTCATTGTGTTGTAGTTTTTGTGTTATTTTCACCTAAAATGGATTTAAACAAGGTAGATTTAATTGTTATTACTCATTGTGGATTTAATTGTTTAGACAATCGTTCAAATGGCGGTACTAAAGTCGACGTTTTATCTTAGTTTTGTAATACGGACAAATTTAAACCATGGCTCTGAAGATAAGCCTGGACTTGATAGACCAGGTTTAAACCAAGGTTTATTTAGTTTTTGTAATAAGGCCGTTAGTGTGTGAACTTCAAGGATTTTGAAAACAATAGCTTCAATAGAGTTGATATTACTATTTGCGCCATAATGAGTTTTATAGATATACGTAAATGAAAAGAAGGATGAGTTATAGGTAATTAATGTTGATGAAGAAAAGCCAATAAAAAAATCATTGGCAGGTTCTACCAAAAATAAAACAACAAGAAATATACAGCAATCGATTTTAGTGCTTAATATCTTGCATCTCATGTTCATTTATTTCCAATTCTAAATCTTGAGATATGAAAAATTCTGAAAAGAAAATGTTGACAAACTCCATCAAATACATTATCCGTGGAAGTCGTAAAGATTTAATCTAAATCCTGAGTAATCTTTTAGAAGTAATCGGACCTCGCCTTTGGATAGCATAGTAATTCATTATTAGGTATTATGAATTACTATTTTATGTATCTCTCTCTATTATTTGTCGTATTATCGCTTAGAATATCGTAACTAGACCGTAAATAGCAATGGTGTTTTGTGGTAGTTCAGAATTCCGCTCGGTACAATGTGTATCATTGGAGCATTAAAAACATCTTTACCATCAATTGTATTACTATATATCTATGGAATGGGTATAAGATATACTAACTGAAAGATTTTATTATTAGTACCCCACAATATAAAGCGTTTATTTTCTCACTAAACATATGGATCTGAATCATCTTTTGTACACCTAATAAATTCCCCAATTATGCTTCCCTAAGACTTTTAAACTAAACCTCTTCTCTTTTGTTATAGGTGGGCAGCGCGGAATTCATGGCACCAGAAGTGGTGTCCCTATTTGCGGGCTCAGCAGCGAATCACTACGACAAGCGATGTGACCTGTGGTCGCTCGGAGTGATCGCGTACATCTTGTTGTGCGGCTACCCGCCCTTCAGAGCCGACTGCGGCTCTGACTGCGGCTGGGAGCGCGGCGAGAACTGTCGCGCTTGTCAGGAGCTGCTCTTTAATACCATACAGGTATGTTCTACGTCTTATATTCCCTTTTTTTTGTAATTGTCATAATCACAATAGGTGGGACAAACGAATATCACATACTGAGATTGTCGTGTGTTGATCATTTAGTACGATTTATATTAATAAAACTTTCTTTTGCCAACAGGAGGGACGTTACACGTTCCCCGAAGAAGAGTGGGCGGACATATCCAGTGACGCGAAGGATCTGATCCGTCAGTTGTTAGTGCGCGAGGCGTCGCACCGTCTGAGCGCGGAGCGAGTCCTGACGCACCCGTGGTTACGTCGCGCCGACCCAATGGCTCACCACCCGCAGCTGCAGACTTCCATCAACATCAAGCGCAACATGTCGGCGCGCAACCTGTCCAACTTCGCGGAGTCGGCGATGGCCGTGAACCGGGTGATCCAGCAGCACTTCTCCATGAACTACTCGTACATGGAGCCGGCGCGCACGCTCCGCTCCAGCAAGTCGCACCAGCCGGCCGGGCGCGGCATCCCGGAGCTGTCGCTGGAGCTGGAGTGCTGCGCGCCGCTGGGACTGAGCCCGCCGGCCGACTCCGAGCTGCTGCGGCGCCGCCACCTGGCCGCGGACGTGGCCGTGCACTAGTGACGTCACGAGTGCACTGACCGGTGACGTCACCGGCCGCCCCTCCAGTGATAGCCGTAACTGATAGCCCCGCCCCGGCGCGTGGCGGATTTATTTGAGCCTTTTAAAGATATATTTTTATGAGTAAACAAACGACTGAGTAGATTTATCGATATGTAGAGTATTCGTGAGTTTATGTTGAGGCGCGGCGAGCGCCGGAGGACCGGCGACGGTCGATAAAAATCGTATTATACCGAGATAGTTCCGCCGATCTACGTACTTTACGTCTTGTGTCGATCAGGGGATGAAAAAAATTTTATGTTTTGGATTTATAAAATCCACGTTTCGAAATTGAGCTTATGTATTCGTGTAATCGCCTTTAGTTTGTGGCCTATCCTTTGCAATAAATAGAAATTATGTAATTTTCGATGGCGTTTTGGATACTAGTCTGTTTATGTGATTGTTTTTTGCATTTTTACCAACGATGAAAAACCACATCTCATTAATTAAGATTGAATCAACCTAATATTTATAAGAGAGTTAAGGGCAATATGTGACATTATTCCGAGAGGTGCAAGTGTAATATACCTAGTAGCTCGTTATTACTTTTAATCGTTACATAAATACCTACTTTATGATAATTAAGAGTAAAATTTGCTTTGTGATGTCCGTTTAAAATGGAGGGGCACTTGTGAACTGAACTGAATGAAATGTCATGTATGACTCGAGCTGTGTTGGTACATATGTTAAGTGTTGCATGGGGTTCCATGGAGCTGCCATACCTTTGTGATCAGTTTGAATACTTTTATATTGCTGAAAGAATGAAGTGTTGAGATAATGTTAAGAGTAGACCTGCTAGACTGTAACTCTGCGTACAACGTTGATTGGAGAAAGAAACACTAGCACACTTGTTTGGCCGTTATCCTTTACAATAATATTATACAAATTTTATTATATTATCAAATTTTTATTCTATTACTATTATTGTGATCCGGTGGCTTTATCCAATCAATTCTAAAGTTTAACTTACGCAAAATACTTTGTTAAAATTTTGTTTTCGACTAAATCATTGATATGAACTTATCATTGAAATACAGATGTTTGAATTTTTATATGGTCTATTTATTTATTGTTGCTTTGTTTTAAAAGCTTTATTGGAAGATTTAAAGCCTTTTAAGCAGTAAGTACATGAAGAATGTGTCTGAAACAATAATAAAGTACTTAATTGATAATTATCTATTTCTTTTACCTTACAGCTGATAAGCCTACTTATGTTGTCCTGATAGCTTTTGAACACAGAGTACACTAATAATACACTAGTTATAATCCTCAAAATATGAATGCCCCATAAACCCGACATTATACATTCTCCTTTACCAGCTTACGCATTTTGACACTGGTAATCCTTATGAAGAAACAATAGCACATCTGCGATCCGCGATGACAGCTACATTATCCACATTTATTACAATACGATATAATCAAAGAAAGTATTATACAAAATACTTTCTTTGATTATATCGTATTGTGCAGAATTAACCAAAGTAGCTATGCAGGTAATATAACTGAAAAGTTATTCGACCGGTTATAATGTACTTAGGGACTTGTGATTTATTACTTACAGCACAGCTAATTCGCAACTTGACTTACCGTAGAAACAAAAGAAAAACGTTAATTCACTCATGTCATAAAGTGCTACTGGCATGTGCGTTATGCAAGATACAAATTACATAGCACTTGTATGCTAAGTATTATGAATTATTACTATTACAAAATAAACTAATGCTTTCGGCTATCGTATCATCTACTTAACTAAAAGGTACCCAAACTGCACCGTAGAGAGCACAGGACCCTCCGTGATGCGCCCCTGACCATTTTTTTAAAATCGAATTAGCCCTTTACGTTCCAGGGTCACAGTAATTTGTGAGTTCCGCGAGAAATATAATACTAAATAACGCGTAAAATACGGAGCGAGCTTGAAAAATATAGTTTGGGAACTCCAGACTCCGTTTGAATGGAAATTCATAGATGCCTGTGTCTATTACAGGGGCCTAATAATCTGTTTTAGAAAGACTGCCTATTACTTATTTGTCCCTTACTTCCAATCCGAATGTAACTGGGCAACGCTTTGTAAGATTGGCTGTCAGCCCTTATGAGTTTTGTTTACCCTTTTCATTTACTCTAAACTACAGATGTGGTGCTGTGGGATCTGAACTTAGTTGTTACCGCCTAGCTCTTAAAGTCAAATACTGTTCGAAAAAAACGTTTTAAAAGCGCTGACGTGTGAATAGATATATGGAAATGCATTTGTTCTATTTTGGGACTTAAAACTAGCCCCGCTGATGTCGATTTTACTATGAATTTATCGCAGGCGGCTTTTCTTAAAAGAAAAACGCCTGATTATACGCAAGCCTGCGAGTGTCGAGCATCTAGATATTGTTTATATTTTAGCAGGCGCTGAATTATAATATTTCATTGGAGCGGTGGGAAGGAAGAGGAAGGCCAAAGAAGAGATGGATGGATTGTATAAGGAATGATATGGAAGACAGAGGAGTGAATGATACTGTGACGTTTGATAGAGGAGAATGGAAGAAAAAAACGTGTTGCGCCGACCCCAAGTAAAATGGGATAAGGGCAGGAAGATGATGATGGAGCGGTGGGAATGTTTTTCTAAAGAGCAGCGAGGAACAGTGTGTTTTTTTTTAAATTAAATTTGCTCTATCCCATTTTCGATCAGGAAAAAAGGTAACGGGGCAGCTGGAATATACCGAACTAAAAAGGTGTTCCCATGTTCCCCTAAACATTGACGTTATTTGCACTATTCATGCAAGAGCGAAGACGTGGATGAATCCATGACACTATTCACGCTTAGTTGGAAAAACAACAAAAATATAAAAAGTAGCTCTTGGATGGGTCCGTGAGAAAGTTTATGATCAAGAACACTCTAAAAAAAAACGACGGGTTGCACTCTGGGAGTGCCGGCAGAAGTGAAAACTTGAATAGTAATTGTTGGAAATATCTTGTGAACAGATTTTAGTAAAACTCGCAAAAATGGTTGACTTTTTATTCCAATAATTTTCCAATGTGACGTACATCTTTTATAAACAATGTTACCTAGCAACGAATGTATAATAAAGTCACACGAACATTCACGCAAGCGCCCTGCGCCGTCCTACGCTTTTTCGGTCAGGATCACGTGTCCTGACGCGAGTTTAAGATTTTATACCCATTACAGAAAAGTGCTCAACGCCGCTAAAGAAGTTTTCACTTCAAAAACTTTATTTATGCATCTGCATTATTACTTAGTTATATTAACCTTTTCACCGCCAAGCACTTCTATAGAAGTTCGGGATTTTCGTGCCACCAGCGCCACAACTTCTATAGAAGTTATTCATTTATTAAAATAAATTTACTGTAATTAAAAGCTTTGTTTCATTTTATTATTTAAGATAGTACTGTCTACTACCCTGTTTTTTATTTTTCTACACAAAATAAGCCCTAGTTTGTCCTAAAATCGGCAAAAACAGAAACTCCGAATTTTGTTTCTTTCCTCAGAACGCCAATCACTTCATATCAAGTTGGCCAGTGATGTGCCGTGAAATGTTGATTTCACCATTGAAATATTTATAAATACAGAAAGTTACGAATATCGAAAACATTTTGAGGTCAATAAAATATGAACTTAGTTATCTACTTCATTACAAAGGATAGTAGATGAATTTCGACCTTCAGGTAGATGCCGATACGTAATTGTAAAGTTGTTACTAATTCTTGTCGATAATTATTTTCCCATCTCTACAAAACATGTGGTCGTCTATGCAACTGTGCGCCACCGAGTGCCAAGAACTTCTATAGAAGTTAGTCAGTGACGTCATAGGCGAGCGGTTGTCAAGGTCACTTTGGCATAGTGCAGCACAAAATCAGATTCGCGCGCACGCATCTGAGAGAAAAATTAGTGAACTTGATTCAGACGAACTTTTAAAAATTTTGCAAGGTGTGGAATCGGACTCGGAGTATTTTTTGAACATTGAACCAGAAGATAATTCTGAGGTATGTCTAACTGGATGATAATAATAATGTTTATTTATCAAAGAGTAGGAATTCAAAAAGTATGTAAAATGTTCGGTGAACCCAGTATCTCCAGATGCACTGTAATTACAGTAGATTTAGGTACTGTTTTTGTACTCTATACACTATTATGGTAAATACAGTGTATGAAAGCACTGTAATTTAATTTTTTTTTGAAATTCTTTTCTGCTCAGCGTGATAGAATTTAAATATATACTACTTTCCATTTCAAAAAACAATTTAAAATTCTGCCACTTAGATACCTACGGTAAAAAATGTTGACTGAAGTTATTAAAAAAACACAGGAATAAACAAAAATAGAAGAAAGAAAGACCATAGACCCATCCCTGATCAGAATCGAATTCAACGTGCCCTCAGTACCAATAACTTGATATGAAGTTAAAGAATGAGATCACGAAACAAATAGAGATGTACCCCATTCCTTATAGTTCTAATTGAGTTATGTATTAGTTTCTTTGATACTCATAAATTATACTGTTTTTTCTTATTAAGGATACTGTGAAATAAAACAAATCTGGAAATATTTAATCAGTTTTTATTTATATTTATAAAATCAACTTTAAATCTTAACTTTACGCGTACAAATTTTATTCATCGATATGACGATATCCCCATCACTACTGTTTACTGTACATTTAGTTATACATTTATAGCTTGGCGCTGGGCGAGGCATTGCGTTTTGTGTACGTTGGCGGCGAAAAGGTTAATTTGCTTTAATAATCTATTCACATATAATCGACTAAAATGTCTGCCCATTCGCACATCATTATTTGACGTGATATGTCAAAAAATCAATCCAGAGGGCGCTCTAAATTGCTCGGCCACGTAAGTCAGGGTCGTATTTTTATTCCTTGGATATTTTAATTACATTATTTTACATGCTGTGATAATATGTGAGAATGATATAACAATACACAAGTGTTTGTGAAAAAATATTTGTCTGAATCACGTCCTGACTGCGGTAAGTGATGGCATTAAATTCTGTCCTTCCATCGCCCATCCGTCATTGTACCAGTGAATTAGCATGTTTTAATTAAATCCTTGTCGATATCAGCATTTTTATCACAATATAAACATTAAATCGTTTCCGGGGAACTTACCTTAAAGTCTTTGTTATTAGTCTCTAGCAGATTGTCACTAGAACGCAGTTATTTATTTCCAGATTGACAAGCCATGTCCAATTTACCACCAAATCCGTATAACAACTTTCCGGGACCGCCGCAAGTGAACGCTAATGCGGTACCGCCAGCGTTTAACCATAACCAACAGTTTGGTCAAGTGCCTACGAGCCAATTGCCGCCAGGATATGGCGCACTGAAACAGGACACAAACTCGAATAGTCCCCATCACGCACCGTCGTCATCAGCACCTCCGAATCATGTCTTACAAAATGTCAATAACTATAGCCAGAGTGCTAGTAGTTCACCTGCTTTCAATCAACCTGGGATGATGCCACCTATGCAGCATAGTCTGCAGTCCTCACCTATGAGACCACCGATGTCAACAGGTCCCAACTCTTTAACTAATCCCTTGCCTCCTCAAAATGCCCCACTGTCATCAGGAAGTCCCAGAACTGTGTCCAATGCCAACTCTTCACCCACTCCTTATCCTCCTAGCTATCAGCCTCCACAGCGTCAGATCAATGACAATGCTCCACCTCTTATTCCTTCTAGTCAAACTAGCCAGCCTCTTGTGAATGGCCCCCTTTCTTCGCAGCCTCCAGGTGGACCTCCTCAGGGCCAATACCCTGTTTCATCAAGTGCTTATAGCTCTCTTCCTGGAGCTAAGCCACCAACTTCAGGGTATGGTCCAGGATTAATGAATACATCCTATGCCCCTCCACCTGGATCAATTCCGAAGCCTCCAGGTCCTACAATGACAAGTCAACCTAACATCCCATTCTCTACTGCTCCTTTATCTGGTCCTCCAAGAAATAGTCCTTTACTACCGCCATCAACAAGTGGTCCTCCTGTTGGAATGCAAAGTTACAGTGGTCCACCAACAAGTCAACCTCTAGGGCCCCCTAGGCAGGCAGGCATTAATGGTCCTAATGCAAGTGGACCAACATCAATGCCTCTTGGTCCTCCAAAGCCTATGGGTCAACCACCTGGACCTATGGGCCAACCACTACCACCTATGAGTCAGCCACCAGCATCTATGGGCCTTGCAAGTGGTCCTCCAATGGGACCAGGCCCTGTCCAAGCACAATCATATCCAGGACAATATAAAAATGGTCCAGGAGGGCAACCAATAGGTCCACCAGGGCCGCCTACTGGACATATGGGGCCTCCAAGCACCTTCAGTGGTCCACAAAGTCTCCCAGGTGGTTCTCAAGTTCCACCTATGGGGCAACAGAATCTACCACCAATGGGACATCAAATGGGGCCACCACCAGGGCCTATTGTGCAGACAAGTGGGGCACCTAAGAGTAACATGCAGAATAGATATCCTCAAATGGCTCCAGCACCACCTGGAAATTATCAAACCAACCAGACACCAGCAATGCCCAATATGACTCAACAACAAGCAAACATTATGAAGCAGTTTCCGCAGCAGTATCTGAACCAGCAGATGCAGCAACTGAGTGTCACTAAACAGGGGTTTGACCAGCTGTGGGGCCACCATATGGTAGATTTACTGCAGTGTAAACATATATTGCCTGAATATCCTGAGGACCCTCCAGAGATAAAACTTCCTCATCAGTTTGCTGATTCATCCAACTGCAGTCCTGAGTAAGTGCTGATTTCATTATTTTATTAAAGCATGGAAAGTGTGGCAATAGTATTTTGTGTGACCTTGTTTACTTTTATTATCTATGTGTTGTGGTTTATAAAAAACTGCAAAGAGAGAATGACCTCAGAAGAGTGATTAAAAAAGAACAAATAGGTATTCATTTAAAAAATAAGGTATATCAGTTATTTTTATTTTTTCTCTTTATTTTTTGAGTTTTATCACACAGTGATAATGTCACCCAAAATACAAAACATTTAAACATACTACTTACATTTATGAGATCTGGTCTATCACAAATATCTAAACACTGATTGACATTAGAACTCTTACTAACCTCTCAGCCTCCTTCGACAAAGGGGCAGCTAGGATGCTGTTACAGGCTCCCTCTTCGCTTACCTCCCCAATCACATTATTTCTATATATTAGATTGATATAGTTATTAAAACAGTTATCCTCAAAGTAAGTAAGTGCGGTAGCTATACTGGTTTTATAATTATTCCTTAAAATTCAAGGAAAATATATTTTTTGTACTTAATTGGTAGCTAGCGGAGGTACTTATTTTCAAACAACCTGTATTTCCTTTTACCTACTTAACTATATTTAAATAAGGAATCTTCCCATCATTTCAAATGTATTATATATGTATTGTTTTAATGGTTGTAAATGAAGTGCTTTTACACTTCATTTAATTTTTTTTCTTTATAATTTCTTAATGTTATACTATGGCTTATATACCATGAAGATATAATTAATTGGAAAGCTTTGGTTTAACTATCAGCAATCTGTAACCACAAGAGAAATAATCCATTTTAGATTTTTCCTATTTTCAGTTATATTTCCTTTCTGAACAAAGAAATTGGAAATAACAGCTGATTATAGAATGTAATTTATGATATTTCAATACAGTATGCATTGTTTTCATCATACAAAGCATATTTTAATATTTATTTATTAACTTCTTTCTATTGTCTGGTCAGACAAGCGCTGTATATGTCACTCCCCTTATTTTTTTCTTTTCTACTTTATTTATTAGGCCATTACTCCTCATTCAAGCTTTAACTGACACACAAAGGAGGATGTTATCAGGAGAACAGATAAAGTCATGTCTACGGTTGGAGTGTTGTATAACATCAAATCTGTGATATGATTAAACGCACATATTTGTT
This sequence comes from Agrotis puta, assembly GCA_943136025.2. NCBI lineage: Eukaryota > Metazoa > Arthropoda > Insecta > Lepidoptera > Noctuidae > Agrotis > Agrotis puta. Next base: position 4,379,369 of record OW964168.2, read on the forward strand.
AGAAGGTCGTCTATTCGGCCTCATAGAAATAGTGTGTTAATTAATAACAGAAAAAGACAAAATAATACGCTAAATAGTTGAAATAACAATAAATTAAAATCAATTAGGGTTAATTAAGAATGACATAGTTTGATGACCCATTTTGGTAACAATAAATTTAATGATCTAACATTAATTAGTAATACTTCCTTCGTGGCTTCAATCCCTGAATAGATATTCATAGAACTTAATTTTATAATTTATATTAAAATGGTTAAGTATTTAATATAGATAGGTGCCTGGTTTAATATCATATATAAAGGAAAAAATATAGGAGCCATACAAAACTAATATAATAACTTCTCTCAAGTTCAACACTAAGAAATACTTAAAAAGATAACATTAAATATTTTTACTGTACAGATTACACTGTGTGTACATCATGAGAGATATATAAATATTATCAGTTTACTCACATTCAGCCACAAAATATATACATAGAAATATGGGTCTGACTGTCAATTATTGGAGAAATGACAGGAAGTTTTATTTTATATTCATTGTCATAGTCATTGTATATTTTTATGATTTTTTTTTTATTGTCATATAGCTGTTTTTCGCGGTATCACCTGGCTTTCTATTGTTATATTATAGCCTTTCTTGATAGACTATTTGATACAAAAAGATTTTGAAATTTAAACCAGCAGTTCCTAAGATTTGCGCATTCAACTAAACAAACTAATAAGCTTTACAACATTAATATAGATAAACTCGCGTTTGACCACAATCTCTCCTGATGTTAAGCAAAGATTTAGTCGATGGTGAAGCACGCTTGCATATAATACTATATTCTTTAAACATGTTTAACATTTTGATAAATATTTCCAGGGTCTTCAGATGTACTGTCAACCGTATTCCAGAGACGAACAGCCTTCTGCAGAAGTCGAGGCTGCCTCTCGGTATATTAATTCATCCATTCAAAGATCTCAATGTGAGTGTAAATTTTGAATATATGACCTCTTCTGCAGACGCATGTCAAAATCAAAATCAAAAGTCATTTATTCAAATTAGGCTGATTTATCAGCACTTTTTGAAGGTCAATTTTTACATAAGGATATATTGACCTTCAAAAACATACAATTTTTACAGTAGGATGTCATGTCATCTATGGTTTGTTTAATTATTTCATTTCTTCATTAAAAACATTTAAAGTGCAATAATAACTTTTTGTGTTGTTATATCTGTATCTGTTGAATTTTCGATCCTATTAACTATTATCTCATTTCAATCATGCAAGAGCTTCTGTTTTTAAAAACATATTAACCATCAATTTTGGTCGAACTATCTTTATTTGACTTTTAAAACCCGTACCTGTATTAGTATTAAGAAACCCTCGGTTTAGAGGTCGATCCATCCTTGACCAATTTAAAGGCAAAAACATTGGCCCCATTATCGATCGCGTACAGAATTTTAAATGACGTAATTTTGGCGCTAAAACACACATGTACGTACTAGTAGTAGGAAAACATCGATTTCCTTTCGTTAAACCAGTCAATGAATTATTGTGAAGGGAAATTGTGGGTATCTATGAATGGATATGTTTACATAACAAATCACAATCATGACTGAATGACTGTAATTATGTCTGTTTTTTTTTCCTAGGTATTGATCTTTTGTAACTGTCTGAGTCTATCTATATATATATATATATAAAAGGAGAACTGACTGACTGACATATCAACGTACAGCCGAAACTACTGGGGCTAGGAATGTGAAATTTTGCACACTTCTTCCTATTATAATGTAGGGGAGCACTAAGAAGGGGTTTTTGGAAATTTAACCTTTAAGGGGGTGAAAAGGAGGAATTAAGAAAGTACGTAACCCACGCGGACGAAGTCGCGGGAAAAGTGCTAGTCTCAAATACATCCTACCATTTGTACTGCCTGCCGGGGTCGCGGGACTGTCTCATCATGTAACCGTGGCCCTGGAACATAAAGGGCTATTGAAGGATCATCATGGATTTTAGTCTATAAGTCTGACAGTCCTTCGCGCTCCGCCCAGAGTAGGAGGACTCATTTGATGATTTTACAATGATAAAAAAAACCATTTGTACTACTTCTCTTAAAATTGATGGCAATAATTGAGCGGAATAGGAAGTTACAGTAATCAAAAACTCAATTACAAATGTCTAATAAAAAAATATCAACTTTACTGGCATGTTACTCATTTATGGTCTCTAAAATTCAGTAATTATAGCCATCACGCAAGCTTATTTGTTTCGAGTCAATATCAAATCTTTTAGCTCCACGTTTATTAAAAGAGGTACACAATGACTCACAAAAATTTCCCATTAAAATATTAGTTTGTTTTTTTGTCAACTTTACATTGAGTTGTGTATTTTTTTGCGATTAATAATGACCAACACTATTTTACATAATCTCATGTTAACTGGTAGCATAAAAACATTCTAGAAAGAATAAATATTCTCTTATGTATTCTTTGTAACATAACTGTGCCTATAAATAAAACAATAAAATGGATTTTTTATAGTGGTTCATTTCTATCACTCGTGTTTTGTATGATTTTCTATGCAAATTCAAGGCATTTGATAATGTAAAAAACAGTTGATTCATCGTAATATGGTATGGAAAAAGAGATGTATCAATCATTGACATCGAATGAAACGAAATATTTATTTTTGGGCATTGTAGGTATGTACAATCGACAAAGTTGAATCATGACCCACCATAAGCATACGTTATAAAACATACATATCCATGGTAACGACTTTGATCTTTGTCAATTTGACGGATTCAAACGATTTATTGTCAAAATGGGTCATGATCCAAATTTGTCGATTGTACAATCAACAACAAAACAACAACGGTTAAAAAAAAACATATTATTAAATTGGCTTTCAAAAATTATTTTCTCCTGCCTCCTTTTCTTTTATTCTTTTCCCCATCCTCTTCTCTTTGAATATATGTATCCAACGTTTATTGGGTACGGTTCACAATGATATCGACGGCGAAAATATCAAATATCGTAGGGTGCCTTTATACATAGCAAGCGGTCAACACTGGAGAATGCCGTATGTGATCGCGATTCTCAGAGAGAACAAAAGAGAGAAAGAGAAAGGGGGAGATAGATAGTGAGAGAAATGGAGGATATTCGAAATTCCAACCATTGTTACTTCAGAATAAAGTCAATAATTTATAAATACTCCCCATCTGTTTCCAGCATTTGCCGGTAATCCAGTGCGCGACGATTGTGCGGTGTCGCGCGTGCAGGACTTACATCAACCCGTTCGTGTACTTCGTGGACGCTAAGCGGTGGAAGTGCAATCTGTGCTACAGGGTCAATGACTGTGAGTACCATTGTGTCAATAAGTACACATCTAGAAGTTTATAACCCTGGTTTATACAACGGTATATTTTCTTCTACAGTTATAAAAGAGGAAAAGTTTGTTTGTAGGAGAAAATCGCATCTATTTTATGTTAAAACTAGTTTCTGCCCACGACTTCGTTTGCGTCATGTTTTAGCATAAAACCCTCAGGTGTAATGTAGCATCCCACCGGAAGGTTGTGCGACCTTCTGTAAAGATGACCTTGACCCTGGAACGCAAAGGGCAACTGAAGGAATGGTGAATTTTTAGTCGGTACCTACACATAAACTTACAGACAAATCTTATCTCTTCTAATATTATTAATAGCCAAGAAATTTACTTTCAGGAAGTCTCCAGCTGATGAAATCTTTAGTATTTAATTTATTTTGAGACATTAATTAATATTTTTATTGCATGCGTCAGATGCAGGCAAACGCTGCTGACCTTACAAAGAACATCAATAACATTTAATGTGCATATTAAAATGCAGCCTTTGTAATTTCTTATCTTTATACATTATCTTACTAGCAACATAAGTTGGATTAGCACGGTTAAATGTAAGATTTGTCCCCTTTACTTCCAATAACTCGATTCATTTTATCAAGTGACGCTTTATTTATTTACATGTTTATACATAGTTGCCTAGTTGTCCATATCTAAATGTTTATAACCAGATAGACAGAAAGAAACTTAGGCATTGTTAGCGCAGTGACTGAGCATTCAATGTTGCGCAGCGCATCGCAAGTTTCGATTCCCGCACGGAACAAAAATTTGTATGATCTACAAGTAGTTGTTCCGGGTCTGTGTGTTTGTTTAAGTGAGCTTAAATGTTTATCAATACACCCTGGGTACAGGAGAAATGCCTAGTATGGGGCAGTTTAAAACAAAACAAGTTCATGCCAGTCACCGCCAGTAGGGAGTTACACTGCGAGTTTTAGCCGTTAGTGGCGCTATAAGCGCATAACGTAAACAACGTCAAGTGTAGCTTCGAGTGTGTAGTGTATGTCAAGTTAGTCATTCAGTTAATGACATCATGCTCTGGTAGCGCCATCTGAACAAAGCTTTGCAAGAAACCTCCTTTTGACAAATGTTAAGAACATAATACAAAAATGCCTATATACATATACCTATATACTAGTACTATAAAAATGTAGAATGACGGCAAAAACATGTATAGTTCAAAGATCACGATGATCAAATTAATAAAAAATCTTTGGACTGGACACGTCATTGTTATCTTAGTCACTTAAAATGTGTTTACGTTATCAAATTGCAACGGATTCTTATAATTTAATAACATTATCATACCCGCGTTGGAATCGGGTTTACCCTACTCGAGTATTGGGCAATCCTTCTCTGTAATCAGTTCTGGAGTTGCGACACTGGAAATTTGAATTGTCGCACGCATAATGGGGGCATTGTACGTGTTAATGGATTATCTACTTTAAGCACTGAACTGAATGTTGCAAATTCAGCAGCTTATACTGGTAGGGCTATTCTGAATCGAATAAAGAAATTACTACTACTTCAAAGTAAGCAATATATTGTTCCTCTGACATTACTGACAGATTTTTTACTTTACTGGGTCGTTTTTTTTTGCGCCACTTATTCTAACTAACTAATTATTTATAGGAAGTGGTGAAAGGCTGTCGTTTTATGTGCATTTCCAATTGCGTGGACAATTCAATGCAATATTTTTTTTAAATTGCTAATTCTCAGCCATTATTTTATACTAGAGTCGTCCAGGGGCCGTTTAATCATAATTCATTTACCATAGGCATATTATAAAAACATTACCTTTCGCCACTCCTCCACATACTAGGATCAATTTAACTCCATTCGGGTATCCAGTTTTTGCTTCAATTCATGGATATTGATTCAAATAAACGATTTAGTTCTTCATTTCGAAATCGCATCCCGTAACATTTTTTGATCAAATAGCGCACACGCGTTCTTGGAATACAGTTAAACTTTATCATTAAATAATCTCCCTTATCTAAATTGGTTACTTTAAATATTTACTAAGTACCAGTCTTTATTTGTTCTGATTATCTGATATTTTAGTACTATCAATAAATTAAATCTCTTTAAATTTACGAAAATAATGAAATCATTCTGATGTTGCGTGATTATTTGTTTAACAATTCAAAATGAGGCCCTTCTCGATTGTTTCTTAATAGTGTTTAGGTAAACTGTTACATAACTAAATTACATGGTTTTTTTAATGCCTTTGCACAGTATCCATTTATTTTTATTAAAGAGTTTATTATGTCCTCCAATTTCCTTCAAACTATGTAGAAATAATTGATTATAACATCGACAACAAGAAATAATTTAACAAATCAATGTTTTCCTGAGTTACGCCACGCACGGGCAAAAGCATGCGTAGCATGACTAATGCTATCTCTATTCTACCAAGAAAAGACAGTGTTATTTCTATACATTTTTTTATTGCCTTTATTGACTTTATGATGATTGATATTGATTGATACAAATCGTTCTACCGTCTTGTCTATTCTTCCATCGACAAAACCCACAGTTACTACAGTGTCCGTGCTAGGCGTCACTGCTAATCACTACATAGTATAAAACAAAGTCGCTTCCCGCTTTCTGTCCCTATGTATGTTTTGATCTTTAAAACTACGCAACGGATTTGGATGCGGTTTTTTAATAGATAGAGCTATTAAAGAGGCAGGTTTTTATGTATATAACATGCTTAATATAGTAGAGATTGCACCTGTGTGAAACCGAGCGGGTCGCTTGTAAATAAATGTTCTGTTTTCCGCTCCCAGTGCCAGAAGAGTTCCAGTATGACCCGGTGAGCAAGTCATACGGCGACCCGACGCGACGCCCGGAGATCAAGTCCGCCACCATCGAGTTCATCGCGCCCGGCGAGTACATGCTGCGACCGCCGCAGCCGGCCGTCTATCTATTCCTGTTTGATGTCTCACAGATCGCCAGGGAATCTGGATACTTGCAGGTACTGACTTAGCCTACTGTATTAGATCCTAACTAATATTATAAATGCGAAAGTAACTCTGTCTGTCTGTCTTTCTGTCTGTCTGTCTGTCTGTCTGTCTGTCTGTCTGTCTGTCTGTCTGTCTTTTCTTCACGCCTAAACTACTGAACCGATTTGTGTGAAATTTGGTACAGACATAGTTTGGAACTTGAGAAAGGACATAGGATAGTTTTTATTACAAAAAAATAAAAATAAAAAATAAAATGTATGAAATGCTCTAACGGAGTATGGATAATTCCTGAAACTCTCAATAGATGGCGGTGATCGTTCAATGGTGTCGATCGTTACACGAGTTGTCACTATGGATTGATAGATGACGTTGGAACCAAAATTGTACTTATTGTCGGTTGTATGATAGTTTATGTGGACTGGTCCTGTTTCGTAAATTTTAAATTGTTCCGTTGTATAATTGGTGTTCCTGTGATGCTTATGAGAAACTATATAACTAGATCCACCATACGGTTACAAATAACCTATTTAGGACGGAATGTCATTAAAGCCGTTATTATGACTGGGATGGCAAAAGGCGAAACTTTTATTATTCCCCGTATTCCCATCATTCCAACTGATTTGCCATTCCGATTCAAAAGAGTTCAGTTTCCGCTGTAAACTGCGTTTGCAATGACCATAAATAAAGCCCAAGGGCAAACGCTAAAAGTTGCGGGGGTACATCTTGAAAAAGACTGTTTCTCCCATGGACAACTCTACGTTGCGTGCTCAAGAGTGTCGAAACCACAAAACCTTTATATTTTTGCAAAGGATGGCTAAACTAAAAACGTGGTAAACAGAAATGTCTTGGTGTAAGAAACTTTCATAATCTCTAAAATCTAAAATAATAGAAAATTTGTCAAGGGAGAAACAGTCTTTTTTCCTTTTGGACTGAAATGTCAAATCAGTAGAATGATGAGAAAATAAGGAGGGGTGAGAAAATAAATAGGGAAGGGTCATAATATATAATAACAATTTCGCCTTTTTCGATCGGCAAAACGGCTTTAATGCCCTAAATGAGTATACATCTCTTAAATTCAAACGCAGAGCTCATTATGTTGATTTTTGAAGAGTTCCCTAGAATATCCCGCGAGATCGGGAACTATGTGGGTAAAACCAAAAATCTGCTGGAAGTCACTATTCCACGCGAACGAAGTCGCGGGCAAAAGCTAGTTACTTTATATAAAATGGCTTTGCTCTAGAAAGGTCTATTGAAGGAACACTGTAGCTTTCAGTCAGTACGCTACACCCCAGGGTGTAGCGGAAGGGACTGTCAGACTCGTATGCTAATTATTTTACTAACGTATTTCTTATTTTATTGAATTGTCGATTCACGTTTGACCACTATCTCGCCTGATGGCAAGCAACGACGTGGTCGACGGTGAAGCACGCTTGTCTAGAAGTTGCCTGTTTCAAAACTTACATGATGCAAGTAGACTCAATCTTTGTTTTTTCTGTCAACCCTCTGTCAGTGTTCCCGAATACATACAACCCTAATCTTTTCAAAGATAGAGTGAAAAGGCTTTTTCTGGGATAGGATAGGATTGTCTCACTCATCTGGACTAAAGCCAAGAGCAAACCCATCACAAATAAATAAATAAAAAATCAATGTGTCTCCCAGCCCTGGGACACGTTGTGTTCCACGCGCGCCTCAAATAGTGTCAGCAAAAATGACGATCTAGAGGGCTAAAGCCTGCCGGGGTCGTGGGACTCACGAATTACCGTGATTCCGGACCGTAACGGGCTATTGAAGGACACCGTGGATTTTATTCAGTACGAGTCTGACAGTCCCTCCCGTCCTGCCCTGGATAGGAGGACTCATTTGATGATTTTACCACGTAAAAAAAAACAGGGTCCCAAAAGGTGACGATAGCAAAATCGTAATAGATATGAATTGCCATAAAATGATTCTACATCTATTATCTGTTGCTATTTGCTTGAGAAATAGTATGAAGTGGCCTAGACTTGTTTACTCTATCGGCCATCATACAAAATTATTTTTATTCCCTTTCCATTACAATAACTCCACATATATTTCTACAGGTGGCCTGCGACACATTGAAAGCGCACTTAGACGCGCTTCCAGGCGACACGCGCACACAGATCGGGTTCATCTGCTACGACGCGCACGTGCACTACTACCTCATGAGCGAGGGACTCACCAGGCCTAAGGAGATGACTGTACTTGATATTGATGGTAAGTTTACTTTTTTATCTATACATATATGTAATAAAATGGTAAGAAAGTCAAAATTGTACATTGTTTTTTTTTAAAATAATACTTGGGGTGTGATCAACAATCGATACCGAAGCCAAAAATATAGTTTTGAGATAATTTGTCTGTTTGTCTGTATGTATGTCCGGGATAAGCTCAAAAAGTACTGCATGGATTTACTTCAAATTTGGCACGAATATTATTAAGAAGTTGGGTCAACATATAGGCTACATATTACTCGAATCTTCTTTGACGGCACGATTAGCGCAGTGGCTGAGCAATTGGACCTGTGCGCTGCGTGTCGCAGGTTCGATTCCCGCACGGAGCAACTATTTGTATTATCTACAATTAGTTGTTTCGGGTCTGGTCGTTTGTATATGTGAGCTTATATGTTTGTAAACGCACCCACGACCCAGGAGAAATTTCCAGTTTGGGGCAACCATTAAAAAAAATCCATGCAATATACTGCGCTGGACGGTTACATTTATTCTAGTTGCAACTTTGTAAATGATAGATTTTCCGTGAATGCCGATGATCTCTATCATTTTCTCACAAAATGCTATCAAAAGCGTTCGTTATTTAACAAAAAACCTTAAATCTTTTCGCAGATGTGTTCCTCCCATCTCCGGAGTCATTGCTAGTAAACCTGGGCGAGCGTCGCGAGCTAGTGAAGGAGCTGTTGTCCGTGCTGCCACAGCGGTACTCCACGCCCGCCACGCCCGCGTCCGCGCTCGGGGCCGCGCTGCAGGCTGGGTACAAACTTATGGTGAGATACTAGAAAATATCTTGTTATAAAATGCTTCATACAATTTTCTCTTCTAAATACATGGCTCTAGTGGCAAGGATAAAGCTCATATATTCTGAGGTCTAAATAAATCCATTTGCTCAAAAGCCATGGGATACCAAATTAAATGTGTTTACACTGTAGGTTTTTCAGCTCTTGGCACAAAAATCTTTCAATAAGAACTAGTTTAGTTACAACGATGACAGCATTTTTGGGATACCAACCTACCTACACAAAGTTGTGCAGGCGTAACTGCCCGTTCACGAATTTAAGCCTTTGTCAAACAGACAGGCGTGACGAATGCGAAGCGAGGCGTTTTTATTTGTAATGTATGGAATTGTTTGAATCCAGTCACATAGAAAAGCGAAAGCGATCCGATAGCGTGACCAAACTATTGACGTCTCGGATCGGTTCGTTATCGCTTCAGACTCGCCTGTCTGTTTGACAAAGGCCTTAGTCTAGGCAGTGCTTGCATGGCGCGAGTACTTACCGCTTTGGTTCGTGGCGTCGCTCTCGTTTGGTTGTACTTTTGTTCCCGCCGCTCTTAGCGACGCTGTAGCGATGCGTTACAGAAAACCGCGAACGTTATCGCTATGAGCGGCGTGTCGTGGCGTGTTTCAAACATTTGTAAACATTTAATCTTACCGCTCCCTGCCCTGTACTAGGTCGTGTCGTAAACAGGTCGTTAGGGCTAAGATAACTAATTAAATTACGCCTAGGATGTGTGAACCTAAATTAATATCAATATTTTTTTCAGGCTGCTACCGGAGGGCGCATCACAGTGTTCCAAACATGTTTACCGAACGTTGGGCCTGGAGCGTTACAAGCAAGGTAAGCTACAGCTTTTTTTTTTTAAATAAGAACTTGATGTTTACACAATATCAAGTTCTGATTAAAAAAAGCCTGGGCAGCTAGCATACATAACACGAATTTTAGTATAGTCTACTTGTAAGTTCCATGATCGCAACTCATGCGCGACTAACGCTGGTAGGTTGTAGGTAACTACAAAATACAATTAATAATCTCTTTAATGTTTATCCAGAGAGGATCCTAACGCGCGGTCCTCCAAGGAGGTAGCACACCTGAACCCCGCGACAGACTTCTACAAGCGACTGGCGCTGGACTGTAGCGGCGCACAGATCGCGGTAGATCTGTTCCTACTCAACTCGCAGTACGCCGACCTCGCCACCTTGAGTACGTATATTTTCTAACATCACTAGTAGGTAATACTCGTAAACGGCGTGCGTTTCTGACTACGGGATCTAAAATGGCCGCTTTAGCAGCGTTGCCAATATCAATGTTGCTTAAATTAGAATAATAAAAGAATATTTCATGTTACGAATTTTGTACATTTTATACAAAATTCGTAACATGGAATAATCTATCCTATTGCTCAAGCAATAGAGTAGATCATTGAGAAAGAACAATTTTGGCAACGTTGATAAATTCTCTGAAGACGCAAGAAACGCCGCGGCAACAGCAGGTTTTTATTATTTTATAGCTCTAGACTACTCTAGAGCATAAAGTTGAACATCTATTACAAACTCGTCGACGAGCTTGTCATTGTGAGTTGTAGAAAATAGCACAGCAGACATATAAAATTGGACTGCGCGAAAGGAGACGTAAGGGTCGTAATTGGTCGTTTATAAGGGGTGAGAATTTATGTGTGTTATAAATGAATTACCACTATTTTCAACATGGAAAATCTTGAAACGATCACAACTGTTGCAACTTAGTTGACATCGGGTCGAGTTGCTTTGTTCAAAGCGAAAAAAGACTAATAATGTCATTTTCGATATTACTTAATTTATATGAGCTACTAGCTGACCCTCCGATCTTCGTAGCGCCACAGAATCAATACTACTACACTACTAATACTACTACTACTACTACATCATTTGTTACAAAAAATGTGATAAATGAAGAATCGCTCGACCGATTTTGTGCAAACTTCACGTAAACCATCTACTAAATAGTCCGAAGAAAGCCTAAACATTTGGTTTAGATAGGTGAGCCCGTTCTTGAGTTATAAAATTACAACGAAAAGTGGCATTGATTTTTATAAATTACTAGCTGTACCCTACCACGCTTCGCTGTGGCACAAGAAAACAGTTTTTTCACGATCACGGATATGTGACTGATGCAAAAAATAAATAAAAACAATCCTTGATGCGGATTATATATCATGCTAAAATTTCAGCTCAATTGGTGCAGAGCTTTTTGAGTTTTTCAAGCATGCACAAACCAACATAACATTTATATAATACAACATTATTTTTTGTTTATGCGAAACCCGATACACCTGTCTAGTATTTTTGTGTAAATGTACAAAATTTTATAACCGTATATAAAAAATCACAAGGTTATAAGTTTGTATATTACCTGGTTGTCCGTTCAAAAACATGCTCATTTCGCGGGACACCCGCGTAAACCGCGTCTCCTGTGTTATACACTCGTGATAATAGCTTGGCACCGCACGCTGATTGTATTGTAATTAACTGGTAATAAATTTTAAGTAAATATTTTTGGTAAAAAATATATCATGGTGTAAAAATTATTGGAATCGAATCAGTTACTGATTCTGAACAAACTATATTCAGGTTTCGCATATACTAAAAATAATGTTGTATAGATATTTTTTGTTTAGGTTGAACTTAGCAACTAATCAACCTGTAACACCAAAAATATCGCATTTACATTGAAGTATTCCAATAATAATGTGCTAACAGACAAATGATGTGACTCATTATTTTATTGTGTAGCTACATGTTGTGTATAATATTTGCATTGTTTTTCATCGGAAATGACACCATGTTTGTGGAATGTAAATTATGTTGTATAAACAATAAATTCAATGATAATGTTTTTATTTTATATCCATTTGAATACTTTACAATTCTTTGTAACGTAAAATAAAAAGAATGTTTTTTTTTAATGCACAAAATGTCATTTATCTGTATTCATCATTTGCCTGTTTTTGTTCCAAGTTTGTTGACTCTATTAACTAAACAATATGTGAACAACTTTATTCTTGTCGTGGTGTAAACTTGTGAAGTCACTTCTATGATTTTCAAGGGTTATTAGAAGATTCTTTAATATTACCATCATGCCTATTGATCTTTCTAGGTATGATTAAAAATATAAACATACCCTTAAAATGAACACATTTATCTGTTATGTTTAAAACGGAGTCTCACTGAAGTTCAAATTACTGGTTTAGGTAACAATTGGCTATTTGACTGAAAAATTCTAAATAGTCCGTCAGTTATGTTATCAAAAAATATTCGACCCGTAATTTTTCTTTTGTGACGTAAACCAATATTTACTGAGATATGATGCTTTAAAAATTACCAATGCGTCGTAAATTAGTACATTTTTTACTGAATTCTGACGTCACGAGCCCTCACTCTCCAGTTTTGATGCGTTATATCATGGTAAATATTAATTGATTTTAAAAAAGAAAAAATACGTGTCCCTTGTTTTTCAAAACTATAAATGACTAATTAGATTTTCAATTTATTGATGGTGTCAAATAGCCAACTGTAACACATCCATATGTCCGTCCAGGTGGTATGAGCAAGTTCAGCGCGGGCACGGTGTACCACATCCCGCTGTTCCGCAGCTCTCGCGCGGCCCAGGCCGGACAGCTCGCACGCATGCTCACCAGGTACCTCACCAGGAAGATCGGCTTCGAAGCTGTCATGAGGGTGCGATGTACCAGGTATGTAAACGTCTTGGGATGACTGTCACTCCATGTAACCTAATGGTATCTTAACTTTTGTCAAATGACAGTCTTCACGCAAAAATAAGTCTTTATCAGTCTTCTGTTCTATGGTTTATAAGCCATTTTGCTTACTTTGTCCTCTTTAGAGTCTATACACTGTTAGACGGTGTGAATAAATGTATAGCAACATCTATGATTCCAGATACAAACTAGACAACTTATATCGCAGAATCAAAGTAATGCTATAAAGAAAAAAATAAAGTTTTGCCCACCATACCCAGAAACCATCTATTCCCTTTAAAAAACGAATCAAACACCATTCACTCAACATCTGCGCGTGCGCACATGCGCAAGAGTCTGTTATTGGCTTTCCCAACATATGAAAACACTGTGTCAATTGAGTATTTTTTTCTTGACAGAGGTATAGCGATCCACACGTTCCACGGCAACTTCTTCGTCCGCTCCACCGACCTACTGTCGCTGCCCAACGTGTCTCCCGACGCAGGCTTCGGCATGCAGCTCACTATCGAAGAGTCTCTGGCAGATCTGCAGCAAGTGTGCTTCCAGGCAGCGCTACTCTATACGAGCAGTAAAGGTAAGTTTACAATAAATTATCAGTTCTTTGAAAATATGTAGATAAGGTCACCTTTGTGAATGTAATTTTAAGTTTTGTTTCCTTTGTAAATTTTGTGCACAATAAAGAATATATATTTAAATATAAAGAATATATATATAAATTGTCTAGTTTAGATAGAAGATACCTTGATTGAAGGTTGCCAGTTATAAGGAGAAACCTTTAGCCCAGCAGTTAGGCAGCAGTTAGGTTACGCAGGTTCAATATTACAAGTAAAATATATGACAATGTCGTCGCTTGACAGTATTTCCATGAACGTACACAGAGCAACGAAACTTATTTTTCTGAGTCGAAGTGATGCCGCGTTCAGAATGAATACCATAATGTCTCGAGACTAGCTAATGTAATGTAACTGGTTCGTTTTAGGCGAAAGAAGAATACGTGTGCACACGATGGCGCTACCGACGGCAAGTAATCTGACAGATGTGCTACATTCTGCCGACACACAATGTATTATAGGACTACTTAGTAAAATGGGTAAGTGTTTTAAATTGATAAGTGTTTTAATAGTTATTTATGCAACTGTTGTATAATCAGGGGTATTAAAACACGAATGTGGGTGATAATAGTATCACATGAGTGTTTTAATACCTAATTATAACAGTTGCATACAAGACTTTATCTACAATCATGATGTTAATCCTCTATAAAAGATTTTCATACCATAGGGTGTTGTACAGAACTATGTAAATTCAAGATGGCGGGAAATAACACGATAAGACGAGAATCCGAAATCACGAATTAGTCTACAATTTATTGTTCTTTTTTCAAAATTTTTGCGATCTGTTGGTGAAAATGTCATTGCATGAGAATGTTCTTTTTTTGAAATTCATAATATCACGCGTTTGGATGATATAATGATCATAATATCATTGAGTGTTTAATGTTGGCAATAAGCTAATTGTTATAGGTTCTTTTATAGAGGATTAATAGCATGATAGTAGATAAATTAAATTATAGTCTTTTATGAAAAATCGGACTTGCATAAAAAAGTTTCGGCAATTAAATGGGATAAGTGACTAATGAGTCAATGGCGGTACTTAGTTTCATGAATGCCAATTTTAAAAAATTTCAGGTTCTTTAAATCAATTTTGAGTTGTGGTGATTTGACACAGCAAGGCGGCAAAAATGCATTTAGTCGCCCGCCCGGAATCTGGCCGGACAATGTCTATAGCATCCGTTCTTTTTTTCTTTCTAAAACCGTATTACTCCTTATCCCACAGCGGTAGACCGTTGCATGTCGGCGTCAATGTCGGAGGCTCGCGAGGCAGTGATGAACGTGGCCGTGGACGCTCTGTCTGCCTTCCGTCTGTCACAGAACTTGCCGGCCGGCTCCATGAGCTCGTCGTTACACGCACCCATGTCGCTCCGGCTACTGCCCATGTATCTACACGCGCTACTCAAGAGGGTAAGTTATACTTTTAGTGATAAAACTGCTATGATCCCCTTCAATTTGTGCCTGTTAATCCTGTACGTCCCCACAGAAAGCGTTCCGCACCGGCACGTCGACCCGGCTGGACGACCGCGTGGCCGACATGTGTTCGCTGAAGACCGCGCCGCTGGGAGCGCTGCTGCGCGCGGTGTACCCGGACCTGTACCCGCTGCACCAGCTGAGGGAACATCTGCCGCCGCCGCGGGACGACGACGAACAAGTGCCCGACCCGCCCAGGCTGCAGCTCACTGCTGAGAGGTACCACATCAGTATACAAGGACGTCCTACTATCTGGGTTTTCCCCAACTTTGTTGGAGTCGACTTCCAGTTTTGCGCATGCATCTGAATACCAGTATTTTAGATGGAGCATCTACCTATACACTTCTCCACTATCCAGTTAGTACTGGGCAATAGGATAGCCCTCGATAAGACTTATTGACGGACTTTTGGACTTACTTGTACCGATCGTCACAGAGATTCGATATGACCGGATGGTCACCCAACCTTGTACCAACTTCGGAAATCATCATTTAACTTTAAAAATTGACAAGTGTCTTTCAATTAAGACTAAAAAATAAGTAAGTAGTCGAGTAACGGTAGTTATCCTTAAAGTTAAATGAAAATGTGTATATTTCTTAAAATATTTTAAACACTTATATATTAAAAAGTATGTAGTAAATACTTTTTAAGTAGAAAAACGTTTAAGAATGGAATGAAAGATTTGACCTTGTCGGGCAGGACTGTGATGGTCTCATAAGTAAGACGTCCAGAGTACTGATTCAGAGGTCGGTTTCAGTCCTGCTTGCAATCATTATTTCTATCCACAAAAAAAACACTACCATTATATTTAAACTTTTCTTTCCAACAGGATAAACGTGTCAGGCGCGTACCTGCTGGACGACGGTGAGACCATGATCATGTACGTGTGCCAGGCCGTCAGTCCCGCCTTCCTGTCGGAGACCTTCGGCCTCACGGCCTTCTCCCAGCTGCCCGACGAGCTGCGCACTCTGCCGCGGCTGGACACGGAAGGAAGCGCGCTGCTGCACGCCTTCATCGAGAAGCTCAACGACGACCGGCCGTATGCCTCCGACATACTTATATTGAGGTGGGAATGGTTTCATCAGCTTTTGTTTCTGTTAACTCTAGCCAAAAAACGGTTGTTGTAAACTTACTACAAATTTAAATCTCCGCGAAGAAAAGTATGTATAAATTTGCCAAAGGTTTTTGTTTTTTTTTTTAATTTTGGTTATAGTAAATTCTTCCTATGTCATTTTTCCGCACGGATAGCAGAACAATTAAATAATAATATCCAGCACAAAACTACCGAAAAGCAGGACACAATGTGGAATTTGATCAGAAATTACGAGGAGAACAGGATCAATACTTTTTTTTGTGGCGAATTAAATTTGTGGCAAATTTACAACACCCCACAAAAAAGACCACCTAAAACAAATAATTTATATTCCACAGAGACAATTCCCCATCACGAACCTTATTCACGGAGCGACTAGTCGAGGACCGAGTGGAGTCCGCGTTCTCCTACTATGAATTCTTACAACACGTGAAAAACCAAGTGAAATGAGTTTGTGACAGCCAAGTGACTTTAACATGGGACTGCAAGGCCCGAGTGATCCGACGGACTACACACGTTAGCTAGCACCGCGCCGGTACGGTACGCCGCGGTACGCCGGCCCGGTGCGCCACAACGCCGGCCCGGTACACCACTACGCCGGCCCGGTACACCACTACGCCGGCCCGGTGCACAACTACGCCGACCCGGTTGCCGGACCACGGATGACACGACACTGCCCTACTAACGATAAGAATTCTATTAGCACTTCTGGTTTTCGAGTTTTATGAAAACTGGTGGTAGTGGTAATGTAAAAAATTCGCACATAATCCAAAAACATAATATAGTATTTATTTCAAAATTAACGTGTCTGGTCCTAAGACGTGTATATTGGTTAGGTTTAGTTAGCTACTGGCCGATAATATTCGCTCTCTCGATCAATGTCGAACAATAACATAGAAGAGTATTAGTACGAGGCTATAAATTATATTTTTTTGTTGTAAAAAATGATAACTTATTGTAACAAATAACGAAAGAAATGCTTCCAAGCTTCTAAATTGTAAGGAGGTTAAGGATTACATGTAAGTTTTTTAGGTAGCAGACAGCATTTGAATTGTGAAGACGGGTTCAAGGGTCGTTTGTGTGTACGAAGACCTGCGTTGATCGAGTGTTCTTATTTCGATTACTGATGCGTCGCGCCCGGAAGTATAGGGAATTTTGCTAGTAATGTAAATTAAGTAAAATCCCTAATGATCCCAATATTTATAAAAAGTTTTCCCAAGAAAAGAAAGTGTTCCCGGAAATGGCGTATCACTAGTTACTATTCATTTGGCCCAATTCTCATAGGTTTAACTCCACTTTAGTTAGAGTCTCGTAACATCACAATTGAGATAAAAGCAAGAAGCGACAATATAGGTATTTTTATGTGAACTCGAGCCAGAAGCGCTATTTGTTATAAATTGTCAAAAACTGTAGTAGTGTCGTTGATTTGTAAAATACTAAAGCCGCGCGATTTGCTTTATCACTGTACAGCGTGTTTTTATTCTTTTATTTGGTAAACAAATATGGCGAACTGAGATTTCGATTTTATGAATATTTATGAGTTTCTGTGGTAATCACGAAACATTATTTGATGTAAAGCCTCATTTGGACGATGCAAGAAATTGCATGCATGGTTGACTACATTGCGGAGTATTAATGGACAATAAATTCAGTTGATCAAACAAAAACCGCAATGTATTGAAACTTGCATGCAAGTTATTGCGGCGTATAAATAGGTTTGAATTCATACCGTAAGGTGAGAAGTCACTCCTAATGTGGAGTGTATGATTGAAGTGACTATGAAATTTGTACCATGTTTGTTTACTAATTAGGAGCCATAAGAAAAACACACTGCGTACATGTATGTTATCGCAATATTATGTAATTTTACACAAGAATGTGAGAACAATGAAGTATTTTACTGAACATGTTATAGTGGAATCATCTCTGTTACGCCAGTTCCAAGTTTGTTTTTAAAATATATTTTTATTTCTTGGACTTCTAGATTTTTATTTCAAATGATATTTGCCTTAAAGGTGGGTCATTTATCGGATTGTTAAACTGTATTATGGTATAAAAAACCCTGAATGAAACGTGAAAAACAAAACATAACTTTATAGCAATAATTATCAAACATAATTTCGAAGTTATGAAATGTTGAAAGTCAGTAAAATTATACATTAATTAACTTTGTGATGGGATATCTCTACGGTTTTATTTGTATGCATGTTTGTATAACTGTGTGGTCGTTCGCGGAGCAAAACATACGAGACGAGAAAAAAGGTTTAAAGGGTTTGTAATGTTAAGAAAGTTTATTATAAATGAATTGATTCCAAAGGTTATCGTGTATTTTGTTCCGCATCGCTGACTGACGTCGTCTGTTCCCGTGTGTAGTGTACAAAAGATGTGGTATGTTATTTTTTACATATCGACGGTGCAAAGTGAACATAAGGACATTGACCGCGCTGTTGGATTTTCAACATTCGGTCCAGCACTAAAAGTTGATCATCCAACAGCTATGTCCCTCAATTTGATCCGGCGATATCCCTAGGGCATGGCGTGTTCGGTGCACCGACGGCTAATGTATTGCTCGTTGATGCAATAAAATACATATTTTTTTTATTGTTAATTCCATGTTAGGTGTATGAAGTTAACTATAATACTGTATCTATTAATCATAATTCGATATTATTTCACCATTGTAAATTAAATAAATTATTTATGAAATTGTAGGTAGTGTGTTTTTTATACTGAAATGAGATTGGTTCGGAATAAAGGTACTGTATTGTGGAACTTGCAATCGTTATTACTTAGTCTGTTATCGGGTATTCCAGATTTTAATCAAAACGATACCTATTCTTAATTCACTTAATATCTATTCTTCTCAGTAACTTGTCTTGGAGCTGCTAAACTTTTGTTTAAATAAAAGGACTATATACATATTGTACTATCGTTTGAAAAGGCCTCTTCTAGCCTTTGAATATAATTTCTAAGCTAAATTAAATCACTTAAATCGCGTCGTAATCAAGGCGAACGAATAAGTATAATAAATTCTAACAGTCGTAAAAAATACGCACAATTTGAGTCTGTTATATCCATTGCATGTTGCACCAAACAGTTCCCAGCCGATATTCCACGATTTATTCGAAACGCTTACATGCTACTTTTGTTATTTAATATAAATTACTTGTGATTGTATAAACAATTATGGTTCCTCTGGTTTCCTGTGCCACACTATTGCCACAGTTATAAAAAGACATAGCGAGAATACAACGCTATATCTTTTATAAATTTAAGTTTTACCACATTTGAAACTCACGGCCTTATAACACGAAAAAATTTCCCCTCCAATAGAGGAGAATAATCGAGAGGAGATCAAGCAAAACAATTGGCTATTTGACAGTAGCTATAAATTACAAATATAATTAGTGCGTCATTTAGAGTTTTAAAAAATAACGGTCACGTATTTTTTCTTTTGTAAAATCAACGAATAATTACCAAAATATAACGCATCGAATCTCGAGAGTGGGGGCTCGCGACGTCAGAATTCAATAAAAATTAAATTGCGACGTATTGCAAATTTTGAAAGCGTCGTATCTTCGTTAATTTTGGTTTTCGAAACAAAAGAAAAAATATTTCATTATTCGGGTTGAATATTTTTTGGTAATCTAAACGCGAACTAATTAGAATTTTTCAGTCAAATAGCCAATTGAGGCCCACTTTGCACTATAAGTAGCTAACAGGTTTGGGCTTGGTTTTGGTGAAACAGAAAGCTGCGTTAATCCAATAATTTAAGATGTATCGGACACGGTACTGGCTATCTCTTGAACATTTTTTTAGCCAGGTAATAATAGCCAGTAGTTTTGACTAGCAGTGGAACAGTTAGATGTCGAAGTTCCGTATTACAGAATGTCACTCAATACTCAAACATTACTTAAAAGTCGATTCAAGCCATTTGATTGGTTTAAACTGGTTTTAAGTAACGCTTGAGTATTGAGGTGTTTTCAGTAATACGGGCCTAAGAGCTTGTCCAGAAAGGGCGAATCACGCGCGAGTCGAGGGTCTGGCGTTATGCACGCGATTTACGCGCGTATTTTGAATTCGCGCGATGCTTGTGGACGCGATGTATTCGTGCCTAGTATCTCAATAGCGCGCGAATGAATCCGCGCGAAACGTTTCGCTACGAATTCGCTTCTTCTGGACAAGGTCTTAGTCTATTACAGTAGGTAAACTCACTGGATACTCGTGCCTCAACTTACAAAGTTAAAAGGGGTGGTCATATACCAAACCAGATTCTATCTATAAAGAAAAAACTAAGTGCTGAGTTTTAAGAGGAAGATGAGAAAATACTAAACACAGTAATTATCAGAGCTTTCTGGATGCAACTCAAGCTCTAACCACAACTATATTTTATATAACCACTTATCTGTCATGTTATTTTAAATCTAGTAACTTCGTGGTTTCATACTTATTACAAGGAAAATTGAAATCTATTATTGAAGTTCTAGAGCTGCTTTAACATCTATAGATTACTCGCTATTTTCATTAAAGCCAACGTATGCAGCAATGTACGTCGAATGCCACATTGGGTCCTTGATCCCGCTGTTCATGTATAAACAATAACTATTAGGTATAAAAAAAATGTATAATTTAATGACAGTGTGACTGAACACGAGAGGAACATTGTAATTTTGTTTTAATACAAACAATCTGGAATATAAGTGTTTTCTTTACAGCAATCCCTGAAAAATACCCCTGACCTACTAAACACTAAACGGAAGCGCTAAGGTAGTTCGCGTAATTGGAATTGTCTCCTATGTACTGTACATTTAATAACATTATCTATCTATACTATAATAAATCTGTAGAAGGGTAAATTCTGTACATTGAAAATATTGAAAAAATAAATAGCGGGGGGTGTTGCTGGATCGATACCAAACCCAAATATATGATTAAAAAAAATTTTGTCTGTCTGTCTGTCTGTCTGTTTGTGCAGGCATCACGTGAAAACTAACAGTTCGATTTCGATGAAACTTGGTATAATTATTCCTTATTATCCTGGGCATAACATAGGATACTTTTTATCCTGGAAAAATACGTAGAAAAAAAATCTTATTTTTCAGTTTTTACCCGACTACGGCAAAGCCAAAAGGAGGGTTATGATTTTGACCGGTATGTATGTTTGTATGTATGTATGTATGTATGTATGTTTGTTTGTTCCCTCATAACTTCTAAACTACTTATCATTACATGACAAATGGGGTCTCGTTAGAAGCGTCTCAGTTGTCCGCTGGTTATAGGGTAGGTGACGTGTCACCAAATCCAATATGGCGCCCTCTAGGAGATGAGAAGTCGTTACTGAAAAAAAATTTTTTTTTGCACAGTATCGACATGGGTATCAAATTAAAGGTCTTGATGAGCACATTTCAAATATATATACATTATATAGCTTTTACTCGCTAATTTTCTGTTTCTAACAGTCAACATGGGTATCAAATGATAAATCTTAAATTCGCAACTCAGAAACTATACGTATAACATAAATAACTTACTTTAAATAATATAACCCCAAAAGAGTGTAAATAAAAAATAAGTTAAAAATAACTAAAACCCGACTACGAAAAAATCGCGCACTGAAAAGTATGAAACAAGAACAAGCCGTGGTCGTATGCCACCTAAAATATGAAAATATAAATTTTCATATTTTTTTTTTCGATAACGACTTCTCATCCCCTAGAGGGCGCCATATTGGATTTGGTGACACGTCACCTACCCTACAACCAGCGGACGCTTCTAACGAGACCTCATTTGTCATGTAATGATAAGTAGTTTAGAAGTTATGAGGGAACAAACAAACATACATACAAATTAAGTCAGACCGGCGGGCAAGTTGCAAAAAAAACCGAAATTAAATTGCAACTATTTATTAAACTTATTACAGTATTACATTAAAATATAAATTGAGGTGACAATTGTTCGAAGTTGGAATCAAAAGTGAGGAAATATGTGGAAATTGGTGCCATCGTCCGGTCGCCGTCGTGTGTCACGTTGTGCGACATCAGCGTTTTCATTCCTGTCGCCTGGCTGATGCAATGTTGATTAGGTATTGCGTGAGTTTCCCTTAATTTGCGGATTCTATGGAGTATTGGTACTTAACATCTCCCTCCCGAAGATCAGCGACTATTGTTTGACAGGTTCGATAATAGCGCTGATAATCTCGGCTGAGGTGCAGCAGTATGATTGTTAATCTCAGCATAAACTTCGCCGCATTCAATCTCACTGGTTTGATGTTCAGTAATCGCTTTTTGCGAGCGCTGGTTTATGTATCTTCGTATCGCGTAGCCAATGCCCAGTGCACTTGCACCTAATAGTACTAAGTATAGCGGTGTGATGGTGTAATACACGCTATGAATATCGGCTTGATTTATTTTCAACGGTGTTTCCATAGATATTTCTTGGGTAGCGACATGGAGGCTGCGGAGATCTGCAGTGTTGAGAGTTAACTTTCGGGCTTCTAGGTTGTAGACGGCTTCGTCTTGGAATGGAATGTTCATAATTTTCAGTACTTGTCCCTTGATACGGTCATCTTTATTTGCCAAGGTGAGCGCTGGGGTTTGTGCAACGCATCCCTTTGGAATGGTGATTAGATAGCTTCCGTGCACGATGTTATATTGTGTTTCAGAGCAAGATAAACGAATCTTCGTGGGTGTAGGAAAGCTCGCTACGTAGTGACGATCGTCGAGTGCTTCCACAGCTTCCGTCTTAAGTTGGGTAGTGGTGAACTGGCAGGATTCGTCAACTTGCTGCGTAGTTATCAGGTGGTGGATGCAGTCCCCTTGATTCCTGTAGCGGTGGTTTATGTTGTCCTCGCAGAGATAGTATTGGCTGGACTTCGGGCATTCTGCCTCTATGTACGTAAAATCCTTGTCATGAATTGCCAGGAGGGGATAGGAAGGGATTAATACTTTGTTATCTTTATTAGGGATTATGGATAATTTATATAGTTCATAGGTAGAGGGAAAGACAACCGGGAGTTTGAAAACCAGTATTAAGTTCTGACCGCTATAGTAATAACCCAACTTAATGATATCAAAATATTCCCTAAAACTAATATTCAGTACTTGTTCTCTGCCATAGAGAGCAATCAACTGTTCTATCATCCTATTAAACATTTTTAACTTAAACATAAGGAAGTGCGTGCTCTTCGCACGTATAAAAGCTAGTAAGTTTTCTAATCTAAGTAGTTCGTCGGATAATGTTTCAATATTATCAGCTAGCATTAATAAGAACTGAGCCAGATGGGCATATTTAACTATGTCTTGTTCACTACGTAAATTACCTATTGAAATACTATCTACGGCGTCCTTGATTTTATTTTGGTTTTCTATTAATTTGTGCAGAATATCCGAATTTTCAGACATCCAGTGTTTGTTTAAACTCACACGATTATTCAGTTCTGTGACGATTTTATTATCATTTTCCTGTAAGGTTTTAATAGCGTTATCATAACGAATGGCGTCGCTGTAGTCTAAGTTTCCGGAGATGCTCTTAATAACAGAACCTAATCCGTCTATAAGGCCTCTTTTAACGCGATTAGACTGAAATAATTCTAGTTGCTCGGATAATAATGAAATTTTACTATTAAGATGCTCTATGTGTGGTTCATATAATGATAGCGTCTTATTATGGAATTCAGGTGAAATATAATCCAGTTGTTTCTTAACTACATTTATATTCTTACGCATGACATCTAAATTAACTGGTTGGATGAATGAATGATAGTGGGAAATGATTTTAGTCTTTCCTAACATGAAAGGTAGTATGCCAGGTCCATTATCCAAACTATTTAATATTATCTCTTCCGCTTGGGCCAGGCTCAGGATCAGTGGAATTATCCTGTAACAATCGGGAACTATTAGGGACCCTTTTCAGGCGGGACTTGGCAACAGGTCCACGTTTCTTTTTAGTATAAATGTGGATTGGTAGGTCGGCTAAAACAGTATCGCGCGTAAATCTGGGGGCTAATTTGTGACGGTTCGCCATAGGGTTCCGTACAAAAATTTGCTGATTTGGGCTATACTCTTGCTCGGGCTCCCTATCTTTATTAAGATTTTCGGTAATACGTGTACGGTCATGAAGCGATGACTCATTGATAATTTCGTAGACTTTTTGCATTTTATTACGGTGTTCCTGTGAATATAATTGTAGAATATTATCCGAAACATTAATATCTAACGGATCACGTGGATCTAAGTGGCCGGTGATTATATCTAAAGGTTTGCACTTCGTAAAACTGTGAATAGAGCTATTGTAACCTAAGATCGCATATGGCATTAAGTTAATTACGGATTCCCCACGGTGCTCTAATTTCAACACGCGCAGGTGTTCTAATAATGTGGAATGTAGTCTTTCTACCATGCCATTTTCATTAGGTGTATATGCCAAAATTTTATGATGTTGAATTTTATGTATTCGTATAAATTCTAAAAATAATTGATTAGTAAATTCCGGGCCTCTATCTGTTACAATAGTTAAGGGAATTCCGTGATGGGTACTGAATACTAAAAGGGCTTGAATGACACTGACTGCTGTTGCGTCCTTCAAGTGATAGGCCTGAGCATATTTTGAAAAAGCATCAATGATTGTGAGATACTTATGCGTTTCGACACTTAAAAGATCAAGGTGGACTATCTCAAAGGGTCTGGTTGGAGGTGGTACGATATGAAACTTTTGTTTTATTGGGTTCCTATCGTACTTGGCCTGACCACAAATATTACACTCATTTATGTATTTCATTATATGCTCCTTCATCTTAGGCCAATAATACTTGCTAGATAAAGACATGTAACACTCGTTAATCCCTCGATGGTTCGTCTTACCTTCGTGGTAATTGCGAATTATCTCTTGTTGTTTTAGGTAATCCTTTACGTTATCTAATTCGACTTTTGTTAATACCAAATCCATGGATGAACTTTTAAATTGATTTTGAATAACGGGAATAATTTCATACATAGCTAATGCGGGTTTAATGAGTATACCGGTCTTTACCTTGGGGTTAACATATTCCTTAACGGCGTTTACGATATCTTCTTCGAGATTATTTTTGGAAATTTGAATATGTGTCCTAACATGCGATTCAAAGGGCTTTGAAACGGAAGGGCGGCTCTTTACGTCATCGACAACTGTAAAAATAATTTGCTTATGATATTTATTGAGAGGAAAATCCGTTATAGGTATTTCCAGTATCGGGTTCTCCGCATCAGTATGTACCGTAGCTGTCCTTGAGAGATCTAAGGAAGGAGGCTTTTCGGTAGGGTTAGCGATAAGCGAACTAGTCTCTTCATTATGTAACTCAATTCGTGATAACGCGTCCGCATTTGTATTATATCGACCTTGTTTGTATACTACTGAAAAATCGAACTCACTTAATTTAAGTCGCCAACGTGTGAGGCGCGAGTTGGGTTCTTTGATATTCATAACCCACTGCAAGGGTCTATGGTCCGTTACAATTTTGAATTTCCGACCGAACAAATACGGCCTGAAATATTTTGTGGCCCAGACAATCGCCAGTAACTCCTTCTCGATCGTGCTGTAATTAATTTCACTGCTATTCAAGGTCCGGGAGGCATAAGCAATGGGCTTATCCGAACCTATAGTACCTTGCGATAACACGGCTCCAATGGCTAAATTCGATGCGTCAGTGGAAAGAATAAATTCTTTAGTAAAGTCCGGGTATTTTAAAATGGGATCATTAACTAGTAAAGTTTTACATTTTTCGAAACACTGAATATAATTTTGATCTAGAGTAATTTTCGAGCCTTTCTTCAAGCACTGAGTCAAAGGTTTTGTGACTTTTGCAAAATCCGGTATAAATTTCCTATAATAGCCAAGAAGTCCTAGGAATCTTTTAATCTCAGTGGGGGTTTTCGGAAGCGGGTAATTTTTGATTGCCGATATTTTATCCGGGTTTGGCTTTATACCATCACTGCTGATAACATGACCTAGATAGGCTGTCTCGAGTTTGAGGAACTCGGACTTGTCCATCTGTATTTTAAAGTTGGACTGTCGCAATCTGTTAAATACTTTTTCCAGGTTGATCATATGTTCCTGTAGTGACGTAGAGAAAACGATGACGTCATCTAAATAGACCAGGCATATGTTATTTTGAAGGTCTTTTAGTACATTGTCCATTACCCTTTGGAAAGTGGATGGACTGTTCTTTAATCCCATTGGCATCCTTAAAAACTCAAAGTGGCCATGCTCAACAGTGAAAGCGGTTTTGGGGATGTCCTTGGGGTCCATCTCCACCTGATAAAAACCACTGGCCAAATCTAGGGTTGTGAAGTATTGACAATTACCTAATTTGTCCAAAATGTCCGCAATGTTAGGGATAGGGTATTTGTCATCTAAAGTTTTCTCGTTTAATTTCCGAAAGTCTATTACTACTCGCCATTTAGTCTTACCCGAGGCATCAGCCTTTTTGGGTACAACCCATATAGGTGAGCTCCACGCAGACTCGGATGGTCGGATTATTCCCTGAGCTAACATCTTACTAATTTGTTCTTGGACTTCTTGCCTATGCACAAAAGGATAACGGTAGCTTTTAGTGTGAATCGGTATCTCATCGGTTGTTTTAATAGAATGTTTGATTTGGTTAGTAAACGTTAAGTTCTCGCCCTCTAAATAAAATACGTCCGCATAACGCGCACATAATAATTCCAAGTTAATGCGCTCCTCTTCATTTAAATGACTAGTGCGCAGACGCGATAGTACTTCCTTTACGCGCTGAGGCACTTGTTCGGTACGTTTGCACTCGTGATTATAAAGTTGCGCACACACCGGGCGATCCATAGAAAATATAACGTCGTTTCGCGTGGGGTTATGTATCTCTACTATGCCCCTGTGGTTCTTTACAGTAGTTAGGCATTCGCTAATATGACAGTTTGAGATAACTTGCTCCGGAATAATAACTTCCCCGTCTTGAGAATTAACTGGTAACCTAACTAATTTGGAAGAATTGGCAGGTATTATTTCTTCATATAAGTTTGCATTACGCGAGTCGTAAACCTGTATGGGGTTGGATGCATTCTTAGTAATTAAAGATTTAGTCTTAAAATCAATGGTAGCTTCCCACTTATCTAATAAATTTGATCCGATTAACCCATCGAAATAATCGTGAAACTTATAGACGAATAGTGTGACATCATCCTTATCATTTATTTCTGGGAAACAAGGTATAGTTACTGAGTAATTACTACGCGTCGTCGCGTGCACATTACAAACTTCAAACGGATCATATTTCAATTCAACATTAGGAAAATAAGTTTCTAATGCACTAGGACAAATAAAAGATTCGTTAGCGCCTGTGTCAATTAAAAGCTTTAAAGGGGGGTCCTTGATTTGCAAGTAAGGTAGTGTGCGTTGGGTTTGCAGATTGACCTCTATTTTGGTTTGTCTGACTTTCGAGACGTCTGAAAATCCTCGCTATTAGTACCTGAAGGGCTTTCGAGTTTATTAGGGTCCTCGGTAGGGGCAGCATTGTGTGTTATTTCCGGTTGTTGGTAGCACACTTGGTCATAATCAGAATAATAGTTCTCAATATAATAGTCATAAGGTTCGTAATAAGAATAACCGCCGTAATAATCGTTATAGTCGTAATAATCGGAAAAATCATTAAAATTCATCTCTCTTGTTTTAAAATAGTTGCTAGGCGGGGGATTACCCGACCTAGACCAGTCATGTCCTTTCACAGCGTTACTGGGTGGCAACGGTTTTGACACATAGTGGCTAACACCACTCATAGGTCGTTGCTGTTGGGGGTTGCCTTGCGGTGCCGGGTTACGGGGTGGAAATCTAAATGCATTATTCTGATTATAATTATTGGGTGCAGCACGGAATATTTGTTGAGTGCGTGATGGACCAGGCTGGTTCTGATGGTTAAAATTAGGTCGCCATTGTGG
This sequence comes from Agrotis puta, assembly GCA_943136025.2. Taxonomy (NCBI): domain Eukaryota; kingdom Metazoa; phylum Arthropoda; class Insecta; order Lepidoptera; family Noctuidae; genus Agrotis; species Agrotis puta. The sequence continues at coordinate 4,407,600 of OW964168.2, forward strand.
AGGTCCCTGTGACATCATCGGCTGTCCGAAAGAACTCCTAGAAGGTCCCGGCATATTAAACATAAACGGTTTAGGTGGCGGAAGATTGAAATTCTGGTTAGGGGGTAGTTTTTGTGACGTGGCTTGTTGAGCTAATTTCTTATCAGGAATTTGGCTGTTACGTTGTTGTAAATAAACTACATTTTGCTCCTCGTGAACATATTCCAACGCCTTTTCGATACTTTCAGGTCTCATGCAACGAATACGTGAGCCCAATGGATCTTTAAGACCGCGTACAAAGGATTGAAGGGTTAGCTTTTTGTAAAGGTCCCGCTTCGCTTCGACGGTTGTAGCTATGGTTTCGTGCAGGGTAACATATGTCATGAGTGTACTGAATATGTTCTGACAACGCTCGTAATATTCCTGAGGGCTGTCAGAGCCTTGAGATAATAATGCTAGATCGTTATATAACGCAGTTTCATCCCTTTGGTCCGAAAAATTATTGACAAGAGCTTTACGTATGCCTGACCAATCTGATGGGACACCATTAGAGTTAATCAAACGTGCGGCGGGGCCCGTTACTTTATTTAGTATTCCGTTAATTAGAGCAATCTCATGAAGTTTATTCGGGGTGTCAAGTTTCGTTACAAATTCGTCTATTAATTCGTCACACAACCGGATGAATCTCGTTAGAACATTAACATTCCCGTCGAACTCGGGTACTAATCTAAGAGCCTTAAATATGTGGTCCAAATCGGCCATTTTATCTTCACTTAAATTACAACTTGAATTTAATTGTCTATTGAGGTCTAAAGCACTATTTCTATTACTCTGCCTACTCTCTAACCTAACACTCCGCGATTCTCTCGGATGGAAAATTTTGGAAAAGTTTAAAGACAGGATAACTTAAAGATAAGGAATGAGCAATCCACTAAAAGATTTTAATGTACTCACAGTTTCATTTCGGCCTTCTCGCTCGTATCGATGCTCGGATACCCTTGCTGCTGCTGGTCTCGACGTGTAGATTCGGATCCTCGAACCGCGAACTACCAGGATAATCGTATGGTAGTTTTGTAGGAATCCACGAGGATCCTACCGGCTGCGCCAATTAAGTCAGACCGGCGGGCAAGTTGCAAAAAAAACCGAAATTAAATTGCAACTATTTATTAAACTTATTACAGTATTACATTAAAATATAAATTGAGGTGACAATTGTTCGAAGTTGGAATCAAAAGTGAGGAAATATGTGGAAATTGGTGCCATCGTCCGGTCGCCGTCGTGTGTCACGTTGTGCGACATCAGCGTTTTCATTCCTGTCGCCTGGCTGATGCAATGTTGATTAGGTATTGCGTGAGTTTCCCTTAATTTGCGGATTCTATGGAGTATTGGTACTTAACATACATACATACAAACATACATACAAACATACATACCGGTCAAAATCATAACCCTCCTTTTGGCTTTGCCGTAGTCGGGTAAAAATGGGGAAATAAACCATCCACGCGAAGACCGATATCCGCGCGGACGGAGTCGCGGGCGGAGGCTAGTTAATACAAATAAGATAAAATAGCTTTCATGACTTATAGGTAGGTGCTATCCGAATAACAGTAATTTGAGATGGTTGAGAAAACGGTCGCTTAAAAATGTTGGTTATTTTTTAACAAACACGTTTGTTATTACTTAATAACCCCTTAAAAATTTAACGAAAATACAATTAAAAAAAAAAACACTTAAGACGAATACGAAATATTAAAGTTTAAAATATGTCTCAGGTTTCGCTACTTCTGGTTTTGGTTCTTCTTTAATAAGAATGTTACAGCATTCCATACATTCTGTGCAAGAAGGGAAAGAGGTTAAATCGATTTCTTTCAGCCAATAGTCTTTTGGTTCGTACTTGTTTCTCCTGAACATCTGGTGGTTGAGGAGCGTCCAGAACCAGAGACAGGCTCTTCCACGACGGAACTTGACAGCAGACGTCAAGACTGCTTCTATAGCACGCTGAGCGACCGTATCTCGTTCATAAGACGTGTTGAATTTCAAGTGTTTTAAGTTGCAGCGGAATACCTGAAAGCGAGGGCATTTTGGTACAAAATGGGAGATGTTCATGCGTTGAGTCACCTATTTTTTGTGGCGTGAAAGCAATCAATTTAGTCCTGAGCCTTGGGTGGAGCAGAAGCGGAGGGTTCTCTTAGAATGTTACTGAATAAAATCTACTTTGTTTTGTTGGTTGATCTTTGCTTTCTGTCTTTTGTTAAGCCACCTAGGTTTTAAAAGAGACGGTATATCATCATTATTAGGCGAAATACCCGCGACCTTATTCAGTTCTTGAAGTCTTAAGTAGACTTCTATGTGGGATCCTCCGATCCCATTTACATTCACCAGTTTCAGTATCAATTCGCCATTTTATTAACATTCTAAACCCACAGGGTAATCATTTAGATAAGGGTTTCGTTGAAATGTATAATGCAGTGGTTGCAGAGCAGTCTTACTTCATGTCCACACATTTCGATCATGCAGTAGTTTGCGAAGTTTACTGGCACAAGACAAACACGGAAGCCCACTTTTTGGAGGCGATCTGTTTAGAAAATATGAGATAAGTGTTTCTGTTTCTATTGTATCTAATTTATCAATCAAAATTGTACATGATTTTTATATCAATAAACTTCATGTCGTTTACCCACAAGAATCTGGATCTCTGATCTCTCTGAAAAATGGTTCCACATAGCCATGAGCGTAAACTATGACTGAAGAGCAGTTTACAGCAGTTAGGTCGAGTGTTGCAAAGCGTAGGCGGAGATAGTTCTTAAAGCTTTCATATTGTTTACTGACGACCTGATGTGGGAATATGCGCTTTGTGGGAATCACAAGGCTGCTCGTTGGTAGAACGATACCTAAGGATTGATGGAATACTTATACTACCATATAAAACGAATTTAGCTACAAAAATAATAGTAGGTGTACAGGTAAAACATACCTCTTAGACCAGCCAACAGGTGCGGTTTATGTATGTATGTGTCAAAGGTATGGCAAGGTCCATAGTATATTTTTACAAATAAAAAAGACATTTGAATGGGTGTATCAAAAAAACTTTTGATAAAAAATCAAAAATAATGGATAGAAGAAGACAATATTATTATCACGGATGACAGTTTTTTCTTTTACATTCTTTAAGTTTTGACATTGACTCATAACCATAGATGAGACCATATAGACATATAGGTCTCATAAATAAAATTATAACGTAATGGAACCTCTGTTATCAGGCTCTAAATTAACTTAGCTTATCGTAGTCCACTGCTGGACTATCCAAGGCTGTGCCACATCACCCTGTTATTTGCCTTCTGCATCCAGTCTGTCCCAGCCACATTCTTTAGGTCGTCGGTCCATCTAGCTAGGAGGCATCCCACAAACTTGGTCAGGCCATTGGCACTTCAGTTTACTTACTCTACAAGCTGTCGGTTACTCCGGTTCTTTACGGATACCTTCATTCCTGATTTTAAGGAAACTCCAAGAGGAATTAATTAATTATAACATTTGTTCATTAATTTCAACACCAAATTCTCCTTTAGCAGAGCCTCTGGGCCTCCGGCCGTTATCGATGTTAGTGGGATCGTATGTAGGTGCCGCAAAAAAAACATGAGATCATAAAACCAAGACCAGAATAAATTAAAATAGTCAAATACATATTTGTTTATGAAAAAAAAACAACTTCCATTACTTATCAAGAATGACTTCTAATTCATTCATCACAATTAGGCATAATGTACAAAAAAAATTGTTATCGTAAAAATGAGTGTTTTATAATAAAAATGAATAGCTCATTGTGTTGCTAAACGCGTAATAAGTGAAGAATGGTTGGACAAGTTATGCGTATTCCCTTCCCCATGAGGCAAGCTTAACCTAGTCTGCATTTACGCCTATTTCCCATGTGGGTACACCAACACAAATAATACACAAGTTAGATCTTTACCCTAAGCTCGCCATCCGTCTCACCTGCCACCTCTCAAGTTATTTAAAATTATAAATTCTATCAGTTGCAGACAATTTGGCTTTATTAAAACAAACGATAGAAGAATGTCGTAAATCTTCTTCATAAATGGCTGGCCCCACCCGCATTTATATTTTAGTAGGCCAAAACTTCGCCACCTCCTTGCTTTTTTTTCAAAAATTCCTGCGATTTCTGTGGCAGTGCAGAGGGTAACTTCTTTGCACTGCCACAGAAATCGCAGGATTTTTTTTTTCTTCACTCTTACTCTGCCGATCTTCTTTCATTGGTTTACTAGATGTTCTCGTAACATGAAGTTTATAAATAGAGTAGTTCTTTGTTTTCTTTCAGAAAAATTCATTCAAACTTTCGAGTCCTTATTTATCGAAATGACTGAACTGATTTCAATGAGCCTTCGTACATTTTAAACTTTCAACCATCATCGTTTTATAGAACTTAACTAAGACTAAATTAGATATTCAAATGACTTAACTATACATATTATAATATAAGACTAGATTTTAAGAAGCCTTCTTGTTCTCTCCCTCACGCGGCCGGCCTCCTCCTTCAGTCATGCTCGCGAAGGAGGAGGCGGGCCGCGTGAGGGAGAGAACTGCGACCTCTCTCCACCCCAGCCGCAGTGGTAGACGCCCACGGCGTCGGACGTCGCAAGACGATCTCCGGCCACCGTAGGCGCGGGCATGCGGGCGGCGAGTAATGGGCGACTCGCAGTCCGATCATGGACCATGCCCGGGTCGACGGCGCGTTGTGATCCACGCGCGGCTCAAGGAGTGTCAGCATAGTGACGGGGCCTGTAGAGGCCAAAGCCTGCCGGGGTCGCGGGACTTACCCATTACCGTGACCCCCGGTACGTAAAGGGCTAGTGAAGGACACCGTGGATTTTAGTCAGTACAAGTCTGACAGTCCCTCCCGCACTGCCCTGGGTGGGAGGACTCATTTGATGATTTTACCACAAAAAAAGCCTTCTTCATACATTTGCCTATATAAGTCGCTCGTACCACCAAATCTGCACGACATTGTTGGTAATAAATTTGACTGCATTGATTTAACCAAGTTAGTTAATTTAACATTGGCGCGCATAAACGCACAAAAACAGACAAAAATAATAATCAATTTACATCGTTTTGAGTTATATTGCGTTAATAAAGGATACAGGTTTTTCTCATAATTATGTTTTTCTCTTTCTAAGTTGTTAGTAGATTTATCGAGAACAGGATTATCACTGGTATACTAGTCCTACTACGACGAAAATAGATATTCTAATTGGAAGTAATAATATGCGCATTGTTAGCATTCAATAAGTGCGACATCAGATACGAGTATGTATGGACATACGAGTATGTATGGGTACTATTTTAATTTTTAGGACTCGTGTCCCATGACACGAGTCAGTACATATGCCAGCACATCAACCTTCAACAACTTTCTGGTGGCCCACCAAGCGAGAGTAATTCCAGTGTGGGAAAGAGACGGATCTATACAAGTCGTCTAGCGCCACCTCGTTTCCACACTGGAATTCTGGAATTAACCTGTTATTGTGATAAAGTTGAAAATCGAATTAAAGGCAGATTATGATGGGTTATGTGCTCGCGTCTCTACACACTGGAAGCTACCTTTTCAATCTCTGTTGTACAAGTTGCTATTATAAACAAATAAGGAAAGCGATGAACTACTCGTATAGACATGACATTTTGAGACCAGTGTATTTTCTTCTGTTATGAAGTTCTCAGTAGCACCTTGAATTCTGGAATTATGTGCCCAGTTCACACTCTTTATTATGGCACTTAACATCAAATGGATTATCGGTGTAGAGACCTCTGCGTAACTCCTTCGAGGAATGCAAGTTTCATCACCATCATCATCATCCGTAGGACATCCACTGTTGAGCATGCGCTTCCCCCATAGATATCCAATAAGAACAGTTGGCCTTCCATAACGTCTCAAAGCATGAGAAGTTAGGCTGTGGGAAAGAGACAGAGCTATGCAAATCGTTTAGCGCCATCTCGTTCCCTGAGCGGAACCACTCACGCATGGTAGGCCAGCAGTTGGAAGAGGCTTGCATCCAGCGCCTGTGGTCTTCATCAGACCGTCTGTCCAACTTGTAGGTCATAAAATACAAGTTTCTTGTAATTTTTTTTTTATATTTATAGCACCACTCATTTTCAAATTTAAGGCTATAGGTTATCCTGGTTTTCGGCTTTATCTAGACTTCTACTTACTTTTATTTACTGTAGAGCTATCTACATACATACAACAAATAAATGATTTCGATCGACGAATTCAACAAGAATCCTTAGCGATTATCTTGAGACTAGGGCAGAATGTAAGTGTTATTAAGCTTATAATTATTATCAGTTTTTATCAAATCCGAATTTTGGATATTTAGTAAATAATAGACATGCTGATTAAATCATCGTTTTAATTTAAAAATAAATATAAAAGAACTCTTGAACCGTCGTTCAATATAATAAAACAAACTTATGTAAACAAATTAAAAGACCATTTAGACGAATGTACGAAGTTGGCGGTGGGGATTATCAAATCGGTCACAGCGCCCGATGTGACAAAGATGTGAATCAATGGGCGGACCCGCAAAGTGACGTATGTGTCAAGTTTTATGACCGAATCAAGAAATTCCGTAACGAAAATAAACCTAACACTGTCACTGTCACATCTGTCATGTCAACGCGAATGAATAAAATTTGAATGAATGAATTTTTTTCTTGACGTATATCTTGTTTAACGTAACTGACCATAGCCTAATGAGTAAATTCCCATAGAGCAACGATGGGATGATATTCTCGTTAAATATTCGCGGTAGGCGATAATCTTTTTTTTTTCATAAATAAAATAAATAAATAATTATAATTGCATAAGTTGATAAAATAAATGCTATGCAATATCCCGCGGCATTCCCTGAGTGCCACACGCATTGTTTTTTTTAATTTAAAACAAGCAGAAAATGTTTATAAAATATATGTTGTTATGAAGAATTGGTAGAATTTATGGCGCCCAATAATGTTGTTAGCGCCTCTTAGCCGCTGTCATAGCGCACATAGCACGAGCGAGTATAGTAGGTATCTCGTTGTTTATCTCTGTTCACGCAAATAGGTAGGTACATATATTTTATGGTGGATAAATAAAAACGTAGATAATGTAAGAACATAATACATTTACAATTATACATACCTAACAGTATTTTATTTGTTAATATCACGCCAGTAGAACTACTAAAGGGTTTGGCTAAATGTTAAGAGCTAAGGGTAAGGAATAAAAAAAAAATATTCTCAAAATCAAATTCTAGTGTGCATCATGTCCTTAGAAGAAAATTTAAATGTATGACAGAAATTTCGTGGAACATCGGAATTAAAAAGGGTAAAATAAATTTTTTATCAACAGTCGGCAAAAACAAAGAGAGGCAAATACTTCTGAAAGAAAAGTTATTTTATATATTTATATTTTTTCTTTATTGTGTACAAAAACAATTAACAATAAAAGCATTTACCAAATATTTAGTTCACAAAGGTGAGCTATCTCTTAAAAGAGATCTCTTCCAGCCAACCTGTAAAACTGATATTTATATACGAGATAAATAATACGGGGACGAGAAGATTGCACACACAAATAATTTTCGAAAGAAGAAAATTAAAATGTTTTACAGATTTGACAATGGATAAGAGCACGAATTAAGCGCCAACTAGGGTGGGGTGCTTTCGGTAAGCTATCGGACGTACTACAAATTGAAGCATTCACTTCGATTTGAATACCTACGTGTGACGGGTCTCATGTTCGAGCAGTGTGTCCTTCCAGGTATGACGTACAGGGCTGAAACTTTGAAGCTCACTAAGCATATCATCCAAATTATACGACTAGGTGAAAAACACCAAAATTCATAGAAAGATGAGACTTACACACAGCAGGGATGATATCAAAAACAAAATGGAAGTGAGGGGGTCATAATGTGCCCTAGACTGGATGGAAGATGGGACAGGAAAGTGTTGGAGTGGAGACCACAGAAAGGAAAGAGGAATTTAGTGAGACAACCGACTAGGTGGACACACGATCTCTTTAAAGTGACCGAAAGAAATTAGATAGCCATGACACAAAACCGCCAGAAGTGGAAAGTTTTGGAAGCGACCTACACTCAGTATTGATTGAAGATATATAAATAACTTAGGCATCAATTAGACCCTCTTGGTTTCTCAGTCTTAGTTTGAGTGGTAAACCTCCCTCGATGGATTGTATAGTGTTGCTTCCGTGTTTCACTTCTAATATCCTCTTGGTAGTGGCTGCTGGTTCCACGCTGAACTTGTGCAATAATGCAGCGAGCCCTGCTAGGGACTGCATCTCACCTAGGCGGGCACCTAAACACAAAATACATTTAAAGTTAACATTAAATTTATAGGATATTGGATTACTTTAAAGAATCATTACATTTATGAATATTTGTATAGAATGGTTATAGAACAAAGCTACATGATGCATAGATATAGAGCATAGAAGAAGTATTAATTGCACAGAATTGGTTTGTAATACAGGCTCGTAGAAGTGTAAAATTGTGCGAAACAGGTGGGGGTCTTTTACAAAGTGGTAACCTGCGGGGCTATTGCGTATCTCGGTGTCTGTGTGGTGACCATCAAATATCTGTCAAAAGGTAAACTTCGTATTGGCTTTTGCATTTGCAATGAAACTGATAAATATTCCCTAAAATCAACTATTCTAACGCTCTTGAGGCACTCCTCAACTTAGCCTCATAACAGGTATCATGCCATCCAAGTTCAGTGGACAACCACTGGTCAGTGACTATCAAGTTAGCCAATAGCCCTGCCGGTCGCTGTCACTGGCCTACTTACAATGCAAGGGTTCTTGGTCTGGCCTTTTTTCCTGTTAATTTCTTTCAAGGAGATTGTGGTTTGGGTATTAGAATGCATTGTTATTGAATTAATCTTAACATGCATTTGCTAAGTCTAATTACTTAGATAAAACAGGCGACCTGTTAAACCCAATTTTAAATATGTAGTAACCAACCATTCGCCCAGTAAATTATGAACATTTCTTCGGTTACTTATGCAAATTGTTTCATACTACGTACTATGTTCGTGAATGTATTGTTTTTTAAATCTAGATACGAGTATATATATCGTGTTGTTAGGTTGTATTGAATTAGATAAAGGTATTATTATTATCTGCATCATTGATTATAAGAAATTATCAAGCCGCATCATAAAGAAAGTTTTATCTTCCCTGTTTGTAATATTTTAGATATTTTTTTTAAATTATGTGTTGCTGTGTTAGAAAAAACATACCTATGTTCTAACACAGCACAAGAATAAGTTCTAAAAATAAAAAGTAAACCAAGATTTCTACCTACCAATGCACTGCCGGGGTCCCTCACCGAACGGCAAGTATGCGTACTTGTGCTTCTCCACATTCGGATCGTTAAATCTGTCCGGAAAGAACTCTGTAGGTTTATCAAAATACTTCTTGTCTGTTTGTATGGCCTGCACTGGTATGATGATCTTTACACCAGGGTCGAGGGTGAGACCCAACTCCGGAATCGTGTACTTCCTCGCACACTCTCGGTGCAAATTTCCTAGAGATGGAAACATCCTCATGGCCTCCTTGAATGCGTTACTCAGTGCTGTCATCTCAGCGATTGCATCGTAACACAGTTTATTGTTGTACTTCGCCAGCACCTGATCGATATCCTCCTGAACTTTCCGCTGCTCTTCCGGATGGAACGCTAGCTGATGTAACGTGAAGCTCGTTGCTGATGAAGAAGTCTCAAACCCGGCTGCGAAAAACACGTACACTTGCGCCACCATACACGTGAGATCCAGTTCCATCTCCACTTGCACTGGTTTTCCATCTGCAGTTCTCTTCTCCACCGACTCACCCGTTATTTTTCCTTTTTCTTCCAGTTCCAAAAGTAAATCAATGAAATCATTTCGACCAATGGGCTTATTGTTTCTTTGTTTGCGAATATTTACAACGATTTCTTCTACAGCATCCATCAACATGGTCTCACGTAAAGTTTTTTGAGCTATCCTTCTGAAGTCAGGGAAGAGGTCATACAATGCTACGATTGCATAATTCTTCCAAGATCTCTTAAACATCTTCCTGCCAAGGTCTCTGAAGAGGGAGTGCTCATTGTTAATGGTGTCCATCTGTATGCCGAAGCCGCAGGCGCCGATGAACTCGGTGGTGAAGCGCGCCATCAGCTCGCGCACGTCGCAGTCTCCACCTCGGTTTACGATGTCCTCGCCGACTTGCTCTAACTTCTCCGCGCACTGTACCACTAATGGGAACATGTTCTTTAGCTTAGCAGTGGTGAACGTGGAAGTCAAACGTTGCCTCAATAACTTCCATTTGTCTCCATCGACATGGAACAGATTAAGATATACAGGTTCAAGGTCAGGGTCTCTACCCATTCCCCTCGGATAGAAAGACGCGAAGTCCACGCTGAGGATCCTTCTCACTATATCTAGGTCTCTGACGACCAGCTCGGGTGTTGTTCCTCTGAACAAGCCGACCACTGGCTCATTGGGGTACTTGTTGTACAGTTCCACTGCTATTTCTGTAATACTTTTCTTGGCCATAATATAATCGAACACCGTTCCGAAAACTGGTACTGGTTTCTCATATTTAACATTTCGCTTCTCCCAATAGTCGTGGTTTTTGGTGGTGTAGTAGTAGAGTAGCACGAGCACGAGCGGCAGTAATAGGAGGATCATGTTGACGGCTTGAGATTAACGACCGGACTGAGTGTCGGTCGTATGAGCGAATTTGTTATCTTTGCGTGTTTAACTACATAATATATTTGTGCATCCGTATATACAATGCATTCGGATTAGTCGCACAGTGTGTCGACCGTGTTGTGGTTTTGGCTATCGGCATCTTATCTAAATCTATTAATACCAAAATATTATTATCTACATTTATAACAGCTGAAGACTTATTAGTTTATTAGTTTGAATTATTTCGCTAATCTAGACACTGCCGGTCAGATTTGAATTAATCTTTTTGCACGTGGTTATCTAATTCTTGAGGAAAGTTAAAGTTGTTCAACAGGCTACTACCCCGCTACTAGTACCAACTCACTAAGAATCTACCTTGTTCCTTCAGTTGCTCTTTACATTCCAGGGTCACGGTTACCTTAACAGTCGGTCACGCGACCCAGAACAATGTCCTCGTACCAGGATTGAAATGACTTTTTAATCTCGTTTAAGTTGCCGGCCGGTCGTTAAATTAGCCACACCGTAATATGCCTAGGCATATCATGATCGCGGGCATGCGGGCAGCGAGTAGTGGGCAACTCGTTGTCCGACCATGGACCATGCCCGGGTCGACGGCGCGTTGTGTTCCACTCGCGCCTCAAGGAGTGTCAGCATAGTGACGGGGCCTGTACAGGGCCAAAGATTGCCGGGGTCGCGGGATTAACGAATTACCGTGACCCCGGTACGTAAAGGGCTATTGAAGGACACCGTGGATTTTAGTCAGTACAAGTCTGACAGTATGGGTGGGAGGACTCATTTGATGATTTTACAACGCTAAAAAAAAAGGTATATCATGATCCACCTGCACTTCATGATGTGCCCAAAAAAGTCAGGCGTATCAATGAGAACAACGTATTTTTTGTCAGAAAAACGACGTGGGGCAATCCGGGTGTGAGGGACTATCGACGGAGCAACTACTGATTTAGAAATAACGAAGGATGTCAGAGGGTATGCTATCCCCTTCTAACCTAACCTGTCCTAGTCGAAGTGCCGTCAGTGAATACAAAACGACAACTCTCGACAAAAAAAACGTTGTTTTCATCGACTCGATCACTTATAAGTGAAAAAAAAACCGATAACACGTTGTTCCCGTCGATCAGCCCGAATAGCATATAACGATGTGGCTAATTCAATAATAAGCCTTATATACTATATACGAAGTTTAAATGAAAACTTTACACTTATCTAGAGCATTTTACACAATGCATAGATAATTTTGTATCTTTGCCTATGATTTTAAATATCATATAATTTTATGGTGGGTGAATAAAAAGAATATGACTACACTTAATAGTACTTTATTTTTATAATAAAAGCTTATCACAAAATTAGAATGTCTTTAATACGATGTGCCTAATGGCACCTATGCAGCAATATGACTCTTTTTGCTTCTCAGTCTTAATTTCAGCGGCAATCCTCCTTCGATGGACTGCACAACATTGCTTCCATGGTTCACTTCTAATATCCTCTTGGTGGTGGCTGCCGGCTCCACGCTGAACTTGTGCAGTAATGCTGCCAGCCCTGCTAAGGACTGCATCTCACCTAGGCGGGCACCTGAACACAAAAAAAAAAGTTAGTATTTCGAGGCATAAGATCACCAAAAATTCTTAAATTTAATGGTTTTTGTTCTTGATTGAGCTATTGCTATTTCATCCGTTATAATTAATTAAATCCATCCCAGGTAACATGGTTCTATTATCATACATTGGAAAAAAACCGGACTATCAGGTTGTCAGAGATAAATTTTTCAACACCTAATATTTTTAGAAATCCAGTGCATGACCGGAGGAGTCGAACATGCGAAATGTTGGTGCAACTATGCATATGCCCAAGTTTTTAGGAAGGCATGATGTAGAGAATTAAATAAGAAAGAAGTCATTATTCTTCTTTGCAAAGTACTTACCTAGTCAATGTCACTGTCCTATATACTAGGATACCGCGAAGATTTTTCCTGTTCTTGTGGTTTGGGTATTATGAAATCATTGTCATTCTTTAACTTTATCTATATTTGTCTTATGATGAGGAAAAACGGAGGACCTCATTGTTCATCTACTACATTTTAAAATAGTCAATTACACATCACCATAATAAACATTTGTCATGAAATTATTAGTAATTCTTGTATCACATTTTCACATTGTTTCATCTTATGTATTAAATAAATTCAATGTTGAAAGGATGTAGATATAAATATAGCTGTTATTTGCATCACTGATACAAATATTAACCTCATATACAAAGTTTTTTCCTTCAACAGCTAGTAAAATTACTCGAAAATATGATTCTAGTTAATGAACTGTAGATATTGTTTTATTTATTTCATTACAGTCACAGATAGGAATACTAAATTTAATAATTTAAAATATATTGGTATGAACACAGCACAAGATTATGAATAAGCTCTAAAAATAAAAAAAAGTAAACCGAGGTATCTACTCACCAATGCATTGCCGAGGTCCTTCACCGAACGGCATGTACGCGTACTTATGCTTTTCCACGTTCGGGTCGTTAAATCTGTCCGGGTAGAACTCAGTAGGATTATCATAATACTTCTCGTCGTTTTGTATGGCTTGCACTGGTATGATGATCTTTACACCGGGGTCGAGGGTGAGATCCAACTCCGGAATCGTGTACTTCCTCGCACACACTCTGTGCAAATTTCCTAGAGAAGGAAACATCCTCATGGCCTCCTTGAATGCGTTACTCAGAGGTGTCATCTCAGCGATTGAATCGTAACACAGTTTATTGTTGTACTTCGCCAGCACCCGATCGATATCCTCTTGAACTTTCTGCTGTTCTTCCGGATGGAACGCTAGCTGATGTAACGTGAAGCTCGTCGCTGATGAAGAAGTCTCAAACCCGGCTGCGAAAAACACGAACACCTGCGCTACCATACACGTGAGGTCCATCTCCATCTCCACTTGTTCTGGTTTTCCATCTGCAGTTCTCTTCTCCACCGACTCTCCCGTTATCTTTCCTCTTCCTTCCAGTTCCAAAAGTAAATCAATGAAATCATTTCGACCAATGGGCTTATTGTTTCTTTGTTTGCGAATATTTACAACGATTTCTTCTACAGCATCCATCAACATGGTCTCACGTAAAGTTTTTTGAGCTATCCTTCTGAAGTCAGGGAAGAGGTCATACAATGCTACGATTGCATAATTCTTCCAAGATCTCTTAAACATCTTCCTGCCAAGGTCTCTGAAGAGGGAGTGCTCATCGTTGATGGTGTCCATCTGTATGCCGAAGCCACAGGCGCCGATGAACTCGGTTGTGAAGCGCGCCATCAGCTCGCGCACGTCGCAGTCTCCACCGCGGTTCACGATATCCTCGCCGACCTGCTGCAGTTTCTCCGCGCACTGCACCACTAGCGGGAACATATTCTTCAGCTTGGCGGTGGTGAACGTTGACGTTAAACGTTGCCTCAATAACTTCCATTTGTCTCCATCGACATGGAACAGATTAAGAAACACAGGCTCAAGGTCTGGGTCTCTACCCATTCCCCTCGGGTAGAAAGACGCGAAGTCCACGCTGACGATCCTTCTCACTATATCTAAGTCTCTGACGACCAGCTCGGGTGTTGTTCCCCTGAACAAGCCGACCACTGGCTCGTTGGGGTACTTGTTGTACAGTTCCACTGCTATTTCTATAATGCTTTTCTTGGCCATGACATAATCGTACACCGTTCCGAAAACTGGTACTGGTTTCTCATGTTTCACATTGCGCTTCTCCCAATAGTCGTGGTTTTTGGTGGTGTAGTAGTAGAGTAGCACGAGCACGAGCGGCAGCAGTATGAGGATCATGTTGACGGCTCGAGAGTAGCGGCCGAACTGAGTGCCGCCTGTGTGAGCGAACCTGTTATAATCTAGTGTTTAACAGGTAAGTGTTAATATATGAGTATTATGATCAGCACTTCTTACGGTTCCGTTGGTTGGTGTTGTGGTTAAAATGTGGGCCTCTTCATCAATTTAATCATCTTTAATGTTCTTTTGTGAATCTGGTTTTATTAAAACTGAGCTCAAAATTGGCGCACTAATTAGATTGTTCTTAGTATTATTCACTGCTTAGCTTACTGGATGCTTCTTCTTAGATAACCTGTAATTAAGATTAACACATTTTTTAAACTGATTAAAAAAAATAGTATAAGTTTACTAATAACGTCACGCAATCTCAGTTGTCTCCCACCTAACTTCGAAACATGTTTTGGTTACTATAGAAAACTGCCTAAAAGTGATTACCAGTTCTGTATTTGTATCATTGCTTCATCTAATTTTGGAAACCTTAAATATGTACCTTAAATTATAATTTCAATTGTATCCATGAGGTCCATAAATCTTTTGGACCTTTTCGCAATTATTTTAAACTAACCAGATACAGTTGAATACAAAAGTAAGTTATAAAATATATTTAATTATATTTTATTAACTGTTAGGTTAGTGTCTAAGATAACAGAATATGACTGTTTACGAGTATATGTTACAATGTTATAAACGATAGATATATAACAAGATAATAGACTTCTTTTTGTAGATAATGATGTGTAAATACTAACATAATTATCGTAATCAAAGTGTGTCGAGACAAAAACTGAAATAAAACTTCTAGAGAATTGTACTATTAACGAAATGTAAGTAATTTTGAAATACTTTTTAATCGTAAAATTATATCTCAAGTAGCAACTAACATTTGGAGTAGATAAAAGAATTACTAACGTGAAAGAAAACTTAATAAATATTTACAGATGTTGTAATCACTTTGATAAGGCATCGTGTAAATAAAGGCTTAATCGCAATTAAAAATACCTGCGTCTGTTGAACTCATTCAATCGATAAAGAACAAATTTAATAATCATTTGGATATTTTACTTATTATTGATGACATAGAGAGAGTCATGTGGTCCAACAAAGTGAAATGGCTAAAAAGTGAAATGACGAACCGACCTTTGGACTTGGCAGAAACAGATTTGAAAACACTTAAAAAACGGTACACAATGTAAAGAAAACATACAGTTCTGAATATTTATTAATGAACTAGTAAATTAACTTAGACATATTTTTTTACTTCAACGGATTCAGCTTTATTTCCAACATTTGTTTTACTACTTCTACAGTATTTTCCATAAATTACCACAATTATGTAGGATCGAACTATACAATATATTGTACGTACCTTAACTATGATATTCACACACTTTTTATGACAATTTGCAAAAATAATAGCGTGAAATTTTAAACGTAGGTCTAGTTTGCCTCTTGTTTCGACTTTGCCTCCCCACGGCCTTAGCGATCTATTATATAGTGACGAGTGAGTCAATTAAACTTTAGACTGTAGACTTTGAACGTTGGCACATTGTTTTTTTTTACTCTCGGGTTTACTAAATTGATGATATTCAATGTTTCCATGTTGTCTGATAGATGAACAATCACCACTGTTTTTGTCTCAGAACACTCGTGATCCAAATGGAACAATATTTCACAGTTTTATTTAAACACAATGAGACGTCCTCTCCGTCCGGTCTGGCCCTAATAGTGACCATGTCGCAAGATTCAGAACCAGTTCTGAGGGTCTAAAAATACCACTTTTGCAGTATCATAGTAATGAATTGTGATAAAATACCTACTGAATGGTATACTTTACTGTATTGCTGTAGCAATAGAATAGATAACAGATATAGAATTATTTACTCGCTATGCATGATATGATACCGTTAAAGTGGCTTTTGTTAGACTGATGAGACTCTTGTTGTGATGTAAATAGGGTATTTTACTGCATAAACAAATTAAGAATCTATTTATTCCGTCAGTTAGAATATTGAAAAATAATGGACTTGTATATATTTTTTTTTAAATTAGTGAATATTGACAAATATAAAACGCTTCCAAATTCGGGAGTCGGAGCTTGTGACGTCGTAATGCTTTTTTTTTACGTAAGTTTGACTCCATTGCAATCTGTTAATGGACTGGTCAATGAATTCAGTGGATTAAACAAATACCGTAATGTGGTTAAACTTGCATGCAAGTTCTTGCATGTCTAAACGGGGCCTTATTGTTAGTAAATCAGACTAAGTACTTGTACTTTAAAATGTCTTTTAACTAATGGCTGTTTTATATAATTTATTATTTGTAAATGACTGACGTTTATTAGTACCTACGAGTACAATAATATTATTTTGATAGCAGAGGTTATTAGCACGAGCAAATATTACCGGAAGGTCAATTAAAAGATAAACAATATGTAAACAACAGTATCCTCGAATACTTAATTATTATTTGTTTATGTTAGCGTGTAAGTAAGTCTAGTATCAGATCCCGTGAATGTAACTTTAGTTCTAAAAAAAATCAATATTGGACAAGTGTTGTACTTGTCCAATACTGAATTTTTAGCCCGGTGAGGGTATATTGATTATATTGATAAAGAAGGGTGCGACGGAGCCACAACACAGACGATTGCCTACTTCGTCCCTTGTACTTTATGCAACCAACGCCGTAAATGTGGCAGAGTTTTGGTCAAACCTTATCTAATCGGTACGAAGAAGATGTAGAAGTACTGTAACTAGAACTAGTTGCCAGATACTCGTATCTTAATGGTGGTCGTAATATCTAGTGAAATTACAAAGGTTACAGACAGTAAGGCCCTGAAGACGGTATTACGCATCTTAAGGGGGAGCACTGGCGAGTCGTGTTCTACGCGCCCCTCAAAGAGCTGTCAGCAATCTGGCGGGACCCCCTTAGAGGGCCGAAGCCTCCCGGGGACTGTCTAATCAGGTAACCGTGACCCTGGATCGTAAAGGGCTATTTAAGGATCACCGTGGATTTTAGTTAGTACGAGTCTGACAGTCCCTCCCGTCCTGCCCTGGGCGGGTTGGACGAGGGTGAGCACTCGGGAGGGGAGCGAGTGATGGCGAGTTTATTTGCCCTCAAATCTAGGCTATGTGACTGCTACTGAGGAATTCTTAATGCGAAAATCCAATAACACTTTGCCAGGGAATCTATTTGATCTGATCGATCATTTCTATGCAAATTTTCATACAATACTTTTTTTTTAGCGTGGTGAAATTATCAAATGAGTCCTCCCACCTAGGACAGGGCAGGACGGACTGTCAGACTTGTACTGACTAAAACCACAGTGTCCTTCAATAGCCCTTCACGTTTCGGGGTCACAGTATTCGTTAGTCCCGCGACCAGTTGTCAACAACCTACGGCAAACCGTGTAGTTGCTCTACCCCAGGGGTTCCCAAACGTTTACAGCACGAGGCGCACTAACAGGTTTCATACTTCGTCTCGGCGCCCCAGCTAGTCGATACCAGCGGCCGTATTATGACGTCTTAAAACCAGGCTTGTTCCAGTGAGTGAACGAGGTGGCGCTAGAGGACTTCTATAGCTCTGTCTTTTAGACCCGTGAATAATGACAAATATATATATCTGGTTGCCTACTCAACGAAATCAGAGCAAGTGAATCTGGTTTTAAAAGTGTAAAAAAGAGTTCGATTCTTCTTTCTGTTGGATTTTGTGTATAGAAAGAATTTTGGGTCCACGCAATATCCGATCCGGAGAATGGTCAACACTCGCGACTCACGGCGCCCCTCTGTACTCTCTACGACGCCCCAGGGCGCCGAGGCGCACAGTTTGGGAACCCCTGCTCTACCCTCTTAGTACAAATAGTAAAACATCTGTTGAACAGTTGTCTAAAAGAACTGTCAACTGCAAAACGGCGTTGATCTATGGGTCGCTTTGCAGCTACGCTTTTTTTAGACAAGTTTACAACGGTAAAGGTTTTGGAGTTAAAGGTTTCATTTTAGGCTCTTAGTTATGACGGTTTTCAACTGTTACCTTATGGTCAATAAACACCGAGACGCGACGCGACGTGACGCGACGTTACTGGAAAGTGTAGAGTGTGTCTTCTCGTGTAGAAAATAAAGTTAGAATTTGACTCGGTAAAAAAAATGTACAAACCTTAGCGTATCTTTAATATTTGTATGGGCGGTGAATAAAAAATAAAGAAGATAATGTCAGAACATTATAAATAAATGTTACTACACTGTTTATTTTTTACAATTGCAACGTAACATTAAATAATTATACTTAATAATAGTTCGACAATTTGCACACTAACAAAAAACCATAATGAATGTGATAGTAACAACTATGTCGTATTATTCATGGAATATTCTAGGTACGTTGTATCTCATGTTATTAACCAACTTCAAAAAAAGGAGGAAGTTCTCATTTTTTTTATATTTGTGCACGCTTAACTCCGTCAAAAAATAAATTTTCATTCACTTTCGTTTAGTACTTTTATGTTATGAACGAGCATTTTCGCTTATTAACCGACTTCCAAAAAGGAGGAGGTTCTCTATTCGACTGTATGTATTTTTTTTTTTTTTTTTTTTATGTATGTTCACCGATTATTCGAAGACGCCTGAACCGATTTGAAAAATTCTTTTTTTGTTTGAAAGGGTATACTTCCAAGTTGGTCCCATAGAAATATTGTCATGATCTGATCACGAACTTCGGAGATATGGAACGGAACTCTTCAATAATAGACAGCAAATCTGTCGTGATTGCTGCAATCGCTTGGATGTTTATTGTTTACTTGTGTGTGATGTTGTCATCATAACATAACATCACGCCTGTATGCTCTGATGGGGTACGCAGATGTGTACAGTATACCCATATTTCGACAGTTTGGTATGTTAAGTTTCATTTTATTGGGGATAAGCCTATTACAAAAAATATTGTTAATAATAACAATGTAAAATAAATGCATAGCAAATATTTGTATAGGATATTACAACTAATAAAAATAATTGAAAAATAAAAATAAACTTTTTTTGCAAAAATTAAAACCGACTTTAAAAACAAAAAAAAAATGAAAAATAACTTCAGAAGTAAGTCTAGTCAATTGTTGACCGATTTTCAAAATTATTTTTTCATTGGAAAGAGTATACTCCCGAGGTTAGAAAGAGTATACATGGTGACAATGGGAGCACCCATTGTCATCATGTCGGGATCTGATGATGGAATCTGGAAGGTAAAATTCCTTAACGGTTAAAAGTCAGAATAATAACTCAAGTTATATGACGTAATTCAACTTACTACGTACGTACCTACGATATTTACACTAATAAAAATAGAAAGAAAAACAACCTACTGATCAGATGGGGTATCAAGACAGAGGGTTTTATAAATTACTAAATGTAACTAAAAGAAAATGACAAAGTTAACTTACTACATACGTACCTTTTTTTTATCGTGGTAAAATCATCAAATGAGTCCTCCCACCCAGGGCAGGGCGGGAGGGACTGTCAGACTTGTACTGACTAAAATCCACGGTGTCCTTCACTAGCCCATTACGTACCGGGGTCACGGTAATGGGCAAGTCCCGCGACCCCGGCAGGCTATGGCCCTTTACAGGCCCCGTCACTATGCTGACACTCCTTGAGGCGCGCGTGGAACACAACGCGCCGTCGACCCGGGCATGGTCCATGGTCGGGCTGCGAGTCGCCCATTACTCGCCGCCCGCATGCCCGCGACTACGGTGGCCGGAGATCGTCTTGCGACGTCCGACGCCGTAGGCGTCTACCACTGCGGCTGGGGTGGAGGGAGGACGCTGTCCTCTCCCTCACGCGGCCCGCCTCCTCCTTCGCAAGCATGACTGCTTCGCAGAAGGAGGCGACCGCTTCCCACTCCGTCTCGCCCCGCAGCATGGCCTCGACCAATGCCGGGCGCGAGAGGTCTCCGCCTATCGCCGTCGTGAAGATACGACGGTGCTCTGCCCAAGCGGGGCAGTCCTGCACCGTATGCTCCACCGTGTCCTCCGGACGATCCTCGCAGTGGTGACACCCAGGCGTTTCTTCCCTCCCTATCAGACACAGGAACCTCCCGAAACTTCCGTGTCCGGTGAGGACCTGCGTCATGCGGTAGGTCAGGACGCCGTGACGCCTATCTAGCCACTCCTCAAATAGGGGTCTTACCGCCGCGATTGCGGCGTGCCCGAATACATACGTACCTACGGTAATTTATACAAAAAATGGAAAAATAAAAAAACTTTTTAACAAAAAAAAAACCGACTACCAAAAATACAAACGCCCCACCTAAAACCACTAAAAAGAGAAAAATAAACTACTATTTATCTATTTCAGAAAACAAAAATGCACGTATTTTTCAAACGAATTAAATAAAAAACTTATTACCTACCAATTCTAAATCAACTTACAATATTATTTTATTTAACAAACCAGATAATTATTATGTATTTACAAACAACCTATAATGATTTATTTACAAAATTACAATGTGACCATTCTTGTCTAAACCTAATTAGCTATAAATTTAATTATAATATTTTTATAATGTTGTGTGCTAGGCACCTACTGATCTGTTTGAAGTCGGTGCCAAGCCAAAAATAAAGAGAACAATAATACTTAGTAATATAATACATAGGGTTATAATTAATAACATCTAATATTTTTATTAATAAACAAATAGCAACCTACAAACACGTAAGCGACTATCAAAAATACAAAATTTATCAACAGCACTATAACGCATCAAAACTTAATTACATTCAAGACGACCGTCAAAGACGCCTGCCTGCTCGTGTCTGCCCGTTTGGGTTGAATCGCTCAAGACTTGCCGACCCACGATCGCGCGTTCGGTCGCAAGCGCAGGGTGATTTGGTGTGATTTAGATTTAGCGCGATGGCGTGACGGGGCTAGACGTGCGTATCCTATGGAATACCTATTTGGCTTGGCACCGACTTCAAACAGATCAGTAGGTGCCTAGCACACAACATTATAAAAATATTATAATTAAATTTATAGCTAATTAGGTTTAGACAAGAATGGTCACATTGTAATTTTGTAAATAAATCATTATAGGTTGTTTGTAAATACATAATAATTATCTTGTTTGTTAAATAAAATAATATTGTAAGTTGATTTAGAATTGGTAGGTAATAAGTTTTTTATTTAATTCGTTTGAAAAATACGTGCATTTTTGTTTTCTGAAATAGATAAATACACACATCAAAAGTGTCTAGGGATCAACATATATTTTTGCAATAACTTTTCTCCTGATTGATATTAATTAAAAATTTTTTTAAGGATTCATCAAATAAAGTGTTTTCGTTTGTCACAGTAACGATAAACCAAGTCACCTTTGCATTAATAAAGAAATTTGCCATTTTCCTAATAAAGGGATTTTTGACATTTGAACCACTAACACAAAAGTTCGAAAAAAAAAGACTGAAGTAACAGTTTTCTTTAAAATTTTATTGGGTAACTTAAACAATTAATAATCCGTGTTTCTACCGCGAACACTAACAACACAAGAACATCGGTTTGGCATACTCAAAATGAGTTCATCCAAATCACGCTGTGGAATGGCCGCCCATGTTCGTTGCAACAACAAAAAAAGGTCTTCTTGCGACTGGATACCCTCCATATTCGGCAGAGCTCTTCTCTGTAGGATATCCCATGCATGCTCAATCGGATTCAAGTCTGGCGACTGAGCAGGCCAGGGCAGGACATTGATGTTAGCTGCGGCGAGAGTCTGTCTTACAACTCTTGCGGTGTGCGGTCGTGCATTATCATGCATTAACTGAAATAAGGGACCGATTTGCACTTGTAGAGGAACGATGACGTCTGATACAATCGTCTCAGCATAAATTTGAGCGTTGAGGTTGCCCCTGATCCAAATCAACTCAGTTCTTCCGCCGATCCAAATACCCGCCCATACCATGATGGTTCCACCACTATAAGGATGGACTTCCTGGCAGGATTTTAATCGCTGTTGGCGTCCAGGGCTTCTCCAGTGTCGTATACGTCTTGTATCCGGTCTCATACCAAAACGAGACTCATCAGAAAAGCACACGAAACGCCATTGTTCTTCTGCCCAATTTCTGTGTTCAAGAGCCCATTGATATCGAATCCTACGATTGTGCATTGCTATACGTGGTACCCGTAGCGGTCTTCGGGAATGAAGGTTCACTTCATGCAAGCGGTTTCTGACTGTTTGGTCGCTAATTAAGTTCCCTGAAGAGTGATGAAGCCTCACGGCTAACATCATGGCGGTTATAGTTGGAGCTCTTCGAGTTAAGATTTGAATGTATCGGTCTTGTCTCCGTGTGGTGCAGCGATACCGTCCTCCATGGCGCTCAGCCACGGTACCAGTGCTTCGGTAACGTGTCCAAAGTCGACTGATAATACTCTGACTTGTATTCAGAGCTAAAGCCACAGTACGTTGCCGGGAACCAGCTTCTATCATTCCCACGGCTCTGAGCATTTCTTCCCTGCTTAAATGACGTCGCCGCTCCATAATAACGTTGGTTTTAATCGGTAGTAGGGAAACAGTAGCACTAATAATGTCTTCAATGCGTTGTATGTTTTTATAGGGAAAATATTGACAGCTGATTTTCATCTTTTACTCGAATTTGATTCACAGTTCCTGATTCAAATTATGAAATGCACCAAAAAGGATCCATATAAATTTATAAAATCATAAATTTATTACAAAGCCACATCTCAATCTCAAGAAATCCGCATAAAAATGCTTGATCCCTAGACACTTTTGATGTGTGTAGTAGTTTATTTTTCTCTTTTTAGTGGTTTTAGGTGGGGCGTTTGTATTTTTGGTAGTCGGTTTTTTTTTTTTGTACGTGAACGATGTTATTACGACCGGTAATGACATCGTCCAAGTGGACAAAATTAAAAAAAAAATCTAGTGCTCATGTAAGAAAATTAGATATTTGACAAGAATTTGGGTTAAATATAAGGACTGGGGCAAAAACTTAAAATAATAAAAATTGAGTCTTTTTGAAGACGGTGGAAAAATTTATCAAAAAAAACCAAAAACACGAAGAAGAAAGTTATTTTTCATTACTTATACTCTGAAAGTAGGTCATTACATGCCTGATGAGCAGGTTGGACGTTAACTTTTTATTCAGCCACTAAATTACAGCGCGATTTAAAGTTAAAAAACCTAAAGTTAAATAATATTATGACTTTAACATAATTTAGTTTAAACTATTTCTCTAAAATAACATAGCTTTCGGCAAAATCTTTGCCATTTTTTAAAATGATGAACATGAAAAATACTGTCTGTATAACTGGACGACTATAGGATTTTTTTTTAATTAAAATTATTAATTTTCTTTATTCATTTTTTTTACCTATCTGTTTACATTTTTAAATATTTTTACAAAAAAGAAATTACAAAAAAAAACATTTAAAATATAAAAAAATAGTGGTCCACCAGCATCGGGAACAGGGTCCAAGGTGCCGGCGGTTAGGGCTCTAGAGAGAGAAACCTCCTCACAATGCGCGCCATGTCCGAAAGAACTGCTTTCTGCATCAAGCCCTTGAGCCAGCTGCACAACGAGAGCCTCTTAAGGTGTTGGTCGAGGCTCTTCGCAATGAGTCCATTGACCGAAACGACTATCGGTACAATAACTGCTGAATCCACGTTCCACATGTCGACGATCTCGTGAGCTAAATCAAGATACTTTGTTTTTTATTAGTTTTATTACTTATACTGTCCCACTGTTGGGCTGTTTTCTTTCCAGGAGTTTAACTCCTGTGCCTTCTTGAATCAGACCACACGTTTTATAAGTCTAAACTTTTTCGCCTGGTCTTTCTGAGCCAACCACGATGGCGTCGGCTATTGTGATTGGCTCAGTTTGCAACCATAACGTGGATAAATAGTATTAAAGGCTTTATTAAAAACGGGTTAAAAGACATTTTGACTTAGGTAATAATTTGACAATCTTTATTTCTCAGTCTTAGTTTGAGCGGCAACCCTCCTTTGATGGACTGAACAGAGTTGCTTCCGTGGTCTAATTCCAATGTCTTCTTGGTGGTGGCTGCCGGCTCCACGCCGAATTGATAGCGAAACTATTTTCATCAGATTTTTGTGAATTCGTAGTTTCGTATGTTTTTTGGCTATGTTTGATTATAAATACCCTAATTCGGTCGGCGCTTGGACTTATAAAATAGTAAACAATGACGTCGGATTACGAAAGATTTTAGTTGAATATTAATGATTATTGTGTGGTTACTAACACAGAATAATAATAAAAAAAAAAAAACAATGTAACACCAAGTTCTACTCACCAATGCATTATAATAATAATAAATAATAAAAATGTTTTTATTCATCTCCACAAATTACACATTATGTACGAGGACAATCTTAAAGTTAAATATACAAGTTGACTATTACGTAAATGTAATTTGTGGGAGATCTGGAGTCTAAACTAAGCCTAGGCCTGTACTATAGAACTCCAGGCCCCCCATCACATGATATTTTATGTAAAATTATAAGTCAGCGGGTAGATACATGTTATATGTGTGTGTGTGTGGTGTATGTGGTGTGTGAGGGTGTGTGTGTGTGTGAATGTTTCAATATGCGTGCTATGCATGCTATATTTATATATATACGTATATATGTTATATAAGCATAAAACTACCTTACCACTTCAATTATTTTCTCAGTTTCGTAATAATTTAATCTTAATAGCCATTGTTTTA
The DNA here is from genome assembly GCA_943136025.2 of Agrotis puta. Lineage (NCBI taxonomy): Eukaryota > Metazoa > Arthropoda > Insecta > Lepidoptera > Noctuidae > Agrotis > Agrotis puta. The sequence goes on from OW964168.2 coordinate 4,432,888, forward strand.
TTTTATTTTTACATTCATTTTTATTGCAGTTAGACATAGAAATTATCTTATTTAGTTTATTAAATAGCATATTTCCCCTGTAAGGGAAAAATCTTTGTGCAAAATGAGTATTTACATAGATGGACTCACATATAGCATAGTTTCTTCTTGTGGTGGCTATGCGTTGTTTTCTTTCCGTCGATATGTTAGGAAGTTTAAGTAGAACGGTAAGTAATATGTAGAGTTGTCGTACTGAGAGCACTTGCGATTCTTCGTACAGTTTAGTGGTAGGGTGTATAAACGAGGCTTAGAAAAGCTTACTTTTAAGATAAGTCTTTGAGCTCTTTCGAGTGTTATCAGTTTAGTTTTGCAAGCGCCACCCCATGTAGTGATGCAATAACTTAGAACGGATTGTACCAAAGCCTCGTATACCAACCGTATAGTTTGCTTCTCTGCTACACCACGAAGCTCCCTAAAGATGTAGGTAAGTTTACGAATTCGCTGTGATAGAGAGTGTATATGGTTTTCAAATGTTAAGTTGGCATCTATTTCAATTCCAAGATATTTTATGCATTTAATTGGTTTTATGACCGTACAGTTGCAGTTGGGGGATGGAGGAAAGTTACATTTATGTGCAATTATGTTTCAAGTTAGGTTATTTACGTCCGTACGGTTATGAATAGAGAAAATAATATAATTCGTTTTATCTTCGTTTATAGTGAGACAATTTGTGGAAAGCCAGTGATCGGTTAATTAAATTGGTAAGAACAGGTGCTATTATTTTAGAGATGTGCTTCAAAACATTAGCATTTATCTGGTCCCATCCAGGAGAACAGTCACTTTTCAATGCTTTGATAGTTCTTTCAACTTCTTCATTATCGGTCGGTAAGAGAACAAAAGATTTTAAAGGTGAAGGGTGGTTAGCATTTTTAAAAATAGGTAAATGAGCAGGTATCATGTCTGATAGTTTTTTTCCAATGTTTGTAAAATATTTATTAATTTTATTGACTGCATCTTTAGGGTTATTATCAGCCGAAAGTAATTGCATCGGCAATTGTTTTTGATTATTGCTATTTATTATTTCTTTAATGGTAGTCCATAGCTTTTTTGAATTATTTTTAGATAATAGTAGTTGATCTCGTTCGTACTGCTTTTTAAGTTTCTTAAGTAGATTATTGCAGTAGTTTCTGTACCTTAAGTATGTGATTTTTAGGATGCCGTCATTATCATTTGTTTTTAATTTTTTATGCATCCTATCTCTAGTGCGAATACAACGTAGCAAACCGGCGGTTATCCAGGGTTTAATTATACATTTATTTCTAGGAATTAAACGGCGTATAGAATTATTTGCTATCATTCTTTGCAGTATGTCAATAAAATTATTCATAGCAACATTTAAATTTGTATCTTGATATACTTTATTAAAGTTAAAATTTTCACATTCAGCATTTAATTTTTCGAAATCAATTTTATAGTTTAATTTCAATTTTATAGGTTTATTATTTTTTTTAAAAATCGTTTTTAAACTGAACAACACCGCCTCATGGTCGGTGATGCAAGTACCTAAAGAAAAAGTGAAGGCATTTAGTTTTGATTTTAATATTACGTGGTCTAGGCAGGATTTTTTTCTAGTCGCCGTATTTATGGCGGGGAGGAGTCCATGATAAGCAATAATATCTAAATATGCCACTGTCTCCTGTCTCGTTCCTTTTAGATCAATATTGATATCACCAACAATAATTATATTTTTATATGATTTCAGGGTCTCTAACAAATTGTTTAATGAGTTAATGAAGTTATCAGCTGATTTGAAACTGGGAGGTCTGTAGATAGCGATTATAATTGTGTGATTTTTTATTTTTATTGTTAAACAGTTTGCATCAGCTAATAAAGGTTCCTGTACTATACATTCCAAGTTACTGTTTGTGTACACAACGACACCGTCATTTTGATTGAAGTTGTCATTGGTCTTGTATGAGTCATATCCCTGCAGTATTGGTATGTTTGTAACACGTGATAACCAGCATTCGGAGAGCACGATAATATCACAAGATAGTTCAAGTCTTTTCAGCAGAATGTATAACTCTTGAAAGTTGCAATTAATGCTACGAATATTCTGTTGCAAGATATTTAGGTAATGTGTCGGATATTCGAGGTATGTTGAGCACTCTTCGGGGTCACATGAGATAGGTACAGCAAGATTAAATTTGTCAATAGAGTGCATTAGGTTGCTAGTGTCATCGAAAGTTAAGCATAGTTATAACTAGTGAAGATATTTTTGGTGCTAGTTTTATTTTTGGGCCAGGTAGATGTAGAATAATGTATATACGAGTATGTAGCTTACTAACAGATAAGGTTTTACAGTGTATACAGCAGCACTTATGTAGTAATCTGACGAACTTTACGATGTATTCATAATAGTGGTATAATAGTATATGAGTGAGGAATTGATAATATTTTAATTTTGTATTTGTGTATATTTTGTATATAGCGCTTCTTAGATTGTGTAGAATAGTGTAATTGTGCATGAATAGTGTGTTTTGCAGGTGTTGCGTGTAATATAGTTGAAAATTGGGAGTGAGTATAAAATATGAGTCCACAACGTACATAATCAAATAAAAAATATAACTAGTCGTGTAGTAGAAAAGAAAATGGAATCCTATAACATAGCACGAGGTAGTACTTATCAAATTTAAAGTAAAAATTAGTCATTTTGTTTTTGAGTTATTTAAATCTTCTTCGCAGGAGATTAATGTTGCCGGGTCACCTTCTTTCTGGCGCATATACACTTTCCCATACGAGGTCCAACATCCGGCGTATTTGTTATTTTTAACAGATTCTCGAGCCAAGTAGTACAAGCGTCTTCCATAGGTAGTGAGAGATTCAGATACGAAAATAGGCTTGGGTTCACCCTTTAACTTGAGATGCGAAGTGTTTAATTTTGTTGTGTTAGATTTATTATAAGTTTTCGATGATTTTATTATATTTTCCTTGAGGGAAGTCGTAGAAAATTCCACTATTATAGGAGATATTTTGTTTTGTGATATTTTAGGTCTAAATATATTACGAACATCTGAATCCAGTACTTGGACATTTAATACATCCCCAATATTTTTCATCATATCGGTTAAGGATGATTTGTTTTCTTGGGGGTTTTCCGGTACATTTCGTAGCTCTAAGCAGGTCGCTTTTGAATTACGTTCAATCAGTTCGACTTTTAATTCCAGTGTTTTTATTCTATTTTTGTAAGCAGCATTTTCAGTTTTGGTTTGCTGAAGCTGAGATAAGATGTCATCATATTTGTCCGACATGTGCTGAATAGATTCTTTAATTTCAGTATTTTGTTGAATCATTTTATTTATTTCTGCTTCAAATTTTGACGCTTGGGTTTTTTGTTGAAGCTGCAATTCGGCCAGTATATCTTTTATTTCACACAAGGTAGAACTAGAATCATCATGTTTACGCTTATAGCGACGAGTGACATTGTGTTGTCCTCCTCCACAGTCTGGTTCCGAGACTACGTAGTCAGATGCAGTATCAGACTCCTGTCCTATATTCGGTTTCAATAAAGATGTGGACTTTCCTGGAGGGGGGGTCCGTTGAGTAGATGACATTATGGTGAAATACTAATCAGAGTATACGTAAATCACTTCCTGGTACTAGGCGGTTGGCGATATTAAGGAGCTTAGTTACTGCAGAGAAATATAGTGATGCGAATTGGTATAGTCGTCCTCGTTCCTCTTGGTAGGTTCCTGGTAGCACAAACCGCGCATGCGCATCAGGGGTCCAGCTGTCTGGTCAACGATCGACGTTTTAGAACAAAACTGCTATCCGTCCAGTGTTAGTTGACCTCTACTTGTATGTAATGGAAGATTCACTCACTTTGATTGTTTGTGTGTGCCTGTCTTAGGAGCCGTCGATGAATGTGTAATGTTGTTGAACAATAGTAATATAAATAATCTAAAACTTCCAAAAAGAGTTTTAAGATTGCTGGGTTCGAACTCAGAACTTATCGCGTCGTCGACGGGTAACTAGCGGCTTACGCCTCAGGACCACTGGAGCTATGATATTAGCGGTGAAATTACTGTTCTCGTACGGATATTTTGTGAGACGTTGACATGAGTCGTTGACCCGTTCAAGGTCAAAGCAATTCGACACGGAGACAGATAAAGTTTTTGCAACGTTCACTTTTAAAAACTTGTAAATGTTTCGCTTGTAACTCTGTTGATAGTTTATACACAGTTATAGTTTTTTCACAGCTTGTTATAGGTTTTATTTAGCACTTATCAGTATAGCTTTACATTAGATTACTGCACTTTAAACTAGGTTGACGAATTTAAAGATACGCGGGCACAAAAAACACGTCCACTTGACACGGAGTCCGAGCGGGGGGATTGCCGGGGCCCCTTCCTGATTTTTTGTTTATTTTTGCTATTTTTTTGCGTGCTTACATGTCGTTGTCCTCATGAAATTATGTATCTCCCTAAACGATGACCCGGACTGTAGTTATAATGACTGAAAAGTTATTACAGAGGGCTCAGTCGGCTATCTTGATTTATCTGTTTGTTTCTTCGTAGATCCGCTATTTCTTTAGAAAAAGTCAAATTCAAAGATCTTTATTGTGAGACAACGCTTCTTCTTGTTTGACACGCACGAGTATATTTTTCACCCGGCGAATAAATATCCCATCATATATTACAAAGAAGTCTCAACGAAACTTTGCCTGCAACTTTTTTAAAGGCGTTTTTGATATTTCTTACTTATCCAATCTGGACCTTATTCTGTGATATTTCTTGTTCTCTTGTAGAATGACTTCTCTGAAGGTCCACGGTAAAGAGAGATATGAAGCGTAAAACGGTCGCCGTCGCACGGAGTAATCGTTTCCACTTGAAAAGCGTGTGGAAACAGGAATGACTTCTGAGAGCCGCCGTTTAGTGGTTTCTGCGACGGTAGTGAGCGTTCTCGTTGCCCTTGTTTGTTCTGTGATTGTTTCCCTGATGGCCACGACGCTGGTTCTTGATACAGGAACTTCGGGCCGCAATACCACTCATGTTTTGAGTCAAAGTGGTGCGGCACATCACGGGTAGCTGAGTCGGCTATGTTTTTACTTTGTAGGTATCAATCGCCAGTCCTCGACTTTGCTGTTTTCTTCGGTGGTGGCTATGCGGTGTCCGACGAAAGTCTTGTATGCTCGTGCTCTCCTCTCTTGACCCAGGTGAGGACGGTTTTACTGTCTAACCAGTACGTGTTTGAGGCGGTGCTCGTGGATCACAGCTGCGGCGGCCACGCGGGTTCCCATCACCGGCTTGCAGCTCAAGACGCGATATCGAATGCAGCTTGAGTGCTGCCACCTTCGTCTTTGCCATGACGAGGCTGACGTGGATCACACCGCATGGTGTGGTAGCTCCCGAGTTTACTGCCGCTGCGTATGCCATCTCGCTAGCGTCGGTGAACACGTGGACTTTAAATGCAGCGTCACACGGGTAACATCTGGGTATGTTGATGTTCCTGTGCTGCTTGAGGTGCATTATAATATTGATTGCATATTAACTTGTAATGGCTAAAAGCAAATTGTATCAACTTGTAGCGCGTGTGTGAAATACAGTTTATTAGTTTATGACACACAAGTACCACAATTGCTATGAGAATAATCGTAGGAAATTGATTTTTACATAGCTTCGCAGCAGTTTCGCGACTCAGTGCGAATTGACCCTTAGTAAATATGAGATACAAACAGACGAAATTATTAAAGTAAATAATGAGACAAAATTCCTTACTTACGAGTAATTATCTTGGAGATGATGTAAGGAAAACCTTATCAGTTGGTATCCAATTTACTATCAATGCAGCTACTACTTAGATAAGGAAATTTCCATTATTTAACAAGCTAACTTGGTATTATTAGGCAGATTTTGACTATCTTGAGATAACCTCGCTTCCGACTGATTTTAACAAACAGTCAGTCCCGGAACAACTACATATAGACTAAAAAAAATTGTTCCATGCGGGAATAGGGTATTTTACTGCATTAATAAATTTAAAATCTGTTTAGTCCGTCATTCAGTTAGAATATTGAAAACTAATGGTAATTTTTTTGTTAAACCAATGTTATATTGACAAAAATAAAACACTTCCAAATTCGGGAGTGAGGGCTTGTGACGTCATGACCCTTTTTTATTTTTTATCGTGGTAAAATCATCAAATGTGTCCTCCCACCCAGGGCAGAGCGGGAGGGACGTCGCTTGTAAAATTGTACCGACCGAGTGACGTTTTGTGATTTTTAGAAGCGCTGTATTTTCGGCAATTTTAGTTTACGTAACATAACAATAATGCGGGTCTAATAAGCGAAGAGGTCGATCGCTATACTACTGCACCGACCTTGTGAGAAGTTTATCTCTTGTTTCATTGCTTAGGTAAAAGAATGTTCCTGTGTCTGATAGGAAGGGAAGAAACGCCTGGGTTGACACCCAGAGGTCACTGCGAGGATCGTCCGGAGGACACGGTGAAGCATACGGTTCAGTACTGCCCCGCTTGGGAAGAGCACCGCCGTGTCCTCACGACAGTGATAGGCGGAGACCTCTCGCGCCCGGCATTGGTCGAGGCCATGCTGCGGGGCGAGACGTAATGGGAAGCGGTCGCCTCCTTCTGCGAAGCAGTCATGCTCGTGAAGGAGGAGGTGGGCCGAGTGAGGAAGAGAACAGCGTCCTCCCTCCACCCCAGACGCAGTGGTAGACGTCTACGGCGACGGACGTCGCTAGGTGATCTCCGGCCAACTCACTGTAAGACCATGGACCATGCCAGTTTCGACGGCGCGTTGTGTTTCACGCGCGCCTCAAAGACTGTTAGCAAAATGACGGTGCCCCCCCTCTAGAGGGCCAAAGTCTGCCGAGGTCGCGGGACTGTACGAATTACCGTGACCCCGGAACGTAAAGGGCTATTGAAGGACACCGTGGATTTTAGTCAGTACGAGTCTGACAGTAACTCCCGCTCTGCCCTGGGTGGGAGGACTCATTTGATGATTTTACCACGTAAAAAAAAAGGTAAAAGAATGTACAAACCTAAGCGTATCTTTAATATTTTTATGGTCGGAAAATAAAAAAACTAAGATTATGTCAGAACATTATGATAAAATGATACTAACAGTAGTTTGTATATTTTTACAATAACAACATAACGTTAAATAACAATAGGTATACTCGTATAATAACAATTTCAACAAAAAAAAAACATGACCAACAATAATGTTCTTATTTTTAATGGAATGTTCTAGGTACGCTGTACCATGCGAACTTATCCTTTTATTTGTTTTATATTTAAATATTTAATTAATTTGTGCTGTCCCACTGCTGGGCTGGCTTCTTTCTAGGAGTTTAACTCCTGTCCTCCTCGAATCAGACCACACGTATTATTCCCAGCTTTTTCGCCCGGTCTTACTGAGCCAGCCACGGTGGCGTCAGCCATCGTCGTTCGCACCCATAACATGGAGAAACTATTAAAGGCTTTATTAGAAACGGTTTAAAAGACATTTTAGCTTAGGCAGCAATTTGACTCTCTTTGTTTCTCAGTCTTAGTTTGAGCGGCAACCCTCCTTTGATGGTCTGAACAGAGTTGCTTCCATGGTCCAATTCCAATGTCCTCTTGGTGGTGGCCGCCGGCTCCACGCTGAACTTGTGCAGTAACGCTGCGAGCCCTGCCATAGATTGCATTGCACCTAGGCGGGCACCTGGTGGCAAAATAGAGTAATGGTAGTATTTATTTTATAGGGCATTTGGTTAGCAAGAATTCATAAACATCATTGCTCTTAAAATGGTAAAAAAAAACAATAATAAAATGTCCCACCCACAATCCAAACAATCGATTGATATCGGAACTATTTCCATCACATTTTTGTGTAATACATATTTCGTAGTTTCGTATGTTTTTTGGCTTTATCTGCCTACCCGTATTATTGAATGCAGCATTTTATTGTAAATACCCTAATACGGTCGTTAAAAAAACTAATTTGTCAGTGTTAGGTTAGCATTTTTGTCGAAAAAACTGTTGTAAACTTGTCGGAGATATTATGCCTTTAACAAATGTTCAAAAGGCCATGCTATAACTTTGTCTATGTCAGTCTTTGTATCTGTCAGTAGTGCGGTTCGTTATAGAGTTACTGACGCGGCGCCTAGATGCCTATTTAATGTACTCTTTGTCTGTACCATTCGTGTACACTAATTGATAAAATTGATAAAATAATACCACGGGCAGAGCCGACGATGGAATCCGCACGATTAACGGTAGCTAACACAAACATCACAAAATAGTTAACAATGACGTAGGATTATGCAAGAATTAAGTTGAGTATTAATGGTAATTATGTGGATACTAAGACAGAACAGAATAATAAAAAACCGGCCAAGAGCGTGTCAGGCCACGCTCAGTGTAGGGTTCCGTAGTTTCCCGTCCGTTACAATAAGTGTTAACAAATAGCCTTTTTTTAAACTTGTGTGTTAAAAAAAGGTTATTTGTTACGTTGACATTTTGAACTTTGATAAAAAGGGAACCCTAAAAACGGGCCCACAAAGGACGGTGATAACTAAAAAAACCCTCAATATAAATTTGAAAAGACACAATAACAATTTCCCACAAACCTTAATCAAATAGCTATTTTATTTTAATCGAAAAGAGTAAGTAGTTCAGGTAGCGATTATGCACTCTAAGAACATATATTTTAAGTAGTAGCAAATTTTTACCACAGGTAGGTCATGAAAGCACGAAGACATCGACTTTTAAAATTGACGTCATTACGCAACGCCATCTATCGAACCATTTATGAACTGGTTTTTACCTTAACATTTTATGCGTTTGATAACTTTGGAATGCGCGAACCGATTTCAATAATTCTTTTTTTGTTTGAAAGAAGATACGTTCAGAATAATGAAATACGTAAACGAAGTTAAAAAAAATGCTTGTATATATGATTAAATAATTGATTATACTACAAACTTAGTCCAGGAATTTTGTACCACCTTCTTGTTTTTTTTGCACAAAAACTGTTCTTTCCATCAAGTTCAAAATAATTTTCCTAGAAAGTCCTTATAAAGTTCTACTTTCCAGATTTTTTTCATATTTTCTAAACTTATGGTTCAAAAGTTAGAGGGGGGGGGACACATTGTTTTTGACTTTAGGAGCGATTATTTCCGAAACTATTGACATCATCAAAAAATGATCTTAGTAAACCCCTATTCATTTTTAAATACCTATCCAACGATATATCACACGTTAGGGTTGAAATTAAAAAAAAAATCACTTTCTATTTTACATATAGGGGGGCTACCCTAAAAAAACATTTTTTTTCAATTTTTATTTTTGCACTTTGTCGGCGTGATTGATATACATATTGGTACCAAATTTCAGCTTTCTAGTGCTAACGGTCACAGAGATTAAGCGAGGACGGACAGACAGACAGACAGACAGACAGACATGGCGAAACTATAAGGGTTCCTAGTTAACTACGGAACCCTAAAAAAGGTTCGCAAATACAGTAACACCAAATTCTACTCACCTATGCATTGCCGGGGTCCCTCACCGAACGGCAAGTACGCGTACTTATGTTTTTCCACGTTCGGATCGTTAAATCTGTCCGGAAAGAACTCAGTTGGATTATCAAAATACTTCTTGTCTGTTTGTACGGCCTGCACTGGTATGATGATCTTTACACCAGTGTCGAGAGTCAGACCCAACTCCGGAATCGTGTACTTCCTCGCACACACTCTATGCAAGGTTCCTAGAGATGGAAACATCCTCATGGCCTCCTTGAACGCGTTATTCAGTGCTGTCATCTCAGCGATTGCATCGTAACACAGTTTATTGTTGTACTTCGCCAGCACCCGATCGATATCCTCCTGAACTTTCCGCTGTTCTTCTGGATGGAACGCTAGCTGATGTAAGGTGAAGCTCGTCGCTGATGAAGAAGTCTCAAACCCGGCTGCGAAGAACACGAACACCTGCGCCACCATACACGTGAGGTCCATCTCCATCTCCACTTGTTCTGGTTTTCCGTCTGCAGTTCTCTTCTCTACTGACTCTCCCGTTATCTTTCCTTTTCCTTCCAGTTCCAAAAGTAAATCAATAAAATCATTTCGACCAATAGGCTTATTGTTTCTTTGTTTGCGAATATTTACAACTATTTCATGTATGGCATCTATCACCACAGTCTCTCGGAAAAGTCTTTGAGCAAGTTTTTTGAAGTCTGGGAATAGGTCATGCAATGCAACGATGGCATAGTTTTTCCAAGATCTCCTGAAGGCTTTCCTGCCTAGGTCTCTGAAGAGGGACTTCTCATTGTTGATGGTGTCCATCTGTATCCCGAGGCCGCAAGCGCCGATGAACTCGGTCGTAAAGCGCGCCATCAGCTCCCGCACATCGTAGTCTCCACCGCGTTTCACGATATCCTCGCCGACATGCTGCAGCTTCTCCGCGCACTGCACCACTAGCGGGAACATGTTCTTCAGCTTGGCGGTGGTGAACGTTGACGTAACACGTTGCCGCAATAACTTCCATTTGTCACCATCGACATGGAATAGATTATAAAACGCAGGTTCAAGTTCAGGGTCCCTGCCCAATCCTCTCAGGTGGAAAGACGCGAAGTCCACGCTGAGAATCCTTCTCACTATATCCAGATCCCTGATGACCAGCTCGGGTGTTGTTCCTCTGAACAAACCGACTACTGGCTCATTGGGGTACTTGTTGTACAGCTCCACGGCCACTTCTGTGATACTTGTCTTTCCCACGATATTATCATATAGCGTTCCGAAGACTGGTACGGGTTTCTCATGTTTCACATTGCGCTTCTCCCAATAGTCGTGGTTTTTGGTGGTGTAGTAGTAGAGTAGCACGAGCACAAGCGGCAGCAGTAGGAGAATCATGTTGATTGCTGTCTTTCGTAATATTTCCTGTAAATAAGAAATCGGAAATAAGAAGTTGTCTGGCCATATCGGTTCTGTAAACAACATCCATCATACCATCTTCGCTGACTTTTGAGTAACTGTTTGTGCTTAATGTTTAAAACTGTTTCCTACTAACGTTTTAGACTAGCTTTTTACCAAGATACATGATTTCGCTTATGTGTGAGAAGTTTCATTAAAATTAATTCAGTCAAATATCATACGGCGGCTTAGCACACGCTCTTAATACTTTGCTAAAATGTACAAACTTGCATTTTGGTCGTTCAATATGTACACGTTCTGATTAAATAAAATTTGTTGTCAAAGTAATAAGTAAAGAATGGAGCCCTATATTAATAGAGACTTTCACAGACTATTCCTTCAGAATGAGATGAAGCAAAGGCAAACATTTTGTCGTTTAACTTGTTATTGATCGCATAAAGAGAGTCACATTGTCCAACAAGCTCAAATATCTTGGACTTGTATACAGTTATCTCATGTTTATAGTCATGTTTTTAACAAATATATCTTAATCTATAAAGTTATTTTTAACCCTATCTCAACAACCTCGTTTGATAATACTATAAATACACATTGTACGTATACAGTACTTATTAATTTGCTCAATGATTTTGCGGAATTATTGTTGAATCTGTTCAACGTTGAAACAGGTTCTACTATATTTCCAACGTTTGTTTTGTTCATAGCTCCAAATAACATAATGAAGTTGACATAAATCACTATTTGTAGGAACAAATACACAAAGTTAAAGTTAGTAGTAAAGTCACAACTATCCTTCTTCCTATTAATATTTTTATGAATGCCAATTGTATATATTTGTTTGTATGTATGTATCTGCAATTCTGTATGTTCTGTTTTCACGTTCAAACAGCTAAGTAATCGATTTTGATCAATTTTGGCACTGTCAGACGTACGTCTACAATCGTACTGACTAAAATCCACGGTGTCCTTCACTAGCCCTTTACGTACCGGGGTCACGGTAATGGGAAAGTCCCGCGACTCCGGCAGGCTATGGCCCTCTACAGGCCCCGTCACTATGCTGACACTCCTTGAGGCTCGCGTGGAACACAACGCGCCGTCGACCCGGGCATGGTCCATGGTCGGACAGCGAGTCGCCCATTACTCGCCGCCCGCATGCCCGCGCCTACGGTGGCCGGAGATCGTCTTGCGACGTCCGACGCCGTGGGGGCTAAGAAACAGCTAGTTATACAATGTCATGTCTACGTACCTTAGTTGATAATACATATATCACAATTTGAGAAATAATTACGTAAAATTGTGTACGTAGATCTAGTTTGCCTGCTGTTTCGACTTTGCTTGTCCAAAGCCTTAACGCAATCTTTTATAAGCGAAGAGCACACGAGTATATGACTTGCATTTTTGTTCGGAATATTTGGTTATCCTAAATCGTTTGATAGATAAAATATCATCACTATGCGCATTTTAACTCATAGTGATAATTACCTATCTTCTATCTGTTCATCTATATAAATAACAATGAATCGCCGAAATGTTTGTTCGCGTAACTTCCGAGTGATTGCGCTAAATTGGATGATTATTATTTGTTGTGTTTCTTCTTATCAGGACAAGATTTGTATGCGATTTTTTTATCAATGTAATTTGTATAACTAGCGCGAAGCCGGGATAGGCTTCTAGTTTTGACGTGGGAACTGTATTCGTATTGTTGCTCTGTGATAGGTTTCTACTGTAATTTTATACTAAATGTTATAGAGTTTTTTTTTTTCATCGACTTTTTATTCAGAACGTTTCTTCTGCTCATTGTAAATTAGTTGTAGCCGAGTCTTTCAAAAGCAAGTTTTCGAACTTATCGGCAATAGTTTGAGAGAAGTTAAAAACCGGCCAAGTGCGAGTCGGACTCGCCCATAAAGGGTTCCATAGCAGCAAGTAACATAATCTAAAAGTTCTTGTAGTTGTTTGTAACTTTGAAAGGTAAATAGCGGTTTACGATTTATGACGTATTAAAAAAAAAACTAATTACTTGATCTCATTCAAACCAATATTCGCTGATAGTTTGCATGGTAATGTAAATCATCTATTTTTTTTTAGTTTTATCTTTCTCTTATTTTAGAAGTTACAGGGGGGGGGGGGGACACATATTTACCACTTTAGAAGTGTCTCTCGTGCAAACTGTTCAGTTTAGAACAAAATGATAGTAGTAACCTTAATATAATTTTTAAAGACCTATCCATAAATAACCCTCACGTATGGGTTTGGTGTTTTTTTTTAAATTTCAATTTAAATGGGGAACCCCCTTTTTTTTTTTTGTGTGAGAATCCTAATGCTGTTCACATAATACATGTACTTACAATTTTCAACAGGATAGCTCTTATACTTTCGAAGAAAAGTGGCTGTGACATACGGACGGACAGACAGACAGACATGACGAATCTATAAGGGTTCCGTTTTTTGCCATTTGGCTACGGAACCCTAAAAACCAAGTGTCAAGTGCGTATCAGACTCACGTCCGTATTTTGTAAATAATTCGTTCATTATCGACAAACTTGACTTTGCGGGTGTATTTACAAAAGGCGTATGCACTTATAAAATGAAATACAAAAAGGTATTTTTTGTGACAGAACAATAAATAACCAAATAGACTTTTTAGGCTTATTTACATTAACATTGAACGCCATGGGTGTCACCGGTGACCTCATCTAGTTTACTTTATTGCGCCATGGGGGGCACTGGTGACCTCAAGGGATTTTTTTGTTATATTTACAGAACCCTACGGCAGATTCTTATGAAAAATAGTATACATACATATCTTGATAAAATACATAAATTACAAGATATTTTTTGTCTTCAAAAACCTTTTTTCTATGATGGCGTTTAACGTGTTAATGAAAAACGGAACCTCATATAGGATCACTTTGTTGTCCGTCTGTCCGTTTGTTAAGACCCTTTTTTTCAGGAACGCGTTTTTCAAAACACAGTAAAAACGGCCGTATCTTTTGATTGCGTTGACTTTGACGTTTGAATTTTTCTCCGCTCTATGGGATTGTAGACTTAAGGTATTTGATTTATTAATTACAGTATGATACCTTCCTCCATGCGTTCCTCAAAATCTTGAACTCCGAAGTGATCCATATAAACTACCTTACTTTTTCCGTTCTGTATTTTCTTTAGAGATACGGAACCCTAAACATAGAAAACATAATCTACTGTGATTTTAAATCTGGGCTATTTATATCAATGGTTTGCGTCATATTTCACAAATAACTATTATGAAATTATAGATTTCTTTATAAAATTGTTTGTCATTGTAGCAATCATTTTGAATGTGAACATTTTTATCATTAAGCAAGGTTGAATGTTTAAAACCATAATTAACCAAGTTGTTTTAAAACACATGTTTAAAACAGTTTGAATTGAAACAGTGTTTTTTATTGTTTTGGCTTATTTTCATGGCGTATCAATGGAAACCTGAAAATAAATTAATATTTAGCAGGTAGTCTAAATAGCTTGACATAAAACCATTTGAGTCATGGTAATGCAATGTTAATGTTTAACTTTTATTGGAATTTAAAAAAAATAATGATGACATGTTTTTGTTCTGTTGATCGTTTTTTGTAAATATTTAATTACTACTGCGAATTTGAAAAGATCTAGTCTTGAAATAAAGCGTAGGTATACATATAATTAATTCATTTATAAGTTTAGGCGTAGGTCAAATTATCGTGAAATAGGGTCCATAACTAAAAAAGAACAAAATAAAAACACAGTTCACGTTGTTTACCGTGAACTGTTTGTTTTATAAAATTAAAAAAAAAAGTTATTTTTTCCAACCCTGTCAACAAGTTGAACACTATTAAGAAGTATCTACCAGGTAATATAAATGTCATGTGGATTTTTTGTTTGTGTAAATGTCAGTAATAGAACACATTTCCATAAAAAACATTTTATTTTTTTAAATTGTAATAAAACATTTTGATTTCTATGGATAACGCACATCTAAAAAATAAATTCCTATGTCAAAAAAAAATGAATTAAAATAGTGTTAGCTTAAAACATTTTTTTAAAGTGCGCACTAGGAATTTTAATCGTTGAGTTATTACAGTATTATATTATAAATAAACAAATAAATTACAATTGACAATATTATGATAATTTGAATATTCAAATAATTACAAAAATCACTTTTATTTTTTTATATAAATAAAAACAAAGAAGTGCGCCTAGAAGATTTTAGGAAAAGGTAACAATAAATACCTATTATTGGAAAACATGTAGGTACTGTATTATTAGAAAAAATGTTGTACAGTAGAAGTTGGCCAAAAAGTAAAATAATGTTTCTTTAGTAATAGTCTATGTTGCATAAGATTTGATCCATTTCTGCTTCATTTCGCTGCATAATCCTTCCGATGCAATAAAATTATTCTTACATGAAACTAATTCGAACTAGATCATAATAATCTTGGTTATTTATTTTCAAACAATTTATGCCAAATATATTTTACCAAAGACTAACTTCAAGGACTTACGAATTACCGTGACCCCGATACGTAAAAGGCTAGTGAAGGACACCGTGGATTTTAGTCAGTACAAGTCTGACAGTCCCTCCCGCCCTGCCCAGGGTGGGAGGACTCATTTGATGATTTTACCACGAAAAAAAAAGACCAACTTCAACCGTCCATGAAACAGAGTACGGTATCACCACATAAAACAAAGTCGCTTCTCTCTGTCTGTCCTTATGTATGCTTAAATCTTTAAAACTAAGCCACGGATTTTGATGCGTATTTTTTAATAGATAAAGTGATTCAAGAGGGTATTTTATATGTATATAACATGCATAATATAGTAGAGATTGCACTCGTGCGGAGCCTGGGCGGGTCGCTAAAAAAATAAAATTGACCTATTCCACTATTTTTGTGGACAACTCACACTGGACCAAAAAATAAATATACCTAATACCTATACCTAATACCTATGGTAAAATTGTCAACATCAAAAAATAGTTAAAGTCGGTTTCATGCACTGGGCGTTCCGTATCTATACGGAATGCTTTAATCCGAATCGCACTTCACTGGTATTTTTATCGGATTGTGATTGAAAGTGACAATAATCATAGGTACCTATCACAGAACAGTAGTAGCACCTACTCAACTGGGCTGTTGAGTCATGTCATGTCTTGTGGATCGTGCAGTTGCAGAGACTTGCTGATAAGTACAATCAACATAAGAGCTATCTAAACATCCTACCTAATTGTTGGCAAGCAGTTTTCCTATCTTATTTAATGTAGTATTTATAATTTAAGTTACATTTATATTATTTAAATTTGCTTTTTTTTTTGTTCAAGTTGTGACTCACCTCCTTTACTGCCGAATTGTTTTAGATTGTCACATGACTGAATGAACGAGAACGTTATCATAGTGGAAAATTATTTTTAGTTTTTTTTTTACTATCTCATCGTCAAGTGAATCCTCTCTTTGGAGGAATACCGTGTATTTTAGTTCCGTTTCATTTACGTTTCAGAGTTAAGGTTACGTATTTAGACAGTCCCGCGGTGGGCGTTTGGCTCTCTAGACTCTCTACAGGCGATTCCCTTTCAGATTGTTGACAGCTCTTAGAGGCGCGCTTGGAACAAGGGCATGGTTCATGATCAGACGGCAAGTGACCCATTATTCGCCACCCGGCTGCCCGCGCCTACGGTGACCGGAAAACACCTCGTTTTTTAATTTGCTTCTCATCAGTCCTCATAGCTTTATTACTTTTATTTTTAAGTGGTTAAGTCATCACATGAGTCCTCCCACCCAGGGCAGGGCAGGAGGGACTGTCAGACTTGTACTGACTAAAATCCACGGTGTCCTTCAATAGCCCTTTACGTATCGAGGTCACGGTATTCGAGAGTCCCGCGACTAATGACAATAATATGTTTATTTTATTTCTTCGAAAGTGTATTGCATAACGTTGTTTGATACACGTAGGCATTTGTTATTGCTGTTCTCGGTTCCTTATCATACTCGCCTGCGGCTCGGGTGAATTCCGCCTCGAATGCAATACCAAACTTTCACCACTCGTATTGAAATGTACTATAAGGGGGCTCCCTTAGTTTATAGAATGTCCAGATTCCTAGTAGGTCACTGAGCATTGAGGCCAAAACAAATGAAAAAAAATGTTCACCTTCGTTCGATTCCTACGTAAAACAAGTGAACATTTATAGGTATGGAAAAGAAAGCGTTTCTGCTAATACATTTAAGCCTTTGTCAAACAGACAGGCGTGGCGAATGCGAAGCGAGGCGTTTTTATTTGTAATGTATGGAATTGTTTGAATCCAGTCACATAGAAAAGCTAAAGCGATCTCATAGCGTGACCGAACCGGTGCGAAGAAGTATTTGCTCTGTTTGACGTCTTTCATAAAAAGCCAGCTAACGCAATTACCACGCCTCGGTTCGCTGCACCCAGTTTGAGGTCTCGTATCGGTTGGTTATCGCTTCGGACTTGGTCCGGTTCGCTATCGACTGTCGGTTTGACAAAGGCTTCAGATCTATAGTGACATTCACAAAATTGATTTGTCGTATTTTTACATAACATCATGAAGAATGATTCAAGATTGAATAATTAAACGTTTTGAATTGCGTATATTACGGAGAATTTATGCTGGGATCAATGTTCATATTTTGTAACGATTAGTAATTTAAACGATGCATGTAGTTACGTTTGCATAGCTCTGAGTCAAAGAATATCCACACGACATTACTTTGAATTTGACGTATATTTTATAACTTTCAGATTTTGACACTTTGTTTTTTTACGTGGTAAAATCATCACATGAATCCTCCCACCCAGGGCAGAGCGGGAGGGACTGTCAGACTCGTACTGACTAAAATCCACGGTGTCCCTCAATAGCCCTTTACGTACCGGGGTCACAGTAATTCGTGAGTCCCGCGACCAGATTTTGACACTTTGAGAAGTACTAAGAATATGAATTACATATTATTTCAATTTTAAAGTACCTAATTACGAAATACAATTAAGGAGGTACCTATGTAATAAAAACATTAAAATTAATTAGCATTAAACAATGTTTAGGACATCCGGGGTACCTACCACCTATTTTCTTTCTTTCTGTCTTTCTTTTCTTTTGGATTTGTGCTTTGATGATGTATAAGGCATAAATAATACAAATCTCATACATTTTATCTCCGTTAAAATAGCACATCTCGTTGAGACTGCTATCAGAGCCACAGTGGTGAAAATCAGAATCTTTTTGTTATTGTCAGTACCAGGTAATTAAGATAGATGGCGCCGAAAATAAGCAGTTTCATAATATTACGACTGTACTAGTATTACGACATCAGTAGATTACTACAAAGAGAATTGACTTTCTTTAATTTTGAGTTTAATTTTCGAACCTTTGTGGATAAACTTTAGGTTAAATGTATTTATTGCCAAAATTGTACGCAAAAAGAACAAATATGAAATATCGGCAGATAGCATTTACATTTATGGAGCATATTCTGGATTTTTGCCCTCTACCCAAAATGAAGACGTCCAATGTTGAATACCCCCCCCCCCCCCTTAGACCGGCTGATGATGATGATGACCCAAAATGAAAGGAACAAATATCCTGGAAAGCAAAGAGCGACTGAAGCATAAGGGTTAATTTTTGGCCAGTAAGAGTCTGATTGTTTTTTTTTTCTCCATCCAGGGTTGGAAGACTCATTTGATGATTTTACCACTTAAAAACAGGAAAAAGTATGAAGACGACTGTACCCCAGGTTCCCCTGGGCAAGTAAACTTTAGATATAAGTATTTTGTATGTATTCCATACATCATCATTGCTCTAGATATAATAAAAAAAAATAAAGACAACAGAAAGTAATAAAGAACGTTGAATCATCCGTAAAATATCGTTTCGTGATTCCCCAGTGGAGTCCCAGAGGCGTAATGTGTGCAAATTGGCACGTCTCAGCGTTTATTCGTAATAACATTATCTACAATTTTATTTTCAGACACTTAAATGCATTTTTAAATTCCAAAAATATTCGGTGGCAGATTTAAGAAAACAAGTGTTTTTTTCGAGACAGGATTCCGGTTTTTATTAATGTTGTCAGCTATTAGGTTGGCTGTACACTGGATTTGGCTAGTTTTTAGAGTCATGCAGTCATAACACACTTAATTCTACATCTGATTCTCTGGCGAAGACGAATTGGTGGTTTTAGATCTTTTGCTTGTCAACAGTCGTCCTTAGAAATGTGTCTCTACGACTGATCTATAACAATCACAATTGGCGATCAAGAACTTGAAAGTTTGAACGTTTTTGTAGTTGGATTATAATATGGTGAGTGTATAGAACTGGTACCACAATCAGTTTTTCTACAAGCAGCATACTATGATGCCTGGAGCAGCGTTTGTTTTTGAAATGAAAACTTCTTTAGCGGCGTTGTGCACTTTTTTTTGGAATGGGTAAAACATGTTAAACTCGCGTCAGGACACGTGACCTGATCGAAAATTCGTAAGACGGCGCAGGGCGCTTGCGCGAATGTTCGTGTGTGTTTATTACTATTGAAGTTTTCACTTCTGCCGGCACTCCCAGAGTGCAACCCGTCGTTTTTTTTTATGAAGATGAGCTGTGCAATTATCCTTATTTCATCGTTATCACTGAAAAGTCAGGTTTATTGTTACAGATTTTTTTAATTATTTTTAATGAATTCCTGGAGTGCTGTAGACGGGTTGTTACGAATTCAGTCTTGACCTCATTTCAAACTTTTTACTTACTTTTCTTTCATGATGCTCAACTAAGCTAAGTTTCTCCACATATGGGGTTCATGGACGATTTAACTGCCATCACGCACCGTATGCTATGTGACCTGTACATCTGATGTTCTTACGTCTGTAATATGTGAGTGGAGTTCATCTAATCGAATTTGGGGTCAAACATAATTTGATTTTTTCTATCCATTGTTGGCGTTAGAAAGTAAAACTCATCATCATCTTCCTGCTCCTTTGTCAGTTTACTTGAGGTCGGCGCTATACTTTTTCTTCTTCTATTCTCCCTTGTTAGACTTCACAGCATTACTCACACAATCCGTCTATCTTTTCGTTGACCTTCCGTTTCCTCCCCAAACGACAACATTCATATCCATCACTTTCTTAATCACACGAGGATCATCCCTCCTCGTGCTCTGGCAAAGCAAAAGAATTTATACTGTATCCAGCCTAAACTTACGTGCATCAAACAGAATTCAGCTGATTATTTAATTTTATCGCGGGTGCATTTCACTCGGCACTTTTTGTTTTTTGTCTCCAAATGTTCCAATTGCGCTGAGAGCATATACATATTTACTTCATAATTATATTCTTGAGTGAGTCCTATAATGTAATGTGCTTATACTTGTGTATATGGAACACGATATGTACAGGATTGTTCAGGTACAGGTATTTCTGGTTTAGTATGTGGTTACACTAGTGGCTTTGTAAAGAGGTTTTGTAATTGTTTTTGTTACGCATTTTGAATAGATAAAAATATATGAGGCTTCGGTTTCAAAACACGTTTCTAAATTTTTAAACAAACGTTTTGATGTTAGGTAAGTTTTCGTTTTAGGTTTAGTTTGATCCAGAAGCGAATGGGAGAGTGTTGGAAGATTTTAGTTTGGTGCTAGCTCGGTGACTTTACAAGGATGAGAAGGCAAGTTTTAAGGCTTATACACTCATACGAGTACATTAATACACTCATACGAGTACATTAACAAGCGAATGGACCGGAGAATTATAATTATTTTATTTTCTCTTTATATCCTAAATTTCGCCATTTAATCAAATCTTTATTTAATGAAACGTCCCATTATTAAATTGAAGTGGCTCCCATTTCAATCACAATAATAATTTTCTACAAACATAAAAGCGTAAAATAATCATTGAAATGACAAATCGCATTTAAATTGTCTGCTTCACAGCTAGTATTTTGTCGGAAAGCGTGTAGAAATTAAATGATTATGATCCCAAGGCGAGCTCGCCCGGAAGTCGCACCTGAGTTATGTGGACGATCCACTTATAGCGCACCTACATATTGTACAGTCACGAGCACTAACATGTATACACGTAACAAAATTCAAACGCAATTTACTCGTAAAATACTGGTTTCCACTTTGAAATAAGACCTATTTCGTAATAGTATGGCTTCCAAAATAGCAGTCTAATGAAAAGGCAAAACTTTAATCAATATGGTAGCAGAACGTCGCTTTTGAACACTGCTTAGTGTATACATACTATTGCTCGTGACTGTACATACCACATCTTGTACTACGGTTACATTGTGAGAGGAATGAGATGTTTATTTATTAACAGGTACCTAGTTCATAAATATATGTCTCTTCTGAAAGTTTTATGTCTTTGTCGTTGCATCAGTTGTTTCTTCAAGAGAAAAAATATGTGGCATACAATTTAGAAAAATACAAACGCAATTTTCGTATAGTACTACGATTCCTACTATGCAATAAACAATGTTACAATATATGGTTTCCAAATCAGTATATTTTTAGCAACATGAAACGATATTTAAAACAGTAGATGAAATTAATTTTAAAAGCTGCTGTATACGTTTGAGGTGCTTATTTATATTTTTAATATTATGAGTAAAGATATGGCACGATTTTTACCAGGATGCACAAACATTTAGTCAGTTAATAAGTATATTTTGTCCTACATGTTGATGTTCCTGGGCTGAAGATTGCAAAACATAGTTTTAATTAAACCACCTTTCATTTGTAATGTTTCATGTTCTGAACGGTGGATTGGCAGCGTTTTCAGGAAATATTTTCAGTAACAGTAGGAAGTAGCGAAGGTAAGGTAAATGTTATAAGGGCACGTGAAATATTTTTGTTTTGAACTAGTTTCTGCTAGCGACTTCATCGGCGTAAAGCTTTGGCCCTCGATTAACTGCGACTGCGTCGCATCTCATCGCCTGCACAATTATTTTTACCGACTTGTTCGACAAAAAATGAGATACCTCGGGTAATATGAACGATATGAATATAAATTACAGCTTGCGCTCACAAATAATTTAGTTGCCTAAAAGAAAAAATATGAAAAAAGATATGAATCGGATCATTCCGGAGAATTACCCCTTACATACAAACAAATTTTATAATCCTTAGTAAAGATAAAATAGGTAAACTATTTTGTCATACTTTTGGGAAAAGAATGCTTTTCACTTCTTTCATTTTTCGTGAACCCAAGCGACATTTTTCAAATTCCGACGGGCCTGTGCTACATTTTATTTTAAAATTATCGTCCAACAAATATGACCAATGATAATATTTTTCTGATGCTTCATCAATTAAACTACTCCTCATTCTCAACGAGAGCTAAAACAGTTTACTTAACTGAATAAGACGATCAAAACACTGATTTCTAACATATAAATAATCTCTCGAACGAAATAAACGTAGAAAGCCCTTAGTTCAAACCAAAAACAGCTTTGCGAGCATTGTAAACAAAATAAGCGTCACCGCTGTGCTAAAATAAACTGTGGAATGCCGGATATTGCAATCCTGGTCTGTCACGGACTAGGGATCGTACAGGTGCCTTCGTCGACTCACTCAGTGTGCCGGGGCATTCATACAGCGCGCACGCACGCAAGCTCGACTAAAATTCTCGCATCGATATTAAACACGATAATTTTATACTGGACAATACTCCAACTGAAGATACAGAGATTTTACCAAAAGTTTTTGAAGAATCTAAAGCTGCAGGCTTCTGTAAAGATAATTCCTAAAACAGTGAATATTTAATTGTTCACAATTGAAACATTTACATAATTTTTGAAGTAGTGGAAGATACAAACTTGTGTGGAGGGTGATCACAAATTGTGAAAACTCTTCAGTGGTTTAATGAAGATCGTGAATTAAATTTTGAAGTGATAAGTGGTAGTGGACAGTGAAGTGACAGACAGTTGATAGAAGTAATAGTTGTTGTAGTTTGGTGTAACAGTATGAAAGTCTTGACCGTATCAGACAAGGTCGCGAGTGTAGGAGATGGGAACGAACCGACAGTGGTCGACACGCAGATCCTGACTAAGGAAGAACTAAACAAGTAATTATTACTTTTGAATTAAACTTGAGACCATCGGCTGTTAGAACTGATAGAAATTGCTAGATAATAAAAAATCAACAAAGTTTGCAACATTTCCATGATTATTTTGCAATTTAATTTGAGCAGTTGGGTTCAAATACAGGCAAATAATGATTTCTGGAACATATTTCATTGAATTCAATTTCATGATTGAATAACGAACAAATTTGGATAGGAAACATCACACAATTATGGTGAACTTGATTTAAGTAGTAAAGAGTATAAGCCAACAAAACTATCTAGGAGGGTAAAATATTCTGATGGAGCCAGATTTAAAAAATAATGCAGAAGTATTTTCTGAAATATTTCAACAAAAAATCGAACTTGGAAACAAGTTCAAACCGAAAAGAACTTAAGAGTTCATAGAAGAGCAACATAGCATTAGCAAGTTCGCTAGGTCAGATCAGTTGGCAAGTGGCCAGAATGACACAACCGCGTGGTATGCGGTGTTTACGTGCCGCAGTCCGTGTGTTGTCATGATTCGGGTCAGGATTGCTGTAATCATGTTTTGATCGTTTTTCAGTTATGTTTATCTACGATCTAGGTGATTTAATATTTGATGGATAGGCATCGATTGAAGAAATGCTTTGAACTTTGACATGAACCTCTTTTAGATTGAAGGCCTCACCATTTTTATGTTATGTTAGGAATTCCCCAAAATTTAATGTGATTTCATTGTGTTGTGTTTTAGAATCAGTTCTTTTTGCTGATAAGATTTCTGATCTTTTCTTACATAACTAAATACATGTTTATGTTTTTAATTTTTTGTTACAGAGGTTGTCCTCTTGGAGTGTCTCGCATCACCCCATTTCTCTACGTGTGTGGGGCACATGCCTTGCCTGGAGCAGTGCGAGTCTTGCACCCCGGCTTAATCGTCAGTGCAGCCCCAGAACTACCCCCTCCACCTGAAGATTATGTTCCAAGGCAGTTCGTGCCACTTCTGGACACACCAAACTCTGATATGCATCCGTACATGGAAAGTGTGGCTGACCTGATTAATGAGGTAAGATTTTTACTGGATTTTATAACGTACGAGTAGAGGCAAAATTCCAATTCTTGAATTATCTTTTCGATAGCTTAGGATTCCGTCGATTCGCGATTGACCTGGATTTCTTTGTTTATGCTTCACATTTTAGGCTCAGTAATGTATGATAAAGTCAATATTTTCATTTCCGATTGAATAACTTTGTTGAACAGTAATTAATTGGAATGTAGAACAGTTGCTTAATGGGCTTTATTTACATCAGGTCGTCTGTAATGGTGATGTGGTGCTGGTACACTGCGTTGCCGGCATATCCAGATCTGTCACTCTCTGCCTGGCGTACCTCGTCAAATGGCAGAAGATGACCTTGAGGGATGCCTACTATCATATGAAGCAGAGACGGTGAGTAAATCAAAGAGTATTCCTCAACTGGGGATTATTTTCTTGATATCTGTATTGATCAATGATCGCTTGAAATACACGATTCATTGCTACAAAAGAAGCAATTACGTGGGTAATTTGAAACACTTTATTGTTTCCGTTCATCGTAAATTTCAAGCATAATGAAATCATGAAACGATTTCTTTCTTGACTATTTTTTGTTCTTTTAAAAAAAAAACTTATTATTGTTTCAGACCACAAATCCGACCGAACACAGGATTCTTCAAGCAGCTCATCAAGTATGAAGAGAGGCTCTTCGGAGAACCCTCGGTAAAGATGGTTTACTGCGAAGCCATCGACAAGGAGATACCTGACGTATACGAGGCTGACTACATCGGCATGACCTGGTTCCGGCAGAGATACGGACCCATCGAGAAGAGCTGAAGAGTGACAGAGATATCGATGTAGGTTAGAAAAGGATAGCTGTGATTACTTTGTGCGAAGATGAAAGGAAGGAAGAGAAAAAGAAGAAGAATGACAATAAATATAAGACTGAGTGGATGAATGACTTGGGTATGAATGATAGTGAATCAGCTTCGATGTAAGAGATGGGAGTTTTATTATTTCAACTATGAGAATGATGAAGTAAAGATAATTTTTGAAAGGAATAGGTGAACATTTTAATGAATAATTCTTAAGGAATAATTTAGAATAATGTTCGTTCTTATGCACTTTACGTATTATGTATTTTACTTAAGCAATGTGATAATTAACTTATTGTTATAAATTAACCAAAAGGTATTCGCTTACAATTAAAATGTATATGTTGATGGGACCAAAATAAATAAGTGGATAATTTTTATTACTTGACTTTTTTTAATCCCACGGATTTTTTATACGTTGCTTCACACCAGGAATTTATTCCTGTGTCGCGGGTGCGTTTACAAACATAGAAACTCACATACACAAACACCCAGACCCGGACCACCTACTTGCAGATCATACAAATATTTGTTCGGTGCGGGGATCGAACCCGCGACACGCTGTGCAACAGTCGATCGCTCAGCCACTACGCTAACCGTATCGTCACATAAAACATGTCATACAAATAAACTCGGCAGAATTCAGATCGTGCCTTGTTAAGAGTGCGCATCGAGATGATTATGCTGATGCTAACGATTTAAGACTTTTGAATGAGTGTGAAAAATATGTCACAAAAGTTACAGATTTTACGTAACGCGATCAGTTACAAGAAACTTACGTCAAAAGTGATGAAGAAAATCTCCTAATTGCAGTTGTAGAGTAATGAGTAATTCATTGAGTGGATGTTGTTGGCCTCGTGGCATTGAGCTGTAGTACCGAAATATCCCAACGGGTGCGCGGGCGCAAATTCCAGAAGTTAACTACAGAAGGTTAGCTTGGAACAATGGGAATTTTAAACTTAGACACGTAACGAAAGCGATGGTGGTAGGTAATTAAGATGAATCAATAATTTTATACCGAAAGCGTCTACAAATGACTCGCAGTCTCTTTTCAAATCTGGTGCCCTCTATGGTCTGTTCATTTGTTGTAACCAAACAAATATAGACTTAATGGAAAATCAGTTAGCGACTATTATTTGTGGCAAAATTCAGAGAGTTCACTCTCTAGGGTAACTCGTGTATGTTTTTTATTTGAGGAAGGTGTAATAAAACTATTGTGCCTTCTTCATTATACCTGTGCCATGAACAATGGTCTGCCAGCTTCCGCATACTGATGTAATACTCTGTAACAGTTATCTCCTCTACATTATTCGCTCCTGGTATGTGCTGCGAAGTTTTTTTTAAATAAACTTTATTGCTGATTTAATGTTCAGCATTTCGAGTAGCACCCGCTATTAATATGGTAGTGGAACCGAGATCTAGTGTAATATGATCAGTGTTATTGTTTTGAGTTTTAGGAATTCAGGGAATATTGAGAGTAATATCCTTCATTCATTTCGCATTGCCAACTGTTATAAAATTTAAATATGAGAATTCTGATTGAATTAGAAGGGAATGTTTTTATCTGTCGATTTCATAAATATGAAATGATCATATGAATGAGGAGCTCGTGGCTAAATAAATAGAGCCGCATAGGCCGATCTTCCGGCTTAAGCCGCGCCTGCCGAGGTTGGTCTGTGGATGGGTGACCATCTGTCATAGCGAGTTTCCTCCATACCTCGGAAAGCACGTAAAGCCGTTGGTCCCGGCTGTCATTTGTAGATCTTTGACAGTCGTTACTGTTAGTCAGAAGCTCTAAAGTCTGACAACCAGTCTTACCATGGGGTATCGTATTACCCAGTTACTGGGTTGTGGAGGTCCGACAGGCAGTCGCTCCATGTAAAATACTGATATCCAGCTGTATCTGGTTTGACTAGAAGCCGACCCCAATATAGTTGGGAAAAGGCTAGGCAGATGATGATTCATAAATATGAATGATAGTTCAGCAGAATGTCCAGACAAATAATATCTCAAAGTCAACCAGTCCACCAGATGTCATGGACATTCTCAGACGATTATACAATAATGTCTGGAAAATATTTCGCTAAACTAAACTAATAACTTTTTATTTTCTCTAAACACATTTCATAAGTCATCTTCTATATCAATTTCAACATCTTTAGAACTTTCAAAAATATTATTCTGTAACATTCCAGTGTCGATTGCCTTTTCAAAATCTCTTTTGGTAGTACTTGGATAGAAGCCAGAATACATTACGCTGTCATGTTTTTGACGAATGCCTGCTTGCTGTTCAATGACAAGACAATTGGTCTAAAAACCAAGGTAGCAAGGTAGGAATTCGCGTAAACAATTATTTGGCAAGTGATTATATCAATGACAAGGTGTAGGTTGTGAGGGTTGTCAGGTTCCAAGTTCAATGTTACCGGTAATTACCTCACGTGAACGTAATTAGAATATTTCTTGGATGGGCTTCGGTTTTTTTCGCAAGTTTAATGAAAAGTATAAAAATAAAGTTTCGCTTTACCAGTCCAACTAAACGTTGCTGTGACTGTAAGAACAATCGTTTGTTTTTTTAGCTTTTCTTCTGTAACTCAATCCTGATTTTCAGTGGGTGTTGTGGCATAAAGTTAGAAGTGATATTGACAAAATTCATCAACTGTGACTCCCTAATTACTGCACTACCCTTGTCAGTAGACTATAGTGCTGCTGTTTGGATACAGGATACCGTTTTCAAACCAAATTGTTAAAGTATTCTTTTAGCAATTGCTTACTACAAAGGGCTGTTTATTATTTTAATTTACCCTATGAAAACACATACTGTAGAATAGAATAGAATAATATTTATTGTAGTGTATCGTTTACTCGTACAACTCTGGCACTGTGCCTTTGTTATTTTTTGCCTTGACCATTCTTGTCAGATTTGATACAAACATGTTAACTGCCAAAGTCGAAGTCACACAATTAAGATCTAGAGATTATAAATCTATTGCTACAGAATGAGCACAAAACGAGACGCACATTTTTACGAGTCCCATTTTATATAATTTTTTCAGAGGAATTGGGACAAGTTAAAACTGGCTTTCGTCCGGTGACTGAATGACTGTCGCTAGATTTACCCTTAATTTTTGGTTGGTAAAATTTTCGAATGAGTCCTCCCATCCCGAGTGGAGCAGAAGGGACTGTTAAACTCTTACTGACTAAAAGTTCACCTTCACCTTAGGCCACAGTGCCTTGGTTAGACAATTCCGCAACCATGGAACAGTCCCGCGACCTCGGCCTCTAGATTAACCCTGTTATCACTATACCGTCTGCCGAATGCTCATTGAACTATGGGTTAAAACAGCCACTATGTGGAGCCCTGTCATACTGCGTAGCTGAGTCATCAGAAACTTGACGAGTTAAACAAAATCAATGACCATAAATCCTAATTGGCTTTGGATCAGAAGAGCAGGAAGTCGTAGAGAGAGGCAAAAAAGGCCAAGCAGCAGGATGAAGCAGTGTAACTGTAATATCAAGGGGTACCTGTTCAAGATCAGTGAAGAATGGACGATTTAATAATACATTTTAGCAGTACCACTCCAAGAACAAGAACGTAGCGAAGCATCTCTATTCTTTTGGACGTCTATAGATAATGCTGTATTTATGACTAACAATATTTTGCGATGGGAATTTCACATGCGATAATTTTCTCAAAATGTTTGTCAACACATTCCTAAGACTGGTTTCACTATACTTTTGGAAACAAAAGGGTTTCTGGCATGATGACTGTGTACATTAAAATGACATTTGGATTGTGCCCAAACTGTTATTTTGGCCTTACCGTGGGTGTATCCTATTTATGTTTTGGTCGCAATTGCCAAAATATTATTTGTCATAAAATTATGAATGACTTCGTGCAAGGTTACAGGTGCGAATTGATTCTTTCTCATTTTAAAACCAATGTTGTGCACTCTATGTTTTGTTATTTGTTGATTCTAGTTCATCTAGTCTATTATTCAAGCTTTCTAGACTTTGTATAGTAAATCACCAATCAAATAATTTTGCTTTTGTGTAGTTTTGGGTGTTTGTTTTAGCGTCTTTTAGTTTTGTTAAGGTTGCGTACAATTTGCTTTTTGTTGAGTTTTGTCATCTTACGAGATCTCATAGTCTAAAAATATTTTTTTTTTTCTTATAAGAAATAATTCTTTCATACATTATCGATCATTTGAATACAAGGCTTATTCAAAACTAATATTGACCATAAAACTAGTACAGAACGCGAAACAAATTGTTTAATCGATTTTACCGTTTCCGTTGCTCGATGAAAGATTTATTTAAAAATTTAAATTATGCTTGATTTACCGCTTGTTATTTCAACCTTCAGACAAAATATAAAAGTCATAAAATAACGTATCTATGGGACAAATTGTTGCGACCTTCTTTCCATATGACCTTAGCAGTACCTTCCGTAACATTCCGGATTATTTTCATCGCGCTTAGATTATAAATATTTAGGTCGACCTTTACTTCGCCACAAAACGAAACTGCTAAAATAATATATTTACGATTCGCAGACAGTTTTTTTTTTGTGAAATTCTTGAGGACAGAAATACTTGAATGCACAGAAATAAGATAAATATTTATATTTATATAAACCGAGTTGCTCGATGGGATCTCCCATCTGCAAACAAAAATATATATTTCCATGCAAACTTTAATTCCTGAAAAAATCTTGCGAAATATGTTCTACGTAGGAGCAACTCTTGCTGTGGTAAAAAAATCTGTGTTAAATAAAAGCCTTGAAGAAATATCTAGTGAAAGGAAAAGTTTATGCACCGATAAAATTAGAATACTTAGGAATACAGTAAAAGAATTTGCACGTAAAAAGTTTCACCGAACCTCTATTTAGATGATAACCACTAATTACAAAATCTTTGCCAGAATTGAATTCAGTTCACGAGCTATTTGTAGTACAATTAGAATTATTTGAGCTAATTAACGCATCCGCTAATGCGCTTGCGCACCCGAAATAACGTGGCGTTTAAATTACGAACGGAAATAACAACGCTTTTATGAAATTCTGAACGCTAGGTTATTTATTCAGGGTGATTCTTCAAAGAACGTTATTTGTAAACTTTTAAAGAATAAGTTACAATTATACTTTAGGTAAAAACGGAATTTTCTTAATGACAGATTTATTTCTTCTATAATAATAATGAAATATACAATGGCGCCTCTATTTATGTTTCACTGCCAATAGAATAGATTCTTACGCGTTGAATAAATTACTATCTTTTATGCTAGGTAGATAAAACCGTCGGTCAATGAACTCAATGCCTTTTTCTATTTCAACAAACAATAGCTAACTATAGCGACACTATGACGTCACTGTTGTTTTGTTTTATAATGTTTAGAATAGTTCAATAATGAGCAATTAATAACAAGTCAATGGAAGTCAAAACAGTATTCAACCACTGAGTTCTTTGAAACAGGATTATTATTTAATTAAATGATAACAAAACTATGAAACTTTTGACATCATTGAGTGCATAATCATTTTGGTGCTTCTGATATTAATTTAAATTCATATATCAGCGCTAAATACAGTGCCAATCTTCAGAGAAAACTTGTTTCTTGATATTTTAGTTACTATAATAAAAAATGGATTGAAATCACTGCAATAGGCACATATACTGCTTGTCCACTCTCACGTCTGATGGTAAATTATGATGTGTTCCTGTTCAATGTTATCCATCACTATCTCATCTTAAATTGTTGAAAGCGATTCCTATTTGAGCATTAAATAGTGTCAAGCACTGACCAGACTCTCCCTCAACTAGATGTGATGGAAAATAAGAATTTACTATGAAACGTACATATCATAATTTTTTTCGAACTCGATTCGAATTCGCACCTCAAATCCAAACCTAACCTCATTACTTTGCCAAATTACTAACAAAAACCCAAACAACCAATAACTGCGCCTATTTGTAAACTGCGCAGTTACAACCGAAACTCAATGGAATCGAAAAGAAATTTCTCGACAGTTAACTTTCCGGTGCGTCGCCGCATTCCGGCGCACATTCCTGTCTATTTATAATGAAGTTCCTAGCGGGACACTTCTGGCTGTCGCACGCATACCTCTCTTATATAAAATTCATGTGTATTCTATACGGAATTTATTTAGACTAAACAAATGGCAGAGGACCAGAGTTTTCGTCGTACTTCGTAGCATATAGAATCAGCAAGCTGAAGTTTCAGTAGGTGGTCATAGAATCAGAGAACTCTTAGTAGAAAAAGTGGCAACAAACCTGACAAGTCAACTAGCTAACCCGGCAAACTTCGTATCGCCTCAGAATCATTTTTTTTATTATCATCATAACTCACTTTTTAAACCTTCCCTGGACTTCCAAAAATAATTCAAAACCAAAATTAGCCAAATCTGTCCAGCCGTTCTCGAGTTTTAGCGAGACTAACGAACAGCAATTGATTTTTATATTATAGACTAGCTTCCGCCCGCGACTCCGTCCGCGCGGATGTCGGTCTTCGCGTGGATGGTTTATTTCTCCATTTTGAGTAACTCTGATAATGACATCTTATAAATATCTATTGGACCCAAATACGGCTAAGCCTATAATAATTAAGGAGATTCGCGGTTCTACAGAACGTCTATGAATAAAACTGAAAAATAAGATTTTTTTTTCTACGTATTTTTCCAGGATAAAAAGTATCCCATTTTATGCCCAGGATAATAAGGTATAATTATACCAAGTTTCATCGAAATCGAACCGTTAGTTTTCACGTGATGCCTGCATATACAGACAGAGAGACAAAAATTTTTTTAATCACATATTTGGGTTTGGTATCGATCCAGCAACACCCCCCGCTATTTATTTTTTCAATATTTTCAATGTACAGAATTGTAAATAAAATAAATCTGTAGAAGGGTACAGATTTATTATATGTATAGATGTCTGTAGTACTAAACAATAGTTTGCATGCAAAGTCGCAAGTCAATGTAGATTGACATAATGAATATTAAACCCGTTGCCTAGTTAATAGGACATAATTATTTTACAAGCAACACTCACGGACTTTTGTTATGACACATGTAAGTCAAGATTAATAGCCTTGTTCTTAAAATTATTACCAAGCTATGTAGTTCGGAATGCTTCGGGATGTCCTAATAATAATGCGCGGAAAATTAATTTGATTAAAGAAAGAATTATAAACCGCGTTTTATGCGTAATGTCTTTTTTTACTCGGAGTTCAGGGACCGCGTTGGAATTTCCTCTTTGCCTTATCTGTTTGTAGTTTTTGAAAATTGTAGTACTGGTAAATGAGTTTAGAAACTACGGTTTTCGTTTATTTAAGTATGATAGAGAAGACATTATAAATGTTACAACGTTATGAAGTTTGGGGTTTTCTTCATATTTTTTTTTATTCTTTCTCTGTATAATCTATCATATTCCAAAATATCGTAAAGATGTCTTTCAAAGCGACGGAAACACACTTTTTTATGATCATTCTTTTGATCTAAAAACTGACCTAAGTCACGAAAGGAAATCAGCTTCATTTGACATTATTTTCTCATTGTTTTGTGATCTTTTTTGGGAACTAATAAACCTTTCATTCTTGGCGCTGTCTTTTCACCTAATTTCATTCGCCCACTGTCAACACCGTTGCATGGTCGTTAAAATGACTCGTGCATTTGGCGGGTAATAACTTTCGGGATTCAATTTGTGATAGATGCATTGCATTACCTGCACTGAAGTTTTGAGTGCGCCAATGGGCTATTTTGCTTAAAAAAAAATATCAGAACGATAGATTATCAAAAAAAAATTGACCCGTATTTTTTCTTTTACTGCATACACCAAAATTGATGAAGATACATCGCTTCTAAAATTCACAAAACGTTTCTCGATCGGTACAATTTTACAAGCGTTATGACGTCACAAACCCCCACTCCCGAATTTGGAAGCGTTTTATCTTTGTCAATATTCACTGACATTAAAAAAAAAACAAAAAAAATACCTGTCTATTATTTTTCAATTATATATTTTTTATTGTTTTTAGAAATACAGGGTTCGACAGCGAAAAGTTCAGGATTGGTGCCCTGAAACAGCGAGTCGTGGAAGACCATGAAGAAGATGACGGGACGGACAGGATGTTATCTTTGAGAATTGGTAGGAGGAGATCGTTGGTAGGGAGGTCGGGCTCTGCCGAGCAATGGGATCTTATAGGCTTCTAAAAAATCTCTAACACCAATAAAACCGTCACATTTTAACTGCATCTACATTTTTGCATTTTTTATTCTAGGTAGTCATAGAATGACTTTTTTGTCTTCGTCTAAACCGTCGAAGCAGCCCTAATCCCGAAAGTACCTGTGTGGCGTCGTCTCGGATTCCTCAGACAGATTCTTGCCAAATCGGACCAAGTGGTATGTCACATACTTCGACCGACAGTTTATTATTCAACCGTTCGTTCTTAATTCAGAGGTTGAGACGCATGAAAATACTTTGCCGATTCGCTAATTGCTAATTGTTGATAAGCGGGGTTTTATTTAGATGACTGCTATATTTGAAACTACTTAGACGGTAGTTTTAAAATTAAATAGTAATAGATTAATTCGATGTAAGTGGATACGCCGGGAGGGGTTCCCCTCGTAAAAGCATATTTACTTAAATAATTTACTTTCTTTACTTAAATAATTGCAAAAAAAGAGACACAAAAAATTCTCCAAACATAACGGTTATTTTCGAAATTAGAAAGAGGCATCGTTGAGAAATCGCGAAGATTTACTTTAAAAAATGTGCGCTCCCTTGTACGAAGCGAGCTCGTGAATGTTACAGAATAGCATAGGTTTGATTATGTAAAAGTACCTGTAGAATAAGTGTCACCAACCTCTGTAGATATTAAATAAGATGACAACACGTGCTCGTTACAGCATGGACATCAAACAGTAAAGATAATGCGTTCTTAGTAAAACTGTACACCTGCCAAGAGTTAGCAATGAAATCGTTATGCAACTGAAATAGTTTAGGGGAACAGTGTATAAGACGAGGACGCGAGGTTTAATGGGGACATACACTCTTTAGGCATACTTAACACAACACTAACTACGAACTAAGATTAAGCAGTTGCACTGTAATGGGGGACCCACTTTTCTTTATAATAAGATCGTATGTATTCAAAGTAGTTGCTCTTAACATATACAATATGTCCGGTTTCGGTCTGTAAAAACTTAAATGGCTTACTCAATTGCCCGGATCTTGAATTGGGGTCGGAACCCAACCTCTACTGAATGGTAACCATTTTTTCTCATGTTCAATTATTTTATTGACAAAATTGAGCAAGGTGACTCTCCTTTGAGTTTGTGCCGACCGAAATCGGACACATTGTTCATCTCCACATTGCTGCTGTATTAAAATAACACACGGAAGGTATTCATCATAATTTTAATGCCAGACTCCAAAGTAAATACAGAAGAATGAAAAGTGACAGATGAAATATTTTCGCATTCCACTTTAAATGCTGGTTGAATATGCATGGAAGTTTTTCTAATGTCAGACCAAGGTCGGAAAAATAATGATTATATAACATCACGCCTGTTTTCATAAAAAATGGTACTTAGGTAGAAGTGATGATCAGATTTTGCTAATCATAGTTAATACACATGGTCACATGCAGAGAGTTTATTAAAATAAAAAAAAAACGACGGGTTGCACTCTGGGAGTGCCGGCAGAAGTGAAAACTTGAATAGTAATTGTTGGAAATATCTTGTGAACAGATTTTAGTAAAACTCGCAAAAATGGTTGACTTTTTATTTCAATAATTTTCCAATGTGACGTACATCTTTTATAAACAATGTTACCTAGCAACGAATGTATCCAGTATACAAACTTCTTTAAAAGTAATAAAGTCACACGAACATTCACGCAAGCGCCCTGCGCCGTCCTACGCTTTTTCGGTCAGGGTCACGTGTCCTGACGCGAGTGTCCTGACGCGAGTGTCCTGACGCGAGTTTAAGATTTTATACCCATTACAGAAAAGTGCTCAACGCCGCTAAAGAAGTTTTCACTTCAAAAATATTGGTTATTACGAAAGAATCATGGTTATGTTTTTAGTCAGGGATAGAAACACAAACAGAAAAAAAGCGATTCGTCTTACTTTTTTATTGCTCTGAATTGCACTTATACCTAGTAGTGTTTACCTACAACCGTACCTTTGATTTTAGAGGATAACGACCAGTCATGTTTTAAATCCCGTGAAATAGGGGCACATGACCAGGTTCCGTAACTGCTCTTGAGGAATTTCTGACGGAAAAACCCAATAACATTACCTAACCTGGGAATTGAATCCAGAACTTCTTGCCCAGCAGTTGCCCTACTACCACAAGACCAAAGAGTCATTCATAATTTAAGTGTGTACTTATTTTATGAAGCCGTAATAAATGAGAACTATTTCCAAAAGATTGATCGTTGTAACTTCCTACGAGTATCTAATGGTCCGTGTAACGAACATTCTGTAGACAGGGAAGTTATCCAACACTGCCAGACTTGATGTGCACAAAATAAATTATTTATGACTGACAGCCAGAAAATAATAATCATAATTTTTTTGCTTTCCGTCATCTGTGTAAGTGTTGATTCTTTGCCTGTGTTTCAGTTGTTTGGCAAAAGCTTGGTGTCAGTAAGGTCGAGATCAAAGCGGTTGGAAGCAGGCGCGTACACGAACAATGTTGCGCATGATTGATTGTGGATTACACGGAGTAAAGAGACACGGAAGCTACATCACAAAAGTTTCGAAATACCAAAAGTTCATATAGAGCGATCCAACTAAGCCGTTCTGACGTCACATCTGTCAAATCGTAATATGTAGGTAGTTGTTTATGGACAGCAAAAACATTTCCAGGTTAATAAAACACCATTTATAGAAGTGATAATTGTATGAAATTGTCAAATCAAATAGTGACCCCCTCCTGGCATTTTTTAAATACAGAAACTTCAACGATGCATTAGCACAAGGACATCAATGAGTATGGATAAATATAATTTAAGAGATCACGAATTCTACCTAACATTATTTACCGTTGGTATTTTGACGTTCAACTCTCAATAACTTTTTTCTCCCATGGTTTACAGGTTTGCTGTCATACAATGAAATGATACACTTTTTAAGTGCTTTCATTTGATAATATGTACATGCTTCTTAGTTGTACCACATTTTTACTTTGAAAGGTTAGGTAGTGGCGCACTGGTTACTGTTTATCTCGATGACATCTTGTTACCCCTGATAATTATGGTGCTGCAGCACTGCTAGCGGCTAGTAATATCTTCATAGCACTTGACTGGCTACCAAAAAGTCACCACGACATAATCTTGAAGTTGTGTGTTTGCAGGGCAACTTTCCTATTGTTATTCTGGGTCTGGATGTTTGTGCATGTGAGATTATATGTTTGTAAACGCACCTATGATACAGGAGAAATTTCTAGTGTGGGGCCAATTGAAAAAAAATTGCTATGAAAAAACAACGAGGAATGTTGCAATACCGAAACAAAACCAAGTTTTCATCGAAAATTCTCCAGATCAAATCTAAATGTCTAAATCTGGGGTCTGTTAGTTAGAACTTATTCAATGTAGTCATAATTTTAACCTGTCTTCTATTAAACTATCTATTAAACGGTCACAGACACGTCTCTTACAAGAGCTACACGTGTACATATGAATCATCTCATCGAAATACTCCTACAAGTCTAGATTTCATTTTTAGATAGCTAGCTTTATTTTAGTTCGACATTCTTTCGTAATAGCTTTTTTTTAGATAGACTGTGAGTAGTTTAAGTAAATTTATATTTTATTGGTGTTATTTTAGTTTACGTAACAATGTGATCAGTAACTTCTATATGCGATGATCATTGCTACTTTGTTTTAAAGTATAATCAAATAATAATTTGTTATATAAATACTGTTTAGCCTGCCGGGGTCGCGGGACTTACCCGTTACCGTGACCCCGGTACGTAAAGGGCTCGTGAAGGACACCGTGGATTTTAGTCAGTACAAGTCTGACAGTCCCTCCCGCCCTGCCCTGGGTGGGAGGACTCATTTGATGATTTTACCACGCAAAAAAAAATATATATGTAAATATACTGTTTGTAAACTCAATCAATTGCATTCCATCAAAGCGCATATTCAACTTAAAACGTCTGTCGCCTGCTGCCTGGAAGGTTTGCTGAAATATCTTAATAGGTTCGCAAAGGGCAATTGATGGTATCGGGTGGGTTTGAGTCCGTACGAGTCTAACAGTTCGATCATCCCTCAACGGGAGGACTCATTTAATGTGTAATAAACTCAAACCAATAAAAGGATAGCAATAATGCTTTTGCATTGTAATGTAAACCTGGATGTTACGATTCTTCACTAGTCATTTCTCATGTATTGGGGTTGCGTTTACAAACGGACGTCTAAATTCCCATACACATTTTACACTTCATTAGACATGAACTCCAGATTATTAGTGATATTATCTTATCCAAATTGTTCTATCTAGCTAACATTTTTGGCAAGGAAACTGACTGTCATTATGCATTAAAACATTACATAAAGTTATATCAACAGCATACTTTACAGCGTCATTTAGATATTCTGACGTAAACACGGTCTTACCCAGCCCATCACATTTTGGCTCCAGACTCAAATTGTTGGCGCAAATATTATGTCCAACATTTTACTGAAACATCGCAACAAAATTCGTTCTAAGTCCCGAACTCCACATAATCACCAAACATGGGAATGATGTTTGATTTAATACAATCAGTTTCCGCAAGATTAAGCAGCTCTTGCTAAAATGGGTTCTTAGATGATAACTAGACCATTCACTAAAGAAACAACAATATTAATTTAAAAGGGTATCCATGGAGTTTCTCGTCCAGGATTTTCCGTAGAGATCTACGTTTGAAGAAGTCATGCTCGTGAAGGAGGAGGCGGGCCGCGTGAGGGAGAGGACAGCGTCCTCCCTCCACCCCAGCCGCAGTGGTAGAAGCCTACGGCGTCGGACGTTGCCAGACGATCTCCGGCCACCGTAGGCGCGGGCATGCGGGCAGCGAGTCATGGGCAACTCGCTGTCCGACCATGGACCATGCCCGGGTCGACGGCGCGTTGTGTTCCATGCGCGCCTCAAAGAGTGTCAGTAAAGTAACGGGGCCTCCCTCTAGAGGGCCAAAGCCTGCCGGGGTCACGGGAATGTATGAATTACCATGACCCCGGAACGTAAAGGGCTATTGAAGGACACCGTGGATTTTAGTCAGCACGAGTCTGACAGTCCTTCCCGCTCTGCCTCTGGGAGGTCTCATTTGATGATTTTACCACGATAAAAAAAGAGATCTACGTTTTGAAATGTACAACTACAGTACTTTCAAAAGTTAATAGGTCTTGTGTCTAGGAATGTAGCACCGCTTCATTTTTTTAGCAATTTAAAAGAACCTAAAGTAAAGGTCTAATTGAAATAAATGCTTTGAATTTGAGTTTTGAAGACAGCCGCTCCAGGTACAATACTGGTATTTAGCTGTATTTGGTTAGACTGAATCCGACCACTACGTGATTTGAAAAAGGCTACGCAAGTAATGCATTATGTTTTGCCTGCAATATTGGCATTTCACCAAAACATCGGAGAGATATTCGGGCCAACTTTGGGGCCAGAGATGTGTCGAAAAGTATCGTGAGTTATTATAACTACGATTAACAAGTGCGTCAGTGCCACGCCTGTTCATTTGGCCAATCAAATGTTAACAGCGATATAGGGTAACGATGAAAATATAGCTTATTAGCTGTTGTCAGCAGCTTCACCCGCTACCTTTCGAAATTTACCCCACGGGAACATGAAATCGGGATAAAAACTATCCTATGTGTTAATCCAGGTTATGACCGATCTGTGTCTCAAACACCCAAATCCGTTCAGTACATGCTCAAAAATTTGTTTAAAGTTGGCTGGATTTTTTTCT
Source organism: Agrotis puta (assembly GCA_943136025.2). NCBI lineage: Eukaryota > Metazoa > Arthropoda > Insecta > Lepidoptera > Noctuidae > Agrotis > Agrotis puta. The sequence goes on from OW964168.2 coordinate 4,471,729, forward strand.
AATACATCATTTTTAAATTGATTTCAATATACGCATTTAAAATGTTTTGTCCATCTTTTGATACATAAAATATTGACTTCTCTTTCCAAGCAAAAAGTACTTTATGAAACACAGAAAACCAATCTCAAATTCTCTAAAACCATGACTAAACCAATGTAACCTTTTAACTCTGTATAAAGCCACCTACACACCTGCGGTACGAAGTGTCGGCATTCGGCGTTTGGCACTACGCCAGAATGACACGGGCTGGAGGAATGCGGTGTATCGCCATCGCTCACAAATCTTCAAATGAAATGTTAATGGTACTGTTGAAGTGAAGCTCGTATTTTGCGGTACGCAGGTGAAAATTTAACGTGATTTGTTATGGGCTGTGGTTGAGGGTTTGCAGTGTGGTCGCGGGCTAAGAATAGGTGCTACTTGAGGCTGTTAAAAGTGACGAAGGTATTGTGTACGAAATGGTAGTTCTCGGAACAGAAGTGCTTTTGAACTATAAATTGTTAAGTAACTAGCTTTGGCTCGCTTAACACCTGCACATTTTTTTTCGATTTATAATAATATTACTAAAATTCATCAAAACCGGTTCAGCAACATAGGCATGAAATCGTAACAAACAAAAATGTCAACTTCACATTTTATAATGAGGCAATTTTTCTGTACCTTGAATTGGCTGTAAAGAAAATATATTTTAGAAAACTTATTAAAGTTGTTAGTTGTTCAAAAAGTCGGGTAGACAGGAAAGTGACAACATCAAATTTTTAAGCTCCTGTTATTATAATTAAAATAAAATAGTTAATATTATATTAATGTCATAAAACCTTACCAAGTTCACAAGTTGACTCATATCTCACATCTGTAATAAATTTTCACACCCTTGCAACTACTATAACATCACTGAACATCGTCATAATGGACAACACTGCACTGCTTGCGAAAAGTATGGACGATCTTGCTGTGTGGATGGATTCTCGGATGTCGGAGTTCGAGAGGAATCAGCAGGGAACAGCTTCTGCAGGTACACCAACTGTGAAAGTCCTTTCAGCTGACTATCTCAGTTTTAAATCCATTGTATTAACCACCCTGGCAATGCTTAGATCGCAATTGGAATTATTAGTCAATGGATTGGATCGTCTGGAGACACATTCCCGCAGAAAGGTCCTACTGCTTCATGGGGTTCCTGAAGTGGACGCTGAGGATCTCTCACAAAAGGTTCGCAACATACTATGCGACCATATGAAGTTATCGTCTGACAGTGCTGATGCGATCGAGTCAAGTCATCGTTTGGGTGTTAAAAAGGACAGAAACCGTCCTATTCTGGTTCGCTTTTCTAATGCTACGCAGCGTTCAGTCGTGTGGAATGCCAAAACGAAGCTGAAGGGCTCCAAAGTGTCTATTTCGGAGTTTCTGACAAAGTCGCGACAAGACGTTTTCTCTGCGGCTAGAGACCATTTTGGCATGAAGAAATGCTGGTCGTCGGACGGCGTTATAGTGATCTTGCTTCCAGATAAGACACGTAAGAAACTGGTCACTTTGTCTGAGCTTCAGCAGCTTATCAAACAGTATCCAGACAAATACGTTGCAGCGAAAGAAACTGGTAGCTAAAATGGTTTTGTCTTGTAGTAACAACAGTTCACTATGTTTTTCGTTCCAATATGAAACTTATATGCCGCGTTTACGTAATTCGTGTATAATTTAGTATTCTAAGCTAAGTATTGTGAACAATATTAAGGGTAGAACATTTTAAAACTTTTGCATGTTTATATTTTCTCTACAGATTGTCAATGACATTGACATAACATTCACGTTGACGTATGGTATGTTTGACAGATTGGCTGTGTTCTTGTTGGTCATAAACGTAGATATGGAGCATGGACTGAGCATTTTTATGTGAACCCTTTTGGTATTTACAGAATGATATATATTATATGTGCTAGATTTTCAACTAATGATTATATACAGACTATAAATAAAAACTTACTAGTAATATGTACAAAAAAAAAAAAAATTGAACTGAGCATTGTCTATTTCAACATTCATCATCTTTCCTTAGTATACATCTGTCTCTTTCCAGTAAGTCACACATTTATGTGCTAACAGTTTACTTCTCTTTTTCTACAGAATATATAAATACATATCTATATTTTTTAATTATGTCATTTTATTATTGAGGGCTCGGTTCATGCTTTAGGTATATGGCCATAAACCCTCATCTTTTATTTTTATTTTTTTATTTATATAAAATATAATCAAATTATTGTCTTTCGGAACGCAACTTTTAGATATTTTCTTTTTACGTTCCGTTGCACGAATTATGTTTTTTGCACGTAATGTTTTATGTTTTAATTCGCAGTTGTTTTGTTTTTAGTTTAGTGTTCAGTTGATTGTTGTTATTTTATTTTATTTTTTACTTTAGATATTTAACTTTGATAATCTGTTTCAGTCAACTTGTAACTGGTAAGTTTTGGTGAAAAGGTATTTATTTAGGTATATTTTGTTTTAGCTAAAAGTATACATAAGTATTTATATTTATTTATTTTATTTATATGTTGGTAAACGAATATTTCTCTTGCTCGTCTTCTGATGATGAATATATCAGTGCCCAAAGTGATTCTAGCTCTTCTCTTACCGATTCAGAGCCTTTAGGAGAAAAACTTTCTTCAGTTTTTCAGTGTAGCTCAAAATTCCTATCCTTAGTGCACATTAATGCACAGAGCGTTCCAGCTCATTATAATGATCTTCTCACATCCTTTAGTGACACTGTAGTTGATGCAATTTTAATTTCAGAAACTTGGCTCAAGCCTTCTCTTCCTTCCACATCTTTTGGTCTGCCAGGTTTTCGGCTTTTTCGCAATGACCGTATCGGCGCGGGTGGCGGCGGGGTAGGTATTTACCTTCGCGGTGATATCCCTGCCACGCTGATTAGTAATTCTCCATCTCAATATTCCGGATCTCTTGAATACCTCTTTCTGGAAATCATCCTTAACCACAAAAAAATTTTACTTGGTGTCGTATATAGCCCAAATGATAAGGTGGTTTACTTCCCCACGTTAGAGTCCATTCTAGAACAGCTTGGTATACTTTATGAATATGTCATAGTAATGGGTGACTTAAATACATGTATTTTGAAGGATGATTCCAGGTCTCAAAAGCTTCTTTCTTTAACCTCTTCACTTAATTTGCACGTTCTCCCACTTTCACCAACACATCATCTTCCAAATTGTAGGCCATCATTGCTTGACGTTATGATTGTCTCCAAGCCGGATTCAGTCGTCACGCATGGACAAATGATGGCCCCTTTCTCGTATCACGATTTAATTTATCTTGCTTATAAAGTGCGTCCTCCTAAGATCAAGAATAAAGTCATTTTCCAACGTAATTTTCGGAATATGGACCTGGACCGTTTGAGAGAAGATGCAGAGAGCATCGACTGGTCACCGGTATTAACAAATGATGATGTTGATGCCAAAGTTGCTGCTTTTAATTTAATTATCACCAATTTATTTGATGCTCATGCACCAGTTAGACCTGTTCGTGTGAAGCATGCTCCTGCTCCCTGGCTGACTCCTAATATTAAGAAGGCTATGGCAAAAAGGGATAAAGCTAAGTGTAAACTTAAGAAGGATCCTACTGTTGAAAGTAATATAGCTTACAAAAAATTACGTAACATCTGCAACAGACTGTGTAGGGATGCAAAACGTCGTTATATTCACTCAAAATTGGAAAATCTTTCTCAGTCTCTAACCTGGAGATTCTTAAAGTCATTAGGTGTGGGCAAGGCCATGGATGCTACTAATGGTACCATGGATCTAAATGCTCTGAACAAACACTTCTCTACCCCCCCTGTTTCATTAGATGCAATTACAAAAGCATCATCTCTTTCTTACCTTTCCAGCCTTGACCCACCTGACTGCTCTCAATTTACATTCCGTCCAGTCACAGAGGACAATGTTAAGAAGAGTATCCTTTCCATCTCTACGAAGGCAGTGGGCAGTGACGATCTGAGTCTTGACATGCTCCTTCCGGTTTTAGGAAGCATTATTCCTGCTATCACTCACATTATAAATTTTTCATTGTGGGCTAATGTCTTTCCTTCTTCCTGGAAAAAAGCATTTGTTATCCCTCTACCCAAAACCTCCAATCCAACTTCCCTTTCTGAATATCGTCCAATCTCAATCCTTCCTGTACTTTCAAAAGTACTTGAAAGTGTTGTTCATAAACAGCTCTACTCCTATCTTACTTCCAATAACCTACTCTGTCCTTTCCAGTCCGGTTTCCGTCCTTCTCATAGCACGGTGAGTGCGTTGCTGAATGTCACAGAGGATATTCGCCATGCGATGGATAACACTAAACTTACTGTTATGACTCTGCTTGACTTCAGTAACGCATTTAACTCAGTTGACTTTGATATGCTCCTTGGTACCCTAAGCTCTCTTAACATTGCTCCTCCTGTGATCAACTGGTTTCGATCTTATCTTCATGGTCGCCAGCAGTGTGTGAAAACCGACGACTTAACATCGGACTGGTTGAATCTCACTGCTGGTGTTCCTCAAGGCGGCGTTCTTTCTCCTTTGCTTTTTTCTATTTTCATAAATAATATTTCTCGAGTAATTTCTTCTCCCTTCCATTTGTATGCAGATGATTTACAGATATACAGACACTTTTGTTTGTCTGAATTCTCCGAAGCGGTTGAGGTCATAAATTCTGACCTTTCAGCCATAAAGATGTGGGCTCATAACTTTGGGTTGTTGGTTAACCCCACTAAGTCGCAAGCTATGATCATAGGCAGCAGTAGACTTAGAAGTAGGCTTGTAGTAACTGACAACCACAAGGTTTTTTATAATGGTATCTGTATCCCGTACACGGATAAGGCAAAAAATCTGGGAGTGATATTTGACTGTCACTTATCCTGGTCAGCGCAGGTTAGCGAGGTGAGCAGGCGCATGCATTATTCTTACCATTCTCTCAAACGACTCCAGACCTTCCTGCCGTTGCAAACTAAAATCATGCTTTCTCAAGCACTTCTCCTTCCTATTCTTGATTATGCTGATGTGTGTTACTTGGATGTGACAGAGGAGCTACTAAATAAACTTGAGCGTCTACAAAATCTAGCTATTCGGTTTATTTTCGGACTTCGCAAATATGACCACATCTCCGAATTTCGTGCTCAGTTAAAATGGCTCCCTATCCGGCTTCGTCGTGATGTGCACATCCTTTCTGTTCTCTACAAAATCCTCAAAGACCCGTCCACTCCTGACTATCTCCGCTCCCGTTTCCGCTTACTACCTCCTAATCCCCGGCCTAGGCGCGCATGTCACACCAACGTGCTTGAGTGTCCTAGAGCAAATACCAAATTCTTTTTTGACTCCTTTACTTTTCGAGCTACACAACTTTGGAACAAGTTGCCAAAGATAATCCAAGACGCTCCCTCGATAACGTCATTTAAATATAAATTGAAAGAGCACCTCCTTACGCAAATAATTTGATATTTATGTATGTATGTATGTATGTATGTATATTTGATATTTAATATATGTATGTATATATTTTATGATATATATAATAATACGTATGAATATGTCTTACTTATTATTAATAATTCTGTGTACAGTCTTGTCCCCGTGTATCCAATCACCAAATCAGTTTTACAGGTTGGCTGGAAGAGATCTCTTTAAAGAGATAAGCTCGCCTTTGTGAATATAATTTTAAGTTTAGTTTTATTGTAAATTTTGTGCACAATAAAGAATAAATATAAAGTTTTAATAAAAATCGGCGTTTTCTGTTCTTTTTTTCATTCCCGGGGCTGATGATATTCGAAGAGAATATTTCGTCGTAGACCAAAATAATATAAAATGTAGTGTTTATTTTCTCGATCGCAGCCAGTACTAAAGATTTATACCGTTAAAATAAACAGTATGTTATAATATAAGAGTGAATGTTATTGACCTTACCGTTTATTTTCAGAGGAATTCTCAGTCGGTTCACAATTACAAAGAATTTTGAACATATATTCGTCGATTTACATTTCTAAGGTTTGTAATATATTAGTTTATTTTATTACATTGCGATTATAAAAGTTTTTTTTTCGGTACTAAACCCGTGTCATATTGAATATACAAAATATACCAATATTTTTTCTTAAACTATTTCTTTGCCACCAGAATAAAATAATTTAATAATTGATTTTACATAAAAGTTTATCATTAAAATCGAAATCGTCGATTAGTCGTACTTTGTGAATTGTTAGACATGCTACGATCTCGCTACGTCATGCGTAGCAAGCGTAGCACCAAAAAGATTTGCTACGAAAAGTTAGTATCGCATTAATGCCTTTGTAAAACAAACTGGCGAAAGCGATGCGTTTCCGAAAGCGATACCGAACCGAAGCGAGACGTCAGTCCGAAAGTTCTGTCACGCTATCGGATCGCTTTCGCTGTTCTATGTGGATTAAAACAATTCCATATATTACAAATAAAAACGTCACGCTTCGCATTCGCGACGCCTGTCTGTTTGACAAAGGCTTAAGTGTCCGATTGTTCAATCTAAATCATATAAATCGATTACATCTTAAAAGTAATTAAATTACCAAACAGTACAGACTAAACAGTTATAATTAAGCCATTGAAAAGAATTTAAACATGCAAACCAGCGTCACGTGTTAAGAGTCACAAGACGAAATAGTTTCACAGATAACTGACGCTATCGAGCGTCACAGTGTGAAGGCGTCTTTAGGTCTCTGCACACTGGTATTTTGCGTGTCTACGTCTTTGGGACGTGCGTGCCGTGTGACACAGCTTGAGCGTCGCTGACTTGAAATGCGTCCAAGAGACGCGCCCGTTTGCCAGACGCCTAAAGACTAAACATTTAGGTAATTCTCAAAGAAGATACAATCACGGGACTTTATGATAAGGCGGTTTTGTCGCTGGGGTTTGTCGTTGCTTTTGTTTTAGAAATTGTATTTTAATAGTGACTATGTTTTGGTCACGGGACTGTACGAATTACCGTGACCCCGGAACGTAAAGGACTATTGAAGGACACCGTGGATTTTAGTCAGTACGAGTCTGACAGTCCCTACGGCCCTTTTCTGGTTGGTTGCCACTGTTGATTCTGGCGCACAGGAGTTGCAGTGGTTAGGGAATAGTGTGGTGGGTTTGTCCCAAAAAAAAAAAGTCCCTACGGCTCTGCCCTGGGTGGGAGGTCTCATTTGATAATTTAACCACGTAAAAAATAAATGGTGACTATTTTCGTAAAAACTTTAACTTAAAAACATTTTAGTTCAAGATTTATTAAGTTTTTTTTCTTTGGGGTGTTAAAATCACCAAAAAAGCCAGCCCGGGGTGAAACGGAAGGGGTCTGTTAGACTAAAAGTGTGTTACACATAAAGACTATAGGATTATTGTTTTTAAAGAAAAGAGAGTTTGGGTAATATTTGTATGTGAGTTTAAATGTTTGCAAAACGCACCCATGGTAACTGTATCATGGGATTTACAGAGAAGTAATTTCTGGAGTTAATTCTAGGAATTACTCCTAAGTAAGTCCTAGTATGGGGTAAGTAAAGTTCAACAAAAAGAGACATTCTTGTCTCATTACTTCTCATAGTTTCTTCAGCTTTCTGTACAGAATATTGGACAAGTTTCTCGACAGCGAATGTTTCTCTTCACTCAGCAATTACTTTTGAATGATTGCATGTTTATTATTACGCATAAACAAAGTGAGTGTGAAATACTTTTATTTATTGGCTCTGAGTGATGAGGTTAAAGTGACCTCCGTTTCGACTGAACATAAATATTTTTAGCGATAAATTACACATAATTTGTAATTTTTCTTAATTTGTGTCAAGATGACTCAAAATCCGTAAAAATCAGTTTCGGTACACGTAGGCACTATTCGTTTTACCATAAGAAAGGTAAACATCTATTCTGTTGAACTCTTGTGTTATAAAAAAACTGTCAACGTCAAAACGACATTTCACTTTGATATAAGGGTCGTTTTGCAGTTACACTTTTTTTGGACAAGCTTTCAACAGATGTTTTTTTTTGTGGTACGGGGCGGTATATCTATACTGCTAGTATGTCTAATCAAATCCGAAAGTTTGTGTAGATATCCATATATCTATATACCCTATTTGTTACTTAATCACGTCAGTACGGATCTTGATGAAATTTAGTTCGAAAACAGGAATAACGCATAGCATACTGTTAAACCCGGTGCTGACGGATACGAACGAAACGGATACGTTCCGTGGTAAAATTTTTGAGTTACAGACGGTTGAAGTTACTGGCAACCGCTACTGTTAACAAATAATGATTATTATTAAATTTTGTCTCATTATTTAAAGACTAAGTAGCAGTTGTGACATGGTGAATCACCAATACTAATTCGGGTTCTCAGCCTTTTCATAACAAAGTATATGTATTTTTGGATACATAAACAAAAGTCCAATAAATAACATCAATATATTTCATGTCCCTGTTTAAGTTGACGACAAACATATGCGGTCACTTTCGTGAGCCGTATCTGGGTTGCCATTTCTGCAGAATTTATTGCGGTTGCTATAATTATAACCTCGATATTGTCCTTGGACTAAATGTAAAGGTAGGTACTGACCGGTGTTACAAACCGTAATGTACACGCGGGAACACATCAAGCTATGCAAAACCGTTATAAGTTGTTAATTGAATGTGCGGATAAATCATACCAAGCAAGACCCCGTGTGTACTATTCGCAGCGAAGAACGAGCCGCTTGTTGATCGTTGCGAGCGCCTTGATACCATGTATTGACTGTACGAACGCTCTCTGTGTAATGTAACACGTTACATTATGCCTTGTTACGCCTCCGGTCAGTGACTACCTTTACAATTTAAAGACGAGTTACTCGTACAAGACAGATTTTATTCAACATACAGTGTTTTATATCGGAAAATGTTTTGTCACGATTCCAGAATTAGATTTAAATGTTCTTTGTCTTGCAAATGTCGACCATATTTATGTCAACAGAATTTTGAATGTGCTCAACAGGCCGTTTGCGAGAATAGTGTTAATAAATAACAGTTGTTAGTGATTCTGGTATTTAATACAATTTTAATGTTATTTAGTCAATGGGCCCTTGAGTTTCTGCCGATAGAAGACACACGTCATTGACAAAATTGCGTTGAAAATTCAGAGTGACAATTTTAATTACTTTTTTTCTCATCTTTTAGCCCACACACGTTGGCGTCGATCGAATATTACGGGACATAGTTTTTTTTAATTAAGTTTTTTTGATTTTCACGAAGTTTAATATTATTTCTCGTTTTCATATTTCAGCCTTAAACTTCCTTGTCCTTAATTTTTCCACTACTCCATTGAGGTTCCAATTCTGTTGAAAGCGTGTGTCGGGATATACATTGTGTTAATCCAAACTAATATTATAAATGCGAAAGTAACTCTGTCTGTCTGTCTGTCTGTCTGTCTGTCTTTTCTTCACGCTTAAACTACTGAACCGATTTGTGTGAAATTTGGTACAGACATAGTTTGGAACTTGAGAAAGGACATTAGATAGCTTTTAACCGACTTCAAAAAAAGGAGGAGGTTATCAATTTTATGTTTGTTACCGCATTACGACCGACTGGGTGAACCGATTTTCATGATTCTATTTTTGTTTGAAAGCTGGTGCTTCCCGTGTGGTCCCATTGTCACCAAATCAGGATCTGATGATTGGATCTTGGAGAAATCGAGGGCAACCCTCAAATTTTATAGGCTCACCCATCGTTTTTCGTAAATCTTATGAAGTAATTTAAGTACTTGCGTATGGTAATCATCATCTTATGTAGCTGAGCTGATGATGGAAGGTACAACTCCTTAACAGTAGTTTGTTATCGAATAACGACCGACTGGGTGAACCGATTTTCATGATTCTTTTTTTTTTTTGAAAGCTGGTGCTTCCCGTGTGGTCCCATTGTCACCAAATCAGGATCTGATGATTGGATCTTGGAGAAATCGAGGGCAACCCTCAAATTTTATAGGCCCACGCATCATTTTTCGTAAATTTTATGAAGTAATTTAACTACTTGCGTATGGTAATCATCATCTTATGTAGCTGAGCTGATGATGGAAGGTACAACTCCTTAGCAGTGAGGAGTAGGCATAGACTGATTCATTGTTCGCATATCTCAGGAACTTCACGTCCGATTTAATTTTTTTTTTGTGCTAGGTATCGTTCAACTTAGGGAAAACTGCAAGTTTCAACAAAATCGGTTCAGTAGTTTTTGAGATAGGGAATTTTATTAGCTTATTGTGTACATGAGGGATGTTATTACCAGTGCTACGGTTTACGTACCGAGGTCACAGTAATTCGTAAGTCCCGCGGGACTTACGAATACGGGGGCCAAAGCGGGGTCGCGACCCCGGCAGGCTTTGGCCCTCTAAAATAATGAGCACTTAGAAAGGAATTCAAATAATTCCAACCTCAAGAGATTCCTTCTAAATATTAGGTATAGGTGTTCAAAGATTGTATGGAAACTAATTTTGAATTTAGAAATCTGGGATGTACGATGTGAAGTTACATAAAAAAATATAAGTATTAAAAAAATGTCACGTAACTTAATGAGGCAGACCAAATTCTACGCGAGCGAAGCCGCGGGCAAAAGCTAGTTTCTATATATTTTTTTTTTTAAACTTTGCCCCACACTAGGAACTCCTCCTGTATCGTGGGTTTACAAACACATAAACTCACATACACAAACGCCCAGACCGGGAACAACTAGTTGTAGATCATACAAACATTTTCTGCGTGCGGGAATCGTATACGCAGCACGCGGCACAGCGGTCCGATCGCTCAACCACCACCGTCTTTAGAGCACCATACTGCGACGCTGACATTAGTAGTAGGTTTTTCATTGCGGCCGTCGCGACCGACAACAGCGTAAGAGGAATTCAGGCCTAAGTGTATTCAATTTCAACCTTACATTGATCTGACATTATTTTAGAAGTCTTTTAAAAGGTCACTCATGTTATCTCCTTCCCTTTGAAATTGTCCTATCACCTGCCGTCCGGGCCGCGTGAGGCAGAGGACAGCGTCCTCCCTCCACCCCAGCCGCAGTGGTAGACGCCCACGGGATCGGACGTCGCCAGACGATCTCCGGCCACCGTAGGCGCGGGCATGCAGGCAGCGAGTAATGGGCAACTCGCTGTCCGATCATAGACCATGCCCGGGTCGACGGCGCGTTGTGTTCCACACGCGCCTCAAAGAGTGTCAGCATAGTGACAGGGCCCGTAGAGGGCCAAAGCCTGGCAAGGTCGCGGGACTAACGAATTACCGTGACCCCGGTACGTAAAGCGCTATTGAAGGACACCGTGGATTTTAGTCAGTACAAGTCTGACAATATGGGTGGGAGGACTCATTTGATTATTTAACCACGCTAAAAAAAAAGAATCACCTGCCTTCATCCCAGAACCATAAGGTCACAATATCCCGGTGTGTTGTCGCGTAGTGTAAATATAAACAGTGCATACCTCCGTGAAACGGATGCGGCCGACCCACTTACTGATGTCCCACTCCGGCATGCGGATGCCTGGCATACCAGAGCTGGATGCTTGTGATGGGAGACGCTCTGCAAGACTGTTTTATCTTGATTTAGACTAGTACTTGTGCAGTTATCTCGGTGGTTACGTATTGATGGAAAATTCTTACATTTTTAATGGAGGAAAAACGAGGACAAATTACAAATTTAGTTTCAGACAAAAAAGGTTAGGCGGAAAAGTCGTGGTATGTACTACATTTTTTAAATTCAATTTGATGTAATGACCTAGACACTAGCGCCACTTCAAAAGGATTTCAGTCGTGGCAGGAACTCTATATCCCATTTCATCACTCTCCCAATTGTGTAACTAAACAAAAGCAGTGCAGAACAAGTGAAAAAAGAGACTAACACTATATTGATAAGAGTAATACTCTGTAATTCTTAAAAAGCTTACGAAGATATTGAATTAGTCAACACAACAATACATAACTTTTCCAATTCATTTTATTGAAACAAACATGTTTACATTTACAACTCTATTCGTTTATTTTTCACTTCACGTCCAAACAACATGAGTTTAATTAACTTATTTGAGTATATACGAATTTTTATTTACCAGAAACTCACTTCGTTGTTTTTCTTTATATTTACATGCATACATCATTATCCTTCTTCTTCTTATCGTATGGTTGATGAACAACCTGGTGTCAGAGTTTAAACCGCCCGTAGGCCTCTGACATGGCTTCACACACCGTTGAAAAATCTCTCAGGTGTGCTGGTTTCCTCACGATGTTTTCATTCACCGTTTTTAGCAAGTGATAATTAATTTATAATACGCACATGAATTCTAAAAGACATTGGTGCGTGCCGGGGTTCGAACCTGCAACCTTTGACTTGGCAGTCCAACGGTCGTTCCACTCGGCTATCACTGCCTATATCATTATCCTATCTTTAGTTGATAGCATCATACACCGAAGCTCTCAGCGACTATCCTAGGCGGTCGCGAGACTGTCTTATCAGGAAACCGTACCTCTGGAACGTAAAGGGCTATTGATGGAACACCGTGCATTTTAGTCAGTACGAGTCTCTCCCGTCCCACTCTGGGCTAGAGGACTCACTTGGTGATTTTACCACGTAAATAAAAAAGGCGACTATCATATATAGTACAGGGTCGCGGGACTGTACGAATTACCGTGACCCCGGAACGTAAAAGGCTACTGAAGGACACCGCGGATTTTAGTCAGTACGAGTCTGACAGTCCCTCCTGCTCTGCCCTGGGTGGGAGGACTCATTTGATGATTTGACCACGTAAAAAAAGAAAACATTTACAGTAAACATAAAATAGTTTGATAAACATATTAGCGTACATAAAAATACTTAAATCTTTAAGAAAGCTAGTGACAAACAAAAAATAGAATCACTGGAATTCCATTGAAGCATTCCTCGCCACATTCTTCTCAAAATTTTTTCAGAGGCCCTGACTGTTTATTTAGACTCGCATACCTGGCATAGCAGGGATTCTTCGGGACGCATTTAGCAGGCGATGAGTTTCCCAGGGTGCCTTATCCGCCAAAGCGTCCAAGGAATTTGCGCGTGAGACTACTGCAACGCAGATTGGAGAATGTAAATGTAAAGACATAATGAGTTTGGTCTTACTTCGTATAAGAGAGACTGTACAGACCTATTTATTGAGGAAGTAAGTAATTTTAATGTTTAGTAGTCTGCTACATAATTGCAAGTAGTGTTTCGGGTTTGGGTGTTTGTGTATGTGAGTTTATATGTTTGTAAACACCCACGAAAAAGACAAAAAACTAGTGTAGGACGTCTATAAAAAAAAAATGTTACTGTTTGTATCTGATTTTTGTGATAATTTTTTTGAACACCTTCGTAAAATGCGCTTTTGAGGACATCGAAACACTAATTTGTACCTAGCATGAGAGCATTTGTCTTATTGGGAGCCAAAGCACACTTAAATCTCTTGAAAGAGACTTGGTCAAAAATATAACTATTCTGCCCTCAGATCAAAAAATTTAATCTGAGTATTCTGCCCTTGAAAAGTAAAGTAAAAATACTTTTATCTGCGCCTGTCGATTGTAAAGTCGCAGAAGGTCGATTTAAACTACTGGTGGCATAGATTTACGAGCACGTCGAAACGATTTTGTGGGTTCAACTAGTTTAATGTTAGTATTTATTTTACAATTTATGTAATTTGTGTTGTAGACTATCTAAGTATTTATTTTCTGTAAATTATTATTATTCTTAGTTCTAGTGTAAACTGAGGCCTTAACACAAGATTTCTGTATTTTACTTACAGCGTACTTGAAGTTTTATGACGTTAAAGTTTGTCAAACAGACTGGCGTGGCGAATGCGAAGCGTGACGTTTTTATTTGTAATGTATGGAATTGTTTGAATCCAGTCATATAGAAACACGAAATCGATGTCTCGCTGACATCTCGCTTCGGTTCGGTATCACTTCGGAAACGCTTCGCTTTCGCCGGTCTGTTTGACAAAGGCATAATTGTGTGGAAAATGAAAAAGCGGCCTGTGGTGTACGACTGAGGAACTATTTTCTTTCACAGCACATAAACGTGAAAACTCGTGATAAGGCCTCTGAAGTACACGTATTACTGGGTTTATAGAATCAGTTTTGTCATCAGCGACCAGATATCCGTGTATCATCATCATCTGAATTGCCTTTTCCCAACTTCGTTAGGTTAGTTAGGCTTCTAATCAAACCTGAAGCGGCTGAATATTACATTTTATATAGAGCCTGTCTGACCTTCACAACCCAGTAACAGTAATACTGGCTTTATCTATGTAGGCGTAAAATATATCATTCAGACTGTTTATAGACATGACACTACATTTTGGTTATCTTCCAAGCACTTAGCTTTTGATAATAACTCTCTAGGCCTATGGAAGGTCAATGTACTGTATTGAATGTACAATGTAAACTGATGAGTAATGTTCATGTCTGAAAAAAGCAATGTTTAGTAAATATTATGCGATACGGGAAATTACTGTAAACTACAGAGCGCGGAGACGCTTCAGACTCTAGAGGCGGCTTTGTCAACAATTGGCAAACGAAACAAGCGTGTCACGTGTGTATTTTGCATTAAGGTCATTCGTACACAACGCGATGTAATTCTCCGATATTTTACGATTTTGGTATCCATTGACGCGTGTCTGAGTACCCCTATGGATTTGTATTACGATAGTCGCCTAGATACCAAAGTCGTAAGGTATCAGAGACTTTTTTTTAGCGTGTTTAAATCATCGAATCAGTCCTCCCATCCAGGAAAGGGCAGGAGGGACTATCAGACTTGTACTGACTAAAATCCACGGTGTCCTTCAATAGCCCTTTACGTTCCGGGGTAACGGTAACTCGTTAGTCTCGCGACCCCGGCAGGCTTTGGCCCTCTGAAGGGGGCCCGTCATGCGTCATTGTGGTGAAAGCTCTTTTAGACGCGCGTGGAACACGACGCGCCGTCGACCCGGGCATGGTCCATGATCGGACAGCGAGGACCATCCGCATGTCCGACCCTATGGTGGCTGGAGATGGTCCTGCGACGTCCGTTGCCGTGGGCTTCTCCCACTGCGGCTGGATCGTGAGGTGGACGCTGTCCTCTCCGCTGTCCGTTCCTAAGGTATCAGAGATTTGCGTCGCGTTGTGTGTGAATAGACTTATGAACTTTGATGCATGATGAATGGACAGAAATTGTACATTCAATGAAGTTTCAGCGCTACGTTTGTCATAGAACTACTTCTAGATGTTTCTACACTTTGTTTTACTCTGTGCTCCATATAACGGTATTTTTAACGATTCACGGTAGTTTTCCACTCTTCCTCGGTCGAGTGAGGAATGCTACAATTTTCGTCAAAAGTAATTGAACTCATTTTAATGGCTGACTATAAAAGAAACTGTTGTTCTTTGTATTTGAACGTAACAAATTTTATTGTGTTATTGTATTTAAGTCTAGTGTTTTTCCAGTTTATAAAGCCCTTGAAAATAATAACATTATTCGAAGAAATGATTGTTTGCCGCATTAAGAACCTCATTGAAGTTGGTATATTCTAGAGCAACTTAATATAGGAAAATGTGGCGTGAAGACTTATGCTAGACTAGCTTCCGCCCGCGACTCCGTCCGCGCGGATATCGGTCTTCGCGTGGATTGTTTATTTCTCCATTTTGAGTAACTCTGACAATGACATCTTATAAATATCTATTGGACCCAAATGCGGCTAAGCCTATATTAATTAAGGAGATCCTTCTATTGAGCTACTGCTGTTGAGCTCGCGTTCTGTAGTAACTGAAAAATAAGATTTTTTTTCCAGGATAAAAAGTATCCCATTTGATGCCCAGGATAATAAGGTATAATTATACCAAGTTTCATCGAAATCGAAACGTTAGTTTTCACGTGATGCCTGCATATACAGACAGACAGACAGACAGACAGACGGACAGACAGACAGACGGACAAAATTTTTTTAATCCCATATTTGTGTTTGGTATCGATCCAGCAACAACCCCCGCTATTGATTTTTTCAATATTTTCAATGTACAGAATTGACCCTTCTACAGATTTATTATATGTGTAGATGTACCTAAGATCTAAAACATGGCTTTAATAGACTCGAGGTGGGAATTAAGTCGTTTTTGCTTGTGGGTACAAGAAATCATCAAATAAGGCCCTTCACTCCTGGATAAGGGGGAAGGGACAGTCAGACTCTTACTGGCTAAAAATCACCCTGTTACTTCATATACCCTTTGCGTTTCAAGTCCCTTATAAGACAGTAGCACGACCCTGACAGGCGTTTGGTCATGCCAGTTAGCTGACAGCTTCTTGAGGCGAGCATGGAACAAGACGCGCCGTCGACTTGGGTCTGGTCTCGCTATCCGCAAGCTCGCGCAGTAATAAGTTAACCGTTATACTAAACGTGTAATTTCGTCACAGTGGCTGATAATAGATGGCTAAGAATTGTCCAGTAGCAAACACAGTGGTCTGCAATTAGGCAGGTCTATAACCAGCAAGACAGACAGCTATAGGCTGATCATGGCTACCGACAAAAGTCTGACAGCACTACTGATGTTAACCCATTTCCAAGATCAGACGGGTACAGCTACAAGAAATTTGTGGCTTCCCAAAAACGTAGATACAAATAAACAGCGTGTCTAGTATGACAAACATGCGTTTGTAAACACAGCGTGGTCCGGAATGCGTCTGTCTCGATTTAGCGGCACCATATAGTTTGGTTGGCGCCACTCGCTAACGTTTGAAGAAGTTATGATGTGTTGATTGTGCTGAGATGATGCGCAATACAGTGTTGTTTCGGGGAAAGTAAGGTGTGATTACAGAGGTGTCAAAAAGAAAATAATATTATTTGTCTATAATCTCTGCCAAAAATCACTTGTAGGGTATAAAATAATGACGACATGATTGGTGAGGTGGCCGAGTGGTCGATTGCTGCGTTGCATATTTAACTAATATTTCTATGATCTACACTTAGTTGTTCCTGGTTTGCCTGGTTGTATATGTGAGTTTTAATGTTTGTAAACGCATTCACGACACAAGATAAATTCTTAGCGCTCCTCTCTGGGAAAATTTTCGATACGGTAAATAATGAAATTGATTTTGTTATGAACAGACGCCAGCAGGTCAACCCATCCCAATCTGTCAGATTTTACCAATCGAACATTATACCTTCCACTATTGTGATAAGATTGAAAATCTATTGAAACAATTTGACAGATTAAGAGAGGTTGATGTGCTGGCGTCTGCACCTTATAAAAAACTCTAAGAATATCCTTTTTTTTCAGAAGGCATTAAATTAGAACAATGTAATAAAAAAAAACTTAAAACCAAGATTTATTGGATGAACGCGACATCGGGTGCGCAGGCGCCACAGACGGCGAATTGTAAACAAAACTTTTTGTGGAGTATATCATTTGATTTGAGGTCGCTATGGCGCCGTTGTCAACTATTATCATGGCGAAACATAAAAAGGGTTAATATGTCTCAACCGTGACAGCTGTTTTTGTTGATACTACAGTTGTTTTTGCTTTTTGGCGTTGTTTATTAAACTGTCATGTTAGTAGCCCAATTGTAGCGATTATGTTCGAAGAAAAATAAAAACAATAAATTGTAATTTAACTTCATCATCTTCATTAGCCTGTATTCGTTTACTGCTGGGCAGAGACCTCTCTCAAAGTACGACACTGAGCCCGGTCTTGAGCTTTCCTCATCATCCAGACTCCGGTTGCCTTTCGCAGGTCGTCGCTCCAACTGACCGGCGGGCGTCCTACACTACGTTTGCCTAGCCATGGTCTCTACTCAAGGCCACAATATAACTTATACAAACTATAAATAAAGAAGTAATAACAATTGAAATTACAAAACATTGTAAAATAAGAAAAACATTCACAGGGCGTCACAAAAGGTCGTCGAACGTCCACATCGCTGTCAACGTGATTCTTGGACCAAGAAATAAATCAACCCTTTGGACACACGAAGTGTCGACTATACGCTTCAAAATGGCTAACTTGTCAATTGAGTTTCTGCTTTTGTATATGCATACAAAAAGAGATGTAAGAACATAATGATTTCGCTTGATTTTCAGGGAATCATAAAGCTACGTTGTATCTTAATAACATTGAGTAACACATGCACAACACGTCCCAATAACCCACATAATTATTTATCATTCAAAAAATTATTAACTCCTTGATTATTATTATTGCTGTCATTAAAAATTGGGATCACCTCCGCCGGCGCCACGACGTAAACAAAATGTGTTTGTAAGATAAATCTTTTGATTTGTAAACTGCGATGCGCACGCGACGGAGTGTTTGATTCTGCTGGTAATAAATTGTAGTCCGCCGGTAATTGGCGTGGATCTCTGTTACTGCTGGAATTTGGCCGAGATTCTCCACTTATTTGGACCGCACGTGGAGTATTTGGCTGTTTGTCCTCGGTAGAAAATAGATGACATTGGATCGCGTGAGATGCAGCGGTGGAATGCGAAAAAAGCGCATTGGCAGCTTTCAACTCAATACCAAAAATAATACAGTCACATTGAGTATATTATTGTCTGTTTTTTATAATCAAATCAAATCAAATAATTCTTTATTCCGAATAACGAGGTCCATTTGGGTTAGTATTTAGTACTTACAAACTATGTTAGTGGCAAGTCGGTTAATTATTTAGTAAATTGAAATTAATTAATTTCCGTTTTTTAATAGGTTTTGGTATTTGATGTCTGAGAATAGGGCAGTCGAATTTGACAGCAATAACCGCCAGAATGGCACAATACTTATTGGAATTTGCTGAATCCATTCATCAAGTTTAGTGAATCCGTTCTACCTACACAATCTACACAACGTAGTAAGTACTATTAACTATTCTGTGACAAAGGAAAATAAACCATCATAAATAACCAGAGAATGATGATAGTTCAAGATAACCTAGTGGGGAGGTGATCAGTTTCACTTAAATAAGCATTCGATGGAAGAAGATGGCAGTTCTTCCTGTCGCTACTAGTTAACATATGTCTCGCGAGATCGTCTTACAACGACACAGTAGCCCTGGAATTCAATGCGCACGAACAGAGTAGAATTTAGGTAACTAAGACTCTGCCGCACTAGCTACGGCAGGAAGACAATTAATGAGAAAAAAGACAGGCTACTTAATACATGCAATTTTGTTAAAAAAAAACCGTAAATAACACGTTGTTTCAATAATCTAATTCGGCCACTTTATTACCAACAAAAATATTTGTTTTCTCTTAAGTGTCCACAAATTGTGCGACACTCTCGCATAAATTTTACAAACGAGACCATCTGTACGCAAAATATGCACAAGTCCTTGACATGAAATGTCGAACATTGTTCGAACTACAAAAAGAACAATGAACAATTAACCCAATATTAAACGACGCCGACAAAACTAGGCTCTGGCGACGTTCATAAACACAGAGTTTATAGTGTAAGCAAGTGTCATTTAATGCCTCATAATATTCCATTTTATATTACGTTATTTATTATTAAATTATTAAAGATTATTAACTACCTGCAAATATAATTTGGCTGCAAAACAATTTTAAAATAATGTTAACTGTCAAGCTCGCAATCATGGCGCCACCCCACTTTTTGGTATAAAAAGGCGTGCCGCCATTATTGCCGGCACAGTTGGTGTGCAACGATCGTGAAGTTAACATCTCTTATTGAATTATTGAAGTAAGTCTTGTTTTGTAATATTTATTTTTTAAATATGATATTTCATTGAATATTGTCTTATAATATCTCTTTTGATGATGTGTTTATTTGCATATTTATTTTTAAATATGGTGGTTAAATTGAATATTTAATTTTGAGGATGATATTTAATTGAATAAATTAGTTCTGTTAAAATATTAGAAATATTATTTTAAGGTTAAGTTTACAATTCTATGATTTTTATTAAGAAATAAACAACACATATAACTATCTATTCTTTTATTTTACAATTCAGAAGTGGGATAAGTAGCTCATTCTAATATGTGTATATATATATTTTTTTTTTCTTTTTTCCGGTCGAGAAATATGGATGAACAACGATTGCTTGCCTCTCCGATTTTGGGAAGTGTTCAAGTGCAAGCAATTGAAAGTGCAAATGATCAGCTCTCCTTGGAGCAACAATCACAGGATTCAAGACTGAGCTTGGGGCGGATGCGAGGTCGTGTGTCGGGTCCGACTTCCCATATACCCAGCAAAACTCGATCGCGCAGTCCTTTCAACAGTCCGAGGCGCAGCTGCCACAAGCGCAGCAGCCCACGACGGAGTAGCCCGAGGCGCAGCTGCCACAAGCGCAGCAGCCCACGACGGAGTAGCCCGAGGCGCAGCTGCCACAAGCGCAGCAGTCCAAGACGGAGTAGCCCGAGGCGCAGCTGCCACAAGCGCAGCAGCCCACGACGGAGTAGCCCGAGGCGCAGCTGCCACAAGCGCAGCAGCCCACGACGGAGTAGCCCGAGGCGCAGCAGCACACGTCGGAGCAGCCCGGGGCGCAGCTGCCACAAGCGTGGCAGCCCGCAACGGAGTAATCCGAGGCGCAGCTGCCACAGGCACAGCAGCCCGCGACAGAACAGCCCGCGGCGCAGTCGCGACAAGCACAGCAGCTCGCGGTGGAACAGCCCTTGGCGCAGCTGCCAGGGGCGCAGCAGCCAGCGGCACGGTAGCCCACATTATCGCAACGTGCAACATCTTCCAGAAGCAGTACAAGGAACTACAGGTAACACCGCTGCTTCTAACGGAGGCAGAGGTGATTTAAATATTTTAGTGCAGGCATTGAGGTCACTTGCCCCAAGTCGTGAAAACATAGGTTCTTTTAATAATACTATACCCGAATTTGATCCTGCAAGAAAAGAGCAAACGATGGGCATGTGGTTGCACAAGGTGAACGAGTGTGCCGCAATTTATTCCTGGAATGAAAAACAAATTGTGCACTATGCGCTCCCTAAACTTCAAGGCATAGCAAAACGTTGGTATGAAGGATTGCCTTCGGTGCTCTTTTCTTGGAATGAATGGCAGACGAAATTAAAATCGGCCTTTCCCTCAGAAGAGAACTATGGACAAATGTTAGCAGATATGTTGTCTAGGCGTGCACGTTATGGAGATCCTCTTGAAGATTATTTTTATGATAAAATTACTCTTATTAACCGATGTAGCATTATTGGTAAACGAGCGGTGGAATGTGTTTTACATGGTATAGATGATCGCGCTGTTAGGTTAGGTGCCGAAGCGGCTCAGTTTGAGGACTTGGATAAATTGCTCACTTACTTAAGAAATTCAAGGAGTCTAAAACAAAATTCTGACCGTAAATCTAATAATAATAAAACTTTGCCTGTTACGAACTCGGATAATAAAGCAAAGAATCCAAGCTCCAAAGACAGAGTCCTCCGTTGTAATAATTGTAAACAGGAAGGGCATTTTGTAAGCCAGTGTACTCAACCAATCAAAAAGTGTACTAAATGTATGAAAGTTGGTCATGAGGCGGAAAATTGTTTTTCAAAAATAATTCCGTCTCAAAAATCAGTAAACAGAGTAGATATCAATGGTACAATTTCTGATAAATATTTTAAAACTGTACGTATTAATGGAATAGAAATGAACTCTTTTGTTGATCTTGGTAGTGAATGCTCAATGCTTAAACAATCTGAATTATCCAAATTAGGAAATATACAGATAAAAACAAACGATTTGCCTACACTCAGGGGTTTTGGTAATTCTGTTGTTCATACATTAGGTAAGATCAATACGATTGTTGAAATTGACGGGGTCAAGGCTCAAGTCGAAATATTAATTGTCCCTGATAGTGTTATGCAGGTTTCCCTTATGATAGGTCAAACCTTTACTGAACAGCCTCATGTGTTGATCAAAAAGACAAGTGAAAATTTTGAAATTTTACAAAATCAGATCGATAATATTCTACACAAAAAAATAAAAATCTTTAACAGTGAAAAGGTTCAATTTAGAGGTTTAACAATTTTGGAAGTCTATACAGAACCCAAATTCACAGGTGACCTTTACGTTGAGGGAGGCTTACGTAACAAAAATAACTTTCCTCATTTTCTTCTTACTGGGATTTACCAATTTAACTCTGATGGCCACGGACAGATTGTTGTAAATGGCCTAAATACGGAGCTTCTTTGTCTCGAGGCCAATATTTTAATTGCAAGGGGTGTAACCGCTAACCGAGAAAATGAAAAAAGCGTTTTACATGTAGCCAATTCTAAATTAGAAGATCAACAAATGAGTTTAATCTGTCCATCGGACCTAAACGTAGCTGAAGATTTGAATCAAAACATGGTTGAGGAATTGCTTTCTTTATTAAATAATTATCGACATTGCTTTGCGTTTAAACTCTCCGAATTGGGGCACTCTTCGTTTTGTGAAATGAGCATTGACTTGCACTGTAACACACCTGTAGTCTATAGGCCTTACAGATTAGCAATAAAAGAGAAAGAAATAGTCAGGGAAATGATAGATGAACTAGTTCAAAATAAAATAGTACGGCCTTCAGTCTCCTCTTTTGCTAGTCCTATTGTACTCGTACGAAAAAAAACTGGTGGTTACCGCCTTTGCATCGATTATAGAGCCTTAAATAAAAATACAATACGCGAAAATTACCCAATGCCACTTATAGATGACCAACTAGATACGTTAGCTGGTAATATGTACTTCACAACTCTTGATCTGGCGTCTGGGTACTACCAGATCTCTATTAGAGAGCAGGACAAACATAAAACGGCGTTTGTTACGCCGGAAGGCCACTTCGAATTTAACCGAATGCCTTTCGGTTTGGCAAATGCTCCAGCAACGTTCCAAAGAATGATGCATCAGGTTCTGGGCAACTTACGTCATAAAGAGGCATTGGCTTATTTGGATGACATAATAATACCATCAAAATCAATACAGGAGGGTATGAGACAATTAGAATCTGTATTAGTTTTGCTATCAGAAGCAGGTCTTACTCTCAATTTATCTAAATGTGTTTTCTTTGGTCGTTCAGTGACTTACTTGGGGTTTAACATTTCAAGTGAAGGTATCCAACCAGGGTCCAATAAAATAGAAGCAGTAGAAAAATTTCCCGTACCAAAAGATCAACACAATGTAAGGCAGTTTTTAGGATTAGCGAGTTTTTTCCGAAGGTTCGTGAAAGGGTTCTCGATTATTGCAAAGCCATTGACACAGCTGCTCAGAAAAAACGCTGTTTGGGTATGGGGGTCCGATCAACAAAACGCATTTAATACCTTAAAAACAATGTTGGCCCAAAAACCAATATTAGCCCTGTATAGTTCAAATTCCATAACAGAACTGCACACCGACGCATGCAAAATAGGTATCGGTGGAATACTACTCCAAAAAAATGAACAAAATATTTTGAAACCCGTAGCTTACTTTAGCAGACAAACCAGTCCTGAAGAACAAAATTATTGCTCATACGACCTAGAAACTTTGGCAGTGGTAGCATCGTTACAAAAATTTAGGGTCTATCTAGTAGGGATACACTTTAAGATCGTGACCGATTGTAATTCATTAAGATCCACCTTCATGAAACGTGATATGATTCCCCGGGTCGCCAGATGGTGGACCCAAATGCAAGAATTTGATTTTGAAATAGAATATAAAGCAGGGACTTCTATGGCTCATGTAGACGCCTTGAGTCGTAACCCATCCATCAGTAGTAATCACGCGGAAAAAACGGTTAACTCTATAACAGAAATAGACTGGCTCTCAACTGTTCAGAATTCAGATTCAGAAGTTCAACGGATTATCGGAATTTTAAGTAATTCTGATTTTAACGATATTGTAGAAATTAAAGAAAAATATAAGATTAAAAATGGTAAGCTTTTTAGAATCACTCCTGATGGGGATAGGTGGGTTGTGCCTAAAGGCGTTCGATGGCAAATTGTAAAACAGAATCATGATGATATCGGTCACTTCGCTTTAGACAAAACGTTGAAAAAAATAAAAACTCATTATTGGTTCCCAGATATGCGACCTTTTGTTACAAAATATGTAGCATCTTGTTTAGAATGCGCGTACAGTAAAGCACCCGGTGGCAAAAGACCAGGATTTTTGCACCCAATCCATAAAGTAGACGTACCGTTTGATACTATACACATAGATCATACGGGTCCATTTGTTCGTAGTAGCAGGGGTAATGTATATATACTTGTGTTGATTGACGCATTTACAAAATACATCTATTTGAAACCGGTGAAAAATACAAAATCAAACACTACGATTAGAGTTTTGCATGAGTTTATTAGTATATTTGGTGTTCCTAAACGAATTATATCCGACAGAGGCACGTCATTTACAAGTGATCTCTTTAAAAGGTTTGTATTAGATAAAGGCATTAAACATGTATTAAATGCAGTTGCTACTCCACGGGCCAACGGTCAGGTGGAGAGGTATAATAAAATTATTGTTGACTCATTAACGGCTAAATGTGTTGGCACATGTGAAAGCAAATGGGAAGATCACTTGCCTGATGTCCAGTGGGGTCTCAATAATACCTTCAACAAGGGTATCAATAAGACACCTGCAGAGGCTCTCTTTGGGATAAGACCGCAGGGCCTTAGTGATAGTAGATTAATTTCTGCAATTGATAATGATGTTACTTCAATAAACAAAAGTCTCGATGAAATTCGTCATGAGATTTCTTCTCATATTGAATCCACACAAGAGTCTCAAAAAGCAACTTTTGATAAATCTCGTTGCAAGTCGTTGAAATATAATATTGGGGATTTAGTAAGGGTTGAACGGCAAATCCCCTCCACGGGTGGTAGCAAAAAGCTAATCCCGAAGTATCAGGGCCCTTACAAAATTACTAACATTTTCGATCATGACCGTTACCAAGTAGAGGACACACCTCTTACAAGGAAGGGGAACAAAAAATACTCTAGTATTATTGCTGTGGATAAATTAAAACCATGGATTTGTTTCAATAGACCACATGATGATGTCTTAACTCCTTAAGCGAAATTTTAATGTAATTGTTAGACCAATGGGGTCAATAAATGAAGACCAATGGGGTCAATAAATGAAGACCAATGGGGTCAATAAATGAGGACCAATGGGGTCAATATATGAAGACCAATGGGGTCAATAGATAAAGACTAATGGGGCCAATACATTAAGACCAATGGGGTCAATACATTAAGACCAATGGAGTCAATACATTAAGACCAATGGGGTCAATACATTAAGACCAATGGGGTCAATACATTAAGACCAATGGGGTCAATACACTAAGACCAATGGGGTCTAATATATTAATGTGGCCTTATAGGGACTGTACTAATTTAAACCTAAATTTTAATTGCAATCATCTAATTTTTCATCATAATAATATTGCTATTGTACTAAATTGTTTATCTTATTATTCCTTGTTCGCTTGATTTGTAGCCAAGTACAGGGACGTACTTACAATTAGCTTGGATGGCCGACTGTAAGCAAGTGTCATTTAATGCCTCATAATATTCCATTTTATATTACGTTATTTATTATTAAATTATTAAAGATTATTAACTACCTGCAAATATAATTTGGCTGCAAAACAATTTTAAAATAATGTTAACTGTCAAGCTCGCAATCATGGCGCCACCCCACTTTTTGGTATAAAAAGGCGTGCCGCCATTATTGCCGGCACAGTTGGTGTGCAACGATCGTGAAGTTAACATCTCTTATTGAATTATTGAAGTAAGTCTTGTTTTGTAATATTTATTTTTTAAATATGATATTTCATTGAATATTGTCTTATAATATCTCTTTTGATGATGTGTTTATTTGCATATTTATTTTTAAATATGGTGGTTAAATTGAATATTTAATTTTGAGGATGATATTTAATTGAATAAATTAGTTCTGTTAAAATATTAGAAATATTATTTTAAGGTTAAGTTTACAATTCTATGATTTTTATTAAGAAATAAACAACACATATAACTATCTATTCTTTTATTTTACAATAGATTTTACGGTCAAATCGATTATTGTGACGGTTTCGATATTGAGTTGGGCTAAAATAGGTTTACCTACTCTGACTTTAATCTAGCCCAGAAGTAAAGATGAGGAGGGATTTTTTATTTTATCGTGGTAAAATCACCAAATGAGTCTTCCCGCCCAGGGTGAGACGGGAGGGACTGTCAGATTCGTACTGACTAAAATCTACGGTGATCCTTTAATGGCCCTTTACGTTCCAGGGTCATGGTTACCTAATGAGACAGTCCCTCGACGTCCGTCGCCCTGGGCGTCCACCACTGCGGCTGGGGTGGAGGGAGGACGCTGTCCTCTCCCTCACGCGGCCCGCCTCCTCCTCCGCGAGCATGACTGCTTCGCAGAAGGAGACGACCGCTTCCCATTCCGTCTCGCCCCGCAGCATGGCCTCCACCAATGCCGGGCGCGAGAGGTCTCCGCCTATCGCAGTCGTGAGGACACGGCGTTGCTCAAGCGGGGCAGTCCTGCACCGTATGCTCCACCGTGTCCTCCAGACGATCCTCGCAGTGGTGACACCTAGGTGTTTCTTCCCTCCTTATCCGACACAGGTACCTCCCGAAACTTCCGTGTCTGGTATGATTTTATAAATTAATAAAAAGTTTTAATAATTTGGAAGTCAGATAGGTAGTCGTTTTAAGTAAAATACTTTTGCTTTCAGCTGCATTCTGTTAAAATGAAAGCCGATCCCAACGAAGTTCCAGTCCAGCCTTCCATTTTAAATGTCATAACTTCTAAAAATCTATTATCTACATAACTATTATCTCGATAATTTCAGCTTCAGTACAGAGATAGTGATGTGTTCTCTAATAATAACAAAATCGTGTCGTGCACGAGTTACAGCGTAATTTATTAAACCCCAGTTTGACCTAGAATGCGAAATTTTCTTATAGCGACGCTTGTAATATTTATTGTTGTAAAAAACAAAAAATATTCGTCTGAATGTTTCTGTATTTTTGACAGACTTTGAATTTGATTAAATGTAACATTTTTCAGATATTTTGTTAAAATATGAGTTGTTAAAAGAGACAAGATATTATTTTAACACTTAAAGAAGACCTTCTAACGTCAACTGTTTTGTTAAAAATTTTGACAATCCACTTTAAAAAAACAAGTTGGCTTCATATTTTTTTTTCATGACTGGAGTTTTCGCCAATATCAAAGTTAACTCTACAGCAAAAAAACATGCAGAAATTAAATCAAAACCTAGATGAATAAAGGCCGTTATGAATATTATAGCAAATGACCTAGTTTCGTTCTGCGTCAGTGACAAACATCTAATAATAAGAGTAAGCAGGCCAAATTTATAGAAATCCGAAAAAAAATCAGCACAATGAAGTAATGTTAGTAAAAATAGTTTTATTTATAATGACATTCTCGTTTTTTTTTTTTATAATGATATCATCATAAATTGTCTTCTTTGAGATTAAAAGACTAGTTTCTTGACAGGTTATCATACTTTGTTTTTCTTTATCGTATTTTTCTAGATTTGATTAATAGAGGAAACGCGTGCACTGTTTGTATGGCGCCTGCAGTTTTTTTAAAGTGCCTGATTTATTTTTGATGTACCTATTTCAATTTTTATTGATGTCAGCTCTTTTGCTGTCACTGAAGTGCAATGTATATATGAATGCCTCTACGAATTACAATAATTGTGTTTCATCTTGATTAACGTCAGTTTATGACCAGTCTCATTTCTTGGCAAATGTGAGAAGAATCCCAGACGAGGACACAGTAGGAGAATATAAAGTAACCTTATTTGAGCTTACTCGCAACCAAAGTGTACAAGTGGTATGTAGTTTTCGTAGCAGATGATGTTCTGTAGTTTCTGTTTACTACAGAAAATATTTTAATTTTTTTTTTAAATTTCTGTTAGTTCATAATATCCATACTAATTATATGATGCCAATGGGACTCGAACCCGCGTCTTCTAGATGTACTCCAGACTGATTATCAATTAGACCATTACAACTTCACTCGTCGAGCCCGAATTTGTCCTTCGCTTGTTTGAACGTTTCATGGTAAAGCCTTTCCTTATAAATCTGTTACAAGCTGCGACGCGGGCCTTATTATTGCAATAAATATTTAATACTATATGATGCTTGTTATAATACACGACAGGACTTCATCTAGCAAATTGTAGTGTCATATAAGTGTCATATAAGTCAATAGTGTCATGTAAATTTTACACCAATTAATTGGTTGGCACTGGTAAAATATGTAAACTATGTGTTAAAGTATTATGTCTCGAAAAAAATGGAACCTGAGGGTCTGGATCAATTAACATTGTATCAGCAAAAACGATATGTAGATTGACATAGGCAATTTAAAAAATATAAATCAGTATCAATAAATGTTGCCCTTTTTTATCGTGGTAAAATCATCAAATGAGTCCTCCCACCCATGTCGGAGCGGGAGGGACTATCAAACTCGTACTGACTAAAATCCATGGTGTCCTTCAATAGCCCTTTCCGTCCGGGGTCACGATAATTCGCAAGTCCCGCGACCCCAGAAATGTTGCCCTTTAAATAAGAATTGATTATTAATTGTTATGCAGTTAATTGATACCAATCGTTTGATATATTTTAGGAGACATACCGTATAAAAACAAAATCACCATACATAGACTCCATAGATCAATTTATTAGTCATCACAGAATCACTTCTGATTTTCACTTCTGGCAACTTTAGTTTGGCGTGTTGCCAGCTTGTTAGGGCCGATCAGGTGTTTAAGTGTTATTTGGCATTTGGCTTCAAACATCTGTGAGATAAAGACGTCCAAGTGGTAACGCGCTTGAATAAACTGTTGGTTCTGTAACGGAGATGAATAAAGGCTTGTTGTTAAGCGGTGGTTAGAATTTTGCTAAACGGCAGGTATTTGATCGTAGTGGCAAATGAAAAAGGTTTATTTGTGATTGTATGGTTGTATGGCATATCCCAGGTTTGTTTTCTGCACGGAACAAATATTTGAATGATTTAAAATAAGTTGTTTCGGGTCAATTGGAAGGAAACATTTATAAGGAAATGTTTTCTGTGAAATATCCCTTCAAAACTTCTTAGGAATTCGTGGAGGGATCTTTCCTAATAGATTTAATATTACATTTATATTGAACGTTGCATCTTTTCATTTTTCCTTGTCTCCCTTGTGGTTAATAAAAACATAACCGTTAGTTTATAACTAATGATATCTAGGCAAAGAATTTATTCGTAGTTGAAGAATTTAAATCTCGTCGTGGTGTCAGGAATTCCCTGAATCTAGGACAGCACAGCTTATAAATTTAATAAGAACGAGTATAAATAACTTATGTTTTTTTGAATAATTTTATATCGTTTTCCTAGAAGTGCTTGAAATATTTTTTCACTTCATTTCGTCTTGTTCCCAATCTCATAATATACTACGAACTTCCCGTGTTCGGTAATACTATAAATTGGCGTAGCATGATATTTTTTCAGATCATTTTGGTGTTTGATAAAAATTAAAAAGGTTATCATTAAAGCGGGTGTTTCCTACGGCGGGCGTGTAAAGGAGGAGGGACGTCTCTCCCTCACGCCGTACGCCTCCTCCATTGCTAGAATTACTGCATTACTCCCACTCTACACGTGGAATTCTTACTGTATGTTTAGATAAACGAGAGGAAAACGGAGTTGAAAATAACTACGTGATTTCTGACGGCAAATTTTTTGGCCTTATCGTTTTAATCAGTAACTTTTTACCTTAAAGGAGTTTAAGCTTACCTTGCTACTTGTTTGTCACTGAATAGCCAACGAAACATGAAAAATAATTTAACATACGAACAGTTAAACGATTCATAGTTTTCCCAACTGAAAGTTAAACGCCAGCTGAATTTAAGGCACATTAATAGTT
The DNA here is from genome assembly GCA_943136025.2 of Agrotis puta. NCBI lineage: Eukaryota > Metazoa > Arthropoda > Insecta > Lepidoptera > Noctuidae > Agrotis > Agrotis puta. The sequence continues at coordinate 4,501,626 of OW964168.2, forward strand.
GAAATAAAGCATGTTAACTTCTCTAGTAAATCTCAGTCATTTGTCATGTGTCGTATTAAATCTTTCTGATTCTCCGGATTTTATGTGAGAACAGTCAGAGCTACCATATTACTCATTCTTAGAAAATGTATCGCTTTCATTAATTATATTGTTCTTCGCGAATTGTAACGAACTACTTTTTCTATATAACTAATTGTTACAAGAGTTTTTTTGCTAACAACAAACTGGTTAGATTTCCTGTTATTTTATTGTCAATCGTCGTGTAGATATGTGCCAAATAGGACAGATCTTTACAATAAATTAGACTTTAGTTGTGCTCATTTCGTGAGCTGATATAGCTTTTGTACATTGAAGTAAGTAATAGTTGTTTTCTTTCCTTCATTAGAACCTTTCTTGTATATTTCTTAGAAAGTGCCTACAAGTATTTGACACGTGACGTCATAAGCAAATGAAAACTGCACTTGCTTGTGCATTGACAATTTGAAAAGTGTCGTATCTTCGTCAATGTTGCGTTACGTAACAAAAGAAAAAAATCTTGTCTAACATTTTATGATAATCTAACTGTCGAACTCATTCGATTATTTTAGTGAAATGATAGAAATTTTTAGAATAAGAATCGATAGATGCTATTACTCTTTCATACTTTAGGTATAACATATTACATAATGCTTGAAGAAAACTCAATAATTTCTATCAAGGAAAATAATTATATCGTACTAACTTATGCGACTTCACTCGCCCCGCTCTCTATTTCCCCCATTTTTTATGTTTTTTTTTTCATCGTGGTAAAGTCATCTAATGAGCCCTCCTACCCAGGGCAGGGCGGGAGGGACTGTCAGACTTGACTGACTAAAAACCACGGTGTCCTTCACTAGCCCTTTACGTACCGGGGTCACGGTAATGGGTAAGTCCCGCGACCCCGGCAGGCTTCGGCCCTCTACAGGCCCCGTCACTATGCTGACACTCCTTGAGGCGCGCGTGGAACACAACGCGCCGTCGACCCGGGCAATTAATGTTTTATTTAGAGAAATATTGCAAATTATACTTTACACCTTCCACTTTTTTTCGAACCCGCGCGTCCTCCTTCCTGTTGGGACGGAACCTAGCCATGTCGTCCCGCCCTCTCCTTCGTGAGCAACTGCTGTCTTCTATACATATATCAGTCTACAGTATTTAGGTATTGTTTAGTGTTCAAATCAAGTGGCTTACATCATTCGTAACAGGCAATGAGATACAGCGACCGCAGTCAATTGGCCAGACTAATTGATGAGATCATTTTATTTAGGTAATTTATTACCATCGTCGTTATAATGTACAGCTCATTCATGTTTGAATCATTCATTAATATGTAACTAATAGTACAGGACCTATATCAGATAGGCAGTAGTCTCCTTTTTCTTTCTTTTCCTCCAACATTGCCCCACACTAGGAATTTCTCCTGTATCGTGGGTGCGTTTACAACATAGAAATTCACAAACACAAACACCCAGACACGGAACAACTACTTGTAGATCATACAAATATTTGTTCCGTAGCGCAGCAGTCCAATTGCTCAGCCACTGCGCTAAACGTGTCGTCTTTTTTAGGGTTCCGTACCCAAAGGGTAAAATGACTGACTGAAATTCACTGTGTTGACAGGTAAGTAGTTTTTAAATGCTTAAGACTGTATGTTAGTTTCACGATTTTCTCTCGTCCATTATTTCGCCTGATGGTTAAAAATCATAAGGTCGACAGTAAACCACGCTTGCCTAGAAGTAACCTATTCGCTCTTGACATAAAGACCCTGAGGTTGTAGCAAACAGGAAGCAGTGACTCCATATGTTTGTATGTTCAATTTTTACGTTAGAACGGCTGAACCGATTCATTTAATAGATTGCGATGAAACTTGGCACAAAGGTAAACTATAACCTGGCAGTACCTAAGTACCTAAACGTGGGATAATCTCCGATCAGTCTACAATACTACACTAAAGTGAGTCAGTGGCCAAAGGTTTCTAGAATTATTAATACTAGTCTCATAAACACTGACAACAACTGATTTTATGAGACTTTGTCTCATTAAATGTGTTCAAACTCTCATAAACTGCCAACAACAACAGTTTGATTGACTATATAATTAAAACAGGACGCTTATAAATTAATCGACCGTTCACAGTAATATTAATGACACTTGTATTAAACATTGAAATTAATTAATGCTTGCAACTAATATTAACGTTCATTTGTCACTTTCCACGATGCGTAGTATACTTTTACAAAATAGTTGACCGATTTTTTTTTGTTACAAATGTGAAAGTTTGTTTGGATGAATGAATAGATGGTTGGATGAAATGTTCTTCTCTTTTACGAAAGAAATATTGAATGAATTTGGCACACATATTTTAATACTATGTTTGGTTAAGATCAGTGGTTAAGTCTTTTTTTTTGTGTGAGGATGTAGCCAATATGTGGCGTCAAAGTTATTTAAGCCGCTTCTGTAGTTAACTAAACTATTTGTTAATTTGCCATACATTTTTTAACCAATGGCATAAAAATGTATAAAGTGTTTAGAAGCCGCTGGTTACTAATTTAAAATAACACAGGCGGAGTCGCGAGCATAAGCTGGTTTATTAAATATTGAATGTGATAAATGAATGCTTGTAACTAAAATTTACATTAATTTATAGCTTACTACATGAAGCGTGGTCTCTTTCATAGTTGACCGATTTTCTCTTTGACGAGCAGTAGATAGTACAAAACAAAGTCGCTTCGCGCTGTCTGTCTGTCACTATGTATGCTTAGATCTTTAAAACTACGCAACTGATTTTGATGCGATTTTTTTTAATAGATAGAGTGATTCAAGAGTAAGGTTTATATGTATATAACAGGCACAATATAGTACACATTGCACCCGTGCGGAGCCAGGGTGGGTCGCTAATTAATAATATATATAAACTAACTTATGCCAGTGGTTTTCCTGCTCTCTTATAGCCTATGTCACTCAGGACCAATGCAGCTTATTGAAAGGATTTTAGATATATCGGGCCAGTGGTTTTATGGAGTTTATCCATTACAAACATATAAAAATACAAACCTTTCTTCTATAAAACATTAGTATACATTAAAGATTTATTTACTCGTATTTATTTTATTTCTCACCATAATATACATCAATTTATTTAACACTAGCTTTTGCCCGCGGCTTCGCTCGCGTAGAATTTGGTCTGCCTCATTAAGTTACGTGACATTTTTTTTAATACTTATATTTTTTTTATGTAACTTCAAATCGTACATCCCAGATTTCTAACTTCAAAATTAGTTTCCATACAATCTTTGAACACCTATACCTAATATTTAGAGGGAATCTCTTGAGGTTGGAATTATTTGATTTCCTTTCTAAGTGCTCATTATTTTAGAGGGCCAAAGCCTGCCGGGGTCGCGGGACTTACGAATTACCGTGACCTCGGTAGGTAAACCGTAGCACTGGTAATAACATCCCTCATGTACACAATAAGCTAATAAAATTCCCTATCTCATAAACTACTGAACCGATTTTGATGAAACTTGCAGTATTCCCTAAGTTGAACGATACCTAGCACAAAAACGGTTAGGCGTCACGGCGTCCTTACCTTCCGCATGACGCAGGTCCTCACCGGACACGGAAGTTTCGGGAGGTTCCTGTGTCTGATAGGGAGGGAAGAAACGCCTGGGTGTCACCACTGCGAGGATCGTCCGGAGGACACGGTGGAGCATACGGTGCAGGACTGCCCCGCTTGGGCAGAGCACCGCCGTGTCCTCACGACGGCGATAGGCGGAGACCTCTCGCGCCCGGCATTGGTCGAGGCCATGCTGCGGGGCGAGACGGAGTGGGAAGCGAACGCCTCCTTCTGCGAAGCAGTCATGCTCGTGAAGGAGGAGGCGGGCCGCCTGAGGGAGAGGACAGCGTCCTCCCTCCATCCCAGCCGCAGTGGTAGACGCCCACGGCGTCGGACGTCACAGGACGATCTCCGGCCACCGTAGGCGCGGGCATGCGGGCAGCGAGTAATGGGCGACTTGCTGTCCGACCATGGACCATGCCCGGGTCAACGGCGCGTTGTGTTCCACGCGCGCCTCAAGGAGTGTCAGCACATTGACGGGGCCTGTAGAGGGCCAGAGCCTGCCGGGGTCGCGGGACTTACCCATCACCGTAACCCCGGTACGTAAAGGGCTCGTGAAGGACACCGTGGATTTTATTCAGTACAAGCCTGACAGTCCCTCCCGCCCTGCCCTGGGTGGGAGGACTCATTTGATGATTTTACCACGCAAAAAAAAAAAAAAAGCACAAAAACAAATATTGAAATCGGACGTGAAGTTCCTGAGATATGTGAACAATGAATCAGTCGATGCCTACTCCTTACTCTTAAGGAGTTGTACCTTCCATATCAGCTCAGCTACATAAGATGATGATTACCATACGCAAGTACTTAAAGTACTTCATAAAATTTACGAAAACCGATGCGTGGGCCTATAAAATTTGAGGGTTGCCCTCGATTTCTCCAAGATCCAATCATCAGATCCTGATTTGGTGACAATGGGACCACACGGGAAGCACCAGCTTTCAAAAAAAAAAGAATCATGAAAATCGGTTCACCCAGTCGGTCGTTATTCGGTAACAAACTACTGTTAAGGAGTTGTACCTTCCATCATCAGCTCAGCTACATAAGATGATGATTACCATACGCAAGTACTTAAATTACTTCATAAGATTTACGAAAAACGATGGGTGAGCCTATAAAATTTGAGGGTTGCCCTCGATTTCTCCAAGATCCAATCATCAGATCCTGATTTGGTGACAATGGTGGTCCCACGGGAAGCACCAGCTTTCAAACAAAAAAAAGAATCATGAAAATCGGTTAACCCAGTCGGTCGTAATGCGGTAACAAACATAAAATTGATAACCTCCTTTTTTTAAAGTCGGTTAAAAACTATCCTATGTCCTTTCTCAAGTTCCAAACTATGTCTGTACCAAATTTCACACAAATCTGTTCAGTAGTTTAGGCGTGAAGAAAAGACAGACAGACAGACAGACAGACAGACAGACAGAGTTACTTTCGCATTTATAATATTAGTTTGGATTGTTAAGATTCCACAAAGATGCACAATTTAGGCTAGTATATTCAGGTAAATGTGTTGATGAGAAAGTGTTTCGACACAGAAAACACATAAAGTAAGGTCTTAAAAATATAATTTATAACATTGAATTTCTTGCCAGAAACCTCTTCCATGTAGTCCACTTAATTTTCCATTTGTCACGTTTTCATGATAATAAAGTGAAACAACGAGCTATTTCTGAGATTGCTTGTTACTTTTATGAGCAATAAAATGTATTTTGTGTGATTCCCAAGGACATGTTTAACAGGTGGACATTAAAATAATCTGTCATGAAATATAGAGTAGATTTTCTTAGCTGACATTAAAATCTACAGGTAAAAATAAGATACATATTTAAAAATCACGTGTTTGTTACACGCTAATCTCTAAAACTACCCACCTGATAATAATTTGTTTTCTGAATTATTTATAAGGTACATGGTTGCGGTATTTAAATGAAGTAGGAAAGCGTATACAGTGAGTTAAAAAAAAATTACGCCATCTCCCATCTCAAGTAGTTTAAGATAAATAAGATATCAACTCCACAATTCAGCTATGAACAGCTAGTCTACCAGGATCACCAAACAGGAAAGTAAGGAGTGGTAGTTACTGCCAAACTTGCAAAGGACAATAACTTTCGGTATTTCTGGCAATAACTGCAATAAAGTCATTAGTTTGATGGTTTCTATAGGTATATTACACTCCATTCCTAATTCTCTATCAGTCAGTCAGTCAGCTGTCTCATACACAACCCAATAACTCAATCAGTACACAGAGACAAAAATATCCGAGAATGCAACTCTTAAACCGTTTGAACTTCAGAGCGGTCTATTCCGGCCAGCTGACTCATGCTGCATGCCGAGTGCTGATGCGTTTCTACAAATAACTCCGCATTACATCCGATTATATTTAGCACAAACCTTTTTGTTGCCATATTGTTTGATGCGAATTTCTGGCAAGTGTTGCCAGAAACGTGTGTAGTAAGCGCAGTATCGCCTGGAGTATGCTTCTCATATTTTGGGAACAAAGGAAGCGTTGCTGCAGTCTTATTTTGGGTGTTTCCAGGTTGTGAATCATGCTGTGGTAATATACAAACTGTGTTTATTGAGGTAAACTATAGCTTTACGAAGCAGAGGGTTTCTAACTTCACAAAGCTACTTTAATTGGTCGCGGGACTTACGAATTACCGTGACCCCGGATCGTAAAGGGCTATCAAAAGACACCTTGGATTTTAGTCAGTACGAGTCTGACAGTCCCTCCTGCTCTGCCCTGGATGGGAGAACTCATTTGATGATTTTACCACGATTAAAAAAAAACTTTAATTCTAAATTCTTCGGGTCTTTTTTATTCTTCCAGGATCTTCTAGCAATAAAATGGTAATGCTTGCAAACTCCAGTCTCTTAGTCTCATCTACTTTTAAAGAATTATTTTTATCGGGATCAATGTCAGCAATATAGAAAGGTCTGATGTATTTGTAGATGTATAAAATATAGAAAGTATAATTACATGGATGGTAACAGGTAGCATTCTGTAGTTTCTGTCTGTCTCTGGGAAAATGGCCTGATTTTAAATATTAAACAATACGATTTCCTCAAGCTTTGTTTTTTTAACAGTTATTTGAACCAATTCTTTGTTGGACAACACATAGCATTACAACATGACAGGCACATGGCGTGCTAAACAGTCACCATCAATCGGGGACTGCTCGAAGTATGTAGATCACGACCTTCGAATCATTTCTATTAGAACAAAGGAAATCGAGTTCCGGCTGTCTTGATGTTATGTAAAGGTATTTTTATAAAGCAACAACTGGAAGATTTTCTTTCAAATTACAAAAAACTTGCCAGTTATAAAATGGTAATTCTTGTTTTTAATAGTGATGTAAGTACGAGTAGTTTAATAATAAAGTCTCTAATTTAGCAATCATTGTGCCGATAGTCGTGTCGGTCCATGGCTTAATTGCCAAGAGCCTCGACCAATATCTAAACCTAGGCAGCTGGATCAAAGGCCTGATTCAGAAAGCAGTTCTTCTGGACACTGCGGTAGTTTGGACCCTGTTCCTGATAACGTTGGGCCACTATTATTTAAGTTTTTAAATGTTTTTTTGTTTGTTTTGTTAATGTATATAATAAGTAAAAAAATGAATAAAGAGATAATAAAGTCTCTGATATTATAATAATACCAGAGACTTAATTTTTCACACGTCTTGTACAGACGCCAGCATGTCAAGCCTACCCGAATCTGTTAAATTTCACCAATCGAATATTAACCTTCCACTATTGTGATAAGGTTGAACATCTGAAAGTCTGTACAAGCAACCACTAGCAGCTCAACTATTTGGTGAATCAACTTATGATGAACCAGAGCGGTTATGAGATAAGTGGCGATAGCTTTCGAAGGGCTTCGTAAGAATTCATTAAATATGTTTTTGAAATCCTCCACTATTGTTGCCACTGAACGAATTTCACATTCTCATGATCCTCTTGGCAAAGTTTAAACGGACTAATTATGACTGTTCACTGTTCCCATGGAAACTCTTTGTAATAATATTACTGGCAGTCTATCTACGTATTTACTCTTGGGTGGAAGGTACGAAAAACAAATCTTGCAGGATCACTCACAGTCTGTCTGTCAATCTGTCATCACTATATCTGAAATAAACACGTTGACGTTCTTCAAACCTGTGTTGGCGTCAGCATTATATTTAAACTTGAAAAACATGTCTTTGTTAGAAAAAAAAAATAAAGTCAATAACCTAACTGATAGATGAAAGCATGAAGGAGAAAAAAATGTAAAGAGTTTAAATTTTAAAATCGAGAGACAAAATTGTTGGTGTATATAGTGTTAATCCAAGAAAGAATAATGTATGTAGATCGAATGTTAGTTCACGACTAATAATTTATCAAGATTTGTGAATTTGATATTTATGGTTTATGTGCTGGTAACTCAGTTAGAGACATTGACAAAAATAGTATAAACATTACCTATTAACACCCTTTTAAGTACAAAAGCTCAAATGCAAAGGTTGTCTATTTTTCTATAACCTGATTTATATAAATAATTGATGGCAGTTGAAGAAGGGCCCTCACTTAAGGGTTAACGAGAAGCAGTCGATGAAATGTCAGCAGACCTATACATCTAAAAGGGTGCACGATAAGATGATATCGGGTAAGGCCTGGTTAAGACTCACACAGATCTGGGAAGTACTATGACATAAAAGGGAAGAGGTTTAACTGTCCAGATCTGGATCCAGAGAGGCGTTAGATAATTTCTTACACTTTTTTTTCCTTGGCCAGAACTTAGCGTTTCCAAACAAATGAGCGTTGACGAGCAGTTTTTCGATGACCTTTAATAGTTTATATTTAATATTAATAATATATTTGTTACATTTATAGGTTTTATTCTAAACTCACCCTTAGCCCTTAGTAATACAATCAACTTCAATCTGAATACATTAACACGTAACGAATGAGGCGTCATGCGTTGTATCTGTTTCTAAAACAATGTTCCCGGAATAGCTCTGCGTGACACGCAACGTATGCTAGTTATCTGAACCCTAAATGACTATAGGCAGAGTTATGTCGGTTACTAATGTGTTTCAAACGTCGGTTAAATTATCAGGGGAAGAACTGGAGTAACCGTCATAGCTTTTAGAGTGAACAAGTAGAAGTGGCATTGAGTCGGATTTATGTTTATCAAAGGACCGATTGCCAATGAGTCCGGTATAGACCTCCAAACGGTGCCACATCACCCGGCCCCCTGTATGGACCTGTATGTGCTGTATGGACACCGCAAATTATCAAGATCAAGAGCACTATACTTGCCGATGGGACGCCGCCGTTAGCTAAATATACTGAAAGAGAGCTTCACGATTCGTTTTCCATTGCTCTATATATACAGTTTTATGAAAGAAGGACGTTAATCGAGTCGAAATGTGGATCTTCGTATTACTTTTCACTTTTAATACTTCTTTTTGTAAAAGTTCAAAAATATATTAGAGCATGCGGGCATGCGGGCAGCGAGTAATATAATAAATAATAAAAAAGCCATGCCCGGGTCAACGGCGCGTTGTGTTCCACGCGCTCCTCAAAGAGTGTCAGCAAAATGACGGGGGCTTCTAGAGGGCCAAAGCCTGCCGGGATCGCGGGACTTACGAATTACCGTGAATGTAAAGGGCTATTGAAGGACACCGTGGATTTTAGTCAGTACGAGTCTGACAGTCCCTCAAGCTCTGCCCTGGGTGGGAGGACTCGTTTGATGATTTTACTACGTTAAAAAAAATGTTCCATGTGGTCAAGGAAAATTAGCGTGAACATTTTCGTAATGCTGACCTGGAAGACATGAATAACAACTTCTTCAAGGTAAGATATAAGATAAGGACTGAGAGGAAATGAGCTTCCGACGACGTGGCAGCTGAACCTATAGTAGAATAGATAGTAGGTACAGTCCTTTAAGCTTACGAAGTTTTCCTTTGAAATCTGACACCACTTGGCACTTACATCGACAATAATTTGGGAATAGTTCATACCAATGTAGATACGGTGTTCTACCAGCTTTCAACTTTCATTTCTTCAAAACTTAATGAGTGCTGTTAACAACGGTATCGTTTTTTTTATCGTGGTAAAATTATCACATGGGTCCTCCCACCCAGGGCAGAGCGGGAGGGACTGTCAGACTCGTACTGACTAAAATCCACGGTGTCCTTCAATAGCCCTTTACAGTGCGGGGTCAAGGTAATTCGGACAGTCTCGCGACCAACGGTATCGTTTAGGGAAATTCGGTTACATAAATTAATTGGAGTAACTATATTCAGGAAAAGGATTATTAGGTGATTGGAGTAGTAAACAGTTACTTACTGTGTTTTGTCGGTGCGCAGGAGTTCCAGTTTCTTCTAAGTGCCCTCATTCCATATAAGGCCTCATCTTTGCCTCGGTAATAGAGAGAGGACAGAACAAAAACCAATGAAAAAACTCACAGGAGGCATCATCTGCATGACCTTGTCCAGGTAGGTGGTATTTTTAAACTATGTTGACTTCCAGCCTAATGGACTGAATTGACGACACGATTGGCGCAGACGCTGAACGATCGACTGTTGCGCAGCGTGTCGCGGGTTCGATCCCCGCACGGAACAAATATTTGTATGAGCTGCAATTTGTTGTTCCGGGTCTGGGTGTTTGTGTATGTGTGCTTCTATATTTGTAAATGCACCCACGATGCAGGAAAAAATCCTACGGTGGGGCAAAATAAATAGAACGAGAAAAAAAAGAATGCAGTTTCTATTCTACAATCCTTTTTTTTATTTATACATTTTTTATAGTACCAATTTTATAAACTGGTGAATTGAGCTGCATCCAAAAAATGAGCATGTTTATGTGACCTGCACAACCAAAGTCGAATAAAGCAACTTAAGAAATAGAAGACCTCGTCAATGAACTTGACAAATATCAGTGAAAACAACAAAATAAATGTCGCATTTGGCATCAAGACAGATTTGTTGAAAAACCACTGTATGTACAACGATATTGTAATTAAAGTTAATAATTGTCTTGCGTTACAATTTATTATATCCGCTACACAAATGATAAAAATCTTGTGTAATAGCTTGTCTAGAAGTCATAGTGCATTAACTTCAGATGATTAGATTTTAAACGTTTAATTATCCGTGAATAGTCGGTAATCTTCATGAATTATTACGACAGGAGAATGAGGAAGATCTTGGCAATAGACGGGATGATGTAAGATCTAGTCTTAAGCAATCTCTTTTTGATAAAAGAGATTGATATCAACTCCGACTAATTTGCTTTACGCGGTTGTATTGAGTCCATAAATTATGTAATTTTATGATCTCTGTGTCCCTTTTTTTAGCCTGGTAAAATCATCAAATGAGTCCTCCCAGGGCAGAGCGGATGGGACTGTCAGACTCGTACTGACTAAAATCCACGGTGTCCTTCAACAGCCCGTTTCGTAAGTTCACGGTAATTCGTAAGTCCCGCGACCCCGGCAGGCTTTGGCCCTGTAGAGGGGGGGCCCGTCATTTTTGCTGACACTCTTTGAGGTGCGCGTGGAACACAACGCGCCGTCGACCCGGGCATGGTCCATGGTCGGACAGCGAGTTGATCTCTGTGTGCCTAGAGATACGTTTAGACATGAAAATGCAGATAGATAATACTCATAATTTCGGTCGGGAGTCGGACTAGTAATATAATTCACTGTCCCGTTCTCGTTATAGGTATTGGTCGATTTGGGTCACATGACGTTTACATTTAATTTATATCAGAGACCCCGTCTCCTGAGACACATATTTCTATACAAAAATATACCTGGAGGTATACCTCCAGGTCCATACCAACCACACTGTACATACCAAACACACGTGACTGTAACCATTGCATTGCATCCCAACTATGAATTTATATAAACAATAATAAAAACGTCGTGTATCACGTAATTTAAGCGCCTGGAGTATTCGACATTGAGTAAAGTCACTCTGAAAATAAAGTGCAGAAATGCACTCACCTTGATATAAAGCGCCACCACGTATAAAATTAATACCAACCTTATTCTTTTGGGTCAGAGTTAATAATCAAATGATAAGAGTGTGCATAGAAAAATGTAAACAATGCATGATTGGGCGATTTGAAGGTTAAAACAAAATGAATTTGCTAAATTGAGCTTTTTGAAAATAAACTTAGCAATTTATAATGCATCTCTGGTGTATTAGTCACGCAATTAAATTCAGATTGGAGAAGTTAATATTGTTGTGGTTGCCAAACAGCGTTTATGCAAATTAACTAACAAGTTGATTAATCGTAGTCTGTCGGTCTGAAGAAGACAACTATTACTATAGCAAGAATCTGGTGAAACGCTAAAGGTAATTTATCTGTATTGTTTTCCACTCTGGAACACTATTTTCTCATAGTGCATACAAGCGTAAATAGATATTCTATGCAGATTTATTTACACTTTTTTACGAACTGTGGGTTCAAGCCTTAAAACAACCACACGGGGCCTCGTCATACCACAAGATGGAGAAACAGGCTGGTCCTTGAGAATCTGAAGGAACTAGCGCATAGTTGTGTGGCCAGGAATGTGACATACAGGCTATTTATCTATATATATAAAAGAAAGTCGTGTTTGTTACTCCACTTATAACTCAAGAACGGCTGAACCGATTTAGCTGAAAATTGGCAGGGAGGTAGTTTAGAACCAGGAGAAGGACATAGGATACTTTGTAAAGTAGGGTAGAGTAGGGTTGAGTAGGGTAGAGTAGGTTAGAGTAGGGTAGAGTAGAGTAGAGTAGGGTAGTGTAGGGTAGGGTAGGGTAGAGTAGGGTAGAGTAGGGTAGAGTAGGGTAGAGTAGGTTAGAGTAGGGTAGAGTAGAGTAGAGTAGGGTAGTGTAGGGTAGGGTAGGGTAGAGTAGGGTAGAGTAGGGTAGAGTAGGGTAGAGTAGGGTAGAGTAGGGTAGAGTAGGGTAGAGTAGGGTAGAGTAGGGTAGGGTAGGGTAGGGTAGAGTAGGGTAGTGTAGGGTAGGGTAGAGTTTTTTTTTTTTCGTGGTAAAATCATCAAATGAGTCCTCCCATCCAGGGCAGGGCGGGAGGGACTGTCAGACTTGTACTGACTAAAATCCACGGTATCCTTCAATAGCCCTTTACGTACTAGGGTCACGGTGGTCCCGCGACCGGGGTAGGGTAGAGTAGGGTAGAATTATTATTTGACGGGAGCGAAGCCGCGGGAAAAAGCTAGTTAATAATAAAATATACTTTGGAGTTAAGAAAGTACGTTTCATTCCGTGTAATTCAATTGAACTTTAATAATATCTCTTCTTATTGAACTGCGTCTTCTAGTGACAGTAATTGGAAGCGCAATTGTTCATCGAAAGGGAAAGTTAAAGTATTGAATAGATATAAAAACTTACTCACAGTTAGGTTTTTTATTGTCGAGTTGGAAATCCTCTTTGACTCCACTCGGGGAAGGCGGAGGGGCATGTCAGACTCAATTGAAGGACACCGTGGATTTTAGTTAGTACGAGTCTGACAGTCACTTCCGCTTTGCCCTGAGTGGGAGGACTCATTTGATGATGATGATAAAAAAAAGCTTCAGAAAGTCGAATGTTTTTATTTTTAAATCTTCAATGAAAATTGTTTATTTCACCAGTGAATAACTGTCATATGACTAGCATGACTATTATAGCTAACGTGCCAAAATAATCAGCTGACACCTTCCTACCATTTCATTCTGTAGTGAAAAAGTTGTTAAATGTACACAACAGAGGCGCCAGACTGATTAATTGGTCTCGAATTTTAATAAATATTGTGAAAAATAACAAAATATGCCGTTCGTAGGTCACATTGAAAAGCTATAAGTACCTGCATAAGTGCATAAATAATTTCATATACTCTTTTTGGCGTGTGTAAAACGGCAAGTGAGTTCACGCGCCCTGGGTGGTGGTGAAGGGACTGTCAGACTTGTACTGATTAACATCCTCCTCGTTCCTTCAATTTGGCCCTCTATGGGGACCCGCCCGCGATCCTCGATTGCTGACAGCTCTTTCAGGCGCGCGTGCACGATGCGACGTCGACCCGGGCATAGTCCCTGATCGGACGGCGAGCTACCAATTACTCGCTTATATCTGCACGGTAAGGTATTCCCTGAGATACTATTTCTATCTCCAGTGATTTCACTTTCATTTGAGTATCTAAACACACTGTTCTGTTTATTTTAAAGACTTGTTTATGTGTAAATGTTCGTGGGATGCCAAATTACTTGTGAAGTTAGGGCTTAGGCCTACTGTTGACTTTTAAACCGATCCGCTATTTTATTCTTCTTTAGAAGTAATTTTGTGTTTATTTTACAGATCAAAAGTGGCTTATCCAGAAGAATTGCATATTATTTGTTGGCCTCAATCTAGTCCTGAAGCATAGATGAGACTTAAGATGGCGCAAGTTAACTCATAAGAAACTAAAACTCCCGCGCACCGCGGAATACTGTAAAAATATTTGAGGCAAGATTCCAACGGGATGATGGTCCCAAGCCGGTGTGGCAGACTGTGGTGAAGTCTACCACCACCATTTTGCGAATTTTGTCAAAATTACAGTGATCTCTATTTAGGCGTCGATAAGGTCGGTGTTGGATTGCTACTGTCAAAGTCAAGCTATCATTAAAAGGGTTATGCTCCAACCTGGGTAATTAACAATGTATTCAAAAGGGTCGATGTTATGCCTTAGCCCTTACATTATGATAAATTCAGATCAGCATTGACGGATTTTCAGAACGTTTTATGATTAATACTAAAGAACGCGAAGGTTTCAATAAATTAAGATGAATAATGTTTATGTCTGGGTTATAACTAGGTCACTTCAAAACCTTTCTCTTATTATTTCGAGACAGGGACATTTATTTGTTTGTAGACAAATGTATGATTATGGCCTAGAAATAATAATAATCGGCGAATAACAAACTTTAGTAGGACACTTCTTTATTTTTTATTTATTTATGACATTGTTTTTAGAAAGTACATCTTTATGTATCGTATATTTCTTGGTAGCTACGCAGTATTAAAATGTGCGTAGCTCTTCTGTTTTGTTTATTTTTTAAAGTCAACCTGATGAGCTCATAAATTCACACCAAAAGTAAAAAGGGCACTCATATGAAAGAATTTGATGAGTTACATGAATCGTCTGCTTATTTAAGGCTCAGAGAAACAAGTTCAGAAAATGTAAATATACTTTTGAACAATGAAAGACACTTTTTTCGCGCCTAAGCGCTTCGGATTATAGATACCTATTTTTTTTTTATCGTGGTAAAATCATCAAATGAGTCCTCCCACCCAGGGCAAGGCGGGAGGGACTGTCAGACTTGTACTGACTAAAATCCACGGTGTCCTTCAATCGCCCTTTACGTACCGGGGTCACGGTAATTCGTCAGTCCCGCGACCCCGGCAGGCAGGGTTATAGATACTTAAATTTAATTTATGGCTTTCAGTCAAGTTTTTTGTTTGTAGCTTTGTGAATCCAAACATATCCTTTACAAGGCCCTTAACCCTGCATTTATTAATATATGTATGTAGCAGTATAAAGCAGATGTGCCAAACACTAATACGAAATCATCGCCATCACATTCCTCAAGTCAAGAGGCGTGATAATCTCACACGCCATTAGCATTTTAAATATAATATCTTAAAGATGCGTAGGTACTTAATAATAAAATGCTTTTCTATTAGCGCCGGGACAACGCATTTGTGAAGAACTTGGCAAGGTTGCAAGGACGCAAATTATGTAATAATGTGACAAACATTTAGTTTTTTCAATTGTAAAGGTAAAAATTACATTCTTGTTTTATTTTATTTCAAGGTTATTTTTGTCATCGAGCTGCTGGATCGTTTACATGTGGCGCAAAGTTGTGTAATGTGAAGACGTAGTTGCATAAATGTGGAGCAGATTGCTGAGCAAATGTGAAAAGTTATGCACTAAAACATATAGGTATATCTAGAGTTACATAGCTATTTAAACATTGGAACAAGTAAAAGAAGTAAATCCTATTTCATTGGATATTGATTGTCCATACTTTTTTTTAATAGCCTGCTCTGTCCCACTCCTGGGCAAAGGCCTCCCTCCACTCCTTCCATTTCTCGCGAGCCCGTGCGTCCTCCTTCCAATTCGGACAGAACCTGTCCAGTTCGTCCCGCCATCTCCTTCGCGGTCTGCCGCGACCCCGTTTCACTGTCTCAGGGCTCCAGTTTTGAGCTATTTTGGCCCACAGTTTGTCCGGCATACGACAGACATGTCCTGCCCAGTCCCATTTCCATGTTCATACCTAATAGAAGAAAACTTAAAATGCAGTGTAATATTTAAGATAGAATTCAATATTATTGGCGATTTAATTGATAGTATTGTGTTTTAAAGCTGTCAATGTAAAATGAAAAAAAAAAGGTTTTATTTGATTACGATAAACCCAGACTGATGTGGAAGCTTGAATATAACAAAAAAGTCACTGACACCAGCTGAATACTTAAACGGAATAGGGCCTATTCTTTGGAACATTTCGTTTAAGTTTAAACATAAAACTTGACACCAACGATGGTTTTTCACCACAACATTTTTTTTTTAATTTTTTACATATGTCCTCTCGCCTCCTTCTCGTTCATACATCCATGTCATACAGGCATGCCGGTTGCGAGATGCACCTGTCGTTGCCTTAGCACATCACCAATAAAGTCAGTATAGGTCTTCTTGTATAAGATGTAGATAATGATCAAAGTTTGAAGTGTATGCTTAGATAGTTAGATCACGTCGAGAGTATGAGGAAAGGGCGATTAACAAGAGAAATTTATATGGCAGATGTAGCCATGTCGAGAGGTGATAGCCTAAGAATACAATTTTCAAAAATGGAAAATCAGTGTAGGCTTCATTCATTTTTTTGAATGGTGTTCATTCAGCCAGTTAGACACTCATTCACATTCGCCTGTAGCGCCCTCTAGCCCCCGCACCAATAAAACAAACACAACTCGGCAACACCTCTCTTTTATTTTTAGCCTGGAGAAAATTCCTTGAAAAAAATATTTTGATTCGCGTTACTATTTTTAAATTGAATGTAAACCGCACTAACAATTCACAGACATCTCGATAATACAGTATCTAGCTTACGTAAAACACGAAAGATTTATTTTGGAGAAAATTTAATTGTTGGTGAATTCTTCAGTTTAGTGGCACTTAACGTCTGTTTTATTTAAACTTTGGACAATACTACGGTAAACTGATTGTTTGTTAATGTGCGAATTCGTCGTTTTTTATTACCGCGTTAATCCAAGGAACCACTGAAATGTGCTGGCGCGGACAAAGAAGCAATAAGTTCCCTAGTTTAGTGACATTCCTACTGATCTACGATTAATAGTTTTAAAACGGCCCTTGGTAGATATATCTAGAGGTATTAAGAATCGTAAAACTAAAGAGATTAGGCGCTGTTCCTTATTTTTTTATATTTCTTATGTTAAAATTAGCCAAGAATGCTGGCAATGAATGGGTAATTCATATGTTTAGTTACGGCGCAAAAGGTAGATGTTTATTTAAACTGTTAAAATAATCTTTCAGACTCAAGAATTTTACATTTTGCTGCATCAGACTAAACAAAAACTTAACAAATACAAATGTAATTGATTGGTATGATGTGCTTCACAATCAATTACATAATACCATTTTGATTTACATGGAATGAAAAAAAAAAAAATTAAATGAACATAAAAAATAAATCAAGAGAATAACAACAACAAAATTAGCAACTGGCAGCTCATAAAAAAGTAAAGACTGTCAATGACTCAAGTAAATTCAATTTTAGAACGATGTGTTGTCATTTTCCAATAAAGCAGCTCGTCCGGACATTGACTCACGAAAACTTAATATTAAAATACATTTATTAGCG
This sequence comes from Agrotis puta, assembly GCA_943136025.2. Taxonomy (NCBI): domain Eukaryota; kingdom Metazoa; phylum Arthropoda; class Insecta; order Lepidoptera; family Noctuidae; genus Agrotis; species Agrotis puta. Next base: position 4,519,148 of record OW964168.2, read on the forward strand.
ATTAAAACATTAACACAAGTTTATCGTATCGCCTTCAGTGTGTGTCCACTACACGATAGGACGTGACGTCGATATACGTCACATCATAAATAATGGACCTCCCACTTCGTCACATGACGAGCGACGTAAAGAAGGTAACACATTAGTGTTGAACTGGCTGTAGGCGCGGCTTTGGCTACGATTCAATTATAGTGATTTCGTTTTCACACAAATATTAGTCGGTTAGTTTATGTGTGTCTTTAGCGTGAAGGTCTTTATAGATTTTTTGTATGTGTTTTTAAATACTGAGTTGAATTTTTCCTACGGTCCCAGGAGATGTCTGGCGCCTAGTGAAAATAAACTCTTGTAAACAATATTAGTTTCTTGAATGAGTCGATTGTCGGCGGCGGTGGCGTCTTCAGTGTAGACTAAATGATCAATGATTAGGTTGTAATTGTATGAATTACAAAGACGTTTTGACAGATTTACAAAAGTAAACACGTCGGTATAAAAGAAACAACAGTGTACTGATTTTTGTTTGAATTTTACTTCCGTTCATTTCAAAGATTTGAAGACAAAGCCGTATTTTTCCAAACAATTTTACTACGACGATGTATCTATCTAAATATACATTCGTGCTGACAAAATAAATCAAAACTCATAAATAACTAGAAGACCTTCGACCAATAAATGTTAATGTATTGTTTTTACATCCAGGTGTACCTTTCCTGTCATCGCTTCCAGAATTGTTTACCACCAATTTCTGGCTCACGACCCACGCTCCGAATAATATTCGAATTATAAACAACGTTCGCCATTCATGCGAGTGTGTAGTCGCACTAACCTTGTCACGTGGTCTCTCGCACGCAAATTGGCGGGAATATTCGCGCATGTGTTCCTCTAACCAAGCATAATTCTATTTTTGAAACAGCGTTTTGCTGCGAAAACAGGTGCTCGCGTGTGCTTGTTTTTGTATTCGTAGGCGGGTCGTGTCCATTGCTAAACGTTTTCGTAAGGCATGGTGGCCCTTTGTTTTTTTCGTTCGTAGGTACGAGCGTTCGTTAGTACGAATCTTATATCTTCTTAAATTATGACAGAAAATGGAGCTGTACGACAAACAATAAAATGTCCTCCGAAAGTAAAAGCAAGTTGTAAAATTGTGTTAATCTAAATGGGTCGCACTTCAGTTGGTGCTACCTCCCCAATTTCGAAGACCCCTAGGGGATAAGTGTATAAAACGGGGACAATACTAACGTTATGCAATTGCAAAAGGACAGCATTTGTTAATAGCCGCTTGCAAATGACGTCCTGATGGCGCTTGTGCTACGTTAGTATTGTATTTAGTATGCCTAAAGAGTGTATGTCCCCATTATACCTCGCGTCCCCGTCTTATACACTGTTCCCCTATGTGCATCCAACCTGAAGACTCGATACTATTTTGGACAAGGTACGACGTGGCACCTAAAAATGTCGTGCCGTGTGCAACAATGCACACGATGACTCCGCCCATCCCATTGATCTCTGACGTTCGCTTTTTATTTTGGAAGTCTCACAAAGATGCTGCATAAACTTGAATGAAAACAACGCTTACATCATTACTGACTAATAGTAACGCTAAGCAGCGTAGTGCTAAGACATTTGTTAATTCTTGCTATTAGTCATCTCTAAGTTGAGATTAATTTTCACTGGAAGCTGGTACTCGGCCACGGTTCGTGACTCGGATTCAGCGGCAGCCGGCGACATTAGCTTGTCACCTTTGTATGGACTGTTCCGGGGGACACGGTGAAGCATGCGTTGAAAGTTTTGCCCGCTTGGGCAAAGTACTGCCGTGTCCTCGTGGACCCGATCAGCGGCGGCAACATAAGCTCTCGGGTCCAACACTGGTATAGAGCGAGGGGATTTTTGTGAATCAGTAATGCTAGCTAGCTAGTTAGGCGTCAGATATAGCCAGTCGTTTTCCGGCCACAACTGTAGGCGTAGGTTTGCGGACTGTGATCAATGGACAGCTCAAAAAGGGGCCAACCACGAATGGATAGCGAGTAGTATTCCACGTGGGCAACAAAGAGCAGTCAGCATAACTGACGGGGTGCGAAAGGGTCAAATGTCAGCCAGAATTCGAGAATGTTCAAAAGTTGTTGAGGGTCTGGCTACTTGTGTATGTAGGTGTAAATATTTGTTAACGCACCCACGACACAGAAGAAATTCTTAGAATAAAACCTTACTATAAATACCTTTAAATTAACATTGAAGGGGAATACGCATGTGTTCTTTTTGAATACGCATGAAATATAAGTAAAAAAGATCATTCTTTCATAGTTCATACCGATTATGTAATGTTTATATTTTTAAGTTAAGCAACAATAAACACGAGACATTTTAGTGTCATTTAATTCAAGACATTTTATTTTAGAAGTACCCACTAACACCGTTTAAAAATAATAAAAATGTTTCAGCGAATCATACCGTCCCGATTTATTAAAATAAATTTCCGATAAATTTTCGATTTATTAAAATAAATCACGATTTACTAAAATGTTTAAATTTTTAAGTAAAGCAACAATAAACACGAGACATTTTAGTGTCATTTAATTCAAGACATTTTATTTTAGAAGTACCCACTAACACCGTTTAAAAATAATAAAAATGTTTCAGCGAATCATACCGTCCCGATTTATTTAAATAAAACCATCATTCTCTGTTTTAATACAATTTCTAGGAACTGCTTATTGCTTCTTAATGTTGAGAAGAAGGAAAATTATAGTGATCAGCTGTGCAGTGACTCAACGGCATCGTCATCGAAAAATGTCGGAATGCCTGAATATAACATCGTTCAGAGTTTGGGGATCACATATTAAATTAGAAGTGATTGGGATCCAACTACTTGCGCTCCATCTCAGGAAAAGGCATCAAAGGCTATCTGTAACTTGTAGTGACGGCTGGGCGATCCTACTGGCGGCGGAAAACCTTACCAGGGCCGCTTGGCTAGCGATTAGAGGAACAGTGTATATAAGACGGGGACGCGAGGTATGATGGGAAATCACACACTTAAGGCAAACTTAACACAATACTAACGTAGCGTAACAAGACGCCATGCCGCTTGCAAATTACGTCCTGATGGCGCTTGCGCTTCGTCAGTGCTGTGTTAAGTATGCCTAAACAGTGTATGACCCCATTATACCTCGCGTCCCCGTCTTATACATTGTTGCCCTACCACCCTGTCGGAGTCCGGCGTTCATTATTTTTTGTCTTAGATTATAAATAAATATTCCACAACTACTGTTATTTCTGTGAGCAGAAAAATATAATCGGTGAGCAGAAATAGCTAATTGGTGAGCAACTCATGGTCAGCAAACATTTCAAAATCAATCAGCAATTTATGTCATTCTGAATGGCTGTAATTATTTTTGTACAGCATATTAATTATATAAGCTGCAATCAGCTGCTCATGTTTAATAAAATTTTGGTAAGCACTCAGAGTGTAAGCAAAAAAATGCATTTTGTGCTGCATATAAAAGTAGCAAAAATACTTCACTTGTTCACCGATTATATTTTTCTGCTCACAGAAATAACAATACTATGCTAACCATTACATTGACACCCAGCATGTCGACGGAGCCCCGCTTCGCGGGGCTCCTACTTCTGGGTGGTTTAAAAAAAAAATGTGGTGCCAGCAAGTCGTGTCACGCGCCTGCTCTTGCTCCGCCCACTTTTAACGTACATTGCCGCTTTTTCAACAAAAACGCAATCCAAGTAGTTATTTTGCTCCCCATGTTTTAAATATGCATACCAATCAAATATACTGCTTATAGACATGTTTTTCTGCCGCTCAATCATGAAATCTTGCCGCTCAAGTAGTTATTTTGCAGACTGAATGTTTATTATGCAGACTCATGTTATTGTTGGCTGCCTATGTATGATTTAATTTTTGACCATTATCAAAATTAGTTGCGGAACAAGAATTGCTGCCTGATTTTTTTTATTGCAAACAAAATCTTTGTATGCTGACCAAATTATTTAAATGCTGCTTTTGGGTGGCTTGCCAAATTTTATAATTGCTGACCAATGTAATTACTTCTCTTTTTAAAGAAACCTCTTTTTATAAATGTGTGAGTGAGCTCCGCGCACACATTTAAATATTTTCCTTGGAGATGTTCACTTGTTTTACGTAGGAATCGAAGGACGGGCGTAATTTTTCTACCGTTTTTTGGATTCTATTCTCAGTGGTCTACTAGGAATCGTCGGTGTACAAGAATTCCCTCCCGTTCCTTTTGGGTAACATCTTATGCCTCATCTTTTTACTTCTGGCTTAAATTAAGTCTAAATGCAAAACATTTTAAAAATTTATCCGAGGAACGCGCCGTGACGTAACGATACTGCAAATGTGTATCTTTTCGTGTAGTTAATAAAGTTACATTTTGAGTCGCTATTAAAATGCAACGCGCGAAAGGTGTATCTTTTCGTGTAGGATGTGATATGATGTAATCTAACTCTATTTGTTAGATTTTGAGCAACTTTTAAATGTGCGCGCAGTGTCACGTTTTGGTCTGAGCTGACCCATAATGAGTAGCTTTTCAGTAGTACTCAGTTGACACGTTCAATTTTATTAAAGCAACGCTTAAAGCGCCATCTATGTCGATTGTTTGAAACGACTGAAAAGAAAGTTCAGCTCAAAGTGAAAATCAACAAGCGCTTGTCATTTTAGTATATGGAATTGCCACTAGTTGGCGCTGTTGGCATGTTTCAATAATAAATTTGGGATCAAATAGTTTTTACAAAAATCGCTTAGTTAACTTTAATATACCATTGTTCTCTCTCCTTTATATAATGATTTGATGAATATAAATGCCAAGTAAAGTAAATAAATTGTCTTTCATCCTAGTTACGTTTTGTACTTATTTCGTTTATTGAAAAAAAGTTTCAAAAGCTAGAAATATATTGTTTGGTTTTTGTATGTAAATAAAAACAATGTAATTATAATGAAAACTACACTTCAACCAATTAATGCAAAACAAAAGAACAATTAGTTTTCCAAAAAAAAAACAAAGCGAATTAATTTCTTTCCACTTTACTTTAAACATCAAAACGAGTTCGAATCGTCGCAAATGTCTGGAAAACTGCTAATTTTATCTTCCGTTGTAGCTCATTAACGGTCGCTCAACTAGATTTAATTCAATTATGAATTAATGAGTATTAGAGTTATTCTGATAACGGTCCTCGATTGAAGAAATTCGAGATTTTTTTCACAGTTATTTTTCAGGTTTTTTTTTGTATTAATAATTGCTAAGTACTTACTGATTTGTAAGCCGTACACTATAATTATTGTTAAATACGAATTTTAAAAAACAAATTTCAAAATCGATTTTAGAAGTATTACAGTACACACTAGTACAGTACCTAATGTTGCTAGGTACCGCTTTTCTAGACTTTAAAAACAACAGACACATCTGAGTTTGTTTTAGCTGTTTCTTCACAGAGTAGTCAGGTAAGGCGAATCGGCCTCATCTAGTTTGTAATTTTTTTTTTAACGATTACATAATATGTTCAGGAAAAACAGAAAAACTTTAAAAGTACAAAAAAAAACTTATTTATTGCTGTCCTAGTCATACGTAAGTTATGTAGCGCGTATATAAATATCGGCGATTAATTTTTATTTAAATATATTTTTGTTTAAGCATTTATAACTTTTAATTTATTCAGTTTGTACAAAAATAGATAGAATCATGCAAATATGTGTTCTTTAGTAAAATTACGTGATACACGAGTACATTTACCGCTCTAGAAGCTCTACCAACGTGTAATGAAGAAAATTGTGTGAAGGGCGAATAAAGTATGTAAAATCTACTCTACAATTCTGTCAGAACACGCTGAAACACGCATGAGCTTAGCTCGTACACTCTCGTTACAGCACAGGCCGACGATTATCTTTAACAATTCATAATACTCCCGCTTCAGAGGGCACAAGCTAAAAAAATCTGCATAATCGGGCATCCCTGGAGAATTCATTATGTTGTCTGCATAAATAAATATACATTTGTATATAAACCACACCTAACAATGGACAATTTATTATTTAGATTCCGCCTTTTGCTCGCTGAGAATTTTTCATGTAAATTTTGGTCTCCATTTTGTGGGCCCCTGTGATTACGGCTTTGAACGTGATAATAAATAATTGCTGGGAAATGCTTAAACGAGCTCGGGGACGGATTTTCTTTTTAATTTTTTTGACCTTTGCCGTATTATGTGTCCTTTAATTCTTTGGTAAAGGGAAGAAGAAGCAGGTTATTTCTTTGTCATCTCAGCCGCTTTCGTACATGACTTATTAATAATTTCCCTTGGACTCTTTTTTCTTTAGCGTGGTAAAATCATCAAATGAGTCCTCCTATTGAGGGCAGAGCTCCCGTGGACTCTATTAACCTTTTCAAAAACCCCGAAACCACCGATCATCATCAGCGTGTAAAGTATCCACTGCTGGGACACAGGCCTCGGCTCTGTGAGAGAAAGTCCCAACTACGCCAACCCAGTGCTGATTGGTAGATGTCAGATATCTTCGAATCTTTGGTTCTATGACATTCCGGTTTCCTCACGATGTTTTCCTTCACCCTTTTAAGAGCATGGTGATGATATTATTATACAAAGTAATACACCTGTCTGGGTTTGAATATACGAACTACAAATCGTAAGTCAGGACCACCAGGCCACCACTACTGAAAAAAACCGTATTGAACAATTACATTATACAGTGACATTGTTTTTTAAAACATTATTACCTAAACACGGTAAAAGGCGCATTATTATTTTACGTATAAAAGTCGCTTGTTATAGTTAACTGCATGTAATATGTGAAGTTGGAAAACTTAATTTATTGCTTTGACATAAGGTCGCTGTAAATGTCGTATAGTGTAACCAAGGACTTGTACAGTCAACCGAGTGTACAAGTCATAAATTTAATTAAATGCGTTACATCGGACGGTAAGGGGATCCCCGCCGCGTCTGCAATCCCTGGCTTTTTCACACTATTTGTTTTAATTATTTAGTGCTTTGATTGTACAAGATAAATGGATTCTTTTAAGGAAATAAATTTGTCGTGGAACTGCATTTTCATGAATTAATGAATATGAAATGATGCCAGAGAAAAAACACTACTCTAGAGACCTGAAAAATGATTATTTACTTTTGTATGATGTTTTTTTGTTTATTTGATTGAACGCGCTGATCTCAGTAACTATTAGTACTATTTTATGTAATGTTGATTTTAGTTTTGTTTTCGATTTTTTTTTTTTTGTTAGTTTCCATTTTTGGTTAATTTTTCATTTTAATCTTAGCTTTGTTTCTAATTATAATATTAATTATAATTTTTACTTTAACGTGATTTTACCTATCTATTTTTAATCGTATTTAATGAACTGTACATATTATAATATTTTAATGTAGTTAGTTTTGTACGTTAGTTTGGACTCTATAAAAGCTGTTCACATCTGTAAGTGACGAATTCACCACAAAAACTACCATTTGTACCAAATATCTTTAATTATAATTCAATTAATTAAGTAATAAATTATTGATCACTTGGCTGCGGTTAACTCTGCAGTTTATTACGACGTATATAACCTTATATATCACCAAGCCTGTTAATACTTAAAGGGTTAGGCAGAGCTTAGAACCATTTTCAGCGCATAAGTTGTGTTTTAGCAGTACTTACAATACAATACTGGTCTCATACGACTGTTTGTACAGCTATACAAATATCTCATATTGGGGATGCAATGAAGTTTTACGACTTTTCTTTGGGTCAGCAGCCATTGCATCATCAAAGAAATGCTATCACTCTGGAATGTACTTTGCATGTTATGAAATAACTTCAGTAGAATATAAACTAGGCCAGTTTTCTATATGAGTTGTGCTTATTTTTTTCTTTATAATATGAATCTTCCAATAAATTATAATATGCAGTATGCCCAATGAAATTTCTCATCAGAAATATTGCGAAATTCCATAAAAACTTTGCTACTAGATCAAATGACCTGGGTGGGAACCCAGGGCAGGTAGGGAGAGACTATCAGACTTGTACTGACTAAAATCTACGTCTTTCAATAGCTCTTTGCGTTCCGGGGTCACGGTAATTTGCTAGTTCCGTGACCCCGGCAGGCTGCTGCTGGATCTAGTGGTTATTTTGCTTTGAAGGTAAGATTAAGATATTAATTTGTTTTTCCTGTAATTACCAAGACAGCTTGGTGTGTTGCGTTTGCGCGGGATTCCGGTGCAAGTTTCCTTCTCGAACTTTACCAATATTTACATGACCTGTACCTACAGAGTTTATCTGTGCTAGACGGCACGGTTGGCGCAGTGGCTAAGCGATTGGACTGCTGCGCTGCGTGTCGCGGGTTCGATTCCCGCACGGAACAAATATTTGTATGACCTACAAGTAGTTGTTCCGGGTCTGGAGGTTTGTGTGAGTTTCTATGAATGTATACGCACTCACGACATAGGAGAAATTCCTAGTGTGGGGCAAAGTTAAAAAAAAATATAGTAAATTAGAAATTTTAGTTGTACGTGTTTTTGATTGTGTAAAATAACCTAGTCTTTGATAAAGAACGAAACACAGAGAAAACAAAAAATAAATGTGGTGTTAAATATAGTGACACCCTATATTTGTTTAGAGTTGATGAAAAGCGAAGGTTAATATTAAAATTGCGGTTTTTATTGACCATTTTTGTGGGCCACTGTAACTTTTTCCCATCCTATGAGAAAGGGCGAGAATTCACTTATTTACTTTCGTAAAATAAAGTCATCTCGATCTTGTTCTAAATTGCTTTATGTTTAAACTTCGAAAGTACCTATCATTATTAAGAAGGAAGTTTGAAGAAATTTTAAGCCTCCTGCAGACACACGCGGTTATCCGCGCGTGGCGATTGTTGATAAAACCTACTTAGTCCATTTTCTATGAAAACACCCACATCTGTTCACTCTGAAGCGGCGCGGCGCATCGCGTTTCTGATATTATTATTGCGACGGTTTGCGGCAGGATTGACGCGCGACGAACGCGTTACGCCAGGCGACACGAATCAGGCCACCTGTAGATCATTTTGTATAGAACCAAGTTGACGTGACGTTCTTATATCACTATTTAAAGGACTAGCTTCTGACCGCGGTTTCACCCGCGTCATGTTAGGCGTTTGGCCCTATATTCCTGTCCCCATCAGTTCCCTTGAGCAGCGCGGGGAACACGAAGCACCGTTACTGGGGCATTATCCTTGGTCGGACGGCGAGCTACCCATTACTCCCCGTCCGCACGCAGCTGGAATATGCCCCACGATTTGTTAACCCGTGGCTGAGTTGATAGGTAGAGGATGTCCTTTCCTCACGCGTTCCGACTGCTCCCCATTCCCCTCGCCTGTCGCCGAATCCCTGAGGAATCTCCCGCAACAACCGTGCCCAGGAGGACTTGCGTCAGGTTGAAGGTGAGGACGCCGTAGCGCATCTCCAACCACTGCCTAAAGAGGGATCTTACCGCAATTATGACATAAGATGTTCATTATGTTCAAAATTAAATGATTCTGATGATTAACGTATTTATTTGGAGAAGGATTAATATCATGTTTATGAAAATCCCTTCGCAAATAATACATAACTTTAAAACAAATTTGATTTCGATAAAAAAGGTTATAATGACTTAACCTTAAATGATAGATATTTTCTTTCGCGGACTTTATTTTAGAACTTTTCATGAGGAATAATTCCGTAACACATATTTTTTGCGTATCTTTAACCGTTTACGCAGCGCACGCAACGGCAGCTCTCGAAAAGGAATACATTTTCCCGATTTTGAAACATTTCTCACTGCTGCCCCGTTCCTATTGGTGATAGCGTGATGTTATATATATCCTTTCTCAATAAATGGACTATCCAACACAAAAATAAGAAAGTTCCTGAGATTAGCACGTTCAACCAAACAAACAAACTTTTCTGCAATAAAATATATTAGTATAGATGACGCTATAATCTGATTTCAGTCATGAAATCTTTTGATTGAGGATGGATCTATGTCTATTTCACCGCATCGTATGATAAAATTAGGTAGGTAGGTACCTACTCAAGACAAATTACAGGAACTAGGTACGAATTCCAAAGGAAAGAAACGAAAAGTTTTTGAAGAATATATCTAATGCTGGTATGGGTATTTAATTAGTTAGGTATTGATAAAGCAATAAATAACTTTTCTCATTTATTGTCAATTTAATTATTTTACCCCGACTTCTTTAATAGGCGTATACATAAAGTAAGTACGTAAATAATGTTATTTAGTAGTAATCATTGTCATTCTCATTACATAACATCACACCTATAATCCGCGTAGGTTTACATACTTAATCATTTATCTTTGTAGGTATGGGGTATCAACTCAAACAAATTATAATGAGTGATGAAAAAAAAACAAAGATGGCAGTAAAGGTAATTGTTACGACTTGAACGACCACTATAAAACGCGTTTAACAGCGGATTCTGGTTGAAGTACCTAAGATGAGTAAAAATTTCAAATTTCTTTTCTATAGCTTATTTATCCATTTACATTCATAAATCACGTTATTTTGATAAAAAAGAAAACTGCAGACTCTTCCATTCGATCGAACAGAATGATAAAACATTTTGTTTACAGCTTGTTGCAACAGATGGCGTTTTACTCAATGACAGAAAGATAATTGTTTTGGCATCATTAGCATTCAATTAAATGAGCTTTAGACTTTTTACCTACCTACAATTTAAATCAGCATAGATATCCCAGAGAACTATTGAACACTATTTTTATAAAAAGTGTTAATAATTTTGAAACCAAAGTATGCATAAAATTATTTAAACTACTTGAAACTCACATGATAAATAAAACCAACAAAAAAGAAAAACAAAAAGTGAAAAAGAAAAAACCCAGGATTCGATCCCGAATTACCGATATTCAGCGACTTCAAAGCAACTTTAATACAAAGACGACTAAATGCTTCGCTGATTTAAGTTTCTAAATAGTCGTTGTTACACAAATTAACCTAAACCGCTAGGGCAAATAGGTAGCTTAATAATACAAAGCCTATATAAAAATATTAAAAACAGAAGAAGTGGCATGGGGCCGTGTCGGCGCGTCCACGTGGTGCTGAGCATCCGCTCAGCAATTGAAAAAAAAAATTAATTAATAATTTTAAAAACCCCCGACACAAAACCCAAGTTCCCTGTAAAAACTAAAAAGTAGGTAGGTACTTTAAAATAGATTACAGGGAACTTGGGAGAAATTAAAAAAAAAAAACAAAAGCATACGTGTGGGGTATCTATGGATAGGTCTTTGAAAATGATATTGAGGTTACTGATTTCATTTTTGTCTAAACTGAACAGTTTACGCGAGAGACACTTCAAAAGTGGTAAAATGTGTCCAGTTTTATTATTCTCTTATTTTAGAAGTTACAGGGGGGGCTGTAACTTCTAAAATAAGATAATAATAAAACTAAAAAAAAATGTAATATATGATGTAGGTACATTACAATGCAAAGTACCAGCGAAAATAGGTTTGAACGAGATCAAGTAATTCGTTTTTTTTTTTAAATACGTCATAAATCGTAAACCGCAATTTACCTTTCAAAGTTACAACCAACTATAAGAACTTTTATATTATGTTACTTGCTGCTACGGAACCCTTTATGGGCGAGTCCGACTCGCACTTGGCCGGTTTTTATAAATGTGTACGAGTGAGCGCCACGCTCGGGATATTGTATGTATAGGTACGTGTATTACGTATCGGATTTGCGTTTGTGTGCAATGTGCTCGGAGTTCTTATCTGAGTCTAACTGAGACTTTGAGACAATGGACAAAGCGTTCTGAATTCAGTAATTGAGCCAACGCGGTTACACTTATAAAAACAATCATCGTTTAAGTAAATAAAAATCTTTTTTCATTCCTCGTTTCTTTTTTTTAAGTTTTTAAAGTTCGGGCACGCCGCAATCACGGCGTTAAGACCCCTCTTTGAGGAGTGGCTGGATAGGCGTCACGGTGTCCCGACCTACCGCATGACGCAGGTCTCCACCGGACACAGAAGTTTCGGGACGTAGGTACCTACCTGTGTCTGATGAGGAGGGAAGATACGCCTGGGTGTCACCACTGCGAGGATCGTCCGGAGGACACAGTGGACCATACCGTGCAGGACTGCCCCGCTTGGGTAGAGAACCGCCGTGTTCTCACGAAGGCGATAGGCGGAGACCTCTCGCGCCCGGCATAGGTCGAGGCCATGCTGCGGGGAGAGACGGAGTGGGAAGCGGTCGCCTCCTTCTGCGAAGCAGTCATGCTCGCTAAGGAGGAAGCGGGCCGCGTGAGGGAGAGGACAGCGTCCTCCCTCCACCCCAGCCGCAGTGGTAGACGGCACTGCGACGGACGTCGGCAGACGATCTCCAGCCACCGCAGGCGCGGGCATGCAGGCAGTGAGTAATGGGCAACTCGCTGTCCGACCATGGATCATACCCGGGGCGACGGCGCGTTGTGTTTCACGCGCGCCTCAAAGAGTGTCAGCAAAATGACGCGGCCCTCCTCTAGAGGGCCAAAGCCTGCCGGGGTCGCGTAACTTACGATTTACTGTGACCCCAGAACGTAAAGGGCTGTTGAAGGTGAAGGACACCATGGATTTTAGTCAGTACGAGTCTGACAGTCCCTCCCGGTTTGCCCTGGGTGGGAGGACTCATTTGATGATTTTACCACGTTAAAAAAAAGCCTTTATAGTTTCAAATAATGGGTAAAAAAATCACAATAATGTCAAATCATTCACTTTTTTGTTCACATATCTACTACATCTATCTACATACACACCGTCTTGTTCATTGATTTCGTGCAAAAATAGAAGCCAAAACAAAAATTTTAGAAACCTTGGCATCACTAAACACAGGTAACTTGTACAATATTTTACAATATTTGTCTTAAAAATCACGAAAAAAAACAAGACGTAAAATTTATCTGACTTGTACTACTTTATGCTTGTTTTCCTGTATTACTACGACTGTATTATTTTTGCATTAAATACATTGCTCTTTTACAACCACCTCAGTCTGTTACTGAGTGACTGAACAAGCAATGTAAAACTGACATAACGAAACCTCCAACTACCAAAATACCCTGAGATCCTCGACAAGACAATTGGCAGCCCAACTCAGGGCCTCCAATGGTAGTCCCGAGGATTTCTCGTTAATCTTTAAATCCCACCCCGGGGTGGGAGATGCCCTTCAGGCCCTCCATCTTGTTTAGTCTAATGGCTACTAGAACTAGGAACGTCCTTGAACCGCGATCCCTGAAGCTAGGTTTTTTCAATGCCAACGTCATCCACACGAACGTACACTCAAAGGATGCCGAAAAAAATTGCTGGGCAAAAATATTTATTTTTGTAATATTTCTGAGAAACCTTTTGTCTCGATCCACAACTGAATTACACTGCAAAGTGTATAAAAATAAGGTCTAAATTTCATCCAATTATTCTTCAAACGAAAACGCCCGGCGCGCGTAACTGTTTGAAGTTGCCGATGATTCTTCAAACAAAATCGCCCGCCGTGCGTCGCCGCGCGTGCTGTACAAATCGACAATGAGATTTGAACTGTAAGTCCTTCTTTGTAAGCTGTATAGTCGTTTGATATTTTTGCATAGCAGCGCGGCAAACCAAATATTAGAAAAATGTGCATTATTTTTAAGCTTCGGCTAGATCAAAGAGCGCGGTGCGCTGCACGTGGCTGCACGATGGAACGAATGGGTCTTTGCTGATTAAAAATCTATTAACTTATTTGATTTTTAAGATATAAACACAGTCTAAAAACAATACAGTCGTCCAACGAAGACGTCTAGACAGGGCAATCGTGCGGGGTGTGAGGGGCGAGACGCGGGTAAGCCGATACCGAACTGCGAACAAAACGATGTTAGTAGTTCGGTACATATTATTCAGGGCTAACGCGTGTTTATTTTTTATTTGTTAATTTGAAATGGTGCGTACGACGTGCGCTGTGAGTGATTGCAAGTCTTCATCTCACATAAATAAAGATCTGCGGTTTCATCAGCTTCCACGCACAGAAGAAAGGTAAATGAATCTGTTTTGTTATTGTAGAGTGCATAAATACCTAATTTAATTTGTAATGTCGTACCACGTTGATAACGCTAATAAAATGGTGTCCGTTTCGACCGCGCGACAATGGCGTTTTTTTTTAAATAAAAACCATCCCAAGTTTTTGTAAAAAAATGTAAAAGTCGATTGCCGAAAACCATAAATTTGTCAAAGCTATGGTTAAAAAGTTATAAGGGTTTGAACGTGGCCGCGCCATCGAAACGCAGCGAACCGCGCGGCCATGGAGATCTTTAAAACTAAGCGTCGCAGAGACCTGAAATTTTGGGAAATAGTATATTGAATTTGTAAAAAATTTGTTAAAATATAGAAAAAAATCCTGTGTGTATATTTTAGGAGCTATAAGGCTAAAACCTCATGGCCGCGCCATTGAAACGGTGACAAACATGTTATCGGCGATATCTCGCTGAAAAAACATCGCAGACGTCTGAAGTTTTTTGTAAAATACAGATTTGATTTTGTCAAAACTAGTAAAAATACAACAAAAAATCCTAGGTTTATATTTCAGGAGCTATAAGACTAAAACCCCATGGCCGCGCCATCGAAACGTTGATAATTTCGTTTTTCGTCAATATCTCGTTGGAAAAGCATCGCAGAGGTCTGAAGTTTTTTGTAAAACCTAGATTTGAATTTCTCAAAACTAGCAAAAATACAACAAAAAATCCTAGGTTTATGTTTCAGGAGCTGCTGAACAAAATCTTCAATGCTTCTTGAATGTGTCGATTAGGGTGACCACAGATTATTATTTACAGAGAATTTTGCATCTATTTTTATTAGAAATTATCTCTCAAGGATTCGAATTAAATTAAAATTAAAAATAAGGTACGTACAAAAATATTGTTATTTATTTAAAAATCACAGATTGTTCGTTTACATTAAGACATACATTTCCTTAAAAATCACTTAAATCACAGACTGTTCGCGTACACTAAGACATATACATTTATTTAAAAATCACAGATTGTTCGATTACACTAAGACATACATTTCTTTAAAAATCACATAAATCACAGATTGTTGGCTGACACTAGGACATAGGTGGAACGTTCTCTGTAAATAATAATCTGTGGTCATCCTAATCGACACATTCAAGAGGCATTGAAGATTTTGTTCAGCAGCTCCTGAAATATAAACCTAGGATTTTTGTTGTATTTTTGCTAGTTTTGACAAATTCAAATCTAGGTTTTACAAAAATTTCAGACCTCTGCGATGCTTTTTCAGCGAGATATTGGCGAAAAACGAAATTATCAACGTTTCGATGGCGCGGCTAAAACCTCGTGTTTTAGTCTTATAGCTCCTGAAATATAAACCTAGGATTTTTTGTTGTATTTTTACTAGTTTTGACAAAATCAAATCTGTATTTTACAAAAAACTTCAGACGTCTGCGATGTTTTTTCAGCGAGATATCGCCGATAACATGTTTGTCACCGTTTCAATGGCGCGGCCATGAGGTTTTAGCCTTATAGCTCCTAAAATATAAACCTAGGATTTTTTGTAGTATTTTTACTAGTTTTGACAAAATCAAATCTGTATTTTACAAAAAACTTCAGACGTCTGCGATGTTTTTTCAGCGAGATATCGCCGATAACATGTTTGTCACCATTTCAATGGCGCGGCCATGAGGTTTTAGCCTTATAGCTCCTAAAATATACACACAGGATTTTTTTCTATATTTTTACAAATTTTTTACAAATTCAATCAACAATTCCCAAAATTTCAGGTCTCTGCGACGCTTAGTTTTAAAGATCTCCATGGCCGCGCGGTTCGCCGCGTTTCGATGGCGCGGCCACGTTCAAACCCTTATAACTTTTTAACCATAGGTTTGACAAATTTATGGTTTTCGGCAATCGACTTTTACATTTTTTTACAAAAACTTGGGATGTTTTTTATTTAAAAAAAAACGCCATGGCCGCGCGGTCGAAACGGACACATAAAATGGTCGACCGGCGCACGGTAAAAAAAATGTAAAGGTTATCGCAAGGGCATCCATCTGTTTGGAAATCCTACTTATATTATAATTGTGAAAGTGTTTGTTTGTATGTTCCGTGTCTAGATGGTGGACTTTTTTATTATTTACTAAGGGTGAATTTCGAGATGGTGGACGTAATTTTTTATAATTTGATATGGGTGTCAATTTTGAGTTTAATTGGGGTGCTTGTTACGAAAAGCCATCTTTTTTTAAATCCAAGATGGCGGATATCATTTTTTATGATTTGTTATGGGTGTCAATTTTGAGTATAATTGGTGTGCTTGTTACGGAAAAGCTATCCTTTTTGGAATCCAAGATGGCGGACGACGTATTTTTTTTATAATTTGATATGGGTGTCAATTTTGAGTATAATTGGGGTGCTTGTTACGAAAAAGGCATTGTTACACAAAATATTTTCTCCCTCTCGGTTGGGGAAACAACTATAAGGAAACAACAAATTATATAAAAACTGGTTTATTATTATACATAATAAATTTGATGTGACATTTATTGTTTAGTAGTTATGACAAGTAGGTCGAGAAAATTAAATTAAGATCTTAGTTTTAACTAAAGGTGGCTAGCCAGTTTATACTTTAACGGAAAGAGCTATGGGCGTGGGGAGTTGGAGATAAACCTGCCGAGTACTGTTCCGAGAAAAAGTTAAAAGTTAAATTATATCCAAACTAGAACGTTCCATTTAAATTCAAATTAAAATTAACAAATGGGCGCCAGGGACTGGGAGAGTCCCGGATCCTGAAGCTGAAGATGTTCACCCTACATCCGGGTGAATGAAGAACTAGCCCAAGATCCTCAATTTGAAAATCGGTGGAACACCGACATCCAGACCCGGTATAATATAGACCGGTTTACAGGCTCCGGTTTACAACGGGAGCCGGATTAAAATATAAAAAAAATAAGGAGTAAAAAAAAAGGAGTTAAAAAAAAACCGTCTCGCACGGCGCGACCGCCTGCGGGCTTCGCAACCGTGCCGCTCGCTGTGCCGCTGGCTCCGCAGGTGGCTTCAGGCGAGCCCGAGCAACGGGTCCCGCGTCCAGGCCCCAACGGCCTGCTGGATCCTGGCGGCGGGACGAGCTTCTCAAGCTGCCTTCCTGTAATTTGCCATACGGAGACCCAATAATATAGGTGGAACCAAATTGCTTTCCTCAACGGGACCGAAAGGGGAAATCAATTAGCCTGAGCCTGTAATGGACATCAGGTTCTCCATTCAAATACCGCTCCGGCGTGGCATCCGCCACGTCACCACGGGGTCCACGAATAACCTATAAATTAACACTGTGGTAGACACCGAGAAAACACCTACGGCCTATCTTTAGTAAATAGCGATGTTTAATACTCACAGTTCACTCTGAAAGAAGACTCGTCGGCGGCGGCTGCGGTGGAATGCTATGATGGAATGCTGTGGCCGTTGGTCACGGGTCGGCGCCACAAAGTCCCGCAATTAAGAATCCTGCAATAAGTTTTCACGAATCACGACTATATTCTCTCAACAACCGGGGAAGTGCTCACCGAACAACCTCAGACACCGTTACAATAAAAGAACTCACCTTCGCCAAAAAGTAAATAAGTTTGATGCTGACTGGAAGCCGGCTCGGGCAGAATGTGACGACTAACCATCACTGGCGCGTCGGCCGGAAATCAAGGCAGAATTCGGGTGCCCAAGAAATTCACTTTCCCCAAGTCCAGGGAGAATCCTTCTTGGTTACCAATTACAAACACTCCAAGGAAAACACTCAATTCCTCAAAAATACACCAAACTCACAAAAAACTGTCCAACGTCACGTGTTTAAGCCTAAAGCCATTTCACTAAATTAAATCCATACGATTTCGTGGTCTAATTTATAATTCCTCGTAATTAACAATAACAATTACCCCTGAATATTAATTAGGCAAAATTGACATTTTTCTGTGACAACATTCTGTCACAGACAATTCACGCAAAAACTTCACAGATAATAAATGTTTCGCGGCCTTAGAATGTTCGAGAAAAAAGTCCATATTGAAAAAACTAAATCACTTCCGTTTACGGATATTTCATTTTATTAATATTTTTTATTTCCGTTATCTTAGAATTATTTAGGTTTGCTAAATCAGGTATTTTATATTTTCTATGATTTGCAAACTATTAGTTAAAAATATCGATTATTTTATAATCGTTAATCAGCGAATCGCCAGATGGCGCCTTGAACTGTCATAATTGACGTCTGATGTAATGTCAAGTGAAAAGTAAACAAGTAAACTTTTGTTTTGATTTAATTAATGTTGTAAAACTGTTTAAAAGGTTTAATATAAAAGTGAATTGTTGTGAAAAAGTGATAACCTAAGAAACTCCGTAATGGACTCCCTATATATTGTCAGGAAAACAGCCAGGTACAAAAAAACAACGTAACAGTACCTCCCCAACCACCAGAGATTTGACCCACTAGGGCAAATCTCGACGCTGGCCCTCCAGCGTTGAAGCAGACTCCAAAGGGCCTAACACGCCTGGGAAAATCCACAACGTCCAAGCCTGAAACGAGGAATGGAGAACGAACCGAAGAGAAAAAATGTTATGGAAGCTGGTGTACGATTGTTTACAAAAATTTCTCCTGGAGCGAGTCTAATCCATTTACGAACATGTAAAAGACAAGCTCCAAAGGGATTAAACAAAATTTTGAAAATAACTCCCGACGAACTATCCCAGTCTGACTTACTATATCTATGTAAGACAGACCTACCTACTCTATCGTACACCACCATTCACATCTTAAACTAATGGACTACCAACAGTAATGCTGGCTGGTATCCAAATAATAAACTGGAAAAAATTAAATTCTACAAACAAATGAAAATTGGCTAACCGTCTTCCCAAAATGGAAAGTAACGGTTTTCGCCCCTAATTAAAAAAAAATACCATCTTAAACGTATTCCATCAATGCAGCCTACACGCCCGCCATTATGGCCTCCAATCTCAGGACTATCATTTTGCTGCCTTACCAGCAATCCGGAGTTTTAGACTCCCAACAGGGTTGTTAAACATGCAACAACCTCTCCCAAATATGGTTAACAAACGTGGACACAGTAGAAACCTGTGTACCACTACAAACCGTAAAAACAGTGGAAAATACGTAAGTCCAACTGTAATATAGCGCCGTGGAAATAAAATCCCACAAAGCTAAAATAAAAATCAGCAACCTCAAGGCATATACAGCCCTCAATGGTTACTGCGACCAACTACGACATGCAAAAATTAAAATGTTTATTTTAAATAGAAATTAAATTAAGAAGAATTAATCTTGGCCACATGGTGGTTTCATATCCTTAATATGCCATGTGCCCAGATTTTTGCCGGAACTACAGCCTTCCAATTCATACACTAAGGGTGAAAGTTTTTTCCTAATAATACATTTTTCGTACTTAGGTGCTAATTTGGCCATAAAGAATTTGGAGGCGTCACTCTGGGGATAAGTTTTCTTCCACACAGTGTCGCCTACCTCAAACTCCGCCTGCCTCCTACTTTTATTATAATAACGAGCACTACGAGTATGTGATTTTATGAGCGCTTCCTTTACTTTATCGCAGATACCACGTAACGTTCCTAGCTGGTCTGCATATGAACTGCGCGGAGAGCAAGCTAGAGTGAGCTGTCCAACGGTATCATTGCCGAAGACATCACCACTACTAACTGCTTCTCTGCCATGTACTAGAAAGAACGGGGTGAAACGAGTAACTTCATTCGTGGAGGTGTTCATAGCAAATTGGATCTTGGAAATGTTTACGTCCCAAGATCGATGATCATCCTCCACGAGTATTGATACCGCGGTCATTATGGTACGGTTATAGCGTTCAACGGTGTTCACGCTTGGGCAATAACGAGGTGTGAAGTGAACTTGAGGTATTTTGTACCTCTGTAGTAGTGATCGAATCTCGTTGCCCGTGAATTGCGTCCCGTTGTCTGCTATCACCGTACGGGGTATACCGTGTACCAGGAAAACGCCGTCTTCTAGTTTCTGTGCTATAGCCTTACCAACAGCTCTACGTAAAGGAAACAGCAGACAATACTTCGTGAAACAGCACACGACAACAAACAGATACGTGAATCCCGCTCTTGACCGTGGTAACGGACCTACTAAGTCGATGCTTATAGTTTCGAAAGGTTTGGAACAGTCTTTCGCATCGCCTAAGAGACCGGAAGGAGGCTGTTGTGAGTGTTTGTATGCTGCGCATTTATCACATTTACCGACGTAGCTAACCACATCTTTGTACATGTTTGGCCAGTAGTATCGGAGAGCGAGTCTTTTATAAGTTTTAAACACTCCAAAGTGTGGTGCTAATTCGCCACTGTGGTGACTCCTAAGCAGTTCTTCACGATTGCTCTCCGGTACTACCTGCTTCCAATCATTGTCGCTAGCTACACCGAATTTATTTTTAGAATAGCGGTAAAGTTTATCCCCTTTAATAATATAGTTAGGGCACGACCTAGGTGTACCGACGCATTTATCCCACACCCCCTTAAACCAAGTGTCAGTGTCGGACGCTTTAATTTCCAGCACCGGAACGCCACGCGATAAGGCATCTGGAACCACATTGTCCTTACCTTTGCGGTGCTCAATGGTAAAATTGTAAGGTGATAACCGACAACCCCAACGGGCCAACCGCCCAGATGGATTGGTTAAATTAAAGAACCATTTTAAACTTGAGTGGTCGGTTACCACTTTAAATTCAGGACCGCCTTCAACGTAAGGACGAAAGTGTTCTACGGCGAAGACCACCGCTAGTGCCTCACGCTCCGTCGCTGAATAATTGCGTTCCGCCGGATTAAGCGAACGACTGCAGTAGGCGATTGGGTGCTCCTCCCCATTAACAACCTGAGTCAGAGTGCCCGCTATCCCAAAACTGGATGCGTCACAATGAATCTCAAAAGGTTGAGAGAAATCTGGGCAAGCTAATACTGGAGCTGACACCAATGCCTCTTTCAAGGTTGAGAACGCGGATTCGGTCTCAGCCGTCCACTTGAAAGGCGGCGCCTTTTTGCTAGTACTGGTTAGCGCATTCAAAGGGGCCGCTATGGAGCTAAAGTTTTTAATAAAACGTCTATAATATGAGGCCGTTCCAAGAAACATTTTCACTTGCTTACGTGTTGTAGGAGTTGGAAAATCGACAATTGACTGAATTTTCGACGGATCAGTGTGTAAGCCTCGCTCGTCTACTATGTAGCCTAGATATTTAAGTTCGCGTCGAAAGAAACAGCACTTAGGTAAATTAATTGTCAAATTAGCCTGCGTTAACTTATCTAAAACCCGTTTTAGAAGCAAAGTGTGCTCCTCGAAGGTTGATGAGCAAATAATTAAGTCATCCAAATATACGAAGACCTTATTTTCGAACTCCGGACCGAAAAGTCTGTCCATTAATCGCTGTTGGGTGGCTGGGGCTCCAGTCAACCCAAAGCACATAACTTTAAACTGGAACAAACCTCGACCGGGGACTGTGAACGCGGTTTTTTCTTTGGACGAAACAGAGTCCAGTTCTATTTGCCAAAAGGCCGATTTTAGGTCAATGGACGAAAGATAACGCGCGTCACGCAACTGGTCTAAGATGCGAGAGATGTAGGGTAGTGGATACGCGTCATGCTTACTGACCGCATTCAGTTTTCGGCTGTCCAAGCAAAATCTCCATTCTCCGTTTTGTTTTGGAGCCAACAGAACCGGATTATTCCACGCGCTGTTGCTAGGTTCCACCACTCCCATCTCTAACATCTCATCCAGCTGACGGTTGAGTTCCTTGAGGCGTTCAGGCGACAAAGGGTAATAACGCTGTTTAATAGGAGGAACATCTCCCGTGTCTATTTTATGGCGCAGCAGATGGGTACGACCTAATCCTTTTACCTCAAAGGAGACCTTTTCAAAATCTTTAATTATTAACTCCGCTTCAATCTTTTGATCCGGTGTTAACTCATCAAACGGCTGTAGATGCCTAACCTCCGAGACGCAAGAATGACCTCTTTTACGTTTAAAATATTGTAATGGTAAAGTATTAAAAATTTTTGGTGCCAAATTAAAGGCCTTCCAAAAATCAACACCTAAAATTAACGGTGTGGTAATATCTGGAATAATATAAAATTTAATCACCTTAGTTACTCCCATGAGAGATACTGGTAAAAATAAATAACCCTCCACGGATGCTCGCGAATCATTGGCAGTTACTATGCTGCCCAACTGTTTATCGGCGTGCACAGTTGCACCAGCCCTTATAAAGTGCTGACCAACATCGGAACCCAACACCGAAATGCAAGAACCCGAGTCGAGTAATCCGTAATACTGCTCATCGTATATAGATATAGTTAAATGTGGACGACTATCGTCCGAAGTCTTATAATGTACTGTATTCACCCTTAATGTACTAAAAAATAATTTTAAAAATTTTAAATGATTGTCCCAATCGGACTTATCAAAATTTTTGCTGTAGTTCCGGACATTTAGTTTTTTGAAGTGCAGGTTGGACAGGACTGAACCTCCTTCTGCTTTTTATTGCACGTAGGGCACGACGGTGCACGTACGCCCTTCTTGCCGCAACGGTAACACACGATTTCCTTTGATTTACAATTCGATAACGAGTGCCCCTTAACCCTACAACGAACACAAAACAACGAACCCGAATCAGTCTGCACGGCTTCAATCCTTGAACCCTTCGGGGATTGGTAGGCTAAGTCTGCTGCGACGAAGGAAGA
The DNA here is from genome assembly GCA_943136025.2 of Agrotis puta. Taxonomy (NCBI): domain Eukaryota; kingdom Metazoa; phylum Arthropoda; class Insecta; order Lepidoptera; family Noctuidae; genus Agrotis; species Agrotis puta. The sequence continues at coordinate 4,541,945 of OW964168.2, forward strand.
CGTTGGTTTGGGCGGCTCATGGAACTGAGCCTTGCTGTGGAAGCCCGACTCTAGTTGCCTGCACTTCTCCTTCAGCTCGCCGAGCGTGTTAATGGTGAACAAACACAACCCCGAAGTGTATTCTGGTCTCAAGTTGTACTTAATCCGTGCCAACCGATCGTGCTCTGGAACCCTATAAGAAAGCCTGTTGAACATGTTCTCCATGACTGCTATAAAGATACAAGACTGCTCCGTCGACCCCTGTGTTCTGTTTGAGATTTCCGACATGAGACGCATGTCGTAATCAGGTGGAGCGAAATCTGCAAGTAACTGCTTTTTCAGTTCCGGCCAATCACCAACCAACGCTTTAATTCCACGGTACCACAACAAGGCTCCATCTGAGAAAATGTCCAGAGCTGATTGATGTAGGGAAGACTCGTCGATACCTCTGGCCTCGCAGAGCTCCTCTAGACGCTCAATGAACGCTTTCACGCAACCTGTCCCGTTAAATTTAACACCTAGGCTTTTTACAGTGTCCTTTTTGCAGGAAATGATGACGTCCTTCGTCTGCAAATTAGACACTACCTCCGGTGCCTCCTCAGCGGAAGTAAAAGATTGGTGGAAGCTCGCGTTGACCGAATCAATTCTTGCTAAGAAACTGCTAAGTCGCTTATCAACGGCTGCGTAATCGGCTTCAAGCTCAGTTGGAGAAGATATCCTACCCAAACGATGAAATAGATGGAAAGCCAAAGCCCTGGCGCGGTTAAATTTTTTAAAATTGCTGGGGTACTTATCCAGAACTTCACCAATTTCTGGCAATTTGGCCTTAATTATCTTTAATTCTGACTCTGGATCTCTATCCGTTTCCACGATTTCATCGGAACTAACCAATTTACTGAGGTCCCTAATTTGGGTACGTAATTCCTCTACGGTTGAGGCAGGTTTAGCGTCCCGGATCAGTACTTCATACATGAGTTCATCTTTCCGAAGTAAATTAAATTTAATAGGGCGTTCCATATTTGAAATTTAAAAAAAAAACTGAATCTAAGATAAAACTGGCCGTCACAATTTACAAATTCCAGCAAAGTGTAAACATTAACTATAATAAACAGTTACATTAATAGCAGTCTTATAGATAACACAATATTAGGGTTCTTATTTATTAATTTTTTTTTTTTAAGACAAAAGTCTTGGTACAATATATTGGGGCACAGGTTAAAAAATTGAATTGTATATCGCAGCAAGCAGTAAAAAAAAATAAAAAAGTAAATAATTGTAAAATGTAAAGTTGTATAAAACAGCACAAACATAAACAGGCAAAGGATTCTGCAAGACGGTTTTTCCTTAAAATTAAAATAAATGGAAGGTTCCAGAAACAGTACTCCGGTTTGTAAGGTACAGCAAAAGACGTAACCTCTTTCTCCAACTAATACACACGTTGGTCGCCACTGTTACACAAAATATTTTCTCCCTCTCGGTTGGGGAAACAACTATAAGGAAACAACAAATTATATAAAAACTGGTTTATTATTATACATAATAAATTTGATGTGACATTTATTGTTTAGTAGTTATGACAAGTAGGTCGAGAAAATTAAATTAAGATCTTAGTTTTAACTAAAGGTGGCTAGCCAGTTTATACTTTAACGGAAAGAGCTATGGGCGTGGGGAGTTGGAGATAAACCTGCCGAGTACTGTTCCGAGAAAAAGTTAAAAGTTAAATTATATCCAAACTAGAACGTTCCATTTAAATTCAAATTAAAATTAACAAATGGGCGCCAGGGACTGGGAGAGTCCCGGATCCTGAAGCTGAAGATGTTCACCCTACATCCGGGTGAATGAAGAACTAGCCCAAGATCCTCAATTTGAAAATCGGTGGAACACCGACATCCAGACCCGGTATAATATAGACCGGTTTACAGGCTCCGGTTTACAACGGGAGCCGGATTAAAATATAAAAAAAATAAGGAGTAAAAAAAAAGGAGTTAAAAAAAAACCGTCTCGCACGGCGCGACCGCCTGCGGGCTTCGCAACCGTGCCGCTCGCTGTGCCGCTGGCTCCGCAGGTGGCTTCAGGCGAGCCCGAGCAACGGGTCCCGCGTCCAGGCCCCAACGGCCTGCTGGATCCTGGCGGCGGGACGAGCTTCTCAAGCTGCCTTCCTGTAATTTGCCATACGGAGACCCAATAATATAGGTGGAACCAAATTGCTTTCCTCAACGGGACCGAAAGGGGAAATCAATTAGCCTGAGCCTGTAATGGACATCAGGTTCTCCATTCAAATACCGCTCCGGCGTGGCATCCGCCACGTCACCACGGGGTCCACGAATAACCTATAAATTAACACTGTGGTAGACACCGAGAAAACACCTACGGCCTATCTTTAGTAAATAGCGATGTTTAATACTCACAGTTCACTCTGAAAGAAGACTCGTCGGCGGCGGCTGCGGTGGAATGCTATGATGGAATGCTGTGGCCGTTGGTCACGGGTCGGCGCCACAAAGTCCCGCAATTAAGAATCCTGCAATAAGTTTTCACGAATCACGACTATATTCTCTCAACAACCGGGGAAGTGCTCACCGAACAACCTCAGACACCGTTACAATAAAAGAACTCACCTTCGCCAAAAAGTAAATAAGTTTGATGCTGACTGGAAGCCGGCTCGGGCAGAATGTGACGACTAACCATCACTGGCGCGTCGGCCGGAAATCAAGGCAGAATTCGGGTGCCCAAGAAATTCACTTTCCCCAAGTCCAGGGAGAATCCTTCTTGGTTACCAATTACAAACACTCCAAGGAAAACACTCAATTCCTCAAAAATACACCAAACTCACAAAAAACTGTCCAACGTCACGTGTTTAAGCCTAAAGCCATTTCACTAAATTAAATCCATACGATTTCGTGGTCTAATTTATAATTCCTCGTAATTAACAATAACAATTACCCCTGAATATTAATTAGGCAAAATTGACATTTTTCTGTGACAACATTCTGTCACAGACAATTCACGCAAAAACTTCACAGATAATAAATGTTTCGCGGCCTTAGAATGTTCGAGAAAAAAGTCCATATTGAAAAAACTAAATCACTTCCGTTTACGGATATTTCATTTTATTAATATTTTTTATTTCCGTTATCTTAGAATTATTTAGGTTTGCTAAATCAGGTATTTTATATTTTCTATGATTTGCAAACTATTAGTTAAAAATATCGATTATTTTATAATCGTTAATCAGCGAATCGCCAGATGGCGCCTTGAACTGTCATAATTGACGTCTGATGTAATGTCAAGTGAAAAGTAAACAAGTAAACTTTTGTTTTGATTTAATTAATGTTGTAAAACTGTTTAAAAGGTTTAATATAAAAGTGAATTGTTGTGAAAAAGTGATAACCTAAGAAACTCCGTAATGGACTCCCTATATATTGTCAGGAAAACAGCCAGGTACAAAAAAACAACGTAACAGCATCCTTTTTGAAATCCAAGATGGCGGATGTCATTTTTATATAATTTGATATGGGTGTCAATTTTGAGTATAATTGGGGTGCTTGTCACGAAAAAGCCATCCTTTTTGGAATCCAAGATGGCGGACGACGTATTTTTTTATAATTTGATATGGGTGTCAATTTTGAGTATAATTGGGGTGCTTGTTACGAAAAAGGCATCCTTTTTGAAATCCAAGATGGCGGACGACGTCATTTTTTTTATAATTTGATATGGGTGTCAATTTTGTGTTCAATTGGGGTGCTGGTTACGAAAATGCCATCTAAATAACTTAAATCTCTCTCGAGTTGGTCCTGTAGTAAAAGTTGTTCAGTTTGGTGGTCTGTAGCAAATTCTTTCGTATGTGTATGTATGTTCCTTTTCGGTTTGAATATAATTATTAATTTTTATTGTATTTTAACATTTCAGATGTAAATTATGGGTGGAAGCTTGTAGAAGACCGAATTTACTTGAAAGATCTTTCGAAAGTTCAAAAAATATATATATTTGCAGTTTGCATTTTGAGAATGGTATGTACGGGAAGAAATCCTTGAAGAAAACAGCTACCAACGTTACTTTTACCAACTAAAGATTCCATCCATACACAGACCGATCATAAAGTCACAATTTCAAGTGACGTAAAATTGGATCTACACAATAAACCCAGAAAAAAACGAAAAATAGCTCAAAGAGACCATGAATTAGCAGGTCCTTCATCACAAATTTCCCAACAGACCAGCACTAAAAATCAATTCTGTATCAGTTCAATGTTTAAATCTCTTTGTTTACGCCTCATCTGCATTTTATATTGTCACACTCAACTCCTTAATAATACATGCAGTAAAGAGCGGGTTAAAAATTGTTTTCATTATTATATCAATATGTAATATTGTTTTATTATAATACTGCTATCGATATTGATCTGCAATTAATAAATAATTTTATAAATATTGTTTATTTGTGACAACCCTGGCCGATGCGTTACTGTCTAGGACGATGTCGGCATTTTGCACAAGATCAACGGCGTCGTCTTACTGTATGATTTTTATACTGTGATATAAACTTGAAATTTTGCATAAACATAGAATATTATATAAAAAATTTAAACTCTCGAAAAGTTTGCTTTCACGCGACTGAACTCGGAAATTGTAACATTGAAAATTAAACTTCAAAAAATATTAAGGAATTAATTTAATACATTAATTAGAGCAAAAATAAAAAACTAAAATAAATTTATAAAAATCGTTTTGATATGAAACAAAAATAACAAATCATTTATTATTTATGTCCTCTATTTGAAATACAGATAGCACGCCCGCCGCCCGTATGCCGTGCCTTTTGATCTAGCCGACACTTAAATTGTGCACAAAAAAAATTAGACCTTATTTTATAACGATAACGATGTAATTCAGTTGTGGATGGAGACGACAGGTTTCTCAGAAATATTACAAAAATAAATATTTTTGCCCTGCGGAGAGAAAATAATAGTTGTCAAATATTAAGTGCGCTCCGTATTTAAGATTATAAAAAATAGTAAAAAAAAACAGTGTAAAAGTGTACAGAATGTTATTTAACTTGTGCGTAAACGAACAATAGTTGCCAGAAAACGTTTGCAACAACGTGTGTAAACTATAGTGTATAATAAACTTAAACAAAAACAATTTACTAAGAAGTTTGTTAATAAACAAGTGAATTTAGTGATAATCAACATAAACATTTCACGAAGCACGCCCAAAAACACAAAAATACTCTTAAATATTTTAAACAAAGTGAACTATATATTATGTGACAAACCTTAAACTAAGTGAAAACTACAATATCTAAGCATTTTTTAAGAAATTCAAATTCAAACGATGCGCTACTCAATGCCTCTTTTAACGATTTTATTTACCTGTAACTTAATGGCTATTTCGTTATCAAACTTCATGCACAAATAGCGCATTTGGTACCCCTGCTACATGAAACGTTCTAACAGAGCTCAAGTTCGAATCTCAGGGGAATAAATTTTGCATTTAGACTTTTGTTATTTCTCTGTATTTCTGCATACCTATCAAACAAGAATGGATTACGGTAATATAATAATACGGAAAAAGAAATCCGTCATAAATGATTCACTAAATGAGTCGTTCCTGTCTACAATGTCAGCTGACGACTACCTAACAAAAAGTCTACCAGACCTTTCAACAAGAAATGAACCCTCTGAAAAACTAAAAGAAATTTACGTATGGTTATGTAAGTGCGCGCGCCGCGCGCGCGTTCCGCGCGTGGTCTTGTCGCGCGCCGGCCCGTCGTGTCCTTACCCTAGTACATTTAGAGTTTATATTTCTGTAGTACTTAGGGGTACTTCGCCGCCGTTGAAAATCGCGCGCCCGTGACGCGCGCGCTGACGCATGACGCGCGCGCTGGCGCAAGATACCAATGTAATTTCCAATCTAAACGTACTACGATTGGGTTCACCTCTCTTGACAGGACGTGGTCCTGCGGCAACGCGCCGCGTCACGCGCGCCGCGCGCGCGCACCGCGCGCACTCCCGTCGCGCGCCGGCTCCTCGTGTCCTTACCCTAGTACATTTAGAGTTTATATTTCTGTGGCACTTAAGGGTGCTTCGCCGCCCGCCGCGTATAAAACCGCGCGCGCGTGACGCGCGCTGGCGCAAGATGCCAATGTAATTTCCAATCTAAACGTACTACGATTGGGTTCACCTCTCTTGACAGGGCGTGGTCCTGCGGCAACGCGCCGCGTCACGCGCGCCGCGCGCGCGCACCGCGCGCTCTCCCGTCGCGCGCCGGCTCCTCGTGTCCTTACCCTAGTACATTTAGAGTTTATATTTCTGTGGCACTTAAGGGTGCTTCGCCGCCCGCCGCGTATAAAACCGCGCGCGCGTGACGCGCGCTGGCGCAAGATGCCAATGTAATTTCCAATCTAAACGTACTACGATTGGGTTCACTTCTCTTGACAGGGCGTGGTCCTGCGGCAACGCGACGCGTCACGCGCGCCGCGCGCGCGCACCGCGCGCACTCCCGTCGCGCGCCGGCTCCTCGTGTCCTTACCCTAGTACATTTAGAGTTTATATTTCTGTGGCACTTCAGGGTGCTTCGCCGCCCGCCGCGTATAAAACCGCGCGCGCGTGACGCGCGCTGGCGCAAGATGCCAATGTAATTTCCAATCTAAACGTACTACGATTGGGTTCACTTCTCTTGACAGGGCGTGGTCCTGCGGCAACGCGCCGCGTCACGCGCGCCGCGCGCGCGCACCGCGCGCACTCCCGTCGCGCGCCGGCTCCTCGTGTCCTTACCCTAGTACATTTAGAGTTTATATTTCTGTGGCACTTAAGGGTGCTTCGCCGCCCGCCGCGTATAAAACCGCGCGCGCGTGACGCGCGCTGGCGCAAGATGCCAATGTAATTTCCAATCTAAACGTACTACGATTGGGTTCACCTCTCTTGGCAGGGCTTGGACCTGCGGCAACGCGCCGCGTGGCGCGCGCCGCGCGCGCGCTGTGTCGCGGGCCGGCCCGTCTAGTCTCAGCATAATTAGCATACCTCATCACGGCGGCGCGGTGCTTTCGCGCTCCTGTGTGAACAGCAATGCGGCAAGGAACCGCGCGCGGCAACAGTGATGTCGTCACGCTCGTATAATCGCATGTGTCTGCACGAGGCTTTAACAGATCAAATGATGGAGTTATTATCTACAAGGTACATTCAATAAGGTACACAGAATTATGATCCTTCGTAACTTTGTTCAATATTGACTCGAGAAGTTCTCACTTTTCAAGCTGTTTAACTTTTCAAACGATATTTGAAATTTTGCGTAGTTAGAAACTGTTTTCAAAAGGTCAAAGAGAGTTACTTATGAAATTATTTTATGAATTGAATTGCTGGAGGTTGAAAGTACCGTGAGTGAGGTCAAATGCGATTCGTGAATCAGTTGAAGTGGTTTATCATTTTTTGTCTAGTTAACTAGACAGAAAATAATAATATGTAGTTTTTCTAGTTGGTCGCGGGACTCACGAATTACCGTGACCCCGGATCGTAAAGGGCCATTGAAGGACACAGTGGATTTTAGTCAGTACGAGTCTGAGAGTTCCTCCCACTCTACCCTGGGTGGGAGGACACATTTGATGATTTTACCACGATAAAAAAATAAAATAAAGACTTCTTCTAGGGTCCGCTTACAACCGCCTAGCTACGCCATGGAGTTCATACTATCAAAAATACAATCATTGGTTTAGAACATAAACTACACAGTTCTCTTCGCTTCTATATTTTATGTGTACTTTATATTGAAATAAAGGACAATATTTTTCTTCAATGATGATGACACTGAGGATGTAAAATGATTGGACAGACAAGCGGAGACAGTTTCAAGCTTATATTCTTTTTAATATGGAAGTATGGATAAACACTTTTTATCAAAAAAAAAGTATCCGACCACCGTCGTGTGCCACATGTCGTTGTAAAAATACTCAGCTATTAAACTGTAAGGAGCAGAGGCCGCGCACCTGCAGGTATGACGCGCAACTCGTTAACTCAAGGGTTCGTCCACGGATGACGAGTAGACTTGGGAATGGATTAGAGGGACTCATAGTTTCTCGGGAATCCTAATTTATTTTATGTGCTAATGTAAATGTAAAATTACTGTATCATAACAGTAATTTTAAATATCAGTGCTTGCGTTAAATCCGGTAGTTCTGCTTTTGCAGTCCTGTTTCAATTGTTTGTGATGTTGGTTCAATGAATAATCTAAGTTTGTGACCTCGAGCGCCGAACGCAACATTGGACGAGTATGTATCTAAGGCAATAAGTACTTTCAGCCCATGAAAGGTTGTTCATATTTTACAAATAACTTGGGGGTAACATTTGGAACAACTGACCCGATTTCCAAAATGATATTACAAATGTACAGCAACCTTATACAGAGTTGCTTTAATAAATGTCGTCAGTCGATCGTTGAATTGGCCACATCGTGATACACTGACATTTCATGATCTAGCCATTTTAAACTAGCCATATCGTTATGTGCCCACTGTGCCCAGTATATCGGGCGAATCGACGAGAACAACGTATTTTTTGTGGTAAAATCAACTTGGGGAACCCCGAATAGGACAGGTTTAGGTTAGAAGGGAATGTAACGAGTGGAAGATTCCACTAGGCAGTCACAGCTTTATGTGGTTAGTTATGATTGTTGTTGCTAAGCTGTCCGACTCCATCTTTAGCCACTTTTCTACCTATTAATTACAAATAACTGAAACTGCGGGCTCGAATATCTAGACGGGGTCGCGGCAGGTTTAGGAGAAGATGCTGAGACGTTGCGTTGGCTGGCTTCCTTGTTAATTGGCGTGTAGAAACACAACATCGAGAAAAGTGGAGGGAATGGGTGGGGGCCTTTGCTCAGGAGTGGGACAGACCAGGATAATAAAAAAAAGAAAACTTGACATGTTCTAGGTCAAAATCAAGGAAAATAAGTACACGGTACTTTCTACACTTTCCTAGATCTATGTTCCGTCGTCCTCGTGTAGGGCCCTATTTGTCTCAGCGTAGATTAGTATAAGTGTTGCCGGCGCGCGGCCACCTGAGCCTTCCTTGAGAGTAAACAACCCTCCCTTATGCCGATGTGAGGTCCATCGGACCCAAAGTTCTATGCTCAGCAGTTTTTAATGCAAGCTTGTTGGGATCGGAAAATATCAGCGATTTGGAGGGTCACCATTTTATAGTTTGTTTGTCTGTATTAGGAAATAGTTAGTTAGTTTAATATTGTAAACTGAGCAATGAATGGCAAAATTAGTGTGTACTTTATATATGTACACTTCTGCCTAACTTTTCGGGGAGAGCATCCGTTTTATGTTATTTTTTAGTACTGGGTGGGACATAAAAGGTTTTAATACGGATATTTAGATTCCCAGTTTTGTTTGGAGGATTCACCCTTTAAAGGCTTGGAAAACATGGTGAATAGGGCTTATTCCCTTTATGTCGAGTCCCGTTATGTCGAGCCGAAAACCTTGTCTCGCTTCTATTACCTTTATGTCGAGCTTAGTTTTCTGTCCCGTTTCTATTCCCTTTATGTCGAGTTTATTTACCACGCTTTAATTACCTTTATGTCGAGTTTAATAATATCATATTTTAGAAGTACAGTCACGTCCAATGAAATGCACATGACAGCTCGGGACTTGCTGGCACCCCGACTCGGACAATTTAGGTTAGAAGAGGATGGCGGGGTCTGAAAGACCCCGCCATCCTCTTCGTGGTTATTTTTTTAAAACTACCCAGAAGTAGGAGCCCCGCGAAGCGGGGCTCCGTCGACATGCTGTTTATCATTTGCAACAATAGTGATGATTAAACTGTGATTTATTTAGATGAAGATTAGATATATATATGAAAATAAGTAATAGAACAAATAATAAAACAATGTTTTTATGCCATTGGCTTTTAATTTACATCCCTGACTGTACCTGTTCACCAAACTCGACATAAAGGTAATAGAAAGTGTAAAATATCAATACTTTGGAGAACAATAGACTTCCAGGCTCGACATAACGGGACTCGACATAAAGGGAATATATCGTGAATAGGCTGACCTACTGCTGTCATGATAGCGCGGTTTTAATACCGGCTTGAATATGGGTAATGTCGCGAGTTTAAAGCTGTATTTTCGGATGCTGATAAATGAAAGGAATATAATGTTTTAAGATTTTGAAACGCTTCTTTAGAATTATAGTGACATAATTACCTTAAAAGCGTTTCAATGAAATTGATTGTGGTTTAGCCTGACTTTGCAATACGAGATTTATGCAGTGCATGACGGACGTTTATCATAGTTTAAACCGAACACGTTCAAGAAACACTCATCAATATCATTTTTCTTCCCTTTTTCTAATTATTTCGGGGCCAGCATCCAGTTTATCAAGATTCAGCTGTAGATATGCCAGTTACAGCGGAAAACGATACCGCTTGTTAAGAATCATAAATAAAATTAGCGCATATCCATCTCTGGTTTCAACCAAACGCCGTCTATTGCTGAATGTAAGCGTCCCTCAAAGAGCGCTAACCAGCCCGGTCTTGGGCATTCCTCATATATCCGTTGACAGCCACCTTCGTAAGGCGTACATTTGCCCATACGCGGCCACTCTAACGGGATGATCGCAAGGTTCCTCTTCATATTTCGATCTTCAATCTGATCTAAAGATGCGATATCTTCAGTTAGACACCCAGGTACACACCATCACTCAAATGTCAAAACAATTACGAACACCTACTCAAATTAAACTTGAATTGGAACAACGCTTCGAGAACATTCCCTCCACATACATCATTCGAGACGTTTCCATCGCTCCGGTCGCCATTAGGCAAAGTTGCGTTACTCGCTTTCAATGAAAACTTGGCAGTGTTCAGATTTATTGCGATAACTTGCGTTCGCGCCTTACTTCTCAACTGTTTAAGTAAGGTAAAGTGGAGATGGTACTTTTTTATTGGGTTTTCTTTTATTTTATTCTTACAGTGGGTCGTGAGTGAACTAATGGGTTTTTTTTAGGATTAAAAGGCCCTTTACCATCTTATCTTGGATTGGAGATTTGTTGGCACTAAACTACGTAAGTGGATACAACAGAGAGCCATCTTCTACCGATAATTCTATACCACTCCTGCTTTGTTCAGGATCAAACCATCAGTGGTCAGTCTCTTTTGAAAGTACCTACCCATGATGGAACTCTGAAAATCGATGTAATTAGTAGTAGATATATAGGTGTTTAATTTGAAATGTCACAATTTGTATTAGGAATGAATTATGCTAGAACGTGTCGGGCGCGAGATGACCCCGAGCTGGACATGGACGAGACACGGATTCAAAACTTCTCGAGCACTAACGTTAATCCATTCTACATCTTGCGACATCCGTGCACTGCTTATAAGACATGCATATAAAAATGTTTTAAATCCGTGGGCAGTGTCTCGTTTGTGCTCTGCTCGGGGATCGTCTTGCACCCGGCAAGGTCTAGCATAATTCACCTCTTAAGGTTTAACTTATTTATTTCAAGAATGCGTGAATACATAAGGAAAGAGAATTTAATTGTTTGTCATTTGGTTAGTTCAACACGCAACCCACTAGACTGGTTCTTCACAGAGAGTTCTTAAGTTCACAAATGTACCGTATCCACACACGACACACTCATGCTCCTCAAGGACGCGGTGTCTATGAGCTCTTACACACGAGCGGCATGTTCCCAACGGCAGAGGTAACTGCAGCCGTCGACGCGCGCCGGCGGCTACCGTCGACGCGTCGACGGCAGCCGTCGACATTTCAACTTCGAAGATCAGCGGCAGCCGTCGTCTGCTCTCTTAGTATAGGAGTCAGTTGTAAAATGGATTCCGAAGAAGAAACATTGTTATTGCTTTTACTTACTAAACATTCCAAAACCTATACCGATTACGATTACAAGCATTTTTCTTTACTGCCATAATTAGCAATGCATTATCAATTTCGTCAGTAGAAGTCATTTTACAAATTTACGACGCGTGCGCACTCTTGAACTATTTGCAGTCGACTGACAAAATGGCGGACGCGGCACACTACAACTGCAAGTGTCGCTATAGGTCGACTGCTGCTGTCGACGCGTCGACGGTTGCCGCCAACGCGCGTCGACGGCTGCAGTTACCTCTGCCGTTGGGAACATGCCGCTCGTGTGTAAGAGCTCTAAGTTGCTAATTACTTGATCAACATTCCGATTCCACAAAGACGGTCGGTTCCTTTGTCACCGCGCCCGTTGTTCTGGCTAGCAGTAGGTAAGTGTGACGTCATTACTAACTGGTTCAATGTGGCTGAGTGTAGCCTCGTTATTAGTTGCTGGTACTAAATAATTGTGGGCACACCGTCACTTGTTTTGGTTGATTCGTTGGATTTGCTTCTGAGTTGTTTACTTAGGGCCAGTTGTCTGATCATTACTTAGTTAAGTAAACTAATACAGTTATATGTATAATGTTTAAGTTACTATTAGTTAAAAACCTATTAAATCATTTCTTAACGTCTTACGATGATGTTTATTTTGTTTCGTTTATTATTTTTTATTCTAAAATAAAAGCTTTACTACTTGCAGCTACTTGCAATTGATCCATGATAGCTCCATAAATAATGCCGTAATTTGTATAAATCTGGTATAAATTTAAAGTTATCAGTTAAACCTTTAAAGTGGTACAAGATCTCGCGGAATCGGAGTAAATGATTCCTTACTTTTGCTCGCGAGCGTAGTTGTCAATGCGTTATAATATTCAAAATGTAATTGCTACAAGACTTGAATTTCAGAATTTTCGACATGGTTCGATCCAGTACCGATTTAACAGATTACTACAGAAATACTTATAAAAATACTTCCTATCAATTTTCTGACCCTTCGGCCACAACTCTTCAAGTATACCAATTCCAAAGGATTTCTCCTTAAATTCTTCAATCTCTCTCACAAAAGCCACTTTAAGAAATACTATCCACTTGACTCGATGCTTATGAACGCATCTGGACATAACGGGGGCTCTGCTATAACGCTTATAACCCTATAATGCTACCTGTGGGCGACATTGAACTATAAATTGGAAACACTCATAGATGTCTTCGTTGGCTATAGCCATATAGCAAATATTACAAATAGAGCACAACTATGTGGCATATTCAAGGATGCTGTAATAACATCGTAATCGTGAAAAATATTCTTCAAGTAAGTGGGTAATGAATTGTGTTAAGAGACAAAACCTATCTGATACATGCTGTTTACGCATATTTTTTTTTAAATAATGGTATTTATCAATCTGACAACCAGTCCATGGGGTATCGTATTACCCAGTTACTGGGTTGTGGAGGTCCGATAGGCAGTCGCGACTGGAAGCCGACCCCAATATAGTTGGGAAAAGGCTAGGCAGATGATGATGAATCAATCATAATATTATGTAAATGTATCCAAACAATAGCTTTTGTCAGCGATTCCGCGCACTCATACCCATTCCTATACCCTATGTTAGTTGGTGACAATGTAGTATTCCAATGGTGAAATAAATTTTTAAATCGGACCAGTAGTTTTTGAGTTTAGCCATTATAAAACATACCTATAGTATAGGAATATAAGTATTTACAAATTAGTATTCAAGCATAGATTAAAAATGTTATTAATATTGTTTTGCTATATCTTATTGCTATAGAAAAACTATTGCTATAACCCTATAATGCTACTTGCTGGCGACACTGAGCTATAAATCCCGAACACTCGTAGCTGTCGTCGATGGTCAATATAACATAACATAGCGCCTCGCTTGAGCTTCCCGAAGGGGTACGCAAGGGTTAATAGGTAGTTAGATATCTAGTTCGTAGGTACCTATACCTAGCCATGCAATTTCCGTGGCGGTGGAGTGTGTTGTAGTCTAAATGAGTGGCTATTAGAACATATTCAAAAGTGATTGCACATTTTTTCAAGTCAGAGCACAGAATACACAATAGTACCTAAAGGTACAGAAGTGTAACTCCCAAAAAGAAAACAAACAAATGTAAAATCTATGCACGAAAGAATAGAGTTCATTTTTACTTGCAGCCGCATCACTCACCTACTTTTATAATAGCCTAAACTTCCCGTGCGCAAGCAAAAATGAACTGAATAGTGACGCGCGAGAGTTCATTTTAGTTTATCTGACGCCAACGACATTAAAAGGTTACTGTCGGTCAAGCTCAATAGGGTTGCGACTCGCGAGTTTGGGCACAGTTAGGTAGGAATACGTATTTTATGCATTTTTTAATTACATTATTTATGCATTGTTTAATTCTCTTATTACGTTAGTTTTGTGGCACAATAATAAATCTAACAAACCTGCGGTCTTTGTTTACATCAAATATCAAAGATTTTAAAACGTTGTCAGAAACAAAAAGATTAGTTCCGTTTCAATCCGTTCTGGCCAAGTTGTAGTCATAACTTTAAAGATCGATTGTTATCGTTTACGGCAAAATAGGTAACTAGTCCTTATCATTTCATTCATTTCATTGTCACAGGCCCCGTGTTGCGTGTCTTTGTAGGTAAGTAGGTAAAAAAGTCGCGAAGAGAAATACGATCGCTGACCTTGAATGCGTAGTGTAGCCATTTTCTGAGTTTGAACGTGTCTAAACAATAACGTAAACATCTTCCTACTTTCTACCGATCATAATTCGACCTACCTACGTATTCAGCTTAGGTGAGTGAGAGTGATGTCAGGTTTGATATTCGTCTATTTTATTTATCTTGGTCGTCTTGTAGGCCAAATTTGTAACCTACCTAATCATACTGATCATGATTACTAGCCGGTACTTGAATGACATTAATAAGCACACCACAAGCAGGTAGATAGTTTTTTGATCATTATTAAATATGTACTACATAGATAAATATTCACTTTTTTCCTTACCTTTCGAAATCACGTGGTAGTCTGTGAAACGTGAGGCTCCTATCACTGTCATTATTTAAACAACCAAACGTTATGCAGTATTTTCTTTTCTTCATCATATATATATTTTTTTAAACTTATGCGTAAATACAACCAAACACCAAACTTAAATATTATTTAAGTAAGCGCGTGCGTAGTGGGCGGCGCGCGACAACCGACTAAATGGCCGTGACGAAGGGGCCCCCGCCGGTACTTGCAGTTTTATACCTACACCGCGGAGTGAGCCAGGCCTGGTCAGAGCTAAAAGCCTCACTTCTGGGAACGCCACAGGGCCGGATCTTCTTACATAGTTGTAAAATCATCAAGTGAATCCCCCCGGAATGGGTTAGGTGTAGGGGACTGCCAGATTCGTACTGACTAAAATTCACGGTGTTCCTTCAATCAATAGCCCTTTATGTTCCAGAGTCGCGGTAACCTGTTTAGACACTTCCACGGCACCGAAAGCCGTATGGCCCTGACATGGCTTAAGACTTATTTTTATTTAGGCGTGGTGGACATTACGACTTAGTTCGACAACTCAATGATAGCTTAACACAAAATTTTAAATCTTTATACCTTTGTTCCGATTGCAAACTGTTCTACAAGCATGTATATTACGGTTTTGTTTGCATTTCCGGCTATCATAAGTACCTATACTTAAATATCTTCCCTCTAACCACCCACGCGAATCTACGAGCCTGAACAATAATTGCCCAATAAAACATTTACAAGCGAACCTTGACCCCTCACACATATATTTAACATCCCCAACACATTCCAATGCCCCTCAACGAGATCCAAAATCAAAGAAATACCAGCGGTCCAATACAAAGGCTTAGCAATAATTCTATAGCCACTACCTGTAGCCGACACTGCGACTATAAATCGCGAACACTCGCGACTGTCGGCCGCGTCCAATATACGAGAGTTATAGGCCAGGAAATTAATTCTGTCGACGCAAGTAGGGTTACGCGCTATGTGGTGACAATGTGCGGTGGGTACCTCGGATAGTTTGCCCGGATTGTTACTGGGCAAAATCAGGGCTTCTTGACAGATTTGCCCAAATTATTCAAAAAGACAAAGGCGTTTAATTAGCGGTCGGTTAAGGTACAAAAGGTTTTATTTCCCGTCACTGTAATTATTGGATTTTTTTAGCCTTTTCAAAAATTGGTTGAAGCTCAACGCGTAATTAGGCGACAGGAAAGGTCGCAAAGGTTTTATTACAGGTCGTGGTAAAATATGACTTTTTTAATCTTTCAAAATGAAGGTTCGCGTAGTAACATTTATCACCGCCATAGTTATAACGTCAGAAAATTTTAAAAACGCTTGTAAATTGCAACTGAAACTTTATATATATAAAAATAATTCTGATGTCATTATACACACACACACACACGTTTTAGACACACGACTTGAAAATTATCAACTACTAACTTTTATTTAATTAAGAATTGCGTCTTGATGAAAATTATCAATTATTTTTTTGGTAATTATTTCCGGCAAGTCTCTATCTACACGAATTATTGAGATTCTTGCTTAGTACCTAGATCGACAAAATAGGCAATTTTCTTCTTTTTACCTATACTCACCTGCCGACTTATAGACGTTTTTTAAATAGCATTCAAGCAATGACTGGTTTTACCTATCGTTTTTAAATAAAATGAGAATTGTTTGTCATTCAATTTTGTTGACACTCAATACAAGTATACAAGTATCGAATCAAGTGCGGTGGCAATGTTTGGCGAACAGTGCTTCAGGATTGATACTAATAAATGTGAGTATTAGAATAGTTGAGGTATAAGTTTCATACATGTTTAAAATCCAGTTAGTGATGGTAATCGTTTTGTGGTGATTCAAATGTCTATTGAATGTTTACGATGAGCCTACATCGCTGGTTATATTATGTTATTTTCAGGAGGTAGCATGTGATATTACACACAAAGCATACGCTCAATACTCGTACTCTTTTAGCTACCCTTCTTTTTCTCCTGGTAATACCTACTTATTACTTTTACCCAGAAAAATTAACTATTAAACGCTTTAATAAGGACTAACGATTTACTCCTTCTCATACGTGGCCTACCATGACATCTTAAAGCCATAGTAGTTCCAAGGACGGAACGAGACAGAGCTATACAAGTCGTCTAGCGGCACCTCGTTCCCCCACTGGAACTACTCTGGCTTTAAGACGTAGGCCACCAGTTACAATAACTTTATCGCTTTATAATTTTAGTATAGATAAATAAATAAATATTCCACAACTACGAGTATCATAAAATTCCATCTAGTCCCAAGCTAAGCAGAGCTTGTGTTATGGGTACTAGACAACTGATAAACATACTTATATATTTCTAAATACATACATATTATAGATAAATTACATCCAGACACAGAACAAATGATCGTGCTAATCACACAAACATTTGTCCTGTGTGGGAATCGAACCCACGACCTCCGGCATAGCAGTTAGGGTCACTTACCACTACACCAACAGGCCTGTCAAAGATGAACATAATAACATGAAAATGACAACGCACAGTCACATTTATAAATGTTCCGTATAAAATTGATGGTGTCCCTAGTGGCAACTACAAACGAAATTGATTTTTCCACATAAGCCGCTTAGATATCGGAGCCGCTCAAATAATAACTATGTTTTCATGATCTCGTGTAACATTACGTCTGTTTAGTTGCTCTTTTTTATAGCATCTTTCTGTGGAAACATACCTTGATGTTATTGAAATATTTAATTAGTTAATTATAGTTTGCTGGCTTGACTTGTGTTCAATATTTTGGTGGTGTGTCAATCATGAGTTTATTTTAACTGTTGTTTAGTAAGCTTTTAGAATAATATTTCTGTTTACTAATATTGCTTAAGTTATAATTAAAATAAGGTGTTGAGACAAGATTTTGCTTATGTTTAGTCATCTTGAGAGGATGAGCGAAAATCGAATAACAAAAGGTATTTATGAGGCAGATTTGACTGGCAAAACCGAAAGGGGACGCCTTAGAAGGAAAAGCATGCACTTACACAATCAACAAGTTTTATGGCCAGATGTTAAAAAATGGACAAGGTGAAAGAGGCAAGGATAAAAAAAACTTCAATAGTAATAAACACAGACGAACATTCGCGCAAGCGCCCTGCGCCGTCTTACGAATTTTCGATCAGGTCACGTGTCCTGACGCGAGTTAAATTTTTTACCCAGGTGGTGTGTTGTAGTACGTAAGCACCTATTATTTCGATGTGTGTAACCAATAAGTCGTGTATTAACAAACTAAAGGGCAGTCTTACAACGTATTTTGGGATGTTTCATTCTATCTGACACCCGACCATACAATACTGTTGATTCACTCAAAATAAAACATTAAAGACTACTTTTAATTGGTCAACGCTTTGTAGTCTTGTCTTCCAAAAAAGCGCACGAATAGAACCACTCTTCGTCTCCCATTTTTCCGGCCATACACGAACATATCTATAACTCCATCTACATACATCCATTCCTCGCCTTGTAAGTACACCATCCTTTCTCAAACACTTTAGAACGTCTTGCAAGTGTTCTTTACGTCCCAGTCTGGGGCGTTGGGGAGTATGGGAAGCGTCGTATCCCCGACGCTTCCTATACCGCACAAAAAAACACGTCTTGTTTTAAAGAGGTGGTCATTAGACGCGGTTTAGCTGCAGGCAGTTGGGAAGTGTCTGTGCGTGATGGGAACTGTTTTGTGGTCTGTACGACTGTATGTCTTTTTTTGTGTAGGTTTTTATGTTTGTTTGTGAGGTTGGATGTGTTGTAGTGCGACTTTTTTGACTGATGCAAGATTTTATAGCGCCTCAGAACGATCTTCCTAAATTATGAAATGTTATTATATGAACGAAGAGTCGATGCAAATCCATATTATTTGTTTCCTAAACTTCATTTCATTGATGAATAAAAAGTAATGTTATGGCAATAAGCTCGGTCGCGAGACTGTACGAATTACGGTGACTCCGGAACGTAAAGGGCTATTGAAGGACACCGTGTATTTTAGTCAGTACGAGTCTTACAGTCCCTCGCGCTCTGCCCTGGGTGGGAGAATTCATTTGATGACTACCACGTAAAAAAATGGTAATAAGCTCGTTCCGTTTTTCATGGGATTTAAACATAAAATGGCTATGTGTGGATATTAGGGACATCTCTGCCTAACCCTTTAGGGACTACAGACATGGTTTGTATGAAAAAGTAAGAGAAAAGCTATGAAATAAATGTCACTCAGCCAACCCGGCAACATCGCTTCCAGGCGAAATTTTCCGGTCATCAAAGCTTTTAAATATAACTCTACTATTATTCCAAAAACGCCAGTGCAAAATAATTAGTAGTATTGTTTTTCAAATCAAGTATTATGCTAATGCATCTCACTTATATTATAAAATAAAAAAGCTTGTGAGGATGGATGGATGGATGTTTGTTAGTCTTTCACACAAAAACTGCTGAACAGATTTGGATGAAATAAGGTACACAGAAAGTTGATAATCAGGATTACCACAGAGGAAAGTTTTTATACCGATTTTATGTCACCACGACATAAAATCGCGCATAGTCGCTGGTACTAGTACTTAATAATTTCAAATTATAACGAGAAATGTTTGTATTATTTGATTTACCTACAAACAAATCTTGAAGAACTCAATTGAAAGGCAATTCTCCCATTGCTTTTATGATTCTCCCTCTAAATGTATTTATAACAGTCAGAATAGAACGATTTGTACTGAACATCTAACATCGAGAAGCATTGTACATTTTGAGAGAAAAATTATCTTTTCCGACATCAATGCGATGAAATATTGAATTGCATTTGACGTTCCGATAAGAATGAATAGTTGGAACATTCGATAACCTGCTTATGACAAGCCCTCGTATTAGTAACGACGTAACACCCTCCCTACATGCATTCGAAAAAGAGCCATAATTAGTGAGGTTAGAGTTTCATTTTCTTTGAATGGAAAATAGAATAGATAATGCCGTCTATAGGTAAGAGCTCGGTGAATCTGAGTAATGCATCATTAGGCAAGCTGTGAGTTTGGCATTCAAGGTCCTCCCTCGGAGGGCACAATTTGAAGCGATTGATATTTCCCTCCGTCGTCGTCGCCCCTCTGTTTGTCGGCAATGCCATTTGGAAGACGTAATGTCAGCTACAGGGCGACTTGGGAATTCTTTAGGATAACTCAAGTATAAGTAAATATAGCTGCCGAAATAACTGTTATGGGGATATTGAGAAGAAGTTTCTATAAGCAACCGTTCTCCTGTTTGGTCGTTTCGTATTTTTATGAGCAAGGCAGCGAATGTTTTAATCGTACTTCCTTACAACTTGCGCGACACTATAACCGTTTCGTTGGCGCTCCAATAAAAGAGGAATGTAATAAAAACAAAAGAATAACTTAAATAGATGCGATTTTGTTTGGTCGACTAAAAATCGCGAGGTATTGGTATCCCCATTGGGCATCCGCTGAAATGACACTTGAGCTAATGGCACCTTAACTATTTCACATACGGTTCCTATCAAAAAAATTCACAGGTATCAGGTGCCCAATGTGGAAAACCTCAAAATCGGAGGTTTCCACATTGGGCACCCGCTGAAATGGCACCTGAGCTAATGGCACCTGAGCTAATGGCACCTAAGCTAATGGCGCCTTAACTATTCCACATATGAGGTATTCGGAATACCTCATATGTGGAATAGTTAAGGTGCCGTATTCCACATTACGCACCCGCTGCGATTACAATAAGCTGAATTCTTTGCTGATCGTCAAAATCGCTCCTGATAATTTGACATTCAAGCATAATCTCGAGCTAGAGTTCCAAGAGTCCAAAGTTCAGAGTTGTCAATAGTGCCGTAGTAAGTTTAAATCGCAATATATCGCGATCGACCTGAGCGAGGGGCCCGCCCAAGTTATGTACCAGTTACCTATACAAGTACTATAGTAGGTATATAAGGTAACCCTATAATAAGCCTACGTAAGGGAACTGTTCGATACGAATGATAGGATACATAAATTTAAAAGGACTGTATCCATTACGTGGGTTAAAAGGAATTTTAGATACAAATATTACATTACTGTTTGGATCTTCATAGATTACCTAAATTCAACTAAAAAGCTTGTCTTTTTTTTCTATACTGGAATTTATTCCTGTATTTTACAAACATCTAAACTTACATACATAAATACCCAGATCTAGAAAACTGTAAATAAACGCGGGGATTGAACCCGTGACATGCAGTGCAACAGACAATCGCTCAGCCACCGAGTCAACTGTGTCGTTAATACTAAAATCATTTTGCAGCATCATAAACAATTATATGAGCACCGAACAGACAGCACATGATTCTAAGTTAGCATAAGCATATCATCATAACCCACTGCTGGGACACTGACCTCCTCATTCATATCTCAATTTTACTCAATATAATAAAAAAAGCACACTAAGTTAGAACATTTTAATCCTGCCGGGGTCACGGGACTAACAGGTAACCATGGCCCGAAATGTAAACGGCTATTGAAGGACACCGTGGATTTTAGTCAGTACAAGTCTGATAGTCCCTCCCTCCCTGCCCTGGGTGTAAGGACTTATTTGATGATTATACCAGGTAAAAAAAAATACAGAATATTTTAACCTACCTAGTCTTTGAAACCGGAAAACAGAAAAGACTGACAAACTGAAATGACACCAGTATTTTTAGTAAGTCTCACGGAAGAAGATTTCATAAGATTTCAGTACAAATACCGAGAATTATATACTTTTCTAAGAAAACTTTGACTTTTACCATATTCTGAAAACAGTTTAGTTTATTCAATAACGTATCCTGCATGTTGTATGTGATATTGAGGAAATTTGGTTTGTGCTCCACTCTCCCGAGGGGAATCTAGGCGACCTCGCCTCGGATATGTGACGTCAACTTTCAGATTTAATAAATCTAGGAACTCTTGTGCTGTAATGTGGTTTAAACTAGAATACTTGGATGATATATTCATACTGCTTAAGAAACACAAACTTCGCCTGCCGGGGTTGCGGGACACACAAATTACCGTGACCCCGGTACATAAAGGGCTATTGAAGGACACCGTGGATTTTAGTCAGTCAAGATGATTGACGATTTTACCACGCTAAAAAAAAAAGAAACACAAACTTTGTACATGACTGATTCTTGTATCACGGTGATGATAGACCTTAGCGTTCTCTTGTAACAGAACATCGAGTATTTGCCCTTTTTAATTTTGTCGAACTGAACAACGAACAGAACCCAGCATAGAGCCAATCATCGCTTTTTTTTTTTATAAACTGAATGAGTCCTCCCACCCTGCCCTGGGTGGGAGGACTCATTTGGTAAAATCATCAAATGAGTCCTCCCACCCAGGGCAGGGCGGGAGGGACTGTCAGACTTGTACTGACTAAAATCCACGGTGTCCTTCACTAGCCCTTTAGGTACCGGGGTCACGGTAATCCCTTGGTCCCGCGACCCCGGCAGGCTTTGGCCCTCTACAGGCCCCGTCACTATGCTGACACTCTTTGAGGCGCGCGTGGAACACAACGCGCCGTCGACCCGGGCATGGTCCATGGTCGGGCTGCGAGTCGCCCATTACTCGCTGCCCGCATGCCCGCGCCTACGGTGGCCGGAGATCGTCTTGCGACGTCCGACGCCGTGGGCGTCTACTACTGCGGCTGGGGTGGAGGGAGGACGCTGTCCTCTCCCTCAGGCGGCCCGCCTCCTCCTTCACGAGCATGACTGCTTCGCAGAAGGAGGCGACCGCTTCCCACTCCGTCTCGCCCCGCAGCATGGCCTCGACCAATGCCGGGCGCGAGAGGTCTCCGCCTATCGCCGTCGTGAGGACACGGCGGTGCTCTGCCCAAGCGGGGCAGTCCTGCACCGTATGCTCCACCGTGTCCTCCGGACGATCCTCGCAGTGGTGACACCCAGGCGTTTCTTCCCTCCCTATCAGACACAGGAACCTCCCGAAACTTACGCTACGAACATTTTCATAAACTTTTTACCAAACGCTCTAGTCGATGCTTATTCAAAAGCGTTTTCTTCATTAAGATGTCTGACATGATCGACAAAAAGATCGCCAGAACGCTCGTAAAAATGCTCGTTAAAGCGCTCTTGTTTATTTCTCTGTAATGTAACATTCACAAGAATGCTCATTACAAGTGAATGCTCAAGTTTATCAACACCTTTTGTTGTTAACTTTGCCCCACATTAGGAATTTCTTCCTGTATCGCGGATGCGTTTACAAACATAGAAACTCACATACACAAATACCCAGACTCGGAACAACTACTTGCAGAGCATACAAATATTTGTGGCGTGCGGTGATCGAACCCGCGACGCGCTGTGCAGCA
The DNA here is from genome assembly GCA_943136025.2 of Agrotis puta. Classification (NCBI taxonomy): domain Eukaryota; kingdom Metazoa; phylum Arthropoda; class Insecta; order Lepidoptera; family Noctuidae; genus Agrotis; species Agrotis puta. The sequence continues at coordinate 4,565,192 of OW964168.2, forward strand.
GTCGATCACCAATCGCCAACCTTAAACGGACTGGTGTCTGCAAATCCACCACTTAAGCGCATATTTTGCGTGCGGGTGGGAAAATCATTCGATCTAACCCAACTCCGCGCATAACATATTTTAAAACAATGAAACTGATGGGTAGGCATTCAATTTTCTAAAGTCTATGTCCCATCAGAGGGAACATAAGCTGATTATCTAAGTTATGCTATGGTATTTCGGTTGGTAGAACGATATCCACTTATGTTTTGCATTTCGGATGAAGTGACAAAATTGAAACGTGTACTCATAAAAAATAATATCGCTCAGGTTGGCGTAAACCTCCCATTTCAGTCAATGTAAATCAATTTATTTGAACTGTGTTTATTTAGTTTACATGGAAAACAACTGAAGAAATGTTTTTATTTTAAGCCGCTATTCGCTTAATATCTTTTAACTTAGGCAGAACTTTAGATAATAAAAACGCTGAAGAAATTGAAGATACAGGCAAAATTTAATGAAGAAAATGAAATAATTCTTTAGCGTATTTCAGTATTTTTATGTGTTTTTAAAAAGATATTTTTAAGTCATAAGATATAGTTTTTTAATAAACCTTAATAACATTTTTTAAAGTGTAAAATATTTAAGTAAGATTGTTGTAAAAAAAATCTGGCTTTTACATGATGTATACTGTATACATGATGATACTTCATATCAGATGACCGGTTCTTTGGTCAATCTTTAAACAAATTATTTTTAAAATCCCATATATTTTTTAACAAATGGTTAAAAAATGTGAAGGGTTTTTATTTGTTACTTTAACTACTGATTAAACAACTGGGCAGTCTGTAGACAGTCTGCGATTTGTCCATTTAAATCCTTAAATTAATGTTATTCTGCGAACATCTTGTATTAATTTCAAATAGGGTTGAATATTAATCAAAGGTTAGTTTAATTGTAGTTGTGTGCCTAGCTCTTTGAACCTCACAATTATTGGAACCTTATAACATGTACAATTATTACGTTAATTTACGTGCTATTATGTGAGTAATTAGTTGCTGTTATTATTGTATGTAACTCGAGGTACTTACGTAACTATATTGAAGAGACTTGTAGGAAAATTATACCAATATTAATTTCCATAAATTAAACCAAATCATAGATTAGTCTGAAAATTTTCCTTCCATATTATCTGGAAGAAATACAATCTATATATATAAAAGGAGAACTGACTGACTGACATATCAACGTACAGCCGAAACTACTAGGGCTAGGAATGTGAAATTTTGCACACGGCTTCCTATTATAATGTAGGGGAGCACTAAGAAGGGGTTTTTGGAAATTTAACCTTTAAGGGGGTGAAAACGGGGAATTAGGAAAGTACGTAACCCACGCGGACGAAGTCGCGGGAAAAGTGCTAGTAACAAATAAATAAACTCATCAGCTTTACCGTATTAGTATCGATGGATGTCATGTTTCATGACAGAACATAAACTACCAGTTGACCATATGACAATATTGGTGTAATACCACGCTTCACAGACCGAGGCGTGACCACAGTTTGATGTTAGTATTACACATAGCACAGGTGATTGCCAGTGTTCTGTCATCCAAATACTATCTCAATTAATGTTTAGACCTGCCTGACCCAACTGGGAGTATATCAAGCATAAGGTCATGCAAAATGTCCATTAATCGGACAATAGGCATGTTTCAAATTGCTTAGACCGTCAGCTTTTTTTTTTTTTATGGTGGTAAAATCATCAAATGAGTCCTCCCACCCAGGGCAGGGCGGTAGGGACTGTCAGACTTGTACTGACTAAAATCCACGGTGTCCTTCAATAGCCCTTTACGTACCGGGGCACGGTAATCCCTTGGTCCCGCGACCCCGGCAGGCTTTGGCCCTCTAAAGGCCCCGTCACTATGCTGACACTCTTTGAGGCGCGCGTGGAACACAACGCGCCGTCGACCCGGGCATGATCCATGGTCGGACAGCAAGTCGCCCATTACTCGCTGCCCGCATGCCCGCGCCTATGGTGGCCGGAGATCGTCTTGCGACGTCCGACGCCATGGGCGTCTACTACTGCGGCTGGGGTGGAGGGAGGACGCTGTTCTCTCCCTCAGGCGGCCCGCCTCCTCCTTCACGAGCATGACTGCTTCGCAGAAGGAGGCGACCGCTTCCCACTCCGTCTCGCCCCGCAGCATGGCCTCGACCAATGCCGGGCGCGAGAGGTCTCCGCCTATCGCCGTCGTGAGGACACGGCGGTGCTCTGCCCAAGTGGGGCAGTCCTGCACCTAGACCGTCAGCTAGGGTCGCGGGACAATACGAATTACCGTGACCCCGGAACGTAAAGGGCTATTGGAGGACACCGTGGATTTTAGTCAGTACGAGTCTGACAGTCCCTCCCGCTCTGACCTGGGTGGGAGGACTCATTTGATGATTTTACCACGATAAAAAAAGGTTATAAACTACCTGTGTACGAATTTTCATCCAAAATCGTTTATTATAAAGAGTTTTTGCCTCATAAACTATCACTATAATAGTTTGATAAAATGCACAGTGTCCGTAAAAAACTAAAAAGGGTAAAATAAAAAACATTTGCAAGAAAAAAACAGCCCCCTTCAAAAACTATCACAAAAAGGTGTAAAATAACTTATCTTTCGTAAATCGGTGGCTTCAATGAATTAAAAAACAAAGCCACTTACTTCCGACTTTATCCTTTTGAGTTCAAATATTAAAACTCAAATTCTTGTCAAATCACCCAGTCGTAACTTATGAGGTAATAAACAAACAAAAATTACAGTCGAATTGAGGACCTCCTCCTTTTTTTGAAATCGGTTAAAAAGACCCCTACGTAAAATAAGTGAACATCTCTTTTTTTTATCGTGCTCATTATCGACTGCTTCGCAGAAGGAGGCGACCGCTTCCCACTCCGTCTCGCCCCGCAGCATGGCCTCGACCAATGCCGGGCGCGAGAGGTCTCCGCCTATCGCCGTCGTGAGGACACGGCGGTGCTCTGCCCAAGCGGGGCAGTCCTGCACCGTATGCTCCACCGTGTCCTCCGGACGATCCTCGCAGTGGTGACACCCAGGCGTTTCTTCCCTCCCTATCAGACACAGGAACCTCCCGAAACTTCCGTGTCCGGTGAGGACCTGCGTCATGCGGTAGGTAAGGACGCCGTGACGCCTATCCAGCCACTCCTCAAAGAGGGGTCTTACCGCCGCGATTGCGGCGTGCCCATCGCTAGCTGGCTAGGTGATAAACTAAACTCTTTATAGCGTAGACTCAGTCGTGATGGCCTTTGGTACTGAAAGTAATGGTCAGTAAAGTGCATTATGTGGTCGGCGATTGTAATGGTTTTAAAAGGTTAAGTTGACTTGTTTTTGAGGTCAAACGTTAAAATGGATTGCATGAAATTGAATTTTATGAACCGATTTTTTATTAGGTTCAGATCAGAGCTCTAGTACAAGATTTCATGTTTTTCTGACGTAAAGTAAAAGTGTATTTTGACGTTAATTTTATAAGTAAGATTGGTTCCTACTTCGTATACTAAAGGTATACATAATATACTCTCGTAATACTTGAAATACGAAGTACAGTCATATACGTAGAATTCATGCTAGGGTTTCTGTTTAGTTTTTTCCTGACTAAATTGGCGTAAGCTTCCAGTCACATAAGAAATGACATTGAGGTTTCTCTTGCATAACAGACGGAATAAAATTACTGATAATATGAGGTTGTACCTCGCCATCATCCAACTGTGTGTCCACAAACGTGTTGCGCCGAGTCCAACTCACATGGGGCAATCCATTGAAGAAGGTGGTCGCACAACATGTTTTGATAAGAGTAGGTATAGAAGAATGGAATAGGCCCTTCCAACAATTGATACAACCACAAAACTGGCAAATCTATTTGAAGCCCAACAAACAGTATTTTCACCCACATTCCTCGAGCGCACAGGTGGAACAACCAAAGAAATGCGAAAAATTCGCGGCTCCGTATGGCATTCCGATGTTGGGCCGAGATAAACATCATCAAAGGGCTGGTTGTAACAATTTGTCGTCCCTTGATTGGGCCGGGAACGCACCTGGCGCCCTGTGTTACTGAGGACCCCAAACAAAGGGGTTTTTGTGGCGCAAGATGTGAGACAACAGCAGGTTGTTTTTTAGGGTTAGAAGAGCGTCGTGAATTCCCCTGCACAATAGTCTTATCGATGAAGAGTTAAAATATTGAATTTTTTAGGCACAATCTTGCTGCTATCCAAATCAAGAAGCGCATATTCGAAAAACATTTGTTAATTTTGTCGCGAATGAGTACGATGGAGGCCATATGCCAGTTGAGTTCCTAGAGGTGGCTTAGTAACCCTGATACCAGAGGAATTGCCACATCTTCACAAAAAAGAAAGAGCGATCTGTCGAATTACAGTAAATTGCGTTCGTTCGGCTTACCAGAAAAAACTATTTACTAATTTCATCTTTAATGTGTCATTAAAAACTTCTGACATGATATCTGAAGACCGAAGCGCGTACTAGCTACTATGCAATACTCGTACTTATGCTTTACCGGTAAACTCTTGTACCTTGCGTCATCCCATCATCGTCAGGTGTGTGGCATTGTCGTCGGTGCCACTTGAATACTTGATGCAGAGGGCTGAGTTTTGAGCTTTTAGTTACAAGTGCTGTCACCCCCACTAACACACTCGGAGTACGCCTTTAATTTTATTGCACTATACTGCACTATGGCGTGCGGTGGGGTCACCTAGAAAGCTTTGCATTGTTTATAAACTTGTTGACAGGAAATATGGAGACCTTTTTTTTTAGCGTGGTAAAAATCATCAAACGAGTCCTCCCACCCAGGACAGAGCGGGAGGTACCGTCAAACTCGTACTGACTAAAATACGGTGTCCTTCAGTAGCCTTTTACGTTCCGGGGTCAAGGTAAATCGTGAGCCCGCGACCCCGGCAGGCTTTGGCTCTCTAAGGAATGGAGAGGGGCTAAAACATAGGTAGGGCTTAATAGGTAATTGTTTACTTGTGTTAAACATAGCGTGTGTAAATTATTGTGTCAACTCTGAAGTATTGAGTACAAGACTAAAATAATAAATAGCGCAGACTTGTCATGTTGTATTTACTAGACCGTACTAAGCTATTGGACATGTATCTTAGGTATATGAAATTGTGATCGTTTTTATTTTGTTTTCGTTTTTGGTACAGAGACAACATAAATACCTAATTATGTTCATGATGAGAATATCCTTTTATAAAGATACAATTTGGAAGGATCCGCAACAGTAAAACCATTATTACGATCGTAGTGAATCGACTGGTTTCTGTCACATCAAAAAATCTTCTGTAGGTGGTGAATTATTTTAGTTCGGTAGCCATTTTTATACATTTACATAGAATTCAGTCGTCACTCACAGCGATTGGGGCTTTGCATCTGTAATCAGATTCAGAACGTTTCTTATTTTTATGGACCTAGGTACTTAAAAAAATCAGAGACTATTTGAATAATCAATCCTGTTATGTTAGTCTACTCTTTGTCTCGTAAAAAAGCCGCGGCACTACATTACATGTGCACTTTTATGCTAATTATTTGCAACAAAACGCTGTACACAGTGCTCCAGATTTATAACAATAGGTTACCGATATATTTATTTGAATACTAGGTTCTTTACTTGACACTGTTTACTGATTTTTGAAAACAATTTAATCATAATAAGTGCATTGAAAGTATATTAATTCTAGGGCAGATGTATTTTCAACGTAAGTAATCTTTTCTCTTAGATTATAAAATATCCAGATTCCGTGTTTGAAACAAAACGTAACGTTTTTAGTGGAGCCCCTTTTTTATAAATGTAGAGCTCACATTTCAATACTTTCCTTAGAGATGTTCACTTGTGCAGGACTGCCCCGCTTGGGCAGAGCACCGCCGTGTCCTCACGACGGCGATAGGCGGAGACCTCTCGCGCCCGGCATTGGTCGAGGCCATGCTGCGGGGCGAGACGGAGTGGGAAGCGGTCGCCTCCTTCTGCGAAGCAGTCGATAATGAGCACGATAAAAAAAAAGAGATGTTCACTTATTTTACGTAGGAATCGAACGACGGGTGTAAATTTTTCTTCCTTGTTTTTGGCTTCGATTCAGAGTAGCCTACTAGGAATCAGCGGCCGTATTATGACGTCTTAAAACCAGGCTTGTTCCAGTGAGTGAAAGCGACAGATCTATACAAGGTATCTAGCGCCACCTCGTTCACTCACTGGAACAAGCCTGGTTTTAAGACATCTAAGTTTTTTCCCCTTTTTTTCCTATTTACAATGAGACTCACATTTTTTTTAAAATAGATGCTGTGGCAATACAATTTTCCGGTGCAATTGACAGACATCAACTAAATCAAATAATACCCATAAACATAACACAATATTATTATGTAGTTTTAGGCTTTTCTTTCTTAAAAAGTTGCCACAGTTTTAATTTAAAACTCTACGGGTAACTGGCAGTTAGTTAAATATGAACTACTTTTAAAACAAGCTAAAGTTCAACTAAACGGCTGTAGTAAAAGTCAAGTAAAAGAATTTTACTGCTACAGTTAGTAGTTTACTTTTTATTTTATTATGAAGTTTCTTTTGCTTGTTTCATTGCAAGGTTTTTGCTGCAATTGTGTCGCTGTTTGAAATTTAATTTAAGACTGTTAAAGTTACTCTCTAATTACAAAATATGGTATCGTATATATTTTTTGTTTAAACATGTGTCATCTATGTAAATATATAAATTTGGTTGTGCACTGCGATTCTGAACAAAAACAAAATGGCGGGTGACCGATAGGGCCACCTACAATCTATACTAAAATCTTCTATCCGCTTTCTGTGTCATAATAATGTAACTATGAGGGCCGATGGGTTTTTATTTTCAAGTAGTTTTCAATAACAGCATCGTTATACAAGACATGTATTTTGAAGTGTCGTAAATGCATATAAAGGTAATTATTCACAACAGTAATCACTCAATATCCATACTTAATAATCTTGAGTCATGTTTGACGGCACAGTGGTTGAGCAACCGCCTGCTGCGCCACGTATCGCGATAAGATTCCCGCACGTAACAAATATTTGGATAATCTGTTATTGTTTAAATGTTTTTAAACGCAATCATGATACATCATACAGGAGAAATTAAAGAATCCTATTGTGGAGCAATAATTTAAAACGGCGACACGATTGGCGCAGTGGTTGAGCGATTGGACTGCTGCGCTGTGTGTCGCGGGTTCGATTCCCGCACGGAACAAATATATGTAGAATCTATGAGTAGCTGTTCCGGTTTTGAGTATGTGAGTTTATACTAGTATGTTTGTAAGCGCACACAGGATACAAGAAAAAATCCTAGTGTTGAGCGAAGTTTTTTCTTTTTTAATAAAAGATAAACATTATTTTAACATAGCATCTCGCTAATGTGGAGTCGACTCTCCACGTGTAAAGTAAAATGTCGTTTAAACCACAAGTACACCTTATAAACACACTATTTCAAACCAACCGATGTAAGAAAATCCTCAAGTTAATTAAAATGGGGTAGTTATCCGATCAAGATAATTTTCCCCTTCGACGGCAAAGAAAATCTTCTTTAGAGCTCATCACACCTTGTTGGGCTAATGCGAATCTAATGTACTTATAAAATGTCGCGGTGGGTCTTAGAAATAATGGAATAATGGACAATAGTATATATAATAGAAAGTGTTCGAAAATCTTAAGCTTTTAAACTTGAAGGATTACAAAAGGGCTTGTGGCGTTCCTGGCCACTAAATAAATAAATAATAAATGTTCCACCACTATCACACAACGCAATCTAGTCCCAAGCTAAGCAGAGCTTGTGTTATGGGTACTAGACAACTGATAAATATACTTATATATTTCTAAACACATACATATTATAGATAAATTACACCCAGACACAGAACAAATGATCGTGCTCATCTCACAAACATTTGTCCTGGGTGGGAATCGAACCCACGACCTCCGGCATAGCAGTCAGGGTCATTAACCACTAGACCAACAGGCCTGTCAAAACTAGGAATACTAAGACTTATAATTTAGGTCGAGTGTTTGCTCTTATTTACTCACTGACTTTTGTGAGATCGACGAAGATTGTGTGTTAGCAATAAAGCGAACTATTGATGTATTAACTATTAATACACGGCCGCAAGTAATATATACTGTTTGTAGTAAATGCACTCACTATTTTGTAAGAACCTCTGTTCAATTACATTCACCTCAGTTCCTCTATGCGATTTTCATTTGCCACATCGCTTCGAAGATTTATTACAAAAGGAGAACCATATTCAGACTGTGTCTTCAAAGTAAAGGAGTACGAGCGTTCTTCTACCCGTGTCTCCAAAGGCTTATTATTTCATGTTTGTAGTAATAACAACTTGACGTCTGTAATCAACGAAGCTTTAAGTAGTAGTGCCCGAAAAATACACCATCCAGTTATATATTTTAAGTCACATGTAATAGGGAGTGAGCTTTTTGTCATAATCATTATAAATTCCTAACTCCGGGGCTGTTACGCCAAATGTGTTATCTCAAGATCCAAATGTTATAACCAAGTAACACTTTTTGCCTAAAGAGGGTAAACTTGAGGTAAGGCAGGATCATGCTCGAAAATTAGAGCACTTATAAAAGTACGTCGTATACAAGAAAAGCACTCTTAAAATTGTAGAAGCTTATATCGACTATAGATTTAAAAGATCTTAAAAAGAAAAAAAGAAGAAGAAAAGATAGAACTGTAAAGAAAGTGCAAAAGGCAAGCTTATTGAAAGGTGTTATGAATTAATTATTTATTATAACGTTAAATAAATTATGGTTCAAATGAAATGCTACATGAGTTACTAGTTGTTATAACTACGTATTTGGTGGAATATTTGGCAATAAATAAATTCGTATTCGACACAGCTCCATAAACAAATCAACCAACTTTCAAAAAACTTTGAACAAGCAATCAGGCCAAGTTACATGGCCTATTTCCTCGTCTCCATCCAGTTTTAGCAAAGCGTATTCGTCATGCCGCCCGTTGGTTTTATTTTTCAACTAGGTCCCTACCAATAATTCCTAGTGTGGGACAATGTTTAAAACAAAAAAAAAAATGTGTTAAAGGCTGTTTTTCATTTTTTTTTTCTATTTTCTAGTTTAAAAAATACTCAGTTTATTCAAATAGAAAACAACTTTCTTATTTATTCTCCATCCAGTAACATGCCTTTCTGTATCACTGTTACTGTTTGTGTAAAGTATTCGTCATCGAATCAGTTATACTTAATTGACCTTAATTTCCAGGAGTGCCGCTTAACTCGGGAATTAAAACTGGTTATTTGGATATTCAATGTGATGAAAAAAGTACTTGGAAATATATGGAGAAGATCTCTGTATAACAGTGCCTAATAGAATACGGTGAAAACCTTTTGTTGTGACTAACTTGGTCTACATGGAAATAATAAATCGTATCCTTACCCTATACTTTAATATTACAAATGCGAGTGTGTATGTAAGTGTCTTTGTTCTGATTTCATGTCAAAATGGCTGAACTGATTTTGATGATTTTTTTTATAGGGGCGGGCAGTAAAACTGCGGTCAACAGCATTACAAATTACAAAGAAATTATACCAATATAAACTTAACATATTCCGACCTGCAATATTTATGCAGTTTGTTAACCGAATAAGGCGTGCTAGAAATATGTCAAACATGGCCTATTTCTCCCACTCGGTACAGTTTCAGCACGTTCTATACATCACGCTAGCGTGTAGGGTAGACACATAAATCAGCAGTGTCGAACGTTAAATCAGGCCCCACTTAGTCGGTGCCAACAGCCGGCCCTCGGAAAACATTGGAAGTCACTCGCAATCTGCACGTCTCCATTGTACTGCTGAGTTGTAGGATAAATGGTGAATAGATAAGTTTTGTTGATCATTTAAAAATCACTTAGGGGAACAGTATATAAGACGGGGACGCGAGGTATGATGGGACACACTTAAGGCAAGCAGACAGGCCTGTTGGTCTAGTGGTTAGTGACCCTGACTGCTATGCCGGAGGTCGTGGGTTCGATTCCCACCCAGGACAAATGTTTGTGTGATGAGCACGATCATTTGTTCTGTGTCTGGGTGTAATTCATCTATAATATGTATGTATTTAGAAATATATAAGTATGTTTATCAGTTGTCTAGTACCCATAACACAAGCTCTGCTTAGCTTGGGACTAGATGGCGTTGTGTGATAGTTGTGGAATATTTATTATTTATTATTAAAAAAAAGCTTAACACAATACTAACGTAGCGCAAGCGCCAACAGTACGCCATTTGTTGATGGCCGCATGCAAATGACGTCCTGATGGCGCTTGCGCTACGTAAGTGTTGTGTTAAGTATGCCTAAAGAGTGTATTTCCCCATTATACCTCGTGTACCCGTCTTATACACTGTTCCCCTAACTTTGCTTCAAGATCACTCAATGGAAATGATTAGAAGAAAACAAAAGATATCTGTAACTTGAAGCTTATGTCTGTTTTTTATTTTTTTTAAACATTGCCCTACACTCGGGATTTCTCCTGTGTCGTGGGTGCGTTTACAAACATAGAAACTCACATACGCCCAGACCCCGAACAACTACTTGTAGGTCATACAAATATTTGTTCCGTGCGGGAATCGAACCCGCGACACGCAGCGCAGCAGTCCAATCACTTAGCCACTGCGCTAACCGTGCCGTCTTTCGTACGTTCTTTGTTTCAGTTTTCACGCTTTTGTGAAATAAGCGGGGACTTTGATGTTATTTTTTGTTGGTAAACTGTTCTGTGTCCCATTTTCTCCTACCAAACATCTCTATTTTTGGCATTGACTTTAATCTGATGGATAAAATAAGTTCCTGTTTCTTACACGAGAGGCGCTTTTTTATTTTCTATACCATTTTCGTCGTAATACTTATTAGCAAGCAACTTACTATGTTGTATGGCCAAAAGCGTAACATTTTCTGTGTGCAGTTCAAAGAATTAATATTTTATGTTTATACTCATTTTTATTTTTTTATTTGAACTGTATTAGTTGACTCGTTTTTTTTAAATGTTAATATATAAGATTCATATTACAACCGCAAGATATATTCTTTTGCTACCAGAAAATGTAAATAACATTCAATATCTTGACATAAAACCTTCAATGGAAACAGCCCCATAAACGCTCTAATACTTTTAGCAAATACTTTGACGTATATCAGACAAACCTCATACAAACTTGAGGGGAGTCCGCGACGACTTGAGACTTGTTGCGAACACCCTTTGTTACTACGAGCACCACAACAAAGCCTTTTATGCACTTGTCACACAATAAAATCTATCTTAAGACTGAAGCAATAAAGTTGACACTAACAGCGCGTAAGTTTGCAGTTGCACTTCCAAAACCAAATTCTGGTGCGGTTAACGCAACCCAAAATGAACTTTTAGTTAGAAGTATTAAGGTTGTGGTGCAGAGAATTGATTGTAAATATAATAAACGTGAAATATGATAATCGCCCGGTCTGATGATGGTATTCATAGTTGGGGTAAGGAAAGAAGCCTTAAGAGCTAGGGAGGGAAATTAGTGTGCATTTCATAAGATTGCTTGCTGTGCGAATATGTGCATTTTGTGTAGGGAGCATTTCCTTTGTAAGGCGTAGAATATGTTATGTAACGAGGTTGTTATAAATAAGGTGTGATATTATTTATTAATTCTACTTAATTCAAGTAATCACTATATTTTTTGATGACATAATGGAAGATGTGTTTAATTTGAACTATCAAGCATTTTTTTACATGTTTGCGTATGTTGCAAATTTAAAGAATCTTGACACAGACACTTGAATTGCAAAATAGTAAGTCAAGAAAAAATAAATTGCCAGACAATTGTCTTTGTTCGATTTTTGATTTGCTAGTTTATTTTTCTTTTATTATTTTGTGTAATGTAAAATATTTCGGCATTACTACTGGTGAGATAAGAATCAACAAACCCGCATTGAAAACTCACAATTAATCCAATTCACGCAGTATTTAACGTAACACTAACCTAATTACCGACTCATTTATAAACAAAACATACAACATATTAAGTAAAACACAATAATTTCAGTGTAAATACAGGATTACAGTACGAAAATATTTCATTAAGTCATTTTAATCCGAACTCGTGTATTTTCAATGTAATCGTGTAAAACGTACGAATAAGCCTATTGTGAATTGTGCGCATTTGTAAATGTGAGAACATTGGCTTTGTTAATGTAAAGGTATTTTTATTTATTTATGTATTTTATGTTAGTTGTAATATATGTGCTGTTGTTAGCATAAATATGTTACAGAAATTATAAAGTTTTGCAAGGAATGGAATATTAAAACGATTACTGTTGACTTTAATCCATAATAACCCAGATAATAATCTTAAAAATTCTACTAATTTTAACAATGAGTTAATATTAGTTTAGTTTTGTTATAAAAAACAACGGTTTTAAGATCTCATGCCTTGTGATTTTTTTTTAACAGAATATAGCAATGTAAAAGTTAATTACTAATTTTAAAAATCATTTAGTTTTATCATAATTCAGTCTCAAACATAACACAAATAATTTTCCTATATACAACAGTTCATTATAGAAATCCGTATACGTAGCGGTAACCGAAAACGACTCATAGCTTAGCAATGTAGCAATAAGACTACGCGGCGTAGGCATTTGCTACGAGCGTAAGGATTGTAGCAAAGCGTAGCAATATTCGAAAAAAGGCCAATAGAAAATTTTTAAAATGTGTTTCTGCCGTTCAATAAGGTTAATATTAGCTGAAAAGATACTGATTAACTCAGCGTTCAAAAGAAAGCAGTCCAATAACCCCAAAAGTGAAACCTGAAGCCTACGAAAATTTAATAAAAACAAAACATAACAGTAAAGCTTATAATATTAGTAACACGAGTTGTCGTTATGTAAGCACTCCTTGGAAGCGCAGGAATCCATAGGAATCGTCTTCCGAGGACTGCCCGCCTTGCCGATATAAGTTTGTATAGGAATAGAGGTCGTGGAGTGGACAATGCAAGACATCAATATGCCATTTCTTTGGCTATAATATTGTTTGCTGTAAATTTTATCATAAAATTGTTTAAAACTACAGAACAAAACATGAATAATCTTATTAATCTTATTCAGCTCAGTCTACCTGTGTATGAATTAGTCAGGGAATAATTATTTATTTAAGGTTTTAAACTATCCGTAAAAGTAGTTTACATAAGATCCTCTTTTTGACCTCAAAATAAACACATATAACTTCAGGTAAAAATCTAAAAAACTTGACATCGCTGAATTTTTGACATAAGACAGTATTAAGCCAACCACTCTTTAACACAGTTATAATGTGTTCATATTCATTCGCGGAATTCATCCTAAATCGAATTCAAAACCCGCGTGGTACTATTTAAACTTCTTAATTGAAAAAAGAACAACAAAAAAAAAACAAACACAATTCCTTTCTCTGTCCCCTGTGCTCGGGTAAGCCGTGTAATTCAATTACAACTCCTTCGGGCCGACGCGCGAAGGAAAATAATACAAAAACTGAATTAAAAGGCTTCATAACTTATTGAGCCGACTGTACTCCAAACGAAATGCTTCCACACGCCGCACGTATTGGCCGTGAAAGAACTCTCAAAGAACTTTCAAAGTTCTTTCAAAGAACTTGTTATTGGTAAGGAATGTGTGAAAAATACTTCGGTTCTCGCGACAGTTTTTAATGGGATTTTGAAAGCTGATAAATGGAATTTATCGAGAGTTGGTTCTTTTTATTTTTCATCTGGTTTTTGCGGTTTCATGAGTGGAAATATGTGGTTGCGGGTTAAAGTCAGACGTTATTTATAAGGTTTCATAAACTTCTAAAGAATTATGGGGTAGTTTTATGTTACAGGATTAAGTGAAGTTAGTAGGCGTATTAGACTCACTCTGCAACTGGGTATTGGACTCAAAAAAAAAATCTTTGCTCTCTGCAAATTTGAATGTACCTTCTCAGAGTAACTTGGACACATCAAATTAATTTAGAGCAGATTCATAGAAATGACGTGCATGACTTATAACCAATTCATAAAAGGAACAAATACTATTCAACATTGTTTCATTTATGTTTTTAGGTTGCTTAAAAGATGATAATTCAGCTAGGCACGCCAAAGTTTTGAAAGTTCCGCCAGTTTTCTTTGTACCAAACGGGAAAATGCGTGCACAACACGTGGCAAACTAGAAACAAACTGAAAATTTAGACATGTTTGCGAGTATCTAACTATTTCGCACTTTTCAAACAACGGACAAAGTTGTCCAACTGAGAATCTGCCGCAACACTCTCGCAGAGTATGAGATAACTTCCAAACTCGATAGTGTTCCGTATCAAAGGCGTCGCAATTTATATTTATTTATGCAAAATTCATAAAACGTTCCCGCGGGATCGGCCCGAGCAAAAATTATGCAAATCTAGCCCTTAAGAGCCGCACAATTAGAAGCGATTATCGAGTGAAATTCAATTCTGTAGTCGCAAATTTTATTTCGCTTCTCCCTAGAGGTATTGTTAACGATGCATTCAACCGTTTATTTAGAATTTAAAATGTTTCATTTTGTGAATTTTTTGTGGATTCTAAACGAACCTTTGAAATATTTGAATGCAATTTAATTCTGAACTTTCAGTTTCCGCTAACAAGATTTATTTTTTAGCAATTTATGTTGGTGTTGTGTTTTGTTGTCGTGTGAGCAATTTGTTGAATGCGATAAGGGCTTTGACGTGGTGAACATTGTTAATTTATGTTACAAATTCCACCTCTTTAAAATTTTCATTGTGTTACAAAATATTAATGGTCAAATAACGTGTTTTAGGAACAACATTGTGCATAAGCGTTCACAATTTTAATTTCCTATCCCACAACTTCCGATGGAAGCGGGTTGCCAGCCTCCGAAAACCAAATATTAATACACATCATGCACATGTTTGGTATCATTCAGTAGCGTGAAATTACTCGGCGGATTATGACGTCAGGACCCCAAATGGGCACTCGTAATTATAGCCTTTGAGGTCTCCCCTCACCGCAATTTGAATATCAGCCAGAGTGAATGGAAAAGAAAATTTTGTTTGTAAATTCTTTAACATCTGCGACTGAATAGCTCGTCTTAAATTAGATGTCGTTTTGAATTCGAATATGAGGCTTAATTCAAGTTTTGATGAAATGATCTGTATAAAAAATATAAAAGCGCCATAAGGAATGATTACCTGCTTTTGTATACATATTGAATAAATCGTTTTCAACATAATTATGTCAACCTTACCTTTTTAATTTATTTTAATTCAGGTACAGAGATGATTAATATAAAAAAGAGAACAGGAAAAACATTGATTTTTCCGTACGCCACGTTCATATTAAAACACGAAGAATATTCCGCTTTGACACAAATATTTACGTTCAGCTGTTTTATATTAACAATACACGAAAAAAGCGCTGTAAACCGCGGAGCCCCACTGAGCGCGGCCGCGAGCGAATAGCACAATAAAACTATAAAATCATAAATCGCTATGAGAAATGCTGTGGCGTGACTCCCTAGGCACCATGCTTCCCTAGTCCGAAGCAAATTTAACATATTTTCTATAAACGTTACAATTTTAAATAGTTTGAAAAGGAAAATGATGGAGTTGTGTGCTTCTGTATAATCTAAGATTACAACTGCCTAGCAACTTTTGAATTATTTCTTATTTTATTTTGTTAATACGCTGCTTCTTTGGTCCCGAGGTCATAGGTGATGGAAGATAGGCATAGGTACTTAATCCGATATCTTTTTTAATCTTGGTAAAATCATCAAATGAGTCGTCCTACTCAGGGCGGGGCGAAGGGACTATCAGACTTGTAGGTACTAACTAAAATCCACGGTGATCCTTCAATAGCCCTTTACGTTCCAGGGTCACAGTCTCCTGATGAGACAGTCCCGCGACCCTACCACCTTGGAGTCTGTTTCGGGAACTATTTATATATTTAAAAATGTATTTCATGTGTTAAATAAAAAAAGGTGACAAAAATACAGACAAAATAATGTTTTAATTGACGGCACGTTTGGCGCAGTGACTGAGCAATTGGACTCTTGCGCTATGTGTCGCGGGTTCGATTCCCGCACGGAACAAATATTTGTATGATCTGCAAGTAGTTGTTCCGGGTCTGGGTGTTTGTGTGTGTGAGTTTCTATGTTTGTAAACGCACCCACGATACAGGAGAACGGTGTGGGGCAACGTTTTTTAAAAAAAGAAAATGAAATTATAAAAGAGAAAACATGACGGTTCAAAGTAGAACAAACCTCGCTATTGTCATACCATGCAATCACAACAGGTTGCTGATATAAAATTAATGTGAATTAGATATTTATGACAGTAAATTACAAAACGGAATTAATAGAAATGGCTTTTTATTGCTTTTGTGAGGGAAAAGTAAAAGGCAAAACATAAAGAAGTGAAGAAAAATGTTTCTTTTCCAAATATATCTTGATTTGAAGGTAGAAAACATAACTATAACTTACAATCATATATTTGACCTCCCTAGAGAATTTGCTACATGAAAAGTAAGAGGACTTCGAACATTTTGTTTCTCCTTACCTTTAAAATACAGATAACAAGAACGATGTTTGATTTTATATATTATTTTTGTTGGTGAAAATAAAGACACTTGATTTGCCATACAAGCGTATAATGCTTTAAGAATCGTTGTATCGTGGGATTCATAGGAATACACAGATTAGGAATACACAGATAAGAAAACATTCTAGTTACATTTCTATACTTACAAGTTTATGTCAATAATGTTGGTTGCGTAAAGTTTCGTAATTATCTCACGGGATAAAACGCATCCTATGTACCATATTTGTCCAGGCCATAGGTCATCACGAAGCGATTTCCGGCCAACGTAGGTGCGAGCAAGCGTTGGCGAGTAGCTAGCTCGCCGTCCGATCAAGAACCATGCTCGGCTCGACGGCGCTTCGTGTTTCACGCGCGCCTCTTTGAGCTGTCAGTAAACTGACGGGACCAAGAGCCTGGCCAAGGCAGTGAGACTATCTAAACAGATTACCATGATCCTGCGTAAAGGGCAATTGAAGAAACACTGCGGATTTTTGTTCAGTTTTAGTGTGAGAGTAACAAATATCGATCCATGCTCACAAGCTTTTAAATTTACTATACATATCTTCGTTGGTAAGAAGATAGAGGTAACTACAGGAATACCACCCTTGTTACTTAGGGAAGCCAGTTTCCAATGTAGTTAATTACAAATTCAGGATGGTGCAAAATGGAAATAGTTTATGTTAGGGCTTCTGAGTAGCCCTAAACTTACAAGGGGTATGTGAAGTACGTACATAAAGGTATTGGCCCTTGTCAGGAGGATAGTATTTCATTATTTCTGAAAACATATTATTGCTAGCATAGCTAAAAATCAACGTAGATGCTACATAAGTAGAACACCTTTGCACTGGATTGACCAGATCAAAGCTGCATTGTACGTTGCCTTATTCGCGCTATTTGTTAACTCGGTCCGGGGTCACACCGTGGATTTTAGTCAGAACGAGTCTGACAGATCCTACCACTCTGCACTGGGAGGACTCATTAGATGATTTTAACACGTTGTTTATCAATAGCCCTTTACATTCTGGGGTCACGGTAATTCGTAAGTCCCGCGTCCCCGACAGGCTTTGGCCGTCTAGAGGGGGGCCCCGTCATTTTGCTTGCAGGCGCGCATGGAACACAACGCGCCGTCGACCCGATGATCGCCATCGATGGTGGGATAGCAAGTTGCCCATTACTCGCTGCCCGCATGCCCACGACTGAAGACCTGCGTAAAATTCGTGGTACTCCATTTTTTAAACGCAATTTGATCTATTGACACAGATACTAGGGACGCGTCGAAAGGACTTCAGTCGATAGGCGGACTCTAACTCGAGACTAAATTTTAATATGCAACCTTTTAAGTTATTTCATTTGGTTTTATTTAATTTTGAATGAAAAACTCAAAATGTTTATCAAAACATTCAGTAGACAAAAATGGACAGATCTTAAGTCCCGAAATAATGTTAACTAGGGTGTGCAGCAGATGTCGTGACGTCGCAACTGTAGGAAATTTGTAGTCATGATTCCGAATCCAACTGCAGATTATCGACACGTTGTCTAAAATCGCGCGACGTATCTCTTGCTGTGGAAGGTGTTTCATTGAAATACATAGGAACCAGTAGTTTCGTAGCGACATGTCTGTCGTCGGCCAAAACTTAGTTAAGCAAACTATTTGTTGAAATTATAGGTTTTTTTTTTTGCGTGGTAAAATTATCAAATGAGTCCTCCCACCCATACTGTCAGACTTGTACTGACTAAAATCCACGGTGTCCTTCAATAGCCCTTTACGTACTAGGGTCACGGTAATCCCTAGGTCCCGCGACCCCAGGAAATTATAGGATAGACTTCTAACTAATTGTTAGTTCAACTAATGATCATATATCTGACACTTTGTCATACTGCATTCAAGTAACAGATTACTACTTTTTCCCTATTGTTTTAAACGTAATCTACACCTTTTAGTTCGCAATCATACATACATTTTTTTTAATCTCACCACACCTCAAAGATTTCATTCAAAATATCAACTATACATACATGAAAAAGTATACATCTGCCACTTTGATGTACAGCAAACACGCTCGGAGTATTATCTTTTACTGTGTGAAGAATTAAGAAGCGCGAAATAAATGGAAGGTAAAAAAAGGCTGCGCCGCCATTGGGGCTGGCAAGCTCGAACAATGAGAGCCCCTTATTTGTGGTGTGCGCTATCGTTCCATCGAGAGGCTGGGATCGCGGTAATGTGGCGGGATTTGATACTACAAAATGTGAGAAATTAGTTTATGTAACAAGATTTTTTACCTAATTGTTTATATCAGTCAAGGAAACATTATGTAATTAAAATTGTGAACATGTTTATCAAAATTATTGTACGGTAAGTATCTTAATTACGAAAGAGGCTGGCTCACAAATCTATACAATCATGATTTTTATTTTATAGATATCAATCAACACTTTGAATTTGATAGATAACAGGTTCATTTTTATTGCGTAGAACTTCTAAAAAATCTTTTATAAAGAGAACCTTTAACTTGAGCATAACTTCTACTTACGCACAACATTTTTAACCTATATTTTAGAAAATTCACCACTCAACTTCACAACTCGAACACCTCAACAATTAACATCCAAATGCAGAAACATCAACGGGAGTGCCTTCTAAATCGTCGATTGTTTGACGTCGGCATTAAAACAGCGAAATGTCAATATTTGTCGGCAGTACTCTAGGGCGGAGGGCAGGCGGTAATCCCCTGTTCGCAAATACTAGGAGATTTCGCCGATGTCGCCTGTTTCGGGGCCCCAAGGGTACCTCTTTTGTTTACACTCTCATTAATATACATGGGAATTTGTGGTAAGACTTGGTGTTATGTTGAAGGATTTTTTAGTTCTAAAGTAGGTGTGAAGTTGGCAATTTGCAGTTTGGAGTTAATTAATATTCTTTTGTTTACTATGAGAAACTGAAATTGTGAAGACCATGCTTATTTCTGCCCAGTACTAAGGATGGAGAAATACGTCATACAAAAAAGTTTTAACTGTATCTTGTTTAGATCTACATTCTGAGCTTTACCGGGGTAAAGCTTCATACTAAATTAAGCATCGTCCTTTCAATTTTACATTTAATTTTAAGCTTTTTTTTCTGCTGAACAACGTAGCATTAACACAAATATACACTACTAGCCAGTAGCTAGGTACATGACTGGTTTTCATCGACAACTGATTAATATTTCTATCAAACGTCAATTTTCCTTTGAAACCTTTATGACAGATATGAATTGCATATTTTGTATAAAAGCAAAAACCGCACATTTTTCAATCACCCACAAAATAGCCCACATTATTCTCTCACCCACATTCGACAACAAAAAAAAAAACAAATATCTACCGCCCTTTGAGCATATTTTAAAAATATAACAAACGTGGCTCACCAACATTTATTCCGCGACAAAAGGTACACTTGTAAATAGAAAAAAAAATGCAAATAGGGTAGGGACCGCTATCAATTTCCCGCAAATTTCCCGGGACAACACGGGGCTATTTATATCCCGTATGTGACCCGCGGCTCACACTTCACCACCAGTCTCCTTTGTTCGCTGATATATCGAGGAGCTGTCGAAGGTGTGTTCCGTGAAATCATTTAGTTTTTGCCGACAGAAATGATGATAGTATCGTTTAGTCGGTTGTTTTTGTGTGTGTGGTTAGTTTTGAGATGTTTCAGTAGAGTTGGAAAGAATTTTAAAACATTGTAGCATTTTTAGACGGTTTAAGTAATGTGAATCAATAATATAATAGATAAAATATACTTTACAAACTTACCGTCACAGATTTCAATTGTCGACTTGATCATATCATTGCCTTTTAGGCGAGATGGTGGTCAAACGCGAGTCTATCTCAAATAATGAAAACAACACATAAAATAATACATAATAGAAAAGTAGTTAAATATAAGAATGTAGCTACTTAAAATGATCTAAAGTGCATTTTTATTATAAAACAACTAATGAATCTTTGATTACTTGAGTGTCAAACTGTTGTTTAACTAAATCAATCAAAGTTATATTGGTCTAATGGTACCTTGGTCTAATGGGCCTTTTCTTAAACCAAACATAAAAGTTTAATACCATCATTCAAATATATACTCAAACTCTGCTCCTAAACTATTAAAATTCTAATATTTTAAATATATTCATACGCATTAAAGCTTGCGTATCATAAATCTTTTCAAAAATACTCCAAACATATATACTTTTTAAGCCTAGCCTTGAAGTTATGTAGGAAGCTTGGAATTAATAGTGATAGAACACTATTAATTCCAAGCTTCCTACATAACTTCATCTCCATAACTAATCGCTCGATGACCCTACCAGTAACCAGCGACCAACTCACAAGTCAAGTAACAGCAGACAACCCGGCGGCACCCACTCGGGCGGAAGGAACGTGAAATATTGCCGGCACACTACATTTAACCAGATAACCGAATGGTGAGAACGTTTTGACGGCTGCGGTAGGGGTAATGGAGTAGCAGACGAAGTGGATACTACTAGTTGGGATGATGTAGTTAAGTTACTGAATTCTGTGTAACTTGTGCTTTACACGTAATAAACATGAATTCAGTCATGCATAATATGTTTGACTACTTTTGTCCTTATTAATTTACTGCTGTCCACCACCATCGAATCAACGTGTTTTGTTACCTAAAATAATACTCATCATCATCATCTCGGCCATAGGACGTCCACTGCTGCACATAGTACCGGTTGGAAGCGACCTGCATCCAGCGTCTTCCGGCGACCTTTATAAGGTCGTCTGTCCACCTTGTTGGTGGACGTCCTACGCTGCGCTTGTTAGTCCATGGTCTCCATTTTATCATTTGTAATTACTGTAATTAGTTGGGTTATGCATCTTCAGTAGTTATTCAGCTACCAATCTTGATGTGTGGAAAATTATATTGAATTTCATTCTAAAATTTATCTCCCATTACGTGTTTCCTTATTCACATTTTCATGCACTAATCTAAATCTATTAAAGCTGCACTGAATTATATGAACATTCAGAGCAGTTCCAATAGAAGTACGAACTTTATAAAATGAACTTAAATTGTAAGGAGAACTAAGCAAAAATTTGTACAATACAAAATAAAAATTTTAATATACTTTAAACAAACAGGCAAACATTAAATATCACATTCGTAGCAGCTGCTACGACGTCGCTACGGAAATGCTACGTCGCTATTATTTGCCTTTCGTAGCAACAAGCAGAAATGGCCGTAGTTACATAGTACATTATGTTATTTAAAATATTATAAAAAAGTGTTTTCTAAGGGATTAATCACGCCCGGGCCAACGGCGCGTTGAATTCCACGCGCGCCTTAAAGAGTGTCAGCAAAATGACGGGGCCCGTCTAGAGGGCCAAAGCCTGCCGGGGTCGCGGGACTTACGTATTACCGTGACCCCGGAACGTAAAGGGCTATTGAAGGACACCGTGGATTTTAGTCAGTACGAGTCTGACAGTCCCTCCTGCTCTGCCCTGGGTGGCAGGGCTCATTTGATGATTTTGCCACGATAAAGAAAAAAAAGGGATTAATTACAAAAGTGATTGCAGCCATTTTAAACAGCACACATCAAAGTAAAATAAAATCTATATTCAAATAGACAAAGAATTTTAAATCAGTCTACAAAGGCGACATTTAATTGCGACAATTAGTCCTCGATAGCTGTCGGATATTCCAACAATTTGCCTTTTGCATCAGTAATTACCGGCAATCACCTACAGGAATAGCATTAGAAAGAGCGGTCCACCACAAAGGTATACTTAACGTCAAACGACGCCGCCGCCGCCGTGCCGACTGTCAGGTATTTACTAATATGTCTCGGAAATTATAGTGTTCCTTTATTATTTGAGACGTATTTCCTTCTATTGGTTTATAAAGCATGTAATCATGTCTGATTGAGTAGGAGAAACCAGGTTAGGTAATTTTATTAGAGTGTATAATTATAATGTGTATCGAAATTCGAAGGTTCTACTTTAATAAGTAACAAATATTAATTTGAATAAATTATATTTCTTTGACCTAGAGATCAGTTCATATTTACGAAGATTTATATCAATCTAAAGTCTACACACTCATATTCTATAAATAATACAAGAAAAAAAAATGCTAGGAAATCAAAACAAAGTTTTGAAACAGTTCAAAGAAAAACTGTTACAATAAGTAACTAATTTACTCCCACTTACAACTGTTAAAAAATTCAACTTTATTACAAAACTTTTTAAACCACAATTTTCAATCAATATTAGAAAAGAAAATAGCTACAATCACTAAAAATTACAAAGAATTCCGATATTCGAGTGTTTATTGAACGGAATTTTGAAAAGAAAGTTTAATAGATGGTTTAATAAAGTGGTTTAATAGTCTATCATGGTCCCCCTTCCCTCTTCCTCCCCTTTAATAAAAAAACTATTACACAGAAAACTACTAAACAAAGTTTTGTAACAGTTTAACAAAAAAAAAAAACTTACAAAAACTTCCCAAACTCAATTACAACAGTTTAAAAAGTCAAAGTTACTTCTTAAAACAACAATCAGCTATCAATAGCTGCAATCAATAAGAACTACAAAGGAAGCCGCTGTGTCCGAGCGTTTATTAGGCGGTATTATTAAAAGAAAGCGTCAAAGTGTCGTGACGTGCCGGCTGCTACCGTTCCCTCATTATTTATTTAAAACCCGATCCGATTGTCGTATGTACGTTCTCAGTGTATGGTACAAGTAAGACGAGAACAGCGGGTAGACCTTATTAATAAACGTGAACTAAAGTTACAACCAGGATAATCTTCAGATTTATTATACATTTTTTAAGGAATAACTTTGGCGTAACTTTAGTTCGCGTTTATTAATAAGGGTGTAGGCGTATAGCGGGAATTAAAATATAATTAATTAAATAGTGTAGGCTTTTAAGTTAATACATAATAATATGTATGTGTGTATATTAAGATATGGACTAGAAAATTTAAATTTCGTTTAATTCAATTTTGCGCTTTATATGAGATAATTCTTAGTTTAAAAACAATGAATTAAAAGTATATAGTGATAGCCGAGTGGTGCGACCGTTGGACTGCCAAGTCAAAGGTTGCAGGTTCGAACCCCGGCACGCACCAATGTCTTTTAGAATTCATGTGCGTATTATAAATTAATTATCACTTGCTAAAAACGGTGAAGGAAAACATCGTGAGGAAACCAGCACACCTGAGAGATTTTTCAACGGTGTGTGAAGCCATGTCAGAGGCCTACGGGCGGTTTAAACTCTGACACCAGGTTGTTCATCAACCATACGATAAGAAGATTGCGCAATGAACAATAGATATTTTTTAAATTAGAAAACTTCGCTCTTAGTTGAAAGCTTTATGTTTGTCGCGAAAATTTGCATTGTATCACAGAATTTCAACACTATTGTATGTTTTCAGATGTTTCTCTAACATCATTTTTTTATCCTTGAATTATTTTACTTTTTAAACAATATACCAAGTATTCTTTCTTACTTCGGGCGCCATTTTGAACTTGGAAGGATTTTGGGGAGGCACATCAATGATTACTAAAAAAATCATCATCATCATATCAACCTTAAGACGTCCACTGCTGAACATAGGCCTCCCCTATAGATTTCCAATGGGACCAATTAGAAGCGGCTTCCATCCAGCGCGATCCTGTGATTTTCATCAAATCATCTGGACATCCCACGCTGCGCTTGTCGGTGCGTGGTCTCCATTCGAGAACCTTACGGCCCCATCGGTCATCAGTTCTGCGTGTTATGTGGCCTGCCCACTGCCACTTTAACTTGCTAATTCGCTGGGCTATGTCGGTAACTTTAGTTCGTCTACGAATCTCCTCATTTCTGATTCGATGAAGCAGAGAGACTCCGAGTATAGCCTTCTCCATAGCTCGTCGTAAAAAAAAAAACATTCTTGAAATGTTTCCATCCAGCTCCATCTAACTCGCTTCTTCTAGTTCATCTACACCACATAGCCAGACAGAGTGCTTTTAAAACTTAACCCTTATTTTCTCACTTTGAGCACTTTAAGGGATTACAAGAGCTGCGTCGGTCCCGTCGGGCAAGGCGTGAATATGCGTCTAGGACTGCACCTGCCGGCAACTTTCCTTTTAGGGTTACCGTTGATTTTTAAAGAGCAAGATGTTAATCGGTCCTGAAGTCTTATTTGTTCAGGATTGATGGGTTTTGAGAGAAAAGTTTTTAATGTGCAGTCTTAAAGTTTTAATATTTTCTTGATGAAATTTTAAGATTGAGCGTGTACAGTCACGAGCTATGTATACATTTGGCAGATTTGAAAAGCGATGTTTTCCTACCATATTGATTAACCTTTTACGTTTTCATGAACGTTCTATTTTGGAAGCGCTGCCATTACGAAATAGGTCTTATTTCAAAGTAGAAACCAACATTTCACGAGATAATTGGTCTTGAATTTTGTTAAGTGTATACATTTTATTACTCGTAACTGTACGCCGAGTGACACGTCATACAAGATTTTGTGTCTTTATTTTAGTACCGAGTACTTCGAGTACTGATTTGACACATTAACAAACCGACATATTATCTCTAGAAAATTAGTAAAAAAAAATTCCGAAAGTTGGAACGGCATAACGGATCTTGATGAAGTTTGGCTCAGAGATAGGTTATAGTTGAGAATTACTTATTATTTATTGAATTAGGATACTTTTTATCCTGGAATACGTTTCTGTGGGATAATTTATGAGCTACACGCGGTTGAAGCCACTGGTAAGAGCTAGTACCTAAATAAATATGCTTGTGTTTATATTGGTAAAGAAAATTACCTTCATTATCTTATTAGGTACAAGTACGCAATCTTATTTTTTTTATATCTGAATGAACCTTGATTTGAGTTATGATTTTTATATTTATTTGTTGTACAGCATTATCCGCCAATAACTTCCTATGACATCCCATTATTTTCAATTATTTGTTTTGTAATCTCAATAATATTGTGTTGTATTTAGATTAGGTATGACGCACAACACAAAATCCCGACCGTTTTTACTCGAGTGTTGCGAAAAATAAACAGATAATCTTTTGATGTCAAAATTCAATGTCACTTTACTTGATCTGGGAAACGAACCTAAGACACAGCGGTAGCACTTATGCCCACTAGTGAAACCAGACAATAAGGCGTATAAATAATTATTGTTTATTCAAATTCAGTTTCAGTCAATAAAGTAAACAAAAAGGTTTTATGTTAACTATCCAACAGTAATAATTATACTTCTGGATAACTTCCAGCCGCATTTAAAACAATAAAGCCGAAAATTGCAAACAATAGGTGAAGTTCCATACATTTAATCCGAATAGTCCATTAAATCGGGCGTACAATAGTAAAATCTGAGAAATATTTAAACAGGCAGGCTTTAGTAAAGCCTCGCGACCACACACTGTGTACTACTGAAAAAGCATTCCATATAAACCGCAAAGAGAAAGTTGTCCTGTAGCAAGCATTGTTTGCGTGGACCACGGAACGCTACTTACGAAGGTGTAGCCAAGCTAGAAGTGTTGCTGTCTTATATAAATAAAGAAATATACATTTATACAGTGAACAAGGATATATACTACGAGTATCACCATTGTGAAAGACTACAGATTTAAGAAATTATGAAACAGAAATTGAGAAGGTTGAAAAGATATTGGGTCGCGGGACTGGCTTAGCAGGATATCGTGGCTCTGGAAAGCAAAGGGCTACCGATGGAACAGGATGGACTTTTAGTCGTTAAAGCCTTTGTCAAACAGACAGGAGAGATCGAAGCTATAACGAACCGATACGAGACGTCAGTTCGATTGTTCGGTCACGCTATCAGATCGGTTTCGCTTTTCCATGTGACTGGATTCAAACAATTCCATACATTACAAATAAAAACGCCTTTTTGCTACCTATAGTTATTTCGCAAATAACTATAGGTAGCAAAAAGTCCCTTTCGAAAAAAAAACCCAAATGTTAAAACTTCGAACGTACAACGTATTCGAACTCTTGCGGTCTGCATTTAAACAAAAGCTGGCGTTTCCAGTAATTGTTTCTGCATCCGCGTGCGCGTGTTTCGGGCACGTGAGGTGGACGATAAATTCTATGCTTTGTGCTTCCAGTCTGCTCGGCGTTTTTTACGCCGCATTTTGTGTGAGCCGGAGACCGCTGCGGTTTCAAATGACGTAATAGCAATGAAAAATGTACCATCGTTTGTTTGGTTTTCAATGTTACCTACGTGTGGTGTAGAGTAGGTTGCTGTTGTGTTTTAACTTATGACAAAAAGGATCAAAGTGTCTTCTATGGTGTTTCTGAATTCGATTGTTATCAAAATGTGAAAGCGACGCATACCTGTTATAGGCAGTTGCACAGCAGCAATTGAAAGAAGAGTGAATTTTAAATATTTATTCGCATTAACGCCTGGGTCGTAAATTGTAAAGATTTTCTGTGAAAAGGAAAATTCACCTGCGAGCAGAATTTGAACCGTTGAGTATGACCACGATAACTAGGTTTTTGCATATATTTTTTCTTACAAAATAGGGATAGAAATTGTCAAATTTGAAAATATAAATGAACACATTACTTTCTGTTTATTTTATATTTATATAAATTAAACTACTTATGTTGACTTATTAATGTCAAGGAGTTGGTTATAATAAAAACATAGCTACAGTACCGTACCAGATGTCTTCTATGGTGTTCCTGTATTATTAGCGTCATCCTGCGGTCTTCATTACATTAAGTAATTTTATAAATAGAAAATAAAAATGAAGAGGAATAATTTTATATACTGAGGCTTATATTTTTTATATAGCTAATCGAGTGAACTGGTGTGCGATTGGAGAAGCCTAAGTCCAGCAGTAGACTGCTACTAATAGGCTGATGATGATATTTTTTGTCAATTTTTGTTTCAGTTTAACTATACTTTACAAAAGACAATATAGCCTCGCATAACTAGTCATAATGAGGTGATTTTCATTTTTCTCGATAAATTAAAGATTAGGTAAAGTTATTTTCAAATACTACTATAAGTAGATGAAGTTAGCTCAGAAAATTATGCCAATAGCCTCTACACAATACCATAAAAGCAATATACCTCTCTTTCAATATCCTATGAAGAAGAATAAAGTATTCATCATTCTATAGAGATATAAAATCCTCGTCGGATTCCTTACAGTGCAACGTCACATTGCATCTAGCATTACGTATTCACCCTTATCTTTTATACACTTCATGCTATTCACCCGACTTTATTTGCTCGTAAAAGACACGATCTTGAGGTATCATAACATAATAATGTGAGAAAAGTTTTGGTGACAAAATCATTTTGACCCCTCATGGGCAGCGTCAGATAATCTTGATGACATAATAAGTCGTTAGAAATACCAATATTTTATCAAGCATACTCAGGGTCATTGAAACTTACGGTCCCCAAATAATTATGTCCTTTTAATTAATTATTTTCATTAATAAAGAAAGACAGGTGCATTTAGTTTATATTATAAGCAATCCGTCTGTAGAAAATGCAGCTTTATTTAAGTTAAAGAATTAAGAACAAATATCCAGCAGTTTAAAAACGAACTAAAATACAAATCTTTTCTCTTTATCAATATGTACTATATCAGTGTAGATTTATTGCCCCAGAACTGAAAATACTCTAGATTTCGGAGACAGGGGAAATTTCATATTTATATTTACATTTTATTTATTATCTTTATACTAAACTTACGACTAAATTGATAGGATATTGAAAATGCTCCAAAAATATATTTTTCATTCCCCGCAAACACACATCCGAACATCATTTTTTTTACTATGCGATCACAAATTTTGAAGTGCAAGAGATAGGCATCAATCTTTTGCATCACGAGGCGGCTTCTCGAGGC
This sequence comes from Agrotis puta, assembly GCA_943136025.2. Lineage (NCBI taxonomy): Eukaryota > Metazoa > Arthropoda > Insecta > Lepidoptera > Noctuidae > Agrotis > Agrotis puta. The sequence goes on from OW964168.2 coordinate 4,593,737, forward strand.
TTGCAATAAAACTGCGACGCGACGCTAGATTTCGCTTTATTCGCCTTGAACGGGAGTCAATTTTCAATTGAAAAGTACCGATCATTGTAAGTGGATTTCAAAGGATATTTACCAGGTGCAGTTATCTAAATTAACCAGTATGCTATTATGAAAAACTATGAAGAATACTGAATAGAGTCCTGAATCATCCAAATGTATTAGGATGCAGCTGGATATCACTATTTTACATGGAGCGACTGCCTATTTGATCTCCACTGCCCAATAACCGGGTAATGCAATATCCCTTGGTGTGACTGGATGTCAGACTTTTGACCTACTGTCTTTCAGTAATGACTGTCAAAGATCTCTAAATAACATTCGAGATCAACGGCTTTATATGCTTGCTTACGTGAAACGAGTCATAAGTATGCTTTATTTATCGGATACAACAGGATCTATTGATTTATAGGAAAATTCGTCTTCGAGACAATATAAATCATGCTATTCACATTAAGTAGCTGTCCAAATACATATTTCACTGGAATTATCGTTGTACCCCGATAGAACGAGTACGGGGTACGGGGTAGATACTAGTACCTACTATTGGGGTATAACAACCATAATTCCAAATTAATTTCAGAGAATTGTAACAAGTTTGTGTGTGAAAATTGTACGTGCATAATGTGTTTATCAATACTAAAAGACCCTTTAATTATTTTCCCACTTGATTATTTTCTCTGAATTGAATCAGACTATTTTCACATTGTATTTTGAAAACTATCAGATAAATCAGGTCTTATAGCGTTATTTGCACCGCGTGTCAATAAATGTTCGCGTCGGCTCGCAACGTCACGGGCGACAACAAGCTTTAATGAAAACAAATGGAAAAGCGCAGCTCGGGGAGAAAGAGTTGGGCGCTGTGTATACTGGCGACCCCGTCACCGACTGCTGGTGATTTCAGCTGAAAGCTTTTCGTCATTTCACACAGAATTCTCTATTGCTCTCGGCCTATGCCACGCAACTTCTGGGGTCATCGGATTCTGCTGGGGTCGCGTGACTGTCTATGCAAGATACATGGCTCTTGTGTGCAACAGACGGAACAGGGTAGACTTCTATTAAGTAAGACACTGAAAGTCTTTTCCGTCCCACGCTGGGAGCAACATCATCAAATGTCACCTATATGTGATGATGTTACCACTAGGTTTAACGTCACGCCTGCGATCCCCGAAGATTGTACCTAATTTTAACATACTAAATAAGCCGAGCAGGCCCAATCAGAAAAATATCGAGAATCGACTGTTCGACACTGGTTTTCTGGAACTCTCAATAATAAGGTCAAAGATTGTTGTCTACTTTATGATATTGTAAAAATAGACATCACTTTTTATTTAATTTCCCGTAGAAATCCATTTCCATTATACAAAGGCCTTTACTTTCACACGACACGGCAACACCTCCCCGCCGCGGAGTTTTGACTCGGAACAAATTAAATCAATTAAAGACCGGCCCACGTTTTTTGTCCCAAACGTCCGCCATTTGTTCGTATTACGCTTATTTTTTGTTTCCTCTCCGTTTGCCGTTTGTTTTCGATTGTAATTTGAGCCAGAGAATGACGTGATTAAAAGGCGGCAGTTAGAATTAATAGTTCGGTTTAATTGCAGTTCTGAGGCTTTTTGAAAAAGAGGAGTTAATTAAGTGAGGATATTCCTAAATTATGTGAAGTTTTTTGAGAAATTACACAAAAGGGTTTTTCTATGAGATCTAATGCAGTAACTTTGAGGAATTTGCTTTTATTTCAAAAAAAAAAAAACGTTTTACGTAGTTGTAGATCATACAAATGTTTGTTCAGCAGTTGATCGCGCCAACCGACCAGTCAAAGACGAACTTTCACTTATATATTATTATAATAATATGCTTATAGATAATTCCAAAATAATTGTTTAAACATTATTTGATGATATTTGAGCCTTTCTGTTATCAGTAACATTTTATTGTCTTTTTTTTTTTTTTTTTATCGTGGTAAAATCATCAAATGAGTCCTCCCACCCAGGGCAGGGCGGGAGGGACTGTCAGACTTGTACTGACTAAAATCCACGGTGTCCTTCACTAGCCCTTTACGTACCGGGGTCACGGTAATCCCTTGGTCCCGCGACCGCGGCAGGCTTTGGCCCTCTACAGGCCCCGTCACTATGCTGACACTCTTTGAGGCGCGCGTGGAACACAACGCGCCGTCGACCCGGGCATGGTCCATGGTCGGACAGCGAGTCGCCCATTACTCGCTGCCCGCATGCCCGCGCCTACGGTGGCCGGAGATCGTCTTGCGACGTCCGACGCCGTGGGCGTCTACCACTGCGGCTGGGGTGGAGGGAGGACGCTGTCCTCTCCCTCAGGCGGCCCGCCTCCTCCTTCACGAGCATGACTGCTTCGCAGAAGGAGGCGACCGCTTCCCACTCCGTCTCGCCCCGCAGCATGGCCTCGACCAATGCCGGGCGCGAGAGGTCTCCGCCTATCGCCGTCGTGAGGACACGGCGGTGCTCTGCCCAAGCGGGGCAGTCCTGCACCGTATGCTCCACCGTGTCCTCCGGACGATCCTCGCAGTGGTGACACCCAGGCGTTTCTTCCCTCCCTATCAGACACAGGAACCTCCCAAAACTTCCGTGTCCGGTGAGGACCTGCGTCATGCGGTAGGTCAGGACGCCGTGACGCCTATCCAGCCACTCCTCAAAGAGGGGTCTTACCGCCGCAATTGCGGCGTGCCCGGACCTCGGTTGCGATAGTCGCTCCCTCCATACTGCCCTGAGATCGCGCCGGAGCTCTTCCCGCCGCGCCTCGACTTGTCGAGGCAGCGGGGATTCGCCCCGACGCTGCGCCTCCACGCGCCATTCATAGACGCGCTGGAGGGCAGTCGCCTCCAGATCCCAGGGCAGCGATCCCGCTAGGAGGTTGGCTGATTCGCCGGCGATCGTGCGGTATCCCCGGATCATCCGGATAGCCATGACCCTCTGGCATGCGACCAGCTTGAGTGGTCGCGTCCGGATGCTTAGGGCCCACACAGGGGCCCCGTAGAGGGCCATGGACCGCACGACACCGGCGTACAGCCTCCGGCAGGAGGCATTTGGCCCGCCGAGATTGGGCAGGAGCCGCTAGAGAGCGGCTGCTGCCCGGTTCAGCCTTGGGGCCAAATGCAGGAAATGCTCCCTGAAGTTCCACCGGCTGTCGAGGACGAGTCCCAGGTACTTCATCGTCCTCCCGACGCCGATGCGAACCCCCTCCACCGTAATGTGGGACTCTGAACGTGGCGCGTTGAGACGGCCATGAAAACACATGGCCTCTGTTTTGTGCAGCGCCACGTCGAGTCCCAACTGCCGGAAACATTTTATTGTCTTAAAATAAATAATAATCATTTTAATTTTAAATTAATAAACAGAATTCTGGTACTCAATTAATTACATTCGCTCCACTCAATGAGAATCAATAGAAACAACATTTTATTCACAAGTGATGGTAAACAAGCTTGACCTCAATTTGTTGAAGACAACTCACGAAAACATTTAATTAACGACCGTTTTTAAAGTTTTTTTGGAATTTAAGAAGATTTTAGTCAGTTATTGATTTTGATTGAATTTTTATTCAATTATTTAAGAAAATAATTGAATAAAAATTGAGAATTTTTAATATTTATACGCATTGACGCTTGCGTCGCGAATTGTTAACTTTTTTTTGTGAAAAGTGATGGGTAGGATTTCAACCTTTGAGCATGACCGCGACCAGCTTAATTGGCCAGAGAGTCTAGTGCAGGGGTGGCCAATTACTCCGGTCGATCGTGGCAAAGCAAAAAATATAAATAAGTAGATCAGACTGCGCAACGTAATTACCAACTACTGCAGCATCATCTTGTATCACTTTTCAATCGCTGTACGGAACAGCGATTGAAAAGTGACACAAGTGATACAACGGTTGGTAGATCGCACAGGGTTTCGTTGGTAAACAGTAGATCTTATGTCTAATCAAGTTGGCCACCCCTGGTCTAGTGTAATGAATTTGAAAGTCGCAGGTTCCAACCCTGCTCTGAATGATTTTTTTTTACACAAAAAAATCTTTTGAAATTGTGAGGTTTAAAAATGCACACTGTTATTTTATTAATGACTTAATTTTTTAGTATTTATTTTTATTAAACCATTTACATTCACTTTTTTCTCAAGGAGATAAAGTTGGTTATAATAAAGACAGCTACAGTACCGTACCCGATGTCGTTTACGCTTGGTCAAATATATTCAAAATGTAACTTGCAAGTTAAAACCACTTCAGTAAGCAATGTCCTTGTGTAATCGCAACACTTGTGGTATTCCAAGATGGCGGCGCATCGGCCTCGCTTTGTATTCTAAACTACCGAAACGTGTCCCAAATGTATTTCAGTTAAATAATAATAACGGTGCAACGTATTGAATCGCACTTTCTTAATATTGGGATATGTTATTAGAATTTAAGAAAGGACACCGTAATGTTTGTTCTATAGACGAAAACAATTTATAATGTGTCAAACAGATGTATCGATAAATTTTATTATTCAGTCAAGGAAAGCGTAGCGGTTCTACGTCGTAGCGCTAAGGCGTAGAGCCGCTACGCTTGCAGAGTGACCAACTATCGCGATTTTTTATAAACAAGCCCACTTTCTACCCGTTAATAATTATATAAAACTTGTGGTTCATTATGAAAAGAGTACGAAAGTCACTATTTGTGAATGAAAGTAAATTTATTCAGTAAGATACGAGTATACCTTCTCACGAATTTTGAAGTAAACAACTACCTCCTGATGCACTGCTAAAGTTTTTCCATAAATTACCGAACATTTTTTCTAAATTGAAAGGCTGTGTGAGTCGCCCTAAAATCGTCGTAGAATCAATGCAGTCTAAAACAAAAAGGGAGAAAATAAAAATAAAAACAACGACTGTACACCATGACAGATGGCGGTCCCTCAAGATGTTTTAAACGAATCAATTTAAACAGAAGAAAGGAATAATTATTGTTAAGGAAATTGTGGATCATGGGAAAGAAAACGTGTTTGAGTGAAAAAAAATCCCAGTGCTGAAGACTTTTTCTTAATCTTTATTGGTAAGAGCTACTGCAAGAAACTCCGACAGCGCGCTACTCTAAAATTACCCCACGGGTTATCGTGGGGTAATTTTAGGTATATTATTATAATTATCATCATAATACACCGGGATAAATGGTATTCTGCCCAGACTATACAACCTATCTCCAATGATTTTATTATGAACATAAATTCATCTATATACTATATAACTTCATAGTTAAGGCCCTGTTTCCACCAAAGTGGAGACGAGAGAACATGTGTTTTGAATTATCAATTAGATTTCCACATCTCCTCTCCGCTTAGCTTCGATAAAAATCTGATTGGTTATTTAAAACACTTCTCTCGTCTCCGCTTTGAAATTAGATTGCCGTGGTAATGATGAAACACTATTGTCATTTCAGTACATTTTCTTTATTTACTGAAACAAAGTGAGTGAAATTAAATTAACAAATAATTAATTACAATGCTCTTATATTTCTCAGAAGCGAGGTGTTGAAGGAAAACGCTATTGCTTTCGTATCAGACTTTTTACATTGAATTGCAAGACAGAGCGACACGAACATAAACTTTTCACAAACGAATTTCAAAACGAGGACCTGACAGTTACGGCAAACCCGTAGAACAGCCCGTAAACAGACACAGGTAAACCAAACACAGCATTTAACAGCACAATCTAACACCGGGGTGGGGGGAAGGGGGCGACTTTTAGCAACAAAAACGAAACAACGGCTATAAAGAATAATCCTCACCGTCCACCTAGTTTTTGTCACAACTCTGCATATTCAAATAGCTTGGAAAGCACAACTTTAGCCGTAAAACATTTTCGTGGTGGGCAAACAAAAAACGCACAGAAACTCAGACAAAACCGCGGGCAAAAAGTTGTAAAACAAAGAGCGGAGACTGTTTTGTTTCTACCTTTCCGCTGGTGGTTGTTTTTTAATTATTATTTACTGTGATAAAGCTGAAAGCGGCTGTTCAGGTGAGCTAAATTGTTAAGGGTGTTCTTTTTTTCAGTTTTGTGTCTGTGTAGTTACTACTTCGCTCGCCACCCTTTACCTCATTTTGAGTTTCACTGTAGCGTCAGCCTTTGTACACCCGAATAATATGATAAAGTTGCTTTTAGCATTTCTCCAAGTATGTTGCATTCAATGTTGATGAATTTATTGTCGTTTTTAGTGCATCTTCTTCTTTTTAGGGGTTTAACAATTTATAATAAAAGTGATGTAAAAATGAAGTAGCTAGCTGGTTTCAGAAATTAAATAACTTGAACGGTAGTGTTGCTTGTATAGAAAGCCAGCAGGTCTACCTACCCCAATCTGTAAAATTTTACCAACTGAACATCAACCTTCCACTATTGTGATAAGATTTAAAATCAATTAAAGAAATTTGACATCTTGAGGTACGCTGTACTTTATTCTTTTAGTCTGAGTTAACAGGTCTATCAAAGAGCAGCTTGAAAAATAAATAAATATAGGAAGGCTTAGTTTTAAACTCATAAAATAGCACATTTTACTAAGTGAACGTCTCAACATAAATTAAAAATACCATTTTATTTTTCAACAAGAAAGTGCCACTCGAAGATATTTTTAAGAATTTTTAAATATACAGGATTAAATGCTGGCGCTCGTATTAATAATTATGTCGCATCATTTATTCATAGGAGTAAAAAAAATACTCATATAGGCATTGTGACATTTAATCTACTAAGAAGGTTTAAGAAGTTTATTTTACTCAAAAAGAATACAATCATTCACTTCTATAGTAAAAACATACGCTTAAGATAAATTAAGTAAATAAATTTCTAATCTATCCATTTCCATTTGCCTGCCTCGGCTTCGCACGGGCGGACATGATATATAGCCTATATTACTCAGGGTAAATGTAGTTTTCTAATGGTGAAAAAAAAAATGATATCGGCCCAGTACTTTTTGAGTTTATTCGTTACAAACATACACACACACACACAAAAATACAAATCTTTCCTCTTTATAATATTAGCTCAGATTTAGGAGGAGATTTAATAGCCTTTTAAAAGTTGGACGTAAAGCTAGATACACCATCACGTTAACAAATATACACGGTTAGCGCAGTGGCTGAGAGATTGGACTGCTGCGTTGCGTGTCGCGGGTTCGATTCCCGCACGTAGCAAATATTTGTATGATCTACAAGTAGTTGTTCCGGGTCTGGGCGTTCGTGTATGTGAGTTTATATGTTTGTAAACGCACCCACGACACAGGAGAAAATCCTAGTGTGGGGCAACGTTTTTTTTAAAAAAAAAAAATAACTTCGTCACTCCCATCTCCCAGCAACATAACTACGTCATGGCGGCTAAGCTGTTGTTCTGCCGGCCGCTAGCGCCGCAGTCACGTTCACAATTGTTGTTGTCACACCCGGTTTAATTCCCACCTGTTGCTGACAACACACGTTCGTAGATGTGTGACTAATTCTGGGAAGTTATTTGTTTTGGTAAATAATTAATTATGGGTTACGTTACACTCACACTTTTTTTTTTACGTGGTAAAATCATCAAATGAGTCCTTCCACACAGGGCAGAGCGGGAGGGACTGTCAGACTCTTACTGACTAAAATTCACGGTGTCCTTCAATAGCCTTTAGTTCCGGGGTCACAGTAATTCCTACAGTTCCGCGACCCCGGCAGGCTTTGGCCCTCTAGAGGGGGGGGGGGGGTTATTCTGCTGCCACTCTTTGAGGCGCGCGTGGAACACAACGCGCCGTCGACACGGGCATGGTCCATGGTCAGACAGCGAGTTGCCCATTACTCGCTGCCCGCATTCCCGACGTTCCTCTCATACTAGAAAGCTTTGTCTTATCTCATAACTCAGAGTAAGTTACTTATTTTTATCACATCTTCATGATATCTTACTATAATCTATGGTTTCCTCTATCATTTTTCTTTTATTCTATGTAACACAACTTTTGGATAAACTACTTCATAAATCCTCTTTGGCATAAATTACAAAGAATGGTGCAGTGGCCGAGTGACCGATTCCTGCATTTCTTGTCGCAGGCTCGATTCCCGGACGGGACCAATATTTGAATGGCCTACAGGTAGTTGTTCCGAGTGTTTGTGAGCTTAATTGTTGAAAAACGCACCCACAATGAAGGTGAAATTCTAAGGGATTCATAGTTTAAAATACAGGTTAAAACTAATTGAGCCACAAATAAAACCCTTTTAAAACCAACCCAGTTTTATTTCAAGTTTAGAACATTAATAACTCAAACAAACTTAAAAATGTGCCAACAATATTGAAATTCCCTCTGAACACTTTTGTGGTAAACCGATACACCACTTATTTCATAGGAAACTCTTCTGAGAGGTCCGAAAAACAAACAAGCCGTTTATAGACGGACAGACAGTTTACTGACGTCAAATTATTTATGAGAAAGTATCTGATATGAATTTGTGTTGTCTGTGGTTTTCGTGGCTTTTCATAAGTTAGTTTTGAGGTTGAGACTAGGAAAATAGAATTAAATAATTGTTTATTAAGTTGGTAAGGTATTGAGTGAATTCAATTTAATTGTCTGTTTCACATACATATTTCAGATACTTCTGCGTTTAGTTAAAGCTTATATCAAAGTGAAATGCCGTTTTAACGTTGACAGTTTTTTTAGACATGTGTTTAACAAATGTTAATCTTTTTCGTGGTAAGACGGTTATACCTTTGTCAAACAGACAGGCGAAAGCGAAGCGTTACCGAACCCAAGCGAGACGTCAGTCCGATAGTTCTGTCACGCTATCGGATAGCTTTCGTTTTTCTATGACTGGATTCAAGCAATACCATACATTACAAATAAAAACGTTACGCTTCGCATTCGCAACACCAAAACAAAGGTTTGACAAAGGCTTAAATGTTTTTTTTGAAGGTTTGTAGTTGTTGCTCAAATAAAAATCTGTATGTTGGTTGCAGGACGATCTAAAAACACTTTAAGTCATGTAAAGAAACAATGATAAGAACTGCCTACGTCGTCTTAGAAAATATTTGTTGCGTGCGGGAATTGAACCCGCGCCATGAAGTGCAGCAGCTGCATTATCACCAAGGTAGCTGAAATATCATCAGCCTGCATTCGCACACCACTTCTGACATAGGCCTCTCCCAATGTACACTGAAATAAACATCCAGACGATTTATACATACATTGCACATGTTGACATTGCAACGTCAATAAAATAAGAACGCTTACGCAACTAATACAAAGAAGCCAAAAAACATGGAATTAAGTGAAAAAAACGCATTCTCGGCAACATCGACATAATCCCATTAATCTTAGTGACAACATAATTCAATGGGCGTCTGAGATAAGGCGGAAAAAAACGATGGGAAACTGGAAATACAAGGTCAGTGAACTGGAGCCAAGCTGTGGCGCCAAGTTGGCCTGTCGACAGCCACCGACAACTTACGCAGTATGACGATTTAATCTTATTATGTTTACGAATGATATCGTGAAAGTTGGAGGATATTTTTTGGCAGCTACTACTATTATTGACTAAAAGATTTTTTTAATTTACTTACCAATAGCATCATGCTTAACGTCTTCGTCGCGGGACTTACGAATTACCGTGACCCCGGTACGTAAAGAGCTAGTGAAGGATACCGTGACCAGTACGAGTCTGAAAATCCCTCCCGCCCTGCCCTGGGTGGGAAGACTCATTTGATGATTTTACCACGCTAAAAAAAACCTAATTACGATCTTTACAATATACTCCCCTTCTATTCTCTAAAAATAATTATATCTCAATATTTTATCTTATTTCAGTCTGTTTTTTCTCTCAAATCCATCCAAAGGTTGTCTTGAGAAGATCGCTTTCAACGCGTCCTACCCATTGTGTCACCCTATTTATAAGACTGATTTGTTTATACCCGCAATTTGTATGATGTTCATATGTGAATATTCTATCTATCTGTCTATTGCCCACAATAAAGTAAACATTTATAGTTAAAGTTTTATGTGATCGACATTTTACATGAATTATTTAGTTCTTTTCAATCAACATCTACACAAAAACTGTTACTCCCAGTCTTCCTAATTCATCAACTTTCGCATTTTCATCACCTGACGAATATAAAAAGGTCCTTTCTTCTATCCGCGTTGATTAAGGCGGGTCCCTCCTTAAATTATCCGGGCTATAAGGCCAAGTAATGCACCTTATTGGATTATCTCCGGCTTTGATGTCCGTCCCGGGTTCCGTAGTCGTTTACAGCAAGTTAAAGGTAATAAAAAGCAAGTAATTCTTTAAAGGGAACTCTTATTAGGGAAAAGAAATTGTGTAATGTTAGTAAATGAAGTGTATCAGAGGTAAACGACGTCTGATCTTGTTGGACGCCAGCCGATTTTTGTGAAGACAATTTTAGAAACAAGATTTTTGATGGGCTTTCAGTTTAATTATAAAATGCAAGGAAAGAAATCAGGTTATTCATATGTAATTGTAAGCAGAACATAAAACAAATGCAACTTCTAGAAAAGAAAACAACAAAGTTTCTTACCAGATCATCAAATATACGTTTTTTTTTAAACTTTACCCATCACGCTGTGAATTTCTTCTATGGCATACTCAAATACCCAGACCCGAAACAAATCCTTGTAGATCACACAAGTATTTGTTGCGTACGAGAATCGAACCTGCGACACTCAGCGCAGCAATCAATTGCTCAGCCACTGCGCCAATCGTGCCTTCAAATTAGTCCGTTATTAGTTCCTTTTGTTAATAGCACATATTGAGGACAGTTTCCAAACCATTCGACGTGAAAATAAACGTGAATTCCACGACCAACTCGCCAGCCATTGAAATCGGAACACAATTCCAAATCCCAGCACATGTTTACTCCTACAATCCATTCTCATCGAATATTTGCTCTCATAACATGAATTACACGGCACAAATCAGCATCATTCAGTCACTGGATCATAACAAGGCTCCTAGATTAGTTTGCCGTGATAATTGACAATACAATGGTTGTTTCGGGCTGTCGGCCGCCATTGCTGCCCGCATCACGATCGCTATCCGACTGCATCGATCCGAACACGCAACAAACAGACAAACAGCGCGAGTAAACTGAATGATACAAGCCTGTGGATGTCAAACTTTACCATATTTTATGTGTAACGCACATTTTTGCAAACACACGTCGATTTTTAATAAGAGTTTGTGAAATCGGCGTAGTAGGTCACATCGATGACGTCAGCGGGTCATAAACGGCCTATTAGCAATATTTCTGATGTTTCACTTCGTGAATGAATAATAGAAAAATAGCATAGTTATAGAATCATAAGGAATATTGCTTAAAGTGGCCGTTTTAGAACTTCAGGCTATGTCATTTGCAAAGTTCAGCAATTCGCGCGAATATCACTTTATTCCTTTGTGTAAGAACTATCTTACATTGCGGTGATGTCTATTGTGCTTTTAGCAATTTGTAAAATTTTAGAATAATTACATGCATAAGGGTTGGTCGCGGGACCTAAGAATTACCGTGACCCCGGAATGTAAAGGGTTATTGAAGGACACCGTGGATTTTAGTCGGTACGAGTCTGACAGTCCCTCCTGCTCTGCCCTGGGTGGGAGGACTCATTTGATGATTTTACCACGATAAAAAAAAGTATTTATAGCGATACTTGTAATTATTCAATAATATTGAAAGGTGTAAGTCTCGTCACGTTTCCCATTCCACTCTTGATGGGCATGGTAAAATCATCAAGTGAGTACATCATTTGATAATTTTACCAATTGAAAAAAATAAAAGAAATGTCATACTTTTGCACTGCGGTACCACTTCGTTGTATATTGGTCATAAACTGCATCTGTCTTCAGTCCATTTAAAAGAGGATTTAAAGCAAAAACATGAAAACTACCAACTCTGGTACCCATTAACTTATTACGTCGCAACCACCGTATTTTGAGTACCGGGTTTTTCAACGATTACTATCGTTGAAAAACCCGGTACTCAAAATAATTACGAAAAAACCCTTACAATTTTACTCAATACAATATCTATAATTATGCCTAAACAATGTCCAATTCATAATAAATTGCATTCACCCTTCTAACGACAAAAAGTGCCCCGTATCTGCCCCTTAATGCAAGTCACTCTCCCTAGGGGTTTAATTGAGAACCGTTGCACAACGGGGTAGTATAGAACTATCGTATGCACGCTTTTTGCTAATCAGCCATCGGCCGTATCACTTGGGCTACCGGCGCAGCGGCGCACGGTGGGCTGGAATCGTCAAGTGGGGACTTAAGGATTAAAATGAGTATTTTTGAATTTTATGTACTAATACAAATATTTTTTGTTATATGTAATTTTTTTATACTTAGTATTTTTCGAGTTATAGACCCCTAAACTTTGTATGAAATATTAATCGGTTTTTGGTTTAATCTGACATGTTTTAATATTGTATTACAGAAATATAGCAAAAAACAAATTATTGGTAAACATTCTACATCACCCTTATTACGTCATTTGTTTTTAACAATACTCAATAGTGCCGTGACCCTCATTAACGCATCGTCCATTGAGCGCAGCAAAATGATGACGTGTCATTATGTGATAGGATGATGAATAGCAGGTAAAAAATGATACGGTTACATTTGAAAAACAACCATCCTCAGTACGTTGTTACACATCGTAATAAACGCACTATCCTATCTCACATTTTCGGAATACTAATACTATTTATTACGTAAAAATGTTCGATTTGTTGTCAAATATTGATATTGTTGTGCTATTAAAGGAAAGTGGAAGTTTTAAAAATAATAGTGTTTTATATAGTGCTATTAAATCTAGATTAGTCCCCACTGTGTTAAGTGCTGAAAACGATAAAGCGGTAAAAGCGTTTTGTGCAAAATATTGCTATAATCTGCAAAGGAGACGGCAAAATGCTCATAGCAAAGAGGAATTGTTCAGCAACAATAATAGTGAATGGTTATCATCGGAAATAAAGTGGCCTGATTTCATTGTAAGTGCATTTGAAAGAAACCAAGACTCTGTTCCTAGTACATCAAGTGAACATGAATCTCCAGCAAAAGTGTCTACTGCCACGTCAACGAATGTAAGTCCCAGAAAACCATTTTGTGAATTAGGACCTAAGCAAAAAAAGAGACGTACAGAACATATTCATACAAATATGACTACAGAGGAAATATCTCATGCATACATTATGAAATTACGAGAGGATGGTAATCAAGGAATATCTAAAATCCTCGAACACCTACTTAAAAATCCACAGGATGTGCAAAAAGCGAAAGATAGTCTTTTAGGTAAAAATGAAAAACCTAAATTTACTCCAGATGAAACTTTGGGACTTGTTTTGTCCCTTAAATTAACAAAGTGGCAATATAATACTTTAAGAAAAAGTATCAAAGAGAAAAATGTCGACATGTTCCCTTCCTACTACAAGGTGCAAAATGCAAAACAAGAATGCTACCCGCCAAAAGATGATATCACCTTAACAGATACAACTGCTGGAATAAAATTGCAGCGTCTATTAGATATAACCACCAAAAGGATATTATTCAAAGCAATCAATATTGATAGCACAGACTTTAAGGAGATGACAATGATAAGCAAATGGGGAATGGATGGTGCCTCGAATCAAGCAAACTATAAGCAAAAAATGACAACGGAGGACAAATTGGACAGTGCTTCGACATATGATTCAAGTATTTTTATGGGTAGTTCAGTACCAATAAAAATTATTTCTGAGGAACAAATTATCTGGGAAAACGACTCACCAAATTCTGCATATTGGTGTCGTCCAATATTTTTCAAGTTTGAAAAAGAGAATAAATCAACGATTTTAAGAGAGAAAACCGAAATTGAAACGGAGATAAATGAATTGAAGGAAACAGAAATTAGCGATTAATGAAGAAGCGGCTGAATCTAGAAATAAAGACTTTAGGCGATATCGCCAACACCATTCAAGGAAAGTCTGCAGAAGAGCTAATAATGAGGATATTTTAAATAATTTAATAATTAGTTCAGACCCAGTTAGTATATATCATCAAAACGTCATAAAATGATACGGAAACACAAACCATTTTCAGAAGAAGCGAAAGCCATGCTTCTTTTATCTACAACATTTGAAGATGATGAGCGGGAAAATTTGTTAATGTGGAACATTTAGAGAACGAATCTGAATCTGATGAAATTGTCTAAGTGATAATTTTGTGAGTGCGTGTGTTTGTGAGTGAGTTTGTGAGTGTGCGTATGAGTGGATTAGGCCTCCTGGAGACACCACTGATAAAAAAAAACGCGCTTAGTTCTCTACCTCAAAGGTGGTGTGGAAAAGGGAATGAAAAACAATTTTCTCCAAAATCGAAGAAAATCGAAGCAAGTGCTATATCGGATAATTTGCCTAAAAAATAGCGCAATCGAATACCGAAAGCGGTTATTTGAGAACTCTTGAGAATTAAAAGTTATTCATATAAAATCAAATTTCTCCATACAAAAATAAATTCAAATCGTTATAACTTTTAAAATATTAAGTATATACAAAAATCGCAGAAGAAAAATTTCTTGTATTTAGTGGTAGATCACCAAGCCGTCTTTATTTTTTTTTTAATTGCTTATCAATTTTCGTGAATCCCTAAGTCCATTAGAGCTTGATTTCAGCCCACCGTGCGGCGGCGCGGGCGCAAGAATTATGGCAGCGGCATGCTAATACCACACTTATCTAAATGTAAATCTGTATCTCTGCTAATTACTATCGAGATTACTGACTACTGCACATCGCTCAGTATCGCTCTTTAGAAGCGTTGTTTATGGTATCGCGGCTTATGCGTTTGTTGCAGGTTCGATACGGAAGAAGAATGCCTGCTCTGATTGTCGCTCCTGCAGATAAAACTTGGTTCTGTCGCAGTTTTTTTTTAAACGAAATTATCAAACAGAAAAATTTAGGTAACAGGCAGTGTAGCAAAATTTTGTTTATAAAATGTAAAGCTGGAAAATTTGTTTGTTTGGTTGAACGCGCTAATATCAGGAACGAATTGATCGAATTCATAAAATATTTTTGTGTTGGATGGTCCATTTATCGACCGGCTAAAGGTTAGGTTAAATACGACGCTACGACCAATATAAGCCATGTAAAACCGCGGGGAACAGCTTGTAAGTAAATAAAAGGACTGTTTCGCTAGTGTTACAAAGAACCTACTGAGAAAACATTTATTTTAAGACGTCAAACATACTTTTGTGACCACAATTCCATGCAACGTTCATTCTAGTCGGCTTTATTCCAAAAATGTCACTAAAATACAACGTCCTCTTTGGGAAAACTCTCAAACTCTTCCATGTTTCACAATGAAATAGACTGTAGTAAAGGATTCATGTGTTTGAAAGCGTTCATTTATATGCACGGGGAGCTCACCGCTAGGTATTTATGTAGCGTGGTCGGTTGCATATAGCCTGGGTAACTGAACGTTTAGAACTTGGAATTAAATGGTTTTTATCTTTTGACAGTGTAGGGGTCGTTTTAGTGAACGTGTGTGTAATTACTTGCAACTTTCTGTTCTCATAAAATAACATTACGCCTGTAATCCCCGAGAGATCAGGCAGAGGATACAGAGAGCCGGATGAACCCTAAGGCAAAGTAGACAACTCCCCACGTGCCTAGAGGCCCCGTGCACGTACCAAGAAAAATAAGTCGTTTCATCAAAAGAAAATAAATAATTTTCTTCAATCACAATACTACGAGTACTACTCTTTCTTCTTTTGATGAAAATAGGTGGAGCGACCAAAAGGCAAGGCTTTTATTATGTCGGACGAGCGCATTCACACTAGCGTTTATTCAGCGTAGGCGTTTGATAAACGTATGCGCAGCGCAGACGCCGCGACAACACGGCGCAGTCGTTCCTGGATGCAGCGAAGGCGTCGCGTGGATGCGGCGTTTCCTCTGGAGTCAATTGAAAGCCTACGCTGGACAAACGCTAGCGTGAAGGCGCTCTAATACGATTAAAAATTACTCGTCTTGCGATCATCTTCAGTTAGGTAGATACTGGACTAGACTGGTAGATGAGGAACTTCTTATGCTGCTCCTAATAAAGATCTTTATAACCTCCATTATGCATACATGTTAAGCAATGTCATAATGCACATTCTTGTGTGAAAAAATGTTCATGTCAGTAGTACAGCGGGGGAATCAAACTCTCTACGTTCGCTTCGTAGCCCACTCCTTACCCTTTTTAAACCATTACCACTATTAAAATAATTACAATCGGTCGTTTAACAGTAAATTGCTCCTATTTACTAAACTATAGTCCAGTCGTTACCAATTTGTACTTTTACCCGATCATTTACCGTTTCTTTTGTAATTTTTACATTATTTATTCAAGACTTCACAGTTGGTACAATACATTTTCTTTTACTTTGAAATTGTTTCCGTTTCCAAACGCAGTACAACTGGCTCTTTACCTGCACTTGAGAAATATTGCCAGAAGTCACTTTGCTCGCTCACAGTTTACTGAGAAAAATTTAACTTCAGCAGAACTTATTCACGAGAAAAGCTTCTCAAACCGTCGTAAATATTTTGAAAGTGGATTCTTTTAAACTATATATATTTTTGTGGAAGACGGTCTTTCAAATAGGGTATTTTACTGCATAAAAAAGTTGAAAATCTGTTTAGTCCGTCATTTAGAATATTAAAAATAATGGAGACGTATTTTATTTTTTAAATCGATGAATATTGACAAAGATAAAACGCTTCCAAATTCATTACAAGCGTTACAACGTCACAAGCCCCCACTTGTGACGTTGTAACGCTTGTAAAATTGTGCTGACCGAGTGAAATTTTGTGATTTTTAAAAGCGTTGTATCTTCGTCAATTTTGGTTTACGTAACAAAAGAAAAAATACGGGTCAAAATTTTTTTTATAATCTATATTTCCGATTAATACAGTTTTGAGTAAAATAGCCTATTGTAGAGCAGTTTTGAATTGCGTGTCATAAATAATAACTTTTCTTTGAAATAAACATAACTCGAATGTAACAAGAATGCAGCTCTGAGACAGCCAGGAAGGGTCACGTCAAGCTGAGGGGAAGATGGCGGGACGTTTTGCATGGCTTCCTTGTGCTTCCTAGAAGCACAGAATCGAGAGAAGTGAAATGGGAATAAAGGGTGGCCTTTGCACACGAGTGAGACAGAGTAGGCTATTAAAATGGCGTATGCACATAATTGATTTGTTATGTAATATAACAAATCAATTATGTGGCCCTAGATGGTGGTGCAGGCAAATCATAGTGATGGCTGAGTTACCCATATGGATATTAATATCATAACTGCCATACCTCTACCTTTTTTTTTTTTTTTTTTTTTTTTTTTTTATCGTGGTAAAATCATCAAATGAGTCCTCCCACCCAGGGCAGGGCGGGAGGGACTGTCAGACTTGTACTGACTAAAATCCACGGTGTCCTTCAATAGCCCTCTACGTACCGGGGTCACGGTAATCCCTTGGTCCCGCGATCCCGGCAGGCTTTGGCCCTCAACAGGCCCCGTCACTATGCTGACACTCTTTGAGGCGCGCGTGGAACACAACGCGCCGTCGACCCGGGCATGGTCCATGGTCGGACAGCGAGTCGCCCATTACTCGCTGCCCGCATGCCCGCGCCTACGGTGGCCGGAGATCGTCTGGCGACGTCCGACGCCGTGGGCGTCTACCACTGCGGCTGGGGTGGAGGGAGGACGCTGTCCTCTCCCTCAGGCGGCCCGCCTCCTCCTTCACGAGCATGACTGCTTCGCAGAAGGAGGCGACCGCTTCCCACTCCGTCTCGCCCCGCAGCATGGCCTCGACCAATGCCGGGCGCGAGAGGTCTCCGCCTATCGCCGTCGTGAGGACACGGCGGTGCTCTGCCCAAGCGGGGCAGTCCTGCACCGTATGCTCCACCGTGTCCTCCGGACGATCCTCGCAGTGGTGACACCCAGGCGTTTCTTCCCTCCCTATCAGACACAGGAACCTCCCGAAACTTCCGTGTCCGGTGAGGACCTGCGTCATGCGGTAGGTCAGGACGCCGTGACGCCTATCCAGCCACTCCTCAAAGAGGGGTCTTACCGCCGCGATTGCGGCGTGCCCGGATACCTCTACCTAATACTTTTTGACCTTTTGACATTATGGATTTGGAGTCGATTTTTGTCCCTGCATTGAAATACTACAAAAACTGTTTGTGTGGGTACGCTAGTCTGTCATTCTTCAATACAATACATTTGAATGAAAGAATGACAGACAATGGCGATTAGACCAATATTTGACTTAACTTTTTTTTAGCGTGGTAAAATCATCAAAAGAGTCCTCTTTTAATGAATAAGGAATTCGATCAAATCAACAAAATCCGACGATAACTTATATAATTACTCGCGTAATAGTTTGTAATACTTAGTTTCCAACTTCATAGCAAGCGATAAATACTTTTGACTTGAAATAAATACTGCTTAAGTACAAGTATCGTATCAAAGTATATGCAAAGTAGAAATGGAAAACTTGAAGCTCTATTACTACCGAGTTACTAAATACTTTGAAATTGTATTTCCTAGAGATCAAGTTAAATAACGTTGGAGTTTTAACTAGGAGATTAAAGTTCATTCTTTGTAGGAGCTGAGTTTTTTTCTTTTTTGCAACAGTCACTTAATAAATAATTATTTTTGTTTTAATTAATCGATTGTAAGTTTGTAATTGAATGAAGTGAGAAATGGAGCCGTTTATTATTACATTTACTGTTATTTATACGAATGACTATTGCAAAAATATTTTTTAAAACAAATCAGTTTTACATTACTTAAAATCACAACATTTCAGAATAATACGAGTATAAGCCACTTTGTAGGTTTAAGTAGACAGTTGACATTGACACTTGTAACTTCTTCAATGAAAAAACCTATGATAGTAATTTTAATATATTTACAAATTCTACATACATTTAGGCGAAGATACAGATTTTACATAAAGTTGTGCTGCTCCTATTTTGCTCCTACTCCTATTTTGATTTACCTTTATTCATTTTTTTACTTATTATATACATTTTTGAATATCTTTATAAATGCAAAACAAAAAAAAACATTTAAAAATATAAATGTTTTTGTATTATTACAATATCATTGCTCACAACTTTATACAATGCAAAGTGTTGCAAAAACTATTTTGTTGTAAATAAATAAGTAACACAAAGATAAGACAAGACTTGAGAGCATTTTTGAAGTCACCTGATAGAAACTCAATTAAAACAAATCTTTTACTACAAATCACATTGGTACCCCGTACTCAGTACTCGGCACAGGGTACACGGTGCCTCCACTTCGCACGTATAATTCCAGTAATTTTCGAGCCCATTGACCGGGAAAATATGAATTTGCCAGCGATAGTTCAAAGAGCTTAGAGAATTAACTTGACGAGTACTTGCTAAGTATCATTCGTAATTATGAGCTTGTTAAGATGAGGTTTGTAGGGTTAAGTGTCGAGGATAAACTTTTGATGGTGAAGAGAGAAAATATGTGTATAGCTTTTTGGTGTAAAGAAAAGTTGGATTGCAAACAGAACTCGAAACTGAGGTCACAATTCACACAGGTGTAAATGCGTTCAAAATTAAAAAAAAAAAGATGTGTACAATGTTATTACACTATTTTTTTTTAATAATAACATATGGAATTAATGTTTTTGTTGAAATAAGGTTATGGTCAAAGACTTTTATAAAAATCAGGAAGAAATCAGCTATCTAAAAACCATTAAAGTGGACTCTTTAAATATATTGGCTTATGTGTATGTTTTAATAGTTAACTATAAACATGCGTACGAACAAGAGCGTAAAAAATGCGCTATTGAATTTTGAACTCTAAATAGCCCATTAATATTATCAAGTTTGGGACCAAAATAGCTCGAGCGGATAAGGTTTTACTGGGTTTGGTAGCTAAATCCACCAAAAGTTATTATAGAGTAGACCACACTTTACATCTTCGCAATAGCCAGTCCCCAAAATTGCCGCAAGGATAATACAATCACGCTTCAAGTGTCCAGCTCTACGTGACGTCATCGTTCCCATTCACATTCGTTCACCATTCACGCCGTTCACTCATTACTGAATGAACGACTCACTGAGTGTGATGGATACGTGTCGAGTCCTGTCGTGTTTGATTGTTCTAAAGAACAGCAATAATTGTGCCAGAAAATCTCAGTTTGGGATATTTCGGGGTTGCCTCTGAATGGGTCCGAATTGTTGAACTTTAAAGTATTTTTTTTGACTTTTCGAGCACTTCCATTCAAATTAAAAATGAAGAAAAAGGGAAATGGCAATGTTGCCAGTCGTATGAAGTACCAACTCCTTTGACGCCATGATTTTGTTAAGATTATCTATACCTACGTATAAAGAAAAACGACATTAAAAAAAACCTTACAGTGAGTCGTCACTGACTCATCGAGCGTGACAATCCCACCTAAATATTTTAAGAATTGTATAAGACTTAGGCATTTAAAATGACGTAAGAGCTATAAGTCCATCAACAAGCATTATAATAATATTTATATCTCAAAAATCAAAAAAACCTGATACCTATCATTGCAGCCCTTTATTCCACCTCAAAATATAAACGAAAAAAGCACTAACTACTCCTTTTCATCCTCATAATCCTCAAACAGTAACAATCCTAGGCTTTGACATGTCACTTTGACACATGACGCGAGTTCGCAGTTCCTCATTAGATGGCGCGTGTGTCGCACGTGCGCACGCGCTCCCTAAACTAATTGATTATAATTACGACCCTTAATTTGTCCCCTTTTTGTACTGAATTGCTCTCTAATTGGAGAATAGTTTTTTGTGTGAAATTATTCTGGAACATGCTCCGCGTGTGACTAGAATTGTGAATCGTGTGTGTTTTGTAATTTGGCTAATAAACGGTGGTAGAGATTTGAAATACATTTATTCATTTCCTATAGTTTCAAATCAACCAGTCCTTAGTGTGATTTATTTAAATTAAAACTCAAACATTTTCATACAATTTGAAATTCATCATTATAACCAACTTATAATAGTTCCCACTGCTAGAACACAGGCCTTCTTTCAGTGAGAGGGCGTGGGCCATAATCCACCACGCAGGCCCAGTGCGGGTTGGCAGATGGCTTCGAATTTTTGGACACACATGCCGGTTTCCTCACCATGTTTTCCTTTACCGCATTAAGAGAGCAGTGGTGTTGAAATAAATTACACAAAGTATTGCACCTGGCTGGGTTTGACCCACGACCTGCCACTCGTATGTCGAGGCCGATACCAATGGTTCACCTCACCACTGGTGAAAGAATTGTGCAGAATGATACTATATGAATATATTTTGCTTCAAGGAAGCAATATGAAAGCCACTGTTGCTCTTCGATATTCAAAAGGATTTAATTTTTTTTAATATTTAATGTACAAAAGAATCAATTTAACACAGCATTGCATTGGACAGATTCTTATCAATAATATTCAATTTTAAAAAAACCCTATACGCCCCTATTTGTATGACATGAACAATTACAACCCTTACAAGTTTTAACCACAAAAAAATCGATAACTATCTATTTCGATGCGATAAGATCTCGATAGCGACCACATCAAAGGCTATGAAGGTCCATGTAACGAGACTAAAGCCATATAAATTATGTATTAATGTTTGTTAAGCCTATTTTCTCGGTTCTTTCGTCACAAATAGGATCGTCCTGTCAGCACAAATCTGGACCGCCATCTGTGACCGAATCTTTGAGCGGACACACGAGTGTCGCGGATGTATGTATGGTGGCAGCAGATGCAACATTGAATTGACACAAGGCTTAGTTTACATATTATTTGCAGACTACACACAAAAAAGTAGCATAAGAAAAGTGCCGTTTCACCACTATTTTTCTTTTCATACACTGCGTCTAGTTTCGTTACTTTTTTATTTTTCATAATTATATTCATGACAAAATCAGAGTTGAACAGCTTTCAATTTCAAATCATAATCTTATCAAATGAGCATAAGTTATTATTATTTTCGTCGATAATTTACGCTGCCTTTGATGATTTTGAAGATAAAGGATCAGAGCTTGTTGCTTGCTTTGTGTACTTTTTAAACGCAGATAGAACGAATTATAACATGTTTTTTTGACGTGACAACGTCTTATAAATTGGTTTGCCGGGTGACACTTCAAGAAACTGCGTTACGCTCCGCTCACGTTATGCGCTCACAATGAGAGCGAGTGAGAGGCACGCGTCCCTTCCACTCGGGCATGGTTAGTCCGCCTAAGAGCGAGAGAGACAGACATAAAAAGTGAAAGGCACATTAAAATTATTTTACCACTCAAAGTCGTTGTCACGTAAAACTTTCGCCCGTATACCGACTTTACAGGCAACCAATTTTTTTTCAGAAAGAAAATATCGACTTTGAACCTAGATTTGGTGAACTGAATCCAGCTCGCAGTCGACAAAAAAACTAAACCGCAGGCGTTAATGCAAAACTACAATTCATACTCAAAAATACTTTTTCATTTTATTTGTATTTATTTATTTAAACTTCATGTAACACAAATGGTACATAGGCGGACTTAATGTCTGAGGCATTCTCTACCAGAAAAATTGTAAAACAAATTCTCCAAGAGCACTAACTTTCCGTCCGTATGTCCCGAGTATTATAGAGGTCGTTAAAATTCAATTGTTGCTAGCTCCCCGGCGGGCCCCCTCTATTGATGTAATAAGTCCATTGAGACTGCATAATTGCAAATCATTTGTGGGTTTTTGTCGATAGTTCCGACGCAGGAGACCTCTATTATGGCGTGCGGTGAAACGCAAATTCTGTTATAAATTTATAATCGATATCTCATTTACTGCGAGCCGTTGGGGAGGATGAGTTTATTATTTTGTTATATTGTTTATTAAGTATGTATAGATGTATGGGTTTATCAATGTTGTGTCATGGTAATTAATATTTTGTATTAACTGTGAGGTGTCACTTTTGAGAAAGGTTTTCTATAGTATTTTTAAAATGATTCAACAATCTTCTACTCGTGGTCGCGGGACTGTACGAATAACCGTGACCCCGGAACGTAAAGGGCTATTGAAGGACATCGTGGATTTTAGTCAGTACGAGTCTGACAGTCCCTCCCGCTCTACCCTGGGTGGGAGGACTCATTTGATGATTTTACCACGATAAAAAAAAATCTTCTACTCATAAATTAACAGCCTATAATGTTCCCACTGCTGGGACACGTGGTGTGTCAATGAGACGTGGTGGGTCATAATACACCACGCGGGCCCAGTTCGGGTTAGTTTTTCGATTTTTTGTTTCTAGGACATGCCGGCTTCCTCGCGGTGTTTTTCTTCACCGTTTGGGAGAGGAACAAGTGGGAACAATCCTTTTCTATTACTCAATAACGGCGACTACTTAAAAAAAACGCTTGGTTTTTAATCTAGTTTAAACCATGAAAAATTATCATATTATTCTAACGTTGTGTGCCTAAACGACAGAATTACTGCTGCCTTGCTCAAATCTGAATGGCTTGGGGAATCTGATATAATTCTAGATCAATATCTCAACATTACGACTACAGCGTCTGCCTCCAATATTATTACATAACCCGCCTCATAAAGTACAGGAACAAAGGTCGTTCCAGACAGTCATTACCGGGTTATAACAATAAAACTACGTCACCTATTAACATTTATATCTTCGTCTGGAAGAAGCCTCCCGAATGTTCACAACTTTCCCTAACTTCGACCGGTGACTCATCTTTACCCTCGAAAACGGTCAATGTCATTCGATACGAGAGAATACCAACATAATTTTGGCCACCAATATCTTTACATACATCTCTAAATTCACGTTTCTAAGGTTGAAAATCTAATGGTTTTTTGTAGAGTGGGTGCTGGTTTAAGTTGGTGTAATAGGCTGTATGTAAGAATGTCTAATGGGGTGGACGCGACGTATTCGCGAATTGGGGCTACTAAGATAACATTGTATAGGTTTATTATCTGAATATTGATCGTATCATGTTAGGTACACATTATATTTTTAGATTTCGAATTATTTTACCAAAATGTTTTTCTAAGGAGTCTGTTGCATGTACAACATGGGCAGTAGCTACTTACTTAACTGCTGCGTTGCGTGTAGAGGGTTCGAATCCTGGACAGAACAAATATTTGTAAGTCTAACAAATAGTTGTGTCAGGTCTGGTTTTATATGTGACTTTAAATTTAATTATTGTAAAGGCACCCACGACGAAACAGGAGAAATTCCTAGTGTGGGGCATCGTTTAAAAAAAAATGGAATGATAATTTACAAAAATATATAAATTTAAAACTTTTCAAGCTCATGTCAATCAGCTATGATTATTTTCAGTAGTCAATCAGATCACTAGTTAATTAAGTATTTAAATAAATGTAAATATTAATCTGATAAAAAAAAGTAGGTACAATAATAATCGGATCACTCGACTTCATTTTGAACAAACGATAAGTTCCTGAACGATTTAGAATCCAAGTCATAGTAACTTCTTTGCACAGCAGGTATTTCAAGGCTTGGTCCAAGAGGACAGAATTATTTTCTTTCTTTTTAAAATAACGGCCCATTAAGACGTCATTATTAAAAAGATACCTGCGGGGTTTCCAGACAATTTAAAAACTGCACAAAGTAACTAGCTAGAAAAGATATTAAACTATTCTATCCAGTTCCCATTTAAGCGTTTGTCAAACAGACAGGCGTGGCAAATACGAAGCGAGGCGTTTTTATTTGTAATGTATGGAATTGTTTGAATCCAGTCACATATAAAAGCGAAAGCGATCCGCTAGCGTGACCGAACCGATGCGAAGACGTGGCGAAGGCGTATTTACTCTGTTTGACGTCGTTCATAAAAAGTCAGCTAATACAACTGTCACGCCTCGGTTCGCTTCACCCAGTTTGACGTGTCGTATCTCTTCGGACTCGATCCGGTTCGCTATCGCCTGTCAGTTTGACAGAGGCTTTACGGTACGGAACAGTTTTTATTTTTGGTAGAAAACCATTCTAATCGACGGCACAGAACAAATATTTGTATTTCTGTTTTTGTATGACCTACAAGTAGTTGTTCCGGATCTGGCTGTTTGTATATGTGAGTTTAAATTTTTGTAAACGCACCCACGATACAGGAGAAATTCCTTGTGTGGGGTAGTTTTTTTTTAAATAATAATACCAATTGCCAATATTGATAAAATCTTCTGCGAATGTTTCCTGGTGACAGCAACGTAAAGGAGTTCTTTGATGCTTATTTATTTAGTTTTTAAGCTATTGCATAGTTTTTATCGCGGGCTTTGAGCGGGACGACAAAATTAACCTAACAACGTCACTGTCACATCTGTCATGTCAACGTGAATGAATAAAATTTGAATGAATGAATTTTTTTCTTGACGTTTCACTTGATTGACGTGGCTGACCATAGCCTTATTAGTAGAGCTTTCAGGAAACACAGCTAAAGCCCGATGTGAACTTTGGGAAAAACTGTGTCCCCCTCCCTCCTACTACTTACCACCAAGAGAACATCTTCCTGCAGGATCGAATCTTCCATGGTCCACCTGGAAATCCCTGAATCGCCTCCGGACCCAGGTGGGAAGATGTAACTCCAACCTATCAAAGTGGGGCTATCGCGTTGGAACGGCAGCGGGATGCGGATGTGGAGCTGCGTCACAAACCATGCTTCACCTCCTATCTTGCCCTCTTAGCCCAAAAACATGCAGCCAAATAGATCTCTTCGCTGCTACCGACAACGCGGTGGAATGTGCGGAGTTTTGGGCCAATAAAATATAAATACCGTCGTGCCAGCGACACGAAGAAGAAGAAGAAGTAGAGTAACTTCTTATAGAACAACGATGGGGTGATATTCTCCTCAAATATTCGCGGTAGGCGATAATTTTTTCTTATGCATAAGTTTATAAAAATTCTATGCATAAGCTTTACCGCGGCAGTCCCCGGGTGCCACACGTATTTTTTTGTTTTAAATATTAGATAAAATTAATGTATAGTTTTTAATAGTGTATATTTGAACATATAACAAAGTAAATATTTAGTTAAAAAAAAAGAAATTTAAAATGCAAGCACCTAAATAATGACCAACGCACTCACATGCACTTAATGCAAAACTACCTTAATAGGTAGAAAGCATGCACTTTCGCACCCTCACCAGGGGTCGGTACTGGGCAATTATCTGGGGGTTTCACTAATACTTTACGTGCTTAACCTCATTTGTCTGGCTTATTTAAAGACTCGCGGCATTAGGACGGCTCGTGTCCGGATTATCGCCGGCAATATTTGAGTTAGTGTTACATGTAATTGTAGTAGATTGACGTTGATAAGTGGATCTGAGACGTCATTCGTTAGTTGTTAAGTAATGATGTGCTGTGCCGAAGGTTGTTCGGAAAACATTGCTGACGTCTGAGAAGGCAACATGTTTATTCTGTTTTATAAGACTGTTTATGCCTTTTTCTTTTAACTTGTGTTAATGCCTTTGTCAAACAGACCGGCGAAAGCGAAGCGTTTCCGAAGCGATACCGAATCGAAGCGAGACGTCAGTCTGATAGTTCTGTCACGCTATGGGATCGCTTTCGCGTTTCTATGTGACTGGATTCAAACAATTCCATACATTACAAATAAAAACGTCACGCTTTGCATTCGTCACGCCAGTCTGTTCGACAAAAGCTTGTGTTAAAGTGGAGGTTCAGGACTAAAAAACTGCCGCATGGCTCAATGTTTAACATTCGGAAATGCTTGTCATAGTCCGTTGATCCTGTCCATCCAGTGTCTACCGAGACTTAACCTTGTTTGAGAAAGTAGTTACTTATTTGGTAACACTGAATGCTGCCCGTTGTTTGGAAAAAGCTGGAGGGTGATGAAAACTTTGTCTAAGCTTGACTAGAATTGGTCGCGGGACTCGCGAATTACCGTGACCCCGGTACGAAACGGGCTATTGAAGGACACCGTGGATTTTAGTCAGTACGAATCTGACAGTCCCTCCCGCTCCGCCCTGGATGCAAGGACTCATGTGATGATTTTACCACGTAAAAAAAAGCGTGGCGAGAATTTAACGAAAAAAGAACTAAAACATAAAAAAGAAACTTAAAACTGTAGGTAGTTTTAAGTTAAAACTTTAATTTCATCTTCAACACATTGGCAGATTGTCAATTAGCAGAAATAATAAATCTGACATTGAACGCACCCGCTGTTTATCTAGATGTTATCTTCATCCCTCGCCGCTAGGGGGCGGACAGGAGCCAGTAATTGGGAGTGATGCTGGAGAGATAACACCGTCTGGCTCGCTACTGATTAAATGCATGTGCATATTTCTGGAAGTTCGCTTTTGGATTACGGGAGATTGGTTAGGAATTAGATACGTTGTGCGTATTGAATACATGTGAGACAGAATAAAAAAACTTGTTTAAAAAAAAGAATCTGACTTCTAAAAAACCCCCAAAAGTATAAAATAACTTTTGAGTGAAAAAATATTATTGAAAGTCGGTGGCAAGGAAATAAAAATCGCCGACTTCCAGTTATAACAATTAGTGGTTACAAGCGTAATATTTTGGTTTGTTTGCGTAAACAATGCATAGATGTGTGATATCAGTAATCGCTGTTATTTGATTTGCTGTAATTTTTCAAGGTTTCCCCTCGTTTTCTCCAAGATACCGTCATCAGATCGTGACCTTATTACCATGGGTCCATCTGTAAAAAATACCCTTTCAAACAAAAGAAGAGTTTTCCAAATCGGCCCAGGCGTCATCGAGAATTTAGAAACTCCTTCTTATTTTCGAAGTCGGTTAAAACTGAGAAAAATCTTTGATTTTTGGTAGTTGGTGGAGGTCAGATAGGCAATCATTCCATGTAAAATATTGATTCTACATGGATCAACTGCCCATCTGACCTACATTTGACCGGTTAATACACTGGTATTGAGTTGGATTTAATTACTTAAATTGGAACCCCAACATAGTTATGATGATGAAGATCGCGGGTGGGTCAGGAGGATTTTTTTTGTCCATTCACCTTTCTGAAATGAATAATGTAATATATATATAAGTGCGCCGTAAATTCGCAGCTATATTATAAAATTTTCTCACCGCAATCCCATTTTAAGAACTCACAACATTTGGTTGAAGTTTACCATAAATTACCAAATATATTCAGCAATAACAACACCATCTGTGTATCTTAACCAATCACAAATCGCTAAAGTTTGACGAAGAAAAGGGTTCCCCACATACGGCTCAGCAATGTTGCCACAAAAGTGATTTACAAACTCGAAACTTTACCACCGCTTAACTTCACAAGCCCAAAACAAAATTAGCATATCCCACAGCTTTTGGTAATTAAGTATCTTTTTAAAGCAATGATAATTACCGATTCAGCCTTTGTAGACAGCCTTTTAATCACGGCCCTTTTACAACAATTCTGCTTACCCTAATGACGTCACCGTGACATAGTGTTCAGGATAGGGTTGGTACTCTGTAATTACCCAGAATCAGGGTAATTCGGACCGCTGAGTATGCCGAGCTTTTTGCTCGTTAGCCTTGAGGTGTGGTTGTAGTGAAGGCGATGAGCGGAGTGGGTTTACATGTCTGATAAACGGTGAATAGGAATACAATTAAAATTAAAAGGCAAAGGTCTCTTATCCAAGATAATAAGTATTTTATAATTTTAAATTAGGATGTCTTTCTGGGGCACTGACTGATGACTTTTTGTCCCCTAGTCAAATGTAGCGAACGCTAGAAACTACTTATCACCATAATCACCACACTCACATACATCGTCAAAGAACTCGACGGGGAAATAAAGTCTCCGAGGGAACAACATGGCCGCCAAGAACTGATTTAAAATACAACTGACAAGTAAAATCTGTCTAAAAACAAATGAAAATCGTAAGAGGAATAAGCAGCTATCAATGAGACCTCACCTCAACCGTGCTCCATAGAGCGTGGAAGAGCCGCGTCATCGCCGCTCAGATTGCCGGTGAAATGGCTGGAACGCGAGAAGGGATGTCTCGTAACCTCTTCGAGTCGATACATTCCCATGGAGACGAAACACTAAGATTAATGACCTTGTAATGAAGGAAAAACTGTGATAATACATGGTGGCTTTAATTTATCAAAGAGTATGGCGTTGTTACCCAAACTTTACGTGTTTTCGTTACTTTTTAATACATATAATAAAGAGAAGGGGAGTACGAACATTACAACTTATGTAAGTTAGTTTTAGACTGATGTTAATTCATTTTTTTGTTATAAATCTTGTCCCTCTAGGTATTTCTCCTGTGTGGTGGGTGCGTTTACAATTATTTAAACTCACATACATAAACGCCTAGAAAGGATACAACTACTTATAAAAAAAAAAATTGTTCCGTCCGGGAACAAAGCAAAAACAAAAGCATACGCAGCGCAACAGCCAATCGCCTAGCCACTGAGCGTGTCTCCACAAAATAAATATAAATATTCCACAACTATCACACAACGTCATCTAGTCCCAAGCTAAGCAGAGCTTGTGTTATGGGTACTAGACAACTGATAAACATACTTATATATTTCTAAATACATACATATTATAGATAAATTACACCCATCATCATCATCATCATCATAAAATGTTGTTTTTTTTTTCAATTCATGTCTTATTGTAATCCGACACCGTGAAAAGGGACAGTTTGATACTAACTCTAAAGTTAAAGTGATTTGAAACGAAACTTTGATTTCACGAACTTGAAACTTAAAGGTCATAATTAAAACTTATCATGATCTTTAAACATTAAAACCTCTCTCCAAAGAGAAACAGACCTAACAGCTAAAGGCACTTAATTTAATAACCTCGACGACTCAGAACCGAGGAATTATAACGAATTCATCCAAACGTTTGCCTTCTCCACAATTGAGCGCTTTACGGGAAGATAACGGAGTATCGCAAGAACTGTTCTACTAAGAGGACTTCAAACAATACGACAATTAGACAATAAGGTCGGTCTGTGAATAGCTTAATCTGAAAGGAAATGCTGTTAACATTCCCCTCTGTCTTTGTTGGCGCGGCAGACGGGCGCGACGAACGACGCTGACTAGAATTTTAATTGATTGATTTTGGAGCCTAGGTTTTGATGATATTTGGTATATTTTTGATGTAGGTAAAATCATCAATTGAGTCCTCACACTCAGGGCAGAGCGGGAGGGACTGTCAGACTCGTACTGACTAAAATCCATGGTGTCCTTCAAAAGCCCTTTACGTTCCGGGGTCACGGTAATTCGTAAGTCCCACGACCTCGGCAGGCTTTAGTAATTAAATTGTTCCAAATTAGGATGGATCTTTGTATTTGTTAAAGTTTAAGAGCGTATGCAAGGATACTTAGTAGGTGTAAAATGTTTGTAGAAAACTATTTAAAAATATCTTAATTTAACTGTAACACTATTTTTCTGGTCGCGGGACTAACGAATTACCGTGGCCCCGGTACTTAAAGGACTATTGAAGGACACCGTGGATTTTAATCGGTACAAGTCTGACAGTCCCTCCCGCCCTGCCCTGGGTGGGAGGACTCATTTGATGATTTTACCACGATATAAAAAAACACTATTTTTCTAAACTGTTTCCTATAACCTTTTTAGACCTATGTATTCTGCTTAGTTGTGTGAAGTTTCATCAAAATCGGTTCTCATTCAAAACTGGGTTTTTCATTGTATTCTGAACGATTTTGTAAAGACGTGATTCTTTATCATGAATCACTAAACTCTGTAATTAAGTTCTTTGCAGGTTATGTTTTTCTATAAGTTCCTAAATAACGCAGCTATATTACTTCTTCAAAACCGCTAGTCTACCAAACCCAAATCTCATTGTTACCGGCGCAGTGTCACCGCGACCTGCTTTCCCGGAAATCTTGGTAAAGCGTCATTTGCACTTTTCTCGCGGTACAAAAACATCACTGGAGATGAAAAATGAAATATCACGAGCAGCCCTCGGTTCGCAAGCTTCCAGCTATTTGTTAGTAGATAATACGTTTTCTGAGAAAACAATGCGCTCGGGAGATTTCTTATGAACTGCTTGAAAAGTATTGTTGGTTTAAAAACGATGTGATTGTGGCAGTTATATTTATTGCTGCTTCGAAGCTTGTGTTTTACTATCTCGATTTTGAAATAAATGTTGTGACTGTGTCTTTACCATTTTTATACAAACACATATACCTATTTCACATGTGGTTAATTTGCCATAAAACAACCGTAGATGTAACAGGTTAATATTAAGAGTTTACCACGGCCTTGAAATGCTATTAAAGATACATGGTGAGTTTTGGTTAGTACGAATCCGACAATTCCAACAAAAAAGTATCGTTTAGTGTTTTTTGTGTTACTTTGTACTAGCTTTTTATTACGTCTTACCCAATTTTTCTAGTAAATGATCTTTGAGGTTTATCAAAAACTTAAACGTAGGCATTTGACAAAAATAAAGATGCTGCAATTGGTAACAGTAATGGACTAACCTACACAGAAGCCTATAATAGAAATCGAGTTTAAATAGTTAAGATAATAACTTCGAGATGGTAACCACGGCAAATGGGATAAAGATATCCTAAGCACTGTACAGCTGCCTGCCGGGGTCGCGGGACTCACGAATTACCGTGGCCCCGGTATGTTAAGGGCTATTGAAGGACACCGTGGATTTTAGTCAGTACGAGTCTGACGGTCCCTCCCGCTCTGCCCTGGGTAGGATGACTCATTTGATGATTTTACCACGTAAAAAAAAACCTTTTTATTACGTACCGGGGTCACGGTAATTCGTGAGACCCGCGACTAACCCCATTTTTCTAGCAAATGATCTTTGAGGTTTTTAGAAAACTTAAGCGTAGGCATTTTGGGAAACAAAAACATAAACAAAATCCTAATATTATTCTACACGTTTGTACTCTGCGAGCTCGATCACCCATTTCCGTGAGCGACATCCTTTTAGCGCGCTCTTTCATGGTGACGCGCATCAATTTGTTTGACAGACACAATTTACATGTTACCGTAAAAACAAAATGTACCTTATATCTGTATATATACGTCTCTATTGATATTTTCGGTTTGAGAGGATTTTGGGTTTGTTTGTTATTTTTTTTATGAACAGTTTTAATATTTGCCTGTAACTGCAGTCAGTCAATTTAAAAATATTTGTAAGCTAGGTGATCAATACAATTACATTACATTATGTTCTGACAATAAATAATCTAAAAACCAAAATTGTGTAGGTAGGTACTATGTAAAGAATTTTAAGTTTACCTATCTATGACCAGTAGCTCGATTACAAGATTTCAGTATTTTATTTACAGCATGCTTGAAGTATTTATGGAACAGCGCCTCTAGTGTACGAAGAAGGAACTAATTTTCTCCTTGAAATTAATGTCAAAGATCCAGTTTACGTCACAAATACTGGAAATTCATGACAAGGCATCTGTTAAAGGTTTAAAGGTTTACTTAAAATAGATATTTTAAGTAAACCTGTCTTGACCGATCTGTGACCACCGATATTTTAATGGTTACTCAACGTGCGCTTTTACTTAGTATTATTCTTGCAACTATGTAGGCCTAGGTAAGCTAATTAAAATAAATTAAGGACTATAAGGGGGACAGGCCACGATAATCACTGTAAATGCCTAAATATGACAATAAAGGCTAAGAGATGTTTAAATGTCATACACAACAGATGGTGCGAGACGTCACTGTAAGGCATTAGAAATGAATTGAAGTATTAGACGCTTGTAGGTGGGAACCTCGGTGGCTCGGTTAGTAAGAGCGTCGGGTGTACTGAATCTGGAGATCTTAGGTTCAAATCCTACTCGCGATACGATTTTTTCTTTCCATATAAATAAATAAATTAATAAATAATCCACAACTATCACACAACGCCATCTAGTCCCAAGCTAAGCACAGCTTGGGTTATGGGTACTAGACAACTGATAAACATACTTATATATTTTTAAATACGTACATATTATAGATAAATAAATGACACCCTATTAATTATATCTTTAAGATAGGCCTAGATAAGGATTATAAGGCCTCTTTAAGATTAAATCATACCATCTTAACATAACACAACCAAACAAACGACCACTCAATGCGCAACAAAGACAGGAACAGCGGAAATGGCATTATTCGGAAAACATCAAGAAAGATGTCTTACAGAAAGTGAAGACACCGGAAAGTATCATTAAGTATTGACGGCGCGATGGGGGATCGAAAGCAGACTCATGTCCGTATGGGGTGCGCCCCGCTTCGACCAAGTTGTACCAAAATGTATGGGGAATGTCAAGAAAGGGGTATTAGAAATGGATGATAAAGGTTTTTGATTTTGGGGAGTTAAGTAGTTGAGAAGTTTGTGAGAGTAATTTATTGGTGGAAGCAAACATTCGTCTTAAAATGGTGAACTTTTTTGCAATACATTCATTACTAGCGACCGGCTCCGGCTCCGCACGGGTGCAATCTCTACTATATTATGCATGTAATATATATATAAACCTTCCTCATGAATCACTCTATCTGTTAAAAAAATCGCATCAAACTCCGTTGCGTCGTTTTAAAGATTTAAGTATACATAGGAACAGACAGGCAGAACACAGCAGGAAGCGACTTTGTTTTATACTATGTAGTGATTAGAAATGAAACCCGTTACATTTCTGGTAACAACTAGAAACTATTAAGATGGAACTGTGATCACCGTTACAGCATAAAATCCATAGTTTCAATCAAAGTTTCTGGCGTTTTCTAATCCCACTAGATTAGCTATGGACTCAAACTGAAAATTGGTGGCAACATGATTGCACATTTCTCCCTACTCCCGGCGTGTTGTCAAAAGTCGTGAATTGGATAATAATAGGGACTAGAATTCACTCAAAACTACCGAGTTAGTTTCGGACGGGCCCGTATCTTCGTTGACGGACTGAGAGATTAGACTACGTCCTGCTGTATCATTTTATTAGTCTGATAGTAGTGAATAACTTTTTCTTTTTATGCCAGGTATTTGTGTATAGATTGTGCTCAACTTACAGACACTGTATGTATAATATTTCAGTTATTCGATTTTTAGTCCAAAGGCCGTTGAAAACCCATAAATACGTTTACAAATCATGATAACATAAATAGACAGCTCGTTTCCTGAACCCCACTTCTAAACTATCCTACTTTAGCACTAAAACACAAATTTTACATACGCCCCAAGTATACAAACTATTTATGTAAACTACAGATTTTACATACCCCTTGAGTTTACATAAGAAGTGCAGTTAATTCGTTCGGCTTCCGATCGCATTGCAGTGTTGCGGTGCGGGCATAAATTGTAGTATCGTGCCATTCGACGTTATTTATGTTACGTGGATGCGCGATCTCAGACGCATAAATACGATTCGGAGACTTTTGGCCGTACTAGTGGTCACTAACTTGACGAAGATTTGAGTAAAGCGAAGATTATTCAAAAAGTGTAAACTAGGTGTAATTGTAAGTTGCAGTCACAATATAACACAATCTTTTTCGTGTGAGGATGTGGTCACCCTCTGGTGTCAGAGTTAATAAAGTCATTGGGAAAACCATAGGCCTATGACATTGCTTATTATGACAAAATAACAACCTATAAGCCTTGAAAGTTTGGCAGATGTATTGGTACACCTTTACCGCAGGTACACCTTCGCCAGTTATGTTTAAGTACCATGTAGGGGGCGAGTTTCAAACTGGCACAAACCCATACACCGTGGTTGATTCCGAGAAATTCTTAGTGGAAAGACCCGGAAACATTGACTGATCCGGGAATCAAATCCGGGACGTCATGCTCAGCAGTCGCACTCGCGACCACTAGACCAACAAATCAATCAAAATATGCTGAGTGTCAATAACTCACAGTTGTTTGGCAGAAACAACTTAAGCATTGGATTAAGTAAATAGTTATATATTATATGTGTATTTAGTATAGTAGTTAGTTAAGTATATTCAATCTTGTTATTATTTTATTTTATTTTTTTAACTCCGTCTTTCGATCGTTCAATTTTTTATTTTAGTGCACCTGCCATGTTATCACTCAACTACCCTTTGGTTTGGTTAACTGGTAGAAAATGCCTCAGACATTAAGTCCACCTATGTACCATTTGTGTTGCATGAAGTTTAAATAAATAAATAGTGCTTGCTTTCGAAATGAGTATAATAATAAAGTAGAATCATTTAATTTTTAAACATTTTGTTCTAGTTAGCAACAGATTTTCAGGAAAAATACACAATATTTCCCAAATTCAAGACTTTCATCTGCTTTAACAGTCCTAGTGCAGTGCATACATATTAGATGTCTACTTTTGTCTAGTTCCCCTGGTAGGGGTCGCTTCACGAGCCACTACCTCTCTGAATTATAAAGACGGCACTAAATTCGCGATTCAATTTATGAGTTATCGTAAATTTTGACGAGTTCCGCCATCGCCTGATTTAATTACTCAGTTGTAATTATTGTTTTACTGCTGTTCCGAATAAATTGTTTACGCGGATGTTTCATATTTATGTTTTATTGTAGAGGCTTGACGAGTTTTTATTGTAGTCAACTGATTGGTGCCCAAGTAACATCAGCGAGATGTTACTTAGGCACCAAGTACAAAAGGGCCACAAGTCGAAACAAAAAAATTTTTTTTTTCGACTTTTGGTCCTTTTTTTTGCATTTAAGCAGCGACCTGTTTGTTCGCTCTTAATATAACATGCATATAAGTTAAAGAATCAGGCGTTACTTTGCTTACCGCATCCTGTATGTGCATTTGCATGAGAGCAGGAGGGTGGAACTGCATCCTGCATCCAAGCCTGGATTTTTGTCTCGCGGAGTAAGAAGGAAACAGTTTTCTTGTCATTATACATGCATAGTTTTTTTTTTTAAGTGTCGTGCCCTAAACAACGAATTTCTACTATATCGTAGGCTGTTGGTCGCGGGACTGTACGAAGTACCGTGACCCCGGAACGTCAAGACGTAAAGGGCTATTGAAGGACACCGTGAATTTTAGTCAGTACGAGTCTGACAGTCCCTCCCGCTCTGCCCTGGGTGGGAGGACTCATATGACGATTTAACCACGTCAAAAAAAAAAGAAATTATCGTGGGCTGTGACGTAGGTGCGTTTACAAACATTCAAAGTCACAAACCAAACCTGTAACAAATACTTGTAGGTCATACAAGTATTTGTTAAATTTGAGTGCTGAATTATAGAAATAGCATATTTAACAAGAATATTATTAAAGAAAAATGGACCTTAAACGCTGCAAACACACTATTAACAAGAAAAACCGACAAAATCCGGACCCAACATTTTGGACTACAAACTTTCTTTCAACCCAACCTTTCTATAGGCCGTTATCACACTATACAGTCTATTGAGAGAACACGACGCACGGTGATTGATATTAATGGTCGCCCGTGTGTAGGCAGCCTTATCTTCACCGTAGACGAACTAGGCTACCTTCCTGAGGCAAAAAGTGGTAACTCAAAAATCCAACGTTTAGAAAAACGAATCAACTTTTTACTATCATTATAAATACAAATTTAGTGAGAATAGATGGGTGAGTGTTTGTTAGTCTTTCACATGAAAATTACTGAACGGATTTAAATGACACACACAGGATACTTTACATCCCGGTATGACGTTACTGTGGTATAATTACTAAACAAAACGCGGGCAACTCCGCGAGCATAAGCCTTTTTTTTTCGTGGTAATATTATCAAATGAGTCCTCCCACCCAGGGCAGGAGGGACTGTCAGACTTGTACTGACTAAAATCCACGGTGTCCTTCAATAGCCCTTTACGTACCGGGGTTACGGTAATTTGTGAGTCCCACGACCCCGGCAGGCTTTGGCCCTCTACAGGCCCCGTCACTATGCTGACACTCCTTGAGGCGCGCGTGGAACACAATGCGCCGTCGACCATGGTCCATGGTCGGTCAACGAGTCGCCCATTACTCGCCGCCCGCATGCCTGCGCCTACGGTGACCGGCGATCGTCTTGCGTCCGTCCCGTGGGCGTCGTGGAAACCAGTATTTCACGAGTTGATTGCGTTTGAATTTTGTTAAGTTTATACATGTTATTGCTCGTGACTGTACACCCCTATAAATTCTTACGCGCCATGTAATCGGGGCGAATGTATTGCTATCGTCGGAGCACACATCCAGATTCCGTGACGACTGCTGGGAAGTTATCGATGGAAAATCTCTATAACACTTAACCCAATTCGGGAATCGAATCCAGAACCCCATTCTCAGAAGTCGTGCGGACGACCACTGGACGAAACGAAGCAGTTCTTGCAGATTTAATCTAAAGATTTGTTACGATATATCGTTAATGTTTCGAAAGAGATAATAATATAGCTACTTAAAATTATCTTTGTTTCAAGCTGTCAGATGCAAAACGATAACATGAGTTTTTATGTTTTTTGAGATACTGCTTTTTACCTAAGAGAGCAGTAAGGACGGAGGCCTTTTCATAAAGTAGGCCGGAGATGGCGAAATAGTTTGTAGTTTTAAAGAGGCCCAAGTTTTGAAGTGTGGACGTAAATCCGCCGGTTGAAAGGGTATGGTAAATAGACGAAGTTTTAGAAGAATTGATAAAGTATTTTGCTGGAAAATGTTTTGATAATACAACTTTTTGACCGTCTGGCGATTGAACGGATTCTTGAGTAACAAATATTTCATTATTCTTAATGTTTATCTTAGTACTTTTACGTTTAAATTTAATCTTTAATTAAAAATTAAATAAAGTTTCTTAACATAAACGTAAAGTTTCGCTTTTTCAATCTTTCTTTTCTCATTTAAGTGTATAGAAATAAATGTCCGTCTATTTCTTCTTACTTTTATCTTAGATAGCAATATATTAGTGGTGCACCACGAAGGCGTTTCCGATACAAGACGATAAATTACACGCAGTGCCGGCTTCGAGCGCTACGGCGTAGCAGTGCAGCTCATTGCTACGACGCTGGCTTGCTACGAGACCACTCATTGGCTACGACGTCGAACGTTTGATGTTACGTGAGATGTGAAATTAAGTGGATAAGAATAGGTCATTGAGATTATTTATATATTTTATAATTCAGACCATTATTACTAAGACTCTGCTGTTCGTCCGTCCGTCTGTCTGTCTGTTCGTCTGTCAACAGGCTTTATCTCATGAACCGTGATAGTTAGAATTTCGTTAAATATTTAAGAGGACTCCCATACAACAGATATTTTGTTTTTTTTCTAATAATAATACCTGTATGTATGACTGCCGTATTCACGTCCCACATGAGACGTGAATACGGCAGTCATTGTGCCGATAGTCGTGTCTCCTAATGGCTTAATCGCCAAGAGCCTCGAATATCTGAGAAGGCTCTCGCTAGGCAGCTGGATCAGGCGCCTGATCCAGAAGGCACTTCTGGACACAGCGCGTATTTTTAGGAGGTTCCTCTCTCAGGAGCCCTGACCGCCGGCAGCCCGGACCCTGTTCCCGATGCTGGTGGAATGGTATTTTTTTATGTTTTTTATTCTTTTTTTTTTTAATGTCACCAATAAGTTAAAAGATGAATAAAGAAATAATACCTGAATATTTCTGACAAGGGAAACACTTATCATATAGATCACGATCATTGATCATGATGTGGTTATGTTACGAAATAATTGTGGTTCAGTGAAAGTATATATCTGAATCATTAATCCAGTCAACGTATTGGATTGATTTATTTTTGAAAAGGATTGAATCACTCGGTTAGAAGAAAATAATGATATGCGTCGGGGAAAATAGGTCTCACTCTCACCGTGGATTCTGTTACGACTTATTTCCTGTAGATTTTTATCATGTAACTGGAAAGGAGGTATTCTTTTTTAAAGTTATTTTTTTATAAAAAAGGAAAATAATATATATTATAATTGAAATCTCAGTATTACAATACTAACTTTTGTCCACGGCTTTGCTTATGTCCAATTTCTCCTGATTTTCAAATAAATTACAAGGACCTCTTCATCATCAAGAAAGAAAGAAAGATTTTTTCTTTCTTTTTTTCTTTCCTTCTTTTCATCATCACATCAGCCCGGGATCACCCACTGCTGGGTATAGGCCTCCCCCTTTTTATGCCATATCTCTCGGTTCCGTGCATGTCTTATCCATCTATTAACGAAAATTACCTATTAACGAAAATTCGCGAATCAGTTGAGTGATGAGCATAACAAATGTAGTAACAAAAGTATCATTTGTAATATTAGTAAGGATTAAGAATTCAGGATAGTTACCGAGTCCGTTTTCCGCACAAGTTCAGCCGAATTTGTTAAATGTCATCACCGTAACCACAAACAATTTATCATACCAATTCTTATCCACAATTGGACGTAGTTATGCAAACTAGAACCATCCCACACTTTGAGTGAAATTGAGTTACGTATGTAGATAGACTGTGTATGGTGTATTACATCTCCTCAGAAAAAATCCTGGCTGTGATAGTACGCCACAAAGCAAAAAAAAGGAGCCGTTTAAGGTACTAACCCGAGTTTGAGTCACTTTTTGTAAGCAAAACGGACTCATGTATCATGGTACTTATCATACTTTAGAGTTTTTATTACGCAAAATAGAACCAAGCTACATGATTCCCAGAAGAAAATAAAAATAAAAATTATATTTATCTTTTGTGGCTTGGTTCTATTTTGTGATGCAATGTTGGGGTTTTTGTGACTGCACAAAGTAGCCGTATCATCAGCAAAAGTGGCAGAGAGAACTTCTTCTGACGTGGGTAAGTCTGCTGTGTATATCAGGTAGAGGGTTGGACCCAATACAGAGCCTTGGGGTACTCCAGCTTGTATGTCGTAGAATTTCGAGTATGAGTAATTAATTTTTACTCGGAAAATCCTGTCTTCTAAGTATGACTTCAATAATACATACAGGTTGTGTGGCAGTTGTTTTTTTTATTTTAAACAGCAAGACCTGGTGCCAGACCTTGTCGAACGCTTGCTGTACGTCCAGGAACACAGCCGAACAGTACTGTTTTCGCTCCAGACCTTCCCTTATCTTATTTACCACTCTATGCACCTGCTCCACGGTAGAATGGCCCGTTTTGAATCCGAACTGATGTTGTAGGATGATATTGCCCTCTTTAAGATATTCATTAAGCCTACGTGCAGTGACTTTCTCAAATAATTTTGACATAACATGTAAGAGACTTATTGGCCTGTAAGAAGACACAAGGTGTGGTGGTTTTCCTAGCTTTGTGTCTAAATCCAACCCAATCTGTTTTCTTGCTATAGAGCTTTTCTTTAGCCTGTCTTTCTATTAAGGATGTGCTTATAATGTCAATCAGAGGGGTGTGATCAGAACTGCTATCCGACCAACTTTCAGCGCTTAGGTAAACATTTGAAAGTCCTTTATAAACAAAGAAGTCCAATAGGTCAGGGATTTTATTGAGGTCTGTAGGCCAATATGAAGGTTCACCCGTACTAAAGGCGCGTAGCTTATTTTTGTCGAGGCTTTTTTAAATTCTCTACCTCTAGGTAATGTCAGGCGGGAGCCCCAGTAGAAATTTTTAGCGTTCCAGTCTCCGCCACATATAAATCTTTGTCCAAGAGTTCTGAAAAACGCTGTAAAGCTGTCTTCTTTTAAGATGCTTCTGAAACCAGAAGTACATCTCTGTCATGATGAGCAAGGAGTATTCCTACATCTTGTTTGTGTTTGACTGAAGATCTAGACTTTGAAGATGCTGCTTAAGTAACTTTATGATGATGAATAATAGTGATTTTTGACTGTTATAATTGTGTAATTATTAACCATTTCTGTGTGTAAAAGTAGTATAAATGGTTCGTACGTACAAGTTGCAATAAACAAATATGAATAAACCATTTATCTAATATTTATTTCTCCTAAAAAAAAAAAACAACAAAGAACCAAACTACAATATAATAATTTTGCTATAAGGAACCATCAGGTTTTTTATCATAAATAAACACTAAACTGTCATAAAATTGAATTATGTAGTTTTCCTATATTCTTGCTAACATAGTCCTTTAACGTTGTTAAGTTATTTATCTGTTAAAACTTACCTATTTTTTTCTTCACACCTTTAAAACAAAAACCTAATTATCTCAAAACTGATATGTTGTGGGTTAGTTCTAGTTTGCATAACTACGTCCAATTCTACAATCTAAGACAAACATCACATCGCCGTCGTCGTCTCGGCGCCAGTCTTGACCCTGCCCCATTCACGCCACGACTGGTGCCCCTACAAATCTTACTAAACAAACAAGTAATGGCCGACATCGTGAATGGGATGGCTTTACGGCTAAAAATCGGCGCACTGAAATGGTTCCCGTAATTTGTTCGTAAATGGGTAATTAGTAAAGTTAATGTTTGATATCATGATTCAATTAGAAAGAAATCTAGTTGCTGTTTTAACCTAGTTTAGGCGAAATAGGTTTGTAACTCAGTTTTTTCAGCTCATCCATAAATTTGTGTGTTTCTGTTGGTTTCGATATAAAACAAATTGGGTCTAGTTAAAGTAAATATAATCCGAAGTTTTGGGTTACGTTTACATATTATTATACTTTACCTAATTTTTTGAACATGGTTAAGGTTTTATACCAGGTCGCGGGACTTTTCCGGTTGCGGGACTTTTCCATTACCGTGACCCCGGTACGTAAAGGGCTAGTGAAGGACACCGTGGATTTTAGTCAGTACAAGTCTGACAGTC
Source organism: Agrotis puta (assembly GCA_943136025.2). Classification (NCBI taxonomy): domain Eukaryota; kingdom Metazoa; phylum Arthropoda; class Insecta; order Lepidoptera; family Noctuidae; genus Agrotis; species Agrotis puta. The sequence continues at coordinate 4,635,482 of OW964168.2, forward strand.
CCTCCCGCCCTGCCCTGGGTGGGAGGACTCATTTGATGATTTTACCACGATAAAAAAAAGAAGATTTTAAACAACCAAAGTTGTACAATAATAAAAGGTTCAATAATCTTCTAACAAAAACTAATCACTTTCTCTATCTATCTACCAACTGATCGCAGGACTCACGAATTACCGTGACCCCGGTACGTAAAGGGCTATTGAAGGACACCGTGGATTTTAGTCAGTCAAGTCTGAGAGTCCCTCCCGCTCTGCCCTGGGTGGGAGGACTCATTTGATGTTTTTACCACGATAAAAAAAAGAAGATTTTAAGCAACCAAAGTTTTACAATAATAAAAGGTTCAATAATCTTCTAACAAAAACTAATCACTTTCTCTATCTATCTACCAACTGATCGCAGGACTCACGAATTACCGTGACCCCGGTACGTAAAGGGCTATTGAAGGACACCGTGGATTTTAGTCAGTACGAGTGTGACAGTCCCTCCCGCTCTGCCCTGTGTGGGAGGACTCATTTGATGATTTTACCACGATAAAAAAAACTATCTACCAACTGCCTATCAACTTATCGGCTACATCTCATTTCATCTAACATCACAAAAAGGTATTTTCTCTACTATTTTTATTTTCATAATAATATATTGAGTTTCTTTTCATCAACTTTTGCGTTCTCTTTACCAGTCCACAGCCGGATATAGCTTGCTCTTAAACTGCGTCACAAAACACAGTCCTCCTCCGTCCTTATCCAGTCTGATCTTACATTGTTATTTCACCAAAATCTACACGCCCCCACACTATGCTTATACACGTCTCTACTCTTGGGCGACATTATCATGGGGATACATTTTGGCTAAATTTTTGTACCGCTATACAAGGGAAATGCCCAGAGGAGATTTCCAAAAAAAACACCTTCTTAAGAAGTAAACAATCGTTGTCCGACGAAAGTCATGATGGCTACATTAAGCAGATGTTCAGTTTATTCATACAGGTCTTACCTGCACCGATCAGTATCAACTCGCAGCTATCTGCCTGTACGAACGACAACCTGCTTCTTTATAAAAACACTCATAGTGTACATCACACATAGGAGTGTAGACTGTGGTTTGTCTACATTTCCTCATTTTACTCCCTAATACTACCTACTTTCCCTTCACTATTAACCCCAAACCCTTCACAGATAAGAAACACATCTGACGTGGCATTACGGACGCAGCGACGCAGTGTTGCCAACTATTAGGTAGCGAACTAATTGGGTACAAAGCGAGGGGCGATCCGCGCGCAATTAGCACGGACCCGATCTAATGACTCGGAAGTTTTGTAGCGAGTGTAGCGACCACTAATTACTGACCGTGAGGGTTGGGTCGAATTATGAAAAGAAGCGGATTTAAAAAAGTAGGTCATATTCATACTGGCGTCACAACTCCTTAGCACCCAGGGAACAATGTACATCATCATCATCATCATCATCTCAGCCATAGGACGTCCACTGCTGAACATAGGCCTCCCCTTTAGATCTCCACATATACCGGTTGGAAGCGACCTGCATCCAGCGTCTTCCGGCGACCTTTATAAGGTCGTCTGTCCACCTTGCTGGTGGACAGACGACAATGTACATATTTTCGACTAAAACAACAGCTTTACTATATTGCCTTGAAACTGTGTTGTGGCAGTCTCTCTTTTCTGAGAACTGTTTCAATAGTGTCTCGACTTGTTTGGCGATTTTTCATTTTCCCTACAATAAACGCCGTAAATACCTCAAGTACGCTGTAGATAAAATACCGTTTGTGCTAAAGTCTCTGAAATCATGTAAAAAAATCTAAACGAAAAATGAAACTAAGTTTATTTATCTCTAAAATTAAACACCACTCAAAACATTAAGTATCAACACCTCATTACCCTCAACATTAATCGCGTCCTCTTCTAATTTACACTATATTGCGAATATTTCCACGTCAATGAAAATATAAGATGTAAACTTTCTTGCTTCGCGTTACAATAATCTGCAAGCGAAGCAAAAATGAAAATTGGGGATATTATTATTTGCTGATGAGCTCTAATTTTTTTAAAGTGAAGAATGAGAGATCCGATAGGTACCTATCATCATTGGATTTTATTGAAATAGTCGTTTCCTTAACAAGTTATAAAAGTGCCTACTGCTTAAAAACTTCTTTTTCTACGAGTATTAAACTAAATTATTATCTTAGTATTATTGTACTGTTGTATAATATTGTATTCAATTTTGTAGGAGTTTCGTTTAGCTTTCGTTTATCTTTTTACTGCATTCGTGTTTTTGGAAGTGGGTTTAGTGGCAAAGGTATTGATTTTTTTATTAGAATTTGGTCAAACGAGCCCCCTCCCGCCCTGGCTGGACCAGAAGGGACCTTTAGTTGCCCTTCGCGTTCCAGAGACACGATAACCTGTTAAGAGAGCCTCGTGACCCCGACACGTGGTTTACTTAGATATTAATCATAGGTATGTTATAAAAACTCCTGCTATTAAAAACCCAAGAATATATTTGCTATGTGAAGGCTTTATAAAGACGTTCTTGAATTAAATATTCATAGCTTTATTCAACGAAACATGCACAAAATAAACGAGGTCTCTGCTTAGCACGCAGCTGTTTTTCTACATCAACAATTAGGTCATATGGTAAGGTGACATTAACATTAATTGTTGGAAAGAAAATTACCAACACATTTTCTTTTTAATTAAATGCTAAGAGCAAACAGTCACATAAATCTGATAGGTAATGTTGATGGTCACAAGCTAGACTCTCGAATGACATGTGTTTTGCCTCAACGAATGCCGAAAGAACAGATAATATGCATGTTATGCTAGGCCCTATGCTTGCTGAGTGATCGTATTTACGCGAAGGAAACAAGTAAAACGGGGCGCAATTCGTGTCAAAAACCACATCGCCCAAGCCGTGAAAAATCCACCTCTACATCGAGACTGAGCTTGGTACTAAAAAATACTGATGGGAAATACTATCCCAATACCTTACATATTCTGAAATCCAGCACTTGGTGCCCAATAATAACGCTTACGATTGCTAGGCGAATACAAGGAGGCAGCCATTAATACAAAATAACATAAAAATAATGACCAAAAGTCTCGATTCGTTCAACTGGTAAAAAGGGCGATAATCCAACGTCAAATCTACCCTCTTCTCTGGGTATTTCAATTAGATCCAGTACTATCTACATCTTGCGGTGCCGGGGTCCGTCGCACGAGTCTGCGATATTTCTTAAGATAACGGACCTTGCTTGTTATTGTCGGACGTGCGTCTCGTGTGAGTTATGTGGTTTGTCATAAATCTTGAGACTTTAATTAGAAGGACTCTCTACGGTGTGCTGTTGGTCATTTTAGAAATGCATGTTGATAATAACTTTGCTTCCTTGATCACAGTGGCTTTTTTGTACGGAAATGGTCCCAACACAGTACTACTATGTTTTTTTATAGTTGGAGACAGCAATTTTGTACGATATTTTTACTTATTTTAGTCCGGATTGGGGTTAAATCGACTTAAACCCAATCCGGACTAAAATAAGTAACGCTTTTTAAAGGTGATATGATGTTATTATTTATTAGTGACATGATCACAGGTAATATGATGATATCTATACATCTAATAAATCTGTAGAAGGGTCGATTCTGTACATTGAAAATATTGAAAAAATAAATAGCGGGGGGTGTTGCTGGATCGATACCAAACCCAAATATGTGATTAAAAAATTTATTGTTTGTCTGTCTGTCTGTCTGTCTGTATATGCAGGCATCACGTGAAAACTAACGGTTCGATTTCGATGAAACTTGGTATAATTATACCTTATTATCCTGGGCATTAAATAGGATACTTTTTATCCTGGAAAAATACGTAGAATTTTTGTTATTATTTTTCAGTTTTATTCATAGACGTTGTTCTGTAGAACCGCGAATCTCCTTAATTATTATAGGCTTAGCCGTTTTTGGGTCCAATAGATATTTATAAGATGTCATTGTCAGAGTTACTCAAAATGGAGAAATAAACCATCCACGCGAAGACCGACATCCGCGCGGACGGAGTCGCGGGCGGAAGCTAGTTATTAATATAAGTGTCATGTTCGCAAACCGCAAAGGCTATGGCACAGTTGGCACAGTAGCTGAGCGATCAACAGCTGTGCAGCGTGTCGCGGGTTCGATACCCGCTCTAAACAAACTGTGTAATGACCCAGGTGTTTGGTTGGTTTTGTGAGTTTCTATGTTTGTAAATGTACCCATGACAGAGAAGAAATTCCTTTTTTTTATAATTCTGAATATGATTCAAAATTGAGAAATATACATGGAATATGAATAATATGAATATCTATAAGAATAAATCGTGTTTAGTGTGATAAATACGCACAATACAGTGTTAATGTCAAAGTATGTAATTATTAAATAACGAGTCAGACAAAATGATCACAAAAATGACATTCCCATTTTCAATTAAATTTCAGTCGTGTGTCACATTCACACCAAAATAGCAGTCCTTTAAAAACCGCAAACCATTTTACATAAGAGTTAGTTCGAAGCGGGTGCAAGGGCGATTACCGTCATTTTCACGGGTCTCTCTACGTACTTACGGTTATACATCAAACTCTGCAAAACCCGTATAAGCTGACCGTTGAATGCGCGGAAAAATCAAACAAAGCCAGACCACGATGAACTGGTTTTTATAGCTTGATATGTAGCCATGTGTACACAATTTCTTTGAGGGCCAAAACCGACGTGTTTTATTATTTCCTTTTCGACACACTTCCTGTTTGCGCTGTGTATATTTCACGGCTAGATTGCTCGCTAAAATATATATTAGGTATGTTATGTAAAACGGAGGAAAGGAGTCTGCGCGAGATAAATGATAACGGTTTTAGGAAATGTGGGTGAGAACATAGTGTTTGTTTTTTAAATGTTTATAGAACAAATTGTTGACACATTGTTGTATTGTTTGCTATTGTATTCGACTGAATCAAAATAAAAACAATTGTCTGTTTTAGTAATAACATTGTTTGTGAATTTTTGAATTTAATGAATCATAAGGAGTGTTATTTTCATCTTCTGCCTAGCCTTTTCTCCACCATTTTGTGGTCGGCTTCCAATCAAACTGGACCAGCTGAATACCAGTATTTTACAAAGAGCTTATGTTGAGTCTATCTGCACAAACCAGTAAGAGCTGCAGAGTGCCAACAAAACAACATAAAACATTCGAAATTCAATTTTGAGATAAAATTGAAGTAGTTCTGGCACCGTTAGAAAATCAAATAAGTTACAAGCTAGCCTAAGATATTAAAGGCTGTTTGAAGGCTTGACTAAAATCACAAATCAATCTAAACCAGGTGCCTTAACGCAATTCTGTATTTTTATACAGCGTATTTAAATCATTTTTTACTAGCTTCCGCCCGCGACTCCGTCCGCGCGGATGTCGGTCTTCGCGTGGATGGTTTATTTCCCCATTTTGAGTAACTCTGACAATGACATCTTATAAATATTACGGCGCTGAATCCACTGTGGGTAATGCAACGTGTGTTCGCGGTTCTACAGAACAACGTCTATGAATAAAACTGAAAAATTTGATTTTTTTTCTACGTATTTTTCCAGGATAAAAAGTATCCTATGTTATGCCCAGGATACTAAGGAATAATTATACCAAGTTTCATCGAAATCGAACCGTTAGTTTTCACGTGATGCCTGCACAAACAGACAGACAGACAGACAGACAAAAATTTTTTTAATCATATATTTGGATTTGGTATCGATCCAGCAACATCCCCCGCTATTTATTTTTTCAATATTTTCAATGTACAGAATTGACCCTTCTATAGATTTATTATATGTATAGATATATTTATTTTATTTACTAAAGTATTTACTGTGTTTATTGTATAGAACATTGATAAAACGCCTCTAGTGTACGAAAGAGAAACTAATTTATCTATCAAATTAACTTCAAAGTTCCAGTTTACATCACAAAAAAACTGCTAGTGCCTCAGGACGCAGTTCGTTTTACCAGAAAAACATGACATGTAAGCAGTATGACCAACATAAAGACGCAAAATCTTCAAATATTCACTCACCGCCTCAACTTTTTCAAACACGCCTGCTATCTGGCCTCATACATTTTACACTGTTCCATGTGAACCAGTGAGGTACTTCCATAGCTCAGCTTTGACAAATTGAAAAATGTGACAACGCTTCGAGGCAGTTTAAATTTTTCCTTTGACAACGTAACTTTGGGCATACCGTACTGTGCCGTGCGGTTGGTACACTGCTTCACTTTGATAAAATTAAATAATCAGCGTTCTTTGTTTGGCCTAATTTTCAGGTTAATTTTTGGTGAATATTGTTGCAATTTTTTTTCCACACACTGGGAATTTCTCATGTGTCGTGGTTGTGATTATGAACATACATACAAACTCACATAGACAAATAGCAACAGCACATATGGAACAAATTTAAAGGAAATACTAACACTGATTGGGGAACAGTGTATAAGACGGGGAAGCAAGGTATAATGGGAAGGAAGGTAAAATGGCATACTTAAAACAACACTAACGTAGCGCAAGCGCCATCAGAACGTCATTTACAAGCGGCCATTAACAAATGGCGTCCTGTTGGCACTTGTGCTACGTTAGTATTGTGTTTTAGTTTGCCTTAAGTGTGTGATTTCCCATCGTACCTCGCGTCCCCGTCTTATACTGTTTCCCTACATAATTATAGAGGTATGTGATGAAAGGATAAAGAGCATTGTATGGTCTTGTTCATAGTACTGTAGTGGAAGAGATGGTGGTCAAAGGCGTACCCATCGTTCAATGAAAAAAAAGAGAAGCCTCATTTAGACGATGTAACAATTTGTTTCCAAATTGAATAATTTGTCCATTAAAAGTCCGCAAACTAGTCAAACTTGCATGCAACTAGCATGAATTTTTTTTTTCAAAATAAAATATTTTATGATACTTACATGGGCCTCAATGGTCAAAACAATAAAATAAAATAAAAACGTCGAGAAAAAAAAATGGCACGGTTCGGGTTGGTCGTTTCCATATGTAAATAGACCTTTAAGTGTGTAAATAGACCTTAACAAGAGAAAATCAAAAGAAAATCATCATCAAAGTCATTTTGCTCATAGTTTTGTTCTAAATTTAAAATAATGTCAAAGATTAAATTAAAAATAAAAAAAAAACTTTAAAAACAATATAAAACTCACAATAAAACAGCACGCCTAATTTCTACACAAACAGACCCTTTCATTTTTTGTGAACAAAACATAAAGTTAAAAGCAGCACCCTCATAGTTTGGACTAAGTAATTAATAAACAGGGCAAAAATTCCTCAACACGCAAGAATCTGACATTCAGGCGTACCCTGCGTACCCTGCGTACCCTGCAGTACCCTGGCTACTTGGGGTACTTGAGAGCTACTCGCTAATTACTTCGCTAAATATTTACTTTGCCCAGATTCTCCTTTCTGCAAGGATTAGGGTGAAAACATGGTGGGAGTAGCGTATTTTAAGTGCACATAAGATTAATATGTTTACCAAGTATTGTTCAGTTTCAATATCACAGTTAAATACCACTGTTCAATAATTTATGATATGGGTATAATATATATATATATATTTTTTTTAATGTAAAAAACGTTGCCCCACTCTAGGAATTACTCCTATATCGTCGGTGCGTTTTACAAACATAGAAACTCACATACACAAAGGCCGAGACCCGGAACAACTACTTGTAGATTATAAAAATATTTTCTCCGTGCGGGAATTGAACCCGCGACTCGTAACGCAGCAGTCCAACCACTCAGCCACTGCGCTAACCGTGCCGTCATTTAATATGAAGGTCAACCTATTGTGGTTTTCTGTTTGGACAAAATCCGGTTGCTCTTGCAGTTGGTCAACTGACGTAAACATTATTTTATCTTGAGTAAGTCTACTGTGAAACTGCCCGTGAAAAAAATCATAGAAGGACATGGGTTTTGCCCAGCAGTGGGTCATTACAAGCTAAAGAAAACACTGCTGCTCTTGTTCTCCGTGTCAATATACTTTTAAATTATCTGAGCGAATTTATTCATCAAATGATTTCAGTCGTACATATATTTTTAATATAGATAGATTGATAGAATTTATAGCATACAGGTATTTATAAATGTATTTCATAAATAGGGTGACACAATAGGCGGTCTTATCGCTAGAAGACAAAATAAAACGCTTGTTCTATCACGTTGTCAGCTTCTTTAGGCATGAGCGAAGCGCCTTTGCTGCCAACAGTCACGAGTTAGGACATTCTTGACAGTCCGTAGACAGATTAAAACGAGATAAGATCAATCTCAAAACGGATGACCCTTGAATACTACTTTAATAGACAAAGAGTTCATAATAACTTAGCTGTCTCTAAAACCAGAATGTTTTAATTTTTATTTTATCACTGGATGACAACATTGATTTATGCCTTTGTCAAACAGACAGGCGAAAGCGCAGCGTTTCCAAAGCGATACCGAACAGAAGCGAGACGTCAGTCCGATAGTTTTGTCACGCTATCGGATCGCTTTCGCTTTTTTATGTGACTGGATTCAAACAATTCCATACATTACAAATAAAAACGTCACGCTTCGCATTCGTCACGTCTGTTTGTTTGACAAAGGCTTTAACTACCAGTAGGTTCGCATCTGACCACTACCTCGCCTGATGATGAGCGATGATGTGATCGACGGTGAAGCACGCTTGCCTAGAAGTAACCTATTCACTCTTGACTTGAAGACGCAAGTACATGTAGGTAAGAATATGGGCCTTAACTGTGGCTTCTTTTTTTTTGACAATTCAAACGACTTACTCTTTAAGGGGCCTCTTACAGTCCACTAGCGCCGCCAATCGAAAAAATGTCATAACTCGTAAATAGAATCAAAAATACAAAACGTGGTCTGTAATTACTGTAGAAAAGGCAATAACGTAATTTTATAACACATTGTCAACACTTGAAATATAGCTGTTTAGCTAATTTTTTTTATTTGTAACAAAAACGGCCGTTTATGTTTAGAATGCACAATTTAGCTAAACAGCTATATTTCAAGTGTTAAGAATGTGTTATAAAATTACGTTATTGCCTTTTCTACAGTAATTACAGACCACATTTTGTATTTTTGATTCTATTTACGAGTTATGACATTTTTTCGATTGGCGGCGCTAGTGGACTGTAAGAGGCCTCTTAATGGTGAAAAGTTATTTGAGTTTAACAAACTGCCTGCTTTATTTTAAGTGGTAAACGATCTACCTCATTTAGTCAAAATGCCGCAGTCGCTTTGAATTCTTGAGAGTTTGGTCATTAATTACTCGGTAAACACTTTTATCCTTGACCTAGTTGCTAGGACAGTGTGACGTTGTGATATTATAGTGTGACGACGAATCGATAATATAACAAAAAAATATTGAAATTTTCTTGCGACAAGTACTATCGCGGACACTCCCGCCTGACCACCACTAAGCTCATTTTTGCTTGCACCTACAACGTAGAAACGCTCTCTAGCCCCGCCCCGTTTCCTTTGTGTAGAAATAATGAATGAAATACAATACCGATCGGCCGAGCGCACTGACGTCGCACGCCAAACGAGTTTTTTTTTAAACTGCTATTTGAATTATGAAAATACTTTAACTTAAATTGGCCCGCGTTACTGATGATAAGCATGTGTGTGTGTTTTTTTTAACTTTGTTGAAACTGGCTTACGTTACGTTGTGTTTGCGTGTGTCGGAAATTCGGAAATAACCGATTTTTGTAATTATCTTTTAATTTATTATAGTAATCTTACAAAATCCTATACTATTGACAGGCAATAGGTAACCTTTTTCTTTTTAGTGTTGTAAAATCATCAAATGATTCCTCCCAACCAGGGCAGAGCTGGAGGGACTGTCAGACACATACTGACTAAAATCCACGGTGTCCTTCAATAGCCCTTTAGGTTCCGGGGTCACGGTAATTCGTGAGTCCCACGACACCCCGGCAGGCTTTGGCCCTCTTGAGGGGTGTCCCGTCATTTTGCTGACACTCTTTGAGGCGCGCATGGAACACAACGCACCGTCGACTAAGGCATGGTCCATGATCGGACAGCGAGTTGACTATTACTCGCTGCCCGCACGCCCGCACCTACGGTGGCCGGAGATCGTCTGCCGACGTCCGTCGCCGTGGGCGTTTACCACTGCGGCTGGGGTGTAGGGAGGACGCTGTCCTCTCCCTCACGCGGCCCGCCTCCTCGTTTGCAACCATGACTGCTTCACAGAAGGAGGCGACCGCTTCCCATTAGTCTCGCCCTAATTTTACCTAAAGTAAATAAAACAAACTGATGTTCGTAAAATATTTATCAAAATAGGAACCGAATCAGTAAAAATACGTTTAACACAAAATTATTCTTATTTTATCAATGTGACTGGTTGAAATAATTAATAATGTGTATATGAGTCTTGGTAACTTGAAATAAATAGTTATTTATTTATTTTAAAATAATAGAAAATGTTATGAAATTAACTTCAAGGAGTTTACCGTTTAAAGAAATACAAAACCTTCCTTTCTGTGATTACTATAAGCTACAGTTTTTTTTTATAAGCAATAGTTATTTGTCCTGAATGACATAGGCAATAAGGGCAGGGTGAGCGGGCGCAGCCGCTGGCGAAAGCTAGTTACTTATTATTATTATATATTTTAAGTTAATACTGATAATATCTTTACAGTGGCAAACATTGTCTCTTTAAAACCAAACTAAGAAAATGAAACAGATAATGCGTGGGTAAGCGCGAAAGTATACAATAATATCCGTGCATAACGTAACATACAGAATTATTTCATTTTAATTTTCGCTATTATTCAAATTAGACTTTCTAGTTAAATGGTTCAACAAACCAAACATTAAACACAAAACAATTATTAAATAAACAATATCTTCCCTATAATAAAATTAACAGTCGGTAAACAATATTTAATTTCCACTATATCTATATACGGCACGGTTAGCGCAGTGGCTAAGCGATTGGACTACTGCGCTGCGTGTTGCGGGTTCGATTCCTGCACGGAACAAATATTTGTATGACCTACAAGTAGTTGTTCCGGGTCTGGGTGTTTGTGTATGTGAGTTTCTATGTTTGTAAACGCACCCATGACACAGGAGAAATTCCTAGTTTGGGGCAACGTTTAAAAAAAAATACAAAGTTATCACAATAATCATCAATGGCTACTCAAACATTATATTGAAGAAAAACTGACTTCGAAAAAGAACGAGGTTACTCTATTTCTTGATGACGCCTGGACCGAATCTATAGTTCTTTTTTTGTTTGAAAGGGTATACTTTTCAGATGGTCCCATGATAATATGGTCAGGATTTGATCACGGGATCATGAACAAATCGAGGCAACTCAAAAAATTTTAATGATAGCAAATCAACCGCCTTGCTGCTATTGCATATCTATGAATAATGCTCACTAAAAAGAGGGAAAAAAGTTAAACCGACTTTTAAAACAAATACAAAACAGTGTAAAATAACTTTGCATGTGGCGCACAGTAGGCACCATTACCGTTTTTAACAGTTCGCGGTAAGCTGCACCATTTGCTCACCCTGGGATATGGACAAGTCCTCTAGGACCACCAGCACTCACTCATACACACTCTTCCTCAAATATTATTGGGAATCGCGTTCCTTGGTTCGTAACGCCATAAGTGTCGACGACTATGTCGGCTAGACCTAAAGCACTTCATATCTGCTAAGATGGCGCTTGAGAAATCCACATCTGTGATGTCTCTTGCGAACCTTATTCTTGCCACTATTTGTTGCTCGGTGAGCACGGTTTTTTTTCGACGGTTTCCTATGATGGAGCCCCTCTCTATGTCAAGCACGATGAACTGTGCGTAGTGATACTTCTTACTCCTCGGCGCGTCCCCTTGTTGGTAGGTGTTCACCATATGTTGGACGTTTTCCTCAGGAATGAGAAAAGGACGTGGTGCCCGCGGTCTTTCCTCTAAGACACCCTCTTCTTCATGGCGTCTGATCCACAGCCGCACAGTGTTTCTCTACAAACAATAAACAACCTCATAAGTCACAGATACAAGTTTTTAAAAGTGTTAACCTGCAACTTTTAATCGGTCTCTATCTAAACATAAATCTGAAATGCCATAATTTATTTCGAATTTTTGGGTAAATGTGTTCTGGATAATGATTTTCGGACAAACAATTTTAAGAGATGAAAAGGGATACCTTTTAATCAATACAAAACATATTACACCTACTCAGGTGTTATGTGTTATGTGTAGATAATAAAACTGCGGCTTGGGCCCGATTTTTTTGTCATATTATAGATTTATTATAGAACAAAGCATGTTCTTACTTCGGCATGCAATTTGACACAAAGAAAAAAGTTACGCAAACAAAGGGCGCCTTTTGTTTATATTTTTTAGCAAAAAAAATTAAAACCGCAAACATAATAGATAATGCGCTTTGTTATCACTCTTTAAACTTTGTCGGCAAGGATTAAAATTCATTGACGCCTTCTGCTATTTCTACTTTGTTACAGTGAGATAAAAAATAGGAAGTTCGGATTTGTCCGAGATATTAATATAATTTTTCATTCAAACTAATCTGAAGCTCATTCGAAATTGATACGAATGATCTTTTTGTAACGAAAGAAATGACGTTTCTATTGGCATTAAAAAAAATAAGACTTATAATTTAGTTTTTTTTCTATTTGGACACAACTAGCAAAGTTGTGTCCGGGGGCCTAAAATGTCCGTTTTAGTCGAAGCGTAAATAGGATAATAATATGAATTACATTACAATTCGTAAAATGGTCACAAAGTGACAATCCATAATATTAACTGCGTTTGTAACTATTTTAAGAATATTATTAACGTGATTTATATTAGTATTCAATTGATTCTACTCAAGCGCTCATCTTATCCCTTGGGTATCATCACAAATCATCTATAGCTACGTATAACGACGACTCGGGAGGCAGGTTGTGGGCTCACGTAGAAATAATAATTGTTTGACCCATATGCTAGGTCGTGCTTGGCACCAAAAGTTTTAAACAAGATTATGATATTAACTAATGAAATAACTAATGAGTTACTTATAAGATACAGTTGCAAAAATTGTTCTTTGAAAATCAACAACAGAAATAAAAACAGATGAGATATTAGTGCGTGTCCTAGCGAGAAAAAGGAAAATAAGTATTTGAGTTCGCGTAGTAATATTCTATTTGTTTCTAGTTTAATCATTTTTATCAAATACTTTTACTCTTTATATAACGAGCTAAAAAGTTTTTAATTATTTACACAAGATAATAATTAATTTGCATGAAGCACTTTGCATCGTTAGTATTAAAAAAAATTAAGGTAACTGAAAATAACAAAATGCACCATAATAATTTATTATTAAAATAATCTACTACTTACGCTCATATGCAGCTGCTCAGCGATTTCACTGTTGATGTTAAATCCTTGTCCATGCAAAATTATAATTTCATTGCGTTCTTCTCTTCTGAGATTTCTGGAAGACATTATGCACAAAATGTTCTAGCACAGGTTCATGTCCAATATAATTGCACAGGTTAACATTTAGGCAATCAAAAGTCAGGTAAACAGAGCAATGGTCAATATTCAAAAAACCCGGTGAGCGCGCCAAACTTCGCGCGTAAAATTCGCAAAAAAGTGTACAGAGGAGACGTCAGTGACCTGCGTAGAGCAGATTGCAACTAATAACGTTGACTCTTTCCTAATAGGCCCAAACTGTAAGGGGGCGTGGCTCGGCGCCTCCGCATGATTTAAGCGAAAAAAATTTTAAGTGGTCAGGCGGAAAAGTCCGCGATAGTACATAAAGCAGAAAATGGATGAAGAAAGCGTCACCTCCAGTCTTATAATATAGGCTTAAATGTTTATGACTAGTACCTTACAATCTTCTTTTTATGTTTTGCTGGTCTCTCTTACACTTACAAATACGGACATTTTCCCAAAAGGGCAGACAGGAACTACAGAGCGCCACCTGCTACGATCCTTACATACTCTTTACCTTCATCCATGTTCATACCTACGAGTTATGAAAGTATTAATGATAATGCTCAGAATTCTCAGAAAAACTGTTACAGCCTATTGAAACTATTTATCTTATCCCCACTATAGTTACTGTCATACTGAGTAAACCAAAGCAATGTCGTACGTCAGGCAAATGCTTGGCGTAACAGTAGTGACCCAATACCGGAGACATAGCTCTCTGTGGTGTGTGCAGTTACGGACACAACTCCAGATATCTCTGGACTTCAAATTTGGTATTTAGGCTAGAAACTGCATCAACAAACAATTCATAACATTCAAGCAAAAGATGTAGAAATGTCGAAATGCTTGGTCTATTTTTTCCGAATGAGGTAATCGTTTAACTAAGGGTCATTCACTTGGTCGCGGGACTGTACGAATTACCGTGACCCCGGAACGTAAAGGGCTATTGAAGGACACCGTGGATTTTAGTCAGTACGAGTCTGACAGTCCCTCCCGCTCTGCCCTGGATGGGAGGACTCATTTGATGATTTGACCACGATAAAAAAAAGAAAGGGTCATTCACTTGAGAACATTTGACGCTTACTCTGCCGATGGCAATAGTTTTTAAATGGCCGTATTCACACGTATCAGAAAATGTGAGAATTGAGAGTGATCATCATCATCTTCCTGCCCTTATCCTATTATATTTGGGGTCAGCGCAACACGTTGTTTTTTTCCATTCCCCCATATCAGACGTCACAGTATCATTTACTCCTTTTCTTTCATATCATTCCTTCGACAATCCAAATTACTACTATTTTATCTACAAATGATGAATAGCAAAACAAACTTTCAAAAATTATTCCAGCAACATTTCCCTCCTGCCGGGGTCGCGGGACTTACGCAATTACCGTGACCTCGGAACGTTAAGGGCTAAAGGACACCGTGGATTTTAGTCAGTACGAGTCTGATAGTCGCTCCTGCTCTACCCTGGGTGGGAGGACTCATTTGATGATTTTACCACGATAAAAAAAGCAACATTCTCCCTGATTAAAATTTTATAGAAAATTCCACCTGGCCAATACTCATGGACAGTGACTGCAAACTACAACAAGATGATTAGTCGTAAGCCAGGCGGTTTTAATGTGGCCTAGTGTGATCGCTTAGCCATTACCAAAGGTTACAGGTAGCTTGTGGTACCTACGATGGACCGCTCAAGGTGAACCACATACATCCCAAAAAAAAAACGTCTGTACGTGCTTTACAAACACGGCTCAGCAACCAAAACATATTCGTATTCACATTACAATATCCACAGTTTTGAAACGTCCCCCTCCATCCATCACGCTTGTTAATTGAGTAATGGTTGGCACGACAGCTAGTTCTGATTGATCGCAACCGCGCTAAATATGATGTATTGCCGGCTTTGACTGCTGTTTAGGGATTTAAGTTCAGAGTGACGTGTGTGGACTTCTTTCGGTTTGTTAGGTGAGATTATGTGCGATGGAAGGTATAAAATGTGTAGCAATCCAACTTTAAAACTACTGAACAAATTACATTACACTAAAAGTTAAAAAAAAAACACTACATATTCAGATATATAAAAATGTTATGTTGGTTTGTGTACGCTTCAAATACTCAAAAAGTTCTGCACCGATTGAGCTGAAATTTTAACATGATATATAATCCGCATCAAGGATTGTTTTTATCTATTTTTTGCATCAGTCACATATCCGCGACCGCGAAAAAACAATTTTTTTGTGCCACAGTGAAGCGTGGCAGGGTACAGCTAGTTATGTATAAATTCAGTTCAACGACTCTGACGCATGCTATACACTCTACGCCCGAAGCTACGGCGTAGCACACTCTGCTACGGTCGCGTAGTCTCAACGCCTACGAAAATTCTCACGATAACATTTTATTAACGACCCGCCCTGCCTTAACACAGGAGCATTTTGCAAAAATAAAATATAATCTATGACACTCAAGTACCCGGGGTCGCGGGACTAACGGATTACCGTGACCACGGAACGTAAAGGGCTATTGAAGGACACCGTGGATTTTAGTCAGTACAAGTCTGACAGTCCCTCCCGCCCTGCCCTGGTTGGGAGGAATCATTTGATGATGACACTCAAGTATAGTAACTGAACTTTATACTGCAGAAATTATTTAAATTTTGGTCCAGTACTTCTTACAAACGAACACATGAACAGACAGCAACATCTATAACAACCTCTATACTTCATTAAACAGTACCGACCCAATACCGGAAGCAAGCTCTCGGTGGTGTGTGCCGCTACGGACACAATTCCAGATATTCCTGAATTTCAGATTAGGTAAAATGGTGGCTAGAAACTGCATCAACAAACTATTCATAATAATCGTAGAAGACATGTAAATTACGACACATGACCGGTATCTGTTTTCACAAACTTAAAGGCGAAGTAGCTTGCTCAATTCTGTCAGGAAAAATGGCTGCCATTCAGGGGAGGGTTGGTTTCCGGTCATCATCATCATCATCTTCCTGCCCTTATCCCATTTTACTTGGGGTCGGCGCAACACGTTTTTTTCTTCCATTCTCCTCTATCAAACGTCACAGTATCATTCACTCCTCTGTCTTCCATATCATTCCTTATACAATCCATCCATCTCTTCTTTGGCCTTCCTCTTCCTCTCCATCCATCAACATTCATACTCATCACTCTCTTAGTCACATGAGTGTCATCCCTCCTCATCACATGTCCATACCAAGACAGACGATTCCCTTTAATGTTTTCTGTAACAGGCGCCACTTTCAAACTTCCCCTTATAAACTCATTCCTTACTTTATCCATTCTTGTCACTCCACACATCCATCTTAACATTCTCATCTCCGCTACATGCAAACGTTTCTCATCCAACTTTTTCACAGCCCAGCATTCCGATCCATACAATACAACAGGTCTAATCACGGATTTGTATATTTTCCCCTTTAACTTGAGGGGCATCCGTGGGTCGCAAGTTGTTCCGGTGACCTGTCGCCATTTCATCCATCCCGAGTTAATCCGGTGTGTTATGTCCCGGTCGACATCGCCATCTCCTTGGACAAGCGACCCGAGGTACCGAAAGTCGGAACAGACTGGTATGGGCGTTCCGGCAAGTGTAATGGGCACAGGACTGGAGAGACCGCCAAAATCGCAAAACAAATATTCTGTTTTGGTTCTGGGAGGGTTGGTTTCCGGTATGTGCGATAATTTACGCCCTTTAAGTTTGTACAGACCGAAACTGGACACATTATATATAATTGGCTATTTCATTTTAAAAAAAATAGTCCGTAATATGGATAATTAAAAAATATTAGACCCGTATTTTTTCTTTTGTTACATAAATCAAAATTGATAAAGATACAACGCTTCTAAAAATAACAAAACGACACTCGGTCGGTACAATTTTACAAGCTTTATGACGTCACAAGCCCCCACTCTCTGGAAGCGTTTTATCTTTGTCAATATTTATTGATTTAAATATTCTAACTGACGGACTAAACAGATTTTCAATCTATTTATGCAGTAAAATACCCTATTATGTAGTACAGATTTGTTGATGTTTAGTAACACATTGTATTACTACATCATGTAAAACAATATAATACTACAACTGTCTGCTTCTTATTCGGGTGGTCGGTTACCCTCAGTACTTTGCCTTTGACGACAAGGGTCGCCAGTTTCTGTGTTAATTCCGACAAGAAACATAATGCGGTCTCATTGGTAACCAAGCCGGCATTACAAGAAATACCACGAATACAAATAACTTATTTACATGTACTGAACATATTTCTTGTTCGTCCGAAGGTCAGGTCGATCGATACTGAACATTTTACTTACAAACAAGAACGTTATTCAATGTTTGCGACAAGACAATTTAATAAGCCATGTTTTTCTGTTTACATGTGACTCGGCCATTTTGAACACGTGGTCCTGAAATTGTAGCTGGCTGAACATAGTTAAAGAGAAATAAGTTTTTTTTTAATGAAATCGTTCCCCACACTACGATTTTCTCCTGTGTGGGGGTGCATTTACAAACGTAAAAACTCACCTACACAAACACCCAGACCCGGAACAACTTCTCGCAGATCATAAAAATATTTATTAAGTGCGGGCATCGAAACCGGGACAAGTTGCACAGCAGTCGATTGCTCAACCACTTCGCCGAAAAATAAAGAAAGTAATGATTCCATCGATTGATTTTCAGATCTGGGTTAACGGTAGCGGCACATGAGTCGTGGGTTCCGAACCAGACATGAAGTTTACTTTGTGTAATATATGGCGTCGCTGGTGGTCTCAAAGCTTTAATTCTTTGTGATGAAACCAGCGTGTTCAAGTGTCTTGCGGGTGGGTGAGATCCATTTCCTAGCGTTCCACCGCAAGCAATGGCACCGAAGACCTGTTCTGATGATTGCGCAATTCCATTGGCGGTGGTAGGCCTCACGAATGTCGCTTGACTTTCAACCATCATCTTGTATCGTCTTTTATCATCTTGCCTTCAAATTCTATGGTGATCTGCTGGTGAGCAGGAGTTCCCGTTCTTTCTTAGTGAGCTCGCTCTATCTTAGACCTTACCTTCACACAGCCTTCACCGTTACCGACAGCCTCCACCTCACAACCCAGCTGCCGTAGGTGCCCTATCGTATGGCACCTGGCCAATAAATATTGTGTGAAACAACCGTAGGGGACGCACGACCGTTACTTAAAAATTTCTGTAGCACGGAAGATATGAAAAATGTATAATATTATAAGTTGTCTATGTAATAAAAGATAAATATTAAAAAGTTTATAATTGGAAAAAATATCGGTCGAATGTATATTGTTCTTGTTTTATACTTTTCAGTGCGCGATTTTTTCGTAGTCGGGTTTTAATTATTTTTAACTTATTTTTTCTTTCTATTGAACAGGCGTGTTTAATGGTAAGTTATGTCAATTTGAGTCTTTCTCGATTAATTTAACATAATTCAAATGTATGTATTTTGAACACGATACCAGTTCAAATTGAGCACCCCATGCTAACATACGCGATTCGTTAGTCAAACTGACAAACTCATTGTAAAAGTTAGATCATTATTAAGTTGTTACTACGGATAACTGAATCCTGAAACTGCAAATATTTGTTAGGATCCCCTCGCACCTGGCGAGTAGATTGGCCCAATTTGAACGAAGCACGAACTGGTAGCCAGTAGCCCGGAGATACATTGTTGTCTTTATTATTATGTTATTACGGGAGGGAACATTTTGGTGGTTTTTTGGCTGAAAAACGCGGTTGGTTTGAGTGACGACGCATTTTCAATTTTTTTTTTGTATTTATTGTCATTGTCTCTAACGCGTACGTGTTGTAGAATTTTTTTCTTATTATTTAAATTTTGGCTTGCCGTTAAGGAATATTTTCCGCTGAACTTTGATTGGAATATTCTAAGGAGTTTGTTACAAGAGACAAACAAGATAAAATGAATGTAGTAAAAAATCAATCAACGTTACACTCTCATTTAGAAGTTCAATTTTCCTGTTAGGTCGTAAAGAATATCATACTCGTAAAATAAATTAAAATTAAGGTACTCTTTTTTTATCGTGGTAAAATCATCAAATGAATCCTCCCAGCCAGGGCAGGGCGGGAGGGACTGTTAGACTCGTACTGACTAAAATCCACGGTGTCCTTCACTAGCCCTTTACGTACCAGGGTCACGGTAATTCGTTAGTCCCGCGACCAAAAATAAAGTTACGTGTAACAATTTTTCAGTCGCCTCAAAAACGTTTTATCTATTTATTTTTCACCATAAATTCAATTTCACACGTTCACAAAGACGTAACTGCACATTTGCATTTAATAAAACAGAAAACTAGTCTGTCTTCCCGAATAAAAGCCAGACAGGAGACGCGCAGACCTCATGCAGACATTTTATTGAAAGTCGCATATACGCCGCTATAAAACTCGTATAATTTCGAATTGTCAAGTATAATTTGAACTTTTATTATCCTGGAGATCACACAAAATTATTGTTAATCTTTTAGTTTTCCAATTTTATCGTCACTTAAAACTGAGTAAAGTTTTATGGTCACGTTAACAATTTTAACGAGTTTTCTATTATTTACAGCCTTTCTGATATTTTTAAGAGTAGTTATTTTATGCTTACTTTTTTTTTTTTTATCGTGGTAAAATCATCAAATGAGTCCTCCCACCCAGGGCAGGGCGGGAGGGACTGTCAGATTTGTACTGACTAAAATCCACGGTGTCCTTCACTAGCCCTTTACGTACCGGGGTCACGGTAATCCCTTGGTCCCGCGACCATTTTTTTATGCTTACTACTGAAATAAATAGTTGAACAACTAAATGAGCTGCCTTCTATTATTTGACCACATATTTTTATGAGGGCTATTTGTAAGTAAAACGTTCAGCTCGGTTTTTTTGAAAAGAACCTGGATACGTTACTTACTTTAAGAATATTTATTTATTATATTACCTAATTTTATTTGCCTGTACTGTAGGTACTACAACTGGGCAAGAGAGACGATTTAAATTCTGTTTTCAGCTAACTACATAGTTACATGACGATAATATCATTTGGTATACAAACGATTTGCCTATTAACATAATCCATTACTAACACTGCAAACCCTGATAATAACATTACTTTTATCGAAATACCCGAATAAATCCTTCCGTAATCCCACAAAACATAATCGTGACGATAGTTTACACAACAAACGCCTATTATAAATGAATATCGTCGACATTTTCCCGTTTCGTGCACAATCTGATAATTCAATTACGCCTTTATTTCAAGAGGCCGTTCACGCGAGCGGAGAGAAATACCACAAACAATGTTTTTACTTTCACGCCACGTTAGTGTTGCCAGAGTTCTTACAGTGTTGCAAGTTTACAACGTTTAATTGGAATTAAGATGGCGACAGAATAAAATGGTTTTGAGACTTTGTAGTTTTAAGATTTGTTTTAAAGTAAAATTTTGAGCTACACTTTCAGTTTATGTGCTGATTTTAATTGAAACTACAAGGAAACTTTCCCATTATAGTCACTTGAGTAAGTATCCTCTAGGAAAAGTCCGTTTAAGTTTTCCATAAGTACTCAGACATTCGTCCAATAGATTGGCTGCCAAGTTTGATAAGTGTATTTGTCGAAACCAAATTCAATATCGAAGTAAAATATTTAACAATAATAATATTAAATATCACGGATTCTTGATATTCAATACAATAGGTGCGATACAAGATCTAAACACCTTGTATACGAATTTCTTACAGTGCGGCTAAGAAAAGTATAGAATTTCTGTCGTGCCGAAGGCATAACTTTAACTTTGGTTCGGTGTAGGAGAGGGATGAATATATATCAACCAAAAAAAGGATTTAAGTTTCCTAAATGTTACAGGGTCTATAAGCCTTGTACAGCCACAAAGGAAGTTTATAACCAGGTGAAAAATCACTGCTGCAGCGAACGTGTTAAGAACTAAACGAAGCCTTTTTATCGTGGTAAAATTATAAAAAGAGTCCTCGCGCCCAGGGCAATGGACTGACAGACTCGTACTGACTTAAATCCACGATGTTCCTTCAATTGCCCTTTACGTTCCAGAGTCATAGTTATCTGATAAGGCATTCCCGCGAACTAAACGAAGCCTTTATGATAATTCAAAACTCACGTAATAAACATTTTAAAAATGCCTTCAGCTATCTTATTAACGAGTAAAGCGACTCCTAATTCTTAAACTACGCCCAAACAAGACTTTGATCTTCGAGCTAATCAAGTCACAGCGGTACCTATTGCTGTTTCATTTTAAAGTCATTCGTCTTGAGGAATTTAATTATTTTCGCAGATACAAGTACGGAACATCGGAGTGGAGTGAATGGGCGATGCAGTTCGGAGGGGACGCAAGGTACGGTACATTTATACGTATAGTATTTAAAGATAAGGTTCCGATAGAATACGATGTATGAGATGAAAGGGGCCAAGCTTTTGCCATGTACTTTTTATGGTGAATAAAGTTTTTTTTTTTAACTTTGCCCCACAGTATGCATTTCCTCCGTATCTTATGTGTGTTACAACATTTATGCCTTTGTCAAACAGACTGGCGTGACAAATGCGAAGCGAGGCGTTTTTATGTGTAATGTATGGAATTCTTTGAATCCAGTCACATAGAAAGGCGAAAGCGATCCGATAGCGTGACAGAACTAGCGGACTGACGTCCCGCTTCGGTTCGGTATCGCTTCGGAAACGCTTCGCTTTCGCTTGTCTGTTTGACAAAGGCATTAAACTGACATACACCAAGAGCTACCTAGACTAAACAATAGTTATAGCCTAAATGATAGTTTTCGCAGTAGCCTTAGTTAGATATTCTCTTCGTATTCACAACTTTGAAAATAAACCAATCATTTCTGAATGTAATCTGAAAAAAAATTATGCACACCATACAAATTATAGGTACAAAGAAGATTTTATAAAGAGGGTGACAAAATGGGCGGTCTTTAATGTAAAAGGGATCTTTGTTGATGTTAATCGACATAACATATGCAGAAGCTCCTGAGTACCTTTGAGACTTCGTATTTGTATCTAGAAGGAACTTGAATATTTTTACAATGTGTTTAAAGTTGTACAATCCAATAAGAAAGCAGCTTTCACCATTTTTTTTTTCGTGGTAAAATCATCAAATGAGTCCTCCCACCCCGGGCAGGGCGGAAGGGACTGTCAGACTCGTACTGACTAAAATCCACGGCGTCCGTCACTAGCCCTTTACGTACCGGGGTCACGGTAATTCGTTAGTCCCGCGACCGGTTAGTCCCGCGACCGAGGTTCCACGATTCTGAAAAAATCTGCATAACACCTGAAAATTGATAACGACACGGGTCAGTAGTTGCACGTTAAGTCCATTAACATAACCCAGTTTTATGTTCACATCGCCATAAAATACTAGTAACTGTAAACATTAAAGGTTTACGCTGTAATAATTTTAACTATAGTCAAAGACTTTTATTTGCTTAACGATCGTAGGTACAAAATGAATTAAAAACCTATAAAAACGCACATAAACTGGAATAACGCCACCACAAAGAAGAATAGTGAGCAATAACTTTTTAATTTTCGAGTTATAGCTATTGTTTTGTTAGAAGAAAAATTTACGGAAATATTCCAGTGTTTTTATTGTTATCAAATTAACAAGTCATTAAGGTTTAAACTTGAACTTATATTTGTGAATTGTTAACAAGTTATTAAAAATATATAAGTCCGTACTAAGTTTTAATCGTAATACCTGTGCTTTTTTATACACAATATAGTTACAATTAATATATTAAGCAGACAGACTTTAAGAGCTGCCGTTCTGTGGAAATGTTTGTCAAAGTGACTTTTCGTCACCTTGTTGAATGGAAACTAGAAACATTTGTCACCTCAATGGTCTTTTTTTACGTGATAAAATCATCGAAAGAGTGTCCTTCAATAGCCCTTTACGTCCCGATGCCAGGACACACGCTATTCCATTCCTTATTTTACAAACTCTTCATAAACAGCTATGATATTTTAAAATATTTTAACACAGACTAATTCTCTTTTGATAATACTTAAACTATGAATATTTTTCAAACAAAATCTTAAAAACTTAGGTCAAAGCCCGTTTGTACACAAAGCGACGCAAGTCTTCGATACCTTACGACTTTGGTATCCAGGCGACTATCACAACACAAATTCGTAGAGGTTCGTACACAGTAAAGCGTCAATGGATGCCAAAGTCGTAAAGTATCGGAGACTTGCGTCACCTTATGTACGAAGGGGCAATTTCGACACTCGTGAGCAACGCGTGTGTGAATAATGACGGCGCGGCTCGCTTGCTCAAGGCCTTTGACGAATATACGCCTAAATCAGCGCACTCCTGTATATTATCATAGCACTTGACGAGGAAACAAAATGTCTCCACGATAAAAATTTCCCAGTGAGGAGCTGGTATTAATTCTTTGGAAAATTTTAGCTGAACACTTCTATCACAAGAACAACAGTTATTTTGCGTAAAAACATGTGTTTTATGAAAGCAGAAAGGTTTTCTCTGGTGTTCGACGGATTTATAACTGGTTTAGGTCGAGCTATGAATATTTTACCCTGTCCGTTTAATTGAATTTGGTTCTAAAATCCAACATGGTGGATAAATATCGGCCAAATATTTTAGGATCTCTATGAACCTTATGCTCTCTAAAACTGCTAAGCTACGGTCTTCCGATTAGGTCTTAGGTTAAGCTAACCCACAAACTATAGGGCGAATCTAGTCTTATCCTTTGCTCAGTCGTGCTTCATTCGATAATGAACCTTACTTACATGTCATTAATATTCCTATTTGTATCACAGTCGTTTTTAGAAATACGCAACTGAATATTTTAGTAACAATTAATGAAGCGTAACTTGACTAAGCTTGAGCTAAGACTAAGTTCAGTCTATAGATTTGGGTCGAATAAAGTTCTTATATCTGGAACTTCTCGGGGCAGTGCGGAATCTTTTGGCGGCCCAGTTACTACTGGTAATTGGTTTGGTCCTTATTATGTGGGACTGGGCGAAATGTGGGTATAAAAGAACTCCTTTGCAGAACCTATCAGTAATGACATGAACATGCATATTATGTAATGACCGTGTTATCATAACATTCATCATATCAGCCATAGGACATCCACTGCTGAACATAGGCCTCCCCTATAGATTTCCAATAGGACCGGTTGGAAGTGGCTTGCATCCTGCGCCATATTGTGGTTTTCATCAGATTGTCTGTCCAACCTGTAGTTTGACGTCCTACGCTGCGCTTGTCGGGACGTGGACACCATTCGGGAACCTTAAGACCTCATAGGCCACCAGTTCTACGTGCTATGAGGCCTGCTCACTGCCTACCGTATGTAATACCTATTAAAAACTTTCTAATTTAAAAATATGGGGATCATCAAACTCAAAACACTTAATTCCTCGTAATCACGATTACAAATTGCTTGTAAATTGATACTTCCCGGCTCGGAAACAATTAGAGATCCTTCGAGGCATCCTAATGACGACCCCCCGACAATTTAGCTATATGCGAGGCGACCTTTGACGGCGAGGGGTTCCGTACGCGTGAATAAATTGATTCTTGCTGCAAATTCTTTGTTGAAGGCTATTGCTTTACCGGTACCTACAGGTATTGAGGTACGGTTGTCTTGCGTCAATGTTGTTGTTCTTTAATGAGGTATTAGATTTATATCTCTTGCTGTTGGTTCATACTATGTAACTTAAATATTGATATTTTTATCACTATGATAGTGTAGAAAATATCTTGTAGATCTCTTTTCAGAAATAGTAAGTTATTTTATTCTTCCATCAAAATACGATGGGTATAATAACATGGCAATATTTCATAAAGTTAATACTATTACTCACAATCGGCGTGGTTGTATGACAAGATAAATGAATATGGATGACGTGAAAGGAGTATGTAGGATCGTAACAGGAATTAAAAAAAAAACACTCTGGTACTGAAACTTTAACAAGCCAATTTTAAAATTGTGAACAGAAACAAATAAAAAGGCAACCACTCAATCAACGCAAGCCCACATTTTTCATCATTACTTACTTAAATAAAAGCACATTTCGCATGTATGAAAACTATCGATGCGTTATTATTTATCAAACGAAATAAAATATAGGCGGAAATATTCGACGGTCGGTGTATGAGCGCCAATAGTATCAAAACCGTCTCTTTCACAAGTTTTTTGTGTAAAAAAATGTGAAAAGTGAGTGAAAAATGAAAACATCACGAACATGTACCTCCCCCCTCCCTGCCCCTACCGAAGCGCATTGTCACACTACCCTCCCGCAGAGCAGAAAAATGACAATCGACATAGAGTATGCAGCAGATGCGACAACATAAGGTTATTATGTTGCCTTCTACTATAGAATAGTTAAAATTAAGTACCAACTATTGTATTTCTTGCAGCAATGGAATACATTAAAAACTGTTCGGAGCCGGACTACGACAGGATGGTGGTGTATTCCAGGCGGTCCTTGTTAAGCCTGCCACCGCCAGTAGAATACCTCATACGTCACCGGAGGTTACGCAAAGACTGTGGTGCCGTTGCCCGGGATTAACAATTATAAACCTTTATAATAAAAGTTGAAGAACTAAAGCTTAAACAGGTTTTCTAAGGTGACATATGCTAGCAAAACTCACATTTACAGTCAAGTTGTATGCTGGATCTCGTGAAGTAGTAAAATAAAATATAAACAAACCTAAAGAAAAAACTATATTCATGGCACAAATCTGTCATAAAATAAAAAAGCAAAACAAATATTATCGTTTCAAATGAACCAGGCAACACTAACACCTCTACAGCATAAACACAATCTTTGATCTCCACAAAGGACGGATATGTCGGAAATTTTTCAAAAGTTTGCTGTATCCTGCTTGTTGATTGTATGCATCCAAGTGAAAGAGTACATTTTTTTGTTTGTACGCAGCCTTCACGGGGCACTCGCACAATGTAGTAACAGAGCCAGTCACTTGCACTACACTGCATGCGTTTTGAGAATCATTGTGCATGTAGAACTATACGGCCTTTTCATTTAGTAGTTTTCTTTTGGACTGCGGAGTTTACAATGTTGGCAGTTGATTGGAACAATGGTTGGACAGTGGTAGATGTCAGAGGATTGATATTTATGGTTGGAAAGTAAAAAAAAAAAATGTTTCATATAAAGTATCACAATGCTAATTTTTTTTTATGTATGCTACTTGTTTCCGCCTTTATTTCAATCTTTTTTGGTTAACAATCGTAAAACAACACCTAGCTGTTCGTGAGTTTAAATGCTTGATAAGAAAACACAGACACTATAGGAGAGAAATTCCTAAGGGCCCACACTAAAATCTTTTCCTGTATTTTTTTTTTGTTAATGTTACCGTTTTGATTATGTTTCGAAAGCTCTACGTTTTAATATCAATGTAAACTCACCTTTTTATACACAATCACACATGGATACGACAAAAGCGCTGTACACAACAACAATTTACCTCGCGACACGTTTTCTCTTTCACTTAGATTTGTTGTTTGGCAAAGATCAGAGGCGTCGTTACCGATGCACCCAAGTAAGTTGATCCTGATCTCGTTATATCAATCTTCCTTGACAACTTAATGGATTATATAAAACGTCTCCCAGCCTCCGAGGGGACAAGGAATGCCTACAGAACAAAAAGTTTCGAATACATGTATCAGTAACTTGGAATAAGTCATGTAGAAAGGGAGAGAGTGATCTTCTGTCCTTTTCGTGTGGTTATATTAAGAACTTAAGAGTGATAGTAATGATATGGACCCTTGAATAAAGCCTTCATGAATAATATTATGTTACTTCCGTCGTAGTCGAACAACTCGTCTATGTTTTGTTTAGATAGTTCAAAACACTTTGTAAATGAAAGTTGGCAATGTATTTTATAAAACTTGCCTTTATATTTCAAATCTCTTTTATAATGGGGGCTTTGAGACAGACATAGGAGACGTTTAGGTAAGTACAACATCAAAAATGCATCATTATCATCGTCTGAAAACAAAAAACTAAAACTTTTCCCGTTTAAATCGGGGTCGGCTTCCAGTCGAACCGGATGCCGCCGAATATCAGTATTTTACATGGAACGACTGATTATTTGACTTACACATCCCAATAACTGGGTTGTGTAACTGGGTAATAAGAAATCCCAGTAAACCATGATATTGTTATTGCACTAAATGTATATCACTAGCTACATCATTGTAGTTGTATTTTAATTAAAAGAAATAATCACAATAAAACTTCTTTTATTTACTCTACATACTTTCAAAGATTGAGATGTGTTACTTAAACGTAGAAATAATAATCATGAGAATTCAAGACGCAGCCCTAGTATTCTTCGTGTCTTATTAAACGGGAATGTGCATCCATTTCGGCTTCGCTGAAGCGGTCACGCCCCCGCTTTTAGTCCGGGATCCCATACTAATAAATTCCCGGGATTGGTGGGAATGCGTCCGGGACTGCAGCGGGATGCGACGCCGCGGCGCCAACGGATTTATATGCAAAATTCGTTTCAGATAGAAATCGAATAGAAAAGCGTTTGACGGTATCAAGTGATGTCAAAGAGGTATTACATATTAGAGTATCGACAATGTAAGATTTAATATAACAATATTTACCTGTTTTGCTGAAAGTTTTTATCAAATTATAAGTTATGAAAATTATTATAGCCTTATCTGCCTATCTCCAAGGAAAAACAACTTAGTGACGGGGCCTGTAGAGGGCCAAAGCCGGCCGGGGTCGCGGGACTTATCCATTACCGTGACCCCGGTACGTAAAGGGCTAGTGAAGGACACCGTGGATTTTAGTCAGTACAAGTCTGACAGTCCCTCCCGCCCTGCCCTGGGTGGGAGGACTCATTTGATGATTTTACCACGATAAAAAAAAAAGGAAAAGCAACTTACTTACTTATTTAAGTAGGTACTTGTATTTTCTGCCAGTCAATAAGAGTCTTTTAGATTTAAACAAAAAATGTTAATGCATC
Source organism: Agrotis puta (assembly GCA_943136025.2). NCBI lineage: Eukaryota > Metazoa > Arthropoda > Insecta > Lepidoptera > Noctuidae > Agrotis > Agrotis puta. Next base: position 4,664,049 of record OW964168.2, read on the forward strand.
ACACAGTTAAAAGGAAACCTAAACGCCATAAACAGAAGGTGCTAAGCTGGCTAGCACAGCAGTCCTTCTGTTGATGGTATTTAGGTTCACTTTGATGCGTACGGGACGCTAGTTTCATAGATTACAAATATACACACCAAACCTTAAATGACTGCTTATCCAGTTCTAAGTAATTATCTCATGTTTACTCCTTTGCCCTTCATGTTCTTTCTTCTTTCCACAAAGAAAACGAAAACATTATTAAGTACTTAGTTAAGTACTTGTACGATAAAGTATTAATATTTCATGTTTAGCTATTATAACGTCATTGGCAGAATCAAATAATGCCTTTACGCACAATGAAATACTGTCATAAAAATACTGTTGACATTTACGAGTGGTACGGTTGCGCGGGAAAATAAAATTGTTATTAATATTGCTCGTAAAAACTAGGTGGTGGGATTTGAGGTCATGAATTGGAGATTTCACTTTTGATGGTGACAAAATGTAAAAATAATTATAATTACTGACTGACTTATGCAATTACTTGATAGGATATTATTAATCAAGTAAATTAACACTTCATACGACCGTCAATTAAAATATGTCAATGATGAAAGTCAGAGATCAAATTATGTCATTCTATAACCTACTGTTAGGCTTGGTAGCTATAAATATCTCAAAATAATTACCTAACTTATCACGTAATTTCAATTCATAACTAACGTTATTATTTATTAGTAACGCAGGGCAGGCCGTTCATAGAGCTGATAACAGATGGGGAAGAAAAGTTCTCGACTGGCAACCACGCCTCGGTGGCTTCAGCTTTGGAAGGCCTCTCACTAGATGGACCGAAGTCAAATCGTGAGAGGCGTGGGGACCCTATGGTCGTTTTTCACGGGCAACCGATGGATGTAAGTGGCGGATTGTCGTTCAGCGTAGTGGTCTTTGCTCAGCAGTAGTCGTCTTCTGACTGATAATGATGATGATCCAACATCAAATCCACGCTTTAAGCAAACCCTAAAGCGTGAATTGAAACAGAGCCTCCTATTAAAAAGACTGACCCTGAATCTGAGATTTGTAAAACCCTGATTATTTGACAAGTTTGTTCACTTCAATATTCAACATTTCACAAATGTACATAAAATAGTTAAAATTATTTAAAACTTGGTTGTGGGACTAACGAATTACCGTGACCTCGGAACGTAAAGGGCTATTGAAGGACACCGTGGATTTTAGTCAGTACAAGTCTGACAGTCTCTCCTGCTCTGCCGTGGGTGAGAGGACTCATTTGATAAGCTTACCAAGATAAAAAAATAATTTATAACATAACCATAAAAAGTGATGTTAATATTGTTCTGTTACGAAACCTGCTATTTACGCATCACAACTGGGAGGCAAAGACTAAACTACGAGTACGTTTATTATGTATGAACCAGTCTGACATACAAGATGAAATTCAAACGAGCGCAAATAATTTTTTATGCGTTTCATGTTAACCCTCTAAAACGCAAAATGTGTAGGAAAGACAGGAGAAATATTTATTGCGAGACTAAAATATGATGGCTGAGGAGAGGCCGGCCGTTGATGTCCATTGTTTCTTTAGTGATAGAAAAACGAATCATATAGACAACTAGCGGCTTGTCGGCTTCGCACGGGTATACTTATCTTTTTTAGCAATAAATATAGCCAGGGTAATTAATCAGGGTGAATGTAGCTTTCCAATGGCGTAAACTTTTTTTTTAAATGGCACAGTTATTTTCAAGTTTATTCATAACAAACATACATGCACACACAAAAGTACTAATCTTTCCTCTTTATGGTATTAGTGTAGATAAAACAGCAATGTATTTCAAAATATAGGCTACTAAAAGTCCCGACTTAAAGTTCGATGTCCATTGCACGTTTTGTTTGCGAAGTAACAATCAATGTTGATAGTTTACCGTCGATGCAAGTTAAAATCTTGACCGTTTGAAAATGATACGTCACCGCAGCCGCAGACATCTTTTTTATCAATAATATTTTATGGGATGAGTTTTTTTTTATAGTATGAGGGATGGGACTGCTAAATATTTATATATTTCTTTTGAAGATCTTAGGGTAATCGAATTTATGCTTTCCGGTTTTTAGGTTTTGTAAAGAAAGTAAGAATTATGGTATGATGTTTACCTTTCTTTGTGATGCACCTGAAAGATATTCCAACCTGAATATCAGATAAAAGCCTTGTCATTTTAGTTCGTTATTGCAAATATCAAATCATCAAATTATAACAACACCCTTGTTTTTTCAGAGGTACCGTAAACTGAGGTTACTTTGATCAATTTTGAACTTTTATTGACTGTAATTTTTGAATATGAGGTTCTAAAGAAATGTATAAAAAAGGTTATTATCGGTTTTTATAGTTCTCTATGAAAAAACAAAAAAAAATTGGTTTTTCAGAAAAAAAAACAAAGTGATAAATAGTAAAATGATTCTGGGGTTACTTTTGAACTCCCCCGTTTTAACATACGTATAGAATCTGAAAGTAGCCGATTAAAGAGTATTGACAGAAAACTTAACTTTTTTGCACGAAACAACGTACAAACCAGCGCACCCTCAAAAAGGATTGTGACAGTTTGCCATTGTTGAAATTCGAAAATCTACTAAAAGTTGTTCCGTTTTACGCAATTTGCAATTTTATGTCGATAAGTAATTTCTATCAAATTAACCCCTTGATTCAAAGTAACGAGTTATAAAGCTCCAGGCTTTTTATTAACTTTAAAAAAATCAGGGACATCGACCTAGGAGTCAAATCTTTGATCTTTTGCTCAATAGTAGAGCATACAACCAATTTATCAAAGCTGACGCCGTGGTGTGTGGTAAGAAAATGACAGTCAGACTCGGCACTAACTAATATTCACCGTGTTCCTTCATTTACTCTTTACGTTTGAGGATTCCGGGGTCGCGGGACCAAGGGATTACCGTGACCTCGGTACGTAAAGGGCTATTGAAGGACACCGTGGATTTTAGTCAGTACAAGTCTGACAGTCCCTCCCGCCCTGCCCTGGGTGGGAGGACTCATTTGATGATCTAGGATAATCGAATCTAAAGACGATAAAATATTGCTTCAGCGGGACTTAGACTCGTTAGTTAAATGGTGTAACGACAACGAAATGAGCTTAAACGTAAAAAAGTGTTTCTACGTGAAATACACCCGGAAAAAGAACAATATTACTAGTTTATATTACGTGGGCACCAACTCTATCCAAGAGGTGAACCAAATAAGGGACTTAGGAGTTGTATTCGATAACGCTTTGACATTTGTACCTCATGTTGACGGCGTCATCAAAAGAGCTTCTAAAATGCTGGGATTTGTTGTGCGGAATGTAGCTGGTTTTAAGCATAGTCGTACAAAAATCATAATGTACAACAGTCTCGTTCGCAGTACCTTAGAATATTGCAGTACAATATGGAGACCTCACTACTCCACGCATATCCTTCGACTGGAGCGAATACAAAAGAGATTTCTCTGGCATCTGGCTTTTGCTACGGGAAATGCAAAAAGGATAAGATCATACGAAGCCCGATTGTCTTATTTTAAGATGATCTCTTTGGAAAAACGAAGGATAATTATTGACTCCTTATTCCTATATAAGCTCTTCAGATGCAAGATTGATTGCCCCCTATTACTATCCAAATTTCAGTTTCGGGCCCCTGCTAGAATCCCTCGTGCTCCAATTACTCCCTTACACCCTCCACTCCGCAGAACAGTACTTGGTGCAAACTCTATCGTTCCTCGTCTTTGCAAATTATTAAATGGCTCCAGTGATCTTGTTGACGTGCATTTTGACTCTTATGCCAGGTTTCATAGAATAGTTACCAGTACCTAATGTAATATCTGATTGTTGTTTTTCAATCCTCTTTTATTTTTGTATTCTTTTTTTCATCACGTAATTTTAATATCTTGTTAATTATAGTTTTAAGTTTAAATTTTAAATTTTAAGGCTTATATTAGTCTAGCGCTTGTAAATTAAAGGGGCATGCGGTGCTAACCTGTAATAAATTGTTATACTAACCCTAGATTATAGTAGATTTATCTTTGACTAGTTGTAGTATAAACAATTGTTGGTTGGTCAATAAAGAAAAAATCAAAATTAAAAAATAAATGATTTTACCATGATAAAAAGAAAAACGTTCCAGGATCACGATTACTGGTTTAGACAATCCCGCGACCAAGGAGCCCAAAGAGGCTACAATAAAACTGATACTACGGACTGAGTTTATGTCAGTCCCGTCCACTAATTCTCCAAACTTATTCAATTGAAATAAAAGTAAAAAGTGCCATGTCAACGATTTCGTTCCCACGTTAATATCGAAAATTAATTTGTTATCGCGAATGTCTACCGACGCCGCCGTACCGATCGACAATTCAATGACTATTCGACAAAGTTGCCAACTGGATATTAACATAAAACATCAAAACTCGCATTAAAGTGTCCAAATTTGGCGTGCCTCCCCTTAAAATATTCCCCCTTGCCCCTGCCTACTGTGCTCATTGAAGCGCGGGGACAACCGGTGAACTTGGAACAAGTTGTAGGAGCTAGAGGGTTTGAGCGAGATCAAGATGTAAACTTTACGTTTTTAAATAGAAGATGTAGATACATGTGGGAATGTGGGATCAGAGTCAAACAGCTTTGTATTAAATACTTTATTTATTTATTTTCAAAAACTAAAATACGACACGTCTTCCTTTTGAATCAAAAACCGCCATCTTCCTATTCATTCTTCGCTCTCGCTCTCACCTCCTATATCCATTAAAACTTATTAATGCTTTAGTTACTTGTTAGCGAGTAGCGAGTTGTTTAATCAATAGTTAAACTAACTTTTGTTAAAATCCCATACATAATTTTAAGAAATGTATATTATGATATAACAAAAACTCAGTTTAACTAGTGATCAAGAAAATTCAAAGTTTGGGCAAATTATGAAGAAAATCTGGAAGCAGTTCCCGATATCCGACAATGAAATATCTGTTAATGTACAACGTTCGCTGTCACATAGAGACCCGTAGAGATTTCTAAAAACTTATAACCGATAATCATGTCTTAATAATTAAGTACATCATGATTACATTAAACAATAAATTGCTAAAGTACGAAACGACCTGCCACCACATTCAATATTTATTTAGACTGCCAAGCTTGTAAAGGCTGTCAAAGTCAAATAAGAAACTTCCAAACTTTCCTAATTTATTTGTAAAATGCATTTTCCCTTTCACCTTTCTTCTTTAACTTACACCACTTTGGAACAATGCCTATATATTATTCAGCTACATCGAAATACTTGAACAATATAATAATTATCATTTATCGTTGCAGGTTTTATGTCGTGGAAGAGATCGGGGGACAAACGCGCTGCTAACTCGAGAAACACCGCTAAAATAAGAAAAATAGCGTCGTCATCTTTCATAGTTACGACTTTTTATACTTACTCTTTTGTTTTAGAGAAAATTGAATGTGGCTTTGTATTGTATTCTTTTGTTCTATAACTAAACTTTATGCTATTGTTTGCAACGATTACATTTTGTAGAGTCATCAATCATCATCCCTTAGAATAAGTGGCTAGTTGAAGATATATCAAGTCTGCTGGAAAAGATTTATTTTTGGAATAAGCATTACCTTTGTACTCCTGTATCTGTATTAATATATCTTGTATATGTTTTCTGTCGGTACACAAATAAATAAATAGCTGTAAATATTTGGGAATGAATAAAAATAATGATGGTGAAATACAATAGTGAACTATTAACGGCTAAGTTAAGTAAGAAGACAAAAAATCGTAGAATTAATTAATCAGCGTAATTAACTAAAAGCAATCATATTTTAATCTAACCCTCATGCTAAACCCCAATAAAAGTATGTTTGCTATTGCGGGAATGTATTAACTTTCCCGAGACTCTGACATAACTCCTAAATAAGTCCTTATATACATTTCAGGAACAAATAAAGAGCAAATGAATGGTCCTGTTTTCGTCTCCACACGCCACGCAACTAGTACCACTTAAGATACTTGCGTCTGAATCAGTTTGATTGCCAAGTGGTCTCACGGCGCACTAAAACGGCTCATTAAGGGATATTTACCAGACGATTTGCTCGTACGCGTACGAACGTACGTACGTAGCCACGTAGGTACGTTCGTCTGGAACAGACAATGCCTCATCAAGTGAGGATTAAGAACTTAATAGTTTGTGGGAAAGTGCAGCGGCCAGTACTTACGTCCTTCGTGATATGGGGAACTACTTGTATAAGTAAACCTGTGTTGATATGAAAACAACCGGTTAATTTTGCAAGTTCCGCTACTATGATCAGCCTTAGGCATTGGTCGAGGCCATGCTGTGTGGCGAGACGGAATGGGAAGCGGTCGCCTCCATCGGCGAAGCAGTCATGCTGGCAAAGGAGGAGGCGGGCGCCCCGAGGGAAAGGACAGCGTCCACCTCACAACCCAGCCGCCGCCGGAGACGCCCACGGCATCGGAAATCGCCTGGTTTCCAGCCACCGTAGGCGCGGGCATGGAAATAGTGCGTAATGGGTGACTCGGCGTCTGATCATGGACCATGCCTGGGTCGACTGCGCGTCGAGTTCCACGCGCGCTTCATAGCTGTCAGCAATCTGACGGAGCCCCTTTTAGAGGGCCAAAGCTTGCCGGGGTCGCGGGTCTGTCTCATCAGGTAACCGTGGATTTTACTCAATACAAGTCTGACAGCCCCACCGTCCCGCCTGGGCGGGAGGAAGAATTTGATGAATTTAAAAAAAAAATGATCAGTCCTATTCAATAATTATACAGCTGAGATCGTACATAATATTGTGTTTTAGGATTTCATAAATAAGTAGTTTAAATTAAGCATAATGTTACTACAATATCTTTACTGTTAAGTTTTCTTTCATTTTATCAGACAACTTCATTTTCAAGGTAAAGTTGTGTCGTTAAAACTTGTTCGATTGATTCATCCATTCCTTGAAGAGTTCATCTATTAATATGAGAGGTTGGTGCCAGGAAACTTACCACTATTACCTTTGATAAATACTAGGGTCATTCGAATTCAATTTAAATCAGTTGAAACCAACTGGAAACATTTTTCCAAATCGAATCGTTTTTGAAGAGACATTGACTTTGAATAAAAATCTACTCAAAGTTACATATGAGTTTTATTTTTAGTAAAGTGTTTAGTGATTGCAAATTCACGTCTGAGCCAAACTTCGACAGACTCCGATGTAGCCAGACAACGTATAGGTCGATCGTTATGCAAATTTCAACCCTTAACTTTGTGCACTCCGCACGGTTTAATCGCTGAAATTTTCTGAAAACTTTCCACAAGAAACTGCCGAAAATCGAAGGGTGAATAAATTTAAAAACCTCTTAATGCTTAGTGGGTGGCGAAAACTTTATGTTTACGCCAATACTCGTAATACATTTTTTTCCTAATCTAAGTAAGAGCTTTCCGGTATTTGGGATATTTTTTAACAAGTTCATAAACTTCCTTGAAGGGTTCGAGTCTTAATTTATTATTTACAGAGTTAAAAGCGTCTGCGAGCTCGTTTTGATTCGATCAACTTCTTTGAAAGTTATGGATTTGGGGAAAATTAATTGGAATTTTTTGGATGGATGTCATAAAGTGAATATTTATTTAATGCGTGAATCAGGGTGTCGTGTTACGGAGGGTATTTGTTTAGGCTCGCATCCCCCATGGTGTCGACACGACAATACACTTTGCACTCTCCCCTCGCTAAAACAGAGATTGACAGGAGTCAGTGGCTCGAGCCACCGGGTGTCACTGGTATTTAACTAAAGTGCAATACCTATTTAATCACGGTTGACGTCAAATGGGCACAGTCGTGAATCTCATCGCTTTATAATTATTTAAAAAACCTCCATTTAGATATAGGATTTTAGATAAAGGTAGTTTTTTTTTTCATTTTTAGTTACACTTTTCAAACACAAAGATATCGATCACTAACTCGACATAAGTCCATCGTGTAAAAATACTTTACTACAATTTTAGACTTAATCGCCGTTTTGAAACCTCACAACAACCCTAAAACTACATATACCTATCAAAAGGCCATTACAATCTCAGCTCAACAATAAAACACAAAATGAAGGCAGGCAGTCATCATCCCTACTCCCTACCGGAAGTTTAAGCTCCAACATCAGAGCAGAACGGATCCAAATACATATTCTACAAGTTAACGTACGGACCGAGACGAATCTTCGCATAAAGTTTACGATCCACCGCGTTGCAGGAAGAAGGGGATCTGTGACGTCAGACAATGGCGGACGACTCGACGCGACGCAACGTGACGTGTGACGTCAACTCATGCGCTCATCGTGTCTACTTCCGCGGAACGCTCGCCACTTTGCTCTGACAAATGATGTAGCCCCATCATTTGTTTCGGTGTTTCTTATGTGAATGTTCAAAGGAATGCTGGGTTTGATTTTTGTTCCTATTTTTGTAGTAGTCTGTACGACAATCAAAAAAAAAAACTTAAAAATATAGAAGTAACAATATGAAAATGAAAACATGTTATTCTAACTGAATATCTACTTGGGACGAGCTGGATAAAAGTAATAACCAGTGGTCCACTTTGACCCTGGATCGAAGTAACTGCAAGTCATTGGGAGAGACTTTTGCCCAGCAGTGGGATGATGTAAGCTAGTATCAGTATCCACTTGCCTAAAAACAGAAATAAAGAGTGTCTTTGAATTTGCGATTTCGGGATAACGTAACAAGGGATAAAAAAGTCCCTAATTACGTGATCCCGAAATAACTCTAACCCAAATCACTCGGTCCCTAATCAGCGGTATTCTTAAAAACTCCCATCTAAAACCAGATTAGAACACAAATAATTATATACGATCAAATTGGGAACGGAATGAAAATAGAATTTCCGTGCCGTGTTCTCATTTAACGAAATATTTCCAACAATGTTTAAAATTCATCGACTAGTTATCGCTTCTTTTTTTTTTTCGTGGTAAAATCTACAAATAAGTCCTCCCACCCAGGGCAGGGCGGGACTGTCAGACTTGACTGACTAAAATCCACGGTGTCCTTCAATAGCCCTTTACGTACCTGGGTTACGGTAATTTGTGAGTCCCGCGACCCCGGCAGGCTTTGGCCCTCTACAGGCCCCGTCACTATGCTGACGCTTACGAAATTTAGACATTTGAGTTCGCGACTTTCATTATCACCATTATAAGCCTGTATTCGTCCACTGCTGGACATAGAGGCCTCTCCCAATACATGCTATTGAGCCCGGTCTTGAGCTTTTCTCATCCAGCCTCTGCCGGCTAATTTTCTTCAAGTGCTACATAACATCAACTGTTCTTTTAACCAATGCAATGAAATTTCTCAATACAATTCCAAGTCACACAAATCTCAAAAACTTATCACTTTCCATAATTCACGCATCGTTTACCTAATGAAATACACTAAATCACAAACACATCTTCAAACAAAAGTACTCAAGCACTATCGTGCAAACGAGTGCGTTAAAAGCACAATTTGTTATCTTTTGTGTGCAAAGTACTACATTGTGCAAAGATTGAGTGTGCGTATAAAAGATATGAACTGGGATGTGCTGAAGAATGCGGGATGTTTGTGGAAACAATGGAATCATTTGTATTTGTAAATAATGTTTCCGTCCAGATATTTATTTATTTATTTTATTTAAACTTCATGCAACACAAATGGTACATAGGCGGACGTAATGCCTGAGGCATTCTCTATATAAACGTGTCTGCGAGGATTGGCAGAATTATTATTAAGCAGTAAATTACGAACTAATTTAAATGTAGAATTCAATTCTAGACGGCTTTACTGAAAAGCTATAAGATTTACCTCAATAAAAATTTAAAGTGTGTTTATTTGTATCGCTTTTATGTTGAAACGGCTGAACCGGTTCAGCTATTTACCCCCTGTGTCTCTTCTGGCAGGAAGTAAAGTAATTTTAACAAAAAAAAAATAAGTTAAAAATAACTAAAACCCGACTACGAAAAAATCGCGCACTGAAAAGTATAAAACAAGAACAAGCCGTGGTCGTATGCCACCTACGGTTGTTTCACACAATCTTTATTGGCTAGGTGGATACGACCACGGCTTGTTCTTGTTTTATACTTTTCAGTGCGCGATTTTTTCGTAGTCGGTACATACAAACATACATACATACAAACAAACATACATACCGGTCAAAATCATAACCCTCCTTTTGGCTTTGCCGTAGTCGGGTAAAAATAGCCAATTTTCATCAAAATATTTAAAAACCACTTAAGCTCATCCTAAACTGCTCAACTGTGTTAATGCAGGGAGCATTAACACAGTTGAGCATCCCTTATGTGTGGTTCAAAGTAAAACTATATCGAGGTAAGTACCAATTAGTATCACTTAATTCAAATCAAAACTTCAAAATAAAATTAATCTTATCAAAAAAGAAACATCATAGCTTTTAAATTCCTGCTCAACTGTGCCCGCTATTAGTATAAAAGCCGTAAGATCGTCAAGGACAGTTGTTCACACGGAGAGCTCCTGAACTAAGTGCCCTCCAATTAAGACCTGCCTCCATGAGTCTACCTTGTGGCTCTGTGTTTTTTAAAAACTGTGAAGGGAGTTTCTTTTTCTCAGATCTTTTGTTGCTATGTGATTGTGCTTGTGTTTTTATTTTAGTTTTTTTCTGTATCTGTGTGTGCCATAGACAATCAACAATCATATCAAAATAAAACCTTTTTACCAAAAAATTAAACCAACGAAAGATTGAACTGAAAAGCATAAAATAAATTTGGAGGTAGCGCCAAACAAACAAACATGTTAATTGATTATTTTGAAGTGAAGAATTGAGCTAGGTTGATCTTCGCTGATTATTTTTGTGGCGCCGCCTAAAAATTTATTTCATTCTACGAGTATTTTGTTTTTAGCTTTTCTGTTTTGTACCATGATTAGAATGTTAAATACATGGAGAAACACTTCACTTTTGTCATTGTTAACGTAACCGTCACGATAATTACTGTTTTAAATGTTGAGGACCTATTGGAACTGAAGAATGCACTCTCAGACCGTCGACGACAGTCAAATCCCAGCTATATCTAAAGTTCTCATCATGATGAATGAAATGACCCCAAACACGAGAAAAAAATACTGTGAGGGAAAAACATTTTTTTCTTTCATTTTTTACAACATCTACCTAAAGGCCCATGCAACTTTTAGTATGGACCTTGTCATAATTTTGTTTTCTTTTCACCTGTGATTAAATTTTGACCACAATTAGACTACTACTTGAGAAGTCCATAGAAAAAAAAATTGTGGCAGTAATTAAATTTCTTAATTATTGCCACAATTTAAATTTTGACTTATAGGCCATTTGAATTCTATTCCTCATTTTTGATTAATGGGAATTCTGTACACTGTATAAAACCACAACAGTGTTTTGTTTTTTCTAAATGTAATTCTGGTTGAATTGGATTTTGAATTAAAGAATGGCAATCTCAATTGGAATTAAAACTCGTTCTGAATTCGTTTCACGCTATAGACTTCTGAAACCTATAATTTTTCCAATTTCATTTAAATTTGAAGAAAATACGTCTTCTAGATTTATATTATCTTTCCTAATCAATAATCCTTTCATGAACTCGTGTGCTCTACTCAATAAGGTTACGAAAAAGTCCCTCACTCACTAACTAAATCCCGTTTTTTATACAAGAGCCTTAATAATATGTATTGCATTCCAATAATCAATATTATGATTTGTATATTTTCAGAACAATCTTCTAAAAATAAAGGTCACAAGCTTACAAACTGATATCTTTCTAAATGGAATGCTAGTATAAGTAAACCGATCACGATCTCAATTGAACCACAGGTATCAGACCCGGAACATAAAATCTAACGTACCATGAATACTTACTGACCTACATGAATACTAAAACTGGAACGATTCCAACATCCCTATTAAACAAAAGACAATCTAATCACAAAGAATATTAAAGGAAGGAAAAAGCGAAGGTCTACAAAAAAAATCAACGAAGAAATTCTTCGTCGGAATTCACTTAGCGTTTCGAAATTCATGTCGAGATATCACTAAATAATTTGGCTGGTATCGCTACACGATACGGCGTGTACTACTCGTTCCCTGACCCAAATACTAGGTATTCAAGTATTAAAGCTAGGGTTGGACCGGTCGAGACGATTGCATTGTTTAATAATTGAGACTGCGTTCCTACGGTGTGCCGTGGGCCGGTACAAGTGAAATACGCAAGCAGTGTTAAGAATTTATTGTGAGACGGAAATACTGTTTTCGTTTCGTTTGGATTTAGTATGTATGCGTTTGAAATTACTACGCCTTTACGAATGAAAAAGAGTCCTCACAATTTAAAGCAAGAAACAGCATTAAAAATATTGTTATAGGTTCGTTTTCTTTCGGAATAGAGTCCAAAGAAATAGCACTATGTTAATGAGTAAAACACTATTTCCCGCGAGTGAAGTATCCTACTTTGAAATCTCTCGCATTATATGCGTTATCTATACATATAATAAATCTGTAGAAGGGTCAATTCTGTATATTGAAAATATTGAAAAAATAAATAGCGGGGGGTGTTGCTGGATCGATACCAAACCCAAATATGTGATTAAAAAAAATTTTGTCTGTCTGTCTGTCTGTATGTGCAGGCATTACGTGAAAACTAACGGTTCGATTTCAATGAAACTTGGTATAATTATACCTTATTATCCTGGGCATAAAATAGGATACTTTTTATCCTGGAAAAATACGTAGAAAAAAGAATCTTATTTTTCAATACAGAACTCGAGCTCAACGGCAGTAGCTCAATAGAGGGATCTCCTTAATAGGCTTAGCCGTATTTGGGTCCAATAGATATTTATAAGATGTCATTGTCAGAGTTACTCAAAATAGAGAAATAAACCATCCACGCGAAAACCGACATTCGCGCGGACGGAGTCGCGGGCGGAAGCTAGTTTGTAATAATATTCCAGAATCAAAATAGCTTTTATATTTTAAGGGGCCCTGCTCTAGAGGGCCAAAGCCCCAGAACGTAAAGGGCTATTGAAGGCCACCGTGGATTTTAGACAATACGAGTCTGACAGTCCCTCCCGCTCTGCCCTGGTAGGACTCAATTGATGATTTAACCACGTAAAAAAAACCATATTATTTCAAATGTACCTTTCTATTCTATTAATTTACTTTAGAGGATCATGTGGGGGGAATTTGTCTTTATGTTATCTTTATAAAATCGCTGATTCCTTATGACTCGATCCACGTGTAACAATTTTACCAGTTTCCGCTCAATTCTATCGAAGAAATCCTCTCGTAAAGAAGAGGTGTTATGGTTATTATCTCTTTAACCTATTTACTGTTTCATGAGGAACATACTCTTTTGTGCAGTCCTCGTTTCTTGGCACCTATTAAGTTTTTGAAAAACTGCTGGTATCTTCGACTTTCCTGGTTTTAAAGTACTCGTATTTTTTGGGAATGATAATTCAATATTTTGAATAGGTAAACCAAGCGTGTGAGATTTTTTTTAAAACTTTTTCTTAAGTTGTACCTAATACTTACTTAGGTTCGGTGGATGCAAAATATTGTTTCGGTTGAAGTATCTATGAGTAGTGGTCCTCAATATCCCAGTTTACTTGTAGTGCCTCCAATACTAAACATAGGCCTCTTACAAATTGTTTCAAACTTCAGTCATGTACGGCCTAAAGTCGGGATAGCTTATCTATTGTCCGCAGCCTTGAAACTTTCATCAAGGCCTATTTATTCAACAAATATTATCGCTTTCAGATGAAGGATTAAATAAACAAAACAACAGCTTCCAAATGTTTACTTTAATTCAAAATTTGAAATCACTACTTAATTTTCTTATCTAAACAATACAGTATCTATTTGGTTCATTAATATTTATTTATATACAGCTAATAATGTTTTTCAAACATACTCTTTAGTAAAATATTAAGCTTCCCTAAGTTAATCTCAATACTGATTAAAACATACTGTAGTGTTCACTAAAGTACCAAAAATTTGCTAAAAGAAAATTCTCGCTTAAAAGTGAAGAAAATATTAAGAAATCTAAATAGAATAAGAAAACGACGTTATAAACAATAGCATTGTTAAAAGTAAATAAATAGCGCTCATAATATAATAACAAGCGTTGGGTTTGAATAGATGGCAAATACAAAGAAACCACAATGTGAGATTGTTATGAACCAATTAAAAACAATCACTTAAATACAATAGAAGTAGGAAAAACAAACAAGAGAAACAACGATGACATAATTGAAAAGTAAGTTCAAATATTTTCTCAAAAGATTGACTCAATAAAGGAAGTGGAAGAAACATTTTCCTCTATTCAAACTCAACAATTGTTCCACATTTCTTTATATTTCTTTCAGTTGGTAAAACAACGCCTTTCTACAACTGTTGCACAATCAATCCTACCCATTTCCCTGAACACCCGCGACAAATTGACTAACATGTTCACGTCGTTATTTCTACACAACCATAAATTCAATATGTTTTCTGTAGGAGAACAAGTATTGGAGAAATAATAATAGTAAGAACAAACTTTCAACTTCTCAGCTAACAGTCTCCAGTCGTTCCCTTTCGCAGTCTGTGAGTCCAACAGTTTACAAAGTATCACTCTGTCCGACTTAGTCAACACATTAGTCCGGTAATTATTGTCAACGCTAAAGTAGCTCCTAAAGCTGTGATTCTTATACACGAAGTCATACCTACCCTCCTTCTTAGTCAGAGAGGAATAATTGAACGGGTTCTCTAATATATTAACAGTCTCTACACTCGCACAACTGAATCTCTTACAGTTGATGTTAAAATTCAAGTCGTTAGTCTTGAAATTGAAATTGACAGAATTTGATTGCTTTTGCTTCTGGTAAACAGACACGTTCAGCTCTAGACAGTTTATTGAATCTGTTTGCTGCAGAACAAATATACAATGCAAAGATCTGATTGCCATGTTCCAAACTTGTGAATACGACAGTTCCTGGTATTTACCTCCGGACTGCACCTTCCAACCGACTCCTACATCTCTAATATTAATACATAAATCAGAACAATTCTCTTGAAAGTAAATTGTTTTTGGATCACAGAGCAGAGAGCCGCCTGACCTCTTTTCACTTTCGAAGCAATCGTAGAAAGCGTAAGGAGTATCGTTAAACACATGAATCTTTAAACTGTAGTAGCTATCGTCCATTCTCTTAGATATAAAGAGCGCGAGTTTGTACAACTTGGCGTCTAGACCGCTGAAACTTCTGCCGACTAGAACGAAGTCGCTTAGAAATTCGCTCACTAGGTAAACTTTCGAAGGGTCGACTTGTGCGAACAGGGGGCTCCCGGGCGTTTCCTGGCCCAAAGTCAAAACTTTTCGCCACTCCCTCGAGTTGATTTCTTCGGGCCTTTGGAGGATCGAGAGAAGCCAGCTGGTGTTCTTCAAAGCGGCGCAATGCGGGAAGGACAAAACCACACCCTTGCTGAAGTGAAAGTTTTTGGGTCCGCAACGAATAACTGGGCTTAGTTGAGTTTCACCTGTCAAAGAAAAAAAAAATAGTCATGTTTTTACGCGCAAAGTTTATATTATTTTTTAAACACAGATAACGCTGAATATGATAAGATACTATCGGAAAATTAATGCTACTACATACGATAAATCGTCTACATAGTTGGCCATCTTTCGTATTCCATACAAAACAGATAGAATACAGCCAAGCCATTGTAATCCTACGAATATCTAATAACCTACTGCTTTAACTATGTACGACCATATTTGGAGGTAATCAATTGTGACCTGGCTCCAAAATAACACTGCCAGGTTGCCGACAAAGCAACTTATAGGTCGGAACAGCCTGACATTTGAGATTTAGGTCAGACCACGGCTCAATGTAATCCTACTTCATTCTGAAATGTATTAAGCACAACTTTCTTGCGACGCCTTTATGTATTACAGGTGTTCAGATGGAACTGGTACTTGAAGAGTTTGGGATTTAGAGTGTTTGCAGTTAACAGCTTGTGAAGTAAAAGTCACTTTTAGTGTGTTTACAATGTTCTGACTTAACTCTTGTTTGTGCTTATCGGATCCTTAGATAGACCTACCCAGACTTTATAATAAACCAAAATTATTACACATCTGTTTTTTATGTATAATTGATATTTCTATGGCTAAAATGGCAGTCAATGGTGTTCGTTAACATGAGAATGGACAGCAAAAAAGTAACTACTTTCATAAATAACAAAATTCTAAAATATGAAAGATTTAATAGTTTGTGAAAGCAACCAAGATATTAAGTTAGTTTGACTAAAATCTAGCCGTGTATGAAACTTTTTAAGGGTAAGCTTAATTTACCTGGAATTAACATAATTATTCTTAAAACATAAAATTGAGTGTTACCTCACTTTCACAAAATCTGACGTTATTAATAAGATTACGTTAAATTCACTTTCAAACTAAACCGAACCCCTATTTTAAACTGGTTCTAAATCTAGCGCACTGATCGCGATTCCCAATCCAGTAACGAGGTCAAAAGGCCTAAACTTACCTTCTTGCAGCAGCGGCCTATTCCAATCGTCGTCTGCGACCTCAATCGAGAATAACTCTTCACCCTTATCCACGACTCCATCAGGAATAAACAAGCTTACTCCACATTTATTAAGATTCAACCAATCACCATCCGCTGCAACTATTTTTGAAGTAGCTACATCTATGTGCTTAGCGAAGAATTTTGAATCTACTGATGCATTGTTTTTCAGCGATGGCGACATCTCTATACTTTCATTGCCATACGACGAACCGGCTGCAAGGAAATGTTCTGGTATAACGTAAACCAATTACGGTAATTTTGTCATTATTAAAGCTAATAAAGCTAAGAGGCATTGGATTGAAGATGTTAACCATTGTGCTTTCTGCGCTCGAAGTTAATATTATATCTCAATCCAAATTCGATTAGTTTTCTTGGACCGCTGCTTGTGATCGGACAAATTTCAGACTAGGACTGACAAATTCGTCGTAGATTGGTTACAGCCAAAGAGCAAGATTGCGACTGAAATACATTATTATTTTCCGGCATAAATGAACAAGATTATGAAATTGAACGAACAAATGAAATCGAATTTAGAATATGTCGGATTGGTGTTGAAAATAATTTTAATGATAGTGTTTTGCAATCTGGTGCCTCTCTAAGGTGCATAGAAGAACTCACAGCTCAAAAAGCAACTGGAGTCAGATCGGTCTGACTCGACGCTGTCCTTGCAAGCGTAATTCCTTTCGCTTCCGTTTCTTTCAGTTCTTACCTCGTGGTCTATAGGCGTGATGTAGCTGCGAATTAAAAATTATGTTAGAAATAAAATTAATTCTTTGTTGAGAAATTATGTAAATACTCGTAAACGATTCGGTTTGTACATGTTTTATGAATTATGTAGTTTACAGTTTACATTCTTTGTTACTGGCTTGTTTTTCTTTTTTATTTATATATTATACTAAAGAATACAGTATGAGCCAAAAAAATAAATTCGTTCTTTTAAGAGTGTATGAAACAAAAAAAGGAGAACAATGCATTTTGAATCTAATGCTTAATGAAAGAAAACTTCGTTTGTCATTTCACAAAGCTTATCTACTCGCAACCTCCAGGGTCCCAATTAATTCACTAATTCCATCTCCAAGGACCAAATTGGTCCTTCCACAGTCTTAACAATAATCCCTTCTGCTTCACCCACCTGTTAGCTAGCTGCGGTACTTCATACAAATGCTCGTGTCGTGTGTTTGTGGATGTGCTCATATGTCTGTGAGTCCGTCGAGAGTCTATCGTTTGAAACTCTTCGTGAATGGTCAGGTCCGGCTGATTGGTTAGAGTTCTCTTTATCACGTTGCCGAAATAATTTGAACCTGTGAGATAAAAGTTAAAGGAGTGGAAAGGACAGTTAATCCAAAAGAATAATAATTTACAAAAAAAAAATTGATACGCAAAGGCGAATTGTAAAACTTTTATAGAAAGATAAAATCGATTGCGATTAGGACTTGTGAGTTCCTGTATCCGACTCTCAGATCTCTAGTGGCCTTACGAACTAAACTATCTCTGTCAAGCTCAGCAAGGGCAAATTCTGCATTCTATTTTAAAGTCTTATGGTGAATTTGCGCCGTCTATTGTAGAAGTGTCAAACTACTCAATATTTATTAAATCACATGTTTTTTTTTTTTTTTTTTTATCGTGGTAAAATCATCAAATGAGTCCTCCCACCCAGGGCAGGGCGGGAGGGACTGTCAGACTTGTACTGACTAAAATCCACGGTGTCCTTCAGTAGCCCTTTACGTACCGGGGTCACGGTAATCTGTGAGTCCCGCGACCCCGGCAGGCTTTGGCCCTCTACAGGCCCCGTCACTATGCTGACACTCCTTGAGGCGCGCGTGGAACACAACGCGCCGTCGACCCGGGCATGGTCCATGGTCGGACAGCGAGTCGCCCATTACTCGCTGCCCGCATGCCCGCGCCTACGGTGGCCGGAGATCGTCTTGCGACGTCCGTCGCCGTGGGCGTCTACCACTGCGGCTGGGGTGGAGGGAGGACGCTGTCCTCTCCCTCACGCGGCCCGCCTCCTCCTTCGCGAGCATGACTGCTTCGCAGAAGGAGGCGACCGCTTCCCACTCCATCTCGCCCCGCAGCATGGCCTCGACCAATGCCGGGCGCGAGAGGTCTCCGCCTATCGCCGTCGTGAGGACACGGCGGTGCTCTGCCCAAGCGGGGCAGTCCTGCACCGTATGCTCCACCGTGTCCTCCGGACGATCCTCGCAGTGGTGACACCCAGGCGTTTCTTCCCTCCTTATAAGACACAGGAACCTCCCGAAACTTCCGTGTCCGGTGAGGACCTGCGTCATGCGGTAGGTCAGGACGCCATGACGCCTATCCAGCCACTCCTCAAAGAGGGGTCTTACCGCCGCGATTGCGGCGTGCCCGATTAAATCACATGTTGGAGAAAAATTGAATCAGAAGGGACATACATACTAAGTCAAGGCAAGGCAAGATGAATAAATAAATGCCAATAAATTACCTGAAGGTGGTTTCACATACGGAGAAGTGTCGTTCATTTTTATTTTAATATATTTGATTCCCAATATAATCACAACTATAAATATAAGGAAAGCTATCGACAACGCAAGAAACAAAGGCCAGTATGAAGATCCTGCGAAAAAAAACTTAATTTTAAATTGTGAACAATCTATTGTTCAATATTTTCAAAAATATCATTAAACATTAAAGATTTCATGTCATGAAGTTGACAAAGAAACATTACAATGGAAATAATGAAAATAACTTACCATCGTTGATATCAGACTTGGAAGTCCTCACACACAAAGGACATTGAGCAACTTGGTAGTCAATACCTCGACAGGCATTGATACTGAGACATCGTCTTCTTCTAGTTCGGAGGCAGTCCAAGTCGCATCTCGACCATTCTGACCACTGGGACCAACGACCTGGAACAATATGTAACTGTCTTAGAACGCAGCATGTTTCAGGAAGATGTGGACATTTATTTAACACTTCTTTTCGTATTTACGAAGTTGGTCGTGTTGGGAAAATTGTTCAGAGTTATATTTTATTTATTTATACTACATCGTTTTATGACATTGATTATTGATTTTTAGAAAAAGTTGAAATAAAATTAAGACTAGTCAAACAAATGATCCTTTGGTTTTCTTACAATAATAATGATTCATAGTTCTTAGTATTTATTGTTTTGTTACCTAGTATCAGATCCGGTGATTCATCTGCCAACTCATCTAGTTCATCTAAATGAGAGAAAAACAAATTAATTAATTCTTTACACGTCACACGTTTCATAATACATACGTTAATATGCCAAAAACATACGAAAAACAGAAATAACAATTAAACAAGTAATGAGCGATGAACGCATGGAAATATTTTAAATTATAAAAATGTTAGATCCCACTAACTGGAATATTTATATACAAAATGTTATAAATGCTTTTATCTACTATCATGCTATTAATCCTCTATAAAAGAACCTATAACAATTAGCTTATTGCCAACATTAAAACACTCAATGATATAATGAACATTATATCATCCAAACGCGTGTTATAATGAATTTCAAAAAAAGAACATTCTCATGCAATGACATTTTCACCACCAGATCGCTAAAATTTTGTGGGTTTATCACACTCGGCTACGCCTCGTGTGATAAACCCACATTCGTGTTTTAATACCCCTGATTATACAACAGTTGCATAAATAACTATTATAAGTAGACCAGTAAGTTTTTTTCACATACCTATATCACAATCCAGGCATTCCTGCGTTTTCTGTACATTGGGCCCTATACAAGGTTGGCCTCCATTCAGAGGCCGTGGTGCAGTGCAAGTCCTTTCCCTCTTTCTCCCCGAGTGGCCCTCCCTCCCCTGGTCATCACAGAAGCAGTCGGTCCAAGCCGACCATGTGCTCCAACCACCGTTGACTAAGGTAAGGGATATTAATAGGTACTTGTAATGTATACAATGAAAATAAAAATAATGAGTTGCTTGTCATGGGTATGTATTTATACAATAATCAAGTACATATTACGAAGGAAGTATAGTTCTATCCTAAGCATACGTGCAGTTCATAATTAAATAAATTGTGATTTAATTTTTTTACTTATTTAGATGACATAATTATTGGCAAAGATAAAATAAATGATTAAATTCCTGAAAATGGACTAAAAGAGAAGAGTAAATAAGTACAAAAGCTTCAACTTTATTTCAAAAGAACAAAATAAGTGAATATGAGTTGGAATAGTAACATACCGAAAACTGTCAGCAAAGCGGGCTCGGATATCCTTTTCCCCGCTAAATTTTCAGCGACACATGTGTAGTTCGCCATGTCCTGAAAATTGTTTCACAATTGAAATCTGTCCGGACCCAGTGCCCGTAGAATTCACTTCTTTGTTCACTTGGTTAAAGGAATTTTTAGGTGTCATATTCATGCATGCTTTTTTGGAAAATGTGTTTATAAAATAAGATTAAAATCAAAATCGTACGCATAATGATTTTGGAAATTCTATTTACACGCGCTTAGGCTATTATTTATCTAAATTTTGTAACGGTAGTATGTTCTAGAAAACCGGTTTGAATAAAAACTGGTACTATGCTACGTTATCGTTTAAGTAATAGTTATAGGGCTTCGTTAAGAGACACTTAACTAAAACCAAACAGAACATTATTTACTCGAAATCAATAGTGTACGTTTCAAAACTCACTGTAAACGAACTCACCAATAACGTAGCTTGTTTAATTTGCAGATCGCCTTCCTTGGACACCTGCACGTTATCATCTTCGACGACCGGGGCTCCATTCTTGAGCCAGTAGATCTGTACAAAGGGGGCGGCTGGGGGAGGCTCACAGCGGAATGTCACCGTCGTGTACTGTTTGACCAGCTGCGATTGCGGAGCCACAGAGAAGTGCTTCTTTATGTCTAGAATATTTTGTGATTATTAGTTTATTATGACTGACTATGCGACAGGCTTCGAGAAGAGAAGGAGCTGATAAGTGTTTTCAATAGAACACAGTTATCAGGGCCGTGTTCATATTTTTAGGGAACGTCAATTTAAAACGAGATGCGGGATTACGTACAACTACCAATAATGCATATGACACCGTCTTCTGTTGTTATAATGATCTCACTACAATTGTTCTTGGATTATTTTGACTTTATGTTTGCTTTGTAGTATGACTAGCAACCCGTGTCTTCTTTATACGAATACAATGTAGGTACTGATGAGGCAATCTCACAACATTAAGGTTTCTTTGCTTAATTAAGTTCGAAATGACTAACTGATAACGTTATAAGAACTAGAGTTATACTGATACTAATTTTTATTTATTTAGTTATACTGATGATAATAGATATCCTCTGTGATTGTTCATTGTTTTGAGATCTTTGACTGACATGGCGCTATAAGATTATCCTTTTTATAAAATTTTGTTAAAGGAACTATTTAATAAAAAGACAAAAGACACATCAAAATCTTTTAAGTAATATGAATATTATAAACATTAATCTTCTGAAATAATTTATCTTAACACATAATGGTCAAAACCACATCATATAAACAAAATGACATAACTTAACTTGATTTTTTTTTGTGTATGGCATCTCGCAGGTCGACCTCTATTAGGTCGTGTACTGCTCAACCGAACTTTTCTGTGGATGCCTTAAGATTTTAAGGTCTCCAGCCAGGGCACTTAAATACATATTCCTGCTTAAATACTAATTTTACCATTGAATTAATAATCGTAGTAAAGGTATCAATTTTGTATTATGTAATTTTTGTTTTTTTATTATTATAAATTGTTGATATAATCTATATATATAAAAGGAGAACTGACTGACTGACATATCAACGTACAGCCGAAACTATTGGGGCTAGGAATGTGAAATTTTGCACACGGCTTCCTATTATAATGTAGGGGAGCACTAAGAAGGGGTTTTTGCTAATTTAACCTTTAAGGGGGTAAAAAGGGGGAATTAGGAAAGTACGTAACCCACGCGGACGAAGTCGCGGGCAAAGTGCTAGTAATCCATATACGAGTATGCATATACTAAACAAAACGAATGAAATAAACTATTCTCTTTTCTAAGATATTCTTGACAAAAGGGGACAACTAGTACCTTATATTTTATCGCAGTAACAACTGTTTGGCTGCCAGCCCAAAGATTCACTTAGCTAATGAATACGAAAGCAGATCACGTCAATAAGAATCCAACATCGAGACAAAGATGTTTTTATAAAGCGTTGTATTGGGTTCAACATGGTAAATTATCTTGACAGTAAAAAAAAAGTTAGCAGCGTTAATTTATTAAACAATTGTTGACATGAATGTACGACCGATTGCTTCTGAGTTGTGTTAAAAAATTAATCAACACAGTAGTATTTTTTAAGTTAAAAACAAGCATTCTAATTATTCGTTTTCTTTCTCAAATTTTGACAGGCACAGATAATTACCAAATACAATGACTTCTTGATCTTGTTTAACATAGAAAGAACATCTTATAAATACTTACAAGCCAGTTCAATAGTTGCAGGCTGACTTCGAATGTGCCCCCGACTGGTCCAAGCAAAACAAGAGCACTGATACTTGTCACTCCCGAAGTACTCCTCCACGTTTTCCCTCGTCACTTTGCACTCTCCCTCTATAATCCTCACCCCAGTTTGAGGATCCACAAACTCGAAGTTAAGCGCTTGCGTTTGTACTCCGTTGCATTTGAAAAATACCTTTGGTTTTAAGAAATGGTAGTGTTAATTTTATGTTTGTATTTTTGTATTGAGAGTAGTAGTTAATTATATAATTATCAGAACCTTAGAATTACCAATGTTGTAAATATCAAGTGCGTGTACGGTAACGGCATTTCATACAAACTTTTAAGACTTTATTTTTCGAAATGACGAAACATTTCCTTATGCGGGGCCACACTAACATGTACTCATTCATAAGTCATAGACTTAAAATGTTTATATAATATCTATCATAGTGATAATTATCGGAATTTCCTGTTAATGTAGCCCCAGCCTTAGAAATAGAGATTTTCAATCATGTTTTTAAATAACTTTTTTAAAATATTCTCGATTAACATTTAATACCTATGTATCTTACCCGTTTTTGGATGTAAAGTTTCTTTAAATTAGATTCAGTTATTTGGAAAAGTAAGACTTGAATGTTTCTATGAAATGCCATTACACGTAAACGCTGTTGAAACAATTTATTGTTGAAACATAAAAAAAGACCGCGACAAATTGATAATCTGTCAGCCAAAGGTATTGTAGATAAATAAGTACGGATACCTCCATATTTTACAGCGTACAAACATTGTAACATTAAAAGTAAAAATCTATCATGACATATGTCCTTGTTTGTGCCCATTTCGTTAAAAAGCCTGGTAGACTTAAAACCGCTTTAACCACCTTATTAATACATACTTATTGCCACTTGTTTAGACTTCTGGAAGCATTATCAATCATTGCATTGCTTATTCCTTAGATAGTAATAAATTAGTCAACGGAGACTAACATGTTTTAAGCACCTTATGTATAATTTGATTTATAAATGTAAATACTTTCATTATTGTTTAGGTACTCTCAGAACTAATTTGTTTTAACATGAAAAATGTTTACCCTTATTTTAGTGAAAAGTTTGTGTTCATCTGTATGTAAATAATTAACGTGTATAATGTATACCTATGTACAAAAGTACACAACAACCTCTCTCTATTTAAAAATGTAAAACAGTAGGTAGGTACATAACAATGAGAAAGTGAAAACAGAAATCTTGAAATATTGATATGTTTCTTTCATGACTCGGTTTGACAATCTCATGGGCAAATGCGTTCTTGCCATCATTGTATCTTTTCCAATTTTAAATGTAGAACGACAAAAAAGTTTTAACTTTTTTTACTTACTTTTAAAGCATTAGCTGCTCGACATTTTAAAGTGGCCGGTTTATTTTTAACAACATAAGTATTTTCAGGTTCTAAAAGGAAAACTGGCAAGTTATCTTTCGCCGTATGTAGCGGTATCTTATCGTCTATCGAAACGTCGTGAGCATCGCTTCTAACCGTTGCCAAGTCTGGGGAATCTTTATAATTTGATTCTTTGCCATCGTAATCATAGTCTAAATAAGAATTTTCATCTTCCTCTTCCTCTTCTTCAATGTCCTCGTGATTGGTAAAGACTGGAGGGAGAAAATAATCTCTTTCTTGGTTGGTTTGGTGACTGACTAGGAATTCTAGTGGTTTCTCTTCTTTGAGATCCGTGTTTATGGTATCATCTGTCCGACGATGTGAATCTACAAGAGAAAATAATTTGCTAGTATTTCTAATGGCAATTTAGCTTTTAACTGACTTTTAAAATTTGTTTTCTATTGTTTTAATTTAGAGTTTACAATTTTGAAAAGCTAGAACAAACCATTTTGTATTTACTGAAATGTCAAAAGAATTTTAATTAGAAAAAACAGGTGTTTTTCTTCATACAAATTTTCAATAACAATTTCTAATAAATGCTTATTACTTCAAACACGCCGAGTAAAAATACTAAATTGACCACTTAAATACTTGTTTATAAAATTAGACAATCCTTTACTACATTTTTATTATTATTTTATAAATACAATTTCCATTCCACTATAATCTTTATAAAAAATTTAAAACGCGAACTCGCATTAAATAGTCAGTTAAAAGCAAACTTTTTATAACAATGAAACTTCAGTAAAACACATTAGTACTCACTTTTGACAGTGTTTTGTCCTTTTACATAAAAAGCCAATTGAAATTGTATAATAATCAGACAAATCCAAAAATTCACTTCCATTTATAAACTTATTACTTTCCCAATTATTTAAAAAAACAACCAAAGTTTGGCGTACATCGTGTTCCATTACTGGTTTATAACTTTTACATTTCTTCAATTTTTTGTAGATTTATTTGCATAGCACAGAATTAAACATAATCCATGTCACTTATTATCACAGAAGACACGGTAATACACGGTTTTTCACTTCACTATTGTGTAGAATAAAATGGTTCATTAAAATCGTAAAAGTTTACGATTTCGCGCCAACGCTCGAGTAGGTGCGAGCTCCGCGACAAATGACATTCAACTGGGATTTAGGGGATGAATGAGAACGACTTGTGCCCCAAATAGGTTTACTGCGCATGTGTCAGACTTAGTAGAGTTTTAATAAAACTCGGAATATTTTCGTTTTCTAGTTTTTGTGTGGTCAGAAACCCAGAATATCAGTAAACAATTTTTGTGTAATATTCATACACCTCTGTGGGCCAAGTAATTTTTTTTCTATCAGTAAACATATGTAACGATCTTGTATTTTTTTAAAGTTCTTTCGAAACCCGTAAAGATTTCGGACACCAGACACTGATGGATAATGTTTTGATTTCAGCGATTAAGGTGATATTTTCAAAATTAAACTTTATGCTTAAAAATATATTGATATAATAACTTTTATTTAAGAAATTAATTTAACACTTATTAAGGAAAGAACAATTTTAAAAGAGGAAGTTCTTAAAACAATAAAAATAATTTGATGAAAACATTCAGCTAATTTAATTTTCAAGAAAGAAAAGTCAGATATTGTTCAGTTAGTCATACTACCTAAAACCCAAGCATGTAATTAACAAATTAGGATCAAATGTAAAAGAATTGGTAACATTCAATTTAATTTATTATCCATTGTTGATTCCGATTAGTCGGAAACTCTAGTCTGACAACCAGTTTTACCATGGGAAATCGTATTACCCAGTTACTGGGTTGTGGAGGTCCGACAGGCAGTCGCTCCATGTAAAATATTCATATCCAGCTACATTTGGTTTGACTGGAAGCCGACCCCAATATAGTTGGGAAAAGGCTCGGTAGATTATGATGATAATTAGCTCGAAGGATGAAGTAAAACGGATGATTTGCAACATATTCAATTGTTATTGGATCAGCAGGCATCATCATTTAGCCCATTATTACTGCAAGATTAATTTATTTTGTGAATATCGTAACTTCAATGAAAACAACTACAAAAAGGCACTTGATTCAAACATAATGAAATAAGTATAGTATTATCTACTTGTAGAGTTTTCGGAAGTAAAGAGTAGGTTTATTTCAAATCATTAAGGCTTTGTCTCCATGTGTGACAATGTTCGTAAAAAAAAACTGTTACACGCAGAGATGTAACCTTAGAGGTGTTACTTTTACGGGCGCGCATAAGAACATGCGTGTACGTTAAAGAAACACCATGTTTACGTGGAACAGAGAAAAAATACATGTTTTCTGTTGACACTTATGAAACATTAGTAGGTATATTTATCACTACATAGTATAAATCGCTTGCCGCTGTCTGTCTGTCCCTATGTATGCTTATATCTTTAAAACTACGCAACGGATTTTGATGCGGTTTTTATTTTATTTTATGTATATGATTTTTATGTATATAACATGCATAATATAGTAGTGATTGCACCCGTGCAGAGCCGGGGCGGGTCGCTAGTATATTGGAATAAAACAGTAATATTTGGAACCTTTAAACCAGTATTTTTTTCAGATTCCTCTATATGATTTTTCTTGTAGGCTCCGATGTAGGACAATTAATTTGAAAGCGACAAAGGTGTTTCATTAGGTTAAATAATAAACTAGGCGTGTTGCATGTTTATATTAGACATTAAAAATTAGAAATGGAGTATTGATATAATATGAACATAAAATGTGAGTTGGTGACCCCAAAGATCAACTTTTAATGGCTTTATCACGATAAAAAGGCGCTATTGAAGATTCCCGGGACTTTATAAAAATAATGCAAAAGAGAAATGAGTGGTTCTAAAGCAGTTAGAAGCTGATGGTCTCTCACTCCACCTAGGGCAGCTGAAAAGCTCATTTGATGATTTTTAAACCAAAAAAAGGCAAAATTGAAGATGAGATGAATGACTTTAATAAATTATTCCTCACGTCAGTATGACCTTATTGTAAATTAAAAAAAGAAATGTTAATATTATCAAGCTAACTGTTCCCCGCGGTTTCACCCCCGCTGGTCGGTTCCTAATATAGGCTTCCTCGATCAGTGGACTATTCAACACAAAAACATTTTTCATTTCGATTCAGTAGTTCCTGGGGTTAGCGCGTTCAACCAAATGTACAAACTCTTCAGCTTTATAATATAAGTATAGATAGATAGTCCTATTGAATATACATACAATAAACTTATCTATAAATTGAGAGATCAGAATGGAGATGGTCTCAGTATAACGAAACACAGGTATTTCTTTCACAATATCACAAATGGACTACGGATAGCCATATCGCGTTATAAGTATAACAAAATTTATTTCTAAAGTAATGAAATTCTTAGCCAGCCTTTATTATAGAGGTAAAGGAATTTCCCAACCAGTCCCACGCTATAATTACCCCTCTTCTTTTTCTACCATAGTAAGGCCGTAATACATAGGCTAGTAACTTGCTCAAAACCAAGCAAGAATGCATGATTATTGAGCACGCGTAGCATGAGCACCGTAGAAACGAGATATATCGACGGGAGAATCGACATAATGACAGATTGAAGAAATATCTCTATCGTCCCTAGCATGGCGATGTTTGACAAATAGAAAAGAAATGTTTCTTCTCTACAACTTATGATTTTTACACGTTTTTTTGGTTAACTAAACGTTTTAGTTCAGTTACATTCAATCATTCACCGTTGCTATGGAAAGAGAACGTCTGTCTTTGTCTTCATAGAAATGCGAGTCTACACCATCGCCATGCTCAGGCAGAAGACATCTCGAGTTGGATAGAAAGAGCTTTGTCTTTTCTTGGTAGAATAGAGATAGAATCGCCATGCTACGCGTGCTGAAAGAGTTTTAATTGGTGAACGATACAACGACATGCCCACTACTTAAATTTTTTGGCATGTGTATTATGGGCTGTAGTATATGCATTTTTTTTATTCTTTTTTTTTTATTTAGTAGTACTTAATTTTAAAATATCGTGTCAAAACCCAATCTATCCTGCAAATTTGTTCGTTACAGTATACGTGTGAATATTTTTCTAGATATTAATAAAAGAAAATCAAAATACAATAATTTTTAAGTCATTTTATTTATTGGTCTATTTACATAAAATACCATCAGTAATGTATTGCCCTAAGGTTTAGACAGTTTGGTTACTTGGATACTTACTAAGTTATCTATTGTTACCGTTAAAGACTCCCGCGAACAACTGCTCTTGGTAAACTTTGATGTAAAACAGAAACGGATGATTCACTTTCACTTCGTAACCATATGCGGCAGACAATAGATTGATTATTATTCCTGAAAACACGAATACATAAGTGACAAGTAATCTTCTTTGAATAAGTGAACAAACGTTAGATAATAACAAGCAGGAAGATATAAATTTCCAACAAAACCTGGACATGTAAAAGGGGCTGATGATAAAAACTAAACTACGAAAACAAACAAAAAGCACAAATTATTGTTTTAATAATTACATACTCAAACTTTAACCTAAAGGAAACCACTATTTTTTTTCGAAAATTCTTTATGTTAGTTCATTCTTTGGAATAAAGTCCATAATATGGAATTATGGATAGCGGCTTTGAAGTAGACGCGGACAAGAGACTTGGTAAAACGTGGAAGTGGCAGCTCACCCTGAATGGTTACCGAGAAGCCGTAGAAGAAGCCCTGAACGAACAGGCAGATGAATAGATGATATTGAGAATATCGCTGGTAAAACCTAATTGAAACACATGCCAAGCATAGAGCCAAACATCGAAGAAACAAATCAAAACTCTTTCCTTGAAAATTATTACTATTATTAGAAAATTAGAAGATATTGAATTCAGATGCCAGAGAGATAGAAGTGAAAAATAAATTTAAATAAAAAGTGTATGGAATACACAATGTACTCGTAATTTCTAGAAAAGCCCATGATTTTGAATATTTTTAGTCAAAGAGTGCAGAAAACAAAAATAATATTTAAATGGCTCAGATGTCTAACATTTCAAGAGTTTTTGCGAGACTTCTTCATTTATCAAAGCTACAATAGTCTTCTTACAAAGAAACTCTTTTCTATTTTGTACCATCTCATGTATACATATCTCAATAATGTCTATGGAAATAGTAAGATTCAAGTGAGAGTTAAAAGCTAGTAAGTCCTGTCACAGTCATTTTACTCTCATGATGATTGATTAGATGATTATTTTGACTATAAATTAATAATTGTCAAAATCAAAGTTATCTTTTTGTTGCTAGAACTGGCAAGTGTATAAGTACATTATACTTGCAGTTTTGTTATCGCAGCTTTCAAATGTCAAATAACTGTGGTAAGGCTGCTTACAACCGTTTCCGAGTGTGGCTGTTACAGCACTTATGCTGTAACAGCCACACTCGGAAACGGTTCTTATATAATTATAACAATTGACATAATGATGCTGTCAGAAAAAAAAGACGAATTTTCTTAAAATTACTCGGAATTTGTTTATGTATCTATCTCTGTACGCAGACGAAATAAAATGGTGTTAAATTATCTTGTTGGATTACTATTGTCAAAGGTATAGCAACTATAGAAGGATGGTGTTTACATAATAACATATCTGAGTGTAGCGGTAATGGAAATATTTCTGATAAATTTAGCTCACCAGTAGCTGCGGAAGCTTCTGTTCCTTTCTCATTTACTTCAATAACTGCTTTATGTATTCCTTTAGAGACATATAGAGTTTCACCGTCAACAATTTTAGTCAAATCTGAGTGTTTTCGGTCAAACATAGTCCTCACCCCAATCTAGAATACATTTTTTTTATTAGATTTTTTTTTCGTTGTTTTTTTTTTTTTTTGCCGCATCTGGCCAGTGCACAGAGTCTCCAGCCACTCTTAGAATAAGGGTTCTACCGCCGCGACTACACCTGGAAACCTGGAAACTTCTTACTATGTGTTGATTGGAACAACTGACCTTATAAAA
The DNA here is from genome assembly GCA_943136025.2 of Agrotis puta. Lineage (NCBI taxonomy): Eukaryota > Metazoa > Arthropoda > Insecta > Lepidoptera > Noctuidae > Agrotis > Agrotis puta. Next base: position 4,694,570 of record OW964168.2, read on the forward strand.
GTATGGTCTTAATTTTCCTCACCATTACACAAACATTACATTACACCAAGAAATAAATCGGATAAATTCAATAACAGAAACAAATTATAAATACTAAATATAAGGTGAACCGCGAATGGGACCAAGTGTAAATAAGAAGTGTACTGCGAACGCGGGACGAAATGCGAATGCGCCAAAGTACGTAAAGAGAAAGACTTGTTCCATTTTGTACTTATATTCATAACAGTTTAAACAAAACAGGCACTCACCTTTTTATACAAACTGTTCAGATTCATTTCTGACTCTATCTTGAACTTTGGCATCGTGAGTATAACATCTGTAGGCTTCATTTTTTCTAAAGCTTTATTTAATAGTTCCGGTGCTACCTTCAAAGTTCGCAGGAGAACACCCAAGCCATTGTTGCTATACGGTAGAACTATTATCATGGATGACTGCTCACCTTCATAAGGTATTTCTATGATCTGTTTAAATTCAAACATAATATTCCATTTTTAATTAATTGTTGGGACCTACGATTATTTGTTTGTTTTACCCTTATTTTTAATTTAATTTAATAATGTGGTACATGGATGGGTAAACTTAATAAAGTATTAATTGTAAATTCGCACTAAGGCACTAAGGTACTTCTAGGACTGTTATGTAACGGTCAGGCGCGCTCGGCTTCTTACAACGCAGTGAAGAGGGTATAGTGCATAATTTAATCTCTGCGATTCGTCTTTCTGCCAGTTACATAATTTTCTAAACGGTACAAATTCTCTACACTCTTATTACACCTATATATAACTACATTTATATCCTACTTCTTTATACCATAACTTTCTATTTTTATTTTACTCTGACACACATACTTCTTATTTAATTATTTTTAACTCACACCCTATAAAGCTGATTTACATCTGTGACGTCTCGCAAGGCTCAGTTGAAAACCAGCGTCAGGCACCCTATGGCCTGGCTTTTTGCTGAACTGAGCCTATTTGGCACAGCCGTGAGGCACACGGTACCTACTTTTATGTTCATCCTTTACCATTGTCTCGTAATTCGTCATTGTAATTGTGTGCCTAAGGCGTGTCAAATAAACTTATTTTCTTTCTTTCTTTCTTTCTTTATTTTTAAATAAAAAAAAACGTTGCGTTTTAGAGATCATCCAAAATAAGTAGAATCAAGGGTTTTGTAGGTAATGCTTGCCTCGCACCATGTGAAGCCTATATCTGGCGCGTCCGATTTTTGAACGTTGGATTGGGCTCGTGGTGGTGAGAATCATGCCCCGTGAGAAACCAGTATAAGACAAACCTGCGCGCCAAAAAGTCCGTCAGTCAAGATGACTTAGACGATATTATAATGTAGAGACCAATAATATTGTTAGATAACTATACTATGATTTAGGCTATGTATTTTGATATTCTACGGAAGTTACGGATAAAAATAAACGTAAATGTTAGGTACCTGAGCATTCAAACTGTCACTTTTCCAGTATGAGTACCTCCCTGTTCGCGACATCATCGGTATCCGATGTCTGCCAGAAGGCGAGAAAAAGTCACCCGTGAAGGTTTTTTCAAATTTATTCAACCATTTACCCTAGAAAATTATGTTTACTAATTAATATGTCAGGATGTTAATATTCCACCTTGCGTGTCTTGCAAGGTGGACTTGAAATGATTACGTCCTTCAATGGTAGGTTTTTTTACGTGGTATAATCATCAAATGATCCTCCTACCCATGTCAAGACGGGAGGGACTGTCAGAGTTTGCCGACTAAACTCCACGGTGTCCTGCAATAGACTTTTACGTTCCGGAGCCACGGTTACCTGATCTGGTCCATGATCGGACGGCGAGTCACTGTTGATCGGTGGGCTTCATCAATGGGTTACCCCAGTAACCGAACGTAGGCGCTTCCAAGGACCAACCACATCGAGACGCGGACTGTAGTATTCAAATGCGCCCGGTTGAACTAGACGCATTTGTTTGATTGGGAAAAGCGAAATAATAAATATAAGTGCACTTACCGCAAAATAAATAGCATTGACAAGAATCACCGATGTTTCTTCTGTTATGTCCCTTGAACTGATCAACTTTGTGATTTTATTCCTTGTGTTTTTGGCCACCTGGTTTGGAACAAGATAAAATGTTATGGTACCATGGAACGCAATAATATGAATAACTAGCTGATCCCCGTGGTTTCACACCCGCTGCTTGGCTCCTATTGACCGTAGCGTGATGTTATACAGCGTATAGTCTTCCTCAAAGACATTAAATTGTAGGTATATTTAATCTCTTTGGTCTTCCTCAATGAATGGATCACCCAACACAAAAAAAAAACGACGGGTTGCACTCTGGGAGTGCCGGCAGAAGTGAAAACTTGAATAGTAATTGTTGGAAATATCTTGTGAACAGATTTTAGTAAAACTCGCAAAAATGGTTGACTTTTTATTTAAATAATTTTCCAATGTGACGTACATCTTTTATAAACAATGTTACCTAGCAACGAATGTATCCAGCATACAAACTTCTTTAAAAGTAATAAAGTCACACGAACATTCACGCAAGCGCCCTGCGCCGTCCTACGCTTTTTCGGTCAGGGTCACGTGTCCTGACGCGAGTTTAAGATTTTATACCCATTACAGAAAAGTGCTCAACGCCGCTAAAGAAGTTTTCACTTCAAAAAACAATTCTAACCAGTCCTCCAACATCCTTCCTGAGATTAGCGCGTTCAACCAAAAAAACTCTTCAGCTTTATAATATTAAGGTTAGATCTAATTACGACTTCTTCTGGGGTCTATAAGGCTGAAAATTGGTCACCATTTAAGATGATATCTCCTTATCTTTTACAAGGTAGAACAAGACACCAACCGAAGCAATTATGGCTTTATTTAGAAACGATCTTGACGAGAGGCCCACTGCGTATTTAATGGCACGCCTTTACGATCATTTAGTTACCCGTCGGTGCCGGGTTAAGTAATAATTTTAAAATATTTACTAAAAATATTATTTAAAAAAAAATTAAAACACAATAATTATTATATTGCTGCACCGGCAAAATTATCCGACTTGCAATTTCTAAAGCCGATGGCAGGTCCTGGTAGCCCCGGGGTGTAGGTAGACCTAGATGGACTAACAGCGGAAAAAACCTACTTTTGAATTAGAATTTTAATGATTTTGTAATAGTAGTAGGCATAGGCATAAATCCCAATAAGGCTAAATTATCAAAAAGAACCCAAAAATGGTAAAATCAGCTCTGTCATTCTTACCCAAGAGTTGATTTTATGTGCAGTTTTTTTCGGATCCGTTACTCTAATCTTCTCTACAGAAGACTTGAATAAGACTTCTGTTTCTTTCGCAAACTTCTTGTTGATACTATTTCTGTGAGACACATATATTCTGTTGGCCACATCTAAAGTTACTCCTGGCAGATACTCTAAACTGGTTATTAGTTGTGCGATTGTGGGCCTTAACTGTGCAAACAAAGATGTAATTTAAAAAAAAAGACTGTAATTTTAAATCTTGCTTCCATTTTAAATTTTTTTTTTTTTTTTTGCCGAAAGAAAAATATGACTGCGAGCAGGACCTGAACTTGTATCCTTCTTCTTTGCTTAGTTGGTTGAGGATGTGGAGTACTTATTCAGTAGAACGCAGGTTCGAATTTTACATTCCGCAAAAAAAAAAAAAGCTTTTCTTTCATTTTTCATTGAGTTCAGTGACCCTTTATTCGGTCTACCTGACTTAAATAGTTCCTATTTTATGAGAAATATTACCTGTTTATTGCTATGAAGACCTAAGGCTTTTAATAATTCTTTTTCTGTTCTTCTCTCGGCTCCCATTGCCAATTTTGCCAAAGGTATCAACACAGACAACGGAGAGCATATCATATTCCTGCCGTGGTCCACCAACGCTGCTTCCTACAAAGGGAGAAATAAAAATAAGGGTTTGCTTCCACCTGTCTGTCGGGGTCACCGGACCGGTAAAGGTACGGTTACCTTTACCGGTCCGGTTACTGAAATGCAAAGTGCAAATGAATGAACAAAGTAGATTTTTAGTAGTAAGAGTCTGACAGTCCCTTTCACTCAATCCAGGGTGGAAGGACTCGTTGATGATGATTTTACCACCTCAAAAAAGGAATTGCTTACGCTAATCGTCGCATATCGGTTTCAGTCGATCAGCGTTTGGCACGAAGTCGATTTGATTCGACCGAAAGGTAACAGGGGTCGTATTATGACGTCTTAAAACCAGGCTTGTTCCAGTGAGTGAACGAGGTGGCGCTAGACGACTTGTATAGCTCTGTCTCATTCACTCACTGGAACAAGCCTGGTTTTAAGACGTCATAATACGGCCGCAGAACGATTTACACCCCTTTCGCTTTTACTGATCGAGAAAAATTTGACTGACTGATTCAGATTTCGTGGTGAGTGGAGCCTGTTATTAGATAGCATAAGCTCCCAAATTCAGTTGTACCATTCATTAGTTCGCAAGCATAGCATCCGTCTTCTTCTGCGAAGCAGTCATGCTCACGAAGGAGAAGGCAGGCCGCGTGAGGGAGAGGACAGCGTCCTCCCTCCACCACAGCCGTAGTGGTAGACGCCCACCGGCGACGGAAGTCGGCAGACGATCTCCGGCCACCGTAGGCGCGGGCATGCGGGCAGCGAGTAATGGGCAACGTTAACAAATTCAGCATAAATAACGGAGCCCCCCTCTAGAGGGCCAAAGCCTGCCGAGGTCGCGGGACTTACGAATTACCGTGACCCCGGAACATAAAGGGCTATTGAAGGACACCGTGGATTTTAGTCAGTACGAGTCTGACAGTCCCTCCCGCTCTACCCTGGGTGGGAGGACTCATTTGATGATTTTACCACTCTCCCGGGGTCACGGTAATTCGTTAGTCTCGCGACCCCAGCATGCTTTGGCCCTCTACAGGCCCCGTTACTATGCTGACACTCCTCGAGGCGCGCGTGGAATACAACGCGCCGTCGACCCGGGCATGGTCCATGGTCGGACAACGAGTTGCCCACTATTCGCTGCCCGCATGCCCGCGGCTCGCTGCCCGCATGCCCGCGCGCTGCCCGCATGCCTACGATTTTTGTGTTGATAAGCTTTTCTAAAACGATTTAATGATGATTCACGCTACACCGTGCCGTGTCCGAGCCGTGCACGGTCGGACATTGTGGTGACGGTACTTTTTGTATGAAGTGATTCATGCTTGAGGCCCGGACACGGCACGATGTAGCGTGAATCATCCTTTAAGATAATATAATTACTAGAGCGAATTCTCTCCGAAGACTTCCACGAAGGTTTAAAACCCCATCGGAGAACGGCATCAGCTCACGACTCTCATCAATAAACACACGACCTGCGTTTCCTAGAGGTATGTTTTTTGGACGTTTTGCCGAAACTATAAAACCTAAATAGATAACTGAAAAAAAAAACATTTTTTTTTTACTTTAATTATTATATTTTATTTTTCATCATTATGGAAGGTCCTAGAAAAATATTTAAACATGATTTTTTAGTGGATATAACGCACAGTTAAAAATTAATATATAATCGTATTAATTTTTAACTCTTCGTTGTTACAAATAGTTTACATAACTATTGATAAAAAAAACTCTCACTAAACTCTTTTATAAAGCTTTATAAAGGTAACTCACCAATTAAAAATAGTCTCATTTTATTAAATTAAATAGCCGATCCATAGGATACAACAATATAATAAAATGATACAACTTTGAGTGGCTGATATGATGTCCATAGTTTTTCCAATCAAGTGATTCGTTTCTACTGATAGTGCACCAATTGAGACCAATCGCAATTATCATTCTTGTTTTTGTGTAATATTAAAATTTATGTTAGCTAAGAGACGGGTTATTATACTTCGGTTTTACTAGAATAAGCCGGTACGTAGGTAAATGACGTAAGTATAATTGTGAAGGAGTACTAAGGCTTGGCAAACAGCGAGTGTGTGAATTTCGCACCATCCAGGTTAAAAAGTTCTGCCAACGAAAAAACCGACACCGTGATAGCTGATACTTTAGATTTAAAATCAATGAACTACCGTTAAATTAAAGAACATGACGGCAATTAACGAGATGTCATTCAGTTATAATAAAATTCTGTTCATTAATTGTTTCAAATGATTAAGTTATGAAAGAATATGATAGGAATCAAGCCGTGTTTATATCACTCACTTAGATTGGCTTAGGTTTGATGATCTTTGTAATACTTTGTATAGATAATAATCATAAAACACCGGCAGCGCACATTGTTATTTTTATATGGCACAAAGACCCAGAAGCCATGCAAGTAATATTTATAAAAAATAATTGATTTTCTGTGCGTTACTCTGAAAGTGACAGCGTGGTGACAGCTACAATTTCAAAATGTCCAGGAATAATTGTTTTGATCTATCGTGCCTTCCTGGATCGTTGGCCCATGCAAAAGTAAAAATAACACCTGAGCAGCATTATTATTACCATTATCAGTATCAAATGCTTCGTCTGTTAGCCCTGCTGCAGGAGTACACAGATAATTAAGTCATTTTAGTGCTCTACATTCACTAACATCCATTCCAATTGCGCTTGTGTATATCGATCGACATAAAATGATTCCTAGTGAGATTTTCGCTGAAGATTTGATGAGTACAGTGATTCGATATGGCTTGTATATTGGTGCGGCCTTCCAGCTTGTCTGCCTCATGGCCTGTGTTACTCTGACTGATGAACAAAGCGAGCCGCATCCTTACGAAAAGGTACGTCTGATAATCATTTTTTCCTCAACACCATCTTCTGACTTAGATATATGAGTTTCCCAGTCATTAACGTGTCTTATAAAACAAAAAAGTTGGTAATAGGCATTGAATTATCTAAATGTGCACTATACCTACCCCTGTATAGATTTTTTTCTGAATTAATTCCTACTTCTCGAGATCAAGCTTTTTAAAAAATCTAATTGTTGTGTTTAGTCTGTAAGTGAACAAAGCCCTTTTTAATTAGCTGGATATTAACATGATGACATGATTTCAGTAAAACATCTGGATTTTTGCGAATCTCTACAAATAAAAATAATCATTACCTTTTTATGTATTTATTTAAATTAGTTGCTCCAATAGTGTTTTTTACATTCAAATAATAAGATAACAGGTTAGGATTAATCAATACCAATAATAATATTGTAGGTGTACAATACATTCACATAAACTATGAAAGCTTTATATCTATTGTAAAATAGAATGTTACAAAATATTTACTTACTCAATCTTTTGTACCACTTCCAGGCTTACACAGATAGCGATGAGTGCAGTTCCGAGCAGTCCTCACCAGGGCATAGAGCAGCCATGTCTCGAGCCAGAAGACATGACAAGAAGAAACGGCGCTAACTAAAAAAAAAAAAAGTGGACCGAGGAATCTTTTATACTGGCTGGCATCTTTTTTTTTATCAATTAGTGTTGTCTTTTTTAAAAGTAAAGCACCATTTGTGAATACAACTTGAAATTAAAGGATCTGGTGTCATGGCTGCTGTGGTATTTTCCATAAAATCTTCACAAATGGAAATATAACTTAGGATTATTTTTTAGTAGTGGTGCAATACTTGCATTTATTAATGTAAGATGAATCTTTTTTATTAGTAGTTGTTTTTGAACATTCCTTTTATGTGTTTATTTTAAGATCAATGTAAGAATACTCATAGTATTAGAATCTACCTATTTATTAAAGTATGTTAAATGATATTGACTTATCAGTCGCAAAAGCTATATGTATAATGTATTGAACACTTGTATTGTCTTCTTTCTAATGTAAGCATTATGCATATTATTGTCTGAAATTCTCATTCAGTACTTTGTATATTGCATACTCACTTATGGCAATGTTTACATTCAACACTCGGTAGAATTCAAATATACATTAGCAGTATAACAGCTATACTTTCCACCTTTTAGTGTCCTACAAGCATGCTTAATGAAATCATCGTAACTCCTGATAGAAAACCACATTGTATTGATCTCAATTTATATCCAATAAAACAAGCAAAATAATAAAAAGCATTTTATTTGTTATGTGGACTAGAAACCTTACAGCATTAAGATTATCGCAACTATAATAAACTAATGAATAAAAATCTCATATAAAATTATTCAACATTTGTACACTTTAAGCACATTGTAAGTACAACAACATTTAAGGCACTGGATTTCTTAAAACTATTAATAGCACCAAACATTTACATTTCTTACATCAATCAATGAATTTCAATTGGTTAATATCATATTTTTTTTAATTATGGCACTTTTAATCTCTAGACTCTGTTGATTAAAGAATTAATGTCATTTAATATTTAGTTTGTGATTCCATAAAGGTACATAATATTTATTTTAACAGTAGCAGCCCTCCACTTAAACATTTTTGACTCCTCTGTGGATTTTTTGTGTATAAAATTATTTACAGAGAGCAATGATTGTATTGGAGTAAATAAGTTATCAAAACTTTAATATTAATATAACAATACATTATAAAAAAACAATTGACAAACATTACGATTGCACAAATTCATTGTATATGAATAATTATATTTTCTATCAATAACATAGTTGTATAAAATTGCTACAGCAAAATACATTTGTGTAAAAACAACAAAACACAGTTATTTACATAAAATATTGCTTATATTGGACAAAATATCACTTAGGGCAGACTAACAAACCAGGCGGCGGCCGACGTGGCGACGCAGGCGGTAGCGACAGTCGCTAATAGGATCCGGCAGTTGGGACTCGACGTGGCGCTGCACAAAACAGAGGCCATGTGTTTTCATGGCCGTCTGAACGCGCCACGTTCAGAGTCCCACATTACGGTGGAGGGGGTTCGCATCGGCGTCGGGAGGACGATGAAGTACCTGGGACTCGTCCTCGACAGCCGGTGGAACTTCAGGGAGCATTTCCTGCATTTGGCCCCAAGGCTGAACCGGGCAGCAGCCGCTCTCAAGCGGCTCCTGCCCAATCTCGGCGGGTCAAATGCCTCCTGCCGGAGGCTGTACGCCGGTGTCGTGCGGTCCATGGCCCTCTACGGGGCCCCCGTGTGGGCCCTAAGCATCCGGACGCGACCACTCAAGCTGGTCGCATGCCAGAGGGTCATGGCTATCCGGATGATCCGGGGATACCGCACGATCGCCGGCGAATCGGCCAACCTCCTAGCCGGATTGCTGCCCTGGGATCTGGAGGCGACTGCCCTCCAGCGCGTCTATGAATGGCGCGTGGAGGCGCAGCGTCGGGGCGAATCCCCGCTGCCTCGACAAGTCGAGGCGCGGCGGGAAGAGCTCCGGCGTGATCTCAGGGCAGTATGGAGGGAGCGACTGTCGCAACCGAGGTCCGGGCACGCCGCAATCGCGGCGGTAAGACCCCTCTTTGAGGAGTGGCTGGATAGGCGTCACGGCGTCCTGACCTACCGCATGACGCAGGTCCTCACCGGACACGGAAGTTTCGGGAGGTTCCTGTGTCTGATAGGGAGGGAAGAAACGCCTGGGTGTCACCACTGCGAGGATCGTCCGGAGGACACGGTGGAACATACGGTGCAGGACTGCCCCGCTTGGGCAGAGCACCGCCGTGTCCTCACGACGGCGATAGGCGGAGACCTCTCGCGCCCGGCATTGGTCGAGGCCATGCTGCGGGGCGAGACGGAGTGGGAAGCGGTCGCCTCCTTCTGCGAAGCAGTCATGCTCGTGAAGGAGGAGGCGGGCCGCCTGAGGGAGAGGACAGCGTCCTCCCTCCACCCCAGCCGCAGTGGTAGACGCCCACGGCGTCGGACGTCGCCAGACGATCTCCGGCCACCGTAGGCGCGGGCATGCGGGCAGCGAGTAATGGGCGACTCGCTGTCCGACCATGGACCATGCCCGGGTCGACGGCGCGTTGTGTTCCACGCGCGCCTCAAAGAGTGTCAGCATAGTGACGGGGCCTGTTGAGGGCCAAAGCCTGCCGGGATCGCGGGACCAAGGGATTACCGTGACCCCGGTACGTAGAGGGCTATTGAAGGACACCGTGGATTTTAGTCAGTACAAGTCTGACAGTCCCTCCCGCCCTGCCCTGGGTGGGAGGACTCATTTGATGATTTTACCACGATAAAAAAAAAAAAAAAAGGGCAGACTAACAGCATAAGGATGGTAATGCAAGAAACTCAATGCTTTTGTACGTAGTTAAATGCAATGTTTTTGTAAAAGCTACAATTATTAACTAGATGTTAGGTTAAAGTTATGCGTTTTCAACGCGTGGATGAGGTCGTTATCAGAAAGAAATTGTTTGAACGCGTCGAGTTTCTTGAAACATATTGTAACGCAACATGATTTGTCGCCTCCACAACATGATTCCTTATCGCCAGTGGATGGCTTTTTGTCGGTACAACACAACTTATCATCAGAACTCGACACATTAGTGCTACAGAACGAAGCTTTCTCTTCACTAGCAGACTTTTTCTCGCTGCAACACGATTTCTTTTCACTTTTATTCGTGTCGCATTTGCCACTAGGCTCTGCGTGGGAGCTACAAGAACATGACAAACTCTTCACCACCGCTGACGTTTGAAAACTTTCGTCACATTCGTGAACAGTGAAAATACCTAAATCTTCCAAGTTAGAATTCTTGTGTCGCCTATGGTAATGTAAAAACGTGTTGTGGTTCGTGTCTGTGGCCTGCCCGCAGCCCACTGCGCACTTCATGGCCGCATGGTCGCATTTACAGTCGATACAGGAGCATGTATCTTCGCAGCAACCTTGCTTTTTAGGTGGATCATCTGGTTCTTTTGTGCCCATGCAATCTCTGCACTCCCCGAGACTTGGATCACACTTACAATCTGAACACGAACAAATACCAGCGTCAGCTGCCAATTGCTCCAGAGTATTCCTTTTCGGCATCTTACCAAATATATTCTCGGTCCGCACCACATACATATCAGAGGGTGGTTCATTATCAAACAATAATGTATCTTCCAAATCTAAGTCAGTGTTGAAGAGCACCGAGTTGGCAGGGTTTATTTCGATATTCTGCTGCACTTTAGATGGAGGTGGAGTATTCAAAGATCTATCATCATCAGAACCTAAAAATAGGTCGATGTCGGAGTCAAGTTTGTTAGTTTCGAGATTAGAAACTATTTCACTATCGTTGAACACTTTGTCGCCGACGTCGAGTACACTTGGAGTATCTAGATCGAACGAGTCGTGAGTAATAAGATTTGCGGTTGGAGCTAGTTCAGTATTCAGGTCTATGTAACTCTGCATATGAGTGGGTACGAAAGTCGCCAATGTGAAAATGCTTTCGGGCGTCTTTTCTTCGATGCAAACTGGTGTTTCTGATATTGAAGCCGCTAGAGCGCTGACGTCAACCCACGGGGCCTGATCTTCGATTTCGTTGGCTAACGCTAGCTGCATTGCTTTAGACCTAACTTCTAGTTTAGGATGTCCCATCTCTATCGAGGGTGATTCCAGAGGCACTGTTGGTTGTAAATCGTTGACATCGACCCAAGAGTCGGGGTCTTTCTTTTCAATTTTTTCTACGGCAAATGGTGATAGAGTGAGGCTGGCCAAGTCGTAGTCTACAGCTAAGTCATCAGTTTCGATATTTTTAATGTTGTGAGTATTGCCTGGAAATAGGAGGTCGGTTATGTCCACAGTGTTGACTTTCGTGATGTCCTCTAAGCTGCCATCGGTCGAGTTGGATTCCGTAGTGATTCTGCCGAAGGATTCGAGGAGACTATCCCAGTTCATGAGATCGTCGGCCGTTTTGGACGCTGGTTCTTGTTTTTGGACAGGTACAATGAATTCTTTAACTATCGGCTCCGCTTTGATCTGTGGAAGGTAAATTGGTCAATTTTATAGTCATGTTTACACGACATTTATAATGGGTAAAATAAATCGTTACGTCAATGAGTGACCAAACTTTCCGGGCTGTCATCGATGCGTAGTTTTCGACTATTTAGATATAAGCAGTTATTGAAAGTCGCTGAAATATCCGGTACCGCCTACGCTAGCCACAACGCCACATTTCTGAACGTGACTCAATGAATTTGCGAGGATTGGGCAATGAGTCATACTGTTTTTGTAACAGAATCAAAACATACAAAAAATGAAACAAATGTGATCCAAGTCAACTGGGTATGTATGCCTACAAGACTAATGCTCTTGTGTCCAGAGAAAACATTGTAAGATTGCATATTATAAATCAAATTAGCCTCTGGTGACAGTCAGTGTGACCGCATTATTCTTCATTTAGATCATTTATTTCGAAAGGTTGGTAAAAACCACACGCATTAATTTAAAAAATACATTGATAAAATTAATAGGGGCCGTTCAAGTATTTCGTAAGCACTATGGGGGTACGGGGGGGGGTCTTTGCTTTGCTAAATTTGGATGACATGGGGGGTAGGGGAGTTTAGATGATGATTACGTCATCGCTAGTTATTTACTTTTTTACACGAATGAAACGCATTTTCGGAGATTCCCGCAAATAATGCATACACATATAACAAATGTTAGACAAAAAGAAAACATTCATTGAAAAATGTTTATGTAAGCATGGGTGGAGGGGGTAAGAACTTTGCTTACTTTTGCTGACAAGGGGTACGGGGGGGTAAATAATTGTAATAAATCTGCTTACGTAATACTTGAACAGCCCCATACAATATTTTGTCAATACCTAAAATCTGTGCGTAACTGGGGCGATAGCTAGTTATTTTGTTTTTGTTATTTGAATATAATTTTTATCCTGTTTACATGTTGAATAGTGCAATATTTATCTTTACATCAAAACATCAATTTGTAAGAAAGAAAATAAAATTTAAAGTTTGGGTGCACGCCAAATGTTTCTTTCGCTAATTGGAAGCATCAACGACTAGTTTCCGAACTTTGCCGCATACGAAAATAGGGGAAATCAAGATAATGAGGGAAAATGCTTAGTTTGTACAGTACTCAACTTAATGTACCTAGATGTAAATTCGTATAACTTTGGGAAAATCTGTCCACCGTTTGTCATACTTAAAAAATATTTTTTATGATCTATTATTATTTTCTAACAAAATCGTTTATAGGATTGGATCGTTTTGAACACCGCCGTCACCGAGATTATATAAGGATGTGGAAGAATAGTTTAGCTCAGTCAAAATGTTAGAGCAGCATTAATTAAACGAAGACCACGCGCACACGGGTCCAATCGATTATAACGTGTTTTTTTGCGCCTGGTTCTGCGTTGTTCGGATTACGTGATACGGTGAACGACTAGCCACCGTCTTTTGTTTTTAATATCTTATGAAACTCACCTGATGCTTCATCGCATGCGCCTTGAGACTGGTCGAGGTTGAGAACAGCCTCCCGCAGCCGGGTTCTATGCACGCATGCGGGCGCGCGCCCGAATGCGTGCGTCCGTGCGCTTTCAGGTGATGCGATGCGGTGAACGATTTCCCGCATCCTTCTGTTCGACATCTGTAAAATACGGGAACTACGTATAGGTAGGTGGAGAATGCTTTATGACACAATCAACGCAATGCTTGTCTAAAAAAAAAATAGTGTGCCAACATGAAATGAGCGAGGTACCTACAGTGTGAAGCTGATTGTACGCATACGGCCTCGTCGACGTACTTTCGGCCAACGATGCGCCTCATACTGTCGAATAATAAAATGACATGACGGACGAATTCCAATGTAGTGAACTTATAACTCGATAGCTATCAACAACTAAGAGAAATAATCACCTTCCACTGTTGTAATTTACTTTTATATAAATATACTCAACTTGTTTACTTTAGTGGAAAAGTGTTTCTCTATATCAACCTAAAAATCTTCACAACCAATCAGTGTACGGAGTAAACTACTTAAAACCCGTACAGTACGTTATATTTGTTTCATTGATGCAAAATATCCAAGCCTGCCAGTTCACCAGACCGACTCCTACGGACAATAATGACCTATTTATCAGTGCTACAACGAACGATAACATCTTAGCAAACACATGTTTACTAAACTTATATACATAAACTGGATTCTTGCCAGGATAGACTTCCACAGAGCCGTTTGGCAGTAGACCGGCTAAAGAAACTCGAAACCTACTACATTACCCATTTGTCTTGTCAGTCATTTCTAAAATTATGAGGCGACAATGGTCGAGAAGGGAACGTTGACTGATGATCAAAGAGAGATACAAACAGATAGCAGACAGATGTCTTGTGTTAGTATAATGATATATTAAAGTACAGTGGTTTAAAGGTATTGACAGCTTGGAAAGGTAACATGTAATGTGTGGGGAAGACAGATCAAGGCGTGAGCAAGTTAACGTCTCCCATCTGTCATAGGAGTAATAGGAGCAAACCAGTTTGGTATTAGGAGACTCTTATTTAAGATGTACCTACATCATAACATTAATGTAATTTAGTTTCCTAATTACAATGCGTATTTTTGTAACACGTCATTCCAAAATAAGGTTTAATTAAGTTCAGAAACCGTGATGACATAATTATTATGGCTCTGAGACATGGTCTTCGACTGCTGGCCTTTTAGAAAGATTAAGTCACTCAACGAGCATTAGAAAGAGCTGTGCTCGGAGTTTCCTCGCGGTATAAAATTCGGAACAAGGCTATTCGCCAAAGAACCAGAGTCACCGAAACAGCTCTTAAAATTTGCAAGTTGAAATGGCAATGGGCAGACAGACAGACATTCCTTGTAGAACTGAACCGATGGGGAAGAAACAGTTCTCGAGTGGCGACTACCGACCGGAAGACTCAGCGTAGGCAGGCCTCCCACAAGGTGGGCCGAAGATTTCGTGAGAGTCACGGGCAACGGATGGACGAGAGTCGCGAATTGTCGTACGGCGTGGCTCAATTGGGAGACACACAAAGGGGAGGCCTTTGTTTAGCAGTAGACGTCTTCCGGATGATGAAGATAAAGCCCAGACACCAAGCGAAATCATTTATCGTGGTAATCTCATCAAAGGAGTCCTTCCACCCCTGTCAGACTTGTACTGACTAAAATCCACGGTGATCCATCAACAGCCCTTTACGTTCCAGGATCACGGTTACCTGATGAGACAGTACCGCGACCCCGGCAAACAAATCATTGCTTGATATGAGCTTGGTTGCTGATTCAAACATAATCATTCCGGTTATGTTCTCGATCCACTTTTTTGACGATTCGTGTCACATCTTGAAACAGTTACAAGTTTGGTTTAACTTCAAGCTTGTATTACCATAATTATAAATCGAGTTAACTTTCCAGTTAACGACACGTCTTTTAATCAAGCCGAAGAAAATATTTATCTTGGCTGTCAATACACACTACTTAACATGCAACGAGCTCCTACATCAAAGATATCATTCTAGTTTTACCAGATGTGAATCATCCGTCTAATCTACACTGCAATTAAACATCGGTGACATTTATCGTAGTGCATAAACCGAATCCAACTGTGACGACTTTAAGAGTTATCTGCAACATTAATTACGAAACAAAACCAACGCAATGTGAAATTTTGCAGTACGTTTCTCAAGGTGGTAACTGCTAACTGAGTGGGAACCAAGCATAAAAGCCTAAAAGCATCAGCTAGCAAACTGAGAAATAAAATATCGTAAAAAAAAAACAGAATTTCTTAGAACCAATATTTCAAAAACCAAGCCATACTGATTTAGAGGACAGAATACGGCCCAAAAGCAGAGGAAACGTTCCATGCTGATTATGCTGTAAACATTTAACGCCTTTGAAAACCAGTGTTGGGCACCAGTTGTCTGACATAATGCTGAAATGGGCCTATTTTTCGCAGCCGTGAGTCATACAGTGTATGCCTGTATTCTTGTTTGGCTTAGATTAATTTTAAAATTGTTTAGCTTTACTTCTATTTCTTAGTTTCTCTGTAATACTGTGAGCACTTGTGGCGTGTAAACGTTTTTTCTTTCTTTCTTTCCTTTGACGGCAAGGTTGGCGCAGTGTTACGCTGTGTCGCGGGTGTGTTCCCAGACGGAACAAATACTTGTCTGACCTAAAAGTAGTTGTTCCGGGCCTGTTGTTTTTGTATTTGAATTTAAATGATCGTAAACGCAGCCACGCTACAGGAAAAATTGTGGTGTTCTAGTGTGGGGTCAGGTAGACAACACAGTTATGCTATAAGGGTTCCGTTTTTCGTTTTAAGGTACCTACTTAAGGAGCCCTATAAACCACCAAAACGTCTCACAAGAGAGCGAGCCTATTACGTGATCTTTATAGACTAAATACGCTAAATACGACGATACGGCCCGTTCACGACCTTAGCCAGCCGGCGAAGCTGAGCAAGTAGCTTTAAATTCCCCTAATAATAATTCGACCCAGCCCGACCCTTGCTGCCCCCCCCCCCCCCCTCAATGACGAATTAACCTAGGCCCGAATCCACAGGGGGTGCCCTCAGTGACGTTCATTTAATTGAACCTAGTTTATAAGCCCTGGCTATGGTGCCTTAAAGTAATATTCGGCCACCACAGGATTTTCCGGTTAAGTAGCACCAACCTTATAGAGTTGTTGAGCTACGAGAGGCCATACATTAAAAAAAAAATCACGACCTAGCCGCTGTAAGCAGTGACTTAGCGCGGGGCGCCGAGTGGTAAGATCAAATATGTATAGAAATGTTTAAAAGACGCCACGACGTGCCATCAGTGGCAAATTCGCGTACTTCAAAGGAATTAATGTCTTATTTGCGCCGCTCGTCGCTAAAGCCGTGAAGGGGTATTAGTGACTTTACATCTGTCCCTTTTCCTCTATAACACAGATAAGAGAAGATAGTTATAGTTTCTCTACTTACTTGTATGGCCTTTCCTGTGTATGTGTTCGTATGTGTTTCTTTAGATCGCTGAGTGTCGTGAAGAACTTCGTGCATCCGTCCGCGTTGCAGTTGAATGTGTCGCCGCTGTGCAGCCGCTGATGTGCCCTTAACCTGGAGATTGAAGAATCAATCATGATTATCAGTTCCACAATTTGGTACAGGAAAAAATACTCAAAGAAGGATGACCAAAAAATTATGCCAATAATGTCTAGTCTTCTCCTTTGTGTCGCTAACCCCTTATTTTTTGTTAGCCCAAAAATCGCCACACAGCACAGAGTTCTTTTTGGCTGTATATTTTACGAATTAAGAGGTACCGGCTCCATAGTACTCGGTAACGCAGATTCTAAGTGACTAATCCTTTCACTACAATCGCCCAAATAAAACATATCTTTCTCAAGACAAAAGTTCCAATAATTACATTTTATTTAATGGTAGGAAGCTATACTTCTTCTTGAATGGTATAAGCTATAGATTATGTTTTATATCATGCATTTTTTTAACGTGGTAAAATCATCAAAGGACTCCTCCCACCTAGGACTGTCAGACTCGTACTGACTAAAATCCACGGTGTCCTTTAGTAGCCCTTTACATTCCGGGGTCACGATCATTCGTGAGTCCCGCGACCCCGGCAAGCTTTGGCCCTCTACAGGGGGGCCCCGTCACTAAGCTGACACTCCTTGAGGCGCGCGTGGAACAGAACGAGCCGTCGACTCGGGCATGCTCCGTGGTCGGAAAGCGAGCCCATTACTCGCCGCCCGTATGCCCATATCATGCATAACAGCCGAACTATAACAAGCTTTGTCTAACAAATCAGAAAAAGAAACAGCACAGGCGGGCGATGGGGTTACGAAACGGGGGATCATCCCATTTTACTTGGGGTCGGCGCAATACGTTTTTTTCTTCCATTCTCCTCGATAGAATAATTCTGTGACGTCTGATAAGACGTCACAGTATCATTTACTCCTTTTTCTTCCATATCATTCTTTAGACAATCCATCCATCTTTTCTTTGGCCATCCTCTTCCTCTCCATCCATCATTCATACTCATCGCTCTCTTAGGCACATGAGTGTCATCCCCGTTCATCCCCCCCCCCCCCCGTTCATCACAATCTTCTTCTTACCAAGACAAACGATTCCCTTTCATGTTTTCTGAACCAGGAGCCACTTTCAAACTTCCCCTAATAAACTCATTCCTTACTTTATCCATTCTTGTGAATATTTCGGAGGACCAGGGGCCGAAATTTCACGCAAACGAAGTCTCAATCAGAAGCTAGTTAAACATCAAAAGGCATTAGCACTTTAAATGAGCCGCCAAAACCACCTAAGTATCTATAACGTACGTCGTAATAAAATTGACTAAGGTTTGTTATCTAATCTTTGTAAAAAACATGGATATTATGTAAACAACCAATAATGTGTACATCTAAGATTCGCGGGCTCAAGGTTAAGGCGACGACCGCGTTTAGTACTGTGTACAAAACATAGGAGATGCGTGCAATACTTTTTTTTTACGTCAAACAAACAAGCGGTCCACTTGAAAGTTAAGTGGTCAGCATCAGGAGCTAGGAACATTGTAGACAAAGACTAAAACGTTAGCTATGTCCAGCTATATCATTGATGTATAAACCTCCAACTTGATAGTTATTTTTCTCTGTAGTTTTTTTTTTCTTTTACTTATAACGAGCATCACCAGTGTTGCTCAGTGTTCCACATCTCTACAAAGTATAAAAAAAACGAATTATGTAGTTTTTAGTTTCACCATTAGTTAGATTAGATTTGCGCGGCTGTACGAGAACATTGATATGTAATTATATAAATGGTTGAGAATTTAATATTTCCTGATGAAGACTGCGTGACAAAATATCCTAGGCGGTACTAAGCATATTTTAATTTTCTCTAAATTGCTCTCCTGCGTAGCCGGGGCGGGTTGTCGGCGCGTCGTGTTTTACGCGCGCCTCAAAGAGGTTTTAGCACAATGACGGAGCCCCTTAGAGGGACAAAGCCTGCCGGGGTCGCGGGAAGTAACGAGCTACCGTGACCCCGGAACGTAAAGGGCTATTGAAGGACACCATGGGTTTTATTCAGTACAATTCTTACAGTCCCTGCCCTGCCCTGGAGGGAGGAGGGACTGTTAGAATTGTAGTAGTTAGAATTGTGGGAGAACTCATTTGATGATATTACCACGCCAAAAAAAAACATAGCCGAAACAACCTCGAGTCTAAGTGAAATGAGGTCTAATTATTGAATTCAGTCTAGTTGAACCTACAAAAATGGCGCAGTTTTTTGCTGAGTAATTCCTAATAAGGTGTGTGGTTTTATTATCAACTGAGGATTATAAATAGTGCCATATTTTATTATGATGCAAGATGTTTTATCTCTGACATCTTATCGGTACATACCTACGTATACGGTGATTTTATTATCATATCATGCTGGTCGCATGGTTATGAAATATAGGTAGAAATTACAGACGCCAGCAGGTCAACCTACCCGAATCTGTCAAATTTTACCAATCGAACATTAACGTTCCACTTTTGTGATAAGGTTGAAAATCTATTAAAGTTTGACAGATTAAACAACCTACCTACCAGGTTGAAATTAAAACACCTGAGTAATATTTTTACTAACATTTAAAATTATTTAGTAATAGTGTAAAAAAATAATAATTAAATAATACAAAAACACTTCGATTTCTCACAATTCCAGGAATTTTGGTTGGCCTAAATCTCAGTCACCAAATGAGTCCTTGATGATTTTACCACGATAAAAAAAAATGTGTAATGACGAACTTTTACCAAAAGCTTCCTCGTTCGACTTTCATGAATTACATTTTAATGCATAAACACATCTTTATTAACACAGCACATGAGAACCGTTGTTGCTATTTTGTTGAATCAATTGGCAAAGGTCCAAAGACATAAATTACGTCCACTTTCTGACTCACTGGTTCTGTTTGAAAATTTTACTATTTATGATTACACAAGTCAAAAAATCTGATCGACTTGTTGTTATGTTCGATTCCATTTCGTTGTAAACATTCCGATTTGATTTCACGCATCGTGCCGCCATTTTGCATGATATAAATTTATGATTCCCTCATTTGTTATTCCTCTGGTGCGGATATCCTTAGTGAAACTCCCTAGAGAAGACATGGTAGACCACTAAGACAGAAAGTGAATACAATATTATCGATTCCAATGCACGACACCCACTTGCCATTGCGCAAGCTTCTACGACTGACTTATTTTTTGTGCCAGGGGATAAAGTGCTTTCGAAATAACAAAAGAAGTGATAAATTAGACAACTGGTGGAATTTAGAAAGATAGAATCATATATTTAGAAAGATATAGCAATACTTCGGCATCCTGTAGCACTCGTCCGCAATTTCGTCTGCGAGGGTTTTGTATTGTGCTCTATGATTTTCGATTACCTCTTTGGGGTTGGGATCTCCAAAAATCTAAGAACATATGTTTTATTATCAATTTGGTTGCCAGTAAATAATTTTGGTCCCATAGGAAGTAAATTTCCTATTATCCGTTCTTAGTGCCCTAAGAAGGTTTAGGTAAGTCAGCCAGTCAGTTTCTTCTTTTATTTACATGTACAGAAGTAAATGATGACGTGACGTCAGGCGAGGATGATGCTTTACGTCGACTTATCAGAGTAGAATGGGCAAATGTCAGTAAGATAGAAGAATTACATAGTATCGCCCAGCGTTACAGAAGAAATGTTTCGAGAAGAAGAAGCATTTATTCGAGCAAGAGCTCTCTGTCTCAGTAAAAATGACCTCTAATAAAAAAATGATGTAGATTTTTTAACAAAGCATAATATTTAATCTTCGTACGTCTGATCTGAACACGCCCAAATCATGTTTCATATCTACCCGTTATTTCCATTCAACTATCTGTCATGCTTGAAGCAAAATAAAAATAATCTTTTAGTATTAGGCTCTTTATCACACTGCGGAAGACGAAGTCACCTACAATAGATAAATTTATATTTGTAAGTAACAAGTTCATTTAGTTTTCACAGTCCGAAAAAAAACTATAGACGAATAGTTATGAGTTCATGACCCAAAAGCCAAAAGTAGAGAGATTTTAAGTGAGCTACGCTCAGCTTTAATGGCTTAGTAATAGGTAATATTTAGCTGAACTGATCAATGGTCAGTCCCAAACAGGATAAATAAAAAAAGTGGGTATACTGTTCCCATTGCATGTCATCGCTTTGTTCAATAGACGGGCATTGCGGGACGTGCCAGCCGCCATCGCTGAGAATGCCGCCGGCATATTGTGTGGGAGCCTTTATGGGCGAAGTAGTACGTATACTAGTACTTAATACTTATGGAGTCCTGTTATCAACTCCAATCACAAATCAAAACCGGATGATTAGACGCTCAAATCAAAGTGATTTGAGCGTCTAATCATCCGGTATCTCTGATTACTAATTATAGTAGTCCTTTAGAAGTTTGATTATACCTATTAATTACATAATTATTATTAGAGAAAAAGTACAATTTATTTTTGCCAGTTAAGTTCCAAACGGATCCAAATTCAGACTCCGGACGGAATGCTACTGATGGAAAAATATTTGCGATTCCATGGCAATATAAATAAATAAAGGCATCGACATCTTCAGAGCCGCGGAACAATCGCTTCGAATACACTTTTTTGGTATGTTTAGGGCAGGAAAGTACATATGTATAGTTAACCTCCTCCTTTCCCCAAATGCGCTCTCTGGGATTGGGTAAAATAAGTTTTCGGAAATACGATGGTTCATAGTAACATTCTGGCAGCCTAAATCATGGCAAGTAGTGTGATAGTAGTAGTTAGTATATCCATCGTGCCGCAGGGCGTCCCACACTACATTTGCCGTGGGTTGCCGTTTGTGGGACACCCTGCGGCACGATCGATCGATGATTGGATGAAGGTGGCGGGCAGTGGATGGATGCGTACTGCCCAGGACTGGAATGGTTGGCGTTCTTTTGGAGGGGCTTACGACCAGCACTGGACGGCAATTGACGGAAGAGAGAGTATGATGGTAACATTACATACCTGTATAGTGTGTTGAAGGCTTTCCTGCAGCCGGCAATGTTACAAGCGAAAGGTTTCGCTTTCGTGTGCGCTCGTATGTGAATCTTCAGACTGTATGACGTCAGGAATGCTTTCTCACATGACTGCATCGGACATTTGAACCTGTATTCACCTGGAAAAATAACAAGCAAGCATTACAACAAATAATACTAACGACCAGTGCTCTTATTTGCCTTTGGATAGGAATAGTTTGAAGTCAAGGGGAGAGGCCTTTGCCCAGAAGTGGACCAGTGGACACAGGCAGAGAGTCATCATCATCTTCCTGCCCTTATCCCATTTTACTTGGGGTCGGCGCAACACGTTTTTTTCTTCCATTCTCCTCTATCAAACGTCACAGTATCATTCACTCCTCTTTCTTCCATATCATTCCTTAGACAATCCATCCATCTCTTCTTTGGCCTTCCTCTTCCTTTCCATCCATCAACATTCATACTCATCACTCTCTTAGTCACATGAGAGGTGTTATGTCTCACAGGCTGAGAGTATCAATACAAAAAAAATTAGCTTAACTTGTAGCATTCGTGTGTTGAAAGTTCGGGGGCTGCACTCGTTAGGGTCGGCAAGAATCGCCACAGAAGGGCAGCATAATCATATTGACCATGCCAACTATGAAGTCTGCCCCTAAGAATCCGCGCCCATACATTGCTGGCAAGCGTTGCGTTTCTTTAACACCAACACTTTATTTGAAGTTTGTTAAACATGTTGCGCTCTTGTTTGTAAGATAGAAGAGGGACAGACATCGGCTGCTCGTTGCCCGAGCCATGCGGGTTGCGTTGTATGACGTCTCATCGTATATTGCCACTTATTAATAACGCTCCGCGGTCCACTTTGGATGTTTCCTAGGACCACCAGTGGTCGGTAGACCCCCAGTTAAGAACCACTGGTCTAAACTGATTACTACGGTGGTTATATTACATTGTAGTGGTCCTAGTACTCGGAAGATATAGACGCCAAAATCAGGGTAGTGTAGGGGCGAGCTCAGTGACTAGGAATCACTGTGGTTGACAAGGGCTTATCTAGAGATATTATTCGTGGAAAATAAGAAAATGCAACTTATTTGGTTTGGTTTTTTTTCTTATTTTCAACTTATTTTATTTCTTAACAAAAAAAATGTGTCGCCCCTCCCTTCCTACTCCTTGACCGTCACCTACGTTAAGTATTGGTCACCTAAAGAAAAAATTGTGGTTTTGTCAAGACATCAAAACCGTTTAAGTGTCGCCAAGTAAGTATGATGTTTGTAATTGTTTTGTTTACTATAGGGATAAAATTGAAATTTTAGTGAGTAGGTATACTCAGTATCTGTAATATAGATAAGTATAGTTCAAAGAGACATCGACGTAATATAATATTACTACTTAGTTATATAACGCAATATATAGCAGAATAACGTCACTGAAGAAAGTGTAAATTGACGCCTTTCTATAAGGATTGAGTTACAATGTAAAACCTCTTCCTAGTCTATAGAGTTACAATGTGGTTTACTAAAGTAACATTGATTACGATAACGTACCTTACCTTACAATAAATACGTTTGTCATCTTTTAAGCGAAAAATGACTATTATCAACCAACATATCGTATGTACAACCTGTTTTGGTAAAATATATACGTCCTTATAGCTATGCTATTCTCTAATATGTCTCTATGAAGAGTTCGTCGACGAGCTTTTAATAGACCCTAAAGACAAACTATAGATTCAGCGTTGTCGCGACGCTGTCTCTACAGAATAGCACTCATAACCAATTAATAATTCCACAGTAGCACTTTACCCCTGGATGTCTTTATTTCTAATATTTTTGACAAGCAAGCCTGTTTGTCGACAAACTCACATTTAGGTTTTATACTTCTCAATATAAGTATTTCTGGTGGTTTGTAGGATAGGCAAAAAAAATGTTATTTAGGTACTTTTTTTTTAATGTTACAAAGAGTTTACTTTTTCAGTATTAAACTGTGTCTGACCTACCGTTTCTTGTCTACTTCTCTTCTATCGTTAGTCTGATGGAAGAAATAAACAGATTAATAAAACATTACATTTGCGCTTTTATTTCTGTATTTTATTTCCTGATTTTATTTTTATTTGTTCTGCGTATTATAAGCGAACTTCGGGGCCGATCAGTGTGATGAAAATTATATTTCTATTTCCAAATAAAAGATTTTGCGGCTAAAAAAAAAGTTCGTGTCTAAAACAGTTTATAGAACAAACGAGAACAAACAACACAGTTGAAAAGTGTAACAAAGAGCGTGGGTGACTGAGATTAACCTACTGCAGTAAATGAGTTATGTACAAGTTTTGGCTAAATCAGTTTTGTTACGCATAAACCATTACGAACTTGGCGAAAGCAGGTTTATTATTAAAAAGTAAGAAAGTAGAATTTGTCATAAATTGTGACTCATGGTTCACGGTTTTCTTTAACTAGCTACACACATCGAGATATTTGGGGCCTCAGAGCTGTAGATGCCTCTACAATTTAATCCATGGAAACTTGCCATCTTTGAATTGCTTACCCTTGGGAATTATGATTATTTATTTTTTCTGTACAAAATCAGCCTGTCTTGGTTTCGCTTTGTATGATCTGTCCAGTGAACGATCACCTTATACTAGTTTTGCATTGCTTGATGTGCAGCCGTGAGTGTACACCACATTTGAAAACGTAGAGTTGTGAAAGGTAGATCCTCTCAACCGTATACTGAAGGCCTCTTACAAAGCTTAAGATCGGGGTAAAATCAGCTCGTTTTCCAAACAGGAGTAGCATAATGCCTTGTTTCTTTGTTAAGAGATTTGGCTAGCTTCAAGATAACATTATATTATTTGTGTTCGCCTTTACAAACTTTATTTTCTACAAAGATTTGTTACCAATATATAATCGAAATATCGATAAATTCACTAAAAGTTCCTAAATCAATTCATCAACGAGCTTATATCGCTAACGATTGAAAACAGATGAAGACACTACAAAGAGGTGGTATATACATTGTATACAATACTGGCACTCAAACACATCCTTTTCAATCGACTTTTTGCTACGAAAAAAACCACCTGATCACATAAATTCACACAAAAAAACTAACAAAAGCTCTCCATATATGTTCAAGGTTAATGAACCTACATCATATTTTACGCAGTACCTATCTATGTAAGATGAGTGACACTAGTGTATAGTTCATAAATAAATAGGAGAAGGCGAGGTGATAAAAATTACGTCCATTTTTGGACAGTATTTGATGATGAATTATTTAAATGAGTAGTCCCGCCCTGGGTGGAGTGGAAGGGACTGTCAGTCATACTGACTAAAATCCACTGTGTTCCTTCAATTGCCGTTTATGTTCCAGGGATTACGTGTGTAAAGGACTGTTCCCGCGACCCAACTGACACTACTATGAAGTAACAGCAGACCAAGAAGCGATGGACTGGCTGTGTAGAACAAATCAAGTATTATAGTGTCTGAGGACTATGATACTTGGTAACTGAAACTCTTTATATAATTTGAACTTCAATAATTTGTTACTAACTGAGAAATTGGTTGATATTTGAGGGTGATATGAAATGATAAGGCAAATACTTAATAAGTATTTGTTATGATAAGCTTTTTCTCCCAAGGTAATTTTTTCCAGTTTTTACTAGTTTTTACCATTTTTTGAGATCAATAACCACTGATAATGGTCACCTAAAGCCAGTAAAAACTGGAATTTTGATAATATTTTATCAAAATAACTGGTTTAGTCTGATTTTATTTGTTTACCACAATTAATGAATTACTAAGCACTTTTGAATATATTTGTAGTAGTCCAATAATTCTGAATATTATGCAATCACACATAATAATTTGGAATCTCATTTTAAGCACATAACCTTTTTTTTGGGACAATCCCTTTGGGACAATCAACTTTGGGGATGTTAATGTAGGAATTATCATGACATAGCATAGATTATGTTCAGTAACCACATCAACCTACTTACCCACAACATGCAAAATATTGTCAACTTTATAACAAAAGTAAAAGGTTCATTTTAAATTTTACTGCTTTGGGTAGGTAGATCTGCTGACATCTGTTTTTCATGAGATCTTTGAATTTGACTTTTGCTATAAACTAGATATGTCTTTGAAGGAAAATCAACCAAATTGAAATCCTACTTCTTTTTAGTAACATATTACAGCAAGGAAAACTTAATGGATGTTTATAAGATGTGGTTTCTTGAGAAAACTATAAAACAAAATATTATAAATGCATTCCGTGTGGGTGACTAAGGATAATAAAACTTTGTATTCAGTTGCAGAAGTTGTGTTAAACATTGTTGCTAAAACATTAATTTTAATAAGTACTAATAAATACTTTAATGTAAGACCTCTACCTCGTCTACCCAAGATAGTAAATATGTGCTAGATTTTAAAATTTGCAAAAAGTGAGATTGGCCAAAATGAAACAGGGTGGTGTTAGTTCATCTGCTGGGGTCGCCAGAACATCTGTAAAGGTAACCTGGAGCGTAAAGGGCAACTGAAGGATCAGGGTGAACTTTTAGTTAATAAGAGTCTGACAGTCCCTTCCTCTCCACCAACACCAACACCAACAAAAAAAATGGCTTTAATTCATAAATGCCAGATTTCAATGTTCAGTGCAAATCATTGCAGTTAAGACTATTAATAAAGCTTGCAAGGCAAGTGCGCTTTTCTCACAAGTATAAATTTACATAAAGATTTGCATATAAATGTATGCAACATTGTTAATGACTTACACATAAAATGTAAATGAATAATGTGTAACTTAGTTTAGCCATAATAATAAGTAGGTATCAGTAGTTTTTAATTTTGCCATACAGAGGAAAAAACACTGGCGATTTGTGGTCTAAAAAGGCATATATTTTCTACACCATTGCTATAATATACAGAATACAATATTATGATAAAGGAGCCTTTTTAGACACCCTTATGATCAGTAAGGACATAAACAAATAGAAAATTGAATGTTTAGAAGAGTATAATAGAATGGTAGTAAAGCTGAAGATCTCACCTTGAGCATAGATTTAAAGCCATTTGATTGATTCATTCAAGCTTTGTAATCTAACACCCAGGATAATCTTCAGATTAACTATACATTTTTTAAGGAATAACTTTGGCGTAACTTTAATTCGCATTTATTAATAAGGGTGTAAAAGTTTAACTATAGAATCGCTATGTAAACAGATCTTATATCCAAAATTCTCTCATTGAAAGCAGTTGGTCAACATATTTTACTGTTTATCATTGAGATTTTAGTGCAAGTATTAATGGGAAGCTAACATTCAGAGTTTGTTTGTTAACTTGATATAGACCTTTACCAATGCTTTAATTATATTTTATAGAAAGTCAAAAGGCAATAAATGTGATTTTTGTGATAGTTTATAAAAAGCTTTGTTTAGAGGGTAATTTAAAAAGCGTATTTCAGAGCGGCAACCTGCCAAAAAGTTACTGGATGAGGAAAGCTCAGGACAGAACTCAGTGGCTTACATTTGGAGAGGCCTATGTTCAGCAGTGGAAGAAAACAGGCTGATGGTGATGAGTGTATTCTACATTTGCGTTACAATGATCTCACCCTTGTGTGTTTTCATGTGTGTGCGCAGGTTTCCAACAGTGCTGTATGTGCGTTCACAACCCTCATATTCACATTTGTACCTCGCAGTGCTGTCTTCTTGTTTCCTCTTGACCTTATCCATGTTAGATGTGATGTCCGAGTTTTGCATATCCGATACTGTGTCATCATGACTGAAAAAGAAAAACTTGTCAGTTTCATACTTGTCTATGGAAGGTATCAAATGTCTCTATATTGATAAGGACATGGTAATTCAATTAAGGTAGCTAATTGGCAGCAAAATGTCAATAACAAAGATAAACAATAAGTCAACAACAATGTAAAGTTAAGAGTTTACGTTTTATCAAGAAAAATATTGTTCAGTGAAAGGAAATTGCATTGAATAAAAATAGTCCTGGAACAACACAGGTTACTGAAGTAGTTCTAAGTTTCTATGATCAAATTACTCCATGACAGGTTTAAAAAGGTAAATTAATTCTAATTAACATACCTCCTACTCGCCTTTCAATAGTGTACTCATAGGAGAACACAAAATTAGGATATTCGCATCACATCGTGATGGTAATGTACCAAAATAGAATGCCCAAAAACGATACATCGGCTAAAAGACCACTTATATACAACCCCGCAAGTGCAAAAGAGATAGAACACTATTGACAAACAGCTGATTGGATCAATTTGAATGAGAGATACAAAAAGCGGCGAAATACGAAATATTTGTTATCGTTATTTGAGCACAATAGAAAATAAAATAAAGCACAAAGCATAACTTACGGAGAAAATCCAATAAGATTTTCTTTATTTTTGTCCTTGGGAATTATTTTGCTTTCCGACGTGACGCTGCTTTCACGAGCTTTTTCGTCGTAATTACGCACTTTAAAATTGTCAAACTTGCTATCCAAGTCAAGGTACTTTATATCTGTGTTACTATTGTTTGAATAATGCCCTATCGTAAAGGGTTTAAAAGTGTTTTGTGTTGAGATATCGAAGCGGCCGCTGTCACCGAGCCATGCGGCCATGTTTCGGAATAGTGTTGTTCTGTATCACAAGACGAACTGTCATAAACTGTTATAAAACCGGCAATAGATGAATCGGCAAACTGAATCATGCTGTGTTAAACAGATGGCGCTAATTTCAAATTTCCATAGAGAGAGCTACACCGCTGTGGAAGGTAAAGTAGGCGCCTGTGCCCGCTCTGAGGACTCCCGGCGTAACTCCCGTTATAATGAACACCACTTGTTGTCTGCGCGGGCAGTGCGTCGACCGCACGCCCTTCTACTCACGCGAATGTATCATCTTCACATTCGGCCGATAATTCGCGTATAAAAAGTGTGCCGCACAATTTTATTATTATTACTTAGAGATTTAAATCACAGTTTAATTTATAAAATGTGTTCAAAAAGTTTATCTATTTACATTCATTTGGTAAGTCAATAAAATTAATTCACATTTTTTTTGTAATTATTTAATGAACTTAAAAAACTAAGTGACAAGTTTTCAGACATAAATTCAAATTTATTTATCCAGTAAGAAACAAACTTCTTATAAAGTTAGTTTGTAATTGGTCGATTTCCAATCCTATCGATCGCTTCTTATCAAAATTTACCGCTTATTTGTGGTATGTCGACTCGATTCGCGCCCTCATTTTTTTATGATGAGATAAGGAAAATTAAAAAACGCAGTGAAAACTTAGCACTGAGATTTCATTTTTATTTCGATTAATTTAGACTCTATCTGAAAGTTTCAAAACTTTGAACTGGATTAAAGAATTGTTTTGTAATCTAATAAAAATTCAGTAGAATAATATTTTTGCAGTCTGTTTGAAAAGTATATAATCCAGATAAAATTTTATCGTTGCGATCCTGTATAGCTGTCTAACTACTGCATGGTAGACTGACTCATTGCTTATGCATTTGGAGCGAACAAGCGCTCAGAAGATAGGTAAAAAAAAACATAAAACAGTGGGTGAAGTTTATCTGTATTTTACTGTTACCCACGGCACCCATTCGCCGTCTAGGCACATTAACGTATCATTAGATGAAGGTTGCTGACCGACATCATGTTCTTTATCCTGACAACATAGTGACTATGCGAACAAAATTGTCTTAATATTTTTTAAGTAAACAAATATTATCTAACAGACGCCTGCAACTATTTTTTTTTTGCAGTTTCTTCATAAGTTTAACGTATTAATTATATTATATGCCATCATGTAAATTTGATGGCATATAATATAATTAATAATAAGTTAAGTTTGTACGTAAGTACGGTGGGAAATTATAATTTTCACTAAACTAAAAGCATCAATAGTTGGTATTAATTTGTCGTAGCTTTAAGCTTAAAGTAAACAGTAATTTAACAAAATTAACCACATAATTTTATTAATATCCAAAACTTTATGATCCACTCTCATGCATTATCACTATCAATCACCTTTTATCATTACATGAAAAACTACTTGAGAACTATTTTTTTACTAGCCGTAGTACACACATCGTACTGATTCATCCTGCATCCGCATTCTGATGCTGTCATGGAACTCTTCGTACAAGTCCCTGTCATGGAACTTTTCTTTTACATACATCCATAATAGACAGGTACCTACTAAACTGGCATTGTAGTAGAAAGTTGTATGTCTAGTAAACATGAAGCGTATGACTAACATTTGATAACGTGCCAAAATAAACAGAGAAACTATTGAAAGCATGTACGAGTAAGTACGGTAAGTATTTCAAGCTTTCGAGATATCTCCCAACTCAATTTCTTTGGATAAATGGAAGCACTATGATCATGATCGTTACTACTCGGAAATCGAGCTTGAAAATGTCGTTCAAGAACGTGTTGTCCATTACAATAGACCCAAGAGACCGATGACCACTTTCGCTGCTTTTTCTTTACTCAAATTTCACTTTTAATCAATTCCTTATGTCCAGTGAGACTTTTAATGAACATTACAATAATAAAGTAATATGTCCCAAAGGATAAACTATTGCGTCAAAGGAAACACCGTGGAGCGAATAACAATTTTCGGAAACAAAGAATATGATGCAACTGGATTGCAATTTACATACTGAGTTAACTACGTATTAAAAATAGCTGCTAGTTTTGAAAACACAGATTTGATAGCGGGCAGTTAAGAATAAATTAATGACTAAAATCATTAACAACAGATTTCTCTACAAATGAAAATTGCTAGTGTTAGTTAAAATAAAATAAGACAATGTACACTTGTCACTAGCCTGTTATACCAAGTGAGTTCAATGACATGTTATTCACATATGACCTAGAAATCTGACACTAACACTTTCTTCTTGAGGGTCTTTTCAATTCACTGCACATTACTACGTTACCCTTTCGTTTCCAATGAAATGAAATAGGTAAATTCTTGACGTGATAATATATTGATAATGTAATTTTACGATTAGGGAGACAATTCAGTAATGATAATATTTTATGAGAACAAGGAAGTAAGCTGGTCAGCTTTTAAAAATGAAGAACTTATTGAATCTAAGAATCCTTGGAAAAGAATGACAGCCGTTTAAGGAAGAAACCTAAATTTAATTTCTGAATACAGTTTTCATATGAATCACATCTTTTATAATAATTACCATATTATTTTGTGCGTTTTAGCTCAATGCACGACAGAGATAAAACTCGACCGCATGGCTTTTTTGAGAGTAAAGTTTTTAAACAAACGGCATATAACTGAGTCAGTGTGTTAAGTCCACGGTCAAGATCGTGTTATTTCACTCAACAAAGAATACTTGCTTAGTCATGTTTTCCGTTTGTTCTATGTTTCTTTTTACTTGCGATAAGATTGCGATGTGCAGTTCCTGTGATAGCAATCCAATAGAATTGGACAAGTAAAGGACTGGTTTTGTTTGTCAAAGATGGTTCGTGGCAGGGGGATCTGTGTCATTCGGCCACGACACACATACCGCCCTGACGGCGACTCACGCGCCGTCGATGAATCGTGCGGCCAATCATAATTTATTTATATGACAGCTTTTAATTTCAGACCCACAAAGTCTTCAGTATCTATGATTACCGGGAACATGAAACTGTCCAATTAGTAAAACTGCTATGATTAAATCATTGTTTAAATGCATTTCACGAGCTTCGTACTTAAATTAGATGAGAATGAACAAAATCAAATATAACAGCAGTAAAAGGAATTCTTTTCTTTCAAATAATATCAAAATTGACCATTACGTGTGCGTGTACTGCATAATTTAATATTTAGACATTTTTTATATAAACCTACAACGACATGTCTTAACTTTTCTTTTCACATACTTTCCAGGCATTCGTCGCATGCTGCGTGGTGGCAGACTGCGGCCCAAGACTGAAATACACCTGGGGCGATGCATTACAAGGAACAGACTGCAAAGGTCCAGACGGAACGCCTTATCCTAGGTAACACATTTTAATGTTAAACGGTTTTTTATTTCCGGTTTTTGATTACACAACACTACTGGAAGAAATATCTGCAACTGGAGCAAAGGAATTAATCATGTCAGTCTGAAAATGACTTCCTCTTCGAAATAAAAAAGTCTTTTAGAAAATAAATTGTATTTGGTCAAAAACATACTATATTGATACTTACATAATAAGTATAATAAAATTGTGACTAGCCGACACTTGTACATTAAGGATACTATTAGGTATAATTTTATTTCTGAAGAAATATTGATGTAATGACGCCTCGTCAAAAGGACTTGAGTTGTGGCACGGACTATGTATTATCTACTTTAAAATCAATGGAACGAAAGTAACCCTATTGACATAATTGGGTCCCAATACTCCCAACTCCACTGTGGTACTCACAATGGCCGACTATGGGCCTGCAAGATACGGCAAAACCTTACTTACTCGACTGCCAATTACCATAAGGTAAGGCAGACATGACCCAAACTCATGAAAATACCTAAATTAGGTAACGGAGTACACGAAGGTCCAAGTTTTATAATTAATTAATCAAAAGGATTCCATCCGCCAAGCGTTTTCAATGAACTCGGGGTTATTGACCTAGATAAAATCAGACAAACAGATTTTAATAGTTAAGTACTAATATTTTATTAGTGGAATCAGGTAGTTAGATGTAGCATACTTATTTCTTCATCAGCCTATAATGTTCCCACTGCTGGGACACAGGTCTCCTCTCAGTGAGAGGAAATGGGCCGTAATCCATCCCGCGGAGCCGTAATCCAGTGCGTTTTGTCACATGTCTTCGAATTTTTGATTCTAGGACATGCCGGTTCGCTCTCGATGTTTTCATTCACGTTTTAGAGAGCAGTGGTGATGAAATAAATTACACAAAGTAATGCGCCTGGCTGGGTTCGAACCCACGTCTTATTTATAACTCGTGAGTCGGGGCCGATATGCCACTGGGCCTGTTTTGCACCTACTTACTTAGCAGTATAATATAATAATCTGAGGTAATCTGAGTACCCCTTCAGTAATAACTGTATTATTTTTTTAAATTAAGTACATTTAATAGACATATTTTATACACAAGACTTTTTAGTTTACACTTTTACAGTTAAGTAGCCAATTGCTAAATGAAATGTCATCCGCACAATACTTTGCAACAAATGTCACTAATGACAGTTTGGGAAGAAAATTTCCCATTGGGATTGTAATGGGTAGGTAGACAAGAATAAAAATATAAAAAAAAGCTTCAAACATTCGTACATTAAAAAGCAATTAGAATGAAAAACCCCAGTAACAGTAACAAGAATGAAACCAAAGATAACCGTGACATACTTATAATATATTTAAAAAAAAAATAGCTTGG
Organism: Agrotis puta; assembly: GCA_943136025.2. NCBI lineage: Eukaryota > Metazoa > Arthropoda > Insecta > Lepidoptera > Noctuidae > Agrotis > Agrotis puta. Next base: position 4,727,809 of record OW964168.2, read on the forward strand.
CACGCCGCAATCGCGGCGGTAAGACCCCTCTTTGAGGAGTGGCTGGATAGGCGTTCACGGCGTCCTGACCTACCGCATGACGCAGGTCCTCACCGGACACCGAAGTGTCGGGAGGTTCCTGTGTCTGATAGGGAGGGAAGAAACGCCTGGGTGTCACCACTGCGAGGATCGTCCGGAGGACACGGTGGAGCATACGGTGCAGGACTGCCCCGCTTGGGCAGAGCACCGCCGTGTCCTCACGACGGCGATTGGCAGAGACCTCTCGCGCCCGGCATTGGTCGAGGCCATGCTGCGTGGCGAGACGGAGTGGGAAGCGGTCGCCTCCTTCTGCGAAGCAGTCATGCTCGTGAAGGAGGAGGCGGGCCGCCTGAGGGAGAGGACAGCGTCCTCCCTCAACCCCAGCCGCAGTGGTAGACGCCCACGGCGTCGGACGTCGCAAGACGATCTCCGGCCACCGTAGGTGCGGGCATGCGGGCAGCGAGTAATGGGTGACTCGCTGTCCGACCATGGACCATGCCCGGGTCGACGGCGCGTTGTGTTCCACGCGCTTAGTGATGGGGCCTGTAGAGGGCCAAAGCCTACCGGGGTCGCGGGACTTACGAATTACCGTGACTCCGGTACGTAAAGGGCTAGTGAAGGACACCGTGGATTTTAGTCAGTACAAGTCTGACAGTCCCTCCCGCCCTGCCCCCCTGGGTGGGAGGACTCAGTTGATGATTTTACCACGAAAAAAAAAAAAAAAACGGGTTATGTGGTCAGTTAATACTTATGATTGTGTATAAATAGGCAGGCACCGATACTTGTTCCATAGTGAACAAAAGGTGGCTTAGGTGTTTTATAAAACAGCCTTTACTCAACAAACACGAGAAACTAGTAATAGTTAATTTATGTAGTAGTCAGATCAAAAAATGTAGTAGTTCATTTATTTATTTTCCTATCTACGGCTACAATAATTACTATCTGTGTAACCGGTTATTACATTTATATGGATTTCGATGTTAAAACGTTTCCCCTAGCTACTACAGCAGCGGGCGGGCGGCGGGCGCGGTGTATGTGTAAATTATCTGTATGCTAGAGAAAGACGGACAATGTTCGGCTCTGTCCGGTCTGCGGCTACGGACAACTTCGGGGCTTCGGGCATTGACGCGTCCGCCATGTTGCTATTTCGTGCTCTCCCCGGTTAGCCGTCGATTTCATTTCGTTGATTGCTAAAGAAGTTTTTTTCTAAAATACCCGGTTAAATTGTGTTAAAAATGGATAGTTGTGAATCAAAACCGTATAGAAAGAGAATAGTTAATAATGATGTGGATCGCGATGCCTTTTACCAAAGATTATCCGAAGCGCTTATAAATAAGAAGACACCAAATTCAGTGTTGTTATCGCGGGAGAAATATAACTGGCTTATTGAAAAGATTAAAGCTGCAAAAACTAGTACGAAAAAAACTCCTGCGGATTATCGTCGTTTGAAAAAGTACGAAATTGTGGAAACGCCTGACGGAGAGAAACTGTTCACAATACCAGTTCCTGGCGATGACAGGCGGCAAATGTACGTACCCATGGACGAGATGTACGATATTATATCTGAATACCACTTAAACTTGAGACACGGAGGGCGAAGTCGTATGATGGTGGAGTTAAAACGTAAATACAAAAATGTCACTACAGAGAGTGTAATGGTGTATTTGCAAATGTGCGCAGTCTGTAAAAATAAAGCCTTGAAAACCCACGCGAGAAGAATTATTGAGAAAGCAAGTAATTCAAGAGAAAGTATCATAGATAAAACTTTTAACAGTTCTTGTGATCAGACAGCGGATTGCTCTACTACTAAATTACAGGCTGAAGATTTGAGTGAACATCTTGGTAATTCAACTTATAAAAGTCCGGAGCTGTATTCACGGGGGCAAGTGGACATATTGGGTGTAACTAATGAAGACGGTGACGCATATAAATTTTTGATGGTATACAGAAATTTTATTTCGAAATTTATCCACTTGAAGCCAATGAAAAGTTTAAACATTGTAGAAGCGGTTGATGAATTGTTGGAAATATTTTTGGTATTTGGTGCTCCAAATATTTTACAATCCAAAAACGGACTAAATTTGGCAAAACCTATTTGTAGACGGATTTCAAAGTTATGTCCTCAAATTAAGATTATCGCATCAGAATCTGTTTTTAGCGTAACTGATTTTAAAGGAAAATCGAATGAAGATATCCTCAAGATGTTAAATGATTGGCTGTTGAGAACTCAGCACACTAAGTGGCAGGACGGTGTAAAGTATGTGCAGCATGAGCTGAATACAACATTTCACAACGTATTGTGTAAAACACCCAGTGAGATGATTTTTGGCGAGAATCCGAAATTAGGTCTCGCAAGTATTATGTCAAAACACGTTTACGAAGATTTGATGACGGAAGATGATCTACTAGCAGTTTTAGAACATAAAGATCCTATTGCACCAAAACAGTTGAAATTAGATGAGACATTGATGTTGCCCAGCAATTTTATAAAATTAGAGGGCGAACTAGAGGACGAAAATGAAATGAAAGATGACTTAAATGATGATGATTATTGAGAAGGTATTAACCGCGTACCTATTTAATTTATAAACTGCTTTTATGAATTACTGCCTTTTATGAAAAGTTTATAAATTAATTTAATTACTGCCTTTTATGAAAGGCAGTAATTAAATTAATTTATAAACTTTTCATAAAAGGCAGTAATTAAATAATGTGAGGAAAATAGCATTTTCATCATTATCATGAACGCTATTGACTTTTTACTTAATAAAAATAACTCTTAAAATATTCTATTGTTTTAATTATTGCAAATAGTGTTTGAAAGTAATAGTTTACAAAACACAGTGCGAGCTTCTGCCGCAAGACGTCCAAACTTTTAATAAAGTTCGTGCCACTACTCATAACCTGCGGAAAATTCAAGTATTTGCATTTTTGTTATGACATGACACTAGTGTCGCGTCAAAAGGAAATCGTGGCGCGGACTCTATGTGCGAGTGAGAACAAAAAAAAACATGAACATAAAGTCTGTCTATAAAGTCATGAAGATAAATGAGTGCGCTGTGCACGTAGCAATCCTGTATGTATAGTTCGACTAAATTGATTTTGATACTAGTACATTATTTTATACTAGATTAACAAACCTATAATTTTTACTAAGTATGTTTTTTAAACTTTAGGTATATAGAAAAGGTAGTCGTAAAACTGATCTTAATAGTTGGCTAAATCAATCAGATCATAAATCTATGGTCTCAGTCAATCAAATAAATTGATTAAATAAAAGACAAATACTCACAGACAAATACTATCGTCTCATTTTTACGTACGAGTTACTCGTAATACTGCCGTCCACTAACTAAAAGGCCGTTAAGCCACAGTTGCTCGTTTTTCACTGTTTAATGTAGTCTTATACAACTTTTGATGCTCTATCTTTTGGTCTAAGAGTCATTTTTCTATGATTAATAGTTTGGGAGATACAGGAAGATTGCTGTGCAGTTAAACGACATAAAATGCATAATTAGAAATTAGAAAATGAATTTAAATAAATTTAATAAATATAAATGAATTAAACATAAAACATATTGTGCAATAACACTATGCTTACATATATAATTTGCAGCCTTGTTCCTAGATAGCATATTTTTCAAAAGACATCAATTCACAATTTTAGCGTTTTCTCGAAAACTACTTTTTGCACTTAACGGCCTTTTAGTTAGTGGACGGCAGAAATTACGTCCAAACAGTGCTAGTTACTGCGGTTTAGTTAGTCGACAGGCTGACTCGTACCCTTAATTGCTCACGTTGTGTAAACTTGCCATTTGTTGCAGTCTTTTATGTTCTTTATACAAATGAAATACACACTTTATCCAGGAACACAAATATCTATATAAAAAAGATTATTTATGCGTTGCGAAAACAATAGCACGCTAATCATGTAAAAGCCATACGTAGAAGTTCCGTTAATACAAATGCATGTTCTTACATTCATTATTCATTCTCGTGGGACCTTTCTCACTAACCTCATCTTTGTTCTTTTTCTAGTGTAATGCACTGTACCTAATAGTTTCCGCACTTACTGTAATTGCAAAATGATGATTATTACGTCTGCTGATTACTCCGTGTAACGGAACGTAAATGCTTTTTATAATTTAATTTAACGACATCTAGTGGTGAGTGGTGTAACTTGGAGTTAAGATTTTCGTTTTATTTGTTTTTTTTTTTATGCTACTGTAGCGACTTGTCATTTCTAATGTCCTACAAAAGATGTCACTTATTACAGTTTTGTATTCTCAAAGGTAGGCAGGCACTGCGATTTTATCGGTGTTAATAGAGATGGGCATATTAATAGAGGAAAGTGATATTTATTATGGAGGATATTATGGAGTGATATATTTATTATAGAGGAATGTTTCATTGTAATTTTTAATTTTGGTTAAGACACAGAATACCTAATAGTACTGTTGAGACAGTTATGAAGAAACTGACATACACTAACACCCAGAAAGACCCAGAACAACTACTTGTATGTAGTACTTAGTAAATATGGTGCAGGTGTAAATATTTGTTCCGTGCGGAAAGCCTTATAGCCAAATAGCGATAATTTTAAGACCGTAGCGCTTTCTCAACATATTTTTAAACTAGGCACAAGCACATACTAAACCATAAACATTTTTATTCCAGACATTTAGTGAACAGAGCCTTAAAGTCAGGACCATGGCAGTCGTCACGGCAAGGTCGGGGTCTTCGGACGGTGGACCCTGCCATCATGAGGAGAGCATTGCTGGACGCACACGCCGGTTATTCAGAAGGTGTGATCACACAGAGCAGTGGCAGCAATAGAACCGGTAAGTTTTTGTATTTGTGGTATGCTGGTGATATAGAATTTTTCACTCGTACTGCTGTCTTGTCACAACAGTACCAGTGACAAATTCAATTTCAGACAGTTAAGGTTGAAAATTTATAAGACTGCCTACGGTTCGTCTTTAATAGAAACTTACCTATAGATTTTTTTAATCGTATGCCACTTGTCTCCGCCCTCTGTGCGGCAGTGGTATTCTTTATAAACAGAACCTTGTGACAGCGCGGCCGCAGCGCTCACGCCACGCTGGGACTCAAGGTTGTTAATAAACTACTGCAGTGACACCAGGATTATCCCCTGGCTGGAGGCCTTAGAGTAATTTAAAGGATCCACAGAAAAGTCCGGTTAAGCAGCCCACAACCTCTTCTAGGTTGACCTGCGAGATGCCATTCACAAAAAAAAAGACACCAGGTCTATTTCGAAGCCGGCTTGTCGAAGATCACATCGAGATATTTTCTTATAGAGCATAGCAGCTCGCAACTGTCGCACAATCGCATTTCGTAAATCCCATCGTCCAAGATCACGCCACAACCACTACTACACTACATCGCAGCCAGAAGAGGTTAGTTGTGATCGAGCAGTAGCTTCGAATAGTGTCGCTGCAGCATTTTGCAGTTGCGTTGTGGTATCGGTAAAAATGTGGTTGTGGTTACTTTTTCTGGCCGCTTGCTCGCGGTGTCGCTGATAGTTTCATTATGGATGGGTGTGGTCAGTATTAACCACGCGGTCGATGATAATTTTATACCAACAAAACGTGTTCTGTACGTTTTAGTGGAAAAAGGATAAAATAATCGTATAGATATAAAATAGGCCCCTGCCCACTTTGCGTCGTGTGGTTGCCGTACGTGTGAAATAACTCTAAGTGAGATAATTGAGAATATGTGGTAGGTACTTTTTACTTGCATTGATAGCTGTCGACATAGCTAGAGCTAGAAATTAATGTATGGAGGGTGCGAATGCGAAAGTCTCGTAATTTCATCTATAGAATTGATGGGTATAATTGTTTTTGTAAGATTTCTTAAGAAAAACATTATGTACTTATCTATGTTATGTTCTAGTTTTTCTATAACTAACTTTAATAAATGAAATTGCTTCAAGATATTTCTTGATGAGTGCCACTGCATTTGATTTGTCTTTGCTTTTGTATTTATCTTACAGTTTTTAGATTTTAGCGTCCTTCATCAATTTGGTGATGTGATGAGAGTCTTAAATGCAATACTAGCATTGATTTTTTCGGATACTTACCTAATAAATATAATAAAAAAATAAGTTAAAAATAACTAAAACCCGACTACGAAAAAATCGCGTACTGAAAAGTATAAAACAAGAACAAGCCGTGGTCGTATGCCACCTGCGGTTGTTTCACACAATCTTTATTGGCTAGGTGGCATACGACCACGGCTTGTTCTTGTTTTATACTTTTCAGTACGCGATTTTTCGTAGTCGGGTTTTAGTTATTTTTAACTTATTTTTTATTTACACTGTTTTGGGGTTATATTATTTGAAGTAAATAATTTATGTTATATGTATAGTTTCTGAGTTGTGAATTTAAGATTTATCATTTGATACCCATGTTGACACTGTTAGAAACAGAAAATTAGCTAGTAAAAGCTATATAATGTATATATATTTCAAATTTGCTCATCAAGCCCTTTAATTTGATACCCATGTCGATACTGTGCGAAAATATTTTTTTTTCGGTAATGACTTCTCATCCCCTAGAGGGCGCCATATTGGATTTTGTGACACGTCACCTACCCTATAACCAGCGGACAACTGAGACGCTTCTAACGAGACCTCATTTGTCATGTAATGATAAGTAGTTTAGAAGTTATGAGGGAACAAACAAACATACATACAAACATACATACAAACATACATACCGGTCAAAATCATAACCTTCCTTTTGGCTTTGCCGTAGTCGGGTAAAAAAGGTCTTCAATAGTCCTACTTCAACCAACAATGAAAATTAGGGTCAAATTAGTTAGTGGAACGTGCTGGTTATTGATGTCTAAATACGACAAAACCGTGATATAAATTCTTCTCTTCCAATTTAAGGTCGCGCCTCAAACATGCCCGGCCTGTCTCCGGCATCCACAAATTCCTGCGGTGGCACTCGTCTTTGTAGAACGAGGTACAACACTACTGCCCCCATGTACGGAGTGTCCCTAACTTCGGGACAGCCCGTCACTATCGTGCAGAAGTTCCCTGATTTATTACAGCAAGTCGTTTTTGAAGTTTGCGAGTAAGTATACTCTTTTGCTCATGTTAGATGAAAGGGTTATTTTTTAACTTTTAGAGATAGATCTTTCTTCTTTCTTTACTATAATTTCTTCTCAATAAGATTCCCTCAATAGATAGAGTATGTATTTAGAAATATATAAGTATGTGTATCAGTTGTCTAGTACCCATAACACAAGCTCTGCTTAGCTTGGGACTAGATGGCGTTGTGTGACATGGTTACAGTGAAATGGTTGATAATTCTACACAGAATTTAAATGTTATCGTTACAGTATTATAGTGTTTAATTTTGCCAAAAATATCCAATTTAAATGTTTCCCTTTTATTTTTCCAGATCAAGTGAGTGCTCGCTGATAAGAGGCACATGTTCGCAAACGTACGTGCCTTACCTATTCTTGGTGCTCCCGCTAGGTCCAGTGACCCTCACAGGTCAAGACTACGTACTAGTCGAGTCTGGGTGCGTCTGTAGACCAGACCCGGCGCCATAGACACGCCATAGACATAGAACTTAGCTATGAAAAAAATTAGGAATTAAAAAACAAATCCGTCCATTAGATAATTTGCAAGATGGCGACTAGTTCCCGCCATTTTGCGTTTAATATTTATTTATTTGTAAAATTATGATTTTTCGACAGTTTATAGTAATCTGCTTGCTTTTTTGCTGGCAACGGAATTAAATAAGTAATCATAACTTATTTTAGAAGTCACAAAGATTGTGTTAAGAAATATTCTCGCTGTTTACTTTTCAGTTAGGGTTTTATGGACTATGTTTGTATGTATGAAGATTTGAAAGAAATTTATTTGGCCCTGTCAGATTATTATTTTCTAAAGATTCGGTATTCCACTATTTTACCTATTCTTGATTACACATCGGTGGCAGTTTTAGCACAATTTATTAACAGTATTTTAGTACATACGGAATCTACAGCACGTGTAAATTATTTTATATTTTTTACGAACAAAGGCTTTTGATGCATTTATTAGATATTTTTTTATTGAATTGGTTGTATTTATAAGATAAGTATTTTCCTAGAGATTGAAAATTTTACTATTGGTATTAAAGGGTGCATTTATTCAACTGTAAAATCGCCGATAGATTAATAACTTATAATTTATCGGCCATTTTTCATTAAAAGTTAGTTAAACAGACTGAATTTTATTTATTTTTGTTAATTTTTATAGATATTTATATTTATTTTATGTGCCGTTGTATGACGGAAAAATATTAAATATCGAATAGATTTAATGGAAGAACTATAATAATTGTGAATAATTTATTTATTTTTATTATGACTTTGTGAATCGCTCATGTTACGTTAAGTTATGAACAACGAATGTATCAAAGATTTAATAAATTTTAATCGAAATATATGTTTTTTTGCAAATTGAGTGTTTACGGTTCTAGGGAGTATAAGAATCAAAGACGGCAGGTCTCATTTTAAAACAATTCTTTTCAAATTTTAATAATAGTAACTTTATTAACATTCAATAAGCTACATACTCTGGCATACTTTTACACAATCACATTTTATGTTTTCAATAAAAAAAAGAAGAGAAAGTAAGTAAGAACATTCATTTAGTATATAAATTTACAGTAACTAAAAAGGCAAGAAAGCTAACTCATGTCATAAACAATCGTTTCTGAGTTAAAAATAGATTCTAAGAATATAAATAAGAATAATATTTACTATAATAAACTTCATCTCATCACCCATATTTTAGCTATTCGTCCTTATTGGTCTGAATAAAGACAAAACTCGAATAATACTCATGACATCCATAGCTTAATTTACGAGGCACGGAGTATCTACATAAGACTATAATACAAGCTAACTAATAATAAAAATGTCTACATTTTCTATGCGATATTGGTTTGAATTAATAAAAATGACTTGATAATTTCAAACCAATTGGGAAATCATTCTTTTAAAACTGTTTTTTTTTAATGGATGTGTTGATTTGTCAATTAGGTATTTGAGATCTAACCTACTAAATAATACCCCACATTAAGAAGCTTACGCTTCTTAATCTGGGGTTATTATTATCCTAACATTTTCACATGGACAAAATTTCTAGCGCGAAAAAAAACATCACCTATAATTTATACCAAAATTTTAACTGTCATTTTGTTCACAAATTTTTAGAGTTCCGTCGCCAAACAGAGGGAACTAAACCTTTTATTTTAATGTAGGTATTCTAATTTCCCTAGAAATAAATAACGTAGACAAGTTGTGTATGGTATAGCTTATTGCTCGTAGCGGTAGTACTGCTGAGGGGGGGCATGCTGGGGTTGTTGCTGGGGCTGGTGCTGGGGCGGCTGCGGCCTGGGCAGCGCGTGCGCAGCGTGTTGCACCTGGGGCTGGATCAGTTGCTGCGGCTTGGGGGTGGGGACCTTGACTACAATGTCTGTGGGCTGCCTTGAAACCTGGGGAATGTGTTTTAGTATTAAATGATGTCATGCTGCTGTGAACTCATTTATAAAAAAGAACTAGGTACCTACTGAAAACATACTATACTTTTAAGATCGAAAGACAGATTCATCTATGTATTCGCCAATATTATATCAGTAACAGTTAAAATAATAGAATTTTTGGTCTCTACTTCACAGTTCAGAGTAAGTACGCTTAAGGTCAGTGGCCTGCATTACTTGACACACCTTCCCGTATTCTGCTGCTTTTTAAATGGCTCATGTAAGGTTTTATATGCATTGACTGTACAAAAAAAAAAGTGCACGTGCCAACCAATACACGTACTCTAAAAATGTAATTTCTGCTAACTCTCGCCGTGAAATTAGGGATTTTTTTTTTACATGAGTCCTCCCACCCAGGGCAGAGCGGGAGGGACTGTCAGACTCGTACTGACTAAAATCCATGGCGTCCCTCAATAGCCCTTTACGTACCGGGGTCACGGTAATTCGTGAGTCTCGCGACCTCGGCAGGCTTTGACCCTCTACAGGGGCCCCGTCACTATGCTGACACTCCTTGAGGCGCGCGTGGAACACACCGCGCCGTCGACCCGGGCATGGTCCATGGTCGGACAGCGAGTCGCCCATTACTCGCCGCCCGCATGCCCGAAAGTGGGTACCTAGAAGTTTTTTTTAAATGGCCGTTGATTTCCCATTGCTGGCCTAACGCCTAATCCATATCCTTCCAACCTACTATTTCCAGGCCCACCTCGAACCAGCCATCACAGTTTGTGTTTCCAGCAATAATTACTATGAATAAGTTCCTATTGCAACAAAACAATATATCAAACCATATTTCGATATTAAGCCATCTGAACTAGGCCAGGGGCAAACTTAGTTGGCATTATTTAATCGCATTACAGATCTGGTTCACCTACTTATTGTGAATCAAGTCTGACTTGTATATTGCATGCCTATTGTAAGGCTGAGCTAAATTGTTGAAGTACTACAATGGACATCGATCTAATAGATTTATCTGATAAAATCTCTTTCAAGGTAAAGAGATTACAATAAATCATTTTGCAGAAGTTTTTCGTTGATTGAAATCCTCAGCGGTAATCCAGAATCTGGTCTACACACACTAACAACTATTGTCTTTCATTTAAAATAGGAGCATGAAATGATATCTATGAAAACCATAACTAGAATGCCGTATTATTTATATTGTGTGCCAATGCACATTGACAATGTCAAACCAATGTTTGACTAAGCTTTTTAGATCTGCTCGTTTTGCATATAGTTTTACAAGATATCCATCAATCTGGCTATCTAGTCTGGTCTAATACTCCGTATCACGACGATTATAACTTTTACTGTTTTTTTAGGGACAATCCCACCGGATTATTCCCAAACCACTGCAAAACTTGAAACCTTGAATCACCATTAAAAAAACTTCAAAACAATGAAGCTCGACGGAGTTCTGAAGAATGAATTTAACTACTTGGATCCTGCAATGACCTATTATGTAAATCAATCATTAAAAATCAATGCTTAATTGCCTACCTCAGCTTTGAAACCCTCCTTGGGATCAGCAGTGTAGGTGACAGTCCTAATGAAGCCGTCGCTGTCAACCACGGAGTAGGAACCCTTGATGGTGTCACCGTCTCTCTGCTCCTTGCGGTTCTGGTAGTTCGTGTATTGGTCGTCGTTCACGTCGAAACCGAACTGGTAAGAAGGATTGGGCTGAAAGAAAATGGTAGTTTACTCAGATGAGGTACAGGAGACTAAGGTTTAGTTGAAGAAACAGTGGCTATCTACGAGTGACGATAGACTCGCATTCGTTATCTGAGCACTGAGCAGCCAGCTTAACTAGCAACGGTGCTGACTCTGAATATTTTCACGAAATAACTATGGACTTATTTGTAGAACAGTTTCTATAGCAATAAATAACAATTAGGACAACTGACGAAGGCTAATGTTAACGGAACTTAACTGGATTCTCAGCCACGTTAGACATTTTGAAAAAGAATAAGATTTCTGCGTAAAGGACTGCCGATTAAACGATTATAAAATATTCAGTGAATTAACTGAAAATTGTTATTTCTTCGATCTTCGAAATCATACAAACGGTGCATGAGAACCAATACACCTCAACAGCTATCAAAAGATTGAAAATAACGCATTAATCGTCACGCTATAATCAAAGAAAGTTATTTCCCATAAGGTATCGTGACCCGATCTCACGCAGCGAGCGCTAAAGCGCTATAACTACAATTCTACAGCCTACGACTACCTATACGAGTTCCAAGTGAAAGTTGCAGCCGGCCGTAGTCCCGCTCTTGTTAATTTGATCCATCCGTGTTGACTATACTACATTGGTTGGACATTGTATCGGCTATAAGGAAATGAGAAATAAAGTAGGTTGGATGTATTCCGGAGTCGGTTTACGTATTTTGATAGTTACAGTAAAATATTGCGGAACGGCTGTGCTGTTACTTCTAATTGTTACACGTTTACCGTTAGATTGAAAATAAAATGCGATGATGTTTCCTAGTTTTGTTAGTTATTTTTATTAAAGTAACCTAGTTTTGGGGTATTGCGGTTTGTTTTCTAAAGAGAATCAGTGCTGAAATTTATTTCATCTTTTTAATTAAACTACAAGATTTCAGTAATGCAGGCTTTATGTATACATGAAAAGAATTTGTGTCTGCAATCTCCACTGACCGTAGTTCTTAAGAAATAGTCTCCTTAGAAAGCCGTTTCTGCTCTAGCTTGTAATAAATGAAGTTTGTAACTTTGTTCCTATTTACTTGATTATGTCGGTCCTGTCCTTTGTCCATAATCAAACCCATCTTTACTTTCAGCTTACTAAACTACTAATAATAGGTTGTCCTGTTTAGGCGTTTTAAGCCAGCTTCAGATTCTAAAGTAGTATCATCTGTTAGAAAGTATTTCTCAACTTACGTCATACTCCTCAGGCTCGCGCTGCTCCTGGGGTCTTTGAGGTTGGTACTGCTGCTGTTGTCTGTATTGCTGTTGCTGCGGCTGAGGTTGATACTGGGGCTGATGCTGGGGTTGGGGTTGAGGCTGGTATTGAGCTTCGCTCTGGACCGTGTAAAGTTGTTGAGGAGCCTGCGGTTATAGAAAATGATGAGTTTGATGCTAATGTGGGAACAAATTTGGATTATATATTTAATTTGCATTTTCGAAATCTATCTTAAATAATCGTTTGTAGTAAATTGATGACAGCATAATGCAGGAAACGTAGTTGTTTGTGTTCAGTAACTAATTATAGGTTCGTGTCGTATAAGTTTCTGCAGTCTTGCTATTTCCTCAAATGTATGTTGTCTGAGGGATTTCACTGCTTAAATTGTGTGGTTAATTTAGTGTTTGTCTGTGGATTTATCTTGCAGTGTATATTTTGAATCAATGATATTAGACGGTAGTAAATAATAACAGACGCGAAGACCCTCCTTCCAGGCTAAACCTGCTTGCTAAGGTTGGTCTCAGCTGTAATTTCTGTAAGTCTGAAGATCAAAAGTCTGATTACCAAGGGGTATCATATTATCCAGTTACAAGGTTGCCGCTTCACGTAAAATACTCATATTCAACTGAATCCATCATCTGCCTAGCCTTTTCCCAACATAGTTAGGGAAAGGCTAGGCAGATGATGATGAGAGATGATAGTAAGACCGAAAACCAGTCCAACAAAGGGACAACTCTTGATTGTCTCGTGAATGTCCATGTAAGATATTGATATTCTAGAACTACTATTAGACCTCAATGCAGTTGGAAAAAGTCTACTCTGATGATAATGATAGTACAGTTTTCAGACAAAGTTCTGAGGTGAGATATGTCTTACAGGTCTAGGTGCAGGCTGCTGTACGTGTTGTGGTCGTTGAAGCACATGTGGTTGCGCGGGCGCCGGTGCTGCCGCCTGTTGGTCAGCGAGGTACTGTCTTAGTAGGTGTGGGTCAAAGCCTCCTGCCTGCTGACAAAGGGATGGTGGTGAGTGGTTTGTTAGATGATATGCTGGTGGTGGGCAGTGGTGTTAAGTCCGAGTGAAGGTATGGTCTAGATATTACAATCATGTTAGAGTAGTTTCAGAAATAGATACTATAGAGAGTGTTCTGCTGTTCATAATGTTAACAAAATCTGAAGAAGATCATTTGGTAATAGATGACAGTATAGCTGTTCTAGGATCACGTGTTGATTGGAACTTAGAGCACAGCTACGGACAGGCAACCAAAAGTTAATAATCAAACCCTAAAACCTGCCACTTATGATGTTATAAAGATGAAAGATCGTAGATCTTTAAGTCAATGGGCTGGCAATGAGCATGTAAAGTTTCTTACTAATGACTCTATTATAACAGACACACTTACAGAGCATACTTAAAAACACATAACAGCAATCAACTAACCACGACCAATTAAACTCAGACGAGGAGGCCCAATTTCACGCAGTTGCATTACCAACCATTAGAAAAATAAAGCTAAGTATCCACTCGCGTTAATCAGTGCGATCAACAGATTACATAACATAAATCCAATTACAGCTCGGTTCAAATAAAACTTGCCACTGACATTACGAAACGTCAAAAGTGTAACAAGCAACGGCAGTGTAATAGTGTACAGCGAAGTTGGCGTACCCTGTTACGTCTCGCTCGATTTGTCATGGGTTGCCAAAAACACGTGTGCATTTGTGCATGTTTGTTGTGCAAAAACTGATGTCCAGTTTTCCGGTCTGTTTGCACTCATTTTGTTGCTCGGTGAAGCAACACAGTCACATGTGTTGCGATTTAATGTCGGATGTGCCACTTTCAGATTTGATTGATTTCAGTTCTTTTTATTGTTGCTTACGATTTTTATTATCATTGCATGCGCCTTCATGAGGTTAGATCATAGGAAGATAATTGATTCACGCTAAGATTTGATGTGGAAATCGATTTGTTCGTTGATGTCTTACTTTTAAGTCTTTTGTCAAAAATCTTTAACAATGTGAATTTATGTAAGTTTATTTCAGATGCACAAAATTTTAACATGTTTACCGACACGGAGAGTAATTTCAATTTGCTAACTATTTGCAAAACTCCTCGAAACAGTAGAATAGAAATAAAAACAAAGAAGATCTGTCCACAATGTGTTCAGTTAAGTCATGACAAGCATTTGCAAAATAAAAGAATAATAAAAAGAAGCCTTGACCTAGTCGTGTTCAAAAGCTTAGAGCACGGCCAGAGAAACGCTTTCTCATGGTAATGAATACCTAAAGATTTTCCAAATAATGAAGTAACGACCGTTGCAAACTTTGAAGAATATTTAGAAGAAATAAGAGCAAAATATAATATTGGAAAACAAGAGATGGGGAAGGCAGAGGCAGCAAGCTCAAGACCATTTACACATATGTCTATGAAGGAGGACACAAACAATGATAAATAATAAACAAACGGAAAGAGTTTAAATATTGTAAAGGGTACTAACAAAAAGTAATACAAAATAATAAATGATGTATCAAGTAGGAGACTTCATATTACTTAGTCGTGTAAAGATTTTTCAAAACCACGAGTTAGGGAATTGTATCCTTTCTAATAACGGCAAAACATACTATTATTGGTGTCTAGGCACCTAATCAGACTTGATTAAAACGAAAAGATTAAAGTATCCAAATTGATTATCGATAACCTTTCGATTGACCGTGTACAAGCTTTTATTCTTTAACAGTGCATTAATGTTAGCTAACGACCCAAGTATTTCAATAGAGACGCAGTCGGATAAAATTGAATTAGTGTCAGTTTATCTAAATTTCTTATATTGAGCATCGGACGTTATAGTAACGTTTATCTCGTTATTCTTAATATTATCAAGCTCAAAACCCAGAGGTTTATCAGTCGTGAAACTGAACAGTAGAACGGCGTCCCGAAGCTTTTGTAAACTTTTATACATTATTCTTCATGGTTTTTCTATCATGGTTGATCAATTAATATCTTTACTCGACTGCTTCAGAAGAAGGATTAATTTTTTCGAGTTCATGTTTTTAGTTTATTATGTTCCCTGCTACAGCTTGAACGGCTTGACGGATTTTGACGGATGAGGTACCGTTAGATTCGTCTTAATAGCGCGACGGGCATTGGGTTTATAATTAAAATTTTTGTTTTGCACCAAAACTAACGAATCCCATATCACAAATATGGTATCGGAAGTAGCAGCCCGCAATTGTATCCTCTTCTATCCTATCTATTTTTTCTCTTTTATTTCGCTTTAAAGGCTGTCGGGATTTGATTTCTTATTACCCGACAGGATTGCTTGTTATTCCAGACTGTGGTGTAGTCTAAAATAGTGTTTTGTTAATCAATTGAATATTTTGTTAAAATTTTGTTGTTGAAATAAGTTCATAACTTTGAATATTAACAGTCCATTTGTGAATTACAAGCCTAAAGTTTTAAGCCTAGATAAAAATCTAAAACTCAGTTCACACGATGCATGTCGCCCTAATAACTCGATCTTTGTTATTTAGCGTGCAATTGGTGCTGTGACTAACGCAATCTTTTAACAATAGCTTATACGTGGCCTGCACTTCTCAGTGTTGAACGACACAACGAGTTAAAGGTTAATCCTCGAGAATTGGTAATGTATTATTACAATTCTATTGTCATTATTAACTTTGCATACATTAAATTAGAATGTGTACAAAAAAAAAACTGCGAAAAGCTTTTTCAGTTTTTACTCATTCAATATTTAAAAATTTTCGAAATCTCATTTTTAAATTGTAAGACCCGCTATTTCGTTTGCGTGTAATTTAGGACCCTGATCTCGACTGCGACAAAAATTGTTATATTTCGACTAATTTACATGATGTAAAACAATATGATTTTATATTAACACTCAGAAATAATGTATCTCTTTATAATTTTATGTTTGGTTTAGGTGTATGTTATTATTATTGTACGATTCTTATTAAGGTTTAGAATGGTTTCATAAGTTCAATTCTTTATGCTTGTAATGTTATGAAAAGCGGTTTCTACAAAAATGAAAGCTGAATAACTACTTTATTTATGACCTAATGCCTTTTATTTTTGATAGTTTATTGTTATTAATGGTTTTTTATAACAGTATTTGTTACTTTTAAAGGGCACTTGATTTTATTTAACAAATTAAATCAAAACTTCTTTTTCAAATTAAATTAATGTTAATTATGAAAAAAAGGTACATCTGAGGACTGATAACCCTTCATGGGATTATAAAATTATACCAAATAATTAATCCATTAGAACAGATAAAAAAATCACTGACTAGAAATAAAAGAAAATAACTCACTTGTTGATGCTGAGGTTGGTACTGATGCTGGGGTGCCGCCAAAACACACCCCAATACCGCCAACGTGACACACTGACGTAACATAATTGCACACACAAAAAATATTTATTAAAAAAAAATGAATTCAAAATGGCCACTGCACTCGCGACGTATTTACGTAGGTATCATGCGGTGCGTGTAAGTAACTGTCACTATATATAGGGGCACCCCTTCTAGCTCGTAGGTGGTAAAGGCGGGAGTGGTATGTCAAAATCCACGTATGTGTGTGTGATTCGAAATTTAAATTGGAGCATCGGACTTTTTGAGTGTGCTCTTGGATTTGGGGGCTTTATGGTATGTGTTCTTAAAAAAAAATAGATAAATGATTTAGTTTATTTGGGAAGTGCAGCAGTATATTTCGACAGGTATGTTTATTTATTATTATTTACTAGCTGTACCCTGCCCCGCTTCGCTGTGGCACAAAAAACGTTTTTTTCAAAAAAAAAAAGTAGATAAAAACAATCCTTGATGCGGATTATATGCTAAAATTTCAGCTCAATCGGTGCAGAGCTTTTTGAGTTTTTGAAGCATACACAAACCAACATAACATTTATATATATCGATTTTATATATATAGATATATAGATTAACAGTGTCAGCACAGTGACGGGACCCCCTTCTAGAGGGCCAAAGCCTGCCGGGGTCGCGGAACTGTACGAATTACCGTGACTCCGGAACGTAAAGGGCTATTGAAGGACACCGTGGATTTTAAACAGTACGAGTCTGACAGTCCCTCCCGCTCTGCCCTGGGTGGGAGGACCCATTTGATGATTTTCACACGTTAAAAATAAAGACATGTTAATTTTTGGTACCTATTTGAACACTGAACCTTTTTTTAAAATATTTAAGTATAAACTTTCAATAGGTATTCGAAGATATCTTGGAGGGTAATGCTGTATGTTTTTACCAACGACGTAATTAATGGCATCCTTCTCAAGAACCTGCGTGTATTAAACCATAGATTTCCACTCCTAGACCTATTAATTAGTCTGGAAACATTTGCATACTTAACTATTGGCAATGGCGCCTGCGGAGAAATTTTCTATCTCAAACGGCATCAGTTTCTACATTATGCGTATCACAATCTAAATATAGCCTCCTACATCACGCTCATGGCTTTTTCTTCTTAGAGAAATTATCACACGGGAACGCACTACTTGGGATCAAAATCATCCTATGGCCTAAGTTACGGACAGACTTGTCATTCTGCCTTTTTGCCTTGTACTTGCTCACTGCTGGGCTTCCTACAATTCCTGCCATTAACTCTTTCCCCAAACTAGCCTTCGTGACAAACGTCGAGGTTGTCTCACCACCTTTTTCTGGGCCTGCTTCAGACTCTTACTGACTAAAATTCACCTTGTTCCTGCGGTTGCCCTATGCGTTTCAGGGCCATGAGCCATTTGACGTCACGAGCGCCCACTCTCGAGCTTTGATACGTTATATCTTTGTAAACATTCCTTTATTTAAAAAGAAAAAACGTATCCATAATTTTTCAAAATACTCAATCACGGAACATTTAGATTTGCAATTATTTATTGATGCATAAGTATAAGTAAATAATAATAATAAAATAATAATATCATTTACTAGCTTTTGCCCGCGGCTTCGCTCGCGTAGAATTTGGTCTGCCTCACTAAGTTACGTGACATTTTTTTTAATATTTACATTTTTTTTTATGTAATTTCACATCGTACATCCCTGATTTCTAACTTCAAAATTAGTTTCCATACAATCTTTGAACACCTATACCTAATATTTAGAGGGAATCTCTTGAAGGTGGAATTATCTGAATTCCTTTCTAAGTGCTCATTATTTGCACTTCCTACGTTTGGCCCCGAAGCTGAACCGGGCAGCAGCCGCCCTCAGGCGACTCCTGCCCAATCTCAGCGGGCCAAACGCCTCCAGCCGGAGGCTGAACGCCGGTGTCGTGAGGTCCATGGCCCTCTACGGGGCCCCTGTGTGGGCCCTGAGCATTCGGACGCGACCACTAAAGCTGGTCGCATGCCAGAGGGTCATGGCAATCCGAATGGTCCGAGGATACCGCACGATCGCCGGCGAATCGGCCAACCTCCTTGCCGGATTGCTGCCCTGGGATCTGGAGGCGACTGCCCTCCAGCGCGTCTACGAATGGCGCGTGGAGGCGCAGCGCCGGGGCGAATCCCCGCTGCCTCGACAAGTCGAGGCGCGGCGGGAAGAGCTCCGGCGCGATCTCAGGGCAGTATGGAGGGAGCGACTGTCGCAACCGAGGTCCGGGCACGCCGCAATCGCGGCGGTAAGACCCCTCTTTGAGGAGTGGCTGGAGAGGCGTCACGGCGTCCTTACCTTCCGCATGACGCAGGTCCTCACCGGACACGGAAGTTTCGGGAGGTTCCTGTGTCTGATAAGGAGGGAGGAAACGCCTGGGTGTCACCACTGCGAGGACCGCCCTGAGGACACGGTGGAGCATACGGTGCAGGACTGCCCCGCTTGGGCAGAGCACCGCCGTGTCCTCACGACGGCGATAGGCGGAGACCTCTCGCGCCCGGCATTGGTCGAGGCCATGCTGCGGGGCGAGACGGAGTGGGAAACGGTCGCCTCCTTCTGCGAAGCAGTCATGCTCGCGAAGGAGGAGGCGTGCCGCGTGAGGGAGAGAACAGTGTCCTCCCTCCGACCCACCCGCAGTGGTAGACGCCCACGGCGACGGACGTCGCCAGACGATCTCCGGCCACCGTAGGCGCGGGCATGCGGGCAGCGAGTAATGGGCGACTCGCTGCCCGACCATGGACCATGCCCGGGTCGACGGCGCGTTGTGTTCCACGCGAGCCTCAAGGAATGTCAGCAAACTGACGGGGCCTGTAGAGGGCCAGAGCCTGCCGGGGTCGCGGGTCTTACTAATCACCGTAACCCCGGTACGTAAAGGGCTCGTGAAGGACACCGTGGATTTTAGTCAGTACAAGTCTGACAGTCCCTCCCGCCCTGCCCTGGGTGGGAGGACTCATTTGATGATTTTACCACGCTAAAAAAAAAAAAAAAGTGCTCATTATTTTAGAGGGCCAAAGCCTGCCGGGGTCGCGGGACTTACGAATTACCGTGAACCCGGTACGTAAACCGTAGCACTGGTAATAACATCCCTCATGTACACAATAAGCTAATAAAATTCCCTATCTCAAAAACTACTGAACCGATTTTGATGAAACTTGCAGTATTCCCTAAGTTGAACGATACCTAGCACAAAAAAAAATATTTAAATCGGACGTGAAGTTCCGCGAACAATGAATCAGTCGATGCCTACTCCTTACTGTTAAGGAGTTGTACGTTTCATCATCAGCTCAGCTACATAAGATGATGATAACTATACGCAAGTACTTAAATTACTTCATAAGATTTACGAAAAACGATGCGTGGGCCTATAAAATTTGAGGGTTGCCCTCGATTTCTCCAAGATCCAATCATCAGATCCTGATTTGGTGACAATGGGACCACACGGAAAGCACCAGCTTTCAAACAAAAAAAGAAACATGAAAATCGGTTCACCCAGTCGGTCGTTATTCGGTAACAAACATAAAATTGATAACCTCCCCCTTTTTTGAAGTCGGTTAAAAACTATCCTATGTCCTTTCTCAAGTTCCAAACTATGTCTGTACAAAATTTCACACAAATCGGTTCAGTAGTTTAGGCGTGAAGAAAAGACAGACAGACAGACAGACAGACAGAGTTACTTTCGCATTTATAATATTAGTTTGGATTTCATAATGGGATTGCAAGGTTTACAATGGCTGAATCTATATATATAAAAATGTTATGTTGGTTTGTGTATGCTTCAAAAACTCAAAAAGTTCTGCACCGATTGAGCTGAAATTTTAGCATGATATATAATCCGCATCAAGGATGGTTTTTATCAAGTTTTTTTTTTGAAAAACAATTTTTTGTGCCACAGCGAAGCGGGGCAGGGTACAGCTAGTATATCATAGGTTTAAATTGATTATACTTACAATATAAACGGGTGGAGTACTGTTCTCCTAGATAGGCTAAAATTTTGCCTGTGTTAAGGAGATACAGTGCCGTTCCCCTGATTGGCGAATTATGATTGAAACTGGTCTTAGTATAAAATTTTAGAAAACATTTGGATATAATATAAATGTAGTTACTATGCAATAGGTTTTTATTATTATTTTACATAATAAATCTAGAGTACGTGACTATATTAGTGTGGGAGCGTGTATGTGTGTATGTGAGGGTGTGTGCGTGTGTGTGTGTGAGGGTGTGTGTGTGTGTGTGCATTTATATGTTTTTTTATTAAGTATATTATTAAAGCGTGCTTAGCGGTCACGGCTTCAGTATCCTGGTAAGTTCCAGAAGAGCAAATAAATCTCAGTAATGAACTTATTGAAAACGTGCCTAATAAACATGGACCGATAGGCTCGTCCCCATTACTTTTGACCTAGTGACATCATGCATCGAATTGCATACAACAGATCTATTTGTAGCCCTTTGTGCCTATGATCAATAGGTTAGGAGCATCCTCTTTTGTGGTTAAAGCGTTTTCCGCAATTACGGGAATGTTGCGCAGTAAATGTTTGAATTGGTTTGGATGTATCTGTCTATATAATATAGCATCAGTATAAAACAGCTGTGTTACTAGTATATGATAGATAGCTATCATCATAATTTTTTCTCCTCCCCCGCTATTCTTTTCTAATTAATTTAATTGCGGGATTTTATATAGTTAGTTCGTTCGTTGCCGAATCCAATACGGTTACATTCATTCTTGAAGCTTCATTGCCTATCGGTTGCTAGAGGGTTGGTTGCGGGTTCGTCATTTCTACTGATTATGGGTTCCAGGAGTTGCCAACTGTAATACTTCGGGAATTACTTCGGGAATTGTGTCGAGAGATTGTCCAAAACTTTTTTTTAGGATTAAATCATCAAATGAGTCCACCCAGGGCGGGATGAGAAGGACTGTCAGACTTGTACTGACTAAAATTCACAGTGATCCTTCAATAGCTCTTTACGTTCCAGGGTCACGGTTACCTGATGGAACAGTCCCGCGACCCCGCATAACATAAGGCTTGTATGGGATTTGGTAGAGGTCTTCTTGTAATACCGTACTCCTAAAGGCACTTGTGTTTCAATCCTTTTGAGTGTATTTGCGAACTAGATAGAAAAACCCATAAAATAAGTTTCGTCACCTCATGGCTTATTTTATTAATGTTAAAGGTATTTAATTGTGTAATTATATAATTTGAAGATATTCTACAAATGTCTACGTTTCATTTCATTACTGAACCCAAACTTTCAGCAAACCATATACAAACAGAATTGTATTTGTGAAGTTATTAGAGCAAAACATCTATTTGACAGTGACATAATAATCATTATAACACAAACGTCTAGACATTAAAATTAAAACCTCACTCACTTCCAGTTTCCATTTGGCGATAACTAAATCATTTACTTCCAAAAGTAGTACATTGTAAAACTAAATTACTACCTAGATAATAGTTGAATAGTTCGTAAGTGCACATTGTATGGTTTTGGCCTTGCATCGGGCTTAATGCCAATGCACTCTCAGATTCACAAAATATCAATTGCTCAACACTACAATGGCGTTCACTTTTGTATTAAATCATTTGTTTAATTTGAATTGACCTTTGTCAGTATTTAGTGCTGGTTTGCAAGGGGCGGAGAAAATTGATCATGCGTTGGCAGATGAAGGATTAAGTGATGAAGAAGAATTATTTGAGTGGTAATTAATTCAAGGTTCATTATCATCATATCAGCCCGGTGTCACCCACTGCTGGGTATAGGCCTCCCCCTTTTTATGACATATCTCTCGGTTCTGTGCCTTTCTTATCCAACTATTCCCCATTACAATTCAAGGTAATGCGGTGTATATAAGTCGTGTTCGAAATGACAAAAAACTTTGCAGTTAATGCACAAAAACTAGCTTAAGAAGTAATAAAAGATTGATGAAGTAATCTGTATTGGATTATATCATAATGACCATTCCATACTGTGTTACAAAATAATTAATATTTCCGCTTCTGTTTGGTTGCATTGCTACTCGCAGAGATTTATGTCCAAATCGTCAATGCGTCTAAATTTTTCTTGTTGTCTCCACGCAAACTTTTATGTTATCTCTGTTCCTCTATCTCCATAATAGGACAGAGATATAAAAATTCTTAATCAATATAAGAATTCGTGACTGTCCTATTCTTGTGACAGGATATTTAAATCATTTCTAGATCACAAAATTGTGAGCAAATCAAGTTTACGATTCGAAAAAAATCTCGCGACTTATCTAAGCGAGCTTTTGCAACACCTATTTAAAAGTGAGTCACTATTTATAAATCAGAAATATTTATGACTGTTACGTAAATGTAACATACTAGCTGATACAATTTAATTGCGCTGTAACGTATACTGATACATGATAATACGACAGATATGGGCATCTACGAGTATGTAACATCGCTTGGGGCAAGTCATATCAATTTATGCTAGAAAGCATAAACAGGTCCAAGCAGTTGCTGTTACTCTATGACAAAGCTGAACTACACACTTGTGTCGGACAAAGCTAAACTAAAGTGGCAGAACTAAATGGAATACTCTGAAGTGTCATCCTGAATTTTGACAGGATCCTACTTACTTACTTTTATCTATCCTATTCCTTCGGGCACGCCGCAATTCGGCGGTAAGACCCCTCCTTGAGGAGTGGCTGTACAGGCGTCGCATGACGCAGGTCCTCACCGGACACGGATGTTTCGAGAGGTACCTGTGTCGGATGAGGAAGGAAGAAACGTCTGGGTGTCACCACTGCGAGGATCACCCGGAGGACACGGTGGAGCATACGGTGCAGGACTGCCCCGCTTGGGCAGAGCAGGTCTTCTTTTTTTTACGAGTTAAAATCATCAAATGAGTCCTTCCACGAGGCACTGTCAGACTCGTACTGACAAAAATTCACTTTGTCCTTCAATAGCCCTTTTCATTTCACGTTTACAGTTAGCTGACAGTAACGTGACCCCGGCAGGTGTTGGCCCTCTAAGGGACTTCTGGTCTAAAATGGTTATGGGTTTTTGTCCGGTATAGACTTACAAATTACAAGCCTAAAGTCTAGATAAAAGCTTTTTGGTAGACGCCCACGGCGACGGACGTCGCTAGACGATCTCCGGCCACCGTAGGCGCGGGCATGCGGGCAGCGAGTAATGGGCGACTCGCTGTCCGACCATGGACCATGCCCGGGTCGACGGCGCGTTGTGTTCCACGCGCGCCTCAAGGAGTGTCAGCATAGTGACGGGGCCTGTAGAGGGCCAAAGCCTGCCGGGGTCGCGGGACTCACAGATTACCGTGACCCCGGTACGTAAAGGGCTACTGAAGGACACCGTGGATTTTAGTCAGTACAAGTCTGACAGTCCCTCCCGCCCTGCCCTGGGTGGGAGGACTCATTTGATGATTTTACCACGATAAAAAAAAAAAAAAAAAAAGATAAAAGCTTGTGTTACGCTTTATTGATTTTATTAAGCTACTCAGATCCTACCTCAATAAAGTGGTTTGTCTTATGTCATTGCCAATGTGCGGTCATTTGTGGTTCATTGGAACTATTGAGGCTCTGCTTCAATGCCCATTTCATTACTTTGTCGACTTAAAAGAGTTGTTTAGCGGAAATTTAAAGACACTGTGGTCTTATTGTAATTGCTTACAACCGTGGAATTGATATTCTGTTTTCCAGCATTACAGGGTGCACTATGATACCAAGGTAAGTGTGATATAACGTCACCATATTGTGCCGTAACACATGCTTTTCTAACACTTGCACTCTGCATAATTATGGAGGTCATTTACGTATGCATCCATAACGTGGTCGCATACATATACCTGTTATTGGAATAAAATGCTGTGGGCGGAGGTAATTTACTTACCTTTTCAGTTAAATAGCCTTTTTTATGTTTTCTATGAACACAATAAAATATATTCTGTAACAACTGGCAACTAATAGTTCCAAAGATATAAACTTGTGATCAACAGATTGACAGACAGTAAAGGCTGTGTAATAGGGTGTCCTATTACAGTCATTCGTACCCCCGGGTACGGAACCTTCACAGAATAATCGCCAAACTAAATCTCTATTATAATGTCTTACTTAGCTACATACTTAGCTGCCTATAGACGTCTAATATACTCTGTAATGCGGAGTTATCTTTGTGGACCATCGGACAATCTGACGTCTCGTAAGTCTATGGAAAGTAAGCAGTAATGTAAGTAATAACTTATGACAAAATTATGCACGTGTGTCTATTGTTATGTATTCGTGACGCGTTTGTTTTCAAGAAGTGAATTTTGTAAGGATTCGTGATCTTTTATTAAAAAGATGTACAGACAGTTTTATCATTTCAGCTTTTAGATTTTCAACTCTATCACTAAAGTAGAACGTGCAAAGTTCACTTGGACAATTTAACAGTTTGGGGTAGGTTGATAGGTTGGTGTCTGTAACTTTGGCAAGCACAATTTATATTTTGAGCTTCACTGACCCATTTTTCTTTCAAATTGCTACAAATTTCTTGAAAATAGATTTATTAACACTTATTAACATCCATATATTTCATACCTTTGCTGTAGATAGTTAGTTCTTCAGTAAAACTAGAATATAAGGTACTTTGAGCTAAATTTCACTGCCTAAAAATAACCTATATAGCTTACCTAATTATCATATAAATACATGGTGGACTTGCATCAGAATTAAGGATAAAATCATATTCGTAAATTGTCTACTTATTTCATACATAGTATCTATATATATAAAAGGAGAACTGACTGACTGACATATCAACGTACAGCCGAAACTACTGGGGCTAGGAATGTGAAATTTTGCACACGGCTTCCTATGATAATGTAGGGGAGCACTAAGAAGGGGTTTTTGGAAATTTAACCTTTAAGGGGGTGAAAAGGGGGAATTAGGAAAGTACGTAACCCACGCGGACGAAGTCGCGGGAAAAGTGCTAGTAAAACATATAGTGAAATAAGTAGACAATTATAATATCTATGAACGACTGCACCAAATTGGCTGATTAATATTTTTTTTGTGAGTTTGTTATATACAGGACAAGGTTTATAGCAAGAAACATTACCGTGAAGGTAAACATTCGAACCCTGTAGAAAAGAAAGCTTACAGTTCAACGTAACAGAATCAATAATAATATTATCTAATCTTAAGCAAAAGTTTTGGTCGCGGGACTTACGAATTACCGTGACCCCGGAACGCAAAGGGCTATTGAAGGACACCGTGGATTTAGTCAGTACCAGTTTGACAGTCCCTCCCGCTCTGCCCTGGCTGGGAAGACTCATATAATGATTTTACCACGATAAAAAAAATAGCACAACCTTTTACATGAACGTGCCAGTAATACAATTAAAAAACAATTAATTTAATTTCGTAATCCATCGTGCAACACTTGAAGTTTGGATGTGTTACTATTAATTTTATTTCCTTATAAATCTGTCTTTCGTAGTCATTTCTCTTGTATGAAGTACAGGAAACCGGTGCTTGTCATAATAAATACATAAAATAAACATTCTTAGAAAGTACATTCAGTTTATTGAAGCCTGTGTTACCTTCAATGGTCGTTTAAATTATAGATTTCCAATTAAATGTAAAATGGCGGAGAAATGTGTAGCAATTAAAAGACATGAAACATTTTCTTTGACTCTGATTTATAGCTGATACCTACCTCTATTTATTTGTTTTGGTACTTAAGAGTATCTGTGCCTTTATTATCCGGTAAAAGTGGTGTGTCTGGACTCCATTGTCTACATTTAGTCTATTTCATGTACGATGTTGGACCTCGCTGATATAATCTACACTAATATAATACAAAAAAGGAAAACATTGTATTTTTCGCTGTGTGTATGTTTGTTATGAATAAACTTAAAAACTACTGGATTTACGACCGATTTCAAAAGTTTCATCAGCTGAAAGCTACTTTGGTCCTAAGTGACATAGGCAGCCGGGGTCGCGGGACTTATTAATTACCGTGACCCCAGAACGTAAAGGGCTATTGAAAGACACCGTGGATTTTAGTCAGTATGAGTCTGACAGTCCCTCCCGCTCTGCCCTGGGTGGGATGACTCATTTGATGATTTTACTCGCTAAGAAAAAAAAAGTGACATAGGCAATAAGGGGGGCGTGAGGGTGAACGTGCATATCCGCTGGGAAAAGCTAGTAATCAATAAACTGGATGTAAAAATTATCAAAGGCGTTCTCCCGCACTGAGTATGGCGGAATGGCGGGAACTATAGTTCCCACATGTACTGGGTACTAAACAGTTCTAAGTGTCTGTCAGAATCTTACTCACTAAAAATATGTATGTACCCTGTTCTTTCAGTTATTATTAAAGTGTTTCTTGAGCGATGGGCTCGCGTTTGAACACTATCTCACCACCTGGTAAGCAAAGATGTGTTCGTCGGTGAAGCACGCTTGCTAAAAATCTACTCACACTTGACTGTATGCGTCTTAACCATGCGCCTGATACTAACAAATTACCTACGTACGTAGAATCGGAATAGGTCAGAATACTGTGGCTAGATTTAACAGCCTGACATTAGCACGACCAGACAATCTCGTGTCATCATCGTGAAGATGCGCGGAACATGGTACATCTAGCGCAAAACATGATATAATACAAGTATGGTACGATGGGCTCCAGCAATTGGTTACCCTTGTAACGAACGTTGGTGCTTCTAATGGGGACTGTACATAATGTTTGTGGACGTCGATCCTTGTTAATGGGTTTTTTGTTAAACTTAATTAAATTAACATTACGCTTGTTATTTCAAAAACTCTCGGCAGATTTGTGCCTATTAGTATCAGTTCAGATTTTGTCATTATTTACGTGTAAGTCTAATGTAAAAGACTGGGACCACGACCCATTCAGAGACATACAAACCAGTTAATACTTAATTTCGATTGGCTATTCATTAACCGCATTGTGCTCTGACTATAATGATATTTTTAAAAGAATATAAATAAATATTTTGTTAGCGCGTTGATGTCTTTTGCATTATCGAAAGTTGGAAAAAAAGTCCTGTTAAAAAAATATGAATCTCAATGTTCTGAGGCCCTATCGCTCGATTTCTGGTACCTATTTTATTTACAGCGTACTTGAAGTATTTACTGAGTTTATTTTATGGAAAAAAGAATCTCTAGGATACGATTGAGGTACTAAATTTTTCCTTCAATATAACGTCAAACTTCCAGTTTACAGTACGTCACACAAACTGAAAAATCATGATTGGGCAAAATATTTATGTTGTATGGGTTACCAGAATCAAAATAAGAATCAACATTCTACTTTGTTGTATTTTTTCTGTCAAAAACATAGAATCGTAAACAATTAGATCTGACATGAACCTCCATTAGGGAAGGGAAGAATCTCCATACAACAGAGTAAAACAAAAAGAGTGTAGGTATGTATGTATTGAATTGAAGCGGTCGTGCGTGCGGCGAGTAATGGGCGACTCGCTGTCCGACCATCGACCATGCCCGGGGGTCGACGGCGCGTTGTGTTCCACGCACTCCTCCAAGAGTGTCAGCAGAGTGACGGGGCCCTTCTCTAAAGGACCAAATCCTGCCAGGGTCGCGGTACTGTACGAATTACTATGAAGGACATCGTGGATTTTAATCAGTACAAGTCTGACAGTCCCTCCCGCTCTGCCCTGGGTGGGAGGACTCATTTGATGATTTAAAAACAGAAAAAAGGTATGTAAGATTACATTTTGTTCGTAAGTAACTTTTCCAACCCTTGAACTAGAATTAAAAACCGTTGTAATTTAACCATTAGTTCTCAATTTCAATCACCAACTTGATGGTCGGTAAAAGTTTATTTTATTACAAAGGTTTAATGATTTCCTATGAATCGAGTACTTTGCTCTTCGTTCACTGGAACTGCGTGAATGGCACTATTAAATGGCGCTTTAGAATACGGAACTGAACGAATGGGAACCAATCAAAGAATGACATGTGCCGATGAGAGCGTGGGTTTTTTCTTAATGCCTTTGTCAAACAGACAGGCGAAAGCGAAGCGATACCGAACCAAAGCGAGACGTTAGCCCGATAGTTCTGTCACGCTATCGGAATGCTTTCGCTTTTCTATGTGACTGGATTCAAACAATTCCATACATTACAAATGAAAACGTCACGCTTCGCATTCGCCACGCCTGTCTGTTTGACAAAGGCTTAAAAGCGTGTTCGCAGTACTTTCATACGAGCTGTAAAGTCCGTATTCTCGAAGTGACTGAACCGATTTTAATGAAACTTTACACACATAACATAGGTCTCAAAAAATTGTGGAAAACATTGTCGACATTATTGATTGAAAAACCAGACAACT
This sequence comes from Agrotis puta, assembly GCA_943136025.2. Taxonomy (NCBI): domain Eukaryota; kingdom Metazoa; phylum Arthropoda; class Insecta; order Lepidoptera; family Noctuidae; genus Agrotis; species Agrotis puta. The sequence continues at coordinate 4,757,041 of OW964168.2, forward strand.
GAGTGAATTTTGTAAAAGATTTGATTTTTTTTGCTGTAAAATAAGTATACATTTTATTTTAAGAGGCCTCTTGTCATAACTCGTAAATAGAATACTAAACATAAACAGTCGTTTATGTTTTGAATGCACGATTTAGCTAAACAGCTATATTTCAAGTGTTGACAATGTGTTATAAAATTACGTTATTGTCTTTTCTACAGTAATAATAGACCACATCTTGAATTTTTGATTCTATTTACGAGTTATGACATTCTTTCTATTGGCGGCGCTAGTGGACTGTAAAAGGCCCCTTAATCTGGACAGAAGTGGGACAAAAACGGTAAAAAAAAATCTATCAAGAAAACGTCTCACTTAGTTTCATATAGAGAGTAAAGACATTTCGGTTTAAACCCATACACATATTAATCAAGTAGGTTGCATAGTACATACATGGCCGAGTTTTTGTCATATATAACTGATAACCGGTCGGTACATAGGTTGCGGAACACGTTACTTGCCTATAAGTGTTATAAGACTTATAAGTTGGAAGTAATAACCTAATTTAGAGTAGACTTAGATACGCTAGTGTATATTGCTGGGCGTTGTCTGCGATTTTGAGCGAATATTTGAATATATGTGCAATATTGAGATAACATGATTGTGTATATTACCTAGTTGTTATAAAAGCAAAATCATTTTAACCTGTTTATTTTAAGCACTTCTTGGTTGCACCTTTTTGTTCGAGCTTTTTCTCAATCTAGATTTTCAACGATTGATCTGAATGAATATCTCTCCTGAGTTGACTATTTGATTACATTCGTCTAATATTTTCAGCGACACACTCCGATTTCACACGTTTTTTTTTTATATAATATAAAAAAACTTTATTTTTAAAAAGGAACCGAATTAAAAAAACAAACAAAAAAGTGTAAAATAACTTCTGTTTCGAATGTCGGTGACTTTGTTTCTTTTTTACTTTTTTTTCCACCGACTTCCGAAAGGAAAGTTATTTTACATTATTTGTATTTTTTTAGAAGTCGTTTTCTACATTTTTTAAACCCTGTACCCTTTTTTTTTGAGGACAGTGGTAATATTATTTTGTATTACGTAAGCAATGAATAGATATGCCATGTCAGGAATCATTGATAATTTGCTATTTTTTAATTGAAGAGTTCTCTTGATTTTTCCAAGATTCCATCATCAGATTCTAGCCTGGGACTGAAGTACTCTTGAAGAGACTCTTGCAAACAAAAGAAGAATTTTCCAAATCGTCTAGGTATCATCAAGAAATAGACATACGTTAAAAAAAAATATTAAAAAGTTATCTTCCTTTTTCGAAGCCAGTTAAAAATATAAATCTTACTCTTGAATCACTCTGTTTATGATATAACTGCATTTAAATTCGTTGCGTAGTTTGGAAGACCTAAGCGTACAGAGGCTGGAAGCGACTTTGTTTCGTATTAAGATTACCTAACTAGTAACTACTTCAATCCAATAATTTCGTAAGAAAATTTGTGTTAATTTTTTCATATTAGTCCCACTTTGAAAACCGTACCGTGTTTTTGAAGTGAAAACTTCTTTAGCGGCGTTGTGCACATTTTTTGGAATGGGTAAAAAATGTTAAACTCGCGTCAGGACACGTGACCTGATCGAAAATTCGTAAGACGGTGCAGGGCGCTTGCGCGAATGTTCGTGTGTGTTTATTACTATTCAAGTTTTCACTTCTGCCGGCACTCCCAGAGTGCAACCCGTCGTTTTTTGTTTTTTGTCTGAGCTCTATAAACACACTTTATTTGGATAAGATTGCGTCTGTCACCGATGTATGATTGCGAAACAAACATTTAAAGAAAAAAGCTAATCAAGCAACAGCCGATATCAGCCGTAATATCAAGTTGTTTTACATTGATTTAGAACCTGGAACCCGTGTCATTGACTTCGGCACGTCGCAATCGCGGTGGTAAGACCCCTCTTTGAGGACTGGCTGGGAAGTCGCCACGGGGCATCCTAATCTTCCAAGTTGAGCAGGTCCTCACCGGACATGGATGTTTCTTAATGGGTAGGGAGAAACCCCCGCTATACTAGATTAAAACATGTTTATATTACTCCAGTGCAAATACCGTTCTGGAATCCAGTGACACTAGTCCACTGGACAGTGAATCCCGCTAATGGATCAATGTAAATCAGCCTTAACACTGAAATAAACACACTGAACGAAGCAAAAAGCGGCGACAAGTAATCGCGATGACAATGACAATGCACATACACACGAGGAATTAATTACTACATAATTACACTTACTTCCATTACAATATGCAGTAGTGAAAGTATGAAGTGGTTTTTCATATACTGTCGTGTAAATAAATGCTATGATATAAACTTGGGGATATTTTAATTGTCATGAAGTGTAATTTTTATGCTATCTGGCATTGTGATCTTGTTTCTTTTAGGTTGTTTGTGTTGTTTAAAATAATTAAGCAGCTTGGGTGTTCTTTTGCTTTGGAGGAGCTCGTGGCTAAATAATTACAGCCGCACAGGCCGATCTTTCGGGTTAAGCCGCGCTTGCCGAGGTTGGTCTGTGGATGGGTGACCATCTGTCATAGCGAGTTTCCTCCGTACTTCAGAAAGCACGTAAAGCCGTTGGTGTCGGCTATCATTTGTAGATGTTTGACAGTCGTTACTATTAGTCAGAAGCTCTTAAAGTCTGTCAACCAATCTTACCAGGGGGTATTACCATAGTTTTACCAGCCAGTCTTAACCCAGTATTACCCAGTTACTGGGTTGTGAAGGTCCGATAGGCAGTCGTTCCAAGTAAAATACTGATGTACAGCTGAATCTGATTCGACTGCAAGCCGACCCCAATATAGTTGGGAAAGGCAGATGATGACGATGGGTGTTATTTTGTTAAAACACTAATAATGTAGTAAAGGGAAAATCTTTGGGGGACTATTTTATGATTTTGCGTGTGTTTTTTTTTTAAATTGGGATTGCTTTACTCTTTACCCTAGTCTAGGTCAGAGAAAACAGAATAACTTTTGAGTTTAATAAAAGTTTTTTTTTCCTCACCATTCTATTATACATTCTGTTTTGTATGGGCCAGGTCTCTTTACCTTTTCAAACTTCTCTATGTGTTGCCAAGTCCTGCTGATCAGTTAAGAAATAGTACTTCAACATAATTAACCGGATCTAGTTTCTTACTTAGACGTAGGTTATAAAGTCGTTTGCATGTGTCACGTGCGGTCATTAGGTAAGTGTATGATGTAGTTTAATAAGCTGTTTTCATGTAAGAGTACTGTCTAAGTTGCTATCTACGTTACTAGCTAGCTAGCGTGTGACATCGTTTAGTATGCGAGCTCATGAATGATGGTAATGTTGCTCATGTTGCTTCCTAAGGGTCAGCTCTGACCGAGACGCGGCGCTGCGCGCACATTTCAATAGAGCTACTCAAAATCGAACTCTATTACCTACACGAAAATATACAACTTTCGCAACGCAGCGTGGCGCCGCGCTGCATTTTAATAGCGACTCAAAATCTAACTTTATTTACTAAACGATAAGATACACATTTGTAGTATCATTGTGTCACGTCGCGCCGCGTCGCGTCTCGGTGTAAACTGACCGTAAGATACCACTAGCAAAACAGGCAGTAGAAGTCTCATTAGATCCTGCTGTCTCCTGACGAAAGTGAGCAGGGGAACATCGGGGTGGTAAAGTCAGTTAAGTCAGATAATGTAAAGGGTAAGTTAAAAAAAAATGCTCCTCCACCAGATTTCCTAGAAAAAAAGAACAAAATCAATCAAAGAACAACACTGCCTATTTGAATTTACGGGAATCGCAACACCCAGTCTATGTTATCAGTCTTCAATCGTTGGTAAAACGTTGCTAGACATCGCAAAAACCTGTAAGAATCTGATTTGTTCGAACTTTCCAAAGGGATTTTATTAACTGCTGATTTGTCTATTGTCCTCATCTTCGAGTAGTAAAAAAATTATGTAGTATAATAAATACATAACTATTTTCAGTTCTCATTAAGATTTGTTTAATCAATTGAGCAGAACTATGCATTTTAAAATGCCCTAATTGGCCAGTCGGAAATCCGACCCGCTATCGCGCCGCCAGTTTTGAAGTACCAGCAGTGAAATAAAAACCGTAAATTGCGTCATAAAGTACACTAAATGAACATTTACAAGTTTTTTAAGTCCAAAGTTTAAGTAACATTTCCGTTGTGTTGTGACTTTCCAACTTTCTGATTAACTTTATACTGGAGTAAAGTCATTTGAGGTAATAATTAGTGACTTTGTGACCTTTCCTTGTTTTGAGATTATCTTGGATCTTTATATCATTGTTACTTCTCTGAATTCCACATAATTACCCGCTTTAATAACATACGAATCCTAATTTATGGGGATAGCTTCTAAAGCAATGGTCCTTTTTTTATTTGCGCTGGGTGGGTTATTATGTGTTATATATAATAACTTATATTATATAACAGATATATTCATGTTCTAGTTGTTTTTTTTTACGTGGAATAATCATCACATGAGTCCTCCAACCCAGGGCAGAGTGGGAGGGACTGTCAGACTCGTACTGACTAAAATCCACGATGTTCTTCAACAGCCCTTTACGTACCGGGGTCACGGTAATTCGTACAGTCCCGCGACCATGTTCTTGACTCTAGATAAGAGATGAAGCTACCCAAAAGAAACCTGTTCAGTCTAACTTTGAAGAGAGAAGGTTTGTATAATTACACAGAAACAGCCTTTGTTGCAATTAAAGGCATGGTTGGCGCAGTGGTTGAGCGATCGACTGCTACGCAACGTGTCGCGGGTTTGATCCCCGCACGAAAAAAATATTTGTATGATCTGCAAGTAGTTGTTCGGGTCTGGGTGTTTGTGAGTTTCTATTTTGTAAACGCACCCACGACCCAGGAGAAATTCTTAGTGCGGGGCAACGTTAAAAAAAAATCAAGTTATTGATGTGCCATATAAACATTTTGGTGGACCGGCTATTGTAATCCACAAATCAGTGTAGAAAACCGGTGTATCTTAAAACCGACATTTTTGACACCAGGTGACAATCATCAACTACGGTCACAGCAACACAATATTCTATTTTATCGCAATTCATATTATGCAATAATGCTAATAATAATTCATTCGTTTCTAACTCGCATAGCTCAGTTCAAATACACATGGAATTAATTATGTCATCCATACGAGTATCAGTGACAGTCACAAGGCATACATGCAAGATGGTGCAACTCCGTGCAACGAGCGGGCGTGGTCGCCGCGATCGCTGGAGCAAATAACTCGGTTACAACTCGATTATATGAGAATGTGTAATGTGTCTTATTTGCCATGTGCCTTTTGAGAAACGAATACCGTGTTATCGATGGAGTTTCGTAATACAACTGTTCAGGGTATAGCTGTGAAACTTTACGATTATCGTTATTAATTTATTACTGCAGGATAATCTTTTTTTTACGTGGTATAATCATCTTATGAGTCCTCTCACCCAAGGCAGAGCGGGAGGGACTGTCAGACTCGTACTGACTAAAATCCACGGTGTCCTTCAATAGCCCTTTACGTTCCGTTGTCACGCCAATTCGTACAGTCCCGCGACCCTGGCAGGCTTTGGCCTTCTAGAGGGGGGCCCCGTCACTCTGCTGACACTCTTCCGGTGAGGACCTGCGTCATGCGGTAGGTCAGGAACTCGTGACGCCTATCTAGCCACTCCTCAAAGAGGGGTCTTACCGGCGTGTCCGAACTCCTGCATCTTGCAGAAAGTATTTGGACACATTTATACTATCACTATGTTAAGTGAGTTTTTTTTTTTAAACTGCCTCGTGCTAAGAATTTCTACTGTGTTGTGGGTTTATGGATATTTATAAAACTCACAAATATTTGTTCTGTACGGGGATAGAACCCGCGACACGCAGCACATCAGTTTACTCAGCTACTGGCCGACCGTATCGTCAACATGCTCAAGCTAACATGAAATCTAACACACTCCATTTACTTTAATTTACATTGAACAGCTTTTTGTAAAGAATAAAAAAAAACAGAACATAAAATTGTGAACAAGAATGTAAGCAATTACCTAGATAAGCCAGATTCCGAATTCAAGTCACGCATTAACATTTTTATTCGCTCGTTGCATCAGACATTTAAACTTCCACTCACGTCGACCAATAAAACAACGTTTAAACTTAAATTTATCTAATCAATTAGTAACAAAATTACATCTACAAGTACAACTAAATAAATAACATAAGAATAACTTTGTAATGAGGTAAATTTTGGGTTTACGACGCGTATTTGTCCCCCACGTGGTGTCGGACACCCCACTTGTAATTGGCATTCTTATCTGTCTTTACAAACGTGTGGACAGGGCCTGTGACCCCACTGGTTCCTTTGTGGTCGTGGTCATGGTCATGGTGGTGGTGGTCGTAATCGTGGTCGTGACCACGTTTCGGACGCTGCCATTTTGGCTCTTCTAGGTCTGCAGACTCGACTGAAAGAAAAAGGTTAATATGAATGAGTTGATTGTTGAAGTGAAATCTGTTTACTCTAAGAAGTTTTGATATAATTATTGGGCAAAACAAACAATGGACAAAATATTGATAGGGAGAACAATGTTTATCAAGATTACTCAAATATATAATGAACAAAAAAATTTAATATTAGCATGAAAACTAAAGGGAGAAAAAAAGGTGTAATGGTTTTAAATACAGATTCGGAAAGGACCGACCAAACAAAATGGAGAAGGCATATTGGGAAACCAGGTATTGTAAATGGGCATTAGGAAAACTCTAGAATCAAGGAAGTAGATGTTAATCTATACATATGTAGATAGAGGCGGGATCAAAGTTAAGTGTAGTAGAGAGATATGAATAAGCATGTATTATCACACCTGGTGTTTTATGATGTGGCTGCAAATGAGGTTGCGCTTGTCGCTGCAATCGTAGCTGTTGAAGTGAATGTGGATGATGAGGAGCATGCTGCTGCAGTTGCACGGGCGGCGGGGGAGCGAACCTGGTGAAACGCATCGGTCCTCTGGGTACCGGGTAGAATGGTCTCGACCATGCTGATGTCGCTAGCACCGTGCAGGACAAGATTATCTGGAAAAAATAATGAGACAACATTTGATAAAATGGCACATTACGCTCTGCATATGTAGGTACATCATACAGAGCGTAATGGAAATAGCAGTCGCGGGAGAGGGCGTTGGGTACGGCGAATAATGGAAAGCTCACTGTCTGATCAGGAACGTATTCTATACGAGTACGTGCTTCAAGGAGCTGTCAGAAAACTGATAGGGCCAAATGTTTGCTAGGCTATCTTAAAAGGTTACAGCGTCCCTGGAACGCAAAGGGCAACTGAAAATAAAAAAGCGGTCCCATGAGATAGGGCCAAACCCCTGTGGAACCCCATAGTACGTTATGTTTCTGGGCCAAGTTACCACGGGTCGCGGGACTTATGGTTTACCGTGACCCCGGTACGTAAAGGGCTATTGAAGGACACCGTGGATTTTAGTCAGTACGAGTCTGACAGTCCCTCCCGCTCTGACCTGGGTGGGAGGACTCATTTGATGATTTTACAACGATAAAAAAAAGGCCAAGTTACAACAGTTACCTATAAATTGATTGACGTTGTCGAGCAGAAGAATTTTTCAGATATGATAATGGGTTGCGAAATTCTTTTTAAATTCTTGAAATGGTCAGTGACGCATGTGCAATTCAGATGTATAAAGAAGGTAGTGGTAGTATTCAAGTAAATATGAAAGGAAATAGCGCTGTTAAAAACTAAATCTAGATCATAGGTACCATTCTATATTTTCTCAAATTGCTAAACATACTTGTATAACCAACTAGTACAAGCGTCAACATTACACATTAACATTAATTAATGCACGAATAATTGCGATTTAATTTGCCAATCCTTATCTCAATGGCCGCGAGCGCTAAAACGTTCATAACTTTGATTAATTACAATCATGTGATTTATGCAATATGCTAATTAAATTAGTAGGCGAATTAGTGATTAATAGACGCTTAATTAGGTGGTATCTATTTGTAATAGACTCATTGTTTTAAAATTGCTAAGACCTTTTCAGTAATACTGACAGGTGATTCTTTCAAATTTAGTCAAACGACAAGTTTTTTTCGCACATTATTTCTTTTATGCATCTATTTCCCAATTTTGACAAACCGTCGTTTTGCGAAATATTGAAAACAGCCTATTTTGTGTCAAATATTTTTTTAAGCCCATAATAGTTTTTTTGAGAACTTAATTTGTTGGGACAACTGCAAAATTCGTCCCGACAATGAACCTACATATATATGTAAATGTAAAAAGAAAAATTTAAAACATTACAAATATTATAAAAGAGTTAAACTTACCAATATTCTGGTGTCCATTTCAAAACTCTTGTACTATAATGTAAGTGGACTTGATAGTAATGGCGACCACGGTGTCAATCAGCTTCTTATAAATAAGAAAGAAAACGAATTTATAACACTTTCTATCGACAATGTTACGCTCGGCCGCGTCGATTCGACGGACATCGACAAATCGGACGACAATACAAAATGGTCCTCTTCCAAAGATGAAAATATAGTAACAGGCATAAGCAATGAATTTAGATTTAAATAAAATAGAAATTGATGTAGGTTTGTTTTTATTAATCGTCGTAACTGTGGAAAGTTATGTAAAGGTCAGTTATACAATTTAAGTAATGTTGAATAACATTTAATCGATCGTAGATTTATTTAAACTATTGATTGGTACGTGTTTTTAACGCGTAGTTATAAAAAAGATATAAGAAGAGATTATTTTTGAAGTGTTTTGAGCAAATATTTATAGTGAGAATATCATACAATGAACAAATAAAACCTCGAATTTTCATTTAATTTTCCGTTTAAGCTGTCTTATATCTTTATAGGTACTCGCATTAATATGCTTTGTGGTTTGAGACTACTATAAACTGCATCAAAATCTAATGACTCAGGGGCGCTACACCCAGTTCTGATCATGATAAAATATAGTATTGTAATTTACTTTATTTCTTCCATTTTTTAGTTTAAACATCAATTTTCTGAAACATAAGTGTTGCCAGCATGCTGAATAAAAGCTGCACACAAAAATGATGTACGCATTGCTTTAATGCATTTCAAGTGAAAGCTTCTAAAAACTACTTTAGGCGTTCATAAATTCAAACATACGGTAAATAAAAAAGAAATGGCGTTCATCATCCGTCTTAAATGCTGTAAGACTATCATAATCTAGATTATCTAATCAACAAAAACAAAACACAAAATTCAGAAGCTCAAAAAATCGATTACGCGAAAAATCAATCAATGAACTCGACGATCCGGTAGAGTAATGTAGCGAAGAAAAAGATTCTATAATTACTTATCTCTGAAAAAACTGAAAGTGAAGTAATAGATCGCGTAATCCTATTATTTTGTTAAACATTAATTGAATATTGCAGCGTCCATTGTAGTACATTAATTTGTAATAATGTGCTTTTAATTGGTAAATTATACTGAAACGAAATATTTTGAATTTTGATCGTTACAGAGAGCGATGTTTTGAAATGTTTGTAGATTCTCGATGAAAGATAAATGCCAAAAAACTTAATTTGTTTTGGGATGTTAATTTCTTAGTTTTGTAGCTATGCAAAATTAATTTTCAATTTTACATACTCTGCAGCAACCATTTTTATTTATGTTATCTCATACTAGTTTTTTTTTGCATACTGTATCATAAACAAAAGAGATATTTTCTTTGATCCAGATAATCAAATTTTTGCATATAAGATAAAGACTTTAGTTTATGTATGTCTGTTTGTATACTAAAAGTTAAGTTTTTAAGAAATCCGATAGACCGATAAGTTTGCACTTCTATCTAGTCCATGTTGTCCCACTTCTGAGCAAAGACCTCCTCTAAGTTTTCCAAGAGCTCTGGTCCACCTTGATCCAACCCTCAGGATATGCATCCAGGTAGTTCCACTTGCAAATTGCAAACTCTTTTTGGGCCGGCCTCGGTGGCGCCGACCTTCTCCTTCTCTTTTACCAATTCTTAAATAATCTGTTGTGCCTTTACATTAAGTTAGAGACTCCGCCAAACCATGACACAACCATACAATGGCAGGAACAATCAGCACCAGTATGGTTCCTTTACTTATGAGAGCACGACCAATAAAATTTCTCCATCCATGCTGACAATAGTTCTTTACAAATTGTGAAGGTTCTATCTATACTAATATTACAAAGAAATATAAAAGACCTTGCGTATGTTTGTTTGTAGGAAGTAATCTCTAGAAGTACTGCACCGATTTTGAAAAATCTTTACGAGTCCCGAGTTACGAGTAAGCTACATTATTGTTGAGTGATATGGGCTATATTTTATTTTTAAATTGCAACAACAATATCCCTTAAAAGTTTCCATATTTTTTCACTACGTTTCATTTTTGTATACAAATCTTTGTTCACGAATCCACGTTCCCATAATCACTATGATCATGGCCTAAATGATGTTGACCAGAATACAAAGACTTTTCCAAATACAACATTGTATAGATTTATTGAACATTTTGTGTACATCGAGAGGTCAGTTAACATTAGTTACAGTTACTAAATAAACATGCTTTATCAGCCCAAGTCACAAGAGATTCGCTACTATGGAAGTATTTTTAATATTAGAGTGAATGTCAAAAGTGGGATCCAACGATAATAAATATAATGAAGCCGTTGGTCCCGGTTGTCAATTGTAGATTTTTGTCAACTTGACAATCGTTACTCAAAAGTCTGACAACAAATCTTACCATGCGGTATAATTTGTATTACCGAGTGACTAGGTTGTAGAGGTCAGGTAGGCAGTCGCTCCATTTTTAAGAATGATATGCATCCGGTTCGACTGGAAACCGACCTCAACATAGTCGGGAAAAGGCTAGGCAGATGATGGTACTTTAAGTATCAGTTAAATTATGTAGGCATTTATCGACATAAATTCCCAATTCCTAAAAGGGTGTCAATTAAATGGTTAGCATAGTATTGTTATTTCTGTGAGCAGAAAAATATAATCGGTGAGCAGAAATAGCTAATTGGTGAGCAACTCATGGTCAGCAAACATTTCAAAATCAATCAGCAATTTATGTCATTCTGGATGGCTGTAATTATTTTTGTACAGCATATTAATTATATAAGCTGCAATCAGCTGCTCATGTTTAATAAAATTTTAGTAAGCACTCAGAGTGTAAGCAAAAAAATGCATTTTGTGCTGCATATAAAAGTAGCAAAAATACTTCACTTGTTCACCGATTATATTTTTCTGCTCACAGAAATAACAATACTATGCTAACCATTTAATTGACACCCAGCATGTCGACGGAGCCCCGCTTCGCGGGGCTCCTACTTCTGGGTGGTTTAAAAAAAAATAACCACGAAGAGGATGGCGGGGTCTTTCAGACCCCGCCATCCTCTTCTAACCTAAATTGTCCGAGTCGGGGTGCCAGCAAGTCGTGTCACGAGCCTGCTCTTGCTCCGCCCACTTTTAACGTACATTGCCGCTTTTTCAACAAAAACGCAATCCAAGTAGTTATTTTGCTCACCATGTTTTAAATATGCATACCAATCAAATATACTGCTTAAAGACATGTTTTTCTGCCGCTCAATCATGAAATCTTGCCGCTCAAGTAGTTATTTTGCAGACTGAATGTTTATTATGCAGACTCATGTTATTGTTGGCTGCCTATGTATGATTTAATTTTTGACCATTATCAAAATTAGTTGCGGAACAAGAATTGCTGCCTGATTTTTTTATTGCAAACAAAATCTTTGTATGCTGACCAAATTATTTAAATGCTGCTTTTGGGTGGCTTGCCAAATTTTATAATTGTTGACCAATGTAATTACTTCTCTTCCTAAAATGCCTAAAATTCTACAAATACTTAATGATTCTTAAAAAGGCTAATTCTTAAAATGGCCTATTCGCAAAAGTGCTAATTCTAATAGAAGGCTCATCTATTGCCAGTAAGCGGACAGTATCATTCAGATTGCTGGTTGGAATTGAAACAACAGAAATGACTCACTAAATTTACTAACCGAGTCTCAGAAACGAATTTTATGTTGATAAGAGAAGGACTATTTTAGTTTATACAAACCGCTCGTCGCTTATAACTTATGCCAAGCCCAATCATTTATTGTTAGACTTGCGGATCGTGATGCTGGCCTATGCGACTGGATCGGAAATCGTACAGTTTGTAGTACAACTGAGTACTGACATACTTTCTTGACGTTATCGAGTTTCACAACACTAGATTGTAAGTTGTACGCTTTTGTATGTTTCTGAATATCACTTGCTTCTTTAGGCTCACTGAGATGTCCTCCCTATGGATACGCAGCATAAATAAATATTCCACAACTATCACACAACGCCATCTAGTCCCAAGCTAAGCAGAGCTTGTGTTATGGGTCAACTGATAAACATACTTATATATTTCTAAATACATACATATTATAGATTAATTACACCCAGACACAGAACAAATGATCGTGCTCTTCACACAAATATTTGTCCTGGGTGGGAATCGAACCCACGACCTCCGGCATAGCAGTCGGGGTCACTAACCACTAGACCAACAGGCCATTAAAGGTTTTTTTTAGTGTAAAACGGTTGCAAAAGTCATAATTATGATACACTCATAAATTCTTACTTTGGTGTAATTAAGCAGAATTTTCAGACCAGTTCTACTATTATTAGATTCTCATCTAACTTAGTACTATAAAGCTGAAGAGTTTGTTTGTTTGTTTGGTCGAACGCGCTAATCTCGGGAACTACTGAGTCGAATTGAAAAATGTTTTTGTGTTTAATAGTCCATTTATCGAGGAAGACTACAGGCTATATAACACCAGGTTACGACACATAAGAGCAGAGCAGCGGGGGTGAAACCAAATATATGCAAAAGGCCTGCGAATCGGACGTCAGGAAGTGGTTTTATTTTAGCCTACAAGATTTGATCGATATAAGGCACGTTAGTTAGACAAAAGCTTGTAAATAAATATGTTATAATTTATTAATAGCGCTTAATGACCAAAAAATAAAATAGGAAGCTTCAAACAGACGGCAACGTAATTTTTACAACAATTAAAATGAAATGAAATCGTGATAGAAAAGTCATTATTATCATGTTGTTACAGCGTACAGTTAATGAGAGTTTGGTACGAGAGTTTATTATAACGTTACGCATTTAACGTAACGTTCAGAATTAAAATTAATAAGAATAATTGAAATGGTCTTTTAAAAGAATAAGATCCATATTCTGTGTTGTACTTTAGTGTGGATATTTTGATTTACAATTGCTGAGAGAATGTCCTGTCTCTGTCGGTAATTGGCGTCATCATACTCTCATGAGACAAAGTACATCAATAATGCTCTCTCACAGTAGATAATAATGTCATTAACATCGTAACTAGGGACATAACGAGCTGTATCAATAAAATGTCGACACAAACAAACAATGCACCATCATTTTGTAATGTCCTTCTTTCCCACGACACAGTACTAACGAACGGTGAATACTTGAAATTTTTCGGGTTTCGTACCCAAACGGTTAAACGACCTATTACTAAGACTTCGCTGTCGATCTGTCTGTCTGTCTGTCCGTCGGTCACCAGGCTATATCCTATGAACCTTGATAGTTAGACAGTTGAAATTTTCATAGATTATGTATTTCTGTTGCCGGTATTACTTAGTAGTTAGCTCTCATTTAACAGATATGATTTTTTTGCCATTTTTATAGATTACGGTACAGAACCCTTCGTGTGCTAGTCCGACTCGCACTTGGACGGTTTTCATAATACACATAAAGTTGCGATACTCATTGTCAAAAATTGTATGACATTTCATCAGAAATATGTTCTGAAAATTCCAAACTCTTCACAATGACGTGACCCGTGACCGTGAGTCACAATACAGGATCTATTCCTAGTGTAGGGAGAGGTTTAAAAAACAGGTATAGACCGGGATCTTCTGAATGTCACCATCTGTCCTTTGGCATGCCAAAACACACCTTCAGCTTAATAGGGGTATTTGACAAAAAAATCGAATTAGTCCGTCAATTAGAAACTAAAATTGACGAAGATACGACACTTATAAAATTGCGATTAGGTTATAAGCAAGTATAGTTTTTACTTGCTTGTGACGTCACGCCTCGTGAGGCAAGTGACTCACTAGGCCCCACTCTCGAATTTTGATGCTTTATAACTTTGTAAATAATAATAGTCCTGCCGACCGATTTCGGCCACGGCGGCTAATCTCAACGGAGATTAGTGTTAAGATAGTGTACAAGTGTGTGCGCAGGCACAGGTGCACTCTCTGTTCCTTTACTCTCATAGTTCTGATGGGACGGCAATCCGACACGACCGGAGAGAGATCAGGCGTTGGACCAACGGCTAAACGTGCTTTCCGAGGCACGGGGCTATTATACCACCAACTTTCAAACTCCAGCAGCTACTGAGAAATTATTTTTAGAAAAATCTAATAGTACTTTTTGCCCGACCTGGGAATCGAACCCAGGACTCCACGCTCAGCAGTCGCGTTTGCGACCACAAGACCAACAGGGCAGCAACTTTGTAAATACGCATTGATTGAAGTATTTTTCAAAACTCCAACTGACGGATTAATCAGATTTGCAATTTATTGTTGCTGTCAAAATGTCAATTCCAAAAGTAGATCCCCATCCCAGTGTTACTACAAACTTAAAACAGATGCAGTCATTACAGATTACGTAAAGTTCAACTATCTCATTACACGGTAGTTGACTTAGATATTACTTTGTTTCAACTATTTATTTTCCCATTAAACTTCTCGAAATAGTATTGAGAGCTGAGCGAAAAATGAACGAGGTTATTGAAAATAATTCTGATTGGAATGTGAATTCTGTTTATCGGATTGGAATGATGCAATGGCTTCTAATGGAACTCTGTTATGTTGGTCCAATTCAGGAATTCATTTAGGGATTAGCGGATAGTAATATGGACATTACACCCTGATGAGGAGTCTCTAGAAAAGTATCGAGTTGCTCGCGAAGGAGGAGGCGAGCCGCGTGAGGGAGAGGTCAGAGTCCTCCCTACACCCCAGCCGCAGTAGTAGACGTCCACGGCGACTGGACTGACGTCGGCAGACAATGAGTAATGAGCAAATCAAAAAAGCAAAAGAGTGTCAGCAAAATGACGGGGATCTCTAGAGGGCCAAAGCCTGCCGGGGTAGCGGGACTTACGAATTACTGTGATCCCGGAACGTAAAGGGCTATTGTAGGACACTGTGGATTTGAGTCAGTAAGAGTCTGTCAGTCCCTCCCGTTCTGCCCTGGATGGATCACTCATGGACTCATGTGATGATTTTACCACGTAAAAAAAAAACAAAGTAGAACAGATGTAGCCAAGCAAGAAACTATTAAATAATAATTATCTCATCGGAACAGAGGTTATTTTTTTGGCTCGTCCGCTCCATTTCTTTCTAATTGCGCGCAGCCTTATAAAAGTGATTATAAACTGTTTTTTCGAAACGCCAATCAGTTATTACTCAATCGCTGAAACATTGGATTACTCAATGGTCAATAGTGGATTTAATGATTAACTTTATCGTTGTCAGTTGCATCATCTTGGAGGGTCCTTCTTCTTTCGCGGGAACATCTTCAAAAGTAACCGTAATCCTAGAATGCAAAGGACAACTGGAGGAAAGTGGGGGATTTCAGTATATATTTTACAGTCCTTTCCGCTCCACACAGGGCTTGACTGACTTGAATATTTTATAATTTTTGAGTATAAAGGAGTGTCGGTACTTGAATTGAAAATGTTTTAAAAATCAATGTTAACTTTCAAATGATTATTTGTCTATCTAAAAATTTCACACAAACTTTGCCTCTTCTTATCGTGCCTACGATGTGATATGTGATGATACCAAACTGTAACAATAACATTGTAAAACAAAATATTTTTTTAATGAGTTTCTTGCCTGTTCTTCTCCATGGAAACGACCAACCGTACCAATTTTTGTGTTGAGGCCGTTAAGGCCCATTATCATCTGCCTAGCCTTTGCCCAACTATGTTGGGGTCGGCTTCCAGTCGAACCAGATGAAATATGTTTGTGAAATAAAATATTATGATTTGATTTTGGTTTTAATACTATGAAATAATTTTAAAAAAGTCGGTGGTAAAATCATCAAATGAGTCCTTCCACCCAAGGCAGAGCGGGAGGGACTGCAAGACTCGTACTGCCTAAAATCCACGGTGTCCTTCAACAGCCCTTTACGTTCCTGGGGTCACGGTAATTCGTACAGTGTATTCTCAAGACTAGAGAAACATTTCATTATGATAACCCAAACATATTTTCGAGCTTAAATAAATCAATCAGTTTTAAATCAATTTCTTCAACCAGTGAAACATAAACAGGAATCAATTTCTTTTGCCGTCTATTGAGTAAATATAGATTAGCGTTTTTGTACATCCACGATAATAGTCTATAAGACACATTTTCACAATTGGCTACGAAAAACCGGACGACTTTGAAGCCAATGACGCGGCACGATTCGTAATGGGCGCATCTGAGATTGCCAGAGATAGTCAACATTTTGAGAGGGAAAATGGCAAACAAAAGCTTATAAATATCGTACGACAAAATAATGTTGTAGTAGAAATAACACCAAAGTTTATTTTATCCCTTGACCTTAGTTACAACAGCTCTAACTCGCGCTTTAAGACGCCAGCTCATCAATCTACCTCAATCTGTAAATTTTTACAATCGAACATGAACCTTCTCATTTTTTGATACAGTTGAAAATCGATTAAAGAAAATTGACAATGAAGTATATTTGTTTGTACTGAGGCGTACCAGTTAGCATTGGTACCGTTTCTTCAGAAGTTATGTTCTGTTGTTTTTGAACTTGTATTATAAAGCTTCATAACAGCAGTTGGTGCATCTTTGGCAATAAAATGAACATACGTGTGGCATATATTGGCAAAGGTATTTTCTATGGTCCACCGTTTGTTTATTCTGCATCTGACTATTTTTCTCGCTGCAATTCAGTAGTCTAGTAGTATCTTGAATTTGAAACCAATGACGGGATTAAATAAAATTGTTTTCAGTAACATACCGATTGACAGCGCGTTTCAGAAAGGTGTGGTCGTGTTTAAGGGTGTAGATCATCAAAATGGTGATCTTTTTAATCGCGAAAACGAATTACCAACTCATACTTTTGTCAAGCAGTTATTGAAGTTTTGTATAGGATATCTGATTTCAGTTTTTAAACTGACGTGATCTCTGAACTTAAGACGGGATGTTTATTGTATTGATTATTTTTTGCGCTTCCGATATTTTGGCATTGTCGCAAAGGTCATTGTTGTGATGATCACAATCACAAACAATAATAATCATGGTCAATATTCTGTTTTAAAATCTAATGATGGGGACATCTATTACTTTTTTGTAATAAAGCTGGATTTTGATACCATTAACAAAATGGTTCAGTTTGATAAAATGTAAAGTGTACACAGATCCTTAAATTTTACCAACTAGTCACTCTTTATAACAGTATTGTTCAATGCTAACTTTCCAAAAGTTGTCACTTCAATTAAAGATTTCGCTGACATGTCATGTCACGAAGACACAATCTAAAGATCGATTGTTGAATCGATAATAACTGTTGTCAACCACTGCAAAGAGTGAACTGTAACAGTCTTGTCTATAAATGTACTACCAACCAGCAGAGTTGAACACAAACCTTCGATCAAACAGCCAAGATGTCACAACGTCTTGACATTACGGTACATTGTACTTTTAATTATTATTTTAATCAAAATTACAATTTTTAAATGATAACTGTCATAAATTGAGTGAAAGTGTTTCAGTGTTAACAGTGTTTCTATTTTCTAGTTCTTTATTTTGAGAATTGTGGTCTCGAATTGAATTTGGATTGGAGTTGTTTATTTCCATCACCTTTTCAAGAACATTGTGGTGTTTCTTTAGTGTTTTGAAATTACGATATTCTATTAATATATATTGTTTTTACCTTTTGATGTTACCACGCGTGGTGCTATTCTTTTATTCACATTAATATTTTGGCAATTTCAGAAATGGCTGTGGTGCCTGCTAGCACTGCATGCAGGTTCCGTTTGGGGAGTAGCCCGGCCTGTCACAATCCGGACTCCTCCAAGTAATCCTTCTACTATTGAAGCTCAGGCGAAATTTTTCCAGTAAGTATATCTGCATACCTACATCCTAGGCTATTCTTTACTGTTTTATGTTTTTGAGATCTAAGACTATTGAATCATCTATCCTGGACTTGACAAGCTTCATTGCTTCGATGCTGTTCTGGTGGACATCAATTGTTGAGCGGTCGCGAACAATTAAAATATAATTCAACTAGCTTCTACCCGCGACTTCGTTCGCGTGGAATAGTGACTTCCGGCAGACAGACAGAGTTACTTTCGCATTTATAATATTAGTTTGGATTTAGTATGTCTCTCTACTTTCTCTACTTAGATAGATTATAATTTTGTCTCATTTGTTTAAAAATAAGTAACTACGAACTATCCTCACTTTTTTATGTCCAGAGATTCTGTTCATTTTTTCACTTAATTTTCCAGCCACTGAAAGTACTACTGTCCAATCACTTAATGACTAATTTAGGTCTCGTGAAATAGTCTCGTTTTAAAACTTTAGTGTCAACCTTCAAATTAATTGGTTTCTATTGTCACTGGCATGCAAATAAGTTGCAACATAACCAAACATTGACACACTTTACGCTATAGCAATTAGAGAAAGGGGTTTGGAGACCAAAATATTTCTTTGGTCGCCATTCCATTCACTATTCGATACTGTTTCCAGTTTGAATTTTAAAATGTTTTCAACTCTGCCTTTTGTAGTTAGTTAAGTGTGAAAAATCAATTGACTAGAATTATAAATCTAACGATAGATTAACACAATACCTTTATTCCCGAATGTGTTAACCAAGGTGTATCCACATTGATTCTCTTTTTTCTAGGAGCCGAGCCTATAATGTAATTAATAACTTAGATAAAACACATGTTAATCAAGACCCCGGTAGATTACTGAGGAATTCCTGGTAGCAAAACCAAAAATGGAACCATGGATCTCATGGTGAGCTGTAAAGTTTGTGATCATGGCATTCACGAGGCTATCTAAAGAAAGTTTAATTCCTATTTTTCCCCCATGGGTGTTGCCAGACACCAAATCTCTTTACCATCTACTCATTTCGAATCATACCATAATATTCTAAGTAAGCACGAAACATACTTTGCTTTATAGGGATTTTTTCTCAGTACAGTTGAGTCCATACAAGATAGAGTTCGGTCACGTCTGCGAGGACCCTAACACATGGGAGCAACGATACGAGAAGAAAGACTTTAAGAACCACAGGGACATGGGAAAAGTAATACACATCCTTTATCTCGCTCTGTCTCTAACCTCTTTCTATTTTCTCTCTCTTTTCCGCTTTGCTTCGCTTGGCTGAAGGTATAGACACTTGCCGAAAGCTGACGAGTTTGATCAGGGACATCGGTTGGGCAGCGAACGACACTTCACTGAAAGACATGAGAGGGCCAAGCCTTCTGAAGGAGTGTTCTCTGCCAAAGTATGCTTTCTATGCTTCATATTATTTATCAATATTTTCATCGCAGGATTTTCTCTTCCTCCTACGTACGTTTTTATTCTTGCTTTTTTTTTAAGTATGATAATGTCACTGAAGGAAAGTTCTGCGATATTTATATTTATACATCTCAACGTATATGTTATAGATAGATAGATATTTAAATTTATACGCATCTATATTTTGGTGTCTTTATAAAAAAAAAAATGCATTATCTAGCAAATTACTTACATTAACTCAAGTCTTTGTAACAAAATTATAATGCTAACTTTCTTTCTTTTTTATTAACATGACCTTTAATTTGACATTGTGTACCAATTGATTTAACATGCATTTTGATGAACTTTATGTTTTAATTTTTTATTGTACTTACTAGTAATCAATTGTCTATGGAACTAAAACCAAACTTTAGTTTGTGTCTTCATTTATTCATTACTTTTTCTGAGTATGGAACATGAATAAAGCATTTTTTCTAATATAGGTTCGATGGGGAGACAAAAAGGGAGGGTATGGAGAACATTACTGGGATCTGAATCATGCAGGTAATGCTGATAATATCGGGGACGATGGTGACGATGGTTCCTATCACGAGTCTCACAATAGGGACCCATACGATGAGCCCAGCCACAACTCACCAAACTACCACCATGATGATTCACCAACATACGGAAATGATGATTATGATCCAGAAAAATCAAGCTACGAAGAGAGAGAACGGGCTAAAAGAGCCTATCATCATGAAAAAGGTCGCAAGACAGAACGGAAACATCAAAAATCATCCGAGCAAGAATCTGAGGAAGAACAAAAGCCTAAAAAACAAAACCGCAAAAATAGAGAAGAGCAAGAAGCAGCTGAAACTTCTCAAGAAGAAGACTATGAAAATGAGGAAGAAGAGGAACCTTATGAAAAGCCAAAGTCAAGGCGTCAACAGTACAGAAAGAAAGATGACGACCCAAAACCAAAGGAGAAGAATCAAGTAGTGCTAGTAGTGAGCCACAAAGACGAAGAAGAAAAACAACAAAGTCAGTATGTGAATCTAAATCAACCTGAACAGCAGACACAATACTTGAATCAAAACCAACCAGCATTGACACAGTATTTACCTCAAAATCAGGGTCAACTGCCCCAGTACCAGCAACAAGCTCAACTACCACAATACTCAGTACCCAAGCAGCACTTAGAACCCCCTCATTTCGTGCCCTATGAAGGTGGGGCAGGAGTGAGGCAGCATCAGCAACCAGATGTGAGTGCAGCAGCCACAGTTCCAAGGCTGTTCCTCGAACCATCAACGGGCCGTGTTGTAGACAGAGCAACGGGCCAAGCTTACGTACTGCAGCCTGTAGCACCGCACAGTAATTACAATTAGAAAGTTTCACTTACAAATTAGTTTAGTAATGTAGTTTTGTTATAGTTATTTATTTTTGTAATTAAAGTTCTATTGCTGTTATTTTGTGTAGTCTTTTTTGGTGTCACCTACAAGTCTTGCAGGCATATACGTTGTGTAGTTAAGTTTAGAAATAAGAGTAAGGCAAAAAATCTTTACAAGATGCAACCTTCTGTGTCATAGGTTATCCATGGGTTGTCCTATTTAAAATTCTATCACTACGGAGATTTTGCCGTTGGTGAATTCACTCGTAAAGCTACTTACCCCAAGTTTTGCAGCAAATGTAAATGAGCATATTAACGTGTTTATTGCTGGAAAGTATAGTCCTAACCAGTCAGACTAGCAGGCAGGAAGGGGAACCAGCTTTCCAGTTAATAACTTTAGGAAAATCGTGTTTACTGTGTGGGTATTATCTCAAAATATCTTTATAGGATAAAGTACCGTTCAGATAAAAGATAAAAACTTTGAAGAAAAACTTCCAATGTTCACGGAACGTGATTGAAGATTTGGTTTTTGTCGCAGCTTTCCTATTAAAGGCAAACGAAATTCATTGGAAGAATTTTGTTTTATTTGTAAACAGTTTCGATGACATCAATCATTCTGGAGATAGCAAAAACAATGCTTTTTTTTTTTTTGCGTGGTAAAATCATCAAATGAGTCCTCCCACCCAGGGCAGGGCGGGAGGGACTGTCAGACTTGTACTGACTAAAATCCACGGTGTCCTTCACGAGCCCTTTACGTACCGGGGTTACGGTGATGGGTAAGACCCAATGCTGACAAAGATTTGAATAAATAGATAGCGAACGTTAATGATATAGAATCCGTAAGAATAAAATAGGGACAGCAAGCCTATTTCAACAATTATTCTCATCAAAACTCTTTTATTTATTTTACAGTAAAAATTCTTTCGCGTTCGTTAAAATGCTTTTGCTTCAAGAATTTGATCGAAATTATTATCTGTACCGTTCCGTATCAGGTTGTAGGGCAACAATATTAACGTTGCATAAGACGTGTTACATAGCCCATATCATAATATTATGATGTCACAATTTGCTCTTGATATAATCTGCATACCTCCTTATACTTAGTTATAATCATTATGCGTGTCTTGTCGAGTTCCTTTGACTTTTACTTTTAAGATCCGTCTGAGCTGAAGCACGAACTAGGTAGTTATTCGTTAGTTAGGATATTTTATCATTTATTATAATAACAGCCCTTGGTTTTAATAGTTCGTTTAACATTATTAAGTCATGGTTATTTTAGCCTATGATCTTAACGGTAGTTTTAACTGTTTACAAGAACTGGCGCTTTCAACGTATATTTTATAGACTTTTAACAGGATTGGCATAAGGTTTATGATAGCTTATGCTAATTAATTTTTATATCATTTTTGCCTATCCTATCAGCGCTATCAATGAAAGAATTTCTATTTGGCCAAGTTCGTGCTTTTCTAATTCAACCTTTAATAATCAATGTTGTTCTCGGAATGTAAAAAAAGTATTAATAAAAAGCTAAAAATGGAATCCCATTTCATTTATAAAATATCGTCGTCCAAAAAGGTACGAATACTTATCTGTATTTTATTCACATTCAAAGTATATTCACCTCTTCCTTATGACAATAAACCCTCATATGGGTTCTTTAACGTATTCAAGGGGTCACACACCAGGGTCTTTTTCAATGGGTTGTTCAAAAGGGTCAGTAGTTTCCCATGTCCCTAGTGGACCAACAGGTTTTGAAGGATAATCTTGATCGTCGCCATTTTTGTAACTGTCTGTTGATTTGTTAGATGCGGGTGATGAGTTCTTTGTTTCGAATTTTGAATCAAGATGCGTTTGGTTTTCGTTTTTAAATGGGTGTCGTTGGAGAACATTGTCAGTGTTGATGGTAGATCTATGGAGAGTTTAGAAGATGTAACTATTATTTATTTTCTTGTGGAACTATCACCGATTTTGTAGTCTATACTGTATCTTTCTCTTTTCAATCCTCTCTGTTTGGGATAATTTTCGACCATGTTTACTTGGTAATTTATGCCGTTACATCATAATGCTTCGTCGGGAACTTATACCGTTACCGAGTAAAATCAAAATAAATGCATCAGCATTTGTAAGGAAAGGCTCATTAAAAAATATCTGCTTAACGGAAAAGCGATCATCACGATTATTTTAACAATAATAAAAACCACGACAAACTGCATAAAAACACCAAAAATTGATTTCGAAATAACTATACTAATTTTCATCACAACCAACCACCGAATTAAACATGATACTTTATCCTCTCCGCAAATCACTATATAAAATTATAAATAAATCAAACAGGTTGTTGCTCCATGGACCAGGGCGGGCACAATGCCCCTTGGATCAATCCCTAAAGAGATGCAAAGTGCGCACGCGTCTGAGATGAAAAAAAAATCGAAGGGAAGTGGAGAAAAAATGTAAGGGCTGCTGTGTTGGGCCCTCTTTATTGTACCAAGTGCAATGTTAGTGTAAAATTTCATATTTCATCACCTTTAGATGAACAATTTTGGTGAATAGGTCTCTTCTAGCATAATGGGTATATTGAAGCTGGGGTATTTAATATTAATACTTTAGAAGAGAAGATTTAAAGAATAGATGAATAGAATGTCAAGCATAGCGTCTACCTACCTGTCTAAGCATACCTGGATACCTGACCCTAGAACGCGAACGGTAACCAAAGGCAAAGGGTGGACTTTTAATCAGTTAGTCTGACAGTTCCTTCAACTGCATACAGGATGGGAGGACTCATTTGCTTTTATCACCAAAAAAATAATGTTGCGAATTTAATTACCTACTGCGTTACTTGGGTATATGCACACCGTAATCTGTTGTTGAGATTTAAGGAGACAGTTTAAAGGATAATTTTAATTAAGTACTTCCGTACTAGCATCTATCATGCTGAAACTCAGTGTGAAAATCGTCCAATTAAAAACCAACATCCAGCTATCACATGAAGACATTTTCTAAACTAGAGTGTAGACAATCGGTCGTTGCCCTTACATGTACGTTCTTACGTAGAAGGTATGTTTATTAAACTTTAAACAAATCTTCCACATGACGGTGAGAGCGAGGCGTGGTGGTACTAATACTTTCGTGGCGTGATGGCCATGTAACGTCGAGGTTCAACAGTGCTAGCTCTTGTTCTACACCATGCTTTGATAAACTGCGTGACACACGGTTACACGATTCAATAAAAGAAGGCGGCACTGCTCGATAAAAAAAAAATTATAATTTTTGAACAGCAATTTATAGGGAAAACAATTTGCTGCATCTCTGTACAATAATGTCATTACTTTGAGCACGGAACGCAAAGTCATCATCTGTAGTCTATAGTCTTCACCTACGTGGAGAAACTGGATGAAGAACAGATCCGCATCCATTTTATCACTGCTTTTCTAAGATTCTACTGTTTTTTTAATGAATCTACAGTAAGTGTCCTAGTGTGTTCAATTATACATAAACAAGGAAAACGAAATTAAGAAGCCAGTTTTCGTTTATAGGCTTTTCTTACTCAATCTCATTATTAGTCCATTTCCTCAGCACTGGTGCTTACAAACAAGATTAATTAGGAAATAGTTACGTTATCTTGCTTTTATTTTTCACAATTTCCCTTATTTCAAATTAATTACTATTACATTCTTACAACAGACATACGTAACGGCCGTCAAACATTCCCACACATTAATCCTTGCAAAATATCCGCTGTCACGTACCTAGCAATCAGACAATGCCCAAGACGGTCACAGGACTCACAAGGTGTCCACCCCTCATGGTCTACACAAACCAGAAATAACCAGTTTGACCAGTTACAACGTGGGAACCATTGTCCAGTTTCTTTGCAAATATGACGGCCCGAGGTGGATGGCATTTGTTTTGTCTCGTGACCCTTTACGTCGCACTTGTTTCTTGAAAGGGGTGATTTGAATGGGATGTCCCGTTGTGGAAAGGGGTGAAGAAAAAAACTTGATGGTTAGTAAAGATAAATTGTTTTAAAAGTGTGTTATTATAACTTTGAATGGGGGATGTTTTGTTTTGTTAAAATAGTTAGGTACATTTAAGATTATTTTTGCTTCTTCTTGTGACGAAAATAACGCACAGACCTGCGCACAGATGTAAGCTGAATATTAGTAGGCACATGTGACGGTAGGTGTATAACCTAGGAAGCATGTAGAAAAATTTAATTGCAAGTTTTGCCTGTACAGATTGAAATGCAAAATATTATCAGAGATCAAGAAGTACACAGGTACCTAAAGGGTATAATTAGCTAATATTCATTTGTTTCATCTTATTAAATGAATATTGAATATCCTTGTCGACCGCTTCCTACAAAACAAATTCGGCATTTACAAAAGAAAAATAATTCCAAAGCCGTTACACGCTCCAATAACTTCACGTCTGTGTGTCACATTCGCAAAATCGCAAGGAACATAACATGCAAATAAAGGGTCACTGCCAACACTGTCCTTTCCCACACTAGAAAGTGGTTAAACTGGTTTTTGGACGAACCCTTTTCGCAATTGAAGATGTAAGGACAGTGTCTTCCTAGTCCATTGTCCAAAACTTGTCCGACTTGTTTTGTGATGAGAATGGAGATTAATTAGATGGTAGGTAATTATTTTTACTGGAAGCAATTGTAAGTTTTTGTTTGGCAGAATGATAGGACTGCACAGGGCACAGCAACTAAGATTTTTTTTACTATCAAATGACTTTCCTAATTTAGGCTGATTCTGCCTTACCTGATTGCAATAGAGACAAAAAAAGTAATAACTTGTACTATTGACATTAGGATTAGGTATCGATAAAATTGATGACATGTTTGTAATTGGTAATTTATTACTGTTGAATGTGTGTGTAAAATGAATGAACCAATATATGTTTTGAAAGATAACCTTCAATGCAGGAAAATATTAAACCGACATACCAGTATGCAATCGATACGGTCTTTGATATCCTGTAAAACAAATTATGCATCAAAATAAATTCAGAGCCAGTACCTACAAAAGAAGACAATCATTTTGAAGATCGCAAATAAAAAAAACTTAGCATGCAAATAAAGGGTCACTGGCAATACTGTCCTTTCCCACACTAGGAAGTGGTCAAACTGGTTTTTGGACGAACCCTTTTCGCAATTAAAGATGTAAGGAAGGACAGTGTCTTTCCTGGTCCATTGTCCAAAACTAGTTTTGCGATGAGAAAGGAGAGTAAAAGTCTGTTTAAAAATTATTTTTTACTTCGACATGGGCTCATGGGACGTTTGGTGTGGTTGTCTGCCATTTGGTTTAAACTGCTGCTTTGACAACCAACGGTGGTTTTCAAACTGAAATCCGTGGTCTTATTTTTTTTAAATAAGTATACCTAGTAGATTAGGTACTCATTACAACTTACCACACAACCGTTTAACATTTTTGTGGTTTCCACTTGAATGTTTCGGTATTTAGGGCAAGTTTATTGATCTGGAACAGCTCACTTTAAATTCACTAGGTAAGTATTTAGTAGACATTCATGTTATAGGTACTAAAACACAATGAAGAAAAACATCTTGACAAAATCAGTATGTCCTATAACCAAAAAGTCCAAGTCGAAGAAAGAAAGAAGGAAAAACATCTTTGGCACAAAACCACGGCAAACACACAATATTAATAAAATACACACAAGAAACAGAAAAAGAGAAATATATTGGGAAAAAACATTTGTGTCGGCTGCGCCAGATAGGTGTAGTTCAGCAAAATATCGAGCAATTAGTGCCGAAATTGGGTTTCAACTAGACCATCAGATGTTGGTTTTCAATTGGATCAGAAGACATGTGACAACTACCAAACCAGACTGTCCTCTCTTTCCTACTCGAGAGAGAGGAAGTTTATAGGCATTCTGTCGTAAGCTGATGGTCTTATTCATTATCATATCATATTTTTTTGTGCTGTTTGTCTTAAAGTTGGCGAAGTGGCTGAGCAATCACCTGCTGCGTGTCGCATGGAACAAACATTGATCTATACGTAGTTCCGAGACTGGCTGTTTGTGTATGCGAGTATAAATGTTTATAAATGCACTCACGATACAGGAGAAATTCTTAGTCCTTTAAGAAAACAATACCTATTTAGAGACAGAAAATATCTAGCACCAAAATCGGCCTCTGCGCTTCAAGCTTACTTTGAGGACAGTAGAACAAAGGGATAAATTCTTCAATGCTTATACCAAATGAGTTGGTTCCCACAAATAAACTTGTACTTAAACTATTTGGTACGGTACGCAACTGACTCGCAAGACATTACGGAATTCCGAGAGAATTCCCATTTTATCTGCTTGTAATGGGAACATAACTGTACTGTAAGACAGTAGGTACCGTCAGCTGGACAAGTTGATCGTTATGTAAGATGGAAAGGAAAGGAAGAAAAACCGGCTTATTTAAATGATTTGACAGGCAAGATACTATGAAGAAAATACCTCGACTTTCTTTTGGAAGAAATGTTCAAATTAAAAAAAAAGTATGCAATGAGGGCAAAATCACTAAAGGTAAAGCAATCTTGCCGAGGTTAGCCTCTGGATGTGTGTCCTAAGTTAAACAGCTCTTCCCGAGGTCAGTCTGTGGATGGGCGACTAATGTTAAACAACTGTTGACGATGTCAGTTTGTGGACGGGTGTCCAAAGTTAATCAACGCTTGCTGAGGTCTGTTTTTGCATCGGTGACCAATTTAAGGGATGCGGTGGAATGTTAAGATAAGCAACTCTTTTTTTTTAAACTTTGTCTAGCTCTATGATTTTTCCTGTATCGTGGTTTTTTTTAAGTCCAGGTAACATGTTTTTTCAAACATTGAAACTTACATAAACGAAAAAATAATTGTAGGTCATACAAATATTCGTTCCGTGCCGGGATCGAACACGCGACACTTCGCACGGCAGTCGATCGATCAGCCATTGACTCGTATATTTTTACCGAGATCAGTTTCCCAAATTATACGTGGAATGCACATGACCGGACCGTGGCTGACATGTGCAACGCCTCTGCATAATCGTCTTTTATAATCTATGCATGGGGCGCCAAATAGGGCGGGGAAATCAAAACCCTTTTTAATCGAGTAACAATAGAATATGCAAAAACGCACGTTACTTGTATTGCATCTTCATTCTTATGTCAGTGGTGTACAAGACGTGGTAGTAGATACTTCGAAATATTAGAATCAGTGTAAGATTGAAGGTGTAAGAAAAGTCAATAAATTCTGGTGAAGTTTAATTTATTAGGAGGATTACAGGAAGGTACAGAAATCGTTATTTTTTTAAATAATATATTCGCACAAAATTTTGAACACGAAGTACAATGTGTTAATAGTACACGATTAATTGATACATTTTAATATTTTAGAGTACCTATTAAAACCGAATGATTGAATACACAACATCTGATGAAAATGACTTTAGAAGTTAACGATGAGATCATGTTGTTGTTTTTTTTATCGTTTTGAAGATGAAAATGTTTTTATTCTGTCTGATGTTAATGACATTATGAAACATTCTGATGCTTGACTTTCTTGATTTCATTTTTTTTTTGTTATTTTTTAATTTTTTCTGTTTTTTTTTGTTTCTTTATAAATTAGCATTTATTCGGGCTCATTCATCCTCAGACGGGCAAAATCTTCAAAAACAATGTTATCTTCTTCCTCGTTGGTGTAGAGAGAGTTTTCGTAACGATGTCTTTCGATGGATTGCATTTTCTTCATCGCATTGAAGCGTTGACGTTCAATAGAGCCTGAAAGTTCAATGGAACGTGTAAAAACCTTCGCCAAACGAAATTTGCATGAGGTGATAGTATTAATTTTAAGAACATTCACCTTCAGCTGGGTGGAGTAGTTTAAATGGCACATCAGTTACAAGTTCTCCACCAAGAGTTCCACAGTTCAGCTTGACCCTCACGGAGTAAGAGACAACGATACCAATGGCATCAGCTGGGCATTTGCCTTCAGGTACAAGAGTAGAACTGGCCAAGTTGACATCATCTTCCTTGAGGTGACCGTCCAGAGCCACACCTGTTTAGAGCATTGAATGAGAAAACGTTTGAAAATAGCATTAATAATTATTGTTACAATATTGTCACAAGATAAATATTTACCACGAATGTCCTTATTGCTGCGAGCCAAAGGTACCAAGTAGAATGTTTTGGACAGACTGGCCCCAGGAGTAACGGGGCATCCTTCGCGACTCTCCAAGGAGGCTACATGGCGGCTGAACTGAGAGTTGATCATGGTAATCTCGACATGCTGTACAACCATCGCGCGGATATTACGGACAGACTTCCTGGAGTTGTTAGACACGATGACGTTGGCGGCCACCTTTTCTCCGTGGTAGTAGATTTCCCTGTCTAAAGTAACTTCGAGGTTGATCTTTCCATTGCTGAAAGTGAATCCCTTGCTAACGAGTGAGCTAGGGAGACGACGTCCACGTGAA
The DNA here is from genome assembly GCA_943136025.2 of Agrotis puta. Taxonomy (NCBI): domain Eukaryota; kingdom Metazoa; phylum Arthropoda; class Insecta; order Lepidoptera; family Noctuidae; genus Agrotis; species Agrotis puta. Next base: position 4,786,528 of record OW964168.2, read on the forward strand.
GTTGGCGCATGTTGTAGCTAGATAAAAAGAGAAACACATTAAAATGATATTAAACTAAATTTTAGTTGTGTGATACCCGTCATTTTCGCGTTGATCCTGAATAGTTTTAAGTGTACCTTCTTGATCGCAAGGGTCACTGAGCTCCTCTTGTGGCTCTTTTGGTCTTCTTGCTCGGCGACATAAGTCCTGACGCAGTATTCTACGCCCATGGGTTTGCCCTGATCTTCTTCAGAGGGCTGCAGTGTTACCTAAACAATTAAGGTCATTTTTAAGTTCATATCCCGTTTGTTTCGTTGAGTGATGAAGTTATTAGAAAAACATTTAAAATTTACCGAGCTCGGGGCGAGATCAGGGAAGTTGAAAGTAAAAGGAAAAGCATTCGGTCCAAGCTTCTTCAGAAGCTTTTCCTGGACAGGTGTTAGTTCCATTTTAGAGTTGATCATTGGTACAACTTGGTCCTGGCCGATGACCATTTCCTTTGAGAATTTCAGCCCCATGACTTCATCTTCCTCCCTACCGTAGCGGTATGTGGTCACGAGCTACAAGAACAAGTAAAAAATTAAGTAATAATGCGAATGTTTTGCACTTTTGTACACTTCACTTTTTAGTCACTGAACACTGCACTTTGCTTAGTAGCAAACACACCTGGCTATACACTTTTCTTCCTTTCAGGTATTCGGTATCCACCACCACAACTCCATCTACGGGATCGCAGTAATCCATATGATCAATGAAGTCACGTTTGCCAAGGTAAACCGTAACTTTTCCATTTGGAGTAGTTTTCTTAAATACTTTTACTGCAACCACAAACGCCAAAGCGAAGTAGTCCAACATTTTGATGGACTTTAGAGTAAGGGATGAGTAAAGGGAAATAAGTAAGAAGAAATAACTTTATTCAAGTTTTTAGTTTGAATAAGCTGAATGTGAAGGTTTGAGGTGTTCACCAGAAATGATTTGGTTCAGGAAATGTGGGTTATATATAGGTAACATGTGAGGTTTCCTGCAGAATACTTTAACCGGCTAATTGGATTTTATTCGTAGGCGTACTAATAAGATTTAAGCCGTGTGACGCATACTCACATTGGAATCGATTTGATGTCCCCCTCACTAACTTTAGGTAAAAAATCGTTGCGTTACCGAACGTCAAAAATTGACATTTGTTGTGACAGCCTTGAAAGGTTATGTAGCGATAATTGGGGATTCTAATATTATTTACACAGCGAAAACTAATAGGATTCTAATACAACTTGACCTAAATACCTAACTTAGTGTTTTTGCAGTTTAATGTAAAGAAATGTGACGTATCGAGTTGGAAAATTGTAAGTTAAAATGACGTTGTGAGCTACAGCTATTTGCTAAGCGCTTTTCTAAATTCTATTTTTTTTTTTATTTTAGCTACACCATCAGTATGCCAACCTTCTTGACGCCTGGCCGTCATGGCTACAGCGTCCGTTTTTCTCGGACAAGGCCAGATACCCTTGCGGTTGCAACAAGCCAGTACTATGGCTTAGCTGGTGGTGGAACATTGTTCTTCTTGGAGTTGTCTCCTGATGGTAGCACGCTCATTGAAGTTCAGAAATTAGAGTGGAGCGATGGACTCTTTGATGTGGTAAGTTGGTTTTATCTAGCAATTGAAATTGGGTCCATAGGTTGTTATAATGGTTGATAACAATTTATTGCAGTAATCCTTTTGAATTCCTCTTTTATCATCAATATTATGATAAGTAGGTAGGTATTGGCCTACATTTTCATCTACATACAAAACAAAATCCATTGCAACAAAGTGGAACATAATAAGACAGAATCCATTTATAATCTTAATAAAATAAGAATATGTTTCTATTACTGGACTTAGGTTCCCCTTCAACTACCCCACAACACCCTAACCTCCACTTTTCATTTCCACTCTGTCCCGGTTATTTTTTGAAGGTCATTGACATACAAACCATTTGCTATAATACATTGTCATATACATCATACATTGTTTGCATATCTAGTCCCTCCCAGTTACATTCTCCATAATATAAGCCCTTAAAATAGCCTAGAGGAGTGTTATAAAAACATAAACAACTCCTTCTATTCACACTGAAGCCCCACAACACGTACATATGTACACAATGTCTGCATCATAAACTAACTGGATTACTTAGGTTCGTAGCTTTACTTTATTTATTTATAGACAATTGAGTTAAGTTCCTGGTTAAATTAAGTATGGAATTTATAAAGTATCTGGTTGTTTGATTTGAGGCTCTGTTTAAAAACTATTTGATATTTCCATAGAGTTCTTTTTTTTTAAGATCTATGCTTTGAAATGGGTACCTACAGTACTTTCACAGTTATTATATCTTGTAACTGAGTTTGTAATACTTACCATATTTTTTTACTTATTTGTTTTTTGATTTTGATAATTATTTTGAAAGTATTTTTGACAATGCCTTTATAAATATTGAGTTTGACATATCCCAAGTGCCTATATGTGGTTCCAGGCAATTATATTCAGTGGTTTTTGTGTTAAAGAGTAACAAACATCCATCCATACATCTGCATCCTCACAAACTGGCATTTCACTATCACTACATAGTATAAAACAAAGTAGCTTCCCACTGTCTGTCTCTATGTATGCTTATATCTTTAAATTATGCAATGGATTTTGATGCAGATTTTTAATAGATAGAGTGATTCAAGAGGAAGGTTTTTACATATAAAACACGGATATTATAGTAGAGATTGCACCCGTGCGGAGCCAGGGCAGGTCACTAGTATGATATAAATAAGAGTAAGAAGTGGTACACTATTCTATTATTCAACCACCTATTGACAAATCCATTCAGTCGAAGCCATCAATTGTCACATATCTTCCATAGAACATCAAATCCTACCCAACAGTATCTGAAACCTTTTTTGTTTATCTTTTTACTCCAATCCTTTTACACGTGTAGCTAACCATTATGAATCCAATTAACCTTATTGTGGGTGTGGGTATAGGCCTTGAAAAGGTCAAAGTTTACAAGTATTTATGTTCTACATTTTGTCAAGCATTATGTTGAATATAAGTTTGTAATCACTATTGTAACTATAGAACTGACAATATTTTCAAACTTTTGTTTAACAAATTTAGTATACCTACAATAAAATATATTCTAAATAAAAATCTTTAACAATCTCCAGGGTCTCATAATTTGTCTGTACTAAAATTCATCAAAATCAGTTCAGATTATAGAGAGAAAGTGTAAAAAACTCACATTTTATTTATAATATTTAAATAAGGCAAAATATTCAAGAACCTTACAGTTTAAATAAAATTGTCTGTATTAGTATACAGCCTATTCAAAACGTTTACTGACTTTCTAATGTAGTAAAATGCATAAATGCAGTAAGACGCATGTGCAAGGCTTTTTTCAGGACGTAAAATATAATTTTCCACCGTTGCTTGTGCGAGGCCCCCATGTTTTAAAATGACTTGGTGCCCCTAAGTCATCTATACTAAATGTTATTGTGATGTGACAGCGACATCAGCTTTGCGAGGCCTCTTGGACCCTTTCAGTTTCCAGTACCTAACAACTAAAATGTTACCAAGTTATTTTGCAATATGGGGCCTTGCGCGAGCAGTGGTGCTTGACCTGAAGCGATAGTCGGCGACATCAGCATTGCAAGGTCTCTTAGGTTCTTTCAGTTCCCTATCATCAGACACTAGAGTATATAATTGTAGTTCATGACAATTTCTTAGTAGAAGTTAAGTTGCATTGTTTTATTGACTGGTGATCGCCGTTGTCAAGTTTTTTTCTGAGCGCTATGCTCCTGGTGTGATGCCGGGGGTCCACTTCGCCCCCACCTAGCTACGCCATTGCGTTGTAGGATAATGTCAAATAGAAATATTTTGATTTAGGCAATTATTTTTCTTCTCAGACATGGTCAGGCACTACAGAGAGTGCTGCAGCCTGTGGTGCAGGGGATGGTGCAGTCATTGTGTGGAGGGTTGGCTGTGCAGCTCCACTGCGGGTGCTGAGGGCTCATACCAGTGAGGTGTGCTCCGTGGACTGGCCGAGGTCACATCTGTTGAGTGCCAGTTGGGATACTACTGTTAAATTGGTGAGTTGTTCGTATAGGCTGTCATTTTGGGTAGATAAATCTATTTAATCTGCCACTTAGAATTTTGAAAAATACGTTGTGGTGACGTATTGCGCATTCGTCAATTTTGGTTTATGGAAAAAAAGAAAAAGGAGTTGCTGAATTCTTTTTAATCCAACTAAAAATTTTACACTTTCAGTGAAATAAGTTGATGTTAAATTTTCATAAAAAAAAAACTATTTTAACATTTGGTCAATGACTGTCTCCTTAATGTAAGAAATTAAAGTGAATAAATAAACTCTTTAGGATTAGCATGTTCTGGACTATACAATCTTTCTATTTTGGTGTACAATAAAGTGTATTCTATCTATCTATCTATCTATCTTTAGAATTTTCTGATAAATAGAAATCTCTTGTGTTAGTGGTTGTACTCTCTCCAAAACGGCTCAGCCAATTATAATGTTATTTTTTTTTAATATTTCTATGTGGTGGGTATTAGAATATGTAGTAAATTATGTTTCATCGCCCTGCCTCGATACCCTATTTAAAAACAATGTTGTACTATAAGCTGTGAAGGTGAAATTCCAGGCATGTAGCGTTCAACTCTGTAACATGAGTGAACTTACTGACTGGATTAACACTCCATTATTTCTTAGCAAACCACACATTTAAGTAACCCCAAACTTCCTTATTAACAGTAACTCAATACAACCATTTCAGTGGGACCCCGAGTCGGAAGCTTGCCTCAGTACATTCGTGGGTCATTCTCAACTGGTGTACACGGCCGCTTTCTCGCCCCACTCTCCGGCGACGTTTGCGTCTGTGTCGGGAGATGGACACCTCAAGTTATGGACATGCACTGAACCTTCTAGACCTGCTGCTGTTGTGAAGGCGCATGATGCTGAGGTAAATTGAATTTTATGCTATTTGAATAGGGCTTCAATTATGCTAGTTCTAAATGCAAGTAATATCACAAAAATCAATATGTTGCCGGAAACGTTTAAAATGTTAACTAGAGCAGGAGGTGCGGTAAACTTAATTAAAAAGTCACCTTCAGTCTTTACTCTGAAGCTGACTGTTCCAAAGTAGGAGTATACTTTGTTTTTTATATTCCTTTATTTATAGAACAAGTTGTTCGTTATCATATTGTTCAAAGTTTTATCAGCAAGTGAGTTTGAGAATTTGGCTGGATCAGTGACAAAATCTTTGACTTATTTGTATGCCATTAGGCTTGTGCTTGAACAATTTGCCTGATGGTAAGCAATATGATAAGGGTTGGACCTCATCTGGCAGCACGGAATCGCCTTTTTCCGTCGCCTTTTCTCTTTCTGTCGCCCTTTCTCTTTCTGTCGCTTAGAACTGCCATCTACTATTAGGCTTTATGTCCGTGATGCCGATCGCCTCGAGGATTCCGCCGCGTGCTATCGCATTATGCTTTCTGTCTCGTTCTAGCAAATGGCAGTTCTAAGCGACAGAAAGAGAAAGGGCGACGGAAAAAGCCGATTCCGTGCTGCCAGATGAGGTCCAACCCTTATGGTCGACGGTGAAGCACGCTTGCCTAGAAGTAACTTATGATAATATTTTGATTGAATTTCCAGGTACTGTCATGTGATTGGAGTAGGACAGAAACGCACGCTCTCGCCACGGCTGGATCTGACGGTCTCATCCGAGGTTGGGACCTAAGGAGGCTCACCTCACCGATGTTTACTCTAAAAGGTACCATTATATAGGGGAACAATGTATAAGACGGGGTCGCGAAGTATAATGGGGACATACACTCTTTAGGCAAACTTAACACAATACTAACGTAGCGCAAGCGCCATTAGGACGTCATTTGCAAGCGGCCATTAACAAATGGCGTCCAGTTGGCGCTTGTGCTACGTTAGTATTGTGCAAAGTTTGCCTAAGTGTGTGATTTCCCATCATACCTCGCGTCCCCGTCTTATACACCGTTCCCCTATATTTTTTTGACGATTGCCATATTCATTTCATGCATACTTACTTCAGGTCTATGGAGTAAATGCGTACAAACTACAGCATTATGTGGAATTCTTAAAAAATAATACTATTGTTAATATTCAAACATCTGATAATATATGACACATGAACCTTACCGTACTTGAGTAACCCACTAATTCTTCTGTTAAACTTGAGCTAAATATCAAGGCGCAACAAGGAAGTTCTGACTGATGGTTTAGGAATTAGCCTAAATAATGTTCATTGTGATTTAATCATTTCTCTCTCTTTGTTTCAGGGTGTGAATGTGCAGTTAGAAGAGTACAGTTCTCTCCTCACGCGCCCTCAATCTTAGCGGCGGGCTCATATGATTTCACTACACGGTAAGTTCGACTTAAAATCTGTCGTAGCCTTATTGGGTGAAATCTTATGTTAAATAACTTTCGGGCGACTGCAATATAACTATCAAACACCTTGGTGTTGAAAAAACAATGTAATGCATTACGTATGCGTAAGACCATAGTGTGAGGTAAAACGCTTCAAGAAATAAGATTTTCATTAATTGGTGATCTGAAAAAGAGAGTATTACCAAAATAGTGTGCGGGCTCATTTGTTCGCCAGCAGTGCGCGTACTAAGCTGCTATGGCGTTTAGCCTCTGTGTCAGAACATTTGTGCGCGATCATTTTCCCTAACAAAATTTAGTAATGTGCGCGCACAAATAAAGAGTCCACTGATCATGTGTGCGCGCACAAACGTATTCAGGTATGTGCGATCATTTTTAGAAAGTTCACTAACGAATTATACGCGAACATTCCAAAAATGTTCGCGTATAATTTGTTCGTGTTTGCTTGTGTGAATCAACCAGAAAGAACATTTTTGGTTGTGTCGCAAAATGGTGGAATAATGTACATCTTCAGACTTGTACTTACTACTCACCCCCCAGTGCTTTCAATTCTCCTTTGCGTTCCAGTGTCGCGGTGAGTTTAAGCTTTTTCGCAACTCTGGCCGACATTTGGAGCTGTTGCTATTTAAGTTATGCTGACAGGTTTGAGGCATCAGTGTTATAATTTGACTTCTCTCGTGTTCTCCAGGATATGGGATCTCAAACGCGGTTGTGAGCCCCTAGAAACGATAAGGCATCACTCGGAATTCACGTATGGACTGGACTGGAACGCGCTGAGGCCACATCAGATAGCTGACTGCGGGTGGGACTCGCTGGTCCATGTGTTTACACCTAGGTCTTTGGCCTGAGAATGGCTCTGAAGTGAGTAGAATAAACGTTCACTTATTTTGTAAGGCTAAAATTAAAATTTAGACCACAACAAAAGGTAGAATAGAAGCATATCCTTTGCTCAGAAACATAGCCTAAGACCTACTTGAAATATTGGAAAATTGTTTGAGGTACGCTGAAAACTTTCTCAATATTTCTTCAATTATTCCTAAACACACAGAAATGCTAACCTGGCTGAGAACTGGTATTTAACAGCGCTTGACGTATTTAAAGATGCCATTGTTTTGGTCCCAAAAAAGTCCTTGAGACATTTCGAAACCTTTATACTTACATTTAAAATTGAATATTTAAAGAGTGGAAAATTAATAAGCCAGATCATTTAGGCTGCGGTTCCACTGACGCCAATCACATGGCTGATGCTCATGGCTGGCCACGTGACACATGTGTATTCAAGCCATGTGGTTGATGAATCGCGGCAGAGCTCGTTTCGTCTCCGCCCTGCTCCGCTCCGCCTCAGTCAAATGCAGCCTTAGTTGTGATTTACACTTCATCAGGTGGAAAAATATGTAAAAAAAAAACAATTATTTTAATGGCTACTGGTGGCGCCCGTTTATTAGACTGGTAAACAATATAGTAGTTAGTAGGCGCTAGGCGTAGCGCCTGTGTGAAATACATTTTTTTACGTGGTAAAACCATCTTATGAGTCCTCCCAGGGCAGAGCGGGAGGGACTGTCAGACTCGTACTGACTAAAATCGACGGTGTCCTTCAATAGCCCTTTACGTTCAGGGGTCACGGTAATTCGTACAGTCCGCGACCCCGACAGGGTTTGGCCCTCTAGAGGGGGGCCCCGTCACTTTGCTGACGCTCTTTGCGGCGCGTGTGTAACACAACGCGCCGTCGACCCGGGTGAAATACATAACGCGGTTTTTATTGATTTGATAGTCCCACCACAGACTTCGCACATGTATAGTGTAGAGTTATAATTTAATTGGTGATTTGTTTTAGGATTCAATGGAACGTCTGTGATTAAACTGAAAGTGTATGTGGAAGAGTATCGTGCCAAACCACTATAGTGTTTATTGCGAAGACAATCAGGGTCATAATCGCTTGCAAGCGTTCACTTGGTGCAGGTAACGGTGAACAGGGATATCGAGGTTTTTGGTGATACAAGAGTCGTGTAATGTAAATTATTTGTTATAATCTTAAGGATAGGTAATGCTTTGTCTTCGGTGTATTCAGTTCTATATCTTAGACTTAAATTATAGTGGGTTAGTTTCATTCACCCCGTTGCTTCTGAACCGTCACCGTGGTAGATGGGAAATATGGATAGATGTTTTCCCATTTACTCCATATTTCTTATTTTTTATTAATTGACCCCACTGGAGCTGGCTTCTGCATCTATAGGGATGACTTTAAGTTAGGAATGTATTAAAAAATTCGACCCATGACCACGGTGGCTCGTTTGGTAAGAGCGTCGGATGTACTGCGATGATGGGAATCCGGTGGTCAACATTTTTTTGCATAGTTATTTCTCCTTTTTGAAAACTCTGAACACCTTAGACAAGGTTTAAATGTGATTTTATTAATATTACGCTTTTAATATTGTACGCAAACTATGTGAAAGCTATACTGAACACAATTTTCGAATTAGTTTTATATACTGACTGAATTTTACGCCTATGCTGTTATATGTTAAAACAAGGTGCATTTTATTTTAGACTTTATGTTAACATATTAAAGTTTATTATTGCTTGTACTTATACTAACTTAATTGTTACATTCCTTTGTATGTGTTGATATTCAACTGTTTTTATTTGTTATATTTTTTATCGACTATAATTTATGCAATAAGCAAATAAATTCAGGTTTTATTGTGATGGTAACAAGGTCTCTTTTGACTTTTAGTTGTATAGGTAATAAATGTTATATTTAACCTATTATAGACCAGTAATAGTGAATTATTATGAAACGTATTGATTGATAACCTTATTAAAATATGGTGATAAGTTAATTCTTAGGCTATGTGCACACTTACACTAATAAAGAAAAGTGACACAGTTATTCAAATACTTATGGGCGAAACCAGCGGGGTGTGCAAAGCTAGTACTTTCCTTGGCCACAGTTGGATAATTAAACTGATAATTAAACATAACGTTGCATAATTAAACTGAAATTATTCAAATACGGTGTAGGTAGGTAGTCTGACATTCCTTCCCGCCCTGCCCTGGGTGGGAGGACTCATATGATTATTTTACAACGTTAAAAAAAGGGCGGTGATCAGACCCAAGCTCAAACAACATTGATAACTTTTATAGAATTATACAAGCTTGCACACCTTGCTTTGGGCTTGGCCTGTAACGTTATTTGATATGGAATTTTAACTATACGCTTTTGGTGTTTGTTTAAATTTAAATTGGGTAAGGGATGATTTATTCTTTTTATACAGTTAAAAGATCTCAAATATTCTTTATTCAGAAAATAATTCTAGTTTTAAAACTTTATATAATATTCGTTTTGAATTGTAAAAATCAATTTTTTCATTGAACTTTTAAAAATATTATATCTTTAATTGTAAATATTTGGTTTGTAAATATTTTTATTATTGTATATTCAAAAGAATTGTATATGCCACAGGGTGTGAAACCTTTGTATTATATAGCTAGCTTGTTACTATTGGATATTGTATAGAGATAACTGACATATTTCGAAGTATTTGATGGTAATTTGTAGAAATAAAAATCCATATATTTCTTTGAGCAGAACCATAGAAACAGAAAAATGTAATTTATAGCTAGTGGAGTAAAAAACTGGAGTAAAAAAAAACTGGAGTCAAAAAACCGCGGTTTATAAAAATCTAGTAGAGGTGGTCTACCATGACGACTACGAAAGTGAGAGTAATTCCAGTGGGGGAACGAGATGGCGCTAGACGACTTGTATAGCTCTGTCTCTTTCCCACAGTGGAAAGTGCCGCCAGGTATTAAAGCTCGGAGCCACCATAGTTTACACTTTCTTTGTGTTTGGAGTGCTTGTCATCGTTTATCCTCATTACGAAATGTGTAGTTCCAGACCACACTTTACCACAGAGTACCACACTGGAAATTCTGATTATTTTTCTCCACGATTTCGATGTTGGTTCCCATGGAGAAAGTTGTGTTTGAAGTCACATTTTGAATAAGGGACATTTTGACCCGCGCACTGTCGCTTGCGATGTCCGCGGGTTACGGGACTTGTCACAAGTCGACACTTAGTAGTGTGAACAAGAAAAATATCGAGCGACATTGTACCACAAAGTCGCGGGGATAAGCCACGTAAAAGTCCGGCAATATGTCTCTGTGACATGTCATCTACTGAAAACGCTGCTTCATGGTCTGAATCACACCGTTCTGGAAACAGTAGACCACCGACTCAAAGCCGTCACTTTCAGCATGACACAAAACTGACTGCTTCGAAAGGTAGTTGAAGTACTCGTGACGCTACGATTTGAATCTGTAGTTATACTTCTCTATTTTCACGGTGGTTCCATGGTCTGTGATCCGATAAGAGATCTTCATTTGTTTCTATCTCATTTCAAAACTTTCCTAGCTCTAAATAACATTTAAATACCTTTTGCTACAGAGTTTATATCCTATCGAATAAAACAGAATAACAATTATACTAAGATTTTTATTTTACTTCTTTTTATGTAAGGCACTGCAAACTATAACATTGACAAATATATTGTGATTTTGAAATGAGCATGAAAGATCAAAATACATGCAAATCTTTTAAACACATTGGACACGAAAATATACGATTTAAAAGTTGATACAAGTGACATCCACCGGGATTTTGAGAACGTACAACTCTTGATACCTATGTACTAAACATTTCAGGACGCGGCCGTTGATGAGGGAGACGGAGTTTTCCTACACATGTAGGAGTGAAAGAGACGATGATACACAAAACTTTTTTCCCTAGAACTCCTTGTACCAAATCAGCAGACGGGTACTAAAAACTTAGAACAGCGACATCTATTGACAATACGTACTCGGAGAACCCAACTTAAGTCTCCGCAACCTTCCCTCAATGGCGGACAGCATAAAATACACCGACTTTAAATGGGCTTTATCGTATTTACAAATATTTGTTAAACTTGTTGCAGGTGAGAGCAAACAGCAAGACACGGGTCTTATGGGTTTATGATGAGTTCTATGTCCAACTGTTTGGCTGGCAAAGCTTTTTCTACCGCTGGGTTTCATAGTACAAGCATCGGCATTCTTTTCAGGTGGTTGCTCGATTTTCTCTGTAGAGGGCGCTAGGTGTTTAGCCACTGCAAAATAAATTAAAAAATGCAAACTACGACTTAATGCTGTTAAAGTTATTTCCATATGGTAATTGTTTATTTTAGAGCGTGCTAGTGTTAAATAAGCCTGTATGACGTCACAAGATGGCTTCATCAAATCTTAGAAATGTGGCATAGTAACATGTGGAAGAGATTTAAAAAGTACACTGTTGGAACTCAAGTTCTTGTCGTTGAACCCAATGGCAATATAACTGTAGAGTCCGCGTCACGGCCTGCGAAAATTTCAAGGTACTACATTTTTTAATGCAATTTGATGTCATGACATAGACACTAGCGCCGCGCTGCAACAAAAGGTCATGAGTGGTGGTGCGGGCTCTTTTTATTTAGGCTATCGTTTAGGTGTCTTCTAGTGATATTAAAAAAAAAATCGTTTATTTGGTCTTCGCTGGGAACAACTCATTTTCTTTCTTGTAATATTATTACCACAACAATGCATTAACGGAGGTACTTACGATTGTTTTTGACGCGTCCCAGCTGTTTCGTGAGTAAGTTGCTGTAGTAACGGCACGAAGTAACCAGTTGCCTCTTCATACAATCTTCACAACATTCTAGAACATTCATTTTCGTTGTTTTAATCGTAGAAAGAGAAAAGTACGTGAACAATAGAATCGAATAATCCATTTTACGATTTCATATTATGATTCTGCAGTGGTACCTACCCAGAACGTGAAACACTTGCAATTTTGATGAAACACCCTTAAACATAGTTGCAGCTTTAAGTAAAGTTTTATAAATCGAACAAAGAGGTCTAAAACATGGTTAATTTACCTTCTGTCATGTCTTCGTGGCTCCCACCAGAAGAACTCTTGTAAAATTCTTCACTTTTCTTAATTTGTTGTGGACGCTCTGAAATGCATTCAGTGTTGTACAAATCTTAAGTTGTCAGATTTCAAGTCATAAATCGCAGTCCATTACTGGACATTAGGCCGGCCCAATACGAGTACATAGAAGACTTCCTTTCCTTCTGTCTTGTTGAACTGTGGCTGTAGTGCATACCGTGTTCCCAGTGTTTAAAGGACAACTGCCCACTTTACAAGAAAATCGATCCAACGCCCTTTTAACATAAGGTGGGTGGACCATGGAAGGCCACACTAACAAATAAACAGTTATTATTCGTTTATTTACTAGATAAATAAAACTAACAAATAAGTAATATTTTGTTTTATTACGTAACATATAAACCACTTTTTTGAATTGCAGTTTTAATCAATATTGATTGAACTTAAATTTCATTGAACTCTTTCAAATTGCCTTGCTAGGAACAAGGGCTTCTTAGAAGGCCATTATAATAAATCAGTCATTTAACAAAGTTACTGAATAGCTACTCGTATTAAATCTACAATAAAAAAGTAGTTTTTATTTACATAATAAAACAAAGTATTACTTAAATGTTTGTTAGTTTCATTTATGCAGTAAATAAACGAATAATAACTTTGTAATCTATTGTAACAGTGGCCTTCCATGGTACACCACCTTATTTGAACGTCGTCAATTCCCGATATCAAAGAAGCGAGAGACCGTACTGCCAAAATAGTTGCGCGAGCGATTCACCGCCGCGTCTGTGATTTCCAGTTTGATGGATGTTTGTGTAAATAGAAGGAATGTGTCATCACATGGAAATAACTACGAAATTTTAATAATTGGCCTTCGAAGGAGCATGGCCTTCCATGGTCCACCCACCTTACGTAAAATTTAATTATTTATCTTAGAGGCACGTCTGTCTATGTAGTACCTACTTACCCACTAATCCCAAACAAATATTCATACCCTATCTCTTTTATCCCGCCCTCTTGACATGAATTAAAACAAACATTATAGACGACTAGATTTTTACACTTCCATTGAAGGTATTTTATAACGACCCTATTTGTCTGTGGATCCGCTGCCGCTCCAGCGTCCACTAGAGGGTGGTATCGCTCCGTCGGGAACCTACACTGTAGTGAATGAACGCCTATTATTATATATTGCCCCCTATTATTATATAATAACCCCTCATTCAACATAAACTACGGTACAACTTACTGCAATAAGACGCTCTTTCTTTGAAGTGACAGCGCGATTTAGACCTCACCACAACTTCGGATGTCAAAATTCCTGCTGACTTCAGCTTTGGCACGTCGAAATTTCTTGCGTCTACCTCTGGAGGAAACATAATAAATAAATGGATGGTAGTTAATGCTCAGTTTCTGACGATTTACTAAATAAATAGCTATTGGATCGTGATCTGCCGTCATAACTAAGAATGCAGTAATCGCAAAATGGCGGTTACGAGATAAACGCAAAAAACATATTTCATATCATCTGACGGCGAAAATCATTACATAAAAAACATACTTAGAGTGATTTTTTTTATGAAAATATATTTTTTTCATGTACATGAACCTCTTGGGATGCCATTTCTGGAAAAAAATGAAAATCTCAAAAATGTCGATTACTGCATTCTTTGTTATCAAGGCAGTGATCCCTAGCTGTCAGTTGAAGGACGTCTACTGCTGGACTTGTACTTCCTGAAGAAATGTCACCAATGGCATTTCCAGATCGTCCAATCGTGCAGCGCGAGTGCTTACCACTCGCGCTGCATGATTGGAGTGTCGCTGTCAGTAGTTTAGAGAATGGTAAACTTTAGTCCCAGTGCGGCGTAAGCGCAACGGCCGCGCCGTCACAAGGCTGTTTTTATAGAATAGCATTGCTGCTGGATCAAAAACGTGATTCTTTTCTTCGGATTTGTATCTACTTATTCGTCCTCGCAGAATTTAATCCTTGCATTTAGCAATACTTTTTTTTGGGTACTGCTTAGCTGAAGCAGTACGTACGTGCAGATTTGATCCCAATTGTGATTCAGAATGTCATCCTTTTATCAAGTGGAACTCTTTGCCTGACATCTCTTCACACTCATTGAATTACTAAACAGTAGGCATCAAGGACTCGCGCCCGCTGGCAACCCTTAATGTCAACCTTAATCACATACTAATAAATTCATTATATTTTGATGAAGCCCTATTGTGGGTTGCCTGACAAAATATATCTCTCGTTTGTTTACGAATCATTATGAATTCTGATTACATATTCTGGCAACACCTACATACTTTAGATGAAGATATTGATATAGTAGATTACCTGGTTAGTTATTCTGCCAAATATATGTATGATATTTCAATGAAATGTGTATCAAAATCCTGCCGTGTAATTTAGCCTCCGTCTACAGATAACTACGAGTATTACAAGAGTAGGGGAACAGTGTATAAGACGGGGACGCGAGGTATAATTGGGATATGCACTTTTTAGGCATACTTAACACAACATTAACGTAGCGCAAGCGCCAACAGGGCGCCATTTGTTAATGGCCGCTTGCAAATGACGTCCAGATGGCGCTTGCGCTATTAGTATTGTGTTAAGTTTGTTTTAACTGTGTGATATCCCATATACCCCGCGTCCCCGTCTTATACACTGTTCCCCTAATAGGAAGGTTATTTTATTAAGTATTTTTAATCCAAATTACATTTCATCATTTTATTCAAAGCCATAGTACAGTACTCCCAAATTAATAATGCGCATAGAAATCTTCGTCACTGTTCGGCAACGGTCGTATTCCCCGAGCGTCGGAAGACGATATGTATATAGAGTGGTTAAGTGCATTTTCTTCATGCATAATTTAGTAGAATTATGTGTTTTGTGCTAAAAGAGATAAATATTGATTTATCAGTAACGAAATTGATTCGATCATTCGATGTAAGTAAATAGCGAGGAAAACGACACGATTGAAAATTCACCTTTGAAAACAAAACCAAGAAGGGTGTGTAATAGCAGCTCTATATAATTCCACACAGAGAGAACACGTGCAGTCACCTCCAATATATAAAGACGACTGACAGACCTTTGACTGACCGGCGACAGCCGCCGACCGCCCGAATTGTTTTCAATTGTTTCACATGATTTGACATATGACATTGACTCCTGTTTCTTTCGAACAAGGTGCAAAATGCAAGTGCATTGTTAAGGGGTTCTCTCCGATTCAATGATTCGGGTGTTTCCGGGAATACGACAATTAGCGAAGATTTGCATGCGCATTATTAATTTGGGAGTACTGTACAGCCTTGATTGTTTATTGATAGGGTCGCGTTTGAACTGCTATGCGTTACAACTACTCGTATCTCGTCTGATGGTAAGCGATAATGTGGTCGACGATGAAGCACGCTTGCTAAGAAGTAACTTAATTAGCTTAATCTAAACTTCCAGGTGTCATTCTAAGAATAGTGTAGCTGAATAATGGTTATTTATGCAACTGTTGTATAATCAGGGGAATTTAAACACGAATGTGGGTTTATCACACGAGGCGTAGCCGAGTGTGATAATAGTATCACATGAGTGTTTTAATACCTAATTATAACAGTTGCATACAAGACTTTATCTACAATCATGATGTGAATCCTCTATAAAAGATTCTCATACCATAGGGTGTTGTACAGTGTTGTAAGAACTATGTAAATTCAAGAAAAGTCTAATTGCAAAGCATGTAAAATAAACAAACCTTAATAAGTAAAATAATCATTTATTGTAATAATTATTTACATTTTGGATCGTGCAATTATTGAAATGCACTTTGAATATTTGCACCTTGTTGAATGTTGGCAGATCCTGATGTACTTGGAATATTTATATTCACCACTTCATTATTTCTATTTTCTATAGAACTTAATTAGTCTACAATCTATTGTTCTTTTTTTTAAATTTTAGCGATAGTGGTGAAAATGTTATTGCATGAGAATGTTCTTTTTTTGAAATTCATAATATCACGCGTTTGGATGATATAATGATCATAATATCATTGAGTGTTTTAATGTTGGCTATAAGCTAATTTTTTTAGGTTCTTTTATAGAGGATTAATAGCATGATAGTAGATAAAGCTATTTAAAATATAACTAACCTGCATCAACACGCGCGGCAATGACATTACTATTCCTCAAGGAGGGTTGCTTCGTTTCTTTACTGACCACAAGTTTTGTGGTCTCGTACAGCGCCTTGTACACTAAACAGACATGAGAAATAAATTAATAAAATACCTACAGTAAAACTGGAAAAAAAATGCGCTTTGGAAATCTTTCTGTCCCTAAATGAGCGTTGCCACTTGCGCCGTTTGTGTGCCATATATGGCACTCACTAGTGCGAGTTGGTAGTGGTCATTTTTCTTCGAATTTTTGATTCCAGGATATGCCGATTTCCTTCACAGTTTTGAGGGCAGTGGTTATAAAGGAAATTTAACATTTTAACTGGGTTTGGACCCATTTTATTTTAGCAAGCGAGCAGACCGCAGTGGTAGGGTATATTGGTTGACATTCGGGAGTTTCGTCTTATCCAATACGAAATAGGAACCTCCCGAAAGATCCTAGTGAGGACCAGCGTCAGGCAGAAGGTAAGGACACCGGGGCGCCTCTTCAACTAAGTACTCCTCAAAATGAGGTTCGAATTCATGACCCAATTATATAACTTATAAGTTGGGTCCCTTTCTACTTGTTCTTAGATGACGCTAATAATAACCAAAACTCATATTCTTCCAGGACCAAGGGCCGTATTATAACGTTTTAAAACCTAGACGACTTGTATAGCGCTGTCTCTTTCACTCACTGGAACAAGCCTGGTTTTAAGACGTCATAATGCGGCCGCATGAGACCTGTCATTGTCATGCAACGTCTAATAACAAACTAGTTAAATGAAAATCATGTTCAAATGAAGATTTCCCAGAAAGAACATAGGCTACTTTTATTCCAGGAGACGGAAAATTAATTTTCATGTCAGCCACACCATTGGTTTGATTTGGGACTGGATAAAGCAATTCCAGAGAAAATGAAAATTAACTTTGGTCCAACACAAACGAATTATAACTTAGCTCTTCTTTTTTGGAGTAGGCTTGGCAACTGATACCTTTGCTTCAATAATAATAATAAAAAAAAACATATTATTTTAAAGCCAATTTGCACGTGTTACGTTATAAGAAAACCTAAGGGCTTTTTTAGGGTGAAAAAAACATCAAATGATTCTTCCCACCAAGGGTGGAGCGGATGAAGCTGTCAGACTCTAAGTGACTAAATACCATCATATTCCTTTACATGCACTTTATGTTCCAGGGCCGAGACTGCCCTAAAAGTTCAGGGCCATGAGTATCTATTACATGACATCGGTGACAGAAATGAAGTTACCACTTCAGTTCTGAGCGATGCAAAGTTTCTGATTCGGAAAGAAAATGTAACAAAAGAGGTTAGCATTAAGCTACCTACAGTACAAATAAACACAATATTTTTTGAACAAAATCATTCATGCTTCCTTGTACTCGGTCTTAAGCCTTTGTCAAACAGACAGGCGTGACGAATGCGAAGCGAGGCGTTTTTATTTGTAATGTATGGATTTTTTTTAATCCAGTCACATAGAAAAGCGATAGCGATCCGATAGCGTGACCAAACTATCGGACTGACGGCTCGTATCGGTTCGTTATCGCTTCGAACTCGCCTGTCTGTTTGACAAAGGCCTTAAGCACAATGAAAATCGTTGATTCCTTGCCAATGCTGTAGCGTTCTTGCCAACTGTTAATAAATCAGCGCTAAAGTATCTGAGGGCGTATTTAAGGGCAGTTTCCGAATGATAAAGGACAAATAACGTACTCTTTTAGCATTCTACTACAAACCTTGTGTCCCCTCTATAGCGTTAAGTTTTAGCTAGAGGTGGTGATCGGTGGTGGTGGTGATCGGGCATGCGGGCAGCGAGTAATGGGCAACTCGCTGTCCGACCATGGACCGTGCCCGGATCGACGGCGCGTTGTGTTCCACGCGCGCCTCGAAGAGTCAGCAATATGACGGGGCCCCCCCTTTAGAGGGCCAAAGCTTGTCAGGGTCGCGGGACTTATGATTTACCCTGATTCCGGTACGTAAAGGGCTATTGAAGGACACCGTGGATTTTACGAGTCTGACAGTCCCTCCCGGTCTGCCCTGGGTGGGAGGACTCATTTAATGATTTTACCACGTTAAAGAAAAGAGCTACCCGAATCTGTCAAATTTCTTTATTATATTTAATAGAAGAAGGTTCATGTTCGACTGGGAAAATTGCACAGATTGTGGTGGTGCTGGCGTCTGTACAATGTAACCAAACTCCTGCGCACTGCGTTATCCGGGTGGTAATCAGAATTTATTCTAAGGTAACAAATGAGATGCCCTCCTAACCCTCCTAACCTATAGAATAGAATAGAATAGAAGTAATTTATTTACCTACATTGAATGCAAATAAATTACTTCTATTCTATTCTATTCCAGTATATGAATTATCCACGTCCAAATTTTATTCAAACCAGTTAGTCGTGAAAATATTACAGACAGACAGAGCAACTTATATATGAATATCCCCACCTTTTGGCGAAAGAACTTCCCGGATGAGCGCGCTGGGATTCCCATCTCTAAGAGAGCCGTGGGACGTCAGCTGCCCGACAGAATGAGTTACACACTCCCGTTTCACTTCTGAAATTGAATTATGTTATTGTAGACAATGCTGTGTTCGCTACATTAGCAAATTGACACGATTGAGTGATTTATTCTTTTGTTACAACTCGTACTGTTCGCAGTAAATTTTTTATTTGAATTTCTTGTATGATCGTCTGGTTTCTTTTTTTTTTAATTTTAGGGATTAAATAACTAAAGAAATCTTGAACATAGATTTGTGAATAAAAGATTAAAAAAAAAAAACTTCTAAATGTAATTTACACAGTATTTTTTTACATTTATTTTTTTTACTACTCTTTTCATTGGTATGGTGTAGATGAGGCATAACGTGGCGATATCATTGCTACGGCGTAGCAGAAGCTGAAATGCCGGAGCGCTTAAATTGCTACGACAAATAGTATTGCTACGACGTAGCTGACGTGAAGGTGTCATTGCTACACAAGCTAAAACCAGAAAATGATACTATCGCAGTGATATTTTACGATGTTCTAGTTACTGACTATTTTTGGATGAGTAGTATACATAGCAAAACCAAGTGGGTATTTTACCTTTATTGGCCGGAAGATCAAGCTGTATTGCGGCGTCGGCGCAAATTTTATGCACCACACACCGAGGCTCTCCGTACATAAACACACAATCTGAAAACAAAATATTTTTGTCCGTATTTTGTGCAGTTATATTATAAGTAAGACTGCAGCCACACGACGTCGGACGGACGCCGCACAGTTCTTTATGTTGTCACTGCGGTGCCTCACCGATCGTGTGCCACCCTATAGCTAGAAGTAATTGCGGTGTGGCACCGCACCGTTACAGCATAGTGTGGCCTCGCTCTATGTTTATGAATGCAGAAAAAATAATGAAAAGCAGCTAATTCTATAGAAAATTGAGAAAAAAAAAATGGTGTAACTTTGCTGCCTTCAACATTAAATGCTTCTGAAAAGCAAAAAATACCTTTTGGCAGCAGGAGCCATATTTTTTAAACTAGGTTAAGGTACTTTCCACCCTGTTCCCTTACCTTTAAAGCACATTATTTAGTGAATTGTATTTTCGATTGCCCTTACCAGGACTTTTAGGCAGATACAAGTGTCCTCCGCCGCACTTCGGCAGTGGAGGCAGGACACACTGAGTCGTCAACACACACGCGGACTTCTTGGAGTTCGTCGGTGGTAGCGACTCCGTTCCTAAGCCCAGGACATACACGATTATTATAAGAATACGGTGTAACATTATTATGCGAGAATTGTTTTAGGACAGTTAATTTACTTAGTAGATAACATCCCGGGGTCGCAGGACTTACGAATTACCGTGACCCCGGTACGTAAAGGGCTAGTGAAGGACACCGTGGATTTTAGTCAGTACAAGTCTGACAGTACCTCCCGCACTGCCTTGGGTGGGAGGACTCATTTCATGATTTTACCACGAACAAAAAAAAGAGCGGTGTAAAGGTATCTTGGATGTTATACAGTCATAAATTAATGGTCCTAAAACAATTTCACGTAGTAATGTTACAAACTATATTTATCAAAGAATTTTAGGTAAGTACTATTAAATGATAATAACATATATTAAAAACCTACCTATTTCAAACACCTCGACTTTTGCAAGTTTATCGATATCACACATTTACTTTTAATATAACTGTCCAATTTTACAATGATACTCAATTTGGACCCCTTGCTGAATCGACATGGAGATTCTAGGGAAAAATTAACTAGTATGACTTTTTGTACAAAATAAAAAAACATATTTATTGTAAGGCATCATAGTACCTGTCTCGCAAATCTCTGGGCAAGCTTGAAGTATAGACTCTTTGACATCTTTGGATACATAGTCATCTAAAATTGGAAAATCCTCGTTGATTTTTAGTTAAACCTTTTTAATTCAATAATTTCTACCTTTCACTTTAACATACCTGATGTAAACACGTCCACCATTGTTGGATTTATGGCGTTTGGTTGAGTTTCCGATTTCTTATCATAGACATCTTTTGATTTTATCATGGGTAATACATCCTCAAGGCTGTCTTTTGATAGAATTATTGTAGGCATTTCTGTAAGATGTATTACAGCATATTGTTACGTTAGCCTAGTTACTAGAACATTTCGAATATTTCTAGAACATTCTAGAATGTTCCATTTTGGAATTGGGAACAGTGTATAAGACGGGTCGCGAGGTATAATGGGGACATACACTCTTTGGGCATACTTAACACTAACGTAGCGCAAGCGCCATCAGGACGTCATTTGCAAGCGGCCATTAACAAATGGCGTCCTGTTGGAGTTTGCGCTATGATAGTATTGTATTAAGTTTGTCTTAACAGTGTATTTCCCCATTATAACTCGTACTCTCATACACTGTTCTCCTATACCTAAAAGTTTAAGGGTGGCTAAAGCAGGCTGCCTAATAAAAATGCTAATTTATCGCTGTTATTTGTATGTAACTTATGAAAATAAAATCAATGTACTAACCGTATGGTACTGGATTGTCAACGTCAGTACATACATGATTATCACTTTCCAATGTAAAAATGCAAGATTTTCTTATTGTACTATTTTCATTAGCGAGCATAACAGTGTCCAAAGCTGAAATGTAAAATTTTCAAAGTCAAATAGAGCGGCTGCGGGACTAACGAATTACCGTGACGCCGGAACGTAAAGGGCTATTGAAGGACACCGTGGATTTGAGTCAGTACAAGTCTGATAGACCCTCCCGCTCTGCCCTGGGTGGGAGGACACATTTGATGATTTTACCACGATAAAAAAAAAGTCAAATTGAGCAGTGTTTAATAGTTAACGTGATTATTACTATGTCCTTGTCAACGAAATGTTACATTATTGAGGAAGGTACTAACGGCTACAAAACTGTCTTCGAGCGAGTTGTTTGATTATTAGTTAAACTTTAATTAAAGTCTAATAAATATTTTAAGAAATAATAAATAAATAAATGAATAAATATTCCACAACTATCACACAACGCCATCTAGTCCCGAGCTAAGCAGAGCTTGTGTTATGGGTAGACAACTGGTAGACAACTGATAAACATACTTATATATTTCTAAATACATACATATTATAGATAAATTACACCCAGACACAGAACAAATGATCGTGCTCATCACACAAACATTTGTCCTGGGTGGGAATCGAACCCACGACCTCCGGCATAGCAGTCAGGGTCACTAACCACTAGACCAACAGGCCTGTAAATGGTTGTAAAATGTAAAGGATTTAACAAATAGCTTAAGTACTGATCAATCTCTCGGGCGACCATCACTTACATTAATGAATGAATGACTAGATATGTTTAAAGCCTTTGTCAAACAGACAGGCGTGACGAATGCGAAGCGTGACGTTTTTATTTGTAATGTATGGAATTGTTTGAATCCAGTCACATAGAAAAGCGAAAGCGATCCGATAGCGTGACAGAACTATTGGACTGACGTCTCGCTTCGGTTCGGTATCGCTTCGGAAACGCTTCGCTTTCGCCTGTCTGTTTGACAAAGGCATAACTGTAGCGCTTGAGCTTTTTTTTTTTTTTTTTTTTTTTTTTATCGTGGTAAAATCATCAAATGAGTCCTCCCACCCAGGGCAGGGCGGGAGGGACTGTCAGACTTGTACTGACTAAAATCCACGGTGTCCTTCACTAGCCCTTTACGTACCGGGGTCACGGTAATCCCTTGGTCCCGCGACCCCAGCAGGCTTTGGCCCGCTACAGGCCCCGTCACTATGCTGACACTCTTTGAGGCGCGCGTGGAACACAACGCGCCGTCGACCCGGGCATGGTCCATGGTCGGACAGCGAGTCGCCCATTACTCGCCGCCCGCATGCCCGCGCCTACGGTGGCCGGAGATCGTCTCGCGACGTCCGACGCCGTGGGCGTCTACCACTGCGGCTGGGGTGGAGGGAGGACGCTGTCCTCTCCCTCAGGCGGCCCGCCTCCTCCTTCACGAGCATGACTGCTTCGCAGAAGGAGGCGACCGCTTCCCACTCCGTCTCGCCCCGCAGCATGGCCTCGACCAATGCCGGGCGCGAGAGGTCTCCGCCTATCGCCGTCGTGAGGACACGGCGGTGCTCTGCCCAAGCGGGGCAGTCCTGCACCGTATGCTCCACCGTGTCCTCCGGACGATCCTCGCAGTGGTGACACCCAGGCGTTTCTTCCCTCCCTATCAGACACAGGAACCTCCCGAAACTTCCGTGTCCGGTGAGGACCTGCGTCATGCGGTAGGTCAGGACGCCGTGACGCCTATCCAGCCACTCCTCAAAGAGGGGTCTTACCGCCGCGATTGCGGCGTGCCCGGACCTCGGTTGCGACAGTCGCTCCCTCCATACTGCCCTGAGATCGCGCCGGAGCTCTTCCCGCCGCGCCTCGACTTGTCGAGGCAGCGGGGATTCGCCCCGACGCTGCGCCTCCACGCGCCATTCATAGACGCGCTGGAGGGCAGTCGCCTCCAGATCCCAGGGCAGCAATCCTGCTAGGAGGTTGGCTGATTCGCCGGCGATCGTGCGGTATCCCCGGATCATCCGGATAGCCATGACCCTCTGGCATGCGACCAGCTTGAGTGGTCGGGTCCGGATGCTTAGGGCCCACACAGGGGCCCCGTAGAGGGCCATGGACCGCACGACACCGGCGTACAGCCTCCGGCAGGAGGCATTTGGCCCGCCGAGATTGGGCAGGAGCCGCTTGAGAGCGGCTGCTGCCCGGTTCAGCCTTGGGGCCAAATGCAGGAAATGCTCCCTGAAGTTCCACCGGCTGTCGAGGACGAGTCCCAGGTACTTCATCGTCCTCCCGACGCCGATGCGAACCCCCTCCACCGTAATGTGGGACTCTGAACGTGGCGCGTTCAGACGGCCATGAAAACACATGGCCTCTGTTTTGTGCAGCGCCACGTCGAGTCCCAACTGCCGGATCCTATCAGCGACTGTCGCTACCGCCTGCGTCGCCACGTCGGCCGCCGCCTGGTGCGACTCTCCCTTCGCCAGGACGAGCGTGTCGTCGGCGTAACAAATTACGCCGACGCCGTCAGGGAGGTCGCCGCGCAGCACCCAGTCGTAACCGATGTTCCACAGGAGCGGCCCCAAGACCGATCCCTGTGGAACACCGCACGACATCTCTCGCCGGTTCCACTCTCCTCGGTGACCGGGGTAGATGACGGTTCTGTCCGTCAGGTAGTCCTCGACTATACGACGGAGGTAGGTCCGGCACCCGGTGATACCGGAGTGCCTCCCTGATGCAACTCCAGGGCAGGGTGTTGAAGGCATTGGAGATGTCTAAAGACACCCCCAAGACGACCCTGCCCCGGGAAACCGCATCCCCCGTCGTGAGGGCTCTCACGCGCGTGATGGCATCCACAGCGCTTGAGCTAGTACAATTATCTGTAGGTCAGTGACCATCTTTATGTCGTAATAGAAGGGTGATTGACGCAAGTGAATGCGTAAGTTCGTACTTAGTTGAACTGTAGGTTTTTGTGCAGTATAATGTTGGGATCACACGACACTATCCAATAGCGGTTGTTTTTATTATAAATGGGATGTTGACGTGTAACCTCAACTTTTTATAGCTCCGTGTGAACGGCTGCTAAGGCCTCATTCAAGGAGACGCGGCGCGTTGTCACTGAATCGTCTTATCATCGATACAGTCGCGGATCAGGGGGAGTGCAGACAGGCCAAAGAGGCGCTACCCGCCATCAACAGCCGCTTCACTAAACTCGTGCTCAGGTTAACCAAACAGCAGTTACGAACAATCACAGCCGCCCTGACAGGACACGGCTCCTTTAATAAACACCTCTTTGTCCTAGGTATCACAGACAGCCCCCTGTGCAGAGCCTGTATGGCGGCGCACGAGACAGCAGGTCATTTGCTCCTACACTGCCCTGAAATTGCTTCATACAGGGCAAAGTACTTCGGTAACCCAGGTACTCTCCGCGAGATGGTCGGCAACACGAAGGCGCTGCTGGCTTTCCTCGGGGAGCTGGGGTGGATCGAATAATTTCTTTCCCACCCGCACGCAAAATACGCGCATTTGACGTGGAGTTGCGGATACCAGCCCGTTATACAATACAATACAATAATACAGTCGCGGGCCAGTGTATGGTGGCTAGTTGAATATAGACGTATTCAAGCCTGGTACGGCCTTTATTTGAAATAGGTAAATTGTTAGGTCAAAAATAAAACTACTGAACAATATATTAGCAAAAAACGTTGAACATACCATTCTTGGAATTAGATTTGTGAGAATTTGAAAACTTCGTTTGATGAAGACCTGAAGAAAAAAATATTAATGCAAACATTTTTTCTTACCTTAAAGTTATTTCTTTCAGCTAGATATAGTTATGCAGGCCTGCATATTAATTATTATCTTCGTATTTCAGTATAGTGTTTGATATAATGATATATTTTTTCAAATGATTTTCTTTTCGTTTTAAAATAGGATGCAATTAGCTCGCATTTTCTCGATTGCTTATTGACCAAAACGGGCAAATCACCAATATCTTGTTTTTCAGCTAAAATTGGATAAATCCAATACTTTCTCAGTATATCTTCTTAGTTTTAATTATGCTGGACATTATAGTGACAATAATATTCCTGCGCAGGATTGAGCACAAAAATGAATAGTTGGCATTTACAGACGGCCCGAGCTTGTGAGTATTTATATAAAAAAGTAGTAGTATACTTAAAATATACAAACTTGTTTCCACGGGTATTTCATTTATCCATTGCGTCATCTGTGAGCTGATCTTCGATTCCGTTCTCTTTTTACCGATCAGGCGAGATAGAGATATTAACTGGTTGTTAACACCTAAGAACAATAAAGGACGCGTGTAGAATTTATTTTGTCCCTCAATGGTATGCGTCCATTGCCCCGCGGTGGACCTATCGCACACACAGCGCTGCGCTCGTTGCGGGTGGCGTGGATAGCGGAATGTCGAAACAATCGTAATAACCGTGCCTTGGAATGTAGAGGGCAATTGAAGAAACATGATGGATTTTAGTCAGTACGAGTCTAATGTACCCTCCTCTGCACCCAGGGCGGAAGGAACCGATTGAAGATTTAAAAATATATAAAAAACCGCTATGTTAATTCTCACAAAGCGAATTAAAATCCATGCACCCGCTGTATTATTTTGTTTCAAGTCAGTGTCCAGCGCTGGTTCAAAATAGAGCACGTGCTTATTTTCTATCCAGTGATGCTGGATTAATGTAAATCAGCCTTTATAGCAATTACAAATATTTATCAGCAATTTGTTTCAAAATTACTCCATAAGTTTAGTTAGCAATATAAAAATAACATAAGTAAGATATAATAGTAAAAATATTAGTTACTATTTTGCACGTCCGCCTTTGAGCACAATGCATTCGAGCAGTTCCTGTAAATTTTCACCTCCATAGACTTCTGCCTGGTGTGTACCATGGAGGTTTGTGCGAGATTCTCTGTAACTGTATAAAACAAGGTTTTTGTAGTTTGAATTCAATTTGAAGCACGAAAATCTGATGTTGTAAAAATTGTTGTCCTTGCTTTTTTGTAGCTGCTACGGGCGTAGCAAACACCTACGCCGTAGCTGGTAAACATATCGCTTGACTCGAACTAGCGCTGTACCTCGAGCCAGACTTATAAGTCTGGTCTGGTTCTGGTCTTATAAGTATAGTCATATAAGTTTATGGTTTCTTCGTCGTCAAAGTGCCGGTTGAGCCTGCATTCTCGAGTTCAAACCCGCGGGTCCTACAAAGTGGCATCGGGTTGTTCCATATAGGGTTCGACTTGATGCCTGACCAGTGTCTAACTGGTTTACCCTATTAAACGTTCTCCAAAGGCGTTTGTTCTGTTATGAGTCTATCTTACCTGAGCCTTTTATGTAGTTTGTGTTTGTTTCTATATCGGTACCCTCCACATTACGAGAGTGAGGTTTCACTGAAAACAAAAAAATGTTAAATGCCTCTTTTTCTTGAACAATAATTTATTATTTTAAAGTTTACAATGCACTAAATTCCGTACATCCATAAAAAACTACTTATCTACAAGGTTGTCGGGCACGCTGCAATCGCGGCGGTAAGACCCCTCTTTGAGGAGTGGCTGGATAGGCGTCACGGCGTCCTGACCTACCGCATGACGCAGGTCCTCACCGGACACGGAAGTTTCGGGAGGTTCCTGTGTCTGATAGGGAGGGAAGAAACGCCTGGGTGTCACCACTGCGAGGATCGTCCGGAGGACACGGTGGAGCATACGGTGCAGGACTGCCCCGCTTGGGCAGAGCACCGCCGTGTCCTTACGACGGCGATAGGCGGAGACCCGGCATTGGTCGAGGCCATGCTGCGGGGCGAGACGGAGTGGGAAGCGGTCGCCTCCTTCTGCGAAGCAGTCATGCTCGTGAAGGAGGAGGCGGGCCACCTGAGGGAGAGGACAGCGTCCTCCCTCCACCCCAGCCGCAGTGGTAGACGCCCACGGCGTCGGACGTCGCAGGACGATCTCCGGCCACCGTAGGCGCGGGCATGCGGGCAGCGAGTAATGGGCGACTCGCTGTCCGACCATGGACCATGCCCGGGTCGACGGCGCGTTGTGTTCCACGCGCGCCTCAAAGAGTGTCAGCATAATGACGGGGCCTGTAGAGGGCCAAAGCCTGCGGGGTCGCGGGACCAAGGGATTACCGTGACCCTAGTACGTAAAGGGCTATTGAAGGACACCGTGGATTTTAGTCAGTACAAGTCGCCCTGCCCTGGGTGGGAGGACTCATTTGATGATTTCACCACGAAAAAAAAAAACTACAAGTTTGTGCATTTTTCATCAGTAAATCTATGATAGCTATTAAGTGTTGTAATCTACTTAAAATACTAACTTATGTTAGAGGCTTGTCGGCAGGATGCTCTCTGAACAGTTATCGTCGACGGCGCTGGGAACTGGTTAGAGGCGGTGAGCCCGCAGAATGACGTCATCATTGAAGTGCTCTTGTGTGGGGTCGGAACTATGAGAATTTTGATAACTTTAGTATTATGTAAGGATCAATATGTGGTAGTATTATTAGGAGAAATATAAAGAAGGTATAATGTTATGTTAGGAGCAATGATCCCTCATATACGTGGCAGATCGTGGGTTTGAGCGGTTTTCTAAGCTCGTAATACCTACACTAGCCAATTAGTTGCACAGAATGCAAGCTGAGATTCGGGAATGGATATACTTTTGTGCCCGTTGTAGGAATGTGTATTACAAGCTTAATTTTGTGTAGCATATTACTTCACTTCTTTAAGAGACGTGACCAAAATCATCGCCTCGTTTTGTTGGTCATTATTAAGTGCGTTATAAATGTAGTATCTGCCCTCTCGACGACTAATCTCTGACGGGATTGGTCGCTATAAACGGGCCGACAAATTCCTGATTTTATAATAAAATATATGAAAATAAATCATACTGGTTGTTAAGCCATACAATAACGAGCGAAACTTATATTTCAGATTACAAAAACAACTTGTAATAATCTTAGGCTCATTATTAACCTTTTAACCGCCTACGTCGGATTTATCCGACAAATATTTTCGGGGCCATTTTGCCAGAGTTGTAAATATCCGTCTAAAATAACACGACTCATTTAATGTGCTTTGAGTATTGCACTTCCGTCTCTATTGTAGGAATTTGTTTTTCGATTTACTATGCCGGGCGCTGGGGGCACGACAATTGATTTGAAGTCGGGCGGTTAAAAGGTTAATTTTTGCAGCACAGCGATAGAAAATGAACGTGACATAAGCGTTTTATATCCCTTACAAGCGGAATGTTTCCATATCATTACAAGCAATTGTGAAGCGCTTTTACAATAAATGCCATGAAAAATCACCGAACACCCCTCGTAAAATACGGGGTGTGAAAAATGTATGGTGTGATGGAAACGTGTGTATTCACAGAGCTATTTTATGGTTATTTAAGTTGTATGACGAAAATGGTCTGAAGAAACCTTTTAGTTCTATTGGTGTCATTATCGGCATAATGTGAAATATTCTAAGATAATTTTATGAAAATAATGTGCGCTTTATGAAGGGTAACAATCAGTTGCTCTAGTGTATATAGGGTTATTTATACAATCGACAAATTTCAATGATGACTCACAATAAACTTATTTTCTTACAGATATTTAAAGAAAAAAAGGTGTATATTCGTAATGCGTAATAAGATCAAAAAACTATCTAAGTGTTCATAAATTTTCAACCGAAATAATCCATTTTGTTTGAAACACAATCAGTTAATAAAAAGTACTGCCTAGTCACAATTATTTTAGGGCAGTATCTGCGGCGACATGTGTTGTTGGATATTCATCACTTAGTGAACAGACTTAAGGTCTCTTTTGATATTCGAAACACAAAAAGAAAATTTATTTCTCGTTTTTCATTTCTGGTTTTAGTTGTGTAAATACTTTTATTTTGTACATTAATAATTATAAAAATTTTGTCTATTAAAAGAAAATGAAGTACCAATTTACACGATACAAAATATTGTCTACTCACGTTCGAATTTGTCAATTCCTTCAGTTTGTGTAGGGGTCTCACAGGTAACGGGGTTCAGCATTAACGTGGATAAAATTACGTCATGATCAGAGTTTGGACCTAGGAAAGAAAGGTAATGGACTAAGTTAAATAAGGAAATGTAGAAATACTTTTTTCACATGACATGGCGACACTGATGATCTTTTAAAAAAATAAATGCTTATCTATAGTTTTCAAGTCATGGATGATGTATTGAAGGAGTTCTGCTCAGGACCGGAATGGTTGTTGGCATTATATGGGTTCTTCAAGTAAAGAGTGAATAAGTTACTTTTAGGCAAGCGTGCTTCGCTGTCGACCACATCATCGCTTATCATCAGGCAAGATGGTGGTCAACCGCAAGCCTATCGTTAAAAAAATAGGCCAGCGGTGGACAGCCATTGGCTGAAGGGAGACAGAGTTTCCAAGTTTTCATATGATACATTTAATCACAGAAATCTTAATAATAAGGTAATAGAAATGCTATAGTACTACATTTTACAGCGGGACGAGTGTCGCCGGGTCACAGCTACCACCACATAAACAAACAATAGATACACAATAACGCCTACATATGCACTTTGCATTGCTGCAACAAAACCAAACCTTTTTGCGATGACATTACGCAACATTTTCTAAAAACGTATAATCTCAGGTCACGTGACTCCTGCAGCCAATAAAAAACGTGTGCGAAAAGCAGAAAATGATATCGCGCGCTCACTCTCACGTAGGAATAGTGCAGTGCAAGTGCAAACTACTACGAGCTCATGTCGATAAATTATAATTTTCCGTTGAGTGTTAATCGCCAAGGAATCTAGCAACAATAGATAACTAATTTTATTGAAAGGGATTCAATAAAACAATAAGTGTAAGTAGATACATTTAGTTTATAATATAGTTAAATCTCAAAGGCTCTCCAATACTTCACCTTATGGAAAAAAAAGCAATGACCAAATAGGACGGACTATGTACGAACTTAGATAAAAGTGGGGAGGTAGCTAGTGTAGTGGTGGACTACAAATACTTAATAAACTAAACTAATTTAACATAATTGAAATTAAAATATAAACTAAAATAACATAATTGAAATTGTTTAAGTTTTATATAAATAACAATACATAAATATGTAAGAATATTAATTATATACTATAAATAAATATAAATACATACCTAATATGGGTCACATTGAACAATGATTAAGCAAATAATTTGTAAAAATGAAAAAGTATGGGACTTCTACATTATTTTGATTTTGAAAACTGAAAATACATCTCATATTTAAACATTTAACATAAAACCATAATGTTTTCCAATTTGGTAAAACTAAGAATCAAACTGAACGTAATTAATTTATCGATACAGAATAGTAGTGGCACGTCACTAAATTGCGGCCAACTCATGCGGCTTGTACCAAGAATTGTTTATTGCGCCGCGAGAATGCGAGTCCGCATGACTATAATTCCATTGCTGCTTTTAGCAGTTGTAATAGTAGACATGGACAAGCTTAAGCATTGATGGTTATTGAATTGACAAAAAAAAACGTTTTTCGTGATAAATCGTTGTAGCGGTGGTAAAAATATTTGATTTGTTTATATTTACTAAAAACGACAATATTTCAAAAATTAAGTACTTACATATGAAATGTTATTCCTTTATATGTTAAGTTACAAGTTTTGGACGAGTTTCCGCAGATGGATACGCTGCAAAACACCATGTTTACCTCTCAGCGTCTCAAATAACACAAGTAACCGCAACAAACGCTCCTCGTGCACTTGTGCCCTACGATACACATGCGCGGCGACAAGGTCACGCGTCTATGCGACTTCTATTGCCTTATTATTAAGATTTCTGTGCATTTAATATTAGAAAGGCAAGCATGCTTTAGAGCCGACCACATCACTGCTTACCGTAAATAATATGCGACAGTGATAGTGTTCAAATGAGAGTCTACAGAAGAATAAAAAGAACAAAAAATTACTGTCACAAAGTTGATGACTGACAAAAATTACTTTATACAAAGCCAACCTTTTACTGAAATTCGATGTGTCAATTCAATAAGTCCGGATATAGGTTAACGTGTCCCTAAACTAGCGTCTAATCTAGCGGTTAAGGTCGCCATTTTATACTCGAAGATAGAATGTCACTAGCTGTGAAGAAAAACTATAAATCAACTTGAGTCGATCTATCAACCGAGTATTCCGTACCGCCCGATATATTGGCCACGAATGCTTCCAAAATAAATATATCATTCTGGAAATACAAAAAGTGTCTAAGTAAGAATTACGCGTTCGAATAAAATGTAATTACGTTTCTCGGTTCGTTGTTGTAAGTGATCAATGGCTTTATTTCGGTTTAGATTAATCCAAATAAAATCATTCACTTAAACACAGTACACCCAAGTATATTTAATGCGAATTTTACCGTGAAACTGAACATTAAACAGATTTCAAGAGCTCTCAGTGACGATTTTGTACAATAATGATGTCATTTACATTTTTAGCAAGGTTTAGTACTACTGAAATTATCAGTTTTATAGGTGAAGCTAATTTATGAGTTTTAATTCGGTATTTTTATTGTAGTTCTTTATAGTTATCAAAACTAAAAATGATACAACTGTACAAATATAAAATAATTTTGAAGAATCATCATTCAACCCCTCTAATTTCTCTTAATTTATTGACAAAACCAAAGACAAGAGGATCTTTAAGTCGAGAATGAATAGTTTATTTCTAGGCAAGTGTGCTTCACCGTCGACCATATCACTGCTTAGGCGAGATAGTGGTGAAACGGGAGCCTGTCCTAATTAAATGAATAATTAAAACATCACACAGATTTTCACTCAAAATATAACTCTATCTTCGTGGGGTTGGGCTGTTTTTGTCATTCTAAATCAGAGCTGCATAAATTCCCTTGACATACTTAAATGACAAACAAAACGGATTACACAAATACACGTATTTATGACATGTCACATGACATAGCGTGCAGAGGGTTAGCTTCAGAATAACAAGCTGTTTGTATTTAGCATTTACGAACATTCGTAAAGGAAGGGTTATTAATAACGGATGTTACGAGCATGCATAATATTTGTGTTCAAGAAAGAAAACAAAAATAGAAAAAAAAAACGACGGGTTGCACTCTGGGAGTGCCGGCAGTGAAAACTTGAATGGCCCTGCGCCGTCTTACGAATTTTCGATCAGGTCACGTGTCCTGACGCGAGTTTAACATATTTTACCCATTCCAAAAAAAGTGCACAACGCCGCTAAAGAAGTTTTCACTTCAAAAACATCGTTTAATTTAGGGCTTTTCGACACGATACCATTTCATTTTGCATTGTACCCGAATATGTCAAAGCCGAATGAGGGTCTTAATCATGTGATCTGATTAAGAGAATCCATACCAAGGAGCTGGTAAACTGGTAAACATGAGGCGGGTACCGAACGGCGTTATCTTTTTTTTTTCACGTCGTAAAATCATCAAATGAGTCCTCCCACCAAAGGTATGGCAGGAGGGACTGTCAGACTTGTACTGACTAAAATACACGGTGTTCTTCAATAGTCCTTTTAGCTCTTTACTTTCCGGGGTCACGGTAGCTCGTTAGTCCCGCGACGTCGGCACCCGATCGGCGTTACGAAGCATAACGTAACGTGTTGGGCTGCCTGTCCAGAGCACAGCGAGGCAGCGGAGCGGAGTTGCAGACTGTGTTTGTTAATATGCGGAGTTAGACCGCAACTCGCACCTGTGCACGGACTCATTTCTCCTATCCGCTTCCCGCTCCGCTTTTCCTCTCTGCTTCCCCGCTTGGATGGATTTTTAAACTAGTTTGTAGCAGGAGCGGATATTTGGTGTAATCCTATTGGTTAATGTTACTATGTTTCTTCGGCCTGCATCTTCACTACGGTCCAGTGGACAGGAAAATCATTTGGTGCACCAACATGTGCCTCATTGTCCTTAAGAATGTTACACTTTTTTTTTTACGTGGTAAAATCATCAAATGAGTTCAGAGCGGGAGGGACTGTCATACTCGTACTGACTAAAATCCACGGTGTCCTTCAATAGCCACGCCTTCAATAGGAACACAAAAGTTTACAGTAGTCCTCCCGACCGATTTCGGCCACGGTGGCCAATCTCAACGGATATTAGACAACAGCGCGGGACATATTATAGTGCACAAGTGTGTGCGCAGGAACAGGTGCACTCTCTGTTCCTTTCCTCTCATAGTTCGGATGGAACGGCAATCCGACACAACCGGAGAGAGATCAGTCGCAGGACAGTTTATAACCTGTCTGAAAAGTATGACAAAGCAATTCGAAACTTTTCAATAGAGAGTACTTCAATCGCTTGTTAAGCATTTGATATTTCCGCTGCTAAAAGGTTGTTGCCACTGACAGTCCTGTCAAAATCACTGTGAGCTTTATTATTGTCACAATAAGGATGCTGTTGGGTTGGTGCTTACAGAAGTAAAATATGCTGTGCTGCGTGTCGCGATTCCCGCACGGAGCAACAAAAATATTTGTATGATCTACAAGTAGTTGTTCCGGGGTCTGGGCGTTTGTGAGTTTTAAATTATATTTGTAAACGCATCACGACACAGGAGAAATTCCAAATGTGGGGCAACGCTTAAAAAAAAACTGATAGGAATTGACGGAAGCCATTAAAACCTAGAGTCCAAAATCAGAAATAAAAGAGGGCACAGTGGCTGAAGGATTGACTGCTGCCTTATTAGTTGCAGGTTTGAGTCTTGTACCGAACAAATATTTGTATGGCCTACAGGGAGTTCTCTCGGGTATGGATTTAAGGATGTTTGTGAATCTGAGTTAAAATGTTCAAACACACCCATGATACATGAGTGACGCGTATTAGGACAAAACTTTTATTAAAAAAGAAAATTGGTTACTTTTTGCACGCACGATGGAACACTTTTGTGTCGAACCGCGTTTAACCTATCGGGCGATTTATAATTGAAAATGATAAAAATCAACGTCCAATGAGCGACTGTCTGTTATGTACAGACGTGTTTACGTAAGGCGCTGGGGCGTTTTCGCTTATGTACACCCGGGTGTACGTAACGCGCCCGAGAGGTTAACGCATTTTCGACCTTAGAAAACATACTGACCTGGAATTATCTCCTGTTCTTCAATAAAGTACTGTATCTCAGCATCTGTCTTGTTCATGTCTCTCAGTTTGCTCACGTCGGACGCAGTTGGTCCGATAGACTTGGTTTCTAGGCCGATGTGAGTATTAGTGCTGGTCGTCACGTAGTATACGTTAGGTTTACTTTCTAGAAATATAAAGAACGCCGCTTTAATTCTATACAGTAAAAATGTTGACAGTATTAATAAATTACAAATCTGTATTGTCCGTTAGTTAGGTATTCGACACAATTATTACTTGGCTTTGGTACAAGCTAGCTCGAAAATTATCCCAGAGAAACGTAATACTGGGATAAAATGTATCCAAATTACATCGACGTCCCCTCTATAGTTTTTATGTGAAAGAGTAGAGACATTTATGATCACTAGCTTAGTTCGAGACGCTAAGTCGGTCTCTAGCGGGATATGAAATAGCAATTCACTTTCATCAAAAATTAGCCGTCAAATGATACAAGATTTGTTAAATCTGAATAGTACTTCGAGATACAAAAAACAAACTCCTCAGCTGATCTTTTTATTTCATGCTTTAAAACAGTAGTCATATAATGAAATGCAAGATTGGGAATTCATATTGATGATACTCGTACATTAAAGTACGACTAATGCCAGCCATACACGATCCAGTTTACAGTCAAGTTTGCAGCGGGCTGGATACTTCTAGCTTATGGCTATCAGAAGTAGACTTTTCATACACACTGATGGCCATACTTACCGTACAGTCACGAGCAATAACATATATACACTCAAAATTCAAACCCATTTTACTCGTGAAATACTGGTTCCCATTTTGAAATAAGACCTATTTCGTAATAGTATTCTATAGCTTCCAAAATAGAAGTCTAATGAAAAGGCAAAAGTTTAATAAATATGGTAGCAGAACATCGCTTTTGAATACTGCTTTTTTTTTTTTTTTTTTTTTTGCGTGGTAAAATCATCAAATGAGTCCTCCCACCCAGGGCAGGGCGGGAGGGACTGTCAGACTTGTACTGACTAAAATCCACGGTGTCCTTCACGAGCCCTTTACGTACCGGGGCTACGGTGATGGGTAAGACCCGCGACCCCGGCAGGCTCTGGCCCTCTACAGGCCCCGTCAGTTTGCTGACACTCCTTGAGGCGCGCGTGGAACACAACGCGCCGTCGACCCGGGCATGGTCCATGGTCGGGCAGCGAGTCGCCCATTACTCGCTGCCCGCATGCCCGCGCCTACGGTGGCCGGAGATCGTCTGGCGACGTCCGTCGCCGTGGGCGTCTACCACTGCGGGTGGGTCGGAGGGAGGACACTGTTCTCTCCCTCACGCGGCACGCCTCCTCCTTCGCGAGCATGACTGCTTCGCAGAAGGAGGCGACCGCTTCCCACTCCGTCTCGCCCCGCAGCATGGCCTCGACCAATGCCGGGCGCGAGAGGTCTCCGCCTATCGCCGCCGTGAGGACACGGCGGTGCTCTGCCCAAGCGGGGCAGTCCTGCACCGTATGCTCCACCGTGTCCTCAGGACGGTCCTCGCAGTGGTGACACCCAGGCGTTTCCTCCCTCCTTATCAGACACAGGAACCTCCCGAAACTTCCGTGTCCGGTGAGGACCTGCGTCATGCGGAAGGTAAGGACGCCGTGACGCCTATCCAGCCACTCCTCAAAGAGGGGTCTTACCGCCGCGATTGCGGCGTGCCCGGACCTCGGTTGCGACAGTCGCCCCCTCCATACTGCCCTGAGATCGCGCCGGAGCTCTTCCCGCCGCGCCTCGACCTGTCGAGGCAGCGGGGATTCGCCCCGGTTTGAATACTGCTTAGTGTAAACATACTATTGCTCGTGACTGTACACCATTTCCAGCGCGCTGCGAAATTGATATTAAGCTGGATCGTGTGTGGCTGGCATTAAATTGAATGAATTGAATTTCAATTGAACGAATGTTATTAACTTACTCTTGCCGCTGGTCTCTGATTTTTCAGAGACATGTGGTTGAAGGGTTCCGACAGAATTACTTATTAACGCTTTCTTGATCAAATTGTTCAGTAATACTTCTGCGAAATTAAATAAATGACACAAATT
This sequence comes from Agrotis puta, assembly GCA_943136025.2. Lineage (NCBI taxonomy): Eukaryota > Metazoa > Arthropoda > Insecta > Lepidoptera > Noctuidae > Agrotis > Agrotis puta. The sequence goes on from OW964168.2 coordinate 4,823,300, forward strand.
AATTTGTTTTTGACGAAGAACGGAGAAAGAAAGAAAGGAACGGTGGATTACAGCCCCCTCCCTCTCACAGACCCAGGACCAGTGTCCCAAAAGTTGAAATATTCTAGGCTGATTATGTTGCCTGCCGGGGTCGCGGGACCAAGGGATTACCGTGACCCCGGTACGTAAAGGGCTAGTGAAGGACACCGTGGATTTTAGTCAGTACAAGTCTGGCAGTCCCTCCCGCCCTGCCCTGGGTGGGAGGACTCATTTGATGATTTTACCACGATAAAAAAAAGGCTGATTATGCTCATGGTTAATTTGCAGTGGAAATTATTTGATTGATGTTGTGGTCAACCAAGATATTTGATTTCCTCCAGCGCAGCGCCATTTAAAAATGTGCTAACGTCGATAAATGACAGATCTGTTGGTTTTTTTTCCGAACACCCATTCAGTAGGGGTTGGTTTCCGACCGTAGAATAATATTATTGACAGAATTCAGCAAGCTTGCCCTTTAAGTTTGTACACACCGAAACTGGACACATTGTGTATTTATTTTATTGTCGAATCGCAGTAGGTTTATGTTCCGATCTGATTGTGTTTGCGAAACAAGCAGGGCCAGACTTTGCCAAAATCAGGGGGATTTGAAGGAGAAAGAAGTGGCCTTTGCTCAGTTGTGGGGCACAGTTTATGCTATAAAATACGCCTTATTTTTAGGTACCTGTTTCATAGTAGGATTCCAGTCCCCTTGCTGAAGTAGATCTGGTGTAATTGAAGACGGCAACATTCGGGTCAGTACCTGTTAATTTAAAATGTTATTATTTTTCAAATGCAAATACTTAATAATCATTTAGAAAAAAAGGACGTTGCGCCACACTGAGAATTTCTTCTGTATTGTAAGTCCGTTTACATACATTATAAACTCATATAAACAAACACACAGACCCGTAACAACTACTTGCAGTTCATACAAATAGTTCCATGCGGGGATAGAATCCGCGACTCGCTGCGCAGCCGTCGATTGCTCAGCCACCGCACCAACCGTGTCGTCATATCTCATTACAAACTACATTAAGAACTTTATAAAAGACAAGCTTCCGCCCGCGACTCCGTCCGCGCGGATGTCGGTCTTCGCGTGGATGGTTTATTTCTCCATTTTGAGTAACTCTGACAATGACATACAGAACAACGTCTATGAATAAAACTGAAAAATCATTTTTTTTTCGTATTTTTCCAGGATAAAAAGTATCCTATTTTATGCCCAGGATAATAAGGTATAATTATACCAAGTTTCATCGAAATCGAGCCGTTAGTTTTCAGGTGATGCTTGCATAAACAGACACAAAATTTTTTTAATCACATATTTGGGTTTGGTATCGATCCAGCAACACCCCCCGCTATTTATTTTTTCAATATTTTTAATGTACAGAATTGACCCTTCTACAGATTTATTATATCTCTATATATATAAAAGGAGAACTGACTGACTGACATATCAACGTACAGCCGAAACTACTGGGGCTAGGAATGTGAAATTTTGCACACGGCTTCCTATTATAATGTAGGGGAGCACTAAGAAGGGGTTTTTGGAAATTTAAGCTTTAAGGGGGTGAAAAGGGGGAATTAGGAAAGTACGTAACCCACGCGGACGAAGTCGCGGGCAAAGTGCTAGTGTATAGATGTGAACAGCGTTGATAGCGGTGTGGACGTATTTTGACGCCCCGGCGCTCTTAAATATAATCCATTCCTTCCTGTTACAATCCTTTAATCTTTCGTCGATTAATTTGTATGTCAACGCAAGATATTTATCAAAAATAGAAGCAATTTAACAAAATCAATAAACCTTAATCATAATATTTGTTGAACAACCTAATAAACCATTAAGGAAATTGAACCGTAAAAGGATTCTAGGGAAATTTTCATGAATCCAAAAATAAATGTTGTTATATTAAGTTAGACAGACGAGAAAGCTATGTCAATTTGAAATCTGACGCGAAATAATCCCGCAAAGAATATTTAAAGAGAAATTTGATTTTTCCTAAATACTGTTTCTTTGTAAAAAATATAAGACTGGTGATTATTTTCGTATTAGCAGCCTGAAAAAGAGTTAACGTTTCTTTGAAATGTTTATTTTCTTTATGGTTCAGAGTGGTCCTGCCGGGGTCGCGGGACTTATGAATTACCGCGACCCCGGAATGTAAAGGGCTATTGAAGGACACCGTTGATTTTAGTCAGTACGAGTCTGACAGTCCCTCCCGCTCTGCCTTGGGTGGGAGAACTCATTTGATGATTTTACCACGCTAAAAAAAGAAAATGGTTCAGAGTGGCATCGTCTTCAACGAGTTGTTCGTATGATCATGGGCTCGAAGCTAGTTTGTACATATTTACACGGTACAACAACTATCGGGCAGGAATCAAATCTGCAATGCCGTCAGGACGCAGAAGAATAATAAAAGCCTATACAGAGAGATGATTAAATTATTATCTTACCACACGAAACTTTCAGTGGTCGCTCCGTAGGTTTGGACTTTCCACCATCACCAGGACAGACACAATTTGAACAATCAGATACTGTTTTACTACTGTTCGTAGACTTTGAAGACTTTGTTCCATTACTTGGAGCTCTCGCTGAGGCATTGCTTCGATCTTTTGAAACCATAGTTGCGTTGCTCCCTACAGCTGTTGAGACTAAAGCTACAGTTGCCTTGCTTCCTAGAGCTTTGTCTGCTGTTAGAAATAAAACAAACTATATGTGAAACGTTTATGCGAGTTGGTAGAATAATACTGCAAATACAAATAATAGTCCTCCTGATAGATTTCGGCCAATCTCAGTAGATAGTAACCATCTGCGCAGGACATATTATAGTACACAGGTGTGTGTGCAGACGCAGGTGCACTCTCTGTTCCTTTATTCGCACAGTCCGACGGATCAGGTGTACGAGTAGGATCATACCGCCAACTTCCAAATTCTGGGCTGCTAGTAACTAATTATCCAAAAAATGTCGCGTTGAGTGTCCCGCGGAATCCGCTGCAAAGCGCGGAATTCGCGCCAAGTATTAAGATTAAAATTTATGTCGTCTTCCCCTATATGGGTCTAAATCTAATATAGCAGAGTAGTTTTTTTAGGTAGTAAAAGTTCAGTTCACTTTGTAATTTGAATTGAAAACCAAAATTCAGAATGTACCTGTAGTCGATAAGGGTTTTTGATTGCACAGTTCTTTTGACGATATTGACATTAACTTTGTGCCTGAAAAAAAAAACAGTGTAAAGAAAGGAATATTACTTCAAGCTTTTTCTGTTCGACACAGCTGCTACTGGTGGCTTCTACATTAAAGAAGTGATGTTAAACAGACTTAAAGAGCGCCTTATTACAGTTTTACTGTTTTTTTTTATAAAGTATATACAATTGAGTTTTAAATAATTCTGTGTAGTATTTTGTCCGATAAGATTTTTTTTTAAATTATTATTTGGCGATAGGCTTACGCTTGAACACTTAAGCGATGATGTGGTCGACGGTGAAGCACGCTTGCCTAGAAGTATACTCGTCACTCTTACTTCTGTAGCCATAATTAGTATGTATATCCAGAGCCGTATCAGCTCTGTGTCGTAGTATCGTACTGGATTTAATTATATTTACTGAGTTCAGCTAAAAACTAATAATCAGGAATACCCACCAGCAAAACCAAGTCTTGGGGTAGCTGAACCTGTCTGACATGCCAAATGCTCCTTTTCCGCATCGTTAGAAATTAGAAGACATTCTAAAACAAAGGAGTTCCTATCAATATTACAACTAGATGTTATCAGCAATTTCAAACGCGTGTTATTTGAAAATTATCCCTTAGGATCGTAGTACCGGGATAAATGGTATCAAATGTGTTATTAAAGATTATAGACTATCTCTGAGCCAAATTTCATCAAGATCCGTATAGCCGTTATGACGTTATAGAGTCGATCCAAATATCCAAACTTTCGCATTAACAATATTGAAGTAAGGATTGTTAAAGCTATATCTATACGAAGCCTTATCGTATCATACTTGCTTACTGTGACAGAAGTTCGACACAGTAAAATAAGTCTCAACTCAAATGAGCTTGCTGTTCTTCCTTAATGACGGGAAATGCCGTTAAATTTCGCAATAATAGACTTTGTCATGCCTTTGTCAAACAGACAGACGTTGTAATGCCTTTGTCAAACAGACAGACGAGTCCGAAGCGATACCGAACCCATACGAGACGTCAGTCCGATAGTTCCGTCACGCTATCGGATCGCTTTCGCTTTTCTATGTGACTGGATTCAAACAATTCCATACATTACAAATAAAAACGTCACGCTTCGCATTCGTCACGCCTGTCTGTTTGACAAAGGCTTAAAGGCACATAACTGTGGCACTGTGTCAAGCAGAACTGGTACCTGGCCTGGCGAGTATAACGTTATTTTACCATCAGCTATAAAACAACATTTCCTCATGTCGCACTAGAGTAATCTAGAACTTCAGCATATCGCACTAGCGTGCATTCGAACTACAGTGAGTCGCATAAGCATGAATCGCACACCCGTTTGTCGATCTAACGTAGTACACTCCACAAAGTAATATCGTTCGAAAATAAACCTGAATTTGGATTTAGAATAAAATATGTTTATCGATTCAGAGCTGCGTGATGGTTTAATTACATAAATGTTTAAACTAGACAGGCAAGAAAGATTAAAAAAAATATAGGCGTCATACCCGACATGAAAACTTCATCTTTTTCTCCGATGAGGGATGCAATGCCGGCCGATACTGCATTGTTCACCCTTAAGGGTGATATTTGTGTGTCTATCACTAAAAAAATAAAATATCAACATTAGTAATGGTTGCAATTTGATACCGTTTTATGAAGATAAGTACTCTTGCCGGTTTCGCTACAACTCATACATTATCCAACAGCAACATAAAACCGGGATAAGAACTAACCTATGTGTTAATACAGGTTATAAACTATCTGTGTACTAAATTTCACCCAAATCCGTTCAGTAGTTTTTGCGTGAAAGAGTAACAAACATCCATCCTTTCGAACTTTCACATTAAAAATATTAATAAGACTAGTGGCATTGCCACAGTTTTACCACAGTTTTTGTGATCTTCTTTGGATGTGTATCTATACTAATATTATAAAGATGTAGGTAATCTCGGGAACTGTTGAACCGATTTTGAAAATTCTTTCACCAGTAGAAAGCTGTAATGGTCTTGAGTAACAAAGGCTAATGGGAGGGGTTAGGAGCGGGCGAAGCCGCTGGCAAAGGCTAGTCTTTTATATATGTTTACTGCAACTATCTTTTTTTTCATGACATAAAGTCGTTGCGTTGTATGTAAAGGTTGTCTTGAAAAGATCGCTTTTAGCGATAAGACCGCCCATTGTGTCATCCTATGTATAAGATTTACTGTGTACCAATAATTTATATGGTGTGCATAATAAAGTGTATTCTATTCTCTATGTAAGTAATTACCTTCCCTAGGTTTTTGGCAGATCTCTTCAGCTTGAATACCCATTTCAGTACGTTCTACAAAATGTGCAGGACCTAAAAATATAATCGGCATTAGTATTGTGTAAGAACATGCTTGTAAGGTTGTATACGTGGCAGGGTAGGCTGCAGAGCAAAAGGACCCCCTTGGGTGGTCACATCACCAGAAAAGAGTCTCTGTTACTTTAAATTGATAATTGTAAAAGGCATCAAATAGCCAATGTTTCGAATATAAATTAAAGAATCAGGCGTTACTTTGCAATGGAAAAATCCATGACATTAAATGTTATGAAAAATATCTAGTTTTAATTCCGCGACAAAAATCCAGGCTTGGATGCAGGATGCAGTCGAAGGCAAGTCCTGATCTTGAGACTAATACAACACACATTATCAATCATTTATCTTTATACAATCTATGATACTCTATTTGTGATTGATATTATACAAGTGAAATAATGTACAAGGCCTTTATCCAAGAGCGACGGGTCGGGTTTGTCTTATCAGGTAACCGTGATCCTGGAACGTAAAGGGCTTCTGAAGGATCACGTTCTCGCCCTCCATCAAGGTCTCGCCCTGTGTCGATGGACTCATTTGAAGAATTTACCACGATAAAAAAAAACCCAGGAGTTTTAAAGAGGCTCGAGAAAGAAAAAAAAAAATAGTTACCGTCGATGGCTTCATTAGAGTAGCTGGTGGTACGTTCAGCCAGAGAAGGACTGCATGTGGTCACTCCCATCGATACCGTTTCTACAGAATTCTCAGGTGATATCTGGGTTCCAGTGCCTGTAACTTTAGAAGAAGACAGAAGTTGATTACTAGTTATGTTTGTGTATGATGCAGTTTTTTTAAATAAACACTTACACATTTTCCTGCATCGTGTGTGTGTGTGTTTACCAACATTTAAACTCATAAACACAAATATCCGGACCCGGAACAACTACCTGTAGGCTATGATGTAACCAAAACTGTATAATAATATTTGATTAAAAAGAGTCCTCCTCCTTTGATTAAAAAGAGTTCATGGAGTTTCTTGTCCATTATTCTCTTTAGAGATTCAGGAATGGAATTGGAATGGGCGATTACAGTACTTTAACAAGTTGTTATGACTTGTGACGGGGACTGTAGCTCCATTTTACGTTTTTTTTTCTTTTGACCATTCGAAAGTGCTTGTAATAATCAAATTGCAAAAAAACGTGGAGTTGAGTTTGATCCAATATTTGTTCCATGTGAGAATCGAAAACGCGACAATAGCTCAGCTACAGCGCGCACCGTGCCGTTTTAAGCCGTAATCTCTGGGACTGTCATTAGCAGTCAATGTTTGGCACACGTTATAGTCCCTTAAAGTGCTTATCAAGATTAAAGTGATCTTGATCGAAAAGGGAGAAATCCTATTTTCTTATCCAGTGTTTTTTATTTACCTAAACAATCTTTTGCTCGATTCATCGTAGAACCTTTGTTTGAGTAGAATCTTCTTAAAATAGGATACAATGCTTGCTGAGTTCTTGATTCACTAATAAGATGTGTTATATCTGAAAATGACGTGATTGATTTTATGTTAAACTGCTTCTCAGTAAAAAATTGTACATGAAACGTAAGTACCCAGTTTCTGGGTTGTTGGAAGTCATATTCGCAAGTGTATGTTACTAATGACCCAGTGGTCCGTGATGACCTGAAATTAGTTGGGACAAGGTTTTTTTTTATCGTGGTAAAATCATCAAATGAGTCCTCCCGCCCAGGGCAGGGTAGGAGGGACTGTCAGACTTGATTGACTAAAATCTACGGTGTCCTTCAATAGCCCTTTACGTACCGGGGTCACGGTAATTTGTTAGTCCCGCGACTGGTTGGGACAAGGCTAGATAGATACTCAGCCGTGAAGAAAATATAGGGGGTTTGTATGCAAGTCCGGAAAAGAAATCTTCGGACAGGACTCATTTCTAAATTGGGGAATTTTGCCATTGAAACCGTCTTGAATGAACATTTCTTGTAGCTAATACCGTTTAAGAACTAAATGCCGCCAGGGTTTCCATCAGAGCCCTAATAGCATTGCCATTAACGTGCCAAAGAGAGTCATACTGCATAACAATGACATCACTGATGGCTCTGGAATTGTATTAATTGTACTAATGGCGCGCAGTTTCATTTATTCTAAACATTTAATATTAACGCCTGTGTTACAAAACCACCGTAGGACGTTAAGAAAAGAATAAAAAATTGAGCTGGCCGAACATGACTGTGATGGCCTAGTTGGTACTGAATCTGAAGGATGCCGGTTCCAAGTCCTGCTCGGAAACAAATTTTTCTTTCCACAAAAAAGCTTCATTGGTGATGTTCATTATAAAATTAATTCGCACTTAATCTTTACCTGAACTAGCCGCGGGCCTGTAATAGGTTATATCGGAGCCAGACGGTGAAGTTGCCGAAGAGGTGATGCCGAAAATGCCAGGAAACCCCACATCCGCTTCTGTGATTTAAAATATTTTTTAATTATTATAATTATATCGTGTGCATCGTTTAAACGCGCCCAAATACGAGAGAAACTTACTAAATGCGCCTCGCACTCGAGCGAGCGAGGAGCCGCCAAGGGGGGATCGGCGGCAGCAACCAACGCAAGCGCGCTCCCGCAAACTTTGCCCGTCTGAGTAACACGCTATATTGTAAATGTATAAGTCAAATCAAATACATAAAAATAATCACATTATATGTACATGGAGGAACGATATAATATGCCTACATAAGCTTAATTGAATCTATGATCAATTATCATGTCATCACATATTAAATTAGGTCGACTTGCTTGATTGATTCTGTCTCTAAATAATTATATTTTTAACAATCGGTGAATACTACAGGGTGTTTATTTATTTGCTGTTTTTTTTAATGTTGTGTTTTAGTTACTAGAACCAACTCAGCTAATCGCAGTCCACTGCTGGACATATAGTCGCTGGCTTAGTTACTTGCTGTACATATATTCTTTTATTTGTAAGTAACACCTACAATCCACGGCGACGGACGTTGCAAGACGATCTTCGGCCACCGTAGACGCGGGCATGCGTGGGCGGCGAGTTATGGGCAACTCGCTGTCCGACCATGGACCATGCTCGGGTCGACGGCGCGTTGTGTTCCACGCGCACCTCGAAGAGTGTTAGCACGATGACGGGGTCACTTAGAGGGCCAAAGCTTGCCGGGGTCGTGGGACTAACGAATTACCGTGACCCCGGAACGTAAAGGGCTATTGAAGGACACTGTGGATTTTAGTCAGTACAAGTCTGACTAAAATCCACAGTGTCCTTCCTGCCTTGCCCTGGGTGGTAATACTCATTTGATGATTTTACCAAGTTATAAAAAAAAAGTTACACCTATAATGCTACACTGCTACCACTACCGCCTAAGAATAAAGAGTCATGCAGGTAGCTTACCGCTTCCCGAAGCAGCAATGCCAGATAGGGAATGACAGACCGTCATGTCTGCTTTCTACTACAACACCAAAGCGGCATCGGGTGGCAATTCCAGCATTTACATAGAAAAATCAGACGTGTCGCTGTGCTGTTGCTTACCTGCATTATGGCACATGATGACATTATTTTTTATTGTGTCCGTGTTACAATCTTCTTTGTTCATTTGTATTTGATGCGAACTAAATTGTAGTGGCGAGGCTGGAAGCGCAGACGGAAGCACAGACGGTGGCGAGGTAACTGGTACAGAAGTTGGCGCAGTTGCAGGTATAGATGGGGCCCCAGACGGATGTGTGGAGGGGTGTGTGGATGGAGCCGTGGACGGATTTATGGTAGGAGCGGCGGAATGAGCCGCGGACGGGTGTTGGGACAGATGCGTGGATGGGTGTGTGGGTGGAGCCGTAGACGGATTTATGGAAGGAGCGGCGGAAGGAGCCGCAGACGAGTGTTGGTATAGAAGCGCGGACGGATGCGCGGATGGATGTGTGGGTGGAGCCGCAGACGAATGTGCGGAATGGTGCACGTATGAAAGCGCGGAGGGATGCGCGGAAGGGTGTATGGGTGGAGCCGCAGATGGTTGTGCGAAGGGAACGGCGGATTGAGGGGCGAAAGGAGCCGCGGATGGGTGGACGTATTGAGGTGCGGGCAGTTGCGCGGACGGATGTCTGGGCAAAGCCTGGGATGGATGTGCGGAAGGCGCAGCGGAAAAGTCCGCATTTGGAAGTGCGGACGGATGCGCGGACGGGGCTCCGCATGGAACCGCGGGTGAATTTATGGGCAAGGGTGCAGGTCCGGGTTCGGCTTTGAGCACAGCCACGGGCGAGTGTATAGGTGCAGGTACTATCACAGGTGAGTGCATGGGCGCGGGTGTCGGCGTACTCGTCTCCTGATTGGTCCTATAGTTCGGTAGATCGTTGGTATCTGTGAAAATTAACAATTAGGACGATGTTGAGTGGAAATAAATAGCAGGAAATGTTTTGTTTGTAGAAATAAATAGCAGGAAATGTTGCAGTAGGTAACCATGTGAGCTTCCTGCGCAAGACTTAGATGCAAGTGGCATGTTTTTAAAACTGAGATTGTATCAGATACTGAACTTTGCATGTTATATGTCGACGCAGACACGAGAGCAAGAGGAGTCCGTACTACGAGGCGTACGAACACGATACGAGGTTTCGTGTAGTGTCGCATGCCTCGTAGTATGTACACTCTTTTAGAATGGTGATGGCGAGAGTGTTGAACAAACATAATTTATTTTCGCATAGAGTAAGATCCATTCGAATCGACTTAACTTTCCGACGACTTGTTAGAAAAAGCAAATGCATTTGGATCGACGAATGTGAGCGTCGCATCAGCGAAGTATCGTGGCCTAGTGAAATTTAATGGGATGAAATTGACATTTTCATTTTAAAAAAAATACAGCCTGAACTGAGAGCCTTCTCCTTATTGAAGTCGGATAAAATATTAAAAAAAAATAACAATAAAGCTACCGATTTCATAATTCAACAATATTAACTACGAGTACCTGTAGGGTGATCCACCAAAGTAACTTCCATGTCCTCCAGCAAACTTGTTGTTTGTTCCACCTGTTCTGGTGTTTTACCTGAAATTTCACAAAAACATGCTCATTATATTCAAATGTAAAAAGATTAGCTGTAGCAAACTCTTGTGTGACTAGATGTAGCAAAATCGATCAAGTATCATAACGTGGCTTCTAAGGTTATCGATAGGGGAACAGTGTATAAGACGGGGATGCGAGATATAATGGGGACATACACTCTTTAGGCATACTTAACACAACACTAACCTACCGCGAGCACCATTGGGACGTCATTTGCAAGCGGCCAGTAACAAATAGCGTTTTGTTGGCGCTTGCCCTACGTTAGTGTTGAGATAAGTTTCCTTAAATGTGTGATTTCTCATCATATCTAGCGTCTCTGTCTTAAACACTGTTTCCCTATGTGGGATGTGATCTCAGTGATCTTTGTTTCGATAGTCATGTCAGTCAATGGCTCAAATAATCACTAAAAGCCCCGACCAACATCTAAGGAGGTTTTCGTTAGGGAGTCAAGGGCCTGATTCAGATAGCAGTTCATCCTGACATAGCGTTAGGAGGTTCCTACCTCTGGAGTAATGACCGCCGGTAGTTTAAAGCCTGTTCCCGATACTGATGGATTACTATTTCTTTTTTTTAGATTTTTATTTTATTATTGAAACATTTAAAAAGACAAACCTTCATACTGGCAACTTTTAACTGAGTTACCGCCTATGGCCGCATCAGGTTTCCAAGTGAGATTTTGGTTAAAACTAGTGCACTGATTCTGTTGGCAGTCAGGGAACTGGAAGCCTGATAGATTCTCATCTGTTCTTATCACATTAGAAGGTTTTTCTGAAAATCGAATAGTTCACATTACAATTGATAATTTGTAGGAAATCTTGGAGGCTCTTCCAGGTTAGTGTGACAGTATGACCTAATTAAAAAAAAAGTTGCTGCGCACTCGGGCCGCTCATTTGGTTTTCTCACAGAGAAGACTGAGCTATCTCAACAGTTATGATTTTCATAACTACTGAAATTAATACTACAACATATAAAAACGCAAGAACAGTACTTTCATATTTATTTTACTTAAGGTTTTCGGTGGTTGGTCGCGGGACTGTACGAATTACAGTGACCCCGGAATGTAAAGGGCTATTGAAGGACACCGTGGATTTTAGTCAGTACAAGTCTGACAGTCCCTCCCGCTCTGTTTGATGATTTTACCACGCTAAAAAAAAAGGTTTTGACATGTGATCTGATCTTTTTCATGGTTTTAAGAAGGTTGCTGATGCGCTGTTCCTTTCGAAGATATAAAAATGTGAAAAACTAGCCCCAAAAGAGGTGAGTCGTATTTTTCAGTTTGTACTGACAAAAACTTACTTGGATTAAATAAAAACGGAAACATCGATGGGCCTGAGTTGACGTGTCTAGACTTGCTGTTCCTAGAACCTTCAAATTAAATGAGAAATTAATAGATATATTTTTATCGAGGCAGCAGTTGGGTGTGAAAAAAAAAAAAAAATTGACCAAAGACATTTTTGACAAAGTACGCGTAAAATTAATGTAAAAAAGTTAGATTAACCCTTGGGGTGCCTGGTGGGTCTGATAGACCCATCACTTTAAAGAATCGTCAATATTTTTGAAAATTCGTAACTACCGCCGCTGTGTGCCTGAGTAGCTTCGTGATATAGACTGGCGGCTAGATTGCCGCCCCTCCCGCAGTCCGCAACGCGCACGCGTTCGAGTGATACGTGTTTTATGTGCGCGCGGGTCTGAGAAACCCGACCAGCCACGCGGCGTAACTTTTAACTGGTAAGTTATTATTTTTGTTTTCATTGTTTATTTTGCACTGTGTGGTAAATTATTTATCTGTATAATATTTTCGCAGTTAAATATAGCCAAGCGATTAACCAATACCGAAATAAGCCAAATTTTAGATCAAGATTTCCATGAAATTGAGGATGACGTGGTTTATGATGAAAGTGGAGCCGAATCCGATCACGTGAGTGTTCAACATGATACAGATGATACTGAGGAAGAAGTACAAGGTCATAATGAACCAAGTAGTGACAGTGATGATGAGATGTCTCAGCCTTTGAGCAACTTTGCTCACAGATCAATATACCTATAAAGGAAAAGATAGATACAATATGGTTCGGTAATCCTCCGAGTGCTCGCGTTCGTACTAGAGCAGAATTTTTTTTTTACTGGGACACCTTGCGCGAATCCTCATGCAAGAACTTGATTGCTTTCATCTGTTTGTGACTGAAGACATGTTGAATGTAATTATGGAACATACTAATAGGAAGATCCGCAATGATAAGTAAAATGATAAGAAAAAAAACTTTATAAAATATATTGTCCTATTTTTTTCCCTTTTTTAATTAAGATACAACATTGAATATAAATTACAACCTGTTGTTATAGTTTGTAACATCAAAAGAAATAAAAATAACCATTTATGTTTACGGGTCTGTCAGACCCACCAGGCATGCCATGTGATTTTTACCTACCAGGCTCACCAAGGGTTAACATTGGTTAAGGTAATTCTTTGATTTCAATCAATTTTATTTTTGTCGTGGTATGTAGTAGAGCGTTTACAGGTTTATTCTAACCTGGATTGCAAACATGGTATTCTTTTTACTAAAACAACAAAAATTACCTGTTTCAGTTAATGTGGAGACAGCCTGGAAGGCTCTCATGTTGAACGTAGTGGTGATCCCGGCAGATTTCTGCTCCTTTATCGCACTAGTGCCTAAAATAGATGTAAGTATTTCAACTAAAGGGTTCGTACGATTTATGACGGAAAGTACTTTAACTGGTAGATTTTCTCCTAAGTACAGTTACAAGCATAAAAAGAAACTCTTAGTTGCTTATGGTATTGAATTCTTTGAATGTAGTCCTTTGTTCCATGTGTACTCATTTCAAAATAAGACTCAATTCTTAGCAATAAGAGATGCCGCTAACTGGAGGTTTTCGTCGCGAAGACTTTATCTCCCTGTCAAATTTATGGTCTTTTTTTTTTTTATCGTGGTAAAATCATCAAATGAGTCCTCCCACCCAGGGCAGGGCGGGAGGGACTGTCAGACTTGTACTGACTAAAATCCACGGTGTCCTTCAATAGCCCTTTACGTACTAGGGTCACGGTAATCCCTTGGTCCCGCGACCCCAGCAGGAAATATATGGTCTAGAAACTATTTGACACCATAATAAGCGCATTCCCATATTAAAGTAACTTCATAGCATAAAAATTCACTAAGTGAGCGGCTTTTTTATCGTGTTACCCAGGGCCAGGCGGGAAGGACTGTCAGACTTGTACTGACTACAATCCACGATGATCCTTCAATACCCCTTTACGTTCCAGGGTCATGATTTTCTGATGAGACAGTCCCGCGACCCCGGTAGGCTTTGGCCTTCTAAGGGGGCCCTGTCAGATTGCTGACAGCTCTTTGAAGCGCGCGTGGAATTGACGCGTTGTCGACCCGGGCATTGTCCATGATCGGACGGCGAGTCACCCATTACTCACCGTCCGCATGCCTACTAGTGAGCTGGCTGGCCTAAGTCTTTCATAAATAAACCATCAATCAGAGTCAGGTGGCAAACTGTGCTGCCATCTGACATTACGCTGAGCTGAATCCCTTTGGCATTAAAATATTAGTTTATTAGTTTTGATTAGTTTTTAAGCTTAAACTTTATCAATAATTATTTCGTTTCAAATACGGTTTTGTATTTTGTGTAGGTTGAAAGTGCTGTATGCTTGTGACTGTACTTGGATTAGCGGAAATAGGCCGTATGTTTAGCGTAGAGTGATTGTGATCACTTTGCAAAAGAAAGGAGCTATTTTATTGCCTTTATTTTTGAAAAACCTATTGCAAATCAAAAAATTATCAATCCCGTGGTAACTTGATTTGTCATCGTAAACCGATCATCACAATAACAGTTGAAGGTCAGCCACCGCTGAACATAGGTCTCCCTTATAGATTTCTAATAAGCTGGAAGCCGCTTGCATCCAGTGTGACCCTGTTGTTCACCATGTGGGTTCCAACGGATCTCACTTTAATTTTTCGACTGTAACTACGAACACTGTCGAAACTCCAAAATCGCCATTTCTGTTTTATTACAGAAATTTAATGTCCTTATAAAATACTATCAGATAAGCAAAGAGATTTTTTGAAAATATAAAATATTTCATCAAGTTTTGCATCGAACAAAATCGAAACTGCAACTGCGTTCTATGGCAAAATAAATTTTAAATTGCTCTTCTGTAAATTACGTGATTTGCAGTTTCGATCCTGTTCGTAGTCACAGTCGTTTTGTCTGACCCAAAGTATCAAGTAATAAGCTGAATCACCTTTTGATATAGTGTATCGACCACGTGGGTCCAGTGTAGTCATCGCTGCATTTCTATAAATGTGTTCAGTGCATGATATAAACTTTACAAGTAATAAATGGTATTTACCTGCTTCATTGAAAATAACAATCGTAGTTTGTACATTAACATCCTCCCATGTAACTGATCGCACCAAATGTTGCATTGTGCGAACTGTAAAATAAGATATAAAAATCATGTAATTACTTGGTTATTTATCTTTTCTAATTAAAAAAAATTAGTGTACAATAAAGTATAATCTATTTATTTACACAAACAAGAGAAAAAACCCAATCGAACATCAACCTTCTCTTGTGATAAATTTAAAAATTGATTAATGAAATTCCACAGATTGGGATGGTTTGGTGTTCTGACTTTAGTACCATAGCACGTACACGTACAGTGGCGATGAGGTTTAAGTATTTTGTTGGGTTCCGAACATCCGAATGAAAAAACGAAACCCTTATAAGATCACTGCTGAGTCCGTTACAGTATTTTTTTTCCGAACCTATTTGATCGATTAAGATAAAATTTGGTATAATTATGTGTTATGGCTCAAAAGCAGAAGTATACTTTTTTGGAATTTTAAAATAAATTAGTCCCAGAATTATTCAAGAAGATAGACAAAATGACCACCAACCTTTTCACCGACTACTGAGTCTACAATTCTGAAAAAATCTAGATAACGGTTCTATGTTTTTAGATTACAGGAAAGTTATAGAAAAGTCGATAATCTTAACATAACTTGTGATCGCGATGTAATCAGCTACGGGACCCTTACCCCAAGTTGATTACCTCGCGACCATTTTGCGTGGTCCGACACGCACATGGCCAATTTTTTTTCTACTTACATCTTCGTGATTTAACATGAGACTTGCTGGACCAGGTGGCCCATCGTTCAGCGGTCTTCTTCCACACGTGGTTCCATCGTAGACAGCATAGGCGACGGATGGAGCCTCCACTTCGCCACGACGCGAAAGATCTTGGTACTGGGATGGAAATTCACATAATATATCATAATTATATTACTATATTAAAAAAGCGAAAGATTGTGGGGATGGATGTATGGATAATAGTGACTCTTTCACACAAAAACTATTTAACACATTTACATGAAATTTGGTAAACAGATAGTTTAATAACCTGGATTAACAAGTAGGAGTTTTTATACCTATTTGTTGTTCCCATGGAATGAAATTTTCGAGTTGTAGCGGGCAAAAGCTAGTAAAAATTATAATGCAAAACTTTTTATAAATAATTAAGACCTGAACGCTTCAGGTAATTCTGTGACACCACAATAAGTGAGAAAATTGGAAATATCTAAAATGAAATCTACTTTCGTAAAATTTTCAGAATCAGGTAATTCGGTTTCATAAATTGAAAAACTTTTCGTACAAAATGTATTTGTAACTTTCGTATAATTTTTCCTAAAATTATTTTGTAATAGATTTTTGTTGACGCGTGTTTTATTTACTAGCGACCCACCCTGGCTTCGCCTAAGTGCAATTTATAAAATGAAATATAGCCGAAACCCAGGAATAATGTAGGTTCTACTGGTTAAAACGGGTTCAGTGTTTCAAGAGATTAATTCCTACAAACAAACTCACACGCTCCTTCTTTATATTTTTATATAGTATAGTTAGATTTATAGTTGTCGTAATTTGCTATTTTAAGAGGCAATATCTCGAATATTACAAACAAGTGTCAATGAGCTCTCTTCTTTAATTCAATTTGCACATATTTCTGGGACGACAAGATGTCTGAACATAGACGTATTCTTCAAGAATATTGCGGATCTTTCGATAAGAAAGGTGTTGTCTGATGACATAATAGCTCAACGGTTGTTGTTGGGCTTAGCTTTAGCGTCTCCACGAGTTCTATGCATATTTGTTTCATAAGAACATTATTTTAGTAACGGGATCTGGCTAATTTATTTTTGATGCGGCTCTTTTCTACGACGAGCGAGAACTTTTCTACATTTATCACCATGATGTTTCAAAGAGTGGAAGTAAATGTAGGTGAATGGTTTGGAATCTAACACCTTGATTTGATGCTGACTGAACCACTGATACTTATTGATTGATAAGAGTATGATTGTATGATAGATGAGTGCATGCATGCAGAATGAGTGTTATTCGTGTACTAAATTCACCGGCCCAGTGCAGGTAAAATGCTGAAATATTGAAACAAAACTGTGCTGTGCATTGTACAGCAGGCTTTTTGCCAATAAAGAATTATAATCTTTAGTTCAGTTGTAATGTTGCTAAAGCTTAAAAAAAGAAATAACATGTTTCTCTCAAACTGCAAGGTGACAACACCAGTCCCGATTCCAGGCTTTTACTCAGGAATTTCTGGTCGGAGTGTGGCATACGAACACGAACATCGAAGGTCTCGAAATTTTCTTTCCGTCACTCCAAATACTATACAATTTATAAAAAAACTTACACTTATATCGGGAGCTGGGAAACCTCTTGAACCTCTGGCACTTCTTGCAACGTTCCCTCATCTCGTTGTAGCGACTGTCGTCGTAGCACCTCCTGCTCAGCTCTTGCCTGAACGTGCAGCTATCGAGGGCTGGGTATTCTAAGTAAGGGAAGCGAATTATTACTTTCATCTTAGTTAAAAAGCAGTTTTATTCAAAAGTTTAATTTAAAAAAAAGGATGATGGCTCCAATTCAACTCTGGGAGCTTTTAGTAACGCAGTCAATAGATGGACTCATGAAGTTTTAGGATTTTGCGGGGTCGCAGAACTGTCAAAAGCACAAACAGCTTAACGCAAAACGACTGCTTGTAGATCAAATATTATCGAAACCTGGTAATCGAAACGACGACACGCAGCGCACGCATTACCGGTAACGATACGACATTGGCATCTCATTCTCTCGCTCATTTTCCTTAGAAATGTATGAAACTACCAATCCTATCGATATCGTTACCGTAATCGTTTAATGTGAAAACGCTCACTCGCTCACCCACGGCGCCAACCGCGCCCGAACTTGCGTAGGACTCTGATGAACGAACAAAGTTACCTGAACTATTCTCGCTTCGATATTTGCAAGACCATTCAGTGACCGTAGCATCAGACTTTAGGAACGTGGTTGTTGTCGTGGTACTGGACTTGCTCTGCTTCGTGTCATAACTGTCTAAGGTCGTAGAGTCGTCCACATCACACATTTCATTCGCATCTTTTGTTTCTATCACGGATGTGTTGTGGCACATTGCGGGGTCTATGACGGCGTTGCTACTCTTTGATTTGTTCGGTTCTATACCTGCAATGTTAAATACGAGTATATTAATCGTTTATAGCAGTGGCTTCCAAACAGTGCGTCGTACCACCCTGGTGCACCATAGAGAGTAAACAGGGGTGCTATGAGACACGTGTGTTGACCATTCTCCGGAACGAATTTGAGTGGATCCAAGATTATTCCTGTGCGCATGATCCACCAGAAAAAAAGAGGTTTAATAGTAAACCTGCAAGTGCGCCGCAGTCTGGAAACGTTTGGGAACCCCTGGTTTACAGAAAAGTATTGATAGATTATCGGGGATGTTCTCAATAGTTGTCAGATTTTCTGAAGAAACTTTGCTTTTATTTGCTAAACATAAATACAATAGAAATATACTCTTTAAGAATTAAAAGCCCACTAGTATCGGGAACAGCGTCCATGTCGCCGGTGGTCAGGCTTCTAGGAACCTCCTCACAATATGCGCGGTGTCTAGATTTATTAAGAGCCTTCTCAGATGTTGGTTGACAGTAATTAAGGCATTGGCCGACACTATTATCGGCACAATGACTACTATATTCACGTTCTACATGTCAATAACCTCGCGAGATTGATCAAGTTGCTTCGAATTATCCATACGAATTGCGAGTCTTACCTTCAAAGACTTCAAAATTGGTTGTTTTTTGTAAAACCTCTGAAAAGCAATCGGTGTAGGATGGCACTGGCACCCGAGGGACTTGAGTTACTACATGATGATGCGTGTTTGAAGAACCTGTGTTGTTATTTGCGTCTGAAATTGTTGATAAATGGTTTATGTTTATTGTTTTCTACAGTATAGCATGACTTATTCACTAGTAACTATTTTTATTCTAATATTGTTAAACGTAACTTAGATTTTCGCCAAGATTTTTGCATCGATCGTCACCTAGGTGATGCGACTGGGGATTACGGGTGACGAGTAATGTGTAGCTCGCCGTTTTATCAAAGACCAGGCCCGGGTTAACCGTGCTTAGTATTTCACGCGCGAGGAGTTGTCAGAAAACTGACGAGACCAAACTTGGTAGATTTTAAGCCAGTAAGAGTCTGAAAGTTCTTTCCACTTCACCCAGGGTCAAAGGACTCATTTGACAGTCAAAACAAAAAAAAAGCGACCACCTATATAACTCGCGTCTAGCGTGTGTGTCACTTATTTTCTATGCATTAGCACTGTCACATGGCAACTTCCACCGCATCTCCTTGACTCGTCCTCTGCTTCAAGAAATATTTACGTGTCCCTTGAGCTTGAAGCTCGTGGCTACGAGGTTATGCTCGGATCAAAAATATATTTATATGTTTCCGATTTCTGTAATCAGTTTACAAACTGTTGGAATTCGAAGTAAAAACCTCCTCAAATACCTTTTGTTTTTGACAGCCGTGAAGGTTTCAAAGAAACATAACTTTTGGATGTAAAAGTGCCTTCTTCAACTCTATGCGCTTCTGGAGTGCCGCAGAGTATCACTGTCGATTTTTGTTTTAGAAAAGAAGTTGTATCTGAAACAGTGGCAAAAAACATAACCTCTTTTTGGGGTCAAATACAAAACCTCTTTCGGTAGAAAGGTAAGATCTAAAAGTCAGTTAATCTCGTAGGTCATTGAAAACAAGCAACGGCTTATGTTCGTGCGTGTGTGTTGTAAGGCGGAGGCCATAAGATGGGTGTCCGTAACCGACACTGAATCGGCAAATGTAAGTTAAGATGCTCATAGACTACGGAGCAAAGATATTCAAAAGGTTCGTAGTTGCAACTATATTCTTATACAGTTGCTCCCACCAATCCAAAGGTCTTCATCCAACTCTTAGAAGACTTAATTCAAAATCGTTGAATACTTATTTTCACCAATATAAAACAGGTTGAAAAACTTATTAACGTGATAAAACAACGCAAAACATTTTAAGTGACCTGTGCAACATTCCACTGCCAATTTCGGTGCTGAAGGTATTTTTGGGTTTTCAATTGACAAACCCACGCAGTATGTATGGTTTGCGTTCATTGTCATAACTTCTTCGACTTGCGACTGTTGCGACTTTTTAGGGTTCAAAGTTTTTGATTTTTGTGTATTCTTTAGGCTCATCGTCTTGAATGCTATAACAACGGAAGAACAAAACGTAATTTATTTAAGGCGCCAATTAAGCATTAAAAACTATATTGATATTGTGTGCCATTGCGGTGCTCCTTACCACTTGTACTTCTGACACTAGGGCCACACTAACGCAGTTGATTATGGCGTTAATGGACGTTTATACGCGCATTTAAAGACTTTTATCGCGAAAATCAACGGGAAATGCCGTTGGTGTGGCCCGGCTATGACGATCGGCGATTGATGTGATCACCTACCGAGTCCAACATCATTAGAAAAATAGAAGACTTACCTAGAAGTGTCAAGTCACATGAAATGTGCCAGAAACGTATATTATATGAAGTATTTGAACACTAACAATCACCATATTTTCGTTCAACTGATAATAATAATCATAAACAGCTTTGAACTATTTATACAGGGTGTCCCAAAACTCAACGTCAAGCCGAAACGGGGTGACAGGATTGATCATAACCATCACGAGAAAAATCTGAAAAAAAATCTATCCCATGCAGTTTGAAAATTATGGGCATTTTAAGAAAAACCTAGAAATTTGATCAAACTGTACCATTTTTCGGTTATTGTGGTTATTCTTTTTTATTTTTGTTCATTTGAACTTTGGAAACGTAATCCTAAATAACATTTCTAGAATCTCAATAAAAAATAATGACACAATTGCCTCAAGTTTCCGAGAATTGAGACTATTTGTAAAACTACGAATTTAAAATTTTCAAGATTCGTCGACTTTGACAGGCCCTCCTATAAAAAAAATGTACTAGAGTGCCTTGGCAAGTGGCATTAAAAGTTGGCGCATTTAATCTGAATTCTAAAATGGTACAATACTTGTTAGTTCCATACAATAGGAAAGAGTAAAAAAATTAAAACCTCAAGTAACCCGATTTTTGCTATCACATTTTACTCAGTTAAAATGTTTTTAATTCGCACAAGCTCTAGGTAGGTTCTTAATTTTAAGACAAAATTATGAGAGAGATGGATAATGGGTATGTTTGCCATGAGTGAGCGAGACAGATAGTGACGCCACGCATTGAGACGGAGATGCGTCGTTTAAACGAGTGCGAATGAAACAGATAGATGCTATGGCATCTATCTGTTTCATTCGCACTAGTTTCAGCCAAGCAAATGGCTACGCTACCAGTCCGACACCAACCAGTTAGTACGTTTCGCTCATTCGTCTACTGCGCACGTTCGTATTCGCTTGTGTTGATTTAGTACTGACAACTTTGGCTTCTCTTTTTGGACTTGAATCTTTGTAAATTGGACTTGTTGATAACATACCGGCAACTTTGGCTTCTCTCTGGACTTTTGTGTTGGCATCCTTTTTATCTACCATGCCTACGCGCTACACTTCACAAGAATATGCGAACATGCACCTCATTTATGGGGAATGCAGATGCAACGCAAGTGCCGCCGCTAGACTTTATCGTGAAAGATATCCAAATTTAGAGCGCTACCCGGATCACCGAGTGTTTGTTAATGTGCACCGTTCACTCACAGAGGGCGGCCATTTCCCGAATCAAATACAGGCTGGAGGTAGACCTGTGTTTCCTTTCCAGGAAGAAGTATTGCAAGAGGTCGCAGGTGACCGAAGTATTTCCGTACGTGGAATTGAAGAAAGAACGGGAATACCCAAAAGCACTGCTCATCGTATTTTACAAAGAAACGAAATGCATCCGTTTCACGTACAACGAGTTCAAAGTCTTCTACCTCGAGATTATCAGGAAAGGATTTCTTTTTGTAGAACAATGCTACAGAGGCATAATGAGAATCCCCAATTCATCCAAAAAATTCTCTGGTCCGATGAATCGACATTTAAAAAAGATGGTTACATGAACTTGCACAATTATCACGAGTGGCATGTGGAGAATCCACATTTAATGCGAGAAGATAGATCCCAGTATCGTTTTAAAGTAAACCTGTGGACCGGAATTTTAAACGGTAAAATTATTGGGCCTATTGAACTGCCTGAGAACTTGAATGGAACTAATTACCTACATTTTTTAAGAGAAGATTTACCAACCCTGTTAGAGGACGTACCACTAGCAGATCTTCGCGACATGTGGTTTCAACAAGATGGCTGCCCAGCGCATTTCGCAGTGCAAGTAAGAGATTTCCTTGACCAGGAATATCCGGGAAGGTGGATTGGACGTTCAGGCACTATCTCGTGGCCCGCCCGTTCACCAGATTTAAATCCCCTGGATTTTTTCTATTGGGGAGTTCTCAAAGAAAAAGTTTACTCAAAGCCCATTGAGAACGTAGCCGACCTGCGTGAACGCATTTCTCAAGCAGCTGAGGCGATCAACTCTCGAAGATATGCCCGACTTATAAGTAGATCTTTTTTAAGAAGATGTAGGGCTTGTATTGAGGCTGATGGTAAACAATTTGAACATTTATTGTAATAAAAAATGTTATTTCTCCATCTGACTTTTATTCCAACAAACCTAATTATTTTACAAATTTTACTAACTTTTTTTCACTTTGATAAAAGTGGCGTCACTATCTGTCTCGCTCACTCATGGCAAACATACCCATTATCCATCTCTCTCATAATTTTGTCTTAAAATTAAGAACCTACCTAGAGCTTGTGCGAATTAAAAACATTTTAACTGAGTAAAATGTGATAGCAAAAATCGGGATACTTGAGGTTTTAATTTTTTTACTCTTTTCTATTGTATGGAACTAACAAGTATTGTACCATTTTAGAATTCTGATTAAATGCGCCAACTTTTAATGCCACTTGCCAAGGCACTCTAGTACATTTTTTTTATAGGAGGGCCTGTCAAAGTCGACGAATCTTGAAAATTTTAAATTCGTAGTTTTACAAATAGTCTCAATTCTCGGAAACTTGAGGCAATTGTGTCATTATTTTTTATTGAGATTCTAGAAATGTTATTTAGGATTACGTTTCCAAAGTTCAAATGAACAAAAATAAAAAAGAATAACCACAATAACCGAAAAATGGTACAGTTTGATCAAATTTCTAGGTTTTTCTTAAAATGCCCATAATTTTCAAACTGCATGGGATAGATTTTTTTTCAGATTTTTCTCGTGATGGTTATGATCAATCCTGTCACCCCGTTTCGGCTTGACGTTGAGTTTTGGGACACCCTGTATAATTGGTAAAATAAACGATTACGCAGTACTACGCACCTGGTTCATTGTCTTTGGTAGGGCACTCCAGATGCGGCGGTATATGCCACCCTTCGATATTGTCATTTGTAGATTTTGGTTCTCTCGACAAATTGTTCTGTGTCTCCATAACTATAGTGGACCGTTTTTGGAGGTTTTCTTGGCGGCAGAGTGTAGGGGATCCAACTGTCACACAATGTTAAGAAAATATAAAGATTATAATAATATTTAAATGCATCAAAGCCTGCGTTACAAATTGTAAAGCTGTTTTGTGGAAAGAAAAATTGAATTGCGAGAAGGACTTATTCTGGAGACTCTGCAACTTTCCCATTCCGTGACGTTGGCGTCATCTATAGAAGAGTTAATAAAATTACTCCAATAGATTGGCACCAACGTCACAAGAAGACATAGGAAGGAATGAAGATTTTGGCCTTGTTGAGCACACTGCGATGGTTTAATTGGTAAAAGCATCTAGTGTACTGAATCAGAACGTCTCAGGTCCAGCTGACAATCGAATTTTACTTTTCACAAAAAACTTTAAAATAAAGATATTATTATTGCTAAGTTACTGGATGAGATGCATAGGGACCTTGCACTAATAAAACGAGGCCAATACCCATCAGTGGGTGAAGAGGGACTGCGGATGATGATGATTATCGTGAATACTAATATCAATTATACTGGATTTCATTTGGAAAGATTTGACAGAGTTGATAAACTGCTAATATCTCTACTCTCAAGTACAAAGTTCTCTTCATGCATTGCAAAAGCACGTCTAGTTACTGGTAGGTAACCCCAAAAGTCTGACAAGCAGTCTTACCAATGACGCACAGTATTAACTGGGTTGTGCCAAATTCAGGTTTGGAAAATGATGCGTTTCATTGTGTCGTGTCCGAGGTGGTGCGATTAAACGGTAGGCCTGTAGCCCTAAATATGCCTATGGATAATATTTGTCAAACAGCTTGCTTTAAACATAAAGATAATGAAAATACTGAGATGTGTGTTTGGAATGATAAGAAAGGCAAAAGGAAGGAATGAGTTTATAAGAAGTTTGAAAGTGACAGAAAAATTGAAAGGGAGTCGTCTGTTTTGTTTTGCAAGGACATTTAATAAGGCAGTATGACTAAGAGACTGACGGGTATGAATGTAGCTAGATGCAGGAGAAAGAGGAAGACCAAAGAAAAGAAATATGGATTGTGTAAGGAATGATATGAAATAAACAAACAAAAAAGGAACTGACAGGGGAAAATAGAAGAAGAAAACGTGTTGCGCCAACCACAAGTAAAATGTTATAAAGGCTGGAACATGATGAGATTGGGTTAAAGATATACATAATAGCAAATCATTGTTATTAGTTTAAAAGAAACTAAGGCCCACTTGCACCATAAACCACTGAACAGGTTTAGCGCTAAACTATTTAAAACATCGTTCTGTCTCTGTCAACTTCAAACAATTTGACAGGGATACAGTGATATTCTAAGGCAGTTTAGCGCTAAACCCGTTTAGTGATGTGTGGTGCAAGTGGGCCTAAGAATACTAACCGCTACTTGAAGCAGAAATAAACAATTCATTTTGAGGGCTAGAATTCGTAGTTGCTTCATTTGATGATGGAATGGAAGCCATTGGTGTCCCCAATGCCGTAAACCAGTCTAGATATAAAAATAGAAAATTATTCATAATATCTTTGTGAAGCTCAAAATCTTTGAATTTATATGATCGAGAGAAACACAAAAACTTTTTGAATTAACATAGATGAAGGACTGACGTAGACGTAGTATAAATTCAAGTACATAGAAATGGAATGCATGGTTAAAATATAATACTTAAACCAAATCAGTTAGTTTTCTATAATGATGTTCTTTTGTAAAAGTGTGTCACGAAGCTAAACAATAGAAAAGCAATACAATGTCAAAATATATGAAACGAAATAGTATTAACTGTCTAGAAAAAAAACGAACTTTAAGATTCAAGAAGTAAACATTTTTTTTCGAATGATCGCTATCAGAATTCAGATCAAAATTCTTAATTTTGAAAACAGACATGGTGTATCCAAATAATACAATATTTCAACTTGTTTACCATTGAGTCGATCACTCTCAATCATATTGATATGGCCGTAAATCTGTCCCAGAGTGGGTATAGGTCTCGTTGATTGTACGGACACTGGCGGTGGTCGGTCATCTGGACAGAATTCTGGAAATCAAAATGAACCAGAAATATGGAAACCTATTATTTTCAGAAATTGGGGTTAGTCTGTTTCTTTATTTTGTTCGCACAGCCGACTGTTTTTTAAGTTTGAGCTACTTCTGCTTTACTGCATTCTTGAACAAATCTAATGTAGTGTGGAGAATCGATAGAAAAACAGGCCAGGATATACCGGTTTTTTTCTTAAAGTATTTTCAATAGATGTATGTGTACTAGCGTTTTGGTGGATAACTTATGTTATATTTTCCAAAGTGAAAAGCATTTATTTCAAGTAGGTCAGTAACAGGCACTTTTGAATTGTTAAAAGATCTAAAAATTAATCAACGCTACAGTCCCAGTCACACGACATAATGACTGTGAGAGTACTATTTAGTTGTAGTAATACTGAATTGCGTAAAGAACTTTAGTTGTACAGTGCTGAGTCTTACTGTGTTGTGAAAAAAGAAAAAATAGAGTGGAATTTTGCACACATTATGTAATTTGTGTTAGAATTATATGCTTAAATACCTTAAGTAAAGTCTTTGCTATGATTGGTGATCGGGATCGATATTTATTGTGGGATATTATTGTGTTCTAGGCCGAATCACATTTATTTTAAAGAAACATTAAATGCAGGTTCAATTCACTAACATAGTAATGAGAAAATTACCTGAATTGATCAAGAGGTTTACTCTCTGTACGTTTCTATTCTTTGGTATATTTTGGTTATAGTTGTTGTTGCTAGGTCGACTTTTATTCGATAGTACACTGTTTTCCATAATTCCATCCTTGTGAGATTTCAGCCTTGGTATATGACTTATTTTTAATTTTTCAGCTGAACAAAGATGATACGGTTAATATTAAAATAATAGTTGAACTGTGGCTGAGTTATATTTTTCGCAAAGTTCTGTTTTTAATGTTGAAAGTAAAACTTGCTGAGTTCGGTCAATGATGGGTAAATGAACATTTTGATAGTATTATAACTCTGCAATAAATGGCGCAAACGTCACGATAAGAATTGAATGAAGATCTTGTGTGCATGACCGCGATAGCTTGGGTGGTATGAGTGTCTGGTGTACTAATACAGAATGGCAGGTTTAATTGCAACTTGCAGTTGAATTAAAAAAGTTTGTTACTAGTAGTAATTTGATCTCTAACAGCTTTGGCAAGACTGGTTGTCAGACTTTCAGTTACTGAGTATTCTCAGTAATGGATTTTTGGAAGTCAATTTAATATAGTAAAAGGTTGATATTCAGACACAACCGGCTCGACTGTGAACCAAATCTAACACAGTTGGGGAAATACTACGCAAGTGATGATATGAACTAAACCAAACATAATGACGCGAATAAGAAAATTCTGAAAAATGAAATCGAAAGAGTTAAATCTTATGGACAAAAAAATAGAGTCTAAAATAACACAGCAGATACATACGCATCATGTCTTCTTTTCTCATTTTCTTTGGAGGGTCTTCCAATTTACTTGTGCCGGGCAACGAGTCACCTAAAATAGAATTCTAATCAAATATTGGGACTCAAACTAATATAGGAATATTAATAAAATCTTCAACTTGCCGGAGTCGACACTCGATTTGATGGGATTTACGATCGGCTTGTTGTATCTCGTCGGCATACGAACGATCCTTGGAAGTCTACTGGAAGGCTTTTTATGTGGATCTGTTTGGTATGAAAATTTATTATTTTGATTTAAGTTTTTGAAGTTATTAGGAATTGGTTATTTGACAGTAGCTATACATTACAAATATAATTAATCCATTATTTAGAGTTTAAAAAAATAACGGACACGTATTTTTTCTTTTGTAAAATCAATGAATATTCACCAAAATACAACGCATCAAAACTCGAGAGTGGGGGCTCGTGACGTCAGAATTCAATATGAATTGTACTAAATTGTGACGTATTGCCAATTTTGAAAGCATCGTATCTCCGTCAATTTCGGTTTACGAAACAAAAGAAAAAATACGGGTCGAATATTTTTTGATAATCTAAGTGAAGGACTAATTGTAATTTTTCAGTCAAATAGCCAATTTGAATAGCCAAAAATGTATGATATTTCATTGATCAGTTTTGTTTTTAAACTTAGATTATAGAATGTCTAGATTCTTAGTAGGCCACAGAGAATTGAAGCGAAAACACAGAAGAAAAACTACGTTCGATTTCTAAGTAAAACAAGTGAACATCTCCAAGGAAAACATTTTAATGTGTGCGTGGCGCTCACTCACACATTTATAAAAAAGTGGCTTCCCTAAAAACGTTACGTTTTGTTTCCCACACGGTATCTGGACATTTTATAATCTAAGTTTTGATATCTGTTATGTTTTTGTCTACTTTCCGTACTCAACTTAAAACTCTAGCCCATTGAGGCCCTGCCGGGGTCGTGGGACCAAGGGATTACCGTGACCCCGGTACGTAAAGGGCTAGTGAAGGACACCGTGGATTTTAGTCAGTACAAGTCTGACAGTCCCTCCCGCCCTGCCCTGGGTGGGAGGACTCATTTGATGATTTTACCACGCAAAAAAAAAGCCCATTGAGGCGAATACAACGCTTGTACAGTCAACAGCAAAAGTAGATAAAATCAATACTAATTAACGGAGTTCGCGTCAGGACTGTGTAGATTAAATAGTAGTAAATGTTTGGTACAGTCACGAGCAATAAAAAGTATACACTTAACAAAATTCAAACGTGATTTTCTCATGAAGTACTGGTTTCTACTTTGAAATAAAACCTATTTCATAATAGCTTGGCTTCCAAAAAGGAAGTTTCATGAAAACCCAAAAGATTAATCAATATGTTTGGAGAACATCGCTTTTGAATTCTGCTAAGTGTATACATACTATTGCTCGTACATTACAATCACATTTCACTTTTGAATTACTTCGACGCCACACAGTTTTGACGCGAACTCCGTTCATTAGTATCGAAATTCTGATTTTGATCATCTACTTATGCTGTTGACTATACCTTGAGCCTGTGCGGTGTGAACACTGCCTTGCAAGTTGATAACTTTATGGACGCTTTTACATTAGACGACACATCGTTCGCTCTTGTTCATTTTTCCGAGAAATATATGAAACCACTAATGTCGTGTCGTTATCGTCTAATATTAAAGCGCCCATTCGGGACGGCATCCTTAGCGGGATGCACTTCAGTTTGGCAGTCTGATAAAATAGTCCCGCGATCCCGAAAGGAGGTTGGTGCTCTATTTGGTCCCGTCAGGTTGCTGACAGCTCTTTGAGATGCACGTGGAACGCGCCGCGTAGACCCGGGTATGGTCCGCGATCGGACGGCAAGTCGCCCATTACTCGCCGTCCGTAAGCCTACGGTGGCCGGTAATCGCCTCGCGACGTCTGTTGCCGTCAATCTTAAGATTGAATTGTAGCATATTTCAAAACATTTTATGACTATGATATTTCTTTTATTCATTGCCAGTTTAAACGACACACAGAATTAAAAATATATTGACCCTTAAATTAGAAACTATCTTACCGTGCCATATTTTCTCTTGGGAGTTGTTCCTATTCAACTTAATTTTTTGTGAAGAGTTATTTGATTTGAGAGTTTCCTTCGAACTTTTATCTTGTGCCTTCTTTTCCATTGTGTGTTTAACATTAATACTACTTGTTGATTTTTAATTGTTATGAATTATTTTACCGATTACAATTTTTTTTTATCTTTGAAGACAAGTTGCTTTTGATTATGCTCTTTGTTCAGAAAACACTTGCATCCCATACTGTAAAAATACTAAGAAACAACAGTTTTTTGTTCACATTTCCACTATAAAAATTTAATGCTTCTTCCAGTTTCCAATTCAGTTTGAGAAATAGAAATTCGAACTATAATCGAATTCCAAGTTAGATTCCTTCTTGTTATATTTACAGAATTTCGATGAAAAAAAACCAAATAAGTAATGCTTTGTTTTATTTATTATTTTTTTACAATATTAATTTAATGCTTACATAAAAAATGTTGCATTTTATTTTGACACTGGGAATTTGACACGGGTTGCAAAAGTCAATTTATGTTTTCTTCTAAAATGTTGTGCAAACTTCTTAGTACTCATCGATGGTTCCGGTAGGTCGTGGAGCGATCGTAGGTTGAACGCGGAATGCTCTCTCTGACGCACATCTCTGCTCTGCTTCTACTTCTGCTAATTTCTTTATCAGATCCTCTTGGACACTGTCTACTATTTCTTTTAAATTTTTAGCTGAAACAATTATAATATTTACTTAGTTTACTCATTACACAAGACGCATGCTGCTGTCGGAAACTGTTTTAAGACGTCATCATCAGCCTCTAAATGTTCACACCGCTGGGACACCGGACTCCTCTCTGTGAGAGGGTTTCTAAGAAGAACAAGTGCTTATATGTGTATGTACCGTATATTCTCGATGGCAATTTTAATGGATTCACCCCTAGTTTTCAGTCCGTCGGATCTAAAAAGGTTCAGATAGCAGCACACGTTATTTGTGGAATATCATCTCATTACCAGTCCAGCGCAGAATCATCAGTGAATCTTTAACGGGGCATTTACCGATGGAATAATCTAGTGACTAGCCATGCGACTTGAACCGAGACGCATCGCTTGAAAAAAATTGTAGCAAAAACTAGCCGAATTTAGACGT
Source organism: Agrotis puta (assembly GCA_943136025.2). Lineage (NCBI taxonomy): Eukaryota > Metazoa > Arthropoda > Insecta > Lepidoptera > Noctuidae > Agrotis > Agrotis puta. Next base: position 4,853,444 of record OW964168.2, read on the forward strand.
GTGACTTTCGCTGCATGGCAGGCTGTTTGGCGTCTGGCAATTCGATCAGTGTCAATACTCCATAACTGAACCAATTTCAGTCTGTTGTGAGTCTGTTTAAAGACTTAAAATATTAAAGATATGAACAGAACAAAGTTAAAGGCAGAGACCGTCCCGGCCAACCACTTGCACCTTCCAGGAATTTAAAAAAATAAACTGTAGAAGTATACTGTTGGCTATACAGTTTATGTATTGGTCGGATCAAATTTTTGTCAATCGACACGCAAAGACAAAAAATATATAGATACCTACCGGTTTTTTGATTAAATTCTTCGGCAATCAACGATATTTTCCTTAACGTGCTAACATGTTTAGATATCTCAGCAGCCACGTCGAGTTCTGAGCCAGTGTTCACACCTTGGTCGTGCATCAACATCTTTCTATTCTTTGCCAAAGCTAGTTTCAATATTTCGCTACTGACTACCGGCATTTTGGGCATTTTGAATTGTCCAGGCTTTTCTGGAATTATTTCTGTTTCTATCATAGACACGTCATCATTTTCGACACCGTCTTTTATCGGGATGAAGTTTATTGTGTCATTACGTGCCAGTTCTGGAGCTAATGACTGTAATGCTTCTATTTTCATGAGAGACGGGATCTTCTGTGAAGAGTCCTTCTTTGAAATCTTGATGGGTAAAGCATTTGTGATACTGTCTATTATTGTTTCTAGATATAAAAAATAAACGTTATTAATATGTTTTGCCACATATATTTTCAAATAGGTACAGTCACGAGCAATAACATGTAAACACTTAAAAAAAACTCAATTTACTCGTGAAATACTGGTTTCCACTTTGAAGTAAGACCTATTTCGTAAGTATGGCTTCTAAAATATACGTCTAATGAAAAGGCAAAAGTTTAACCAATATGGTAGCAGAACATCGCTTTTGAATACTGCTTAGTGTAAACATACTATTGCTCGTGACTATACTTTATCAAGGAAACTTACGAATAATATTTGTAGTCATTTCTACTTCTTCTGCTTGTTTCTTTCTGGAAGCTAGTTTTCTTGTTAATTCTGCCAAGAACATTGAACAAGTAGGGCCTAGGGAGAAATAATTAAAGATAAAAAAAAACCCATTAAACGTTAAAAAAAATTGTAAAAATATTACGAATCGTAAGTATAATGTTCCAATATGTATTTATTTTAAGTATAGAATATAATATAATCATAAGCTTACAATATACCAGTATCGCTATCTCACACGCTAACTGCTAATTTATGCAATACTTTGAACACGTCGTTTCGAGACAGAAGATCAGGTGGCCTACAGGTCTACTATCAGGTCTTAAAGCGTGTGTAGTTCCGCTCAGGGAACGAGATGGCGCTAGACGAATTGTATAGTTTTGTCTCTTTCCCACAGTCTAAAGACTCACGCGTTAAAACGTCATGGTAGTCCAAAAGGTTTCTTTACTTTAATTACCATCAGTTTTACTTTTTTTCTTTGCCATTTTAGATTTCGTTGCTGGCTTTTTGCCCTTCGCTTTGTATCGAGCTGGCTTTTCCATGGCTGTAAATAGAAAATTATCTAATAAGTCAATTTTAAATACTTATCTTTCATCCCACATACACGCCTTCGTCTTTTATAAAATTGTTTGTGTTATCGTATGGAATTCTTAAAGTGAACAGCAAAATGTAAATTTATCGACACGTTCTCAATATAACTCACTGTACAAATAGGTATTATTTTTGAGTATTGTATAACACAAGCAATATTAGGCTGCGGTTCCACTGAGGCGGAGCGGAGAGCGATTCACCAATCACATGGCTTGAAATTAACATCACTTCTCCACTCAAGCCAAGTGATTGGTGAATCGCTCTCCGTTCTGCTCGGCTCCGCCTCAATGGAACCGCAGCCTAACTCAAGATTTAAAAATATTATTTTAATTTATGTTAAATAAGGCCGGTCTAGAAAAAGGTGGCGATACGACCTAGACGCATACCACAAAGGCTGGTTATAAGTGGCGCAGGAAAAAAGTTCCTGGAAGGAATTGGAAGAGGCGTTTTCCAGGCAGTGGCACAGTACAGGCTAAAATTAGGTAATACTGTCAATGGAAAAATGGGAAGGGACTATTAATTTTATTGAAATCTTTTTTCTTCGTAAGGTGATGGCCATTATAATTTAAAAAAAAACAGTCTGTTAAAGCCTTTATTTTAGTGTGGTAAAATCTTCAAATGAGTCCTTCGACCCAGGGCAGAGCGGGAGGGACTGTCAGACTCGTACTGACTAAAATTCACGGTGTCTTTCAATAGCCCTTTACGTACCGGGGTCACGGTAAATCATAAGTCCCGCAACCCCGATAGGCTTTGGCCCTCTAGAGACCCCGTCATTTTTGCTGACACTATTTGAGGTGCGCGTGGAACACGACGCGCCGTCGACCCGGGCATGGTCCATGGTCGGACAGCGAGTTACCCATTGCTCGCTGCCCGTATGCCCGCGCCTACGGTGGTGGTCGGAGATCGTCTACCGATGACCGTCGCCGTGGGCGTCTACCACTGGTCCGTTAAAGGCTACCGTAACACACTCTAGCTATGGTTCTGTGAGCGTTCTCTATAAATAAACAGCATGATTTTTCAAAATTACCCCTTTGATTTCAGGCCAAAAGTCAACATCGAATATTTGAAATCAAAAGAGTCTTGATTGCCAAAATGTTGGAATCAAAGCGACATAGGTACGGCTGAGGCTACACTAGGCCGCGACCCGATCTGCGACAAAACAGCGATACTACGTTTAATCATCGCAAATCGCTGCCTAATATAGCCTGGGCCTAAGTGTTTAGGTGGTGGGAGCACTTTGACTTGCACCGAAAGTTGAATGAAGCTCGGTTTCCCAAACTCTTGGGCAAGAGGAATAAATTAATTTGTTTGGCTATTACAAGGTGAGGTGGTGCTCAAATAGTAATTAGTAATTCGAGTGTGAATATTTTGTTGAAATTTTCGCTTTGGGATGGCGAAATTCGTACTGTTAATGTAGAATAACATTTACGGTAGGCTTTCGACTTGTATAGAGGTCTCTTGGCTTACATTTTGAGGACAATGACATGTCCTTTGAACTTTTTTATTGTCCCTTTCTACAAATAAGTTTCAATATCTACATATAAAAAATGGGAGGAAAGTCAAAACTGTGCATTGAATTTTTTTTTAACGAATACTTGGGGTGTGATCTACAATCGATACCGAAGTCAAAAATATAGTTTCGTATGAATGTCTGGGATAAATTCAAAAAGTACTGCATGGATTTACTTCAAATTTGGCACGAATATTATTAAGAAGTCGGGTCAACATACTCGTAATATAGGCTACATGTTATCACGCTATCACCTACGGGGATCGAGCAGTGAACCATTATTTCTTCAACGCATTCACGCAGACGACGTCGCGGACAGCAGTTAGTTATGAACATTTGTAAAAATATATTACAATCATCGAGGCAAAAAAAAAGAATAAATGTAACGATTCACTTGAAACTATTGTCTAATAACCAATAACCGGCTGTACCCGGATAACTGTGATATTTAATCGTAATATAAGGTGACAGTATTGGAAGGCACACTAATACAAGTAAAGGAACTTAAGCTTTACGTACAGGTTTTTAATCTTACCAAACCAACCCATAAACTTAGGAGTATTTCTCCATAATATTTATCACGAATTAAATCTGAATTCCTCTTCTGATATAATGTCCAGTTAATGGCTACAGATTTGTCCTAAATTACGTGGTGGGTACGGTGGCTATCGTTGATTGGGTACCCTAATCTATACTATAATAAATCTGTAGAAGGGTCAATTCTGTACATTGAAAATATTGAAAAAATAAATAGCGGGGGGTGTTGCTGGATCGATACCAAACCCAAATATATGATTTAAAAATTTTTTGTCTGTCTGTCTGTTTGTGCAGGCATCACGTGAAAACTAACGGTTCGATTTCGGTATAATTATTCCTTATTATCCTGGGCATAACATAGGATACTTTTTATCCTGGAAAAATACGTAGAAAAAAAATCTTATTTTTCAGTTTTATTCATAGACGTTGTTCTGTAGAACCGCGAACACACGTTGCATTACCCGCAGTGGATTCAGCGCCGTAATATTTATAAGATGTCATTGTCAGAGTTACTCAAAATGGGGAAATAAACCATCCACGCGAAGACCGACATCCGCGCGGACGGAGTCGCGGGCGGAAGCTAGTAGTGTAATATATATATAAAAATGTGTACAATAGGTACCAGATTTCGTCACATAACAAATCAATGTTTTTATGTCAGGCCTGTATGCATCATCGTCACTGCCTTACCCCGAAGATAATACAGATAAATTCTTACCTGAGATTCTAATCTTTAGTTGGTAAGAGGCAGTGCAACTAAGGCACTTAAACTTACGAGTATTTCAGTATAATATTTATCAAGAATAAAATCTGCGTTCTTCTTCCGATTTATGTTCAATAAATGACTGCACATTCATCTTTAATTACATGGTAGGTATGTACAAAGAAAAGTGTACAATAGGTACAGCCAGATTTCTTCAATTAACCAAACACATTTAAATTATGCTAAGCCTTACCCCGAGTGTAATACAGATAAATTCTTACCTGGTTGATTCAAATTTTTAGTTGGAAGATGTGAAGTGATTACCAATGATCTGACTTCACATGTTGGAGAAACGCAACAACTCCACCTGAAGTTGACTAAAACCGATCAAGTCAAGAATATAATTATATTAAACTTACTTGGTAGTTAACCTCGGCAAGTCCCTAAAGGGGAACTTCCGGTAAATAAATAATACTGCTAGACTTGCGAATAGCGACACTACGAATTTTACTGTATTACTGATTACTGACAGGCGCCATGACAGTGACAGCTCAAGTTTATGGGTGTATGCAACGAAGGAGGTTGTATAGTTTAAAGCATCGAGTGAGCAGTAAACCTCTTTGGAGTATACTGCCCCTGTGACTTGACTCAGACAAACCACTTTGTACTAAATTACTTTTTATTTTTTATGTAATTGTTTTCGTACCGGGGTACAAGAAAAAAAAAACTAGCTGGCGACGAAGAAACGGTTGGCTCAATGTACGAGCGATAACTGCGCTACGTGTCGTTAGCTCAATTTCCTATTCAAATAAATATTTATTTGTATGATCTACAAGAAGGTATTAGCTGTTTCGGGGGTGGTTGTATGTGAATTTATGTATGTGAATTTAAATGTTTAAAAACGCACCCATATTTTTATTTTTTTGCGTGGTAAAATCTTCAATTGAGTCCTCCCACCCATACTGTCAGACTTGTACTGACTAAAATCCAAGGTGTCCTTCACTAGCCCTTTACGTACCGGGGTCACGGTAATCCCTTGGTCCCGCGACCCCGGCAGGCTTTGGCCCTCTACAGGCCCCGTGCACCCATAATATAGGAGAAAATCTAGTGTGGGAAACCGTTTATTAAAAGAAATATGAATTCAAAAACCAAAATGGCGACGTAACTCCGACTAAGGCCACAGGCCAGAAGAAGTATGTATCCTTTACCGTTTCTAGCTGTATAAGACAAGTGTTTGGTCATAAAATTATACAAATATCGCGGATCACCGAGTTCTTGAGAAAAGTTAAACGTTCTTTTGCATTTAAACGTAAGAAGCATAATTTCCTTTTGACTGAGTTTATGTCACTTTCTTGGAAGAAGTGCAGACTTGTGGAATAATAATCGAAATTATTTTAAAGGATAATAAACCTCTAAATTGGACCCACCATCTTTCCAAAGTGGATCCACTATCTACTTTAAATAAATATATTCAAAAGTTATGACCAATTTTAGTTTTATTCAATAGTTTAGTTTACATTTGCATCGCGCAGCCGTGCTAGCGTTCTATTTACGTAATTGTAACGCCTAGCAGAGATATCGCCACTGTAGTGGCAGCAGATGGCCAACCAGCCAGCTAGTCAGCCAGCCAGACAGCCATACGCATGACGTCACATTTCACCACGAGACCCGAGTTGGAGGGTGAGACCTGAGTGTGACAGTTGTTGCCAAAGTCAGCTGTCCTATATTAAAAAAATATATTTGGCTAACATTATGAAAAACCGAGTTTTTGCATGCTCTCTAAAATTTGTATAAAGCAAAGAAATAATTCTGATTGCGTTTTTACGGTTTATTAAATATTTTCAAGCCTTTCATTTACCAGAGTGTAGTGTGTTGCTACGAGTACTTCAATTCTAACGGTGTGTAATGAAAACTAATGAAGAAAAATAAAAATAAAATGTTTTTGTTGACTTGAAATTGTTACTTTATTTAGATCATTGAAAAAAATACTCTATTCTGTCGGAGATGTTTTTCCGAAGAAATAACTGCAGTTCGTTGTATTTTCAAGCTGAATTCAGAGTAATCTGGAAACAGAAAACAAAAACATAAAAAAAGAAGCTATGCCATCCGATCCATCTCGTAGGATGAGTGACAAAAGGAGGGCGTTTCATCAATCACATGGCTTGAAATCCACATTTCTTCTCCATTCAAGCCACGTGATTGGTGAATCGCACGCCGCTCTGCTCCGCTCTCCTCCGCTCCGCCTCAGTGAAACCGCAGCCAAATAGCTCGGCACGCTTGGGCGATTCGCCGCCGGGTCTCATTTGATGATTTTACCACGAAAAATAAGGACATCCCACCTCACGACCTGGTCGCCGAAGAAGAAGGATCGCGGGTCCATAATAATAACCGTGACGCAAAGTGTATCTGAAGGACCAGACTGGATTTTTAATTACGAGTCTGATAGTCCATTATGCTCCATCCGGGGTAGAAGATACATTTGATAAAAAAGGCAGTTGACAAGCATAAATAACGTATTGGCCAATTTTGAGGTATTCTCTAGCTCATAAAAGAATAATCTATCTTCTTACTACTTGGAAAAAGGCCTCCTCTCTCTGAGATAGTGTGCAATAATTCACCAGTAAGGGGCATTCAGTACCTAACCTATGTGCGAAGTGTAATGGCATCGTCACCAAATTCTCATAGCCTTTGAAAGGTCCTTCTTACTCTCATTCACAGAATATGTTTTTCCAATATTATGTCGAAAACAAAATATTATAAATACATATTCTATATTCAACACACCAGCAAACGGCTTATTACGGCGGCGCGGATGGTTTCTGCAAAGAAAATAAATAAACACGATTAGTATACTCGAAAGATCTTTAAACAAATTTTATCTTTTATAAAAATGTATGTCTGCGTGTACAGGTGTTTTCTACGAGTATTAGAATCAAATGGAGCGTGTGTTTATGTCCCTGTATATTGTGAGATGCTTACTGTCTTGGAAAAGGTGTGGGATGGTCTGGTCGCCCACGCATTTCTTTTGCTTGATGACACGAACTGAATGACATTCTTAGTAATATGCTGGTTTGGTTTTTATTTAGTTCACTCATCGGATGTAATTATGAATGAGACTAAAAAATGAGTTTAATTTTGAACATTCATGCAGAGCTTATTTTATCATCACCATCGTAATCAGCTTATAAATTTCCCACTGCTGGAACACTGGCTTCAACTCTGTGGGAGAGAGTGGGACCCGCCGCGCGGGCTCATTGCTTCCCCTCTTAGACCGCCACGCCGAACAACAATTCGCCACTTGCACCCATAGGTGCTAGAGTGGAGACCCCGAATGGGCAAACGTAGTGTAGGACGCCCTGCGGCAAGATGGGTCGATGATTTAAAGAATGTGGCTGGCAGTGGATGGATGCGTTTAGCAGTGGACGGCAATAGGCTGATAGTATATATATAATACCATACCCATAGGTTGCCAACAACTCTCAGGATGTCGTCGGTCCACCTAGTGGCAGGCCTGCCTACATTGTGTCTTCCCTCTTCCACGTCTACGTTTATTTGGGAAGGTGAAATCAAACTAACTGTGGGTCCAAACTGGAAAAGGATCACATGACAGGAGACAATGGAAGACGTTAGAGGAGGCCTATGCCAACAGGAAAACCGATATCAGGGACATTTGAAAACTTAGCTGTAACATTATTGTAAAGTAAACCTTGTTATGGTATAAAATACTTATTTTCTATTAGCTGTTCCCCCTGGATTTTACCCCGCTGCTCGTCTCTTATCGGTCTAAGCGTGATAAATAGACAATTCAACACAAAAATATTTTCCCATTTCGAACCAATAGTCCCTGAGATAAAGAGACAAACTCTTCAGCATTATAATATGAGTATAGATTATGATAATATGAAACTAACAATAATAGCGGATGGTTCCTTTATAGTGGGTGGTGAAGTGGTTTCCGGCCCAGTCGATGCCTCCACATCGGGTGCCTTTACCGCGGCCTCAATGGTTTCAGAGTGAACTGCCAATGCAGTAGCTAATGCTACGGGTTTTTGATTTTCTGTGAAATAAAATATTTGTTATTTTTTCTAAATATTATACATTTATAATTTAATACTTGGATATCTAAGACGCTGGAATACCTTTTAAAGTTAGACAAATTTACCAGGTCCAGGTCCCAGTTATCTAGGTTTCACTGTATTAACCAACTTTAAATACCAAATAGATGTGAATCACACAATTCTTGCTGTGCCGTGACAGAGTCTAAAACGGTTCTTAGTTCAGCTTTGTGTACCTTGTGGATTGAAATGAATATGAACCTCACCTGGTATAGCATGATAACTTTCATGAGCGTCATAGAACTCTTCTTTAACATCTGTGTTCGAAGGCGCCACAGAGCTAGCTTCAGACAGACTGGACCCGCTAGAATTACTATGAGCTCCTGGAGCCATTTTCTTTTTATTCTTCTTGTGCTTCTTTATCAATAAGCCTGTTGGCCCGACAGGCGGTTCAGTGTCGCTGGGCTTCAAAGTAGGCATTGGAGGTTCGTCCTTTCTAATGTCGTGTAGCTCTAGGATCAAGGGAATATTTTGAGGCTTGAAGAATCTTTCACTTGATGTTGTAGATGATGAACAGGATTCCGAGGAAGAGTCTGTATCGTGTTCACTGTCTGTAAAACTATCTATGATTTCAGGATGAGGGACAAAGAAAAAACAAAGATTAATTTTGTATATGTTGCAAGTATAAACAAGGGTTTAGTTTAGTTTCGGAGCCTATTCAATACAAATGAACAATGAAATCTTTCATAGTATAATATTAGTGTAGATAAACAGCATAAAGAACATACTTTATAGAAAGCTACATTTTGCCAGTCTTTTTAAGGGCATTTTTTTCATGATTGTAAGCTATCACAAATCTACAAGTGAGTTTGAATTTGATTGTTACGCTATCACGCCTAAATAGCTTGATTATTGAACCCATTTTGATGCAGCGATAGATGGGAACCCTGGGTATAGGCTACTTCTTTTTGAATAAAAGTTGATGGGAGACATTGGGGAGCCTCGGGCAAAATCTTACTAATATTATAAACGTGAAAGTTTGTTTGAATGGATGTTTGTTACTCTTTCACACAAAAACTACTGAACGAATTTTGATGAAATTTGGTACACAGATAGTTTATAACCTGAGTCACATAGAATATTTTTTATCCCTATTTTCCCCTTGGATAATTTCCGTGTTTTAGTGGGTGAAACCATTGGCAACAGCTAGTCAAACAATAAATTAAAAAATATCTGACAAAAAGTAAAACACTAACTTTCTCCTGTCTGTCTTAGGAATTGAAACCAAAACGTCGAGCTCCGTAGTAAGTAGTGTTACTGACCACTAGATCTAAGTAAGATAGTTTAAGTACCTACTATTGTTATGAAAACAATACTTAACAATAACTTAATAACATTATTGTTATGATCAATATAACAGTCAATAACTACTTAACGGCTCTTATTGAGATGGACCATCAAAGTTTGGAAGCCTATAACATTTATAGGGGTGCTAGGTTTTGCCCGCGGGTTTGTCTGTATGAATTATTCCAATCAAACTATATGTTACCAGAGTTAATTTTAAGTATCGTGGTTTTCAGTTGCTCACCGCAAACTACTGTACAGGCTTTGATTATAAAATGTCCAGATTCCGTGTTGGAAGGTGTGAGTGAGCGCCACGCTCATATTTAAACTCCTTGGCGTGTGGCGCAGGAATCGAATGAAGGGGATAATTATTCCTCCTTTATTGGCTTCAATCCTCTGTAGCCTAATAGGAATATGGACATTATATAATCTAAGTGTATAGGACTCGACGGGAGGATACGCCCGGGTGTCACCACTGTGCGGACGCGGTGGTAATATTGTCAAATGAGTCTGAGTGTCCCCCTTACACGTTACACACACTCTTACTGATTAAAATCCACCCTGTTCCTTCAGTTGCTCTTTGCGTTCCATGGTCACGGTTACCTCTACAGCAGACCCCATGATCCGTTCCTAAATTTAAATTATTTTTATATCAACACAAACGGTTTAGTAAATTTTTAAAAAATATATTCGTAAACTGACCATCCATATCCTTTGTCCGATGTAAATTATCTTGTTATTTTGGGATTTCTGTGGGTTTCTAAGATTCCATGTTATTTTGCACTGTAAGTTTTGATTTTAGGCTTATTTTATTTTTTAATTGAACATTTTTTTCTAGTCTGACTTATTTGTTCTGGCAAATATTATGACAGAAGGTATTGACAGCAATTTTTGATTTAAGAATAGCATGAAAAACAAAGAAAGTAAAAGAGTATAATTGTAATCGAAGCCTTTTTTAACCGACTTCAAAGAAAGGAGGAGGTTTTCAATTGGACTGTTGTTGAACTGACTGAATGTTTGTTACCTCACAACTTCGAACTTTTGTTCGATCTGCTAACCTGTTGTTAGGTCCCACAAAAATTTCTTTCAGTTTGGTTCGTTGGATAGACAACTTATTTTACACTTTTTGTGGTCGTTTTTGAATCAAATTTTGCCAGTAAACTGATTTTTCTTGCTTCACATTATTAAGATGACATGGAGCTGATCCAATGATGGAGCTGGAAGGTGGCCATAAGAACTCTGTAAGCCCCAACTTATAGGTCGTGGGTTTGAACTCAGGCAGGCGCATGATTTACGAAATGTTCCAGAAAAAAAATCGAAGACATGTGACAGCTTACCAACACGCACTGGGATCGCATGGTTTACAGCTCCCTTTCCTCTCTCGGAGAGGAGGCCCGTGTCCCAGCTGTGGGAACATTACAGGCTGATTACACGTATGCTATGAAGTAAATGATATTAATCTTGCACCTTACCTGTAAGTTTTAGATTCTGCTGATCTCTGCCATCTATTGCTCAATCATCAAGTACTACGGGGTCGCGGAACTGTCCAAACGGGAAACCGTGATCCTGGAACCTAAAGAGCAATTGAAGGAACATGGTGGATTTTATTCAACACGAGACTGATAGTCCTTTTCGATCCATCTAGGGTGGGGGTTCATAGAATGATTTTGTGACCTTGAAAAAAATCATCAAGTACCTACAATAAAATAGTTTTTTCCTTCACCCACCAAAAGAACACTTGCTTCGGATATAAAACATAGTGGGGTCAACAGCATTGCGGGTCATAAACGGGGGAAAACGACCCCAAGCCAGTATCACTGGACATGGCCACTCACTACGTAATAAACCCATGGATATTTTTTATATTCTTACTATCTCTACTTATATCATAAGTCGGAAAGTTTGTCCGTTTGTATCTTTTTACGCCATGACGGTCTTAGTTTAGAAATAAGGAGCAACTGGCTAATCACTGGAAATCCAACCTGTTTTTCGGTTGGACTTGAAATTCCCGGGCTGCGGTACCATATTAAAACGGTCCTGCGATCCCGGTAGGCCTCAGTAGGGGAACAGTGTATAAGGGGACTCGAGGTATAATGGGGACATATACACTTATGCCTTTGTGAAACAGACAGGCGAGTCCGAAGCGATAACGAACCGATACGAGACGTCAGTCCGATAGTTCTGTCACGCTATCGGATTGCTTTCGCTTTTTTATTTGACCGGATTCAAACAATTTATTCATTACAAATAAAAACGCCTCGCTTCGCATTCGTCACGCCTGTCTGTTTGTCAAAGGCTTTTAGGCAAAGCAAGGCAGCGCAAGCGTCAATAGGACGTCATTTGCAAGCGGCTATTAACAAATGGCGCCTTTTGGCGCTTGCGCTGCGTTAGTATTGTGTTAAGTTAGCCTTAAGTGCGTGTTTTCCCATCATACACCGCGTCGCCGTCTTATAGGTACACTATTCCCTTATGTCGCATGTGCATTCGGTGAAACAAGTGACACGTGTCATCAGCGCGTCACCATAAAAAATATCTTCTACCGCCAAGGTGTGCTTCAAAAATAGTATGACAAGATTGTGCAATTTATGTAGTGTCAATATTCCGTGTGATTATTCATCCATCAAAAATAAACTCAAAAACAACTTGCATAAGTAATAAGATTACTTTTTCATGACAGAGCTAAGTAAGTAAACCTTGAAATCGTGTTACACGTGACTGAAGCCGCGGGCGGAATTTAGTGGACCATAAAAAGCCTGGTTGAAATTTACGATGTGATTGACAGTGACCTTTATGCCGCATCGTTAGGTATGTGCTGAAAACTAATCATATTTTTATGTGGTCTTCAAAGCTTTACGTATGGTTTTGTTAAATGAAATGGCGAGAATTTATTATTTGACAGCAGTTTTTTCTGTTGCTTAGTGGGAACTACGTATTTCTTATTCCACACCCATTCTATGGAAGGCGTGTAATGGGTGACTCGCCGTCTGATCATGAACTATGCCCGGATCGCGCGCTTCAAAGAGCTGTCAGCAATCTGACAGGGGGACCTTTATAGATGGTCAAACGCCTGCCGGGGTAGCGGGACTGTCTAAAAATGAAACCGTGACCATGGAACGTAAAGGGCTACTGAAGAAACATCGTGGATTTATGTCACTACAAGTCTGACAGTCCCTCCCGTCCAGCCCAAGGTGGGAGGATTTTCATTTTCTTTGACATTGTTGTTTTTGATAATCATCAAATGGTGGAGCGTAAGGGACTTGATTGGCTTAAAACCAGCTTGTTCCAAGGTCACGGTGATCTTTTAAGACGGTCCCGTGACCCCGGTAACAAGGGGTAACAAGAGGCCGCGTGAACATAATAATCTGTTTAAAAATTAACGTGACTGGCGATTAAATATACTTGTTTATTAATTTTCCTAATCATAATAATAAAAGGGCAGGAATTTTGACCTTTGCCCAGCAATGGGACACAAAATAGGTGATAAAAAAATTAAAACATTAAAAAAAAAGTTGCTGCATTCACGAACGCAAACGCGACTTACGTCAACTGAGCCGACCGTCATATAAGGAGAGTTGCAGCAATTCCTCCATTTGATTTCTCTACAAACCTTGATGCGAAACGCGTGTCTATTGGACATATAGCTTGTGAGCATGCGGTAGAATTTGGCGTGGTACTATCAACATTCCTTTTAAACTTTTTATCACCCATAACTTTTTACTAGTACCACCGTGATTTTTCACCCACAACTTCTACAAATAAAGTTTAGTAGTAACTTGGCGAGTGATGTTATAGTAAATACGTCGTATCGTGTCCAGTGTTGCCATTCATAAGATTAACAGTTCTTTTTTACTATGTTGTTGGTTAGCGAATCGTGTTGATAAAGCAGTGACTTAAAAAGTTTTGTCGTCAAATCTGTCCTTGACTTTTATTTTTATTACGAAATGTTGATGACAGAAATTAAAAGATTTTGTGCTTATGGGATCATTAAATACGTAGGTTTGCACATAATCATGACTGCTTTTATACATACAATAATTATTATTTCACTTTAAAATATTTTTTGTTATATTGAAACGTAGAAGGCTCTTTTTTTTCACAACACGCCGTCGACCCGGGTATGGTCCATGGTGGGACAGCGAGTTGCCCATAACTCACTGCCCGCATGCCCGCGCCTACGGTGGCCGGAGATCATCTGCCGACATCTGTCTCCGTGGGCGTCTACCACTGCGGCCGGGGTGGAGGGAGGACGCTGTCCTCTCCCTCGTGCGGTCCGCCTACTCCTTCGCAGGCATGACTGCTTCGCAGAGAAATGAAGGCTCTTGGGATTACTTTCTTCGAAGTCTTTGGGTTAATCTTATTGATTCCAATCCCAGTTAAGATTTCTGTGGGCAGATTTGGTATTTTTTAAATAGGTACTGAATTTTTGAAGAAATCGAAAAATAACAGTCGGTAATAGAAACGTTATTGTGCTTTTTCAAACTGAAAATCCCAATAGTTCTATTTTTATTTTTATCCCAATAGTTCTATCTTTCTCCATAAATTAGTAAGTCATAGATCAATAGTCCTAAAATAAATTAACGTGATCATTCGTGACAAAAAAAAACACGATTTTAAATAAAATTGTGACCTTATTTCGCATAAAAATTGTAGTACCTAAATTATGATCTATTTATTTTTGTAGACAAAAAATATATAATAAATTCCACATATTTACCACATTAGACGAAAACCACATAAATAAACATGTGTGACAAATGTATAAAGCAGCCAGAATACATATGAATCCCTTATAATCCCAACTACTTATTATTTATTAATAAATATTTATGACTTGTTTCATGTGTAAAGTTCTGCTGAGAGCGATTGTGGAGCACTTCTCTTGATGTAGAATATTCGTAGGGCACATCCAGATTTATGTCCGATGCTTACGTAGCGGTGCTTGTAAAAACTGTCTTCGATATTGTATGCGCGACAAGGGAATTGTTTGTGACCAGAGTTTTGGGAGAAACATGGACAAATTATTTCTATCTGAAAAATATAAAACCCGAGAATTTAACTGCAGCAAGAAGCCTGTCGGGTCCAACTCTGATTGAAGTAAACGTTTTTTACACTAAATAAATCAGTCTCTTCCCACTTTTGATAAAACTGTGATATCAGACTGATACTGCTCATTCTAGTTTTCGTCACAATTTTTTACTCTTCTGACGAGTTTTTTTCGAATGAAACATCACAATAGTTTAGTAATTTTATGATGGCTCCACGTTCCTCGGCATTCAATTACTAATTTAGGAGTGGAAGACATCGAACATTAGAAATTAGCTCACCAAACATCAAGAGGAAGTAACCTCTTAAAATATCCTGCCACAAAACCAGGTCCCTTTTAGTCCCCCTACCCGTACATATTCTCAAATGTATTTGAATAGAAAGTGCAGCCAATAACATGTTGTCTCGTGTTCTGCCGTTAGTCGGGCGTCGTTTGTCGACCAACGGACCGTGAAGCACTCTTCAGTAGATCGTAGTACTCCACACCTTTCCAGAGTAGGTGAAGGTAGTTCAATGCTTATTAAATTCCTACTGAATAGGTTTTGGAGAGCAATTTTTTAGGTATGCCAAAAGTATTCTTGTTGCTACGAAATAGAGGCTCTCAAATAGTTGCATCAGTTCGGTGTTTCGGAGCTGTGGTGGTACAGTAGTAAAGGCTCGGAATTACGAGTTGTAGCTCACGGCTACGAACCTGGTAGGCGTATTACGTGTAACTTATTTCATTACCACAGCTCTCAATACGGTAAAGGAAAACATCGTGAGGAAAACAGTATGTCCTAGAACCATACATTTAAAGAAATGTGACATCCCCTACCCTGGGCCCGTGTGTTGGATTACATATCACTTCGTCACACAGAGAGAAGGCCTGTGTCCCAAAAGTGGGAACAGTATAGGATAATAATGCTGTCTATGTTGTTTCGGATTTTGTTGTGACTTTTGACACCCAGAACTCTAGCAACTCGGTGAGCATCAGTTTTTAGCTACCGGTTCCGTGAAATACTGCCTACACAACATAAAAATAAATTAGCTGGTTTTCATTCAGTAGTTATAATAATAATATAATAATATTCCACAACTATCACACAACGCCATCTAGTCCCAAGCTAAACAGAGCTTGTGTTATGGGTACTAGACAACTGATAAACATACTTATATATTTCTAAATACATAAATATTATAGATAATTAGTTGCAAATGTCTTTTACAAAGGGGATACACAGGAGGGGGTAGGGGGGCTATATTAGAACATTTGCAAGTTATGGGTGAGCAGCTGTCATTAATTGTTACATGTTTACGAGCGTGCCCTAAATCTTAAACATTTTTGGGTTACATACTCAGTTTTATGTAACGGTGCTATCAAGAGATTGTTAAATCTCACAACTTAAGTTAAGAGCTAGGGGATTCGCCTGAAATAATTGTTTCTTAGTCTGCCTGCTATCTAGCACGGAATATCAATTGACACTTGGATCACATCATGTAGTGTTATGGTTCCCCATTGGCTCTCAAGATAGCCCAACGAGCTATGGAGAGTGTTATGCTCGGAGTCTCTCTGCGGGATCAAATCAGAAATGAGGAGATTCGTAGACCAACCAAAGTTACCGAAATGGCCCAACGAATTAGCAAGTGAAGTGTCAGTGGGCAGGCAGAACTGATGGCTGATGGGGCTGTAAGGTTCTCGAATGTAAACCACAAAGTGGCAAGCGCAGCGTGTGACGTCCAACCAAAAGGCGGACAGATGATTTAATGAAGACCACAGGATCGCGAACACTGGATACAAGCTGCTTTCAACCGGTTCAAGTCTATAGGGGTATAGGGGGGTGCTATGTTCAGCAGAAGATGTCCGTTTTTATCGTGGTAAAATCTTCAAATGAGTCCTCCCATCCAGGGCAAGACGGGAGGGACTGTCAGACTCGTACTAACTAAAATCCACAGTGTCCTTCAATAGCCCTTTACCTTCCAGAGTCACAGTTTCTTGATAAGACAGTTCCGTGACTCCAAGCTGAGCACGTCTTACGGCTAAATGTATTAACCAGGGTCGTAGTGTGAGGAGGATAATAGGACTGGAATGCAGGAACAAAGTTGATTTTTAGGGAGAAAGGTCTCTGACTAGAATCTTGTGGTGAGTGGGGCGGTGGTGGTGGCAGCGGCACGGGCAGCATAAACCCGTTCTCGGTTCTATTTTCGAGGGCAGGTCCATTTAATTTTACGCATTACCACTTACCATCCACGCAATTTAGGACCCATTAATATTAGTAGTCATTTTACCCATGGTGCTAGGCAACTGGGCTTCTCCCAGTTGTAATGTCCCTTTGTGCCTATTGGCCTTGTTTTGTTCTGTCTCCTGCTTGCCTGGAGGGAAGTGGAAACATATATTTTTTCCTACTCCTCCACTATTCTTTTCTGATTTATTTCGTTGCAGGATCCAAGACAGGTAAATTCATTCTCCGGGACACGTCGAGCTTCATTGTCTCGGCCCTTTTCTGGTTGGTTGCCACTGTTGATTCTGGCGCACAGGAGTTGCAGTGGTTAGGGAATAGTGTGGTGGGTTTGTCCCAAAAAAAAGAAAAATTATCATCCACGCGTCGGCATCATCGCCGCCTTGCAAAAACAGAGACCAGACTCTGACAGTTCATTCCCAGAGCGACACAATTTATTTGACGATTTTACAACCCCCATAAAAAGGGTGACTGTGTTATAATTCCGATGAGTTATCAAATAGTCTTGAGTATACATGAACGAACGCATACTACCTAGTTTAATATTTTCCTTGCGTAAACTGAAGGTGATGAAAACTCTAATTTATTTTAATTATATTTGCGTCGGCGAAAGCAAAAGCTAGATTAGTTACGACCAGCGGCAATTAAAAGACAGTTATTTATGAAGTGGCTCCTTAATTAGAAGAAGTCTTGATGAGGCCTCAGTTACTCCTAAGTCGAGGTTAATTCATTATTCAAAGAAAAATGTTAGTTTATACAGATCTGAGAAGTAGATAAATCAAGTTATGCCCGCGGCGTTGCTTGCGTGAAATTCGGTAATTATCCCATGGGAACTTCTTACCAAAGTATCCAATGTGTTAATCCAGGTTATAAACCTTTTGGAAACATATCCATCCTCCCAAACTTCGTCATATAATAGTAGGGTCAAATTGCAATTTTGACAAAGAAAAAAATTTCTTAATTCTTAATGCTCTATGATATTTGATACAAAATCTAAGTATTCACGTTACTTCTATAATAAGCGATCGTCGCTTTGAAATCGTGCTTGAAATATTTGGTAAGTGGTTCCTGAAAGTTCAGTTTTATACATCTTGAATTTGCCTTTTTTAAAGTTTCACATATTTACACAACAACCATACGTATACATACCAATTCATCATCTAACAAAGTAAGTTTGTTAATTACAACGGGATTATAACAATTTGTAACACTAAACTGTAATATCTACGTCATAAATTGTTTTAAATAACCATGGGTCCCATTACCAAATAGCTGAGAAGCTGTAACATCTCCAATAACACAGCATAACAAAGTACTTGTCTAGACAATTACTTGTTACTTAGGTACTTATGCTAACAGTATAGTTTCTAACATCGTTACAAATAACTGCTGTATCAAGTAGTTTCGGTTACTAACTAGAATAATAACGGTTTCTGTCATTATCGTTATCGTTATAGCGATAAGAGAATTGTTTTATTAGAACGAAAGTTTTAAATTAGATGTGCTCTCTCCATACATAGATCTTAGACAGCGAGTCGCCCATTACTCGCCGCCCGTATGCCACGCCTACGGTGGCCGGAGATCTCGCCGTAGGCGTCTACCACTGAAATGTTAGTAGAACTTAGTAAGTAATTAAGATAATTAGGTGATTAGTTCGCTGTTGTTGGCGAGATATTATCATACCGAACTAAAAATAACTCAAATCAGTACCTACAGTAGGTTTTATCATTAGATTGGACGCATAATTTTTTACAATACTCGTATTTGTTTTTCTGAGCCACGAATACTTCTCTTTTGAGAAACTGTAAAGTCTATCCATGGTTATTAAAATACTATGTCTTATAAATTATACTTCTTTCTTTATTAATTTTTGAACGTATATTTTATTTCGCGCAAAAATGTGATCTGTGCGAGCGGGACTTGAACCTGCGACATTCCGAATTCAGTACACCTAACACCAAATATTATGCAATATAAATATACCGACACGATATAGAAAGCTGGATCATTATCAAGCACTCTTAAATACTCGTGAGTAAGTAAATAGTAAGTATTTACGGCTTAAGTGTTTTGAAAATTGTCTTATGTCTTAAAAGCCTGCAGCTCTTTAGTAAATATTAGTATGTGAGACTAATCGACAATATTAACCCCAACCACGAGTTGTACGCTCAAGCGTCAAACGGCTGACTAGCGACTGCGCAAAATGAAATGACGATGTACGTTGCAGTTTTTTTTGAGGAATTTTAACATTAAATGAATCCACCCAGCTCTCGGTAGACTGGAATCCCTTCAGTTTCTGACTAAAAATAACCCTGTTTCATCAGTAGGTTAGTTTATTGAATAAATAAATTGAAAATCTGTTTAGTCCGTCAGTTAGAGTATTGAAAAATAATGAACACGTATTTTTTCTTTTTTAAATGAATAAATATTGACAAAGATAAAACGCTTTGAAATTCAGAAGTGGGGGCTTGTGACATCATTACACCTGTAAAATTATACCGACCGATTGACGTTTTGTGATTTTTAGAAGCGTTGTATCTACGTCAATTCTGGTTTACGTAACAAAAGAAAAAAAAAAACGGGTCTAATATTTTTTTGACGATCCTTTTTCGGACAATTTTTTTTTGAGTAAAATAGCCTATTATTGTGTAGCACATTTTATTTTTTTGTAAACGTCCTCCACGCTAGGAATTTCTTTTGTATCTTGGGTGCGTTTACAATCATTGAAACTTACATACACAAACACCCAGACCTGAAACATTAGGACCCGAAATCCAACCATGCTGTCAATTCCTGCTACCCCGGCAAAGAACTTGGGAGCGTGTCTCGAGTCATCGCATTGAAAACGGAGGACGTACGGTACTCACACGATGAAACATGGACGCGCTTGCGTGTCGCTTGACATTAGTCACGACGCAATCCAATCGTCCGAGGCCATGGACGAGGCTTTACGATTTAAAGTGATATTGAGTGACATTTAAACATTATTAGTATATAGATACAAGAAACTTCAAGCAATCGTAGCAAATATGTACTCTGTCGTCTGATACCCGCAATGTTTGTAGACATTTTCAATGTATTCGTTTTATTGACTATTATTTAAAAATTATATTATATATAATTAAATTAGATATTCTTTTAAAACATGGTCTCTTGGACCATGTTTTAAAAGAATATCTATTCAATAAAACAACAATCCTTCTAACAACCCCAATTACAGTTGTTATTAGATGGTAAAATCATCAAATGAGTCCTCCTGCATTGGGTGGCGTGTAAGGGACTGTCAAACTCGTGCTGACTAAAATCCATCCTATTCCTTTAATTTCCCTTTACGTTACAGTGTAACGATCAAACTAATTATTATAGATTAAGTTGTAAAAATATTTAATTAATATTTACTTTGTATTATCCATACATATATTATTTTTTGTAGGTAGGAAGAAAGGAAAAGTGGTTATTTAATATTTTTTCAAGTCCTTCCGCGGGGAATTATGACGATCATTATTTCTTAACATTGTGTACCCTATTTATAAAGTGAATAATCGCAAAGTTATTTCCTTTAACCAAAACAAACAAAAAAGTGGTATAAAAATTAAAATATACCAAAATAATCAATCATTGTCACAGTTACAGATAACAAAGAGACAGAAACTAAAACAAAAGCGAAAATAGTTACAAAAACGTGACTCGACGATACTATGAGTTTCCTTGCTGAATATAAAAAAAAAACTGCATTCTGATTATACAAAAATACCAGCTAACGAATTAGGTTACTAAAGCTTTCTTGTGGAAACAAGGTTTACAATTTGCGACGCTGCCAGGCGTTAATGCGTATAAAATCTGTATTTATTTTTTTTGTTTTAAATTTAAACTGACAAAAGTGGAAAAAAAGTTGTTTATTATAAAATCGCAAATGGGGCCGGGCAGAGATAAAGACATTTTCTGTGCAATAGTAAAATTATTGGACTGACATAATGCTAACGAAAACCATTGAAGGTCTTAAAATTACCACATTCTAAAACTAGTTCAAGTTTAGTAGCGAGCAGGTGAACCTACCTCAATCTGTAAACTTTTACCAATCAAACATTAACCTACCTCTATTGTGATAAAGTTGGAAATCTATTATGCCTTTGTCAAACAGACAGTCGAGTCCAAAGCGATAACGAACCGATACGAGACATCAGTCCGAGAGTTCGGTCACGCTATCGGATCGCTGTCGCTTTTCTATATGACTGGATTCAAATAATTCCATACATTACAAATAAAAACGTCATGCTTCGCATTCGCCACGCCAGTCTGTTTGACAAAGGCTTTAAAGTTTGACAGATTGAGGTAGGTTGCTATGCTGGCGTCTGTTCATCGTTTTTATCAACCTATTTGCTCTGTCATTTATAACATACGAGTAGACTAGGTGTAAACACTGGCTAAAACACACTGGGAAGGATGTAGGCTACCATAGTTTCATCTCATCTCTATCAAGAGATGAAATTTTGAAGTGAAAACTTCTTTAGCGGCGTTGTGCACTTTTTTTGTAATGGGTAAAAAATGTTAAACTCGCGTCAGGACACGTGACCTGATCGAAAATTCGTAAGACGGCGCAGGGCGCTTGCGCGAAGGTTCGTGTGTGTTTATTACTATTGAAGTTTTAACTTCTGCCGGCACTCCCAGAGTGCAACCCGTTTTTTTTAACAATTCTTTCCTCGATTTCTCTAACTAAGCAATTGTTTAAATGAATGACTGAAAACCTTATCATATCGTTCAGTTTTGCAGTGACAAGTCCAAGTTCCCTCACGATTCAATTCTTCAATTTAAACTTTCGTCTGCGACAGCACGAGCTCTGTCGATTGTTGAACAAACTTGATTTATCTTCTTTCATAGTAATGAAACTTGTTATTTTTCTAGCAGAAGACGCGGTCGACATTGGTTTATGATATTGATTTCTTGATGCAGTTGAATTGCGATCTTACATGGGTACAAATAGAGTTTTTTATAATGCTGACAACCATTGTCACAAGTGTTTTGATTTTAATTTTCCCTTTTAATCGGTGAATATAGAAAATAAGACATTAATTTAAAGCGCAAAAGTGATTGATATTATTGCTATGTCTAAATATAGTAAAATAGATCAGTATCTTTTTTAACTTTTCAGCTATTGCATAGCTTTTATCGCGGGCTTTGAGCGCGGCGACCCAAGATTATAGCTATCAGGAAATACAGACCCCGACAGGAATCTTCTTCCATATTTTATTTATGCTATTAACATATTACGTCCATTATCGCATTTCCTGTTAGTTTGGCCCCAATATTATAAAATAACTATTTCAATTATTCTGCCAAAATGTATCATATAATAGCGAAATCCGTAATACATGTTCAGCAATCGCCGATTACGTCCTAATATAATATGGAATGATATAACCTTAAAGGTCAATACACACTCATATCGGGTCTTAATAAGGAATACCCTATTAGCGAAGCGTGACGTGAACCCTATCAGGATCCCTTTTGGGGCTGTTGCTAAGCCAACAACAAACATTGTAAAATTCTGACTAAAAACTCAATTACAACATAAAAAGTTGAATGTAATTTAATTTTTTTCAATATGATGAGGTGTTCCATAAAAGGTTTTTTAAAGGGTATTTGATTAGATTATTCAATTTAGTTCTGTTAGTATGTACCAAAATATCTTTGTCTAAAGGCTATAAAAGCATTTAAGAGAATATTGATAACTCTATGGATTTGTACTGTCGATGATAAACAAGAGAATAAATTTACTTCCGTTCCACGCTTAAAATCGAGCTTGTCGTTTTATTGAAAATCTCCTATTTTAAATAACAAGTTCCCCTGTAATGAAGAAATTAGGTAGACTCCCTGTTTATTTATTTGAAACTAGCTGTTGCCCGCGGTTTTACCCGCTGCTCGGCTCCTATTGGTCATAGTGTGATGTCATTATAGCCTATGGCCTTCCTCGAGAAAACATCTATTCAAAACAAAAATAAATTTTCAATTCGAACCATTAGTTCCTGAGATTAGCACGTTCAGCCAAACATACTCTTTAGATTTATAATATTGTTACGGGCTGGGTAAGGGATAAATTAATTAACACCAATTATTTCTTATTGATACACAAATCACTAATTACAACAATCACTAAACGCTACTCAACACTATTCACTAGTAAATCACACTTGCACACACTTAAAAGTCACTCCGAGTTTCTCACTTCGAGTTCACTTTCGAGTCGCCTCGATCGTAGTCAAAATCATACTGACTGCCGGTCCCTATCGGCGCCCTTTTTATAGCCCGGTCTGACCCACTGGATGTTAAGAGAAGATGGTCGAAAGTTCTGGAAAACATCCATAGACTTCTACTCAGTCCCATAATTTCTAGAAACTTTCGCTCAATCAATCTTCAGTACAATTGTCGAGAACTTTATAGCCTGGTCTCGCACTTCGATCGACGTAACAGTATTAGTATAGATCAACTCTTTGCTCGTGAGTTCGTCCGCATGGATTTGATTTGAAAAATATGTAAGTACTTAATAATAAGATAGCTTTCTACTGGTGAAAGAATTTTGACAATCAATTCAGTAGCTCCAGATATAACTTCGTACAAAACTAACTCACAGACTTTACCTCAGTGTAGATTACAATTTCTGCATCCTTCATACAAAGGATGACCGTACGTCGAGCCTATAGGGTTTGCTAATGGACCAACTACGTGTCGCTTACCAACACAAGATGCAAACTCATCCTTTGTAGTTCGAAAGCCTATGTGGGGACAAAGGTAGATTACATTCTATCCCAGAGCCCTTTGTGAATAAATCGGGCAATATTCCATATTGTGGTATTCCTAACGTAACGAGGATCAGTTACTGTTGCAGTTGCTAGATTAAAGCAGGAATTAAAGATATTCAAATTGTTAAAACAATAGGCACCAGCTCTGGATTCCTACAGGTGTACTCTATACATATAATAAATCTGTAGAAGGGTCAATTCTGCACATTGAAAATATAAATAGCGGGGGGTATTGCTGGATCGATACCAAACCCAAATATGTGATTAGAAAAATTTTTGTCTGTCTGTCTGTATATGCAGGCATCACGTGAAAACTAACTGTTCGATTTCGATGAAACTTGGTATAATTTTACCTTATTATCCTGGGCATAAAATGGGATACTTTTTATCCTGGAAAAATACGTAGAAAAAAATACTTATTTTTCAGTTACTGCAGAACGCGAGCTCAACAGCAGTAGCTCAATAGAGGGATCTCCTTAATTATTATAGGCTTAGCCGTATTTGGGTCCAATAGATATTTATAAGATGTCATTGTCAGAGTTACTCAAAATGGAGAAATAAACCATCCACGCGAAGAACCATCCGCGGGCGGAAGCTAGTTTATTAATAAAATAATGTAGCTTTCTACAGGCAAAAGTAGGATATGCGAGTAACTGGAGAGCACATGAAAGGGCACATCAAAGCTCTCAACTACTCTGAAAGTCATCGATTGCAGTCGCTGTGACCGAAATCGGCTAGATGGCATCATATCGTCATCAGTAATACAATGAATGATGATTAATAATGAATGATGAACACAATGATGGACAAACGGTCCCATCGCTCACACATCCATAACACTCTTTGAGGTCCCTTGTCATTAAATTAGAGTACAAATTCAGTATCATTCAAAGCAACACAAAATTGAATTAGAGGACAGATCTTATCTAAATTGGTGCTATTGAAACAGAAAATTGACAATTTACTGGTATTTTCTGATCTACAGGGTCTTACGTGTGAAGTGAAGACATTTCAATTACATCGGTTTTCTGGGAGGTCTTTAAAGATCTTTCCAAGGGGACGTGATTGCTAGTAATTTACAAATGAATTGAGGTAATTTCGTTATAATTTACTTACGCTTTCTATCTACCTAACTTGACGAAGATCTTATTTAGTGTTCGTTTTGATTCGTCCAGATGCGTTATGGTAACTTTTAAAGAGTTGGTCTATTTATTGATAAATTATTTTCGAAAAATTATTTATCGGATTTCGGTTAGAAATATGATGTTTCAAGATAATGGGCCTTTTTCTAAATAAGACAATCAACAAATAAGTCCTCCCGCCCTGAGTACAATGGCAGGGACTCTCAGACTTTTACGGACGAAAATTCCACCCTGTTCATACAAGAGCCCTTTTGCGTTTTAGGGTCGCTATTAACTCCTTCCTACACTAGGCGACGCAAATCTTTGATACCTTATGACTTTTGTATCCAGGCAACTATCACAAAACAAATCCATAGAGGTTTGTACACACGTATGCTTCAATGGATACGTACGAAAGGGCTTACATTCCGAATGGTTCGCGAAATATTTTTATTGGTTCATAGCGATGCCTTTTATTCGAGCTTATAGTGAACTATCGCGCTCATAATTCATCTATTTCATTCATCAGCATATAAAGCTTCAAACATCGTCGCTTTTCAATATAAATATGATAGAAAAAGTAGGTACTGTGAAGTTAATCACGTGGAAACATACAGTATAGCGGTCAGCTACACGCAGACCCGTGTCACGAGAGCGACGACACTCGAATACTAATGTCAGACACTCATTTTTGAAATCAAATGACTTCATTTGACATTTGCGTAGTTTTGAAATGCTATGAAATGTAAAAAAATTATAAAGTTTGAAAGTAATTTCATAAAAATTATATTGGATTTTCTTTTTCTGTTTTCGTTATTACTGTGTTTCGTGATAACTTTCATGTAGTTTAGGAGAAGTTTGGTTGCTTCTAAATAAGAGAATGGAAATGTCCAAGGAAAATGGGATGATGTGCAGAAATGCACCTTAAAACAATCATAAGTGGATCTTTTCGTAATATTTGTGAGATCACTATAAAAAAAAACACTTTGCCTCAATCAAGGAATAAATTCTATACCGTGGGTGCGGTAACAAACATTTAATACACATACGAAACAGCCAGACCCGGAACAAATAATTGTAGGTCAAACAGATACTAGTTCCGTGCAGGAATTGAATCCGCGACACGCAGCGCAGCAGATGATCGCCCAGTCACTACGCCAACCGTGCCTTCTTAACAAACGCAATAACAGTCTAAAAATATCTTTCAGTTTGATATTTTGATATTGCAGTAGAACAAAATTTTCATAAGGAAAATGTCAACAATATTATATTCCTAACAAAATAAGGGTGAGCTTTGATACGCTCCAATATTGAATAATTCAAGGCAGAATATTTCAGTGTCTTTGTCATCTTTATTCATGTGTCATGTACCTTTATTCCGAACATAAGGATTTACATTTTATTGAATAACAGCCAATGTTTGGTAATATACAAACTTATTTCGTGGCAAGCTGAATTATAATAAAATGACAAAAACACAAATGCCGAAATAAATAAATATATAAATAAATAAATATTCCACAACTATCACACAACGCCATCTAGTCCCAAGCTAAGCAGAGCTTGTGTTATGGGTACTAGACAACAGATAAACATACTTATATATTTTTTAAATACATACATATTATAGATAAATTACACCCAAAAAATAAAAAAATAAATTATAAATTAAATGTCTGTGTTTAGGGCTAGTAGCCAAAAGCGGGGCAATGTTTTTTTTAAAAAAATGTAGGTACTAAAAGAAAGATAGGTACTACACCTCTGCTTAACTCTTCGAGTGTTACAGGAGAGATTAAGGGTTTTATTATATTGAACATTACAATAGGCTACATTACTAGAAAAAATAGGTAGTGACTATTTTTCAACACTGTAACTGACGGACTAAACAGATTCTCAATTTATTTATCCACTAAGCTACACTATTCTACTAGCTAAACTCACGTTATTTTTTTTTAATTAACAAAGAATTTAGTCGTGTACATAGAAAAATGTAAGCTTGTTTTCCATTGATCAGTCAATCAAAGATGATAAAAATGTTTTTGTAAACCATTTGAAATTCAGAACCTGACTATTACAATAAATTGCTTGAGCAACTTCATTATAAGTGTAATTTAATATGTACTTTAATAACGTTAGTACTTTCATTGCGTACTGCTTACGTATGTGACTAGAATAATGAGAAGCCTGCCCAAAGCTAAAAGCATAAAATCTAGACTTTATTCCGAGTTTTATTTCAGGCGACATTCTTTGTCAAAAAAGACATGAAATATTCTGAAATGAATTTGTATAAAACGTTATGAATTAAAATGATAATGGTTATTCGAAAATATAAATAAAAAGAGGCTCTTACTGAAATTATGAAAGTTTAGATTTTACTCAAAATGCCTGCCTGTCGGTCTTCTACAGATTGTACATCGGAGACTGTGCCCAAGAACTCCACGACCTCATCCCACCAGCCCCCTTCTATCATCGCACATTTAGACGCACGGCAAATTACCATCCTTACCTTATTGCTATTCCACCAATTCGCACTAAGCGTTTCCAAACGTCTTTTATAATGCGGACAGCGAAGGAGTGGAACACTCTGCCTGCGACTGTGTTTCCGAACGCATACAACCCTAATCTCTTCAAAGTTAGAGTGAACAGGCTTCTTCTGCGTAAGCTCGTAAGCTCGCTCCATCGTCGACCATCCTGACCTACACTAAGGTCAAGAGCAAACCCATTGAACATAAAAAAAAATTGTCCCGTGCGGGAATCAAACTCGCGTCACGAAGCGCAGAAGTTAATCGCTCAGCCACTGCGCCAATCGTGTCATCGTTCCCTATTCTCAAAACGAATCATGTGTGAGGACAGAAGACTGTCTCCCAATCCCAATACTAGGGCCGTTATAGGAAAAATATGATATTTTCGACTTCGTTGAAATATTAATACACTTTACGACATCGCGGGCGTTGATCGCTACTAAAATATATACGTTCTACATCACAGCCCCTTTTCCACGTGTTCGCATGACAAATGTTTATGGAACTCCGGATTTCGTAATAAACGGGTCGTGAAGGACCCGTGATCCGTGATTTTCTTTACACGTGCATAAACATGTTACGGACAATGAAAAGGCACTCTTAATTAAAACCGGCGTTTTAAGTCTTCTTACTACAGCTGACATTTAGTTTGTAAACAAATATATAAGTTAAGTGATTTTGTTAGTGTTAAGAAATTCAGTAATGAAAAACATGGATTGTAATTTATTATACTTAGTAGCGCGGATCCCTGTATTTTTTTGTATCACTATTAATCATATCAATCTCTTGTTGTTTCTATGTGCTACTACAATACAGAGATAATATTATATTAACCAAAATATTGTATCCTTTACCGCACTACATAATTTTTATAAATCTAAGTCCTTCGCATGTGTGATTTTAATGAAGAAGTTTTAGGTTATTATTTCTTAAGGTTTTGTGTAAATTGATTGAATTATGATGAAAGTAGTTGAAAATATCGGAAGAAGTCAAGTCGCCTGGCCCGCTTTCATAGAAATCGCTGCCTTTTGAGAATAACAAAAAAATACACTTATGTTCTACTACCCGTGTGAAGCCGGGGCTGGTCGCTAGTTTTAATATATATTTAATTAAATACGACACATAAGGGGACTATGAATTGTAGGTTACGTAGCCTATTAAAAGTAACTAGGGTGCTACTAAATAAGCACAAAACCCGAAGCTTCAGCCGAAGTTTCGGACGTAACCTATTCTTTATCACTGACGGACATAAGATAAGTTAGTGGTACGAACTAAAAATGACAACATGATTGGACAGTTGTGGCGACTCCCGATATGTTGTCAGAACTTTTGAATTCAAATCTAATAGGGTACTCCCTATTAGATAGGTTCACAAGGGTTCACAAGGGGAGTAAAAGTTACTTTCGTACGGGCCCGTATCTTCGTTGATGGACTAAGAGAGTAGACCCCTTGACCCAGTTGGTGACGATCCGCGATACACTGAATATGGAAATAAATTCCCATTTTCCTTCGTCGAGCTATTTCGGATTTAAAGGCCTCTGTTACACGATCCTTTGAATTTATATTGCTTTGGGACTACAGTCCTAGATACTAATCCTAAATTATGAGGGTATTTTTGACATATAATACAGAATTAATGTGATGAAATGTGAAAATGATTTTTATTTTCAGCCAGTGTTGACCGACTGCAGGGCAAAGGTTTTGTTCTACCTTTTTGAACTCGATTGAGTGTCAATATGGAAGATCCCCCCATAAAGAGGTCAAGTTCCTGTTTATGTTTCCACCTAGGTATTTTATTCTGTCATTTGATTTTTTTGGGGTGTTTATTTTATTTTCATACATTTTCATTTTTTGTTTGTTGAAGAATAAATTAATGTACCAGATGCTAAGCTTATGTCATAAAAACCTGCTGGTTCAAGCACTTGATTCAGAAGGCAGTACTTCTGGACACGGCGCGTATTGTGGAGGTTCCTCTCTCAAGAGCCCTGAACATCAGCAGCCTGGACCCTGTTCCCGATAATGGTGGACTTTGTTATTATAATTTTTCATGTTCCTGTAATAATATTTACTGATAAAAATAAATATTTTCACTTTACAATTGGTCACTCGTATGTAAACATAACTATCCAATAAACTTCACTGCAGCTTAATTAAAAAACCTTTCACATAAATCCACAACAAAGCGCTTCACTACGCTACTCCATACTACGCTAAACAAAGATGCTATTAATTCTATGCACTTTAAGCTATCCCAAAGCTAGTATCGCTTTAAAGCGCTTGCTACACGGCTGCGTGCTTCTTACGTTATCGCGTTACGGTAAGTTTCTTAGTAAATGGGGCTTGCAGATGATAGCAACGGGATTGTTTCCTGCAAAAGATAGTTCCATTTTAAAATGTGCTTTTTTATAATTAGCCCATGCTGTCACATTGCTGTCCACCATGTGCATTTAATTAAAGCCTTTATCTACTATCATGCTATTAATCCTCTATAAAAGAAACTATAACAATTAGCTTATTGCCAACATTAAAACACTCAATGATATTATGATCATTATGTCATCCAAACGCGTGAAATTATGAATTTCAAAAAAGAACATTCTCATGCAATGACATTTTCTCCACCAGATCGCTAAAATTTTGAAAAAAGAACAATAAATTGTAGACTAATTCGTAATTTCGGATTCTCGTCTTATCGTGTTATTTCCCGCCAGATTTTCACTCGAATATTGAACAAACAATTACTGTGTGCGTTGTTTACAAAAATGATAAATAATTCTTTTACTTATTAAGGTTTGTTTATTTTACATGGTTCGCAATAAGACTTTTCTTGAATTTACATAGTTCTTACAACACTGTACAACACCCTATGGTATGAGAATCTTTTATAGAGGATTCACATCATGATTGTAGATAAAGTCTTGTATGCAACTGTTATAATTAGGTATTAAAACACTCATGTGATACTATTATCAAAAACCTATTAGCCCACATTCGTGTTTTAATACCCCTGATTATACAACAGTTGCATAAATAACTATTATCAAACAGACAGGCGTGGCGAATACGAAGCGAAGCGAAGCGTTTTTATTTGTAATGTATGGAATTGTTTGAATTCAGTCACATAGAAAAGCGAAAGCGATCCGATGGCGTAACCGAACCGATGTGACGACGTAGCGAAGGCGTATTTGCTCTGTTTGACGTCGTTCATAAAAAGTCAGCTAATACAACTGTCACGCCTCGGTTCGCTGCACCCAGTTTGACGTCTCGTATCGCTTCGGACTCGGTCCGGTTCGCTATCGCCTTTCAGTTTGACAAAGGCTTAATTGTGTGATTTCCGTTGAAGTCATTGGTGTAGTAAAAATGGGTCTATAAAAACATTGTCGATTCATGTTATTCCTTCTTAGACTATAGTGGGTTCTACAGACTATTCAACTTACTACAAAATGCTGTTCTTTTAAAATAATTTATAAAGTATTTTCAATTTTTCAATTAATTCAGAGACTAGCATACTTGAAGTATTACGACGTTAATTGTATAGAAAATAAAAAAAGCGCCAGGTAGAAACGAGAAAGTAATTTTATCCATCAAATGACGTCACAGTCCCCCCATATACTTCACGCAAAAGTCACAAAAACGTGAAAAGTCGTAATAAGCCGTCGGTTTCCAAAGTAAGTCCAAAACTGCGTCTGAAACTCACCTTCTATCTTCGCTTTGTCTTGTGTCACAGTGGTTGCGACCAGGAAGGAAGAAGCACGTCTTTGTGGTAGGGGACTGTCCTTTCACGAAGTTTTTATACAATTCCGTGAAAGCGACTAACATTATTTCGCACTTTCGGACGTGCTAAACACAATTGCCCTTTTTTGGTCACATTCACATACGGCAACACTTTGGGTGTCAAAGAAGAAGAGAAATGGGAATAGTAGGTAATTTATTTGTTAAATCTACACGTGACTTATTGCTTTTTTATTTATTCGATTGTTTCTGTTCTTCTCACTGTACTGACATTGATATTTCAAGATGCAGACACCTAAATACAGGCGGCTGTATTAATATGTATTTGGATTTTTATAATACAGTGTGTAAAAAAACCGTGCTACAATAAGCATTTGCAATTACTATCTTTTTTTTTACTCGGACAACGCAACGTTCGCGGGACAGATGTCCGGTGCATGTACACCTTTCATTATGAACCAATACACCACCGCGAGTCCGGCGAAAAAAACGTTGTTCTATACGTCCGTTTTTTTCACCCGACAACGGTGTCCGGTGAAAAAAACGGACGTATACAAGCGACCTAATTCTCTTTAAAAATTTAAGTTCAGCTGTTTTTTTTTTTAATAGAATATTATCGATTTGTAATTATCAGTTCAAATCCAGTCTTCAATTAATGATAAATGATTATTATAATTATCACTTTGAAACCTTGTATGTATCTTAATACGCAATTCGGTTCATTATACTCTTCTGGTTCAATTATTTGTAACTCATGTCAATAACCCGAAATCCTATTTAAATTATTATCATTTTGGTAATGACTCTTTGTATTCTATAATGAGGAGTAACAATATCGCTTCTGCTTCGCGACTGTGAATTGTAGTGTGGGCGAGGGCAAACAGCTAGCGACCGCCTTGTGACTGTATCAATGCGAATGCGCGACAGCGTCGCTCCAAAAAGCCGTGAAAGAGAGTTCACGGGCCGATATTAATGATTGTTAGGACGATATATTCGACAAAGATCATAGCATATTCGACTAAACGTTGAAACAAGAGAATTTAAGATAAGTATACGGCCTCGACGAGTGGAGTAACGAAAGCTTAATTGTTAGGGCGTCTGGAGTACTTATCCGGAAGACGCGTGTTCGAGTCCCACTCACAGCTAAACTTTTGAAGTTTTGGCGTAGCAGTCGTTGATCAATAAAAACCAATAGCGACAAAATATTTCTTCTATATTTAAGCATGACACATTACATGAATGATCTTTACAAATTACTAGGACCTTTGATGTCATGGCACATAGTATGGCTAAAATAATAGTGTTTAATGACACCTTACCGTTACAAGTTGATCTTAGACCTATAAATAACAATATGGTAATGATAGATAAGTGCTATCATGACAGTGTGAGACATGAAATTATGGAGCATAATTATTTAATGTAATTTTAACTGTGCCTTTTAATTTGTTTAAGGGGCATTGCGCTGGGTGCGTGACCTAACCGTGACCCCGAAACGTAAAGGGTTATTGAAGGAGCATGGTGTATTTTAGTCAGTTCTAGTCTGATAGTATCATCTGCTCCACCTAAAAAAGGGGTGTTGGAATATTTATTTCGGTAGTATTTGTTGGACATTAAAATCGTCCTGGAGCAATTTTTAAGTATTCGGAAACCCAAGAAAATAACATACGAGAATTTATGAGACTAGAGAGATACAAATATTTAAAACAAGACTAAAATTAGATTAAGTAAGTAGGTGGCCCCGGATCGACGGCGCGTTGTGTTCCACGAGAGCCTCAAAGAGTGTCAGCAAAATGACGGGGCCCCCCTCTAGAGGGCCAAAGCCTGCCGGGGTCGCGGGTCTCACGATTTACCGTGACCCCGGAACGTAAAGGGCTATTGAAGGACACTGTGGATTTTAGTCAGTACGAGTCTGACAATCCCTCCCGCTCTGCCCTGGGTGGGAGGACTCATATGATGATTTTACCACGTTAAAAAAAAAAGTAAGTAGGTGGAACACCTAATTATTAACCTGCTTAATATACTTGAAGTAGGCGTCTTTGAATTTTGTGTGAACATTATTGCATTATTAAAAACTCAGTATAGCGTGGGATATTATCTATCGTTTTCATTTTCAAAATAAATGAAATTGTGAACATGTATTTTGAGAGTTGAAAATAGAAGATGTAAATAAGTACTACTTAATGCTTTTTAAACAAGCTTATTGTAACAAAACGGAACCTTTTAAAAAGTTAACAACATTATTAAGCACCCTTTATACAACGTAACTCAATAAATTGATAATTTTACCCACTTCACTTCTGACTTTTAATAAAAACCTTTTGAAACAACTCGTCTCTCCCTGGACAGTGTCCGATCCGGTACGCAAACAAAGCTTGGAAAAGGTCAATATCGCCATAACTCAGCCTTATGCCCGCTTCATCATACATATACTAGATATAAATCCACTGGATACGTGATATATCATATATTCTATTATGAAACAAGGTCGTTTTCTTGTCTGTTTGTATTAACGCATTGTTCATCTAAGCTTCCTAGGAGATGTTTTCACCATAATTTAGAGGATTTATAGAGGAAAAATTGTATGTAACAAAACGTGTTATCTTTAAAGTGTTTCACAGATTCTATACATGACACTTACAAATAGCTGATAGGTGAAGAATCTAGAAAACTGCCTAAATTGTACGACTTGGCAATCGCACCCAGGTTTTTGTTTTAGCAGCTGCGTTTACGTCCACAAGACCAACGAGTGGTGTACGAAGCTAGGTTTTTTTTGTATTTTATATCTTTATTTTTTCCCACTAACTGCTTTACATTTTTAAGTATTGTATTACAAAAACATTATGAAAATATAAAAAAAAATAAGTTGTATACCATCATCGGGGACAGAGTCCGGGCTACCGGTATTTAGGGCTCTTGAGAGAGGAATCTCCTAACAATATGCGCCCAAAAGTACTGCTTTCTGAATCCAGCTGCCAAACTAGAGCCTCCTCAGATGTTATTTAACATTATCTTTATACTACGAGTAGCATATAACAAAGTAATCTCGATGTTTTCTGAAGTTATAATAAGTAACAAAGCGAAACAGGAACTCGTTGCTAGTACATACGAATCTTCTAGATACAAGATTTATCACATAACACTATTGTTTTCCTACCAGAATCTACTCAAGCAATTATTTATTTACATCGGATAAGTAAATGAGTATTTGGAAGTTACAACTTCCTCAACACGATTGAGTTATGGAAGATGTAATAGTAATTATAGTACGATAGATTGGCAAAATGTGTAATTATTATGGAGTTCTATATAATTAATTTGTGAACTATCTCGTAATTGTTTCTGTTATTTTCGGAGAACCTCTCGACGGCGGTGGATATGTGGATAGTGTTTAGTAAGTTTTGATATGTGGGTCATATGATGTATATAAAGGCAGGGAGGGATTTAAACAATGATCTTTGAAAGTGTCAATTATTTTTGGAATTGCTATTTGGTAATTAGCTGTGTAAACATGGATTGAAATACGGATTTTAAAATGTTTATTTTTTTGGGATGGATTTATGCTCAAAATAAAGAGGTTTTGAAGAAAAAAAGGAGTCCTTTGCCCAGCAGTGAGACACAATATAGGCTAATAAGAAAATATCAAATAAGTCCTCAAGCCTTGTATGGAAATAAAGAGACGGTCTTTTGCTAATACAAAGTCCAACTGAGTAGGTACGGGATGGGTTTCGCTTCGGATGTTAATTCGGTTGTCATTTGCTTTCCAAGCATATTTTTTGATAAATATGCTTGGAAACATGCTGGTCCTGCTCCATAGTACAATATAGGGCTTAAACAGAATCAAACTGGTTGAAATTTGAATGTACACGATGCACACAATATACGCAATTAAGCAGTGTGTGACACACGCTTAATTGCGTATTGCATTGCTTTCACATTATTTATGTCAAATGATGTAATAAAAATATTATAAAACGTTTAAAATAAAGTAAGTATGGAGTTTCTGCGACCTCCCTGACGGCGTCGGCGTAATATGTTACGCCGACGACACGCTCGTCCTGGCGGAGGGAGAGTCGCACCAGGCGGCGGCCGACCTGGCGACGCAAGCGGTGGCGACAGTCGCTCAAAGAATCCGGCAGTTGGGACTCGACGTGGCGCTGCATAAAACAGAGGCCATGTGCTTTCATGGCCGTCTGAACGCGCCACGTTCAGGGTCCCACATTACGGTGGAGGGGGTTCGCATCGGCGTCGGGAGGACGATGAAGTACCTGGGACTCGTCCTCGACAGCCGGTGGAACTTTAGGGAGCACTTCCTACGTTTGGCCCCAAAGCTCAACCGGGCAGCAGGCGCCCTCAGGCGACTCCTGCCCAATCTCGGCGGGCCAAACGCCTCCTG
The DNA here is from genome assembly GCA_943136025.2 of Agrotis puta. NCBI lineage: Eukaryota > Metazoa > Arthropoda > Insecta > Lepidoptera > Noctuidae > Agrotis > Agrotis puta. Next base: position 4,889,017 of record OW964168.2, read on the forward strand.
CCGGAGGCTGTACGCCGGTGTCGTGCGGTCCATGGCCCTCTACGGGGCCCCTGTGTGGGCCCTAAGCATCCGGACGCGACCACTCAAGCTGGTCGCATGCCAGAGGGTCATGGCTATCCGGATGATCCGGGGATACCGCACGATCGCCGGCGAATCAGCCAACCTCCTAGCGGGATTGCTGCCCTGGGATCTGGAGGCGACTGCCCTCCAGCGCGTCTACGAATGGCGCGTGGAGGCGCAGCGCCGGGGCGAATCCCCGCTGCCTCGACAGGTCGAGGCGCGGCGGGAAGAGCTCCGGCGCGATCTCAGGGCAGTATGGAGGGAGCGACTGTCGCAACCGAGGTCCGGGCACGCCGCAATCGCGGCGGTAAGACCCCTCTTTGAGGAGTGGCTGGATAGGCGTCACGGCGTCCTTACCTTCCGCATGACGCAGGTCCTCACCGGACACGGAAGTTTCGGGAGGTTCCTGTGTCTGATAGGGAGGGAAGAAACGCCTGGGTGTCACCACTGCGAGGATCGTCCGGAGGACACGGTGGAGCATACGGTGCAGGACTGCCCCGCTTGGGCAGAGCACCGCCGTGTCCTCACGACGGCGATAGGCGGAGACCTCTCGCGCCCGGCATTGGTCGAGGCCATGCTGCGGGGCGAGACGGAGTGGGAAGCGGTCGCCTCCTTCTGCGAAGCAGTCATGCTCGTGAAGGAGGAGGCGGGCCGCCTGAGGGAGAGGACAGCGTCCTCCCTCCATCCCAGCCGCAGTGGTAGACGCCCACGGCGTCGGACGTCACAGGACGATCTCCGGCCACCGTAGGCGCGGGCATGCGGGCAGCGAGTAATGGGCGACTTGCTGTCCGACCATGGACCATGCCCGGGTCGACGGCGCGTTGTGTTCCACGCGCGCCTCATGGAGTGTCAGCACATTGAAGGGGCCTGTAGAGGGCCAGAGCCTGCCGGGGTCGCGGGACTTACCCATCACCGTAACCCCGGTACGTAAAGGGCTCGTGAAGGACACCGTGGATTTTAGTCAGTACAAGTCTGACAGTCCCTCCCGCCCTGCCCTGGGTGGGAGGACTCATTTGATGATTTTACCACGCAAAAAAAAAAAAAAAAAAAGTATGGAGTTTCTCGCCCGTTCTTCTCCATACAAACCTACTCTTGCAAATGGGTGTAAAATCAATCCTATCCCATCCCATTTCCGTTCATTTTAATATTCGACGTTTAAAAGCGCCTCTTTGATGGGCTGGCTACTTGTAATGAATGATTTGACTTTCACTTTGAGTTTACAACATTCAAAAATGTTTGTGAGATAAGTTTTATGGTTGGCTCAGATATGTGTTGTCATTTGGAAGAATCAGTGAAAGTAATCAGGGACACAATATAGTTTGAGCCACGCGACGGATTTTATTTGAGACCATTTTGTGCTACGACGCCTTATACTGCAGGATTTTACTAGTCAAAGCCTTCAGAGTCGCGGTTTAATCAAATTTCTCTTCTGACGTGATTGCTTAGATATTTTTTGTCATGACTGTATTCTTGAGTGAATCGTTGCAAACTTGAGAGTAACGTAGAACAAGAAAAAAAAACGACGGGTTGCACTCTGGGAGTGCCGGCAGAAGTGAAAACTTGAATAGTAATTGTTGGAAATATCTTGTGAACAGATTTTAGTAAAACTCGCAAAAATGGTTGACTTTTTATTTCAATAATTTTCCAATGTGACGTACATCTTTTATAAACAATGTTACCTAGCAACGAATGTATCCAGCATACAAACTTCTTTAAAAGAAATAAAGTCACACGAACATTCACGCAAGCGCCCTGCGCCGTCCTACGCTTTTTCGATCAGGGTCACGTGTCCTGACGCGAGTGTCCTGACGCGAGTTTAAGATTTTATACCCATTACAGAAAAAGTGCTCAACGCCGCTAAAGAAGTTTTCACTTCAAAAAAACTATCTGCTTTCATGATTTCAGGTATTATAATCGCGTCTACATTAGGGAGGCCCTCACCAAGTACCAAAAAACTCTATTATATAATGCAAAAACTCAATTGTTAAATAAATCCTGTCAATACGTATGGTGTAAGAATGGTAAAGTGTATGCTAGGAAAATCCATAACAGCAAAATTTATTATATTCGCACTTTGCACGATATACAGCAAGTAGAAAAATTATGTTCAACTCGAACCGAGAAACAACCAGAAGGGCCAACTCCATCATAAATCCTCCTATTTTTTCTCTCAAAATCTGTTTATATATTTCTGTTTGAAAGTTACATTGCGATAGGAATATCTATGGACATAACAGTACAAGAAATTTTCAATTGCAATTCAACTAATGATTTTTTTAAACAAATTCCTCCAAAAACCACTTTAAATTTATCATGTTTACATTTTAATATCAGATCCCTCATTAAAAACTTTCCTAAATTACAAACCACCATTCATACATGTAACTATCCACTAGACCTCATAATTCTAACAGAAGTAGGTATTTCTAACAATTTAGTTAACTTGTATAACTTACCTGGATACAAATTGTACTCAAAATTACGTTCGAGTCAAAAAGGCGGTGGCATTATCATGTATGTTCGGAATCATATTAAGTTTACTTTGATCGAACAAAAAACTACTACATTCGAAAATCTTACAGGCTACCTCAAAACAGATTTACATAAGAACGCAGTTGTCACTGCAATCTATAGGCCTCCGTCTACGAATAAAAGTTTATTTACCACAGAGCTCGCTAATCACATCACTAAGTTAGATTTAAAACAAAACTTACTTCTTATTGGTGATACGAACATTAATCTGAAAGAAAGCTCCGCATACAGAGACTCATACCTAAGCACACTAAGCGAACATGGATTGTTGTGTGGAATAACAGATTACACCCGCATTGAGACTAAAAAAGATTTAATTACTAAGTCATGTATTGACCACATATTTGCGCGTTTCCCCACACTACACCCGTTCGCGGCGGTGCTCGATGTCGTACTAGCTGATCATCGAGGCATTATCTTTGCTTGCGGTGACCAGTTGTTTGGAGTTCCTAAGTGCATACAGGTTGTTCCAAGAAAGTCTGTTGACTACAATAGTTTTATAAAGGAACTTAAAGATGTTGATTGGAAAAAAACAAAATGTATGGATTCTCCTAACGAGATTTTAAGCTTTATTTACAAATCCTTTAATGACGCAGAAAAGTCTGCAAGTAATAATAAAACAAGTAAATTGTCTGTTAAGTACTCTAAACCTTTTAAATTACCTTGGATGGATGACAATATTGCTCGGCTCTGTGATAAAAGAGACAAATTGTTCAGAGATTGGAAAGATAATTTAAAAAATAAAATTAGAATATAATAGAATTAGAAATAAAATTCATAAAATATTAGAAAACAAAAGAAATAAATATTATATGCAACATATTAGTGAAAATTCAAAAAACCTAAAAAAAATGTACAGTATTTTAAATCAAATGTTGGGAAGGACGACCTTGTCGCTTGATACGGCCATCCTTAGGGCTTTTGATGCGCAGGGAATTACTACTAAAACAATTGCAGACAACTTTGCGAATTGTTTTGACAGAGCGGTTAAAGACATAGTTCCTAATTGTAATATAAAAATAACAGACCCTAAAGGTACACGTGTACCTCTGGATTCTAGTATGCTGTTTAAAAAAGCTTCGAGTAGCAGTGTTCATAAAATAATTAAACAACTAAACTCAAGAAAAGCTCCAGGCCCAGACAATATTAAAGTTTCTCATATTAAAATGATAGGTGATAGTATATCTGACCCTATTGCTGACTTGATTAATCGAAGCATTGAAAGTGGTCTATACCCAGATGATCTAAAGGTAGGTTGCGTAAGGCCAATTCATAAAAGGGGTAAAAAAAACGATTACTCAAACTATCGTCCAATAACACTGCTCTCGTCTATTGATAAAATAGTTGAGAAGTATGTTTGTGAACAAATTCATGCATTTTATAGGCAGCACGACGTTATAAATCGGTATCAATTTGGCTTTCAACAGGGCAAAAGCACCTCAAACCTCCTGTCAAATTTCACCGACGAAGTCAACAAACATCTTAATGACAAAAAATATGTTCTTGCTCTCTTTATTGACTTCTCACGTGCTTTTGACACATTAATACATAATCAGCTTATTGATAAAATAAACGACTGTGGAGTACGTGGTCCATTACTCAATTGGTGTAAAGATTATCTCAAGAATCGAACCTTTACTGTAAAAATTGATAACACATGTAGTGAACGCATGAATATTACCGAAGGAACAGCTCAAGGTTCAGTCTTAGGCCCCCTGCATTTTTTGTCATATGTTAACGACATGAATAACTGCATCACAAATAGCAAATGCTATCAGTTCGCGGATGACACTTGCCTAGTTACTGCTAATAAAAATCCCCAAATAGCATGCGAATGCCTACAACACGATCTGGATGCTCTAACAAGGTGGTGCCATGATGCTGGCCTAGTGCTTAATGCAGCCAAAACGAAATTATTGATTATTAAATCTCCGTATGTTAGAAAACTACCCTTAGGAAGTTTAATAGCTCATGATCATACATGCTTGCATGCTGTCAATGCGATCAATAATTGTAACTGCCCACAAATAGATGTCGTCAATAAGCAAACATATCTTGGAGTAATTATAGACGATAAGTTTAACTGGAGTTATCACATAGAGCGTGTTTGTGATAAACTTCGGCAATTTCTTGCTAATATCACAATACTTAAAGATCGCATCCCCTTCAAAGTTAAACTTATGCTATATTATGCACTGGCGGAATCCTACATCCAGTATGGTCTTAGTAGTTATGGTCGAACCTTCAAAACATATCTTGACAAAATTTTCAAAATTCAAGTTCAAATTCTAAAAACGCTTGCGTCACCCAAAATTAGAAAACAATTTCATGACGATATAAATGGCCTCTTCAAACACTGTAAAGTCATACCAGTACATACACAAATTAAAATTTTATTATTAAGGGAACAATTTTTTAATGAATCTTTAAGAAACACAATCGAACACCCTGTATGCACACGGGCCGCTTCTGAGAATAAGCTTCGTACACAGCGCGCAAACAATACGTATGGTGAACGAACTACTGCGTATATTATACCGAGACTTATTAACAGTCTACCCTCCGAAATAAATAAATGTATAACTCATAAAAATATCAAATTTAAACTAAGACAATATTATTTAAGTGTTATCTAATGATGTAGGTATAGTTTTTCAAAAGTCTTCTTTGTTTCTCTCTTGCAAATACATTATAGTATATAGGGAATGATAATTGATGTATTTTGTCTTTGTCTTATGCGATCTTTGTTATTAGTGTGTTAACTATTGAAAAAGACTCTTGATAGCACAAGTCTAAACCTCTGTGGTTTTTTTGGTTGCTATTATTAATTAATATTCTGTAATTTGTTTTTTACTAATAAATTAAAAAAAAAAAAAAAAAAAAAAAAAAAAAATCAAGAAGGCGCCGTAGCTGAAGCAGAGATAGTTATAGCTAAGTAGCTGATAATATCGCCTCGATTTAGTCGCATTGGCTGGCATAATAATAAAGAGGACTGTATACTGCATATGGGGAACACTTTTGTCTAGTTGTAAGACCACGCAAGATACCAAAACAGGCCAATTAAAAGTTGGAATCTGGGTTTAAGGGTTCGTTTCATTTATTTTTGTAGTACTATAACACTGCGTCTATGAGTGGCGCGTGATTGAAGGACACCGTGGATTTTAGTCAGTACAAGTCTGACAGTCCCTCCCGCCCTGCCCTGGGTGGGAGGACTCATTTGATGATTTTACAACACTAAAAATAAAGTGCTATAACATTAATAGGAGAGGAGGTCGTGGCTAAATAATTACTGCCGCACAGGCCGATCTTCCGGGTTAAGCCGCGCTTGCCGAGGTGTCCCTTTGTGCCTATTGGCCTTGTTTTGTTCTGTCTCCTGCTTGACATGGAGGGTAGTGGAAACAAATTATTCCTACTCCTCCATTTTTCTTTTCAGATTCATTTCGTTGCAGGATCCAAGAAAGGTAAATTCATTCTCCGGGACACGTCGAGCTTCATTATCTCGTCGCTTTTCTGGTGTTTGCTACCGTTGATTCTGGCTTTCAGGAGTTGCAGTGGTTTGGGAATAGTGTGGTGGGTTAAAAAAAAGTCGTTACTGTTAGTCAGAAAGCTCATAAGTCTGACAACCAGTCTTACCAAGGTGACTCCAATATAGTTGGGAAAAGGCCAGACCGATTATGAGTGCTATAACATCAATAATAATCATGTTATAGCACCAACAGAAACACCTACAGATTTTGTAAAAATTTCAACTGTTTCCCTATTACAGAGAGGAGGCTTGCGCCCCAGCAGTGGGAACCGTAGGCTGATGATGAACCTATTACGGGTCATGATATACAGCCCTCTCACAGATAGCGAGGGCATATAAAATGGGTCCCTTTTTTTTACGGGGTAAATCATCACATGAGTCCTCCCACCCAGGGCAGAGCGGGAGGGACTGTCAGACTCGTACTGACTAAAATCCACGGTGTCCTTCAATAGCCCTTTACGTACCAGGGTCACGGTAATTCGTGAGTCCCGCGACCCCGGCAGGCTTTGGCCCTCTACAGGGAGCCCCGTCACTATGATGACACTCCTTGAGGCGCGCGTGGAACACAACGCGCCGTCGACCCATATAAATAGGGTCCCTACGGGTACAGAACTTTTAAAAGGTCTTATAGGTCCTGTCACGAAATTAAATGTTCTTTTGCTTATGTTTTACAGAGTATTTAGTACAAAAGAAAATAATAATAAAACTAACAAACCAAAACATTAAAGTAAATAGCAAAAGTATTTCAACAAAGAATAAGAAACACTTAAAATATCTACGCTTGAAAACGCAAAGAACATCCTCACAAAATTATGAAAACGGCTTTTAAAAATCACAACCAACATTTTGACATGAAAATTAATTACGGAAGAACGCAATTTCTCACAAAAATTGCTTGGCTCTTCCGTCGCGGCCGTGATAATCTTCACGGGATTGAATTTTAATGGTGTGCTAATGTATTTTTTCAACTTACTTTATTTGTTGAAGTAAATTAAATTTTAGTTTATATATTTTTCTATATTATAGGTTTATTTAACTATGCATGATGACAATATATAATGATTAATAGAACAGGTAAATAACCCCTGAAAGGGGTGCGTCTATAAGTTTTTCATATTGTTTGTAAGTTGTGTTAGTACAATGTGGGTAGACGCCCACGGCGACGGACGGCAGACGATCTCCGGCCAGCGAAGGCGCAGGCATGCGGGCAGTGTGTAATGGGCAACTCGCTGTTCGACCATGGACCATGCCCGAGTCGACGGCGCGTTGTGTTCCACGCGTGCCTCAAAGAGTCTCAGCAGATTAACGGGGCGCCCTCTAGAGGGCCAAAATCTGCCGGGGTCGCGGGACTGTACGAATTACCGTGACCCCGGAACGTAAAGGGCTATTGAAGGACACCGTGGATTTTAGTCAGTACGAGTCTGAGAGTCCCTCTCGCTCTACCCTGGGTGGGAGGACTCATTTGATGATTTTACCACGTAAAAAAAATGTTGTGTTAGTAGAATGTGGGGATAGGATCCACCTCTGAGCGGTCTACTCCAGGCAACGGCACCACAGGCTTCTTTGTCACATGCGTCGAGAGCAGAAGGGACTGTCAGACTTCACTGACTAAGAACTACCTTGTTCTTTCAGTTGTCCTTTACGTTCTAGGGTTGCCGTAACCTTTTCAAACATCACCGGGTGTTTGGTAGGCGTTTGCCATATCAGGCCCTGTCAGTTTGTCGATAGCTCCTTTAAAATCACTGAAGGCCTTTTATTGAATATACGTCACTTTATTGTCATTAATAAACATGTAGCATTCCAAGATAAATTAATTTTAACAAAGTCTTTTAATATTAGTATGTCCCAAGTTGACATACAATAAATTATTGTGGATAAATTCTGTAATCTGGGTTTATCTCTGTTATAAATGGTAAGAAGACATTAACTTGGTTGGCAGGCGAGATTAGCTTTGGATTTTGAAATCTCTCTTTGGTCAGAAAGGACAGAAAAGACTGTCAGATTCATACAGATAAAAATCCAAGGTGTTCAATTGCCCTTTACGTTGCAGGCTCACAGTTACCTGGTTAGACAATCCGGCGGTCCCGTCAGTTTGCTGACAGCTGTTTGGGGCGCACGTGGAACACGACGCGTCGTCGATCCGTGCATGGTTCCTGATCGGACGGCGAGCTACCCATTACTTGCTTAAGACGCTCGCATTCCCGTAAGTCGCGATTTTATTGTTAGTCGAGATCTAGCATGGTGTAGCCATGAGGAATTGTGTTTTCCTCTTGGTGTAATCATATGGGAACGAGTACTATCACGTTCTTACTGCTGGGAATCAGACTTCCTCTCTGATCTAGAGTAGGTCCACCATACCAGGGCTTGGCTCTGAATTGTGACTTTTTACTCCGATTTTCTTCATAGTTCAAAACTATGAAGATGATATATATGAACAGTGATATTGGAGTATATCACTGCCCATATATCATCTCAATAAGAAAAGTATCAAAAGTGGGTTTGAACCCCCGACTTACGACACGTACCAACGTTTATTGTCTATTGGGAAAAATAATAATATAATTTAGTCTTATACACTAATAAGACCGTGCCTCGGAAAGCACGTAAAGCCGTTGGTCCCGGCTGTCATTTGTAGATCTTTGACAGTCGTTGTTACTGTTAGTCAGAAGCTCTAAAGTCTGACAACCAGTCTTATCAGGTATCGTATAACCCAGTTACTGGGTTGTGGAGGTCCGATAGGCAGTCGTTCCATGTAAAATACTGATATTCAGCTGCATCCGGTTTGACTGAAAGCCGACCCCAATATAGTTGGAAAAAGGCTAGGCAGATGAGATGAGTCTTATAGACTAAATTATATTATTTTTTACGTTATTTCAAAAAAAAAATGAAAATCAGACAATTTCATTCCATACATTTATTCTAATGCTTTCTTTGTTATACAGTGTGTGGTTTTTGATAATGGTGTATTAATTTTAAGAAACAAATAAGTACAATAATTTTAAAATTGTCATTACAGTGTTTCAAGATCTTCGGACAGTTCAAAGAAGTTGACAAAAGGGGCAATTAGTCAATATTCGTAAAGTTGTTTTGTTAAATTTAAGTTCAGTTAATTCCAACTTTTGTCCCACACTGAAAGATCCCTGTAATACGACATCATTACAGTATTTTTTATAGTTATTTAAGTCAAAAAGTAATTCCAAGGAAACTGTCGGTATATAAAAGATTACATGATAATAATTTTCGAAGTACATTATACATTTAAAATACACGAAAAACACAAAGTGACTAGAGTTTGACTCCAATCTGGTTTGGCACCTTTATGCTATATAGACATTATTATATCTAATAAATGTTTTGAACATACAATAATTATCCACTTATTAACACAATGACGCATCGAGATTTAGGATAGTTCGGACATCCAATTCTGTATGTGGAGCCATTTTTTGAGATTGAATCTATCCGAAATGAAATTCTCGTTCTAAATCTGGACCGTATTTGATGAGACTAAAATTGTAAGTCGAGACTAAATAACCACCAAATTGAGTCTATTTTCGAGACTAAGCAATGACTGTTCAGATCAGTTCACGTATTGCCGACCATTCATTAAATAAATATGTCTCCGACCTCTCCGTCGAAATCCTTCTCTGGTTTCTTGTAGAAAAAACCATGAAAATCGGTTCTGTCTGCCTGTATGTTCGAAACAAACATACACACTTTGGCGTTTATAATAATTAATATTAAGTATACTAGCGAGCAAAAGTATGGAGTCACGTACTCGGATTTCGCGCGGTCTTGAATACTTGAATTTTAAAAATATTATGAATTATACTTGTGTGAGAAAATCTCTTTCCAAAATCTCGATGTACCATTTGTTCGCCCAGACACTGTACTTACATAATACCTATATACAACACGTTTGGTTCAAGAGATCAAGAACGTCGTACAAAATAGTAGACCGAAAATGTAGATACCATTCTAAATAGTCCCTGTATCTTGTTCGCTACTTTACTTTACAATAAAACACATCTCATTCGTTTAATCACAATTTATATAAATCAAACGAAGGTCTCTTAACTTTTGAATGTTTTGGTAATTTTTTCAAGTTTTGGACGGGCAAGCACGAGTGCGCTAAGTAAACATCAAGTAAATACTTCGATTTTAAAGTTGATTTTTTTTTTCTATAAGATTTTGTGAATATTCTGAATTTATTATATGTACAATGATAGAAATCGTACGCTTTGCCAAAATATACACCTACATGCCAAAAGATACTATTATTTTCGATTTAAAAAAATCAGTATATTTCATTTTCGTTTACGTTACTCACTCATGCTAGCGTCTTAGAATCGCTTTTTCAAGCATAAGGCTGAAGCTACATTAGGCCGCCACGCGATCTGCGACACATGAGTGATTAACACAAATAAATGAATGCTTACGTATATGGCTACACCGAACATCAGCGATACCACGTGTAATCTGTTTCGCTCTTCCAGTCGCATCGCAAATCGCTGTCTAATGTAGCCTCAGCCTAAGAGTCAATCACACTGAGACGCGACGCTGCGCGCTCATTTTGATAAACGAAAGACTTAAAATCTCTAACTCTATTAACTAATTACCGATGATGTGACGCAGTACGACGATGCGTTCTGATTTAATAGCGACTCAAAATGTAACTTTACTTATTAAACGAGAAGGTACATATTTCCAGTATGGTCGATTCACGTCGCGTCGCATCGCGTCTCAGTGTGAATTGACCCTTAGTGTTAAGGTGAAATTCGCTGTTTCTATCTATTTCACAAATTTTCTTACTGGAAAATAGTTTCGTGGATTGTAAAAAAGCAAGACAATATTATTTTAGAATAATTTCCTGCCAATGAATTACACAGCCACACAAAAAACACATAGTACACATTTTCAGGCCCCAACGTCAGAAACTTCATTATTGGGTTTAAGGGTTATGTTGGTAAGGGGTTATAAGGTTATGTAGTTATGGGACTATGAGTTATGTAGTTATTTAAGCAAGAGGTCATCGAGCTACTGTAATATAGGATTACAAGGTTTTAAAGCCATGCATACGGTTAGCAGTTTACCCAAATATAGCAAATTTGAGGGTATATTTTGAAGTTATGGCCGAATCCAGATGTACTGGAATAAAACCGAACCCCAGATTCGGATTCAGCGACCCCAAAAACATATAGTACAGATAGTGAGACCTAGAGGTCAAAAAAAAAATTGTGTGGCTGTTTATTAATACTGTATTCACTTCGGTTTCTCTAGTTCGTTTTCTTTATCTTTTATCATTTACGGTACTCTTAAAACAAAATGGCAGTAGTTTTTATTGCTTTCCTTGGAAAAGGTCAACAATTATAATAAACTTCCATATCTCCATTAAATTCATATACAACTTAAAAGTAGTACTTTTATCAATTCGATTTCATATTAATTTTATCGTAACCAATTCGTTTATGTCGTCTTAATACTAAAATAGTTCACACTTATTAAAATTACACAGTATACATGTACGTACATATAAAATATTCAATATTAGACATTGTATGAAAGATCATATTCTGGAAGAATACGCAAACTATGGATCTCGATTCCGATTCAGAATTGAAACCACAGTGTGAAGAACATCAGTAAACGAACAACCCTTTTCTGAATCCAAACACGGGGTTTTAGTATTGTCTATTAAACTATACACATGCTAAAGAAAACCAGTTGTCAGTTGTCTCAAGGAAGCGTTGGATGTATGTAAACGCTTTGAATGTGTGTGCGTTTTTGCGCTTGAACAAATAACTTCTGTATTTTATTCAGATGTGCTTGTGATTCCATGATGACTGTATTCACCGAATTCGAGATTCATACCTAGAAATTATAATAGAATACAGACTTTGGTACATCTTAAGTCTACAAGAAAGTATCTTCACGTCTTCTTTGTGGTGGATGGCAGTTGTTATTGATTTGTTGGTCTGGCAGGTGGAGACGAACCTTCTTAGAGTTTGTACTGTTGCACTGATGCAGACGCTGCTTCGGGAACTTCACGCTGTCGTCCTTTAACTGGGTGGGAAGACAGAGAAAATTGATAAATTTTAAAGTTCTCATCTGCATCCGATTAGACTGGAAGCTGACCACACCAGGCAAAGAGTAGTACGATGTATCAGTTTACAGTTAAATGCCTATTCCATCAGGATAATTATTTTATATAATAATTATTCCTATTCCATCACAAATATTTGTGGATAGTCCATTGAAAAGTTATATTTGTCAGAGGATGCAGTTTTATTTTTTAAGTTAAAGTCAGGTTTAAAATGTAACATTTCAATGGAGTTATGACTTGTTGTAAGCCTAGATAATGTAGAGCATTATAAAAAGTATCTTCGCCGCCGATTGGCTATCGTTAATCAATGCTTTACTTTTAAAGTAACATGATTAGCGTGATTTGATCTTTTGAACGAATTCAAATCCTCGAAAGCAAATGACATGGCCGGATTCTGCCCTCAAAATCCATCCAGATTTCATAATGTACATTAATAACTATTATATGATAATTTCTTCTAAAATAAATAAAAAATAGTAGCAACAATTACATTTCTCTAAAACAGGCGAGGAAAATTCCCATAAAATAAGTGTGTGAATTGTTTTTTGTGTGATTTGATTCATTGCTAGGAAGAGACAATTGCATCGACGATTGGATACACGCATAAGACAATCAGTATACCTGTGTAAACTATGCTTGATGGTCATATTGAAATACCTATAAAACGACTGTGACTGCCAGAATTGTATGTTAATGATCTTATCATTAGGATAACTACCACTTTTCGAATAGCGCGCGTCTTGACGCGACTCACATACCACTTTATAAATCGATAAAATATTTAAACGTGCGTATCCAAATGTCCTGGAGTTATTATGACGTTTCTGCGACAGTTAAACTTAACAGTCAAAACTGTGCATGTCAAAACTGTGTCTTGCGTTGATCTTATCACTCAATACTGTGTTCGTTACTGCATTGGATTTTGGATATTTAAACTCGACCTCACGCTTTCGTTTATTGGAGTTGGAAATCGGACAGTTGGGTGTTGTTGCCATGTCATGACATTGCTATGGTATTTGGGCTGGGCCAGGCACCAAACAAATATAAGGGCACCAGCCTCTTTTCTTGACAATATTTTGTTGACTTTGAAGATGAATAGGAAGATGATGATGACCTTCAAAGTGGATGAAAACATTGAATGTGTTTTGTCTGAGTAATTGCAATCATGTTTTTTTTAAAGGACCTATAAAACAAGTAGAACACAATTACATGAGTACATAAATAAAAATTCAAATATCATTTAAGTGTTTTATTGTATAACCAATTGTGTATTTCTTTTTTGCAAAGTCTCTCTAGAGAAATCATAATATTCAGAAACATCTGTAAGAAAAAGGCAAACATAATAACTGAGCATTAACCTCACAAAACTGACCACTCTCTAGGAAGAAACAAATCTAATACGTACCTAGTAAATAAATGGCCTTTATATCTATTGATAACACCATCTTTTATTGTTATTGTTTCGCCTCCGACTCATTGCTATTCAAAATGTTCAGGCACATTTTTTAAAATCCTATTTATGATATCTCTCGCTTCTTCTCTGTTCATCAAACTTAAACTATTGTAACTACAGACCTGTAAGCTTTATTATGAGGTACTGTATGTCGATGTACATGAATATTTTTTGTCAGGACAATGCTCTCTACAAATTCCGGCCATGTCCTTTGGGTTGCGACGATTAGATATAGTTTGAAAACGTTTTTGCCATAAACACTTACAAAGGCGTCGGGGACTCCAATATAAAAATTAATACTCTAGGGCATCAATCAATTCCAGTCAAAGTAATAAAACAGTTGGTTCGCAAGTCATGAGAATTTTTAATTATCGCCAAATAAATTTCAAAGTTGAAATAGACGAGAAGAAATTGCTCGGGGCGAGTATTGAAGTGAAAGATCTTGATAATGTTGAATGTGGTGATGAAATGGTATCGTTCGTTAAAGATTAGGTATTATTCTGATTAAAACTGAACAAATTTGTTGCAATTTAAACAATGTCACATGAACTACGTACCTATTATCAATATTACCAAGCACGTGTGTGTGGAATAATCTCAGCTTCTTCTATTATGTTTTACAAAATTCATTTCAGCTAATTTCAGCTTTTTTTTTAAATTAATTTTATTTTATCCAATTCATAAATCAATCAGACGGAAAACAAACTGATCCTGTAAGTGTTTCGTTTTGAGGCAAGGAACCTTAATAACAACCGTGATAGGCAGTAGGCCACCACTAACAACAACTTTCTGGTCCAAAAAACCTCCCTTTTTGACGAAGGAGCAAGAACTTTCATGTATTTTCCTCACACTACTGTACGAATACTCGTATTTCTCAACAAGTATTTGCACACAACAGCTCAATAAACCGGAAAATGATATTCCGCTAATGATGTGTTAGCGAAACTCATGCTAAAGTATCTACCTATCTATACTCGTACTCTATACATGTTCTTTGAACTATCACGCGAATAGTTCTACGTGATAGTTTCCGCCGCCTAAGAATATGCGCCACGATTTCTGCGAAGTTTCACGCTTGGCGTGATACTCGCTTGCAACTGAATCACGCTCGGTCGCACGTGACTGCTTCTGAAAACATCCCGGATTCTCGATACTCTATATTCCCGCGACACCCTGATATGCTTCACTGAAAACGCAACCTTGTGAACCAACATATGGGTGAATTAAAATAATATTTTGCGTGTTCACTTTCAGATAATGATGCGGAACTAATGTTGATAAACTAATTCTCTGCTTCTTTTGTTGTGTGCGCACATAGTTTGTCAATGCCAATTCTTTTGACAATGCAACCATATTTATTTACGTTATTGCTAATGAGTTTTTCGAATATGTAGATAGAATTCTCCAAAAGCCTTCAAATTGGGTGCAGTTTTAACCTAATTGCTGATGAAGTACTGTTTTTCTACCTAGATTTTTGTTCAAAAACCATCGCAGAACATCTAGACCACTCGTAGGTCTGCACTGTAACCTATATGAGAAACGGTAATTTTTTTATTGATAGTTTCCCATTTGACTACTATCTCGCCTGATGGTTAGCTAAGATCTGGTCGATAGTGAAGCACGCTTGCCTAGAAGTAACCTATTTACTTTTGACTTGAAGACTCGTCAAGGATACTTACTCGTATGGTCAGTTCATGCCTGGTTCGCCTGTGTGAGGATGTCAACAGTTCCGTGTGAGCCCGGGATTCGTTCCCGGCAGGACTGTCGCTCGCTCTCATCCAGCACCACAGCCACTTGTATGGCGGAATGTTCCTGTTTAAGAAAATATACTTTTACGCTAGTACCACACTAACGAGAAATGCCGGTAATAGGGTAGTTTACTGCATAAATAAATTGAAAATCTGTTTAGTTCGTTAGCTAGAGTATTGAAAAATAATACGTATTTTTTGTTTTATAAATCTATGATTATTGGCAAAGATAAAACGCTTCGAAATTCGGGAGTGGCAGCTTTTGAAATCATAACACCTTTTTTTTTTTTGCGTGGTAAAATCAAATGAGTCCTCCCACCCAGGGCAGGGCGGGAGGGACTGTCAGACTTGTACTGACTAAAATCCACGGTGTCCTTCACAAGCCCTTTACGTACCGGGGTCACGGTAATGGGTAAGTCCCGCGACCGAAATCATAACACCTGTAAAATTATATCGACCGACTGATGTTTTGTGATTTTTAGAAGAGTTTTATCTTCGTCAATTTTGGTTTACGTAACAAAAGAAAAAAAACGGGACAAATGTTTTTTGATGATCTATTTTCTAATTATTATTATTTTGATTGAAATAGCCTATATTATCGTGTTAATGGACGTTTAAGAGAACATTTAAAACTATAATTGAGAAAATCATCGGGAAATTTAAATGCCGAAAGATGACCTACAAGTAGATACATATTTGTTCTGGATCTGGGTGTTTCAGTATATGAATTTAAATGTTTGTAAACGCACCCACGATACAGGAGGAATCCATTTTCCTCTTGTGCCGTGGGTGCGTCAATCTGGGGCAAAGTATAAAAAAAAGTTAAGAAGTTACTAGAATTTGTTGGATGCAAGAACCACTGCACCGATCGACTTGTCGCCAATTGGGTTGACGATGATGATTCAATATATTTCATTGTTGTCCGAGAATGAATTGCCTCTTTGTGGTGTTAATCCGTACCTGTTTTGGTATGACATTGACGTATACCATGCCGATTTGAAATGAGGGTGTAACCTAAATACGTGGCGGTTTTTAGGCGTGTTCAAATTTTGTGACTTGCTGAAATTACTGTCAGCCAGAAAAGGGTTGAAATTAAAGTAAATTCCACGAAAACTTACAAATACGACTAAAACAGATTAGTACCTATTTAAATTATTTCAAATCTACCGGCTTAATTAATTCCGTAAAGAAAGTTGCGGAGCACACACCAAATCACAATTTCATTTCATTTAATGTGTACGTTAAAGCCAAAAATGTTTCTCAAATGTTTAATTAGTAGATACCTTCAAAATTTTGTGTTCAGAATGTTTGACTTAATTCCGTTTCTATAATAAAGTTATAATTTAATTTTGTGCTTATAATAGAAATGTGATGAAATGTTGACAAAAAGATTTTTCGCTTTACTTTACTTTCGTTTTATTAATAAGATTTTTGTAAAAATTTCAAGTTGTGGAAGTTACTTTGGGGGATTTTCTGTAAATAAGTTGGTGAGATGACAAAGTATAAAACTCACTGTACTACCAAGGTACAGTGAGTTTTTTCTCGTAGCAAGCAAAACATAATAAACCAGAAAAACAAATGAGTTTTACGTTTTCAAGACCTATTTCTTACTTTTTCCTCGGTTTTATCTCTAGCTTACTGCATTACATTGCGTGTGACTCTAAGACTGATGTTATTGTTAAGTATGTCACACTTTGACATGGTAGTTGCATTATATAAGTACTAAATGATAACATAACAATGACTTTTTTTTTTTTTTTTTGCGTGGTAAAATCATCAAATGAGTCCTCCCACCCAGGGCAGGGCGGGAGGGACTGTCAGACTTGTACTGACTAAAATCCACGGTGTCCTTCACGAGCCCTTTACGTACCGGGGTTACGGTGATGGGTAAGACCCGCGACCCCGGCAGGCTGTGGCCCTCTACAGGCCCCGTCAGTTTGCTGACACTCCTTGAGGCGCGCGTGGAACACAACGCGCCGTCGACCCGGGCATGGTCCATGGTCGGACAGCGAGTCGCCCATATGAAGACATTGACCTTACTGCCGAGGTTGTTCAGAAAGGTCGGGAGCGTGGACCAACCGTCGGCGGCGTGCTAATATGATCAGTTGTATGTATGTGGCCAAAGGGAAAAGTGAGTAGGTATGTGACAATCGTAGCAGGTGGCGCTCCGTGGTTTTTGCCTCACAAAATCACGCGTTTTATCGCAAGGGGGGAAAAAGGTTGAATTAATGTATGTATAATAAACAATACCTCAAAACCTAAGTCTCGTCGTCATATTAAACAAGGCTTTAAAGAAGCAACAGATAGTTACTTAAAGCGTACTAAAATAAGACTTTATGACTAAAGCATAAACCGTTTAGTGCTTAAGTGCATTTTGACGTCACTGACTTAAATTGAGTACTATGTTAGAGCCAAGATGGCGTCGTTAAAGACCCATTGTTGTTTTTAAAAGGCATTTTTGAGCGTAAAAAGCTGTTCTTGTCATATTTATGAAAGCGGGCATTCCTGAAAAACTAACCAGCTTTTGTTTTTGTACTAAATGTGGGTAGAAAATGTGGTTTTTATTTAAGGGTGTTGTAGATTTTCGTAGTTATTGTTTTGGTTTATTAGAGCAATAAAGTTGTGTAAACTTTAAATAGTGTAAAACCTTTTTCATGGAGAAAAAATCCTTTTAATTACTAAGTTTTTAAATCGATATAATTTTGATACATTGATCATAAAAGTAAGAAAATAAAGATTAGGGTAAAGACATTCAGACTTCTTTTAGTACTTAATTTATACATAAATAAACGAAGCTCTCATTTAGGACCGCTACAGAAAAAAATAAGCTTTTCATTTTTATTTCATTATTAAGTAAATGACTGTAGGTACTTTTTAAGCAAGCCCTCTTAATTTTGTGAAGAAAATTTTCAGTGCAAATTGGACTAGAACTAGAGAAAATTAAGGAACTTTGAAGGAAATGAGCTTAACATGATAAATAGCAAATTCATTGTTTTAAGCGAAGAAATGGAATAAAACAATGATTAATTCTGACATTATCGAATGTTTTGTTTTGTTTTTTGATCGATGGTACTTATTTTGAACTTGTTTGTGTTATGTTAATTGATAAAAGTTGTTAATTGATTTTTTGCTTGTCTAAACTTAGTTTTGTACGATTTAACGTTTTATTTAAACACATTTAATTGTATTTTATTTGTGTTGTGGTTGCGTAATTAACAGTTCAGTATTAACACAGTTTCAATGTTTTTTTATAAATATTCGAAGGTCTGATTCTATGATCTAATTTTCCCATTACATATGCCTTATTTTTTATCGTGGTAAAATCATCAAATGAGTCCTCCCGCCTAGGGCAGGGCGGGAGGGACTGTCAGAATTTACTGACTAAAATCCACGGTGTCCTTCAATAGCCCTTTACGTACCGGGGTCATGGTAATTCTTAAGTCCCGCGACCCCGCCAGGCTTTGGCCGTCTACAGACCCCGTCACTATGCTGACACTCCTTGAGGCGCGCGTGGAACACAACGCGCCGTCGACCCGGGCATGGTCCATGATTGGACAGCGAGTCGCCCGTTACTCGCCGCCCGCATGCCAATTACATATACCTATATAATTATGGTTCGGTTATTTCCCAAAGTATTGAAAATGTTATTTAATAGAGCATTTATGCATTCAAAAGCGTGTGTAAACCTTATAAGATAAAGACACATGATCTTTATTAACAGGCCACATCTCAGGAAACCCGTACCATTATCTTGGGAAATGTGTAAATTATGCGAGTTACTTATCATTACTTTCTCCACAGAACATTTTTTACGCTAAACATTTTCAGTATTAGCGAGATTACTTTAATAAAGGTTCATTTTATAAAAGTATCTTATTTTATACTAAGACTTGGCTCGGAGTGATTGTAGGGTGTTTTTTTTTTTTATTTTGGTTTAGCTGTTTGTCACCTTTCTCAAGTTTGGAGGGATTAGTGTCGAGATCATAGCATTTTTTAAAATTTCCTTCGAAAATAGTTCTTAACCTCTCGGGAGATTTATAATTGAAAATGATAAAAATCAACGTCCAATGAGCGACTGTCTGTTATGTACAGACGTGTGTACGTAAGGCGCTGGGGCGTTTTCGCTTATGTACACCCGGGTGTACGTAACGCGCCCGAGAGGTTAGTTAAATCAACAGCGAGATTTTGTCACTATTTTTGCCCTGGTATTTTGTAAATCCAATAACCTTCAAATATTGCGCAGTTTGTATAATTTTACATTCGGCCACGTGAAATTATGAAATCATGGGATACCAAAAAGTCAATTGACTAGATCACCTACTTCAAAAGTATATTGAAATTTTTCTTTTACATATTATTAATGTACGCATAAAATGACAACAATAACGCCAACTGAAGAAGAGTGCCATTTAAGTATAAATCGTTTTCTTACACTGGGATTTTTTCCTGTGTCACGGGTGCGTTTATGAACATTTTAACTCACATACACCAAGACCCAGACCAGGAACAACTACTTGTTGACCATATTTGGTCCGCACGGTTATCGCAGCAGTCCAAACACCCAACCACTGCGTCAACCGTGCAGTCAAATTGCTTATCAATAAACCCTTTCTCAAACAGACAGGCGTGGCGAATGCGAAGCGAGGCGTTGTTATTGGTAATGTATGGAATTGTTTGAATCCAGTCACATAGAAAAGCGAAAGCGATCCGATAGCGTGACCGAACCGATGCAAAGACATGGGGAAGGCGTATTTGCTCTGTTTGACGTCGTTCATAAAAAGCCAGCTAATACAACTACCACGCCTCGCTTCATCCAGTTTGATGTCTCGTATCGATTCGTTATCGCTTCGGACTCGATCCGGTTCGCTATCGCATGTCTGTTCGACAAAGGCTAAACATTTTCTAGCGTTATAAATGCATGTAGCAGACATTTTTAAATAAGAACGGGGTCATTCTTACAAGATAGAAAAAAAAATAACAGTTTAAAAAAAGAACTCACCTGAGGCTAAGAAATATCCTGTTAGAGAATATGAAGTATATGACGGGGTTAGCTGCTGAGTTGAGCGGAGCTAAGCTTTGTATGAGCGAGGCGATAGCTATGTTGCCCTGCGTATCAGGAACGTAGCCGTATACTTGCAGCAGGTCGAAGATCATGTACGGAGACCAGCATAGGACGAACACTGGAACAAAGGTTAAGTTAGTAGAGGAATAGGGCCATACACCGGGACCGACACCGGGACCGACACCGGGACCTGCGGGGTACCGGGACTGTAAGTAAAGGTAACCGTGATATGAACAAGGTGGAGTTTTAGTCAATTAGAATTTGACAGTCCATTCCGCTCCGCTCTGGGTGGAGGACCACTTACATGTGATGACATTGCTGTACAAAAAAATAATAATAGCATAGCACAATTCTGGATATATGATTTCGCTCAGTCTTGAATGAGAAATAGAAACGTTCCGAGCGTGTGAGGTTTTTTTTTTTTATCGTGGTAAAATCATCAAATGAGTCCTCCCACCCAGGGCAGGGCGGGAGGGACTGTCAGACTTGTACTGACTAAAATCCACGGTGTCCTTCACTAGCCCTTTACGTACCGGGGTCACGGTAATCCCTTGAAAAAAATGAATGACACGGCGGATATGTATTCATTCAGTATTACGGAGTGATTCAGGCTAAAAATAATAATGCTTATTTAAAAAAAAAATATGTGGGACATGATCATTCTTTATTAATAACTAGCTTCCGCCCGCGACTCCGTCCGCGCGGATGTCGGTCTTCGCGTGGATGGTTTATTTCTCCATTTTGAGTAACTCTGACAATGACATCTTATAAATATCTATTGGACCCAAATACGGCTAAGCCTATAATAATTAAGGAGATTCGCGGTTCTACAGAACAACGTCTATGAATAAAACTGAAAAATAAGATTTTCTTTCTACGTATTTTTCCAGGATAAAAAGTATCCCATTTTACGCCCAGGAAAATAAGGTATAATTATACCAAGTTTCATCGAAATCGTACCGTTAGTTTTCACGTGATGCCTGCATATACAGACAGACAGACAGATGAAAAATTTTTTAATCACATATTTGGGTTTGGTATCGATCCAGCAACACCCCCCGCTATTTATTTTTTCAATATTTTCAATGTACAGAATTGACCCTTCTACAGATTTATTATATGTAGAGTTTCGTGCCTTTATATTATTTGGGTAAAGAGTTTATGAGTGTAAATTATATATAGATACGTCGTAAGCGAGCATAGGAGTAGACGTGTGCTAAATTATTTTAAAAATTAAATTAATCTTCATCAACTCATTTTGAGTCTTAATAAAGTGAAATACAATATCTTTCACATAATCGACTGTGAGTGGAGTTACATCAATATTCTACTAAGTGTTGGACCCTGTTCAGAAGCAACGACGCGGCGCTGCTCTCTTCACCCCTTCGAGTAAAAGAGACGGGCTCATCATTTTTTGTATCCTTCACACCTCGCATTGCGCGTACGATCCACGTGAGTAGCCACTGAACACAGATATACAATGAGTCAAATAAGCTCACCGAATGGAGGTGGCATCGACACAAAACTTGGAGGTTCACAACCAAACCTATCTGAAATACACACGGACTCTTCTCCACGTATTACACTTCGCAACAAACGAAAGAAAACTGATGATACCGACTTAATAAGAACCGAGTTATCAGAATTGCGAAAGCAAATGTCTGAAATGATGTTAGTTTTAACAACTTACAAAAATGATCAAGCACAAAATATCAATAAGCTTTGTCAAGATGTAACTGCAATAAAGAATGAGGTGGGGAATATTAGTAGTACAATTGAAAACATAATTACAGAAAATGCGAACCTGAAGAGCAAACTAACAAACCTAACAAGTCTTACCGATAACACGGAAAAAAAAGTTATGCTCTTGGAAGCCGACGTCAAAAACCTCAAAAGTATATCGCCATTAACTCATGTTCAAATGTCTGCAACGTATGAGGAAATTGTAAGCGAAATCCAAGAGCGAAAGACACGAGGCAAAAATATTGTAATTGCTGGTATTCCTGAACCAACAAACAAGTCAACAAACGAACGACAAGAATACGATAAAGCAGAAATCTTGAAAATAACAAATCTTGCATACAATGACTGTCCCGAACCTGAGAAAATTTTGCGTCTTGGAAAATATAAAGCTGGACATACTCGATCAATTAAAGTGTGCTTTGCATCTGAGGAAATAACAAAGACTATATTACGGAACAGAAATGAGTTAGGTGTCAAGAAAATAAAAATCTATTCTGATCAAACACCAAAACAACAAAAATACATACAAACCTTAAAAGACGAGCTACAAAGACGCTCTGCGAGCGGAGAAGCTAATCTCAGCATAAGGTATATTAAAGGAATACCAAAAATTATTTCTGCCTCGGAACACGCGCCTACACAAGCACAAACTCCAAAAAACTAGTTTCTTCCCCAGCAAAGATTACATACCAAGTTACAAGCAATTACAAAGATATAGTCTCATCAAGAAAATCACTGAAATGCTTTTATGCCAATGCTCGTAGCATTGTTAAACCAGGCAGATTTGATGAGCTCAAATGTATAATAGCTTCACTCCAAGCAACTACACATATTATAGTACTTTCGGAGACGTGGATTAGAAGCGAAGACGAGGCAAATAGACTTCAAATTCCATGCTACACGCACTATTATAACTTTAGACATAATAAAAGAGGAGGCGGAGTCTCAATATTTGCCCACAACGACCTGAAGCACAATCTTATAGAAGACCATTGCATTGATGATACTCATTACCTCTGGATTTACGTGAAAAAATTCTCTTTGAGCATAGGTGCCATTTACAAACCTGACAAGACTAATATGAACAACTTCCTTGACATATATTTGCAACAATTACAAAAGAAAAAGAGAGCAATAGTATTTGGTGATTATAACTTGGACTTACTAAACCCGGATCGAGCAACTCGTAACTACAGAAACATACTTAAAGAAAGTAACTTCAAGATTCTAAATAAAATTGATCGAAAATATTGTACCCGTGAAACATCCTCAACCAAAACTATACTAGATCATGTATCCTCCAACCTACAAGAAAATAACTTTCATATCGTCATTATTGAATCTGCAATGTCCGACCATAAGCAAATATTTTTAGAAATTGAACAGTTTCAACCTCCCCCTCTCATAAAGACAGAATACACTGCTTTGGATTACCCAAAACTTTACAAATGTTTTGAAGACCTCATTATAACTACCCGAAACGATGAAGAACCTATATACGAGAGATTAGCCGACAAACTACAGTCAGTTTTATTGAAGAGCAAAATAACCAAAATAAAAGTCTTGAACCCCCCACGACAGGATTGGATAAAAAAAGACATAATACAAGACATTCACAACCGAAACGAATTGTGGCATAAATATAAATCAAACCCATCGGATCTGACATTAAAAACTGAATATGAGAAATCAAAAGCTGTAGTTACCCATAACATACAAAAGACTAAAAACGTTTATTACTATAAATGTTTTAAGGACAATTTGACGAAACCTCGAAAAATGTGGAAACTAATAAATGATCTATCTAAAAATAAAATAAGAAAAGGCACTGGACCGGAGAAGCTCGAAACTGATACTGGTACAATAACTGATCAAACTGAAATATGCGAATACTTTAATTTTTACTTTTCAACTTTTCGCTAGCAAATTCGATCGCCGACAGTGTAAAGAGCAACCAAGTTAAAACAAATCCAGAAACAATTGGCTCAGACGAATTGAACTGCATAATACCAGCAAGCATAGATGAAGTACTCAAAATAATTGACAACCTGGATCCAAATACTGGTTCTGGCATTGATGGCATAAGTACGAAATTTTTAAAATGTATAAAAGGATTAATGGCTGAAAAGCTTACAGAATGTATTAATTACTGTTTCGAAAAAGGTACGTTTCCCGATTGTTTAAAGGTTGCCAAAGTAGTCCCTATTTATAAGTCTGGAAGTAAGTACGACCCCTGTAACTACCGTCCAATATCAGTGCTACCAGTGATTTCAAAAATTTTTGAGAAAATACTATACAACCGTTTGGAAAGCTTCCTTAAGTCAAAAAACTTCTTATACCATAAACAATACGGTTTTCGACCACATTCAAGTACTCTTTCGGCAACAATCGATCTCATTACCAAAATTAAAAATAAAATCGATCAGAAACAGTCAGCACTAGGTATTTTTATCGACCTCAAAAAAGCTTTTGATACTATTAGTCCGGAGTTATTGCTGCAGAAATTGTCTGGCATCGGTATTGCGGGAAATGCCCTACAGATTTTTAGATCATACTTAGAAAATCGTAAGCAAGTAGTCAAAATAGGTCAGTATCAGAGCTCTTCTAAACCTGTAACTTTCGGTGTGCCTCAAGGCTCAATTTTGGGACCACTGTTATTCCTAGCCTATATAAACAGTATATCGAAGATTGGTCTTATGGGAGACATTTCGCTTTATGCAGACGATACAAGTCTTTTTTACTTTGGAAATTCAGTCGAAGCTATGATACCTCAAATTCAAAATGATTTAAACTTATTAAATGATTGGTTCCGATCTAACCTTCTCACAATAAATACTTCTAAAACAAACTATATGATAATTGCTCCAAAAAACAAAAAAATCTGTGACAATATTCAGTTAAAAATAAACGACGAAATGATACAAAGGAAAAATAAGGAGAAATATCTAGGTTTAATTTTGGATAATTACTTGAGTTGGAAACCACACATTGAAAAAATCAGATGTAAACTAATATCATTAACTGGTGCTCTTCATAATATAAATAAATGTCTTCCCAGAAAAGTGCGATACATAATTTATAATTCTTTAGTAAAACCACACATTGACTACCTAATAGAGATCTGGGGGACCGCAGCTAAATCTAATCTAAAACCACTACAAACAGCACAAAACAGAGTAATTAAAATTTTATTTAACTACAAATTTAGGACACCAACTCAAAAAATATACGAAGACACAAAAATAATGAACATCTTCCAAACTTATAAATACTACACGTGTTTACTTATACGCAAAATATTACAAAAAGATATCCATACAAGTTTAAACTTAATCAAAAAACAACACAAAATTACCTTACGTAATCCTTGCTACTTAGTAACGCGACCCCCCAGAACAGTAAATTTCGGGAAAAGAAATATTGAATATGAAGGTGTCAACATGTATAATAAAATTCCTATGGAGATAAGAGAAACGAAAAGTATGTCTAGTTTTAAAAAACTATTAAAACATCACGTCACCGAATAAGATTAATTAAATAATAGTAACACTGCCATAGATGCCACATCTAGTTATTATGACTTTTTTGGATCCTTGTATAACTGTGATCGCCTACCCGCTTATTTTTCTTTTTCACGAAATGTATCTTATGATTTTTGTACTCAATTAGTTTTAAACGTCTATTTCTATACGCTTACACATTATTTTTTTTTGTATTTAAACATGTTTTCTCAGTAAGTGAATTATTGTAAATTCTTTATGAGAAAAATAAAGTTCTTAAACCATAATTACTATACATTACGTAAACAGTAAACATATAATTGGTTTAGGAACGAGTACCACTGCTTGCGTTTAGCGAATAGAGTTATCAACTACTGACACTGCTGACACTGCTGACAACTGACAGGCCTGTTGGTCTAGTGGTTAGTGACCCTGACTGCTGTGCCGGAGGTCGTGGGTTCGATTCCCATCCAGGACAAATGTTTGTGTGATGAGCACGATCATTTGTTCTGTGTCTGGGTGTTATTTATCTATAATATGTATGTATTTAGAGATATATAAGTATGTTTATCAGTTGTCTAGTACCCATAACACAAGCTCTGCTTAGCTTGGGACTAGATGGCGTTGTGTGATAGTTGTGGAATATTTATTATTTATTTTATTTAACTAAAAGTGAGTTTTAAGATTTAAAACTGACATAGTCACGAACGCTATCGTTAGAAGTTTATGTGTGATAAGTGACGTAGCTAGGCGGGGGTGAAGCGGTCCCTAGCCCCGCTCTCGCATCGAAGGGGCCTTGCACTCAGAGAAAAAAAAGAAAAGATCTTGACAACGGCGACCACCAATTAACATTACCTGCCTGTTACATATTATATTTCTGGTGTCTGTCAAATCACAATCACATTTGGTATATCATAGATGACTTGGTAGAACCAAGTCATCCTAAAACAAAGGGGTCTCGCGCGAGCAGTGTAGGCAAATTATATTTTTCGTCCAAAAGAAAAAAGGGCCACGCACATGCGTCTTGCCCCCGCCTAAATTCAGTTTCGCTTCGCCACTGTCTGTGTTTACAGCATACCCGTACTATAAACAAATAAAAGACAACCTGGTGAATATCGCGTTATAAGCTTTATCATTATCATCTGCCTAGCCTATTCCCAACTATATTGCGGTCGACTTCCAGTCAGTCCAGTCAAACCAGATGCACCTGGATATCAGTGTTTTACATGGAACGACTGCCTGTCGAACCTCCACAACCCAGTAACTGGGTAATACGATACCCCACGGTAAGACTGGTTGTCAGACTTTAGAGCTTCTGACTAACAGTAACGACTGTCAAAGACCTAAATGACAGCCGGGACCAATGGCTTCACGTGCTTTCCGAGGCACGGAGGAAACTTGCTATAACAAATGGTCACCCATCCACAACCAACCTCGGCAAGCGCAGCTTAGCCCGGAAGATCGGCCTGTGCGGCTGTTTTATTTAGCCAAGAGCTCCTCCGCATTATAAGTTTTAATGATGGTAAAAAAATAATTGTTTGACAGAGTTCTCGCTATCGCACCGTTTTGCAGTTTGTATACTGGAGCCTAGGCACCGAAGTCACTTAGGATTTCTATAACAAGCGTAAGCGTTCAGCTGGCTTTACTGCGTAGGCTCTATTTTACTGGCTCGGTTTTACGATTCTTGTGTGATATAGTTGGTAGCTTATGGCTTACTCGCCAGACAGTGAGACAAAAGCCTTAGCTCATACTCGGTCTAATTTATTTGTTTCGTTGGTGAATCACGTTAAACCAAGCGTAAAGAACAAGCTAATGGTTAGCCACTGTATCCACTAGGACGAATAAATTGCTTAGGTTTTGTTTGAATTTAGGAGTTCAGTAATGTGTGTTGGTGCAAAAGGGAATCTATTTATTTAGAATTATATTACATTTTCAAGTGATAAATAATAGAGGTGCATCGTAAAAGAAAAGTTTGTACATTTGATAATTATACCAAACATGGAAAAGTGAAACAGGTTATGACTTTGGTATTTTCTATTTTACACGACTGAATACATTTTGAAGCGCGCTAGTGTCTATATCAAATTTAATTTTTCACGGGACTTGACGGCGCGGACTAAAACTTTACTTCTGATGTGTCGTAGTCAAAATACAAATCGTCCACAATATGTCATTGTTTTGTGAACATAACTGCCAGATTATTTATTTACTAGCTTCCGCCCGTGACTCCGTCCGCGCGGATGTCGGTCTTCTCGTGGATGGTTTATTTGTTTGAGCAACTCTGACAATGACATCTTATAAATATCTATTGGACCCAAATACGGCTAAGCCTATAATAATTAAGGAGATCGCGGTTCTACAGAACAACGTCTATGAATAAAACTGAAAAATAAGATTTTTTTTCTACGTATTTTTCCAGGATAAAAAGTATCCCATTTTATGCCCAGGATAATAATGTATAATTATACCAAGTTTCATCGAAATCGAACCGTTAGTTTTCACGTGATGCCTACATATACAGACAGACAGACAGACAAACAAAAAATTTTTTATTCACATATTTGGGTTTGGTATCGATCCAGCAACATCCCCCGCTATTTATTTTTTCAATATGTTCAATGTACAGAATTGACCCTTCTACAGATTTATTATATGTATAGATATGCGACCTGTTTTATACCTCGCTAGCTGTTAGATTGAAAGATATATGGCGCGGTCAACGAGGGATAAAGTGACGGCGCAAATACCAGCTTTACATTTGTATAAGCCACAAAAAGAACCATGGACAGGAGGATTTCAGACTTAATGATAACGCATCATATAAGATATAAAGACAGATGAGGTATGGGGCGTATTAGGGGGATTAAAAACAATGGCTGTAGATAATAAGGATGTATGATGTTTGTGGCACGTTTATTTCGGATATGAAACGTTTTTTTTGTCGGATACCTGCATGTCAGAAGCGCTTTTCAAGCCTGATGTAGGTTATTTTTTTTTTAACTTTAAAAATCCTTTAAGATGTGCGATGTTACAGACCTTGAGAAATATAAAAAAATAATCACATATCCTTTTGAGGTTTAAATGGCATAATAATATATTTTTTGAGCGTTTTAAAATAATCAAATGAGTCTTCCCACCCAGGGCTCAGCGGGAGGGACTGTCAGACTCGTACTGAATAAAATCCACTTTGTGTATGTGTCCTTCAATAGCCCTTTACGATCCGGGGTCACGGTAATTCGTGAGTCCCGCGACCAGGCATAATTATACTTTTTTTTTTTTTTTTTTCCACAACTATCACACAACGCCATCTAGTCCCAAGCTAAGCAGAGCTTGTGTTATGGGTACTAGACAACTGATAAACATACTTATATATTTCTAAATACATACATATAATATACAAATTACACCCAGACACAGAACAAATGATCGTGCTCATCACACAAACATTTGAACTTTTATACTTATATGTATAATTTTTCCCTGGGATTAATCAGTTGTTTATTTGTTAAGTGTTTTGTCCCATTTAAACAGGAGTTTAGTTAAATCTATTTGTACCTATTCTTTGAAGATTTTTGTATTGAATTTTTACAATAGAAGTTTCTTGGGAGTAAGTCAAAAGTTTTCGACCAATGTGTGATACCAGTGATGACTTACTACGCCGAAACGTGGTCTCTCTCTATGGACTATTAGTAGGTTAGCTCAAGATAGCCCAACGACCTATGGAGAGGGCTATGCTCGGAGTCTCTCTGCGTGATCGAATCAATGAGGAGATTTGTAGACGAACTAAAGTTGCCGATATAGCCCAGCGAATTGGCAAGTTGAAGTGGCAGTGGGCAGACCACATAGCACATAAAACTGATGACCGATTAAGAAGCATTTAAAATCCTGTTGCACCTGAAGTAAAATAAACGCTAAACATTGAAACAACTCGTATATTTTTTATAAGATCCCGCAGTAAAACACCTTGGGGATGAGTATTAACTAACTACACAAATTCTGGAACTATAAAATGAGGAACAACCACCATTACATAAAAATCATAAGGAACAAACGCTGAAGTAATAAAAAAACCTAAATTATGATAGCACTAGCAATATTCTTTCGGAATTGTCCAATAAAAGCGTCCGGTTTTACAACTAAACTTTTAAAAAGTTTCTCGCCTGGGTGTGATTATTACGTCACAAGATTATGGCGCCTCGGATGAAATGTAATCTTATAGTTCTAAAGTTTTCCATGGCGCTAAAAAATGAGCTTGAAACTGTTACAGCAAGAGAACTTAAGAGAATAGATTGAGTGTGAGAAGTTTTGATGTGAAGAAAAACTAAAAGAAAATGATCCTTTTAATTGTTAAAAAACTTCTTAACTGTGATTTCTTCTATTATCCAGTTATTTGGTTAATTATTTTAGCTGGATAAAATAAGCACCATAATAAACACCAAAGTTATTTATTATTAAATTAAAATTAAAAAAAAAACCCGCGGTAAGTTAGTAATAAGTATATTATTATTCGATTCTCCTATCCTAATAACTACATCCAAGGGTCAATTTACACCGACATGCGACGTTGCGCGCTTATTTCAATAGAGCGACTCAAATCTAACTCTATTTATTATACGAAAAGATACACATTTCACCGATGACGCCACGAACGCAGCGCGGCGCTTCGCATACCACAAAATCTAACTTTATTAATTACACGAAAAGATACACTTTTCCAGCAACGTCGTGCCACGTCGCGTCGCGTCGCGTCTTGGTGAATACTGACCCTAAGGAAGATTGCTTGTTCCCGTCATGTCACGTGCCAAGCCTTGCCGTGTTCCAAAAATCTCGAATGTCGAAGCAAATACCGTCACATAATCAAAAATTCTAGAGAAAAACAAAGCCTTGATCAGATCAGATCAGTTCTTAATAATATTATGGTAATTCATGTCATCGGGCGAGTAAACGAAGATAAAGAAGATTGGGGGCAAGCCGATCACTCTTGCTTTACAATAAAAATGAATGAACGTATAAATAATGCTGGTGATATTTTTCCCTTAAAGATTTGGTCTAAGACCGGGATACGATCGAATGAATAATACGAAAGGAATAAATATTATAGGTATTTCGTAAGTAATCATGATAAATAGCGATCATTAGAATTAATAGTCTACCAACCGTACCAACGCTGTCAATGCCTCTAACTAACAAGGGCAAAAATACCTTGTTAACTACAAGTTTAATACTATTCAGATTCAGAGGATTTTTTTTTATCGTGGTTAAATCATCAAATGAGTCCTCACACCGACGGCAGAGTGGGAGGGACTGTCAGACTCGTACTGACTAAAATCCACGGTGTTCTTCAATAGCCCTTTACGTTCCAAGGTTTCGGTGATGCTTGAGTCCCGCGACCAGATTCAGATTGATAGATATCGTATCGAAGGTTGATGTAATTTTGCAATTTATTCCAATATTTAACTAGTCGCAACTCAGAATAAATCAACACTTTTTTTTCAAAACAAGTTGACGAGGAAAATAAGGAACTTTCTGGAGTCAAGGTCAAAGTCAAGGTTAAAATCAAGGTCAAAATCAAGGTCAAAGTCAAGGTTAATATCAAGCTCAACGTTAGGTCAAAGTCAAGGTCAACTTTTTCGCCAGAACTGTTCAATTTTAAAAGTAATCATTTCGCCCAATGTAAACATTTTAACAAGTAATTTATTTACGGATATTTTGCGTCGAGTTCTGGAATCTTTAAGACAACAATTCCTCTCAGTTAGACATGATGGAGTGGATCGTAAACAGTTTTTATTGTCGCCAGTTTTTGTGGCCTCTCGTCATATCGCGATGGCTCTTATATTTATTACGACTTTCTAAGAGATTTGACCTTTGAGTGTTGAGAGAAGAAAAGCGTCAAGATCGAATAAGCAGATGAGTTTATAACGTTATACAAATAAATTGACACTACAAAAAAAATACCTTGTTTTCTTTGGCAAGCAAGAATCAAGAATGAATGAATCAAAATCACTTGCCACATTTTAAATCACATTAGTCATATGAAGGATTTTTAGGAAAATTTCTAATTCGTTGTTTAATTTGTTTGTAAATGATATTGATGATTTTCAAACACATAATAGTGACAAGTCTAATGAAGTAGAAACAACTATTAGGGATCCTGTCGGGCAAAGCAAAATTTTTAATAAGTAGGAGAGAGAAAGCTTATTAATGAAATACTTTTTTTTACAATAATATTACATACATAATTATATTGTAAATATGAATAATATGTTGTCGTATAATCGAAATGAAACGCATTGAGGTTCTGTTTTACGCAATAATCTTGCAGATGACACAAACACATTATCATAGATCATTTCACGGATTTGTAAGCTGGTAAGGGTCAGTAATATTATTTACTCTTTCATCTAGCTTTATTAGCTCATCTTATTCATTTTCAGTATTGGAGGCAATCTTTTTTTCAGTCAGGGGCCCTAGCATGATCATCATCTGCCTAGCCTTTCCCCAACTATATTGGGCTAGTCAAACCAGCAGCTGGATATCAGTATTTTACATGGAGCGACTGCCTGTTGGACCTCCACAACCCAGTAACTGGGTAATACGATACCCCATGGTAAGACTGGTTGTCAGACTTTAGAGCTTCTGACTAACAGTAACGACTGTCAAAGATCTACAAATGATAGCACAAGGAGCTTATTTTGTCCATCAACTTAACGTCAAAGTCCTCATTTTCTTTACGTCACAAAGTCTTGAATCCACGTGATAGGGCGCATTTTGTGACGTAACATCACTTTACCGTCCGCAGACGTGGCTGGTTGACTTCAACGATTTGCAATAACAGCTGAGAGATTGGAAATCGAAATAGGATTGTACCCAGCAATTTATTTTAGTACATATTGAATTTTGTATTGACACCAACCAATTTGGCTAACCTTCATAAATATGTAGAATATATTAAGATCATGCGGTTCAGTCCAAGCAAAGCAGTCTTACGGATTTAATAAAGTTCATTATTCGTAGTCCCGTTAAGAGAACAGTGTATAAGACGGGTACGCGAGGTATACTGGCGCAAATACACTCTTTAGGCATACACAACAGAAGCGTAGCGCAAGCGCCATCAGGACGTCATTTGCAAATGACCATTAACAAATGACGTCCTGTTGACGCTTGCGCTACGTTAGTATTGTGTTATTTTTGACTTAAGGGTGTGATTTCCCATCATAACTCGCGTCCCTGTCTTATACATTGTTCCTCTAACTCGATCAATAAGCGAACTGCTAAAGAAATTCCACTGCTAAATAGCACAACAGTTTTCAAAACTTTATTTATTTCGTCTTACTTCTTATTTACTAAGTTTGTGAGTATCTGTGTGTGTTTGTTACTCATTTACTCAAAAAGTACTTAACGGGTTTGGATGTAATGTGGTACACAGGTAGTTTAAAACCCGGATAACCCGCTTTAATCCCGATTTTATGTTCCCCTGGGATAAATTCCGAGTTGTAGCAGGCGAAACTGCTGGCAACACCTAGTTATATAATATTTAATAACATTACATCACTCTAATAACGTTAAACTACGTTTTCGTATGCGTGTCTGTCCGTCACCGTGACTCGTGACGTGTTTTTGTAACATGAATGAGTTATTAAACTAATCACAAGTTGACGAACAAAAACATGCTGAAATGACATGTTTATTACTAGGGACATTATTTTCTAGTTTAGGTGCATTTTGTTGTTCCCTTCACTAACATGCCAGCCACGAGTATACTGTGTGAAACAAATCACAGAATGATGACATAATTACTGGCAAAATTTAGGGTAGGGTTTACCTCCCCTAAACTCTAATGGTAGGTAATTATTTTACCATGATACGGCCACAACTTTATACGTGTAACTACTGAAATTGTACACCCCTAGATAACTTTTGCACAACTTTACTCGAAACAAACTGGAAAATGCTCAAAAGTCCTAGAAGTTTTTGTGTATGTAACTTTAATGTATGTTAATGCACCCAAGATACAGGTTAAATTACTAGTGCGGGACAAAGTAAAAAAAAAAAAATGCTGAAAGTATTCAAGAAAAAGTGATTTCGTAAATAAAACTATTTTAGACATATTTCCTCCCTTATTAGTAAACGCCGTTGTGCGAAATCAAGTCCAACTTATTCATCAAAAACATATGCCATTTTCGAGAGTTTAAAGGTTGTAACAAAAATTCACCTTCGTCACAAGAGAGTTAAGGTTCAAAATAGTAAATTAATAACTTACCAAAAACAATAACGAAGGTCATCTTGACAGTTTTAATCTTGGCCTTCGGTATAATGCCGCGGCTGCTGGCGCGCCGGCTGTCCAAGTCATCACTGTCTGCAATAAAAATATATCATTACTATACTAGTTAACTAAAACACGGTTACACAGCGCTCGGTCTGCTGCGCAGCGTGTCGTGAGTTCGATTCCCGCACGGAACAAATATTTGTATGATCTATAAGTAGTTGTTCTGGATCTGGGTGTTTGTGTATGTGAATTTCTATGTTTGTAAACGCACCCACGATACAGGAGAAATGCCTATTGTGGGGCAGCGTTCTTTTTAAAACAAAATAATTGAAAAAGCCTTTCGTAAGTTATAAGAGAGCTCTTGAAGGATATCTTTTGTTACTCTTTTTTTTTTTCGTGGTAATATCCTCAAATGCGTCCTCCCACCCAGGGCAGGGCGGGAGGGACTGTCAGACTTGTACTGACTAAAATCCACGGTGTCCTTCACTAGCCCTTTCCGTACCGGGATCACGGTAATGGGTAAGTCCCACGACCCCGGCAGGCTTTGGCCCTCTACAGGCCCCGTCACTATGCTGACACTCCTTGAGGCGCGCGTGGAACACAACGCACCGTCGACCCGGGCATGGTCCATGGTCGGGCGGCGAGTCGCCCATTACTCGCAGCCGGCATGCCCGCGCCTACGGTGGCCGGAGATCGTCTTGCGACGTCCGACACCGTGGGCGTCTACCACTGCGGCTGGGGTGGAGGGAGGTCGCTGTTCTCTCCCTCACGCGACACGCCTCCTCCTTCGCGAGCATGACTGCTTCGCAGAAGGAGGCGACTCCGTCTCGCCCCGCAGCATAGCCTCGACCAATGCCGGGCGCGAGAGGTCTCTGCCTATCGCCGTCGTGAGGACACGGCGGTGCTCTGCCCAAGCGGGGCAGTCCTGCACCGTATGCTCCACCGTGTCCTTCGGACGATCCTCGCAGTGGTGACACCCAGGCGTTTCTTCCCTCCTTATCCGATACAGGTACCTCCCGAAACTTCCGTGTCCGGTGAGGACCTGCGTTATGCGGAAGGTAAGGACGCCGTGACGCCTATTCAGCCACTCCACAAAGAGGGGTCTTACCGCCGCGAAGCTTTTGTTACTTAAAAAAATGTATTTCCGAATGGTTTATTTGCACCTCCAATACCTGAATAGATCAATTAGATCGCCAATTCACAAGATGTTTGTACGTTGGTAATATTATAAAAAATATTTTCATTTGGTAAAAATCAAAAGTGATTTCCTCATCATTGTGTATTTTATAATGTTCTGTTTTGGAAATTAGAATTTAGGCAATGTTGCAAAAAAAAAGTATTCATTCATTTATTTTACTTATGTTTTTTTTTTCATTATTAAATGCCACAAAAACATATTAAAATAGACCTAACACATCTTAACAAAAAAAAAATAACATAAGATGACCCACAGGCCAAAAATAAAAATATAGTAGTCAATCAGCATCGGGAACAGCATCGCTTTTGAATTTTATTAAACGTAAATGTTTTTTTATAGTACATTTTATTCGATCTTGATTATAATTTGAGCTTTTTTGTAATCTACGATTTTTTCATTCTTTACGTCTCAAGGAAATTTCAGTATATCAGTGTCCTTTGACGAAAATATTGTAATATTTTAATAATGTTGTTCACGTAGGCGTCCATTGTTAATTGTGTTAGTTGAAGGCTCTTCTTAATAGGCGTTCTTCTTTACCGAATTAATTATTACGACACCCACGACAACTGCGGCCTACGCAAAACCTAATTTAATAAAATATTTTATGTTACACTTATTACTTATTATTTAGTCTTTTTGCGAGATAAATGTCGTATTTGATGTGTGTTGTAATCTTGTGGGTGTTAAAAGACGAGAGATGAAGAGGGCTATGCTCGGAGTCTCTCTACGCGATCAATTCAGAAATGAGGAGATTCGTAGACGAACTAAAGTTACCGACATAGCCCAACAAATTAGCAAGTTAAAATGGCAGTTGGCAGGCCACATAGCATGCAGAACTGATGGCCAACAGGGCCGTAAGGTTCTCAAATGGAGACCACGCACCGGCAGCGTAGGACGTCCACCCACAAGGTGGACAGACGATCTTATGAAGACTACAGGATCACGCTGGATACAAGCCGTTTCCAACCGGTCCTACTGGAAGTCTATAGGCGAGGCCTATGTTCAGCAGTGGACGTTTTATGGCTGAAATGATGATGATGATGAGATTTTTTTTTGTAAGAAACCGCTTGTTGTCGAGGCGGTGAGCTCCGCTAATCCGCGCGGTACGACGGATGACGTGTAAGGCGTCAACAGATTTTATACGAGTGAATGCCACCCGTTTCACCGCAAGATCGCGCGGAGGAGCGGTGTCGCGCATTTACAAACATTTAAACTCGCATAGTTATACCAATAACTAGACCCGGTACAACTTGTAGATCATACAAATATTTGTTAAGATAATACAGTAATTTGGGCTTTATACTAAGGATCGTATAAATGTTTACCAGTATTATTTGCCCAGCTTTTCCAGCTCACAATTTAATCAAATAATATTTATAACGGTATTTAGTATGGAGTCATAGTATTTTTCATGCACAACTTTTAATCAAATTATGCAGTCAAATCATGACTGCTGCGTTGCGTGTCGCGGGTTCGATTCCCACATTAAGCAAATATTTGTTTGACCCACAAGTACTTAGTTGTTCCAGGGCTTTACGTTTTGTATATTATGTGAGTTTATGTTTGGTAAGGCGAAATTCAACAAAGAAAGATTAATACGAAATCATGACGCTATCGTAAGTCGTGTGTATATATAAATTCAACATATTTCTTCTTTTGTAGCACTAATTTTAGTAAGGACTACCCCTTGTTACCAGGCCTGCGTTTTTCTCACATATCTTAGTATTCAAAAATTGTAACAATCTGTAAAATCATACCATATTTTAAAAGAGTAACCATGGAGTTTCTTGCCGGTTCTTCTCCATGGAATCGACCAACCCGAACCGAGCACCTGCTGTCGACGTTTGTGAAATAAAAACATTTTATTTTGATTTGGCAATATTTGCTATCATTATCACAAAACATTTTAATTTATTCATACGCATTAACGCTGAGCCTGTAAAGATATTTCATCGAAAGAAATTGTCACAATAATTGATAAAGTCGAAAAGTGACCTCTCTTCATTTCAGGAAAATCCTCCTTATCTTGGTTTATCGTTTTCTTAACCTCCGTTTACTATTCAATAAGAAACGGATAGCCTTTTATTCTCGACATAAATCCGGAGTGGTTTGCAGTCTATACTTTATGGACCTCCAGATATCGTCAGTTTGAGCACGTTCCTCCAGTTTCGACCTTGACTTTAGCCCGTATTTTGTTATTTCCTTTTGTTTTTGGCTTAGATATTTCGAAAAGATTAATATGTTTGGTTTGGTTTATGTGCTACGTTTTCCTAAGTAGGTACAGATATATGTTTTTTTTTTACGTGGTAAAATCATCAAATGGGTCCTCCCACCCTGGACAGAGCGGGAGGGACTGTCAAACTCGTACTGACTAAAATCCACGGTGTCCTTCAATAGCCCTTTACGTTCCGAGGTCACGGTAATTCATACAGTCCCGCGACCAGCTTTATGGGCTACCAAACTTTTTGGTTAACTATGCAACTTTTAAACCCTTTCTTTGTTGGGCAGAAAACACTGTCAGACTGTAAAGCCAGGTGAATTTTCATGAAGTAGGTAACTACTTCATGAAAATTCACCTGGCCCCTTTGGTTGCCCATTGCGTTCCAGGACCAAGGTTTCCTGCTAAGACAGTTCCGCAGAACGATATTATAAGAAACCTACTCCTACTTTTTTATCCGAGTTAACTAAACTTTTTTGTATGTTATGGTGAAATCTACATCAATATACGTGTAGGTTAACCGTAAAACAATGTAAATGTATTTTGAGATTACGGTGTAGAATTTAGTAATTATTATCTACTAAATTCATTTGACAGCCGCGGAAAAACACCTTACCACATTAGCCAGAAGAATTACTGCTATACTAAACATCTAACACATTTATATACCACTAACGTAATTCAGTCCACATGTAGTCCACATAAACAACCATTTACGAGTACATAATACAAACCAAACAATTACATTCTAGCTAACTTTGTACCAAATTACAACTTAGGGATGAGCAAAAAACTCTAATTATTCACTTACTTAGTTTAATTAATTAAAGTGTGACTAGCTTAAACTTAGTTTAAAAATGTGATAGTAAGTAGAGCTTTGTAAAAAAGTTAATCGGTGGGTTAAGACAAAGTTAAATCCGTCAGAGATAACGTGATGGGAAAGTTAATTTAATTGACATTACTACTACTTTAAAGCCTTTGTCAAACAGACTGGCGTCGCGAATGCGAAGCAAGGCGTTTTTATTTGTAAAGTATGCAATTGTTTGAATCCAGTCACATAGAAAAGCGAAAACGATCCGATAGTGTGACCGAACCGATGCGAAGACGTGGCAAAGGCGTATTTGCTCTATTTGACGTCGTTCATAAGAAGCCAGATAATACAACTGCTACGCCTCGGTTCGCTGCACCCAGTTTGACGTCTCGTATCGGTTCGTTATCGCCTCGGATTCGGTCCAGTTCGCTTTCGCCTGTCTGTTTGACAAAGGCATAAGTGTGTCTATGGAGAGATAAACAGTAAAATTTAAATAAAGCTTACATTGTCTCGTCGTCGTAGCTCTTCTACCCAACACCCGGCTGCTTTTCTGGCGTATTGTGACCACAATAACACCATAGCAGGCAGATATTGTCAGTGCTGGTGCCACGAATAAGGATACGAAGACGCTCGTCATCCATATCCGCCATTGGAGTTTGCTGATGCCGGACCAACATTGGTATATCCCTGGAATAAACTAGTTTGTTAATGTCAGCCGCTTTTCAAATGATAAGTTTTTGTACTAATTCAAGATATATCTAATTCAACGAACGGCCGACGATATGTACAGATGCCAGCATATCAAGCAAGTTGAATCTGCCAAATTTCTTCAATAGATGTTCATTAGAATTGGGATTTTTTTACAGATTGGGGTAGGCTGATGTGCTGGCGTCTGTACAATATTAATCTTTTACTATTACGTTTTTCATTCAGCAAAGTAAAATACTTTGATTATTTTATAAAATTTTATACATGTTATTAAATAAATTGTATATGAGAATTTCGTTTTATTTTTAACATAGGTAGAATTTTCGTAATAAACAGAACTTTAGTCACCCGTCGTTTACCGTCCCCTTCATCCTTTTCCAATATTCGTGTTCGGGGATGCATACAAAAACTTGGCAACGCCGCAAATAACTGACAGGTATTCGCTGCTAGACCAAAAATCTGACAGCTTTCTGCAGCGTTGCCAACTATCAAAATGCTCTTTCAAATAAAAAACCTCTTTGCTCAGCATTTCTTTAATTTATTCGGAAATAATAGAAAAGCTGAGTAAGTTCAAACCGTTTTGCGAAGACAATATTCAAGTCAGATTTTTGCATAGAAAATGTACAAAATATTCTCATGCAAAATGCTTAAGGCTATCGTTACTTAAACTCACTCGAACCCTCGTAAAATGAAACCGATTTAGTTACAAGGTTTAAATTGAATAGCATTATTAAAATCCAAACTACTACATTGTCTGCACATACTGTGTGGGTTGTCTTGTCTAGATTCATTTTATAATCTGTTGCAAGAAAATTGGAAACAAAATGTTTCCAATTTTGAGTAAAGCTATAACAGCGACTGGTAATGGACAAGACAATAGAGATGTATTGACAAATATTTTAGTCAATTTCAACTGAATCAAAATATGTTGTAAGCAACGGTAGTCCGGAGGCCTTATCACCAGTTTGTACGTTTTTGTGATGTGAAGTTAAAGGGACTTTAACGTTAATTTTATAAAAAAAAAACGACGGGTTGCACTCTGGGAGTGCCGGCAGAAGTGAAAACTTGAATAGTAATTGTTGGAAATATCTTGTGAACAGATTTTAGTAAAACTCGCAAAAATGGTTGACTTTTTATTTCAATAATTTTCCAATGTGACGTACATCTTTTATAAACAATGTTAC
This sequence comes from Agrotis puta, assembly GCA_943136025.2. Lineage (NCBI taxonomy): Eukaryota > Metazoa > Arthropoda > Insecta > Lepidoptera > Noctuidae > Agrotis > Agrotis puta. The sequence continues at coordinate 4,929,129 of OW964168.2, forward strand.
CTAGCAACGAATGTATCCAGCATACAAACTTCTTTAAAAGTAATAAAGTCACACGAACATTCACGCAAGCGCCCTGCGCCGTCCTACGCTTTTTCGGTCAGGGTCACGTGTCCTGACGCGAGTTTAAGATTTTATACCCATTACAGAAAAGTGCTCAACGCCGCTAAAGAAGTTTTCACTTCAAAAAAAATAGTTCCTTGTTCGTCGTATGCTACAGGAGCTTTTTAATTTTCCATACAATTAACGTCGTCATACTTTAAGTACGCTGTACAGTCAATATGTAGATTTCATGATAGGGCCTCTGGTTATTTTTAAACGTGACGCTTCATTTCAGTTTCCACTTGTAGTCAAAGACCAGGCAAGAATCATTTATAAAAAGTCCAGTCAGAGAGATTGTAATAATAGATCTACATTGTATTTCGATCACACCACAAATGAGGAAGTTATCAAGAGTTCATACAAACCTTCAACATTGGCTTCGTCGAATAGAAACAGCATCGGGACACAGAATAGAAAGCTGACAAACCATGCTCCGAGGATAAGGGCCCGAGCTCTTCGCCCTGTGAGAAATAAATATAAAAATATACATCAATAAAATAATAATAAGTAATTAACAGTAAAGCTCTGGCCAAACTGAGATAATATTCGCTCACGCTGATTTCGTTACTCGCTTCTTATTTACAATTATTGTAATGACACAAGTTCAGGACTTCTCGCTCATCTGATACGGCGAGTCACGTTCTACTCACTCAGTTTTTGTCTCAGTTTTACAAAAACTTAAGTCTCGAACCAGAGACAAGCGAAGAGGAGCCGTGTCAAAACCGTTCTATCACATTGGTTGATATCTCCATAGCGTCGCTAGTCGGTCATGTAATTGGTCGATTCTTACATATCTCCTCTCCGTTCCGCTCATCCCCACTTTGGTGGATCTTAACGCAGTCAGAGTTGTTAAATTAATCTAATAAAATACGAATTCTGTCTCTTCCACATAAAGTTCATTAAGTAAAGAACACAAAACAAAAGAATAACACTCTATCTTCTTTTCATAAACATAACTTAGTTCTAGAAAACAATTGAGTGTGTAATAATAAACGGCACTGAGGACAGTGTTAATGGAAGAAATTCTAGCTTACTAGCAAAGTTTACAAAATATGCAACGACACTTGCCTGGAGTTTGTCTAAGTTATATCTTAACTTCAACTTAGGCTAAGTTATGATCCTCTGTTAGTGTTACGACAAACTTGAGAACTTTTTCTAGAACATTCAGAACATTGTTTCTATTTTATATTAGATTATCTGTTATATTTTATTTGGTCAACAAAATCTAACACTATGATATCTATCAGAGAAATGGTTGTTGCTACGACTTATTTTTCCTCCTTTCCAAGTTTTGGACGACACGTCTATTTATTTTTGGACGGTGAACACGGAAGTATTCCAACTTTGCGTAATGTTATAAAAGAAAATGTAGTTTTAGAATGGGAGTTTGTTTGCTAAAGATACATGTATACTTCGCCACTCTCATTGTAAAAATATTATGCTTTAAGCAGGATACGACGGGACTAAGAAAGTGGTTAGAAAATGACACAGATTGGTTGCGTAAGGCACAGGACAGGTGATGTGACGTAGAGCTGGGAGAGGTTTGTCCACCAGTGGACTGCGATAGACTGAGTTGATTGAAGCAGGATAACTCAAAATAGACATCACTTTCTGATTTGGTGGTTTTCACCACCAAATTTTTGTTTTATGTTGTTTAAAAATTTGGCGGTGAAAACCACCAAATGTTAGACAACATAATACAATTATGTTTAAAACTTTTGTCGCTTATTGAACGGCAAGTCCCTTGCTTCTCATAACTGTAAAAGTTGAACAGAATATAGTATTCATCTTTTCTCTTAATTATAATTGTATTTATTACTTACAGCTTCCAGTGAAGTTCATCGGATGGGTGATCGCATCACATCGGTCCACACTAAGCGCCACCAACACGTATGTCGAGGAATATGTGACGACACCCTAAAATATACCGGAATTATAAGCAAATTACTCACCACAAGGAACAACTAGTAACAATTAATATTACATAAATGTAGACGCTATTGATAGTTGACATTTTTTTTTTAACGTAGTATAATCATCAAATGAGTCCTTTCACCCAGGGCGGGAGGAACTGTCAGACTCGTACTGACTAAAATCCACGGTGTCCTTCAATAGCCCTTTACGTTCCACGTCACGGTAATTCGTGAGTCCCGCGACCAATTGATACTTGACATAGGAATAAAAAATACTTTGATTAGCGCTTGCCAATTTGGCAGGATTTTTATAACATTTTCATTCGTTGTTCTAAAATTCTTTATTATTCTTCACTTTTCACATCTTTCCATAATATTCCAAGATTTACAAGTGCCTCTATTACACGATCAAGTAACATTTATAACATAACTAAGTTAAAATATAAGAACATCCTACATCCTAAGACTTCCAAAAATTACATTTTGTCCAAACAAAATATTCACAAAAAAGGAAAATTATGTAGAAAAGAAGCAAGATTCATTTTAGGTTTTTTTTTTATCATGAACTTTTTTATTATTTAAAATCATCGAATGAGTCCTCCTACCCAGTGAGGGGCGGGAGAGACAGTCAGACTCATACTGACTGAAATCCACGGTGTCGTTCAATAGCCCTTTACGTTCCAGGGTCACGGTTACCTGCTGAGACAGTCTCGCGACTCCAGCAGGCTTTGGCCTTCCAAGCGGGGGCTGTCAGATTGCTGACAGCTTTTAAAAGCGCGCGTAGAACATGACGCACCGTCGACCCGGGCATGGTTCATGATCTGACGGCGAGTCACCCATTAACGGCATTGACGGCAAGTTTGGCGCAGTGGCTGAGAAATTGGACTCCTGCGCTATGTGTGGCGGGTTCGATTCCCGCACGGAACAAATATTTGTATGATCTGCAAGTAGTTGTTCCGGGTCTGGGTGTTTGTGTATGTGAGTTTCAATGTTTGTAAACGCACCCACAATACAGGAGAAATTCCTAGTGGGGCAACGTTTTTATAACAAAATTACTGACCATTCGCATGCCCGCGCCTACGGTGGCCGGACATCGCTTCGCGAAGTCTGATGCCGTGGCAGTCTCCCGCTGAGACTCGTGAGGTGGACGCTGTCCTCTTTCTCACGCGTCCCGCCTTCTCCTTCGCTAGCATGACTGCTTCGCAGAAGGAGACGACTGCGATGGCCTCGACCAATGCTGGGCGCGAGAGGTCACCGCCTACCACTTCTGTGAGGACACGGCAGTGCTCTGCCCAAGCGGGGCAGTACTGCACCGTGTCCGCCGGGCGATTCTCACAGTGGTGACACCCAGGCGTTACTTCCTTTCCAATCAGACACATGAGCCTTCAAGAAAATAGGTTTCTCTTCGATTTTTGACGCATAGAGAAACTATTTGATACTGCCAAATAGGACGCGGTTAGAACTTTTCCCGAAACATCCGTGTCCGGTGAGTACCTGCGTCAGGTGGAAGGTGAGGACACCGTGGCGCCTCTCCAGCCACTCCCGAAACAGGTCTTACCGCTGCGATTGTGGTGTGCCTGATTTATTTTAGGTAACATTAATTTATCGATTGCCGCAGGGCTTACCTGTAAATACTTCATCATCTTGCACGTGATTGATCCAGCCAGCCACGTGATCGTGATCCGTTGTATTAGATCCGGTAGAACACTTATTAGTCCCACTAATAAATCTGAAAAATTCAAGTTGATTTGAAAAAAGAATTTGTTACGTATTGATCTCAATGGATTTTTTTAGGGTTCCGTACGTCTGAATACAAAAACGGAACCCTTATAGGATCACTCGTGTGTCTGTCCGTCCGTCGCTTACAGTCAATTATCTCCGAATCTATTAGACCGATTAAGTTGAAATTTGGTACACATATCAATTCCTGTGACCCAAACACAGAGGTGTGACGTGAGCAGATGAAATCTGTATATGGGGGGTCATTTTTGGGGGGGAAGGGGAAAATTAAAAAAAAAAAATCTGAAAACTGCATCGTGTGGAATCATCAAATGAAAGGTCTTGTTGAGAAGATCTTAAATGTATTTTTTTGTAATTTTAAAATTAATAGTTTCCAAGTTATTCAATAAAATAGACGAAAATTGACCATTCCCCCCCCCTTATCTCCGAAACTACTGAACCTAAAATTTTGAAAAAAATACAGAAATTAGTTTTCTCCTTATAGATTATAGGAAAACCTATAAGAAGTCCATGATATTAAAATAACATGGTAAATCACTCAATATTGTGCGTACCAACTTACATTTTTTTTTAATACGTCATAAATCGTAAACCGCAATTTATCTTTCAAAGTTACAACCAACTTTTATATAATGTTACTTGCTGCTACGGAACCCTTTAAAGGCGAGTCCGACTCGCACTTGGCCGGTTTTTTTGGAAAGAAGGCTTGTAAAAGTCGAAAATGAGATAGGTTTCGCGTAATGACACAGTGCCTTTGTATGGACTAATACTTGGCAACATTTTATTTTTTAAAAGCTCTGTTTAATATTCAACCATCGGCTCAGTGTTGAGAATTGAAATTCTATAAATATTTCAAAGAAAATTGGGCATCCAAGTACCACTTATTTTTTACAACCTATGGCCACCCAACGCTGAGAATCTTCAACATCTCCCCATTTTTGGGAGTTTTGTGTTATGGCTCCCATGTTTTATCCCACAGTTAAATAATGAGAACTATTACATAGTGTTAGTGAAAACATCCAACAATCTAAAGTGATTTACATAATGTAGCCACCTAAAGTAAAAGAGAGTAAGTAAATGCTTAGGTCATTAATCCAAAGTTAAAGCTGAGTCTCCATTAGGCAGCGATTTGCGATGCGACAGGAAGAGCGAAACACGGTACACGTGGTATCGCTGATGTACGGTGTAGACATGTACGTGAGCATTAATTTATTCGTTTGAATTGCTCATGTGCCGCAGAACGCGTCGCGGCCTAATGTAGCTTCAGCCTCAAGAATGTCGAGATTACTAAAAATTAGTACAGGCTAACCTGCAATTGCCAACTGCATGATGAAAAAGTTCATCCTGCTCTTTCTGGTCTTGGTCAGCAACAGTGCCAGCACGACCGTGGCGTTGCCAGCCACGATCGTCACCAGCAGCACCCATAGTATCGCCAGTTGCGCTGACTGTGCACAAATGAAGAAGTAAAATATTAAAGGGCCAATTCTTTTAAATAGGCATGTCGACAATATCAATAAATTAAAAATCTAATATGTCTACCAGTTAGAGTTTTGAAAAATAATGCATACGTATTTTTCTTTTGTTAAATGAATGCATATTTTATAAAGATATAACTCATCAAAAGTCGAGAGTGGGGGGGGGGGCTTGTGACGTTAGAAGCAAGTACAAACTGAACTTGCTTGAAACGTATTGGCAGTATTAAAAGCGTCGTATCTTCGTCAATTTTTGTTTACGTTACAATAGAAAAAAACTGATGGACTACTTCGATTTTTTTAGTCAAATACCATTTTTCTTAAATTCTAATCTATAGAAAGCTTTTATAAAAGTTTTCATTCTAAAATTAAATATGGTAAATTGATAGTGGGCAAGGACGTGCAAATAAGCTATAGTACCTTGTTTCTAATGTTAAATTAAGTCAGTTACAAAAACTGACTTCTCAAAAATTAACAATCAAAAATAAACACCTGAAGAAATTATGTAGTGCCAAAAATATTTTAGACTCATATATATACCTCTGCCGGTAACGAAACCATATCGCGATCTAGCCGGCGTGCCGCCAGGGCACAACGCCATCTATCGAGCGTGTGAACAACGCGGTAATTTGAAAATTCTTTAAATCCTTTCTTTCTTTAGATTTCTGTATTTTATTTACAGTGTATTTGTAGTTTTTACTGCGTTTATTGTATGGAAAAATCGTGTACGAAAAATCGTGTACAATGGCAACATTTATAGATGACTAGCACTTCGCCCGCGACTTCGTCCGCGTGGGTTACGTACTTTCCTAATTCCCCCTTTTCACCCCCTTAAAGGTTAAATTTCCTAAAACCCCTTCTTAGTGCTCCCCTACAGTATAATAGGAAGCCGTGTGCAAAATTTCACATTCCTAGCCCCAGTAGTTTCGGCTGTACGTTGATATGTCAGTCAGTCAGTTCTCCTTTTATATATATAGATGATGATGATGATGATGATGACGCTTGGCTTGTATCTCTTGGTTAAGTTGAATACAATATGAAAATAGTTTCTGATATTTTTGGCTCACCTCATGAATTCATCAAAAAAAAGAAAAATGCGTGTCAAATCTTTTTGATAGTTTATCAAACTGATGGACTAAATCGAGTAGCCACTTGCACGTCTTGTGGTACTACAGTGCCAAAATATTTTTTAGGGACTTACGTCATTGGTACTACAGTGCCAATATGAGGAATGTACGGATGTTTGGAGTTCTGGTTTAACTACAGCTCTTTTCTACATTATCTGTAGTTTTTAATACACAGAAATTAATAATAAGAGATGGCTCTGAAACCAACTCCAGTTCATTTTTCACTATTCCGTGATTGGTACAACGAATTGAAGTCAAGAGTATTTCGTGTGTGAGTGCGTGAAAGTGTCACCGTAATTATGTCGTTAGAACTTTTGATTTATTTAATATTTCTAATAATGTAATATGTTACATTTTTCTAGACAATGTACACGTTACAATAGTGTATAATTATCATATTCTTTTATTCTCCAAAGTTGATAAATTTACCAAAGAAGTTGTCGAGTGCCGTTTGTGTTACGATATACGGTTTTTGGTTTATTTACGAACTGTAGAAGTTATTTTGAAGAGAAATTATATCCTAATTTCATAAAACTAAACTATCTAGAATAATTATTCATACAGAACAAAACAATCACGTTTATATTTTTAACAGATTCAACGAAATTAGTAAAAGGATACGCAGCGTTGAAGTGCCTGGCGCTGCATTGACCAATTTATTTTATCTACTTCTCATGAATGTAATAAAAATATTTTGCTATCATCTTGAAGGAAATATAGTCTACTTTATTTACTATTATTTATAAGTGTTACCGACAGCATATGTTAATCACGAAAAATAAAAATGCCTGGAAATCAGTAAAAAATATTTACTTTTTCAGTTTAACATTTTTTTAATGGGTGGATATGTAGATTTGGAGCATATATTTTTATTTCAGTTTATTCTGTATACTCTAACGTAAACAAAAGTATTTTTTATTTTGAAATTGCTTCAATACTTTTTGTTTGGCAAAAGTTTTTATCAGGGAAGATCCGCGACATTTTAGTAGCGCTGAAAATCGGTTGCGCCGCGACGTAAGTCCCACATGACAGCTCGCGAGCGCTGACGTGCGAGTGGTTATTTCAGTCAATTACCATTTTTCTTAAATTCTAATCTATAGAAAGCTTTTATAAAAGTTTTCATTCTAAAATTAAATATGGTAAATTGATAGTCGGCAAGGACGTGCAAATAAGCTATAGTACCTTTTTTCTAATGTTAAATTAAGTCAGTTACAAAAACTGACTTGTCAAAAATTAAGTATCTGATTAGAACAGCTTGAGTAAGTATGTAGTGCCTAAATATTTTAGACTCATATACCTCTCCCGGTAACGAAACCATATCGCGATCTAGCCGGCGTGCCGCCAGGGCACAACGCCATCTATCGAGGTGTGAACAACGCGGTAACACTTGCGGATTTTGAAAGTTCTTTAACCAGAGGCCTTATCACAAGATTTCTGTATTTTATTTACAGTGTACTTGTAGTATTTACTGCGTTTATTGTATGGAAAAAGTTTGTACGAATCAGTAACTATTTTTAGTCGTGGTTTCGAACCCAGCCAGGCGCATGAAGGAACATCGTGGGGAAACCAGCATATCCTAACCAAAAATTAGAGGACATGTGACATCAACCCGCACTGGGGCTGCGTGGTGGATTCTGGTCCGTTCCCTCTCACAGAAAGGAGGCCTGTGTCCCATCAATGGGAACATTTATAGACTGATGATGATGATGCTTGGCTTGTATCTCTTGGTTAAGTTGAACACAATATGAAAATAGTTTCTGATATTTTTGGCTCACCTCATGAATTCATCAAAACAAAGAAAAATGCGTGTCAAATATTTTTGATAGTTTATCAAACCGATGGACTTATGGGGGTAGGAGGAACAGAGTGGAAAGTTCCTCACTACCCCGGTGAAAAGGAAGGTACCTTCCGACCAGACGGGTGTTGTGTCTGGTGGGCTTTCTGCCCAACATTCATTGTCGGAATGTTCTATGTGTTCTAATCTCGCGGATAACTTTGATTGCGCGATGTAGACATCTTTCTGAAGTAGTTCTTCTGTTGTTGCAGAGATGGCGCTGGTGTCGTTTTTGTTTGACAGTTATTATGTTCGCTACAGACTAAATCGATTATTTCAGTGAAATACCATTTTTCTTAAATTCTAATCTATAGAAAGCTTTATAAAAGTTTTAATTCTAAAATTAAATATAGTAAATTGATAGTGGGTGAGGACGTGCAAATAAGCCAGTGCCTTTTTTTAATATAAAATTAAGTCAGTTACAAAAACTGACTTGTCAAAAATTAACTATCAAAAAGAAAACCTGAAGGAAGTATGTAGTGCCAAAAATATTTTAGACTCATATACCTGTCCCGGTAACGAAACCATATCGCGATCTAGCCGGCGTGCCGCCAGGGCACAACGCCATCTATCGAGCGTGTGAACAACGCGGTAACACTTGCGGATTTTGAAAATTCTTTAAATTCTTTCTTTCTTTAGATTTCTGTATTTTATTTACAGTGTACTTGTAGTATTTACTGCGTTTACTGTGTGGAAAAATCGTGTACCAATCAGTAACTATTTTTTTTCCTTCAAATTAACGTAAAGTTTCAGATTACGTCGCAAAAACTGGAAAATGATATCAAGCACCAGTTGTTTCTCTCAATAAATAAGTATAAAAATTGTCTGCGATAGTTTTAACTCCTATTATGATACTCTAAAATCATTTGTAATCACGTTTACTTTGGCTTGCATATGAGCAGTGGTGGTCCTACGGCCTCGACTTACTAGTTGTAGGTCGTGGTTTCGAACCCAGCCAGGCGCATAAAGGAAAACATCGTGGGGAAACCAGCATATCCTAACCAAAAATTAGAAGACATGTGACATAAACCCCCACTGGGGCTGCGTGGTGGATTCTGGTCCGTTCCCTCTCACAGAAAGGAGGCCTGTGTCCCATCAATGGGAACATTTATAGACTGATGATGATGACGCTTGGCTATATCTCTTGGTTAAGTTGAACACAATATGAAAATAGTTTCTGATATTTTTGGCTCACCTCATGAATTCATCAAAACAAAATATTTTTGATAGTTTATCAAACCGATGGACTTATGGGGGTAGGAGGAACGGAGTGGAAAGTTCCTCACTACCCCGGTGAAAAGGAAGGTACCTTCCGACCAGACGGGTGTTGTGTCTGGTGGGCTTTCTGCCCAACATTCATTGTCGGAATGTTCTATGTGTTCTAATCTCGCGGATAACTTTGATTGCGCGATGTAGACATCTTTCTGAAGTAGTTCTTCCGTTGTTGCAGAGATGGCGCTGGTGTCGTTTTTGTTTGACAGTTATTATGTTCGCTACAGACTAAATCGATTATTTCAGTCAAATACCATTTTTCTTAAATTCTAATCTATAGAAAGCTTTATAAAAGTTTTAATTCTAAAATTAAATATGGTAAATTGATAGTGGGTGAGGACGTGCAAATAAGCCAGTGCCTTTTTTTAATATAAAATTAAGTCAGTTACAAAAACTGACTTGTCATAAATTAACTATCAAAAAGAAAACCTGAAGGAAGTATGTAGTGCCAAAAATATTTTAGACTCATATACCTGTCCCGGTAACGAAACCATATCGCGATCTAGCCGGCGTGCCGCCAGGGCACAAGGCGATCTATCGAGCGTGTGAACAACGCGGTAACACTTGCGGATTTTGAAAATTCTTTAAATTCTTTCTTTCTTTAGATTTCTGTATTTTATTTACAGTGTACTTGTAGCATTTACTGCGTTTATTGTATGGAAAAATCGTGTACGAATGAGTAGCTATTTTTTTTTCCTTCAAATTAACGTCAAAGTTTCAGTTTACGTCACAAAAACTGGAAAAGTCGTGATATCAAGCACCAGTTGTTTCTCTCAATAAATTAGTATAAAAAAGCCCGCGATAGTTTTAACTCCTATTATAATACTCTAAAATCATTTGTAATCACATTTACTTTGGCTTGCATGTGAGCAGTGGTGGCCCAGTAGTATCGGCCTCGACTTACTAGTTGTAAGGTCGTGGTTTCGAACCCAGCCAGGCGCATAAAGGAAAACATCGTGGGGAAACCAGCATATCCTAAGCAAAAATTAGAAGACATTTGACATCAACCCCCACTGGGGCTGCGTGGTGGATTCTGGTCCGTTCCCTCTCACATTAAGGAGGCCTGTGTCCCATCAATGGGAACATTTATAGACTGATGATGATGACGCTTGGCTTGTATCTCTTGGTTAAGTTGAACACAATATGAAAATAGTTTCTGATATTTTTGGCTCACCTCATGAATTCATGAAAACAAAGAAAAATACGTGTCAAATATTTTTGATAGGTTATCAAACCGATGGACTAATTCGATTTTTTTAGTCAAATACCATTTTTCTTAAATTCTAATCTATAGAAAGCTTTTATAAAAGTTTTCATTCTAAAATTAAATATGTTAAATTGATAGTGGGCAAGGACGTGCAAATAAGCTAGTACCTTTTTTCTAATGTTAAATTAAGTCAGTTACAAAAACTGACTTGTCAAAAATTATCTACTGTTATCTGATTAGACCCGAAGAAAGTATGTAGTGCTAAAAATATTTTAGACTTATATACCTCTCCCGGTAACGAAACCATATCGCGATCTAGCCGGCGTGACGTCAGGGCACAACGCCATCTATCGAGCGTGTGAACAACGCGGTAATTTAAAAATTCTTTAAATTCTTTCTTTCTTTAGATTTCTGTATTTTATTTGCAGTGTACTTGTAGTATTTACTGTGTTTATTGTATGGGAAAATCGTGTACGAATGAGTAACTATTTTTTTTCCTTCAAATGAACGTCAAAGTTTCAGTTTACGTCACAAAAACTGGAAAAGACGTGATATCAAGCACCAGTTGTTTCTCTCAATAAATTAGTATAAAAAAGCCCGCGATAGTTTTAACTCCTATTATAATACTCTAAAATAATTTGTAATCACGTTTACTTGGCTTGCATATGAGCAGTGGTGGTCCTACGGCCTCGACTTACTAGTTGTAGGTCGTGGTTTCGAACCCAGCCAGGCGCATAAAGGAAAACATCGTGGGGAAACCAGCATATCCTAACCAAAAATTAGAAGACATGTGACATAAACCCCCACTGGGGCTGCGTGGTGGATTCTGGTCCGTTCCCTCTCACAGAAAGGAGGCCTGTGTCCCATCAATGGGAACATTTATAGACTGATGATGATGACGCTTGGCTATATCTCTTGGTTAAGTTGAACACAATATGAAAATAGTTTCTGATATTTTTGGCTCACCTCATGAATTCATCAAAACAAAATATTTTTGATAGTTTATCAAACCGATGGACTTATGGGGGTAGGAGGAACGGAGTGGAAAGTTCCTCACTACCCCGGTGAAAAGGAAGGTACCTTCCGACCAGACGGGTGTTGTGTCTGGTGGGCTTTCTGCCCAACATTCATTGTCGGAATGTTCTATGTGTTCTAATCTCGCGGATAACTTTGATTGCGCGATGTAGACATCTTTCTGAAGTAGTTCTTCCGTTGTTGCAGAGATGGCGCTGGTGTCGTTTTTGTTTGACAGTTATTATGTTCGCTACAGACTAAATCGATTATTTCAGTCAAATACCATTTTTCTTAAATTCTAATCTATAGAAAGCTTTATAAAAGTTTTAATTCTAAAATTAAATATGGTAAATTGATAGTGGGTGAGGACGTGCAAATAAGCCAGTGCCTTTTTTTAATATAAAATTAAGTCAGTTACAAAAACTGACTTGTCATAAATTAACTATCAAAAAGAAAACCTGAAGGAAGTATGTAGTGCCAAAAATATTTTAGACTCATATACCTGTCCCGGTAACGAAACCATATCGCGATCTAGCCGGCGTGCCGCCAGGGCACAAGGCGATCTATCGAGCGTGTGAACAACGCGGTAACACTTGCGGATTTTGAAAATTCTTTAAATTCTTTCTTTCTTTAGATTTCTGTATTTTATTTACAGTGTACTTGTAGCATTTACTGCGTTTATTGTATGGAAAAATCGTGTACGAATGAGTAGCTATTTTTTTTTCCTTCAAATTAACGTCAAAGTTTCAGTTTACGTCACAAAAACTGGAAAAGTCGTGATATCAAGCACCAGTTGTTTCTCTCAATAAATTAGTATAAAAAAGCCCGCGATAGTTTTAACTCCTATTATAATACTCTAAAATCATTTGTAATCACATTTACTTTGGCTTGCATGTGAGCAGTGGTGGCCCAGTAGTATCGGCCTCGACTTACTAGTTGTAAGGTCGTGGTTTCGAACCCAGCCAGGCGCATAAAGGAAAACATCGTGGGGAAACCAGCATATCCTAAGCAAAAATTAGAAGACATTTGACATCAACCCCCACTGGGGCTGCGTGGTGGATTCTGGTCCGTTCCCTCTCACATTAAGGAGGCCTGTGTCCCATCAATGGGAACATTTATAGACTGATGATGATGACGCTTGGCTTGTATCTCTTGGTTAAGTTGAACACAATATGAAAATAGTTTCTGATATTTTTGGCTCACCTCATGAATTCATGAAAACAAAGAAAAATACGTGTCAAATATTTTTGATAGGTTATCAAACCGATGGACTAATTCGATTTTTTTAGTCAAATACCATTTTTCTTAAATTCTAATCTATAGAAAGCTTTTATAAAAGTTTTCATTCTAAAATTAAATATGTTAAATTGATAGTGGGCAAGGACGTGCAAATAAGCTAGTACCTTTTTTCTAATGTTAAATTAAGTCAGTTACAAAAACTGACTTGTCAAAAATTATCTACTGTTATCTGATTAGACCCGAAGAAAGTATGTAGTGCTAAAAATATTTTAGACTTATATACCTCTCCCGGTAACGAAACCATATCGCGATCTAGCCGGCGTGACGTCAGGGCACAACGCCATCTATCGAGCGTGTGAACAACGCGGTAATTTAAAAATTCTTTAAATTCTTTCTTTCTTTAGATTTCTGTATTTTATTTGCAGTGTACTTGTAGTATTTACTGTGTTTATTGTATGGGAAAATCGTGTACGAATGAGTAACTATTTTTTTTCCTTCAAATGAACGTCAAAGTTTCAGTTTACGTCACAAAAACTGGAAAAGACGTGATATCAAGCACCAGTTGTTTCTCTCAATAAATTAGTATAAAAATTGTCTGCAATAGTTTTAGCTCCTATTATGATACTCTAAAATCATTTGTAATCACATTTACTTTGGCTTGCATGTGAGCAGTGGTGGTCCTATGGTAAGTTCGAATTTCGAACTCAGCGAGGCGCATTACTTTGTATAATTTATTTCATCACCACTGCTCTCAAAACGGTGAAGGTAAACATCTGGGGGAAGCCGGCATAGCCTAGAACCAGAAATTAGAAGACAAGGGACATCAACCCCCACTGCGGCTGCGCGGTGGATTCTGGTCCGTTCCTCTCACAGAAAGCAGGCCTGTGTCCCATAAATGGGAACATTTATAGACTGATGATGATGACGCTTGGCTTGTATCTCTTGGTTAAGTTGAACACAATATGAAAATAGTTTCTGATATTTTTGGCTCACCTCATGAATTCATCAAAACAAAGAAAAATACGTGTCAAATAATTTTGATAGGTTATCAAACCGATGGACTAATTCGATTTTTTCGAATTTGTCCATCCATGGTAAATTGATAGTGGGCAAGGACGTGCAAATAAGCTAGTACCTTTTTTCTAATGTTAAATTACGTCAGTTACAAAAACTGACTTGTCAAAAATTAACGATCTGATTAGAACAGCTTGAGTAAGTATGTAGTGCCAAAAATATTTTAGACTCATATACCTCTGCCGGTAACGAAACCATATCGCGATCTAGCCGGCGTGCCGCCAGGGCACAACGCCATCTATCGAGCGTGTGAACAACGCGGTAATTTGAAAATTCTTGTAATTCTTTCTTTCTTTAGATTTCTGTATTTTATTTACAGTGTACTTGTAGTATTTACTGCGTTTATTGTATGGAAAAAGTGTGTACAAATCAGTAACTATTTTTTTCCTTCAAATTAACGTCAAAGTTTCAGTTTACGTCACAAAAACTTGAAAAGTCGTGATATCAAGCACCAGTATAAAAATTGTCTGCGATAGTTTTAACTCCTATTATCTATATATATATATAAAAGAACAGGGTTTTCTATTAAGACTCGACTATACCCGAAACCGCTAAACGCAGGAACTTGAATTTTGGACAACATTTGCATTCTACCATGTAGGGGAGCAATAAGACGGGATTTTGCGAATATCGAAGGATATTGCATTATATTCTAAGGGGGTGAAAATGTTTGTATAAAAAATCTTATTCCTTCGGTTTATAAATTTGAAACTTACCACGAATAAGAACACAAATAAGTAAAATACATTGGTTGGTTGGGCTATTAGTTTTTTTAAACTACCCTCCAGTGGTGATCTAGAAGATGTTAAAATTTGTAGGGGAAAATCATAACGCACAGACTGATCAATTTGAAAATCAGTATTTAAATACTAAATCAAAAATATTAAAGACGTGTCTTTGGTTTTTTCAAAAATCACCCTCTAAGTTGGTGAAAAAGGGTGATTAAGTTTTAAGGGAAGGATTTTACTGCGTTCTTCAACACAAGCAAAACTTGGCATAAATAATATTCCAATCAATTAAAGGATGCGTATTAATATATTTAAAATATATTAAAAAAAATTAACCCCTAGCGAGATGAAAATCGAGACATTTGTTTCAATGAAATATCTTATTCGTTGGTTTAAATTCTAGACACCATTCAAAACTCTCATCTTTCTCTTTTAGTATTGTAAAGACTGTGGATGGGTTATTCGACTTAATTTTGAAAACCTAAAATCATATATGAGGTGACACGGTGTGTAGGTATTTAGATTTTCCAAAAGTATCCCTTAAAGACGGTGGCCGGGAGTTGAAATTCATAGAGGGAAAAGTCCGAAATTCGCGCAGACGAAGTCGCGGGCGTAGTGCTAGTTATACTATAAAATAATTTATAATCACATTTACTTTGGCTTGCATGTGAGCAGTGGTGGTCCTATGGTATCGGCCTCAACTTATTGTTGTAGGTCGTGGTTTCGAACCCAGTCAGGCGCATTACTTTGTATAATTTATTTCATCACCACTGCTCTCAAAACGGTGAAGGAAAACATCTGAGGGAAACCGGCATATCCTAGAACCAGAAATTAGAAGACATGTGACACCAACCCCCACTGGGGCTGCGTGGTGGATTCTGGTCCGTTCCCTCTCACATTAAGGAGGCCTGTGTCCCATCAATAGGACCATTTATAGACTGATGATGATGATGCTTGGCTTGTATCTCTTGGTTAAGTTGAACACAATATGAAAATAGTTTCTGATATTTTTGGCTCACTTCATGAATTCATCAAAACAAAGAAAAATATTTTGTTTTTTTATCGTGGTAAAATCATCAAATGAGTCCTCCCACCCAGGGCAGGGCGGGAGGGACTGTCAGACTTGTACTGACTAAAATCCACGGTGTCCTTAAATAGCCCTTTACGTACCGGGGTCACGGTAATCCGTTTGTCCCGCGACCCCGGCAGACTTTGGCCCTATACAGGCCCCGTCACTACGCTGACACTCTTTGAGGCGCGCGTGGAACACAACGCGCCGTCGATCCGGGCATGGTCCATGGTCGGACAGCGAGTCGCCCATTACTCACTGCCCGCATGCCCGCAAGAAAAATGGGTAGGCAAAATTCCTAGCGATACAACGATATACATAAAACAAAGGCTCTTTACACGAAACTAGTTTCGTAGCCTTTAAATTAAGCCCGTCTTAAATAAACTAGAAAATGGAGAGTAAGTCTAGACCCATACTTTAGTTTGGAGGACGCTTCTAGTAATTAATCCTGCACTCTGTCTTAATGAATTTAGCTGATTAGATTTTTAGTATGTTTTTGATTTATCTATCAAACGTGTTTTGGGAAGTTTGGTCAAGGCCTTTTATCTCAACTTTTTATAGTAAGTATACGTATTTCTTTTTTTATTTTTCCAACTTACTTTTGTCTTTTGTTTTTGTTTGCTGGTTAAGTCGTAAAATGATTTCTCCATCACTGTGTGGTACGGAAGGGACTGTCAGTATCTTACCGGTCAAAACTCCACCCTGTTCATTCAGTTTCATTTGCGTTCCTATCCTATGTATTCTTTACAGACGGTCCTGCGACTACCGTTGTCTTTATATTAATAACAGTATAACTACACATAGTTTATTACGTCGTGTAAAATTCAGAAAAAAATCCAGACACAATTACTTTTTACCGTCACAAACAAAGTTTAAAATCTTTATATTCGAAACTTCTTTAAACAACATAAGTTTAGTTACAATCATAGTCAAAAACAAAATTAGAAAATGTCGCGTCGCTACGACTCCCTTTATGTTAGTACACACAATTAACTTCAACCCCTTTCACCCCGTTTTCCTCCCATTGGTAACGTATCACGTTCATTTATTTATTATTTTATTGCAGCGACAGTTTGACAGGTCATTAGATTTAATGATACGCGCTTTAATGAGTAAATTCATTAGATATAAGTTCAAAAGGTAGGTATCTTGAAAACAATAAGAAGTTGAAACCTTGACAATTTAGATAAATAACGAATTCAATACTTTAATTAAAATATAATTTAAAAAATTATGAATTTAGAAAAATACCTTTACGATCTTAATATTACGAATGCGAAGGCGGTTGGATGTTAATTTCTAAAATCGCCCGGAAATATATGTAGGATTGGTGCAAAACACTCTTTACGAGTGTGGAACGGAACGCATGGGTTCCTGAGGAATGAGTGAAAGGGAAGAATGAAATGAATTTAAGAAAGAACAGAAGGATGACAGCGGCGGGTTTCTAGAAGAGAGCGAACGGAATAGAAAAGACGATAGATATAATAATTTAAGATAGATTTGGTGTATATTGTATATTCAAGTGCTTTATTATACACTTGAAAATTTAAAAGAAGTTTGCCCACAACATCTCAATTCACATGTATGAAACATAACCAAACCGAACCTCGACGACTACTTTCATAGGCACCAATATCTCTTGGGCACCCCGAAGCTCGGTTTCGTTAGGTTCCTTTAAACTTTACACGCGGTAATGGGAGCCGTCTACCTGTACACGTAATCACAACACTTTTTTTATACATTTCCTAACTAGCCCCGGAATAGGGTATTTTACTGCATAAAAAATTGAAGATCTGTTTAGTCGGTCAGTTAGAATATTGAAAAATAATGAACACGTATTTTTGTTTTTTTTTTAATCAATGAAAGTTGACAAAGATCAAACGCTTCCAAATTCGGGAACGGGGTCTTGTGACGTCATAAAACTTGTAAAATTGTGTCGATCGAGTGACGTTATGTGATTTTTAATAGCGTTGTATCTTTATCAATTTTGGTTTACGTAACAAAAGAAGAAATATGGGTTTATTATTTGTTTTTGAATAAAATAGCCTATTGTGTACATTTCCTAGGAGTTATATACAATTGGAATTGTATATTGTTTAGAAATTGTATACAATTCCTAGATATCATACATTACGGTCTTAACTCTATCACGCGAGAACAATTTAGCGGATCTCTATTAAAAGCACAGATATATAGCTTTGTGAGGGATCATTTCCGACTAGCACGTGGGCGAAACCGCTGGCAAAACTGAGGTAGTAATATTACAAATGTTAAAGCTAAGTTAAGCAAGACTTTGGTTAGCATATTGTCTCGACAGGTTAAAACTTTCATAAAATAATCTCAACATTTTATTTTAACTAATTAACTATATGTACGAGTATTATCAGTTTACTTCTTGTCACGAAATACAATTAATTTTAATATTAATTAGTAAGCCGTTTTTATGAATTCTGATTCCCATTTTTACACGAGTCTTATGTTTTAGGGTCCATATATGTATTTTTGTAAGCTTTTCTTTTACACACTATGTCTACATATCTCTCTTTGAATATTCTCCTTTCGCCTGCTCCGCATGGTTGTATTATAAACTGATGATTTTCTTTTAGAAATAAGGAGATACCTCATCTAATTCATACTCAATCAAAATGTATTTCCGTTTATTTCATTTTGTCACTTTGTGGCTCATACCTATACCTACCAGAAGGTCACCGTCTACTGACCGCTGCAATAAGCTATTGTTTGTATTTACTGCGTAAACTCTCTATAATGCGCTGATAAGTTTTTAACAGAAAACTATTGTCTCTTGTTCTTCTCTCACCTGATAAAAATAGAACTTGTTGATTGTGGTCTCATTCTTGGTAATGTTCCTGTAAACGGTGTCATTGACCTCAGTATAGAGGCTGCAGTTGTAACAGTACTCTTCCTCCATGATGTGGCTCTTCACATCTTGTATCTACAGTACCTGGGGGGTAAAGAAGAGAGTATTAATAAAAGGATCTCTTTTGAATATTGGCGTAAACGGATTGGGTCTAAAAATACTTTGTAGTGACGGTTTGGAATCGATTCTGGAAAGGCCTAATATCAACTAGATTTTCTCATAATTTGTTTAAGGTATATGCCTCGAGACGGAGTGGGAGGCGGTCGCCTCCTTCTGCGAAGCAGTCATGCTCGTGAAGGAGGAGGCGGGCCGCCTGAGGGAGAGGACAGTGTCCTCCCTCCACCCCAGCCGCAGTGGTAGACGCCCACGGCGTCGGACGTCGCGAGACGATCTCCGGCCACCGTAGGCGCGGGCATGCGGGCAGCGAGTAATGGGCGACTCGCTGTCCGACCATGGACCATGCCCGGGTCGACGGCGCGTTGTGTTCCACGCGCGCCTCAAAGAGTGTCAGCATAGTGACGGGGCCTGTAGAGGGCCAAAGCCTGCCGGGGTCGCAGGACCAAGGGATTACCGTGACCCCGGTATGTAAAGGGCTAGTGAAGGACACCGTGGATTTCAGTCAGTACAAGTCTGACAGTCCCTCCCGCCCTGCCCTGGGCGGGAGGACTCATTTGATGATTTTACCAGGATAAAAAAAAAAAAGGTATATGCCTCGTATTTAATGCTTAGTTGTTGGGCTAGTTAAGATAAAATAAATCTCCTAACTAAGAATACTGTGAAAGTCAAAAACAAAACAGCGATCATGTTTTGCCTAGATCTGATAGAATTAATATTAAGTAGTAATAATAAGTAGTAGTACGCTATTTAGTTCTCAATACTGAAGTCAAAAAGTACTATTATAGTTATTTTTTGTATTTTCCGGAACAGGTTCGAAGTTGACGTCTGCCGTCACGCTTCGAACATCAGACCTCAACTTCAACTATTGATTTTTGGTTCTGTGGATGAGCTACCACAATTTCGTAGAAGTCACGTACTATGATGGACCATCAAACGCAGGACTTCGAAGGGCGAGAAAAGTATTTCATCCAAAAATAAATACAATGAGTGACCATTTTGACACTTCACCAAGACTAAAATAGGGGGACTAATAATAAAGGCAATAATATAAATTATACTTAAAAGAACCCACATGCATTTGAAAATTGTAGTTTCTGAAATTTTGTGATCAATAAGTGAGGGAGTGGCTTTCGCTTTTATATATGGGTATAGATAATAATCAGCGTATAACATTCCCATTGCTGGGACACAGGCCCTCCGCTTTGCGAGAGGGCAATATTCCACCAAGCGGGCCCAGTACCGAATTTTAAGGTTCAAGGACATGCCAGTTTCGTCACGATATTTATCATTCACCGTGCATTGATACAGTGGTGATGAAATAAAATTAAACTATAAAACTATCTGGGTTCGACCTCTACAATTCGTAAAGCCTCATTATGCGATGCAAGAAATTGCATGCGAGTTTGAATACATTGCGGACATTTATTGGACAATGAATTTAATTGATCAAACAAATACCACAATGTAGTGAAATTTGCATGAAAGTTCTTGCACCGTATAAATGGGTAAAAACCTCAATTAAGGGCTGTTACGACTGGGCCACAATGGCTCCTAATATGTATATATTACAACTAAATTAATTCAAAACCTCTCTAAGAAAAGCCAAGTTCTATTAAGAGCAATATTTATATGCATTGTAGTCTAAGTTTAATCTTTACTCCATCCCAAAATTAATCTTGTATCCCTAATGAAGTCTTTGATAAAAGGTTCGAGTATATAATAAAGTCTTCGAGCTCTGTAGTGTTGTAACGACTAACACTTTATGGAATTTAGGATTTAACAAGTTCTGAAGTAGCAGATAGTGTACGCCTTTGACATTTCAAACAAGTTTTCCAAGCCCTTGATTACGAAATTACTGAACAGATTATAATTAACCCATAAGCACAGGTCTAGGGACTAGGAAAAAACACTTTCGAAAAAGAGTGTTACCGATAAATTGGACCGATTTTTTATTTTTATACAAACAGTCCAATCTCTAAAGAAGACATTTAGAAATTGTTATCTAGACTGACTTTTTTTTTTGTGTGGTAAAATTATCAAATGACTCCTCCCACCCAGGGCAGAGCGGGAGTGACTATATGCTTTTTTTTTTTTTTTTTTTCGTGGTAAAATCATCAAATGAGTCCTCCCACCCAGGGCAGGGCGGAAGGGACTGTCAGACTTGTACTGACTAAAATCCACGGTGTCCTTCAATAGCCCTTTACGTACTAGGGTCACGGTAATCCCTTGGTCCCGCGACCCCAGCAGGCTTTGGCCCTCTACAGGCCCCGTCATTATGCTGACACTCTTTGAGGCGCGCGTGGAACACAACGCGCCGTCGACCCGGGCATGGTCCATGGTCGGACAGCGAGTCGCCCATTACTCGCTGCCCGCATGCCCGCGCCTACGGTGGCCGGAGGTCGTCCTGCGACGTCCGACGCCGTGGGCGTCTACCACTGCGGCTGGGATGGAGGGAGGACGCTGTCCTCTCCCTCAGGCGGCCCGCCTCCTCCTTCACGAGCATCACTGCTTCGCAGAAGGAGGCGACCGCTTCCCACTCCGTCTCGCCCCGCAGCATGGCCTCGACCAATGCCGGGCGCGAGAGGTCTCCGCCTATCGCCGTCGTGAGGACACGGCGGTGCTCTGCCCAAGCGGGGCAGTCCTGCACCGTATGCTCCACCGTGTCCTCCGAACGATCCTCGCAGTGGTGACACCCAGGCGTTTCTTCCCTCCCTATCAGACACAGGAACCTCCCGAAACTTCCGTGTCCGGTGAGGACCTGCGTCATGCGGTAGGTCAGGACGCCGTGACGCCTATCCAGCCACTCCTCAAAGAGGGGTCTTACCGCCGCGATTGCGGCGTGCCCGTGACTATATGCTACATTGACTTTGTAGAATAATGGTTCTACTGTAATTTGTGTAATGTTTTATTAAAATTCTTTCAGACATTTCAAAAAAAAACAGTGTGCATAGAAAAGGAAGGCCGAGGTTCATTTAATTTTTAGCGAAGGATTAGTGAATGATTATGAAAGACAATTAGGTATTATTCTAATTCAATTGCAGTGATTTAATCATCTTGCTCAGTAAAACTTATTAAGCAGCTTAATTTGACATAATAATGTTTAAAATTAAGTATATAAGTGTGAAATTGTGAACAAATGAGTGAAAGACTAAATGATTTCTTAAATATATATTGTTAGCTTAAAATTGTTTTTCTTCTAAAGTTTCCTCCGCTATCCGTCGAGGTTTTAAAAAACTACGTCTCTTTTGATCAGAAGAAAATTTTATCTTGATGAATTGAACACAATTTATTTTACCATTTTTTAAATGGTACGAATTTCACCGAAAAAACCAAACACACACACACATTCATAGAAATAAATAATAAGTGTCTTTTTTTACAGTTTGATTAACTATTTAAATGATAATTATAAAATGGTAGTTCCTACTCGGGAAGCTAATTGAAAAAAGATTTAATTTACATTCTAATTTTAAATGTTAATTTGAAAGCGACCGTTATAATCCCATTTAAACGAAGAAAATTATTACTCAGTAGATTACTGTGAATTTAATAATGAAGTTAGGAAATTCAAATAACCACGAAGGTACCTACTAATATACAAAAATAAATTGAGTTCGTTTGTTTGTCATGTCTTTACGCATAAATGGCTGACAGATTTCGACAAGAATAGATAATAGATAATTTTAAATTTTGGCTCTTTTCTGAAAGTAAACGAAAAAAATGCTACCTGTGGTTAGTGCTAGTCATTTAAAGCAATAGTTATTACGGCACAAAAGTTGTAAAATACTAGTAAGTTAATAGTAAATTACTAACTAGTACCAACCATTTTTTTTAACTTCGTAAAATCATCAAATTAGTCCTCCCACCCAGGGCAGAGCGGGAGGAACTGTCAGACTCATACTGACTAAAATCCACGATGTCCTTCAATAGCCCTTTACGTTCCGGGGTCACGGTAATTCGTGAATCCCGCAACCCCGAACTAGTACCAACCATAGGAACCATTTTTTTCGTTGGCGTTAACTTTCAGAAAATACCAAATAATGTATGGAGCCTGAATGATCTCCTTTCTCATACAGATTGACTTATTATCAACGTTAGGTTACACGGTACTTTTAACTCACTTAAAAGTCCGTAGCTTTGACAAACGTAGCTTTATTTAATAACGCAGTAACAAAATTCATATAACACTAAATATTCACACATCGTATTTTGTAAAGTAAACCAAAACCGAGGATTCAAGAATCTCTGAAATTCGTTGACACATAACAGCCATTCGTCATTGGCTCCGGAAAAGAATACTAATACGTCCACAAAATAAAGAAAAACAACAAGAATACATAAATTGGTATACGGATGATTTTATTTGGGACCTACATTCTGAAATTGGTTCTCGGGACGTTTAGGAATTCTGCTGGCGTAATAAAGCCATGTTAATGTTGCTTAGCTATGTTTGAACGGAATTGTTTTATATGTCAATGAATGATATAAAAACAGAACTCTTATATGTGTCAAAGTATTTGACACATATAAAGTATTTGAAAGTATTTGCTGTGCGATTCTAACTCGCACAGCAAAGTTAAATATGGATGTAGTTAAATGAACAGGACCGAATCCACATTGTAGATAGGGTCTTTTTTGGTTTAAACTACGCTCATTTATTGTACATTTTGCTCTTAGCTCCACATTTAACTCGCGCATCTAATGTATTATTTCTTACTTATTTCATTTTACAACAGTCAAATATAGATTTCTAGAATGTTCACTACTGTAATACTTCAGCTTTATTAATATGTAAGTGCAAAAGAGAGATTATCCCAGTAGCTGCATGGTCAATATAAACGTTCGACATTATCATTATTAGCTTCAGCAACTAACCCAATAACTGGACCTAAATCAACTCCATCTTCCTTACTTAACATGTCCTCGTAAAGTTCAAAGCAGTTCTTAAACAGCGACAAAGATAAACTGCCCAACTTTGCCCGACACTATGACTCCTGAATATCCTATAAAATGGCTCTTTAATCAAAACACAGGTGTTCTCACCCTCTTCAAAGCTTCCCGTTAAGTTTACGACCCTATTCTAAAAAGCTTAGGTGGATTTTGCAGTGGAGTGTAAAAGAAAGTGTAATGCAATCAATCAATTGGACAGCAATTCAATTGGTATTTGAGAAAGTGATCTAATTTATCAAAATTTATCCGCGGAGGTTTAAATTAATGCGACTTGTGGGCACGCAGGTGTGGTTTAGCACTGTGATGTATTACCACCACAAGCCGGCTTATCGGCTTCGGATTAGTGATTTGCAAACGAGTTTTTGATTCATTTCACAATAAAGTTATGATGAAAACTTTTTGCGGAAGGGTTGGTATTTCGGGTCTATGTTATTTGAATTTGGCTTTGTCTGATTCGAATATAATTTTATTGTCGGTTTACTTTTGGGTTTTGTTGGAGTCTTTTATTGATAAAATTAATTCCCCTCAATTTTGTTTGGAAATTAATTTGTTTGCATATTACGATTACTGTACAATATTAGTTTTCTTTGCCTTAAACCTAAGGGATTATTGTATTCATCCTTATGAACAACTTTTGCTGCGGTACATAATAAATGGAGAAAAAAAGTGTTCCATACATTTTGGATTATGTAAATCGTCTAACCCTAGGGAATAGCAAAACTAAGTTTGGCCGAACCGTTGATGCAGCCACATAGACCAAATTATAATTAAATTAATAGCAAACGTACAAAGTTATGTTTCCCAAATGACCCCAATCTCGTCACCTGTGCTCAAACAAACAGAATGGCAAAGCAAATGTTGGTCTTTCACAAAAGGAAAAAAGTCGCAGTAGTGTGGCTGGGGACTTGGGAGAATGGGGGCCACTGGAATTCTCCGAATCTCCCCTTAATTTCTTTCGTGTGTTTATTTGGAACATAACGTAAATAATGACGAAGACAAAGTCGATTGTCAAGATGAAAATTCTGAGAATATTGAAATGGTTTTTGTTAATGAAAGATGTTTTATGTCCTCCACTGTAATAAATGAAATGACAAAAACTTGAGACATTGTTTGTGTTTTTGAAAATTGTTTTGACCAGGTGTGTTCTGAAAATTATAATAATGTCATAGTAAGTGTTGATCTAAACATAATTAAGATAAGAAATGGATAGGCAAGATGATGACAGTAATAATTCATAGCTTTTTGTCAATGTTTAAGACGGACGATGGAGTGGCTGACCTTTTTTGCACTACGTGTCGCGGGTTTGATTCGCACACAAAACGAATACAAGATCTACAAGTACCTAGTTATTCCGGGTCTGAAACGTTGCCCGTTTAAAAATCAATTAAACACAGGTCAGCTACTGATAGCTTCTTTTTTCTGCGTGGTAAAAACATCAAATGATTCTCCCACCCAGGGCAGGAGGCACTGTCAGAGTTATACCGACTAAAATCCACGGTGTCCTTCAATATCCCTTTACGTTCCGGGGTTACGGTATTTGTTAGTCTCACGACTCCGGCAGGCTTTGGCCCTTTAAGGGGGCCCCGTCATTGTACTGACACTCTTTGAGGCGCGCGTGAATACAACGTGGCATGGTCCATAGTCGGACAGCGAGTCGCCCATTACTCGCCGCCCGCATGCCGTCCGTCCGTCACCATTGGGCGTCTACCACTGCGCCAGGGCTGTTAGGTGGACACTGTCCTCTCCTTCACGCGTCGTGCCTCCTCCTTCGCTAGCATGACTGCTTCGCAGAAGGAGGCGACCGCTTTCCACTCCATCTCGCCCCGCAACATGGCCTCGTCCAATGCCGGGCGCGAAAAGGACAGCTACAGTTCAACGCCTGAAATTAATATTCAATCTCAATCGAAATCTCGTTTCTTTGTATTTGACGGCTACTCTTGTTTGAACTTCTTAAAGAATCGGATAGGCAAATTCGGGGATTATTAATTTCCCAAGTAACAGTAAAAGTGTTTTAATTTTGAACACCAACACATTGTGTGTTTAAATGGTGTGTTCAGGTTTCACAAGACTCTTGCCACGAAAGTTTCTAGAACTTTAGACATAGTTAGTTCTAGTTCCGTTGCGGAGAGACTAATCACAGTTTCCTGTATCATGAGAGCATTTTGGCAGGAATCCGTATACCAACAAAGTGAATTAAGTAGAACATTCTCGAAGCTTTTCCCTCCGGGAGTACTTTGGTTACGAAACAAGTATACCTCCCAAAATTGGCAGGATTTGCAACAGCTACGCATAACTTACGTAATTTATCTATTTGGTAATGTTATTCCATTTCTTGGCATAACCTACGGGAAACTATACGAAATATTGTAAACGTTACAGTACGGATTTGGTGACTTGCCTTGTTGGCAGCTAGCTGAAATAAATTTGGTATTTTTGTACTGGAACCACTACAACTAAATCTCCGTCATATTTTGCAGAACATACTTTCTGAAGAGATTTATTGATACGAACAATAATCTGCAGTGTGTTACACTCACATTTTGAAGCAAACCAATAAAAAAATAACAACAAATCCTATTGCCTGAATAATTTAGACTCACTAAAAGAAATCATCAACATTTTTCACAGTATATTTCTTACTTCACGTGAAGATCTCTCCGAGTAATATGAAATAAGTAGAGGAAGTGTTTTCAAGAAAAAATATACTTCATTCATGAAGGCAGTTGGTTGGAAGGAAGATTACTTGCTGTGCTAGTGAGCTAAGTGTGACGTTAGACGAAGTTTTACCAACTTCAATATTATGACTTCCTTTCCGCTCTAGAAACTTCTTGAAATAATCAAGAAAGAAAGCAAGACATTATTCTGACATGTTCACTGTGAATGTACAGTCAACAAAAGAGTTATCTGTGCCAGTATCAATTTCTGCCTGCCGGGGTCGCGGGACTTACGAATTACCGTGACCCCGGTACGTAAAGGGCTATTGAAGGACACCGTGGATTTTAGTCAGTCAAGTCTGACAGTCCCTCCAGCCCTGCCTTGGGTGGGAGGACTCATTTGATGATTTTACCACGACAAAAAAGAAAAGTATCAATTTCTTAATAATAACGGCACGGTTAACGCAGCGTCTGAGCGATTGAACTGCTGCGAAGCGTGTCGCAGTTTCGATTCCAAACCGGAACAAATATTTGTATTACCTACAAGTAGTTGTTCCGGATGTGAGTGTTTGTGTATGTGAGTTTTTATGTTTGTAAACGCACTCATGATACAGAAGAAATTCCTAGTGTTGGGGAAAGTTAAAATAAAAAGTTTCTTTTTTATTGTGCGGTTAAGCATAACAAAAAATATCAATTGAAAATGCCTGAAAGGATACGTATTTCTGTATATTCCGACAACCTTCCACTGTCAATGTGCATTATTTTAATTTATAATTTATTTTATAACCTACAAGAATGTTCGCTGCCTAGTTGAAATTTTGTGCGTTATAATTGCTAAACCCCCTTCATACATAGACGCTTAATTCATAAATTGACAAATAGTATTACCCAACACTCACCTCCTCACGCAAACCAAATAATCAACAAATGTTGTTTTAAATTAATCTAAATAAACACTGTTTGAATATCAAACCGATGATCAATAAAGCCAAGCACACATGTCAAATCAAATCGCTCAAGATATAAATAGGATTACGTTTAACTAAAATTACTTAGAACAGCACACATTTACGTTTGATAGAATTTATCGAGGAGATAAGGAGATTGAAACATTTTATAACCATTCGTTAAAGAAACGTATGGGATTTTAACAACAATTAAACTAAAAAACTGGCCCTACGGCCGAGTTGTTTGATCAGTAGTTAAGCAAACTACTATGTGTGTTGAGAAATGAAATATGTTTCTTAGGATTTTTCTTTCATAGCAATTAAATATTGTTAAAACGTTTTCTAAAATCCATAATTGATATGAATCTATAATTGAGAAAATCACTAGGTACCTGAGTGTTTACATTTTGGTGTTTAACTACTACTAGAATTATGTACAAAAGGTCTTTAAAGATGTTTATCGTATACCCTGATACTTTGTTGAGTGTACGTACTCAGACAGACTCAGCTATCTAGGTAAATGGATACTATTGTTTTTGTTTTTCTTTCCAAACAGTCATGTCAGATCACACGTCCATTGCAAATTGGTTTGACGCAGATTTCAATTTGTTTCTAGTTTTGGTCGCAGCGCAGTTTGGTTTGAAAAACTAGCGGGGAATTGGATTTCGATCTCCAAAAAATACAGGACAAATTTGCGAGTATAGCATTTAATTGAAAGCTATAACTTGTTTGTGTATTGATTGCTTCATGAATTTGTAGTCCTAAACAAACGAATACTGTTTACCTTTTTTAGCCTTTTTGAGATTGGTAAAATCATCAAACAAGTCCTCCTCCCTTCGGTAGGGACTGTCGGATTCTTACTAAGTTTGTGCACTCTGTTTCTTCGGTTATCTTTTGCGTTCCAGGGCCACGGTAGTCTGCTTAGAAAGTCCAGTAGCCCTAGACAGTCTCGCGCCGCAAAAGCTGCAGTTGAGAGTCCTTCATCATCGTTTTCGTAACCTTGCTCATGTGAAGTACTTGGATTAAGCTGTTGTATGCAAAACTGAAATGCAGCACAAAAACCACGTCGCGGGACCGTCTTAAAAATACAACGCAGGTCTTTAGTGCAATGGACTATCAGACGACAGTCCCTTGCGCTCCAGCTAAGGTAGAAATATCTAGGAGATTTGAAACAATTTTGAGGCTGGCACAAGGCCGCGACGCAATCTGCGATACATTTTTTTTTAGTGTGGTAAAATCATCAAATAAGTCCCAGGTGAGGACCCAGGGCAGGGCAGAAGGAACTGTCAGACTTGTACTGACTAAAATCCACGGTGTCCTTCAATAGCCTTTTACGTTCCGGGGTCACGGTAATTCGATTTGCGATACATGAGCGATTAAAATAAATGAATGAATGCTCACGTATATGGCTACACCGAACATCAGCGATACTACGTGTAATCTGTTTAGCTCATCATCCATCCATCTCATCCACTCACATCGCAAATCGCTGTCTAATGTAGCCTCAGCCTGATATTCGAAAACAAAAAACTCGTTTAACATAATAATGATGTAGAATCAAGCTTAATAATTTCCCAAAATCTCCTTACCATAACAAAATGCGTTGTGTTCCACGCGCGCCTCAAGGAGTGTCAGCAAATTGACGGGGCCTGTAGAGGGCCAGAGCCTGCCGGGGTCGCGGGACTTACCCATCACCGTAACCCCGGTACGTAAAGGGCTAGTGAAGGACACCGTGGATTTTAGTCAGTACAAGTCTGACAGTCCCTCTCGCCCTGCCCTGGGTGGGAGGACTCATTTGATGATTTTACCACGCAAAAAAAAAAAAGTACCATAACAAAATGTGGAGCTAAAAGAGAAAGCTTTGTATAATAATATAAAAATGTCGCAACTAATTCACAAGAGGATTACTACTGATTTGCGACTCAACTTTTCTTATATTTTGTGGCAAATTGGTATAATAGGCTCGTATTTTTGGCTTTGGCAGAATTATATTTCTATTTGGAATATTTATTTGTTTTGTTTGTTGGATAGCGTTTATCGACGGGATGTATAAAGATAATTGAACCAATAGTACCCAATAAATATAAGAACGACATTAATAAAAATAATTGCGAAATATTCTTTTTATCACATCTATTCAAACAGAGCCAGTTTATTCTTCGTAAACAGGAACTAAAGCTCATTAATCCCTAGGGACTAAAAGTGATTTGAATTTGGAATGTGTACTTTATATTATTGTGATTGCCATAATAAGTGAATGTGGAATACCATAATTACTAATAGTAATTATATTTCAAACCGCACGGGAATATTGTATTGCAGAAAAGAAAAGTTGGTGAAAATAAGAAACACGAGAAAGTCGTTCCGCATTTTTATAGTTCGCTTCGCTCGGGATTCAATTGTTGATCAAGATAGGCGAGATAGATTTAAAATTGCTTTAAGATTTTTTTAAGATGTCAGCGAGGCTCCCGTAGGTATTCAACTGGCGGTGATTCGCTATTGATAAGAACTATTTGAAGCTTTTCATCAAGTTTGTTGGTTTGACCTTGGACTGTACCAAAATGTGATTTCAAAAGCCCATAGATTCGACTTGGTCTATCATCTTTTGGGATATCTGAGATTGAATTTTCTTTTTTTATTAACCTTACGTAGAAAATCTATAAGCATTTACTAACTAACATTTAAATTAATCGCTGATCATACCTTTGAACTTTAGTTTTGTAGCAATAAATTTAAAATATTAGTATCAGTCAGTAAGTCATCTGTTGGTACCACTTAATAATAAACCAATCAATGGAACTTTGTTCTGCTATATAATAATTAATGTATTTTCAATTTATTTTTGAATGCCACCTTCTACCCTTTAATCGTCAAGGTAATAATAAACTTGTAAATATTAACATTATAACACAAAGTTTCCTATAAAATACATTTCGTAACAAGTAATTATTATCATGTTGAACTCATTTTATCATACGCAAACGTTTTTGTGACAGCCTATTTCAATATTAAAGGAAAAAGAGGTTGTTTCATTAAAACATTGTTCATTAAAACTTTAACACATCCCATAGTACTTTTGATCTTTCACGTCTTTGTGAATACATATAAAAAGCCTTTTGTATTTTCAGGCCAACTTTGTTTAATTACATATTTTCATTAAAACTTAGTATATACTGTATTAATCACGAATGAAAACTGTGGAGGTTTTGCCCTCCAATTCACTTTCACATAAGACCAACGACACGATATCGGTGGGATTGGTACTTTCATACATTTCTAGGGAAAATGAGCGAGAAAGGACGATATGCCAGTGTTGTGTCGTTACCGATATCGTATAAGTGCACATTGTGAAACAGTTCGTGTGTAGGATAACTTCTACTAATTTCTTCTACGTTGTTTTAATAGTTCTTCTTGAAGGGTCATTGTGCCGATAACTGTGGTCCACAGTTTAAATAGATTCCACTTTAACTTTTTGTGGGAATACTAGCCTCGATACGCAGAGCAACAGTCAATCCGTACTTCAATTGTGCCAAAGAGAATGTATTTAAAAAACTGCCAAAACTGAAATTTGTAATTAAAAAACTTTTTATAATTTTGTTACAATTTTGTAACCAGTGAGCGCCAGACCAATGAGACATTCTCAAATTTATCTAAAGGACGTTGACGTAGAAGCTGTTACCATGATTTCAAGACATGATTTTAGAGACTAGTTTTTTTTTAGCTGATACTGTCTCTCTCACTGTTAGACAAATACCTTCGTTTATGCCTTCAAAATCTCACTCATTTTGGGATTTTCAGTCAATTTTAAATTTTACCTTCTTATTTTTTTTTTAATTGACTATATTTTATATCCAATAACAAAAATGAAAGTCAGTACAGAATATTATTTTTTTAAACCAGATGCAAATTTCGAAGCTACTGGATTAGAATCGACAAAACCATTAACTTTTTGGGTTTTCATGAACCCAACGCGTTTGAATTTTGTTAAGTAAAATATTTTATTGCTCGTGCCTACTTTGTTTATTCAAGGTCACAGTACCGACCGATCTCCCAGTAAACGAAGTCTTCAAATTCATCAGAACATTCGTCTACAAGGCAATCTTGTACAGAGAGTCGTCTCAGATTTAAGGCTCTAGAAAGAGGTCGACTTATCAGCATATTTCGTTCCACAAAACGCGTTTTATCTCCAATACTGTCCTGTATTTTTGTACCACAAGCATTGTCTTTATTCATAGTACTTGGAAGGGATTTCTTCTAACAAATTCAATTTGTGTAAGCTCTTTTACGGTACGTAGTGGGACTTGATTTCTTGAACCTTGGCGAGCATTGTTCTTTAATTAAGATATACGTTAGTGGCATCGGGACGATAGTTAAAGTGTGATACAATTAAATCGTGATCTAAGTGTATTTAAGGATCGAGAAATACAACCGAAAATGTTTATTCAAGCATTGATTGCTGAAGCTGAAGCTTTTCGGAGTTTTAGACAAAGCGACCGATTGAATTCGACAATTGTTTGCAGAGTTTTTACTCAATACTTATGAATATATTCAGGAAGTTTCTGAATACATAATGAAAAAATTACTTCAGGGAGTAAAAAAATACTTTCAGAAAGATATACAGTTTTGTTATTTCAAGATCTGTAAGTAAATACTAAACTTGTCCGAAAATTGTATCCTTTGGTTCATATCTTGTAAAACAGCGTTGCCCCAGTGTTTTTTTAATACGAGTAACGTTACAGAACACTTTCAAAATGATTTTCTACTTTTGTTTGACTGTTTATGGGTAGGCAAGAAATTGATATCCCACGTGCATACATTATTAGGTGAAATAGTCATAACCTAGGTCCTAGATCTCCATCTATCTGGCTCTATTCAGCCAATTGCCGTCCACTGCGAGTCTGACAGTCCCTTCCGCTCTGCCCTGGGTGGGGAGGACTCATGTGATGATTTTACCACGTAAAAAAAGATAACCAACCCGGTTATAAGCAGACCGAATCCATCCACTGCCAACCACCTTCTTTAAATAATCAATTCATTATGCCACAGAACGTCCTACAACTACGTTTGCCCACGCGGTTACGCGGTCTCCAACCTAAGACATATTTGTTTAGTTGACCGTCTGTTCATCTGCAGACATTCTATCTGGACAATTGACAATTAAGAGCAAATTGTTTGATTAGTAGTTAAGCTAACTATTGCTAAAATCATTGTCTAACCATTTGTTAAAAATATTGTATAGGGTTTAACTAATTGTTAGTTATTTGTTAATCCATTAATGGTACAAAATAGAGCTCTTAAATTGAGAAAATTGTTACAAAAATTAACACGGAATTTAAAACAGCTCAAAATTATCTTTTCCAACAACGTTACCTTACAGCAGTCTAAACTCCTACAAAGTAATACTAATTTTGTTGAACAAAACAACAGCTACACAGGTCGTCATCTGCAATAAGAGGCAAATTACCATAATCCTATGCACGCCCCCAGCAATACAAAGGTGCAGTAATCGTGGACTATTCTTAGCCGTGGCGAAAGAGTCGTAACTTTGAATTAAATCGAGGGTTAAGTCCAGACTAAGTAGTGCTTACGGATACATAGAGCTGTGTTTAGTGTGTGGGTTTGTTAAACAGTGGACGAGGGTCAAGGACAAGGGTAATCTTACTAATATTTTTAAGTGCAAAAGTTTGTGAGGATGGATATATGTTTCTTATTCTTTCACGCAAATACTTATTAATGAATATGGATACCACAGGACAGTGTGGTATTTACACTTTGTGGTACATTGTCACAAAGTGTTTGGTACACAGGTAAACCTTAATTGAATAAAGCAATCGTTAAACCAGTCATACTATAACAATATGTCATGCATGCAAGTAGTTGTTCCAGGTCTGAGTGTTTGTTTATGTGAGTTTCATGACACAGGACAAATATTTTGGGGGCAACGTTTATTAAAAACAAAAAGTATATCATCATCTGCCTAGCCTTTTCCCAACTATATTGGGGTCGGCTTCCAGTCAAACCAGATGCAGCTGGATATCAGTATTTTACATGGAGCGACTGCCTGTCGCACCTCCACAGCCCAGTAACTGGGTAATACGATACCTTATGGTAAGACTGGTTGTCAGACTTTAGAGCTTCTGACTAACAGTAACGACTGTCAATGATGTACAAATGACAGCTGGGACCAACAGCTTTACGTGCTTTCCGAGGCACAGAGGAATTTCGCTATGACAGATGGTCACCCATCCACAGACCAACCTCGGCAAGCACGGCTTAACCCGGAAGATCGGTTTGTGCGGCTGTATTTGTTTAGCCACGAGCTCCTCTAAAAAAATAAGTATATTCTGATCTAAAATGTGAAGCTGAAATCCCAAACCCTATTTGAATAAGTCCATCGTTTAAACAGCCTTACTAAATTACTAACAATACGTAAGGCTCTGTATTTCTACTGTTGCTAATGAAATGCTAGGAAAGGCCATTTTTGCGACAACACTAGTGTTCACTAGTCACGGAGAGCGATTATATTAATACAGCTGGGTCATGTAGCGAATAAAAGCGCTTTATATTACTTGTAAGCAATAATGACGATGGAAGTGGTAATACAGTACATAAGGTTACTGGATTAAGAGCAGTGTTTATGAAATCTTGAGTGGCAGATGGTATAGGATATTGACCTTAATTGAGTATAAGAGAACATAGAAAATGGGAATTCATTTGCTCAACAACATTTTGTTTCATGTAGGGAAAAGGGGAAAAAGAAATTAAATAAATTTGTATATATACTAAATTTAAATAATAAAATTAAAAGAAAAATATTTACAAAAGTGAAAAAAAAAATATATTAAAGATTTACAGGGCGTCAAAAAATTCATTAAAAAAGAAATTAATTTTAATTTGTGCCATTATCTTTCTAAAAAAAGAAATATTAAATGGTTTGATAAACCACGACAGCATCTAACAAAATCAAAATAAACTAATAATACTAAAAAAAGAAAACTTAAATCTGAACCACAAAAATAGAACAAATTCTAAAGATAACATCCAAATAAGTCCAGCCCCCTAGCCGAGTCGCGAACGATAAACCTAAACGCTCGGTACTCCCCAAGAGATTTTCAACTGTATACCCTAGAGCCTAAAGTTGAAAATCAATTAAAGATTTCTGAGCGTTAGCGACTGGAACGAACGAAAACGCTATGAGATCTTAAATAGTTCTTCAACTTTAAACCCAAGCACATAAAGTTAAAAATCTATTAAAGCCTACTCAGAGTTTGCGTTATCGTTTGTTATATGGCTCAGTTCACGAAAATTTTAAGCAGCTAGTGTTCGACAGTGGTTTAATACCCAACTGGACCTGGACGGTTGCAAAACAAATTTTAAATGCTCGCGATGTGACAAAAAATGTAGGTTAACGAAACAAATTCTGAAACGAGATACTAGACGAAACACACATGTTAGTAATAAACAAAAAATAAAATACACACAGAAAAAGGGCAACCTCGACATTCTTTATTTTGCCAGAAAAGAAAATCCATCAATGACACAAGCAGTTCGTTTTTAGGGATCCGTATTTAGGTTATAGGATGCGAAGAAAAAGACACAATTGTTTTAGGGGCGTCTCTGGCCCTCACTTAGCATTTTGTTTGTGTTTAAAAAAAGAACTTTTTATGACACGCTCGACGACATAATATTTTACAAGATGGAGATCTGACTTGATGTTGGAGTAAAATCTGTAGTTTTACTTGGTTTTATAGTAATATCGTTACTGATTTTAAAGAAAACGTAAAGAACAAAAGTTACTCTTTAGCTAAAGACTATTTGTGTTATTGTTATGGCTTAGCATTCAGGCATAAAATTGAAAAGAGTTAATCTTAAAAAATGAGCTCATAATTAAGCACAAAAAGTGATTCCAAAGAACACTTTCCCAGCAAAAGAATATACTTTTTTTTTTTTTAGCGTGGTAAAATCATCAAATGAGTCCTCCCACCCAGGGCAGGTCGGGAGGGACTGTCAGACTTGTACTGACTAAAATCCTCGGTGTCCTTCACTAGCCCTTTACGTACCGGGGTCACGGTAATCCCTTGGTCCCGCGACCCCGGCAGGCTTTGGCCCTCTACAGGCCCCGTCACTATGCTGGCACTCCTTGAGGCGCGCGTGGAACACAACGCGCCGTCGACCCGGGCATGGTCCATGGTCGGACAGCGAGTCGCCCATTACTCGCTGCCCGCATGCCCGCGCCTACGGTGGCCGGAGATCGTCTTGCGACGTCCGACGCCGTGGGCGTCTACCACTGCGGCTGGGGTGGAGGGAGGACGCTGTCCTCTCCCTCAGGCGGCCCGCCTCCTCCTTCACGAGCATGACTGCTTCGCAGAAGGAGGCGACCGCTTCCCACTCCGTCTCGCCCCGCAGCATGGCCTCGACCAATGCCGGGCGCGAGAGGTAAAAGAAAAAAAAAAAAAAAAAAAGAATATACTTAGTAACTTAAATATAATATAACTAAGTTATAACTTAAATATAAAATAGTCTTTAGCTAAAGAGTAGACCCATATATAATACATAGTTTCCTAAAATAAGTTATCTATTCATCAAGTTCACAAATAAGTATATAAAAATGATTTATTAGCTAATAGCAAAACTATACCTGTTAGACGAAATCTCGGTCTGAAACTAGGACTATTATATTTTGCGTACTCTTAGTCTGGAACTGACGCTTAAGAAGAGAGAGATGGAGCTATACATGACATGATAGCACTATCTCCGATGCTTTTGGCAAACAGACAGGCGAAAGCGAAGCGATACCGAACCGAAGCGAGACGTCAGTCCGATAGTTCTGTCACGCTATCGGATCGCTTTCGCTTCTCTATGTGACTGGATTCAAACAATTCCATACATTACAAATAAAAACTTTACGCTTCGCATTAATCACGCCTGTCTGTTAGACAAAGGCTTTATTCACACTAAAACAAATGACTTAGACAATTCTCAAGGATCAAGAACTAAAAAAAAAGAAAAACCCTCTGGAAAAGGTCTTTATATTTACGTTAAAACAGTATTTTTGTGTTATTTTCTGAATTTACTTAATTACTCCCTAAGTCTTCCCCATGGCATAATATAAACCCGCCCCAAGAATTTAAATTAACTTCTGAATTTTCAAACGTTTCTTGAAATTTTCAGTTAATCAGTGTAAAGCTTTGAACGATGGTATTATTTATATTAATAACGTTTATCGCTGATTAATTGTTCCATTACTTGTTGATTAATTTCTGAATGCATAATTTGTTCCGGCTTTATTTGTCATTGATCAAGGGAGCTTTGATCCTGCTACGTGAAGGAGTAATTTATAAATATTGATTCGTATACCATTTGTGAATCGTTTTTATAACAAATAATGAAGTTGACAGTATCCTGATAATGTAAACATACAACGATGGAATTCAGTCCCTTAAGAGATTCTGAAAGTTGGCAAAGTCACAAATAAAATAATTAAAACTTGTTAGTTTTAATTATTTTATTATTTGAAAAGTATAAACTTGTTAGTTTTAATTATTTTGGCAATTTAATGTATGGAAATAAGAAATATGGCTCTGTAGTGCACTAAAAGTCAGAAGCTCTAAAGTCTGACAACCAGTCTTACCATGGGGTATCGTATTACCCAGTTACTGGGTTGTGGAGGTCCGACAGCTAGTCGCTCCATGTAAAATACTGATATCCAGCTGTATCTGGTTAGACTGGAAGCCGACCCCAATATAGTTGGGAAAAGGCTAGGCAGATGATGAAACGAGCTCAAATCTACATACTTTCCCCACAACTCAACGTATGACATGAAAGAATTAAACTATTCAGTATCACTCCTCAGTTTGCTTACCCCACGGAAATACAAATTATGAAAATTACGCTTAGCTGATGTTGGGGAATCCTCAATTTTCCAAGTAATATTTCGGCGCCATAATCCCGGGCGGGAAGCTCTGGGTCGCTCTAAGTCTCATTAATTTAGCTATGTGGGTATATATATCTTTGTGTGACGTTAGTTTCTATGTGTTCGCTGTATAGGAATGTTTGCTGTTTGGCGTGGATGCTTGAAAATTGAGAGAATATTCTGACATATTTTCGTCTTAACTGAAACTGAAGCAAATTTCCTAGAATAGTAAATAAAGGAGATGAAAATCTTTTGATCAAAGAGACTGAGTCTATTGACATCAAAGAACATCAGTTTGGAAAATAAGTCAGAAAATAAAAAAAGGTTTACATTTATTTTTTGTTGAAAATAAGAAATATTCGGCCATACTTAAGTTCTACACATTTTTTTTTACGTGGTAAAATCATCTTACTCAGGGCAGAGCGGGAGGGACTGTCAGACTCGTACTGACTAAAATCCACGGTGTCCTTCAATAGCCCTTTACGTTCCGGGGTCACGGTAATTTGTACAGTCCCGCGACCCCGGCAGGCTTTGGCTGTCTAGAGGGGGCCCCGTCATTTTGCTGACACTCTTTGAGGCGCACGTGGAACACAACGCACCGTCGATCCGGGCATGGTCCATGGTCGGACAGCGAGTTGCCCATAACTTCTACACATTTAAGACATCATCTGCCTAGCCTTTTCCCAACTATATTGGGGTCGGCTTCCAGTCAAACCAGATTCAGCTGGATATCAGTATTTTTACATGGAGCGACTGCCTGTCGGACCTCCACAACCCAGTAACTGGGTAATACGATACCCCATGGTAAGACTGGTTGTCAGACTTTAGAGCTTCTGACTAACAGTAACGACTGTCACAAGATCTACAAATGACAGCCGGGACCAACGGCTTTACGTGCTTTCCGAGGCACGGAGGAAACTCGCTATGACAGATGGTCACCCATCCACAGACCAACCTCGGCAAGCGCGGCTTAACCCGGAAGATCGGTCTGTGCGGCTGTATTTATTTAGCCACGAGCTCTTCTTCTACACATTTAAGACGACTTTTATAAATAGTATGATAGCTTCAGCTTGTTCCGACATTAGATATGATATCTCTGATACTGTATCTACATTCAAAATTGGATCAAATCGTGCGTGCAGCGCACAAGCCGCCATTGATATTCAAGTCAGATTTCCGAGTTCTGACGAAAATGACCGAGAACTCCCGAACGCTCTTTGCAAAATATACGGGTTATGTCACTGTGGCTTTGAGGTCGTATTATTTGAGATTCTGATATTGTTCCAGTTTCAATAGAAAAGTATAATATCTTGTATTGATTCAACGTTCTCTTTTATACAAGATTGTTCTTTTAAAATGTGCTTTGCACAACAAAATGTATTAGTGCACTATTTTGTTCTACAT
This sequence comes from Agrotis puta, assembly GCA_943136025.2. NCBI lineage: Eukaryota > Metazoa > Arthropoda > Insecta > Lepidoptera > Noctuidae > Agrotis > Agrotis puta. Next base: position 4,967,780 of record OW964168.2, read on the forward strand.
TTGTAAGCAAAGAAAAAGGAAAATGTGTAGAGTTAAAAGCGAAGCTAGAATATCAGAACTTTAAATAACTTTATTGTTTTATAGTGCAAAGTTTACTGTGCTTTTATGAAGAACCAACGAAATACTATTTTGCCTTTGAATACAAACTACAAACATTTTCCGATCAATTGATTAAGATGATGAATAAGTTTCTTCATAGCGTGACGGAGCTTAAAGTTCAAGTTTCTTTAGTCCAAAATTAATACATTAACTTTTACTTGAAATGCTATTAATGTTTTAACGAATGGTAAAAAATAATGTATAGCATTTTTTTTAAACCTTACCCCACACTAGGAATTTCTCCTGTGACGTGGGTGCGTTTACAAAAATAGAAACTCACATGCCCAGACCCGAAGCAACTACTTGTAGATCATACAAATATTTGCTTCGGGAATCGAACCCGCGACACGCAGTGCAGCAGTCTAATCGCTCAGCCACTGCGCCAACCGTGCCGATAAACGAGCAATATTAAAAATTAAAGTGGCCCTAAGGTAATGCTAAACTAAGGCTTAGATACTAAGCTCTCTCCAGGTACATTTTATTTCGAATGAATTGAAGAATTTGGATATTTTTTGTATGTATCTAAGTACGTTCAATGACCTTAAAAACACTAGAAAATTTACATTGAGCACAGACACCAAAAAAAAATTCAATGCATCTTCTTCACGTAAAATAGACATTCCATATCAAATTCAACATCTAACACCTCCATTTTAAAATACTCCAGAAAATTTCATCTCCTTTAAAATATAACGAAAATTTAAATTTAAAATTTTCTACGATTGCAAAATACTTTTGTATGAATACCATACAGTACAAGATAGTTTCGGAATACTAAGTGAAGAGCTACCAGAAATAGGTTAAATGGATGATGAGATGGCTTTGAACTGAATTGCTTCAAACCTCGGTTATATGAACGTCTTCTATTTTTAGAAGGTTGACCTTTCAGAAATGTGGAAAGCAGAAAACCCACTGATCAATTAGGAGAATATAATGCAAGCTTGTATAATTATACCTAAGTTCAAATAAAGGTCGGGCACGCCGCAATCGCGGCGGTAACACCCCTCTTTGAGGAGTGGCTGAATAGGCGTCATGGCGACTTCCGTGTCCGGTGAGGACCTGCGTCATGCGGTAGATCAGGAGATCTACCGCATGACGCAGGTCCTCACCGGACATGGAAGTTTCGGGAGGTACCTGTGTACGATAAAGAGGGAAAAAACGCCTGGGTGTCACCACTGCGAGGATCGTCCGGAGGACACGGTGGAGTATACGGTGCAAGACTGCCCCGTTTGGGCAGAGCACCGCCGTGTCCTCACGACTGCGATAGGCGGAGACCTCGCGCGCCCGGCGTTGGTCAAGGCCATGCTGGGAAGCGGTCGCCTCCTTCTGCGAAGCAGTCATGCTCGCGAAGGAGGAGGCGGGCCGCGTGAGGGAGAGACAGCGTCCTCCCTCCACCCCAGCCGCAGTGGTAGACGCCCACGGCGACGGACGTCAGCAGACGATCTCCGGCCACTGTAGGCGCGAGCATGCGGGCGGCGAGTAATGGGCGACTCGCTGTCCGACCATGGACCATGCCCGGGTCGACGGCGTGTTGTGTTCCACGCGCGCCTCAAGGAGTGCCAGCATAGTGACGGGGCCTCCTGTAGAGGGCCAAAGCCTAAGTCAAAGCTTAAGTCCCGCTACCCCGGCAGGATAAGATACAGCCTGGTGACAGACAGACAGAAAAATAGACAGATGGACAGCGGAATGCCAATCCGCCTCTTGCATGCGTCGATTGCCCCAGTCTCACGATATCCTATAGGTATTTGTTCTTTAAATCTTAAGACGTTGCTAAAATCAAAAGTGTACCGCTGTTAAACGTGTCAGTCATAGTGCAAACCAAATTGTGCCGATATATAACACACTCTACGCCCCCTCTATGCTAAAACAACACATTTATAAATAAATAAATAAATAAATTCATTCAGGTCCCATTCTATTAAGAATCCAGCGTACACCTGCATGAATACCTATGCTCTACGTGGCTACTCAATATTCACCTATATTGGCATTGGGCATTTTTGCTCACCTATTAATATCTTGGGATAAAATGCCAGATGCATTTAATTAATCTTGCAATTCTATGAAGATACGTTCTGTCACATTATCTTTCAAATGAAATGCGAATGCGAAATTAGTTTTCTGCGTGGTATTCTGTGTTATGAATAGAATAAGGCTTTCAATTACGAAAAACAAATTCTTTCTTTTTAAACATCAATTCGATTCATATCGAAAAGATATTTTGTTTTCCAAAATATGTGTCACTAGTTGATTCCCGTAGTTTCACATCCGCATCTCCGTTCCTATTGGTTGCAGAGTGATGTTACATAGCCTATAATCTTTCTTGATTAATGAATTATCCAACAAAAAAATAAGTTTTCAATTCTAACCTGTGATTCTTGAGATTAGCTTGTTCAAACAAACAAACAAAATCTTCAGCTATATAATAGTATTAGATTAGATTTGTTACAATATACTTTTGTATAAATAAAGGTTATATTTCAAGCATATATGAAGCACTCACTATCTGTCTTTTCATTCACACAAGAATAGAAAAAAATACTTCAAAGACTTCACGTAAAAGAAAAAGAAGAGATAGGTAATTTAATATTTTCCGAGACACCCTTAAAATTGAGTTTTCTTTCTTGATTGGATGCTATTATTGCTCACTTTTGTGTGAAACTTAATGTTATTTCTTGAAACATTGTATCGGATGAAATCTTCAGATTAGTTTTTGTGCAATCTCTTGGAAAAGCTGACAGTACCGTGATTGTGGGGCGAGAATAGAGAAAATGTGTGCAAGAATATAAGTTTAGCAAAATATATTTTCAAGATTACTTTTCTGTTTCTAATGAAGTTTTTACGTATTATGGCTGTAATCTTATAAGTCTATTTGATGACTACTTAGGTCCAGTTGTTGGATATGTAGTCAAATTAACAAAAAATACTAAAATCCAAAACATGTTTTTGTTGTTGTGGTATTCGAACTAATAGTTAACTACTGACTTAACAACTGGGGTTTACTAAGCAATTTTCATAAGATTAGAAATAAGGAGACATAAATTGTTTTTAAAAATTTCCTGATAAAAATGCATTATTTTTCATTTAAAAACCAATAAAAAATCTAAAAATTAGATCACTTTTCAAACCATAAGCCGAATGAACAGTGTTATTTACATTTAATTTCAAATAATAACATTAACAAACCACACAATTATCCTAAATCTTTCCGAGAAAGACAACTACCACAGCCCACAGGACACCCCATAAACTACCAATTAGAGTACATTAACTAATTACTCCTTGCTACGTGTGCGAACATCGGCAGAGGAGATCATAATGCGGAAGGAGGCAAACCTTACGCACACTATGGTAATCACTACCGAGAAACTACGTGTAGGTTTAATCTATTCAACGCATTTGTTTGTCTTTTAAGCCACCATCATCTTATGAACGTTGTGGTTCAAGATACTACAGGGTGTGAGTTACATCGACTCGCAAACTCGTCTCTCCAATTCGCCGAACAACATTTAATTTTAACTTATTATTGCAATTAATGAACTGATTTGAATGAAACTTCCCTTAAACATAGGTCTAAATAGTCAGTAGATTTTTTAGTTCAAATAATACAGTTGTAAATTTTTTTGAAGTAAAAACTTCTTTACCTGCGTTGTGCACTTTTATTGGAATGGGTAAAAAATGTTAAACTTTTTTAGACCTTTACGTCCTGCTAAACTTTACATCATGGTGTAAAGATTAATTAAAATTGTTTCAGTCAATTTTGAAAAAGATGAACTTGAAAATTTGTATAAAATTAATTCTTTACATTTTCTAAACGTTGATTTCGGTGTCATACTCTTAATTCATATTTTAATTCATCACCGAAAAATCTCTTGCCATACCGTGCTGTCAGTGAACACTGGCCTCAATTGTGACAGTTTTCTAATTCGCGTTAAAATTACATACAAAAACCCATAGAAACTATAACTAGGATATACGAAAATAAATCTTAGCAAACTTTGTTAAACCATAATAAATCTATTCGTCTAAAATCCTGCTGACATATTCTATTCTCATTCATTAACTTTACTAATAAACTAACTATCGTAAAACAAGTTGTTATCTGGAATGTTTCGAACGAACTAAGTTTTAAACCTAAATTACTTGAAGGCGTCTACGCCGACAGAGTGAGTACCTCACTTTATTTATAACTTCTCTAAGCAAATGGTTTTTATTAACCGTGTAATATATTCTTTGCAAATTTTTTAGGTGACAACTACATATTACGTACAACGAAGGAATTATTATATATAACTAGCTGTTCCCTGCCACGCTTCGCTGTGGCACAAAAAAAAAAATTGATAAAAACAATCCTTGATGCGGATCATGCTAAAATTTCAGCTCAATCGGTACAGAACTTTTTGAGTTTTTGAAGCATACACAAACCAACATAACATTTTTATATATATAGATATAAGATATATATAATATTAATTAATTTTTTGAAGGAAATAGGTGTTAGTGTATGTGAGTTTCTATGTTTGTAAACGCACCCACGATACAGGAGAAATTCTTAGTGTGGGGCAACATTTTTAAAAAGAAAAAAAAAACAATTTAAAAAGATAAACACAGCGGCCGGTGTTTTCTATTCATCATTTTAATGTGAAAAATCATCAAGGTACTATCAGACTCGTACTAACTAAAACCCAACCTGTTTCTTTAATTGAATTTTTAGTTTCAAGCCCGCGGTATCTTGTTTAGACATTCTAAAAGTGAGACTGTTGTTGAGTTAGTCTTTCATAGGACATTTTTATATATCAAGTGTTTTATTGTTGTATTATACAATACATCTCATATCCAAAAACGATACGTAATCTGTATCAATAGGTCACCCAATTTGTATCTCGAAGCTGACATTATCACATCTAGAAAATATACAGTTCAATGGAAACGACAGCTGACCGAGTTAGGAATAAATATTTTTGCACTGTTTGGATACAAACTAGAAAAATAGGTCCTTGTTTGCTCGCACAAAAATGTTAGGAAAACTTCGACTGAAAAACTCAATTTCATATTCGAAAAAAGAATCTGTGAGCACGTTATTGTTTTTGTTTATTTTTCTTGTCGAATTGTTTTGCTAAAAATTGGTAAAAGAATAATTAGAACATGTTTTCATAACGATGTTGGATATTTTGCTAGTTGCAGTCTAAATTTATTTGTATGTGTGGCCATGATCAATACCAATCTTTTCGTCAGTTAGATCAAGGTGGGTTTTGATAATCAAGGTTCTATTTCTCTATCTTTAGTGAACGAATCGACACGAACGGCATTTTTTTTCTCAGTTTGTTTTGCCACACTACACGAAATTCATTACTGGTAATTGTATCAACGTACTTGTATAAAAGTGTTAAAATGGCCTGAACAAACTATTTAGGCCATTTTGACACGTTTTTGTTGAAGCCTCCTAAAATTATTAAACAAATAACTCGTTCAGTTGCTTCCTACATCCAGGCGCTGCAGAGTATACAGTATAACCCGAACTTAATTCACGCCAGTGCTCTCTGCACTGCGCGACCTTTCGAGGGCCAAACATCTTTATAAGACACCCTTTAATCAGTAAGACCCACGTAGGGCTGAATTTCAAATTTGATAATTTTACCACCCAAAAAAGCAATCAATGTAGGTTACAGACGCTGGCGCATCAAGCTACCACAGTCAGTCGAATTTCTGTAATAGATTTTCAAAACAAGAAGGTTCACGTTCGATTGGTAATTTTTGACAGATTCGTGTGTTGGCGTCTGTCCTACCTAACCTACATAGTTTTGTCAAATATGTCGAAAAGAGACAGAAATGATAACCTTAAAACCTCAGCTCCTAAACATTTTTTATTACGTCAAAGACAAGTCCTTGTCCAATTTACATCACGTTCTGGCTGAACATTATTTAATTTAATATTATTGAAAATGAGGGTAGAATATTGAAGTTGCGTTTAGATGAAACGTTGTCGAATATACAGATGTCTTTGTTTCTTTAACAGGGGTAAAAAAATGAAACTGGAAACGTTATCTATATATATAAAAGGAGAACTGACTGACTGACATATCAACGTACGGCCGAAACTACTGAGGCTAGGAATGTGAAATTTTGCACAAGGCTTCCTATTATAATGTAGGGGAGCACTAAGAAGGGGTTTTTGGAAATTTAACCTTTAAGGGGGTGAAAAGGGGGAATTAGGAAAGTACGTAACCCACGCGGACGAAGTCGCGGGCAAAGTGCTAGTTTTAAATATAATATGTGTGCAATAAAGAATAAGGATAAAAAACAATTATCAGACATTAAATGCGGTATAGTGTTATTCGGATTATGACGAGTTTGGGTTCGGAATTACATGTAGGATTTTGTGTTATTGAGATTCCTAGGCCTTGTATTGTTTCCTAGAGTCTAGTGTCATAAACGATTCATTATAGCTATGTTTTCCTGTGGTCGCGGGGCTGTACGAATTACCGTGACCGCGGAACGTAAAGGGCTATTGAAAGACACCGTGGATCGTCAGTACGAGTCTGACGGTCCCTCCCGCCCTGCTCTGGGTGGGAGGACTCATTTGATGATTTTACCACGTTAAAAAAAAAATGTTTACCTGTACCAAGGATTCGAATGTGCAATTTTGATTCTTTACTCTTTGCGGGACTGTCTAAGCAGGAAACCGTGGCCCTAGAACGCAAAAGGTAATCGCAGGAAGATATGGACTTTGAGTTAGTAAGAATCAGACTCAGTTCCTTCTGCTCACTCACGGCACGGGGACTCATTTGGTTTAATCACCCTTCAAAAAGTTTTTTACTCTTACAGTAGACTAAAACTTTTGAGAACCGTTACTGAAAAGTTACACAAAAAATCCATTCTGAATAAGGTATTTTACTATATAAATAAATTGAAAACCTGTTTAGTGCGTTAGTTAGAATATCAAAAAATAATGGAAACGTATTTTTTGTCTTTTAAATCGATGAATATTTACAAAGATAAAACGCTTCTTTTTTTTTATTTCGGTAGTAGGGGCTTATGACGTCATAATGCTTGTAAAATTGTATTGAGCGAGTGACGTTTTGTGGTGGGGCCTCGTCACTTTACAGTGCAGCTAAGAAAATTATAGACTTCCTTGTCGTGCGGAAGGCATAACTTTAACTTTGGTTCGGTGTAAGAAATAGATGAACATAATATCTACCAAAAAAAAAGGATTTAACTTTCTTAAAATGTTACAGGGTCTATAAGCCTTGTACAGCCACAAAGATTTATTACCAGGTGTTTAGACCTTGTACCGCAGGAATGGAAAGTAAAGAAAAAAAAAACGTACAGCAATGATTTTTCACCATTTACAAACCAACAAGCACAACGAAGTTACTTTATTTATAAACACACACGACAAAGTGTAAACTGAAGGCCCGTTTCCCTTAAGCCCCTTCGTACACAACGCGACGCAAGTCTCCGAGACTTTACGAGTTTGGTATCCAGGCGACTATCGCAATACAAATCGATAGAGATTCGTGCACAGGCACGCGTCATTAGGATATTTGACTGAAAAAGTCGAATCAGTCCGTCAGACAGATTATCAAATAATATTTACACGTATTTTTTTCTGTTACATAAACCGAAAAAAATTGACAAAGTCAAATTGAGAAAGATATGTCCCTTTTAAAATTGCCAATACGTCACAAGCACAACAACTCACAAATATTGATTTTATTTTATTTTGCTTTATATCTTTTTAAAAATGCATTGATTTAAGAAAAGAAAAAATACGTGTCAATTATTTTTAAAACTCTAGTTGAAGGACTAATTAGTTTTGCAATTTAATAATGTTGTCAACATGCCTATGGATACCAAATTTGTAAGGTATCGGAGACTTGCATCGCGTCGTGTACGAAGGGCCCTACGCGAGCACTTGATTAACGTCGTGCTCACTCGTAACACACGGTAAATCTTTAGGAAAGCACTGGGAACGAATTTACTGTATGTTTGACTCCTTTACATCGTCCTGGGAACAATTTACCAGACCAATAAGGACTATTTTGTTGGAAATCGATTCAGTGAACGTTTTTGGAATGTTTCCAGGTTTTCCGGAAAAAGAGGTAGCTCAATTCAGGAAGTTTGGCTAAGATTGAGTAGGTAAATTACTAGTGTCGCCGTATTTTTCTTAGTAGGCCTACGAGCAGGATTTCTTTTAATTAATGAGAAATATAGCCTACCTACTTTCGTTAAGTAAGTCGAGTTGGGTAAGAAAAGTTTGTCCTTTTAACCCCAAAGGTTGATTGATGGAGCGTTAGCGGCAGCAGTCTTGTGGTATTAATCTGTCTGTTTTCTTCTCTTTCTCATTCGTAGACATTCAAGCGATCGTAGTCTTCTCAGTCTGCCGCAACTCCGTCTATTTCGATAATTGTAGACATGACCAGTTGACCAACCGAGTCTCTTTTCAGTCTTAAAGCTTAATCTACACTTCTGCACTAATATTATAAAGAGGAAAGATTTATATTTTTATCTGTGTGTGTATAAAATTCAAAAAGTCCTGTGCCGATTTCAAACATTTTTTCACCATTAGAAAGCTACATTCACCTTGAGTAACATAGGCCACCCGTGCGAAGCCGGCACGGGCCGCTAGTTATTAGTATATTTAATTACCTATTTTAAATTCAGTCTCAAAAATTATATACTAAAACGTATCCCACTGAAAAGGCACCACGACTGATTTACGACAAAGTTAGTCTTCTACAAGTCTAGTATTTCAAACGGACGCGGGCGCTAGAACCAGATTATTGATACTAAAATTAAACAAGCAGACAATTTACTTATAATGTCAAAATTATACAGTTACTGTGCATAATATTCCTATTTGTTTGATTGTGGATTGGCTAAATTCGTTTGTTTCCGAAACAAGGTTCTTGCATAAATTAAAGTGCGGCATAAGTAGGGTGAACGCATTTATTATGGTAATCGTCTCGTCAAGTAAAAACATTCGTGTCGAATATTTATTGGGACGGTCGCCTTTGATGTCTATGGTAAGGGCCTCTTTACCTAGTTTTTCTCTTTGTCATTTTTTTTTTTGTTCGTGGTAAAATCATCAAATGAGTCCTCCCACCCAGGGCAGGGCGGGAGGGACTGTCAGACTTGTACTGACTAAAATCCACGGTGTCCTTCAATAGCCCTTTATGTACCGGCGTCACGGTAATCCCTTGGTCCCGCGACCCCGGCAGGCTTTGGCCCTCTACAGGCCCCGTCATTCTCTTTGTCATACAGAAATTGATGTAATTTTTTTTGAGGAGCTCGTAGCTAAATAATTACAGCCGCACAGGCCGATCTTCCGGGTTAAGCCGCGCTTGCCGAGGTTAGTCTGTGGATGGATCTGTCCTAGACCTCGTGTTTCCTCCGTCGGAAAGCACGTAAAGCCGTTGGACCCGGCTGTCATTTGTAGATCTTTGACAGTCTTTACTGTTAGTCAGAAGCTCTAAAGTCTGACAACCGGTCTATGGGGTATCTGATTACCCAGTTAGTGGATTGTGGAGATCCGACAGGCAGTTGCTCCATGTAAAATACTGATATCCAGCTGCATCTGGTTTAACTGGAAGCCGACCCCAATATAGTTGGGAAAAGCCTAGGCAGATGATGACAAAAACACAGTAAATTAGGAAGTGGCTATATTTTACCCAAATTATGTTTACATTTTACTTTCATACTTAAATTTAATTTATACCTAAAATTGAGGTTATCTTTTTAAATAGATTAAGGTTGCTTATTCAAAATCAATCAAAATCAAAAGTCATTTATTCAAATTAGGCTGATGTATCAGCACTTTTTGAAGATCAATTTTTACATAAGACAGTCCCCCAAAGCGCCCCTCCCCCCCCCTTCGGCACTTCCTAGTGTTTTGGCTACGAAAAAGTGGCGGAACAAACTCCCCAACAACACATCTGTCTATACGGTTAGAGGAACCAAGATTTTATACAATTTAATAGAACAACGCAGTAAATAACAATATAATGAAAAGGAAATTAAATTACAATATATTTTTAGTTAAGAGCCTTAACTTAATAGAAACGGGACCTCTTATTCTTTTTCTAAAAGATTCTACAACCTTTTTTGTTGTTTTTGACTATACAAGAAATAGTTTAAGGCCAGACTAATATTTATTTAAACGCTAAAGCCAAGCTAAAAGAACTTTAGCTAACCACGAATACTACAGAAAAGTAAATAAAAGGAAAATTCAACTAACTATGAATAATCGTCTCCATATGTCAAAAAATGATATACAGCATGTTTACCTGCGAGTAACTAAACACAAGTCATTTAGTCTGGCACGACTAAATAAATGGAAAGATTTAGTCTCAGTAAATAGTTGTATGAGACATACTGATACAAATTAGTCTCATAGTAACTTAAACCAGGGTTTTATTGTCGTACGTCTCAAGTCAAAAGAGAATGAAGGTAATTTATTATACAGGATGGTTGTAAATAAAAAGTACATTTTATGGACACTTTTCTCTTTTACGCTTTTATTTTGATATTATTTTTAGCTTGTAAGCCAGATAAATGAGAAGAGTTGCAGTACTTAGTTGTATATTTATTTTGACTTTTCGCATTTATGCCTTTGTCAAACAGACCGGCGAAAGCGAAGCATTTCCGAAGCGATACCGAACCGAAGCGAGACGTCAGTCCGATAGGTCTGTCACGCTATCCGATAGCTTTCGCGTTTCTATGTGACTGGATTCAAACAATTCCATACATTACAAAAAAAAACGTCACGCTTCGCATTCGCCACGCCAGTCTGTTTGACAAGGGCTTTAAAGAATTCGAAGTCATGTTGCTATTACCACGGTGCGGCAAGCTGTCAGATGTCACATCATAATATGCATTAGTACAATCCGAAGGTGTCATAAGTGGAATTTAATTTTTAACAATTAAGTATTCCACATGGGGCACGGTGAAAAATATTGATAGGTGTCATATGTGTGTGATGGCACGTTTGGTGCAGTGGCTGAGCAATTGGACTGCTGCGCTGCGTGTCGCGGGTTCGATTCCTGCACGGAACAAATATTTGTACGATCTACAAGTAGTTGTTTCAGGTCTGGGCGTTCGTGTATGTGAGTTTATAATTATGTTTGTAAACGCACCCACGACACAGGAGAAATTCCTAGTGTGGGGCAAAGTATGAAAAAAAAGTATGTGGTAAACCTCAAGTGCCATTTCAACATGTGTCCAATATCCTCCAATTACAAGTATCACAGTAATTGCGCTCGCTTTTTTTAAACGGAGATGTTAGTTTCGAAGTCCTACTTTATAGTTTGAGAAGAATATGTAAGTACAATAAAGTATTTACTAATATTTATGTCAAGTTCATTGAAGGTGATGCAAAGAAATTATAAACACTGTCTTTGTTTTTAGAAAAATATCTGAAAATATCCAGCAATCTTTAATGAGTCATATTAAAATCTACATAAAGTTTTGTGTCTATTTTTCACATTGTTAACTTTGAACGCAGATCATAAAGTATGATATTTATGCGTTTTCTTTTACCTCACGAAAGACCGTCATAAAACTATGTTCAAAGAATTTATTTATGAGAACATCGTTCATGAAAATCTTGTACCTTTTCGGGTATATTACGTATTAGAGTATATTACGACTTACTAACTCTGGCAAAATTGAGGCCAATGTTCCAGCGGTGGTGATCTAATTAATTGTGGTTTAACAATCTAACAAACATTGTAACTGACTTCATTTTAAAATGATTTAAATTATTATTTTTATATGTTAATTAAGAATATAGATTTTAACCTCTCGGGCGCGTTACGTACACCCGGGTGTACATAAGCGAAAACGCCCCAGCGCCTTACGTACACACCTCTGTACATAACAGACAGTCGCTCATTGGACGTTGATTTTTATCATTTTCAATTATAAATCGCCCGAGAGGTTAAGAAACTTGAAATCACTCTCTCTCTATTTTTATTTATGAGTTTTCCTTTTGAAATACTTGAAAATACTCTCTCTATTTGTTAATTACAAGTTTCCATTTTAAAACACTCGAAATGTCTCTATTAAATGTTAATTTTGAGTATTCATTTTAAAATATTCATAACCGAATCCCCGTATGCGTAATAAACTCGTTCACAATAGCATTCATTTTGGCAGCTTAACGAACGTACATTTATGTTGATGATTCGATCGCGAATACAGATTACAAAACACATGATAGTAGATATGAATATTGTTGAACTATTGTTATAATGAAAACCATTGTGATTTCGTTATACTGACCAATACCCACCCTGTTGGGCTGCTGTAACTTGGCCATGGCTCTCAATCGCGGCGGTTAGACCTTTCTTTGGCTGGAGGAGCACCACGGTGTCCTCACCTTCCGCCCCTGACACAGGTCCTCACCTGACACGGTTGTTTTGGGAGGTTGTATATCGGAAACTCCCGGTCAGTAGCGTAGCGAGACCGAATCTAGGAGGGGGCAAGACATATGTCCGAGGCCCTTTTTTCAGGACGAATAATATAACTTGCCTCCGCTGCTCGCACGAGCCCCCTTGTTGTAATCTATACCGTCACCATCTATACCAAACGTGATAGTGATGTGACAGCGACATAGGTTTGCGAGGCCTCTTGGACTCTTTCAGGTCCCAGTAAAAAATAAAACGTTCCCAAGTTATTTAATTATTATTTATTTAAGCAAAATGACCCCATTTGGGGGTGGGGGGGGGGGGTTATGGGTGCTTTTCCTAAACATGATCGTCCGTGACATCAGCATTGAGAGGCCTCTTAGGTTCTTTTAGTTCCCACTCATCGGACACCCGAAGTTTAAATAATTATAGGTCTTGTTAATTTCTTAGTAGAAGCTTTACTGACTGGTGATCGCTGTTGTCAAGATTTTTTCTTTCTTTTTCTCTGAGTGCGAGGCCCCTTCAGGTGCGATGACGGGGGCTAGGGTCCGCTTCGCCCCCGCCTAGCTATGCTACTGCTCCCGGGTGTGAATCGCCCGAAGGACACAAAACAGGATTGTAGTATTTGTTTCACAGCCCTGGGAGACAATAACTTTCTCCATGGGACCAATATCGTAATCGCCAAAAAAGAAATTAAAAAAAAACACCTGCTCCATACATTTGGGTCGAGTCGACTAAAGTTTCAATTACGCTTCATCTGTTAAAATAAATGTTATACCAGAACGTAGAAAATACTCTATTTCCAGTACACTAAAGTATAATATGGTATGTTTTCTTCAGTTACCTCGAACAATCTCGGAACAGGCTCAAAACAAAAGCCTTCCTTGAAATTGCTAGCTTGAAGTTAAGTAGAAAACATAAGTAAAATATGTAGGTACATGCCTATAGTAAAGATTTCGAACACTACCTACAGACCTATGAACAACTTCCAAGAAACATCTATGTGGCCTTTTCTCAACTATGGTAGAATCGGATCCAGCTGAATATCAATATTTTGCAGTTGCTCAATGTAAAGTATTTATATTCAGTTATGCTATGGGTAAGACCATAAATACCCCTTGGTAAGACTGGTTGTCAGACTATCGAGCTTCTGAATAACGGTAACGACTGTCAAAAATCTACAAATTATGCACGTTGCGCGCGTAGCACGTGACGCTGCTGATCCTGGCTGTCGAGACTAACAGTGCCACGTGCTTTCCGAGGCACGGAGGATACTCGCCATGATAGAATGATTACCCATCTACAGACCAACCTTCACAAGCGCTTTTTAACCTGGAACATCAGCCTGCGCGGCTGTTATTTTCTAGGTACAAGCATCCAAGAAACTTTAATATAAAAACTAATTAACTTCTCTCTCAGTTGTACAATTTATATTAAATAAGTGGGGCCTAAGGTAGCATAACCGTGTGAACTTTGAAATTTACTTACTAAGTCTTACCCAAAATTTTATACAAAATTTGATACGATTATGAGACGTCCGTAGGTTCCTGTTTTTTTCGTACATTCCATAATTAAATTCTGACAAGCAATGCTCAAAAAAAGTAAAATTGGAGTATACTTCGAAACTATACCCGAAGTATTCAATATTGAATACAAAGATAATTATGTATTTTTGAAATACTTTGCTACTTTTTTCGTACCGAGCCTTTTGGCCAGTTTAGTTCTAAGAGAAACTTAATTTTTGGGGAACATTATTTTCGAATTGAAAGGCTTTGAAAATTGAATTTCTCATAGTTTTCTGTCTAAACTTTGCGATATTAAGTAATTACTCCAGGATACTAGAAACAACTTTATAGTCTGTAGACTAACGCAGTTTTTTTCTTAGGATTTAGAATGCCAATGCCAATTCAGCATAGATCCGACTATGGTAATACAAAAACGATAATTATTATAAAAGACCTTTTAGGAAACTAAGTATTAGCGGCCCGTCTCGGTTTCGCACGGGCTCGATGTATTTTCCGAAAATTTTCTAACTAACAAACCATGTCCTGAAAATGGTCGCGGGACTTACCCATTACCGTGACCCCGGTACGTAAAGGGCTAGTGAAGGACACCGTGGATTTTAGTCAGTACAAGTCTGACAGTCCCTCCCGCCCTGCCCTGGGTGGGAGGACTCATTTGATGAATTTACCACGATAAAAAAATGTCCTGAAAATAACGAACAGTACTTTTTTTTAAATATTGTTAACCGACTTTAAAAAGGAGAAGGTCCTCTTTTAAAGTCGGTTCGGATGTTTCTATTTTGCACACGTTCTGAACCACAGACAGACTTACTTTCATACTACGTAAAAATAAAGATTATGAGACAATTCACGACACATACAAATACAGTAACATGTTTTTTCTTCAAATTGCCCTTCAGAATGACATATCGTTTAATTAAAATTCTTTGTTTATACAAGGTTAACCATCCATCAATAGATAAACATTAGCCTAGATCTATTTACTTGTACATAAATAACTGTTCATTGTGAACCAAAATACTGATATTCAACTGTGTATCTGGTTGAATAGGCGCCGACTCTTAGTTAGTTGAAAAAGGCAAGGCACGTAGGGGAACAGTGCATAGGACGGGGACGCGGGGTATGATCGGAAATCACACACGTAAGGCATACTTAACACAACACTAACGTAGCGCAAGCACATCTCACCCCGCGTCCCCGTCTTATACACTGTTCCCATAGGATGCGTATCTCGAGACTGTATAAACAGGGTACCGTGGCCCTGAATCGTAAAGGGCCTGTTTAGACTTGCGACCCTAGTTTTAAGTCTTCACATTAAAAATATCCCTTATTTTAAATAAATAATAAAACATGATTAAGGGCGAGTCGTTTGATCAGTAGATAAACGATTTGCTAAATCATATACATATTTTAACCATTCAAAAAAATTTTATGCAATTGTAACATTAGTTACTTTAAATACTGATCAAACAATTTGCCCTAATTCATTGAAAAAATAAGGAAAGAAAAATATTTTCCTCAAATTCTCTTACACGAAGTTAAACATTGTCAAGTTTTGTCCTAAAAACAAATTGGAGCGTGCATGGTCGCGTCATTAACAACTGTGCAATACAGTGACTGATACGAAACCGCGGGAAAATGTCGTGGTAACATAGCGACAGTTTGTTAGGTCGAGGCTTTACTGGATACGTTTTTGTTGGCGATCAAACATCTCTTTCTTAACAACAAATAAGTTTATGATAAAAACCCTTCATCCCAACATACACACTTTCGAAGCCTCTGGCTGGAGGCCTTAGGGTAATTTAAGGCATCCACAGAAAAGTTCTGTTGTTCTTCTAGGTTGACCTGCGAGATACCATACACAAAAAAAAAACATACTTTCGCATAACAAATGCGAAAATGGAAAATGAACCGAGGCCAACCTTTATTATATGTATATGTCACGGCTAAAGGTAGGTGTGAACCTAAACTTAAGATTAGCCGGCTAAACCTAGGTTTATCTTCGACGAAATGTTAATGTTAGTTTGTTCTATCTTTAGCCGGCTAAACTTAGGTGTAGCTGCAGGTCCTTGGCTAAAAATGTAGAAGGAAATGGAAAAGGAAACAATGTAATAATGTTTACTATTTTGACACGAAAACTTTATTAAAAAATAACCACTTTCATTACACATGAGCGAGCGAAGCGAGCTCGGGACTCGCTGGCACCCCGACTCGGACAATTTAGGTTAGAAGAGGATGGCGGGGTCTGAAAGACCCCGCCATCCTCTTCGTGGTTATTTTTTTTTTAAACCACCCAGAAGTAGGAGCCCCGCGAAGCGGGGCTCCGTCGACATGCTGGGAAGCGTGGACGCCCCGCGAAAGCAAGACCATTCCATTTTCTTCTACATTAGCCAAGGACCTGCAGCTACACCTAAGTTTAGCCGGCTAAAGATAGAACAAACTAACATTAACATTTCGTCGAAGATAAACCTAGGTTTAGCCGGCTAATCTTAAGTTTAGGTTCACACCTACCTTTAGCCGTAACATATAGATTATACCATTTTGAGAAATTTATGATTCGATAAGTGGCCCTCTTAGACGTCCCATGTCTGTGTTTATGAATATCTATATGTGATTGATGATCAATATATGACTCACTACTTTATATGATTTTTCTCAATTCATTAGTTTATCTTTAACATTACTTTATTAGTTTATCTTAAACTATGAAGGAAAACATCGAAAGGAAACCTGGACTTATATGTAAATAATAATTAATACAAGTCTAATGTATCCAACCCGTTTTGAAAAAACGTGTTGATCAAAATACCTTCTCTGTATAAAAGAGGTTTTTTCCAGCAGTGGGACATAATAGGCCGGTATAATTATAATAATATGTATTATTTATCTATATATATAAAAGGAGAACTGACTGACTGACATATCAACGTACAGCCGAAACTACTTGGGCTAGGAATGTGAAATTTTGCACACGGCTTCCTATTATAATGTAGGGGAGCACTAAGAAGGGGTTTTTGAAAATTTAACCTTTAAGGGGGTGAAAAGGAGGAATTAGGAAAGTACGTAACCCACGCGGACGAAGTCGCGGGCAAAGTGCTAGTATAATATATAATATTTTTTTACGAAAAATGACACTTCTAGTAGGTTAACATCGGCACAGACGTATAATTTTATTACGTGTGTACCCAAAATTAACGGCTCGAAAAATGTAATTTCTTTACTTCCACAAAATTAGAGGTAAAATGTGACATATTTATTGCCTATAATAATGTTATTTATTCGACTGCTATGTTAATAATAATATGTAGGAACGTGAAAAATGAGTTTCCCGTTTTGATAAGAAAAAGTGCTGTGAAAACAAAAATTTTGTGCCTATATTCTTGCTTATTTCAGGCTCATGGTCTAGATATTTTGTCACGAAACTAAGTATACCTAGTCTTTTTCTTAGCGTGGTAAAAATCATCAAATGAGACTATATTACACTGTGTTCTTTCAGTAGCCCTTTATGTTCCAGGGTCACGGTTATCTGTTTAGACAGTCCCGCGAACACTGCAGAAGTATTTCTAGCCTATTGCATGTTTCAAAGTCACTATAATCAATAAATGTCTACAAAACATAAAATCCAATTCAAAATCAATTTTAACCCTATCTTAAGTCCGTTTGCCGGGGTGGCGGGACTGTACGAATTACCGTGACCCCTGATTTTAGTCAGTACGAGTCTGACAGTCCCTCCCGCTCTGCCCTGGGTGGGAGGACTCATTTGATGATTTACCACGATAAAAAAAAACAGGATAATCATTTACCGGGTAAAATTTTCCCCGGGGAAATATTGCCCACCGAAAATAAATGACCCTGGAAAATAATTTACCAAGGTGATCTAAGGGCTCGTTGACACATCTGTATTCGTTTGTAAAGGATGCGTACCGTTTTTAACGCACCCGTCGGAAAAGTCATTCAAAACGGATCAGGGGCCTTATCACGACGAAGACTTCTGTACCTATTTTAGTAGACGACACGGTTGGCGCAGTGGCTGAGCGATCATCTGCTGCGCAGCGTGTCGCGGGTTCAATCCCCACACGGAACAAAATGATAATCCTTTCTATATTCTTTTTAGTTAAAATGACGTTACCATAACCTGAATATAACAATAGTGAAAGCCTTTGTAGCTTAAATACAGGCCACGCGACCGTGTGGCGACACCGCACCTGATTGGAGGAGGGTAGCGCAGATTAGATTACTGCAAACCAATAAAAAGCTCAAATAAAACGCTGAAATGTATCTTTTGTAATTGAATACTCTTTAGACTATACTGCAAAAGAGCAGGAACGGACTAGGTACGCACTTAAAATAAGTAAATAAATTTTATCTTTTTTTTTCGTAACATTCTTTGCATTCCACGACGCAGGCGTATGATATATTCAAAGTTAAGTAAATAGATGTTTGAATACACTGTTTTACAGAAATGACAATAAATAATTAAATACGTAATTGGGGGAGAGGGCGTGTGGGTAATCACAAAATGTAAAGAAAAACTAGATGGATACAAAACACCAACCATTAAGCATTTGACAAAAAAATGTAATTGGTCTGTCAGTGAGTTTTTTTATAGTGTTAAAATCATCAAATGAGTCCTCCCACCCAGGTCAAAGCGGGAGGGACTATCAGACTCGTACTGACTAAAATCCACGGTGTCCCGCGACCCCGGCAGGCTTTGGCCCTCTAGAAGCGGACCCCGTCATTCTGCTGACAATCTTTGAGGCGCGCGTGGAACACAACGCGCCGTCGACCCGGGCATGGTCTGGGGATGGGGTGGAGAGAGGACGCTGTCCTCCGCCTCTTCCTTCGCAGGCATGACTGCTTCGCAAAAGAAGGCGACCGCTTCCCACTTCGTCTCGCCCCACAGCATTAAAAAAAAATGGAACAAAATGGTAAATCTCGTTCTCACATATTGACAGACGGTCCAATACGTTCAGATTCTTAACGGTAGCTACCAAAAGTAAAACTAAAACGTTTATCTACCATCATCCATCTCCTAATAAATAGGAATGAAACGTATTTGTTGTTCTTTTTTTTTATAAATCAAATTGAAAACTTAAAAGGGACACAACATTTTAAGGACCAAACATTTCCTCAAGTCAAAAATAAGAAGTAAATTGTTAAAGGCAAATATTTCAAGTATAATAAGAAAGTCATTTGCAAACAAAGAACGCGTTTTGATAAAATTTATGAATGAAGACGCGGCAAAAGCTTGTGTGGGTGTGAATAAAGAAACAGTTTGTGCGTATTCTTTGTCATAAAACATAATACGAAATTATCTTTCATGCATGAGCAGCGCATAGAATATTTATAAAATTTATGTTTTATATAAAATAGCATTAAATTATATTTTCTTATCCAATAATAGAATCCCGCTGGCTCTATTACTTTAAAATACACTATCATAAACTGATCAGGAATAGGAAAATTGGACACTGTAATTGCATATAAGCTGTATCTATAGCAACTGAATATCCAGTTATTTAAAAGCAATGATTTTATAATTGTAAATTTTCGTTTCAAATTTTTAGTAAAAGTTGTTGCCTGTGGTTTTATCCCCGCTGCTCGGCTTCAATTGGTTGTAGCGTGAAATTTTATAACCTAAAGCTTTCCTTAATAAATGGACTATCCAACACAAAAACATTTTCTCAATACGGACCCGTACTTCCTGAGATTAGCGCGTTCGACCAAGCAAACAAATTAACTCTTTAGTTTTATAATATAAAAATATGTTATGAATTTATTTACATCAATGAGGTATACTTATTACGTTTTTATGTCAAAAATTTGACCGAAATGCAAAAGGATACTTGCTTCTCGATTCAAAAGTCGCCGTCTTTACTTGATGTTTACGTAAAACACTCATGCCAGCGCCTCTGAGCACTTAACTTTTAATTTGAACCCAAATCGTTTATCACATTCAGGATATACCATATATTATATATGTGAAAACCTATACACGAAAAATTTGCCACTAGAACTGGTTAAAGCAATCGAGCCTACTGACGAGTTTTTCGTGTAAAAATTTTTAACGCACCGAAAAATGGCTTTTATTTATTGATGTAACATTATCCAGCGAGATGCTAATCGATGTATGATGTGATTAAAACATCATTAAATCTTTGTGTATACTTACCTACTCATATTATCGTAATTAAATTTGTTCAACGCGCGTATTTTCCTAGGATCAAGATGCGAAAGACTTCTGTAGCTTGTTAGAACCAAATATTGCGTATAGTCATATTCGGTTCGGTAATGAGGGCAAGGCAAAAAACGGCCAAATATATTTAAGCGTTTTTAATACTAACTTATTACTGGTTTGCTTAGGTAACAACGTCCTGTTGTTGCATTTTACTGAAAACTGATAAAAATTGACAAAGTCCGACATTTTTTTTTTTAAACGTTGTCCCACACTAGGAATTTCTCCTGTATCGTGGGTGCGTTTACAAACATAGAAACTCACATACACAAACACCAAGACCCGGAACAACTAGATCTTGCAGATCATATAAATATTTGTTTCGTGCGGAAATCGAAACCGCGACACATAGCGCAGGAATCCAATTTCTCAGCCACTGCGCCAAACGTGCCGTCATGTAAACTTAAACCATTTGTTTTCAAATAAACCGATTTTATTCGGGTTTGAACTATCAAGGAAGACGTATCTCGTGGCCCATTCCAAAATTTCTAAACGAAAATCAGTTTATAATGCTCCCCACTGCTGTGGGTCTATGGTTCCAAAGACCTTCTCTCTGTGAGAAGGAGAAGGCTGTAATCCACGGGCGTAGTGCGGGTTGGTAGTTGTGACATTGTATTCGATTTCTTAATTGTAAAACATGTCGGTGATAATGTGTCCTCATTCACTTATACCTAGTTTTATTTAAACAATTTGTTTGACCACCCCCAGTATACGTGGTCACTCGAACGGCTAGTTACTTATCTAGTTGTCTGATTAATTTCAACAATTTGCGTTTATTTAAATTAAACAGAGTGTAAGTCATACAAACTGACATGAATCAACCCTTCTTATGCAGGTGCTGAAAACTCTAAACGGCGCAAATGCATTGGCTTAGCTGGTAGCTATGGGTTTGAGCCGTTTGTGGTTTAAACTCTGGGGCCATGAGGTCCGAGTGCTCACAACGTTTTTAAGGACATCGCCAGGCGATTAGTCGACTCTTCAGGTGACCAGAGGGCTGGCCAATTCCTAGGCCAACGAATCAGCATTGCCATACAGCGTGGCAATGCTGCCAGCGTTCTGGGCACTGTTCCCGTTGACAGCGATGTGGACGTATTCTTTGACGCCCTTTGGATGTTTTTTGGTTTCTTTTCATTTATTTTTTTGCACATATTTAAGTTTTTATTTATAGTCTGTATATAATCGTTAAATATGTTACATAGAAAAAGATAATTAAACAATTAAAGAGATAATATGTTTCACCTTTCTTCAATCCTAGTTTTATATTTTTATGCTTATCACTTACTGCCGCCTTCTTTTTTATTCTTATTTGTCTCATCACAAACTCAATTTATGTGCACGTCTTTCTTTAAGAATATCATTAGAAATAATTCTAGATTATAACCCTATTCCGAAACTCAGCCCTATTTTGTGTACTACAGGATTTTTGTTCACAATTGGCGTATTGCCAGAATAATACCTATTCACTCATGTTGCTCAGATACAACGACGATTTACAGGAAATGTTGGGACATTAACAATGTGGTGGTGTATTTGACTGTCTAATTTATTGTTAAAGCTGTATTTTGTGCATTCATTAAAAATATTAAATAATTAAGCCGCCAAACTGGGTGATCGTTATAATGAGCTTTAAAATACGCGACCCAGTAGTCTTAAAGTTCTATTTAATTTTATCATCGTCATTAAAAATTGGTGTCTGGTGTTGAAAAGTTTGGGTATAAGATGTCAAAATATGCGCCTAGGTATTTGTGAAATAAGTTATTTATGGCCTGTATCTTAACCGATATCAATTAGTAGAGTTAAGGTTTAACTTTCAATTAAAAGTTAACTAAATAAAAACTTGGCGAAGGATTTCATAAAAAAAGTGAAAGAAAACTTTAGGATTTTTCATCGTAATCTTGTTTTTATCCAGACAATCTATTTCTATTACAAATTATCTGTAACAAAGATTGAAGTATAAAGAATTACAAATTGAAAACTCTGACGCCATTTAATGTACTGCAGTCAAATAGTTGTGGTATGAGCAGTATTGGCGAAAAAATAATCGCCTAAACTAACTTAGTCCTTATTTTCTTGTAAGGAACCATTTCGGTTTTTCGCCAGATCGTCACTTTGGGAAATAAATAAAAAAAAGGCGGTGATAGCAACATCGGGCCTGCGTTGAATATTACGACCCACTCCCTACACCGAGTGGAGGCCTGTATCCCCACGTTGTAGGTTGATTTTATGCAAATTTCCTTAGGAAAAATAAAGTACCGTCCGTCAGATTTACTTTAGCCTGAAAACTAAGAGCCTCATTAGAATTTGATGCCGCTATATGTGGCACTAACGCCGACCCATACGCGGCTGGCATGCATAGCTTCAAACGGTAAGTTATGTGGAAATCTGGAACCATACTTTTTAAATACGGGCATAAATTTCACAGCGTGTAAATACTTTAAGGGTTAGGCAGAAGTTTATCTATTGTAGGTACTCTACCAAGCCGCAGTGGTAGGAGCCCATCTCGTGGTAGGCGATCTCATCTAGATCTCA
This sequence comes from Agrotis puta, assembly GCA_943136025.2. Taxonomy (NCBI): domain Eukaryota; kingdom Metazoa; phylum Arthropoda; class Insecta; order Lepidoptera; family Noctuidae; genus Agrotis; species Agrotis puta. Next base: position 4,990,573 of record OW964168.2, read on the forward strand.
TCTAGTGGTCGGCCACCGTAGGCACGGGCATGCGAGAGGCGAGTTATGGGCGACTCTCTGTCCGAACATGGACCATGCCCGGGTCGACGGCGCGTTGTGTTCCACGCGCGACTCAAAGAGTGTCAGCATAATGACGGGGCCCTCCTCTAAGGGCCAAAGCCTGCCGGAGTCGCGGGACTCACAAATTACCGTGACCCCGGTACGTAAAGAGCTATTGAAGGACACCGTGGATTTTAGTCAGTCAAGTCTAACAGTCCCTCCCGCCCTTCCCTGGGTGGGAGGACTCATTTGATGATTTTACCACGCTAAAAAAAATCGGGATCACAGGACTGTCTCTGATTATCTAATTAGTAAGAGGTTGAGATTCCTTGCCGCCCCACTTTGGGTAGAAGGACTGATTTGAAGATTTTATTACCCAAAATAAATAAAAAAAATAATCTTAAATTATGCAGACATTTTGACAGAGATTCTCCTTCTCTCTCAACATAAAAAAGCCGAGATTATTTTTTATCGATTAACCTTTTTTTAGGTTTCTTTTTAATCTGTATACTGCAAAACAATTTATGAAATACTCAATTCAATTTCAACTTTTATTGCGGTCTAAGTACTTCTACTCTACCAATCATAACCGGCAAAAAGGAAAATGCTCTCTGAGTTTATTTTAGTTTAGAAAGCGTCCACAATCAATCAAAAATATCCATTTAAACACTCACTAAAAGGTAAAGTCAAGTTAGTAAAATGTTTGATGCTAACCGATGTTAAAATCAGAGTGACTTATCATCAAAATCAAAAGTTTTTATTTCACATAGGCCCATGAGGACACTTATAAAACGTCGACAGCAGGTGCTCGGTTCGGGTTGGTCGATTCCATGGAGAAGAACCGGCAAGAAGCTCCATGGTTACTCTTTTAAAATATGGTATGGTTTTACAGATTGTTACAATTTTTCAATGCTTAGATATGTGAGAAAAGCGTAGGCCTGGTAACAAGGGGGAAGTCCTTACTAAAATTAGTGCTACAAAAGAAGAAATACATATATATATATAACATGAATGGTAGCCCTGCTCCACCCATTACTAAGTATAGGTGTACTTGTTTGGTCGGACCACGGTTAAATAAAAGACCGGACACCGTATAACTATGTATATTTGATATACACACCAGTACAAACTCAAAAAACAAAAATCACATACTCAGACTTTATAGGAATCGATTGCAAATCTTAACATCGCCATTCAGGAATGGGCGCTCGATGAACAACGCCATCTAGTGATGAAATCTATACTAAACAGCACAAGGCCATCTAGTTGAAAAATTATAAACTATTTAATCATGAACATACCGCCCACCAAGGACATAATGTTATGTCCTTCATTACACGAAACCGCCCACCATGAGGTCAGGGGCTCAATCAAACTAGAATAACTAAATGACGACTTTGACAAAAAAAATATAACAATTTTATAGAAACTAGTTACCCATTTCTAGAAGCGCAAATAAAACAATACTTTGTGGACTGTATAAATAATAACTTAAATCTAACTTAGTGAACTACACAAACATTATTTAAACTTTGCAACTTACATGAAATTATCTTTCACAAAAAAAAAACTTAATATAATAAAAATATGGTTCACATTACTTTGCAATAGGCAAAATGCACAATTTTGACACAGGTCGTTTAATAGAGGATCCATTACACTTGAGAGTTACCACTCGTGTAACTTTATCCAAACCAGAATGCTTATCTTCGACCTTGCCCATAAGCCAACGGGCAGGAGGTAAATTATCCTCCTTGACTAAAACTATGTCTCCTATATTTGGTTCTGGAATATTTTTTGTCCATTTATGACGTTGTAATAATTGAACCAAGTACTCATTCGACCATCGTCTCCAAAAATCTTGCAACATACGCTGTGTAACTTGCCAACGTCTCAGGTTGCTAATGTTAGAATTTTCATAGTTGCGTTCAGGCACGTTTATCAGAGGCTCACCTATCAGGAAATGACCTGGAGTTAATGGGGTGGGATCTTCGAAATTGTTAGGCAACGTTGATAGCGGCCTGGAGTTAAGGCATGCTTCCACTTGGGACAAAAGTGTTGATATTTCTTCATACGTAAGTGTGGAATTACCTATCACTCGTTTTATGTGAAATTTGGTCGATTTCACCCCGGCCTCCCACAAACCGCCGAAATTAGGGGAATGAGGAGGAATGAAGTGCCAAGAAGTGCTGTTGTTGCCTAACCACTCTCTAATTTCTACAGCTACGGAAGATTTTTCCGCAGCTACTAAATGCTGAAGCTCCTTGGAGGCGCCAACGAAGTTGGTTCCATTGTCGCTCCAAATATCACTTACAAACCCTCGTCGAGCCACAAATCTTTTAAAGCCAGCGATGAAACCTTGCGATGTTAAATCGCTGATGGCTTCTAAATGAATAGCCTTGGTCACCATGCATACAAAGACACAAATGTACCCTTTGTATGATTTGTGGCCTCGACCCTTTGAAGTTCGGATGTTGATGGGACCAGCAAAATCCACACCACTTTTCAGGAATGGCCTTGCTGGAGTTACTCGACTAGATGGTAATTGACCCATAAGTGGGGTTTGAATGGATGCCGAATACCGTCTACACTTCACACATTTGTGTACGTAAGCCTTAATTTTTGTTTTGGCAGAAAGAATCCAATACCTTGTACGCAGCTGGCTCAACATTAGTGTTGGTCCTCCATGTAAAGTCCTCTTGTGGGCGTCATCAATCACTAGATTGGTGAAGTGACTGTTATGTGGTAGTATAATGGGATGTTTGACAGCTTCGTCTACATCAGCATTATGTATGCGTCCACTGACACGGAGAATGCCTTCATCATCAATGAATGGATTTAAACTTTTAAGCTTGCTTTTCGCTCTCACACTTCCTGTTTTTCTTATATCCTTCATCTCTTCCGAAAATTCTTGATTTTGGACAAATTTTATACATGTTTTTGTTGACTCTTGTATTTCTTCTTTAGTTAGATACCTTTCAAATCTCTTCTCACCGTGCGATTGTTTCTTCCATTTCAAAACTCTTCTGCAGTACGCTATAACCCGAAGTAACCTTTGCAATGACGAATATCTTGTCCAAAAAAAATCTTCCCTTGCGGGTTCAGTTACGACGTGAACCTTTATTGATCTTTTCTCCGTGTTGTTGACAATTGACTTCGGTCTTGTATATTCTATCGTTTCATCACGGAGCCATGTGGGTCCTTGACTCCACAGTGAGCTGCATAAAAGTTCTTGTGGTGTTACACCTCTGGATGCTAAATCTGCAGGGTTATGCGTAGATTGGACGTGTGCCCAATGTGAGTTGTCGACGTGAGAGAGAATAGTGGACACCCTGTTTCCCACGAACGTAGTCCAGTGACTGGGATGTTTGCTGATCCATGCCAAAACAACTGACGAATCAGTCCAGGCGTGTATTTGACCCGGTGCGATTTTCATGAGTTCAGCAACTTCAGAAATGAGTTCAGAAAGCAACACTGCTCCCATCAGCTCTAAACGTGGAATTGACTGCTGCTTGATTGGTGCAACTTTAGTTCGAGCGGTAATCAAACTAACATGAATAGTTTTGTGGGCATCGATGACTCTAATATAAATTACAGCGCCATAAGCGGCAATCGATGCGTCACAGAATCCATGTAACTCTACCAGTTGATCATCCGATTTTGTGTTAACCCATCTGGGAATGCTAAACTTGTTCGTCTCTACAAGACTTAAACGGTAAGTTTCCCATTCTGATAAAAGTTCTGGAGGTAATTCTTCATCCCATTCCAGACCAGCAAGCCAAAGCTTTTGAATAAATATCTTGGAGGTGATAATGCAAGGTGCCACCCACCCTAGCGGATCGAACAGACGTGCGATGTCAGATATAACCTTTCTCTTGGTGACTGGAGGTTGCTGAGGATCAAGTTGCACTGAATATTTAAATTCATCACTCTCACGATCCCACGAAATTCCTAAAATTTTTATAACAGAATCCAACTTGATATCCTTACTCTGCTCCTCTTCCTCTTCTTCATTCTGTCTCACCTTCACCGAACATTTTTGGATTTTTTTGTTTAATTCATCGCAGCTGCTAACCCATTTTTGTAATTGAAATTGACCTTTGGTAAGTAACTCTGTGATTTTTCTATGTATGTGTAAACCTTCCTCAACTGTCTGACATCCTGTCATTAGGTCATCTACGTAAAACTCGTTTTTTATAATGTCACATATTTCAGGTTGACCTTCACTTTCATCAACTGCCACCTGCTGCAAGGATTTGACTGCAAGGTAAGGAGCCGCTGCTGTACCAAACGTAACTCTTACTAATTTGTATTCTTTTATTTCAGATGCTGGATCTTCGCGCCACACTACTCGCTGAAACTCTGCATGTTCAGGACAAACCTTCACCTGTCTGTACATTTTTATAATGTCAGCACAGAGACTTATGGGATGCATTCTCCATCTCATAATGATGTGACGTAATGGCGGTTGCAATATGGGCCCGACCATAAGGTCATCGTTCAGAGACACTCCATTTACCCCTTTCATTGAAGCATCAAACACTATTCGAACCTTGGTTGTGGTTTTGTCTTCCCGTACCACGGCGTGATGTGGCAGATAAACGGCTGTACTTCTATTAGGCTCATCACAGTGTACACGTACGGGCTCCATATGACCAAGGTCGATGTATTCTTGGAACACTTCTGAGTATCGAGTTTTAAGCTTCGGGTTCTTCTTGAATTTGTTTTCAAGAAGATGAAATCTTTTTATTGCGAGTGCTCTCGAACTCCCATATTGACACTGCGGATCTTGGTCGCGAAAGGGAAGCTTAACCACATAGCGACCCTCCTTATCACGGCATGTACTTTGTGCATAAATATCCTCGCATCGTTGATCTTCTTCGGAAAGGATTTTCTGGTTAGGGACAATAGACTCTATTTCCCAAAACCGTCGCAAAAGTGAATTGTCATCAGCCTGATCTTCGTTGCTGTTAACGACATGATGACAATGGATAAACTCTCGGCTGGACGAGATCCGTCCAGAGAGGATCCAACCCAGAGCCGTATCTTGAGCTACCGGTAAGTTGGGTGGACCCCGAATTAAGCCATCTCTAAGGACTTGACAATATATTTCCGCGCCAAGCAAGATATCTACCCTGTTTGGCGTGTAGAACTCTGGGTCAGCCAAAGCTATACCCTTCAGCTCGGGCCAATAAGGCTGTTCTAATTTCTCCGAGGGTAAAAGCGATGTGATAGTACCTAATACAAAGGCATGGACTTGGACTTTGAACTTTGGATCTAAGCGTGAGTGAATAGTCAACGTGACTGTGTACTTGGAAGCAAAGGAACTTCTCTCACCGCCTATTCCTGATATGACCGATTTGGTCGGCTTCTTTCGTAGTCCTAACAACTGTACTGCTGATTCTGCTATGAATGATGCCTGGGATCCCTGATCCAATAGCACTCTCAGCAGCTGTGTAGAGCCACTCTCTGTCTGTGCTTCGACAAGAGCAGTAGCCAACAAAACTTGAGTAGGTACTGACCCCTTAGAGAAATGTGAAACTATGCTAGACGTTGATGGTTCGCTTGCTGATAACGATGCCTGAACACTAGACACCGCTGATTTAACGTCAGCTGCTGTCTTAGAGCTTTCATTAACTACTGTGGAGTTTGAGACTGAGTTTGAATGTAGTAGCGAATGATGTCTTCGCTTACATATACGACACGACGCAGTTTGTCGACAAAACTTAATGGAGTGATTCGCGTTTAAACAATTATAACACAAGCGGTTGGTTTGTACAAAGCTATGACGAGATTCGTAACTCTCTTGAGCGAACTTCTTACAATTGTAGATTTTGTGAGCTTCTTTACAGAATGGACAAGTTGTTACATTGGTCTTATTGTCGGTACTAACTACATGGTGAACATTTGCTTTAGGTCTACTCGACTTAGTGTCTAAAAATTCAAGCGTACGAAATCTGGCTTCCAAAAAATCTCTGAAGTCCAAGAGCGCGGGTAATTCATCTTTGGAGCTGATTTTTGATTCCCATTGCTCTCGTGATTTCGAATCAAGTTTAGAACTAATTATGAAGATGATTATAATATCCCATGTACTGACGTTGACTCCGAGATTTTTTAGACCGTTGAGACATTCCATTGTGGTATCTAACAAACTCTTAAGGCTATTTGCGGATTCCGTTACATTAGTTTGACTTAATAAGCGCTTCAGTAAACAATTCGACAAAAACCGTTTATTATTATATCTGCTATTTAGCAAAGACCAACATTCTTTGTAATTATCAGAAGTAACCGCAATATGTCTGACAAGTTGATCTGCTTCCCCCGACAATAAGCCTTTTAGATAATGTAACTTTTGAACACTTTCTAAACTTTCATTGTTATGTATCAATGATGTGAATAAATCTTTAAAGGTTGTCCATTCTGCATAATTGCCCGAAAATTTTGGTATGTTTATTTTTGGTAATCTGACATTATTTGATACTAGTGTGTGGTCGACATCTGTCCTATTACTTTGATCTACATTACTCTTAGAAAGTGTATTTAACACTTCTTTTAAATGTGTTTTGTACCAAATGTAAATTTCTTCTGTAGTATCATAAACATTGCTGATAAAATATTTATCAGATGCTTGTTGAGCGTCTGTAACATTCTGTACTATGTTTCTATTCGTTGCTGAAAATTCCAACCACAGAGCTTCGAGAGCATCTAACCTGGTCTCAACATATACTTTAGTTACCCTATCTTTAGGTGATTTTTTAAAATTCAGTTGAGCCTTTTCTATAAGAAGCTTTGTGTTTGACTGTACTCTATATAAAGCCTCCATTATTTATTTATTTTTTGGGGTCTTTAGAAGTTACAAATAACTAACTTTCTACTAAAATTGCTAAAGACAACTGTTAACCACACTTAAATTATCTAATTTGAACTTTAAATCAACGACAGTAAGGATGATTTTAATTTAAACACAGGTTAAATATACCAAAACAAGTACACACAAACCAAGAACTAATTCTTTACAGTTGGCTCAATATCGCATGTCATGCAATATGGCAGATTGACACATAAAACATAATAAACACACACAGAATAAAGTTCAACAAATCTACTAAAGTCCAAACAAATATTTCCAGACGAATTTTTCTATCTTCAGAAAATCCGACTTGCAATGTAACAATGAAAATGTACTCACGATTTTGGTTTCAACAAACCGCACTTCACTAGCACTGAATCACTCCAATGCTGACTGCGTCGCCTGTAGTTGAAGAACCCCAGGTGTAAACCTGGCGCCCTGATGCTGAAGAGGTCCAGGTGTAAACCTGACACCCTGTGCCTTACTCCGCTGGTGCTGATGATGTCCAGTCCACAGTCCGCCCTGCGCCTTGCTCAGCTGGTGCTGATGATGTCCAGTACTGCGATGGTGTCCAACTCCGCTTGGCGCCCTGCGCCAACTCCAGGGGCTGGTCCACGCCAACTCTGCTGCAGCAGCACCGGCCACTTCACTGTGCACACCAACTTGGGTGTGCGGCGCTTCAGGGCGATCCACCCTGGTTTCCACGCCAAGAGACACAAAACACTGTCTGGATCTCACTATCCGACTCGATTGGACCATGTACTTGTTTGGTCGGACCACGGTTAAATAAAAGACCGGACACCGTATAACTATGTATATTTGATATACACACCAGTACAAACTCAAAAAACAAAAATCACATACTCAGACTTTATAGGAATCGATTGCAAATCTTAACATCGCCATTCAGGAATGGGCGCTCGATGAACAACGCCATCTAGTGATGAAATCTATACTAAACAGCACAAGGCCATCTAGTTGAAAAATTATAAACTATTTAATCATGAACAATAGGCTTCCTCTCGTCTGTGCCATACTTCTCTGAGCTGCACATTGCAAAAGTCTCAACCAGGTTTTACCCGAGTTTCTGATTATCATCCATCCATGTGTCTATTATCCTGCCAACATTTCTTCTACCGCTTCTCGCTAACCATTTAAGCCTTTGTCAAACAGACAGGCGTGGAGAATGCGAAACGAGCCGTTTTTATTTGTAATGTATGGAATTGTTTGAATCCAGTCACATAGAAAAGCGAAATAGATCCGATAGCGTGACCGAACTATCGGACTGACGTCTCGTATCGGTTCGTTATCGCTTCGGACTCGCCTGTCTGTTTGACGAAGGCTTTAATGAGGCCTTCACTCCACCTGACATCACCATGTCTTCCCAAGTGTGATTCATAAAAAGAATCAAAGTTATCACATTGACGAAAGTTTTTTTATTATTATTATTTGGTGACAAACAAGCAGGTCCGGTACACTTGATGACAAGCTTTCACCGTACAGTAACATCGTACACCTTAGTCTACGGTGAAACCTTCCGAGGGGGCAGTATAAACTGGTAACCGTGACACTGAAACGTAAAAGGCTATTGAAGGAACAGAATGATAGTCCCTTCTGCTCTACCCAGGGCGGGAGGTCTCATTTGATGATTTTATTACGTAAATAAAATGCTTTGGACGCCTCCAACACCAGAGGTATTACTTACACCTCTGGTGCTGTAGGGCGCAGATGTCCATAGCATTTTACCTATTCACACTTAACTTGAAGACTACAAGGTTGTGATTATCAGGAAACACAAACCCCGGCAGGGATAATTTGAAGAAACCAGAAAATCCTCAAATCAACAAAGGGAAAACCAAAAAGAAAGTCACGAAATCGTTTATGACGAACCGTCATGAAAAATCACATCATGCAAAATCGCTTACATCTATAACTATTAACATCAAAAATACAAATCCATAACCATTTCGTCTTCAACTTCACCCCCACAATAAAAGTGACGCCCATTATATTGTCAACCAAGTAAATAAATGGTTCCGTATACAAAACTAATGCGTATAGTTATGATTGTGTAAAACGCAGGAAGGGCGGCATCCTTTGTCACGAGGCGAAAGGGAAGTTTCTTTCAAATCATTTTTGGTAACCTACCTGTTTGATCAATGTACCCCACTGGTAGTTCTACGGTTAGCTCAGACTTAATTTTTTAATGTTTTTGTAAAGAGAAGATAATTTAGAATTATAATAAACTAGGACTGAGAAAAAAAAACATGATTTTTGAGTAAAGAAAAATTCAGGTCATGCGTACATACATGCGTTTAAAAATATTTAAAAAAAGTTAATTCCGGATATTATTACGTCTGGTTTGTATTTGGGACTACTGGCGTTTGATATTTATTAAAAGCGTGGAGACTTTAAAATGAATTATTATATAGATAATAATCAGTAATTGAAATTCTTTCGAAGGCATCTTAAAGTATACTAACTCAATTAATTGATAAATCAGTGAGAGAACCATTGTATATTTGTCAGAAAATTTAAATCTAAAAAAGAGCAATACAAATTATTATTATAATAACACATAATACTGAAAAAAATATTTACCCTGTGTCAAAAATAAATTAACAAAAGTTAACTCGGGCACGATGATAACAAACGCGCCGAGAACACGAGCCGAACAGCAACACGTAATGTGCTATAAACCAACAAAATCAAGTTAAAAAAAAAAAAAACTATATTCCCCCTTAGTATTTTAACGACCTTCCCTTTAAGTAATTTATCAAACTTCACAGTATGTTCCGAGAAGAACATGGTACTTACAATGTCGGCGGCGGCTGCCCAACCTTTTTTAATCTTGTCAAACACGAAAAGTTTTAACCACTACACAACACACACACTGAAAACATTTAAAACACGACAATCATTAATAATAATTATAAATAATTAAATTTTATTCACGTATAATTATATGATAGTTAAAATGTTTCAAAGTTTATCTCAATGTTCGGGAGTGCGCGAGTGTTCGTAGCGCGGCCGTCCGACTCACACGGCGTACGGTTTCAGAATCGCTCTAACGCTGAAAACTGAAGTGAAGACGGGTCTCGTCTCTTCGCGACATATCGGACGCTTGACATTTAGTTCTATATGTGTGAAACAGTTTTATTGGTTGGGATGTAATTGTTTCTTTCACAAAAATGATGAAAATTTTGCATTCATATTGATGAAGAGTAACCTCAGATAAGCAGTCTCTGAATAAAACATTCATCCATCAATAGTTATAGTATTGAAATTAATTTAAATTTATTGTGTCTCTAGGAGAAGGCAGGCCACGTGAGGGAGAGGACAGCATCCTCTCTCCACCCCGTTCGCAGTGGTCGACGTCCGTGGCGACAGACGTCGGCAGACAATCTCCGGCCACCGTAGGTGCGGGCATTCGGGCGGCGAGTAATGGGCGACTCGCTGTCCGACCATGGACCATGCCCGGGTCGACGGAGCGTTGTGTTCCACGCACGCCTCAAGGAGTGTCAGTGACGGGGCCTCCTGTATAGGGCCAAAGCCTGCCGGGGTCGCGGGACACTCGAATTACCGTGACCCCGGTACGTAAAGGGCTATTGAAGGACACCGTGGATTTTAGTCAGTACGAGTCTGACAGTCCCTCCCGTTCTGCCCTGGGTGGGAGGAGTTGTGTGATGATTTTACCACGTAAAAAAAAATTCTTGTGTCTCTGGGAACCGCATAAGCATCGGACATTATGAAGGCTTTTAATGATATAAACTATCTCTTATCTCTTACAGAGAGGAGGCCTGTGTCCCAGCCTGGTCCCAGTAGTGGGAACTTCATAGGCTGATGATCTATGATATAAAATATAATACACAAGTATCTTATAAGTTATTAGCTCTACGATTTTAATATTATATTTAATAACTAAAACTTATATTCATAGAAGCACCGCATGTTTCTGAAGGTAATTTTAATCAAAATTCGAACTTTATAAACGCTTCTAAAATAATATTACAGTCAGACATTTAATTGAAATCCACAACATTAAAACGTGCGCAACTCTTACGATTCTCAATTCTATCATAATAATTATTATGTTTAGATTAGAATACATTATGTTTAAATAGTATTTTGGAAAATAAGAAAAAAAAAATGGAAAGTTAAGTTATTTTAATTGTCTTTTTTTTTTACTTTTTATGAATCATAACCACTAAACACAAGATCACCCTTAATGCCTTTGTCAAAGAGACAAGCGAAAGCGAAGCGTTTCCGAAGCGATACCGAACCGAAGCGAGACGTCAGTCCGATAGTTCTGTCACGCTATCGGATCGCTTTCGCTTTTCTATGTGACTGAATTCAAACAATTCCATATGAAAAGATGAATATTGTGGAAATATGTAATGAAATGAAATAGTAACACCTTTAATTAATGAACATTATTAAGTTCCGGAAGAAAAATCACTGTTTGACAGACAAACCAAAAACGAATAATCAAAAGCACAAAAAAAAAACAATTTTAAATTGAATAATTAAAGAAAAATAAAAACCAAAGAGTCCGTAACACCATACATTACAAATAAAAACGTCACGCTTCGCATTCGTCACGCTTGTCTGTTTGACAAAAATTAAATGCTGCTTAAATGTTGCACATACGGTGTTAGGTAAAGGTATTCAGAAAAAGACAAAGTAATTTTAATTCCGAAAAGAAATAGGTATATTATTCCCAGAAAAAATAACAATTAAAATAGTCATGTTTCTTTCGCATCATAATTGAATTACATTTTTGCAAGCAGAGTACAACTCGAATTGATTGTTAAATTGTAAATTAAAGCAAGCGAAGCAGCGAGTCTGAAATAAGTTAATTTATAAAATTTAACTAGCGGCCCGCACTCGGGCACGCCGCAATCGCGGCGGTAAGACCCCTCTTTGAGGAGTGGCTGGATAGGCGTCACGGCGTCCTTACCTACCGCATGACGCAGGTCCTCACCGGACACGGAAGTTTCGGGAGGTTCCTGTGTCTGATAGGGAGGGAAGAAACGCCTGGGTGTCACCACTGCGAGGATCGTCCGGAGGACACGGTGGAGCATACGGTGCAGGACTGCCCCGCTTGGGCAGAGCACCGCCGTGTCCTCACGACGGCGATAGGCGGAGACCTCTCGCGCCCGGCATTGGTCGAGGCCATGCTGCGGGGCGAGACGGAGTGGGAAGCGGTCGCCTCCTTCTGCGAAGCAGTCATGCTCGTGAAGGAGGAGGCGGGCCGCCTGAGGGAGAGGACAGCGTCCTCCCTCCACCCCAGCCGCAGTGGTAGACGCCCACGGCGTCGGACGTCGCAGGACGATCTCCGGCCACCGTAGGCGCGGGCATGCGGGCAGCGAGTAATGGGCGACTTGCTGTCCGACCATGGACCATGCCCGGGTCGACGGCGCGTTGTGTTCCACGCGCGCCTCAAAGAGTGTCAGCATAGTGACGGGGCCTGTAGAGGGCCAAAGCCTGCTGGGGTCGCGGGACCAAGGGATTACCGTGACCCCAGTACGTAAAGGGCTAGTGAAGGACACCGTGGATTTTAGTCAGTACAAGTCTGACAGTCCCTCCCGCCCTGCCCTGGGTGGGGGGAGGACTCATTTGATGATTTTACCACGATAAAAAAAAAAAAAAAAAAGCGGCCCGCACTGACTTTGCACGGGTTATAATGTTCGACCTACCCAGTTATTTATTTTCTTACTAGCGACCCGCCCCGGTCGCGGGACCAAGGGATTACCGTGACCCCGGTACGTAAAGGGCTATTGAAAGACACCGTGGATTTTAGTCAGTACAAGTCTGACAGTAAGGGGTGGGAGGACTCATTTGATGATTTTACCACGATAAAAAAAAAGCGACCCGACCCGGCTCCGCACGGGTGCAATCTCTACTAAATTATTCAAGTTATATACGTATAAAATACACATATAAACCTTCCTCTTGAATCACTCTATCTATTAAAAAAACTCGCATCAAAATCCGTTCCGTAGTTTTAAAGATCTAAGCATACATAGCGACAGACAGACAGCGGGAAGCGACTTTCTTTTATTCTATGTAGTAACGAGCCTTGTCATGACCATAAGGAACGCATTAAAAAAATCATCCCATTAGTTGCAGTCGTTCGGAAATTATGCACATACATTTCGGCGATCCATTTGTTATATACATCCACATTTTAAATTCATAGAAATATGTTTCTGGAAAGGGTAGCAAAATATTTTAACCGAAATTTAAACTTTATAACCGTTTCTAAAATTAAATTACAGCCTACACAGACATCTAATTGAAATCCACAAAATTATTACGTGCGCTACTCGTGCGATTCTAAATCCTAACCATGTAATTGTTATAATAATGCGAAAGTAAGTTTCTTTGTTCCGTAATCTATTCATTATCTATTCTATTCATTCATTGCTACCTAGTTTTCAGGCATTAACCGCTGAACCGATAATCCTGAAGTTAAGTTCTATTCTATTCTATTGAGAATATGGATGGTGCCTCTTGTTAATTTTGTTTCTTATTTTTATTTGTTTTATTTCTATTTTTTTATTTAAATTAACGTTGGTGAAGTCGCGGGTAAAATCTAGTTAACCACAATGTAAAATGTTTTCATTAAACCAGTTTCGATGAGTTCCACTCTTAGTTTTGTTATTATTGTTCAAACTGAATTTCGTAAACATCGTTCTAAAATGAGATCAGAGTCGTTTGTGTCTTCTACGAATATTTAGCATTCACTCAAAATGACGTGATAATTACTATGTCCTAAATATTCAGACGAAACATCTATTCTTGATTTAAATCAAAATTCTGGTCTTGAGGACAATTCACTTATTTTAGAATGCTATTTTAGACTTTATTTGGTAAATTTATTTCAAAGAAGGCATCGCTGCTCTTGGTAGAGTGAAAGGGACTATCAGTCTTGACTGACCAAAAATTAACGTTCCTGCATTTTTCTTTGCGTTCCAGTGCCGCGGTAAATTCTGAAGACATTTTCGCAACACAGGCAGGAAAAATTTTAAATGGAGAAAATATGATTTTAATAAAAAAAAAAAAACGTAATATCACACATTATACGTACAGTTGACACTCATCAAAAAAAGTTTGTTATCACTAGCATAGACTGTTTTTTTTTTATTTTATGGAAAATTAATAGAACTGTTTCTTATTATATCTATATATTTTGAAATAAAGAATCTAAAAAGAAGAAGAAATCATAATAATTATAATTCACCCTAACAAAAAAGATTTCGATTTTACAAAGCTATCGCAAACTATATAATGTGTAAATACTTCGTTTAAAAAAGTAATGATTAAAATCGTATTTTCGCTATTTTCCTATATTTGTAAAATGGCAACATTATCTTGCATAACATTCATAAAAGTATAAATCTTATGCTAATAAACAGCAGATCCGTGGAGGCTGTAAAATAAAGTACTTAGGTACCTCCTTCATCTTTATAGCAGACGTTTGCACCGAAATATCAATTTGACGTATAATCACGGGTGAATAGCGTCTTTAGACGGATGTAATTAACTTCAGCGGTTGGACATAATCGGGCAACGGATTAACCCGTCAACCATCATAATGTAATCGGAGATTAGAAATAGACGCTGAGGTGGAAAGATGAGCGAGAGATGTCGTGAGCTGAGCGAGGATTCTTTCTTTACGTAGTTTACTGGATTTTTCTGCTTTAGACTGGTAATGATTGTATTCAATTTATCGTGATTTTTTAAATCAAATTGTAATAGCCTACTCATCTACCAAAAGAGGTAATTTTCTTTATTGACCGTTTTTTTAGTGGCCATTTTTAATCCCAAGTTAGTCCGAACGTCAGTAAAGTGAAAGTTTTTATTTTTTTACCTGTAATCTTCTCGCAAATAGGTGAAAAACGCCGCCTTACGATTTTCTTTTCCAAGAAAATCTATGATCAACATAAAATACTTCCGAATTTCTGAAAAGTAGGCACAAAATAATTTATGCCGTGATAGAATCTGACCCTAAACGGAGTGCCCAGTTTACATGTAAAGATCGATCGATTAGAACCTGCTTCAAGGACCAAATAAGGACCAAATTCTTCTGTCCCCTGTCTGAGATAACCCTAAGAGCTTTTTGCGATTAAGTTAACAATACGGGTTCTTACACGACGGGTACATTAGTGGACAATACGTGATACGAACAATGTTTCGTACAATATTAGATACAGAAGATTTTATAGGTTTAAAAACTTTCGAGCTATTTTCGTCCTTTACGGTGAGAATAGCAGTGGGAGGTTAGTGTCATAAAATCGCTCGACTTGTTCCCGATAGACATTAAAATAAGAAATATGCTCTTTTCAGGGACACTAAAAATCATCCGTGTTAAAAAACCTGTAAATCATTGACCCTGTAATTAATTGAAACGGTCAATCAAAATGTAATTTTTTATTTTTACTTCAGTAAGTGCTTACCTAACTTGTGGTTGTAAAACTTAGGTAAAATTAAAGATAATACATTCATACATGGAAAGATAAAAGTCCTTTGTATTCCTATTGTTGGATAGAATGAGGAATGTGGTATATTCTATTTCGTTCAGTCTCCCGTCAAAATGCAGTGTTCCGTGAAACTGTGAGGATGACGTTTTGAGATCCTAGAGTAGGTTATAGGCTATACTAGGGTGCTGAGGAGACGAAGCCACGGGAAACAAGCTAATTGGGTTTAAAACAAAAAATGCACGTAGACTTGGAAAGACGAAGTCTTCTATTAGGATATCAGGCTAAGACAAGTTAATCTATTCAAATATCAATAAAATGTTTGGCTACGTAATCCGCTAAAAATGTATCTATCATTACTGAACTTCAAACAATAATAATTGTTCGAAATTACTGATAGATATATTTTTTTGCAAAAAAATATTTCAAAAACAAACTTGTTTTGTTGGAGGAGTTGAAGATCACTGTCATAATACTGATACTCGTAGTAGCATAGATCAGATGACAAACAAAAGAAAAAATAACATATATTCATGCGTCAACCTTCACAGAAAAAGTAAAGAAAACCGGAAGAAGAAACTTTTGACCAAACATTTGTAACAATGTTTGGGCTATTGTCGAACATTACTGGCACATCGATGTTTCTTATCACTCGTATTTTATCATGGGACATTAATTTTATGGTAGTCACAAATTAGGACCGGAACTGTACTTATTGGACTTGCCTACCCTCGTCAAGGGTAGTTATTTAGCTTCATCTGCTCTTAAGCTGATTTCCCATGGTCCTTAATATTGTTGACGGACGCTGATCAGCTCGCACCGAATCATCCGTATCCATCAGAATTCCTAATATACCAAATTAGTAATTTTGAACCAATCGGAGTTATGTAATTCGTATTTGTGTATTTATATAAGTTTTTCCTCGAATGTTGCAGCAGTTGGGTGCAGCGGAAGGGACTGTCAGACTTGACTAACTAAAAACTATCTTGTTGCTTCGGTTACCCTCTGCATTCCAGGGTCGCGATAACCTACACACAAATTCGAGGTCGTCACTACTGAGCCACAGGTCTCGTTAAAGTAGTTGCTTCAAAAATATTCATACTTACATCATTGCTAAAATTAGATTCACATTCGAAAGTGCTTCACCCAAAAATCGCTATTTCTATGAGATCAGTCATCCATTTTATTGGCATCGTTGAAAGCATCGCAATAATAACATGTAATTCAGAACATCGGCAGCGAAGGGGACCCATTTGATGTCAGTAATCCAAAACTTTCGGAATAACCAGCTAAAAGCAACGATAGTAATCGTTAGATCACCTTTACACGACGAAAATACTATGCTACTTTTCCGTTGAAATTCGAATAATGTAAAAATCCCGTGTTTGTGATTGCACCCCCGCAACGGTTTGACCGTTTTCCAACGATTTCTATTTAGTCTTTGTGGAAGGTAATTTCCTCTATCCACCCCCATTTTTCATTAGGTTTCCGCACCGAAAGGGTACAACGGCACCCTATTACTAAGAGTCCGCTGTTTGTGAGTCTGTCCCCAGGCCGAACCCCTGAACTGTGATATTCCGACAGTTCAAATTATCACAGATGATGTGTTTCTATTGCCGCTATACAAAAAAAAACTAAAACCAGAATAATATAAATATTTAAGGGGGCTCCTATATTACAAACGTGATTTTTTGTCGTTTTATTGATAATGATTCGGAAACCTTAGTGCATGAGTCCGTCTCGCACTTGACCGTTTTCCTAAATAAAAATGTTTTTCCCTTAGCGAAGTGGACATAGATCATTAGTATACTTATCTGGTTGCCTACCATGACGTCTTAAAGCTAGAGTAGTTCCAGTGTGGGAAAGAGACAGAGCTATACAAGTCGTCTAGCGCCACCTCTTTCCCTCACTGGAATTACTCTGGCTTTAAAGACGTCAAGGTACGCCACCAGATCACAGTAAAAATAATACCCATTTTATTATTATCATTGTACTTTACTTTTACTTTAGCTTCTAAAGTGAGGGCACATTTCACGATGTAAATCTTTGACTAAAGGGCAAAAGGCCGATGACATCATCATCGACCTCATAGATAGACCTACTTGGAACATTGCAATTCGTACCTTATAACAATAATATAAGACTCACATAGCACAATCCGATGGATTGCAAGGATTATTTTCTATGAGTACGTCCTCTTTCGAATCAAATCTCAATATTTGATTGGATTAAAATGCCTCACAGAATCCAGAGATGTGTATAATATCGGGTAGAGTGACCTAGTTCGCGGATAGTTCGATCATATTGATGTATGGTTTGGTATCGCGATATTTATCGACGTATTTAGCTGTGTAAGAACGTTTTGGTGGCTGTTATGTTCAGGATTTATGACTGTAATCAATTTGGCGTATAATTAATGGACTGATAATTTTCAATTATTAAATATCTCAACCAATAGTTTTGGACTGATAGTGAAATACATCGTACAAATAACATTCGAGTAAATACCCAGTCCTTGTTAGATCTCCTAGATATTCCCAACTTCGATTTAATTGTGAAATTACTAAGCTATAAGTTTTTTTTTACGTGGTTAAATCATCACATGAGTCCTCTCACCCGGGGCAGAGCGAAAGGGACTGTCAGACTCGTTCTGACTAAAATCCACGGTGTCCTTCAATAGCCCTTTACGTACCGGGGTCACGGTAATTCGTGAGTCCCGCGACCAAGCTATAAGATTTCTTAGAATAACATTCAAACCGTTTGCAATCTGTGTCATTTTAGCGAACCACATTTATGGCGTCATATCAAGGGACAAACAGAAACTATTTGCGTAGCCACAATCAAACTAAGAGCATATTCTCGTCAAAATTTTACGAATCTTGATTTATTGTCCAGATTTCCATTGCAACGACGCAACTCATCACTCAAAATTTTCAATAAAGCGGTTAACATCAAAGCTGTCGGTCAACGCTCTTGTAAAAGTTAAAATCGTTCGCAATAAACATTCTATTGTCTGTCAAGATGAACTTTGGTTTATGGTTGTATCTTAAAACCGTACCGAACATTATTTGGTCGTCGCCAATACTACTGGGCAATAAAACGGAAACCGAGACTGATTGTTGCGACTGCCAGAGTTAGTGCGTTTAAGGTTTATGGCAATTCCGCTTTGGTGTCTCTACTTTGTACCGCCAAGTTCTAGCTTCTTCTATATCGTATATAAAATACATATAGTTACAAGGTGATGCGCATTTCTTTCAAGGGAGTTGACAGAAATCACAGAACGTCAATTGATGCAATCCTTACGTACGTACTCCTTTCGTCTTGTCCCCGTTTCTAAAATTGACTATACCTAAGAAAATTTAATTTTTTTTTGAGGTGAAAAGGAGGTTTCTGTATTGAACTAAATAATGTAAAGCTTATAAAGCTATAACAAAATATAGGAAATTCTAATGATTTCGGATGGGAATTCACACCTACTCGTATTTTTATCTCATAATTTTACTCTTTGGATAAGTATTTATAATTCTCTGATTAGGTAATGTAACCCTACTCAAAACCTCACACAAGATTTCGAAATCAAGCCAATCAGTTCGTTAATTCAAATTAATTCCAGTTCAAAGCATTATCATATATGTCAGAAATAGCTTCCTCCGCACGAGATAACTTCAACAATTAATATTTTAGCGACAATGACACGAAATATAATAATTCTTGAACTTCTCAATTTCAACTCCTTGTGGTTAAAGTTTAGTTGAACTCATTGTTACTGAAAAGAGTGGGTTGTATTTGTATCATCATCAGGCTGTTATGTTCCCATTGTTGGGACATGTGTCTCCTCTCTGTGAGGGTGGGTTCTGTCTGGGTGGTGTCTGGGTTTCTACTTTCTAAGTTCGTCAACGAAAACACGGGACATTACAGATGAATGAACGTAACTAACGTCAAAATAAAATTGCAGGCTTATAATACCGCCACGACTGTCATTTTGACACGAGGCTAGTGTCTATGTCATTACATCAAATTACACTAAAAATGTGGTGCCCCGAATTTTCTGCCGGTTAAGAGTGGTGCCGCGGACTCTAAGGAGCTATCTGTCAAATCGTAATAACATTAATATTTAGTTCTGACTCGTTGTCAAAACGTCTGTCACTAGGCCGAAGCTACGGGTTTCGTGCTTAGCTATTAGACCCCCTCTCTCTTATTTCATCAATCTTTGTGTACAATTTATGGTGATGTACATAAGCAAACTTAATGTCACAAGACAGTCCCTAGCAGTCAGCCCTTATGTCAAACTAGCACTCTACCCGTGACTTCGTCCGCGCGAATTTCGAACTATGCCAGCATTTGAATTTCGCAACATTTCGCCCGTCTTAGTGAGCATCTACGTCCTAAAAAGAACCCTCATGCAACGTTTGAAACTCCTAGTACTTGTAGTAACAAAGTTCCATACAAACTATCCACCCCAAAAACAGCCTTTTAGGGGTGGATTTCGTAAAATCCCGCCTTTGTGAGCACCTACGGCCTAAAAAGAACCCTTATGCAAAATTTTAAACTTTCGTTTCTGAGGTTACAAGTGATAATGAAATTGACGAGACAAGCATGTTATATTTTGTAATTAGTTTTGTTTTAATAGAAAATTATAAATAGTATAAAACAGGCTTATGGTTCCTGTTAGATATATCATATTTTAATTTTGGCCAGACCTGATAAGTGTGCGTTGCACTAAAGACTGTTCTAGTAATTACAGTTCTACTGAAAGCAATGTACAGTTCGAGATGAGGACATGCGTATCTCACGAGAAAAAATATTTATTAGCGCATAGCATATTTTACTCTCCCTTCAAGCATGACTCCCATAAGAGCAAATTCGTAGAATCACGCCACAACAACAAAACATATATACGTAAATACTATCCCTACGTCATGTGATGTCATTGACCCCGTCCCGGAGTATCCCGATATCCTGCGGAACGCTATTTAACTTGGAGTCAAGGCCAGCCAAGGGGAAGGGCGATGGCGTGCTCACATAAAAACTTATCACCACGAATAACAATAACGGCGGAATAGATAGAACATTCGCTTTTTTTTTTTGTTAACACATCCACACTAATACTATAGAAGTAAGAATGCAAATCTGTCTGTCTATTTTGTATATTTTTTGAATAAACTATTTAACCAGTGCTTATGAAATTCCCAGGACGGTACGGTTGGCGCGCTGGCTGCGGTTTTGACTGCTGCGTAGCGTGTTCCAGGTTCGATTTTGTTATTAAACATCTGTATTTAAGTAGTTGTTCGGGGTCTGGGAGTTTGTGTATGTGAGTTTCCATGTTTGTAAAACGCGCCCACAACACAGGAGATATTCCTAAAGACAATTTAAAAAAAAGAAGCTTAACTTATGCCTATTTGTAAAACGAATGAGCTCTTTTTTTTTAAATATACAGGCTTTTCAGGAGGGTTAAACCAGGGGTAAAACTTATACCAAATATAATATGTAAAAATTTAAAAAGTACCTTGGTAAATCGTGTGGAAATACTAACGGAAGAAAATAATGTGATGGTAACGCAAATTGGTGAGAGGTTTCTGAAAATTGTAAGGTTTAAATCTCCGTGAAAATTTCACGTTTCATCCTATGTTTATGACGTGAATATTTTGAACGAAAATTATGCTTTAAGGGGGAACAGTTTATTAAAATTTATTTGAAAAAATACTACTTTCAAATAGTTTTGGTTTCAGCCATTCTCTTTTATCGTTTCAGTCGCTTGAGTAAAAAAGGTTTGTTTGTATGTTGTATTTTTGGTGAATAGAAGCAAATCAGCTTACACTATCGAAAAAACTGTTTTCTGTCTCGTAGACCAAGTTTGTCCCTAAATATTTTTTTACCAAATTGTTTTCTTAGAATGATATATGTACATAATTTCTACACACCTATGATCCCCGAAGGGTTAGGCAGAGGTGTGTGTAATAGTATATCCACCTTTAAGCCTTTGTCAAACAGACAGGCGTGACGAATGCGAAGCGTGACGTTTTTATTTGTAATGTATGGAATTGTTTGAATCCAGTCACATAGAAAATCAAAAGCGATCCGATAGCGTGACAGAACTATCGGACTGACATCTCGCTTCGGTTCGGTATCGCTTCGAAAACGCTTCGCTTTCGCCTGTTTGTTTGACAAAGGCATTAAACAGATATGATTTTAATTCCTATGTAAAAACGAACCTATTGCCAACAACTGAACGCATTTCCGGACTCCGTGCCTGCTACTGAAGAATTCCTAAAAATCCAATAACACTTTGCCCAACCTAGAAATCGAACCCAGGACCAGCTGCATGCTCAGCAGTCACTCGTGCGCCTACCAGACCAATGATGCAGTGATATACAATCATACACATTGTCCCTTCTTTTGTATTGTTCGTCGTGTCGTTGAGCTCCTTGAGTTCTGAATCGAGCTACACGATAACCGACAAATGCTTGCACTGATTGGACAGGTTTATACAAATCTGTGTAGTTCCTTCCTTAAAAGACCATCTCGGATACCCGCATGGTCCTCGTATGACCTGAGCAAAACAATGTTTGGACTTTAAAAGAGACTGTGGCCTCTGAGTTTGTTTCTTTTCAGAGTGATCAGGTACGAAACACTGGCCTCATCTAGCTTTCAAAATATTGTTTGTGACGTGTAAAAGTGTTTTTTTATAACCAACTTTTTTTTTAGCGTGGTAAAATCATCAAATGAGTCCTCCCACCCGGGGCAGGGCGGGAGGGACTGTCAGACTTGTACTGACTAAAATCCACGGTGTCCTTCAATAGCGCTTTATGTACCGGGGTCAATATGCTGACACTCTTTGAGGCGCACGTGGAACACAACGCGCCGACGTCGACCCGGGCATGGTCCATGATCGGACAGCGAGTTGCCCATTAAACGCTGCCCGCATGCCCGCTTTTATAACCAACTTACAAAATAAATATCATTTTACATCATTCATATTTTTTCATGTATCATTTTGACTTAAGCGTATGTTCCTTTCAGGATGTCTACAAAATTATCAAACTTATGTATTTTGAATCCTATTATACACAAGCTTGGCTTTGTGTTTCTCAAAAACAATCGAAAAGGGTCTAGGGCAACATAATTATCAATATTATTATTAATAACAGATGTTCCATACACAGCCACGAAACGTTACAATTCAGAAGCGCCAAGACACATCGTGACAGAGTTCTATTGTGCTCAACAGTGAAGGCATATTGTATCTTTGTAATATTGTGTCTATTTGTTACGTGTGTCACTTGTACTTTCAAAGCCTTTTGTTGTTATTATTGTGCCTTATATCGATATTTTGTTAAGCAAACAACAAAAAATCAAAAATAGGACATTGTTTAAGGATGGTTATGGTGACCGGTCAGTGACCCTCTATCGCTTTGTAGGCCTATAAAATATCAGGGTATATTTATTTATTGCGTTATAATACATTTTTTTTATCGTGGTAAAATCATCAAATGAGTCCTCCCACCCAGGGCAGGGCGGGAGGGACTGTCAGACTTGTACTGACTAAAATCCACGGTATCCTTCAATAGCCCTTTACGTACCGGGGTCATGGTAATCCGTTAGTCCCGCGACCCCGGCGTTATAATACATAGACAGAAATATGTGTTCCTGTTCTCACTGCAGAGATAAAGAGCTCCACCTCCTCGTACTGGACCGCAAGCTAGTATGGCCCGACGGATGATAGTGAAAAGCTCTGGCATTGCCTTCAAACGTGGCAATGCTGCCAGCATACTGGGCCAGTCGCGGGACTTACGAATTACCGTAACCCCGGAAAATAAAAGGGGAATGAAGTACACCGTGGATTTTAGTCAGTACAAGTCTGACAGTCCCTTCCGCCCTGCCCTGGGTTCCCACCCATCTGGGACTCATTTGATGATTTTACCACGAAAAAAAAAGCATACTGGGCCCTGTTCCTGTTGACAGGGAATGTGGACGTATTTTAAACGTCCTGTAAATGAAACGAATGTTTAGAAAGAAATGGGATTGCTATATTTGTCTGCTAACTATTTATTAGAAAGTCTGAAAGTTGAGTGCCTTTGGTTGGTAATCTAAGGCAATTGACATCGTTCGTAAAGAATCATCTCGTGTGGCGTCCGTAAACCGGAAGATACAGCGTATAGAGGCTTCCTACTCGAGTTGCGGGTAAACGATGGATGCAATGGATAGTCATTCGGCTTAGTGGTCAAAGGGTCAAGCCTTTGTTCAGCAATGGACGCCAGTAGCGCATAAAAATCATAACAATAGAGAAAGCGTTTGTAAACGAATGTTTTCTATTTCTCTTTCCTAGTTGCGTTGGTCCTAGTTTATCTTTTGTGCCTTCTAGTCACGGTTGGGATGTAATTTCGGATTAATGTATAATGTGAATGTTCTATTAAATTGTATACAATCTTGGTTCCTCTAACCGGACAGACAGATGTGTGGCTGGGGAGTTTGTTCCGTCACTTCTTCTTCCCAGCCGAAACACTAGGAAGTGTCGAATGGGGATTGTCTTATGTAAAAATTGACCTTCAAAAAGTGCTGATAAATCAGCCTAATTTGAATAAATGACTTTTAATTTTGATTTTGATCTAGATTTGCATAAAACGAGATGCAATATTTAACTGACTGATAGTTCCAAGCGTTGGATCGTCCACAAAAGATATCAGGGTCTAGTAATAAACAAGTACGTACCTAGTAAATAAAACTAGATAGCGCGAGTAACGAGGTCGCAGTTAGCACGTAAAGCAGTAACCCATGTTCTGACATAGTTGGTTTACTGTTAACTGCCGTTTTATTGTTCAGTACAAACGCTGCACGCATTCTTAATTTGAATTTGATAGGAATATTTTTCACGTAGGAATTCTAAAAGAGGGAAAATTAGATTTCGAGTAAGACGTCACGTTAAAAAAGAAACGAGAAAGAATGACGGGTTGCACTCTGGGAGTGCCGGCAGAAGTGAAAACTTGAATAGTAATAAACACACACGAACATTCGCGCAAGCTCCCTGCGCCGTCTTACGAATTTTCGATCAGGTCACGTGTCCTGACGCGAGTTTAACATTTTTTACCCATTCCAAAAAAGTGCACAGAAAAGAAATTTTCACTTCAAAAAGAAAAAAGGTGTTGAATATGACTGCGTTGGCTAAATTGGTAAAGGTTAAAGCACTGAATCTGAAGGTCCGAGTCCTGCTGGCAATGTATTTTTTTTCTTTCCACAATAAAGATTTTATCAAAAGTGCAAAATTATAAAACACTATGGTTGGATTTGGTTTCTTAGATGATTGGTCGTCAACGCTAAAATGAATATTAATAATGAAAAAAAAAAAAGTGTAGCACTCGAGAACTGCCGCGGTTAAGCTATTGCATAGCATTTATTATCAACTTATGCAATCATAATTATTTATTTATTTTATTTAAAGAAAAAAATAAAGTAAAATGATCGCCTACCGCGAATATTTAACGAGAATATCATCCCATCGTTGCTCTATGGGAAGTTACTCTACTATATAGCCTATGAACAGCAACGTCAATAAAGTGAAACGTCAAAAAAAAATGACATTCATTCAAATTTTATTTATTCACGTTGACATGTCAGATGTGACAGTGTTAGGTTTATTTTCGTTACGGAATTACTTGATTCGGTCGCTGCGCTCAAAGCCCGCGTTAAAAGCTATGCAATAGCTTAAAATTTTATTTTTTTATCGCAACGTAACTTTCGATCCTAACATTAATAGTTGCCTTAAGACATTTTAAATCCTGTTATTTAAGTTATATCTTCAAACTATAATTAACTAATAAGCCCTTGGTCTACTAATTAGGCTATGATCAGCCACGTTCATCAAGTGAAACGTCAAGATTTTTTTTTTATTCATTCACGTTGACATGACAGGTGTGACAGTGACAGTTTTAGTTTTATTTTCGTTACGGAATTTCTCAAAGCCCGCGATAAAAGCTATGCATTAGCTTTATTATTAATGAACAGCATTAATATTGTTAATACATATAATGGAGTTTTTCCAAACGATACTTTTTATAACCAGAGCTGACTTTTCACGTTTTTGTGCCGTAAAGTAAACGGGAACTTTGACGGAAAAAATAGTTCTTCATTTGTACACTACAGGTGCTTTTTCATTTTCCATGCAATGAACGCGATAAAATCTTTAAAGCCTTTGTCAAACAGACAGGCGTGACGAATGCGAAGCGTGACGTTTTTATTTGTAATGTATGGAAATTGTTTGAATCCAGTCACATAGAAAAGCGGAAGCGATCCGATAGCGTGACAGAACTGTCGGACTGACGTCTCGCTTCGGTTCGGTATCGCTTCGCTTTCGCCTGTCTGTTTGACAAAGGCATAAGTACGCTGTAAGTACATTACCGCAATCTAGTGACAAGGCCTGTGTTCTCAAATAAAAATATTTAACTTTGAAAATGTCTCTACTAAAATATTTATATGTACGCAATGATATTATATGTAAAAAAGTGTAGATACGTTATAAGCGCTCAGCAAGTGACACGCTAAAATGTGGCTAATTGACAAACCTTGACCTCAGTGCGACGTTGCCGGCGTCAAAGGATGCACGTAAACGTAAACAGAGTGAATCAAAACTAAAACTGACTCAAAACCACCGAAAATGCCGTCGTGTGTAATGAGATATTGTGCGAATTATACAAGCAAGACTTCTAAAAGTCAAGGAATCTCATATCATTCGTAAATATACTATTTATCCTAATATTTTCACAAATAAAACATTACGATTCTAAAATATGGTGTCGTAAAAGAAAGAGTAAGACAACAACTTCTCTATCAACAAGTGCAATAGAGATAGATGACAGAGTAAAATTATACCTACGAAACAGAAAGTCAGTTGACTAACAGTGCAAATGGTACCGTTATACCTACTTAAATGTACCCGCGACTTCGTTCGCGCACAAACTTTGTGCTATTTATCTTTTCCCGTTCCCGTAAGAATTTTGATAAATCCTTTTAATTAATAATTAAATATTATATTACTACATTGAAATCTGTGACTGATTCATAAATAATAAACTTTTTCATTCGGTGTAAGTTATAAATTAATTCGTGATTTCTAGATTTCCAACAAATGAACTAAGGTGTAACCAGTGGGTGGCAGTTTTTATTTACCTAATTTGAATGCATTTTTATTACATAATACTTTTACTATATGAACTCATGAGTGAATCGCATTTTTAGGCATTATGATTTATGCCCGGTGAAAGGTAATTTCATATCTGATTAATTTATTCTACATTGTTTCTGGTACATTAGACGACGCACTGTCGCGAATTATATTTACCTACATTTTAATATTAGTTGTTGCATAGGCACAAATTACGGCTACAATTTCTGTACACGCGGTTTGTACCTTCTGCCTAGTTAATTTGGTAGTCTATGTACCAACGTGCAGTGATTGGTGGCTCGAATAATGTTTGTTTACATTCACGCGCAATGGACAACATCTAGCTGTCACTTTTTTTCTTATTGGTTTTATCAAGCTATCCTTTTTACTTGTAGTGAAATGTAATGTGTGAATAAAAAGTGTGTATGTGTGCTGCCTCTCGGCGCGGAACACTTTTTTCTGTTGAATTGTAAGTGTATAACATATCTATTACTTATAATATCATTGTATGTACGTATGATGTCACGTATTCGGTAACTGAACTTTCTCGTAATGCATTTGCGATACTCGTTTGTTTGTCAGACAAAACATCTGTGTCAGATGTTCGACCTTACAATATTAGTCCGATATGAATGGACGAACGATTTGTTTCAGACACTGGAACACTGAAGCCTGAATTGTATTCAAGTGTTCTTTGTAAATACGTAAATAACTTTAGTCGGACTTTATCATGGAAATAACTCCTCTCTGATTTATTTTGTGCTTCTTAATTATTTTTAAACTCACTAACACGCATCATAAAGGTCATTTTTGAGGAAAGAAAAATTCAACCGCGAGAGGGATTTGAACCCGCGTCTTCTGGATAAGTACTCCAGACGCCTTACCAATTAGGCCATAGCAACTCACACCCAGAAGCTGAATCTTCTATTCCCTCGTTTGAACGTTTTGCTGCAACGTGGCGCCATCTCTTGGAATAGTTTCTAACTACTTCCGAACAACACGTTGACATTACAACGAAATCAATATTGTTTAATGAGAAAAGAAAATATTCAATTTCAAACTGAATCCCGATCCTCTGTTTTTTTGACGGCTGCTTCTGATTGAACATGTTAAAAACTCGGATAGGCAAATGCGGCCGTTTATTGGTTGCAAACAAGTATTCAACCGAAGATAAATACCGGAGATGATTATTTTAATCAATCTCAGTCTATCCGAAAATCTAATGCAGATCATAATGGAGGACTCTGCCCCAACGCCCAACAGCCAATTTCTATTTACCAATGAACAGTGTGTTTTAAGGAGAACCTTTGCTACTAATATGATTCTCGTCGTTGTCTCGAGTCCCAGTTGTATCTAACTAGGTACCTACCTAACTAGTGGGGCACCGAAGTTAAGATTTGCCATTATTTTTACAAAAAACAAAGTTTATACCTAGGTATAAAATATGATATTTGTAATGGACAGTATTCATGAAAGTTATTAAAGCGATTGAATTACAGTATTTAATTTCACTTGAATTACTCATACTTAGAGCTCTATAAATCTATCGATTGGCGTATACTAAAATGATAATCGATAATAATTGGCATTTTTTTTAGAAATCTTTAACTTTTTTTATCTATATGTATTCATTACCTCAGGTATATCGATAATCTAATTTTTCGGATTAATATTTACGGTCAACCTCAACATACAACATATAAATAAGGAAAAACACTTATAGTCGAGGAAAAATGATTTCAAGCGTGTCGCGATAAACCAATATAAGCTCTCTTGGAAAGATTTAAGCTCCTTCTGAGATGAGTTTAAAATAGACTCAAGGATATTTGTTTATTTTTAGCATTGTATACTTATGCAAATCGAAATCACGTTTCGTTTATTTATACATTTTATATGACACCGACAGAAAGTTGGCTAATTAATGATCGCTAATTAAAACAAAAAGAAATGAATTTAAGAATTAGTTGGGAACATACATATTATTTCCTTTTATGTTTGTCACGATTATATAACTTTTTTTGGGTCAAGTGTTTTACCTCAAACGACATTTAAAATATGACTACAGAGGTACCAGCACGAATTCTAAGTATTTGATCGTACTTCATACTAGAAGTATTACGACGAAAATTGTATGGAAAATCTCCACCTTTTTTAAAGTCTAAACGAAGAATTAGTCGATGCCTACTCCTTACTGTTAAAGAGTTGTACCTTCCATCATCAGTTCAGCTACATGAGATGATGATTACCATACGCAAGTACTTAAATTACTTCATAAATTGCGAAAAACGATGTGGGCCCACAAAATTTGAGGGTTGCCCTCGATTTCTCCAGGATCCAATCATCAGATCCTGACTTGGCTACTATGGAACTACTTCAGAAGTATTTCCTTTCGAACAGAAAAAGAATTTTGAAAATCGGTCCACAATCGGTGGAGTATTCGCGTAACAAATACACAAAAAAAAACATACCGTCGATTTAATAACCTCCTCCTTTTTGAAGTCGGTTAAAAAGTGTTGCTACATCAATCAGTAGACCATCGATCACTCAGTACGAAGCGTTACGTTATAGCCGCGCCCACATAAAAGATATTGTACATTATTTTATAAAGAGGGCACACAATGGTTGTTTATTTCTAAAATTATGATGGATTCCTACTTCTAAAAGATTGATTGACTTTGGTTTGAGGGCTGACTTTCTGCTTCTGTTTTTCTTATAAAATACTGGTTCATTCATTGTTCACCCAGGTGAGTGAATGTATTTAAAAAATATTAATGTTAGGCACACGATAATAGTGCTCTCTTTGAGGAGATAGTTAGACCCCTGTTTGAGGAGTTGCTGAAGAGGTACCACGGCGTCCTCACCTTCCACCTGACGCAGGTCCTCACAGATTGAGCAAGAAGAAACACCTGGTTGTCACCACTGTGCAGATCGCGTTAGAATGTTAACGGCTGTTGAAGCAACACTTTAGTTTTAGTCAGTACGAGTCTGACAGTACCTTTCACTTCATCCAGAGTGGGAGGACTCATTTGACGAATTTAACGCGTAATTTCTATAATACTCATTCTTATTATCGCACTCATACTCGAAAGAGTCGCGGGAATGCCCGCGGATCCGCGGGCATCCTCGCGACTCTTTCGAGTATGAGTGCGATAATAAATTTTATGTCAATGAAAATAAAGTGAAAATTCATATGACACTGAAACTGCGCTCCGCTTCGTTGCCCTTTGCCGCTCTTTTGGTGTGAGTTGAGCCTAAAACAAAAAAAAAAGGAAAACTGTAATAGTGTAATCTTATAGTTGGTCGTTTATTGAATACACCGCTCATACTTTGGTAGCTTTAATAAAATGTATTTATATCTATGTGATTGCCATTTCTGTCCCATTGGCAATCCATTGACGTGCCAACTGGCTAGGATGGTGACGGGGTTGATATAAAAGAACACCGAATAGACATTGTGCTCTGCAAAAGTCAAATATGTGATTTAAATTTCAAGTAAAGCTAAAGTTATTTCATTGAATCTACTCAGCCTATAGCAGTCCACTGGTCGCGGGACTCACGAATTATCGTGACCCCGGAACGTAAAGGGCTATTGAAGGACACCGTGGATTTTAGTCAGTATGAGTCTGACAGTCCCTCTCGCTCTGTCCTGGGTGGGAGGACTCATAAGATGATTTTACCACGTAAAAAAAAAACGCAGTCCACTGCTAGACATGGAACTAACTCTCTCAGGTCGCGTCACATCACCCTGTCCTCTGCCTTCCGCATTCTGTCTTACCCAGCCATCTTTAAAAGGTCGCCGAATTTATTTAGTTTAGCTTTTTTAACACTACATTAAAAATAGCATTGACCTAACAATTTATTGTTTTACTCCTTTCTGATAAACAGAAAACTTCAAAAGAACCACTTCCACACTGTTTATATAATACAAACCACCAACTGATTTATTATTAACATCGCACTGCTCTCAAAATAGGACATAACATGGGATATTTTTTCACTTTCCATAAAAAACTTAACTTGTTACAGTCCGAATTGTATGTATGAACATTTTATAAGATTTTGACATTATTATCATATATTTCTGATATCTTTATCTTAATTTCACTTAACTAAATTCATGACTATTCAGCTCTACAATAAAAGGATCCAGTATCAAGGACAAGTGTGAACAGACTGATCTGAATAAGATAAATTTATGACATTTCGAAATCGATAATTTAAATGGAAAAGTAAATAATACAATTTTTGTTAATATATAAGGTACCTGACAACTAATATTAATCCCGTTTGTCTCTTGTGACATACAAAGTACTGAAAATAAACACTTTAATGAAAAAAACTAAACGTCCTATTTTGTTAGTCAAAGTCCTTTTAAATAATTTTATTTGTGGCAAATATTCAACTAACATTAAAGTTATTCGGGTCTGAGAGAAAATAATATTCAACAAGACCGCTACAAATGTGCGGGATTTTGTCAACTTTATTCGAAATAACGATATCCCAGAAAAATCTTGTAATGTCTAACCGAATGTAACCCTCAGTTTTTTGTGACATCCACAGAAATAGGTTTCACAGAAATTGATGTAGCTCCCAAATGTTCGAGCCCATTTGTCCTGATGGCTGTAATTTTATTTTGTAAGGGTTTTCTCTAATATCTTCTTATGGTTTTGGAGAAGAACCATGATTTTGGGTGGTATGAACTCTGGCTTGATGTGTGAACCTTCCTGTGTGTGGAAAACAGGCTAATTTTGTGAAATGTGAAATTTATATTCAGCAAAAAAATATCGATATACTTTTCTTTTTTTTTGGTTAAAGATGGCAGTTCATAGTCTAGCGTATGGACTACTAACCTGTAAGACACTAGTTGCAGGTTTCTCACAACACTCTTTTTCCTACCGGGGGATCGGGACTGGATACCGAGCTAACCGCTGACCCTGAAAGGTAAATGGCAATTGATAGAATCCGGCGGATTTAAAAAAAAATAGACTAAATTGCATTACTCCTAATATTTTTTTTTTGTTTTAACGTGGTAAAATCATCAAATGAGTCCTCCCACCCAGGAAACTGGGACTGTCAGACTCGTACTGACTAAAATCCACGGTGTCCTTCAATAGCCGTTTACGTTCCGGGGTCACAGTAATTCGTACAATCCTGCGACAATTACTCCTAATCATGATATACTTTTCAGTGTCAATTTTGAGACTGAAAATAGTAAACAAATTAAATAAAACCAGCCATATTTTTTTTATAAATGAACTCAACACTTGCACACACATAAAAATGTACCTACCAGTGACCATTAACTAATTCAAGTTGATGTTGTATATTTGTGGATACAAAGCTTATCATTAGATAGACAAATAAAGATAGTAGAACTAAAAGGTTTACTTTACCTTTTAGTTTTAGTTCAAGATTATTAGTTAAATGTTTGGAATAGTTTTACTTACTTTAGTTAAATAAACGTTGGAATAATTCAATATGGGTGAATAAATTTTACGAGTCAAATGGTGAAGGTACAACTAATAAGACATATTGGCAATTGATTTTCAGCTGTAGCAGCAATCTCAAACAGTAATGTACTCGAAAATTTTGAAATCAGGTTTGGTTGGTTGGCGGCACATTTTATTTTATTGTTGGTCAGATAATGCTTCTTTTTTTTTAAGTGGTAAAATCCTCCCACCCAGGACAGAGCGGGAGGGACTGTCAGACACGTACTGACTAAAATCCACGGTGTCCTTTAGTAGCCCTTTACGTACAGGGGTCACGGTAATTCGTGAATCCGGCGACCGTCAGATAATGCTTTGATGTGAATTTAGCATTAAAGTTTGATTCCAATTTCGGCAGTGCCACTGGTCCTGTATCTCAAACTCTGCACCAAAGCAGAAGTAGCAGTGCTGCGCGCAGTGCTCCACCTGGCGACTTGCTCGGAATCTGCTAGGCAGGCAGAATTACTGCACCTTCTGGGCAGTAATGTTACGGGAGAACTCCTGTGTGCTCCCGTGATCGAATCATACGTTTAAGCTGAACAAAATGTTACTTTTAAACGTTTTTCAAGATCTGTGAGTAGATCTCGTGAGAGAATCTCAATATTACAATTTCGATTTTTACAGTTCCTGTGAAAAAAAAACCTATGTAAGAAGAATTATGAATTAGGTTACCTTTTTAATAAGTACTAGGTTAGAATAGGTTTTCTAAAACAAAACAACTTTTATTGATAAAATTTCAAGAAGTTTTGACAGTCAATAAGTTTGAAATACCACATATCTTAATAACCAGAACAATTTCTCTTTGTCTCACTTTGTATTTCTTGTCTCTTTCATTCATCGTGATAAAGACTGGGAAACTCAATGTTTACAAAGAACCCATTGTTTGTAGATAATCCCGAGTGAGATTGGAACTATTTCGTTAAGTTCGGCTTAGATGCCGTACGCCCTTGCGGTTTACGCCTTGATTGAGTTTCTCTTACCACTGTCATTCTCATTAATTGAAAATTAGATGCGTTAACACGATTTTCTTGAAGTATATTCTATTTACACAAATTCATTGATTACATATTTATTTTGTTTATGTTTTTTTACAAATTTATGAAAGGTATAAAAATAGTCGCGAAAAAGCTTGTTTTGCACGTGTTTTGTTTTTTTGGTCAGTCACAAAATGTTTATTTCTCAAAATGTCCACAGGTAGCAAAATGTCTCTTTCGCAGAATATCCCTTTCGCAAAATGTACCTTTCGCAAAATATACCTTTCGCAAAATGTACCTTTAGCAATACTTATGTACCTTTCGCAGAATGTACCCTTCCTCGAACAGATATGGACATTAAAGGGTACTGTAGTGATTTATAATTAGTAAAATGGGAGAGTGCCTAATGTGCATACACACAAACTAAAATAATTCACAGAAATAGAAGTTTATGAGATTAATTGTACAAAAAAAAACTTGTGTTTTCCACTTGTTCTTGTAGTCCAACAATTTGCCTAAGGTACATTTTGCAGGTCGCGGGACTTAACCATTACCGTGACACCGGTACGTAAAGGGCTAGTGAAGGACACCGTGGATTTTAATCAGTACAAGTCTGACAGTCCCTCCCGCCCTGCCCTGGGTGGGAGGACTCATTTGATGATTTTACCACGATAAAAAAAGGTACATTTTGCAAAAGGGACATTCCGCTTAAGATACATTTTGCGAAAGGAACATTTTGCTACATGTGGACATTTTGAGAAAGGGTCACTTTGCGACTGAGCCGGGGATGTAGCCGTAAATTGATCAAGTGACTATATCATTTCACTGTTAAAATAAAATCATTAAATTTTTTTCATTTTCCAACGCGTTTTCAATCCAATAATCATGTTCGGTATTTCATCAGTGGAGTCGTAATGATCACAGATGAAACATAAACTCAAAACAAATAAAGTAAACATCGTAAAATCCCTTTTTCATTTCTAATGATAGGACTAAGTGATGTATTGTGGGAAAACTTTTAACTGCTTTTCATCAAAACATTGTCCTTACCTATTTGTAAATGAACTTCTAGACTTCAACCTTAGAAACTTAGGAACTTTAAAAAAACTAATACAGCAAATAATTCCTTGGAGATGCCCAACATCAACCCGGGACAAAAGTAATGGCAAAATGAGAAAACTTTCCTTTTCTATTATTTACTAACATTGAGGTACTAAGTTCAAATTGTTATGGAAGGTTCTCGATCACGCTTATCTCTGAGCCTGCAGAAAGGCTTGACTGGGGATATGTCGATATTATTTACTCGATGGCATTTCTGAAGGGATGGTGACAAAGTGTGTGATTGTATGGCATTGGGAATGAAGTGATATTATTTTCTTAGGATGTACGATAACCCGGGTCGACGGCACGTTGTGTTCCACGCGCGCCTCAAAGAGTGTCAGCAAAGTGACGGGGCCCCCCTCTAGAGGGCCAAAGCCTGCCGGAGTCGCGGGACTCACGAATTACCGTGACCCCGGAACGTAAAGGGCTATTGAAGGACACCGTGGACTTTAGTCAGTACGAGTCCGACAGTCCTTGCCGCTCTGCCCTGGGTGGGAGGACTCATTTGATGATTTTATCACGATAAAAAAAGGGATGCACGATAAACTGAAGACCTTTGAGTACAAAGACAAAATAATTTGTAAAATTGACAGAATGTTACATTCGCTTCAGTCGTCTTTAGAACCTGAGATGCCAGATAAGTTTAGTAGGATCGTGTGTAAAGGTAATCGTGACCCTGGAACCTAACTAAAGGAACAGGGTGAATTTTTAGTCAGAAACATTTCCTTCCACTCCACACAGGACATTTTGCTTTACCACACAAAAAAATTCCAGACAAGTTAATTCTAAAGGCGCTCCCTCATCGCGAGAATTTACCTTTCGAGAATTACATCAGTTACAAATCGAGCGCACCTCTTAATGATACAAAACGAGTATACATTAGTGACACAGGAGAACTGAGCATTACAATGTGCACCTTGTATCAAATCTATACTAAATGTTTACGAATACTCGTCAGTGAGGGAGGTAGTATTGTAATGTAATACTCAAAGTCGAATCTATAATGTTACATTACACGCGAATGCTACCGGTGAGGGAGCGCCTTAACAGTCATGTATCGATTAACCAAGATAGCACATTAGATAACATGATAATCTATTAAAACTTAACATATCAACAACAATAATTTATAAAGTTGTAAGGACCTGTTAAACCACTAAACATAAGGTAACGGTAGCCTCAATAATAACCTAGTTTTCCTAGACAAAAGCCGACAAAAACATACCTACTGCTACAGAACAACTTAATCCTTTCACACCCAATACTATTACATTAGAACGTAATCCGACAGGATCGAACTCTCCTAAGGCTGTCGATCCAACTGAGATGTGAGAAGTAGCTAAGCGGTAAGCGAGGTTAGAGATGAGCTAATTTTAATCTACATATTTCGACTCGGAAAAATGGTAGTGCTTCTTAAGGAGACGAGAACAGGGTTTAAAGTTCCTCGATTATCTGGTAAAAAAGGAGGGCCTAGATAAGTAACACAGATAAAGCCTATGCAAACGCTCTGTAGTCGTAGTGATCGATTACAGAATGTTTTCGATCATTCGTGTCGTAGTCTTTAAGATATTCTACTCTCTGCTCTAAGAAATAAAGTTAATAATGTATTGAAGACTACAGAGCGTTTTCGTTTATTGTTTGCCGGTAGTCTAGGGCTTCTGACGAGAGTTGTGTCTGACCACAAACTTTTTCTAAAATTATTGAATTTGCGCAGACATATGGAAGCGCGTTGAAGAAATTTCGATTTTAGTTTCTCATTTGCCATGTACGAGCGATGTAGTTGACTTTTTTGTACTACACTACTTACAGCCACCCACATACCTGTAAAATCAGTGAAAGGTTTCTTGCAGCACACAGCGAGTTAGATAGTCAGTTCTACAAAACACTAAGCTCCACGTTATAAGAAACATCTCCCTGAAACGGCCAGAGAGCTGACCTAGTGTAGTTCGGAGTTACAATAGAATAATAGGCCTGCCTATGATGGTTTTCTTATCACTGTCCTAGCCTAAACGTAATTTACATAACGACATCGCTCGGACGTCTCTAGCTCTCACAACCCGAATTTAACTATTGCAAAAACTGAGTTAAGCTTCTTTGAACTCGCACACGGTGACGGACGTCGGCAGACGAACTCCGGCCACCATAGGCGCGGGCGAGTAGTGGGCAACTCGCTGTCCGACCATGGACTATGCCCGGGTCGACGGCGCATTGTGTTTCACGCGCGGCTCAAAGAGTGTCAGCAAAATGACGGGGCCCCCCTCTAGAGGGCCAAAGCCTGCCGAGGTCGCGGGACTTACGAATTACCGTGACCCCGGAAGGTAAAGGGCTATTGAAGAACACCGTGGATTTTAGTCAGTACGAGTCTGACAGTCCCTCCCGCTCTGCCCTGGGTGGGAGGACTCATTTGATGATTTTACCACGATAAAAAAAAGCTTCATTGAACTATTTTTATTTTAGAACAAAAATCCAAGGAACCTTGCTACGCAGCTTAGCACATTACTGGTGGAAAGGCAACCTAAAAGCCTTATTTATTGAAAACTTGTTTTTGTC
The DNA here is from genome assembly GCA_943136025.2 of Agrotis puta. Classification (NCBI taxonomy): domain Eukaryota; kingdom Metazoa; phylum Arthropoda; class Insecta; order Lepidoptera; family Noctuidae; genus Agrotis; species Agrotis puta. Next base: position 5,027,211 of record OW964168.2, read on the forward strand.
GCCCACAAGGAACCATGAGGATATCCGCGACCCGAGCAAATCCGGGCAATAAAATGAACCGTAAAACCTGTTGGCAACATACCCCGGGTAGCAGAATTGATTGCAAGTCAAGGGCGGGCAAGGTTAAGGGCGCATAACTTCCCCTTAAGATAAAGCTGGTAAAGTGTCATTTTAGCGGTATGAAAATCGTTTCCGTAAGCGATTTTTTATATGGTTTTATGGAAAGGGTAGTTTGGGATAAGGTTTTGGCTGTCTGATGAAGTTAACTTATTTTATTTTTAGTAGAAAATTCCATGTCAAATAATGTTATAATATTTTAGTGAACAAAACAAAAAATTATTTGTGCTTTGATATTTACCTAAGTTGTATCACAGGACTGTCTTAAAATGGCAGCGCGATCCTAGAACGTTAATAATCTGACAGCCCTTAATTCCGGCTAAGGCGAGAGGTCTCATTTGATGATTTTTACAACCCAAAAAACGGTACTTGCCTAAATGGAATCTAAAGAACGAGTTTAAATTTTACCGTTTTTTTAAATTCGTAATTCTATAGATCAAAATGTGTACGTATAACTGTAACACTTGACAGTAGCGACCCTCAAGATCGGACATAAGATAAAAAGGAAGCTGTCAACCGCAGATTAAATATTCATTTATCGGAAGTACCTATAAGTCAAAAGCTTTTGGTAGATTACGCGAAAGTCACTAAAAATGAAAAGCGTTAAGTTTTTTTTTTTCTTAAACATTGCCCCACACTAGGAATATATCCCTGTATCGTGGGTTCGTTTACAAACATAGAAACTCACAAACACCCAGACCCGGAACAACTACTTGCAGATCATACAAATATTTGTTCCGTGCGGGCATCGAACCCGCGACACGCTGCACAGCAATCGATCGCTCGGCCACTGTTGGCGAACCGTGTTGTGTGTTTAACGTTTCTTTCAAAGAATTTTTAAACAGAAATTCGTTCTACTTTTTGAAGATAGGCACTTTTTATAACCAAACCCGCAACTTATTCGACTGGCCCGTTGGTCTAGTGGTTAGTGACCCTGACTGCTATGCCGGAGGTCGTGGGTTCGATTCCCACCCAGAACAAATGTTTGTGTGATGAGCACGATCATTTGTTCTGTGTCTGGGTGTTATTTATCTATAATATGTATGTATTTAGAAATATATAAGTATGTTTATCAGTTGTCTAGTACCCATAACACAAGCTCTGCTTAGCTTGGAACTAGATGGCGTTGTGTGATAGTTGTGGAATATTTATTTATTTATTCCACATGAGATTGTCCAAGCTATAACTAATATAACAAATACCAACATTCTTTACAAAATATCGGAACTGAACTTTTAATTTTGTTCAACTGTAATGCCTTTGTCAAAGAGACAGGCGAAAGCGAAGCATTTCCGAAGCGATACCGAATCGAAGCAAGACGTCAGTCCGATAGTTCTGTCACGCTATCGGATCGCTTTCGCTTTTCTATGTGCCTGGATTCAAACAATTAACATTACAAATAAAAACGCCTCGCTTCGCATTCGTCACGCCAGTCTGTTTGACAAATGCTTAAATGTTCTATGTTCTAATGTTCTGTTCTGTAAATCTCGTCTACATTTTAAAAACGTCGTCTTTAACATAAAGATTCAATCTCTGTGATAAAGTCATTTTCTCCTTGCGAGCGAAAGCAGTATAATCAACCCTCCAGCTGCGGAGACTAAAAACAAAAGAAGGTTTTATGCAAAAACATAAAAAAATACACCAGCCGAAGTGTGAATCGAACTCGTTCACTAATGTTTACGTACCCTGTATTTGTAGTTTTTTTTGTCATTAAATGGCTAGTATAAGTCGGCGGCGTAGCTCTATTAAAGTTTGGTACTTAATCCACAAGAACGTCATACCAGGATAAAAGTATCCTATGACTTAATCCTGGTCGTGGGACTCGGGAATTACCGTGATCCCGGTACGTAAAGGGCTATTGAAGGACACCGTGGATTTTAGTCAGTCAAGTCTGACAGTCCCTCCCGCCCTGGGTGGGAGGACTCATTTGATGAATTTACCACGATAAAAAAAAACTTAAACCTGGTCATAAACTATCTGTGTACTGAATTAGATCCAAATCCATTCAATAGTCTATGCGTGAAAGAGTAATAAACATTCACCCATTCATCCATGCTCACAAACTAAACCGTGTTCTTTTTTTCAGCCTTGTAACTGATAAACAGTCGAATAGGTTTATTAATTATTCCCGGAATTAACGGAACGCCTGAAGAAAAAAGCACTATAACAATACAGAGGGTGCAATGAACTGTAGCAATTTATTACGACAAGGACTTTTACTGGTCTATAAAAATTTTCGTTCATTTCCCGCAATTAGGAAGTATCCCGCAGCGATCGAGGTGTTAAGAGTTACGAGGTACTGCAAGTAATATAGTTGACTTAATTAATTTTGAGATTACCCACAGTTTACTGCCTGACGGAGGTCTTTTTTTGGTAGCCAAAATTAGGCACAAGCTGAAAAAGATTATAGAAAAAAACGGTTAGACAGTTAAAATTTGTAAAAATATTAACTAGAAACCTTTTCCGTCTGCTGTTTTTAGCCAAAAACTGTAATGAAGCTCGTCGAAGCTGAATCAATTAAAATACAAATATTTACTCAAATATAGTGAGTAAATACCATTGACTAAGTGAAACTTAAGTTTTTTTTTTTTACATATTTTTACGGTTACCTTGGAAAAATGCCAACCATTTTCCTGCTGCAGATGAGACTATTGTTTGCACCATGTGCAAATTTACTGCTAAAAATTCCTTTGAATTCATTTCCAAAAAATCCATGACTTGTAGTTTATGTTCAAATAAAGTATATTCACTTTTACGGAATTGAAAAGGTCAAATATTTTTATCTCAACGCGCCAGACCCACGTGATTTTTTTGCCGATGACAAAATAAAACTTTAGCTGGTCAAATTCCTATTATATCATCTGTGATTTAATATTATTATTTGCTAGATTTATGAACTAATTATATTCATTTAATTTAGTTGGTCCATCAGTTAAGTACCCATCTAACAAACAAATATTAGAGACCATACATAAAGGTACACTACACGTACAAACATACACTATTATTATCATTAATTATAATATGAATGTAGAAAACATAAGGTCCTTATTTTTAGAAAGAAGTAGCTAAAAAAGTGGCATCTAAGTTCTCTTACTGGCTGAACTGGTTTTTCAGAGTCGATATCATAATAAAGAAAACCCCGTTTCTAACATTTTATACTAACTTCCGAAGTTAGTAAAAGTCGTAGAATTGGAAGTTGTATCTTTTTATTGCTGGTCTTTATGGCTTAATGCTGTGGACTTTTCGAATTAAATTACTTTCTCGTGATCCTGTGATCCCTAATTTTAAAAATAACTTGTGTTACAAGCGGGTAACGAAATATTTTTTTTACGATTTCCCAAGCGTGTTTTTTTTTTATTTTGGTTCCTTCATTTTTACCGTAACTTTCGTTGTTGAAAACTTTTATTGCCCGTGGTACTACCCGTTGTACTACCAGTAGTACCACAGAAAAAAAAACCCGTGGTATTACCAAGCGATCCAGTAGTACCTAGTACCACGAGAAATTTTAATTTAGCCGTGGTACTACTAGTTTACTATGCCGGGGTCGCGGAACTGTCTACACAGTTAACCGTGACCCTGGAGCGAAAAGGGCAATTGAAGGAACACGTTGGATTTTAGTCCGTACGAGTCCGACATTCCCTTCCAATCCACACAGGGCGAGAGGCCTCATATGACCATTTTAAAAATTAAAAAAAATTAAACTGTTGCTAATTAATAAGGAGATACCATCTCCTTATTACTTTACAGAAGATTATTCAGAGAACTGTGAATAATTAATCTATAATCTATACATATAATAAATCTGTAGAAGGGTCAATTCTGTACATTGAAAATATTGAAAAAATAAATAGCGGGGGGTGTTGCTGGATCGATACCAAACCCAAATATGTGATTAAAAAAATTTTTGTCTGTCTGTCTGTCTGTCTGTATGTGCAGGCATCACATGAAAACTAACGGTTCGATTTCGATGAAACTTGGTATAATTATACCTTATTATCCTGGGCATAAAATGAGATACTTTTTATCCTGGAAAAATACGTAGAAAAAAAATCTTATTTTTCAGTTATTCATAGACGTTGTTCTGTAGAACCGCGAACACACGTTGCATTACCCGCAGTGGATTCAGCGCCGTAATATTTATAAGATGTCATTGTCAGAGTTACTCAAAATGGAGAAATAAATCCACGCGAAGACCGACAACCGCGCGGACGGAGTCGCGGGCGGAAGCTAGTCTCCACTAATATTATAAAGAGGAAAACTGTTTGTTTGTTTGATTGTAATGAATAGGCTCAAAAACTACTGGACCGATTTTAAAAAATCTTTCACCATTCGAAAGCTACATTATCTACGAGTAACATAGGCTATATTTTATTTTGGAGAAAAATATGGTTCCGTAAGATATTTGGGTTTTTCGGCCATAAGGTGTAAAAAACCAACCAGAAAAGTTACTTATTTTGCGTACGCTGCCTAATCTATAATAGATAGAACCATAAAATGTTCTAATTAATTGTTAATCTTACTATATCTATCTATGTCGAGTGTTTGTGATGACTGCGTCGTCGATGTTAGTGTCGGTGTCTGTAAATAGACCTGGTAATCATGTTGCTGACCGTGTCTTTCCTGAGTAGGCTTTTTGCAGCGGTAACCGACATTCGCGCGGCCGGAGCCGCGGGCGCCCGCTAGTATAAAATAAGTGAGGAGTACCACGGGTTAATTAAAATATCCCGTTGTACTACTAGATCGCTTGGTAGTACAACGGGCAATAAACGGATGAAAAATAAACATCACGCAAAAATAAGTAAAACAAAGAAGCTATTTTTTTAAAATGTTGGAATTTTAATTATAGGAATTTCTCCTGCGTCGTGGGTGCGTTTACAAACATACAAAACTCACATACACAAACACCCAGACCCGGAACAACTACTTGTAGGTCATACAAATATTTGTTCCGTGCGGGAATCGAACTCGCGACACGCAGCGCAATAGTCCAATCGCGTCTATATACGAGTATTACGTTCTTTTTTAACAGAAACGTACAGAAGCGGAAACATTATTTTTTATTCAAACCTATTGAAAAAGTTTTCTGCAAATCACCTCAGTCATTGCTTCTCCTGCCGTTTCAAAAACAAACTTATGTACCTAAGCTACGCAAACAGTGACATGTGGTTCCCTTTCATGCAGTCACTGTTAATGGCAGTATACAATTCAAAACTTCACAATAAATCTAACAAAACAATAGTTCTGGCACTAGCAAAGCACAAAGTCATTACCAAAGGATTTATTTCCTACACAAACGTATTTCAACGATATTTCATGTCTTAATGACGTCACAACCCCATTCCCATACAGCTTTAGGGATTCTTTATTCTTACTTTTGGATAAAACCCAAGAATCACGAGATCAATCGACAAAGTTGGACCCTAAAAGTCCGGTGGAGTAGATATTGCTTTTGTAATTTTTTCCCTATTACCTTTTTATCGTCTGTGAGGCACTAGGCGTAGGTCACTGATGTGTCACTTTGTGAGTTATTTCTGTTACTTTAATGTATTAATATTCTTCTTGTTTTGAATTAAGATAATTATAAAATACGCTAACAATTTTAAAAGCAAAAATATAAATGAGGACTTTATATTAAAAAAAAAATATACATTTAAATTAGGCCAGTTACTGGCACTTTTGAATTATCAAAAGCTAAAAAATAAAAATAAACTGGAAGGATATGGGGGAGGCCTTTGCCCAGGAGTGGGACATAAATGGCCATTAAAAAAAAATTGTATAAAAATATTAGTGGTGGTTACAAGACGTAATAACTGTGGATGTACTGTAGGTGCCCATTTACTTTGAATTTTCATTACTAAAGAAGAACTAACATTTACTATCGTGAGTCAAATATTTTTGACAAAGCAAGATAAGATAACAATGACATAATATTACAATGAAAGTTTCTGAATATTCCATCCAAGAAATAATACATTTCAAGGTAATACATTCACAGAGAAACTGACTGAAAAACAAGTGATATTTCAAAAAAGTTTCGGTAGACAAAAGCCAAGATGATAAAGTAAAATATAGTCAAAATAATAGTTTAGCAAAAACAAAGAGATTTATTTTTCTGGTATTTGTCCAAAACATGAAACATTTCCGTTTTCATTTGACTGGTTGCCATCTGTTTTGTAAGTTAATTGTTTACTACTAACATTTATTAAAACTAGGCTGCATTGCCAAGATCGTAGTTAGTTTGTCCATAGTATTTTTTTATTAAGTCCGTAAATTGTAGGCTTGCGGGCAGCGAGTAACGGGTAACTCGCTGTTCGCCCATGGGCCTTGCCCGGGTCGACGGCGCGTTGTGTTCCACGCGCGCCTCAAAGAGTGTCAGCAAAAATGACGGGGAGGGCCAAAGCCTGCCGGGGTCGCGGGACTCACGAATTACCGTGACCCCGGAACGTAAAGCACTATTGAAGGACACCGTGGATTTTAGTAAGTACGAGTCTGACAGTCCCTCCAGCTCTGCCCTGGGTTCCCACCCATCTGGGACTCATTTGATGATTTTTCCACATAAAAATTTTGAACAACCAATTTTATTCAGAATTCAAACTCGTATAATTTGCATAATCCTAAATTGATGTTTGGTAATGTTAAGTAAAACATAGTCATCACCGTTTAATTATTATTTACTTTAACAAAGCAAAATAAAACCTATGAAAATTTATTCTCCGTTCATCACAAGCGAAAAAATGCAAATGATCCTATTTTGAATATGCCCAGTTTAATTTAAGGAAGAGATTACTTGACGAGCCCGAATAAAGAAGCTTAATAATGTTAATCAAGAGTAATATACATTTGTCCACCGAGATTTGATGTGGTTTAATATGGTGGACCATTTACATTTTTGTGTGACGTTTTTATTTGTAACTAGCACTTTTCCCGCGACTTCGTCCGCGTGGGTTACGTACTTTCCTAATTCCCCCTTTTCACCCCCTTAAAGGTTAAATTTCCAAAAACCCCTTCTTAGTGCTCCCCTACATTATAATAGGAAGTCGTGTGCAAAATTTCACATTCCTAGCCCCAGTAGTTTCGGCTGTACGTTGATATGTCAGTCAGTCAGTTCTCCTTTTATATATATAGATAGATGTATGGAATTGTTTGAATCCAGTCACATAGAAACGCGACAGCGATCCGATAGCGTGACAGAACTATCGAACTGACGTCTCGCTGACGTCTCGATTCGGTTCGGTATCGTTTCGGAAACGCTTTGCTTTCGCCGGTCTGTTTGACAAAGGCAATAATGTTGCGTAAGGTATCTTCAACTTGGCGAATAAAATGTGAAAGATGTTAAATGTGCGTAGCTTGGCGTGGCAGAAATCTAAGCATTATGAATTTATGATTGGGGATCATCGTCAGTCCGTATTCGTGCAGTGCTGGAAATACGCCTCTCACACTATACCGCCACTGAGCCTGGACCTGAGCTTTTCTCATCCAGCCACTGCCGGCCACCTTTCGCAGATCGTCGCTCCTCCTGGCCTGAATATTTATTGGTCTAAACCAATGTACAAGGTTAATTTTCCAACTCATCATCTGCCTAGTCTTTTCCCAACTATGTTGGGGTCGGCTTCCAGTTGAACCAGATGCAGCTGGATATTAGTATTCTACATGGAGGGACTGCCTCCACAGCCCAATAACTGGGTAATACGATACCTCATAGTAAGACTGGTTGTCAGATTTAAGAGCTTCTGACTAACAGTAAGGCCTATCATAGATCTACAAATGACAGCCGGGACTAACGGCTTTACGTGCTCTCCGAGGCACGGAGAATACTCACTATGACAGATGGTCACCCATCCACAAATCAACCTCGGTAAGCGCAGCTTCTCCGGAAAGATCAGCTTGTGCGGCTGTAGTCATTTAGCCTGTAGTAATTTTTCAACTAGACGTGGATTTCTAGTAGTTTTTAAAGTTGGCCTTGGCTTTTATTCCTTCAAGTATTTTCGCTTTTCCTAGTAGATTGGATTGGATTTGGCCATCCACAACTAGTTGGAAAATTCAACTTGTATATTGTGCGACACTACAATATTTAAATCCCTAGGATGACCTTTGTATATTTGTAAGTGACAATTAAGCTCACACTAATGATTTTTTTTTTCCGTTGTTAAATCATGACATGGGTCATCCCATCCCTAAAATCCACGGTGTCCTTAAATAGTCCTTTACGTACCGGGGTCACGGTAATTTCTGAGTCCCGCGACCCCGGCAGGCTTTGGCCCTCCACAGGTCCCGTGACTATGCTGACACTCCTTGACGAGCGCGTGGAACACAACGCGCCGTCGACCCGGGCATGGTCCATGGTCGGGCTGCGAGTCGCCCATTTCTCGCCGCCCTCATGCCCGCGCCTACGGTGGCCGGAGATCGTCTGCCGACGTCAGTCGCCTGGGCGTCTGATTGTGTCACCCTAGGAATAAATAAAGCTAGTAAGTAAACTGTGAAATTGAAAACATATGTCATTTTCTAAAAACTCAGTCGCAATTAAATAAGTACATATTTCAATAATATACTGGTAAAATGGAGTCCTCGAATGTCAACAGTAATATCCGTAGCAGTTACAATTTTATCGAAAGTTATCCAACCGTCAGTTGTTATCATGGTTTGCAGGAAACTTAAGTATAAGTATAGCAATCGCAATAATCTAGCGAAGGGACTAGAGAAAATTTTTATGATATTTTAGCTCGTGGTTCCACGAATGTACAGAATCTTACAGGGTTTTTGAACGTTTGAACAAGCAATTTATTGATTGAACTTAAGCCTTTGTCAAGCAGACAGGCGTGACGAATGCGAAGCGAGGCGTTTTTATTTGTAATGTATGGAATTGACAGGCCTGTTGGTCTAGTGGTTAGAGACCCTGACTGCTATGCCGGAGGTCGTGGGTTCGATTCCCACCCAGGACAAATGTTTGTGTGATGAGCACGATCATTTGTTCTGTGTCTGGGTGTAATTTATCTATAATATGTATGTATTTAGAAATATATAAGTATGTTTATCAGCTGTCTAGTACCCATAACACAAGCTCTGCTTAGCTTGGGACTAGATGGAGTTGTGTGATAGTTGGGGAATATTTATTTATTTATTTATTATTATTAATTGTTTGAATCCCGTCATATATAAAAGCGAAAGCGATCCGATAGTGTGACCAAACTATCGGACTGACGTCTCGTATCGGTTCGTTATCGCTTCGGACTCGCCTGTCTGTTTGACAAAGGCCTTTAAAAGAGTGGGTTAAAGTAGCGGGAGCTGACATAAAGCCTAATCTCTGTGACAGGAAGTGGTTTATCATCTACGCGAGCTCAGTGCAAGTTTTTGGTTGTTATTTCATATTCTAATTGATTTTAGGGTATCACGGTCTCGTCAAGACGTTTTCCTAAGAAAAAAATGACACTATATATAATGTGCTATAATAATATTCAAATAAATACTTTGTAGCTCGGTCATCATTATCATTAGATGCTCGGATGCATAAGTAAAATCGTTCGTAGGCAATCTAAATCCGATAAAGCTATTCTAAGCTATTCTCTTTTTTTTTTTTTATTGCACATGCTATGTTTTATCTCTGTATCACCCCAAGGTAGACCGGCAGAAAATGCCTACGGCATTAAGTCCGCCGTTGTTCAGTGTTGTGCATGAAGTTTAATAAATAAATAAATATGTAAAGGAGGAAAAAAATAATTAAATAAATATTTCGACTTTTCAACAATAATTTTCGACCATTTCCGCTCAGTTACGTTAAATTTGCTCTTTAAAATATTTACCATAAAAATCTGGAAATAAAACCCTTCTGACACGCGACCACAAGTATTATAAATGAACTCTCCATAACTCTTGAATGGGATGAGTACCTACATGACAGGGCCAAACATATCAGGGGTTAAGGGTAACACAGGAGTTTGCAGTAGTTAGGGTTGTCCTAACTGTTTTTTAAGAGTTTTTCTTTGTCAAGACGACGTGTAGCCGATGTCCTGATGTTTTAGAGCAAATTTATGCGAAGGGGTTAACGACCGGTGGTTGTTGGGTCATAGAAAGATAGAGTAAGTAGCTACTCTAAAAAGACTGTAAGAATGGAATCAAGAATTTAGTACGACTGCAATAGTTTGGTTGGAAAAAGCATCTGTAGTGTAGTACTGAAGCGGAAGGACGCTGTTTGAAATCCTGCTTGCATTTGATTTTTTCATTCCACAAAAAAGGTTTACAATTCACGACGCGACGTTAATGCATATAAAACTTTTTAAAGATTGATATGAATGATTGTAATAAAAAGTGCCGTCACCGTTAAAGGTGGGCGCTCGCAAAACGGTAAAAGAAAATATAGATTTCGAAAAAAATTAAGACAGTAAAATTGTCACCCATCAGTACACACTGGGTCTGCGTGGTAAATTATGGCTCACTTCCTATAGAAGAGAGGAGACATCTATCGTAGTAGTTAGTGGTAATTATATCGAGCTGATTTTATGCTCATGCTTTATCATGTAGATAAGCATATAAGCATCCAATCAGGCCACTAGCATTATCTATCAAAGTACATAAATCTCAATTGATACATCACAAGAATCCATTCACCTATCAGGATCAATCATGCGGCATTAATCTCACTACATACTGTGTATCTGAATGAACATACACTAATAGGTATCTACAACTGCGTGATGTATTTGATAGGATTAGCCTGGTATAGGTACTATAGGAATATAACTGTAAGCTGTTTACTGTAGGATACAGTTTGTATGATTTGTATGCTGTGAATGTACTCATTCATTCACTAATAATAAATGAGGTTTGTTGAAATCATCAAAAGAGTCCTCCCGTCCAGGGCAGGGCAGGGCAGTGGATTTTAGTCAGTACAAGTCTGACAGTCCCTCCAGGACTGTCAGACTTGTACTGACTAAAATCCACGGTGTCCTTCAATAGCCCTATACGTTCCGGGGTCACGGTAATTTGTAAGAGGGGGGCCCCGTCTTTATGCTGCCACTCTTTGAGGCGCGCGTGAAACACAACGCGCCGTCGATGGTCCATCTGGTCGGAATGCAATGGAGTACTGCATTTGAAAAAATATCTTGACCGGACCACTACGAGGAAAATAATAACAATATAAAAATCACCAATGAATGATGTCACGGATTGCGTGAATGACTGGAAGTGTTACCACCTTGAAACACAAAGGGTAACTGAAAGAACAGTGCGCTTTTCAGTCAGTATAAGTCTGGCAGGCCCTTCCGCAACGTATTTAGTTCGATGCATTGACATATCATTCTGCTATTAGAAACGAGGCTTTTCATCATCATCATCAGCCTATAAATGTTCCCACTGTTGGGACACAGGCCTCTTCACTGAGAGAGGGAGTGGGCCCAGTGCGAGTTGGTGGATGTCTTCGAATTTTTGGATCTAGGACATGCCAGTTTCCTCACGATGTTTTCTTTCACCGTTTTGAGAGCAGTGGTGATGAAATAAATTACAGAAAGTAATGCGCCTAGCTGGATTTGAACCTACAACTCGTCAGTCGGGGCCGATACCACTGGGCCACCACTGCGCTTCTTCTTCTTCTGCACTGAGGCTTTTACTGCATGGGTATTATTGCAGACTGCCTGATACTAGTAAAAAAAAAAATACTTCACCAGTATTCATATTACATCAATTAGCTTCCGCCCGTTACTCCGTCCGCGCGGATGTCGGTCTTCGCGTGGATGGTTTATTTCTCCATTTTAAGTAACTCTGACAATGACATCTTATAAATATCTATTGGACCCAAATACGGCTAAGCCGTAATTAAGGTGATTCTCGGTTCTACAGAACAACGTCTATGAAGAAACGCATTTTTCCAGGATAAAAAGTATCCCATTTTATGCTCAGGATAACAAGGTATAATTATACCAAGTTTCATCGAAATCGAACCGTTAGTTTTCACGTGATGCCTGCATATACAGACAGACAGACAGACAGGCAAAAATTTTTTTAATCACATTTTTGGGTTTAGTATCGATCCAGCAACACCCCCCGTTATTTATTTTTTCAATATTTTCAATGTACAGAATTGACCCTTCTACAGATTTATTATATGTATAGATTGTACGGTCCACGTAGATTGACCTTACTTCTTGCTGACAAGGCGAATCAACAAGTTCACTTGTCACGACTAAATATTTCTTTATATTCAGTGTGCAACTTACCAACACGCAGAACAGACATACATGTAGAAATCACCAACCTTTACAGTGTACAATACTAGTAATAAATAAACTGGGTTACTACGTGAAGTGTTTTACATGTTGGACACACTCGCTATCTAACACGCAACGATTATAGTGTACAGTTCAGAAACTAATCTGTCCCGTACATCAATTACTAGGAAAATAGCTGCATAGGTAATATCTATATAAGTAATTCAGAACAGTAAAATATTATACGCCATCTTATTAATTCTGGCAAAAGCTCAACCGGCATCCTTTTATTCAAACTTTAGTCAGTAATTGCTAGAGAAATTTCTAGTTACAATTTAAAGGAATAGTAGAAAAGGACGAGAATTTATGGGTTATTAAAACTGCTTTAGATTGGGTTATAAATGGTGATTTAAAGTTGAAAGCGGTTAGTTTTATTGCAGGCCATATCACAAACGTGCGATGTAGGTTTTAATTTAAATTCCAACATTTTTAAAATCTGTATTATAACCATCATTAAATATTTTGGTGTTAACAATAATAATCTTAACAAGCATAATAAGTCAGTCAAAGGTATGAACAAAGGCTTTAACTTTTCCTAAACATGAAACCCTGAGGGCAGCGAGTAATGGGCAACTCGCTGTCCGACCATGGGCCATTCCCGGGTCGACGGCGCGTTGTGTTCCACGCGCGCCTCTAAGAGTGTCAGCAAAAATAACGGGGCCACCCTCTAGAGGGCCAAAGCCTGTCGGGGTCGCGGGACTTATGATTTACCGTGACCCCGGTACGTACAGGGCTATTGAAGGACACTGTGGATTTTAGTCAGTACGAGTCTGACAGTCCTCCCGTTCTGCCCTGAGTGGGAGGACTCATTTGATGATTTTACCTACCACGTTAAAAAAAAAAACATGAATCCCTGTAGAGAAATGCAAGAATTATTACTAGACAATTAATTTAGTTGGTCAAACGAATTCCCCAATGAAATCAAACTTGCATGCAAGTTCTTGGATGTCTAAATGGGGCTTGATTCTTCCCTGGCAGTAGGGTAATAAAATAAAATAGTTATCAGAAACAAGTATGTATTAAACTTCAGTTATTATAAGCTGGTGACGCAGACGCAGCGTAGACGGGCCACTACCTGGTCCGACTACAATGTGAGTCGCAGGCAATCATCAGACAGGCAGGCAAGTTGCGGATTGTCGTTCGGCGTGATGTTCCTTTGTCAAACAGACAGGCGAAAGCGAAAGCGATCCGATAGCGTGATTGAACCGATTCGAAGACGTGGCGAAGGCGTGTTTGCTCTGTTTGACGTCATTCATAAAAAGTCAGCTAATACAACAGTCACGCCTCGTTTCGGTGCACCCAGTTTGACGTCTCGTATCGCTTCGGACTCGGTCCGGTTCGCTATCGCTTGTCAGTTTGACAAAGGTTTAAGGGAGAGGCCTTTGTTCTGTAGTGGACGTCTTCCGGCTGATGATGATGATGAAGGTACTCGTATTTCCAGGTCAAAGATAGGTCGTATATTAAAATTATTTACGTAGAGTTTACTCCACGGTCGCGGGACTATCCGAATTATCGTGACCCCGGAACGTTAAGGGCTATTGTGTTCTTCCCTTACTATTGTCTCGTAATTTTTCATTGTAATTGTGTGCCTAAGGCGTGTCAAATAAACTTATTTTCTTTCTTACTTTCTATTGAAGGACACCGTGGATTTTAGTCAGTACGAGTCTGACAGTCCCTTCCGCTCTGCCCTGGGTGGGGGGACTCAACTGATGATTTTACCACGTAAACAAAAAATAAAAGAGTTTACTCCGCAAATTCGTGTTAGGCCCAAAGTATGTTTTATTATAAGTTTAGATGGGAATTGAGAAAAAATTGAGACTAACGACACTTATGTGTCGTTAGTCTTGAGATTGAAATATGGTTATTGTACTGTGAGATTGAAATATGGTTATTGCCTAGATTTTAGGAGAAAACAAAATGTAAAGGTAATTTTAAATGTATTTCAATCAAAAACACATTTGAAGTCCACATTTTAAAATAGGCTTAATGTTCTTTTCTTCGATATTAAAAGTATATTTATGAAATAAGTTGGATGATAAATGATCCAATAAAAAGCCATGCAACATGTTAAGCCTCCTGCAGACACACGCGATTATCCGCGCGTGGCGATTGTTGAAAAAACCTACTTAGTCCATTTTCTATGAAAACAACCACATCTGTTCACTCTGAAGCGGCGCGGCGCATCGCGATTCTGATATTATTATTGCGACGGCTTGCGGCAGGATTTGTTGAATTGTTGGATAGAATTTATTTAACTTATAATTAATTGCGCATGGTTTTGTCGCGGCGTTAACGCAAGCAGCTAAGGTAATTTCCACTCTAAATCTACTGCGAATGGGTTCACTTCTCTTGGCAGCGCGTGGTCCAGCGGCAACGCGTCGCGTGACGCGCGCCGCGCGTGCGCTCCTGTCGCACGGCCGGCCCATCGTGTCCTTACCGTAGTACATTTAGAGTTTATATTTTTGTGGCAATTAAGGGTGCTTCGTCGCCCGCCTCGTTGAAAACCGCGCGCGCGTGACGCGCGCGCTGGTGCAATGTGCCAATGTAATTTCCAATCTAAACGTACCACAATTGGGTTCTCCTCTCTTGGCAGAGCGTGGTCCTGCGGTAACGCGCTGCGTGACGCGCGCCGCGCGCCGCGCGCGCGTTCTTGTCGCGCGCCGGCCCGTCTAGTCTCAGTATAATTAGCATACCTCATCACGGCGGCGCGGTGCTTTGCGCGCTGTGTGAACAGCAATGCGGCAAGGCACCGCGTGCGGCAACCGTGATGTCGCCACGCTCGTATAATCGCATGTGTCTGCACGAGGCTTTACGCTATTATATTAACGTTGTTATCAAAATCTCTATATATATTTTTTTTTAACACTTACTTAACTATTGTATGTATATATATATATATATATATATATATTCAATAGTTAAGTAAGTGTAATAGTTAATTAAGTAGTGATAATATCTATATATATAAAAACGTTATGTTGGTTTGTGTATGCTTCAAAAACTCAAAAAGTTCTGCACCGATTGAGCTGAAATTTTAGCATGATATATAATCCGCATCAAGGATTGTTTTAATCAATTTTTTTTTTTGAAAAACCTTTTTTTTGTGCCACAGCGAAGCGGGGCAGGGAACAGCTAGTATATATATAAAAATGTTATGTTGGTTTGTGTATGCTTCAAAAACTCAAAAAGTTCTGCACCGATTGAGCTGAAATTTTAGCATGATATATAATCGGCATCAAGGATGGTTTTTATCTATTTTTTGCATCAGTCACATATCCGCGACCGCCAAAAAACTTTTTTTTTGTGCCACAGCGAAGCGTGGCAGGGTACAGCTAGTTATATATAAATTAGGTAGCCCACTAGCATTGGGAGTAGGGAAGCTGCTGGTGGTCAGGGCTCTTTAAAAGAGGAACTTTCTAACAATATGTACTTTGTAATCAAGCGCTTGATTTCAGCGGTAAAGCGAGAGCCTCCTTAGATATTATCATTATTATTTACAATTGCTTCCATTCATCGTTCCATATAATAACTGAAACATATAAATCCTTCAGGAACTAACAAACCACAATCTTTGAAAGTGCACTCAAGAAAATAAAGTGATTTAATAAATTGCATCTTTCGAAACTAACTCAGGCGTTGATATATCACCAGAATTGCAAGTTTTAAAACGCGGCAGTTTCAGCAGCTTAAAATATGGCTGAAGTTAAATTGTTTCACGACCATACATCTACGTTCATATAGTAATTTATTGAAATAAACTTTAGGACGTGACTTCTTGAAATGGAGCGCTGAAAAGAGCGGTATTTTACGGAAGCGGAAGTGAAAGTAGATTTTCTATGTTGAAAGTTTATGGTTTCTTCTTGTGTCGTATCTGAAAAAAGGTGAAACTGAAAAAAAAAACATTCGTTCAATTATTGAATACTTAAACGTAAATGCCTTGAATAAATGAACAATTAAAACCACTTATTAATTTACGAGTATATGCAAAATTAAATTAAATATTTGCACAAGGCAGAAATAAAATGAATTAAATTTTTAGTAAACTAAAGGAGCACAGTAAAACACAGAACATTCATAACTGAAACAATATTTAGTGTAAGTAACTGCAATAAGCTGTTAGCTCATAAAATATTTATTTTAAAGCTTTAAGCGTAATCGTTTCAAAAATAAATTATATTTCCGCTATTTTAAGCCCCTTAGCCAGCAAGTCTAAACCACGTTTAAAATGGCTATAAAAGTGCTAAATCGTTTTGTTTATACTACATTTTCTTGGCAATACTTCTTAGTAGCAGCCAATAAAAACATTTGAAAATTATTAATAGGCTGTTTCGAGCGCAATAAAATCATTTATAACTTTTATTTTTATGTTTATGAAATTTTCCTGTTATATGACTGTATCTAAGTTTAAATTATTATTTAAAAAATGATGATAGGTACATTAAATGGTTTTTAATAATTTAAAATTTAATCCTAACTAACATGTCCACGGCACTGTCTACGTAAAGGTCAGAATTATCCCAGGGGAACATGCTATCGGGATGAAAACTATCCTATGGTCATTGTTTAATACAGACAAGCCGACACATAAAATTTTACATTTATAACAATAATATAGTGTTTAATTGTAGTCGTAATGTGTATGTATATTGTACAAGTTTCAAATAAATAATTTCTAGACGAATAGAGGAGTTTAACGATTTTTTGTTAATAGTTTAGAAATGTAATTGGGTACAATGAAAAGAGTAATCTTACCAATAATATAAATTCGAGATGTTCGGATGGGTTTGAATAAATACTGTAAGAATTTACTCAATCACGTAAGAAAGGTGGAACAGATCTTGATTTTGTCGCAGATATAGGTCTAGTCTGAAATAACACATTAAGATACCATTTTCCCCGGTATTGAGTCTCCATGAAAGATATTTGTAGTTACACCCAGATGAATCCGCTGACAAATGCTTCTGTCTGTCTGTCTCTATGTATACTTAGATCTTTGAAACCACGCAACGGATTTTGATGCAGTTTTTTTTTAATAGAGTGATTCAAGAGGAAGGTTTAGTTATGATGTAAACTAAACCTTCCTCTTAGATTGAACCTGTGCGGAGCCGAGGCGGGTCACTAGTGTACGATATAATAATCATACCATACTAACCCACATGTCTCACCTCAGACCTTTGATTAATGAGAAAATTAATCCAATCTTACACAAAGATAATCCTTTTCAGATTACTTACATTTACTCCCAGATATTATTTTTTCCTTTCACGTTCACACCGAAATATTATTTCAGTCATACGAAAATCCAACGAACAAAATACAAGCTCTTTCCGACATACAGACAATAGAGGAGACAGGGTTTATCAGGCCATCAGCACAATAGCCGTTGCATGGCTGACAATATTGTAATGGCATAGCCCGGAGCCCGGATATCTCTGAGTAGGTACCCTTTACTGCTTTCACCCCAAGGGCAGAGGGTCACACTTCAAGGTCAATGGGTACTTTGAACTTTTTGTTATTTAATTTGTGATTGGTTGTGTGAAAAGGTTGGTTGAGTTCTAATTTTCAAAAGGGGTTAGTGTTACTTGATCGAGGGGTCGCGATTTATTTTTTCATGAAAATTTGCCACAACTTTATAATTTTCTTCTGTACGTTGGGTGCGTTTACAAACATTTAAACTGACATACACAAACAGGCGAATGCGGAACAACTAGTTGTAGGTCATACAAATATTTGCTCAGTGCGGTAAAGAAATTATTAATTTATTACTTTTTTGCTTTATTACTTCGCCAACCATTTCATAACAATGCATTACTTTCATAACGTTTCGTATTTTTACAGCTTAGTACGATTGCTATAAGTTTTTTTTTGGGAGCAAAAATAAACTTTGTATTAATGAGACCAAGATTGACTTTTGGGCTTCAAACTTTAAAAGTAATAAGAGTTTATTACGTAGATTGATTCGAAGAAATGTAATTATATCCGAAGACGAAACCGCAATTAGATTTTTTTTTTAATACAGGAGCGCTGTGTTTTTTTTTTCTTAGTTATTTTGTAGTCAGTGACGGCCAGTTAATAACCTTTTTCTTAACTAAAACAATCTTCATGGAGTTCCTCCGCTCGAGAAAGGCGGAGGGGTATGTTATACACAACTGACAAAAAACATTATGATGTCCTCTTCTGCCTTATGCCAGGGGTGCAGTTCCGCAATTACCGCTCCACCAGTTCAATAACCGAAAAGAAATAGTGCTCTATAAATAGCCTATTAAGGAAGTCTCAAATAGCTTCCTTAATATCAGTATCTCTATATTAATGTTATTTTAACTACGTTTTATATTCGTTTTAGATAATAATACAGTGTATATATAAATAGTGTATACAATCTCTAAGTAAATTGACATTGGAATTTTTAATTATGTATTATAATACTTTTATCATAAATAAGTCATACTTATGTTTACAACAGTAAACGTTTCTGAGGATGTTTTTTACTTTTTCCTAACCATTTGAAGGACAGACTTTTTGATCTCGTCATAGAATTGGCCGCCATCTTAAATTCCTTGTCTGACAATTTCCATTCATTGACGTTTCTCTCTTCCAATATCGTTTCTTTCAATGGCTGTATCTCAGTTGGTAACGGTTTTTCTCTTTTCGTATATTTGATGAATTTATAACTTTTCTATTTTTATTAAACGTTTTGGTCTTTATTTAGATTGCTTTGATTTTTTTACTCAGAAATAAAATTCTTAAGGGGTAAGTTAATCTGCGAGGATCGCCCAGAGGACACGGAGGAGCATACGGTGCAGGACTACCCCGCTTGGGCAGAGCACCGCCATGTCCTCAGGACGGCAATGGGCGGAGACCACTCGCGCCCGGCATTGTTCGAGGCCATGCTGCGGTGTGAGACGGAGTGGAAAGCGGTCGCCTCCTTCTCCAGTCATGCTCGCAAAGGAGGAGGCGGGCCGCGTGAGGGAGAGGACAGCGTCCTCCCTCCACCCCAGCCGCAGTGATAGACGCCCACGGCAACGGACGTCGGCAGACGATCTTCGGCCACAGTAGGCGCGGGCATGCGGGAAGCGAGTAATGGGCAACTCGCTGTTCGACCATGGACCATGCCCGGGTCGACCGCGCGTTGTGTTCCACGCGCGCCTCAAAGATTGTCAGCAAAATGACGCCCCCCCCCTCTAGAAGGCCAAAGCCTGCCGGGATCGCGGGACTTACGAATTACCGTGACCCCGGTACGGAAAGGGCTATTGAAGGACACCGCGGATTTTAGTCAGTACGAGTCTGACAGTCCCTCCCGCTCTGCCCTGGGTTAGGACTCATTTGATGATTTTACCACGATAAAAAAATGGATAAGATTCCACGTAATATTATTTCAAATGCTTAAGATAATGCGTGCAGAAAAGTTTCTTTGGAAAGCAGTTTTTTCAAAACGTCTGTTTAGATTAGGAGTGACAAAGACAGGGTCGACGATGAAGCGAGCTTATGCAGAAGAAGGCTATTCACTCTAATTTTTGAAGAAACTTTGAACAGTTACTTTTTTGTTCCCGTGACATCGGTATAATTACGTCGGTATAATCGGTATAATTACGTCGCTGTCGTGTCGTATCTGAAGTTGCATTGTTTCAAGTTGGGGTACACTTTAGGGCCAAAGCTTTGTTATTAGGATGTGAGTGTAAATTAGTAACTAACTCCTAGTATGACTACATTTATTTAAAGGTAAAATTATAACATATTAATTTTTGTATGTATGTATGTACCTGCCTGCCGGGGTCGCGGACTCACGAATTGCGGAGAAGGGCTATTGAAGGACACCGTGGATTTTTGTCAGTACGAGTCTGACAGTCCTTCCCACTCTGCCCCGGATGGGAGGACTCATTTGATGATTTTACCACGTTAAAAAATATATGTATGTACATATTTTGTGTGTCTTCACGTAAAAACCTAATCTTTCAAGATGACAAAGACAGAATGAAATAAAGTTTTTTTTAGATGTCGATGCAAAAGTATTCTAGAAATGGATCCAGTAACATCGTACAAGGATATTGATTGAGTGATTCTCAAAGCGATCGGCGGATTTGTGTTCAGGAGATAAAAGGATTCGTCAGATATTTGGACTCATTTTAAGGGTCCCATATGGCAAAAAGGAACCCTAGTATTTTCATCCTATCTGTTTAAAAAGTCTTGAATTATAATATTATATTTTTGGTTACAATCCAAAAAAAAAAACTATATATTTCCGATATAAATCTTTATGATATTCAAATTGGTTTTGCCTGCTACATAACCCTATGTGAGGTTCAATAGACACTTCACTGATTTTTGGGTTTCATTTTGTAATTTAATTATTAATGGTTTTTTGTTTGGTACAGATAGACGAGGGCAATAAAACGATTTGATTAATTATTTTGCCGCTAAATGCTTTTAGTTCGTAATGTATGTAGTATAAGGTTTCACTGTAATATTGGGCAATTTGGTTTAATTGGATGAAAATGGTTTTTTATGCGGACCAAATTGTAGCTTTAATTAATTATAAAGTACTTTCGAATCTCCGTGGCTTTTGAAATGCTGTTAAATATATTATCGAGGTTTTTAAAACTGACTGAAAGGAGTTAACCCTACCTCAACAAAATTCAGGCTATCGCATTTTTTATTTTGTTACGTAATTTCGATTTCCCTTCATTCCTTAATCACCGCTATATCAACGAAACAGTGACACAATTTGTTTTTTTTTAGCGTGGTACAATCATCAAATGAGTCCTCCCACCTAGGGCAGTACGGGAGAGACTGTCAGACTCATACTGACTAAAATCCATGTGTCCTTCAATAGGTCTTTACGTTCCAGTGTCACGGTAATTCGTGAGTCCCGTGACCCCGGCAGACACAATATGATAGTATATTAAACAACCAGGTATCATGGTGTTCTAAGGTCTGTTTGCCAGCTGTGTTTGCCCCTTTATCATCAAGGGTATCGCTATAAATCTTACTACGGACACATCTGTGTCAAATGTGATCACTGACCGTTATTTATTAGTTTTGCCCGTATTTGACCGATTTCGGCCAGCATTTGAAATTGAACCAGTGCGTTCGATTGCAACGCCATAAATTATTCTTATATTTGGCTGCAAGCTGATACATAGGCGGGTAAGTGATGACGAATTTGTTTTTGATAAAATGTAATTTTGAATTTTCTTTAGGTTTTTTTTTGTAATCTCTATAATAACATGTAGGTACATAACTGTGTTGATTTATAAGTTATGTTTTTTTTAAACTTAGCCCCGTAATAGCGATTACTCCTGTAACATGTGTGCGTTATAAATATAGAACCCACATGCACAATAAAACTTATGCAAAGTTAATTATAGCCACGCGCGCCTCAAGGAGTGTCAGCATAATGACGAGGCCCCCCTGTAGAGGACCAAACCCTACCGGGGTCGCGGGACGCACGAATTACCGTGACCCCAGAACGTAAAGGGCTATTGAAGGACACCGTGGATTTTAGTCAGTACGAGTCTGACAGTCCCTCCCGCTCAGCCCTAGGTGAGACGACTGATTTGATGATTTTACCACAGTGAAAAAAAAAAGGTTAATTATAGCTAGTGCTAAAGCCCGATCAAAACTACCTCAAATCGAATTCAAATTAAGTGAACCCTCTCGTAACAATTAAGTTTTACCTAATATATAACCGACAGGGGTACTAATGACCTGGTCGGGCCTCCATTTGGGATAGTTTACTCGTAATCTTGAGGGTTGGCGCCACTGTCATTTGCCTGTGCAGACACTTAACATGGGCAGTTGGGGTACTATTTATGAATGAGGTTTAGTACGATGAGATGACCGGTTAAAATAGTTTTTGTTTTGTCTATTTTGGTCTGCGATAATATTATGGACTTAAAATAATGGACAAGATGAGTGAAAAAATCTAATTAGTCTGTAATTTAGGTTATCAAAAATTATTTGACCCGATTTTTTTTTCTGTGATGTTAGCTAAAATTAATGAAGATACGATACTTAAAATTCGCAACACATCATTCTTAAGCCTTTGTCAAACAGACTGGCGTGGGGAATACGAACCGTGACGTTTTTATTTGTAATCTATGGAATTCTTTGAATCCAGTCACATAGAAAAGCGAAAGCGATCCGATATCGTGACAGAACTATCGAACTGACGTCTCGCTTCGGTTCGGTATCGCTTCGCTTTCGCCTGTCTGTTTGACAAGGGCATTAGGTATAATTCTTACTACTTAGTTCTGACGTCACCAGCCCCTCTCGAGTTTTAATGATGATGGTCGTTTTAATTTTGACAAAGATTTAAAAAAAAATGTTGTGTTCATTATTTTTCGAAGCCAACACTAATTAGATTTGCAATTGAATATTTATTCATGCTGCTATCATGTCTATTGTCATATTTTAGAGTAATTCTATTATTTTTCTTTTAGTAATTGGATTACCGGGCAACCGCTGAATGCAAGTGGCGGATTGTTGTTCGACGTGGTGGTCTAAGGGGGCGGCCATTGCTCAGTAGTCGACGTCTTGCGGCTAACGACAATGATGAATCGGATTTAAATTGTGGATCGAGTTCGAGTAGTTCGTTTAATAAGTTTAATTTCACAAAGACATGTTATTTTGATAATTGCACTATCAAAACTAGAATAAAGAAAACGTTTTCTATTTTCTACAAAAAATATTTTGCGAATTTGCAAATATTCATTGAAAAGAAAAAAGTTGAACCAACAAAACATTCAAATACTTCCAAATAGATTTTATTTTATTCGATTCGAGAACGCTTATCTGGAAAACTTTGAAAAGTGAACACTTTTCTGAATGTAAATAGAACTATCAAACTGTATGCAATCACACATATCGTACTAAGGACTGTCGATTTCGCATCCAAGTTCCCGAATAATATATTAAACTGCGATATGGGCGTCTGACTGCAACTTAGGCAATAAACTTAGATTCTAACAGTGTTAAACTAACTTCCTTCGACTGTTAAAACTATCTTGTAGATGCATAGATGTAGAACACTTTTTTTATCGTGGTAAAATCATCAAATGAGTCCTCCCACCCAGGGCAGGGCGGGAGGGACTGTCAGACTCGTACTGACTAAAATCCACGGTTTCCTTCAATAGCCCTTTACATTCCGGGTCAAGGTAATTCGTGAGTCCCGCGACCGTAGATGTTGAACACTGGAGATATTTTGGCGAAAGTAGATGAATTCAGGTTTTAAATCAACAATTTTGAAACATACTTTGTATATAATATGTTTCTGGTACGAAATAAATAATGCGACGATTAATCCCCAATTTCAGGTATTCTTATATAAATGTTGTTTCATTTTCCTTAGCGAGTACTAAATTAATATTAAAAAAAATGTTTTTTTAAGCATTTTTAAAAGCAGGCATCAAATTAATTAGATGTAATAAATTCTATAATAACTTTAACACAACTGTTTCACAATATTGCTAATTATTTTTAGCGATAAGTTGGTTGCAATTACTAATTAGGTTAAAAGTAACTTCTTATTACAAAAATCATTCTTACCACTTTCTCAACCCCCCAAAAAAATCCAATCGAATTCGATTCAAAACCCGATGCATTTCATCATCATCATCTCAGCCATAGGACGTCCACTGCTGAACATAGGCCTCCCCTTTAGATCTCCACATATACCGGTTGGAAGCGACCTGCATCCAGCGTCTTCCGGCGACCTTTATAAGGTCGTCTGTCCACCTTGTTGGTGGACGTCCTACGCTGCGCTTGCTAGTCCTTGGTCTCCACTCTAGTACTTTTCGACCCCATCGGCCATCTGCTCTGCGAGCAATATGGCCTGCCCATTGCCACTTCAGCTTGCTAATCCGGTGGGCTATGTCGGTGACTTTAGTTCGTCTACGGATCTCCTCATTTCGGATTCGATCACGTAGAGAAACACCGAGCATAGCTCTCTCCATAGCTCGTTGAGCGACTTTGAGCTTTGAGATGAGGCCGATAGTGAAAGACCACGTTTCGGTGCCGTACGTCATCACTGGTAACACACATTGGTTAAAGACTTTCGTCTTGAGGCATTGAGGTATGTCGGACGAAAAGACATTGCGTAGTTTCCCGAACGCTGCCCAACCGAGTTGGATTCGGCGGTTGACCTCTTTCTCGAAGTTGGACCTACCTAATTGGACTACTTGTCCTAAGTAGATATATGAGTCAACAACTTCGAGTACCGAGTTTCCAACAGAGACTGGGGTGGGCACAACATTGGCATTTGACATAATTTTCGTCTTGTCCATGTTCATTTTCAAGCCCACCCGTTGTGAAACTCGGTCGAGGCCATCGAGCATCATGCTGAGTTCCTCCATCGACTTTGCCATGACCACGATGTCGTCGGCAAACCGAAGGTGAGTGATGTATTCGCCGTTGATGTTGATGCCAAGTCCTTGCCATTCCAGGAGCTTGAAGGCGTCTTCCATTGCGGCAGTAAACAGTTTCGGGGAGATAACGTCCCCCTGTCTTACGCCTCTTCTCAATGGAATCGCCTTCGTGCTATGCTCCTGTACTCGGACCGACATGGTGGCGTTATTATACAAACACTTCAATACCTCGATGTACCGATAGTCAATACGGCATCGCTGGAGTGACTCAAGCACAGCCCATGTTTCCACCGAATCGAAGGCTTTCTCATAGTCCACAAACGCTAAGCATAATGGCAAGTTATACTCTTCGGTCTTCTGTATAACTTGCCGCAGCGTATGGATGTGGTCTATGGTACTATAGCCTTTTCGGAAACCGGCTTGTTCGGGAGGCTGAAAGTCATCAAGTCTGTGTTCGAGACGGTTCGTGATAACCCTTGAAAACAGCTTATAAACATGACTCAGAAGCGTGATGGGTCTGTAGTTCTTCAATAGGCTGTTATCACCTTTTTTGAAGAACAGCACCACCTCACCCCTGCTCCACGTTTCAGGCGTTTTGCCCTCGGACAGGACGGAATTAAAGAGTTTCTGGAGGACTTTAAGTACCGGTGTTCCACCCGCTCTCAGAAGCTCTGACGTGATTCCGTCCTCGCCCGGCGCCTTGTTGTTCTTAAGCTGCTTCAGGGCCATCCTAATCTCGTACAGACTGATGTCCGGGATATCTTCGGTATAATGTCGGGACAGCTTGGCTCTTGGATCTCCTACCAAGCTGTCAACGGGCTTTGCGACCGAAGTGTATAGCTGTCCATAGAACCTCTCGATCTCGCCTAAAACCTCTGCTTTGGTCGACGCTATGCTGCCATCCTCCCGTTTCAGCTTTGTCATCTGGCTTTGCCCAATAGACTTGTCCTTTGCGAACACTTTGGAGCCTTGGTTTCGCTGTATGGTCTCTTTAACACGATTCGTATTAAAGAGACGCAGATCGTGTCGCAAGGACTTAGATATACGTCTATTGAGCTGCCTATATGACTTCGCGTCATCGGAAGACTGCAACTGTAGCAAACGTCGTTCAGCCATGAGGTTTAAGGTTTGCTCGGTCAATTTCTGAGGTCTATCTTTACGGCAGGGTCTAAAAAACTTAGACCCTACCGTGCGGACAGTTTCCACTAGCCCGTCGTTGATCTCGTCCACTGAAACTAAGTTCTCAAGGCAAGCAAAGCGATTAGAGAGCTCGAGTTGAAAGCTTTCGGGGTTTTGAATGTGGGACCGAGTAGGTCGGAGCGTAGACTTCATCAAGCTGGACCTTTCAAGTTTAACATTGATATTCAGTGAGCCTCTTACGATTCGGTGATCGCTACCGGTTTTTACCCTGTTGATCACAGAGACATCACTGAATATCCGTTTCTTGTCGGTCATGAAGAAGTCTATCTCGTTTCTCGTGAAACCATCGGGGCTCAACCAGGTCCATTTCCTGTGAGGCGGCTTCTGGAAGAAAGAGTTCATCATGAAAAGTTCCTCTTTCTCCAGAAAGTCGGCCAGCCTCTGCCCCCTAGGGTTCCGTTGCCCATATCCAAATTGCCCCACTCTCAACTCATCACCGCTTTTCTTGCCCAACTTTGCGTTAAAGTCCCCCATAACAACAGTAAAGTGGGTTTTGGAACTATGTATGGCCCTACTTACGTCCTCATACATAGTCTCCACTTCATCATCGGAGTGTGACGAGGTCGGTGCGTATACCTGAATGACCTTCAGCGAATATCTTTTGGATATTCTGAGTATTAGGTATACCACCCTGCTCGACACACTGTCGATGGTTACTATGCTGTTTACGAGGGACTTGTGAACGAGAAACCCGACACCACCTTGGGACTGTTGGTCGCCCTCCCGGTAGTAGAGCAAATTACCAGACTTCAGGGTTACGGTGTCCTCCCCCTCTCTACGGACTTCGCATAACCCTATAATGTCCCAGTGTAATTTGCTCAGCTCCTCTTCCAGCTCGCAGATCTTTTCGTCAGTCCTCATTGTGCGTATGTTGTGTGTTACCAGGGCCAGTCGTCGTCGGGGTGGGTAGCCGGATCTCTTCCGGAGATTCTTCGCACCCCCTGCTCCGCCGTTACCTTGACTGCTACCCGCGCCAGGGATAGCGGAGCTGCCGGGGACTGGGGGCCTGGTTTCTGTGCTTTTCATTAGGGGGGTAATGCCTTAAATCGCCACGCTTGGCAGGCGGGTTGGCGATCGCAGTGAGGATGTGCAGTACACGGGGGACGCTGCTGCCCGACCTCCGGTTTGTCCCTTAGTCGCCTCTTACGACACCCACGGGATGATTTGGGGGAACGCAATTCTAAGCCGGCGCCCCACGGCGAATGCATTTCAAACCATCTTATTACACGGGAATCGCTATAAATCGGGATGCTACGCTTAGCTTTGTGATAAGGTTCAATGCAACGACACGACACAACCCGTCGCTCTTGAGCTCCGCCTGAAAGCCGGGTTACCACCGCGAGCGGAGCGGACCCGTTAACGACTTCTTTTACCTCGCAATAGTCAAAAAAGACAATAAAACAGTCGAGCGAAAATGACTCTGCAGTCAAAAAGAGTAAGAATGAGCTCGCTTTGGGAATCACAATCACAACATGAGGTGCATCGTAAACATTGGAACGCGCGGACGTGTTTTTTGCAAAAACATTTATCGTCTTTAAATAAAAATAAAATAGTCACATAATATTAAACTCTATAACCGTTGTGACAAGTGCTTTTGTTCAGTGCATCACATTAAAAGTGTTAATAAAACAAAAAAATAAAAAAATACACACATTATTGAACCTTACGCAAATAAAGATTAGTGCCAAAGTTCAGTGCTTATTCAAATTAAATAATAATCGTTGATACAAAAGTCCCAAACAAAGTTCTAGGAATATTGCGTCATACGGGACGCAGGTGCGACGCAGGTGCGCCTCGCTCAAATTCCTAGAAATCGTGCCACCGAATTATTTGTTTATTTACGCAAAATTCACTTGCAAAAATAATAAAAACTACAAGGAACTATGATCCATAATTCTTAGTGATAAAAACTAATATGGTGTGTAGTGTATCGACATAGGCCCCTTCACCCCCTCGCAGGAAAGAGACAAGACGTGAAAACAAATCAATCCATCCCTGTTGCACCCGCGCATTGCTAAGGACCGAAGACTGCCGAAATCCTCCCGACCCTGTCCGACGGCTCCAAACCACCATCACGAATACAACAAATAATAACAAGTAAACGAAATCTTGTGACGATTATTTTATTATTATTGTTTTGTTATTTCTATCTGTTAAAACCTGCATACCACACAATGGTGAACAGCTGCGCTACGTGTTCTAAACCAATACGAGCCAACCAACACATGAAATGTCTTGAATGCGACAGTCATCATCATCCAATATGCGCCAAAGTAATTGATTTCCGTAAATTATCGGAAGTTGCGAAGTCAACTTGGTTATGTATGGTTTGCCGGAACAAAAAGCTCAACTCGAGTAACACGTCGGAGCAAAATGACCACGGCGCCGAATACAAAAATGATACTAGCAACAGCTCGCTACTGAGGTCTCCGGCTACTGCGTCTGATGCCGGTCGCTTATCTGCACTAACGTCTGAAATAAAACTACTACGCGAAGACGTGGGCGATCTCAAGCAACACCTCAAAACGCTCACTGAACACCTAACACACTGTAACCAACGACTTGAAGTGTCTGAAGCGAGCTTGGCCCACGCAGAAACAAAAATTCAAGTGCTTGAGGAACAGGTGCGTGAAATCCCCTATTTAATGTCCACTATACAACAACTAAGTGAACAAGTCCAATCACACTCCCAGACTTACTTGAAAAATCAAGTCGAAATACTAGGCGTAAATGAAACTGCAAACGAGAACCCCATTCATATCATTCTCACAGCGGCAGTAAAAATTGGCATAAATCTAGAAAACTCCGATCTAGAATACGTCACTAGGGCTGGGCCACGCCACAGCGAAAACACTGAGAACACCACTGGCGCCTCCGTAGGAAAACACCCCCGTCCACTGGTAGTTAAGTTTCTACACCGTGACAAACGGAACGAATTTCTACGCGCAGGGAAGACTAGACGCAACTTCTCTAGTGTCGATCTAGACATACCCGGCACCCGCAGAACTGTGTACTTCAACGAAAGACTGACTAAAGAAAACCGGCTGTTATTTCGTACAGCAAAGCCTCGTGCAAAGGAATGTGGTTACAAGTATTGCTGGATCAAAAATGGCACAGTCTTTATTCGCAGGCAAGAAGGAAACCCTGCTATCGCCATCAGGAACCAGCATGATCTATCGCGGCACTGCCCTATTCCAACTGGTCAACCAGAGGTTTAGAGAGACAGAGCACTCCTTATGTTTGCACATGTTATGTTCGTATTTTAATTTTATACTTTTTAAATATTTTTATAACTTGTTTTTTATGTCAAATTTCTGTATTTCTCTTCATTTTTCTATAACTTTGTTTACTACGTTTTTTCTCAAAAACAAACAAACGCTTCTATACAAGAACCTCCCATGTCCTACAAAAGTATTTCTCAAATATGTTTCCCCCTTTTTTATGTCAAAGCTCAACTATGCAGAAAAGCTAGAACTTAATCTACCGTTAAAAATCTTTGTTACTTTAAAAACATTTTTGATTACTTTTAATTGCATGATTACATTATTATTAATTAAAGACATAGAAAAGCTAGAACCCATACACCTGGTATGGTTTATTTCAAAACTTATACTTTACCAAAATAAATATTGTTTGTTTACCGTACTAATTTTGCACAAATTCTTACAAGGGCTAATACACAAATACACATATCTTTACTTTTCAATTCTAACTTTCACATCTTCGCACACACCCATACAAAGGCACTCACACAATTACACACTTAAAAACTTGTCTTATGGAAGAAACTTTTGTAACATAAAAGTATTTAAATGTCTCGCAGCAGCAAACATTCTACATAAAATTACCTCACAGAGTCACAATTTTCATCTTTTTGTTATATCACTCAAAAATGGCTTTACTTAGCGTATCCAATGACCTAGACGAAACCTTTAACATAGAATGTCGCTTAGTAGAATCTCTTGAAAGCTGTAAGAATATACTAAACACTTCCAAAGACAACATTAAGGTGCTAACATATAATATCAGAAGTTATCAGAAAAACTTCGCTGATTTTCAAATTGCGCTAAATCGGTTAAACTCGAACATCGATGTTATCGTGCTCACTGAATGCTGGTTGACTAACGGTTCCATTATAGAGGACTTGCAGGGCTACAGTTCATACAGAACATCTGAACAAATAAATAAAAACGGGGGAATTGTTATTTACACAAGAACAGCCTGGAATACCAGTATTGCTACCGTAGAGTCAAACCTCGCCGACGCCGATAGTATATTAATAAAAACCAACAACAAATTAAGCCTCCTAGCCATTTACCGGTCTCCCTCTTTTACAAACACAGAACAATTTCTCAATTCGCTGGACTCCGTTCTGCTAGATCACAAAAATCAACAAACACTTATTGTGGCCGGCGACATTAACTTAAACATAAACGACCCTAGTAATAATCAAGTTTCTAACTACGCTTGTCTCATGGCCTCACACGGTTTATCCCCCGCTATAACTCTACCGACAAGACACGGAACTTGTATCGACCACATATTTATAAAATCACCAGCAAAACCTTTTGGTCTTGTTTGTAACCTATCCATTACCGATCACGACCTAGCCATGTGTAGTGTCCCCATTAAACCGGAACGCCCTAAAAACATTAAACGATGGAGAGTCAGAACTGACTGGTCAGCTGTAGCTGGCGAGATCACAAATACAAACTGGGATCCAGTTACTAACTCATCCTGCGTAAACACCGCCTTAAACTACTTCAATGACATCATCTCACGTGCCACTGACAAACACACTCAAAATGTCAAACTTAGTCGCAGGATGACCAACATCCAGCCCTGGGTCACGCCTGGTCTAATTAGGTGCATGAGACAACGCGACAAACTTCATCTTGAATGCAAAGCCAACCCTGACGATTACACAAAACGACTTATATACACTAGATATAGGAACTTCGTACATACACTTCTTCGAAAACTTAGAAACCTACACTACAGACACGAAATTGAAGAAAACCAAAAAAACCCAAAAAAACTTTGGACGACCATAAAAAATATTTGTGGAACCGAATCTAATAAAAACTCCTCTTCACACCTAATTGCGTCCAGTATCTCCCCAACTTCATCACTTGATAACTGCAACCAACATTTCGTCTCTGTTGGGGAAAAACACGCAGCCAAGATATTAGACAAACTCTCTACCACTCACCTCTCGTTAATAGAATCAAACGTAATTCGGAGCTCTATCCCACAATCCTTCTATCTGCATCCGACCGACGAAGAAGAAGTTTCTCACATAATACGCAGTTTGAAAATAGACAGCGCACCTGGGCCAGACCAACTAAATGTTCCATTACTCATAAATTCCCGTGAAAGTATAACCAAACCACTTGCGCACATCTTTAATTTAAGTTTGGAAACAGGAGTATTTCCTGACTGCTGGAAAACTGCTGCAGTGTCCCCTATCTACAAAAGTGGTCCCAAAGAAATGCCTGAAAATTATAGACCTATTGCCCTGTTGAGTATTGTCTCTAAAGTTTTGGAAAAAATAGTGAACAAAAGACTGATGAATTTTGTAGAGAAGCATAACCTCGTCTCAGATAGGCAGTTCGGATTTCGTCAAGGAAGATCCACCGAAGACGCGGTCTCACTTTTGACAAATCAGGTTTCCCACCACATAGAGAATGGGAAATGTTGTGTCGGTGTCTTTCTTGATTTGGCAAAAGCCTTCGACACGGTGTCACCAGGGCTGCTTCTAAAGAAACTCGAGGCAATAGGTATAAGAGGAACACCTCTAGAATGGTTCCGTAGCTACTTAACTTCACGGTACCAATTTTGTAAAGTAGGCACTTACAAAAGCAAGTTGCTTCCTATAGCGTTCGGTGTTCCGCAGGGTAGTACACTTGGCCCAACATTATTTACGCTGTACATTAATGACGTAGTAAATCTCCCACTTAGAAATGCTACAGTGATAGCCTACGCTGACGACACAGCCATCGTCTTCCACGACACGTCATGGGACCGAGTGTACCAACTGGCGGAACAAGGTCTCTCTCAGATAGCGCAATCACTAAACTCTAATCTACTGACACTAAACACCAGCAAAAGTAAATATATTGCATTCTCTAAAAGAAACTCCTCCAGTGCCTCCCAAATTATGTCACTGAAAATATACACTTGCCCACAGGAACACAACATTGTCTCACACCTGCCACACCAACCCTGCACATGCATAGCCCTTGAACGGACCGATACGATTAAGTACCTCGGAATTACTATAGATAACAACTTAACATACAAAGCCCACATTAACGCCCTCTCCTCCAGAGTGAGAAAACTAATACACATCCTAAAAAAACTCCGCGACTGTACCTCACTCGACATTTTGCGAATGGTCTACATTGCTCTATGTCAGTCAATCATACAGTACTGTATACGAATTTGGGGACGCGCTGGCAAGAGCACTTTTATAACGCTAGAGAGAGCGCAACGGGCACTGATCAAGGTTGCACTAAAAAAGCCCTACAGATTCCCTACAGACCTTATCTACCATGAGTTTCAAGTACTAAGGGTTCGACAAATATTCGTACTCCAAGCAACTCTTAAATACCATGCAACAATAAAAAAACGGCCCGACTATGAAGACATTACAAACAAACGCGTCTTTAGAGTACCCATACCAAATGCAAAATCCGAACTGGCTAGACGTTGCACCTATTTCTCACTTCCCAACACTTATAATAAAGTACGTAAAATCTGCGACCTAAAGGAGTGCTCAATTGCAACCTGTAAGAAAACCTTAATTTCGGCACTATTAAAATTATCATACGACGACACCGAAGCCTTGATATAGCACCTACACATACATACACTGACGTACACACATACATACACACACACGCACACACACACGCACACACTCATATACGCTCGCACATACACTAACAATCAAGCCCAACGATAACCTATAAATGTTACTTTATTCTGTGTTTACAACTGTACAAATTCTTAATTTTATTGTCAACCATCTTAATTATGTTAAGACTATTTTTCTTTTTTTTTACATTCTCCAACTGTAAAGTAACTTTGGAATATTTTGCACTCCAGAGCCACAAGATACAAGCGATGCTTAGTTTGTGGCTCACTAAACATAACTCACACTGTAACTTTACTTTTTGATGAATAAATTTATTATTATGTTTTATTACCTTTATTCATTTTAACACTTATTAATTACATTTTTAAATATTTTTACAAAAAAAGCAATAAAAAACATTTAAAAATATAAAAAATAGCAGTCCACCAGCACCGGGAACAGGGTCCGGGCTACCGGCGGTCAGGGCTCCTGAGAGAGGAACCTCCTAACAATACGCGCCGTGTCTAGGAGTACTGCCTTCTGAATCAAGCGCTTGACCCAGCTACCCAGCGAGAGCCTCCTCAGGTGTTGGTCGAGGCTCTTGGCAATTAAGCCATTGGCAGACACGACTATCGGCACAATAACTGCTGTATTCACGTCCCACATGTCAACAACCTCGCGAGCTAGATCAAGATACTTGAATTGTTTATCTTTTTCTGCTTTCACGAGGTTCTCGTCATGCGGGACCGTTATATCAACAATTATTGCGCGACGCTCCGATCGATCTATCACCACAATGTCAGGCTTATTGGCAACAATAGTCCTGTCAGTGACGATAGGTCGATCCCAATACAACGAGATACTGCCATTTTCGAGAACTGGGTCGGGCGCATACTTATAGTACGGCACTTCCGATTCCACAAGGTTGTACTTCAAAGCAAGTTGCTGGTGGATAATCCTGGCAACGAGGTTGTGTCTATGCAAATATTCGCCGTTAGCTAGACGAGAACACCCAGAGATAATGTGTCGGATTGATTCTCCCGGACGGTGGCATGCCCGACATATGTCAACCGTACCATCCTTCACAATGTATTTCCGGTAGTTATTCGTCATCATAACTTCGTCCATTATTGCACAGACAAAACCTTCGGTTTCCCCAAACAGGTCACCGAAACGCAGCCAGGATACGGACGCTAAAAAGTCTACATCGGGTCCATGTAGTGCCCGGTAAAAGCGTCCGTGAAGCTCCTTGCTCTGCCATACCTCCTTACGATCATTAGTGTCTAGTACTCTAGGTTTGCGCCAGTTCTCGTTAGCCAAGGAGAGCGGAGTAAGACCCTTGTCCACTGTGACCACATCTCGGTGCATCCCCACGTCGGTTTCCCGGAAATATTCCCTGAGACTGCATACCTCACGGTTGTGCAGAGTCTTAGCATTTAAAAAGCCACGACCCCCGCACTTCCGCGGGATATACAGTCTCATCACCGACGACCGTGGGTGATGCATCCGATTTGCAGTCAACAGTGAACGGACTCTCCTATCCAGGGCGTCAAGTTCCGTCTGAGTCCATTTAAGTATGCCGAAAGAATACATCAATACCGGCATGACCCAACTGTTGAAAGCGCGCACCTTATTGCCACCTGACAAAAGACTCTTAAGCACTTTATTCAGGCGACCAAAGAAGCGCTCCTTCAACGATTGCTTCATGTCAGCATTATTGATGCCTAATGCTTCCGACATACCCAAATACTTGTAGGTCTCTGTTGAAGAGAGGGATCTAAGGTGTATGGAATCCGAAAGTTGAGTTCCCTCTGATTCCATGATCTCCCCTCGCTTCACATGCATGACTGCACATTTGTCCACACCAAATTCCATCCTGATGGCGCTACTGAAAGTTTCTGTTACCTTCAGTAGCTTCATCAGTTGCAAATTGTTGGGGGCAAAGAGTTATTATTATTATTATTATTATTATTATTAACTCAACTCTTTCTTACATACATACAAAAACTCACGCATTCTTCACATGGGGTTAGTAGGCAGAAACCTATGGAGTGCCACCTGCTACGAACCTAACACAATCATTTCGCCTCATCCACATTCACACATCTGGTCATACAGGCACGCCGATGGCGAGAACTACGCACCTGGCTTTTCTGAAGCACTTAACTAATAAGGTCAGTGAAGATCTTCCCAGGGCGTTCTTTCCCGGTGTTTCTACTACCTCTGCCTTATAATTATATTCCTTTTGTTAGTCGCCTTTCACTCATCCTTTCAATATGACCAAACCATCTAAGACTTTTTATTATTTATTTATTTAGAATAGGTACACTAACAGTACAAATATTTTACATTGGTATAATAAAAGCACAGGCATTATAAGATCTTACATGTAAATACCAGTTATAGATGTACACAACACAATACTATTTATTGCATTAAAAAGGAGTCCGTACCGCCTAAACATTTCCCGCACTTTTCGCACCGCGAACGGTGTGGAAACCGGGCTGAAGCGAAGGAATCCGTTGGCCACCCAGCATACGCCGCTAGAAGAAGGAGGGACGTCTCACGTCGTTGTTGGCCCCCATACTCGGTACATGTGAATAGTTTAAATTGAAATTCTGTAGAGTTGAGTGTCCTTACAACTCTTCCGAGAATCACCGACTTTACTTAGTTCGGAATGTATTAAGTTTTCAATGACCTATTGAGTTTTCATTGTAAAAATAAGTTCCTCGTTTGTTCACTAGAGACGTTTTTAATTTTCCATATAATTAACGTCGGATATTGAGTAACTTCAAGTATGTGCCTTTGGCCTTTGTTAACAATTTGCCTATAACAAATTGTCAAAAAATATGAAACCTAGGGAATAAAATATATTGTTAAATATCTACAACAATAGGAGGGAGGTACATGCTCCAGAAAACGACAAAAGTAAAGCCAAATTTTCTAGAATTTTGACTATTTATTTTGCAACTTTCCATTCCTAATCAGAAATTTCAGTCACCACCTACAAAACGGAGACGTGTAACGAATAAATTAGTCACGTTATGTGCGTGAAAAGAAATATGTATGAGTTAAAGAAAAAATGGTAGCGATAGTTATGATGTTAGTGACTCGAAGCAGAATAATCCCCATAGTAAATGCTATGAAATGTTGATGATGTTACACTAAACCATTTTCATGACAACAGTAATCCAACCTTTTTACGTAGATAGATAGATATAAGATTTGTTTAGTGCAATAGAGACATTAAAAACAAATAGGTACATAAAAGGAAACACAGTAACAAGAAAAAGAAATAATTTAAAAAAAAAGTGACAGATAGCAGAATTCAGACGTAACACAAAACATTTGGGTATCCAGCTCAGCATATTGTATCAGGTTGATATCTGACGCTGATATTCTGCTGGATCCTTGCAGTGACATACGGACGCAAAGCAGGCGTGTCCACACAGTCATCTAAAAAGTGCGAGTGGACAAGAAAAAAAAAACATTAATAAAGTTAAAACCGTGACTGTTCGAATTAAATTATTTATAAAGTAATTGCTGTGTTATCCATGGACAGCGCACGTGCGCATGACAGGGTATGTGCTTATCATGACTATTCTATGGTGAAAAATTAAGCTAAGTTTTTAGACCAGATAATAAACTAATCTTATAAAAATGAAAGTGAAAGCTAAAATGTTTTTGCTGCGTAGACCCACTCGTAGCACTCGCAGCCTCGTAGCACGCTGCCTACGAGAATAAAATCGGCTAATTAACTTATCGTTGTTGTAATCAAAATTATTCTGTAGCTATTAATTTGGGAATTAAATCGGTGATGTTATTACATAATAATGTTATTAAAGTTTCCGTTTTTTTTTTGTTTACCATTTTTATGTATAGAAAAGTACATTTTCATTAGACTTCGACCTTAAGAAAAAAAGATAAAATAATTGACTTCGGCAGCTTGTAGTATGCCACTGTATTTACAAATAATAATGGTATTTTCTGAATTGAAAGTTATTTCTAACAAGAACTAAATAACTTTCAGTTAAATATTTTTAATTGCTCTATTGAATGTTAGTTTGTTTTATAGCGGATCTACTAAACTCGATAGTGGTGAAATACGAGCTTTATAACTACGATCTCTTCAGTATAACATTAATATTTGAAAAAAAAAACACCAGTTTATTCTGGCTTGCAATCTTGTAATGTACAGTCGACAAAGTTGAATCATGATCCATGTTGACAATAAATTGTTTACATCCGCCAAAGTAACAAAGTTCAAGGTCGTTACTATGGATATCTATGTTTATGCGAATGTGGACTTAATTGTATTTGTATGTCTGTAAGAAAATAAGCTTATGGTGGGTCATAATTCAACTTTGTCGATTGTACATACAAAGTGAATATCATTAATTTTTGTCAACCAGTAGAACAAACTCTGCAATAGATTCAGATATCTATTTTCAGTATAAGAAAAACCGACATCTTCAATCACAATCAAACATGTTCAAAAATAACTCCCACAAGCATTAAATATGTTTTACTATCATCCACTGTCATAACAAATACTGCTATAATGAAAGTTTTACAGTCGTATAAAGTATTTTTACACATTCGGTTTATCCAGTCTTAAAATTGTGTGCTGACGTCTAGACTAGTTACGATCACTTGCACGCGTAAATATAGGATTTGCTAGATTATTTTGCGTGAAAAATAGACTTTTGAAGCAATAAGCATGACTAGATCCCTTCTCAGACTTTGAGCTAGAGAATATCGTTTAAACATATTCAGCGACTTTTTATTTTGTAAATCCTTTTCATACTATTTTTAAAATCTGAGACGCTAGCTCGAGCAATGTAAACATAAAAACAACATACATTTTAAAATTGAAAATACTCGTCAATATAACTTAATCACAATGTTTTGAATTTATTTAGTTAATTACCCTCATAAGTATTTATTTGTACTTATGAGGGTAAATAACATACCTATGCCAATGCCAAATCTATATTTTCAATGAAAAATTCGGCATATTTGCTTTAAACGAACACTCGTTCTTCAGTTTCTAGAATAAACACCTCAAAAGTAAAAAAAACGCTCACAGCGCTATTTCCTTAAAGCAATGGCCGCCTTTTGAGTAAATCAGATGAGCGTACGAAGAAGGCACTGTAGTTTAAACACAATAAGACAGATGGCGTTATTCGTAGTGTACTAAAAGAATGCTGGCATGAAAGGAATATGCGTTTACATGTTTCTGTTAAAAACACCCCAGTGACCGATATGAGAATTTTGATTGTGTTTTTATGAACTAACAAGGCTGATGTGGTACTTACTAGACAGATTATATTTGGTAATCGGCATGTATCTAAACAAGCATGTAAGAAGTCCTTAATAATCTATTGTTTTTGAGACATTTCGTATTTCTACAATAGTAATGCCGCAACTCAATTTATCTTAGTTTTACGGTCTCGTTAGACTTTTGTGTATTATCGCTGTTAGAATGGCGCTTTATCAAGGCTCTAAAATAGTACATAATATAGGTTTTAAAATGAGCTATTATCGAAGCAAAACCCATCCTATTATTTTAACTGTAAAAGTTAAATAAAATAAAACAATGCAGCTTACTGATACAACATTTAATAGCTTCTCTAATAATATACTTTAAGACAATATTCTTAACAATAATTTATACACAGTACAAAAATAATTGTACATTTATAACTACGCGATTTGATAAAAGCCTCTTTACAATTTACAGAATTAAAATAGCTATTATTAATTTTACAAAACTCTATAATGCTTAATTTAAACGGGTACTAATTATACTTAAATATATAGGTATTTCTTAAATCTATATCATTACATTTATATTTCAGTTCCATATACTTATTTCATTCTTTTAAATAATATTTTCAATTATTTTCTAACGACTATCCGATTTAAATTTGGCATTTTATTCTTAGCGTATTCCACATCCCAATATACATTTTAATGAACAGTGATAATCATTTATTCTAATAGAAAATTTCACTTGCTGCGTCCTTTGATCTGCTAAGTCATCAATCATTTAGTTTCAAGAAACTGACTTGTATTTAAAATATCATATTTTAGAATAAGTTTTTAGGGAAGTTCTTTATCATTTTTGGCAAAGTGACTGGTCTCGAACTTAAAGCTAGATGAAAAAGTAAATAAATGCTTCGATAATTCCTTTCATAGTTATTTAAATAAGAATAAATATTTTATCGTAGTATGACTAGACTTCAACTAAATAAGCATACTGCTGAATAAGCGAGACTTTTAATTAGACCCGCTTTGAACAGTTCTCTTTTTAGGCAATAATGTTCATTTAAACGCATTTTTGTTTAATAATATTTTGAAAGACAATATTTGTAGCAAAAAACAAAGTACAGTGAATGTGCGTTAACATCAGGCACAACATTTAGGATAAAAATAGTTTATGATCCTTCCATCATACCTACATAGCTCCATAAGTTTTTGTTCTAAAAAGACTTTCAAATGACTTTATAATAGTATGCCTTTTACATTGTATACGGATAAAACACTAAAATACATAAGAAGTGAAGTTACTCTTTCATTTTTATTTAGTCTCTTGCTAATACTACGTATGGTATGGCGAGTTAGCTACTCGTTCTGTAGACACTGGTGGTATGTGAACGCGCACACACCGAGCACTGGCGCTAGAGCATGACGTCACGAGCAGGCGGCGTGAGCTCGTGCACGGCGCGCTGTCAGTCGCGGGCAGACACCAGCACCAGCAGCTGCGTGCGGCGTGCGTCTGTTGGTACCCGGGAAACACTGCTGCTTCGGCCACGGTTTAGTATCTGAAAATATACTTTAACGCGTAAATAAAATTTTTACATTTGCTCTTATGATGGCAGTTATATTAACAACAAAGAATAATTATAGATTCTTTACTAAAAAAAAATGGCGACTAGAATAAAATTATAATTATATTTGTCCCAGTTGGGCGCCAAAACCTATTGGCGCCCAAACTGGGATTCCTGACTGATGTCCATAAGCTGAGGAAAAAGTTTACTTACGGAACTTTACAACGTATTTAATTTCTTTGTTTTACTTTTAAATGTACAACTGGTGAGCTATTTAGCTATTAAAATTTGTTTTGCGATATAACCTCAAATGGCGCCCACTATGGGTCAAAATTTATTTTGAAACAAAAACTGTTTAATATTTACCGTTGCAACAGAATGTGATCTTTTCGCGTGAGTGGAACTTAGCAGATCAGAGTTGGCTGTGGAGTCAGATCTTGAACGGACGGTACCTCGCGCGTGTCGCTTGCGTCGGCGGCCGCACCACAACCACTTGTAAGGGGGAACTCGTCTGCAATCAAAGTTATACCCACTTGTACGGTGCTACTCGTCTGAAATTGAGTATGAATTTGTATGTAGTGTGGTGTTATTATTGTTTTAAGTTGGTATAATTTGAAAATAGGTTAGACAGGAATACATAATTATAATACATAATATAATAACTTTGTATTTATTAAATAATACATAAATAATAAAATAATTGTTTATTTGTGTAAACCACGTAACTCGACTTAAGTGTCATGTTCCATAAACGATTTATCATACTTATGCTTAACTGAGGCTCAAATTGATCAAAAAGATACTATAAGATACAGCAGTGAAGAATAATTTATAGACTTACAGACGGGGACGCGAGGTATGATGAGAAATCACACACTCAAGGCAAACTTAACACAATACTAACGTAGCGCAAGCGCTAACCGGACGCCATTTGTTAATGGCCGCTTGCAAATGACGTCCTGGTGGCGCTTGCGCTACGGTAGTGTTGTGTTAAATATGCCTAAAGAGTGTATGTCCCCATTATCTCTCGTGTCGCCGTCTTATACACTGTTCCCCTAATAGTTAAAACAGCGCAGTGTTGCATCGTATGTGAGCTTGTGTGGCTTGAGCTGACACTCGACGAAAAGTGTCTCTATTCCAAAAGTTTCTAATCTAAATCCATTTACTGCGAGTTAACATACCTGAGGCTTGTATAAATGTGAGGAGAGAACATGCAGCATATTAAAGGATTCGCTGCTGAATTCAACGGCGCAAGACTCTGGATGAGAGTGGCTATAGCCAAGTTGTTCTGCGTCGGTGGTATGTGGTCGTAAACTTGTAGGAGATCGAACACGATGTACGGTGACCAACACAGCACGAACACTGGAACAAAATTTTAAACATATGTTTAAAATTTTACAAGTTACGGAAACCGGAATATTAACTATTCATTTAAAAATTAATTATTCATCATACGCGATATGCGCATACTCGTAGATTAAAATAGTATTCACTACAGTAAAACATTAAAATGACAAAATTAGTTTATTATCGCTAAACAACTCAATGAACAAGCAATTGTTATTTTCCGTCTCAATCAAATATTAATGAAGCTACAGTAAAGTTTTGCAAATATCTATGGGTAACTTATTTAATCGAGTTTGTTTTTTTTTTACAATAGTTTAAAGCTTGATTAAACTATGAATTGCAAATCATAATTATTTTAACTCAATTAGGACGAAAACGTTTGTTACTGCAACATTGCGCAGTATTGTTTATGTCTAATTCATAAGACCAAAATAATTCAAAAAACGTTTACGAAAATAGATTACAATGCCATAACACGGTCAATGGCTCAACAGAACCGAACTTGACTAACCATCAGAGAAACAGAGCGTACTAAAATACATTATATCTTCTAAATATACCCACCGAATACAATAACGAATGTCATCTTGACACTTTTGATCTTTGCTCTTGGAATTAGTCCCCTAGAACTGGCTCGTCTCGAATCCGGGTCGCTTTCCACCTGACCTGAAAAACATAAATAAACCACATTTAAATCTAGGAGTTAATTTCCACAAATTCTATTCGAGGATTCATTAGCAGCTGTCAGCCGTATCTGCTTCTTGTAACTCTTTGGTGTCGGAATAAGTGCTTTTTTGTTTTATTGTAAGTTTTAGTTATTCGCTCGTTAACGGTTCTGCTGTTTGAAAGGGCGAGGAGATAAAAAGATAAAAAAATGTTTCAAGATCGTTTGTGAGCGAGTAAGCGATTTGGAAGGTCATGATCGAGGAAATATGCTGCTGTTTGATTTACGATAGAGCGGCGAGGCTGATAATATGTTTTATATAAAAATATAACATTTATTATGAGCGTAGCTTTTGTTGTTAATATGTTGTTTTTTTTATTTGAGATGGGTTTGCTCTTGATTCTAGTCTAGGTCAAAGGTGGAGCGAGCTTACACTGAAGAAGCCTGTTCAGTCTAGCTTTGAAGAAAGATTAGGGTTGTATGCGTTCGGTAACACAAACGCAGAAGTGTAATCTTTTGCTGTGCGCTTTTTGAAGTAAGATTTTTTAAACTTAAATCTTTTTTCTTCTTAAAGCGCTTTTGCGCTTTGTACGAGTATGGTGGAATGGCAATTAAGTATGCATGATAATTAGCAGCATAAGGTGGTTGAGGCCATTCGTATTTTTATGAACACATTTTAAAATGTGCTGAAGAGAATCAATCAAGAACTGAAAAGTGTTAATGACACTTCAATAAATCCTGTTTACAGAGACCTTTTCAGTTTTAAGGAAAAATCATGATAGGGTGCTCTGGTATTAGGCATAATACTCACCGTTTCTCAAAGTCTTTGTTCTCCTAGAATTAATAGGCGGGCTCATGACGACTGCTTTGCTCTTCGTCCATATCGTAAGGACTATCACAGCGTAACAGGCTGCTATCGTCAAGGCTGGTAGGACGAAGATCATGATGGAAACCAAAGACATCCAGATCTGCCACCGTCTAGGAGTGCCCAGGTCTATCCAGCATTGCATCTGTCCTGGAAATTGATGAACAAGGGTGTTAGAAGTTAAATGAATTAAATTAAACTCAAATTTATAGAGTTGACGATCTATTATATAATGTTAGGTAAAGATCCCTTCCACGCAGTTCCAGTTTTCTCAATCCATTGCTACTCGTAAAGTAAAAACGAATATTGGTAATATTCGTTTTTTTTTTCATTATCTATATTATAGATTCTATACAACGAGTATACTAATATTTAAAATATTGGTTAAAGTCGGAATGTAGGAACATAATCTGGAAACTACTCACATCCTACTTCATAACATTCTCTGATGGAAAGCTAAATTATTATCGAGTACCCTTTTTATTACGTGGTAAAATCATCACATGAGTCCTCCCCTACCCAGGGCAGAGCGGGAGGGACTGTCATACTCGTACTGACTAAAATCCACGGTGTCCTTCAATAGCCCTTTACGTACATTAACGAGTACCCTAAGGTACACAGCTAGTAAGCAGAATCTACCAAAAAAAAAGGAAATAAAAAATACAAACGGCAAAATTATAATCCGTCGAGAAAAAAAAGGCAAAAATTAAAAACCTATAAAAATATCGTGTTGTGAATAAATTATTTTAATTTATCAATGCAAATTCCGCAATGAAAAAATCACTAAATTATCAAGACGGTCGCGGGACTTATGATTTACCGTCACCCCGGTACATAAAGGGCCATTGAAGGACACCGTGGACTTTAGTCAGTACGAGTCTGACAGTCCCTCCCGTTCTGCCCTGGGTGGGAAGACTCATTTGATGATTTTAACACGTTAAAAAAAAAAACAAGATAAATTCAATTCAATTCGTTTGTTGTGATAGAGTTCAATACGAAAGTGGGTCAACATTTGAAACTGGACCATTTTTTCCAGTAACTATGCTATCGCTATAAGGACCCTTTTTCATTTTCTGCGGTTGAATTGTTAAAAAAGGAAACGACCCATTTCGGTTTTATTTTTTCTGGAGAGAAGCTGTTTTTAAGTTACAATTTTGTACATACAAGAGGCGATATTAGTAAATTAAGAATGTTGGTTCTAAATTCAACGACATAGTCATAGACACAACAAACTATGATCTATATTTTATGTGGAAAGAAAAAATCGATTGCGAGTAGGATTTGAAACTGCGACTTTCTGAATTAGAAAATAAATAAACCCAGTTATACGTAATAATTAATAACTGGGTTTCTGTCTGCTCCTACAAGTATAAAATGTCCTCATTTAATTTGTCTAGCTTTTTCCCGACTATATTAAAACTGCTTCCAGTTTAACCGGAAGACACTGAATATGTAAATTAAATGGAATCAATGTATCTGACCCAATGTAAGTATTACTTCAGGATGGACTCGAGTCCAGAAAATCACAGTTCCAATACCCACATAGTTTACAAATCATGTTCACGTAACTTGTTAAAATATTTTGTAAACCTATTCCGGTGTCAAGATTCGAATAGTTTCCGGAATATCCGAATAGTTCCCAATGTCCTCAAGTGGATTTTAATCCCAAAAGTTGCTAAGTGTCTTACCTTGAACTTCCTTCACTTCGTATAAAATTAGAAGTGGTATGGAGAAGACAATGCTGATCAACCACGCAGACACGATCAAAGCCCTCGCCCGATTCCCTGAAATTCAATAAAGAAAAATACAATTATTTTAGAAGGAAAGTAGATATCGTTTTTCTGTCTTTCTTTTTCCTTTTAATATTTGGTTTCTAGAAGTCAGAGTATCTTTTTTTATTTTCTTTTTCATTATTTGAAGAATATGAACGATAGAAATTAATAGAAAAACGACAAGGGTTCTCTTAGATCTGATTTCCACGAATTCCAATCAATGTTTCTGACATAACACTTTTGAATATTAAACAGAGGTTGTTCATCACCCATTTAAAATCAGCATCATGAAGTTGTTCAAAGCAAGTTTTAATTGCTAGTATTTTTTTTAAACTCTTCACCATTAAAAAAATTGCTTGTCAAAGCTTTTTATTAGTCTTAAAAAAAATATTTTATGCCGGCAGTAATTAACAAGTTCACAAAATTTTTACTTGTGAAGTTTAAAAAACAACATCACAAGTCAATACACAATGTTGTTTATTAATGAACTTACGTCAAAAATAAACGTGATAATTTCAAAGAAATTTCGATTTTCAAACTAATTAAATATTTCGGCGTTTAGAATTTCAAATGCCCTAAAGAACTTTAGAATTATCAAAAGTAAATCAAATAAAAATACCTATTCCAAAAATTATTACAGTGATTAAAATTACTACAGTAACAAGACATGAAATCATTCAAATATGAAAGTACTAGTAGGTGCCCATTT
This sequence comes from Agrotis puta, assembly GCA_943136025.2. Taxonomy (NCBI): domain Eukaryota; kingdom Metazoa; phylum Arthropoda; class Insecta; order Lepidoptera; family Noctuidae; genus Agrotis; species Agrotis puta. The sequence goes on from OW964168.2 coordinate 5,072,199, forward strand.
CAAACCGTAGATCTCTATGGAGATCATAAGATGTAATACAACCCCATCATTATTATGATAAAAATTATAGTAATGCTAAACTCACAGCTTCCAGAGAAGTTCATGGGATTGGTGATGGCATCGCAGCGGTCTATACTCAGCGCAACCAGCACATATGTAGAGGCATACATCACCACAGCCTGCAAAAGAAGAGAACTATTAAATAGAAGTAATAACTAAAAGGGATAGGTATATATAGGAACATTAAGTAGATTATGTATAGGGATACAATTTCTGACTTGGTGGTGCAACTAATTAAATATATTGATGGAAGAAATTATTCGGTATTCTTCTTTGGTTTATAAAATCACTCGCCCAGGGTAGAGCGGAAGTGATTGTCTAAAAATCTACCCAGCCCCTCTAGCCAAGTCGCAACAAGTCGCAAACGATAATCGTAAACGCTCGGTACTACCCAATAGATTTTCAACTATATAACCCAGAGCCTAAAGTTGTAAATCTATTAAAGATTTTTAAGCGTTAGCGACAGGAAAGAACGAAAACGCTATGCAGTCTTTACTAGATCTTCAACTTTATACCCAAGTACATAACGTTGAACATCTATTAAAGCCTACTCAGCGTCTACGTTTATCATTTGTCACATGGCTACAGGCCCTGTTTCTTCGGTTTCCGTTTGAGGGCCACTGCTTAGACAGTACAGTAAAGAAACGTTTGCCTGGCTTGGAAAAAAAACCACAAACATAATGCACCGTAGTGTCTGAAAGCTTAGGATCTGTATAATAAAAATGATAATAAATATTGTAATCTGAATCTGAATGACCGTATCACACAATCGTAAAATAAAATTATATGGCGATTTGTAAATAACACTCTGATAGCAATCATTTACGAACGCTAGGCAGGCTTACCGTTTCAAACAAATCGGTTTGACTACTTCAAAGTTTTATCCGAGTTTTATTTCAACCAATTTGGCTTAATATTGAACCATATCTTGAGAAACCTTTTTAAATATCTAGGTAGATAAAATTATTCGTTGTTTAGCTGCCTATCCACAGGAGCGGAGCGAGGTTGCGGAGCGGAAAACGCAGAAATATTAACCACTAGGATTGCACTAAACCTCCACTCCTGGGTAACCTCGGCCCCGGAACATAAAAGGTTGGAAGGGAAGGGTACCGTGGATTTTAGTCAGTACAAGTCTGACAGTCCCTCCCGTCCTGTCTTGGGTGGGACGACTCATTTTATGATTTTACCATGTAATAAAAAACCTCTCGTATTCAGTGCTGCAATCCTATTGGTTGAAATGTCTCCGTTTCTCCTCTCCGCAGCCTCGCTTCGCATCTGAGGAGAGCCAGCCGTAGTTCTCAAGCTCCGATACGTGTGGTCATTAAAGTTCTAAACTATCATACTTGCAATTATCTCTCTTTTCAAACTTACCGTTTTCATAGCCAAAGTTTTATATAGCTTCTTCATATTTTTTGCTATTAATTTAATGCTTAGTAAATACTTCATAATGATCTGAATTTTCTTACGATGTTAGATAAATACTTTAGTCTACATCTAGTTTTCAAAACTACTTTTAAAACAGGTTAAAGCGGCACGGTTGGCGCAGTTGTAAAACCATGGACTACTGCGCTACATGTCGCGGGTTCGATTCCCGCACGGGCACTGTTATTTGTATGACCTACAAGCGGTTGTTCTGATTCTAGGTGTTTGTGTGTTTAAATATTTGTAAAAGCATTAGGTAATGTTTAAAAAAACGACGGGTTGCACTCTGGGAGTGCCGGAAGAAGTGAAAACTTGAATAGTAATAAACACACACGAACATTCGCGCAAGCGCCCTGCGCCGTCTTACGAATTTTCTATCAGGTCACATGTCCTGACGCGAGTTTAACATTTTTTACCCATTCCAAAAAAAGTGCACAACGCCGCTAAAGAAGTTTTCACTTCAAAAAAAAAACTATTATTTGTGCTTCGTCATATTAATTAGAAAATATTTTTATTCATCACTAATTATGTCATATCAAGTAGACATAATGAAGGTAGGCCTCCTGTCCCTTATTGTCTGTCATGGAATGATAAGCACATTTTAATACTGTCTATTTTACAACTGGCGAGGTGTGAATCCCAACTAAATGATCTGGCTAATTAATTGTCAAGGTATAAAGGTTTCGAAATGCCTCAAGGGCTTTTTTGCAATCAATAAAATCGCCTCTTAAAATCGTCTGGCTTGGTTAAATCCCAGCCTCTGCATTTCTGTGTTTAGTGACAGTTGAAGAAGCATTGGACAAGTTTTCAACGAGCCGCAAACACTTTTCCAAAATTATAAGTAGCTGTTAATCATGCTTGACAAATTCAATTGGATTTTTATTTTTCTACTGACTTAATAATTATGTTGTTTAGACATATCCGTACATTCTTTATGAGTCAATTTTCAAGAAACTACAACAGATGTGCGTTAGTTCCCTTGTTTGTTATTATACTCGGTTACCAGAACGGCCGCGGCGCTGATTTAAATATTTTTTTGTTTGTTTTGGAACGAAATTAACTTTTTAGAACTGGATTATAGTCAGCTGATGTTGTTACTACATTTTATTCACGATCGTGTTCATTTTGAGAATAATTTTACATGGAGTTTTTGTTGTTAAGAATTTAGAATACGTAGGCAAAGATGAACCATATTCTGTTATTGTTTTATTTATAAATGTTTTAATCAGAAAGTTCCAGAAGGACAGAGCTACGTTGAAAAGCCACCTATTAGATTTGTCGATATTCAGACTAAAGCATATTACCCGCTGTGAAGATATAAATTTTCATTAAATTTTTGGTTTTTCATTTTGATTCAAATGAATGAATTAAATTGCAAAACCATGCACCGGCAAGCGCACCGTAAGACGTTCACACGATCTTATAAGGACCACAGGATCACGCTGGATGCAAGCCGCTGCCAAACAGTCCTATCGGAAATCTATAGGGGAGGCCTATGTTCAGCAGTGGACGTGTTGCGGCTGATTAAATGAAGGAATTCATGATGCAAAGTTATAAAAAGAAGCACCTTCGTTCATAATGCAACGCAAGTCCTTACCTTACGACTTTGGTATCCAGGGGACTATCGCGGGACTGTACGAATTACCGTGACCCCGGAACGTAAAGGGCTATTGAAGGACACCGTGGATTTTAGTCAGTACGAATCTGACAGTCCCTCCCGCTGTGCCCTGGGTGGGAGGACTCATTTGATGATTTTACCACGATAAAAAAAGGAGGACTAACAAATATATAGAGGTTCGTACACAGGCACGCATCAATGATCACCAAAGTTGAAAGGTATCGGAGACTTGCGTCGTGTACGAAGAGCCGAAACTTCATTGCAGTCATATATTAATGGAACCAGTTAAATTATATCTTTAGTTCAAAAACCCCAATATTTTGTATACGAATTTAGATATGGAAAGTCCAAATACAGGCGTCACTTTTGGTCGCAGGTGAACACAATGTCTTTCGAAATCTGCGACATTTTTATAAAATGAAAGATTGGTTTTAGTGTGCTTGTGTTGTTTGGAAACTTTGTTCAATCACGTTATTTTGTTTAGTGCAACGTCTGCACAATTTTGAATATTAAAGTACCTGGGCAGTTATGGGGTCTTTATGAGAAATATGATCCAATTAATGACATTCAAAACAAGTTTTAGTGTTTATATTTTGCAATAACCTCAGTATACCGCGATACTTTAGTTTAAATAACTTTAAATATTGTGTTTTTTCATAATAATCGTTATCTTTAATATTTTTATAGCCCATACCCAAGGAAACCTTAGTTACAAGTACTATATATAATCTGTAGTTAACCTCGTTTAGCTTTACAACATGCAATTGCATAAAATATTTTGAAATCATTGAAGAAAAATATCCAGAATTACAAAACTTTAGTATCATCCTTCCACAACGAGGTTAGTTACCCACACTCTGGCTCGAGTGTTCAAGTTTTTGGGACATAAGGTAAACGCGAACTTTGACGTTAATAAATGATGGATAAAATGAAGCCTTTGTCAAAAAGACAGGCATGGCGAATGCGAAGCGAGGCGTTTTTATTTGTAATGTATGGAAGTATTTAAATCCAGTTACATAGAAAAGCGAAAGAAGGAAAGAAAGAAATTGTGTTTATTGGCACAAACTTAAAACTAAACGATACAAATAAAGTTATAAAGAGAGAGAGTAGGTAGTAAAACTAGAGGAAATAAAAAACTTAACAATTTAATGCCAAAGGGCATAAGCTCAGCATATGCCAAAGCGATCCGATAGCGTGACCGAACCGATGCGAAGACGTAGCGAAGGCGTATTTGCTCTGTTTGACGTCGTTCATAAAAAGCCAGCTAATACAACTGCCATGCCTCGGTTCGCTGCACCCACTTTGACGTCTCGTATCGGTTCTTTATCGCTTCGGACTCGGTGCGGTTCGCTATCGCCTGTCTGTTTGACAAAGTCTTAAAGGCGCTTTTCTTTCATTTTCTATACCATTTACGTCTCATATACTTCAAGTACGAAGTTCGGCAGATGGGGAGTCCGCGCCTCGAATCACGACCGGTGGAAAATTCGAGGTACTACATTTTTTTAATGCATTTTAATGTAATTACATAAACAGTTTTATGTAATTACATCAAACATATAAACACGACCGAGTGGTGGTGCGGACTCTACGTTGAATTCATACTGGCCCTAGTATGAATCAAGGTCGGAGCGTTGTGCTCCACGCGCGCCTCAAAGAGTGTCAGCAAAATGACGGGGCCCCCCTCTAAAGGGCCAAAGCCTGCCGGGCTCGCGGGACTGTATGAATTACCGTGACTCCGGTACGTAAAGAGCTATTGAAGGACACCGTGGATTTTAGTCAGTACGAGTCTGACAGTCCCTTCCGCTCTGCCCTGGGTGAGAGGACTCATTTAATGATTTTACTTTAGGTCTTGGTTTATAAACATACACAATATTATTATTTATTTTGTTTGACTAACCTGTAGGAATTTCACCGACTTGCACATGAACTCTCCAGCTAGCCACGCTATAGTTATCTTCTGAATTATGTCAGGGAACACGTAGATCAGGCCCACGAAGAGATCTGGAAAGGATGAGAATATTATACAAAGCGTTATTTATAATTTTGACGGCACGGTTGGCGCAGTGGCTGAGCGATTGGACTGCTGCGCTGCGTGTCGCGGGTTCGATTCCCGCACGGATATTTGTATGATCTGCAAGTAGTTGTTTAAGGGTCTGGGTGTTTGTGTATGTGAGTTTCTATGTTTGTAAACGTACTCATAATACTGGAGAAATTCCTCGTGAGGGGCAAAGATTAAAAAATAAATATATTAAAAGTGGTGGCGAGACAACATGGATGTGTATGTGATGAGACACAGGATACGAGCTTCTGGATGGTATTGGGAGTGAACTTGCCCAGCTGTGGGACAGCATAGGCTAAAGAGAATATTAAATGATAATTATGTTACAGATATACCAAGCAAATTAGAATAAGTCCCATTTGCACTATGAACCAAAACATTTATGGATTTGCAACATCGTTTTATTTTTGTCTACCATTAAAAGTCAATAACGTCATATTGATGTTTAAAATTGACTTGGTACTAAGTGTATTTAGTATTTTTTTATGAAACTGTGGTTTACATATACCGACACACACACGATACTTTATTGCCAAAATAATAATGTTGACGAGGTATAAATCTGAACATTAAATAAATCGACACAAATGATAAAGGAGTTCTTAATTCAGTATTTTGGTGCTTTTCTGTCCAAATTATTATCGGAAGAAACATCTCGAAATCCAATCTCTGAGGTAATATACAGAAATCACGCAAGATAGTACGGTACATTAGTTATGCACAGTAATTAATCCGTCCAACACATCTCCAATTAATAGGAATTAGTGGTCACTTGTCAGTTTGTCGAATCGTCTCATCTCATATGTAATTGACACCGGATATTCTCAGGAAAATTCAGGTCAAGGTTTGCTAATTGACTTGTGGTATTAAATATCTTCAGATGCGCAAATATAATTGCACGTATTATTTAGCATGTTTTATTTATTTGCTGCGACGCGATCAGCGACACATCGACCTATGTAGAAACTACCAAATGGTAGTTATCCGCATCTACATCGTGCAATTTAACAAAACATGCGTAGGTGTCTTCTTTAACAAAAGTAGCAAAAATAACAACCCATATTTGCTTGTTTTTTTTTGCCATGTTGTAAAACATGATAATTTTTTAACTATTTACTGCAAAAATCCGGAAATCTCAAACTTTTAGTTGTGTGTTTTTTTTTTAAATTAAAAACACAACAAAAAAATGCTTACGTGAATGGCTACACCGTACTTCAGCGATACCACATGTAACTCGTTTCGCTCTTCCAGTCGCATCGCAAATCGCTGCCTAATATAGACTCAGCCTTACCTACTAAACTGCTGTGTCTTATAAAGTGTACTCCATTTACATATACCTTGAAGACAACGGATTGATTCCAATTTATTTGTAATACTACTTTTATTAATAACTCGCACAATAAGTAGTTTCTTATGGTATCTTATTTCTATCTTTCAGAGAAGATATAAATGAAAGATGTTTATCGCTATAAAACGTTTTCCAAAACCAGCAAAGAGTTTGAAGAGGGTAGAAGGATATTGAAAATCATAAGGAAAACTACGAAGTCGCGCCGGGTTGTTTTATAAATAATATTAAAATTTAATTTTAGAAATTCTTTCATTAATTCTTGTACCCAATTTTTAATATTCCTCATCATAAATTAAGTCAGTACAAAATTTTATTGATCATTAAGTTTTTTTTTCGTTCTCATTATGAGAAGAGCCTTAAAACCATTGCGTCGTAAAATTTTCCACTTTGCCAGACTTTTAGCTGATGTCTCTGACATATATTGTGTGCAAGGTCGTTGCTGAAATCCGGGTCATGCCTCATACCCCTTATATTTTCCCATCGTTGTTATCGAGAACCCCATGCATTTCCTAAAGTCGTTTGTACAGGGGAAGTGACTGCGAAACCAGATAAGGGCATGGCAAACCGAAGACACCATTATTTGTTTTTCTTTTCCAAAGTCAATATTTGGAGCGAGAACACCTTTTCCCCTTTAATCTTGTTAAGAATGTGCGTTAAGGTGCAAATGGTTCGCTTAAAGGTGTTTATCTTTTAAGTTATCAACTGTATGCTTCTTCCTACCTTTTGGTTTGTTTAGATTTTGCCGCCAAGGGAGAAAATAGAGGTCGCACACGATTTCAGAAGCTCTAGCGTGACTTTTCACGTTTTTATAACGTCAACTGGAACTTTCACATTTATTTGATGACGTGACAGAAATCTATGACATGTCCTCTGTATTTTGTTTACCAGCGTACTTGATTGAGTATTTACTGCGTTTATTGTATGGAAAAATGAAAAAAACAACTCTAGTGTGCGAAAGAGGAACTAATTTTTATATCTTACTTAACTTATTTAATGAGTTCCAGTTTAATGTAGATCGCAAAAACGGGAAACCTCATGATAGGGACGTGCCCATAACGTGCTCAGCACGCTTACGTATGCTGGGCACGTTATGCAAACGATTTGAGGGTATTGATGTGCAGTTGTTATTTTAAATACGGAGCTAGTCTATCATTAAACTAATGTCTCATTGAAATCCAAAACGAGTTATGTCGTCGTTTCATTTGTTAGTTTAGTAGACGCCGGTCGCGGGACTTACGAATTACCGTGACCCCGGTACGTACGTAAAGGGCTAGTGAAGGACACCGTGGATTTTATTCAGTACAAGTCTGACAGTCCCTCCCACCCTGCTCCGGGTGGGAGGACGCAATTGATGACTTTACCACAAAAAAAAAGTTTAGTAGACGCCTTGTTTGCTAGAATGAGACTCTTTACGATTTTTAAACTGAAACAAAGGATGTGCATGCGCAATTCGCACTATCATTACTAGTGTTATCAATATTTTTTCTAAAACGTACTAAAGTTTAGAATACTTGTGTTGTAAAGCTTTTTCGGGAAGAAAAAATCAATTGCGATCGGGGCTTGAACCTGCGACCACATTTTTCAGTACCCCAGATGCTTTAACCAATTTAACTAAACTAATCGCAGTTATGATCAACAAGATCGTATTCTTCATTCAATTCTGATGACTTTGTTTTTCAAAACTTGTATTATACGCAAAATTCGTTCCTAATGAATCTATAACCAAACTTTTAACCACCACATTGATTTTCTCTTGTTAATATTTTAGGAATGGTAAACGAAAAAATGGGTTACCATCATAAGTATCATGGTTTCTATTAAAAGATTTAAAAACGAGTGCGACTTTAAGACCAGCTTTTTATTGTTTGTATACAGTCATATGCACAAACTGACTGACTGACCATCATTTATCATTTCTTTTAAAACCAACTTATTATTCAACAGTAGGAAGACGTCAGAACTTTTATGACTCAAAGAATACGGTTGAAAATAGAATGAAATATGTTTTCTGGACTGTAGATTAAACAGTGTCAGCTCCTAGGCTTTACAAACATGCTGATTTGTTTAGAAGGACGTCCGTTACTTCATTTTCATAGCAAAGATTGTGAACTTGTTGTGACGTTTGATAGAAATAGTTGTATGACGAAACGAATGCCGTACGTACGTAAAGTAAACTAGAAAATTGACGTTAATTTGATGGATAAAATAAATAGTTCGTCGTTGGTACACTAGAGAAGCAGTTTTCCATATAATAAACGCAGTAAATACTTCAAGTACGCTGTAAATAAAGACAGTAATCTTGTGATAAGGCTTCTGTTTTTGAAAAATATAACGCCGGTGATCGATTGTAGTGAAAACTTTTTGTACTTGCCTTAATCAAAATTGAGGTTTAATAAATTATTTGAATTAAATTACCTCCACCAGGCAATTGTATGAAGTATACTAAAAAGTATACCTGTACTAAAATAATCCTTCGAAAATATCATATTAGCCAGATGATGATTTTATATTTTGATTAGAAGTGCCAAAATAAAAGATATTATAATAAGGACATCGGCTAACTATCGACAAAGGGGATTATTAATTGGCCAATCTTAATGTATCAGCTTAATTTTCCAATGTACCATTAGTGTGCTACGCAATATTGTGACCCACATTCTAGTCATACTAAGATACTGCATAAAGTTAAATCACATAACCGCAACTTATATTTTAATCTCGAAGTTTGTGAGTTTGAACGCCAAGTAACTTTCTAATTCGACGGTCCGTTTTGGCACAAACAGTCAGCAAGCTGGGCGCTGTCACTGCAAAACAGACACCACATAAATCTGTCAAGTCAGTATGCAGTAGAGCTGTGTTCAAAATGAATAAAACATAATTTCATCACGCCTGTAATCCCTGAAGTATTAGGCAAAGGTGTAAATTTATTCGTCAGCACGGTTCGTGCAGTGGCTGAGTGTTAAACTGGTGTAATGCGTGTCGCGGGTTCGAGTGCCGCACGGAATGAATATTTATGTGATCTACAATTATTCGTTATTGCGTTTCTGGGTGTTTGTGTACATGTTGTACGGTTTTAATATTTGTTAACGTACGCAAAAATCGTTTAAGCCTTTGTCAAACAGACAGGCGATAGCGAACCAGACCGAGTCCGAAGCGATAACGAACCGACACGAGACGTCAAACTGGGTGCAGCGAACCGAGGCGTGGCAGTTGTATTAGCTGGCTTTTTATGAACGACTTTAAACAGAGCAAATACGCCTTCGCCACGTCTTCGCATCGGTTCGGTCACACTATCGGATCGCTTTCGCTTTTATGTGTGAATGGATTCAATCAATTAAATGCATTACAAATAAAAACGCCTCGCTTTGTATTCGCCACGTCTGTCTGTTTGACAAAGGATTTAGGAGCTACGATAAAGTCAAACTTCCACAACCTTCTTTCTGCATCGGGTGTTCAAAATACTCCCTTCTCCGAGACTCCGAGAGTAACATGACAACTAAACCATTCTCAATAGACACAAACCCTTATGTCCGGCGGAAACCTCACGAAAACAAGAGTCAGGTCTGATTTTAAGTTGCGATTAACCCTCCTTTACGTAATATATGGCATTGGGATCACATTTTTTCTAACTCGGCTCATTTGTCCGACAAAAAGTGGGCCATTACCACTTTTTACCCCTTACCCGGTAAGTGGGGTTAATGGGGCAGTTTTACGCTAAGTAGACTCTTTGATATTGCAGTTTAGAAACGCCATCAATTCAATGCTGTTTCAACTTAAAAGTACTTCTGGCTAGTTTTTTTTTTTGCTCCCGTAATGTTGTTGCTACCTCTATTGTTTAGACCCATTTACAATACTGGGCACTGGGCTCTCTTGCTGCAAGAAAGGTGTCACATGTCTTCGGATTTAATTCTAGGACATGCCTGTTTCCTCACAATGTGTTCACTGATAAAAGACTTCCCCGTAGTTTCCTTAATCTCTTCACCTAAATTACCTAAATTAAACTTCTTTATTCACCAACCTTATATGACTATAATATCTATAGAGAGTACGCACATTTTAATCGTCTTATCATAAAAATATTGAAAATATGAACATATCGTTTAACGTACTTATGATCAAAGAAACCTATAAGCTGAAGAAGAATTCTCATTCCGAAGAACTCTCGAAAATAAATGGAATTACGATATTAATATGAGATATGTATGTTATGTACTTTGATTTTGGATTTGTTTGAAATTAATTTCCTTCTGTAATACCAAATTGAAGGTACCTTAAGATACTTTCAATTATTATATAATACTTGAACTCCGCCCGCGACTTCGTCCGCGAAAATTTCGAATATTCCCCTATGATTTTCATTTATCTATCTGGGGGGAATTAAAAAAAATGAAACACGTATTTATTTGATCAATTTGTTTGATAAGTCTACATAAAAAGTTAGTAAATCAGATAAAATTTTCGATACATTTTCATACAACTAACATTTCATCTGACGACAGTTAGGGGATAAATTTCCTAAAATTCGTTCTTAGTACATAGGAGAACAGTGTATAAGACGGAGACGCGAGGTATTAAGGGGACATACATTCTTTAGGCATACATAACACAACACTAACGTAGCGCAAGCGTCATCAGGACGTCATTTGCAAGCAGCCATTAACAAATGGCGTCCTGTTGGCGCTTGCGCTACGTTAATATTGTGCCTTAAGTGTGAGATTTCCCATCATACCTCGCGTCTCCGTCTTATACACTGTTCCCCTATTTACGTCATAAAGGAACGATTGTGTAAAATTTCATGCTTCTATACCCAGCAGTTTCAATTGTGCGTTGATCGATCAGTTTTCCTTTTACATATAAGCCTTTGTCAAACAGACAAGCGAAGCGTGACGTTTTTATTGGTAATGTATGGAATTGTTTGAATCCAGTCACATAGAACAGCGAAAGCGATCCGATAGCGTGACAGAACTAGCGGACTGATGTCTCGCTTCGGTTCGGTATCGCTTCGGAAACGCTTCGCTTTCGCCAGTCTGTTTGACAAAGGCAATAAAGATTAACTCATGGTTGTTTTTCGTATGAGGATTTAGCCACGAAACATGATATGCATCAACATGAAACTCTTTGAAATTGAATCCTTTTTACTTCACCACATCGGGCAGGCTGCAACAAATGGCCGAAATAGTGGACCTAGTTCCATTGCCAGCAGTTATTGGCACTATGAACAAAAGACCACAATACAATCTGCAAACAGTTTTCTGTTGATTGCACACGGACAAATGGAATTTTGCAAACCGCCTACAGCTATTTTCACCCAGCCGTACCAAAAAATAGAGTAAAATAAGGAATTTAGAACCGAATAATATTATGTAGAAAGCTGAAAGTTGGCTTGTAGTTTTTACGTACCTATGCTCTAATACTGTGAAATAGGGTAGTTCACTGCATAAATAAATTGTAAAGTTTAGACCGTCAATTAGAGTATTGCTTGCGCTTCGAAAGTGGGGGCTTGTGACGTCATAACGCCTGTAAAATGATACCGACCGAGTGACTTGTGATTTTTAGAATCGTCATATCTTCGTCAATTTTGGTTTACGTAACAAAAGAAAAAATACGGGTCCAATATTTTTTGATTATCTTTCGGCTGATAATTTTTTTCTGAGTAAAATAGTCTATTGATTGATTAAATAAATGGCTGCAGACGAACGTCTACAAATATGGAGACCTGAAAAGCCAGAGCAATAACTTCACTTTACTGCCTAAACTGGCATGTTTATTACTCAATCCTTTTGCTATTTCCATCAGGGTTGAATTCAACGGGGTGTGATAATAGGACATTTCAAATAATTGAGTGTACGTTTTAGAATTGGTCTACCTTGAGTCTTATCTAAATGCTGTATGATTATTTTGGCACTGGTAATAATGGATTCTATATCGTTACGTTTTACAAAATGGACCAAGCGATTCTTTGATGTTTCTTAGCATAAGTGATACTTTTGTTTTAGAAAATATTACTTTTATCAACACAGCTCTAAAAATTTTTGTAAAATCTGAAATTTGTATAGTCATATTCCTACCAACATAATAATAAGAGAAAGTGGAAGGCCTAAAGTAAGACTGAGTAAGGAATGAGAGAAAATAGACTAAATGCTACACTGACATCGGACAGGAATGGGCAGAATGGAAGATGAAGACGTGTTGAACCAACCCGAAATAGAATGATGAGAAAGATGATTACATTCATTTCTATCATTATCATTAGCGGAAAAACGGAATTTCATAACTAAAAATGAAGTTAAAAGATACTGTGCAATTCACCAGTTATTGCCATCTGCCGTTTGTAGTAATCATTTTTTTTTAAATAGTGGTCTCACGCGGGTGTCGAGTAATGGGCGACTCGCAGCCCGACCATGAACCATGCCCGGGTCGACGGCGCGTTGTGTACCACGCGCGCCTCAAGGAGTCTCAGCATAGTGACGGGGCCTGTAGAGGGCCAAAGCCTGCCGGGGTCGCGGGACTTACCCATTACCGTAAAGCCTGTGACCCCGGTACGTAAAGGGCTAGTGAAGGACACCGTGGATTTTAGTCAGTACAAGTCTGACAGTCCCTTCCGCCCTGCCCTGGGTGGGAGATTGGATTTGATGATTTTACCACGACTAAAAAGAAAAAAAAAAAGCAGTGGTCTCACCTCGCGAGTGAGCGATTTAATGTCAGCTTTTTTTTCTTGTGCATGAAACGTACAATAAAATATACATTACGCCTAAACAAAACAGAAACATATATTAATAATCGGTCGCTGACTATTTACACTGCGGGCGAGGACATTTCCATTAGATTATCGATGAGAGATAAGAGCTACAAAGGTATACTCGCTCGGCGATACTCGCTCAGCGATTCTCACTTGGCGGTCAGAACTCACCGAGAGACCACAGCCAGCGCGCAACTGAGCTAGCAGAATTGTCCGTCTCGCACAAAACTCGCTGACAGCCCAGCGACACACCTATTGGAACTATACACACGCTGGTCGTTACTCGCCAACTAATTTTCAGTAGCTCGCTCTACTCGCTATTCGCCGACAGTGGTAAATCTCCCTTATATAGATTACTTTGATTTATATTAGACTGAACCAAAGACGATTGCTAACATTCCTAATAGCAATTAAGAATTCTATTGTTTTCATTGTAACGTCTAGAGCTGTGTTCAAGGGGATCACAAACAAGACACGTTAGTAAACCTCATCATTCTATTTGATGAACACACGAATAAATAGTTTAATCACTTTGATAGTACTGAGTTAACTTCAAAGTAACTGTGGAAAACGATTAAACTGATATTAAGTCACGTTTTTTATGAGATTTTATTTGATTTAAACACTAATTTAATCATTTTATAATTTTTTGACTTGTAGCGAACATAATAACTGTCAACAAAAACGACACTAGCGCCATCTCTGCAACGACGGAAGAACTACATCAGAAAGATGTCTACATCGCGCAATCAAAGTTATCCGCGAGATTAGAACACATAGAACATTCCGACAATGAATGTCGGGCAGAAACCCCACCAGACACAACACCCGTCTGGTCGGAAGGTACCTTCCTTTTCACTGGGGTAGTGAGAGAACTTTCCACTCTGTTCCTCCTACCCCCATAGACTCATGCCAGCCATACACGATCTACACTACCGAGAAAAAGTATGGAATTATTTACTTGGAATTTAGATCCGAGTTAGCTCCTTAAATAATGGCGTGATTTGATTGAATTTGGTATTAATTTAAATATAACAGTTATACCTTTAAATTTTACCATTTTTATTATTCTTAACTGGTTAATTAAGTACTTAAGATCACGGGGAATCGGACTAAGTGATCCCATACTTTTGCTCGCAAATGTAGTTTACCGGCAACTTTGTAACTGGAAGCGGCGTGCGATACTTATCGCAGTGAGCGAGACTTCTCTTCTGATAGCCATACACCGACTAGTTTACTGCACGCGACTTCTAGCGCGCTGAAAACTTGGTGGTAAACTGGATCTTATTCGCTTTCCAAGATAAAAAGGTCTATCTCAAAAAACTTTACATTCTACAGTTACTTATGCGTGATGACAGTCATAAATATCTAATTCACTACAAAAATGAGACCGTATTTGCCCAGGGATCCCTAAAATTCTAAATCTAAAGAAATAAAGTCGACAAAGAAAAGCTTTGAAAAACTAAACACAAGCCAAGGTAACTTCCGACTCCTTTTGATATCACATGACCTGCTTTCACACAAACATTCTTAATGAACGACCGTAAATAGTTTAGAAACATACTTCCACATAAATTAACTGACTTTTGGCCCAGTTAATTAACTAAAGTATTGTATGAAAAACGAATTTGACTGCATTAACCCTTCCGAGGCGAGGGTGTTTAAAATTTATGAAGCTTGAAACTTTTCAGTTGCAAAGGTCAATGGAAGTTTAGTTTATGTTTTTGAACTTTGTTTTTGGTTATTTGAGTTCCAACGGTGTGTTGTTTGCAAATTACGTTCGCTACTTGTTCGTTGTTCAGAAGCTTGATAGTGTAACAGGTAGAGGGATACTTCCATAAAAAACTATAAATGATTAAGTTCTACGAGCAGACGCAATAGGTATAGTTTAACTTCAAACAAAATTTTTATTAACCATTTTTCAGAGCCGTAACTAGGCAGGGCACCATGTGGCAATGCCCTACCTTAAAATGACAAATATTATGATAAGTTTTTTTGTTGTAATTTACAATTTGCCGAAAAGACAGCGGGAGTAGCGGCGATAACCGAATGAACCGGTTTTCACAATTATTTACTCCCGGCCTCTTTAATACTCTAAATCAATGCCATTACCCATCGCTGCCCTGTTTTAAGGGCGCTACACACAGCTAAGATACTATAATAGTTTATCTTAAGATGTTATATTAATATACATTAGGCCTCCTCTCTGCTCGCTCCACTGAACTGAGTAAGAAAGAAAGAAATAAGATACCAGGTGCGCGTGACCTGGTCATACGCTGCGTGTGAAAGAGATTCTATATAATTTGTCGCACGATTTCGTACATCGAAATCTAAATCTTAACATCCCGTATTCGCATTTTGTATCTTAAGATATTAAGGTAAGATATGTTTTATATCTTAAGATGTTATCTTACGATAATAAATTCTTATATCGCTCTCTATGGTTAAGACACGAAAATATGAAATATATATTATCTTCGTCGTGTGTGATGGTCCATTGAATTGAATGGCGAGCGATATGGCATCTTAAGATAAAATATTAAGTATTTTAGCCGTGTGCAAAAATTTCATAATAACTCACCGGCTATAGCGAGCTGCATTATAAAGAAGTTCATGCGGCTCTTCCTAGCGTTAGTGCAGAGTAGGGCGGCGATCACAGACGCGTTGAGCACCACTATGGACACGAACAACACCCACATCACCGTGAACTGGATCGACTGGAACAGAAAAGAGGATTGGTTTAGATGAGTGAGATTGAGTAACTGAGATATATTTACAAATTAGTCAACAATTAAACGATAAAAAAATTATAAAAAGAAAACAAAAAACATTCAAAGGGCGTCAAAGAATACGTCCACATCGCTGTCAACGGGAACAATGCCTAGAACAGAGATTAAAATTTTTTTCCTTAAGTTATTGTTTGAAACTTTTTCAACTAATAAAAAGTCAAAATTGTGCAAGGAGTCTGACTTGAACAGTTGTAAAACTTGGATTATGAGTCTAGAAAGAAGCAGAGAATTATTGAAAATGAACCTTAATTCCTTGTGGAAAGGCACCTCTTGAATCGATGACAGGTAACTTTAAATGTAATCGTAACATAAGAATTATTTTGTGTCTTTCAATTCTATTTTTCATCTGAGGAGGTTAGGTTCTAAATTAATTTTGACTTATTTAAAAACTAAATAGCTATTTTGCAAGTCATTTGAAAACAAAAAAAGTATTGGCTTTATTATTCAATTTTTTTTTAAATAACTACTTTTATTTTTCGAGAAACTTCTTTTAATATTTTTTTAGGTTAAAACTATGATTATCACGTAAGAGTAATTCTTCAAGTTTTAGCCGTTAGCAACAAAATACTTCTCACAGTCTGACATTAAGTACACTTCGACTTTCGCCCTCCAGCCTCACGTTTTAACTTTGTAATACCAATTTCCCATTAGGTTTTCCAATTGAACATTTCATTTAACTTTCATTTCCAACAAATAATTTTATTGAAGCGTCCTATCATCGTCTGGCAACGGAGAAATTAATTCAATTCAATTTATTAAAAAAGGAAAGCTTCCATTAATCATTCCTCCCTTCAAAACTTTCAAACAGAAAATTAACTAGAAAATTCATTCACTTTCAGTTAGGAGGCTCTTCATGCCTCTTATCAAGATGGTATACATTCAAAAAATAGTTTTATAAAGTTTGTATATTATTTGATCTAAATCTTCAGTTCAATTTTTTATGGTATAGATGTCTGTACAGTTTTCCGATTTTTTTATTAGCTCCATCATGATATGCCTGGTCGCGGAACTGTACGAATTACCATGACCCCTGAACGTTAAGGGCTATTGAAGGACACCGTGGATTTTAGTCAGTACGATTCTGACAGTCCTTCCCGCTCTGCCTTGGGTGGGAGGACTCATTTGATGATTTTACCACGTTAAAAAAAAGAAAACATTAAATGCCCACACAGATCGTGATCTGCTGGCAGATCCAGGCAGCTCCAAGTCGTATTTACGACAAAAAAAAAACCGTTATACTCGTCGCTCCGCCTGACTTTTTACTGGGCAGATCGTGAAGTGCCATCGGATTACAATATGCCTAGGCATTTCATGATGTGGCTAATTTAACTATCGGTCTGCGATATAATTTAATATAGGAAGACTTCTTTTAAAGATTAATTAATACAATCAATGGAAGGAATGGTTGAATCAAGGAATAGTTGCTTGATTTTACTAGTATAGACTTTCTTTTCCATAATTATACAGCGCCAATCAATTATGATTATTCTTGTATCTAAATTGACATATTTTTCGGTGTGATATTTTCACTTTTCTGTTTTCCATACAAAAATGGCCACAATTTTAATCATCCCATACAAGTTTCAGTGGTTTTCGTCCAGCTTTATTGATAACAGTATCAGAATCAAGCTGACTTCGGGATTATCTCATACATGCAAATAGAGAGGAAGTCGATCAGTTGGGGTATTGTGACTGGATCGAAGGGTATATCATTTCCATAGTAATGCTATTGAGAATTTTCTCTTGTAAATGTGTAGTTTGTAGACAATAAAATAATCCGTATCTCATAGAAAGAAAGAAAAGGTATTATTTAAATAGAAAAACAATAAAAGAAAAAGAAAATACCTGACGAGGCCAAAAGGCTCGCATGTGCTGCGTCATTTTTTTTATTGTGTTATAGGCTGAACGGATGACTAGACCATAAAACAGTCCCGGTTAGCAATTTTTTTAAGTCAGTAGTTATTTTCATGTGATATAAACAACTTTGCGGGCGAAAGCCGAGCGTACGTAAAAGTTAGTTTCGCCAAATTTTTAATTGGTGGTCGATCAAAATCTGCTAATAAATTATAAAAAACCTATTGCGTTTATCAGAGCATTTTAGCCAAGCAGACTACATTTTTTGCCAAAGTTTCATTTTTTTTAACTTTTATGGCTGTGACCGAATCAAGAAATTTCGTAACGAAAATAAACCTAACACTGTCATGTCAACGTGAATGAAAAAAATTTTAAATAATGATTTTTTTTCTTGACGTTTCACTTGATTGACGTGGCTGACCATAGCCTAATCAGTAGAATAACTTCCCATAGCGCAACGATGGGATGATATTCTCGCTAAATATGCGCGGTAGGCGATAATTTTTTCTAAATAAATAAAATAAATAGTTATTATAATTGCATAACTTAATAAAAAGTGCTATGCAATAGAATAAACGCGGCAGCCCCGAGTGCCACACGTACTTTTTTTTTTAATCGTTGCTCCACACTAGGATTTTTGCGTTTTATTTTTATTACACTGTTTTCCATACAATTATTTGTATGGAATAGACCACCATCAAATCATCATCATCAAAAGACCACCTCAGACACCTGCATGGTTCTCATATAACTTTACCAATACAAAATTGTCTGGACTTTAAAAGAGACCTCTGAGTTTGTTTCGGATTTTTCTTCTCAGAGTAGTCAGGTACGAAACACCGACCTCATGTACTTGAAAAATACTACGTGTAAAAGAGTTTGCCAAAACCAATTTGCTAAATAAAGATCATTTATCAGAACATTCACTAATATCAGGAAATATCACGCCTTACATAGTGATAACGCAAAAATATTCTTTATCGGAATTATTGTGCTAAGTTATGTAGACCGCACTACTGTTAAAAGCCTGAAGTATCGTCGTGTATGATAGTGTTATCACGACAGGCTCTCTCGATATTCGATGACGTTAACCCCAAAAATATCCATTACACGATTAAAACCTTTCACGTTTTATTATACAACGTAATCCGATAAAAATGGCGTGGGTGGGACGAGATCTGTTACATGTTTTTATTGAATAACATTTTCTTTACTTGTTTCTGTTCAAAAATATTTATAGGAATCAAGCAAACAAACTGAAATAATATTAAATCGAAAATAACGATCGTTGTAATTTACATTGTGCCCCAAAGTAAATATTTCAGCTGCTCAATATTTGTGTAAAATTATTTCTGATATCCCATCAAAGTTAAGAAAGGTCGAAAAGGTCACGACCTCAGGTGACACCATGACGTCTTAAAGCGTGAGTATTTAGGCTGTGGGAAAGAGACAGAGCTGTACAAGTCATCTAGCGCCATCTCGTTCCCTGAGTGGAACCACTCACGCTTTAAAGCCTTTCACCTTTTTTTAACATGGTAAAATCATCAAATGAGTCCTCCCACCCAGGGCAGAGCAGGAGGGACTGTCAGACTCGTACTGACTAAAATCCACGTTGTCCTTCAATAGCCCTTTACGTACCGGGGTCACGGTAAATCATAAGTCCCGCGACCCCGACAGGCTTTGGCCCTCTAGACCCCGTCATTTTTGCTGACACTCTTTGAGGCGCGCGTGCAACACAACGCGCCGTCGACCCGGACATGGTCCATGGTCGGACAGCGAGTTGCCCATTTAATCGCTGCCCGCATGCCCGCGCCTACCACTCCACTAATACTTAGTGGATTATGAACGCTCCGAAAATTATCGTGGCTACAACTTTAGTTTGCAACATCAGTTTCTCAAACACACACATGTTTTCATATAATTTGAATATATTCAAAATTAATAACATTCAGAATAAGTTATCTTACGTGCGACTAAACATTGTTATCTCATTATGCACGTCAACAATTCACGGGGAAATTGTGTTTGGTTTCCTTTTAAACTTTCTGGGTCAACATAACTTATAATCGTATGACTTTATTGAAGTCAATGAACCCCCGTCTGATATTCATGAGTTTGGATAAGTCTGGTTTTAACTAATCTCAACCTCTTTAAGCTCATTGTAATATTTGTTAAGCTGTAGATAATGTGTGCACACGCTAGACGATTTCCATAAAACTTAAATAAATGTGATCTATACTAATATTATAAAGAGGTAAAGTTTGTTTGTATGTAAGGGGTAATCTCCGGAAGTTATGAACCGATTTTATAAATTGCGTCACTGGTAGAAAGCTGTATTGCCCTCAGCGGGCGAAGCCGCTGGCAAAGGCTAGTTTTTAATAAATTGATATATCAGAGTAATCATTAGGTACGATCATCATCATCATTTCAACAATCAGAAGCACCATTTAAGTTTCTATAGTCTATATGAGGGCACGGTTAGCGCAGTGGCTGAGCGATTGGACTACTGCGCTGGGTGCCGCGGGTTCGATTCCCGCACGCAGCAAATATTTGTAATTATGATGTACAAGTAGTTGTTTCGGGTCTGGGCGTTTATGTATGTGAATTTATATGTTTGTAAACGCACCCACGACACAGGAGAAATTCTTAGTGTGGGGCAACGTATAAAATAATTTTATTTTTATTTTCACAGTTTTAGTTTACTTGGTAATAATGTCTATATGTATAATGTTTAACGCATGTGACGAATTATTCCATATATAGATATACCTTATGGTTTTCTGACAATGTCGAATTAACTTTGTGACGAATCTACAACAATCACAACGAATTTGTACTAGATATCAGGAGTTTAAGTTCAACTTACATCATAAAAGTAGTAAATATTGAGTTCTGAAGTGGCATTGGTAGCATTCTTGACAGGACCGTGGTCATCATCAGGCGAGAATACGGTGGTGTAGTACGACGTACGAGGCGTCGTTTGCTGCTCCAACTCTTCGATCATGATGCCTAATTCCATAATCCTGAAACAATTAAAAGTTGAATTTAAGTTTCATTAATTTTTTTTACATTTTTTTTTGTTTTTGCAAAGACAAGAAAATATATGTAAATAAAGAAGATAAAAATATAAAAGCTATCATGAAGCCTTTTTATTTTTCTGAAACCAAATTTTGACTGTCGACACGGATGGCGCAGCGACTGCTGCAAAGCGTGTCACAAAGTTCCATCCATGGACGGAACAAATATTAATTGTATGACCTAAAAGTAGCAGTTCCGGGTCTGGGTGTTTTGTGTATCTGTATTTCTATGTATGTAAATGTGGGTGCAACACAGAAAAAAATCCTCCTGTGGGACAAAGTTAAAAAATGTTAACATATATCGCTAAAAACAAATAGCTTTTTTTCTGCGCAGCCCTGCCGCGCACTCTACCAGCCCTCCCCACCATCCCTCGCCATTGCAACCCTAAAGTACTGAATCATGCATCCGTCAGAACGTCTTCAGGCGTGCGGCAATATAGCCCCTCGCACACCTTCAGACGTTCTATATAATCATTATCATCCATTTTTTTTAACGTATGTACACCGACTTTTAATTGGTTTTTGGTCCGATTTGTGTAATGTTTGTTCGTTTTCACTTTGTAATTTGTATTTTCATTTTATGAGCATTTTTCACTCATTGTTTACTTGAACGAAAAGTTACTATGGGATTACAAAATTCTAGTGCGAATGGAAGAAAATTATGCAAGTATTACGTAAGAATTTTGATCAAATATTTGAGCTAGAATGGTTAAAAAAGAAAACTTGATAAAATATAAAGGTTGTGTATCATATGTAAGCTTCTTTTTCGTTTTACATATATTGTCAAAAATGTCGCTGAAAAAAGCCTTTTTCCGCACAGCTCTGCCGCGCACTCTACTATCCCTCCCCACCATCCCCCGCCACTGCAACCCTAAACTACTGAATCATGCATACGTCAGAACGCCTGCAGACGTTCTTTATAATGCTTTTTAACTGACTTCAGAAAAGAAGGAGGTTCTTATTCGATTGTGCTTTTTTTTAACCAAAGGGTAAAACGGGACCCTATTTCTAAAACCGTCCGTCTATTTGTCTGTGTGTCCGTCTGTGACCCAGCTGTATCTTATGAACCGTGATAGTTAGACAGTTGTTTTAACAGCTGCTATTTATTTATTTATATATAGATAGATACATAGAAAATAGAAAAAAAGATGCATTACCTACTAAAACTAAGTAACCTCCAAAAAGTTTGTATACCGTCGCGAATGACGGCCGTACTAAAAATTCACACTAACCACATAATAAAAAACAAGTGATTTTTTTTTTCATAACAAGGCTGGTTATGAAAGGCCTTACATTCTGCCAATTAATCTTGGGCAAGGACAGTGTGCCTTCTCATTAAGTTGGCTACTTAATACTATATATATGGTACGTTACTGTCATTATGTTTGTCAGGGATGCATATTATCTAACTAAACTAAGTCTTTGCACGTGACTAAAGATGTCTTTCAAAGGTTAGTTTGATGTGAAAGATGTTTATCATGTTGCTAATGAAAAGCATAGATGAATGGCGATGTTTATTATAATTATAAATTTGTCAAGGCGGTGGAAAGGTATTTAAATTAATTACCTATGACGGACAGGGAGCTTAGGATAATCAATCACATGCTTATGAGAAAATGAAGAAATACATTTTGTGGTACCAGAAACTACTCGTATTACTGATATATCTCCCAGAAACGTAACTTAAACAGTAATTTGATCTTCATATCTTAATCACGTTCGCTGAAAGAAGTATAAGCTGGGCATAAATTAATTTACCAACCCATTACTGTAGTTTACCAGGTCATCATTTCGTACTAGGTATCTAACCTGGTCGCGGGACTTACGAATTACCGTGACCCCGGTACGTGAAGGGCTATTGAAGAACACCGTGGATTTTAGTCAGTCAAGTCTGAGAGTCCCTCCCGCCCTGCTCTGGGTGGAAGGACTCATTTGATGATTTTAACACGCTAAAAAAAAAGTAGGTACGTAACCTAGTAACATATTTTACTATCAAGAAATTATTAATGCTTTAAAAATCAAAACTCAATAACTAAAAAGCTTTCTTCCAATTTCGCAAAATGTTCCATCTTTAAAAATAAGCAAGCACATTAAAGTTTCAATAAAAGAAAATATTTCTTTCAGTCATCTTTTTTTTCGTCAAAACTTGAAAATATTCATTCGTGTTTTAATTAAGAACTTAATTAAGCTTGAACAAAAGAAATGTTCAACTTGTAAGTTGTTTTAAAATGTCTAAGTAAACATTTAATAAATACTTCTAAAGCTGTAAATAATACTGGAAAGTGAAATGTACCGTTTGTAGAGAAATGCAGAGAGTATCTATTTATTTAAAGAGTACTTAGTTCGAGTGCAAATGTTCAATATTTGTTGTTTATATTTTCATAGCGTGTTTCAAACGTTTGAGTGTTCATAAGGTGTTTATTTTTTACTTTAATACTTACATGGTGTGAGTGACATCGAGGAGCAACTTTTCAATGAATTTGTTACCAGATTGCACCACGTATCCAGAAAAGTATGATCATTATTTAAGTGTGATACAAACTAAAATATTCCCTGGTACCAACATCGTAATCGTCTAAAAGTCCACTTCATCACACACACATAAAACTCCTACTTCCAAATATATAGGACATGTAATTACTTTTTTACTATTTCAATGTTTGTCCCATAGAAAAGTGGTACACTTTAATGGTTTCTACATTTTTCTGGTACACGCTACAGAAGTCCTACCAGTAGCGTCGCTAAACGCATACAGTCCGAATCTCTTTAAAGTTATAGTGAACAGAATTCTTCTTGGTAAGGTCATTCAATCGTAGAATTTGTCCGTATCACCTCTGACCTAGACTAGAGTTAAGTGCAAATTCATCAAAAAAAATAAAAGAAAAAAATACATCAGCTGTTCTCTATATTTTGGCACGTTCATTGGCGTAGGTAACTAAGTCTCGTTTAATATTTTGTGAAAATGCAGAGATTTTTCGGATACAACCTTTATTTGTTTATACATTTTAAGCTATTGCATAGCTTTTTTCGAGGACTCTGAGCGCGGCGACTGAATCAAGAAATTCCGTAACGAAAATAAACCTAACACAGTCACTGTCACATCTGTGATGTCAACGTGAATGAATAAAATTTGAATGAATGATTTTTTTCATTAACGTTTCACTTGATTGACGTGTTTAACCATAGCCTAATTAGTGGAGTAACTTCCCATAGAGTAACGATTATAGTCTCGTAAAATATTCGCGGTAGGCTTTTTTTTTAATAAAATAAATAAATAATTATGATTGCATAAGTTGATCAAAAATGCTATGCAACTGCTTTGCGGCAGTCCCCGAGTACCACAAGTATTTTTTTTTATACTTTGATTATTTGTATGGTCATACAGGGTGAATTAATCAGTGTTGCTTCCTAGTCAGTGAACCAATTAAGTTTCTACTTTGTCGCTGTATCCCAAATTTTCATGTCGTTCAATTACTTATTTCAATTGGATCATTAACAATGTTTCGGGGAACACCTGAGTCTGCTCAGTGAAGTGTTAAAGTTAATCATAGTCCCTTTAGAAAATGGGAATTTTGGAAACGGCGACTCTTAATTTTAATTAAACTTGAATGCCACTCTAACTTATCAATGTACAGTCTTTTTAGCTTATGAACTATCTCATTATATAATGCGAAGTCCTCGCTTCATTGATTTAATTAACCTCTCGGGCGCGTTACGTACATCCGGGTGTACATAAGCGAAAACGCCCCAGCGCCTTACGTACACACGTCTGTACATAACAGACAGTCGCTCATTGGACGTTGATTTTTATCATTTTCAATTATAAATCGCCCGAGAGGTTAATAATAAATCATTAATTAAGACGCAACGATACTGCAAAGGTTTCACATTTGCAGTATCGTTGCGTCACGTCGCGTTGCATCGCGTTTCGGTGTGAACTGACCGAGGTTGTATTGGCGCCGTCTACAACTTTTCACAATTTGTCAGTAATTTGTCAACTTACTACATGATTCCTCTCTGGATAAATAGATGTCGCCATATACTAAAAATTCAATTACTCATGGATTCCAGAGAGAGGCCCTAGCATGAATTCTACTTATTTGGCCGTGCAGCGTACTTGAAGTATTCCAACGTAAAATGTATGGAACATGAAAAAAGCGTCTCTAGTGTACAAACGAGGAACTGTAAGCAAAAACGCACGTGTAAACGCAGCCACAGAAGAAATTCCTAGTGTGGCAACATTAGAAAAAAAAAGAATTTTGTCCATCAAATGAACGTCCAACTCCCTGTCTTCTTTGCGTCACAATAACGTAAGACTCGTGATAAGACCTCTGACCCTGATTCCTGTGTGCCCAGATATCTGATCGCTAAAGGTAAAGAAAAACTACAGAAGATGCTAAACGCCTAATCAAATTCAGATCAGGTTCAGTAAGATTGTCATTCACATACTTGTGACAAAGATAAAGCTAAATAAAATCTCAAAGTACCTTTTTAGAAACAGAACATCAGATCATGTAACAATAATAGTAGCAGTTACATTTCACCTAGAGATTCGCAAAATAGATTCGAATGTCCAACGACGGTAGTTACGGACCGTCAAACGCCCAAAAGCCGAACAATCGGTCGTTAGGTCGACTAGGGTATAGCCTATCTGTTCCCCAGTAATTGGAATGTAAAGGTCAGTTGCCATTTGCTCCGCGTAAAATACTAACATTCCCCTTTTGGGGATCGTAAAAGTTCAGCTAAACTTGGTAAAAAAGGGATTAGTTTTCTTTACGTTTTTTGTTACTTACATAAAGAAAATATATTTACAAAGATAATAATGTTAAACACGTGTTATTCAATTGTTGTTTATCATGTTTTCGCTTTATTTCGGTCTTAGTTCCGGCCTTGGTTTCGTACAGGTGCAATTTTCAAAATAAAATGAAAAGGTGAATGTTGCCGAGGTCGATTGCTCGAGGCCATGCTGTGGGGCGAGACAGACTGGGAAGCAGTCGCCTCCTTCTACGAAGCAGTCATGCTCGCGAAGGAGGAGGCGGGCCGCGTGACGGATTGGACAGCGTCCTCCCTCGGCCCCAGCCGCAGTGGTAGACGCCCACGGCGACGGTCGTTGGCATAAGATCTCCGGCCACCGTAGGCGGGGGCATCCGGTTGGCCAGTAATGGGCGACTCGCTGTCCGACCGTGGACCATGCCCGGGTCGACGGCGCGTTGTGTTCCACGCGCGCCTCAAAGAGTGTCAGCATAATGCCTTTAGAGTACCAAAGCCCGCCGGGGTCGCGGAACTTATTGAATTATCGTGACTCAGGAACGTAAAGGGCTATTGAAGGACTCCGTGGATTTTAGTCAGTACGAGTCTAAAACAGTCCCTGCCTTGGGTGGGGGGACTCATTTGATGATTTTACCACGATAAAAAAAAAGATGAAAGAATGTTGAAAATCGGTTCATTAGTTTTTGAGTTTAGCATTACAAATGAAATACGTAACATATATTTTCTTCATAAAATATTAATGCAGATGTAAATTGAAAGTTTTTGGAAAAAATAAATTATTGCTAAGATTGAAATATTCTTTTACTCGTTATTCCACTTCTTTCTCTATCTATCAAAATGTAAGCGTTCACTTTCACACGCCTTATCAACAATGTAGGATCTGATTTTATTCGATTTTATTTTTATTACGTAACAAGTACTTTTTAGACCCCTTTTGGTTTTAAATTCATTTGCGATTTGATCACACTTTAAACTAACTTACAAGGCAAACTAAATAAAATTATGGAATATATGTCTCAATCTTACAAAAATATTCGTAATTTAAAAAAACACCTTTTACTACGTAACAGCTGAAAGCCACAGCTGTTCAAGCAATATTTTTTTACGAAGAATTTAATACTCACACGTTTCAAGAGACATTACATACGTGAATTTGATGTCGTAGAGTATTAAATAAAATATCACTGGCGCGCCTTTAGAAAAATCTAGCGAATTGAAACCGTCATACTGCTTTTAATAGGGTTATTACAAAAATGGGCCTCATGTCGTTGGACATAATAGCTAAATTTTTTTGTCGCGACATTAGGTTTCATTTATTTTTTTAACGTGTTGTGTAATGTTTAGATTGTTTTACTAGTGTAACTTGCTTTTACTTATAAGTAGGTATTTTTCTCAAATAGAATATAACATGGGTACATTTCTCTCCAATAAAATAGCAACATTTCTATCACAAGTTTTTTTTTTTAATTTCTTATAAATATATTTTCTGCTAATATAATGTTTATCTTTTACCTGAAGCTGATCGTACGAATAAAACTACCAAAATTCTATCATTTTTATTTGCTTTAAATAGAGCAATCATCGTTTTCGTCTGATCACGATAAAATGAAGAAAATATAACACAGATTCCTTCCTATCCGTAATAATATGAGGTTTAACAAATCGACGGAGAGATGAAGCGAACAAGAACTAGGATCATTGACCCAAAGATGTGAAAAAAGGGGCCCACCATTCTCAAAGTAATCTGAATCTCAACGACTCTTGTTAATCAAAGTCCAAGGCAATACAAGAACACTTTCTAACAATTTCTCTTTTTTTCTTGGAAAAAGTATTAACTCATTTGTTTCTATGTTGAATAAAACATAAAATTAAGTCGCTTGTGTATGTCCCGCTCCGGGGGTCTAATCTCTAAGCACGAAACCCGTAGTTTCGACCATAGTTACTGACGATTTCTACGCCCCGTGATATTTTTTTTTTATTGTGGTAAAATCATCAAATGAGTCCTCCCATCCAGGGCGGAACGAGGGACTGTCAGACTCGTACTGACTAAAATCCACGGTGTCCTTCAGTAGCTCTTTACGTTCCGGGGTACTTCGTGAGTCCCGCTACCAACGCCCCGTGACATAAAGCCCGAACTAAGAATGAATGATATTACGATTTGACAGACAGCTTCTTCGAGTCCATGCCACCAATCAGATGACCTGCGGAAACTCATCTAGTCTAGAAATCAATACTTAATTAAACAAAAATAATTGACACACTTTATTACTATGCTATTTTCTCAGCTGTCCATTTGTAGGTGAAAGAGAAAGAGTGATGAAACGTAAAAATAACATTCCTGTGGTATATTATCTGACGATAATGCGAGTAAAACTATGGCCAAAAACTAGT
The DNA here is from genome assembly GCA_943136025.2 of Agrotis puta. NCBI lineage: Eukaryota > Metazoa > Arthropoda > Insecta > Lepidoptera > Noctuidae > Agrotis > Agrotis puta. Next base: position 5,100,326 of record OW964168.2, read on the forward strand.
GTTTAATTTAGTAAAATTCTCGACTGATATTAACTTATATAGGTGATTTGGTTATCACCGCCGGCGTCCGCGTCGACCGTGCCATCGGTAAATTACTTTCTAAACATTTAATTGACACTAAAGTAATGTATAGTTGGGAAAACCTTTTATAGTTCTAAAAGGTTTTGCCGTTTTGTTACCAGGCAGTATTTAAAGTACTATTATTATAAGATGAGTAAGTAGTACTTTAAAATTATTTTGTTATAAAAGGTTTATTAGAAAGGCCAGTAAATCAAATTCAGGTACTTTATTGATATCCCTCTTTGACGAGTGACTGGAGAGGCGCAACGGCGTTCTCACATCCTGCCTGGCGTAGGTCTTTCAAAGACTCGGTTGGTTCGGGAGGTACATTTTCCGAATTCGGCGAGAGGAAATGCCCAGGTATCACCACCGTGGGGCCACCCGGAGGACACGGTAGAGGTCTGTCCCACTTAGGTGAACCTTTTTCGTGAAGACGATTGCGATGCTAGCAAAGGAAAGGCGGAATACGTGTGGGAGAGGACCTCCTCCACCTCACGACCCATCAACCACGGGAGAAGCCAAGGGCGTTGGACAACGCGGGCCAATTTGTGTTTACGGAGGTCACGGGCCCGTCTCAAAGACCCTGGAACACAAAGGGCAACCGAAATAACAGGGTTGATTTTTAGTCAGTATGTTAGTTCATATAATATTTTTGATTATCGTGATGGAGACAAGGTGCCTACAATCTCTATCTTTAAGGTATAAGTTTTCTCGTCACCAGATCACGTATCGTTTATTATTTATTTCTACAATTAATTACCTTCCATTTATCACTTTTGCGAGCCGAATATAACCCTTATTAGTTGAATTTAGTATCGAATAGCCATAAATTTGAACAAATGACGCCAAATAGTAATTTGATCATAGTGTCGTTAATTGCTTAACTTGTGGGTGTAATATTTATCATCTAAACACTTATAACTGATATTGAGCATATTTTTGGAATTTAATTGGTCCAATGGTTATTGGATTTTGCGAAACTTTTAGTTCAAAGTTTATTACCCTTTTCCATTTATTTTAAGCGTTTATTTAATTAATCAACAATCTTATTTATTTTCGTTTCATAATTTAAAAAGGGACCTTTGATTCAAGTATTTGCAAAAACATTTCTTAGTATTTCTTTATTTTATGTAAGTAAAATAAAGGTGAATTATATTTGCTTTTGTGGAATTAAGTTAATTCTCAAAATTAAAGTGAAATCCACATCAATGATGTCCGTTGTCACTTCCATGCAGACTTATGCCTTTATCAAACAGACAGGCGATACCGAACCGAAGCGAGACGTCAGTCCGATAGTTCTGTCACGCTATCGGATCGCTTTCGCTATTCTGTGTGACTAGATTCAAAAAATTCCATACATTACAAATAAAAACGTCACGCTTCGCCTTCGCCCCGCCAGTCTGTTTGACAAAGGCTTTATTGATACGGAATTCACAACGTACTGAATAGAAAAGAAATAGGTTGCGAAGTGATAGCAATCCTTATTGGATCCTGAAGACCTTATTAAATCCTATGGAATAGAAAAGACGTTATTACGAGAAAATGACCTTTTATAGAAGAAAGTATTATAAAATTCTGACAGACAAAGTATATCTTAAAAGGATGAATAATTGGATTCTTGCGTGGAAGTGATGTCTAGCGAATGAGAAGACCGATTATTTCGAGGTTTTTGGGCCGATTATGTGATTCTTTTTTTGTTTTTTTCAGTAAATGCCGTTTCCTTCTTTAAAAAAATGATTATTTTTGGTTCAGTATTTTTTATTTTATGAGCGTTTTTCGATTATTGTGTACATGGACGATGTTATTTCCGGTGCTATGCATTAAAAAGATCTAGTTCACATGTTTGTTAAAAAGCATGGGATTTTAACAATAGTTAGTCTAACTATTGATTAAACAACTGACACTTTATTATTGTTTTTACTTTTAATTCCTGTCATGAATATAGATCGTATTACCAAAGGGGTCTAATTTATAAGTATAGCGCTGTAACATCAGATCGATCCCTTAGTTAGCCGTTGGGCAGATAATAACATTATGTCCAAAAGTCGAGTTGATTGATTAATTAAGGGATATTATGATTGATATGCCCATCTCAGGAGACCCTTGTTTACCCGTTGATATAGTAAAGAACCTAAATATAACCCAACCAACACTAGAGCTAGATTAAATCTTAATTGGTCCCTTGAAATTAATCAATCTGTAATAAAAAAGTCTAAGAGTACAAGACTACGAGTATTTTGTGAAAAAAAGAACAATAAAGTAAAAGTATTATTACTCAGTCCTTTCGATATAAAAATAAACTTAATGCTGTATAAAATGTACTAAACTTTAGTTTTATTGCGTGCAATCTACAGCAAAAGATTTATAGTTTGCGAAGAATTTACTTTAGTTGAAAGCATTAATTTTGTTTTTTTTTTTTATATTTTTTAAGTAATTAAAACAATGTTTTAATGTTGTAGTTTTTTTAAGATTCTTTTTAATGAGAAATGATCTTAGCGTGTCGTTAACAAATAAATACATTTTAGCTCAAAATTAAGCTTCGTGACGTCATTTTGTTAAAATAATCTTAATATCAATATTTTGAATAACGAGAGTCTTAAATTAATTAAATGTTATCACGAAATATTAATGAATCGACCTGTGACTTTAATCCTTTTAAGCATTTGATGAATCTTTTAAGTTATCGCAGATGAGATCATGTTTCGTGAGATGGATTGCAAGTTATAATCTGACAACTCGAATGAATAAATCTTAATTTTTACTGATAATTAGTCAATGTCGAATCGTTCCCACAATTTACATTAAGAATTAATAAGCCTCTTTTAAATTAATTATTAAAAACATTGCAAAAAACCACTTTCACGTTTATGATTTCTTTTTTAAGAAATTCTTTTTTGTCGCGGGACTGTGCGGTCGCGGGACTGTACGAATTACCGTGACCCCGGAACGTAAAGGGCTATTGAAGGACACCGAGGATTTTAGTCAGTACGAGTCTGACAGTACCTCCCGCTCTGCCCTGGGTCCCACCCAGGGCAGAGCGGGACTCATTTGTTGATTTTACCACGTAAAAAAAAGAAGTTCTTCTATTTATCAGCAGTTTTAAATTGTTAATATTTGCCAAAAACATACACCCTAAAAAACCTAAAACCCACATAAAATCCTAACCAATTCACCCGCTCCACGAAAATTATAATTAAAACTTTATGCGCCCAACATACGCCGACCATAGACTTTCACTGCTCTATTACTCGTAATTGGTTCGATGATACGACCACGCCAAGTGCTAGGCTACATTGTGATTTGATTGGGTATAAAGGCAGTTCACACCTACGGGTCATAAAAGGTAAGGAAAAAATACGCGTAATAAACTGTGGCGTATGTTACGAGCGGAGGCGTTTAATGGATTAGGTAATGGTTTGGGCGATTAGTTGGTTAATCTCAGCACTTTGAGAATGTGCTATGACACTTTCAAGACCCTAATGGAAAGTCACAGCAGTTTTGCTAAAAAATGATCATAGTTATGGTAATGGAGGCCATACACGTTAGGGTAATGGTTTTAACCGTGCACGCATAACTGATACATGTACCCATATTAACTGTACAGTTTTATCACATAGATCCTAGATTTTGCCTGTCGATTATGCATGCGAGGTTTAAACCATCATGCAAATCCTAACACGTATGGCCTCCACAACAGTTACTGAACTTTTGCACTCAAATATCATCTCAAAAACTTGGAAAAACTTGAATAACGTTGACATAAATAGTGAATGGTAAACATTAAATTTACTGTTCTGCATACAAATCAAGTACGTCAGTGGGTATCTTCAATTGCTGGATAATTGGTAGCATTGTCAGCTATAACCTAGCGTTCTATCAATAAACATAAACTTAATTTTGGTAAACTTTTACGAAAAGTGACATTCCTCGAAAGGGAGATTTTACGAAAGGGACATTCTACGAAAAGGACATTTTGCTATCTGTGGACATTTTGCGACTGACCCTATGTAACAACTTCAAATAAGCACGATCGTAATAGCCAAGCAATTTCACTCTACGATTCTAGACGCTATTGCCCATAACTTGCTCCCTTTATTGAAAGCTTTTACGATGCGTCAGCGGGTTACTGTGTCGTTACGTCAAAGAAATAGATCACTCCGAATGTTCTGACTTGACACCGACTTTATTATTGAAGGTCAAGTTATAAAAATATTTTTTATTTGTTCGATATCGGATGGAAAGTATCAAAACAGTCACTCCGCCTACACGATACCTAAAATTCGTTATAGTACGTCATATTGGAAAATAGATAGCGTTTGTTTTTGTTGTAATAATTCTGAATTTGAGAAAGTCATCAATTGAAAACAGGGAAAATCGTAGCTGAAAACTTGATTGTAGATTGATTGAAACAACGAAACATTTTAATGAATGAAACTTTTTTAAAGACGTTCAAGTGTCAATAAATTTTCGTACTCTTAGGTTTTAAAAATATCATAGAGCATATAGTTGAAGATAAACTACTAAACGTACTATATTATTCTTGAAATAACAACGGTAGTCACGAAAGACATTAAAGTATCGAATTCCCGGAAGACGTAAGACGGAAACTTGCCAAAACTTTCAGCGGTAAGCTTGTTTCGAACAAAGAACTACTTCAACAAGTAGTTTTAAAGTATTAACTAGGTTACGGAGAAGAGATAAATTAATGTTCCGTGCTTTATTCACTGACAAATGAGGAAATCTGCGTCGATAAGCCTATTTTCTTAAGTTACTTAGTCAGAATAGATTGTTTTGCTTTACAACTATTTATTAATCTACTGCGTTCTATAGTGTGTCATGTTTTAGTCATGTTGAGGGAATTTTGGGTGCGAAATCATCAAATAACTGTGTTAAATAAAATATGTAAAGCCAGCCTGTTCTTTCAACTGCTCTTTATAGTTATTTTGCCAGACAGACAAGCGACCATCACTTTAAAAAAAAATCTTATCATAAATATGTCTAGAAATTTTTATTCACTCGTGGTTTTTAGTCGATGTCAGGTATTTATTTTTAACTTATTGAGAAATTAGGTAACACGTGTCCTAGAACCAAAAATTCCCGCACTGGGCCAGCGTGGTGGGTGGTGGCCCATTCCCTCTTAAAGAGAGGAGACCTGCATCCCAACAATGGGAACATTACATTGATGATGATAGTGATGAGTACCCAAATAAACTTGAATAGCACTCGTATATCTACTACAGGGTAGGGCAGTGTAGGGTATAGTAGCCACATGTCAGTCAAAGCATGATTTAAACTCTAAAGACCTAGCCAATATTGTAGTTCTTTTTTTTTTATCGTGGTAAAATCATCAAATGAGTCCTCCCACCCAGGGCAGGGCGGGAGGGACTGTCAGACTTGTACTGACTAAAATCCACGGTGTCCTTCACGAGCCCTTTACGTACCGGGGTCACGGTAATCCCTTGGTCCCACGACCCCGGAGCCAATATTGTAGTTGGATTCAAAATAAAAGCGACATAATTCATCTATGATCAGATAGGCTAACAACGCCACGAGGAATGCAATGATCTGCTTGATCAGACTGCTTTATTGCTTAAATCCCCGTCAGATATACGAGCGGAGGTAACTTTCAGCTCTTGTCGTAAATTTACATACCGAATCAAAGGATCGGTTCGTTGGTGGATCGGGCACGTTCAGTATCGTTTATTGAGTATTTCAGAATTAGCTGCCGTTTCACAATTTCGGAAGTTACATTTCATGAATTCATTTTTGTGCTGTTATACAATTTGGCACGGTTGATGCAGTGGTTGCTTGTCGCGGGTTCGATTACCACATGGCACAAATATTTTTGTATGATCTACAAGTAGTTGTTCGGGGTCTGGGTGTTTGTGTATGTGAGTTTTGATTTTTGTAAATGACCTCACGATACTGGAGAAATTCCTTATAAATAAATAAATAAATATATTCCACAACTAAAGATATGTGTTTGGTCAAATGGTTGTTTATACGAACTTGAATATTGGTATACTCAATACTCAATACTCAATTCGTTTATTGCATTCCACAATGTGAACTTAGGTGGTAGGTACATAAAGATACATACAATAGTTTTGGAGCATTGTGGGCCCTGTCGGGCATAACAACATAAAAATTAGGAGGAGGGCTATTATAAATATTTGTTCACAATTTCAATTAATTAATATAATGTAGGTAGGTGGGCTTATAATTAAATGTATCACATAATTTTTGCGACTTAAATATAATTGTATTTATAACGGGAGTTTTTTTTTTTAACTTTGCCTCATACTAGGAATTTCTTCCCGTATCGTGAGTGCGTTTACAAACATAGAAACTCTCATACACATACACCCAGACCCGGAACAACTACTCACAGATAATGTAAAAATTATTTGTTCCCTGCGGGGATCGAACCCGCGACACGCTGCGCAGCAGTCGATCGCCCAGTCACTGCACCAATCGTCTCCTTTTGGAATTAAATTACTACAATTAATCAGGTATTAACAATGTATGACAGCGTCTACAGAACAATCGAGAAAAAAAAATTATGTTATCATTATTCCGGGATATTTTTATGTTTCATTTAAAACCGCATTTGCAAACAAATGCTTGTTTATCATCATTTTATAGTTGTTACATAAAGCGAATGAAATTAGAAACCGCTTGATAAAGAGCTCCGCTAATTAGAGTTAGCAGAGCTGTCTGTTCGTTAATTATTCATTAATTAAAACTGTACTATCTGTGGTTGTGGTAATTAGTATTAGCGTTTTTCAGGCTTAAGCGAAAATAAAATTATGAAAACTGAATTATATCAAGCAAATTATACATTACACAATATAATTTTCTTATTGTTATTGATGTTCAACTTAGCATAAAGTACAAAATGGCCGTTTTACTGTTGTGAAATTAAAAATCCATTTAACAATAAAATTTTACAAAATAGAATAAGTCAGACTTTTAAGAATATAGAAAAAACTAAAAATCTAAACTAACGGTCCCCGTTCCAGTTTACAAAAGCAGTTAAACAATTTTCAGTGAAAACTGAGGATTTTTCAAAATAACAACATGATTTACATTCCTGTACAGGAACCAAAGGTTTATCAATGATTTAAGTTTAAAACAAACCGCAGTGATTTTATAGATTGTATGAAAGAAAAAGGAGTTAATGATGCTGTGATGTTTGACAGGGAAGAACGGAAGAAGAAAACACAACAACATATTTATGTGGCAGGAAGATGATTATGGTTTTACCTACAAAGTTATTATGAATATAGTAACCATCACTCCGCATAGCATAGCAATGAAATATACAGAAACATAAATGAACCCGTCGGCACAGCTAGTATTTATAAAGCAAAGTTTAATTTAAATGATAATGACGAGATAACACCACAACCTTTTTACGGTCGACAACACGTATCAGAAAGGTTAACAGACGAATTTGTGCCAAATTAAATATGTTTCAACGTGATATTGTAACGAAAATACATAATTTTCCTGTGGGTAGTATAGGTACAGTCTTTTTTGTGTGGGTGGGTACATATTGCAATATATTTGCGGATTTTCTTTTTATGGTCACATTTAGCTATTTATGTTTTCCATTTAATTTCATAAAATAGACTATAGTATATTATTAATTAATAGTTTATCTATACATATAATAAAATTGTAGAGCTGTCCTCAAAGAGTGTCAGCAAAATGACGGGGCCCCGGGAGCCCCCTCTAGAGGGCCAAAGCCTGCCGGGGTCGCGGGACTGTGCGAATTACCGTGACCCTGGAACGCAAAGGGTTATTGAAGGACACCGTGGATTTTAGTCAGTACGAGTCTGACAGGCCCTCCCGCTCTGCGCTGGGTAGGAGGACTCATTTGATGATTTTACCACGTAAAAAAAAGAGCCATTCGTGTACATTGAATATTTTTTTCTTTTTGTTTTTTTTTTTTTGATAAATGCATGATTCCATTGCCAAATCTATGGTTCTTTTTTGAGTTGGCGCCTAAACTACTGAAAAATAGTCGATCATATTTTCCTCAAATATTCCTAAAAAATATGCTTCTGTTAATTGTTATTTCTTGTATGTTTTAATTTGGCGCTTAAACTAACTGAATAATAGTTATTCATTTTTTTCTATTTTTTTTCTAAAACTGCTCTTCAATTAATAGGGTATGTATTATTACGCTATTTCTCTTGGGGGAGTAGCAATGTTGTATTATGTCGGTTTTCAGTCATTATTGACATTTGTATAAGAACGGCTATTTACAAATAACTGTCAGCAAACCAGCCAGTCGTATTAGTAAACATAGCTGCTTTACGAGTGCTAAGTCCCGGAATGAAATCTTGAATTTTTCTTTTACACTTTTTGTTTTTCTTTTTTATTGGTTTTCAATGGTTTTTCTGAAAATTTTCAATAGTTCTCTAAGATCTATCTAGTTTCTCAAATTCTAAATTAATGCAAGCGAAGCCGCGGGAAAAAGCTAGTAATTATAGAAATGAAAACTTTTATGTTCTTTATTTCATCACAACTGCTCACAAAACGGTGAATGAAAACACTGCGAAATCTAATGTTTTCAGGCCTGTTCTAAAATATTTTAATACGACATCCTACAATCTGCCGTCGACAATGATTTATTACTAATTGGAGATAATTTACCATTATATTATAAACAATAGTTTGTGACATAATTAATTAACTTCGCCGACCATAAGAAACTATTTGACCTAAACTCGGCGGAAGTCGATCAATTATTACTGTCTATTTAATTTATATTCTAATCTCTTAACATCCCCTTGCCTCCTAAATATAGTGCTGGTTCAATGAAAATTTTTATAAACTCGTGGCCGAGTTAAAGAGAATTCAACGAAAACAATTGTAGTTAAACGAATGAAATACAATTTTCAGGTTGATTTTGTTAGTCTTTATTAAGTCATTGAAAATAAGACGCCTAGTACATAAATAGAAATCAGTTTCTTTGTTGAGATTTATTTAGTACGTTACACTATTTTGAATAGTTTTTTCAGTATTTTTCTTCTGGAAAAATAAATGAATAGGTGACCTATGTTAACCTACTTGGTCGCGGGACTCACGAATTACCATGACCCCAGAACGTAAAGGGCTATTGAAGGACACCTTTCACACATCACCTTTTTCACCCACATTCTCCCAACATTAAAAAAAATGATATAAAACAGTTAATGGCTAGCGGTTTCATAAACTTTGTTTAAAACACACATAAAACATCGCTATTCACCTGTGCATTTTATTGCTTTTTCGTTCCAGAATAAAACGGTAGGTAGTTCTCACCTTGGACTATTTAATTAATTACTCTTTATTTTAAAGTCTGTTTATAGAATTGCACATTCATGATAAAGTGATACTTTGTTTTTTACTAAATGCAGTTGATGGTGGAAATGTATTAATAAAACGTATCCCAATGACATTATTTTAAGATTAAAATACAAAAAAATGCTCATAAAAGAAAAACTCCTGAAACAAAAAGAATGAAAATATAATGGGACTAAATGACAGGTAAACTGCATCGAGAAACAAATCAGAATCACACAATTCGGACCAGAAACCTCGGAGTAAGCGATGTTCATACAGAAAATAAATACCGACCGAATTGAGGATCTCCTTCTTTTTGAAGTTAGTCAAAAACTTTTTTCATAATAATAGTGTAGTAGGGGAACAGTCTATATAAATATCCACAACTATCACACAACGCCATTTAGTCCCAAGCTAAGCAGAGCTTGTGTTATGGGTACTAGACGACTGATAAACATACTTATATATTTCTAAATACATACATATTATAGATAAATTACACCCAGACACGGAACAAATGATCGTGCTCATCACACAAACAATTGTCCTGGGTGGGAATCGAACCCACGACCTCCGGCATAGAAGTCAGGGTCACTAACCACTAGGCATCATCGCGTCTCCGTCTATAAGACGGAGACGCGAGGTATGATGGGAAATCACACACTTAAGGTAACGGAAACCCAATACTAACGTAGCGCAAGCACCAACAAGACTGACGGGGCCTGTAGAGGGCCAGAGCCTGCCGGGGTCGCGGGACTTACCCATCACCGTAACCCCGGTACGTAAAGGGCTCGTGAAGGACACCGTGGATTTTAGTCAGTACAAGTCTGACAGTCCCTCCCGCCCTGCCCTGGGTGGGAGGACTCATTTGATGATTTTACCACGCAAAAAAAAAAAAGCGTCAACAAGACGCCATTTATTAATGGCCGTTTGCAAATGACGTCCTGATGGTACTTGCGCTATGTTAGTGTTGTGTTACCGTTACCTTAAGTGTGTGATTTCCCATCATACCTCGCGTCTCCGTCTTATACACTGTTTCCCTACCTGAGTGTAATCTCAAATATAAGCATTTGGGTTATTCTAAAAAATGTTCTTTGGATGCAGCGGGGCTAAACAAGGCCTAACGTTTGCCAGGGTCACAACTCAGAGGTCTTTCTAAGCAAGATACGAGTTCCTTTGCAAGATAAGGTTAACTTAAGAAACAGGGTGGACTTGTAGTCAGTAAGTGTCTGATAGTCCTTGCCATTCTATTCAAAGCAGAAGGACTCCTTTAATGATTGTACCACACACAAAAAAATGCAGCAGCTAGAACCAAATGACCCATTTTACCATACCATACATAAATATAATTTCACAATCAGACTGAAATTTATAACTCCAGTATATTTAACTGTTCAGTAACTGTAGCAGTTAACTCAGCACGTTTTGCTATTATAAAATTGTTCACAGTTTACAAAGTCAAAAGTTCCGTGGATTCCGATAGGATGGTGTGAAATGCACATAAATCTCCGAGTTTAGCCGAACGATTCCGATGTTTACACGAGGCCTCACTGACAGCAAGATGGACTGTTTAATTAATTGATTTAAATTTGGAGCATTGCGGAATTCGAATAGATTGTTTTTTAATCTTTAATGAGACTGAGAGAGAATAATACCTTACAGTGGTCCTTATTTCCTTATTGTTTGTTATAAATGAGTGAATTAATAAATAAAAAACACAAAAGTTTTGTCAGTATAGGAACTTCGGTCGTGGGACTCACGAATTACCGTTACCCCGGTACGTAAAGGGCTATTGAAGGACACCGTGGATTTTAGTTAGTACGAGTCAGACAGTCCATCCCGCTCTGCCCTGGGTCTCATGTGATGATTTTACCAAGTAAAAAAAAGTAAAGGAACTTTCTTCTTTTCTGATGAGTACCTATTTGAAATTTATTAATTGTTCATATATTGAAGGATACCTAATAAAACGATCCCCGATTGTGTCAATTCGATATTTAAAAAAAAGTTAGCGAATGTTTTACTTGCACCACATTCAAATATACAGAATAAATAATAATAAACACTTCAACACGTAAATAAAACTGGCGGCTTCGCTTTTAAATCTTTCCAAAGAAGCCCGGTGGCATGGCACTAATTTAATTTTGTATGTTTATGAAACATCAAAGTTCAATTTAACAAAATATGGCACGAATTTCAGAGTTACTTAATCATATTCGTCGGTGTTTCGATTTTTCACCAATATTTTACTCCGTGTTTAAAATCCTGTTTATAAATAAAACTGTAGTCTAAAAAAGAATTACGCTTGAAAAAAACATATATGCGTGTAACACTTACGTATAAAAAATTAACTCCGAAATCACAAACAATACTCAATACTCATTTTTTTATTGCATTCCTAATGTTACAGAGATGGTAAAAACAAGTTAAAGATACAAATAAAAAATAAAATGATTATGTGAATTTGTATGAGCGCGCCAAATAGTTGGACGATCCCTACGTACAAACGGACATGCCAAAAACCGAGGTTTACAGGAGAGCGTTTTTAATGTTCAAACCGCTCTGTTATTATAGAAGTGAAAACTTCTTTAGCGGTGTTGTGCACTTTTTTGGAATGGGTAAAAAATGTTAAACTCGCGTCAGGACACGTGACCTGGTCGAAAATTCGTAAGACGGCGCAGGGTGCTAGCGAATGTTCGTGTGTGTTTATTACTATTCAAGTTTTCACTTCTGCCGGCACTCCCAGAGTGCAACCCGTTGTTTTTATTTCTACAGAGGTTCAATTCTAGAGCGGTTTTCCGCGGAGCGGTCCGTTTATAATATTGATATTAAGGTATTTACGAGGTTCTTGTAATTCCACGTAGCGTTTAGTCGTAACAATAACTAAATGCTTCAACAATGACAATAAAACGTAAGAACCTAAAAATTTTTTTTCTTTTTTTCAATAAAAATAAATCTGAAGTGTTCTTCTTTTTTTTTCAATAATGTTTTTATACTTTTATAACATTACATTAAGCACTCATGTCTGTAAACATCATATTTTATTTCAGAATAAATTCAATAGCTACTTGATTTATTCAAGCGGCAGATGTGCAGTTTGGATGCTATTGATCAAAATCTGATCTCAACTTTCAGAAATAAATTTTAAACTACAATAAGCGATCAAAATAAATATGAATCCATTACCTAAAATATGTGAAACCGAAAATAAAAGAGGTAAATGTGATGCTTACATTTGAGAAATTGTAAGAATTAAGACTACATTTATGTTATATCTGGTTCAGCCGGTCGCGGGACTGTACGAATTACCGTGACCCCGGAACGTAGAGGGCTATTGAAGGACACCGTGGATTTTAGTCAGTCATTCTGACAGTCCCTCCCGCTCTGCTCTGGGTAGGAGGACACATTTGATGATTATACCACGATAAAAAAAAACTGGTTCAGCCAAACAGTTTATCACGTAGAAACCATAGCTCATTCTTAATGCGATAGAAAGCGACTTGTCATAGCCATTCGCAAGCTATTCGCACTCATGCGCCTTAATCTGCCATATTTCATATTCAACTTTCCTTCCTTATGTCCTGCACGTGTGAGAAGTGTTTCAACTGAAATCCATTTCATTTGTGCCCCACATAAAGTGCGGTATGCTAGCCGAATAATTTGTAACGTAAAATCAGCCGCGGAACTTCAGTAGCGTACCTTCGACATAGTGTAGACACCTCTCGAATCCCAATAAAGCCTTTGTCAAACAGGCGTGGCGAATACAAAGCAAAGCGTTTTTATTTGTAATGTACGGAATTGTTTGAATCCAGTCACATAGAAAAGCGAAAGCGATCCGATAGCGTGACCGAACCGATGCGAAGACGTGGCGAAGGCGTGTTTGCTCTGTTTGACGTCGTTTATAAAAAGTCAGCTAATACAACTGTCACGCCTCGGTTCGCTGCACCCAGTTTGACTTCTCGTATCGCTTTGGACTCGGTCCGGTTCGCTAGTAGTTAAACTAGATCATATTGTCCCATTATTGAACTATAGCTATTGTATAAGCTTAAAATATTAAATCTTGCTTTGTTGCAAATCTAATTAGCCCATCAATTAAGATTTTGTAAAATAATGAAACACGTATTTTTTTAATTTTTCCATTGTCATCATCATCAGGCTATATGTCCCCACTGCTGGGACAAAGGCCTCTCTCTGTAAGAGGGAGTGGACTATAATCCACAACGCGGGCCTCAGTGCGGGTTGGTTGCTATGTCACATGTTTAATAATGTATTTTGGGTTCTAGGACATACCGGTTTCCTCACGACGTTTTACTTCACCGTTTTCAGAGCAAATAGTGATGACATTACAAAAAAATGCGATCGAACCCACAACTCGTAAGTCGTGGCCATGCCACGGGGCCACCACACGGCTATTGCCTATTATGTATGGTAGGTATGTCATGCAATCATTTTGCCTATTAGCTAAAGTTATTTCCAAATTCAAATATGATATGGAACTACATATACAAACTGTTAAACTATACAAAATATTCAATGCATCACTTAAGAGCAACGTAGATAAAATTTCCAATCATTCATAGCAATTTTCTAAGAAGAAGCCAACACAATAGACGTCAAATTACCTACGAAAGAGGAATACAAGGAAGCCGGATGTAATAAAATGACGCGTTTCTGTTCAATAGAGTTTGATTTCAATACGGAGAATATAAAGTTACATTTTGAAAACCTATACGAGGATGTATGAATGGATGCACTGTTGTTTAGAATAGAGACTGCAGTCTATGAACGTATTTCGAAGGATCTTTCGTTCTATAAATTAACATAATAGTTGTGCACTACGCTGCCAATATTAGTTTCTGATAGTAAGTTATTGTGAAGTTCTAGGGCCTTTGGCAAACAGACAGGCGAGTCCGAAGCGATAACGAACCGAAACGAGACATACCAATATATTAATATCTGTTTGAGAAAGGTTTTAAGCCTTTGTGACAGGCGTGACAAATGCGAAGCGAAGCGTTTTATTTGTAATGTATGGAATTGTTTGAATCCAGTCACATAGAAAAGCGAAAACGATCCGATAGCGTGACAGAACTATCAAACTGACGTCTTGTATCGGTTCGTTATCGCTTTGGACTCGCCTGTCTGTTTGACAAAGGCATAAATGTTAGATAATAATATTTGCACAACACAAACTTTTAAGTGCCTACAGACAGGCAGGTCAACCTACCCGAATCTGTCAAATTTTACGAATCGAACATTAACCTTCCACTATTGTTATGATGTTGAAAGTCTATTCAAGAAATTTGACGGATTAAGGTAGGTTGATGTGCTGGCGTCTGTACATATACACGCAAGCAGGATACCGTGACATCAATAGGAACGCAATAGGTAACCAAAGAAACTGTGTTGATTTATGTCATTTAAGATGATTAGTTTTATAAGCAAACATTTTTTAAATGATATACATTTTTGATAAAGTGGTTAAAATTATGTAAGATTTTTTAATGGCTTATAAGTATAATATAATAAGTTTTCTACAGGCATTTTTTAACTGTTTTTAAAGCCAAAAAATAAGATATTCGATACAAAATTAAGGCTGACCCCACATTTGGCGTGCGCGATCCTCGGGCGAGCGAGTAGCGCGCGCGACGCGCACGCGGCGCTCGCGCTACTCGCTCGCCCGAGGATCGCGCACGCCAAATGTGGGGTCAGCCTAATAGATAACACCTACGTAGAATTTTGTTTATGAAACAGTTACATTACGATTTTGTTTTATAATATAACTGTCCTGGTTCGAGTAAAACGTTGTCTCAATACCTATATAACAACGTAAGTTATGCTTGGCTTAAACCAACCCATCAACAGCCTACGAAGTTCCTGAATTCCTGTACCTTGATCATATATTCCGTTTCAGTGTAGTTTGTACATACCGCGACAGAATTCCACCTCACTGAAATTGAGGTGAGCAATGTACCAACTGCGCTGTTTAGCGTAAATTGCGCGCGGATCTCGAAACCATTCTGAATATCTCGTTCGATAATACTTCGGACCGTTTCGTGTGATTTTCCAATTGGCGTTTTGAAATGATTAGAAGAAGTACGATTGCAGGATGAGAAATGCGCTTGGGCAAAGTGATTCATCGTCAGTAATGATGAAGAAATTAAAAAAAATAATGTTGCATTGTAATAAGCTACCTGCAGTTAGCTCAGCGATCAACTGCTGCGCAGCATGTAACGCATTCGATCCCCGCACGCACTAAATATTTGTATGATCTGCAAAAAGTTGAGTCTAAAGGTGGCGGTTCGCACCGAAGACCGCGACAGGAGACCACGACAGGAAACCACGACAGGAGACCGCAACTGGAAATCGCTACCGTATCTGTCTCCTGTCTATGTCTCGCTCGCGAACTGCCGCTCATACATTGCCTAATGTTAAGTAACAGTCGCGGTCTCCTGTCGCGGTCTCCGGTCGCGGTCTCCTGTCTCTGTCGCGATGTGAACCGCCACCTTAAGTGTTTGTGTATGTGAGCTTCTATATTTTTACACGTTACCACGATAATAGCAAGTCTTAACTATTTAATACGTAATGACGGCTGTGTCGTGAATCGTGTCGAATTCAATGTAATCGTATCGTTATCTATAAAAATGCAGCTTCGAGTCCTGATTGCAGACGCATTTTTCTTGCTGCAAAAAAGGGTAACTCTAATATAGTTCAAAATTTGCCTTCTGTCAATACACATAATAGTTCCATTTTTTTTATCGTGGTAAAATCTTTAAATGAGTCCTCCCACCCAGGGCAGAGCGGGAGGGACTGTCAGACTCGTACTGACTTAAATCCACGGTGTCCTTCAATAGCCCTTTACGTTCCGGGGTCACGGTAATTCGTACAGTCCCGCGACCACATAGTAGTTCCATAATGGAACTAGACAATGGAACTACAGCATAATTCAAATGCTGAGAAGTTTGGAAAGTCAATTGAAACTGTTTTATACAGAAAGTCAACTTGCTAACAAAACGACTTGCATATACTTACGCCACAAAATCGTGCAAGAATCATAAAACCAACTTTCCCAGCACATAAAAAGATCATAAAATAACTAATGAACTGTTTTACCATTCACAGTGCAAAATGGCATAAGAATTGATCTATTTGCAAAGAACAGCGAAATATTTCAATTGCTAATGTTAACGGGAAACGGAAGGAGGTTGATGGTACCATAAATTAACCAGTGGTTAGGCGAATTTGATCAGTATGCGACAGAGACCACTTTATAAGCGTAAACGGGTAAGGTAACACCTTAACTAGAGTTAGTTGGCGATGAAGTGTGGCTCCTCTGTTATTTTGTTGGGTATGGTGCAAGTAATGAAATGTGCGATTTTCATTTAGTTTGACTACAGTTTGTTTGTGCTAAACGTAAACATTTGTTTTGTCAGAAGACTGTCTTGCGTGATTTCAAAGTTTGATTTTAAAGCTTGTTAATAATATTATTATGAATGTTTGGAGAACTTATTTTTTTCAAAGTATTTTTATAGTTTAAATATATAATTATTTTGAAACACCTTGCTAACGCTTACTTTAAATACCATAAAAAACGCCAAAGGACGCCATTTGTTAGGCTGCTCGCAAATGACGTTCTGATGGCGCTTGCGCTACGTTAATGTTGCGTTAAGTATGCCTAAAAATGTTCGCAGAATACCTAGCGCCTCTTCTTATACACTGTTCCCTTTACATAGTAAATCAAAGCTTGTAACTTGTACCACATCAGCAATAAACAACTAAGTTAGAGTCGGACAATGAGGTGGAATCACGAACTATCAGTATTTATGTGTGAACAGTCTGTTTTAGCACTAAACGACGCGTGAGAATTTTAATCAACCGTTTAAAGGATATTGTATAGACAGGCGGATTTATATGAATGGATTCAAGCTTTAATAAAATCATTTATCGATAAGCTTCCGGTATGTGTGGTCTATTAATATTTATTTTTAAACTTTATTCATAGCTGTGAACCTCTAACACGCATGTGATTGCTTGACAACGCCGCCAGTCTCTTGGGCACATTACCAGCTGTCAGCGTTGAGGATGAATTTTTCGATGCTCTATAATCATAGACATATATATTACTGTCTATAATAGTTTACTTTTTTTTTTCTACTATATTTTTTTGAAATTGTTACGTAATATGATTTAGCTGGTAAAAATGGCAATGAATTTTTAAGTTTATTATGTTACCGGTATTCGTTACGCAAGTTTTTAGGGTTCCGTACGTCTGAATACAAAAACGGAACCCTTATAGGATCACTCGTGTGTCTGTCCGTCCGTCGCTTACAGTCAATTATCTCCGAATCTATTAGACCGATTAAGTTGAAATTTGGTACACATATCAATTCCTGTGACCCAAACACAGAGGTGTGACGTGAGCAGATGAAATCTGTATATGGGGGGTCATTTTTGGGGGGGAAGGGGAAAACTACAAAAAAATTTCTGAAAACTGCATCGTGTGGCATATCAAATGAAAGGTCTTGTTGAGAAGATCTTAAATGTATTTTTTTGTAATTTTAAAATAAATAGTTTCCAAGTTATTCAAGAAAATAGACGAAAATTGACCATTCCCCCCCCCTTATCTCCAAAACTACTGAACCTAAAATTTTGAAAAAAATACAGAAATTAGTTTTCTCCTTATAGATTATAGGAAAACCTATAAGAAGTCCATGATATTAAAATAACATGGTAAATCACTCAATATTGTGCGTACCAACTTACATTTTTTTTTTAATACGTCATAAATCGTAAACCGCAATTTATCTTTCAAAGTTACAACCAACTTTTATATAATGTTACTTGCTGCTACGGAACCCTTTAAAGGCGAGTCCGACTCGCACTTGGCCGGTTTTTTAGTGTCGTAATTATTTCCATAAATATATTCCTCGCCAGCGACTCAAATTCTAACTTAATTAACTGAATTATTCGAATACAAATTTTCAGTATTGTCGCCTTACGACGCGTCGTGTGACGTCACGTTGTGAACAGACCCTAAATTCAATATTTTTGTGAATTTAATACTAAGTATTGCCATACTGAGAGGCAACGCCGCCAGTCTCTTGGGCACATTACCAGCTGACAGCGTTGAGAATGAATTTTTCGATGCTCTATAATATGTAGTTGAGTTTAGTTTTATTTTAATTTTGTATTTTTATATTTATGTATTTTAGCTTCTTAAATTTAATAAATACAAATTTCAGCGATTTAACATTTTTAATATTAAGAATTATGTTAACCACGCGTACGTATAAATTCAATAAGCTGGGGAAAGAAAATCATGCATATAAAGAAAGATTTTACCTTAAGTGGTAAGAAAATCTTAAGCACTTTCTTTCGAGAGTTTTCCTTTGAGAAAAAGATACTGTAATATTCCATTAGCACTGTTTTAGATACGAAAATAAAATCTACTAAAATATAACCGACCTAAGGCACATACGATTTACCTTCGTGCATATTTGAACACTACCTTAAAGTTAATCGACTCGGGCACGCCGCAATCGCGGCTGTAAGACCCCTCTTTGAGGAGTGGCTTGATAGGCGTCACGGCGTCCTCACCTACCGCATGACGCAGGTCCTCACCGGACACGGAAGTTTCGAGAGGTACCTGTGTCTGATAAGGAGGGAAGAAACGCCTGGGTGTCACCACTGCGAGTACCGTCCGCCGCTTGGGCAGAGCACCGCCGTGTCCTCACGACAGCGATAGGCGGAGACCTCTCGCGCCCGGCTTTGGTCGATGCCATGCTGCGGGGCGAGACGGAGTGCATGTACGAAGCAGTCATGCTTGCGAAAGTGGAGCCGGGCCGCGTGAGGGAGAGGACAGCGTCCTCCCTCCACCTCAGCCGCAGTGGTAGACGCCCACGGCGACGGACGTCGCCAGACGATCTCCGGCCACCGTAGGCTGGGGCATGCGGGCAGCGAGTAAAGGGCAACTTGCTGTCCGACCATGGACCATGCCCGAGTCGACGGCGCGTTTTGTTCCATGCGTGCCTCAAGGAGTGTCAGCATAGTGACGGGGCCTGTAGAGGGCCAAAGCCTGGCGGTGCCGCGGGACTTACGAATTACCGTGACCCCGGTACATAAAGGGCTATTGAAGGACACCGTGGATTTTAGTCAGTACAAGTCTGACAGTCCCTCCCGCCCTGCCCTGGGTGGGAGGACTCATGTGACGATTTTACGACGTAAAAAAAGTATATTGGTTTCATTTTCATCTTGTGCGTGTGTCTCGTCATATTCAAACGGAGGGCCTAGCCTAGAGAGGTCTACTTATTTGACCGTACAGCATATTTAAAGTATTATTGTATACGACGTAAATATTGTATGAAAAATAAAAAATCGCCTCTGATGTACGAACGAGGAACCATAAAAAAACGTTAGTCCCCTTGTACTTTACGTCACAAAAATGTGAAAACTCATGATTAGGCCTACTCGTCATACTTTGCGTCTATGACCAGATGTTTGAACGTGGATGAGACGAAAGGAGTTTGTGAGTTTATATTTTCTGCCTACCTTTTCTAAAATATACCGTTTGCACTGAAACCAGTACCTACATCATCAAAAAGGTTTTATTCAGGAAGTACAGGCGTTATTTATTTAAGTGACCAAACCTCTCACCTGGTTCTACCGCGGACCTTACATTTTATGAATACAGATGAGGCCGTGAACATCAGAACATTGTCGATAATAACACTTAAACATTTGTAAATTTATTTTCAGAATAATTAAGACCCTTCTCAGAGTTATCGAATGGGCCATATTACGGTAGTCTATTAAATCGCGTGGGCGATAAAAGTATGCAATGAAAAAAAGTATTTCTTTTTGCCATGTTAAACTCATAAAATGAGTCTTCCACCATCATCATCATCATCAAATGAGTTCTATCTTCTGTCTTATGTATGGAGGAAACTACGTGTTTTTCCTACTCCTCCACTATTCTTTTCTGATTAATTTCGTTGCAGGATCCAAGACAAGTAAATTCATTTTCCAGGACACGTTGAGCTTGATTGTCTCGGCGCCACGATGTCACTGTTTATCCTGGCTTTCAGGAGTTGCAGTGGTTTAAAAATGATGTGGTGAGTTTGTCCCAATAAAAACAAAATAAGTCCTTCAGCACTGTGTCTAGAAGTACTGCCTTCTGAATCAGGCGCCTGATCCAGCTGCCAAGCGAGAGCCACCTCAGATGTTGTTGGAGGCTCTTGGCAATTAAGCCATTGGCTGACACGACTATCGGCACAATGACTGCCGTATTCACGTCCCACATGTCAACCA
Source organism: Agrotis puta (assembly GCA_943136025.2). Lineage (NCBI taxonomy): Eukaryota > Metazoa > Arthropoda > Insecta > Lepidoptera > Noctuidae > Agrotis > Agrotis puta. Next base: position 5,121,023 of record OW964168.2, read on the forward strand.
CCTCAAAATAAGTCCTTCAACACTGAGTGGATTGCAAGGGACTGTCAAATTATTTCGGTACTGACTAAATAACGATCAAGTTCTTTCTCATACATTTTACATTTCTTTATTTTATTCACTTTCAAAGAAAAATAATGTTTTTAATAACATCTAAACAACCCAAAACTAAGTTGGTACTTAAATCCTATGAAAAAGTTTTTGTTTTCTTGAAAGGAATAATGTAAAGAAAACTTCAACATAAAAGTCTAACTAAATGACTTATTCATGAAAAACCTTTTTTGTCTGTAGGAATAGTAAGTACCTACCTAAATAAGTGATAATCCTGAAGATGGATTTATCCGAAATCTCAATCCAAATTGCGTTTTTCTGTTTCGACCTCTCGAAGACTTGTATACTAATCAGTCGATGGTTGGTTAAAGACGTAAATCGGGATCAAGATAGCAATAAAGATAGGATATTAATTTCCAGCGTTAATAAAACACAACTTTTATCAATAGATATCGTTCGAATTCGAACACTAAAATATCGAATGCTACGTAATAGCCCCTAAGTTCGCAAAACGTGCTTTGCGTACAAATAAATAGATAATTTCCGGAGGACGCCGCAAGCGTTTTACATAATAACACAATAAACATATCACTTGATACAGATTTGGTGAATAATATCCTGCAGCTGGCAGTAAATTAATTGTAAAACTATGTGCATTACAATTAATTTGAGGGTTTGTATAATTTTCAGAATCTACATTAAAATGCATTGCATTTCAATTCGGAATGCTCGTATTAAAGTTTGTAACAACCTGTATTTTTAACGATGTCATCAAAAAAGACTGTGAATAAAGCAATGTCTAGTATTAGTTTTTATTTTTTTATAAAAATAAAAGACTTGACACGTACAAAAACAAACTTTCGATGACTCGTTTAACCCTTAACCAGGAAGATCAAGGTCTTTTCCTAAATATAAACTTTCTTATTCTGCAAGCTCTATGATTAATCTGTTGTCAATCTCATGTCAAGTCACTTGATTGGTTCTTATTATTTCCGCAAACCAATCACTGGCTGTCTTCATAATAGATTACCATTTAAAAATCAGCACGAAGAGGCCCAACCTTTGGTGTTTACATAAAAGGTTTACTAAGTTATTACGATGACAGATTTCTAAATATTTATCTGGGTATAAATCCATTATCTCGACGTATTCAGTATCAACAGAACCCTAATGGGCCTACCACACGCACACCATTCACCACAGTTTTGCCTGCGCAAGCCCGGCCTGGGCGTACTTGCCTGTGTGTGTGGTTGGGCGTTCAGTGTTGCCGACCGTCTATTGTTTTTTCATGCGAGAAGCTTGCGCAGGCAAAACTGTGGTGAAGCTTGTGCGTGTGGTAGGCCCATAACCATTTTCCATTAAAACCGCAGTCACAATCGTCCACGCTGATTTCATCATACAACAGAGTATTCACTGTAAATATTAATTATGTTTTACATTGATGTGTGACTTGTCTGAAGAAGTCATTAATTCATCGATAATCCCTTTTGAGTTATTTCATTTGTTGCTGAAATGTAGGTTTGCCAAGATTTTGCCTTTGATCTTTATGTTTATCTAGAATTCAGAATTATTTGCAGCTGTTATGTAAAATGGATGGATTACAGTAGGATCGGACAGGCTGTCATATACCATTAGAAATGTTAGCCAACATTGCTACGCTGCACTGAGAAGCTACGGACCGTGAAGGAGATGGCGGGATGAGCTGGACAGATATTACTGCTGAAATTTGCATCGAATCTAAATATGAGATTGTAAGCCCAACGAACTATGGCTATGCTTGGAATCTCTCTGAGTGATCGATTCAGAAATGAGAAGACTCGTAGACCTATCAAAGTTGCTGTCATAACTCAACGAATTAGCAAGTTGAGATGGCAGTAAGCAGGCCACATAGCACGCAGAACTGATGGCCAATGGGGCCGTAAGGTCCTCAAAGATCACCGGCAAGCGCAGTGTAGGACGTCCACCTTAAAGGTGAATGACGATCTGGTGAAGGCCATAGGAACGCAATTGGTGCTAACCACTCCTAACCTGTGCTATTGGAAATCTATAGCGAATTCATTAAAGTTATAATATTGGAACAGATATTAAACAACTATTAATAAGTTGGCATTGGCATATATACAACATTGTAGCTTAGTTTCCAGGAAAAGCGAAACAAGAAAGATAAACGGATAGGGTTAAAGTTCCAAGAATAAGCGATACTATAGTCTCTTTTATTCGTTGGCCTGAACTCTGAACGTGGGTTAAAGTACTAATACTCTCTACTGCTTGTACAATTTAATTCTGAATAAATGTATTAGGAAGCTTGGTTCTATTTCATTATTAAACCATTCATTTCTTCCGCATGGAGGGCAACAGTCATACAATACGATCATAATCTTTTTATTCCCAGTTTACTATGTATTTGTGAATTCTACTGGAAACTATATCGAGCATGTAATATAAAAGAAATCATTAAATGGTCCAATCCAAATCGTAAAATCTAAAACTGAAGTAGATAAGTCTTGTTTATTCTTATTGCTTTATTTATTTCTTAGATCGAAAACTTCAAGGAGTGTCAGCATAGTGACGGGGCCTGCAGAAGGCCAAAGCCTGCCGGGGTCGCGGGGCTAACGAATTACCGTGACTCCGGTACGTAAAGGGCTATTGAAGGACACCGTGGATTTTAGTCAGTACAAGTCTGACAGTCCCTCCCTCCCTGCCCTGGATGGGAGGACTCATTTGATGATTTTACCACGATAACTTCCCAATAAGTTAACAATTAAGTCTAGGCGCTTTTCGGGAAAACAATCGTCTAAAATTAAATAGCTAATACTTATCATATTTCTTTGTTATAAGTAAAATCTATTAATAGTAATATTATAAAGCTGAAGATTTTCACTGCTTGAACGCGCCAATCTCAGGAAATACTGTTTCGAATTGAATCATTGTTTTTGTGTTTGATAGTCTAAATATAGACAAAGGTTATATAACATCACCCTACAAACAATAGGAGCTGAGCACGTAAAACCACCGAGGATAACTAGTTTTATGTCATAAAAATATTAAAGAGATAAAACGTCCTAAAAGAGGTAAAATTGTTTTGGGATTGGGTATTCAATTTTAGATCAATCTTGATAAAACATTGAACTATATTTTTTTAAGGCTCAAATACATTATTCTCTTGGATATAACTTGGATCATTTATACCCAATTATTTAAAACGTTAAACAAATTGAACACAGTCATTCAAGTTGCACTGAAACATTGTTCCAAAAATTTATTTAATCTTTAAAGTATGTACATTTATCTGGATGGTTATTTATCCAATAAAATTATAATGAATGGAGCATAGTTGTGTGCCGTATGTTTATTCAGTTGGTTTGATCTTTCTAGATAAATAAACGTGGCCTAGCTTTCCAGAACTATAACCTAGTACTTTCAATACAAGCCTTAAGATTTGAGTGGTTTCATGTGTTTACATAATTATTTAGTCTGAAATAACAAGAAATTCGGGTTTCCAGATCACGTCTATATACTTGGGTAAACTGTATTAACTGATGTTATGAAGTAAATTAGGTTTTGGTTCTTGTTTATACCTGTAGGTAGATCTTAATCAGGATTTTTTCACATATTGAACCATATAAAAAGTAAGTGTGCGTTTGTTTGTTACCTTTTCCCGATCATCCTAACATTTTGCATTAAATAAATTTAGGAAAACATAAATAACGTTCTTATGATAACTGGCCTTCAGTCATGTGTCATCAAATTGTTAGTTGTTTTTGAATAATAAAATAACAAGCACCTATCCTCACTTTCCACATTTATAAAAGTAGTAAGATAAGATTCGTCTTCGCCACATCACAAACTGAGCATGTAAACACAATTGCTCAGTAAATCCTTGCGAACGGAACCCAATCATCGGAGGGTTGTACCTCAGTGTCCGTTTGACCCCGTCCCCTAATATTTATCTTAACCGATTGAGACCTTGTTTAGAATCCGTCCATATTAATCTTCCATCAAATTGGGATTTAGATAGATCTTGATGGATTGACTACCGCTACAAACAAGATTGGGACTGTGAAATATTGAATTGAAAATGATGGGATAGGATATTGATGTATGGTTATGACATCACATATTGTTGTCCTTTATATGATTTAAATTCGATTTTGAGAAATCTCAGTTATATTAAATTTCAAAGCGAAGGGCAGCGCGAATTAGACATTAATTACTTTGTAAATACGCGAATTCGCCACTAGCGGCGCCAAGTGGCGTGTTTCAAACAATTCTATGCATTTGATCTTACTGCTCGCAGCGGCAAGGTCGAGAACAGGTCGTAAATATCCTATTCCAATTAAGTTCTTCCAAATCGTTTAACTTTGAATTTGAATAGTTCTCCCGTCAATCACCAAGTTCTGGAATAACACTTTCGACGGTATTTGTGTAGGAATCAAGATACAGGTTGTTACGTAACACGACAAGGGTCCAATGATTTATGCTCATTCACTAATTGATATGAGCGATAGGGTTTGATGTCTATTAACAAAACATCATCATGATCTAGCTAGAAAAATCCTATTGAAAAAAAAATTATGTACATTGATTACTTAGTTTAAATTGTTTTTTGTTGAACATTATTTCGTCACCTTTTCATAGAGCCGGTTTTATGGTCTATACATTGCCATGATAGTCGTCTCACTAATATTTTAAAAAATCTGAGTTTGTTTGTAAAAAGTTATCTCTGGAACTAATTAAATTTTGAAGTTTCTGTCTTTTCATTTATAAATTGTACTTGTGCTTCCTGGGCGCTTGTAATATAAAGAAGTAGATGACAAGAAAAAAACACCAATTTGGACATGAAAAGGTTTAAAGGAATCAATTTGTACTGAAAATTCTCGTCTACTTTTTTGATGATGTTTACTTAGTATAAATAAATTCGCCTGGAACAAGCCCTCTGGGTATTCACCTCGTTGACAGCGACGCTGTCACTGAATATGATGTTAGAAAGAGTAATTTCTCATCTGAGAAAACAAGTGAAAATTATCTGAAATAGCGATCTGCCTGCAACTATGAGGAAAAATAATCTTCAGCGATCTTATCTTATTATACAGCATATTTAATCGAATAAAAATGTATAATAACAATATTAACGCATACAATCGCATGAACAAACAAAGTAGCTAACAATTATCATTTTTCTGGATTTTCTGTATTGATAAAGGTACCCCGATGATATTTTTTCTCATTAGTGAATCTTGTATGTAAAGATAAATTTTAGAGAAATTCCTTTGAATTACATTCAATGGGATTTTTCTAAACCCCCACTGAATTAATTTTCTTCAATTCAGTTCATTCAAGGGGGTTGGGTTCTGACCCCATATTTAGAATCCTAATGTTATTGATGGAATTGAGCAAACTCCTTACCCTTTAAGGTTGTACAGACCAACAACAAACATTGCATACATTTATATTCTTTATTTCGACCAATACCAAAGCAATAAAGTTTGTTTTGGACACCAGCTGATCTGGGTTTAAAAACACCCCTTTAGTAGAATCATTATAACTATAAATTAAAATAAAATTCGTAAAATGTTCTATTCTAGTCTACTACTTATTTTGGCAGTCACCACCCTACTTAACATTTTTTTAAAGACAGATAATGATATGACAGTAATATAACTCGTATAATAAAATTTGTGTTTAATGTATTTATGAAATCACCAGATTTTGTATCGAGTGCAAAAATGTATGTCGCTTTGACATAAATTACAAGCAGATCCTATTCAGCTTCGTCTTATTTCCAGATAATCTAAATAGTGCAATCTGTAGAAACTCTCATGTTCTAATCCTCGTGCCAACCAGAGCCTTTACGAAAAACGTAATTGGATGAAGATGTTGTGAAGATACAGTTTCTTATACCTTACTACGGCGCGTTGTGTTCCACTCGCGCCTCAAAGAGTGTTAGTAAAATGAAGGGGCCGCTCTAGAGGACCAAAGCCTGCCGGGGTCGCGTGATTTACGAATTACCGTGACCCCGGAACGTAAAGAGCTATTGAAGGACACCGTGGATTTTAGTCAGTAAGAGTCTGACAGTCCCTCCCGCTTTGCCCTGGGTGGCCCTCGATAAATGGACTGTCCAACACAAAAACATTTTTTCAAATCGGTGCAGTAGTTCGGAGTCTATTCAATACGAACAAACAAACAATCAAATCTTACCTCTTTTTAATATTAGGTAGAGATTGCATGTTTAAAGCCTTGTCAGTTTAGTGCAAATGTTGCTACTGGACATGGTTTTTAGTGATATTTTTACTACCGACTAACTTTATTGAATTACTAGCTTCTGCCCGCGGTTTCACCCGCGTCATGTTAGGCGTTTGGCCCTATGGTCCCGTCCCGGTCAGTTCCCTTGAGGAGCACGTGGAACACGACGCACCGTGGCTCGGGCCTTGTCCTTTGTCGGACGGCGAGCTACCCATTACTCCCCGTCCGCAAGCGGCTGGAATATGCCCCGCGATTTGTTGCCCCGTGGCTGGGGCGATAGGTAGAGGATATCTTTTCCCGCACGCATTCCGACTGCTCCCCATTCACCTCGCCTGCCGCCGAATCCCTGAGGTACCTCCCGCAATAACCGTGCCCGGAAGGACTTGCGTCAGGTTGAAGTTGAGGCTGAGGACGCCGTAGCGCATCTCCAACCACTTCTCAAAGATGATCTTCCGACCGCAATTATGACTTGCCCAGGCAGTCATTATTTTATTGTAGTATTATTTTGAAACTATGATATCTCCTTAGATATTCATTAAAATTAAACGATGTCAAGGGCAATTTTGTTCAAAATCAAATGCTTGTGATGATTAACGTATTTATTTGGATAAGGATTAATATCATGTTAATGAAAATACCTTCGCAAATAATGAAGCTCTTTAAAATCAAATTTGATTTTCACAAAAAAGGTTATAGTGACTTAACCTAAAAGATAGATATATGCTCTCGCGGACTTTATTTTAGAACTTTTCATGAGAAATAATTCCGTAGTACATAATTTTTGCGTATCTTTAACCGTTTACGCAGCGCACGCAACGGAAGCTCTCGAAAAGGAATTCATTTTCCCGATTTTGAAACATTTCTCACTGCTGCTCCGCTCCTATTAGTGATAGCGTGATGTTACATAGCCTATAGCCTTCCTCGATAAATGGACTACCCAACACTGAAAGAATCATTCAAATCGGACCAGTAGTTCCAGAGATTAGCGCGTTCAAACAAACAAACTCTGCAGCTTTATAATATCTATATATATAAAAATGTTATGTTGGTTTGTGTATGCTTTAAAAACTCAAAAAGTACTGCATTGATTGAGCTGAAATTTTAGCATGATAAATAATCCGCATCAAGGATGGTTTTTATCTATTTTTTTTTTGAAAAACAATTTTTGTGCCACAGCGAAGCGGGGCGGGGTACAGCTAGTTATATATATATAAGTATAGATTTGATCAAAAATTTTGGTTTTGTGTCCACGTAATAAAAACTTTCAAAATCTATACATATAATAAATCTGTAGATGGGTCAATTCTGTACATTGAAAATATTGAAAAAATAAATAGCGGGGGGTGTTGCTGGATCGATACCAAACCCAAATATATGATTTAAAAAAATGTTGTCTGTCTGTCTGTCTGTCTGTTTGTGCAGGCATCACGTGAAAACTAACGGTTCGATTTCGATGAAACTTGGTATAATTATTCCTTATTATCCTGGGCATAACATAGGATACTTTTTATCTTGGAAAAATACGTAGAAAAAAATCTTATTTTTCAGTTTTATTCATAGACGTTGTTCTGTAGAACCGCGAACACACGTTGCATTACCCGCAGTGGATTCAGCGCCGTAATATTTATAAGATGTTGTTGTCAGAGTTACTCAATATGGGGAAATAAACCATCCACGAGAAGACCGACATCCTCGCGGACGGAGTCGCGGGCGGAAGCTTGTAATAAATAAATAAATATTCCACAACTATCACACAACGCCATCTAGTCCCAAGCTAAGCAGAGCTTGTGTTATGGGTACTAGACAACTGATAAACATACTTATATATTTCTAAATACATACATATTATAGATAAATTACACCGAAATGTCAGTGAGGCACACCAATCAACCGCTCCCAAAACCTTACTTCTTATTTGTAATGAAACTTGAAAGTGGCACAAAGGACGGGCTTTCAATCGACATTCATTTTTGAACTTAAGAAAATGTCTTTCAAATTACGTTACTTCCGACACTTTGAGGGTGCGCGCGCTTTTCTCGAAAGACGCTTTGAAGGACTCTATTATTATGATACTGCTCATCTTGAAACAATTGACAGCGCGGTGGCTGAGTAATCGAATGCTACAATGCGTGTTCGGGTTCGATCAAGTAGTTGTTCCTGGTCTGATTGTTTGTGCATGAAATTTAGAATCTTTGCGAACTCACCTATGGCACATGAGAAATTTCTAGTGCCTACGAAAAAAACACGACACACATAAAATCCTTATTAGGTCACTCAGTGCGTCGACCTCCTTTTGTAAGAAAGAATAACAAAACAACAACTATATAAGTTAGTTAGACGACAAATCTAATTAAAACCAACCTAATTCTTAATTACTACAGAAACACTACAAAACGTCTACTTACACGTTCACGTACAGACTTGCTCATCTCAAATTAAACGAGAGTAGTGTTGGCAGGCAAGACACGATGAGATTAGAAAACGTTTGACTGTGAGATCAAAGACCCACTGTATGGCGCGAGGCGTACAGTGTGCCACTAATTGCGAAGCAATTTTGATATATTTGTTGTTCTGTTTGCCCCTTCGTAAACAAGGCGACGCAAGTCTCTGTTTTCTAACGACTTTGGCATCCATTGACGCGTGCCTAAGTACGGACCTCTATGGATTTGTATTGTGATAGTCGGTTGGATATCAAAGTCGTAAGTTATTGGAGACTTGCGTCGCCTTGTGTGCGAAGGGACTTAGAGGTCTGACTTGTTCTTGGTATTAGAAAATAATGTTAGTAAGATCGCGATGATTCCCATCAACTATTAGGTCAGACAGATGGACACTCTATATAAAACACTGGTACTCTGGTGGTTCTGTGTTCCCGAATGCATACAAAACGATTCCTTTCAAAGTTAGATTGAAGAGGCTACTTCTCGGTAAAATCACTCCATAAAAGATTGTCTTTGACATAGACTAGAGTCAAGAGTCCAAAAGAAGGTGTAAGAGGACTGCTTACGAGCGCCGGCAGGTGATGATGAGTAATCATCATTTAAGCCTAAGCTTTTTCTCAACTACGTTGGGGTCAGCTACCAGTCTAACCGTTTTGTTACGTAAATCAAAACTGACGAAGATACGAGACGTTTAAAATTGTCAATACGTCACAAACAAGTGCAGTTTTCACTTGCTTCTGACGTTATGAATTTTGATGCGTCATATCTTTGTAAATATACATTAATTCAACAAAAGAAAAAATACACATACATTATTTTTCAGAACTCTTACTGACGGGCTTATTAAATTTACAATTTGTTGGTGCTGTCGACGTGCCTATTTCACTGCCTATCTGTAGCGATGTAAACATTTCAAACTTGAAAAAGAGTGCTATCCATAATTACATACTAATCGAACTATTGGAAGCAAATGTGTTGTGATAGTATGTGTGAGTGGCTGGGTCCCCAATAAGTAGTCTTGACATACAGACCTCCCCTCATAGTTCTCAAACATCGATCAGTACGTACTAGAGATTTTACGAATATTCGCATTCGCATTCGTATCCGCATATATTCGCATATTTTTAGACATCGCTTTCGTATTCGCATTCGCAAAATGAATGCGAATACGAATGACTGAAAAAAATACCAACATTTGTTACAATTCTCCACACAGTACACACTCAATTCATTTTTATCTTTCGTCTTCCTCGCCCTTCCTCTATATTAATATTTTTCAAATCAATTAGGTTCATACTTTTTCCATTCTCGTTACAGACAAGAAGTAAAAATAAGTTATAATGTTCGATCATTAAAAAGTGTTTAAGTATTTGGATTTTCTAAATTGTCGAACGTGATTGATTTAAAACTGAATACTCGCATTCGCATTCGCGAAAATTAAAATCGAATATTCGCATCCGCATTCGCGAATGTCAAAAATCAAACATTCGTAACATCACTAGTACGTACGTAAACAAAAGGAAAAGGTTACGAGTGATGTGGTTTGTTGCTGGGTGGCCTAAAACCTCTCATTTATAATGAAATAACTTGTTTAATTAAATAAATACTCAGTTATTGTTAGAGAATAAAAGGATGTACAAAAGTTCGGATAACAGTCCCATTACAGTATAAAACTTTTTTAATCTGACATACCAACTTACTTGTTTTGATGTTTTAAGCGTTGCTAGCCTGAAAATAGAACACACATAAACGTACCTAACCGAAAAATAAACAATTGAGTAAACATTATAATAATTAATTATTATTTTGGCAGGTTACACGTGACAGCGGCAGACCTCGAAGGAGATGGCGGGTCGAACTGGATGTCTTCCTTAAGAATTGGAAGGAGGTGGCGCAAAGCCGTGAACGATGGAAGTAATAGAGGGAGGCCTTTGCCCAGCAGTGGGACAGTACAGGTTAATTAATAATAATAATAGCAGGTTATTTACAATAAAATATGATGCAATTTTATTTAATACAATGGAAAAGTTACGAAGGTTGGCAACAAAGCTTTTTAAACCTTAGAAATAGAAATATAGAAAGATGCAACACTCCCCCTTGATGTCTATAAAAATACTTAATGCCTCAAACTAGAACAGAGAATTGATAAAGATGAGGCTAAAGATGGAGTGAGCTCAACCAGATGGAAGGAATTAAGGGGAGGTTGCAGTACTTTTTAGGATTTTTGAATGCCTGAAAATCTAATAAAATGTGAGATTTTTAATAAACAAAAATCATTATATGAAAATTGAGCATATCCTCAAGTAAATGGTAAAGATAGAAGTGCGATTTGGAATAATCGGCTCGATAAATAAAAATGCCGAACATGGCCCTAAAACACAATTTTAAACGCGTACTGTTAAGCCGGCTCTACACTCGAGTGTGAAGTCGCGCCGTGAATAACGCAGTGATCCGCGTGCGAACTATGTCCCTCCACACTCGCAAAGCTTCAGAGTCTTGTTGGATGCGTTTGCGGTCGCGCGCCGCAAACATTTTGAAGCGGGCCAAAAACCGACACTAATCGGGGAACGCCGCGAAGCGCGAACGCGACGCGCGAACGCCTAGTGTAGAGCGCGTTTTAAAAGATTTCATCATTGAATTAAATGCAAGTATGTTATGTCAACAGTTAGAACTTTATATTTTAAGTAAATGGTAAAAACATATTATATAACTAGCGCGCGCGACTCCGCGACTCCGTCCGCGCGGATATCGGTCTTCGCGTGGATGGTTTATTTCCCCATTTTGAGTAACTCTGACAATGACATCTTATAAATATTACGGCGCTGAATCCACTGCGGGTAATGCAACGTGTGTTCGCGGTTCTACAGAACAACGTCTATGAATAAAACTGAAAAATAAGATTTTTTTTTCTACGTATTTTTCCAGGATAAAAAGTATCCTATGTTATGCCCAGGATAATAAGGAATAATTATACCAAGTTTCATCGAAATCGAACCGTTCGTTTTCACGTGATGCCTGCACAAACAGACAGACAGACAGACAGACAGACAAAATTTTTTTTAATCATATATTTGGGTTTGGTATCGATCCAGCAACATCCCCCGCTATTTATTTTTTCAATATTTTCAATGTACAGAATTGACCCTTCTACAGATTTATTATATGTATAGATTTATTTTTCTTCAAGAAGCGAAAAACATTCAAAAATCAGGCTATTTCGCTCGCATTTTAGCGGGGATTAGGGGCGTCCATACATTTACACACTGTGTACTGCAATCTCGCCTTAACGAGGGAATACATAATTAGTTAGTTATCCTAGGGCATCATGTATAAATAATTTTTTTTTTAACGTTGTAAAATCATAAAATGAGTCCTCCGAACCTGGATGGAGCGAAAGGGCCTGTGAGAATTGCACTGACCCCAATCTACGGTGTTTCTTCGGTCGAGGAACTGTCTTATCAGACAACTGTGACCATGGAAGTAAAGGACTATCGTTGATTTTTGTCAGTACTGATCTGAAAGGCTAGGCTAAAACTCATTTGATGATTTTAAAATGATACCACTTAAGTAGCCCTTTACGTTCCAGGGTCACGGTTACCTATTTAGACAGTAACACAACCCCATGTTTGAATACTACCTGAGCCTACAATTGAACACTTAGTTCTCAATTCCCGCACGTCTCTGTCGTGGCTATAAAAATAAACGGCTAGGCTAAATTGTTTCTGAAGAGCCTAGGCCAAACGGAAAAGCTAGACTCCCCTAGAATATTTATTAGCCTCATTGGAACGAAAGTCGTGCATGGAAAGTATATGTATTTAGCTACTTCGTGCAGGTTTCACGAGTACCTTTAATGTATATGGTGAGCATGAAAAGTGATACAAGTTTTCTAAATTATTTGCTGAAACTTGCTTCTAAATATTGACTGATTAATGAAAAATCAAATCCTATTACTTTTACCGTCTAAAGGTATTGTAAATTATGACGAGCTCGTGGCTAAATAATTACAGCTGCACAGCCGATCTTCCGGGTTAAGCCGCGGTTGCCGCGGTTGGTCTGTACCATGTTGGATGGCCATCTGTCCTAGTGAGTTTCCTCCGTGCCTCGGTAACCTCGTAAAGCCGTTGGTCCCGACAGTGATTTGTAGATCTTTGACAGTCGTTACAATTAGTCAGAAGTTCTAAAAGTCTGATCGTGTTACCCAGTTACTGGACTGTGGGGGTCCAATAAGCAATCGCTCCATGTAAAATACAGATATTCAGCTGCATCTGGTTCGACTATAAGCCAACCCCAATATAGTTGGGAAAAGGACAGGCATAATTATGATGAGGTATTGTAAATTAGTAACGTCTCAGCTTTTTAAGGTTCCGTACGCAAAGGGTGAAACGGAACCCTATTACTAAGACTCCGCTGTCTTTTTGCTTGTCTGTCCATCTGTTACCAAGCTGTGACTCAAGAACCGTGATATTTAGACAGTAGACATTTTCGCAAACAGAATAAAATTGCCAATTTTTATAAGCCCCTTCGTACACAAGGCGACACAAGTCTCCGATACCTTAAGACTTTGGTATCCATTGACGCATGCCTGTGTACGAACCTCTATGGATTTGTATTGCGATAGTCGCTTGGATAATAAAGTCGTAAGGTATCGGAGACTAGCGCCGCCTTGTGTACGAAGGGGCTAAGTGTTGAATTTATTATGAAAACACTTTTATTGACCACATTAACAACAGTAATTAATTTTTCTTCCAATCAAATTACGACATGAAAACCTCAAACCACAATATCCGGTGACCGTCCTTTACATACTATTTCAGGAAGATGTGGTTAAATCGAAACACTTATTCAATGAGCGTAATGTTTACCAACACATGTTTTACGTAAAAGTCTGTTAGTCATGCCAAGGCCCAGCACAAATGCGCGACATCGCACATCAAAAAAAGTTATAGCATAAACATTAAAATTTTATGGAAAAAAATTAAGAAAAACAATTCAACTACTTTGTTGTTTAAAATCTATATTTTTTAAACAAAGACTTTAAAAAGAAGAAGAAATCCTAATATAATCTACCGTAACGTAAAAGTGATCGCAAACTTTTTTTTGATGTGTGATCGCTTTTCTATGTGACTGGATTCAAACAATTCCATACATTACAAATAAAAACGCCTCGCTTCGCATTCGCCGCGCCTGTCTGTTTGACAAACGTTTAAATGACGGACTAATTAGATTCACAATTTACTGATGCTGTGAAATAACTCATTCAACATTGAATTTACACAAAAAAATCCAATATGTATTCACGAAATTAATTCCAGTGTTCCTTGAAGCTTGTTTCCATTTATTTATGCAGTAGTCACTGATACCAGATAATATATTCACAATACAAATCCTTTGTGAATATTGCAAGCCCTGTCAATACGGCTTATTGAATTCTTTGTAACAAAAGCAAATAAGTGAGCAGTAGCCTACCCTTATAAGCCTATAAACAGAGCGTTGAGAAAAGGGTACAAGTCAGACCCTTATGACCCTTATTGCTGCTATTCTAATTTGTATACATACAGAGATTTCGTTTTAATTTTATATAAGTAACAAACGAAATTAAATATGAGGGTTGAATTGTTTCTAGTTTTGTCATATGGATGGATTCACAAAGTATTTGACCCTTTTTGTCTAGCCTATGTGTGGTCTTTAAGTCGTTGGCTGTTAAAGCAAACTTCTGAAATTGGAATGATTAGGCCTATATTTTTTTAATCTCATATTTTGGTTTGGTATCGATCCAGCAACACCCCCCCCTATTAATTTTTTCAATATTTTCAATGTACAGAATTGACCCTTCTACAGATTTATTATATGTATAGATATATATATCAGTTAGCGTACTCGTATTAACTTGGGGTTATTAAATAAAAGTGAATAAGTAACTTCTAGGTAAGTGTTCTTCACCATCGGCCACATCATTGCTAACCATCAGGTGAGATAAGCCTGCCGGAGTCGCGGGACTCACGAATTACCGTGACCCCGCTATTGAAGAACACCGTGGATTTTAGTCAGTACGAGTCTGACAGTCCCTCCCGCTCTGCCCTGGGTGGGAGGACTCATTTGGTGATTTTACCACGGTAAAAAAATAAACCATCAGGTGAGATAGTGGGCAAAAGACACTGACGAGACATTCTTTAAATAAAAATTAAACAAACATAGAGTATTTTACTGAATCAGTTTCAATGGAGTCTGAACAAACATGTTTCATTGAACAAGTCTGTACACAAATGTCATCGCTTCAAAGAGTCTAATTCCGAAAACGGATATCAAACCTCAACAGTGTTTTTTGACAAAACCGGTTGTAACTGGATATAACAGGATATTGCTGTTAAAATAGATGTCAAAATAGTATAGAGTTTGGGACGAAAAGACCCCTCCACAGCAACTGGACAGATTCGCAACTGGACAGAGGGTGTACACTGGTTACTGGTCAGTCCATGGCACAATTAAGCCTTTGTCAAACAAACAGGCGTCGCGAATGCGAAGCGTGACGTTTTTATTTGTTATGTATATAATTATTTGAATCCAGTCACATAGAAAAGCGAAAGCGATCCGATAGCGTGACAGAACTATCGGACTGACGTCTCGCTTCGGTTCGGTATCGCTTTGGACTCGCCTGTCTGTTTGACAAAGGTATTAAAGTGGCATCCACTTTAATTATATACACTACCAGTTGGAAATATGGACGTTATAATAAAATAATAAGTAAAGAATCATTTTCTTCTTTATTATAAAAAAGAAAACTTAATTAAAAATAAATAAGCCTTTCTTTTCGACTTTTTTAATGATAATTAATTAGAATTTTAGTCACGCTCTGGCAGATATGGTAGGCTACGAATTCGTGTTTCCATGATATTGAAAAGCTAATTACTTGCGTGTAATTTCCCTACTGATTTTGTTATATAACCAGAGTAAACTTTACACAGTAGAGTTGATAGATTTATTATATGTTGTCATGAGAAATACGAATAGTTCATAGCGTTGCTGACGGCTTGTAACGGCTTTTGTAACTTTAATTAAAAACTAATAACTGATCTCCGTGGTTTCACTCCTACTGCTCAGCTCTTTTTGGTTGTAGCGTGCTGTTATATAGCTTATAGCCTTAACCCGTGAGAAGGCGCGCCTCTATTTGTTACATGGATAGGCGCGCGTGAGCAAATTGCTCACACTACTTTAAATGCTCATATTTCTAGTTGGTCGGTAGTTATTGACTTGTAATGGATTTATATGAATAAAACAAGGTTTAATAAGTAAGAAAACAAGTATTTTTATTAAAAATATGTCACATAAATGTAACTTCTAAAACAAATAACGAATTAACTAATTTTTATTTTCTAATTTTGTCAGTCTTCATTCAAATCTCTATAAAAAATCTTACAAAACAAAAACTTAAAAAAATTACTTTTCCATGTAATCTGGACAAGTGTGTCTCTCAAAACAAATCGAACACATATATGTAGCATGTTCGATGCAGAGTAATTGCTTGCACATAGTGCAAGCTTTTTTTTGTCCATCTATTCTTACGTCTAGGGCATATAGAACAGAATCCGCTTGGCCTAGGCTCTGAAATAGGACTAGGAGCTGGCACAAATCGCTTCATTAGAAACTTGAGATCTGACGATATGTTCTTCATGCAAATTCGGTGTGAAATATGTGGTTTTACCAGCTCAAGCGCCACTTCTTTTAGGAATGTACGTCTTTCAATCAAAGTTTTGGTGTTAGCTTTGTATATTATTTGGGCATTGATTCCAGGTATGTTCAAAATGGAAAAAAAAATAAGCGCATTGGCCACCGTGAAGTAATTCTGGCAACAGAATAATCCTCTTTCTTTTGGTCTACTACATCCACTCCACCTTTTGAAATGTCAGCTTCCGTTTCATCCGAAGATTGCTCTGTATCTGTTGCATGAGGGCTGCAAATGTTAGAAGCGTCGCTTTCTATGATGTCAACACGATGTTGTTCTCCATCAAGGTCCGCATCCAATGCTTCATCACCGGAATCCTCTTCCAGCCACGAACAAATTTGTTCTTTGCGTTGGTCGCCCATTTTACGCGTGTGTTGGTAGCTAAAAACAAAAAAGATTATTATTAAAATATTACTATAGAGTATTTATGTAATAATTAACCAGTTTAATATAAATAAATAAAATAATATAGTCTAGAAAATACAATTATACTTTTTAATTGGAAAAGTAAATACTTACACGGATGGGCGCGTGATGAGCAAATTGCCGCACGATGGTACACGGCCTCCACAAACACTTAGCTGTGCAGTTGCAACAGGACTGACCGGCACGCGAGTTGCGTCACGGGGAGAGGGTGAATAGTTAGGAAGGTACCTAGGCGCGTGAGACGTTAGGGCGTCGGTATCACCAAAAAATTTAGCTTTGAATTTTTCTGTGAGCAAATTGCTCATAGCGCGCCTTCTCACGGGTAGATATTTTTTTCAATTCGAACCAGTAGTTCCTGAGATTGGCGCGTTCAACCAAACAAACAAACTCTTCTGCTTTATATAATTATATATATATATAGTAATAGATTTAACTTTTGTATAAGGCTTTAATTAATGTGGTTACGTAAAGTGGTTATAGATTCATATGAAGTACATACCTATTGCTGACAGGAATACATCAACCTGTAAATAAAAAATAAAATTAATATTAGAATAATATTTAGATCAAAAGACAATGAAGGTTTATAAGTAAAACCTACTTTTGTTCTGTTGAAATTATTTTAAACAATAAGAAATATTTACTAATAAACTTAATGGTTTTATTTTGTGATCTTTGAAAAACATCGTGTTCTATAAAACATCGTAAATCGTACCTACCAGAACAAGTCGTCTGTAGCTACAATGTACAGATTTTTATTTATTTTTCACTCAAAAGTGATTTTGATCGATCATCAGTTTGACTTTATCATTTCAATGAGTAAAAAAAATACACAACATATATAGGTTTAACATTCATATAAAAGAATAAAGAAATGTGGTCGGTGCAGCTCTCTAGGGAAGTTTCCCGGCATGATAAATGTATGTATCACATGACAGAGCCATTACTAAAAATAAAAACATTACTATCCGACCAAGATAAGAACAAATCTATGATGACGCCATATTATATGTCGTGCATACATTTCTAACACTTGCACGCTTTTGTTTACCATAAAAAAAATAATTAAAACAAATATTTCTGCAAATTGATTTGCACAATTTTTTTTTTGTGAGCATACTTTTCAAGTGACAGTTGACGAATGGAGGTCATTGATGTTTTTATTCTTATGTTGGTAACATATTGCGTATTGACATCTTATAAAACAGGACACTCGGTATTACGAACAAAGTTTCATTCAATGGTAAAATAAAAATAAAAAGTGTACAAAATATATTTTTTCTATCACATAATGTGACCTTTATTCAATGGCCTTGTTTTTCACTTTATTCTTTGAAAAAGTAAATGTCTGGAAAATCACCTGCAAATACAGGGTATGTGAATTATTACCGTCATATATTGATAACTGGACCCGCTAGGGATTTCACAAGATGTAAGGAATGAATATTTCAGTGTATGAAAGTGACACGTGCTTCGAATTTGAGTGTTAAGTTAGTAAAAGTTGGGACAGAATATTTGTCATTTATTGACGTAGCTTTTGTAACTAATACCTATTAAAAATAATAATCATTTGAAAGGCTGAATAAAAACCATTCGATCGACGGACAGACCAAAGAACTTAAATTGTTGAGACAGACTAAATCTGGGGGCACGACGTTGTGGAACACCTTTGGACAGTTAATGATCGTAATAAAGACTACTGATGAATTAAACAACCAATCATTAAGTAATAATTTATTTCATAATAGTCACAAGACATGGACGAACATACAACGATATGTTTTTAAGAAGAACAAACTGAACCCTACACACTATTGACAAAGGCATATCCATAGGCTAGAGCTGTCAATTAACTTAATTAAAAAATGCATGCCTTTATTTTTACTATCATTTTTCCGTCACATAAAAAGTTTTCAAGTCCCATGTATCAATATAACACATACGTGAATGAAACATAATGTGTTTGTTGTTGAGATGCGTTCATTATTAAACAAATATATTTTCTTTTGGCGCCATCTTATGTGTCTGGCAGCCTAATGTCAACGCGTCTATCTGTCATGTTTTCATAAATGACCCTTTTAAAATTATGTTGGCACTATTTTTCTAATAAGAAACACATACATTGAGTTATTTTTCTTCGCCTCATTATTTCTAGACAGTTGTCGATTGATAAATTAACTATTATTGTAAGAAACTGTCAACAATCGTTTCCATTTTATTTTTATTCATTTTACCGAAAAATTGTTTAGTCTATGGAAAACAAAGAGTCAAATTTGACACTTTATTTTTCTGAATTACATTAAGTTTTAAATGAAAGACGAAATGGTGTCAGAAATATTAGATCCATCCAACTTTTTCTTTCAAAAATATCTCAATGTCACTTAATGTCAAAAAATATAATAGGTAAGACTACAAAATAAATTGTTTACCTAAGTTAGTATAATTGTTAAGTAGGTGTCTAGTTTCCAACTGTCTCTGTTATTTACTTTGAAATAAAAAAGCGACAATTTGATATTTTTTTTATAATCCTAAGTAAAATTGAATTTGTGAGTTATGACAAATTTTTTCCTAAAAAACAATAGTATTTAATTTCGTAACTTGTCAAAACATAAATTAAAGACAGCATCACAATATTATAATAAAGGTTTTTTTTAAGTGATAGCCGATCGAACACCAGCACTAAAAACAAACAATATTTTAAACAGAGCTGGCCTCTTCTTATGCAATTAAAACTCCATTATTTTAAAGATCAGTTCAAGGTCAAAAAATCACCACGTCGATCTTACAACAATAAATTGACCGATAACTGTTCAATTACCTCTCTAAGTTTTCGTAAAGCATCCGGTCTACACTAAACTTGCATTATATTCAAACCGCTGGAGGTCAAGGTCATTGTCTGGTCTGGCTCTGGTCTGGCTCTCTCTGCATTTGGTCTTGCTGCAATGATTTCACCGAAACTCTTTCGATCCAAACCCACATCAACTTCTAAATCTAGGACTGGGTCGTTGAACTTGCCCTACCTTCCTAATTATACCGAGGGCTCTTGAACTTGGCCCGTTAATACCGCCAGTATTTTTAGGTCGCCCTTTCGTCTTGATTCCGAATTATTTTGTATATCGTCGTGTTGCTAAGCGCATCTGCAACGCAACCTTTTCTTTGAACTTTATAGTTCAAGTGAAAATAATATTTTTCTGAGTAAGTGAGTTTGCAAAGGTACGTGTTAACCTATAAAAGGTTTTGACCCTCAATGACTAAATAAAAGATTTGAATCAGTCAAGATGAAAATTGCTATTAATTTTCTTATTTCATGAGTAAATTATATCTCATGAGCAAATGGGTTGGCTAAGATACCTAACTTTTCATCGTTTAAAAGCTTTTGACCTACCAATAAATGACAAAGAAGAAATCTTAATCGGGGTCAAGAAGAAAATTACGATTTACTTTTCAAACTATATGGCAAGGACGTATGAGAGGGTCGACGACGCGTTGTGTTCCACGAAGGACACCGTGGATTTTAGTCAGTCAAGTCTGACAGTCCCTCCCGACCTGCTCTGGGTGGGAGGACTCATTTGATGATTTTACCACGCTAAAAAAAAGGACGTTTGAGAAAATAATACTCAATTTAACGTAGCTGCTACCATACATCACCTCACTACTGGCAAAGGTCTGTCCGTTAGAATAATATGAGGCAAATAGTATTCATAACAACATCACAGACAACTACTGCCGACAAATAACTTTTTGTCTTTCATACTTTTCCGCCCATCTTACATATTTTTGCGTATGACCATAGTGCTTTATGGTAAAGGGATTTAGAAGAACTTTGTAAAATCAATATCAAAGCATTTATTTCAAGAAGGCTAGTGGGCACTTTTGAATTGTCAAAGACAAAAAAATATATAATCAAATACTACAAAATTTATGGTGTTACAGTCCCAGTCACATTAAGACATAATAACTGACAAAGTACCGTAGATCATCATGAAGATTGGAACCCTTGTTCTTACCTGTATAAAACTTACATAATTTCATATCCACTCAACCAAAAGTGACCTATGGTAGATAAATCAATAAATCTAAAATCATAAATATCATTACAATTCTGATGATCACCAACATTCGGATAGATATCAATAACTCACTCCGCGCTAACCGGGATTCGAAATTAGAACAAAATTTATTTTAGTTGCCATTTTAAAAATTTATCTTCCTACCACCGCTACCGCTCGTAAAGATATTAATGCTTCGTTTACAATGTTATACACTACTATACTGTCCCGTTAGTATATTTTATTCGAGATATATAGAATTTCGAGAAGATTATTTTTTTGTTAGGAGTCGAGTATTATTAATAGCTGCGTGAGTCTGTATGCCTCTCTGTCAAGGCTAAACTACTTAGCCAATTTTGGTGGAGTTTAGCAAAGAGGTTGCTAAGCGCGTTAATACTTTTCATGGACAAATGTTTCACAATAATCTGTAATAGTATGTGCAACTACTATTATCTTCGATCAATTTATTTATCGATGATTATTATTCTAAAATAGTGAAAAGCTTTAGAAAAATTCGTTAAAAGATTCGTTCGTGCACAAATGGAAACATAAAAATCCTAAGAGATATTTTTATTTTAGTAAATAGTTCAATAAAAATCTATAGAATCCAAGTGTCACGAACATGATCACGAAATACAGCAGCATTGTCGAATTTATCAAAATTTATTTTCTTAGTATTCTAAGAAAAAAAAATCTCGATATTTTCATGAATTCTCGTCAAAACGTATGAATCAAAATTAATGATAAACATAATGGAAACAGATCATCAAATTTTATTTCGCCAATAAAATAAAAATAAACTCAAATTTATAACGAAACTATTTTAATTCACCGGCTGATCTAGATTTCTGGATACGGATAGCCACACTAGTTGGCTTGCCAATAAATAAATGCAACACTGAGTAATACTCCAATATGTTAGCGTCTGGAAAGGAATCCAGGTTTTAACGAAGGGGTTGCAACGTGATTGAAAAGATACCATACGTAATGTGCGTATGTCATGTTTTTGTGTGGCTACTGTTGAACTGTTGAATTGCCTATTCTGTCTCTGTCAGATTTTCTTCTGATAGAGCTGGAAGGGGACATGACATGTTTGTGAAATCTGTTTTTTTATCGTGCTAAAATCATCAAATGAGTTCTCCCACTCAGGGCGGGACTCGTACTGACTAACTTCCACAGTGATCCTTCAATAGCCATTTTCACGGTTGTGATGAGAGGCCAACGACCCAGTCAAATATAGGTTGATGTATGATAGTTACAGACTTATATAATGGTAAGAGTAACTCTCTGTCTTAATCAACTGATGTGCCAGCACTTTTTGACGTTCAATTTTATACAGGGCAGGCCCTCAAAGCAGCCGCCTCGTATCTACTTCGAGTTCAGAAACATATCTTATAACAAGCAAGCGCAGCCAGTCAACACTTTCACGATAATTAACCAAAACTTGAATGAGACACACGATATTAACTCGGCAAATTATTTATAGCTTTAAGTCAGCCAAAAGTTCATCTTTAACAGTTTCTAAACTAGTAAATAACATACAAATACATGCCCGTATAAACATACTAGTTGACCATTAAGATGCTGCAACCTTCGTTAAACTTCCAACGCTTCGAATAATCTTACGATTTGTAGTACTCCTGGGACTTAGTTAACGCTTTAGTCCTTTAGAATTTATGATACGAGCTATTTATAACTGTAATGCAGTTTTCGTACTAATTAGCGGGTTACTGTTACTCGCTTTATTTATTGGCTATAAATCATTTGAAGGGATTAAGTTTTGAGAGCTAAACTTGTTTAATTTATATTAAGGTTTTATTACATGAAGGAAATCATTCGTTCGCCAGTCACGAGTCATTTGACATTGTGAACATTATATTGTACAAAATTGTCGTCATTAATTATATCCAATGCTGACCTAACAAACAGGACCGCAAAGCGTTTTGTTTTTCTTATATTACAAACTAGCTTCCGCCCGCGACTCCGTCCGCGCGGATGTCGGTCTTCGCGTGGATGGTTTATTTCCCCATTTTCAGTAACTCTGACAATGACATCTTATAAATATTACGGCGCTGAATCCACTGCGGGTAATGCAACGTGTGTTCGCGGTTCTACAGAACAACGTCTATGAATAAAACTGAAACTAAAACTAAAACTTTTCTACGTATTTTTCCAGGATAAAAAGTATCCTATGTTATGCCCAGGATAATAAGGAATAATTATACCAAGTTTCATCGAAATCGAACCGTTAGTTTTCACGTGATGCCTGCACAAACAGACAGACAGACAGACAGACAAAAAATTTTTTAATCATATATTTGGGTTTGGTATCGATCCAGCAACACCCCCCGCTATTTATTTTTTCAATATTTTCAATGTACAGAATTGACCCTTCTACAGATTTATTATAGTACTAGCGGGCGCCCGCGGCTCCGCCCGCGTGAATGTCGGTTATCGTTGCAAAAAGCCTACTCAGGAAAGACACGGTCAACAACATGATTCCCAGGTCTATTCACAGACACCGACACTAACATCTCAGATATAGTGTGTCGCGGACTTTTTTGTAGATATTTATTTAGATCAACAATTAATTAGAACATTTTATGGTTCTATCTTTTATAGTCTAGGCAGCGTAGGCAAAATAAGTAACTTTTCTGGTTGATTTTTTACACCTTGTGGCCGAAACACCCAAATATCTTACGAACCCCTATTTTTGTCCAAAATAAAATATAGCCTATGTTGCTCGTGGATAATGTAGCTTTCGAATGGTGACAGAATTTTTAAAATCGGTCCAGTAGTTTTTGAGCCTATTCATTACAGTCAAACAAACCAAATTTACCTCTTCTTAATAATATTAGTGTAGATATAAAGAACTAATTTCGTACTTACTATTCTATCGAGCGCGGCAACCGATACACAAAAATAATCCTTATAGCATGATTCTCGGGCACGCCGCAATTGCGGCGGTAAGACCCCTCTTTGAGGAGTGGCTGGATAGGCGTCACGGCGTCCTTACGGTAGGTACGTCCGCATGACGCAGGTCCTCACCGGACACGGAAGTTTCGGGAGGTTCCTGTGTCTGATAGGGAGGGAAGAAACGCCTGGGTGTCACCACTGCGAGGATCGTCCGGAGGACACGGTGGAGCATACGGTGCAGGACTGCCCCGCTTGGGCAGAGCACCGCCGTGTCCTCACGACGGCGATAGGCGGAGACCTCTCGCGCCCGGCGTTGGTCGAGGCCATGCTGCGGGGCGAGATGGAGTGGGAGGCAGTCGCCTCCTTCTGCGAAGCAGTCATGCTCGTGAAGGAGGAGGCGGGCCGCCTGAGGGAGAGGACAGCGTCCTCCCTCCACCCCAGCCGCAGTGGTAGACGCCCACGGCGTCGGACGTCGCAGGACGATCTCCGGCCACCGTAGGCGCGGGCATGCGGGCAGCGAGTAATGGGCGACTTGCTGTCCGACCATGGACCATGCCCGGGTCGACGACGCGTTGTGTTCCACGCGCGCCTCAAAGAGTGTCAGCATATTGACGGGGCCTGTAGAGGGCCAAAGCCTGCCGGGGTCGCGGGACCAAGGGATTACCGTGACCCCGGTACGTAAAGGGCTAGTGAAGGACACCGTGGATTTTAGTCAGTACAAGTCTGACAGTCCCTCCCACCCTGCCCTGGGTGGGAGGACTCATTTGATGATTTTACCACGCAAAAAAAAATTAAAAAAAAATAGCATGATTCTGTATTCACGCACGATGACTTATTAGCGTATTTCATGTATAACTTTGGTGTTTCTACACTGATTTACATGTTTTTTTTTTTATTGAATAGGTAATAATGTCAACTTTTTTTAATTAGGGATGAGTGAGAGTGTTGTAAACGTAAGAGTAGACAAATATAATTAGAAAGCTCCGAATTGCTGAGCTATCGGGAGTTTCACGTGTTATTGTGAGTCAAGCATAAAAGATAGACATATGCTGTTAAAAAATATTTTTATATTATTTTAAGGAGAACATTTCCGTCATATATGATTTCTATGTAGCTTTAACAATAAAGGCTGCACACGCGACGGAAGCTTATAAAATGGAGTAACTTCTCCCGTTTTCCCAATATTTCCCTTCACTGCTCTGCTCCTATTGATCGTAGCGTAATGAAAAGTATACTATAACCTGCCCAGGAGTATGAAGAATAATTGTGCCAAATTTCGTTAAAATCCGTCGAGTAGTTTTTGTTTCTATAACGAACATACAGACAGACAGACAGACAGAGAGACAGACAGACAAAAATTTTACTGATTGCATTTTTGGCATCAGTAGCGATCCCTAATCACCCCTTGATAGTTATTTTTTAAATATATTTCATGTACAGAATTGGCCTCTCTACAGATTTATTATAAGTATAGATAGATACTCGATCACTTTAATTTAATTATTTATCCAGCGTTGACATTTCCAAATATCGTATGAAAAACAGAAAAGGTAACAATAATGGCATCGAATGAAATTCAGAAAAAGTGTCTATAAAATATTCGACCTTTAAAAATATAATATCATTCTTTCGTGTCTCGTTATTCATTGTAGCACGGTACTCCAGTGTCAACTATTCGCCAAGGGAAATCGTACAAAGAAATAAAAACCCTTGAAATGGTGCCTACGAAGAAATGTGAGAAACGATGCATGATTTTTTTTTTATCTCAAAATGTATTTATAATTTTATGGTATCGTAAAAATGTAAAACGTTAAATAAAACGTCTGACGTTTATTTTGTTTTTCCCGTTTTATTTGATGTGATAAGGATGTTTGATGACTTTACAACTGCGCTTAACGTTACGATTAACAGTTAATATCAAAACTTTATGGAATAACAAAATGTGGGGATGATATTTCGGTGTCTATTCTGAGCCATGTTTTATAACTTGTAAAATATCTCGTCATCTTACGAGTATAAATCTGAGTCAACGATGTAAGCAACTATCTCCTCGTGCCTTCTCTGTATATTAAGAGGCACTTTTTAATAGAGTGCCGTGCTGAATCAAATTGCAAAATAAGGAAGAGGGAATCGTTAGATTAGATGGATAAGAAGATTAAAATTGTTCTAGAATAACGGGTGGAAAAAGTGGAATAAAACTCTGTATCAAAAGCAATGAAAATACCAACGGAAGTTCGGAACGACCCTAATTAAGATACATCCGGAAAGGGACCCACAGACGGTCTTCTTCACACATGTTTTAATAGACATTATATATCGCCCGGAAAAACAGAGCTCAGTTTAAATCCTTTCTTCCCCAGTGAGCTTTCAGTTCCTAAGTCATTCTACCTAATTAACATCATTCTACGCGCTCCTCAAAGAGCTGTCAGCAATCTGTCGGGGCCCCCCTTAGAGGGCCAGAGCCTGCCGGGGACTGTCTCATCAGTTAACCGTGACCCTGGAACATAAAGGGCTATTGAAGGACACCGTGGATTTAAGTCAGTATGAGTCTGACAGTCCCTCCCGTCTCGCACTAGGGGAGGACTCATTTGATGACTTTACCACGATAAAAGAAAACCTAATTAACTTGGCCTACCATCCTAGCTAGCCTACCATCCTAGCGTAGCTTCACTCAGACGTCAAGACCATTTATTTAAGAAATGGACTCTGTATGAAATATTGCGACGTCTTTCGTAAAATACGAGCCTCTTCAAGTTGCGATAAAGACAGCCTTGGATCACTCGAAGTAGAGGAATTTTGCAACGTAGGACTAAAATGGTTCTAATCTTGAGGAACTCCAAAATTTCAGGCTGTAAACATGAAAATATAAACAAGATAAAATGTATTGTGGCGACGGGTGTTTTGCTTGGAAAGTAAAATATATTTTCACTTTTATACGCAACAATGACTTCAATACCTTTTTAGATTGCTCGGGTAAATATTTGAGAAATATACCTCAATAGTTGCTCCCTCGAGAATAAGGAGCTTTAGGGACAAAAAGTGTGACTAAAACGTAACTTAGTCACACTTTTTAGTAATTTTTTATGTAGAACACTATCATTAATCGTATGTACATACATTGTTTATTTTGACCAAAAACCATAGTGTTAGCAACAAAACAAAGCTTAAAATTATGTTAGTATCCCTTCGTGATCGCGGGACCAAGGGATTACCGTGACCCTAGTGCGTAAAGGGCTATTGAAGAACACCGTGGATTTTAGTCAGTACAAGTCTGACAGTCCCTCCCGCCCTGCCCTGGGTGGGAGAACTCATTTGATGATTTTACCACGATAAAAAAAAAAGTATCCCTTCGTAAAGCAATATTGCTTTGTATAGCAGTTCCATTAAGCCAGATATATTTTAACTCCATGTAATAGTGGGCGAGCCTAATTGTGCGCCCAATTAAGCACGAATTCAATCTCAAGGCTGTTACTATGAAATTTCGGATAAAAACTCAATAATCGACGTAATCAAACTCAGAACCTCGTGCTCAGCAGTAGCTGTTGCGATCAATAGCGTAAAGAGGCAGAAACAAAAGAGGAAATAACTATATAGAAGAGTACGTCGATGAAACCTGCAAAGCAACGACTTATCACCACCACCTGCACGACATGCAGTCCACACCAGCAACAGGCTACCAGTAACCTGCTGTGACAGCTAAACATTCCACTGGCAGTGGGATCCTCATCAGAACCACCTCGCGACCACAGTCCGCCACAATTTTTTTTTATGGTCTGTCGGTGCACAGGAGTTTCAGCTCCTTCTGGATGAACTCTCTCCAATTGGGTCTGATCTGCTAGATTAGGCTAAAAGCAACGACGATTGTAAATTAAAATTGAACGTTTGCTAACGTTACGACATGCCCGACAGCTTTTTTTTACGTGTTAAAATCATCACATGAGTCCTCCACCCAGGGCAGAGCGGGAAGGACTGTCAGACTCGTACTGACTAAAATCCACGGTGTCCTTCAATAGCCCTTTACGTACCGGGGTTACGGTAATTCGTGAGTCCCGCGACCCCGTCACTATGCCCGACGGCTACGGTGGGTGTATAGCCCCCATAATAGATCTTCTAATAGAATAAATATGGGTCTTAATGTCTGCCCACGACCCTTTGTTCGGAAATCAGGGTTAATTACCACTTACATAAATGCCACGGTTCAGCTGAGAGTAAACAAAGCACTCGAATAAGGTTGTTACCCTTTGTGATAAGCGGGTTAGCGATTTTATGGAGGCTTACTAGGAATTGGACGGAGAGCTTCTGGTTTTTTTTATATTATTATATAAACCTACTTATTTTTTATTACTACTTCTTATTTTATTTTACTATTTATATTGTTAATAATTATACTGTTTTATAGGTATTTTCTTTGGTTTTATCCTGGCGAGTCCAAAAATGCAGATTTAGTATTAATGTAAATCGTAAAAGATTTGGCCAGTCGCTAGCTACAATATATATATATATATATCAGTGACATTTATTACAATATATGTCACTCAGCGATTATGTAGCTTTTTACAGATGAAATAATTTTCAAAATCTGTTCAGTTGTTCAAGAGATTACTTCCCAACTTACAAACTTTACCATTTAATAAAATTAGTATAGACAATAATTTGTTTTTGTGTTTTACAAAGATTGGTTAGACTGCCTATTTAATATCTCTTAAGGCCAGATGTTTGATAAAAAAAATCTTATTTTTTTAAAATGATTAAAAAGTTAGTTTAAAACTCTAACTACTGATCAAACAGCGTGCCCTTAGTAAGACAAGTTTTCAGAATCAGAGAATTTTGAATACCTACCCGATATCTACACCAAACAAATAAAAAAAATACACTGTCATAGAAATCATAAGCATATTACTTTCCAGACGTTTAATTACATCTGTCTCAATTATATAAAGAAAAAAAGAAAGTTTGAGGCAATTTGTAAGATTAACTCTGACGAAGATTCAGTACAGTTATCTCTGCTTATTTATTCTTGTTTGTACTTGTTATGCCTCTTAGCGTTTATTAAACATATTTATTTCAAGTTCTTTGTAACAACTTTTCTGAAGAGGTGTCAGAAAGATGTGAAAAAGTTTTTGAATTAAGTATTTTCATATTATCTGAATGCTGAAAAGTTTTGTTATAATTCTTCTTGTGATGTCGTGACAGCGATTGGTGTAGAAGATAATGGATAAATTTCGCGCTGCATCTTGATTCTCATTTTAATTTCAACGCATTTTTTTTTTTTATCGTGGTAAAATCATCAAATGAGTCCTCCCACCCAGGGCAGGGCGGGAGGGACTGTCAGACTTGTACTGACTAAAATCCACGGTGTCCTTCAATAGCCCTTTACGTACCGGGGTCACGGTAATCCCTTAGTCCCGCGACCCCGGCAGGCTTTGGCCCTCTACAGGCCCCGTCACTATGCTGACACTCTTTGAGGCGCGCGTGGAACACAACGCGCCGTCTACCCGGGCATGGTCCATGGTCGGACAGCGAGTCGCCCATTATAATTTCAACACTTGGGTTTGTACTCGAATAGATAATAATTATTAATGATAGTTTTTCATTTCAATTTACTGAATACTCAATTCATCGTATGTTTCTGTGAGATATTAAATCCTAATAAAAACAAATCAAGATGTTGCTGTCTTCATCTTTCATTGTGGTTCGTTACGTTAAATACAAATATTTTGAAAAAACAATTAACAATATACTACAGGAATTTAAATGTAAAATTTAAATTGGTAGGCGGACATTTAGGAATATGTATAAATCACTAAATTATTATATAGCCAAACTAAAGTATTACAAAGCATCGAAAAACTGCTCCGTAACGCTGTCAGCTGATATTGTGCCCAAGAGCTGTGCAGAAGCGCTGGCCTAGCTAAAAGCCAGTTAACAGGAAGTGTCAACAAGTATTTTAGAGAGAAATCTCTTTGAAAAGGCTGATATATATTGTGATTGGTAAAAAAAAACGACGGGTTGCACTCTGGGAGTGCCGGCAGAAGTGAAAACTTCAATAGTAATAAACACACACAAACATTCGCGCCAGCGCAGCGCCCTGCGCCGTCTTACGAATTTTCGATCACGTCACGTGTCCTGACGCGAGTTTAACATTTTTTACCCATTCCAAAAAAAGTGCACAACGCCGCTAAAGAAGTTTTCACTTCAAAAATTAATATTAATATATGTAATATTTATCATTTTAATAAATTGATGAACTGTTTCAACAAGAATAACTATTATTTTAATACACACGGAATTACCTAGCTACAAATGTACTTTTCAATATTTTAAAGTTCTCTCTACGAAATAGTTCCATTTTACTCTAAAAGATGCAGACACATAACATTAAAACAAAATAACACTTCTCCAAGCTAAATGTTCAACACTTATACAGAATGCAAATGTTAACGACGAAGACTACTGGAAAACTATTTTTACATCTAGATTTTAGCACTTACAGGGAGTAAACCAACAAATATGTAAGTTATTCTGAGAATGCAGACGCTTCCAAAACATATAAATGTAAATACAAAGTGTTCAGAGATACAATGTACCGGGGCCATCGACCACACAGCCAATAGACTCCTAATAACAGGCGACCGATGTCTGTCAACACATCAGGCAAAAATGTCTTATAACCGTCGTCACTCACTAAGTTCGTATTAGTTTCGACCACTCTTGTGAGCCGTAAACACTTTCGCATTACTCCGTTAAAAAATCGAGAAAATAGACCTAATATGGCCCCGTGTACAATACGTTTGTGTAATAAAAAAAGTCACACTTCAAGTTTTCTGAAAGACGGTATCACATTTCATCGGTAAGTTAATAGTTCCTTAATCTAAATTAGATTATATTTTTGACAATATTTATCGGGGTTCATCTTATACTGGTCATACTTGATGTCTTTATGATTGCGTCCCTTTCTTTCGAAAGTATTTTTTTCGCTATCTCCTTTCCTCGATTCATATTAGTGATGTTCCAAACCGTACAACCACCTCTGTTGTCGATAAAGTAAAAAAAAACCTTTAACTATTTATTTATGCAAAAAAGATTTTTTTAATAATTAGATATTACAAAAACAATATCTGATAAATTGCAAAACTTTAATTTACTAATTTTAGATACCCACACGATCCTGATTTAAAATATAAGTGGATAATTGCAACCAAGCGAGAGAACTGGGTCCCATCTACTTATAGTGTAATATGTTCACGTCATTTTACCGAAGATCGTTTTATCCCTATAAAAAACCGTCGCCGCCTACTAAGTTCATCATATAGAACTGTTTTTTGCTAATATAAGATCACACGGTGTTAGCAATGACAATCCTACTCCGAGACTATTCGAAGCTATATATAAAAAAATACTGATCCACACGGAGTTAACCGACGTCTCTACTGGCAACTGCGTTCCTCTTGAACATATATCCATTTTAAACTGTTCATCAGCATTGAATAGAATTAATTTGACAACTACTTTGGACGACAAACAAGATGTTAGCATTGATGAACTTGAAAGTCGCGATGACTTAAACCGTGCCCTTGAAAGGATTACTTTGTCACTTTTCACTGAAAGGGCAGTAGAGTACATTGCGGGGTTTGTGTCTAGTTCGTTAATCAAACATTTAAAATGTAAGACATGCATTGGAGCTTTAGTTTCCTTACATCAGGATCAAAGTAGTCTAATAGCTTACAGAGACAAAGGTGGTTTGATATATCCTTCACCAGATGTTATTAAAATTTGTCGTCGTTCTGAAATGACTATTAAAGCATACCTCGAAAAAATTGCCAAAAACAAAAAACGGAAAACCGATGTCCTGGTCAATAAAACCTTAAGCAGTTTCATTGGCGAGGAGTTATTTCCTAATATAAGTTTTCATCAATTCCACTCTGAAGTAACCAATCATGTAGTGGATTTGTCAATTAGTATTATGCAGAAATATATTTCCACAAGGCTTGCTTTTCTTACAAAATCATCTCAGCACAATCATACTGTTCGAAGAATTTACACAAAGTTAATACATTTCAAAAATGATTAGCGGTGATTTTTTTAATATAAAAACACAATATTTATTTTAAATTTAGTTTATAGTTGTCCACGACATATTATTTCTTATATGCTGTGTGTGCGATGACAGTACTTTACACACCGCTTACACTACTTTCCACACTACGTTATTTCGGAATTTATCTGTTAATTCTTGTGAATAAGAAATGTGAAAAACATTTCGGCTTACTTTCATCAAAAATAAATAAAAACCTAAAAAATTACGCTCCGTCTGTCCCGAGAGTCCCGAATTAGCTTACAACTCTATAACATCGCGCTGCATTCAATTTCATAGCTTATAATAATTACGAAAATAATTTCAAAACATATTTTTATATTCTATCTACATGATTCAATCGTAATTACAATAAAAGAAGGTAATTTAAAGCAAGTATGTAAAAACACATTTTATTAAATACAATTAAAAATATCGATACTTTCTTGTTTGATTTAAAATTGTCCCATCCCTAAGTGAAATGCACTGACCTTGAAGTGACCAATCAGAACGCAGTACCTCGTCCCCTTCGGTGACGTCATACCTCAGCAAGTTGGCAGAATAGTTTTCGTGCGTTTTATCGTGTATTAGGTGTCTATAGGCTGTGTGGTCGATGACCGGGGCTAATGACATGGAACTAAAAATATACAGCTTAGTATTGTGAACGAGACTTTTCTTATTTTTAAAAGCATGATTATTCGGACATGAGAATAATCATACGATTACGATTTTTAACATTATGTTCATTACATATGAGCAAATATTTCTGAGAGTGTAGTAAAAAATATATTTACTACATTCGCAGAAATATGTGCCCTACTTATGAATTTGACATAAATATGATACATTTTTTAAATAAAGTCGGTTAAAACTACAGTCACTAATTAGGTAACTTTAAATTAAACTAATAAGATAAATAAGGGCCATGGGGTCCGAGTGCTCACAACGTTTTTAAGGACATCGCCAGGCGATTAGTCGACTCTTCAGGTGACCAGAGGGCTGGCCTATTCCATTCAACGTGGCAATGCTGCCAGCGTTCTGGGCACTGTTCCCGTTGACAGCGATGTGGACGTATTCTTTAACGCCCTTTGAATGTTTTTTTTTTCATATTACTAGTAAGTTTTTATTTATAGTCTGTATATAATCGTTAATATAGTTAAATAAATATACTTGAAATTGACATTTTTAAATATGTGTTCAAATTAAGGTAAATAAGAGAGCTTTTATATTTAGTTTTAATTAATGTAGTTAACTAACCTAATCTTTCTGTCTACTTATTTATAATTTAGTGAAATTAGCATCTTATTTATTAATGTGCGCATGACCTTTTTATGGCAAAATGTATCATGCCATACGTATTATATCAGCCTGTTTCACTTTTTGCGACAGTGGTCCAATTCATTGCACTAACAATTTAATTTTCTACCTTTTGTACCACTTTCTTTACCGCATTAAATAATTTTAACTTTCACTTTATTTAAAAGACCTACTCACGTCGCATATATTACGTTAATAACTATTAGAAACTATCTCAGTACCTAAAGAACTTAATAGGCATGGGAATTAATGAGGGATAGGTTAATAGCGTTCACCACAAGACCACAATGTATGGCCGCTTTGAAATTTAATTATTATGCCGAATTTAAACTTCAAAGTACCAGCATAATTATCTTGGTTAGCAAACAAAAAACGCAATTGTAACAAAAGAACTAGTTTTATTATTCGGTTTTTCTATCGTCTAGATTTCTTAATGAACAGATAGAAATTAATTTTAGCTGTATGTGCTCATTAAAATTTTACTGAAACCAAATAAAAAAAAACGTATTATTTGCTCATTCCTTTTTAATGTAGGTACTTAAAATTGTATTACTGTTTAAACTCAGAAGTTTTAACTAAAGATGGTTGCTCGTTCATTTCATCGTGGCTTGGTGGTAATTAACATTATTATTTACCCTCAAACTAAATTAATAAAAATTATTCTTAAAAAATGTTAATATTATATTCTTCTGCATTTACTATCTATTAGTACTATCATCATCGTCAGCCTATAAATGTTAACACTGGTCTCCGCTTTGACTTTTTTAGGGAGTCTTTGTAGGGGTCTGGTCCACCACTCCGGTATTTTTTTTTCCAAATGTGCGGCCAAGGCTGATTTTATTCAGAAACGACACGTTCTGAGATGCAATAATACTTAGTCGCATAAAACTTATTCATATTATATTTATCTAAAGTTGGTGCCAAGCAATATTTGTATGGGACAACATCTTAAGCGTTACATCTCACATTACCAAAAATATCTCATATTGTATGATACCAACAGTCCAAATCCATAAATAAAAATTGTATTTGATAACGCAATTCATGAAGACCGTTATAAGCTATTTAACATCACTTGACGACCCTAACTAGCCGAATAGCGGATGAAACCATCCGCGCTTTTACTCCGGTAAAGCTTATAGCCCGTAAATTCCCACTAAGTACTAAAACTGAGCCACTTCTCCTCGATGTAGATACGATCACAAACGAACAATAAAAGATTGCATGTAAATGTCAATTAAAGAAAACCATTAACTAATAACGTCTATTGGCGATAAACTAGCAATTATTTATTAGTCCCTAGTCGACTTATTTACTGCTAAGATTGTTAAAACAGGCATCACGGAACCATAGAATAATAAATACAGAAGGTCGGTTTCAAACAACGTGGTGCGCTCGCGTTTACGCTAACTCATTCGAACATCAGTAGCAAAATAGCTAGAATACATAGGGGACCTCCCCTATGTACTCTAGCTACTTTAAAATGTCTGCATGCCGAATGTGGCTCCTCATAGGGAAAGGCGATGCGTCCTGCACACACACATTCTCATTAGCATTAGGCGACGCGTAATTTAACATGCATACCCGTTTTAGGCGGATAGCCGTCTTGGGCTTACCTTCCCTACCTTTTATTGGGTGGTATTATCAAGTGAGTCCTCCCGTCCTGGGTTTTACAGAAGGACTATCGGACTCCTACTGACTAAAAGTTCATTCTGTTCCTTCAGTTATCCTTCGCGTTCCAAAGCCACGGTATCCTGTCGCGGCAGGCTCCGTCAGTTTGCTGACGGCTCCTAGAAGCGCGCGTGGAACGTTAAGCGCCGTCGACGCGGGCTTGGTCTTTGATCGAACGGCGAGCTACACATTACTTGCTTCCCGTAACCCCGCCCGCACCTGTACGGTGGCCGAAAATCACCACGCAACACTCATGGCGTCTCCCGCGGCGAAAGACTATGCACTTCGAAGACTACGACTCGTCTAAAATCAATGAAGTCGATATTGTTGCAATGACATAAAATCTTCCTCACCAGACCAAGTCTATTTACCGTCAAAAAAAACAGTGACTTCCATAAATAAACGGGGTCAATTTTAACTAGCCTGTATATATTTCTGTGAGAAAACTATAAAGGCGAAGTTAATTGGTTGATTAAGAGGTCATGAAACACTAATTGGATCGCAAGGACATTTAGGAATTGTCGATACAACAATATATACGGTTAAACAAAATATTAACACGGGAATGATCGCAGAGTTCATTACGTTACGAGAACGAGAAATGTACCTGTGGTATTTATCACTTATACAATCTCTATTGATACTTCCCTCTTCTATTGATAAAAATGGCAAATCTTGATAGTGTTGTGGAAAGTACCAGACCGACTGATTTGTATAGGACAAGATTATGAAAAAGTCTAGCCTATCGCTCCATCACAAGGATTGTTCTTAGAGAGATGTTCCTACCTTCCCTTTTTGGAATAAATCGATCACATGTTCATACCACTGCAACTCCTGAAAGCCAGAATCAATTGTAGCGACCACCAGAAAAGCGCCGCACAAGACAACCAAAAAAGAATTCCCAGAAAAGTAATTTAACTGTCTCAAATTACATCTTATCCAGACATACGGTATCTTTTTTGTAATTAACTTCGTTGCGGAAATCAATATGATGGGCTTATGTATCCTATCTTTCAGAAAACTAGCTTTCTAGTTCAAAACTTTCCAATCTACACCAAGCTTCTCGTATTCGCCCCAAAAGCCACGACAAACAGACAATAGGTTTAAACCGTTATGACGTCACATCATGACGTTGAAGCTCTGCGGGTATTAATTGCGAAACCGCAGGCGGCGCCGCGGGGCGATGCATGTCGGTGAAGCGAGCTCTCGGATTGTAATGAAGGAATTCTTGTTTTGCATATTGAAAGCTTTATTTAGATTGAGACCTACAGGGAAATGTGACTCTGCCTTTAGTATGTTTAGAAATGATTTTCTTGAACATGTTTTGAGGAGCAGTGGTGGCCCAATGGTATCGACCCAACTTACAACTCGGTTGATTCGAACTCATCATAATCATCATCATCATCTCAGCCATAGGACGTCCACTGCTGAACATAGGCCTCCCCTTTAGATCTCCACATGTACCGATTGGAAGCGACCTGCATCCAGCGTCTTTCTGCGACCTTTATGATGGATTCGAACTCAGCCAGGCGTATTGCTTTCAGTAATTTATTTCATCACTACTGCTCTGAAAACGGTGAAGGTAAATATAGTGAGGAAACCAGCATGTCCTAGAAACAAAAATTCCAAGACATATAATAATCCGCACTGGGCCTGCGTAGTGGATTACGGCCCACTACGTCTCACAGAGCATAGACATTTATAGGCTGATGAATATCTTATACTGAATCTAGGTAGTGGAAGTTAGAAAGGCAGTTACTCCACTTAACTACGTTTTGGGGTAGGTGGGATCCATCTCCTAGCGGTCCACCCTGGGCAATGGTACCACATGCTACTTGTAACCTGCAGTGAGGGCTGACCGAACCGGCTGGTGATGACAGGCCTCACCAGATAAGCCTGGGTAGCGACTATTGTCCGGAATTTGAATCCGGCGCCAATTATTTTTTACTGTGTTCCGTTGGCTTGAGTCGGTACGCAGGAGTTTGCACGCTCCATCTTAGGCCTCATATTTGATTTTTGGGCTAGATAAACGCCAAAAGCAAATCCATTTCAAATAATATAATGATACTGGTACCCATTTTTTACATCCAATTTGACCTGACAATACTGCTGACTGTCAGACGATAGGTCAGGACGCCGTGACGCCGTCCAGCCACTCCTCAAAGACAATAACAGACTTAGGAAAAATCTAAATTATTCCTGATGTAGGGAATCGCTAATATCTATCAAATAAGAAATATACTCACGTACAAAAACCCAGACTTCGACCAACAATGGACCATGCGTACAAATAAATTAAAACGAAGCAGATGATTTTGGCCAATAAATTCAACTTATTATTCAGAAAACGACTTCAAACGGACTTAATTATATTACGCCAAGAATCGTAATTTTAAAAACCAATAACAATTTGTAGATAATTGGAAGTCAGTATATACTCATAACATCAAATTACAATATTGAAATACAATTGAATGGAATATTGTTGATAAAATTGTTTGGTACTCACGAAATTTGATATTTAATGGATTTTTGTTTACAAACAAATCGAGAGAGATGATGATATCGTTATCAATGAAAAAGAGAAAATTTCCGGACAGCTAAAAATACTGTTACCTAATCCCATTTCACATATTTTTGTAAGGTGTACGGCACCTAATGATTAAATAACTGTGATAAAAATATACACTAGTCTTTGGGCCATAGATAGAAAGGAGTTACATAATTATTTACATTTCAACTTAATCGGTCAATTAGGTTCGGAGAAAATTGACTGATAAAGGCGGACAGACGGTGATTTCACTAGGGTTTCAAGTCTTCATTCGGACGTACGGAACCCTAAAAATTAACAATGTTTTAGTGATCACTACAGGAACTATACAAGGTTTCAGTATCATTGCTAAGCTAATTACACCAGCTATTGAATATTTTAACATTAACAACAATCATTTATATATAAAATATTTTAACAAAACCAGAGAGCACTATTTTTACAAAATTTGATTTTTTATTTTGGAAAAGTTTTGTGCATTATAAATATTTTTTTCAAAATTAGTCGCGTTGCCTATCCTACTAATATTATAAATGCGAAAGTTTGTGAGGATGGATGTTTGTTACTCTTTCACGCAAAAACTATTGAACTGATTTGGATAAAATTTGGTACACAGATAGTGTATAACCTGGATTAACACATAGGATAGTTTTTATCCCATGGGATAATTTTCGAGCTGCAGCGGGTGAAGCCGCTGGCAACAGCTAGTAAAAAAATAATATAAAAACGTTTCGTAGGTCTACGTTTCGTAGATCTCACACGCTTCGTTCACATTACCTATTTAATTAAAAAAACAGAACGGAATTCACTGAAAGCCTTTTTTAGTAAATGGTGATCCCCTTTTGCGGTTGCTCTCTTGAAAGCTCTTCTTTAGAAGTCTGAGCACTTAGCTGTATGGCTTTATATAAGTAACATTTAAATTGTAGAATGCACTGCGATCTATACTACTTGAGGGCTAAGTTTTTTTTTAAGCCTAAATTAAAGGAGGCCTGATAGGTATGTATTGTAACTATGTACAAAATTTACAGCTTTTATGACTCTAAAGAGGCTACGTAACTGGTCATTACATTATTTAAAAAAAGATATGGATAATGCTAACGCCCAATGGGCCACGATGCCTGACAATAAAAATATTTTATTTATTTTATACGTACGTAAAGGGCTATTGAAGGACACCATGGATTTTAGTCAGTACGAGTCTGACAGTCCCTCCCGCTCTGCCTTGGGTGGGAGGACTCATTTGATGATTATAACACGTAAAGAAAAGGATAGTCTTTGCAGTTTCCTATATTTTTGTCCAAAGGCTCAAATCTGAGCAAGAGCAAAGTCAAATAATTTATTTCAAAGAGGTCAATATATAAAAAAAAACGACGGGTTGCACTCTGGGAGTGCCGGCAGAAGTAAAAAACTTGAATAGTAATTGTTGGAAATATCTTGTGAACAGATTTTAGTAAAACTCGCAAAAATGGTTGACTTTTTATTTCAATAATTTTCCAATGTGACGTACATCTTTTATAAACAATGTTACCTAGCAACGAATGTATCCAGCATACAAACTTCTTTAAAAGTAATAAAGTCACACGAACATTCACGCAAGCGCCCTGCGCCGTCCTACGCTTTTTCGGTCAGGGTCACGTGTCCTGACGCGAGTTTAAGATTTTATACCCATTACAGAAAAGTGCTCAACGCCGCTAAAGAAGTTTTCACTTCAAAAAAACAACTAGGTCACTTTTAAACGTCGAATATTAATAAAAGCCTTTGCCTATGAACAAATATTCGACATGGCTGACGATGGCAATTTCAAACTAAACTGATGTATTGTTCCCAAGTAAAGACAATATAAAACTGTTTATGAAATTGAACTAATAAATACTATCAGTTTGTAGTTTTCCATTCGATCAACTGAAAACTTACATTATTTTTATTACCGGTTGGTAATAAAAATTAAATAAGAGACGTAAAATAGTGTAAGAGAGCTCCTCCAAAGGGTTCTTGGAGGTTCTTATAAGTCAACTCAAGCCGCTGTAAACTCAAAAGCTCCAACGTACAAAATAGCAACGTATAAAAAGCGCTGAAGCATTTTTGTACAAAAAGGCTAGGCCGCTTGAAACTTCTACCAATACTGACAATACAAAATGCAGCTCAGAAAGCAAACTGCTATACAGTTTAAAACTAGGTGGCCAATATCGATCGCAACGATTCCGTTTTCAAACAGTGTTATTTCTTTTTTTAATTTTGTTTGTGGCCAGTCAATATGCTTGTGGTTCACAATATTTCCACTGCATGCAAACTTAATTTGCACCAGCCAGTTACCCGTATTATAATAGGTTGACAATTTAGTATTGTTTTTTTTTTAGGTTGTATTCATGTGTGAAGCTTGAGAAGATATAACTTTCAATTATAGAATGAGGAATATCGAGCTCAATATTTTTGTAACCATAGCTCTGCCAATCTGCTGCTGCTGCTCGGCCCAATCAGTATGTAACTTAATTTTTATTTGCGATAAGGTCGCGTTTGACCACCATCTCGCCACATGGTAACTCATGATATGGTCGACAACGGTGAAAAACACTTTCCTAAAAGTAGGTAATCCAGTAATTCACTCTTGACTTAAAACTTCCGAAACTACGTAACTTAAGTGTCCGAATAAATAATTTAGGTGTTCCGAATACCATAATAATATTATGTGTCTGACGGGTCATACGACTGTCTGTCATAAAGGGCAATTGAAGGAATACGTTGGATTTATTTAGTACTAGTCTGGCCGTCCCTTTCGCTCCATCCAGGGTGAGAGAGTATATGGAAAGGTGATTTTACTGTCAAAAAAAAATGCGTTCATGGTCAGCTGTGTGCAAAATCAGTACCAAAATATACATACAATGTGGATTTTAATTAAAAATTAGATAACTCATTATTCCATAAAGAGTTTGAGCAAAACGGTTACATGTTTCGTAATTATGAATCTCAATGATTTTCAGACGAAATCTTTGTTATACAACATTAATAATCTAAATCTCAATATACATTACGACAGTACACACGATTTCTATTCAATATCTTAGTTTAAATATAAATGTACCAAACTCAGGCTGAGGGAATCTAACGCCAATCTTTAGTAACACTAAGCCACTTCTAATTTAATGCCTAGATGTTACTTCACTGTCGGAATATAAACTCGTAGTTTAGCGCTGAAAGTTGTAAATACACTCGCGAGCAATAGTATAGAATCACTTACTCCGATTCCGCGCGATCTTGCTCGTACTGAGCTCCTTGAGTTATGAGTCGAGCTACACGATAACTGACAAATACTTGCACTGACTAGACAGGTCCACTCGAATTTGTGTGCTTCTTTCTTCAAAAGACCATTTTAGACATTGACCTGCATGGTCCTCGTATAGCCTGATCTACATATAATGTCTGGACTTTAAAAGGGACTGAGACTTCTGCGTTTGTTTCGACTGTTTCTTCTCAGAGTAGTCAGGTACGAAACACCGGCCCCTCCTAGTTTTATAAAAAGACTAATAAAAGTGTTGATAATCGCATAACCTACTTGCATAAATAAAAATCATTTCATTTCATTACTTAATAACTAGTGAATAATAAAAATGGTACCCTTTTAAGTTTTAAATGTCAACTTTAAATTGACACAAAATTCATTCAAATCACGCCATTGTTTAAAGAGCTACCCCGGATCAATTCCAAGTAAGTGTTTCCATACTTTTGCTCGCTAGTGTAGACTAGCGTGTATTAATTTAGGCATGTATTTAGTAGTCGCCTAGTGTTAGTGAAGAAGGGCAAAATAGTACTTATTAATTATTGTATAGTTAACTATCAGGCTTCATTTAATTTAGGCTTAAACTTGGAGAATTGTTTCTGCATAATTTAGCAACGATTGAGTTGATTCGATTTGAATTGAATCGTCTGTATGTATTGATTTGATAATAGTCTCTAATTGGTAGTCGATAAGTCTTTCAGTGAATGGCTGTTTAATTTATAAGTACTATGAGGGCATTTATAGATGTGCCCTCATATTATCTAAGTCAGCGATTTCCATTTGCGGGGTCGCTACCACCGTGCCAACATAATAAAATACCAGGTCGCAGGTCTTTTTACTAATAACAAACATGCATTATTTTACCTAATGGGTTAGCTAAGTTTTAAGCCCATCTTGGATTTAAAAGTATTAAGTTGATCACAAAGAGGTAGTGTGTGTAAATTGCCAGGCCATGGTTTTTTTTTTAGCGTGGACTCGTACTGACTAAAATCCTCGGTATAGCTTCAATAGCAGTTTACGTTTCTGTTAAGACAATCTCGCGATCCAAACCCATGATTAACTGTAAACTTTTTCTTTTTAACCGACTTCAAAAAGGATGAGGTTCTCAATTCCTCCGATTACTCCGAAGTTTCATTCAGTTTTCGTTTGATGCTGTATACTTGCCATTTGGTATCGTAAAAATTTCATTCAGTTTGGTTCAGTAGTTTTATTTTATGAGCGTCACTAGCACTTTGCCCGCGACTTCGTGCGCGTGGGTTACGTACTTTCTTAATTCCCCCTTTTCACCCCCTTAAAGGTTAAATTTCCAAAAACCCCTTCTTAGTGCTCTCCTACATTATAATAGGAAGCCGTGTGCAAAATTTCATATTCCTAGCCCCAGTAGTTTCGGCTGTACGTTGATATGTCAGTCAGTCAGTTCTCCTTTTATATATATAGATTACATACGCGGTTCTTCGCACGCATATGCGCACGAGTGGTTTCGTGTGAGAATCACCCTCAGTTTTGCCAGATATGTCGAAGACCCATGTAAAGAAGGCGTGTATATATCCATCACTGGGGATC
Organism: Agrotis puta; assembly: GCA_943136025.2. NCBI lineage: Eukaryota > Metazoa > Arthropoda > Insecta > Lepidoptera > Noctuidae > Agrotis > Agrotis puta. The sequence continues at coordinate 5,163,313 of OW964168.2, forward strand.
ATTTTGAATATTATAGTGTCTTATAAACAACACAACTTTCGAGTTATGAAATGGTAGCGCATTAAAAAAATATATGTAGTTACTAGCTATTGCCCGCGGCTTCGCTCGCGTAGAATTTGGTCTGCCTCATTAAGTTACGTGACATTTTTTTTAATACTTATATTTTTTTATGTAACTTCACATCGTACATCCCAGATTTCTAACTTCAAAATTAGTTTCCATACAATCTTTGAACACCTATACCTAATATTTAGAGGGAATCTCTTGAGGGTGGAATTATCTGAATTCCTTTCTAAGTGCTCATTATTTTAGAGGGCCAAAGCCTGCCGGGGTCGCGGGACTTACGAATTACCGTGACCCCGGTACGTAAAGGGCTATTGAAGGACACCGTAGATTTTAGTCAGTCAAGTCTGACAGTCCCTCCCGCCCTGCCCTGAGTGGGAGGACTCATTTGATGATTTTACCACGATAAAAAAATAATAATAATAGAACTCTATGCAAATTTCAAAATTCTACCAGTGGTTTCTTCATCAATCTTTACCTGTATGGTGTGTTTATAAAAAGTAGCCCTATGTCCTTCCTCGGGCTTGAGATTATCCTATCCAGCACAAACGGATTACTAAACACTGACTAATAAACAGGTCGGATCAATGTTACTTGCATTTAATCACTACATAGTATAAAACAAAGTAGCTTTCTTTGTCCCGTGTAACGGTCGAACTCGTGTAACGATCGGCATCATTGCGCGATCACCGCCATCTATCGAGCATAAGGACCACTCGACATATAGTACTAATAGAATTATCTATACTCCGTTCATCATCTGCCTAGCGTTTTTCCCAACTATATTGAGGTCGGCTTCCAGTCAAACCAGATGCAGCTGGATATCAGTATTTTACATGGAGTGACTGCCTGTCGGACTTCCACAACCCAGTAACTGGGTAATACGATACGCCATGGTAAGATTGGCTGTCAGACTTTAGAGCTTCTGACAGTAACGACTGTCAAAGATCTTCAAATGACAGCCGGGACCAACGGCTTTACGTGCTTTCCGAGTGCTTTTTACCCATCCACAGACCAACCTCGGCAAGCGCAGCTTAACCCGTAAAATTATATATAATAAAAAACTTTTTCAAAAAAAAAAATGTAACCGCCTTCAAAAAGAACCACAAAAAGGGTAAAATAATCTACAAAATAACTTTTATTTCGGCTTTGTTATTTTTTATTTCATTGTTTTTTTATTTTTCGTTTTTTAGTTAAAATATTCAACCCAAATTCTTGCCAAATACATATAATATAATCCGTAGCACTGGTACTAACATCCCTCATGTACACAATAAGCTAATAAAATTCCCTATCTCAAAAACTACTGAACCGATTTTGATGAAATTTGCAGTATTCCCTGAAGTAAGTTGAACGATACCTAGCACAAAAAAAAAGAATTACTTAAATCGGACGTGAAGTTCCGGAGATATGCGAACAATGAATCAGTCGATGCCTACTCCTTACTGTTAAGAAGTTGTACCTTCCATCATCAGCTCAGCTACATAAGATAATGATTACCATACGCAAGTACTTAAATTACTTCATAAGATTTACGAAAAACGATGGGTGAGCCTATAAAATTTGAGGGTTGCCCTCGATTTCTCCAAGATCCAATCATCAGATCCTGATTTGGTTACAATGGGACCACACGGGAAGCACCAGCTTTCAAACAAAAAAAGAATCATGAAAATCGGTTCACCCAGTCGGTCGTAATGCGGTAACAAACATTAAAAAAAATACAGTCCTCCTTTTTTTGAAGTCGGTTAAAAACTATCCTATGTCCTTTCTCAAGTTCCAAACTATGTCTGTACCAAATTTAACTTTAATCGGTTCAGTAGTTTAGGCGTGAAGAAAAGACAGACAGACAGACAGACAGACAGAGTTACTTTCGCATTTATAATACACACATCAAAAGTGTCTAGGGATCAACATATATTTTTGCAATAACTTTTCTCCTGATTGATATTAATTAAATTTTTTTTTAAGGATTCATCAAATAAAGTGTTTTCGTTTGTCACAGTAACGATAAACCAAGTCACCTTTGCATTAATAAAGAAATTAGCCATTTTCCTAATAAAGGGATTTTTGACATTTGAACCACTAACACAAAAGTTCGAAAAAAAGACTGAAATAACAGTTTTCTTTAAAATTTTATTGGGTAACTTAAACAATTAATAATCCGTGTTTCTACCGCGAACACTAACAACACAAGAACATCGGTTTGGCATACTCAAAATGAGTTCATCCAAATCACGCTGTGGAATGGCCGCCCATGTTCGTTGCAACAACAAAAAAAGGTCTTCTTGCGACTGGATACCCTCCATATTCGGCAGAGCTCTTCTCTGTAGCATATCCCATGCATGCTCAATCGGATTCAAGTCTGGCGACTGAGCAGGCCAGGGCAGGACATTGATGTTAGCTGCGGCGAGAGTCTGTCTTACAACTCTTGCGGTGTGCGGTCGTGCATTATCATGCATTAACTGAAATAAGGGACCGATTTGCACTTGTAGAGGAACGATGACGTCTGATACAATCGTCTCAGCATAAATTTGAGCGTTGAGGTTGCCTCTGATCCAAATCAACTCAGTTCTTCTGCCGATCCAAATACCCGCCCATACCATGATGGTTCCACCACTATAAGGATGGACTTCCTGGCAGGATTTTAATCGCTGTTGGCGTCCAGGGCTTCTCCAGTGTCGTATACGTCTTGTATCCGGTCTCATACCAAAACGAGACTCATCAGAGTCCATCCTTATAGTGGTGGAACCATCATGGTATGGGCGGGTATTTGGATCGGCGGAAGAACTGAGTTGATTTGGATCAGAGGCAACCTCAACGCTCAAATTTATGCTGAGACGATTGTATCAGACGTCATCGTTTCTCTACAAGTACAAATCGGTCCCTTATTTCAGTTAATGCATGATAATGCACGACCGCACACCGCAAGAGTTGTAAGACAGACTCTCGCCGCAGCTAACATCAATATCCTGCCCTGGCCTGCTCAGTCGCCAGACTTGAATCCGATTGAGCATGCATGGGATATGCTACAGAGAAGAGCTCTGCCGAATATGGAGGGTATCCAGTCGCAAGAAGACCTTTTTTTGTTGTTGCAACGAACATGGGCGGCCATTCCACAGCGTGATTTGGATGAACTCATTTTGAGTATGCCAAACCGATGTTCTTGTGTTGTTAGTGTTCGCGGTAGAAACACGGATTATTAATTGTTTAAGTTACCCAATAAAATTTTAAAGAAAACTGTTATTTCAGTCTTTTTTTCGAACTTTTGTGTTAGTGGTTCAAATGTCAAAAATCCCTTTATTAGAAAAATGGCAAATTTCTTTATTAATGCAAAGGTGACTTGGTTTATCGTTACTGTGACAAACGAAAACACTTTATTTGATGAATCCTTAAAAAAAATTTTAATTAATATCAATCAGGAGAAAAGTTATTGCAAAAATATATGTTGATCCCTAGACACTTTTGATGTGTGTATTAGTTAGGATTACGGATTACAAAACTCTCGTGCGTTTGTATGAAAATTATGTATATTACATGAATTTTGAACTTAAAAGTTGAACATTTGAACTTAAAAAGCAAAAAAAATACCCGACTTCAGAAACAATCACAATACAATTGTTACATCGCTAGTCGGAAGTCAGTAGCAGAAATTTCAATGAAATAAAAATAAAATCACCGACTTCCGAAAGAAAAGTTATTTTACACTTTCTTGTGTTTGTTTTTGAAGTCGGTTTTTTATAAACGTTTTGCTTGCGGAAAAACCTCAAAGAAAGGACATCATTTTTTCTGGGCCTTTTCTGAAAGAAAAGGCAAAGACAAAAAGTAGTACCTATGGGTAGTACTAGTCATTTGGAGCAAACTACTATGGCATAAAAGTTGTAGGATCGCTCTCGGCCAAGTTATACAAGTTCGAAGATTTGTGTCCAATTTAAGGAACAAGAAATAATAGAGGGTCAAATTAAATCAGGCTAACCAACACATGTGCAAAGTTCCACTAGATAATTTAATTTAACCTTGTCTAAAGTCTAACCTTTGGCTTCATCTTTTGGGTCACATTGTCCTGCGTAGCTAATAATTAGTCTATGGTCACTTGTCAAAGACGTACCAGCTATTCATAAAACCCGTGAGTTAACATGAAACTAGACAACTAAAATTAATTACCAACAACGTCTTACGTCCATTTTCACTGACACCGAGGTCATGCGTGCATTATTTAAGACAAAGATTAAATACCTAGAATAATGACAAGCACGATGTTATAATTAATTTCAAGAGGAGCTCATGTCCAAACAATAGGGTATTTTATGGTATGAAAATCTCGACGGACTCAACAGTCCGTCAATTAGAGTATTGATAAATAATGGGCACGTATTTTTCTTTTTATTAATCAATGAATATTGACAAAGATAAAACGCCTCGAAATTCGGTAGTGAGAGTTTGTGACGTCATAACGCCTGTAAAATTGTATCGGTTAAGTAGTTCTAAATCAGTTTCGAACATCCATTAGGTACATACCAAGTTCCCTCCGTATCTTGGAAAGAACATTAAGCAATGATGCCTTTGTCAAACAGACGCGCGAGTCCGAAGCGATACCGAACCGAAGCGAGACGTCTGTCCGATAGCTCTGTCACGCTATCGGATCGCATTCGCTGTTCTATGTGACTGGATTCAAACAATTCCATACATTACAAATAAAAAAGTCACGCTTCGCATTCGCCACGCTAGTCTGTTTGACAAAGGCTTGAGGGCTGCCATTTTGGCTCACCAGTTGGCGCCACTGTTGCGTAAGGTCCTAAGTATAGCTTGGCGTGGGCGTGAAAACCAATTTAATTCTAAATCATATTTAATACTTTAACATCGTACTGTAAAAATCTTGAGCATGCCGCAGTAGTGATCCCGAAAAAAAAGACCCGGTTATTATATACTAGCTTTTGCCCGCAACTTCGTTCTCGTGGAATACTGACTTCCGGCAGATTTTTGTTTTTTTTTATTTTTTGTAACAAAAACTTTCCTATGTCCTTTCTCAAGTTCCAAACTATGTCTGTACCAAATTTCACACAAATCGGTTCAGTAGTTTAGGCGTGAAGAAAAGACAGACAGACAGAGTTACTTTCGCATTTATAATATTAGTTTGGATATATATTATTATTTTGCACTTCTTTTTCTTAGCTCAGTTTTTTTTTAATACGTTGACATTGTATTGTGTAACGGGCTGGTATCCGCAACTCCACGTCATATGCGCGTATTTTGCGTGCAGAAGTAATAAGTAGTAAACGTTGACATTCAATGACGCATAGCTCATATTTGCCATTATCAATCTGAGATTTTGCAAAATATATACAACATTAGTGTAATTTAAACCTGTGTCAAACAGACAGGCGAAAGCGAACCGGACCGAACCCGAGGCGATAACGAACCGATACAAGACGTCAAACTGGGTGCAGCGAACCGAGGCGTGGTAGTTGTATTAGCTGGCTTTTTATGAACGACGTTAAACAGAACAAATACGCCTTCACCATGCCACGCATCGGTTCGGTCACGCTATCGGATCGCTTTCGCTTTTCTATGTGACTGGATTCAAACAATTCCATACATTACAAATAAAAACGCCGCGCTTCGCAGTCGCCACGCCCGTCTGTTTGACAAAGGCTTTAAAGTTTTAAAAAATGAAATCGCGCTACACTAGCAGCCCTAGCGATAAAAAATGGGTCAGAGCCCATTCGTACCCTAAGATTCGCACCCTGTGCCCACTTACGAGTACCTGGAACTTTTATTATATTCATTCTTCTAATATAAGTACATGTATATGTGTATACTGCAGCTTGGTAGTCCTGGTACAGTCGCGCAGAAAAGGGTAAAATAAAAAATATAGTAATTCGGTAGATATCATGTTTATTTCAAATAAGATTAAGTTTAATAAAATGCCTCTAGGCTTTCTCAATTTAGCCAATCTTCAAAATAATTAATGAACTTTTCGTTTCTTGTACATTTGTAAATATTTAGCAAAATATATGATAACTATAATATGTTTATGCAGTAAAATAAAACTGTTTAATGCGCGCACATCTGGAGAGTACTTACCAATTTTAACACAATTTTTGGAGCAGAACAGAATTAATGTTAGAACGTTCATTATTTTTGTACATTAAAAGGATGTCAACGGCTCCACATTGAGCTAAAACGAAACACTTAGAATACAAGAACGTAATAACATCCACTAATATGATAAAATTATAATTGCGGATAAAAAATCGCTATACATATTTAGGAGTAAATAATTTAGTTTTGACTTTTTAGTCAAAATATGACTGTAGTATTCTACCATAAAGTGAATTACCATCAATAATAATACTAATCATATTCCAGGATTCAAATGAGATAATTCGATTCAATTATATTAAAAATATTATTATTATAATATTAAGGGATTAAATAATGACCACCATAAAATATTTTGATACCCTTAATTCTTTTACCAAAAATATATACTTTACACCAGAAAAATAAAGTCCATAATTACAATAGCACTAGCTATTTGCTGCGGGACTTGCTGGCACCCCGACTCGGCCAGTTTAGGTTAGAAGAGGATGGCGGGGTTCATGGGGGTCTTCGTGGTTATTTTTTTTTAAACCACCCAGAAGTAGGAGCCCCGCGAAGCGGGGCTCCGTCGACATACTACTGCCAATGTGAGCTCCTTATACTCTGCTCATTAGTGCAATTTTCGGGATTTTGTCCATCGGTATTTTAAAATTCGGGATTTTGATACGTACCCAATAATTTGGTGTTCATTACCTATTTTTGGGTTAACAATGATTTATTTGGAGTCAGTTTGCTTAAATAGGATAGCAAGATGTAAACATTTAGGTTATAATTTTACGTTAAAATGATGTTTTACTTTTGGTGATCATTTACTACTTTTGGGTTAACAATGATTTATTTGGAGTAATTTTGCTTAAATAGGATAGCGAGATGTTAAAACTTTGGCTGTAAATTTACATTTAAAATGCGGGTTTAATTTTGATGATCATTTACTATTTTTGTCTGTTTGTTTTTACTATATCTGGTCGTAAGTTAAACATAAGCCTAATATTAACAGTACAGTTTATTTCGTTAGACGAACTTCATTTAATAAAAGACCAAAAACACATTGAACAGTCTCGTATTCGCAGTCACTTTCAAGAACCAATATGTCACCGAGGCAGCCACAACATACAAACAAAACACCTTATCTATTTTATAACCCGTTTTTTTTTTTAACAGGCCATTCGTAGAGAGACAATATTACATCGTAAGCCTATCGACAGGTTATATTATTATCATGACGGATTATCATTGATCTAAGCTCTTTTTTCAATGATCTGTTATGATTTATTAAATTAATTCCGTTAATAAGTGTACTATGTCAACCGTTTCTTATGTAAAATATAGCTTATTTTATCTCAGGGGACCGATAGGCACCTGAATAGGTGCCGAATCTTTAACTAATATTGTATATATATTAGAGGGTACGAATGGGTACCTTAAAAATAATATTTTTTATTAAAATATTAACTGGTCCCCTACCAGGAGACCAATGGGCACCTATATAGGGGCCGAATCCACAACTTTTATGCTGGGGGACGAATTTTAGGGTACGAATGGGCTCTGACCCTAAAAAATTAAAAGTAAAAAATCAATTAACGCATACATTATGGCCTTAATTGGTACCGGCTGTCATTTGTAAATCTCTTAATGAGTACCAGCGTCATCATCAAAGAGTATTGTATTATTCAGTACTGATCGGGCTATGAAAATAAGGCAGGAAGTAAAATAGATTGGTATTCTGTTGCATTGGATTACACTGGAAACCGATCCCAATATACTTTGAAAAAGGCTTGTCAGCCTCGACTCGAAAGTCCAATAGCGAGATTTTACTAAGGCACCCATTTAAATGTAATCTTATGTAAATGAAAACCGACATAAGATTGGCAACTTTAACACATTTCGTTTACAACATTAAATCGCAGGACCATCAATATAATTCAAATAATCATCATCTGCCTAGCCTTTTCCCAACTATGTTAGGGTCGGCTTCCAGTCAAACCAGATGCAGCTGGATATCAGTATTTTACATGGAGCGACTGCCTGTCGGACCTCTACAACCCAGTAACTGGGTAATACGATACCCCATGGTATGACTGGTTGTCAGCCTTTAGAGCTTCTGACTAACAGTAACGACTGTCAAAGATCTACAAATGACAACAGGGACCAACGGCTTTACGTGCTTTCCGGGGCACGGAGGAAACTCGCTATGACAGATGGTCGCCCATCCACAGACCAACCTCGGCAAGCGCGGCTTAACCCGGAAGATCAGCCTGTGCGGCTGTATTTATTAAGCCACGAGCTCCTCAGCTCAAATCATTATATTATAATATTAATGAAGTAAAATTCAATAAACCTTTGTTCAACATAAATAGAATGGCTGAAGTATGGGCCGGACACTTGTTACACAAAAATAACCTTAAAAGTGACGGAATGTTCCGTTGCAAATTCTTTTTATAAAATTAACACAGTGTTGCCACCTTTTAAAGTAATTCAATGTCTTCGTAAATAGAGGCACGTTTTCATTCAGTCCAATTAAGGAGTAATTAGTGAATAAAAGCGTGAATGAAATTGAGATTCCGGATGAAAAGATCTTACTCAGTCAAGTTTTTTTACGCAGAAGGCGTTATATTTCAACTTTCAGGAGTTATTAAAAATCTTTTCGACGAAAACGTTTCATACTGAAAATGTTCGGTACTGTCAACCAAAGAGATGTCTATGCGGCATACATTTTTAAAGGTTCTTTAATATTATATTTTGTTACAAGACAAAAATGCCAACAAATGAGATACGTATGAAAGCATCTTTTTTTATGTAGTTGTATATTTTTCGTTTGGTTACATAATGAAAAGAAAAGGTTTTTTAATGCGATTGATAATTATTATTCTCCTATTATATTAATAAATATTTATATAATATCACACAGCACATTGCCAACATAAAAATTCTCTTCTCCTTAACTGGTAACCCTGATAATTTTCCTTATTCGCCACTTAACGAAGCACAATGTGGCTTAATATTAATTTGGGGTCAGGCATCCTTAAACCCTTGAACGCACAAGACCAGTTAATGGAGAAAATCTCGGTCATGTAAACAATGATTAGTAATTTCTTAGGGGCGCTACACGATGCTATTGTGGTCGTCTGGAAGATATCGCTATTAAAGATAAAAATGTAACCAGTAATTAAAAAAAAATGTGTTAATAATAAATTGTACTTATTCTGCTTATATTTATGCAATAACAAAACCAATTAAAACAATGACTACAGTCGGTAATTTTTCGGTTCGTGCCGACCGGTAAACCACCGCACAGAATTTACCATCACTGAATCAAAATTTATGTCAGCTCAGTAAAATTTGCATGACCACCCGAGCGGGTTTATCCCGAATATTTATGGGCCAGAGATTAATTTCTCGCCACTCATTCACGATTTTGAGCACAATATGAATTTTTCAATACACAATGTACTTTCATCTTGGCACTGCTGATATTGGCGAGGAAAAACATCTTGAGGAATCAAGGACTTATAATATTTAAATTTTAGTCTTAAAGCATGCCAGAAGTCTATAGGGTTCCATCACCGTTATCGTTAATTAAAGAAAAATATCTTCATAATTATTATGTTCTTTATTTATGCGCCGTGCCGCACACCGGGGCCATAGTTCGGTCGTCGGAAAGTACCAATATGTGAAACAACCCTTACTAGCGGGAAAATTCAACAGTGTGTGCTCGGGTTTTCTCTTTATCTTACAAAAATTGCCTTTTTCTCTGTGCTAAAGTAGAGAGAAGGTTACCATCAATGGTAATGCATGATCAAACGTTTGTAGTCTTTATATTTTTCTTTGCAAAAGGAGACTCAAAGATCTTCGCATTTTGTTCTAAGGCTAAATAAATGCGGGCATGCGGGCGGCGAGTAATGGGCGACTTGCTGTCCGACCATGGACCATGCCCGGGTCAACGGCGCGTTTTGTTCCACGCGCGGCTCAAGGAGTGTCAGCATGGTGACGGGGCCCCCCTATAGAGGGCCAAAGACTGCCGGGGGCGCGGGACTCACGTATTACCGTGACCCCAGAACGTAAAGAGCTATTGAAAGACACCGTGGATTTTAGTCAGTACGAGTCGGACAGTCCCTCCCACTCTGCCCTGGGTCCCACCCAGACTCATTTGATGATTTTACTATGTTAAAAAAGGGGTATATTAATGGGAACCAGTGTTAAAAATAGAATCCGCACTATGACTTAAGTCCTGCGGAAAATTCTTTATACTACAGTTTTATAATACAATTTGATGTAATGACATAGACACTAAACACCACGTCAAAAGGGCATCAGGCTTGACGCAGACTCTAGCTTATTTTATCAAGTAATTATGCTGTTTAAAACAAAACACACACACATAAACCTGAGTATACAACTATCGTAGATTCGATAACCTTCAATATTAAAAAAAATTCGTTGTTCAAAAATACTTCAGACAAGCTACACCTAGGTTTATATTATAACCCGGAATTGCAAGCCCACGCACAGGTGTAACGTACCCAGAAATATTGATTGAAAACCAAACTTTACAGAAAAATAAAAAATATATAAACAGCTTTAGAATCCATTAAACGTATATCAAAACATTTCCATTTATTTATTTTAAGAGAAAAGATATGCGTAGGGCAGTCAAAATAACTGAAACACTTATATATAACAAAAATAGATATAGAATATACACACATTACGTATGTTTAAAAATAACATTCAGAGAAGAATGTATGAGGAATACTTTTGCGTTGTATGTATGTTTATTTTTAAACTAACGTGACCCGATTGATCCAACCGTCTGGTGAACAGTCGATACCGATCTTTTTTTTTACCAATAAATAAAAGAATAAACAGATGCTTCAAGATAATAAATAAAGTACTTATCACACACTTTATAATGTTTTGTTTGCTCTGTTTTTAGTTTAATTCTTCGTTGTTGAACTCTTGCAGTCAGTCAAACGTGAGACAAGTGCAAGGTTATATTTTATTGCGTTAGCACACTGAACTTTGAAGTATTTAAATTATACGATACTCTGATTCAAAACATTTTATTTCAATTAAATTATACTACGAGCGAAGATGGTGCAGCAGCCTGCCGGGGTCGCGGGACTGTACGAATTACCGTGACCGCGGAACGTAAAGGGCTTTTGAAGGACACCGTGGATTTTAGTTAGTACGAGTCTGACAGTGCCTCTCGCTCTGCCCTGGGTGGGAGGACACATTTCATGATTTTAGCACGATAAAAAAAAAAGCGAAAATGGCGAGATGAGTTTGGATTCTTGAATCGATTTATGAGGGATAGACCACGGTCACAGATAGCCACGAGAACTGGAATGAGTAAAGCCTCTTTACCCAGCAGTAAGATACCAGGAAATATGTAAAAAAAACACACACAGTACAGGCACTAAGACAGAAAGTTCTAGAACATCTCTTTGGAGATGAACGGACAACACTCTTAAATAAAAAGAAATAACGGGCAGAGAGAGAAAATATCTACACGCAATAATTGTATTAGATAAGAATTTTGGTCCCAAATTCCGAAAAATAAAACCTACGAATGAAATAGATAGGCAGATAAAATTAAACAAAATAAAACACGTGTCTACGTTAAATCAATTATTATCAAAGAAATGTCGTTCCATTTTCCGTGTAAAAGTAATTTATGTTGGTAATCTGCGAGCAATTTTCGTGAGACATCGTTTTATTAATATTGTGATTTCATTACAGGGTCGTCCAGATTTGATGGAATCGTTCATTCATTGCGAAAAAAGATGAAGGCGTATAAATACGTCTAGGAATTAATTTATATTACATTCAAAATTCAAATAATGGAATTTTGTGTTAAATTTTGAAACGATTTCATAATATTCACGAAGAAATATGAGAAGTAAAAAAGCCTTTGCAGTCTGACAATATAGGCTAAACAAAAATGGGATAACCAAACGGATCTAAAAACAGACCCTTATACAGTTTCTTATCTGTCTAAAATACTGCGACTCTAGCATTAAATCCACCTAGATGAATAGGTATCTCTTAAAATAAATTAAATTAAGCCAGGATTATGACTACCAAATAGTCAATCAACAGTCAAAACTAGTTTAAAGTAATTACGGACAGTTTGCAATTACACCTACCAATAAAATTCATTGAAATACTTTGAATTACAGAAAAAAATAAACTTATTGCTTACTCGAAGTAGTCCAAAAATCTTGAATCGAAAAGTAGATTAATGGGGAATAAATTACACGGTACTGACATTGCCCTTAAACTTTGAAATAAATCTAAATGTCAATGTCAAAGTACAAAAGAAGTTCGCCCGAGTTATAGAGCGACCAGAAAATCTTGATACGCGACAAAATGTTACTATACAATACAATAAATCCGACAGTTGGTACGGATAGATGTTTGCTACCCAATCACGACAAATGTTTGGTGTAGAGATATATTTTAGTCTGTAATAATGCATATTAAGTATTATGCTCTCGGAAAAAAGTACGATTCCCGTAAGAAAATTTTCAAAGAAAAAATAAAATACATTTATATATATTTTTTCGTACTAGGTCAGAACCGAACAGTTTTAGTCTAACTGGGTGGACCTGAGTGAAAATATAATTTCATTTCGATTTGAAACTGTGTTGGTTAAAAGCATTCCATTGTTTAATAGCTCGTTTAGAATGAATACAAATCAATTTGAGATTGGTTTTATTTGTGTTTCTTTATCTCTCCAATGAAATGTAACTTTTTTTAGGTAGTATATTGTTTGTGAGTTGTAAACTCACATATTATTTTAGCAACACACATCTCTCGACCAAAGACAAGTTCGGCTTTATTCTACTGGAAATATTATACAACCCTACTATTTAATTAGCTTGCAATATTGCAGTTCCATGCACCACTACAAAGGACCAAGAAAAAGTGGCACTCTATATTTCGAACACATTTACACGAAATATGAATTGCACAATAAAATATAATTCAAAGCGGTTGCACTACAAAGGTCGTTGGTATTCAAAAATGATTCTGACTTGACATTAAAATTAAAGTTATTACGAAAAAAGTGATATTTCATAACACTACGTCATTTGTTTCAATTATTTGCGTACCAAAGGTCAGTTTTTTCGAACATGAACTTCAAATGACAAATAATAAAACTTGTATCTTTGATGTGACACCGGACATGGAGTAAACACGTAGTTTAAACGTCCATGAATACATCATCATATAAAATTAAAATAATAAATAAGTTGCGAGATCAAATAAATATGACAGCGTTCATTTTTATTTGATCTCAGTCAAGTGGTGGGAAATAAAATGCGATAAAAGCTTTTTTTTATCTGTGACAAGTGTGGTGCAGTGTAAAAACATTTCCGTTAAATTTCCGCATTAAAATTCGCAATGAATACGACTCCAACTGATTCAAAGTATTATAAAATTTTGGTTTTTTTTTTTTAAAACCAAATAGATTTTGAAACAGCTGATAATACGAGTGGTTAAAGGAAATAACCTAAAGCTAATAGTTAAAAGAAATAGCCTAAAGAAATGAACTAGACGGTGCGGGCGTGCGTTAGCGCAACTTGGCAGATATAATTCCCAAAAGTAAGTACTCTTTGCGGAAATTGAATATTTACCTACACATAATCCAAACATACACGTTAAAACAAACTATAATACAATCCCCCTCCACAGCAGTAAAATCCTAATACTATCAGTTCCAGTTTGTATTCCATTACTGCCATTCCAACATTCCTTTTTGGTCCTATCAGCATTAACACATCGGAATCTGTCTTTATTAGTCTGCCGAAAAAAATGAAATCGATTTTGGCTGTCCAATCACATGAAAGCACTTGACGTTCCAATCGGCGCCAGCGCCTATATTCCATTCCGTGTGACGTCACTTGGGAAACAGACGGTCATAATTTATTTGTTGGCAACACTATATCACTAGTCTGTTGTGTTGAGAACCAGTTACAATATTTTTATTACAATGTTTTTAGATTTTTTTCTTTTAACTTTTTTTTTCGATTAACTTCTTATCCACACGCTCACATTAGTGAGCGTTCAGTTTACAGTTTACAGTTTTCAGCGAACAGTTTCTTACCAAAACACAATAGCTATTAAGCTATTGTGTTTTGGTAAGAAACTGTTTTTGCAGCTCAGACTTCGGTTGACGGCGATATACCTACTTCCAATATGGATACCTCGCTGACCTACGCGTGACTTCTATACGGTCTCGGAAACATGTACGATAGAGACCACAGTGTGCGCGTGTGTCTTCACACACACTTTTTTTTTTTATTGTGGTAAAATCATCAAATGACTCCTCCTACCCAGGCCAGAGCGGGAGGGACTGTCACACTCGTACTGACTAAAATCCACGGTGTCCTTCAATAGCCCTTTACCGTTTCGGGGTCACGCGACCCCGGCAGGCTTTGGCCCTCTAGCGGGGGGCCCCGTCATTTTGCTGAAACTCTTTGTGGCGCGCGTGGATGGGCATGGTCCATGGTCGGACAGCAAGTTACCTATTACTCGCTGCCCACACCTACGGTGGGTATACGCACACACTTACTGAAGAATTTGGCCCTTGAGACTGTCCGAATTTCCATCAGAGCCCGCGAGCACTTTCGATGATAGTTGGCCGATAGTTCAGTCGCAAATGAACGATTGCGTCAAGTACGCGCACTGCCTATAACTCCATACTGATCCTCTGACCGATCAAACTGTCGTAAAACTTGAAATCGCGAGTGTGAGCTGGCTCTCAGGACTGTTCAATCACTGCCCAATATAAACAACCCAATTTGTCATACAGGCCCGTAACAACTCCGGAACTCATTTCGGTACTTTCTATATTTGAATGTCTCTTTGTTCAAATTCGTCAACACAATTCTCCTGTCGCTACTGCCGTTTATCTTTATAATCGCTTTGTTCATCATCCTGAAGATAAAACAACGTACAAAGGAAGACGTTCATAAATAATATCTTCCACCTCCTTAAGGCTAAGGCCCTTACATACACAAAGCGACGCAAGTCTCCGATACTTTTGGTATCCATTGATGCGTGCCTATTTACAAACCTCTATGGATTTGTATCGCGATAATGGCCTGGATACCAAAGTTGTAAGGTATCCCTATCCATAAGATCTGCGACAAATGAGCGATTAAAACAAAAGCATGTTCATGTTTATATAGCTACCCTGTATATCAGCGATGCCGTGTGTAAATCGTTTCGCTCTTCCAGTCTCATCGCAAATCTCTGCATAATGTAGTCTTAGCCTAACAGACAATACCAGGGTAGTGCCGATTTTACGTTAAACAAGAAATTAAACGGAAATTGTGGAAGTAGCGGCGGGAAATGTGAAGTATTTATCGTTGAGTAAAAAGTTATTTGGAGTTTGAAAGTTGAAATGTCGTTGACAATTATGAGAGAATTTAAATGGTAGAAGTAAATAAATGTCAATGTCTTTCATTTTAAGTCAATAAAGATCATACTAGTTGCTTTAAATACAATATGGTGATAATAGAACACAATATTATATTCGTTCGCGCGACAGACGTACGCGTAACAGGATTACAGGCTTTAATAGAAAAACAAATGACGCTTCTAAAAATATTTTATTCTGGCAGAATATGAGGTCAGCAAATGAAATTGAACCCCTAATTCGATTTCCTCCAGGAAAAAAGGCGTTTATTAAAAATATTCAAAGAAATGGGCTTTATTGATGGAAATATGAACCAGTAATCTAGATAAGGAAACCAATTTGTCGGGACAGACAAGTTTTTCGAAGTTGAAATTGGGGTGACCTAAAACGAACAATAAAATCAAACAAAAGTTGACTGAAACACAAATTGAATTGCAATTTAAATCGATTGTTATTGTTTCCTCATCTTATTTATATTCAGCCAGAAATAAAAAAGGTTTCGAGACGATATTGCGAACATTTCTTGATAAGACGTGCAAATAAAACAAACATTTTATAAGAACGTGTTCACATTTGCGTCTCATAAGCTCACGAGTAAAGTTATCGCCCATTCGGGTTTTCAATTTACATTTAAAAACGGGACTTGCCTCTTTAGTGTCGTAACTCCTTGACTTTGTATTATTATTTTCATTCAAGATTGAATCAAACGTACGAAAATATATAAGTACGAAGAAGGCAATTTAAAATCTTTATATTATTAGAATTAAAATAAGAATGTAGCTGAAAAAAATCTAATCTCAAGAGTAACAACTAAAATCTTAGCCGAAAATCTCCTGGTTCGAAAGCGTGTCTATGGGATATATCAAGGTCTTAACATTGGCCGTGAAACCGAACCGTTTTATCGTGCTGTATTCGTAAATCGTAATTGAACTCAGCTTGCACGTCACTATGTCGAATTCGAATGTTTTCGACCCGACGTCGACGAATTATGTTGTCGGATTTTCGGAATACGCTCGGAAAGTCGAGAAGTGGATGCCCGAACACGAATTTTATATGAAGTTCTGTATATTTTAAACTGTACATGTGATTTATTTTGAAATTTCCGGGGTGTGTGAAATTTCAAGTCATTTTTAAAACAATACAGTTATTAATGTCTAAACTGTCTTTGCATAGGAAATTTAAGAAACAAGGTGATATCAATGAGAAATATAAAATCAAAAAGTATAAGATTGAAATAATAAACTATGTCAATTCTTTTGATAATCATTGATTGAAGAAATATAAAACAGTAATTTGAAATCGTTTCTCTAGACTCTAACTATCTCTCTCTGTTTGTTAAATGTTACCTACAGTTGGCAACGTCTGTGAAAATCGCTTAATTCTTTATATGTATTTACTGCTCCATGTCATCCTTTAAAAAGAAAGCCTCAATATACTTATCAATCATGTTTAGCTATGATATTTCGTTTATTGCTTCGAATAAAAATTCAATATGCACTAATACACAAAGATCTTTTTTAAGTCTTAACGTGATCGTGTGTGTATGAGGGCAATCACGTGATATACCTGCTCACGCACGCATGATATTATTTTATACAATCCTATTCAAAAGCATCTTTTATGTGCCTAATATGATTTTTAAAGAAGTTTATATAATACGCTTAGTTTTCAAAAGAAACACAGTATTGCCCTTTTAGAAATTCTAACAGGTTTTCACGTGACAACTTTAATGCCTTGAGACGATGGATCGCTTTGTCAATAAAAGTTTTTTTTTTTAAATAGTGTTCTAATTTCTAACGGCTTAAATATGAAATATCTTGATAATAAGGCTCAGATTACAAGGCATACTTAGTAAGTAAAAAAAAATGAGGTTCATTTTCGTGAAATATTGCGTAATACTTGGGAGTCCTAATACGCGTTCTAACTTTCAGCCTAAATAAAAAATAAGCATATAAAAATTAGAAACTAAGAGATTCATCTAGTCTTGTAACGAATGTTTTAATAAATGTTAAATTCAACTCAAGCGTTTTACATTAACACTCGTATTTGAAACCACATCTCAAGTCAATTTGTAAGCACGTTTAGCGTATTGGCTCAGTTGCCATGACAACGGGACAAAATTCCATTTTTTTTTCTCAGATAGAATTCTTCGTGAAAACTCTTCGGTCTTTATTGTGTTTCTCTCACTTTATAAGCAACTAGCGACCCGCCCCGGCTTCGCACGGGTGGACATTTATTTTTTAAGCTCTCACAATTTTAAATTCGTAATATCTTTTGAATGGATTGTCCGATTGGAATATATAAAAAGTAATTTATAGCTATTGAAACAATCTTGCTCAATAAATAGTTTATTTGGATAAGGATTAGTATTTGACGATAATATGATCAATAAACATAGGCTAATTATTTTAATTACTTTTATTGTATGGAAAAGTGGTTATAATGGCTAAAATATAAATTTTTGGTTTATACTATCCTGGACTTTTTTGTAGGCATTATTGAGTTCTACAACTTTTCTACAGAAGTCAACCATACATCTCTAA
The DNA here is from genome assembly GCA_943136025.2 of Agrotis puta. Taxonomy (NCBI): domain Eukaryota; kingdom Metazoa; phylum Arthropoda; class Insecta; order Lepidoptera; family Noctuidae; genus Agrotis; species Agrotis puta. Next base: position 5,181,445 of record OW964168.2, read on the forward strand.
CCATTTAGGCAGCGTTCGCGAGAATCTTTAATGTACGGCAGTTTTTTCGACGCCTTACTCCACAATTTTCACTACCACGAAAAATCCTATCTATTTTCCGGGATAAAATATAGCCTATACGGATTCGGAAGAATCCCTCTGAGTAATGGTAAAAGAAATTTTGAAATCGCACCAGTAGTTTTTGAGCCTATTCAATACAAACATACAAAAATACAAAGGTTTCCTCTTTATAATATTAGTATAGAAGTATAGACTAGCTTTTGCCTGCGGATACGCTCTCAAATAATTCAAATTAGCTAAACAATTCGTCGCCATCTACGTAACGGTATTGTTATCTTGCTCGGGAACAGTACTTTTTATGGATTAGAGGTCTCCCTTAACCATGTCTTGTCACATTTCAGGATGATCAGTTCAGTACTTTAGGCGTGAAAATGAAACAAAATAACTTACTTTTGCATTAATAATATTTGTTAGGATTAGAATGTATAGCTGTCAATGTATCTAAATGGGGTGAATAAACGGCTCAAGCTTGACTTAAGCTGAGTTAGCGACTAAAAACATCAGCCTAAATAGTTAAGAAATTTTCATAACAATGTCGTATCATTTTCTATTATATTATTTCGTTTTCTCAATTCAGAATATGTACAGCTCACAAAAAAAAACAAGAGCGGTCCGAGTGCGTGATACGAAGGCTCAGTCAACAGATGTGTTTCGAGTGGGACGCTTGTTTGTCTGACCCTACTTCATATGAAGTTGATGTGTTTCGGCGTCGATAGTCGTCGAGGTACAAAGAGGATACACACACACATACTTATATACATCACATAATTATATAGACACGAGTGTGACGACTACATTTATTTTCAATTAATATGTATTAAGGTAAAATAATTTATTTCATTCGATTTTCGAACTCAAAAATGAAGTAATGTTAATTTAAAGAAAATGTTAAATACTAAAAAAATACTACATTTAGTCCACGGCTTTGCTCACTTTAAATTAGAATTTCTCAACCAATACTAATCTCATGTGGTGCGATCTATTATCATATAAGCGTTATTATTGTTTATCTCGAGAACATTCCTTTTTTTTTCAGATGATAGGAACGTACTCGTATCTTGGGTAGTAAAAAACGAGTACCTAACTAAAAACCAGTAAATAACTAAAATTGGAACAACTTAACGTTTCAAAGGAAATCTAATTACAACTAAAACTAAGTCAATTTATTAAAACAATTATAATTACCTACCCTAATAGAAGTTTACAAAAAAATATTCCAAGAATTTAGGTACTAACATGAAATTTATGTTTGTAGAATAATTTTACTCAGTATAGTTAAATTAATTTTCAAATGAGTCTCTGTTATAAAAAGATTTACCTTCAGGGCAGGGTAAAATAATATTATTTTATTGTGGCTAATTTATTCCATTGTTAATTAAAGTTTTTAAAGCAATTGTAGCCAAGGCTTACTTATGGCAAGGCCTAAAATAAAACAGATTATTTTGTTTTATGAAAAATATTATAACTAAACGTACTTGCTGTTACACTTTGAAGACTTTTTAGACAGCGGCCGTCAGTGTCATCAATGACAGTGACGGTCGCTGTCTAAAAAGTCTTCAAGAAGTTCAGTGAGTTAAATATTTATTATTTACTACTTCTAATTCATTTTACTTAACATATTTTTACATTTTTAAATATTTTATTACAAAATGATTTCGTTATATACTGATTTTAGTTATGGAAGATTATTTTGTTTTGTTGTTGTTTTGTTTCAATATTTTATTGATTTATTCAATACCAAAATGAATTCATTTCACAAATTACTCTCAAGTGTAAATCTAATGTCGAGAACGAAACAAAGAAACATAATTAATGATTATTATAAATGTAAGTATATTTCAAAGTCAAAATCAAAATATTTTATTTTACATGGGCCTGAATGGGCACTTATAAAACATCGAGAAGAAAAAAAAGATAGTCACGATTCGCGTTGGTCGTTTCCATGGAGAAGAACCAGTAAGAAACTCTATGGTTTCAGGCAAAACGTTTCAAATCCCAAACCCACCAGTTATTTTTTAAACATCGCCCCTTACTTCTCCTGTATGATGGGTGCATTTGCAAACATCTAAACTCACATACACAGTCAGCTAGATTAACTACTTGTAGATCATACAAATATTTGCCCGTGCAGGAATTGGATCCACGACGCAACGCAGCAGTGATTAATAAATCAATTTTGAATCAAATCAAAGCATTTATTTCAAGTAGGCCATTTACAAGCACTTTAAATACTGATTAAATACTACAAAATTATGATGCTACAGTCCCAGTCACAAGACATAATAACTGTGAAAGTACCGTAGATGCCCATTCCAAATAATCAAAATTTACATAACAGTACCTATAATGTTTTACTTAATATTTCAAATTTTTTAAAATTAATAACTAAGCTTAGTTGCTTAATTAGTAACACGAATACATAAGGACAGAAAACCTATTCCGCCAAATAAACCGACAATTCAAATACTCTCGCATGTTTTCTCTATTAACTTTCCAAAATTGACCAAATTCTCCCGCCATTATTTCACGGTTATTTCCGTATATTTAAAGTACAGTAAAAAAGGAGAATGTCCAAAACAGATTTCAATTTCAATCACGTCAATTAAATCTGACAAAGTGTTGAAACCGATCCTCTTGTTTAAAACGTGGCTGTAGTGGTTACCATGGCAGTGTATGTTGATGTTCCAGTCATAAATCTACATATATAAAAGGAGAACTGACTGACTGACATATCAACGTACAGCCGAAACTACTGGGGCTAGGAATGTGAAATTTTGCACACGGCTTCCTATTATAATGTAGGGGAGCACTAAGAAGGGGTTTTCGGAAATTTAACCTTTAAGGGTGTGAAAAGGGGGAATTAGGAAAGTACGTAACTCACGCGGACGAAGTCGCGGGAAAAGTGCTAGTACATTATAAACGATTTACACACAATAATATTGTGCGTGGTCTGGTATTTTTCAGGAAGACGCGAGTTTTTCAAGGTTCGCCTCGGCTTTCAACAATTGCCCATTCGAATCTTCAGGTATTTATTTTATCGATAGAATAGGTGAGAATTTTTTTGACAGATTCATTTTAATTTTTTGTTTGGTGTGATGAAAAATTACACGTAATGCTATTGGGTAAGGAAAAAATATGAAATGAAGAGATCATATTTTGAAAGTTACATTATTGCTTATCACATATATAAGTTACAATGTTTGATTTATGAGACATGCATAGTTTATTTTACTGTTTATTTTACTTAGGTTCAAGAGTGTAAATCTATCTATTGCATGGAGCGACTGCCTATCTGAGCTCCAAAGCCCAGCAACTGGATAATGCGATAACCCTTGATAAGACCGGTTCTTAAACTTTCGCATCAGGAACAAATAAACGAGAATTTTAAACCCAGACCGTCTTACTACAAAAAGTTAAACATCTGTTGAACACTTGTCTAAGAAAAGTGTAACTGCAAAACGACCCTTATATCAACGTCAAATGCCATTTCGCTATTGGCAGTTTTTTAAACAAGTGTTAAACCGATGTTTAACATTTTTTAAGACGAAATATGACGCTAAAAATCTTTCATGGTTTTCCCGTAATTTTAAGCCCAATTTGGCCCTAAGGGCCAACCTCCCAGTGGGTTCTAATATGATCCCCTCAGGTGGTAATAAATTCATGTAACAACTTGCAATAATCCACTTTCATGATAACTGCCCCTTTCATGTCGGATATGCGGCTCTTTTATAATTTATTCGGCTCGTTTAAATTTTTGCGCCTACAGAAGGAAATCTCGTGCTAAAATATGATGGAAATTAAATGAAAACATTCGTTGGATTACAGGTATAGATTTTGTAATTTGTAGGAATTTTCATACATATATATACGTACAGGTTATATAAAGAGAAGAGTATAATTGAACATGGACGTGTGATTTGAAAACTTGTTTTTTTTTCTTTATTTTTGTAATTTCCTGAACAAAGTCTGTATTAAAGTTCTTATTGTTAAAGTTTTTCAGTAACCCGTATCCGCACGAAGGAATCGCTATTGTAAGGATAAAAAATAAAGGTCTATTTAATGTTGTCTGCATTTAATATTATCCAAAAACATAATCTGGCTCAATTATATGGCTTAAAAGTTAAACCGATTTTGAAAATCGCATTAGAATCCCTCAAAGTGAACCTATTCAATTTAATGGCAATTTCAGATGAATTAAGGTTTAATCCTTCAATAAAACAAACAAATTTCAGACTAATCACCTCCATTTACACCTCTAAATGTCAGGGGTGTCAAACCTAAATCGCCCAATAAAACACAAAACTGGCCAGAATCGGTCCCATTTGCTGCCAACCTTTACGTTATCACTACGGATTTATGGCTGCAATATGAGAAAGTTTCTGTCATCGTCAGGGGCGCTCAACATTTGGAGTACCGACGCGTTATTCATGGCTCCCGTTTTTTGTTTATCTGCGAAGATAAAAACGAACTGCTTGTATGGCTGGCGTTGAAAAATGTTGCGTTGTTTTAGTAAAACTGCCTACTAAAGCAACACAATTTTTTGCGAGAGTCATGGCCTGTGCTGAATGTTGAGTAGTTCTATCAAGTTTATATATTCTTATGAAAGTTGCCTGAAAAAGTGCTTTTGCTTAATCAATATTTTTCGAGCACTCAACTTGAAAAGTCGCCGATGTGTGTGGTTAAAAATTCACCGTTTTACTACAAAAAAGTTAAACAACTGTTGAACACTTGTCTAAAGAAACTGTCAACGTCAAAGCGACATTTCACATTGATATAAGAGTCGTTTTGCAGTTACACTTTCTTTAGACGAGCTTTCAACAGAAATGTTTATCTTTTTATGATAAAGCAGTAAGTTTAATGAAAATTGAACGCACCAGAACTGTCGTCTTATTAAACACTATAGTCGTTAGTTTGTATGGCTTTGCAGATAATTGGATCAAGAAAACGATGTTCAATGTCATTAAATTTCACAAATACATAGGTTGGTTTGGTATGCAGGTTTCTGACTTGGCAACACCACTACAGTTGTGTTATGTTTCACCATAAAAATATTCTTGTATATGAATCTTATAACATATTTTTCTTATTCCGTATGAACTAAAAGGTAAATATTTATCTTTATTACATGTGCCATTGCGAAACTGCTTATTTTACCTTGCTAAAATTAAAAAATCTGTCATGAACGCTAAGCTTTCTCGCTGGATTATTTTCATATAACAAATTGCTCAAATTAGCCCAAAATGGTTCTAGGTTTATGAAAATGCTCAGATAATGCTTTTCTGCGCTAATTTAGTGTAATATGGGTCGTATAGAACCATTAAGGTAAGTCAGTCAGTTAGATATATATGAGCGTTTAGCTTTGCTGAAATTGCATGCTCACGTACGAGTATATAGACTTATCTACAGGACATGTACTCGAATATTAACTTTACTCACATTATTTATAATGTTATAGTTGGTAAGGAATGTAAAAAAGTTATTGGCATTTTCAGTAGTTTCTATAAGGCTCGGTTTCATATTTCTTATACAAAGTAAAGGTTCGGTTTAACTTATGTCAGTAGTGTGTGCGTCGATAATTCTTGGCTACAGATATTTCATGCCACTATGACTGAATCTTTCAGTATGATTCGGCTGTTTCTTTTCTGTTTCTTTTGTCTATACCTAAGTGTTTCGAGATCTACTTGCAAATATAATTTTATATCATTCCTGAAAGAAAATAAACATATTACCTGCTCTCTAATAATCATTTCAAAATAATATAGTTATCAAAAAGCTACTTTCATCGTTTTTACCACTCCTCTGAGAGACAAACTTTCAAGGTTCTGTCAAACACAATCACAGTTTTCCAATTCGCCAATAATCGAGAAATTAAGAAGTTTGGGAAAGTATTATTCGATTTCTTCGAACTAGAACTAATCAGTGACAAAAACTTGTTATCCTGGACTTAATTAAACATAGTATTACAATAGAACCTAAGTTAATGCAAAAAGTTCTTATCCTTTCATTTTTAATAACGGCATGTGTTTTTTATTACGTACCCTACTCTAGGAATTTATCCTGTGTCGTGGGTGCGTCTACAAACATAGGAACTCACGTACACAAACACCCAGAACCGGAATAACTACCTGCAAGCTATACAAATATTAATTGCTCCGTGCGGGGATCGAACCCACGATGTGAGTTGGCAGTGTGGCTGAGCAGTTGAATGTTGCGCTGAAAGACGCGGGTTGGTTTCTCATAAGGAACAAATATTACTATATTCGTATCTACAAGTAGTTTGCTGAATAATAAAGTCAGTAAATGTTTGTAAACGCATCCACGACACAGGAAAAAATACTAGAGTAGGGTACTACTTCAGAGAAAAAAAATCGACGGGTTGCACTCTGGGAGTGCCGGCAGAAGTGAAAACTTCAATAGTAATGAACACACACGAACATTCGCGCAAGCGCCCTGCGCCGTCTTACGAAATTTCGATCAGGTCACGTGTCCTGACGCGAGTTTAACATTTTTTACCCATTCCAAAAAAAAGTGCACAACGCCGCTAAAGAAGTTTCATTTCAAAAAATGTGTCTAATAAGATTACACAAGTAACCACAATTTTCAAGAACAAGTAAAAAGCAAATTTCTCCCAGATTTTTATTAAAAAATATATGCTAACGTAAAATATGTACTACGCCTATTTCTGTACACATCCTAGACACCGTTTCCTCACACGACAAATTACGACCAATCGCATTTTGACGTCACTATCCGTATGTTTGGGCTTGTCAATTAACTTTAACGGCTGAAAATCATTACATCATCAAACGGACTCTTGGTGAAAAAGCAGGAAATCACTGAATGAATGATGTCTTTAAATTTTTGCGACTTTATGAATACTTTATTTTTTTTGTATTAATCATAAGTGTTTGTATTTACTAATGAATCTTGTTTAGCAGTCTTCAAAGAAATAAGAAAGTGTTTATTTTAATGCGTTCTATAAATCATACGGATATCTCATGTAGTATTTTAATAAGTGAGATATTATCAAACTTACGATTTTTCGCTGAACGTGGTTTTATAGATCACGACTGCTCATTTTCAGCAAAGTATTTCATCTGCTCAACCTGCAACAACCAAAAATAATACCATTAACATAACATCACGCTTGTTATTCTCCAAGCACGTAAAGCCGTTGGTCCCGGCCGATGGTGCCGGATTTGTAGATCTTTCATAGTCGTTACTGTTAGTCAGAAGCTCTAAAGTCTGACAACCAGTCTTACCATGGGATATCGTATTACCCAGTTACTAGGCTGTGGAGGTCCGACAAGCAGTCGCTCCATGTAAAATACTGATATCCAGCTGCATCTGGTTCGACTGAATGGATGCCGACCCCAATATAGTTGGGAAAAGGCTAGGCAGATGATTGTAGTAGGTATTTAAAACATTTCTCATTTCGCGTGATCTTTTAAGTTCAAAAACCTAGTAACTTAACTTCTACAAAGTCCATGAAGTTGATCCGGACCGGAGTTATTTTAATGACTGAAATGCAAGAAGACAGACAATATTAAGTAAATCGAATCCCTTTCTTGGAACTTTGTTATCATTCAGTGGAAATGAGTTTATAAACTTTTCTTTTTATAACTATTGTTGTCAATGCTTTCTTGTTTTCTTTCAAAGGATATCGATTTCATCTAGTACTTGAGTAATAGATCAAGTTCAAACTCGTGGCCAGATCTTCGCCAACCTAATATTGTTGTACAGACGCTAGCAGGTCACCTCGATTTGTCAAATTTCTTTAATAGATATTCAACCTTATCACATTCATTATCTGCCTAGTCTTTTACCAACTATATTGGGAACCAGATGCAGCTGATTTGAAAGCAATGTTTTACATGGAGCGACTGCCTATCGGACCTCCATAACCCAGTATCTGGGCAATACGAGTGGCCAACGGCTTTACGTGCTTTCCGAGGTACGGAGGAAACTCGCTGTAATAGATGGTCACCCATCCACAGAATAACCTCGGCAAACGCGACTTAACCCGAAAGATCGGCCTGTGCGGCTGTAATTATTCATCCACGAGCTCCTCATCACAATCATCATCATCAGCCTATAAATAATCCCACTGCGGGGACACAGGCCTCAGCTCTGTGGGAAGGAGTGGGCCATAATCCACCACGCGGGCCCAGTGCGGGTTGGTGGATGTCACATGTCTTCAAATTTTTGGTTCTAGGACATGCCGGTTTCCTCACGATGATTTCCTTCACCGTTTTGAGGGCAATGGTGATGAAATATATTACACGAGTAATGCGCCTGGCTGGGTTTGAACCCACGACCTACAACTCGTAAGTCGGAGCCGATACCACGGGGCCACAAGTGCTGTCTCCTCACAATAGTATGTGTGCCTCATCACAATCGTACACGATTTCGTTCGTTTCGTTTAATTGGTAAAATTTGACCGATTGGGGTAGGTTGACCTGTAAGTTGGCCTCTGTACAGAGGCCAACTTACAGTACATAGATCTAGGCACGTGTACAATACTCATAATTTTTTTTAGATTATGCCTCGGCATGTGGCAAACAATAAAAATAAACGGCCAGTAGTCGTTAATCGTTTTTCGAATATTTTATACAAAGCATAAAATTGAAAATTTATTAAAGTATACTGAGCCTTTTCGTTTCTCGTTTTTTCGCTTTTTCTGTGGTTTAGAAGATGGCAACTACAAAGCCGAGCTTTCCACAACATGGCGTGGTCGCTCGGGGCGTTTTTACATTGAACAAAAGGCAATATTAATTTATTTATTTTTACTTCAATCAAAATAATTAATTAGTCCGCAAGATAAATTACTAAAAAAATATTCGACCCGTATTTATTCTTTTGCAACGTTAACCAAAATTGACGAAGATACAACGCTTCTAAAAATCACAAAACGTCACTCGGTCGGTATAATTTTACAGGCGTTATGGTATCACAAACCGCCACACCCGAATTTCGCAGCGTTTTATCTTTGTCAATATTAATTGATTGTAAAAAACAAAAAAACATGTTCATTATTATTTTTCAGTACTCTAACTTTAGACTAAACAGATTTTCAATTTATTTATGCAGTAAACTACCCTATTAACAATTGTTTTCCCATTTGAATCGTGTGAAATAATAATGCGCCAAACAATATGAATGAATGAAGTTTCAGAGTAACATTTATTTTAATCAGATCAGTGATTCCCTTAACGTAACGTTCTTGCGGGACTATCTTAAATGGGCAACCGAAGGTACAGGGTGGATTTTTAATAATTATAAGTCTCTTCCCACTGCTGGGCAAAGGCCCACACTTCACTTCAGACCACTGATCGTTGGTTTGTCCAGCTCATCCCACCATCTTCTACGAGGTCAGCCGCGACGCCTTATGGCTGTGTCAGGGCTCCACGAAATGGTTATTTTAGCTCACAGCTCATTGGGCATGCGTCAGACCTGGCCGGCCCAGATCCATTTTAGTGTAGCGGCTTTTTGATCAACGTCAGCAATTTGTGTTTTTGAGCGCATTGTGGTGTTGCGTACTCGGTCTGTTAATTTGACGCCTATGAAGTAAACTAGCAGTATCAGTAGTATCAGTAAGTCTCCTCCGCTCCACCAAGTGTGGAAAGACTCATTTTGACCAAAATGAAAAGACAATAGCTACGAAGGCATTCCGTTTTATATTCTTGTATGGATATTTTTTATGTGGTAAAATCATCAAATGATCAAGTCCTCCTACCCCGTGGGTAGCGGAAGTAGGGTTGACATCCGACCGGGTTTATCTGGATTTGTCCTAGTTTAGAGGGCATCCGGGGAGCGTCCAGGGGCAGCTACATTTATAGACGGGTTTAAAAATTGAAAGTCTTAGGCCGCCCGCGACACACGCACTCTTCACCGTCCCCTCACCCCTCCCGACGCTGTTGCCATGATGCGCACTTCGACTCATGTCCGGGTTCTGGACTCTAAAATCTGGGGTTTTCAAGCGTCTGGTTCTGGTATTAAAATTTTAGAGATGGCAACCCTAAGCGGAAGGGACTGTCAGACTAATCCTCCGTGTTCCTCCAATAGCAGGGATATCTTTCCTTGATAATGTAAATAGCTACATCGGAAATATCCCATTCAAATATCAGTAACCCGGAACTATCCCAAAACTATTAACATTCCAACTGCGAGCCATATGCCCCTAACTGTCAACAGCTGAATCACTTTTGATAAATGGCATATAACCGTCAAGTGCTGCTACTGCCGCCGGTCTACGTGTGAAAGTTCACAAATGTACGTATTATACCAACGGAGACTTGTGGAGGGGGGAGGGGGGTTAACAGCGTAAAAGTATGCTTTTCGCTGAGTGCTGACGTGGGGATGTCCTTGTGAGATGACGTAGGTTGGGTACCTGCTTGGAAAATGTGTTAGTGCAAGTCGATGACTTCAATAAGTACTTATGCATTTTTTTAAAGTTTTTAAACGGTGCACCGGTGGTACTACAATTCTTCAATGGGGGAATTGTGTCACATTTTGTGAAACGTTTCTTTTTATGTATAAATTAAAACTTACTTGGTATTGATAATAAAGAATATTCTATTTATCTATTATTGCGCAAAAATTCTATAGCGAATAACTTTTTATCACGTGATAAAATCATCAAATTAGTCCTCCCACCCAGGGCAGAATGGGAGGGACTGTCAGACTTTACGTTCCGGGCCACGGTTACTCGTTAGTCCCGCAACCAGGAAATGTGTCTTGGATTCAAAATAAATTCTATTTACGATGATATTCAAGAAGTTTGCAAAACTATATCCCTAACATTTTTACAGATAAACAAAAAAGGGTAAGCCTGCACTCAAGAAAAAATTTAAAAATAGAAACAAGTTTCAAAGATGGCGGAAAAAACATTCTTATTTTAAAATAGAATGACGTAAAGAACAATATTTGCTGCACTGTTGACTTTTATGCTTGTAACACTTTTATTTCCAGCCAGCATTCACGTCACTCAAAGCAACTGGCCAGTGACAATTTATGAGAAGTTAAAAACTCGTAATAAAAAAAGAACTTTAAAGTTGTTGTTTAGTTGTTGGAAGTCTGGATAAACGTAGATCTTATAAGTATTTGTGAATGGGCGCGGTTGTTTCTGATACGTATTGGCTATTGTATCGATGAATTCCTTATCTTTAGTCATACGAGTAAACAAAGTGTTTGGTAGGACTGAAAAACCTGCAAGACCATGGTTTTACAGACTAAGATATAACTGTCCCTAAGAAAAAAAAAATGCTTAGTATTTGATACACCTACCCTTTTTGATTGTAGGTACGATTTATGGATAAAGTTGTTCTAGATCTCATACAACATGAAAAGGTCAATCAGCGTCTCTTATGCTTTATGGTAGCCTTCATATATAATATCAGAAAAACAAAGGCACGGTATATACCTGAAAACAATCCTTCGTGACATATTTTACTACACTCAATCAAACCGAATGGCATGATCTATTGCCACAATTTGGCTTGTATGAAGGGAGTCAAACCTATTCTGCTTCAGATGAATTTACAATATGTCGCAAAATGTGGAAATATCTTTGTTATCCAATCGAGTACCTTCGCAAAAAATATCTTGAGATGAACTACGATTTATTGAGCAACATTTTCAAATTGATATTGTTTGTTTACTTTTCCAGGTTGGATATGAGCATAGTGCCCACAAACATCACACAGTGGGTACCCGAAGACGGTTAACTTAACCGGATATAGCAGATGTGGATATTTTAATGGATGTTACCAATCACATCTATTCGGCTTTTATATCGATTACCGATTAAAATTACATCGATTTTTGACCGATTATTATCAAAAATGGGGTAACATTAAATAATATTTTATTTATGTGATGTCACCCACTAACAATTTCAAAGCTTACTTCACGAGACTTCGGCGTGGATGCACCTTTACGTCCTCTCAGACAGACGTAAAAAAATTAATGACGCATGTGTTATCCCAATCATCTTGTTTACTTCTCTAATATTGATGAGCAGAGTGATGATACAGCCAATTAACGAGCTGTTAATGTTGAGGATTAAACGGTGGAAATTGACCCGGATGACGGTATCAGACTTATCTGTAATTTGAACTTTTGAAGGTTAAAGCCCAACTTATTGCAGAGAAATTGAATAGAAGCGAATATTTGATAGTCTAGTCGGTGGCCAGCGTTACTTGACCCACTTTAACATTATTCTGCTATATAAGATGGCTCATAGAATGATGGACATCGACTGAATAATGTATAAATCCGATAAGAGATCTTCATTGCGAAAATTCCCGAGAATGCTCGAGAATGCTCCGGAATACGAGCAGCATGTTCCGGGTCGTATTGAATCTGTAATATCACAATAAGCAAAGAGTTCATAACATACTTCAATTCTATTACACAGCAATGTAAATTGAGCTTAAATAGCTACATCTATCATCGGTTACGAAGTTGAACTGTCATCAACTTTTCGTAGAATTTCCGTCGAAGCATTTGTAATCGCTTATTTTTGTACCATGTTGTTTTTAACGCGAATTATGTGATAATTTGTTGACAGCAAAATATAATTTGATTGAATGACTAGTATACGGCGCAATTAGTACTGCGTATCGTGATTCAAAATATCTAATAATACACGCTCCATTAAAATTATATGTCTGCATCCATACTTCTGCATCAAACTTTATAATGTTGTGGTACATCTATTCTCTTTTTTTTTTAATATTACGCCATAGATATACTCTTTAAAAAAATACCTATTTCTTGTACAACCACGAACTAATTGGTCGAACATTTTCTACTTGCCAAAATCCTTTAAAATGAATTCACTGATGCTACTGTAAGCAATACAGTTTATTATTTGATATAATATATATAAACGAACTGTACAAATATAGTCGTATAGTACACGCTATGTGCGAAGTCTATAGTGGGGACTGTCAAAACCATAGCAGCGCGCAATTTGGCAGAGATGTGAAATACCTAACTCAGAACTTTCAAGGGTGACGTTAGTCAAGTTTCATACACCGTTTTAGGTTTCATTTAATTTTTAATGAAAAGCAAGCTGAAAATGTTTATTAAAACGTCTAGTTGCGAAGAACTGACAGATTTTAAGTCCCGAAATAATTTGGTCACAGCATATAACATTTCATTTTGGGTGTAATTTATTTATAATATGTATGTGTTTAGAAATATATAAGTATGTTTATCAGTTGTCTAGTACCCATAACACAAGCTCTGCTTAGCTTGATAATTGTGGAATATTTATTTATTTATTTCTGATACTAGCACTTTTCCCGCGACTTCGTCCGCGTGGGTTACGTACTTTCCTAATTCCCCCTTTTAACCCCCTTAAAGGTTAAATTTCCAAAAACCCCTTCTTAGTGCTCCCCTACATTATAATAGGAAGCCGTGTGCAAAATTTCACATTCCTAGCCCCAGTAGTTTCGGCTGTACGTTGATATGTCAGTCAGTCAGTTCTCCTTTTATATATATAGATAATACTAAAGTCGTACAGGATTATATACAGCTACGATGCAGCCGCAGTAAACAAAAGCTTTGCTAAATGCTTACTCAATAACATACTCTACAGAACGGAACAGGTGCTTCTAATTCCCCCAGTTCACAACGGTGTGCCTTTGAAATTTATTATTATTAACCCTTGCGTGATCGTGTCGTGATCAATGACCGATTTGTACTAAGAAGGGTTTACTTATTCAACACTACTTCTAAAAGCTTATACGAGGATAATCCGAGAACGTGTCGTTGTTCGTATAAGATGTGGGGTTACGAAAACAGTTTAAAATAAGAATGCGGAGTGTATTTAAATCGTGCGTATTTGGTATATTTACTGTCCTACTATAAAAAGTTAAACATCTATTAAACATTTTTCTAGAAAAAGTGTAACTGCACAACGACACTAATATCGACGTCAAATGCCGTTTTGCAGTTGACACTTTTTTAGACAAGTGTACAATCGATGTTTAATTTTTTTGTAGTGTGACGGTTACTGTTTAAAGTTTTTTTTTTTTTTAAACCAAGGTCTCTTTTTTTTTTTTTTTTAAGGTGGCAAAATCATCAAATGAGTCCTCCCGCCCTGGGCGGGGCGGAAGGGACTGTCAGACTCTTACTGACTAAAATCCACCCGTGTTTCTTCGGATGCCCTTTACGTTCCGGGGCCGCGGTATCCTGGATTAAGAAAAAAGCCGCGACCCCAGCAGGCATTTGGCCCCGTAAGGGGCCCCGTCGGTGACGCGTGAAACACGACGCGCCACCGACCCGGGCTTGCTCCTTGGTCGGACGGCGAGCTTACCCATTACTCACCGTCCGCAAGCCCGCTCCGCCGCTGTGCCCTCTGCTGTTCAGAGGGACACGCGTTGGAGCATCCACCTGACAGGCTATTCGCATACGGGCAAAGAGACCCCTTAGGCACACAGTGCCTAAAAGAGTTTTTGCCCGCATCCCAGGGTGCACCGGCCCGAAAAACTGGTCTTCCCCCCGGACGTATCCGAAGGGGAACTCCAGTCCACGGGCGCACGTGGAGGTTTCCTGTCTTAGCACCCCAAACCAAGGTCTCTACGAGAAAAATATTGCGGATGGATAAGATTTGATGTTTGTCTAGATTTATATTAAATTTTCAAAATCTACACAAAGCACTGGAGACGTCTCGGGTCGACGGCGCGTTGTGTTCCACGCGTACCTCAAGGAGTGTCAGCATAGTGACGGGGCCTGTAGAGGGCCAAAGCCTGCAATGGTTGCGGGACTCACAAATTACCGTGACCCCGATACGGAAAGTGCTATTGAAGGACACCGTGGATTTTAGTCAGTACGAGTCTGATAGTTCCTCCTGCTCTGCCCTGGGTGTGAGGACTGATTCGATGAATTTACCACGATAAAAAAAAAGCACTCGAGACGTAAGTACAATGATCCGAAAACGTGTCGTTGTACATTTAATGGTTAAGAAAACAGTTCATAATATAAATAAATGTAACAAAAATGTAAATAAATAAACAAATGTAAAAATGTAAAAAAAAATAAAGAAATAAACGTATCAGCAAGTATTCTAAAAGTATAGAATCTATACTTTTAGAATATTTGCTGATAGATTTGGATCTTTTTTTGAACCTAGGTGTATGCATAAGAATAATGTTAAAGATGGATTAGATTTCATATTTGCCTAGATTCAAATGAAGTTTTCAAATCTGTACAAAACACCGGGCACGTACACTAATCCGAAAACGTGTCATTGTACATAATAACGTGTGGGGTTAAGAAAAGAACTTGAAATAAAAATATACGGGGTATATTTAGATCCTACGCTTTTAAATATTTACTGTTTGGAGATTTAGATATTATTTTAAAACGAGTTGTTTAGATGAGTAAAATGTTAGGTTTGGATTAGATTTGATATTTGCTTATATTTAAATCTAGGCAAATATAAAATTGTATTTGAATTCAAATTCTATACAAAGCATCTTGTTAAAAGACGCGTGTACTTTAATCTAAATATCTAAATGGAATTTGGATTATACCATTTTACCTAAGTGTATACATTTCGATAAAAATCGTAAAATGGAATATTCTATTCTAGCTTAAGCAATTGAGTAGATAATTCATAAAAAAAAAAACAATTTATTGCAATTCTGTTAGCTAAAGTGGCGTTTTTAGATCCTCAGTTTTACTTTTGGTATGAAAAGACGAAAGACGATATTGTTTTGAATTTTCCGACAATTATACACAGAAATGTTTTACAAAAACAGCAAACAAACAAAAATAAAAGAATAATTATTTCGGTAACAGTACGTATCGCATGACAACTGGTATTTTTGGTTGATTACAAAGATCTGGGGTGCTACTATCTAAGCAAGATACCCGTAGTTTCGGCCAATAATTCGGGCGTTTCCTATTTAAAAAAAAATTAACACTTACGGACATAAGATTAGTAAGTGATAGCACAGGTGGTAAGAACTAAAAATTGGTGACAACATGATTAGATAGTTGTCCCGAGTCGCGGAGTGTTTTCAGAACTTATGAAATTAAAACTTATCGACAGTAAAGTTCACTTAAAAGTGCGAGTTACATTAGTACGGATCCGTATCTTCATTGATGGACTAAGAGAGTAAAGCCACTGTATTAAAGATGCCAGCCAGTAAAACTTTCAAGCCTTTGCCAAACAGACAGGCGATAGCGAACCGGACCGAGTCCGAAGCGATAAGGAACCGATACGAGACGTCAAACTGGGTGCAGCGAACCGAAGCGTGGCAGTTGTATTAGTTGGCTTTTTGTAAACGAGGTCAAACAGAGCAAATACACCTTCGCCACGTCTTCGCATTGGTTCAGTCACGCTATCGGATCGCTTTCGCTTTTCTATGTGAATGGATTCAAACAATTCCACACATTACAAATAAAAACGCCTCGCTTCGCAATCGCCACGCCTGTCTGTTTGACAAAGGCTTCATTCCATCTTATCAACCGTTTTCTCAGCTACCAATTTCTTGCAAAATCGGTTAACGTTTCCAAAACTTATGAAAGCAGCTTTTGTATTCGTAACAAAACAAAGGACTTCTGAACACACTGCTTAGACTTCACACTCTCCGAACACAATCAAATTATTCACAATTTGAACACACCTGGCTTTTGTACTAACAGCTGCTGTTTATTTACCTTCGTTATTTACTATGTTCTCGGCAGATGTCAATGACTCCATTCATTCCATTGTTTTCCTTTTAATTAGTACAAACTGCTACACACATCAAGAAATACAAAACCAGCTATGAAGGGAGTGTCAAATCGATCGCAGCCAATCGCAGCGCACGTTTTTTTTTAACGTGGTAAAATCATCAAATGAGTCCTCCCACCCAGAGCAGAGCGGGAGGGACTGTCAGACTCGTACTGACTAAAATTCACGGTGTCCTTCAACAGCCCTTAACGTTCCGTTCCATTCGGCAGGCTTTGGCCCTCTACAGGGTCCCGTCACTACGCTGACACTCTTTCAGGCTCGTGTGGAACACAACGCGCCGTCGACCCGGGCATGGTCCATGGTCGGACAGCGAGTCGCCCATTACTCACCTCCTCGTGGCTTTACCGCCGCGATTGCGGCGTGCCCGTATCGCAGCGCACGATGTGACAAAAATGTGACTTAATTACCCGCTGAGTGAAGTACGCGTCCTGTTTATTATGCACTTATGCCTTTTTAAGTAATTTTTTAGGTTTATATGATCTTTAATGAAAAATAACTCGAAATATGTGTCAAAATATGCTGTCAACGCTGATCTTTTATTGCGCGGAAATTTTATACAAGGAGAGCGAGGTCAAGATAAACTGGTGAGGTATAACTTGACATGTAGCCGTGTGTACAACACATTTATATTGAGGTTTTACGACAATTGGATGGAATTATTGTAGGGTTGTGGAAAGTCATGTCGCTTGTACGAGTACGTGGTTTCATTGTAGTCTTGTTTACGATGTAAACAAACAGACAAAACAACGCCATTTTGCCCTTTTGTAGTTAATTTCCTTTCGTTTAACGGGTACATAAAAAAAGTAATAAGACAAGAATTTTTTTTAATGCACCCATAGTGATTTTAGGTCACGGTTTTAGCGATTGAAAATCATAGGGACAAATAAGAAATCCAACTGGGCAAAGTCGCGGGAGGAAAACTAGTCACATAATAAAAACAATTTTAAAGTAGCAATATTTTATAATAAATAATATTAAGTGCTATGCTCGGGTATACGGCGCGTTGTGTTCCACGCGCGCCTCAAGGAGTGTCAGCATAGTGACGGGGCCTGTATAGGGCCAAAGCCTGCCGGGGTCGCGGGACTCAGAAATTACCGTAACCCCGGTACGTAAAGGGCTAGTGAAGGACACCGTGGATTTTAGTCAGTACAAGTCTGACAGTCCCTCCCACCCTGCCCTGGGTTGGAGGACTCATTTGATGATTTTACCACGATAAAAAAAACCGGCCAAGAGCGTGTCAGGCCACGCTCAGTGTAGGGTTCCGTAGTTAATAAGGTAATTGATTATACTACAAACTTAGTCCAGGAATTTTGTACCACCTTCTTGTTTTTTTTGCACAAAAACTGTTCTTTCCATCAAGTTCAAAATAATTTTCCTAGAAAGTCCTTATAAAGTTCTACTTTCCAGATTTTTTTCATATTTTCTAAACTTATGGTTCAAAAGTTAGAGGGGGGGGGACACATTGTTTTTGACTTTAGGAGCGATTATTTCCGAAACTATTGACATCATCAAAAAATGATCTTAGTAAACCCCTATTCATTTTTAAATACCTATCCAACGATATATCACACGTTAGGGTTGAAATTAAAAAAAAAATCACTTTCTATTTTACATATAGGGGGGCTACCCTAAAAAAACATTTTTTTCCAATTTTTATTTTTGCACTTTGTCGGCGTGATTGATATACATATTGGTACCAAATTTCAGCTTTCTAGTGCTAACGGTCACAGAGATTAAGCGAGGACGGACAGACAGACAGACAGACAGACATGGCGAAACTATAAGGGTTCCTAGTTAACTACGGAACCCTAAAAAAGTGCCTCAGTGGTGCCTGAGGCGTGAGAGTTAAGGGATGCCTTAGCTATTCAAATAAAGAAGAAATTAGGCCTATGAATAACTACATACTTCTAGAGTAACCACAAAAAGATTTCAAGACAGTTTCAAAAGACAAAAATATTCGGAATTAGTGAAGAACAAACTCACTAAATCCCCATTTTGCTAATTATGTTTTAATTAAGTAAAATTTTTATTTGCGAAATGATTAAATGGCAACAATATTTATTTCATTACCAGGTAGATGAAAGGATGGTTTAGAAACGTCTAGACGTATTCAAAGTGTCTCGTAATTAATTTTTGACTTATGGCTTACTCGTGGAAGATATTATCATTTTAATAAATTAACATTATGAGTACTTTAACATCGCCGGCTAACATCCACTTACTGGGGCGCCTCTGCACATGTTCTCCGGACATCTGGCATGGCTCTCTGCTTTTCGGCTGGCGAATTTGCATGTCCAGTGTGGCATCGATCCGCCCATGCCAGAGAAGTTGATGTAGCGCTCAACGAAACATGCAGAATAATCACTGGCTGCCTAAAAACTACCCCACTAGCTGCATTATACCCACTTGCAGGAGTGGCCCCCCCAGAGGTTCGAAGAGAGATGACTTGCTCTTCTGAAAAATACAAACAAGAGACGGACAGACGCCATCCCCTGTACAATATGAAAACGTCAAGAGGTAGACTAAGGAGTCGGAAAAGTTTCCTCAGGTCGACTAAAGCAGTCAGCAACAGCACGGCTGGGGAAGCCCGAAAACATCTGTGACTCCTCAGATATCCCTCCGGAACACTACGCTGAGCCTGCAGAAAGGCTCCCAGCAGGCCACCAACTGCCATGGCCTACTTGGAAGACCTTAAACCGCTTGCGAAGCCAGGTTGGCCGCTGTAAACACAACATGGTCCGGTGGGGGTACTCTGATGAAGAAAGGTGTGACTGCGGAGCCTCATCACAAACGATGGCTCACCTCCTCAATTGTACTCTGTGTAACTCCACCTGCACTCTAAGGGAACTGTCCGAGGCCACCACCAACGCCGTGAATGTGGCAGACTTTTGGTCGAAGCATATATAAAGGAATCATCGACACGACGAAGAAGAAGAAGTACTTTAAGGTCTTAATATTACAAATTGATTTTACGACACTGTTAGCGCAGTGACTGAAGGATCAACGGCTGCGCAGCGTGTCGCGGGTACGATCCCCGCACGGAAAAAAAAACTATGATCTACAAATAGTTGTTCCGGCTCTGGGTGTTGGTGTATGTGAGTTTCTATGTTTGTAAATGCACCCACGATACAGGAAGAATTTCCTTGTATGGGGCAAAGTTGATTAAAAAAAAATATTTGCCAGAAACTCGTCCATCTGTCGTTCTCTTTACTTTCACACCCAAATAATTGAATAGATATGAATTTTGACACTCGGGATAAACCATGATCTGGTTTATCTACTTCATATCATGGTAGAACGATCCCGTAAGAATAGTGATCGGTTATAGAGCGGGCGATGTCTTAGGTAATAGCTAGTTATAGGAGCGTGGAGAACACACAAAAAAGTATACAAGATTGTTTGTAAAACATTAACAAACTTTCATCGAGATAAAAAAATCTGGTGTTTTATACAACCAATGTTTTGTTTGGTCTTTCAGGGTTTGTTTCAGTTAGAGGGCCAAGCCTGCCGGGATCGCGGGAATATCGGGTAATCGTGGCCCCTGAACAAAAAGGGCTATTTTAGGACACTGTGGATTTTAGACCTTACAAGTCTGACAGTCTCTCCTGTCCTGGCCTGTGTGGGAGGACTCATTTAAAGTACTTTTTACTAAAGTTAATAACCCTGTTAACCAACGGTGGGTAGAGTCGGGCTGTGAATAATAATTAATATCGACAGGCTTTTTGTCACTAATTGAGACACTTAGCTGCTTCTAAGAAACTTGACGTCAATATATCTATGGAACCCTTAAATGGTGATTGCGTTTACTTTAAAAATCCAAAGAGGTAATGTGAGATGAAAAGACTAAAACATTTACCAAACTAAGCGGCACCTTAGCTAACCAAATACTTATCTTTCACGGAACAACTCAAAATTCAAATTGAACACAGCATTTTTGAACGTCAAAAAAAAAGAGAAAGAAAATGCCGAAAACGTTTTAGTTTTAACAAAAAACGCCTGCCCTTGATTAACCTTCAGAATTCAATTGGCCATATTGCCCTTTAATCCATAAACACATTTTCTTTAAACACACTCTTTATTTCAGGATGTTTATACGATATTTTGTTTTAAAAACTCATAAATTCGATTTATTTTTGCTCTAAAATGGTAAAATACTAAGATCATTGAGTTTTCTTATAGTGACGTCACAATTTGCTTGTGCTACGAGAGAGCGTTTTGACATATCATAAAAAGTATGTCAATTGATTGATGGTTCAAATACCCTGTTGATTATAATCCCCTGTGCGACGCAAGTCTCCGATACCTTATGATTTTGGCATCCATTGACGCGTGTCTGTGTACGATCCTCTATGTATTTGTATTGCGACAGTCGCCTAGGTACCAAAGTCGAAAAGTATTTGAGACTTGCGTCGCCTTGGTTACGAAGGGGCTTAGCCAATACATACTTATAATACCCACAGTTAAAACTCTACCACAATAAAATAAAATAAAAAGAATCTCGGAATAAAAACAACAGACTAAAAGGCATCCATAATTATTTTTGTAAGGATCTAACTCAGAGGTTCCCAAACTTTTTCAGTTTGTGGCTCACTTTTAGGTTTAGTATTTTTGTGTCGCCCTAGATAGTCGATAAGTGACAATGAAACCGGGTTGAAGTCTCCGGATACATACAAAAGACTACAAGAGAACTTCTTGTGCATAGAAAGACTCTTGGATCCAAATTCGATCCGGAGAGGTCAACAGGAGTGTCTCAAGGTGCACCACTGAACTCCCTTTTTATTACGTGGTAAAATCCCACCCAGGGCAGGATGGGAGGGACTGTTAGACTCGTACTAACTAAAATCCACGAAGTCCTTTAATTAATAGCCTTTTACTTTTTGGGGTAACGGTTATCTGATAAGACAGGCAGGCGCCCTCGGCAGGCTTTGACCCTCTAAGGGGGTTTAGGGGCCTTCTTTTAGGGGTCAGATTACTGACAGCTTTTTGAGGCGCGCGTGGTCTATGATCGGACGGAGAGTCACCCATACTCGCCGTCCGCATGTCTGCGTCTACGGTGGCCTGAAATCACCTCTGAACTCCCTACGGCGCACATTTTGGGAAACCCTGGTTTAGCCTTACCCGTCTCATTATTATAATCAAGTGGCCTTCCGAAAAGGTCTCATTTCCACGAGGGATCTCCGGGAAATATATTCTGCTATACAGGGTCTTGACCCTAAGTTTTTAGATGTCTGAGGTAAATTGAAATCTTTTTGATGTAGCGTAATGTTTTAGTTGAGATGGTACTCCGAAACAAAGACCTTTTTTATTTAAGACAGTTTTTTTTTTGTTAGTTTATAATTATACTAAGCAATGATGGCCCAGTGGTATCGAGTCCAGATTACGAATTCTAGGTCGTCGGTTGAAACCCAGCCGGGCGCTTTACTTTCTTTAATTTATATTTCATCACCATTGCTCTCAAAACGGTGAAGGAAAATAACGTGAGAAAACGAACCCGCACTGGAGCTGTATGGTGGATTTTAGACCATACAGAGGGGAGGTCTGTGTCCCAGAACTTTTATATGCTGAAGATAATGATGAAAAATAATTTTAAAGCTTATGCTGCTATAAAACTGGTATCTTCCTATGCAAGCCAATAAACTCAATTCTAGTTTCTTTTGCAAGTAAGCAAGGACAGAAATCGCATAAGATACATTTCTAAGGGACGGTTGACGCAGTGGGCGATCGATTTATTACTGCGTTGCATGTCGCAGATTCAATTCCCACAAGTTATAAAATTATGATCTCCACATGTAGTTTTCCCGGGTCTGACGCGTTCATAAACGTGCGTTTATAAACATCTGAACGAACATATCGTTCAGATGTTTATAAACGCACCCACGATCAAGAAATTATTCCTATTTTGAGTACAACGTTTAAGAAATAACTTTTTGATACAATGAGACACATGATACTTAGGCTAACAAAAAACTAAATCATTACTGATAAGCTTAACCTTGTTTAAAAAAGTGGCAAATATTCCATAGAACCACAATCTCTGCGAATCTATACATATAATAAATCTGTAGAAGGGTCAATTCTGTACATTGAAAATATTGAAAAAAAAATAGCGGGGCGTGTTGCTGGATCGATACCAAACCCAAATATGTGATTAAAAAAAAATTGTCTGTCTGTCTGTCTGTCTGTGTATGCAGGCATCACGTGAAAACTAACTATTCGATTTCGATGAAACTTGGTATAATTATACCTTATTATCCTGGGCATAAAATGGGATACTTACTTTTTATCCTAGAAAAATACGTAGAAAAAAAAATCTTATTTTTCAGTTTTATTCATAGACGTTGTTCTGTAGAACCGCGAATCTCCTTAATTATTATAGGCTTAGCCGTATTTGGGTCCAATAAATATTTATAAGATGTCATTGTCAGAGTTACTCAAAATGGAGAAATAAACCATCCACGCGAAGACCGACATCCGCGCGAACGGAGTCGCGGGCGGAAGCTAGTAGGTAATAAGTTACTATTTATTATTCAGATTGTTATCACTATCTAGTATATTTATTGTGCCATAAACGTATCAAAGCGTAATACCTTTTTAACCTGAATATTAAAATACGTAACACCATGTTCCTACTGGCTGATTTGCCTATCAACATAATAATGTTGATAAAATCTGATTTCTGAAGCTACCGCCTCAACCGTTCACCGATGATACCATATAATGAAATAAATAAATATTCCACAACTATCACACAACGCCATCTAGTCCCAAGCTAAGCAGAGCTTGTGTTATGGGTACTAGACAACTGATAAACATACTTATATATTTCTAAATACATACATATTATAGATAAATATTCATCATTGGACTAATTGACGACGCGGACGGGACGATTTATTTATGTCTGTTTAATCAATAGACTCTTTTAGCTATGGATCGACAGAGGAAAAAAAAGCTAAGTAACAAAATGTATCAATTATTTTTGTATTGATTTCTAGACTAGACATATTCACCTGGTCGAGGGACTGTACGAATTACCGTGACCCCGGTACGTAAAGGGCTATTGAAGGAAACCGTGGATTAGTCAGTACGAGTCTGACAGTCCCACCCGCTCTGCCCTGGGTAGGAGGACTCGTTTGATGATTTTACCACGAATAAAAATAAAAAAAAAACGAGACGTATTCACCTCAACAATGAAAATGAAACATAATTTACTTTAACACAACGCAAAATAAGTTAGCAACAAAACAATATCCCCCTTCCTATACGATAAAAACAAAAGTGATAACCATACGTTTTTTCTCTCCAAGAACCGGAAAATTGTAACCACACTACAGTTCCCGATAAGTAATACCTGTTCTTTAGGGAAATAAAGTAAATCAAAACCACTAAACGAAGGATATTGAATCGCTGAACTGTTCCGTTTATCGGCGAATATCGGGATTCTTTATTTACTCGTTTTTGTTTTCCCCCTTTGTTTTTGATAACGTAAGAATAGCTTAAGTACTTTTGTAGGCATTACCTTATATAAAAAAGTCATGACTAACATATACTATTCTGAAAATACTTTTCTTATTTTATTTTATAATTAGCTACAGTTTTGCGTTTGATCACTTCGCCTGCTTGTAAGCGAAGATGTCGTCGACGGTGAAGCACGCTTGCCTAGAAGAACCACTCTTGAATTAAATACCACAAGGTTTTAGTTGTCGGTCGCGGGACTGTACGAATTACCGTGACCCCGGAACGTAAAGGGCTATTGAAGGACACCGTGGATTTTAGTCAGTACGAGTCTGACAGTCCCTCCCGCTCTGCCCTGGGTGGAAAGACTCATGTGATGATTTTACTACGTAAAAAAAAAAGGTTGTACTTAGTTGTCAGGAAATACAGAGTCCGGAAGGAATTTCCACTCCTTGGCCGAGCAGCTAGTGGTTGTAAGTGTGACTGCTAAGCCGATTTTTATTTCGATTTTCCATCAGAAATTTCTGAGTAGAAGTCCTGCCAGCCTGAATTTGTGCCCGATAGATGGCAATAGACTTGACCCGTATTACACGGGACTTAAACATAACACAACTGGCGAAATGTGGGAGTACTAAAAGGTACACCTATGTCGAAAGTACAGCAGCTATGTGTAAAAAGTACTAATAGACAGTTTAATTAAAAAGCTGATGGTCCATTAGGCCTCGATCAACAAAAATTAGTTACTTCTATACTATCTTTCATTCCTCCTATTCAACCCTTTTAGGGTAATTAAAAGCCCTTCCTAACTCTAGTTTCTTATTACAGTTTGTTAACGTAATTTTTGTACTAAATTCAACAAGTAATTAAGGTTGAATTTTGCCTATGATAATTTTCATTTTTTTTCCTAAATTGGCATTATATTAAAGAACCAGGCAGTTTTTTTTTAATTTAACTTTTGCCCTTACTAGAAATTTCTCCTGTGTCCTGGGTGAGTTTAAAACATAAAAACTTACATGCATAAATATCCAGACCCGGAAAAACGACCTGCGGCCGTATTATGACGTCTTAAAACCAGGCTTGTTCCAGATGTGAAAGAGACAGAGCTATACAAGTCGTCTAGCGCCACCTCGATCACATTTCATACACCATACAAATAGTTCACAGACCATACAAATATTTTTTCCGTGCGATCACTCAACTACTGGGCCAACTGCCCAACTGCCAACCGTGCCGTCGTATTATGTTATGTCAGAGTCATGTGGTGTTGCCAGAGGCGGCTTAAAGCCTTTGTCAAACAGACAGGAGAACGAAGACAGAAGCGATAACGAGCCGATACAAGACGTCAAATTGGGTGCAGCGAACCGAGGCGTGACAGTTGTATTAGCTGGCTTTTTATGAACGAAGTCAAACAGAGCAAATACGCCTTCGCCACGTCTTCGCATTGGTTCGGTCACGCTATCGGATCGCTTTCGCTTTTCTATGTGACTGGATTCAAACAATTCCATACATCTATACTTATAATAAATCTGTAGAGAGGCCAATTCTGTACATGCAATATATTTAAAAAATAACCATCACGGGGTGATTAGGGATCGCTACTGATGCCAAAAATGCAATCAGTAAAATTTTTGTCTGTCTGTCTGTCTGTCTGTCTGTCTGTCTGTATGTTCGTTATAGAAACAAAAACTACTCGACGGATTTTAACGAAATTTGGCACAATTTATTCTTCATACTCCTGGGCAGGTTATAGTATACTTTCCATTACGCTACGATCAATAGGAGCAGAGCAGTGAAGGGAAATATTGGGAAAACGGGAGAAGTTACTACATTTTTTAAGCTTCCGTCGCGTGTGCAGCCTTAATGGTTAAATCTACATAGATATCATGTACAACGGAAATGTTTTCCTTAAAATTATATAAAAAAATTCCTTGACAGCATACGTCTATCTTTTATGGTTGACTCATAATAACACGTGAAACTCCCGATAGCTTAGCAATTCGGAGTTTTCTGATTATATTTGTCTACTCTTACGTTTACAACACTCTCACTCATCCATAATTTAAAAAAGTTAACATTATTACCTATTCCTAGAAACATCAAAGTTATACATGAAATACGCTAATCAGTCATCGCGCGTGAATACAGAATCATGCTATAAGGATTATTTTTGTGTAGCGGTTGCCGCGCTCGCCGCCGCGAAGCGCGTCGCAGTACACAACCTACTAGAGGTTGACCTGCAAGATACATAAAAAAAATATACCTATAATGCCATACACAAAAAAAAGCGCGTGTGCTTCATACAATATTTGGCTGTTGATGCGAATAGACGTTCAGACTGTTCGACCTTATTGACAGACAATCATTGTTATTTACAAACCGTGCTTATCAGCGCGACTTTCAGTCTTTTTTATTTTATTTTTTTAGCGTGGTAAAAACATCAAAAATCCACGGTAATTTGTGAGTCCCGCAACCCCGGCAGGCTTTGGCCCTCTACAGGCCCCGTCATTATGCTGACACTCCTTGAGGCGCGCGTGGATACAACGCGCCGTCGACCCGGGCATGGTCCATGGTCGGATAGCGAGTCGCCTATTACTCGCCGCCGGCATGCCCGCGCCTACGGTGGCCGTAGATCATCTGCCGACGTCCGTCGCCGTGGGCGTTTACCACTGCGGCTGGATTGGAGTGAGGACCCTGTCCTCTCCCTTACGCGGCCCGCCTCCTCCTTCGCGAGCATGACTGCTTCGCAGAAGGAGGCGACCGCTTCCCACTCCGTCTCGCCCCGCAGCATGGCCTCGACCAATGCCGGGCGCGAGAGGTCTCCGCTTATCGCCGTCGTGAGGACACGGCGGTGCTCTGCCCAAGCGGGGCAGTCCTGCACCGTATGCTCCACAGTGTCCTCCGGACGATCCTCGCAGTGGTGACACCCAGGAGTATCTTCCCTCTCTATCAGAAACAGGTACCTCCCGAAACTTCCGTGTCCGGTGAGGACCTGCGTCATGCGGTAGGTCAGGACGCCGTGACGCCTATCCACCCACTCCTCAAAGAGGGGTCTTACCGCCGCGATTGCGGCGTGCCCTTTTTTACTTTTAGTCTTTGAATACTTATTTTTAGATTTGTTTTGTTGTTATTTTATGAAATAGGTATTTTAGTAGAGGTTTCGGTAGTGTTTAAATATGTTATTAGTTTACATTTTATTTCTTTATAGTTGAAGCAATAGTAGTACTCGTAGGTACGAAATTAGTTATTTTGGTAGTCTACACTAATTTTATAAAGATGAAAACTTTGTTTGTTTGTTTGATTGTAATGAATTGGTTCAAAAACTACTGGACCGATTTTAAAAATTCTTTCACCATTCGAAAGCTACATTATCCATAAGTAACATAGGCTATATTTTATTTTGGAGAAAAGTAGGATTCCGTAAGATATTTTGGTTTTTCGGCCACAAGGTGTAAAAAATCAACCAGAAAAGTTACTTATTTTGCGTACGCTGCCTAAACTATAAAAGATAGAACCATAAAATGTTTTAATTAATAGTTGATCTTATAAATATCTACAAAAAAGTCCGCGACACACACTTTATCTATCAATGTCGAGTGTTTGTGATGACTGCGTCGTCGATGTTAGTGTCGGTGTCTGTGAACAGATCTGGGAATCATGTTGCTGACCGTGTCTTTCCTGAGTAGGCTTTTTGCAGCGGTAACCGACATTCACGCGGGCGAAGCCACGGGCGCCCGCTAGTTACAAATAAAAACGCCTCGCCTCGTATTCGCCTGTCTGTTTGACAAAGGCTTAATTAAGTCTGATACTAGAGAGTGGCCACAACCTAACACACATAAAGAAAAACCAAGAAAAAGAAACGTTTTTTAATAGCGTTAATGACCCACTGCTAGGCAAAATGCCTAACCCACATTTTGTTGCCTGTGAATACACTCACATGGTAATTCGCCTTGTAACATAAGGTTCCGATTACTATTACATTCTCCTCCATTCTACCATTTTCCCATCACTCGAAATCGTATAAATCAAAGGAAATATACCCAATAACAAATTCCAATTTGCAATATTAATGCTAAATACTAAATAAACAAAGTTCTCTTTGAGTCTGCGCCAACAGCGGATATCCGGAGCAATTGTTTATTATCATGTCGGATGACTGGATCAACATATTTATACCATGTCAAATAACTGTACAGTCACATGCACAAATATATGTACACTCTAACATACACAATTATCTTCATCAACTGCTGTGTTTTTTTTAACGAACGTTGCTTACGCTCACGCAGATTCTGTACGATTTAATAGAAAAATATGTTAACACTAGCTTCCGCCCGCGACTCCGTCCGCGCGGATGTCGGTCTTCGCGTGGATGGTTTATTTCCCCATTTTTAGTAACTCTGACAATGACATCTTATAAATATTACGGCGCTGAATCCACTGCGGGTAATGCAACGTGTGTTCGCGGTTCTACAGAACAACGTCTATGAATAAAACTGAAAAATAAGATTATTTTTCTACGTATTTTTCCAGGATAAAAAGTATCCTATGTTATTAAGTTTCATCGAAATCGAACCGTTAGTTTTCACGTGATGCCTGCACAAACAGACAGACAGACAGACAGACAAAAAATTTTTTTAATCATATATTTGGGTTTGGTATCGATCCAGCAACATCCCCCGCTATTTATTTTATCAATATTTTCAATGTACAGAATTGACCCTTCTACAGATTTATTATAGTATAGATTAAATCTGAAATTCAAACGTGGTGTCTCGTTAAGAACCCGAGATATCTACTTATGAAGAACGAATTCGATGGTGCTCTCCTAGACGTGAATGACCTCGTAAGCTTTACAGAATAGCACTAAAGGAATCGAATCCGCGTCAAGCTGCACGGCAGTCTGTCACTCAACCGTGCCCTCAAATATCGAACTCTCTTTGCTTAAACCTAACCTTAACCTCTATTGTATACACTTATCAGAATTCAAAAGCCATTTTCACGTAGAATAACGATTCAAACTTTGAGATAGGATACGATATAAACTTAGAAATAGGTCTCTATTTCATAGTGATAGAGTTCAAAACTTCAAATATAGATACTACGTTCGTGACAAAATTAAATAGCTAGAAAGCACTGTGAATTTTTGCGAAAGTTCTTGATGCACGCTAAAAACTTACTTAATCCTTATTAAATTATCTCTAAGCACAGAAATGCAGACCTGGTTGAGAAAAACTGGGATTTATACGCGTCAGACGTATTTAAAGATATGATTTCTTTCCTTTATACCTTTAAAATTGAAAGTGGAAAAATTAAAAAGTATAACTTTTCCAAAATTTCAAGTAGCTCTTAAGCTAAAATTGCGATCGGTATAGCTTTTCGGCTTTTCGTAATTAAATAGGAATAGTCAACGATGTTTTTCTACACCATGTTTTGTAGCACTATTTTTTTTTTCCCCGGTAAAATCATCAAATGAGTCCTGCCACCCAGGGCAGAGCGGGAGGGACTGTCAGATTCATATTGACTAAAATCCAAGGTGTCCTTCAATAGCTCTTTACGTTCCGGGGTCACGGTAATTCGTGAGTCTCACGACCCCGGCAGGCTTTGGCCCTAGAGGAGGGCCCCGTCATTTTGCTGACACTCTTTGAAACGTGCGTGGAACACAACGAATTGATGAATAGGCCATCACAGCCCTAGTGTATGCCAAATAATAAACAGTAGGAACACAATATTATAGGCTAATTATGTCAATGAAAACATATCGATGCTCGTGAGTGTACCAATATTTCAATGACATATTGGCGCAACAGATGTTGGAGTAATATGACGTCACACAGGAAAGCGGTGACGTAATAGTTCACTAAGTTTTTCCATTTACCCACAAAATTGTTTTATATGTGAATACTTGTTGGTTTATTTACTTACAAGTACCTACAAGTTCTTTACGTAATTCTTTTGTTTAGTTTTAAGATTAGCTTGTATTTCTCATATTAAGTGAATTGTATTCTTTTTGAGAAATAAATGTCTTAAACCGTAAATTATTCCAGGGACCGTTATAAAAGTTAATTTGAAATTTCATTTCCTTCATGAAATCGTGAATCAGTTAATTGGTTTTTTAATAATTCTCAATTTTATTACCGACTGTTATTATTGCCGTATCTTGTTTGGAAATTCATAAACTGGGCTTGTAACATAACATTTTTATTTTCATACTACCTTTTGCTCACGGCTGTACTCGCGTTAATTTATAGGTAATTCGGAATTCCATTTGGGTTGTATTCTACTTGTACAATAATACAATTCTATAATGATTTGTAAGACATATTATTATTCATTAAAACGTTTTTGTTGTTTTCCTCGGGAATTATTGTTTTCAGGATTTACCTGTTTTCATTTCTATACACCTGTGTTAGATATTCAGTACGGAGGTAGGAATGACAACCATCAAATACGCTAGTCAATGACACACTAACTTTAATTACGTAGGAACGAGTTACTTAACCGGGACGCAGTCGCGGTACGTTACGACACACATACATATATAACAACCTGATAACATAAATACAAATTATCAGGATTCAGGCGTGAAAAGGTAACAAACTTAGTTTCGAATCTAAATTTTTGTTAAGTTCAGAATTGTTTCTTTCACTTTAACCATTAATCGGCACATTGTGATCATGTGATCATTGATAATTATAACGTGGCAATTGCTGTTTAAGTTAGATATCACTTTAAGGTTTTGTTAAGCATATTAGACATATTTTACAAGTAAAGTACATTTATAATGCCTTTATTAAACCTTGCTGATCTCCACGCCGAGTAATGACCAATCACCTTTTTTTTACGTGGTACAATCATCTTATGAGTCCTCCCACCGAGGGCAGAGCGGTAGGGACTGTCAGACTCGTACTGACTAAAATCCACGGTTTCCTTCAATAGCCCTATACGTTCTGGGGTCACGGTAATTCGTACAGTCCCGCGACCTGACCAATCACCTAATGAATCTTATATATATATCAAAATTTTATTGGAAACAATTCACCGGAAACTGTATTGACCTTTCCTTTCATCTGTTCAAAAGCTTTAAGCAATTAAAACGCCGTTTGTCTTCACGCCTCAAGCTGAATTTAATTTTATCTAACGATAGAAGGGTCAATGGCGACACGTGTCTCCGTTTAAAATAACTTTAAACGTGCTGCTATCGTATTGTGTTCCCAGCAAAAGAGTTGTCTGTTTTCTTTAAACCATGTTTTTTTTAAGTTATTTATGTCTAGGAGCCTATTATTTTGGTGTAGGAATGTGTATTTTAAAACATACGCTTTTATTTTTCAGAAAAAAAAGTTAGTTAGAGACCTTTTAACTGCTTAGTACAGTTTTTTCAACATTACAGAAAAAATATACCATATATGTGTAACAAATTATACAGATGAGTTTAATATTATTTTATTAAAAATTAAAATCACGTTTACCTCCAGTAATAAACTAAAATTATTGATAATGACAGACACAAAAATTGAGGTTCACGTAAAGTGACTTTCATATATAATATGAAATTGAATTTCTATCTATCTGCCGTTTTCATTAAATTGTGATTGTGTTACAAAATACCATCATGTTATTAATTTAAATAAGAAACTTTTTTTTTTGAAAAATGGATACCAAGACAATTTTTGTCCTTTCCAATTTAGTGAGCAAATGATTGGCTGCCTTCTAAAATCCCTTGAGAAAGAATTACGG
This sequence comes from Agrotis puta, assembly GCA_943136025.2. Taxonomy (NCBI): domain Eukaryota; kingdom Metazoa; phylum Arthropoda; class Insecta; order Lepidoptera; family Noctuidae; genus Agrotis; species Agrotis puta. The sequence goes on from OW964168.2 coordinate 5,213,447, forward strand.
TGGTGAAAAGTGTCCAACTCAAAGCTTCCGACAATCAACTTTTTAAGGGACCTCAATATTAAGGCTTTTGTAGACCACAAATTGGAAATGTAAATCTAATGTTGACAAATGAAAATCATTCGACTTGAATTTCGGGAAAGTCAAATTACACTTTTTTTTAACGTGGTAGAATCATTAAATGACTCCTCCCACCCAGGGCAGAGCGGGAGGGACTGTCAGACTCGTACTGACCAAAATCCACGGTGTCCTTCAATAGCCCTTTACGTTCCGGGGTCACGGTAAATCGTGAGTCCCGCGACCCCGGCAGGCCCTCTTTCGAAAAACGCCCATAAAATAAAACAGTCCCGCGACCATATTTTCTGAGTATTATAACTATTTTAGTTACGTAGTAGTAGTTAGTAGTTAGTTTTCGCGACAAAAAGCAAAAACCTTCGACGTAAATGATTTTTTTTTCACACAAAATAGAAACCCAACAAAACCGCGGTCAACATTGCAATCGTTTTCCTCTTAACAAATCACAATGAATTCTCAGGAAAGGGTTCACACAATCACAATAAACTTACAAATACAAAAAATCCTTCAGAATCCATTTTTACCAGGAAAAACCTTTAATCACTATAATCATCTAATAGACCCGTCAAAATCGCATATTTTTTAGTAACCTCTATACGAATATGGAATTTATAAACTACCAAAAAGTACCAATACGTGTCTATTTATTTTGGTCGTCGATACTCGACAAGCACGTATTTCCCTTTCTTTCTTACTTTCCCTCTGAAACGTTTCCCGTGTAAAACAAAGGTCAACTTTCCCCCCGACCATGTAAAAACCTTATAATTGTACGTTTCCACTACCCCATATATCTTGCCACTAGTCTTTAAGCCTGCACGCGGAAAAGTCAAGGATACATCCTTGATTGAAGGACGAATCCGGATCGAAGGACACGGCTTAGATTTTCGCGTGAAATCCAACCGACAACAAGGTCAATGGAACGGAATTTCTTTAATTATGGGGAAAGTGGGGAATTCTATTTGGGTGTTTATGTGTATTATTTTAGATTATGATGTCAATTTGAGAAATTGTCGTGCAAATATAAGAGATTGGAAATGGAAATACTAAGATTATTATATAATTTTTTAAAATTTTGACTCACTCTATCAATTTAATTAACAGTAAGAATAAGCTGTAACTACAAAGTAATTTTATTAGTTATCTATTTTCAATAATGACATTTTCTAATTAATTAACTAATCCGTAAAGTCTTACTTTAAACAATTAATTAATATCTCTCTTTTTCCTCCTTCTTCTCTAACTCTTTCTCCTTCTTCTTCTTTTATTAAAAAACTTTTTTTATTAGGTACCTACCTACTTGCAATAGTTTACAAATTCATTCTTTCCTGTATAGTTTCTTTGCTCTTTCATTACAATAGTACTCCGGTAAATGGAGTGGCGAGTAACAGAACACTCAGTTTTCCTTTATTTGCTAAATAAATAAACAAAGCCTTTTTATAGCTTTACTTAACGCATGCCACTTTACCAGAAAGATCTTTACGTGGCTTAAATCAGAACTAACATTCCCTAATCGGCTTTTTTGTTTTTTCTATTTTACATTTCGCTAAACAAAGCGCCCGAAAATTCCTTATACTGTAGATTATTACTACAAATACCAAACGCAAAATTTTTTGTAAAGTCTTAAACCTACTGAAACTTTTCATATAGAGAAGTTTGAGGGAATCGTAATAAAGAGCGAATAATTTAACAAATATCACAAAAAAAATTAGAACTGAAAAAAGCAAATGGAATTTTAGCAAATGGACCATCTTGCAAAAGAAAATAACATCTACGTAACACATTGCTTTGAACGCTTCATCAACTTGAGAAATGTCGTAATTCTTCAATTTAAGAAAAAATTCAAAGTTAAGTCGAACAACACTTTATCCGTAATTAGTTAATTAAAAAGACGTCGGTACTAATTTTAAGGAACATCATTCTTATCATTATTTAAATAAAAAAACATTTTCGTTATTTCTTCTCTTCCAATGTACAAATCGTTAGAATTATCTTAATTAATATCATTAAAGCCGTGGAGATGTTTTTAATGTAGAAAAACGGAAGCACATTTTTCTCGTACTTTGTTTAATTGGCTCAATTTTACTTTTATTTTATACGTTTTCGCGTTCTTGGAAAAGAAAAATGTCTCTGATTAAAATTGTATATCATTCGTAAAATGATTGGTAGAAATTAAAATAATATAATCCAGAATGATAGGGTGTTTTGTAAACTAGGGCGTATTACCTAATTTTACCCTAACGTGTAATTCATCAGCACTATTATATTTATTAATAGTACCGGAAGCAAACATTAACATACATATATTTGATAAATGGCCAACCAATTAATCATGAGTGTTTCAAGTAATTAAGCCATGTGTTCAAGTTACGTGAGTTCGCTGCAAAGTTTCAGAGATTAAGCCACCTAATATTATGAAAACTTAGTTGCTTCATCTGGTTGTGTGTGTTTGTAATGAAAATTGGTATTCGTGGTTAATATAATTATAGTTTCATGTTTGATTTTAGTATTATAGTAGTGGAGTAGTAATAGTTATTTTATCTTCATAGACAAGCCCTTCACATTGTGCCGTATATTGATGCAAAAACTTTTTCTTTTTCAAGTTAAAACCAACCTTTTATCATTCACTAAATTTTATTGAAACCGGTTCTTGGTTTCGTAGTACGAAAACATTTATTACCCGACTGCGCCAGAACGAGGATTATGTTTTTTTACTTCTTTTTACCACATTTTTTTCATTAATAACGGAATCTTTGACTTGTACAATTTCAAATACTTATGGATCACGAATAATTAAAGTAAAAATTACCCTTTCAAAAATAAAAAGCACATCCAAATAAACAGCTTTTGTGTTCTCAGGTTAAATATTTTTAAGAAGTACTTACGTAGCTTGTCGCGGGACTTACGAATTACCGTGACCCCGGAAGGCAAAGGGCTATTGAAGAAGACTGTGGATTTTAGTCGGTACGAGTCTGACAGTCGCTCCCGCTCTGCCCTGGGTGGGAGGACTCAATTGATGATGTTACCACTTAAAAATCAATCCTATCTCAAAAAATAAAAATAAATCTAAAAATGACCAAAGTACAGAAATTGGATCAACTGCGCCATTATTTTAGGTTGTTATGTTTATGAAAACCCACATTAGTCTCTTGCGAAACCATAAAGAAAAGAGGTTACAACCTATTCTTGGCTAAAAATCGTTGTTCAAAATTAACTCTTTTCCGTCCAAATGTTTACCAGAACGCCAGATGTAAATAATGAAACGTCTTTAGTGTTATTAAACATGTTTATTACAAACAGGAAATCTTTTATAAGTTTACGATTCAAGCAATAATAACATGAATAACAAGAATTCGTGTCTTTTTCCGAATTTCCTGCGGGAACAATTATTGATGACGTTTAAAAGCGTTTTGAAATCGGATAACTTGAAGAGTTTTTTTTTTAACGTTGTAAAATCATCAAATGAATTCTCCTACCCAGGGCAGGGCGGGAGGTACTGTCAGACTCGAACTGACTAGAATCCACAGTGTCCTTCAATAGCCCTTTACGTTCCGGGGTCACGGTAATTCGTGAGTCCCGCGACCCCGGCTAACTTGAAGAGTACGGTAAAATAAAACGGTTGTGTTTTTCTGTTGCTGGATTTTGAGAACTTTGAAGGAAACGGAAACAAGATTTAGCTAAGCATTAGCTTAGCTAAATCTAGTGAAAAAATACAGGTGAATAGAATTCAATAGAGATAAAAGGCCAAATGACGTTATAAAAAAAATACTGAGTTGAAGGAAACTGGTTTCCCGCTGAGTTAAAAACAATTAAACATATGTATTATTTTTTGTATTCATTTCGTGAATCTTTTCTTTTAAACCATCTTTAATATATTTTCCGTTTCTCATTATAATTTTAACTTAAATAGACATTTCGCTAAATCAAAGCACGGTATGATTTTGAAACTCGTCATTGTAAAAGCAACAGGTATTTTTTAAATATTCCATAAACTTTCGACATCGCTTATAATTAGCGTTAGAAAAAAATGCATTACTCGGAACACAAAAACAAAACAAAGAAAAATAAAAACAGACAAATGAAAAAAAAAAACAAAAATATACCACTATCATCGTAATCCTCATAGCAGTAAAAGTCAACAAAGCGAATTAGGTCATTGCGGTCCTCCCATACGTTGGTCATCGGGTCAGACATTACGTATGCACAGTTATGAGCTGAACCTACCAACATATTGAGGCTTTCGTACATTTTTATGGAAAGAAGGACCAGAAATAACTTGAGGAAGAATCTTTATGTCCTTCGAGCTAAGGGAATCGCATTATTGTTTTAGGTTATTGAAATAGTTAGTTTCATCTTGAGCAATTAAATGAATATTTGAACAATTAAATGAATTTTTGGACAATGAAATGAATAATAAAATATCGCAGTACTTGTCTTGTATAAAGTATCGTAGCCTTTTTTATAGTAAATTTCATTAAATGTGTCCTCCCGTCCTGGGTAGAGCTGAAGGGACGGTAAGACTCTTACAGTGGCACAAAAAGATAAGCATCTGTGGAAAGCTTCTCTAAAAAGAGTGTAACTGCAAAATAACCCCTTATATCAACGTCAAATGCCGTTTTGAAGTTACCAGTTTTCTTAGACAAGACAGTGTTCAACAGATGTTTGACTTTGTTTAGTATGACGGTTCCTGACGGACGTTCCAGATGCAGCTGGATATCAGTATTTTATATGGAGCGACTACCAGTCGGACCTCCACAACCCAGTAACTGGATAATACGATACCCCATGATTAGACTGGTTGTCAGACTCTAGAGCTTCTGAATAACAGTAACGACTGTCAAAGATCTACAAATGACAGCCGGGACCAAAGGCTTGAATGTGCTTTCCGAGACACGGAGGAAACTCGCTATGACAGATGGTCACCCATCCATAGACCAACCTCGGCAAGCGTCGCTTAACCCGGGAGATCGGCTTGTGCGGTTGTATTTATTTAGCCACGAGCTCCTCATACATTCATTAAACGTATTATTATAAGCTTTTATCATGGCTTCACCCTCGTTGAAGGCGCTTCGAAATGTTAACGGTTCAACCGTTTTGTAATGAAAAATACTTAAATACTCAATACTTCTTTAGTAAAAAATTCATTGCTGTCTGTATGCCAGGCATGCAATTTTTAACAGACTAAATTACTTTTTTGTCCATTTTAAAATAAATATAACAATATTAAAACATGTCCCTTTAAACAGAAAGAATCCTTTTCCCAAACAGACACGAGAAAGGTTCATGAAATAAATGAAGATTTGACATTTTCCTGACAGTTCCACCTTTGTTAATCTTTTTTTTTTTTGTTACTAATTTTATTATTCATCCAATTCATGCTATTGGCATGACGATTTCCAGAAAAAAATAATCTTTTATAAAACAAACTTTTCCGCTGGTAAGGTTTCCACGAACCGTAACACATGGCGTCAATCTCATTTATACACGTCTTCCATAATAATCATAAATTAAATTCGCTTTTCGCATCTGTCTGTGTGGCCGTGTTTGTATTAACCGACGAAAAAAATGTGTTTCTCTCAAGTCAACCAACGCGTACTTTTTTTTTGCAAACTACACTTCCATGTGACACACACACATAATAACTTTATACACCGGTATAATTTTTTTGGATTTATCACATCAACATTTGAAGCAACAAAAAAAAAACTAACCGCCTTCAAAAACTACCACAAAAAAGTATAATAGTTATTTATGCAACTGTTGTATAATCAGGGGTATTAAAACACGAATGTGGGTTTATCACACGAGGCGTAGCCGAGTGTGATAATAGTATCACATGAGTGTTTTAATACCTAATTATAACAGTTGCATACAAGACCTTATCTACAATCATGATGTGAATCCTCTATAAAAGATTCTCATACCATACCATATTCGCATACTATATTCGAGTGAAAAAATGGCGGGATATAACACGATAAGACGAGAATCCGAAATTACGAATTAGTCTACAATTTATTGTTCTTTTTTCAAAATTTTAGCGATCTGGTGGTGAAAATGTCATTGCATGAGAATGTTCTTTTTTTGAAATTCATTATATCACGCGTTTGGATGATATAATGATCATAATATCATTGAGTGTTTTAATGTTGGCAATAAGCTAATTGGTATAGGTTCTTTTATAGAGGTTTAATAGCATGATAGTAGATAAAATAACTTATCTTTCGGAAGTCGATGGCAAAAATGAATTTATTTTACCCTTTCTATGAGTAGTTCAAATATTCAACCCAAACTCTTGTAAACTACGTAATACCGTACCGGTAATAAAATCGTCCAAATACACAGCTAAAACGCCCATTTTTTTAACCGTGGTAAAATCAATGAGCCCTCCCACACAGAGCAGAGCGAGAGGGACTGTCAGACTCGTACTGACTAAAATCCACGGTGTCCTTCAATAGCCCTTTACGTTCCGGGGTCTCGTTAAATAGTGAGCCCCGCGACCCCGGCAGGCTTTGGCCCTCTTACGAAAAACGCCTGTAAAATAAAAACTACTGAATCAAAGTTAAAGAAATGTTTATGGGACTAACTGACAGATATACTGATCGAAAAAAATTGGTTCACCCAGTCGTTAGTTATGAGGTAACAAACATAAAAAATACAGTCGAATTGAGAACTTCCTCCTTTTTTTGAAGTTTGTTAATAAGGTAATTCTATTCTAACCCGGTTTAAGTCTCTTGACATCATTTGGACTCATGCATTTCGTTTTAGTTATAAATCAACTTATAAATGTTGAAGTAACAATAGTCCACATTTAAAAAAGATGTAAAACATTACAAAGAATGGGTCACTGTTTTAGAGCAGTTACGAAAAAAAAACACAACTGGCACATAAAACTTCACCCAGTTTCTTTTACATTTTACTTATTCCTCATTTTAAATCCAGCTGTCAATGCCCAAACGAAAATGGCGTCACAGATGTTACCAATGACGCGGACAGGATCAATGTTCACATCCATTTATTAAAATCACGCCCGAAATCCTGAAAGGGTTAAGTAGGGATGCATCTGACCCACATTTTAATCACTTTATGTTCCAGTCCCATGTCAGGGGGGCGATTTTCTAACATCAACCAGACAACGTTCCAAACTCATCCAGATTGTACAAATTATGTACAGTCATGAGCAATAACATGTAGACACTTAACAAAATTCAAACGCTATTTAAAATAAGACCTATTTCGTAATAGAAGTCTAATGAAAAGGCAAAAGTTTAATCAACATGGTAGTAGGTAGAAAATGGCTTTTGAATACTGCTTAGTAGTAATCTTAGTTGTAAATATGTACTAATCTTTAAGTGATCTCTTGACGGCAAAATTCAATACCACTTTCCCAACTCGGAAATCAAACCAAATCGCAGTATTCAATCAAATTAATTGCAAAGTTCCAATTTACTTTACGTTCCAAAAACTGGAATCTTGTCATGACGCCTCTGGTCGCGGGTATGTCTTAATATGCTATCACGGCTGGAAATCCAAGTGCAAAGGAATGGGGTGGTTTAGTCAGTTAAATCCGACGGACTCTGTCGGACGGATCTTAAGGACTCATTTGATGACTCTCCATCATAAATAGGACCTCTTAACGCTTAGAGCTTGCGAAGACTTACGGCCGTTCTCAATATTCTATCTATCTTTTTCTAGAGACAGAAAAACTATCTCTATCTCTGGTTTTTCTTTAGAGATAGAAATAGTGCTTCTACATCTAATAAGGCCAAACCCTTCTTGAGTATTGGGATCAGTCGTTAACCAAAAAAACAGCATTCAATGAACAAAATATCACAGAGTGTCACCATCCAAAAAGACAATGACCTATCAAATGTTACCAATGACAGGGGCGTGACCTCACGGGTCAATCTGACACAGCCTAACTTAGTTCAGTAACCGCATTTTATCATAATGCCTTAAGATTATCGACAGCCGCAAGGAAGGTATTATAAAATTAGGGGCTTTGTCCTTTAGCAAAGTTTTACTTAAAAATATGTTTTCGTTGAACAGAAGTTTGGGAAAGTTCGGGAAATGGCCGATTTGGTATCAGTGAATAAGTTTGAAACTCAAACCCAACTGATGGCGCGTAAATACTACCCATAAAAGATTTTAAGGTCCTTGATATTATTAATGGACTTTTACCCACCCGTAGTACAGGTTTTATTGTTTTAATTAATTTTATTATAATGCGTTCACAACTCAGCATGAATAACGAACACAAAGGATACAAAATATTACAATTAAAACGTACGTCTGTCAATTCATGATCATACTATGTGCTACGACGCGAAGCCACACGCGCATACACTTGAAAACTTCTTTAGCGGCGTTCTGCACTTTTTTTGGAATGGGTAAGTAATGTTAAACTCGCGTAGTATAGGCGCAGGGCGCTTGTGCGAATGTTCGTGTGTGTTTATTACTATTAAAGTTTTCACTTCTGCTGGCACTCCCAGAGTGCAACCCGTCGTTTTTTCACTTCGCATGACTACTGTCTCGAGTCGCAAGTCGAGTCGCAGTCACTCGTCACCACAGTCGCTGCCGCTTATGACTCGTGGCCAAACGAGTAGACCTAATTAAATTTCCCAAAAATAACAACTCCCGAAATAAATCTACCAGAAACACAATCGAACGCAGTCAATACGAACATCGCAGTTGACACACTACAGGATGAACGAGTGAACGAATGAACGAATGAAAAGTAAACAATAACAGAACAAAAGGGGGTGAACGAATTAACACGGTCAATGGTTCGTGAAAAGGGAATGCGTTGTCGGGACAGAATAGCGTTCGTGTGTCGTCGCGGAACTAGCGAGAACTGACGGGTAACGCTCCGATGGGTTGAAATTGTTTCGTGTTTGACTCGAATAGTGGTATTTGTTTGCAGAACTGATAAAATACTTTTACTCGTAAGTTCTTCCGTAGACGTGTCATAATACTAATGTTTGATCCGATCATAGATTTTAAGATAAGTCTGAAACTCAGACTTATCAATTCGTATTTCCCAATAACTAGATTGACAGATATTCAGGTTGAATTTGAAAACTCCATAAGTATAACTATGGACTAAATGATTATTTAGGTAAAGAATGGTCTTGTACCTACATATTAAGTAGACTAGCTATTCCCCATGGTTTCGCCCCCGCTGCTCGGCTCCAATTGATTGCAGCGTGATATTATATACAGCCTTTCTTGATAAATGGAACATCCAAAACAAAAAAAAAAACAATTCGAACACAGTAATTCCTGAGTGTGACTGACGATTGAGCAAGTAACCTCTAGTGTCAGCATAGTGACGGGGCCTGTAGAGGGCCAAAGCCTGCCGGGGTTGCGGGACTCACAAATTACCGTGACCCCGGTACGTAAAGGGCTATTGAAGGACACCGTGGATTTTAGTCAGTGAAGTCTGACAGTCTCTCCCACCCTGCCCTGGGCGGGAGGACTCATTTGATGATTTTACCACGATAAAAAAAAAGGAGATTTATGAGAAACCTTAACTTTTTCTATAATTTAAACAGCCCCTTTTATACCTAAAAGTGTTTCGAATCCACTTCGTATTTTGCTTGTCCTAAATCAACATATTCCATGTTCATATCTCAATGCCTGTACGTGTGTGTATATTAAGTAGATACCGGCTCTCATCTGTCTTGTGATAAAACGTGTTTTTTACAAAACTGGACAGATTGAGACGCGTCAGAAAATATATAGGCTCAAAATCAATCAAACTGATAGTAAAAAATTGGGAAGCAGCTGCGCACACCAGGGGTTCTAATTTTTAAGCACGAAACCTCTGCTGTCGGCTTTAGTTACGGGTCTTTCGATAATAAAGCCCGAACTAAGAATGAATGATATTACGATTTGACAGAATCCGCGCCACCACTCATGGCCTGCGGAAAATTCGTGGTACCTACTTCATTTTTTTAATGCAATTTAATGTAATGACAAAGACACTACCGCCGCGTCAAAAGGACTTCAGTGATGCCGGAGGGATAACTCGTCCGCAATTTTGATTTTGACGTTAGTTACGTTCATATATCCGTCTCCGTACCAGTCTCTTCGTCAACGGACTTAGAAAGTAGACCCCCAGGCACTGACAGATATAGTGAGTATTTTTTACGGAAAAATCCAAGTCTTGAGCTGCGTCTGTAACTTGTGCGAGACGATTTGGTCCATTTTATCCACTTTTTTAAATTGTTATACTCTATCTATTAAGATTTTTTTCTGTTCCAACGAAACAGGAGAAATTCCTAGACAGGGACATAGTTTTTTTTTATTAGTAAAAGAAGAAATCACGTCGCCCATTTACTCCGCCGACCGTTGATAATAGAAATAGCCTTTTATTTATAGATATCAATGGAATTTTCGGTTGTAAATACATAAATTGCCGATTCAATGGGCATACAAGCGTTATCCTTGCGAAAAGTGATATATGATTCCTATCACAATTGAATGACATAAATAAAGTTTTATGTGCCATATACCTAATCTATTTTATTCTCGTGTGACAATTACTTTTAGTGTTGTTTTTGTACAAGAAGCGTTTTAGGCTGTCATGAGAGAGAATTGTTTTTCGTTTATATGAAAAGGACCTGAAAAAATGTAACGTAAAAAAGTAACAACATCTTAGATCGGTTTAAGAGTAAACGGTATTTTTCTTCGCTTCTCGTATCATTTTATGCAACGGTATGTGTTCGCTCAATTAAAATGACAATTGTTGGCAAAAGTTATGACATCTTTTTTAGTTGGTAAAATCATCAAATGAGTCTTTTTTTCTTGGGTGAAGCGGAAGGAACGGATAGAGTAATACTGACTAAAGTCCACCGTGTTCCTTTAATAACCCTTTAGGTTCCAGAGTCACTATTGACACATCTTGACTTTAGATATATGATGTTACCGATTTTGCTACAGTCAGTAGTAGCAGGCGAAGAAGCGAGTAACTATCGGTTTTTTTCTCGCTCAAGAAAAGTACAAGGCGTAACTCCGTCTAAATAACAGAGATGCATATATTAATAGTTTGATTGATGCCAGTTCACACTGTGGGCTACTTCAAGGTCTATTCGCTCAGTGATACTCGCTTGGTCATGACTCAAAACTATCAGAACTACAAACTTGCTGCTCGCAAACTCGTTTTCAGTTGCTCGCTTAGAGCGAGTAACATAACATTACTCCCTAATCGCCAGCGGAGAGGCAACTGCAATAATCTCTAGATTCTAGAGAATCAACGCTCATACGAGTTAGGGTGAGGCCAAACGAGCGTAACTTTGTGAGTCGTGAGTCGCTGAATTTCGATTGCTTTCATAGAAAAGTCTTTCGCGACGCAAACTGGGTAGTCTGCACTGTACCAGAACATGAAATTACGCGACTGACAGCTCAAAAAATTACGCTCGTCTGGCTTCAGCCTTATATGTGTGTGGCAAAACACCTACGTGTGCGTCAAGTTTATATGTAATTGTTTAAAAGCAGCAAAAACATTAATGTTGAGCTTTTATCGTCACCAAAAATCGCGACCTCAAACGTAATAAATATAACTAGCAATGATGCTAGAACACTACGTGTGAAACATGATTGGTGCATAACGTAACAATGCATGAATTTTCAACACATTTACGTTACAACACTAAATTCAACTGAATTTCGTTGAATTGAAAACGGAAGATACTCATATTGCTCGCTTACGTACTGAAACTTGAATTGAATGTCTGTTATGAAGCTTGGCACTTTAATCTATCTTCAACGGGACAAATACAAATCTATCATAAAACGTGTTCACCTACAGCGTAAGTTCTTTTTAGCTACTCTTAGAGTACATTTTGAAGCTATAAAAGACTTCGTAGATATTTAGGAAGTTTTTCCTTATCTTAGCAGTAGTAAAAACTTTTCTTTCAGTATAAAAGTGTAATAAACATTAACTGTCTAAATACTCGTAACTTAAAAAGCAGAACAGGTCTAATCGTAAATATAGTACATTGAGATAAAAAAGGTTTTGTTTTTGTGGGGCATTCGGTCATACCTTCAACTGACAAGAATTCGTGAGCATTTTTCAAACCCAGTTTTCATTATCATCATCACACAGCACACGTCTAATTAATCCAACCTTTGTCTGCCCTTTTTTATTTTTTTTTAGCGTGGTAAAATCATCAAATGAGTCCTCCCACCCAGCGCAGAGCGGGAGGGACTGTCAGACTCGTACTGACAAAAATCTACGGTCTCCTTCAATAGTGTCGTAGTGGGCGTCTACCACTGTGGCTGGACTTGAGGGAGAACGCTGTCCTTTCCCTCACGCAGCCCGCCGCCTCCTTCGTGAGCATAAAATATGTGCCCACTGCCACTCTATTATAAACTGCCATCGACTGCGCCCGCTTTCAACTAGTATAGAATTTTTGAAAGCGGTCTAGTACATTCGGAGCCTTTTCAATACAAACAAACTATGAAATCTTTCCTCTTAATAATATTAAAGTGTAGATATATATGCAGACATTCAATGATTTGTGAACGATTTGAATTGCTTATTTCAGAACATAATCATCACCTTTCTCTAAATGTTAAGAGCTACCGGTGTTACCATAATAATTTGCGTCATAACTGAGTAACCTTTAATTAATTAATACCTTGATGTAAGTGTGAGGATTTGTAATAAATAATTCTCAATAAGGTAATGGATTTATCAGTACACTTAAATTTGACCTTTACTACAAAAATACTAAATTAAACGGATTTAGAAAGGTGGCAAATGGCAATCGAATTATTTGTGCGTAAACATGCGATCACAAAAATATTCTGCCTCCTACGTTAAGCTATGCTTGGCGTGACTGGAAGTAGATTTTTAAATTAGGATTCTTTTTTAGATCGGAAATACAATAAGAACATGGCCTAGATATCTGAGTGATCCTATCTTGTTTTTCCCAAAATTATGTAAATGTTGAGTGTTGAAATTGGAATTGTACGCTTTAGCAATTGTGTAAGAGTCGCATAGTTTTAGTGAAAACTGGCATGAGTTCGGAGAAATTAGGAAGTCTACCAGTCGTAGTGTTTTTCAGTCCACCAAAATTCAGTCACAAATTGCCTTCATCATCCTTTTTTTCTCTTTTCAATAAAAATGTTGCGCCATACAAGAAATTTCTCCTGTGTCGTGGGTGAGTTTACAAACATAGAAACTCACATACGAGTACAAATATTTGATCTGTGCGTTTATCAAACCCGCGACACACTGCGCAGGAGTCGATTTTGCTCAGCCACTGCGCCAACCGTGCCACCTATCTACTATCATCTTCCTGCCCCTATCCTATCCTACTAGGGGTCAGTGCAACACGTTTTTTCTTGCGTTCTACCCTATCAAGCGTCACAGCACCGTTCACCCATGATGAAAATTATCTATACATACAGGGTGTCCCAAAACTCAACGTCAAGCCGAAACGGGGTGACAGGATTGATCATAACCATCACGAGAAAAATCTGAAAAAAAATCTATCCCGTGCAGTTTGAAAATTATGGGCATTTTAAGAAAAACCTAGAAATGTGATCAAACTGTACCATTTTTCGGTTATTGTGGTTATTCTTTTTTATTTTTGTTCATTTGAACTTTGGAAACGTAATCCTAAATAACATTTCTAGAATCCCAATAAAAAATAATGACACAATTGCCTCAAGTTTCCGAGAATTGAGACTATTTGTTAAACTACGAATTTAAAATTTTCTAGATTCGTCGACTTTGACAGGCCCTCCTATAAAAAAAATGTACTAGAGTGCCTTGGCAAGTGGCATTAAAAGTTGGCGCATTTAATCAGAATTCTAAAATGGTACAATACTTGTTAGTTCCATACAATAGAAAAGAGTAAAAAAATTAAAACCTCAAGTAACCCGATTTTTGCTATCACATTTTACTCAGTTAAAATGTTTTTAATTCGCACAAGCTGTAGGTAGGTTCTTAATTTTAAGACAGAATGATGAGAGAGATGGATAATGGGTATGTTTGTCATGAGTGAGCGAGACAGATAGTGACGCCACTTTTACCAAAGTGAAAAAAAGTTAGTAAAATAATTAGGTTTGTTGGACTAAAAGTCAGATAGAGAAAAAACATTTTTATTACAATAAATGTTCAAATTGTTTACCATCAGCCTCAATACAAGCCCTACATCTTCTTAAAAAAGATCTACTTATAAGTCGGGCATATCTTCGAGAGTTGATCGCCTCAGCTGCTTGAGAAATGCGTTCACGCAGGTCGGCTACGTGATCAATGGGCTTTGAGTAAACTTTTTCTTTGAGAACTCCCCAATAGAAAAAATCCAGGGGATTTAAATCTGGTGAACGGGCGGGCCACAAGATAGTGCCTGAACGTCCAATCCACCTTCCCGGATATTCCTGGTCAAGGAAATCTCTTACTTGCACTGCGAAATGCGTACCCATACCCATTATCCATCTCTCTCATCATTTTGTCTTAAAATTAAGAACCTACCTAGAGCTTGTGCGAATTAAAAACATTTTAACTGAGTAAAATGTGATAGCAAAAATCGGGTTACTTGAGGTTTTAATTTTTTTACTCTTTTCTATTGTATGGAACTAACAAGTATTGTACCATTTTAGAATTCTGATTAAATGCGCCAACTTTTAATGCCACTTGCCAAGGCACTCTAGTACATTTTTTTTATAGGAGGGCCTGTCAAAGTCGACGAATCTTGAAAATTTTAAATTCGTAGTTTAACAAATAGTCTCAATTCTCGGAAACTTGAGGCAATTGTGTCATTATTTTTTATTGGGATTCTAGAAATGTTATTTAGGATTACGTTTCCAAAGTTCAAATGAACAAAAATAAAAAAGAATAACCACAATAACCGAAAAATGGTACAGTTTGATCAAATTTCTAGGTTTTTCTTAAAATGCCCATAATTTACAAACTGCATGGGATAGATTTTTTTTCAGATTTTTCTCGTGATGGTTATGATCAATCCTGTCACCCCGTTTCGGCTTGACGTTGAGTTTTGGGACACCCTGTATAATAAATCTGTAGAAGGGTTAATTCTGTACATTGAAAATATTGAAAATTAAATAGCGGGGGGTGTTGTTGGATCGATACCAAACCCAAATATGTGATTAAAAAAATTTTAGTCTGTGTGTCTGTATATGCAGGCATCACATGAAAACTAACGGTTCGATTTCGATGAAACTTGGTATAATTATACCTTATTACCCTGGGCATATTGCTCGCAGAGCAGATGGCCGATGGGGTCGAAAAGTGCTGGAGTGGAAACCACGGACTAGCAAGCGCAGCGTAGGACGTCCACCAACAAGGTGGAGAGACGACCTTATAAAGGTCGCCGGAAGACGCTGGATGCAGGTCGCTTCCAACCGGTATATGTGGAGATCTAAAGGGGAGGCCTATGTTCAGCAGTGGACGTCCTATGGCTGAGATGATGATGATGATGACCCTGGGCATAAAATGGGATACATACATATTTTTATCCTGGAAAAATACGTAGAATCAAAGAATAGATCTTATTTTTCAGTTTTATTCATAGACGTTGTTCTGTAAAACCGCGAACACACGTTGCATTACCCGCAGTGGATTCAGCGCCGTAACCTGTAGCGCCGAAAGTCGGATCTTAGCCGTATTTGGGTCCAATAGATATTTATAAGATGTCATTGTCAGAGTTACTCAAAATGGAGAAATAAACCATCCACGCGAAGACCGACATCCGCGTGGACTGAGTCGCGGGCGAAAGCTAGTATTAAAATAAACTTGATCAAATCCTCTTTTAATACATCACCCAACGAAATCCCGGAACAATGTATACGAGAAATTTCTACCAAAATAACTACAGATAGTGGCAAGAATGAGAAGAAATAGCTAATCTTATTGGAACGAGTTCACATGACCGGATAACAGAGGGAATATAATAAACTTGAAGATAACAATCGTTTGGCAGAAGTGTCTGTCTTGATCTCAGATTTGTACTGTTGTACGAGTACAAATCTGAGATACCTACTGTTTCACATCAACCTATTGCAATCTTTCAGATTCTCATAATCAAATATGCACTTTCTGCTTTTGTGGTAAAGTTGAAAATCTATTAAATAAACTTGACATATTGGGGTAGCTTGATATGCTGGCGAATGTATGGCAGAAATGTTTCTAAAGAGAGACTTAAAACATAAATAAAGAAAGGACTTCGACCAGTTTGTATGGCGTTTGGGCTTGAACATGAACATAGAAATATTGCGCCATTTTTGATTTTATTGAGTGGCTTACAGTACAAAGAAAACATATATATAGGAAGTTTTGTATCAAATTGATTAATATTTAATTAAATTAGAAAACAAAAAAAAAAATCAACACTTCAAAATAAATGATTTATTTGTAAAACTATTCATTTTCATATGTTAATAAAACATGGTCTAAAAACTGAGCAGGTGGACATTTTCATACCTTGCCCAGCTTAAATACAGCAAGCACAGATATTATATGAGCGCAGTTTACAATAACCTACAGTCCTCCGTCGACAATGCATTTGCAGCAATAATGTTTGATAGCTTGGATAATGTTTTAGAGCCTGAATTGTGATTTTCATATTGTAATATATAAACGAAATATATTTTACGGCTTGTATACATGTCTGCTTTGTTTTTTCCTTCACAACAATGTGCAACTCTCATTGGGTTCATTATCCGAAAAAATGCCAGGGTTAACGTTTGAAGAGGGTTCTCAGTCCTAGAGTGAGCCGAGGCCGATAGGTAGAAGATCCTCAGGATCCGTTTTGATTAGCACAAATCGTCTAAAATAACCAAGTCGAAAATAAATAATATTCACAATACGATACGAACAATAACAAACGCATGAAACTCGAATATATAATAACAAGCGAATGACATTGACATTGACAATCGATCACCAATTGGTTCTGGATCGAGGTTGCCAGTTCTCTGCACTAGGTATCAGTCGAACTATTCGATTTGAAATCGATTCCATAGTGTGTCCACAGTGGAAGTCTAGGACCTAGGCTTGTGGCGGGCGGGGTGGCAAGCGCGGTGACGGGCGTGATCGGTGTCCACAGGTACAAACCGGAGGTACCCAGTAGTTTCTATACATCTTGTTTAGAGAAATTGTTTTTAAAAATGTTTTATGGGTTATTTAGGATTGTATACAACTAAATTATCAACCATTCTACATTATTGTACTCAAGTACAGTAAAAATAATTTAAATATGTACAAATACCTCCTCCAGTAGGTAGTAGTTTGGTCGCGGGACTGTACGAATTACCGTGACTCCGGAACATAAAGGGCTATTGAAGGACACCGTGAATTTTAGTCAGTACGAATCTGACAGTCCCTCCCGCTCTGCCCTGGGTGGGAGGACTCATAAGAATATTTTTACGACGAAAAAAAAAACGGTAGTAGTTTAGTGCATGTCCTGGTAACTAGATGGCGCTGACTATAAGACCGAAATGGTGTGATACACCTGCCACCCGCCCGTTGTATCCGTTGTTACCTAGCAACGCGCTAGGCTCGCAATCTATCTCATAGCCACCGCGCTAGGCCTTAGTCACTTCAGTGTGGCCACGAGCGGCGATTTCATATGTTTGATATTTCCGCACCCGTCGCCGCCACCGCGTTATTCTCGCAGTGTGTTTGAGCACATAGTGCCAAGCTGCTGCATTACAATTAGAATCTTCAAGAAAAGTAATCGTTAATAATACCACAACTGACAAAACACAAATGAACGAGGACGAAATAGCGATTGCGAACGGTTCTTACAATTTTTTCCTGATAGAAGCTTTCTATGTTTGTTCTACGTTGCGTAGGCAAGTTGATGATTTTTAACACTTCAAAAAAAATTGTTCTACATAAACTATAGTTTTTTAATTGTGTGAAGGTTAAGATGATGCTAATGATGAATATTCCGACGGCTAGATAAAGCTCGGCAGGCTAGATAAAGTTCAACATTAAAATGTTTTATTGAAGAATATTTTAATGTTTGAAGCTCTCGAATTGAAACATCGAATATCGATGTTATTTTTCTGGGTTTTTATTTTAGCAACCCTAACTCGTAATGCATCCGGCTCGCTGCACAGCAACTGTCACCATACACAACCAAAATAATCAATTATAAATCTTTTTAATTCGTTTTTAATATTATTTGTTTTGACACTCCCGAAAGAAACCAATGTTTACTAAATATTATTACTAAATTATTTATGAATTTATTTTTTCCCAATACAGTTGTTCACCAGTTAGCCTAGTTTGGCCGAAGTCCTTTGTGTTTTTATCTTAATAATATTTAGGTATAGTTTTAATTTTAATTTAGCATCTTACACAAGTATTTAGATTTAGTTAGGTATATACATGAAGTTAATTAAAAATTGTAGTATATAGCTTTTTATCGAATTGTGGAAATGAGCAATAGGAAACCCTATGTTATTCCTTGAAAAAAAAAATCATACCTACATAGTAAAAAATTAACAACTTTGTGGAATAAAGAAATTGGGTGCAATTTCGCTATTTGCGTTGTGAGTTTCTCGAGAAAGGCCAAAGTAAAAATGAATTGTGTGAGAAATGATTTGAAAGAAAAAGAACCAAATAACGTCTAAAAGGAGAGACTGGAAGAACACAAGTAAAATGGCACAAGGGCACGATGATGATGTTTTATTTTTCATGGTACACACGAAACTATTGTCATTCATCGGACACGAATCCAGGCTGATCTTGCCTGCTGTCGTGGGACTGTCTAAACGGTGCCGCGGCTCTAGAACGCAAAGAGCAACCCGGCTGACCCAAAGCAAAACCTAGCAAGTGCCTCTGACAAAATTTTACAGGAGAAGATATTAAACATTTTCTTCGGCCTTTTATTACACAACAACTTTTTTATACATTTCTTGTTTTTATATGGATAATTATGACTTGCTTCACATTACGAGCTAGTTAAATTGAACATAAGTCTATGTGTACAAGTTTTATGTGCCTTGCTACTGACTGGTTAAGATACTTCAAGATATGTATTATACCAAATCCAAAATAAAAACCTAGCAATATCTGTAACTCGGTATTTGAATTGGTTTTTATAAGCAATTGTTGAGCAACCTACATTAAAAAAGCTACTGCTTTGTTAAGTAACTCAAAGTCACTGTCTCTACTGTTGTTTCTGTATTGACAATTGTATTCAAGGCGGTAAACAAAGTCCAGTTGGTTCTTATTTTGGGCTGTACAATTGTCAGCCCAAATATGAAAATGCTGGCAATCTCTTTCATTCTTAATGAATGTCAAAATGGCATCAACGATGTTAGAAGCCTCTCGACCGGCTTGGCCTTCATGCCAAACTATGGTCGAAACACGCTCGTTGCGATCGGCGCGGCGGACGCGGCGAGAAGCAGTGCCCTCCTACCCCGTCTCCTGCATATCACGCTGCTGACTTACTACTATTTATTAAAGACAATGATTTGAAATTTCAACCTACACTTCAGTAATTTTGTAAATCAAACACCTAGTAAGACCAATTCACAAATTTAAAACCTAGCATGTACCGTATTTAATAGGTTTTTGTGCTTGGAAATGTTACTTGCTAGTTTTTTGATTTCGTTATCTCCGAGTACGAAGTGCACTTGCTAGGTTTGGCATTTTCATAACTCTGTTTCTAATGTAGATAGAGATACAGTTGTTTTTGCATTAGACGCAGCTCAGAATTTTAGGAATATTGATTTAAAAAAACGTATTTTACAAAAACCGTCCCGTGCTAGGTTTTGCTTTGGGACAGCCGAACCGACGGCACAGGGTGAAGTCTGACAGTCCTCTCCACCTGGTGCGGGAGGACTCATTTATGACATCAAACAAAAAAATGAAATCCTGCCTGATGTAATAAATTATATTTAACCAAAGTTCAATGGAAAGGTGTGGCTTGGTTTTCCCATGAGGACATTTTCAGGTATTATCTGGAGCCTGAATTACTAGATTCACTTCTTATTTTACAGGACTTTCAGAAATCCATGTGATCGATTCAACGCATTAGAGTTACAATTAAATATAGGACATTTTACCTACCTACTAGGTTTTGTTTTAGAATTTGGACAAAACTTCGAGACTCAAAAAGAATAAATAAAAGGGAAATGTGATCCTTTGGAACTTCTAATTTATTAAATAACTCCTGGCCTATGAATTTTGTATCGCAACTATTTAATCAAGTTAACAAAATGATTAAATATCTCTGAAGCCACTTAGATAATTTCGTTCAAAGTAAATAACAATAAGTGGCTTTGAACATTTTACAGTCGAAGATTATTAATTTTATTTCATAATTGAAAGATAGAAACCAATTAATATGATATTGGGAAAATTATAGGAGTTTAACTTATCAGATAGAACATTGTTGCTATCATGGGTTCGCAGGATCTTCAATAAAGTTTAGTTCTTAATCTAAGTAAGGAGATTGTTTACTTTGGCCTTAAGCTTTTTTCTACATTTATAAAGATTTTTTTAAATGTAATATAGAAAGTATTTTTAAAAACGTTGCCTAGGATTTCCCTTTTTCTTTTTCGTTTTTTTCTGTATCTTAGGTGCGTTTACAATCAAATCACTTATCCAAACAGCCAAAACGGGAACAACTACATGTATGTCATACAAATATTTATTCCATGACGGAATCGAACGCGCGACATGCTGTGTAACAGTACATGAGGGAATTCTTATAACTGTGTATAAGTGTATTTTTGAGTAATATAAAAAGTGTCTAGTAGGTAAGTACGTAGCCGCAGTGGTAGACGCCCACGGCGCCGGACGTCGGCAGACGATCTCCGGCCACCGTAGGCGCGGGCATGCGGGCAGCGAGTAATGGGCAACTCACTGTCCGACCATGGACCATGCCAGAGTCGATGGCGCGTTGTGTTCCACGCGCGCCTCAAAGAGTGTCAGCAAAAATGACGGGGCCCCCGTCTAGAGGGCCAAAACCTATCGGGGTCTCGGGACTTATGATTTACCGTGACCCCGGTACGTAAAGGGCTATTGAAGGACACCGTGGATTTTAGTCAGTAAGTCTGACAGTCGCTCCCGCCCTGCCCTGGGTCGGAGGACTCATTTGATTTTTGCACACATTTACCACGTTCAAAAAAAAAGAAATAGGTAAGTACGTCATTCATCACCAACAACGCTGCCTCATATCTTTCCCTAGAATATCATACAACCTCAACTTAAAAGAGATTATTCTTTCCACGATCAATCTTCTGATACACACGCATGACCTTAATCTTATCAAGTAAAGAACGTCTGAAAGGCCTATCCTTTACTTTCAGGACTTTAAGGACCTACCATTTACAACAAACGCTGCCAAACATCCTGAACAAATGATATCATAACAAAATTATTTCAGGAATCAACACATAAATCGAGAAGAAATATTACACAAAAAAAGGAGTTAATAAAATATACATACAAACTTGCGACAAAAAGACCTATCTGTTTGATTAATGTTATCGCGCTGCAAACGTGACTTATTACTTAACTTACACTTAAAGGCGCAAGTTTTTGAAATATTCATACATCCAAGCAAAATGAGTTGCCATATTTATGTTTTACAAAGTTAAAAGATTATTCTGACTTAGTATGAAAGTTTTAATTCGAGTCTCTGCCAATTACCAGTTTTCTTCAAATTATTCCAGTGCAGTAAATATTAAAAGTAAAAATAAGATTTCAAAAATATTTGTTTTAAAACAACTCTAAACAATTAGTTGCAAGTCTAAGATCATATTTTAGAACGATGCTAATGAATTTGATGAATGTAACAGATTTGATAGTTGTTCAGACTTTGTCTAGCTTTAATTAAAATCTTCTCTGAATACTATTACTAGAACTTACTGCTACTAAAATACAACTTTAAAACAAAATACGCTATCTCTCATGCCAAATAAAAGCAAATTCATCACAATATTCTATTGTATTGTTAAAACAGATTGTTTGTCTAAAGGTACTGATAAACTTGAGCGTTCTCTTGTAATAAGCATTCTTGCGAATGTTAAATCACAGAAAAACAAACGAGAGCCTTTCAAGCCTTTGTCAAACAGACAGGCGATAGCGAACCGGACCGAGTCCGAAGCGATACGATACAAGACGTCAAACTGGATGCAGCGAACCGAGGCCTGGCAGTTGTATTTTTTTTAAATCATCAAATGAGTCCTCCCACCCAGGGCAGGGCGGGAGGGACTGTCAGACTTGTACTGACTAAAATCAACGGTGTCCTTCAATAGCCCTTTACGTACCGGGGTCACGTCCCTTGGTCCCGCGACTCCGGCAGTTGTATTAGCTGGCTTTTTATGAACGACGTCAAACAGAGCAAATACGCCTTCGCCACGTCTTCGCATCAATTCGGTCACGCTATCGGATCGCTTTCTTTTTTCAACGTGACTGGATTCAAACAATTCCATAGATTACAAATAAAAACGCCACGCTTCGCATTCGCCACGCCTGTCTGTTTGACAAAGGCTTTAGCGAGCGATCTGGCGAGCTTATTGCCGAGCCGACTGTCAAATATGACATCTGCATATACGTAGAAAAAAAATTACGATTTTCGTGAGATCGTGAATGTTCGTAGCGATGTTTGACTCTACGTTTAGCTTTGTTCGTTGCTCAGTTTGACAAAATTAAAAACGGCGTATGCTCGATGTTCTGTTTCAGTGAATTTCAAGTCTATCAGCACCTTGGTATTTACCATTTTAACTGTAAATATCTCTTGATATTTACAGTTAAAATGGTAAATACCAAGGTAATTTTCGATACGGTGATATTATTGCCACAGCTTCACAGTCCAACAATAATACTATTCAACTAAGTGGTATACAAAAGTGATTCTGTTTTGACTCTAAAATGAAATGCTCTTTGGATAGATTTGAGGACACGAACCAATCTATAAAATTAAATTGCCGCGCCTATGAAGAGTTATCATTTTTATTTTCGTAAATGTCAGAATTTTCTTTGTAACAGATCTTTCTATTTATTAAATCGGAAGAATCGAATCATTTTTTATCGTATTTTTGTTTGAAATTCTCAATACGAAAAATGTTGCACCAGAGTGTGCGAAACCAGTGTTTCTATATTATTATCTCAACAAAAAAAAATATTGCACCATTTGAAAAAGATTCATTATTCAAAATAAAACGAATAAAAACTAAACTTATAACAGTACAAGACCGCAAGATTATACTTTCAATGATTTACAACCATTCGTCTCAAGCGTCAATTACGATCCATTGAGCGAACTTCCTTGTTCTTCGTAGAAACAGTTTTACGATCAATTTAAACAAATCTAAAACAATTTTGAGTCATGTGGGATATAAAAGATATAATATGATGGGATCACATTGCATGTAGATGAGCTAATATGGGTTGGCGAGTTATGATATCAATTTCTGTTTGTAAGGCGCGTTGCGCCTTAATACATTGCGGAGACTTGGCATCGACTGGACGAGCGCAGCTTAATTTTTTTCTCTTTTTTGTACATTAAAATTTCTATGACATATATTCTAAGCCATACTGTTAGCCTAGTACGTCTAAATTTATGTTACATCGGAAGAGCGACGCTTTCCCAACACAAGTATCATCTGATTACTTTCTGGGAAGCCCCGGTAACGTACTTGTAAAGATTTGTTGAAATTAAATCTTTTTTTATTTCTTTTATTATTTACTAGCTTTTTTTATCGTGGTAAAATCATCAAACGAGTCTTCCTAGCCAAGGCAGGGTGGGAGACACTTCAGACTATTGTACTGACTAAAATTCAGGGTGATGGTAGTCCTAGAAAAAATACTCCTGAAGAAACAGTGGACTTTAAGTCAGTAAGAGTCTGACAGTCCTTCTACACAACCTAGGGAGGGAAGACTCATGTGATGGTTTAACAATCCAAAAATCAAACCAGTCGTTTTTTGCGTGATTGGCCAACATCCAAACAACAAAAAAACATTTTATAATATTAAGTATGATTTATGTTCGCACACAAAACACAATCAAGAAGAACTTTGTTGGCATTCTCTACCAGTCAACCATGGAGAGATAACATGGCAGCTAATTTACTCGATTGAAAAGTAAAAAATGAATAAAAAGATATCGAATTTGATTCTTATAACTAAGACTCCGTTGTCTGTCAGTAAGTCTGTCCCCAGGCTCATAAATCTTGATAGTTAGACAGTTGAAAACTTCACAGATGATATATTTCTGTTACCACTTTAACACTACTGTAATACTAACACACTAATAAAAAACAAATATTTAAGGGGGACCCATACAAAAAATGTGCTTGTGTATTTTTTGCCGTTTTTATGGATGGCAAGGTACCCTTCGTGCGCGAGACCGACTCGCAATTGGCTTGTTTTTTTTTTTGAGAGAAATAAAATAAGTTACTTACTTACTTACCACCATCAAATTCACTCGAATACGGGGACTGTCGATACACAGATTAATCTATCGTCCACTTCCAAGTTGCTTCTCTTTCAAAATATTCCACATTCCTTGCATTTGACGTGCAAGGGGTAAGCATCCGTGACCCGTTCTTGTCCTTTACCCCAAAAACGATCAGTCATAGCACAAGTCATAAGTTCATCGGAACCCCTAGTACGTTCTCGTATTTCGTACAAAAATATATCTGTGTATTAGCTTTTGTCTGTGGCTTTGCTTGCGTTAATCTAGAGTTTGACGATCAATTCGGTGAAATGTGAAGCCATTATATCATCAAAAAAACGTTATTCCTGTTTATTCCACAGGAACTGTTTTTTTGGGAGATATTGCAATATTTAAAACTGATTTGTGAAAAAGTAACAAACAAAAAAAACATACTTTGGCATTTGTAATAAAATATTAATTAAAAATATTTAGACACCGTGAAAAACATAGTCTATTTTACTATATTTTTTAAAATTGTAAGATATAATCAGCGAAATTAAAAACTAAGTCGAATAAATGTAATGGCTTCAGATCTTTGAAGCAAATGATTGAAGTTCATTCAAAAATGACCTTTAACGTTCATTGTTTTTTTTAATGTCACTTGCAGTCTTATGGATCATTAACTGCCTGGATTCACACAAAAACAAAAGCTGTGACGTATGATCAAGCCTGAGGCGCTAGTACGACTTCGTGACGTAAAGAAAAAGTAAATACTTAAATTTTAAAACACTTTTTCACTAACGTTTCATATATTTTTGAAGTGAAAACTTCTTTAGCGGCGTTGTGCACTTTTTTTTGGAATGGGTAAAAAATGTTAAACTCGCGTCACGACACGTGACCTGATCGAAAATTCGTAAGACTGCGCAGGGTGCTTGTGCAAATGTACGTGTGTGTTTATTACTATTCAAGTTTTCACTTCTGCCGGCACTCCCAGAGTGCAACCCGTCGTTTTTTTTAATAATAATGTTTATTTATCATCTATGACGTATACGTAATGTGCTGATCGCGTAAAATTAGACCTAAATGTACATTCTATTTTCAATAAAAAGGCTCCGTGGTTTCAAAATCTAGAAGGTGGACAGGCTGTTCTACAAACAATTTAAATTGAATAGAGAAATTGTATTTGAAAAAACACAACGATATTCCACCGAGATCCTAAATAACAGAACATTCTATCATAAGTAGTAAAGATAATTGAATAGTCACACTTTAGGTGAAATTCGTTATGAAGAAAACTGGGCTGCAATGGATACACAGTTTATTATGTTAATTCTTGTTTTCCTTATGTCATGACTCAGCTTATAGTAACGCATATCCATAAACCAAACAACATAATCAAAATAAAAATGGAAGCGAGATTGAATACAAAAATATCGTATCGAACATCGGAGTCGCGTTTCACTTCTGATTGTATCATATTTTTCGGTATTGGCGCTCGCCTCACTGTGGGCGATTAGCGAGAAGCTTTTTTTTTTTATCGTGGTAAAATCATCAAATGAGTCCTCCCACCCAGGGCAGGACGGGAGGGACTGTCAGACTTGTACTGACTAAAATCCACAAGAAGCTAGTAGGGCATTAACTTTAGTAGAGTTAACGAGCAAAGCTGAAACGTAAGTACGTACTAAATGAAGCTGTAGTTGTTTGACTGCAGGTATCGTTGAGCGAGTATTTTCTGTGATAGCTCTTGTGACGATGCGGAACAAAAACGTTCTGAGTTGAACTGCCAGCGATTATCTATTTTACATGGTATCATTATTGATATACTTAAAATACCAAGGAGTGCACAATTTCGAATTGTCAGTCAGCACTTAAGCCTTTGTCAAACAGACAGGCGTGGCGAATACGAAGCGTGACGTTTTTATTTGTAATGAATGGAATTATTTGAATCCAGTCACATAGAAAAGCGAAAGCGATCCGATAGCGTGACAGAACTATCTGACTGACGTCTCGTATCGGTTCGGACTCGCCTGTCTGTTTCTGAAGTGACTGTGTACTTAAGGATTTTCTAATTGTTGAGACAGAAAATCTTTTACATTTTAAGTCGTTTTGCCGCCTGCGGTGGGACAAAAGCCTTAACACGAACAGCATTGCATATAAATTGTTACCCAAAATTAATTATACGGAGATACACGCAGGTTTATGCTAATGCAATTTGTGATTTCTTTATACGTGCTCGTGTTAAATTGTCTTGTTTATTATCGAGATTGACTTCTTTCAAGATTGGGTTATTAAGAAGATCGTTATTGAGGTTATGGGCGGTTTTCGTCGGTATGTTTTTAAAAAGTGTAATGTCATTAGTGTTGTCTTTTATAGCGGAGTCATCATCATCAGTCGTAAGATTGACAGTGGTGATCTTCTTATGGCAGTCTGATTGATAGTTTTAAAGATATTCGTATTTTGTTGATTTGGCAACACTAACATTATTACTAAGGTATTTTATTGGGGTCGCGGGACTCACGAATTACCGTGACCCCGGAACGTAAAGAGCTATTGAAGGACACCGTGGATTTTAGTCAGTACGAGTCAGTTACTGACTATATGTCCACCCTGTTTCTTCGGTTACCCTTTGCATTTCAGTCTCAAAACTCCGACATTTTGAATGCCTGACGTGTTCTCAGTTATTTATTTAAATACATACTCTTCGATTCTTATATCAATTCTTTTTATCTTCAAACAGTTTTCACTTACCAGCTTATCAACA
Organism: Agrotis puta; assembly: GCA_943136025.2. Taxonomy (NCBI): domain Eukaryota; kingdom Metazoa; phylum Arthropoda; class Insecta; order Lepidoptera; family Noctuidae; genus Agrotis; species Agrotis puta. The sequence goes on from OW964168.2 coordinate 5,240,654, forward strand.
GGTGTAAATATAAATCCTTTGCAGTGAACCGCCGCACTTTTGCACTAATCTATGCTGTTAAAGTGAATTGTTTATTCCATGAATTTGATAAGTCAATGGGTGCACTTTTGGTGTAGGTTTGTTATCGAGTGGTGCCATCAACCTTATCTTGTTCATTGTTTTTAACACCTACAGAAGCTTGTAGATGGCTGTTAGCACCTTTGAAATTGATTACAGTATGGAAGTTTTGATTTTTTTATACTTCTGTGTTTACATTACAGTTTTTCCTGTTTCTTATAATACATATTAACTAAACGATAGTGGAAATTAATCTAACAATTTATAAAAAAGTCCTAACTAAAAGTATTTACATAACTAAAACTAGAAATTTAAGAATAAAACTAAATATTAAAATTAATGAGTTTTTATTTTCTACAATAATATTGTACATATTACTGCTAATTCTAGTACTAAACTGGCGGAAAAACTAAATTATGTTAATGTGAAACTTTGGATGTTTGTTACTCAATCACTTCAGAACAGCCGAACGAATTTTGATAAAATTAACAAAATCTCCAAATAAAACTGTACCCGAGTAATAATAACGTTCTTTTGATAAATAGATGGCTTCTCATGTCTTTTGAATCATGAATGAGTTATATTATTACAAGCAGAGTACATCACAACAGTAAATCGATTGATAGTGTGATTTTCAAATGTAAAAAAATATGAAATAACATATCACATAACATTGAAGTTATGGCGAACTCAAGTGAGTTATAGTGATTTTACGTAATATTTAACTGCTTTTTATTGGGACAAACCCACCACTCTATTCCCAAACAACTGCAACTCCTGAAAGCCAGAATCAACAGTGGCAACCACCAGAAAAGCGCCGAGACAATGAAGCTCGAGGTGTCCCGGAGGATGAATTTACCTGTCTTAGATCTTGCAACGAAATGAATCAGAAAAGAATAGCGGAGGATTAGGAAAAATATGTTTCCTCTTCTTATTTAACTGCTTGTCATGACCTCTTATATTTAGCCTCACACTCTCACAGCATACTGTTGAACTATTATCCTTCTCAATTTCGCAAACATCTAGATTAGAACCAGTCCCCATTACCATTAGAAGTTCTTTCAAAGCAGAACAGCCTCAAAGTGAGCAAGGTTTGCGAATAATTATAATGAAAAATAAGGAAAATTTCATATACACCTCCACCTGACCAGTTTACCTAATGTAGTGAGACCGGAACGTTATCAACATAATGGACCCAAAGCAAGACCGTTATTGTTATAAATGCTGTTAATTACTTCCTTTTTTTACATTTTTCGTTGTTCATAATAGGCTCTTTTACTAAAAAAATTAATTTTACCCGTATTTTTTCTTTTGTTACGTTAACCAAAATTGACGAAGATACAATGCTTATAAAAATTACAAAACGCCACTCGGTCGGTATAATTTCACAGGCGTTATGACGTCACAAGACCCCACTCCCGAATTTCGAAACGTTTATCTTTGTCAATATTTGTTGATTTAATAAAACAAAAAACACATGTTCATTATTTTCCAATCCTCTAAGAGACTGACTAAACAGGTATTCAATTTATCAATGCAGTTAACTACCCTATTGTTTTAAGGATTTTGTAGTCAACAAGTAACCCTAGTTTCACCATGTAGCAGCTTAGCTTAGAAACGCTTATGCCTTTGTCAAACAGACTGGCGAAAGCGAAGCGATACCGAACCCAAGCGAGACGTAAGTCCGATAGTTCTGTCACGCTATCCGATCGCTTTCGCTGTTCTATGTGACTGGAGTCAAACAATTCTATACATTACAAATAAAAACGTCACGCTTCGCATTCGCAACGCCTGTCTGTTTGACAAAGGCTTTAGGACTAGTACCTTTATTTATCCTGATAAAATCATCAAATGAGTGGGTGGAAGCGGATGGAACTATCAGACTCGTACTGACTAAAATGCACGGTTTTCCTTCAATAGCCCTTTGCGTTCCAGGGCCACGGTTACCTGTTTAGAGAGTCCCCTAACACTAGTACTCGAGCAATAATATGACATGCGCTGTAATTAGGCATGATTTGGCATATTAATTATGCCGATAATGTGGTCCCGCGCCAAAAAAATAACTTTGCAGCCTTGCATAACAAATAACTATTGATTAAAGCGGACGTACAGTTTCTAAGACATTAGCGTCGAACCAAACCGTTCAGCTTTATAATATTAAGTATAGATTAACTACATAATTTATTATGTATTAGTACCTGCTTACAAAAGTACCTGCTTAATTTTATATGCTCGAGACAATAAGCAATCAGAGGATAATATAAAACTAAAAATAGTTTCGTCGATCGTCTCACCTACTCGCCAAGTATATACTTAATAACAATAAACAATAATCAATACCTACCTACATTATCAATTATTATCATCATTCAACATTGCGATTGTGATATACAAAGTATAGAATAAATACACTTATGTTTATAACTTGTACTTGATAAATAGTGTGGAGCAGACGAGTCCTTTTTTTACGTGGTAAAATCATCGAATGAGTCCATCGGACTATCAGACTTGTACTGACTAAAATCCACGGTGTCCTTCAATAGCCCTTTACGTTCCTGGGCCACGGTTACCTGACAGTCCTGCGACTCCGGCAGGCTTTAGCCATCTAAGGGGGGCCCCGCCATGTTACTGACAGCTCGACACGGGCATGATCCATGATCGGACAGCGAGTCGCCCGTTACTCGCCGTCCACATGCCTGCGCGCCTACCGTGACCGGAAATCGCCGACGTGGACACTGTCCTCTCCCTCACGCGTCCCGCCTCCTCCTTCGCTAGCATGACTGCTTCGCAGAAGAGCAGAACAAACGAGTCCTGGTATGGAGATCGCGTATCGGATTGACGGGTGATCTTAAGAAAGGCTAGGACAGACTGAATGCGGAAGGTAAATGACAGAGTGATGTGGCAGCCTGGGAGAGGCATATGTCCAGCAGTGGACTGAGATAGACTGAGTTAAGATAACTTGTATTTCATTAAAAAGTAGAATGTATGTGTTTAAAATGTATTTGCAATAGTAGACAGCTGAGGAAAGATGTAAATTGTAAACGTGAATGTGTGCTGGGCACGCCGCTGTACAATCTCGACGGTAAGACCCGTCTTTGAAGAGTGGCTGAAAAGCCGTCACGGCGTTATGACTCGCATGACGAAGGTCCTCACCGAACACGGAAGTTCTGGGCGGTACCTGTGTCGGTTGAGGAAGGAAGAAACGCCTGGGTGTCACCACTGGGATCGCCCGGAGGACACGGTGGAGCATACGGTGCAGGACTGCCCCGCTTGGGCAGAGCACCGCCGTGTCCTCACGACGGCGACAGGCGGCGCACTCTCGCACCGGGCGCATGAATAAAAAAGTAAATGTGTACTGTTTTAACTAATAGTGTACTTAAATACTGATCAAATAACTGCAGTATTGTTGACATAGTAGATGAGTGATGAGTGAGTGATATATGTCACGGGTAAGATATCCGCATAAAAAAAAATGGCTTAAAGGTGACTAGTGATGATGTGATTTTTTTTATAAATCTACTCACGGAACTGAAGAAAATCCTAGTGAGTGACAACAAAAAATATTCAACGCAAATGTTATTTCTGAATGACACCTCACCTCCAAAAGAAATCATGAATGAACGCACATCGGTCGCGTGACAAACAACATATAAAGACTAAAAATAACTCATAATCATTATAACCAACGTTATCTATTTTTTACTACATATAGTACAAAAAGCCAGTCATTTATCATTTTTCGAAGTCACAAGACACAATTAAATTCAAATAAATGTTCGTATATAGATTATGGAGTAGCGATATGAAATACAAAATGAAATAAGTTACGGCACATTAACACTTTTTCACTGATTGCTACCTATTGAGCCCACAATCTTCGTTACTATTAAATAAAATTGCTCGTTTTTTTTAAGTTACTCTGTGAGCTAAAGTTAGCTATTATAACAAGGTATATAATGTACTAGCTGTTTCCACTCGGTTTCAAACCCGCTGCTCGGCTCCTATTGATCGAGGCATGATGTGTTATAGCCTATATAGCCTTCTTCGATAAATGGACTATCTAATACAAAAAGCTTTTTCAATCCGAACTAGTAATTTCTGAGATGAGCGCATCCAACCTAACAATCTCTTTTTCAATCATTACAAACATTACAGCTACAGTCCCCGAATGGTAATCAGAAGTATAACTTCTGGGTAAGCTCGCTCCATTGTCGACATTATCTCTGTATACCCTGACCTTTTTTTTATCGTGGTAAAATCATCAAGTGAGTCTGAGTGAGTCGTGAGGGACTGTCAGACTCGTATACCCTGACCTAGAGGAAATTCAAGAGCAAATTCCGTCAATTCCGTCTTAAATGAAACACAAATACTTGGTATCATTAACACAATTAGGTAGTACACTCACGTTTTGTCAGTCTTATCCGGACTCTGTTGAAGCTATTCATACAACACAATATTTGTTTATGCAAAACCTTTTTAATTAATGTGTAAAGAATCTATGTACACAATTTCAAAACTGTTTCATGAAAAATCATAAACTTATAAGCTTGTTATGTTTTTACCTGTTTGTCCGATCAAAAACATGCTAATTTCGCGACGCGCGGCGATGTCCGGTACCCCCGCTCAACCCGCGCCTCCCGTGTCGTACAGGTAACTAACCGTAGAGTAATTATATTGTAATTAACTGTTGATAAAATTTAATTAAAATATTTTTGGACCAAAATATAACATGGTGTAAAAATATTGGAATCGATTCAGTTCCTGATTCTGAACAAACTATATTCAGGTTTCGCATATACTTAAAAAAGTGTTGTATCCTACTTCCTACTAATATTAAAAACTTGAAAGTTTGTTTGGATGGATGTTTGTTCCTCTTTCACGCAAAAACCACTGAACGGTTTTGGTTGAAATTTGGTACACAGATAGTTTATAACCTGGATTTATAGCATTAAAATCTTCAACCTGGATTAAGTATTATAAGTAGGTTAGTTTTATCACTGACCTGCAATGTCCTCGTATAGCCTGATCTACATATAATATCTGGACTTCAAAAGAGACTGCGACCTCTGAGTTTGTTTCGGCTGTTTCTTCTCAGAGTAGTCAGGTACGAAACACCGGCCCCTTTTAGTTTTATTTTATAAAAAGACGTGTAAAAGTGTTGATATAACCTACTTGCATAAATAAACATCATTTCATTTCATTTCAACGATTTTATGTTTCTACGGGATGATTTTCGAGTTGTAGCGGGTTGAACCGCTGGCAACAGCTAGTTGATTTATATTTAAGCCAACTGATTAACTGAGCACTGCTCGAGTGCAAATCCCTGAGAAAATGAAATGAAAAAAAAACCAACGCATAAACCAATCGGATATGCAGGTGGTGGTGGTGTAGCGTGTAAATCTTTTTGCAGGAAAGTACGGAAAAAATGATTGCCGGGGTCGCGGGACTGTCGTCAGGTAACGACTTTGGAACGTAAAGGGCTAATGAAGGAACACCGTGGATTTTAGTGAGTATGAATCTGGCAGTCCCTTTTGTCCCGCCCTGGGTGGAAGGACTCATTTGATGATTTAAGTTCAAGTAAAAAAATGGAGAAAATGATAGATACGTAGAATTTATGTATTACCACATGAATACAGCAACTAGTTCTACAAAATACACCGAATAGTAAATCCACAAGGGTCCAATTACAATGGTCACACAATTAACTGTCCTCAACTAACAAAGAAGTTTAAATATTCATTTGGAAATTTCTTATTCCGTAACAACATTACATAACACCTGTAGTCTCCGAAGGATTAAACAGAGGTGTACATTTTTTTTTATTTACATGGTAAAATCATCAAATGAGTTCTCCCACCCAGGCCAGAGCGGGAGGGACTGTCAGACTTGTACTGACTAAAATCCACGGTGTCCTTCAATAGCCCTTTACGTTCCGGGGTCACGGTAATTCTTACAGTCCCGCGACCAGAGGTGTACTATTAAATAATAAAGTAACCCAGATTACGCCAGTTATCTTGTAAGGTCCTTACGTCTCTTACCACCAGCTGCCAGCGTAGATTGCCATGAGACTAACGGGTTCTGTTCGCATGAGGTGTGGATTGAAATAAAAGAGATGCTTCCGTCTTCTCAGCTATTTAATATTGGTGCACACTTCAATATGTAAGTACAGGATCACAGCACTTGTCAAGCTTCCTTACAATGTTAGGTTATAGATATAGCACTTACTTCAGGTACAACATACAACCATCTATCCAGGTCGAACCGTGGATATGTAACGCAGACAGCATTCGCAGCCTGTGTGATGTGTAGAATATAACACGTGGCTTGGAACCAGAGCTTGTCCTAGCTTACTTCATAATCGTGTGCCAAGCGTTGAGAAGACGTCTTTTTTATTTATATATTTTAAGTTAAGTTAAAATTAATGGATGGATGGAACCCTGAGAACAATATCAGAAAGAAATCCGTGAGCATTTCAATACACCTTCAAGGCGGGTGATGCCATGTAATTCTAACAAAATAGGAAATAATTATGGATACATACGCATATGCGGTTCCTTTAAATTAGTGCATTTTCATTTTAGCCGCTGTACCACGTCTTGTCCGCGTCATGAATTATTTAATTAAATTTTGTTTTATTTTTAACAATCCGCGTCTTAATCGCGTGTCCAGGTTCCAAGAAAAAAAGGAAACCAACTAAAGAGTTGAATGTCATCCTATTAAACCACGCTCAGACCAGCTTCTAGGCTTTTGCCTTTTAGACCATGCGTTATCTATAATTAAACTTAATTCAACTGAAATCTATCACAGTTAATTATTTGAATTTTATCTATGTACTTATTATATTTTATTTAAAATATAAAGTATCGAGAAAATAAATATGTTACTCCCTAACGCCATCTATTATCACTATTGCACAATTAACTGTAACTATTTACTATTAGTTCGCGTTTTTGTCAATAGAGGGCGCTACCCGTTTAAAATAATCGATAACTACTTTTATACTTGTTACAATACATCTTTCCCCAGTTAAAAAAATTTTTGCTGTGAAAAAAAATTTTTTGCATCATGTGTATTGAAAGCTCGAAATCATCCTATTGAAAACTGAGAGTCTGAAACCAAATGCCTTAGACTTACAGACTAAATTGCTAAATGCTAATGGCTAGTAGCACAATTCCGAAACAAAACCTATTTGGCAAATTCGTACATTGATTGCTCCTGCCTTAAACTATCTACTAAACTAACATAATAATAAGCGTCTGTCTGCCTATCTATATATAGCACGTAGCTACTCTCTGCAGACATCAACTAATTAACTAATTTTTATTGTCTAGTCATGCCTTAGTCTAATTAATTTCCTAATTAAGTTAAGTTTTAAGTTAAATAAACACTATCCTTGAAACCTAGATAAGTGTTATCTACAAAGTATTAAACCAAAATATAGGCAAATACTTATTTAAGTTTTTAAATTTATTAAGTAAACCCTATCTCCAATTGATGTAGATAGGTGTTTTATTAAGTATTAAGTTACAAAGTATAGGTTTATTATACTTGGTAGTTTTTTAAAGTAAACACTATCTTTAATTAATGTAGAAATGTGTTTTATTAAGTGTTAAGTGGTGACACTTTTAAGTCCCATTCGAATACTACTAAGTTTAACAATTATTGTGTTTCCTTTCATACATCTGCAAACATTCCTTATTAATAAAATTGGTATACCTATTTAATTAAAAAAAAAACCTTTTACCCTACCAACATGCATCCATCCCTCTTCAAGTTAAATATTTGCACGTCTATTGCTAATTTCGTGCAAATATTGGATTAACAACAACAATGTATAAAACTAGGAGTCTTCATATTTTAAGATGTCTTTAATGTGAAATTTACCTAAATCTTTGTCCTGCATGTCCTTTAAGCTATACACTACAGGGGAGTGTTTCTTTGAAATAACACATCTTATAAAGCGCGGTGCTAGCTTTGAAGTAAAGTTTTTACTAGCATCCGACAAAGTAAATGTTCTTTTATAGACTATTTGACCTACATTAAATTCTAAAGGTCGCTTTCTTAAGTCATAGTGCTTTTTATTTTTATCGTGCACAAGTTTCAAGTTTTTACTAACCTCCTGGAAAATTGATTTTAGTTCTTTTAAGTTATCACCATGAATTCTAGGGTCTACAGTTGATAGATCTGAATCAGGCTGTGGCACTTCAGAGTCTATATGTAATTTACCATCTACAAACATCTCTCTTCCATGTACAAGAAAGTAAGGTGAGAATTTTGTTGACTCGTTAACTGAGGTGTTCAGTGCACACTGAATTTCTGGTATGTGATTGTCCCACTGCCTGTGATTTGTTTTCACATATGAGGCAATCGCATACAGAACATTTCTAATGGCTCTTTCTGCCTGATTAACCTGCGGGTGATACCTAGGATTATAGTAAATATTAGGCACATTATATTTGCACATTAAATCTCTAAATTGTTTTGAAATGAATTGCGGACCATTGTCTACATAGACAAATTTCGGTATCCCATGCACCAGAAACACTTTTTCTTCCAGAATTTTAACAATAGCATTGCCTGTTGCGTTCCGTATAGGAAACAACATAACATACTTACTAAAATAGTCTGAACATACTAAGAGATTTGTGTTCCTTTTAGTGGACACAGGAAAGGGTCCTAACAAATCGCAACAAATAGCTTCAAATGGTTTTGTAACCTGTTTAGGGTTACCCATTAAACCAGGTCTCGATGAATTTACCGGCTTGTACTCTTTACAAGTTTGACACTTATTAACGTAATTTTCGACATCTTTATACATATTTTTCCAAAAATAATGTAATGCTAATCTTTTATGAGTTTTAAATATACCAAAATGGGCGCCTGTGGGATCATCATGAAATTGTTTTAATAGAGGTCCCACATCATCACTGGGAATCACTTGTTTCCAAGTGAATTGTGATGTTAAATTATATTTATTTTTTGAATGTCGAAATAGTTTACCATCTTTAAGAGAATAATTTGGAAATTTATGGGGAAACTTTTCACAATTTTCTACCATTTTTAAATACCATTTATCCTGGATATTGTCAGATATGTCTAACGATTCAATTTTAATTCTTGAGAGTGCATCCGGTAAAACCATCTCTTTACCCTTCCTATGAACGATATTAAAATCAAATTGGCTTAAGCGAATACTCCACCGAGCTAACCTGCCTGTGGGATTCTTTAATTTATAAAACCATTGTAGTGATGCATGATCAGTGACTATATTACATTTTTGACCCTCTACATACATTCTAAATTGCTCTAAAGCAAACAAGACTGCTAATAATTCACGTTCTGTAGTAGTGTAATTAACCTCGTGCTTATTAAGTAATCTACTACAGAATGCAACAGGATGGTCAAAATTGTCATATGACTGTGTCAGCACGGCACCAATAGCATATGCTGAGGCATCACATTGAATTGAAAATGGTAAATTAAAATCTAGACATTTAAGAATTGGAGCTGAGACTAAATTTGATTTTAATTTATTAAAAGCCTCTTCTGCTTCCTCTGTCCATTCAAAGTTTACATTCTTACAAGTTAATTTACTAAGTGGTCTACTAATTTTAGAAAAATCCTGTATGAATCTACGGTACCAATTTATTCTTAAGTTCGATTAATTCCGGTGATTTATCTTTCACACGTGAAATTCTCATCAAGTAATATTGCGAACGAGCTAATATTCGCTTAACAGTGGAGCTATCTCCCTCGGTTAAATCCCTATGTAATAGGCACAGCTCTTCGATTGGTTCCAAGCATAAGCGTACCTCTTCTGCGCTTACTGGCGTTGCATAATCCTCTGGTTTAATGCTGCCTCTCCTAAACAAGCCACACAGACTGCGATACCGCCTGCGAAGCACATCCCTGGTCGCCTTTACATCTGTGGATATATTAAAATATTTAAGCTCATGTAATAATTCTTCTTTACGAAGATAGTCAATCCAGATTGTCTTATCCATATTGAATTTTAAATATTTAAACAGTCTTTGATAAGTATTTTGAATCCAATTTTTAAGTTAAGTGAATGTAAATAGTAATTTTACATTAATCAAGGTGAATTAAATTAAATTAGAGTCGATCCATTCAAGTAGTTGCACAAGTTTACAATGTTAACATGACATGTGGCATAACCTTACTTTTTAACACAAAGTGTTGATGTTTATAAGTTGTATGACTTTATATAAATCAAGAGGAGTCTATACATTTAAGCTTTACTACATCAATTATGTGGAAAGATTTACCTTTTAATAAAAATGTTAACATGTGCTATCAACTAATTTTGAAAACTCAAATTCAGAAAAATGTACTAAGTTATATGACTCTAATTACTAAACACTAAGTTAAATCAAATTAAGTTAGATCAAGCTCTTAATCTTGAAGTGAAGATTTCAATCTGACCTCATGCGACACGTTGGGCGCCATTGTAAGGTCCTTACGTCTCTTACCACCAGCTGCCAGCGTAGATTGCCATGAGACTAACGGGTTCTGTTCGCATGAGGTGTGGATTGAAATAAAAGAGATGCTTCCGTCTTCTCAGCTATTTAATATTGGTGCACACTTCAATATGTAAGTACAGGATCACAGCACTTGTCAAGCTTCCTTACAATGTTAGGTTATAGATATAGCACTTACTTCAGGTACAACATACAACCATCTATCCAGGTCGAACCGTGGATATGTAACGCAGACAGCATTCGCAGCCTGTGTGATGTGTAGAATATAACACGTGGCTTGGAACCAGAGCTTGTCCTAGCTTACTTCATAATCGTGTGCCAAGCGTTGAGAAGACGTCTTTTTTATTTATATATTTTAAGTTAAGTTAAAATTAATGGATGGATGGAACCCTGAGAACAATATCAGAAAGAAATCCGTGAGCATTTCAATACACCTTCAAGGCGGGTGATGCCATGTAATTCTAACAAAATAGGAAATAATTATGGATACATACGCATATGCGGTTCCTTTAAATTAGTGCATTTTCATTTTAGCCGCTGTACCACGTCTTGTCCGCGTCATGAATTATTTAATTAAATTTTGTTTTATTTTTAACAATCCGCGTCTTAATCGCGTGTCCAGGTTCCAAGAAAAAAAGGAAACCAACTAAAGAGTTAAATGTCATCCTATTAAACCACGCTCAGACCAGCTTCTAGGCTTTTGCCTTTTAGACCATGCGTTATCTATAATTAAACTTAATTCAACTGAAATCTATCACAGTTAATTATTTGAATTTTATCTATGTACTTATTATATTTTATTTAAAATATAAAGTATCGAGAAAATAAATATGTTACTCCCTAACGCCATCTATTATCACTATTGCACAATTAACTGTAACTATTTACTATTAGTTCGCGTTTTTGTCAATAGAGGGCGCTACCCGTTTAAAATAATCGATAACTACTTTTATACTTGTTACAATCTTTAAGGCCCATTTTTGAAACGTTTTTATTGTCGTTAACGTTAACTAGGTCCGCGTGGGTGGTTACAGCCCTGCAGAGTATGATCTGCAAGTAGTTGTTCTGGGTCTGGGTGTTTGTGTTTGTGAGTTGTATACTATGTTTGTAAATGCAGCCACGATACAGAAGAAAGTTTTCTTAGTGTGGGGAAACGTTTTATATTAAAAATAAAATAAAAATCAAGCTAGAGCCTCATGCTCTGTAGTCAAGCTTGCGACCACAAGGCAACAACAATTTCAGAAAGTGCGAAACGTTCATTTAATATTTTTTATTCTAACAAGGACCATCCGCACCTTTTCATCACATGGAAATCTTTTTCATTTCATAGTACTTCATTACTACTAATTAGATTCTTTTTTTTTTACATTTTTATTAATTGTTAGATTTATTATAGAATAGCTTTCAAACAAATAAGTGTATGGAACAACGGTTGTGTATTTGCACCTGATTGGCTGATTTAAATAAATTGTTCCACAAGTACAAGTACCTACCACTTGTAAAAATGTAGATTTAATATACTAATCCATCGAACTAAATGATTTTAAATAAAATCAATTCTTAACAGCGACCTTAAAAGCACCATTCTTATTCAATCTTGTTTTTTTCATGAAATTGAATTTAAAATTGCACTTCGCTTGATTTATCGATCACCAGTAATTTATCTTCTATAGCTTTTAGCATAAAAGGCCGCCAACTTAGCTATTCAAACGGGCAAAATTGGAATCACAGCCGAAAAGAAAATATGTCATTAATTTCAACACCTAATTCTCCACTAACGACACCATCATACGAGTATCATGGGCATGAGAGACCTAATGAGAGACCATGAGCCATCAGACCATTAGAGACCATGGCTGGGTCTCACGCGCGTCTCAAACAGCTGTCAGCAAACTGTCGGGGCCCCCATAGGGCCAAACGCCTGCCGTGCTCGCGAGACTGGCTAAGCAGGTAACCGTGACCCTGGAACGTAACGGGCTGTTGAAGGAACACGGTGGTCTTTAGTCAATACAAGACTGACAGTTCCTCCCAGAATTCTTTGTCCCTAAAATAAAGTACGATACAGACATCGCAACAGATAAACTGGTTCCGTCATAATAAATTAGTCTCTGGGAACGTAAATCCTTTCGTCTAGAAATGAAACATAAACTAAAGAAAATATATTAGCTATATATTTTCACATAAACATTCCAATTCCCTGTTTACCTACCTCTTGAAACCCGGTACGTAAACATGGTTCTTGTTTAGTGAAATTATATGCCTATTCTATTATATGAAAGCAATAAATTGCCAGATATATCATTTTCTCGGGATTTAAGGCCTAGGGATGCTTTCATGCTGATGAAAAGCAAAGGCAAGTGAACCTCACTTCGCCATATTTCAATAACTAGACGAATCTATTATTATAGGTACGAAGATAATTCTCCGCGTACCTTATGTAGATTTTGTTTGTTATTATTATCTCTATCTGAAATGGACCTTGATTTTATTTATTGTAATCTACACTTACATTATAGGTATATATAATTTGTAAGTTTGTTTGTAGGAAGTAATCTCTGGAAATATTGAACCGATTTTGAAAATTCTGCGATTTTGTTTTATCACCAAATAAAACTTTCCTGAGTTACGTAGGTTATTTTCCTGAAATACATATATTTTTTATATGGCGCGGCAAAGGCTAGTGCAACAGAACAAGTGACTGAGCCTATTTTGGGAGATTATTTCTGGCATAGAATTTACAAATCTTACAGTTATATTACAAAAGCAATTTCATTACCGAACTTTATAATTTTAACGGGATTTTAGAATTTTGAGATGAAGCAAAACCGAGTCTGGTTGCAATAATTCAAGAGGAAGATAAATATACAAACGCTAATAAATAACACTGGCAATAAATACCTAGATTTAAAAATATATTTATAAAAGTGTGAACTATTTGACACTGAACTTGAAACAGAATATATTTTATCCAAACTTTAAACAAACGTAAAAATGTTTTTTTTTTTAATAGTAATTAAATTTTTTTAGAGTTATGCAATTTTTTTAATTACCTACTTCAGTGATTGAATGACTTATACATACTTGATGTTTGATTACATACCCATCTATGTAACTTGAAACGTGCTCCACATACAAAGCAATGTTAATGTTATATTATATACAATACAAATTAGGAATACAATCTATTTAATATTTTACTGGCTGGCGACAACCACCAATTTAAAAAAAAACTGCAGTGAAATCGATAGATCAATTTGGTGTTTTTTGTTACTATTCTAATACTATTTTTTTCTTCTTTATTTCAAGTAGAGAAGTTTAACTTACATGAACAAAAATAATGTTTGACAAAAAAAAGAGCTTTTCATTAAAAACTGCCGTAATAGTACCAAACTGTACTAATAGAAACTAACCATTATAATAACTAATATTGCGGCTAAACTTTCCCGAACTATAAAGAGAATGTGCAAAAGGCAAAATTAAATTATTAGATAACTTTGTTAAACTTTGTCCTTAAACTTCGGAAGACTCATAGCTAAGCATCAAAAAGAGAATAAATAAGCATTAAATAAAATAAACATAAATTAAAAACAGTTACACATTATTAACCCGTAAATATCAAAGCGATTTTATGTGCGCTCAATACGACGTGTTTATTTTTAAATAAAAGCTTATTTGATGTTCATTTCATTTAACAATGTAAATTATTTCGTGGTTTCGTTTTATTTTTAAATGTGATATACTCAAACGTTTGACATTATTATGTGTGAAGTGTAACCGTCTCAGAGTTTTAAATTGTTTTAGAGCTAAATAAAAACTTTTAAGTATGGCTATTATTTTTAAAGGACAGTATTTTACCTTCCTAAGTGTATTTTAAAATAACTGCATATTAAAACAACAACTGAATAACTCAAGGAGTTCGGGTAATATAAAACTGATCATAAAGGTTTAAACTGCAATGTTCTTAGTAAATTAAATACTTAATTATAATTACTTACACTTTGCCGCCTTGACTTCGAAACTTGTATTCACTGTTCAAAGTGGCATTGTCAGTTCAAACTCACAAATAAACAAACAAAAAACTATTTCAAAACTTCACACATCAGCCACAAAAAAAGAATTAAAAGTTCAAAAAAAAATTAAACTTCTATAAACTCTTTGGTCATTTTAAGTCACGTCGTTTTGGAACATTTTCATTTTACTTTTTTTAAGAATATTTTCAAAAGTTTCCGAGCGCGGGAATGTGCGAGGGCTGCGGGCGCGTTCGCTCGCAACCGCAGTTAGTCGACAAGTGAAATGAACGAGGAACGCTCCCGGTTCGTCACTATATCAAACGCTATCCCATCTTTTTTGCAACCGTTGCGTGCCAGTCAATTAAGGAAGATTACATTAGATTGAATGAACGTTTTAAAATCAGAACCCCAACAGTCGTACCATTCTTTTCGAATTTCGATTTTTAAATTGTTCCGTGGCGTATCCAGGTTAAGTGCCCTCTTCGAACGTCAACATTCTTTCATAAATAAGATTGCATTTCCTTTACCTACCGCAATGATTTTTCTTTTGGGTTTATTTTCGTTTGCACACAGAACTTGAAGAGCGGGAATTCTCTGCGGGATTTAATTAAACAAGGGCGGTTTTAAGACTGTTTATTTTCATTCATTTATTCTAATAGAATTCATTGCGTTCCACCTGTACACTTTTAATTCTGTTCTTGATCTCTGTTTCTTGAACTTTGTTTTGCTCGTAAATTATTGCTTGTTATTGTTACTTTGTAAGTTTATTTGTTTCATAATACTCTTTTAGCGATTTCATTAACATTTTAGCACCACATTTTAAAGCTTTTGGAAACGGTTACTTTCGTTGAAGGTTTTACAAAAAGAGTTTTTATTTTAAATTTTTTTAGCTTGGATACACGACCTCACTAGGTAAGTACGCAATTAAGACCCTTACACAAACATACCGACGTAAACGTAATGTAAATCCGAACGACTTTGGAATGAAGAACAATCTGAAATTGGTTTTTGTTAAACCCAACAAGAAATATTCTATAATGAGCTTAGTCTAACTGAACATAAATACACACAGTTCCCTTAGAAAGTTTTAATTACATAATTTACTAAAGGCTGAGTCACCGAGTGACACAAGAAGAATGAAACTTCCCTACGGAATTTGTTAACTTTGATTGGTTCTAGAGACCGCGACACGACTTTTGACGCGGCACTATAAGTGTCTATGTCATTACATAAAAAAAAAAGTTTATTGACACAAGTTTGTGCCAATAAACTTTTTTCTTTCTTTCATTAAAAACTCTAGTGTCTATGTCAGTGGTCGCGGGACTCACAGATTACCGTGACCCCGGTACATAAAAGGCTACTGAAGGACACCGTGGATTTTAGTCAGTACAAGTCTGACAGTCCCTCCCGCTCTGCCCTGGGTGGGAGGACACATTTGATGATTTTACCACGATAAAACGGTGTCCTTCAATAGCCCTTTACGTTCCGGGGTCACGGTAACTCGCACAGTCTCGCGACCCCGGCAGGCTTTGGCCCTCTAGAGGGGGGCCCCGTCACTTTGCTGACACTCTTTGAGGCTCGCGTGGAACACAACGCGCCGTCGACCCGGGCATGGTCCATGGTCGGGCAGCGAGTCGCCCATTACTCGCTGCCCGCATGCCCGCGCCTACGGTGGCCTTACTGCTGCGCTAGTAGAAATTCTAAGTGTAGTAGCCGATTTCTATTTTACTTGAATATTTTCGTTTGTAAAGTATGTAAAAATATATGGAAGGATTCTGTCCAGAAATATCAAGTAGCTTAAAACAAAAAATCTTCCTAAGTGATACCATAGGTTTTTTTATCGTGGTAAAATCATTAAAACATTTGTCAAACAGATAGGGGGGACGAATGCGAAGCGTGATGTTTTTATTTGCAATGTATGGAATTTTTTGAATCCAGTCACATAGAAAAGAGAAAATGATCCGATAGCGTGACAGAACTATCGGACTGTCGTCTCGTATTGGTTCGTTATCGCTTCGGAATCGCCTGTCTGTTTGACAAAGGTATAAATGAGTCCTCCCACCCAAGGCGGGACGGGAGTAACTATTTGTGTACTAACTAAAATCCACGGTGATCGTTTAATATCCCTTTAAAGACCATGGTCAGGATTACCTGATGATTCAGTCCCGCGACCCCTGTAGGCTTTGGCCCTCTAAGATACTATAGGATTATTTTTTTTCAAAACTTGGTCTATGACGTTCATTTTGCAGAACTTGGTCTATGACGGTTTCATTTATATCGGAAGAGCTTTTAATTTGATGCCTACCGCCAAAACTTTTGTTGTTGCCGACTTCCGAAACTAGTTGAAGTTAATAAATCTGTTTATTGTACAACTAGCAATTTCCTATGAAACTGGTCAACTTCCTTTGATTTGTAATAATTTTGGATGTGATTATGAACCTACGTCAACATTTGGATAAGGTATACAAGCTTTGGCCCCCGGCGACGGATATCAAAATTATCCTATAGGAATCATACTACTGTTATGTTAGAAGCCTGCGTCTTAAATCAGGCCATGGTCAAAGCCTATCCAAATTCATTCAGCCGTTTAAAAGTGAAAATAAACAGACAGACAACTACTTGTCTGTCTATAATACCCATTCTCATACTGACTAAAATCCACGGTGTCCTTCAATAGCCCTTTACGTTCTGGTGTAACGGTAATTCGTTAGTCCCGCCACCCTGGAACGTAAAGGGACTTATTCGCTACCAAGTATCAGACAGCCTGGACATCTGAAAATGGGTCGACAGGGAACAAAAACCAAAAATAATTGAAGGACATGTTGGTAACATTTCACACACTCTTCATCGATGGCAAAATTAATTCCCATATGATAGGGGCGAGCCCTTCGCCATTTCCTGCTAAGAATTAATTACAAAAAATCTGATTGATTGTAACCACTGATACTTTTTGTTATTTTTTTACCTGTTTTGGAATTACCACGAGGTATATTGTGTAACTGAACAATTGGGTTTTGCAAATCAGATAGGCAACCAATCTATGTAAAATACTGGTTTTCCTTGTTAAACTAGAAGCCGACCTCAACATAGTTTGGGAGAAGGCTAGGCAGATGATTATGATAAAAACCTCCATCAAATTAGAGATGAAAAAACCAGAAGCAACAATTACAAAAAAGGCATGCGTGCGTCTACCTAAATACTTCGCGATTTTAAAATTGAAAGCACTCGTTTCACCTTATATTATTTAATTAATATTATTAATATATTTATTACTAACCACCCAAAAGCCCATTAGGTTGACGATATTGTCAAGATTGCGGGGAATAGATGGATAAGAGAAGCACAGAACCGAGAAATATGGCATTAAAAGGGGAAGCCCTATACCCAGCAGTGGGTGATCCCGGGCTAATATGATGAGGAATGTATTTATTTCTATGATGCACTTCTTGTGCTTCCCGCAAAAAGTTGAATCAAAACGCTAAATGGATACTTCTAGTCCCAATTCAAAAATCGGCGTATTTACTTTAAGTTTATGTCACGCAATCGTGCTAGCCTCGTTCTTCAGCACTTATAAACCCCGTTCCAAAGACCAGCTGTCAATGTCAACAATGTTGCAAATCTTGACAGCGACAGCTCTTGAACTCGTTCTAGAAGTGTCGACGTTCAGTTTCTTCGGTAAAATAAATGTCAGTCAGTGTCATATTATTATGTCAAAATTGACACTGACGTAGCGTTTAAATCTTTATATTATTTTATAGCATGAGAAAATATTTAAGTTTCGCTATCAATCTTAATAGGTATTTATTGGCAGTAATATCATGTAGATAAGTGTTTTCGTCATTATACCTCGTTAGTCAAGTAATTGTTGAAGTAGTTACCTGCATCATTATATTTGAACCTTGTTTCTAGAAAATTACCTACAAGGGTTTGGTTATGTTAAAACGAGTACGTACTCGTATAAGCAACAGCTTAGGTTAATTACTTAAGCACCCGCCTGTTCATTTTTTTACATATTTTAAAATGCAATAGGTCCAGACGCCAGCACATCAATCTACCTCAAACTAACAAACTTTAATAGATTTTCAACCTTATCACAATAGTGGAAGATTAATGTTTGATTGGTAAAATTTGTCAGATTCGGGTAGGTTAACCTGCTGGCATCTGTACTAAAACACGCAATTCAGTTCAGTCAAAATTGAACCCTGATTTGTTTAAATTTAAGGTTTAAAAATAAAAAAAATACCTTTCTGCACTCCTAAGCTTTAAAAACCGTCCTTCCTTAAAAAACAGTCCACGTATATATTTTTTTTTGTTTTTTAAGCGTACAATGATTTCTCTTCACGTATCGATATAGGGGAACAGTGTATAAGACAGAGACGCGAGGTATAATGGGGACATACACACTTAAGACATATTTAACACAACACTAACGTAGCGCAAACGCCATCAGGACGTCATTTGCAAATGGCCATTACCAATTGGCGTCCTGTTGGCGCTTGCGCTACATTAATATTGTGTTAAGTTTGCCTTAAGTGTGTGATTTCGTCACCGTCTTATACAGTGTTCCCCTACGTATTCTAGATTATTAAGAATTGTTCCGCTGCTGGCGGCGACAAAGGCATCCTCTGTAATCCTTCCAATCGTTTGAGTTGCCTTTTAAGGCTAGTCACTTAAAAAAGTGTCCAACTAATCATGCCATCGTTTTTTAAAAGAACTATGGTGACTTATTGCATTACCTTTTTTTGTGAGCTTTACCAAAACATACGATGCCAATCTATATCTATAAATAGTTCGACCTCTCCAAATGTCCCCACGGATGCGTACACCACGAAATCAATTTCCTTATAAATATTGACCGAACCGAGAAAAACCATTGACCCGCTATTTTCTAACAAACACACATCGAATCAACAACATAAAATCAATTTATCAAAAAATTACATTCACCAATACACATGATATGTGTATCAATAACATTTCTCCAATGAGTATTTTCATTTATAACTTCGTAATAATCATGATAAAAGTCCCAAATAATATTTCCTGAGTCGGTAAAAAAATCTGTAGTTTGTGACTTTTATTGCCCATTACCTTACGCAGGGTATACAGAAGAGCTATTAAGTTTTTTAGTGCGAAAGCAACTTGTTTCTGTCAAAAGATGTAAAATTACTTTTATCTTAATCTTTTAAAGGTAGATTTTAAAAGATAAATGTAGGTATAGATATTTCGGCATACGGCCGGCGAGTAATGGGTGACTTGCCCTCCTATCTTACGCTATGCTCGGGTCGACGGCGCGTCGTGTTCCACGAGCGCCTTAAAAAGCTTTCAGCAATCTAATGGGGCCGAGGCCGATATTCGAGGGCCAAAGCCTGCCGGGGTCGCGGGACTGTCTTATCAGGTAACCATGACCCTGGAACGTAAAGGGCTATTTAAGGATCACCGTGGATTTTAGTCTGTACTAGTCTTACTATTACTAGTCTTACTATTACTAGTCCCACCCATCCCGCCCTGTTTAGGGACGACTCGTTTGATGATTTTACCACGTTAAAAAAATCTTGTAAAGGTGGGTTTAAAAGATAAATGTCGTTGTAGGTTTCTCCCTATTCAACATTGAGTCCCTGAACGACCCTAGAGAGAGTCATAATTTTCTATCTGAGAATTTAAACGTTTTTTACAAGAACAAAGTTTCTTTAGAACTTGACGAACAGTACCAACTCCACGGACTTTGTGGCTTTCTAGGTTGTAATTGCAATTTTATTTTCCTAAAGGCGTTTTTACATCCAAGTTACATTTTATGAGATCGCGGGATTCACGAATTACCGTGACCCCAGAACGTAAAGGGCTATTGAAGGACACCGTGGATTTTAGTGAGTACGAGTCTGAAAGTCCCTCCCGCTCTGCCTTGGGCGGGAGGAATCGTTAGATGATTTTACCACGTTAAAAAAAAATGAAGTAACTCATTTTGTAACAAGGTTAACTTTGGCGACCCCTTGTTGCTGTTTGATGGAAGTTGCTGATGCCGTCTTCACCACCTGTCCTACATATGCTAGCTGCTTTAAGTCGAGGATGTCGGAGTGTGGGTAGCTGCCGTAAAACTGAGGTGGACAGGACAATTGCCAAGACGTGATGATGGTAGGTGGAGTAGAGCTCTCACTGAATACTTATGTAGATGCGGTAGAAGTAGAAAGATGTCCCTATTCGCCGCCCGACCGCCGCCGCGTACGGACGTCTCCTCGTGTGTGCTCCGTGCCAGTGCTGTGTTCTCCGCTGCGATTTCGTCGTGTCCTGCTGCGACGTGTCAAGAGAGTAGTCAAAACTACTCGAGTAAAAATTGTCCTTTTCAGGACAATTCTTACTCATCTTATTTCCTAAACGCCTCGGGTGTGTTTTTGCCCCTTCAGGGAAAATCCACAGTTTCGTGGTTCTTGGTGGAAACCTTACGGTGCCAACGAAGCCAAGAGGGTGGTGCCCCAATCCATCCCGCCGAACCCCTTCAGGGCGAGGTTAATTTATTGGAGTCGGGAGCTAGGACCTTGGCCTTGGGGGGACTCCTAGTCAAACCTAGTCTCCGGTTTCGTTCACAGCTACACACCTGGTGTCGGTTGGGTGTGTCTACCCCTTCGCACCAGACCCAAATAGGGCCCTTTTGCACATTAAGATTGGCAACAGGTTTACAAGCTTAGGGCACACCGTAGGTACACACCTCCCTGCCATACACAATCCCTCGGCAGGGAGGCTACTCACCCCCGGGAACCCACCCGGGGAGTTAGGTTTGTTAGGGTTAGGTCCCCGAGAGCTTCACTCTCATGTCGGCCACTTTAAGCTGACAACATGGATAAAGTTGACAAACTCCTCAAGTTTGTCGAGACCCTCATCAAAGACCCTTTACTAAAGGTTAAATACGACTCGGCCTTCGCTGCTCTTAAAGCAGAAAGCGATTTAGAGCAAATCGCTAATTTTAGTGATGCGCTCGAGAGCCCCTTATCTCCCCCGCCCGCCGAAAAAGGCATCCCGGTCAAATCGACCTCCCTGTCTGTAAAGACAAAAATCCCCGCCTCTCACGGCCCCTCTCCTAAAACCGCTTCTGCAAAAGCGGCCCCTGTCCCTTCTGTCGCAAAAGCGACTTCTGCCCCCACTCCCTCAACATCCAAGCATGTTGTTGAAAAAATGGACACATCCGTGCCCATTTCAGACTCTGAACAGTCCGACTCAGCATCCTCCTCCGATGAAGACTTCACAGTCGTCATAGGAAAGAGGAAACAAGGGAAACACTCCCAAGCCGGCAAGGCGAAAAAACCCCTTGCAGCCCCACCTACCCCCTCCCCTCCGGCCTCCCCTCCGGCCTCTCGTCCGGTTTCCCCCACCCCTCCGGCGGCCCCCGCCAGCCGCCCCTCCAGCCCTATGGCAATCGCTCCCGCGGCTTCTACCAAGAAGCCTAGGCCCCCACCCCCGATTTTCATCCAGGAGAAGTCCAAATGGACTGAAATCTCCAAAATGTGTGCGGATCGAAAGATCCAATACACAAAAGCAACAAATACCCAGCAGGGTATTAAAGTCACTATCCCTACGTCTTCGGACTACAGGGAGCTCTCCCGCCTACTCCGTGGAAGGAACGTAGCCTTCCACACTTACTCCCTCCCTGAGGAAAAGCCCACCCGTGTGGTGATAAGGCGGATCCCCAAGGAGATCTCTACCCAGGACGTCTTAGACGACCTCCTTGCACAAAACGTCCCCACCTCTGCTGTTCACCGCCTTCACAAGGCAAGGGGAGGCGAACTCTACGACATGGTGTTAGTAGTTTGCGACCCTGTCGAGTCCGGTCCCCATCCCATTTTTAAAATCAAATCCGTGTGCTCCCTGACGGGCATTTCAATTGAAAAGCCCTACAAAGCGCACACAGTAGGACAGTGTCACCGCTGTCAGCTATACGGCCACAGTCAGGCCCATTGCTACGCACCACCCAGGTGCGTCAAATGTTTAGGCGGCCACAGCACGGCCGACTGTCCCCGTCCAAAGGACAAGTCCCTATGTACCGAACCCCCTAGCTGCGTTCTATGCGGCCAAGTAGGACACCCGGCTAACTACCGCGGTTGCCCCAAAGCCCCCAAATCTGCTTCTCCCAAACTGGCAAAGCGCGCTGCCGCCCGCCAGCAGAGGGAATCCCCATCTGTGAAGATTCCTTCCTCACAGATTCCCGAGAGGCTTAGCCCTCAGCGACCCTCTCCGTGGAACTCATTGAACCACCAAAAGGCCTTCCCAGCCTTAGGTTCAGCGTCCCCAAAACCCACCCCAGGGCTACTCGAAGCCCCCGCCCACAAACCTGCGGCTCCCGTGACTGCCCCTGCACCTTCGCGCAAGGTCGCTCCAGCAGCCCCGCAAACCATCCCTCCCGCGGTATCCTCCGGCCATGTGCCCGACGTTGATCCCAATGACATGTATGTCATAATCAATGCCTTTAAAACGGTCCGCAACCACCAAGAGTTTTTGAGATCTAAGGCTAGTCAATTGGCAGCCCAACTCAGGGCTTCCAATGGCAGTCCTGAGGAATACTCAAAAATCTTTAAAGCCCACCCCGGAGTGGGTGACGCCCTCTTAGCCCTCCACCTTGTTTAGTTAGTCCAATGGCTACTAAAAATAAGAATGTCCTTAAACCACGATCCCTTAAATTAGGCTTTTTCAATGCCAACGGCATTAGAGGTCAGCGTGATGAAATCGCTACCTTCCTCCGCGACAACCAGATAGACATCCTTCTCGTTCAGGAGACTTTCCTAAAACCGCACCACCGTGACCCTAAAATTGCCAACTATCAATTAGTTCGCAACGACAGGTCACGCTGTCACAAGGGCGGTACGCTCATCTACTTCAAAAGGACCCTGCATTGCATCCCTCTAATCCCTCCTCCCCTCGAGTCTCTTCTCGAGGTTTCAGTCTGTCGGTTAGGCATGACCGGCCACCAACCGATCACCATCATATCCGCCTATCTTCCCCCTGCCCTCGGCGCAGAGGATCACAATTTACTCACCAAAGACCTTACAGCCCTCTTCGGCCTGAGCGACTCCGTCATCATGGCGGGCGACCTCAACGCCAAACATCCCGCTTGGAATAGCACTACTACCACCCCTAGAGGGAAGGTAGTGTTCAATCTAAGCGCCTCACTAAATTTTGACCCCATCGCTCCTCTTGAGCACACCCACTATCCCGGTGATCCCAACCACCGTCCCGACGTGCTCGACATAGCGCTTCTCAAGAATGTCAACCTCAAGTTGCATTCTATTGAGACGCTACACGAGCTAGACTCTGACCACCGTCCAGTGCTCCTGCACTTAATCCCTCGCTCGGGTCCCTCCGACCCCAGCCAGCCTCCTCCAACCAAAGTGATAACTGACTGGAAGAAAGTAAGCGATAAGCTGAAATCAACCTCGTCACCTCACTTGGACTCTATCCCCGACCATATAGTCTCCGTCGCGGACACGACGGCCGCGATCAACTCGTTTACAGAACACGTGCAATCCGTACTGACGGATTGCTCACGGGAAGTCCCAGAGATGAACGATCATCGCTGGAAACTTCCCGATGACGTACGTGAACTGATAACCGAGAAGAACGCGGCCATCCGTGCCTACAGCAACTTTCCATGCGACTCGAACAAGGCTCACATGCGCAATTTACAGCGTGCTGTAAAGAAACGCATCGCTGAGCTTCGCTCGAACCGCTGGAATGAGATGCTGAGCGATCTCGAGCCCACCCACTTAGCCTTCTGGCAGCTGCAACGGAAGTTGCGTGCCACTGAAGAGGCCACTATGCCTCCCCTCAACCGTCCTGATAAGAGCGTCGCCTTTGACGACTCTGAAAAAGCCGAATGCCTGGCCGACAGTCTGGAATCCCAGTGCTCTCCCAGCACCCAACCGGTAGATAAAAGTCACCTCCTCAAGGTCGACTCTGAAGTCCAACGTAGGACCTCCCTCCCTCCCGTAGAAGACCCTGATGATCCTCTGCCTCCAGTCACTCCAGACGAAGTGCAGGACATCATAAAAAGTCTCCGACCCCGGAAAGCTCCCGGGTCGGACGGTATCAATAATAGGGTATTTAAAATCCTCCCCGCCCAGCTCATTATGTTAATGACCGCCATCTTCAATGGCGCTCTGAGCAACAACATCTTTCCCCAGGCATGGAAAGAGGCCACTGTTATCGGTATCCCTAAGCCAGGCAAGCCCAAGTCTGAGCCCACGAGTTACCGTCCCATCAGTCTCCTGAACGTTCTCGGCAAAATCTACGAGAGACTTATTTATAAGCGACTCAAAGATTTCGCCGATGCCAAGTGCCTCATTCCTCACGAGCAATACGGCTTCAGGACCGGTCACTCGTGCATCCATCAAGTCCACCGTATAGTCGAGCACATTAGCGCTGGGTTCCAACGCGGTGCAATGACTGGTGGTCTATTCTTCGACATAGCGAAGGCCTTCGACAAGGTCTGGCACAATGGCTTATTATATAAGCTCTACCAAATGGGTGTGCCAGACCGTCTCGTGCTCATCTTACGAGACTTTTTGTCAGATCGCACTTTCCGCTATCGCATCGGGAATGCCCTCTCCTCCCCTCACCCTATCCGAGCCGGTGTCCCTCAAGGCTCAGTCCTCTCGCCCCTCCTTTTCACGCTGTTCACTAGCGATATTCCCAAGAGCAAAAAGGCTCAGTTAGCTCTTTTCGCGGACGACACGGCCATGTATTACACTGGCCAAAGTCCAACCGCTATAGCTCAAACCCTCCAATCCGCAGCCAACGCCCTCGGCGACTGGTTTAGGAAATGGAGAATTGAGGTTAATCCTGATAAAAGTCAGGC
Organism: Agrotis puta; assembly: GCA_943136025.2. Taxonomy (NCBI): domain Eukaryota; kingdom Metazoa; phylum Arthropoda; class Insecta; order Lepidoptera; family Noctuidae; genus Agrotis; species Agrotis puta. The sequence continues at coordinate 5,266,060 of OW964168.2, forward strand.
GGTCCTCTTTAGATCACCGCTCAAAAGACTACCCCTCCGCCCCCTCAGTCCGAAAACCATGTACGGTAAGCCTATCCCTTGGGAGAAGCAAGCCAAGTACTTAGGTGTTATCCTCGACAGTAACCTGTCCTTCCGCGCCCACATAAAAGCAGCCCGTAATCGGGCTGCCTTTGCCGTAAGCAGGCTCCACTTCATGATTACAGCGAGAAGCAAATTGTCGCTTAAATGCAAAATTCGCCTCTATACCGCTGTAATCCGCCCCATCATGACATATGCCGGTGTCATATTCGCGCACTCCAATCCCCGCCACCTTTATAAAATGCAGGTCCTTCAAAACCGTTACCTCAGGAAAGTCACGGGAGCCCCGTTCTATGTCCGAAACGATAGCCTCCACCTCGACCTTAAAATCCCCACTATTCTCCAATTCATGAAACGCCTTTCCAAGCGTTTCTTTGACTCTGCCATCAGGCACCCCAATCCCCTAGTCGCAGCGGCCGCTCGATACGAACCGTCTCGTATCAGCAAAATTCGCCGACCAAGGCATACTCTTGTCACCCCCGACGACCCCATCACTCTCCTCCAGGAGAGCAGTAGGGAAACCAGTACACTTCGCAAACACAAACACAGATCGATCCCGTCATTCCGTCCTCGCCGCCGAGGACGACCGTCGCGACGTCCGAATCATTGCCCTCCCCGTCCCTCGCAAGAGCCAGCCCGCGATGCTGAGCCGTAGAGTTAAAAATCAGTCCCTAAATAATGAACCATTGTGATCCAGCCTGTCCCTTGCTGTCCTCTCTCAGTGACGCCCTAAGCCGAGGTCCGAACCCCACAGGGGGTGCCCTTAGCGTGCGGTCACTTAGTTTGTAGTTTTTATTTAGTTTGTAAGCTCTGGCTGGAGGCCTTAAAGTAATTTAAGGCATCTCTACAGAAAAGTCCGGTTAAGCAGCTCACAACCTCCTCTAGGTTGACCTGCGAGATGCCATACACAAAAAAAAAAAAAAGTAGAAAGATGATAATGTTGACTGCTTTAGAGATCAAACAGCATGAATAAAATTTTCTTTTTAGTTATTCAGGTCCATAAAAAGCAACTTTGATGTTGATACACTTTTGCCAACAGTGAACAGTAACAGTTAATATCAATATTTTAATTTCCCAAAAATCAAGCACAATCAGTTAGTTCAGTTTAATCTATCGTTTGTATTTTATAATCTATCTTGCATAAGCTGATTTATTGAAAATGGTTAAACATACAAGAAACTATAGACGAAACAAAATATTGAACAAACGCTAGTGTGATCAAAACGTGAGGGAGCCTGTAGAGGGCCAAGCCTGCCGGGGTTGCGGGACTCAGAAATTACCGTGACCCCGGTACGTAAAGGGCTATTGAAGGACACCGTGGATTTTAGTCAATCAAGTCTGACAGTCCCTCCCGCCCTGCCCTGGGTGGGAGGACTCATTTGATGATTTTACCACGATAAAAAAAAGTGAGATCAAAACACACTAATTCAAAAGACCTAATTTACACAACCACCCAACAAAAAGACCGTCCTTTGAACTCCAAAATTCATTAATCTCCTCAACGATGTATCTCATTAGCCATGAGATAGTCAAAAATGAGTAAGAAAGATATATCTTGCGAATAAGATAATCTGGCAGACAAATGTGTGCGATAATATTATGAGATGACCTTTATAACCTTTTGAAGTTTTGAGCCTGTGCGGGCCTGCAGACGACCGATTCATCGGTCCGACAGTAAGGCGATGAGAATAGAACATTAGATGACAACTACTAATGCGTATAAATTAACTAAGTAGGAATATGATCTTGTGGACACGCAAGCAAGAATAATTATGATCTTCAACTAGGTGTTGCTAGCGGTTTCGCCCGCCTATATCGTATATCGAAAATTATCTCACTGGATGATAATATGGGGATAAAAGGTATCTTAAATGTATTTTTCCAGACTAGCCAACTAGAGTTAGAAATCTCTGTATGAAATTCAGTAACAAACATTCATCCATCTCTCCATTAAGATATCCAAATTTACGCATTCATAATATTAGAAAGAATTTTCTGAAGGGCAAAATCTCTTTAAGAATGTAGTTGTAGCAAACGTTATTCCATACTAGGAATTTCGCCTGTATTGTGGGTGGTATTACAAACATTTAAACTCAGTTAAACAATGTATGATGTTTAAAAGGCGATTCGCAATGCGCTTATAAATTGTTTCTTGACAAAGATGAGTGCGCGGGCATGCGGGCGGCGAGTAATGGGCGACTCGCTGTCCGACCATGGACCATGCCCGGGTCGACGCCGGCGCGTTGTGTTCCACGCGCGCATCAAGGAGTGTCAGCATAGTGACAGGGCCCCCTGTAGATGGCCAAAGCCTGCCGGGGTCGCGGGACTCACGAATTACTGTGACCCCGGTACGTAAAGGACTATTGAAGGACACCGTGGATTTTAGTCAGTACGAGTCTGACAGTCCTTCCCGCTCTGCCCTGGGTGGTAGGACTCATGTGATGATTTGCCACGTAAAAAAAAAAAGACAAAGGTGGGTACTGGGTAGTCAACCGTGGATCTAAATCGGTAACCAATTAATCAGGAACGGGGAAGGCTAAAATTGACTTTTTCAGCGTTCTCCTACACGTTGTTTACCACTTCAAAAATAACTAACATCCAAAAGTGCGTGGGTTTTCAAACTAATAGATTTTATTTTGAGAATAGACTACACCTAACCTTTTTCCACGGCGGCTTCCTTCGCGTTGATCGACTTTTACATCGTAATTTTCGCACGATCCATGATATAAACGTTATTGTTGTTTTTATCAGGGACAGAACTTTTTTCGGGATGAAAGGTTCGCTGTGAGAACGTACGTACGTGCAAACGTTTAGAATAATTGGTTCATAGGTATGGCCGTGAAAAGCTAACAACTTTCGCTTAGAACAGCTGTTGCCAGTGACTTTACCCGCTACAACTAGAAAATTATCCAACACAACATCAACATTTATGTGTGAAAGACTTACAAACATGCTTAAAAATAACTCAATTTATTATGTTCTTTTTTTTTTAATTTTTTTACTTATTAGTTACACTTTTTACACAATATTTTACAAAAAAGAAATATAACACATTAAAAAAAATTAGCTATCCAGTAGCATCGCGAACAGGGTCCGAGCTGCCGACCTAAGGCGCTGGCCACACAAAAAGACGTTAGACCCAGACGGGGGCGAGACATATGTCTCTACAGCGTCTCTTTCATATAAAATGTATAGAAGCGTCGCGACGCAAAACATACAGAAGAGTCAGGGCGCGGGCGCGACGCTCATACATCTACGCCTGTCCACGACGCGTCCTCGTCTTACGTTTCTTCTGTCTGGCCTGCACCTAACAATACACGCCGTGTCCACAAGTACTGCCTTCTAAATCAGGCGCTTAAGCCAGAGAACTAGCTGCCAAGCGAGAGCCTCCTCAGATGGTGTTCGAAGTTCTTGGCAATTAAGCCATTGGCAGACACGACTATCGGCACAATGACTGCCGTATTCATGTCCCACATGTCAACAACCTCGCGAGCCAGATTGAATTATCTTTTTCTGCCTTCACGAGGTTCTCGCAATTTTCTTATTAGTAAGATTAAAGTCAGGATTATCATTGTATGCAGCTTAGGTGAATTATACCCTTGAATGCGTGGGCTTAGGGCTCTTTTATACGTTGAAAGCTTTAGGGCACCTCACAACGCGTAGATAATGACGTCATATGCATTCAACTTGTCTTGATAAGGTTTACGTGAGTTCGGATACTCAATTTCTCATTTTACCTTGTTAATTAGATGAAAATACTCATCAGGCTTTAGATAAAATACCCCAAAATAGACGCCGTGTTGTCGGGCCGTAATGGATACTTAATGTCTTTGAAGGCTTTCTAGTAACATACTGATATGCTATTTAAAAACCTACTGTTTTTGAATGGAGTTGTATCTGTTCACAAAATACTTGTATTTTACTTTATTATAACTTAAAGTACATAATATTTGTCTGTTTTTGAAAGCTTTTAAATTACAAGTGTCAGTCAGTGTTGATTAAAACATTTTAAGGAGACAAACTTACTTGTATAAATAAATAAATTTATTTTGATTTAAATATACGCGCTTTGTGGCTTTGGCTTATCAAAAGGTTGCCGACTGTTGTCTTACACTATAAATAGGTACTTAAGAAGGTTATACAACCTACTCAAGTAATTATACTGTAAGATATCTGAATTTAAGATACTTAAATAAAAATATAGCTATTATTTGTAAGTAAAAAGGGTTTTTTATGGCCATAACAAAATTAGACTAAAAACAATGAACAGTAAATGCAAAAATGAGTTTTCTCTTTGTAAAAAAAAACACACATTTCATAATTATATCAAGGGATCATCGTAGTCGAAATATGTGAGAATCTGAATCGCACCAAATGAATGGTTAAAACCAAAAACCTGTTCATGTTCTTGCCGACTAACTTCTGAATATTTTTTCGAAGAAACTTAAAAGACCGTAAGCAGCAAGCAACCGTACAAAGTTTATATATCACTAAACAACTAGTTAGAGACCTAATAAATCTCTAAGTCCAGGACGTGAGAGTTCTAAATTGGTCTGAAAAAGTTCACCGACTCGATAAATCCGATTAATTGTACCTGAGAGATCGAATGTGGCATTTGAAAACAAGAAAAGTTTTCTAGAATAATAGTTTTGCAAACTACGTTTTTTTACGAGTTTATATCAAGTTTCTTACTTATTTATTTATTGTATAGAGTACTGCCACATCACATACCAATCAAATAAAAATATCAATTAAAATATAAATGAATTTTTCGATGCTCTATAATACATAGTTTAGTTTTATTTTAATTATGTATTTTTATATTTATTTTAACTACCAATTAATTTATAATAATATTTTCTAGTCTTATAGTAATCATATTTTCTACTATTAGAGGAGCTCGTGGCTAAATAAATCCAGCCGCACAGGCCGCGCTTGCCGAGGTTGGTCTGTGGATGGGTGACCATCTGTCATAGCGAGTTTCCTCCGTGCCTCGGAAAGCACGTAAAGCCGTTGTTCCCGGGTGTCATTTGTAGATCTCTGACCGTCGTTACTGTTAGTCAGGAGCTCTAAAGTCTGACAACCAGTCTTACCATGGGTTATCGTATTACCCAGTTACTGGGTTGTGGAGGTCACAGACGACAGGCAGTCGCTCCGTGTGAAATACTGATATCCAGCTGCATCTGGTTTGACTGGAAGCCGACCCCAATATAGTTGGGAAAAGGCTAGGCAGATTATGATTTTCTAGTATTATAAAATCTAACCTAAATCTATTCAACTCTTTTTCTTCTTTGAATTTCTTTCACGTTAACAGTTATTATGTTTTTAGGGGAAGGTGGGATCGACCTCGTAGTACTCAACCCCGGGCAAAGGCACCACATATAACCTGCTGTAACCGCTGAGCAATCCCATTGGTGGTGGTAGGCACCCCAATCCTATCGGTGCGAAGAAGTTCCAGTTTGTTCTAGATGACACAAATCAAATCTTTTTTTAAATTTCCATTTCTTTTTTCTTCTCGTTGATTGTTTATTTTATTTTGTCGTGTGTTTGCCGTGGTTTTGTGCTAAATATTTTTATTCTTTTTTCTTTCCTCATACTCGCCTCTCGGCTAGATAAAGACCAGAGCAAAACAATTTCATTTTATTTTTTTAATATGAAAAGGTTGGGGCTGTCAAAAACAAACAAAGTTCAGTCTAAAAATATTATGAAAGGTACTCAAATGGGAATGCAATCGTTGCTCTAAACATAGGGGCACCTAAATCGCGAATACCTCTACACCAGGGTAGTGAAGTGCCTGTGATAGTCTATGTTTCTAAATTCAAGTTTTGAGTTTGCAATGATCATGCTGTTAAGAAAACAACATTTTCAAAGAAACGAAACAATGGATTACAGTTTTTTTTTAATGTGTTACAAAATTGGAATGCATATCCTGGACTCTATCTCCCTCTCTTTCTTTCAATACGCTTTTACATAATGAGATCCGTCGTGAAATTGTCGCGGTTACCAAAGTAACTATAATTCGCAACTCGGGAGAAGTTTTCTATAATTATTATGATTAACTACATCTAATTGCAACCATTTATAGAGTAACTTTAATGTAATGTTGACTTTCTCTATTTGTGGGTCAAAACTATGAACATTATGAGTGAAGCGATGCATGAAATTTTATGACTGATGCATAAAGCACATGTGTGTGCGTAACACTCAAGTTGAAATTACATGCGCTGAAAGCGCCATTAATTGCAAAATGGTCTGTTTTTGTTCGTGTAGATGTTTATTATCTACTGTCCGATGTCAGCAAAGAAATAGCTATATTGATAAAAATAAAAGGAAAGCTATCGACCATGATACACTTTGTTAGCATATATTCATACCAAGCAATTCAAACTCGCCTCCTTCTGCGAGGCAGTCATGCTCGTGAAGAAGGAGGCGGGCCGCGTGAGGGAGAGGACAGCGTCCTCCCTCCCGCGGCGCCCGCGGCGACGGACGTCCGTAGACGACCTCCGGCCACCGTAGGCGCGGACATGCGGGCAACGAGTAATTGGCAACTCGCTGTCCGACCATGGACCATGCCCGGGTCGACGGCGCGTTGTGTACCATGCGCGCATCAAAGAGTGTTAACAAAATGACGCCCCCCCCCCCTCTAGAGGGCCAAAGCATGCCGGGGTCGTGGGACTCACCAATTACCGTGACAAAAAAAATGCAGTGAATCAGGTAAACATCATTTAATAAGCAGTGATAGCCGAGTGGCCATGTCAGAGGCCTACGGGCGGTTTAAACTCTGACACCAGGTTGTTCATCAACCATACGATAAGAAGAAGAAGATCATTTAAAATTACCAACTGGAATTCAATAAATCAAATTCTAATTAAACTGTATATATACCTAGAGACATTTTATCAGAAATAAGTTATCAATAGTTTTAAAACTTTTTTAAGCCTTCCTCTACACTAAGAATTTTGAATTTACAAAAATTTAAACCTTGTGCAGGTTTAAATTTTTCAACACTCACCCGAAAAAACTACTTGTAGATCAAACAAACATCTGTTCAATGAAATCCGCGACGCGCAGCGCAGCAGTCGATCGGTCAGCCATTGCTCCAATCATCCGTTAATACTAAAGCCTTGGCAAACAGACAGGCGTGGCGAATGCGAAGTGAGGCGTTTTTATTTGTAATGTATGGAATTATTTGAATTCAGTCACATAGAAAAGCGAAAGCGATCCGATAGCGTGACCGGACCGATGCGAAGACGTGGCGAAGGCGGATTTGCTCTGTTTGACGTTGTTCATAAAAAGCCCGCTAATACAACTGCCACGCCTCGGTTCGCTGCACCCAGTTTGACGTCTCGTGTGGGTTCGTTATCGCTTCGGACTCGGTCCGGTTCGCTATCACCTGTCTGTTTGACAAAGGCTTAAATGCTTCCAAAGGATCGAAAGCTTTTGCCACTTTTCAAAAGCTAGTCTTTAAAAGTTCAAGTACACTCATCGATCTGAAAAAAAAAATGAAATCAAAAAATAACATATAGTATACATTGCAGATTAAGTTAAAGATATGCTAAAATATTCCCTTTTCCATATCAGTTAAGCACGTAATTTCCTTGAATGTTCCCACATCTTGTTGCCTAACGACTTAAGAAACCGGCCAAATGTACTGGAAGTTAACAAAACGTGACAAGTTTATTGTTTAAGGCTCGCCTCAGAATTATATTCAGTAAACGAAAAAGTTTTAATTTGTGACAGCACCTAGTACACGTTCAAATAAACAACAGTTTTTCATCTCGTTTTACTGAACCTTTTTTCACGACATCATTGGAATTTTGTGCAAATTCGTATTTATAGGATTCCGTAACAAAAAGGTAAAAGAGGACCCTATTGCTAAGACTCCGCTGACCGCCCGTCTGTCTGTCATTCTGTCCATCTGTCACCAGGCTGTATCTTATGAACCGTGATATTCAGACAGTTGGAATTTTTACAGATGATGTATTTTTGTTGCCGCCAAAACAACAAATATTCAAAAACAATATTTAAGGAGGTTTCTATACAACAGACGTGATTTTTTTGCCGTTTTATAGATATACTATCGGCCCGTCCCGTCTTCGCACGGGTGACCTATGTTACTCAGGGTGAATGTAGCTTTCTAATGATGAAAAAATGTTTGCTATCGGCACAGTAGTTTTTGATTTTATTCATTACAACCAAACTCACACGCACAAAAAATACAAATGTTTCCTCTTTATAATATTAGTGTAGCTATGTTACGGAACCCTTGGTGCGCGAGTCCGGTTCGCGATTGGCCGGTTTTTTACAATCCATTCGTTGTTATCAGACGTGTAAACTGCATTCAAAAAAGTTAAGTTTTAGTATCTAACAGAAACGCGTGAAGTTGAAGAAACTCATAAGTTTAATAATATGTGAGAGTACGCGATAAAAGCCTCACAAAATAGTTGTTCATGCATTAAGATGAAAGGGTTTATGTAGTAGTTATAAAGATGAATACACCTTATTAATCAGAATGAGGCGTAGGTTTTCTGCTAGCATTTTTTTTTGATGTCCTGCACAGACCCTGTTCCCTATACCGGTAGGCCATTTATATTTTTAAATGTGGTATAATTAATATTTTAAGAAGAAAAAAAAAACTATTTATATTTTTTTGTTTTTGTAAAAATATACTTAATAAGAGAAAGTAATGAATGAAATGTATGCACAATGAATGTGTTTGCAAAATGCTTTATATGTATGTATGATTGGGAAGTCCACCATGTACCGATGGCGCATTGTTGTGCGTCTTGCAGTTAGATAATGTAAAGAGCCAGGCGAAATCAATCTGTGTAATTCGATCGCACACTTTCCGAAGAAAAACATATAAAAAACAGACAGGCTGGCAACTCGGCGTCCATGTTCAAGGTTAGAGACGGACCGCTTTTTTTTTACTTCAGTAATTTTATTCAACTTGTCTCATGAGTCTTGCTTCCAAGTGTTTCTGTTTTTTCAGCAATTTTCGATTTGTACACAAACAAATAAACACACTCTTTTACAATTCCCGAAGAGACAGTTAAATTTCTTTTTTACATTGCGGTGGATCTATTGGGAAATCTAGTGATAGTAAAAGAGTATTCAAAAATGTTGTGTCCATGAATATTTTGGCTGGATAGAACATGAAACTGAATGTTCAATTGAAACTTTATGGCGATTCCCGTACGACACAATATTGCGCAGGAGAACGGTGTCATCTTAAAACGGTCAAATTTTTAAAGAGATACATGTGATTGTGTAGTCGTTTCAATCGCGGGAGACGCCCACGGCATGCCATCCGATCATAGACCATACCGATGCCCAGGTTGACGGCACGTCGTGTTCCACGCGTGCCTCAAAGAGTTGTCAGCAATCAGACGGGGCCTTAGAAGGCCAAAGCCTGCCGGGGCCTCGGGTCTGTCTCATCAGGCTACCGTAACCCTGGAACGTAAAGCGTAATTAAACAAGGAACATGGTGGATTTAAGTCAGTACGAGTCTGACAGTCTTTCCGTTCTACCCCGGATGGGTGGACTCATTTGATGATTTTACCACATAGTAAAAATGTTTAAATCTTTGATACTTTATGATTTATGCCTAACTAGCTGTACCCTGCCCCGCATCGCTGTGGCACAAAAAACTGGTTATTCAAAAAAAAAAATATAAAAAAAAAAATCCTTGATGCGGATTATATATCATGCTAAAATTTCAGCTCAATCGGTGCAGAACTTTTTGAGTTTTTAAAGCATACACAAACCAACATAACATTTTTATATATATGGATATATATATAGATACAGTCCTGTTCACATATTTTACATCTTCTTTAGATACTCGGTACTTCTTTTTTTGCAAGCTACTGGATTTCATACTTGTTACCGCCCAGCACTAGAAGCTTTTAACTCTAGCTTCGTATGGAATCCGCCATGACACCTCACTATACATTCGACAGTGCATCTGACACCACTATCTTATCACCAATTACGTAGGCTTCTATCAAATTAACATATGAGTCGGCCAGAATGGTGATAACGTATATTTGCCAACCACTTCTCTTTTTCACTTACCTGCTAAAAACGTTTTGCTTTGTTCCAAATTCTTTGACATATCCGCCAGGGAAAGAACATTGGCTGATAAGAGATTTGGGGTTCATGACACCGTTACCTATCGGGATTGGTTGAATTAATCTTGTAAAGATCCCATTACAAGCATAGGTCTCCGAAAATAAGGGTAATGTGACAAAAACTAGGATTTAGAAGGCCGTAAAATAAATCCTGGTCGAGTCATCAAGTTGTCACTAATCTGGGTCTATTAGTTTTGGCTGTAGGTACGTTTATCGCTTGGCAATAAGTCACACGCTCAAGAGACATGCAATTTGAAAAAAAAAAGAAAGTGAAAACAGGCGTTTCATGAATCTTGAGTCATAAAATAGAATAAAATAAAAATAAACATTTATTTGATTTTGGAAACACACCACAAAGACAACAATCGTAAAAAAAATACAAGAAGAATTATTTTGCTGTGCATGTCCACACCAAAATGGTTGTGACTAACTCAGCATTTGCTGGGTGAAAGACACCCAGCGCTGGTTTTCAGTAAAGGGACCTCATCCAAATGAAACTTGCAAGTTTCGCTTATCCCAAGTCGGATCGCCTGCAGTAGTGAACGAGGCGAAAAAACTTCGAAGAACGAAATACTGATACCATTACTTAACTAATAGGTTGTTACCGAAGTTTTCATAACACTGATTCCTGTATATTGTAAATAATTACATACATTTTTCTCGAAATAATTATCTGATTTTTGTACTACTTGTTAAAGTAAGCTGCGTGACCCAAGAGCTGTCATTTACCTTGGCCAGAGGCTAAGTATAGCCATACAAAGAGGCAACGCCGCCAGTCTCTTGGGCCCATTACCAGCTGACAGAGTTGAGGTAAATTATGCGATGCTTTGTAATAGTTTATTATTTTTTTCGATAGATAATTTTGTTTTAAGTCAGTATAAAAATAAATTGCTGTATCTTTAATATTAAAGTCATCGAGAGCAAGCTTGTAATTAAATACCGTTTCACACAAGAAATTCACGCCCATATCATACTACAAGTACTTCTGAAGGACAACAACTTAATGCTTAAGAGCACGTTGAACCATAGGTTAATAATTTAATAGACGACTGTATCTCAATGTATTGGAACAGAACTTTAGTAAACATAGTTCCGCAGAGTTGTACAAATTAAATAACGGAACTTATCAACTCTTTTTCTCGCCGTCCGATCAAGGCCCAGGTCCACGGCGCGTATTATTCCACGCACGTTGTTCCAGCAAACTGAGGAGACCCCCATTGGTACAAATGCCTGCCGTAGGTAGTCTCGGGGCTGTCTTAAAAGCACACCTTGACCCTGAAACACAAAGGGCAACTGAACGAACAGGGGGATTTAAAGTCAGAAAGAGACTGACAGTCCCTTCCGTTCCACTTATAACGGGACTCATTTGATGATTTACCATACAAAAAAAAAAAGCAAAACATCGTTGAAAACTCACGACGCTAAGCCGAGTTTAGAAGAACACAAAAAATAGTGCTTCTGTTTAGAACTTTTATTCTAATATCATGTAGTGTCACTTAAAATTAGAAAAGTCTTTTAACTTTAAGCCGTGGTCGTTGAACTGTTAAAAGTCTTCAACAGGCATTTTCTCGGAAAACTTTCTAAAGCCTCATTTTTTGATGTTCACTATTTCTTTCTGAAAATAGGTAATTTAAGTTTTGACAGCTAGGATTAATGCGACTTAACGGTTGTTCAAAAGTTTCAGTTTTACTAATAACTTGTTATTTTAAGATCACTGTTAGGGCCTAACTTTTTTATGCTTAGTGCTTACTAATAGCTACTAACGATTTAAAATAATTTAAATATTCAAGTTTGGAACGCACCTACTTGTCTTAAGGCTATCTACGCACCTAATTATGTGTTTTTGCAGCGCGAATATAATTTCTATCACGCGTGACCTATCCACATATATCCTATAATTATATATCCCTTTGATGCTGGCATTTTTTTTTAATCTTTTCCTTACTCTAGTAATTTCTCCTATAACGTGGGTGCGTTTACAAACATTTAAACTCACATACACAAACACCCAGACGCAGAACAACTACGTGTAGATCATACAAATATTTGTTACGTGCGAGAATCGAACTCCCAACACGCAGCGCCGCAGTTAAGAGCGTGTATCCAAACAGTTGGTAACGTCACAAATAGCTGTCAAATATTTGCATTTTTCTTTACTTGTAAATATTTGACAGCTATTTGCGTCAAGCGGCGTAAAACTGCCAAAGTTGCTACTGTTGCTAAGTTGTTACTGTATGGTAATAAGAAATATGGCTGTGTAGTGCACTTAAAAATTGATTATGGAATGCAATTAAAACACTTAATCAATTGTTTAATGCACTACACCGTCATATTCCTTATTTCCATACGGTAAAATTGCCAAATTAATTAAAACTTCTAAATATTTGACAGCTATTTGCGACGTTGCCAAGTGTTCGCACACCCCTTAGAATATAAACGTCTATCGTTCTGAAACATACTTTATCCTCTGTATTGTACTAACTATAAAAAAACGTCTAATCAAAACACTTTTCAGTACAAATCCTCATTTCTAATATCAAACTCACACTTGACCAATTCTTTCTTGTACAATGTAGCATGTACTACATAGGTACTTCTAATCAAGGTAATGGTAGGTAAGTGCCGAGAGCGACATCAAGTAGATGAGTGACATTAATCAGGGGTCTATTCATGTTCGCACTATTTTGTTAAAGTAACTCTAGTGGAGGTCAATGCACTGATGACAGATGACTTTTGACGCGTGTTGTGATAACAGAAGTTTGTCTAGTTGGTATAATTTGGTAAATAAGAAAGTTTGGTTATATTTAGTAAGCTATTGCATAGTTTTTATCGCAGGCTTTGAGCGCGCCGACCGAATCAAGAAATTCCGTAACGAAAATAAACCTAACAGTCACTGTCACATCTGTCATGTCAACGTGAATGAATAAAATTTGAATGAATGATTTTTTTTTCTTGACGTTTCACTTAATTGACGTGGCTGACCATAGTCTATTTAGTAGAGTAACTTCCCATAGAGCAACCATGGGACGATATTCTCGTTAATAATTTGCGGTTGGCGATATTTTTTTTTTTATAAATAAAGTAACTAAATAATTATAATTGCATAAGTTGGAAAAAAAATGCTATGCAATAGCTTTACCGGGGCAGTCCCCGAGTGCCACATGGATATTTTGTCTTTTTGTTTTAGGTATTTGAACTTACTTATAAAGTTGACGCACTGGCTAAGCGACCGATTGCTTGGCAGCCTATCGAAGCCGCATGTTCGTTTCCCCACACAAAAACTAATGTTTGTATGGCCTATTAGTAGGTAGTTAGTTGTAAATTTGGGTGTTTGTGTAAGTTAATTTAATGTCCTAGTGTAGAGCAAAGAAATTTTCAATGCGATTCCTCGAAAATTGGCTCGTACCGCATTACGTTTGGGTTCAACATGCAGTTTGTTTCACACGCATGTTTTTTCAAGCGCCTTCTTATCGGACTTATACAACCCAGTTACTGGGTAATAAGAGAGGTTTTAGTAAATACATATCACACCCATACGCACTAGAATTATAAATGCAAAAGCAATTCTGTTCAAGTGTCTTTAAAATAGTCTTTTCGACACACAAATATCTGTATATTTCGGCAATGAATTGTCGTAGGATCATATCCTACACGCGAAGGCAAAGGCGAGAGCAATAAATAAACCAGTCAGCTTACACGCAAAACTACGATAGTAAAGTAGGTAGTCCTTACATTTCTTTATGTATGCATGTTTGTAACTCAATCACATCGGAATGGCTCAACGGATTCTGATGAAACTTGGCGTAAAGCTGGATTATAGTCTAGGTCTAGTTGCATACTATAATTCTATGTATTCCATAGTATTATTTTATTCATTTTGATTCGTATAATTTCTTGGGAAAATGACCGTACTCCACGTAGATGAAACCGCTGGCATAAGTTAAGTAAGTAATAAATAAGTTAGCTAGTGCTCGATGTATACTGACTTCTTGTAACTACAAACCGACCAACTCTTTTGTCAAAAAACCCACAACTACGGAAAAGCACTTTAACAAATCCAATAAATTATAACATACTTTGCATAATCACCACAGCTAAACTACATTCGACTTTTTCCTGAAAAACTTTTAGAAAACCCGACAGAAGATCGGGATTTACGAAGTTTCCCGATTGTAAATCAAACGGTTTGATTTATAAATCGTTCAGGTGGAAAATGGAGGCATTTTTTTCTATATCCGTCTCCCATAACGGCTCTGTATAAGTTAATCACGTGAAAAATTGGGTTAAAACGTTTTCTGAAAACCTGCAATTTCTTTACCAAATACGAGTACCAACTAGGTTTTATCATCTGACTAGCCTTTTCTCAACTGTGTTGGGGTCGGATTCCCGTCGAACTGGATGCAGCTGAATATCAATATTTTACGTGGAGCGACTGCCTATAATACTCGTATACAAATACTCCCAATATTAACACATTTAATATATCCACAGGGCTTACCCTGTACAGAAGCCAGCAGGTCAACCTAAATCTGTCAAAATATACCAAACGAATATTAACCTTCCGCTATTGTGATAAGGTTGAAAATCTATTAAAGTAATTTGACAGAGGTAGGTTGATGTGGTGGTGTCTGTGCATCTACATTTCAAAAGTTCTAACAAGTCCCATATTATAGACCGTCAGCTTAACGTTATCAACTGGCCACAACGCTAGCTTCCGAGGTGTTGAAGAACTAACTGTTCTATTGAATAAAAAAAAAAAAACAACGTGTTGCACTCTGGGAGTGCCGGCAGAAGTGAAAACTTGAATAGTAATAAACACACACGAACATTCGCGCAAGCGTCCTGCGCCGTCTTACGAATTTTCGATCAGGTCACGTGTCCTGACGCGAGTTTAACATTTTTTACTCATTCCAAAAAAAGTGCACAACGCGATCCAGAACTTGGCGAAATGAACGAGATCTCTAGTGTCGTCCATTGTTTTCAGTAAACTACACACAAAGATCACATTGTAATAAAGGACCGAGCGTTTTCGGAGGCCGAGTAACATATGAATCTCCATTTGAACTGGCTTGTTCCGGGATTTTCATTTTAAACTTTCTATCAAAATGGATTAATACTACAAACTACTCCAAAGTAGAGCCATTCAAATCTGAAGGGTTCAACCAATTAGTAAATAAATCTCATTTATTTTATTTCTGCGTCAAAGCAATAAGCACTTAAAAAAAAAAAAAAAATTTTGCGTGGTAAAATCATCAAATGAGTCCTCCCACCCAGGGCAGGGCGGGAGGGACTGTCAGACTTGTACTGACTAAAATCCACGGTGTCCTTCAATAGCCCTTTACGTACCGGGGTCACGGTAATCCCTAGGTCCCGCGATCCCGGCAGGCTTTGGCCCTCTACAGGCCCCGTCAATATGCTGACACTCTTTGAGGTGCGCGTGGAACACAACGCGCCGTCGACCCGGGCATGGTCCATGGTCGGGCAGCGAGTCGCCCATTACTCGCTGCCCGCATGCCCGCGCCTACGGTGGCCGGAGATCGTCTGGCGACGTCCGTCGCCGTGGGCGTCTACCACTGCGGGTGGGTCGGAGGGAGGACACTGTTCTCTCCCTCACGCGGCACGCCTCCTCCTTCGCGAGCATGACTGCTTCGCAGAAGGAGGCGACCGCTTCCCACTCCGTCTCGCCCCGCAGCATGGCCTCGACCAATGCCGGGCGCGAGAGGTCTCCGCCTATCGCCGTCGTGAGGACGCGGCGGTGCTCTGCCCAAGCGGGGCAGTCCTGCACCGTATGCTCCACCGTGTCCTCAGGACGGTCCTCGCAGTGGTGACACCCAGGCGTTTCCTCCCTCCTTATCAGACACAGGAACCTCCCGAAACTTCCGTGTCCGGTGAGGACCTGCGTCATGCGGAAGGTAAGGACGCCGTGACGCCTATCCAGCCACTCCTCAAAGGGGGGTCTTACCGCCGCGATTGCGGCGTGCCCGGACCTTGGTTGCGACAGTCGCTCCCTCCATACTGCCCTGAGATCGCGCCGGAGCTCTTCCCGCCGCGCCTCGACCTGTCGAGGCAGCGGGGATTCGCCCCGGCGCTGCGCCTCCACGCGCCATTCGTAGACGCGCTGGAGGGCAGTCGCCTCCAGATCTCAGGGCAGCAATCCGGCAAGGAGGTTGGCCGATTCGCCGGCGATCGTGCGGTATCCTCGGACCATTCGGATTGCCATGACCCTCTGGCATGCGACCAGCTTTAGTGGTCGCGTCCGAATGCTCAGGGCCCACACAGGGGCCCCGTAGAGGGCCATGGACCGCACGACACCGGCGTACAGCCTCCGGCTGGAGGCGTTTGGCCCGCTGAGATTGGGCAGGAGTCGCCTGAGGGCGGCTGCTGCCCGGTTCAGCTTCGGGGCCAAACGTAGGAAGTGCTCCCTAAAGTTCCACCGGCTGTCGAGGACGAGTCCCAGGTACTTCATCGTCCTCCCGACGCCGATGCGAACCCCCTCCAAGCAATAAGCACTTAGAAAATATTGAGGCAATATTTTAAAATTATACACAAATTGTTTTCTGTTATAAACATTTATTAGCCCAAACAAGTTTTCGATACAAACTGTTTTATTTCACCCGACCCTCTTTGAATACTAATAAGATTCCTTTGGGTACTCTAGGACCACTTTCCCAACGCTTTTGTTTTCAAATAATTGATTGAATTTCAGACTTTTCGGCTACGTTCTCTTTGTATTGGTCGTAAATTAGTCTAACTAATACAATACATACTAATATTATGTACGCGAAAGACTGTCGGTCTGTTTATGTGTCATCTTTTCACTCCTTAACGGCTGTACGGATTCGGGTGTTTGGCATGAATTATCTAGGATCAGGGATAGGACGTAAGTTGTTTTATAGCCCAGTAGTAAATGTAATAATTTCCGCTTTTTAAGTGAGTGAACATGCGGGTAAAAGCTAGTCATTAGATAAAAATACACAGAAAGTAAAATCCAAACGATTGGCCTTTGTGCCCTAGGGTATTTTTTTTTTTTTTTATCGTGGTAAAATCATCAAATGAGTCCTCCCACCCAGGGCAGAGCGGGAGGGACTGTCAGACTTGTACTGACTAAAATCCACGGTGTCCTTCAATAGCCCTTTACGTACCGGGGTCACGGTAATCCCTAGGTCCCGCGATCCCGGCAGGCTTTGGCCCTCTACAGGCCCCGTCAATATGCTGACACTCTTTGAGGTGCGCGTGGAACACAACGCGCCGTCGACTCGGGCATGGTCCATGGTCGGGCAGCGAGTCGCCCATTACTCGCTGCCCGCATGCCCGCGCCTACGGTGGCCGGAGATCGTCTTGCGACGTCCGACGCCGTGGGCGTCTACCACTGCGGCTGGGGTGGAGGGAGGACGCTGTCCTCTCCCTCAGGCGGCCCGCCTCCTCCTTCACGAGCATGACTGCTTCGCAGAAGGAGGCGACCGCTTCCCACTCCGTCTCGCCCCGCAGCATGGCCTCGACCAATGCCGGGCGCGAGAGGTCTCCGCCTATCGCCGTCGTGAGGACACGGCGGTGCTCTGCCCAAGCGGGGCAGTCCTGCACCGTATGCTCCACCGTGTCCTCCGGACGATCCTCGCAGTGGTGACACCCAGGCGTTTCTTCCCTCCCTATCAGACACAGGAACCTCCCGAAACTTCCGTGTCCGGTGAGGACCTGCGTCATGCGGTAGGTCAGGACGCCGTGACGCCTATCCAGCCACTCCTCAAAGAGGGGTCTTACCGCCGCGATTGCGGCGTGCCCGGACCTCGGTTGCGACAGTCGCTCCCTCCATACTACCCTGAGATCACGCCGGAGCTCTTCCCGCCGCGACTCGACCTGTCGAGGCAGCGGGGATTCGCCCCGACGCTGCGCCTCCACGCGCCATTCATAGACGCGCTGGAGGGCAGTCGCCTCCAGATCCCAGGGCAGCAATCCGGCTAGGAGGTTGGCCGATTCGCCGGCAATCGTGCGGTATCCCCGGATCATCCGGATAGCCATGACCCTCTGGCATGCGACCAGCTTGAGTGGTCGCGTCCGGATGCATAGGGCCCACACGGGGGCCCCGTAGAGGGCCATGGACCGCACGACACCGGCGTACAGCCTCCGGCAGGAGGCATTTGGCCCGCCGAGATTGGGCAGGAGTCGCTTGAGAGCGGCTGCTGCCCGGTTCAGCCTTGGGGCCAAATGCAGGAAATGCTCCCTGAAGTTCCATCGGCTGTCGAGGACGAGTCCCAGGTACTTCATCGTCCTCCCAACGCCGATGCGAACCCCCTCCACCGTTGCCCTAGGGTATAAAGTTTACGATATGTTTTTGTTCTTATTCCTCCGGCGTGAATATTATGGTAGAGTAATAAACTCGTCAATAATAAGCTGGAATTGAACATCGTAAAAAGTCTACCGAATAAATCTTGGATTGAATTGAAAAACATTGCCTTCATACAAAACAAAGTTATAATTCACGAGATATTTTTGAAAGCGGCAATGGCCTTACAATTAGGTATACTAGTGACCCACACTGGCTTCGCACAGGTACAATTTAAAAATAAAATATATGATGTTACTATAACAAGTATAGTATGTTACTGAAGAGTAGGTAATGCACCTTCCTACTGATGAAAGAATTTTCTAAATCGGTTCAGTAGTTCTAGAGATTACTTTCTACAAACAAACTCAAAAACTTCACCTCTTTATAAAATAAGCATAAAGAGTAGAGACAGGTGCAGGGTTGCCAATGTATAGTTCAACATTCTTCTATAATGTTGCCCATGGTAATTTTGTATTATTTAGTAAAATGTTATAAACACATTCTTTTATTCACCTACCCATTCTATATTCCATTTAGTTTTAAGAGTTGCCTTAATGTTGTAATTTTTTTGGAAAAATAACCTACTAAAATGGATTCGATAGCTGTTAGAATATACCCTACCTATCTCTTTTTTTGTGGTAACATCATCAAATGAGTCCTCCCACCCAGGGCAGAGCGGGAGGGACTAACAGACTCGTACTGACTAAAATCCACGGTGTCCTTCAATAGCCCTTTACGTTCCGGGGTCACGGTAATTCGTACAGTCCCGCGACCGTTACCCTACCTATTAAGATAAGAGTGAAAATCTTCGATTTTAGTGCTATTCACGTAATACGCTTTTCTCACCAGTTTATTACTGTTGTCCTTATCTTTACTGGCATACATAAAAATATGTGTGTCTATGCAAAACTCAGGATAAAACTTATAGCTTGACCCGACAGTTTAGCGCTTCGCTAGATTTTATTCGCTATAAAAACTTTATTGAATTTTGTTTGCTGTCAACTTACCAAACGTGTGTGTGTGTTAGGCGTAAAGATTTAATTTACCAAAATCACATTCTTTATCCATTTAATAATCCTTGAACGTCCAAACAGTATTTTTACTTTTACAAACAGCCAGACTCGAAACAACTATTCGTAGGCCATGCAAATATTTGTTCCTTACGGGAATCTCGGCAACTCACAGCGCAGCTGTCGGTGTTTCAGCCACTGCGCAAATTTGACTGAAAACAGCCACGCACTTCAATTCAGGTTCAAGTACGTCGAGAATTTACAACTCGAGTTATTTTCGTCTCGTCAAAGTGCAACATTGTTGAACTCAGATTTTTCCTAAAGTTTAACATCACTCTGCTTTTATCACGAGGTTATTGACCTCTCTAGGGAACTGAAGAAGATTGTTGCTAGATTTTATTTTTTAAATGTCGGATATTCCTTGGAGAGTTAATTTAAAATAGCTTTATTTAAAAAAAATCCGTTGAGATTGAAAAGTAAAATCTTCTTTTTGCCTAAAAGTTGAGTATTAAAAACTCATCTTTTAGGCCAAAAAAAAATATTTCATCACTTATGAGTAGGTACATTACTTTTGCTAAGTAGAAATATTTAGCAAAAATGTGTAACAAAGATGTATTGAAAGTGGTGACAGCCACTTTAAAAGCCTTTTAGAAATCCAAAAAGCGAAGCGATGTCTACTTTAACGTAATCATGAATTCTAGGGCTATGTGCCCTATATTTATGTATGTGCTAAAATATGTACATACAGTCGATCTCGTTATTTCTTTGCTTTTGACAACATTTTAGTTACGGGTTGTTACACACGTGCCACACCACACAACCGCAGCACGTGGGCCGGTGCGTGTTTTGTCTTGTTGCCCGCGGCTTCGCTCGCGTGCATGGAAATGAAATCCCGGGAAAAAGGCTTATCCATGTAATGATTTCTATGACAGTTCGTGATAAAAGTACATAAAATCAATCTTCCTGCTCCGGGCTATGATTATTAGCAACTGTGTGTGGTACCGACTACATCGCAGCCACAACATATCCTCAACGCAGTAAGAAACATCCCGAACTAGCTCCCGATCACATTGCAAGAATAATAACAACCACATCCAAATTTTCCTGGTACCTCAAAACAGCTGAAAAATGGTATCTTTTTTTAAAATGTCACTTACGGCATAAATCTTCTGTGATTTTATATGTGTTTGAGTTCAGTCAACCCGCGATCTCTGCCTATGCCACAGCGTCGAAATATCGGGAACTGTAGAATAAATCCCGTAAGTGATATTTTAATTTTAGTAACAAACCGTGATACCTTAAAAAATGGTACCATTTTATCAACGACAACTATGTTAGAGAAAGTACATGATTGATGTTTTTAACAGCTCTTTGAGGCGCGGATGCAACACGACCAATGCGCTGCCGCATGTCGTCGAATCTTGGTCCTTGATCTACCGGTGAGCTTCCTATTACTCGCCGTCGGACATCTCTTGAGACGGCTCTTACTATTAGCAATATCAATAGTCAAGCTATTTAAGCAGAAGTACTAAACAAACAAAATACACAGCCAGCTCTTCTAATTTCTAAACAAAGTCTCCGTATTTAGATTATGTACTCATTTGTTATACAATAGTTGATACTATTATCTTAACTAACTTGAGATAACACAAACTGTAACAAGGTTACAAAGATTAGCTAAGCTTTAAAGATTCAAGTTGCTATCTCAAGAAAGGGTTTCTATTTAGCAGTGTGCCTTGAGATTATAGATATAGTCACAAGATTATCATCATCACTGATTAAAATTCTCATTAAAAATTACATAGATAAAAATCTCCGCATAGTTCGATTTCCAAGTTTAAGCCACGCTTGCCGAGGTTGACCTGTGGATGGGTAAACATTTATCATAGCGAGTTTTCTCCGGACCTCGGAATCCACGTAAAGCCGTTGGTCCCTGCTGTCTTTTGTAGATCTTTGACAGTCGTTACTGTTAGTCAGAATCTAGAATATGTAACTACCAGTCATATCAACGGGTATCGTATTACCCAGTTACTGGGTAGTGGAGATCCGATAGGCAGTCTCTCTATATGTTAAATTCTGATATTAAACTGCATCCAGCTCTACTGGTAGATATGGAAGCTGGCCCGTGTTTCTAGGAAAAGACCAGGCTGATGAATAGACACTTGAGATACCTGTTGATACATTTGATGATGATGAAAGTGCCTAACTGGGTTCAAACCTATGACCTTAGCTACTACTGCTCTACACGTAAACGACATCGGGTTGCATCATAATACGAGTGCATATCTGATATTTCATTCAAAATGTACAAAAGTCATTTCTGGAACGCGTAGCGAACTTCTCAAATATGAAAACTTTCTTAATACATTTATATGAAACACACGTCCCCATTAATAGCACAAATCCGGGTTCAACTAAAACCTCAATTACCATAATAATGGCTTTCTCCAGCTTCTCAATTGATACTTAACTCACACAGCGCCACCAAAGAGCTTTTATTGTGTTACTTAACAACATTTTAACGAAAAGGGACAGATCAAAGAAAATTGTGAATAAGGAATTGCGCGTGAATGATAAAGCCAATAAGGTTCAATGTTCAAAATCCCGACTGCTCATTATAAATTGGCATAATACCATGAATATTTTTGTACTTGTGTTTAGGTAGATTTTCTTTTCGATAATAAAGAAAAAGCCTTTGATATGAGATGTGTCGCCACCCATACCTGTATTTAAAAAAGTATGTGAAAGTAACTTTGTCCGTACTTTTCCAAGCATATTTTACAAGAACGTATTCCCGTGACCCTGGAACGTAAAGGGCTATTGAAGGACACCGTGCATTTTAGTCAGTACAAGTCTGACAGTCCCTCCCGCTCTGCCCTGGGTGGGAGGACTCATGACCGTACCACGACAAAAAAAAATGAGCCCTCTCGCCCTGGGTGTAACGGACGGACTTAAAATTCACCGCGTTACTGCTCTTTGCGGGATTAACTTGATTAAACAGTCCCGCAAAACAGGTTTTCTCTTGCCCCCAAACTAAAGCAGAAACAACGATGAGACCTCACCTTGAAGCAAGCTCACCCAGGAGAAATTGAAGCTCCTACGCACCGACAGAAGATAGTTAAAACTATTCAGCGCTGGATTCCAAGAGAATAATCGTTGTAATCTTATTGCTATAAAACAGCTGCTATGATTCAGATGACACACGAGTATTTCTCTACCCGATTTACTGCGTCCTTTGAAATATATTCCGACCTGCACACAAAAGATTTCGGGGTGAGAACCTAGTCTTCAAGAAAATCACTCGTATTCAAAGACGTATGTCAAGCGAGAAAGATGGAGATTTTCAGGGTTCCGTAGCCAATTGGCAAAAAACCGGAACCCTTATAGATTCGTCATGTGTGTCTGTCTGTCCGTCCGTATGTCACGTCCACTTTTGTTCGAAAGTGTAAGAGCTTTGCTGCTTGAAACTTGATAAGTAGATGTATTTTGTGAACCGCATTAGGATACTCACACAAAAAAAAATTGGGGGTTCCACATACTTAGTATTGAAATTTAAAAAAAAAAAACTAAAAAAATATATAACATGTACATTGTCATGCAAACTACCAGCGAAAATTGTTTTGAACGAGTGAAGTAAGTTTTTTTTAATACGTCTTAAATCGTAAACCGCAATTTACCTTTCAAAGTTACAACCAACTACAAGAACTTTTATATTATGTTACTTGCTGCTACGGAACCCTTTATGGGCGAGTCTCACTCGCACTTGGCCGGTTTTTATTTAGGGTCCCGTATTGTTTGCCCCAGCAAATTGGACACACGGCCGTATTGTATTCCCTGACGAGCTCGGCAAGAGTGAACAGTAATTGAAGCGATATTCTTATGTCCCTGAGGACATTTCTGGGAGGTTAGCTTTTGATCCATACTATATTTCTTCTAGGATTTAATGTGATAGGAGGATTTATTTGTGATTTTACAGTACGTTTCATTTCAACTTTTCCATTTGATAAACTAAGTACGACGTTGTTACAAATCTTAATCGGTTTCTCTTTTATAGAACTATATTACCTGTCTTGCCTCATTCGATATTTTTTACTTTGAGCGCGGCGACCGAACCAAGAAATTCCAAAACGAAAATAAACCTAACACTGTCACTGTCACATCTGTCATGTCAACGTGAATGAATAAAATTTGAATTAATTAATTTTTTTCTTGACGTTTCACTTGATTGACGTGGCTGACCATAGCCTAATTAGTAGAGTAACTTCACATAGAGCAACGATGGGATGATATTCTCGTTAAATATTTGCGGTAGGCGATAAATTTTTCTTCTTTTTCAGAAATTAAAAATTATTATAATTGCATAAGTTGATAAAAAATGCTGTGCAATTGCTTTACCGCGGCAGTCCCCGAGTGCCACACGTATTTTTTTTTATGTGAAGTTCATTACTTACGTTCTTTAAGGCGTAATTAGGCGATAAATGAATTTTAAAACTGAAAATACTTATTTCTCGTACAATATTTACTTCAGGTTAAAAATTAATTTATTTCTATGAAGGATCCTTATTTTTTAATTCTCTATCTACATTACACTTCATCCATCAATTGAAATTATCCTTTTATTCTTTTGTACCCAATTTTAATAAAATGCTTTCGGATACCTACTTATACATTACGTTTACATTGCGCCTCCGAAATTACTGAAATTCAGTACTATACCAGACTTCCGAGTAATCATCAATTATTTTACTGTTTTCTTAAGAAAACCTTGGACAAACAAACAAAATAACAGAATTTTATTTTCTTTAGCTTTCATAATACTAGTACAAAAAGGATGGTCAGATTTTGATCCGTCTTTTATTATTCGATCCATCTTAGCAACAGTTCCCACACCGCCCCAGACTCCACTCCAGCGATCTATCATAAAATCAAGGCATAATGTTTGTATTATAATAACGAAACTTGGTGTAATAATATAGAGTTTAATATTCATGAATGCTTCGCAAAACATTTGTATAGGGCGAACTTTTGGTTGAGTAATATTAATATCTAAAGGCTTGTTAAAAATAGGCATATTTTATTAAAAGTACTACTTTTTTTTTTATCGTGGTAAAATTATCAATGAGTTCTCCCACCCAGGGCAGAGCGGGAGGGACTGTCGACTCGTACTGACTAAAATCCACGCTGTCCTTCAATAGCCCTGTACGTACCGGGGTCACGGTAATTCGTCCCGCGAACATTAAAAGTACTACCTACTTACAAACAGTATGCAAATAGCTGGCATAGCAACTCCTAATATGTTATCAGTGTGACATACAAATTATGCATTCCTGGATTAATATATATTGATTTATATTTTATGTAAGTTTTTATTTATTATTAAATCGAATTACAAAATCGTACTGTCTAGTCTGAAACACAGGTTCAACATGATTCAGGCAAATATGCAACTATGCTGTGTTCTAATTGTGTAAATAAATATTTTTATTGTAAATATGGCCGCTTTTATAAAATCAATGATTTATTATTATTTAATTTAGTACCTTTTCAATAGAAGCGTATTTTTCATGATGTGGCCGGATCTTTTTGCTACGGGAAAGTTTTAAGAATAAATTATTTCATTGGGGATATATATTATGTATAGCTTATCGTGATTGAATGATTTTCAGAATCGGATTAGGAGTTCCGAAACTTGTTTCCTACATGTAAACTTTCAAGCGCACAAACTTTATCTCTTTATAATATTAAAACAGAATGATGAAATTTTCTTAAAATAATATTTGCATCCAGACGGCTAAGAGAAAACATTCCTGAACAAGTGCTCATCAGTTTCTGAGTAACGTACAGGAAAACGGACATTGCTCTTTTGTTTAATGAATTAATTAAAATGATTTATATTTCCTACACAATTTACGCGAATCATGTGAGATAAGAGCTGCATGCGGGGTGTATTTTATTTATTATTAAAAAAGGGTTTTTATCAAAAGTATCGGCCTTCCAGTTTGACATTGATTCTTTTATAATTGTGTGATAATATGCCCCAGTTCATGTGAATATTTTATTTCCTTCCTTCCTTGATTTCAAGTGTGGGAAAAACAGCTGATTACGCGATTGACAATTTATTATAATTATTCTAGCTGCTGCTTGCGGCTTCGCCCGCATTTTAGTGGAAAATTATACCTCGGAAAAATTATCCAAGATATAAACTATCTGCGTCCCAAACGTCTAAATCCGTGAAAGACTACAAACATCCATCCATTTATCCATCCTCATACCTTCGTATTTATATTATTAGTAAGTTTTTTGTGTAGATTTTTTATTATTTTTTACCAGTATCCTTGTGTACACAAGATACTTCTTGTGTACACACACGTACATTTTATCTGGTGTACCTAACAAATTGATTATTTAATGGCTCACGTATTACAAGGGATATAAAGATAACTTAAACTCAATTTTTGATTTGACCATCAGACACATTTAAAAAGTAAGAAAACAAAAAAAAATAACTACCAAGTCTCCTGTAGTTGGGTACAACATTCCAAGTAGAAACTTAGTACTCCATAAATTTGAGTCACGTGGGTGTACCTCCGCCTAAAACTTACGAGAATACAGAAGGTGATGTACCGTCAACAAAAAAGAAATGTAAGCAGACGGTAAGTTTCAAGGCATGAGTCCGATATTGGCAACACGCAGCAGTGCCGCAGCAGCACTACTGGTCCCAATATCATTTTTCTCTATAGGTTTATATGAAACTAGCTATTGCCAACGGTTTCATTCGCTACAATTCGAAAATTATTCTACGGTAAGAAAAAATCGGGATAGAAACTATCCAATGTGTTCAAAGTAATTTTGAGAAAAGAAAAAATCAATCCCGCTGCGAGCGGGCCTCGAACCTGCTTCTTCTGGATAAGTACTCCAGACGCCTTACCAATCGCAACCATTAATTTCGAAGCTGAACTTTTTTAACGCTTAACACGTTTAAAATACCTTTGAGAAAACGTGATGCAAGCGTTACTGCTTATAAATATATAACATTTATCCAATATGTTGATCCAGGCTTTAAACGATCTGTGTGCCGTGCAATTTTCTAATAAATTCGTTTAGTACTTAGTGATTGCGTGAAAGAGTAACAAAAACATCCATTCATCCACCCACCGTCATGAAATTATGCATTTATAATATTAGTAAGATCACATTCCAATCTCGGCAACAATACTGCGCACCATAGTTCAGAATTCATACCTTTCAACGGTTTTCCTATAGGCTATATGTATGGCCATATGTTATAAGTACACACTCTTTGGCTGTATGCTACATACAACCGAAGAGGACACATTTAAAATTGAAAAGCCGCGTATAATATGCTCTGCACACTAATCTTTTTTGTTGACGGTACCTAACAAATATGGTTATCGAGCATTTACTTCACTTGCCAAAACAAACTCGATAAGCTACCCAAAATAAATTATCAACCTGTTTTCAAGTTCTCCCGTACCCAAATTTTGTCCTAAATAAATGTATTCAGATTATAATGTTAGTTCTTGTCTTAATTTTACACGAGAACCCTAATATCCTTAAGCCCCTTCTGCATATAAAGACAAAGTATGAAGATCTCGTGGTTAAATAAATACAGCCGCACAAGTCGATCTTCCGGGTTAAGCCGCGCCGGGGTTGGTTTGTGGATGGGTGACCATCTGTCATAGCGAGTTTCTTCCGTGTCTCGGAAACCACGTAAAGCCGTTGGTCCCGGCTGTCATTTGTGGATCTTTGACAGTCGTTAACATTAGTCAGAAGCTTTAAAAGTCTGACAACCAATCTTACCATGGAGTATCGTATTACCCAGTTACTGGGTTGTGGAGGTCCGACAGGCAGTCGCTCCATGTAAAATACTGATATTCACCTGCATCTGGTTCGACTGGAAGCCGTCCCCAATATAGTTGGGAAAAAGGCTAGGCAGATGATGATGATGTTGAGTTACCTACTTGGTGATTCCTAAGGTACATATATGTATGTTAATTAAATGAACTATAAACAACTCATAATTTCAACATTTCAATAGAAACATAGGGACGTTCCTGATATCTAAATATAATGTTTTTTTTTCTAAAAAGAC
Source organism: Agrotis puta (assembly GCA_943136025.2). Lineage (NCBI taxonomy): Eukaryota > Metazoa > Arthropoda > Insecta > Lepidoptera > Noctuidae > Agrotis > Agrotis puta. The sequence goes on from OW964168.2 coordinate 5,293,717, forward strand.
GAACATTTTATCTTCAAGTCTTACATACTTCTTTTCTTTCATTTTCTTATTTATAATGAATACATACCAGTTGCTTGGTAAATATTAATGTTATTTAAAGGTCAAACCATATAGTGTAGATAAACAGTAAATAGATTTCCACTTTTTTTTTATCGTGGTAAAATCTTCAAATGAGTCCTCCCACCCGGGGCAGGGCGGGAGGGACTGTTAGACTGTCTTGTACTGACTAAAATCCACGGTATCCTTCAATAGCCCTTTACGTACCGGGGTCACAGTAATCCGTTAGTCCCGCGACCCCGGTAGGCGAATAGATTTCCAATTAGCAAAAAAAAAATAATGTAATACGCGGTGGGGCAGTATTTTTGTATTCAAATTCATATACATTTTATTTGAAAGCCCTCATCTATCATGTCATTTTGCAGTGATGTAAATGCGAAACGATCGTGATACAGTCGCGATACTTTCGCTGGCTATGTACTTTAGAGCAAGTTATTACGATTCTGTGTATTGCAATGTCTCGTCGCGGCTCAGCCTCGCTTTTGTATACATTTTGAATTCAACTAAGACCATTCCACTAATCGCACAAAAGCCTTTGTCAAACAGACAGGCGTGGCGAATGCGAAGCGAGGCGTTTTTATTTGTATTGTATGGAATTGTTTGAATCCAGTCACATAGAAAAGCGAAAGCGATCTGATAGCGTGACCGAACCGATGCGCAGACGTGGCGAAGGCGTATTTGCTATGTTTGACGTCGTTCCTAGAAAGCCAGCTAATACAACTGCCTCGGTTCACTGCATCCAGTTTGACGTCTCGTATCGGTTCGTTATCGCTTCAGACTCGGTCCGGTTCGCTGTCGCCTGTCTGTTTGACAAAGACTTAAGCGCTTCTTTCATAAATTCGTAATGCGCACAGCAAAAAATAGAACTCAATACCAGCGTCTGTTTCCGAACGAATACAACCTGAATCTCTTCAAAGTTTGAGTGAACAGGCTTATTCTGGGTAAGCTCACTTCATCAAGGGCAAACCCATCACAAATAAAAAAGGTGCAATTGCAGTGATGCTGTCAGGCAAAATGTCACAGTGGACGATGGTCCTTAGAGACATGCGTGGGTGTACATCAATCTAATTGCAAGCCTGGTGGGAGCTAATCCGTCTACCAAGTTTTACTACATCTGGGTCATTTTTACGACACTACATTGTACATAAAATGTTAATTGGCATTCCTGCTGGATCTAATTGAGTTGCAAGTGATGTTACTTTTCCAGTAACAATATTAGAGGTAATTTGTGTAACTAGCTTATACTCGCGACTTCGCTCTCGTGATAAAAATATCATATAGTAGTTTATAATCTGGATTAAATATTATAAAACATACACATTATAGTGTGAGTAAAATAAGAAATTTATTCAATTATCAATTCTAGTCAAAACTTTTTGCGCGGAAGAGTTACAAACATCCGCTCATCCCTTCAAACTTTCACTTTTTTTTTTACATTCTCTCTACACTAGTTTCTTCCTATATGTAATTTCTTACATTCCTGTAATTGTAATAGTACAACACACAACACACATAATATGCACAATTCAATATAGTATTTTTGTAATCTACCTTTATCCATCTACAGCAGTTCAGCACACCCCTTATTTATGGGCTTTTGAAAGGTTTAACTATAAAATCTGAACATATTTTCTAATAAAAACTAATATTGTCATAATTTTGACCTTTAAGGAAATTACCTGAGGCATCAGCCTTTGTGTGATAAATCATAACACTTTTTTTATATCGTGGTAAAATCATCAAAAGTCCTCCCACACAGGGCGGGGCGGGAGGGACTGTCAAACTCGTACTCACTAAAATCCACGGTAATCTTTGAATAGCCCTTTACGCTTCAAGGTCACGGTAACCTCATGAGACTGTCTGCCCGCGACCATAAATCATGAGATAAGCTGCAGTTGATAGGACAATAGTTAATGATATTTCAAAAGACAACAGATGTCCAACCAAGCTCTCCCCAAACAAATATTTCACTGGTTTAAGTGACCCAAACTGTCAGAACTTCAGGATCTTCCTCTAATCGGTTCAAGTTAAATTGTTGTTTCTTAGATACCTATATAATATAAGTGCATATAACTTCTTGATTAATCAATCAGCTGCCCAAGGAAAATTATATTTCCTTTACAACATTCTGCAACTAGGGAAATTAAAGTGTTGCATATAATATGATTACAATAGTAGGCCAAAGAAAAGATGGATGGATTGTCTAAGAAATGATTATGAAAGAAAAAGGAGTTAATGATATTGTGACGTCTGATAGGGGGAGAATGGAAAGAAAAAACGTTTTGCGCCGACCACACGTAAAATGGTATAAGGGCAGGAAGACGATGATGAGTGATTACAACAGTACCTACGAGGGTTGTATAGCATTGAGATGGAGGTCGAATATATTGATGTGTTCTAAATTCAAACACAAAAACACTGAGTAAAAGAGCTTTTTAAAGCAAATACTGCATTTTTTTTATCGTGGTAAAATCATCAAATGAATCCTCCCACCCAGGGCAGAGCGGGAGTGACTGTCAGACTCGTACTGACTAAAATCCACGGTGTCCTTCAATAGCCCTTTACGTTCCGGGGTCACGGTTATTCGTGAGTCCCGCGACTGCGGCAGGCTTTGGCCTCTAGAGGGCCAAACCCCGTCATTTTGCTGATACTCTTTGAGGCGCGCATGGAACACAACGCGCCGTCAACCCGGGCATGGTCCATGGTCGGACAGCGAGTTGCCCATTACTCGCTGCCCGCATGCCCAAAGCAAATACTGCATCGCTTTTGTTTGTTAAAATAATAACAGTGATAGGACCCTCACAGGACATTTAGACAAAAAATAGAAGGCCTTTTTTTTTGGTGGTATAATCAATAAGTACTCACGCCCTGAGTGAGGCGAAAGGCTGGAAGGCACTGTAAATCTCGTACTGTCTAAAATCCACCGTGTTCTTTCAATTGCCATTTATGTTTCAGAGTTACAATAACCTGCTTAGACAGGCGACTCTTGGGCGACTCGCTGTCCGACCATGGACCATGCCCGGGTCGACGGCGCGTTGTGTTCCACGCGCGCCTCAAGGAGTGTCAGCATAGTGACGGGGCGTGTAGAGGGCCAAAGCCTGCCGGGGTTGCGGGACTCACAAATTACCGCGACCCCGGTACGTAAAGGGCTATTGAAGGACACCGTGGATTTTATTCAGTCAAGTCTGACAGTCCCTCCCACCCTGCCCTGGGTGGGAGGACTCATTTGATGATTTTACCACGAAAAATATTAAAAAAAGACAGGCGACTCTGATGCCATATTGCCTCAACAATTATTACCACATTTAACAAAAAAATACTTTGTGCATGTTTTTATTATAGACACTCACTAGGAATTTCTTTCTTGTCGTGGGTGCGTTTACAAACATATGTATAAACTTCGACCCGCAACATCTACTTGTAGATCTACAAATATTTGCTCCTTGCAGGAATCGAACCCGCAACACGCGGCACAGCAGTCCGATTATTCTGCCACTCCCCAACCGTGCCGTCATGCTTGGCCATGCCACTAGGGTGTAGGTTCCCCCCCCCCCTTTTTTGCCATATTTCTTGGATCTATGATCGCTCATCAAAAGTGGCATGAAATCTGCTCATTAAAAAAACCGGCCAAGTGCGAGTCGGACTCGCCCATAAAGGGTTCCGTAGCAGCAAGTAACATAATATAAAAGTTCTTATAGTTGGTTGTATCTTTGAAAGGTAAATTGCGGTTTACGATTTATGACGTATTAAAAAAAATATGTTCTCCCACACATTCCACCTGCAAATGTAAGTTGGTACGCACAATATTGAGTGATTTACCATGTTATTTTAATATCATGGACTTCTTATAGGTTTTCCTATAATCTATAAGGAGAAAACTAATTTCTGTATTTTTTTCAAAATTTTAGATTCAGTAGTTTCGGAGATAAGGGGGGGGGGGAATGGTCAAATTTCGTCTATTTTCTTGAATAACTTGGAAACTATTTATTTTAAAATTACAAAAACTTTCATTTGATATGCCACACGATGCAGTTTTCAGATTTTTTTTTTTTAATTTTCCCCTTCCCCCCCAAAAATGACCCCCCATATACAGATTTCATCTGCTCACGTCACACCTCTGTGTTTGGGTCACAGGAATTGATATGTGTACCAAATTTCAACTTAATCGGTCTAATAGATTCGGAGATAATTGACTGTAAGCGACGGACGGACAGACACACGAGTGATCCTATAAGGGTTCCGTTTTTGTATTCAGACGTACGGAACCCTAAAAAGACGAATTTAGTAATTGTTCTAGTGATTCTATTTTTGTCTTCACCTGTAAAAGTGAGCTTTCAGCTGACTGACCTTTACTATCAAATTAATATGAACTATTTTGTCTTCTCATAATGTGCCATTAACTTATTTATGATATTCATGAAAATTGTCGGAAAGCTTTCTACAGGAGGCATCTAATCTGGATTTCTCAGAACCTTTTAATGTCTGTTTCTATTTGCAAGATTTATCTATCCTTTTAAATAAAATGGACTTTGAAATCCGCTCTTCAACTAAATATATCTACGTTATTTAAACGGTAAATATTATTTATGAGATATATAGAGGAATAACTTATACATACACATGTTTTCTTTTATAAGGTTATTTCATCAGTCCTTTTGCCCTGGAGTGACTACCCTGTTCCTTCGACTTGCCATTGTGATTCAGTGTCACGGGGCCCTTGCAAAACAGTTTAGCGAAAATGACGACTTACGATTTTTACTCTCAACTCAGCAGTTCATTGCTGCTGAATATAGTCCTCTCCCCGTCGAGTCCCGCGACCCCGGTAAACTTTGGCCCTCTAGGGGGGGGGGCGTCATTTTGCTGACACTCTTTGAGGCGCGCGTGTAACACAACGCGCCGTCGACCTGGGCATGGTCCATGGTCGGACAGCGAGTTGCCCATTACTCGCTGACCGCATGCCCACATGCCGCATGCGCGGGCGCGCCTACGGTGGCCGGAGATCGTCTGCCGACGTCTGTCGCTGTGGGCGTCTACCACTGCGGCTGAGGTGGAGGGGGGACGCTGTCCTCTGCCTCACACGGCCCGCCTCTGCCAGAAGAAGGCGACCGCTTCCCACTCCGTCTCACCCCGCAGCATGGCCTCGACCTATGCCGGGCGCAAGAGGTCTCCGCCTATAGCCGTCGTGAGGACACGGCGGTGCTCTGCCCAAGTGGGGCAGTCCTGCACCGTATGCTCGCATCCTCCGGACAATCCTCGCAGACTTTCTTATCCCCTTGTCGCTCATCCTTATCTCTTCTCCTTCGTGTCCCTTCTCATACTTCGAGTCGGTATGATGGATCTTTTATTGTGCGTGCTGTTCGCCTTTGGAAGTTTCTTCCTCACACATTACGCGATAGTCCGTCGTTAGACGTTTTCAGGAGAAAAATTAGAGAGCATTTTCTATCATCAAGACATATGTATGTATTATTTTATATATTATATTGTATGTACTCTGTTTATACTGTGTTTTAAACACGTATTTGTTTATTTAAGTATGCATAAATTATTAAAATGTTGTACACTGAATATCTGTCCTCACTAAAATAATAATCTTTCTATCGCTCTAAGGTTTGCATAAGAAAACCAAAACCCAATGCTGGGTTAAACTCGCCTTTGTACATAACTTACCCTTTTGTAAAATGTTATTTTAATTATACGTGTGTACAATAAAGAATAGGAATAGGAAAAGTAGCCCTCTAAGTACTCTCCCGCAAAACCAATTAGTTTTGAATCCTTGTATTTTTACTGTCAGTAATTCCTGCACTTGATCCAAAAAAAACATTTATTTTTTATACCTGGTACTTTCGATGTTTGTTTTGTCTAAAGTTGCTTGAAAATTAGCCAAATAATAGGTTTAGTTACTGTGTCCATTTCTATCTATGTAATAAATAAACCAAGAAAAATATATGGCCTTTTTCTTCGACAATTTCTTTCCTGATTCTGTTAGGGCGTTTTTTTATGAAAACAAGTAAAAACAACATCGAGTCCTAAGCCATTGTAGGGTAACATATAGCTTACAAATGTTTTTTGAACAAACAGAAATACATACATATTCAGACCATTGTATGGACAGAAAACTTTGACGAAAAAATGGCTGCGAATACTTTAGACAGATCGCCTATTTTTTTCCAGGTAAAGTACTACCGCTGATAATATAATGGTTTAAGAAAAGTTTCATATATAACAGATTGCAGGCAGTTATCCATAAAGGTATTCACTTGGTAGGTTAAGAAAGCGGAATAAGAACATCGGAATTTTTAGTGATCGGAGTCTCCAATTAAGGATGCCTTTTTACTAAAGTCAAAGGACAAGGAATAAATGTAACATATAACAATTTAGTCACTCATGGCAAAGTAGGGGAACAGTGTATAAGACGGGGACGCAAGGTATGATGGGAAATCACACACTTAAAGCAAAATTAACACAATACACTGTTCCCCTAAGCCTTGGAGGCCCCGTGGTCTCGACTTATTGCATTGCTCTCAGAACGGCGAAGGAAAACATCGTAAAGAAACCGACATATCCTAGTACCAAAAAATATGATGAAACGTTTTTCACCATCTTATTGCGAACAATACTCGTAGTCAGTAAATGAAAATAAAAGCAACTGTTTTTAATTTTTGAACTGAATTTAACGAAAAGTACAGAAGCTTTTGTTCAAACATAATTGATTTCTACTGTTAAATTTAATTCATTAAACCCAAAAGCATAGTTAACCAGTAACTTTTGTACCGAATTTCCATTTCCTTTGTCCAAACAAAATACCTGTAAACTCGCGAACAATACTACTATTCAGTTAGTTACGGTACGGTTGTTTTCACTGCGAGACGCGCTTTCCACTTCCGATTTCCGCTCCTTCTACTTCTATGTCCATAAAGTCCATTTCGTTTTAGCAAACATAAACTCACTTTAGTCTTTATTTGATATTTTGAGAATTAAGTACATGACTTTCTAAGATGTTATAGTTCTTTGACTTCATTCAAAATAAAGCTTTATTCAGACATAATAGCTCAGAAATGACAGGTTCTTTCAAGGGATTTCTAAAAGATGTTGATACTAACATGACATCGCCTTTGTTATTCATAAATTCGTTCGTTATTATTTCTAGAATAGAGTATTAATTAATTCGGAGGCGCAAAAATAAAGGAGTTCAATAAAATAAAAATGTTTTGTATTAAACGTTAGGATATTCTACTACAAACAAAAGAAAAATGTAAACAATGATTTGATGGCACCGTTGGCGCAGTGGCTATTGTGCGTGTTGCTGGTTGAATTCCCGCACGGAGCAATTATTTGTATGACACTTTAAGACCATACATTCAAGGACACGCACCCACGACACGGGCGAGACTGTCAGTCTTGTACTGTCTTAAATCGACGGTGTTCCTTCAATAGCCCTTTACGTTCCAGGGTCACGGTTATCTAATGATACAGTCCTGCGACCACGGCAGGCTTTTGCCCTCTAAAGGGGCCCCCGTCAGATTGCTGGCAGCTCTTAGAGGCGCGCGTGAATAACGACACGTCGTCGACCCGTGCATGGTCCATGATCGGACGGCGAGTCACCCATTGCTTCCAATGCTTATATTAATCACTAGGTTTATTTTGGTATCACTGGTATAAAATAAACCCAGTTTTCTGAATTGAGTGTTCAACGTTAGTATAGTACATTCGCTGGAAACGTGAGGGTAATATTTGCATCAATCGCATCGCACTTGTAGCTGCCACATCAATCTTACTGTGTATGGAAGGCAGAAGTCTTACCATGAATATTTTATTTACCAGCTGTTCAACTGAGCTCTCCATTGGAGGGAATCCTTAAGAAAAAAAATAGAGGATCCAAAAAAAACTGACAAAATGAAAGCAAAAAAAACCTTTTCTCAAAATGAACCCGCGGTATGACGACATAATAAAAATACGACGGGTTGCACTCTGGGAGTGCCGGCAGAAGTGAAAACTTGAATAGTAATAAACACACACGAACATTCGCGCAAGCGCCCTGCGCCGTCTTACGAATTTTCGATCAGGTCACGTGTCCTGACGCGAGTTTAAAATTTTTTACCCATGCCAAAAAAGTGCACAACGCCGCTAAAGAAGTTTTCACTTCAAAAAGTTTGTATGACCCAATGTGTAAAGAATGCGCTGGACAGAAACCGGTGGAGGCGGATCATCCGCTCCAGATGCAACTCCGAAGCTGACCATGATCCTCAGACATGAGGGACCGACTACAGAGAGATGATCCAGTGACCGGGTAATACTTTTTATGTATGGTTGTCATAGTTACAGACTACTGAGTCAATATCAGTTAAAGATCAATAAATGGGCTTTTTTTTTACGTGGTAAAATCATCACATGAGTCCTCCCATCCAGGGCAAAGCGGGAGGGATTGTCAGACTCCTACTGACTAAAATCCACGGTGTCCTTCATTAGCCCTTTACGTTCCGGGGTCACGGCAATTCGTGAGTCCCGCGACCCAATAAATGGGTTTTTTTTTTATCGTGGTATAATCAAAAGTCCACGGAGTCCTTCAATAACCCTTTACGTACCGGGGTCACGGTAATCCCTTGGTCCCGCGACCCCGGCAGGCTTTGGCCCTCTACAGGCCCCGTCACTATGCTGACACTCTTTGAGGCGCGCGTGGAACACAACGCGCCGTCGACCCGGACGTGGTCCATGGTCGGACAGCGAGTCGCCCATTACTCGCTGCCCGCATGCCCGCGCCTACCGTAGCCGGAGATCGTCTCGCGACGTCCGACGCCGTGGGCGTCTACCACTGCGGCTGGGGTGGAGGGAGGACGCTGTCCTCTCCCTCAGGCGGCCCGCCTCCTCATTCACGAGCATGACTGCTTCGCAGAAGGAGGCGACCGCTTCCCACTCCGTCTCGCCCCGCAGCATGGCCTCGACCAATGCCGGGCGCGAGAGGTCTCCGCCTATCGCCGCCTTGAGGACACGGCGGTGCTCTGCCCAAGCGGGGCAGTCCTGCACCGTATGCCAATAAATGGGCTTGGACCAATTATAAGTACTTTCCAAGGCAGTGCAAAAGCGTCATGTATATTATGGTCAGACAGGCATTATCATCTTTCTTTCTCCCTTTTCTTACAGTAACAGTCTTTACAAAATCCATCCGTCTTTTCTTTGGTCTTCCTCTCTCTCTTCATCCATCTACATTAAATGTCTAAGTAAGAGGGTGATGGGTATACATTTTATAGCCATCACCCTCTTAGTCATGAGCGTGCTTCCCTCCTTATCACATGTCCATACCAACAAAGACGATTCTCTTTCAATTCTGTAATAGGCGCTACAATTATTTTGTTTTGTTGATTCTTGTTGTTTCTTTTGTTATAATGTGGGTTCAATAAATAATACTCTTTATTTGTTCCTTTTTTTCACACAGAGATCAATAAATGAGCTGATGCAAATACCTAGTTTCAGACTATTATTTACTACCACGTCATTGTATTTCACCTTAAAATCAAGGCATCTGACTCACAACACAAACGTAGACTTTGAAAATTGGCCTTCATCATTGGGAATTAATTTCGCTTCCTAATAGCCATAAGATAAACACTCTCCAATCTGAAACAAAAGCAACTAATAAATAATCTACATCATATATTTATAACAAGGATAACCCGCGGTTTTACTCGCATACCCCCTTGGCAAAGCCGAATATAGTTCACAGGATCGTGCCACCGAGTTAATAAATGTATGCCCGCTTGCTGTGAAAGTAACTGCAGATATTTGAATAAAATAAATTTATAAAGCATGCCACAAAGATATGCCGCGGTACTTGTGCGACCAAGCGATGATACACCCGCGTGTCGCATCGCCTGAGGATGAGCCATATTTATTATTTTCATACAGTAAAACCAAATTAATATATACTTGTAAATAGTTGACAGCTTTTTGCGACGTTGCCAACTTTCAAAATACGCGCTTTTATGCCAGGTAATCGCCTATTTGTTTAGCCATCAAGACCCGCCATTATTGCGTGAAAAGGCATCAGACAGACGAGCATAATATTAGTTTCGCATCTGTTTTATCAGTATGGATTATTCCTGAATATCTTCCAAACACAATTTGTTTACACCTGCTCTTCTCCTTATCCTGTTTAACCATAACCTGCACTTTGTTGGTTCTGCTTTCTAATAATATCTCAGAAATTGTTTGCAGTTACAATAAAGATAAGGAAATAGTTCCGGTGAAATTTTCATACCTGCTTCAAGTGGATTACAACGCGGGCTAAAAGCATTTTACGCAATAACTATGCAATAGTAGTTTAACATTTTGTGAAATATTGTTATGTGTCCGGTTGTGTAGGTGTACTTGTACCTACTTGGAGTAAAGGTTCTGTTCTGTCATACTTTTTAGGTTTCTGTCTATATAAAAAGAGTGCCAACGAACGGTCTGTCTGTCACAGAGGTGTATTATCTTTCTAAATATGTAACACAGTGATAGTTTGGACCAATTTACTCATACTCGTAAAGTAAGTCTGAACATGCCTGGGGAAGAATCGCTTTCAACTGATGTCAAATAAAAAAGCTAGTTCTATTTTGACCTTTCTATTAAAACATGTTCACTTCGATCTATTATTCTTCGATATATTTCGTCTTGGGACTAAATAAGTTACTTTCATCCCTAGGATAACAATGTATTTTTCTTATTCTAAAATACAAGTTCATCTAATATTACAAATGCGAAAGTTTGTGAGGGTGGATGGATGTTTGTTACTGTTTCACACAAAAACTACATAACAGATTTAGATGAAATTATGTGATTCCCGTGGCACCACTTTGCAGTTACATGCAAGCAAGGCCGCTGGCAACAGTTAGTATTGAAGGAAATAAACTTACGTAAGAGAAAACGAAAAAAAAAATGAGAAAACTTATTTTTTCGTTATAACACACAAGGAAAAAAATTGTCTTCTCATTTTTTGGCCCTTATTATCGCATGAGTCCCGTTTCTGTGACCTTTCTATTGTGACAACGGCTTAACAACAAAAAAAAAATACCCAAACTCTTTCAGATTTTTTTCTTCTTTAACCTTATTCCTCTAGTTTGTATTCCGGTAGGTATATATGATACAAATACATTCATCTAGTTTGTAAAAAAACGACGTGTAAAAGTGTTTATAATAACCTACTTGCAAAAATAAATAATTATCATTTTTATCATTTCCTGTACACGTCAAACTATTTATGATGTCCAATCCCAACTAATACCTATTACAAATGAGAAAGTAAGGTTGTTTTTTCTTGTATAACGTTGCTCCACACTTGGAATTTCTCCTGTATCGAGGATGCCTTTTTTTTTCTTGGTAAAATCCTCAAATGAGTCCCAAGGCAGGGCGGGAGGGACTGTCAGACTTGTACTGACTAAAATCCACGGTGTCCTTCAATAGCCCTTTACGTACCGGGGTTACGGTAATTTGTGAGTTCCGCGACCCCGGCAGAGATCGAGGATGCCTTTACGAATATTTACTCAACCACTCAATTCACCCGAATTAACTAATGTAGATCATACATATAATCATGTATATAAAATATTCCACAACTATCACACAATATATACGTATACCTAATATTATGTTCCGTGTAGGAATCGAACCCGCAACGCACAGCACAGCAATCGATCGCTCAGCCACTGCGTTAACCGTGCCGTGTTTGTTTGTTTGTTTGTTACTTTTTCACACTTAAAAATAATCCTGAAATTTTACACATACTTTGTTTTCTTTTAGGCTACTTTTCATCGCGAAAAATAATGCTGTTCTTGAGAAAAATTACAATAACCTCATAAGATAATACATGGACATAATTATGTGGACCAACGACATCGTGACAATCGCCAGCAACCGATATGCATCGGTCTCCCATGCCTGTGCATGATCCATACGGATGCAAGTGGTGAATTGTCGTTCGGCGTGGGAAGGCGTCTAAGGGGGAGGCCTATGTTCAGCAGTGAACATCTCTCGACTGGTGATGATGATGTTAGTACATGGGCAATCTGAATTGACTGTCAAATTTTAAACCAAAGCAGAAGCAAGTAAGTAATACGATAATTATTATTTGAACATTGCGAACTCATTGCAGCTACAAACTTTAATTCAAAGAAATCAAAACAAAACTAAAAGACAAATTCATCCTGCTTGTATAAGAAATTGTTTAACTGAGACAGTTTTGTATACTTTGTAATGTTAAACCAAGCTTTTATTCATTTTGAAAGAGACAGAGCGAGTCCATTAAACTTATTATCTAGCTCAATAAATTTATTTGCTTTGTAACCAAAGAAGGTAATCATCACTGCAGAATTCATTTATTTTCTAAAATTTAATGTTTTTGAAGTACTGTTTTGATGATAATGTTATAATTTGTAGCATGTTTAGAGACTTATCGTTGTGATTTAATCAGTTTAGTTTCATAAATTATACGCCTATGAAGCCCGAGCGTTAAATTATCTTGTCGTGAAACGATTAGGTACTACAGAATGAAACTGAACAGCGGCAGCATTGAACTGATGCTGTGTCACTATTCTATACTATTATTAAAATTAGATATATTGTGTAAAAGAAATTTGTTTGAAACTCCTTTATGCCTTTGTCAAACAGACAGGCGAAAGCGAAGCGAGTCCGAAGCGATACCGAACCGAAGCGAGACGTCAGTCCGATAGTTCTGTCACGCTATCGGATCGCTTTCGCTTTTTTATGTGGCTGGATTCAAACAATTCCATACATTACAAATAAAAACGCCTCGCTTCGCATTCGTCACGCCTGTCTGTTTGACAAAGGCTTTAACGAATGGATAAAAAAACATTGGAGTGATCAAACACACAACTGGCCCATATTGAGTGAGACTATTATGTTATGTATGGACAGCTAACTAAAACTATTTCTCCTTTAGCATAAGACTTAACGAGTCAAGTTATAGTGGCATTGACTCCCGTATAACAGAACGTCACTCAATACTCAAGCATTACTTTAAACTATATTCAAACCATTTGATTTGTGAAACTAGTTTTAAGTAACGCTTGAGTCTTGAGGGATGTTCTGTAATGTGGTCCTGAATACTCCATTACATGTCTATAAGGTCCAATTGGTAAGAAAGACGTATCACAACGGGGCGATATCAAGTCTACAACCCTAGGGTCAGCTCAGACCGAGACTTGACGCTGCGCGCACATTTCAATAGAGCTACTCAAAATCTAACTCTATTTCCTACACGAAAAGATACACCTTTCGCAACGCAACTCGGCACCGCGCTGCATTTTAATAGCGACTCAAAATCTAACTTTATTAACTACACGAAAAGATACACATTTGCAGTATTGTTGTGTCACGAGGCGCCGCGTCGCGTCTCGGTGTTGGACTTGACCGTAATACCTACCCCATTAAATGGACCCAGAATGTAATACAATAGTCCTAATATTAAAATGAGTGGGTGGCAATACGACACAAGGCCGTCACTAAGGGACACCATAATACTTAACCCTCTTGGACCAACGCGTGGGAAGTTGTTTTTACAAGAAAATGAAGCCCAAAGTGCTTTTTTCCGGAACCATTGTAATCTTCTTTCTTATAAGACAATGCGGTGCATTATAGGACTTTGTTGTTGACTTTTAAAGAGCTTTCTTCGATTACAGGCTTTCTTCGATTACAGGCTTTCTTGATGCACAAGGCTAAGAAGAGGAAACATTACCGTTTATACAAGGTCGAAGAAATAACTGATTTTTTTTTTATTGTGTATCGTGCCTTCCCTATATTATTATTCCACTGCTGGGTATAGGCATGTCCATATACAAAGAATGCATGATCCAAACTGTTAATAAGACCTGGTTTCTTGGCGGCCGGGGCCCCTCCTTAGAGGGCCAAAGCCTGTCGGGGTCGTGGGACTAACGAATACAGTGACCCGGGAACGTATAGGGCTATTAAAGGACACCGTGGATTTTAGTCAGTACATGTCTGACAGTCCCTCCTGCCCTGCCCTGGGTGGGAGAACACGTTTGATGATTTTACCACGAAAAAAAAAACCTGGTTTCTTAACGGTGATTTCTCTTCATCACATTCACGTGCAAGATAAACTTAAAAAGTAACCTAGGAATTGAACTTGTCCAGATTTAAATCCGCAACCCTGTATTACGATAGTAGTAGAGACTTAAATCAAGGATCAACATTTTGAAATAGAAAGTAGAGATTAATTATTTAGATTGTATAATTAAAATTGTTCAGTCACCGAGTTCTTTTTTCAAACGTTGCACAAAAGAAATGAACTAACATGCAATGTTTGTCTAATTTTCTACTTTACGAGTACTCCTGGAAAACTGTAGTATACAGTTTGTTTGACAACACCCGCAATTATATGTCAAACAAACAATATCCTATTGTGTACCTACAGAGTGCAAACGTGAAATATTATGGGTAAAACCTCGTGTACACAAGACCACATACAACACAGGACACTGGCACAGTTAGCTTGCCATAGAAAAAAAAAATGCAGAGATAGTTTCGGAAAAAAACTCATACTTACAACAAGTTTCTTCGTGCGTTACCAGTTTTTAAGTGTTGTCGTACTTAAAAAAACTATCATTGATTTCTTGGGGTGTTCCTGGCAAGACTGCTTGTCATAATTTCGAGCTTCTCAGGAACAGTAACGACTGTCAAAGATCTACAAAAGACAACCGAGACCTAAATTGAATGTGCTTTCAACCTCGGATAGCGTGGATTAACCTTGAATATCAACCTGCGTAGCTGTTATTAATATTTAGCCACGAGCTCCTCCTTAAATGTTTTTATGTATTTAGATAGAATCAACCAACTCACATGTCCAGAGATATATTGATTCTTAGACGTAACAGGAACTCTGACCGCATAATTAAATGCGTAAATCGTGGAGGCCCTCTACGATTTACGATACTTAATTATGTCTTGACCTGACCTGTTTTGACTGGGTTTTGACCAGACATGAACAAGAACATGTTCAGCTCGTGCCGCCATGACACTATAAAAGAAATTTATTTTAGACACAATCTCTATTTATTTTCTGAATGAAATATTCAAAGTCGTGCATATTTTTCGGACGTTGAGAGTTTGGTATGATGCAATATTATGTTTATCTTTGTCGGTTTTCCTACTCTTTTCTAACTTTGCCATACGTTTCTCAATGTTTTTTTTTTGGTTTTGTGATATTTGTATAATTGAACTATAAATGTAATTAAATACTTCCAGGATTTTTTACATCGTCGTGTGGCTGTCTCAGCAGATTACTTTAACGTAAAGGACAAATTGATGAAACAGGATAGTTTTTAGTCAGTAAGAGTATGACAATTTCTTCCGCTCAACCAAGGGCGCGAGGACACATTAATTTTGATAATTCTACCACACGAAAACAAAACGAATTCTCTACAGTACATCTCATCATGACTAGTTTTTACGCAGTTTACGATAATTCTGTTACTGGGACATATCTAGCTACACACGTCTCTATGAAATTGCATTAAAAACATTCCATGCACACGATTCTCACACTGATGCATCTAAATCAAAGATGTATCGTAATCTAGTGACTCACCGACATCTAGTCATTTTACGCTGTGGAGGCTCAAACAGACTTGTCTTTGGTATGATTTGCTACACGTGCATGCATGGCGCCTCGACTTGTACGGATAGAATAACAAGATAACAAAGTGCAGAAGGTTCACGCTTCTGATCTAGGTATAATTACAACATAAGCGAGATAGAGAGAGAAACAAGAGGATGAAGATGGAGCGGGCTCAACCAGGAACAACTGGATCTGCGAACCGACAGGTCCGAGTAAAAAAATCTCGTCAGTTAACCGCAAACCTCACCAGGCCTCACTTCCCTCCTTCCATCTCTCGCGATGTAATGCGATTGTAGGCCAACCCTTTAAAACTGAGTCCAGCTTATATCGCCACGTCCTTCTGGGCCTGTCGCGTTGACGTTTCCTGCCATTTGGACTCCATAGAGTTGTCTGCTTGTAGGTAAAAAGGAATACATATATAGCCGGTAATACTGTGCATGAACATTGCACTACATAGCATATTTCAAGAGGACGGTAAACACGATAGCCACTTTTCCGTATGGCATCTACACCCTCGCGTCGCGGTCGCGAGACTGTACGAATGACCGTGACCCCGGAACGTAAAGGGCTATTGAAGAACACGGTGGATTTTAGTCAGTACGTGTCTGACAGTCCCTCCCGCTCTGCCCTGGGTGGGAGGACACATTTGATGATTTTAACACGATAAAAAAAGAATCAAGATTTATACCAAGTCAGAGCTGTGCAAGTGGCTACATTCCGGTCGGGTAATTTCTCTCTCCCTTTTCAGCCAATTGCCATCGACTGCTGGACGTTAACATCCTCCAAAGAGGGCGACCAACCATCGATCAACAACCCCACCGTCTATCATCATCCATTCATCCATCTAACAAAATCAAAATAGCCTAGTCTACGGAGAACCTCTTTTCAGACACTTCTTTAGCAGAGGAATCTATTTTGCCTTCTTTAGGGGTAAAATCATCAAATTTCTTCTTCCACCCTGATTGGAATGGAAAGAAATATGTCAGACTACCCATGGCGTAGACTAGGCCCGGACGCGCGAGGTCGCCGATCTCCTTCCTTCCGACTATGGAAGAGTGTTCCAAATTAAATATATTTTGATTGATGAGTTTGATATTAGTGCTCGCATTTCGAATTGTTGAGGTCACCAATGGTAGTTGACCTTCTGTTCTTATCTTGCATTTATGTAACCATTCCGGAGATTATCCTCCTAGTTACGTGCTGAGAATACACATGCACATAATACGTAAGAACGGAATTATTCTTTCATATTTAGTTGCAGTGAAAATGAAGAGCTCTCCCAGACATTACGAGAAAAGATTTGAGGAATATGTATGCTGGTTATAAAAAAAGATTTTTCATACAATATGTTCCTCCGAATATAGACTGTATTTTTTTTTTTTTTTTATCGTGGTAAATTCATCAAATGAGTCCTCACACCCAGGGCAGGGCGGGAGGGACTGTCAGTCTTGTACTGACTAAAATCCACGGTGTCCTTCAATAGCCCTTTACGCACCGGGGTTACGGTAATTCGTTAGTCCCGCGACCCCGGCAGGCCCGCGACCCCGGCAGGCAATATAGACTATATAGGATAATTATGAATTTCATGAAGACGATAGGTATAATGTATGAAAATCTGATTGATCTCTACTGATGTAACTAAAGATTTGTAATATTTACCTGATTGAAAAAGAGTTGCGATGGAGTTTCTTGCCCATTTCCCCTTCGATTAGACATCTACACAGTATTTTCATAGTTATTATATCCTGTAACTGGAACTTTTGTTTTTTGACTATTCAAAACTACCTGATACTGGCCTAACTGAAATAAATACTTTGATTTTGTTCATTAATACTACTCAATTGGACTCATAAAGTTGGCAAAATAAGTTCGGTAATTTTGTTAATGTGTTACTTTTTTGCACCAAAAATCCGTCACTTTATTTTCCTTTTTGTCAGAGGCATCAGCAAGAAAATAAGCTTATGGTGGGTCATAATTCAATCTCGATTGTATCAAAAATATGAAATACTTTGGAAGAGATTGTCACTTGTCAACTCTCCCAGTTCTCACAGACTGCATCAGTTATTAGATAAACCTCTTTGAACAAACACATCAGGGAATAGAATCACAAAGTGATGACACAAGAATAAAGTTAGTTTCAATGCGCTTGTGGATTCTACAAAGTCAAATGAAACCCGTCATAGAATGTCAGACGGATTTTCTGTCCAATCTTCTAAGAAGTACGTAACTACTGAGGCTTTGCTGTCTCTATGGAGTTTTTTTTTATACGTTGCCCCATTCTAGGAATATCTCCTGTGTCGTGGGTGCGTTTACAAACATATAAACTCACACACATCCGAAACAACTTCTTGTCGATCATACAAATATTTGCTCCGTGCAGGAATTGAACCCGCGACATGCAGCGCATCAGTCCAATCGCTCAGCCACTACGCTAACCGTGCCTTAAGTTAACATGTGTATTTTTTCTTTTCTTTTTGTATGAATTAATAGCAGATTGATATTAATGATTGTGTCTTAGCTTCGTGGTTTTTAGCCGACTCCAAAAAAGAGGAGGTTTTTAATTCGGCTATGTGTGTTTTTAATACCTAATTATATTTGTTACTCGATTTCTCAAAGACGGCTGGACCGATATAGAAAGGCTTTATTTTGTTTAAAAGGGCATACTTCCTAAATGGTCCCTTGATCATCTGGTCGGGTTCTGATCTTGTAATCTTGGAGAACTCGAGGGAACTCTCCAATAAATGAGAGCAAATCAACCGTGATTGTATATCCATGCATTATTTAGGCAATGATGCAGAGTACAGCGTCTTAAATGGAACTACCAGCTCCCACTAAACAAAGTGACAACACCGCTCTAACGACAAGGCAATCGCAATCACAAAGGAGGTTCAATTATTCGCGAAACTGCATCGAACATGACAGCTGAATCAGTAAATGCAGGCACACACTTATCCGAAAGAGCAATTTTCATGATGCGGGCAATAAATAACTGAACCACTGAAAGTACTGAAACGAACCCGTAAATCAGAAAGGATTCTGTATGATTCAGTACCAAGTACCTACTGGTGTAGAATTTATGGCATAAACAAACAAAGAAACGGGTATTTTATTGTTTAAAGGAAACATATATGAATCAGTTAGCTTGAGATGTATCGTGGGAATGTTTTTCATCGATTTTTTAACGCGAACCGTTTGGATTTATAATGCCTTTGGTTTAATAAACTACAGATTAATGGTTATATGGAGTAAACAAGTCAGTTATGGAATTGATGTTGACTGTATGTTTAAACATATTTGTAAAATATTGTGCTTCTTCTTTTCGTATTGATTCTCACGTACGTCAGTTATTTTATCAAAAAATTTTTGACCCGTTTTTTTGTTTCACGTAAATCAAAATTAAAGAAGATGCAACGGTTTAAAAATTCACTTAATTAATTTTATATTGCATTCTGAATGTTTCGAGTCATCTCTCCCAAGTTTTGATGTGTTTTATCTTTGTCAATGTATTCGTGGCGAAAAAGACGTGTCTATTAATTTTCAATAAGTATTTAAACTTACGGAATAAAAAGATTATCAATGTATTGATACTGAAAACTAACCTACCTATTATTATAAAGTTAAAGGGAAGTAAGTGGCCACATTTATTGCACTGTTACAGACGTCGCGTCGGCGTCACTCAATTAAGATTAGAATTAGAATTACAAAGAGCACGACTTAACAGACATTTCGAACACTCTGAGGTGGGACATAGTCCGGTTTAGAGCACCTAAATGTATCAGGTGCTCTAAGTTTATCTTTAGCCAAGATGAATTGTCTAAACAGTTGTTATACGATTATGACGTTGTAAGCAAGTTGTTGTAGCAAGTGGATAAGGATGGAGCAAAAACGCTAAAATGCTAGTAAACTTTTATTGGAAATAAAAAAAACGTAAAGAAAGGGTCCACTGTGTAAAGTTATAAAAACTAGCTGGACTAGACATAACAAAACAGGATGAAGGCTGCTTGTATTTTGTTTTTCTTGGTGAATGTACTTTGTGCCTAAAAATGCCTTAAACTTTGTGATAAGCTTAGACATAATAAATTCATCTTTTTTTGATGATGTGGATTATGATAAAGGGTCACCCTATGGTTTCAAAGTTAATTATGCCACATCTTAGAACCCCATAGACATCTAACATGACTTTGGAGTCATATGTATTTTTAATATAATTCAGGTTTCCTTACGATCTTTTCACTCACCTTTTCATTCACCTAGCTTTAGGTACATATCAATGCTATCAAAAAACAAAAATGGCAACCATTCAGGAGGCTTTCGGGTTCCAAACTTAGGTATCGAATAATTTGTCCCAATTGAGTAAATTATACCTCCTTTGAGTTTGTACAGACCGACACCGGACAAAAATGTAATGTGTAAGTACATGATAATAATGTTGGAACATAATATTACCCTACAAAATACCTTTTTTTTGTTTATCGTGGTAAAATCATCAAATGATTCCTCCCACCCAGGGCAGAGTGGGAGGGACTGTCAGACTTGACTGAGCAAAATCCACGGTGTCCTTCAATAGCCCTTTACATACGGGGGTCACGGTAATTCGTGAGTTCCGCGACCCCGGTAGGCTTTGGCCCTCTACAGGCCCCGTCACTATGCGGATACTCCTTGAGGCGCACGTGGAACACAACGCGCCGTCGACCCGGGCATGGTCCATGGTCCGACAGCGAGTCGCCCATTACTCGCCGCCCGCATACCCGCGCCTACGGTGGCCGGAGATCATCTGGCGACGTCCGACGCCGTGGGCGTCTACCACTGCAGCTGGGGTGGAAGGAGGACGCTGTCCTCTCCCTCACGCTGCCCGCTTCCTCCTTCACGACTACACAATGCCTAAGGAGAAAGAAAAATGAGAGTAAGTAAACACAATTTTTGGGTAATTTGTCAGCGTAGCTGCTATGTGTACGTAATACAACTGTATTATTATCGTATGTGGTGATTCACCCTTTGAAATGTGAACCTATATGTTTGAGAGGCCATTCTCGGATGCTGCGACATACATGAGGCGTGCACCCGATCCGTCTTCGGAATGAATGATGAATTATGCTGGTGCGATGTTGATTGTATCAGGGTATAGAATCAAGCATATACATAATAAAAAAGTCAGGATGAAAAGATGTGCAAATGATTTTGGTTGACCACGCATGGTTTTTTTTTTAAATTCATATTCCATAGGCGGGCCGACTTAAAATTTTCGTTAGAAATAAATCAAGATTTTGTTTTGAAAGTATTTTGACCTGACATTATACCTTGACCATAGACCTGAAGACATTGTGGAGTACCACAATGTCTTTAGCCTTAGTGATGTACTGTAGGCGTAAGATATACACCGGAGTAATCGGCTCAGTGCAGGTTGGTATCATCATCTGCCTAGCCTTTTCCCAACTATTTTGGGGTCGGCTTCCAGTCAAACCAAATGCAGCTGGATATCAGTATTTTACATGGAGCGACTGCCTGTCGGACCTCCACAACCCAGTAACTGGGTATTACAAACCCCATGGTAAGACTGGTTGTCAGACTTTAGAGCTTCTGACTAACAGTAACGACTGACAAAGATCTACAAATGACAGCCGGGACCAACGGCTTTACGTGCTTTCCGAGGCACGGAGCAAACGCGCTATGATAGATGGTCACCCATCCACAGACCAACCTACTACACTAACCTCAACCTGTAAAATATAGATCGTCCTGTGCGGCTATATTTATTTAGCCACGAGCTCCTGCAGTGCAGTTTGGTATACACTATACATAGAGGTATATTATATTACCTCACGATGTTTTCACATTATAAAAAGTTTCCATCCAAAGTCAGTACAACTGTCCTGTCTTCCTTTAACTCCAGGAAATAAGTTAAGTTCATAATGCAAAGCATTCTGTTGGCTAGTTTCTTCTTTGTTTTCCTAAACCTATGAATAATGCATAGTGAGCCATCTTGTTTCAAAGTTCCAATGAAAACTAAATTCTTATAAACTTTTCTGGAGCTTTTACAGGAATACTAACATTAACATTGATTCCTGAAAATTGTGAATGTACTCTAGTTACTAGAAATCTAGCGATTATTCGATTTC
Source organism: Agrotis puta (assembly GCA_943136025.2). NCBI lineage: Eukaryota > Metazoa > Arthropoda > Insecta > Lepidoptera > Noctuidae > Agrotis > Agrotis puta. Next base: position 5,315,515 of record OW964168.2, read on the forward strand.
TGTACGTCTGATCTTTATCAATATTATATAAGTACGTATAGGTTTCTACGATTCCGTTTACTTATTGATAAGAATTTCAAATTGATAGGAATAGTTCCAAACGCAATCATAAATAAACTTAGACAGGTGTAGTAAATAAATAATATTATTTATCTCTATGAGATTCTATGAAAATCTAGAAAGTTGTTGAAAGAAGTTAAAACTTTTAGAACCATCATTTATAAAAATCTAAATCATAGTTTAGTTTATCGACAGCTTTTGAAAACATATATTATTCGTAATACGTACACTGAAACTAAAAATAACTCCTGAAAGATTAATGTTCGATCAATCTTTACAAAGCCATAAAATTGAGTATTAAATAAAGTAAAAATACGAACTGAAATAAGTATGAATGTCATATATTTACACGATTCCTTTAACTGCTAGATAGCTCATCATTAGATAATGAAACCTTCGACGTATTTCAAATAGTTTGAACATAATTTCGTTCATTCAAATTCACTGAGTCAGAACCTTTGTGTTCAAATGGCGACATCTAGTGTTGAATAGTGAAAGTAAAATATAGAACGTATCACCTTTCTCGACTTCTGAAGTGTGGACTATGTTTCTTTATGAGCTGAGAGCTTTTAGGATTATACCTATTTGTTATTTTTTGGAAATTCCCTCGAAGAAAACAGTGTGGGTACTGAGAAAATAATTTTGGAATTTCTAGTTTTATCATTCTGTATTTGAAATAATTTTTAACTGTGTTTGCTTGCCGGCCACAGTTTTCTAATCTTCGTAAGAGGCTTTTTTTTCGTTCTAAAGAAACATAATAAGGTTTCAGAAAAAAATTAAAGCCTTTTATCAAAAATTATTCAGCAATGTCATCTTGAATGTTATCAAAGTTCTCATAAATTCAGAGTGAAAGACGGCCCCAAATTATGACTTTAAGCCTCATATCTTTTAATGAAACCCATAAAAGCCGTACCCTATAAACTATATTAACAATATCATCTTGTACACTGAATTTTGGCCAAAAACTATTGTTTACATGACTGGGTTTACTGATAAACAACATACAACAGGGTACACAACATTGCCAACAGCCTTACAAAAACTAATAAGAAACAAGCGAAGTTTAATCCAGTCCCGACCCGAAGTTGTAAAGGAATTTCGTGCCTCACAACATAGCGGTTCTATAGACGAATTAGTTTCGACGTACTACGCACGACGAAGGTCCACTATGACTACTTTTTAACATGTAAACACAATGTTGTTTTTTTTTTCAAATTGGTGCCAGTATGAGTAAACTATTTTTGCTACACTGGCTAGTGAAGTCCACTGACGGTGTCTCAGAGAAAGAAAAAAGCAGGTGAAGTGCCATTTTCATCCTTTTTCACCAACGCTTTTCTTTCACCAATTTGTCTTAAGAAAACAAATTGGTGAAAGAAAACGTTGTCTCACACTAAGGCCCACTTGCACCACAATCTCTTTTCTAATCACTAAACAGGTTTAGCGCTAAACTGATTTAAAACATCATTCTGTCTCTGTCAACTTCAAACAATTTGACAGGGATACAGTGATATTCTAAGGCAGTTTAGCGCTAAACCCGTTTAGTGATTGTGGTGCTAGTGGGCCTAAGAATTTTTTCCTGTATCGTGGGTGCGTTAACATAGAAATTAACATACACGAACACCCAGACCCGAAACAACTACTTGTAGATCTTACAAATATTTCCTCCGTACGGGAATCGGACGGCCAGTCGTGCCGTAGCATTGCCTATCTTGTGGTGTTTTGTAGCTTTGCTCTCGGTATGATCAATGCAAAATAATTTATGAGTTATGGTTGTGTGGATTTGTAGGCAACAGCCAGATACACAAACCAAACAATGAACGAAATAGTCTATAGATTCAAACATTCCTTTTGTATCAGTTAATACACTGACTCTATTTTAGGATCTGAAGTAGATCCAGACCTGAGTTACTCGTGGAGTGGAATTCTAAGCACGTTATAGTGGAAATGTGAAGGAAAATTTGTGAGGTGCAGCATGTGTCTGTATCAAACGTTTTAATAGCGTTATTTCTTGATACACTTCAATCGAATGGAGTGATTTATGAATTGATAGATAGAAATAATTCAATAGTAATGACAGTCTTTGCTTTTGGTCTTACCATGGGTTATGGTATCGTCTAGAAACTTGGCTCTGGGGCTCAAAATAATTTGGAGTCCGGGGTGTCCCACCAACTTTACAATTAATCTGACGAGGCCCCCATGGAGGAACAAAGCCTGCCGTGGTCGTGGGACTGTCTAAAAAAGTAACGTGATCCTGGAACGTAAAGAGCTATAGAAGGAAAACCGTGGGTTTTAGTCGGTACTAGTCTAACAGTGTAGAGTGGAAAGGCCACACCACGGAGGAGGGCGGGACTTGATGATTTTACCACGATAAACAAAATTGCAAAAGAACTCAACCGTCACAGAATACGGTCAGTGGACAGCTTTACTTGGCTCACTTTCCTGAATTTTGCCGTATAAGATGGGTGGTCAGGTAATAATGGGCACAGTACCATAAACTAGGTGCAACATTTTGCTCTGTTCTGGTTCAAAAAGAGTGGGGGCAACGAAACTACAGCCGAGGGAAAACTTTGTCTCTAGAATGATCGTGGACAATACGATGCAATTGTACTAAAACCATCTCATTTCCCGCGTAATAATTATGAACGTTTTCTTTATATCCGTCCATTGCAGTCTATAAGTCTACTCCCGCCCATGTAAGAGAATTAACACAAATAAAGTTTTCTGAATCTTTTTCAGATGGTATAATCGAGGAATCGACGTCGGCACGGTTAGCGCAGTGGCTGAGCAATTGGACTGCTGCGCAGCGTGTCGCGCATTCGATTCCCGCACGGAACAAATATTTGTATGACTAAGGCTGTATACAGAAAGAAAACAGGAACTTATAAGCGTTTACCGGCGCTTGACAGCGCTGGTAAGCCGCACAGGAAAATTGAACGCGCGCCGAAAAGCGCTGAACAGTGCCGACAAGTTCCGACAAGCTTCAACACGCGCTGCTCAGCACTGGACGCTGCCATTTAAAATTAATAAACAACTTGCTTGGTCTGCTTCAATCTGCTTCCTTTGTGTAGAACGGACCAGCGCTGTCAAGCGCCGGTAAATGCTTATAAGTTTCCAGCTTTCTTTCTGTATACAGCCTTACAAATAGTTGTTCCGTGACACAAGAAAAATTTAAAAAACATCAAGCGGTCTGTCAGACTCGTACTGACTAAAAACGAGCGTGTGTCTTCAATTGCCCTATATGTTCCAGAGTCGCGGTTAACCGTTTAGACAGTTCCGCGACTAAACTTCCCGAATCTAAAGATTTATTTATGCAAGATACTCACACGCACTACACCCACGTTTCCTGAAATATCTATTTTCAATACATTACACAACATAAAATATAAACACTCACAATAGCTTTACGAGCGTCTGTTTTGAAAAACAAGCAGAAAATATGTGATGATTGCGGTAATGTTATATTTTGTATGACGTCACTCACTTCAGTGTGAAATCTGTAACGGATTTGTCTTGTATCAGATTGCGGAAAAATACCGCAGATGTGCATGTCATAATCGAGTTTTGTTTGACAATAATGCCTTTGTCAAACAGACAGGCGAAAGCGAAGCGTCAAGCGCAAGACGTCACGCTATCGTATCGCTTTTGTCTATGTGACCGGATTCAAATAACTCCATACATTACAAATAAAAATGTCACGCTTCGCATTCACCACGCCAGTCTGTTTGACAAAGGCTTAAATGCTACTTGCAAGATGTCTGACAAAAGTTTTTCATCTTAAAAAATATAACAACAATGACATCAAAAATTTTGATATGGAGAAAACGCAGCGGTAGCTACGGTAGGCAGTTGTAGGTCAGATTCGAACCTAGTCAAACGCATTACGTGTGTTTTAGTGTAATTTATTTTATCGCCAGTGCTCTCTAATGCCTTTGCCAAACAGACAGGCGAAAGCGAAGCGTTTCCGAAGCGATACCGAACCGAAGCGGGACGTTAGTTCGATAGTTCTGTCACGCTATCGGATCGCTTCGCTTTTCTATGTGAATGGATTCTAAAAATTCCATACATTACAAATAAAAACGTCACGCTTCGCATTCGCAACGCCTGTCTGTTTGACAAAGGCTCAAATGATGAAGGAAATCGTCTTCAAGAAAACGGTATGTCCTAGAGCAGGGGTGGCCAACCGGTCGATCGCGATCGACCGGTCGATCGCGACTATTATTCCAGTCGATCGTGGCAAGGCAAAAAATATAAATAATATTATAGGACCTATATAAGTTGATTAAACATCATCATCAACTCGGACTTCCATTCCAAAATATCAAGTAAATTTAAGGAAACAATCTCACATGTGATATACAAAGGAAATCCTAAGACTGGTTAAAACAAAATACTACATGATTGTGTACTAAACTATGCTGTTTAATTTATGATTTCAAGAAGTCAGCAATTGGTAGATCTCACAGGGTTTCGATAGTAAACAGTAGATCTTATGTCTAATCAAGTTGGCCACCCCTGTCCTAGAGCAAAAAAATCGAAAACATGTGACATTTTGACTTCTACTAACATGCACTGGCTCGTGTGGTGGATGACAACCCAATCCCTTTTGCAAAGACAAGTTCTGTGTCCCTGCTGTGGAAACATTATAGACTGATAATACTTAACCTCTCGGGCGATTTATAATTGAAAATGATAAAAATCAACGTCCAATGAACGACTGTCTGTTGTATTTAAAGAAGACACTGAAAACTTGTATTTAAAAACATTGATATGGAGACTTTTTACAAAAAAAAAATGTGTTATAGGTAGATTACTGTTTTGTCGTAAATCCTACTAATATACTTATCCTACTCCAACTAATATTATAAACGTTAAAGTTTGTTTCGATGGATGTTTGTTACTCTTTCACACAAAAACCGCCGAACGGATTTGAATGAAATTTGGTACACAGATAGTTTATAATCTGTATTAACACAAAGCATAGTTTTATCCCGATTTTCCCGATATTTTCGAGTTTTTTATTCCTCATACGTGACAAAGTTCAAAAAACCTATGCAAAATTATAAAGAGATAATGTTATGTGATTATTCAAAGTTTACCTAACTAATCTTATCATTGATACCTTCTAGATCTGCCAGGCCTTTGGTACATTAACCCTTCAAGATCGTTCGTCTCACAATACAGTTCAAGAGAGGACGTTTACAGCATGTTTTTACGTCTCTGCTATTGCAAAATGGCTTTAAGTCAAACAGTTTTACGTCGTTTTCGTCAATTTACATTGAATACCTTTAGTTGATTTTACTCGGGCGTAAAAATTTAATTTGCTTTTATTTTGATTTATCTTTTAAAATGGCTATTTAGTTTGATTTCTGTATTTTATTGCATTCTAGAACAATAAATGTAATAATTGGTTTTATTTGTTAGGCTTGAGTTGAATAACCTAGGTAAGAAAAAGCAACTTTATAACGAATGTCTATGATACTTTTTCAAGAGCAATTTAAAGAAAAATATTTATTGCAATTTAGCATTTTTAAACGAAAAGGTTCTCAATTCGGATGTAATTTTTTTTAAGGTTTTTTTCTAAAAACTCCTTCGCTTTTTTTTTTGCGTGGTAAAATCATCAAATGAGTCCTCCCACCCAGGGCAGGGCGGGAGGGACTGTCAGACTTGTACTGACTAAAATCCACGGTGTCCTTCACGAGCCCTTTACGTACCGGGGTTACGGTGATGGGTAAGACCCGCGACCCCGGGAAAAAAAAAAAAAAAAAACGAATTTGAAAAATTCTTTTTTAAGTTGGAGAGTTACTTCCCAAATGGACCCATGAAATTCTTTATCGAAATGAGACAAGCGGTTTTTGAAAAATCAATAAAATCTAAAAATTGGTCAACATTGTCTACACCGGTTACCCCGATGTTTCTGGTCCGATTTTTGTAATTCTCTTTTTTGTTCAATGCAGTAGGTATTTGGTCCCATTATATCTTCATTTAGTTTGTCTAGTTTAGTTAATTATGTATATGACAATAAATTGGGTTGAATATTTAAACTAAAAAAAGTATTAAAAAAAAACTCAATATTTTTTTTAAAGTTTTTTATTTGTCAAACGTAATTGCTGTTAGAAAATGGCGCCAAGGTCATCCTAGTCGGTCGCGGGACTTAAGAAAGGGCTATTGAAGGATACCGTGGATTTTAGTCAGTACTAATCTGACAGTCCCTCCCGCTCTGCCTTGGGTGGGAGGACTCATTTGATGATTTTACAAAGATAAAAAAAAAAACAAAAAAAGTCTCTCCTAGTCATAATTGATACGCGATTTTATTTATAGAACGCTTTATTGAAAGCTGCGTGAACTAATCCAGTTCACACTAAGTATAAACTCACTACCCACAGAATTCGCATACACTGAAAAGAGAAGGCAGAATTAGATAATACTTACTCTACAATTCTACATTATTACGAAATACTTGTCTAAATACCGGAATGTCAAAATTCCTGAATGTACAATATTCAGTAACACGCGTCATATTAACTTTCACAAATAGTTTGCTTAGAGTAACAAGATGAAAACTAACAATAACTAACTTATGGGGCTTTTACAAGGGTTGATTTTTCAGTCGGTTTATATCATACCGTGGAATCTGACAGTCCTTTCTACTCCAACCAGTGTGGGAACCATATGATGATACTATCGCCAAATAAAAAATACTCGTAGCTTTCTGTACTGGGGTGCTAAGACAGGAAACCTCCACGTGCGCCCGTGGACTGGAGTTCCCCTTCGGATACGTCCGGGGGGAAGACCAGTTTTTCGGGCCGGTGCACCCTGGGATGCGGGCAGAAACTCTTTTAGGCACTGTGTGCCTAAGGGGTCTCTTTGCCCGTATGCGAATAGCCTGTCGGGTGGATGCTCCAACGCGTGTCCCTCTGAACAGCAGAGGGCACAGCGGCGGAGCGGGCTTGCGGACGGTGAGTAATGGGTAAGCTCGCCGTCCGACCAAGGACCAAGCCCGGGTAGGTGGCGCGTCGTGTTTCACGCGTCACCGACGGGGCCCCTTACGGGGCCAAATGCCTGCTGGGGTCGCGGCTTTTTTCTTAATCCAGGATACCGCGGCCCCGGAACGTAAAGGGCATCCGAAGAAACACGGGTGGATTTTAGTCAGTAAGAGTCTGACAGTCCCTTCCGCCCCGCCCAGGGCGGGAGGACTCATTTGATGATTTTGCCACCCTAAAAAAAAAAAAAAAAAAAAAAAAAGCTTTCTGTACTGCCTAAAATCTTAAGGACACAAAATCAATCAAAACTTAATGGCCTCGTAGATTCCAGATAAATTAATTCAGACAGACAAACACACAAATGATTCCATAAGGCTGTCCACCAAATAAAAGCCAATCGCATGACTTGAAATCCACATCTCTTCTCCACTCAAGCCCTGTGATTGGTGATTCGCTCTCCGCTCTGATCCGCTATACCTCATTGGAACCGCAGCCTTAAGGTTCCGATTTTCAACTAGGAAACTTATGTTTTTTTATGTTTCACCACACGTCAAACTTATAATGAGTAGTCAAAGTCTTTCTTACGGTGCCGATATTTCAACCATTGTGTCGAAAAACTCCATGCTCTGAAGTAAACAGATAAGTTCTTAAAGAGAAAAAAGTTAAGTGAATATGTAAATGTGGGATCATTTGCGGGTCCCGCCATATTTGCTGGCCGCTTACTAATCTTCAAGGGGATTTTCCCCTTCTTTATTTAAGGAACTGAGAGTGTATTAGCTCCATGGTATATTGAGGGTTTAATTTCTTTGATATATGATTGTTTTCTGTAATAACAAACAAATGTGTGATCATTTTAGAGGTTTGAAATGTTTGTAATTTTACAACTCTAAAATGAATCGATAGGTTATGCCGTGGCGACAAATAACTATCGTAAAAAATGATGCCAACCACCTCCTATCCTTTTTCTTTACACTATGCTGTCTTGCAGATAGGCAAAGGCTATTAAACCTTCCAGGAGCTAGTATACTGTGCCTCCAGCCAGCCATTATGGTACGCGTGCAGGCTGGTCGTCTCGCCACCTATTTCTGTGCTGGCGCGCGCCGGTGGGTAACGCCGTCCATCCTCCGACACCTATCGTGAATATATCTGAAACAAATAAATAGGTAAAGCAATAATTATGTTAAACACAGGATTGGACCCTAAAGTCATGAGAACACAAAACATAAGTACTTCAGGTTAAAATCAGCATTTCTTGAAACAATTTGAAATGAGATTACACAAAGCTGTGACCAATGTACGAGTAAAGAAAGGAAGTAAATCTTTGACCACATATGAGACAGTGTAGGACAGACATTATAAAAATAGTGATGCACATCTTATAACTCCAATAGATATCGACTCAGCAACTACAGTTCGTCAACTAAGAAAACACTAACGACCTAACATAAGCCTATTGCACAATAAAGAAACAAACGGCGCACTAAACATTACACTAAGGCTACCGTAGTTCATTGTGTACTGACAACATGCTCTCCTTTATATCCTTAGCAGAATTTATTTCATTACAAAGTCCGCTGAAGCTCATGCCGTCACGGGAGGCCTCCATAAAACCCCTTAACCCACACATGTATGAGGAAGTCTATAAAAACATAGTCCCTTTGTTACAGGCATAGATTAAAGGGAAACAGATGCGATACTTTCCAAAGACTTTCAAAGCCACAATTCAGGCTGCGCTAGCAGCAGAGAATCAAGATATTAGAGGCTCCATGCAGGAGTTACGGCGCGTCTGCGTTGATAGAGGAACGACAACGGACAGTGTTCCACTGCTAGGCTGAAGAGAGAAGCTTCACTGCGTCTGCGACGCGCGACGGCCTCCGTACCCAATTGTGTTACGTCGACGCAACGCGTCGTTTTGGCATAAAATGCGTTGATCCGTTGCACGACACTACGCACTAATCACTTTAACTAGGCGTGTATTAAAAGTTCCATGCTATTTCCAACAGTGATAATTGGTAGTCAATTTTAACCCTTAATGAAAGGTCTATTAAGACCAGCCAGCTCGGATAGTAACAAGAGGGAGGCGACAGATAGATAAATTTCGGCAACATCGCCAGGGGCACAAAACAATCAGACGAATGTGTCCTTTCAGAGGTGTACCAACCTTCGTTTCGCTCTCGTCGAATAAAAGCGAATCGACGCCTGGAGGTGGCATTCCTTATTCTATGTTTAAAGACGTTGTCACGTAGCAACAACTGACATAAAAGAGGGGAGCAAAGGTAAATTAAAACACGATTTTCTCCTTAGTATAAGTTGATTGTGGCTGAATTGAGTTTTCGTGTACTTGTAAAGGTTTTTGTCGATGTTAATATCGATGCTTGAAAGTATGTCTTTTAAAATAATTTTATTATGTCAATGGAGCATTAAACTTTGTGAGAAATAACTACTTGGCAGCTTTTTACAAAGTGCTTTATGTTACTAAGCAAAATATTGAAAAATATTTGTTATTTTTCAAGGTTGTTGCCAACCGTTTCAGAATGAGTTGTTTCGGGAATAGAGTAGATAAACTGCTTCAATAGAAAGTCAGGAAAGTATTTTATTTCTAAAGAGACTACGCATGATACCGTGGCCCTAGAACGCAAAGTAACAGGGTAGACTTTTAATCAGTTTAGAGGCTGACATCATCACATGAGGCCTGGGTGGACTGGAGTTCCTTCCACCCAGGGAATAATGTGATGATTTTAGCAAAAGGAGGATTTTATTTATTTTAGAATATCCACCCTTTTTAATTATGTATCAATAATGCAGTAAAAATAACAATACTTGTAAGCCAAGCCGCTTTCAAATCATTACAAAACGACACTGATCTAAAATAAAATTATTATTTCCTTTTCATCCTCTCCCACAGCTCCCATCCCTTTCCCCCAATAACTAATATCGGAAGCGAATAAGTTTTTTCGCCATGATCGTCCAAAGCCATGGAACGGCCAGCTGAAATCGCTCTCCTGCCTAATGGGGTTCGAAATGTGTTCGACCCCGATACAAAGTAGGTGATACATGGAAAATGAACAATCATAATGGGGTTTATGGTCACGTATTACGGTAAGCGAGTTGTAAGTGTGAAGGTTATACTTGGGTAGATGCCAAAAAGATGTGGAAAGAAAAAAAAAATCTGTTTGTGTTTTATTTTTAATTTACGATAGGCTTGCGATTAACAACAATCCCGCCTGGTGGTGAGCGATGATGTGGTAGACGGTTAAACACGCTTGCCTAAAAGTAGGTTATTCACTGTTAACTAAGACGTTTCGTTTGAGTGGTAAAATCATCAAACAAAGCCTCACGCCCTGGATGTAGCGGAAGGGACTGTCAGACTCGTACTGACTAAAATCCACAGTGTTCCTTCAATAGCCCTTTACGTTCCTGGGTCACGGTTAACTGTAAAGACAGTTCCACGGGTTACTTAGCCCAGGTTGTACCTATCGGGAAATAAAAACTCCGGAAGGAATTCCACTCTTTAGCTGTGCGCACAATGAGTTTTTATAAAAGTAATTTTTAGTTACCTAATTAAATTTGAGACCTCTAGAAGCATAGAGTAGTCAACAGTCGCATGGGTCGATCTTCAAGGTTAAGCCGCGCTTGCTCAGGTCGGAACCCAGATGAGTGACCTCCATTAAAATCGAATTTCCTCCTATCTCGTAAAGCATGTTAAGCCGTTGGTCCCAGCTGACATTTGTAGATCTTTGACAGTCGTTACAGGGAATTAGAGACCCGAACGACTGATATTCAGTATTTTCAAGGGTTACTCTATTATTATCCATATTATCATACTAAGAGGGTTGTGAAAGTCATATAGGTCATATACTCCACGTAATATACTGATACGAGTATCCCGATGCATCTGTTTAGACTGGAAGCCGCAACATAGATGAAAGACTTTGGTAAAAAGGTTGGTTTCGCGGCCGATATGAACGCTTATTACAATTATAACCTACTCTATTTTGTAAAATTTTCCCAATCGAACCTTATACGCTTTTTTTAACGTGTTAAAATCAAATGAGTCCGCCACCCAGAGCAGGGCAGGAGGGACTGTCAGACTTTTACTGACTAAAATGCACGGTGTCCTTCAATAGCCCTTTACGTTCCGAGGCTACGGTTACTCGTTAGTCCCGCGACCACGGCAGCTTTGGCCCTCTAAGGGGACCCCGTCATTTACGTTCTACGCTTACATTATAAAATGTCCAGATTCCTAGTAGACTACTGACAATTGACAAAAAAAAAAAACAAAAAAGGAAGAAAAAATATCCCCGTCGTTCGATTCCCACGTAAAACAAGTAAACATATCCAAGGAAAACATTTAAATGTGTGCGTGCCAGTGGCGCTCACTCACACATTTATGAACATCACGAAAAACGTTACGTTTTGTTTTGAAAACGGAATCTTGACATTTTATAATCTAAGCTTCTGCAGTTCTGCTTATGTTGATGATCTATTGAAGTTTGACAGACTGAGCTAGGTCTAGAACTGACGTCTGTATATCAGTACACTACGAAAACGCCAGTATTGTTAGTAAAAACCTAGTCACCACTAAAATGTTAACTGTCCCACGGAAAAGACTAATTATTTCAAGCTTTTCACGGCGATTTCTCGACTCTGTAATCCCGATTTTCAATCAGGAAAAACATTACCGGAATTAGCATATCGATAAAAGTTGTTATTGTATTCCCTCGTGAAGTATAGGGTGGCTATTTACTTTTATGTGGCCACTAACTTGCTGCTAATTGGCCTCCACTCCCAGAATTATTTATAATACAGCGGTATAGGAATGTTCACTGTGGTCTACTATTCTATGCGATTTTATTAGTACTGGATTAGTTTGTTTATCGTTTACCAGTAGTAGTACGTTTTTGGGCGGGGTTTGTTTAGGAGGTTGCTTTTTTGATACACAGGTTTAAGAACAGGTTGACATTCAATCTTTGGCATTCGATTGGGCGTAAAAAATACACCCTATCTTCTTCTTTTCGTGTCTCGGTAGATAGCCTGTTTGGGTCCAGTGAGTAGCACTTTTATATCGGCATCGAGGCCTTGTCCAGATCATCGAGGGTGCAGGTGAAGACACATTTGGGACACTACAGTACACCCGGTGAAAGATACCTCATTTTTGACTTTCCACCAAAGCAAACTCAAAGACTGAATTGTTTGTTACTTTGACTAAAACACAGGTTCAAGTTAAGAAAGGTAGGTACATATCAAATTATTTATTTACAATTAAATCCTTTTATAAATGAAACATTGCCCCAGATTATGATTCGTTTTCTCCTAATTCGAGGGTGCGTTTGCGAACATTTAAACTCACATATATAAACACTCAGCCCCGGAACCACTACATGTAGGAGATACAAATATTTTTTCCGTGCGAAAATCGAACCGACGACACCCACGCCAGCAGTCAATCACTCAGCTACAGCGCCGACCGTGCTGTCAATCAATTTATTTAAATATTTACTTTAATTTTAAGAAGCGAAACACATCAATATAAAAATACCTAAACTATTATAGAGCATCGAAAAATTCACCCTCAACGCTGTCAGCTGGTAATGTGCCCAAGAAACTGGCGGCATAGCCTCTTTGTATGGCAATACTAAGCCTCTGGCCAAGGTAAAAGCCAGCTCTTGGGTCAAGGGAAGCGTCAACAAATTTTCTCTTTAAATATTGAATAGTTACAATTTAAATTAAATCGGTTTGACCCACTCCATCCTCATCATTCTATCTCAGTCATATTTAAACAGAAAAAGAACGATCATTTCAAATAGCGTGGAACGCTTCAGGACTTTATAAAAGTTGTGGGACACCAAGACGCTGTCTAATGGAGCATATAAGGGACTTTACTTTTCGTAGGATAACAGCACATAAACTAATAATCTACAGGTCAGTTCGATGGGAAATTCAATAGTGTTTGCCATGGCAGACACGCACGGAACCCTATGATTATATTACCAGACAAACGTGAACGATCCTTTACACTCCTAAAGTTTCTTCTGGTACTTTGAGACGATATTCGTGATAGACTATAGTAGGTTAGTAACTCGCCAGTTATATTTATGCACGAGATTGTGAGTTCAAACTCGAGCGACTTTACCTTCCTTAAGTTTTTTTCTTTCGAAGGGAATCCTTCAAAGGGCGCCCGGTATTTGGAGGAAAGACCAGGGATTGTGGGATTTGTACCTCTCTAAAATCATCCCGGTGATGACCATCAAGCACATGAAGGAAGGAACCAAGTACGGGCAAGTACCAATGTGTCTTTATCCACGCATATCTATGTGCTTTTTAAGTTCTTATTGAACATCACTGACATCGGTGAAATGAATGTCAGTGACCTGTATGGTTTCTTTGGCGAAATCTAAGCTACCTAATCGAGGATGCCTGATAGCGCCTTATGTCGCAGGAATTTATAAATATGTTTCGGCAGCCCTGGAACGTACAAGGTAACTAAAAGAAACCGGGAGATGTTTCTAAATTACGACTATGACAGTCCTTTCCGTTCCATCCAGGCCGGAGGAGTCATTTTATAATTTACCACCCAAAAAAAAGGGAAGCTGTTAATCTAGCCATAAGAAAAGGCTGACGCATCTACTTAAAGAAAACCCTAAACATAATACTTACATAAGATTTACGTACCTACCTACATAATAAAATATCCTGTGCCTAAAGGGTCAGGTCACGTATACAAAAAAAATGTACTAGACCAGACGTGAGTATTGCCGGGTTAAGAATTAAAAGTATGAAGAACGTGAGGTACGGTCAGAGGCCACATTTCACGTTTTTATGACGTAGAGTTAACGTTAATTTGATGGATAAAATTAGTTCCTTGTTCGTAAATTGTATGGAAAATGAAAAAACGCCTCTAGTTTTTCCATTTTCCATACAATTTACGTCGTAATTCTTCAAGTACGCTGTGTGGCCAAGTACAATCCGCTACACGACTGAAGTTCTTTTAAGGCGTCCGCAGACCTCGTTTTTTTTCTCATTTGGCACTTGATTTTTCCTGCGGGGTCGATCGCAAAATTATCCTACATTTTATATTATTTTATTTTATTTATTTCATAAATTGATATTGTGATTTGATAGATGAACACTGAGAAGAACAATAACTTTAAAAGGTCAGTAGATACATTAATAGTTTCAACCGAACGTCTACAAATACCGAAACCTGAAAATCCTGAGCAATAACTTCACTTTACTGCCTAAACTGGCATGTTTATTACTAAATCCTTTACTATTTCCATCAGGGTTGAATTCAACGGGGTGTGATAATAGGTAATTTCAAATAATTGGGAGTACATTTTAGAACTAGTCTATCTTGAGGCTGAACATAATTATCTGAAACAGTGTGATTCAAATTGGACTGGTAAAGCTGGATTAAATAATTAAATATAATTAAACCGACCGCAATGCCATTTTTTTTATCGTGGTAAAATCTTCAAATGAGTCCTACCCAGGGCAGGACGAGAGGGACTGTCAGACTTGTACTTGTATCCACGGTGTCCTTCAATAGCCCTTTACGTACCGGGGTCACGGTAATTCGTTAGTCTCGCGACCCCGGCAGGCTTACCGCAATGCCATGCATTAATTCTATTTTGAAATTTGAATTGAATTAAATAATGTTGTCCTATTTTTAATTTACCCTTCGCTAATAATCTCTCATGTTTCTTGTGCATGCAAAACCCGGGTTCTTTACGATGGACGATACCCTTTAACACAACTGGTTATCAGACTTTTAAGTTCCGAACTAAAGGTAAACTACCACCCTCGCTATGAACGCCGTTTTTTTACCGTTGTAAACAGTTCTGAGACCCCAGCAGGCACCAATGGCTTTAAGTGCTCGAAGCATGGAGGAAACTCTCAAATTAGTAGTAGAAAGTAATCAGTAACAACTCACAAATTGCTTAAATTTTTAAGACGTAGTTACGTACTCTTTAATAGCACCACATACCCGGAAAAACAATAAATTCTCATTAACAAATAAATTATGCAAGTCAATGCATAGGATATCAGCAAAATAGCAAAGAAAAGCCCTGCACCGTGGTTCTCCAAGGAACGGTCAGACGTTTTCTCAGGAGAAATCAGTTAAACTGGTTTAACATACATCCTTAATTAATTGAACAGCGAGGTCAGTTCGTTTAATGCACTCCCACCCCTATCACAAGCATATTCCCTGGATGGTTGAAATAGATACAGGGAAGTCTTGATATGCCCGTTAAGTACTAGGCTATCATAAATAAGTAGGAGTTAAACTCGAGTATTAGGTATACCGGCTATCATCAATTTTCTATGAAATACTGTTACACCTCTTTATCTCTTCTAACATCCTGGTATATTTTATAATTTCCACCGGTCAAGCGAATGCGAAGCGAGGCGATTTTATTTGTAATGTATGGAATTGTTTAAATCTAGTCACATAAAAAGCGAAAGCGATCCTATAGCGTGACCGAACCGATGCGAAGACGTGGCGAAGGCGTATTTGCTCTCTTTGACGTCGTTCATAAAAATCCAGCTTATACAACTGCCACGCCTCGGTTCGCTGCACCCAGTTTGACGTCTCGTATCGGTTCGTTATCGCTTCGGACTCGGTCCGGTTCGCTGTCGCCTGTCTGTTTGACAAAGGTTTTGAGTTTAAGTGTATAGATAACTAACGTAATGTTACCTACTAGCCCTGACCCCGCGAACTTTGTAGTGCCACGGAATCAATACTACTACTACATACATCATTTGTTCCAAAAAGTGTGATAAATGCTCAACCGATTTTGTGCAAACTTCACATAAACCATCTGCTAAATAGTCTGAACAACCCCTAAACTTTTGGTTTGGATACTTTGAGTTCGTTCTTGAATTATAAAATTACAACGAAAAGTGGCATTGATTTTTATATATATAGATTATTAATTTAATCATAATCATAATCATAAATCATTTATTTGCTGGTCAAAGGTTTGCATACAGTGGTGTAAACATTAGTTGTTAAATTATTTTTTATCTAATAGCTTCTACGAGCGTAAAAAGTGCGCTTTTTTGTGTAGGTGATATATTAGTTAATTATCAGTTTTCCATTTCATGTGATAAACTATCGTGGAAACTTATAAATATGGCTATAGGATTTTCCCAAAACAGTAAAATTAAAAGTTATATGATACTTTTTATAAAAGAAATAAGTGCTCTGTCTTGTTGATTTCCACTGAAATAGCACCACTATCGAACTCATAATACGAGTATCGAGTATCCCCTTAACCCCGTCAATTTAATAATATTACTCAGAAACTTTTTCTGTCGAACTAAAAGAAATTACATTTGTCCCCTAATGCCTTCCATACAGCTGCGATATTCCCATAACTTAACACAGGAACCTTTCAGCTGTCGATGTCGCCCCATTTTGTTAAATGGCTTCCGAGAAATTTAATAAAGGCCAGTTCCTGGTAGTTTTCAAAAGCAAGAAAGTCATTTTCTTCACGAAATAAGTAACTTAATCCTCTTACGGGAAATTCCTTAACTGAAAAATAAAACCTACTTCTCTATGATAATATATCTGAAACTTTACTAACATTTTCTCCGAATATTTTTCCTTATTCACAAAAGCCGAATTTTATCTATGGCCAGCAATACCAACTACATAAGTTCAGAACTGATATAACTTCTCATATGAGGTTGTATCGAATTTTTGGCCTTTTTCCATAATATTTTTGTGAAGTTTTAGAAGAAAATCGTGAAGATGTCTGATTTATGAGACGGAAAACTATGTTACTAGTCTTCAGTTCAATGGCTCTTAATTTTTTGTAGACACTATTTTTCTTATATTTTTATATACATTATTTTTTATGAAATATACGATACGAGTATTTAATTTTAAAATTGTACATGTGCGATGCCAGGGTGGATGGCTAATGAGTGACAAGTAATTAGATACACGATTCGCTTAAAAAAAGAAAATGATTTGGTCCACTTTTATTGCTATATTGCTTGAATATAGCAATAAAAGTGTCATAAGTCAGTAGTCATAAGTGAACTTTTCTAAGACAGTTTTAAGTAGTTATTTATTATATAGTGTTCGAAATAGATACTAGATAAAATAGTGTGAAACTAAAATACTTATTCGAGATTCAAACCGAAACTAAAGTAGTTGGGTAACATGCCACAGTCACTTACTCTTCAAATTGTTAGGCAATTAGGTAACTGACCCACGGTAAATCCTACATCTAAACTAAAACCTCTTGTCCCTGAGGGTTTCAGAGGTCAGTCGGTCAAATCCCGAAATACTGTTCGTTCGTTTGAACAGGAAAACAGGTCATGAATGCTTTAATTGAAATAGTGGTCAAATTTACCGTAATTCTGTTAAAAATTGTAAAAAAAAACATCTAATTTAATAGCTTTCTGCATACCTTCTCTGTATAAACTTCAACAGTGCTAAAGATCTCATCGGTCCGCGTAATTTTGGGGTAATTTCAGTCAAAGGGGTACAAATATTATCTTGGCACGTAATTTTGGTAAAATTGTTGTCAATTGCGTAGAAAATCGCACCAACAAGGGATACACAGCAGTGGGTGGGCTGTGGTTGATAAGATTCTTCAGCTGCATTGACCCTTGTTTTCGCTACTGGAGAGACCAATGACCAACCATTAAGCAGAGTATGTACCTGCCTAATTTTTCAATTTAATTATCAACTAGAGTCTATTGACAGTCTTATTTCTAATTGAGGTTTTATCGTGTATGTAAAGTATACTGAAACGTCGAAACTGAACTTTATTTACGGGTTTCAAAGTGGGTTTTCTTCAAGTTGGAAAATTAAATCAATGCAGCATAAGTTGGTGTGATTTCTTAATTTATATGTTATCCTGTTTAAATGTAGACACAATCCAACCGTAACTTCTAATTTGATAATTGCCACTTTTGTGCCAAGTAAAGTGAAAACACAGTAAGTCGCTACAGACTTTCTGAAAAAATCAAGTAAAGCATAGTTGATAACAGTGTTTATAAACTCATTTGTTTACTTTAAGTACCGAATTAATTACCGTAAGTACAGTAAAGCTTTTAACATAATTAAATGAAGAGACAGACAGCACAGCTTAGAAGGTAAACGTTGGCGCCAACATTCAATATTGGAAAATAAATACAACAAGATAAATTTGTAAGTATTTAAGTAGTCATTTTGTTGCCTAGCTCTCTTGCATGACAATGTAGTCTAGGCAGTATTTAGGTTTATTTCTTTGCTTCCCAAATGACTAAATGCTTTTATGCTGGCATTTATTTATTTATTTTTTGATGGCAAAGCTTTCGCAAACGGTTAAGATTTTCTGGACTTTCAAATAGGTACCAAAATTGTATTTAGAAATTTTGTTAATTATTTTTGTTTTTCGTGTGAAGATGTGGTCACTGTCTAGTCCATTAATTAATTAAAATGAAGCCACGTGGGAAACCCCAGGCCACATTTGTTATTGATGAAATCATTTGTTATGTTTCCATAATATTTCAAAGTCAGGTTACACCAAAATTATTATCACAGTTTGTAAAATTAACTGTGCCCTCTACGAAAAATTTCACATTTACGTCGTAGAAAAATATGATCAAATTGCCCATTATGCAGCTATTTATGGAAAATACTTCCTCAGGTACGAAAATAACATCTTAACCGCGTATCCCCGTAATGTGTTCTATGAATCCGTAATTTTCATACGCCATGAAGCAATGAGGTATTTGCAAGTCACGATAACAAATTGCATCGAATTTATGTTGATAAATGAACATTTTCCACGTGATCTGAGCTTTATCTTTGGTAATATTCGTATTTGTAAAGCCTGCTTTACTGACACGCACGTGAGTTTCCTGTAATCATTTATTTTAGTTCAAATTCCGATTTCTAAGGAGAATTTAATTAGATAAACCTTCTTCGGTTTAACGGATATGGGAAAACCATACTTAATCATTCGTAAAGTTGGTTTAGGCTGAAGCAATAAAAGAAATCCCAAAAATAAAAATTATGATATAACTTTTCCTCCTTCCTGTATTATTACGGTTTCCGCGTGCAGGTTCTTGTAACACAATGAAAAGTATCCGGATTTTTTAAAATTCAGCAATGACATAAAGACCCCAAGGTTGTAGACGCCGGCAAAAACAGACCCGGCAGATTTTGAGGTAAAAAACCACCATAGTTCAGTCATGATTTTTCAAAATGAGTTTTACTTCCCTATGGTTATCGAAAAAATAAAATAAAAGACTGACGGTCCTCAAAGTAAACGGACATACGACACCAGCGCACACTGTTGAATGGCTGTAAGATGGATGACCTCACAATAACGATGGACAGTAATCCGATACTGGAAAAATGGTGAAAATAACGAGATAATGTGAGGTTCAGGTAGATAATGGACGAAATGGAGGTGTCAAGATATCTTCAACGAGAGGAGGGAAAGTCATTTGGAAGGAGATAACGTTGAATTTCGCCAGATACAATAATTTTACTCAGTATTTACCGATACGAATTAAATTTTTAAATGTTTAAATTTTTCTCGGTGGTCGGAAACTGGAATGCTGTTCTCTTCGATCTATTCTCAAGTTTGTAAGTCTCATTGTTTTTAAGCTATTGCATAGCTTTTATCGCGGGCTCTGAGCGCGGCAACCGAATCAAGAAATTCCCTAACGAAAATAAACCTAACACCCCGCATCGTCTAACGTCGTTTCAGTTCGACAGATTTCGGCAATCATAAAAACATCCGTCTTATAGACAATTTACATTTCTTACTCATTCTAAACGGCCAGCTACAAAAGAAGGTTTACTTAATGAAACCTACTTATAAAATTCTCCTACAACAAAGCAGAGTGGCGCAGAGGAAGCATACTGGGCCCATAACCTGTTCTAAATTTTGACCCACTTTGGAAGTGAGACCAGAGAATCCAGTATATAAAAGACCCACTTATATCTTCATGATAATTTATTTTTCTTTATTAAGCCGGGTATCCACTTAGGTTCGCCGTGGTTTGCGAACATTGTGTGCTCCGCGAACGTGAACGTGTACAGTGTACACACTTACACGCTCGCGTCCACGAACAAACTGCGCTCCCCTTTGAGATCGCGCAAAAAACCGCTTCCCGAGCGCTCCGCCGTGCTCCGATCGTGCTCCAGTCGCGCTCCGCGATCAAGACGTATCCATTAGGTTTGGTTTGCGGAGCGGGCGCGTTCGCAAACCACGGCGAACCTAAGTGGATACCCGGCTTTACAGTAGTGCACCACAAACATTTTAAATAAATGATATTTTCATTAAATATTCGGGAATATTTAATGATATTTTCATTAGCTTTACCTCGTCAGTCCCCGAGTGACGAACGTATTTTTTTTTAAAATTAGTCATCCTTTATCAGCAGCTTCTGCTGTAGGCTTGCTGAGTGGGTGTAGGTAGTATTAGGACACGCCTGCCTAACTATTATGGGGCTGCTATTTTGCTTGTGAAAGCTATGGCCACCAAGCGTATTGAGCGAGTAATGGGTGACTCGCCGTCCGATCATGGACCATGCCCGGGCGACGTGTTCCACGTGCGCCTCAAAGAGCTGTCAGCAAACCGATTGAGCCTTAGAGTGGCAAAGCCTGCCGGGGTCGCGGGACTGTCATCAGGTAATCGTGAGCTTTGACACTGGAACGTAAAGGGCTATTGAAGGATCACCGTGGATTTTAGTCACTACATGTCTGACAGTCCCTCCCGTCCAGCCCTGTTTGGGAGGACTTATTTGGTGATTTTACACCGATAAAAAATAAAAAAATGCCTAGTGGAACCGGGCATTAGAATTGCACATTCGGTCGTGCTTTAGAACACCGGCAGGCGCTTTACTCTATTTTATTTTTCTGAAAATGATGAAAGGAATGGAACTAAAGTATGAGGCTTATCTGACGGTGAAGGACGACCTTGCAACCTTTTTTGTCTTAGTAAACCATCAACCAATACAAATCTTCCTCACTCCTAACGACATTATAATCAAAATGACCGAATAAACAGTTTACTCTGTAAGTAGGTACTAAAGTACACAATTTTATCTAACTTAACGCAGTCGTAATTAAATACAACTTACATAACACCCTACTAAATGAACTAATTATTTCTATTTTGTATCTGTGGAATTGCGACCCTTGTTTCGCTGTAGTGAGAGACCGTACACTGTCGAAAGTCAAACAGAGGATAATTAATTTAGGCGAAACTTTTCATTTATAACAAAAGTCTCTATTTGTGCAGTTAAACGTTACAGTCAGAATGTAGTTTTAATTTATGTTCGTTAACAATTAAGTGGATACACTGCACTGGTTACGAGTTGTGAGTTCAAAGCTACAACTCGACAAGTATTTTATATTGTGTTAATAATTTCATCACCACTGCGCTCAAAATGGCGGAGGAAAACATCACGAGGAAAGCGGCATATTGATCTAACAATTGATAGTTTTTATAAGTACCATTATAGCGTCAAAGAAGCATCATACGGCCCAACTGATGAAAAGCCGTTACCGCAGCCTGATAAATGGACGCCTGCAACACCAGAGGTATCGCCTGCGCGTTGCTGACCCTGCAGAAACTTTTTCACGATTTTAATGAAGAGCTTTGTTTAATTTTTGTGGTTCATTGGGAAAACCTCGGAAGGGAGTTCATATTATTATGTGCCATTCACCAACCCCATGGATTAGAACCCTTTATCCAAACTCATAAACTCAAATAGTCCTGTGTCCCAACAATGGGAATATAATACCTTATTTTTTTTTTATCGTGGTAAAATCATCAAATGAGTCCTCCCACCCAGGGCAGGGCGGGAGGGACTGTCAGACTTGTACTGACTAAAATCCACGGTGTCCTTCAATAGCCCTTTACGTACCGGGGTCACGGTAATCCCTTGGTCCCGCGACCGGAATATAATACCTAGGCTGATTATTATTTATATGGAATAAAATAATACACAAACCTAATAATAGTAAAAGTCTACCGCGGAACTGCCTAAACAGGGTACCGCGGACTTGGATCAAAAAGGGCACAGGAACAGGGCGATTTTTAGTCAGTACTAATCAAATGGTCTTTTTTACTCCGCACAATGGTCAAAAAGGGCTCAAGTGTGTTAATGTATATATATCAAACGTCGATATTTGGATTTCAACAGCTAGACATTTGGTATTCTGCTAGTCATTTAGGCCCAATAGCCTCTGGGCATAAGTAGATAACTGCCACGTAATTGGCCCTCGGCCATTCCTGTGACGACCGATCATCGGGGACACTTTCATCAATCCATCATTATCGACAGACGGATTGGAAATTGTTCAATGAGCTTGTCAGACAGTACTACTGAGGGGTCAAAGTGGCTTAATGAACCATCAGGAACATCACTTTACGTCTCTAAAACGTACCCTTAGGTACTAGGTAAATTGGTATTAAGGTACATAAGTGCCTTCAACGAACAGTTTTGATTAAGAGTACTTCTTTGAACCGTTCAAATCACAATTAAATTTTATTTTTCAAGGTTTACTTATAAACTTTTAGGATGCCCGTTTACACTAAAACTAACAAGTACCGTAAAACATAATTTCCTTTTCTGGATTCACCCCTGTGCGTAACTTTTTGGGCACTTTATCCGGTACACAAACTAATAATATTCAAATTTCAACAGTGCAATACGAGCTATGCCCTTATCTCTGTTTATTCTTACATAGTAAAAAATCCCGACCCATATAATCTCACCCCAAAAGAACAATAAATTCGACCATAAAATATTTTATGTGGCAACCGAATATCAATGTCCCTCAAAGAAGTGAATTGATTCGCTTCTCCAACAAAAAGTGCTTGCCCGAGTCCACTCAGCTTAACCAAATCCCTATAGAATGCACCGCCATGACTCCTCATAATAAGTTGGGTAATAACTTGTAAAAAAATTAGGTCACCCACATACTGCGAGGTTTCAGGCCGGCGGCACGTGTGGAACATATAGTTGTTTCTGCCATTTTTTCCTACAAAATTCTTCATTCCACTCTGATGGACTTTGTGATATCCAATAAGAACTTGAGGTCACTCAGTTTTTCATCATTATTGGCAAAAAACTACATAACTTTGAAAAATATACTAAAAATCGTGTCTGGTTTGTTGTTATTTTATTTTTTCATTTAATTAATTTAGAACATATAATTAGGCATATTAATTAATATAGTTCATTAACTATGTAAGAAAATATTGGTTCATCAAACGATTATTTAAGGTTATAATTTTCAAGTTGTATTATTTTTAATTTATATTTTTAAGCGCGGGAGGGCCTATAAAAATAATTCGACTTCAACTCTTAGAAACGTGAATCTCATATTAGATATTTTCTGTTGCAGGCGCTATCTTCATTCATAATCATTGAGCTAAGAGCTTAATATTAAGAAATAAAATGAATAAAGAAATAATATTAATTTAGAAGACCCTATAATTTCGCATCAAATATAGTGAAGAATTAAATAGTAAAAATCATTGGTAAACGGAACGTTCTATAAAATAATAATAAGTTGGCAACACAACTAGAACTGTCAAAACGTCAGATCGAATATTTTGAATTGTTTGTTGATGTAAATATTTGCAATTTTTACATATTAATTTATTGGAGTTATTAATTTAATTCAAATCTGTAAGAAGTGAAAGTGTAAATTTGTGTCAGAAATGGGGAATAAACAAGATTACAACTACACGTACTCTCCATTATGGGCAGGAAATGAGTGAGTAAAACTTGTTGATCATTATTTAAATATTTTAATATTTTGCAATACATTTTACTTATATGAAATTTTATCATATAAGAAACTCGTTTACCATTATACTAATCGTAAATTTATGCAAAGTATGTTGTTTTCTATTGAGTTTTATAATTTGCTGGCGTCACAAGTTTGCGTACCTATGTGCATAGCTATTATTGGAATTGGTATTATTATTGACGATTTCGACTACCAAGGTTGTTAAAATAATTTTAACCTGTTGAATTACTAAGCACTAGCGATTCGCCCCCACATAAGTAACACGGTTTTTAAGTCAAATATTGTAACTACACATAAATATTCCAGAATAACTTTCGTTTTTACATAAGTTAGAATTCTTCTGAATTAGTATAACTCATATTATAATTATACGAAAGTTTAGATTTAGTTGGATTTTGGTGGATTTAATCGCTGAGATAAGTTCAGTCTAGAATAACTAAAAGGATTCAGTCTATCCCAATATAATTATTTCATGAATAATTTTTGAGTGACATGCAGGGGAAGCCCGTGGCAAACGGTAGTTCTAAATAATGGTGACAAATAAACTTATTTTTGAAATATTCATGAGCAATATATATGTGGTTATTTCTTAAAGCTAAGGTAAGCATTAAGGCTCTAATCATCCTCCCAAGGTCACATACACATGCCTACAGACAAATATTTAATAGGTATTAAATATGTGCTAAATTTACTCTTCCTTTATCTCTATCTTTACACACCTAGCCTTATCAACGGACCACCTGCAAATATGTTTTATTCTCTGAAGAGTACAGGGTATCTAACAATATTTTTACTAAAGGGAAATTAATATTATTTCCTTTTTTCGTGTTAACACATTTGTATGGATATAGATTCAACTTGGCTCAAATGAGTCCTCCTCCTATTGAGCGGAAGGGACTGTCAGACTCACTCTTACAAAAACCACCCTGATGCTTCACATGCCACAGTGTCCTGCTTAAACAGTCTCACAACTGTTTGGCTCACTTTGACCTAGATTAAGACAGAGGATAATTATAATCCTAATAGTATGTTCCAATGGCTTAAATTCTTACCTTCACACAGGCAATGCGCTGCAGGAAAACGCTAGTTCAAAATAAATATGTCCTGTTTTTTCTGATCAAAATAGTTCTTTGGACACGGGTAGAGCAGAAACGACTTTCAGACCACCTACAGACAATCCTGCGACACAGAAAATCCTTACACTCATACAACGCATTACGTAACATAACATCCAACTATATGATTAATTACTCACTCTATTTATTTACCAACAGTCTGAAAATTTAATATTTCATAATTTGAAAGTGTATTTTCCTCCCTTACTTCAATTTATTTTGTCACGGCAAACAAATATTTAATTACCTAATGTGGATTTCCAAGTATGAAGCAGGTTTATTCTGTCAGATAATTATCATTAAGTCAATATTGGATACTTCATAGTTTTTAACATTTCACTTAAACAGAACTAAAGATAATTAATGTTATGTCCTTGTCCTTTTTACAATAATATTATTTTTACTAACAAAACTGTAAAACCAAGAAGAAGAAAAAAAGCAATTTTTTTTTTTTCCTGGTTAAACCATCAAATGAGTCCTCCCACCCAGGGCAGAGCGGGAGGGACTGTCAGACTCGTTCTAAAATCCACGGTGTTCTTCAATAGCCCTTTACGTTCCGGGGTCACGGTAATTCGTACAGTCCCGCGACCCCGGCAGGCTTTGGCCCTCTAGAGGGGGCCCCGTCACTTTGCTGACACTCTTTGAGGCGCGCGTGGAACATTTTTGGTACTTTACTTTAGGAATTTTTGCTGCTATTGAGATACAATAGCAGCAAACGAGTCTCGAATTGTGACTATTACTTGGAACTCATCATCGAAATCATCATCATCAACATCATCAGCCTATAGTAGTCAACTGCTGGACACAGGCCTCTCCAATCACACGCCATTAGGTAAACCTCTGCTTAATTCCTCAGCCCATTAAAGGCGTTAAGGTATGCCATGTGTTTTTAACCAATAACCTTAAGTTTATTAAAATAGGAACTGATTTGTTCAATAAAAATGTTAAATAATACTGTTACATAATACATTTTTAATTTTTTTTTTCAATTAGAAGGACATGCTATACCTACAGGTCTGAAGATTCCTAAAGCATTGAAGAGGTGTGTTTATACTATACCCTCAGTTCCCCAGGAATTCCTGTATTAACAACTGTAAAAATAATATCATTTTTTTACAATAATACACACATCAAAACGAGTTTGTGATTACTAGCTTAAGCATTTAATAGAAAAGTAATTGAAATGTTTTATTGTTTTAAATTCTAAATCTAGATTTTTAAATAAAGAATCTAGAAATAAGAAGAAATCATAATAATTTTAATCTATCATGCTGTAGCAAAACAATATTTCGATTTAAAAAAGTGCTTACTATCTTTTTTTATGTGTGTATGTAATATGAGTCCACACACACCATTCCAAGTTTTCTATTGTACAGTACATTTAAAAATAAACATGGTACTTACAATGTGTCATATAATCATATTACAAACAAATTCTTGCAGTGATAGCATAGCAGTGGTTCAACTTATCACTGTTAGCATGGCTAACATAACTACTTGTTCTCAGCTCTCTGATTAAAGTTTGTGTCCACTGTATGAAGAACAATTGATTAAAAATATTATATTTCATTACTTTTTTTTCAAAATTAATTACAGTTAACCGAATGATTTTAACAGTAATAATTTATATTTTAAAAGTATTATCAGCCATTTACTTTCGTTTTCTTTCCCTACCTTTCGTTTCCTTACCTCTTCAATTACTTTTGCATCATGGATGCGTTTACAAATATTAAGCTCACATATACAAATACTAAAACCTGGAGCAACTACCTGTAGATCATACAAATGTTTTTTTCCGTGTGGGAATCGAACCCTCGACACGCAACGCACCAATCGATCGCTCGGGCACTGTGCCAATATCAGCCCATAGTGTCCCACAGCTGGGAAAATGCCTGCCTCGACTCTTTCCACTTCTCACGCCTTTCTGCGACCATTCATTCAATATTCACACTTGTTTATCAATATTTAACCAACCTGTTTTATTGCTTCATTCATTAACAAATTGTGTCAACAAAGTGTGTCAGTCTAATAGTCTGTTAATAGGTAAAGAACAAAATCTTAACAATAAACTGAGAACTTCCCCTTTTACTATTACTTACATAAATATTATTATCACCTCTTGTGTACCTATTTTTTTTTTTTTAAATTGGCTGTCTGGTAGGCAAAGGCCTATCCCAATTTTTATCCAGGAGTTCTAGAGAAGTGACGGGGCCCCCCTCTAGAGGGCCAAAGCCTGCCGGGGTCGCGGGACTGTACGAATTACCGTGACCCCGGAACGTAAATGGCTATTGAAGGACACCGTGGATTTTAGTCAGTACGAGTCTGACAGTCCCTCCCGCTCTGCCCTGGTCCCACCCAGGGCAGAGCGGGAGGGACTGTCGGACTCATTTGATGATTTTACCACGATAAAAAAAAGGTATTCTAGAGCCGCGCCACCTCGAAACTGTTCTCATGATATGCGTTCAAAACTCCAGGTAGGTATTACATTTGTCTGATGAATGAGACTACTATAAACAACATAGTTAATATTACTTATTTATAATGAGTTATCGCGTGCCGTATCGTCCGTAACAATGGACGGTCACATAAGTGGGGGGTGCAGGCCGCGTGAGTGGGCGATCTAAGTCGATTGTCGTGTCAGTTCACAGTGAGAGGCGCGGGCGTCGAACGTTGACTTGCCGGCCTCCAAATACCAACCGACAATCACCTCTGAACCTTCACTCAAACGAAACTCAACCTTAAAACTGTTCATGTTAAAGTCTCTTTCAAATCCTAGTCCTCCGGTTTTATGGTGTAGTGACCCCGTTCGTTGCCGAAAACCAGTGAATTCAGTGTTGTGAAAATGAATGAAGACAATACCGTTTCTGACGATTTGAAAAGGCAAGCTGCAATGTTCTATAACAGCACACAAAGGTTAGTTTATGATGTTTATTGCGAAAACATGGCAATTGTTTGAAACTACCAACGGATGTCGCGAATGTAACTCACATTTGGTAGATTTTTTTATTGCCTTATTGCGTTTCCGTAAGGTTTGTTTTCGTTTGACAGGCGGTTTGATGTTAGAAAATCTGATGCGGCATATGGCCTGCATTATACGTGTCGTGAAAATATGTTCCGGTACGTTTGGCAATTTCGATGATTGATAGTTCCATATTATTAACTTTTTAAATGACCACTCTGTCTGTAATTTAAAATAATTGAGAGTTATTTTAAGAACATCTTAATTTGAGTTCAAAACATTGACTGATACATACACACTGATAAAAATAAAACTGGCCATCTTTTGGACAATATTTTTTATTTACGTCCTTATTGTTTTACGTACCTACTTATACTAATTTTTTTTTCTCCATAATATTACGAAACCTGACAGTATGACTGCTTGCAAAAAAAAAGAAGAAAATAGTTAGGTACTTTATTCATGAAAACCTCTCAGCGTGCAAAGCCATTCAGTCAATATACTCGTATTTTTATTGCTATTATATTGTTGCCATTGATGTGCGGTTTAACGATGTAGGTGCGAACCTTCGACAATGCTGTGCAGCCAGAACCAGTATTCAGTTATATACATATCATGACATTTGCATACAACAAAGCATCAACTGGAATTGACCATTGACAAAATAAGCATCACTCACAAGGTATCATCATCAGAGATATTTGCTTGTACGAGTAACAGCTGTTTTACATTGAGTTATGTCTTTAAGTGTTTATTTACACTTTTTTTCATAATTATTGAGTCAAATAAGGAATAAAATTTCCTCTTAGTGGCCCGTTACATTACACTAAAGCAGAATTGGTCATGTCTTTCTCAGAACCAGTGCCGTAACGAGCCTTTTATGCGTAAGAGCAAGCTTCTTTACCTGCGCCCTGGTCTAGTCAATTGTGGTCCTGGTCAGACCGTTTCTACGTCCCTCCAGGGTATGGTCCTCTTTGCCAGAGCACCGTTGGCACACCCTTATTTTCGGCACTGCGCAGAACCGACGAAAGGTGAAGTAGAAAGGGTTTCAAATGGACACTGCGCATTGGTAAAAGTAGTGTGGGACATTACTCGGAACGATGGATTGATGATCTGAAGAAGGCAGCAGAGACTGCAATGTTTATTAGATTTCTAATCGATTGTTTATGTAGTGTCATCGTCTGCGTAGCCTTTTCCCAACTATATTGGGGTCGGTTACCAGTCGAACCAGATGCAGCTGAATATCAGTATTTTACATGGAGCGACTGCCTATCGGACCTCCACAACCCAATAACTGGGCAATACGATACCCCATGGTAAAACGGGTTGTCAGACTTATGAGCTTCAAACTTACAGTAACGACTGTCAAAGATCTACAAATGACAGCCGGGACCAACGGCTTCGAGTCCAGGTCAAAATTCAGTGGATTCTAATTTAAGACCATAACATACGGTGGCTACAAAGTAAGATGGAGTAAATGATGCCGCGCCGTGACGTCAGACAGGGGAAAATGAAAAAAGAAAAC
This sequence comes from Agrotis puta, assembly GCA_943136025.2. NCBI lineage: Eukaryota > Metazoa > Arthropoda > Insecta > Lepidoptera > Noctuidae > Agrotis > Agrotis puta. Next base: position 5,344,940 of record OW964168.2, read on the forward strand.
TTGTTGCGTCGACCTCAAGTGGAACGGGATAAGGGTAAGAAGATGAAGCTAATGATGATGAAAATACGGTGTCAACACATAGTGTGGGATACCCCCCTGCTAGATGGACCGACGACCTTAAGAAAGTTGCCCAGGACAGACTGCATGTGAAAAGCATAGGAAGGGGTAATGTGGCACAGCCTGGGAGAGGCGTATGCCCACCAGTGGACTGCGATAGGCTGAATTGATTTGAACACGTGTTTGGCAGTGATTGTCTTATCCACAAAAGTCCAAAAGTAATGCAAATCACGCAAATAAGTACCAAGCTAAATAAGTAGAAAAACCACATGTGGGTTATTATAAACAAAAACAAATGTCACTATTGACAGCAGACTATGCTATGAATCATAATATAATACCTTCATACTTATAATCGGAAGTAGGGCTGGGAAATGTTACCTACATTTCCCAGCCTAAATGACCCTAAATGAGTACTATGGATATTGTTCACGAAGCACGCATAAACACAATGGTTTTAAAATTGCTACGAATCATAATATTACCCAAAAAACTAAGAAAGGACCATTCTTAGACTTATAAGGGCACGTTAGCTGAACTGGTACACACGGCTACACATAAAGCTATACAAAACCAGTTTACCGCGGTCTCGCTTTTTATGATCCTACCTTACGTTCAACGCTCTGTTTATACTGGTGTATTTACTAGGGTAAACATAAAATCGATTAACGTTTTGTTCGAAACTTGGTAAATTTTTCTGTAGGCTCGATGTCGACCTGGTTTTTGCACTTATTTTTAAACAGGCTTCTGAGTAAGCTTATTCCATCGTAGACTTTGTTTCTGTGACCTCTGACCTAAACCAGAGTCAAGAGCAAACCCATCTCAAGTAAAAATAAAACTTGTACATCAACCTACCCCAATCTGTCAAATTTTCCCAATAGAAAATGAACCTTCTTCCATTTCGATAAATTTGATAATCCATAGAAAATACACATTGAGGGTAGCTTAGCATGCTGACGTCTGTAGTTATCAAATAGCAACAATAATAAACTGTCAAACAATAGATGAATTAAACGTAATTTCAATAATTGTAATTTACTTACTGGATAGGAATTTTCCATTACCGACATCGCGTACGCACAACTGTTTTTAATTAGTGTGTGTTGTAGTGGACTCTAGAACGCTTCAATCATACTATTAACTTTTAACATGAGCTAGTAAATCAATACTTCTATATCTATACTTCTATACTAATATTATAAAGAGGAAACCTTTGTATTTTTGTATGTTTGTATTGAATAGGCTCAAAAACTACTGGACCGATTTCAAAATTTCTTTTACCATTACTTAGAGGGATTCTTCCGAATCCGTATAGGCTATATTTTATCCCGGATTTTTTTTTCAGAGAGCTTAAAAATAAATGTCCACCCGTGCGAAGCCGGGGCCGGTCGCTAGTATAATATATTTATGTTCGGATATCTAAGAACATACTTACGTTGATAGTAATATTATTTATTGATTCCTTTTCACGAGTAAATCAATTATACTTAATTTTGCTTATACGTTGTACGAGGCACGCGTCTGTCTAAACAGGCAACCGTGACCCTGAAACGTGAAGGGCAATTGAAGGAATACGAGGGATTTTAGTATGTACGCGTTTGACAGTCCCTTCAGCTCCACCCAGGGCTCTTATGATGATTTTACCAGTGAAAAAGAAGTGTACAGAAGCGAACATCAAATATCCTTAATCCCAACAGTTCCCTAGGAAAACAGTATAAGCAATCTTTTTAAGACGTGGTCACCTTAAACGGTCATTACCTGATGTATGATATTAACTCTTTAAATAAATAAACGAACGAGGTTAGCATTACTCTGAGTACACGAGTTACATGATAATTATGTATTTAATTAAATATTTAGATATCGTGTCGTGTTGGAATTTTGTATGAGTAGTAGCGATACTTCTTGCGCAGATGGAGACATCAAGAATAAAAATAAGGGGTATTTTCTATTACTCTGCCTGCAGGAGGAAGCTGCCTTTTGAAGAAAATGACGGCTCGAAAACATAAACGAGACTCACGCTGGAAAATCCTCCACTTTTGTCTCCTTCAAAATGAGCACAGCAAAACAGTGGAACTTGTATCAGTGTTCCCGAACGCATACAACCCGAATCTCTTCAAAGTTTGAGTGTACAGGCTTCTTCTGGGTAAGCTCACTCTATCGTAGATTTTGTCTTTGTCACCTCTGACCTAAGCCAGATACATGGGTAGACTTAGACCATGTCAAATAAAAAAAGTTTCTCAGACAATCCAACGAATAACACAGGAGCAAAATCTGACACTAGGCCAGGATTAAGTCACCAAGATAGAACACTAATCATGATCTTCAGCTCTCAGGGACCGTGTATAAAGAAAAGAAGAATAATTTGACATAGGAATTTACTCCGAACTTGGTTAATATTTTCTCTCCTCGACTGTATATTAGTCTGTGTGATCTCCGCAGATACACGCAAGTCTCAGGGGAAGTTGCTTATTGAACAAATTGGTGTGCTCTGCTGTAATAGAGTTTTATTGCCATAGTTCTTACAGCGATCGATTCTTATGGCTTGAACGCAGTTACTTCATATTTTATTACTTGTACTACTATTAATCTAAATATACACCAAAGGACGAATGATATGCCTACAGTTTTAATTCAATAATAGTAATGGACCATAGACTTATAGCCAAATGTGTGTGCCAAATGTCAGATAAATTGTCAAACTGTATCTTGAAAGAGAGAAATACCAATTAAAGTTCCATCTATTTCCTTTCTGTAATACATAAATAACGTTTATGGAAATGTGAAGAAAAGACAAAGAGATAGATAGGTGGTCCTTTCTAGAGTATGGCAATTTTAGGGCGATGATGTTCGGTCCATGCTCTATGTCTATGGACTTACGAAACACCGGTCTTATATACAGGTTATGTGTAAATCAAAAGATTTTTAAACAGCGTACAAAGGTCAGTTGCGGTATCCTGTCAATTCTAGGACGTCATTACTCGGTCAGCATGCATATACTACAATACCAGATCAACTTTTAAGACTCACTTTTTTTCTCGGAGCATGTTTATGACGGAATATTTTAAGATTGAAAAATAATTATCATGTTAAGAATTTATTGATTTCTTCATGTGAAATAGTGATACTCAAGGTGCTTCTTAATGACTTAAAAGTAACATATAACAAATCTGAATGCATTTCCTGATCACGAATTAGATACTGGTTTTGGTAACATTTGTGAAACTTTAATGACAAAATACGATGGCATAGTTCCGAATTCAACCACGAGTGAATAAATCCATGTACAAACTATAAATGTATTTACCATTTGATATGTCATACTTTAACACTTTTTTTTTTTTTTGTAATATTTAGGGACGCGAAACTGTCTATGCAGTGCCTACCGTGACCTTGGATCGCGGGAACAGAGTAGACCTTTCGTTAGTAATAGTCTGAGGCCGCCAAAGAGAATTAAAACCACTTGAGAGCTCATAGAGCGATTTCGCCTAGGCACACGATTCACCAGTGCGGGCCGGGGACCGGGGGATTGCGTCTTCCCCCGTTCCTCGGCCCGCGGTAGTTGTGATTGGTTGATGCAACAATGTCAGTAAGAATAGTGATAACAAGTAAATCCAGCAACAATAATATCGATATCGATAAAATCGATGGCAATTAAGTCTTCTTTTGCTTTTTTCAATGTTGATTTGTATGTAGAGAAGTAAATGAAGATTAAACGAAAATAATAATAAACTAAACAAACGGCGTCGGTCCTTTAAAGCTTCAAAGCAATCAGGGGCCGTTCAAGTATTACGTAAGCACTATGGGGGGGTGGGGGGGTCTTTGCTTTGCTTATTTTGGATGACATGGGGGGTAGGGGAGTCTAGATGATGATTACGTCATCGGTAGTTATTTACTTTTTTACACGAATGGCAACCCTCACATTGTCTTTGGTTGAAAACGAAACGCATTTTCGGGGATTCTCGCAAATAATGCATATGTAAATAATACATAAATTGAAAAATGTTTACGTAAGCATGGGGGGAGGGGGTAAGTGCTTTGCTTACTTTTGCTGACAAGGGGGACGGGGGGGTAAATAATTGTAATAAATCTGCTTACGTAATACTTGAACGGCCCCTCAGCTGTGAAATGCCTTGAACAAATGACGCCATAATATTTTGGAAACCAATTTTCCCTGTTAGTGGCATTAATCCACTTTTCTTTAACTTAAGGAATATTTGGAAATCTAAAATGTAAACGTAAAAAATAACATTATTTTTTATTTACCATTAGAAATTATCGATTATATAATTTATCAACAATGTTTTAAGTTGTCACATCACTTCAGCACACAGCACAAAGTACTTATGGATAGAAAGAGATAGACTTATCTAATATTCTAGTGAAAGTAAAGGACTTTTCAAAAGACATCAACGCGGTATCCCAAAAGACATCAACGCGTAATCCTTTTTTCGTAACCAACCAGTTTAGCTTGAGCCCTCTTATTACCAATAATGTAAATAAATATAAACATATTTTACTTACCGATGAAAACTTATACCATCTTTTTTATAACTAGATGTTTTAGATGATTTCCCGCACCATTTAATTGCACAGGTACTCATTTTTGCTTCAGTTTTATTCGATAAATGTTTTTTTAGGTTCCAAAATTAAGGAATGTGCACAGATCCAACAACTGGTCAGTACTAAAACATTCATTCGTATCGGGATCTCATATAAGTGCTATTCCATTGATGTGTCGTGAGCCTGAGTCGCCCGTATGAGCGGTCAAGTGGTTATATTGTCATTGGAGGCCGCTATCCCACTGGCGTTTTACGAGCGTTGTCGTCTCCAACGTGTGCGCAGCGTCAACGCTGAGCAGACGCGACGTTGACGTAAACGTTGCGAGATCGCAAGGTGAACGGCTTGCCACTAGAGAAAGAAGAAAATGGATCCTACTGTTGATGATTTTACTAACAAAAAAAAGTTAATTTTTATGTCTTTATACATTGCAGTGACTTTCCTACAAAAATACGTAAATAACAATTTCCTCAACTTCTTTAAAAACCTGTTTTTCTTTGTTTATTTATCTTTAAAACCGTCAAGGCTAGTGCATTCATGTTTTACTTCTCGCTTCTTCAACTTATTGTATTGTAGATCGGTCAACAGTTTCAGTCAAGGAAACAATGCGTCACAATACCTTCCTAAATGATCTAATTCAATAATTAAATTAGATATTTGTCCCCAAACCTTTGTAAATGGCTTTGTTATTATTAGATTTGTTAATGTACGTATGTTACGTGTTTTCTGCTAACATTCAGTCGCTAACAGTTGGTTCGCGTACACCCGCAGTTTTTCACTTAGGAAAAATATCATAGCTGAATAATTAAATATTCACCACTCAAGTGTAGTGAAAAATAGTGACTGCAGCAAGAAATTACATTGAAAATCAGGTAAATGATAAACTAATCAATGATTTAGTGTTACTGTTCAGTGAATTAGAATTTATATTGATTACAGACCAAGACTAACGAGCGTTGTATATTTAATTATTTATAAAAATAAATGTTATATTATTTAATCAAAGAAACAATAAGGTTACGATAAGCATTCAACGCGGTTCCAGTCTAATTATCAATATTACGTAACGAAATATTTATGTGCAGGATGTTTATATAGCGTAAATAAACGGTTTCGAGGCGGCCAATTTTAATTACATTATTTTTTTATAAATGTTAAAAAATAAGATTTATTTCTGTCATGATTTGTGACCAAGATAATTAAGAGTACCTAACCATCATAACATATTTGGTTTCTTCAAGAGTAGCGTTAAATAGGCCTAAAGTTTGCCAAAAATGATAATGCCGCGAAAAAGTAACTACAACGTCAACTCGTAATTAAGCTCCACATATACCTACATGAGTCGATTTTTCGGTTGATTTGCCTGGTTAACAGCCGCGTGGCGACACCAGTCGAATCGCTTGCAGAAATCTATACTACAATAAATCTGTAGAAGGGTCAATTCTGTACATTGAAAATATTGAAAAAATAAATAGCGGGGGGTGTTGCTGGATCGATACCAAACCCAAATATATGATTAAAAAAATTTTTGTCTGCCTGTCTGTCTGTCTGTCTGTCTGTCTGTCTGTCTGTCTGTTTGTGCAGGCATCACGTGAAAACTAACGGTTCGATTTCGATGAAACTTGGTATAATTATTCCTTATTATCCTGGGCATAACATAGGATACTTTTTATCCTGGAAAAATACGTAGAAAAAATCTTATTTTTCAGTTTTATTCATAGACGTTGTTCTGTAGAACCACGAACACACGTTGCATTACCCGCAGTGGATTCAGCGCCGTAATATTTATAAGATGTCATTGTCAGAGTTACTCAAAATGGGGAAATAAACCATCCACGCGAAGACCGACATCCGCGCGGACGGAGTCGCGGGCGGAAGCTAGTTATTAATAAATACAGAACAGAAAAAAAACGATGCATCCCCACTGCAATTCTCAAAAGGTAATGCAGAGGTTTGCCACATTTGCCACATTCAGGTGACACTTAAAAAGAGGTTGTAAGTACGTTATACCTAGTCGAATCGCGACTTACCTTTAGCAATAAAGATTATTCGACCTTCAGTCCAAGACGTAGAGTATATTGTGTTTACACACGCTATGCATGCATTAACGGGCAATATTGAAAACTGGCGTTATAAAACTGACTTTTTATAGGTTTTCTGGCAATAACTTCAATTCTTCATGCTTTCTTTCAAAAAGAGAAGTGATGTGGGTCTTTTGTCCCTCCATCCCTGGGTGGCACAGAAGGGAATGATAAGGGATATCAGACTCCTACTGACTAAAAATCTACCCTGTTTCTTCAATAACCCTTTAACATTCCAGGGTCAGGGTCGCGCCGTCTGTAAAGGTAACCGAGGATTTTAGTCAGTAAGAGTCTGAGAGTCCCTTCCATCCCGTCCTGTGAGGGTGGACACATTCGATGATTTTACCACGATAAAAAAAACATACACCTATCTTTTTCCTTCTATCGAACCCGGGCCTGGTCCTTGATCGGGTGGACGGCGACTTTCTACCATGAAAAGGCATAATAAGAACACATTTAAGAACACAACTCATTCAACCCGCACCGCTTCGTCACACGGCGTCCACTCGTAGTCGACAGGTGGTCCACTGGTGGACGCCGCGTATGTGTCAAAAGTATGTGATTGCAATTTACCAAACATTTACTAATAGTTCATCTAAACAGTTCTGAGGCGAACTCCTTTCATTAGTATTGAATTTCTGATTTTGATCATCTACTTTTGCTGTTGGCAGTGTTGACTGTACCACGAATTTTCCGCAAGACATAAGTCGTGGCGCGGACTCTACTTAGCTTTGATTTGTAATTTGATTCATAGACCACAATGATGACATTTTATACTGTGAATGTAACCACTTCCTTGAAAGCTTGCAGTCGTAGTGATACTCGTGCAGTCAGGCTTTAAATTGAAATTCGTATCAAAACCGTCTACTTTGACATTCAAAATAACACTTCCGGGTTGCCAGAAAATAAACTTTTTTTTTTATATTTCTTTCAAGTCACGCGAATTGCTTCGAATTTTAATGAGGTTCTTTATTAAGAATAATATTATCTATCTGGTTATTATTTGTACCTCTCAATAATATCTAGTAGGTATACTTATCGTAATTTCTGAAAGTCTGACAACCAGTCTTACCATGGGGTATTGCCCAGTTACTGGGTTGTGGAGATCCGATAGGCAGTCGCTCCATGTAAAATGCTGATATTCAGCTGCATCTGGTTCGACTGGAAGCCGATCCCAATATAGCTAGGAAAAGGCTAAGCAGATGATGACTATCGTAATTTATTTATTCGGTATGTTTCGTGTCGATTATAAATAGTTTATTACTCTTCTTTATAAAAAGCGGTTCTCTAGAAGCAAACAATGCTATTTCTGCATGAGAATTTATTTCCCACCAATTTGTGTTGCGGGCCGCAAAATTAAAAATGGCGTCATCCTCAAAGCATTCCCTCGCTGCTTTCCGTCTGCCTTCATCCAATTACGTCGAAACAAGCTCGTGAAAATTAATAATTAAAATACTCATGAGAGCAGTAATCAGATGGCTGCATACTCATACGTTTAACTAATTTCGTTTTTAAACTGGATAATTCATTTATTCTTTTTTTAAATAATGGTTATTTTTTTCTTTTAGTGTTGCCCGCTGCTTGTATTATACTTTTGTTTCGAAAACAATTTTTTTTTTAAATTGACTTGAAATGGAACTCACAAAGTAGTGATCTAGTCTACCACAGTAAACAGGATAGCAGTTTCCAGCAAAGAATTATTTTCATGATGTTGATAAAATCTAAACTTGTCTAATCAATCTAGAATTTTCCAGAAACCATGTTATGAATTCAAGCATAGATTACAAATTCCTTTGCCACCAAACCTCCTTGTTAATTTTCGAAGTAAAAAGCACCAGTCTTCTTGTTTTATTTGCCTGTTCTGAACCAGTCCTGAGCTAAGGCATCCCCACATTCCTTCCACTTCTCTGCGTCTTCTATTTATTTATACCAACAGCATTACAACAGCATTACCAACGAGAAAAACATTACATGAAACGTTACAAATCGACTTGCTTAAATAAGAATATCCGTAAAGCGCACTCAATTACAGGTAACCACAACTTACACCAGTGCTTAAGCAAGAAACCTACCTTCATCACATGAAGCTTAAATTATGATTAAACACCTTCTATGTTTGTAATAGTTCTTAGAATTGCTTAGGTCATCGACTCTGCAGGCTTATTAATATGATGATCTCACTTATAAAAACTCCCAACCCCACCAAGTCTAAACTTTTTGAAGCTCAGATATAAAACAACTAAGGCCCATACATAGCACACGGCGTATTTTAAACGTGAAGACGCGCTGATGAAGAGCTTATACGCGCTTCAAACGACGTTCGAACGCAACCTTCTAACCTAAGCACGCGGTTGGTCGAGAAATGCGCGTTTACGAAACGTACACGCGCTTCTACAGCTATACAAACGCTTTATAGTCGCTCGTAGCTACCAACGACTACAAAAAAGACATGAATTACAAGCCCTTCACAACAGTTTCGAACGCAGTTGATAAGCGCGTTTATCTTGCGTTAAATGTCTTTAAAAACGCTATTTGCATTGAACGCCGTCCACGCTTATTTAACCGCCATGTGCTATGGCCCTAAGCGCTACATTGTAATATTATTCGTGTATATATAATTCAAGTCCTGAAAGTTTCTTGTAAAAAGCGTTTAATGACATAGAAGAACACGATTTCCTTCGCAATAAAATTAACTTTATGGATTTCCAGAGGCACGCAAAGAAATATTACGTCATAACCTTTCGTAAAAAATGCTGTAACATAACGGTTCGGTCGTGAAAAGTTTAACCTTGAGACAGCTACTATAGAAATTCTTTGATGTACAGTCAGTGGGAGGACTCATTTGATGATTTTACCACGCTAAGAAAAAAAAGGTTGTATTTGTAAAGGTTTTATATCATTTTCTAACTTTGGAAATCATCAGTGTTTTCCAATGTTAGAAAATGTTCAACCTTTGGTGAGAACTCTGAAAAACAAGCAGCATAATCAGCCTATGAAGATCCTCCTCCTTTATTTTAATCGTGGTAAAATTATCAAATGTTTCCTCCCACCCAGGGCAGGACGTGAGGGACTGTCAGACTTGAGGTACAGACTTCCTTTTTACCCGACAACGCCAAAGCCAAAAGGAGGGTTATGATTTTGACCGTTATATATGTTTGTTTGTTCCCTCATAACTTCTAAACTACTTATCATTACATGACAAATGAGTTTCGTCGTCGTCGTTCGAGCTACTTTACCTGTTTCTAACAGTGTCAACATGGGTATCAATTGAGTACTTTTGAAATTCACTCGCTACTTTACTTTATTATCTTTTATTCATTTTAACACTTATAAATTACATTTTTAAATATTTTTACAAAAAAAGCAATAAAAAAAAACGATTATTATTATTATTAATAATAATAATAACGTTTTATTATTATTTGATATAATAATAAAACTTTACTTTTATTATTATATCAAATAATTTATAATATAACCCCAAAGGAGTTTAAATAAAAAATAAATTAAAAATAACTTTACTTATTTTTACTAACGTTTTAAACTTTTCAGTGCGCGATTTTTTCGTAGTCGGGTTTTACTTATTTTTAACTTATTTTTTATTTTAACAGAGCCTATGTGTGTTGACAGTTATCTTTTAATATTTTGGTTCAAGGACATCAGCTTCCTTACATGGTATGTTTTTTTTTTAAAATACGATAGCAATTCCTTTATTAATATTCATAACTTCCAGTTTGTTTAATGCTTTTCCACAGTTAACCTCGATTGAACAGGAAATAGCATGCATCTGGTACTTATACCAGGCCTGGCTCACTCCGCGGTGTAGGTATAAAACTGCAAGTACCGGCAGGGGCCCCTTCGTCACGGCCACTTAGTCGGTTGTCGCGCGCCGCCCACTACGCACGCGCTTACTTAAATAATATTTAAATTTGGTGTTGGGTTGTATTTACGCATAAGTTTAAAAAAATATATATATGATGACGAAAAGATAATACTGCATAACGTTTGGTTGTTTAAATAATGACAGTGATAGGAGCCTCACGTTTCACACACTACCACGTGATTTCGAAAGGTAAGGAAAAAGTGAATATTTATCTATGTAGTACATATTTAATAATGATCAAAAAACTATCTACCTGCTTGTGGTGTGCTTATTAATGTCATTCAAGTACCGGCTAGTAATCATGATCAGTATGATTAGGTAGGTTACAAATTTGGCCTACAAGACGACCAAGATAAATAAAATAGACGAATATCAAACCTGACATCACTCTCACTCACCTAAGCTGAATACGTAGGTAGGTCGAATTATGATCGGTAGAAAGTAGGAAGATGTTTACGTTATTGTTTAGACACGTTCAAACTCAGAAAATGGCTACACTACGCATTCAAGGTCAGCGATCGTATTTCTCTTCGCGACTTTTTTACCTACTTACCTACAAAGACACGCAACACGGGGCCTGTGACAATGAAATGAATGAAATGATAAGGACTAGTTACCTATTTTGCCGTAAACGATAACAATCGATCTTTAAAGTTATGACTACAACTTGGCCAGAACGGATTGAAACGGAACTAATCTTTTTGTTTCTGACAACGTTTTAAAATCTTTGATATTTGATGTAAACAAAGACCGCAGGTTTGTTAGATTTATTATTGTGCCACAAAACTAACGTAATAAGAGAATTAAACAATGCATAAATAATGTAATTAAACAATGCATAAAATACGTATTCCTACCTAACTGTGCCCAAACTCGCGAGTCGCAACCCTATTGAGCTTGACCGACAGTAACCTTTTAATGTCGTTGGCGTCAGATAAACTAAAATGAACTCTCGCGCGTCACTATTCAGTTCATTTTTGCTTGCGCACGGGAAGTTTAGGCTATTATAAAAGTAGGTGAGTGATGCGGCTGCAAGTAAAAATGGACTCTATTCTTTCGTGCATAGATTTTACATTTGTTTGTTTTCTTTTTGGGAGTACACTTCTGTACCTTTAGGTACTATTGTGTATTCTGTGCTTATACTAATAACCCTCATCATGCCATGGAATGACATGGTCGGAGATCGTAGTTTACTAGTTTAGCTATTTATCGTAAAAATAAGTAGATAACTGCATCGGACGCCAGTTTTAGCCATACAGCCCGGTTTCCACAGCGAGCGGAGCGGAAATGACTTATTCTTAGATCTACTTCGCAAAAGATAACTGTTTACATTATTTGTTCCAATAATGAGTCCAGCGACAATGACTCAGCTGCCGAAAAAGGCAAAAAGAGTAAAAATAAATTCGTTCCGATTTGATACCCAGAGCGAGCGTTATCACCAAGAAAGAGTTTAGTCGTCTGATGATATTTATTCATTGATAAAAACGCAAACATATTTCATTACTAAAGTATAACCTTTAAAACAAAACAAAAAAAAAGAATTTTCGAAATCAGTCCAGCTGTCATCGAGAAATCGGGAAGACAAATTTAAAAAAAAAGATTCCAACAAATTGATAACCTCCTCCTTTTACGAAATCGGTTAAAAAAGAAACGGTAACCTAATCTAACCTAACCAAGTGGTCGCGGGACTCACGAATTACCGTGACCCTGGAACGTAAAGGACTATTGAAGGACACCTTGGATTTTAGTCAGTACGTGTCTGACAGTCGTTCCTGCTCTGCCCTGGGTGGGAGGACTCATTTGATGAACTTACCACGTAAAAAAAAAACCCAACCAAGTAACCAGTCCCGTATCCTTTCGCGGGCTTTAAATGATACAAAACATGCATTTTCATCATTTTATTAATGTAAATTGGAGTGACAGTCTGTTACTGTTTGATATTGTAAACAATTTGCCAGGTGGTAGATTGTTTTACGTAATAATACATAATGTTTTTTATGTTTGTCCGTATAGCATATTAATCATTCTATTTCAGTCATATTATATTAGCATTTGGTTCTTGTGCTGTGTAACGAAAAATACCTAGAATATTAAATAAGACAAAGCACAGTTATATAAGTTGACTGATAGAGAATGCCTTGTGAAGTTGAAATAAATCTATACACATAATAAATCTGTAGAAGGGTCAATTCTGTACATTGAAAATATTGAAAAAATAAATAGCGGGGGTTGTTGCTGGATCGATACCGAACCCAAATATGTGATAAAAAAATGTTTTGTCTGTCTGTCTGTCTGTATATGCAGGCATCACGTGAAAAGTAACGGTTCGATTTCGATGAAACTTGGCATAATTATACCTTATTATCCTGGGTATAAAATGGGATACTTTTTATCCTGGAAAAATACGTAGAAAAAAAATCTACCATCCACGCGAAGACCGACATCAGTGCGGACGGAGTCGCTGGCGGAAGCTAATACGTTATAAAATGATAATTACAAAATCTCATAAGTAACTGTTCTTCATAATCAGTATTCCTATTATATTTTATACCTTTGTTTCTTTATAATCGTGAAAATGATAAAAATGAAAAAAAAAATACACATCACGAACTCTGACTACCGTTAAACACATACCACGAACAATAAAAAAAAAATATAATTACATACGAAATGCAAAGGCCAAGTACATTGATAATAAAAAAAAACCTCAACTTACATTATGTACTTATTGAAATGTATATTAACTATTTCCTAATAAGTTTTTGTAAAGTGAACGGGTTTTTTTTTATTCAAATATTTCCTTATTTGACCCATATAATAACGGTGTAAAATAAAACTTCCTGAAATGATTATTTTACATTCATCATAATAGGTTAAAGTTCCCAAGACACTTTTTGTTCGCTATTCTAATGTCCATTAGTTAAGAAAAACCCAATTAATATCCATAGTCAGAGTAGGTACCTCGACTATAATGATAAGGTTGAAAATCTATTAAAGAAATTTGACAGATTGTGGTAGTTTGATGTGCTGGCGTCTGTACTTACGTGGACTGAGCCTTCCCTAGCCAAATGTCAAATAAAATTGACCATACTCTAGAAAGAGAAGGAACCAGTGGTTTCATAATTATAATCAAATTAACAGTTTCAATCAGAATTAACAGTTTTTCTCTTTGTCAATTTTACATATGACAGTTCTCCCCAATGCGCCCGCCCACCGCCACTTTCTCGTGTTTTGGCTGGGAAGAAGAAGTTCGATTGTGTCTTTGGTTTACACTGCCACAGACACAACCTATATCTTAGGTACAAGAAAGAGTAAGATTGTAACTGTTTTAGTGTTCCGTAGCCAAATGGCAAAAAAACGGAACCCTTATAGATTTGTCATGTCTCTCTGTCTGTCTCTGTCCATATGTCACAGGCACTTTTCTTGGAGAGTATAAGAGCTATCCTGTTGAAACTTGGTAAGTAGATGTATTATGGGAACCGCATTAGGTATCAACACAAAAAAAATATATTAGGGGTTCCCCAAAAAAAGTATCTATGGGTACCCCACACTCTTTAAAAATTATATTGAGGTTACTAATATCATTTTTTTCTTAACTGTTTTTTTTTTGAATACATCGTAAATCGTAAACCGCAATTTACCTTTCAAAGTTACAACCAACTACAAGAACTTTTATATTATGTTACTTGCTGCTACGGAACCCTTTATGGCCGAGTCCGACTCGCCGACTCTATGGATTAACTTTGGCATAACTTTACTTAACAATTTATTGATAAGGAACGTAGAGTTTAAGTAACAGGAATGAGGAATCATAAATACATCTAATATTTCAACCGCATTGCTAAGATATCTCTTAAGGACAAATAACTCAGTAATTGAAGGTCCATAGGGTCCAAGTTACTGTTTACTGTCAATACAGAGAGTCAAGGTCGACAACCTATCACTATAGCTGGTACAATTCCTTTGGTAATGTTTAATTGTTTAATTATAGAGATTCGAGAGCTAATAGCAAAACAACATCACGTGGAATAGTCTTGTTCTTCTTAAAATTATTTTAGCAATGTCTCCTGGTCGCGGGACTCACGAATTACCGTGACCCCGGGACGTAAAGGGCTATTGAAGGACACCGTGGATTTTAGTCAGTACGAGTCTGACAGTCCTTCCCGCTCTGCTCTGGGTGGGAGAACTCATTTGATGATTTTACCACGATAATAAAAAAACAATGTCTCCTACTTAAAGGTCTTTTTGTCGTTTATTGTAACCCAGAGCGAGAGGACGCATTGGATGATTTTATCACGTAGAGAAATGACAAATGTTGCGTATACCTGTCATAAGCTCACAAACTAGCACATAAGTTATATTTTATTTTAAATAGGTACTGCTTTTATATTTTTTGCTGTTGGTGTACCTTATATTAATAAATAACTCACGAAATTTTTAAATAACCTTTCCTCGGAGACTAAGATGATAAAAATAAAAATTCCACTTGCATAGGTTATACAGACACATAAAAAAAAACTACCAAGAATAATTTAAACCTGTTTTTGTCAATCGACACGTGTTTTTCGCGTAACCTCATTCATATTCATTACTCAGATGTACTGGTTTCTTTGACCTTCGATTTTCTAGTTACTTTATACATATAAGAGAATTAAAACGGGTATTTTTAAAATCGCTTAGATTTGAACAAACTTCTTTAAATTATTAATAGATTGCCCCGTTAGTCTGGTGGTCGCAAAGCGTGACTGCAGAGCATGAGGTTATTCGATGTCCAGGTCCGACGAAGTTTTATCACTTATGTTGGCCCGGAAACTGCCTGCTTCAGAGAAAACTCACCCATTTTGTTAGTGACATCACTACCAAAGGGGGTGACTTTAGGCGCTGGCCTCACAGAAAAGATGTAAGACGAAGACGGGGCGGAGACATTTGTCTCCACAGCGTCTCTTTCATACATTTTGTACAGAAGGGTCGCGACGCAAAACATACAGAAGAGACGCGTCGCGGGCGAAACGCTGGTACATCTGCGCCTGTCCGCGACGCATCCTTGTCTTACGTCTCTTCTGTGTGGCCAGCGCCTTACGCAGACGTTTGACTGTACGAAGGTAAGTCAGTCTTTTTAATTTCCTTCGGATGAGTTTCTCAGTCAGTTTGTTCTAAAAAAATATGTGTCCACGTCTTAGTTCTAAAAGATAATATGGACATGGCCAAAACAACTATTTATTAAAGAACTAGTGGATATGTCACGGCTAAAGGTAGGTGTGAACCTAAACTTAAGATTAGCCGGCTAAACCTAGGTTTATCTTCGACGAAATGTTAATGTTAGTTTGTTCTATCTTTAGCCGGCTAAACTTAGGTGTAGCTGCAGGTCCTTGGCTAAAAATGTAGAAGGAAATGGAAAAGGAAACAATGTAATAATGTTTACTATTTTGACACGAAAACTTTATTAAAAAATAATCACTTTCATTACACATGAGCGAGCGAAGCGAGCTCGGGACTCGCTGGCACCCCGACTCGGACAATTTAGGTTAGAAGAGGATGGCGGGGTCTGAAAGACCCCGCCATCCTCTTCGTGGTTATTTTTTTTTAAACCACCCAGAAGTAGGAGCCCCGCGAAGCGGGGCTCCGTCGACATGCTGGGAAGCGTGGACGCCCCGCGAAAGCAAGACCATTCCATTTCCTTCATTTTTAGCCAAGGACCTGCAGCTACACCTAAGTTTAGCCGGCTAAAGATAGAACAAACTAACATTAACATTTCGTCGAAGATAAACCTAGGTTTAGCCGGCTAATCTTAAGTTTAGGTTCACACCTACCTTTAGCCGTAACAGATATACTACCAAATCTCTTTGCAATCCCTTGTATTCGTGTCTTGGAGTATACTTGGGACTCCTGACGCCAAAAACATTTAGTTTTAATAAAATTAATGTGAGCTTTTTGCGCCTTGGAAAATATATTAATTCCAGAATAGATTAAGATCTTGTTTTATTAAATTTAATTTTTTGCTATTTATCACGTGTAATTAATTAAAGGTTTTACTCAGTCTAGATTTTAGAATCAGTTTTTTTGTCACTTCATTTTATGTAAAGCAATTCATTTAATTAGCTTATTTTCTGAAAAAGTTCACATAAGAACTGTTTAAAGTAATTCACTGGTATTTCCTATATATGTTTTTGATTCATCATCCCAAAATAAATAAAGTTAAGCAATTATTTTAACAAGACGCAAACTAGTTTTCGTAACCGCTATCTCAGTGACTAACAAGAGTAAATAAAAGACGTAATTCTTAGCTGTTATGCGAAAATGAACACAATACAAACGCCGGAAAACATGAAATGTTTGGCTAATGGCGTAATGTGGAATAATGGGTAGTTATTAAAGCTATCGCAGAAGTATTAAAAATGTTCCCAAGGAAGTCGCGTGTTCCGTATATAATTAACCCTATTAGTTTTCCATCAGGACACAATCGAGGACACGGACTTGCAAATCCTTGGGGACATGTACCCCCTGCTTTAGACCCTTCGTACACAAGGCGACACAAGTCTCCGATAGACGCGTGGCTGTGTACTGTAGAGGTTTTACTGTGAGAGCTAACCTCAAATACTCTTTATAAGCACTGGCTAAATAAGAGATAGAATTGTCTTGTTCCTCCCAGTAAGAAAAAAATAATTGTAAAAGTGTGCGTGTCATTGCATTGAATACATTCGTAAAACTAATATTCGTTTTTATTAAAAGATCCCCCTCTTACACTACGAAACTCTATTGGATTTGGATTGCTTGGCTTAGGCTGCTACAGGAGTGGAATTCAGCGGTGCTAAACTGCGGGGAGTGGAGAAACGGAGAAATATTAACCAATCCAATAGGATTTCACCACTGAAGAAGAGGTTTAGTGCAACCCTATTGCTTAATATTTCTCCGTTTCTCCACTCGTCTCGCTAATCATTTGTTACAATCACAGCAGACTTCCTTGCTATATTTTGGTAAGGAATGCGAATGCTGCATTCCCGTGCGATGGGCTGCGATTTAACTTTTATCTGCAGTTAACACAGAGTGGTTGTTTCCATGCAAATTGTTATTTTTGGGATTCGTTTTAACAGCTAGCCTATTATCATTGTATAAATATTATTGTCAAAGGGTGCTGTTATAGGTATACTTGCTTTGGCTCACATTAGAACGATACACGGATACAAAGAAAATCAGCAACCCCCTTCGCAAGGACGACACGCATGAAGTGTACCACATTTCGGCGTCGAGGGACTGTGTAACAGGTTACTATGGCTCTGGAACACAAAGGGCAACTGAAGGAAGGTCGACTTTTAACCAGTACGAGTCTGGCAGTCCCCTCCGCTCCGCCTAGAATGGGGAAGACGCATTTGATGATGTTATCAAACAAAAAAAGTAAGGCTGCTGTTGTACCTAACTGTTGCTAAAACCTGGACTTCAACTGATCGTGTAAGTTGGTTCTCAACGTTCATCTCATCAGATATGCTATCACTAAATCAATGTCCACACTGTAAATATGTCTGCGTTTAGACCCACAAATTGCAAATCAATTTAAATTGCTAATTAATTCGTTGTAAAGCGTTTCTGCATAAACACAAGCTTCATCATTAGTTCATGTGTAAAATGAATAATGTTTACTCAATTACTCATACTAAATAATCACGGAAATGTTAAACAAAATTTCTGCCAAGGCTGCTATAAACGGGAACTTGGCTAGCTTACCCGTTTTTTTATGTAATAAAAAAGGTTCGGATCTAGTCGTAAACTATGAATTTGGTCCTATTCAGGAACTATAGATAGGATATTTTGAAGGTTGAGCGGCAACAACCAATCACATGCTTGAGTACGAAGCTTTGAAAATCTCCAGAATAATGAAAAATTTGAAGCTAAGCGTATATCTACGTGACTTTTATTGTTGCTAAGAGAGAAATATGAGACCATTGTCGAGATTAAAAGAAGAGCTATCTAGAAGCTTTGAAACATTTGCTAAATAAATTCAAAAGTTAGCTCGATGAAGGGTTTATTCTTCAACTTAAACCTATTTCTATTCTACGTGACGTTTTATTCTAAGATAAGTACATTAGTTCAGATTAGAAGAAAAGTTTGCCAATATAACAGAATTTCTCGTAAATCTAAAAAAATTGTGATATGAAATTAATTTATTACTTTTTTCTCACAGTACCAAAGGTTGGTCTTATATTTAAAATTCGGAGTACCTACTCAGCGTGTTCATGTCATACGAATAATAAGGATATAAAATAAAATACCAAAAGACGCTAACGAGACGTCAAGGAGAAATCGTGATATTCGTGATCGTCCCATTTCTCTCGATACCAGCACAAAACATTACGTGAGTTGTAATCAAATATGTTACAACTAGAGCTTAGGGACATATATTTATGAGGCAGGCGGATTGTATAAATCGCCTTATTAAGTACATTACCGCTAGCCGTTTTGTATTGCAGCTGGTCAACGATTAGCCGGATCGTCATTGCGGGACGTTCTAAAATATGACGGCTCACGTTTAGCATCATTGTGAGCTGTCAGAATGTGCAATTCGAAAAAAAAAACACGGGTCCTAGTAGACGGAGCCCCGCTGGACGGGGCTTCAATTTCCGCCTGCAAGATTAAATAGAACCTGACCAAACCGAACCTCGGGATTCTCAAAAGT
Source organism: Agrotis puta (assembly GCA_943136025.2). Classification (NCBI taxonomy): domain Eukaryota; kingdom Metazoa; phylum Arthropoda; class Insecta; order Lepidoptera; family Noctuidae; genus Agrotis; species Agrotis puta. The sequence continues at coordinate 5,364,189 of OW964168.2, forward strand.
TTGGTCAGCTGTTTTAGAAAACGGCCCACCCGTAATTAATACAATCCGACTGCGCGCATCGCCCGCTACAAATCGAAATTATCCCACGAGAAACTAAAACCGGGATAAAAACTATCCCATGTGTTAATCTAGGTTGTAAACTGTTTACCAATCCGTTGAGTAATTTTTGCGTGAAAGACTAATATTAGTAAGATGCCTTTGCGTCGAGTTAGGTATTAAGTCGAGAATATTCATGACGATTGCCTTACTTCGTAGACTTTCTTAGTCTCAACGTTCATAGAGCTCTAAAGTTAGTAATTCATCTAGATTTCTAGTACTAATTAATATATTCGTTTACTTTAGTCTTTAGTTGTTGGTAGATGAAAGTTTGGTTCTTCACGTGTCTGTTTGGTTAGAAAGAAACTTACTTGGAAAGTCGAAATGAACTTTCAAACAAGAATACTTTGAATTTATTCAGAAGTAAGTAAATAATGACGTAGAAGAGTAAGACACGAGCATTTACAAATCAAGTAAAGAATATTTTTGTAATTATAATAGATATACAGAAGCATCGTGGAAACTGAAATTAATGAGGATATCCCTTTGCCCAGCAGTGGGATGATGTAGGCTAACAGTATGAGTATCAGCATAGATTCCATTTTTTGGTTGAAACCCCTAGACGGGTTTCGCCCAGGAATAATACGCCTGGGTTGCTGTAGATGGTCCCATCTAATAAAGGTAACCCTAGAACGTAAAGGGCAAACAAAAGAAAAATAAAAATGTTAAAGGATAATGTTAATATCCAAATTATGGAGCTGAAATAGACCACTAAATATACGCTAGAAAACCCTCGGGAATTTAGATTGACGTCCGATTTTATTGGCAATAAACTTTCGAACACAACCGCGGCCGCGAGAAAACAATTCTCGCGACGCATGTTTCCAAGATTATCCTTTTATGGATTTTATGTTTATGATCAAAGAATAAACCCTAAATATTCACTAATATAAAATGAAATCATGGTTTAAAATTCAAGATTGATGTTGAAATAATATAAAATTAATGGAATGTCATTCTTAAAATTATACATAAAAATACGAAATTTTACAAGTGCCTAATAAACAACTAAACGAATTAACCAAGCATGCATAATAATTATTATACTAATAAATCCGGAAGCTGTCATAAGACATGAACGCTTGTAGCTTATTATGTATTTAAGATTTTAAAACATGTTAAATACCTATATCTCCTCTCTTCTATTTAGTAGTTAAAATCTTTTTTCAATTAAGTACAGGTTCTTTTTTAAGAATCTTTCGCAAGTAAAAGAAAAGCGAAGGAGTACCTTTCGCTTTTCTTTTACTTGCGAAAGCGAACTTTACTTGTGTAACGAATGTAAGTTGTGGGGTTCTGTAGTACTACAGAGAGTTTATGTATAGTTTTTTTTTTTTAATTTATTCATCAACTTAACCTATCATTACAGGGCAGTTTGTCCTAATGCGACAGGTCAGAATTTAAACTAAAAACTAAAATAAACTATATTACACTTACAGTAACTAAAATTAGAAAATATAACTTATAGAGTAATTATATATAACACAATCAAATTAAAACAAAAAACATAGCAAAAAAATGTCAATAATATTGTAAACTATTAAAACATAAACACATAGTACTTGACCTTATCATTAATTCTTTTTCTTGTAACATAATACAAATAGTAATGCCCTTGCGAATTCACCCAGAGAACATGTTAAAACATCGATCTGAGTTTGTAGGTAATTGATGGTTCGGATACCTCTGGTAAGGTGCCAACAGGTCAACTTACCCCAATCTCTCAAATGTTCCCTGTCATAAATGAATCTTGTATTGATAAATTGAAAATGTAGTAAGAGACAGATTGGGAAAGTTAGGTGTGATGGCGTCTGTACTTGTAAAACGTAAGCCATTAAAACTAAATTAATTTATCCTGTCACTCTGTCGTCTCGCAGAAACGCATGTATTTTTCATCATCTGAAACGCACAGTACTAAGCAGTTACTAATATCATTAAACAAACAGCAAAGCGTCACGCTAAATAACTCCAGTTCAATGTAGCTCAAGCTACCGTTAGAGATATCAAAACAAATGATCCATTTTACTACCGAACGCTTATCGCAGTCACAAAAGCCAGCTATAATTTACCGGACTTTATCTTTGGAGAGGCATTAGGATACGATGTTAGAATTCGTGGTAAAAACACCAGCTACAAATCAGCAAATCAAAATGGCTGTTGAAATCCCAAAAGTGTGGGTCAGGAGAGGTACAGGTTTTTGGATTTGTTTGTAGAAAGTAATCTCTGGAATGGTTGAGGAATTTCCATTTTCGATTCAGTAGTAACCGAACCATATATGGAAATTCCTTTACATACCAGAAGAAAGTTCGGGCTAAGGGCTTCTTGAGTGACATACTTAGACAATTAGTTTTGATAATCCGCACGAACGAAGTCGCGAGCATAGTGTTTTGAAATATTTCCAAGAAATCAGTCAACCATTATTTAACAAAACGAGAATCAAGGCAATTATATAATTTATAAATAATCACTCCAAACTGCAGACCTTTATGGAGAAGAACTGGTAGATATCAATGGACACTCTTTTAAATAAATAAAAAATCATTGAATGGTATTTATTTATTGAACTTTGATGGTCATTATTATTACAAAACTGGTTTTTCTCGTAAATTTTATAACACTGCGGTGGTCAAATCCAAAAGCTTGGATAAAAGTTACGAATCTTTTATTATTGCCGTATTCAACATAATAAGAGCACACCAACAGTACAAGCTAGTGAGCTTGTACTGTCGGAATGAAAAATAGGGATATGCTCTATTACGATCCAGCGCATGGTTATCCAGCTACTGATCAATGTTTGCAAAAAAAACCAGCATTTGTAAACATGCTTCAATCCAGTGCAACAATCCATCCAATTGCAGCGCCGCCGCATGAACTGACACGTTCTCATTTTCAATCCAGTCACGCTGCATCCAGCTACTGGATTAATGTAAATCAGCCTTTATTCTATAACAAAACCGCAGACGTGCATAACAAAGTTTCCCCACCTTAAAACTGAGTAGACTGTACGATAATACCAGTTGTTTGAGATATTGTCTGCAACCTGTAGTCTTGAGACGGCTGAGGTCAAAGTTCGGGGAACTGTTCGCGGTATACAAACTTATGTAACACGTTATATCACTACTAAAGCTAAGTTAGCGTGTTAAAACCGACTTTAGACCGGTCCGATTCTTTATGTATGATACATAAATTAACAATACATCGTTCTTTCTAGAATGTTTTAATACGAGTGTTATTTATTTTCACAATATTATTGCTCATTTTGTTTGTATCCGAAAATAAACGAAATGACCATATTATTTCCACAATTTGCTCATTTCGTTTAGTATTTATTTTATTATGTTGTTTTTATTAAAGTTTTTTTTCTTTTTTTTTTTCTTGGTGTACTTGTATAGTTTTCTTTGGTTTTATCATTTTGTTGTGTGTACTCGTTGCTTGTGCCGAATTAATGTATTATCTTTCTTTATTATTTACTTACTTTAACAATTAGCCTCTATTGTCACGCTACTAGGAATCTCGTAAAAATATTCAAATTGCCAAGAAAATTTACAAGTATTTTGATTAAGGTTATCCACAAAATCGGCAATATTTTTGGAAAGTTCTTGATATAGTAACTCCGTAAATTCCAACTTTTAGAAAGGATTTAATACTCATTAACGTACTAGTCTTAATGTTCTATTACTGTCTCTTTTATCTTGGCCGCCAGCTGAACATTTTACGCCACCGCGTCAGCTGTTAATCGATGCGGAGGCCTTAGCACGAATTTTCTCCTATTTGTGGCGTAAAGTAAACGGGAACTTTGACGTATAATGAATAAGATTAGTTTGTCGTTAGGGCGGGAGGGACTGTCAGACTTGTACTGACTAAAATCCACGGTGTCCTTCAATAGCCCTTTACGTACTAGGGTCACGGTAATCCCTTGGTCCCGCGACCCCAGCAGGCTTTGGCCCTCTACAGGCCCCGTCATTATGCTAACACTCTTTGAGGCGCGCGTGGAACACAACGCGCCGTCGACCCGGGCATGGTCCATGGTCGGACAGCGAGTCGCCCATTACTCGCTGCCCGCATGCCCGCGCCTACGGTGGCCGGAGATCGTCCTGCGGTCGTTCATACCCTAAGGCGCTATTTAATTTTCCATAAAATGTACGTTGTAATATTTCAAGAATACACTGTACGGCCAAATATGACGACACGGTTAGCGCAGTGGCTGAGCGATTGGACTGCGTGTCGCGGGTTCATTTCCCGCACGGAGCAAATATTTGTATGATCTACAAGTAGTTGTTCCGAGTCTGGGCGTTTGTAAATGTGAGTTTATATGTTTGTAAACGCACCCACAGCACAAGATAAATTCCTCGTGTGGGGCAAGGTTTAAAAAAAAAGTGTAGAGTTTATGCTCGGATCCTGTCGAACTGATTAGTTGACGTTTTACGAACGTGTGCCATTTGTCGTCATCGCATCGGTAACTTTGTGATAATGCGGGTAGCATTAACACTTTGTTTCACTATGGTATCTATCTGACTTATATCTGGAGTTGTAGACGTCATAACTTCTTATATGATCGGAAACATTATTTTCTTTGTTCTTAACTTCATATAAACATGATTACATATTATGTCTCTGCGCTATGGAAAAATAACATACCTTCATCGTTCATTTTTACTCGCGAATTTGTAAATAAAGTACGTACCAATTTTGTTTATAGGTGGAGTGCAGCTCATCCTTGTTTTTTTTTTTTGTGCATTGAAATCCTTGTAAATAATGGAATTTTGTTAGCCGGCTCATAAGTTCTTCCCTGCTTTGTGCCATTTGTCAGTATTTAATGGGCTGAAGGTCGAAAACACATTTAAACTTCGTATTCTACAACATTTAACTCGCTTTATCGTCCCGATAAGAATATTTATTTTTCTACGCATATTTATTTTACTCGCCGTCTGGTAGGTGTTTGTGTAAGTTATTCTGATTTTGTGACGAATCCATTTTAAAAATATGCGGAACTGTATGCCTATTTTATGTTCGAATAAGCTGCATGAATGTACTTATCGTTTTTAAGAATTTAAGTGTAGTGACGGGGCCTGTAGAGGGCCAAAGCCTGCCGAGGTCGCGGGACTCTGAAATTACCGTAACCCCGGTACATAAGGGGCTATTGAAGGACACCGTGGATTTTAGTTAGTCAAGTCTGACAGTCTCTCCCGCCCTGCCCTGGGTGGGAGGACTCATTTGATGATTTTACCACCCAAAAAAAAAAAAGAAAAAAAGTATTTAAGTGTAGTCATCAGCCTATAATGTTCCCTTTGCTGGGACACTGGCCTCCTCTCTGTGACAAGGAATGGACCATAACCATAATCCACCACGTGGACCCAGTGCTGTTTGGTAGATGTCACATGTCTTCGAATTTTTGGTCGTAGGATATTTGGTTTCCTCACGATGTTTTGAGAGCAGTGGTGATGAAATAAATTACGCAATGTGTCTGGCTTATTTGAAAACCTCGACCTAACTCGTCCTAAAAGTCGGGACACCACTGGTCTTATGTACTGGAGTCAGTAATAGCTAGGAATCAGAATTTGTGTCCGATTGACGTCAATATAGGTACTCGCTCACAATCACATCATCATCATCTTCCTTCGCTTCCCATTTTACTTGGGGTCGGCGCAACACGTTTTTTTCTTCCATTCTCTTCTATCAAAATTTAAATAAATAAATAAATCCATCCATCTTTTCTTTGGCCTTCCTCTCCATCTATGAGTGACTAAGAGAATGATGAGATTGTCTCGCTCACAATCACATGGGACAAAATAATGGATGTCATATATTATATTTTTATCAAATAAATAAATAATTGGAGATTTGTGACACCCGTCGCATCTCCAGGTGCCTCACCGCTTAACCCATCGAGGATTACAGACGTCATGATTCTATTTTTAAAATCCACTTTTAAATGTCTTTTATTTTTTGGGAGCACTATTCGCTTAAACTATATGTCATCGTCCGGTCCCAAAAGGGTTGTAGCTATTATAAAAATAACTGTGTGGGTTGCGGCTATTCAGCATTTTAATTAAATGTATATTTAGTAGTAGGTACTAGAATTTTCATAAATAAAATTAAAATGTCAATTTCACATTTCGCTTAGAGCTGCTATGTACCCTACTAAAGCCAGTGGTCTTATAAAAGACCAAAAACAGGGGGCCATTTAGAAAACCATAATATGAATTGCGATAAAATTATTCTATTCTATTTTACGTATTATATCTATAATATAATATAAAACCATTAACACGCGAAAAATTACATGAATTTCATACATGATTCTTAAGAATAAGAATTAGAAAAGAAAAAACTTCCACATCTTCCGACAAAAGTTACAAGAACCTCGGCAATCGCGTTTTTTTATATTTATTTTCAACCATAAATAGACTTCTTTGTTTATGATCTTGAAAAAACATGACAAGCAGGATAGTTTTTTCCTAGTTCCGCATACCTCTGCATTTAACACGTTTTGCAGTTGCACTGAGAACATTTTTATAAATGTGTGTCCGATTCAACCTCGAATGTGAAAGGTGTTGCCAATGCAGATAAAATTGATAATAGCACGCTTTACAGCGATTTATCGAGACGTTATGGATTTTTCAAAATTGGAAAAGTGTTACGAAGGCAATCTATCATTGCAACACTCATAAATTTTGTTTCTGAAGTAAACAAGTACACCATTAGGACCTATTCTTACATGGAACATCCATTTTAGTTTTCTGCATAAGTGACTTCATTGATCAATCAATTGAAATATGAATGAAGTACCATACCGAAATGATTATCCTTACCTACTTAACGTCACATTTATCAATCCAATAATAATAGAATTGAAGTACAATAAAGTTATTGTTTCCAAAGACAATGACAGACGACTACATGAATAAAGAGCGAAGAATTTGAGAGCTTGATTAAAATTTTATTACGTTATTCTGTTTTGTTTAGATGTCTTGGAATTTGACTTGTTCGATGGTGCATGTGAATTCGAGAAAGGCATTTGAGCCCATAACTTTTCACTTAATGGGTTCCCTTTTTTCGAGCTTCTACCATTTCTTTGAAGTAACGACCAAAATCACCATTGATTTCTATAAAACGACGCATCAGTCTCACAAATGAACCGATTTCTCGTAACAGGACCTTTAAAATAGTAATTGGGTCACAACCTAATTAGGTCGTAGCCAATTCGACACCCGTGTCGAACATCTTATGGTTCCCATCGAATTAATTTTACCACAGGGAGTTTTCTTAACGACATAAGCCATGAGGCCCATGAATGAGGGGAAAATTTCAGTGTCCTCAGAACTTTGTTTACCCCCGAAGATTTTATGGTCTGCTTTCATGGTATTTTTCTTGATAAAGTTTTTTGTTGTTTCTGTGTTCCGTTAATCGAATGACTCAAATTGATTATATTGTGTGTTAGGCAGTTGATTGGTTTTTGTTATCATTTGCCCACGTACTATGTCTACGTCATTTCTGGTAATTTTATTGATGAGAGTTTGTTTATTAGTTGAAGCTGTGATCTTTCCCTTCTGTTTGCCTTCATTGATTTAGTTTTCTTTCGATGAATCCAGTTCTACTGATTTCTTGGTGAATTGAATTTGTCTGCGTTTGTCATTATGTCGGCTTCACTACTAGACATACGTTTTCTTTATGTCTCGTACAATAGGATATTTAACTGAAAAAATCTAATTTGTCTGTCAGTTAGATATCAAAAAATGTAAGACCCGTATTTTTTCTTTTGTTATGTAAACTTTTTGTAATTTCTCTGCCTTTGTCAGTATGTCGACTTCACTACCAGTCATAGTTTCATTATTATCTCGTATAATAGGGTATTTAACTGAAAAATAAATCTAATTAGTCCGTCAGTTAGATATCAAAATGTATTTATTTTATTTTTCTTTGTAACGTAAACCAAAATTGACTAAGAAGATACGACACTTTTAAAATAAACAATACGTCACAATTTAATACAATTTTTACTAAGTTTTGACATCACGAGCGCCCACTGTCGAGTATTAATGCGTTATACCTATGTTTGTAAATATTCATTGATTTAAAAAAAAAGAAAAAATGCGTGTCCATGATTTTTCAAAATTCTAAATGAAGGACTAATTAGATTTGGTTTATTGATGCCGTCCTCGTCAACATGCCTATTGGTTTATTGTTTTCGTTTGAAATAAAGCTGTTCTGTTTATCATTTACCATTATTAATATTCCTTTTTTTTTTCGTGGTAAAGTCATCAAATGAGTCTTGCCGTCCATTACTGTTAGACTCGTACTGACTATAATCCACGGTGTCCTTCAATAGCCCTTTACGTACCGGTGTCACGGTAATTTGTGAGTACTGCAACCCCGGCAGGCTTTGGCCCTCTACAGGCCCCGTCACTACACTATGCTGACACTCCTTGAGGCGCGCGTGGAACACAACGCGCCGTCGACCTATTATTATTGTTCCTAAGTTAATTATAAACGCCTTTTATTACAAAATGTCTGGCGTATTTGGGACATAAGTCACGGTCATGCCGCTATGTTTTAATGCTTATCTTTCTAGTGTTTTTCTAAAGGACATATTTGCCATAATTTCGTTTTTATCGATAGTAAAACACTTGGTTGAATTTCATGCTATGATAGACACAAAAAAAAAGTTTATTGGTTTATTGTCTTGGACTGTGTTCTTTCTGCTAAAACTGTTGTTAATAGCAACTTTCAAGTCTTTATTCTTATCTTAAAATAGATCGGGGCCGTCAGAAAGAGATGGCCAACTCGACACTTTTTTTATCTTGGTAAAATCATCAAACGAGTCTTGCCGTCCATTACTGTCAGACTGGTACTGACTAAAATCCACGGTGTTCCTTCAATAGCTCTTTACGTGCCAAAACTTAAAAGTACAAAGGCACTGCTTATTTCATTAGAAATTTCTACCAGCAGACCTGCGACGTATATAATATTCTTACATATAATATTCTTTTATGATTTTCTTTTAAAATTTAAACAAACTTTTAAACTTTCACTATCGCCATTATACCCGTAATCGTATTCTGCATCCGTTACATGAAAACGTCGTCTAGAATGTAAAAGCTTGTGTATGGAATAAATAATGCTTTTAAGTATAAAAGTGGTCGCCGCAATCTACATACTAAATCAGTTGACCGTTCAGGGGCTCTAAAACGGCCGTTATAAGCAATTCATCGAAAAGTGAAGCTTTTCGTGAATTCTAGCAAGATAATTTGCGTTTCTTCTAATATTGGTAACAATGATATTTGTACATAAACTTAGCATTAACTGCTGTAAATTGCTATACTCTCTAGAAAGAGAAATAAAATATTTTATTGTAGGACCATATATATCTTTCCTTAACATTACTAAAACTATTATTGACGACAAGATTAGCGCAGTGGCTGAGCGATTGGACTGCTGCGCTGCTTGTCGCGGGTTCGATTCCCGCACGGAGCAAATATTTGTATGATCTGCAAGTAGTTGTTCCGGGTCTAGGTGTCTGTGTGTGTGAGTTTCTATGCCTTTATTTTATTCTTTATTCCCGGCTATGGAGTCTGTATGTCCAGCTACAACTTTGGAATCTTTAAGTCAATAGCAAATAGGTTACTTCCAGACAAGCGTGGTTCACCGTTGACCAACAGGCGAAATAGTGATCAAACGCGAACCTATCTACACTAATATTATAAAGCTGAAGAGTTGTTAAGTTGAACGCGCTAATCTCAAGAACGACTGTTCGAATTGAACAATCCTTTTTGTGTTGGATAGTCTATTTATCGAGGAAGGCAGCGGGGGAAACGGATAACAGCTAGTCGCTAAATAATAAAAAAACCGGCCAAGTGCGAGTCGGACTCGCGCACCGAGGGTTCCGTACAAACCTGCAAGGTTTACAAAGTTCGTTCATTACGACAATCGAGTCATAACTATGGTATTTTTATTGCAAAATGAAATTCATAACATTACAATGGGGAAAGATGGAGGAGCATAAATTTAAGACAAAGATCTCTTTATCGTTAACTGTCATTCTAGTCCAGGTAATTACTGCGCCGACAATTAGATCTAAGTATTTGATATGAATTTCAACTTGATAGCTCTACGCGTTCATGAGGAAAAAAGTAATAAGTTTATATATTTTGTAATGTAACTAAAAATTTAAGGTTTTCGGAATTTTTCCTTTATGTGTGCTATAAAACGTTGCTTCATGCCAAATTTCAAGATTCTAGGTCGACTGGAAGTACCCTTTAGGTTTTGATTCCCTTGCGAGTACTTGCGAGTTTCAAAATATGCAGCTTAAATTGCTGTTTCTTTTGATTGCGTTGACATAGAAGTTTGATTTTGTTACAGCTTAAAGGTATTATAGACCTGAGTATTTGGTATGAATTTCAATTTAATATCTCTACGCGTTTATGAGGAAATGTGTAGTAAGTTTAAAATTATTAAAAAATATATATTATGTGATGTAACTAAAAATTTATGGTTTTCGTAATTTTTTCTTTATCTATGCTATAAGACGTTGCTTCGTACCAAATTTCAAGATTCTGAGTTCACGGGAAGCACCCTGTAGGTTTTGATTCCCTTGCAAGTGTCGAAAATTTGCGGCATAAACGGCTGTATCTTTTGATTGCGTTGGCTTAGAAGTTTGATTTTTTCACAGATTCAAGGGACAGTAGACCTGAGTAATTGATATAAATTTCAGCTTCATACCTCCACGCGTTCCTGAGAAAAAGGGTCTTGACAGACGGACGGACAGACGGACAACAAAGTGATCCTATAAGGGTTCCGTTTTTTTCCTTTTGAGGTACGGAACCCTAAAAAGAACTTACTCAGTATCACATTTTAGGATAGGATACAAAACGACTGGTGATCAATGTTGACCTATCCAATCAATAGCCCTTTGTGTTTTGCCAGGACTGCGCCACTTAATCCTGGGTCATCGTCGGGATATATGGGGTCAATCCGGGATAAAACGAGGCTTATACATTTTCCACTGAGACTTTTTTATTGGAACTTGTATAGAACCCCAAGCGAACCATTAATTTGGAAGCTCGAACACAAGATATGTCTAAAACTCTTAACAGGTCCTTCGTGGGACATGAGATTGTCTAAGCAGATTACCCTGGAAGGTAAAGGGCAATTGAAGGAATACGGTGAATTTTAGTCAGTAGAAGTTTGACAGTTCGTTCCGCTCTACCCAGGGCGAGAGGACGTTGTTGGATGATTTTACTACCTAAAAAAAAAGGTTATGTTACTATTACTGTCAGCCTGTGTCATACCATTGCTGCGCAAAGACTTTCCATGACTTCCAACAATTTCGATCTAGGGCTGCAATTCGGTCGTGGGACTGTACGAATTACCGTGACCCCGGAACGTAAAGGGCTATTGAAGGACACCGTGAATTTTAGTCAGTACGAGTCCGACAGTCCCTCCGCTCTGCTTTGGGTGAGAGGCCTCATTTGCTGACTTTACAACGAAAAAAAAAAATGGCTGCAATTCGTTCTAAATGACACATTTACATGGCTGCAATCTATTATATATGGATATATTGCGTCAGAAGTTCTCCAGTCAAGCAGTATCGTCTATCGGCACCTGTCTGCGAAATTTCACCGCTTTAATTAACACATTCATGAGAAATGTTCGGGGATATACACACACAGAACTGTGACGTTCTAATTACTATAATTGAACCTACGATACAGCCTACACTTGACTTGTTATATACCGCTATGTTTGTGGGTAGGCACCGTTATTTTACTTAGGTTTTTGTTTACCGGTTATTGTGTAAAATAGGTAGTATGTACTGGACTTTATTAAAGACCTTGACCACTCATTTTGGACGGCACGGTCGGCGCAGTGGTTGAGTGATATCATGACGTCTTGCACGAGAGAGACAGAGTCAGAGAGAGTCTTGAAAGAGAGGAACTCGTGGCTAAATAATTACAGCCGCACAGGCCAATCTTCCGGGTTCTTGGTCTGTGGATGGGTGACCATCTGTCATAGCGAGTTTCCTCAAGTGACTCAGAAAGCGCGTAAAATCGTTGGTCCCGGCTGTCATTTATAGATCTTTGACAATCGTTACTATTAGTCAGAAGCTGTAAAAGTCTGACAACCAATCTTACCATGGGGTATCGAATAACCCAGTAACTAGGTTGTGGAGGTCCGATCAGGCAGTCGCTCCATGTAAAATACTGATATTCTGCTGCATCTGGTTCGACTGGAAGAAGACACCAATATAGTTGGAAAAAGGCTAGGCAGAGCATGATGAGGAACTCTTCATGCGTTCTCAAGTGGGAACCTCCCAGCAGTCATCGATTTCACTTCATATCCACTTAAGTACATGTAATAAAGTACCTATTTACTATGATATCTTAACTGTTGGCACCTACTCCACTATTTGTATTAGTAATCTATACTAAGATTATTAAACTAGGTTTTTCCTCTTTTTTCCCTCTTCTATAGACTATAACATTCTCTAGGTTCTCATTTATCTCTATACCAAAATTCATAACAAAAAACACATTTTTTCATTTATAATATTAGTTATGACTAGCGACCGGCCCCGGCTTCGCACGGGTGGACATTTATTTTTTAAGCTCTCTGAAAAAAAAAATCCGGGATAAAATATAGCCTATACGGATTCGGAAGAATCCCTCTAAGTAATGGTAAAAGAAATTTTGAAATCGGTCCAGTAGTTTTTGAGCCTATTCAATACAAACATACAAAAATACAAAGGTTTCCTCTTTATAATATTAGTATAGAAGTATAGATATAGATATAGATGAAACTGTCAACCTACAACAGCTGAACGAATTATGTTATCCATTAGACCATGAACTGAATTGGGATATGAAATGTATCCTCTTTACATAGCCGTAGGATGATCTCCGACCCTCATGAGGATGAAATCTAGTGCTTACTGAAATTACCTGAATATTACAAAAGAACCTTTTGTCCCTTCTCAAAGAAGAGACAGACAGTCAATAAGAGATTTGTCTCGCAGATTGTGCCTGAATATCGTTCACAATGATAGGTAATTGTAGGCTGTATTGAAAAGATGTGCGCTCTGGTGCTTCAGCTATTATTTGTTTATTGTGTCCAGTAGCAGTGTCGTAGCTAGGCGGGGGCGAATCGAAGAAGTAACGAAAATTGGTATTAGAGCTTTTTCGATCCAAGACGGTTTTTTATAACTGCTATATGTTATTAGCTTTTGCACTCAAGGCGTCGGCGCCGAGTCGTCATAAAAGAAAAGGGCCTCGTAGCTGCGTTTTGCCCCGTCCCAGATTCGGTCTCGCTAAGCTACTGACCTACTGGACTGCTATAGGCTAATAATGTTAATGAATTTGAAGATTATAAAACTAGGGTTTTCATTGATGCATAATATGCATCAAGTACTAGCTTTTGTCAAGTGGTGGAGTACCATTGTAATACTCGTATTTCGAGTGTGTCATGCCATTATGTGTGTAGAATTCTGTAGGATTGGAAAACCAGTGAATCACTGTTTTGCATATCTTTCGTTTAAAAAGCTGGCTTTCCACGGTACGTGTTTCTGCGGATGACTACGAACATCCACGCACCGCACACAGGGCTCTTTCTCTTCTACGTACGGTCTTGTTTGAGCTACCATAGACACACGACGATACTCTTGCCATGGTGCGTCGGTGCGGGCTAGTCCGCATGCCTCCGCAATATCACACAACGTGGGAAGCTAGCTTTAGTCGCATGTAAGATATGAATTAGTGGGTAAGGTAAGTGTTATTGCTAAATGCAATTTCCATTCATGTCTGAATGGCTGTTCACGGTTGACTACTTACGACTAGTGATGTAACGAATATTCTTGTTCGCAAATATTCGCATGTTTTTTGATATTTGCATTCGCATTGGCATCCGCATGAATCGATGCTAGTGTATGCGAATATTTCAGAAAAACAATTTTTGAATTTACTAATATGATTTGAATATGGAAACTATGTAAAGGGTGATTTATAATTCGATGCGATCCTTGAAATTGGTGATACTAGACCTTATTTGCAACAATTTTAATCCCGACAACAGGGGGGGACAAACTGACTGGTTTTGGAGATACCAAACTTTAAAGATTTTTCGAAAAATGTCCACCTCTCCCTCATTAAGTGCTTATTGTTAGAAATTAACGATGGTCCCCACTTAGAATTTCATACTTTTCTGATAGAATATGAACGACTGAATCTAGTGAATACAAATTTGTTTTAAAACTAGTCACGTTTTGGGAAATTAAGTGTCACTAAGTTTATGTTTTGATGTTTTCTGGAAACTTCCCTTGTCTTTCAAAGCATATTTCTCAAAATAAATGCATGATACTTCGTTGGTAAATTACAGAAGAAACTTTCTTATCTCATTACCTTTCTAAAATGGTGCCACGGTACCTACTTTTAGTTAGTACCCTACCAGAAAAACAGGGTTGTTACTGACAAGCTAGAAAATCAACGGACATATCTTTTTCTGATTTTTGGCGAAACTGCTATCTAATAAATAAATATATAAATATAAAATAAAATAAATCTTTTTTGTGTTGGATAGCCCATTTATCGAGGAAGACTTTGGCCTAAATAACATCGCACTACGACTAAAAGAAGCCGAGCAGCAGGTGCAACCGCGGGGAACACTAGTCAGAGAATAAATACCTATGTACAACTTAGGGCGCGTTCCCACTATATCGTAACGACTAATTTATCATTTATAAATTTATAAATTGTGTCGTTCTAAATGTGAACACCTCCATTTAAACATATAAGCCACGACACTTAAAACTACGCGATTATCTGTCGTCACGACACGGTGGGAACGCGCCCTTATCCGGTAACCCAATTCGTTGGTAACACGGTACAATACGACGAACGTGTCGTATTAAATATCAAAATTAACAGTACACAACGGCCTCCAGTTACATTGGACTTTCGCTTTTAATAACCTCACGTACTCTAAAAGTTAAAACGAATAACTTGTACCTACCCGTACTGTATAATAATTAAGTTACAACGTTACTTTAAAAAAGAAAATTTTGGCTACTAAAATTACTTTAGTCCTAAAATAATTTTAGTAGCCAAAATTTTCTTTTGACTGTGACTGACTTCAAAAACTTATGCATAATTTATTAGCTTATTTGAATCATATTATTTTGCATTTATAAATAATTTCATAATTATAACGATAGTCATAGAGCACAGACACTTACAATACACAGCGTGGATTTTAGTCTATTTTAGTACGACTCTGAGAGTCCCTGCCGTTCTGCCCTGGGTGTTTCTTGACCCTCATTTGATGATTTTACCACAATAAAAAAAATGTCATGTGTCACCTCGAATCAGCCATCAAATTACGCGTCCAGATGATCTGGCCGCCTCGTTTTGAGCTATTTCATAATCGTTTTATAAATTCTAATATGATTAAGAAATTAATGAAAACGACCGCTGCTTTAAAATAGAGAATAAGAAAACATATTACATAATACTTCCCAGCTTTCCCCGCGGTTTCACCCGCTGCTTAGCTTCTATTGGTAATAGCAGGATATTATATAGCCTTCCTGGATAAATATGTATATTATATATACTCTCCAATGCAAAAATATATTTTCCTGAGATTAACGCGTTCAACCAAACAAACTGTTCAGCTTTATAATATTACTAGCTGTTGCCAGCGGATTCGCACGCTTCAGCTCGAAAACTATTCCAAAGGAATAAAAAACAACGGGTTGCACTCTGGGAGTGCCGGCGGAAGTGAAAACTGCAATAGTAATAAACACACACGAACATTCGCGCAAGCGCCCTGCGCCGTCTTACGAACTTTCGATCAGGTCACGTGTCCTGACGCGAGTTTAACATTTTTTACCCATTCCAAAAAAAGTGCACAACGCCGCTAAAGAAGTTTTCACTTCGAAAATCCGGATATAAACTATCCTATGTGTTAAACCGGGTTATGAACTGTCTGAGCACTAAAATTTCATCCGAATCCTTTCAGCCATTTAAGCTCACGCTTAACGTTAAGAGCAACAAACATTTATCCATCCTCACAAACTTTCTCATTAATAATATTAGTCAGATTAGTTCCTTACCACTTTTTTTACCTTTGAATTTATTTTTCCCCATCAAACCATATAAGTTTACTCAATATTTACTTACCAAATCTAACAAAAGCTTTATAACAAACGGTTTTTCGGTTATCTAAATTAAATAAACCGTTATCTTACAAAACCGACAAACTAAATAAACACAATATTTCTGGGAAAAAATACTCTATGACGTATTTTTCCCATTTCAGTGTGACCAATCTAACTGATAGTGTGAAGCAGTTTGAATGAAATGCCAATAAAACGCCTAATAAATAACGAAATTGAGTGATAAGGTTTATGTGGGTTTGGCATTGAACTTGTTATTACTTTATTATTTTTATTTCTATTTGTTTTTACTACGACGCAGTTTTCAAACAGCAGCAGGTGTGTATAATGCATTAATCGGACAAACTTTCCATTTCATACATAATTTCTCGGTCTAAGCGCTTTCAATCTTTCTTCATAATGCGCACAGCAGAAAAGTGGAACTCACTCCTGCGTCGCGTCGGTGTTTCCGAACGAATAAAACCAGAATCTCTTCAAAAATAGAGTGAACAGGCTTCTTCTGGATAAGCTCGCTCCATCGTAGGCTTTGTCTCAGTCACCTTTGACCATGGGACAAGAGCAAACACATCTCAAATAAAAAAAACGACGGGTTGCACTCTGGAAGTGCCGGCAGAAGTGAAAATTTGAATAGTAATAAACACACACGAACATTCGCGCAAGCGCCCTGCGCCGTCTTACGAATTTTCGATCAGGTCACGTGTCCTGACGCGACACATTTTTTACCTATTCCAAAAAAAGTGCACAACGCCGCTAAAGAAGTTTTCACTTCAAAAAGGGTTAAGTAATTAGAAGTGTAATGTATACCTATATACAGTATCTACACCCTGTTTTCGTCAGAACCATCTGCAATGAGAGCCTCAATGCTTAGATGACTATTATAATGGTATATATCAACTTCCAGCTCATTGAAGTAATAAGTACGTATAGACTCGATTCTGAGTGACATTGGGATTTGATGGGATATTGTAACTTGGTCAACACTGTTTTTTTTTTCTTTATTGTCTCCTCTCATTCGTCATTCCCATTAGTTGAAAGATACACAAAAATGGAAAGATTGAGTCAAAAAGGTCTTCCTATTTTTTTAAGCATTTCCCTTTAAATGTAGTAGAGGCTAACCCTAACTGAAGTCCATGTTATACAGCATATCAATAAAAAAAAACGACGGGTTGCACTCTGGGAGTGCCGGCAGAAGTGAAAACTTGAATAGTAATTGTTGGAAATATCTTGTGAACAGATTTTAGTAAAACTCGCAAAAATGGTTGACTTTTTATTTCAATAATTTTCCAATGTGACGTACATCTTTTATAAACAATGTTACCTAGCAACGTCACACGAACATTCACGCAAGCGCCCTGAGCCGTCCTACGCTTTTTCGGTCAGGGTCACGTGTCCTGACGCGAGTTTAAGATTTTATACCCATTACAGAAAAGTGCTCAACGCCGCTAAAGAAGTTTTC
Organism: Agrotis puta; assembly: GCA_943136025.2. NCBI lineage: Eukaryota > Metazoa > Arthropoda > Insecta > Lepidoptera > Noctuidae > Agrotis > Agrotis puta. The sequence goes on from OW964168.2 coordinate 5,381,900, forward strand.
ACTTCAAAAAATACCATAGACTACGTTTGAAGACCCCGTACAGCCCTGACTAGTCCGTGATTACTATGCGAATTACATTCCATTTCAACTTACGGCATTGGTGACCTTACATATACATGCTTTCCTATAAATACGATACGTACAATAGGCTTCGCTTTGTCGCCAACTAAAATAACCCAGTCATGGCATTCGAGGTTGCGAAGCGGTCCTAACTGGCACGAAATGTGTTGTTCTCAGATTTTTAAAATAAGAACAATAATTGGAAGAAAGTGTAGAAAGAGGTTTTAAATCAGTGTTTTGTTTCAAGGATATGTACTCGAATGAAAACTCTTTGGAATCGGTACAGATGAATTGTGAAGATGTTTTGTAAGTGTTTTTCCTTAATAGTGCATTTAATACTCGTAGTATGACATACGGAAAATGGATCTTATGTAAAGAAGATAGTTAATTTGAGGTCATTTTAGGGTAAAAGTAGATGTTTATTTATTATGTTGGCATCGCGCTGTTTCCTTGGAAGCTTTAATATAAAAAGTTTCCAAGATAAATTGTTATTATAATAGTGATATGTTTTATTTTTATGATTAATCTCGTCGTTATTTAAATTAACACTTTGTTTTATGTTATGTATGAGTACCTACTAGATTTAATGATCCCATAGTTCTTATAGGTAGGTCTAATGACGCTATTATTTATTCGCTGTGTACGCGATGCGATACTTTTATGATCTGTCAATTCTTGGCAATCACCTAGATATTTTGATAAACAATATCGGCTTTTTATTCATTAAAATTTAAATAAAACCTAAAAAATACTCTAAAAAGGTTGTGGTACATATTAAACTTGACAGACGTCGCTCCCGAGAGTCCCCAGTTATTTCACAACTCTGCCACCTCGTGCGCTGCAATCGGTTTGACAGTTCTCACCACCGAGTTCGCACATAGATAATTCATGTCACTTCAGAAAAAAAAATTGTTTGTGTTTTCATTTCGAGACTATTGTATTATTCACATTGTTTACTGCACCATTAAAGCAAGCAAATCGATAAAATACTGCAGTACATAATGCTTGTCAAAGAAAACATAGCCTCGATCTGATAGCTCCTGATACATTGCAGACGCAGTCATAAATACCGAATGTATTCTCCCATACTTTATATTATTTATCATGTAATGTAAATAATATGTATAAAGTTTTAAAAACATTAAAAATTCGATTCTGTACTGTTTCGAGTAGATGGAGTTTTGTAGTTTCTGTCTACCCTATGAAAAAAAGAAGTTGGTGTAGTTTGTTTCTATTATATTAATATTACAAAACTGAATGTTTGCTTGGCTGTGCGCACTAATCTCAGGAACTACTAGTTCGAATTAATAAAAAAAAATTGATTTGTATAGTCCATTTTTCTAGGAAGGCTGTAAAATATCACGCTACTACAGCGTAGAATAGCGACTGTTTTTATACAGTTACTAGCTGTTGTCAGTGGTTTTGCCCACGCCACGTATAACTAGGAAATTATCCCAGAGAAATGCAACATTTTAATATTAGTTTACTTAGATTCAGACCTACCTCACTGTCAAACAAATCCTACCTGCAGATATATTTCTTAAACGTACCATTATCATACAACAAAACACAATCAACCAAACAGGTTTTAATCTCCGATTCAAACTGAGTGGTTTGCCTAACCATTCTATAACTTTTGCCTAACAAAATAACTACTTACTTCGCTACTAATTTTCCTGTTTTACAACTGCTGGTTACGAAATGCAAGATAGACTTGTAACCGCGACCTGAATACCTTTAGTAGATATGGAGGATAAGATATTATTTGGTTTGATAGAATTTTATGGTATTTCGATTCTGCAGACTTTGACATTTTGACAAAAAGAACTGGCCATCTATATCCCTTATCAAACATTCTTTCTTTTAAACCCGGCCACTCGAAACCCGATTGCAGCCTTTTTTTTTTGCTGAGCAATCGATCGTCTGTTCCGTTTTGGCGACGCATTATTTCGATTGTATGTCCATTCTGAATCGTATCAAGACGTGGATAAAGTTCAAAATACACAGGCGTATACCGAATATTTCAGGTTTTATCTACCCGGTTCCAATTCTCGCCAAACCAAGTTTTACCAGCAAGCGGGAAGTCTTTTTGTAAAATATCCTTAACCTTAATTATTTGAAGATCACTTAAAATTTTGTGGTCATGGTCGGCTTAGGCAAATGACCTGATACGTAAATATGCAATGAAGTGCATCTGACTTCATTTATGTATATTAAACATTTGCTTATCAAACATTGCAAATACCAATATGCAATCTCGACATTATTGGTAGGTTTACAAATGTGATTCCACCGGTATACGGCACTGTGTGGCACAAATATTCGCTCTGATGGACTCACTGCGATGAAACCTGAATACTTCTGTACGCGCACACATGAGTAGGGGACTCGTTATTTGTGCGCGCACATTGCTAGACTTAGTTCAGTGTTCAGCGTTCGCGCACATAAATGTGCTGTGTCTTGCTGGTGGGCACAGTGGCTAAACGCTATACCAACTTAGTACGCGCACTGCTGAAATGCACGAACAATCGTGCCGCACACTATTTCGGTAGAATTGCATACAAAAGAAACTCAATGACATCAATTGCAAAATAACGTGACACTAATGTCAATGTCAGAGGAGGATGGAATGTCGCAAGTACACAGTCGTGCATTTATAATGCTGATAAATATCTGTATGTGAACTTTTCTGTGTAATCCTATCTGAGGTTCATTGACACTTGATTGACACTTTTATAAATGATGCCTATCAGCTGCCATTACAAAAAAACTTATTCAAGAAAAGTACTTACATATTTGTAATGTTATGCAAATGTTGAAAGTAACGAAATTCCCAATGTTGTATGTATTGGTATTCGTACGTTCTACGGAATGAAAGGCATTTAAATACTCGAATCTTTTTGTACGGAATCGACGGAAAAAAACGTCCCAATAAAAGCAGAGCGTGAAAAGGGTCGAATAAGGCATTCGAAAAACCTCTAATAAGCATTGTTAAAAGAATTTCCGTGTACCACTTACACAGCATTTCATACTCGAAAACGATCTCAATTATAATACATTCCAGTGTTAATTGCCGTGTAATTAATGCGTGGAGATTTTCTTTTTACCTATTTAATTTTATACACAGTCTTGTTTAAAATGAGCGTAGATTATTACCAGAAAGTATTTGTTATCAATGCTTTGTTTACTCTTGTTAGCCAATTAGTAATGCAGTCCGTGGATAACGAATTTCTTTAGGATACAACAACATTGACCATGAGACTCCTTGGTGTACCCACTCGTTAGGTAGCCAAGATTAATGTAATATGTATAAGCCTAACGTACTAAGTACTTAGGTCAAAAGTCATTTCCATTATTTAGATCTTGATTACTGGTCAGTTCAGAGTTGAGAAGATTAGCACAACGCGTAAGCAGGTTGAGTGCCAACTTCAACCGTATTCATAGCACAATAAGATTATTGTGTTCTCTGCTGGGTTACAGGACTCCTCTTTATGAGGCGGCATGAGCACACCACCACTGTCCACCACGCTAGCCCAGTACGGGTTTCGAATTCAAAGATATATGGCACCTTTAGAATTAAAGTGGCCTAACTAAAATTTTTAAGAAAATGACTTTTATGCATAGAACGACTTATAAACATGTATTCTAGTAGTTTATTAAAAAGAAACCAGCTCGTCTAGCCCAGAAAAGGAAAAACGCACTGTTTCCGTCTCTTTCGAATCACGCTCTTTCCCCGCGTCACTCGGTATTGAATTAATAAATAACATTTCCCAAAAAACTGGAATTTTGGATTACGCCACTTCTATTCTAAAGATGCGATATATTTAGTAATATGTGACATCTAACAGATGTGTGATTGTAGCTCATTCCGTCTCATGAAGACTCCTCTTCACTAAAAGAAAAGAAAAGACTTCACATCAAAAAATTAAAAAAAAAGACTCCTTTAAAAAAGACTTTTTATTTTTTTTATCGTTGTAAAATCATCGTATGAGTCCTCCCACCCAGGGCAGAGCGGGAGGGACTGTCTCGTACTGACTGAAATCCACGGTGTCCTTCAATAGCCCTTTACGTTATGGGGTCACGGTAATTCGTACAGTCCCGCGACCAATGAATGACCAATGAAGAAGAGTCTTGGTAATCTTGTTGTGTTGTCTGGTTTAAGAGCTGTTTGTAATTTTGGAATAGTGCTTGAGGCACGCTGAAAATTTGCTCAGTACTTCTTTAATTAAAAACAGTTATTTTCAACCAGGTCTGCATTTCTGTGTTTAGGGATTTGAAGAAGTATTGAACAAGTTTTCAGCGTGCCGCAAACACTATCTCAAAAATTCACCGTGCTGTCCTAGTATTACCCTGCAGAGTACATTCTATGCTTATCATGTGACATCTGTCAAATCTGCCAGATGTCACATGTCTTCGAGTCTTTGTTTCTAGGACATACCGGTTTCCCAACGAAGTTTATCGTATTCAAAAGAGGATAAAGTTTAATTTCAATTGTTACCACAATCCCACAGCAGATTTAATAGACCAACTAATCGTCGCTTTGAATCATCAGGTTCAATGTGTTAACACAATACATAAACGGAATAATTAATCAGTTAATACCTAATCGATATGTAGTACATAATACCTACTAGATGTTATTGTTTTACATAATCCAATACGCACACGTCTGGCAAAGCAAATATATTTTAATTGAGTAGAAGTATGTCCTATTTATTATCCATCAGACATAAGTATACATAGACATTAGATATACAATAGACACAGTGTGGTTTTCTTTGTAATATGAAGCAGGCGTGTTATGTGACACCGTTACTTGGAACTTGGCAAATACTTTTAGTGCAGCGGCTCTCAAAGTGGAGCATTTGCTTCGCCCTGTCAACGATGTGGTTATTCAATTAAGTCCACTGCCTATTTTTTTCTTTTTTTTTATCGTTGTGAAATCATCAAATGAGTCCTCCCACCCAGGGCAGAGCGGAAGGGACTGTCAGAATCGTACTGACTAAAATCCACGGTGTCCTTTAATAGCCCTTTACGTGCCGGGGTCACGGTAATTTGTGAGTCCCGCAACCCCGGCAGGCTTTGGCCCTCTACAGGCCCCGTCACTATGCTGACACTCCTTGAGGCGCGGGTGGAACACAACGCGCCGTTGACCCAAGTCCGCTGCCTTTATACAAATAATAAATTAAGTGTCAAACAATATAACGTACAGCTCAGTAATCCTGCATTTTACTTATACTGTGCGTTGTCTACAAAAAATAATGAAAACTGTTCTGTTTGTCTGCATTTTCTTTTTATTCATTTTTTCCTATTTGAAATCCAACGGGTATACATACGGCTTTACGCCTATGAATCCAGGAAAGAACTAAGACATCATACTGGAATCTTGAATGAATAACAAAATTAGGGAAATTTATGTCGACAGTCTTGATTTTACTCCTGAATGTTCCCGTTAATCTCAGTAGTGAGAAAATGCCTCTGTTTAATGATGCCACTTGTCCTAATTCTCTCTCAGACTAGGCATGATCTGATTGATGCCTTTCATCACAGAAATGCAGCCCAGGAGTGCTATTCAGTAATGTTCTCCAGTAATATCATCGCCAATTTTCAACAAGGCATCGTTCGAATTTCGAACGTAGATAGAATCCACGATGACTTTAAAACAAATGAGTTCGTTGGGTGAAGTGAGCTCGTGAATGTTACAGAATTTAGTTAAAAAGCTATTCCGCTTATGGCACATGGGAAAAATATTTATAGGTGCCGTAAAGTTTGAGCATCGCAGCTCCATGATAGTGCTGATTCCGACGTTAAGCTCTAATAACGTACGTAATTTGTACCACGGCCTTACTCATTCGTTTCTAAATCAGATTTCCCTAGTATTTTTGTACCTGGCAACTTGATGAAGTGGTTCACTAAATTAGTTTGGTTTTCCGGCGATTTTCACCTTATCTGTCTTAAGACAGGTGAATTAATTACATGTAATCACTTTGCTTAGAAGTTTTCGCGGTGTAAAATAAATGGTTGTGGTTGTTATCGCGTGGTCTAGACCTTGAGGAATAATGCCCATATTGTTTTAGAAATACAGTTTTGTTTTTTGCCTTTACTGAATATTTTTCTCTCATCTTCCTTTTCACTCAATTAGCTTTCGATTTTCGTTTATAACTTGTTTATGTTTGTTCGCTACGACTAGGTATAATTACAGACCATTGAAATGTTACGATGTTATATTGGCATCTATTTTATATCTTTTTGTTTTGTTCTTTATTACAAGTCATGGACCAAAGTTTGAGAAAAAATATTTTGCTATAAAATATGCCTCAAATGCCTCAACTCTATGCGACCAATAGTTGGCCAGATAAATACCATCTGCACACCTTTTTCCAAGATGGCTGGTTTTTGACAAATTTTGCGACATAAAAAAAAATTTAACTGCTCTGACAAATACAACCAAAAAAAGACGCCTTGGAGTCTATTGAAAGATGCATCTGGGCATCTTTCAATAGATTCCAAGACGTCTTTTTTTATCGTGGTAAAATCATCAAATGAGTCCTCCCACCCAGGGCAGAGCGGGAAGGACTGTCAGACTCGTACTGACTAAAATTCACGGTGTCCTTCAATAGCCCTTTACGTTCCGAGGCCACGGTAATTCGTACAGTCCCGCGACCACTCCAAGACGTCTAGGAAAAATATTAATTGTTCTAAATATTTTTTTTTAATTATCTTATCTAGCTGAATCAGACAACTAATCTCTTCCTTGCAAAAAACTTCATACATCAAATTCTCATCATCTTTCTCTATTCTTTCCAGGGAACAATCAAAAGACCACGAGATGACATGGCGTTTCTGGCGACGGAGACGACTGGTGGTGGCGTTGCTGGCATTCTTTGGCTTCTTCAACGTGTATGCCTTGAGGGTCAACCTGTCAGTCGCCGTGGTCGCCATGACAGAACGCGTGGAGACCAAACTGGAAAATGGGACTATTGCTTATGTAAGTAATAGTTTTATGTCAACGTGTTCATTGTTTAGCCATTTTTTTATGATGCGGAACGGACTGTCAGACTCGTACTGACTAAAATACACGGTGTTCCTTGAATAGCCCTTTATGTTTCAGGGTCAAGGTTATATGTTTTAACAATCTTTTATAACGCAGCCTGCCTTCTGGGGTTAGTTCAAATTGTGTTGTAGGTTTAGCATTAGTCAATGGTCCTTTACAGGTATTGCACAGGCTGGGGTTTCTGGAGTTCGTCTGTAAGAGCTCCTGGTTCGGGAACCTCCATGTACTATTGGTGAACATCAGTATGGTCTAAATTAAACATTCATTTGAAAAGCTTTATCATTTAAAATGTGTGATCCTTATACAAATCTTATATTAATCTTGACACCATTATTGTGAGGTACGATTCCTTTACAATACTCCCCGTCTTATAACCAAAGCAAAAACAACATGTCCAACTAGTTATTACACTTCTTATACATATTTGGAAAATATTAAAAATATATTTCGGAACGCCTATCCTTATGACGAGTATAAAAAAAAACTCAAATTATAACGAAAATAGTAACTAGCACAAAGGTCCTAAACTAAAAATACTCGCGTAGTAACTGAACTAATCCGTACTAATGTACTCCTAAATATACGTACTAAGTAATCCTATCCTGAATCCAGTCAACCATTTTGTATCAGAGATTATTTTGTATTGGCAACAAAATAATCGCCGATACACTGACTACTAAAATGCTTTTAATACTCGTACGTTTAGTATTTATTGCTTCCACTTCCACATGATACAAATACTAGTTTTTGCACTCAGTTCGACTCGCATGTGATTGGGAATTTATTTCTCAGGGGCACAATACCGGAATCGCTGAACATGAGGTTCCTGGGTTCGATTCATAGGTCGGACAAAGTGCTATTGAGTTCTTCCATCAGGAATTACTGAATAGCAGCGAAGGAGCCTGGATTAGTGTGATGGCTATTGCCATCAAACGATCAGCTTATTAGCTGGCCTCCTATTACAGAGAACATTATGTACACCTTTGCCTAAACCTTCGGCCATTACAATACAAGGTGTGATGATGGAAATTGTCCGCCTGTGCCGATTATGCAAGCTTTTATTTACTTTCATAGGTCCCGTTGCCTGTAATCAAATCTTGCAAGTTAAATTTGATCCACTTCTCGGTTTCCGATTGAGCCATAATTTTGCACGTATATGTATATCTGGAGCTGATCTGATGATGCAGTTGGAAGGTGACCATAGGAACTCTGTAATGAAACGCCGCAAACCCATTGAGTCTTAGACTCGTTTGATTCGTCTAAATGAGTAGGTAGGTTTTTAAAAAGAACATAGTTTTTTTAAATGACTAACTAGTTACCTGTTGTATTCGAATATCATCAAAATGTATCGGATGTTCATCGTCGAAAAGGGTAACAGACAAACAAAATGTACTTTCTCATTTATAATATTAGTACGGAGTGAGTAAGCTCTTATTTAGCAAGAGATCAGGTCGTTTATCTTCGCAATAATGTCGTCTTGAAATGTTTTTGCTAAAAATGTAGTTAAGCCTTGTTATGTCTGACACAATGAGGTTATTTTATTTATATCTGAAGTATATAACTGTATATTTATTCGTATTTTAGCTGAAGACAGAGTAGATTTATGTCCTTTTACCACCTACAATATGTAGACTTTCGTATTAAGCAGTATTTCTGCTAATACTACTTCAAAAACAATATTGCTACCTACACACGGTCGGTACCTTTTTTTATTTCTTTATAAGTAATTTTTACAGCAGGTACTCGAATGCACGAAACCCTGCGACTATTTACATTTATGAATGGATTTATGGATGGATATTTGTTACACTATCACGCAAAAACGGCTGAAAGATTTTGAAACCTTTTATCCCAGTGTATTTTCGAGTAGGTAAGACGCAGGCAAAGCCGCTGGCAACAGTTAGTACATTAGTAGCATAATATAAATATTCTGTTTCAGATAGCAGAGTTCGATTGGAGCTCTCCAACCAAGGGTCTGGTGCTGAGCTCGTTCTTCTACGGGTACATCATCACGCAGCTCCCGGGCGGCTGGCTCGCGACTAAAATAGGAGGTAACAGGTTCGTTCCGTTTTATAGAACCATAGACAATAAGATTGCGGCGTGGCTTAAAGCTTTTTAGTTGTCAATGAGGTCTAGACATGGCTGAATGTGAAGAAGCTGCATGAATTTAATAAAATAACTCATTCCTTAAAGATCGTCGCACATAATTACATTAGCATCTCACGCGTCTTGGGGTGCTAAGACAGGAAACCTCCACGTGCGCCCGTGGACTGGAGTTCCCCTTCGGATACGTCCGGGGGGAAGACCAGTTTTTCGGGCCGGTGCACCCTGGGATGCGGGCAAAAACTCTTTTAGGCACTGTGTGCCTAAGGGGTCTCTTTGCCCGTATGCGAATAGCCTGTCGGGTGGATGCTCCAACGCGTGTCCCTCTGAACAGCAGAGGGCACAGCGGCGGAGCGGGCTTGCGGACGGTGAGTAATGGGTAAGCTCGCCGTCCGACCAAGGACCAAGCCCGGGTAGGTGGCGCGTCGTGTTTCACGCGTCACCGACGGGGCTCCTTACGGGGCCAAATGCCTGCTGGGGTCGCGGCTTTTTTCTTAATCCAGGATACCGCGGCCCCGGAACGTAAAGGGCATCCGAAGAAACACGGGTGGATTTTAGTCAGTAAGAGTCTGACAGTCCCTTCCGCCCCGCCCAGGGCGGGAGGACTCATTTGATGATTTTGCCACCCTAAAAAAAAAAAAAAAAAAAAAAAAAAAAAAGCATCTCACGCGTCTTACGTATCTCAGTTTAGAATTCGTCCGTTTGAATCCGTTTGAATTTCGAAAAATGCTGTCAATAAGAATGGCCAATGACGCGGAAAAAATTATGACCTGAAGCAAACGTTAAGCTGCTTGCCATAAAACAGTGTACGCCGAACGGCTTTTCATACAAACTTTCAAGTTCATTTTTTCCGAAGTTACTGAACCGAACAAAAAAAAATGTTCTCTGATATATTTTTAGACCTACGTATATTGCTTATGCGTATAGTTTACATCGCAACGGTCATGATGCGAAATTGGAAGCATTTGTTCTCTACCGACGAAGGGTGGAGTAGAAAGGATCTCTAATCGAGACCGCGCTTATTTATACGTAAAGTGGGATGCTCCCCGGCAAGATTGACCGATGACTTGAAGAAGGCAGCTGGCACTGGCTGAATGAAAAAAGCGCGAGATCGTACGTTATTGCGATCGTTGGACCATGGCCAGCAGTGGACTGCAATAGCCAGAAATGATGTTGTCTTAAAACTAAAATTATTTTATTCGTTCCAGGTTATTCGCGATAGGCATCGGAGCGACATCTCTGCTGACGCTATTCACTCCGCCACTTGCGCATACGAGCACAGCGCTACTGATAGCTGTGAGAGTTATAGAGGGACTGTTCGAAGTAAGTTTTATACACAAATCCTTAAAATATAAAATGGTAGACCTGTGGAAGGAAGAAAAATATATTTTATATATTTCCATATCATTGGCGACAAGAAAAGTACCAATGCATCGACTAAGGGTCTAAACAGACGGACTGTATTTCAACTGCAATCCAACTGCAAATTTGCAGTTCGGATGCAGTTTGAATGCAGTTGACACGACTGCAATAGAACTGCAAACATAGAATCAGTCGTAGAAACAAGGTTAGAGTGAGCACACGCGTTGTCTGTCTGTAAATAAAATTAATATGTCGAGTGACGAGGATAGTAATACAGTAAATGAATCTGTACATTTTTCCAGTACCCACCCGTTCGTAAAGTAGTGCGACGGGTGGGTATGGTGCAGTTCGGATGCAGTTCGATGGCAGTCGGTGTGCAGTTCACACGACTGCACGCCGACTGCAATTGGACCGCACGGTTGGTTTGCAGTTCTATTGCAGTCCTGTCAACTGCATCGCAATTGACAGGACTGCAAGAAGCAGTTGAAATGCGGTCCGTCTGTTTAGACCCTAAGAATAAGACGACCTTGGCGCCATACCATCACTACAATTACGTTCAAGAAAGTGCAAATTAATTTTCAATAATATTTAAGACCTATTAATGTTATTTTGACACGATTATTGCTTATTAAACAGCGTGTTAATATAAGTAAAGCGTTCATGAAGAAACGCGCCTCTGAGTCTGAAAGGTCTGTAAGGTCATTGTACTGACCTTTTAGACCTTTCACGACTCTATAAAATATTAGTTACTTTGAATTTACGCGAATTCGTCACTAGCGGCGTCTCGTGGCATGTTGCAAACATTTCTGTACATTTGATCTTACCGTTCGCAGTCCCACGCTAAGTCACCGCTCACAGCGGTAAGGTCATAAACGAGCCTTTATGCTTTTAACACACACTTTTCCTCCCTAGGGTGTAACGTACCCCTGCATCCACGCAGTCTGGTCCCGCTGGGCGCCGGCCTCTGAGCGCGCTCGTCTGGCCACGTTCGCCTTCAGCGGCAGCTACGCCGGGACTGTGGTCTCCATGCCTATCTGCTCATTACTGGCGCACTATACTGGCTGGCCGGGGATATTCTATGTTTTTGGTAAGTCAATACACATTTCTATTATTTTTCGTCGGCCAAAAAGATGACTAGCGACATCTATGGAGCGAGGGAAGAACTAAAGTGTGCTGCGTCGTGCAGTTAAAATTGTCTGCGTATTAAAAACAAATAGAAATTTCCGACCTTGAAAGTCGGACAGAAAGCCCACCAGACACAACACCCGTCTGGTAGACAGTTCATAAGTTCAAGAGAAACTTTCCACCCTTTTCATCATACCCCCAAAGTACAATTTCTTATAGCATAACGGTAGCGTCACCTATACGGCTACATAAGAACTGCTTAGACAGTCAACGTATTGTAGTCCGCGCCACCATTCATGACCTGCGGAAAATTCTAGGTACTACATTTTTAAATGCAATTTAATGTAATGACATAGACACTAGCGCCGCGTCAAAAGGTCATGGGTGGTGGCGAGAGCTCTACAAGTTCCAGTTATGCTTATGCCATGTTATTCGTACTCCTTGTGCATCTTATGCTGGCTAGTCAGAGTTATTCGTTTTTTTTCGGTAAGAAGAGTTTTCTTCTGATGTACAGTAGCGACATCTAAATTGAGAGTTGGTTAGTTCAATCTCTCGCTTCGATTGAGTAGTATCTAATATTATAAAAGCGAAAATAAGTTTGTTTGTTAGTTTTGCACGACTAAACTACTGAACCTTGATGCATAACCTTAATGAATGACCAGTACAGGAATGGACAAATGGTGCATTACATCACGAAAAAAGTATTACTTCCGAGAAAATCAACAATCTATATATATAAAAGGAGAACTGACTAACTGACATATCAACGTACAGCCGAAACTACTGGGGCTAGGAATGTGAAATTTTGCACACGGCTTCCTATTATAATGTAGGGGAGCACTAAGAAGGGGTTTTTGGAAATTTAACCTTTAAGGGGGTGAAAAGGGGGAATTAGGAAAGTACGTAACCCACGCGGACGAAGTCGCGGGCAAAGTGCTAGTAACATTTATATTCATGATAATAGATGGTGCGCGTATCGTCGAATTTATTTAGTATTGAATATTATATTTATTACTGTTACAGGTCTTACGGGCTTGGTGTGGACGACAATATGGTGGCTCGTCGTGAAGGAATCACCTGAAAATGATCCGCACATATCACCGGCTGAACTCAAATACATACAGGTCGATTAAATGTTTCAATTAAAATAGATCTACGATGGACCTTACCTGCCGTAGAAAACTGCTAGTAAACTTAATGATGTGTCCAGATCAATGTCGACTTTCGTCTGATATGACTGTTTCACTTTTGGAGTCAGTTGAATCCACCTCCTATTGGTCCACCCAAGAGACGGACGTAGGTACCACAGTGACATCTGAGAGATCCAATTGGTGGTGGTAGGCCTCACGAGAGACGTACCAGATCCAGACCACAGGTCGGCCAAACATTTTTTCACTTGTGTAGGAGCTCGCTCCATCTTAGGACTCATTCCTAGGCCATTAGCGAAAGGAAGAAAAGCAGGCGCTTTGAGGAACAGTCCAATATAAAAAGATTCATTATTATTTATTGAATACACACAAAAAAAAAGCGTAAAATCATAACTGTGTTCCATATTCCAGGACTCTCGCGGCACTCAGGCGGTGGAAGGCTCCAAGATCCGTCACCCGTGGAAGGCGATGCTGACGTCACCGCCCGTGTGGGCCATCGTCATGGCACACTTCAGTGAGAACTGGGGCTTCTACACGTTACTCACTTACTTGCCTACTTTTATGCAAGGTATGTTGTTTGTTTTTTTTTTTATTTCCTCATCATGGCACCATATTCTTTATGCAGGTTATTTCGATCGCGTGGTTTGGGGCACACTAAACAATTTCAACAGTCGTTCTATTTGTGGCAACCCTGAAATAATTTTCTAAACTGGCAATTCTACTATTGCATTCAACTCTGAAGGAACAACTATGGAGGTTCACCGTTAACGATGAAATCACGACTAGCGGGTTTTTGTTTAGAACCTCTGACTAATAAGATTTGTGTTATTTTCATACTTATATCTTTAATATTAAGGTACTTAGTGCAATAAATATATTTGGTGACTGATACCCAAACATGGTTAGAATGGTTTCTCAAATTTGTGCCGAGTTTTATATGCTTATTTTATTTTTCGCAACACCCACGAATTGAGGCCATTTTAGTTTTTTAACCGACCGAATTGGAGTATGTACAATAAAACACTGAATCCAAGAGACCTACAATACACACAATGCAGTCTGCATTACACATATATTACATATTGAACAAAACCCCATTCAGCTCACTCATCCGAATGCACTTGTTCAGACTTTGATATTATAATCGACTACCATAATTTAAAAGTTTATACCAAATAATTTCTGAAGCAACCTTAAATTAATGCCATTAACCATTACTTTTCCAGACGTATTCAAGTTCCAGACATCACAAACGGGCTGGCTGTCTGCCGTGCCGTACCTGGCGATGGCCATCGTGCTGCAGGTGGCGGGACACATCGCAGACTGGATGCTGCGGCGAGGACTCATGTCGCGGACCAACATCAGGAAACTGTTCAACTGTGGAGCTTTCTTATCACAGGTAGGACGAGTTTTTGTTTTAGGAAGCTACCGATTCCAGCTACAAGTGAAAATCAACCTTACTTCTACGACGTATGACATAAAATGTGCGGTTTTCTCTACGGGTAGATGCAAAACAAACCACGCTCGCCACGACGACGTAAGTAAGTCGAATTGCATCATTATATCGTAGTAGCAAGGACGATTTTCATTTTTAGTTAGTAGAAATTGCAAATCGGAGGAATCGCGTCACGGGGAAGCTCCGTCCGTCAGCTAGTCCGTCATTGAGTTTAAAAAAATAACGGACACGTATTGTTTCTTTTGAAAAATCAATGAATATTCACCAAAATACAACGCGTCAAAACTCGAGAGTGGGGGCTCGTGACGTCAGAATTCAATAGAAATTGTACTAAATTGTGACGTATTGCCAATTGTAGTTTGAAGCGTCGTATCTCAGTCAATTTTGGTTTACGAAACAAAAGAAAAAATACGGATCGAATATTTTTTGATAATCTAAGTGACGGACTTATTATAATTTTTCAGTCAAATAGCCAATTATAAATAATAACCGCCTTAACACCAAAAGATAAACAGCTGTTGAACGCATGTCTAAAAAAGAATTATTGCAAAACGACCCTTCAACGTGAAATGTCGTTTTGACGTTGACAGTTTTTTTAGACAAGTGTTCAACAGATGTTTATCTTTTTATGGTAAAGGTATAACTTTTTTCCAACTATTCCAGACGGTGTTCATGGTAGCGGCGGCGTATTCGGCGACGGTGACTGGGTGTATCGTGTTCCTGACCATCGCTGTGGGACTTGGAGGATTCGCCTGGTCGGGATTCAGGTAAGAACTTGCAATTGAAGAATGTATTTTATTTTAGTCAGTACGAGTCTGACAGTCCCTCCCGTTCCACACTGGATAGGAGGACTCATTTGACGATTTTACCACGATGTAAATAAATAAAAAATATAAACTCTTTTCAAATATTTGTTATTAGAATGATAGAATGTAGTTCAGAAACCTTATAACTATGTAACCAACCATTCACATGAAAAGTCTGGTTGAGCAGTACACAACCTACTAGAGGTTGACCTGCGAGATGCCACTCACAAAAACCATTCATCGATATAGATCGTCTTCCATGAATCTATAGCAGAAAGATGCCAATATTATTTATAAAGATGACATACGACCTCAGGTTTTATTAATCTACGTAATAAAGACTATTTTCGTCTGCATTTGCAGTGTGAACCACCTGGACATCGCGCCCCCTCACGCCAGTGTACTGATGGGTCTGTCCAACACGGTCGCCACTCTACCGGGTATCATCAGCCCGCCGCTTGTTGGCGCTATTGTTACTGATAAGGTAAAGAAACATTTAATATTTTTGTAGGATCTCCAACTAAAGATATCTATAAATCTTTACAAAAAGATAATGGACCGCTTAAAGTAATGCAAACTTTAAGAATTGCTGTACGGTCACGAACAATAACATGTATATTTTTAACAGAATAAATTCAAACGAAATTTACTCCTGAAATCAATTTACTGATTTCCACTTAAAAAAGACCTATTTCGTAATAGTATAACTTCCAAAATAGAAGTCTAATGAAATGGCTAAAGCTTAATCAACATGGTAGCAGAACATCGCTTTTCATCGCTCAAGTTATCAGTTTGAAACATTAAAATTGTAAAAATTTCGGTTCATTCTTCTAAGGTGCGTTTCCATATGGCAAATATGACGTCACATTTGTATATAAGTTATTGAATTAAGTACAAAACTGTAATACTAAAGACTTTTTTTTACTAAATACATAAAAAAGTTATTTGAATTGGAAAAAAAACAAAAGCTTTGCTTAAGTTGCATACAATTTGCAAGTTGTATATAAGTAACTTGTCTAATTGAAACGCGGCCTAAAAATCACTCTGGATTTTTAAGAACATTGTTTTTTCAATTCAACTCATCGTGTCATGGTGAAATTCACAGTAGCTTATACAAAAAGCAAGATCGATTTGAGTATTCACTTCATTTAAACTTTCCAAAATCATTATAAAATTAGACTGCTGACTCTCTGAATTCTCGACTCTGGCAACATTTTATCACATAATAAAACCTTATTTTACCATTTCCAGACCGCTGAACAATGGCGCATCGTATTCTTCATATCCAGCGCCATTTACCTGATAGGCGCCATAGTGTACGGACTGTTCTGTTCAGCCGAGCTCCAGCCGTGGGTCGTGGAGCTGGACACAGACGCCAGCTTCGACACGGACGGGGCCTCCGTCACCACGGCCAGGGGATACGACAACAAGGGGATGGATCAGAACTCGGAGATGTAAATAGCTATAAATGTGATAGTATGAGATTGAAAATACCTATGTGATGGAATATTGTGTTGAATTTGACTAGTATGAATGTTTTTTTCGAGACTAGATAGTGTTTGTTTTTTTAAGTTGGACTGCGATAATGTGAAGTGCAATTTGAGACATGAGACCGTCGCAAAAACAAATGTCAAGGTAAATTAATTTAAATGTTTGTGCTATTTCGGTCAAATTTTAAAGTTGACAGAGACTAGGTAACCACTAAACATATTTTGTGTTTTTCGCCAGATAATTTATTATTTACAAGTCAAGTCTTATCAAAAGAGGCAAATGGACCACTGTTAATAATTATGCCTTTTTTTTATTGTGGTAAAATTATCAAATGAGTCCTATATAATTTTGCGTTAGTAACAGCATTTGCTGAAATTTGCTCACACATATTGACTTATGTGTTTTAATAAAGTGTTGTTTTTTGCCATTGTTAAAATTATTAATTAAACCACTGCTGGACAAAAGCCTCGTATACTAATGTCTTCAGAAAAAAAAAAACGCTTCACTGAATTATTTTTATAGTGTTTGACACATTTGTATGATTTCTATATAGTATTAGATTATTTTAAACTCATTTTAGTTTTTAAGATATATTTTTAAGTTGTTTTGCCCCCTCTTTTGACTTTAGATTTTCACAGTGTAAAGGGAAGTAAGTAGAAATGTATATTGCTGATATTTTTATTATTATTTAAAGCTTTAATGTGTATATCCGTCCGTTTTTTTTTGTTTTGCTTGCAAGATTTTGTGATATATCTCTTTGGTGTAAATATATAAAAGTGATATACTTGTGCATACTCGTGATATTTTAAATTACGTATGTGTAATATTTGTAACCTCGCATGATTGAATGTTATATTTGTATATTTTGCCATGTAAAGCTTTGAATATTCATCACAATGAGTGCGTTGTACAGACGACGACATATCAACCTACCCGAATCTGTCAAAACTTTATGTATTTACCACTTTATCACAAAACGAGAAGGTTCATATTCGATTGAGAAAGTTTAACAGATTAGTAAAGTTGCTGTGATGGCGTCTGTACTGTCATCAAAATCTGCCTAGACTTTACCCATGTATGTGGAGGCGGCAACTGATCTTACTGGCCTACTCTTCAACAGGTTAATAACTAAAGTATACATTTGAGACGATGAATTTATTCGTTTATTTTGGTCTCCTGAATTACATAATTATAACGATGAATGAATCCCTCAGGTGGTCTACACGCAATATATGCAGTTTTGCCGCCCAATCTCTGCCGGTAAGGCCGACCCGAATATGTGGGTAGCACGTTAAGGGTCTCAGCACACATATGGGATCGGAAAGGGATCGTCACCGTATCGCCTCGAGCCGTTCAGAATGGTTTGTATTAAACTCCCTACTGCAACGCACACTAATCGGAATAATAACGTAATCGCCTCGCCTCGGAACAGGCTCCGAACTTGAATTCCCGCGCTTACGGCTCATCGTCCCCGCGCTTACGTTTCTCCGTCCCCGCGCTTACGTCTCTCCGTACCCGAGCTCACATCTCTTCGTCCACCCTTTCCCCTTTCCCCTCCCGCGACTTGCCTGCTAAAGACGAATAAAAGAGATATTTATTATATATTTTATTATAATGCTATAAAAGAGATATTTCGGCATATGAAAATAAATATAAAATTTCTCTTCATCATCCATCAAATGTTTTTTTATAGTCCGAAATTCCCCTTCAGTACTCCTTGCTTTATTCATACTGTGTACCCAATATCTTTTTCTTTTTTTCTTGCTATTTTCTTTTTCCTCTTCATCAAGTGCTATGGCTATGATAGCCAACTCACGTATTGTAAACCAAGACATAACCGTGCGCTACACTTAACGTTTGGATTCAAACTGATCTGGTGCCAACCAGGTCAGCCAGGGGGCGGCGAGGCGTAAGCGCGGTGTCGCCTACTCGTAGCCGAGTTGACGTACAGGCGCTGCTGATACGCTTTCGTTACGTGCATACGGTAGGTTGACGCCTGGTTGACAGCGAGGCGAAAGGCGTTACGGTTACGATCCCTTTCCGATCCCATATGTGTGCTGAGACCTTAAGTAAGCGCGCTTACTCAACGTGCTAGTATAATTCTCATAAAAACATATCCAATGAAACAATGAATTTACTAAACAACTCATTTCTATCATTGCGTCCACACAAAGTTGCATAATGAATCAAATTGATATGCTTGCAAATATGTGCTTTATAAGCTTTTGCATAAGGTTTACTATATCAATTATGTAACTGACATGTCAAATAGTATGGTATACTTTTTGTAACTGGGTCCGATGTTCCCATTATTTTTCTCAAAGATTGCTTGTATGTATTAAATGGATTGTGATAATATTAGTTTTAAGTTAAAACAGCGTGTTTATAATTATTTCCAAGTATTGGATATTTCTGCTGTAGCTTATGGCGTTGTAATAAGGTATATTTTACGTTCACAGCACTTTTGACATTCACTAAGGGACTAAAAATACTAGCGCAGAGTTGAAGCCCAAGTGTCAATATGAATCTTTACATAGTAACTTCGCCCTAATCACCACAGTGTAAGGCACATAAGTTATAATTAGATTAAAAAAAAGACACGACCATTTGTCAGAATTCGCTCGTTCCTTTAATGGCATGCGTGATTTGAAATTGAAATTAGTAAATTACGGTTTAAAGTCGAGTTTTGAAAATCCAGCATCGTGCATCCAAATTAATGTACTTTGTTGATAATGATGGAAGTTTCCTAGTATTAGTGAAAACGCACATTTCTGTTTTGTCTCTTATGTAATAAATCTATCTTTCAGACTAAATGTTTTTTGTGTAAAATAGCTAATCATAGTCTTTTGCTCATAATTAGGACGTTTATTATTTAATCCATTTCGAATATAATTGTTGTTGTCGTGCCAATCGAATTTCAACCTTATTATCGTGTAGTTAGAAGATACTGTATTACTTTCAGACATTACTCAAATTGTCGTTTTGTATGTAATGTTGCTTTGAATGTTACCGAATGCTGTATGTACTGATTAAGGATATAATTATTTTGTACGTGTTGTGTATTTGAGATATCATATTAAAAATTATTGAATTTATTTGTGTATTTTGACTTCTTATTTACCTACTTTTCCTAATATTTATGTATCAAGAGCAATAAATATATTTTCTACAAATAATGCTTAGGTACTAACGTTGCAAGCATGTTATACACTTTAAAAAGTACATTAATCGTAATCACACTTCGTGATGAGGTACTGTATTTTGCCTACGGTAACTGACGGCATGGCTAATTTGTTTTTCGTGGACATAGGATTTTCAACCTTATTTCGAACGATTGTAGCGCTGAAATTCTTTTCTAACACGAATAGGTCGAAACGACTCGCGCCTCGGCACGATGCTGCATTATGTGAATCGCATAAGTTATTTTATTAAAGGTTTATTTTAAGATTTTACATTTATTATTTTTATTACCTAAAATACAATTTTGGAAAAAAAAATATTTCATGGGGAACCCCCGATTACTCGAAAATAATTTAATCTCTTTGTAACAGCGCCATCTATTAACCGTTAATAAAATCTTTGTCTGAACTAACTTTTTATTCTCATATAAAATCGAATTAGAAGATTCTATTCTAAGCAGTTTATATTTATTACAATGATTTGTTTGAATTCTAATTCGATTTTAAACAATTTTAGTAATCAATAAGAACACCAGGGAATGGTTGATAAAACAAATGTTAAAAGTTTTTAATTGTTTGATACTCATTAATTAAGTCCTTTAAAGTCATGAAATAGGTACGATGTATTGTTAAATAATTATTTTACACATTGCATAAAAGTCTTCAATGCAATTTTCATTAGAATCAGCTATTATTTGTGAGGTTCAAGGAAACAACACGTAAAATAAAAAGTTTAATGTTTTATTTATATTCATTAATTTGTAATTATTTAATTAAGTTTTTATTCTTCATTTATTTACGTTTTTAAAAAAAGTTGTTTAAAAAAAGTTATGAGACGGATGTCGCATTCGCAAGTACCTACCTCCTCCTTTCACTTTGAAACAAGTTACTCAAATGTAGTACTTTTACGTTTGTATTTAATCTCAAAACAAATAATAAATTTAAAAATAATATATCAATTATTAAAATAATTTCTTATAAGTTAAGAATCTATTTTTTAAGAAGTACTTATAATATTTAGTAAAGAAAGATACAAGAAATCAGCGCCAAATTCAAAACTTTATTGCGTCACAACCGCCGCACGATTACTTGTCGGCTTGTCTACGAAAGTATAAAGGGAGCCGCCACTTTGATTTGCCGCTTTTTCGTTGAACGGACTTCAGTTGATTTTAAGCACGCGTTGGATCAGTTGATTGTTCTTGATTATTCGAATACCTAAAATGGCAGAGCCAGGCAAGTGTATGACGCGGAAACTCCTGGATCTGATGCAGGAGACAGGGTATCCGTTGGTGCAACACAACGGCCAAAGGAAGTTCGGGCCGCCTCCAAACTGGACTGGCCCTCCACCCCAAAAAGGCTGTGAAGTCTTCATCGGCAAGCTCCCCAGAGAAATCTTCGAAGACGAACTAGTTCCAGTGTTCTCTAAGATCGGTAAGATCTATGAAATGCGTCTTATGATGGATTTCTCTGGTTCCAACCGGGGTTACGCCTTCGTAACGTACACGAACAAGGCTGATGCCTCCAAGGCCGTAAAGGAACTGAACGGCATCGAGATCAGACCGCGGCGACACATTGGCGTCGTTAAGTCTGTCGATAACTGTCGCCTGTTCGTCGGCAATATCCCGAAAACAAAGACGAAGGAGGAAGTGTTCGAGGAGTTGTCGAAGCGTGTGGGCGGGATTGTGGACCTAATCCTGTACAAGAACTGCTATGATAAGAGGCTAAACCGCGGCTTCGCATTCGTGGAGTTTGCTTCACATCGCGCGGCGGCGATGGCACGGCGGGCGCTTGTTCCTGGCTGCGTGAAGATATGGGACCAGGAGGTGATGGTGGACTGGGCCGAACCGGAGCCCGATATTGACGACGAGCAGATGCAAAGGGTGAGCAAATTCTAATATGTTGCGCAGCGTACCTACCTATTTTTTTTCTTTTCAAGACTTATCTCTGGTTCTATTCATAGATCGCATTGCAATTGTTTGTTTTAAATCTTGCTTAGCGTTTTTATTAGCAAATGCAGTAATTTCTTTTAATTTAAACTGAGCCTTTCAATACCCAGTGTTTTTTCATTAGTGAATAAATTTTAAATTCGAAAGAAATGAACAACTTTATCACTTATTTGCTGTATGCCAATTATCTTAGCTCTGCATGCCTCAGCAGGTGTTCTATTTTACAATTGGTGTCCCATAGCTATTGTTTATTTATACCAGTCTGTATGAGTAGTGCCCGACACCTACCATGAGTTTATTTATGTAAAACGACCCACTAACCAAAACATTTTAATTAATTAATCCTGCATCTCCTTGCAGGTAAAGGTGCTCTATGTAAGAAACTTCCAAATTAAGACAACACCTGAAACAATTCAGGCTGTATTTGAAGCGGCCATCAACAATCAGATTGAGCGAGTTAAAAAGATCTATGACTATGCATTTATTCATTTTTACCAACGTGAGCATGCAGAGTTGGCTATGATAAAGTTGCAGAATGCTGAAATAGATGGAAGCAATATAGAAATTAGATGGGCCAAACCAGTTGTTCGTGAAATTTACCGCATTCAGAAGATGAACAGAGGCAATGCGAAGTTCAACAATAGTTTCAACCTGTCTCAAACGCTCTTGCTTTACAAACAGCAGCTAGAGAAGAAAGAATACATATCCTCTCCTAAAGAAGATGAAGGCATTGGTTCTGCAGGTGCAGGGGATTCATCTTGTGGGTCTCCATCAGACATAAACTCTACCTACCCATATGTGACTAAAGAACATTACTCGTTGGCTCCAGCTAAGCTTGATTCAATGTGTAAAAGGTGAGCGATTTTTCCAACTAGCTTTAACAGTATGTAGACGCATTTATGGGTTCATGTATTGCAATTTCCTGGAATGATGATTACCTCTTGGTCCCTTCCACTTACTGTTGTCCGTAGACTGCTTGTAATATTTTTTTTTTCTTTGAAGGTACATGTGGGCACCTCCAGTCTACAACTACCAGAAGTATATAGACCCAACAAACACTGAGATATGGGTAGGAAGAGTTGAGCTACCTCACATTGGTGTGCCTCTGTTGAATTCTCCTCGAAGACTTGGGCCTCTGGCAACAAGACCCTGTTTGACCATGCAACAGGCACACATTGAGGCTGCAGAAACTGCTTTGCAAGTTATTAAGGTATGTAGAACTTTTTTGAACCTATTTTTATTTAATAAACTATTTTTAACAAACTCGCTTCTTCCCATAGTGGGTAGATAAATGTATATACCTATGTCTATGTACCACCAACTTATGTATGTACATACTTGTTATTCTATAAACATTTAGTTCTGAACATAATGAGCAATACTTATCTTTTTTTTTTTTCCTCTTCACTAGTCATTATTTGGTTAGTTAACAGTCGTCTTGGGGGTGTTTTGCTTCTAAAGATTCTCTCACACTAGGAATTTCTTCCTGAATGGTGGGTGCATTTACAAACATAGAAACTTACACTCTCACACCCAGACCTGGATCAACTACTTGCAGGTCATACTAATATTTGTTCCGTGCGGGGATCGAACCCACGGCACGCTGCGTAGCAATCAATCGCTCAGCCACTGCTCCAACTGTGCTGCTAATGCATTAAACATATTTTTATGCAAATGTAGGATGTCCAGAGCTTTCGAGTTACTATCTTAATTGTAACTTCTATTTCAATCGGTTTCAGATGCTGAAAGCAGACCTCATTCAGCAGTCGATGCCGCCACCCCCCACCACTCGCACCAGTCTACCCTACCATCATGTCACCCATGCCGAGCTGCATCAATCTACCATACGACTACATGAACCCGCAAACTGCCATCTACCAACCCAGGCCAATGCCCATCACAATGCCAGTCTGGAGAAATGTTTGATTTCTAAATGTAAAATAATTCTAGGTATCATTTCTCAGAATTCTGAACCTTACTCCTGAGTGAATAAGGATAAAATTCTTTTGTAACCTTTTGTTGTTGCTGTTCATGAAATCTTGATGTCAATCTGATGGTTGAAAAGTTGTGATTTCTTGAACATTTTTGTAAAGTTTAGTTCTTGGCGAAAAAATATTTTAACGCTAAGCGACTTTTGTTTGTGACTACTTTATTTTGACTGAGTTTAGTATGTTTTTGACCTGTTATATTTCGGACGCGCAATCGCAGTAGTTTTTCTTAAAAGGACAGTAGTTTTGAATGTTCCATTTCTTTTATTATTGTAATTTTTAGATTCCAAAAGTAACTTATTTTTATTTGTTAGTTATTATATCAGATGTTTAATCAGGAGTAAGTTCCTAAATTGAGACTGGTTAATAGTTTAAATTGAATTTAAACTAGTTGGATGTAATTGAGGAATTTGCTCCAGTTTGATTCTCGATTGTCAATCATTTTCTTTTTTAATAAGGCTCTATTTACGATTGTAAAGCTGCCTAATCAGTGCTTCCTTGTGCTTATATCTTAATATATTCAGAGAGAAGGCACTGTTTTGACATTTATTTTGGTTGCTATCGACTTCTATATATTATTTAGAATAAATAAACATTAAAAACATGAATTTCACTTTTCATTAATGCTTCCTTGTTACTTTCATATTTTTTACGAAACGTGACCACAATAAGAAAACAATCATTTTAACTCTCCTTGGATAAATAATATCCAGACCCGGAACAAACTACTTCTAGATCATTCATCAGACACCGGCGTACAGTCTCCGGCAGGAGGCGTTTGGCCCGCTGAGATTGGGCAGGAGTCGCCTGAGGGCGGCGGCTGCCCGGTTCAGCTTTGGGGCCAAACATAGGAAGTGTTCCCTGAAATTCCACCGGCTGTCGAGGACGAGTCCCAGGTACTTCATCTTCCTCCCGACGCCGATGCGAACCCCTCCCACCGTTATGAGGAACTCTGACTGTGGCGCGTTCAGAAAACATGAAAACGCATGGCCTCTGTTTTGTGCAGCGCCACGTCGAGTTCCAACTGCCGGATCCTCTCTGCGACTATCGCTACCACCTGCATCGCCAGGTCGGTCGCCTGGTGCGACTCTCCCTCCGCCAGGACGAGCGTGTGGTCGGCGTAACAAATTACGCCGACGCCGTCAGGGAGGTCGCCGCGCAGCACCCAGTCGTAACCGATGTTCCACAGGAGCGGCCCCAAAACCGATCCCTGTGGAACACCGCACGACATCTCTCGCCGGTTACATTCTTCCCGGTGACCGGGGTAGATGACGGCTCTGTCCAGCTCTTGATTTTTAAATTACGCTCTCTTTTTGGACAGCTTTCGTTGGCCAGACGTAATTTTATAATAATACTGTATAGAGACGCCAGTACATCAAGAAACTATAAATTCAGGAGAGCAGTGATACGTGCATTAGAATACTGTTTGGCATGCAGAAAATAACAATATACACTAAAATTAAGGTAACAATTTCAGAACTGATAAAAAAAATTACAATGTCAACGTCATTTTTTTAAAGGTTCTTTATGTCAATGTCAAGTTGAAATTGTCAACATAATGTCAACACGGCCAAGCCGAAATTTTAATTAAAATAAATAAATACGACATAAAGAATAGGATATAAAGCCTAATCTAGTGTGGATTAATTGATTAAATTTACAATAATATTTTTTTTTTTAATAGCTATTTCAACTAGTTATTATCTGAACTTCAGTTGGTTTTAAAAGAAAAAATGTTTGCTAGAAAATTTTGTTTATCTAAAAACTGTGTAAACTATTGTTCAATATCTTCATACTGTTTAAAAAGCAAGGACATCAATCGGCCATGTCGGACTTTTGCAAATGTTAGTAATGTTTTATCTCGAGATAAAAACATAACCTCTAATCGTTCGTATTTTGTAAAGAAAAAACTGCACGAAACTAAACAACACGTAAAAGTAATACAAGAGGAACTAAACTGTAATACGTTTACGTATAGAACACATTCCTGCGGAGAACTAAGGCCTGAGCATGAAGGAAAAAAGGTCACACTGTGTGGTTGGGTTCAATACTCAAGATTATCGAAGTTCCTTCTTCTCAGAGATGCCTATGGTCTAACTCAGTGCGTTGTGAACAACAATACCATAAATCTCTCTGAAATTCCTTTGGAAACAGTTGTTAAAATCAAAGGTACAGTTGTATTAAGACCAAAAGACATGGTCAACAAAACCATGTCCACTGGTGAAATAGAAGTTGTTATGGACAAATTGGAAATACTAAATTCAGTGGATAAGCTGCCTTTCAACTTACGGGACTACCAAAAGCCTAAAGAACAGTTACGGTTGCAGCATAGGTACATAGACTTGCGATTCCCAGAAATGCAGAATAATTTGAGAGTGCGTTCACATATGCTTCATAATATGAGAAGATTTTTAATTGAAAGACATGGGTTTGTGGAAGTTGAGACTCCTACATTGTTTTGTCGGACACCTGGTGGTGCTAGAGAGTTTGTTGTGCCTACACACCACGAGGGCCTCTTCTACTCACTTGTTCAAAGTCCACAGCAGTTCAAACAAATGTTGATGTCCGGAGGTGTAGATAGATATTTTCAAGTTGCAAGATGCTACAGAGATGAGACAACTCGGCCAGACAGACAGCCAGAATTTACACAATTGGATATAGAACTGTCTTTTACTAACTTCGATGGAGTCTTGACTATGATTGAACAGTTGCTATACAACACATTTGCGAAATCACTTCCAAAACCACCATTCAAAAGAATGACTTACAAACAAGCTTTGAAAAATTATGGCACCGATAAACCAAATTTAACTTATGATTTAAAATTTATAAATCTGACTAACCTGTTTCCTGAAAAGTCTGATGATCGTAACTTTGGTGCTTATGCATTACCATATACTAAAGAAATTGGAAAATTAACTACAAAATATAAGGGAACAATCAGAGAATTTGCCAAAAAACATTCATGCAAAGTTGTGTTACATGAGAACATTTCAAAGGAATTAGGAATTGAAATCAGTCAAAGGATCCAAGGTGCTGTTGGTGACTTAAATGCTATAATTGTTTTAGGTGATGATGAAAACTCTTGCTTATGTCTTGGAGAAATAAGAGAAATGATGGCTACATTATTGAAGTCAAATAATATGCTCCAAGTGAACGAAAATGTGCAACCACTATGGGTTATTGATTTTCCTTTATTTGTCAAAGGTGAAAATGGCTTGGAAACTTGCCACCATCCATTTACAGCACCACATCCGGATGACATGCATTTACTAGACTCTGAGCCACTAAAAGTGAGGTCTTTGGCATATGACATTGTTATGAATGGTAATGAAATTGGTGGTGGTTCAGTTCGTGTGCACAATGCAGAATTACAAGAGAAATTATTGAAGATTTTGAATATTGACTCTTCAAAGCTATCACATTTCCTAAATGCATTGAAATGTGGATGTCCACCACATGCTGGGATTGCATTAGGAATTGATAGGTTAGTCTCAATTGCTTGTGATGCTGAGTCAATTAGGGAAGTCATAGCTTTCCCTAAGTCCCATGATGGGAGGGATCCATTATCTGGAGCCCCAAATAGTATAAGTGAAGAAGACAAAAAGTATTACCATATTTCTACTGTTAAGTGACTTTTATAGAATAATAAATGTTATTATTGTTGTCTAATACAATTTTTTTTACAAAGTTTTTATTTTATCCTTCTTGGTTGGTATTCAACAAAAATCGGCCCATGTATTACATTCATTCAATAATGTAATCAGCATCTTTATTAAAAATGCGACATCCAAGAGTAGGTAAGCAATAACGGTACACGCCAGTAAGGGGAAATCCATTATTGTTTTATACCAAAACGTTCTCCAGAATGTAACGAACACTTTTCTGAAAGCCGCATCAAAATCGGTTCAGCCAAAAGCGAGATCATCGCGGACAAACACAAACATACGGGTTGAACTGAAAAAAAAACCTCCAAGCGTTTTTATTTATTTAGCTATCGCCATCTATTGAGCTTATTGGCAACCAGTGTTGACCTTTGTCATAATATGGAAATAAGTTTTTTTTCTGTTGTTTCGTTTATCGAGCTGTACATGCATAGCTATACGTAACTATGAATTAATTTAAATATAATACTGCAGGACCGCCGCGTCTCGTCAGTTTTTATACGAGTACACATGACGCTGTGGGATGACTAAATGACCTTGCCAAGGTAATTCGGCTTATTTTAATTTAGGCTTCGTTTTACGAAATATAATATCGCAAATACACATCTCACAAAGATGATTAGGTAAGTACTTTATTATATAAATAAATATGAAAAAATAAGCTAAAAATAACTAAAACCCGACTACGAAAAATCGCGCACTGAAAAGTATAAAACAAGAACAATCCGTGGTCGTATGCCACCTGCGGTTATTTCACACAATCTTTATTGGCTAGGTGGCATACGACCACGGCTTGTTCTTGTTTTATACTTTTCAGTGCGCGATTTTTTCGTAGTCGGGTTTTAGTTATTTTTAGCTTATTTTTTATTTACACTATTTTGGGGTTATATTATTTGAAGTAAGTAATTTATGTTATATGTATAGTTTCTGAGTTGTGAATTTAAGATTTATCATTTGATACCCATGTTGACACTGTTAGAAACAGAAAATTTGCTAGTAAAAGCTATATAATGTACATATATTTCAAATGTGCTCATCAAGCCCTTTAATTTGATACCCATGTCGATACAGTGCGAAAATTTTTTTTTTTTCGGTAACGACTTCTCATCCCCTAGAGGGCGCCATATTGGATTTGGTGACACGTCACGTACCCTATAACCAGCGGACAACTGAGACGCTTCTAACGACACCTCATTTGTCATGTAATGATAAGTAGTTTAGAAGTTATGAGGGAACAAACAAACATACATATATACATACAAACATACATACATACAAACATACATACATACATACATACAAACATACATACCGGTCAAAATCATAACCCTCCTTTTGGCTTTGCCGTAGTCGGGTAAAAATAGCACCAATGCCCAAATGTCCAGATATATTTTAAAGTGTGTTGTGTTCAGTGCCGGTTTTAGCACCACCAGCGCCCTGGGCGAGATTTCTACGGCGCCCTGGGCGAGATTTCTACGGCGCCCTGGGCGAGATTTCTACGGCGCCGGCGCCCCCTAACTGCAATTCAAACCCATATGAAAAAAAGAAAAAGATATTATGAAATGACCATTTTCATTTCCAATATATTTCATTTCCGATTTCCAATAAAATTAACTGCATACAGTGCGGTGCTCCGATTTGGACATTGCGTTTTTTCGCAAAAATTTAGGGAATTTACGGGTATGTAGGCCTGCGGCGCCCCTTTATGTCTGGCGCCCTGGGCGGTCGCCCAACCGCGCCCTGCCCTAACGCCGCTACTGGTTGTGTTAATAAAACAGCTGCTTAATTATTTTGTCCTACGAGTAGTCTCCAGAAGGCAATGTGATAAGCAGTAAGTAAATTAAAAAATGAGTGGAAGAAGGAACCAAGATTGAATTCACCCAGATTATTGTGGTCGCGGGACTGTCTCATTAGGAAACCGTGACCCTGGAATGTAAAGGGCTATTGAAGGATCACCGTGGATTTTAGTCACGACAGTCCCTCCCGCCTCGCCCTGGGTAGGAGATCCTTTGATGATTTTACCACGATAAAAAAAAAAACAGAATATCGTCAATGTGGCAGCCGTATGTGCTTGTGCAGCTATTATTGGCGTTGTCTGTTTGTTATGAAATTACTACCATGTCCACACGATCTGATATATTCCGGACTGGTGCGTTTGTTTAGGGCTTATTTTTAAACTTTTGGGACTAAGGAATTTGCAATTACTTTCAATATGAGTGACATACTCGTAATAATTCTTTTTAACCAATGAATGAGTCGATTATAATATAACCCACAATCGACTTTTTCATCGATAAGGTTATCGCTGGTTTATTGACACTTGGTCTAATTACATACAAACAATAAATTAATGAAATGAAACTTTTGTAAAAATACATTTTTTATTGATAGGTTAAAGTAGCATTTATGTACAAATGAGTTTTCCCCTAATGAAGTCTTTAGAATCAGGTTCCCTGGACACTGAGAAAATTACCAGGAGAATTGGGTGTTATATTCCACACAATCGGGTGAATCTCTCATTTCAGGACAAGAGCAACGATGTAGGCACAGTAAGTTATCATCACTCCTGTAATACGTGGGGTAGCAAGCACACCCTGGAGTGCATGTCTCTTCACTGGCACAATTTAATTTCTTCGGATTCACAATTGAAGAGCATGTTTCATTCGCGCATTCTTTGCATTCCGTGTACAGTTCTAATAACTCACAAGGAGCTCCTGAAAAAAAAATTCATTTCTGTTACTGTACTTATAAGTACCTACTACATATCGCACCTTTAGAATTAGAGTGGACTAACTAAATTTTAAGAAAATGACTTTTATGCATCGAACGACTTATAAACATGTATTCTATTAGTTTCTTAAAAATAAACCGGCTCTTCTAGCCCAGAAAAGGAAAAACGCACTGTTTCCTTCTCTTTCAAATCACGCTCTTTCCGCGCGTCACACGGTATTGAATTAATAATTTTCCCAAAAAACTGGAATTTCGGATTACGCCACTTCTATTCTAAAGGTATTATCCGGGGTCGCGGGACTTACCTATTACCGTGACCCCGGTACGGAAAGGGCTAGTAAAGGACACCGTGGATTTTAGTCAGTACAAGTCTGACAGTATGGGTGGGAGGACTCATTCGATGATTTATATGAAAAAGGTGCGATATTATAAATCAAGTTATTATTTACAGGTAAAAAAACGAATAATCGTCGAAATAAAACTTTTTTAAATTCTGAATTTTCAGAGGCTAGCACGAGTGCATGAAGTAAATATTTCGATATTGAAATTTAAAATACATATTCATTTTATTTATTAATATTTCTAGGCAAATGTAATGAATTGAAAATGAAAATCAGCTGAAAATAGCGACGTCTTCAGTTTTTTTTAGGGTTCCGTACGTCTGAATACAAAAACGGAACCCTTATAGGATCACTCGTGTGTCTGTCCGTCCGTCGCTTACAGTCAATTATCTCCGAATCTATTAGACCGATTAAGTTGAAATTTGGTACACATATCAATTCCTGTGACCCAAACACAGAGGTGTGACGTGAGCAGATGAAATCTGTATATGGGGGGTCATTTTTGGAGGGGAAGGGGAAAATTAAAAAAAAAAATTCTGAAAACTGCATCGTGTGGCATATCAAATGAAAGGTCTTGTTGAGAAGATCTTAAATGTATTTTTTTGTAATTTTAAAATAAATAGTTTCCAAGTTATTCAAGAAAATAGACGAAAATTGACCATTCCCCCCCCTTATCTCCGAAACTACTGAACCTAAAATTTTGAAAAAAATACAGAAATTAGTTTTCTCCTTATAGATTACAGGAAAACCTATAAGAAGTCCATGATATTAAAATAACATGGTAAATCACTCAATATTGTGCGTACCAACTTACATTTGCAGGTGGAATGTGTGGGAGAACATATTTTTTTTAATACGTCATAAATCGTAAACCGCAATTTACCTTTCAAAGATACAACCAACTATAAGAACTTTTATATTATGTTACTTGCTGCTACGGAACCCTTTATGGGCGAGTCCGACTCGCACTTGGCCGGTTTTTTTTAAATGAAAACTTCGCATTTAGTTTCGTTTTCTTTACTTGAATTACAAGATGAATGAAATAAACACCATATAGCTGCTGTAAACTGTAAGCCCCCATACGCAAGTCGCGCTTTTTTTTGGGATGTAAAAAAGTGCTGAGTTGGAACAAACAGGTAAATTGAACGAAATATCACCGCCTAGAACTTAAAATCAAATACTATTTGAAATAAAAAACTTTTTTACAAAAAAAAAAACCGACTACCAAAAATACAAACGCCCCACCTAAAACCACTAAAAAGAGAAAAATAAACTACTATTTATCTATTTCAGAAAACAAAAATGCACGTATTTTTCAAACGAATTAAATAAAAAACTTATTACCTACCAATTCTAAATCAACTTACTATATTATTTTATTTAAAAAACAAGATAGTATGTATTTACAAACAACCTATAATGATTTATTTACAAAATTACAATGTGACCATTCTTGTCTAAACCTAATTAGCTATAAATTTAATTATAATATTTTTATAATGTTGTGTGCTAGGCACCTACTGATCTGTTTGAAGTCGGTGCCAAGCCAAATAGGTATTCGATAGGATACGCACGTCTAGCCCCGTCACGCCATCACGCTACATCTAAATCACACCAAATCACCCTGCGCTTGCGACCGAACGCGCGATCGTGGGTCGGCAAGTCTTGAGCGATTCAACCCAAACGGGCAGGCACGAGCAGGCACTCTTTGACGGTCGTCTTGAATGCAATTAAGTTTTGATGCGTTATAGTGCTATTGATAAATTTTGTATTTTTGATAGTCGCTTACGTGTTCGTAGGTTGCTATTTGTTTATTGATAAAAATATTAGATGTTTTTAATTACAACCCTGTGTGTATTATATTACTAAGTATTATTGTTCTCTTTATTTTTGGCTTGGCACCGACTTCAAACAGATCAGTAGGTGCCTAGCACACAACATTATAAAAATATTATAATTAAATTTATAGCTAATTAGGTTTAGACAAGAATGGTCACATTGTAATTTTGTAAATAAATCATTATAGGTTGTTTGTAAATACATACTATCTTGTTTTTTAAATAAAATAATATAGTAAGTTGATTTAGAATTGGTAGGTAATAAGTTTTTTATTTAATTCGTTTGAAAAATACGTGCATTTTTGTTTTCTGAAATAGATAAATAGTAGTTTATTTTTCTCTTTTTAGTGGTTTTAGGTGGGGCGTTTGTATTTTTGGTAGTCGGTTTTTTTTTTTGTAAAAAAGTTTTTTATTTTTCCATTTTTTGTATAAATTATCGTAGGTACGTATGTATTCGGGCACGCCGCAATCGCGGCGGTAAGACCCCTCTTTGAGGAGTGGCTAGATAGGCGTCACGGCGTCCTGACCTACCGCATGACGTAGGTCCTCACCGGACACGGAAGTTCCGGGAGGTTCCTGTGTCTGATAGGGAGGGAAGAAACGCCTGGGTGTCACCACTGCGAGGATCGTCCGGAGGACACGGTGGAGCATACGGTGCAGGACTGCCCCGCTTGGGCAGAGCACCGCCGTGTCCTCACGAGGGTGATAGGCGGAGACCTCTCGCGCCCGGCATTGGTCGAGGCCATGCTGCGGGGCGAGACGGAGTGGGAAGCGGTCGCCTCCTTCTGCGAAGCAGTCATGCTTGCGAAGGAGGAGGCGGGCCGCGTGAGGGAGAGGACAGCGTCCTCCCTCCACCCTAGCCCAGTGGTAGACGCCTACGGCGTCGGACGTCGCAAGACGATCTCCGGCCACCGTAGGCGCGGGCATGCGGGCGGCGAGTAATGGGCGATTCGCAGCCCGACCATGGACCATGCCCGGGTCGACGGAGCGTTGTGTTCCACGCGCGCCTCAAGGAGTGTCAGCATAGTGACGGGGCCTGTAGAGGGCCATAGCCTGCCGGAGTCGCGGGACTTGCCCATTACCGTGACCCCGGTACGTAAAGGGCTAGTGAAGGACACCGTGGATTTTAGTCAGTACAAGTCTGACAGTCCCTCCCGCCCTGCCTTGGGTGGGCGGACTCATTTGATGATTTTACCATGATAAAAAAAAAGGTACCTATGAAGTAAGTTAACTTTGTCATTTTCTTTTAGTTACATTTAGTAATTTATAAAACCCTCTGTCTTGATACCCCATCTGATCAGTAGGTTGTTTTTTTTTCTATTTTTATTAGTGTAAATATCGTAGGTGAACTACGTCATATAACTTGAGTTATTATTCTGACTTTGATTTTGACTTTTAACCGTTAAGGAACCTTCCAGATTCCATCATCAGGTCCTGACATGGTGACAATGGGTGCTCCCATTGTCACCATGTATACTCTTTCTAACCTCGGGAGTATACTCTAACTTAACATACCAAACTGTCGAAATATGGGTATACTGTACACATCTGCGTACCCCTTCAGAGCATACAGGCGTGATGTTATGTTATGATGTTGTGTAAACAATAAACATCCAAGCGATTGCAGCAATCACGACAGATTTGCTGTCTATTATTGAAGAGTTCCGTTCCATATCTCCGAAGTTCGTGATCAGATCATAACAATATTTCTATGGGACCAACTTGGAAGTATACCCTTTCAAACAAAAAAAGAATTTTTCAAATCGGTTCAGGCGTCTTCGCATAATCGGTGAACATACATAAAAAAAAAAAAAAAAAATACATACAGTCGAATAGAGAACCTCCTCCTTTTTGGAAGTCGGTTAAAAAAGGGCTGACGTGTGAAAATTTTGGGAATTCATTTGTTCTAATACGGCAAAAAAAAAACGCTCGTGCGAATGGCGTCTGACTCAATGATAATATCAACTCAAGATCAAAATCGAAATACGAGATTAGATTAGACTATTGAAACCGGATCAGTTACTAAAAAGTTATATGTAGAATCAAAAACTTCCTCATTTTTTTTTGTTGTTCATACTCTGCGTGCTCGATGACAGTACCTCCTAGACCACATTATTGGGGGCCATAAGATCTGCCAGTTCTTAACAAATAGTTATTTTGACAATTTATATTTTTAGCTTGTTCTTCAAACAGTTAAATAAAACCTAAAAAGTACTAATTAAAAAGGTTGTGTTGCATATTGAACTTGACACATATTACACTCCGCGGGTTCCCCCGTCGTGCAATCAATTTGATAGTCCCCACCACCGACTTCGTATATTAAAGGATAGTCTCAAAACTCACCACATTCTTCTTTTGGTATACATTCTCTTCCAGAAGTCTTTCTGATGAAGCCTTCCTTGCAAAGGCACCTGGGAGAACAAGGCAAGAATGCTTATGGGCACTCAATCTGACCACGATCATAGCAGGAATCTTCGAAAGGACAATCAACGCAATGATAAAATACTTCATTCGGCCCACACTCTGGAAAATATAAAAAAAAGGTCAATAACATAAACAATCATTGTTGAGTATGTCATGGCATAATGCCCAATTCACATTATTTTAATCCAGTGCTGAACTGGATCTTATCGTCTTCTTTATACCTGTTCTTAGAAATTCAGGAAAGCATAAGCACGTCAATGGTTTCCTTGATAATATGGCAATGCCGCCAGACTTTTGGGCACATTACCAGTTGACAGCGTGGAAGTTTTATTGACACTACATTGTCATTTTAGTTTGGGTTATTTTATTATTTTTAGTTTAATCCATGTACTTAGGTTGCTACCATGAAATGTCATGCTATGTACGAACTCGGCAATGGGGACTGTCAAATCGGTCTTATTTGTTTTTTTTAATTTTTAACGAAAAACAAGCCGACAATGTTTGACAACATTTTCACTCGCACGCAAAAGTATGGAATCACTTATACCTTTGTCAAACAGACAAGCGAGTCCGAGCCGATAACGAACCGATACGAGGCGTCAGTCCGATAGTTCTGTCACGCTATCGGATCGCTTTCGCTTTTCTATGTGACTGGATTCAAACAATTTCATACATTATAAATAAAAACGCCTCGCTTCGCATTAGCATTCCTAATGAGTCACGCTGTCCGTTTGACAAAGGCTTTACTTCGATTGCGCGATCTTGAGTAAGTGCTACTCTGTTAACTTTAAATTGATACCAAATTCATTCAAATCACGCCATTATTTAAGGAGTTATCCCGGATCAATTTCAAGTAAGTGATTCTATACTTTTGCTCGCGAATGTGGTTGCCACTATAATATACAGATCTTAAGTCCCAAAAAAATGTGGTAGGAGGCGCTGACAACGCACACAAAACAAATATAAGTAATAAACTTACCCAGTTCGTCCTCAGTAACAGCTAACTGAATCACACTGAACAGACAAACAAACAACGCAAAAACACGACTCAACATGTTGACGAGTCGATGTGTATTGATAGACCGAGACCTGCCTCTATTATATATAGTTTGTTTTTTAACACGATCTAAGCAGACAGCAACTTGGGAAATGGTTACAAAAAGACCGACTAGGATCAAATGTCTACCATAATTACGAACATGTCTTGTCGTGGCCTTGAAATGCAAAGGGCATTTGAAGGAAAAGGGGGTCTTATTACGATTCTTACAGTCTCTTCCGGTCTACACAGGGCGGGAGTAGTCCTTCCGTGATTTCCCACCTCAAAAGTGGTTCCTGACCTAAAAAGGGTGCATCGTCGGTAACGTCTGGAACTTGAGTGAATTTGTTAACGACACGGTCGGACATTCGCCTTTTCCGACTAGTCAGTACATCTCTAATTTCAATTAATCTCTTATGGAGTTATATCATAGTCCTTTGCCACAGGCCCAACATCCTATGCTCTGTCTTCCGCATATAGTTTGTCTCAGACACGTTTTTAAGGTAGGTATTCAGACTGAAAAAAGCTCAAAGGGGCAGATAAGAGTAAACCTACCAAAACCCATTCCCATGACTTAGCTACTTAACGAATACAGAAAATTAGAAAAATAGAACTCTTATCACAGAGATTTATTGCTTAACAACTGTAACAAGTAACACTTTCTAAATTTAAGAAATTAATCCGTTCCAACCTCTAAAATTCGGATAGATAACGGATAGTAAATTATGCATCGAGTGGAGTTCTTTTTTCCACACAATACGGTGTATCTTGCAATTCAGGACAAAAACAACGATGCAGACAAGGAGAATTTTCATCAGCCCTGTAATATCCGTCCCAGCAAGTACATCCTGGTGTGCACGACTCTTTACTCTCGCAATCAGATTTCGCCGGATTTGTGATCGAAGAGCAGGTTGCATTTGAGCACTCTTTGCATTCCGTATAGTGCTCAAATATCATACACGGAGATCCTGAAAAAAAGCGTTTCGTTATAGGAATTCTGCAACTGATTGTATTATTGAATACGGCAGGTTGAAAAATTACGCCAAGCTATCCTTCAGTCTTTTGAAACAAGCTTAAGTTTCTATTCCAGAAACCTCTGTACTTAATTTAGAATTTAATAAAGGGCAGCCTATTTTTAATTTATTTAGCCCCACAGAATATACTCTAGGGACATAATCATGAGTACTATTATCCCTTTTACAATTTTTTTGGGGTGAATAATCATCATATGAGTGGACTCCGGGTGGGCGGAAAGGACTGTTATATTTGACTGTCCATAAACCAGCCAGTTCATTCAGTCGCTAGTCATCTTTGCGTTTCAGGCTCGCAGTGCTTATTAAGACAGTCCCGTGAGGATTAAAAAAGTGACATTATTTGTTACTTACCACATTTTTCCTTTGGTATACATTCACTGGCCAGAGTTTTCCTGATGAAGCCTTCCTTACAGACGCACCCTGGTTTACAACCCAGGAATGCGGCTGGGCAGGATATCTGATTACGATCATAGCAGGAGTCTTCAGGAGGACATCCAACACAAAGGTTTAAAACTTCGTTCGGCCCACAGTCTTGAAAATTTATATAAAAAAATATATATAAATTGTTTGAACAATATTATTTGGTTTACATTTTATAAAGGTGGCAAATTTATCGGTAGAGTATTTCAGTTAGAAATAGCAACGTAGTACGCGCCGCTGACGTCAGCGTCGTCGTATGGTGCTGTATTGAACACAATGTATATTCGTACGAGCTACCGATGTACGTGACCGACCTCAGTGTAAGGCCGCTATCCCACTGGCGTTTTATGAGCGTTGACGTCTCTCCAACGTATGCGCAGCGCCAACGCTGAGCTGACGCGACGTAGACGTAGCGTCGTCGCGTGGCAAGCGTTAACGTCCGCTGAATGCGACGTTAATATCGCGCACATAATACATGGCCAACAAACGCGGCGTTAACGTTGCAAGGTCGCGAGGCGCACGCTTGCCACTAAAGACGCCAACACTCGTAAAACGCCAGTGGGATAGCGGTCTAATATTATAAGGCTGGGTCAGTTTAAAATGTTTAAAGCCTTCTTATGATAAATGTCCATTATGCATCATCTTCTGTACGGAAAAGGGGATTATGATTTTATTATATTTAAATAATTCCGTATTTTAATAGACTTGTAATAATGAGTCTGCCATCAATCAATTAGCAGTATGGTTATGGTCAAGGTTAATTTTACGCTTACGGTATGTATTATATGATTGTCATTAAGGGAATTCCGTTTGAAATCCTACCTATTCTTCTTGTGATAGAGTTAATTCCTCTGGCTGTTCTCACACTAATATTTTCGTATCAATGAAAAATCGGTATTCATTTTAGATATCTTATATCAAATTAATTGAAAATAATGTGGTTAAATACCAGTTGCCGTTTTTAATAAAAAAATTACCTAGGTTTTTTTATAATAACTGAATATAATTGTAAAAAAAATATTTTAGTATATTTTGAATAAGTATTGGTTATTGCAATTAATATGGATTCATGATTTAATGTGCCTTTTGAAATTGGATTTGAAAAGTGATATAAATAAACCTACCTGGATGTTTTGCTTCCAAAGGTTGGATATTAAGAGCCAGAACCTCACTCAACACGACACAGCTGACAAAAAACACTAGAAAATATAATCTCAACATGTTGACGGCTCACAGTGTATTGAGGGACAGAAACTTGAGTTTGTTGATATAACTATTTATACCAAGTGCCTACTTAACTCAGTTGTGCACGAATGTTTTTCCTTAATATTCAATTTTAATGTACTAATCACGGATTACTAAATATAGACAGTTCCAGTAAACTATGTTTAAGAGGTTACCTTTATTTGGAAAATAATCTGTCTGTACGCGCTTATCTTCCGAAAAACTGTACCGAATGGGTAATTATTGCTTTTGTTGTGTTCGTTATTGTCAAGGACAAGTTTTAGTTTTTAGTTTTAGTGTAAAAGTCTGACAGGCCCCGTCCACTCTAATAAAGGTTTGGCAGACCAATTTGATGAAATCGCTTAAATTTACAATAGAGATACTTGAACAGTAAACACCACTATTGGGGACCTTACTGAGGGCTATATGAATTGAAACCAGTGGACTTTAAAACTGATTATATATTGGCAATTTACAAAGAATATCCCGGACAAACAATATAAGTGAACGCGTGTGAGGTCGGTGCCGGTCGTATGTGGAGTGCCCGGTGGCCCGTTGACCCTTGAGGCCTCTGCCTCGAATCTTGCGGGCAGCGGGGCGGCGGCGGCGGCGGCGCGGGAGCGGCAGGATCTTAGGCATACATTCAAATGGACCGGCCCTCGGAAACAGCGGCGCGGCAGCGGGGCGGGGACGAACAGCGAGCGCCGCCGCCGCCGCCGCCCCGCTGCCCGCAAGATTCGAGGCAGAGGCCTGAATCGTGCGACCGCGCAGCCATCGCTCAAGTCATGATGATGGACGACATCGCCCGAACTACCACTATTTTAAAACTTTAGTGAAAAGGTACTTTTGTGATTCTACTTTGTTTATTTGATGGAGCTGGTAAAACTAGGAATAATATAACTTTTTCAGTTTTTAAAACCTAATTTTTATTTATATTCATGTTTTTTAATCCCGGCTAAACATTCTTCGGTGTCTTGGTATTCAGGGCATAAGCAGCGTGGGAAGCATGTCGAATCTTCTTCAACCTCTACATATCCTTCCTTACAGATACATCCCGGTTTGCAAGGCTCCTCGTTGACGCAGCTTGAGTATGACGGTTTCTTCGTGGCAAAGCACAGTTCCTTTTGGCAAGATGGCTTGCAATCAGTATACTCTGAATTCCTGCCACAGTAAATTCCTGAAATGTTACGTTCTTTAAGTGGGTAAGTAATCAAATGTATATACGGGTTTGAACTGAGAAAATTCCATACTTGATGAAACAAGAAAACTTTTGTGTTCGTAACATTTGGTACAGGATAAGATAAAGATAAAGATAAAGAGATAAAGATATATTTATTTGTAAAAACATGAGTGGTATACAATATACAGGTCTTATTAATAAATGATGAGGTAGCTGCATGTTTTGCCATTTAGGTATGGCGTACAAATATGGTTGAGACATAGGGTGAATTTAACTTCAAACAACGACATAAAAGAAAATAAAAAGATTTAACAATAATAACTCTAACTTAACAATTTAACATTTAAGAAATATCGCAATTGAATTTTAGACGCATTTAAATTAATATTTTAATCATTTAAAAATTCCGATAAACTGTAATAGCATTTTGATAAAAGATGTTTTTTAATTTGTATTTTAAAGAGTCTAATTGGTAATTGTTTAATATATGTGGGAATTTTGTTATAAATGATTGGTGCCAAATAGAAGATACTTTTATGCATAAGTGCTGTGCTTGGTCGAATTATTTCTAGCCTGTTAATATCACGACGACTTCGGTTAGTAACATCTGTCATTTTTTTAAATATTTTAGGATTCGTGTGGACAAAATTAGCTACTTCATAAATAAATAAAGAAGGAAGACTTAAAACTTTATGCTTAATGAAATAAGGTTTGCAACTATCAGTAATTTTTAG
The DNA here is from genome assembly GCA_943136025.2 of Agrotis puta. Classification (NCBI taxonomy): domain Eukaryota; kingdom Metazoa; phylum Arthropoda; class Insecta; order Lepidoptera; family Noctuidae; genus Agrotis; species Agrotis puta. The sequence continues at coordinate 5,422,244 of OW964168.2, forward strand.
TCCGAACATGGCCCTGATACACCTTTTTTGGGACTTGAATATAATTTCTTTATTGACGGAGTTTCCCCAAAATATAATGCCAAACCTTAATATAGATCCGACTATACCATGATAGGCGGTAAGCAGCGCATCAGTGCTTATAATAGGTGCAAGTTTATATAGCGCATAAGCCGAAGAATTTATTCTTTTGTTTAAGTGTTCTGTGTGTTCTTTCCAATTAAGATTTTTATCAATGGTTACACCTAAAAATTTTGTGGATTCTACTTTACTTAAAATTGTTCCTTGGTAATTAATATTGAGGTTTGGTGATGCTAAACGTTGACTAAAATACATAATTTTTGTTTTATCCAGATTTATTTTTAAATTATTGTTATTTAACCATTTCATTATTTCACCTATTGTATCATTTATTTCGTTTTCAAAGTTATCTATATTTTTGGGGTTTATGGTGACCGTACTGTCATCAGCAAAAAGTGAAATGGGATAATTTGTAATTCTGGGTAAGTCATTTATGTAAATAATGAATAATAAAGGACCTAGCACACTCCCCTGTGGAACACCGTACTTCACTATTCGTTCCTTTGATTTGTATATTTCTTCTTTTTTACTTGAGATGTTTATCTTAGAAATTTCGGTATATTGTTTACGATTTATCAAATATGTTTTTATGAGTTCTTGAACATTTCCCCTGATGCCATATGCTTCTAATTTACTGAGTAGAATGTCATGGTTAACGTAATCGAAAGCTTGGGTCATGTCGCAGTAAATTGCACAGACCGGCTTCCTTTTGTCTACGTTAGCCATGACGTTATTTATAAAATCAAAAATAGCCATATTGATGGTTTTATTTTTTCGAAAACCTTTTTGATCGTCTGTAAGAATGTTTCGTTTTTCTAAATAATTGTAGATTTGCATATAAATATATTTTTCAAAGACTTTAGATAAGATCGGAATAAGTGCTATGGGTCTGTAAGAACTCATGTTTTCTTTATTGTCCTTTTTAAATAATGGCTTCACTATTGTAGTTTTTAGATTTTCTGGAAAAATACCTGCGCTTATACAAATATTTAAGATATAACTTAAATGGTCACAAATATTATAAGCAACATATTTTAAATTTTTTGTTGATATTCCATCGTCCCGACACTAGCGGTGTTTTTGAGCGATCTAATTATTTGCAGTATATCATAACTTCATAAGGAGTGCTCGGCGCCATAAACATAGATTGTTTTGATTTGTCAATATTTAAATTTATTTTCTTACTTGAATCCGATAATGGTTTAATTTTATCTACGAAAAAATCGTTAAAAGCATTGGTTATTTCCTGTGGATTAGTTACTGTTTTATCTCCAATTTTTATAGAAGAAATTATATCTTTTGGTTTATTTAACTTTGTTTTGTTTATTATTGACCATGTGGCTTTCGATTTATTAGGAGCTGTTTTTATATTATGAATGTTTTGAGCTCGTTGTGTTAATCTAATTATATGTTTATAGCGCTTCGCATATGTTTTAAATTCTATTTTATTCTGATTATTTCTATTTACTCTATAATTCCACATTAACATTCTCTTTTTCTTACTACATATTTTAATTCCATGCGAAATCCATTTTGGTTTTATTTTGTTTGTAATAGTGATGTTTTTATAAGGAAAACATAAATTATATAAAAGCAGGAATGTATCTATAAAAGCATCGAAGGCATTATTTAGATTTTCAGTTTTATAAACCTCAGAGAAAGAAATACTTTGTAAATGATCTTTAAATTTTTGAATATTTTCTTTACTAAAATCACGTCTTTTTATTTTCCAATTTTTTATCAAGTAAATTTTATTAATTGGTAATTTTAGTATTTGTGTCGTGTGGTCTGATAAGCCAAAGTCAATTATTTCAGATTTACATTTCTGCCTTAGGTTGTGTGCAAAATTATCTATGCATGTACCATTTATAAGACGAGTGGGCTGATTTAATTCTAATTTTAAATTAAAGTTTAAAAGTAAGGATTCAAGATCCCGTAAAGTGTTATTGTGCTTAAGAGAATTAATATTAAAGTCACCTGCTATTACGATATTTCTTTTAACATTTTTCTTATTTAAATTATGTAACAATTTTTCAAATTGTTCAAAGAATACGTTTAATTTATTAGTCTTTGGTACTCTATAAATACAAACAATTATAGTTTTATAATCAATTAAGTCAATGGCACAACATTCAAATATTCCATGAATCGACAATTTTTCTATATCTAGGATTTCCTTATATTGGTGTCCTTTCTTCACTAGAATGCATGTCCCACCTCTCTTGCTATCTTTCCTGGCGTAACATGCCGCCAAAGTAAAGTTGGGAATATACAATAACTGCTCATGACCGGCCATCATAAAGTGTTCCGATAGGCAGATGACATCAACTTCTGAATCTTGCTCCGACATTTCATCAAGACAAACAATAAGTTCATTACTTTTATTCAGTACGCCAGCGATGTTTTGATGGATTAATATTAGATTATTATAATAGAAAAAACTGCTCCTCTGTTTGTTGGTTCATTAAGTTATCGGTTTTTAAAACCTCTTCCCTTCTAGATCGATTTTCACTTATGTATCTTATGAGTTCGGCAACATCCTCGAAGATGATTTGCAGGCCATAATTATTTACTGTTCCTTTGTTTGGCCTATACATTGTGTAATCCCATGCGAGGTTCTTGTTAGAGTCAAGGAAATAAGCATGTTTGTGTGCTTCTATGTCCTGATACAGATGACTTATAAAGTTTTCTATCCTCCAGTTATATAATGTTACATTATTTGTACATTTTTTGTAAGTCGGCATGCAAAGTATAACATTTGTGTGCTGAATTCTTTCTAGTACGCTTCTAATATTCGAAATCAAACCTGCGTATTCTTTGGTGATTTCAAAATCCGTTTCACCAATTAAGATGATACAGTAGTCATTCATTGTGAAGTTCTTTAGTTTAGGTTCCAAAGTAAGTACCATATTGTAAATTCCAGAGTTTGGCATTAAGTAGTGACATAATTCTGAACTTTGAAGCTTATTTTGTGCAATTGCGCGTATTTTGTTATGTTTATTCTCACTAATGATGCAAATGTTACCGCGCTTCCCCTGATGTTTTTCTTCAGTCTTTGACAAATTTGATACAGATTTAATCTCAGGAATTTTCTTTTCTGCTGACTTTGTAGACATGAACCGTTCAGTTGTTTGTGTGCCCCTATTGTTTACTTTATTTCCGTCGGTTTTTCTTGATTGTTCTGTTTGTGTTTGTTTATTTTTTAGTGATTTTTTAGTTTTAGGAGTAGATGACTGTCCCATTTTAATCTTTGTCGGACTATCCTCAATATGTTTAAACTGTGTGTTTTCAATGAGTAATTCATTGTTCGACTGTTTAAGGTTGACTATTTCAGTCGTAAGAGAATTAATTTTTTCATTTGCACAATATAATTGAAGAGTCAGCTTCTCAACTTGTTCTTTCAGTTTAGTTATATGGTCTCCGCCATAGGTATCGTCGTTGCTCATATCAAGGAGACTAGCTGAGGTATTGACTATTGTGACATCTGTACTGTTCTTCTTCATAGGTGTGGAGAATGAATCATCCGATGTCTCGCAATCAGTAAATAAAATATGCGAATCAAGTATCTGAGATGTATTTTGGTTTTTTTTTGAAGTGGTGGCTTGTTTTTTTCTTAATGTTATGTTCGATATATCACTACTAAGTGCTGACATCTTTCGCCAACTGTTACTTAGTTTCATTTTTGTTTTGGATGACATTTTTCCTTAAATTTTAATGTAAACAGTTGTAATGAGATAGTTACAGATTTTTACAATAGATGGCTCTGTTCACAATAATAAGCACAAACTACACTAACTCTTTTTCATGTGTCTATACTCGATATATAAGTTGTACATCAAATACTTATTAAGATATAAGATTAAACACTAGTTTGGGTTTTAACACGGCGAGAGTTCGTAGTAATGTTAAGAGTTTGTTATTTGTGTAGCTATTTTCACTTTTGGTTCTTATTTAAGTTATTTAAGATAAGACGTCCCGCTACTTCTCAGCCAGCCCGCTCTGCCCTGGGTGGAAGGAGTAATTTCATGATTTAACCACGATAAAAAAAAAGGCAAAGGCCAGTTTTTGAGGCAGTTTGAGAAGTTTTTTTTACGCTCTAGTTTTTGTTTTATGCAAATAAATAGTTACTAACCACATTCTTCTATGGGTATACATTCCCCACCCTCAGTCTTCCTGATGTAGCCCTCTTTACAATGACATTGGTATTGACAAGCTCCGACTACTGCTAAACATAAATAGTCTTCACGATCTTGACAAGTCTTCTCAGGAGGACATGGATTAATGCATCCCTTTGGTACTTCGTTCGGTCCACATTCTGGAAATCAAAAGGTCAAATTAGTGTTGTGACTACTGCCCCGTAGTTGGATTTCTCTGTAATGTTTTTCACCCTGGTACGACTCTTATATCACAATCTCTTTCTTTTGTGGTGGATGTAATTTTTATTTTTATTTAACGACTAGCTGCTGCCCGCGACGTCGTCTGCGTGCATACGTTGAAGAAATAAAGGTTCACTGCTCGTTCCCCGGAGGTCATAGCGTGATAATATCATCATAGCCTATATGCTGACTCGACTTTTTAATAATATTCGTGCCAAATTTACACAAAGATCGAGACCAAAATAGAATAGATTATTAATTTATATTTCCAGCGCTAGCCTTTAATTTTTTTTGTCGGTACATACGTAAATTAGATTTTATAACATCATTAGCTGTTGTAACTACCGGATATTAATAATACAAACAGAAATTATTACCTATTGCTATTAGTTGTTTATCAGCTCACTGTTTATTTATCATGATGTCAACAGCTGTCAAGTTTTTCACAAATGAATCTCGGCGGTTATTAGTACTTCCCCTTATTTACGTCATGTAATTTTATAAAATCTTTCCTTGATAAACTTGTTTGTTGTTTTTACATTCAAATTCTACTACTATCATAAACTATCCATGATTTTCTAATATTATAAACTAACTTTTGCATGCGGCTTCGCTTCTGTTAATGTAGAATTTAGCAGCGACACGTAGCGCCATCTATGATCTTGCCGTGTGTCCTCATAGAGGGTCAAAGCCTGCCAGTGTCGCGGGACTGTCTTAGCTGGTAACCGTGACCCTGGAACGTAAAGGGCTATTGAAGGAACCGTGGTTATAGATTGTAAAGAGATCTTTGCCACTCATCTTCTTAATTGAACCGCATTGTAGATCTACATTATCATTTGCGACTACTGTTAAGGTTCGCTCTTTTTTTAAATGTGTTTTGATAATTAGTTTAATATTTACTTATTCCTTACGTAATCTTACCTTGTTTAAGTTCAAATGGAAAAAATTTGCCAACATCACCCGCCGCCCTGCACGTCACACAGTAGACAAATAACACAAGAAGCAACCTCAACATGTTGATGACTCACAGTGTACTGATAAGCCTTTGCTTGGCTCTGCTTATATACTTACTATGTAGTGGTTTTTTTTTCTAATCGTATGTTTTTTTATAGTCAGACCCATGATTTAAGAGTAGGTAATATTTATAAGATTTCATATTATAAGATTTCTGTATTTTATTTACGGCGAATTTGAAGTATTTATAGCTTTTACTGTATGGAAAATTAAAAAAATAATCCATCAAATGAGTCCGACTGACTGTCAGACTTGTACTGACTTTCGAAAGAAAAGGTTTTTTGTAGGTTATTTAAAAAAAATTGTGGTTGTTTTTGAAGTGGAACTAAAGTTTTTAGTTCAAATATTCATAATTTTCTAAAAAAACTAATTTTCCCCCGCGGTTTCAACCGCGCTGTTCGGCTCCTGTTGGTCGTAGCGTGATGTTATATAGCCTATAGCCTTCCTCGATGAATGGACTATCCAACACAAAAATATTTTTTCTAATCGCTCCAGTAGTTTCGGAGCCAAATCAATATAAACAAACAATCAAATCTCTCCTTTTCATAATAATATGTACAGAGATATAGTGGAATTGAGAATCTCCTCCTTTTCTGAAAACAGTTTAAAAACATTACTTTTTAAACTGCTTTAAACATTAAACAATCTTTATTTTGTGGTTATAAACGTCTCTAGTACTCGTAGAAACAAAAAATTTACTCAATACTCGTAGTTGTCAAGTTTTTTGTCATCACATCATAAATCAGTCTCCGCGGTTATACGGTTGTATTATTGAATACGACAGGTTGAAACATTACGCCAAGCTATCCTCCAGTGATCGCCGGCGAATCGGCCAACCTCCTTGCCGGATCGCTGCCCTGGGATCTGGAGGCGACTGCTCTCCAGCGCGTCTATGTGCGCGTGGACGCACAGCCCCGGGGCGAATCCCCGCTGCCTCGACAAGTCGAGGCGCAAGGGGAAGAGCTCCGGCGCGATCTCAGGGCAGTATGGGGGGAGCGACTGTCGCAACCGAGGTCCAGGCACGCCGCAATCGCGGCGGTAATATCCCTCTTTGAGGAGTGGCTGGATAGGCGTCACGGCGTCCTGACCTACCGCATGACGCAGGTCCTCACCGGACACAGAAGTTTCGGGAGGTTCCTGTGTCTGATAGGGAGGGAAGAAACGCCTGGGTGTCACCACTGCGAGGATCGTCCGGAGGACACGGTGGAGCATACGGTGCAGGACTGCCCCGCTTGGGCAGAGCACCGCTGTGTCCTCACGACGGCGATAGGCGGAGACCTCTCGCGCCCGGCATTGGTCGAGGCCATGCTGCGGGGCGAGACGGAGTGGGAAGCGGTCGCCTCCTTCTGCGAAGCAGTCATGCTCGTGAAGGAGGAGGCGGGCCGCCTGAGGGGGAGGACAGCGTCCTCCCTCCATCCCAGTCGCAGTGGTAGACGCCCACGGCGTCGGACGTCGCAGGACGATCTCCGGCCAACGTAGGCGCGGGCATGCGGGCAGCGAGTAATGGGCGACTCGCTGTCCGACCATGGACCATGCCCGGGTCGACGGCGCGTTGTGTTCTACGCGCGCCTCAAAGAGTGTCAGCATAATGACGGGGCCTGTAGAGGGCCAAAGCCTGCTGGGGTCGCGGGACCAAGGGATTACCGTGACCCTAGTACGTAAAGGGCTATTGAAGGACACCGTGGATTTTAGTCAGTACAAGTCTGACAGTCCCTCCCGCCCTGCCCTGGGTGGGAGGACTCATTTGATGATTTTACCACGAAAAAAAAAAAAAAATGTTCATAAACTATTTATCTTTAGCATTATTAGGGTTCCACATCCAAGGGTAACCCTATTACTAAGACTCCGCTATCCGGCTGTCTGTCACCAGGCTGCTGTATCTCATGAGCCGTGGTACAGTGGTGTACCGAGACCGAACCTAGGAGGGGGCAATTTGCGAGGCCCTTTTCTTTCAGGATGATAATTACTGCGCGGTACCTACCGAAGTAAGTAAGTGGGGTACCGAAATAAAAGGCGAGCTTTTTATAAGATGACTTGTTGTTCCCCCAGGTCATATATACCAGTTATACGGAGTAATTTTTCAACTGGACGTGGATGGCTACATCGTGCTAAAATATTTTAAGGTGTGTTGTGTTAATAACACAGTTGCTTAATTATTTTGTCCTAGTCTCCAGAAGGCAATGTGATAAGCATTAAGATCGCCTACCGAAGCAATTCTAATTAAAAATCAGTGGAAGAAGGAACCAAGCTTGAACTCACCCAGATGACCGTGACCCTGGTACGTAAAGGGCTGTTGAAGGATCACCGTGGATTTTAGTTAGTACAAGTCTTACAGTCCCTCCCGCCTCGCCCTGGGTAGATCATTTGATGATTTTACCACTATAACAAAACAGCCGTATTCTATTCTATTACTGGCGCCGTTTGTTTGTTATGAAATTACTACCATGTCCACACAATCTGATATATTCCGGGCTGGTGCGTTTTTTTAGGGCTTATTTTAAACTCATGGGACTAAAGAATTTGCAATTACTTTCAACATGAGTGACATTCTCGTAATAATTCTTTTTAACCAATGAATGAGTCGATTATAACATAACCCGCAATCGACTTTTTCATCGATGAAGTTATCGCTGGTTTATTGACATTTGGTCTAATTACATAAGCCATACAAATAATAAATTAATGAAATCAAACTCTTGTAAAAGACATTTTTTTTATTGATAGGTTAAAATAGCTTTTATGTACAAATGAGTCTTCCCCTAATGAAGTATTTAGAATCAGGTTCCCTGGACACAGAAAATTACCAGGAGATTGGAGTGTTATATTTCACACAATCGGGTGAATCTCTCATTTCAGGACAAGAGCAACGATGTAGGCCCAGTGAGTTATCATCACTCCTGTAATACGTGGGGTAGCAAGCACACCCTGGAGTGCATGTCTCTTTACTGGCACAATTTAATTTCTTCGGATTCACAATTGTAGAGCATGTTTCATTCGCACATTCTTTGCATTCCGTGTACAGTTCTAATAACTCACAAGGAGCTCCTGAAAAAAAAAATGTTTCATTTCTGTGACTGTACTTATTAGTACCTACTACATATTATAAGTCAAGTAACTCAAGTTATTATTTGCCATAATTTCAATTAATTATTGAGATCATCAACTCATATGGAGTTGATATCGTAGTTTTTTTCCACAGGCCCAACATCCTATGCTCTGTCTTCCGCATATAGTTTGTCCCAGACACGTTTTTAAGGTAGGTATTTAGACTAATATAAAGATCAAAGGGGCAGATGAGAGTAAACGCTCGAAAAGCCATTCCCATGACATGTTGCGTTTTCTAAGAACTTACCTAACTTACAAATACAGAAAATTAGAAAAAAAAACTGTTAAACACAGAGATTTATTGCTTAACAACTGTAACAAGTAACACTTTACTAAATCTAAGAAATTAATCCGTTCCAACCTCTAAAATTCGGAGAGATAACGGACAATAAATTATGCATCGCGTGGAGTTCTTCTTTCCACACAATACGGTGTATCTTGCAATTCAGGACAAAAACAACGATACAGACAAGGAGAATTTTCATCTGCCCTGTAATATCCGTCCCAGCAAGTACATCCTGGTGTGCACGACTCTTTACTCTCGCAATCAGATTTCGCCGGATTTGTGATCGAAGAGCAGGTTGCATTTGAGCACTCTTTGCATTCCGTATAGTGCTCAAATATCATACAGGGAGATCCTGAAAAAGAGCGTTTCTTTATAGGAATTCTGCAACTGATTGTATTATTGAATACGACAGGTTGAAACATTACGCCAAGCTATCCTCCAGTGATCGCCGGCGAATCGGCCAACCTCCTTGCCGGATCGCTGCCCTGGGATCTGGAGGCGACTGCTCTCCAGCGCGTCTATGTGCGCGTGGACGCACAGCCCCGGGGCGAATCCCCGCTGCCTCGACAAGTCGAGGCGCAAGGGGAAGAGCTCCGGCGCGATCTCAGGGCAGTATGGGGGGAGCGACTGTCGCAACCGAGGTCCAGGCACGCCGCAATCGCGGCGGTAATATCCCTCTTTGAGGAGTGGCTGGATAGGCGTCGAGGCGTCCTTACCTACCGCATGACGCAGGTTCTCACCGGACACGGAAGTTTCGAAGGTACCTGTGTCTGATAAGGAAGGAAGAAACGCCTGGGTGCTACCACTGCGATGATCGTCCGGAGGACACGGTGGAGCATACGGTGCAGGACTGCCCCGCTTGGGCAGAGCACCGCCGTGTCCTCACTACGACGATAGGCGGAGACCTCTCGCGCCCGGCATTGTATGAGGCCATGCTGCGGGGCGAGACGGAGTGGGAAGCGGTCGCCTCCTTCTGCGAAGCATTCATGCTCGTGAAGGAGGAGGCGGGCCACGCGAGGGAGAGAACAGCGGCGAGTAACGGGTGACTCGCTGTCCGACCGACGGCGCTTCGACGAATTATTGAACGAAATCTTACCGTCTAGAACTTAAAATCAAATACAGTTCGAAAAAAAGCGCCGGCGTGTGAACATTTTGGGAATACATTTGTTCTATTTCGGCACTTTTAACGCCGGAAAAAAAGCGCTCGTGCGAATGGCGTCTGACTCAATGATAATATCAACTCAAGATCCTTGTAATGTTGTAGTGTCAATGATTGGAACTATCTTCAAGGTCTTTCAAATATAAAGTACGAGATTAAAACCGGATCAGTCAATAAAAAGTTACATGTAGAATCAAAAACTTCCTCAATTTTTTGTTGTTGTTCATACTCTGCGAGCTCGATGACAGTACCTCCTAGACCACATTATTGGGGGCCATAAGATCTGCCAGTTCTTTGCAAATAGTTATTTTGACAATTTATATTTTTAACTTGTTCTTCACAACAATTAAATAAAACCTAAAAAGTACTATAAATTAAAAAGGTTGTGTTGCATATTGAACTTGACACCTACATCACTCCGCGGGTGCCTCCGTAACTCACATCTCTGTCACATCGTCGCCACCACTGTTTTCGTATATTAAAGGATATCCTCAAAACTCACCACATTCTTCTTTTGGTATACATTCTCTTCCAGAAGTCTTTCTGATGAAGCCTTCCTTGCAAAGGCACCTGGGAGAACAAGGCAAGAATGCGTCTGGGCAGAGAATGTGACCACGGTCATAGCAGGAATCTTCGAAAGGACAATCAACGCAATGATGAAATACTTCGTTCGGCCCACACTCTGGAAAATATAAAAAAAAGTGGTCAATAACATAAACCATCATTGTTGAATATGTCATGGCATGATTCCCAATTCACATTATTTTAATCCAGTGCTTATCTAGATCTTATCGTCTACATAATACCCATTGTTACAAATTCAGGGATCATTAAAACTAGTATTCAATAAAAACACATTGCGTTTTAACTTAAGCACGTCAATGGTTTCCTTGATAATGTGGCAATGCCGCCAGACTTTTGGGCACATTACCAATTGACAGCGTGGAAGTTTTATTGACACTACATTGTCATTTTAATTTGGGTTATTTTATTATTTTTAGTTTTAAAGCATGTACTTAGGTTGCTACCATGAAATGTCATGCTATGTACGAACTCGGTAATGGGGACTGTCAAATCGATCAATCGATCGCAGCACGATGTGGGAAATATATTGGTTTTATTTATTTTTTTACGAAAAAAAACCCGAAAATGTTTGACAACATTTTCATTCGCGAGCAAAAGTAGGGAATCACTTACTCCGATTGCGCGATCTTAAGTAGGTACTTAATAACTAGTTAAGAATAATAAAAACGGTTAACTTTAAATTGAAACTAAATTCATTCAAATCACGCCATTTTTTAAGTAGCTATCGCGGATCAATTTCAAGTAAGTGATTCCATACTTTTGCTCGCGAATGTGGTTGCCATTATAATTGACAGATCTTAAGTCCCAAAAAATGTAATAATAGGAGGCGCTGTCAACGCACACAGAACAAATATAAGTAACTAGCACTTTTCCCGCGACTTCGTCCGCGTGGTTTACGTACTTTCCTAATTCCCCCTTTTCACCCCCTTAAAGGTTAAATTTCCAAAAACCCCTTCTTAGTGCTCCCCTACATTATAATAGGAAGCCGTGTGCAAAATTTCACATTCCTAGCCCCAGTAGTTTCGGCTGTACGTTGATATGTCAGTCAGTCAGTTCTTCTTTTTATATATATAGATAAACTTACCCAGTTCGTCCTCAGTAACAGCTAACTGAATCACACTGAACAGACCAACAAACAACGCAAAAACACGACTCAACATGTTGACGAGTCGATGTGTATTGATAGACCGAGAGCTGCCTCTATTTATATATAGTTTGTTTTTTTTTTAACACTAGCGATCTAAGCAGACAGCATTATACTTTGGAAATGGTTACAAAAAGACCGACTAGGATCAAATGTCTACCATAATTACGAACATGTCTTGTCGTGGCCTTGAAATACAAAGGGCATTTGAAGGAAAAGGGGGTCTTATTACGATTCTTACAGTCTCTTCCGGTCTACCCAGGGCGGGAGTAGTCCTTCCTTGATTTCCCACCCCAAAAGTGGTTCCTGCTCCAAAAAAGGGTGTATCGTCAGTAATGCCTGGAACTTTTGTGAATTTGTTAACGACACGGCCGGACATTCGTCTTTTCCGACTAGTCAATACATCTCTAATTTCAATGAATTTTTGAGATCATCAACTCATATGGAGTAGATATCGTAGTCCTTTGCTACAAGCCCAACATCCTATGCTCTGTCTTCCGCATCTTGTTTGTCCCAGACACGTTTTGAAGATAAAAAACTAAGTCAATAGTTGTCAAGTTTTTGTCATCACAAATCACTCTCGGTGGTTATACGGTTGTGAGTAGGTAGTTCCCCTTATTAATACACTAGCTTCCGCCCGCGACTCCGTCCGCGCGGATGTCGGTCTTCGCGTGGATGGTTTATTTCTCCATTTTGAGTAACTCTGACAATGACATCTTATAAATATCTATTGGACCCAAATACGGCTAAGCCTATAATAATTAAGGAGATCCCTCTATTGAGCTACTGCTGTTGAGCTCGCGTTCTGTAGTAACTGAAAAATAAGATTTTTTTCTACGTATTTTTCCAGGATAAAAAGCATCCCATTTTAAGCCCAGGATAATAAGGTATAATTATACCAAGTTTCATCGAAATCGAACCGTTAGTTTTCACGTGATGCCTGCACATACAGACAGACAGACAGACAGACAGACAGGCAGACAAAAATTTTTTTAATCACATATTTGGGTTTGATATCGTTCCAGCAACACCCCCCGCTATTTATTTTTTCAAAATTTTCAATGTACAGAATTGACCCTTCTACAGATTTATTATATGTATAGATTATGCAATAGATAATGACAATAACCTTTCCTAATGTTCACGAACTATTTTTCTTTTGCATTATTAGGGTTCCGCATCCAAGGGTAACCTAAGACTCCGCTCCGCTCCAAGGGTACTAAGACTCCGCTGTCCGGCTGTCTGTCACCAGGCTGCTGTATCTCATGAGCCGTGGTACAGTGGCGTACCGAGATCGAACCTAGGAGGGGGCAATTTACGCGGCCCTTTTCTTTCAGGATGATAATTATTACGCGTTACCGAAGTAAGTAAGTGGGGTACCGAAATAAAAGGCGAGCTTTTTATAAGATGACTTGTTGTTCCCCCAGATCATATTTACCAGTTATACAGAGTGAATTTTTCAACTGGTCGTGGATGGGTACATCGCGCTAAAATTTTATTTTGAGGTTTGTTGTGTTAGTAAAACAGCTGTTTAATTATTTTGTCCTAGTCTCCAGAAGGCAATGTGATAAGCAGTAAGATCGCCTACCGAAGCTGTTCTATTTAAAAATCAGTGGAAGAAGGAACCAAGATTGAACTCACCCAGATGACCGTGACCCTGGTACGTAAAGGGCTGTTGAAGGATCACCGTGGATTTTAGTTAGTACAAGTCTGACAGTCCCTCCCGCCTCGCCCTGGGTAGATCATTTATTTGATGATTTTACCACGATAAAAAAAACAGATTATCGTCAATAGCAGCCGTATGTGCTTGTATTCTATTCTATTACTGGCGCCGTTTGTTTGTTATGAAATTACTACCATGTCCACACGATCTGATATATTCCAGACTAGTGCGTTTTTTTAGGGCGTATTTTTAAACTCTTGAGACTAAGGAATTTGCAATTACTTTCAATATGAGTGACATACTCGTAATAATTATTATTTTTAACCAATAATTGAGTCGATTATAACATAACCCGCAATCGACTTTTTCATCGATGAAGTTATCGCTGGTTTATTGACATTTGGTCTAATTACATTAGCCATACAAATAATAAATTAATGAAATCAAACTCTTGTAAAAGACATTTTTTTTATTGATAGGTTAAAATAGCTTTTATGTACAAATGAGTCTTCCCCTAATGAAGTCTTTAGAATCAGGTTCCCTGGACACAGAAAATTACTAGGAGATTGGAGTGTTATATTTCACACAATCGGGTGAATCTCTCATTTCAGGACAAGAGCAACGATGTAGGCACAGTAAGTTATCATCACTCCTGTAATACGTGGGGTAGCAAGCACACCCTGGAGTGCATGTCTCTTCACTGGCACAATTTAATTTCTTCGGATTCACAATTGAAGAGCATGTTTCATTCGCGCATTCTTTGCATTCCGTGTACAGTTCTAATAACTTACAAGGAGCTCCTGGAAAAAAAAAAACATTTCTGAGACTGGACTTATAAGTACCTAGGTACTACATATTACAAGTCAAGTAACTCAAGTTATTATTTGCCATAAGAAAAAAACAAATTATTTCGTCGAAATAAAACTTTTTTTAATTCTGAATTTTCAGAGGCTAGCACGAGTGCATGAAGTAAATATTTCGATATTGAAATTCAAAATACATATTCATTTTATTTATTAATATTTAGTCAAATTTAATGAATTGAAAATGAAAATTAGCTGAAATTAGCGTCGTCTCTTCAGTTTTTTTTTTTAATGAGAAATTCGCATTTAGTTTAGTTTTCTTTATTTGAATAACAAGATGAATAAAATAAACACCATATAGCTGCTGGAAACTGTAAGACCCCATTCGCTTGGGATTGATGGGATGGACTCGCCAGGGGATTTAAAAAAGCGCTGAGTTGGAACAAAAGGGTAAATTGAACGAAATATCACCGCCTAGAACTTAAAATCAAATTAGTTCGAAAAAAAGGGCTGACGTATGAACATTTTGGGTATACATTTGTTCTATTTCGGCACTTTTAACGCTGGAAAAACAGCAACTCAAGATCCTTATAATGTTGTAGTGTCGATGATTGGAACTATCTTCAAGGTCTAACAAATATAAAATACGAGATTAGACTAATGAAACCGGATCAGTCAATAAAAAGTTACATGTAGAATCAAAAACTTCCTCAATTTTTTGTTGTTGTTCATATTCTGCGAGCTCGATGACAGTACCTCCTAGACCACATTATTGGGGGCCATAAGGTCTGCCAGTTCTTAACAAATAGTTATTTTGACAATTTATATTTTTAGCTTTTTGTTCTTCACAACCTTGTTCACAACAATTAAATAAAACCTAAAAAGTACTAATTAAATGGTTGTGTTGCATATTGAACTTGACACCTACTTCACTCCGCGGGTGCCCCCGTAACTCACATCTCTGTCACATCGCGCGATCAATTTGATAGTCCCCACCACCGACTTCGTATATTAAAGGATAGTCTCAAAACTCACCACATTCTTCTTTTGGTATACATTCTCTTTCAAAAGTCTTTCTGATGAAGCCTTCCTTGCAAAGGCACCTGG
Organism: Agrotis puta; assembly: GCA_943136025.2. Lineage (NCBI taxonomy): Eukaryota > Metazoa > Arthropoda > Insecta > Lepidoptera > Noctuidae > Agrotis > Agrotis puta. Next base: position 5,437,564 of record OW964168.2, read on the forward strand.
GAGAACAAGGCAAGAATGCTGCTGGGCAGAGAATCTGACCACGGTCATAGCAGGAATCTTCGAAAGGACAATCAACGCAATGATGAAATACTTCGTTCGGCCCACACTCTGGAAAATATAAAAAAAAAGTGGTCAATAACATAAACCATCATTGTTGAATATATGTCATGGCATGATTCCCAATTCACATTATTTTAATCCAGTGCTGATCTAGATCTTATCGTCTACATAATACCCATTGTTACAAATTCAGGGATCATTAAAACTAGTATTCAATAAAAACACATTGCGTTTTAACTTCTCCTTAAGCACGTCAATGGTTTCCTTGATAATGTGGCAATGCCGCCAGACTTTTGGGCACATTACCAGTTGACAGCGTGGAAGTTTTATTGACACTACATTGTCATTTTAGTTTGGGTTATTTTATTATTTTTAGTTTTAAAGCATGTACTTAAGTTGCTACCATGAAATGTCATGCTGTGTACGAACTCGGTAATGGGGACTGTCAAATCGATCAATCGATCGCAGCACGATGTGGGAAATATATTAGTTTTATTTAATTTTTTACGAAAAAAAACCCGAAAATGTTTGACAACATTTTCATTCGCGAGCAAAAGTTGGGAATCACTTACTCCGATTGCGCGATCTTAAGTAGGTACTTAATAACTAGTAAAGCTAAAATTATTGAAACCACATTCATTCAAATCACGCCATTATTTAAGGAACTGTCAACGCACACAGAACAAATATAATTAATAAACTTACCCAGTTCGTCCTCAGTAACAGCTAACTGAATCACACTGAACAGACCAACAAACAACACAAAAACACGACTCAACATGTTGACGAGTCGATGTGTATTGATAGACCGAGAGCTGCCTCTATTTATATATAGTTTGTTTTTTTTTTAACACTAGCGATCTAAGCAGACAGCATTATACTTTGGAAATGGTTACAAAAAGACCGACTAGGATCAAATGTCTACCATAATTACGAACATGTCTTGTCGTGGCCTTGAAATGCAAAGGGCATTTGAAGGAAAAGGGGGTCTTATTACGATTCTTACAGTCTCTTCTGGTTTACCCAGAGCGGGAGTAGTCCTTCCGTGATTTCCCACCCCAAAAGTGGTTCTTGCTCCAAAAAAGGGTGCATCGTCAGTAATGCCTGGAACTTTTGTGAATTTGTTAACGACACGGCCAGACATTCGCCTTTTCCGACTAGTCAATACGACTCTAATTTCAATGAATTTTTGAGATCATCAACTCATATGGAGTTGATATCGTAGTCCTTTGCTACAAGCCCAACATCCTATGCTCTGTCTTCTGCATCTTGTTTGTCCCAGACACGTTTTGAAGATAAAAAACTAAGTCAATAGTTGTCAAGTTTTTGTCATCACATCACAAATCACTCTCGGCGGTTATACGGTTGTGAGTAGGTAGTTCCCCTTACTAATACACTAGCTTCCGCCCGCGACTCTTTCCGCGCGGATGTCGGTCTTCGCGTGGATGGTTTATTTCTCCATTTTGAGTAACTCTGACAATGACATCATAGAAATATCTTTTGGACCGAAATACGGCTAAGCCTATAATAATTAAGGAGATCCCTCTATTGAGCTACTGCTGTTGAGCTCGCGTTCTGTAGTAACTGAAAAATAAGTTTTTTTTTTTCTACGTATTTTTCCAGGATAAAAAGTATCCCATTTTATGCCCAGGATAATAAGGTATATTTATACCAAGTTTCATCGAAATTGAACCGTTAGTTTTCACGTGATGCCTGCACATACAGACAGACAGACAGACAGACAGACAAAAATTTTTTTAATCACATATTTGGGTTTGGTATCGATCCAGCAACACCCCCCGCTATTTATTTTTTCAATATTTTCAATGTACAGAATTGACCCTTCTACAGTTTTATTATATGTATAGATTATGCAATAGATTATAACAATGACCTTTCCTAATGTTCACGAACTATTTCTCTTTTGCATTTGTAGGGTTCCGCATCCAAGGGTAACCCTATTACTAAGACTCCGCTGTCCGGCTGTTTATCACCAGGCTGCTGTATCTCATAAGCCGTGGTATAGTGGCGTACCGAGGCCGAACCTAGGAGGCGGCAATTTACGAGGCTCTTTTCTTTCAGGATGATAATTATTGCGTGGTACCGAACGAAGTAAGTAAGTGGGGTACCGAAATAAAAGGCGAGCTTTTTATAAGATGACTTGTTGTTCCCCCAGATCATATTTACCAGTTATACAGAGTGAATTTTTCAACTGGGCGTAGATGGCTACATCGCGCTAAAATATTTTAAGGTGTGTTGTGTTAATAAAACAGTTGTTTAATTATTTTGTCTTAGTCTCCAGAAGGTAATATGATAAGCAGTAAGATCGCCTACCGAAGCAATTCTAATTAAAAATCAGTGGAAGAAGGAACCAAGCTTGAACTCATCCAGATGACCGTGACCCTGGTACGTAAAGGGCTGTTGAAGGATCACCGTGGATTTTAGTTAGTACAAGTCTGACAGTCCCCCCCCCCTCGCCCTGGGTAGATCATTTGATGATTTTACCACGATAAAAAAAACAGATTATCGTCAGAAGCAGCCGTATGTGCTTGTATTCTATTCTATTACTGGCGCCGTTTGTTATGAAATTACTACCATGTCCACACGATCTGATATATTCCAGACTAGTGCGTTTTTTTAGGGCGTATTTTTAAACTCTTGGGACTAAGGAATTTGCAATTACTTTCAATATGAGTGACATACTCGTAATAATTATTATTTTTAACCAATAATTGAGTCGATTATAATATAACCCACAATCGACTTTTTCATCGATGAGGTTATCGCTGGTTTATTGACACTTGGTCTAATTACATAAGCCATACAAATAATAAATTAATGAAATGAAACTTTTGTAAAAAGACATTTTTTATTGATAGGTTAAAGTAGCATTTATGTACAAATGAGTCTTCCCCTAGTGAAGTCTTTAGAATCAGGTTCCCTGGACACTGAGAAAATTACCAGGCGATTGGAGTGTTAAATTCCACACAATCGGGTGTATCTCTCATTTCGGGACAAGAGCAACGATGTAGGCACAGTGAGTTATCATCACTCTTGTAATACGTGGGGTAGCAAGCACACCCTGGAGTGCATGTCTCTTCACTGGCACAATTTGATTTTTTCGGATTCACAATTGAAGAGCATGTTTCATTCGCGCATTCTTTGCATTCCGTGTACAGTTCTAATGACTCACAAGGAGCTCCTGAAAATAATAAAAATGTTATTTATAGGTACCTACTACATATTATAAGTCAAATAACTCAAGTTATTATTTGCTAAAAGGTGTAACTAGTAGAAAAAAACGACGGGTTGCACTCTGGGAGTGCCGGCAGAAGTGAAAACTTGAATAGTAATAAACACACACGAACATTCGCGCAAGCGCCCTGCGCCGTCTTACGAATTTTCACTTCAAAAAAAAACTAATAATTTCGTCGAATTAAAACTTTTTTAAATTCGTCATTTTCAGAGGCTAGCACGAGTGCATGAAATAAATATTTCGATATTGAAATTTAAATTACATATTCATTTTATGTATTAATATTTAGTCGAACATAATGAATTGAAAATGAAAATTAGATGAAATTAGCGCCGTCTTTTCAATTTTGTAGTGAAAACTACTTTAGCAGCGTTGTCCACTTTTTTAGGAAAAGGTAAAAAAATTTGAACTCGCGTCAGTACACGTGACCTGTATGTTTATTACTATTCAAGTTTTCACTTCTGCCGGCACTCCCAGAGTGCAACTCGTGGTTATTTTTTTTAATGAAAAGTTCGCATTTAGTTTAGTTTTCTTTACTTGAATAACAAGATGAATAAATAAACACCATATAGCTGGGTCATTCCGTGGTTTCGTGCAAAAACCAATTCCACACGAATTTACCCATGAATTTATTAGAAAAAGTGAACAGATTTTTGCTTAGAGGATAAAGATATAATAAAAATATGTAAAACTGTCTGTAAAATCATTCCTCTCCGTTTCCAACTTGGGACTTGGGTAGATCTTTCGATGTTTATTTTTCTACATTCGTAATTATGACTATAACTAATAAGCAATATTAAACCTAAATGCCTGAACTACAATTTATGTATTCTAATTTTTAATTTATTACAATATTTATATGTAAAATGCTCCTTTTTCGAATTTTCACAAAAAAAACTTCATTACTATCCGTACACAGAAACTTCTTAATTTAAGAGAGTACGAGACGGTCTTCGATACGATTCCTGTCAAAACGGGTTTATTCTCGTCTGTCGTCCCTGGTAACAGCGACGAGTGGACGTGCGCGTATTGTAGATAAAATTATTAACGATCTTCGAATTGTAACCAGCGTTTCGTCCATAAATCAACTCATCACCTTCCTTCGATTTCTCAAGGTACCGTTATAAGTAAATTATTATAAATATGTAATATGGATATCTCTTAAAGCCATATTGGTGCTATTTTAAAATCAAATTTTAAATGTATTCTACAACGAAGTTATCTATAGTATAAATTGTGAATTTTTTCATTCATCTCCTCTGCATTACCATCCGTTCCATCCATTTTTTTGCGGGAAGGTAATGAACAATTTTGGAAGGAAATGAAGAATTTTTATTTAAAAATAATTGTGTTCCAGTATGTATAGAGTGTTATCTACATAATACATGTTTTTTCGTATAATTTACTATTTCTTTTTTTAATTTCAGCATAAATATGGGTAAAACTCGTAAAAAGTCTCTTGTCAAGAGAAAAATATGCTCAAATAAAAAACAATCCTGAATTGTATTCCTTACAGAAAGAAACAGGTTTTTTTTTTATCGTGGTAAACAATGATATTATAAGTAAAAAAGTGTAGATACGTTATAAGCGCTCAGCAAGTGACACACTAAAATGTAGCTAAGTGACAAACCTTGACCTCAGTGCGACGTTGCCGGCGTCAGCGAGTGCACTTTACGTAAACACGAGTGAATCAAAACTAAAACTGACTCAAAACCAACGAAAATGCCGTCGTGTGTTATGAGATATTGTGCGAATTATACAAGCAAGACCTCTAAAAGTCTAGGAATCACATATCATTCGTAAATATACTATTTATCCTAATATTTTCACAAATAAAACATTACGATTCTAAAATATGGCGTCGTCTTCTTCTTCTTAACGTATGGTTGATGAACAACCTGGTGTCAGAGTTTAAACCGCCCGTAGGCCTCTGACATGGCTTCACACACCGTTGAAGAATCTCTCAGGTGTGCTGGTTACCTCACGATGTTTTCCTTCACCGTTTTTAGCAAGTGATAATTAATTTATAATACGCACATGAATTCTAAAAGACATTGGTGCGTGCCGGGGTTCGAACCTGCAACCTTTGACTTGGCAGTCCAACGGTCGTACTGCTCGGATGGCGTCGTAAAAGAAAGAGTAAGACAACAATTTCTGTATCAACAAGTGCGATAGAGATAGATGACAGAGTAATATTATACCTACGAAACAGAAAGTCAGTTGACTAACAGTGCAAATGGTGCCATTAGACCTACTTATATGTAGATTTTTATTTATGTTATGACCTGTTAGCTTTTGCCCGCGACTTCGTTCGCGCACAAACTTTATGCTATTTATCTTTTCCCGTTCCCGTAAGAATTTTGACAAATCCTTTTAATTAAATATTATATTACTACATTGAAATCTGTGATTGATTCATAAATAATAAACTTTTTCTTTAGGTGTAAGTAATAAATTAATTCGTGATTTCTAGATTTCCAAGAAATGAACTAAGGTGTATCCAGTGGGTGGCTGTTTTTATTTACCTAATTTGAATGCATTTTTATTACATAATACTTTTGCTATATGAACTTATGAGTGAATCGCATTTTTAGGCATTATGATTTATGCCGGGTGTAAGGTAATTTCATATCTGATTAATTTATTCTACATTGTTTCTGGTACATTAGACGACGCACTGTCGCGAATTATATTTGTTTCTACCTACCTTTTAATATTAGTCGTTGCATAGGCACAAATTACGGCTACAATTTCTGTACACGCGGTTTGTACCTTCTGCCTAGTTAATTTGTTAGTCTATGATCTCAACGAGCGGTGATTGGTGGTGAATAATGTTTGTTTACATTCACGCGCAATTGACAACATCTAGCTGTCACTTTTTTTCTTATTGGTTTTATCAAGCTATCCTTTTCACTTGTAGTGAAATGTTATGTGTGAATAAAAAGTGTGTATGTGTGCTGCCTCACGGCGCGGCACACTTTTTTCTGTTGAATTGTAAGTGTATAACATATCTATTACTTATAATATCATTGGTGGTAAAATCATCATTCGCCCCGGCGCTGCGCCTCCACGCGCCACTCATAGACGTGCCGGAGGGCGGTCGCCTCCAGATCCCAGGGCAGCAATCCGGCAAGGAGGTTAGCCGATTCGCCGGCGATCGTGCGGTATCCTCGGAGCATTCGGATAGCCATGACCCTCTGACATGCGACCAGCTTTAGTGGTCGCGTCAGAATGCTTAGGGCCCACACACGCGGCTGCTGCCCGGTTCAGCTTTGGGGCCAAACGTAGGAAGTGCTCCCTAAAGTTCCACCGGCTGTCGAGGACGAGTCCCAGGTACTTCATCGTCCTCCCAACGCCGATGCAAACCCCCTCTACTTTTATGTGGGACTCTGACGGTGGCGCTTTCAGACGGCCATGAAAGCACATGGCCTCCGTTTTGTGCAGTGCCACGTTGAGTCCCAACTGCCGGATCTTATAAGCGACTATCGCTACCGCTTGCGTCGCCAAGTCGGCCGCCGCCTGGTGCGACTCTCCTTCCGCCAGGACGAGCGTGTCGTCGGCATAACATATTACACCGACGCCGTCAGGGAGGTCACCGCGCAGCACCCAGTCGTAGCCGATGTTCCACAGAAGCGGCCCCAAGACCGATCCCTGCGAAACACCGCACGACATCTCCCCCAGTTCCATTTTCCCCGGCGACCGGGGTAGATGACGGCCCTGTCCGTCAGGTAGTCCTCGACTATGCGACGGAGGTAGGTCGGCACCCAGTGATACCGGAGTGCCTTCCTGATGCAACTCCAGGGCAGGGTGTTAAAGGCATTGGTGATGTGCAAAGACACCGCCAAGACGACTCTGCCCCGGGATACCGCATCCCCCGACGTGAGGGCTCTCACGCCCATGATGGCGTCCACCGTCGAACGCCCCCTGCGGAAGCCAAACTGGCTCACCGCAAGGTCCGGGCCCACCCGATTCAGGTGCTCGACGAGGCGGTTTGCAATTACTCTTTTAAAGAGCTTGCCCACCTCGTCGAGCAGCACGATGGGCTGGAATGCGGACGGAGAGTCCGCAGGGCGCCCGGGCTTCTGGATCAGGACCAGTTTCCCCGTCTTCCAACGAAGCGGGAACTGACCCCTCTCCAGGCATGCGCTAAAGAGCCCCCCCAGTCGAGGCCCGAGAGTCCCCGAGGCCAGGACCCAGGCTTTTCCTGGCAGGCCGTTGGGTCCTGGGGCGGTATTTTTGGCCGTTGTACCGCCACTCTCAGGTCTACCTCGGTCACCTTCTACCTCCGACGGCATCGTCGGAGACGGAGCCATGGGCAGGAGAGTATGCTCTCCCCGCGATGGGAACAGGGCGCTCACCACGTCCTCCACGAGCTGAGGCTGGAGACTACGTCAACGGCGGAGCCCAGGAGCGGAGCTTTGACTCAAAAACCAAAAGATTGCTTACCTGTTATAGTTTTGTAATGCCTATTGTAGAGCAGGTTATTCTGTTTATTTGATAGCTTTTAGAAGTTCATTTTTTACGTTATTTCTGTGATTTTGTGATTGAGACCAAAGATTCTAGCTTTTCTTATTACTATTAGTAAATAGGTAATACAATTATTTTCAATATTGATAAGCCAATGTTGTAAATTTGTTTTCATCTCACCCTAGTTCATTACAATCCATACAGTTTTCATCACCATCCTGTTGTTGATTTTCAGCTAGCCATATTTCAATGACTAAACAATATAAAAAAGTGCCTTCCACTTTTTATGAATGTGACGACGATTTTAACTCGAATAGTCAAAAAAATATATGTCAAATTTAAATATTTTTTTTGATTTCGCGGATCGTCGCAATTTGCACGAAACGACGGAATCACCCAGCTACTGTAAACTGTAAGCCCCCATTCGCACAAGCGCTTTTTTTGGGATTTTCAAGAAGTGCTGAGTTGGAACAAAAAGGTAAATTGAACGAAATATCACCGCCTAAAACTTAAAATCAAATACATGTCGAAAAAAAGCGCTGGCGTGTGAACATTTTGGGAATACATTTGTTCTATTTCGGCACTTTTAACGCCGGAAAAAAAGCGCTCGTGCGAATGGCGTCTGACTCAATGATAATATCAACTCAAGATCCTTGTAATGTTGTAGTGTCAATGATTGGAACTATCTTCAAGGTCTTTCAAATATAAAGTACGAGATTAAAACCGGATCAGTCAATAAAAAGTTACATGTAGAATCAAAAACTTCCTCATTTTTTTCTGTTGTTCATAGTCTGCGTGCTCGATGACAGTACCTCCTAGACCACATTATTGGGGGCCATAAGATCTGCCAGTTCTTAACAAATAGTTATTTTCACAATTTATATTTTTAGCTTGTTCTTCACAACAATTAAATAAAACCTAAAAAGTACTATAAATTAAAAAGGTTGTGTTGCATATTGAACTTGACACCTACATCACTCCGCGGGTGCCTCCGTAACTCACATCTCTGTCACATCGTCGCCACCACTGTTTTCGTATATTAAAGGATATCCTCAAAACTCACCACATTCTTCTTTTGGTATACATTCTCTTTCAAAAGTCTTTCTGATGAAGCCTTCCTTGCAAAGGCACCTGGGAGAACAAGGCAATAATGCTGCTGGGCAGATAATCTGACCACGGTCATAGCAGGAATCTTCGAAAGGACAATTAACGCAATGATGAAATACTTCGTTCGGCCCACACTCTGGAAAATATAAAAAAGTGGTCAATAACATTTGTTTTGGTTATTTTATTATTTTTAGTTTTAAAGCATGTACTTAAGTTGCTACCATGAAATGTCATGCTATGTACGAACTCGGCAATGGGGACTGTAAAATCGATCTATCGATCGCAGCACGATGTGGCAAATATATTGGTTTTATTTAATTTTTTACGAAAAAAAAGCCCAAAATGTTTGATAACATTTTCATTCGCGAGCGAAAGTAGGGAATCACTTACTCCGATTGCGCGATCTTAAGTAGGTACTTAATAACTAGTTAAGAATAATAAAAACGGTTAACTTTAAATTGAAACTAAATTCATTCAAATCACGCCATTTTTAAGGAGCTATCGCGGATCAATTTCAAGTAAGTGATTCCATACTTTTGCTCGCGAATGTGGTTGCCATTATAATTTACAGATCCGAAGTCCCAAAAAATGTAATAATAGGAGGCGCTGTCAACGCACACAGAACAAATATAAGTAATAAACTTACCCAGTTCGTCCTCAGTAACAGCTAACTGAATCACACTGAACAGACAAACAAACAACGCAAAAACACGACTCAACATGATGACGAGTCGATGTGTATTGATAGACCGAGACCTGCCTCTATTTATATATAGTTTTTTTTTAACACTAGCGATCTAAGCAGACAGCATTATACTTTGAAAATGGTTACAAAAAGACCGACTAGGATCATATGTCTACCATAATTACGAACATGTCTTGTCGTGGCCTTGAAATGCAAAGGGCATTTGAAGGAAAAGGGGGTCTTATTACGATTCTTACAGTCTCTTCTGGTCTACCCAGGGCGGGAGTAGTCCTTCCTTGATTTCCCACCCCAAAAGTGGTTCCTGCTCCAAAAAAGGGTGCATCGTCAGTAATGCCTGGAACTTTTGTGAATTTGTTAACGACACGGCCAGACATTCGCCTTTTCCGACTAGTCAATACATCTCTAATTTCAATGAATTATTGAGATCATCAACTCATATGGAGTTGATATCGTAGTCCCTTGCTACAAGCCCAACATCCTATGCTCTGTCTTCCGCATCTTGTTTGTCCCAGACACGTTTTGAAGATAAAAAACTAAGTCAATAGTTTTGAAATATATTGTGGATTTATGGCTCCTTTATGAGAAGGCGTTTTTTACAAATAGTTGTCAAGTTTTTTGTCATCACATCACAAATCAATCTCGGCGGTTATACGGTTGTGAGTAGGTAGTTCCCCTTATTAATATATTATGTAATAGATTAAACCCGCAATGGCCTTTCCTAATGTTTATAAACGTATATTTTTCTACTTATATTTTTCTTTTGCATTATTAGGGTTCCGCATTATTAGAGTAACCCTATTACTAAGGCCTCTGCCTCGAATCTTGCGGGCAGCGGGGCGGGCTCGAACAGCGAGCGCCGCCGCCGCCGCCGCCCCGCTGCCCGCAAGATTCGAGGCAGAGGCCAAAGACTCCGCTATCCGGCTGTTTATCACCAGGCTGCTGTATCTCATGAGCCGTGGCACAGTGGCGTACCGAGACCGAACCTAGAAGGGGGCAATTTACGCGGCCCTTATCTTTCAGGATGATAATTATTACGCGTTACCGAAATACCTAAGTAAGTGGGTACCGAAATAAAAGGCGAGCTTTTTATAAGATGACTTGTTGTTCCCCCAGATCATATTTACCAGTTATACAGAGTGAATTTTTCAACTGGGCGTGGATGGCTATATCGCGCTAAAACTAAATAATTATATAATATTAATTTTTAATTTTCTTTTCATCACATTCTTTTTCTGGTACACATGGGCCACGTTCAGTCTTCCTGATGAAACCTTCCTTACAAACACATTGGTACTTGCAATCTTGCAATTCCTCTGTACAATAGAATACTTCGTCTCGAGTGTCACAAGTGCGTTGAGGAGGACAGGGGAACTCACACCGGTATACTGCGTTTGGTCCACATTCTGTAAATAAAATACAAAAAAAAAATTAGGACGTCCTTATTATGTTCAAATTGGACTTTTTTGGTACTTTTTTGTTTGTTAGCGTGGTAAAATCATCATTTGAGTCCTCCCACCCAGGGCAGGGCAGGAGGGACTGTAACTGTGACTAAAATCCAAGGTGTCCTTCAATAGCCTTTTACGTTCCGGAGTCACGGTAATTCGTAGGTCCGGCGATCCCGGCAGGCTTTGGCCCTTAAAGGGGGGAATGTCATTGTGCTGTCACAGGCGTGCGTGGAACACAACGCGCCGTCGACCCGGGCATGGTCTATTGTCGGACAGCGCTTTGCCCATTACTCGATGACCGCATAGCCGCACCTACGGTGGCCGGAGATCGTCTTGCGACGTCTGTCGCCGTGGGCGTCTACCACTGCGGCTGGGACGTGAGGTGGACGTTGTCCTCTCAATTATCCCTAAAAATTTTCTTCAACTATCCCTAAAAATCCAAGAATTTGTTTCAATCTCTCCAGACTTTTTAAAGAATTTTATGGTCCCAAAAAAGTGCCTGAAACACTTTTCCAAAATTGCAAGTTGCTCTCGGGCCATAATTAGGCAGTCTTCCAAAACGTTCACTATTGCATTGTAATAGTAACCTGCCTGGTTGATTTTCTGACTACCTGATTGATTGTAACTTGCCTGAATCCTTGTTCGTGGGTACTTTCTGTTGGGCCACAATTACCGCCACACAACAAATGAACAACACAAGAGTTAACTTCAACATGTTGACGACGTCGCGTACATTGACAAACTAAGAACTCCGGACACGTTATGATGCATTTATTGTAGTTGAAATATGACTAAGCTGTGACGATTTGCATGCAAAACTGCATTAGTCCCCGTTCACAATCTCGGGCAATACAACTTGCGAAGTCGTATTGCGCGAGTCAGTAGCAGATTTGCCCTTAAAGCCCGGGCCTAGGGCGGCCAAATACTAAGGGCGGGAAATCGTGTCAAAAATAAATGATGACCAAAATATTAACAAGAAATAACGGAAATGCAAAGAATCTTAACATATTGAAGGCTCGCGTACCTTATTTTCCTAAATCACTATTGCGTATTAAGGTTAAATAATTTCGTACATGAAAATAGTTCGTAAGTTAACAAAAAACCATTTTAAATGTTTTCTTGAAATGTCCAACAATCGCTGAAGCCTCGAAAAATATTATAAACTAGCAGCTTACAGTTAACGATAGCCAATTTTCTGAATCAATTTAAAGTGGGCAATAAAGTAAATTCATTAATTATGTCTATTTGATGGTTGCTGAGAAAGGGGCGGCACATAGTGTGGGGCCTAGACCGACTAGGACAAATCCGGCTCTGCCTGCAGTGCTATTCACTATTAACACAGCCTTCTGACAGCGCAGCCGCAGCGTGGCGTGAGCGCTGCTTGATTCAGAAAATTGGTTATCATTAACTGAAAGTTGCTAGTTTATAATATTTTTCGAAGTTTCAGGGATTGTTGGACATTTCAGCGCAGCGCTCACGCCACGCTGCGCTGGGACTAAAGTTTGCTATGCTCTAAGCTACTGACAGCGAAATTACCAATCGTGAGGCACGAACGGTAAGGGCTGCCGCTTCGCGAATGGACGATCTCAAAGTTGTCGCGTCGAAGCGCACATCACAGAGTCCAGCGATGTGATAACTTATTGAGAACAGCTTAGAAGTACGCAATCGATTTTTTCTTTTCCCATCTGCCCGCCTTTTTCCAACTATATTAGGGTTAGCTTCCAGTCGAACCAGGTGCATCGAGTTTTTCTTTTCCCAAAAAGCTTTAAGAAGGTTTTTTATAACAAAAGAAAGAGCAAGATTGTAGAAAAAGTTTATTAAAATTGAGTCACAAATCAATTTATACAAAACAAATCAGCAATTACGAGACTGCAGGCAACTTAGAAAATTCTTTTTAATAAAATTTAAAGTTCTTCCGATCTTTTTCTTGTTTAAATTGTTTTAGCCAAGTTGAGCAGTCATGTGACTCCTGCGCGTCAGGGCATAAACACAGGGGAATGCATGGAGAACCTTCCTCCTTCCTGAAGTAACCTTCTTGGCAGACACACGCCGCTTTACAAGGCTCTTGGCTTTCGCAGCTCTGCTGTCCAGCGAGTGAAGAACAGGTGTCGTTTGAGCAAGGAGGTTTGCAATGCGTGTACTTCTCAAAACCGCCGCATCTGAGTATAGGTCCTGAAAATAAACGTCATTTAGGATTACGGATGACCATTTATTATTACGAGTTTCGTCCGTGTCTGGGAAAGCACATAAGGCCTCGTTTGTAGATATTAGTGAAAAGCTCGAAAGACTAGCAAGCGGTCTTACCACAAGGTTTCGTAGATATTCGTTCCATGTAAAATACTGATATATATTCAGCTGCATCTGGCTCGACTGTAAAACGACCCCACACCTTCACGTTCCGGGGTCACGGTAATTCGTGAGTCCCGCGACCCCCGCAGGCTTTGGCCCTCTACAGGGGGGCCCCGGCATTATACTGACACTCCTTGAGGCGCGCGTTTACCACAACGCGCCGTCGACCCTCCGCAGTCATACATGCGAAATATTGGTAAGTAAATTAACAGTATATTCGATAAGAACTACCTTGGGCTTGCGTATGGCGAGTAATGAATACCTCGGCTTCCGATGAAAGATCAGCCTGAGTCGACGGCGCGTCGTGTCCCAAGAGCTCCTCAAGGAGTTGCTAGTAAACAGACGTGATACTTATAAGGCCAGGCGCCTGCCCTCGCGGTATTGTCATAAAAGGGACCCGCTGCCTTGGAACACAAAGGGCAAGACAACAAGGTGATTTAATTCAGTATAGTCTGATGGTTCCTTCCATGTGTTTGTTTCCTGTATGTTAAAATTATAACTATTTTGCCTCTCTTGGGATCTCTTGAATCATTTAATCCATGATCTTGTTACTTACCGCATTCTTCTTCAGATATACATTCACCACCCTCAGTCCTTCTGAAGAACCCTTTCTTACACACACATAGGTATTCACAAGTTTGGCGTTTAGAGCATGTGATGTCAAGGGCACGGTCTTCACACGTCTGTATCAGTGGGCACGGATTTACGCATTCGTATATTTGGTCTGGACCACATTCTGAAAACAGGAATTCTTTTAATAAATGAATGTTTAAACAGAAAAGTCTTAGAAAAAGTGACATTCCTGAAAACTAACTTGTCTAGGCAACTATCTTACCCAAAACTTGGGGCCTAGACAACCGGCAAATGATAAACGAAAATGCTCTGTAGTGTTTTCGGCGTTTATTGAACGAAAAATGAAACAGCACCTCTAGCGTACGACCAGGGAACATTTTTTTTTTTCATTAAATTAACGTAGAATGTTAGTTTCACACGTCGCGCTTGGGCCTCAGTACTCCCTGAGTACGTACTCGTACCTGTAGACCTGACAACATTTAATTATGTACAATTTCAGGATGATCGGTTCAGTGGTTTGCGCGTGAAAAGGTAACAAACAAACAAACTTACTTCCGCATTTACAATTTTAGGTAGGTACACTCAGATCAAATTTGATCTGAGTAGGTACATTTTAACATTTATATTGATCTACTCGACTTGCAAGTACTAGTGATCTTGGTTGTTAGATCAATTTTATATAGTAGTGATAATAATTGTAAGGCACCATTATACCACTGCTACACACGTGTTTGTAATTCAATAGCTCGGGTTTTTGTAATGTTTTTTATACCACGTCATGACGTCACGAACTAGTCGCGTTTGTAAACCACTGTGAGTGCTTCCCCTTTTTGCATTGTACTACAACAAGCTTCCATTTTCCTTAAGCTAATGAGCTCATTTGGACTTTGTTTTGTTTACTTTTTTTCATTGAAATATTATATACTAGCTTCCGCCCACGACTCCGTCCGCGCGGATTTCGGTATTCGCGTGGATGGTTTATTTCTCCATTTTGAGTAACTCTGACAATGACATCTTATAAATATCTATTGGACCCAAATACAGCTAAGCCTATAATAATTAAGGAGATCCCTCTATTAAGCTACTGCTGTTGAGCTCGCGTTCTGTAGTAACTGAAAAATAAGATTTTTTTTTTCTACGTATTTTTCCAGGGTAAAAAGTATCCCATTTTATGCCCAGGATAATAAGGTATAATTATACCAAGTTTCATCGAAATCGAACCGTTAGTTTTCACGTGATGCCTGCACATACAGACAGACAAAAAAATTTTTAATCACATATTTGGGTTTGGTATCGATCCAGCAACACCCGCCGCTATTTATTTTTTCAATATTTTCAATGTACAGAATTGACCCTTCTACAGATTTATTATATGTATAGATTATTTCGCAGTAAGTTTTGCTTACGCTCCCACTAGGACCTACTACAAAATCCACTGAATTTTGTATAGAGAGGCTCTATCTATCATGATTTAGATTATTTCTGTTTTTGTACTTAAAATTAAAATGAAAAAATAGTTCCTCGTTTATACTCTAGTATTAGTATACTTAAAGTAAAGGCCAGGCCAGGCGAAAAGTTCCAGGTTCAATCTATCTCACAAATTATACCTAGTATGTCAATTTAACATATTAAAGTGGTTGGGTAGTTTTCTATGGACTTTTTTTGGCGTATGACACCAAAAATCGGCACAAAAGCGCCGATTTGCAAAGCGCACAGCTGTCAATCGCAAATAGTATTAGTAAGAATAATAAATACATAACTACCTGCCAGTATGGGGCGGCGTGGCTCTTGTATCTCGAAATAATCAAAATTAGGGAGAGTTGACCCCACATAGATCATAGACAACACAAGAATAAGTGTTCCAAACATGTTGATGACTCGATGACTATTGATAAAGTGAAGGCTAAACTCCGTCTATTTATCGCGAAGATTTGGGGTTCCTTCTGTTTAATTCAGGTAACAAATCTAAAATTTTTGACGTGATTACAAAACCAGTTGATAAAGTCCTAGCTGCAAAAGTTCTAATGAAGGTTTGCTGACGCCATTTTGTGGCGTCACACGCTTTTTTAACACTTGCACATGTGTGGATTCCAGATTCCCAGCCCTTGCTGGCATCGAGGGCAATTAAGTTGCGAACGATCTCGCCGGTGATGCAGTGCAATGTAGTGATATAGTTCCTTACACCATTTTTAGTTTTGACCTCTTAGAATGTCCTAAAACTTTTCTAGATTCAACTCATTTTTCTAGATTCAACCCGAAGTTTCGGGTAAACCGTGGTTAGGGCTAAGTTAGGTAAGATAGGAGTCTTCGATTCTCATACAGATGAGACTTAGTCATGTTTGCTCTACAGCTAATTTTGCCAAACTTAAAATAATTCTTTTCACATTTATTTCTCCCGTTCTTTAGGTATTTGACCGCTCTTCCTTTTTTAGGAACCTCATGTCTCTCCGTATTCCTTTTCCTACTTCAGTATTTTCTTTACTTTTTACAAATAGTTTATCTGTATAGTATCATTAATAACATTATATTCATTGTTGATTATTTCCCTACTGATCCTGTATCTGAATCCTAAATTTCGTGAAATCCGTTAACATTATTTTACTAAATATCCGTTTCCCTACCTTTGTTATTTTAAGATAAATACATGACATTGGTTAATGCACAAACCTTGCGAGCCAAAGAAAGAAAAGTAAAACTTAGTTCATATAAACTGGTTTTGAGATGGAACCGAGAAGAGTCTTCAGGATATCCTCGATATGTTGAAGAAGACTGACCCGGACGACGTGCCAGATTTCGTGGCGAAGGAGTTAAGTAAACTGCCTCCCGTCACTTTCGACCACGTCGACGTTACACGGCTGTTAAAGGACATCACTTCCTTGAAAGCGGAGATGACCAAGATGCAGTCCAGAATGGAGGTTTCAGAAAAAACAAATACCGAGCTACGTGCGGAAATAGCATTATTGCGCAACGTCGGTTCGGTAATTGGGTCACCTGAGGCCTCAAAGGTGAACACACGTCGAGGGGCGCAAAATGCAACCATCGGCAGTTTTGAATTGGCGAACACAAGTGCGTCACCAGCTGCCGATAGCGCTGAGCAAGCGCCGCTCGCCGCCGCCGCCGTCGTCGCCCGCGCCACTACACCGGCTGCGGATACGTCACGCGTAGGTACGTCGACCCCTAAACGTGCCTATGCTGCTATTGTCACCAGCGGTAAAACTGATGCGTCGCAGCCTAAGCGACAAACCAGGAAAGGGGAAAAATTGAATGTGGGTGCTCAACCAGCCCTGGCTGCGGTCCGTAGCTCCGTGCCAAGAACGAGCCAAGTTGATGAGGAGGGCTTCATTAAAGTAGAAAGGAGGAAGAAGAAGCCCTGTTCTCGTAACCTGTGTGGAACCGCACCGAGTGGACCCAACATGCTGCTGCGTCCTGCTGTGCCTACGACGCAGCTGTACGTTTCACGTCTGCATCACTCCACGACAACTGAGGAAGTGGTGCAGTATTTGAAAGTGAAGACTGACTGGACTCTGAGGGTCGAAAGGTTGGAATCGCGCCACAACATCAACTTCAAGTCATTCGTGGTACGAATTCCAACCCACCATCTTCAGACCTGCTTGAAGGAGGACTTTTGGCCGAAGGGTGTCGTATATCGACGTTTCCGAGGACGGTTACGCGACACCACGCAGCGAAACACGACGCCGACAACGTTGCGTGTATAGTTTTAGTTCTATTATGGTTTAAAATATGTATTAGTATATTATTATTGTTAAATATTATTTTGTGTATTTTTTCTATGGGTCTTAGTTGCCTGATAATAAAATGATTATTATTATTATTATTTACTTCAAATTCGGTGAAATCCAGCCGTAAGTTTATTGTATTTGACAGTTTTTATTACACGCCATCTATTGACTTGTAAGTAACAACTTATAAACAAGAACTTAACATTACAAGTTATACACGGTAGTCAGCGTACAGCATAGATCTTGACTTCTTATTTCCACAGATTGTCGATAGATGGCAGTAACTTACAAGAGATTTCTGGCAGAAAATGCCTACGGCATTAAGTCCGCCGTTGTACAGTGTTATGCATAAAGTTTAATAAATAAATATTATAATTATGCGAGATTATACTGTCTATCAGCAAAGTCTGCCGAAAGGGATGAAGACTTCAATTACGCAGGACAATAGAGATTTTGGTGCCACCAAAATTATAAACAGATTTTAGCAAAGCATTTGATAAAGTCGTTCAACACCTTCTTTCTCTTTTTAAATAAGGAAGACTTAGTGAAGGCAAAACTTTGCTGCATAGTAAACATTGTGCTTGGATCATCAAAAGTACCATATAATTGTAACTTTACATGATAATTGTACGCATCCCACAAGGATTACCCCTGAGTCCCATTCTTTTCAAAAGTGGTTTTTGTTTGTTGACGATGTCGAATAACCTGTTCAGTCCACCGCCCCACAGTGCGAACAAAATAATTACTTCCCATAGCTTATTTATAATTGTCGCTTCCGTTCAGAACAGACAACGACGCGGTTGCTTTTTTTTTACGTGGTAAAATCATCGTACTGACTAAAATCCACGGTGTCCTTAAATAGCCCTTTACGTTCCGGGGTCACGGTAATTCGTACAGTCCCGCGACCAACGACGCGGTTGCTAATGAAGATCTCTAAACCTAAGTACTAGTGCAATAAAAGTGTCCAAAAATAACAGTTGAATATACAGGCCTTTTTCTTGAAATGATAACAGTATCACAATAACGAAAGAATTCGATGGAATGTATTTTTGCAGGGATTTTGCAGGGACTTTGCAGGGATTTGGGATAGGTAACAAAATAATTAATAAAGTAAACATTCCTTGATTTCCATACCAAAGAACCATCACTAAAGTCGTTGAGGATCTAGGATGTCATAGACACACGGATACAAAGACAGACACATCGCACGTACGTATTTAAGCGTCTTCGTACACAAGGCGAGGCAAAGCCCCTGGCTGGAGGCCTTAGAGTAATTTAAGGCATCCACAGAAAAGTCCGGTTAAGCAGCCCACAACCTCTTCTAGGTTGACCTGCGAGATGCCATTCACAAAAAAAAGGCGAGGCAATAAGTCTCCGATACCTTTCGATTTTCGATTTCAGGCGACTATTGCAATACAAATCCGTAAGGTTCGTGCACAGCCACGCGTCCATACTAAAGTCGTAGGGTATCGGAGGCTTGCGTCGCCTTGTGTACGAAGGGCACTCCTTTGTTTCGTCACAGCCAGAACATAATAATTTAAAACTCTACGACCATCACAAATAGTAAACCTAATCGGCCTTATTACAAAAACTAAATAAACCTTGGTTTAAACCTGGTCTATCAAGTCCAGGCTTATCTGCAGAGCCATGGTTTAAATTTGTCCGTATTACAAAACTAAGATAAAACGTCGACTTTAGTACCGCCATTTGAACGATTGTCTATACAATTAAATCCACAATGAGTAATAACAATTAAATCTACCTTGTTTCAATCCATTTTGGGTGAAAATAACACAAAAACTACAACACAATGAAAAATTTGCTATGAGAAACTTTGACACACCTTTGACAGCTACTACTGTTAGACCATGGTTTATAGCAAAACCACGATTTGTAATAATCTTTGTTTAAACCGTAGTTTTACAAGAATAAACCTGGGTTTTTAGTTAAACCCCTTTTTGTAATAAGGCGGAATATGACAATTACTAAAAATAAAATCTAATTAAAGGTGTCACAATGTTGTCCGCACTGTTGATTACTCACCTTCCTACGAGACTTGTCATATCCTGCAAAAATAATTAAAAAACATAAATGTTGCTCATTTCCTTAAATTCTCAAATTAAATATGTAAATTGTATTAACAGGCGTGAGAATCAATGTTAGCTATAGCTTTTTTTTTTTGCGTGGTAAAATCATCAAATGAGTCCTCCTACCCAGGGCAGGGCGGGAGGGACTGTCAGACTTGTACTGACTAAAATCCACGGTGTCCTTCACTAGCCCTTTACGTACCGGGGTCACGGTAATCCCTTGGTCCCGCGACCCCGGCAGGCTTTGGCCCTCTACAGGCCCCGTCAACATGCTGACACTCTTTGAGGCGCGCGTGGAACACAACGCGCCGTCGACCCGGGCATGGTCCATGGTCGGACAGCAAGTCGCCCATTACTCGCTGCCCGCATGCCCGCGCCTACGGTGGCCGGAGATCGTCCTGTGACGTCCGACGCCGTGGGCGTCTACCACTGCGGCTGGGGTGGAGGGAGGACGCTGTCCTCTCCCTCAGGCGGCCCGCCTCCTCCTTCACGAGCATGACTGCTTCGCAGAAGGAGGCGTCCGCTTCCCACTCCGTCTCGCCCCGCAGCATGGCCTCGACCAATGCCGGGCGCGAGAGGTCTCCGCCTATCGCCGTCGTGAGGACACGGCGGTGCTCTGCCCAAGCGGGGCAGTCCTGCACCGTATGCTCCACCGTGTCCTCCGGACGATCCTCGCAGTGGTGACACCCAGGCGTTTCTTCCCTCCCTATCAGACACAGGAACCTCCCGAAACTTCCGTGTCCGGTGAGGACCTGCGTCATGCGGTAGGTAAGGACGCCGTGACGCCTATCCAGCCACTCCTCAAAGAGGGGTCTTACCGCCGCGATTGCGGCGTGCCCGGACCTCGGTTGCGACAGTCGCTCCCTCCATACTGCCCCGAGATCACGCCGGAGCTCTTCCCGCCGCGCCTCGACTTGTCGAGGCAGCGGGGATTCGCCCCGACGCTGCGCCTCCACGCGCCATTCATAGACGCGCTGAAGGGCAGTCGCCTCCAGATCCCAGGGCAGCAATCCTGCTAGGAGGTTGGCTGATTCGCCGGCGATCGTGCGGTATCCCCGGATCATCCGGATAGCCATGACCCTCTGGCATGCGACCAGCTTGAGTGGTCGCGTCCGGATGCTTAGGGCCCACACGGGGGCCCCGTAGAGGGCCATGGACCGCACGACACCGGCGTACAGCCTCCGGCAGGAGGCATTTGGCCCGCCGAGATTGGGCAGGAGCCGCTTGAGAGCGGCTGCTGCCCGGTTCAGCCTTGGGGCCAAATGCAGGAAATGCTCCCTGAAGTTCCACCGGCTGTCGAGGACGAGTCCCAGGTACTTCATCGTCCTCCCGACGCCGATGCGAACCCCCTCCACCGTAATGTGGGACTCTGAGCGTGGCGCGTTCAGACGGCCATGAAAACACATGGCCTCTGTTTTGTGCAGCGCCACGTCGAGTCCCAACTGCCGGATCCTATTAGCGACTGTCGCTACCGCCTGCGTCGCCACGTCGGCCGCCGCCTGGTGCGACTCTCCCTTCGCCAGGACGAGCGTGTCGTCGGCGTAACAAATTACGCCGACGCCGTCAGGGAGGTCGCCGCGCAGCACCCAGTCGTAACCGATGTTCCACAGGAGCGGCCCCAAGACCGATCCCTGTGGAACACCGCACGACATCTCTCGCCGGTTCCACTCTCCCCGGTGACCGGGGTAGAGGTAGTCCTCGACTATACGACGGAGGTAGGTCGGCACCCGGTGATACCGGAGTGCCTCCCTGATGCAACTCCAGGGCAGGGTGTTAAAGGCATTGGAGATGTCTAAAGACACCCCCAAGACGACCCTGCCCCGGGAAACCGCATCCCCCGTCGTGAGGGCTCTCACGCGCGTGATAGCATCCACCGTCGAGCGCCCCCTGCGGAAGCCAAACTGGCTCTCCGCAAGGTCCGGGCCCACCCGATTCAGGTGCCCGACGAGGCGGTTTGCAATTACTCTTTCAAAGAGCTTGCCCACCTCGTCGAGCAGCACGATGGGCCGGAATGCGGACGGAGAGTCCGCAGGGCGCCCGGGCTTCTGGATCAGGACCAGTTTCCCCGTCTTCCAACGAAGCGGGAACTGGCCCCTCTCCAGGCACGCGCTAAAGAGCCCACCCAGTCGAGGCCCGAGAGTCCCCGAGGCCAGGACCCAGGCTTTTCCTGGCAAGCCGTCGGGTCCCGGGGCGGTATTTTTGGCTTTGAGCCGTTGTACCGCCACTCTCAGGTCTACCTCGGTCACCTCCGGAGCGTCGTAGACGTCGTCGTCGCTGTGGTCCGCGTTTGCGCCAGCTTCAGGCACCGCCGGAGACGGAGCTATGGGCGGGGGAGTGTGCTCCTCCCGCGAGGGGAACAGGGCGCTCACCACGTCCTCCACGAACTGAGGCTGGAGACTCTGCGTCAACGGGGGGGCCCAGGGGCGGAGCTTTTCTCTCACCCACTTGTAGGGCCGGCCCCATGGGTCCCCGTCCAGAGCCTCCAGCATCTCCTTGCGGGCCAATTCCTTGGCCCGCCAGATCTCGTCGCGGAGGGCGGTCTTCGCTGCCCTGTAGCCATCCTGCAGCTCCGTCTCTACAGCCACCGCATCCGGAGGTCGGGTGCGGCGCCTGCGGAACCTGGTGTACCGGCGTCGCGCGGCAACGCACGCCTCGCGCAGCGATGTAAGCTCACGCGACCACCAGTACAGCTGACGCCGGGCGCGTCCTTGCCGGACCCGGGGCATGGCCACGTCGCAGATTTCCGACATGGCCTCCTGGAACCACCCCGCCTCGTCGTTAACGTCGGCAGGCCTGTCCGGTGGTGACACCCAGGCCTGCACGATCGAGGCTTCCAGGAATAGCTCCCGGTCCAGCTGCTTCAGCGCCCATCGCGGACCACTTGGGTTCCGTCGGACCGGCGCGTCTGAGGTCTGGGCGGAGACATCAAACCGGATATACCGGTGGTCGGAATAGGTCTCCACCTCCTCTACAACGCGCCAGTCTGTGACGCGTGGCGACAGGCCGGAGGTGGCGAACGTGATGTCCACCACCGAATCGCCCGTCCACCGCACGCACGTGGGGACGGAACCCCGGTTCTCGATGACTAGGCCATGCGCCAGGGCCCAGTGCTCGAGCATCCTACCCCGCGTGTAGTCCGTAACCCGGGAACCCCAAGCCACATTCTTGGCATTGAAGTCCCCGAGGACGAGCGCGGGGAGGGAACCGAAGGCGACGACGACGTCTCCCAGCTCCGATAGGGAGTCCTGGAACTCGGCGATAGTTCGGTTCGGGGAGAAATAAACGCCTATCACGGCGATCTCCCCGAACCGTGCTGCGACGATCCCACGCCCTCTCTCGACGCGATCGAGGGGCGGGGTACCGGCGGCGGTTAGCTATAGCTAAGTAAAATATATTAATCACTGCTGCGTTACGGATTGAGATAAGAGGTAAAAAAATCTTGCATCCTGACTAAAGTAGTTACTTATTTGTTATGTTATAGTCCCGAAAGGGGTTTGAAAAAATGTAATAAAACGGTTTGAAGTTACACCTTTAGATAGATTATATATTTTTGCCAATTAATTTTACGTCGTGTTACGTTGGTTATAGTTTTATTTTGTTCGTGTCATCAAAAGGCGAAATACACTTGCCAGAAAGCAAGCAATTCACGGCCAGTGAAGTTAATCGTAACCGAAACTAATTGGAAGGTGGTGAAACATGCTACAAATATTTTAAAATCGCTAAATATTTCAGGTTTTGTTTACTAATTCGAATCTAATTTAATTGAATTAGATTCGAATTAGTAGATTCAAACTCTTAGCTGTCGGAAGAGGTCACCGTTTCACAAATAATGAAAATAGCGAATAGAGTATTTTATATCGATGGTATCGCAATCAAATGTTTCCTTAATCGCACAGAAATCAGTTAAAACCAAATATTACACAGGAAAATGTTGGTCCCTCATGTCGTAGGGTATCTGTTTTTTTTTTTGAGTAATTCATGTTTTTCTGTATTTTTGAGTCCAAAAACACAGACTAGAAGACTACACAGACTTTTTCGATATTTTTTATGGAACGGTATTTTCATGAGTTGTACTTTCCGTTCCAGGGTCACCTCTACTTGAAAAGATAGTCCCGCGACTCCGGCTGGCTTGGCCCTCTGAGGGGGAGGGGGGGCGTCAGATTGACGGCTTTGTGGCGCGTCGAACAGGACGCGCCGTCGACCCCGGTATGGTCCATGGTCGTACAACAAGTAACCCATTACTCGCCGTCCGCTGCCTGCGCCTACGGTGCGGTGGCCGGAAATGACTTCGCGACGTCCTTTGCCGTAGAGGTAACACCCGCGGCTACTGTGCGGTGTAGGCTATCCTCTCCCTCACGCGTCCCGCCTCCTCTTTCGCTAGCATGACTGTTTCACAAAAGGAGGTGACTGTTTCCCATTCCATCTCGCCCCGCAGCATAGCCTCGGCCATTACCGGGCTTGAGAGGTTGCCGCCTATCGTCTCCGTGAGGACACGACGGTGCTTTGCCCAAAAGATTCAAACGAATTGAGACTTGAGAACCTCCTCCTTTTTTCGAAGTCGGTTAAAAATATATATCTAATTACTTTAAATGAAATGAGACGCACCCTATTATATTATCTAAATAAATCGAACATTCATGACATTGTATTCATCGAGGCTTCAAATGATCGAATCTTTGTTTGATCGAGCGTTCAACGCATGAATTTATTAAATTTTGTGCACAGTAAAATTTATGAAATCAAGTGAAACGTCGCTTATTACACCGGCACCATACCTACGTTGGAACTTCTAGATAGTGAAATTTCGTAGTACAGTACACACAAATAATATAATTATGCAATTTTTCTTTATGCAGAAATAGCTTTAGTTATCATGATGTATAATATTGTTGTTTTATAAATACATACAATAGTGGCGATTTTCTATTGCAGACTACAATAATTGACCCGCTTATGCCCCAGCGGGAGTCGTGACCCGACTGTAATGATTCAATGGTCCCAGCGATAATCTCAATAACAAGACAATTGCATAAGATTCGCATTCATGAATGAATGCTTGCAGCTACTTACAGCCACTATCGCTGCTTACTTTTGGCGGGAAGCCTCCACCAGTCGTACCAAAGCCGGCGCGTGCGCAACACGCGTTCGTTATTCAAATTTTCAAACTCAATGCGATCGCGAACGCGACGTTTCGTCTCCTAGTCTTTTGTTTAAAATTTGTTAAATGGAAGTATTGAGGGCACACCTCATTTACTTTTGTAATGATTCTGTTTGAAATGGTGTGAATATGCTTTGTTAAACAATAAAAGAAGTGTTAGTTCAACTTTCTTAAACTCGAAACAAAACATATCTTAATTGAGTATTTGATGTTGGATATTAAGTGAAAGACGTTTCTATAATAGAAGTAAGTAGTACTTCTTACATTTCCATATAATAACATGATTATAATCAATATCGCCTAAGATTTAACTAACCCAACATTCATAACAAAAAACAAGTAAAAAAAAAAACTGCAGGCAACTATGACCTTATCACATAACAGGTCCAAGAGTGTCTAATTTATGACTACAATCAGGTAAAGAAACAAAATACCAGCGGTCTTATGATAATGTTCTCCAGTGCTAATTTATTTCACCTTTGCCATCTTGACACTAAATATTATAATACTCGTACCTAACTGATATATTCAAGGCATTCTGTCAATATGCTTCCGATAATTATTTTAGGTGTCATCAGCTAAGAATGTAAGGGCCAAAAAATTGGTAGATTGATTGATTACGTTGCCGTATAAATGTTCTCTACGATACCCAATCTTAGAATCAGTAACTAATTTGTCATCACCACTGCTTTTTTTTTTTATCGTGGTAAAATCATCAAACGAGTCCTCCCACCCAGGGCAGGGCGGGAGGGACTGTCAAACTTGTACTGACTAAAATTCACGGTGTCCTTCAATAGCCCTTTACATACCAGGGTCACGGTAATTCTTTAGTCCCGCGACCCCGGCAGGGTCATCACCACTGTAGGATTACTTACAGGGATTTGTTGGCCATTATTTTTAATACTATTAATTAAGATAGTATTCAAAAAAATGGCCAACAAATCCCTATCTACTAATGAAAACAACAAGTTTTAACAAATTGATACGTCCAGGTTATTCATATTAGGTATCATTATTTGACATTACACATAATAACATTGCAATATAACGATTTCGCGCATTCGAGATATTGAGGGGATACTAACATTCGTTTTTTAAATGTTTGTCTATCTGTATTTTTGTACACGCATCATGCATAAACTACTGCATGGAATTCAATGAGGGAGCTTGAGGTCTAATCTATCTTCTTCTTCTATATATATAAAAGGAGAACTGACTGACTGACATATCAACGTACAGCCGAAACTACTGGGGCTAGGAATGTGAAATTTTGCACACGGCTTCCTATTATAATGTAGGGGAGCACTAAGAAGGGGTTTTTGGAAATTACACCTTTAAGGGGGTGAAAAGGGGGAATTAGGAAAGTACGTAACCCACGCGGACGAAGTCGTGGGCAAAGTGCTAGTTTAAAATATACGCTCCATTTTACCGCAGTGCAATATCGTATTTCGATTGTTTTAACTTTGATTCTAAATTCAACGCGTATGAAGTCGCAAGCATAAACTAGTAGAATTAAAATATACTCGTATAATTTCACGTTTTGTTTATTTATTATGCATTCGGTCATTCTAGAGTTGACATATAAAGTTACAAAAAAAAAACAATATTAGACGTCATTTCAATGATATTGAAATATTTTGAAGTTTATACACTTTTCAAATAAGTCCTCCCACCCAGGGCGGGACGGAAGTTATAGTCAGACTTGTACTGACTAAAATCCACGGAGATCCCTCAATAGCCCTTTACGTTCCAGGAACACGGTTGCGTGATGAAACAGTTTGGCCTATGGCCAGTTAGTCTATGGTATACCACTGCTGGCTTCTGACTTTTTTCAAAGACATTATAGACAATGCTCTCAGGCCCTGTCTGGACTACAATAGCAGAACTGTTAGTAGCAGAGTTGATTAAGTAAATATTTAGATCTACATATTAAGACGTTTAGTTTGCCAGAATTGAATTGGAAACTTTTTATCTGAGCAACAGCCAAACCCATACATTAAACGCTTTTCCCAGTTTTCCCCTGAAAGTCCTGAAACAAAGTACACAACAATTTCATATTTTTGTATATTTAACATTTTTAATATTATTTTATCAAAGTATTTATTACACTACACTTTTCCTCATTGGTTATTTAATTTAATTATTTTATTTGCCTACCCTCGTCCGTGTGTCATTGCGGGGTGACAACTGAAAACGAGTGTCTTTCGCCCAGCCAAAATGCTCAGTTGATAAACCTTTTGGTGTGGACATGCTTAGCAAAATTCTTTTTGGATTTTGTTTTTATTATAGTTGAGTGTGTTCAATTTCAAATAAATATTTTTTTATTCTATTCTATTCTATTCTTATATTCTACCCACATGACTATCAATTACGCATATCACACAAGGTTAACATTAAAAAATTACATCGCTATTTACAAAATGAACATTTTGGTCAGACAAGGGCATTGCTTACTATAATAAGTATCTTTTTCAAGAGGTTCACATAACAAACATTATTTGATTAATAGCTAACAAAAAACTATTATTTGAACAATATTCTTGTCGTTCTACTGAATCGTTGAAAATTAATGAATTATTATTTATCTAATTAGATAAGTAGGTAATAATAATAGACGTCAAAGGCATATTGACAGCATCAATAAATTGCAAATCTAATTAGATAGATAGATAGATAAAAGATTTATTCAGTGCAATAGAGACACAAAAACAAATAGGTACATAAAAGGATACACAGTAACAAGAAAAATAAATAATTAGGTAAAAATAAAAAAAGAGACACATAACAAAAAAAAAGATGTGATACCTACAGAGATTAACATAATTCCGACGTGACACAAAAAAATTGCGGTGTGTGTCTCAGGATTGCACTAAATGGGTATCCAGCTCAGCATGTGTCAGGTTAATACCTGACGCTGATATTCTGCTGGATCCATGAATCCGTCATTTAGAGTTTTGAAAAGTAATGGATACCGTCGCCTTTTTTTATCCTGGTAAAATCATCAAACGAGTCCTCCCACCCAGGGCAGAGCGGAAGGAACTGTCAGACTCGTACTGACTAAAATCCACGGGTGTCCTTCAATAGCCCTTTACGTTCCGGGGTCACGGTAATTCGTTAGTCCCGCGACCAGGATAACACACTATAACCTATTTACGGATAAAAAGACTAGAGCAACAAGTCCATTTGCGTTCACATGCCTTAAGCACTGACATAAAGAAAGTGCACATTATTACTGTAGTTACAAAATGTTTATGAGCCGTGAACAGACTATGGGCCATCACTCTTAAAAAAACAGTAACAACTTATTCATTAAAGCGCTTTACCGAAACAGAAACTGAACTACGAACTCCGTTACGTTGGTATGCAACAAAATGAATATAAATAATTAATCAACGATAATTATTTACAAACCAAATCAGCAAGCTTTCTAAAATCACAATTTCGTCTAACTCCTGTCAAAAATTCCTAATTTTGGATGTCAGTGAATTAATGAACGAAGACATTAATTGAAGTAGAAAACATTGTAGGTAACGGTATCCGAAACAATTATGGGTGGTCAGAAACTTTATTGACAGTAATTTGAAAATCGCGCAGTATGAATTTTGACGATTTTTATGGGTTAAGAAAACGCTTCGATTTCAACTTATCAACCCCAAAGTGGGCCATCCAGCCCATTCTTTTTTTTTACGTGGTAAAATCATCAAATGAGTCCTCCTACCCAGGACAGGGCGGGAGGGACTGTCAGACTCGAACTAACTAAAATCCACGGTGTCCTTCAACAGCCCTTTACGTTCCGGGGTCACGGTAATTCGTACAGTCCTGCGACCCCTCCATCCATCCCATAGGCATGTTAACAGCATCATTATTGTAAATCTAATTAGTCGGTCAGCTAGAGTTTTGTTGCAAAAGTAATGGACACGTGTTTTTTCTTTTGCTATATCAATGCATATTTACAAAGATAAAACGCATCAAAATTTGATAGTCGGCTCGTGACGTCAGAAGCAAGTAAAAACTGTACTTGCTTGTGTCGTGTTGGCAATTTTTAATATGTCGTATCTTCGTCAATTTTGGTTTACGTAACAAAATAAAATATAGGTGTCAATTAATTTTTACTTATTCGATATTTTCAGTCGAATACCTTATATATCGCTTTGCCTTTTTCGTAAAGATGGAACCTCTTCGTTTGAATTAAAAAGAGGTCACAGAGATCCTTGTACGAATCCAGTGCACAGTGTAAGATTAACATAAGTAAGTACCGTTTAGGATTTTCACAGTCGGAGTTGTCGGAAAGCCGAGTAAGATAGCCAAAGCCGGAATCGAGGTGAAATAACGGACACAACTATCTTACTGTGATATACGTAAACCTTGAACTTTCTAGGAAAATCCTTTTGTTTATATTATAAACACGATGAGGTAGTAAACATTTGACTTTCTTTTAAGTCGATACTACTCTTGTGTCGGGCCCGGAATAGTTATGAATCAGACGGTCAAAAGTGAAAACATTACGTTAAAAAAACTGACAACTGAAAAATGGTATTTGACGTTAACACAACTGCAAAAATATCCATTTTTATGTCATTATTTTTTTAGACAATTGTTCCACAGAAGTTTTTTTTTTTGTAGTAAGATGGTTTCTATTACTATTTATTATCTAACAAATTAAAAAGGGTTTTATATTATATTATATTTATGCTAACCGTTTCCCAACTTTCTATATTAGCAAGTGTTTTATTTATAACAGCCAAATTGCAGATGGAAAAATAACACACTATAGTAACAAACATAATAACATTACAGCACCAATAAATCAAATTATATCATACACGACACTTAATTATGTCATCGCAAGTTGCTACTAAGTATATGTCTATGTATATAAGCGTAGAAGGAAATACGGTTTCTTTGGCGGCAAGCATGAAACACGTAGTCGGTAGTACATAATGTACTTACTCACGTGTTATTAAGATCTTAAAACGATACAATATTACTATGTTCATGTAGATTGTAAGCTGTTCCGCCTATACGTAATGCTAATAGGGTAGTTTATAGCATAAATAAATAGAAAATCTGTTTTTCCGTCTGTCTGAGTATTGAAAAGTAACGAACATGTATTTTTGTGTTTATAATTCAATGAATATTGACAAAGATGAAACGCTTCCAAAATCGGGAGTGGGAGCTTGTGACGTCATTACGCCTGTAAAATTATACCGACTGAGTGACGTTATGCGATTTTTAGAAGTGTTGTATCTACGACAATTTTGGTTTGTGTAACAAAACAAAAAACGCGTGACAATTATTTTTTGATAATTTATCCTTCGGACTATTTTTTGAGTAAAATTGCCTTTTTTTCCCCCACTGGTATACTTGCTATACAGATGAAAGATATACTGTGATAGTACCTAAATGGTTACCCGCTTATTCTAGTCCTAGCTGTACCCTGTAGTTTCACCCGTGCTGCCCGACTCCTATTGATGTTAGCGTGATGTTATGTAGCCTATAGCCTACCTCGATAAATGGTCTATCGGACACAAAAAGATTCTTACAATTCGATCCGGTAGTTCCTGAGATTAGCGCGTTCAACCGAACAAAATCTTTTGCTTTATAATATTAGTATAGATTGTAGTAATGATAGATAAGATATTATCAGATGTAGTCAAAAAAAGCATTTTGCGTTCATAAGGACCTCAGAAGTCGACTTACGGAAAATTCTCTTTGAGTTCGTTTAGGAAAAAGGGCTAATACTCCAAACTTTATATTTTTTCCGTGGCTTTTTTCTTATGCACGAGTGTTGTCCGACGGTAAGTCATTGAACCGTTGTATAATCATATTATTCATAAATGTATAGATCACGGAACTGCTTTATTTATTTAGGTATTAGATTATACCTTGAATTATGATCTAGCACGTACGAGTAGTATGCATTATCATGGTAGATGTTTGCTATGAATTTAAAAGAAAAACAGAAAATTAAAACGTAGCTGAACCAATCTACTCATAAGAGACAATAAAAAGCGATGGTGCCAAAAGAAACCCTAAAGCCTGATTTGCATGCCCAAAGCATTTTCGACTTAGGCGCTAGAATGGTAACGCCTCACTTTAGGGTGAGTTTTCGCTTGTTCGGTACCCAACATTTTCCGCTTTTGGTAATGAAAATTGCAATTATTGTTTACTTAATATGCACAATAATTATACAACTAGATAATACGGGCAAATGTTCCAGCGTTGCATTGCATCAGACATTCGTTAGGAAGTAAAGCTTTATTTGTTATTTTTAGAATGATTGCTAAATTGCCTAACTAATTAATTTTTTTTTTTTTGTGTTTGTTAATAATATTCTACACTAGTAATTACAGAAGTATTTTTCTTGGTATTTGCTAGAGACAGAAAGGCGTCATTGGTACGGGTAAATTAATTTTATAAAATTGTCAAAAATAATATTTATTATATACAATCTGATATATTATTATATATTACTAGCTGTACCCTGCCCCGCTTCGCTGTGGCATAAAAAACTGTTTTTTCAACAAAAAAAAATAGATAAAAACAATCCTTGATGCGGATTATATATCATGCTAAAGTTTCAGCTCAATCAGTGCAGTACTTTTTGAGTTTTTAAAGCATACACAAACCAACATAACATTCTTATATATATAGATATATATTTTTTTTATATGCTACATTTAAAAACTAAAATTAAAAGTAAAATAATTACAAAACTGACTAAATTAGAACTAAAATAAAAATAAAAATATCAAAAGTAAATTAATCTCACTTCATTTCCTTTAAATACCATAATTACTAATTAGGTACTCATGTATTTCAATAATTCTACTCTTAATTTATGATATAACCGAGCTGTCACATAAATAAATAAACCAGATACATTTCAAAATTGATGATTAATTATTTAATTAATGATATACAAGATAAGATTATGTATGTACAAGTTATCTCATAAGAAAAATGGGTATTGGCCGATCGAAGGCCAATGACTCGCCGGAACCGATGCTAAATTGATCGGATATTGCTAAAACCTTCAGCATTAAAGCTAATGTTAGTAAGTGTCTCTGACAGTCGCTACAGCTAGTCGGCTGCCTCCATTGCGACACTTCTTCCAAAAACAGTTAGCCCCTTCGAGGTAAGCTTTTTAGGGATCACTTTTAGGATCTTCATTGTCCGTCCATCTGTCTGTCCGTGTGTCCGTCTAAAAAGAACCTTTTTTCTCAGGAACTTTTTTTTTTTTTTTTTTATCAAGCAAATTAATATCAAATACTCAATAGTCGACAATCCCTTGAAGCAGAAAAAAAAACAAACTTCTACACAACGCGACGCAAGTCTCCGATACCTTACGACTTTGCTATCCATTGACGCGCGCCTGTGTACGGACCTCAATGGATTTGTATTGCAATAGTCGCGTGGATACCAAAGTCTTAAGGTGTCGGAGACTTCCGTCGTATTGTGTACGAAGGGCCTTTGTTTAATTTGGACGCTTGCTAGAAATCTTCGTTGTATTATGCGGTTAAATTCGGTAATTATTATTATAGCGAAATGTTCTGCTCAGATTTCTACCATACTTAAATATTTTAGTAATCAATGTGTAATGATTGTTTGTATATATGGTATTATTTACTAGTCTAAGCCATGTGCGGTTTAACCAGTCTCGCGTCTGTTTATATTTATCGTGAATAAATTAAAACAATAATAAAACGTGCAAAATTCAACATGTTTAAGATGTTGATAATTAAAAAGCATTAATAATTTTTGTCTTAATTTACTTCTTCAACCTGTTATAAACGTTTGTTACTGTAAAACTTTGAATATAATGGTAGATTTCATTGTCATTTTTTGTTGGATTGATCCGATCAATCTGAGATAAAAAATCATGAACAAAAATTGGATAAAAGGACTACTAACTAGTAATAAAAAATTACTTAAATTAAAAAGATCAAGTACCTACTATTTTCAGGTCATACAACCTAACGAACGTACCTTATTCTGAACTCAGAGCTAAACCAAAGATTTACCGCATCGATACCTGTCTCGCGCCTCAAAGAGTGTCAGCATAGTGACGGGGCCTGTAGAGGGCCAAAGCCTGCCGGGGTCGCGGGACCAAGGGATTACCGTGACCCCGGTACGTTAAGGGCTATTGAAGGACACCGTGGATTTTAGTCAGTACAAATCTGACAGTCCCTCCCGCCCTGCCCTGGGTGGGAGGACTCATTTGATGATTTTACCACGATAAAAAAAAAAAAACGATACCTGTCTCGTTCAAATCGGGCGATTTCTAACTAGCAAATCGAACTATTGACCAAAACTCGAACATTATCCGTAACATATGTATGAGTATTAGTCATCGCCGAAAGTGTCAAATGTTAAATTCTTCCTCAATTTCGTCACCACTCATATCAAACTCTTAAATATTATTGCTTGCATTGTGTATCTTTTCTTGTATTTTTTATTTTTCAAAGCAATTAATTTTACTGTGTAATCTGCACTCTTTGGGTTGGTGGATGTCATTCTCTTCAAATTTTTGATTCTAACACATGCTTCTTGGTCGGTGATGTTTTCCTTCACCGTTTTATAGCAGTGACGATAAAATAAATTACACAAAGTAATGCCCCTGGCTGGGTTCGAACCCACGAGCTACAACTCGTAAGTCGGGACCAGGGGCTTTTATAAAGGTCTGGCTAAAAAATCTGTCTTAAAAATACAAATACGATTTTTCGGTGAACATTCTAATAATAAAGTTTTTGCATCTACAATTATTATATTTAAAGTGTGAATTATTAAAACAATACAATCGTTGTGGCATTACGAAGAAACCGCGGCTGCACGCTTGCCTTACAGTATCGCGTTACTTCCCAACACTTCCTGTTTATCGTAACAGAATCAGCAATTTATTGCAATTACTGTTTCACTATTATTTAACTGAAGAATTCCCAGTCATTACGTAGATAACGAAAAAAGCTGATGATTGACTAGTATTTGATTTTTTACGATCTGTTAAAAGCAGAATTACTTACCTATCGGAATCGGAACGCATAAAATTATAGGTTCGTACTCAAAATAAACTGAATCCATTTTTGTAAATTCAATGTCTGACTGAAATGAAGTTTGGTAATCAAATACTACCTTTTTTATGTTTAAAATATTGTGCAATATTTTCTTACTAACTTCCAAAAATAATTCAACACCAAAATTAGCCGTTCTCGAGTTTTAGCGGGACTAACGAACAGCAATATTTTTTTTTTTTATAATGTAGGAACAGTTGAAGAGCTAAAACAGTGAATCACTGACCAACATTCTAAACTTATTGTGAATTCGTAAGATCAACAATTGAGTTTTGTAACAAAATATGTGACCGAATTGAACTAATTTAACAAAAGCATGGAACGAGATTAGGTAGAATCATTATACGCGTTATTTACATCACACATTAAGTTTCGGTGTTTTCTGAATTTTCAAATTAGTTTCCAAGTAAGCTTTTTAGGGAACTCTTTTAGGATCTTCATTGTCCGTCTATCTGTCTGTCCGTCTATCAAGATCCTTTTTTCTCAGGAACGCGTGGAGGTATCAAGCTGAAATTAATATCAAATACTCAATAGTCTTCGATCCCTTGGAGCAGAAAAAAAATCAAACTACTACACAACGCGACGGAAGTCTCCGATATCTTGCGACTTTAATATCCAATGACGCGTGCCTGTGTATGAACTTCTAGGGCTTGTATTGCAATAGTCGCGTGGATACCAAAGTCGTATGGTATCGGAGACTTGTGTCGCGTTGTGTATACAGTGCAAACAAACTTCCAACCTGTCATATAGTTGCAATTTCTATCTCATTTACGGAACACCACGTTACTCTTTTCCAACGTCGATCATGACCAATCACATAAACCACATCAAATGTCCACTTGATATGCGCGTGGCGTAACCCTTTTCACTATCGTTCAATGTCCCATTGTACGCACACTTTCTATAGTAAACAACGCCATGACAGAAGGAATTTATAATTAATTACGTTGGTTATGCAAAATTGTGACTTAATACGATGATTAAATTTTATGGAAGCATAGTCGCATGCCTATTTCCGTAGTCGTTATGTGGGTGAGGAATAATTACTTGTACATTGAAGTACATGACAGACAAAACAAGCAGCTTACTGATGTTAATCTACCACGTTGCTATGTAGGCAGGTAGGTAGTGCTGCCTCCAAGTTTAAACGTGGGTAATGAGATTCGCATTTTTAGAATATTTTGTTATAATTATTTAGGCCTCAAACTATCATCACTATTACTACATAATATAAAGTAAAGTCGCTTCCGGCTGTCTGTCTCTCTGTCTGTCCCTATGATGCTTAGATTTTTAAAACTACGCAACGGATTTGGTGGATGCGGGTTTTTTTAAAATAAATGTACTACATTTATTAAAAAAAAAACCCGTTTTGAATCACTACATTTAATGTAGTGATTCAAGAGAAAGGTTTATATGTATGTAACATGCATAATATTGTAGAGATTGCACCCGTGCTAATCTAAGCATCAGAATCTCAGTTGATTAAAAATTTTCGTACTCAACACGTAAAACGGGACCCTATTAATACTAAGACTCCGCCGTCCGTCTGTATGTCACCAAGCTGTATCTCATGAA
The DNA here is from genome assembly GCA_943136025.2 of Agrotis puta. Classification (NCBI taxonomy): domain Eukaryota; kingdom Metazoa; phylum Arthropoda; class Insecta; order Lepidoptera; family Noctuidae; genus Agrotis; species Agrotis puta. The sequence goes on from OW964168.2 coordinate 5,473,158, forward strand.
CCGTGATAGTTGACAGTTGAAATTTTCACATACTGAAAAACAGAATAAAATAAATATTTAAGGGGGCTACCACACAACCAACGTGATTGCGATTTTATTGTTAATGTAACGTCGAAAGTTTTTTTTAAAGGTTTTTTTTTGCTATTGTTCCGCTAGCGCCATCAATTAGGTCGCGGGTCGGCGGTCGCCCGTACAGTACAGTCCTGTACAGTCCCGTAAAGGGCTATTGAAGGACACCGTGGATTTTAGTCAGTACGAGTCTGTCAGTCCCTCCCGCTCTGCCCTGGGTTGGGAGGAATCATAAGATGATTTTACAACGTGAAAAAGCGCCATCGATTAAGAACTTAAACGTCTTTGCTGTAGTATGATACACTTGATATACTTCACTAAGTATGATATAATCATTTAATTTATTAATGCTCATCTATGCTTTTTTTTTATCGTGGTAAAATCATCAAATGAGTCCTCCCGCCCAGGGCAGGGCGGGAGGGACTGTCAGACTTGTACTGACTAAAATCCACGGTGTCCTTCACTAGCCCTTTACGTACCGGGGTCACGGTAATGGGAAAGTCCCGCGACCCCGGCAGGCTATGGCCTTCTACAGGCCCCGTCACATCTATCTATGTTTGGATCTCATTTCATGGTCTTATCGGGCACTCATAATATCAGATTACTACAACCCAACAAAAAATCAACTAAAACCAGGAAACACAAATCCATCGAACACAAACCTCTAATAGACTAATGCGTGAGAAAACAGCACTAAACAAACAGACAGACAATCTGATTACCGTCATTAATTGCCTCTGCATTAGAGCGAATGTTGATTGCCACGAGTGCTGTCTCAATGTCACCTGTGCCATCAACCCACGTACAACCTTGCCATAAGTAGAGCATGTGCACAAAATACTTGTTCAAGTTGCGTACCTACAATTTGAACTAGTAGTGTGTTTGTGTTCGCCGACTCCGAAAAGGAAGGGTGGTTAAGTTCAGTGTTGAGAAATTAGGCTAGGGGGCCGTTCAAGTATTACGTAAGCACTATGGGGGGGCGGGGGGTCTTTGGTTTGCTTATTTTGGATGACATGGGGGTAGGGGAGTCTAGATGATGATAACGTCATCAGTAGTAATTTACTTTTTTACACGAATGGCAACCCTCACATTGTCTTTGCTTGAAAACGAAACGCATTTTCGGGGATTCCCGCAAATAATGCATACGTTTAGGTAAAACTAATACTTTAATAGAAAATAGTTTACGTAAGCATGGGGGAAGGGGTAAGAGCTTTGCTTACTTTTGCTGACAAGCGGGACGGGGGGGTAAATAATTGTAATAAATCTGCTTACGTAATACTTGAACGGCTCCTAGTCTAAACATAGTAAGTAGTTAAACTATTTGACTGAAAAAACTGATTAGACCGTCGTCACTTCGTCGTCAAAATTGATGAAGATACGACGCTTTTAAAAACTGCCAATACGTTACAAGCAAGTACAGTTTTTACTTGCTTCTGTTGCTTCTGAGTTCTGACGACACGAGTCCCCACTCACAAATTTTGATGCGTTACATCTTTGTAAATGAGTATTGATTTAACAAACAATATATACGTATCCATTATTTTTCAATTTCAAATTATTTAATTGGATTTGCAATTCGTCGACATTTTCAACATTTCTTTAATTTCCTTGAGAAACTACTTGCCATAATCGACCTTATAAAGGTCGCCGGAAGACGCTGGATGCAGGACTGTGGAGATCTAAAGGGGAGGCCTATGTTCAGCAGTGGACGTCCTACGGCTGAGATGATGATGATGATGATAATCTAAAATGGATGGATGAAAGGCCTGCTTCACTTTTTTATCACATGGTTTCCTGTTTACTAACAACAATAAAGCTGAAATATAAACTATTTATGACAGCTAAATGGACAGGTTTAACATACACGAGTAATTCACAGTATTCCCAAGCAAAGTACCTACTTCGTCGTCATAATTATAATCAATTGTATCACACTCCGTTTTGAATATTTAATTTATTTTCCATAACCGTTGTTTTATATCAGATATTATTTGTTACAGGAACCCCCGAAAACTGGAATGAAAAATGTTTAAACAAGAATTTATATTATTGGTAAGTCAGAACTACACAAGAACTCTTTCAACATTATTTTACTCCTTTGTTTTTAATTTGCTACCGATGTGTTTTCAAATACATAGTTTTGTTTTAATTCTACAGAATTTTTATAGTAAGTATTTTTTATAAATTATCATTATCTTTAACAAGTAAAAAAAAAAAATGATGCATACAGTCGAATAGAGAACCTCCTCCTTTTTGGAAGTCGGTTAAAAAACGCACAGTGGCGGACTTAATGCCTTAGGAATTTATTACCAGTCGACCTTATGGTGATGCAGAGACAAAACATTAGGTGCAACACGATAGACATAATTAACGTGTATCATTTTGAATAAAGAATTTCATAAAACAAAATTGCATAGGTTTTTTTTTTAAATCTGACAACCAATCGTATTTCAATCATTGCCAGAAACAATTGACATCACACATACAAAGTGAACAATAGAATTAATAACTACGCTACTGTCTTCAATTCTTAATTAGGATCGAAGTACATTCGTGTACAAATATTTTGTTGGAACAATATAACTTATTGTATGCAGTCATGCACATGACGTAAGAAACGTTCGTACGGTTCCGAATGTCCCAGTGTTGGCAATCTAAACATGGCTTGGTCAGGAACTCCGGACATTCAGCTAGATGCAATCTTAGATAGAATAGAAATGCTCAAGCATTCAAATAGTTCACATTTCTTAAATAGTTTTGTAAAATTATAACCTTAGTGTGTTTAGAAGAGAGTTCAGTTTGAGTTTTAATATGTAAATAACTAAGAGTTTTGTACAATAAACAAACGTATTACGTTATATTATTTTATGGTGTCTGTATGCTCTTGCCGAAAACTTCGAGCCAAGGCGAGAGTATCGTCTAGCTAACCTCTTCACCTAGCTGTACACTCTCGCAATTTTCCCGTCTTGGTAATCGTGTACAACCAGCTTTAGGATGTTCTATTGGATGAATTTGGATGGGACGCTGGATTACACCCGTCTAGTAAATGATTTAGAACTGCTCTAGTTAAACATATTTTTGTCAGATCGCAAAAAAAAACAACAGAACCTATCTAACTAATTTACCTGTAGTTAAGAATGGAATTGTATTGCTCATAAATGTGCAACTTATGGTAATAAAAAGTACCCATGATGAAAAAATGTTTGCCCAAGTGTGAAATTAAATATCCCCGTATTTTAGATGCCGAAGAAATTTAATTCAAAATCGTCTATATTTTGTAAGATGGTACTGGCAATTCTTACAAGTTGCTGAAAATACTGTTAGTTTCAATGTACTACATACCTTCAACTTTGTTATAGCACAAAAAGTTTAGTTTGTTCAAGTTTTTGTAGCTACGGTTGAATTACAATATTAATTCAGTTAACTCCAGACAGTTGCAATCGATCACTTTAAAAAAAAACATTGCAACGTATGCCAAACTTTAAAATTTAGTTTACTAGTATGTAGGTACTACTAACATTAATTTTACTCGGTAAATGATATTTAAATAAAAGAATTTTAAGAGAGATCAAAAATATGTACCTTCCACGGATTATTAAATTTAATATCTTTCACAATCGAACATGTTTCTTAGTTCGTGATAAAGTTGAAAATCGATTAAAATTTGACAGATTATTTAGAAGATCATCATCATCATATGAACTAGACCGAAAAAGATTATGTCATCGACACAAAACAGTTTGACTTGCTGGCGTCTCTACAAAAAGTCAGTTCCTCATAATCAAGTGATACGAAAACCAATAAAATGTGTCACAGAACGAACAAACAAGTCTCAAACAACCTCTTCTAGGTTAACCTGCAAGATGCAATACACAAAAAAAAAACAAGAATGAATAAGAGCTTTTCAAACCGGCCCTTTATGATTGAGTAATACATTTTATCTACTATCATGCTATTAATACTCTATAAAAGAACCTATAACAATTAGCTTATTGCCAACATTAAAACACTCAATGATATAATGATCATTATATCATCCAAACGCGTGTTATAATGAATTTCAAAAAAAGAACATTCTCATGCAATGACATTTTCACCACCAGATCGCTAAAATTTTGAAAAAAGAACAACTCGGCTTATCGTGTTATATCCCGCCATTTTTTCACTCGAATATGGTATGCGAATATGGTATGTTATGAGAATCTTTTATAGAGGATTCATAGCATGATTGTAGATAAAGTCTTGTATGCAACCGTTATAATTAGGTATTAAAACACTCATGTGATACTATTATCACACTCGGCTACGCCTCGTGTGATAAACCCACATTCGTGTTTTAATACCCCTGATTATACAACAGTTGCATAAATAACTATTATGAAGCATTTCTAGCAACTTTATTCTCTTGTCACACGCCATAAGAGTGAAAGTAACATGTTCCAATGGTCACAATATCTACTTCCAATTACCAACATACTCGTACAGGACCCAATTCAACTTAATGGAACTTGATTTCGATATTATGTTATATAAGAGTTACACAATTGGTATTTCCTGTATTAAATGTTAATCCGGTACATCAAGGATGAGTAGATACAATTATTATTGCTAATCGAGAGCAACACATGATTTGTGATTAAAAATATAATTGATTTGAGCTCAATCGAGTTCTTTCGTAACTTAGGTAATTAAGAGCATAATTAATAGTAGCCCAAAGTGATCGTTTAGCAATTCATCCGGTCTTTAATAGTTATCTACTAGTTTTCTACATAGGCATAATCTACACCTACTCCTGACAGTTCTGATTAATCGCCATTTCTAAGAAATACCACAAAAGCCTTGCTACCAAATCGGGATTAACGCGTATTTAAGTTTTCTTTTTTTTAGTAGGTAGTATGACCTAAGTTAGCACCAGATGACGCATTGTTTTCAAGTTGGCTTAAACTAAAAAGAAAAAAAGTTTTACCATCCTGCCAGGCCATATTTGGACCTTCTCCATAATTTAGTAGAACAACAAAATCGTAAATTGTCCAATAAACGTAAGGTCCTGCCGAAAGCTTCTAAAGGATGCTTTTCAACCATTTTATGACGTGAGTACACGCACGTGATGTGATTTGTTCATTAATCATTTTCAAATTACAAACGTTTCTTTTCCGAGAATAATTCCATCCTAGCCTTCACTGCACACAAAAGGAGATGTAACAAGCAACCACCATACAATATAATACACGATTATATACCCACGTCCAATTATCAACACCTGTTCGCAGGTAACAATGGTGCACAAGAACTTTTCGCACAGACCTGCTCCCGACGTGCATTCGGAAGTCACTGGTCCAAGTTGCCGACACAATGCGCATTCTTTTGAAATTGTTTACACTCACGGTGATTACGCATTGATATTGTTGTTAGATAAAGCTGAATACCAACGCTCGTGTTTGTACAGATACTGTAAGATAAGCTCGAGTAAAAACTAACGTGTCTATGTAAGTTTCTCGTCATATATTTGTCAGTTTGCCGGTTTTTCCGGATAATAAACATTTTGTTTTTACAATTTCCTGCTGATCTGATTCATGCAGGGTCTACATTTATCACCGGCCATAATATCCAACCTATGGTTAATGAATCATCACAACGTCGAAATGCAACTGCTTTGTCATTATCATGATGACACATTTCAAGTTCGTCATTGTCGTTTATGGTGTTGTAAGGTCTTGTAAAAAACAATTGAAATAATGCACCTACAACCAGCCTCATATTTACCTCTAACGTCATTTGTTTTAACTTGATACCGTTTTATGTTAAGGTCAGGAGGCGAGAGTAATTCCAGTGTGCGAACGGGATGGCCCTAGACAACTTGTATAGTGCTGTCTTTTTCCCACAGTGGAATTATTCTCCCTTTAAGACATCATGGTAGGCCACCAAGAAAACAAAGCAGACATCACTTATGTATGACATTTCTGCACTCAAAGTTTCACAGATTTCCCTTAAAGCATAAAGCCCCAAATCGTGACCTTGTTACACGTGTCATGGTTTAGTAAATGATTACACGTAATGAGTATGCAAATGCTCATAAAACAGTCGCTAAGTACATAATTAGCGTTTAAATTGACAGCCAGATTAGTTCGACGAACGACGACCTGATGACCTCTAGCTCTTAGCTCTAGCTCTCAGTAATTAGTCATTAGGACTAAATAAAGAACGGATGACCATTAAGGTTGGTGTGTTCTTAAATGGAGATTGCGAGTAACTGAACCCAAAATAAAAGACGTATCTAGACTTTAACGGCATTGGCAACAAGATTCAAATGAACGTTTATTTTAGTTTTAGTCTCATCAATTGCACTAATTTAGGACCTGTCCCGAAAAGGCAGTTTAAAACAATGCCATTAAAGTCTAGACATGTCTTCTATTTTGGGTTCAGTTCTTAAGAATATAATCCCGAACCAGAAGGAATAGTCACGAATCCCTGCACCTAGTATTTTTTATTGCTTTTCCGCCTTCCAATTTTGTAATAACGAACTTAGACTGTGGAACCCAATGTTTATTTTAGTATAACCTAAAAGTAGGTGTCAATCGTAATTCCATTCAACTCTTTTTGGATTTTGGTTTTTCAGTGCATTTCTACTACCTACTATTAATTTTGCTCGTCATTGGACCATATTTGGCGCTTTAGCACTAAAATCTTTGGTCTACATGTAAAATGTAAGTCCAAGTTGTAACAACCCACAGAGACAGCATTCCTTTTGGCTGCCATTCCATATGCAGCTAGAGAAATCGTAAAAATATATCTGTGTGTCAGACATTGCGTCAGAAGGGCCTTATCTTAGAAACTTTCCTCATACTTAAAATTTTCTACAATATCTAATATGGTTTTTATTGAACCGAGTTCTGTTGATTGGGATCTTAATAAAATAATCTTGAATTTTAACCATCTGCTCTCTCTCCTCCTCTAAGATATCTCTGATGATTTACCAATCTGTAGTGTAAAATTCGCAAAAATACTCGTTATAAATGAATGCTTAAGTTTATCAGCACCTTTAGAGATGACGGTGTATCTAAATTAACTAGTTTCTCATTAAATAATCGTCACAAGTTAAGTTTATCTATCACAGTTGGCGACATTAAACTAGTATAAAGTCTATATTTAATAGTGTAGTGACACACTTTTACGATTACGCATAGTAATATAAAACTTATTGAGCAATTAAAAGACCTTTGTTACCATAAGTAGGAGTGGTGCGTTAGATAATCTAAGCAGTGGGTGGCAAATCCACAAAATCTTGCAAAAAATGTCGACGACGCAACAAGATTCACGCAGTGCGAAAACCTGTGAAAGCTGTACTATGTAAACAGTGTAACATACACACGCTTAAATAAACGCACCAATTAAAATTCATGCGCGATACAATTCCCGAAATGCGTTAAAGTATATAATAATGGTGAGAATTAATACTAATGATCGTTTACGTAAGGAAGGTATACAAGTGTCTGTGCTCTGTACCTATGGTATAAAGTTTATTAGGCTGGGGCTACATTTGCGGGCTACGGCGAATATTCGTGTTTACGCGATGTACTATGTGGCAGGGTAGATCGTTGTCGTCGAAGTACTATCGCGGCGCTGTCGGTGAACTGGCGCGTGCAAAAGGATTTGTCGCTAAAATATTCGCTTGGGTGTCTACACCTGCATCAATTCAGTCTCGGCTGCACAACATTGAACAACGATGCGTATCAACTTAACACGAATCTTCGCTGGCCTATTGTAGCCAAGAATATCGCGTATGCGAATGAACACGATGTTTTCGTCGCGACAACGCGACACGATTCTTCGCCCGCTAGCGTAGCCCCAGCATTACATGCAGTGCAGGTTAGTGGCCAGTGAGTAGGTACGGGGCTCCGACTCTCCAAGACAAAGAGCGAATGTGGAGCAAGTTATCGAGCAGCTAACTGGTGGTTGCGTAACGCACGACTGCAGGGTTGCCGATGCGGTTTAATTTGTACAAATAACATCCATTGCTATCAGTTCGTTTATTAAGAGTAAGGCACTCGTTATGTGTTATGTCACTCAAGAAAGGCTAGAGTTGTGATAACTAGCCTGCAACGTTTTTTTCTAATGTTGACTTTATTGTCTTTTCTTGGTAGGTACTCATAAATTACGTATAAAGCTTTTGATTTAACATTTTTGGCTCGAATTCGTACAACTTTTTGTTATTTAGAAATTAAGTTTAGTTTGGAGATATGCTATACTTACTATGTTTTCAGGCTACAACTCGAAAATTATCCCATGGGAACATATAATCGGGATAAAAACTATCCGATGTGTTGACCCAGATTATAAACTATCTGTGTAGTAAATTTTATCCAAATCCGTTCTGTGGTTTTTGCGGGTAACAGTAACAAACATCCATCCATCCAAACAAACTTTCATATTTAAAATAATTAGTAGGAAAGGCTATTAGTAGGATTTAATATAAGGTTTTAGCAGTAACCTATACGTGATTTACAAACGATGTTCCTGCCGTTCACAATGATACGAGTATTAAAATTCATAACATGTCCAAGTTGTCCATGGGATCAACATGTTGTGACAACAAAACCCATAACATGACATGACATCACAAACGTTACATACGATGGGCCAAAATATTCCATAAGGATTTGTCATACTTCCTGATTGCAAATGTCCCTTAGCTCAAAGCCAATTAATATGCCACGCGTATACAATCCTTGATCTACGATAAACCGTATCAAGAATCGATTGAATCATAGATTTGTAACTTTGAATTGTGTTACGATTATTACTTAATCAAAGTCAATAAAAAAATCTTATGAAAGAGGGGCGGGACAACGAGAAAATGATCGTTATTTAAATGAAGCTAAGTGGTTACTTTTCTTAAAAGTGTAGTGTCCAACTTTCAAATAAGTTATGGGAATTTTTCTTGCTGGATTGAATATTAATTTGTCACAAAATTAAATACATGAAAAAAAGCAACGGGGTGGCGAAATGATTCTTCAGACTAAAGGGGCCGTGCAATGAAAAAGGTTGAAAAACACTGTCCAAGGGCATCAGTTTTGGGGATCAGAACGGAATAACTCTCAATCGGAATTATTCCGTCACTAATAAACTAGAATACATCCATAGGACCATTTTTCCGAAAGGACTATGAATTAATGTAATTCATGTTTGTAGCAAAGGTTCGTCTTAGAATGCTCTTTTCATCGGTAAGTATATAGCTTATGGCTTTTAGGGGTTGGGGAAAACTCGCATACATTGACGTAAAATTTCCAAATTTAATAAATTTATTCTTGAATCCAATAAAGCGGTAACCCTAATAAATTCAACAAGTATTCGTTTACTCCATCCGCTGGCTCCGAATCTCACGCTGACCATTAGGATACACCCACTAACTTTACATAAACCGAGTATCATTAGGTATCTGGGGTTCTGACCCAGTTGCAAAACCACTGATGTTATTTATGTAGTCCCATGTTTCGAGCATAAATCGTAATTTTTTTCAAGGTCGATAAGCAATGGCATGCCTAAGTATATTGCTTCATATTTCATGCTAGATGGTAACCTCAGATGCAGTTTTAAAGCTACGTGCTTGTTTTTACACGACCACTAAAAAAATTAAATGTGGAATAAAACATTGACTATGGTCACTGTTTTGAGTGGCAAAACCTCTTTTGTTAGATACTGCATTAGTGTTCAGTTCCGAACAAAAGAGACTTTGTTATTTAATTGTCACAAATATACATAATATAAATGGCCAGTTTTTGTAATGAAAGATTTTTTATCTTTTCTGAAAGAAAGTCTAACTTATAATTATGTTGTTCAATATTATGAATAAATACATTTGTTACGTGGACCATCCTGACTTGAAAATAATATCTAACAAATCTTTTGAAACTATAACTACACATTAGTGCTTAAAAAATGAATATGTCCGAACATGTTTCGAAAACTTGAACCTGCAGTGGCAGCTCAGACATCTTATTAACATTTCTTCATCAACATTTAACATCAATTACGTCATATTCGTTGAAATCTACGGATTACTCGTCTGCCCGCATAATATTATGTGTATCATTGCGCTAACTGTTACATAAGCTTGAATCAAACATACTTTGTCGAAATACACATTCATATTAAGTTGAGCATTAGTTTTGATTCGAAACTGCCCACGGTCCTTCGGTTTTGTGTGGCCACAGAGAGACCGCCAGCTTTTTTTATGGGGCAGATCAATAAAGTAGGGCAATATTTTAAATTTACAGCAACATAATCAACAACACCTATAAGAAACTTGACACTATGACCAAAAGTATAATAAGACACACTGACTATAATTTATCGTCCCAACAATCTTATATAAAATTCCAAAAAGCATAAAAAATCTTCTGTGGTGGTAGATAAATCAAAATACCTACCTAGCTGCAGACTCCATTTATCATCCGGCTGTTAAATCATTAATTATGTCTGTCGTTGACATTCATCCACATCCACAAGAAGTCGGCGAAAGCCATTCTTAATCGACTCAATAACAACGTTATTTCCTTCAATCAATTACAGACAACAAATGTTCACGGTTTGAGGTTTTAAGACAAAAAATCGAGTGAAACGTCAATTGCAATGAAACAGGCAAATATTCTCAGTTCTCATGGTTACTTTTTTTATTTGAGAAACCCACTATAATAGGTAATTATGTCGGACTTATCGTCATCATCGTGCAATTAACATAATTTATTATTGAACAAATTACTCCAAGTATATTCATACATCTGTGATGAGTAGATGAGGCTACATTTTTTTTTTTTTTTTTTATCGTGGTAAAATCATCAAATGAGTCCTCCCACCCAGGGCAGGGCGGGAGGGACTGTCAGACTTGTACTGACTAAAATCCACGGTGTCCTTCACTAGCCCTTTACGTACCGGGGTCACGGCAATCCCTTGGTCCCGCGACCCCGGAGATGAGGCTACATAATAAAAACTTACTTTAAGACAGTACAACAATTGTTGGTAAGGGAAACATTTGACACGTTCTTGTGTTTGTATAGGTACACAAGTTTTCAGTCAAATTATAAGCAAATAATTGGGCAACAATTTTATCTAAAAACAATCTGAACTATTTTGATCCATCAAATCAACGAATAAGGACTAATAATGAACCAATTATTCTTTTACAACCTACGTGTGTGCCAATCATCAGTAACAATTTACAATGTTAATTACAGGATTAGAGATGCAAAGTGAAAGTAGGAACATTTAGCTAAACATACGAGACTAGGCGCTGCCGCGTGGAGTTCCACATGTCTCAACCTTTTTTATGGATGTCACACCAAACTTGACTAGAAATCTTAACCGTATATGTCTTTGATTGATTGTAGAATGATAGCAAATACACTTAAGAAAGAGGAATATAATTATTTAAAAAACGAACATGTTGAAAATTAAATTTGATTAATATCTATATACTAATATAAAGCTAAAGAGTTTGCTTGTTGGTTTGAAGGCGCTAATCTCAGGAACTACTGGTTCGAATTGAAAAAATCTTTTTGTGTTGGACAGTCCATTTACTGAGGAAGATTTGAGGCTACATAACGTCACACTGCGACAAATAGGAGCCGAGTAACGGGGGTGAAACCACGGTGTAGTTTATATAAATAAATAATTCGTTGTTTAGGAGCAAATTGTCCTTTACAACCAAATAATAATGTGCACAATTTCACACACGTATTTTGATCTGAGCTTTTTCGAATTAGAATGCAATATCCGATCAAACACTTGTATAATAAACAAGATTATGGTCTGTGTACCATTGTATAAGAACCAGATTGGCGCCATGACCATAAATAAGAACAATTATTTCATTATAGTGCGTCACTCACAACCCAGTCCTAGTTTTACAATGAAAAATGAAATCATAGATAATCTAGGACGGGCAAATTATGTTATAATAACTTAATTATTTATTAAATTACTTTATGTGTATGATTTTCTTGCAATAAACTAGATTATTGATTCGTCGTTGATTTTTAATATCGACAGCAATAAGTGAAATAAAAATAATATATGTGTAAGATTATGTTGGTATTGGTGCAGACGAGACAGAGCGAACAAAAATCCAGTGACATTAATCGTGTAACTGACCCAGCTAGTTGGTGTAGGTAAATACCAAACTAGTCACTAACAAGTTTTATTGCTTTTTTTATCATGGTAAAATCACCTAAAACTAAAACCCTATGCGTCCCTGGAACACCATGGATTTTAGACAATACAAGTAAAATAAAATAAAAATAAATGAAATAAATGACAGTCCAGTGGCTGACAGTCCAGTGGCTGGCTTGTCCCTGTCCACCCATTGTGGGTTATTATTTTAGCGGGTAAAACAATTGGGTATTTGGCTGAAAAAATCTAATTAGCCAGTTAGTTAGATTATCAAAAAATATTTTACACGTATTTTTTATTTAGTTACGTAAACCAAAATTGACGAGTATACGACAGTTTAAAAATTGCCCATACGTCACAAGCAAGTAGGTAGTTTTTACCTGCTTCTGACGCAAAGAGAATTAAAACCACTTGAGAGCTCATAGACCGATTTCGCCTAGGCACACGATTCACCAGTGCGGGCCGGGGACCGGGGGATTGCGTCTTCCCCCGTTCCTCGGCCCGCGGTAGTTGTGATTGGTTGATGCAACAATGTCAATAAGAATAGTGATAACAAGTAAATCCAGCAACAATAATATCGATATCGATAAAATCGATGGCAATTAAGTCTTCTTTTGCTTTTTTCAATGTTGATTTGTATGTAGAGAAATAAATGAAGATTAAACGAAAATAATATTAAACTAAACAAACGGCGTCGGTCCTTTAAAGCTTCAAAGCAATCAGCTGTGAAATGCCTTGAACAAATGACGCTATAATATTTTGGAAACCATTTTTCCCTGTTAGTGGCATTAATCCACTTTTCTTTAACTTCCGGAATATTTGGAAATCTAAAATGTAAACGTGAAAAATAACATTATTTTTTATTTACCATGAGAAATTATCGATTAAATAATTTATCAACAATGTTTTAAGTTGTCACATCACTTCAGCACACAGCACAAAGTACTTATGGATAGAAAGAGATAGACTTATCTAATATTCTAGTGAAAGTAAAGGACTTTTCAAAAGACATCAACGCGGTATCCCAAAAGACATCAACGCATAATTCTTTTTTCGTAACCAACCAGTTTAGCTTGAGCCCTCTTATTACCAATAATGTAAATAAATATAAACATATTTTACTTACCGATGAAAACTTATACCATCTTTTTTATAACTAGATGTTTTAGATGATTTCCTGCACCATTTAATTGCACAGGTACTCATTTTTGCTTCGGTTTTATTCGATAAATGTTTTTTTAGGTTCCAAAATTAAGGAATGTGCACAGATCCAACAACTGGTCAGTACTAAAACATTCATTCGTATCGGGATCTCATATAAGTGCTATTCCATTGATGTGTCGTGAGCCTGAGTCGCCCGTATGAGCGGTCAAGTGGCTATATTGTCATTGTTCTGACGTCACGGGCCCAACTCTCGAAATATAATGCGTTATATCTTTGTAAATATGCATTAATTTAACAAAAGAAAAAATACGTACTTATCCATTATTTTTCAAAGGTCTTACTAACGGACTAATTAAATTTACAATTAATTGATGCTGTCAACCTATTGACAACGATTAAATAACATACAACAACATTTATTAATATGGCGACTTTGATTTGAATAATAGGTAAACGTAATTCCTTCTTACTGGACAATTAATATTATACTTGGAAGGCAGTTGTCCCTCTATTTTACATGAGTGACCGTCGCATGTACAATGTCGGTCTAGGTCACAATTTGCCCATTGCGGCAAGCCATAAACGCTAGCGGGAAATGTATAAAAAAATATATCTAACTTTAGTGTTCTGAATTGTTATTAAGTATAATTCGAAGAGCTCATCAATATTCATTAAATATTACCTTGAGGATGACACACAATTGTATATGAAATTATAGTGCAGATAATAAATTATATTTTTTTTTACTAGGTATTTTAATTTCGATTTCAATTTAAGACCAGCACGCGTAGCATGACGATTTCTATGTCTTTTATTTACCAAGAATAGACAAATTTATTTCATCGTTATTTCTAAACAAATCGACTTTTTTTTGCACAAGTATGACATGAATCGTATACCATTGAAGAATAGTTTTTTTTACACAGCATCGTTTAAAACGGTAAAAATCTTTCTATATTCTGTCATTTTGTCTTTTCTCCAAACGACACACACAACTCCGTTTCTTCGGCGCCAAGCTACGCGTGCAGAAACCTCGTATGCCTATATTTTTGCCCAACATCTGTATGTTTAAATGCTTAATTTTAAATCGGGGTCTTATTCACCACTGCTCTTTCTCATGACTTGCACCAACCGATCAGGTTGGGCAAACAAAATGGCAACTAACAGCTGGTAACGTTTGGACAAGTTAGGGACCCGAGAAGAATGCAGGCAAGGTCGCCGTCGAGTCAAACTACTATTCACTTGGTTCGCATACCGTGGAGTTAGGACACATACTTTAGGAAAGCTAATTATCATAGAAATGCATGTACTTATTGGATTGTTTACAAAAAAAAACAATATTTGCTGTAATTTCAACCTTAGTTGTTTGATCACGCTTTGGGACTTTTTCTAGCTAACTTTTTTTTTACGTGGTAAAATCATCACATGAGTCCTCCCGCTCAGGGCAGAGCGGGAGGGACTGTCAGACTCGTACTGCCTAAAATCCACGGTGTCCTTCAATAGCTCGTCTGGCGACGTCCGACGCCGTGGGCGTCTACGACTGCGGCCGGGGTAGAGGGAGGACGCTGTCCTCTGGACGGTAATACGTGAGCCCCGCGACCCCGGCAGGCTTTGGCCCTCTACAGGGGGGGCCGTCACTATGCTGACACTCCTTGAGGCGCGCGTGGAACACAACCTGCCGAGGACCCGGGCATGGTCCATGGTCGGACAGCGAGTCGCCCATTTTCTAGCTAACTTAGCTAGACCTGTATTAGTAAGGAACTTAATTAATTTGATTATACGTCTAATGTTGCTGGTAAATCAGTTTGCTTTCGATTTCATTTTGTATGATTCTACCTTTTACTTATTATAGTGGCTAATTTTTTATGTTAAGTTTTTACCGACCGATAACTTGTTTCTGTGATTTTTAACTGTTAATTCTAGTTGGTATTTAATGAAAAAACTAAACTAAAAACTTGATAAATAAACAGTTTCTCAGCCCCAAATACCTAATATAAAACCGAGGTCATAGTGTACCATAGCATAAAAATATCATATTTATTTGACGTATTCAGTACATCGAATAATCCATGTCTCAGTTTAAAATAACGAACATTATAAGGCATAGAGGTCATCGTCTGAGAGAACAAATTTGGTCCTAAGTTTTTATGTGAAATCAAACGATGCATTTCATTGAACACAGTTGTAACAAAAAAGGAACGAAAATGATGTTTTTATTACCGCTGTGGTCAAGGTTAGTTGGACACTGATCGGCCATGTTGCACATCGTGGGACACGCAACTGTAAGCCAGTAATGTTCCCAATTGCTGGGACACCGGTCTGTTCTTTATAAGATTTGTTCTGTCTGTGATTCACTAGGATGGTGGAAGATGGTCGCGGGACCAAGGGATTACCGTGACCCCGGTACGTAAAGGGCTATTGAAGGACACCGTGGATTTTAGTCAGTACAAGTCTGACAGTCCCTCCCGCCCTGCCCTGGGTGGGAGGACTCATTTGATGACTTTACCACGAAAAAAAAAAAAAAAGGATGGTGGAAGATGTCTTTGAATTAATGGTTTTAGGCTAAGTTATGCTGGCGTGGCGCAGTGGTTAACGTGCTCAGATAGTGCGATCGCTAGCGAGTCGTGGGATCAATTCACACTTTATTTTTGGGCTCTCGGGACTGTCTCATCAGGTAACCGTGACCCTGGAACGTAAAGGCCTATTGAAGGATTACCGAGGATTTTAGTGAGTACAAGTCTGACAGTCCCTCCCCGAGTCCCGTCCCGCCCTGGGTGGTAGTCATTTGATGATTTTACCATATAAAAAAAATGGTTTTGGGCTAATTCACCATTTGAAAAGTATGCCACGCAACTCGAAGAACTCGCGTGTCAGTGTTTATACCACTAATTACGTGTGTATACGGCGTTAAACATGACGTAGCCACTATTCACATAATTAATGTTTGTTAAAGACCGCATTAGACATTAATGATCATTAGATGATATAGGTTTCTAACTCTTATAATTTTATAAGTTAGTAGGTCTTTGTCAATGTCTGTTGTACATAATTATTGATACTTTTCTTTATTGTAGCTTTTTCCGCGTTTAAAGTAGGTCTATGGTATGAACAGGGATATTTCAAAGGAGATAACGTATTTTCTAATGTAGAAAAGATTTTTCGCAATAGTATCAATAGTAATAATCCACATTTACAAACATACCTACATAATTTTTGATAAGATTTTAAAAGTTTACTAGATTTTTTTTTCCTTTTCACACTAGGAATTTCTCCTGTATCGTGGCGTTTACAAACATAGAAACTCACACACACAGACAGCCAAACCCGCGACAACTACTTGTAGATCATACAAATATTGGCTTTGTGCGGGAATCGAAGCCGCGACATGCTGCACAGCGGTCGATCGCTCAGCCACTGCGCTAAACAAACGACGTTAACCTACTTAAAAAAAGGAAGTTATTCGCAGATGATTATTTAGTTTCTAACAAGCTGTCAGCCATTTGTGAAAATAATTTGTGCCTGTATGAAACCAAGGCTGCCTTATCTCCGGTGTTCCAAAAGTTGCAATAACTGTCACCGATTTAGCATAAAAAATTCATTGGCAATCTTCGTCTGAATGGTCTATTTAAATGATAAGAACAAGACAAATAATAGCACATTTGCGTCGACCATTCTTGTTCGAGCACTCACGGTCTGCCAAGGAAACCTCACAATAGATTACTACAAGGTCTTCGCCAAAAGTACCCACGTATCAAGTAAGAGTAGGTACTACATGACAGCTGCAATTTATTCTCGCCCACCTTACTTAGCATGTAGACTGACAGCTACGCTTAACTTTGCTGCGGGAGGTTGCAGTACTATTTAATATTTTTTAGAGCCTGAAAATCTAATAAAATGTGAGATTTTTAATAAATTAAATTATAATCTAAATTTTAAACATATTCTTAAGTAAATGGATAGGTCCGACATCAATCAAACCATAGTTATTACGATAAAGCTGTTATTATGATTTAATTTGTAAAATATTCAGTTGTATAATATAAAATATTCCAAACAATTTATGTTATGATTTCTATAATATTCATAACTATAAAACAATCAAATCTCTGTCAATAAATGTCTGCTTAATCTTGGTCAGGTTTTAATTAGAAAAAAACTAGTTCATCCGGTTACATCTGAATAATGACCAAAATTCATTAAACCCGAAAACAAAACTGACATGTAAGTCTTTTATGCTATTTCATATTTTATGATTATGATTATATACCTTATTTGGTAGAAGATACTACATAATTGTAAGAGGTTCAACCTAGTCCTGTCTTAAATTAACTTTTATTTCGGTTTATTCCGTAACTTATAAAAAAGCTTTGGCATTTTAAAAGCAACGTGTTTATTTGCAATCACCATTTTAAGGTATTCATCTAACCATGGCACGTTCAAATCTAGTGTGTGAAAAATCCTAAAATGGCTTATTACCTTGCCGTTTTTTTACAATTCTACATAACATGATATACATGTAGCATAGTTGTGGAAGTAGTTTTTAGTGTTCCGGAAATTCTGCTCCAACTAATTGCATTATCATGTTAAACGATAGTTTATTTTACGCACGCACGTACTCCACATGTTTTCCATAAATTATCACCTACCATAGGATACCATGCTTATAATCGACGCACTGTAACATTATACCAAGCGATTAAATCATTAACTATTCATTGACAATGATAATTACCGTCCGCATTCATAAACAATGACGCTGTTTAATTTCTGGCAGAGATTAAAACAAACAGACCATTTATGTGAAAATTTCATATCTAGAACAAAACAATGTTATCGGAGATATATCTACAGGTCACTAGTTGAACAAACAATATAAAGCCTTGTTCACAAAATTCACCCATATAACTCTCAAGGCTTTACTCACAAGTGTGAACGTTGCTCAATGTCAGCCGGAGAGAACGATAATGATTACGGCACGTTGGCTGTCAAGACAAATCGCATGCATATATCATTATGCGTAAACCACACTATAACTTCCTATTGTAACATTAAGTTGTAACGCCGCCGTACGTGTTGCGTCTGTAACAACAAATGAGTGTTTGAGGTCGAGGTCACGACTTGATTCTTAGGTAAAACTGCGATGTTCTTTTTAGCTAGTAACTCATTTTACATTTAGCTAAGCTTCAACTGGTTCTTTGTAAAATTATTGGATTTCAATACAAGCATAATAATTTTGCTAGTCGTGTCTCTTTACAATAACGACGGTAGTGTTCAAACCAAGGCTCTATGTAGATTCCCTAATACCTTGTTTGCGACTATTGTTTCAATGACGACTAGAAGCAGCACTTTTAAAATCATCGTAGAGCATTAAAATCCTCGTAGGGGAACAGTGTATAAGACGGGGACGCGAGCTATGGTGGGAAATCACACACTTAAGGCAAACTTAACACAATACTAACGTAGCGCAAGCGCCAACAGGACGCCATTCGTAATGACTGCTTGCAAATGACGTCCTGATGACGCTTGCGCTACGTTAGTGTTGTGTTAAGTATGCCCAAAAATTGTATGTCCCCATTTTACCTCGCGTCCCCGTCTTATACACTGTTCCCCTATACGTTACTAACAGCATTTACTCATTTACTCCGCATATAACAAGGAACCCAATGCATGCATGGGTAAGCTTACGACCGACCACATCAACTTATAACCACCTTTAACCCACGATATCTTAAACTACAACCTACAAAAGTACAGTAGGTCTTACACCATCGAATTAACCATTTGAAATCATTTGTCATTGGCGTCAATAAAAGCCGAAACCATACGGGTTACCCCACCAGCCATTTGATTTATGAACCAACAGTGCGGTGTAGATTGCGATCTCGGGGCACTGTTGGTAAATTGTAGCAACATAGCGCTGTAAGCTCTATAGAACCTTATATGTATTACTCTGTAATTTTAGAGCCAGGAACTATGAGGTGATCACGATATCTTGGAAGTGTAGCAATTGGGTTCATTATTCAGAAACCCAATCGCATCGTAATTTACGATCTGTTAAAGATCTTAAAACCTTTTATTTTTGAGCTCATATTTAAACAGATATAACTAACATAACATAACTGTTCACGTGTTTATGAAATAATGCATCAGAAAACGACTTTCATCAAAATACGGTATTTGATTGAAAAAATCCGTCAGTTAGTTTTCAAAAAATATTTGACACGTATTTTTTCTATTGTTACGTAAACCGAAATTTTAAAATTGGCAAATCGTCACAAGCAAATACAGTTCTACTTACTTCTAAAGTCACGAGCCATTATTTTTGAAAACTCTAACTGACGGACTAATTAAATTTATATAATACTAGCTTCCGCCCGCGACTCCGTCCGCGCGGATGTCGGTCTTCGCGTGGATGGTTTATTTCTCCATTTTGAGTAACTCTGACAATGACATCTTATAAATATTACGGCGCTGAATCCACTGCGGTTAATGCAACGTGTGTTCGCGGTTCTACAGAACAAGGTCTATGAATAAAACTGAAAAATAGGATTTTTTTTTCTACGTATTTTTCCAGGATAAAAAGTATTTTAAATACCTATTTTATGCCCAGGATAATAAGGTATAATTATACCAAGTTTCATCGAAATCGAACCGTTAGTTTTCACGTGATGCCTGCACATACAGACAGACAGACAGACAGACAGACAGACAAAAATTTTTTTAATCACATATTTGGGTTTGGTATCGATCCAGCAACACCCCCGCTATTTATTTTTTCAATATTTTCAATGTACAGAATTGACCCTTCTACAGATTTATTATATGTATGTATAGATTACTAACTGACCCGGCAAACTTCTCCAACACCGCCTATTTAATTTCTTTTTATCATATTCACTCAACTTTTAAACCTTCCCTCTTCCGTTCTCGAGTTTTAGCGAGACTAACGAACAGCAATTGATTTTTATATATATATAAATAGTATATAGTATAGATTTAAACAAGGCAACTGGGTGAAAGTGGCCACCATGTTTCCCCCCCGTCCTGTTGCCCTTACACAGCCAGATTCCGCAACGTGTCCACTTGCTCCGTCCACCAGTCACACCGAACGCGAAACAGAAGAATGAATTACACAACCAACATTTGTATAATAATTATTCAGACAGCTAAAATAGTTTGACAGACACACCATTTAAGTTTACGTCTAGTAACATTGTTATGCGCGTGCCAACGTAAGGCGCATACATAATTTTGAAGGAGAAAAGTGGGAAATACAGAAATAATCAGCGTATTACAATAACTTGGCTCATTGCCATATTCTCATGTGAATTTGTGCAAAAATTCTAAATAAGATTTAAGTTATGGTCATTTAAATGGTTACATTCCATTATGTTTATCTTTTACTGACTGACAGAAAATTATACACATGTGACATCTTATCTACAACACTGAAAAGAGATAATAAATATTAGTAGACATGGAACTATTTAAGTACTATTTTTGTTTACTGTTATATGTAAATATAATAATAATATATTATGGTGCGTAACTACGTACATAAAGTCATCTAAATGAAGTCATTAAATATTTGATTCAACTAAGTATGATGGATATCGATAATTTGACTGTAAGGGTATGGGTTATTACCTCTCGCGCCCGGCGTTGGTCGAGGCCATGCTGCGGGGCGAGACGGAGTGGGAAGCGGTCGCCTCCTTCTGCGAAGCAGTCATGCTCGCGAAGGAGGAGGCGGGCCGCGTGAGGGAGAGGACAGCGTCCTCCCTCCACCCCAGCCGCAGTGCCGCCCGGGTCGACGGCGCGTTGTGTTCTACGCGCGCCTCAAGGAGTGTCAGCAGAGTGACGGGGCCTGTAGAGGGCCAAAGCCTGCCCGGGTCGATGGACTGTACGAATGACCATGACCCCGGAACGTAAAGGGCTATTGAAGGACACCGTGGATTTTAGTCAGTACGAATCTGACAGTCCCTCCCGCTCTGCCCTGGGTGGGAGTACTCATGTGATGATTTTACCACGATAAAAAAAAGGTTATGGGTTATAACGTATAACTAAGGAAGATTAAAAAAACCTGAGAAAATATTCCACGGAGATGTTATTCGTAAACAAAATCACAATACTTAGTTTAATATAGCTAATCGCGTTACAATAAAGCGTTAAACATAGTTTAACAAACCGCTGTTTGCGACAACTCATGTTGCGAAGTTCATGTTGTTTCAAAATTTTGTTCAATTTAAAGATCATAAAGTTATAAGCGCATATCGATAAAATTAATGTGAATGCTATTAGTAAACGTGATTTTGCACAATATTACAATGAAAGTAGATACCTATGTGCCAATAGGCCATACTGATACTCGTATTCTCAAATAAGATTACGCGAACTTTCGGAATCAGGTTCATGTTCCAAAGGAAAAGAATACTAAGTCATAATTTGGACTTCCTACTCAAAACAGTTTTTTTTTGAGCATTTCATTTCAAGGTTTATTCATCATCTGCCTAGCCTTTTCCCAACTATATTGGGGTCGGCTTCCAGTCAAACCGGATGCAGCTGGATATCAGTATTTTATATGGAGGGACTGCCTGTCGGACCTCCACAACCCAGTAACTGGGTAATACGATACCCCATGGTAAGACTGGTTGTCAGACTTTAGAGCTTCTGACTAATAGTAACGACTGTCAAAGATCTACAAATGACGGCCGGGACCAACGGCTTTACGTACTTTCCGAGGCACGGAGGAAACTCGCTATAATAGATGGTCACCCATCCACAGACCAACCTCGGCAAGCGGGGCTTAACCCGAAATATCGGCCTGTGCAGCTGTATTCATTTCAAGAAACAATAAAGTAAAATATTTGATTCAAATTTTCCTTCCATATAAATTTTAGGGTTGCATATGCGATCAATGAAATTATTAAAAAAACGAAATCATTATGCACACATCAAAAAAGTTTGTGATCATTTTTAAAAATCGAAATCTTTTTTGTTACGGTAGAATCTATACTATTATTGTAAAGTTAAAGAGTTTGGTTGAACACGCTAATCTCAGGAAATACTGGGTCGAAATGAAAAAATATTTTTGTGTTGGATATTTAACTAACCGAGGAAGGCTACTTTTTTTACGTGGAATCATCAAATGAGTCCTCCCACCCAGGGTAGAGCGGGAGGGACTGTCAGACTCGTACTGACTAAAATCCACGGTGTCGTTCAATAGCGAGAGCAGCGGGGGTGAAACCGAGGGAAACAGCGAGTTAAAAATAGTTTTTTTATTATTATTTCAAACAGTTTTTATCATCAGCTTATGCTAGTCACAAACTTTTTTTGTTGTGCGTACTTATAGCCAGAAGACACACTTTATTCCGACTCCGATTAAATGTTAAGAAGCCAACGAAATAATTAAATAAACGATGACTCACATGGATAAACTGGACCAAAGCAAGCTAATCAATCAGGTACTTAGAATTCAAGGCGACTACTTGAGATTTTTGTTTGTGTACCAGTACAGGATCACAATTAGAAAGCACATAACATTTCAGCACATACCTATGTGTCTCGGTGGGTTGTGCAATTGACATATTGTGTAACGGCGATGCAATATATGCTAATGTATTTGACTTCCGAACGGACATGTCAATTTAGTTAGCGTTCGACTCTTGCGCACCTCCAATCATACACATCTTAACCTAGTTTAGAAAAATACTGAAATCTTGTGTTTTCTTATGTAAAATATGTTCGGTGTAGAAGTGTTTAAAGTAGAACAAGGATTTAAGGATATGAGGATCTCAATTAACAAGGTTTTTTTCCGGTTTAATTACATTATTTATTTTCTATTAATACGTTTCCTCATTGACCTATATGAATTTACATGTCAAAACAATTAACAGTTGAAAAACAGGTACCTACAGCGAAGGTAAAACTTTCAAAATAAATGGTAAAAAACATGGCAAAAGTAGGTCAAGTAAATAAATCTATATTCTGGTGCATATTTTTGCTATCCAATTACCTACATATATCTCATATATTATTTATGGCCATTAAAAGACTAGTTTTTGCGCTCGTTATATAAAATTACTGAGGTGCGGAACCAGAAATTAGCAAATTGGAACGAAATGTAGTGATCCAGGTGGCTAAGAGCAATGAGGGCCACTTGACATGCTTATAGATAGATTACCTCGTAAGAACTTAACACTTCATTACTAGTAGTAGTGTATTACAGCTGTTGACGACACGACTGGCGCAGTGGCTGAGCGATCGACTGATCGTGATGCGCAGGGTGTCGCGGGTTCGATCCCCGCACGGAACAAACATATGTATGATCTACAAATAGTTCAATCAAATCAAATCAAATCATTTATTTCAAGTAGGCCAATTAAAGGCACTTATGAATTGTCAAAAGACATAAAATAAAACTAGTACTAAAAATAGTTATGGTGCTACAGTCCCAGTCACAAGACATAAAAACTGTGAAAGTACCGTAGGTGCTCATTCCAAAGCGTAGATCTCTATGGAGAAGAATGAGTTGTTTCGGGTCTGGCATCATACAAATATGTATGATCTACAAATAGTTGTTTCGGGTCTGGGCGTTTGTGGATGTGAATTTCTGTTTGTAAACGCACCCACGATACAGGAAGAAATTCCCAGTGTGGGGAAACGTTTTTAAAACAAAGAAAAAAGTAGTGTAGTGTAGTAGTAGCAAGTATTAGGTCACTGAATACCAAAAAGACTTTTTGTCGAACTGAAAAAAAACAAATAGCAACTGGAATTTCTAATCTCAATTAACTGGGGCGTTATGTTAGGAATAACAAATTCTAAAATTCGAATTTAGGAACTTTGTTTTCGCGCCATTTGATTTTTCTTTGACATCGTTCTGCTGACCGATGTCAAAGAGAGAGAAATCAAATCAAAATTAAACAATCTGGAATACCTACGCAATATCGCGAAAACTTAAAACATAATGTACAAGCTCCACCGTGTTAACAGCCCTACAGAGACAACTAGAAGGATTAATAAATCAAATCTTGAAATATTTATATCCAGTATCTACTGCATAGTTTAGGTAAAAAGCAAATAAACGCAAGGTATGTTCTCATAATACACATAGTTTAATAAGTAATTTATCAAAGCTAAACGGTTATGTTTCTTACAGCACTTAAACCTAAAATACTTCAAAACATACTTGGAAACGAAATCCCACGCACCAATTTTTAAATCGCAACATGTAATTTTATTGCGTAAAATATCGACACATTTTATAAAGCAATTTATTGGAAATGTCTCAATAGACAACTGTAGTAGAAATGTTTTTATTTCTATCGAACGTACTTCGATGTTATTCTTCATTTATTAATAATAACATAATTTGACAGGCCTGTTGGTCTAGTGGTTAGTGACCCTGACTGCTCTGCCGGAGGTCGTGGGTTCGATTCCCACCCAGGACAAATGTTTGTGTGATGAGCACGATCCTTTGTTCTGTGTCTGGGTGTAATTTATCTATAATATGTATGTATTTAGAAATATATACTTAAGTATGTTTATCAGTTATCTAGTACCCATAACACAAGCTCTGCTTAGCTTGGGATTAGATGGCGTTGTGTGATAGTTGTGGAATATTTATTTTATTTAATAAGAGTAATTTGGATCTCGCTTAGATACATATTTTTAAATGTTAACGATGACTTTGTATTAAGTACTTAATTTACTTCAGATTTTCTCACGAATAAATCCCAAAATAGTACAATGGAGTAAAATAATTACACCCGCCTCGCAAAAAGTAACATTTACGTATTAAACTTTATCATATTTTTGCTAACAAACTGAATAATTACTGTCTGAATTATTTTAACAGAATAAATTAAAAGCTCATATCTCAAGAAACATCTTTACATTTTTATGACTTAATCTTCATTTGTAGTTAAAACAATTTTATAACGATGTTAGAAATGTTTTACATATAAGTATACATATCTAAAACATTGTATCAATATCTGGGACTTCTATAACCTACCTGAGTTTTTTGTAACAAACAATAACATTCCCAAATTAATTCTTAAAACATTTTTTTGAATGTGAACCGCTCTTGATCACCGGTAGATACCTGAACCATCAATCAGGAGCAAAATGTATCCATCTAAAATGATAATGAAGAGTAGAGGTGCGCGCACGCCGTCACGTTGTCGCGTGGTTACGTCACTAACTTTCGTCGCGTGAGAACCTTCGCATTGTAGCTCGATCGAGAGTCGCAAGTCGCGCATCACTTTCATTGTTTATACGGAACTGCGCGCACGCAGCGGACGGATAGACGTGCGGAAGATATAGCGTGCATGCTCGCTCTTTTTTAACAACATGCGTAATCAAATTCATAACGTTACGTGATCTACGTTAATAGTAGCTGACAGCGATGGACGTAATTGCGTTTTTTGATACGCAGCATTAAGCATAGACAAATGATAAATTATTATGATGGTTCACTTTAAAATATTTATGTCGCTTTTAGCCGTTTCATAAGTCTATGCACAAGGTAGAAAGGATATCTAGAAATAGCTGTTCCATACATTTTGACGGTGTAGTTTATTTTTATAGGTCTTTTAAAAATGACCGATTTAACAAAATGATGAATGCGTATTATGTTCGTGTTTGAATGTGCGTTATTATGAATTAATGGGTAGGTATACAATCTTTTATCTATCTAACTATTTATAACATTTAAAATATTACTTCAAGGCAAAGGCAAGCTATTCTAACAACTTTATCCTAAAATTGCATTAACTGCACCCAAAGACGCATCTAAGCGCAACTTTATCTAAATTCCAAACATGATTATATGCTCAATCTAAATCCAGGTATCCGACAGCTCCGTATGCAAATCTTCATTCAGTATGCAACATTATTGCTTGCTTTACAGGAAACCTTTATTTTAGATCTAGAATGTCGGATTAAAGCGACGTTCGTTCATATGCAGGTCTTGCAGCTATACGTTACAGTTATAATAAGCATTAGCAGTATACGGTAAGGAATGTGTGTGACTGCGACTGAGCGGCGACCGGCGTCATATGAAGTCACATGCAACTTTAATGGAAACAGTCTAATGAGCTTTTTAACAGCACAGTTACTTTGAAACTAAACGCAAACTTCCTGCACTATTGCTTTCATTGTTATTGAAACCTTTGTGCTGTCCAAAGCAGTTAGTTGAATATTTCGTCACCAAAGTACGAGTATAATGCCGAACTAAAACACTTATCCTTAATTAACTTGTGCTCATTGAGGGATTCTAATATTTAACTAATCATTTCCGTGGGTACCCATGCATAGTCTGCAGCCATTGGCCTTTTTTTAACGAGGTAAAATCAGTATGATTCCTCCCACCCGCGGCAGAGCGGGAGGGACTGTCAGACTTGTACTGACTAAAATCCACGGTGTCCTGCAATAGCCCTTTACGTTCCGGGGTCACGGTAATTCGTGAGTCCCGCGACCTTTCGTGAGTCCTGCGACCACAACCATTGGCCTAACAACGTTAAGTGATGTAATATTAATTTTAATTCAATTTATATATTTAGCCAGCCTACTTAAAACCAGTAGCCAAATTGCAGCAGAACTCTGCAATACATCAAGAGCATCAAATTGTACAAACCCACTAACCCAGATGATGCCGACTTTTGCAATCTTAACAAGGAAAAAACGAAACTAGACACATGAGTCCGGCTGCGGTGCAGTAAAATAATATAACTAAGCCTCTAATGACTACGAGACACTCCTACTCACTGCGTCGCCGTCGTCCAAACTTCTTATGGAATCAAATGAGTTGGGTTTTGTAGGCGAATAATGAAGGTCTTATAAGGAATGTAAATTACCTGTGATTAGCAAGGTTACCAATATTTCGTTGAATGCGGATTTACGCGCCCTCAAAGCCCACACGACGCCTTTGGTGACACCCACGGTTTGCACGGTCACCACCGAACGACCAGATACACAAGACACCCAGCATGCACAAGTGCGTACTGCCACCGCCTTCAACTTACCAATTACACATACATAAATAACAAGTCGCCCACACACTGACAACTCAGTAATAGAGCATGCTGATCTCATATCTCGTATTCTGTCACAAGTTATTCTGTTGATTGATATTTTAATTGTAAATTGATACCCATGAATCTTTTATTATTAAACGTTAGAAAAAACGGTGCAAAAAATATGTATTGCGGAAGTCTGTAATTATTGTAATCTATCTATCTATTTTTTAAACAGTGTCGAATCAATATCATGGTCTTTGAGACGCTAAGAGCCGAGATGTAATTTTGCTAGTAAGCCCCTTTGTATACAAGGCAAGGCGAGTCTCCGATACCTTACAATTTTGCTAACCATTGACCTGTGTTCGATATTGGTATTGCGATAGTCGCCTGGATACCAAAGTCTTAAGGTATTGGAGATTTGCGTCGCCTTGTGTACGAAGAGGCTTAGAGTGACCCTAACAGAATGTTGTCTCAAACCTCGCAAGGTGGGCGTTTAACTTTAATCCAGGCGCCACTGACGCCAACGCTGTCGGGCTATTATTCCAGTACTTTTTAGACCATTTATGGTTATAAGACAAATTCAAGTCTGTGATTCAGTGATTACACAATCACCCTGTTTATGAATCATGTACCTATGGCTAGTATGAGACTTTAGGAACATAGTGAAACATATTATTTTAGGTGTTCATTATTCTTTAATTCCGTTTAGCAACGAGTTCATATTGTTCAGCTATTACTTCAATGGGTTCGACGACAACGATGGGTTCAACAAAGACGGGTTCAGGAACAACGACAGGCTCAGGAGCGGTTACGGGTTCGGCAGTTACAGGGACTGGGAGGTGGTTGCCTTCGACGTGGGTTCCATCGAGGCCGGCGGAGTACTTGGTGACGTAGACCTTTCCGTCGTCGCCGATGTACGAGACCTCTCCCTCTACTATCATGACGTAGCCCGTACCGTCCGGCGTGGGCACGAGCCGGCCGCGCTCCGACACCACGGTGCCCTCAGCCGTCACGTACCGCAGAGCGAACTGACCGAACTCGTCGTGTATCTCTTCATGCTCCAGTGCTGGCATCCTCCGCCGCTCTTCGGCGGCAGCATCGAGGCTCGATGGCGCTGCTGCAGCCACAGCGAGAAGGGCAAGAGCTACTACAAACTGAAAGAGATAAGAGAATTATTAATATCATTGAATACAAGCCAATAACATGAGGTTTAAGAATTTAATTAAGAATTGCCAATAATATTGTGTAAGAAATACTTACGAATTTCATGCTGAAACTAGTTATTTTAGAAGTAAAGAGGAGATTTGATGTTTATAATACTACTGAAATTGCAAACTGATACCATATCTCAAAAAGGTCCAGGCTTATATACTACAAAGTTATTAGAATTTCGAAATTAAAACATTAAAGTGCAATTTACAATTTAGTGGATAATTACTAATTAGGGCGATTAAAATATGAATGCACGTAACATGTAGCTTTACAATGTGTGCTGTTATAAACTCACAAGGAACTGGAATCGATTACTGTAACTACCTTATGATAATTTAATGGGCACTCTGTGACACAATACCATTTGAACAATTATATGTATAAAACTAGCTTCCGCCCGCGACTCCGTCCGCGCGGATGTCGGTCTTCGCGTGGATGGTTTATTTCTGCATTTTGAGTAACTCTGACAATGACATCTTAAAAATATCTATTGGACCCAAATACGGCTAAGCCTATAATAATTAAAGAGATTCGCGGTTCTACAGAACAACGTCTATGAATAAAACTGAAAAATAAGTATTTTTTTTTCTACGTATTTTTCCAGGATAAAAAGTATCCCATTTTATGCCCAGGATAATAAGGTATTATTATACTAAGTTTCATCGAAATCGAACCGTTAGTTTTCACGTGATGCGTGCATATACAGACAGACAGACAAATTTTTTTTTAATCACGTATTTGGGTTTGGTATCGATCCAGCAACACCCCCCGCTATTTATTTTTTCAATATTTTCAATGTACAGAATTGACCCTTCTACAGATTTATTATATGTATAGATAATTGTATTTTATGCATATAATTGCTCAAATGTAATTTCATGTGAATTCAATAAACATTAATTATTTCATTCTGGACACATTTTTTATTGTTTGCTTTGCACTTCTGTTCTTCTTCTATCCTGTACTGTGTTAAATTTCCTTTTGACTGTTCATATAAAAGTATATTGGCTTAACTATTCGCCAGGCGAATAGTCGACGCTTCGCATGGCCAGAAGGCTGGCCTATTTCATGGACAAAGGATCAGCATTGCCATCCAACGTGGCAATACTGCCAGAGTTCTGGGCACTTTCCCCATTGACAGCAATGACGTATTATATACATCATTGATTGACAGCGATGTGGATGAATCTTTTGACGCGCTGTAACTTTTTAATTTTAGTTTTAATTTAGTCATTTTTGTAAATATTAATAGTTATTTCGTTTAGTTTTATATTAGCCAAAAAATTACGAGTATATTATACGAATGTAGGTTGCAAGTGTTATAACTTCACTGGGTTAATTCTATTCGGAACTCGGAGGCCCTAGACAGTTCTGGTGAAACCCTACGAATTTAACATATTTTTGACGCATTAATTTTCAGTAATAACCCCAATTGCAATATGACTCTTTTGGTTTATGAAAGTTCTAATTCTGGAGATGTAAATAATAAAGTGCCGTAATTTCACACCTTCGTTTGCCGATGACATCGTCATAATGGCAGAGTCTCTGGAACAGGTAGATCAGATGTTGCATAGCCTAAATAGAGCGTCTCGACACAAAAAGAATTTTCAAAATCGGACGTGGCGTCTTTGAGAAATGGGGGAACAATTACAATAAAAAGAAAGAAAAACTTTTTTTGTCTGACTATGAGACCTCCTGGAAAGTAGGTATACCCTTTCAAACAAACGAAGAATTTTCCAAATCGGTCCAGGCGTCTTTGAGTAATGGGGGAACATAATTCTACTAGGCACTACTTTTATATAAAATCGTCAAAGTATTCGTTAAATTTATAGTAGCTTTTATTGATTAGTAAGTGTTTCAATTTATTGATAAATATATTACTGTTCGTAATATTCTTAATGTCTTCCGGTAGTTTGTTGTATATTTTTATAGACATAACAAATTAACTAGAAGAGTGCATTTTTAATCGTGAGGTGGGTTTTTTTCTGTCGGCTTACTCCTTTTAGACAAGTCTTAGTGACTTTTCTTAAAAGTCATGGACCATCACTGGATTGTCCGATGTATTTACAACATATTTTATTGTAATACTGATTCAATCTTGCCAGATGATTTGTGTTATCACGGGATTTGACTCTCAGGCCACCTCGCCCTTTCGCGCCTTGACTATCCTAAATTACTCTAGGGGTAAGACAGAAAAGGCTGCGTGGAGTCGGATTTATCTGAAATCTAAGTTTAATATATCAAATGTTTTACGACTAACAATTTTTTTAATAAATGTACATTCGGAATAAACACAGTTTAAAATACAGTAGTTAGGATAAATCATTTCATATTAGATGATTCAATTATTATAGTAATCGATATAATGACAGAATAGTTTTAGAAGTAATAGTACATTCTTATCCAAGGGGTGAAAGTGACTTATTTAGTCCCGAGACGGGGTCCGGCGTTAGTAATAGAGTGAGAATAACGTACGGTAATAGTTCGAGGGACTAAATAAGTCTTTTACCCGAGGTAAACACTGCACTTTTCTAAAGCTAAATAAGAACATAAACATTATCTAAAGTAAAAAAAAAAAATGAGTGTTGATCGGATTGCAACTTTCCATTTAGGTTTTTTTTTTCCTGTGGTTAGCGTTACTTATCCATACAGCCATTATTTTTCATTTTCGTCAGCAAAAATGGCAAAGATTATGCCCAAATCGATGTTATAATAAAGAAATAGTTGAAACTAAGTTATACTAATGTCATAATTGTATAATATTCTTAACTTTATGTTATTTTAAATTTACATCGCGGTGCAATTAGTGGCTGTCGGAGATGGTTAAATAGAAATATTAAAACAGAATTTTTATTTTATTTTTATTTGGTAGCTCTCAGTTGAAAGTGATTTTCCCTAGGGCTGCAAAGTTTAACTTTCAACACGATCCTTAGGCATGCTCAGACCCACTTTCAGAGTAATGAAAAGATAAGTTTATAGCAAACGTGCTATTTCCAGGGAGTGTTGGCCTCCAATGATATTTCGCCATTACATGTAGGGAGGCACCAACACCACCAGTTTAAATTCACCAGAATAAAGGCGCGTTAAATGGTATTAAGGCACGTTTATTTGTAGATCAAAAGTCATTGATTCAGTTATCATAATTATGATTAATAATATAGAGTTATGGGTGTCAGTCAAAAGATTTTGGTGCTTTTTTAAATATTTTAATGTAATCTTTCCACTCTAATAAATCTTAAAGGTTCAGCTATTACTTCAACTGGTTCGGAAATCACAACGGGCTCAGGAACAACGACAGGCTCAGGAGCGGTTACGGGTTCGGCAGTTACAGGGACTGGGAGGTGGTTGCCTTCAACATGGTTTCCATCGAGGCCGGCGGAGTACTTGGTGACGTAGACCTTTCCGTCGTCGCCGATGTACGAGACTTCTCCCTCTACTATCATGACGTAGCCCGTACCGTCCGGCGTGGGCACGAGCCGGCCGCGCTCCGACACCACGGTGCCCTCAGCTGTCACGTACCGCAGAGCGAACTGACCGAACTCGTCGTGTATCTCTTCGTGCTCCAGTGCTGGCATTCTCCGCCGCTCTTCTGCGCCAGCATCGAGACTCGATGGCGCTGCTGCAGCCACAGCGAGGAGGGCAAGAGCTACTACAAACTGAAAGACATAAGAGAATTATTAAATTATCATTGAATACAAGCCACGAGGTCCTTGAGGATTGCCATATAACAAGTACAAGTAATACTCACGGATTTCATTTTTGAAGAAATGTTTTTAGGATGAAGAGGATACACGATGTGTGTCATTCAATTTGCAATCTGATACTATTTTTCCAAAAGGGACGTGTTTTTATACTGCAAAGTAATTGGTATTTCGCAAATACCATTGATGAACCTGATTAGGAGAACATAATTAACAATGAGCTAGTCAATTTGGCAATGACAAGTAATGGGTATATTTGGAAATTGAGTCCCTAACGATTCTATAAATGGCTTAATGAAAGTTGCAACTTGAAAGTAGAATGATCGTACTTTCTGATCTTATGTGGACTTCGGATAGGGAAAAAGATAAAGGGATTTAAGAACTTCGTACAGATAAATCTATAAATTTCTCAATGAGACTAACATCGTTTTCGCAAAAAAATCCAGCTATTCTATACTTTACACAATTTTAGCCATATTCCACTCAAAATTGGATAGAAATTATCATTGCCGTAGCGAGACCTAATCTAGAGGAAGGCAAGCGGGCAAGACGCATCAGCGAAGCATTTCACAAGAAAAAAAAAAGTTGAAGATCTAGTGAAGATTGTATAGCGTTTTCGTTCGTCGCAGACGCTAACGCTTATAAATCTATAACATATTTTCAACTTAAGGCTCTGCACGCGTAGCATGGCCAATTCTATCTCTATTCTGCCAAGAAAAGACAAAGTTATTTTATAGTTATTTGTATTCATATCGACTGTTTTTTGCACAAGTATGACCCTATTAGTACACAATTGAAGAATAGTAACATTACTTTTCTAGTTTTTAAATATTTCCATGCTTAAAACGGTAAAAATCTTTCTACGTTCTGTCGCCATGCTAGGGTATTAAGTTGAAAATCTATTGGGGTGTACCGAGCGTTTACGATTATCATTTGCGACTTGGCTAGGGGGGGCTGGACAGAAAAGCGTTTCAAAATTTAAACTCCATATGACCTATTTACTTGAAACTTCTACCTGCAAAGCTGATAAAAAGTCTGCTCGCGCAAAAAAGAAGTGATTAAAGAAAAGGGCTTCGCTGATGCGTCTTGCCCGCTTGCCTCCCTCTAGATTAGGTTTCGCTACGCCAATGATAATTCCTATCCAATTTTGTGTCGAATATGGCTAAAATTGTGTAAAGTATAGTAAAGCTGGGTTTTTTTCGTGAAAACTATGTTAGCCCCATTGAGTAATTTATCGATTTTTCTGTACGAAGCTCTTAAATCCCTTTATCTTTTTCCCTATCCGAAGTCCACATAAGATACAGAAAATACTATCATCCTACTTTCAAGTTGCAACTTTCATAAAGCCATTCATAGAATCGTTAAGGATTCAATTTCCAAAATATACCCATTACTGGTCATTGCTCAATTGACTATCTCATTATTAATTATGTTCACTTAATCAGGTTCATCAATGGTATTTGCGAAATACTAATTACTTTGTAGTATAAAAACACGTCCCTATTGGATAAATAGTATCAGTTTGCAAACTGAATAACACACATCGTGGCCTCTTCATCCTAAAAACATTTCTTCAAACATGAAATCCGTGAGTATTACTTGTATTTGTATATTATGATGATGATGGGATGGCCATCCTTAAGGCCCTCTTGACTTGTATTCAATGATAATTTAATAATTCTCTTATCTTTTTCAGTTTGTTGTAGCTCTCGCTCTCCTCGCTGTAGCTGCAGCAGCACCATCGAGGCTCGATGCTGGCGCCGAAGAGCGGCGGAGAATGCCAGCACTGGAGCACGAAGAAATACACGACGAGTTCGGTCAGTTCGCTCTGCGGTACGTGACGGCTGAGGGCACCGTGGTGTCGGAGCGCGGCCGGCTCGTGCCCACGCCGGACGGTACAGGCTACGTCATGATAGTAGAGGGAGAGGTCTCGTACATCGGCGATGACGGAAAGGTCTACGTCACCAAGTACTCCGCCGGCCTGGATGGAACCCATGTCGAAGGCAACCACCTCCCAGTCCCTGTAACTGCCGAACCCGTAACCGCTCCTGAGCCTGTCGTTGTTCCTGAACCCGTTGTGATTTCCGAACCAGTTGAAGTAATAGCTGAACCTTTAAGATTTATTAGAGTCGAAAGATTACATTAAAAAAATTAAAAAACAACATAAATCTTTTTACTGTATACCCTTAACTCTAAATGCATAATTATTATAACTAAATCAATGACTTTTAATCTACAACTAAACGTACCTAAATTGGCATATTTTGACCGAAGAGATCGATCCTACTTATAACTGTTATCAGGACCTGTGTGAATAGTAAGGAACTCCCTTTATACATCAATGTTATCATCAGTGGATTTTCCAATTAAACCATTTAACCTGGTGGTTGTGGCCTCTCCCTAAATGAAGTGGTGAAATATCATTGCATTTATTGCATTCACTGGAGGCCATTTGCCGTTTGGCCGTTTGCTATAAACTTCAGTAACCGTAATGTTTCAAAGCATAATTATCTTTACCTCTAAAACAATTCCGTCATAATATCCATAACTATAATATTTGAATCTCCTAATAATAGACAAATGATTTATTCTCATCAACTGCCTGGCTTTTCCCAACTATGTAGGATTCCAGTCGAACCGGATGCAGCTGAATATCAGTATTTTACATGGAGCGACTGCCTATTGGACCTTCATAGCCCAGTAACTGAGTAATACGATACCTCATGGTAAGACTGGTTGTCAGACTTTAGAGTTTCTGACCAATAGTAATGACTGTCAAAGATCTACAAATGACAGCCAGGACCAACGGCTTTACGTGCTTTCCGGGCACGGAGGAAACTCGCTATGACAAATGGTCACATCCGAATGTTCATTTATAATAAAGATGTTAGTTCTAAAACATTTTCTAAATTAAACTTAGATTTTAGTGAAATCCGACTCCGCAGCCTTTTCTGCCCTATCCCTAGACCTAGCGTGTAATTTAAAACAGTCAAGGCGCAAAAGGGCGAAGTGGCCTGAGAGTCAAATCCCGTGATAGTACAAATTATCTGGTAAGATTGAATCAGTATTACAATAAAATGTGTTGTAAATACATCGGACAATCCAGCGTTGGTCCTATGACCTCAGTGACTTGTTATCGCTGCATTTTGAGGTTTCCTTTAGTAAACATCATTTAACCCGACTGTCAAACAACCAGTTTAAAAAACCTTTGCTAAAACTTAGGGACAGAAACGAATTGCTTTTTTGACTCCATACAGTCCTGTCTGCCCTAACCCATATTATTTAATTTTTTTGGTTTTGAAAATTATTCAATGAGTCCTATCGCCCTAGATGGAGCTGAAGACTAAAAATCCACCCTCTTCTTTCAATTTTTCTTTACGTTGAAGGGTTATAGTTACATTTACAGACTGTCCCGTGACACTGGCAGTCTTTAGCACCATTGGAGCCCCGTCACTTTCTGAAACACTAGTCGCCGCACGCAAGCCCGCGGCTACGGTGGCCCTAAATTACCGACGCCTTCGACGTCTCCCGTGGCGGCTGGGTCATAAGATGGAAGATGTCCTCTCCATTACGTATTTCACCTCCTCTTTCTCTATCATGACTGCTCCCCAGTCCTTCTTGCCTCACAGCATTCCCTGAACCTCAACTGGGTGCTAGAAGTCGCCACCGCCTATCGTCTCCTTTGAGGACAAAGTGGTGCTCCGCCTAACGGGGTAGATCTATACCATATTCTCTACCTCGTCCTCCATACAATGGTGACACCTGAACGTTTCTTCCCGCCCAAACTGACAAAGATAGGTACAGCGTTACAATGTGGTTATCCTCATGAAAGCGTAGACTATACTTACGAGGACCTGTTTCAAGCGGAAGATAGTTGTAACCCCCGCCGCTATGGTTGATGACGCCGAAGCACAACAATCATGACAACAACCATGCCTGCTGCATGTTGCATGCTCACTTGTATTCTTATTTGCATGCTGCATACATGGCGTATTGTATTGTATTGTATAACGGGCTGGTATCCGCAACTCCACGTCAAATGCGCGTATTTTGCGTGCGGGTGGGAAAGAAGTTATTCGATCCACCCCAGCTCCCCGAGGAAAGCCAGCAGCGCCTTCGTGTTGCCGACGATCTCGTGGAGAGTACCTGGGTTACCGAAGTACTTTGCCCTGTATGAAGCAATTTCAGGGCAGTGTAGGAGCACATGACCTGCTGTCTCGTCCGCCGCCATACAGGCTCTGCACAGGGGGCTGTCTGTGATACCTAGGACAAAGAGGTGTTTATTAAAGGAGCCGTGTCCTGTCAGGACGGCTGTGATTGTTCGTATCTGCTGTTTGGTTAACCTGAGCACGAGTTTGGTGAAGCGGCCATTGATGGCGGGTAGCGCCTCCTTGGCCTGTCTGCACTCCGCCTGATCCTGCCACAGGCAACGATGTAAGTTACCTGTGCGTTCCCTGACTAGAGTACGTATGTAGCCGAAGGGGAGTGGCACTATTGGTTCGGGTCCCACCGCCGTCAAGCCAGATCCCCTTCGAGCGAGTTCATCCGCTGCATCGTTGCCTCGGGAGTCGCTGTGTCCTTTGATCCACTGAATAGTTATGTTGTTATGCTCACCTACCTGGTTTAGGTTCTGGTGGCACTCGTATATTAGACCAGAGTTAACCGTGTGGCTGTCAAGTGCCAGCAAAACGGCCATGCTGTCTGATAGTATACGAATTGAGTGGTCCTTCACCCCTCTGGCTGCAATCGCTGCCGCCGCCAGGATAATGCCCATGCATTCTGCCTGGAAGACTGTGTTGTGGACCCCCAGTGATCTGGCAATGCGGATGTTGAGGTCTTCTGAGAAGACTCCAGCACCAGTGCCGCTACCTGTTTTAGATCCGTCCGTGAAGATCCGTAGCTCCGCCGGGGTCAGCCCCTCGCATCGGTGGTCCTCATGGAGCTGGATTTTGTATTTCTTATCAAAGATAAATTGTTTGGGTACCCGGTCTTTTATGGCCTTTGCCATGGGAAATTCCTCATAAAGTCCCTGTAATACCGAGGTGTGTTGTGACTCTCTCTTACCCCAGAGTCGTATTGTTTCGAGACGGACCGCCGCCAATGTCGCTTCTTGCTGTATGAACAGGTGGAGAGGAGGGAGGCCCAGCATTGCTTCCAGAGCTGCAGTAGGCGTAGTCCTCATACATCCTGTTGTCGCCATGCAGGCCAGTCTTTGTATTCTTTGTAGCTTGTTAGAAGCGGTGGCTAACCTGGTGCGAGGCCACCATACCACGGCTCCGTAGGTGATCATGGGTCTAATGACTGTACAGTAGATCCATAGTATGATTTTGGGGGATAGACCCCATTTCTTACCTATCATCCTCCTGCATTGCCAGAAGGTGATGCAGGCTCTGTTTAACTTGTTGTCTAGATGGCTGCTCCAGTTTAGCTTGTTGTCCAGGATGACCCCTAGATATTTGACCTCATTGGCTAACTGGAGTTCTGTATCAAATAGTTTAGGTAGGCGAAAAGGTCCAAGCGATCGTTTCTGAGTGAACATAACCAAAATGGTCTTTGTGGGGTTCACTGAAAGGTCGAAGTCCCTGCACCACCGCTCTACTATCCTTAGCGCTTGTTGCGTTAGATTGCAGATAGTCCCGGTGACCTTCCCCGAGATGAGGATGGCGAGGTCGTCTGCGTACCCAATTGTATAGAAGTGGCATGCGTTGAGCTTGGTGATGAGGTCGTTGATCACCAGGTTCCAGAGGAGTGGAGAGAGTACCCCTCCTTGGGGGCATCCTCTGGCTAACATGGCTACCTGCCTGTCTTCTTCAAGGCGAACCACTCGTTTACATGGCGTATGCTTCTTTGTATGCTTTTTATAAAATATTATTTATATGAATTATAAATTTGTTTCAAAGTCTGATTTAATGTAACCGGTTTTAAGTATTTTATAACCTAAAAATATGTTTCTATTTACGACCTTACCCAAAACAAATTCGAACACTTTACTGATTCGTTATCTATATAATGTGGTTGTCGAGTAATAGCCGATGCTACTGAACATAATACCTACTAGAAAACGATAAAAAGAAATATTGATTCAGTCATAGGCAGTTTATGAATATGAGAAAGCTTAGGGCCAAAGCCTACCGGGATCCCGGGACTGACTATTGAAAGTCACCGAGGATTTTAGTCACTACAATTCTGACAGTCCATCCTATCTCGCCCTGGGTGGGAGGACTCATTTAATACTCATATAAACAAAAGGGGGTTGTAAATAGTAAAAGAAATATTTGCCGATTTTACAAAATTTAATGTGACCGTTCAACTGTTACAAATTTAAATAATTCAACCATTTCTTCAACTGGTTTACGAACAACATAGGGCTCAGAAACAACGACGGGCTCGGGAACAACAACGGGCTCAGGAGCGATGACTGGCTCGGGAGTAACAGGAACTGGGAGGTGGTTGCCTTCGACGTGGGTTCCATCGAGGCCGGCGGAGTACTTGGTGATGTAGACCTTTCCGTCGTCACCGATATACGAAACTTCTCCCTCAAAGATCATGACGTAGCCTGTACCGTCCGGCGTGGGCACGAGCCGGCCGCGTTCCGACACCACGGTGCCCTCAGCCGTAACGTACCGCAGAGCGAACTGACCGAACTCGTCATGTATTTCTTCGTGCTCCAGTGCTGGCATCCTTCGTTTCTCTTCAGCATCCAAACTTATTGGTCCTGCTGCAACCACAGCGATGAGAGACAAAACTCCTACAAACTGAAAGAGAGAAGAGAACTATTAAAATTGATGAATACAACCCAAGCGAGGATTGCCAATCAACAAGTAAAAGAAATTCTTACCAAATTCATTTTTGTAAAAAATATTTATGGATGAAAAGGAGATAGGTACGATGTGTACTGCTCAAATTGCAAACTGATACCATTTCTCCAAAAGGGACGTGGTTTTATACTGAAACAAAGTATTCGCATTTCGCAAATTCCATTGATGAACCTGATTAGTGGTCGATAATTAGTAATAGGCGTAATTGAAACGTCATGAATGTTAATTGATAAATGATTACTTGTTTAGCTAATTAAAAAGCCCTAGAAGAATGGCTTTATGAAAGTTGGTGTAGGTACTTGTTTTAAGTACTCGTATAACATATTTGGTTTAAGAAAATTATAAGAATAATCTTATTATAAGGGATTAGGCAGCAGTCACTTTTTTTGTGCAAACGTACCACATTATGCTCAAACCACTGCAACTCCTGAAAGCCAGAATCAACAGTGGCACCAGAAAACCGTCGACACAATGAAGCTCGACGTGTAGAGAATAAATTACACTGGATCCTGCGACGAAATAAATTAGGAAATAATAGTGGCGGAGTAGGAAAATTACGTAGTTTCCTCCTCATTCCATACCAAGCAGGAGACATAACGAAACAAAACCAATAGGCACAAAGGGAGAACGAGAAGGGAGAAGCCGACTTGCCTAGCATCACGGGTAAAAATTACTACTAATATTTATGGTTGTCAAATTGTGTGCTGTTATACTTGATTCCAATATTTCCAATTATAGGTATGGCAAAAACGCTTGAACGCACGGAAATTTGTTCGAGATTCCACAAGGTCCTTCTTAAATGACTCCAGATGTAGTCTGTACACTATCTAACATAATATTGCATTCGTTCTGCCAAAGAATACACTCCCATAGGGTGTTATGTGCAGCTCAGCACTATGGTCGAGCGTATATGTATACTGTACAGCACAGAAAATCCATTTATAGGAAAGGCAAGCTACTTACCAAAATATCCTTATAATATCTCGTTTATTGGTTGCCAATTCTGCAGCTAAATATATTATAATATTGTCGCACCGATAACCTCCATACACTTTATTGACTAAGAGACAGAAACACGTTTCTCATTGATATTACAATAAATGAATACTATAATAAATATGAAATAAATACTATACTACTCATCTATACTTCTATACTAATATTACAAAGAGATAAATTTGTTTGTTTGTATGTAGGTAGGCGGTAATCTCAGGAACTGCTCAACCGATTTTGAAAATTCTTTCACCAGTACAAAGCTGTATTGGTCCTGAGTGTCATAGGCTATAAGGGGGCGGGCGAAGCCGCTGGCAAAGGCTAGTAATATAATAAAGCTGAAGAGTTTGTTTGTTGGTTGGACGCGCTAATCTCAGGAACTTCTGGTTCGAATTGAAAATTCTTTTTGTGCTGGATAGTCCATTTATCGAGAAAGGCTATATACTATAAAATATAATGCTACGATCAATAGGAGCCGAGCAGCGAAGGCGAAACCACGAGGAATAGCTAGTGTTTAATTTAATCAATATGAATTTATAATTCGTCATTGTAATGTTTCTGTTCCGCCACATTCTTGTTTTTGCTGTTTTGTATAATTATTATGTGTTAGTACAACATTTTCATATAACAATACGACTCCTACATAATTAGTAAAGAGATGATGTCAACGCGATGCATCTATTATACTTCAGAGTATAATTAAATTATTTTAGTGTATCCGGGTATTCATTTAATTATCTTCTTATCAAAACACTTTTTATACGACTACACAAAAAAGTTGTGCTGTTTCAGGAAAAATGTACGAGCCTTATTAAAATTAGGTATAGGAGAAAAATCATGGTTAATGCCTAACTAATAAATAAAACTACAATAATAAATACGAATAAATATTGATTGAATAATTGAGATACAATTTATATGGTACATATAATTAGCATAAACATTAATACAATAACAAAGCACTCACAGTTTGATCCTATATTAATGTAAAGGAATACATAGTTTTGAAGAAATCCAGGAACCTGAAATGAAGACGTAGGAATATATTAAATAGACGACAAAATGACGTGTAAAATGTAAACATACTTTTTGCACCCTATGACTCATAAGTCATTTAAGACGTTGCCGTTATTAATAATAATTTACGATTAAGTTATAAATTCTACAGTAAGTACCTACAACTAGGTTTTAATAAGGTAGAGGTAAGAGGAGGTTGGCGCACCTTAAAGACACCTGTTTTCCTGACTCACCTGTTTTTGTAACACATATTGTTTATTTGGGCAATTTTTCGCTTTAAATAACAAAACAGTTTTATAAAAAGAAGAAACGTAATTACGTAAACATCAGTTTGTAATGTCAACGTTTACCTATTCATCTAATGAAAGCATCTAAATCGCGGAAGATTTTTTTTTTATCGTGGTGAAATCATCAAATGAGTCCTCCCACCCAGGGCAGGGCGGGAGGGACTGTCAGACTTGTACTGACTAAAATCCACGGTGTCCTTCACTAGCCCTTTACGTACCGGGGTCACGGTAATGGGTAAGTCCCGCGACCCCGGTAAATCGTGAAAGATAGATTTGTATTTGAATCAACGAATGACTAGTCATAGATTTTGACATGCAACTACCGCACCGAGCTGCTTTGTCTAAACCGTAAAGTCATCGACTTTGTCCAATTAAAATAAGGAATTTAGGCGGAAATCACGGCCAATTACTTCGAAAGAAATAAGAACATTCTTAGATTAGTTTTTTGTTGAATACCTTGCGTTATTTAGTCATGCAAGTTAACATTTCCGCGTAGGTCCTTAGTATTCTCGGCCCACGTATGTACCGAGGCTGTTGCGGCAGGTAAGTAGGCAACACACAAACACATTGATATTCCATGGCAATAGCCGTGAGTAAGGCTGACATGGTTACTTAGTTAGTCCTTCTAACATCGTTGTTGGACATTTCCTTATACGGAAGATGTCACACCCAACATGCGCTTGCGATGCGCCGCAAGAATGCATCATTTTACCAGCGTCACTGCTTTACTGAAACGTTTTATTGTTACTTCGATACCTTATTTCGCTTGATGCAAATTGTTCGTTTGAAAACCCACTGCAATATTCAGCCTCACGTCAGATTCTGGA
The DNA here is from genome assembly GCA_943136025.2 of Agrotis puta. NCBI lineage: Eukaryota > Metazoa > Arthropoda > Insecta > Lepidoptera > Noctuidae > Agrotis > Agrotis puta. The sequence goes on from OW964168.2 coordinate 5,515,429, forward strand.
ATATTAACATCATGTAAACCAGTTTTCTGAAGCTTATTTGACTTTCATTGTATTTTTTTCCATGTTAAATGGGAGGTCTGTGTATTTTGTTGCTTCATTTCGACCTTCGGGGCTGAGTTAACATCTATTGTTCAACAAATTACTGATTCGTCTCTAATTCGTGGTGGAGCCATTGTCTGTCCGTTGCCCGATTTTACGGGTAGTGCACATCACGAGATGAGGAACCTACCTGACTAGGAAAAACACATCGCGTGTAACATGTAAACGCCGTAACGTCTTATTGGCGGCTAATTACTGACAGTGCTGGTTGTCGACTGTCGTGTACTGAGGATTCTCTCGCATGGCATTACCTTAAAATTTGGTTGTCATATTGAATTGAACCTATTATATAAATCTTTTTCAAGTTGACATCCCGGTATCGCATCGGCTGAAAAATCAAAATCAAATGTTTTTATTTTACGTAGGGCCATAAGGGCACTTATGAAACGTCGACAACAGGTGCTCAATTGCCTATATAGAAAGAAAATATATTTCCCAAGTTTTTTACTTATTTGATACTTACCGTGAACGTAGTCATAAAACCATGAGCAATTAATTGATGCAACCCGTTAAATTCTTTGCTCCTTTTATTTCCCTGGATTTTCAGCCAGTTATTTTTATCAGCGTGCACCTTTTTGTGAGAATCATTAACCATAGCCTGTATCACAGCAGTTTATGTGTGACAATGCTCAATTATTACGTGTACAAAAGATAATAACGCAATAACATTAATCTAGGTTTATTCAAGTCGTCCTTGACACCTCCTTAATAAACAGCTATTACAAACAATCCCTAGTCCCACGCTCGTCTAACCCGCGATTGAAACTGTACACTAATCAGTAATCAACTACTGCAGACCTTGTCTTAACCCACAATAAGCAACACTTTATTGTTATTATAATACAGTCAGAGACTCAACACTATTCTACTTATACCTAATGGTAAAGACAATAGATAAGTATGGGTTTAAAAAGTATGACAGGCCACATATACGTGACTGACTCAGTCAATAAATATAACAGAAAATGGTCACTTTTTCTATGAAAATGAAATACATTCTTCTTACCTATATTTATATATGTCAGTATTGTCAGAAGGGTTAGGCATATGGGGTTGTTGTAAGTTGGCCACAATAATAATTCCCCACGAAAAAAAGTTTTGATCCTGTTCTCCTAGTACTTTCTGTTCAGATTCCACATTGTGTCCTCGTTTTCGGTAGTTTTGTGCTGGATTTTATTATTTAATTGTTATGTTATCTGCGCGGAAAAAAGAATAGGGGCGAATTTACAATAATCAAAAATTAAAAAGCATTGATTAATTTATACATACTCTGAGGTACATATGATATTATATACCTCACAGTATGACTTTTTTAACTTTGAAGTTGGCAAGGTTAAATTTGTTGTTTGCGTAGGACCAATTTTGTGAGACATGTAGTTACCGTGGTTTATGATGATGAGTCATCTTACAATTAGGTACTGTGGTACACACTAGTCACGCCAGGTGTCTGTCATGTTGCCCTACCAAGATTTTAATGTAGATCATTCATTTATTATCAGTAATACTGTTTCTCCAAAAAATCATTTATCCAAAGGTGGTGTAAGTGAAAGTGATCCATTAGCTTAACGTTGCGAAAAAGTATGACGTTGAGCATTAAATCTGTGTCGTAAATTTAATTTGCATCACATATTACTCAAAAGGAAGAGATTGGAATATACATATATGTAATAGGACACCGCTGTAGAATTTCGTTTTATTTAAATCCTTCACCATCTATCATCAGTCATACACCTACTCAATTTGTCATGACTAACTTTGCTCCTGGCTCCCCTTGATAAGTTATTACGTACCTACGCAAATTAAACTAGAACATGAATTGAAAATGTGAACAGAATCAAGTATCCTCGAGTTTGACGAAGAGATTTGCTCAGAAGACACTACTACAAAAAACGTGCAGATAATGTGCAGGCAGGTCAAGGACATGTCACATTCGTAATAAATGACTTACGAACCTCGACTAATTGACATGCTATCAGGATTAACTACGATAGTCATGACGTAAGCTAACGAAAAACTTACTTATGAAGGCACGGCTTACTTGTTTAACGAATTAGGAAATGCTTTGAAATCAATCGGCTCTAGAGTAGGTCCACTGATAGTCGGGCACGCCACAATAGCAGCGTTAAAACCCCTTTGTCAGCAATCTGACGGGGGCCCCTTTAGAGGGCTAAAGCCTGCTGGGGTCGCGGGACTGTCATCTGGTAACCGTGACCCTGGAACTTAGAGGGCTAATGAAGAACACCGTGGAGTTTAGTCAGTACGAATCAGACAGAAAGGGTGGGAGGACTTGTTTGATTTAATCACGATAAAAAAGACCCACTGATATTGGTAAAATTTAATGGTACTCTCCGGTCTCCCACACGAATAAATCAAGACAACGATACGAGAGGAATAGCGGACGATTTTAAAACGAGCCACCATCCCTGACATGGCTGCCTGGACCTCTCTGTCAAAAATGTAACGACTGTATGAAGATCTCCCCAGATGTATACAAAACTTCTTTATTGTCTTCTTCCCTAGGGGAAGAATAGAAAATGTCCAGATTCCTAGTGACCACTGAGAATTGAAGCCAAAAACACGGTAGAAAAATAACCCTCGTCGTTCGATTCCTACGTGCAACTAGTGAACATCTCGTAGGAAAACATTTAAATGTGTGCGTGGCGCTCACTCACAGATTTATAAAAAAGTGGCTTCACTTAATACGTTACGTTTTGTTTAGAAAACGGAATCTGGACATTTTATCATTTAAGCTACTTCCATTACAACAAATATTGTTTCTTGTTTCACAGGTGTGTGCGTGCAGCGTCCTAGCTGCGTTGGACGGATACAGTCCCCAACAGGACCCCGATCAGTTCCACATTCAGACAGATGAAGATGATGAGCGATATTTCTTGTACCAAACACACAACGGACAGTACAGGAAGGAGAGGAGGCTCAAAGATGGATCTGTTGTCGGTAAGGAGAATTTCAAATGTATTTTTAACTAGCGACCCGCCTTGGCTCCGCACGGTTGCAATGTCTACTACAATAATATACATATTATATACTTATACTTCCAGTTCAATCACTCTTTCTTTTAAAAAAAACCTCATCAAAATCCGTTGCGTAATTTTAAAGGTCTAAGCATACATAAGGACAGACAGACAGACAGCGGGAAGCGACTTTGTTTTAAACTATGTAGTAATAGTGAAGAAGAAGAAGAAGCGTTTTGGCAAAGCTGCCGCTATGACCGATCGCCTTTAGCCCCTTCGTACAAAAGACGACGCAAATCTCCAATACCTTACGACTTTGACATCCATTGACGCGTGACTATATACGAACCTCTATCGATTTGTATTGCGACAGTCACCTGGATACTACAGTCGTAAGGTATCGGAGACTTATGTCGTCTCGTGTACGAAGAGGCTTAGAGTTACTGTGATTAGCGCCTGTGTATGATTTTGTGTTTGTCTTGGAGCACATAATTTCTACACTGTCAATGCCTGCTATTAATAGTACACGATGATACGGCGATTCTACTGTTACTACTGTAAGATGAAAGCTGGATCTTAACGCGATTTTTTACACTTTCCTACCAGTGTCGCAGGACTATAAGTACGACTAATCGTGAGCCTGGAACATAAAGGGCTATTAAAGGATAACGGCTGGATTTTACTAAAAAAAAAATGACTTTAATATATTTTTCACTTAAAAATCTTTACGATTAACAATGCAGACGCAGGCGTTAATTCTGAGCCGTTCTGTAACCGATTAGCAATGATAAAACGTGCTTCTTTATGAAGAAGAATTGTTTCCATCTTTGTTTTAAATCAGCTGATTCCATAATACGATTATGAAACATATTGTTTAGTTTGATAACATTATAGATTGAATATCAAGTTCAAAATAAATATAGAGTAGAGCAGCCTACTTGTAAAGCTCCATTGTCAATATGAAAATGTTGTCGACCTACACATACCTCGTAGTTCATTGTCCTTACAAGTTTATGTAGGTGGAATATCTATCTATGTATCTATATAATAGCAATCACCTTCTAGGGAAAAAAGGATATCATCGAAAAAAAACTTTCAAATTGTTGTTTAACAACATAATTCGTGTCAGACCATATTTGTATGAAATTGTGGACACGTGTTCAGATTTTTGTCGAATTTCTTTTCAGAGTAACCATTAGTATAGTTTTATTATGACAGGTGACACTTCAGTATACGATATACGTTTCCGTATAATTTTGTCACACAGAACTGATACTAACGCACTTATACAAAAAACATCTTTCTGGAATACATGCTCCTGCCGGGGTCGCGAGACTGTCTTATCATATAACCGTGACCCCGGAACGTAAAGGGCTATCGAAGGACACCGTAGATTTTAGTCAGTACAAGTCCGACAGTCCCTCCCGTAACGTCCTGGGTGGGAGGACTCATTTGGCATATATGCCTTTTCCATCATCGTCCTTTTGAACTTGATAGTTCATAGTACCTACATTTTGCTATAATTAACTAGATACTACCTACTTGTTATGTGTTCGAAGTATATAAGAGTTCTGCAGTGAGCGTTTAAGTACATGTTCATAAATACAGGTTGTCTCTGTCTACATTACAGGTACAACAGGATGGGTTGGAGCTGACGGATATTTGCGCCTCCAAGACTACATCGCTGACAATCAAGGCTACAGGATTTACAAATCCAAAACAGTTTACGTTGGAGAAAACCGACCAATTTCAGTACGTATCTCTCGTTTTTCTTTGTGTTTATTTATACTGTCACCTATGCTAAACGTGTCTCTTACACGTGTTTCAGGAGTCGTTGCAGATAGCTAAGACTGCTCCAACAGATTCAGGATATGGGGTAACGCCCGCACCAGCGCCTGTACACAGGTACCGTGGGCCACCTCGGTACACCTCCACAACTCCAGCACCACAGCCGTCCTCCTCATACGGGCCACCCACATACCCAGTAGAAGTATCAGTGACGCCACCCCCACCGGCATACCCTCATCCTACAGCAACGCCACATGTTTACGTTTCACCTAACTCCATCGATTCGTCAACAACGACTTATGACCTTAGACCAACGGTGACCCCAATCACAGCCAGCGAAGCTGCGACGACTCGAAGTCCTTACGAATACGATTCATCTAACACGAATACGCTTGATGATGAGTACCACGCCAGCGATAGCAAACGCTACGATGTGTTTAATCCGAACTCGTATAGGCATGCAGATGCCTGGCTGCAGCGACAACAGCAGCTACAACAGCAACAACAAGCTGGAGTTAAAATTGGCGATGGATACACTCCTCAGTTCTCAACATACGACGGTTCAGCCTTCAGAAGAAACGGATTCCGGTACTATCTTCCAAAACAGTACCACGAGGAAGAGAGTGACAACTCCAACGAGAGGACTGGTAGCTTCGGCTATGTAGACCCCTTCGGTATCCGTCGAGTGATATACTACAACACAGCGCCCGGCGAAGGCTTCCAAATACGCAAAAACAATAGGTATGTGGGTCATGACGCGACCCCATATGACCCTAGACCCGTGAATTGATGTAGCAAATGTGTGTACATACATGTGAGAATTTGAAGTTACCTAATTATTTATTCATCAGTATTGTTAGTTCCCGTGAACTATTTATGTAATAAAGGAGACAAAACGATCAAATCGAACGAAGCGAACAAGTCTTAGCCATTAATTTGATAAATATTGGTAAGTTATATATTGGAGTCAAATTATAGCTTAAATGTTTTTTGTTTGTGACTATTTTTATCACAGCCAAAAATCATTACTTTTTTATTTTATTTTTCAGTGCCATTGTACTATTATGTAGGTACAGTATACCAGTAATAAACATTGTATGCTTTGTAAACATCGAAATTTCATAAAAGTGTTAAACCTAATATTTTATTAAAGTACAGTTATGTAACATATTTTAAAACATTCGTGTTAGTATGACGACACTATGTATATAAGTTAGCATCAACATATTTTAATCTTACCTAAAATTAAAAATAATACAAAAAATACCGTTAATTTATTTAAAATTATCATCAAAGTATCAAAGAAGGACGGTCTCTGGTCATTATGTCTATAAAAGTCATAAGGTCTTTGAACTCATCTTGATTGTCATCTAAATGGATTTCCTTGCAAATGGGCAAGCGTAGGCGCAGCTGAGCGACGTAATGACTCTGGTATTGCCTTTTAGAGTACTTAACTAAAATGTATCAGTTACCAGAAACAAGAATTACTAGCACTGCATGTAACTTCTTATCTTAACGTCATCAGGTCAGTCTGCTAAGTCTGCAGCCGGGATATCTTTTGGGAGCAAAAATGTTTTCTAGTATATTAATGTTAACCAATGATTTTTTAACTATAGACACATTTAATATGCTAAGCCGGGTGCATGTGATTATATTGTTATTGCGAATAATTTGTCATTATTATGAAATATTCGTCAGAAATCAATGACGACTTGTTGCAATGACTAATTTAAATGACGCTGTGGGTAATAATTTATAATTTAAAGTAAAAATGTATAATAATGTATAAATAAAATTCTTAATTTCTACTAGCTAATCACTGTACTCATTTTAATTATTATGTAAAGATTGCACAGCATGTATTTATACTAATTTTATTGTTAAATGTAATTTCGTACCTACATAAATAATTTGTTAACAACTTGTGGTTTCATTTCTAAATATAATAGTTTTTAAAGTACCTGTACTAACGATAGTCTGTAGGACAAAAGTAATTAAAAGTAGTTTAACAAATGACGTAGATACTATTGCGCAATAATCCTGTTTGAATAATTTATACTTAGTTTCGACTATATAACTAAGTCGCCTTAATAATTAGGTCAGTGCTACAAACATCATCGTGACCCAAGTTAATATAAAGGTAATCGTCGTTTTTTATAACTACATAAAAATAGTTTCGTGAAAATTTTGTCAAAATATTCAAAAAATATTTTCCCATTTTCAGGAAAATGCTCGCGACAACTATATGGGTTTTATTGGTAGCCCAAAGCTTAGCAAAAGATTTGGTTCCCCATGTTCATCAGCAGATACTTAATGAAAATGCAGATAATAGCGGCCGTTTGGCATACTTTGACGCCAAACGCGTGCCAAACCCTCACTATAAAATCAATTTTATTTACGAACATAGAAAATCAAATGAAATTACAGAAATTGAACGAATAGAAGAAGAAATTGGAAAGTACATGCATCATCAAAATCCATCAACGACAACAACTACAACAGAAGCGCAGCAAAATATTGAAGTTGTAAATGAGAAGGAGACAAAAGAGACGACAAACCATAGACCTCCTGAATCCGTTGGCAATGAACTAAAAAAACATCATCATAAGCATGACGACAAACAAATAACAGAAATTGAACAAATAGAAGATGAAATTAGAAAGTACATGCAACGTCACCATCCGTCAACCACAAAATCTACAACAGAAGTGAAGCAAAACATTGAATTTACAAACCAGAAAGATAAAGAAGAAAGTGCAACCCATAGACTTTCTGAATCACCGATAATTGAACAAGAAAAGCATTATCATAAACATGAAGAGAAACAAGTAACAGAAATTAAACAAATACAGGACGAAGTTAGAAAGTACATGCATCATCACCATCCATCAACAACAAAATCTACAACAGAAGCGCTGCAAAACATTAAAGTTGTAAATCAGAAAGATGTAAAAGAAACTGCAAACCATAGACCTTCTGAATCACCTTTAATTGAACAAGAAAAGCATCATCATAAGCATGACGAGAAACATGTTACAGAAATTGAAGAAATAGAAGACGAAGTTAGAAAGCACATCCATCATCACCATCCGTCAACAACGAAATCTACAACAAAGGTGCAGCAAAACATTGAAGTTGCAAATCAAAAAGATAAAAAAGAAACTACAAACCATAGACCTTCTGAATCACCTATAATTGACCAAGAAAATCATCCTCATAAGCATGAAGAGAAAGAAGTAACAGAAATTGAAGAAATAGAAGAAGAAATTGTAAAGTACATGCATTATTACCGTCCGCCTACGATGACCTCTACAGCAGAAGCACAGTATGACATTAAAATATTAAATAAGAAGGATATGAAAGATAGTACAGATGCGAATACTTCGGAAACGCCTACAACTAATTCAGAGAAGCATGAAGAGAAAGTAGCAATATCAACATTACTACCGATGCCATCACCACCAGAACTACGGGATACATTCATTGGATTTCATCCCCATTTCCCGTTAAGTGAACGGAAACCTATTCTTCATAGAAATCGTGATCATCGGATACATATTGCACGCACAACGTCGGAAACTCCTGTTGAAGAAGAAGCTCGAACAGAGTTATCTCCATCCGTCACACAATCTGATGATACGAGTATCACGACAAATAATGTTGGAGGATCTCAATTAGACCGCCAGGATTTACGTGATCATAAATCAAAACCGTTTTCTCATGGACATTCTTATAATCGGCTACATACTTCACATGCAGCATCGAAAGCTCTTGTTGAAGAAGAGACACAAACAGAATTGTCTCCACCTGTCACTCAATCGGATGAGATGAGAGAGATTACGAATTATGACGCAGCAAGATCTCAATTAGATCACCAGGAATTACGTGCTTTAAAACCAAAACCTTTTTCTTATGGACATCCTAATAATCGGCTATATATTTCACATGCAGCATTGGATGCTCCTGTTGAAGAAAAAACACAAACAGAATTATCTTCAACTGACACACAATCGAATGGGATGAGAGAGACTACCAATTATGACGGTGTTGGATCTAATATGAATCGCCAGGATATCTCGGCTTTCGAACCAATACCTAAGCCTTATAGACATCCTAATCACCGGCTACATATTTCACGCACAACGTCAGAAGCTCCTGTAGAAGAAAAAGCAAAACCAGATCTATTTCCATCTATCAAACAATTGCATGAGATGGGTGTTGCCCCAAATAAGGACGTTGCAGAGTCACATTTAAATCTTTCTGATTCGCTGCTCTATGAACCGAAACCTATTCTTCATAGACATCCTGTTCGCAGGCTACATATTTCACGCACAACGCCGGCAGCTCCAATTGAAGAAGAAGCGCGAACAGACTCTCCATCAGTCACACAATCGGACGAGAAGACGACTTATGAAGTTGCAGGATCACATTTAGATCGAGCGAATTCTTTGTCTCATGAACCGAAAGCTATTCTTTATAGACACCCCAATCTCCGACTTCATATCTCTAGTAAAACTTCAGAAGGTTCTGTTGAAGAAGAAGCACGGACAGTAACTGCTCCGTCTGTTACAGAATCAGATGAGATGAAAGAGATGAACGATATAGTTGCAGAATCATATTTAGATGGTTCGGATTCTCCGTCTCATCAATCTGATCATCGACTACATTTTTCACGTATAATGTCAGAAGCCTCTGTTGAAGAAGAAACACAAACAGTGCTATCTGCACCTGTCACACAACCGGATGAAATGGGAGAAATGTATTTGGATCATGACGGTGCAGGGTCTCCAAATCACCGGGATTTCCTAACTTTTGAGTCGCGACCTAACTCTCATAGACATCCTGATTATCGGCCACAAGTCTCACGTACAACTTCAGAAAGCCCGGTTGAAGTCAAAGCACGAACAAATAATGCCTCCACCGACAAACGAGTTCATCTTTCGCAAACACTGCATAACCTATCATTTCGTCAACAGGATCGTCATTCATTTGCCAACATCAGACCAAAATTAAATGACATGCACAGATCTATTGCACTTGCTCCTCGACCTGTTTATAGAGGTAGCTACAAATTCAGCTGGGACGATATATATGACATGCATTCATCAACTGCGCCAAAAGTATCCCAGTTAAAAGAAAATCCGACCCCCCCACCAGTTCCTACATTGTCTCCTTGGTATGATGGTTACGGAAAATAAAAGTTAAATAAATGTATTAAAACGTTAAGTTTTTTTTTTTACGTCTCCTAACAGCGCGATCCGTTCGTACTGTCGGATCTGGCGATAAGATCTGATCGCATGCGATCTCAGTTCACACAATTATTTAAGGAGTTATCCCGGATCAATTCCAGGGAAGTGATTCCATACTTTTGCTCGCTAGTATAGTTCAAAACGACACGGTTAGCGCTGTGGCTGAGCGATTGGACTGCTGTGCTGCGTGTCACGGGTTCGATTCCCGCGCGGAGCAAATATTTGTATGATGTACAAGTAGTTGTTCTGGGTCTGGGCGTTTGTGTATGTGAGTTTATATATTTGTAAACACACCCACGAAGCAGAAATCCTTAGTGTGGGGAAAAGTTAAAAAAAAAACATTTTACATTCAAAATAAACAGTACCAGACTAAAGAAGTCACGACATTATCACCTTTATAACATCACCATCATCTTGCTCTTATCCCCCTTGCTGCTTCTCCTTATTTCCCTGATTTATATTTATTTCATAAAAATCACCTCAGATCCACCATGATTTTGATGAACCAGAAAACTGTACATACTATGTTTCCGCTAAGAGTATCAGACTAAATAAAAAAAAACATAAACAAATACGTTTTATTCAAATAGATAAAATTAAAACATGATGGTAACTTTTGGCAAATACATTTACCGAAACTAAAATAGTATTAATACAAAAAAGTCATTGAATATACAAATATTTTCTTAAAACTGCTGTCGTTACTGTCTATTATTATCAAACATTATTCGAAGTCAATATCTGATTCCTTGAAAATGTAGACAGGCTCGTCTCGCTGCTCCAGCTCCTCATGCTGTAACTCTGGCCGACGGAATGGCCATTGAATACTTGGGAATTTTATATCGTGAAAAAGGTGATAAAATTTATCGAGCCAGTCCAAGAAACTTGGCCCCTTAATAACTTCTACTATTACAGGAAAATCCTCTTCTTCCCGTTCCTTATTGAATGATTCTTCAGATTTTGACTCTTTTTCTTTCTTTACATCCTGAGATTCTTCTGGTTTCTCATTTTCTTTAGGATCTTTCCATTCTTTGGATTCTTTCCATTCTTCTGGTTTCTCATTTTCCTTAGGATCTTTCCATTCTTTAGATTCTTTCCATTCTTTAGATTCTTTTTCTTTAGGATCTTTCCATTCTTTAGATTCTTTCCATTCTTTAGATTCTTTTTCTTTAGAATCTTTCCATTCTTTAGATTCTTTCCATTCTTTAGATTCTTTAAATTCCTTAGATTCTTTTGATTCCTTATTTTCTCTTGATTTTTCTTTTGAATCTTTGAATTCTTTTGACTCCTTGGACTCTTCCTGAACTAAGTTTATTTCATGTTGATCTTCATCTATTTGGTTAACCAATTCATGCTCAGACTCTGATGGATTCTTAAATTCTTCAGATTTGTCAGGTTCTTCAATGGCTACGTCTGGAATTGGGGCTGGGGGGTCAACTACGACATCTTGCCTTTCTTCCTCCGATTTAAATTGAGGGGGAGGCGGGGGCGCTGGTAAATTGGTATGAAGTTGTTCCGGCGTTGGCAAAGCCACGGCCGCAGACAGTAGACAAAGAACACCAAGATAATACATCTGCAAATAAATAAATGGAATTTGAAATATTTGAGCCAGGAACAATTAATAGATCCTGACCGTCCTAACCGTGACTAATTGACATTTCATAAATAATTATGTTACAACTTACCTCTTCTTGGTAATCTCACAATATTACCTATTCTATAGTAGATGGGTGCCTTTTATACCCACATGGTCAATCAAATTAATGATTAACACGATTGAAAATACATTAAAAACGTCTTAGAAAGATCAAGATAATGTTGTGGTCAAATATACATTTGCGTCTAAATTCTGGAATGGTCATAGGATAGAAATTTCCACTAAGCGATAATACTAATATGTTTTAATACAAACATTTTTGTAACTACCCATTTATTTTATTTAATGTTCGGAAAGCTTACTGACTTATACGTAAGAAAATAACAACAATTGCGTTGACATCAGCAATTTACAAGCTTTCACAAATAAAAAGTAGGTACTAAAGACTATGTAGGGTAGTTTAGCCGGTTTGCCGGCCACCTCTGGTTTTCGGCCATTACGTTGTTATATTAATATAATAAGGACACGTTAACCTACTCATTTCAAAAAACAACGCCTTCTAAATGTATTGGTATAACCCTACAAATTTTGAATTTTGTAGAATTTTAATGATCCAAATGTGTCGTCAGTGACCCTCGAAAAGTCTTACAGAGCATGCGTGTGTCGAAATTTGTGAAAAAAATAGAGCGCGCAAAATTTTTGCAAAGTAAGTTACAAAGTTGTTTATTGGTTTTATAAATATAATTGTTGTTCTGTGCACGGGAGATAAGTTAAATTAGTGTTATTTTAATTAAAATGGAAGAAAGATTATGTTATTTACATTTAAATTTGATGGCCGGGAAACTAGATAATGATTTGGGGGACTATTTATTTCTCGGCCGGCCGGCCGAAAACTAGAAGATGACCGTTTATATTTAATTGATTATTTTGATAATTAAATTAGGAATTCTTTAGAAAGAAATAATTTGTACACAAAGTAGAACCACTTCTCATTTGTGTAGTCAGATTTCGGCCGTATGTTTTGAGCTTAATTATGTGGTAATAACACTTTTTAGTTATTGAATATTTGACGGCCGAAAACTAGAATTTTAGTATTTACCTTTCGGCCTAAGCTAATCGATGTGTCCGAAAATTAATAATTTACTAACTGATTCTCGGCCATTAAAAGCTAAAGATAATAAATCAACTAATTGAATCGAAATCTTCACTCACACAAACAATACAGACATAAAGGGACTTCCCCAAAAATTTTCTTATTAGCTAGTTAGAAAATGAAGCAAGTTAATCAACAGCCGAAAACTAATTAATTTAAATTTGTTTTTCGGCAGTGTTTGAAGGGATGGTCGAAAATCAGATTTTTCACGTCTAGTTTTCGGTCGCATTATTAAGAAAATTAAATTGTGTAGTTATGTAGTTTTAATCTACAAACATTATGAATGAATAACAAAAAGTTTTTACAATAGTATGTGCATGGGTATTAATTATTGTACGTTCACAATTTACGTGATTTTAAAAATACTTGATTCATACGTATTTTTTTCTGTTAATCCATTATAGAACCTACTACTTAGCAAATAGAGATTATTTTTCTAATAACAAATTAGTGGCCGAAAACTAGCAAAATAATGGCCAGAAACTGAAACAGGTGGCTGAAAACCGGCGAAATCGCTATTTTCAGACATTTTTATTTTAAGTAATTTTAATGTGACGTTGACGGGTAAAATGTCTACAAATATCAAAACTACATTATATTTCGAGCTCAAAAATATTTAAGAAACTAGTCTACGTCTTTAATGTAATGGAGAAAAATCGTCACAAAGTCATACATTCGCTTAAGTGGCCGAAAACCGGCTAAGTTACCCTACGTTAAATCTAAAATGAAAAGGATAACAAGTGCTTCATAAAAATACCTAAATCATAAATCACAAAAAAAATAAAACTACTAATAACTAAAAACAAAATAAAAATCAGTGTCCTTGTTGTTTGCTGCTACGGTCTAAATTAAAATATTCTTTATTCATTCATACATAAAGTATACAGTTAAAAACCTTGAAAATTTTCCAATTTTGATCTACCATTTTATTATACCTTTATAGTATTTAATAGCTGTGAACTCTTTTATTATTCAGAAGGCTTTTTTTATCGTGGTTAAATCATCAAATGAGTCCTCGCACCCAGGGCAGAGCGGAAGGGACTGGCAGTCTTGTTCTGACTAAAATCCACGGTGTTCTTCAATAGCCCTTTACGTTCACGGGGTCACGGTAATACATACATCCCGCGACTCCGGCAGGCTTTGGCTCTCTAAAGGGGTCCCTTATTATGCTGACACTGTTTGAGGCGCGCGTGGAACACAACAAAAGCCAGGACTAAACTACCGAAAGCGAGGACACAATGTGGAATTGGAACAGAAAGTATTAGGAGTACAACAACCCGTTTCAATATCGCGTGCGCTTTCGTGACCTACAATTGTTTCATGCCCTTTTTAAGGATGTAACGTAGAAAGGACTGCTGTAGACGATAAGTTCGGCGTAATTCAACAAACATCCATCCATTTGGTCTAGTGGTTAGTGACCCTGACTGCTATGCCGGAGGTCGTGGGTTCGATTCCCACCCAGGACAAATGTTTGTGTGATGAGCACGATCATTTGTTCAGTGTCTGGGTGTAATTTATCTATAATATGTATGTATTTAGAAATATATAAGTATGTTTATCAGCTGTCTAGTACCCATAACACAAGCTCTGCTTAGCTTGGGACTAGATGGCGTTGTGTGATAGTTGTGGAATATTTATTTATTTATTTAGTCTGGATCCATTCAATCTTTCACTTTTATAACAAAGAAAGATCTTGAAAAGTAATCCACAAAATTATAACTACGATTTTTAAAAAAAGTGTCTGAACCCCGCCATAGAGGATGAATTATAAATACGTGCTAATGTAAAACATACAAAGTCGCTGAAGCTTAAGCTTTTTCCCTAAAATAAATCAAAGAGTAGGTATTGTCAACAGGAAAATAAGGTTGATTGGAGTTTTGGATTGGATTACAGTGTACTAAATCGATACGTCGCAGTTTCAAGTCCTGTCCGTACTTTAAAAAAAAAATGCTACAAATAATTCAAGTCGATGCTAACTTACCATTGTTTCTAGCTAGAAAATACAATGAACAAGCAAAGGATATTCCAAGGCGATGCTATACACGTCTTTGATGATCGTGACATAATCTAGGCTAAGATGACACTATAAAAATAGAACAATTCTAAGTGCAACTTAAGTACGAATAATTCTTAACATACCAGTCAGTTTTTTCATCAAAAGCTAAAGTTAACTAAAGTCGCTTCCTGATGTCTGTCTGTCCCTATGTATACTTAAATCTTTAAAAGTACGCAACGGATTTTAATGTGGGTTTTTTAGGAGATAGAAAGATAGAACTTCTAAAGAGTGATTCAAGGTGAAGGTTCAGTCTTATATAACACGCATAATATAGTAGAGATTGCCCCCGTGTGTGCAGGAACGGGTCGTTAGTTATATTACTGTTACGGCTTAACAGACTACAGACCATAGATTTCAGACACAAACCTGCATGGTCCCCGCATGACTGAACCTTTATACTGTCTGGACTTTAAAAGAGACTATGGCCGCTGTGTTTCTTTCGGCTGTTTCTTCTCAGAGTAGTCAGGTACGAAACATAAGCGTCATATAGTTTAAAATACAAAAATTTTTTTGGCGTGTAAAAGTGTTTGCTAAAACTTATTTGGAACATAAATAGTCGTATCATTTATTCATCTTATACCTATTCTAATAATTAGGTGTAATAACTGTTTTTTTCCACGTTCTTATTAAAAAATTAAGTATTACAAAATGTTTAAATATTAAGAACAATTTGCAACAGAACGATTTCCTAATGAGGGATAATGCCCAAAACTGGATTATTTGTCAAACTTGCACAAGAGCACTATAATGGTGTTCATTAGAATTTATGACATCATTAGCTTAACAATTCTAATGTGGTCGCTAATTTTACTTTCGCTAGTTTTCATTAATGAGTCCTTTTGATTTTCGCTAAATATATAATGCGTAAATATTATTCGTAAGGTCAGTTCAATTCAATCTCGGCCAGATAAACATGGTAAGTTTTATTTCTATAGTTATAATTATTTTCGTAATCCTACTAGCCTATTGATTATTATATTAACCTTTTGGTAGAAGATTCATATTCTCGATCTTTTCAAATGTACTGGTTATTTACAGTTTTTAGGTATAAATACTAGTATATTTTATAATTATTACTGTAACTAATTTAACGACCATGCATTTTTCATAATAAATATAATTAATGTTTTCTTTTCAGGTCACTCCGGCAATATTTATTGCCTTATTAGGCACTATTCATTTGGAACCTGCAATCTCAGCAGCAATTAGCTCTGAGCCCATTCAAATCACTGTCAATGAAAACTTCAATGCGCATCCTGGCCAAGCTTACAGAGAATTCCAATCTCTCGAACCTGGCGTCATACACCAAGGTGCAAACTTTTATTTCAAACCAAAGTTTACTTTACCATCAAGTTCCGTTCCTCATCACATTAAAGCTTTGATATCTTTGATACAACAACATCATTCTTGTTCGCAAGATGCAACAAAAGAGATTTTTGAGAACAAACTAATGGAAATTCTTAAGCCATTTATGTATGCAAAAGAAACGATGACGGATATTGTTCTAGAGGAAGAAAACAGTTCAAAAACCGCAAAGCCTTCATCGATTTTAATCACTGAAGAGCCTAAACCAGCCACCCCAGAACTTCTAGTCATACCTGAAGCACCAGCACTTCCTCCACTATCATTTAATGGCGTGCCTCCTCTTGTTGAAGAAGAATTAAAAAAAGAAGAATTGGAAACAAAAAGTATACCAGAAGAGCCGATTGTAATTGAAATTAAGGCCAAACCTGCCGTTTCCGAACTTGTATTCATTCCAGAAGCTCCAGTATTACCTCCATTCTCGGCAGACGAGATGCGTATTGTTGAAGAAGTGAAAATAGAAGAACTGAAAAAAGTACCAGAGTCAATTGTTGTAGACATTGAGTCAAAACCTGCGACTCCAGAACTCCTTGTGATTCCAGAAGCTCCGGTGCTACCGCCACTATCATTTAACGATATCAGTGCATTTGTAGAAGAAGAAGTAAAAAAAGAAGAATCAGTAATACTAGAAAAAGTAAAAGGTGTATCAGAAGAACCGATCGTAATTGAAGTTGAGGGTAAACCTGTCACTCCAGACCATCTTATCATTCCGAAAGCTCCAGTACTACCACCTCTATCATATGCCGACGTCAGTGAATTTGTTGAAGAAGGAATAAAAAAAGAAGAATCAGCAATACTAGAAAAAGCACAAGGTGTATCAGAAGAGCCGATCGTAATTGAAATCGAGTCAAAACCTGCGACTCCAGAACTCCTTGTGGTTCCAGAAGCTCCGGTGCTAGCGCCTCTATCCTTCAACGATATCAGTGCATTTGTTCAAAAAGAAGTAAAAAAAGAAGAATCAGTAATACTAGAAAAAGTAAAAGGTGTATCAGAAGAACCGATCGTAATTGAAGTTGAGGGTAAACCTGTCACTCCAGAACATCTTATCATTCCGAAAGCTCCAGTACTACCACCTCTATCATATGCCGACGTCAGTGAATTTGTTGAAGAAGGAATAAAAAAAGAAGAATCAGCAATACTAGAAAAAGCACAAGGTGTATCAGAAGAGCCGATCGTAATTGAAATCGAGTCAAAACCTGCGACTCCAGAACTCCTTGTGGTTCCAGAAGCTCCGGTGCTAGCGCCTCTATCCTTCAACGATATCAGTGCATTTGTTCAAAAAGAAGTAAAAAAAGAAGAATCAGTAATACTAGAAAAAGTAAAAGGTGTATCAGAAGAACCGATCGTAATTGAAGTTGAGGGTAAACCTGTCACTCCAGAACATCTTATCATTCCGAAAGCTCCAGTACTACCACCTCTATCATATGCCGACGTCAGTGAATTTGTTGAAGAAGGAATAAAAAAAGAAGAATCAGCAATACTAGAAAAAGCACAAGGTGTATCAGAAGAGCCAATCGTAATTGAAATCGAGTCAAAACCTGCGACTCCAGAACTCCTTGTGATTCCAGAAGCTCCGGTGCTAGCGCCTCTATCCTTCAACGATATCAGTGCATTTGTTGAAGAAGAAGTAAAAAAAGAAGAATCACTTATAGTAGAAAAAGTAAAAGGTGTATCAGAAGAACCGATCGTAATTGAAGTTGAGCCTAAACCTGCGACTCCAGAACTCTTTATAATTCCAGAAGCTCCGATGCTACCGCCACTATCATTTGACGCTATCAGTGCATTTGTTCAAGAAGAAGTAAAAAAAGAAGAATCAGTAATACTTGAAGGAACAAAAGGTGTATCAGAAGAACCGATCGTAATTGAAGTTGAAGCTAAACCTGTCACTCCAGAACATCTTGTCATTCCTGAAGCTTCATTACTTCATCCTCTATCATATGCCAAAGTTAGTGAATTTGTTGAAGAAGGAATAAAAAAAGATGAATCAGTAATACTAGAAAAAGCACAAGGTGTATCAGAAGAGCCGATCGTAATTGAAATTGAGTCAAAACCTGCGACTCCAGAACTCTTTATAATTCCAGAAGCTCCGATGCTACCGCCTCTAACATTTGACGATATCAGTGCATTTGTTCAAGAAGAAGTAAAAAAAGAAGAATCAGCACTACTGGAAGAAACAAAAGGTGTATCAGAAGAACCGATCGTTATTGAAATTGAGTCAAAACCTGCGACTCCAGAATTCTTTATAATTCCAGAAGCTCCGATGCTACCGCCTCTATCATTTGACAATATCAGTGCATTTGTTCAAGAAGAAGTAAAAAAAGAAGAATCAGTGCTACTGGAAGAAACAAAAGGTGTATCAGAAGAACCGATCGTTATTGAAATTGAGTCAAAACCTGCGACTCCAAAACTCCTTGTGATTCCAGAAGCTCCGGTGCTACCGCCTCTATCATACAACGATATCAGTGCATTTGTTGAAGAAGAAGTAAAAAAAGAAGAATCAATAATACTAGCAAAAGCACAAGGTGTATCAGAAGAACCGATCGTAATTGAAGTTGAGCGTAAACCTGTCACTCCAGAACATCTTGTCATTCCGGAAGCTCCAGTACTACCGCCTGTATCATATAACGACGTCAGTGCCTTTGTTGAAGAAGGAATTAAAAAAGAAGAATCTGTAATCCTACAAAAAGCACAAGGTGTATCAGAGGAGCCGATTGTAATTGAAATTGAGTCAAAACCTGTGACTCCAGAACTCATTGTGATTCCAGAAGCTCCGGTGCTGCCACCTCTATCATTTAACGATATCACTGCATTTGTCGAAGAAGAAGTAAAAAAAGAAGAATCAGTAATACTAGAAAAAGCACAAGGTGTATCAGAAGAGCCGATCGTAATTGAAATTGAGTCAAAACCTGCGACTCCAGAACTCTTTATAATTCCAGAAGCTCCGATGCTACCGCCTCTATCATTTGACGATATCAGTGCATTTGTTCAAGAAGAAGTAAAAAAAGAAGAATCAGTGCTACTGGAAGAAACAAAAGGTGTATCAGAAGAGCCGATTGTAATTGAAATTGAGTCAAAACCTGTGACTCCAGAACTCCTTGTGATTCCAGAAGCTCCGGTGCTACCACCTCTATCATTTAACGATATCACTGCATTTGTCGAAGAAGAAGTAAAAAAAGAAGAATCAGTAATACTAGAAAAAGCACAAGGTGTATCAGAAGAACCGATCGTTATTGAAATTGAGTCAAAACCTGCGACTCCAGAACTCTTTATAATTCCAGAAGCTCCGATGCTACCGCCTCTATCATTTGACAATATCAGTGCATTTGTTCAAGAAGAAGTAAAAAAAGAAGAATCAGTGCTACTGGAAGAAACAAAAGGTGTATCAGAAGAACCGATCGTTATTGAAATTGAGTCAAAACCTGCGACTCCAGAACTCCTTGTGATTCCAGAAGCTCCGGTGCTAGCGCCTCTATCATACAACGATATCAGTGCATTTGTTGAAGAAGAAGTAAAAAAAGAAGAATCAATAATACTAGCAAAAGCACAAGGTGTATCAGAAGAACCGATCGTAATTGAAGTTGAGCGTAAACCTGTCACTCCAGAACATCTTGTCATTCCGGAAGCTCCAGTACTACCGCCTCTATCATATAACGACGTCACTGCCTTTGTTGAAGAAGGAATTAAAAGAGAAGAATCTGTAATCCTACAAAAAGCACAAGGT
This sequence comes from Agrotis puta, assembly GCA_943136025.2. Classification (NCBI taxonomy): domain Eukaryota; kingdom Metazoa; phylum Arthropoda; class Insecta; order Lepidoptera; family Noctuidae; genus Agrotis; species Agrotis puta. The sequence goes on from OW964168.2 coordinate 5,535,426, forward strand.
GTATCAGAGGAGCCGATTGTAATTGAAATTGAGTCAAAACCTGTGACTCCAGAACTCATTGTGATTCCAGAAGCTCCGGTGCTACCACCTCTATCATATAACGACGTCACTGCATTTGTCGAAGAAGAAGTAAAAAAAGAAGAATCAGTAATACTAGAAAAAGCACAAGGTGTATCAGAAGAGCCGATCGTAATTGAAATTGAGTCAAAACCTGCGACTCCAGAACTCTTTATAATTCCAGAAGCTCCGATGCTACCGCCTCTATCATTTGACGATATCAGTGCATTTGTTCAAGAAGAAGTAAAAAAAGAAGAATCAGTGCTACTGGAAGAAACAAAAGGTGTATCAGAAGAGCCGATTGTAATTGAAATTGAGTCAAAACCTGTGACTCCAGAACTCCTTGTGATTCCAGAAGCTCCGATGCTAACACCTCTATCATTTAACGATATCAGTGCATTTGTTCATGAAGAAGTAAAAAAAGAAGAATCAGTAAAACTGGAAGAAAAAAAAGGTGTATCAGAAGAGCCGATTGTAATTGAAATTGAGTCAAAACCTGTGACTCCAGAACATCTTGTCATTCCAGAAGCTCCAGTACTACCGCCTCTATCATACAACGACGTCAGTGAATTTGTTGAAGAAGGAATAATAAAAGAAAAGTCAGTAATACTAGAAAAAGCAAAAGGTGTATCAGAAGAACCGATCGTAATTGAAGTTGAGCGTAAACCTGTCACTCTAGAACATCTTGTCATTCCGGAAGCTCCAATACTACCACCTCTATCATATGCCGACGTCAGTGAATTAGTTGAAGAAGGAATAAAAAAAGAAGAATCAGTAATACTAGAAAAAGCACAAGGTCTATCAGAAGAGCCGATTGTAATTGAAATTGATTCAAAACCAACTCCAGAACTCCTTGTGATTCCAGAAGCTCCGGTGCTACCACCTCTATCATTTAACGATATCACTCCATTTGTTGAAGAAGAAGTAAAAAAAGAAGAATTAGTAATACTGGAAGAAACGAAAGGTGTATCAGAAGAACCGATCGTAATTGAAGTTGATCGTAAACCTGTCACTCTAGAACATCTTGTCATTCCGGAAGCCCCAGTACTACCGCCTCTGTCATATAACGACGTCAGTGCCTTTGTTGAACAAGGAATAAAAAAAGAAGAATCTGTAAAACTAGAAAAAGCACAAGGTGTATCAGAAGAGCCGATTGTAATTGAAATTGAGTCAAAACATCCAGAGCATCTTGTGATTCCAGAAGCTCCAGTACTACCGCCTCTATCATACAACGACGTCAGTGAATTTGTTGAAGAAGGAATAATAAAAGAAAAGTCAGTTATACTAGAAAAGGCACAAGGTGTATCAGAAGAACTGACCGTAATTGAAGTTGAGCCCAAACATGTCATTCCAGAACATGTTGTCATTCCAGAAGCTCCTGTGTTACCGCCTCTGTCATTTAACGCCTTGTCTTCCATTGTGGAAGACGAGGTGAAAAAAGAAAAGTCAGTATTACTGAAAGAGTCAACCGGAGTATTTCCTTCAATTTCCGATCAAGAGTCGGTCATAGTGAACGTTGAGCCCAAACCAGCAATTCAAAAACTTGTAATAATACCAGAAGCTCCTTTATCGCCTCCAATGTCTGATATAGTTGCTATTAAAGAAGTAAAATCAGAAGAATCGATAATATCTGAGGAATTCACAGGTAGGATTTCAGAAACCTCTGCAAGACCGACTTCATTTGTAGAAACGGAAACTGTAGAATCCTATGCAGTGGAAGACAATAAATTTCCTGTTGCTGCAGAAGAACTAAAAATTGAAATACCAATACTGTTAGAAGAATCAATAGAAGTGTTTCCTCCGACAGTTTCTTCAAGACCTAGTCTCCAGGAACACAAAATGTCTAACTCTTATGTGTTAGAAAAAGATTCTCAACCAAATTCGGAACGTTTCTTGAAAAAAACATTTCCTCCTACAATTATTCGACCTTCAAAACCTTCAAATAATCTAGGACTATTCAGTTATGCTCCTTTCCTTTCCCATCTTTCCAATCATGCACCGAAGACAAAACAGGTTATGTTTCCAAAACCAGCTTCTCTGGAACGTTTCTTACTTAAGAAACGTCCATTAAGATTGCCTGTAACACCGTTCCCTAAACTTCCCCTGAACGCTGAAAACTCTCCTTTTTTGGAAAATGCTAATCAGTTCCTTTATCCCACTGCATACGCACATGATGTTGTTGAAAAACGTATTGCTCCAAACATGGCTTTTAAAAATAATGCTCCTCCCAAACGTGTTAAAATTCTTATCCGTTCTAAAGTTCCAAAAGGATCCAGTTAATGCTGTTTTATAGGTATGTGAATTTAATAAAAAAATGAATAATTAAGTAAACAAGGTTTTTATTTATTTCCCATTTAATATTAACGTGTCAGGATCCACGAAAGGTTATGGTTAAGATTGATTTATACAATATACCTACAATTATGTATTGTAATACAATGTAAGGACCTATGTATACGGTATTTACATAAGAAATAAAAAAAGTACACATTATTTTCCCTCTTCAATAACTTATTCATTTCTTGAAGTAAAGGACAAAGACACTGGTTTATCTGGTTTGTTTATAAGAAGAGTTTTAATTCCAAGTTCTCGGCCCATCCAGTTTATGTTAAATTCACGAATCATCTGAAATCCAATAAGTACATTTATTGTAGAGATACGTTTTAAAAGTATTGTAGTGTAAATCTGAAAATGAATACATTAATTTACCCGAATCAGAATAATGCATATATTTTGTTCAGCTAATCTTCTTGCTATACAAGACCTAGGTCCAAAGCCAAATGGTAGACTGAGAAAAGGATGAATGTTTTCATAGCTTTCAGAACCCCTTAGCCAGCGCTCGGGTTTGAATTGTAACGGATCTTTTACATACTGCGGCAATCGACACGCCAGCAAATTTTGCGTTACTATGACCGTCTGAAACAAAGACAACATGTTTTTTATTTATTTCTTAAATTCATCATAATACAATAAAATTCATCGTAAGTACGTCCAATTTTTTTAGATAGTTACGTAGCAAAACAAAGTCGTTTTCCGCTTCTATACGCCTAAATCGTGCTTCGGCTGCCTGCCTTCGGCTTCGAAGCAGTAGCTGGTAAATAATAATCAATTGTCAAATGTATAAAACCACAGACAAACTGCACTTTTTGGCTCTATAAGAAGGGAAATCATACTTTACAATTTTCATTTTCTTCAGTATCTAAATTGCACCTGTGCAAAGCCAATGAAAAATAATTTCAATACGAGTACTTACTCCTTCTGGAATGAGGTAATCTCTCAAAATGAACTCCTTTTGAGTTAAACGGCCCACTCCAATCGATACTGGATTTAATCTTAGACTTTCTTTGATACTACTCCTTACATAAACAGCTTTTGATATAATTTCTGGAGTAATTTTTGCATCCTTCGTGGGAAGAAGTGCTAAAATCTCATTAGACATTTTCTGTTGAACTTCAGGATTTCGACTTATGTGGTATAAAGCAAAACTCGTCGTATATGCAGTCTGAAATGAAACATAATTTATAAATTCATTATCATTGTTATTCAGAACCTATCTGTAAAATAAATATAATAATTAAATACATATTTACCGTATCTATTGCAGCCATTAGTATATCAACCATCATTCCTAGCACGTCTTTGAAATCCAGATTGGGTTGTTTTAGAAAAGATGCCAATAGAGAGTTGTCATTGTCGTCAGCATTTTCGAAAAATCGCATTTTATCGATTAAGATTTCTGTGGAAACTCTGTAAAATAAAGAAGTGGCAGGAAGGTTTAAACTAGGGAGATAATATATAGATAAATCGTCTACTTCACGTCTCGGAGATACTACATACTTTTCCAGATATTCCTGAGAATTTGCGAGTTTTTTATAGACAGGTGTTTTGAACAGCCTCCAAAGAAATCCTTGATCTAGTTTCATAATACCACTGTTGGACCAAAAAGCTGCATCAATAGTTTTACTGCTCCTTGAATTTGGATTTTGTTCTTGATGTGAAAAACTTTGGAAACGTTCGTTGAACGCTACAGCTCCTATTACTGAAACAAAAGTAAGAAACTGACAGTCCCATCCGCTCCACACAGGGTGGGAGGACTCATTTTATCATTTAACCAACTCAGAAAAAAGACCGCGTGATGAATAAAATACATCAGTCGACGACGAGCGTCCTGGCCCGCTTCTCCTGTGACTTCTGAGGTTTAAAAGAAAGCCACCTCACCAATTAATAGATTTAAATCGACTATTTAGTTTCCGTATTACCTTCTAAATTCAATCTATTCAAATACGGCAAGAAGTCTTCGTTATGCGAAACGCTCTTTTCTTTAATCCACTGTACGAATTCCGTTACAACGTTATCTGTACTTTCAACATGATTTTTAACACTTTGAGGACTTGTAAAATTCTTTTGAAATGTACTTCTGAGTCTCCACCATTCTGGACCATTACTGAAAATGTTAAAACATTAAAGTAAGCCAAGTGCCACAATTGGCTATTTAACAGTAGCTATAAATTACAAATATAATTAGTCCGTCATTTAGAGTTTTAAAAAATTACGGACACGTATTTTTTCTTTTCTAAAATCAATGAATATTCACCAAAATACAACGCATCAAAACTCGAGAGTGGGGGCTCGACACGTCAGAATTCAATAGAAATTGTACTAAATTGTGACGTATTGCCAATTTTGGTTTACGAAACAAAAGAAAAAATACGGGTCGAATATTTTTTGATAATCTAAGTGACGGACTAACTAGATTTTTTCAGTCAAATGCCTAGTCTCAAAAAATAAATCAATAGTGTGCGAGTTTATCTATTCATCATCTTTCTGCCCTTATCCCATTTCACTTGGGGTCGGCACAACACGTTTTCTTCTTCCTTTCTCCTCTATCATTACACATTTTCATTTACTCCTTTTTCTTTCATATAAATTCCTAAGACAATCCATCCATCTTTTCTTTGGCGTTCCTGTGCCTCTCCATCCAGGCAGCTATATTTTCTAATATGGCTCACTAGCTTTAGCTTAAAAAATTCTACACCGATTTCATTAAACGTAGACTAGTACCTATAGATAGTATCCATACAGAACATATGTATCGCGCGCCACAACACCCTGACTACCAAATTCCGCATTCAATGTGATGCTGCCGTATTTTTAAGATTATACTTCTAGTAGGAGAACGTCCCACACTAATGTACGACTCGCAAGACTACACATCTCATTAGTGATTATATGTTCACTTATAGGCCAATCGTACTAAATTTATGTTAAATTAGGGTATCTTGGGAACTCTTGCTCTGATTCTGAATATTCTTTCACTAAATTGAAAGCTACATTTTCCCCTACCAAGCTAAATTTAAAACCATTGCCGAATGGAAATGATCGAATGAAAAGTACGTTAAGCCGGAAGTCAATGGCCCGGCTATCATTCGGAGATGATTGCAAATATAATGCTTGATGCTGTATAGATGTTGAACGAGACCGAAGCCGTGGAAAATATATAGTTTGAAATGAAGATACTTTACGTGGAAAGTAATCCACCAGTGTTATAGACATCTGGTTTGTTCACTCGGTAGTAGTACATAGCAACATGGCTCCTCCTCGCTGGGTATCGATGGTCCTGTCGGAACACCGTCTCTATGTCTGCAGGATCGTATACGTGGAGCAGCCTGACACCAGGGACTTCGCGGACCAGGCTGCCATAACGTCGCCAGTTCAGCAAAGAGTTTTTATCCAGTGCTTCGATATTATATTCACCTGAAAGATTGATATGTCCTTTTTCACTATCTATTCAATTCAATATCTATTTAGCGTCAGCTAAATTAATGCATAATTTAATTATGCATTTTTGAAATTACAACAATTGCCGTGGGCCGAGTAAAAAAAAACGAACACTCAACGGTTTACTGTTAGATAAAATTTTTTGCTCCGTTGCATGACAACGACTTTATGAGTTATTAATGTCACTGTCACATGTATAAAAGTAATGCATCCAGTATTGTAATGGAAATTTGGAAGTGGGTAAATAACTGTTATTTAACTTTACATTACAAAATAAATAGTTAATATACCCACTAGTATCTTCAGTACTTACTACGCGTAGGTAAAGTACAGATACATCCATTTAAAAATAAAAGAATCATCTACTTACCAAAATAAGGTAAGTATTTATACAAAGTCCCAACTACTGGATAACTCTTAGGTCCTGGGATCTCTTCGAATTTCTTCACATGAGCTTTTTCATTATGTAAATCTTTATTCTCGCCACTCCACACTGCATTCGAAACAAATCTCACTGTTTTCCCGTTATTGATAAACTTTTTAGGTATTTTTAACATGATTTTACAAAATACTACCTACTATCGAACAACCAGATAGCCCGACGTCACTGAGCGAAATCATCGAATTACAAAAAGATCCCGTCCGTCTCCATGAAATTATGCACATATAACATAAGGAAAAAAACTCCAACCAACGCGGATCATGTTGCCTACCTGGAGAAATGTAAATATTATCTACCTTCCTACGTAACGTACCAACGGTTACGGTTAGCAACGAAGCATTCATAATTAATTTACTGGTACGCTAGATAAGTACCAATAAATTATAGTAAAATACATACCTAATAAATATTCTAATAAAATATGATTGTAATGAAAAAAATAATGATCATTAAATAAAACTAAATCATTCAGAAAAACAGATTTCGAAGATTCAAAAACGGACCTGCCAGGTTTTACAAACCAATTCCTGAAAAGCCTAAAAAAGTGTAATTTTGTGAATAGATACTTACGTGGGAATTATTACATTTTGCAACCAGTGATAAAATAAAAATAGGACAAGTTATAGCCGCTTACTAAGATAGGCGCAGTGGCTGAGCTTTCGATTGCTGCGCAGATTGTCGCAGGTTCGATTCCCACAGGGAACAAATATTTGTCTGACCTACAAGTAGTTGTTCCGGGTGTGTACCTATGTGAGTGTGGAACAATGTTTCATACAAGTTTAAAAAACACTGTTGAGCTCGACGAAGATAAAGAAACAGAAGAAAGAAAGAAAATGTTATATTGATTTTAATTGATTTATTCAAAATCTCTATTCACTATAACAAATATAAAATTTAAGGCAGAGTATGCAGTACCTGATATCAGAACTTTAGATATAGCATCTAGTCCCCTAGGTGAAAGTTTCAAAGGACCAACTACTTATCTCTTTCCTTTACTATGAATATTTCCAGTCCATCACTTGTTTCTCTCTCTCTTTCTAGACAGTACGACAATAAGCAGTGTAGGCGCAACAAGCACAATTCGCAAAATGGCAAATCACCTTTTTGTTAAAATCTAGCGCTTATGTAATGAACGCTCGAGAAAAAGCGCTCGTGCGAATGGGTTTTTTTTTATCGTGGTATAATCATCAAATGAGTCCTCCCACCCAGGGCAGGGCGGGAGAAACTGTCAGACTTGACTGACTAAAATCCACGGTGTCCTTCAATAGCCCTTTACGTACCGGGGTCACGGTAATTCGTAAGTCCCGCGACCCCGGCAGGCTTTGGCCCTCTACAGGCCCCGTCACTATGCTGACACTCCTTGAGGCGCGCGTGGAACACAACACGCCGTCGACCCGGGCATGGTCCATGGTCGGACAGCGAGTCGCCCGTTACTCGCCGCCCGCATGCCCGCGCCTACGATGGCCGGAGATCGTCTTACATCGTCCGTCGCCGTGGGCGTCTACCACTGAGGCCGGAGTGGAAGAAGGACGCTGTCCTCTCCCTCACGCGGCCCGACTCCTCCTTCGCGAGAATGTCTGCCTCGCAGAAAGAGGCGACCGCTTCCCACTCCGTCTCGCCCCGCATTATTGCCTCGACCAATGCCGGGCGCGAGAGGTCTCCGCCTATCGCCGTCGTGAGGACACGGCGGTGCTCTGCCCAAGCGGGGCAGTTCTGCACCGTATGCTCCACCGTGTCCTCCGGACGATCCTCGCAGTGGTGACACCCAGGCGTTTCTTCCCTCCTTAAAAGACACAGGTACCTCCCGAAGCTTCCGTGTCCGGTGAGGACCTGCGTCATGCGGTAGGTAAGGACGCCGTGACGCCTATCCAGCCACCCCTCAAAGAGGGGTCTTACCGCCGCGATTGCGACGTGTCCGGTGCGAATGGGGGTTAGTGTAAGTTTATGCTTTATTTTTATCGTTTTTGCATAACATTAAAATTGACAGGACATTCTAGCTCGTCTTTCTATTTCTTCTGTCACTGGGTGACACTGACAGCAGAAACAAACGTTAATCACAGGTGACTGTCAGTTTGTTTTAGAGGTTATACCCAAAATCAAAATAAAAAAATATATATTAGTAATCATTTTCACATAGGACGTTAAGCTAGCCCAATAAGTAATATTTCCAAAACAGTCGAGTATTATATAAGGAGGAGGAGCAGGAGATAAATACGTGTAACACTTTTTATGTTTATTTTTAGGTACATTTGGGTAAAAATAACCTAATCAGCTTAGCTAGTCTAAGGAAGAATCTAGGAAATATAGTCAATTATTACCTAACAGGTATCTATTTTGAAGACCAAATATACAGGAAGTATCATGAATATTTTAAAGCAAATAGTCTTTTCACATTTTGTGAAAAAAGTGAGTAAACAATATTTTTTTAAACCAAGAGGCTACAGCAAAATACAACATCCAAATGTAAATATACTTGGGATTGAAACTTCGTGCGATGATACTGGGTGTGCTATAATCAATTCAAATGGCAAACTATTATCAGAAGTTTGCCACTCCCAAAATCTTGTTCATTTAAGAAATGGAGGAATCATACCAGACATTGCACAAGACCTTCATCGAGCACACATTGAACCTACAGTTGCTAAAACATTAAAAGAAGCTAAGTTATCTATGGAAGATATTTCAGCGATCGCTGTCACCCTTAAGCCGGGACTACCTCTCAGCCTTGCTATAGGTATGAAATATGCTAAACATTTGGGACGGCGTTATAATAAACCAATAATCCCTATACACCATATGCAAGCGCATGCACTAGTGGCAAGAATGCACCATGACATAACATTTCCATTTCTAGTTCTGTTAATATCTGGAGGACATTGTCTACTAGCTGTTGTGCAAGATGTTGATCACTTCCAATTATTAGGAGAAAGTATGGATTGTGCTCCTGGAGAAATCTTTGATAAAGTGGCTAGAAAAATGAAATTAAGGAATGTTCCCGAGTATTCCCAGATATGCGGAGGCCAAGCTGTGGAAGTAGCAGCATCTAGAGCAACAAATCCTAACAAGTTCAAATTACCTTTACCATTGTCTGAATACAAGGATTGTAATTTCAGTTTCAATGGCCTTAAAACCTCAGTTCTGTTCCATTTACATAAAAAGGAAGTTGAACACAAAACTGTAGCTCATGAGTTGATACCTGAAGTTAATGATTTGTGTGCTGCCATGCTGATGGCTACTACCAGACATCTCATTCATAGAACACAGAGGGCTATGGAATTTTGTAAAGAAAATAATCTTATACCAGAAGATAGACAACAGCTTGTAGTATCTGGTGGAGTAGCATGTAACAATTACATCTTTAGTGCTTTACAAATGTTATGCAATGAGTCCAATTATGAAATTTATAGACCTTATCCTAAATTATGTACAGACAATGGAGTCATGATTGCTTGGAATGGCTTGGAGAAATGGAAAAAAGGTGTAGATATAATAGCAGTACCTGATTTCAGAACTTTAGATATAGAAGCATCTAGTCCCCTAGGAGAAAGTTTAATTGATAAAGTTAGAGCAGCTAAAATACCTACCAAATTAATGAAAATAAAAACAAACATTTAATTTTACACCTGTTTTTTAATTATTTATTGTTTCTCGTCTGTATTTTATTGAGCAGGATGCAGGCTGCTCTAAGTAAAATCTATTATATAATTTAAATCCCTCTTATATTTTACGAGTTAGGTATGGATCATAGATTACTTGCATGTATCAAGCTAATAAAGATCCAATCCAAAAAGTGTAATATTAGTCACCAACTCTCAGAAATATCCCTAAAACCTAGGTCAAAAACCCCTAAGATCTTCCCAATTACTGGGAAGGTCCCAGACGGGCATTTGGTCATTCTTTGGAAAGAGATATATGTTGTTGTTGACCTGCTCTTCAATTCCTCTCAGTTGAGTGGGGTCAATTTTAGGTAGCTATTACGCAGTCCATATGTTAAATCTATGGTTGCATCCACGTTGCCTCTAAATTAGATCTCGGTGATCAAATTTATTTTATTGTCTAGGTAGTTTAGATTGTGCCAGCTTTATTGTGCTAGCTTTTTGCTCATACTTTAACAACTTTATTGTCTCAATAAAAGAAATAAGAAAAGTCAGAAAACCCCTATAAATAAAAAGTACCTAGAAAATCCCAACCCACTTATTTAACCCCGAAATATGGGGAGAAACCCCCTAAGTTGGTAACTCTGATTGTGGGTTGGATTAATCGCAATTATGTTTCCTTTTAGTAATGTTACGACTTTACCTGCCAAGTGCCAACCCGGTTTCTAGCCACAAACCGGTCGAACCGATCTAACGGTCTAAAATCGCCAATAGCAAAATTGCGATAGAATTCGTAAAATGGAATATTCTATTTCATTGCTCAGGAAAGAGTAGATAATTAATATATAACATTGATCTTCAACGTTGTAAATGGTGGGGATTTCAGACCCGCCAGACGCGCTGAGTTGTAGGCTAAGAGCGTGACTGTAATTTCTATCAGAATAATTCTGGTGCTCGCCGGAATGCACTCACTGCGCTCGCTGCATAGGTAGGTATATTTTGAATTAGATACCGCACACTGTCAGAAAAATCTAACGGATTGTCCGCTTCTGATCCTTGCTGCCATGTGCATCTGGCGAGCATCAGAATTTTCTTAAAGTGTGCGGATAAATTATGAAAATTTATGCACCGCGTCCCGTCCGACAAGCATGGACAATCCATCAGAATGTTTGTTGTTGTTTGTTTGTGCTGTAATACAAAATGTATGTAGCAAGTGTGTAACTGACCAAAAACTCTAGAAAGAGAGCCATCTCTTTCTAGGAGGGACCAACATTTTGGATTATGCCTAACCTGACCCGAAATCCTAACCCTTAAAGGTGCATTCACACACATCAGTCACCGTCACGTCATGTTACCGGCCTGGTTTAAAAAAATTGTTTCTATACTCCTTGTATGACTTTGTTCCCACACGTCAGTCACCGGTCAGTCAACGGCACGTGATCTATCAGTGACGTCACCAGTCAAATAATATTTCGATACAAGTTTCAGACGTGACGAATCCGGGTGTGGAAATATTATTTGATATTCAATGATAGATCACGTGCCGGTAACTGATGTGTGGGAACAAAGTCATACTAGGAGTATAGAAACATTTTTTAAACCGGGCCGTGACGTGCCTTGAGGGGGCTAATGTGTGAGATTACACCTTTAATTCTACGAAACCTACCATATTGCAATTCAGGTTATGATAGGAACAATACGTCAGGTCAGGTTAGGAAGAGGGTTACGTTCGGAACAAATATTATAATTTTTTCAAGTTCCTAACCTAACCCGAAACCGGTTAGGATTTCGGGTCAGGTTATGAAAAATCCAACATTTTCTGTCAGTTGCCCAGGGAAAGCGCAGTCCATCCTTTGAAGTCTATGCGTCATTCGATTCTTAACAAACTTCATCATCATCATCATCTCAGCCATAGGACGTCCACTGCTGAACATAGGCCTCCCCTTTAGATCTCCAAATGTACCGGTTGAAAGCGAAAAAAAAACAAACTTAGAGAAAATGTTAGCAAACTATTGGTCATCTCTATTGCTGTCAAAAATTCGCGATGTCACATGCCAATGCCATTTTTGATGCTAGCTTCGGCTTTCTTTGCAATCTGTGTTTGTGTTTTGCAATCAGTTTTTGTGTGTTGTACAAGTCTATAATGAATGAAATTATAGTATAAATAACTTTGCAAACCATATCAGTTGCCAAATAATGTGCAGCGACGTAACCTTATTAACGCTGAACTAGAGAGTGCATCTTGTTTTGATTTACAATTCGTAACTATTCGTTCGTAAAAATGGATATTTTGGAGAAGATTTGCCGGAATGTCCGACAGCAGATTGCTAATTTGTCTGGATCTGTACCAAAAACTGTTGATCTTCTGAATAAATCAGTGGGGAATGTGAAATTGCCACCTTTTACTAAAGATAATGTGCTGTACTACTATTTACCATTACAAGGTCTGGTTAGTTACACAACATTGTCAGTGAGTGTGATGAATCCTCACCTCATGGTCAGGTATATAAACATTAAATAGTATTATGAAAAGTTGTGTATTTAACTATGTTGTTCACATTTAAACTATTGTCTATTCTTTTCAGATTATTCCCACATAGAGATGTCACAGATGTATTATTTTTAACTGCGGGTGGTGGTGCTGGACTATGGCTCTGGGCAAGACCACACATGGCGGCTGCGGCTCCAGCTAGGCGCTTTTCATGGGCATTTCTTGGAGGTTGCCTGTGGCCGCTGGGATCCATTTTCTTATGGGCCATCTTAAGAAGTTCAGTTGGTCAAAGACCAGTTATAGGCACAGTATTAGGAATTACTACTGGAGCAATGCTAACAAATATTGCTTTAGATTATTTCCAATATGTAGAACTTATGTTCTGCGGGGAAGTCACATTACCTGATGAGACATATAGCCCTAACAGTGATGATGAAAAATATGATATTGATATATAAAAATATTTGATGTTTGAACCATTGTTTTACTCATTATAAAAATTGGTTCAAAGAATATCTCAGGTGAGCTTTTACATGTATAGGTTTGAGGCACAAGGCTATTTTTCGAGTACTCTCTCACTGATTTGACTCACGAAATGGCTTCGTGTCATAAGCACAAATGCATATTTGGTAGCGGTTAAGTCTTACTATGTTATGTTTATGCACCTTCTAGAATGTTGATGTTGTATTGTCTTTCAGTCTGTCTAGTCTTTCATTAAGTGCTTCAAATAAAATATTTAATTATTTGCCTTGGCTTTTTAATATTTCCCATTATAACTGTAGCTACATTGAAAGAATGTTTCAATATGGATTAAAACTAACTTAGAGTAATTGACATATTTTAACCATTTCTGATAAAAAAGCGTAGGTAACAAAGTAACAAACATCCAAACTTCCGCTTTTACCTATACAGAGTGAATTTTTCAACTGGGTGTGGATGGCTATATCCGAAACTATGAGGAATATCGAAAAACTTTGAAAGGAGTCTCGAAGCCGGTTTTGATGAAAATTAAAACTGCCTCATTCGATTTTGGAAATTTCTAATATACTGGCCCGGAATCGAACCGGTCTCAGCAAAAACAAGTTCACCGCCTTAAAGATTGATCAGTTTTTTTTTAATTAGACATTTTCCTTAAGTTTGTTGTATATGATTAGTTGCCAGAATTTGATCCTTATTAGCAACTCATTCGAATGGTGGTGGTAATAATACAGAGTGTGATTTTTTTCCAAAATCAGTGTGTTCGATTCCTGGCCAAGAATATTAATTTTTTCTAAAAACCTATGATGCAGTTTTAGGATTCGTCAAAATCGGCCTAGACTCCTTTCAACGTTTTTCGATATTCCTCATGTTTTGGATATAGCCATCCACGCCCAATTGAAAAATTCACCCTGTGTATTGTAACTAATGTTTCGAATTAAAAAATATTTTTGTGTTGGACAGTATATTTATTGAAGAAGGCTATATAGCATCACGTTACGACTAAAAGGAGCCGAGCAGCAGGGGTGAATTTATAATATTAGTATGGTGTTATTATAAGGCTGAAGTTTGTTTGCATGTTTATGTGTTTGAATGCGCTAATTTCTAACAACTGGTTCGAATAAATATCGTGGAAGGCTATAATATATCATCTCGCTGATACCGATAGGAGAGTCGCGTAGCGGGGGTAAAGCCACAGGGAGTTCTCGGCTTTATAAAGCCCAGAAAAAGAACTTTTCACTTCAGCCTATAGTTTTTCTAAGTGGTAGGCTCACGTTTGTCCATCATCTCATTGGCCTGTTGGTCTAGTGGTTAGTGACCCTGACTGCTATGCCGGAGGTCGTGGGTTGGAGTCCCACCCAGGACAAATGTTTGTGTGATGAGCACGATCATTTGTTCTGTGTCTGGGTGTAATTTATCTATAATATGTATGTATTTAGAAATATATAAGGAGTATGTTTATCAGTTGTCTAGTACCCATAACACAAGCTCTGCTTAGCTTGGGACTAGATGGCGTTGTGTGATAGTTGTGGAATATTTATTATTATTTATTTATTCACACTTATTATCCGCAATGGGTTAGCAGAGAGGTGAACTTGATAGTACATCGTCATTTTGCTAGTTATTACAGTGAGTATAGACATATGTAATAGGCGGCGAACGGATTAGGGCCGAGTCACACCAGAATGGCAGCGGCCGACGGAGACGCCAGTGGACCCCGGCGTCGCCGTTTATAAGTTAAAATTATTTTACACTGAAAGTGCTACCTGCATCGCTGCCATTCCGGTGTGTCCAGTATGTGTACAGTGCACTGTAGCATTCATGGAATTTAAACCCTTGCCCGGTTCATAGTAAGGGCCGAGACACACTGGAATGGCAGCGATGCAGGTAGCACTTTCAGTGTAAAATAATGGTTGTCAGTTGAGTATGTGTTAGTTTTCCATCAGAAACTAGGTAGCACTGCAGTGCACACTTGCTACTTCTAAAATAACTTAATACATTATAATAGGTGGTTATGATTAAATAAAACAATGGTTTTAACGTTGTTCAGGGTTTTTTTACAAGTATACAATAATGGAAATTATGATGTTGCATGATTTTAATTCTGAGGAGGTTTCGACCACTCCACATTCAGGATCAAGTGATCATAACCATGCCCGTTTAATGTCTGGATAGCTTTAGCAGCATCAGCACGGAACTTGAAGTGAACATACGCAAATCCTTTGCAGTGTCCAGTGCTCTGAAACAAGACAAGAATCATTTAGATGTTGTTTATTTATTATAAATACTATTGTAAACTGAGGATCAAAATAATCAATCATTTAAATGCGGAAGGTGCAGGACAGTTTATTGTAGCCTAACTTGAAAGAGCCCTGCGATAGGCGAAATAGGCCTAACCAAATTAACATTGTAGTTGAAAAATATATAAATGACAATATTACATTTTCAGTTTTTATAAACATGCTCTATCTCAAAAACTGCTAATAACTCGTTAAAACCAATTTTCGTTGTAATTTTTCATTGAGATCTACAGCATTATTTACTTGGAGAGAAAAGAAAGACTGTGAGAAAAAAAGATTTCAGGAACTTCAATGTAATTTTTTAAGTCTGTTAGTTTCAGAATAAAGTGACTGTGATATACAGACGGACTGAAAGCCAAACATGACGAATCTGTAAGAGTTCCGTTTTTTCCAATCAGCTATGGTATCCTAAAAACAAATACAACAAATACAATCAGCATGCAGCAGTCTTATGCTATGGGCCATATCCCTGTGTGCATACCGAAAAAGAAAATTTAAATTAACATACCTTCTCCTTAGCAAGGTACAGTTTCTGAACAGGTCCGAAGCCCTTGACAAGGTCGTCAAGATCAGCTTCAACCGCGAAGTTACTAAGGTTGGAAATACGGATGGCTGCGACGTCATCACGACGAGCACCTGGGGGCTCACGACCGGTACCACGGCCAGCGCCTCCATCACGCAAGTAGGGTGCCACGTATTTATTGGTGGGCGTTGCTTTCGAATCTGTAAATTAAAATGGGTATGTTTTTTATTAGCATCAAAAGTCTCAAAAGAATTAGTGCTATAATTTTACGAAAATCTAATGATACGATATCACATTTACCTACAGTCATTCAAAACCAAAAGCATTGTTTTTTATTTTTTTTGGTTTACATGCCTATAGATCTGATCAATAATTGATTTTTTTTCTAATCTTACCAATGCCTGCTGCCTTGGCAGCTTCATTAGCTTTAGTCTGAGCCATTTGTGTGTGCTTGAAGGGACAGCTGAGGGTCCAATGGTCTCCCTGGCATGTTCTGCATTTGAAGATCACACTGCTGGTCTGAGCCTGAAATAAAACAGAATAGAATACAAGATAATTAGAAAACTTAAGCTGAAGATTATTGTGTAAGAGGAAGACCAAAGATGGAGGAACAGTGTGCAGGATGACAATGGTCTGAAAGAAGACAGCAGTAGGAGAATGAAGATTTCTTTTCCACCATCAATAATGAATCTTTAACAATCTCAATTTTAAGTTTGGTTTTCATTGTAAATTTTGTGCACATAATAAAGAATATATAATAGTTTTGCTCATGATGTGATTCAACTAATTTTCAAAGCCGAACAATTTGAAGTGAATTTCATATGTACTACTACAACAGTATAGACACACTATTTACTTAGTTAATTTTATTAATTATTTATTGTTATTTAATTCAGAGTCCATTAACAGGTTGTCTGGAAGACATAGCTATTAGCAATAATATACCACTACTTTATAATGTAATATAGATATAGCTATATTACATTATAAAGCAGTGGTAACAATTTTGGTGTATAATAAAGTATATTCTATGTATCTAATTTATGGAAATGCTTCAATAGACCTTCAGAAAAAGCAATGGAATACTTTTAGAGGATACACATACCTTGAGACCATCTAGTTCACCATCATCTGGACGCTGACTCTCCTCTTTGCTGGTAATGAACTGCATGTAGACATCTTCAGCAACATTAGTAGTAGCAGGATTTGGACCAGGCTTGTCATTGGCAGAGTCACCAAATTTGCTCCAAGTTTTACGCTTGGCAATGTCCTAGAATCATGAAATTTTATTTAAAGCAAAAAAAGAAGAAAAAGATAAAAAATTAAACATTATGGTAATATTAGTAAGAAAGTGCATTTATATGCCAAACAGTAAACTTGCTTGTACACTCATATAATGTGCCATTTATCAAGGTGATTAAGACATAGATATCTGCTGATATTATCCAAATTATCTTGCCCATAAAATATACCATAAATATACATTCATATACATAAATATTTATATGAATATAATATATATAATTATACACATAAATAAGAAGTGTGTAACACAAAACAAAATCATCTTTCCTAAAGATTTTACCTAAAGCTAGTTATTTGGACTTACGAAAATTTTTCAATGCACTTATGAAAGGATTTTATAAAATTGTAATTAAATCACTACATACCTTAGATACTACACGTTTTTCAATTTTGTAAGTGCGGACAATCTTGACCTTCTTGTTGTCATTGTCATATTTGTATTCCGTTACAATCTTCAATCCATTTTCTACTACTTCGGATGGTGGTGGCAGAGCTCCCTGATCGATCTCAACCTCATCAGCCCAGGAGGACTGGATTTCGTCAGCTACAGGCATCTGCAATATAATAAATATGATTGAATTTGACGAACAATTGGCACAGTTGCTGAGCGATTGACTGCTGCGCAAGGTTTCGAGGCTTCGATCCCCGCATGGAACAAATATTTGTATGATCTACAAATAGTTGTTTTGAGTCTAGGTGTTTATGTATGTGAGTTTCTATGTTTGTAAAAGCACCCACGATACTGGAAGAAATGAGTAGTGTTATGGCAACATTTAGATTTTTTTGTATTTTGTTAAATTTATCTTCATAAAAATCAACCAAAAAAGTCAACAGGCACAAAGGATCGAACTGACTGAACACATCCCACTACTCAACAACCCTTTGCACCTTGATTGTTCTGTCTCCTGCCTGATGCGAAATTGAAATGTATATTTATGGCTTAATTTTTTTTCTCAGAGTCTGTGTCTCATGCATTTCTATGAATAATTTATGATCAGTTTGAGACATTTTCCTCCTTAACCATTGTACAGACGCCAGCACATAAAGCTACCCCAATATGTCAAAGTTCTATACTAGATTTTAAACTTTTATCACATTAAAAGAAGGATCAGGAAAGAAAATTTGACAGAACTGGGGTAGGTTGACGTGCTGGCGTGTGTAGTACATACTTCTGATGATGAGTCTTGTCATCAGTTCACGTTATATTAATCGTTTACCAGTAAATAATTAAGGTTAGTTATGATTTCTGTACCTATATAAATTAATAAAAACAATGGAAAAACGTACGCAAACACCGTCAACACGAAATGACGATGGCATAAACGAAATCAAAACCTGACTTTTGTGGTTAGAAAACGTGAATGTTTCTAAGATGGTATTTCTTTAGCTGTATCATTTATTAATTACTTACGGTGTTTTTCTAGAATATATCACTATTTGGAATATCTAAAGATTCTTCGAAACTTTACCAGAACGATTGCATTTGACAGAAGAACCACTAAAGAATCTAGAGCCCTTCAAAACTTTCAATCCCCCTTCCCTTCCCCTTTTTTTTAATGTTGGCAAGAAGCCACAGATTATAAAAATAGCAAGCCAAAAGATGTTTAGGTTTACAACAGAGTACTAAGCACAGACGTACTAAGCTTAGAACAAAATATCGAACGCGGCCCGCGGCGTATTGATATCTAGCCAGTACATTTAACTACACTGACGCAAACGTGATCTTGAGTCGTCGAACGTCGAATCTGGCCGGCTTGATGTTATGTTTGTCCATCCGCAGACGGTGGTAAAGGGGCACGGAAAGCGGACATTGTGTCACAATCGAACCAACCGTTGTTTTTCGACGTCGGTAGACGATCTCCGGCCACCTTAGGTGCGGGCATGTGGGCAGCGATAATGGACGACTCGCTGTCCGATCATGGATTCATGGACCATGACCCGGTCATGATGACCGGGTCTATGGCGAGACGTGTTCCATGCGCGCCTCAAAGAGTGTCAGCATAATGACGTGGCCCCTCTTTAAAGGGTCAAAGTCTGCCGGGGTCTTATGAATTACCTTGACCCCAGAACGTAAAGGGCTATTGAAGGACACCGTGGATTTTAGTCAGTACAAGTCTAACAGTCTCTCCCGCCGTGCCCTGGGTGGGAGGACTCACTTTTATGATTTTACCACGTTAAAAAAAACCTAGTGTTTGGTGAATTTTATACATGGTATGTATGAAATTCACCATACTCGAGACGTTTTACATTAATACTCGTATCATGGACCCAAATATTCCTTTTCTATTTTTTTTTTTTTGAAGAATAGAGGCAGTTGCCGCTAACTCTATAAATTCGTCCTCGCGGTTGCTGTTTGTCATTTTTATCGATTGACAAACCTTTATGGCACGACAGTGAGGCGTCTGAACACCGTGACGCCGCCGACGCCGACGCCGTGTTCTTGTTAGGGCTTTTTTTTCGTCAAATGAGTCCGTACTCACTAAAATCCACTATGTCCTTCATTAACCCTTTACGTGCTTGGGTCACGATTACCTGATGAAACAGGTCCCGCGACCCCAACAGGCTTTGGCCGTCTTTGCGAATGGGGGCTTACGGTTAATTTTTGTGTGATGATTAATTATAAGTCCAAGCCACAGACTAGATAGGTTGTCCAAGCTTTACCACCCGTTAAAAAGCGCTTGTGCGTATGGCGGCTAACTACTTGCCCTTGCTTGCAGTTATTTGCGGCGTAACTAATCTGTGGTTTTTGTAATGTCATGCCGTGATGTTGGTATAATAGGTGGCGCTCAAGTATTCTGTGGTGGCGCTCGCTGGCGTGTTGGATTGTTGGTACATCTACATTTACATTTCGTAGTGATTGAGGGGAGATAAAATAAACTTTGCAATTTTAAAAAATCTAAATTCTCATGTTGTAGTGTGTGTGTGTTTATTAACGGAGCCACAAAAGTGTTGTTATTTTGTATTCCGTAAGTTTTTATTGTTCTGTTCTGTAACCATTGAAATGGAATGATGTCAAAACACTTGTGAAAAACTCGTTTGCAACTTAGCATCGAAGTTCCAAGCAAGCTTTTGCATTTGATTGATTGTCCAATCGGCTCTACAAATTGGTATTACAAATCGTTAAACTCGTGTGTTGTGAGACTTGAACTGGAACTAAACATTGTAATTCAATTATGTTTTTTTATAATTAGTAGAGCTTTTAACTGTAAATTATCACTGAAACCAAGAATTAGGAAGTTAATCGGACTGTGCTTTTTAAACCTTTGACCGAGATCTATAAATACACAGATTTGTTATTTTAGTTTTTATAAAGCCAAATTATTATCACCATCAATAGTAAATAATAATTTTGTTTTTTTTTTTCAGAAAGTGTCACATAAGCAAGAATGTTGCGCTTTCTGAGCAGAAGAGGGCGCTCATCAAGTCAAAACCGCAATAAACAAACACAGAAGGCATCAAGCAACAAGAATTTGATACAATGCAAAGTACTATTACTTGACGACACAGATTTGTCCATCAACTTATCTAAAAAGGCCAGTGCAAATGACCTCTATGAACAAGTTTTTTACTCTCTAGATTTGATTGAAAAAGATTATTTTGGACTGCAGTTTACTGATACCCATAATGTGAAGCACTGGTTGGATCCAACTAAAACTATTAAAAAGCAAGTTAAAATAGGACCACCTTATACTTTACGACTTAAAGTAAAATTCTATTCATCCGAACCCAATAACCTAAGGGAAGAATTAACTAGATATCAATTCTTCTTGCAATTGAAAAAAGATATATTAGAGAGCAAGCTTGAGTGCCCACACTCAACAGCAGTTGAATTAGCTGCTTTAGCCTTACAGTCTGAGCTCGGAGATTTTGATGAAAATGTTCACACTCCCGCAACTGTTTCAGAGTTTAGATTTGTACCAAATCAAACTGAAGAGATGGAAATTGAAATATTAGAAGAGTACAAGAAATGTAAAGGTCTGACCCCTGCGCAAGCTGAAGTTAACTATTTGAACAAAGCAAAGTGGCTTGAAATGTATGGTGTTGATATGCACATTGTCTTAGGCAAAGATGGGTGTGAGTATCACTTGGGATTAACACCAACAGGCATTCTTGTCTTTGAAGGACCTCAAAAGATAGGTTTATTCTTCTGGCCCAAGATTAGTAAGTTGGATTTCAAGAAAAAGAAACTTACTCTTGTTGTAGTTGAAGATGATGACCAAGGACGAGAACAAGAGCATACCTTTGTGTTTAGACTGCACAATGAAAAAGCTTGCAAACATCTTTGGAAATGTGCTGTAGAACATCACACCTTCTTCCGCTTGAGAGCACCTGTGAAAGGTCCATCAGCACGACAAAACTTCTTCAGAATGGGTTCTCGATTCCAATATTCTGGTAAAACTGAATATCAGACCACTCAGCAAAACCGCGCCCGACGTACGGTACAGTTTGAAAGGCGACCTAGTCAAAGATTTGCGCGGCGTCAGAGTCATGTATTGAGAGAACGAGAGAAACAGAGTGTTGTAAAACCAGAGGCTGCACCATCTGATGTAGCTAATGAACTTCCTAGCACATCGTCTGATCCTACAGCAGTACTAGTACCTGAAATTGATACTCTGTCTAGAAAGAGTAGTGCTAAATCACAAAAGTCAACTCTCATTGAAACCGAGTCCAAACCTGAGATTGGAGAATCTTCAACAAAGAACCTTCTCAATGATGAACCTGCTGAAGAAGTGTTGATATCAAAAGATGACGCTATTAGTAACAAAGTACTGTTTAAAATGGATAAGTCTCTAAATGAGGAAAAGAAGAGTAATCTGACTCAGCTTGTGATTAACAAACCTGCTTGCAGCTGTTCACCATCTACAGAATCCAACCCATTGAATGATCTCCTTATGAGTCTAGTTAAAGAAAAACTTAACAATGATGATTCCAAAAATGAAGCAAAGAGAGACCAGTTGGATTCAGCAAGTGACAAAGAAGTCCCCAACAATCAAACAAAATGC
The DNA here is from genome assembly GCA_943136025.2 of Agrotis puta. NCBI lineage: Eukaryota > Metazoa > Arthropoda > Insecta > Lepidoptera > Noctuidae > Agrotis > Agrotis puta. The sequence continues at coordinate 5,557,398 of OW964168.2, forward strand.
TATCTTTCATCTACTAAAGCTCTGCCACCTGGCCAATTGAAATGCAACAACATTTTGAAAGCTAGAGAAAATGAGGTGAAGGTAATAAATGAATCCACCAACATAAATCTGTCTGTACCATCAATTCCTTCACCAAAAATATTGAACGAACCCACAAATCCTATCAATTCGCAATATGTATCAATTGTAGTGGTGGAGCCACCTCATAATCAAGCCAAATTGGCATCACCGAAACCAGTGGAAAAGAAAGAAGATCTGACTCCCAAAGTGCAACCTATATCATCTCTGTCACCATGGCTTGTCTCTTCTGAGCCAAGCTCACCTTCAGGTATTGGGGAAAAGGAAATTACAATCATTCATCGTAAGTCTGTTATTACTACACAACTGTAGCTACTTTAACTAGCTTTTTAGACAACTGTTAGGGTGCTTTTCCACATGAGATATGTTATATGCAGCTGTGCTGCGAAAATATGAAACCTAAGCCATCGGCCACGCTAGAGCGTCTGCAGAGAGCGGCGGCGACCAGCGGGAACAAAAACACGAAATGAACGCGGACGCCGGTCGCGTCAGCGTGATGGTGGCTCTCGTTCCATGTTTTTGTTTTTCCCTCCGCATACGCAAGACGCGCCACGGTAGTGTGGTGGCGCCGTCTTAACCGCCTCGCTGCTGTGTAAGGAAGATGCAGCAGCTGGAACTATGTGATGGACAAGCCTATATAGCTATTGGCGACCATCCTTTGCACGCAGTCACAGCATGCATCTTTCCATCTAAAAAACGAAGCTTTGTTGAATCCATTTCAACCAGTGCTATGCTATATAAACCCTGGAATATGATTGGTTGATATCAAATGCATCCATCACAAGATAGCATAGCACATTTTAGTGGTAAAGCATCCTTATTGTTAAAAAAGAAAATGACAATGTAGGTGATATCGCATGTTTTTAAAATAATTGAATTATTAGTAGTGCCTTATATAATCGCCTATTTTTTTAAAAGTCGGACAAGAAAATCTGGAAAAAATATAGCATATTATTATTCTACTTCTAAAAAAATAATTTAGCATATATCTAATATTTTCCACATAAAAGTTTCTGAGACTGTATATCTGTAAAATAGTTATTTTTAAACTTGTTTGCCCTAGGCTGAATTAGTCCGTCCAAAGTGTGTTTTAACCAACTGGTTAAATCTAGGGTAAACTTTAGTTTAATAAAATAAGACATTCAATACATTCCTTACTTAGTACAATTTTTGACGATAATTATGAATTTTCGCTTTCAAAGTTTCGACGGAAACCTAAAGCGAGATGATGCCTTTATTACCACAATCTAATAAACAATATGGGTCACCAGGTTTCATTCCGCTTGGGTGTACTAAGTAGACATTGATACTTAAATTAAAAAAACTTTAATGAATACTTAAATAATTGTATGTACTTAACTATTATACTTAGCAATTTTAAGAGAATTTATTCTTGACATATTATTAACCTTGTATTTTTATATCTAGAGATGAGAGGTTTCTATACATTCCTTTTATTTACTTATGATACATTATACCTATAAATAATTATAGAATATTGTTAATGAATGCCACATTGGCAACTTACAATGATATCTCAGTACTTAAAATGATATCTCATTGAAAGCCACCACCTTGCTATGTTACATACCTGGCCAATTTGTTTTTTTGACAAAGCTAGATAAGAACTAAAACTGAAAAATGGAATGAGGCGCTAGCTCCCGTGCGTGACGATGTAAAGTAAGTAGAATCAAAATATTGATTCTTAAGAAAATACGTTTCGTTGTAATATTTACTCAATGTTATGAATTTATTTACATCTTTGAGGAATACTGTTTGTGCTTTTTGCAAAAATTGGTCCTTTATACTAAAGGATATTTGTATTATAGTACTTGTGCTAACGCCTCTACTTACAAAAAAATCCCACAAAAAATTGTGATAGTATTTTTGATGCCGTCCTTATTCAATCATTCTGTAACACTGACAACTTAGCATTAAGTACAACATATCAGTATTAGGAAATGAAACAACTAGCAAGATATGTGCCATAGTTTATTAAAATGCCATTCGTAATGCTCTCAGAATTCATTTTTTTTTCTCATTAATGTGTTTTTTAACTACAAATTCATAACAAAAAAATAAGAATTTATTTGTAGGAACCTTGCCTATATAACGGTTTATTTATAGTTTATTTCGTTATTTGTGGTTCAGGCAAATAAAGTTGCAATAAATTAACATTTTAACAGCAATGATTTACATTAATTAATGCGTCGTAACGTTTTCGTTTTATAGATATTAGATGTTAGGAATTGATGAAGTAATAAAAAAATATGTAGACAAGTTATACAAGAAGTTATAGATACAAGTCCAATGTAGTTTTTTTTTATATTTAGTTTTTTTTTATAATTATTTAAGATAGATCTTTACAGTTAATAGAAATAGGTATTATTGAAATATAATTATGTTGATACTATATTTAAGTCTTTCATATTACAAAATATCGTGCCAACTAACGAATATTAAAATTACAAGGTGCTTGGGAACAATATAATGACCGATGAATAGCTATCATCTATTTGTCATTAAATATGCTTAGTTATGTCTGCAATCAAAATTTACAAAGCAGTCACAACGCTATGACCGACGTTATAGTATTATTTTAGTAATAATTATATCTATCAATATTGACTTGGTTTTGTTACGGTTAGGAGGTGCAAGTAAGTTACGGCTAGCAGCCCAAGTGCGACTACACTAAGACCCAATTCTATTAAAGCGAACTTGACGTCTAACACTTCATCGGAAAACGAACCTTGCCTGCATAACAATAATATTCCTATTGCTTACGATACGATTGATCTTAAACGCTTGTAGGAATATTCAAATGTACCGTATACAAATAAGGTTCGTTCTGGGACGAAGCGTACTTAAGCTAAGCTTCAGCTATAACTAAATTTGCACAATAGAACTTAGGCTTTATCTTATTGTGATTAAGTCATCAAATCAGTCCTTCCGTTCTGGGTGGAGCGGTAGGGACTGCCAGACTCTTACTGACTAAAAATCCAACCTTTTCCTTCGGTTGCCTTTTGAGTTCCAGGTCCAGAGTACCCTTTTAAGACTGTTTGGCCGTCAGTTTACTGATATCTCTTTGAGGCGCGTGTGGAATAGCACGCGCCATCGAATCCGATTTGGTCCTTGAGTAACCCACCGCATGGCGAGTACGGTTGCCGAAACTGGCCCACGATTTCCTACGCCCTGGGCATGCCCCTCGGCTGTTGGGACGTTACTGCTTGGGAAAAGGAGGTGACTGCTTCCCATACCCCTCGCTCGAGAGATCACTGCCGCCTATTGCCTCTGCGTGTACACGGCGGTGCTTCGCCATAGTACGGCAGACTCATCTTATGCTCCACCGTGTTCTCCAGGCGGTTCAAATAGTGGTGACAGTCGGGCGTTTCCTCCCGGTGAGGGCCTGCATCAGGCGGCATGTGAGGACGATCTCTTGCCGTTGCGATCGCTTGCACGGAAGCGCTTAGGTGAAATTTAACAAAATAGTTAATGTCTGTAAAGTGTAAACTAATCTGGTTTACAGCCGAAGAATGACTACGCGCCTAGATTTCTTTAGCTGAAATTAGGTTTATGTAGCCCCCATTGAAATCGTCGATACAGTGTACCCACACTTTTGCTCTTAGCCGTGACGGGTGCATGTATTATTATTTGTTTTGTAAATAAATTCGTCATATCAACATTCCTACACATATCAAAATGACGAACCTACCGTACTTATTATATAATTATAACTATGAAACTATTATATTTTCAAGATGAGATTTTTGTACAGTTTGTTTTTGTACTCGGAGAGTCAATCTGGGTAGATTGACACTACCTGAGTCCAACAGTTGTAGCTTTTGATGTACTTAATGTCTGCAAATTAGTAATCTATTATCTGTAACGAATCAAGACCTAAATTGCCTATCCTAGTCTTAAAATGTCCAATCTGAAGCGGTCATCATAAACAAACGAACAGGATTCGAATTGATATAGAATATTAATTTTGGGCGTAGGTAGATCCGTACTGTTTAATCGAACTTTACGTGGTGGAGATAAGAATCGATTTGCTATGTTAAGTTTCACATTGACGTTTTGATGCGCTTCGGCACAGCGCAAGTATGTATTGACCCTTAATGCGTAGATAAACAATTAACAGATGTGATGGAAGATAATTTTGCTAGTAAGTAGGTACTTGCACTCGATAATAATTACCGAACCCGCCACCGCTGCATCGCCCCTGTCATATTATGCTAGGGCCTAGGGCCATACCAACCCGAAATGCCGTTTAATATAACGGTGATAGCCGTTTAGACGAACATAAGTCTATTCTATTATTGCGAAAATTAACGGCATTTTTCGTTAGTGTGACCCCGCATGCATTAATGAAAACGATGAATTGACAATGTATTTTAAGTACTTAATTTTCTTTATACAATGCATCAATTTTATTGTCGACTTGTTTAAGTTTATACAAATGTAAGACAAAATTTTATCGAATAATGTACTATATTTTATCGTTATTTTACAATATTATAATACTACTTATTGGATTGTAATAAAATATTTATTCCATGACATGCGTTTTTATGCATTTTATTCAATACTCTCGCACTTACTCACTTACACATACATACATACAGAAAGTCACGACTTTTCCTATGGGGTTCGCCAAGGCAGAAACCATAGAACGCCACGACAACTACAACTAACTTCCACATAATAATTATGCTAAAAAATAAAATCCGTAAAAATAACAATACCTATTTAGACCAAGCTTTCAAAAAAATATACCTAAAGATACTTCGTATCTATTTCTCATTTAAAAATTTGAAACATTCAAGACAGTAGGTACCAGTAGTAGTTACCTATTTCATAACTTTATTTTCAGTTTTAATAAACCAATAGAGTTTGCCATTTCTGAAAAAATATTGTGAAGAAATATTGTACTGTATAATATTCTTTGCGACGTTTATACGTAATTTTTTAAAAACATGTACCTACGTTTAATACCTACTTGGTATGTTCGCTTTTGACTCATTTAAATAATTTCCTTTTTTTGTCATAGATTGAAAATGTCATAAATTGACATTTTTTTTCACAAACTGAAGCATTAGAACCATTTTCGGTAGAAGAAATGTTGAAGAATAATACAAATAACATGAAGAAATCTACTGATAAGATGTCTTCAGAGAAGTCGTCGGAAAATGTCGAAAACGTGTTTTCATTCAAGAGATATTTTATAAACAATTTGGATTCATATCATGGAGAGTATTTATTAGCTGAAATATCGAAATTTATAACCGAGAAGAATGCAGCATCACGACCACCGTCAGTAACTCTCATAGGAGAAGATGCAATTTTAGAAGTTCCTGAGCCTGAACCTCCTTATGAAATTGTAGGTAAGCAGGTACATAAATTTCTTGTAGATATTGACTGCTACTGATATAGGTATAATGACTATCAGGACTATAATTCTCTCATTCTTCCGCACGTTCTCAGCCAGTCGCGAGTAAATGTGCAAAATGATGATGATTGTAACTGGATATTTTGTGCCTGTGTCCCACAACCTACTTACCTAATGTGAGTGCATGAATCTTTGACTCTCACTGGCTGGTGAAAATTTCATTATTCTATTGTATGATAAGCTTATTATTGTCAGTTCTTCATTATTGCAAAACTTATTAGGAACTGTATCCAACCCAAAGATCAAGACTCTAGATAACGTGGCGAGGATTATACCAAAAGAAGAATGTATACCGCAAATGTTGACTTGCGGCACTGTCGTTTTGGATGTCAGTAGCGATAGAGAAGAGCTTAGAATTGCACTGGAATATTTGAAAGGTAAGGAAATCCAAACTAACTCATTTCATTTATCAAACTTCAGACAAGCAGAACCCTCTTCCAAACAAGATATTGGCATAGATATCGCTGAACATACAAGAACAAAGTCTTACAACCTAGTCTAAGACCTAGTCGGTTAAAAACCAAACATATCTCCCATAACTTTTATCGTCGCCTTTCTATGTCGTGGATAAGCTTCAACCAGAAATCTGCCAATCATCACGGCGTTATCAGTAACTACGGACAGATCCCTCAAGGTGCAGATGGAATTGCACAAAGAGCAGGACAGTAGATAGTGAATCGTGTGTGTGGATCCACAGTTACCCACGCGTCGCTTCTTCAGAATAATCCCACCGGATTAATGATTTATATTTACAACTGACAGTTCTGCAGCGATTACTAGACAAACAGGCTCCACCACCAAAGGCGGACTTGGACGATACAGGTGTATCAAAAGGCGATGGCGCCGGGGATTATAAGAAGCGGTACTTGATACTGATATCCACAGTCATGACTTGGGCCTGCACCAAACCACTGGATCCGGTATGTCTTCATTAATGAGGAACTGAATACACCCCGTGCCTTCCCATGTAGTTAATTCGTTTTTCATGGGCATAGGCTTTATCAACCTAGGCCTCAGTTTGAGCCAGCTAGGCAGATGACTAAGGAATTTATGGAGATAGGAAAAGTTATGAAATAAATTAACCATATAACCCGCATCATAATAAAAAGAATGGAAGCGAACCGCGACGGGACGCCTGGTAGCGTAGGATAAAACCTGGAAAATTTGGGGAATTCCTTTGCCCAGGCAGTGGACAGTCATCGTCAGCTTATTATCCTTTTCCCAACAATGTTGGGGTCGGCTTCAATCAGAAGAAAACTGAATATCGATATTTTACATAGAGCGACTGCCTATCTGAGCTCCACAACCCAGTCACTTATGATACGATACTCCTTGGCAAGACTGTCGACTCGTGATCAGATTTTCGGGCATCTGACTAACAGGAAAGACTGTCGGAGATCTACAAATGAGATCCGGGACGATGGTCCTCCTGAGTAATGCTGGTTGATAGACTAATTCGGCAAGCGCGGCTTAAATGCGACATTACTTACACGCTAGAATTACAAAATGATGGATAAGAGTGTCCTATTTAATTAAATAATAATCTGACACGTAAAGTATAATTCACAGGAAAATCCAGATATGCCTTTCATAGAAACCGACTTTCGGAAACGGAAACCACATCCAAATTATAAGATGCACTATGACGCTGAAAATGAAGTGATTGGCATGGCCAGAAAATATAGGTCGATAATCGGGTAAGTACAAGAGTTGTCTCCGTTTTTACTTATGGATGTTTTACTTGGCACTACCTACTTATTTCTGGTAAAGACAATGACTCATTGCACTGTTAGTATAACATCTTAAATGTGAAGAATACTATCGTCGATAACAGGTACTTCTTTGTTATAGAATGTATGAGTTGGAGTTGTGTTATTATGATATGTTTATGTTAATTAGAAGTGTAGGAGCAGCGGAGCGGAGCGCTAGTGGTAAACCAGTAAATGTCTCCTATTTACGAGTTCCATGGTGATGGTGGTCACACACAGGTTACAAAGGCAGAAGCGCCAGCTGTCACCAGAAGTAGGTTGTTATTCATAGGTGATGCAATCTGACGGGGACTGTTAGAGGACCAAAGTATGCTGGGGTCGCAGAATTGTCTCAAGAAACCAAGGAAGGAAGGTAAAGGGCTATTGAAGGACCACTGTGGATTTTACTCAGTACAAGTCTTACTCCTGAGTATCGATAATTAACACGATAAAAAAAAGATATAACAGTGGCCTGGGGAAGTAAACCTACAAACAGATGATGATTTATGCCAATTTTGTCAACAGAGCGCTGGTAATTGCTGCAGGAGTGACTTACGGCGGCAAAGAAGACACGCTCTTCTATTGGTTCCAAAAGGCTTGGGAGTGCGAGCCGATACTGCCTATATTCGGTCGAGGAAATAATGTTGTGCCCTTAATAAACGTTAACGACTTAGGACAGTGAGTAATGGGGATACTTTGCTGTAATATCAATGCTTATTGACAACATCAATACATTGATAATCTAATTAGTCCGTCAGCAGAGTTATGAAAAATAATGGACACGTATTTTTTCTTTTGTTAAATCAATGCATTTTTGAAAAGATATAACGCATCAAAATTCGAGAGTGGGGCCTCGCGACGGCAGAAGCAAGTAAAAACTGTACTTGCTTGTTACGGTAATTTTAAAAGTGTCGTATCTTCGTCAATTATGTTTTACGTAACATAAGAGAAAATACGCATCAAATATTTTATGATTATCTATCTGACGGATAATTTTTTTTTTTTCAGTCAAATACCTATTTAAAAGATTAGATAACCATGCAGGTAGATTATCCTACTCACAATTAATACTAAACTATGCTAACATCCCTTCCAGAATTGTCCACAGTCTTCTTCTTGATTTTCCAAAGAAGCTTTACATATTGGCAGTGGAACAGAATATGTCGAAACAAAGAGACGTAAGGAACAAGTAAATTCCTTATCTTTTAAACTAAAGTGTGGCTACGATAATTGCATTCCTGTTGCAGATAATAAAGCCACTTGGACGTATTGTTGGCTCAGGAATGTTCAAATGTATTCCACCTGAGGACGCTTTCTTGATTCCAGAAATTGATGTATGTAGCTTCTTACTGATTCACTCATGTTTTATATTATACAATATTGTTTTTGGTATATGCGAAACCTGAATATAGTTTGTTCAGAATCAGTAACTGAATCGATTCCAATAATTTTTACACCATGTATTTTGATATTTGTTTTTATCTTTGTTATATTACTTTTTTATTAGTTATTTACAATACAATAACCGTGCGTAATGAGTGTACGACAGGAAGCGCGGTTTGAGCATGTTTTTGAACGGACAACCAGGTAACATAACAATTAACCTTATAACTTTGTGATCTTTCTTGATACAGCTTTGAAATTTTGTACATAGATTCTTTATGCAAAAATACTAGACAGGTGTATCGGGTTTCGCATAAACAAAAAGTAATGTTTGATATAGGCCAGTACGTAGCTGTCTATGTTATTAACGGTTCCTTATAAAATTACAGCAAAGAATATTCGATTTGATGACTCTAAATTTGAGTATGGAGCCGACTTTCATTGTTGAGACACTGGCCATACAGTGGGTTTCTGATTTGACTATCGCAGAGAATGTGCCTTCTCTTATGAAGCAATTTAAGAAAGAGAGGGGATTGAAAGCTTTTAAGGTACGTATAACAATAGGTTTACTCGTAGTTGGTTATTGTTACAAGGTAAACCGCTGCTAGAACTTCAACATGTACCTACTTTCCCACAGATTATCATATATGGTCCGCCAATTACCGGAAAAACTGCTTTGGCAAAAAGTATTTGTGAAGCCTATGGTCTTAACTACATCTCACCTGAAACCGTCGCTCAAGATTTGGAGGCTGATTTAGTTAGTTTAACACTCATATAATTTAATTATGGATGTGCATCATTCACATTACAGAATGTCATGGAACACAGATGGCTGTTCATAAAAGTCAGATAAACTTATCAATAGCAATACGTGCCCATTGTAATTGATAGCGAGTGTGTCGTTTTTCAAATAGCTAAGCGTTCACTTATTTTTCAAGGACAAGTTCGCATTCCTACTAATCTACAACGCATATTTACCTTTTACTTCAAGAAAGTAACCTTTTTCTTTACTAGATTTTCAACTTTATTACATCATAAAAGGTTTATATTCAAATTCGATTGACTGCCTTATAAAGACATAAGTTTAAACTGAAAATTATCAAGTTGTTAAGACAGGCACTTATTCGAAAATTGAGTAGACACTTAGGTAACGTCACAGGAAATAATAACACTTATCACAGATAAAGCGTTTGCATCATTGGGAGACCGGCGAAATGGCTGCACTAGGTCGTCCTAATTTTGGAGAAGAGGACGACGTAAACAATGTAAACGATGACGATGATATTGACGAGGAGGACGGCGCTAAGGAACAGGCGAAGCTAACCTTGGCTATCCTGCAGTCAGGTCGCCAGCTCACTGAGGATGAAATTATTGGGTATTTTTTTTGTATGATTTCAGAATCCACGACAGTTATAAATAAATAATATAAGAATTGGTATCTGTAGTGTCACATGTGGTCACACATATATACACAATACGTTATTTAACACAAAAAATGAAATTAGTCCGAATGATAAAAAATATTTGACCCGTATTTTTTCTTTTGATACATAAACCAAAATTGACGTCTCTCGGTGGGTTTATGTTACAGGTGTTATGACGATCTTTGTCAATATTCACAGATTAAAAAAAAAGGAAACCCTAACTGACGGACTAAACAGATTTTCTAATTTTTACTTAACCAGTAAAATGGAAATAAAACCCTACGGCAAAAGTAAATTGCCAGTTGCAGATGGCGGTAACGTTCATTCATCTTGTGAATAGTATCTAAAAAAAATTGCAAATGCATTTACATAAGAAGAGTGTTCAAAATACTGCTTTTGTGTATGTACATTTACAATCATAAAATCATGCAAAATGTATGATTAAATTTGAAATTGTTCAGATATTTGCGCCAGAAGCTGCTATCTCGTGAGTTTCTCAATAGAGGATGGGTGCTCGACGGGTTCCCCATGACGATTGCACAAGCTCAACAATGTAAGTAGACATGCTAGATAATCAATTTCTCTCAATCATGGCGCGTTTTGCTGGGGAGTTAAAACTTTATAAAAGCGCAAAACACGTCACGTTTGAAGGGACCACTTACATAGATATTTATAGACAGTAAGCAAGCACGCCAAGGAGACGCCACGTTAGCGTCACGCTCCGCCGAGATTTATGTTTAGCAAAGCCTTAAATTTGGCTTCCCAGTAAATACAAGAAAGTCGGGTATTTTTCCTCCTTTTCAACCGCCTGATTTCTCTATAATTATTACTTTGATAATCGGTTGTTTAAATTTTTTTTTTTTTTAAGTATTTGAAAGAGGCGAAGAACCAGATTCTGAAGTCAGGGAAGAAGAAGATGAGGAACCCTTTGAAGAGGATGTCGATTTGTATAACAATGTCCTAAAGAAAATGTTGCCGGGTAAGGAGGATTCATTTACTCTTTTCTCCTCAACACTAAGTACTACATTCTAATTTATTATAATGTTATTGCAGATTTTGTGGTATCGTTAGACGCTAACGATGAATTCGTCTGTGAAAAAGCCTTCCGACTACCTGATGGATGCTCTCGGTTGGATGAGGAGACAATATTGAAGCGATTGAGCGATTTTCGAGCCGGTGATACACGGGAAAATACACCACTCAACTACTTCGACGAATTGGATATACATCCACTAGTAGTGCCTGTTAAAGACCACACAGATTATGCAATGAAAGGTCCATACGCTGCTGTTGCACTGCGGATGGGGCGTCCATGCCGCTACGGAAAACTAATTGGTCAGTTGCAATAATGCGTTGTGCACTTTTTTTGGAATGGGTAAAAAAATTTAAACTCGCGTCAGGACACGTGACCTTTCAAAAATTCGTAAGACGGCGCAGGGCGCTTGCGCGAATGTTCGTGTGTGTTGATTACTATTCAAGTTTTCACTTCTGCCGGCACTCCCAGAGTGCAACCCGTCGTTTTTTTTTAACCGACTTCCAAAAAGGAGGAGGTTCTCTATTCGACTGTATGTATTTTTTTTTTTTTTTTTTTTTTTATGTATGTTCACCGATTATTCGAAGACGCCTGAACCGATTTGAAAAATTCTTTTTTTGTTTGAAAGGGTATACTTCCAAGTTGGTCCCATAGAAATATTGTCATGATCTGATCACGAACTTCGGAGATATGGAACGGAACTCTTCAATAATAGACAGCAAATCTGTCGTGATTGCTGCAATCGCTTGGATGTTTATTGTTTACACAACATCATAACATAACATCACGCCTGTATGCTCTGAGGGGGTACGCAGATGTGTACAGTATACCCATATTTCGACAGTTTGGTATGTTAAGTTTCATTTTATTGGGGACTAGCTTCTGCCCGCGGTTTCACCCGCGTCATGTTAGGCGTTTGGCCCTATGGTCCCGTCCCGGTCAGTTCCCTTGAGGAGCACGTGGAACACGCCGCACCGTGGCTCGGGCCTTGTCCTTTGTCGGACGGCGAGCTACCCATTACTCCCCGTCCGCAAGCGGCTGGAATATGCCCCGTGATTTGTTGCCCCGTGGCTGGGGCGATAGGTAGAGGATATCTTTTCCCGCACGCATTCCGACTGCTCCCCATTCACCTCGCCTGCCGCCGAATCCCTGAGGTACCTCCCGCAATAACCGTGCCCGGGAGGACTTGCGTCAGGTTGAAGTTGAGGCTGAGGACGCCGTAGCGCATCTCCAACCACTTCTCAAAGATGATCTTACGACCGCAATTATGACTTGCCCAGGCAGTCATTATTTTATTGTAGTATTATTTTGAAACTATGATATCTCCTTAGATATTCATTAAAATCAAACGATGTCAAGGGCAATTTTGTTCAAAATCAAATGCTTGTGATGATTAACGTATTTATTTGGATAAGGATTAATATCATGTTAATGAAAATACCTTCGCAAATAATGAAGCTCTTTAAAATCAAATTTGATTTCCACAAAAAAGGTTATAGTGACTTAACCTTAAAAGATAGATATATGCTCTCGCGGACTTTATTTTAGAACTTTTCATGAGAAATAATTCCGTAGTACATAATTTTTGCGTATCTTTAACCGTTTACGCAGCGCACGCAACGGAAGCTCTCGAAAAGGAATTCATTTTCCCGATTTTGAAACATTTCTCACTGCTGCTCCGCTCCTATTAGTGATAGCGTGATGTTACATAGCCTATAGCCTTCCTCGATAAATGGACTACCCAACACTGAAAGAATCATTCAAATCGGACCAGTAGTTCCAGAGATTAGCGCGTTCAAACAAACAAACAAACAAACAAACAAACTCTGCAGCTTTATAATATTATAGTATAGATTAGTATAGATAAGCCTATTACCATGAAAAATATTGTTAATAATAACAATGTAAAATAAATGCATAGCAAATATTCGTATAGGATATTACAACTAATAAAAATAATTGAGAAATAAAAAAAACTTTTTTGCAAAAATTTAAACCGACTTTAAAAACATAAAAAAGTGAAAAATAACTTCAGAAGTAAGTCTAGTCAATTGTTGACCGATTTTCAAAATTATTTTTTTATTGGAAAGAGTATACTCCCGAGGTTAGAAAGAGTATACATGGTGACAATGGGAGCACCCATTGTCACCATGTCAGGATCAGATGATGGAATCTGGAAGGTAAAATTCCTTAACGGTTAAAAGTCAGAATAATAACTCAAGTTATATGACGTAGTTCAACTTACTACGTACGTACCTACGATATTTACACTAATAAAAATAGAAAAAAAAACAACCTATTGATCAGATGGGGTATCAAGACAGAGGGTTTTATAAATTACTAAATGTAACTACAAGAAAATGACAAAGTTAACTTACTACATACGTACCTTTTTTTTTATCGTGGTAAAATCATCAAATGAGTCCTCCCACCCAAGGCAGGGCGGGAGGGACTGTCAGACTTGTACTGACTAAAATCCACGGTGTCCTTCACTAGCCCTTTACGTACCGGGGTCACGGTAATGAGCAAGTCCCGCGACTCCGGCAGGCTATGGCCCTCTACAGGCCCCGTCAGTGAGGCGCGCGTGGAACACAACGCGCCGTCGACCCGGGCATGGTCCATGGTCGGGCTGCGAGTCGCCCATTACTCGCCGCCCGCATGCCCGCGCCTACGTACCGGGGTCACGGTAATGGGTAAGTCCCGCGACCCATACATACGTACCTACGATAATTTATACAAAAAATGGAAAAATAAAAAAACTTTTTTACAAAAAAAACAAACCGACTACCAAAAATACAAACGGCCCACCTAAAACCACTAAAAAGAGAAAAATAAACTACTATTTATCTATTTCAGAAAACAAAAATGCACGTATTTTTCAAACGAATTAAATAAAAAACTTATTGCCTACCAATTCTAAATCAACTTACAATATTATTTTATTTAACAAACAAGATATTATGTATTTACAAACAACCTATAATGATTTATTTACAAAATTACAATGTGACCATTCTTGTCTAAACCTAATTAGCTATAAATTTAATTATAATATTTTTATAATGTTGTGTGCTAGGCACCTACTGATCTGTTTGAAGTCGGTGCCAAGCCAAAAATAAAGAGAACAATAATACTTAGTAATATAATACACACAGGGTTATAATTAATAACATCTAATATTTTTATTAATAAACAAATAGCAACCTACGAACACGTAAGCGACTATCAAAAATACAAAATTTATCAACAGCACTATAACGCATCAAAACTTAATTGCATTCAAGACGACCGTCAAAGACGCCTGCCTGATCGTGTCTGCCCGTTTGGGTTAAATCGCTCAAGACTTGCCGACCCACGATCGCGCGTTCGGTCGCAAGCGCAGGGTGATTTGGTGTGATTTAGATGTAGCGTGATGGCGTGACGGGGCTAGACGTGCGTATCCTATCGAATACCTATTTGGCTTGGCACCGACTTCAAACAGATCAGTAGGTGCCTAGCACACAACATTATAAAAATATTATAATTAAATTTATAGCTAATTAGGTTTAGACAAGAATGGTCACATTGTAATTTTGTAAATAAATCATTATAGGTTGTTTGTAAATACATAATATCTTGTTTGTTAAATAAAATAATATTGTAAGTTGATTTAGAATTGGTAGGTAATAAGTTTTTTATTTAATTCGTTTGAAAAATACGTGCATTTTTGTTTTCTGAAATAGATAAATAGTAGTTTATTTATAAAATACTTTCTACTAATGTTTATGTTATTTTATTAATTGCACAGGACTCATTGAAGCCACAGAAAAGAAAGAAAAAGAAGATGCAATTACTTTAAAAAAAAATGAAGCCGATGCTCTAAAGGAAATGGAAGAAAAGATAAAACAGGAACGCGAAGAAAAGATGGAATACTGGGTTATTATTAAGCTAAAACCTCGTTTATCTAGTCGTAGTAGTTAAATTGCCTTTTTTGATAGATAAAAAAAACTATATTTTAGACTGAATTATACGCATTAATGCGTGATGAAGAGGAAGCGGCTTTGTCGGCCGCGAGCGAGCCTATGCGCAATTACTTAGTGCATCACATCTTCCCGACGCTCACTCCCGCTCTGCTTGAAGTCGCAAAATTACGTCCTGAAGACCCGATAGATTTTCTTGTGAGTAAAGTAATACATGTCTTAAATAATTGGTACACCGTGAATTAATTTTAAGTTCTTTAAATATTGCCTACTTTTTGGACGATTACTCAATAAAAGTAGTGTTATTGAGTTAATGTTTAGTTCCTGGCTTTGTACATTTATATGCAGAACAATGTGAGGTAGGTCCCCTTTTAGAACTATTGACAATTATGTAGGTATAGCGTCACTCCTCTTAATTATTATAGAGAACACGATTTTGTACGTCTTCGTATGAATGGCACAAAGGGAAGATTGGGAAGATCTTTGGACTGCAGTGGGACAGTACAAGTAAAAAAAACTGTTTGGAATGTCATGTTTATTTTTGGCAAAATGTAACATCTTGTTACATGATGTTACATCGTGCAGGTATTCTCGCGCTTTTCTTCCTTTTTTACATGCTCCACGCTATTCTTTATTTTGCCTAGCTTTTAAATTAATTTTGAAATTTATAACAAATTACTTTGGCAATCGATAGGGGGAAAGAATGTTCCTGTTAAACCCAATCGGTGATGCGTTGGAAGCAAAATTCGAATTGCATAAGGAAAGGAAGGCGTTGGCGAAAAATTGTGACGAAAAACCTAAGGAGGCTGATATACATGGAAATATTGACACCTTTGATGAGTTTGAATAGTCTACATTAAATTATCTATTATTTATTTTACAAATTGCTATTATCTTACTCATTCATTTTTCTCTATGGTTGCATTGATAGCAGCAACGGACGCAAAATGACTTTCTAATGGAATATTATATTCAATCATATTATTTTGTATCTATTAGTTAATTATGTACAGAAATTGTGAACTTTTTTATTTACTTTACTTCTTTACGTACTTTTATTTATTTAAATGTTATAAAATAAACTCGCTAGAATCCAAGTTTATTTGTGTTATATTTTAAATTGAAAAATTCGTTATCGGAGTTTTATTTCCCAAATCTTATTTTAATTCGATAGTTGCCTACCCAGAACTTACAAAATAACAAACGATGCTTCTGGTATCGCCATACGAGAGGGTATCGTAGTACCTGAACCATCACGCGATGGGGCGCATGTTTCATTGGCCACACAAATTAAACCGATCAAGTTACCACAAATATTCGTATAATTATTATTATACTCGTACAAACATTCTCAGATAATTTTTATTTGGTGCTCATCAGGCCGAACACCTTTTCAAGATGAATCCAACCGGTAAGATGCTTGAGCCAGGATATAATTTACAAGCGGAAAAGCTTCTGGGAAAAATCAAAATACTGGACGACGCTTTGCAGGATCTTGAAATTGTAATTGAACCATTAATAAATTCTGAGTGCGACATCAGAAATCCCGAGCCGGCTCATACGATTAATCCTATGAAAGCTTTATAACAGGGATGTAATAATGTCAGCTATTTGAATATCTTTTATTAGCAAACATACCATACATTTTAATTTAATTATTGAATTATTATTTGTCAAATTTGAACATAAAGCCGCAAATTCATTGGGAACATTGTTTTGCAACGTCCAATAAGCAACATTATGTACGTCAGGCTGGCCCGGCCCCATGGATTTACTTTGTTTTGATGAAATCATGTTGATGTCAATAGTGACACTATGGCATTCAACGGTAGCAGATGGAAACATGCTTACATTTTGTGTTCATGTTTTAAAACTGTTTTCAATGAATACAAGGTTAAATGTTTACCTACAAGATTGAGATTTTAAGATTATTAGTTTAATTGAAACGGGATACAATTTAACTACTAACATTATGTTTATCAGAAGAGCTTACGTATTATGTTTGAAACTTTTTGTTCTTAGAAACTTTTTTTAGCTCACGCTAGCTTATTTTAGTTAATATGCCTCAAAATGTTTTGAATTGGTGTGCTTTTCTGTAAGCTAGATTAACTGAATCGAGTTTTTACTGACCCGATGTGAAGGATAATAAATTAATAAGCATGGGAACGATTTTTGATTTATCATAGAATTATCTGAAGCCTTTGACACTGTGATACACGTACACCCATTGTCACACTTAAAGTATCATAATAATCGCTGCTACCCAATGGAGGACATAGTAGCTAAAGGGTAAAGAGCTTAACGTCAACTTGTTTGCATACAAAATAGGTGAATAAGTGTTCAAAAATAATGGAGTTCCGCAGGGGTGTATTCTAGGTGGCTCATAAGATAGCCGAGTAACGTGTACTATTAACTTAAGATCGAAGAGAGAAGATTAATCTTTTTTTCTGGCCAAGCATGTTTTACTCCCAGAAATAATGAGCGTGACATATCGATAGATAATTATAATCAGGTTCATGTGTAGCAAGCTATTACATAAGCTATTAAACCATTATTTGTTGGTAAGGATAATTGCCACTTTGAATTATTAAAAGCTTTCATCGATAAGGCTAAAAGGCATCTATGATACACGCACTATATAAACAGCAATTTTTTTTTAATATATAGTTCAGATATTTGGGGGTCCTTAATTCGTTATAAGAACTGTTCTGTTTACTATAGAAAAATACATCCATGACAAAATTATGTATACCTTAAGATACGACTATCATAAATAGCTAAATACATTTCACATTGGCTTATAGTATACAAATTTATTTTTGATTTGATTTGATTCTGCAGTAGTCGCGTTATGGAAAAAAAAAAGTAGAGTACCATACGTACCACCAGAAACATTCATGAAAATTCTGACCTTTCAGAGAAAGTTTTATTCGATTTAAATATCGATAGACATAACCATTTTACTATACGGTGGAAATTAAAGTCTTTCATCATAACATCACGCGACGGCTGATCGATAATTTCGATGTTATCATTGTTGCGTGATTCAGTCAGCTTATTGCCGATCTTCTGTGTATACAAACTGAACAGTTCATTTGAAAATGTGATACGAGTATAGGACATGAAAGTGTATCCTGAATACAACTTCAAAAATGAATATACGGGTTCTAAAAAGAACCGGTCGCCTTCAGATGTTAGTGGCATATCGCTGCTGGCTGCAAGTTTACGTCATCAGACAACAGAATTCTTCAATAACTCGACATTGCATGGAGTACGATATATCGCTGAAAAGGACAGGCCGTTTTGTGAAAAGTGAGTAAATTATTTCGTTGATACAACGCCTATTCCAATCTTCTATTTAATCATCTTCAAGAGATGTATTTTATTTAGGTACTTACTGAATGACTTTTTTTTTAACGTGGTAAAATCATCAAATGAGTCCTCCCACCCAGGGCAGAGCGGGAGGGACTGTCAGGCTCGTACTGACTAAAATCCACGGTGTCCTTCAATAGCACTACGTTCCATGGTCACGGTAATTCGTGAGTCCCGCGACCCCGGCAGATACTTACTGATTTACTTAGATCACGTATAACATTATAACATTGTTTATCTATTTAGTGATTTAGTTTAGTCGATTATTTGCTGCTGTTTGTGATTTATTTTTCCACAAACCTAGTGTATTCTTTCGTTCATCGAATTGCATAGATAAAGCACGTGCAAAGAGATACACATCATCGTTCCATTAATCTGGCACCTAGACAACTTAGACATTTTTTTTAACGTGGTGTAATCATAAAATGTGTCCTCCCACCCAGGGCAGAGCGGGAGGGACTGTCAGACTCGTACTGTTTAAAATCCAATTCTCCTGGGTAGGTACCATTTTCCTTGAACCTTTGTTCTGGTAGGTAATAGGGTACTAGATTAGACAAAGATCATCTATAAAGGCTGATTTACATTGATCTATAGTTGCTGGATCCAGCGTCACTGGATTCCAACGCTGGTATTATGTAAACGTCAATCCAGTACATCGTCCAATATCCAGTGCTGGATCGGAATGACACACGTTTCAATTTTTCAATCTAGTGACGCTGGATCCAGCTATAGTTGATCAATGTAAACAGTCAAACGGCCCGAATAGGGACGCAGTAGGGGTGAATCGGGATAAAACGTTAACAGGGGTTTTAAAAGATATTGAATTAATATTATCGTTACCAACCACAACTCAATTTTATTTATTGAATAATCTTCATTATTTTGAGACCTTTTTGGCAAAATACCACTATACTCGTAATTTATCATTAAAATCCCTCGCAGAGTTTAATCCCAATTCACGCCTGCGTCTGACCCATTCATCCCATTTTACGGAATCAGCTTATATTGAATCTCTATATTCCATTGCAGATTTATGTGGTTCAGTTTTACAGCGGTCGGCGCAGTGACCACTTGTATCATTATCGTCAGCTTATGGGAAAAGTTCCAGACTAATCCTACTATTACGGGTGAGCTTTTTTTGTCAAACATTAATTTTACTTAGTTAACTTGGATATTCAACAAACCCTCTTTGAAGTTGCCGACTAATGGTTTGTCTGCCTGTATATCAATGTAAGTTACAATGTGCAAAATTTCCTGGTACAAGTACTATTCAGGTACAGGTCGTGGTTAAATCATCAAATGACTCCTCCTACCCAGGGCGGGGCGGATGGGCCAGTCAGACTTGCACTGACTAAAATCATGGGCATGGTCCATGATCGGACGGCGAATCACCCATTACTAACCGTCCGCATGGCCGCGCCTACGGTGGCCGGAAATCGCTTCGCGACGTTCGATGCCGTGGTCGTCTCCCACGGCAGCTGGGTCGTAAGGTGGACGCTGTCCTCTCCCTCACGCGTCCCGCCTCCTCCTTCGCTAGCATGTTTGCTTCGCAGAATGAGGCGACCGCTTCCCATTCCGTGTCGCCTTTTCATTTTAGTCTATGGGTGGTTTCACTGTCAGCAAATCAGAATCTGATGATGGGATTTGAGAGAAGTCGAGGGGAACCCAGTTTTTTTTTCCATTTTATAATGTTTCAACAACGATGCAACGTTACAGACAAATACTTTGTTACAGGTTTGGATACGGACTTTCATAATTGGGACGTGCCTTTTCCTGCAGTGACTATATGTGACAAAGAACCTGTTGATGATGAATTACTTGATGCATATATTGAAAGGTACGTATGGGTTAACCATAAGCGAGCTTGCTGGTGATGTGATTCGTGCGATTTGACTATTGACGATTTCTACTAACTAAAATTATTAATCGTCTTTGCTACTACGATATAATGATACAAATCGACTGACTTACGTCGTGGTGAGCGTGTTTTGTTTTTCATGTACCCGTAGATAACCGCACGCTTTATGTCATGTGTCGTGTAGTTAATTAAATGTATGTTAAATGTTCTGTATTTTTTTTGGCAAATTTGTGTTTTTTTTTCAGTATTTGGGGCACAGATCCTCCAGACAAAGCTGGTGACATGCTGCGCTGGTTGGCGACTCTCAGCTATCGTTCTATAGAAGAACGCGCTTCGGAATTCATATCTGATCCTGCTCTTGTTGGGAAAAGCGAGACTGACGAACCTACTCCGTCTAAAAATCCAAAAAATGCTGTGTTTGAAGTAAACACGTTTTCTAATAATCTTTTTTTTAAGAAGATTATTATGTTGTTAGGTATTTGGCAAAAAAGCGACGCGTTTTGTACTACGTCGGCTAATACGGTATAGAAAAATTATGTATAGACTATACATAATCTGAGATATGTTCATAGAATAGACTATTCTTAGACTATCGATAGTTTTGGCCCGTCTCTTTGTGTAAGTTTGTGAAATAATGTAAATGAGCAGGAATATAACACGACACTATTCAAAATTAAATGATGAATACATAAAAAACAAGTAATATGCATTGAAACCAATACGAAACAAGTACGTATTAGTTACGTTTGTATGTTTTGTGTTTCCAGATAGTCCGTCACTGTGAGTCATTGTTTTACGATTGCGAATGGAAAGGAGATTCCGAAGAGTGTTGCGATGTACTGTTTCCCGTTTTCACTGAAATGGGGTTCTGTTATTCATTTAACTCCAAACATGCTGAAAAAGTGTGGCCATGGTATGAAGTTTTTATGTAAGATACCGTACTAACTCCTCATCTGCTCCTGTATTGTACTGTACCGTTTTTTATCAACTTTTACGAGGACTCGTGGCTAAATAAATACAGCCGCACAAGCCGATCTTCTGGGTTAAGCCGCGCTTGCCGAGGTTGGTCTGTGGATGGGTGACCATCTGTCATAGCGAGTTTCCTCCATGCCTCGGAAAGCACGTAAAGCCGTTGGTCCCGGTTGTCTGTAGATCTTTGACAGTCGTTACTGTTAGTCAGAAGCTCTAAAGTCTGACAACCAGTCTTACCATGGGGTATCGTATTACCCAGTTACTGGGTTGTGGAGGTCCGACAGGCAGTCGCTCCATGTAAAATACTGATATCCAGCTGAATCTGGTTTAACTGGAAGCCGACCCCAATATAGTTGGGAAAAGACTAGGCAGATGATGATGAGGACTTGGTTTGCCAAACCATTTATAGAAAAATCCCCGTGGTTACACCCACGCTGCTCGGCTCCTATTGTTCGTAGCGTGATGGTTTATAGTCTTCCTCGATAAATGAACTATCCAACACATTTTTCAATTCGAACCAGTAGCTCCTGAAATGAGCGCGATAAACCAAACTAACTCTTCAGTTTTATAATATAACTAGCTTCCGCCCGCGACTCCGTCCGCGCGGATGTCGGTCTTCGCGTGGATGGTTTATTTCCACATTTTGAGTAACTGTGACAATGACATCTTATAAATATTACGGCGCTGAATCCACTGCGGGTAATGCAACGTGTGTTCACGGTTCTACAGAACAACGTCTATGAATAAAACTGAAAAATAAGATTTTTTTCTACGTATTTTTCTAGGATAAAAAGTATCCTATGTTATGCCCAGGATAATAAGGAATAATTATACCAAGTTTCATCGAAATCGAACCGTTAGTTTTCACGTGATGCCTGCACAAACAGACAGACAGACAGACAGACAAAAATTTTTTAAATCATATATTTGGGTTTGGTATCGATCCAGCAACACCCCTCGCTATTTATTTTTTCAATATTTTCAATGTACAGAATTGACCCTTCTACAGATTTATTATAGTATAGATAGATAGATGTATAGATGAAATGCTTTTTATTTCAGGCAATCGCAAACTCAAACGGATCAGTTCAGTGAATCGTTCATCCACGAGACGGATGCTAAATGGTCCTTCATGTTTAACTCGGATCGCAAAAACACCACATTCGACGTGCGTAGATCTCTTTGTTTTATTTCCGTGTCACTTTAGTTTTTTCAACATTACTTTTAAGTCTTTTTAATTCATATTCGATTTTTTGAATCCTGAAAGTGCTATGTCTATCTCGCTTTCATAATGTGCCAAAAACACATGACATGCACTTTCCAAATCGAATATTCAGACCGAGCAGTACTGTTTACTACAAAATTAGTTGCCAATTCTCTGTTAATTATTATATTAATCTCTGTGCAATATTATAGATTTTCATTCACTCTACCGAAGAAATGGCCGGCTTAGAGCAAAGCGCCCAACACTCTTGGGACCGTCGAGTGGAAAAAGTGTCCTTCTCAGTGAAACACACGTACACAACTGAAGACGCTAGTCAGTTGTCCATCCGTCAAAGACGATGTGTGTTTGCTAACGAACTTCACTTGGAAACTTCGGATATTTATACTTACTCGGCTTGTATGAGACAGTGCCGTATGCAACGGAGTCGGGCGTTCTGCAAATGTGTGCCGCACTTTTATCCACCTTTGAGTACGTTGTTTTGATAATACGATTGTTACAGTTAGCAACATTTCGCATAGCATGGATGCGGAATATACATGTCGCAGGGAAATGATGAGAACAGAACCAATTTTTGGACTTGTTCAAATCACCAGATTTGATTACGAAAATGATAAAATCGTATTGTTATTTTAACATCCTCCGTGAATTGATCAAATCCTTGTTTTTATCATATACCTGCGACATATGCTATATGCTAGTGATGATCACATCAATAATGTTGTGATCACTAGCATAAGCAAACTTTTTTTGATATGTGTATTTATCGATTTTTTTTTGTCTAAATTTCCATACAAATATTTGAGTAGTTTAGAATTATTTTTTGTTACTTAAACGAAATCGTTTCGTTTTATCTTATATCGATCACGTTTGTGTAATTACACTAGCTAATTTTATTTGACCTTGTATTTTGTATGGTTTTCATTGCTGACTGGTCAAGACGATATCTGACAAGAGATTTGTCAGATATCCAGGTGATTTCTAATAGCCGAGCCGACGGTATTTCCCGTTTATTTTCGGTTATAGTCTTTAATGTTTGTATCAACGGCATTTCCCGTTAGTGTAGCTCTAGCGTAACAGTTATGTTGTTTCAGAGGGCTACAAGCAATGCACAATACGAGAGCTGGGCTGTATAGCAAGACACGCGGCTGCAATCACAGACGTGTCCCGATGCAACTGCGAACTTGGATGCTCTCACACTGTTTACGAAGTTGAAAAACTTTCTGATGTCGAGTAAGTTTTGCGTCATTCTATGGTTAAGCAGGAGGAAAGTTCGTGCACTTTTTCATGTCAAGGCATAAAGGACTGTATCTTTATTTTAAGTACTAGCTTCCGCCCGCGACTCCGTCCGCGCGGATGTCGGTCTTCGCGTGGTTGGTTTATTTCTCCATTTTGAGTAACTCTGACAATGACATCTTATAAATATCTATTGGACCCAAATACGGCTAAGCCTATAATAATTAAGGAGATTCGCGGTTCTACAGAACAACATCTATGAATAAAACTGTAAAATAAGATTTTTTTTCTACGTATTTTTCCAGGATAAAAAGTACCTATCCCATTTTATGCCCAGGATAATAATATATAATTATACCAAGTTTCATCGAAATCGAACCGTTAGTTTTCACGTGATGCCTGCATATACAGATAGACAGACAGACAGACAAACATTTTTTTAATCACATATTTGGGTTTGGTATCGATCCAGCCACACACCCCGCTATTTATTTTTTCAATATTTTCAATGTACAGAATTGACCTTTCTACAGATTTATTATATGATGTATAGATAACAAAAAGTGGTCGCGGGATTATGCGAATTACCGTGACCCCGGTACGTAAAGGGCTATTGAAGGACACCGTGGATTTTAGTCAGTACGAGTCTGACAGTCCCTCCCGCTCTGCCCTGGGTGCGAGGACTCATGTGATGATTTTACCACGTAAAAAAAGGGGGTGAAAGTTCCCCGAAACTACAAAAATCGAACATGCAATGGTTCAATAGAAATATTATAATAGAACTAATTTTTTCTGTTATTTGAAAGCAATTATCCCTAGGGATGTCAAGTATAACTTCAACCCGCTCTTCAGGCATGTTCAGACTTACTTACCGAGTATGAGTAATGAAAAGAAATTCCGCTTAGTGGGAATGGCCCCTTACCCAATGTATTGTTTATCTGTGCTATTGTTCCGAACTTAAATGACGCGAACCCATTGTATGAAGTTCTTAATACGATGCTGTGACGTACTAACGGGATTGGTGTTACGCACAGACGACGCACGGTGGGCTGAAATCAAGCTCTAATGGACTTAGGGATTCACGAAAATTGATAAGCAATTAAAAAAAAAATAAAGACGGCTTGGTGATCTACCACTAAATACAAGAAATTTTTCTTCTGCGATTTTTGTATATACTTAATATTTTAAAAGTTATAACGATTTGAATTTATTTTTGTATGGAGAAATTTGATTTTATATGAATAACTTTTAATTCTCAAGAGTTCTCAAATAACCGCTTTCGGTATTCGATTGCGCTATTTTTTAGGCAAATTATCCGATATAGCACTTGCTTCGATTTTCTTCGATTTTGGAGAAAATTGTTTTTCATTCCCTTTTCCACACCACCTTTGAGGTAGAGAACTAAGCGCGTTTTTTTTTATCAGTGGTGTCTCCAGGAGGCCTAATCCACTCATACGCACACTCACAAACTCACTCACAAACACACGCACTCACAAAATTATCACTTAGACAATTTCATCAGATTCAGATTCGTTCTCTAAATGTTCCACATTAACAAATTTTCCCGCTCATCATCTTCAAATGTTGTAGATAAAAGAAGCATGGCTTTCGCTTCTTCTGAAAATGGTTTGTGTTTCCGTATCATTTTATGACGTTTTGATGATATATACTAACTGGGTCTGAACTAATTATTAAATTATTTAAAATATCCTCATTATTAGCTCTTCTGCAGACTTTCCTTGAATGGTGTTGGCGATATCGCCTAAAGTCTTTATTTCTAGATTCAGCCGCTTCTTCATTAATCGCTAATTTCTGTTTCCTTCAATTCATTTATCTCCGTTTCAATTTCGGTTTTCTCTCTTAAAATCGTTGATTTATTCTCTTTTTCAAACTTGAAAAATATTGGACGACACCAATATGCAGAATTTGGTGAGTCGTTTTCCCAGATAATTTGTTCCTCAGAAATAATTTTTATTGGTACTGAACTACCCATAAAAATACTTGAATCATATGTCGAAGCACTGTCCAATTTGTCCTCCGTTGTCATTTTTTGCTTATAGTTTGCTTGATTCGAGGCACCATCCATTCCCCATTTGCTTATCATTGTCATCTCCTTAAAGTCTGTGCTATCAATATTGATTGCTTTGAATAATATCCTTTTGGTGGTTATATCTAATAGACGCTGCAATTTTATTCCAGCAGTTGTATCTGTTAAGGTGATATCATCTTTTGGCGGGTAGCATTCTTGTTTTGCATTTTGCACCTTGTAGTAGGAAGGGAACATGTCGACATTTTTCTCTTTGATACTTTTTCTTAAAGTATTATATTGCCACTTTGTTAATTTAAGGGACAAAACAAGTCCCAAAGTTTCATCTGGAGTAAATTTAGGTTTTTCATTTTTACCTAAAAGACTATCTTTCGCTTTTTGCACATCCTGTGGATTTTTAAGTAGGTGTTCGAGGATTTTAGATATTCCTTGATTACCATCCTCTCGTAATTTCATAATGTATGCATGAGATATTTCCTCTGTAGTCATATTTGTATGAATATGTTCTGTACGTCTCTTTTTTTGCTTAGGTCCTAATTCACAAAATGGTTTTCTGGGACTTACATTCGTTGACGTGGCAGTAGACACTTTTGCTGGAGATTCATGTTCACTTGATGTACTAGGAACAGAGTCTTGGTTTCTTTCAAATGCACTTACAATGAAATCAGGCCACTTTATTTCCGATGATAACCATTCAATATTATTGTTGCTGAACAATTCCTCTTTGCTATGAGCATTTTGCCGTCTCCTTTGCAGATTATAGCAATATTTTGCACAAAACGCTTTTACCGCTTTATCGTTTTCAGCACTTAACACAGTGGGGACTAATCTAGATTTAATAGCACTATATAAAACACTATTATTTTTAAAACTTCCACTTTCCTTTAATAGCACAACAATATCAATATTTGACAACAAATCGAACATTTTTACGTAATAAATAGTATTAGTATTCCGAAAATGTGAGATAGGATAGTGCGTTTATTACGATGTGTAACAACGTACTGAGGATGGTTGTTTTTCAAATGTAACCGTATCATTTTTTACCTGCTATTCATCATCCTATCACATAATGACACGTCATCATTTTGCTGCGCTCAATGGACGATGCGTTAATGAGGGTCACGGCACTATTGAGTATTGTTAAAAACAAATGACGTAATAAGGGTGATGTAGAATGTTTACCAATAATTTGTTTTTTGCTATATTTCTGTAATACAATATTAAAACATGTCAGATTAAACCAAAAACCGATTAATATTTCATACAAAGTTTAGGGGTCTATAACTCGAAAAATACTAAGTATAAAAAAATTACATATAACAAAAAATATTTGTATTAGTACATAAAATTCAAAAATACTCATTTTAATCCTTAAGTCCCCACTTGACGATTCCAGCCCACCGTGCGACGTAGTTTTTAAAGATTATTCAGAGGTGGCCTACGCTGTGGTCCTATGGTCTATGCGTTACCTACTAGAGAAACATTTGCGTTGAAACTGTTGAAATCTCTGTGTCAATCAGAAAAAGATTTTGATACACCACTTCGAAGATACTTGACCTATAGTACTAAATGGTTCAGACACATTATTGTTGACTGGCAACAAACCCGTCAAAAAATAGACACGGATGGTCCAATGGCTAAGCGTCGTCGCCGTCGTCCTCGTCGTCGACAATATTTAGCTTTTAATAACTTTGTACTGGAGGGTATATAGTTGAAAATCTATTAGACAGGCTGTAGGTTCGAGGATAGGAGTTACGCTCGAAATTAATAATTCTATCTCGGTTGCTATCTTCAGTTGTATCTGTCTGTATCAAAGATCGAATTTGCCTATCCGAGTCTATAAGATGTCCAATCAAAAGCAGCCGCAAAAGTCAAAGGAACGGGATTTGGATTGAGGTTGAATGTTAATTTCGGGCATAAAAGAATAGCACTGCAGGTAGTTTGTTATTCCGGGTATCTAGGTAATGTGACTGGCCATGACTGGCCTGTTGGTCTAGTGGTTAGTGACCCTGACTGCTATGCCGGAGGTCGTGGGTTCGATTCCCACCCAGGATAAATGTTTGTGTGATGAGCACGATCATTTGTTCTGTGTCTGGGTGTAATTTATTTATCTATAATATGTATTTATTTAAAAAATATATAAGTATGTTTATCAGTTGTCTAGTACCCATAACACAAGCTCGGCTTAGCTTGGGACTAGATGGCGTTGCGTGATAGTTGTGGAATATTTATTTATTTATTTTTATTTATTTAATGTGAGTTTAAATGTAAAACGCACCCACGATACAGTAGAATCTGTACTTAAAAAGTGTTGGTAGTGAGACTACAAAGGTTAAATGATATTTATTTTGCAAGTTGGTTGTTAAAAAACACTTTTACACGTCAAATAATATTTTTAAAGCTAGATGTGGCCGGTTTCATACCTGACTACTTTGAGAATAAACATCCGAAACAAACTCAGAGGTCACTTTTAAAGTCCAGATATTATACTGTTCAAGCCATACGAGGAACATGCAGGTGTCTGAAAAGGTCTTTTAAGAAAAGAACCACACAGATTTGAGTGGACCTGCCCAGTCAGTGTAAGCATTTGTCAGTTATCGTGTAGCTCGACTCACGGCTGATCATCCTTATGTTTTTCTTTCCAGTTCAACTCGAAGTAGTGAAAATACACTACTAGAAACAGAGTTCGTGTCATGGCCGATGGTACGCTACAAACGAGAGGTACTGTTCGGTTGGGTCGACTTGCTCGGTGAGTCAACTTCTCAATAAATACAGCTAAATATTTGTATTGGTTTTCCTATTATACTTGTTTGTAATAATGGACTTTCCTTTTGTGGTTTTAATGTTGATTTAGGTGACTAGTCCGAATGAATAGTACTGAGCTTGTCAATTCTTACTGACAATGTTTGGTTTTTTAAATTGTCAGTTAATTGTAAAATCAAACTTAATTTTTTAAACAACTCGATAAATAAAATTTCTAATTACGATAAACTTTAGATGCTCTGTCGTCTCCTTTTAAGAGGATTACAGGGTTATATGTATGTACCCGACTGCGCAAAGCAAAGGAGGGTAATGTGTTTTTATATACATTTATTATGTCGTTAGCTTCAAGCCGATTCTAACCGGTCTTCTTGTCTATGTTCAGCAGTTGACACCTTACGCCTGACATGATGATGATAATGTCCTTATCTTAGATAATAGAATGTCCGGATTCCTAGTACGTCACTAAGAATTGAAGCCAAAAACACGGTAGAAAAATTACCCCCGTCGTTCGATTCCTACGTAAAACAAATGAACATCTCCAAGGATAAAAATTAAATGTGTGCGTGGCGCTCAGGCGCACATTTTTATAAAAAAGTGGCTTCACTAAAAAAAAAAAAAATTATAATCTACGTTATATAGAAAAAACAATACAAAAGAATAACTTTTTTTAAAATTTCAGTATCATTCGGAGGCATAGCGGGTCTATTCTTGGGTTTCTCCTTACTATCTGGTGTGGAGCTCCTGTATTACTTCACTCTGAGGGCTTGCTGTGCGGCTGCGAGGGACGGGGACGTGTTGCGACAGGAACGAGCGGAGAGACTCGCCAAACCTAAACCCCCGCATGATCTGAGTCTCGTACCCTGGTCAGTGTTTGAAGTATGAAACTAGTCTCGTCTGTCTTGACAGGAACAAAGTCAATAGCGACATA
This sequence comes from Agrotis puta, assembly GCA_943136025.2. Taxonomy (NCBI): domain Eukaryota; kingdom Metazoa; phylum Arthropoda; class Insecta; order Lepidoptera; family Noctuidae; genus Agrotis; species Agrotis puta. Next base: position 5,586,873 of record OW964168.2, read on the forward strand.
ATTTTGTGTTGGTTATAGGTGGAGACAGCCCCCGGTACCGCGCAGCGCTCGGCCCATTGTAGTGCGCACTAAGAACGTACAACCACCGGAGTACTCACCGCCTCCTTCATACCCCACATATTTACCTTAGTACCTTTACGTAGCTAATCTAGATAGTAATAATTATATTGTTAAGCGAGTTTCGAAATTAAACAAAAATATATTTCAGTTAATATTTATTCCAATATTTTTGGTCATACATCCATTCTAATGTCGCAATTAGTAAAATTTATATTGAACTACATTATTGTGACAATTGGACACAAAAACAGTCAACAAGTTCCAAAATTCGAGAATTACAAACATACATACAGTAAAGTCTAAAAAAACGAACACAATAATGCAGTTCAATAAATAACAAGTTCACAAAAAAATATAAGTTCCGAAACATTTCGTGTGATCTGTCTATGTATTCTATACAATTTATATTTTATCTAAGAACCAAGGGTACTAAATCATACGCAGCACCAAACGTCTAAGTACTAAACAATTAGGAATGAAATTTCTGACTAATCAAACATAAAATTACTAATATTGCATTCATAAATTGACTGGCAATCTATAGCTCACGCACTTCACTCATTAGCGATCATCACCGAATGAATGAATCATAATACTCTTACATCGTTCCAAATAACAGATATTTATAATGCTGATTGTATTTTTATCGCAATATTCGTGAAATGAAATTTACAGATGTTTAACTTACCTATCTACTTACTGTATGATTACATATATAGACACATAAAAATTGCAAATTCTATTCATCCAATAAGATTTTAAACCTACAATGCCATTTCCAACTATCTTTCATGGAATCTTAGCAACTTTGGCATTATAATACCTTTTAAAACCCATTTTAAAAAAGGATCTACTTCTATGACCTATTATTTAATATTAATTTAATACTTCTAGTGTATCGTCGTTTGATCTGCAGAATCGCTGACGAGATAAGTTGTAATAATTATTAACCTATATACGTCCAATTATATTAAAAGTTGCTGCATCGAATATTTTACGTTATTAAGCTTTGGCCAAACCGAGGCGAACGGGCACATTTTTTTATGGTTATCAGGTTCATCACAGTCGATGCGAGTGAATTATTCTTTAAATCCCGGTATTCCCTTAGGTTTGGCCAGAGCTTTATAAGATGTTGTTTTGGTTTTCACAGTATACAAAGTGTACATAGGAATGCTGCTCGCTCACTGGATCTTAACCTATTTGGCAATACTATTGTTCAACATTGGAAATATACGTTTAATAAATACGTATATCAAAGGAGGTGAAACCTAGTACATCTATTGAAGAGTATATAGGTGATACACACCTAAAACGATGGAACGTTAATTAAGTTATTTGAAAACATAATCTACCCTGCGCACAAATACTAGTAATCTTAAGATTAATTGTAAGATAAAATATCAAAAAATCGATCTACCATCTTGTGATTATAGAGGGACAATTAAATGATATTAAATCTTTAATATTATATTTTGAAATTGTTTAAGTAACACGGTAAATTAAAGTAGTACGTAAGTAATTTTCATTACAATTTTCAACACGATTTGTGCACGTTTTAATGTATTTTACGATAATAATACAATACAGCAAACTGTTACCATTGTTTTATTTAAAACACTTTTCCAATAACAATGCTGCTATCAGATATAAGTTGCATTTTACAAATTAACAGTAACAGGGATTCAGATAAATAAATAAAATAAAATAAAAAACTGAGCAAATCTTTAAGTTATGTATGTGTGAAGTACATGCGAAATGCAAAATCACAAATCGTTTTACACAAACTTGTCGCGCATTTTCAAACATACGTTATTTCAATTAATATTTTTATCTATATTTACAATAGTAAAATAAGTAGGATTCAACTTATATTTCTAAATTTATGATTTCATTTAAAAGGACCATTTGATAATAATTGATTTATGTAAAATATTACTGAATAAAAAAATAAGTTAGAAAAACATAATTTCTTATTGTGACATTGAAGAAATAAGGGTATAAAATTGCACTAAGAGAAGACATGAAGTTTTTCGAAGAGTATGATAAAAAGTTAGCGCTAAATGTGTATTTGCAATGATAATGAAAATGTAACTAAAGTTGAACAAGGATCTTTTGGCGCGTGAGCAAAATCGGAAGTAAAGACACCGTCTTGTTTTTACAAAACACAAATTATTACCAATAACGTAGCGCCAACAGGCCAAAATATCCTTGAAGCACTGTGTTATGATCGTGATCTGTGTGCTTCTGCCACAGTTTTTGCTTACACACCGGCTAACAAGTTTTGTACTGTCGCAGGTTTCTATTTAATAGATAACAGGTGACACTTTAAAAAGATTTTGAAAGAGTCTGTCAAGCGTTATTTGGCACTCATATCTTAAAAATGTTTTAACGCCCCAGCCCGCGCTTATACAAATATTAGTAAATCCGACGAATACCTACTTATAAGTTATATCTTAGGGAGGATTGAGATCAAAGATAATTTATAACCTGTCTTATCTCTGTTTTTAAGATCATTTACATCCTCCAGAGTTTATGGGGCATGATATTTAGGCGGAACGTGAAATTATTCGAGTGGTATACAATCATATCGATCTACAACCGCTGTAGGTACCTTCTCTCACTCGGCATGGCGTTACCAATATTTAATCATTAAGTTACTCTTAGAATGTCCGCGTCGCCATTATCTTTGTATAATTTGCGCTCACTAATTAACTTTACTTGTATCCGTGAGTTCGTTAAGCTCAGACCGAGAAAATAATAAAGATAAAATAAAACTTAACCAATATGAATGACGGCACGGTTAGCGCAGTGGCTTAGCGACTGGACTGCTGCGCTGCGTGTCGCGGATTCAACTCCCGCTCGGAGCAAATATTTTTATGATCTACAAGTAGTTGTTCTGGGTGTAGGCGTTTGTGTATGTGAGTTTATATGTTAGTAAACGCACCCACGACACAGGAGAAATTCCTAGAGTGACGCAACGTTTTTAAAAAAAAGAGACAATAAAAGTGTGTTCAAACAAACCCCTGGATTAATTGTTTATTCGATTTAATGCCGCATCATTCAATTATCATTGTCCATAATCACTTTTCATCATCAGATGATTGAATCGTTTCCAGATACTTCTCTATCCAGCTAACAAAACAATTATTTTTTCTTAACATTTAATGTTCAACATATACTTGACAGATTTGTAGACATTTTTAGATCTTCAACAGTCATTACTGTTAGTCAGAAGCTCTAAAGTCTGACAACCAGTCTTACCATGGGGTAGGTATCGTATTACCCAGTTACTGGGTTGTGGAGGTCCGACAGGCAGTCGCTCCATGTAAAATACTGATATCCAGCTGCATCTGGTTTGACTGGAAGCCGACCCCAATATATTGGGAAAAGGCTAGGCAGATGATGAAACATATACTTGACAGACTCGGTGAATGCTGAATTAAGTATCTTTTTATTCAATAAGTAAAAACTAAAATGTCAGAACTACACAACCTATGAAAAACGTAAAATAAATAATGTTAAATCAACATAATTCATTAAAGTGAATCAATAAAATTGATTTAATTAGTTTTCGAGATTTTAATTATAACAGATGTTTTACTGTAATCCGGATGAAAACTACTTTTGAAACAAAATACTACAGAAATGCTAAGATGATACGCGGATGATATTCAGCGCTGGAAGTATCCGAGAATTTTTTATCACAGCAGGTGTCAGGTCAACCTTGCCAATGAGGTTAAAACTGATTAATGGGGCAACACAGTGCAAGAGATTGCGGCGTTACACAAGCACACCGCAACTTCCAAGACCGCGGTGAAAATGAAAATGCAACACAGACCGGTTTTGCCCTCTTGTTACAAGATGACCTAACGAAGAATTAAGGTTGAACTACAACTTACATGCGTTGATCGCCTTTTATTTAGACGGAGAGTTTTGTTAGGCTTACTGTATTCTGTAGTTATCTCTGAATGGATGACGACCGCTAGTTTTGGGTGCAGCATATGTAAATGAGATATTTTTGGTGATATAAAATGCAAGTAAACGCATGTATGTCTAGTTCAACCCTGACAGTACAGAGGCCCATGAAAAAAGCGCCTACGTTCAATACCGAACGGCAATAGTATAATTTTACTAGATTCGGACTTACAAATTAAGTAACAGCCAACTAAACCTCCCAAGGTAAGTTTATTCGCCGACCGATAAAAAATAAATATTTTAATTTATAGTAACATAAGGAAGGACCGAGCTTATTGTCCGGCGCCACTTACACTATCACTACGGAGTAAAAAGGTAACATTAGGGCGGGATTGTCCCGAAGGCATGGAGTCGCTATTCCAAGCAAGTGGATTGATAGCTCACAAAATCTATATTTGAATTCAGAATCTCAGATAATTATAAAGTTTAGGGAAGATAAACTTAATGTCTTATAAAATAAAGTTTAAATTCCAATTAATTAAGTACTGTTTTATTACTAACGGTTTATGAAAAAACCAAACTAAATAACCCGGAAGTAAACAATTAAGTAAATTATCTAAGATTTTGTTTTCAAGCATAGAGTTCGTTAACCTCTCGGGCGCGTTTCGTACACCCGGGTGTACATAAGCGAAAACGCCCCAGCGCCTTACGTACACACGTCTGTACATAACAGACTGTCGCTCATTGGACGTTGATTTTTATCATTTTCAATTATAAATCGCCCGATAGGTTAAACACTCGGCAAAATATTAGAAAAAGAAAGTACTAAGTGACTTAACTGGCTGGCGATTTTTTTTTGGTAAAAGAATGTAATCCTTAGTCGAGGGGTCCATGAGGAGTGGTGCCAGTGTGTGTGTGTCAGTCAGCACAGCTGCACGATGTCGTCGTGCTCGGTCCACAGCGGGCGGGACACGTGTGCGGCCTGCGCCTGCGCCTGCTTGTCGCAGCGACCTCGCACCACGCGCGCCAGCCGGGAGAACGTGTCCTGGTCCGATAGAGTTGCCTGTACACAGGATACATTACGTTAATGTAGTAAGGAGGAAACATACTTTGCACATTGTTGAACAAAGGCTTTTTTTTACGTGGTAAATTCATGAAATGAGTCCTCCCAGGGCAGGACGGGGTGACTGTCAGACTTAAATCTGTACTGAAATCCACGGTGTCCTTCAATAGCCCTTTACGTTCCGTGTCCACGGTAACCCGATAGTCCCAAAATAGACCCCGGCAGACTGGCCCTCTAACCGTTATATTGCTGACAGCTCTTAGCTCTAGCGTGGAACACGACGCGCCGTCGACCCGTGTAAGGTCCATGATCAGACAGCGAGTCGCCCAATACTCGCCGTCTGCATACTCATTAAACAAGTGCTTGGTTTTTTTTTTGTATGAATACCTATCTAAGGTCGTGTTCAAACCAAACGTAAAGGAAGCGACAAACCATGAACGAGCGTTTCGCAGTTTATTGTATGTACAGTTCATATTCACTATTTCGTTCACACCTAACCGACAATAAGTTAGATAATGATCATTTATAATGATCATTTGGGTGTAATTTATAAATAAATAAAATAAAATAAATATTCCACAACTATCACACAACGCCATCTAGTCCCAAGCTAAGCAGAGCTTGTGTTATGGGTACTAGACAACTGATAAACATACTTATATATTTCTAAATACATACATATTAAAGATAAATTACACCCAGACACAGAACAAATGATCGTGCTCATCACACAAACATTTGTCTTGGGTGGGAATCGAACCCACGACCTCCGGCATAGCAGTCAGGGTCACTAACCACTACACCAACAGGCCTGTCACTATAATATGTATGTATTTAGAAATATATAAGTATGTTTATCAGTTGTCTAGTACCCATAACACAAGCTCTGCTTAGCTTGGGACTAGATGGCGTTGTGTGATAGTTGTGGAATATTTATATTTATTTATTTATTTATACTCAGTGAACCAGCTCACATTTACGAGCGCCATACGGCGGTACGCCTCTGTTCGGTGGAACCCTTAACTAGGCTATTCTATACACGACGATTTTACACAGCATTCTTACCTCAATAGCTATAGCTAATACGATATGGATGGCGGGTATCAGCAGCAGATAGATGCGGAACTTGGTCTGCTCGAAGTCACCGGTGTCCATGACCTCTACCTCCATGAAGTCGGCCAACCAGTTCCACGGACACAGCAGGAGAACCGTCACGAAGATGACTTGTGTTATAAGGGTTATCACCATGTAATCTGAAAATAGTTTAACGACGTAAGTAATCTCGCTTTGTAAAATTAGCAACGCGATTTCAACTGCGCAAGAGTGGGTTAACTTTGATGAGCCATCCAAACACAGATAGCGGCATACGACACGGTTAGCGCAGTGGCTGAGTGATTGGACTGATGCACTGCGTGTCGCGGGTTCGATTCCCGCACGGAGCAAATATTTGTATGATCTACAAATAGTTGCTTCGGGTCTGGGCGTTTGTGTATGCGAGTTTATATGTTTGTAAACGCACCCACGATACAGGAGAATTTCCTCGTGTGGGGTTATTTGCCTGAAAAAATCTAGTTAGTCCGTCAGTTACACTATCAAAAAATATTTGACGCGTATTTTTTCTTTTGTTACGTAAACCAAAAATGACAAGGATACGACACTTAAATTGGCAATACGTCACAAGCAAGTACAATTTTACTTGCTTTCGACATCACGAGCCCCCACTCTCGAATTTTGATGCGTTATATCTTTGTAAATATGTATTAATTTAACAAAAGAAAAAATACGTATCCGTTATTTTTTTAAACACTGACTGACGGGTTAATTAGATTTGGAATTGATTGATGCTGTCAAAATGCCTATTGTTACTATCTTACAGCTCCTTTTTCTATTACAGCGCGTTTCACTTCCGTTTACACACTTTTTTATTTATTTATTAAAGAGGTTTTACACTACACCTGCGTGGAAAGTACCTTGATACTTTATCAAATTTACGTTAGAAAGTACGTCATTGCTTAACGAACAAATATGCGGGGAGAAAACGCTTTTTCTACCGCTCAGATACGTTTTCTCCCCGTATCAAGGTACTTTCCACACAGGTGTAGTATAAAGCACTATGTATCACTCGTGAGAAAGTGCGATTCCCGATCTCGGGTGTTTTGACGTTTTGACACCCTCGACGGTAATCTGTCACTTTCTCCTCTTGGTGAACAATGTACTATTCCAACAGCTTCTGTGTACAGATAGAAAAGGTATGGAATTATAATAGGACTAGGACTTACAGTCGCCAATTACAGGTTAACCAGCATTCAACTGTTTTATCTCTACTATAACTTCTGTTTCATTTCCGAAATCATTTTAGCAGAAGCGGTAGGAAAGCTTTTATACATCAAAAATGGATTTTTGGCAGCAAGTAAGTTTAAAAGACGTCAAAGCAGTGCGCTCATTGTACCAGTTTTATTCTGTGAAATCATTCGGCCTTATTACAAAAACTAAACAAACCTTGGTTTAAACCTGGTCTATAAAGTCCAGGCTTATCTGTAGAGCCATGGTTTAAATTTATCCGTATTACAAAACTAAGGTAAAACGTCTACTTTAGTACCGCCATTTGAACGATTGTCTAAAAAATTAAATCCACAATGAGTAATAACAATTAAACCTACCTTATTTCAATCCATTTCACACAATGAAAAATTTGCTATGATAAACTTTGACACACCTTTGACAGCTACTACTGTTAGACCATGGTTTATCGCAAAACCACGAATTGTAATAACGTTTGTGTAAACCATAGTTTTACAAGAATAAACCTGGGTTTTTAGTTAAACCTCTTTTTGTAATAAGGCGGATAATGTTCCATCATTTGTAAAATAAAATACACTTACAGTTGGTACAGAAGCGTTGACGGAAAGGCCAGCCCTTAGCATAAACACAGGCCATGATTAAGTATTGGAACGCCGTTACTATGAAGAGGACTGTGTTCTCCCAGCATTGCACTTGTTCCACGTCGGGTCCACCTTCAACTGCTTTGAACCTGGAATTAAGATGATACATGTATTATTCAATGTGGTTGATTAAATCAGTTGCATTTCGCATATTACATAGCTTAGAAGTGCGATTTTTTCATTCAGCAGAACCATAAAATCGGAAATTAATCATGTATTTCGCTTGCAATTAATGGTTTTTGTCTGCAATCAGCAACAGAATTTTCCAATCCGAGTCTTAAAGATATATAATTACAAGCAGCTGTAAAATACCATTTCATTTTCTTTTTTTTATATAATCAGTGTTTGAATTGCGTTACAAAAATAATTTCGTGCGTACATACATACATGTGCGTGCATACATTATGGGCCTAGAATTTGAATAGGTCTTTTCAACTTTCATCTGTGATTTCCATGACTTTTTGACGGACTTATGCAAAACTGTGAAATTTCTTACCGTGTACACATACAATTCTTAAAGCTGGGTCCAGACTGGTGTAACATTAAATGTAATTTTTACCGTGTAATGTAACACGAACCTTTCGTGTGGACGGCAATACGGCCGCTTCGTGTTACATAACATGATGGATTACATTATACGTTATACCAGTCTGGACCCGGCATAAAACCCGAAGACAACTCACCAAGGTTGTGCATAGAGCAGATAAATGGAAGCGATCTGCATGAGCAGCACCAGCAAGACCTGCATGACGAGCGGCACGATGCTGGCCGGCGCCACCAGCGACACGGGCGGGGACTGCCGGGTCAGCGCCGGGCCCGGCCGCGCGCGGCCCAGGGACAGCGCCAGCAGCGTCGTCAGCACCAGGTCGATGTACAGGAACTGGTTGTTGCCCAGGATGGAGTAGAACTAAGCCAGAAACAACACATCATACATAGAAATAGCTTTTGATTTGACGTAATTAACCAATCGTTCTAATTTTGTACAGGCTGGTGTTTTTGTTAAATTATACTAAAATATTGATATCAAACTTTGATCCTCAACTAAATAAAGTCTTTTTTGAAAGCACGAACTATATCAATTATTTTTCCTCAATTCATCTTAACAACAAACCGTACTTACATTATACAGAATAAGGATTGAGAAGAACTGAATCAGCGAATAAAGTGCCATGTATTTGAAGATAGCGAAAGAGGTGCTGAGAGCGCAACGTCCTTCCAGAGCGAGCAGCTTCACGCATTTGATATTCTGCTCCTGAGATGTGAAAGGAGCCGCCACTGAAAGTAAAAAATACTAATTAATAACCAATATTTTTCGACTTTACTCCGGTTTCTCGAAGTCGACTGTTTAAGCGCGCTATACACGGCTAAGATACTATAATATTTTATCTTAAGATACCATATCGCTCGCCATACAATTCTATTTTAAGATACCAAAATCTATACATATAATAAATCTGTAGAAGGGTCAATTCTGTACATTGAAAAAATAAATAGCGGGGTGTTGCTGGATCGATACCAAACCCAAATATATGATTAAAAAAATTTTTGTCTGTCTGTTTGTGCAGGCATCACGTGAAAACTAACGGTTCGATTTCGATGAAACTTGGTATAATTATTCCTTATTATCCTGGGCATAACATAGGATACTTTTTATCCTGGAAAAATACGTAGAAAAAAAATCGTATTTTTCAGTTTTATTCATAGACGTTGTTCTGTAGAACCGCGAACACACGTTGCATTACCCGCAGTGGATTCAGCGCCGTAATATTTATAAGATGTTATTATCAGCGTTACTCAAAATGGGGAAATAAACCATCCACGCGAAGACCGACATCCGCGCGGACGGAGTCACGGGCGGAAGCTAGTATGAAATATATCTATATTATCTTCGTCGTGTGTGATGGTCCATTGAATTGTATGGCGAGCGATATGGTATCTTAAGATAAAATATTATAGTTTCTTAGCCGTGTGTAGCGCGCTTTATGGATAGTGTCATCTCATGTTAAAGTTTTGGTCTCGACACTGTCTTATCAGGTAACTGTGACCCCGGAACGTAAAGGGCTATTGAAGGACACAGAGACGCAATCCCGGCCTGGGTGGGAAGGACCCATTTGATGATGTAACGCGTAAAAAAAAAGATTTCCGTTTGATAACTGTCTCGCCTGATGGTATGGTCGACGATGGTAAAGTTTTCGGTCAGAATTTTATCTATCATTTGCCTATTTGGTCGCGGGACTATACGAATTACCTTGACCCCGGAACGTAAAGAGCTATTGAAGGATACCGTGGATTTTAGCCAGTACGAGTCTGACAGTCCCTCCCGCTCTGCCCTGGTTGGGAGGACTCATTTGATGATTTTACCACGATAAAAAAAAAACATTTGCCTATTTTTCCGTCAACAATTCTTACCCGAGGCGTCTGCTTCAGAGAGTGATATCCCGACATGCGCGGCCTTGAGTGCGCCGCAGTCGTTCGCTCCGTCTCCACACATGCCCACCACTAGATCCTCTCCTTGTAACGCAGTTATCAACTGAGTCTTTTGATCAGGACCGAAGCGGCCGAACACCATGCCTGAAATAATTAAGTAAGTTAGATTATAAAAAAATATTTCACTCGTATTTTGTCTTTTTATAGAAAAAAATAGTATCCAATATTTTACAAAATTCCTACTGACGTACTAATTAAAGGCCCATGCAACTTTTAGTATGGACCTTGGCATCAATTTTTTTTTTCTTTTCGCCGGTTATTAAATTTTGGTCACAATTAGACTACTACCTAAGAAGTTCATAGAAAAAAAAAAGTTTCTAAACCGTAACAAACCAGAGATATGGCGGTTTTAATTTTGTTCTAATCAGGAGTGATTAATTCTAATCGGGAATTAATCACTCCAAATTCAACACAATAAATTCCGTTTTTGGCGATGAAAAAAAATTTTGATGCCAATAAGTTGCATACCCCTTTGTTGTTCTCTCAAAATGCCTATTGAAGTTATAACGAAAATAAAACACAGTTTAGATGTAGTTTTATTCTGTTCTTTCGTATCTGGGGTTGAGAAAATCACAGAACCGAAATTTTTTTTTTTTTTGAAATAAAGTTGGAATTTTAAGACAATGAATGAAAGAAGATCCAATTAATAAACAATTGTGTTTTAAATACGCAAATAAATTTGTTGCATAATTCAATATTATCCATAAACAATCGACAAAGTTGAATCATGATGATTTTGACTATAAATTGTTTGAATCCGTCCAAATAACAAAGCATGATATGTATGTATGTTTACGCAAATGTGGACTTAATTGTATTTGAATGTCTGTAAGAGAATAAGCTTTTGGTGGGTCATGATTCAAATGTGTCGATTGTACATTCGACAAATGTGAATCATGATCTACCAATATCCATGGTATCAATCCTGATCTTTGTTATTTTCACGGTTTCAAACGATTTATTATCAAAAAAGGGTCATGAAACAAACTTCTTGATTGTATATTTAGTCCATTTTTATAGTTTTTTTTAGTCATAATACGCCTTTGTGACAAACGTTAGAAATCAAAAGTGTCTTACCTCGAGTCAGTACGACTGGCATCAGCTCTGGATAATGAGTACGAATCACAGCCCAAGTTTTACCCTCCAATGCCAACACATAAGCATCTATTGGTAGTTTAGGTGGCCCACCTTCACCAACCACCTGAAATAAACGGAGATTTTTGTACTCTCGGTTCAATTTAAATCTGTACTTCTATAAAGCTGAAGATTTATTTTGGATGAACGCGCTTTCTCAGGAACTACTGATTCGAATTGAGAAAATCTTTTTGTGTTAGATAGTCCATTTATGAAAGAAGGCTATAGGCTATAAATAAATATATAATAAAATCACGCTACGACCAAAAAAAAACCGAGCAACGAGTGAAACCGTGACCAGGAACCGCTCTATAAATAATTTCAAGACTTTTTATATATGGCTTTACTTAGTAGTCTACTCGTCCTGGGTGGAGCTGAAAAGACTACCAGACGTGACTGACTAAAATACAACCTGTTCTTTCTTTTCCATTCAGTTTCTACCAGTTGCTGCACAATGCCAGAATTTTACAGAATGTAATAGCTGATCTGATACCCCCAAATCAGTTACCAACACGATAGCTTTTGGCAAGACCTGTAAGTTATGGATGAGTGGCCAGAAGTCAGAAAATCCAACAACTTCCGGGATTTTAGCGACCTGTAATGTTTGTCGAAGCTCTATGTCTGACAGCTGCTATGTCCTATGACCTTTATCTTAGTATTAAATTGATAGTTTATGGTCCACTAACCAAGTAATCGTAGCACCTTCAATAGACACTATTGTTCTTTACCCTGATCCACAAATTCTTTCCCTTTTTGATCTGAATGAGTCCTCCCACCCAGAGCGAGACGGGAGGGACTCTCAGACTTGTACTGACTAAAATCCAAAGTGATCCTTCTATAGCCCTTTACGTTCCAGGATCACGGTAACCTGATGAGACTTTCCCGCAACCACACAAATTCCTTCAAGCAGTTTTTGTATAGATAAATAATTGTATAAACTTACTTCCATAGTCAGAGGTGGTCGCGAATCGGTCGACTGCGGTTGTCCCGAACTGATAAGTACAAGTTTCTGATGTGGCTGCACCATCAAGCACCCTCGTGCCACTGACATAGCAGTCATTATATTATCCCCTGTCGAGACAAAATAAGAAACTGCATTAAATAATTGCTTTAATGACCATGCATACATAGATTAATTAAAGGTATTGATTGTATAGTGGTCTGTTAGACAATCTTGAATTTCAAAAATAATATTCGTAGTACCACAAAAATAGTTTAAAGTGTTATTGCAAAACGACCCTTATGTCAAAGTCAAATGCCATTTTGAAGTTGACAGTTTTTTTAGACAAGTGTTCAACAGATGTTTAACTTTTTTTCGTACTCCCTTCTCTGGCAGAATAGTCGACATCGGCTTGACCTGCCATTCGATAAAAATAGAATACAACTTTTTTGTAATTGTTAAGGACCTAGCTAAAGGTTCGTAAATGAAAGTAAGTGGACTGTAAACACTTAAATATAATGGTTCTAAAAAGACAGTATAATGTTGGACTAGTTTTGTACAAAGAGAAATGCGCACACGTCGTCGACCGTGTTCAGTGATGGAGTGAAGTGCGGGCGGAGGGATCCGCTGGTGGTTCGGTGTATGAAAGAAACATCAACACAAACCTGTGACCATAATCAGTCTCATAGAAGCCTCGTGAAGCTCTCTTATCACTTGGGTCGTCTCTGGTTTCAGGCTATTTTGCATGACTAGAAAGCCTAGGAACGCCATATCGCACTCGAGATGATCTCGTTTGATCCTCTGTGCGTCGACCCATTTCATCTTGCGATCGAGTTTCTTCTGCGCTAGTCCGATCACTCGGTAACCGTTGGAAGTGTATTCGTTGAGAACAGAACTGAAGTTTTCAGGAAGTGTCTGAGGATCGCACATTAAGGCAACCTAAAAAATAAAATGTATTTTAAAATTGACGGAAGAGCCTAATGAAAAGATCATGTCCTCTGTTTAACCTATGTCAAGTAATTTGATTGGATCTGTCATTTCTATCAGCTGAGGGGTCATTAAAGTCAGCAGAATTTTAGTAATTTTGAATCCCTTCCTCTCCTTTTTCAAGAAACTAAGCAAGACCCCTCCATCTCCGTTAAGTGTATGTTATGTTCACATAGGTAGGGTTGCCATATTTCTCCGAACTAACACTCCCCAGCTTCCACGTCTGCGAAAAGAATCGAAGCAAAGACCTCTATCTAACCTCTTATGATAAGCAAGTAACTTAAAACTTGAATGACCCCAAAAACCAGGGTTTTTTTTATCGCGGTAGAATCATCAAATGAGTCCTCCCGCCCTGGGCGGGACTGTCAGACTCGTACTGACTGAAATCCACGGTGCCCTTTATGTTCCAGGGTCACAGTTATCTGATGAGACAGTCACGCGACCCCGGCAGGCTTTGGCCCTCTAAGGAGGGCCCCGTCAGATTGCTGACATCTCTTAGAGGCGCGCGTGGAACACGACGCGCCGTTTACCCGGGCATGATACATGACGGACGGCGAATCACTCATTACCCACCCTACATGGCTAAACCCCCAAGATATTTTAGCATGACATCACATAAGACAAGAGCTATTCTATCTCAGACACTATTTGTACGTTTACCTTTTCAGGAGCACCTTTCACAAAGTAAACCATCTGTGGCTGTCCCAGTACATTGGTGATGACACCCATTGATTGCTGCGCTGATGAGAAGTGGAATCGTCGCAGCAAACCAATCTAAAATGATAATTTATTTCTTAAAGTATAATTCTCCTGTAATGTATAGGCAAAGGGTTGCTAGTTTTTTTTTTCAAGATTTGAGACTCAGTAGTTTAGGAAATAAGGTGAGGTTGAATGGTCATTATTTTTTTTTTCTTTAATAGCTAAAGTTGTTTTAGTAAGGAAAACCACGAAAATAAATACGTAACTAAGATAGTAATCTGTATATATAAAAGGAGAACTGACTGACTGACATATCAACGTACAGCCGAAACTACTGGGGCTAGGAATGTGAAATTTTGCACACAGCTTCCTATTATAATGTAGGGGAGCACTAAGAAGGGGTTTTTGGAAATTTAACATTTAAGGGGGTGAAAAGAGGATTTAGGAAAGTACGTAACCCACGCGGACGAAGTCGCGAGCAAAGTGCTAGTCGTTAAATAAATACACTTTTTATGGTAAACTAATTGAGAAACAGCAACCGTCTTTTGTAGAGAAATCCAATTACCTCATACGGAATTTCCATGGTGAAAGGATCAAAGTCATCTAAATTCTGTGCTTGATTGGCAGCGGTGACGGGTTTCACAATAACTGGTGTCAGGTTATCGTATCGGGTGTTCTCTGGTCCAGGTTCTTCAAGTATCTATGAATAAAATATCATTGTTGAATCACATTAAAATAGGCTCATCATTATCAGCCTATCATGTTCCCACTGCTGGGAAACTGGCCTCCTCTTTCTGAGAGGGAATGGGCCGTTATCCAGTGTGGATTGGTGAAATTGGCTTTTTACCTAGAAAAAAATTAATTAGTCTAAATATTAGGGTTTAAAACGGGATATTTACCGTGCTTATTATTTGTTTTGAGTTTAATTAACTTGGTAAATTTAAACCCTAATATTTTTAATAGTGACCATGTCAGTCTAAAAATTTAATTAATCTGGAAATTTAATTAGAGGATTATCATATATATTCGAACCTTAATTTTCTTTTGTTACGTTAAGCTAATTTGACGGAGATACGACGCTTTTAAAATTGGCAGTACGTCACAATTCTGACATCACCAGCGGACTCTCCAGTTTTGATGCATTAAGGGTAGCTAAATTTTTTTATTTGTAACAAAAACGGCCGTTTATGTTTAGAATGCACGATTTAGCTAAACAACTATATTTCAAGTGTTGACAATCCTAACTAATATTATAAATGCGAAAGTAACTCTGTCTGTCTGTCTGTCTGTCTTTTCTTCACGCCTAAACTACTGAACCGATTAGTGTTAAATTTGGTACAGACATAGTTTGGAACTTGAGAAAGGACATAGGATAGTTTTTAACCGACTTCAAAAAAAGGAGGACTGTATTTTTTTTAATGTTTGTTACCGCATTACGACCGACTGGGTGAACCGATTTTCATGATTCTTTTTTTTTGAAAGCTGGTGCTTCCCGTGTGGTCCCATTGTAACCAAATCAGGATCTGATGATTGGATCTTGGAGAAATCGAGGGCAACCCTCAAATTTAATAGGCTCACCCATCGTTTTTAGTAAATCTTATGAAGTAATTTAAGTACTTGGGTATGGTAATCATCATCTTATGTAGCTGAGCTGATGATGGAAGGTACAACTCCTTAACAGTAGTTTGTTACCGCATAACGACCGACTGGGTGAACCGATTTTCATAATTCTTTTTTTGTTTGAAAGCTGGTGCTTCCCGTGTGGTCCCATTGTCACCAAATCAGGATCTGATGATTGGATCTTGGAGAAATCGAGGGCAACCCTCAAATTTTATAGGCCCACGCATCGTTTTTCGTTAATCTTATGTAGTAATTTAAGTACTTGCGTATGGTAATCATTATCTTATGTAGCTGAGCTGATGATGGAAGGTACAACTCCTTAACAGTAAGGAGTAGGTAGTAGTACTGATTCATTGTTCGCATATCTCCGGAACTTCACGTCCGATTTAAATAATTCTTTTTTTTTTGTGCTAAGTATTGTTCAACTTAGGGAATACTGCAAGTTTCATCAAAATCGGTTCAGTAGTTTTCGAGATAGGGAATTTTATTAGCTTATTGTGTACATGAGGGATGTTATTACCAGTGCTACGGATTGTATTATATGTATTTGGCAAGAATTTGGGTTGAATATTTTAACTAAAAAACGAAAAATAAAAAACTTTTCCAAATATTTTTTACCTATATTTTTTACGGGTTAAGCTGCGCTTGCCGAGGTTGGTCTGTGGATGGGTAAAAAGCACTCGGAAAGCACGTAAAGCCGTTGGTCCCGGCTGTCATTTGAAGATCTTTGACAGTCGTTACTGTCAGAAGCTCTAATGTCTGACAGCCAATCTTACCATGGGGTATCATATTACCCAGTTACTGGGTTGTGGAGGTCCGACAGGCAGTCGCTCCATGTAAAATACTGATATCCAGCTGCATCTGGTTTGACTGGAAGCCGACCTCAATATAGTTGGGAAAACGCTAGGCAGATGATGAACGGAGTATAGATAATTCTATTAGTACTATATGTCGAGTGGTCCATATGCTCGATAGATGGTGGTGATCGCGCAATGATGTCGATCGTTACACGAGTTCGATCGTTACACGGGACAAAGAAAGCTACTTTGTTTTATACTATGTAGTGATTAAATGCAAGTAACATTGGTCCGACCTGTTTATTAGTCAGTGTATAGAAATCCGTTTGTGCTGGATAGGATAATCTCAAGCCCGGGGAAGGACATAGGGCTACTTTTTATAAACACACCATACACGTAAAGATTGATGAAGAAACCACTGGTAGAATTGAAATTCATGCAGGGTTCTATTATTATTATTTTTTATCGTGGTAAAATCATCAAATGAGTCCTCCCACCCAGGGCAGGGCGGGAGGGACTGTCAGACTTCACTGACTAAAATCTACGGTGTCCTTCAATAGCCCTTTACGTACCGGGGTCACGGTAATTCGTAAGTCCCGCGACCCCGGCAGGCTTTGGCCCTCTGAAATAATGAGCACTTAGAAAGGAATTCAGATAATTCCACCCACAAGAGATTCCCTCTAAATATTAGGTATAGGTGTTCAAAGATTGTATGGAAACTAATTTTGAAGTTAGAAATCTGGGATGTACGATGTGAAGTTACATAAAAAAAATGTCACGTAACTTAATGAGGCAGACCAAATTCTACGCGAGCGAAGCCGCGGGCAAAAGCTAGTGTGTTATAAAATTACGTTATTGCCTTTTCTACAGTAATTACAGACCACATTTTGTATTTTTGATTCTATTTACGAGTTATGACATGTTTTCGATTGACGGCGCTAGTGGACTGTAAGAGGCCTCTTAAACAAACAGTATAAATATACGTAAAACAAAAGAAAAAATACGTGTACATTATTTTTCTTAACTCTAAATGACGATCTAATTAGATTTGTAATGAATTGTGACACACAGTCACCATCGTCAGTTTCAATTTTTAAAATGTATTCAATATTGCATTTCAACACCACACTGCGCTTAAAAACACAAATTGCTGACGTTGATCAAAAGGCCGCTACACTAAAATAGGCCTGGGCCGGCCACGTCTGTCGTATATCCAATGAGCTGTGGGCCAAAATAACCACTTTGTGGAGCCCTGACACAGCCGTCACGGCAGACCTCGGCGGGATGATCTGGATAAAACCAACGATCAGTGGTCCACTTTGGCCCTGGATCGTAAAAACTGGAAGTCATGGGGAGAGGCCTTTACCCAGCAGTGGGATGAAGTAGGCTAGCAGTATCGCGCGGGCATGCGGGCAGCGAGTAATGGGCGACTCGCTGTCCGACCATGGACCATGCCCGGGTCGACGGCGCGTTGTGTTCCACGCGCGCCTCAAAGAGTGTCAGCAAAGTGACGGGGCCCCCTCTAGAGAGCCAAAGCTTGCCGGGGTCGCGGGACTGTACGAATTACCGTGACCCCGGAACGTAAAGGGCTATTGAAGGACACCGTGGATTTTAGTCAGTACGAGTCTGACAGTCCCTCCCGCTCTGCCCTGGGTGGGAGGACTCATTTGATGATTTTACCACGAAAAAAAAAGAAAAAAAAAAGGCTAGCAGTATCAGTATAAGTATTCAATATTGCATTTCTAACATATGGGAATAAACTATGTTTATCAAGGGCACATACTTGAGATATAAATCTTGAGTATCTTGTCTGTTATCAGATGGCTAGATACTACAAATCAGATAAGTCATATCAATGTCTGACTGGTACATTTCCTAGAACAGATGCTTGTACTATATTATGGGAACTAATGACATCATCAATGTTGTTTCAATTATTATGGAAGTTTATCATTGTGGAATTCTCGTAAATATTATAGTCTGGTGACTAATGCAGTTAAAACTTAAAGGAAAAAATAATTTATTCCTGAATTACATTAAAAGCAATGCTTAAAAATACTTATTAGAAATAAACCTCCGTGCATAATAGTTTCAGATAAGCAAACGGCTGTTTTATATTCCGTGCGCAAATGCGAGTCACCGCCTGAGGGGGGAGTGGCGCAATTGATATGACGCATGATGATTGACAGAGTTAGCTTGACGTAAACGTTCACGTCATACCTCGCAATAGGGTATTTTACTGCTTAAATAAATTGAAAATCTGTTTAGTCCGTCAGTTAGAATATTGAAAAATATTCGAGACGTACTTTTTTTTAATCTATGAATATTGACAAAGATAAAACGCTTCCGAATGCGGGAGTGGAGGCTTGTCATGTCATATCTATACTTATAATAAATCTGTAGAGAGGCCAATTCTGTACATGAAATATATTTAAAAAATAACTATCAAGGGGTGATTAGGGATCGCTACTGATGCAAAAAATGCAATCAGAAAATTTTTTGTCTGTCTGTCTGTCTGTCTGTATGTTCGTTATAGAAACAAAAACTACTCGACGGATTTTAATGAAATTTGGCACAATTATTCTTCATACTCCTGGGCAGGTTATAGTATACTTTTCATTACGCTACGATCAATAGGAGCAGAGCAGTGAAGGGAAATATTGGGAAAACGGGAGAAGTTACTCCATTTTTTAAGCTTCTGTCGCGTGTGCAGCCTTAATGGTTAAAGCTACATAGAAATCATGTACGACGGAAATGTTCTCCTTAAAATTATATAAAAATATTCCTTGACAGCATATGTCTATCTTTTATGGTTGACTCACAATAACACGTGAAACTCCCGATAGCTTAGCAATACGGAGCTTTCTGATTATATTTGTCTACTCTTACGTTTACAACACTCTCACTCATCCCTAATTAAAAAAAGTTAACATTATTATCTATTCAATAAAAGAAGAATCATGTAAATCGGTGCAGAAACACCAAAGTTATACATGAAATACGCTAATCAGTCATCGCGCGTGAATACAGAATCATGCTATAAGGATTATTTTTGTGTGTAGCGGTTGCCGCGCTCGACGCTCGGCAGGTATAAAAAGGCGGCGGCGTCCGCGCGCCTGGAGGCCTTAAAATCTTAAGGCATCCACAGAAAAGTCCCGTTGAGCAGTACACAACCTACTAGAGTTTGACCTGCGTGATGCCATACACAAAAAAAAACGCGCGTTCTTCATACAATATTCGGCTGCTGATGCGAATAGACGTTCAGACTGTTCGACCTTATTGACAGACAATAATTGTTATTTACAAACCGTGCTTATCAGCGCGACTTTTAGTCTTCCTTTTTTTTTTAGCATGGTAAAATCATCAAATGAGTCCTCCCACCTAGGGCAGGGGGCGGGAGGGACTGTCAGACTTAACTGACTAAAATCCACGGTGTCCTTCAATAGCCCTTTATGTACCGGGGTCATGGTAATTTGTGAGTCCCGCAACCCCGGCAGGCATTGGCCCTCTACAGGCCCTGTCATTTTGCTGACACTCCTTAGGGCGCGCGTGGAACACAACGCGCCGTCGACCCGGGCATGGTCCATGGTCGGACAGCAAGTCGTCCATTACTCGCCGCCCGCATTCCGGAGTCTACGGTGGCCGGAGATCGTCTGCCGACGTCCGTCGCCATGTGCTTCCACTGCGGCTGGGGTGGAGGGAGGACGCTGTCCTCTCCCTCACGTGGCCCGCCTCCTCCTTTGCGAGCATGCTTGCTTCGCAGAAGGAGGCGACCGCTTCCCACTCCGTCTCGCCCCGCAGCATGGCCTCGACGAATGCCGGGCGCGAGAGGTCTCCGCCTATCGCCGTCGTGAGGACACGGCGGTGCTCTGCCCAAGCGGGGCAGTCCTGCACCGTATGCTCCACCGTGTCCTCCGGACGATCCTCGCAGTGGTGACCCCCAGGAGTTTCTTCTCTCCTTATATATACAGGTACCTCCCGAAACTTCCGTGTTCGGTGAGGACCTGCGTAATGCGGAAGGTCGTCGTCTGCGGACGCCGTGACGCCTATCCAGCCACTTCTCAAAGAGGGGTCTTACCGCCGCGATTGCGAAGTGCCCGGACCTCGCTTGCGATAGTCGCTCCCTCTATACTGCCTTGAGATCGCCTGAGTAGGCTTTTTGCAGCGGTAACCGACATTCACGCGTGCGGAGCCGCGGGCGCCCGCTAGTCGCTCATAAAATTGTACCGACCGAGTGACGTTTTGTCGTTTTTAAAAGCGTTGTAGGTATCTTCGCCAATTTTGGTTTACGTAACAAAAGAAAAAATACGGGTCTAATATTTTAAAGAAATCTATATTTCAGACTAATACATTTTTTCGAGTAAAATAGCCTATTGTGCACGAACTACAGTACGGAGAACAGGGAATAGTAAAGATCACTCACCCACTGTGTAAATTCAAACATCTTTAGGTCCAAGGGATCTCCTTTAAGCTGGCCGCCAATGCTGGTGAGTGAGTGACAGGACGCCAGCGCCTGTATGAGCGGGCTGGTCGGAGGTAGGCCGCTCACTTCCAGCACACATTCTCCAAACTTCTCACCCGAGTGTGATGGTATTACTGAGTGGAAGTCTAAGCCGTCTTCGGTAAGGGTTCCAGTCTGAAATGATAACATTTAATGCTGATTTAAGTTCACGATTAATTAATTAATATAATTAACTGGATATTTCGGTCTGCTATGACGTGGATATACATCTCCAAAATCTATTTTATCCACTTTTTTAGGGCAATCCCATCACGCTGTAGCCAGAATCTCAGTGGCAACCACCAGAAAAGCGTCGAGGTAATAAACGTCGACAAAGTTCTGGTAAATGAATTTAACTGTCTCGGATCCTTCAGCGAGTAGAAAAAATCAGTAACAGAGTCGATGCGGAACGCGGAGAACCAGGTTTTGTAGTGCTCCTTGAATTAAATATAAATACAGGGTAATATCCAGCACTGCAATATGCCTAATTAATGACATACATACATTTAGGCATGTGATAAGATTCAGGCGCTTGGCCAAAATCTGATTTCTACACGTAAATATTCACTGACAGCGTCATCTGAGCGCCAAAACATCACTTTACATAACATGAGTCAACAATAATCACCTTGTCAAAACACATGACTTGTATCTTGCCGCATACGACGATCCTGGGCGGGGAGACGCAGAAGATCTTATTCTTGCGCAGACGGTTCTGACTGGACACGATGCCGGCTGTCATGGCGGCGGGGAGGGCGGGCGGGACCACGATCGTGATGATGTCCAGGGTGCGGAGGACTATTGTGCCGAGGAGACTCTGTGGACCAGAATTTTGTTTAGGAAAAATAGTAGAAGTAAATAATGATGCGACGCAATTCAACTGGTGCCAACTACAAGTGAAAATCATCCTTACTGCTACGACATATGACATAAAACGTGCGGTTATCTACGGGTAGATGAAATACAAAACACGTTCACCATGACGCCTTTAGTCAGTCGAATTGCTTCAGTATATCGTAGTAGCAAAGACAATTTACATTTTAGTTAATAGAAATTGCAAATCGCGTCATGACCAAGCTCGCTTAACTAACTTTTATGTTTGAGGAAAGAAGAGGATAACATGATGATAATGATCTTCAATCCTTACAAACCTAATGCTGAGTGTTAGTCTCTTCCAAGTATCTCCATGTCTAGTGGTTTTACGAATTCAAGATAATAATTTGATCATATATACTTATTTATGCTTATAATTTTAATCAACACACTTTCTTTTATTTTCAGTAGTTTTCTTTACTTCAATTTGTATACTGTAACCAGCTAAGTTGATTGAATGAATGAAAATGATTTACTTAAAGTGTTTTAGGATTTAACTTACGCCTCTAACAACATAAAGCCAGATAGAGTATGCCATTCCGATCGCGGCAATGCAGAACATGAATATGACAAACTTGACGGCGTCTTTGTAGAATTGGAATCCAAAGGGTTTCGGGAACAGAATACTTTTTAATAGTTCTCCTTTGGCTGTGTAAAAACCGGTTCGTACTACTTTTGCTAAAACCTGAAAAAAAAAACAATTAGAATTAAATCATAACTATTAATTTTATATTTGTTTCATCAGTTAACTATTATGTCAATTAATAGGTAATTTATTTATTTTAGATTTTGTAAAAATATTTAAAGTTTATTACCTATCATAAATTATTTGACCTGTTTTTTTCTTTTGTTACGTAAGTCAAAAAGGACAAAGATACAACGCTTTTAAAGTGGGCAATAACGGCGTTTTATCTTTGTCAATATTTATTAAAGTACACAAAAAATAGGTACATGTCCATTTTTTTCATTTAACTATGACGGACTAATTACATTTGTTTTATTGATGTTGTCATAATATCTATTATTTAACTATAAGGCTGAGGCTACATTAGGCAGCGATTTGCCATGCGACTGGAAGAGCGAAAAGAGTTACACGTGGAATCGCTGATGTACGATGTAGCCATTTACGTGAGCATTCATTTGTTTGTTTTAATCGCTCATGTGTCCCAGATCGCTTTGCGTGCTAGTGAAGCCTCAGCCTGAGAACTTATAATAAATTAATGATTTAATTACCAAGGCCTTTTATAAAGGTCGCGGGACTGTACGAATTACCGTGACCCCGGAACGTAAACGGCTATTGAAGGACACCGTGGATTTTAGTCAATACGAGTCTGACAGTCTCTCTCGCTCTGCCCTGGGTGGGAGGACTCATTTGATAATTTTACAAAAAAAAGGCCTTTTATATAAGTCTATACCTGATTGTTGCCATAGAATCGTGTTTGCATAACATGTGTGCCTGCAAATAAGGTATGTCTTTTGTGTCCTTCAGTTGAATATATTTCAGCGGATGAGCATGGGGGGCCTTTCATTACTGGTACACTTTCACCTATAAAATAAACATTGATATTTTACAAAGCTGAATCAAATAAAAAACAAAGTACACGTATTTGGACTTTTTGGCCGGAACACTGGGAGAATTGGAAAGGAACGGGGTAAGGCCTTCGCCCAATAATGGGACAGGTAAAATACACAGGGCTTTTCTTTTAAAATGGAAGATATCTAAATGCGTAAGAGATACAAAAAAAACTTTGTTAGGAGACTTTAGCTCTTTTTTGATGTTAAAAATGTTGCCGTTTTTATCTTTTTGGTCAAGCGTGAGTTGTCCGCAAAAATGAGTGAAATAAATTCAAACTTTTTTTTGGTTCGAATTGAAAAAATCATATTTTTTGTATAGCCCATTTATCGAGAGGCTATTGAACAACACGCTATGATCAATAGAATCCGAGCAGCGGGTATAAACGCGGGGTACAGCTAG
The DNA here is from genome assembly GCA_943136025.2 of Agrotis puta. NCBI lineage: Eukaryota > Metazoa > Arthropoda > Insecta > Lepidoptera > Noctuidae > Agrotis > Agrotis puta. Next base: position 5,610,866 of record OW964168.2, read on the forward strand.
TTTATAAAGATTTCGAGTATAAAACAATTAAAACTGTCACCAACCAATCCCTTTTATAAACAAGAAAATAGCATATATCCGTACATTAATCAATATTAAACGATTAATTTACATGTCGGTGTTCCATGCGGCATCTTTTTAATGACAGCAAACCGCTCCGACCTAATTTCTCAATGTCGGAGTCGATTGAATACTTGAACATAGTTTTAAAATAACCCTTTAAGATCTCCAGCCAACTAGAATCTGTGACATTCATATACATAGTATCTGTATATTAATTTCATTACCTTCACATAAATATCGATGAAAGTAATATATACGAGTTGTTTACGTTAATTCGTTATGTAATGTGATAATTGTTATATAATATGATATGTCAACAGTAGTAACAGTATTACAAATCACACCTAACACGTGGCTACATGAATATGAGTAAACACTATAATATGTATCAATAGAATTGCGTTTTAATATAGAGTAACTCATTTTATAAACCCGAAAGTTTTTGAGGATCAATGTCTGTCTACCGCTGGAAATTAATAATATACAGATGCCAGCATATCAACCTACCTCTATCTGCCAAATTTCTTTAATAGATTTTCAACCTTAACACAATAGTGCAAGGTTAATATTCAATTGGTAAAATGTGACAGATTCGGGTAGGTTGACCTGCTGGCGTCTGTATCTCGACCGCAATTATTGAACCGAATTTGCTGATCCGAGTTTTAAGATGTACAATCAGAAGCAGCCTGCAAATTACACGGATCTGGATTTAGATAGAGATTAGAGGGAGATACAAAATTTCGGGCGTACCGATATATCTTTTACGCAAAAAGTATTGAACTTTGAGGTTTGTAACCTCAACGAAAAGTATCACGAGGAAGGATACTTTTTATCCCAGCAGATAGTATGACCCTGTGACAAAGTTACATAACACTACGCAGGCAAAGCTAGTCTGGTTATAAACCAAAACAATTTCATTGACGAAATCAAATGTTAATAAATGTCAATTTTGTATGTATTAAAGCTGGAATGCGTGTGTAATCGTAACAAGCAATATTGGTAGTCGGTTTAAATTGAAATGGGTTCGGTTGGGTCGTGTCTGCGGTATTAATTTAGTTGTCGCAGCCTGTTGGAGCCAGGAGTTATAAAAGACGATTACTACTCTTTGTTATAACTCATTCCCTAGAATCAGGACAGTGGGCATGCGGGCAGCGAGTAATGGGCAACTCGCTGTCCGAACATGGACCATGCCCGGGTCGACGGCGCGTTGTGTACCAGGCGCGCCTCAAAGAGTGTCAGTAGAGTGACGGGGCCCCCCTCTAGAGGGCCAAAGCCTGCCGGGGTCACGGGACTGTACGAATTACCGTGACCCCGGAACGTAAAGGGCTATTGAAGGACACCGTGGATTTTAGTCAGTACGAGTCTGACAGTCCCTCCCGCTCTACCCTGGGCGTTAAGATGATTTTACCACGTAAAAAAAAAGTATCAAGACGTTACAAATTGCTGGGGTATGCTTGGTTGTGGATCTATTGTTCGACATGAAAAAAATTCTCCGCTTTAAAAAAAAATAAAGCACAGAATCATACACAATATCGCGTGGCAGCCTACAAGTAACAGTAACCTACCTGTAAGCATGCTCTCATCAACGATGCAGGTGCCGGTTAGAAGCATGGCATCACACGGCATCACGCAGCCGTCAGGTGGCAGCACCAGCACATCTCCTGGTACAAGTCGGCAAGCGTTCACCACGCACTCCTCACGAGCCGTGCGGGTCGGTCGCAACACGGTTACGGTGAATGCACTCGTTGAGCCAGCCATTTTGTGAAGACGGATGCTCATCTGTTTGGAAGAATAATAACTGTCATTATTTGAATAATCTTGTAGGTCATTGGCACTATTACGGGAATGGTTAGACGGATGAACGCCTCTTTATGTAGTAAAAAAATTTAAGATCATTTATCGTATCGTAAGATTCTTCGTACGTGGTTGTTATTGACCAGAAAGATTTGGGATTGGTCGTAAATGTTTTATTTATATTATTACCTTTTTGGTTTGATATAATGCCAGCATACAGCTCGCCACAGACAAGATGAAAACACATGTTGCATACTGATAATACTCATCCAATGACCAAAGAATGATAGAGAAAACTTGGAATAGATAGAATGGATTGAAGACTTCATCTTTGAACAGGGTCCAGTAACTTTTGACATCCACCTCTACTGAGTTTGGGCCATAAAGTTTGATCCTGAAAATTACAAGAATGTTGCAAACAGGTTAAATATAAAATCAGAAACTTAATAAGGTAATTATCAAAGAATGTAATTAGTATTTGACCGCCGATTACGTAAATTCGCTAAGTGATTATTTTGCACTTACAATTCGGTTTGCTGCCGTTTGTTTATGCCACACATATTTTCCATCAATAACTGAATAGCCAGTTTCTCATTGAGTGCAAGAACATTTATAAATATTCCTTGATCATTAAGCCAAATGAAACGGTTGTGCTTGAACATAAAATACCGGAGTTTGTTATCTCTATGGTTGGATATGTTGAGGTCAACTTCAAGCACTTCTTCGGTGGACCATACTCCATCGGCGTCGATAACTAAAAAGAAATTTAATAATGTAGGCATTGATTGATATCAGTTGGTATAATAAAAATAAATAAAGGCTGATTCATAGGAGACTGTATCGAGTCCAGCTTGAGCAAAAATGAACAGTGAACCAATTGAATGTGTCACTTAGACGTATAGCCGTATTCGATTGGGACCGAGCCTGATGCAGTTATTCGAAATCAGTCTTTAGTAAAGGTTCTCTAAACTCACCACAAATATACTCCGCAGCTTTCAGGCTGCATTTTTTGTATTTGAATCTATTGTAAGATGGGTAATAAGCCAATGCAAAATATGGTAATCCACATAGTAATATGCACACGGTGTGTAATAAAGAAGCCCGAAATTTTGAATATATTAAGCCGTGGATGTTGATGGTTTGTTCATCGCCGCTGCTCTCGATAACCTGCCACTGCGTCTCGCCAATGACTTCATATTCGTCTGCAATGTAAAAGAAACGGTCTGTATTCCTTACCGGGGATAGCTGTTGGTCGTGGGTGATGGCACTGTGTTTGCATGGGGTTTTGGCATGCTCGCATGTTATCCAAGGTATAAGAAACATGCTCCAGCTGTCTTCTTTTTACATTTTGTTCATGGATTATTTTTACTCAGAGAGCTAAAATAGCGGTGTATTTTACAGTTCAAGTACGATTTTTGTGTAAGTATTAAAGACCTGGACAAAGATAGAGACTAGAGAGTACCTACCTGTCTAGTAAGATTTTATAATAACGAATTCATTCGATAACTTTTCGTCACTATTTTAAAGTATCTTTTTTGAGTTTTAAAAAATCATGGGCCCATACTGTCAGGATTTACTCTTGTGGGTGGGTTCAAAGATTTGAACTCAGCTCATATTTGTTCCGTGGGAGAGTCAAACCCGCGACACGCAACGCAGTGGCCAATCTCTTAACCACTGCGCTAACCGTGAAATTAATGTTTTATTGAATTCTGCCACGGGTTGTTGTTATTTACGTTTTATATATACGTTTTGTTATTTGTTCTCGTCATAACATAATTGCACTTATGATGATTAATCAAAAGGGTGAACATTTATTTTGAACAGTATTGTAAATGTGAAAGTTGGTGAGGATGGAAGGTTGTATGGCGTCTTTTATGTGTTTATTTACACATGCTAAATCGGCTGAACGGATTTTGATGAATATGGTGCACAGACAATTTTGTGCTAACAACAACATGGTGGTAAAATAATGAGGGCGAAATTATGGAAATTACTGCACTGGTTATTTTAGAAGCATCTTAGGTAAATCCTATGCAGTTTTCAGCAATACTTTTATCTTCATTTCATTAGATTTCCTTACACAATATTTGATGAAATAATTACAGATCCAAACCCAAGAGCTTCAAAGACTTGTTAACTTTTTATTTTAAAACATTTCCCTTGTAGGAAATCCTCCAGTATTGAGGGTGAGTTTACAAACCATTTAAACTCACATACACAACCCCTAGATCCAGAACAACTACTCGCAGGTCATATAAATATTTGTTCCGTGCGGGTCGAACCTGGGACATGCAGCGTACCATTAAATCGCTTAACCAGCAGGCAGGCCGTTTAAATTAAAACAGTTCTAAATTCTGAGCATTAAGAGCCATAATAGAAATGTGTTGACATTAATTTGGGGCTTGCTGTCCAGTCGAAATTGTTGCAACACGTTGAGAGGCTTTTGTTCAGTACCCAGTGGAGTGTAAAATCACTTGATTTGTAATACTAAATTGTTTCTGTACATCTGTTAGTGCAATAGTTACACATACTTTGAATAAGCCTTGATTTTCCTCAAGATTATGAAACATATATTCTTATAATCAGATGAAAAGCACACAGGGATACCCAAGTAGCTTTTGCAGAACATTTTGTTTAAGGATAAAGGGAAAAACCTAACCTGGGTTTATTTAAAGCACATTGTCTATTATCAAAGTTGTCTACAGAATACTAATCAAGTTAACTGTGGGGTAATAGCAATCCTTTTTCCATATAAAGTTTCCAGCATGTAACTATGAATGGGCAAAGCAAATGGGTTAAACCCGGTGCAGAAACAGAAATGTTAAGGCAATATTTAATGTTTCTGGTATAGGAGGATTAAAAAGGCCAGCAGATTCTTATTACGATAATAATAAGAATTTCTATGAAATTCGTAAAATGATCACAGATTGACAATTCATAAAATTAACTGTGTCAATTTAAGTTCACATTATGAGTTTGCTAAAGTGGCCCCCAGAGTATCTCACTGAATGGAACCATAAAACCAACATCATAATTGCATAAAAATTTTCAACAGAATCAGTAAAAATTTAACAGCACAAATTTTTCATTGACCAGCTGATTGTTTTGTTTATGCATGGCACCTTTCATAATAAAATACCCTTTTTGTCACACACTGTATAAGAATAGGTGGTATAAAAATGATAGATAAGCATGCGATTTTGCAGTGGATGTAAATAAGATTAGTAACAAACGAAGCATTCATTAGTCATTTTAGATTATTTAGATAAAGCTGTATTTTTTAAGCATTACTAGCATTAGGTATGCAAATTGCCATAATATTAATAGAAGTACAAGGACAAACAATGTTATTATGACACATAAAAAACAAAACAGTGCAAACACATAGTGCAATCACCTCACATTTAAAAAGAAAAACACAATATAACTCTTGTTACATAAAAACCATTCAAAAGGTCTCATAAATATTGTGTTTTTATTTTTATTCCAACAGTATCCCCGGCAACACATAAAACTTAAATAATAATGCTGTGTAGTAGGCAAAATGGCATGTATATTTTCTATCGGCCTTATTACAAAAACGAAATAAACCTTGGTTTAAACCTGGTCTATCAAGTCCAGGCTTATCTGCAGAGCCATGGTTTAAATTTGTCCGTATTACAAAACTAGGATTAAACGTCGACTTTAGTACCGCCATTTGAACGATTGTCTATACAATTAAATCCACGATGATTAATAACAATTAAATCTACCTTGTTTCAATCCATTTTGGGTGAAAATAACACAAAAACTACAACACAATGAAAAATTTGCTATGAGAAACTTTGACATACCTTTGACAGCTACTACTGTTAGACCATGGTTTATCGCAAAACCACAATTTGTAATAATCTTTGTTTAAACTGTAGTTTTACAAGATTAAACCTGGGTTTTTAGTTAAACCCCTTTTTGTAATAAGGCGGTATAGGTTTAAAGACAATTACAAACAAAAAAAATATATTTATAGTTGCAGAAAGGCCAACTATTTGGGCAAACCAATAATTGTTGTCAGTGGGGTTATGCAGCATTCGTAATGTGGATGGCCAGACAGTACATCTCTATGGGGAACATAATGGGGTTAACTAATTATTTCAGAACTCAAGTAGGACTTAAAACTAGATTCAAACCATTTGATTGGTTGAAACTAGTACTGTAATGCTGGCCTTAATTTCAAGCAATAATTAAGAATTAACCCAACGTGAATGTGAGATGTAGTGTTGGTAGCAAAGCAAACATAATACAAACAAATCAAATAAAATAAAATAAATAATAAATAAATATCCGTGTGCATGAGCTTTTTTTGGTGTTCATGAATGTTTCATAATATTATGAAATGGAAATGATGCTGATAAACCATAGAATTAGAATGATAAGACTGTAGATATCCAGTGGTAACATGCAACAAGGGAAGGTTTTAATATTCATGTGTGATCATTTTTGATGTTCATAAATGCATTTACATTGCCCCATAATTTTTTTATTGGTCTAACAAAACCCCACCCTTTACCCTGCTATTTTTATGTTATAAAACTTTAAAATAGTAGGTATTATACTAAAAATATCTGTTTTAAACACATGAAAATACTGTAACAAAAATACAATCACTTTACAAATTTCTATTTTGTAGTCCAGATATAAAAAAAAAAAAGTACACATCTAATTAGATTTAATAAACTAATGATTGCCATTTGATAATAAACGTTTTTTTTCCAGTATCTCATGTAATATGTGCTTTCGCAAATTACACAAAAATTGGCTAACACGAGACCAGTTTCCATTGGCACATTCCAGAATAAGTACTAGTATTAACAGTTTTCGTTGGATTCTTACATGTCTTATCAATAGTTATATAAATATACATATTTTTTTTAGTGTTGTGTATGGTATTTTTGTGTTTTTAATGAGTCACAAGATATTTAATCAAGTGTGCGAGACTTACCATTGGCGGCGCAGGTATTATTAATGTTCGGCATTCCCGCGAAAACTATTAAAAGGTTTATAACACAAAAGAGTTAAGGCATATTACTTAGATGTTGTTTAGTTATTTTTGAGTAACCGGTGCTACCTCATCGCAAATTATTTAAGGTTTTTTATGTGGATTTACTCCGCACCTATTCACATCACACCTTGACACGAATGACAGGAGGATGAATTGATTCGAAGATTATAAAATGTCTAAGGCAACACTGACTCATCAATTTAGTCGATGTTTTCCATGAAATCGACTAAATTTTTCTTCAAATACCCATTAAACGTTCTGATAATTCATATTATTTTTATCATATGAATTGTATTCGATTGTCAAAACCAATTTATGTTTTAAATCAAAACAATTTATAAACCACTCAGCCCAAGGAGTTTTAAACTCCTTGGTTCAGCCATCGTGCATCCGTGTCAAGTTTTACGAACGACATTACAGAGGGCGCTAGGTTTCCAAACAAAACGGATGTTATTGATTTGGCGCGAACGCGTGGACGATGCGATGACAATCTTTTGAGAAATACAAATTCTGATTTTAGTAATTGGCTTAGTTTAATAATTTAACAAAATGCCGCACGGTGTCTTTGCAAAAAAGAGTGATTTTCTAGAAATCGGTGAATATAATTTTTCGTGGCCCGGTGAAAATGGCACCTTTCAAGATTTTGGTTCTGTAAATTACACAATGCCTTCAGGTATGTAAAATAAATTCTACTATTTAAATTACTGTTCAATGCATGGAATAAATAACATGGATTCTAATATATAAATAAACAGGACCCTGGTATTGGCCGTGGTGTCCACTTTGGAGAACTACACAGCATCCTCTCTTTCAGGTGAGGAAAAATATAGCTTTCTATATTTGTTTCTCTTGTAGTGAAATAAATAATAAATATATATTGTCTGAACCGTTTAATTAGGTTTTTGTTTTAGTTATCCAACATGCTCTTCGTAGCATCGTACTGCGCTCCAAGTACAAAGAAAGGTCAATTGTGGATGCACACTATTTTAATATTTGGTAAGTCAGTCTCATTATTTTTTGAGCCTTAAAAAAACATGTTATGCATATAATTTTGAAGGAACACAGTCTCGTTTGAAGAAAGAAATAATAAATTACATTTATAAATATTTGGTTACGTTTTTGAGTCATAGAACGTGGCTTATTGGCGCTTCTAGGCAAACAAATAACAAGGTATTTAATATAATACATTGTAGCAGCTATACGTACCTTTTACTGAACGTAGGTAAATTGTAAGCGTATAGGTACTTTTTCCTGGGGTGCTAAGACAGGAAACCTCCACGTGCGCCCGTGGACTGGAGTTCCCCTTCGGATACGTCCGGGGGGAAGACCAGTTTTTCGGGCCGGTGCACCCTGGGATGCGGGCAAAAACTCTTTTAGGCACTGTGTGCCTAAGGGGTCTCTTTGCCCGTATGCGAATAGCCTGTCGGGTGGATGCTCCAACGCGTGTCCCTCTGAACAGCAGAGGGCACAGCGGCGGAGCGGGCTTGCGGACGGTGAGTAATGGGTAAGCTCGCCGTCCGACCAAGGACCAAGCCCGGGTCGGTGGCGCGTCGTGTTTCACGCGTCACCGACGGGGCCCCTTACGGGGCCAAATGCCTGCTGGGGTCGCGGCTTTTTTCTTAATCCAGGATACCGCGGCCCCGGAACGTAAAGGGCATCCGAAGAAACACGGGTGGATTTTAGTCAGTAAGAGTCTGACAGTCCCTTCCGCCCCGCCCAGGGCGGGAGGACTCATTTGATGATTTTGCCACCTTAAAAAAAAAAAAAAAAAAAAAGGTACTTTTTCCTGTCAACAATTGTCAAGCTTACAAAGTAAAGAACCAAAGGGTCGAAATGCTTCGAAAAGATTTGAGAACTTTTAAGGCCTAAATAGACTCACTACGATACGGCCTGTTACTACGATGATTCCAGATCTCCATCAACATCTGCTTCTGTCCCACTCAGTGGACAATGGCACAAGTCGTGGACATCGGAAATCACCGTATTACAGTAATTTCAATGGTGTTTTTTTTTTTATCGTTGTAAAATCATCAAATGAGTCCTCCCACCCAGGGCAGGGTGGGAGGAACTGTCAGACTTGTACTGACTAAAATCCACGGTGTCCTTCAATAGCCCTTTACGTACTAGGGTCACGGTAATCCCTTGGTCCCGCGACCCCAGCAGGCTTTGGCCCTCTACAGGCCCCGTCACTATGCTGACATTCTTTGAGGCGCGCGTGGAACACAACGCGCCGTCGACCCAGGCATGGTCCATGGGCGGACAGCGAGTCGCCCATTACTCGCTGCCCGCATGCCCGCGCCTACGGTAGCCGGAGATCGTCCTGCGACGTCCGACGCCGTGGGCGTCTACCACTGCGGCTGGGGTGGAGGGAGGACGCTGTCCTCTCCCTCAGGCGGCCCGCCTCCTCCTTCACGAGCATGACTGCTTCGCAGAAGGAGGCGAAATTTCAATGGTGTAACTTAAGTTACTCTGTTTTTATTTCATAGCCTTCATGCTGTACTCAATATGGGCATGGCACGTGATATGTTCACCTGATGCCTTCTCCTGGAACTTCGGCTTCGTGTTCCTTAATCTCGCACAGGTTGTATACTTGGTTTACGAGATGAGACCTGTGAAGTTCGATCCAGAGCTTGAAGAAGTCTACCATACGCTATTTGAACCGTTCAAGGTAATGTATGAAAAAACCTTGATACCTAATAGTTTTTATGTTTGGATACTTAAGTTTACCAACCGGTCTTAACTGTTCGCTTTGTCCTTATGACATTCGAAAAGCATGTTTTACAGTCACTGATCCTCCATAGGTATATACATTAGATCCAGGGCCGGATTAACCCTAGGGAAAAGTAGGTTACTGCTTAAGGGCCCTGCTACGTCTAGGGGCCCCGTGCACACACCAAGAAAAAAATCCTTAGTATTCATCCTCAAGCACAATATGTATCTTCTTTCTTTTTTGGTGAAAATAGATGGGACGGTCAAAAGACTTGAATTATGTCTGTTCACGCTTAGAGTTAACGAATTTGCTTCACTCGCCTTTAATGAATGTTTGATTTGCCGCGGTTCAGAAAATTAAATTTTTTTGAGTAAGTTTCTCTTCAGAAATAACTTATCTTGTTGTGGAAAAAAAGTTTTTTAACAGGCTTGATACGCCCGATCTTCAATGAATATTTGGCAGGTTACGGCGATAAAAGCTCTGATTTTTCGATTTCATTACACCTTCAATAGTCCTTTACGTCCCGGTGTCACGGTAATTCGTGAGTCCCGCGACCGGCTCTTAAAGACTTGGCTTTTTTTTACACAGAGAGTTGATTTTTTTTTAGCTCTTTACTATAGATAATAATAACCGATTTCGTTGTGGTGTAGATATGTTCAATTTATCGAGCTCGGTCTTGCACGCGGTTACGGCGGCCCTGAAAAAATAAAGGGGCCCCGACAGGGTTAATCCGGCCCTTAGATCATGAGTTCATCACGGACCCTACAAAAAAGACTAGATGTCGTCCTGAAACATTTTTAGTTTCAGCGATGTCATGCTGTACGTTATCATACCTACGTGTCTTCTTATAGGTTTTATAATTATCTTGATGATGGTGTAGGTATCAAGACTGCAGTTCAAGCGTATGGTATCTCCGGACTTTGCACATGTGATGTCGTTGCACGCGGGTGAAGCGTACGCCATGCAGAATCTTACCAAGACCGACCGACTTGGGCTACTGCTAGCTGGAAAGGTATGGTTATATGTATATATATGTATATATATATATATATATACAACATTATTTTTTGTTTATGCGAAACCCGATACACCCGTCTAGTATTTTTGTGTAAAGAATCTATGTACAAAATTTTAAAACCGTATCATAAAAAATCACAAGGTTATAAGTTTGTATATTAGATACCTGGTTGTCCGTTCAAAAACATGCTTATTTCGCGGTACACCCGCGTATACCGCGTCTCCTGTGTTATACTCTCGTGATAATAGCTTGACAATAGGTACCTAACCGTACGGTGATTGTATTGTAATTAACTGGTAATAAAATTGAATTAAAATATTTTTGAAAAAAAAAATAACATGGTGTAAAAATTATTGGAATCGAATCAGTTACTGATTCTGAACAAACTATATTCAGGTTCAGGTTCATTCTCACTTGGGTGGACAGAGTGACAGAGTCTCGTCCTCCGAATTATAAAGCGAGGCAAATTGGGGCCTTTTTCGCTTTTAACCCATGGATAAAAAGTTGTTTCTAATCGTATCGACCTCTATCCCGCTGCGACTAGTGTGGTTGCACCCATAGATATTTTAGATCTACATAGGTATGTAAACTTTCCCACTAAAAGCCTTGTAGACCTCAAGGGATGCGGAAATATTTTGTTTGACAGTTGAATGTTCTAACTAAAGTTCTGTTAGACCCTTCCGGTTAAGGTCTAACCTCACAAGTTTGTACTGGGTGAGGGTTGTGGTTGGTCTTGACCTCCTGTTCACATTCACTGAAGGGCAACGTCTAAAACCGGACTCCCGGCAGGTCTCCCGGCCGGAACTCAACTACAATTTCATAAAAACACAGCACACAACGATATTTTTTTTAAAACATGGCCTAGGGCCGTATTATGACGTCTTAAAACCAGGCTTGTTCCATTGAGTGAACGAGGTGGCGCTAGACGACTTCTACAGCTCTGTCTCTTTGAAAAGGTTTGAAGTTTCACTCTGATTAGAGCTAAAGTATATTATGGAATCACTTGTTATTGATCTGGGATAGCTCCTTAAATTATGGCATGGCACCTTTATAATGGTCCCATTTTTATTATTCTTAACCAGGTAGTTATTAATTACTCGAGGGCGCTCGTAACCGGAGTAAGTGATTCCATGCTTTTGCTCACGAGTGTCATCATCATATTCCCATTTTACTTGGGGTCGGCGTAACACGTTTTTTTTCCTCCATTCTCCTCTATCACACGTCACAGTATCATTTACTCCCTTTTTTTCATATCATTCCTTAGATAATCCATCCATCTTTTCTTTGGACTTCCTCTTCCTCTCCATCCATCAACATCTATACTCATCACTCTCTCAGTGACATGAGTGTCATCCCTCCTCATCACATGTCCATACCTAGACAGACCATTCCCTTTCATTTTTTCTACAACAGGCGCCACTTTCAAACTTCACCTTATAAACTAACTCACTTGTGTTCGCGAGTGTACTCCTGTTAATATTAATCAACGAATTAAAGCCCAGTAAATTCCTTTATTTATCTTCTATCGTGGTACATTTATAAATATATGACCTAGCATAAATCAGTAGCTACCAATACATTACCCATCGGTTTTTAGGTAGGTAGTTTTTTTCTGACCAATTTCTTCATTGCTCGCCTCTAGCTAGTTAAACTAACTTCCAAGTTATCCTTTTATTATTTACGCTTCTTTTAGTACCAGGGATCATTTAATATGATGACTATCAGGGTTTATTAGGCCCGGTTTTCGGCAAAAACGTAAACCATTTATTTCTCATAATAAATTGTTCCTCCACGCACTGTAAGGAACCATCTTGAAAAATATGAAAGTAAACAGATTTAAGTCTAGAGAGAGCATTGAATATAGCATCTTCTGCCAAAAACTTCCTTTGGTACATACATCCGGTTTCCTCTGTCTTTGACTGTTTATTATTGTAGATAATTCAAGATAGTCAAGATATTAAAAATTACAAAGAAACGTTTTTTTTTTAAATAATATTTGTAGTTCGTGCAAAACTATTTTGTACCGACCTAAATCGTTTTTTTAATCGCAAATAACAAGTGTAGAAAAAATTGCGATTTGTCTCCGAAAAATGCTAAAGAATGATTGAGTCGACCTATTTTATTTCGCAGCGCTTAATCTAAAAATAAACGTGCTCCATCTTATTTTCCTCTAACAAATAATGTTGGAATGTCGTCGTCACGTAATCACGTTGTTTTCGACCTAATTATACTTAAGTAAGTTTTCCGACACCTACCTTCGTACTATTTTTAGTCTTATTTGTCCTCTACAGAGCAAAAGGCTCTCTTTTCTTTTACTCAATCTTGAGTCTAAGACCCAATTTTCTTCTAGTTTGTAGGTACTTAAATAATGAAACCTCCTTTTTTTTCTTGCACCACCCTCTGGTGGCAGAACTAAATAAATTCAGATTTCTTCACGATGTTTTCTTTTACCGGTGTGTTAATTATGTCCAATATAAACTTAGTAAATACATTCTCATATGAATTGAAAAAGTCACAACCTTGCTCCTGGTTTGAATTCACAACCTCGTGCATGAAAAGCGAGGATAAACCTACAACTTACTTAATTTTACTTCTGTTCGCAAAATATGCTGTTATAAAGTTTATATTCTGGCAGCTAAGCTATATATAGAGTTAGAAAATTTAAAACAATTTTTCAGGCGGCACGCTTCTATGTTTGCAATGAATACGAGTACGTAGATACCGCGCCTCTCCTAACGACGCGCACGTGACTTTATATACGATACTCCCAGATAATATTAGAGTAAATCGATTCCCACTCTTTACCAAACCATCAGTTTATCCAGCTACCGCGGTGAAATTGATCGGGCGGTAAATGCCTGGCGTGGTTCGTGTATCGTGTGTGGCTTTTTAATGAAACGCATGCTTGTAGATTTAGGTCACGACCATATTATGACTTTGAAAAAGATCCAAATAGTCAACCGATCATTTTTTTTGTAATGTTGCCCCACACTAGGAATTTCTTCCTGTACCATGGTTCCGTTTACAAACATAAAAACTCACACGCACAAATACCCAGACCCGGAACAACTACTTGCAGATGTTTATTTCAGTTGTTAATTCAATTTATAATGGCCCCGAAGATGATTTAGAAGTAGCTCGAAGTAATTGTTTAAAAATATTTGGTACTACATGTTAGGCTCTTCCCATTATTATTGGTTAAAATTTTACAAACATGAGAGAGGTATCTGTACTCATGATTATGTAATGATTTTTGTTTTGTAGCTAACATAACCAAGACGATAGAACTGCAGCAGAAGTTTAATTGTAGGGTCAATAGGAGGAAAGATATTTCATTTAGTTGCTGGCTACTTATGTAGTTCAATTTACTAAAACGGTCTGTTAACAACTTCGCACACGCTTAGTACTTACTCTGAAATCAAGGCGATTTGGGAGTATTAAGTTTGGTAAGTTTCCTAATGTTCTGCTGTAAAAGCCGTTGTAAAATCCAACCAGAAGTTTCTTTAATTAACCTGACATCAGATAAGAAACTTTTCCTGATCGCCCTGATAGAAAAGTTTCTCTAAGAGAGTTTTGGTTCAAACATGATATTATATCAAGACGTAGACAGATCTAAACACGATGTGTTTGCTATTGACGTGTGTAGAATAAAAATCCATTGATTCAGCCAAGACTACCTTGCGGAGGAGTGTAGAATCAATCCTATCCCATTTCCTTTATTTTAATATTCGACATTTAAAAGTGCCTCTTTGGCCTAATTGAAATAAATTATTTGTCTTTGACTTTGACCTAATAGGTTAAACAGATTCTAATTATGTCTAGGTCAACGTAATGAGTGGTCACCAGTTCCTGCATCCAATTCTGCCTTGTGAGTTCTTGGACTCACCCGAGTTCGAGTCAAGTCGAGCTACGATTGACGAAAAGTTTAAGGTAAGTTACTGTTTTTTTTTTTTTGATCAAACATGAATATGACTGAAAAAAATCTAATTAATCTGTCAGATAGACTATTAAAAATATTAAACACGTATTTTTTCTTTTGTTACGTAAACCAAAATTAACGTCACAATAAACTACAGTTTTTACTCTTACTCTTTTTATATCTTTGTAAATTTGCATTGATTTAACAAAAGAAAAAATACGTGTCCGTTATTTTTCAAAACTCTAGTTGACGGACTAATTACTTTTCCAATTTATTAATGCTATCAACATGCCTATTTTTCATATCACCAGAATCAGAAATACTTTTAGCAAGAGTCATATACATTTCCAGCAAAATCAGTAAACTGACTTGTTGAGCAAAAACGGTTTTATAACAAGGAAAAATGTTCCATTTTATGCAAAGTTACGTTCAAGTATCATGACTATCGCCCCCATAATAATCGACCACGATCGTTCAAACACCGCTCATGTGGGACTCATTTATATCTACATTCCCGAATATCACCATCTCGTTTGATGTTATCTAAACGCGTCTTATTTCACGCCATAACGCTTTGGTGTAGCGTCATCTTGTTAAGTAAGGCAATGGGGCTAACTAACACGGTTGGGTGGCCGACTGATGACTTCATTATTCAAGGGGAGTGGAGTTCCTGACTATAGTGAATGTTCCGAACCTACTAACCTATTTAAATAAATGTTACAAAGGGTTTCAGTTGAGTAAAGGTCGAGTTAATATCAAGTTTGTCTTTTGGACGAATCATGTTGGCCCGATGATATTTGTATCTTCACATTTAGTGAATAACCAAAAATTATATGGATGTGGAAGAATTATCGACTCGTAACCTTAGCGTAGGTACCGACGTTCAGGAATTCAGTAGCAGCGTGAGCGCGTTCCTCCCCTGCTCAATACACGTACGAGACGATACTTCGAGAATTCTCAAAGCATTTGAAGCTCGTTTGTATCAATGCGTGCGTGCGTTTGAATTGACTTCGGGCACGCCACAATTGCGGCGTTAAGACCCCTCTTTGAGGACTGGCTGGATGGGCATCACGGTGTCCTGACCTACCGCATGACGTAGGTCCTCACCGGACACGGAAGTTTCGGGAGATACCTGTGTCTGATAGGGAGGGAAGAAATGCCTGGGTGTCACCACTGCGAGGATCGTCCGGAGGACACGGTGGAGCATACGGTGCAGGACTGCCCCGTTTGGGCAGAGCACCGCCGTGTCCTCACGACGGCGATAGTCGGAGACCTCTCGCGGCCGGCTTTGGTCGAGGCCATGCTGCGGGGCGAGACGGAGTGGGAAGCGGTCGCCTCCTTTTGCGAAGCAGTCATGCTCGCGAAGGAGGACGTGGGCCACGTGAGGGAGAGGACAGTGTCCTCCCTCCACCCCAGTCGCAGTGGTAGACGCCTACGGCGACAGACGTCGGCAGACGATCTCCGGCCATCGTAGGCGCGGGCATGCGAGCAGCGAGTAATGAGCAACTCGCTGTCCGACCATGGAACATGCCCGGGTGGACGGCGCGTTGTGTTCCACGCGCGCCTCAAAGAGTGTCAGCAAAATGACGGGGAGCCCCCTCCGGAGGGCCAAAGCCTGCCGGGGTCGCGGGACTCACGAATTACCGTGACCCCGGTACGTAAAGGGCTATTGAAGGACACCGTGGACTTTAGTCAGTACGAGTCTGACAGTCCCTCCCGCTCTGCCCTGGGTTGGAGGACTCATTTAATGATTTTACCACGTAAAAAAAAAAACGTAGACGACTTTGAGTTTTCTCAAAAATCTGTGAAACTATATAGCTTAGTTTCTAATAATATTGACACTGATGTGCCGTTTTTCATTCAGTGTTTTTGATATTTTCTTTAGTCCTACACTAGAGTAAAGAAGAAGCCTAAATCAAATAAAAAAGGTGTTATCTAGGTAAACGCTAGCCAACAGCCATTAAACTTTAAGCCTCACAGGATAGCTCACAAATAACTGCAAACTAAATCACATAAATTCCCCGCGCGTGTCCAAGCAAGCCGAAACACCTCGCTGGCTGGCCGATGCACGCCAATTACTTTTGCAAAGTGTCAGTTGTGATATCGCTTTTGTGAATTATTTTCAAAGGTGGGCTCACATACATACAATATTGGTTTAGGTACCATTAAACTTGTATAATAAATCACTATTATAAAACAAGGTTTGTCTGAACGTGATAAAGTCAAAAATTACCTTACGGATGATCATACTGTTTTCACCAATGGATATGGGCGTCGGAATATGGGTCGTGGCCACCCCAGATTGGTCTGGTGTCGCCGGTTAAAAAAATGAAGGTTGAAAAATTAAAAAAAAAGCATGTAAACAAAAAGAGTAGAGAAAGATTGGCAAGTTTTTTCCTAAATTGAATTTTCTTGTTTTGAAGCTATAAGGAAGGTTTAAGCGTTTCTTATATTGAATTAGGATTTTGCGTAAATTGAATGAAATTTGATGTAAAGTGTTCTGTTTCTGTTCTATGTTTGTAAAACTTGTCAACTGTAAGTTTTACTAGCGTGCACCGCGACCGTGACCCTAGTACGTAAAGGGCTATTGAAAGACACCGTGGATTTTAGTCAGTACAAGTCTGACAGTCCCTCCCGCCCTGCCTTGGGTGGGAGGACTCATTTGATGATTTTACCACGAAAAAAAAAAAAAAAAAGCGTGCACCGCGAAACCTAATCGAGTATAAAAAGCCTAAATCGCTACCCGTGTAAAGCCATGGCTATTTATAGTGTTAATTAATTAATTTATACCACCTATACATCTTTAAAGACTCATTCAAGACGATGTTATTAAGTCATAAAACAATAATGATAATATTTAAGCAATTAGGTAAATCACATGGTTATGAATCACCCGTGCTTAACTGGTGATTCACAGTCAGAGAATATTTGAAAATTATCATCGTTACGTACCAATATAAATACATAGATAAAAATATGATAAAATAGAGAGTATGATTAATACAAACATAAACAAACCGATTTGCGACCTATTAAAAACCTTTTGAAATATTTACCTATACCTAAATCAGTCATTATAAAGTAGAAACCTGTGGACAGATTTGACAGTTGATTAAGAAATTGATTACGTACGTGCAAATCAGCGCAACAGAAATGAACAGAAAAGCTAAAATGATTCTATCTGTAGTCTAGACGGTTCTAAGAATACTTTTCTATTGTCCGCTAGATATCTTCTGGGCGACAATAGGCACTTAGGATAGCGATATATTCCGAACTTCATATCATACAATACGCCAAAGATTTTACTACAAAATACGACGCAGGTGAGATAAGAAGATGTTTTATCACGACGTTACGTTACGTACTTACATCGCACAATGTGTCACGTATCGCTAAGTGATACATTCGCGCCGGGGGCCACGGAGCTGACTCATACCTTTGACAAAAAAGTTATGGGATCGGTTACTAACTCAACCGCCGAGACACGGAACCATTAAGTAAAAAGTTTCCTTCAATGGTGTTACTACGTACCGGACAGATATAAAAGGTTTACTAGGTCAGCCAGCTTAGTATCTTTGGTTTTTTTTTCATTACAACATCCTTATGTTCGATTGTAAGGTGCTAATAGACTTGAGCATTCACTTTTAACAAAACATCGAGCATTTATTAATTTTCCCGAACTAATCAACGAACAGAGCCGAGCATAGACACAAACATCGCTTTGAACATTTTCACCTTTGTTGCGAACGCTCTAGTCCAGGGTTTCTCAAACTTTCGGCTCCACGAACCCCTGTTAAAATTTCCAGGAGACAACGAACCCCTAACTAATTAACCCCCCAAAGAAAATAATAAAACTGACTGACTGACTCAACGTGCCAAAAGATATATCTTTTTAATATTAATGTGATGGGTGTGCTTGTTTTATGCTCTCGTTCGTGACCGCAAACGGGTTACAAATCCAACCATCTTTAGCATTATCAACACCCGGAAAATACCTTTTCAGTCTGTCGGAGAGCTGAGAAAGATGCAGAACAATTTCAGCCCT
Source organism: Agrotis puta (assembly GCA_943136025.2). Lineage (NCBI taxonomy): Eukaryota > Metazoa > Arthropoda > Insecta > Lepidoptera > Noctuidae > Agrotis > Agrotis puta. The sequence continues at coordinate 5,629,453 of OW964168.2, forward strand.
TATTTCGGAACCATGGATAAGGCGTTCGTCGTGATAAAATTCATACAAAAGAGGAAAACATTCAACGATATTTGATCTGAAGCAGGGTTTATTATTATAACTGTGTGCCGCGCGCGCCTGCAAGTTATCAAGCCGCCATTACGTAAATCTTGTTGCAAACCCCCTGCCGTCGAATGGCGAAACCCAAGGGGTTCGCGTACACCCCGCTTTGAGAAACCCTGCTCTAGTCAATGGTCGTCTAAAATTCTTCATGAGATTGTCAGACTTGCACACCGTTTTCCCATTTTTTTTTTTTTTTTAGCGTGGTAAAATCATCAAATGAGTCCTCCCACCCAGGGCAGGGCGGGAGGGACTGTCAGACTTGTACTGACTAAAATCCACGGTGTCCTTCACTAGCCCTTTACGTACCGGGGTTACGGTAATGGGAAAGTCCCGCGACCCCGGCAGGCTATGGCCCTCTACAGGCCCCGTCATTATGCTGACACTCCTTGAGGCGCGCGTGGAACACAACGCGCCGTCGACCCGGGCATGGTCCATGGTCGGACAGCGAGTCGCCCATTACTCGCCGCCCGCATGCCCGCGCCTACGGTGGCCGGAGATCGTCTTGCGACGTCCGACGCCGTGGGCGTCCACCACTGCGGCTGGGGTGGAGGGAGGTCGCTGTCCTCCCCCTCACGCGGCTCGCCTCCTCCTTCGCGAGCATGACTGCTTCGCAGAAGGAGGCGACCGCTTCCCACTCCGTCTCGCCCCGCAGCATGGCCTCGACCAATGCCGGGCGCGAGAGGTCTCCGCCAATCGCCGTCGTGAGGACACGGCGGTGCTCTGCCCAAGCGGGGCAGTCCTGCACCGTATGCTCCACCGTGTCCTCCGGACGATCTTCGCAGTGGTGACACCCAGGCGTTTCCTCCCTCCTTATCAGACACAGGAACCTCCCGAAACATCCGTGTCCGGTGAGGACCTGCGTCATGCGGTAGGTAAGGACGCCGTGACGCCTATCCAGCCACTCCTCAAGGAGGGGTCTTACCGCCGCGATTGCGGCGTGCCCGAACTTCGGTTGCGACAGTCGCTCTCTCCATACTGCCCTGAGATCGCGCCGGAGCTCTTCCCGCCGCGCCTCGACTTGTCGAGGCAGCGGGGATTCGCCCCGGCGCTGCGCCTCCACGCGCCATTCATAGACGCGCTGGAGGGCAGTCGCCTCCAGATCCCAGGGCAGCAATCCGGCAAGGAGGTTGGCCGATTCGCCGGCGATCGTGCGGTATCCCCGGATCATCCGGATACCGTTTTCCCATAGCAGCAGGCAGAAACTACTAAGTTATACTTATGTGGAGCAAGGTACTGTCTGATAAATCTTTCGTATTCAGCAACATAACTTTATCTTTCACATAATTACGATCAATGCCAATTAAAAATATTTCCGCCAATCGCATACTACACTCGTTCATCGCTCTTAGGCATTACCTACCCCCTTCTACTGACCTAATTGTTGGCTGATATGGCTGTATAACAGCCAAAGTGGCTATAAATGCAAGAAACTAGGTTAAATATCGATGTAGTCTAAACAGTCTCGTAAAGACGTGAGGAACTTACCTAAATTGCTTCTTTAGCTATCAATCACATTGAGCCTTAGACATTAAGTTTTAATGTAGCACTTTCATTTATGGATTGAAATGTAAATTTTATCAATAAACTCAAAATTGTAAAACCAAAATAATTACTAGACTACTACTTACACATCAACAATAATAATTAATAATAGAGATTACTGACCTCATTTTAATGTAAGTAAATGAAAATAAATACAAAAAACAGTGGCTAAAATATGTAGATAATATAAAAAAAATATGCTTATAGCAATTTTTTATTACATATTTTAGGGACTTTATTGCATATTTCAGGAATTTATGTTGCATATTTATATGCATATTTCGACTATTATAAGTTGCATACATGTTGTTTTCGATATTTGTTTCGGAACAGAATGAGGGTCATTTTAATTAGAGGCTTACGCAAATATGTCGATAAAAACGGTGACTCAAAGGTATTCAACGTTCACCGGAAAACTGGATAGAGAGTAGTGGCATGGTGGACCTCAGCACAACGTTTATGTGATTTAATATGCACCATCACCTTCTGTACCTTTCTTCTTGTCCTTTATCTCTCTGGATAAAAAAAAAACGTGATAATATTGAAAATATTAATAACTGAACTGCTTATATGTTACTGCATATTTATTACAGCAACTATATGTTTCTTTTTTTTCAGTTTTTCGTTTGATATTCTTTTCTATTTTACGTGCACCTGCCATTTTATCACTCCGGTATCCTTTTTTGACTAATATAGAATGCCTCAGGCATTAAGTCCACCTATGTCCCACTTGCACACATATAAAGTGTTAAACTGCTTTACAACCTTTTCTAACCTATTCTACATGTTGATTAGAATGTTATTAAATTAATCTATCAATACGAACAAACCACGCGAGGCCCTCGTTTAATTCTATCAGCCATCATATCCGCTCCCCTTAATAATATATCACGTATTTGGTTGGCTATTTTATTAAAATGGCGTTCCCACCCACACGTGGTACGTGGTGGCCGGCCTCTCATCAACTTACTAATAGCTTTCTTTACACAGCCCCGATAATGTCCGACACTATTTTATTTGATCGTATAGTGAAATAACGTGTTTCGTTCATAATATCTGGTCAATTATGTGCTTTTTATCTTTTTGTAATAAAAGGAGATTGTAATATAGGTCAGGAGGTCGTTAATCACTGCAGGTGTTTCTGTTTTTTTTTTTAAGTATTGGTGTTGTTACGGATGGTTTCCAGTGTATTTATTTAAGTCTGGGGTCGCGGGATTGTCTAAACAGTGTAACGCGGCTCTGGAACGCAAGGAGGAAGCGTATGAACAGGATACAGTGTGGTTTTAAGACTTTACGAGTCTTCCGCTCTACGAAGGGCCACAGGACTTATTGGATGATTTTCCACCCCAAAAACATGTATTCTAAGTGATTGCATTTTCGGATTGCAACACTATAAACAGTAAATGTCTCAATAAACTTCTGAACGTTCAAAGTTAGTTCAGGATTTGTAAGCCACAAATAGTGCCTAACCGCGTAGCGGGCGGTTATTTGCTACGACGTCGAAGCCGGGCGTAGGCGCTATGCCTTTACGTCAGCTACGCCGTAGCAACAGTGATTTAGTACTCAAAATATACGAAGGCAAAATCTAACGCTGATAGTAACTTTCGTAGTCACAATGTCATACAATGACGAATGAAGTTTCTTTATTTCTTGTACGGAGGCACTTTATTTTCCCCTTTGTATACCAACAAATAATTTATTCTTTTATTCTAAAACAAAGCCTTACATTTAGGTGTCGATAGTGGCTGCGTCATCATGCCGCTACGTTTACTGGCAACGCAGTTCCCTCGAGTATTTGTTCGTGAAGGAGCCTTACCTCGCTTGCGTTGTGACGACCCTAATAGCTCGAGATATAACTACGAAGTTGTATGCGATGAATAACAAGATAGTCACTGAGAGGGGCTCGCACCTTGATATCAGGCTGCCGAGTATATCACATGCGCTGGCTAGAAGTCCGAGGAAGCTTCGTGGTGCCTGCAAACTGCCACCTCCGACAACCGTACAGCCTGTACCGCCTGAAAAACGACCCAGTGAGTATGATCTTACACTAGAGCTATACTAACGGAAAATTCCGCTACTAAGCTATTTTACTAAAAAAAAAATAGTCCGAAGGAAGGAAATCAAAAATTTGACCCGATTTTTTTCTTTTGTTACGTAACCCAAAATTGACGAAGATACAACGCTTCTAAAAATCACAAAACGTCACTCGGGCGGTATAATTTTAGAGGCGTTATGACGTCACAAGCCCCCACTCCCGAATAACGAAGCGTTTTATCTTTGTCGTTATTCATTGATTTAAAAAAAAACAATAAATACGTGTTCATTCTTTTTCAATACTCTGACCCACAAAAATTTTCAATTATTTATGCAGTAAACTACTATATTATCGCATTTATTATACGAACATTAAAGACTATTTTCGCGAAAATCAACAGGAAATACCGTTAGTGTTGCCTGGCTTAGATAGACAACATAAAACTTATTAAGAACGAACATTGTTAGATCCCATTAATTTTCAGCCTCCATAGTGTAAGATGAACTTTTTTTTTTATAAGAAGGACAATTTTAATAGTATGATAATTAGGTTAGATTGGCAGATGCAGAAATGTGTTTTGTCAAAACACTTACGTCTATTAATAAAGCAAAATATTCTACTACTTTCTTTTTGGTTAGATTTAACACCGCAGGTATCCAAACTTAAAGCCAGGATAAGTTTTTTATAAATGATTTTGCCGTGGCATAAACCCAGCTCATAAAACTCTAGACGTAGAGGTGCTACAAAACCGCTACGAAACCGCTACGGTGCTACGAAGTCTCTACGATTGCATAAATTCTTTATGACAGCCGGCTCTAGAAGCTGCAACTGTACATTAATTTGATACTTTAGTGTGGAGTCTTATCAAGGCTTGCAAGACCTCCTGGTGCTCTTAAAGAGTTTGCAAAGTTGTTTGTTTAATGCATGCTAAGTGGAAAAGACAACAGACTGGTTGTTGTTGCGGAAAGATTTCTTTTACAAACATTTAGTTTCTTCTAGCATTTAAGTCTGGTGTTTCTTACAAAAAATGTTGATTAAACTTACCTCCGACTGTTGATCCGAAATGCTTACCATTATTTTGTTAAAAACTTCAATCTTGTAACTGACAATCGTCCTTGATATTGGTAAATTGAGTTAGACTTGAAACTGACTATCAGGAACTGTTGAACTTCTCGTGCCAGCGACTGTATAAACAGACAAGTGCGATATTGTCTGATCGAGTGGAACGGACTGTTTGACTGACAAAGGCCTATAAAAAAATAAGATGATAATTTCCCACTAGGTTTTTTTTTTTTTGTCTGAAATAGTTCTCGCCCCGCAGTCGTCTTGAGTTGACAGCACTTTCATAAGCCCCTTCGTAAACAAGGCGACGCAAGTCTCCGAAACCTTACGACTTTGCTATCCATTGACGCGGGCCTGTGTTAGAATCTCTATGAATTTGTATTGCGATAGTCGCCTGGATACCTAAGTCGTAAGGTATTGGAGATTTGCGACGCCTTGTGTATGACGGGGCAAACAGTACCTGTTTTTTGTTTTCGGGGAGAAATCTTTAAAAGGCTCCTGGTCTTTGGGGACGTTGGTGTGGAATTTGTATGAGTACCTCACTAAAACCACCCCGGTGACCATCAGCACATGGAGGAGGGAACCGACTCCTCCAAGACCTGGGCTAACAGTACCTAGAAACTAAAATACCTTCCCTTCACAGATTGCTGGATCCGTGACACAGAGCCTCTGCCTGTGGCAGTGAAACGCAACTGTAATTCCACATACCACGGAGGCGACGAGGAGTTGATGCCTTTAGCAGCCCACGAAGCTCCGGCTGCTTCGTCTGACGACCTGTCAGTAGCTGACAGTTGTCCTGACACGTCATCCAAGTACCATAGTTGCGAAGCAGTCGAAACTGATGATGAACTTCGGCATTAGCACTGAGAAACTAGTGAATTAAAGTTTGATTCTCGTATCCGCATGCGGTTGGCTCTCGTGCCCGCATGCGGTTTTCTTCCCGTGCCCGCATGCGGTTGCCCGAAACTGTTCTTTTCTCAGATCTCTCGCTATGGATGTTTGATTGCAATAGATAATTAAAGAAAGGTAAAACCGATCGGGTAAGATGCGAAACCGCATGCGGTTATTGTTGTCATTGTGAATGCTAGTTGTTACGTGAAGTTGACAATGTAAAGATCGTAGGACTATCTTAAAATGTTTTCGCGGCTCTGGAACGCAAAGAGCAACTTAATGAATAGGTTGGGTCTAGAGTGGGAGGCCTCATTTGATGTTTTTCCAATCATAAAAAAATATTAACCGCGTGTGTCAGAGGTTGATTTGTGGTGAAGAAGCTAAGTATGAGAACAATGTTTGTAAAGTTATTGTTAATGTATTAATTATATCCATGCTTATATTTTTGTTTAAAGGGATTTCTATTAAGATTGACAAAAAATGTATATGTTATGTATATGATATGTGTATGTTATCTATTAAATGTTTTAACTTCAGTTTGAACAATACAGTTATGCCCACAGAAATCTTAATAATAAGGTAATAGAAATGCTATAGTACTACATTTTACAGCGGGACGAGTGTCGCCGGGTCACAGCTACCACCACATAAACAAACAATAGATACACAATAACGCCTACATAATTATGCACTTTGCATTGCTGCAACAAAACCAAACCTTTTTGCGATGACATTACGCAACATTTTCTAAAAACGTATAATCTCAGGTCACGTGACTCCTGCAGCCAATAAAAAACGTGTGCGAAAAGCAGAAAATGATATCGCGCGCTCACTCTCACGTAGGAATAGTGCAGTGCAAGTGCAAACTACTACGAGCTCATGTCGATAAATTATAATTTTCCGTTGAGTGTTAATCGCCAAGGAATCTAGCAACAATAGATAACTAATTTTATTGAAAGGGATTCAATAAAACAATAAGTGTAAGTAGATACATTTAGTTTATAATATAGTTAAATCTCAAAGGCTCTCCAATACTTCACCTTATGGAAAAAAAAGCAATGACCAAATAGGACGGACTATGTACGAACTTAGATAAAAGTGGGGAGGTAGCTAGTTTAGTGGTGGACTACAAATACTTAATAAACTAATTTTAAAATAACATAATTGAAATTGTTTAAGTTTTATATAAATAACAATACATAAATATGTAAGAATATTAATTATATACTATAAATAAATATAAATACATACCTAATATGGGTCACATTGAACAATTATTAAGCAAATAATTTGTAAAATTGAAAAAGTATGGGACTTCTACCTTATTTTGATTTTGAAAACTGAAAATACATCTCATATTTAAACATTTAACATAAAACCATAATGTTTTCCAATTTGGTAAAACTAAGAATCAAACTGAACGTAATTAATTTATCGATACAGAATAGTAGTGGCAAGTCACTAAATTGCGGCCAACTCATGCGGCTTGTACCAAGAATTGTTTATTGCGCCGCGAGAATGCAAGTCCGCATGACTATAATTCCATTGCTGCTTTAAGCAGTTGTAATAGTAGACATGGACAAGCTTAAGCATTGATGGTTATTGAATTGACAAAAAAAACGTTTTTCGTGATAGATCGTTGTAGCGGTGGTAAAAATATTTGATTTGTTTATATTTACTAAAAACGACAATATTTCAAAAATTAAGTACTTACATATGAAATGTTATTCCTTTATTTATTAAGTTACAAGTTTTGGACGAGTTTCCGCAGTTGGATACGCTGCAAAACACCATGATTACCTCTCCGCGTCTCAAATAACACAAGTAACCGCAACAAACGCTCCTCGTGCACTTGTGACCTACCATACATATGCGCGGCGACAAGGTCACGCGTCTATGCGACTTCTATTGCCTTATTATTAAGATTTCTGTGGTTATGCCCGTTTTTCAATATAAAATGTAAATGTATCATTGTACTCTTTGATGTTTCATTGTGATATTCATAAATGTCGAAGACAAAATAAACTCTGTTCAGTAAAATTGAATAGTTTTCCTTGTTTTTATTATTTCAGTCAACCTACAAAGAAAACCCTGTTTCCAGACGAAAATGGTAGTAGATAAACAAACACGCAACCATTTACCGTAACGCATACATAATGCATACCTGCCTGTATAATCCTACTCATATTATAAACGTGAAACTTTGTTTGGATGGATGTTTGTTACTCTTTAACACAAAAACTACTGAATGGATTTAGATGAAATTTGGTACACAGATAGTTTATAATGTGGATTAATATATAGGATAGTTTTTATCTCGATTCTCGTGGAATAATGTTGCTCGTATTACTAATGAAGTTCCTTTCCATCTTCAGTTAAAACACATCGTATAGAAAATGAATAAAACCTTTTCCCAGAACGATTTAAATTCCTGCAGACTCATTGTCAAAGCAGTTGCATTTGCATAGCCATTACCTTCAGCACTTATTCACATGAACGATATGGTAAGTAAGTATAAAGGTGCATTTTGCGATTTCATTCCTAATGACAGGAGGGTAGGTTTACTTCAGAAGGGCGGTATAGAAATGGCTTCATTATAAGTGGACACCGACGCCTCCCTCCTCTGTTCCACTCCCTCCCCCCACGATGTCCAATCAATCAGTTGAACCAATCCAGTTATCACGACAATGCACACAACTTCGCGGATATTAAGCCAACCGTTGACATTGAAATAGTGGCAGAAATATTATTTTTGTCTGAGGAATTATATATTTTTTGTGGGATTTGAATGATGTCAAAAATACTGGCGCAGTTACAGGCAATAACGTAACTTTTTCTAACTAAAATTATTGTTTCTACGCTAATAGGCCGCTACGTTAATAAAAAGTTCGCACAGTCCATCCAAAGTTGTCTGGAAGATATCGCCATTAGTGTTAAGACCGCCATTGTCACCATAGAATTAGCAGTGATTATAACAGTTGTGTAACAATTTTGGTGTACAATAAAGTGTATTCTATCTATAACAATCGAAATTGTTCCAAAATACATTGTACGTTTACCGTATAGTCGCGGGACTGTCTCATGTGGTAACCGTGACCCTGGAACTTAAAGGGCTATTGTAGGATCACCGTAGATTTTAGTCAGTACAAGTCTGACGATCCCTCTCGTCCCGCCCTGGATGGGAGGACTCATTTGAAGATTTACCACGACAAAAAAAAAAAACGTGTTCGTAGAAACGTAAACCATTACAGTACGAGAAAATTGCTTTTGAATTTAGCTGTGTATACATTTTAATAAAGCTACAATCTACATACTCGTAAGTCGTCGTAAGTATTACAATCGATTACTTAGAGAAGCAACTAGATAAATGTCTTTCATAGCAAGCTCTAAAATTAGCATTTGGCAAGTGAAATGCAAGCAAACATTCACAAAAAGAAAAAAAAACATTAGTGGAGATATCGAGAGCCCAAACGCAAACAACGTCTTGGTCCCTGACGGGATAAGTTATAGTTATGATTCGAACCAAACAGTGCAGCACTGTGCCAAATCACTAATTGGAACTCGTTTTCACATAAACTTCTCAGCGCCAAGCGGAAGAAGTAGAGCATAAACTTGGTGTCCAAGCAATAACTAAATCATGTGAGTTCGTAGGTTTAATTTAACGTGTGTAACCAGCAAAAGCTCGGCTTGGTCATGTATGAGGGATTCTCATAAAGTGTAATTGATGATGAGTTTATAAATTACAAGTTATGAGACGTCAATAAAGAAATTTCGCTTACACTAATAACAGTGTTCTAAATTCTATTCGTAGTTGTATCCATTTACGAGGACAGTACATCTTGTTTCTTAAAATTATCACTCAAACGTGACAAAAATCCAAATAGGAATATAGGCATCTTAAAGTAAGTACTAAATTAAACGACATGATGGCCCTTGTAGCAGAACTACTAACCAGAACAAATTGGTCCACTGCTCAAAATAGATGCACATAAAGTTTCAGTATAAAACGAGTAGGATATCGGAATCAATATTGCAAGCTTGTGCACCACAGCCGTCTAACTAGTTTTGTAAAGTGTACTTGCGTTGTCCAACGAAGTTCGCGCAACGAGTTAAATGGGTCTTAAACTATCTTTGAAGTATAAGTTCACGCAACAGATAGATATAAAATAAATTGAAACTTTGATCTACTTAAAACTTCGCAGCTCAAAAAGTTGTTGGTTTAAAATACCTACGGTAGATAGGTAGTTAAAATGAAATGGGTATAACTGTACACCGTTTTCTAATCCTCTACCATCTGCGGAATAAAACACGTTTGCTGGAGTCGTTTGGCTCTGGACCTGGGCCGTGATGCCAGCAAAAGCAGCAGATATCTGTCACGGTCTGCCAAACACTCCCAGCCGCAGATGCTGGTCTTGTAGCCAAATGAACCTCATCTAACTGAGCTGGAAGCGTGTTGGCGTCGCTTTTTGGCGGCATCATCTAGAGTGGGTGAACAATACACGTTTCAAATGTTAATTAGCTTTACTTTGTCTCTGACATTTATAACTCCAACGGTCGTAGGTAACTTCAGTGTTATTCAAGATTGTTGCGGTTAGGTCACGAAAACAAATAGTTGTGCGTGTAAATACAATTAAAAAGGCAGGTAATGCATGCATTCATTTTAATCACATGCTTAATAAACACGCGTGTAAGTCGGTGGTAACCGTGCTCGAGCTTTTAGATTAATGCAGACATAATTTTACTAATGCTGTGGTACAGTGACGCGGTGCATAAAATATTACAGGCACGTGCCCATTATTTTCTTTCACTGAACCGTAAAGAGACACTCTCCCCGTGTTGATGACGTAACTCTGAGTGTATCGATAATCCTCTGTATCTGATGGGATGTCATGTACACTTGGAAATACAGATGAGCAATTTATAGTATAATTCTAGTTATAATTCTGTTTTAATTTTTAGTACATTGTTGAAAAGATTTAAGCAGTCTGGATTATATTTTCTTGTAGACTATTGGACTTGCTTTTACCTTCACAGTTTTTATAAAATCTTCGCCATTGACGCAGTCAGATTTTTATGACCTTTCATTATACAAAAAAACGACGGGTTGCACTCTGGGAGTGCCGGCAGTAGTGAAAACTTCAATAGTAATAAACACACACGAACATTCGCGCAAGCGCCCTGCGCAGTCTTGCGAATTTTCGATCAGGTCACGTGTCCTGACGCGAGTTTAACATTTTTTACCCATTCCAAAAAAAGTGCACAACGCCGCTAAAGAAGTTTTCACTTAAAAAAAAATACTCTATTCAGTTTAGCGCGCACATATAACTAAATCGCCCCGTTTAATAACAATACAAGCGGTCACGCGGACCGCCACTTGTCCGGCAATGTGTCATATTTGTTGTACTTACATACGATTTAGCTAACGCCAGCAGAACCCGTGTCTACGTACCTAGTGATTAAAATTAAATACTAAACAATCGGGGAGCAAGGTTACACGGCTAAGTTATGGCATAATTACAGACTGGAGGGCCTGATTGATGGAATAGCTAACAGACTCTGTTGAGTAATTACAACAGCAAACTTACTGATGTATGAAATCACATTCTATTTTAGTCAGGTGTTCCATATTTCCTTTGCGCAACGTACTTATTTGAGTATTGCACATACATTCAAACTAGTTAATATACTAGTGAATTTACAAAGAAACTGAACCAATACTACTTAATTCCGCAATAGATGCGATGTCTGCACGAAACTATTAAATTAATAAAATAAATTTATTTCAGGCAAGATACCCATACAAACAAAATTAAGCTGCTCCATGAGTGTGTGAGCTGACATGTCTATTATATTAGCTATATCATCCAGTCGACTTTGGTATTGCTTTGCCGCGACCGTAATTTTACGGAAAGTTTGGCAAAGACTACAAACGTTATAGAGATCGCGATATTTCGATATTCGCCGTTCACTCGCATGAAAAGTAGGTAAAGCAAACTTGTTAAAGCTTTGCAAACGTGGGCTTACCCTCCAAAACGATCGATTTAACTTTAGGTACCACCGCGCACATAAACCGCCTAGATCAAAGTTTAGCAATTACGATACTTACCACGCTTACCACCTACGTCATTTTCTTGTCCAAAATAAGAGATTTGGGTAAACGGCTATTTCATTATGAGTAATACATTTTCAGAAGTAAATAAAATGCCAACTGGGGTACCTACTTCTTAAGCGGCCTTTTCATGATTGATGAATGAGCAAACGGCTCGGTATGTTGCTGAATGCCTCCTAGTCAGTGCTTTCTTAGAGGTGAATATCTCAGGAAACCGTCTATAATAACTTGAACATGTGCTTGTTTTAAACTAAGTCACCGTTGCGTCATTAACTTTTAATTAGATTGAATCGCGAAGTTTTCCCCGCGGGACATTCTTTGGATAGCAGTTTAAAATAAGCGAACAAGGCGTTTAATTAATGCTAACATAATATCTTTCCTATGGGCTGTTAGCTTTACTAACATAGATGCTAATATTAAACGATGTTCCTAAATAATTTTATAAACAGTAGATACTATTGTATCGCGTGACTGTAAGTATCATATCATGTTACAAACAACTGAAATTAAACGAGAAGTGTTTCAAATTAAAAGGTAATAACTATTACTCATACACTTAATTATAATTTCACCACTTTTGGCTCAGATAACCTACCCATGTAAAAGTTTTAACGTATTTCTTTATTTAGAAAATTCTTCAGCTTTTCTTTTAGAACTGTTTTAATGGCTTCAATTACTTTTAAAAGGTCAGCTGCATAGTTATTTTAAGTTGTTTGAAACTTACCTGGTTTGGTTATTTCACCTAGCTTGTTATAGAAATTACAAAACATGCATCAACATTGTAATGTTTTGCAAAAGTTGTAAGGCTTTTGTTTTTCATCGTTGTAAAATCATCAAATGAGTCCTCCCACCCAGGGCAGGACGGGAGGGACTGTCAGACTTGATTGACTAAAATCCACGGTGTCCTTCAATAGCCCTTTACGTACCGGGGTCACGGTAATTCGTGAGTCCCGAGACCAAAGTTGTATGCCTTAGAAACTAAAATGTTTGCTTAAAACTGCTTGTATATTTTTAACATTGCATGTAAGACATTGTTATTAAAACATTGTTTAAATGGCATTCAAGAGTAAGTGCTACAAATTTCGTAAATATCATCACCATTGGGTTAAAGCTTTTAAAGTAGGTACTTAAGACACTAATACTTTAATTTTAGTCCCGGCTTCCCTCGCTAAGTACGTGTGCCCATTATTAGCTTCATAATTAAAATAAGTTAAGGACAAACTTAACAAAAATATAGCCATGGAAACTTTGTAGATTCATTTTGACTTATAAAAGTGGTTTAGCGAAATCATTTTCCAAACCGAGCGAAGGTAAAAATGTTTCCTTATGACCCATGTAAGTTTCTAAAGTGAAAGTACTTTATTTAATGGGGTATTCAACCCTATTCAGTAGGGAACAGAAACCTTCTGCACTTAATTTATTATAATTGCCTAAGTAGGTCTTTGTACTGAAATAGAAAACACACAGTAGAATTGTGTTTCTTGACATTTTCGCCTTTAAAATTGCTGTGCTCCAGATATTTAAGACAACAATTTATAATCCGGCCGCTATTTCCTAACACCTGTGAAATGGTAAAGTTTCTGAACAAAAATATTAAGTTTTCGTGAATTAATCGAATGGAAATTCACACGACTGGGTAACGAACTACTTTTAATCAATATTTATGGGTTTGTTTACTTGTAATGTAATCTAATCAGAGCCGACAAACGGCGACAATGGTGTTATAGTGGCTCGTCCATCTTTCTTTATCTAAGTAAATGAGGGGGTGACCTTACAGCATAAAGGTGACTCAACAAAGTGATAGTGAGAGATACGATCTGATCACCTGCAGGCCAGCGTGGTCAAGGCTGACCTGGCCTGGCACTCGCGATGCTTTCTTATCCACAACCGCTACGCCGCACTATTCTTGAGCATTACATGCGATTACCCACCATTTCAAGCGTTATCTGATGGCCTATGGCGTAGCTAACAAAAGACCTCTGAATAAGGTTGGAGTAAGATCGATATGCTTGACCGTCTGATCCAATATGGGAAAGGTTCTAGCGTAAATTAAACACGCTAATGAAACATTTGTACTTTGCACTCGTTTTTACTGAATTTTTGAATGAGAAAACCTACCAGGTTTTCTAGTTAAAACACATGTTAATAATAAAATACGCTTTTTGCAATTTGCCTGACCACAAATACCTGATATTTCCTTATCTACAATATTATAAAGAGGAAAGATTTGTTTTTTTTTATGTATATGTGTATGTTTGTAATGAATAAAAACTACTGTTCTGATTTCTAAAATTTTTAACTATTAGAAAGCTATATTTACTCTGAGTAACATAGGCCACCCGTGGAAAGCCGGGATGGACTTTTAGTAAAACATAATATATAAGTGTAGGTGTACATACATGCAACCCAATATACCAAAACATATATTTCGATTTGGTTCATTCCACTTTGGCCAGGTTTTATTTCAGGAGGCAGACTTTTAGGAGTACTTTATTTTTACCGATGGCCTTATACCGAACACCAAAACATATAGGTAATAGGTACGAGCACAAGTTTACGACAAAGGTATTAAATAGCCCTGAACCTCGATATGTGCTTCAATGAAAGCATTTTATGGCTACAATGTAAATGTCTGGTTGGCAACATGATAGTTGCGAATTTGTCATGATTGTTATGTGGTATTGTGCAGTGGATATGAAATGCGAGACTGCGTCGTCGCTGCAAGGTCCCGCATCTTGTCACTTTGGACACGTGCCAGACGCTAATCGTCGCGTCGCGCGGTTATACATTAAATCTCGAGAGTAAACTCTATTTATTTGTTTTATGAAAATAGATGAAAAATACATGTTTTTTCAGAAAGTAATATTTATAAATTAGTATCAATCCTATAAATTCAATATATTGTAGGTGCGAAATCTTTTGTTTATCTACTACCGAACGAAACGAAACTAACGAAATGCAAAATACCATTTCAATATCTTCATAAAGAAACTTCAAATAGAAGGTTTATAAGTATATTTTCTAAAACTTTACAATCTCTCACCGTTACCGCCTAACGTTTAACTTTCCCATGATTTATAGAGCAATTCTTGCTGAAAAAAGTCTGGACCGCTGCCGGCGCTCGCCACTCGTGTCAATACTACTCCGTTATACAAGTAGCTTCAGATTGAGGGTAAGAAATAATGTCACCAACACAACCTTAGCAACTCCGCTAGAACATTTTGTACTATTGTGCAACAATAACATTAAGTGATACATACTAATAATTGCAAGAATACATTTCCGTACAAGTTTGGGAGCTTCGCAACAAATCACTTGATTTCACACTCGATAAACGATATAATTGACAGGCTGCGGCTATCGGACCAGTTGATGTCGTACAATAATTTTATTGATAATATCCAAGTAGGTAGTAGCGAGATGGGAGTAAGGGTTGAAGCGGGTGGCGGGCGGCGGGGGCGGGCGCAGGGCGCGTGCGTGCGGCGACGCCGCGCCCGTCTCGCGCGAGAGCGGCCAGTGTCGTGCCGCGCGGCGCCGCGCTCCATCGCTGCCGAGCGCCGTGTGCGCCTCCTCACGCGTCCAAGCTCTACTATGCGACTCGCGTGCCGCGCTCACTCGTGTTGTGGTGCTTTATGATGGTACGGCATGAGACTGCCAGATATGCGGACGTTCCGTGACAGACGTGCTGCTGAACTCACCACCGCCACAAGTGGGCGGAGAGACGGGACGCGTCCTAGGCTGCTCAGGTGAGCGGCCCTTCGCATCTCACGCCGTTGCACGCTGACTAAAGACGCTGCGATCTCGGGGTCGATAAGGCACTTTGCTGGCTAGACTCGAATGCAAGGTATATTGTAAGTTTAACGTAAATTCTTTGCTACGAAATGCGTAGACAGTGCTACGCACAGCGCTACGACTCGTAGCGCCATATGGCAATTTTAAGAGTGGTTGTTCTTAGATGATATCTTTCCAATTTTTAT
The DNA here is from genome assembly GCA_943136025.2 of Agrotis puta. Classification (NCBI taxonomy): domain Eukaryota; kingdom Metazoa; phylum Arthropoda; class Insecta; order Lepidoptera; family Noctuidae; genus Agrotis; species Agrotis puta. The sequence continues at coordinate 5,645,171 of OW964168.2, forward strand.
AAAAATACTGCCCCTTATTTCCTTTGTTGTTATCCCCCTATTATGTTTATATGTATTTGAAGACAACATTTAACTTCGTGCATCTTGTTTTCCAATCGAAAAGAGACACATACGTTACTCACTGAAAATGTCAGATATTGATGAGCAATCTTACTGTCAACGATAAGTAATGCTACTAACAACAAGCCGAGAGGGAAACAGCCGCGTCTAGATCTGTCTGGAAGTATAAATTGTACACATATTGCCACACACGTAATTTGCCCAAACTTGGCAACGTAACTACTATCGTATACCTATCGATGTCATTGAATGTCCAATAAATGTAAATAAACAACTCGTAGCAACGTCTTCACGTTCCGTAACAGCTAATTTCCGAATGAATTTGATGCAAAGTTACGAATCTTAAAAGCGTATTTATGTCTTTTTTCTTTTTCATTCACTGTATTTTGTTTGTTCACGTTTCTAAATGCGATGGGAGCTTGCAAGTCAATAAATTGCTCGAGGCATATTTGTAGGGCGATGAGTCGTGACTCTTGAGTCGTCACGCAATATCGGGGGTATAGCATATCTTGGAGGCGGAAGGCTTCGAGCCAGCGCCATCAATCTTTAGGCTCGGAAAACGACAGCTCGTACACAAGAAGTAATGGTGATTGAATACATATATTATTCTTTCGATATATAAACTGGGGTTATATATATAGTACATACTCATCCATCACAGAATATAGTGAACAGATATTAAAAAAAATATTAAAATAAGGCTTGAAGATAGAACAGTCAGGTGCAAAAGTGAATTGACATGTTGCAACGTCTCATAAGAGACTTGCATGACCGGGTCTTGTTATTTATAGCTTATTCTTTACCTTTTAGGGCCGCAGTATCTTTTTAAGTCGTCCTGCGATCCTTTTTTACAAAATCCATGTATAATATTTAAAGAATGCTTCGTAGACTATAAGTTGTCTGTCCTATGAAGTGCGATCATGATTGTTTATTTTTCTTTATCTTCAAATCTTTCTTCCGTTTACCTTAAACAAAATCATTTACGGCAAGGTAACGATTTTGTTTATATTAGAACTTGAGGTAGCTGTATATACAATAGGTAGATATATCAAAGATATACAAAGGTGTATGAAAGGTCCCACAGGGCTTTGTCTATTATATCGGTCAACTGGATTGACAGATTGAAGGGAAATTGATTTACATCAATTTCTACATACGTTACATCTATCTATGTCTATCTGCTACTAAGTAGGTCTGCCTATAACACGAGAATTATGTCATAATTTATGGTTTTTTTTTCATATCCAGAAGAACTTTTTCTGAATTTGTTCAATTTTGATTTGCTACATTCAAGCGGTATTTTAAGAGTTTTTAAAAAAAAAAATAATGGTTGTATACAAAACTATCTATTGCTGACAGCTGTTTGAGGCGTGCGTGGAACACGACACACCCTTGACCCGAGCATGCTCATGATTGGACGACGAGTCACCCATTACTCGTCGTCCGTATGCCCTACTACCTAACCCTGCTCTCATTTCTATTCAAGGTCCTCAGAGTAGCCAGCCACAAATTCACGACAGCAAAATAAAAATACATTAACTCAGCGGGAATCTAAGAGGCTATTAATTTACGAAAAATGCAATAAAAATTGCATTTCTTATTTCTGTATAGGTCGGCAGTTATGTGTAAGAAGATATTGTGGATGTAGGCGGCGAGACGGTCGCGACAAGCCGTCGCCACGGCTGATGCCAGTGCCAGCCTGCACTCACACCATCGCATAACGACATGTATTGTATACAAATAGGTACATCGCCTATAAATTATTTGAGAACAACTCTCTCACACATAAACCAATTGTTTATTTAGCTCTAGTGTTCTCCACTGAGGATGCTTTCTCAGAAGCATACCTACTGCTTTTTTATATTTTCAGAATGAGGTACGTTAACATATCATAAAATCACGCCAGTGATAGACAGGCTTATTTGTAAAACATTAACAACCTTTCATGGGCTGAAGGGTACTAATGATTATGAACAACTTTTACTATGAAACAACTCTGAAAGATCAGAAAAAGATTGAGGTGTTTCACACAGATTGGAACATTTTTCCGTTAACAATGTATGATAAACCTAGGTTGATTTCATAGTAATAGTTGTTTACAACCATAACTACTTTCAGCCCATTTTAGGTCGTTAATGTTATATAAATAACCCTGTATAAAGCAGTAGAGTGTGCAGAAGATAAAAGTGCAATAAATGTGGATGTAAAACTTTTGCCCACGGGGCAGAAACTATAGAACACCATTTACTACGACGAACTCCTTTAACCATATCCACGTTCACCCGACCTTTCTGAAGAACCGCACTAATAAGGTCAGTGTAGGTCTGCCCAGGGCATCCACCTCAGTTCCCACTCAAATTTTGTTTGCTTCGGCAGTACATATACTTAAATTGGACCGATACAGAGAAGATTAGCATGGCCCCCGCGCAATGATTACACGCAAAATCATGAAGAGTTTCACATTTTTACACTTTAGAGGGCCAAAGTCTGCCGGGGTCGCGGGATTTATGAATTACCGTGACCCTGGAACGTAATGGGCTATTGAAGAACACTGTGGATTTTAGTCAATACATCCCGACCTGTGTAAGAGGACTCATTTGATGAATTTACTACGTACCCCACGCTTGTGTTTGAATTGGTCGGTTAAATTGAAAATCGAAGAAAATTAGAAAAGTTTGTTTCATTTTCTTTTAATTTAAAAAGGGATATCAAAACCGAAGCTCAAAATAATGAATAATCACGAAAATATCCCGTAAGTGACAGATAAAACTTTCGAATTTGCCATGTTTATTATTTGTTTTGTTTTTCCGATATTTCGACACTACTGCATGTGCCATGATAATAATATTGTTATTGACCATGACATGGTCAATAACAATATTTATTTAAATAAAAGCTTACCTAAAGGAAAACTAAAGTAAATAAATAAATTCCGTGGATACATTGCAAAGCCAATTTCGTATAATATGTGTATTGGTTTTAGAAATGACATCTTATGGTGCTCTTGCCAGCAGTTGATAGTGATCTTGTATTGGAACATATTTTTCTTAAACCGATTTCTAGATATGGCAAGAGAGAAGAAAACTTAAAATAAGTGTTTTAGAAATGCCTAGATATGTTCATTATTTTTGTGAAGAGTAAAAAATTATTATTCCTGTAAAGCCTTTGTCAAACAGACAGGCGAGTCCGAAGCGATAACGAACCGTTACGAGACGTCAGTCCGATGGTTCGGTCACGCTATCGGATCGCTTTCGCTTTTCTATGTAACTGGATTCAAACAATTCCATACATTACAAATAAAAACGCCTCGCTTCGTATTCGCCGCGCCTGTCTGTTTGACAAAGGCTTAAATATTGTCTGTCTTATTTGTTCATTGGTCGCAAGCGCGATTGTTGTGCTTGAGGTTATGGTTGCTACTCGGGTTGGGCAGTGTTATCGGATTTTCTATCAAATTTTTCAGAACCGCGGAATCTGGACTTGCGCCTGTTCATGGCAAAAGGCTCACTTTTTATAAAATGCAAGTTATACATAACTGGCTACATGTGGCTGGGCAACAATAAATTATTAGGTACACTTCTGTCATACGTTTCGGTTATACAGATAATAATACAGCCATGTAAATAACGCCAGTAAATATTTAAGTATCACTGTAGGTATATAATTTTTTCGTCATTTTGTCGAAGTGTCGCTTCTGAGTAATTTAACTGCATTATGTTTTACGAAACCGTATGTTATTCAGACGTAAAAATACCTATTCGGTCGGCATCGTATTCGTTACCTACACGTATTGAACAAGCCAATAAAACATGCTGTTACTTGGGGCAAGGTGACCGAATCACGGATCGCGTTGCCAGAGAGATTTTTACTACGATCATATTTATTCACCACTAGCTTCCGCCCGCGACTCCGTCCGCGCGGATGTCGATCTTCGCGTGGATGGTTTATTTCTCCATTTTGAGTAACTCTGACAATGATATCTTATAAATATCTATTGGACCCAAATACGGCTAGGCCTATAATAATTAAGGAGATTCGCGGTTCTACAGAACAACGTCTATGAATAAAACTGAAAAATAAGATATTTTTTTCTACGTATTATTCCAGGATAAAAAGTATCCCATTTTATGCTCAGGATAATAAGGAATAATTATACCAAGTTTCATCGAAATCGAACCGTTAGTTTTCACGTGATGTCTGCACATACAGACAGACAGACAAAATTTTTTTTAATCACATATTTGGGTTTGGTATCGATCCAGCAACACCCCCCGCTATTTATTTTTTCAATATTTTCAATGTACAGAATTGACCCTTCTACAGATTTATTATATGTATAGACTAGCAGTTGCCAGAGACTTCACCCACGTATTTTTTATCGTGATAAATTCATCAAACGAGCCTTCCCACCCAGGGCGGGAAGGGAGGGACTTTCAGGCTCGTACTGACTAAAATCCACGGTGTCCTTCAATAGCCTTTTCTTTCCAGGTTCACAGTTATCTGACGATACAGTCCCGCTACCCAAAATAAGGCATGCCACATGTGCGATGTTTTCTTCTCCGTTTTGAAAGCAGTGGTAATGAAAAATATTATACAAAGTAATACTAAGTAATCGGAGCCTTTACCACTGGGTCTTTTCGAGTAACTTTCCATAAATGAGTCATCATCTTCCTGTCCTTATGTACTCCATTGTACTTAGGGTCGGCGCAACACGTTTTCCTCTTCCATTCTGCATTTTTATTTTATATCATTCCTCACTATCCATCCATCTTTTCTTTGGTCTTCTTTCCTTCTCCATCAATCTTTTTTCTCTTTTTATACATGCGTTTTATCCCTCTTCATCATATGTCTACCAAAGCAGACAAGTTCCTTTCAACCTTTCTGTAACAGGCGCCACTATATAAATGAGTGTTCAGAAACAAGTTATCTAACCGGAATCCCTACTCAATACAGAAACTCCGTTGAACATAGAAGTTCAGAGGGTACCTAAGTAATCTCATGTCAACTTTAACTTATGATTTGTGGCGGGTTTTGTAGAAGAGTTGACATACTTTTGCCTTTATCACGAATACATGGGTGCCTTGAAGAGTTTGATCAGCTGGATACAACATCATCTGTATCTGGTGTTTGAATGAGAACGAGGCAAATCGTAGCAGCTTGTACTCTGTAATTTTTGCCTACCCCCATGGTAAAAAGACGTAAGTTTAAGTTAGGTATAAACATCTATAGAGGACGCTGTTTCCGTGCCCAGAAAATCAAGACTGACTGACCTAACAGAAGGTTGACCTATGAATATTTAGAACAATAATTCATGCTTGATTAAACCAAAATATTTCTCGTAGGCATTTCTCACAATTTGTATACCCTAAAAACTCATAACTCCATAGAAATCGATTTTGAATGAACACCAGTTCGAATCACGACATTGATGGATCAGTGAGGCTAAATAAGTTATTACGTTATTTCTCATTGCTACGAAAAATGAGTTTTCATAAACCGTTCGTAAGTTTATAAAATACAAAACTCATTTTTCCCAAGATTCTTTTTTTTAATCCTTAGATCATAAATAAAATGACTACTATTAGTAGGAATGGATTTGTATTCGTCACACATGCAAAGAAAAACTGACACAGATGGTTTCTAATCTGTATTTTTTTTTAACGTTGCCCCCCCACACTAGGAATTTCTCGTGTGTAGGGTGCGTTTACAAACATAGAAAGTAGAAACTCACATACACAAATACCCAGACACGGAACAACTATTTGTAGGTCGTACAAATATTTATTCCGTGCGGGAATCTAACCCGCGACACGCTGCACAGCAGTCCAATCGCTTAGCCACTGCGCTAACCGTGCCGTCTAATGGGAAAAGATTACTTTTTGATCCCGGTAGTAAGATCCCGTGGGTAAATTACCGATTCCCATGCGGCTGAAGCCGGGAGCATAAACTATGACTAGTAGCTGTAGCTAGTAGATTATGAACAGATGTTATACACAATACCTAGTATTTTATTAATATATGCATCGTATCAAGTGCAAGTACCATGTCAAGCTCATACTTCAACTTCGTTTTATATCCCCTCAAAAATGTTAATCTCGCATAATGTTAGAACCGTCTAGACGATCGTAGACACACGTAAGTACGTATGATTGTAAAATTGTATTCAGAATATACGTATATTAAAGTCTTGCTGGCGTCAAATTTTAATGTAATTGTTAGTCATTTCTGATCAAAATAACTTACTGCTATAAAAATTGCACTATTTTATTTTTAAAAATATGGGTTTTGGTTTTGACTACGTAGGTAAATGAAACAATAAAGCGTCAAATATTTTTGTTACCCTTAACACGCCACAAAAATATTTCTAACTTATTGTTTAGAAAACTCTTCTGTTCTTTTGTTATGAGTAAATCTTCCCAACTTATACACAGCCATGAGTAAATCTCCCAAACTTACCCACATTCTGACAGCCTGCAAATAAACAGCTACTAAAGAACAATTTTCTCTGTTTTATGTGCACATGCCACGTCCACTTTGTTTCCTTGTGAGTCAGTGTTCAGTTTACATACTGCTATAACTGTTATATACAGGGGTGTAAATCTCAGTGTGCGAACTACGCACCCTGCCAGGACAGAACAACTTCTATTCAATGGAAAATTTCAACAATGTGGTCCAACTGAGTGGGACAACTATTTCAATAACCTACTGGGGCACAAGCCAGCTTTTAATTAACTCTGATGCTGGGCATAGTTATAATAGAAATACGGATAATAAAGCGACGGCACACCGTACGGACATGCCCTTACCGTAAATGTCGACGAAGGTAGAATGTTTTGCTTTCATTAGGGAGACTTCTATTTCATTGTTTTGGAACTTATTATAACGTTACAATACAATAGAATAGTTATTTGAGTTTCTTGTGCTTTTACTAGATTCATATTAAATTCCAAGAACAAATTCAACTCGTATTGGAATGGAAATGAATGTGTGGTTCTGTTCTGGAAAATTTAGTTTTTCATATCAATGGTTCGTATATTAAAAAATGTTATCATGATCTAGAGAAGGAATCGTTAATATTATCTTCAAACTGGACTGGTCATCGTTCATCGGTCAACATACCCGATGACATTTATCTTTCTCACCTCGTATCATATTGAAGAGCGGTTTCCCGAAACAGACGACCTTTACGGGTTCTCTTGTAATTATACAGCTGTGCCTAATCCTTGGGCGATTACAGTGAAACCGGTTGCGTAGTACACCCACCAGATCGGGTACGAGTGACTAGATTAGTGAAGATGGTGTGGTAGATAGTAGAATACGTAATGCATCGATACTGTGGACCTCAGCTCCGTGGGTACTTCGAAATCCTGATTAATGGTTTTCGTAGTACACTTCAAACTAAAACTTTTTTTTTTTAATTGAGTGTTGGGCAGACTATTCCAGATTGATGATAGTAGATTGATTATAGTTCAAACTTAGGTGTTTAAAAACTTTTTGGACACCTAATTTTGACAGTCCCTCCCGTCCCTCCCTGGGTGGGAGTTTACTGAATTTGTAAACGTTCCTCATATGTATTCTGATGGGTTGCGGGATTGTGTAAGCAGGAGTGGCCCTGGAACGCACAGGGCAACCGAAGGAACAGGTTGTATTTTGAGACAGTAAGAGTCTGATAGTCTCTTTCGCTCCACCTACAAAAAAATAATAGGTATTCTGATACAAAGGCTTTTTAATCCAAGTACATTTAACCTCATTCTCAATAATTGACTCGTTATACTCTGCGCTCACCCCGTTACCATTCCACTACGTAGGGTATCTTAAATCCTATCATTGCTTTACATACGAAAGGCTTCCATTACCGCATTGAACCTAGCAGATTTATTCCAGTATGGCTGTAAGTGGATAATAGTGAAGTACGTAGAATAAAAGCGCGTTACATGTTTTACGTTTCAACCAAAATGGGGGGAAAGGGGGATCGATTCACATGTAAAAAGCTCTCTATTAGTCTCTATCGTGTAAAACTTGCGTTTTAAATGCTTCAATGTTCAGTTCGCAATTTTTTAACTAACTACAAATTGAAATAAAATCTTTTTCGCTACCATTTTTCTATTTGTTTTAGTATAGCAGATATTTGTTTGTTCGTTATAGTGATTAACTGAACCTTTTTTAGCTGTCTGTCGAATAATTGCAAAATAGACTTTTAGCATTCTCTCAACACTGAATATAATTGCCATATCTAAATACAAATATCTATCTGGGTACAAAAAGTGTTAATCATGGTTAAACTATCTGATTGACAAAAATTCAAATTCGTTCTATAGTCTCTTTTTCTTTACGTGGTAAAATCATCAAATGAGTCCTCCCATCCAGACCAGAGCGGGAGGGACTGTCAGACTCGTACTGACTAAAATCCACGGTGTCCTTCAATAGCCCTTTACGTTCCGGGATCACGGTAATTTGTACAATCCCGTTCTGTAGTGTCTAAGTGAAAGAATAAAAAACATCCAATAATCCATTCATCCTCGTAATCTTTATTTCAGTTAATTAGAAAGCTAAAGATGCAGTCCACGGCCATTGGCAATCTGTAGCCATACTCGTACCCTGAATATCATCTTGTCTACACTATAAATTCTGTCCTTGAGCTCTTTTTCAGGAAGCCAAATGGCTTCTTGTAGAAATAATAATATTCAGAGTGACGATGGAAACTAAATTAAGCCTACGCCACTACATTCATTGGAAATGATAACGACTTTCCAAAATAACATATGACCCCTAATTTCTTCTAACAGCTTCAATAAATAGCTACAAACATATTTTCTCAATTCTGTGAATAATATCTGCATTAAATCGAATGAGTTCCAGATACGAAGCAATGCATGTATATTCTCCATCGACATTACAAATATTGGAGCAGATTAGTATTCCTCGTACGTCCCGCAAGGACACAATAGATGATACTGTAGCATGTTTAAATATTTTATTAGATTCTTTTATGTCACATTTCAAATGGACGTTTACGGACTTTACGATCCTGCATATATATAAACTATGTATACCTATGTATGGACTATTCACGAGCTACGTTGTCGGTGTTATTCGCCTAGAGAAATATTTCAGAATGGCCGTCTTGAAAGTCTTCTTAAATGCAAATAGTTAAGTCTTATTTGAAAGTTATAAAACATGGCTCCAGTCTAGAAGCTAACACTGCATTTACAATAGTTTTGATGGTCTGAAAATGATAAATGGGAGTAAAGTTTAGCCATATATAGTAGGTGTAATGCAGTGCGTTTAATACTAGAAAAATGTTCATCAGACGTATCCTCGTAATGCATCGGTCGGGTAGTACCTAGTAAGTAATGCAATTTAATGCAAATGTGTTGATGTGGCGATAACAAGCCCCGCGAGTGCATAAGTGTGGATTCCATGCGTCGCCGCCCCGCCGTAGCACCGTTGTAACCCCGCAGTCGTACCGCTGCCTGCCGACTCGCAGTCGACCCGCACCGACCCGCTGCCGCCTCGCGATGGCTTAATGTGTGCGGAAATGTCGCGGATTACACGCCTACCGACCGCTGCATACTACCCTACGTTCCGTCACGAAATAAACTACTTCTATTGTTTTGTTTGTGGCTGTTCCGTTATGCAGAGCACGAACACGTTCACATATTTGGTTTTAACTTATGATGACCAAACTCAAAGTCCGATAAGCGGTTGTTTAAGTTTGTGTTGCTTGTTATTAGTAAAAGATATGTGTGTGATAGTGTTGACAGGCCATGTTTGTTGGTTAATATCAGCAATCCGTATCTTAAGTAAAGCAATTTGTTATGCAATTCATGACTATTAATTTCTACAACCACTAAACGTTAAACTCACAACATTGTAGAAGGCAATATAATATTAAACTAAAGTTCGCAACTAACGACCGCATCGGTTAATCGAAACATCCTATCCCCGTCGGAAAACTTAAAGATGAACAAAAAAACTAATATTGGAAGAAGCGTGCAGTGCGTAGCAACTAGCTACGCGTCGTAGCTGTCTACGCCGGCGCCGCCCGCCTCGTAGCCCAAAGTTCGTAGACGAAGCCTACGCAAAGATAACAACGAGTACATGAAGTTCGGCAATTAAATAAGTTTTAAATTAAATTCGCGTTCAATTATTCTCAAGAAAGAGGTCAATGGGGCAAATCCGTGCACTATAGATTTCAGCAAAGTGGTGTAATTTAAGTTCTTAGCCGCGTTAATAAAATGGCGTCGGGGTTGTTTCTAGATTTTTAAATGCATTCGTGAAACTAATTGAGAGTATTCTTCTTTTGTTGAATGCAAGTATTCACTTTACTGCCTCTCGTATGCTGTGCCAGTTAGGTGATTCGATTTTTGCATATAATTAAAACTTTTTACTTCGTTTTTCCTTTACATTGTTTTACTTTTATATTATCTACTTATTACTCTTGTAAAATACATATTTGGGTTTGTGATTGAGTCAACAGTATGTACCTCCTCCGTATAAGGGTGATCTATGTGATAATATTCATGAACACGAGTGACAACTGTTGTACTTTGCCAGTACCTGTGGTCTATAGACGTTCTTTTTGTAAGAAATATTAATTTTTTGTAAGAATTATAATAATTTTGTCTCCAGAACGGGTGTGCTCTAACGAGAAGTGGCCAGCAGGGTGTGGTGATGGAGGTGGTAATACTGAGAGCGAGAGCCCAACTGAATCGTCTAGTGTCCCCGGGTGAGAGGCGCGCGGCGGGCGGGGAGCGCTCTGCGCGGGGGGAGGGCGGTGGCGGCGCGGCGCGGGGGGGCGCGGGGCGCGAGCGCAACATGGCGCCGGCCGCGCCCGCGCCGGCGTCCACCGCGCCCTGGCTCAACGCCACGCTTGTCTACAACGCCACCCGGCTCAACGCTACTTTCGACACCGACTTCGAGCTGCTCAGCTCGAACTCCACCGACGAACACCAACACTGGTTCTGCGCTAAATGGACCAACGCACAACAAGATCTCTTTCAGGTAACGATATTGTCCATTGCTTATCATTAGGCCGATCAGGTATTATTTAGAGGTTCTGTTATCAAACAGCGCCTGAAAATGTTTTTAAAGCCCTAAAAACATTAAAAGTTATGTCAGGCGCAGCTGTTACTGAACATTTGTGAAAATTATATTGAAATCTAAGATGATATAGCTAAAGATGTGCCATTAAAGACAAGTACATTTGTTTCACTATGCAATAGGTCTAGCTAATTAAGAGTTTAACTGTCTCATACAGGCGGCAAATCTATGTTTCGCGATCGCGTTCCTGGCGCCGAAGAGCTTCAAGCAGAGCATCCTGGTGCTGCGCGCGCTGGCGGCGGCGGGCGCCGTGCTCATGGGGCTGTGGGCCGGCGCCGAGGTGTGCGCGCCCGACGTGCTCGCTTGGAGCCTCGCGCTCGTGCTTGTCAACTCTATACACACTGTCTTTCTTATTATAAGGTATGTCGGAACAGGTACTCCTGCCACACTATTCTCAAACCACTGCAACTTCTGAAAGCCAAAATCAATTGTAGCTACCACCAGAAAAACGCTGAGACAAAGATTTCGAAACTCATCGAAGTCTCGGTGAATTAATTTGATTATCTTTGATCCCGCTACAAAATTGCTCAGAAAAGTATAACAACGGAGTAGGAAAATGTCGCATTTACTGCCTTGAGTCACTTTCGTCGTGGTCAAAGTCATCGTCTCACGAACACGACAATGTGGCTATCACGTTCGTTTTATTTGACTTACCAAACGCACGGTTGCAACAATAGAAAATTACTACTTCTTCACAAATGAAGGACTGTTTGTTAGTTGCTCGGCAAAAAGCTTGCCAGTACGTTCGTTAGAATACTCGCTAGAACACTCCACGTCTGTTTTTCAGCAATATAACATTCGCAAGACTTGAATGCTCATTACATTATCAACACGATTACAATGTCTAGCTGTGCTTGTTTGCAATGCACATTAAGAAAGCACTGACCAGTTAACGCTCGCACATTAAGTTGTCGCTGAACTCAGTGAACACTGATTGGTGGACTTCGACCACTTAAATTAAAGCACATTTACGTTCCTAAATCTTGATGGGCAAAGTTTTAGTTGCACGCAAACTGGTGATCGTGGTTCCTATCTATACATTAGGGACTGTACCACCACTTCTTATGGAAATGTTGTTACTTAGGCTAACACCACGCACGCCTATCATAAGTCTTTTTCTGAATGTGTCTTTTTCATTGTAAATAAATACTTTACATTGTAAAAAAGTGTGAAGTGAGATAGATAAAATATAACCATTGTGGAATAGTAACCCCCCTTCATAAATGAAACCTTTAACATATTTTTTTTCATAAGAAACTCACATACACAAACACCCAGGCCCGGGACAATTACTTGCAGATCATACAAATATTTGTTCCATGCGAGGATCGAACCCTCGACACGCAGCGCACCAGTCCAAATATTGCTCAGCCACTGCGCCAAACGTGTCGTCAAAGTAATGTTTTTTTAACTTTCTTTCAGATAAGCATTTGTAATCAGTGAAGTCCATTCTGTTCGGCAGGTTTCTTCCTCCGGCGCTGTCTCTTGAGCTAACAGATCTATACTTGAAGCTGTTCAAGCCTCTGAAAGTGAATAAGAAGCACTTCACGGAACTGACTCGCGAGGCTAGGATAGTGCGGCTCGAACCCGGTGAGGCGTATGCGGTAGAAGACGTCACGCCGGCCGACGAGAGATTGTCTATACTTTTAAAGGGAAAGTATGTTTTTCACTTCTCTGTATGTTACTATAATTATGTTGTTAAGTCTGCTATGATCAGACAGCACAAGACATTGTCTGGATCTGGACATTATTAGGACTTTGTCCTCTGAGTTCTTTTCGGTCCTGCCCCTTTAATATCGTTGATCAAAATAATTTCTATGATTCAATGTCGTAGGTGTTCTGGGTTGAACATCTGTGAGTAACTTATTAATTAAACGATTCTACCGTACAGGGCGCGTCATCTGCTACAGAATAAATTGAATACTGAATAAGTGTCCCAAAATATCTTATGAAGATAAAATATTGAGGGTACAGGCTACAAAATAAACAATTCAAAGACAAGCGAGGACCCGCGCGATGTAAAATAAGATACCTCTATATGTTCCTTTTGTTTTTGTCGTAGAATTATTTTTCTTTGTTTTACCATTGCTGGCATTGTATGGACTAGTATTGTATGTCATGAACTCTGAGAGAAAAGAAAACATTTCGTATTCTGCGACTAATTGACTTACTTCGTACGACGTTGTTCAGGATCTTTTATTTATTTCAATATTACTTTTATTATATACTCGAAATGCTCAATAAAAAATAATGAAAACACGCAAAATCAAAATACCTCAATGGGCATTTAAAAAACGTCAAGAAGAAAAGAAAAGATTGGCACGGTTCGGGTTGGTCGTTTCGAAGAACTGACAAGAAACTTCATGGTTACTCTTTTTTCCACTCGATTAGTGACCGATTTTACACACCTAATCAACAGTTTCACAAACTTTGAAACTACATGTGTGTTGGTAGATTTTTATTTGTTTGGGTTGGGCAACCAGGGGTAATGCCCGGCAATCCATAAGCTAATGGTTTCAATTCCCCGGTAACCCATTTCATAGCCACCATATTGAAATTAAGTACCTATTCTACCCAAGTATCGCAAATACGCTTTATTAGAGCGTAACATTTTTACCTGCTGCCTTAATTACACTTGCATATAAAGTATTTACAATACCTATTGAGTTAATATATACCGCAGCAGCATTTGCAATTGCCCAGGCTCATACAAATTTATGACCAAACTACGGTGCTGTGTAATTATAATAATTATCAAGTTTAATTATATTCCAAACGCTGCATAATTGTGTGGTTAAATGGCGTTATAGGTCATGTCAAACAGGCATATTTATCGCGGCGATTTCATCCCGCGTTCATTGATAACTCCAGTGGGAAGCTCTTGGAAAGCTATTAGGATATATTATCTAATAATCTAAGTTATTAGGGCCACAATATGGAATCTAATCTAGCAGCTCATCAATGATTTATGCTCTGGGGTGGCACACACTTGTTCGGGACGGTACATTCGTTTCCGCTTTATTTATTGAACAAGAAAGTTGACCCATATTCGGCTTGCGCCGATTGACGAACTCCGCTTGATGTGTGGATGTGTGACTTCACTGAGTAATATTCGGGTCGGTTTTTTCTAGAATACATATATTGACGTAACTTTGAAATATTTCGTATCATGTATTATCTTCTTTAGTTTATAATAGAATAATTTAAAGAAAAAATAAGTCATTCAATTGTTTCCGAACAGGATGCGAGTAAGTTGCGACGAAACACATCTTCACTACATACAGCCCTACCAGTTCGTTGACTCCCCAGAGTGGGAGGCCAATCGCGAACAATCAGATGACGTCTTCCAGGTAATTAAATGAACGATCTCTAATCTTTTTATAACTCATTCGTATATCAAATCAAATGCATTTATTCCAAGTAGACCAGTTACAGGCACTTTTGATTTGTCAAAGACATGTTATAAAATATATTTAAATACTACAAAATTATGGTGCTACAGTCCCAGTCACAAGACATAAAAACAGTGCAAGTAGATCTCTATAATATTTAATATTCGTCGCGTATTGCAAACATTACCTATGGAAAGGGAAAACGTTACCGTGAGATGTTGGAAATGGATCGAGGGATTTGAGTGGGTCGGTTGAAGAGAGTTTGAATCCTGCTCGAGGTTCGATTTTTTATCTCCAAAGAAAATCTTATCTCTTATCTATTTAACTGATCGTTAAAATTGATTTTCTCAATAATATACGACTATTCTACTTAAGGATTACTTCACCGATAAAGTGAATGGACTAGCATATAACTAAATTGCGATTAAGAGCTATCAGTATTCCACAAAAAAAAAATACGTATTCAGGTAGACAGCTGAATTTCATCCTAAAAAAATTCAAAGGCTGAAATTAAAGCTTTCCATATAACATTATTTATAGCTGGAATCCAATGCTTTTTGTACAATAACTCCACCTAAATATACTCCAGATACGATGTCATTCATGAGACATAAGCTAAGATTCGTTAATATCTTTACTCGTGCCCGACTAGTGAGCCGAGACGCAGCTCATTGTAATTCCACGCACAGTTACGCTAAATAATTCAGGAGCGCTTCGGAATAACGCATTATCTTAATGACTAGGGATTTATTAAACTGCCTCCACCCGGCATGATAAAACTAAAACATATTGATGTTTTCCAATATATTTTTGTTTGGTACGATCGCGATATTGGGCAAACTGAACTTTATGAAGACATGGTTGAAGCGAAGCTCACGCTTGAATACAGCTTAACTTATTTAAGTAGAACAGAACGCTGCATCTCCATAATCATCCTGTGGGAACATGAAATCGGGATAAAAACTATTCTATGTGTTTATCCAGGTTATAAACTGTGTACCAAATCCGTTCAGTGATTTTTACGTGAAAGAAAAACAAACATCCATCCATCTATCCAAACAAACTTTCACGTTTATAATATTAGTAGGAAGTAGGATAGTAGGATTTTATTAGTCTACAGTGTGGTCTTTCACCTCAGATTCTATATTTAATTCAACCAACTTACCAAGTTTAAGGGCGCCAAACTCTCGCATTAGGGCGTGCTGTCTCAGGTGCACCACAGTACCTAATGATCATCTCGTTTACCCTTATATACCTTTGCTTAAACCATCGAGGTAGATACATTTACCTGAAATATTTATACTGAGAAAACAGTCTGCTACGGTCGGATTCAAACGCGTCAGTGAATTGAGATTAAACGTTACGTGAATATTTTATTTGAATAATTTCAATTCTGTTTTACCTTTCCGGCTATAATTCTCTTTTCTAACATTGAATTAAAGAGTGTTTCAAAAGAGTTTTCGAGCCACATGCTAAGCTTTGATCATTTCAAGTTAGTTAAAATAATTATGTATATTTTGTACTTACAAACATAACATAATAAAGTAATGTACTACAAAATTTCATCATGTACCATGAAAAGTATGATAATTTATGGATGAGATATAGACAGACCTACCAACAAAACAACTATTAAAAAACAATCAGCTGACCCATCCAAAATCCCCAAGATTCCACTAAAAACTTTTACGACAGCGATTACGATGCTGATTTGTCTATTCTCTATACCAAAAATACATGCTATATATGGGTTTACATTTGGTATAGACTATAAAACAGCGTGTACTGACATGAAACTCGTTCAGTACCTACTCCAAGTTATACTTTACATGACTAGAACATGTAGCCATTTCAAAACAATGTTCCAACTAAAGTCTGATACATTATTGCGTAAGTACAAAAGTCACTAGTTGTTCGAGCAGATTTGACTTAAATGAGGATTCCATTCTTGGTTATGATGGCTGTTCGTTTGTTTCGGACAAACTTTGACTACAAAGAGAATTGTTACGGGATAGCGTTGAAAGGTGTATTTGACGTATCTTGGGAATGCTATCTCGAGCAGAGTTTAGTAATTCGCGATCTCGCATGTTACATCTCGTGTCGATATTGGAAAAAAACGATATAAGCGAGATTTTTTAAATTACTGATTTATTCAAAAACCTTTAATTGCCATTTATAATTTCGGTCGAAATCATAGAGATCTGAAACGAGTTTGTCTATTGTTGAGATTAAATATCGAAAAAATGCCCGAGATGTCGAAAAATCGAGATTGCATTCCCTATACATTTCCTTTGCTGAATCAAAAAGGAAATGAAAAATCAAATCATTTTTCTACGAAGTCCTTACAATAGAGTTTTGTGGAAAGATTTCGAATATCATTACAAAAAATGATAGATTACTAATCACAGAATTAGTTACGTTTGCGCACCCCTACGTTTCAAATTTATATTATGAAACGGCAAGTCTTTGAACATACATCGCCGACAGCTGCATATAAGATATCGGAACTACAACGGATCAACCGGAAAAGTGAGTGGCTTTATTGGAAAACTCGAGGCAACTCTATTCAGAGCTATACGAATACTTGTTGGGCAAAAGATTTTATCTCCGGATACTTTCAGTGCACGTGCTCGCGCCCGCACTGAAAGCGTATAAGTGATGTAACCCCATTTTCCCAACTGCGATTATTATCTGTGTTTCTCATTTGAGAATGGAGATTTAGTCCGATTAAGACACCTAGTATGCGTTCATTGTGAAAAACTATTTAAATATTAAGTTAAATAGTTGTGGATAAAATATATTCAGCAAATAGTAAGCCACGCAAAACGATCACGAATCTTAATAAAAGTGATGCACGGAGACGCACAGACTCGTTATCCATACGAGTGCGATGCGACGGACAGTTTGTGTTACTCCAACAACAAATCTTGTAGTCACCAGAATACACGCGAGTTGTGGGTCGTGGGTTCGAACCCAGACTGGCGCAATACTTATTGCAATTTACTTCAACACCACTGCTCTCAAAACGGTGAAGCAAAACAGTGTGAGGAAACTGACATGTCCTAGAACCATAAAATTCGAAGACATGTGACATCTACCAACCCCTGTCCCGCGTGGTGGCGATTATGGCTGACTCCCTCTCTCAGAGTGGAAAACTGTGTCCCAGCAGTGGGAACATTATAGGCTGATGATGATGATGATGATGACTGTCAGAACTTACTGATGAAAAGTTCACCCTGTTTGTTCAGTTGCCCTGCGCTGCGGTGACAGAGATGAGAGCCGACGATCGATGGTCTGTGCTTACCCAGAAGAAGCCTGATCACTCTAACATTTAAGACAGTGAATTCTACTCTTAGAAAAAGTGCGTGAATAGGGTATTTTACTGCATAAATAAAATGAAAATCTGTTTAGTCCGTCAGTTAGAATATTGAAAAATAATGGACATGTATTTGATTCTGCAACCGTTCTCCGACAGTCGTTTCTCCTTTGGACTGTTCACCGACAGGACGTTTCTTTTATATTTTTCTAAATCAATGAATACTGACAAAGATAAAACGCTTCCAAATTCGAGAGTGGGGGCTTGTGACGTCCTAACGCTCGTAAAATTGTACCGACCGAGTGACGTTTTGTGATTTTTAGAAGCGTTGTATCTTCGTCAGTTTTGGTTTACGTAACAAAAGAAAAAATACGGGTCTAATATTTTTTTAAATTATCTATATTTCGGAATAATAATATATTTTTTGAGTAAAATAGCCTTTTGTGAAAGATGTTTGTAAGAGCTTAGTGTGAATTGGTGGAATAGCAACTAGGTAAGGGTGGTTTCGTGCAGTGCGTCTAGATCCCCGATGGTAGTACTGGAAGCTAATGTTCATTCAATACACTTTAGACTTTTCTATCATCATAAAAGAAGTCAAAATGTCACTTTCTGTACCAAAGCCCTCAAGTGATGTATTTTGTAAAGCCTCTCAAACTGCTGCCAGCGGACTTTGACAGATACTGCTTCTGAAATATGTGTCAAAGTCCGGTGACAGCAGCCAATCCACTTCGGCCACTGCTTCACGTGGTGAGTTCAACTGACAGCTTCAATGTTTCACAGGTGAGCGTGATTGCGGAGGAGGTGTCCACGTGCGTGTGCTGGCCGCGCATGCGCCTGGAGCGCGTGTTGCGTCACCGACCGGCGCTCAAGGTCGTGCTCGACTGCCTTATAGGTCAGTCCTCCTTCACTGTTGTCGTTGCATCTCGAAGAATCCATTGAAATATTTTAAATTTATTTTTTGGTATTAAAAGTAATTATAATCATAATATTCTACCTTATTTACACTTCTACGTGACCACTGTTACTATTATGAATATAAAAGCTAAACATTTAAAGCTTTATCGAAACCATTCGCGCCGCGCGTCTCATGGCCATTAATCATTACTCTTTTCTTCGAAAACTGTCTGGGGGCCGCGTGCAAGACGCATTAAACTTATGATTTTTTTTTACCAAATACAAGGCCCCTGGGCAAAATACATTTCCATTGTATCGTTAACTAAAACCAATTCTTATTGGTGCCAGAGGCTATTGTTTATGTAAACCAAATTAAGGAGTGAATGCGCGGCAATTCACTTCCGAATACTTTCCAATTTGGGCTCCCCTTAAATAGAACAAAAGTCCCCCAATATGAAGCATGCGGTGACTCGACGAAATAATTTATTCATCCAATCTAACTTTTAGTAATGATAGCGATATAGATTTTTGGTTATACGTGTTTGTACAGGTATTTACTAGATTATTAGGTGAATTTGATATTTTTTTTGAATATTAGTATACCACTATTTTTGCTTGTTGTTTTTGGAAAAGAATGGGAAATTATTGTTTCGAGTTAAAATCAAAAAGTTACAAAGAAGAATAGAAGGGAAAATTAAACTTTTAAATGTATGAATACATTCATGTATGAAATGAAAACAAATTAATCGTTAAAATAGCCAGTGGAAACAATAAAATAGCTAAAATGCTGAGTCGTCACTTTAACGAAGCACCTAAATTGCTCAATAATAGGAATCAATGGCATTCGAAATTCAACAAGACGCTAAAACTGTGAAATAATGTAAACTTCAACGTTTACTACAGGTCAGTGTAGTAACAGCATGGTCACATTATGAATTAAATTAATAGCTAAATAGTATATTCCCGGTGTCAGGTGTTTGAAAATAAGCTAACCTTGGTCTTCGCTTTCCGAAGCCAAAACAAATGATCATGTTTTTGTACTTATTCACAATTTGCGATTGCGATAAAATGCATCATTGTTGCCCTTTCCAACTGCCTCAAAAACATAAATGAATGACAAGATTATGTTTAAATTTTCAGGCAAAGACATAACGCATAAGCTGTACTCAGTGAGCGAGGGTTTGACGGCGAACGTGGGCGCAGAGCACGAGGGACAGCCGTCGCACCTGACGCGGTCGGCCAGCGTGGACGCCGTGCATGAGGGCACGCGCGGCCGCCTCAGGAGCAACGACTGGCGCGCGCGCTCCACCACTGTTACTAAGGGTAAATTATTTCCTATTAAATTATTACATACCCAAATATTTCTTTTTTTTTATATAGGAATTTCTTCCTGTATCGTGGGTGCGTTTACAATCATAGAAACTCACATACACAAACACCCAGACTCGGAACAACTACTTGCAAATCATACAAATATTTGTTCCGTGCGGGGATCGAACACGCGACACGCTGCGAAGCAGTCGATCGCTCAGCCACTGCGCCAACCGTGTCGTCATATTTATTTTTATTATGAATTAAAGTTGACGTGCTCTCAAGGCCATCTTTTCCAAAGGATACTCCAATGTCTTAAGAAGCCCTATTTTGAGTTGGTTACTTATTAAAACATGGTAAACTTGAATTTCCCCAGGATCATCATACTGGCAGCCAATGGTCGCCCGCCAGTTCCTTCAGAAATCACCCTTTGGGCGGGTAGCTCAGCCTCCGCGACTGCTAACGCAGGCGTCCTCAGCGAGCCTGCAGCCAGCGGTAGCGACGCGGAAACGCAGTCCACCTCGGCGGACCACGTCGTTTAGGCGAGAAGTGAAATTTGCGGAGATGACGATAGCCACGGAGCCGGCCGTGTGACGCGGGCCGCGGCTCCAGCCGGAGCTGGTGCCGCTGGTCTCGCCGCAAACCTTCTCGCCCGCACACACCTCGATATCGCCGTCTCTCAAGACCCCCTGACCGCTAGCCGAGCGAATGGACTCGCCTCACACCACTGATTTCTAGCCTTCGTCGTTCACTGTGAACTTTATTACCCAGTGTCCTTGCAACCAAGTGCTTTAGTTTGTAACATAGAACATTGGACGTTTAAAAATAAGTGACATGCGAAAGATTCGAGTTTTCTTTAGTAATTTCGGTTGGTTCACAGAAAGAGCTTCCTGTTATTAAAATAATTGATATTTATTGTGTTACTTGATAACGTTTTGTCGTTCGCTCGAAAAAAGACTCGTACGGTGGAACTATTAAAAGTCTGCTGCGGTGGCACTGATCTAGCAAGTGAAATCTAAGTGTAAGTCGAGTATGATAATTTTAAGGAGTGCTGGTGTAAAATTGTAATTATTGTGTGAGAAAGTAGCCTAGTGCCGATGTACCTATCAGCTGTGCGCATTACAGTGTACGGTTCACCTAACGCTCAAGTACCTAACCAAAAGAACACTACGATAAAGTGTAATTTTTATAAAAGCAAGAAATGCGGACAGAGCGATATAGTTCCATATACTGATAGAATAATGGAATTGTAATTATACCAATTTTTTTAGAAATCGATAATTCAAATGTGGAATTCTAAAAGTATTTTAATGTTAAAGTAATTAATTGTTTATTAGTGATAAGATGTGTTAAATTCGTGATAAAATAAAATTAAAGTTACTGCGCGAGTTATTAAGTATTATTCATCAAAAAATTAAGTACTTCATATTTTGTATTTCTGGGTTCTGTGACGGATGAATTATGAAACGTTCAAACATAGATAAAAATGTCGTTTGGTTATATTTAAAATTGCCAATAGGTTGAAAATGTGATGTGCCTGTCGCATAGTAAAGTACAGCCAGCAAGGTTCCAGTGATACCATCTTCAGCACCGTATAATAATGTTTGTAGCGTGTCGTCTACACTGCTTGTAATAGTCGTACCTATTCACAAATTGCCGATGGTTACAACTGGTATTTTTGCTGAGTGTACCGATATTATTTTTATAAGAGTTCTTTTTCACTCCTGTAATAATGCTTTCTTGAAGTCTTGATTGGTTTATGAACCCCAAGGAAATTAAGACCGAATATTGAACACATTAAAATCAAAGTTTATTTCAAAAACAATTCTGTTTCTAATGCATTTGAAAAGAAATGGTCAAAATGATCAACGATGTCTTGTGTCAGTCAGTACACTCGTATGTGACAAAAGTTTAAGGAAAAAATTGTAAAGTAGTGAAAATTACAACGAAGAAGATAGAAATGTTTTGTGTGTAAAAAACGTTGGAATATGCACCAAACATCAAAGTAACAAGTTTATTAATGTCGCATAGAGGTTAGCAACAAGACAAATTAAAACTGTCTTTAAGATTTGTGTGATCAATGTGTAGAGTTTTGCCATAAGTTGAAATGTTTAGTGCACCTTACTTTTACAACCCAGAATTTAATTGCAATATTAATATAAAAAGCCTTTTTAGCACCATATTACATTGAAAAAAAAAATAACGACTCGTTAAGTACACCAAACGGAATTTATAGATAGTAAAACTTTAAAAACTGTTCTAAAGTTCCAATTGCACATTTGAAATATCTCACAAACAAAAATATTCAAATTCATTAAACGCTAAGAGCTGAGCTTTTAGTAAATGTATTTACTCGTGTAATGTAAGATCGTGAGACTCATAGTCGTTATCGCTATCTAAATAAGTGTCATTATGCATCTGAATATAGAAAGATTCCAACATTACAGGCTGAGGAAAGGGACAATTGTAATCAAATAAACAGTTAATAAGAGAATTTATACAATTCTGCACTGAATCAAAACTTTAAAATATTCCTTATTCAGTCATGTGATGTTTGAATCAGTATCATAGATCATGAATCATTCACCTCGATGTTTAGTTGATGTTGTTGTTTCACTATACGTGTACGGTGTCAGACTAGATGAGCATGTAGTTCGGTACTTACTGTACTTAAATTCGTCGGAATAATACTGTCGACGATACATACGTAATTTAAGAGACCGTACAACGAGGATCAAGTCATCAAACTCCACTATTAGATAGGTAATCTTAATTCAATGGGTGGTACGCCCTCATTTTGATAGACTACGGCAACAAGAGAGAACTTCTAAATAATAAGGTGTAACAAAATAGGTTTGTAACCGTACTTTTCTTATATGAATATTGCAGAGTATTTTTACGTTTTGTAACGTATTTAAAATTGGCAAATAAGCAACTGTGTCGCCCTAGGAAATTGATAGACATGTTACTACTTTCAGTGTAATTTTATTCCGAATATAAGTATTATCAAGTCTCATGACTGACATTTGATCTGCTTTGGATTAGCAGGGTCACTCATTTATAATTACTCCAATTCTAATTTCTTTCGAGATTTTCAATATTCTGAAACCTTCTATTTCAATCAAGATAGATTGTATATTCCGTTAGCTCAGTACTTTACTGGGCCAATGCTTCCCCTTTGCGTCTTCCACTATTTACAATTGTTGACCAATTCTAGATGAAGGGACTCCTATTATAAAAAGAATACAACGTCCCCATTGCCACGCTCTTAAAATAAATATCATCAATGTTATATCGTCATCATTCTATCCTGATTGTACGGTGTCTGTCACGATACATATCGTTCTTCGTCTTGTCTCGTCTTGTTAGTTCTTCTCTATGGTGTAGTCATGTTCTTGGTGGGCTAATTTTTTAAAGCAGTAGTAGTTTATACGAACAGACTTCGGATGCATTAAGTAGGTTGTTGACACCACATCGTCACTGTCATAATAGCCGTAAAACGCTTTGTTAACGACTTAACTAGTAGCAACAGACGATCAGAGAATGGTGTGATTTTTTGTATGCAATATCAAACAAGATCTTATCAAATTCAATCACAAACTAGCTCTAACCGTATAAAGTGAATATTCTTATGATGCGTTTGATCGCAGTCGTATTTAGGAATACACATATTAAACTTACACAAATAAGTTTTGTTTTAGGGTGAAGCGCGACTGAGCTTATACAATCTCTCTATGTAACGCTAACAATGTCACACCATTCTCTTCGTTTCTTGCAAATTACAAAAATGTTGGCCTTGCTCTTATGGTGTAATAAAATAACATTATAAAAGGCTAGTGAAATTTTGATAACTAAATACCAACTAGACTTGAAATTATAAATTGATAAGGTAAATCATAATTATGTATCAAATAACATAATAATTCACAGTGTATTTCATGTTCAGATGCTTTTTGGATTTGTGTGTCATTTGTTACTGATAAGGAATGAGAACCTCTCGCTTGAGACGACTTCGAAATCAGTGACTTGACGTTATCACAGGAATTGAAACTGGACTACGTTTAAGTTTCAGTATCGTGAGCAAATCGTTCATATGTCCTTCCACATATGAATGATTTGTAGACTATTGTTGAACTAAACCTCTGTCTTGAAACGACTGAATTCTTACTTGGATTCCAATATAAAGACTATAAACTGTTACTGAAATTCAGAAAACTTATTGTCCTTCAGTTAAAGGCCGTTTTCTCCAATTGTCATATATATATGGATCAAAAAAATATTAAGTTATACGTCAAGGGATTTTCCTTACTTTGTCTGCAAGAATTTTTACATAAAATGACCTATACATATAATCAAGTCTAAGTTTGTATATTTAGTGTTGTGTATTTAGCAGCTTGAAATTATATGCGTCGCCCTGCAATATGTATTAGGTATGGTAATGTAATCGCTTGACTGTATTTTTTTGTGTCACGTCACTAGTGTGATAATGTAATTTGTTGTTAAAGCTAAATTTATATTCGTACAAAAACGGGAGCAAGTTCTTAATTATTTATCGCTTTTGTGTTAAACTATTGTTTCTTACCCAGGCTTTTGTCTGTAGCTATTAGGTGTAAATGATTAATACAGCCTTATTTTTTTTCCATAAACATCTTAAGGGGTCTTTGTACTCATCATTATGAATATCTTTCATTATAGTGGTATTAAACTTGTTGGCTTATGTTTAAAAGGCTACCAGACTTCACCTATTTTACCAGGTAGTTGGCACCTCACCAATAATTTTGAAATATTTGCCAGAACATCAGCCCCGCAGCGGGGCTTCGTTATAAACTGATCAAAGATTAAAGGAATCTAAATTGACCTTCTTTACCACATAAAAATGTGGTACTTAGTCCTAAAGCGTAAAAAATATTTTGGTGGGGGAAACTGCAAAAATAAATCTCCGTGTTGGTTCCATAGCAGAAGTTGCTCGATGAGTAAAACAACCCCTAAAGAAGTTCCGGTAATAGCCAAAGAGCTTCTTGCAATTTTGGAAAAGTGCTTAAGGCACACTGAAAACTTGTCCAATACTTCTTTTACTATCCCTAAACACAGAAATACAGACCTTTTTATGATTGAACCAAGCCAGATGTATTTAAAGATGCGATATTTTTGGTCCCAAAAAGGTACTTCGAGACCTTTATACCTTTAATATTGAACATTTCAAGAGTGGAAAAATTAATAAGCCAGGTAATTAAGTAGAGATTTACACCTCGCCAGGCGCAAAAATATATCAAAAAATCAATTTCCTACAGTTAATCAAATGGCAACTAGTGGCACCCTGTGATAGACTAGTTAACAAATCTATATATTACATATTTCACACTTTGATACAAGCTTGCCATTAGTTATTACAAGTTAATATGCAATCAATATTCCTAGCCAGAAATCGTACCCGCTGATTTTCTCACCTGCTCGGCGATGGTAAAAATTTCATTTGCGTATGAGTAAAAACTGCTGAAAGAGTTCTAACATATTCGGCAGCTATTACGAAATGCCTCAAGGACTTCTTTTGGGACCAAAAATGTATCAGCGATAATTGAAGAAATATTGAGTAAGTTTTAAGCGTATCTCGAGCACTTTCGCAAAAATGCACGTAGCTCTCCAGCTATAAAGGATGAAGGAGAAGAACTAAGGTTGTATGTATATATTAATTTGTTTTTAATTCAACAAAATATGTCACTATTCAAACTAATATATTATTATGTTACATTCGTTTCTTGTGTACGATAATTAAACTGTGTATGTACTGTTAAAATAAATGTGATCAAGCACTTATGTACAAAGTTAAAACAATGCAATAAATCTTCCAAGATGTTTCTTAAAGTCTACACTGACATAAAACTAGGACAAGAGATAGGGCCGATTTATTCCAATATCACCACTCAACTTCTTCAAACATATTGATTTTTGAGTAACTCCATACTAAAATAAATGTAATGTTGCATATTCTTCAGTATAACTAGATACAAGTAGGCAGTTACGATGTGATACTTATCGACATATTCGTAGACTTGTGAACGGCGCGAGTCGGAGCAAGCACAGTCATTGTTTTAGAAATGTTGTTTCCAATCTACTGTGCAGCGAATAAAAGCAATAGTTGATAGTGATAATGAGAACTTAAATGCTATTTTATCTATGTGTGTTGTTACATAGTATGTATATTGTATCTGCTGTGAACTAAAACAATGATCGGTAGCGACACTTGGCAGAGCGCCTCTGTGATACACGTTAGCTACTTATTTAGAATAGGAGTCGTCGGTTCATATTCATGTATTCGCAATCTGATGTTATTCTCATATGGGTTGCCCCCCGCGTCTCCTCATTCATGACATAACAGTTATTGATTATATTATTGTATTTATTCACTTTATTAACATGTTTATTATGTCTTTAATAAAACAATTGCTTATTACATCGTTTTATTTTAGTGGCAACGACATTTTTAATTATAAACTTGATTACTGTGAGTTGAACGCAGTTGTAACTGAGGTGAAGGACCTGGAGCACTAGGGAATGGAATCTCCAGCCGAGATTAGCAATTCGAGATCTCGCGTGTTACATAGTGTCGAGATTAGCAAATTTCAGATCTCGTGCAAAAACGAGTAGTGATCCGGCAAGATTTCAATATTCAAGAGTAAAAAAAGTGGGTTAATTTTATTTAGTAACCTTTAATCTGCGTTTGAACCCTACCCCGAAAACTACTAACTGTAACATTTTGTACAAACAATTGAAATACCTATTTTTATTAACATTGATTTTGAAAAACCTTAGGCACAGAGCATTAAAAATGTAAGTTACTCTGTGGCTCCAGCCTTCAAATATCCGGGGTCGCGGGACCAAGGGATTACCGTGACCCCGGTACGTAAAGGGCTATTGAAGGACACCGTGGATTTTAGTCAGTACAAGTCTGACAGTCCCTCCCGCCCTGCCCTGGGTGGGAGGACTCATTTGATGATTTTACCACGATAAAAAAAAAAAAAAAAAAAAAAGCCTTCAAATATATTTAAAGTTTCTCCTGGGTAGTCGAAGAGCTGCTACACACTAATATTCACGTAGGTATCTTTTGTCACAAACCTCGATAAACATTGTCGTGATTTTAAACGAGATTGCCTACCCATTGTCGAGATTGAATATCGAAAAATAATGGCTAATATCTCTCGAGATTCGATGAGATCGAGAATGTATTCCTTCCCTATTAGCAGCTCCTCGCGCCACCCACTAGTCTTTCCACTTTCATCCTTTTATTTGTACGCTTGCGCATTCTAAAGCTAAATATTCATTCAACTCACGCGCATACGCGTATACCTTACCAGTATTATAATGATTTTTTTTATAATTATCCTCAATTTTCGATTTTAACGAGGACTTTGAAACAGAAAAATCGACAAACCAACACGATACTTCGCGTGTGCCTTACTACATAGAACATAATATGTACATAAACGCACACATAGTTGGTAAATAGTGAGGCAACATGCCGTTATGTGTGCAAAGAAAACAAGTAAATAAGTGGACCATTAGTTCTCGTCAAACAGCGCAATGATATAGACATGTTTCATTCAAAATTGTGTTTACAAGTTGACTTTTAGACGAACGATGACCCCTGATTTTACGTCATACAGAATACATTTAACTTAACGTACATAATATTGTTTAAAATGGTAATCAATGCGCGGAGCTCTGATAAAGTACTGATAACTTAGTAGTGTGTGCGAAGGCGAGGCCCGGCGCCGGCTCACGACATGAATCTTTTTTATTTATAACTAGAAAAATATTTTAACGCTTAAATTAAAATTTTACTCATAATGTCGTTTCTTTTGAGGAAGTGTATTGTGAACTTGAAGAATGTGAACAGATGTAGCTCAGTGTGTGTTTTGATGCAAACTGTAAGTAAAACAAACATGTTTTTTTGTCCTGAGTGTTATTTACGTATTCATCAAACCTGACTGCTGTAAGCAAAAAAAAACAAGTGAACATCTTATTATTAGTAAAACATTTTAATATGACACCAACAAAGTTAATTTAATGTAAGTTAGAAACATAGAATTTGCATCAGTACAAAGCCGGGTTATGAAGGTCAATATCAAAGTAAAATAACATGAATCCTAAACTGTTATTACTGTTATTTGTTTCACTGAATGTGGTTAATCAGGATGATGATGATTACCTAATACTTTATAGCACGTTTAAAATAATCAGTGTCACACAAAAATCAGAGCGATGTCTTCATAGTAATAAGATAAGGAGGAACGTTATAAAGAAGCAAAGCTTATCAACTAATTGCCAAATAACAGTGGGAGGTGTTATAGAAAGATAAGCCCCAAGGTTATATTGGGTTTGCGAAAGTAAACATGTTAGACAACGCTGCAGATTTGATTGAGAAAATGATTTTGATAGATGAATTATAACATTTTAGCCACTGTTACAAAAATCGACAAGATCCTACTAACCTTCCTACTAATATTATTTATTGTGGAATATTTATTTATTTATTTATTTAAACTTGACAGTTTGTTTGGATGGATGGCTCTTTCACGCAAAAACCACTGAACGGATTTAATTTGGTACACAGATAGTTTATAACCGGAATTAACACATAGGATAGTTTTTATCCCGATTTTATGTTCCCATGGGATAATTTTCGAGTTGTAGCGGGTGAGACCGGTAGCAACAGCTAGTAAATTTTTTTATTATTTTTTTCTATTTATTTAAGGAATTTTTATACATAAAGTACATGTCAATTCCATCGTAACCTAACTTAAACTAAACTACATCTACTTACTAGTTATGGCTCACCTACGACTAAATAACATAAACAGCGTTTTAGCGGCTTCGGACAATGGAGAGGACAACGTCTCATGGAGCATACCCACATTAGTTCTGCTCAAGAGCTAGTAAAATACTAAACAGAGCTGTGGCTGTGTAATGAGAAGCCACACTCAGAAGAACAGATGATAATGAACCACAACGGAACTGCTTATACATTTCCGTTTCGCCTCGTTAGTTTCTTTTCAACGAAGACTATTAAAGCTACGTTTTATTTCTACCCATTTTAAAGTGTCTGTAACCACTAAAATTCTTTTAGTAATGTGTTTTAGCGTCTGATCTTTTAAATACCTTTTTTGTTTGGACAATACCTTACGGATACCTTCTTTATATCTAGAGAGAACAGAGGGTTTCAAATTCTAATCAACGAAACCCTATTACATAGTAAGTCATTTTATTTCTGAAAGGATCCAGGTTTTGATGTACTTAGGCCTAATCTTCCACCCACAAACACATGCAAGAAAAGCGATGATAAATATGCCACTCTTCCAAACCCGGTTTCACCCCTCACCTACGCATCCTAAGGGGATGTTGATTTCAGAAAAGTCACGCTGTGTATTCTCTAAAACTACTAGGCTGTACGCTACGACGAGCTCGTCGTCGAGGAGCTTTGAGATATTAACGCGACATGTCGCTGTTAAGGAAGTTTAGTGAATACAAAACTGTAATTTCGTCGTCAGAACAGCGTTGCAATGTTGCAAACAATGCTGTATCCTTATATTATCTATTCCTACTATTCAGTTGCATGCATCGCAGCATAAGTCGGCAATCTATAGATGTAACAAACAGTAGTTTTATTTTCGCATTTTACTTGAAGTTAAATTATATTTTCAGGGCAAGCATCGATCACAGTATTCAACTAGTAATATTCTCAAACGCAATTTATTATCACCTGATGTCCATCTACGACAAAGAAAATTTCACACAAGTCAAACAATCAATAAAATCGTCGCCTTCAAGCTATCGGACATCGGCGAAGGGATACGAGAAGTAGTTATAAAAGAATGGTAAGACCTCATTAAACTCTTATTTATTTCAGAGTTTTATGATCAATTTTAATTTATATCTTTTATATGGTATGTAAATCGTATCGTATTGTATGGATCGGAATGCTGGGCTGTGAAAAAGATGGATGAGAAACGATTGCATGTAGCGGAGATGAGAATGTTAAGATGGATGTGTGGAGTGACAAGAATGGATAAAGTAAGGAATGAGTTTATAAGGGGAAGTTTGAAAGTGGCGCCTGTTACAGAAAAAATGAAAGGGAATCGTCTGTCTTGGTATGGACATGTGATGAGGAGGGATGACACTCATGTGACTAAGAGAGTGATGAGTATGAATGTTGATGGATGGAGAGGAAGAGGAAGGCCAAAGAAGAGATGGATGGATTGTCTAAGGAATGATATGGAAGAAAGAGGAGAGAATGATATGGTGACGTTTAATAGAGGAGAATGGAAGAAAAAAACGTATTGCACCGACCCCAAGTAAAATGGGATAAGGGCAGGAAGATGATGATATGGTATGTAAATGCAGGGAAGTCATCTAGACTCGGAAACCACGTTAGGCAAACATTAGGATATTACGGCATTAAGATTGCGCCGATTGCGCGTGAAAACACTTTAAATACACGTTTAAACGATTAACTTAAATTATTATTATGCAGGATGTCCACTATCAAGGTGGACAGACGATCTTATGAAGACCAGAAGATCATGCTAGATACAACCCGGCTATCGGTTCTATTGAAAATATATAGGGGAGGCCTGTGTTCAGCAGTGGACGTCTTACGGCTGATATGATAATGATGATGAACTACAATTAACGATTACTTAACTATAAATTAAATATGTCATATCTAAGTCGGAGAGGTGATGCTGATCTGTATTACAGGAACTTCCTACTTCAGACACCTTTCTCTATTTAAAGATTGTGTATGTGAACCAGTTTTTGAATTTCTTAAAGTCGATATTAATCAATATTATTCTTAATCATTTTTTAAACATCTCTTAACTTTAACCAACGATAATAAATAAATGTCTCAGTATATTCAAGTTAAAATGTTTTATTCAGTAACGTTATCTTCTGAGATAGCCACGTCTGTCTGTCTGTATGATGTAACAACCGTTCTATATTTGTACACAACAAAGACTTTTTTGTTTCAGAAATGACTACAATATAGGTTCATTTGAAATTACAAATACACAGTTTCTATTTTAGATGATAAATTTATGCATTTTATGCGTTTTTTTTTTGTTTATTTGCTACTACTTAGTTTGAATTGGGCATTAGTACGAGTATGTAAGGGTTTAAAGATTCCAGTCAATCGACTGTTACTGTGTTTGAGTGACCATAAGGTTACCAATCGATAAAATGTTTAGATGCTAAGGTTAGTTGCTCACTGGTGGTCACATTTTTTGTGGCGGTGATTTTTGGTTCCCCGTAAAATGCGTTGATTATAGTGACAAATAGTAAATAGCAACCGGCTAATGTTTATGGCATTTGACTGAGTGAAAAAAAGTCTTCGCGACATAAAGTCACAATCTGTGTTCGGCCTTGTTTTAGTTGCGTAACACCTTGACTTTCTCTGTAATTGCTGAACCTCAATAACCAAAACAGCAATCTGAACGCATACAACCCTAATCCCATCAAAGTTAGAGGTATTAACAGGCTTTTTCTGGGTAAACTCGCTCCATCGTAGGCTTTATCTCTCTCACCTTGACCTGGACGTGGAATCAAAAGCAAACCCATCTCGAATTATAATTTTTTATCTCCAATTCTAGGTTCGTGAAAGTAGGTGACAAAGTACAGCAATTCGATAATATCTGTGAAGTGCAGAGCGACAAGGCAGCAGTCACGATCACCAGTAGATATGATGGAGTGGTCACCAAACTGTACCACGAAGTGGATCAAACCGCGTTGGTTGGACAACCACTTGTTGATATTGAAGTGCAGGGAGGGGCTGATGAAGGTAGGCTGAGCCTGGCTTAGATACTAAGTAACATCCCTATATTAGGTTTTTTTTAGCGTGGTAAAATCATCAAATGAATCCTCCCACCCAGGGCAGAGCGGGAGTGTCAGACTCGTAATGATTAAAATCCACGGTGTCCTTCAATACCCCATTACGTTCCGGGGTCACGGTAATTCGTGAGTCCCGCGACCATCCCAATATTAGGTAGTGAATAAATAAAATAAAAAGAGAAAATTTCAAATATTTTATTTTCTTATGTAAATATCTGGTATTTACATAAGAACATTAATAACGAATGTACCTACGTTAATATTTAAATGTAAAATTTAAGTACTGTTGGTGTACCGATTCTAAATAAATAAATAACAGATTCTTGTTGTATTTTGTTTGTAACAAATAAACAGAAAACTACTTAACCATAAATAATTTAAAATAATTTTTCATCTAAAATATTTAGCAACAAATTGGTTATTACATCTATGAATCATCTACGTATAGGCATTATTTCGGAATAATAAACTTTCATGAAATTTTAACTTCAGTTGGTCAATATATAGATAATTTTCAGGTACATCATCAGCGCCAGATGCAATACCAGCAGCAGCTGTCAAACACGAATCAGTGGCGGACAAAGGTCAGAAAGTAAAAATATTGACCACCCCATCCGTCAGGAGGATAGCCGCACAATTCAAAGTTAGTAGCATAAACGAGGTATTCCACGAAGCACACCCAAATGAAGCACACCCAGACGAAGCACACCTAAAGTATTCCACTTAGTGGAAAATTTTAGGTGTGCTTCGTCTGGGTATGCTTCGTTTGGGTGTGCTTCGTGGAATACCTCGCATAAACAGATACGATCTTAATAAAATGCTAAGTAAATCTGTATTTTGTTTTTTGGCAGCTTTGGCATTTACAGAGAATTGTGGAAAAAAAGTTTTCATAACTGAAAATAATAAACAGTGGGTTAATTATTAAATACTCGTAACTCAAATAATATCAATAATTGCTTCATCATGTTGAAATAAAGAGTAAAAAAAAGAATTTACGTTAAAATTACCTCATATTTTCATGAAATGAATGATTTGAATTTTTTTTTTTACAAAACGATTAAAGAACAAAAAAGGGTTACCATTCTAGAAGGATTGGTTTCCAACCCTACATCTGCTATGATTTGATGACAGAATTGAGTTACCTATCTCCCCTTTAAGTTTGTACAGATTGATACCGCACACATTGTAATTGTATATCTAGTTATCTACTCAATAAATTCTATGTTTGTTTTACAAGCTTACTTTAACACCTATTAGTATTACATCATAAAAAACTACCTAATCCATCGTATAACTTTACTATCTCCGGTCCATTAATCAATTTCCCTTTTTATATACTTTTTTTACTTTTAAAGCACAATTTTTTTTCTTTTTTATTTACCTATGCATAATAACGCCCTATTTTTTAAGGTAGACTTGAGCGCCGTAAAAGCCACAGGGAGGAATGGAAGAGTACTCAAAGAGGACATGCTGGCACATTTGAATATTAGCTCGGATAAATCCAATGAAATACCTGAGCTATCAAGTATCAGTGCAATGGCCATACCTCTGGTACCAGCACAAGCAAAGGTGGAGGTGATGTTAGAAGATAGAGTGGTGCCTGTCAGTGGTTTCACTAAAGCCATGGTGAAATCAATGACTGAAGCTATGGTAAGCAACTCAATTGTTTTATAATGAAATAGAGTACTTGACTGAAAAAAAAATTGATAAGTCCGTTAGAAAGATTATCAAAAAAAAAAATTGATACGCATTTTTTCTATTGTTACTTAAACCAAAATTGACAAAAATCGACACTTTTAAAATTGCCAATATGTCTTTTTCTATTCTCGAATTTTGATGCGTTACATCTTTATAAATATGCATTGATTTACAAATAAGAAAAAAACACGTGTCCATTAGTTTTCAAAACTCTAGCTGACGAGCTGATTAGATTTGCATTTTGTGGCAAAGATGAAACGCTAAAATCACAATACGCTTCATATCAGAAACTCCTGGACCGATCCCTGGGAATCCCTCAAAAATCATGTCATGACTTGGTAACTTTTATAAGAGATTCATAGGCAAAGACCAAGAATTAGGAAAAGTGAAAACCAAGTCTTTTGCCTAGTTTGAAATCAAAACTAAAAGAAGTTCACATTAAAGTTAACTTTATCAATTCATTTCAGAAAATACCCCACTTTGGATACAGCGACGAATACGACGTCACTAAACTAGTTGAATCACGAGAATCGTTGAAGAAATTAGCCGAGGCCAAAGGAGTGAAGTTGACATACATGCCAATCATCATCAAGGCTGCTTCTTTGGGTCTGGAACAAATACCTGTACTCAACAGTAGTCTGGACAGCACTTGTGAACACCTCACTTACAAAGCCAGTCACAACATTGGCGTTGCAATGGACACACCTAATGGATTAATCGTTCCTGTTATAAAGGTAACTGACGATTCACCAGACTTGCATGTTCCCAACTTCCAATCTGACTTTGTGACTAAAATCCACGGTGTCCTTCAATAGCCCTTTACGTTCCAGGGTCACGGTTATTTGATGAGGCAGTCCCGCGACCCCTTTCAATTGGAATTGTAAACAAAATTATTAAAATACAGCTTAATACCTACTGAAAACAGACGCCTGTATACTTAAATCTTCAAAACCATGACCTGATTCAACCTGTAGCATATTATCTATTAGATAATTTCGGTCCAGTTTTACCAGAATACTTACGGGAACTGGTTTATTTATTATATCCATAAATTAAACGAGTTTTTATGCTTATCAACCTGTAAACTAGTAAAAAAATTATCTTTTTTACTTTCTAGAATGTCCAAGCGAAAACGATATTAGAAGTGGCCCGTGAACTGAATACACTTCAAGAAAAGGGATCAAAGGGACAATTGGGACTAAGTGAATTAACTGGAGGAACGTTCACACTATCGAACATTGGAATTGTAAGTAGCTGGTGCTCTTCATACACTTTTTTGATATTTATAAAACGTCTGTGAAGATTTGCAATCTGTGAAAATATGTCAATAAGAATCCATTGCACCAAATAAGTATTTGAAGAAATAGTGTGAAAAACAATCAACGCATTTTTAATCCATTGTACATGTGTGTTACACAATAAATCCCTTGTGTTTTTTTGAAATTATATCAATCAATACCTACTGAAATCATCATTATCTGCCTTCTCTTGAGTCTTCATTACATTCTACTACATAATAATTTTAATTTAATTAAAGTTGAACCTTCTTTGACATTTCAGGTTGGAGGAACTTATACTAAGCCAGTTATATTGCCACCGCAAGTAGCGATTGGTGCACTAGGAAAAATACAGGTAATTTCCAGATTATTTAGGTACTATTATTACATCACATACCCTGATGAAACTACGACGACACAAATAAATAATAGTTAAAGAAAGTGTTATATGTATTCAGTACTTGAAGTTTAAATATCGCTAAGAACTAGGTAATATGATTTTTTTCTAAGCGTTATGCCAGTTCCTAATAAATTATTTATAATAAAATGTAATAAAGCACTCATATGTGTGTCACTACCATTCGAAGGGCTAGGTTGGAAGCACTCGGAAGTTTCTAAAATACATTTACACACAGAATACATTAACCTTTAATTATCCACCGATACAGATCGATAACACAATTTCCGACTTAGGGGGAGCTATTTGATGAGTAGTTAAGCAAACTATTTATTAATATCCTATAAATATTTAACCATTTATTTGAAAAAAATGGGATTTTTAACTGAGACACTTGATTTGGTCGCGGGTCTTATGAATTACCGTGACTCCGGAACGTAAAGGGCTATTGAAAGACACCGTGGATTTTAGTCAGTACGAGTCTGACAGTCCCTCCCGCTCTGCCTGGGTGGGAGGACACCTTTGACGATTTTACCACGATAAAAAAAAGAGACCACTTGAATTAAAGACTCTCCATTTTTCTATGCAGGCACTACCGAGGTTCGACGCTGAAGGCAACTTGAGGAAGGCTCACATTCTCACCGTGAGTTTTTCAGCAGATCACAGGGTCATCGATGGTGTCACCATGGCGCGTTTCTCAAACCACTTAAAAAATTACCTTGAGAATCCATACTCGTTACTATTGGACTTATAGAAAGAGTAAATCTTTAATGGAAACAGGTGCCTACCATGACGTTTTAAACGAGAGTAATTCCAGTGTGGGAAAGAGACAGAGCTATACAAGTCGTCTAACGCCACCTCGTTCCCACACTCGAATTACTCTCGCGTAAAGAAGTCATGGTAATCCACCAGGACATAATTTTAAACAAAAAGCTTAAAACGTATGTTCTTTTAAAAACAAAATGAACTGTAAGAAGATTTAAATGCATTTTTTTTACAAAATAAAAGTTGATTTGTTATTTGCAGTTTTATTATAACAGTAACTGTAATACATTAACATATTACAAAGTAATGATTTTACTGTAAAAACAAACGGACCTGGACTAGTTATAACAATTTATGTAGATGTTTCAAATATAATGTATTTTTCCGTCCCATAAAACATCTCATAAAAGCAATTGTATTGTCTAATTTCAAGACACATTGCTCACGACATTTTTAATCTATCAAATGGTAATATTTCGCTTGTTGTCCGTGGTACTAATACCCGAAAAAAAAAACTACCAGTAGTACAATGGGGCAAAACCACATTTGCTTAGAAACACGGGTTATTTTTTACCCGTTGTACTACTGGTAGTACTACTAATAGTATCACGGGCAACAAACGGAAAATTTACGTGCCAGATAGTTATTTTTGGGGTTTTGTTCCATTGTAAACCAAACTCTAAGAATCATTTTATTATAAAGTCTTTGTTTATACTCTCACGAGAACAAAATCTTCGATGATTATCTTTCTTTCAAGGAGTATTCGTCTCTTTAGGACTATGAAGCAAATGGTGGTATAGTTCTCGAGTGACATCAATAGTCAGTGCTTTAACCAATCATACATCCAATATATTTCATATATCATGGTAATTCTTATGAATCACATCATCGACGCAGCACTTCGAAGCGAGTCACCTTAAAGTAAGCTATGGTCCACTCCGGGATACTGTGAGGCGTATATTCGCGGTGAAATCTTGCAAATATCTCAGTGAATATTAGAGCTTCTATGTTATTGATCGGTGCCCATTTCAATGCCAAAAATGCCATATCCACGTCGCAATATTTCTTATCTGCAAAGCGCACAATGAGGTAGTTTACTGCATATATTAATTGAAAATCTGTTTAATCCGTCAGTTAGAGTGTTGAAAAATAAAGACCACGTATGATTTTTTAAAATCAATGAATATCGACAAAGATAAAACGCTTCGAAATAAGGGAGTGGGGGTTTGTGACGCTTGTAAAATTATACCGACCGAATGAAGTTTTGTGATTTTTAGAAGCGCAGTTTTTGGTTTACGTAACAAAAGAAAAAATACGAGTCAAACATTTTTGGATAATCTATTGTTCGGACTTTTCGTTTTCTTTTTGTTAAAATAGCCTATGGTATATTGACATTATTTATTTATTATTATAAAGGTCGCGGGAAGACGCTGGATGCAGGTCGCTTCCAACCGGTATATGTGGAGATCTAAAGGGGAGGCCTATGTTCAGCAGTGGACGTCCCATGGCTGAGATGATGATGATAATGACAAAAAAAATTTTAGCTTTTAAGATAAAGAACGGTATGCGCATTCTCACCGTGTTTTGTGTCTTTCAAATGCTAGGTACAGGTAGGTAGGTATCTAAATATCTATTCGGAAGATCAAATTACTTTTAATATTTATCTTATCTTGTTTGATATAATGAGACGTTAATTAATACTTATTTTAGGTATTAATAGCTACGTGTGTTACTTCAGGTAACCTAGCCCTAAAGATAGATAACACAGAAATGAAAATCTTCACATGAATTTATCAGTGTAGCGCAAGCGCAACACTAAAGTACCTTTAAGTGTCAACGTGAAGAATCTTTGGGAAATCCACTGTTGGTTACACTGATGCAACCTGTGTTTATTTGCATCTTCAATTTATTTATTCATCTTCAAATTAGATAGTAGCAATTTAGTAAAAAAAAACTTTCTTGATTTTAGCTTATACAGATCTTTTTGTTACATAATTAAGACTTTATAGCCTTAATTTTTTTGGTTCCAAAAATTCTGGGGTGGCATTCTGGGGTACCAGAGTATTATGAGATGTGGTCATGACAGACCTGGTTCCCCTTCTTCCTACGCCTATGCTATCCATTCCACTCGATGCATAAGTCCATACCATAACCAGAACCAGCAATGTTATTCTCAATACGAAATCACATCGCTGGACTGTGCGATATGCTCTTCGACGCGACTGCTTTGAAACCGTGCAATCGCGAACCACAAACGCTCACCGTTCGCGTGGCATTATTGGTTAGAGTCGCTAACAGTAGCTTGGAGCATTTTTTTTTTAACGTGGTAAAATTATTAAATGTGTCCTCCTACCCAGGGCAGAGCGGAAGGGACTGTCAGACTCGTACTGACTAAAATCCACGGTGTCCTTTAATAGCCATTAACGTTCCGAGGTCACGGTAATTCGTGAGTCCAGTAGCTTAGAGCATAGCCAAATTTAGTCCCAGAGTAGCGTGAGTGCGGCGGTCACGAGACTATGTTGATAAAGAATAGCACTGCAGGGTGGGACACAAGAGATCACCGCTGTACCCCGATGTTTTTCGGCAAAGAATAGGAAAATAACAAGATACATACCAGCAATCCTAATAAAATAAACCTTCCGAGGAGATGAAATCTGTATATCATCAAGGTTTAGCGATAACAGGGAACGTTGTTTGTCTCCCCAGTTGCGGTCCAGCTCGCGCATCAAACTCAGCCGAGCTGGTTTCGTCAGCAGGCCTTGTAAGTCCTTCATCTGACCCTTGCTTATTACATGCGTTACTCGCGATATAGCCTGTAAGGCGTTGGAAATTAGAAACCTTGTTAGCGCAAGAAAGAGAATATTAATTTAATTTAAGAATAACTATTTATTTTAAAGTTTACATATAAACGTAGCTAAAATGTATAGTTTCAAATACCAATTCTGTTTTTATCTTGTTAGTCGACACTTTTCGGTCTTTTATATACAGACGCCAGCCTAACCGAATGTGTCAAATTTTGCCAATCGAACGTGAACCTTCTTATTTTGGCTAAGTTGAAAATTATGACAAAAATTAGACAAACTGTGGTAGCTTGATGTGCTGGCGTCTGTATACAAATACGTCACATGTTTTCTTACACACTTGTACTGTACGTTGAGGCTGGTGGAGTTGCAATACCCCGAGAAATAGTTCGATAGAAATTTTAACAAAATGCATTGCATGCATGATTATAATAATCTAT
Organism: Agrotis puta; assembly: GCA_943136025.2. Taxonomy (NCBI): domain Eukaryota; kingdom Metazoa; phylum Arthropoda; class Insecta; order Lepidoptera; family Noctuidae; genus Agrotis; species Agrotis puta. The sequence goes on from OW964168.2 coordinate 5,684,505, forward strand.
CTATCTTCTTCTATACTATAATAAATTTGTAGAAGGGTCAATTCTGTACATTGAAAATATTGAAAAAATAAATAGCGGGGGGTGTTGCTGGATCGTTACCAAACCCAAAAATATGATTTAAAAAATTTTTGTCTGTCTGTCTGTTTGTGCAGGCATCACGTGAAAACTAACGGTTCGATTTCGATGAAACTTGGTATAATTATTCCCTATTATCCTGGGCATAACATAGGATACTTTTAATCCTGGAAAAATACGTAGAAACAAAATCTTATTTTTCAGTTTTACTCATAGACGTTGTTCTGTAGAACCGCGAACACACGTTGCATTACCGGCAGTGGATTCAGCGCCGTAATATTTATAAGATGTCATTGTCAGAGTTACTCAAAATGGGGAAATAAACCATCCACGCGAAGACCGACATCCGCGCGGACGGAGTCGCGGGCGGAAGCTAGTATAGAAATACTGTTGGATATTGACAGTAAAAATTTATGTGGCCCTACGTGATGTCCCCACAAAACAATCGCCAAATATTTTCGCAGAAATGCTTACAAGCTTTGCAGCCTTAATGCTACTAAAATCTAAACGATCTACAATCAACACTATGAATAAATAGCTACGGTGTCTTCTTATCTTACACACCTGTTTGGTTCCGTATTTGAACTCCTTCTCTACAAATAATGGATCCCAAATATTCCGTAGGACGCTGAAGTCAATTTTAATCATTAACCATGTCAGCGGATTTTGTAACAAAATCAGTTTGGGAACTCGCCTCTTCTTTGGCTTATCGCTTTTCCTCCCCCATGAAAATGATTTGTGTAAGCTCTTGAAGACATTTAGAGAGGTTTTCGAGCTTCTTATTAAAACTAAGTCACCCCTATCATTGTTGCGTGGTAGATCTAACTGTCGATAATTAACGCAGGGTCCATGATTGAAGTAGTTAACGGAGGTTGACAATGGAGAGTATGCGGTGGTTCTCTTTGATAGTGTGGAGCAAGTTTTGGTAAGGACGGAAGAAACATTGTTATTATACTTATTAACTTCAAAAAATCTTGATACAAATGGACATATACGCTTTGGAAGAAATATCATTGAAGCCATCTGAAAAAGTGTCACACGATGTAGGTAGTCAAATGATGATACAATAAAAGAATACCTAGTAGGCATAACATCAATGACCGCACGAGATTAGAGCAGTAGGTAACGACATACTAACCATAAGTCCGTGGCATATTCAAGATATCTCGTAATTGTATTTCTGATTAAATAACTTTTCCATTTTTATACTTTTACATGAAAATTTGTGATTAAATTTTGTTTGTACCTACTGTACTTAAATAAATAATCTAAATGGCCATATTGACTTGGAATCCACTGAAAGATTTGTTGTTATGTCCAAAAAATACAAAAAGTCATGTTGACATGAACGAACCACTGCCGAAAAACTTATTTTAAATTAGTAAATAGTTGCCAGCAGTTCAGTTGAACCTCCATGGTAAATTTACTACAATAAAAACAGAAACGAAAAAAAACGTATATGCGGAATTGCGGAAAAATAAAAATATCCTTCCTTGTCTTCGATCAATATATTGTGCACTTGTGGTAGTACCTTTAGATGCATAACCAGAGCAAATGAGTTAATTTACTAAACTCATTTGCATAAGAGAGCTAAATAGCATGAGAGAGTCGTAATTAAATATTTTGTACTCTCATTGCTTTGTAGAGACCACCCCAAATTTTACCCAAATTAAATAATATTCATAGTTACAAACAAAACAAAAAGAAAAAATGTAGGACTGAACATAATTATGTGTACGTGTTCCTCGCGCATCTCAATTTTGTTTTCAAAGATTATCGCGGCCCTGAAACTCAGAAATATTTATTTATAACTCAATTGCTTTCTATTTTCTATATTACATTTCTATTGCAGCCGAAAATCGTATCCGAATAACGGAGTAGAGTGAAGTTATAGAATTTACCAATGCAATACTTACTTACTGTACGTATTGGATAGGTAACAGACGAAAGAAAGAGTTCTCAAAATCGAACAACATAGGTACTGTTACTGTGACATAATTATGTTCTTACACCATCTAAACTTTACTTATATTTTAAAGCTGAAATTCTGTTTGTTTGGATATATTTGAGTAATTCCTGAGATTAGAGCGCGTTTAGCCCTAATCTCAGAAAATCTGAATCAGGTTCCTAGATTGCTATTGGTCCACAATTATCGATAGGAAGGCAAACCGCTTGGGAAACAACTCGAGTTGTTTCCCCAGCGGTTTTCCATGTATTGTTTACGATACGTAAGTTCTACGTTAACCATTTTTGTACCATTTTTTAATCAGCCCGCGACTTTGCAATTTAAATTAATTTTCATTCAAACTTTCATACCATTTTCAACCCCCTTAGGGATGAATTTTCTAAAATCCGTGCATATTAAGTCATTTGAGGAACGTTTGTACAATTTTTTATTGTTCGAGACCCAGCGGTTTCAGATGTGCGTTGATTGATCAGTCAGTCAGAGTCAGTTTCTTCGTTTATAGTTATGTAATATACTAGCTATTTCCAGCGTCATCGCCCGCTTCAACTCGAAAATTAACCCTCGGGAAATTTAAAATCGGCTTAAAACTATCCTTAGTGTTAATCTAGGTTCGGAAGGACAATGAAGGACCTGGGATTTGTCCTCGACAGCCGGTGGAACTTTAGGGAGCATTTCTTACGTTTGGCCCCAAAGCTGAACCTTACTATAACAGATCGATACCTCTAGTAGTGTCAGGTTGATGTTTACCTATGTTGTACCATAAATTCAGCGCTAATTGCGGAATTGTAGAATTTTACCTTTTATTGTTTTATATAAAAAGAAGACAGTCACGGAATGTAAAGTTTTACATTTTCTATTTTAATAGTAAAAGAATGTAAATAATAAAATTTAAATATTTCTTTCATTACTTATTTAAAAGTAGTATTGGAATATTTCTGCTTCAATCTTTCTGCCATAGAACTGTTCAATAATATATATTTGAATTTGTATTAAGAAACTGTTACTTGTTGATTTCACCAACTACTCGTATATTGTTTTTGTTTTTTACAACTAGGTATAGTACCTTGTCTTCATTAACTTCTTAATCTTGATCGAAGTGTCACTTTATCGATGTGCTGATCACATATAAAATCAGGATAATTCTGATATCACCTCAGTTTCGGCTATTTCTTTGTACTGGTAAGTTATTTTTTGTTTAGCTTATGCTGTTCAAAAGTAGCCGATTGATTTCCAAGTGGTCTTGTCATAATTAAACATTCAAATTATTAATTTTCGTGAGGGTTACTTTTTCAGATATGTAATATAATCTACTGTACACTACTGAGTGTACGATAGGGTATACAGTGTGTGTAAGTAGTAACTTATAGCATATTTTTAGGAGTTGTAATTATGAGCTGCTCCCGCAAACCTTCAGACAAAAAACAAATACTAATACTAAATACTTAATTCGATTCACCAAAAAATAAATTATGAATGTTACATTTATTCTTCGACTTCAGTTGTATTTGGGTCTGTTCCTACCGCATATCAACTCAATAAAGACTGGGTACAAAAATTAATTTGGTAAATAACCGGTCAGCACTTTCGTAGCAACTAGCTACGGAAGGTCTACGAATTCGGATTTTCGTAGCATCCAGTCTTTAGTAGCATGTTACTACGGGTTCTAGACAATGACAAAGAAAAATTGCTTCAGGAAAATCTGTCCTACTAATGAGCTATATAAATGTTCAAGGTACAACTAATATGATGTTACTTACAGAAATGTGGTCGGTGTTCGCGGGTGTGTTGGCGGTCGCGTCTCTGGGCGCGGCTTGCACTCCCAGTGTGACGACAGTGAGCGGAACCCACGCTCCAGTCACCGTCTGCTCTGGTGCACTTATCTTCGCAGATGACTTCGAAACTTTCGACCTCGAGAAATGGCAGCACGAGAACACCTTAGCTGGTGGTGGTGTGAGTATAAGTGATTTTATTGACCTAGGTTTTTTTATTTAGCCTGTATTGTCTGGTCGCGGGACTTTCTCATTACCGTGACCCCGGTACGTAAAGGGCTAGTGAAGGACACCGTGGATTTTAGTCAGTACAAGTCTGACAGCCCCTCCCGCCCTGCCCTGGGTTCCCACCCAGGGCAGGGCGGGAGGGACTGTCGGACTCATTTGATGATTTTACCACGATAAAAAAAAAGCCTGTATTGTCTCACTTCTTGGCAAAGGTCCTCATTACTTCCACATCTCTGGGTGTAGTTCTTATTATAGCCAATTGATTAGGAAAGTGGAAACAAAAGAACCCTCCAAGACATTTAATTAATGTAAGTACTTAGATCATTTTCTAAATAATTTGTTTCGGACTCAACTCTAAATTCATGCTTTGATTGAATTATAAAAAGCGTAAAAATTAATTTAGCCTTAAACATAGGTACCTCCGCTTAAAAGTCATGTTCTCCGTATCAATCTTCCTTTGTAAATTATTTCACTTGTTTTGTTCATTAATTTATATAATGTTTTCGTTGAAAAAAGAAGACACAGATCCCTGGCCCATGTTACGTTTTTCGTTTATTTCACTTCCTATATCAATTGAGTTGGGTACCTAAATACTTTTAAAGAATCGATGGACATTGCACCGGTACAAATTAATTAAGATATTAATCTGCACACTATAAGTATTAAGACACAATTGTCTTAATTAGCTGTCAAATATTTCTAGAATTAATAACAATTAATTTTGATTTGTTTGTAAGGATTCGTAGTAGGTGGCGCTCTGCAGTTTCTGCATTTACGTGTGTATTTTTTCTAGAACTGGGAGTTTCAATACTACAACAACAATCGTAGCAACTCTTTCGTACACAGCGGAAGGCTGTTCATCCGTCCTTCTCTAACATCAGACCAATTTGGAGAACCCTTCCTTTCTTCTGGAGTCTTGAACATTGAAGGAGGCGCACCCGCTGACAGGTAACGTACTCCTTCTTCGCCGCGTCGATGATTCTTACACTATTGAAATTCGATTCGACCAGCCATTACCAGAATGTTCTAAAAAAGTAATTTTTAGACTGACAGTAACGAGGAGCTCATCATCGAGAGCCTTGAGATCGTATTGACTTTCCATACAAGTTCAAAATCTCGGTTTATACTTAATACCTTATACTTTTCATATCTATCTTAAATGCTTATGAACCTGCGTGACCTACACGATTAACATTAGTTTTTAAAGTGATGATGATGATGATGCCATTTTCTGAGGTCATTTTTAAGCTTTTTTTAAGCTTTGGTATCCTGCTTATCATTTATATGACTAGAATTATTATCTAACATGCCAAAAAACTACGCACACATAATATCGGAATGTTTTTGTTGGTGAAAACGGCATCCATCTTAGCTTTGCGAGTAAAGAGTAGAAACGATCTTGTATTTTCAAAGTTGGTAGTGAAGACGACAAGGTGATAAACTTGGAGGATAAATTGAAACAATACTTGTGTTGTCTCATTTAATTGCTAAACTATGACAGACGACCTCTGTAAATAAAAACTAAAACGTCGATTTGTTATGCAGGGGCCACAGCGCGAAAATTTTAACGGCATATCTCGTTAGTGTGGTCCTAGGTCTTAGCATTAGAAATCCCCATGTTTGGCAAACATTTGCCGTAGTATTTTCCAAGCATTTTAGCAGGTAAAGGGAACGTTTGCGTTGAGGGAAAATCTCAAATCCGACAGGAAAACACACATCGCCTTAGATATCCAGAATTCACAAACCGCAGAATAATTGTTACTCATTCTGCGAAATACCCATTAAGGAAGTAGACACTTATCAATTCGTCACACTATTTTTAAGGAGCTGTCAAAACATTGTATTGCAGTAGTCACCACGTCACTATTAATAATACAACCAACTGAACTATTAAATATTTCTAATGGAGGCCATACACGTTAGGGTTTGTATGATGGTTTTAACCTTGCATGCATAACTGACAGGCAAGCCCCAGCGTGTATATGTTAAAACTGTACAGACCTACAGTTATCGGTGCATGTATTGATTATGCCTGCGGTCGATTATGCATGTAAGGATAAAACCATCATGCAAACCCTAACGTGTATGGCCTCCATAAGCAACTTAAAATCTTATTTGGTTAAAGAATTAGTTTCTTGGAAATATTGGTTACTGTCAATTAGCGTATTGCTATGCAAAACTCATCAACAATAAAAATCTGAAAAACACCCGATAAAAAAACGCACGTATTATATACCTCATTACCTAATGAGGTAGCTGTAGTTGATTTTGATAAGATACGAGGATAATCCTTTTGAATGATCGGCTTCCGATTGTTATGATTTATTAATGGAGTTTTGTGTGATCATGCCGAAGACGTAAATAGCTCCTATCTGACGATCTAATTAGGAGGGGTATTGATAAAATTGTTTTTTTTTGCAATCATGCAACGAAGCAACTAGAAGTAATTACCTAGGTAGAAACTTATTTATCTTATCAACTTTAACGTCAACTTATCCCAACACATTTGGTCAAAGGTTAAATAAGTAGTTCTTGATATATTTTAGAGTAGATCCGAATCAAAAAAGTACAGAAAAATAGCCCATTCTGATATTTATTTTTATTGGAATACATAGAACACTTATTCACGGTTAAAATTTAAAGATTTAATTTATATTTCTTGCTAACAGATGTACCAACCCGCAATGGTGGGGTTGCGAGCGTACGGGAACACCTGCAAACATTTTGAACCCCATCAAGAGCGCACGTATCCGTACTGTAAACTCGTTCAGCTTCCGTTATGGACGCGTTGAGGTCCGCGCCAAAATGCCTGCTGGGGATTGGCTGTGGCCAGGTAAGCATACTATAATATTATATCAGAAAGTGCAATGTGTGTGGAAGCCCGCAGTGAGATGAATCGACGACCTGATGAACGTCGCAGCAGTTAGCAAGTTGCAGGAAGACCGAGCGTCGGTTAGAGGGATAGGGATACTTGGAAGACCTGCTGATATTCTTCTATTTCATTCCAATCCAGCCCTTAACCAAGGTTAAGCCAAAGATACTAGGGCTGTCCTAGACTCCGTGGATTCTGTTGAATATCTGAATCTCATGTTCAACTAAATTGTAATAATTTAGTTTTTATAAATATTTGCGTGCTGAAAGTAGTAAGCGGAATATGGACTGTTTAGATTTAACACCTAAAACAAGCAATTAAAGCTTATTCTATTCTATGTTAGAGGTGTGCGTGAAGCAAGCAGTGATTCTAAATCAAGAAATTACTAAGTCAAAATTACCTATAATTTTGTTTCTATTTGGTAGCTATCTGGTTGATGCCAGCGTACAACACTTACGGAACCTGGCCCGCATCCGGAGAGATCGACTTGGTGGAGTCTCGTGGCAACCGTGGAATGACACTCAATGGTGTTCATATCGGCACACAGGTAAAGGTTTTGAAACCTAAATTAGAGAAACTACGAAACCGAAGACGTATTGACCAGTATTTTTTCCTTGAACCTTTTCTTTAACCTTAACATTCTCTTGTCATCTGTTAAAAAACATTTAATTGTTCTATCCCTACAGGAAGCAGGCTCCACCTTGCACTACGGACCGTACCCCGCAATGAACGGCTGGGAACGTGCTCACTGGATCAGAAGGAACACTGCTGGTTACAACAGCAACTTCCACCGCTACCAACTTGAATGGACCCCAAGTACGTAACTAATTCAATATATAGCCACATTATATTTTAATTCAAGTAACAACTATGATAACTCCTGTAGTTTTCCGAAGGGTTAGACGGAAATTAAGGGCACCATTAGCACTCCCGCGTTTCACTAGTTATGTTTGAGACCCAAATAATAGGAGGCGACCCAAAGTTACATTATCGTGCCTGCCATGTTAGCCATCAACCGGACTTAATCTAAACTCTATCTACTAAGAAATTATACATGTTTTCTACATTGCACCATGTGTATCAAATACCATTTCTCTGCAGCAGCGTTGCTATCACTAAACAAATGCGGCACTTCTTCCTTATTGTTGGAAAAATCCAAGTTTACAATAACATCTACTTCTATTTTGGCGCTCAGATTTCTTGAGGTTCAGCATTGACGATGTGGAACTGGGGCGTGTAACACCCGGCAACGGCGGTTTCTGGGAATTTGGCGGCTTCAACAGCAACCCTAATATCGAGAACCCATGGAGATACGGAAGCAAGATGGCACCCTTCGACGAGAAAGTACGTATCTGAATACCTGTTTGTATAATTCCATTTAAATAGAATCACTATGAACTTATGTCTATCGTAGTTGCCGTAGTCACCTCATCGCCATTTTGCTTTTGGATACTGCAACACGTCTCCGGATCTTGTCACTGGGCACAGTTTTCAAACCGCACATTTTATAGTGCGCCATTTCTTTGAGAAAACATCAAAATTTTACTGAGTATGTGCTCTCCATTTGATAAGTTCTTATTTTATAGAATGTTACTCAAAAAGCCCGCTACCGTATTGGTTTATTAGGTATTCAGACCATAAAAACTGGACTACCTAATCCGAAAGAACCTCCTAACTCCTCGCGTCGATATTTTTCAATGTTTTGGAAAAGGATCATTTTTATCGACCCTTTAGCGCATAAAGTTGAAAATGTATTAGCGACTTCTGAGCGTTAACGATCCTATCGCTTGCCGTTTTGCTATAGGCCCTGTACACTATTCAATATAGTTAATTATTATTTATTTGTTTTAGTTCTACCTCATCATCAATTTGGCGGTCGGCGGTACCAACGGATTCTTCCCCGACGGTGTCAACAACCCTGCACCTAAACCCTGGTGGAACGGATCACCGACGGTAAGCAAAGTTCATTTATGTTTCGTTAAGCCTAATAGATATTACAATTGTTGGATATTACAATTAGAATAGTGTTGTAATATCCAACTTTAGAGTTGGATATTACAACACTATTCCTAACAATGTCGTATTATCCAACAAATTGTCTAAAAATTAAATCAAATCAAATCATTTATTTTTGCCAACATGGGTAGGGATATGAATAGATCTTACATATTTTGATAAGGTTCTCCATGCTCTGCCGTCACATAGGCATGCAAAATTTACACATAAATAAATAGTAATAGATTATCAAAAAACCATGCTTAATAACAATAAATATTTCATAAATTATCAAATAGAAAGATTATTTTATTTTATTTTTCAATGTCAAGGAGTATCAAGTCAATAGTTAATTAAAAATAAGTCTGAAAAAATAATCATTTAGAATTAAGTATATGTCTTTCTGTCATTGAAATTTGTTCAATATTATTGTCCATAAGGATTCCCTTTTAGATATTCCTTCACACTGTAATACACTTTATCAGTTAGAAATTCTTTTAGCTTCCGTTTAAATATATGCGAGTTGTCAATATCCGTAATACAACATGGCAGTTTATTATAAATCTTGGATGTCATACAAAACACGCTGGAGTCCATCAAATGAGTTCTGCAAGATTTAGTCTGAACTTTATTTCTATACCTAACACTTCGGAATTTTTCATACATGTTCATATTATTCTTAACATAGATTGAAATTTCATAGATATAAAGGCTAGGTTATGTAAGAATTTTATGTTTTCTGAAATATGGTTCACAGCTATCTGTAGTTTTTAATTTGTACATTGCTCGTAGGCACTTTTTTTGAGCTATAAAAACAGTTTCCCATTCTGTCGAGTTCCCCCAGAAAATTACACCATATCTCAGCGTGGATACCACGTATGCATGGTAGGCTGTCATGACGGTTGATAAATTTACAATTTTTGTAATTTTGCAAAATACAAGTTGTGTATAATATTAGCACAGTCTAAAAAATTTTATACTGTGATATTAGTGTGCACGCAAGATAAATCTGTTCGGAACTGATGGCAGGCAATGGGCGTTGGTATTGGCTCTTACTTGCCACCTGATGTGAACGATAGTACTAGGTACTACTAGTACTACAATAGGAACTTAACAATAATGCCGAAGTTGCCCACGCGCTGTTAACTTGCTGTTAGTTACTGCATACTACATATTTATTTTATAGCGTAATAATCCTACCAAAATGAACTTCTCTAAATAAGTAGGTATTTTTTTAATTATTTTTACTGTTTGAACTACCTATACCTAAAATGAGATTTTTAGTTTCTTTGAAATAAAATGTATGTGTCGTCATAGTTCATCAGTCAGTCATCAGTCATCACATGTTCTCTAGTTTGTGTTAGCACTTTATGCCTAACCAACCAACTTATATCCAATCTCATACATATGTCAATACTTATCCTTCTGAAGCAATCGTTTAAGAACAGTTCCACCTATTGATTTCTACATCTCAACATTTTTTCTATCGTTCTCTATCCCACTCCCGGGCCAAGGTCTCGCAAATACGAGCGCCCTACTTCCAGTTCTCACTTTTATTACTTTTTTTTAATCCCAGGCTCCTCGTGACTTCTGGAATGCAAGAGGACAATGGCTGCCCACCTGGAACCTGAACTCGAACGACGGACAGGACGCCTCCTTGCAAGTCGACTACGTTCGCATCTGGGCTTTGTAATCGAACAACGCCCTACCTATAAGTCAAAATGTGTTGCCAGAATAAAATACACAACTTTGTATGTAAACGACTGAAATGACAATAAATAATTTTATATCAAGATATTTAGTTTTTTTTTATGTTATGTGTCAAACAAAAGCATAAAGGCAGGCTGTTTGTTTAAAAAAATGCATTATCATTAAATATTTGTAGCTTTTAACTGCAACTACTACACTAAAAATAATGCATCGAAAATAATAATATTAATTTCGTATTTAATCTTTAGGACTTTTACTAACTTAGTCCTTATAGTGATCTATGTAACAATTAGGGTTCTATTGTAGTAGGTAACGTTTTATTTACTACAAAATTTTGCATAAAGCTAACCATAAAAAACGCACCAAAGTTCAATTGTATTCTTCACACAAATTACTAAATGTAAAAGAGGTTCCATGGGATTATTTTAAAAGAAAACTAGTTAGCTTTAGATGTTCATAACAACTTTATACACACAATGGAATGATACAAGAAAACAATCATCGTACCATGCTCAGTCCATATGGTAGAAACGAGGGCTCATGTACTGCGAAGGTTTGTTACTCGAAAGCGGAGTGGATGTGGCCATTATGTACTGAGGGAGACGGCGCTTGTCCGTGAACGGACTCACTCTTGAATAATACCGCCGTTCTATTACCTAAAAAGTAATTATTTACTGTAACTGATCCGTATTTATTGACTCACTGCAAGGCAATACTTCAAATTCCTTTCAGACATGATCTTCTGTACCGAGACATGTAAAAACCATATTTTAAGGCTGGCCGCATACACACTTTTTCCGAATTCGTTTTCCTAATGTGGAATTCCGATTCTAAATTCCGTGAGACTAGCGCAGACGTTAGGTATTTTGTATTAGCGCGGCTGAGTTTCGAAACGAACGTTAGATATTTTTCCATTTGGAAACTATACGAACGTGTGCGCCACTTAGAATACTTTGTATACTATATGCGCAGTCAGGTTTCCAAATACAGAAAACGAATCCGGAAATCGGATACGGAAAACGCGTGCATGCGGCCAGCCTAAATTTCGTCATCCGCTCGCGTCTAGGAAAGCAACAAAAACAAACACAAAAAATACCATAGAAGCCTTAGAATCCGACTTGTTAAGAGTGCTTGGTGTTGAAAATATAAACAAGAAACAGCTGCTACCGAGCACAGACACAGCTTTCTAGATATAATAAGTCATGTATTGGAGTTCCAAGCAAGCACATTACTCATTACCCAGCAGTGTACACAGATCAGAACAAGTTTGTGGTCACCAGCATAAGCTGATTTTTTTTTTAGTAGGTATGGAGAAACAATTAAATTGTTTTATTGCTTTATATTCTATATCTATACCTTTAAATAAAGAATCTAAAAATGAGAAGAAATCGTAATAATTATAGTCTCATCATCTTCCTGCACTTATGCAATTTCACTTGGGTAAGTCATAGTACAATCATCCGTAACAAAAAAGATTTTTCAAAGTGTTCGCAAACTTTTTTTGATGTGTGTACGTAGTATAGCGCAAATGGTGATGGATTTTTATATCTATAAAGATGATTAAATACGTACTTTATCAAAGAATCTCGTCAGCTTAACAGAGTTGCTTGAGCCTGCAGCTAACGATCTGGAAATGTAAATGAGAAATAGTGTGTACCTAATCATAAAAAGGAATCCATAACTACACATATCACTACATAGTATAAAACAAAGTCGCTTCCCGCCGTCTGTCTGTCCCTATGTATATTTTAATAAATAGAGTGATTCAAGACGAAGGTTTATATGTATTTAACATACATAATAAGGTAGAGACTGCACCCGGGCGGAGCCTGGGCGGGGCGCTAGTTATTACTAAACGAAAGTAGATAATGAAATAAATCTTAATTTGTATAAATCAAAGACAATATACAGTGATACTTTTAAGTTGGCCCAAAGGCATACAAATTCATAGGATATACGGAAAAACATTAAATTTGTTTTTTTTGCCTAGTGTGAGTTATCCATCAAAATAAGTGAAATAGGCCATTTTCTTTTAATACTATTCGACTGTGTTACATAAAAAGATCTTTTTTTTTTGTATCGGAAGTAAAATATCTGGTCTGCGGCCGTATTATGACGTATTAAAACCAGGCTTGTTCCAGCGAGTGAAAGAGACAGAGCTATACAAGTCGTCTAGCGCCACCTCGTTCACTCATAAAACGGCCCCTGTTTAAAATATAAAGTCGCAATAGCTGTTATAGTAGTCATTGTTTCTTAGAATTTTAACAACGAATTTCGCGGGCTGTCGAATACCTTCATCACACGTACATATATTTAAAAATACATAATTATTGAACTACCCACCTCGCTTGATGACAGTTAACGAATATTTCATCAGCACCACATTGCTCTGCTATACTACTGGCTAATCTTCTGTACTGGTTCTTTCTTTGTTTCTCTTCTGCCATGTCGAACTTAGTTCCAATCACTAATATAGGAATCTGAAATATTACAGATACAGCAATTATTTGATAGCCGTTAGCTTACCTACGCACTATTAGTGCGTGGAGCAGTGTCTTCTAGTTGCTTGCTATGATCACGGTGAAAGTTGACTAGCGTAAGCTCCATAATAGGCTATTTGACAGTAGCTATAAATTACAAATATATATAATTAGTCCGTCATTTAGAGTTTAAAAAAATAACGGACACGTATTTTTTCTTTTGTAAAATCAATGAATATTCACCAAAATACAACGCATCACAACTCGAGAGTGGGGGCTCGTGACGTCAGAATTCAATAGAAATTGTACTAAATTGTGACGTATTGCCAATTTTGAAACCATCGTATTTCCGCCAGTTTTGGTTTACGAAACAAAAGAAAAAATACGGGTCGTATATTTTTTCATAATCTTAGTGGCGGACTAATTAGAATTTAACAGTCAAATAGCCAATTCGAGAATGTTCGTATTACTTCGCTACTCGCTAAGCTCTAGGCGCTAAGCAAAACGCCCGCCAGTGCCATATACAGTTTAAGGTTTATTTTACTATGGACCTTGATTCTTGATACTGCGATAAGGCGTAAAACCTTACATGACTTACCTGTGTAGAACCAAGAAATTGTTCCGGATCTACGTCTACATGAGGAACAGGATTTGAACTGTCTTGATTCAGAATCTCTGACAGCCATTTTTGTAAATTGATTTGACTTTTTCTATTCGTTAAATCGTGCACCAAAATAATACCTGAAAATGTGTGCAAAATATTAATAAAATATGTTCTAATCTCTCTGTAATGTACGTTACAAGAACGTAATCCTTGTTAATAATTTGACAGCACGGTCGGTGTAGTGGCTGAGCTATTGGACTGCTGCGCTGCGTGTCGCAGGTTCGATTCCCGCAGGGAGCAAAAAATTGTATGATCTACAAGTAGTTGTCCCAGGTTTGGGCGTTTGTGTGTGAGTTTCTATGTTTGTAAACGCACCCACAACACAGGAGAAATGCCTAGTGTGGGGCAACGTTCAAAAAAATAATAATAAGGCAGGTATTCATGCAATATCTATCTAAAGGTAATTAGGAACAAAACCCTCTGGTACAATTTTCCATATCAATAGATGTAATATAAACGAGTCTCGAAAACAACACGAGCGCTCGCAACGTGACTTGAAACACAAAACTTCTATTTTTAGACATTTGATTTAAGCGGCCAATGAAAAGCCCCAATAGCACAAACGTATATTTCCCACAGTGCCTATTACTAACGCTTGTCTTTGTTAGCAACGGTAAAGGCCCCGAGTTCAGATTATTAGATGATTAGAAGTGGGTTCGAACCCAGACTTCTGGTACACAAACCCATTGGTGGGTAGGTGTTTTACATTCTAGATTTTTTATTTAATAATCACTACGGCCAGAATTACTACTTTATCAATATAAATATTTATCGCAATAGATTTAATTCGTAACATGGAAAATATTATTCATATTTATGTATACTGAAATAGTAGTTTAGATGCAAACACACCATGAGTAGGCTGATAAAATACATTCCTAGTATTTCTGTGTCCGTTTGAGCCTCCGACGTCCCATAGCTCTACAAAAAATGTGTTTTGCGCCTGTGTACCTTCCTTGTACCTGTGTAACTTCACTTCTACGGAACACCCCACAGTCCATCCTGGCGATAATAGCGGTTTATTGTGCGCGATCAAGTACGTCAGCGAGGTTTTGCCTACCCCTAAAACACAAAAAAAAATTAAATTATTTAACAATCAAGGTGTTGCCCACTTTGGACAACAAAGAGGTTTCCTAAGAATTGTCACGAAATAGGTCCTTTATTATTGATAGAAAGCTTTTAAAGCTCAACGTGAGGTGGTGCCCAGCCAAAACTCATTGTGTCCCACATGGTCCGGGGATACCGCAGTCTCAGGTAAGACGCCGAAGCGTCCTTGCCGGACTGCCGCCGTGAGATCTGGAGGCGAGGGAAATCGCGTACGTGTACGCGACTGTCGGCACTTTAGATTTCGGCTCGCTGCGATCGCAGCGGTAGTTCCCCTCTTTAAAGAGTGGCTAGAAATATGTTACAGCGCCCTCACCTTCCTATGGTACTAGAAGAAATTAATGCATCCTAGCCAATATTATAATGCGAAATTTTGTTTATTTGTTTACCTTTTCAAGCCAAATTCATGAACCGACGATGTACTACGGTGGATAGACAACCGTATGTGCAACTCGTGTTTGTGGGACTAAACTGTGTTACGACTCACTATAGTGCGAATAATGCAATCGCAAAAGACATGGAGAAGTTAGGTTGCAAGAGTGAGCGCAGCGAGCTCTGGCTTTGGGCAACCCGACTCGGACAGGCTAAAAGCTCCTACGTGGTTATTTTTTAAACCGCCCTGAACTAGATCCCCACAAAGCAGGGATCATTGGCCAGTATACATTTATTTTAATGTTGTCTATAAAGCTACGTTCTTCATATCGATGTCGCACTAGAGAAATGTTGAACTTCGGTGTGTCGCACAAGTGTGCATTCGAACTATAGTTAGTCGCAGTACAGCTTTGTCGCACAAGCATAAACCGCAAATCGAACTACCGTAGTACCGATCATACACTGTTCCCCTACAGACGGACTTATGGTATTTTGCATCAAGAAAAAAAGTATTGTTCCCGAGACAAACAATAATAACGATCATATTATGAAAAATAGCCTTCCATGCGCCGCATGTCTGGTCCGAATTAATTGTCAAATCTTAATAATTACAGCCGCACAGGCCGATCTTCCGGGTTAAGCGGCGCTCGCCGAGGTTGGTCTGTTGATACTCGATGAGTGACCATCTGTTACAGCGAGTTCCCTCCGTGTCTCGGAAAGCACGTAAAACCGTTGGTCCCGGCTGTCATTTGTATCTTTGATAGTCGTTACGATTAGTCAGAAGCTCTAAAGGCTGACAACCAGTCTTACACTGAAAAAATTTTACTTTAGCAAAGTACCTTTTTGGCTCGGTTACAATCATATTGGTAAATTTTAACTAAGACTTGCCTAAAAATCTACAAGTAAACTTGACAAAGAGTAGACTTGTGAATATTGTTAAATATTCTTGGCTAATAACCAATAAGCATGTTGTTGTTACTAAACGAGTATTTCACTCGGTTGTTTTTTCCAAACATCTATAGTTAATAATAGATAAGTACAACTCTGTTGATTGTAATCGAGTAATTATTCGGTTGTTTTTTACAAACATCTATAGGTAATAATAGATAAGTAGAACTCTTCTGATTGTAATCGAGTAATTATTCGGTTGTTTTTTACAAACATCTATAGTTAATAATTTCGATCAGGTCACGTGTCCTGACGCGAGTTTAAGATTTATACCCATTACAGAAAAAGTGCTCAACGCCGCTAAAGAAGTTTTCACTTCAAAAAGATTACGACGAATTGAGAACCTCTTCCTTTTTTCGAAGTCGGTTAAAAATAATAACTCGAAATTAATACGTTCTTTTCCTACCTCCATCTCTGTCCTTCTGGCTTCTAATGATTCAAAAATATATATGTATCTATCATCATTTATCACTCAAAATAATATACGCATATAATATTTATTTATGTTTATGCCTTTCCTAATAATCCTATCCAATATCCATCCAAATTCCGTGTCCTAAATTAAACATTTCATTTTCTACCAAGTTTCCTCGTTTTTTGTTGTTGGCATTGCGCAAATAGCGACTTGCCAAATAAAAAAAAAAAAAAAAAAAAAAAAATTAATACGTATTTTTAACAATACACTTAAAAACTACCTACTGCACACGAAATGAATGCGCTTCAATCACGTACCTAGACTTATCAAGTGCAATTGATCGTCTAGGGGACCCTTTAGTTAAGCCCATTAAAAAGTTCATGACTGAATTCTATATTATTCACTAAAAACTAATTCAGAACATAACGTTGAGTTAAATAAAATATTTTTCATTTAAAGACGTAGGAAATTAATCTCAGCTAAATCAAATGTAGGTATGGGCGGCTGCCATTTTTCTTTACTCGGTTGCTTCTTGCAAACTACCTCTGTTAACGGCAATCGGTTCGTGTCGTTTAATTTTAACCGAGTAGCTAACTCTGTTAAAAATAATCGAATCGTTTGGCTAGCATCAATCAATCCCATCATTCGTTTAGTCTCGGTCGCTAGTTCGCTCGTTCATTTTCCCGTCGATTCTCTTAAAGTAAGCACGTGTGCATGCGCTACTCGTTCGTGGCTCCATTGTGAATATTGGGTGTGACAAGTTTGGACAAGTGACACGTTATTTGGACAATATTATGGACGAAGAAGTGCAAAGTTTATTAACTGCTTGGAAGCTCGAATCCTACATTGAAGTGTTTAAAGGTTAGTTTCATTTTATTGTTTTTTTTCTTGTGATAGTTAGGTGAATAGTAGGGCTTGCATGTCGTGCAATGTGGTGAGGCACGCGGGAAGCCGCTGGATGCGGGCTGCACAGGATTAGTCAGGTTGAAGATCCTTGGGGGAGGCCTATGTACAAGGCAAGGTAACCACTTGGTAACAAACAGGTGGTCTCAGGTGGTGTGGTTGCACAGAGTACCTACCATATGTGGTTGCGTCTAAAATGGCCGCCTTATTACATGTTTTGCAATAAATATTCAGTCTCCTGGTTAAATTTTAATTTATTTAGAAGAGTAGGTATCTTTGTAACTTTACTTTTTTCATTACAGAAAATGAGATAACAGGTTTATCTCTGCCCCTATTAGGGGAGGCAGAAATAAAAGATTTGATTCCCAAACTAGGGCCAAGATCAATTTTTTTAAGAAATTTGGAAATTTATAAAAAAACAATGCACCCTGATTGCGTTAATTTAAATGTAAGTTGGTATTAACTTACAAAAAAAAAATTAGAAAGTATTAAATCTTTCTCTAAGTAGGTACTATTCGTTCATATTTATTTTACCTTTAGTGCTAATGTTGTTAACCTCATCATCATCATCAGCGTATAATGTTCCCACTGCTGGGACACGGCCTCCTCTCAATGAGAGGGAATGGGCTATAATCTACCACGCTGGCCCAGTGCGGATTGGTAGATTTGTTGTTAACCTGATAAATGGCAATTTTCCTTAGAAATAAAATTCAAAATCACGATTGATGATTTCAGATTCATTAGGTACGAGGTAAAAATAACTGTGAACAGTTAGTACATACCTACTTTTCGACTAAGAATAGGATGAGAGCCGCGCCATTTTTTGATGTACCTAGATTACGATTGTCTCGTTAATAATAAGAATACTATTGTATAAATTGCTTTAATTTACTTAATATTTAAACAAAAACAATGCTTATTTTTTGTCAAAATAATATTTGCCGACTTTATTTACTGTAAAGTCACATAGTAGCACAGCTCTCATCCTATTCTTAGTTGAATCGCATATAATATTTCGCATATAATATTTTGCATTCAAGCTTTATATTGTTTTATTTTCAAGTTTAAATCCGCCCCTAAGACGACCCACTGACCTTTGAATGCTATAATTTTCAGGCTTGTGACGATTTAGATATCTCATTAACAGATCTGCTGGAATATCCACTTGGTAATAAAGCTGAAACGAGCACACCTAAACCAAAATCTCCCGTTACAATAGATAATGCAATTAGTACTGGTTCTCGTTCAAAATTATCTAACACAGCTTTAACAATCACAATTCCTGCTGCAAGCCAAGTTGAAGTTTATGTATGTATTTTTCTTTTGCATATTTTGGTTTACATATTAACACTCGGGTGACTATTTTACAGGGACGTACCACATCTGTAAAATTGAAATAAGTTTTAATTCGATTAAGTACTTTTAAATTATTTTTTATTTGCATTAAACTTTGTTAACACATTAACAACAAATCTTGTGGCTAAGATGATGATGATTACTTAGCTTTTTAAAATGTTGGTTGACAAAGAGTGTGAGTTGCGACTCGTGTGATGTGAAAATCCCTGTAATATGGTTGCTTATAATTATGCTGTTGCTTAATGCTTGGTGGTGGTTATTATGAGTTAAAATGTTTTGGTTCCACTGTACATTATGATCCACAGATCTTCAGATATTTATTTTCGTGTAGAATACAACTCTTCTTAGTATACAAAATACATACTATACAAAATAGGTACCTACTATAAAAATCACTGGGCCTTAGTGTACAGTGCTTCCAATGTTTTTTTTTTTTATTTTCAGGATCTAAAACTGCTATTAAATAATAGTCTAGAAGGAAAAGGCCTTTTAAATTTAAACAAAAACAGCCCATTAGAGAACGCTGCACGCCAACGATTGGTCCGGATAATAGGAACAGCAATCTTACGAGATACTCCAGACAGATGTATTCGAACCGCCGAATATGCCAATTGGGCCAGGCAGATAGTAACAATATTTCCATGTGAAAAACCATCCGTGTACTTTCACAGTAAAATTGTTGAGTCTACACGTGGCCTTATCACCAGGTTGGCTGGGAAGTTACCGGATCAAATCCATAATTTAAAAAGAAAATACCGGGATTCTGGTGTACTAGAAAAACGTAGACGAATTTCTAGAACTTCATCTGATGGATCACTACCACCTTCACCATCACTACGCTTACCAGATGAATTCTTGACGGAACAAGAGGAAGAGATCCCTGATGCTATGCAATGGCTTAAAAATTCCAGCGAGCCTTGGTCAACAGTTTTACAAAAGTGGACAGAGACAACACGGACACGCTTAAACCTTTCAAAAGAATTACTTATATCTCAATATTTCAAGGAGTACCCAGCTTTGAGGAAATCAACTGGATACATATTGGTAAGTACTTCAAAAAAAGAACCCATTGGTTAAATTGAAATTATTTTTAGAGACTAAAATTATGATTTTGTTTACAGTTGGAAAACGATTTTGAAAAGCTGTATGCTGGCCAATATACAGAAATTTTTGAAAGTTTTCCTACTTTAAAAGAAAGTATTTTTAAACTGGCCATTAAGCGAAAAACTACTCACAACAAGGACACAGCTCTAAATGAACTTCTTAGTTTCCAAGATTGTAAGTACCTACACTTTAAATATATATAATTACAATTTTAATTCTATTCTACTCTAATTCTATTTGCTAATACAATGTAAGTGATACTGCTAAGTAAAGTAAATACCTATACCTACATTTTTATTATGTCTCTGGGTAACTCATGTAAGGGTGGGAATAAAAAACAATTTCGGTATATTTACATTTATAAAAAAAATATTTCAGACCTTGATCCATATGATGTTAGTAATACACACAACACTAATAAGTAGGTACTACCAAATTTCAACATAGTTATTCCCGTGACAATTTTATAGCCCATGACCTTCTCTATCCAATCGCTCCAATCTATATTTAATATGTTTTACTATTCATACACTACAAAAGCTTTTTCTTTTTCCAGCATCGGAAGAGAGCTCCAACATTGCCTGCATGCTATTGATCCCTACACTTTTGGCTGTAACAAGTGTGCATTTAAAAAATAGTAAAAAAAAAGTTTGGCGGCCATCGAAATCCGAAGTCAGAGAAGGATTCATCACTCATGTCAAAAACGATTCTGATGTAAGGTCAGTTGTAGATACAAGAAGAGAAAAGTTTAGGCAATTTGGTCTTACAGTACAACCATTCATGGTAATTGTGGGTCCATCACTTGACACAATTAAATCTTATTTTGTAGTAATCGATGAAGTGTGGTACGATCTTCCTAATATTTTGTCAGTTGTCAGTTCGTGTTTTAAATTAATCTGGGTAGTCAATGCCCAATATTCAGTAGAGTGTCACAGTACGTGGATGTTTATTCAGCACGCGTATTTTAAACTTAAAACTAAGTTTGATAGTGAATCAACTTCAGCTGTTACCTTATTGGGAGAGCTGGGCATTGATGTATGATATGTTGTTCCTACATGTAGGATTTCAATATTCAATTATTCCACGAGAAAACAAAACTTTTTGACAGGCTGATATACTTCACTTCAACGGTTAATTCAAGATTTGTTGTACTATTAGTATTAGTATTTTTGATATAATGGTTATTTGTTTTATGTGTAGAGATTCTGTAGAGCTTAAGTTACTTAGGAATCATTTAAAATATAAACACAGTGACCACACAATAGCAACATACAGATGCTGTGAAGACGATTGTAAGAGATCATTTCAAATATATAATTCTTTTAAAAGGCACTTAGAGAAATGCCATGTATCTAAAGGCCAATGCTTGCAGACGTCGAATACGGTAGAAAGTAACGATTTTAATACTGATGAGTTGCAGCGATCAGGTAATAATCATAACAGCGTAAATAATATTATTCCCTCATGTTCTATTTCTTCTGAATCATCATGCTCTGTACAACAAAGAAACTCTATCGATAATGTTATTTCCACATTTATAGCATCGCTTTATGGTAATACATTGCTGCCAAGAAATGTAGTACAAAGTATTGTTAATAATCTAAGTGACTGCCTAACTTCATTGGGCCCAGTAATAGAACAGTGTGTCAATAAGGTTTTGATTGAACATTCAAACAGTTCTGCTAATATTTCAAAGAGTTTAGCTAATGAAGTACAGACTTCAATAACATCTTCACTAAACAATTTTTTAACAGAACGTAAACGTTTGAATTACTTTTTTAAAAAAGGATCTTACATTAAACCTCAGCCAGTGTGTATTGGACAACGGTTAACTTCAGTGAAAAGTCAAGGGATAACACGTTTGCAACCTGTAGACTGTCATGAACAATTCATTCCACTAAGAGAAACTCTAAAATTTTTTTTATCTTTGGATAATGTATTGTCTGAAATGTTGCAGTATATGGAAAGTTTAAATTTAAAACAGGAAAAAGAAAATTTTATCCAAGGTACATATTGGAGAGAGAGAATGAATCACCATGGTGACAGGACAGTTATTCCTTTATTTATGTATTTTGATGACTATGAGACCGGAAATGTTATTGGGAGCCATGCTGGTATACATAAGTTGGGAGCAGTTTATGTTTCAATTCCATGTCTTCCTCCCTGGCGCTCTTCTGCTCTTTCCAATATATTCCTTGCTTTATTGTTTCATTCATCGGACAGGATTTCTTTTGGTAATCGCATTATATTCGCTCCAGTGATAGAAGAATTCAATTACTTAAGCGAATTTGGTATAACCATAGACATTCCAACTTATAAAGGGAACATCTACTTTGAACTTGGTGTGATTCTGGGTGATAATTTAGGCTTACATTCAATGTTAGGGCTTGTGGAAAGCTTTTCAGCTAACCTTTCATGTAGAGTATGTAAAGTACCTAAAGCTGTCTTAAAAGAGCAGTGCTTCGAAGACAAAACACTGCTACGCAATAACGATACATATATTGCAGACTTGGCTTTGAATAATGTAACTTCGACTGGCATTAAAGAAAGATGTGTTTTTCTAGACATTAAATACTTTGATATGTCTCAGCAGGTTGGGCTTGACATAATGCATGATGTGCTCGAAGGTGTAGCAAAATACGTATTAAGTTATATGTTATTAGAGTACACTCAAAGGTTTAACTTTTTTTCGTTATCTGTTCTTAATGATAAAATATCAACAATGAACTTTGGACCCGATTCTAAAAATAGACCGTGTTCGATAGAAAAGGACCACCTGATTCGAAGTACATTACGTTTATCTTCAGGGGAGATGTTAACTCTTTTACGATTCCTGGGAATAATTATTGGAGATTTCGTGCCGAGAAGAGACGTCATTTGGATCTTATATGTAAAATTGAGGAAAATTCTTGACATCATTCTTAGTGTAAAAGTCACAGTCGGTACAGAAGATTTGTTGCAAGTATTGGTAGGTGAATTTAATGAGCTATATATCAAAGTTACGAAAGACTCTTTAAAACCAAAATTTCATAACATGATCCATTATCACTCTGCTCTTGTAAAATACGGGCCTATTTCTTCATTATGGTCAATGAGATTTGAAGGTAAACATAGACATTCAAAAATGGCTGCAAAGGCATCATGCAATCGTGTTAATCCGACTTTAACTTTAGCTATGAGACATCAACTTCAACTAAATGAAATATTTCACCGTGGCAGTCTAAGTGATGTTCTCATAGTAGGGCCTAAGAAGAAAGTTTTACAATCAGAGACTGAGTTTGTTCAATCAAAATTGAATTTAGATTCTTCAAAATCTTTCGTAAGTGTGAATTGGGCTATGATTTCCTCTGTGCGTTATGATATAGGATGTATACTTTTACATAGTGTAAGTAATGATGAATATCTTTACAATTTCTTAATTGTTGAACATATTTACCTGTACGACGAAAATCAGTTAATTTTTTTGGGTATTTTATTAGATACTGTCGAGTTTGATGAACATTATTATGCATACCATGTCCAAATTCCTGACAGAGTTGTCCATTGCACTGTATTTTATGAATCGTTACTTTCACCTATTCCAAATGCTAAGAGTGTTTTACAAAATGGTAAACAGTACATAGTTTTAAGAAGTCCCTTATAATATTTTTTATTTTGTGCGTGTGGACTGAGGTATTCTTTTTTAAAAATTGATTGATTCTAACGAAAGTTACATATATTTTAGTAAAAAAAATGTAAGAATATGATGGACTCGTTGAAAGAAATGTAAACAGTAAGATAAAAGAGGTAGGACCTAGAATTTGGATCACTCCATTCACACGCCTGCAAAAATTGTCATGGCAAAAATCTCAGAATGTACGGCCTTGGAGGTTTATGTTTGCATTTCAAAATATTGAAAAAAAATATTAAGAAATACTACATAATTCTCAATTCATTTTATGGCCATCAAATGTAGTATTCTTAATAAATTCTTTTCAATTTTTTGAAACGCAAACTTAAACCTCCAAGGCCGTACATTCTGAGATTTTTGCCATGACAATTGTTGCAGGCGTGTGAATGGAGTGATCCAAATTCTAGGTCCTACCTCTTTTATCTTACTGTTTACATTTCTTTCAACGAGTCCATCATATTCTTACATTTTTTTTACTAAAATATATGTAACTTTCGTTAGAATCAATCAATTTTTAAAAAAGGATACCTCAGTCCACACGCTCAATTTTTTGTTGTACCTAATTAAGTAAAATTGGCCAAATGCTAAGAGTGTTTTACAAAATGGTAAACAGTACATAGTTTTAAGAAGTTCTTTATAATATTTTTCTTCATCCATTGTCATCCACAAACAACGTGTCACACCCAGTATTCACTAGCGGAGCCACGCACGAGGAGCGCAGAGCAAGGCCGTATTAAGGGGCCGGCGGAGCATGCGTATTTCATACAAACGTAATACCAAAATGATTTGTAAATCAAACATATTCTTAAGGTAGTGTGTATTTATTTCGATTGGATTACAGAATATCTATGTTCCCAAATATATTTTTTGAGAGGACAATGATACAAAGACGAGATATGAGGAATTTAAAAAAAATATTAAGAAATACTACATAATTCTCAATTCATTTTATGGCCATCAAATGTAGTATTCTTAATAAATTCTTTTCAATTTTTTGAAACGCAAACTTAAACCTCCAAGGCCGTACATTCTGAGATTTTTGCCATGACAATTGTTGCAGGCGTGTGAATGGAGTGATCCAAATTCTAGGTCCTACCTCTTTTATCTTACTGTTTACATTTCTTTCAACGAGTCCATCATATTCTTACATTTTTTTTACTAAAATATATGTAACTTTCGTTAGAATCAATCAATTTTTAAAAAAGGATACCTCAGTCCACACGCTCAATTTTTTGTTGTACCTAATTAAGTAAAATTGGCCAAATGCTAAGAGTGTTTTACAAAATGGTAAACAGTACATAGTTTTAAGAAGTTCTTTATAATATTTTTCTTCATCCATTGTCATCCACAAACAACGTGTCACACCCAGTATTCACTAGCGGAGCCACGCACGAGGAGCGCAGAGCAAGGCCGTATTAAGGGGCCGGCGGAGCATGCGTATTTCATACAAACGTAATACCAAAATGATTTGTAAATCAAACATATTCTTAAGGTAGTGTGTATTTATTTCGATTGGATTACAGAATATCTATGTTCCCAAATATATTTTTTGAGAGGACAATGATACAAAGACGAGATATGAGGAATTTAAAATTTCCATAGAAAACTTATTTTTCTTATAACTCTTGTTAAAATCAGTATCCAATCAAAATATATATTTGGGAACCTAGATGTTCTGTAATTCAATCGAAATAAACACACACTACCTTAGGAATATGTTTAATTTACAAATTATTTTGGTATTACGTTTGTATGAAATACGCATGCTCCGCAGGCGTCTTAAGTGCTCTCCTGACGGTCAGGACTGACGTCGGTCTGCCGTAGCTATCCGCCATAGAAACCATGCGTGCATTCAGATTCATGAAAATTGAATTTTTTGTTGTAAGTATTTTTAGTTTAATGGAAAAAAAATAAACACATTTCATTACACATACGTTTGTACTTTAATTTCCTAAGAACCCCTAAAACCCCTTTTTCTTTTACAGTAATGTTACTTGGTAACTACTGCCGGTTTACAACAATTTTCTGGGCAACTAATAAAATTGTTCAAGGTGTGGTTACGGTTAATTAATATTTATTATTAATAAGAATTGTTTTTTTGCAGTGTTACTCTGTATTCGAAATCAATTTAATTCGGTGCATAAAGACAATTAAATTTGTATTATCAATAAAAATACTTAGGTCAGTACTTCCAAAGTTTTTATATTTTAAAGTGTATCTACTTTCGAATATAAAAACTTTGGAAGTATTGACCTAAGTATTTTTATTGATAATACAAATTTAACTGTCTTTATGCACCGAATTAAATTGATTACGAATACAGAGTAACACTGCTCTAACTACCGAGTAGGCTGGCTGTGGCTACAGCTTAAATTGGTTAAGAAAACCGAGTAACACTGCTCTAACTACCGAGTAGGCTGGCTGTGGCTACAGCTTAAATTGGTTAAGAAAACCGAGTAACACTGCTCTAACTACCTAGTAGGCTGGCTGCAGATACTGGATATAGTGGTTAAGTATACTGAGTAACACTGCTCTAACTACCTAGTAGGCTGGCTGCTGTTACTAGATAAATTGGTTAAGTATACTGAGTAACACTGCTCTAACTACCGAGTAGGCTGGCTGTAGATACTGGATAAATTGGTTAAGAATACCGAGTAACACTGCTCTAACTACCGAGTAGGCTGGCTGTAGATACTGGATATAGTGGTTAAGTATACTGAGTAACACTGCTCTAACTACCGAGTAGGCTGGCTGTAGATACTGGATAAATTGGTTAAGAATACCGAGTAACACTGCTCTAACTACCGAGTAGGCTGGCTGCTGTTACTAGATAAATTGGTTAAGTATACTGAGTAACACTGCTCTAACTACCGAGTAGGCTGGCTGTAGATACTGGATAAATTGGTTAAGAATACCGAGTAACACTGATGTTATGTACCGAGTGAGCCGGCTGTAGTTAAGTTAGTAAAACTGGCTAAATGCAGCCAACTTAACTCGGTCGTTACTAACGTAAGATACTGTGTTATTTCTAACCAAGTAAAATTGGCTAAATTCAGCCAACTTGACTCGGTCGTTACTAACTTAAGATACTGTGTTATTTCTTACCAAGTATTTTTAACCAATTTTAACGGTTAATATTTAACAAGTAATGTCAGCAAAGTTGACGTATTTGTTTTTAGCAACAAACTTTGCAGGTGCTATGTTGACAAACATGCTGGGTTATTTTTAACAGTATTTTATTTATTTTTAACCCTTACGTTTTTTGAGTGTACTATGGGGTATCGTTACCCAGTTACTGGGTTGTGGAGGTCGGATAGGCAGTCGCTCCATGTAAAATAGTGATATTCAGCTGCATCGGTTAAACTGGAAACAGACCCCAATATAGTTGGGAATAGTAACCTATTCCTAGCTAATATTGATATTCCCAGCAGATGACGAAGCCGCGGACAAAAGCTAGTCTGCTATAACGGGAGATGCCACCAAATTCTTAGTTACCTACACAGAAATCTGCCAATCGCAGTCAAATTACGTTTTCGATGAATGCCATCTTATTATCTTCGTTAAATGCTCGTGTTATGTTAGCTGTAGCGATATCTATCTATAAAGGGACCACAATAACAACGAAACTGTGATGGCGTTATATTGTGACGTCATGCTCACTATTGTTACCACAATTTAATTACGATAATAAACTGCATTTATTATTTAAAGGTCATTGACGTTTTTGTTTCCATCGTGGGCGCATAGTACGAGTAGGTAAGTACTGCGGAAATGGGGAATAGAACAAAATGGTACTTATATTAAATGTAGGAACATGAATGTGCCTCTGACGGTCATCATTGTGTATTTTATTATCTTTGTACACAAAAAAAAATTCATTTTCATATTTTCAAAAACAGTAAAAAATATCTACAACGATAAAAATATCACGCTACGCGCTGTAGAATCACTTTGACTTTTCCCGCCAAATTGAGCAAATCCTTGAGGTTGGCTATCCTTCAAAGGTGTCATGGCTACAGTCATGTTGGCAAACGACAAGTTACATGGTGATTTTAGTGTATTTTTTACATATTTATCAGTGCAAATTTACAAGAAGTGTGAAAATATATATTGAGAGTTCATTTACCAGAATCACCAAGGACGACAACTTTAACCTTCTCAATTGCAGCCATTCACAAGATTTTAACTCGGTTCGTATCTTTTCTATTATTTTGACATTCACCTTACCAACTTTCTAAACCAAAACGTGTATTGCCATATCAGGGATCTTTAAACAAGAAGTCTATGTGTAGAATCGACTAAATTTATTCTGACTAACATGGAATAAAATTGATTTAATAACCGGTTCGTTGTAAATTTACGATAGTATTGTTGAGGACTCCATAGAATATTGTATAATATATTAATTTAAAACGTTTGACTTGTCCTACCTTCCAAAAACTAATTTTAGTTTATCAACATTGAAACACAATGGTAAACTTTTCAGCTGTGAGTGTTGTCATCTTGTGACATTTATCGGATTGCTCATTGTTCGTTCCTTTTGCTTTGCGCAGCTAAAATCAATACATAATAAAATAACTACGTCCGCCATTGTACAACAGTTGTATCATGTTGTATTTAGCTTTACATTATAATGCAAGTTACCAATGACACACACATCGAGTCTTTATCTCCCGTAAAATAAAACAATGGACATTCACTACAAGTTATTTATTGTGCTTCTTCTTGTAAATTCTGTGCATCTATACTGTGGACCATACAATGGACAAATATGTAAAAAGTATTCAACTGGGTATGTATGGTATAACCATACAGGAGGTTTTGACAATGAGAAAATTGCAACTGGACTTTGGGAAGAAATGATATCGAAACTCAAGGAGCCCTGTCGAAGTAAGGCTGAAAAACTTTTGTGTGCTTATGCTTTTCCCAAATGCATAGATAAAGATGGAGTGGGGTATTTTGCACTGCCACTTTGTTTAGAAGACTGTATGGCTGTTAAAATGCAATTTTGTTATAATGATTGGATAGTTGTTGAAGAGCAAAAACGCCGTGGAGTTTTCTTTGAAAATAGAGGCCATTTTCGGTTACCAGAATGTGAAAAACTGCCAAAGTTTTCAGGAAAAGGCCTACAAGTATCATGCAATAACGTTGGAATTACAAATATGGATTACAGTCAAGTTACAACAACATGTTACAGAGATAATGGACGTTATTACCAGGGCACTATGAATGTGACAGTATCTGGATTGGCCTGTCAAGCTTGGGAGTCTCAATCACCTCATCAACATACAAGACCTCCTTTGGTTTTTCCAGAAGTTCAGAATGCCACTAATTATTGCAGGAATGCAGGAGGTGAAGAGACTCAGCCTTGGTGCTATACCATGGATCCTGATGTGCGATGGGAACATTGTGATATTCCATCTTGTGCCAACACAAGTGATGAATTTGACAATAGTAATGGACCAAATAATATTATTATGGAGAATTACTTTACACCAACATTTGTATTGTTGCTCTCAATTGGTGGCCTTGCATGTGTCTTGGCAATAGCTTCAATAGCTTTGCTGTGCCATTATTTTGTTAAAAATCATTACTCCAAATGTAATTTATCAAGTCGCAGGAATCTACCCAACATGGACATAGACTTGGATAAACTTCCCAGTAACTTAGCTTATCATACAACTGGCGCACAACTTAATCCTAAGCTGGAAAAATTGGAGTTTCCAAGGAATAATATTATATACATCAGAGATTTAGGCCAAGGCGCTTTTGGAAGAGTGTTTCAAGCCAAAGCTCCTGGACTAATCCCTGAAGAAGAATTTACTCTTGTAGCTGTTAAAATGCTCAAAGATGAGGCTTCCCATGACTTAAAATTAGATTTTGAAAGAGAAGCTTGTCTATTAGCTGACTTTGATCACCCAAATATTGTAAAACTACTTGGTGTTTGTGCTATTGGACGTCCCATGTGTTTATTGTTTGAATTTATGGGAAAAGGTGATTTGAATGAATATTTAAGAGCTTGTAGTACAGCCACCAATTACCCACCTGTTGAAAATAGAGAAGATCTAAGACTTCTGGTAACACCACTCGGTCATTTAGACCTATTACATGTTGCTAGACAGATAGCATCTGGCATGGTCTATCTATCAGATAGAAAATTTGTCCATCGAGATTTAGCAACTAGAAATTGCCTTATCAATGATGATATGGTGGTAAAAATAGCCGATTTTGGATTGTCCCACAAAATATATTTACAAGACTACTACAAGGGTGATGAGCATGATGCTATTCCTGTAAGATGGATGCCTTTAGAAAGTATACTGTATAATAAGTATACACTAGAATCAGATGTGTGGGCATTTGGTGTTTGTCTTTGGGAAATATTTTCATTTGCACTTCAACCTTATTTTGGTATGACACATGAGGAAGTAGTGAGATTCCTTAAAGATGGAAATGTTCTTGCATGTCCAGATAACACACCTCGTTGTGTGTATGATTTAATGAAACAGTGCTGGAATCACAGTCCAAGTGATCGCCCCAACTTTAGAGTCATCTACCAGACGTTGGATAGTATTCAACTTATTTTGGAAAGAACTCATCCAGAATGAATCGAAAGTGTACATTTGATTGATTAGAATGTAGGCAAAACTTTTTGTATCATATTTTTAGGACCTATTTTAATTATTTATTAGTAAACAAGTGTTATTAAATTGGGAAATTGACTTACAAAGAAATAGTAACAACTGAATAAAGATATCCATACCTGTTGTAATGTATCCCAGTTAAAACATGTATGAATTTTCTTGCCTTTAAGTGTATAAAACTTTACCTGTACTTAAGTAATATGATTTCCATCATACAAACAATTGAATTTAATGGTCAATTTGTATAATTTATTTATTACGTAAATAAGTAATTTCGGTTATAGAATGTGGCAAGCTAATTTTAAATTTCTCTATTTCACTTTAAACCCAAGACTGATTTTTGTTAGTACTTTGGTATTTTAGTTAAAATAGCCTTTAGTTATATCTTGTATATTTTAAGGGCGCGTAACCAGAAAGTTCGCAAGGTCGCAAATAGCTGTCAAATATTTACAAGTTGTAATTAATTTGGTAATTTTACTGTATGAAATAAGAAATATGGCTCTTCAGTGCACTAAAAAATTGTTATAGGAATGCAATGAAAATGCTGAATTTGATGTTGTAGCTGTTTCAGGTTTATAATTTTTATTTCTAATTACTTTTTTTTACATCTGTATTACTTTTTTTTACATCTGTAACTATTTATTTGGTGTTACGATATTAATAATTGCATTCCCTAATAATTTTTTAGTGCACTACTAGTGAGCCATATTTCTTATTTCCATACATTAACATTGCCAAATTAATTAAAACTTGTTAATATTTGACAACTATTTGCGACATTGTAAACTTTCAAAATACGCACTCTTAATTTAGCAAAAAAGCTGAAGCTTTTGTATGTTATGTAATTTTGGATTTATAGTATGTAGCTAAGTTTTCCAACTCAATTCTTGCAATGTTTAGTCATCTTATTATGACTTACACTAATTTAAACATCATTATTCATGTTAATATTTGTATGCATACTGTTTGCATAATTTATCATGTTTTGTGACATGAAAAAAGAATAACATATTAGTTCTTCCTGCCACTCAAGTTTTTGCATTTTGTGATTTAGTGAAATAAGCAATTGACATTCTTTTTACCATAAAGCAGCTCTAAAACATTTTGATTTATATTATCCTTTATGTTTAACTTGCCCAGTCCCTATTTTGATTTTTAAATCTTAAATCGGAAAATTGTAGTGCAGCTATAATTTTTAATAAAAAGTAGGATAGTTAAGCAACAAAATTGGACTGAATGTCTCCCTAGTGATCGATAACAATATTTGTCTAAAGTGATATGTCCAAAATAAATAAAGTGTACATACTGCCAAACGATTTAAAAGTTCTATATATACATACAAAGAGTGAATTGTAATATTTTTCGTAACGCTGACAGTTAATGTATAGGCATCTTTAATTTTTAGAATACTTTTATTTATTTATGTATGTATTGATTACAGTTTTACGATGTAATATTATTTTGTCAATGAAAATAATGTAAGTACCTACCTAAATAACTTAATAAAATTGTTTTTATGAAAAAGCTATTTTTTATTAATATTTACGCCCTGTTTGATATAAAATTATTAGTACCTAGTTGATTATGTAAGTAAATTTGTACCAACCGTTGTAATGAGGAATCAAAAAAAAAAGAACATGAGCTGTTGTGATTGTGTGACATGCGACCCCAAACTTATCTAAACTATAAAAATGACGTGTTTAATTGCCATCAGCATTGCCACCTGTGTCCTTTTCGGACTAGATCTAGTCCACACAGCCCAGAAAGGGCAATCTAGCCATAATTGATTCATGGATAACAATGATACTTAGTTGCCATGGACCATTGACAGGGTGGCCACTTTCTGGAAAACCGGGAAAAGTCAGGGAATTTTGCTAGCCATGGAAAAGTCAGGGAATTGTCAGGGAACTTTAAAGGTCAGGGAAGCTCAAGCGGGCTTACTCCAGCGCACCTTAAGCATTATAAATATTTAACTAATTATTAAACGTTACGTAGCTAACTGAATACGGTCGAAGACTACTAATTTTTTGGTCAGGGTTCGAGACTTAACTGTCGTTTTTTTTTCGTTGTCAATTTCGTGATTTGAAGTAAAATTATGGTGAAAAATTTTTGGATAATGGTCAGGGGAAAACTTGAAAAAGCGCCGGTAAAACCGGGAAAAGTCAGGGAATATTGATTTTGGTAAATAGTGGTCACCCTGATTGAGACCTTTGGTTCTTGTAATTATTGGCCGAATGATTTCCAATGGCATGGGCCATTGGAAATCATTCGGCAATCCTTTGTGTGTTGGGTGCGTTTAAAAACATCGAAACTCACATACACACAGACCCAGAACAAACTCTTGTAAAGTCATACAAATTATTGATCCGTGCGGCCATCGAACCCGCGACACGCAGCGAAACAGTTGATCACTTAGCCACTGCACCGACAACAACAGTGCTGTCAATATGTCGCAGGTTCAGGTTCTTGGGAAACATTTCTCGTTACGAAATAATGATTAATTCTGTGTCAAAAATCAAAAGTTCCAAGATTACAATAATACCTACATATTATTATTGTCACATAATATACATTTATAACAGAATGCAAAAAAGAAAGTTCATAATTGAATAACATAAATTCATAACACAATTTAATTTTCCAGATTATGACTGAAGAACGCTTGGTGACAGAAGTGCCCAGCAGCTTGAAGCAGTTGGCACGACTTGTCGTTCGAGGTTTTTACACTATTGAGGATGCCCTAATAGTCGACATGCTCGTAAGAAATCCCTGTACGTAAAGATAATACTTGATTATGTAAAATCACATCACGTTTGGAATCCCTCGAACAATGCTATTCTCTGGGACTTAGATTTGCCATTCACTAAGCTACGGACAGCGACACTAGCGCCTCACAGCTCGCGCTGCACGATACGATCTCAAAGCCGCCTCGTCAGCCATGCCCGGGTCGACGGCACGTTGTGTTCCACGCGCGCCTCAAGGAGTGTCAGCATAGTTACGGGACCTGTAGAGGGCCAAAGCCTGCCGGGGTCGCGGGACTCAAAAAATTACCGTAACCCCGGTATGTAAAGGGCTATTGAAGGACACCGTGGATTTTAGTCAGTACAAGTCTGACAGTCCCTCCCGCCCTGCCCTGGGTGGGAGGACTCCTTTGATGATTTTACCACGCTAAAAAAAAAAGACGCCTCGTCAAAGAATACATCGTAGAGTCTAGCGATGAGGTTTCTTATAGAGAATGGCATAGCAGCAGAAGTGTGCGAGTGTACGTACTTACGACCATATTTCGCCAGTTACCTATGTTCTCATGTAATAGGCAAATTCAGACTTCGTGGTTACTGCTGAGATATTCCTGCTGGACCTTGTTCTCATCAATATCTGATTAAATTTTCTACAATTTAATTGTGAGACTGCTGAGCGTGTGTGTTCAGATAACAGCTGTCTTTATTTCTGTTTCAAAAAGATTGTTGTTGGTTTGCTCCTATCAGACGTATAGTAACTGAAAAGACTATTATAGACCAATTTGTTTGTTGCGGCACCTACTTTCAGCTCTATTTCGGGATAATCGACTGTTGCCTAAAAATTGCTGTGGCAACTTAATCAGCGTGTATTGGCTGTACTTCATCATCATCATCATCATCCACAGCCCGTCTTCACCCACTGCTGGGTATAGGCCTCTCTTTGCTTGTGCCAAGCTCCACGGTCTCGCGCCAGCCTCATCCAGGACAGTCCCGCAATGGCAACAATGTCGTCTGCCCATCTCGCCAACACTTCTTTTTCCACTCCTTGGACGCCACTCTGTCACAGTTTTACTCCACCTGCCGTCACCACACCTTGCCAGGTGCCCTGCCCAACTCCATTTGAGTACTTACCTACTGTAAAAGAAACGTTGAGGTGTAAGTCAGAGGAAACTTTGTACACCCACATTTCACCACTAGACTCGTGCACTAAAGCGCACAAATCTCGATTTCCTGGCTGATACTGAGAAATTACTGATTGGAAAACCCAACAATAACACTGATGCCTCACCTGGGAATCGAACCCAGGAGCTCATGATTAGTAGTCGCGCTTACGACTGCTGTGCAAACGAGACACACAGAAACCTACACAACAAAAGTAGAAAATCATATTCCTCAAAACATTACGTTATGTTATGTGTACATTACATTACATATTATGTTTTTTTATTATTATTTTAATTTATCTTCTCAGGTATGAAAGAAGATGACATTTGCGAACTATTAAAGTTCGAAAGGAAAATGTTGAGGGCTCGAATAGCCACGTTAAAAAACGATAAATTCATCCAAGTGAGATTAAAAATGGAAACAGGTAATTATAAACAACTCATCATCATCGTCAGCCTATACTTAATGTTCTCATTGCTGGGACAAAGAATTCCTCTCGGTAAGAGGGAGAGACGAGTTTATGTTTATTTCGTCATAGTTCCGGGATGGACCACCCACGCTCTCTTGAAAAAATCACTCTGTAGGTACATAAATAGGAAAACTTATTTGCCAACTTAAAATTTTTAATGTACAAAGCATTTCTCCGCTCTTCAATTTTTTCTTCTTATTTCAGGACCTGACGGAAAAGCACAAAAAGTAAACTATTATTTTATAAATTACAAAACATTCGTTAACGTAGTTAAATACAAATTAGATCTTATGCGTAAGCGCATGGAGACGGAAGAACGCGACGCTACCAGTCGCGCCAGCTTCAAATGCCCGTCATGCGGGAAGACATTCACAGATCTCGAAGTAAGCCTACTTGATAATTTACTCAGATTGTTTTATTGATGTTCACAATAATTATATGGTGATATACATATGTACGAGTGTACCTTGAAACCTAGATTAACATAGGATAGATATTTCCCGATTTTATATTCCCGTGGGATAATTTTCGAGTTGTAGCGAGCGAAGCTGTTGGCAACAACTAGCTATAATGAAAGCTTAACAGCTATTATTGCGATACTTTGCCTATATATATATATATATGTCACGGCTAAAGGTAGGTGTGAACCTAAACTTAAGATTAGCCGGCTAAACCTAGGTTTATCTTCGACGAAATGTTAATGTTAGTTTGTTCTATCTTTAGCCGGCTTAACTTAGGTGTAGCTGCAGGTCCTTGGCTAAAAATGTAGAAGGAAATGGAAAAGGAAACAATGTAATAATGTTTACTATTTTGACACGAAAACTTTATTAAAAAATAATCACTTTCATTACACATGAGCGAGCGAAGCGAGCTCGGGACTCGCTGGCACCCCGACTCGGACAATTTAGGTTAGAAGAGGATGGCGGGGTCTGAAAGACCCCGCCATCCTCTTCGTGGTTATTTTTTTTTTTAAACCACCCAGAAGTAGGAGCCCCGCGAAGCGGGGCTCCGTCGACATGCTGGGAAGCGTGGACGCCCCGCGAAAGCAAGACCATTCCATTTCCTTCATTTTTAGCCAAGGACCTGCAGCTACACCTAAGTTTAGCCGGCTAAAGATAGAACAAACTAACATTAACATTTCGTCGAAGATAAACCTAGGTTTAGCCGGCTAATCTTAAGTTTAGGTTCACACCTACCTTTAGCCGTAACATATATACTTTGAAGGACACCGTGGATTTTAGTCAGTACGAGTCTGACAGTCCTTTCCGCTCTGCCCTGGGTGGGAGGACTCATGTGATGATATTACCACGTAAAAAAAAAACCTCTAAATAGCCTTTACCAAATATAAGAAACTATCTGTTCCCCGTGGCTTCACCCCCGCTGCTCGGCTCCTATATTATGTAGTACTAGCTTTTGCCCGCGACTTCGTTCGCGTGGAATAGTGAAAACTATCCTATGTGCTTTCTCAATTTCCAAACTATGTCTGTACTAAATTTCACACAAATCGGTTCAGTAGTTTAGGCGTGAAGAAAAGACAGACAGACAGAGTTTCTTTCGCATTTATAATATTAGTTAGGATTATGGTATTAGCGTGATGTTTTGTAGCCTATAGGTGAATGGAGTATTTAATACAAAACAAAAATTCAATTCGAACCAGTAGTTCTCGAGTTTAGCACCTTCAACCAAACCAAACTTCAGCTTTGTAATATGATTTAATGATTTATTTGAACATTGCCCCACACTAGGAATTTCTCCTGTATTGTGGGTGCGATTACAAACATAGAAACTCATACACAAACACCCAGACCCGGAACAACTACTTGCAGATCATACAAATATTTGTTCCGTGCGGGGATCGAACCCGCGACACGTAGCGCAGGAGTCCAATTTCTCAGCCACTGCGCCAAACGTGCCATCAGAACTTCAGCTTTATAATATAGAAGTATACATATCAATCCCTACTTAAAATTATCTGTCTTCATATTTTCAGGCAGACCAGTTATACGATATGATGACACAGGAATTCCGCTGCACATTTTGCAACCAAGTAGTGGAGGAGGACCAATCGGCACTCCCGAAGAAAGACTCCAGGTTACTCATGGCGAAATTCAACGAACAGTTGGAGACACTGTACATTCTACTGCGAGAGGTCGAGGGTATCAAGCTGTCACCAGAGATATTGGAACCAGAGCCAGTCGATATCAACACTATTAGAGGGTACCTTCATAATTTTATTTTCTACCTTTTCTACTTGAAAACACCACACAAAGTTCGACGGCTCAACTTGCTGCTCGGCCATCACTACTCGACACTTTTTTTTTACGTGGTAAAACCATCACATGAGTCCTCCCCCTCCCACCCAGGGCAGAGCGAGAGGGACTGTTAGACTCGTACTGACTAAAATCCAGGGTGTCCTTCAATAGCCCTTTACGTACCGTGGTCACGATAATTTGTGAGTCCCGCGACCCCGGCAGGCTTTGGCCCTCTACAGGGGGCCCCGTCACTATGCTGACACTCCTTGAGGCGCGCGTGGAACACAACTCGCCGTCGACACTACTCGCCGCCCGCGCCTACAGTGGTTGGAGATCGTCTGCCGACGTCCGTCGCCGTGGGCGTCTACCACTGCGGCTGGGGTGGAGGGAGGACGCTGTCCTCTCCCTCACAAGACTACTCGACACTGGCATAATAATCTCCGGTTGTTACCAAAAGGGGAAAAAAGGCTTAAAAATGACTAAGAAATGTCAAAATTCTTCGATATTTTGTTTTTACGAATGCCGCTCTTTTTGTAAATGTTCATCACGGTCTGTGGTACAACTCCGGGTTCGAATAAGATGAAAACCACATCTGAAGACCCTTTGTTCTTGACTGTGACCCTTTTACTCGGAGACAAGGCGGTACTACTAACAGATATCATGTTATAACGCTGTCATTGTTCATCGCCATAATAGAGATATTCTTGCCTTAACCAAGAAAAAAAAAGAGATTGCATAACGACTACAGTCTGCAAATAAAATATCATCCCAAATTTTTAAAACTTAAAACTCAAAACAAACTGCTTAAAAAGTTTGCGGCTTTCTTTCGTTGCCCCGGAACGTAAAGGGCTATTGAAGGACACCGTGGATTTTAGTCAGTACAAATCTAACAGTCCGTCCCGTCATTTTATGACATTACCAGGTAAAAAAATAAAGATATTGTAGATAAGGGGCCGTTCAAGTATTACGTAAGCAGATTTATTACAATAATTTATCCTTCCGTCCCCCTTGTCAGCAAAAGTAAGCAAAGCTCTTACCCCCTCCCCCCATGCTTACGTAAACATTTTTCAATTAATGTATTGTGTTTGCCTTAACGTATGCATTATTTGCGGGAATCCCCGAAAATGCGTTTTGTTTTCAGCCAAAGACAATGTGAGGGTTGCCATTCGTGTAAAAAAGTAAATAACTACCGATGACATAATCATCATCTAGACTCCCCTACCCCCCATGTCATCTAAAATAAGCAAATTTAAGACCCCCCCCGCCCCCCCATGACGTAATACTTGAACGGCGAATAGCGAACGGCGAATAACGACGAATAGAAAGAAGCATAATAAATCGTTTTAATTTGGTTGACTTCTTCGTTCAACTAGATACTGAGAAAACCACCATTTTTATGGAGCTTACCTTCACAACAAGTGACTCGATAACTTGGCATGGTGTTACCTTCAGCTGGCTTCATTCTAAGCGTGTACCTTCTTGCAGATTGAACTCTAAGCAGATGGCCCAGCGTCCTCCCGGCCAGGAGTGGTCGGGCGAGGCCACTCGCAACCAGGGCATGCTGGTGGAGGAGACGCGAGTGGACGTCACCATCGGGGAGGCTGACAGCGGGCACGACGGCAGCGCGCTGCGGAAGGAGCGGCCCGTGTGGATGGTGGAGAGTACCATCGTCACCAATGATCAAGTACTGGCTTTCATTATTATCTTACCAGGCCCTGTAGCCGTGTAACAAACGATAAACGCAAACGCTGCGTAGGCTTTAATAGATTTTCAAGTTTATGTGCTTGGGTATAACGTTGAAAATCTAGTGAAGATTGGTTATCGTTTTCGAACGCTCAGAAATCTTAAATAGATTTTCAACTTTAGGCTCTAGGCTATAAAGTTGAAAATCTATTGGGGAGTATCGAGCGTTTACGATTATCGTTTACGACTTGTTGTGACTTAGCTAAGGGGGCAGTTTCGCTGCCCATGTCTATTGGCACAGAACTTAAAAAGGGCGTGGCCTAAGAGAAAATGTTTGCAGCGACGAACGGATAACATGTTTTTTAGAACATTGACGCAGGTTTTAAGCCCGCTATAAACCCTATAAACCCTTTCGGCGACTATGGCAAAGTGAGCCCCCAAACACCGCTGTGCCGTGCTCTCGTTACGCAAAAATTGCCCGCCATGTAATGGTGCAAATGTGTTTATGTTTCAAATTCGCTTGCACATCATCAATCATGTCTTCAATACCTTGCAAAATCCATAAAAGCCGAACCTTAGATTAT
The DNA here is from genome assembly GCA_943136025.2 of Agrotis puta. Taxonomy (NCBI): domain Eukaryota; kingdom Metazoa; phylum Arthropoda; class Insecta; order Lepidoptera; family Noctuidae; genus Agrotis; species Agrotis puta. Next base: position 5,723,670 of record OW964168.2, read on the forward strand.
AAAATATCCAGATTCCGTGTTCGAAACAACACGTTACGTTTTTAGTGAGAAAGTGACGGGGTTATAGTTTTTCTTCCGTGTTTTTGGCTTCAATTCTCAGTGGCCTACTAGAAATGTGAACATACTATAATCTAAGTGCCGAACAAATAAAATGAATATCTAACATTTTCACCTAGGTATAAGCCATTCTTTCTGCTAACCATACCTCCCACAACGATTGCTCTTACGTGAACTCTTTTTTACGAACGTATCTTAAAACTTGTCTCAATGAGATTTACTGACAATTTTACAAAGTCCAAGCCACAATCACTTCACATCAAACTCACCGTTTTTAAAGAGCCTTATCACCGATTCTGTGCATGGAAACAGCGGCCTTATTAGTCTTTATATAAGACGCAGTTCTCTTAATATGGGTCATTACTGATATGCTGTATATCACTCACTTATTATATCAATGCTCATTGTACAAATATTTAAAGGCCAACTATTTTCGGTAATGCTCTACTTAATAATCATCCCTTTATTTATATTCTGAAATTGATTTTGGTCGCTTAAATAACTTCTTTGTAAGTAACAGGCTCGTCTCTTGACCTACATTTAGAGGCAGAATATTCCGATGTTAATTTAAATGCGCACTTATCATGTGATTTATTTAGAAATGGTATGTGTAATGATTAGTACGAAATCAGGTAAGTACCTTTCCTGATAGATAGATAGATAAGATCACGTGTTTAAATCGGTGCCTGTATTTTTTTACAACATTAGTATGTTTATTTACAAGAATAGAAAAGTTTGTTAATTATCATGGGCATAACAACATTTTTCAAATAAAAACGAGGAAGGCGCCATTTTAAATTTATTTTTTAAGGTTGTTAGTTCTAGAAATGAAAACACTCCTTACAATAATTACCCAAGCTAAGAAAAAGTGAGTTTCCATTTGTAACTTATCATTAAAAAACGTAAATCACCTCTATCGAACTAAAACATTTCTGGACGACCTTTAGTAATTCTGTCACAATCAAATTTTCAGATTAAATACTATTCTTGATACATTTACAGAGTGACAGCGTTCACTCAACGGATGCTGCACTGGAGAAAGCCGCCAGCAATGCTAGTACCGCAAAGACAGTCGGGAAAGAGAAGAACGACGACATCATGTCCGTCCTGCTCGCTCATGAGAAACAAAACACTGGTAAGTATTCCGAAAGATAATTATTACGACGGCACGTTTGGCGCAGTGGCTGAGAAATTGGACTCCTGCGCTATGTGTCGCAGGTTCGATTCCCGCACGGAACAAATATTTGTATGATCTGCAAGTATTTGTTCCTGGTCTGGGTGTTTGTGTATGTGAGTTTCTATGTTTCTAAACGCACGATACAGGAGAAATTCCTAGTGTGGAACAACGTTTTTTAAACAAAAAAAATATATGATTTTTGTTATCATATTATACGAACCCTCATGCAACATTTGAAGCTCCTAGTTCTTGTAGTAACAAAGTTTCATACAAACTATCAACCCCAAAAACAACCTTTTAGAGGTAGAATTTCGCAAAATCGCGTCTTAGTGAGCACCTAGGTCCTAAAAAGAAACCCTAGGTCCTAATAAGAATACCCTATTTAAGCTCCTAGCACTTTTAGTTTTTGAGATTTCGTGTCCTATGAGTAAGTTGCCTTTCGCTTTTGTATATATAGATTATATATATATAAATAGATAGGTAAACAATTATAAAAAACGTTACTCAAGCTCAACAATCAGCATTTTTCAAATAACACTTAACTTTGGTCCTTCGTTTTATAATTACAGGTACAAATGCTGCTCAGAATGCTCTGAAGGGCATAGAGCCGGATAGTTCAGATTCCAGTGACAATGAATCTAAAGACCCATACAAACTCAAGGACGAATTGGCTGCAGTTGGTAAGAACTCAGATCATCACTTAGAAATCACACACGTTTGCGGTAGTAATTTGAAGTTTATTTCATAGCAGTAAGATCAGTTTTTGTAGTTCAAGTAATACGACTAAAGTGGGAACCGTACCATGTATATTACAATTTAGCCCCGTCACGCCCCAGCAATACAATGCGGGTTACCGACAATTTTAACTGACTTTCTCTGCAGTCTCCATCGCATTACTTTTATCAGATATCAATATTCTATCTCGATCTTTGTCTACAACCAGTCAACGGTGAATTTATAGCCAATCTGAGTGATATCAAAAACGTGGATCAAGATTCGAGTTGAGATACGATATCAATTTTGGGCGTAAGTGGTTGTAAGGGTCGGGCACGCCGCCATCACGGCGGTAGGACCCCTCTTTGAGGTCTGGAGAAGCAACACGGTGTCCTCACTTTCCACCTGACGCAGGTCCTTACCGGACACGGATGTGTCGGGAGGTTCCTTTGTCTGATTGGAAAGGAACGCGTGGGTGTCATCACAGCGAGGATCGTCCGGAGGACACGGTGGAGCATACGATGCAGGACTGCCCCGCTTTGCAGAGCACCGCCGTGTCCTCACGGCGGCGATAGGCGGAGACCTCCATGCTGTGGGGTGAGGCGGATAGGGAAGCGGTGAAGGCGCTAGCATGACTGTTTCGCAGAAGGCGTCCTTCTGCGAAGCAGTCTTGCTAGCGAAGGAGGCGAGACGCTTGAGGGAGAGGACAGCCTCCACCTCACGACCCAGCCACAGCGGGAGACGCCCACGGCGACAGACGTCGCGAAGCGTTTTCAGGCCACCGTAGGCGCGACCATGCGGACGGCGAGTAATGGGTGACTCGCCGTCAGAATATTGACCATGCTTGGATAGTCGCGCGTCGGGTTCCACGCGCACCTCAAAGAGCTATCAGCATTCTGACGGAATCCACCCTTAGAGAGTCAAAGCCTGCTGGGGACTCGGTACTGTCTTATCAAGTAACCGTAACCCTGGAACATAGAGGGCTATTGGAAGACTACGGTGGATTTTAGTCAGTCGAATCTGACAGTATGGATGGGAGGACTTAATTTATGATTTTATCAAGAAAAAAGTAGGTGTAAGGGTAATTTGTTTACATTGTTCTCTCATATTTCAGCTGAAATGGAAAGCGAAGATTCTGATACTGATGACAACGCACCCTCTGTTTTGGTGAACGGAAAAACAGTTCCGCTGACGAGCGTCGATGATGACGTCATAGCGCAGATGACGCCGTCCGAAAAAGAGACATACATCCAAGTGTACCAGGAATATTACAGCCATATGTACGATTAGATAAGCGTTAATTGAAAACAAATCAACTAATCAGACGTAAATATATGTCTTATCTTTATCTAATGTTTCAATAAATCCCCTTACCCTCGATAAGTTTAAATCTATATATATAAAAGAAAGTCGTATTAGTTACTCCACTTATAACTCAAGAACGGCTGAACCGATTTAGCTGAAAATTGGCAGGGAGGTAGTTTAGAGCCAGGAGAAGGACATAGGACTTTGTAGAGTAGGGTAGAGTAGGGTAGAGTAGAGTAGAGTAGGGTAGGGTAGAGTAGGGTAGGGTAGAGTAGGGTAGAATAATTATTTGACGGGAGCGAAGCCGTGGGAAAAAGCTAGTATTTAATATTAAGGGACGATATTTGCATCGTCAGATACTTTCGTCTAATAGGAAAATATAGTAAAAAGGTGCCGTGGCTAAGCGATTGATTACTGCGCTGTGACGCGGGTTCCATTCCCGCACAGTACAAATGGTCGTATAATCTACTAAAAGTAGTTGTTCCGGGTCGGGTTGTTTGCGTATACGAGTTTAAATGTTTGTATTCGCACCCACGATACAGGAAAAAGTACTTAATTGGTGTCCTTAAACAGGAAAAAGTACTTAATTGGTGTTTATGATGTTAGTCAGTTATGTATGGGTCGATGAAAATAAGTAGAAGATCCCCTGAAACCAAAAATAAAAGCAATACAAAAAAAAATGTCAATACAACTTTATTTTCAAATAATAAATTACTAACAAAATAAAAATATGTTATTTCAACATAACTGTACAATATATTTTACAAAATATTAACACAAGTTGGAAACATCATGAAGCTATGGAATATTAAATATAATCCTGAATAACATGAGAATGTTATAATACTGATGTTAATTGTATATAAGTACCTTAGGTAGTAATTATAATCCTTATATAAAACATCTAATATAGGCACTTCGTTAAGCATTATTGCTAACATTTGCAACATCTCACTTGAAAACAATACATCTATAATGAACACAATGACAAAATTAACTATTTAACTAATTGAATAATTACGTTAATTAACATTTTTGCCCCATTTGTCCCAATATTCTTCTGTCTGCATTTCCATAATTCTAGAAAGGCTCCGGTCACACGCAAACATTTCTTCTTCGCCCGTGAATATAGCAGCATTGGCATTTTCCTGTTGTAAAAAAAAGCGATCTTTTATAAAAGCTAAAACTTTAGTCGATTTAGGCCCCTCGCCCACGGCGTCTTTTTGACGTGATGTTGTCGCGCGTTCGAATATAGATACATTCGCGATGAGATCGTTAGCTGTTTGCCTCGCCCACACCACGACTCTAAGTATAGTACCGCTTTTGTCGCGATGCAAACGCGATTCAGTAACTAGTTCTCCACCCACGCCCCACCTTCCCTCCATTCTCTCCCCGATGTCGTCGATATGGTCGCGCGTTTTCATCGATACAGTCGCGATACTGTAGCACGGTGGCATCGCTCCTGTAGCATGTTGCAATTGCGATATAAGTAAGATGATAACATGACATAACAAAAGTAACCATGCTGTAGCGCGTTTCGAAAACACGCGACAGCTTCGCTACTTAAAGTAGCCGTGGGCAAGGGGCCTTAGCGCTGCTCAAATTAGTCAATTCTATAACATTACTCCGCCAAACGAGTCACCAACTTAATGTTCCGTTTATGAATTGTTCACCGACAGAAACTTTCAACTGGGAACGATGCGCAGCAGTTGAATTTATTTTATGTTGAATTTATTGTTCTAAGACATACCGGTTTCCTCAAGACATTTTCCGTCACCGTTTTGACATCACTAGTAACAGACTGGCTGGAATCGAACCCACAACCTAAACCCCGAACGTCGGAACCCGAGGGAATTACCAGTTACCACTAAACCACCACTGCTCTATAATAATAATGACTGCACAGTTGGCGCTGCTGCGCTGTGTGGCGCAGGTTAGATTACTGTGCGGAACAAATACTTGTATGGCCTATGGTGAACTGTTCCGGGTTTGGCGGTTTATGTACCTGGGTTTAAATGTTTGTATACCCAACACAGGAGAAATTGTTAAAAACTAGAGTAGAGAAACGATTATAATATAAATAATCTGAAATGTATGCGCAGTTTATTGCTAAAACGTGATCAATACACATAATACTGCAATTTGGTGTAATTTTATGAATACTTACTGAATCTTTCGTAATTTTTAAATCATCCATCAGCGCTCTATCGGCATCACCGTAATCCGTCTTTACATCTGATTTGAATAAATCTTTCGGTTCGCAATCCGCTGAGATGACTACCTATAAAGTAATAATAATTTATGAACACATGACACTTTGATTTAGTACCCTATTGTTAAGTTAATGAAAAATACTAGTACTTACTCTAACTCTATTGTCATAGAGTGTATCAATAAGCGTAATAAACCTCCTTAGCTGAGATCTTAGCATTGCTACAGATAACTGAGGCAGGTTTCTAATGAACACAGTATGGAACGTCTTGGATATCACAAGATAATCACTGGCTCCCAATGGCTGGAAATAAAAGCAAGTAAACATGAGGTCCTGGGTTTAATTGTTTTAGTAGATTTTTAATTTTAATTTTTAAGTAGTGTGTCTGGATTTGAAATGTAGGTGTACTATTCGACACCCCTATGGTGTGTGGGATTAGGTAGCAATTTAGGTACAATTCAATCATTGAGCAGTGGCTGACTGGTTGTTTGCCGAGTCTCAGGTTCCTTCTCTAGATTCCTAAATAGAACAATTATTTTTGAAATTATTAATGGGAGGCAATTTACTGTAAAGAAAAATAAAAAAAGAGAGCAAGATAACAGGTTATGTTTCTTTTGTTTTAAATACTTACCCTGTCACACAACTCTTCAAATGTGGAATCCAGAATCCTACCACAAGATTTAGCAAACTTAACATTTCTACCCATTATGTTGATCACACGTGGCCTGACTGTATCATTCTCCTTTGATATTAAATATTTAAACAAGTTGTCTACTGCATTGTTCTCAGGAGTGAGTTCACTATTTCTGTAAACAATAAAAAAATAATTCAATAACCATTAAAGTTTATGGCAACACTAATTATGTTTTAAATGGTCACTGAAACAAAGAGTGTTGTTTGAAACATGAGTACAATAATATGTTTCACAAAGAAAAAATGGAAAAGATATTATCTTTGATCTAGTATTGGACGAATATTAACCCCAATATATTTAATGTTTTGTTAACAGATATACATTTCTAAAACATGCAACTATAATTCAGTACTTACAGGAAATATTTACTAAATTTTGTGCCAGTTCCCCGTAACCTATAGTCTACACCTGAATCTAATTGAACCATGGTACAATGAGATTTTAGCACAGGTATAAATGGCAAGAAGTTTGACCTCTGCAGTCCATTTTTGTACAAATCATCAGGTTTTCTATTACTAGTAGCTATTACAACACAACCATTATCAAATAGTTGTGTGAATAGTCTTTTTAGTATCATAGCATCCCCAATATCTGTTACCTACAAATGAAAGGAAAAAACTTACAAAACGATTATATCACAATATTAATATTAAGATCCTACTCTTCACATAAAAAAATATGTGGGAAAAACCACAATTCAAAGATTTATAAAGGTTTTAGTTAAGCAGAAGGTCAAAAGAACAGGAAAATGATAACAAAACCAATAACAACCATTCTTTAATTTTTGTTTGCATTTTTTTACTTCAAGCAAAAAATGATCCTATTGCAAAGTAATTGTAGTTCTAAATGATTGCATCCTGAATCATGGAATTGTCTTAAAAGGCCATGATGGCCTTGGGATACTAAGCGCAAGTGAAGGAATAGGGTAATTTTTGGTCAGACAGTGCCTTCGGCATTATCCAGAGTGGAAAGACTCATTGATGATTGTCCAACCCCAAAAAGAAACGGGTGCATTCTGAACAAATATATTGTTATAATGTATACACACAGTATACACCTACCTGGCATCTAATGACAAAAAAATATATATAAATAACTACTACACACACTACTACTGTACATATACTGAATTGTCACTTACTTGGAATTCATCAAAGCAAATGAGCCAAGATTCCTGAGTGATGTCAGCGGCAACTGGAGGAATTGGATCAAATGGCTTTGAGCCCTCATCACGGAATGAACTTGCTCCTTTTCCTGATTTGATCTTCAGTTCATGAATTCTGGCATGAATGTTCAACATAAATGAGTTAAAATGAACTCTCAATTTTTCTTTTATCTGAAAACAGGCATGATAAATTCTTAAAAATATAGTATTTAAACAACACAACAATAAAGTAATGTTTTTAATATTATGTTGCTGTGCAAATCAGCGGTTTTTTTAATAATCAAAAATGATTAACACATAAATAACATATTAATACTATTTCAATTTTCACACTCATTTTACAATGCAAAATATTAAATTAATGAGTTGCATTTTGTATTACTGACTTAAAAAAGAAAATAATGAAACTATAATAGTTACCGGTACTGTTTCATAAAACAAATCCATCAACATGGTTTTCCCTCCTCCGACACTGCCAAATATGTAAAGTCCATTTGGTGCTATTATCTTCTGGGGCTGAGATTTTCTGAAGAAGTTGAACAGGGACCCTGCACTCTGGCTTTTGAGAGCTGGTCGTTCAAACGCAACCACTTCGTCATACACTTTCTGTAAACTCTGCACAACATTCTCCTGATGGGAATCTTTACTCAGAGCTCCACTTGCCACTCTCTGAGAATACACTGACCAAGGTCCATCACTAGATGCAGGGCTTTCCCGCGCATTCGAAGATAACAGCTTCATACATTGGTTACATCTCTTCCAATGGTACTTTACAAGTGAAGAAACATGAAAACATGAATTCGGTGCAAACATCTTGTTCATCGTCAACTGACTGATTCAAACACGGAAAATATTTTCATTATATAACTCTCAAACCTCATAACCTTGGATACTGTAAACAGTTTTACAGGTTTTCCATTATAAAGTGAATCATACTGCATACATCAATAGGAACATTTAATTCGATGTTTGTTAGTAGCTGACCACTTGAGACACTGGCTTAATTTCTTAAACTATAAGTTGATTTAATTTTATTCGAATTTGAGGAAGTACTAAATAAATATTATTAGCTAACCTAGACACGACTAACTCCACTAATTCTCTAATTGTTATGAAATCAGAAATAATAAAACTAGGGATATGGAACGCAGCAATGTTCCCTTTTTTGACAGTTGTCTATATTTTAGGTTACTTTACTGTCATCTGTCAGTGTCAATGTCATGTGATAAAAAATCGTTCTGAAACCAAAAAAAAACACTTGTAGAAAAATAAATTGGAATAGAATGAGGGGTATTTTCTACGAATAATAAAAGGGGTTTTTTTTAAGAGGTATCCTATATACCTCTTAAAATGAATGAATTTTCCAACTGGGCTTTATCCGAAACTACGAGGAATTTCGAAAAATCCGAATGGAGGCCGATTTTGACGAAACTTAAAATGGCAAACATTGGTTTATTTTTTTTTATCGTGGTAAAATCATCAAATGAGTCCTCCCACCCAGGGCAGGGCGGGAGAGACTGTCAGACTTGTACTGACTAAAATCCACGGTGTCCTTCACTAGCCCTTTACGTACCGGGGTCATGGTAATGGGTAAGTCCCGCGACCCCGGCAGGATTTGGCCCTCTACAGGCCCCGTCACTATGCAGACTTTTTTTTTCCTAACATTGGATTTTAGAAAAATCTGTAGGTAATCCTGGCCGGGAACCGAACCCGTTCATTTTGGAAAAAAATGTTACAATAATACAGGATTAAGTATTCCACCATTCGATAGTGTCGCTATTAAGGATCAAATTCTGGTCTATCTTTCATTTTCATAAACATAGGTTACCGGTGTCTCCTTTGAAATAATGCAATTTTTGTAGTCATCATTTCTTATTGTTAAATACAGACCTGCAATTGTTGAGACGTCAAATCCAGTGAAACATTGAAAATAACTATTTTTAATAATCGAATAATGTAATAATACAGGGTGTGACTTTTTTTTCCAAAATCAGAGACTTTGGTTTGACTCCTAGGCAGGATTATCGATTTTTCTAAAATCCATTGAAGCAGTTTTCATGTTCGTCAAAATCGGCCTCGAGAATTCTTTCAGTGTTTTTTTTTATATTCTTCAATATTTCGGATCCACACCCAGTTAAAAGTTCAACCTGTTTAAGTTTAAAACACATTTATATAATTTTGATGTTTGTGATATTGGTTTTATTTAATAAATATTTTATGCCATTAATGATTAGTCTTTAAATATGAGTCCAGCTGGCATTATGAGCGCCACCCCTAGCTCGAATCGTGAAGGCCAATTTTATTGAGATTTGGGTTGTATCCCTTTTGATGGAGGTCCAAGCAGGGCAGACCTCCACCGATTTTACTGTATAATCATATGGATATCGCATCATCCCTTGCTTGGATTGCTTCATCAAGTAGGTAGTCTTAATCCCGCACTATGTGCCCCTGCCCGAACTTCCCTTGCGACATCGACAGTCGTTAAATCCATGACGCCTTGAGATTGCGCTGGAGTCCTTCCCGCAGTACCGCGGCAGCGCATTGTCGCGGTCGCCCCGCTTCGCCTAACTTTACGCCCAGAGTAATTTCCATAAACTTTTCATAAGATTAAGATTCACTCAACGGACATTGAAAAGAGCTATGCTCGGAGTTTCTTTACGTGATAAAATCTGAAACGAATATATTCGCCGAAGAACTAGATTAGGTACCAAACCGAAATATCTCTTTTTTTCACGTTGAAGTAGGAATGGGTAGGCCACATCGCTCTTGATAACCGATGGGAAGAAAAGCTTTTAATGACGACCACGAACTAGAAGACACAGTGTAGGCAGGCCTGCCATGAGGTGAAACGAAGACATTGTTGATACAAGTTGCGGATCGTTCGGCGTGACGGTTTAAGGGGGAGGCCAATATGACGGGGCGCACCTTAGAGGCCCAAAGCCTGCCGGGGTCGCGGGACTGTCTTATTAGGTAACCGTGGCCCCAGAACGTAAAGGGCTATTCAAGGACACCGTGGTTTTAGTTAGTACAAGTCTGACACTCCCTCTCGGCCCTGAGTGGGAGGACTCATTTGATGAGGAGAGAGGGAGGTCATTTCTGGACGTCTTCCTGGACATCTTTTTCATATTAACCTACAGAACTCGATAATGCCGTCTTAAGCTCTAAACGTCACAAGTCAAAATATTTCAGCGTATTGTGAACCTATTAATAGATATGTAGCTGATATCATACGAAAATAAAATACATATATCTTTACTTAATATGATTAACTAATTAAAAAATTGTTTCATAATGTCATGATGGCCCTGAGGTCAAACCCGGCGATGTTGCGGGTTCGGACCGGGCAAGGTATTACTGAATATGTAAGTTATAATCTTAGATCATTAAGTAGGTAACCGATATTATTTTAATTAAAATTGACCAAGCTTGGTGGACAATATCCGGTGACGTTATTTTCCTGTAAACTTAGCGTGGCGAATTCTAGAAATCTATATACACCGAAAATAGACAGTTATTTACATTTTTCCCCGTCTATTGCACAACCCTGATCCATAGACAAATGAAGGAAAGAAATATTTCTTTTTTCTACATTTTATGGATCGCCGTTTGATATATTCTGTAATTTTGCCTATTCTTCTTCATAGACAAAACCAGTTTCGAACTACGGTGTCCTGCTACGCGTGTCTACACTGGGTAGTTGCATTTGCAGACTCGTGAATTATATAAATAAATCAATTATTACCTATCATTTCTTGACCTCAATGAACGTCTCAGTAACCTATTACAATGTATGTAAACATTGCACAATTATCAATGATCATAAACCTTTGATAAACCTGAAGGACAATAAGGACTTATAAGCACAAAGTCCCAGTAATTTTTGCAACATGTGCATAAAACGACCGGTTGAAATATAAGTGGGGGACAGAGTGCTGATTTAAAAAAGGCTGTCTCATAACAATAAATAACAAGAATATCTTGAGAAAGCAGGATGTAGTCAAATTGAAATCGACGTCCTGACTGAATTGATGCAAAGTAAGTGCTTATTGCAATCAACAGTCACACATTATCGTGACATCCTCTTTTTCTTGAACGCGATGAAACAGGGGTGCCACTTTAGCATGATGAATGGTAATTTGTTTTTTAAAAAGAAAATTACTCTGTTGTTTCGGCTTCAATAAGCGAGCGTTCCTTTCTTTCTGCATGTGCAAGGGTCAATATATTATGAGTGATGGGAATGAGATCTTTTTCGGGTCCTACAAGTGTGACTAAGAAAGTCAGATTACAGCGTGTACCAGTAAGGTGTATATTAGTGATGCGAACTTTAATCCGTTAACGCGTGAAAAGACAGCTATCTCTTATATAACTTCGATTCTTACTCAAGTCAAATGTATGGAGGATAGTTGTTTTTTTTTTTCACGATTATCATGTGGACCCACATTTGTTTTTGCGTGTATGTAAATTCATCAAATGAGTCCTCCCAGGGCAGGGGGCCGATTCTACTAATTTACAAGATTACCTATCCTATCGCTATTACGCAGCGGTACCATTCCTATCATCGAGCGACGGTAACCTTAAAAGTCATTCTACTATTTGTTACGTTACACTGGGAGCGAAATCGTAACTGAATCGTAGCGGGAACTTACGACTGTGCTAGGAACGTTATCCTGTGATACCAGCATGACGAATAGTATGTTCTATTGATACCACAGTATAAAATATGAATGTTACTAAATATAAATTATGCCACCAAAGTGTTTTAAAATACAATAAATTATTCAAACTATGACAAAATATTTTACTGATTCATTATTGGAACATTTTCATGGTTAAATAATAAAAACTTAGGCAAACGTTTCATTGTAATTATCTTGCAAGCCGAAGTCTATGTGAAACGAAACGTCTTGGTGGTGTCAAATGTCAAGTGATCCAAATCTAAACAGCGGGAAGCAAAAACTTTTGTTGCAAGTTCATCAAAATGATTGATTTACTGTGAGTATATGTTTTATTACATAATTATTTATAATGTCAAAAATGGCAATACGCTGTTTTTTTTTGTTTTTATCACAGAGTCAATATTGTGCGACAAGTCCTTGAGTTAATACTTACGACCCACTTGAGGGTTACAGTCACACGACCCAAATCGCACTTGAATTGGCTAAGAATTCAAAAAATATAAATTCTATTCATGTTCTTATAGATTGTAACCAAAGTATTGTTTATTTCCAGATCCGGCATCATAAAGGTTACTGGGAGTTAATATTAAAAAAACGGGTACCTCTTTCTTTCTGTTTAGTGTTTTAGTTTATTGTTTAAGTGTATTTCTTTGTTATTTGTAAATTAACATTATTTAGATTTAATTAAGTATATTGTAAAGTAGTGTTATAAAATAAAAACAATTTACCATTTTCACTAATAGTTTTAATGGGACATATATTGAATTAAAATAAATTAATTGTAAGATAAATAAAGTTTTATAATATTCATAACCAAGCTCAACAATTATTGTTTAATTAAAACCTTTCCAAATATGTACTTTCTTTGTTTTTTTTTATTAACCATTAATATTTTCACTTATTTAAATCCTGCAACATAAAAAATTAAACACAATAATTTGTGAGAAATACATTATAAGAGATAAGCCAACATTTAACCACTTTCTCACTTTTCCGCAATCTAATTTTTTTCCTATTGAATAAATCCTTCCACTTGTGATACAGTTGAAAATCTAGTTTTAAAAATTGATGCTGGTGTCTGTACAACCAGAGTTTTTTAAATTAAATTCAAGCTCAATCATTTGTTTCTATAATTTATACTAACCTAATCATCATTGAATCTGTTAAATAATAATTTATACAATTTTAATTAAGAGTATGTACTATGTGAAGTTATGAAATCAGTATATGAGTATATAGAGGTTTGTATAATGTAAAGCCACTACAAAATATTAAGTAAAACTAGTTTACACATAAAAACTAGTATTTAGCTAAATTATTATAAGTACAAGAGAGACTATTTAAAAAAAAAACATTATTGCCTAGATGACCACAGTCATTGTACCAAAGCTGCTTGGTAATTCCGCCCTTGTTCTAAAAGATAGTTCGAGCGCCGCCGTGATCCATGTCTTTCAGAAACTAATGCAGCGTCATTAAAATCTTCAAGTTGCTGTCCCATATCTTCTAGGTCCTCATCATCTAACTCCAGACCAGAATTGAGTGAAATGCAGTGCAGTACACAGCAAGCATTGGTAATTTTGGCCGCAATTTCAGGCTTGTAGTGCAACTTCCTGTCGACCAGTAAACATCTGTAATATTAATGTATACTTTGTAATAATTGCAATATTATAATTTTACTATCAATTTATGTCTGAGGTACAATAAAATGTATATGTACCTAAATCATGCTTTTAAAATTCCTATGCATCATTCCACAACATTTCTTGTAGTCATATGCATCTCAGTGTAGTGAGCTTCAGGACTGTTTGGACTAGCATTGAGTATGGGAGTCATCATTGCTCGTCTTAAAGGAAATCCTGAATTTGAGTTTGAGTTCCTTTAGGGGATTGTTATTCCATGCAGCACTATAATATTCGGGCTTCTGAATCACAAATCTGAAACAAGTACTAGATATTAATATTTATTCATTTAGCTGATAAGATTTGACAAAGGTTTAAAGGAGATAACTCACAATTAAAGTATTTAAGGAATGATATCCTTTTCTGTTAAAATAGCGCTCTTCATGAATGGCTGGTGGAACTATAGCGACATGTGTGCCATCAATGCATCCCAAAAGTCCAGACATGCCAAACATTCTATAGAACCTGTAAGAAGCAAATTGTTTATTAATAAGAATAACTATCCACTATTGATCTTTCATACAGACAAATTGATAGGTATGATGCATTAGGTACTTGCCCTCTTTTGATTTCATCATGATTTTCTCTAGAGCTTGGAAACTTTTAGGTGGCTTAGTACCTCAGTTACTTACTTGTTTCAGTGCTCGAGAAACTGAGGGTTGTGAAACAGCATGACACTGCGACTGTCCGACCAGTGTTTGGTATGAACCACTGGCATAAAACGCCAGAGCAACCAATATCTAAAACAATGAAAATATAAAAAAAGAAGTCATCAAGTTGTGAGCCACATAATAGTGTTTAATTTAATAATTACTAGGTGCCTACTTACCTTTGTTTTTGTGTCAATCCCATCAGAACGAAGATTAATGGGGCAAGTTCAACGAAATCCATGTAGAACATCATTATTATTAGGTAAAAAATGAAAAAAGTTCTAGATCGGTCCTACAAAAGTTTCACTGTATCAACTTATAGTCCACCGCTAATTTTGACAGATGAACCGTCACAATTCAGTTACGGTGCGATCGTAACAAGTGTCAAAATATTAGTAGAATGCGATCTAATGTCACGCTTGCATTCGACTGTGCCGCGATTGTGCTAGCAGAATACGATTCTGCGGTTCTCTCGATCGATCGTTGCGTTCGGCTGAACTGTAACTTATTTTGGATCGTTATTCATTAGTAGAATGAGAAAACGCTAGAAAGTCCGCAATTCAGCCGCGGTTACGCTGCGATTGTCACAGAAATTAGTTAGTAGAATCGGCCCCCAGAGCGGGAGGGACTATCAGACTCGTACTGACTTAAATCCACGGTGTCCTTCAATAGCCCTTTACGTTCCGGGGTCACGGTAATTCGTGAGTCCCGCGACGGAAAATGTAATCGAAATAGGGGTACTTATTACGAATAAAGATTAAAATTTCGTATTAAGATGTAGTGTATAGAAATACAAGACAGACGTTAGTTAAATATATCTTTCTCTGAGATAAATCCACTATAATGGGTCTACGCCCTTCGCACGCAGACCGTATAGTATCCTTTGAAGTATCAAAGACTACTTATTGTGCTGTACTCTAAGTTATAAATAACGCAGACAACAACAAAGGTACTAAATGAAACCTAAAACAGCCCTGAATGAAACGGCAGCGCAAGCGCAGCGTCTCCGCCCGTTTACGTGGTGCTCCTTTTTTTCTGTCTGCGTCTCCTGTCTCCTGGAAATCTGTCGCGACCAAACTCCAAGTTATTTTCAAACACTACGTACCTACTTCAGCTGTTCAAATGCTCTTACAAACACTTGTTTGTCAAGTTTGAGTCACATAAAGTCTGCAATCTGAAAATAAGAATAAAATTCCGCGAAATTATATAGGTAGAGAGATAGAACCATGTCAAACAAACGCCTTAAGGACTACAATACCTATGACTCTGTGATTATGCAGTCTTATTCCGTCGACTTACATACGTAAGTACTTACAGTGAGTGATAAGTTAATCACCGGAGTGCAACGTTATATTTGCTTAATATGTGATGAGAAGATCTTGTAGTACGTCACATCAATGTGTGGTTTCGTGAATATGCGCCAATTATGAGCATACGAATTAGGTAGGTACTCAACTTGTTATAATTAGGTATGTAGGTAGGTACCTCTATCAACGAATGAATTGCTTAGATTAAAGTAGGTACCTAATTTCTATCATCTTTATTTTGTTTACATTGGGCATTTGTATTCGTACCTACAGCTGAGATAAAAATAATACATTTTTGAAATAGTTCAACAAAAACAAACATTTCAGGTGTAACTATTGTAGTCAATGTCAAGGTTACCTTCGGCGAACTGACCTACGGAACCTAAATTGCTCTTGAACTCGCTCACACACTGGCCTCAATTGTGCGGTTGTGCCCCATCTAATGCACCGGTTAACAACCTCTAGTGTCAAGGTGCCTGGTGTTGTTCGGATAGTGAAAGGAAGTCTCAAAACTATCACATCTACGAGCGATAACCTATCTCACGAACTGAACAGTCCTTCATTCATACGTTGCACTGTAGAGATCGATCTAGTTCAAATATGTACTTTACTTAATATTAACTTTTTTATTTTAGCCCTTTTAAACGACTTAAAAAAAGGAGGTTTTTAATTCGATCCGTATGTATGTAATATTTTCAGATGCCCAGTTTTCGTATATGTTAGTATATATCAGCGTCTGAACAAATGTGCCAAATTTCAAAAATGTATGTAGTACCTATGTACGTATGTGTGTGTGTGTATATATGTTTGTGTTCGCATATCTTCGGAACTACAAGTCCCATTTAAGTCAGTTTTGTTGTAGGTACCATTGTTCAACTTAGGAAATACTGCAAGTTTCATCAAATCGGTTCAATAGTTTTTGAGATAGGGAATTTTTTGCCTACTTGGATTGTAGATTTTCAAAGTCGATTGTATGTTTGTTCGCGATTATCTCGCGTTTGGCTTAACCGATTTTGATGCGGTTTTCAGAAAAGTGTATATTACATTCTGAAAAGGTTTTAGCATATAACAATAATGGATATTTTGTGACGTTGCCCGCATAGATCCGTTTTTGTTGCTAACTTGGATTATAGATTTGTAAAGAGACCGGAACGAGTCAATGAAATAAAAAACAAAGCCACCGACTTCTGAAAGAAAAGTTATTTTACACTTTTTTTGGGTTTGTTTTTGAAGTCGGTTACATTTTTTTTTAGTTTAGTTTTTTACTTCAAATATTCAACCTAAATACTTGTCATAGAGGTACATAATTGTCAAACTTGGGCATTAGAATTTTGTTATCCGTAGAAAAATGCTCATAAAATAGAAACTTTTGATCCAAACTAAATAAATTTTGAATTAAGAAACTCTTTTTGAAGTCGGTTGAAAGTGATGGTGAGGTATTAACTATTATATATATATATAAATTTGTTTTAGAAACTGCACCAACGCTACTACTTAATACTGATACTTTTATTTGCTTGCTAGCACCAATAATATCTACTTATTTAAGGAAATTCAAAACGATTCAAAGGTATTGCTTCGAATCTAAAGACAGCTGCTAAATACGACTATCATTAAAGGTAATCTAAATAAGATAGTATTTAAAAGGTGTGCCCAAAGAGAAAGAATTTTGATCTTGACAGTCCCTCCCGCTCTTTCGATTTTTCATCACTATACTAATAAACACCTTGCTGTAGGATTTTATGTATAGATGCCAGCACATCAAGCAACCACAATCTGTCAAATTTCTTTAATAGTTTTTCAACCTTGTTAAAGCAGTGGAAGGTTAATTTTCGATCAGTAAAATTTGACAGATTCGGGTAGGTTTACCTGCTGGCGTCTGTACCTAACACAATTATCACAAATGTGTTTTGCAAAGTGCAGACCCGATTATTTTTGAAGAACAAAACGTTATTTAGCTTACTTCCTCTGCAGAATTAGGTCAAAAAGTAGGGTTGTAATCTCTAAAATTTGGAAATCAGGACAAGACGTGTGAAAACCCCGGATTTTAAAGTCCAGAAACCGGACTTGAGTCGAAGTGCGCACCGTGGCAACTGCATCGGGAGGGATGGGGGGACGGTGAAGTGTGCGTGTTACGACCCAAGACTTTAATTTTTTAAATCTGGACTACAAATGAAGCCCCCCCGGACGCTCCCCGGATGCCCTCTAAACAAGGACAAATCCGGGGAAATCCGCACGTATGACAACCCTATCAAAAAGAAACCCTAAACGTTTAATTTTATGTCTAGTTTTTCTTTTTCTTAGATTGCGATTTCCGAGTAGGTATGTCCCATACCAAAAGTTTTTCATAATGATGAATACGAATAAGAGGTTTCTGGTAAACATAAAACTAAGAATGTATTTTTTACTTTCTACTAATGCTTCATATACGTACTTATTAAGAATCTTATTAACCATCCAAATTTTTATATCATATACAAAAATCCTCGCGACATTCTTCGTTCCTCTATACCTACCTAATTTACGGAAAGACAAAAATGTAGGTACCATCTCATTCATAAATAGAACTATTTCAACCATCTACATAAAGTCATGACCTAGTACAAGAGTCGGATGCGACTAACCAAAATCCGCGCGGTGTCAGAATACGTAGGATGATCCATTGTGCGAAATAAGCAATCACGTGCGTTCGTGCACTGGGGGCATGATAAATAAAAAGTTAAACCTTATCCTGCCCGGTGGTATTCTGAACGCATCCCTGCTGTCAACCCTTCCAATTACCGATTTGTTGCGAAAGCGCGAGGGTGGTCGACTCATGCGGGCTCAGCTGCGTATAGCTTTACACACATAATTTTGCACATCAAACTGTATAGGTTAATGTTTGTACCTCTATTTAAGTCTACGGATGTGCTTTCCATACTTGAGATATCCGCTATCTTTGTATTATGAGTTGGAATGAATGACTCGCTTTACGTCGAAACTCCGTAAGACAAAAATTTTCCTTAGGAACACAACATTGGAGCCCTTGGGCTCCGACAATAAGTCCCTAAGGAATTTTTTGTTGGGTAGTTTTACATTTTAAATGTGTTAAAAATCATTTGTTATTCTCTCATCTTAATGTGTTCCGAAGAGCTGTTAAAACAAAAACATCGGAAAAAAAATAATCTCTGGACTCTATAAAAGCTAGTAATAAAGTGTACTACGCTAGTCCGACAAACGGATGTGCGATGAACGCTTGTGCGACAAAACTGTACTGCGACACACTCCTAGCAATATCATTTAAATTAATGTAAAACCCACAGTTATGTCTTACAAATTAAAGGACTCAAGGCTGTTCCAGAGCGTTCAGGAACACATCAGGTAACAACTTTCTTCAAAGCAAAAACCATAAATAGCACGAAAGATGGGCGGCTGGAAATGCTCAGAGATTTATTACATGGAATGTCCAGATGTGGCTAGAAACAGTTTTTTACCGAAATGTTTGCCAACTAATCTTTAAGAGTACCTATATATTTGCTTAGAGTTTCAAACTCCAAGAATTATACAGTAAAATACATTATACTTTATTGCTTATATGCAAAATTTACATGAAAAGTGGTAACATAACAACACGTTTGGCTTGTAATTTTATCGTCGTTAGTACGAAGAAGTAAACGAGATGAAGTGATGATGGACATCTACGGAAGGCTAGCAGTTTAAAAAAAAACTTACCGACTTCAAAATCAATCGCAAAAAAAGTAAAATATCTTTTCTTTCGGATGTCGGTGGCTTATTAGTTTCATTAATTTTTTGCAACCGCCTTCCGAAAGTTTTATTTAACCCTTTTTAGTTCAAACATTCAACCCAGATCTTGTCATAACATAATTTTCTTACATACACAATAGTAATTGTAATCCTTGATAAGCGAAAAATGCTCATAAAATAAAAACTAGTAAGATTAACTGAATGATTGTTTTATGGGCCAAATGGCATGTTTACTACATCGAACAAAGAATCATACAAATCTGACCAGAAAAACCAGAGTGATCGGTGTAATAATATAAAAAAATACCGACCTAATTGAGAATCTACTCCTCTCTCTCTATCCTCCTAAGTCGGTTAAACATGCATGACTTCCTGGAGTATATAATTTGTGATGAAAAAGGATGCTAAAAGTAGTCTACACTAATATTATAAAGAGGAAAGATTTGTATTTTTGTGTGTGCATAATGAATACCTAAATTCAAACACCACTGTGCCGATTCCAAAATTTTTTTTGCCATTAGAAAGCTACACGCACCCTGAGTAACATAGGATATATTTATTGCTAGAAAAGATAAGTCCACCCGTGCGAAGCCGGGACGGGCCACTAGTCAGTAGGTAATAAATCCTAATCAGGATAAAGTTAGCCTACATCACTATGTAGGCTAATTCGATGAAGGCAAAGGCTGATTTGGTGTCAGTGTCACTACACTGACACCGAAACAGCCGACACGTGTAAACTCATCATACAATATCTATATTAACCGAGACTAGTCCCTGATCATTCCATACACAAGCACTCGTGTCATCTTGATTCACGAGCAATTAAGGTGACTGCCAGCAGCCAAAACAATCGATCTTTGCAAATGGCCGTCTCGTCGACACGCACTTGTCAGACGCGCGCGAGACAGTCTTGAGTCGCTCAGTACTCACTGGACCGTCAATATATACTTTATATTGCAGAAATAAGATTATTTTTTTGCCGCTGATAGCGTGCTATGATAAAATAATGATAACGTAACTTTCAGGTCACGTGAGGATTAAATTGAATGATCCCATACTAAAGTACAAATGTAGTAAAATCAGGGTGACAATTTGGTCTCTTTAGTGGAGAGAGCCAAAAATAGATATGTCATTTTCATTAGGTACAGCTTCTCGCAGTTTTATTTGACATAGTAACAAACTGTAATCGTCCCTAGAATTTTCATTCATCATTAAGTTAATTTATAACTTTGTATTGTTTTATTTGTTTACATTTGTATGTAGCTAACTTTTAATTTAAATTGTAGATTAGCGTCCAATAGCCGTGGGAGTTCGCTCGCACTCAGCTGATCGCTATTAAATTGGGAAGCTGTCTTGTTGCTAACCGCACTCTCAACCAGGGTCGGACTGCCCCGCAAATGGCTGAGCTAAGCCCGGTTATCTGCCGCGCCGTTAAGTATTTTTCAAAATTAGTTTCAGGGATGATTTAATTTCTTTCTTTTCGACCTAATTCCATGAACGAACTATCAAATCTACATTTTGGCTGGGATCTTGTCTGTGCAGGTCTCTAATCCTAGCTACGTACCGTCTGCCTTTCAGCATTTCCCGTTGGGGCCCGGGCAAGCTGGGGCCCGGCTGGCAAACGTTATCTTTACTATGTTGCCAGTCCGGCCCTGCTCTCCATAAACTATTCTTAACAGTCCTTCTGAAATTATTAATTGAATTAGATTAAACATTATCTGTTAGCTGTTAGCTGTAATGCTAAAGTTATTATCCTATTAACACGCTGAGTAAGCAAAATTGCTCATTCAGTAGACTTTAACGATTAACTCTTAAAAATGCACAAACTGTATGACTGTAAGCGTTAAGATACACGTTTTAAATTTAAAGTCATTACAGTGTCGCGTCCTTGCTTCTCATGATAAGGAATGATTATATTTATTAAAGTAACAAGACGTGTACAATAAATTAATGGATATTTGACAATGTTACATTTCATGGGTTGGATATACCAATTTTTCGACAATATATCTTAATAATGTTCGAAGATGCAGTGAGGCGATAACTGATTTATCGATGGTAGTCATCATTTTGGCAGGATGTTGCCTGTGGGTCAAGGGGATATCAATCAATTGAGCGAAAGTTATGGTACTGTTACAGAAATCATTCAATTATAACGGATATTCATGTCTTTATCTGTTTAACTATAAAATTAGGTCCTTTTTCCACACCACCAAAGAGGTAAGAACCGTAGGTGCGTTTTTTTTATAGAGGTCTCCCCAATAGGCCTATTCCTCTGCCATTTAAGTAGTCCAAGGGACCAGTAAGTATTATCCGGAAAAAAATTGTAGTGCAATTTCGTCTAACAGATTGGGATCTTCGAGGTCCTAAAAGTGAAGTAGCGTACGTTGTCGAGATTAGGTAATGTGTCAGGAATTGTGTCATTCAGTTAAACGGAGGCGGTGCGTTTGCACGTCGGTTATATGAGTCGAGGGCAGTGTTCCTCGGGCAGCGCGAATGGCAGACACAGAGACGTCGACCGCCTACTCGAGTACTCACCTACTCTACGTCAAATCTGCGATTGGCAATTGCGATCAGCTTTTAGGGCAGTTCAGCTGTCGCCGAATTATAAATCTGGACAATGAGAAAATGGATTTTATAATAACATCCAGGTGAAAAGAAGTGAAATCATTTGTATAAAACAAGATAGTTATAACATCTGTGAAAGTTGGAATTAAAAAAATAAAAATATTTCAATTCTTGGACTGGAAACTATCTAACTTCTATAGTTAGCTAGTATAGACATAGAAGTCGTAACTAAAATATATAAAGAGGATAACTTGACTCCGTTCTCTTTTCACTTACAGCCTTGCTTTTGTTGTTGAGTTGGATATAACTAAGGAACAGTACGTGCAACGATCGGTTTGTTCACCCTGATTCTTTGCAATCTTCACATTCACTCAAATTTTTGTTTGTTATATTTACAAACTAGGAGCAAAGTTTTGTGGTGGCGGCCACGCACTTTTACCAAGCAGGTAAATGTAACGAACAAAAACACCGTACCATTACTTACATTCGACCACACTCCTTATTGCACCTTACACAAATATTTTGAAATCCATATTAAATTCTACATAAAAATACTGAGTACATTTTGCACTGATATCTTGCACCTTCTCAGTGCGCTTCCAAGAACGCTAGTGATGGCTTTATCAGCTTGAATAATGCTATAAATAACGTAGATACCTAACTAGTGCTCTGGGTCGGTCCACAATCGTGGGAATAACAGCTGTCCAGAAAAACTTAGTTTTAAATGCAAATTGAACAAGAGGTACTGCTTAGCAACTAAAACATTAGTTGGGTAGAGTCCAACAAAGAATTTGGGCTTAAATTTAAAATTACAAGTTGGTTTATAAATACATTTTATCCAAGAGAGACTGACAATTTATGCGTGCACTAACATACGAGCGTTATTATTGGAGTCAAGAGCTAGAAACTAAAATTAACAACATACAGTTACAAAATTCTAATCTAGGTACACCATGTTTTAGATTTTCTAAATTCTAATCTACACCATGTTTAGATTAGTTTATTTCTACTTCAGTGAATGCAATATATTTCGATATATTTGACTTGGTTACATGTAATGCTGTTTACTTTCTTTCAGGCAACGAAAGTTATGTGTTGGTGCCGACTAAATTCTACTGATTTAGCACAAAAACTGGCGGCGAAGTTTAATAGTGACCTATCAATTATTTTTGCGCTTAAATTGTTCAATTAATCGTAAGCTATATGCTGTGGCAGTGGAGTTAACGTTATCGTCAGCGGTCGAAGCCCCTCGCTCGCGTTACCAGATTACATACTAGCCTGAACTTTGATAGCCTGTTTTCGCATTACAACAATTTCACCCTCCAACTTCTGTGTAATTTCTATATTTACTAATAACGATAAAAATACAAACATTTTGCCACAATAGAATGCATCATCCAATTATGTATTCGAAACCTCACTAGTTGAAAAACCACTTGGCAGGACTTGATTTCAATCAAAGATTCACTCTACATGACAAGAACATAACTTTGAATTTGCCTGAATTAGAATATGTAAGTAGGTACCTAAAAGCTCAAAAGACGTTTACATTGACCGTTGCAGATTTTATTATTCAAAAGTGGTCGGAGACGATCGCGATAGCAATCTCAAGTTGTCGTGTTCTATAGACAATGGCACATAATATACGCGTTGAAGTTGAAGCAATCATTGGCTAATTAAAATTTGCTGTGCGTGACGCGACCACGAAGTGCCTTACTCACTTATAGGCTGCACACGTGCCTGTCAATGAACTTCACAGACCATGCCAATACCCGAGCACGCGTTAAGCCGCCAAAATTCTAGGCAAAGGCATTGATCTATCAATCAGTCGTCGTCAACCAAAACTCTTAACTTTAAAGGAATATACTGCATTCACCGATTTTGTGTTTTGCATTGAGTAGAAAATTTGCAAATGAACTACTTGAACTTGCTTTCGATTTAAAAAAAAATGTGCTTTAGGAACTGTCTTGCATAAAACTACAAATAGGCTAGTGCTTCTATCTAGACTAGGGGCATCGAACTTAGCTCTATATCGATATTATATAGTACATTTTACTGATTACTAAATAACTTGAAACGAACTTAATTTTTGGTAAGGTACTAACGTGCAAAAATGAGGACATTGTCGGTCCGCGCGAGGAAGTCGTCCTGTTCTGTGTGGGTGACGAAGGTCCTGGTCGGAGCTGGTGCATCGGCCTGCACGCCGGCGGGCGGCCTGCGGCGCTCGAATCTCTCCATCATGTCTGCTGGCACGGTGGGCAGTTCCCGGCCAGTCGTGTTCGGGGCTTGAGTGAAGCCTAGTTTCGCCAGCAAGCTCTCGCGGATCACTCGTAAGCTGTGTTCTCTCGCGTTCTCGTAGGAGCGGCAGGATGCGCACGCGATCTGAGCCGAGGGAGGGTCTTGTGGACAGGCGAGCTCGGCAGCGACGGCCGCCAGCCACGCGGCCAGAAGCAGCAGGCTCGCGGGCCTGGCCCGCGGCCCGCGCGACGCGCCCAGCGGACGCGTGGTGCGGCAGAGCGGGGAGGCGGCGGCGTAGCGCGATGAGCGATGTGAGGCCGCGGGCGGCGCGTGCTACACTGCACACGACTCACATTCGACACTACAATCGCACGCCACGCCACGCGGCGTTGCCCGGGGCGCTGCAGCCGCCCCGCGCCGCGCCCCCGCTGCCCGCTGACTCACACGCTGGCGGCGCCAGGGCTGCGCTGGGAACTCGGAAAATGCGCCCAAAGATGAAGATGCAACGCTCGCGCGCGCCACGCGCCCCGCCCGCCCTGCGAAAAGCTTAAACAACCTGAAAGTTAAGAATGGAAATCTTCACGTACAACTTGTAGCAGGATTTACTCATGCAATTAAAAAACAAAAACATGTCTAAACTCACAATGATGCTACTGAAATGTTTATTCCTTTACTTTACCTATCATAATGATAAATGTAGCTAGATATAAATGGTCGCGGGACTGTACGAATTACCGTGACCCCGGAACGTAAAGGGCTATTGAAGGACACCGTGGATTTTAGTCAGTACGAGTCTGACAGTCCCTCCAGCTCTGCCCTGGGTGGGAGGACTCAGCTAAATTGGAGTTAATTATAAACTTACAGGTTGCTATTAATCTAATGAATTTAAAACTCAGGTAGCAAGAAATGAGTCTGTTGCTAAGCAGAGCTAGAGACTATAAATTCAGGCCAAAATAAAATATACTGTTAGAAATATTTATATTGTAATTTCAAACAGTTTATTTTAACAAGTAACATATGGACTAATCCGTTATGTAGAGTAAAATAAATATTATGACAGCTCTCACGAAAAAAATTGATACCTATCAGGTAAAACATGAAGTCTGGATTATATATCTTGTTGAGAAACAGGAAAAGGCGTATTTTCGTCTTTGTTACCTGTAGCTTGTAGTTGAACATCCACGAACTATAATTAAAATTTCAAAAGGCCCATTTTCTGATGGGTTGTCCGATACAAACGAAAATCTGACAACTTCCGTGTTCGGACACTGTCAAGTTCAAGAAGGTACGTACCTAGTAGAAATTCCCGCAGGATGTCTGCAAATCTCATTCATCATGTACCCAATTCATCATAATGTACTCGCTCTAATAAAGTGGGCAGTATCAATTTGCTTCCGAAGATTGAGTGGAGCTTATTATTGTAATTGCCATCTTTCCCCGAAATATTGGTAAAAGAACGTATTTTGTAAATAATTTTTAAACATGATTCAAGTAACAAGTTTACGTACCTTATCGTATACCAATTAATTCGTCAAAACATGGAATATTTTATGTTCCACGTTCTCAAAAATGCTTACACACAGTCCGGACCGAAACGATGCAGTTAAAATACTAGTACTATAAGTACCTGCTGCATGCGAAGAAATACTGATAGTGGCCAACAAAAGTCAGGACCAAAATTGAATCGCTGTGCAAGCACCGTTCTCACATATACCTATGTATATACACTCATACAAATAGATCACTCATATAAATAGATTGTAGAAAAGCGTTCAATAGTGTAATTACCGTATAGATAACTAAGAACGCTACTGTCCTTTATTTTTAAAAGTGTAAAAGAGCCACTCAAAATAAGTTATTCCTCACACATATTTTCAGCTTGCACGCTTAATGCGTCTAATATTGCTACAACTAACTAACATTCATTGTGTTGGAATATCCCAAGGTATGACACTGTTTCCGTTACTATTCAAAATATTTTTTCAAATTAAGCTTTAGACCCTCATCTTACATAAGTATTTAATTATCATTATCTTCAAGCTTTGTTCGCAAAAATGGCTATAACTATTAACCAATTAACTCAAATCTTACCCAATTTAAAGTATTGGAGGAGGTTGGAAAGGTAGACATTTTATATTTATTTTTATTTTTTAGTTTGGGGAATTTGGCGTATAGACGTGGCTTTTTTTTTTATCGTGGTAAAATTATCAAATGAGTCCTCCCACCCAGGGCAGGGCGGGAGGGACTGTCAGACTTGAACTGACTAAAATCCACGGTGTCCTGCACTAGCCCTTTACGTACCGGGGTCACGGTAATGGGAAAGTCCCGCGACCCCGGCAGGCTATGGCCCTCGTATAGACGTAGCTAGGAGTAATCGAAGAGATAGTAGAAGCCAATAGTGCAACGGACAGACGACGTTCGAACTCACAATGTCATGGTCGGTAGTCCTCAACAGAACGAAAACATGTGGCTATTTTTTTTTGTATTTTAACTGGTTCGTTGGTCTAGTGTTTGCAAGGGAGACTGTTGAGCGAGAGAGAATCGGGTTCGATTCCCTGATTATTAATCAATCATCGAAACCAATGCGTAAGTTTCGAGGCCAATCAAAAGATGAAAATAAATAATCAATTAATAATTATTATAAAATTCTGCTTTTTTATTTTTTATGTGATAGTAGCTCATATACTATGTAAGCGCCATAGAACGTCTATTAATTAACGTTTAAGGTAACCAAAAGTGGAGGAATTATTTGACGTTCGTTATAATAATACTTTCCCTTTCCCTAAATCCTAACACGTCAGAGGCCCAGCAAAATGTGGTAGGTAACGTAATGCACGCGCGCCTAGGTGGCGGACATGTAGTTTGCAGAATAGATGCACACGTCAAACCAAAAACCCATTTTTTTATCGTGGGAAAATCATCAAATGTTTTCTCCCACCCAAGGCGGGACGGGAGGGACAGACTTGTACTGGCTAAAATCCACGGTGATCCTTCAATAGCCCTTTACGTTCCATGGTCACGGTTTCCTGATGAGATAGTCTCGCGACCCCGGCAGGCTTTGTTTCTCTAAGCAGCCAAAGACTCTAAAAGGCCTCTGATACAAAGGCTGCGAAGGGGTTGCAAGTTTGAATAAAATGTCTGCTGCACAAGCTTATGAAAGCTGCTGTGAATGCTTAAGTAAAATTCAACGCTGATATCTCTGGTTAGCTGCAATTGTCTTCGCGTGAAAAAAATACTTATTTGACCTGAGGCCTTAGTACAGGATTTATATAATTTATTTACAGCGTACTTAAAGTTAAGTATTTACTGTGATTATTGTATGGAAAAATTAAAAAGCGCCTCTAGTATACGAATTTATTTCCATCAAATTAACGTGAAAGTTCCAGGTTACTTGCTACCACGGCACAAAAACGGGAAAAGTCATAATAAGGGTTCTGCACAAACCATCTAGGACTCTGTGTTCTATATTTTGTTACGTAAATGTATTGTTTTTATATTGGCGTTTCGCAGGTCATCCTAGAGACGGATCTGAAGACACTACCTTACCCTCCTAAATTATTTCACAAGAAAACTGACACTTACAGAAAACTACTATAAGAAAAGAACCCAAGACACATAATACTTATTTACATCTAAACTATACTTATAAAGCTGTAGAGTTTGTTTGGTTGAACACGCTAATCTCAAGAACTACTGGTTCGAATTACAAAATAAATAAATAAATATTCCACAACTATCACACAACGCCACCTAGTCCCAAGCTAAGCAGAGCTTGTGTTATGGGTACTAGACAACTGATAAACATACTTATATATATATATATATATTTCTTAATACATAGGTACATATTATAGATAAATTATTAATTAGATAAATGTTTTTGTATTGGATAGCTCATTTATCAAGAGGGCTTTATGCTATAATTATAACATCTTACTACGACCAATAAGAGCCGAGGAGTCGGTGAAATGGCTGGGAACAGTTATCTATAGTAATAATATTGTAAAGTTGAAGAGTTTGTCTGTTTGTTAGAACGCGCTGATCTGAGCAAATACACGCTGGTACGAATTGAAAAAATATTTTTGTATGTTATAGTCCCATTTATGGGGGAAGGCTCTATAACATCACGCTACAACTAATAGGAGCCAAACAGCGATAATTAACGTCATTTTCCGTTACTGTGGTTCTAGTTTAACTAAGATGTTTTCTGACAACGAGTTAAATTCAAACACCACACAGCTGTGCAATAATCATTTAAATATTCGCCTAAAGATCATTGGCACCGTGGTGCAACCGTGGCAATCGCACATAAAATTTACTACCTGTAAAGCCCTATTTTTTAAATCTATAATTTTAGAAAAATGCGTTTTCTCTGGAATTGATAACCCTGAAAAATAAATAAATACAATGTGTGAAATCTGAACCAAGAATAAACTTAAAGTTTGCTTCTTACTACTAGCGCCATCTTGTTACTTGAAGAAGCAAAATCCACCGTATAGAACTTATCTTGATTTCTGCACGACAAAAACTGATTTTTATATTGATAGAGGCAAGGCCAAGCTAGTTTATTCTCGTAAACTAAATAAAATAGCTCAGTAATCCCCGGGGACTAAAAGTTATTTATTTAAAGTGTTTGTGGTCCACTACTGTAATAATGAAATATTAATTATAATAAGACTACAAAATTAAAATAAAACTAAACTATTATAGAGCAAAGAAAAGTTTATCCTCAACGCTATCAGCTGGTAATGTGCCCAAAAGACTGGCGGCGTTGCCTCTTTGTATGGCAATACTTAGCCTCTGGCCAAGGTAAAAGCCAGCTCTTGGTTCATGGGAAGCGTCAACAAGTCTTTTAGAAATGTCTTTGTAAAGGCTGTGAGCACTCGGACCCCATGGCCCTATAGTTTCAACCCCAAACGACTCAAAAATATAGTTACCACTAAGGTTTGCTATATTTACGCCGCTTGAGGTTCTCAGCAACCGCAGCAGAAGCGCCAGCAGAGCACGATGAACTTGGAAGATGAGATGGCGCAAGAGTATCGACATAGGTTGCGTCCCACACTAGACGCCTACCCATCTTCCAAGGAAACAAAGACATAACGTCAGGCCCGCACTACGGCTGCCAGACAGGCCATGGTGTCCGACACTGTTGACAACTTCACCACAGTAACAGCGATGAGGAGAGTAGGGCTCCTAACTCAAGGAAACAGCGAGGCGTAAGGTAGTATCATCGAGTAAGGTACCGATGCTCAACGACGGCAGTGGGTGAAGCCAAAGACCCGACTCCCAACTACCCACAGCCAGCAGGCGCGTCCAAAGCCAGAGAGAAGCACGGCACATCAAAATCAGTCAGTGTGGAAAAAGTTATTGAAATGAAAATACCTTATTTATCCAAACAAAATGTATAATTATCAACAAATACGTCGCCTGTTATTCGGCTATATAATAGCGGGGGGGAAATTGTTTCTTGTTTCATGGTCACTTTACTGGAAAGAGATATTTACCTCTAAAGGAGCTCTCTCTCTCTCTCCCTCTCTGTTGCATCCTTTTTGGGCATGAGTGCTCACTGCTCAGTCTAGATTGTATAAAAACTCTATGATTCTATTACTGAAATCATACTGAAATAGAACAATACAAAAATGTATGCGCTCTACTTAAAGATTACTCTACGATTGGGATGTATATATGATAACTCGGTGGTGGGGATAGACAGATTGATCCTGCCCCGTTAATGGTCCAGATTGGAAAAATTATATCATAGAACCCGTTAGTCTTGGCACGGGTATGTAATGGGACGGGTGACACAAGACTTTAACTTGGTTCGCGCGAAATCTATTAATTATAATGATTTTTGGTAGCAATAATTAAGAAGTCAGTCTGATAACACTGCAATCTGTCTTATGCCGCATACACACCGGGCCAACGAATAGATCTTGTTAGCCTTCGGTGGTGCCGTGTATCAATTGATGGCTTGCCTAACACCAACTATCGTGATTTGGGGTTTGTCGGAGATCCAAAGCATAGCGGTAACATGAAAGGGATTGAACCAGTCGATAGAACTCGGTGTGAACAGCGAAGGCGTTCGCTTCGTTGGCATGGTGTGTACGTTGCTTTAGTCTATGGTTCGTGTCATCTTACTGTCAGTGTCAAATTATTAGTGTCAATTGTCAGTGCATGGAATAAATATTGTCTTTATTTTGTTGTGGGAAATAAGATCGTTCTTCTTTTTAAGATTTTATCCAAATAAAAGATCTTTTTAATTTTTTTATTACAGTAATGGATAAGTGTCGCATTTGTTTACGATGTCGCAAAAATTTGCTCTCAATAAATTCTAAATCAGACGGCATTACATTTGCCGATATGATGTCTTCTATTGCTAATATTAAGGTAAGTGTAGAAGAAATCGGTCGCGTGATGGTCACATCAGGTAACCGTGACCCTGGAACGTAAAGGGCTATCGAAGGATCACTGTGGATTTTAGTTAGTATAAGTCTAACAGTAACTCTGGGTGAGAGTTACTAAACTAAATTACTAAGATAAAAAAATAAGTGAAGAAGCAATGTGTTCTGACTTCGAACCTCTAGATCAGAAATACGTTTAAACCAAGTTAAGTGTTGGGGTCATTTTAAACCAGCACTTTCCTAATTATTACTTTTGTATTTTCATGCTTTTTGCATTTGTTTTTCAGATTCGAAATGACGATGGATTTAGTGATCAAATATGCCGTTCCTGTCGAGGGCGACTTACAGATGCTTACAATTTTAAAATGGAAATTGAAAAGTGTGTACTGTTCCTTAATTCAACACTTACTAATTACCAAATGCATTATTTTTTTATTAATGTAAATAGTTCATTCAATTCGAGGGTTACATTTTATTTTTTGTTGATAGGGCTGATATGATACTACAAGAAACTTCCAACATGAGGAGAATCAACTTCAGTAACTTACAAGACATTAAAATAAAAATTGAAATTGAAACTGACTGCAAGCCTTTATTACCTAAGAAAGAGACCTTTTCTGAAAAATTGTTTCAGGAAGGCCTTGATTGTATATCATATAATAACACTATAATTAAAAAAATTGAGCAGTCAGGTGAAGATGATGATAGAAAAAAAAAGAAATCATTGTCTGTGGGTGAATTTCTGAATTCGATTAAAACAGAATCAGACAATGACTGCGATTATGTAAGTAGATCAAGGTTTTGATTGTGCTTCTTATCATTTTATTTTTCTTATATTTGTTTTGTATCTTTTAATGTAAAGTGGCAGTGGCAGAGTATCAAAGGTGAAAATCTAATCTGATTTGTTTTATTATGGCAGGACTATGAAATAGATGCTAATGACTTAAACTCTGACTCAGGAAGTAACTACAGTTATCAAGATGAAAAGAAGAAAAAAATATATACAAAGAAGAAGAAAAAAGCAATGGGTAAGTATAGCCTGAAAGAAATTGAATAAGTTATGTTAAAGATAAAGATATTTATTCATAGAATATGGAAATAAATGAAGATGTTCTTGGAAATTGTCTATTTACACTAACAGCAGTTCATTCAAAAACATAATTTTAAAGTAGGCAATAAAATTTATAGAGGTATATAAAATTCCTGTCACAGATTTTTAAGAACAAATGCATATAATAAAAGAATTTTGCTAAATTGACTCTTATTGTAAACATGATAATATAACCAAAATATACTTTCAGAAGCAAAAGAAAAAAAACCTAAATCGAAAGATTGGTTTAAACCTCTCCTTGCTAATCCTATTAAGCCTAAATATATACCAGACTTGAGATTGGCTCGAACTCATGATGAGAATAATAAATCCAAGGTAAAAACCCATAAAGTCAATAAGAAGAAGATAAGTGTTTGTCCCTATTGTGGAAAACTATGTAGTAGCTTAAATAATCACATAAAGCTTCACTCAGGTAAGAATTATAATAACCTACTGTAATTTAATTTAAACTTATAGTAGCACACACTCTCCCCACACTCGGATTTTAGTCATTACAAGTCTGACAGTCCCTCCCGCCCTGCCCTGGGTGGGAGGACTCATTTGATGATTTTACCACGATAAAAAAAAAAAAAAAACCACACACTCTCCGGACATGCAGGTGGCGAGTAATGGGCGACTCGCAGCCCTACCATGGACCATGCCCGGGTCGACGGCACGTTGTGTTCCACGCGCGCCTCAAGGAGTGTCAGCATAGTGACGGGGCCTGTAGAGGGCCAAAGCCTGCCAGGGTCGCGGGACTTACCTATTACCGTAACCCCGGTACGTAAAGGGCTAGTGAAGGACACCGTGGATTTTAGTTAGTACAAGTCTGACAGTCCCTCCCGCCCTGCCCTGGGTAGGAGGACTCATTTGATGAATTTAGCACGAAAAAAAAAACACAGACTGTCACAATTTCTAATTTTAATAAACGATATATACAATGGTCTGTAAAAATGGTAATATGTGCTCACATAGTAATGCATGGTTCTTCTACACTAAAACTCTGAGATTATTTTTCAGGCGAACGGAAATTTAAATGTGATCAGTGTCCAAAAGCATATTTCATAGAACATTCTTTAAAAAATCACATGCTGGTGCATATGAATGTTGAAAGAAAGTTTAAATGTGACCAATGCACCGCTGCGTTCCACACCATCACAGCACTAAACACGTAAGTGTCCATCTTTGTAAAATCAACAAAACCGATGTCTTAACACCTTATTAAAAATATTGTTTGTTTGCCAGGTCTGTTGGTCTAGTGGTTAGTGACCCTGACTGCTATGCCGGAGGTCGTGGGTTCGATTCCCACCCAGGACAAATGTTTGTGTGATGAGCACGATCATTTGTTTATATAAGTATGTTTATCAGTTGTCTAGTACCTATAACACAAGCTCAGGGGGCCGATTCTACTAATTTACAAGATTACCTATCCTATCGCTATTACGCAGCGGTACCATTCCTATCATCGAGCGACGGTAACCTTAAAAGTCATTCTACTATTTGTTACGTTACACTGGGAGCGAAATCGTAACTGAATCGTAGCGGGAACTTACGACTGTGCTAGGAACGTTATCCTGTGATACCAGCATGACGAATAGTATGTTCTATTGATACCACAGTATAAAATATGAATGTTACTAAATATAAATTATGCCACCAAAGTGTTTTAAAATACAATAAATTATTCAAACTATGACAAAATATTTTACTGATTCATTATTGGAACATTTTCATGGTTAAATAATAAAAACTTAGGCAAACGTTTCATTGTAATTATCTTGCAAGCCGAAGTCTATGTGAAACGAAACGTCTTGGTGGTGTCAAATGTCAAGTGATCCAAATCTAAACAGCGGGAAGCAAAAACTTTTGTTGCAAGTTCATCAAAATGATTGATTTACTGTGAGTATATGTTTTATTACATAATTATTTATAATGTCAAAAATGGCAATACGCTGTTTTTTTTTGTTTTTATCACAGAGTCAATATTGTGCGACAAGTCCTTGAGTTAATACTTACGACCCACTTGAGGGTTACAGTCACACGACCCAAATCGCACTTGAATTGGCTAAGAATTCAAAAAATATAAATTCTATTCATGTTCTTATAGATTGTAACCAAAGTATTGTTTATTTCCAGATCCGGCATCATAAAGGTTACTGGGAGTTAATATTAAAAAAACGGGTACCTCTTTCTTTCTGTTTAGTGTTTTAGTTTATTGTTTAAGTGTATTTCTTTGTTATTTGTAAATTAACATTATTTAGATTTAATTAAGTATATTGTAAAGTAGTGTTATAAAATAAAAACAATTTACCATTTTCACTAATAGTTTTAATGGGACATATATTGAATTAAAATAAATTAATTGTAAGATAAATAAAGTTTTATAATATTCATAACCAAGCTCAACAATTATTGTTTAATTAAAACCTTTCCAAATATGTACTTTCTTTGTTTTTTTTTATTAACCATTAATATTTTCACTTATTTAAATCCTGCAACATAAAAAATTAAACACAATAATTTGTGAGAAATACATTATAAGAGATAAGCCAACATTTAACCACTTTCTCACTTTTCCGCAATCTAATTTTTTTCCTATTGAATAAATCCTTCCACTTGTGATACAGTTGAAAATCTAGTTTTAAAAATTGATGCTGGTGTCTGTACAACCAGAGTTTTTTAAATTAAATTCAAGCTCAATCATTTGTTTCTATAATTTATACTAACCTAATCATCATTGAATCTGTTAAATAATAATTTATACAATTTTAATTAAGAGTATGTACTATGTGAAGTTATGAAATCAGTATATGAGTATATAGAGGTTTGTATAATGTAAAGCCACTACAAAATATTAAGTAAAACTAGTTTACACATAAAAACTAGTATTTAGCTAAATTATTATAAGTACAAGAGAGACTATTTAAAAAAAAAACATTATTGCCTAGATGACCACAGTCATTGTACCAAAGCTGCTTGGTAATTCCGCCCTTGTTCTAAAAGATAGTTCGAGCGCCGCCGTGATCCATGTCTTTCAGAAACTAATGCAGCGTCATTAAAATCTTCAAGTTGCTGTCCCATATCTTCTAGGTCCTCATCATCTAACTCCAGACCAGAATTGAGTGAAATGCAGTGCAGTACACAGCAAGCATTGGTAATTTTGGCCGCAATTTCAGGCTTGTAGTGCAACTTCCTGTCGACCAGTAAACATCTGTAATATTAATGTATACTTTGTAATAATTGCAATATTATAATTTTACTATCAATTTATGTCTGAGGTACAATAAAATGTATATGTACCTAAATCATGCTTTTAAAATTCCTATGCATCATTCCACAACATTTCTTGTAGTCATATGCATCTCAGTGTAGTGAGCTTCAGGACTGTTTGGACTAGCATTGAGTATGGGAGTCATCATTGCTCGTCTTAAAGGAAATCCTGAATTTGAGTTTGAGTTCCTTTAGGGGATTGTTATTCCATGCAGCACTATAATATTCGGGCTTCTGAATCACAAATCTGAAACAAGTACTAGATATTAATATTTATTCATTTAGCTGATAAGATTTGACAAAGGTTTAAAGGAGATAACTCACAATTAAAGTATTTAAGGAATGATATCCTTTTCTGTTAAAATAGCGCTCTTCATGAATGGCTGGTGGAACTATAGCGACATGTGTGCCATCAATGCATCCCAAAAGTCCAGACATGCCAAACATTCTATAGAACCTGTAAGAAGCAAATTGTTTATTAATAAGAATAACTATCCACTATTGATCTTTCATACAGACAAATTGATAGGTATGATGCATTAGGTACTTGCCCTCTTTTGATTTCATCATGATTTTCTCTAGAGCTTGGAAACTTTTAGGTGGCTTAGTACCTCAGTTACTTACTTGTTTCAGTGCTCGAGAAACTGAGGGTTGTGAAACAGCATGACACTGCGACTGTCCGACCAGTGTTTGGTATGAACCACTGGCATAAAACGCCAGAGCAACCAATATCTAAAACAATGAAAATATAAAAAAAGAAGTCATCAAGTTGTGAGCCACATAATAGTGTTTAATTTAATAATTACTAGGTGCCTACTTACCTTTGTTTTTGTGTCAATCCCATCAGAACGAAGATTAATGGGGCAAGTTCAACGAAATCCATGTAGAACATCATTATTATTAGGTAAAAAATGAAAAAAGTTCTAGATCGGTCCTACAAAAGTTTCACTGTATCAACTTATAGTCCACCGCTAATTTTGACAGATGAACCGTCACAATTCAGTTACGGTGCGATCGTAACAAGTGTCAAAATATTAGTAGAATGCGATCTAATGTCACGCTTGCATTCGACTGTGCCGCGATTGTGCTAGCAGAATACGATTCTGCGGTTCTCTCGATCGATCGTTGCGTTCGGCTGAACTGTAACTTATTTTGGATCGTTATTCATTAGTAGAATGAGAAAACGCTAGAAAGTCCGCAATTCAGCCGCGGTTACGCTGCGATTGTCACAGAAATTAGTTAGTAGAATCGGCCCCCTGCTTAGCTTGGGACTAGATGGCGTTGTGTGATAGTTGTGGAATATTTATTTATTTGTTTTCCTTAAATTTTCGTATTTTTTCATTCTGACCACAAGCAGATTAGTATGTGTTGTTTTCTCGTTAATAGTGCTGCTGAATTAACTCTAGTATTTCTTGTGTTCATATTTTTCAAACACATTCTGTTTTATTTTTCAGTCACATGACACGCCATCGTGATGAGAAAAAATTTGTTTGCGATATTTGTAATAAAGCATTTAAAAGGGTATGTTTTATGTAATTGTTTTTATAATTATAATATACTAGCTGTTCCCTGCCACGCTTCGCTGTGGCACAAAAAAAAAACAGTTTTTTCGCGGTCGCGGATATGTGACTGATGCAAAAAAATAGATAAAAACAATCCTAAATGCGGATTATATATCATGCTAAAATTTCAGCTCAATCGGTGCAGAACTTTTTGAGTTTTTGAAGCGTACGTAAACCAACATAACATTTTTATATATATAGATTAAAACATAAGTCAGTTGGAAATAAAATTTCGACCTAAGTAGCGTTCGCGGGGCATCTATTTATGTTTGTAGAGTTTAAAAGAACTTAGCCAAAGCGAATTTCAATAGTCTTCTTCTTTCGCTCCACCCAGTGCGGGAGTATGTATTTTGAATATCAAAAAAAAAAGAAAACAAAAAAAAATATATCTATGAAATTGTGTTCTATTACTGAAATGGATGGTTCCATTTCAGAAAAAATATCATTATATTAAAAACTAGCTTCCGCCCGCGACTCCGTCCGTGCCGATGTCGGTTTTCGCGTGGATGGTTTATTTCTCCATTTTGAGTAACTCTGACAATGACATCTTATAAATATCTATTGGATATAAGCCACATAATTAAGGAGATCCCTCTATTGAGCTACTGCTGTTGAGCTCGCGTTCTGTACTGAAAAATAAGATTTTTGTTTCTACGTATTTTTCCAGGATAAAAAGTATCCTATTTTATGCCCAGGATAATAAGGTATAAGGGCGGATTTTTTTAAACGTGTACACATTTTAAAATTGGTGGTCTGATTTTATTTTCTATTTTTCGTATTTTTGTTTTGAGATTTTTACTGACTAATATTAAAAGTTTATAAAAATATTGAAGGTTTACTATAACATCATAAAGTTAATTAATAATAAACGAT
The DNA here is from genome assembly GCA_943136025.2 of Agrotis puta. Lineage (NCBI taxonomy): Eukaryota > Metazoa > Arthropoda > Insecta > Lepidoptera > Noctuidae > Agrotis > Agrotis puta. Next base: position 5,761,052 of record OW964168.2, read on the forward strand.
TAAAAATCATGTAGACGTTTTTTGGTTCCACTTAGTAACAATTTTAAAACCCGCTCTATTAATTTAAATAAAATAATTTACTGAAATATCACATTTTATTTTGCTATATGTATGCTAAATAAATAAAAAAACGTGCAACAATATGATATAAAGGAACTAATAACTGCTCTAAGCGTATTATTGTCTCATCTGACTAACATGGGACAAATTAGTTACCTATTTTTCTTAGCAACTATTTAAATTAACATTGAATGTTCTTTTACAAAACCATATGATGACCAACAAATTATGTTTTATGATATAAAATAATAATAATCCCAAATTAACGTAGAAAACTAGCAATTAACCCTTTTTTTCTTATTTTATAAGTGATGGACACTCACATCAGTGGAATGCTAAAATTACTAAGTGGAAAAGTAAGGCTCTAATTAAAATGCACACATTTTTAGGCAAAATTGTATAGAACTGTAACAGACATATTTGATGTCACCAAGACGTAGAAATTTTGTTCTGCAATTTTTCGCAAAACAAAATTTGCCAAGAAACAGCTGATTTTCTTGTGAATATCAGCTGTTTCTTGAGGTTAGAGATCATTAGCTTTCATATTTTTAAATCAACATACCCTCAAAATGTTCGAAAAAAAGCTAGATAGTATTTGCAAGTCATGGAACGATTTCAAAATTAGGAAGTTATTTTTTTTTCGTTGTTTCCACGGCATCGGAACTTATGCGTTTTAACCCACGGAAGACAGCTAGTACATTTTACTGCAGTTCTATCATTTTATCATTAATTAAAAAAAAATCGAATTTAAAGTAAAAATAATTAGCATAATGTAATCATAATGTTTTTTAAGTCGTATATTACGTAGTCGTATTACCTACCTACCTCAATTGGTAAAAAATCGTAATATTGTTTAAAAAATAACAGAATCACGTGATGGACAAAATATTCACCGTGCATGCAGCTTTAGCGTTCCACTGAGGTACTATTCGTTCCGCTGACTAACGTTTTTGCCAGAATTGGTCAGTGGAATGTAACGATTCCTTACCAACTACACTAGGTTATTTTTTTATTTACGTATTTTACATTAAAAACAACAAAACATTGATACAACTTAGTAAAATATACATTGGTCGATTATATATTAATTGTATTATACTTGAAATATTGTTAACTTATCCAAAAATCACCGTTGATCAATGGACAATTCTTTTTCTCTCGGCAAATCGTCCACTTTCAATGATATTTCTATCGAGACTGATCCACTGTAGCTAATGACGGATATGTTCCACAGAGTGTTCAATAATGTTGCAAACTAATGAAAAAACTACTTTTGCGATAGATTTTAAAAAAGCCGTGTAAAATTGCGTTTCTCAATGGAAATTCCACCCAGGTCAATAATTAAGACTTTTATTTAAAAAAATATAAAAATTCAATCAGTTGCTTTAAATTAATTATATTACTAATATGAATAAATATAATTTTTAAGCTATGGAGTAATGTTTATTTCGCAATCAATATATTTATATTTATCTCGTAATGTTAATTTGTTGGTTACAAAAAGACGGGAGGACATAGTAAAAAATGGCATGTACGTAACGGTATTACTCAAAAATTTTATGAATTAATTAAGAAATAAAGGAAATGAAGATGTGAAAATATAGTTAAATATATGTTTTAACTAACGACATCAAAAAAAAAATTGAGTACTAAGATAGTTATCGTAAAAATAAAATCAAAAGTTGTGGGACATAGCAAAAATGCAATGTACACGTTTATAAAAATCCGCCCATAATTATACCAAGTTTCATCGAAATCGAACCGTTAGTTTTCACGTGATGCCTGCACATACAGACAGACAGACAGATTTTTTTAATCACATATTTGGGTTTGGTATCGATCCAGCAACACCCCCGCTATTTATTTTTTCAATATTTTCAATGTACAGAATTGACCCTTCTACAGATTTATTATATGTATAGATAACACTGTACTGATTTACTGTACTCTATCATATATCAGGTCAAACAAACACGCCGATTGTAAATACTACGCTCCTGAAATTTCTGAAGAACCTCATCAATGTTGTACATTAATAATAGGTATTGTCTACTGTTACAGAAACCTATACTAAAACGTCATAAGATGATACACAATTTTGGAGTCAAACCCATCAAGTGCGAGTTATGCCCTATGTCTTTTAACACTCAGTACAATTTACGACATCATATGCGCGTGCACACCGGCGAGCGGCCTTTTAAATGCGAGGTAAAATAAGTAATAAATTTAGTGTCCATCATTATGCTCCCCATCTTATTCTTAAAAGGCAGAATCAGGGAAAGTAATGCTGGTCGCTTTGTTATTGATATCCAATAATATTAGTTGCTCAATGGCCCATTAATATTTTTTGCCGACTTGCTGTGAATACGAATAGTGTCAATCAAAATAATTTTATGTAATTAAATGAACTCTAGTTTTATTATAACTCTACATGTAACACTCCAGCGTTAGGGACTATGCCCATTAAATGATGATGCATGGGGCTTGAAAAATAACTGGCAGATTCCATAAAAAAACAGGCTTTATCAGTCTTATAAAATGATTAACATGCTTTCCAATTTCAGATTTGTTCGCAACCATACAGCTACAAACACGATTTCAACCGACACTGTTTAAAAAAACATGGAGTTTTCTTGAAACGAAGATCTGTACATGTAATGAACGAAGAAGTTTTACAGCAAGAAAGAGCTATCATGAGGGACTTGTCGCTTCGAGCACACGGCATCATAAAAGGAGGCGAAATGGAAAACCCATTTGATGGTCCTCAGGCAGCACTGGCATATGAACAAGCTATGAAAGCTATTGAGGCCAACAAGATTCCTATGATATTTTAAGTGTTACCCGTGCAAAAATATAATTACCAAAAATTGTGTCACACACACGCACTGAAGAAAATATGGACAGACATTAAATTATAATTTTTTACCTTCTCAAGTGATGAGGAAATAATTTTATAAAAACAACTGTTGATAATTACAAAGTTGTAATCTGTCTTTTTCTTATTAAACCTTAACACTTAAAAATCAGTTTGTTGAAAATTCCGCTGCTGTTATTCTTTTTCGGAGATACCACTTATTCATTCAGTAGTTGAATTCACTTCATATTAACCGTAATATCTACTCTTGTACAAAAGTCAAAAATCATACCTTCGTGTACCTGTGGTGCCTACCCTCTAGGAATTGACGGACGGTAGACATTTCACATCTGACCTATAAATTCCAATCCTAATTGTTGAGGTTGACTTCCAGTCTAAAACGGACACAGTTAAATGACACAGTATTTTACTACATGGTACGACTGCCTGCCGATCTGACCTCCAAACCCCAGCTGTGCTATTCTCTATAAATACAACCTTGTGACCGCGCCTCCGCAGCTCTCACGCCACCCGGGACTTAAGTTTGCTATGTTTTAAGCTACTGACAGCAACGCTGTCCAATCGTGCAGCACGGAAGGTGAGCGCTGCGCGTTTTGACGATCTCAAAGTCGTCGCTGAACTCTATCCAGTGATGAGAATTCTTATAGAGAATAACATATCTGGAATAGGTAATACAATGGATGCTAGTAATAGTGCCAAATTGGCTACTTCCTTGGCCGTATCGATAAAACTTTAAACTTTGTTGGACCAATAGGTACTTCACTACTTCTATACGAGTATTGACACGGTGAAAGGAACTTTGCCGAAATTGAGCGATTCTCCGAAGCAGCATTATAAATGCAGCCTTTAATCACTTTGAAGAGTGATCCTCATCGCATTCCCCACTTTGCTAAATTAGCGTTCTTTATGTACAGACGCCAGCACATCCACAAGCCACCCCTATCTGTCAAACTTCTCTAATAGATTTTCAACTAAGCAGCGTAGGCAGTCCCCCCACTAGGTGGACCGCATGTGGCGAATTGTCGATCCTTCAATAGCCCTTTACGTTCCAGGGATACCTGATAAGACAGTCCCGCGACTGACTGGATCACTGGATGCTTTAGAGTGATTTAAGGCATCCACATTCGTAAATTAACACGTTCCCTGTCCCAATACAAAAATGCAAAATCGACCCGACAAGTCCAATAGGTTTTTTCTAATAATTTGTTTTTTTTATAGTCATAGTGTAGCCCTAGTAATAAAATAATTTAAAAAAAAACCGGAAGTAGGTTTTACTTGCCTGAAACACATATGGTTCATGAGCGTAGGGAGACATTTTTGCTTCTGCATGTTCATAAAACACATGTGATTCAGAGAACTTTTTTTAGATTTTTAAAAGTATTTGTATGTGTCAATACTTCATTATTATTATTTAGGTATTTTCACGACATTTACGAGCTTTGAACATAATATTCCATAGACAATCTACTTTCACAGACTTGTCAGTGTCAATAATTATTTCACGTTACCGTCATATTTTTGAATTCTGTTCATGAAATCGTTTCAAATTCTAAAATTATATATTATTATTATTATATTTTATCGTTTTGTTTATGCTGTTTCCAAAACAAACATAACAAGAAGTAGTTCAAAATTAATATGTAATTTCTTATAAAAATTAAATTATTTTTTCGTATGTCCCGGCGATTTTCTTTACTTTATGATTGTACCAGCACGTCCAATGCAAAAACAATACAGTTCTAGCACGTCCAGTAGAATTATCCGCTTTAGAAGTTGTATATGTCTCCTGACGCACATATGGCTCAGGAGCGTATTAGTGCTTTTCAAGCACGCGTTTCCTGAACCATATGTGGCTCAGTGGACAGTGAACGTGTTAAAGTACATACGAGATGTGCATGTAAATTATTTTACGACGAACTTATATTATTATGAACGAAAAATATATACGCAACAGGCATTATAATTAAAAAAAACCGCCGGTTTAACTTTGACGGCATGGTTGGTGTAGTCGCTGAGCGTGAGCGATCATGTCACGGGTTCGATTCCCGCACGGAACAAACATATTAATCGTATGACCTACAATGTGCGTGTTTGTTAACGTACAAGATTTATTTCTAGAGTTAGGCAAAGTTCAAAAAAAGGACCATGGGAATTGATTGGATTGGATTAAATTGACTGTCAGGCGGGGGCAGACGGACAGACGAGTCTTATAAGGTTTCCTTTTTTCATTCGGGTATATGGAACCCTAAAAATTTAACAAGACAAAATATAGTTTTTTTTTTTTTTTATCGTGGTAAAATCATCAAATGAGTCCTCCCACCCAGGGCAGGGCGGGAGGGACTGTCAGACTTGTACTGACTAAAATCCACGGTGTCCTTCAATAGCCCTTTACGTACTAGGGTCACGGTAATCCCTTGGTCCCGCGACCCCAGCAGGCTTTGGCCCTCTACAGGCCCCGTCACTATGCTGACACTCTTTGAGGCGCGCGTGGAACACAACGCGCCGTCGACCCGGGCATAGTCCATGGTCGGACATCGAGTCGCCCATTACTCGCTGCCCGCATGCCCGCGCCTACGGTGGCTGGAGATCGTCTGGCGACGTCCGACGCCGTGGGCGTCTACCACTGCGGCTGGGGTGGAGGGAGGACGCTGTCCTCTCCCTCACGCGGCCCGCCTCCTCCTTCACGAGCATGACTGCTTCGCAGAAGGAGGCGACCGCTTCCCATTCCGTCTCGCTCCCCAGCATGGCGTCGACCAATGCCGGGCGCGAGAGGACTCCGCCTATCGCCGTCGTGAGGACACGGCGGTGCTCTGCCCAAGCGGGGCAGTCCTGCACCGTATGCTCCACCGTGTCCTCCGGACGATCCGCGCAGTGGTGACACCCAGGCGTTTCTTCCCTCCTTATCAGACACAGGTACCTCCCGAAACTTCCGTGTCCGGTGAGGACCTGCGTCATGCGGTGAGGTGAGGACGCCGCCGCCGTGACGCCTATCCAGCAACTCCTCAAAGGGGGTTCTTAGCCTTTTGATAATTTTGTTGCCCCCGGTAAGCTGGCGCCCTGGGCACGTGTACTGGCTGTCCACCCTAGATCCGGCCCTGTTTGAAACCACAAAAGACATTCATAAATAAGTAGGTAACGCAGTGGCGAGTAAAATTGGCTACTGCATTGCGTTTTGCGAGTTCGTTTCCCGCATGGAACTATTAATATTATATAGCCATAGGTATTCACGGTGATCCTTCAATAGCCCTTTACGTTTCGGGGTCTCGGTAACCTGATAAGACAGTTTCGTGAGCCCGGCAGGCTTGGCCCTCTAAAGGGGGCCCCGTTAGACTGCTGACAGCTCTTTGAGGCTCGCGTGGAACACGACGCTGCCGGCATGATCCATGAGGACGACGAGTCACTCGTCCGCATGCCCATTGTATAGCGATAGGATAGGTACTGGTAGTTCTATCGGGACTGGCTGTTTGTGTATGTGAGATTATATCTGCAAGCACCGTAGTTTTTCTATTTTTTTTTTTAGCGTGGTAAAATCATCAAATGAGTCCTCCCACCCAGGGCAGAGCGGGAGTGGATGATTTCATACAGTTTCCATAGAAATCAAATATTCATCGGTAGCTTGTATCTGACACAAGACAAAAGTGGCCAACGTTTGCGCCCTAACTTAAATTCATTCAATGTAGTGCACTTATGCATATACTTATGTTTACCGACTTTCGAAGTCGCGGGACTGTCTTATCAGGTAACCGTGACCCTGGAACGTAAAGGGCTATTGAAGGATCACCGTGGATTTTAGTTAGTACGAGTCTGACAGCAGTACCGTCCCGCCTCGGGCGGGAGGACTCATTTGATGATTTTACCACGATAAAAAAAAGATGTATGTTTATCGATTTACCTATTTATTTAATCCAACAAGCAACAGCTAAACTGTATTTAGGTAGGTACAACATTTCACTAGGTATCATCTTTTGTCGCTTATGTTTAGGTACCATTACACCTTGTCATCTTAATAACCCTTGTCACCATGCCCATTAAGAAAAAGACTTTTGTTACTTCAACAGTGTAATCTGATAGCAACCCATCTTCGATCAATTATAAATAACACAACGGCTCCTTTTCTTCCAACTAATGGACCCTTTTATCCACCTATCAATCATTATCTGCTATATAAGGGTAGAAAAATTTCCCAAGAACATCAGTCTTTTGCGAAAGCTAGGGAAAGCTGTATCTACAGTCATGGTAAGTACTTTTCTTTATAGTATATAGTTGATGTCAAATTACTTAGTTTTTGTTTTTATTAAAGTAAGCAATTATAAGGAAAATAATCACTTCTGCATTACCTACTTAGAGGGCTAAACCTACTGCAAATCGCACATATGGTTCAATATGCAATTCAACATTACAGATGCATAATATACTAGGTATGAGAGAGGTCATTTCCAATCTTTTACCTATGAATAAGTCGATGCTGTTTTCTATGGTTCAAAAGTTATGACCAGTTTTCGTGTTCAGATGTCAACTAATGCCATTATATTGAAATTAAATTCTCTAACTTGGGAACTAATAATAATATCCTAGTGAATAATACCTCTAAAGAATTTCTATGCCTAGGTTCTAATACGTGAATGGTCAATTGCAATCGTGCAAATTTTTCATATTCTCCTATTCGATTAGTTCTATAGCTCCAGGGACACCCTGTATAGTTATTTAGTTGGTATAAAAGGCCAATATTAAAAGTCACATGACTATATAGCTTCTAGCTCCGGCTTCACACGCGGGTCCGAAATTTCTTACACATACACCTTGCCGAAAGTTATGAGCGTATACATTTCGGTCGAATCAGAATAAGTACATACTACTTTGCCAACTTGCGGGCACAGTTGGCGCAGTGACTGAGCGATTGACTACGTTTTGCTTTTGCTGTTGTTGTTCCAGGTCTAGTTGTTTGTGTATGTGACTTTAAATGTTTGTAAATGCATCTATGACACGGGAGCAATTACTTTATTAAGTGTAGGTTTTTTACTTTTAAAATTAGGAGAATTTGAAGATAGGTACATTTATGGCTGGTTTTATAGTCACGCCGCTGGGCAGCGCGATGTTAATAGTGCACGCTTTTGCACTATGACACGGGATTAGCACTGCGCATTCCTCTGGTGTGAGACAGTCAGTAAAAAAAGTACCTTACGGCGCGTCTCAGCGGCGTCCTACTAAGCCCCTTCGTACACAAGGCGGCACAAATCTCCGATACCTTACGACTTTAGTATCCAGGTGACTATCGCAATACAAATTCATAGAGGTTCGAACACAGGCACGCGTCAATGCATGCCAACGTCGTAAGGTATCGGATACTTGCGTCGCCTAGTGTACGAAGGAGCTAAAACGCAACTGGCCGTAAAACTGCACGAGGGGCGCGCGGTTCGGCAGCGCCGATAAATAGCGCGCACTTACTGAACGGCGCTTCTCAAGCGCGCGATTTTGGAACGCAATTACTACCCCATACATCTACGAATTCGCAGGCTCTAACGCGGCGCTGCCGAACCGTGTAATATTATAGATAGCCTTAGAAATCGGCTACCATTTAGGACGTGGGTTCAAGTACAGTAACTATGAAATTGCGCGGATCTATTAATGACTTACAATTGGTTTTCATTCAGTGTTTTTTTTTTCAGATTACACGACCGCTCGTCTTTGTGATAGTATGTTTTGGATTAATCATTTTGATTCAATCATTAGTCCCAAAAGTGATGGCAATGAAGAATTCTAACGTTGACGAGTACATGTTAGAAGATCAGAGAACACGTAAAAGAAAAAATTACTTCGTACGATTGGCTCGAGATAGTGAAATATTAGGCAATTCGGGAAACTTAGGAACAAATTATGATGCAGATTCTGTTCAACCTGATCCTGCTAACCCTGAAGAGTTGTCAGCTTTTATTGTGGATTATGCCAATATGATACGTAACGATGTTGTTCTATTAGACAAGTCTGTTGAAACAAGGACACGAAAAAGGGGTAACATTAAAGTAAAGAAGCATCATAATGTGAGTATACTGTAGTTTGTGAAATGTATTTCCATTCCTAGTAGGTAAAACTAGGTAATACGCCCTAGTCGACAAAATGCCCCATCATTTTAGCACTCAAAACTGCTCGGAACCACACGCGAGTGTTGCCACTGTTGGTGTATAACATGGCCGACATCAAGGGCCATGTTGTACGCCAACAACGGCAACCTCCGCGTGTAACAGAAAAGTAACCGTAATAATAGGTATTCAATCAAATTATTTATTTTTTATTTCAAGTAGGCCTGTTACAGGCACTTTTGAATTGTCAAAAGACAAAAGGAAAATAAAATGGTTTAAAAAATAGTTACGGTGCTACAGTCCCAGCCACAAGACATAAAAACGGTGAAAGTACTGTAGATGCCCATTCCAAAGCGTAGATCTCTATGGAGAAGAACGGGCAAGAAACTCCATGGTTTTTTCAATCGCCATAATAATTACAGAACCTTTGTTACATCATTCATTTTCAGATGGTAAATTATGTGAGAACGATGTAGCAAGTTAAGTGTCCAAAGTAAATATAAAAAAGACAATTCAGAAATAAAATTATTGATAATTAAAATAAACCATGGCAGCTAAGAGACGACCAGTCCCACCTGACATGATATCAGCACCATTCAGCTCAACCATTTTGAAGGGAACTAAATGATCCGACACACGCGCCACCATCAGCGAGACATATGAGTGAGCATAATATACTCCCAACTGACAGTGTACATTCAAGTAAAAAAAATATAAAATTAAGACGTAGGTGTCTGGTGAATGATGGCTTTGTGCACATGAAACTCACACAATATAGACTAAGCAGCTATATAATACAAATAAATATGAATTTATACAATGCAAGTATAGTTTTACAATCTTCTGCAGCTCCGAAAATAGTACCTAATTATTAAATATGCTATCAATGAATACATCCCTGTCCTATGGAGCAGGACCAGCATGGAGCCAAGCATACATATATCAGCGATTTAATTGCCCAATTTTTAATACACCTGCTTACATAGTGTGCGTTTAATGCATGTTTTAAATTTTGTCTCATTCAGTTCAAGAATACTTTGTGGAATTTTATTAGAGCATTTTAAACAGTAAACCCATAAAAGATGAGACTACTTTAGCGAGTCTGGATGTATTATTACGGTTAGTTTTCTATCATTACTTTTATTTTAAGTAGGTACTTATATTCATTTAATTTGATTTCAGCAAGCTATACCGGAGTCTCCCTGCGCTTGTAACCCTAACGTAAGCATAAAACATATTAAATATTGATGTCCAAGACTCCAAGAAATGAATTGCCAATTCAAATTAGCTATACTATAACTGTTATATTCGTTCTCAATATTCAATCTACATATCTCTAATATTTCTACCTCTATCTGTTTAGCTTTTTTTGAGATAGAAATAGTTTTTCTCTGTATTAAGACAAAACCATAGGTAGATTGAATATTGGGATCGGCAGTAACATGGCTATAATCTTGGTCATCGATCGACTTATTACAACTAAAAATATTTCTATTAACCAACATGTAAAACGTTTTTCAGAATCGCACAGAAGATTTCGGCGAGAATACAATCCCGCGTATCGTGAACACATACAATTGCAACAAACAAGCTTGCCCTTGGCCCTACGAGTGCATGGAGAACATATACAACGTATGACAATACATTATATACCAGTTTAAGTGTATCAAACTAATACACACTTTGTTACTAAATTAGCAAGCGAAACTGCAGACGTAGTAAAAGAGATTAATTACCTTGATGATCAATTATATATATTTGTTTAAATTATTTATTTATTCGATAAAATATATACGATATGATAGATATCTAAGTCTAAAAATTAATATAAATAGTTACGTAATTATTCCATTGTAAGGTACTTGTGACGGTCAAAAATAATGCGGGAATGAAATTGATTTAATTTCTGATTGAAAGTCGACGAAACAATCTCACGTCTGTAGTTTAGTTAGCTAGTATAAATTGACCTTTAAATTGAAGAGACTTTGTTTTCTTTTATTACAGTTGAAAGTTATTAAAAGAAAGGAGAGCGTTAACCAAGTTTCCCGATTTGAATTACCTGACGACTTACATCGCAAATGGGTTGGCGATTATCGTCCTATTAGCGTGGGATGTATATGTTCTAGAGACTACTATGGAAGCACGAACTAAACACCACGTATCGAACAATCAGGAAAGAGTTTATGATCGAATGTCTTTCCATATCACTTAATTACGCGAATGCCGATATGGGCACAATTTAATCAATGAACAATAAAACTGTGGGTCTTGTAACTCTTGACTTTTATTTCTCTTGACTTTCATTTACAGACTTAAGTTTATTCTTTTTGAAGAATTTCTTAAACATGAGGTAACCGTCGTACCACAAAAAGTTAAAAGTTTATCAAGCAACAAAACTGTTAATTGCAAAACAGCATTTGACTTTGATGATATAAGGGTAAGTGTTCAACAGATGTTGAATTTTTTGTGGTACGACAGGAAAGACTCGAACTTGCGTCCTTCTGGATAATTACTCCAGACCACAGAGTACTACTCCAGACGGTTTACTAACTAGACTATCGCAGTCAACGACCATACATCCTATAGACGCCTAATACACGATCTAACGCACGAAAACTATTCTGCCAACTCGCTGAGGTAGGACAGTACGCGAGGGGGACGGGGTACTGCGTTCTGATTGGTTAATTAAAGGTCAGTGCATTTCACTAGGGATGAAACAATTTTTAATCAACAAGAAATTATGGATATTTTAAAATTGTATTTAACATGTTTTTACATACTTGCATTAAATTATATTCTTGATTGAATCATGTAGGTGAAATATAAAAATGAATAAAAAATGTCATAAAATTATTTCCGTAATTATTATAAGCTATGTTGGAAGTCTTTGTCACCAAAGACTTCCTATCATATTAAATGCAGCGCGATGTTATAGAGTTAGCCCAAAAACATGCAGCCAAACTTCACCGCTACCGACAACGCTGTGGAGATGACGATGATGCCAATAAAATATAAATACCGTGGTGCCAGCGACACGAAGAAGAAGAAGAAAGGTTCCGAAACTATACTTTTTGCCTAGGAAACAGAAAAAAATAAGAACAATGATTAAACTCACCAAAAGCGGCAAATACTTAGTTGGTACTGCTGAACTTAGTAGGCGGCGACGGTTTTTCATAGGGATAACACAATTTTCGGTAAAATTACGTGAACATATTACACTATAAGTAGATGAGATCCGGTTCTCTCGCTTGGTTGCAATTATCCATTTATTTTACAAGCTTTTATTTTTTAATCAAGATCGTGTGGGTATATAAAATTAATAAATTAAAGTTTCACAATTTATCAAATGTATCTGTTGTAATTTCTAATTATTAAAAAAACACTTTTGTATAATTAGAAAAAGTTATGGTTTTTTTGTTACTTTATAGACAACAGAGGTGGTAGTACGATTTGGAACATCACTAATATGTTTACTAAAAAATCGAAGAAAAGAGATAGCGAAAAAAATACTTTCAAAAGAAAGGGACGCAATCATAAAATACATCAAGTATGACCAGTATAAGATGAACCCCGATAAATATTGTCAGAAATATAATTTAATTTAGATTATGGAACTATTAACTTACTGATGAAATGATACCGTCTTTCAGGAAACTTGAAGTCCGGCTTTTTTATCACACAAACGTATTTGTACACGGGGCCATATTATGTCTATTTTCTCGATTTTTTAAAGAAGTAACGCGGAAGTGTTTACGGCTCACAGGAGTGGTCGAAACTACACTACGAACTTGGTGAGTGACGACGGTTATAAGACTTTTTTGCCTTATGTGTTGACAGATATCAGTCGCCTGTTATTAGTTTATAGGCTGTATGATGTTGATCGCAGTCCTTCCAGGCAAGGTATATTTCATACATTTAAATATTTATTAAACGTCTTTAAGAATGGCATGTTATATTCGACCTTGCCGAGCAGGACTGCGATAGCATGCCTCGACAACAGTAGGACAAAACGCGCGAACACGTTTATCTATGTCATGTAAATAACACTCTTAATTTAAACAAACTAGTTTAATCACAAATTAGGTATTTACAATAGATGTAACTCTCATTAACTTTATAACATAATTATTGCATGTATACAAAATACAACTCCTACATCGCACTCAAAATAAAATGAAATGAAATGAATAATCCGTTCTAAAGCGTGTTTAGGTACCGGCGATAAATACTGCACAATTAACTTTGGAAAGAGAACATCGGTTAGTTTCGCCTTTGTATGGCGTCAAAAAGGGGCTGGGTCAGACTGGATGCAGAAGACGGAGGACATGGTAATGTGGGGCAGCTTGAGAGGCCTATAATATAGGTTGAGTTTATTGATATAATTTAATCATTGTCTTTATCGCACACTACCAATGAAACGTTTGTCGTCGGTATGTCGTTCGTTGTGGTTAGTAAGTGCTTCAATACTACAGAGATCACGCTCATCGAAACCGAAACTAGCCGAATTATATCTTTCTAAAGGCCGATGTGCAATATTTATCGCCGGTACCTATATAGTTTCTGATACAGTTTCATGAAATGTACTCCTTGTTTTCACATCAGGATAATGAAAGGACAGTTTCATGGGCCGCGGGAGTCGGCACTTCTCCCAATTGTGGCATAATGTGCGACAGAGCCACTCTTGTCTCATTTAACATGCCCATCTCTCTTCGAAGCACATCCTCGGTCACGGTATGAATAGATTTGAATTTAAGGTTGATACCATGCACCTTGAACACATGGTTATTTAGGTTCACTTTGTAACTGAACGCGACATTACAGACCTGTAAAAGAAAGAATCGGTTAGAGCACCTAGCAGATGTGTAATAAAGCTGTGACCACATTTACCATGTGCTAAAAGAGTACTTTGTTAGCTACTATGACCGAAAGGACTGGTACATGTCATAATTGAGAGAGGTAGGGAGAGAAAGGCCCTGCAGTAGGATGGGTAGTTTATGTTATGTTAATGATTTATTATTATCTATAGCAAGTCTACATTGTTTGAAGGTGAAATAATTATACAAGGGCAACACTCGCCATACTCGGAAGAATATTTTGGGTCATTAAAGTGGCAACTTAGTGAGTGGAGCCTACTGACCTCGCAAGAATAGGGCCTATCACCAGTGTGCGTAACCATATGATTCTGTAGATGGTGGCTTTGCGTAAATTTTTTACTGCAGAAGTCACAGTTGAACCGTTTCTCCCCAGTATGTATCGCCATATGGCGGCGCAGACCTGCCATCTGGAACGTGACAACAATAATGTAAAGACTATGACGCACCTGGCATGTGTACGGCCGCTCCCCGGTGTGCATTCTCTCGTGGTTTTGCAACTGATGTTTCGCGTTGAACGACATAGTGCAAGTGTTACATTTGAATGGTTTGTAACCCGAATGTATTCGCAGGTGCCGATTCAGATCACAACGCTGAAATACATCAATTGCACTTATTTTTTCAGCACATAACAGGGGTTTTAGAAATACAGCCAATAAAAGAAAAACTCACGAAATAAACACTCATGAAAAGCTTTATACTTACAGCAATAAATCTCTTTGTACACAAATTGCAAGAAAATGGTCTCTCTCCTTTGTGAATTAAATTATGTCTGAAATAAATAATAGAAGGAATGTTATGAAAATATAAATTAATACAGTAATGGTGTTTTGATTACTTAAAAAATGAAATACATACCTAACCAAAGACTTCTGGCTGTAAAACCCAGCTCCACAGATTTCACAAATGTGGTCTTTTATTCCTGTGTGTTGTTTAGCATGAACCATCAAATTACTCTTCTGTGCAAATGATCTTGGGCACTGAGCACAGGTGTATCTCTTTTTCTCTGCAAAATACAAAACACATATTAGTTAGGGACTTATTTTTTTCACGGTAAGTGCGTGAAGCTGCAGGCAACAGCTGGTTTTAGGAATAGAAGATTCAGCTTCTGAGTGTAAATTGCGGTAGCCTAATTGGTAAGGATAAATCCAGAACACGCGGGTTCAAATCCCACTTGCAGCTGAATTTTTCTTTCCTCAATAATCATCTGTACTCTGTGCATCGCATGCATTAATGCATATACGGAAACAAATTAAAAGCTAGTTTTGCTTAAAGCAATATTAGTACCTTGATGTGTGGCTATGTGATTGCCCAGAGTGAATGTAAGTATACCACACACAGGGCACACCAGTTTCTCTCGTTGTTTAGTGACAGCAGTCCGCACCATTCTCACAGGTTTTTCTCTACGTGCTACTTTCTCCCCACCAGATGATTGAGTTTTTGTTTTATATCCTGTATGAACTTTTAGTACTGTTGCATCTTTTGGTCTCTTCAATAGTATAGGTGACCCTCTCGTACCATTCTTTAAAATTGGATCTAAAACCATTAATAAGTGTTTTTTTAACATACTAGGCTTAAGTTTAAATCCACAGCTCCCTAAAACATGCCTCTTCCAGGAAAATAATTATTATCTCACATTTGAAATAGTTAATTGGGATTTCATTTGTGTAATTAAGCCTTAGTACTTACAGCAAGTAATTGTAGTGGCTCGTGACTTATTTTCAGATCTACCAGAATCCATCTCAAACTCATCTTTAAATTTCTTCAGCACTTTAACTTTCCTTACAACTGTTTTACCTTTAAATACTTTGATATCAGACAGTTTTGGTTTCTTGAATTTAGTCTTGGCCTTTTCAACTGGAGGAATATAATCATCATCATCATCATCTTGGAAGACATCATCATCTAAATATTCAGCTTCAGCCTGAAAAAGATTAAGTTGGTGTGTAGTTGCCAGTTTGATTTAATTAAAAATGAGTTTGTAATTGGTGTAATTTATTTCATCACTGCTCTCAAAGCGGACAAGGAAAACATTGTGAGAAAACCAACACAGCTTATAACCATACATTTAAAAAAAGGGACAATTATCAATATGCACAGGGCACAAATGATGTATTTTTTTTAGCATTTTAAAATCATCAAATGAGTCCTCCCACCCAGGGCAGTACACATGATGTATTACAGTACAAACCCTCTCACAATAAGATGGCCTGTGTCCCAGCAGTAATAACATTTTTAGGCATTCATTTATCATCACATAACACTCATTTATCATCATCATTAGGATGATGATGATAAATGAGTGTTAGACACCTAGTGATGATGGCCCAAACATTGTCTAATTTATTTCACCACTACTGCTTTCTTCAAAGAGTGTCAGCATAAGGACTCACAAATTACCGTAACCCTGGAACGCAAAGGGCTATTGAAGGACACCGTGGATTTTAGTCATTACGAGTCTGACAGTCCCTCCCGCTCTGCCCTGGGTGGGAGGAGTCATTGATGATTTTACTTAAAACTACTGCTTTCTGAATGGTAAATGAATGCTTGTGAATCATCTGGTACAACAAAACATTTTGGCAAAGAGGGCCCAGATGGTTGATACCAAAATTGATATAGAGCTGTGCTGAAATTTAATTACCAAAAGTTATTTTACTCACATCAGGATCAGCTTTAGTAGCAAAATTAGTCCTTGTAGTCCTCCAAGTTAACTGCACATCATCATCAGCTATATCATTTTTTATCTCCTCTGCATTAGGGTCCACTTTTCTTATAACAGTGTTAGCAATAACAATATCTTTGCCATCAATAGTCTCCACTGGTTTATCTGGAATCTCTATCTCCATCTCCCATTTTGGTTCTGGTTTTATGGTCAATGGGCCAATCTCACTTTTAATGTCCGTAAAAGAATCAAATGCAATCTTTTTGGTTGGTACATTTTCTTTTTCCCTTGCCAGTATTTTTCTTAGTTTCTTATCAGACCTGTAATAAATAACAGCTAATTTTTAACTTGGAAAAAAGGATGGTTTGCTTGGCCCAGTTGTGGGTTAGTATAAGCTGGATGTGGTGATGAAAATAAGGTTAGTGTGTAGTTTTTTCAGCAACATTTTGTACCTTATCATTTGAGCATACTAAATACTAGAGGACACAATTGGTTAGCAGCCTCAGTTATTAAAAAGAAATAGTTCATAATTTAACAACAGAACACAAAGAAGGGATGGCTTACCTTTCAGCCACTGTTTTAAGAAGATATGCTTTCTCCAAAGTGGTGCAACATTTGAGACAAATCTTTTCAGGCAAGCCATCATTGGATGAAACCTGAAACATTTGTTTAGGTACCTAATAAGTATTTTAAATTGTAAAAGAAAAAACATTGATTTAATTAGAAATGCATGAATAAAGTAACTAACATTCAATTTTTTTTTTCTATTTTGTTTAGGGTTGTTGACAGAAAGAAGTAAGTTTTAACTTGTACTCAATAGTTTTGATAAATTACTAATTTTGTTTATTGTCACCGATATATCAGCGTCATCTCCCGCGGTTATCGGTTAAAACATATCCCGACACTATTGACTTTGTGTTGGTCAGATTTCGCAAATCAACTGACAAGTGCCGAGGCCCGCTAGTTTGTAAACAAAATATTGGCATTTCCAGCTTACCTTTACGTCGGCAATCGCTGTTAGCATTTCAGCATAATTACCAGACAACTTGTATCTGAATAGAGGACATAATGGTTTTTTATTTGTCAAGCATATACGACACGATTTCATGTCGATAGTATCAATTGGATCTAACATTATCCACCAAAACTAAAGTGATGGCAGTATAGTAATCCGTTTTTATCGAAGCACTTCACTTTTCGTAAAATCGTAAAATCTTTAGTGATTGCTTTGTACTATTTTACGACAACCTCAGTTCACCACCTCACTACGCCGCCATAGACAATGAAAAGGAAATAGTGTGCGTCGTAGTTCGTCAAATTTCGAAGCACAATGTTGCCAGCGATACGCCTAAAACAGAGAATTCCAATAACTAACAAAAGAAAAATATTGATCCCAGTTGGATCGCACTATAAGTGTGATCCAACTACCCAACGACCAGTACTCCTTGATACTTGGAACCCTAACCACCGGTAGCTTGAACCCTGCTCTCACACTGGCGGATTGCTATTTATAGGTTTTTTTTAATTTGATTTTAATAAGAAATATTTAAAAATTTAATAACATGTCTAAAAATGAATAAACTAAAATTAAAGTATTACTAGATTGCTGTGCTCTTGCAGGGTTCATGTCAGGTTCTGGCAAAATTGTTCAACATCTTGTAACACCACATGAATGCAATAAACGTTTGAGTTTGAGTTTGAGTTTGAGATTTAGCGACCTCAAGCAATTTTCAGAAAAGGCCCAAAAAAATGATGTATGAAATAATACTGAAAATTTTTGGTAACCGTACTTATGAAGTGTCAGTTGAAAGATGAAAACCATAGACATTTGTTGTTTATAAAATTCGCCAAAAGGCAGGCAAAGGAACAGAGGAAAACCATAGACACTCCTTCTTAGAGTTTGACCAACGAAAGCTGTTCAAAAAAAAAAGCGGTAAATTTAAAAAAACAAGAGCTGACAACCCCAGCTACACACTGCTTAAACGGAGTTGATACTTAATATTATTATTCAAAACTAATAAGCGATATTTATGTAAGTATCTCATGTCTGGTGGCGGTTAGATTATCACCATAAAAATATAATTAGAAATGCTATAGCATAGCCAGGATGTGGCATTTTTAACTTCTGCATGTATTGAAGTCCACAGCTCAACATTCCTGGCACGACATTATATCGACAGGTTGAATAAATAAGAAGTTTTTACTAAACGTATATTTGTTGGTTTAGATACCACTATTACAATTAAATCGCCACAGTACAGGGACCAAATCGCCACATTAGGAGTCATAATCTAAATTGGATTCCAAATAGTCTAAACCTCATATTGATGAGCTTTGTTTTCTCGTCTTCGTCGTTAATATTACCTGGAAAATAGATACACCGTGAAAAATATGACTGTTTTGCATTCCAACAAAACAGGTATTATGTGTTGAATAAGACACACAGCGTTGCTTTGAAGAATGCTGTTGTAAATTCGCCTTACCTTGGTTGTCTATGGTTAAAACTTACCAAATTGTCCCTGGTTTTATACCTGTCTCTTTCTTTCACCAGCGTGCGTCCTTTTCTAATCGTGAAGGATGCTTGACAGGCAAGCTGTCAACTTCATAGAGTCTTCAAGGTACCAGCAAGAGACTTGCTGCAACGCTGTGTGTCTTATTCAACACATAATACCTGTTTTGTTGGAATGCAAAACAGTCATATTATGTGCTTTCCTAAGACACACAGCGTTGCTTTGAAGACCTGTTTGGTATCTGCTGGTGATAAATACAAACGCTATGATGAATTAATTATAATACTGTTTTAAAGCATAAATAGGTTTAAAGATAGATTAAAAACCTTTTTTTTTTAAGTCTGTAACAAAAATTGTAACATTCCTTTCTAATTAGTAACTTCTTCGGAAATCAAAATAATAATTATAGATAGAGATACCTGGTACAAGGAGATAAATCTAAATTAAATATTTATCTAGGAATAGGATAAAGTTATGTCTTCTAAGGGTACAACCTTTTGAAGATATAATTATTTAGCTAATTAATATTGCATAAATCTAACTGCAATAAATAAGCATTGGAGTTGGTATCATTAATCTTGTTTACTGGTGGACAGTAAAACTTCTGAAAATGTTTTATTACTCTTTCACTTTCCTCTGTCAAGCATTTCTTGAACTAGTATTTTCTTCAACTAGCTTCTAGGGGCTATAATAGCTTACCTGTTATAGCTGCCCAGTGGGGCACCACTATTTGCATCTTTAAAAACAATGCTATGTTTCCAACTTGTGCAGAAGCTGGTTTTAATTTTCCTGATAGAGAAATAAAGTGACTCAGTTGTACAGACAACACAGTCACAGGCTTATTCTATTTTCAGACATTTCTAACAGGGTAGACATGGTCTCGGTGTTTCCGCAACAACGAACCTTGCCGTCTTTGTAATTTTGATTCTGTTTTTAAATCAAAATTTCGGACAAAGACTGATTTCATATTTCAAAAAATAAGATTTTCATCTAATTTTTTGAAAAATAAATAAAGGAAATAGATTTTCAGGACTATTTTCAATACTCAATACTTTATTGCATTCCATTATGTTAAATAAAACAGTATGTTAAAACATTGTATCAATAATGGACCCTGTCGGGCACAGCATAGTCAAATTAACTGGTAATAATAATCTCCATTTGATGTGAGATCACGAATTCTTTAACCTGAGGGAAGCAATAGTATTAGAGCTATAGAGCTATTCACCTAGCTATCTCAAACAAAGAACCTGGATATTCAGAGTTCTTTAGTGTATTAAAAAACAAAGTAATATTGTAGTGTACCCTATTGGAAGTTTTTGTACTGCAAGCTTTAGCAAGTGAAATAGTTACTAGAACTTTCTAAATGAAAGAATGTTTTGAGATATCTACTTCAGATGTTGCTCAGTAAGTTGAGATAGCAGTTTTATGCAGGAGAATACTTCTATAACCTAGATTGTTTTCTCAAAACAATCTAGCCTGAAATCTAGCAACATGTACACCTATAGGTGTTTTAGGGTTAATTTGATTGGTATCACACCAGGATCACCATCTTTTAATTGGGGCTTTATTTGTTATAAAAGTAGATGTCCGCCAGCTACCTTTTTTAACAAGTCTTGTTCTGCTAGAGTTTAGGAAGAGACTTGGTCAGCGCCCACCCTTCATTTTCCAGGCTAGGGGGATAACTTGTCCACCTGTGCCAAGCACTTGCCTGTAGTCCTATCTGTTAAGACTTTCCACAGGGTCTTTATCGGAAAGTCCGCCTGTGCAACCTTCCGCAGGTTTTTTTGTCGGAAGTGGCTCCGCTCTGGCTCTCACTTGAAGATCGAGTAGTCAGAAGCATTTGGCGCACTCTGGCGTTAGTAGAATGTACTATCAACAAATTTGAAGTATGACCGGTTTTGACAATTCGTCGTTTGAATCTGTCAAAATAACAAGGATCTAGGTCGTTATTATGGATATTCATGTTTATACAACTGTGGAGCTAATTGTATTTGAATATCTGTAAGAAAATAATGCTTCTGGTGGGTCATAATTCGATTGTACAATTGTGCCTTGTACTTGTATTAAGCTGGGTGGGGGAATGCCCAGCCCAGCTGATAGTCCCATTATCGGCTAAAAACGTCGCAGATAACTGCGTAAGGTTTTGGAACCTAATGTTACGTACTTTGGTACGAAAGCCGTTTCTGTTGACGTGAATAGATCTACGTCTGGGACGCCCCATATCTTTAACATGGCCTCCGCGGCTTGGGGTAGAAGACGCCACTCTGGTACTTTGCGACCCCTTGAGAGGCGATTCGCAATTTCGTTTAAACTCCCCGAGAGTAAGTGGCTAAGAGAGATAAATGCAACTGCTCTGCAAGTTTTTGGAACCTGTTTGTCAGGCTTAGTAGTGCAAGGGAATATATCCTTCCCCCCCCCCTTTGTTTCTGAGGTATATAATAAGAGTCCTGTTGTCGGACTTAATATGTATATGTGCACTATGTGGATATTTATAGCTGCAAATACGGCATATGTATTGGAAAGGAAATCTGAGAGCCAGGGTATCTGGAATGGAGCCCACCTTACAGATAGGTAAGTGATGTTTAATTGGGCTCCCTACCCCAAGTTGGGTGTATCCGTGGTCAAGAAGTGAGTTACACTTTTCTTAACTCTCGGTATTGAGATGTACTCTGTGGCTTTAACCACCCTTGTTGAACAGGCAGAGGAAACTTACTTCTCTCTAGTAACCTGTTTTGATTGAACAATTTTCGAAACAGTTGCATTCTGCGAAAATGAAGTTCTTTTGATACTGCATAATTATCATAATTGTGTAAAACTTAAGTCCGAGTTTTTTGCAGACAACTGCTTCCATTGCTCTATCTTGTTAAAGATGAGTAAAATCTCTATTATTATTGGAAAAAGGTTTTACCCAGTTCTGCTGGGTGTTCCATACTAGACCAATATATTCTGCTTGAAGAGAGGGTTCAAGCAGACTTGTGATACCCCAAGATTTCCAATATTCTCAGCGTTTCCGCAACCAGAGAAACCAATACTGTACGATCCTGATTTACCAGGAACAACCGTGCAGGTATACAATTATACAGAAACATTGTTCTCACAGGATTTCCGCAATCCAGTTGTACTTTGGCAAACATAATTGGGGCCATTGATAGCCCAAAAAAAACAAATGCTGTTAACAGCGGTACTTGTTATAGATCACAAGGAGAAGCCTCCTGTGTGATTCTGCAATTGGTAAATGAAAATAAGCATAGACCACTTGCTTGTGAACCTATACTGGGTTAAATTTCCTTATTAATTTAATTGGAAATGTTTCACTGGCATTATGAGTCGAGACCTCCGCGGTCAAATACGGGATCTAACCCGCAGATCAATTTTTTATTTTATATTTTACAATAAATTCGACGTAGTAAACTCGAATTAGGTATATGGTCAGTGGGTCAAAGGTTTAACTAAAAGATCATGAGTGCTACGTCTTTTGTTGTTGGGGTTGCAAACTTTTCTAAAGCATGTTTCACTAGATACCAGGGGAGGTTCCTTTATAAAGAGAATGCCACAAGCTGTTATTAATTTCAAAAATGCAATGCTTGCTGCCCTGAGTGGGCATGGTCCTCTAGACAACCCCCTCTAAATGTTCTGAGTGGTCAAATAGATTTTTCTTTATACTTGTTTAATCGGCTGGACCTTAATTCCACCTAAAGAAGCTTTGGTAGGGTGCAAAACCTCTTGGCTAAACAGCTAATTGTGAGTCCACGGTTGGTGGACCATTAATAATAGAAATCTTTTCAAACCATGTGCTATAATGAAAATAATTAGGGTAGCCGATACCCGGTTAAGCAAATCCTGTAATGTTAATATTAACAGTTGTTTCAATTCCAAAATATTGTTGGATAACTGCTCAGTTGAAACGAATTAATCCTTGGTCTTGTTAAAATGATACAACTCATCATTAACTTTAAGACTTATAAAACAAGGAATTGTAAGGGGTTTTTGTAAAAAGTGTCAAATAAAATTGATTATATTTTAGATTTGCCTGTTCTTGTGATCTTTCTTTGAAAGTGTGTGGAATACTTGTTTTTCATAAAGCTTCATACTAAAACTTCACCTAAATACACAATGAAGTTGTTTCTCAAAAAACTAAGACGACCCACTGACCAAAATTTATGTGTGTGGAGTCAGATAGCCTTCTCGTTGTTAGAGGAGGTAAGTTAGTTCAATAACTAGAATTAAACCCCTCATCTTGAATTTGTGACTCTACACGCGGGTCCCAACAAGTTTGGACTTGTTTGTACTTACGTGACTTTGTGTCTTCAGTTGGGCGGATGTGAAGCTCGTCGTTCGAGGATCACGATGATGTTGACCAGTCATCAGGTCTCATCCTATTTGAATGCTGATCTCCCCCCGGAGCGTCAACATTCAACCTCGTGAAATCACACCACACTTACCCGTTCAATTTAGTCCGTAATCCTTTTAAAACACTAATTCACAAAAGAAAAACGTGTCACGTACTCTAAATAAACGCTGTGTGCTAATTTAATACAATTAATTATTGTATTTTAACACTTTTTTGACTTTGGAAATTTTTTCGATGTTTTCCCGGCAAAATTTACAAACGCTATGAAGTTGACAGCTTGCCTGTCAAGCATCCTTCACGATTAGAAAAGGACGCACGCTGGTGAAAGAAAGAGACAGGTATAAAACCAGGGACAATTTGGTAAGTTTTAACCATAGACAACCAAGGTAAGGCGAATTTACAACAGCATTCTTCAAAGCAACGCTGTGTGTCTTAGGAAAGCACATAATAGTGCATTTTTTTTTGTAAATAGGTGAAAAAGTATCAAGATGGTTATCTGAAAGTTCAATCATTAGACAATTTTGACAGTCCTAAAATATTGCCATATCAAAAGTTTAGAAATTAATTCGTGGTCAACTTTCGTTGGCCACACTATTTTTTTTTACGTATGGAAATCCTCTTGGACTT
This sequence comes from Agrotis puta, assembly GCA_943136025.2. Taxonomy (NCBI): domain Eukaryota; kingdom Metazoa; phylum Arthropoda; class Insecta; order Lepidoptera; family Noctuidae; genus Agrotis; species Agrotis puta. The sequence goes on from OW964168.2 coordinate 5,785,088, forward strand.
CCTCCACCTGCGAAAGACGTAGGAGCATGTCAGGCTCGACTGACTAAAACCACACGGTGTCCTCTATTGCCTTGAGCCAAGGGTGCGGGTCCACTTGCGCAATCACCGGCCCCCGGCAGTTGGCCAGACTCTAGTTGGACCGCATTATATATCCCTTTGGGGCGTAGATAGAGAAACCTATAGACTGACTGCTTGATAACTTCCTTCTTATTCCATCGAGGTAGAAACAAAAAAATCGGCAAAATGTATTAGAAGAAAAAAAACTTTTTAACAAAAATAAAAAACCGACTACCAAAAATACAAACGCCCCACCTAAAACCACTAAAAAGAGAAAAATAAACTACTATTTATCTATTTCAGAAAACAAAAATGCACGTATTTTTCAAACGAATTAAATAAAAAACTTATTACCTACCAATTCTAAATCAACTTACAATATTATTTTATTTAACAAACAAGATATTATGTATTTACAAACAACCTATAATAATTTATTTACAAAATTACAATGTGACCATTCTTGTCTAAACCTAATTAGCTATAAATTTAATTATAATATTTTTATAATGTTGTGTGCTAGGCACCTACTGATCTGTTTGAAGTCGGTGCCAAGCCAAATAGGTATTCCATAGGATACGCACGTCTAGCCCCGTCACGCCATCGGGGTACATCTAATTCATACCAAATCACCCTGCGCTTGCGACCGAACGCGCGATCGTGGGTCGGCAAGTCTTGAGCGATTCAACCCAAACGGGCAGACCCGAGCAGGCAGGCGTCTTTGACGGTCGTCTTGAATGCAATTAAGTTTTGATGCGTTATAGTGCTGTTGATAAATTTTGTATTTTTGATAGTCGCTTACGTGTTCGTAGGTTGCTATTTGTTTATTAATAAAAATATTAGATGTTATTAATTATAACCCTGTGTGTATTATATTACTAAGTATTATTGTTCTCTTTATTTTTGGCTTGGCACCGACTTCAAACAGATCAGTAGGTGCCTAGCACACAACATTATAAAAATATTATAATTAAATTTATAGCTAATTAGGTTTAGACAAGAATGGTCACATTGTAATTTTGTAAATAAATTATTATAGGTTGTTTGTAAATACATAATATCTTGTTTGTTAAATAAAATAATATTGTAAGTTGATTTAGAATTGGTAGGTAATAAGTTTTTTATTTAATTCGTTTGAAAAATACGTGCATTTTTGTTTTCTGAAATAGATAAATAGTAGTTTATTTTTCTCTTTTTAGTGGTTTTAGGTGGGGCGTTTGTATTTTTGGTAGTCGGTTTTTTATTTTTGTTAAAAAGTTTTTTTATTTTTCCATTTTTTGTATAAATTATCGTAGGTACGTATGTATTCGGGCACGCCGCAATCGCGGCGGTAAGACCCCTATTTGAGGAGTGGCTAGATAGGCGTCACGGCGTCCTGACCTACCGCATGACGCAGGTCCTCACCGGACACGGAAGTTTCGGGAGGTTCCTGTGTCTGATAGGGAGGGAAGAAACGCCTGGGTGTCACCACTGCGAGGATCGTCCGGAGGACACGGTGGAGCATACGGTGCAGGACTGCCCCGCTTGGGCAGAGCACCGCCGTGTCCTCACGACGGCGGCGGCGATAGGCGGAGACCTCTCGCGCCCGGCATTGGTCGAGGCCATGCTGCGGGGCGAGACGGAGTGGGAAGCGGTCGCCTCCTTCTGCGAAGCAGTCATGCTTGCGAAGGAGGAGGCGGGCCGCGTGAGGGAGAGGACAATGTGTTCCCTCCACCCCAGCCGCAGTGGTAGACGCCTACGGCGTCGGACGTCGCAAGACGATCTCCGGCTACCGTAGTCGCGGGCATGCGGGCGGCGAGTAATGGGCGACTCGCAGCCCGACCATGGACCATGCCCGGGTCGACGGCGCGTTGTGTTCCACGCGCGCCTCAAGGAGTGTCAGCATAGTGACGGGGCCTGTAGAGGGCCATAGCCTGCCGGGGTCGCGGGACTTGCCCATTACCGTGACCCCGGTACGTAATGGGCTAGTGAAGGACACCGTGGATTTTAGTCAGTACAAGTCTGACAGTCCCTCCCGCCCTGCCCTGGGTGGGAGGACTCATTTGATGATTTTACCACGATAAAAAAAAAGGTACGTATGTAGTAAGTTAACTTTGTCATTTTCTTTTAGTTACATTTAGTAATTTATAAAACCCTCTGTCTTGATACCCCATCTGATCAGTAGGTTGTTTTTTTTCTATTTTTATTAGTGTAAATATCGTAGGTACCTACGTACGTACATAGTAAGTTGAACTACGTCATATAACTTGAGTTATTATTCTGACTTTTAACCGTTAAGGAATTTTACCTTCCAGATTCCATCATCAGATCCTGACATGGTGACAATGGGTGCTCCCATTGTCACCATGTATACTCTTTCTAACCTTGGGAGTATACTCTTTCTAATGAAAAAATAATTTTGAAAATCGGTCAACAATTGACTAGACTTACTTCTGAAGTTATTTTTCACTTTTTTGTGTTTTTAAAGTCGGTTTTATTTTTTGCAAAAAAAGTTTTTTTTTTATTTTTCAATTATTTTTATTAGTTGTAATATCCTATACAAATATTTGCTTTGCATTTATTTTACATTGTTATTATTAACAATATTTTTCATGGTAATAGGCTTATCCCCAATAAAATGAAACTTAACATACCAAACTGTCGAAATATGGGTAAACTGTACACATCTGCGTACCCCCTCAGAGCATACAGGCGTGATGTTATGTTATGATGTTGTGTAAACAATAAACATCCAAGCGATTGCAGCAATCACGACAGATTTGCTGTCTATTATTGAAGAGTTCCGTTCCATATCTCCGAAGTTCGTGATCAGATCATGACAATATTTCTATGGGACCAACTTGGAAGTATACCCTTTCAAACAAAAAAAGAATTTTTCAAATCGGTTCAGGCGTCTTCGAATAATCGGTGAACATACATAAAAAAAAAAAAACGACGGGTTGCACTCTGGGAGTGCCGGCAGAAGTGAAAACTTGAATAGTAATTGTTGGAAATATCTTGTGAACAGATTTTAGTAAAACTCGCAAAAATGGTTGACTTTTTATTTAAATAATTTTCCAATGTGACGTACATCTTTTATAAACAATGTTACCTAGCAACGAATGTATCCAGCATACAAACTTCTTTAAAAGTAATAAAGTCACACGAACATTCACGCAAGCGCCCTGCGCCGTCCTACGCTTTTTCGGTCAGGGTCACGTGTCCTGACGCGAGTTTAAGATTTTATACCCATTACAGAAAAGTGCTCAACGCCGCTAAAGAAGTTTTCACTTCAAAAAAAATACATACAGTCGAATAGAGAACCTCCTCCTTTTTGGAAGTCGGTTAAAAAGGAAGAAAGCGTGAAACAACACTCGACACTGGCAAGAATGGCTAAGACCGCTTGTCACAATCTAAAAAGAAGAAGAAAGCTTAAAAAAAAAAAACAAAATTTCCAGCAATAAAGAAAAAGCGCCGCGCTTTATAAACGCCGACGTTAGAACAGAAACATAGGAATGCTTTTTTTTTTATTTCAACGCTTGCATAAGCAATACCCAATACCCGATATGTTCGCACCTCAGCGCTTTTTAAAGCAAGGCGCTTTTTTTCGAACTGTAAGATTTTAAGTGCTGGATGGTGACATTTAAGTTAAATTTATTCTTTGTTCCAACTCGGCACTTTTTTGTGAATAGATTTTCGCGTTTTGGTAATTTCTAAAATACACTTAAAAAGGGTCAATTCCACAAAAAAAAAACAATTCCAGTCCGCTCCTAATAAACAACTCCAGTCTGCTCCAATCTTTGCGTAGCGCTTCCTAAACATTATTTCCATTAATTATGAGCATTTGAGCAAGACAAAAATAAAGATTTGACATAAAGGCCGCGAAGTCATACCGGAAACATAACAAAAAAAAAATAGTCTGTAGTGTGAGTGGTGTGTGAGGAAAACAGGACTGAATTGCGGTTTATATTTATGATCTAAGTCTAATTCATATAGGAATTACTGAAAGTCTTATGTCTCTACACGTTGCTGTAACATATGAACACTCATTACGTTTAAAAACTGTTGCGTAAAAAATGTTATAATGGCTACCATCTACGAAAATTGGTTGAGTCGCAGGAAAGGTAAATATTTGTAATTTATTTACTATGTGTTTAACTATTCGTATGCTAATATCAATTTTCTAATGATAAACATAAAAAATCACAAACCAGGTGCTGGTTTATTTACATGCGAAAAAAAAACATTATTTGATTAGGTATTGGTACATGCATTGCACATTTCAGGTAAACAGAGTGATCTATATAAATTAGATACTAAGAATAAAACACCCGAAGAAAGTATAAAGGAAATCATTCAAGGTTTATATTTGAAGAAACCATTTCACAATGACACTTCACCCACCAACAAAAATAACCCAATGGAGTTCAAGTTAGGTCTTAGGGGCATGCAGAAAAGTGGATCTGATAGCCGTAGACTGTCTTACCTAAATGCCTTAGTCACACTATTATGTAAAGAAGACAGAAATAATTTGGGTTTCACACCTGATGAACTTATGACTTGGTAAGTATTAATATCCTTCTTGCTTGCACTAAAAGAAATGACACAATTACTTCAAAGAAAAGAGGTTATGTTGTTAAATTAATAGTGTTTATATAAACATAATAGCATAATACCCTTGCTTTGTAACTTTTAAAGTAATAATTGTTACTGTGGTAAAGATTATGTTTAATAATTTATTTGTTTACAGTATACGTGTGAGTCTTGTTGATGAGTCTATGGTAGTAAGAGCTTCAGCCCTGAGAGTTTTACGCTACTTAATCAAGACAGAAACTGATGTAGCAACATTCAATAACTTGAAACTACCATTTTTAGTTATAAGGTAAATATATTTTTATTATTTTTGCCTTATTTTTTTTACTTATGCCAATATCTAATAATACACAATCTGTTATCATGTAAAATAAGGTACAAAACAGTGGAATTAGCTATACATTTAGCCCTGATTTTACCCTGCATTATGATTCATTGTTTTACTTTCATCCATATTCTAATAGTGCAAAGAGTTTCTATTGGTTAAAATTATTTGTCTATTTTGCAACTAGTTGGTAAAAGACTAAACTAACTAACTAACTAAAAACAGAATCAGTATGTAAAATACTAGAACAAAATTTAATTTTTTTTTCAAAAATTCTTAAAGTGAATTTATCATGTTTTAATTTTTAATAGGTCTTTGTACAGTCAACAGCAAAAGATGGTTAAAATCAGAAATTCAATATGCGTCAGAACTGTGTAGATGTTTATGTTAAATTACAATCACATACTTTTGAATTACTGACTCCACACAGTTCTGATGCGAACTCTGTTCATCAGTATTGAATTTCTGATTTTGATCATCTACTTTTGCTGTTAACTGTACAACATTTTACGCCTAGTGGTCAAAACTCGAACACCCAAGTTATTGTCATATTCTCATATATTTTATCTGCAAAATTTTCGTAACAATGGTACAAAGATATTGTCACCTAAAGGCATCCTTTGGTGGAATGTGAAATCCAGAATAAAGCATCATTTTAACATAGGAGTTCCCTTCGATATGGTTTTGCTGAATGGTGCTGATACATTTGTCATGGCTGTGAATGGGAGCTGTTAGTTGCCAAGATTTATTTTAATTATTGATAATTTTATTAAATTGTCTTTTTTATATTCCCTGTGAACACTTTTTACTTGCTACATCATTCTCACATAATGTACCATCTCTAGAAGAATGATGTAACAATGGTTCTGTAATAGTTTTGGCGGTTGAAAAAGAGTGTCCATCGAGTTTCTTGCCCATTCTTCTCCAGAGAGAACAACACTTTGTAATGGGGCACCAACAGTACTTTCACAGTATTTTGTCTTGTGACTGGGACTGTAGCACTATAATTGTTTTAAGTTATATTTTATTTTTTTGTTTTGACTATTCTAAAGTGCATACAACTGGCCTACTTGAAATAAATTTTTGAGTTTGACATACAGTGGGACCTCTTACACATATTCTTAGTGGCTAAAAAGAAAAAGATGCCAGAAAATGCTGATCATCATCAAATCATATCAGACGAATTAACTAGCTGCTTCCCATTATTTTAAAGATATTGTCAACGTAACAGCTCAGAGATCAGTTTGATCTGTGCATTTCATTATACTCCTTTTGCGACACTCTGTTTTGTTCCTTAGGTCAATGGATTTAATGCTACGCAATGAAGAAGAACGTGCGCAAGCGCTGCGCGTGGTGCGTCGAGTAGTGGCAGTAGTAGGCGCAACTGGTGGAGTGCGACGACAACGCGGTGCCTTTGTGGAACAAGGTTTACTACGCTGTCTTGCGGCGGTAGCTCGCGCGAGTGGTGGTGGAGATGGCACTGGTGGTGGTGACCGACTATCAAGGCCAGCTGTTGCTACACTTGCTGAGATCTGTGAGTAATTTCGAAAGAAATATGATCATTTCTGTCAAATATTTTGTGATGTAACAAGGGAATCAAAACTTATAGATACTTCCTGTTGACCTAAAAACATGGAATTTTGAAATATCGTATCTCAGGATGGAACACCACATTAAGTTTGCTCTTTAACCTAGCTTGTCTTTTAATAAAAAAAATAATGTTAGAAACTATCTAATCATACGAAAGCCTCAGTGCACGACTGCAATTCTTATTTTCCCGATTTTGTTATTAGTCCCGATTGTGGTTGAAAATATGTTATATGATTGCGTGCAGAATATCTTCTAATTCACAAAATCAAAATAAAAACTAAGAAAGCAGCGTAATATTTAACATCCCCAGGATATCAATAGCCATTCGCAAGTTGCATGGCCACAAATTTGAGATTTATTAGAAAACTAGCGGGCGCCCGCGGCTCCGCCCGCGTGAATGTCGGTTACCGCTGCAAAAAGCCTACTCAGCGAAGACATGGTCAGCAACATGATTCCCAGGTCTATTCACAGACACCGACACTAACATCGACGTCGCAGTCATCACAAACACTCGACATAGATATAAATATAGTGTGTCGCGGACTTTTTTGTAGATATTTATAAGATCAACAATTAATTAGAACATTTTATGGTTCTATCTTTTATAGTTTAGGCAGCGTACGCAAAATAAGTAACTTTTCTGGTAGATTTTTTACACCTTGTGGCCGAAAAACCCAAATATCTTACGGAACCCTATTTTTCTCCAAAATAAAATATAGCCTATGTTACTCGTGGATAGTGTAAGTTTCGAATGGTGAAAGAATTTTTTAAATCGGTCCAGTAGTTTTTGAGACTATTTATTACAATCAAACAAACAAACAAAGTTTTCCTCTTTAAAATAATAGTGTAGACTACCAAAATATCATCAAATTTAATATATTTAAACACTACCAAAACCTCTAATACCTATTTCATAAAATAACAACTAAACAAATTTAAAAATAAACTATTCAAAGACTAAAAGTAAAACAGGGCACACGCAATCGCGGCGGTAAGAACCCTCTTTGAGGAGTGGCTGGATAGGCGTCACGACGTCTTGACCTACCGCATGACGCAGGTCCTCACCGGGCACGGAAGTTTCGGGAGGTACCAGTGTCTGATAAGGAGGGAAGAAACTCCTGGGTGTCACAACTGCGAGGATCGTCCGGAGGACACGGTGGAGCATACGGTGCAGGACTGCCCCACTTGGGCAGAACACCGCCGTGTCCTCACGACGGCGATAGGCGGAGACCTCTCGCGCCCGGCATTGGTCGAGGCCATGCTGCGAGGCAAGACGGAGTGGGAAGCGGTCGCCTCCTTCTGCGAAGCAGTCATGCTCGCGAAGGAGGGGGCGGGCCGGGTGAGGGAGAGGACAGCGTCCTCCCTCCACCCCAGCCGCAGTGGTAGACTCCCACGGCGACGGACGTCGGCAGACGATCTCCGGCCACCGTAGACGCGGGCATGCGGGCGGCGAGTAATGGGCGATTCGCTGTCCGACCATGGACCATGCCCGGGTCGACGGCGCGTTGTGTTCCATGCGCGCCTCAAGGAGTGTCAGCATAATGACGGGGCCTGTAGAGGGCCAAAGCCTGCCGGGGTTGCGGGACTCACAAATTACCGTGACCCCCGTACATAAAGGGCTATTGAAGGACACCGTGGATTTTAGTCAGTCAAGTCTGACAGTCCCTCCCGCCCTGCCCTGGGTGGGAGGACTCATTTGATGATTTTACCACGCTAAAAAAAAAAGACTAAAAGTCGCGCTTATAAGTACAGTTTGTAAATAACGTTTTTCATGTATAACTTTGGTGTTCCTACACCGATTTACATGATTCTTTTTTTATTGAATAGGTAATAATATTAACTTTTTTTAATTAGGGATGAGTGGAAGTGTTGTAAAAGTAAGAGTAGACAAATATAAGCAGAAAGCTCCGAATTGCTAAGCTATCGCGAGTTTCACGTGTTGTTGTGAGTCAACCATAAAAGATAGACATATGCTGTCAAGGAATGTTTTTATATAAATTTAAGGAGAACATTTCCGTCAAACATGATTTCTATATAGCTTTAACCATTAAGGCTGCACAAGCGACGGAAGTTTAAAAAATGGAGTTACTTTTCCCGTTTTCCCAATATTTCCCTTCACTGCTCTGCTCCTATTGATCGTAGCGTAATGAAAAGTATACTATAACCTGCCCAGGAGTATGAAGAATAATTGTGCCAAATTTCGTTAAAATCCGTCGAGTAGTTTTTGTTTCTATAACGAACATACAGACAGACAGACAGACAGACAGACAGACAGACAAAAATTTTTCTGATTGCATTTTTGGCATCAGTAGCGATCCCTAATCACCCCTTGATAGTTATTTTTTAAATATATTTCATGTACAGAATTAGCCTCTCTACAGATTTATTATAAGTATAGATAACCACCAAATAATTTCCAGGTGTCCTAAACCCCGACATGTTCATAACATGTGGCGGTGTGAACGCAGTGACGCGCCAGCTGGCCGAATGTGCGACGCCCCGCATGGCGGAGGCGCTGTGCGGGGTGCTGCTGCATGCCTTGAACGACCCCACCTCGCGCAGGGCGGCGCGGATAGACCTCATGTGTCTCAGTTCACCTTACTGTGATTTTCATTTCCGTCCAGCCGGAACTGAGACTAGCAGGTATGTCTTGTTAATATACATAAAGCTGTTGTAGATTAAGTTAAAATGATAAATTAAAGAAAAACATTCATTATTATTATTGTAGATTGATATATTTGATAGTGATAACAGAACTGCACTAAATTTTCAAGGACCTAAGTCTGTAGGTATTTTTGCTTGACCTCGGCGATAGTGCTTTTATTAACCCATACAGATTGGTAACACCATTTTACCATCCTTATTTTTTGTTTTTATCAGTTTGCATTATTATGTACACTTTTGTTTTGGATTAAAGGTATTATTGTGTTATTTATTGTGCTCAGAGACGAACGCGAGATGCGGTTCACATGTAGTCGCCTGGCCCTCCTGTGCGTGCTGCGCAGTTGGCCTGGGTTGCTGCACTTCTGTCATCCATGCAGCACAGGTGGCCTACGCGCCTTAGTCGCAGCCCTCTACTTACCGCGATTAGAGGTTCGAGTGAGTAAACCACATACTACGTAGTAGTAAGACTAAGCGAGCTTGCGATGACGCGCTGTGACGCAATTCGACCGTTTTCAACTACAAGTGAAAATCATCCTTACCAATCGGACTAATGACATATAACGTGTGGTTATCTACGGGTAGATTATAAACAAAACACGCTCGCAACGACGACGTAAGTCGAATTTCATTTTTGGTTAATAGAAATTGCAAATCGCACTAATCATGAACAACAAGCTCGCTCAATCTTTCTTGTTTGCACAGCCAATTTGCCAAGACCAGTAACTCATCAAAATTTTGCTGGCATCACTGGTTTGCCGGGGTCGCGGGACCAAGGGATTACCGTGACCCCGGTACGTAAAGGGCTATTGAAGGACACCGTGGATTTTAGTCAGTACAAGTCTGACAGTCCCTCCCGCCCTGCCCTGGGTGGGAGGACTCATTTGATGATTGAGCATCACTGGTTTGGAGGAGGCGGGCCGTGTGAGGGAGAGGACAGCGTCCTCCCTTCACCCCAGCCGCAGTGGTAGACGCCCACGGCGACACGTCGCTAAACAATCTCCGGCCACCGTAGACGCGGGCATGCGGGCGGCGAGTAAAGGGCGACTCGCTGTCCGAGACCATGGACCATGGCTCGGGGTCGACGGCGCGTTGGGTTCCACGCGCGCCTCAAAGACTGTCAGCATGATGACGGGCCCCCTCTTTAGGGGGCCAAAGAGTGCCGGGGTCGCGAAACTCACGAATTACCGTGACCAAGCATTATTGGTTTTGTTCTATTTTTATTATGAATACATAGCTTAGCAAACTCCTTAATTAATGACGATATTTAAGACAATTATGTATTTGTTTTTTTTTTCAGAAAGCGATATTAGATCTCTTGTATGAACTAGTCGGGTTACCGCAACCGGAATGGACAGATGAGATTTCTGTAGCTTTAGATGCAGTTGATCCATCTGACTTTCAAGTAAGTTGTATTAGAATGTTCATTTGTTAGCGATATTTCACGCTTGGGACTTACCACAACCACACCACATCGCAGTTTTTTGCAGTTGCGTTGTGGTGCCGGCAAATAAGTATGTGATTGGGGTTATTTTTGTGATGTGGCCGGCCAGTAAGTCTAGGTCGCTACAACTGGGGGTTGCGATGTTCCTGCCATGTGGTCATCACCAGCTATTCAATCGATAAGGATGACAAAATGTGGTCTGTGTGAATTTTACTTAATTATTTTCAATACAAAACATGCGCCTGCCGTGTGGTGGTTGTGGTACGTCTGAAACAACCCTTGATCAACATCTCCAAATGATGTTGTGTTAAATGTTTGAAATTTTTTAGGATACCTGGCGATTGAACGAAGGTTTTGTTGCCGCCGAAGGCACTGCCATATTACCTCATCTTGGTGCTACGGGCCCTGATATAATAGAAATTCATCTTGCACTCTTACTTCAGTGTTTCTTAGAGGTACGCCATTTGTAAACCAAACATCAATCAGTTACAGTTGCAATATATTAATACAAATTATTTATTTCAGGCTGGGTTGTTAGACGGTTTAGCTGAAGTGATTGTTACAAGTGATACTTTTATATCTGTCCGAGCTACTGTGTTATTGGGTCAACTATTGCATTTAATACACCTGTATCTACCTCCTCAAATATGTAGTATAACGCCAGCGCTGCCGACGCTCATGTCGCAGGCCTCGGCCGGCAAGCCACAGGCCCTCGCCGCTGTGGCAGCGCTGCGCAGACTACACTCCATGCTCGAGGCCAGGCCGGCGAGCAGCAGCTTGTTCCTAGACCACATTATACAGTATTGTAGTGGTGCATTTAGAGAGAAAGTAGAAGATAATACTAAGAGTCGAAAAGAAAAAGACAACGCTAGTATGGTTAAGCCAAAACATGACGTTTCCCTCCATAAAGAAAATAGTATTGAATTCTTGAATGATTCAGATAACGAAAACGAGCCAAAGCAGAGGCACAGTGTTGGCTCTCGGGCCGATGTTCCTAACAGAAATGTGAGTGCTTTAGTTAAAAGTAAAAGTGTTAGTTCTCGGACTAGTGCTGCAGTCAGTAGAGTTACTAAGACAGCGAAGTTTTTCAATCTGTTCGAGCGAGATAGCGACAGTTTGATTCGATGTACGTTGGTCATGCAGAATAAGGACGGCAACACCTGGAACTGGGATATTATACGGACTATATTGAAGGTATGTTAAATCAGATCTTTATCTCAGCTTTTGAACTTCTTTAGTCGGGTTGAGTACTTAATTTTGCGGGTATTGAATGAGACTGAGCCGTCACGCTCGGCTGTATCGCTCTCTATGTAACGCTCGTTCGGGTAAAGTCAGCTTGAGTCGCATAGAGTAAGAGTAAAATCTACCAGAGTAATTTACAGACAATTATACCTCCTACTACTTCATAAAAATAAGAAAACATGTATTTCGTATGATTCTTTTTATGGATTATTAAATATTTTTGCAGGAAACTGACACTCCGTTGTTAAACCTCAACGACAGCGGTCACAAGGCGTGGGTCGTCCGTATAATAAACTACTTGAAGCCGTCTTCCAATAAATATTCCCACACGGACTTGTCTAGTACTTGCCACGGTCACTCCGCCACTCGCGCGGGTTGCCAACTTATTAGGCATCTATTGAAGCATAATGATGTAAGTAAAAGAAAAAATCTCCTTTAAATGTTTAATTCTTGTGAATTGGCATGAAGAAGCGCACCATCGAGAGAAGTGCAAGTAATGGGGGGAAGCTTTTGCTGAGGGGTGGGACAAAGTAGCCATCATTATCTGCCTAGCCTTTTCCCAACTATGTTAGGGTCGGCTTCCAATCAAACCGACTGCCTGTCGGACCTCCACAACCCAGTAACTGGGTAATACGATACCCCATGGTAAAACTGGTTGTCAGACTTTAGAGCTTCTGACTAACAGTAACGACTGTCAAAGATATACAAATGACAGCCGGGACCAACGGCTTTACGTGCTTTCCGAGGCACGGAGGAAACTCGCTATGACAGATGGTCACCCATATACAGACCAACCTCGGCAAGCGCGGCTAAACCAGGAGGATCGGCAATAAAAAAAAATGCTATGTTTATTTATTTTGAGAACTTAATTACAATAATGCACATGGCCAGACGCAGTAGCATTAATAACGGTAACGAAACGAGCGAGTAGAACGAAATGCATGTATGTCCTCTTGCTCTTGCATGTCATGACCAGAGGGTCTAAAACAACCACTTAGCAATATCCCAAATGATTCACCTTCGTGAATGAATAGCCAATGCCGTTGCGGAAAATGCACGAACTTCGTGCCTTTCCAGTGATTTCCAGAAACGTGATGCTCTTGTATTGTTCATTCATGAAATGAATCATTTGGAAAATTGCTATGTGGCCGTTTTAAACCCTCTGAGCTTCCACGAATATGAAAAAAGAAATATAATTTTTGTACAATCGGCAAAGTTGAATCAGGTCATGATTCAATTCATTTTGACAATAAATCGTTTGAATCCGTCAAAATAACAAAGATCAAGATCGTTATCATGGATTTATGTTTACGCGAATGAGGACTTAATTGTATTTGAATGTCTGTAAAACAATAAGCTTATAGTGGGTCATGATTCAACTTTGTCGATTGTACATTTGAATTTGTTTTAATATTATAATACATTTTTCAGTTTGAGTGCCAAAGGTTATTAGAAGACCTGTTCTCTGACGTGAGCCGTCAAATTGAGGCTATAGAGACGGGGCTGAAGGCCCACGAGTGTCTGTTCAGCCCCCAACATATGTGCAACACTATGTGTCAGATGTACTTCCTGTTCATTGGGCAACTATGTCACTCGCAGAACGGCTTGAGGGTGTTTAAACAGACTGGGTTGTATGATAAGTAAGTTTCTTATCTTATAAGTATTCACTATTATTCTCCTGCCCTTATCCCACATGATTTGGACACAGCATGTCTTCCTTCTTTTTTATTCGTTATTTCAGCACTCGCCTCCTTTCTAACCATATCATCCTGTACACTCGCGAGCAAAAGTATGGAATTACATACTGCGATTCCGCGCGATCTTAATGACTAGTTAAGAATAATAAAAATACAGTACCATTTTAAAGGTTTAACTGGTTGCTTTAAATTGCTGAGCTATCCCGGATCAATTCCGAGATTCCATACTTTTGCTCGCGAGTGTACACAGTCCATCCACTATATTTTTGGTCTTCTGAGATATTTACACGGCTGGATTTTTCGAGCGCTCCGCATGGCGACTATTCATGCGGCAACACGATAATTCATGTGGCAACACGATAATTCGACTAGTTTTAATTTTTTTTTTTTTTGCAAACAATGCTACTGGTGACTTGGCACGGCTAGTCACCAAATCGACTTGAAAATATAACTGTGTAAATGCTAGTCACTTAAAGTTATCCCTATACATATCTTATTATTATTTAGCCAGCTCTATAAGAACCATACCACAAACTCCTCTAGTTTGTGGTATATGTAGTAAAGCGCTATCTCTTTTTCGCATCAGGATAATGTTTACTTTGACACTACTCTCTTTATTATAATATCAAAAGATTGTCCCACACTAAGAATTTCTTCTATATCGTGGGTGCGTTTACAAACATTTAAATCACATGGACGGTGGACCCGCAACAACTACTTGTAAATCATACAAAAAATTGGACCATGTTAGATTCCAAAACGCAGTGTAGCCGCTGCGTCAACCGTGACGTCAAAAATACTTTTAATATTTTTTATTTACGTGGTAAAGTCATCACATGAGTCCTTCCACCCAGGGCAGAGCGGGAGGGACTGTCAGACTCGTACTGACTAAAATCCACGGTGTCCTTCAATAGCCCTTTACGTACCGGGGTCACGGTAATTCGTGAGTCCCGCGACCGATACTTTTAATACTTACAAAACTTTAATATTTCAGCCTTCTGCAACTATCAACAAGAACCCACCATAGCTGCTATGTGAAGCTAGTAATATCTAGTCTAGATTATACCTTAGACTCGTTCCCAAGGGATATTCTAGCCAAAACACTGACCTGCAACATCCAAGCCTCAAGATTGTATGCCACACAATTCCTGAACGTCCTATTAAGAGCCTCTCGAAAATCTCGCGAATTGGTCCGAAGAAAGGCTAAATTGAAGAAGAATGTGGTTAATGATCATTTGAAAGCAAACCAGAGGGATAATAATAGTGAAGTTAGTAGCGGTGTCGACATGGACACCTGGATATTACAGATGTTGGTCAGCCAAATAAAGGATGAATCGAAAGTGGTTGTTAAGACTGCGCTCACTATTTTGGAAGAAGCTTATCATGTTCCTGTAAGTATTATTATAACTTCACTCAAGTGAATCGGGTGTTTTTTTTGCAAAAAAATTCCCTTGCAGACTTTGATGTGAGTAAGTGAGATGTCGAATTTCACGTAAAAAGCTTCCGATGCGAATGAATGCCTATACTTACAACTGGATTTCTCGCTCTATCAAATAAAGCAGCTACGTGACAGAATGAGATAGAGCTATTTGACCTTAAACAAGACATGTGCAACATTTTTGCCAATTTTTCGGCTTGCTATGTCCTATGTATGATTGTACCCCTGATGATTCTTCTTTTGAAAGTTTGCGCCAAACTGTTACTTAGCTTGCTCATGACGCGATTTGAAAATCGTCCTTGCTACTAAGATATAATGATGAAATTCGAATGACTAACGTCGTCGTGACGAGCGTGTTTTGTTTTTCATCTAGCCGTAGTTAACCGCCATTTTATGTCAAATGTCGTGGTGGTAAGGATGATTTTTACTTGTAGTTGAAATCGGTCGAGTTGCGTCAAATCGCGTCATCAGGGAGCTCGCTTAGGGTAGTAATTACAATATTTTCTGGTTTATGCAGTCGTTTGTGGAGAAGCTGATAACTATGAAAGAGACGCTCTGTCAGAACTGTCACTTGGATAAGGCTACGGAACCATCTGCTTTGGATTTTGCTGTAATCAGTGACAGAGGGTACTTACTGTGGTTGAGTCTCGAAGTTGCCGTCGCTGTACAATCGGTAGATGCGAAATCTATCGCTTTCCTCAAGAAACATCTGGATTTTTGGACGAAATCTTACAACTATCGGTGAGTTTTTCCTCTTTTAACATACACTTTTAGATAAAGGATAGAATAAAGCAAATTTTTTTTGGTATAAAATAATATTATTATTTATTATTTCACACTAACGGGAAATGCCGTTAATTTTTGCGATATTAGACTTTTCATGTTCTTATAAACGTCTATCATCGCGATAATTAACGGCATTTCCCGTTAGTGTCGCTCTAGTATTAAGATAAAGAAAGGCGTTAAACGCGCGGTCCTTTTTTTTTGCGTGGTAATATTAAATGAGTCCTCCCGCCCTGGAGCGGAAGGGACTGACAGACTAGTTCTGACTAAAATCTAGGGCGTTCCTTCAATAACCCTTTACGTTCAGGGTCAGGGTACCTGTTCAGACAGTCCTGCGACTTAAACACGTCGACATTACGCCCAGATGTAGCGACTCATGACATGATCCGTGTGATTTGCAATTTCTACCAACTAAAAATGAAAATCGTCCTTGCTGAAATAAAGATGCAATTCGACTGACTTATGTCGTCGTTGCGAGCGTGTTTTGTTTTTCATCTACCCGTAGATAACCGCACGTTTTATGTCATATGTCGTAGTGGTCAGGATGAATTTCACTTGTAGTTGAAATCGATCGAATGCGTCGCATCGCGTCATCAATAAGCTCGTCAAAGGCCTTTACCGACAGAGCGCGAACCGTTCCGATGATCTGGTTTTACGAACCCATGCAATCTTCTTAACCTATCGGGCGATTTATAATTGAAAATGATAAAAATCAACATCCAATGAGCGACTGTCTGTTATGTACAGACGTATGTACGTAAGGCGCTGGGGCGTTTTCGCTTATGTACACCCGGGTGTACGTTACGCGCCCGAGAGGTTAAACAATGGATGTTCATATGTGCTTTCTCACTGCCGGCGTCAGATCTCATCGGGATCTGCCTTTACAGAGCTCGCATGGGTTCAGTTCAGATCGTATCCCGAGTTGTATGATGACAACTTAAAGCCATAGTAGTTCCAGTGACGGAACGAGGTGGCGCTATACGACTTGTATAGCTCTGTCTCTTTCCGTCACTGACTTTAAGACGTCATAATACAGCGGCAGAACGGATCGCTCTCTGTCGTTAGAGGCTTTATGTAGTGCGTGGTCCCAGGTACGTGCGCCTGGTGGAAGCGGGCGTGCACGAGGCGCTGGCCGTGAGCGACGCGGCCGGGCTGCGTGCGCCGCGGGCGCGACGAGCGGCCCGCCCCCCCCCCGCACCTGCACGCCGCGCTGGCCCCGCGCGCGCGCGCCCCGCACCCCGCACACCGCGCGCGCGCGCTGCTGGCCGCGGTACTGCCGGACCATTATAAGGTATGAGTTATAAGCTAAGTGAGTTACCCATCCCATTCAACACCATCGTTCCAATTTCCAACATCCAGTGTATCTGTGCTTTAGGAAAAGAGTACTTTGATTCTCATAATATTAGGTTGAGTTTGCCCCACCGGTACGTAAAGGGCTAGTGAAGGACACCGTGGATTTTAGTCAGTACAAGTCTGACAGTCCCTCCCGCCCTGCCCTGGGTGGGAGGACTCATTTGATGATTTTACCACGATAAAAAAAAAAAAAAAAAAAAAAAAAGTCATTCTGTAATCAACTTAATTTGACTTGCTCAAACTTCATAATGGAAACAGCTCACGTATTTCAAAAGTATCCGTACACCTACTACTTGACGCCCACGGCGTCGGACGTCGCAAGACGATCTCCGGCCACCGTAGGCGCGGGCATGCGGGCAACGAGTAATGGGCGACTCGCTGTCCGACCATGGACCATGCCCGGGTCGACGGCGCGTTGTGTTCCACGCGCGCCTCAAAGAGTGTCAGCATAGTGACGGGGCCTGTAGAGGGCCAAAGCCTGCCGGGGTCGCGGGACCAAGGGATTACCGTGACCCCGGTACGTAAAGGGCTATTGAAGGACACCGTGGATTTTAGTCAGTACAAGTCTGACAGTCCCTCCCGCCCTGCCCTGGGTGGGAGGACTCATTTGATGATTTTAACACGATAAAAAAAAAAAAACACCTACTACTTACTACGTACTTTAGAGAACGGCAGAATCAATATTATCGTTTTATAAAAACTCAAATAAAATAAAAAGTATATCTTCATTACTTCTGCAATCTCACTCATAATCCGACTCGAAGGACTAAATGAGTACATGAAAATTTCCTTTTGATAGATTTATGTGCTATTTAATTATAATTAGTTTACATCTTTATTTTCTATGTTAGAAATGCACACCTTTACAATATTGATATGCATTATTCAGTGTGACGTACCAACTGCGCCTAGATACGCTAAAAATGAAAAAAAATCTCAAACTTCTACACAACACAAATCTTTTCAGATTCTACAACGTAAGAAATGCGCCAACGAACAAGAGATCGCCGATATAAAAGCTTCATTGTGGGCAGTTGGCAACACCGCAGTGACGTCACAGGGTCTCCACCAGCTCATGAGTTTGAGTAATGGGTATTTGGAAGACTCTGTATTAGTTCACATCGTACGGTTGGCTAAATACAACCCAGTGTATTCAGTGCGAGCGACTGCCTTCTATGTGCTTGGACTTATCGGAAGCACGTATGATGGTGCCAATCTGCTCTCCGATCTCGGTAAGAATATTAAAAACAACAAAAAAATTAATGTTTTTCTTTGTTTTTTTACTTTGTAAATGAGTTTTGATGTTTATATTGTAGGATGGCTAAGCGTAAGACACACGAGACATGATCAATTCCCAGTAATCCCCGACGAATCCTACGCCTCCTTTGAACAAGGCGCGAACGTACATTACTTCGTGACGTCACCAGAATCTCGTTACAATGCCTATGATACAGAGTTGAGCGAGCACTCGGATCACACCGACCAAAGTGTAGCAGAAAGCTTACATTCAGACACTACCAAACTGTATGGAAAAGCTGGATCCATATCAGCTGATAACTCAGAAATAAAGGATCAAGATGTGACCGACCATAAAGGTTATACTGATGGGCGGCCGGACAAAAGAAAGTCGCACACTCTGCCATCGCAAAGTTGCTCGAGTTCTCACGACCGGCCGACATTGTCTGAGTCGAGAACTGTCGATATACTCCGCGATTGTTCGAGTTACGAGCGGCCAGGACCTCATAGGGTTCCGATGGCTGAAAATAGGTTGATAATAGGAAGAATGAACTCTTTGGAGCACCATGAAGGTCGAGTGAGGAATACCAGTGAATCTAGTACCAGTGGAGTTAGCAGTTGCGATTCATTTCTTGGGAAATACGCTATTCCGTAAGTCACGATATTCTTCTACATATTATTATTAACATTTTACAATTACTTTGTCTCAAAGGCCAACCGCGCTCTAGGCAGCCTGACTGCGCAGTCAGGCTGTGGTAGCCAGTAAAACATATATGCTATATGCGAGCCCGCTCACTAGGCAGCCACGAAATAAAAATTAGAAATATAATAAAGATTAGAAGTAAAATAAAAATATAAGGACAGGTATAAACTGTATTATTTATTCTGACGATTTGTTTGCAGTGATAGAGTGTTGACTTTGAGTCCCATACCGAGCTCGTCTAGTCTCTATGGTATGAAGAGCAGCAACAGTACACATCGGCCAAAGATATCAGAACTACAGCGTCGGACTTCCACTTCCAGTGAGTTAGATATTTTTATATTTACACTTTCCGGTATCTTATTTCAACAAGGGAATGAAAGATTGAGCTTCAAACGAGTGTGTTGCGATGGCCTAATTGGCAAGGCGACTGGAGTTCGAGTCTCACTCGCAGCTGCATTTTTCTTTCCTCTAATGTCTTTAGAATAGAATTATCTATTCGTTAGAGATATGGTGACTCTCTCTTTAAGTCTGATTGTATATTTTTAGCAATTTCTTTGTTTTTTGTTTAGGTTTTTCGGGTAACGAGGTCGCCAGTTCGCCTCCATCTCAGATGGATATGACAGGATACGCTACTTTGAAGTCTCTTAATAGACGGTCAGTACAACATACTTATATTATGCTAAACTTTAAGCGTTGGCTTTAGATCTGAGTCCAAAATGGTCTTTTTTTTTTAAAATTTAACTTTACACAGGAATAATAACGGTCATTTATCACCGAGACGCGACGCTGCGCGCACATTTCAACCATAGAGTGGCTCAAAATCTAACTTTATTTACAACACGAAAAGATATACATTTCCAGTGTCGCGGTTCGTTGTGAACTGACCATGCATAAACTTGTAGTTTGAAACGTTAGACAAAAGGTCGTGTTCGACTATCAAGAAAGCAGTTTTGATTGACGAACCTATTTATTCTAGTATAATTTTTTTTCTAGGCCTTATTTGTCAGAAAGCGCTGCAGGTTCAAGTGATTTGGACGATTTGAGCTGGTTACTGTCGGACACAAACAGACGTTCAAAGCCTTTTTCTTCACTGAGAGACAGAGGCAAGTCCACCAAAGAAAGAATGGCCAAAATGAGGTAAAATTATCGCTTTTTCTAATTATTTCATCTTTTAAATAAAGATATATTATAGAATTTATTTGGTTTTCACACACAACTACTTATTTTTTAATGTGTGATTTGGCATTAACTATACTAACTGCAGAAGATAATTAAGTTTTATGTTTATTTAAGCAGCATTATCGTTTTTGGCGTTGTATTTCGAGTCATGAGTAATAAAATTTTAAACAATTCACACAATCATGTTTGTGAGTCATGTATCTTTAAATCGACTGTAATAAGGTTCAAATTACAACGATGCATGAAATTGTAAAACTAACAACAATCTTTGTTTCCAGTCTGTTGGAGTACGACTGGAAGCCCTTACCTGTGGGCGACAACCCGCGCGCGTCCCCGCCGGGCGGCGCGGGCGCAGGGGGCGGGGCCGGGCGACAGGCCCCGCCCCCCGTGCGGCCCACACGGGGTCACACACCGGCTTATATTGGGATTTGCCTTCCGAGGGATCTGATGGAACTGTTTCCCAGGTATTCATTGTTCATTTGATGACTTCATTTTACTCATAAAAGACTTTTTTACAGAAGATAGTGTTAAGCCCTGAATTCCTTTTATGTCATCTAAAATTACATTTCCACGCACGCGCTGCAATATGGTATAAAATATATAAAACACAATGTAAATTCGTACGCGAAGCAAAGAGGAATTCAGGCCTAAAAATTTAGATTTTACTCCTTCAATAATTAATATTAATTTGAGTGAGTTGAGTTCTACATAACAGTTTGTTAACAGGGATGATGATTTGACCGATGAAGACACAGACAAAAGTGACCATACGAAGCGTGATCGTCTCCCTTCTTTCCTTGTTGACACAAGTAGTGCCAGCACGGAAAATAAGTCTCGCGCTACCCCTGATAGTCAGAAATTAGCTGCTCATAAAGGTAAGAACTAGATACTTCTTATTAACATAGTTTTCTGTACTTCCCTGAATTTGTTCTTTATACAGTACTAGCACTTTTCCCGCGACTTCGTCCACGTGGGTTACGTACTTTCCTAATTCCCCCTTTTCACCCCCTTAAAGGTTAAATTTCCAAAAACCCTTTCTTAGTGCTCCCCTACATTATAATAGGAAGCCGTGTGCAAAATTTCACATTCCTAGCCCTAGTACTTTCGGCTGTACGTTGATATGTCAGTCAGTCAGTTCTCCTTTTATATATATAGATAGACTAACTGTACCCTGCCACGCTTCACTGTAGCACAAAAAAGCTGTTATTTCAAAAAAAAAAAAGATAAAAACTATCTTTGATGCGGATTATATATCATGCTAAAATTTCAGCTCAATTGGTCCAGAACTTTTTGAGTTTTTGAAGCGTACACAAACCAACATAACATTTATATATATATATTTTATACATATAGATGTGTTTTTTTCCAAAACCAGCTGGTTTGGTTTCCGGCCAGGATTATTGATTTTTGTAAAATCCAATGATGCAGTTTTAGTTTTCGTCAATAGCGGCTTCGAGACTCCTTTCAATGTTTTTCGATAGTCCTGATAGTTTCGGATATAGCCATCCACGTCCAGTTGAAAATTTCACCCTGTATACAGCATGTATTAAAAGATGTGTTGCAACAACTATTTTTTTATTTTTGTATTCTCTATATAACTCCAATGTGATTTCACTTTTTGGCAAGTATTTGAAGAGAGAGACTTGGCATCCATAACACACATGCCAGAGGTTTAATCAGTGTTACTTTTATAAATTTCTTTTTAGGTTAATTTATAAATTGTGCTACCTATTGTCGCACAAAATTGTAAAAACTGGAAATAAAGTAATTTATTTATTCAACAAAACATTTTTCTATATTGGACCAACATAATAATCGTGAAAAATATGTTTCTGTTCCATATGGAACGAGCGTGGAACGAGGGTAATTTATTTGCGATCTTGGTTTCAAAATAGACTTATTAGCCTTATCACAGCCATAAATATTACCACACCCTCAAGGTGTATAGCCCTGCCTTGTCATATATTTCATTTTTTTTTGTTTAACAGCCAGTTTAAGCACTATAGCAGTTCAAATTCACAAAGTGAATTCTGAAAAATCCGAACCAGCTGCAACTAACGCCGACGACTCAGTCGCTAGCGTAGAGACAAGTGACAACCCACGTACAACCAAAGACAAAACTAAGCGGAGTGTGACCACAGTCAGTGTAGAAGAAAGTGTCACACCAAACAAGGTTATTGAAGAAGGTGTAAAGGCCAACAACGAAACTAAAGAGGATATAATCGCGGGCATAGAGGCACAGGTTACAAATCAAATGACTCAAGAGAATCGGACTATAACCGATGGGGGCGAGAATAATGTTCAAAGCGAGGGAGCAGTGGTTACTGAGGGTAGTGCTGCGACGTCAGCTAATAAGAATTGGCGACACATTACTGCGGACTGTCTGGCTTGTGTGCGCACGAGACCTCCTTCGTCGCATGAGCTACGTGAAGCTTTCTTTGCTGGTAAGGATTTATTTGAGTAGGATTTAAAAATATAAAAATAGCAGTCAACCAGCATCGGAAACAGCCGGGTTGCTGGTGGTCAGGACTCCTGAGAGAGGAACCTCCTAACAATACGCGTCGTACTGCCTTCTGAATCTGGTGCTTGATCCAGATGCCAAGCTAGAGCCTACTCAGATGTTGTTCGAGGGTCTTTAGCTGACAAGACTATCGGAACAATGATTGCTCTATTCACGTCCCACTTATCCACAAGATACTTGAATTGTTTATCTTCTTCTGCCTTC
Organism: Agrotis puta; assembly: GCA_943136025.2. Classification (NCBI taxonomy): domain Eukaryota; kingdom Metazoa; phylum Arthropoda; class Insecta; order Lepidoptera; family Noctuidae; genus Agrotis; species Agrotis puta. The sequence goes on from OW964168.2 coordinate 5,808,093, forward strand.
ACGAGGTTCTCGTCATTGCATGTTTTATTATTCAAGATAAATGTTAATAAATTAAAATTTACAACTCTTGTACTACTGTTCACTCAATTATCAAGTATTCATTATCTATTGGTTTTCAGGAATGGATACGAATGCCATAGAGCCTCGAAGTCCGACCACAGACAAGCCTGTTATTAATACCAAAGCGAGCCCACAAGCGGAACTGTTGCATCAAGTGCACTTTATGTCCAACCCTATACATTTGAGACAGGTATTGAACTTTTACACATACAATTATTACATGAATAGGTGCATTTTATGACGACAGTGAAAAATGAACTTTATTAGCTGTAGTGGTTTCCTTGTAGATGGTCGAACAACTTTGCAATTTATTGCACTGAAAACAAAGTTCAGATTTTTTTAAATTGTTTCTTCATTAGGGTAATTAACTGAAAAAAATCTAATTAGTCCGTCACTTAGATTATCAAAAATATTTGACACATATTTTTTTTCTTTTGACGAAATTGACGACGATACGACGCTTCTAAAACTGACCATACGTCACAAGCAAGCACATTTTTTACTTACATCTGACGTCACGTGCCCCCACTCTTGAATTTTGATGCGTTATATCTTTGTAAATATGCATTGATTTAACAAAAGAAAAAATACGTATTCATTATTTTTAAAAACTCTATCCGACGGACTAATTAGATTTGAATATTTATCATTACAATCTGTCCATCGTACTAAGAATTGTTAATTCCTTTCCAGGCTCGTTCAGGACTCCTGTCAATGAAACAACGCCATCCGGAGGTATTTCGTAGTCCTTGTGTTTATTCTGATGTTTGTGCCTTACTGGCCAGAGATACATACATGTTGTGCGCCCGAAGGTTTGTACAAGAACTGTTTCTTGACACGTGTTTCGATTGTTTTGCTACGGAACCCGCAGCGGTCCTAGCGCGACACGGCGTCGCTTCGCCGTCGGCTAGTGTAGGCCCAATCGTACGCCAATAGTATTTTGATACTTTTAAGAGTCTCTCAGGTCGCGAATTTATAAAAAAAAATATTTGGTACAGTTTGTTTTTTTTTTTCATTATGTTCGTTTGTGTGATTGAGGTGAAATGTCGCAGATGCTATATTTGTAATGACAGAGTATTAATACTATTAAAAAGGCTACTATTATAGTAATAATTATAAAATACGATGGGCGTATTTTGTCTGATATTCATTTTTTAATAAACCTGCCGTTTCTGTATTATGTAAATACACGCAATCTGTCCAAATGTAAGTTCGCGACCTTATACAATAGATAATCCTATGAACGAATTCTACTGAAGTTTTACTTTAATACAGGTTTTGGTAATTTATAAGCTACTAATTTAATTATTTCTGATGCTGTAACTTAATGTTATTATATTTTCAAGCACTTGTATGGATTTGAATTTATTATTATTATAGCACTTTAATATATTAGATAGGTTACCTTAAAATATGAATGTAAAAAAATAACAGCTCTAGTTATTTACTATTTAACGTTACACACGTCTTCAATTAGTATTAGTAATTATTTTTGCAATTATACATGTAAAATAATGCTAATTTATATTATTTTATAACGTTGGTCTTCCGATATTATCGGATGAATATAAAATAAATTATGCCCGTTTTGAAAAGTGTGCGAGACTTTTAGGCCTATAAAGTTTTAAGTTATAACTTTTAATTAAAGCTAAATAGGTTTATTAGTGTAGCAAGGTTTTAAATGAGCGTAGACAAAGCGTTAACAAAGAACATGCTGTTTATAGTCAAATTTCTAATTAATACAGACACGCCTCGCTGAGTCCGCTACTAGGGGCGGCTTTGTCAACACTTTCCAATAAATTGACTCTACTTAAACGTAATTTCCTCGTGATGAATAAATATTTTTGCTTTCTTTCTATGACAAAAAAGACTTCTAGAAAAGTTTCCAAGGCTTTCATTCGCCACTAATATTTGCGACAACGATTTTTTTTTCTTTCTGTGACACTGACTTCTGGAAATTGACAGGTTTGGAGACTTATTTAGTTTTTTCAGTCTCCACACGCTGCCGGGGATTCTGGACTTTCACGTTCATGGAAAACCTTGTAAAAACAAATACTAGCACAGCAAATTAATCATCATCCGATAAACAAAAAAACATCCGAATAAACGAAAAAACAAAACATTATAGCTTTATTATAAAAATGTAAGATTGCCGTATAACCAATTATGTATATGTGGGATAAATTCCTCTAATTGCCAAGATCTTATTACTTACATTTAAGTAATTGAAAATGATTGTCATATAGCAGATTTCTTATTTTCATGATGAAGCTTTTATTTATTTTTATATGAGCACCTAAATCGACGCGATTGCCTTAATGTTATTTTTTAGGGCGTCCGCTAAAAAGGCAAGTATGTTTGGGAACATAGGATAAGCGGCCCCATAAGGCACGTTTGTTAAGGAAATTTTGTCTCTGAGCTCCCTCGTGAATTTTAGCAGACGCCTTGATGAAATATAAAAAAAAAACTGTTAATTTACTAGTCTCACATAATGACAATAGTTAATGACCCAACTGACTGAATATAGCACCATTCCCACTGACTCCAATAGTTAATTATATAGCGTACATATTCATAATCCCACCTTAAACAACGATACGAAGAAATGTTCCCTAGTTTCAATCATATAGTTTTTAATACATCTACTACTACAAACCTTGTGTTCATTATTTTACTGAAGTCTTATGTTTGCATTTAATAGTACTTGTTCTCTTTTTTTTCATTGTTATTATTTATGGAAACTCGATCAGAATAGCAATTTAGTTTTACTTTACATGATATTATAAGTATTAAACCAGAGCACGTTGGATGTCACATATTACTACTTGTTATATAATCGTTTGTTAATGTTCAATAATAGTGTGTAATCTGTAGTTGAAGTAAGTTTTTTTCATACCACTTGTGGACTTGTGGATTGTTATTAAAAAGTAATTAAAAAGTAAATAAGAATAAAACTGTCAAACGCAGCTGCATAGAGGAAACTTATATGTATGCTATGCTACCTAGTTTAATAATTTATGCGTCCTCGATATCCTGCATTTATGAGACTGTAACATTTTTAATATGAATATCAGATAATAACCTCTTATCTACTGCTACTCTCCTGTTATATACTAGTTCTAAGAGTTGATTCTGATACCGAAATAATAAAATACTACTCGTTTTATTAGTCGAAATTCATAATTGCATATCTAATTATTATCTGTTCTTTTGTAATAAAATAAAAAAATACGAAAAAGTGCCATTGTGCTGGTTCCTTGCAATTATATTAACATGTTACATTACTCTTAAGTACCGACTTTTTATTATGCCACTTCATTACAATAAATATTATAATTTTATATCGTATTTTATTATGTTTTATTTTTAGAGTGACTCCTAAGTATGAAGATTAATTAATCTAGGTTATTCAGATATCTGATGGGTTGGAACCTACCACACATCTTGTAGTATTATTGTAGTCTTCATGAGAGAACGAGATGAATTCATATTTAAATCCTGAATTTAAGTTGATTAATATCACGCCTTATTATAATTATTATCTATCTCTTTTTGTTAATGAAAGGAGTGAATTAAAACTTCAAATATCAGTACATAAAAAAATAATTTAAGTAATTAAGTAGGTATGATTAATTTAATACGCATTGGAGGCTAGTTTGCCATTTCGCAGAATCTTGACTCCATTGATCATTATGAATTTAACCATTCGACGAATTTACTGAATAACTTAAGAGCTACTTTGACGATTCGATCCCAGAAGTCTGGTTCTTCTTCCTCGCGCTGGTTCGCTGATGGGTATTCATCGTCGAAATTCTCCAACTGCCGCTTTTCTCGATGTGAGTCTTCTATGCTGTCAAGGTTGGCTGAAAAAAAGCAGATGGTTAGACAATTATTTTGAAGTCTGACTGTATTTGGCTTATAAAGTCTTGACAACTTTAATCATCACTTATTACACATGCCAACACTTGTTATTGTTATGTAAATAAACAAAAACAGGGTTATCAATTAAGACATAATAATTATTATGATGTACAGACTGTCTCGGTTTGATCAGTGCTGCATTATACACGGTGGAGCATACGGAGCAGGACTGCCCCGCTTGGGCAGAGCACCGCCATATCCACACGACGGCGATAGGCGGAGACCTCTCGCGCCCGGCATTGGTCGAGGCCATGCTGCGGGGCGAGACGGAGTGGGAAGCGGTCGCCTCCTTCTGCGAAGCAGTCATGCTCGTGAAGGAGGAGGCGGGCCGCCTGAGGGAGAGGACAGCGTCCTCCCTCCTCCCCAGCCGCAGTGGTAGACGCCCACGGCGTCGGACGTCGCAGGACGATCTCCGGCCACCGTAGGCGCGGGCATGCGGGCAGCGAGTAATGGGCGACTCGCTGTCCGACCATGGACCATGCCCGGGTCGACGGCGCGTTGGGTTCCACGCGCGCCTCAAAGAGTGTCAGCAGTGACTGGGCCTGTAGAGGGCCAAAGCCTGCCGGGGTCGCGGGACCAAGGGATTACCGTGACCCCGGTACGTAAAGGGCTAGTGAAGGACACCGTGGATTTTAGTCAGTACAAGTCTGACAGTCCCTCCCGCCCTGCCCTGGGTGGGAGGACTCATTTGATGATTTTACCACGATAAAAAAAAAAAGTGCTGCATTATCCTCCCCATAATATAACTTTTTAAATGTTGTGTGGATTAACAATTACACCGCCATCTATAAGTCTACAAGGTGGTTGTCAAAATACAGGCATTGCAATCGTAATCAAAATTAGTGAATTTATTCCTTTAAAATATATATTTTGTTTAAAAAAATCATTGCTCTGCACTAGGAATTTCTCCTGTTTGGGTGCCTTTACAAACATTTAAATTCAAATACACAAAATACGATCAAAATATAATTGTAGATTGTAGGTACAAAATATATTTGCACAAGATCGCTCAGCCACTGCGCTTACCATGACGACAATATTGATAATTGCCACAAAACAATATACTTACATGAAAAGCTAGGTGAGTCAAGTGAAATCTGAAACAAAGTATACCAATTAAATAGATAATTTAAATATTTGATGCAGTGGTTGTAAGCGCGACTGTTGAGCATATGGTCGGTCATTCGATAGGTGCGTTGAAATAAATTATTATGGGGTTTTCCTTTAGAGATTGTTCTGAAGCATTGTAGAGATCTCCAGAGGACTAGAATTCAAATATTCATTACTCAACACAGTACATAATTATGCATTTCTAGATGTAAAGTGAATGCTCTGTCCACGGTGTTGCACCAACATAGGCATGCATATTTATGATTAAAATTATACATTCAACATAAGTTCAATTAATAAATTATAGATTAAACTACAATTTAACTCATTCAATAAAAAAGCAAACCGTAGCAGACCACGCTGACGCCACCAGGGGGGGAGTACATCATTATTATGTAAAGCCCTCATACCAACTAACAGAGGTAAAAGAGATAACTTAAAAACAAAATTAAAATTAATTACTCACTTGAAATGCCGATATACACGAATAAAATAAAGTTAAAAGAGCGACGGTTAGCAGTATCGTCCTCATGTCTCCGGTTTTGATCACCATATTGATTCACCATGACTATGAACTTGGCTTTTATACGAGGGCGTGGCTTCGCTTGATTGTGGCGGAAAATCATTGCTTAGCAGTCTCATCGCTACTGTGGTAAGTATTCAGAGCCCTTTCAGGGTTCTGCATAAAATGCATAAACGTTTATAATTTTTGTTCGTGTTTTGATTTGAAAAGGCGCTGATAAATAGTGATTTGATGTGATCATCGAAATTGTCGCAGTTCAGAGGGTCGCCCATCTATTATAACGGACTAGCTGTTCCCCGCTGTTTCACCCCTGTTTACAATATTAGTATAGATTTATTAATTTCCTTAGTGCATCTGACAGCCTCGTATTTGTAAATCCAGTGGCGTAGCGAAACTGAATCTAAGAGGGGGTGCGACGTATCTGCGGAGCCCTTTTCGTTCAGGACGAAAAATATGACTTGCCTCCATTAATCGCGCGAGGCCCCCTTATCGTAAGATGACTCGGTTCCCCAAATCGTCTATACCAAATTAATGTGATTGTCAGCGACATCAGCTTTGCGAGGACTCTTTGAGTCTTTCAGTTTCCATTTACAAATAAAAGTGGGTCGTGGAGGTCAGATAGGCAGTTATTCCATGTAAAATATAGAAATATTCAACTGCCTCCGGTTAATCTGCAAACCACCCCAACACAGTTTAATTAGCCAATCTTAAAAATCTTGGTACAGAACCCCTATTACACGGGACAGACTTGCACTTGTCGGTTCTTTTTTGTGTTTTCCAACAGGTAATAACAGTGGTAGTAGATATTGTAGGTAGGTATCTGTAGGTACATTCTATGACAGAATTTGTAATTTAGACATCTCAGGACTGAACGGCATACGGCTTTGACGGTATAGGCTTCATCAGTAGATTTGGTAGACCCGTAGTCGTCTTCTTTTTTTTTGGATTTAGGACATGCCGGTTTATAGAATACACTTTCCACTTTTACACCAAAATTGTTACAAAAAATAAACGGTAAAGAAAGCAAAGAAGCAGTGGTAAAGAAATAAATTACTCAAAGTAATGCGCAAAGCTGGGTTCGAACCCACGAACTACAATTCGTGACAAGTCGAAGCCGTAACCACTGCTCCGATACTTCAGTTTGGAATTAATATTTTTTATAGTATTTTCGACTGACTTTTCCCGTCGTCTGTACCCACTGTAGATCTGTGCCTACATGTAAGATAGTGGTAGTTCGTGTATGTTTTCATTAGCTGAAGTGACCTTGTCGATTCAGTTGCATGTTCCGCATGAAAGAATGCATACAATAGGAAGCTGGACACACGGTATCATAGGCGTGGACTCGAACGGAAATGACCAGTCGACGCCATGTAATGCTTTGATTACATATGGGAATGGGCATTAGTACCTAATTACTTATTTGTTTACATTTATCTATCGAGCTTAAGGAAATAATAAATTAGCTTTTAAGGTATGTTTGTTGAGTAAATAAGTGTTGTGAATTGCTACAACAATGGGTTGGCACACCTACATCATCCTCTTTAATAATCCATAGTGCATCTATGGACTTCGGAATGGAAATGACTCACTACATTGTGCTAGAAATTAAAACCGGAACTTTTTTTGGTCTTTTTTATTCAAAGGCGATATGAGAAGCACAAGAGAGACGTGCAGCAGTAGCATCACAAGAGTCGAATTAGTCAATGTCTAGTATGATTTTGAAAAAATAAAATAATTACAAAGATAATATGCATCACAATTCGAGAGTGGGGGATCGTGATGTCCTAACCAAGTTAAAACTGTACTTGTTTGTGACGTATTGCAAGTTTGTGATGCCAATATATCTTTGTCATTTTTTTGTTTACGTAATGAAAGAAAAACTATAGGTCAAATATTTTTCGATAATCTCACTGACAGACTATTAGATTTTTTCAATTGAATTTTGGTTATTGAGTTAAAGTATGGGAATACAAAAGGCACTTAAGCCCAAAATGCAATATTCAGTTTCTTAACAATTTTATAAATAAAAAACTTTAATTATCATACAAATCTTTATTAATTACTAACACACTTAGATACTAATGAACCTATTTCTTGGACCCCCCAAACCCAGAGAAGCCCATGATCTGGGCTAGTTCAGACTGTGCTGGTGTATCCTCTGGTTCCTCAGATTCCATGAGCTTACGTTTCTTGTCACGGCGTCTTTCACGACGCTGTTCTTTGACCCTGGCTTCTTCTTCCGCTGCTTCTCTCAGTCGCGTGTCGAGCTCGTATTCACGCTTCTTCTCTTCTAATTTACGTTTGTTATTTGCGAAGCGGGCTTTGACCTGTGAAAATGAAGTACATTTTGAGTGTTTTTTTACTTAGTTTTATTCAATTATAGATTCACCTTTGACTGTAATTCACCGGATGGCAAGCAATGATGTAGTTGACCATAATATTTGAAGTAAACAACAATAATTCAAAAGAACAGACATGTAAAGGTCTGAATGAGGTAATATCTAACAATAATCAGCCATTTTTGGAATGTCAAAGCTGTGAAAAAAATTTAGATCATAACTGATCGGCTAAATTGTGCAGACTGGTCACAACAGAACCAACATTATTATTAGTGTAACAATGTCAGGGTGCCATTTTGTGAGTAGAGAAGTTATACAGAATAGTGTTAGACTTCACTGAAGATTGCAATACAAATTGAAATTAACTTTAATTCGAACTGAAGATGAGGACCAAATGTAAAATGCTATTGGCAAATGTAGATGGTGCTTGAGAGAGACAAAAGATGAGGTGTGGAATGGTTATTGAATATTGTGATAACTCTGTCATTGCTTTGCAAATAGACTTCACAGCTATGCAAGCTAAACAGTAGGTCTATTGCTGTAACAAATTTTTGGGAATTCTCTTCAAGTGATTAACATTACCAATTTATTTTCCTTTATTCGTTTTTTTTTCCTATCTGTTTACATTTTAAAATATTTTTACAAAAAAGAAATTACAATACATTACCAATTATTATTAGTTGTTCCGGGTCTGGGTGTTTGTATATGTGAATTCCTATATTTGTAAACATACCCATGATACAGGAGTAATTCCGAGTGTGGGGCTTTTAAAAAAAAGAAATATATTTGAACAAACCTGATCTAATGAACTCCTCTCAATCTTCATGGACATGCCAAGATTCCTTTGATGTTTCTTTCCATTAATATGGTCCAGAAAGTTGATGGAGTCTTTGACAACACAGTCACAGACATTGCAGTAGTATCCTCCTGACTGTGAGGTGGGCGTGTTCTTTGTTATCACTACACTTTTCCCGAGCTTGGAATCTAAGTCTACTTTATAGTCTCGCTGCTTGAGGAGCTCTCTTTTTATAGGTGGAGCTGAAAGAAAATAGCCACAAGTTAGATTAGCTTCAAAAAGTTATAAGATCAAGTTAAAAATACCGAGCATTGACTTGCAAACGAGCAAACTAAGGGAGGGTGATTTTTTTTAGTGCTGTTCCGGACACTTTATGGGAGAGCAAATAGAAGGTAAATGTAAAACATTGTAAAACATTTACCTTCATTTGCTCTAACAAAGTGGGAATCAGTTTTTTTTTAATCATAGGCAAGCACACTCATCTATTGGCCTGTCAAACCAGACTATCAAACCTGGCAAATGCAAATTTAATTTTAATCCTTCACAAGGTATTTCTTGCAAACTTTTCACGCTATGTGGACATTTGAAGAGTTAAATTATTAATAAGTGGGTTATACCTTTCTTTTTAGATCGTTCCTCTTCCTCTATTTCAGCTTTCAACCGATCTGCAGCGATTCTTTCGAATTCGTCTTTGTCCCATTTTCTACGGTGGTCATCTGGTCTCATAGTCATGATGGTAGCTTATTTTTATGTTAGAAGGCACAAGGAACTAGTCTAAATCTTCTTATTACAGGTGTTCCTGTTAATTTCGTTCACGTATCACAAATAATCATCACCATTACAAACTATGGCAGTGAGTTTCTTGGGCATCTATTTTGACGTTAATGTCAAACAAGACACGGGAATGACAATGACATGGACATCGACTTGACTTGCCATTTGAGAAAAATAGAATAGAATAGACAATGACAGGACAGACACGAATCATAGACAAGAATCACGTTCGTGCCATTTCTGTAGTCTATGCCAATATTTTTTATTACGATTTGTGGACTTCATCGGTGTTGCCACCCATTTTCGTAATATTAAACTAAAATGAGCTTTAATACAAACATGCTGCTGTTCTAATTCATTTTGAGACTTCAGCATTTAATGTTTTTTTAATGTGTGACAGTGACTATGATTACCTAGTCGTAAGCATTCACATGATTTAGTTAAGGCGGTGTAGATGGCGCTACCTACAGATTAGTCTAAATTAAATGGATTAGATTAGATAAGACTATACTTGCACTGGATTCTTCATAAAACATTTTCTATTCAATTTGATATGGTTCCAGACAAATAAATCCATATGTCGAGAAAAATGAATAAAGTAGATATTAATTTATGAAAATAAAAACATTCTCATAGTCAGTTCAAGCGATGGCCCGGTGGTTGGACGATATTCAAAACATCGCGGGCAAATTTTACTTGGCTAAGCGATCGACTACTGCGCTGTGTCGCGGGTTCGATAACCGCTTGGAACAAATATTTGTATGTTCTACATTTCTACAAGTATTTACAGGACTGCCAATGATGATAACGATTCAGTTCAATAAGTATGTTTTTTTTAATAAATGCTCCGTTATTGAAAGATAAAGTTATTTGAACTTAAATCTATCAAGCTCAAGAAGACCCGGGGTTGCGGGTCTCACAAATTACCGTGACCCCGGTACATAAAGGGCTATTGAAAGACACCGTGGATTTTAGTCAGTACGAGTCTGACAGTCCCTCCCACTCTGCCCTGGGTGGGAGGCTCATTTGATGATTTTACCACGATAAAAAAAAAAAACTCAAGAACACAATGTCTGCAATGAAAATTATACAGTACTAAGATAATTCTCAGAATTTATTAAGCGTTTATTTAGTATTTTATATGTATAGGGAAAAAGTAAGATTAGAGACCATTGCATCAATCGTCACTGTTATATAACAGTGACGATTTACGCAATGTCCTCTGAGATTAATATCATTATATAATGATATTAATCTTCAGAATGCTGGTATGCTGGTTTGGGACCAGCTAATGAGGTAATGTGACGTCATTACGAAACGAGCAGGAAAAACCGATGGGGTTATGTCGGCCAGTGATGAGTGTCCTATAAAAAGAGTTGATGAGGGATGGACACTCCGCTAGCGCTGCAAAGACATGTATTTATTGGCTAAGAATACAATTTAATTGGGGTGCAATAAGGTAGTTCAACAAAAGGATGTCCGAATGCACCATAGTGCATTTGGACTTCAATGCGCAATACTGCCGGTACTGACGAGAATTTTACGTTTTGACATTGAGTTTATTTACACCAAAAACAGTAACACTAAATAATGAATTGTAAATAAGTAATTGAAATTAAAGAATCGAAAAAGGGTGACAGTTTGTTTCTATGGTTCAATACAACGTAAATTAAAAAGTTTTGAATTAAGTACATGCATATTATCGATTGACAAGATACTAAAAGCATTTTGTATAAAATCTTCAATATTCCGAACAGAGAATTTGAGCAGAAATTAATATATGTTATATCGGGATGAGTGATGAGACTAGTCGGTGAATTATTAGCTTTGAATATTGTGGCATATTTGCGGCACTTATCCATCATAAGGGTGTGATAATAATTCTGTACCTATTTGAAATGAATTGAATACGTTCTCGCCGTCCTTTGAAACTAGAATAATAGTCTCTATGTTGATTTGAAGTGACTTTTGAATAACGTAGACTATACTCGTATACACTCTAGGGATGTGCTATATTATCTGTAGGTACTATTAATTATATTATTAGTTCATTTGCTGTGACTTACTTTCTACTTGCTATTTCCAGCGGCTTCACCCACTACAATTCGATAATTATCCCACAGGAACATGAAGTCGGTATAAAAAGTTGCCTTGCCTTTGTGTTTACCAGGTTATAAACTGTCTGTGTACAAAATTTCATCCAAATCCATTCTGTAGTTAAAGAGTAATAAACATCCTTATAAACTTTCGCGTTTATTGTATTGGTAGGATGTACAGACGCCAGCACATCAACCTACCTCTATCTGTCAAATTTCTTCAATAGATTTTCAACCTTAACGCATTAGTGGAAGGTTAATGTTCGTCTGGTAAGATTTTACAGATTGGGGTAGATGACCTGCTGGGGTCTGTACATAAAGGTAGAATTCATTAAGGATCGATTCTTCAATAATACCTACAAGGCGTATGTCTAAAGTTTATAATGTAACTCTGTACTCTTACATAAGTACATATTTATTTTTGTCTACCGGCAACTGACTTTACTATTTCATAACGCAGAAAAAGCAACCTACATGTGTAGATTTTATGACTATAATAATATAGCAGTCCTCATAGACAAGCATGGGTTAATGCGACGCGATTTGGGACAAGGAGCTTGACGGAGTGGAGTCGTGAAGAGAACGAGCGCGGCCGCCCGACCGTGACACATGGCATGACTATAATATTATTATGACGACGAAATTTCTTCATTTTGCCCTTTTTGCCGGCGAGATAGCAGTTATCTATCAAGAGTCGTGTATTTTTTTTTACAGAGGCGAGTGTACTATTTATTTACTCTGGACGTTTAGTTACTAACACTATTTTTTAAACGGTTTTTATGTTTCAGTAACTACATTTACCTACTTACTCTTAAAATATGAGTGTGATAAATTAATTATGAAGAAAAAAAAAATTAAAATACCAGCACAGAACGATGTAATCTGTTTAGCTTTTCCCTTTATAGCTTCAATGTATTATCTAAGTACGAATATGAAAATTTACTCAGCGTAAACGGCCAGTTACAAGAAGGTTGCAACGAAATTAAAACGAGACCTGGATGACGCTACATCAAACTTATGAGAACGCTACGACTAGATAACGACAACGCTACGTCAATGTTACGTCAAAGCCACGAAGCAACTATAGCAAGATCACTTATGAGCTACGAGGCTACTAGTGCGCTACGATGAAACTACGAAGCTATGACGCGTCTACGTCGACGCTACGACGTGTCTTCGTTGACGCTTCGGCGAAAAAACAAATAAAACAAAAATGCGATGTCGATACAACGAAAAACTATTTCGAGGCCACGTTCCATTCTTTTGTAAGTAAAATACTTGACTTTAACGATTCCATATCTTCTTCTAATTTTATAAATGAGCTTAATTTACTAGACTGGTGATCCACCCAGTGAACAAATGTAATGGGAAGGTCTTAGATGTAAAAAAAAACCATATAGGACTAGATTTTGCTGTTGAGTACAATGTTAGATAAAAATACTTATTGTATGGAAAATACATTGTATAAATAGGTCACACAGTGCAACACTGCTCTTTAATGTGCAACTTAAACAAGAAAAGATTACTATCAGTTCAGCGGTGCCAACTTTGTTAACATAATAAACCTGGTTAGGATCAATCCTACAAGGAATTATCTTCACTCCGCTCAAGGTAAAGCTGATTTTTTGCAGTCGCTTTCAATGTAAATTGCATCGGTCTCGTGAGGGGAACATAACTTGAAAGAAACGCCTAGGAAGGGTGGAGCGCAATCCGACACACGTCGAATGTTTGACAAATTGACTTCACCAAATAAATTGGCACAATTTTCTTTCACACGTCATCACCTTAACAGTCATTAGGCTAACGCTAAATCGTTGGTTCTTAACGTAAAAAGCAGCTTTTTCCGAGTATAAAGGGAGCCATTATAAAGATGAGTTCCTAAGTAGACACTGGGATACTTTGTGACTCGGATCTATGTTACAGTTAATGTGTGAGAGGTAGCGCCCTTATTTATCACCACTTACCGTGATACTTTCCTTTAATATTTTAACGGTTTATGTTGGGTAAATGGAGGTCAATTAGGATATTTCATGCGGGAAATTTCTTGCAGAATCACAAGTTATAATGGGTATGATCTAAGGTAGAATTGGTTGAACAGTTATGTTCGGTGAACTATGAAGATGTAAAATATGTCACTGGGGATTTGCACAAGATGTCTAGGTGTTGCGGACGGCTTCGAACGAGCCTTCGAACGCCCCCGGCTGTTTCTGCTTCAATAAATCATCTCTATCTTACCTTCCAACGTATAATGAAATTCGATTGTTTCGTTGAATATTAATAACTATACGAAGCCCGCGTGAATATAGCCAGTATAGTTGCTTACGTGTGTCGATAACAGGTATTTGGATGAAAGCTACCTTATGTATGTATGCCTATTTTTTATACCTTGATATATGTTTGATTCATATAAGTTTTACAGAAATATTCAACACTGATTTGCCAGCGGCTTCGCTCGCCTAGAAGTCTACAGTATGCCATGGCAACTGTAGACTTCTTAGCGGAAAGGTTAGTCCATTGTGATTGATTAACAAACATTTACCTGGGGATAGCAGGCTGAAAAGTACTTCACAAGATATTCTCATATCTACCAAATATAATAATTAAAAAAAAAACATTAAAATCGATCGATTTGCTTTGGGGAGTGCAACCAGAAACAAAGTGACATGAGATTTTTATACATTTGTTAGAAGATAAGAGGCACGTTATATGTTAAAGACAATAACAATGTATAACTATTATTTTAAGTTACAGTAAACAGGTAAGCATTATCTTTTATAAAAAGATACCAACTACTTACTATGTTTAACAAAATAATTTATAGGTACGAGTACAGTAAACAATCTATCTTAATTTGGAGCACACGCGAACTTATCTGTGGTATCTTTCAGAAATAGTGAAATTTCTAATACATCATGAAATAATAAAGCTAAATATAATTCTATTTGATTCACTCGAAAAAAGTCAGGTGGGTAAACTGTGTTGACGTTGATAATCTTGTAATGTAGACTAAAACACCCTCTTATTAATAAAGACTTTATGAATTTACTGCACATACTATAACAACCTCAATGAAAAATAAAGGATAGAAAAAGTGACTATTCGCAATCAAAAAGATCAATACTCTAAACTCAATCATTTATTCATAACTAGCTCGCCGAATCAGTCATTTTTATGTGAGCCTAGCAAAAATCCCGGCTGCCTGCCTACCTATTAACAGAATATACTACACAGATAGGTACATATGTTATTTGTTACAATGGAATGGAATGAATCATATCAACACATTTTCAAGGAAAATTCTCTCGATAGCGTCGTTGCTCACTATCACATTCCGATAAAACATATTGAAAACAATTTGGAATGGAATTTTATCGACAGGTCTCGGGCCCCGACTGTGTTAGAGAGAATTCTCCTAAAACTATCTTTGTCCGTACCTATCCTTGGCTGTCACAGCCATAATGTAACTGTTATAAAGATCAAAATACGAGCATTTGTTATTAGTTTTATTGATTTCAGGGCTCTTTCAGATGTATTTACGAATGAGGTCTTACTTTGCCGACTTTTTGAGAGTAATATTAATCGAATAGGTATCAGAACATAGTTGAACAGAGGGAGATAGATTTAGTGAATATAATGCAAAATAATTGGATGTCATATTCCGGGATTTAGAAAAAAAAGGAACTGATTTACTAGAAGCACTAAATAACCGAAGAACTATATTTGCTGCAATTCATTTAATGCAAGAATAACCCTAGATATTTCGTGTTCGTGGCTACGATTTTTATAACGAATTGCCTTTGTATTAAGTTTTGTAACTTAATACAAAGGCAATTCGTTATAAAAATCGTGCGTGGACATTAAAAAACCTTAAAAGGTCAGGAATAATTGACAGAATATTTGCTATGCATGGAGTAGGTTCCATAGAGGTTTCTTCTACTCTTCAAGAAAAAACATAATTATCTAACTTGTAATTCATTTATTACAAGTACATAGCTCTAAGCAAAACACAGCCGTCTTTCATACAAGTCTAGACATCATTTCTATTGTTTATTTTCTTAATATATTAAGTCTTACTTGAGTGATCAGAACAGCTTGTATTGTATTACTCCGGCCGGTAATTTTTGAGGTTTGTTTAAACAGCAAATCCTTCACAGTTCCAACTCCTTAGATAAGCCGCATTGAGATAAATCTTCTCACGTACCTTCTAGTAGTATTTACTTTTCCTGAATATCTGTTAGTTCTACGTGTCAGTACTCCGTTCCTAAGTACTGTGGGTGGTTTAAAGTGCTACGAACTACTTCAACCTAGAATGTGTTTAGTGTTTGCAATGAACAGTGTATGTGGGGACGAATGGACAGCTGACAGGTCGTTATAGTGCCGTCTGCAAGGAGACATACTATAAAACGAAAACATACATTTACGATTTCTGAATACTATATAAAAATGTTAAAATTTTTGTTTGAAGCCCTAAAATTTAGTTTGAAATATTACAATTGGCATACGGCTGTTTGTTGTTTAATGCTTGGATTTAAAAAAAAAACTTTGTTACTTACAGAAACTTACAGAAGCTTGCACAATAAGAGGCGCTCTTGCAATCCTAAGCAAGATCCTTAATTTTCAATATCAACACTTCTGCGCATTCGTTTAATTTCCGTTCAATATCTACTTAATTGACATTTATAAAATTCTAACTCTCTATTAAAGGATATATATTGATCATAAAAATGAAATCCAATAAGAATAAAAAGAAACAGGCAAAGGATGGTGATAAAAAACAAATGAATACGGTCTCAAAAAACGTCAATTTCGTGTCCGCCCTGTGAAGGGGTGTTTTATTTTAAAATGGCGGTCCAATTTGTATTTTCCAGCGGTAAAATTAATGTGTGTAGGAGAAATATGATGGGTTGCGGGATTGGACGGGGTGTATTATAATTTATATTTGCTTTGGAGATGCGTTGTTGGTACTTAAATAAAAACACGCTTTTATTTTAAATGGCAAAGGTATAAAGCAATTAGTTATGTACACATATACCTTAATTACTGGTAGCAGATATGTATTTAAATTACTGGTTGGTGTTTAGGTAGGTATTCAATTCTAAAAAAAATCATTCTGTGTGGTCAGAAGGTCGAAACTCGTCTTTGCAAGGGTTGTCGTGTTATCCAATTACTTCGTTGTAAAAGTCAGATAGTCAATTGTTCTATGTGCATCCACATTCAAGCTTTTGTCAAACAGACAAGCGAAGCGAATGCGAAGCGTGACGTTCTTATTTGTAATGTATGGAATTGTTTGAATCCAGTCACATAGAAACGCGAAAGCGATCCGATAGCGTGACAGAACTATCGGACTGACGTCGCGCTGACGTCTCGCTTCGGTTCGGTATTGCCTCGGAAACGCTTCGCTTTCGCCGGTCTTTTTGACAAAGGCATCAGGGTTCATGAAGCCAATTGGTATAGATAAGACAGATGATGATGGGAATAATTAAAAATAACAGAGAATTTCGAAATACAAAAAACGCAGCTTGCGTTGACCGGAGGTTCTTTACAGACAACTTACAATTCTCCATTTTCCTAACTAAAATACTTAGAATTTCATACCAAAGGTTAGTATACTCTCTTTGCCGTATCTTATGTTACAATATTGCGTGTCCAAGACACTTGCGCGTAGCGCACGGAGAGCACGTATCGTTGAATACATGAGGGACCATTGGACAGGGTCCTATTTGTGTGCACTCTTGCAGAAAAGTAAGTAATGTTACTTGCAACAAACAGCATGCTCTTTATTTTCCAGATAACAGTATTAACTTGAGGAAAATGTGCATAATTTGGCATGTTTTTTTCACAATTATGGACTTTACTATTGCTGTTCGAAAAATAGACGAAGTTCTAATGGAACGAGACTGAAGAAAACACAAATAAAATAATTAATTCGTCCATCAGTTTTTGCCCCTCACTATAATAACCCGGAACAACTACTAGCTAGCTCATACAATTATTTGTTCCGTGCGGGGATCGAACCCGCGACACGCTGCGCAGCAGTCTATCGCCCTTCAAATGCGCCATCAACATTCTTTCGTAGATTTTATATTCTATAATTAAAAAGCGTTAATATTGTTTATGATAAAAAGGTCTGAACTAACGAATATGATTTGTGGTTTTTGGTAGAGACTTCAAAAGAGAACCAGAGTTGGGTTCTGGTGTCTCATTAACTTCTAATTATTCTGAGTATAGTCTGCCTTGATATACGAGTACGTATAGTTTATAGATCCAGTGCCTAAAACAATGTTTTACGTGCTACCTATACACATTCAACTAAAGTTGTTACTAGTTTACTACAAAACTATTACTAATCTTTGATCATGTCATGAAGTACCTACCTATCTGTTCGAATCGTCAGACACTGAATATGTATAAATCTGACCAGGATCATGATTTAGCCAGCGAGAAATGTTCTTTCTATGAAATACTACCTATCAGTTTTTTATCAATTATATTATCCTTTATTTATTTTTACACTTATAAATTATATTTTTAAATATTTCTACAAAAAAGCATAAAAACATTTAAAATTATAATAATAATTAATTTATTAATGATTAATTATCAATTATTATTGTTATTATATAAATGAAGGCTCATTTCGCGCCCTTATCACTAAAACGTTATTTCAGCTAGTGAATTTCAAGCTTGTCTGGGGCCTGTACCGCATCTCCTCCACGTCATATACTTCAGAGCTGGTTACACATATACATGTACCTGCGTAGTGTAAGGGTAGAACATAACGCGCTCGCGTCGTTTCTTTCATCTTAACGCTTATTATGCTTTTTCATATTTTTTCGACGGTTATTTACGATATCGTGAGGACGGGTAGCAATTTTCGGGTAAAAATGTTAAATAAAATTCCTCGGGCCTGAATTCCCTATTTCTGACACTTTTATTTGAATCAAATTCTTAGGAAATATCTTATTGGCAAATATTTAGTACGGTCCTAAAATTTTATTCGCTCCACTTTCATTCATTTAATATTGAAAAATGTTTGATTTGTTTGTTGATTTTTAACCTCTTTCTTATTTTTATGTGAATAATAAAAAAAAATAGCCATCCAGTAAACCAATAGCTTATGGGCCTGATAATATTTTTTTTTAATCTTTGCCCCACACTAGAAATTTCTTCCTGTATCGTGGGTGCGTTTACAAACATAGAATACTCAGATAAACAAACACCCAGATCTGGAACAACTATTTGCAGATCATACAAATATTTCTTCCGTGCGGGGATAGAACCAGCGATACTAAACACAGCGGTCGATCGCTCAGCCACTGCGCTAACCGTGTCGTCACAGATACCTACTTTAAACTTCTGTAAATAAAAAACATACCTATAAAAGGATTGACTTAGGAACCTACATACGAGTATAATATACTTAGATTCAGATCTCGTTTAATCTTCAAGCAAAATATTTGTATACTTGTCTTTGTCTATTCACGTAGATTGGATTATTTCGTGACACAGAAGACGTATATGGCAAATAGGTACGTTACTCAAAATAGCAGCGACACAAGCGGTAACATCAGTGGTATTATTCAGCTTATTCCTCAACGCCCGACAATATTCCTGTGCATTCCGTTTGTGAATGCATTGTTTGCGTAAAATAATATGGGAGTAAGACAGCCATTTTGACTTTAAAATGCGAAATACGAGCATAATGCACGTCTGTCCGCGACTTTCGTTTCAAAAGCTTAGAATATTATTTTTCAATCAAGGTCGAAATGGTAACTGAATTTCAATATATTTTGAAGAGGTCCCTTCTGTTGTAACACTAAAAAGAAAATAAAATATATATTTCAAACTCACTCAGTGAAATATGAATAGGTTTAATACTCGTATTTTGTGTTCATTTTTCTAAAGACGAATGTGTGTATAGTACTTACAGTTCTATTTTTGAAAATTATATGTAATTTATTAGCCAATACTTCTAAAAAGCCTATACAGAACCACAACAATATCGATTTCAAGGAATATTAAAAATATCGTAGAGACAAAATAATTTTTCCTAACACATTTTCTAGGTAATAAGTACGCGTATTTACAACCCAAAGAAAATAACTTTTTTTTCTATTGATGTTCACGTAAACATTTTGTATCAATATAAATACCAGGCAGTAAGTATGCTCATTCCGTACGTACTTGAATAAATAATGTTTTACCTGTTACTCGAGCGTTTTGCTGTTACCTCATTCGGAAATATAAGCGGTGATTTTCTTTCTTTCTAAGTACCACATTTGTTATATTCAAAGTGAACTTAATTTGCAAATAAAGTAGTATTACAATTCAAATTGAATCAGATAAATCGATGCGAGTTTTCAATCGTATGGACAATGCCAGAAGCGCTATAGAGCTTTCACCCATTTTTATTTATTTATTTATAGGATATCCAACAGAGGCTACACAATTTCATGTAACTTGGATTTAAACAGGGGACAATACAAGTGTGCGTTTCCAATTATAGGAGACCACATCATTCACGTAATCTAGGTAAGTACATTAAATTTGATAAGCTAAAATACCCATCAAATAAAAGTTGGTGTACAACTATGCTAAATGTAACATTCTAATTGTGTTTTATCCGAGATAACTAAAATCATGTTTACATTGCCTTTTAACTTACGGTACCTATTTAAATGAATGAAAAAATATAAATCAGTAATGTACTGAATGGTGGGTCACGATCTGGTATTGTCATTTGATGGGTTGAAGTTGAATGATGCAAGTTAAGTAAAAACAATGTAATTTTAATAAACAAATTTACTTATTTACAACAAATCAAATAATAATAATCAATCCAAACAGAATTTTAATATCTCAAATGTGAAAGAACTTCAAAATTTTATTTTGAAGAAAATGCGGCACTTAAATTCATAGAACTGAAATGGAAATTCCAGTATTTTATATGAAACTAGCTGTACCCTGCCCCGCTTCGCTGTGGCACAAAAAACTGTTTTTTCAACAAAAAAAATATAGATAAAACCATCCTTGATGCGGATTATATATCATGCTAAAATTTTTTCTCATGTGACTGCGTCATTACGACTGCGGTTGTCAGCGAGTGTTATCCTCGCTTCCGGTAGATGGCGCGGTCACTGGTACAGAGCTGATCGTTAAAAAAACTGTTTTTTCGCGGTTAGGGATATGTGACTGATGCAAAAAATAGATAAAAACAATCCTTGATGCGGATTACAATATCATGCTAAAGTTTCAGCTCAATCAGTGCAGTACTTTTTGAGTTTTTAAAGCATACACAAACCAACATAACATTTTTATATATATTTATTATTATTATTATTATATCAGCCCATAGTGTCCCACTGCTGGGCAAAGGCCTCCCTCCACTCTTTCCACTTCTCACGGCTTTCTGCGACCGTGGTCCAGTCCTTCATGAAGCGGTCCAAATCATCTCGCCATCTTCGTTTGGGCCTGCCACGACGTCGAGTTCTCCCTTTTGGCACCCAATCGGAGGTATGTTTTGCCCAGCGATTGTTTGGCATTCGACATACGTGGCCTGCCCAATCCCATTTCAGCTTGGCAGCTTTTTCTCCCACATCGGCAATTTGCGTCAAGGAACGCAGTATTGTGTTTCTTATGCGGTCTGAAAGTTTGACTCCCAAAATGCTGCGTTCCATGCGTCGCTGGCAAACCGCGAGTGTGGACTTCTGAAGATTTGTCAAAGACCAAGTTTGTGCACCGTACGTGAGGATGGGGAGGATGCAAACGTCCATGAGTTTCCGCTTTAGCGACAAAGGAAGTTCCCCTTTCATCAGGTCTTTCATGGACCAAAAGCTCTTCCAGGCGTTTTCAGTCCGACGTAGAATTTCCTTATCTTGTCTCGCCTGGAACGAGACTATTTGGCCCAAATATACGTATTCATCGACGTACTCCACCCTAACACCCTCGACGTAAAGATGGCGTTTTGTGCTGTTGGTCATAAGTTTGGTCTTTGACATGTTCATTTCCAGTCCGACCTCGCGGCTTGCAGCGTTTAGCTGTTCAAGCATCTGCCCGATCTCCGAAGAAGAAGCGGAGAACAAGACTATGTCATCGGCGAAGCGAAGGTTCGTTAGTCTTCTCTCTCCGACAACAATGCCCTTCTCGCTCCAGCTAGCTCCAAGCGATTTAAATACCTCTTCTAGGACGGATGTGAAGAGTTTAGGCGATAGTGGATCTCCTTGTTTGACGCCTTTATTGATTCGGAAAGACGGACCAGCGGTTTCTATTTTTATGGCGGCTGTACTGTTTTTGTAAATAAGCTTCAAAAGGCTGATATAAGTTTTGTGGATATGCTGTGAATTTAAACTTTCGAATATCGATTTATGTTTGATGCTATCAAATGCTTTGGAGTAGTCTACGAAGGCTAAGTATAATGGCATATTGAATTCGTAGTGTTTCTCAATAATTTGGTTCAGAGAATGGAGATGGTCTGTGGTAGAGAAGCCTCGTCTAAAACCTGCCTGTTCCACTGGTTGGTGTAGATCGAGTGGTTCTGTTATTCTATTCTCTATAATTTTAATTAAAGCTTTGTACATATGGGACACCAGGCTGATGGGTCGGTAGTTTTGAATGTCGGCTTTATCGCCTTTTTTGTGAAGCAAGATAACATTGGCATGACAGAAATTTTCTGGAAATTTACCGGTTTGTAAGATTAAGTTAAATAAGTTTGTGATATGCGGTAATAAAGTCGATTCTCCAATCTTGAGGGCTTCGGTGGTGATACCGTCTTGACCGGCACTTTTACCGTATTTCATACTGGATAGAGCTCGATGGACCTCGTATCCTGTTATAGGTGGTATGTCTGAAGAGCATGAATAGGCATCTAGATTTAGCAGCGAAATTGAATTGTCAGAATATAGAGTTTTATAAAATTCAGTACTGATCTCAATTATTTTTCGTCTATCTCTCTGCTTCGTTCCGTTTGAATCTCTCAGGCCTGTTAGCCAAGATTTGCCCTTTTCTAAACCTCTTTTCGCCACTCTTAACGATCGGTTGTTTTCTAATGTGGTTTGGACTAAGTTGACATTGTACTGTCTAATATCTTTACGAATATTTCGTTTTACTGTTCTGTCTTTAATTTGGTACTCTGGTGTGTAATAGTTTAACTTCTGTCTTTCTTCAATTTCGCATCTTGTAGCATCAGTCAATTTTTTCTCCTTATGTTTACTATACTTTATTTTCTTACTAACTTCACTGATAGCATCTTTTATCTTATTGTAGTAGGTTGATGCGTCTTCGATATTTTTATCCAATATACTAAATTTATTGCTCAGTTCCAGATTAAATTGACTTTTGTTCATTAATAGGGAGATTTTGTCTAATTTTCTAATTGAATTTTTAATTAAATTTAACCTTTGAATTTTTAAATTAAGTTTTATTGTAGTTCTTAAGGGATATGGTCCGAACTGAATTTAAAATGATTGAGGATACTTACATTTTTTACAATTTCTTTACTAGAGGAAAGACAATAATCTATTTCATTTTTCGTTATACCATCCGGTGATTGCCATGTCCATCGGCGTTGAGGTTTTTTCATATATAAACTGTTGCTAATGTTTAAATTTTGGCCAAATGCAAATTGTAGGAGTCGCTCGCCTCGATTCTTCCTTGTACCTAAGCTGTGTGGTCCAACTACACTATTGTTGTCATATTCCTGTCTCATGCCAATTTTTGCGTTAAAATCACCAATCACTAGTGTCCACGTGCCTTTATGTTCGTCGTAAGCAGTATTAAGGTGGTCATAAAATTCTTCTACCTCGTCGTCCGAATGCGATGATGTTGGTGCATAAGTTTGAATGATAGTAAGGGTCTTCTTGGCTGTTACGTGAAATTTCAGCAAAGCTAGCCTGTCAGAAAAGGCAACGAATTCTTTTATGTTGGATTTCCAACGTTTGTTAACCAAGAAGCCAACCCCATTTCTGCCTCCAGGAACTCCGACGTAGAAAAATATGTTTTTATCCCTCTCGATGGAATCTTCACCTTCTCGTCTTACCTCTGCCAATCCGATGATATCATAGTTGATGTGGTCCAAAGCATTTTCCAACTCTATTAATCTCTCTTCTGTTCGCAGGGTGCGAATATTGTATGTTATGATGTTAAGCTTTACGTCCGTATTTCTAGCCTGGGTCGTTTGACAGTGAGATGATCCCGCCCGGGGATTCTTCGCACCCCTGGCTCTAGCGGTTAAACGCCTACTGTCATCAGAGTTTCCACTAAAGCCGCCGGGCACTTGGGTCCTTTGTCTTGTGTTTCGATCCATAGAAAAGTAGTGGGGGGGGGGTTTG
Organism: Agrotis puta; assembly: GCA_943136025.2. NCBI lineage: Eukaryota > Metazoa > Arthropoda > Insecta > Lepidoptera > Noctuidae > Agrotis > Agrotis puta. Next base: position 5,832,038 of record OW964168.2, read on the forward strand.
GACTTTTAACTCACCACGCTTGTCCATTGCGGGTTGGTGAGTGCATAGTAGGCCGACTGACTTGGCCTGTGGACGCCGTTATTGGTGCACTGGACACCAAATTAGCGCCGCCCTGAGTTGACATCCTATGCTGATCCCAACTTTCACACCTTAGACCTCAAGTTAGAACTTACTGTTCCGTGAGCTCTGTGATGATTCTTACGGCAGCATTGATGGTCAAGAGCCGAAGAATGAGTGCTGAATTCCCTTAGTCGCCTTTTACGACACCCCTTGGAGGATATGGGTTGGTGCTATTCTTTGCGTCCGGACACCACACGGATATGAAATATTTTGAGATTACTTATTTAGACTTTGTCATAGAAAGCGTCACTAAGGAATAAAGTTGTGGTACAATAATCTATTTCTGTGAAAAATAGGATCATGACATTGACAAATGATGAACATCCATTTCTTAAAGTGCTGGCACATTCAATAAGACATTTCCATAAATTACTGTAAGACAGGTACGTCTCGTATGAAAACGTTTCTTTCGTAGGTACTCAATCAAGCGATTCGACCCAGCAATTAATAAATACAATCGGTAGTTTTTATGTCGAGCGAAGGTGACCTAAATAGCTTGAATTACGTACCGATATTATTGGTAAGTTACCTGGTATTGACATTTCAGTATTGTGTACGGAATTAAATCTATAGATAACTAGAGAAATATGTGAAATGTTTTTATTTTAGGTATGTCTACCATTCACTCATGTTTCGGTAGTTAGTACTATAAAATAGGGTGAATATGGACGCAGGGGTGATTTGGGACAAAACTTTGAACCAACAAAGTCTCAAAATAATGTAGTTTTATTCAATTAATAAAATTGAGCAGTTGTTGGTAACCTATCATATTAATTCAGTATTAAAATGCCTTTTAAAGTTATGTCCCGATTCGCCCTGCGTCCCTATTCACCCCGTTTGACTGTATCAGTCTGATACTGCCTTCGACTTTATCCAGAGCGAGAGAAGTCACTTGACGTTTTCCCACAAAAAAAGATATCTACATTACACCTTTGCCTTAACCTTTAAGGTTTATAGTTGTGATGTTAGAATTGTACATGAACATTACGATTTCGGGGAATTCGGAATGCGAATGTCCCCGGAATTGGTTTGCATTTGAATCTGATGTTATGTACTCGTAACTGTACAGACCGTATATTATTGGACTCGGGTCGCATGTCACAATGACAGATCAAAGTGTCCAAATTAACATGCCAACTACAGGATCAAGCAGAACAAGTGTGAATTAAATACCAAAATCTATCTAACTTCTTAGAATGGATGGATGGGAGTTTGTTAATCAACCACGTAAGAACGGTTTAACAGATCTATTTAAAATTTGGCTATTGTTTATTCCGATATTACATTCCCGTTGGATAATTTTCGAGTAACTCGTAGGGGAAGCCGCTGTCAACATGGCAGCAGTTTATATGTAGATTTTTGACTCGATTATCTAAAATAATATCATCAGCGTCGAAGGTTTTGATGTTTTCGATCCCAAAGCAAGCAAAGTCGAGGGTTAAAAGATAGTTACTTTAATAACTTATTATATGGATTGTAACTTTTCAGAGGATAATAGAAAGCATTATTCTTTCAGGGAACCATCTGTAATGGCTTCAGACACACAAACGTATTGCTTAAAAAAGAAAAAGAAAATAGAGTCATTATCATTACCCACTCACCGTATTGTTCATAAAATGTAAGAGATGAAACAAATGGAGCAATTGTGGCGCTTTTAAGCGAAGGGTTAACGACCTATCATTACATTATATTTTTTACTCGATGCGATGTAAAATGCTATGTCACAGCGTTAATTATTTTCACCTCACAAGCTCGAAAAGATTCTATTTGTCATTCGAAACCTGAGTGCAAAAGTGCATTTTATCCGCTAGCGTGGAAAGAGTTTTCAAAAATCGAACATTTCTATTCAATTATTTTTTTTTCTATACCGGCCGGTGGGCCAGCGGACACTGCATGTCAGTGCATCAACCTCATTTTTAGAATTATCATACCTACAAGCACGACGACTAGACTGAACATTTTCTTTTTAATAGTAAAACAAGAAATTAGTCCTGCTCACCGCTTTCGGACCCGGCGGCCAATCTCAGCTACTATAGTGCAAAAGTTTGTGCGCAGTCATAGGCGCACTCTGTATTCCTTTACTCTCATAGATTCGATGGGACGGCAATCCGACACGACCGGAAAGAGATCAGCACAGGACCAATGGCTTGATGTGCTTTCCGAGGTACGGAGGTCCTAACTCCGGTGGCCTAGTTAGGACCCCCGTACTTCCGGGGATCGAACTAGAATCCAACGGGGCAGTTGTACGCAAGTGACAAAAACAAGCCAGATAGTTTACAAAAAAATCTGAAAAACGTGAAAATTGAAAAAACCCTGCTGTGTATGTGTGTAGTCAGAGGATACTTGATTGCGAGCAGTTGAATAAAAGTGTACGGGTTCCAAAATAACCTAAGTAGTTAATTAACGGATAATTAAACATTGATAAAATAATTTAATTCAAATATTGGCACAATAAAATACTCGACTGCATGTAATCATCAATTAAGCCTGTCTTCTCAGAGTGGCAACTTTAAGTGCGCTTAATTCTGCCGTAATATATAAAGGACAAGTGTGTCCATGCTGTCGAATAATTAATTAGGGACAGCCGCAGACGGTCAGTAGTTATCTCGTTGGAGCAACACGTCCCTCTATTTGTAGCCAGTTTACCGACGGGACACCCTTACCTTGAATATTTCACTCAACAAGTTCCTCGTGCCCTAACGATTCTCAACATGGCTACGGGGCTAGTTTGAAATTAATCAGTACGTGGTTTAGTTCTGCCTTCTTTAATATTTGAGCAGTGTTTGTTCAGACCGATCGATATGTGAGCTTCTCTTTGATGTAGAACAGATGCATACAGATTTGGTTTTATGACTATGGTGTGAATATACAAGTTTACAGTACTTTGAAACATCTTTTAGAAGTTTTTAAGTAGCGTTTAAACATACGGTAGCTTGAAGAATGAGAGATGAAGCGTTTAATTATTTATTCAAAACATTTAGCAGTGTTCTCCATTTATAACCTGTGAATCCCATTAAGGTGATACCGCGATGACATGTAGGAAAACTCCGGCATTTTAAAATATTCTGTTTGCATCGAATTTTAAATATTCTATTTGTTTTAAATTGTCCAATCTGTCCAGTATTGAATTATAAGTGAACGATACAACGTTTCATAAATTGAATTTTCGTTTGATTGGAAATTAATTGCTTCATAGTAGTTTGCTTTCAAACGGTGTTTAGGTCACTTTGAATTGAAAAAGTGATTGCCACTTAGTAAAAATCACATGTGTGATTTTTTTTAAATGTTCAAAATGGCCAGTACATTCAGTTAATTTAGAGTGCACACATAAATTACACTTGTAGAAGCGAGCTTAAAGTTTGTTTCGAAAGAAACGTCTATATCGTTAGTAGTAGAACAATAAATACAGCCTAGACACTCCTAATTAACAGTCGCACAATAGAGCTTAGTATGCATGCATACATATAAATACATTCACATCAAACTTTCCGTCTGCTCTATTAACAATTCTTAAAGGAAATTCCGGACAGTACAAGACAATTCCGTCTGCGAGATTCCCTTGTGATTCCAGTTAATTCTGGTGGTTTGCAGGAGGTGTGAGATAGAGTTATTGTTTGTCCAACGGCCGCGCGGCGGCGTCAGCAGCCGAGGCAAGCTCTGCACACCAAATAGGATTACTGTTTGTCCACGCCGGCCTTTCATTGTTCTGCCACGTCGTCTGCGGCTTACGTCTCGCCCAACAATCTGTATCTGCTTACGGTGTACGTGCATTGTGGACCAATTACCTATCGGTACTGTTGTGTTTCATATATTTTGTTGGTTTTAAACCTTCTTTTCTTATAGGGTTGCAAATGAAATGTTATGGGAATCCTTCAGCTACCGTACAGTCTTTGGTGGTTTGGCTTTACAATAGATATGAGTGCTCTGAAGAACTCTTCAGAGCAACAGAACTCATAACTACTGTCTATACGCAACTGCGTATATTGGGCTCTCCTATATTATTGATCTATGATAACGAGTAACTATAACGAAGAGAAAAAATAACCTAGCCTATATAACATAACCTATTTCACCTAGCTAAAATAACCTAGCTAAAATAACATGAAGTTTTCGACGTCACTGAAAAATGCTGCAAAAAATACAAAGCTAATGTTAAAAATTCGTCATTGGAGATATTTAAAAGAAAGCACTGGCGCTGGGCGTGTTCCCGAGCATATTTTGGACGCGTCTCGTAACAAGATTTAATTTAATTTTTGCACGCCGCTATCTTATTATATTACCTACAGATTTATCTTTTTTACGCTTGTATTATATTATTTCGTAACGTCAAAGATTTAATATGCCTGGCTGTGATAACTTCTGCGAATCGTTAAATTACGAAATTGCTGTTTAAATGTTGTATGTAACAAAATGAGTAGCAAAAAGTACATGAAATATTGTTTTACGATATGTCGGGCTTTTGTTTTATTTGGAACGGGTACTGTCAACTCAACGTTTGTTTGCTCGATATTTTGCTACATTCCAGTCTGAATGGTTTGTTGAATATCTAGTAATAAATCCTGAATAGTTTGAACATTTTGTTTCTGTTAGTGTTTTGTGTGGTGGCGTGCTGTACAACATGTGGGGGCAGTCGGGGGCAGGTGCGGGGGAGGGCTCGTGCGGGGTGAGGGACGGCTGCTATATATTGCGAGCTTTCTGTTATGGACCATTACCGGCGCATTACTGCGCTTATATGAAAATTACCTACGATACAATTTCACAAAAGGAAAGCGAGAATGCCTCCAAATACACGATGTCGCCGGATGAGCGTATTTGTACTTGAGATGAGAAAATTCACCTCGAGACAACATATTATTATGTAGGTACGCTTTTATGGAACAAGGTCATTGTTTCGTTTATGATTAGTATGAAATTGTCGTACAGCGTATCTAATCTGAAATACTAATTTGAAGGCAGGGTTGGCGCAGTGACTGAGTTATCGATCGCTCCGCTGTGTGCATCAGGCTCTATTCCCGCACAGCGCAGACCCTACAGTGTGCGTTTTCAGGTTGTTTGTTTCGGGTCTCGCTGTTTGTGCATTTTTTTTTACGTGGTAAAATCATCACATGAGTCCTCCCACCCAGGGCAGAGCGGGAGGGACTGTCAGACTCGTACTGACTAAAATTCACGGTGTTCTTTAATAGCCCTTTACGTACCGGGGTCACGGTAATTCGCGAGGACCGCGACCCCGGCAAGCTTTGGCCCTGTACAGGGGACCCCGGCACTATGCTGACGCTCCTTGAGGAGCGCGTGGAACACAACGCGCCGTCGACCCGGGGCCGTTTGTGCATGTGAAATTAATTCGTTTAAATGTCACGTAAGTCGCATGCGGGATGACCGATTCTTTTTTCGACTTCTCCACACAGAAAATGGTGGCTAAACGAGCTGGACGCGTACCACGAGGGCTGATTCGAGAATGCACAACATAAAAGCTCTTGGATGGTATTGGGGGAGGCATTTGTCTAGGTGTGAGACAGCATAGGCTAAATAAATAAAATATAAAAATAAAAATTGTAAATGAAACAGGAAGATATCCTAATATCGAAAAGTTAAAAAATAATAATACAGCTGTAGATTAAACAGGTGCTGCGTCTAAGTACTACCAACACAGATACGGATGCACTAGGCGTACTCAAGTTTTTATTTGTCATCTTTTCTACAAGCGAGACGGAAAACAAGGCAATCACAACTTTGACAGAAGTGAGAAAACTTTCAGCCGGGACTGAAGTAAATTGACTACATTGTGTAACTGTTAGCAATTCACGTTCGAAAAAATATGGGCCCAAGTTGGCACAGAGGCAACGGATTTCACCACCCACCATGATAAATAATAGCCTATAACTTTGTCGTTTTACCTACTTATAAGAGAATAATTCTCTGGGAGACTATTATAATACTTTACTCATATAGAAGACCCTTGGGGTTACGTTTGTTTGTCTATTCATTATGTATTGTTTGTGCTAGGGAAAAATGGTTTGAATAGAGGGAGGAACGAGAGTTCAAATTAGGCTAAACATATTTATTTAACTAGCTGATGCGGCGGCTTCACTCGTGTTAATAAAGAATTTGACAATCAACTCTGGTTGTAATAATAAAAAGACGTGTGGCGCCATCTATTGTCATAAGAACATTATTATTGTTTTTCGGGATGAAAGGTACTTATGTCCGTTTCCAGTACACCCGACAACAGAATTCCGAGTTCACTGGTTTAGGCATTAAAAGATAACAAATAAACAAACTTTCTTTTGCATTTATAATATTTTGGGAAAAATAACATAAAGTAAGGGTATTCCGTTTTTTCTAAAGCGTTTCTTTTACTTAATACTTTCTATATGCACAAACACAAACAATTAAATAAGGAATTATAATAGTTATCAGTTAAGTTTGCTTTTTGAATACTCATGAAAATACTAGGCTTTAAATACGATTTAGTAAAACAAAATAATTAAGTAGAAACCAACTTACACTTAAGTTAACTCAAAAAGGCGGATTATAAAAATATTATTATAAAAACTTAAAAGCTGTTTGTCCTCGAATGTACCAGACTAAGCTGCACAGTTGCGGCTGCACAGAATAACAGCTTGTACTGATTTATTTAACCACTTGAATATACATACAAATTCTGTAGATTTTTAGCATTTATTAATGGTTTATTCTGATATTCATTTCAGATGGACACACGGTATTCGTCAAAGAATCAGAGTTACCAACAAACCTTATAAGCAAGTTGAAGTGGCAAGTGTCTAGTACCCATAACACAAGCTCTGCTTAGCTTGGGACTAGATGGCGTTGTGTGATAGTTGTGGAATATTTATTTATTTATTTTATTATTTATTTAATAGGCAGGCCACATCCCTGGAAGAACTGATAATCAATGGGGAAGACAAATTCTTGAGTGGCGACCACATTCTGGAAGACAAAGTGTAGGTAGGTTCTTATTAGGTGGACCGATAAGGGCTCCTGTATGTACACAATGCCGCCGCCACGCCGACACCGCTACGCCCGAAGCCTCCATGTTGTATATACCTTTACAAACGCGCCGCCACCGCGCTTCCATGTCGTGTATATACCTTCGCAACCACGCCGCCACCGCCCCGCTACCGCGCCGCCACCGCGCTTCCATGTTGTGTATATACCTTCGCAACCGCGCCGCCACCGCGCCACCATCGCGGGGCCATCGCGCCGCCACCGCCGCAAAATCAAACAGCTGTTGACGTCTTAACAGCTGATAATGAGACGACAATAAAAATAAAAGAAAAACATTTCTTCGGTTATATACACACATAACAACAACAATAAAAAGTATTAAAAAAGTCACAAGAAAGAATAAAAAGAGATAGCAGAGGACGCAAATGAAAAAGGAGATTGTTTTTGTAGTAAGCGCGCATACAGGAGCTACACACACTAGGGTTCAGAACCGGGAAATCCCGGTCTCGAAAGTACCGGGAATTCCCGGTTCTTTTGTCAGTAAAATGGAACCGGAAAATCAAATTTGATTCCCGGTTCTTTCGGTACTTTCGGGAATTTTATTTTTATTACGCGATTCACACTACTATTTACTTATTTACGCTTACTTTACTTTTCCACACTTTCTACTATTCAAACATTCAAAACTAACGTGAACAATTCAGCGTTAAAAGAAATAACGCGCGAAATTAATGGTGCGCTCGCTACGCTATAACCAATAACTACCTACACTCGCTCGCTGTTGCTAGGATAGGAAGGCTAAGTCGCATCAAATCCTCAACAACTCCTTTATCTCAAGCTGAACCCCCACAAATACAAACCTCCCAAGGTGAACAGGCGAGAGAACGTGAATTTGACTCTGATGTGCTTGAAGTTCAAAACATTGCTTTGACAAAAGGCGATGAGTTAAATGCTGAGCTTGCAAAAGCTGTTAGTGAAAAACGCGTTAGATCTTCTGCTCATGAAGATCTCTTTACGAATGTTAGGAAATGGCTCTCTTTGAGAATGGAGGAGATCGTGGGCGTTACTTGTCGCAGGCATATGACCATTAACGATTCCGCGAACCAGTGTTGAGCCAGAAAGAGTTTTCTCTTCGGCTGGTTTGCTATGCAACAAAATAAGATCTCGCCGTTTGAGTGACAAAAGTCTAGATGCACTGTTGTTTTAAGATCCTTTTATAGAGAAGAGAGAGCTAAAAGCTCTTAAAAATCTTAACTTTGGTTACGCCATATTTTATGAATACTCGGAAGGAGATATTATGTTTAAATATTTTTTGTTAAAAAAGTTTAATTTTGTTTTCTTTGAAAAATGTTTAAGATATTTCTAAATGTTTAAGGAATCTAAGGTGACTGCCTAATTTTTACCATTTTATTGATAGTAAACACTTACTTAAGAACCTAACAATAACACTGTGATCGATTATAGTCTGATTTATATATATATAATTACTTACTACTAGGTATGAGAATAGAAAATAGTTTAATTTTGTTGCCTTTGAAAAATGTTTAAGATAATCCTAAATATTTAAGGGATCTAAAATGACTGCCTAATTTTTATCATTTTATTGACAGTAAATAATTACTTAAGTAAGAACCTAACAATAACACTGTCTGTGATTGACTATAGTCTGATTTATATAGGTATAATTACTTACTTCTAGGCGTGAGAATAAAAATTAGTTTAATTTTATTTTCTTTAAGAATGAATAATATAATTTTAATGTTAAGGAATCTAAGATGACTGCCATAGTTTAACTCTTTATTGCCAGAAAATACTTACGCAAGTATCTAACAATAACACTGCGATTGATTATAGTCTGATTATGAGACTATAATCAATCGCAGTGTAGTGTATACCTACTACTAAGTATGAGAATAGAAAATAGAAGAAAAAAAATCGAATTAAAATTACTTGAATACTAAATTTTAGTTTACTATTGAAGCATATCACTTGTTTCCTACAACAGAAACCAGCAAGAACCGAAAATACCGAAAGAACCGGGAAATCCCGGTTCCATTATACAAAAGTACCGAAATTCCCGGTTCTCAAAAAGAATACCGGTTCCGAAAACACTAACACACACCATTGCTACGAATACTGATGCAGCAGCATAATATTTTTAAAATATGAATTTAAAGGGTATGAAAATCAAATTGGCCGTTTTACCCAAAGTCATCCGAAAAATACAATTCACATTCCAGATCATGCAAGCAAATTAGCCAGAAAAAGTTAACACGCGAAAAGCCTTTTCACCGGACACGATCCCGTATTTAATAGCAGTATAGTATTGGCAGAATAATCTGTTAATGTAAATGATACCCTACTCGGTTCTATAAATCGGATTTGAAGTTGGAACTTTTCCATCGAAGTGTATTTCGCCTCAGAGGTCGTTGTAAATAGGATTTATATCTTTGGTGGTGCACACATCGTGTTTGAAACCGGATTTATGATTAATGGTTTTTGGAGGATGAGCGGGATTCGTTAAGCGTTAATTGTAACATGCTCGAATTGCTCATTGTTAAGGAATGTTATTAAAGCTTACTGTTGTTTGGCTTTATGTGAAAACATTATTCGTTGGCTTCATGTATTGTTCTCTCAAAATATTCCTATATAACAGGGGTGGCCAACCGGTCGATCGCAATCGACCGGTCGATCGCGACTATTAGTCCAGTCGATCGTGGACCTATATTATGTTGATAAAACATCATCAACTCAGACTTCCATTCCAAAGTTTTAAATAAATTTAAGGAAACAATCTCACATGTGATATGAAAAGGAACTCCTAAAACTGTTCAATAAAAAATACTACATGATTGTGTACTAATCTATGCTGTTTCATTTAAGATTTCAAGAAGTATGTTATTGGTAGATCGCACAGGGCTTCGTTACTTAACAGTAGATCTTATGACTAATCAAGTTGGCCACCCCTGCTATATGTATAACAACTTCGTGGTTTTGTAGCGCAAAAGCAATAATTATTTAACACTTCATATATGTGTTTTTGGAACTCTATCTGTATACGTATTATGGCTGCTTTTTCCCTTTATACACAGTCAATATTTAAAAGTAAATAACCACGTAGGTACGCGTACGCGTTATTTTCATTTGTCTAATATACCAAAAATGAGATTTTTTCAATATACTGCCGTCCACTAACTAAAAGGCCGTTAAGTGCAAAAAGTAGTTTTCGAGAAAACGCTAAAATTGTGAATTGATGTCTCTTAAAAAATATGCTATCTAGGAACAAGGCTGCAAATTATATATGTAGGCATAGTGTTATTGCATAATATGTTATATGTTTAATTCATTTATATTTATTTAAATTTATTAAATTCATTTTCTAATTTTTAATTATGCATTTTATGTTGTTTAACTGTACAGCAATCTTCCTGTATCTCCTAAACTATTAATCATAGAAAAATGACTCTTAGACCAAAAGATAGAGCATCGAAAGTTGTATAAGACTACATTAAAAAGTGAAAAACGAGCAACTGTGGCTTAACGGCCTTTTAGTTAGTGGACGGCAGTATACATGTATCTTCACAGGATTTGAAACACATAAAGGAGAACACAGCAAAAAATATGGGCTACGTTACATGCGTACATGCATATCTTAGATGATCGTTATCACGAAAGACTCTAAAACCTAGAATTATATATTTTCATAATAGACATACTGAATAAAAAACAAATTAAATGACGTAAGTTCCAAACTTCCAGCCATTTCTCGTGTAGCCAGCTTATGCTTGCCGGTACAATGTAAATGGATCGCTGTGTAATTGTAAGTATAAAATATCAATTTGGCGAGACATCCTCACCTGCGACCCCGGATTAAGGACTACACGGGGACTGGTAATATGCAAATGAGGCTCTCACCTTACGAGTTACGAGTCATCAGACTGAGTGCGTTTTGTGACAAAATTTAACAGGTTCATATTTCTATGAAAAACATCAAGCGGCAGGAAGAGCGCCACACTGAAAACTGAAGCTTGTGCCTTTTTATAGCTTTTTTATGGACTCAGTGACACACCGTTTAAGAAATATTCTTGTCTAAATGAAATATATACTTCAAACTTACCTTCAAAAAGCTCGATGCGGATATTTTTTTCCTATGGTTCCATTTCAGTACCTAATGGAACGCTTTTCCATTGGCAACTTTTTTTGTTTTTTTTTTTTTTCTTGTAAAGTCTTCAAATGTTTCCTGCCGCACCGGGTGGAGCAAAAGAAAAATGTTTTACTCAATAAATAAACTATTTTTTCAGTTGAACTTTGCGTTCCAGGGCCGCGCATTATATTTTAATAAGTCCGGAAACCACGGCCAGCACAGTAAACCGTATGCGCTTTCGGGAAAACAAGTATTACGTGTCACAGATGCGTGAAAAATAAAAACTGTATCAAAATAAACTTCTTGATTTAAATGTCTAATCTATGTTAAAATGTCTTTGTTTATCATTTATTAAAATAATAAGTTACGAATATTTTTTTGAAAAAAATACAAAATACGTGTTTAATTTTCATTGAGCAATAACATGCTAAAATATCCGCACTACTAAAAATACCCTATATATTTTTGGAAGAAACGAGATTTTAAATACCTTAATTGAATTCAGTCTTCGTTAAATTGATTTAACCTTCTTAAGTGGATTTAAGAATGTGTTTAAAGAGGATATCCGATTAAGAAAAGCTTCTGTATTTTCTTGAATGTATTTATTCTTTTCTTGAGTTGTTTCATCTCATGTCTGGAATGGTTGGTGATTGACATAAGGGGACAGTGTATAAGACGGGTCGCGAGGTATAATGGGGACACACACACTTAAGGCAAACTTAATACAACACTAACGTAGTGCAAGCGCCAACGGGACATCATTTGCAAGCGGCCATTAACAAATGCCGTCCTGATGGCGCTTGCGCTACGTTAGTATTGTGTTAAGTTCGCCTTAAGTGTGTCCTTTCCCATCATACCCCGCGTCCCCGTCTTATACACAGTTCCCTTACCTACTTTGTATTTAGTTTGTGATTTTGGCACTGACATGCAGATACCGAACGCCTAATTGACTCTGATCAGTTAGTCGTCTATTTGCCATTGTGATTATTCGACCGAATTACATGAGATGATATTTGACACGAAACGAATATTAAAACTACAAGCTTGCGTTGGAACTCTGAATATTCATATTTTGCAGAAAAAACTGCAGTTGTTTGTAAATAAACATAAACTATGTTTCTACTTTTCCACGAAAAGCTTTGCTAAGTGACTATATGTAAATGTTTGCTGCAGTCCTTTTTTTTTCGTGGTAATTACACCAAATGAGTCCTCCCACCCAGGGCAGGGCGGGAGGGACTGGCAGGCTTTGGCCCTCTTCTACTGCTGACACTCCTTGAGGCGCGCGTGGAACACAACGCGCTGTCGACCAGGGCATAGCCAAGGTCAGGCCGCGAGTCGCCCATTACTCGCCGCCCGCATCGGATGCGGGCGGCGAGTAATGGGCGGAGGCGGCCCGCCTACGGTGGCCGGAGATCGTCTTGCGACGTCCGACGCCGTGGGCGTCTACCACTGCGGCTGGGGTTGCTGCAGTCTTTGGTGAGAAATTTCCACTAACATTGCTGACGAGCTAATCTTCCCACCGAGACATGAGCTATTTCTGAGTATCTCCAACACGAGCTCTAAGATTAACTAAGCCTCTACGTCTCCATTTCTATGAAGAGCTCTTTGCTAAAATAGTTCCAGTAGATAGGAAACTATAGAAACGTTTCGCTATCGAAGTAGAATTAACTATAGTTCGAGCGGAAGCACATAGTTTTAACCAATACAATGAAAGTGCCGAACTGGTATTACAAATGTTCATTGGAACGCATACCATGCATTTTGGAAGACCCGCTCGCCAATACAAGTCGTTCCAATCGATTTTGGCTCTCTAACACGGAAATTCTCCGTATTGGCTTCTGAAATTCTTATGCGGTAATACTTGTTGTTTCTGTTTATGTGACGATGTGTTACAGTTTTAAGACAATGAGATCTGTTAAACTGAAATAAATTAGTAAAACTTTGCGATATAATTAGTCGTGAAACATTAGACTAATTCCAACTCTTACGATAAAAAAGTCGTTGCAATTAGAGATACGAAAAATATATGTACCACCCTTCACGTCTTATGTGACGGGCGGACGGGCCTAGAGGGTCAAAACCTGGCGGGCTCGCGTCACTGTCTTATCAGGTAACAGTGGCCCCGGAACGTAAAGGGCTATTGAAGGACACCGTGGATTTTAGTCGGTACAAGTCTGACAGTCCCTTTCATGCCCTGGGTGGGAGGACTCATTTCATGATTTTACCACGTATAAAGAAAAGCCCACCACGTCTGCAAAAAAGTTGGTAATTTAAATACTAGCTAGGAAAGACCGTTTGTGATTTCAGAAGTTGTGCTCATTCCCATCTGTTAACTTACATTACAGTATTGCTATAGTTTTTATCTTTACTTTGAATCCCACGATAACCGTTCCTTTTTATTCATCTTTTCACTAATCATCTGTCTGTAAACGTGCCAACGAAAGACAAAGGAAACATTTTATTTCATTACAGCCACTAGGTCGGGCCGTAGTATCAACGAAGTTAGTTTTGAGTGTCTTCCATTGTTGGGCGAGGTTGGTCACTGCGTGGTTAAAGTAGGCCCAGGGTTCGAGACTTGAAATGTTAATGAGAAGCTTACTTACCCCATCTTTCTTTCACAGCGTGATAAGTATCCCAATATTCTAGAACTGGCCAAATATTTACGGACTGTCGGGCAGAGCTCTCGTGTAGCTACATACCTGTATTTTATTTTATGCGGGCATCTTTAAGACAGTTTATTTGCACTATTTATACCTGGTGGGCAGTACACGTTTACCTCCTTCAGTTTTGTTTGTGTTGTTCAGCACAAAAACGTGTTTGTATTTGTGTGATCGTGCTTTCACAATGTTTAGCGGTATTATGTATTCTAAAATAAATGGGGTATTGATTTCAACAGAGTGACATTTGATTGTTTGATTTTTTAAGAGACATTTAATTGCCTGATTATGAAGACATTTTCCCCTAACTGCTCAATAAATCCTAATTAATATTATGATCCCTATTTTTTGCAGATCAGCCACTGATCGTCTGTTTGCAAACACAAAATAAAAATTCCATGTGCGCGGTATGTCGAGTATCATAAAATAAACATTTCCATTGCTGTAACAAAAAAACTTGAGGGATTACATCCGTATAAATAACACAGCGTGAAAATAACAATATCGCTTGGAACTCTTGGTAATTTTTCACTCGAGTGTCAAATGCTCGTAAAAGATATTGGAAACAATTTGAGCGATATCTTGCCCCCGCGGACCTATTCGATGGAGGACGTCTTTTGCGAGAAATATGAATAGCTATCACTTATTTGATCTTTACCCAATGTGCCCGAAGAACTCAATAATTTTATCATTAAAATTTCCAGTTTATATCTACTCCATTGTAACAGTTCAAACATCCCGCTTGTAAAACTTTCGAGTGGGTGAACCTATTACAAAAGGTTTGTCCTACCTTTAAGTTTTCATTCAAGACATTTATTTTTTCTTGTCCGTCCTAAAAAAACAAGTAAACGCACCATCCTCCCGGAATCATCAACTGTAGCAGAGGGTAAAGCGCCTTGTTTATTTATGTGATTGCTGCGTTCATTTCAGCTTTCTAGAAAACCACTTTATTTTTTGTTGACCTCATTTTGCTTTTAATGTTGTTTAAGTTACCATTACAGTCTCTAATTTTTGAATTCCGAGTCCAACTATCAAAGCTTTATACAAACGTGGTAGGGGCGATACAACTTCTGTCTGATGTTCGACACTTATTTAGTTTTTAATAACGGAATATTGTTGCACAGAGAAAATGAACGTTATTAGTCTGCATGTTCACGGCCTAGATTTACGAGCGTTTAGTTTTTGGTCCATTCTTTTCGAGTTGAGAATTACTATTAGTAATGTCTCAATGCTCATTGGTGCCGGGGGTGGCAGGGGTCGCGGCGCGTGCGACTGGCGGCCGGCCCGCCCTCATTAATTCTCTCTCGGCCAACACACAATTCCGCGCTATATGAGAATGACAGCACTCGTTAGTTATCCCCCCGTTTGTTATGTTGTTATGACTCCGACACTATCTATTAACTGTTGATAGTGTAATTTACGAGTTATGGCCGTAGGTAGCTAGTTTCTCTTTAGGATTATAACAAGGTTAGTCCGCCGCGGCTTGCTCGTAACAAATGCTGTATGGCGTAATAAAACTAAACATAAACTAAGTACAAACTGGGTGTTCACGAACACGTTAAAGCTTAACGACGCTATCAGCTGGAAGTGTTATTTGAACCGTCTACTGGGAGACGTAGAGTGCAGCGTAGAGCCGGTCTGACTCGAGAGTTACTCTCGCACATGTAACGTTACGAGACAACGCGGCATCAGCTAGTATCTCGTGTCTCACGACTAGCATGTGACACTAATGTAATGTCTCCTGTCAAAGTGGTAGCTCGTTGGTTCATTTTAGACATAGTTGGGCAAAACCTGTAGAGATTTATAAAAAGGGCACAAATCATAATTGAAAGAAGTAAACAACAGTTACAACAGTTAAGACGGTTAGCGCAGTGGCTGAGCGATTGGACTGCTCAGCGTGTCGCGGGTTCGATCTCCGCACGGAACAAATATTTGTATGACCCACAAGTAGTTGTTTCGGGACTGGGTGTTTGTGTATGTGACTTTGTATAGAAATTACTAGTGTGGGGCAAAACTTAAAAAAAAAGACTTTTGCATGTTTAACTTGTAGTACTCCTGTAGTCCTGTAGTCCTGAAGTACCTCTTATTGTGTGTAGCATGGCGGTTCAAATAAACAAATAATCTTGCTAAAAAGCTATGAATTTTTTTTGGAAACCTAATATCTATAAGACGAAACACAAAACGAATCAACTTATTCAATTCTAATTTCAGAAAGTTGTGTCAATGTATTTTGCGTATCCTGTAACATGAAAATAAACCCGTGACAAAGCAACACGCGGGTAACTACGCATGTATTTTCCCTTTCATTTCCGGTTTGTTCAGTTGTGTAAATGTTTGAAATGTGAATGGATTTGAACGTCGAATTTGAATTAAATACGTATAGTGTATCCTTTATAATGTGACTTTGTACAAGAGTGTAATTATTAAAGATTATGACGTCACGCCTATAATCTCGAAGACTCAGATACAATCACAAACAGTAATTATACAGGATTATTTGTAAATGATTTACAACCTTTCAAGGGCTGAAAATACTTAATAAAAAAAAATACTGGTGTTTCAAACAAAATGACAATGTATGAAACACTTTTTTTTATCTTTCAGGGTTGCTTTGATAGAAAACCTTGTTTATAACCATAAGTACGTTTATTTGTTTTACAAGTAACCTTGTATATAGAGGAACAGTGTATAAAACGGGGGCACGCGAGGTATGATGGGCAATCACAAACTTAAGGCAAACTTATAATACTAACGTAGTGCAAACGCCAACATGACGCCGTTTGTTAATGGCCGCTTGCAAATGACGTCCTGATGGTCATTGCGCTACGTTAGTGTTGTGTTAAGTATGCCTAAAGAGAGTATGTCCCCATTATACCTCGCGTTCCCGTCTTATACACTGTTCCCCTACCTATATGTTGAGTCTTAAGGAATAACGAATGCATTCTTCTTCCAGTATAATCATGATACGCATTAAAAAAGCTGCTGTCCTCCAAAAGTTAAATAAAAATCATTGTACAGTAGCCTCTCACGACAGAACTTCTCTCTTTCAGAGAAAGGAAACTCCCAAAAGTTAAACAGAATAATTTCATTAAACAAACGGTACATTAGGTTTAGTCACGGTTGTAAATACAATAGTGTCCTTAGGATTTCAAAGTGTACAAGCAATTACAAAGGTTCCATCCATTCGTGCCTCGGAGGCTGTCCGAGATGTATCAAAGTAAATAATTAACGAGCTCGCCCGAATTAGGACGCGCCTGTTCACATGGACCCGTTTTATGTTTATAGTGACAAATATGGACGTACGGGCTTAGTATTACGTACTAGCACTTGGATGGGGTCGGAAACAATTTCGTAATCAACTATTCATATCATACTTAAGTAGGTAACACTTTACTGGTAAACAAGGTGTATTTTTCCCCACTCTGTATATTTATTTTGTGAGCAATTTCCCTAATAACTTTGAAGCGCTTACAAAGGAAATTGACGATCCGCTTTGAGGACACTTTGAACCAAGGAATGTTGTCTCTTCCCATGGGTAATGTCTCTTTTAGTGTTAGAATTTTAAATTTTCATTAATAGGACTAATGCGTACCACAGCTTGCTACTGAAATGTTATGATAAATGTTGTCTTGTTATTTTTACTAATCGTCGCCCACTTTGGCAAAATATCTATTCATTCACTTCGTGCATACCTAGCAACGCGATTGGTTATTCATTCGCAATGTGAATCATAAGGAATATTTCTAAGTGGCTAATTGACTGGTCAAAAACGGCCATAATTCTTTTTTTTTCAATTTTAACATATTTAAAAAAAAAATAACATAAAAATCTTATTAACTTTATCTGAAACTAGTTTGGCTGGACGTGTTTGGTGTACACACGGCTACACATTAAGCTATATAAAGCCAGCTTGATTTGGCCTCGTTTTGTTTGATCTATTCGCACAATTAACGGTCAGCTTATACTGGTTTTACGTAGCTTGATGTGTAGTCGTGTGTACGTGGATGGAGTAAATACTCAGTCATGGCCTTCCCACTGCTGGGTCACAGGACTCGTGTCTGTGAGACAGAATGGGCCAAAACTACTACACGGGCGCAGTCCCAGGAAACAGCGTAACTTCAGATAAACTCCGAAAATGGACTACATTTTGAGGGTTAATATGTAATGTGTGAAACCTAACCAAACCGTCGACGTCTATTTTTAAAGACACCAACAACTCTAGGGCACGCCGAGGCGCGAGTTTGGTTAGGTTCCTTTAAACCTTGCACGTGGAAATAGGAGCCGCGCGCAGCGGGGCTCCGTCTACCTGAACACGTAAAACACTTTTTTTATACATTTCCTAAAAGCTTCGGATTACCTAGTCCTAACTTGCGTAATTCTTAGAAAATATACGACACACGCTTGACCAATCCGTTACGCATGTTACCAATTTCAGATATAAATAGCGGAATACTGTTGTTAATGTACCAACAAGGTCACAATGTTCAATAGATTAAGATATGACCTTGAGATAAATATGCCAAGATTGAACGATCCACGTGTTCTATGATTGAAGTACAAGGTAAGAACTTCTTTTTGGGGTGGAAAATTATCTAATGAATCCTGTTGCTCTAGGTGGAGTGAAGCGTGAGTAACTGTCAGACTCATACCGTCTTATTACAAAACGGGGTTTAACTAGAAACTCATGTTTAAATCTCGTAAAACTACGGTTTACACAAACGTTACTACCAATCGTGGTTGTGCGATAAACCACGGTCTAACAGTGGTAGCTGTCGAAGGTGTGTCAAAGTTAGCGGCAAAGACGAAAGACGGCACGGTTAGCGCAGTGGCTGAGCGATTGGATTGCTGCGCTGCGTGTCGCGGGTTCGATTCCCGCACGGAGCAAATATTTGTATGATCTACAAGTTCTGGGTCTGAGCGTTTGTGTATGTGAGTTTATAATTATGTTTGTAAACGCACGTACGACACAGGAGTGATTCCTAGTGTGGGGCAATTAAAAAAAAAATTAAAGGAAGTTTGTCATAGCAAGTTTTTCATTGTGTTGTTGTTTTTATGTTATGTTCACCCAAAATGGATTTAAACAAGGTAGATTTAATTGTTATTACACATTTTGGATTAAATGGTTTAGTCAATGGTTCAAATGACGGTACTAAGGTTCACGTTGTATCCTAGTTTTGTAATACGGAGTTTAAACCATGGTTCTGCAGATAAGCTTGGACTTTATAGTCCAGGTATAAACCAAGGTTAATTTTTTTTTTGTAATAAGACTGATTCTTACTAAAACGTCCTGCGGGACTCTGTTTGGACAGGCTCGCGATCCAGACAGTCCCGTGACCCCACAACTTTCTCCTTGGGACCAGAACCCTGACTACGGAAACGTAATCAGCTTCCTCATTCATTTTTGTCGCTATGAAGTCTTGTTTGGGACCTCTGATATTATTTTTTAACGATTGATTAATTTGATATCGAGTAAGTTTTTAAAGATTATCTGTACAAATCCTAACCTAAATATAACTTCACGTTTCTGACGTAGTAAAAATAAATAAAAGATTTATCTATTGTAGAAACTTGCACAACTTTTACAGTAAATGTTACATACTTCTGACATAAATTCCAAAGTTTAAAAAAAATAACGATCGTAATACAGTTCGGATAATCTCTCCCTTAAACTCGATGATTGCCATTGTAACACTCGAGTAGATACTGTGTTCAGACAGCGTTGTACCTTATTTATGAAAATGGGCTGAAATGAGGCCGTATTAAATGCCTGGCAGGCTGAATAACGTTTGCAACTCCGCTGAATAATGTTTAACAAATATAGTCAAACTAAATAAAAGTTAATGAAGCAAGTACACATCCCAAATACGAACATACCAAACAATTTCCATAATGAGATAACTCGTTCAGTCAAACCGACTTCGAATTTGAAATAATTCGTCAATTTATGTCTTATCAGCGGAAAAGATTTTATCAATTGAGTGATGAATTCGATTCGTCTTAGGGTGAATTACAGCCAAATGTAATTCCTTTTAGAATTGAATGGGAATACAGATCTTCGTCACAATAGAGTAGATCTTGAGTAATGTGTAATCAGCGTAGTAAAATCTAAAGCGGGTCTGTTCAAACAACGTCATCCTTTTGTTCTCGTAATAAACTGTCAGGGCACAAAAGAAATTCACCGACATCGGATGTCGCCATGTTGAAATTTAGAGCTTTTCTCACACGCTAACGGCCGTGTCCCATCCACTCAAAGGCGGTTTATGAAAAGATCCGCCACCCTACTTGTATCTCAGTACGAATGTCGCATTCGGATCCATTGTGGCTTAGACAATGGGTCTGAAAGAGTTCAAACTAATAAACGCGTCTATTCTGGCGTATAATAGGGCGTTAAAAACTCTTCCCGAAAGAATATAATGTACTAGTTTTGTTTCACAACCTACTGCATTATTTTTAGTGCCATAGTAACCATGGTTAGCGGAAACCGTAATGGCGTTTTTGTTCTCTTTCACGTTACTTTAGTAATGGAAAAAGGGTTGGGTGTATTAGCTTTCTGGCGCGCCATGCGTCAGTTGCAATTGACTGGTTCATTTGTATTCGTGTGAGAAAGTATTTTTACATAACACAACCATCATGCTAGGGATCTTATGGGGTTAACCCCATAGCAGGGGTTATTGTGGCGATAATTCATGGTTCAGTAATGACCTAGAATATTTATATAGTTTAGGCAAATTCTTTTTATCAAATGAAATAAATAACGTTTCATTATAAGCTGTCAGTAATTCGAGTAAAAAATATATTAACAAGGTTTAAAAGAATTTTAAGCTGGTGTGTTCGAGAACCTGCAACATTTCGAAGTAACTTCCCCCACGTCCATATAAAAATCATTATGGTTCTACGAAAGTGGAAATAACGAGCCGCTCCGCACCAAAAGATAGTTTATAATAACCCTTCTGCAGCTGTAGCATCGTAATTCCTTTCTTAATATTAATATTAAGAGCGAGACAACGATAAAACAGGAGAAAAAGAAATTCATAACCGCGTTCGTATTTCACTGCTTTAATTATTTTTGGCGTCGTAAATTCTGTGCTTATGTTGGCTGATTTTATTAACGTTGGCTATGAATGGTGCGGAATTATAGAATCTACAGTCAAAGTGTTGTATTTTCTTTTGTTACTGACCTATAAAAAAAGTTTCTCAGTTTGAATTGTCCTCTTGCTAAACCTTAACTTATAAACCTTTGTCAAACAGACAGGCGTGGCGAATGCCAAGCGAGTCGTTTATATTTGTAATGTATGGAATTGTTTGAATCCAGTCACATAGAAAACCGAAAGCGATCCGATAGCGTGACCGAATCGATGCGATGACGTATTTACTCTGTTTGACGTCGTTCACAAAAAGCCAGCTAATTCAACTGCCACGCTTCGGTTCGCTGCACCCAGTTGACGTCTCGTATTCGTTCGTTATCGCTTCGGACTCGGTCCGGTTCGCTATCGCCTGTTTGTATTTGTCAAATAATAGAGAGACCTTGACCTTGTTTATCCAAAGGCGCCATTTGGTCAAATATATCTCTCTAAAATAGCAAGTAATAAGGAATTACTAAACAGTTAGTATATCTATACTAATATTATAAAGCCAAAAAGTTTGTTTGGTCGAACGCGATAATCTCAAGACAGACTGGTTCGAATTGAAAAAAAAAATGTGTTGCATAGTACATTTATTGATGAAGGCTAGGCTTAACATCACGCTACAAATATTAAACATGGTAAAAATCCCGTTTTCAGTTCATTCACTTTAAATAATATACCGTGTTATAAAATGACAATGTTTAACGCAAAACCAAGCCCAGTATTTCTGACTACATTGTCGAACACAGTATGTACTAGTATATTCTACATGCTGAGTAGTAGAATTCCAGCTACTCCGCATTTAAAGCAGGTTGTAACACTTAAGTAAATGGAAACGGGTTGCTGTGTTGCTCGTAAAACATGTGATCCTTAACCCTACGGAACACTACCCTACAGGGGCGGTCGCTACGGACGTACCTACGTCGCCTAAGCTGGGAATACCAGTGTAACTCCCCTTTAATCCTCCATAATCTCCCATAGATGTCGCAGTAGACTTAAGGAATTAATGAGGGCATGTGACCCTGATATATCATAATGGGAACAATTTACCTACCTTCTCTTCCCTAAAATACGAAGGGATAGTTGAAATTTCTCCGATTTATAAGTGATTAGCGACCCTCCCCGGCTCCGCACGTTGCAATCTCTACTATATTATGCATGTTATATACATATAAACCTTCCTCTTGAATCACTCTATCTATTTAAAAAAAAAACCGCAATAAAATCCGTTGTGTAGTTTAAAAGATCTAAACATATATAGGGACAGACAGACGGCGGGAAGTGACTTTGTTTTATACTATGTAGTGAAGGGAGTGTTTGAGAGATTTAATGAGCAAATTAAAAGTTTTATGGATGTTGTGACTGCCAATATTTTTTAATAACGTCCTATAATTATTTTGTGTTCATGATTCTTGTGATGTAATAAATATATATATATATATCGGCCAATTTAATCGACACTAAAAACTTTGTAAAAGTATTCACAATTCAAAACTGGGACTAGTTCAGAGGAAAGGAAATTTAAAATAAAAATCCACGGGCCCTCAGATACGGAAGTTGCAAATCACTAGAGTTTTCCGATGGGTCCCTCCGGATGTCGAGAGGGAACATAGTCGCGGTGCGGTCGTCGCGTTAAAGAAAAAGTTTCTCGATAACCCACAATTTGCTGCGGGCGCTGGTCAGCGAAACGCGTTCTAGTACCGTTTACGATATACGATATAACAGTGGTGGATGTTTGTTTTGTTCTACGCAATTTTTCTTCCCATGTCAAGGAAAAAGTTTCGTCCATTTGAATGTTTTGATTGAAACCCACGAACTTTACAGGAAAACTGGTAGGACGGGTCAATCAATGAAGAAGTATATTTTCAGGAAAAGTCGAGAAAGATTGGCGAAAATTGGGAGAGATAAGAATGCAATAAAAGATTATGGTATTTTTGATGATACGAGACTAGTGCATCCCGAGCTAGATAACTACTAAGCTTTTAGTTAATTGTGTTAATAATATAATATAAGTAATCTCACACCTCAGGCACAGAGGAGGAAGAGGTTGGTATTTAATAAAAGAGAGCATTGAGGATGTGTACTTGAATTGAGCATATACTAGCGATCCGCCCTGACTTCGCACGGGTACAATCTCTACTATATTATGCATGTTATATACATATAAACCTCCCCCTTGAATAACATTATTTATAAAAAAAACCGGTTCAAAATCCGTTGCGTAGTTTTAAAGAGTTAAGCACACATAGGGACAGACAGACAGACAGCGGGAAGCGACTTTCCTTTATACTATGTTGATACTGAAGCGATTTGATGATATATTGCAACCATTAAAATCAGTCGACGATGTCGATGATTAAGTCTAAATACGTGAATACAAACTTTTTGTGTAATTCTAGTTAGATTATGATTTTATAAAGAAATCAATTATTTGATTCCATCTGCATGTTTTTGATAGGATGGATTGCTATCCGTATTTCGTCTTTATGAATTTTATGGTGATAATCGTTCGTAGTCATTGGAAAATAATAATAATTTAATGCATATATGTTCAAATTAATATAAACGAAAGGCAATTAAGTTGTTTTAATTAGCTTAATAACAAAAGTAATGACGCATACATTCAATAAATAGGTTATCATTGGACAGATTTTAATATTCCATTTATTACCGAGTATATTATAATCATAAGTATGTTTTACATGTACCTAGATTTAGTTTAAAATGCAAGGTAGAAGAATGTACGACAGCTTCTTTTGATTCCAGTCCGTTTCTTTCCGACGTCTTATATTCCATATTCGTGAACTTTTAACTAAATTAGTTCGACAAACGATTTATGTGTTAAATTGTACGAAGCATTATGCAGTCCTTTCCAGTACGTTTGAGAAAGGTCAAAAACAGCAAGCACGGAATTCTGGTGACGTTATGTGGTTTCTGCCTGCTGCATAATTTTAATTATGTGAAAATAACTCGAAGATTTCACAGAAAGGCAGGCATTAAAACATGATTACGTGGCAGACTACCATTTGCCCGATTATGCAAATTATCCATCGAATGCAAGTCCACGTATTTCACCGAAACGTAAACAACTCGTACAAATAATTTTCCCCAAAATTAAACGGACTTATTTTGTTAATAAAGTCGAGGCCAATTTCAAGAAAATGACTGTACAGATTTCAGGCTGTCCATTGAGGGTGAAAATGGTTTCGGGTAAAAACTGTTCCATCAAAGATGTCAAATGGACTTTTATATGATTTTCCGGTGGAAAATTCAAAGCTATTGAGTAAAATAAAATTGGAGAGAGCAGGTGTTCCCAGCGGGGGTCGGCAGTGACTAATGAGCGGTCGCGGCGTGGATGGGGGCCGCCGGGGACCCGCTTAAATACTTTACGCAGAACATATTAGCAAATATCGTATTACGGAAAACATTAATAATGCATAAGTACCTTTATACCTGCAGTAAAGGTATTTAGAGAGTTCAAACGTGATGTGTGTTGTGAATATTAAACTATGAAAACTCCCTTGGGAAAAAGTTTTCTTTCCCTTTATTAACTTCAGATTCCGACATTTTGTTAGAATTTTAATCTGTGTGTTGTAAGTCTCTAGTTCTCTGCATATTTATGATTTCATTTGCATGCTTTTTAACATCTCCGGTACTCTGGTTTTTAAATGTGTGCTTTTATTAATAATTATTCAAATCTGGTTTGAAATATTCACGCCGTTCATATTCCTACTATTTCTTTGAAACTACTAGGATTACTTTTCATTCTAGGAATATATGTTACTTACTTAATTACCAACTCGGAATAGTTACCGGTAGGCAGGTAGTAATAAACGTGTAAAATTAGATTATCTAGGAGCGTGGAAGTTTTGCTTGATAGACCCACGTAACCGTATATGTTTCTGACTGAAATATGTATACGTTGATATATTCAAGCCGTGATGGTCACCTATTCCTCACCTTTTATGCACCAGGTTCTGAGTTCAAAGCTAGGCAAGTAGCAATGGTCGCAGAACTAACGGATTACCGTGACCCCGGTACGTAAAGGGCTATTGAAGGACACCGTGGATTTTAGTCAGTACAAGTCTGACAGTCCCTCCCGCCCTGCCCTGGGTGGGAGGACTCATTTGATGATTTTACCACGATAAAAAAAAAGGCATGTACCAATGCATATTTTTTTATTTCCAAGTTTATCTTAGACATCATTGACGATCGCGGGACTTACGAATTATCGTGACCCCGGAACGTAAAGGGGCTATTGAAGGACACCGTGGTTTTTATTTAGTCAGTACGAGTCTGACAGTCCGTCCCGCTCTGCCCTGGATTGACACCGGTGAAAAAATTGTGAAGAATCCAGGCCCCTTATGTATTCAAAGAGTGAAATCCCATGCCATTCTGCGTGCTTCACACATTTTCAGACCAAAAAGAAAGACTAAAATAGAGTCCAGTTGGTAGGTGGTACGAGGTATCATGTATATCGATTCTAAAGGTAGACAATATGCGATGAAGTTACTATATACTGGAACAATATGGTATACTCTTCCCACCTAAAGGTCGGAAACATATGTCCCGAACGTGTAACTCCACGTAGATATTTATGTCGTCAATTTGTGAACATTTGTAACTTTGTCAGATTTTTTCGTGATGTGAAAAACGTCAAAGCGAATGATAGATGACTATCGTTCCGCAATTTGGTATGGAAATACGTGCGAAATACCTGCAACAATATTTATGGGGGCGTTTTGCTAGTGTGCTCGATTGACAGTCGCCTAGAGAGAGGCTTGTTTACGGTGGGACGCTAGGATTTATAACCACTTGCTCTGCGCTTGTAATAAACCAGATAACTCAATTTATGGCACTAAAACGGCTGTGTGTCGTCTTCTATGATGCTGTAGTTATATCAAGTAGAGTTACGATGATCACCTCGGGTGCGGTTAATAGCGGCCGTCCTCGTGTGGGTTGCGCACTCCTACAATGGCCTGATACGCGCTCTGAGTTATTGTTCTCTATAATTATGTCTCAAACTGCAGGTAAACTACGTAATTGTCATATCACCTGACCAGCTTACCTAGTCAATCACAGCGGCCGTGATTAATTTAGTACCACATAAAATACGTGCGCTCTATCTGAAGTGGAAATACAGCTGCCCACATTTTTTTGGAACTTTATATTTTATTCAGTCGTTCATTTGGTGAATACATTTTATATAAAAAATATACAGTGGTCCGCTGACGAGGGAACTTATTCTTTAATAACGCGACAAGTAACAAGTCTATTGAGGGTGAGGGCGCATTTGTCTAGCTCATTTCAACCAGACTCGCATTACGCGACAGACAAGATCTTCGAATAGAAAAGTATGAAAAGCGTTGCCAACGCTTTAATTCCACACAACAGCATTTTTCCTCTCAAAGCGTATCCGTGGTATTGAATAATAAAAATACGTTCATTTAAATATACATATCAAAGATACGATTCAGATTTGCCAAATTGGATGTATCGGTCGATTGCGACGGGATTGTGGCGGCAAGATAAATACGGGTGGCTTACTTGTGCGATATTATTAATACATGTTTACTCTGTGTTCCGATTTTGAAATCATTTCCATCCCTCAGTTTAAATTTATACCAATTTGGCAGCATAATTCATATACCGATTACGATTATTAAGTATTCATTTATGTAGGTACAACTGTTTATCTTTGGTAACAGTTTGTTTATACAATAAAAACAAATTTACGTTCATTTGCGTTGTTATTTACAACAACAACAAAAACTTGTTTCTTCTTTTTCTGTAATAAATCAGATTACGTTTTACCTGTGACGTCGAGGCATCCATCAAACAGGCAGTGCTGTACAGAATTATAAGTAAATTACCCAGTTGGAACATAACAATAGAACGTGACGTAGAAATATCACCTGGTACTCCGGGTAGCCGGCGAGCAGGGCCGCCCATCTCCCAGCTCGATAACAAATTGGAAACTGGATAAACGAGGTAATAGTAAATAAAATACATCTCAGCCAATTTCATTATTGACAGTTCATATCGTTGCAGCCACACGTGCCTTTTAAAGCTTAGAGTGGGTTTATCGGAACAGATGATACTTTTAGATATTGGGATCGGGATGAGTACCGGTGTGGGGATGTCATATGTTCAGTAACGTAATTTTATTAGAGGTTGATATTTCAGTTTAGATGTTGCAGCCTTTATTATTTGTTGTGAACTCAATTTGCAAAACACAATATTCTATTTAAGGCTTTTCGGGAGCTTTCACCTG
This sequence comes from Agrotis puta, assembly GCA_943136025.2. Taxonomy (NCBI): domain Eukaryota; kingdom Metazoa; phylum Arthropoda; class Insecta; order Lepidoptera; family Noctuidae; genus Agrotis; species Agrotis puta. Next base: position 5,859,323 of record OW964168.2, read on the forward strand.
TTATGTAACAATTCAAGATTTGATTTGGTACAGAAACAAGTGATTGTTACATGTTGTGTCGCTACAAGATACGCAGTGTAATATTCGGTTCTCTTGATTCACTGTTGTGAATTTAAACTCTTTTATTACAACCTTGTAGATGTAATAAATAAAAACAAAACCAAGTATGTATTTCAAAGTCATTTGCATTTTATATCCATTCTAGCTCATAGTATAACATTAAAACCAACAGAACGAACGCGCACAACAAACAATTGCATCTTCTATTGTCTACCTACTTCAGACAAAACGTATCGCAATGTTACAGTACACAGACCAGGATTGTAGGAAGTAAGTGGCCTGTTACGAGTTGCAACGTTTACCACGTTTACCACAATTAGTGCCTGTGTGCGTCCGCCAGTGTACTGTATAAAAGCGATTACACTAACAGTAAGACGGAAGCGGTTGGCTGCAGAATTACGGTCTTCTAAAATCGTTCATAGCTACCCGGTTTGGCTGGCTCCCTAGGGATCGCAGAAATATGGAATTGGTCGCATAAGGCAGAAATGTAGACAGAAATCGGTATGGCAAAAGGAGAATAAAGTTCGAAGAATGTTTTATAAAATATTCATCGAGTTACTTTCCTAGGACAAAAACATTTAAAATACAAAATAAAGTTATTAAGCACTTATTCGTAAACTTTCCTTTAAGTGCATTACCGAGCCGGCTTCTAGACTAACTGAATATGACCGAGTACTTGTATTTTACTTGGAGTTACTGCCTCTCTGACATCAAAATCATCTTAGTGTTGGGTATGGTAACTTTGAAAGAAAGCTCACCCCTTTTGGTAGTGACATCACTACTAAAGGGTGTGAGATTTCTCTGAAGCTGACTGTACAGCGATACCTTTTTTTATTTATAGATAGGTTCGCGTTTGACCTCTATCTCGCCTGATGGTAAGCCATGATGGGGTCGACGGTGAAGCACGCTTGCCTAGGAGAAGAATTCACTCTTAACCTCTTGTTATTATTAGTTGTTTAGGCTTTCAGGCCAATGGCTTCTGGCATGAATTTTCGCCGCAAGGTTGCCTTCTTATCGGTCTATACGCTGTACCTACTTCGGGGTGTGCGCATGCACTCTACGACCTCATCCCTCCGGCTCCCTTCTACCATCGGCCATCTAGACGTACTGCTAATTATTGTCATCCATACTTAATTGTCTTTCCACCTATTCGCACTAAGTACTTCCAATCTTCCTTCATAATGCGTACGGCAAAAGAGTTTGTATTACTACCTGAGTCTGTGTTCACTTCCCGAATCTCCTTAAAGTTGGAGTGAACAGTCTTCTTCTGGGTAATCTCACTCCATATTAGGCTCTATTTCTTTCACCATTGTTCTAGAGTTAAGAGCAAAACCATCTTCATAAAAAAGTAAGTTTCCAGGGTTTTAAATCTGGCAGGACCAGGTCAGAGCGTGGACTTCACCATATGTTCCCTTCCAGCTTTATGTTGATATTAAACACAAAGTACTTGCATGGGACGAACTGGGAATGGGACTAATTGCAAATGGGACCAACCGCGAAGGGGATCAACCGCGAATGGGACCAACTGCGAAAAGGACGAACCGCGAATGGGAATAAGTTCAAATTGGACGAAGTATTTATGTGATCTACTGAGATCACAGGTCGAATTGCTTAAGGGCAATGATGGCAAGTGCTCCTAATCCAATGTAACGAATGTCAAAGATGTATGTACAAATGACAGGTGGTATAAACAGATTAAAAATCATATCAGATGTAGTTAATATGCTCACTAATGTGAAAATGATTGATAATAATTATAATTAAAGCCGCCGACCAAATTGATTGGCGTCAACTGCTAAATTGGAACGCGAGAAGCCAAATCAATAGCTATAGATTCCAATTTTGACTGTAATCTGCAGGGATTAACGTCTATCCCGCTTAGCTCTAATAATATCTGTATCTGTTTCTATATATACATTATACATAGTATAAATGAAGCTTTTTGTGTCATTCTATGTGGTCACCATTTTCCTCCTAAATACAATGTATTTTGATGCGCTTTCAGATTTAGAGTATTTTTTTTGGAAATGTTTTGTATTTGTAATAATGTATTGTAATTGGGTTTGAATATTTATTCTACACTACTAAAATTATATACAAACTATAAATTAGAGAATTAAATAAAAAAGGCTTAGGTGTTACAACATTACATTTGTCTTAAGGTGCGTCTAATTTTATGAATTTTGTCTGAATTAAACGAAATTATTACTTTTTAATTAAATTATACACGGCTATAACAGTTCCGGCCAGCTCATAAACATCTTCAATATTTCCGGGCATCAATAACATTTTAACGTAGTATATCTCGGCAATATGTCCGAACCAGCATGGTTCATACATTTTGTCATACGGCCAGACCAAGAATCCGTGGCTATATGGCCGGGCCACATTCAAAATGTTGTCATATATAGTGTTTAGTCTGGCTGCAATTGCTGGAAATTATATTGCAACAAAATTATTGCCCGTTAAGACGCACCTTTACGTATAATAAACAAAAACTGTTTTATAAAAACGTAAGTTCTGTGGAATGAAGAGACAGGGCGTTTTTGCACTTTCGCGTAAACATACATATCCATGGTAACGACCTTGATCTTTGTTATTTTGACGGATTCAAACGATTTATTGTTAAAATGGGTCATGGTACAACTTTGCCGACTGTACATAACTTAGATTAGGGAATCTCGATGGTTTGACAAGTCGCCATTGCACCCGCGCGAAATAGGGTCGGCTCGATAATTGAACCAATAAATTGTACTTATTGGTTGTTGCCGTTTATTTATTAGGTAGTGTCTTTACTGTATTGTATTTAGTAAAGTAGTAATGGGTCCAATCATTTGCCCAATTAGTTAGGCCAGTAAGATTTAGTGTGAAATTAGGACGCTCCATGACCTTTGGGAGATGCCAATTCGACATAATCATACGCGTATTAGTGGGAAACTAAGGCACACTAATAAGTAGATTATTACGTAGTAACTTGGAATAATATGTTTCTAGTGAGCCTTTATTATATAATTTTAGATAGAACCTTGTCCAATCCTCAGTAATACTGTCATCAATGTCAAAAAATATTAAGTTTTTCCACCAAAGATGTCGTCATTTCAAACTTCTGAAAGTATATTTCAAGACCCCACTGTTGAAAGTTGCAAATTGACTGATATTACTTTAGAAGTTCAAGACATTTACATCTAGAAAAATAGAACAAAGTCATTCAAAGTCCTTTTTTGTTCAAGAACTCGAAACGAAACCGCGTAGCGCTACGCCGTAGACCCTCTACGAGTAGGTGGCAAAATAAACTATTTCTATTACAAAGTACACAAAAATATATTTGTTCAGGGTTAGATATTGACGAAAACTTACGGCGACTCTATTTTTCTTATAGTTAGACTAACGGTATGTTTTTCTGCAAGTAGACACAAAAGAAAGAATGGCTCACCGTCTACATTTTATATTTGGTCTAGATTTGTTAGTTATCAAAGAAAGGATGTTCTAAAATAACGTTAGATTTTTCAGTAATAAAAATGTAGTTCCAGAAAAATATATACTTCAAAAACCATTAAGATAAACCTTAGCCTTTGCAAATACCGAAAGAAGTAGAGATTGTTTTAATCCAATATTTATTCAATAAAAGTGATTAGTAGGTATTTGCTCCTGTAAATTCTTTTGCGAAAAAAATAATATCGCGGGGTTTAAGGTAACGTAACCCGGCTTATGAATAATGTAACAGGAGCACCTCCAGTCTAAGCACTTAAAAGGTTCAAATGAAAAAGACGCGAAGTTTGCATTGCTATAGAATGTTTTTTCTTTAAAATTAATAAATACTCTGTGAGCTTGATTTCAAAATACTTTCAATGTTATTCATTGGCATACCATTCATGTATGATTGTGAATTTATATAAAGTATTTATTTGAGTTATTTTATCAATAAAAATTCTTTGAAATTTTGATTTTGTTACGTATAGTATATTTATTTTAAATCGATTGCAAATAAATATGTAACTATAGAAATACCAATAATCCACAATCATAGATTCTGCAATCAGATTGATAGAACAAAGTATTTTGATGCTGCCGATGCCGGTGTAACGTTCTTTAAAATACTCAAATTAAGAGGAACAGCGGAACGTTCACGTTTTACATGTAACTCGAGACTTAGCAGAGCGGAGCACGAAACACGAAAGCGAGGCAGACATAAAAGGAATCGCAGGTAACGAGAGGACAGCACTGCAAGACGAGTCGAGTCGGTTACGGCACGTTACGGTCCATTATACCATCGTGCAGACTCAGGAAGTTATTACGAGTAATGTAGTGCCGTCGGTACGCGGCGCTTTTTGTCAAGCACACAAAAGAAACTCACCAGATAGTTTCATAGTATGATTCTCTGAATATACTTTGATTCTCTGAATACGCAAAAATTTAAATTTCTAAACTATTTGTCAGAGTTACTGTAAAAGTTTTTGTACTGTGTTTTTAGTTATGGCAACAAAACGTACTTAGTCTTATATTATTGATAGTTTTAACTTTAAGTTAAGTCATAGTTTTTAACTAATAATATCTTTATTACTGTTTTTTTTTTTTTTTTGTTCATGTGGTGTTTACCTATAAATAATTGTTGCACTGTGTAAAGTTTTAATTCATGTTTAGTTTTGTAAGAAGATAAGTGTATACAATTGTTGGTAGACCTAATAAATAAAATAAAAAATAAATAAATAAAATAGTAACAAACATCCAAAGCGCCCGGCGCCCCGCGAAATGAAATAATAATGAAGTATCTTTGTCTGTTATTCGTGACTAGAGACCTTGTCTAATTAGGGTTGCGTCATAACCAGCGCACCCTGAAATATTACATCTTTGTGGTTGAACAACATGTTGTCGGCGTAATCGTAAACGGCCCTTTTAAGTCACTCACTACGGTACTATGTTTGTTATGGTATAGTTTTGCTTTATGTTTCATGTTAATTTTGAAGAGGTTAGGTTACATAAACATCATATTATGTATAGTTATTTTGGTATGTATTCGCAGTTTGTACCAGAAATATAATGAACGATTTTCTCCTACCTTAACCTTTTCAGTTTTAACTAAAAAAATCTTTTTTGTTTTCAATCCACGTTTCAGGAGAGCATAGAATATATAAACTTTTGAAGTGAAAACTTCTTTAGCGGCGTTGAGCACTTTTCTGTAATGGGTATAAAAATCTTAAACTCGCGTCAGGACACGTGACCCTGACCGAAAAAGCGTAGGACGGCGCAGGGCGCTTGCGTGAATGTTCGTGTGACGTTGCTAGGTAACATTGTTTATAAAAGATGTACGTCACATTGGAAAATTATTGAAATAAAAAGTCAACCATTTTTGCGAGTTTTACTAAAATCTGTTCACAAGATACTTCCAACAATTACTATTCAAGTTTTCACTTCTGCCGGCACTCCCAGAGTGCAACCCGTCGTTTTTTTTTTGTCGGAATGTTCTAAAGGTTATCTGGGGAAAATAGGTCACACTTGTGCTTAGTAAGCGATGGTCTAGGATCCCGCATATATCAGTATGCGTGGTTTAACAGCGGTAACTCCTAACGCTGTGACAGCACACACCAGGTGTGTTGGCAGAGCATGAACTATTGCTTATTTCACAACAAGCGACACCAAATAAAAAGGCTATCGTTGAAGGCATTTACATGCAAGAATGTGCATAATTTTAAAGAAAAGTCCTAAGCGTAGCGCAGTATATAAAAAATAAGCGTCACATTTTGTATTACCTTTTAAAAGTCGTAGTCCCTTGTCAAGTGTGACGAAAATATTACCTGTGTATGAAATACATTTGCACAGGAGGAGATTGGCTGCCTGTGAAATGATCGTAAATTTCGATGTATAATGAGCTCATAAATCCGGAGCGCCGCTCGATATCTCCTGTGCTATCTACCTGGGCTGTGTACCTATAAACATTTTTTACATTCGTATTCCTGTTTACATATGCTGCTGGCTAAAAACTCTGTATATCAATTTCGCGAGGCAGTCGTGCGCCATATTCGATTGCTCTATGCTTCTGTGTTTGCTCTGTGAACTTTTCAAACTGCGTTTGATGAAGTTTGATAGTCACCCGGGGGTTTCACGCTCTGAGAATGTTGATTGCATGTAACGCATCACATCGTACATATGAACGAAATAACTATTAAAGTTGAATTGTAAGGATAAAGGATTTTCTGCATAGCGATAAAGAGAGCTTTCAAAGAGCCGTCCGCGTCATGGACACAGTCACTGCTAACATTCATGCCCTTGTCAAACAGACAGGCGAAAGCGAAGCGTTTCCGAAGCGATATCGAACCGAAGCGAGACGTCAGTCCGATAGTTCTGTCACGTTATCGGATCGCTTTCGCTTTTCTATGTGACTGGATTCAAAAATTCCATACATTACAAATAAAAACGTCACGCTTTGCATTCGTCACGCCTGTCTGTATGACAAAGGCTTTAGCCATTTGATGTTGAAGTTGTTGTATCTCTCAACTCGGCTTTAGCACTGAAATGCCTTTATAAGTTTTAAATAAAAAATAATATAAAATTCTCCTATTAGAGGATCGTCCGGAGGACACGGTGGAGCATACGGTGCAGGACTGCCCCGCTTGGGCAGAGCACCGCCGTGTCCTCACGACGGCGATAGGCGGAGACCTCTCGCGCCCGGCATTGGTCGAGGCCATGCTGCGGGGCGAGACGGAGTGGGAAGCGGTCGCCTCCTTCTGCGAAGCAGTCATGCTCGTGAAGGAGGAGGCGGGCCGCCTGAGGGAGAGGACAGCGTCCTCCCTCCACCCCAGCCGCAGTGGTAGACGCCCACGGCGTCGGACGTCTCAAGACGATCTCCGGCCACCGTAGGCGCGGGCACGCGGGCAGCAAGTAATGGGCGACTCGCTGTCCGACCATGGACCATGCCCGGGTCTACGGCGCGTTGTGTTCCACGCGCGCCTCAAAGAGTGTCAGCATAGTGACGGGGCCTGTAGAGGGCCAAAGCCTGCCGGGGTCGCGGGACCAAGGGATTACCGTGACCCCGGTACGTAAAGGGCTAGTGAAGAACACCGTGGATTTTAGTCAGTACAAGTCTGACAGTCCCTCCCGCCCTACCCTGGGTGGGAGGACTCATTTGATGATTTTACCACGATAAAAAAAAAATATTAGTATATGGAATTAATTAAAAACCTAACATGTATTTCTAATAAATCTGAAGCAAGCTTCGTGTTATTCTAAAACAAAGAAGCTTTGATTAATTTTAGGTATTTCGTTTTTCTATTTGGCAAAGTAACCGAAATAAGATATTCCAATAACAACCACTTTTGTACGTTTTCTTGCGCGACCGCATAAGTTATTCATTTTTCTGTTGTTATATAAGCAAAACATGTACCCCAGAAGATTTTCAACAAGGTAATTTAGCAGTTAGCCAGAGGCAAGGGCCTGTCTTTAGACCGAGGGAGACTTTCTCGTCTTGTTTGTAAATTGAAATAAATGTAACATAATATTTTGACAAAGAGATTGAACAATTAAAAGGGTTCGCAGGCTGTGTAGAAAAGAAAAACTAGATTAGTGTTATTTTAGAAATAAATTAATAGTTATTTCATTTTAAAGGCGGAGCAGAATGTATTTTCCCAAAAAAATAGTATATAGTTTTTTTCTAAGTTTGGAGGGTAGTAAGGAACTGTCTTTTTTTTTAAAACCTTCCCTCACACCATTAATTTCTTCAGTATCGTGGTTGTGTTTACAAACATAGAACCTTACATACAGAAACACCCAGACCCGGAACAACTCTTCTTAGGTCATAAAAATATTTGTTCCGTGCGGGGTTTGAACCCGCGACACGCTGCGGTGCAGTCGATCGCTGAGCCAATTCTGCAACCGTGTCGTTTTACTAATATTACAACACTAGCTTCCGCCCGCGACTCCGTCCGCGCGGATGTCGGTCTTCGCGTGGATGGTTTATTTCTCCATTTTGAGTAACTCTGACAATGACATCTTATAAATATCTATTGGACCCAAATACGGCTAAGCCTATAATAATTAAGGAGATTCGCGGTTCTACAGAACAACGTCTATGAATAAAACTGAAAAATAAGATTTTATTTCTACGTATTTTTCCAGGATAAAAAGTATCCCATTTTATTCCCAGGATAATAAGGTATAATTATATCAAGTTTCATCGAAATCGAACCGTTAGTTTTCACGTGATGTCTGCATATACAGACAGACAGACAAACATTTTTTTAATCACATATTTGGGTTTGGTATCGATCCAGCAACACCCCCCGCTATTTATTTTTTCAATATTTTCAATGTACAGAATTGACCCTTCTACAGATTTATTATATGTATAGATTACTACTACTTCGAAGTTATATGAAGTAGTAGCAACTAAAATGCATAAGTATACAAAGGGACGATTTCACATACTGTGTTCGTAAGCTGTCAGTATTGTCATTGTTTCCTAACACTGACATCATTTGTGGTGATTACGAAATCGGCCCTTACAAACCTGAACTTCTGCGGTGACATCTTCTGCTTAGCTGGTTGCGATCAGTTTTTATGGCGAACTTGGCACTACAGCAAACATGAAAACCAGAGTGACACGAAAAAAATAGAAGCTACATGAGCATTGCATGAAGTGTCACCGTAGTAAGACGAGCCTATTTGCGGGACTGTTGCGTCACACTTCCTTCTAAGAAAATCGTTGGCTGGGCTATCAAAAGCGAAAGTGGCTTGGGTTAAATCCAAAGTAGATGTGTTCCGGCCGAGCTTAGAGTTTGAATAAATCAGGAGGAGGCGGAGGTCGCAAGGTGAGTGCCGTCCTTCCCGCCGTCCGCCCCGTCGACCGCGGACAATATTGCATTTATATGAGTTCGTTATGCGTCCGGTCATTTGCTATACCTTTATCGAACCGTCACACTCTCTCCTCTATATAAAAAGATGACTATACAGCGATACTATAACTGAGACACGGCAATATGTTTTTTTGTTTAAAGTTTTGATAGCTTTTGCTCCACAATATGTAACAGAAAAGTATGGTTACCTTTCAGGGTGTGATTTAGATAATCAAAATTAAAAACAAAACCCGCTAGTCCATACATCAATACTTTTTTACTGTACTTCGATTTAAATATATGGGATACATTTTCCACTGTTTTTCACGATTTAGATGTTGATCCCATGGAGAAAGTTGTTCGGTTTAGTGTTCTAAATCATACACTGAAATACGACCACAATTTTCTGAGACATGATTTTTCAGAATTGATTTTATTAAAAATGCCATCATTTTGTAATAAGAAACCTAAAAATAATAGATTGCATAATTTTCACACTGGCTTAACATTTAAATATCACTATTTTTGTTTCGCAATACTACGATAAAAACATAGGTATGAGACTTTCTGGTGAACTACGGGAAAAAAAACCCGTTTTTAGCGTGGTAACATCATCGAGTCCTCCCACCCAGGGCAGGGCAGGAGGGACTGTCAGACTTTTACTGACTAAAATTCACGGTGTCCTTCAATAGCTCTTTACGTTCCGGGGTCACGTTCAAAATAAGTATAACTTCATTATTTAAAAATGCGTCCAACTGTGCGTTAAAAAAGGAAATGTCGTCTTTCGTTAATTTGTGTGTCCGGTAATGGTTACCCAAATAAACGTTTTTTCTTTCTTTCTTTCTTTCTTTCTTTAAAGACATCTATGTCATCTCCATACTTGGCCTTTTCTGTTAGTATCGGATATAAAGTGCTCAAGGTCTCGGTCAAGTGGCGTGAATAAATCATTATCTGTCGAGCCTTTTCCTAACAATTTATAGTTGGAGCCATCTTCATGAGAAATAAATATTGAGCTGCATTTGCTCAGAAATGAAGCCCGCAATAAACTGTTATTGGCATATTTGAACTATAAAGACTACCATTCACTGGGAATCGGGAAATTCCCCGGAAAAACTATACAACAGGAAAAAGAAAAACTTAAAAAAAAGTGATATTTTACCCTTTTTCGTACATAACAGGTAATAACATCGTCACAAAAAAATGCTCTTAAAATAAAAACTACTGAACCACTGAATGACCGATATACTACATCGAACAAAAAAGTTTTCAAAATCGGTTCACCCACCCAGTCATAAGTTATGAGGTAAAAATAAAATACAGTCGAATTGAGAACCTCTTCTTTTTTGAAGTCGGTTAAAAAGTGCTTTTAGGGTACGATCGACGGTAAGACCCCTCTTTGAGGAGTGGCTGGATAGGCGTCACGGCGTCCTTACCTTCCGCATGACTCAGGTCCTCACCGGACACGGAAGTTTCGGGAGGTTCCTGTGTCTGATAAGGAGGGAAGAAACGCCTGGGTGTCACCACTGCGAGGATCGTCCGGAGGACACGGTGGAGCATACGGTGCAGGACTGCCCCGCTTGGGCAGAGCACCGCCGTGTCCTCACGACGGCGATAGGCGGAGACCTCTCGCGCCCGGCATTGGTCGAGGCCATGCTGCGGGGCGAGACGGAGTGGGAAGCGGTCGCCTCCTTCTGCGAAGCAGTCATGCTCGCGAAGGAGGAGGCGGGCCGCGTGAGGGAGAGAACATCGGCCGCCCTCCACCCCAGCCGCAGTGGTAGACGCCTACGGCGTCGGACGTCGCAAGATGATCTCCGGCCACCGTAGGCGCGCGGCATGCGGGCGGCGAGTACGAGCGACTCGCAGCCTGACCATGGACCATGCCCGGGTCGACGGCGCGTTGTGTTCCACGCGCGCCTCAAAGAGTGTCAGCATATTGACGGGGCCTGTAGAGGGCCAAAGCCTGCCGGGGTCGCGGGACCAAGGGATTACCGTGACCCTGGTACGTAAAGGGCTAGTGAAGAACACCGTGGATTTTAGTCAGTACAAGTCTGACAGTCCCTCCCGCCCTGCCCTGGGTGGGAGGACTCATTTGATGATTTTACCACGATAAAAAAAAAGGGTACGATCGACGAACTTATTTTATACATATAATGAATATTAAAGTTCCCGTTTACGTCATCGTGGAAACTAGAGTCCGCGCCATGACTAAAATCCTTTTTACGCGATGCTAGTATCCCTGTCATTACGTCAAATTGCATAAAAAAATGTACTACATTTTCTAAGAATTTTCCGCAGGATTTCAGTCGTGTCGCGAGTTTTAGTACTAGAGTCTCAGTGCGACTGCCATTATTTAGTTAAAGGCTCTTCGATTACAATATTCTGTATCGGTCAAGAACTCTCAGAAAAATTGTACCTACACTATGGCCATATCTACAAAAAAAACTCTTTGCGGTAATAGAATTTGCGACTCATTAGAGCCACCAAACTTGGACAATAACGCATTGTCTCTGTGGTAAGCGGTTTCATCCCCATCTCAACCCCTTTCAAGCCGTCTATCGAAATTCCATCCGCAGTATTTGCCTTCGCAAGATATTTAATTAATCTATAAACATCTTTTTGCCATATTCTGGGCACTAATGGAAATGTCGAAGAAGCCCAAGAAGGACTGTAATTTAAAATAAAAAGCAATGGTATATAATATGTTAACGGAAATGTATGTAATCGTCATTGTAAACTATTCTTTTTTTTATTGTGGTAAAATCATCAAATGAGGCCTCCCACCCAGGGCAGAGCGGGAGGGACTGTCAGAGTCGTACTGACTAAAATCCACGGTGTCCTTCAATAGCCCTTCCGTCCCGCGACCCCGGCAGGCTTTGGCCCTCTAGAGGGGGGTCCAGTCACTGTGCTGACACTCTTTGAGGCGCGCGTAGAACACAAAGCGCCGCCGACCCGGGCATGGTCCATGGTCGGACAGCGAATCGCCCTTTACTCGCTGCCCGCATGCCCGCGCTTACGGTAGCCGGAGATCGTCTGGTGACGTCCGACGCCGTGGGCGTCTAAAACTGCGGCTGGGGTGGAGGGAGGACGCTGTCCTCTCCCTCACGCGGCCCGCCTCCTCCTTCACTGACTGTATAATATCTAGGAAATGTATGAACTAAAATCATCCCGAAATGTGTGCAACCTAACCAAAGCGAACCTTTATATCTACTTTCAAAGGCACCAACAACTCTTGAGCACCCTGAGGTTCGATTTGGCTAGGTTCCTTTAAACCTTGCACGGGGAAATAGGAGCTTCACACAGCGGGGCTCCCTTTACCTTTACACGCAAAACACTTTTTTTTTACATTTCCTAAATAACTTCGGAATTATATCCATTTCCTGGATATCAAACATTTTCGGTAACATATATTTTATGGCAACCTCAATTTAATTTATACCATAATAATAGAGAGATATACCTGATAATGTATGGAGGAACCGCAACGTCACCAAAGCCACGAAAACCCGGCTCATACAGGCACTGGTGTTCCCCATATTTCTATACGCAGCCGAGACCTGGACGCTGAGGGAATTTGAGAAAAGTAAAATAGACGCTCTGGAAATGTGGTGCTGGAGAAAAATGCTTGGAGTATCCTGAACTTCGAACTCTTCTCTTCGACAGAATTTCGTACCAACATATCCATTCTTCAAGAGCCCGGTATCAAGCAGCGTCTATCAGCTATGGTCCAGACTCGAATACTTCAGTTCTTTTGTCACGTGTCCCGGAGAGACAACGTCTCTATTGAGCGGCTTGTTGTCCAGGGGAAAGTGGAAGGCACGAGACCAACCGGCAGGTCACCCATGCGATGGACTGACCAGATCAAGTCTGCAGTAGGTGGTCCTGTCAAGAGTGAACCGACGAAGAAGAAGAGGTGATTTATTCTCGTCACTGACGGAGTTGTGTATATCCAGCTGTATGAACGTAAACTATTGAAAAACTATATAATATGTAACAATGTCACTTCGTAAGAAAGAAAGGGAGTTATTAATTGGTAAGGGACTAGCGTGTCAATCAATCAATTACCACTTATTTTGATTTAAAATCAGATTATCGAGGACACACGGCCCCTGTCCTACATAAATTCAATCTTTTGATTAAATCTTTAGTTTATCGCGTCACGAGACGTCCCTAGTTCAAATTCTAATGTTTAATAAAACGCAACCCTTCCCTCCTTTTTCGCACAATCTCTGAAATGTGGGTTTTGTACTTTGGAAAAACAGAACAATCAAATAGCAGAGTTCGTAATTTAGCATAACAATTCAAGCAGCTTAAACAGGCACATATAGGTATTCCAATAATAAGCTGTCCCTGTAGGCAAGCCGCAACCGTTAAGCCTTTGTCATACAGACAGGCGTGGCGAATGCGAAGCGAGGTGTTTTTATTTGTAATGTATGAAATTGTTTGAATCCAGTCACATAGAGAAGCGAAAGCGACCCGATAGCGTGACCGAACTGATGCGAAGGCGTGGAGAAAGGCGTATTTGCTCTGTTTGACGTCGTTCATAAAAAGCCAGCTAACACAACTGCCACGCCTCAGTTCGCTGCACCCAGTTTGATGTCTCGTATCGGTTCGTTATCGTTTCGGACTCGGTCCGGTTCGCTATCGCCTGTCTGTTTGACTAAGGCTTTAAACGTAAACGCTCAGGAGTCTTTCATGAATGTTCAACTTTAAATACGCTATTGTTCATAGTTGCAAATGTATTTGAGACTACTGAGCGTCAACGAATGGAACGCACGAAAACGCTCTGTTATCTTTCACAAATTGTCAACTTTATACGCTATTGTTTATAGTTGAAAATGTATTTGAGACTACTGAGCGTTAACGTTTATCGCTCGCAGTTTTTCTACGGGGTTAGCTATGCAAAATTTAATGAAAAAACCTACACTTTTATAGAGAACTGAATTATACAGGATGTCTTTCTTGCTTCCTAACCCAATAGCTCGGGTGAAAATATTTCCTTTCATAAAGTGTAGGCTGTTTGCGTCGAACCGACATCTGCCATTCGGGAACGATGTGCTGTAAGCTTCTTTTTGTATTGCAAGTGGTTTACTATATTTTTTCTGAACTCTATTCTAGGTAAAGTGCTTGTTCTATACACAAAAAATAGTAAAATACTTTTGCCGTACCCTTTCTATGCGGGAGAATTTACCTCACAATGTTATCAAGACCCTTTTCCACATTATTGTGCTCGAAATATGTTGGTAGTGATTTGTGTTATAAAATATTATCAGGCACCGAGAGCGCGGTGTGTTCTGCCGTTTGATACGCCTCGGTGACATTACAAGATCGTAAAGTAAAAACGACTGTGTCTATATTACAGCGTGCGATGAGATTTCGAATGGCGGTCATGAAGTAAAGGCGCCGGTGGGTGTACCTAGTAGCACCTGCGTCTCGAGTTAATATATAAAATGTGAACGTACAGATACAAGATCTCATTAAAACTTTACTAAAATTTATTCTGTTACCATCTCACACAGAGTTATCAAGGAATTCGCCATTTCTCTCTCTTTCTTTCTGCGCACTGAAATTTTCAATTTACATACTTATGAAAGGTTTCATAACAAAAATCCGAGTACAAAACCGGTCGCCTCGGAAAATCCCTTTTGTTGCTGCGGCGGAACGACGCGATTTTCCTCGAGTAAAAAGTGAAGTTTTTAGTTAGAATAGTGCCTATAGACTACGAACGCTTCAATGTATCCTAAATTCAAAGTATAGTTCTAGCTAGTACCGAATGTATACGAGGAAAACTCAACACGACAGATGTTTACACAACCGAGGCCGTAAAAAGTATTTGCCAAATAAATGCACAAACACTAAACTTGACACGGACTGTCCACTATCCGGCTGATTATTGTCGCATTGACGCACCGAGGCCTGTATTTCCGCAAAATTTCTATTTTTGTTGACAATAACTCTCCGCTATACGCGATGGATTCATATGCACGACTGGTACGACTGCGTCATCATAAAAAAATATAAAAGTGTAACCGCGAGACCGCAATGGATTACGTTTGAATAAAAATTAAATATTCAATAATAAACGGATTACAACTTATCATTCAATGTAATCAGGGTTCCTCATAACTTCTTTTTTGGGTAACTTTTGGATATTTGATTCTTTTTGGGTCGAGGGTTTGGTAGGGTTGGATGAATCACAACGGATTAGCTAGACTGTATGGTATTATGTTTCTCAGAGGTCCCGGGGTCAATACTCTTTTTGTCATGTACGAATTTAATAATTTTCAGCTCTGATGGATATTTGAAAATCACATTACTGCTACATTCAGTGATTTTTACTCAATTTTAAGGTCGTCAGCAGTTTGATGGATCGTAAAGATGTATTACAATCGCAAATTTTGAGTTAAGTAGATTTGGTGACACTTTCGTGGTTAATAGATCGTCGTAACCCTCATTTATGCCTGTCTGGCATCGCTCCGCGGTCATGACTCAAGGTTTGTACCTCTTACAGACTTGTTACAGTTACAGGTGGCCAACTTTGAGTACTGATTGATTAATATATTTAGAATTGTAATTCATCTTGCTCCCATTAAATCTTAGGCGAATCAGAGCTTTTCAAATTCACTTCACTACTGACTACAGAGAAGAGCTGAGTATGTCATATAAACAAACTGGAAATGGGCTATTTTCCGAAAAGGATTATCTACTATTTTTCTGTGTAATATTTCCCAAAATTCCCAAGTCGTAATAATCGAGCTGCGACATTGCTAATTCCCCATGGCTTTGATCCAGGCAAATTCTGAAAGTTGGTATGTTCCCTCATTATTCTCGGCTCAGACCTCCCTTAGGAATCAGGAATACGGTAACTTTTCCCTAACTCGTTGTCTCGTTATGTTAATCTCTAGCGGGAGGGCGTTTATTATAATTGCGCATTGACCGCGATGTCCCCCTGACCTCTACTATGTTCTACAATTTCAACTATGTCATAATCATGAATAATTTAATTGTCACAGTATTTGATGCCGCTTAGACTCGTCATTGTGCCCCGAGAACCGCTGAAATTCTATTATTGAATTTTTGAACTCTTGCAAATTGAAAAACTTTGATAAGACTTAGTTCATGAATGTAAAATTGTGATTCAATAATTTTCTTTTGTAAATTCTTTTTGGACGGCACAAATCAGCAAAGTTACTCACAAGTCTTGTTCAGCTGTTTTAGTATTTTCACGATGTCACGTAAACACATCAATCAAGGCATAAAAAAACTTTGAATATTAGTTTGCAAAAACTAATTATTTTGTGGACCAAGTGGTCTGGCGCTACAGTATGAAATAGTTTAAATGCCAGTCTGAAGTCAAATACATCACATCCGATCGTTAGTGTGATGGAAAAATCTGTCACACCAAATTGCATACAAATAGTCTGAAATATGAGTCTACGTGCATAAATTATACGTACAATAATGTTCATAGGGAATTTTTCGACAGAAAATGTTCAGCCGGAGGAATTACTTACGAACATCCAGCTAAATCACTTACCTTGCAAGGTAAGCATTGAGCGCGATATGTTTTTATCCAGTTCGTGAACAACATATCTGATAAAGGCTTATTGATTTAAGTATTCGCGTGGGTGAGCCTGTTTGTGGCTTGACTTAATAATAATACAAAGGAAAACTGATGAAAGGAAAGAGGACAGCCGCGGTATACACGGTCAGTTAAGCATTTGTTACCTATTGATTTTTATTATTACAAGCCAAGTCAAAAACTATGTCAGGTAAAAGCCATTTCTGCTCCGTTTTGTATAGATGACAAATTAAGATGAAACGGAAACATCACATCCTAAATCCCATAAATACACGAACAATTGCGCAGTGGCTGAGCAATTGGACTGCTGCGCTGCGTGTCGCGGGTTCGATTCCCGCCCGGAACAAATATTAGTATGATCTAAAAGTCATTGTTTGGGCAGGTCGGGTCTAGGCGTTTGTGTATGTGACTTTATATGTTTGTAAACGCACCCACGATACAGGAGAAATTCCTACTATGGGGCACCGTTTAAAAAAAAAAAGTTAAACGATCATAAGGTTGAGAATTGTCTTCGTAGGCTTTGTCTTTCATTGAATGAACCTGTCACAAAGATAAACAGATTAGTACAAAATAAAAGTTGATATTTTCTCTCAGATAGTTATTTCTGTCGCCCCTTTTGGAGCACTGTCTACTCAAAGAGATGGATTATTTTAACAGAGTTTGAGGCAGATCTTGGAATTGTGAAGAATATTATATTATTCGTGATGAATGGTACATATTTACTCAGGAGGCAATGTTGTTTTTAATCAAACGTAACTTATTATCTTGTTTAAAACATCGGGTCGTTCGCTAAACACATTATTATGTTTATTTATTCACGGGTGCAGAGGTGCGGAAAGGTCTCGACTATGTTTGACTGTGGCGATTTATTTAACGAGTGGCTTTATTTGTTTGCGACGCTGTCGGTCGACGTCGGCGTGCCCTTCTAATGCTACCCCATTAACTTCATGCCCACTGTAAATTACAGCACTTTCAACTTTATCACTTAGCTGCTAAGGTCTACGTAGAGTGTCTCTGAGCTGTCTTTGTCTACGTCGTCTTTGCTTAATTAATGACTTAATAGTGGCTTCGTCATGTGTGCACGCCAAGTGATGTATAGTGTTAACTCAAGTTTCTGCCACATCAGCTCAGTCTAAAATACAATGATGGGTAATTAGTTACCGCCACTAATTTGCTGAATTAACTAAAACGTAATCAAATTTCATATTCTAAAGTACTTTTGTGTTTACTTAAATATAACAGTTACGTAAGAGGAATACAAAGACAAAACCTTCCGCTCCGTCTGTTGTTAATGTTTAACTTTAGGAATTTTAATAGCTACAGCAGTATGAAAACAACTAAGAAAGTAATTAGGGAGAAAGTTAACAAAATATTATCATAATAAGTAAGTACGTGTTTTCTGTAATTATGTTTATTCAAAACATGGGTTGAGGCGTGTACGCGGGGAAATAATAATATGATGTCAAGTCTCGCCCGGACATTAGCTTTTCATGTTTCGTTGTGTTCATAAAGGATAAATCGTGGGAGAGTGGGGCCGTTTTCAGCGGGCGGTAGACAATAACCTAACGTATTTGTCCGCTGTTCAAAATATTAACAGAAATAATTCCATTGCGTCATTTCCTTTCATTCTTGGCATGTGTCACCCTCAGATCATAGAAACAGGGTCGTGTCAAAATATATTTGGGTTAAACATATTAGTCTGACACTGAGTCTTATATCTTATTTATAATACTTCTTTGTTGAAAGATGTACAGGTACACGTTACATGGTTTATTTAGCTAATTAACTTTCTGCGTATGACGAATAAATAGTCTTTGAGCTAAAATACTAGTAATTCAAGTGTAGGCATAGTCGGGGAGGCAAATTCACAGGCGGTCTGATATTTTGCTAATTGATTTAGGTTTTCCCAAGAGCATCTACCTACACTGTGCTGATAAAAACTGAAAGCTAAAGTATAAATAGTACCTAAGTGTAAAAAAAAAACAGGTGTCGACATTATCAAATTAATTCTTTAATTGTATGTTTTAATAATTTTAAAATTAATAAATTTATGTCATGATAAGAAAAACATAAGTAGGTAATAGGTAATTGTTAATTGTTTTGTTCTTTGAACTCGCATTAAACATAACTTTTTATTCCACCATAACTTTTGGAAGACTTGAAGCTTAAAGTTATCAACGGTAACATAGTTCTGTAAACCATTTCATTACAGGTTTTTCTTTTCTACTTGTTTTTCATTTTTCAATTCACTTCTGATAAGGCAAGCGTGTATTTTTAATTATTTGTTTTTTCTTTTATTAATACGTTGATCCTAACCTAAAAAGCTAAGATTAATTTTATAAGAAACACCATGTCATTTGTTGTTGAACAGTGCTGTATCACATTCAAATATCCAGGTAATATCACCACCAAAACCAGCAACGAAGAATTTACGTATCACAAAAAAACCGCCTCAGGGTATTCTTCAAAATCGTTTAACGAAACATAAATTGAAGCGGCTGAGAGCGTCACCGGCAAAACTCTTCAAATCTAATAACTTACCGCGGCTTCGTAGTGAAACCGCGACGGATTATACGGGATAAGTAGGAAAGGTACTACTTGTTGGTTGCAGTGGCGTATCGAGGCCGAATTTAGGAGGGGGCAAGACGCATCTGCGAGGCCCTTTTCTTTCAGGACCAAAAATATTACAACATTCGATGCTCGCGCGAGGCCCCCCCCTTCTAAGAGTCAAAGAGGCCTCGCAAAGCTGATGTCACTAACAATCACAATATTGGTATACACACATCAACAGAATCTAGGGATATCTTAATCGTAAATTATTTACGATTGTTTAGTTTAAAATCTTTTTAGTTTTCATAAAAAGTTTGTATACAGATTGATACCTCATTTATTCTATTTTCAAAATTTAAAGAATAAATATTAAAAAAAAAGAAAAAACAAAATACGGTGGCAAAATTGTTAGTGATTCGTTATGTTACGGAAAATTAAAATTGTTTTATTAATATTAATTAATGAACAGGGATTAGATTGGTATTCTTTTTTAATTTAACGTGTCGTGTGAGCTTTAGGAGTCATGTCACGTCGTCATTTGAGTCGAGATGAAATGTTACGAGCCGTGGTCATGCTATAAAATGGTGCTATTCAACGCTTCGTTGCTGAGGCCCTACACACCAGCCAAAACGTGATATCAAGGTTGTGGTCATGTTATCGCAGTATTGGGGATGTAGCTGAACGGCACACGGGTAGATATCGCGTTACTACGCAGAGACAGGATCGATTTTTCCAAATAATGCTAGAAGACAACCCAATATCACAGCGATGCAACTAGTACAAAGGCTCCAGGAGGACCACCAGCTGCTGGTAAGCGACCAAACCGTGCGAAGGAGGTTGCATGAAGTTGGTCTTCATGCTCGAAGACCGCTACGTGTTCCAGCATAGCGACGTGGCAATCGCGGTCGGCGGCTTTCGTGGGCTCGGGAGCATTTACCATGGAGTGACGAACAACGGTCTTTGGTGCTGTTCACCGACGAGTCCCGGTTTGGGTTTCATCTGGAATCACGAAGAACACGCGTTTGGAGAACTCCAGGGACAGTTAGCCGTCTAAGGCACCCTCAGGAGGTCCACTCATACCAAGGAGACAATCATGGTGTGGGCAGGAATTCGTCTTGGCGGACGAACCCAGCTCATTTGGATCCAAGGTAGCATGACTGCACAAAAATACCACGAGGAGGTAGTGGAGCCTGTTATTGACCCACACAGAATTCAAATGGGCCAGAAATTTCTACTCATCCACGATAATACTCCTTCCCATACGGCGCGGCCGGTGTCGACCGCTCTCCGAGACCACGATATTCAAGTTTTGGATTGGCTTGCACAGTCGCCCGACTTAAATCCTATCGAGCATGCCTGGGACATGTTACAACGAAAAGCTTTGAGAGATTTCCCGCCAAATTTGACGACACAACAACAACTTTACGACCACTTGCAAAGAACATGGGACCTCATACCGCAGCAAGACATTGACAATCTAACTTTAAGCATGAACAATCGATGTTGATGTGTAATTAATGTAAGAGGTGGCAAAACTGATTATTAATAATTAGATTTAATAAGATTTTTTAAATATTTCATTAAAATTAATAGCTTTATAAGAAGAAATGAAGTTTTTTACCATATTAATTTGCTACGGCGATTAAAATAATTAACATTTCTATTTAAAACAAGAAAATCACGAAATGTTTTTTATTTTTTACTGTACACCTTAAAATAACCTATCATTCTTCCATTTACTATATGAGAAAATTCTTCATAGATTTTTAGATATTTGATGAAATATAAAATATCCCTAGATTATGTTGATGTGTGTAGATGACTTGGGGAACCAAATCATCAATCAGCTTTGCGAGACCTCTTTGACTCTTTCAGTTTCCAGTTTTAAATAAAACGTTTATATGTCATCTTGAAACAAAGAGCCTCGCGCAAACAATGGAGGCGCTGGACCTAAATGTACCTAACAATTGGCGACATTAGCTTCTGAGAGACCTCTTTTGCCTTTGTCAAACAGACAGGCGAGTCCGAAGCGATAAAGAACCGATACGAGACGTCAGTCCGATAGTTCTGTCACGCTATCGGATCGCTTTCGCTTTTCTATGTGACTGGACATACATTACAAATAAAAACGCCACGCTTCGAATTCACGCCTGTATGTTTGACAAATGTTTTAGGGTCTTCCATTTACCAAGCATCGGACACCATAAGTAAACATAATATAGTTATATGGGTCATACCGATTTACTGTCGGGTAAGAAACTTGTGATCGCTGTTGTCAAGTTATTTTCCTTGGCCGCGAGGCCCCTTCAGGTGCGAAGCTGGGGGCTAGGGTCCGCTTCGCCCCCGCCTAGCTACGCCACTGGTTGGTTGCATTATAAAACGGATTGAACATTGAGCACAACTGTACTACCAATAACCTCCAACTTTGCAACAAACTTCGCAGTTTCCACTTTAAGATAGTATCTAGTAAAGGGAACAATATCAAGATATGATTCAAACAATTGAAAACTATGTTTCTTGGTTTGTATCCTCCTTTTTGGAACTTGAAAGTTAACCTGGGTATTGTGAGTCTAGGTTACCTATTGTTTAAGAACTATTTGATGTATTTTTAAGTAGAAATTAGGTAAGATCTTTGATTACACTTATATAATTTCAATTTTGATAAATTGTTGAACTGCTATAAAGCAGAACTTAAAAAAAAACGACGGTTTGCACTCTGGGAGAGCCGGCAGAAGTGAAAACTTGAATAGTAATAAACACACACGAACATTCGCGCAAGCGCCCTGCGCCGTCTTACGAATTTTCGATCAGGTCACGTGTCCTGACGCGAGTTTAAAATTTTTTACCCATTCCAAAAAAAGTGCACAACGCCGCTAAAGAAGTTTTCACTTCAAAAGTTTTCTGATGTGTTACTGTAATCCAATTTTTTTTAGCTGGCTTTGTAGATTTTAATTAGGATTTTCCAAGTAACAACCTAATAATCTTTTTTGATGTAAAGAAACCTTATCTAAATGAAGCCAATATTCATGTGAAATAATTTACATATACATACATGTTTAACTTGAACTTGCCTATACATATTTAATATTGAAACATATTCGGAGAAACTAATATTTCCACAAGTTTCTCAAAGAGGTTTACGTGTCAGTATTCGAGTCACGCCGGTGTATGTTTCCGTTTCAACGTTTATTGTAACTTATTTATTCCCTATATGAAGTTCTGAGAATCCGACAACTTCCCGCTCACCTGCGCTTGAGTGATGACACGGGAACCTCTGAGGATAATTGAATTATCCTTGCCAGCGATATTCCGGCCTCCAACGAGGGATCTAAACATGAATATATCTCCAATACCGCAGACCATGACAGACATTTCACCAGTACGAGCGGATCTCATAAAATACGTATCTTACGTTCACATATCTGAGAGAAAATAAAAATAGAAGATACGTTTATTCTATTATCATTTACGGAGGAGTATCAGTTTTAGATAGATATATTTGCGTAAATACAGTGTGTTTTGTAGAGAAAAGATTAACTTATTTGCGATTTACATGAACCATTAGCATTTAGCATAATCTGTAGACAACAATAAGTCTTCGGAAATGGTCTTATTAGAGAATGGCTATTACGTCACAGCACTTACAAGTAGTTTTCCTACTTCTTGGCTGGTTGATTTCGCTTCCAACGAACCATTTATCTTTGGCTGTGCGGTCCATTATGTTAACGACCGAGCAAATAGTTCCGGAAGGAATAACCTAACATAAAGGGAAATTAACTGACACTTTTCAGCATTTTGTTTTGGTTACGCAGTTACACATGGATTATAGTATGGTTTATTAGCTTTCAAATATGACACGACAAAGACATTGAGTCTAATTTTAGTTTTGTTTGCATGTAGCTTGCATCGCACTTCCTGCGTGTGTGTGTTTTTGCGGGTGGGAGCACCGTGCATCCTGCATCATTTGAGGAATTTAAAAATAATCACTGGCGATCCGCTTCGTCTTCGCACAAATGCAATTTTCAAATTACATCTAGCTAAATATAGGTAGGTGACAGTTTTTTTTTTAAATTTATTAAATAGTTTTTGGAGTTATCTACACATGTCTATACAAACAAACATAATATACAAATCTGCTTTTTTAGTATTAGTTTCGGGTATTCACAAGCAGTTTCGCACCGCTCTACGAATCACCCAGCGGTCTTTATAATTAAGTATCTGATGTAATAGTCATGTTTATGAATTAAAAACAAACCAACTTAAAACCTATTAATGCTCCCCTCATACGGACTGGTTCTGAGAACTACGTTTCTCTTCTGAACGATAAAAGGACCGCTTTCTATGAAGAGCCAAGTGAAGAGTCTTACTTTTGATTTCAAGAGATTTCATAACATTTAAAAAAAATATTTAAAGTTTTCTCAAGATTATTAAACAGTGGTCGTGGGACTCACGAATTACCGTGACCCGGTACGTAAAGGGCTATTGAAGGACACCGTGGATTTTAGTCAGTACGAGACTGACAGTCCCTCCCGCTCTGCCCTGGGTGGGAGGATTCATTTGATGATTTTACCACGTAAAAAAAATATTATTAATCAGTAGGTTTTAAAAAATAATAAGACATTCATCTCTATTAAAGGATAAGAATAACATGATAATTTTCGCACTTCTCGCATAAGCATACTTTTGCGGTCGGAAAGGGTGTTGCAATCTTCTATGCCTGCATTTGTCAGCGACGTTAAGGTGCTGATAAACTGGACCATTCACTTGTTATGAGTATTATTGCAAATGGTACCTTAGAAAAACACACGAGACGATACGAGACAACGAGCGTTTTAGCGAGCATTCTGGTGAGCTTTTTACCGAGTCTGATATCTACATAAAGAAAAAAAATGGACGACTAGAGCATTCGCTAGAAAGATCGTGAGAATGTTCGTAACGAATTTTGGCTCTATGCTTTTTGTTCAGTTCGAAAAAATTTAAAACGGCGAATGTTCGAAGTTCAGTTACAAGTGAATTTTCAAGTCTATCAGCACCTTTAAAATTATAAATATTCAAAATAGTACAGGATACCACGAATTTTACTTCACGCTGAGAGGTCTTTATAAATAATGGTCTGTTGCATGTTCTTATAAACAAACAAACCAATTTAAAAACTATAAATGCTGGCCTCATCCGGCGTGATTCTGAAAACTAAGTTCCTAGTTAACGATGAAAGGATCCTTTTCTATGAAGTGCTAAGAGTAAGCAGCTGTCTCCCTCTAAACTTCAAAAGGTAAGACAGAGCAAGATGTTGTGAAAACAGCTATCTTATTTATTTTTCTCTCGTTTCTCTATAATTTCTTACGCTGTCCTTATGTTTTGGCTCAACCGTTTCTCCGTTTAGATGTTCATTTAACCGACTTCTTTGGAATTTAAGACTTTTTAAGAGAAAAATTAAGTTTGTTTTCATTTTAAGTATCTAGTCGTTGGTTATTTTAGAAGGCACTTTATGAAATGAACCAGTTAAAACTGCGATTCTTTGTAACCACGGATATTTGACTCATTCATAGAGCTAAAATTTTTTTCACCATTGTTTTTATTTGCTCTTTATTTTAACGTGGTAAAATCATCAAATGAATCCTCCCACCCAGAGCAGAGTGGGAGGGACTGTCAGATTCGTACTGACTAAAATCTACGGCGTCCTTCAATAGACCTTTAGTCCGTCTTCTTTCCCTTGCTTTTATTTGATCTAAATAAAAATATCTAATAGTTTTATTAACGAACACGTCCAAACCAAGTTTTTGAAGAAGCTCAAAGGCTAATTCAAGAAAAATCAATCATGATAGTTTTTTTTTTTAATTTTTATTGCTCTATCTAATCTCTTATAATGCAGTTAACACTTATCTATAGTAAAATAAAGTTGATAACTAAAATTTAATATAAACATTATTATATTCCAATTTCATTAATATGTTATAAGCACAATTGTTATTATTAAAAAAGCGTTCAAGAACAAAACAAAAACAACTCAATTTGATTTTGATTGTAAACATGATTCCACTAAAAATAATGGGAACCTTCATAAATTGGCAATTTGTTTACATAACTGGCTATTATTACGTCGAATAAAAAACATTTATGATAAGTCAAAAAAAAAAACAAAGTTTGATTTATTCAAATGGTATTATTGAAAATTGACTCTCTCTTTGGTACAATTGCTACAAGTAAGTATGCATGACTTGTGGTTGATTCTCGGGCAAAATGTTATGAGTTTTCCTGACAGTCATTTTTGATATCACTGAGTCTGTATTCGAGTCCGATTGATGGTTATAAGCATGTCTTTTATTACCTACTAGCTTCCGGCCGTGACTCCGTCCGCGCGGATGTCGGTCTTCGCGTGGATGGTTTATTTCTCCATTTTGAGTAACTCTGACAATTACATCTTATAAATATCTTTTGGACCCAAATACGGCTAAGCCTATAATAATTAAGGAGATTCGCGGTTCTACAGAACAACGTCTATGAATAAAACTGAAAAATAAGATATTACGTATATTCCCAGGATAAAAAGTATCCTATTTTATGCCCAGGATAATAAGGTATAATTATACCAAGTTTCATCGAAATCGAACCGTTAGTTTTCACGTGATGCCTGCACATACAGACAGACAGACAGACAGACAAAATTTTTTTTAATCACATATTTGGGTTTGGTATTGATCCAGCAACACCCCCCGCTATTTATTTTTTCAATATTTTCAATGTACAGAATTGACCCTTCTACAGATTTATTATATGTATAGATATGGACCACATCCGTAAAAGGGTATTATAACTATCTAAGCACGAAATCCGTAGCTTCGGCCGACCTTCCACGCGTTCCTTATTCTTCATTACTTATGGACATTATACAAATTAAATAAAAATTGATGTCAACTGTTCTCCCGACATCCGATGTGCCTTTTTTTTGTAATCTACAAGCAATTAACAGGCTGTATACGATACGTTACAAGCGTGGTATTGTTAAGTGTAAACAAATAACATAAACAAAAAAGAAAAAATACAAAGCAATATTTGATTTCAACAGAATTCTTTATTCAAATCACATTGTAAAATGAGTGAAATGAAAAGAAAACAAACGGCCAGCTTCCGGGGTGAATGAATGAATGAATTTTGTGTCGTGTGTATTATTTTAACAATTATCACGAATATTAACGGGCGATCAAAACGTGCCGGGAACAAATTGTGTTGATTTATGACGGGGCCGCCACCCATGTCGCTTCGTTTGGAAATAGAATGCATGTGCTGCCACCGCAGACCGGATTTGGAGGTATTCCCGTTTGAGCAACTATTTCCAGAGCACCTATGTTAAGAGCAACTATTATATTCCCGTTTAAGCACCTATAAAAATTATGACGTTGCTTAATCGGGAACGAAAAATAGAATTCAAATCTATTCCCATTAGAGCACCTAGGGTTCGATAGCTTGTAGTGATGAGCCTGTATTATCTATATATATAAAAGGAGAACTGACTGACTAACATATCAACGTACAGCCGAAACTACTAGGGCTAGGAATGTGAAATTTTGCACACGGCTTCCTATTATAATGTAGGGGAGCACTAAGAAGGGGTTTTTGGAAATTTAACCTTTAAGGGGGTGAAAAGGGGGAATTAAGAAAGTACGTAACCCACGCGGACGAAGTCGCGGGCAAAGTGCTAGTTATCGATAAAAATGGCAATATATTTTATTACTTTTTTAAATTTAGGGCTAAGAAATTATTATTTATATCATATTCAGTCACCCGGTGACAACTGGGAAATAACAGTCTGGGAATACAATAGTTGCCCTTATCATAGGTGCCCTGAAAACAGTTGCTTAAACGGGAATACCTCCGGATTTGTTGTGGAACTAAAATGTTATAAGTTCGTATCTAACTTTTTTTTTGTTTATTAATTTGCCATTTTTAGCGACGGTTTTGGATCCTGGAACAGCTGTTAGCACTAATTCTATCTCGAACTAATAGAATTATTAAAAGTGTTGGTTTGCTTTTTTGTTAATGTTGCTGTAAAAAATTCGTGAATTACTGTTGGTGCGGTTTCCATTGGTTCACATGCGGTTGCGGATCGTTTTTTATTAATTAATAATTTAAAAAAAAAACGTTGCCCCTCACTAGCGTATTTCTCCCTGTATCGTGGGTGCGTTTACAAACATAGAAACTCACATACACAAACACCCAGCCCTGAAAAAATTACTTGCAGATCATACAAATATTTGTTCCGTGCGGGGATCGTATTTTGTTCGTAAGATTTTAAGCCCTTGGTATCTTAATTATTTAGTTTAGGAATGATAAGATTAGTACTAGATCCATCGATTCAGTTCTACTACTTAATTAATCAAATCCAGATGCTCGCCAAGTTAATTACAATTGTTTATCTTTTTATGTTTGTCTTCTATAATAACATTGCGGCTGAACTGTAAGATTTATTGTGTCTTCGGAGACGTAAGCCAGAAAAATAACGCAAATAAAACCATATCCACAATGCTATATACAATCGACTTTGAACTATGACCCGCCATAAACTTATTTTCTTACGAACATTCACATACAATTAGGTCTACATTCGCGTTAACATTCATATCCATTGTGACGACCTTGATCTTTGTTATTTTGACAGATTCAAATCATTTATTGTCAAAATGGGTCATGATTTAAAGTCGATTTTACTTACATGAGTACGTAGCATGTTAAAACGCTTTACACAAACTTTCACTTAGTGATTGAACGCATTGAAAAATTAAAGCCAAAGTTCGATTTTGGTCGTGGGACTCTCGAATTACCGTGACCCCGGTACGTAAAGAGCTAATGAAGGACACCGTGGATTTTAGTCAGTACGAGTCTGACAGTCCCTCCCGCTCTGCCCTGGGTGGGAGGACACATGTGATGATTTTAACAAGAAAAAAAAAAGTTCGATTTTTGATTGTTGATCTACAACTTGAAGGTCGGGAAAATTACTTATTTAGTACTGGGCCACTAATGCTTAATTTACATGCCACTTATAATAATTAATTTAGGCACAAGTTCAGGCGAGTAATGCGCGACTCGCTGTCCGACCATGGACCATGCCCGGGTCGACGGCGCGTTGTGTTCCACGCGCGCCTCAGAGTGTCAGCATAGTGCCGGGGCCTGTAGAGGGCCAAAGCCTGCCGGGGTCGCGGGACTAACGAATTACCGTGACCCCGGTACGTAAAGGGCTCTTGAAGGACACCGTGGATTTTAGTCAGTACAAGTCTGACAGTCCCTCCCGCCCTGGGTGGGAGGACTCATTTGATGATTTTGCCACGATAAAAAAAAGGGCACAAGTTCAGTCAATAATTAATTTATAAGACTCAAATATTCGACGGAACATTTTGGTACTTTCACAATGTGACAAATTCAAACGGTGTATACCAGTTTTGTGGTCGTTCATACATTTGTCCATAATTGGATTTTAATGTTATTTGCGAATCAATAAACGCCCACAACATGGTGGATAGATTAGATGGATGTGTAGGGTGACAAGAATGGATCAAGTAAGAAATGAGTCTATTTAAGAGGAAGTCTGAAAGAGGCGACATGTCGTGATGAAGAGGAATAACACTCACGTGACTAAGAGAGTGATCGGTATCAATGATGGCTGATAGATGAAGAGGAAGAGGAAGGCCTAACAAAATATAGATGAATTGTGTGAGGAGTGATATGAAAGAAAAAGAAGTAAATGATACTGTAAAGTGTCAGAGGAGAGGAAGAAAAATTCCTGTACTGACCGACTTCAACTAAAATTGGATAGTAAATATAAAGTATTACGGTATACAGATTACTTTACATTTAGATAATAA
This sequence comes from Agrotis puta, assembly GCA_943136025.2. Lineage (NCBI taxonomy): Eukaryota > Metazoa > Arthropoda > Insecta > Lepidoptera > Noctuidae > Agrotis > Agrotis puta. Next base: position 5,888,194 of record OW964168.2, read on the forward strand.
ATAAAGGAAAATCACTTATCTTAAAGTACTCAAAGAAAATTCAGTCAAATGTAAAAAAGAATGTACACTAAGCGAATTTAAATGCAATTTTCTTAATGCGATAAAAGTTGTGAAATATTGTTCAAAGCATAATCGTATCTGCTTGCACAACTGTTCTGGACTCATGTTGTCACCAATTTTTAGTTTATACCAATATATTATCTTATAGTATCAGTTAGAAACGCCCGAAGTTTCGGCAGAAGCTACAACTTTCGTGCTTTTTTTTAACGTGGTAAAATCATCAAATGAGTCCTCCCACCCAGGGCAGAGCGGGAGGGACTGTCAGACTCGTACTGACTAAAATCCACGGTGTCCTTCAATAGCCCTTTACGTACCGGGGTCACGGTAAATCATAAGTCCCGCGACCAACGAGTTTCGTGCTTAGATAGTAATACCGGGGACACACTTGTCTTCAAATGTTTGGTTTACCGTAGTTTCAGCACGTTAGTTTCAGTTCAGTTATTTCCCTACACCATTGGTGATGAAACCAGCAAAGAACCAGGTAAAAAACAGCTAAAGAATATATCTCTTGCTGTTAACTGATTTTCTTTCTAGCCTCATCTCTTATTGTCAGTATTTACACGCATTGTTCTCACGAAATAGGTTTTTATTCACAACTAGCGACCGGCCCCGGCTTCGCACGGGTGGACATTTATTTTTTAAGCTCTCTGAAAAAAAAAACCGGGATAAAATTTATAGCCTATACGGATTCGGAAGAATCCCTCTAAGTAATGGTAAAAGAAATTTTGAATTCGGTCCAGTAGTTTTTGAGCCTATTCAATACAAACATACAAAAATACAAAGGTTTCCTCTTTATAATATTAGTATAGATAAAGCCTCTTGACTTTGCATTGTAATAAAATTGTGTGGAACGGAAAAAAGGATTCATTTATTTTTCCATAAAAATATTTCCGAGGCTTCTTACTCTTTTTGAATTTCATATAAAAGTTGGAACATTGGTCTGTTATTTTAACAAGAAAAAAAAAACGTGTGGCACTCGGGGACTGCCGCGGTAAAGCTATTGCATAGCATTTTTTATCAACTAATGCCATTATAATTATTTATTTCTTTGATTTATGAAAAAAAGAAAAAAATATCTCCGAAAAAACGATAAAAAAACTAGTTAAACCTCGTTATTTCCCGTAGGTTGTATGTGGGAGTTTCGGGAGGTTCCTGTGTCTGATAGGGAGGGAAGAAACGCCTGGGTGTCACCACTGCGAGGATCGTCCGGAGGACACGGTGGAGCATACGGTGCAGGACTGCCCCGCTTGGGCAGAGCACCGCCGTGTCCTCACGACGGCGATAGGCGGAGACCTCTCGCGCCCGGCATTGGTCGAGGCCATGCTGCGGGGCGAGACGGAGTGAGAAGCGGTCGTCTCCTTCTGCGAAGCAGTCATGCTCGTGAAGGAGGAGGCGGGCCGCCTGAGGGAGAGGACAGCGTCCTCCCTCCACCCCAGCCGCAGTGGTAGACGCCCACGGCGTCGGACGTCGCAGGACGATCTCCGGCCACCGTAGGCGCGGGCATGCGGGCAGCGAGTAATGGGCGACTCGCTGTCCGACCATGGACCATGCCCGGGTCGACGGCGCGTTGTGTTCCACGCGCGCCTCAAAGAGTGTCAGCATAATGACGGGGCCTGTAGAGGGCCAAAGCCTGCTGGGGTCGCGGGACCAAGGGATTACCGTGACCCTAGTACGTAAAGGGCTATTGAAGGACACCGTGGATTTTAGTCAGTACAAGTCTGACAGTCCCTCCCGCCCTGCCCTGGATGGGAGGACTCATTTGATGATTTAACCACGAAAAAAAAAAAGGTTGTATGTGGGAACCAAAGAAAGCCACCATCTACAATTATAACTTACTCCTTTTGCTCTGCTCACGTTCATACGTCAGCTGGTCACACACTGTGTTTTTCTAATATGTAGTGTCCATATTAAATATCAAGTGGCATGAAACTTTACTTATAAAATATGAGACAAGAATAAGCGAGAGTGTAGGTTTATACAGTCTACTTACTCGTACAATACCGTAAATTATAATAGCAAAGAGCTGTGAAGGGTATACATCAAATATTTACAAGAGCGTACACTGTGTCCACCTGTGTCCTCAGATTCAGGATAAGGGACCGTTTATAAACCACCCTACACTTTTAAGAGTGTTTAATATTAGATACTCTTTTAGGGAAGTTATATTTCCACCTTAAATTGATCTTGTTATCATGGTGTTTTATTACAGGGTTACTCGGGTTCAGCAATATTAGAATACTAAGCGATAGCGGAAAATAATTCCATAACTATAAATATATACATAAGACATACCATTTTCTTTCTGCCTCCGTTTCAATTGTATAATTTTATGTATTTTTACAGACGTTAGAATTCTATTTTATTGGTGTTTTACATATAAACCTTTGGGATTAGACGAAAGCTGGGGGCAATTTTGGGATCATTGGCTTTACGAGCCATAAAACCTTTTTCGTGTAGAATTATGTGTGAAATACGTATTTTCCTTATTTCTGTGTCATGGTGTTATCGTATTATCTCCAAGAGGAAGAATATTTTCCGAATAGTTAACCTCATTAGAGTGGCTTTTATGTTTACCTATATGAGTTGTTTTGACGTAAATTAGCTAAGTTTGGGCTTCTGTGATGAATTGTCTTGTGTGTAGACGAGATTGCCTGCAGAGAGTTCGTTTGGGTTGCGCTAACATATTACCATGTAATTTACACACGTCATAATTAACACAACTCGTATTCATTCATATTATGCTGAATAAATGAGGCTTTATGTTATGTGTGTTTACTTTATCTTAAGGGTTTTTTCAAGAAATACAACGCTTTTGTTCTATTCCCTATGCAGAGGCAATCTAGTTAACAGTCGGCTATAAAACTTTTACAAACGTTAGCTGAAGTGCTGACCTCTTCCCACACGAAGGTTAGTCCCACGTCAAACCCCCGTGGCGCACCAATACTTACATTAACTAACCAATGTTTACGCAAATAGAATCAATTGATTTTAATGCCAAGTACCAACCCTTGAAGCATATTAACATTTCAGTTTATTCTCTGTTATAGTGAAATGAAATTTTGTGCAAAATCTCATTTGAATAACTTGTTTAGCGAGGAATGAATAGTGTCTGCTGCCTTATTATCACGTTTACTCACAGTAAGGATGCCTCAAAAACATTTTTGCAGCTTTATTAATTTTGACTGGAACAATACTGACTTTTTTAGATTTTAATACAACATATCTAAAAACAAAAAATGTTTGCTGCAAACAGACTGTGTAAATTCATGCAATATAATGTTAAAACGAAATAGCCTTCAGCCCTCATGCCAATGTGTTTACAAAAAACAACGAAAACGCGTTGAATGTGGACGGTCCCTAACGTGTACTACGTGAAAAGTATTTTAGTACCGATAGACCGAAATAAGTGCTTAGGTATTTATTGTCATTTTATTTCGTGAAGCGTAGTGCAAACATGGAATATATCCGCGTAACCCTTTTCAACGTGTCTGCCATTTTCTATTTATGTCAGTGCGAGTTGGGTGGCGCGCCCTCTATAAATCAGAGGCGTTTTGTTCAGGGCCATTACGCCGTTTTACCGCCTTCCTACTGAGACAAAATTAGATCATACCGAAGGGAAAACCCAGTTCAACCCATACATAACTTTTGTTGTAAAACCTTTAATACTTACAAGGTAATACATGTGTGCTTGTATACTGTGGGCCTGTAACCGCACGCGCCGGTTACTTTCATATCCGCTGTATTGCGGATCTATTTCCTAGCTTTAAGTGCTTCCGACGTTATGAATGAACACACCTGGAGTGTAAAGTTACAGTAGCTTCCTACATTGATATCTATATCTATAGATTTATCTGTACGTAGCGTTATTTTTTCGTTAGTCGGCTGCCTGTTTTTCTTTAAAATAGGAATACAACTATTTGATAATTTCTGATAACTTTGTGAGGATTTTTAAGCTATTGTATAGCTTTTATCGTGGGCTTTGAGCGCAAGACCGAATCAAGAAATTCCGTAACGAAAATAAACCTAACACTGTCACTGTCACATCTATCATGTCAACGTGAATGAATGATTTTTTTTCTTGACGTTTCACTTGATTGACGTGGCTGACCATAGCCTAATTAGTAGAGTAACTTCCCGTAGAGCAACGATGGGGTGATATTCGTTAAATATTCGCGGTAGGCGATAAATTTTCTTTTTTTTCATAAATAAAATAAATAAATAATTATAATTACATAAGTTGATGAAAAATGCTATGCAATAGCTTTACCGCGGCAGTCCTTGAGTGCAACACATTTTTTATTTTATTTTCAAGGATCAGTAGGGCGCCGAGATTTTCTCGAAGTCACGTTGGGTGAGCGCCCCATAGGCTTGTATGTTTGTTGATGCTTATCACACGTACACCGCTTGACAGCACGGACGAGTACCTCCTCTTCTCTTCCCGGAAGACCGCTCAACATGGCGACACTTGGTTCATGAGACACCACATTACATCATGGGTCAGTATTGGTCTGTAAGAGGAGGAAAGCAGTGCTCGCTGTCTCTCCGCGCGGACAGGCGGACCCACCGCTTCTCGCGGTGTACACGCTTTGCAGCTTCCGTTTTCTGTTCTTCCATATCCTAAAACTTTCTTCGTTAGGTTATTGCGTGTTCCAAAAATGGCAAAAAACATGTGTTAGAAAATAGTAGTCTCGGTTGAAGAAAATAATGGCAAATAGGATAAAAGATATAATATGATAATACGATAACAGAACACGAAGTTAGTCCCTATGGCTGAGCAGCCTATTTAAAGTGTTTATTCCCTTTAATCTTCAAGTGTAACTGTAACACAAGCCCGGCAGCGAATATCGCGTCGTCCATATATTCACGTTGCAGGGTGAACTGCGTAGTTCATGCAACATGACACTGTCCATCCGTATAAGTGCGAGCTCCCGTACTATATGTACCGGGCTTTATGTCTGCAAAGGCTATATGTTGCAAATACAATAGAAAACTTTATAAGCCACTGTAATCCCCTGTGTCACTTTTTAGCCTGACAATCTTCACATATACTCGAAACAAAATGTTATTTGCATAACTTTCAGACGCATCAATACTTTCACTGAAATGTATAAGACCTTATTTCTACAAGCACAAACAAAGCTATTTGCTTACAATTGAATAAATAGCCAAATTCCATACAATATCTCTTTCCATCGCATTTCCTTTTGAGGACATACAAATTGCAAATATCTAGCATAATGTTCGGTATTTACTCATACGCATATTCTGACTTGGGCGTAAAAAATAATGGTGACAAAATGTCAAATATCGTGCCTACAATTTGATTTATAGCAGCATTTAGTATCTGCTGGGTACCTTCTAGTAGGATTAAGGATTTGCCTCACATTATAATACGCTGTCATAACTCATATTGCTGCCTTACTCCTTATAAATATTTATCTTAACCCTGAATTGGATCAAACTATATGAACTAGGAACACATAACGAAAATAACACATCACGCATGTAACCCCCAAGGGTTAGACAGAAATTAAAGGAACCGAAAAACGAAAACCAAAAATAAATATATCGAGCGGTTTTCTACAGAATCAGATTATTTATTCATTAGAAATATCTGTTTATTTTCCTTTTATGCCCCAGATTATAAATTCTTAATTAATTCCAGTGTTTATTTTAATTTTAGTTCAGACAATTACTAAAACAATATTTAAGTTCGTAACCCTAGAAGAGCATTTAAAAGTGATGATTCATTTAAGCGGCAGATAATTTATTTAGGTTAGTGAAACAGAAGGCACGGGATGGATGATTAGGGGAGGTGCGGGCATAGAATAAGTAATGACAGAAGCTCAGCTCCGAAAAATGAGGAAGTCGCTCGTATACATCATTACGCGTCTGCGTACAGCGACTCAAACAAACCTGCTACTATGATGTAGTGCATAAGTGTAATATATTCTGCTTGCGTGAGTACATATAAGATGTATCAATGCACCAAATATACTCAGTGTTTACTTACTCAGCGTTGCAATGTTTCATTTCCCTTAAAGTCCCGTCCTTGTACTACTTCCATGTCGGTATACACAGTTTAAAGACGCCCAAGGTATGCTTTACGTACCCATCCATGTTAGTTAGTGTGCTTGTTTTTGATTGTTGTATAGAGCTTGTCTTTTGTAAATATCTATTCCATGGTGTAGATACGGGTGCGGCCGCGGCGCGGGCGCGTTTAATTGGGTTTGTTTCGAGATCGGTTTCCTAGGAGCGATGTCCCTGTCACCCGCTTCTCCCCACTAATATTAATACGATGAGAGTGGCCCGAGAAGAGCAATCATAAATCCCGTCCCTTGAGACTAAATTACAACGTTCCTGACGTTGTATAATTTTGTAACTGACGCAACTGCTTTGCCTATATGATTGTACGAATAAGCTAGTGCCATTATTTTTTCCGTAGTCTCGTAAATGCGCAAGTGCTTATGTTTGTTTTTGTATTTTCAGTTTTTAGAGGCACAGCGAATCCGCGGGCAACAGCTAGTATTGCATATGTAACTTAAAACCAAGTATTTCCGTTTAGTACGTAAAAGGCTTCCACATTTTGCATTTTAGGTCGGACGGAGCGACGGTAGCGGGCGTTTGAAAGGTGCCAGAACAATGGCTGAGATTTACATATACGATGCAACAATGGCTACTGAAATGTTGATTTTGTTGCCTTAGACAATAGCCGATTGAATTTTCTTAGTACACCGTCAGCATTAAGTTTGAAAACAAAAGAGTATCCTCCGTCATATCAAACTGAAATGTCTATCTCGAGGAAACTTAGGGGTTGCTGTAAATTTGCCATAAAATAAATTCTTTCTTATTACCGCACGGATAGCAGAACAATTAAGTTATATAAAATCCAGCATAAACTACTGAAAACGAGGACACAATGTGGAATCTGAACAGATAGTACTAGGAGAACAGGATCAATACTTTTTTTCGTGGGAAAGTAATTTTGTGTCGACAACCCAAACTTAGATAGAAATAGTTGATGAGCGGTTTCTAAATGCCAATTTACATAAGAACTTGCATGCCAGCAGTATGATCAACAGAATTAATTGTCCCTCAGTAGTTCACAGTGTAGTTAAATGCAACTCATATCTATCAATGCCATCTATTTATATGGGGCTTCAGAAATGTTTACTTTATCATCATTAGTGAAGTTAATGTTTTATTTATCTTTTCCTGGATTAGTGATTAGTGCTGGGGTATCCTTGACCCCGATGTTAACACCATTTTCAGTGACACCTAAGAACAAAAAGAATGATTGTGTGACAGTTTCTTTGTGTAATTAATTAATGTACGTAAAAGCTTCTTTGTTGTGAAAAAGTCACACTTTTCCTTTCGACAAAGCCAAGTAAGTAAATTGATTACTTTACACCATTACGTAATCTGTTCCCGATTTAACGGCAAGATGAATCGGCCTGATCCCGTACTAGAGATAATTTAGCTTATGTCAACAGTGAAGCTTAGAGCAGAGCTATTAATACTAGGCATACAAATAGTTAGACCGATTGCCGGCCTAATACACACGCACTGTTGACGTCAGGATATTATAGCATTGAACCATTGAAAAGTAGCGTAATTACCGTACTTTTACAGAGTAGTTAGTAAATGGAATAATGGGTTGGTGAAAACCGGTGTTAATGTCGATCATAAGACAGGTTTATTGAAATATGAATAAATTAAAGGGCCTTTTTTAGTTAGATTTTTGTATTATTTGGTGCCGGGGAGTGTTTATACTTGATTTTGCTATACTGCATTGCCTAATCAGCTTATTACGCTCCCAAAGTAGTAACAAGAGACTCCTCTGTAAAAGAGAGTGCGCAATTCATACGGTGACATTTCCTATGACATCAAAATTTTCGCATGCTTAGATCCAATCATAAAATCTCGTATCCACCAACGGCAAGTGTTCCATTTACTCACTAATCCGTGCCAACAGGTAAGTAGAGTAATTAAGGCTTGTCAATGGCGCCCTGTATGACGTCGAAGCGACATTTTAATACGTAGTTAATGCATTCCTGGAAGCCTCGATCGTGCAGGCCTGGGTGTCACCACCGGACAGGCCTGCCGACATCAACGACGAGGCGGGGTGGTTCCAGGAGGCCATGTCGGAGATCTGCGACGTGGCCATGCCCCGGGTCCGGCTAGGACGCGCCCGGCGTCAGTTGTACTGGTGGTCGCGCGAGCTAGCAGCGCTGCGCGAGGCGTGCGTTACCGCGCGACGCCGGTACACCAGGTTCCGCAGGCGCCGCACCCGACCTCCGGATGCGGTGGCTGTAGAGACGGAGCTGCAGGATGGCTACAGGGCAGCGAAGACCGCCCTCCGCGACGAGATCTGGCGGGCCAAGGAATTGGCCCGCAAGGAGATGCTGGAGGCTCTGGACGGGGACCCATGGGGCCGGCCCTATAAGTGGGTGAGAGAGAAGCTCCGCCCCTGGGCTCCCCCGTTGACGCAGAGTCTCCAGCCTCAGTTCGTGGAGGACGTGGTGAGCGCCCTGTTCCCCTCGCGGGAGGAGCACACTCCCCCGCCCATGGCTCCGTCTCCGGCGGTGCCTGAAGCTGAAGCAAACGCGGACCACAGCGACGACGACGTCTACGACGCTCCGGAGGTGACCGAGGTAGACCTGAGAGTGGCGGTACAACGGCTCAAAGCCAAAAATACCGCCCCAGGACCCGACGGCTTGCCAGGAAAAGCCTGGGTCCTGGCCTCGGGGACTCTCGGGCCTCGACTGGGGGGGCTCTTTAGCGCGTGCTTGGAGAGGGGCCAGTTCCCGCTTCGTTGGAAGACGGGGAAACTGGTCCTGATCCAGAAGCCCGGGCGCCCTGCGGACTCTCCGTCCGCATTCCGGCCCATCGTGCTGCTCGACGAGGTGGGCAAGCTCTTTGAAAGAGTAATTGCAAACCGCCTCGTCGGGCACCTGAATCGGGTGGGCCCGGACCTTGCGGAGAGCCAGTTTGGCTTCCGCAGGGGGCGCTCGACGGTGGATGCCATCACGCGCGTGAGAGCCCTCACGACGGGGGATGCGGTTTCCCGGGGCAGGGTCGTCTTGGGGGTGTCTTTAGACATCTCCAATGCCTTTAACACCCTGCCCTGGAGTTGCATCAGGGAGGCACTCCGGTATCACCGGGTGCCGACCTACCTCCGTCGTATAGTCGAGGACTACCTGACGGACAGAGCCGTCATCTACCCCGGTCACCGGGGAGAGTGGAACCGGCGAGAGATGTCGTGCGGTGTTCCACAGGGATCGGTCTTGGGGCCGCTCCTGTGGAACATCGGTTACGACTGGGTGCTGCGCGGTGACCTCCCTGACGGCGTCGGCGTAATTTGTTACGCCGACGACACGCTCGTCCTGGCGAAGGGAGAGTCGCACCAGGCGGCGGCCGACGTGGCGACGCAGGCGGTAGCGACAGTCGCTAACAGGATCCGGCAGTTGGGACTCGACGTGGCGCTGCACAAAACAGAGGCCATGTGTTTTCATGGCCGTCTGAACGCGCCACGTTCAGAGTCCCACATTACGGTGGAGGGGGTTCGCATCGGCGTCGGGAGGACGATGAAGTACCTGGGACTCGTCCTCGACAGCCGGTGGAACTTCAGGGAGCATTTCCTGCATTTGGCCCCAAGGCTGAACCGGGCAGCAGCCGCTCTCAAGCGACTCCTGCCCAATCTCGGCGGGCCAAATGCCTCCTGCCGGAGGCTGTACGCCGGTGTCGTGCGGTCCATGGCCCTCTACGGGGCCCCCGTGTGGGCCCTAAGCATCCGGACGCGACCACTCAAGCTGGTCGCATGCCAGAGGGTCATGGCTATCCGGATGATCCGGGGATACCGCACGATCGCCGGCGAATCAGCCAACCTCCTAGCAGGATTGCTGCCCTGGGATCTGGAGGCGACTGCCCTCCAGCGCGTCTATGAATGGCGCGTGGAGGCGCAGCGTCGGGGCGAATCCCCGCTGCCTCGACAAGTCGAGGCGCGGCGGGAAGAGCTCCGGCGTGATCTCAGGGCAGTATGGAGGGAGCGACTGTCGCAACCGAGGTCCGGGCACGCCGCAATCGCGGCGATAAGACCCCTCTTTGAGGAGTGGCTGGATAGGCGTCACGGCGTCCTGACCTACCGCATGACGCAGGTCCTCACCGGACACGGAAGTTTCGGGAGGTTCCTGTGTCTGATAGGGAGGGAAGAAACGCCTGGGTGTCACCACTGCGAGGATCGTCCGGAGGACACGGTGGAGCATACGGTGCAGGACTGCCCCGCTTGGGCAGAGCACCGCCGTGTCCTCACGACGGCGATAGGCGGAGACCTCTCGCGCCCGGCATTGGTCGAGGCCATGCTGCGGGGCGAGACGGAGTGGGAGGCGGTCGCCTCCTTCTGCGAAGCAGTCATGCTCGTGAAGGAGGAGGCGGGCCGCCTGAGGGAGAGGAGAGCGTCCTCCCTCCACCCCAGCCGCAGTGGTAGACGCCCACGGCGTCGGACGTCGCGAGACGATCTCCGGCCACCGTAGGCGCGGGCATGCGGGCAGCGAGTAATGGGCGACTCGCTGTCCGACCTTGGACCATGCCCGGGTCGACGGCGCGTTGTGTTCCACGCGCGCCTCAAAGAGTGTCAGCATAGTGACGGGGCCTGTAGAGGGCCAAAGCCTGCCGGGGTCGCGGGACCAAGGGATTACCGTGACCCCGGTACGTAAAGGGCTAGTGAAGGACACCGTGGATTTTAGTCAGTACAAGTCTGACAGTCCCTCCCGCCCTGCCCTGGGTGGGAGGACTCATTTGATGATTTTACCACGATAAAAAAAAAAAAAAAAAAAGACCCGTTTCATGGGGCAAGCAACATGTGTCTAAGTGATTTGAAATTGCGTGGCTTAGTTTAAAATACAGGGGTTCTCCGGTAAGCGTGGCCTTAACGACAGATAATCCTGCTTTTAGTTGGGTGACCTGTTACATATATTAAAGTTGACGCTGTCCGTGTCGCACTGGAGTTACTGTGCGAGCTCTGATCTCCGGTTAATGTTTAAACTTTGATACATGGAAAACTGAGTTTGGAAAGTTTGGTCGGTTAGCGAAAATTGGATATAATACGTTTGGGGAACTGGTTTGCTACTTTAACGAATGATAGGATATTTTTGGCTAAAAAAATATATATATTTGTGTACTTTTTTTTTTTTTTTCGAAAATACAATTGAATGCTGCATGAAATAGATTTTCTCGAGAATGTAATAGAAAAAAGAAGAATTCTTTTCAATTACATTTTGGAGAAAAACTATTTCATGTTTGAGCTATGAGGATTTCTGGAAAAAATCCGAAAATATTTGAAATGAAATCCCCCACTGACAAATTCTCCCTGGTGGGGATTTGTCAGTGGGGTTTTCTGAAAAACACCCCTATTTAATTTTTTTTTCACACAAAAGCCATTAATACAAAAATATTTGCCACCGAACAAAACAAAACGGTACCTACCTAATCCGTAAGAAAAAAGTATCAGCGACTACGCCAAGTATACACCTACTACATCCAATTTATCGCCGGAAGGCAAGTTATATTTGGTTCGGAAATTGCGGTTCTGTAGTGTCATGTGTGTGTGACTGGTGAGTCACGTGTCACGTGACGTCACTTCTCTCTTTCCCGTCATTGATCACTTAACACGCACTAGATACGATACTTCGTCACGCCCAGATGTTAAATTAATTTTCTTCTTCCTCTTAAAAGATTAGATTCGTTTTTTTATGCATCTGTTAATTAATTTCACGTGAGAAGCGTGAGGATATTTCGGTTGGAGTGCTTTAAAATAATAAATGTATCTACTTTAGGTTGTTAATCGTATTGATGAAAAGTATTCTAAAACGATTTTAAAAGTCGAGAGAAGAGCTCAGTTCTTGAGTTTAGTTGTGGGTTTAGCTTCATGGAGAGACCGTTGACCCAACCTACCGGTGGTACTATCATTTTATGCTACATTAATACCTTTTATATGTATATGCAAATACCAATGTATTGGACAGGCCATATTGCTCGCAGAGCAGATGGCCGATGGGGTCGAAAAGTACTAGAGTGGAGACCAAGGACTAGCAAGCGCAGCGTAGGACGTCCACCAACCAGGTGGACAGACGACTTTATAAAGGTCGCCGGAAGACGCTGGATGCAGGTCGCTTCCAACCGGTATATGTGGAGATCTAAAGGGGAGGCCTATGTTCAGCAGTGGACGTCCTATGGCTGAGATGATGATGATGATGAATGTATTGGAAAAGCAAATCTTCAATAAGTATCAATAATTATTGCCTACGATTTAAAAAATCGACTACTTACGTGTATCTTTCTTGAAAGAGACAATTTTTGATGTTGGGACAGTAAAGTATCTTTTTCTTCAATAGAGATCCTATCGTGACTTTTTCGAAAGAAAAAGTAGTTCCTCATTCGTACACTAGAGGCGGTTTGTCATTTGTCCATAGAATAAACGCATTAAATACTTCAAGTACGCTGTAAATAAAATACAAAAACATCGTGTTAAGGCCTCGGACCGGTGAAAAATAGCCCATAGTTTTTTTTTCTTTAATAAATCCACCATTGACATTCTCTAAACCTAGCACATGTCAATGGTCTCAAGCGGAATCAACGCTTCGTGTGTCGTTTTAAAAATGGAAGCGTTAACGAAATATGCATGCAAACAATATTGGACTGTCAATCAAAAGATTTGCTGTGCTGCATTGTTCGTGTGTTCATTGGTTTGAAAATACATAATACAAACTAGTAAATCGATTTTTGGTAGTTATCCCCATTCAAATACGTATAAATTGATTTATAAACATACACTTTGTGCGGACTGAAGTTATACTCCTTCTTCTATTCTTATATTGTACTAGCTTCCGCCCGGGACTCCGTCCGCGCGGATGTCGGTCTTCGCGTGGATGGTTTATTTCTCCATTTTGAGTAACTCTGACAATGACATCTTATAAATATCGATTGGACCCAAATACGGCTAAGCCTATAATATAATTAAGGAGATCCCTCTATTGAGCTACTGCTGTTGAGCTCGCGTTCTGTAGTAACTGAAAAGTAAGATTTTTTTTCTACGTATTTTTCCAGGATAAAAAGTATTCCATTTTATGCCCAGGATAATAAGGTATAATTATACCAAGTTTCATCGAAATCGAACCATAACTTTTCACGTGATGCCTGCATATACAGACAGACAGACAGACAAAAATTTTATAATCACATATTTGGGTTTGGTATCGATCCAGTAACAACCCCCGCTTGACCCTTCTACAGATTTATTATATGTATAAATGTTAGTAGGTACTTCTTATGACATGATACCTAAATGAAGTTAATCGTATAGGTTTGTAGAGCATAATGACTATAAATAACAATCGTAACAGTTTTTTTAATCCATTTTCGCAGACTTATCTACAGACACACAACAACAATAGCAATCATAAAGTTAAAAAGAATAAGAATCAAAAGGAACTCATCTAACAAGTTATATTAATGCTTAGCCCCTGCGTACAAAAGGCGACGCAAGTATCGCTCCTAAAGGTGGCGGTTCGCACCGCGACAGAGACAGGAGACCGCGACCGGAGACCGCGACAAGAGACCGCGACTGTTACTTAACATTAGGCAATGTATGAGCGGCAGTTCGCGAGCGAGACATAGACAGGAGACCAACAGGAGACAGATACGGTAGCGATTTCCGGTTACGGTCTCCTGTCGTGGTCTCCTGTCGCGGTCTTCGGTGCGAACCGCCACCTTAAGTAGGGTTCGCCGAAAAGGGCGAAGTTAAGGTATCGGAGACTTTCGTGGCCTTGTGTACGAAGGGGCTTACACTTTAATAAAAGTCCTTTAATAAATAATTTTTGGTGACAGCGATTAAACTCAGCGGAGACTAACAGAAATATGTGCGCAGGCACACGTGCACTTCCTCTTCCCTCATTCTTATAGATCAGCTCTCTTCCCACATTCTCCCACGTATTGCTTTCAGATCCACGAGGGTATATTATACCACTAAATTCCAAATACTAGGTTGCTATTCTAAAATTCCAAAGGAAAAACACAATTACACCTTTTGACCGACTTAGTAATCGAATATAGGATCTTGCGACTTCGAGACTAAGCCCCTTAGTACACAAGGCGACACAAGTCTCCGATACCTTACGACTTTAGTAACCAGGCGACTATCGTAATACAACGCCTGTAAACGAACCTCTATGGAGAGGTTCGTTTACAGGCACGAGTCAATGGATACCAAAGTCGTAAGTTAGGTATCGGAGACTTACGTCGCCTTGTGTACGAAGGGGCTAATCTATAGAAAAATAAAATATACCCAGCATGCAAAATAACAACTGACTGCATATTGCATAACTTCCACCGGTAAATTTTACTCGCCAAATTGACGATTGGCCGAACGCAGGTAAACATTTCCAACCAGTTCACTTCGTGAAACTGTCAAACAGCTTGCCAACTGAAAATCAACTTGCATTTTAAGGTAACTTGTATATAGATAGAGTATTTAAACCTGCGGGCCACCAACGCGACGAGAAGATGCCATTTCATTGAAATAAAAGTTAAATAAAAACTTTTTGCGTAGCACTTTTCAACGAGAGGTACAGCTGAATTTATAATATGCTTTCGTATTCTATGTGGTATTATAGATGTCGCCTCCTTCTGCGAAGCAGTTATGCTCGCGAAGGAGGAGGCGGGCCGCGCGAGAGGACAGCGTCCTCCCTCCACCCCAGCCGCAGTGGTAGACGCCCACGGCGACGGACGTCGGCAGACGATCTCCGGCCACCGTAGGCGCGGGGCATGCGGGCGGCGAGTAATGGGCAACTCGGTCTCTTACCATGGACCATGCCCGGGTCGACGGCGCGTTGTGTTCCACGCGCGCCTCAAAAAGTGTCAGCAAAATGACAGGGCCCCCTGTAGAGGGCCAAAGCCTGCCGGGATCGCAGGACTTACGAATTACCGTGACCCCGGAATGTAAAGGACTATTGAAGGACACCGTCGATTTTAGTCAGTACGAGTCTGACAGTCCCTCTCGCTCTGCTCTAGGTGAGAGGACTCATTTGATGATTTTACCACGATAAATAGTAAAATTGGTATTATAGATATACCTTTACTAGTAACTCGCCCAATTAGGCATATTTTTCTTCAACAATTATCATCACACTATCTAGTCCACTAGCCCCGCGGTTTTGACCGTTGCTCAGCTCCTACTGGTTGTGGCGTGATATTTTATAGCCTATGGCATTCCTCGATAATTCGAATACAAAACAAAAAGAAACTCTTCAGCTTTATAATATTGGTATTGATTAGTCAGTTTATTCAAAAACTTTATTACATTTAACCTTCTTTATGAATTCCTACGTCCATTGGTGAAAACTTTAGGAAAATCTGTTTGTTATTTTTGTGTTCACCGCGTTCAGAAATACAGACGCGGCAGACGGATTTTGTTTATTATAATATGTAGTAGTTTATGTACCTACAAAAATATGCAGGCTGCATACAATAACAACATCGTTAAAACACGGGCAATATTCATTATTTTCGATGTCAAAAACATGACCACAACAATAACACAGGTTAAAATGTTAGTGGCTGCATAGCAGGGTAATTATTTCTTTTGTTGACTGTACAATACTCATAACTGTTAATAGTATATGCTTGTTTTTACCTTTATAACGAAACCTCAAAACGTACATAAATAATTATATGTTTTTACCTACACGTTGTACACATAATTACATTTCAGGCATACCTATTTATTTAATAACGTGGTGGGTAAAACAGAACAAAGAGAGTGTGGGCGTTGATAACAGAACTATAATGATAAAGACAGGTACTCACACTTGATGTGCGAAGAATATTCTGAGAAATAATTAAACCTTGCTCAGAAAATACGTAACAAGGGGTTTACGCAGTTGATGAAAAAGAGAAAAGGATTCATTTTGTTTTCACTTCAAATTAATTATTTTACAAATTGTGAGAAAACTACATCATTATCTTTCACCTGTTTTGTGAGGACGTTTATACTCTACGGACAGTTGGACACGAATCAACGTGTTGTTCGTAAGTGGGAACTGAAATGTAAGTTCCGAAATACAGCTTATAAACAATCAATCTGGGTAACTACTTTCTAAGTCCGTCAACGAAAACATATGAACGGATACCTGACGCTACCTGGCGCGATTTGCTGACGGATTTGAAGTCATTTTGACGCGGCGCTAGTGTCTATGTCATTACATCAAATTGCATTCAGTGGTGGCGCGGACTCTAATCTGTCAAATCGTCATAATATCATTCATTCTTAGTTCGGGCTCGTCGTCAAAACGCCCGTAACAAAGCACGAAACCCACGGATTTCGTGCTTAGAGATTAGACCTCCTTTTACGTTGTCTTTCGAGCCGTCATAAGGTATGTTAAAGGTACAGTCTTCAATTGTTTTTCAACATACTTAGATATTCTTACTTGAATGGTATTTTAGAAAATTTACTTGGTAGCTATTATCTGTAGAAGCAAGCCACCCTTGACTACTGCGGTGGTGGTTCCGTCGCAGCGAACTAGCATAATCAACTTTTCCATTAACCGTCTAGCCTTTCACTAAATGGCGCCATTCAACCTACGACATGAATGACATTTAGTCATTCTATAAAACAGCTAGGCAAGCGGCTCGGTTGAATAACATTTAACGAATTGTTAAGTCGTAACATTTTTTTAACGACAAGCCTAACAGAGACATAAAATTTAATACCATAGGATACGTATTTTACAAATTTATAGAGAACACTTTATACGTAAGGTGCTCGTGGCCAAATAATAATAGCTTCAACGGTTCTCATCAAGGTTACCGAGTTTGTTCTGTGGACCATCTAACATAGCAAGTTTCAGAAAGAACGTAAAGCTGTTGTTATCGGCAGGCATGTGTAGATCTTTGATAGTCGTTACTGTTAAAATCTTGAAAGTGTGACTACCAGTAGGTACTACTGCCCAGTAACTGGGTTGTGAAAGTCGATTGGACAGTCGCTCCATATAAAACACGCTAAATTTGGTTCGACTGGAAGTCAACCCCAACATAAAAGGCTAGATGATGATTAATGTTTGGAAAAACATTGAGTTTGTTGTATTACAAAAACATCTCAAACCCTTTGAAAAGTTATTTCATATTTCACAGTGTACAACGTTGGTAATGTTTCCTAACTGTGTGATAAAAATAAATCTATTGTGAAGTAGAGGACCCGAGTTTTTAATAAGATAGTAAATTCATTGTGTAACATTTTGTGCCTCACAAACAGAACACACCGGGCCTCCTAGTTTTTGTTACGCTTCATTTATTATTATAGTTGTGTTATGTAACCTCGTTTATAATGTAATATATTTGTTTACGATATTCTGGTTATATTTTATTATTATTTAACTAGTAATTCGCGTTACATCTTTGTTATGGAGGCTTGAAACATACAAGTTTCGCTACGTGGCATCGTTCTCACATAATCTCAACATAAATAATTTAATCAAGTTTTGTAACACTCACTATTCTGGTTTTAACAGCCTACTTAGCAATATTCCAAATGAATCACTTCGTGAATGAATAGCCAATGACGTTGCTGGCAATGTATGAATTTAATCATAAGGAAGATTGCTTAAACTGGCCGTTTTTGACCCTCAGTGCTCTTGGAGTTTCTCTCCATAAAGATCTTATTATGCCTTGTGACTAGGACTGAACCTATTTTTTTTTGGTTGTTTTTGATATTTCTGATGTGCCCATGACGGTTTTAGGTATGCTTTACCTACTATGACGTCACGTCTATCTAACTATCGGTATAGGCACCGTAGCTATAAATACGTAAAATAAAATCGTATCAAAATTCATTGCGTTGTTCGGACAAATAAAAATATGAAATGGAAAAATATACACTAACGAAATTAATTAATATACTTGATATTTGCAATGTCATTGTAGCTGCTTGGTTCATTAATTAAATAAATATAACAATTATAAAGTATATATTATTATAACATCAACAATAATAACTAAAGTAAATAATGAAGTTTCAGTTACAATTGCGGAAGCAAATTAAAATCCCCTTTTCATTTTAAATTAAAATTCCCTTTTAATTTTAAATTCTAGGAAGCGGACGACAAGACCTCGTATTTAACTGTTTACAAGTTAATTGAAAATGATTGTGTTAATTCGATAATATTGTAATGTCATATATTTAAGCGTATTTGGACAAGAGCTTCGGGAAATTTCATTACGATTATGTTGATTAATTTACATCGTGTTTTACTCGTACACTGTCTGCAGAGTAAAAGTAGCTGATGAATTTATTATATTATTAAGTTACTAGCTTTTGCCCGCGACTTCGTTCTCGTGGAATAGTGACTTCCGGCAGATTTTAGTTTTTTTTAATTTTTGTAATAAAAACTGTCCTTTCTCAAGTTCCAAACTATGTCTGTACCAAATTTCACACAAATCGGTTCAGTAGTTTAGGCGTGAAGAAAAGACAGACAGATAGACAGAGTTACTTTCGCATTTATAATATTAGTTTGGATGAAACATCGTTCTCGATAATACTTTTGTTGCCTAACAAATCACCATTACAAACGTAGAGGTAATTTCTATTTTGAAGTGAACTGAATCAATGGTGAACGAAAATGGTGGTCTTTTGTAGAAATATCTTAAAGCACGCGTATGTATACACAAGCTCTTATGTGTAGCAAAGTTCAAAAGCCATTTTCTTGTGGAATAACAATTCTAACTTTGACATTTTAAGACCTATTTCATTCACAAGGGCAGAGAAAATTACGATCAAATACAGTGTGAGAATTTCATTTCAAATTTTACTTTGTGTACATACGAGTATATTGGTCGGGGGACTAAACAGCTACCGTGACCCTGAAACGTAAAGAGCTATTGAAGGACACGTGGATTTTAGTCAGTACAAGTTGTCAGACTTCCCTCCAGTCCTGCCCTGGAGGAGTCATTTAATGATTTTACCACACTTTAAAAAAAAGTGAACATATATTAGAAAATAGAGAGAGGCAGAGGCTTATGCCCAGCAAGGGGTAAGTTCAGGCCGTGGATGGTGATGATGATGATCATGACCATCATCACCATCAGCCTGGTCGGTTTCCGGATGGATATCCGGAGCTCAATAATCAGTATTTTCTATGGAGCGAATGCCCCCACAACCCAGTAACTGGGTAATGCGTAACCCCTTGGTAAATCTTTCGTGCTTCTGACTGACAGTAGTGACTGACAAGATCTACAAATGTCAGCCGAGTCCCATTTTTCTTTCAGGTACGGAACTCGCTATGATAGATGGTTAACAATCCACAGACCAACCTTCGCAAGGGCCGTTATTATTTACACACGATCAAGATTCTTCTCATGATCAAGATGCCGTTGATGTATGTTAATGAGTATATTAGAGCACATGCTTTACTTTTAATGACTTTTTTTGTTTTTTTTTTTTAGACTTGTAAGACGATAATCACCTGACTTAGCGACAAACAAGTGTGACGTAATTGGACGGTTTCTATTCATTCTCATTTTATGCCTTTTGTTAACCCTATGTGGTGTCATGGGGTGATGTACTTGAGACTTCGCACTACGCAGGTGGGTTGTAAGTAATTGAAGCGTGTCTGGGTACTATGACATACATAGTACCCATCTACCTACATATTGTTCTATTTGTTTTACCAGTAGTAATACCTAAGGGAATAGTGTAGTATGACAAAAGTTATCTAAGAACAAAAATATTTCTACAGTCATGAAAGTTTTTAAGATAGATGTGGGGGTTTCTCGCAATATTTTTCTTTAACTGTTCTTTATTTGTTTTTTCAGCCTGCGTCTTCGTCGTCTTCAAAGTTTTTTCGTGAAAAAAAGTTTAAATAGTCCACCTGTGT
Source organism: Agrotis puta (assembly GCA_943136025.2). Lineage (NCBI taxonomy): Eukaryota > Metazoa > Arthropoda > Insecta > Lepidoptera > Noctuidae > Agrotis > Agrotis puta. The sequence goes on from OW964168.2 coordinate 5,908,176, forward strand.
CGGTACTACTAACTGACAAGGTGCCTGCTGGGTGTTACATTCCATGAATTAACCTTTATGCCTTTAACAGACAGGCGAAAGCGAAGCGTTTCCGAAGCGATACCGAACCGAAGCGAGACGTCAGTTCGATAGTTCTGTCACGTTATTGGATCGCTTTCGGTTTTCTATGAGACTGGATTCAAACAATTCGATACATTACAAATGAAAACGTCACGCTTCGCATTCGAAACGCCTTTCTGTTTGACAAAGGCTTTAAAGAGAACTAGTACAGCATAGTGAAACAATATTTTTAATAAAACCTGGACCTTCTTATTCGTGTGAATAGCCGCCTTCCGTATCAAAGTAATTGACTTTCGTAAGCCACCTATGGGAACACCACAGGCCTCTGACATGGCTTTGGATTTATAAGTTCAGAGTGTTTACCTAATAGTGGACTAAGTTAGACTGTGGATGATGAAGTATTTTTCGGACTACAAGACGTACGGCAATGCACCATCGCTACATGGTGGACATCTCTCCGGGGTTATAAAGTGATTTGCCAATACTTTTACTGTGCGCACAGCTAAGGAGTGGAATTCCCTGCCGGGGTCTGTGTTTCCTGATAGCTATAACCTTGGCGTCTTCAAGTCTAGAGTGAATGGGTTACTTCTAGGCAAGCGTGCTTCACCGTCGACCACATCATCGTTTACCATGCGAGATAGTGACCAAAACCGAAACTATCGTTATAAAAAAAATCTATGATGAAAGCTAGACATTACAGTTATGTACTGTGCGTATAGGGGAACAGTGTATAAGACAAGGACGCGAGACGTATGATGGGAAAACACACATTTAAGGCAAACTTAACACAATACTAACGTAGCGCCAGCGCCAACATGACGCCATTTGTAAATGGCCGCTTGCAAATGACGTCCTGATGGCGCTTGCGCTACTTTAGTGTTGAGTTCAGTATGCCTAAAGAATGTATGTCCCATTATACCTAGCGTCCCCGTCTTATACACTACACACGCCCTATTTAAGTATTTAAACCATCAAATATACAAGAACCTAATGGATCTACCATTACTCCGACACTGATCCTTACGGAGGACAACGTAAGGGTCAAACACAATCAAAAGGGTTTCTGTATACCTTCTAAAACTCCATCATTTGCCCCCACATACTGCCCATTAATTATTTAGTATTTATATACAAGGACGGACGCAATCATCAGGCGTTTGAAGAATAACAATCAGTTTTACTTCGTTAGTTCTTCAAAGCGTTCAGCCGATGAATCTCGGAGCTATGCGCAAAGGAATTTGGAACGAACTTTATGAAAAAGAAAGGTAAGTAAAGACAAGAAAAGATTTATTTTATGTAAGTTTACTTGGAGAGATTGTGAGAAGAAGAAAATACTAGAGAATGGAACCTAGCTACAGAATTCTCGTTTCCAATTGCAACTTTTAAATTATATTTGGTAGCTACCCAACAGAGATCTGCTGTTGACGAAAAGTCATTGTTGAAATCTACTTATACGAGTAACTTTTTTTTTATCGTGGTAAATTCATCAAATAAGTCCTCCCACCCCTTACTGTCAGACTTGTACTGACTAAAATCAACGGTGTCCTTCAATAGCCCTTTTCGTACCGGGGTTACGGTATTTTGTGAGTCCCGCGACCCCGGCTATGCGAGTAACTAAGGATTAATTTACACCGAGATATCACATTTCAATAGAGCAACTCAAAATCTAACTTTGTTTATTATACGAAAAGATACACATTTTATCGAAGACGGGACACAGCTTGGCGCCGTGCGCGTTTTAAACAGCGACACTAAATGTTACCTTATTTACTACACGAAAAGATATACATTTCCAATATCATCGCGTCACGTAGCGTCGCGTAGCGACTCGGTGTGGTAAATTATAACACGTATCGGAAAAGTAAGGTTATAGGTATTTTAGTGTGTGATGGAGTATGTAATTACGAAAAAATATTCAGGAAAAACTTCAATAGGTTTCTATCCAAATGTAAGGAACAGTCTAGTCTTTTTTTTATCGTGGTAAAATCATCAAATGAGTCCTCCCGCCCAGGGCAGAGCGGGAGGGACTGTCAGACTCGTACTAACTAAAATTCACGGTGTCCTTCAATAGCCTGTTACGTTCCGGGGTCACGGTAATTCGTACAGTCCCGCGTAATTCGAATTCGAACAGTACGTAATTCGAACAGTCTAGTCTAGCAAAAATAAGTAAGTATAACCATATATTTCTGATAGGTACTCACAATTATCAAACCGGCCGTCACTTTTATTCTTTGTCCTTGCTTTCTCTGATTTTTATAATTGCTTTGACTCCGCATAAAGAAGTATTCAGTACTGAAGTTATAATACTTGGTTTTACTGTTTACCTTCATTATTTAATGAACCGAATCTTATAATAAATACGGACAATTTCCGATAATATGTACAAAGTACTTTTCTCTTCAAATCTTCTTCTGCGTCACGCTTTTGGCAGGGTGATCGTTGTTACCACTCGGATTCTCTAGAAACAATAAAAATGGCAACAAATAATGTGTATAATCTCACGATTGTTCTCCACTGTTCATGGCCGACATTCAATCAATGTGTTTTATATTTATTGTAAATCTACTGTTGTAGGTATAGTATAAACCTATTTATAGCAGATTTTGTATTGTTTCAAACACAATTAATTAACACCTGACATACGAAACTTATCTCTAAGTATAAAATAATGTTTTGTTTAACAATGTTTATTCAGAGTTTCGTAATACTTGAACAGTATCCTTTTTCTTTTAATAAAGGATCTACTCAGATTTTTCAAATAAAGAATGATTAATTTATTAAAGGTCAACTCCAATTATTATCTGAAAACAACTTTTGATTTTGATTTTAATTAGCTCACCTTACAGATTTTAACAAACTTTCTATAATACGTAGGCTGACTTGCCTCATATTTATTCTGTAAATATGTAAAATTAAACACGCCAAAACATTTATTTGAAAGTTTTTAACCTCGACATAAGTACGACAGCTCGTCAAAACCTACCGTAGGAAGTTAAGTTTCACCATTCAAATATTTGTTTCCTATGACATAGAACTCGACAACCACAATAAGTACGTATTAGGGGAACAGAGTATAATACGGGGACGTGAGGTATGATGGGAAATCACACACTTAAGGCAAACTTAACACAATACTAACGTAGCGCAAGCACCAACAGGACGCTATTTGTTAATGGCCGCAAATGACGTCCTGATGGCGCTTGCGCTACGTTAGTGTTCTGTTAAGTATGCCTAAAGAGTGTATGTCCCCATTATACCTCGCGTCCCCATCTTATACACTGTTCCCTTACATATTTCGAAAAGATTCAGCAACTGGTTTATAATAACTCGCTTATCAGAGATCTCGCTACACGTGTATATAAAAGACGAACAAAACATAATATAGAATGAATCTACGATGTCTGAATTCTGATTCAAAATTAATCAAAGGTTGCGTCTATTACAATGAAGATTAAACATTTATGGTTGAATATTGCGCAACACCAGTCTAGTAGTAACAAAGATTTATGTTGTAAATAAATCGTGTAAAACTTTTAATTTAAAACGGTTTTATCTATCTGGGTGAACTCGTAAGTAAAATTCAAATATCTTTTTCAATTATTTATTCTCTATGTCAATCTTTCTGATTTGATGGATAGACAGGGAAAACTCGTATTTTCCGTTCAATGTTTTCTGTAGAATGTTTGTTAACGGTTAGTCATGTAGCTGTCATCGTATGATGTATGTTATGTGCAAGGCGGTTCTATCAGATATTTTCTATTTCTGTCACGACGTTGGTGGCGTCCGTATCGTAAATCCAGCAATATTTTCGTTAAGGTATATAATACGTATATTTTTTCGTTAGTGGAATGTGACCACAGCCTGATAAATGTGCCTGCTGAACTGAGATAATGTACAACACGTCCTTCATATTATCTCGCTACGATCTCTCAAAGTGAATCTCTTGACTGTACAAACGTCAACATTAAGCATTACAAATTGTTTATGAATGTAAAACTGAACGTTTAGGCCGGAGTTGGAATGGATCGTTTATTATAACTTGGTTTATGACCCGAGGTTTTGGTGTTATTTATCGATTGCTGTTGTTGGTTTAGGTTGAGCGAGCATTGTGGCCTGTGGTAGTCTAGAGATGTAATTAATAAGTACACGCCTCGCTCACTTGCAGATTGCAGTCACAGCTCTGAACTGCAGCAAATGAATGTGGGGCCGGTTCAATTAACATTTCCTGTTGTTATTGCTTATTATGTCAGTCGCTTATGACAAGGAGAGATGGTGCCCGTTAAATTAGCTTCTAATTATTTTTATTTCAGCGTAATAATGAACTCTTTCCTTTTAAATTAATTAGACGGGGTACCTACTCGTTTGAGAACAGCAAACCTAATGAAATATTAATATTTCATTCTGCTTAAATTTTTGGGCTCCATTAGTTTGTCTAAATATTTTATTTTACCTTTTCTTAATAAAAGTGGACCGGAAGGTGTCTGACCTTTCTCGGGTCCATGACGAGGCCGCTCCCTCTTCTTGTGAAACACGTTGGCGCTTTACATTATCCTTTCTTTGTTTCAATTTAAGTTGGACATTTATGATCGTCTTATTGCGGAATTACAGGACGGAGGATTCTAGTAGAATCGGTGGGACGTGCTCTACTCATGAGCTCTGGGGGATTTCTATAAATCCTACCTCAGCTCCCGCGTTCAATCTGTAATGATAAAACTTTAATGTGCAGTTATTTTAGCGGAATGGAAGCAGCTAGTCATTTCTAGACTTCTGTATTTCTTATCTCTGTTATTTCAAACTAACTAAGATTTCTCGAGTAATTTTCATGAAGCGTTAGTAATAACTATCATATTATTTCATAAAACACTTCATCTACCAAGCTACCTAAAATAGGCTTTGTTCAAAGTCTTGTATCGTCACGACAACAAAGGTTGCAGGTTCTCTCTTACGTATTTTAGAGAACAGACGGAGACTTGAAGCCGAGAGGCTTTTCTTGGGGTTTTGCCGGATACAGAGGCGTAACTAACTCCACGACTGAATTGTGTTTACTACAAAAATATCTCAGATTTGTGTGGATCTGCTCCACGTAATGTTATATTCATCAATGACATACGAAAAGCTGTTTTTAAGATTTACATTCGTGAATTTAAACGTGTAAATATTGTAGCTCTGTTTGAACGAACTTCGCTGATGTTCCTAGTAGGTTTTACTCAAGGAAAACTGCAGAGAATTTCAAAGTTAATAGTTTTTTTCGCCGTTTTTCAGCAAACTGCATGTTCTCTTTTCGTGCACTACCACAAAAGGAAATGAAACTTGTATAAACTCTGCATTATACATTTAATTAAAAAGCCGAAGAGGCGAATGGCGGCGGTCCAATTAGATTGTGAAAAATAACTCTCACTCGCGTATCCCTCATGTGAGATTTTTCAACAAGTTTCTCAATTTAGGCGAAGGCTTAGCAGTTTTACGACACCCGAGGGACTCTCGATCGTTTTGCCTACAAAGTATTATTTTATATGAATTTGCCTTCGCCAATAGGTATATTACATTAAGTCGAGCTATCTTCTCTCTTCACGTCGTATTGGACGTGCAAGAAAAGGCTTTCATATTCTTATTTCTATGATCGGACTGGACGTTGAACGGTGGTGCTGTAACAATTGTTACAAATTGGATGTGAACATTTTTGATATAAACTTTCACGAGCTTTTGTATTTTATTCGTGGAATCCTGCTTTCGATTTCAGATATTTCGTCGGATTGGTTCTGTAGGATAGGTATCTAACGATTGGCATATTTTATACATGTTATAATCATAGTATATAGCCGAGAGGAAAGGCAGCGCGTGTCAAAAATATTTTTTTTACTATTTATTCCTGTTTTAAATAATTATGTTAAAACATTTAACCTTTGCTAAATTTCCCATCATAATTATCTTAGTAATACGAGTATTATTAATGTGTAAGTTTCTGAGGGTGTATATGTATGCATGTATGTTTTTGGCTCTTTCACGCCTAAACGATTGTATGGATTTGGATGAAATTTGGTGCACGGGTAGATCGTAACCTGGATTAAGACATAGTTTACGTTTTTATCCCAATTTTATGATCCCGTGGGTTAATCTTCGAGTTGTAGCGGGCGAAGCCGCTGGCGACGGCTAGTTATTCATATATATTTTTAAAAACTTAAGTATATTTCAATAAATATAGGTTAAGTAGCTCACCAACACAGACACAGGGTGAAATAAAGCTTCTTTTTTATTTAACGTAATTCTAAATATTTGTATTTATTCAATATCAAAACGCCTTTTTCTCACAATATTCCCGTCAGTAAAGTGTGACGTAATACATAACATTGTAACGTGGTGCAGGGTACATAAAGACTCGTCTTTCGTGGTGCTTTGCCAATCGCGATCAAGAACATTGGGAACGGAACAAGATGTGTATCTAAATGCAGATATCTGGCGTGTTGTGTACACTTAACCAGCCACGCGAATACTTTACATACAAACGATACTAATTAGCAAATTACACGAAGGTTTAATTAATTTTATTTAAAAGGAACATCAAGTTGCATGAGAGAATAAAAACTAATTAGTATTTATTTCACTTTCAGGGTTAATATTAATTATGACGAGAGCTCCTTCAGTCAGCGCCACTACTCATGTCCTACGGAAAATTTGTGGTCCGCCCACTTTTGACGTTAGTTACGTTTGTACATTCGTCTCCGTACCCGTGTCGTTCACGCACTTAGAAAGTAGACCCCATGGATTTGAGCACTATTCGGCCAAAAAAGCCCGTTAGGTTGACGATATTGTCAAGATCACGGGAAATAGTTGGATAAGAGAAGCACAGAACCGAGAGATATGGCATAAAAAGGGGGAGGATTATACCCAGCAGTGGGTGATCCCGAGCTGATATGATGATGTTGGCAATAGGCTCACCCCTAGTATATGTTACGTAGATTAACTACAAACGATATACGTGTGTACTATAAGGCACACGTCTCATGGATCTTATGGGTCCAAATGAAAAATATACTGAGTTGTGCGTCAGAGTTATGAGGTAACAAACAAAAAAAAAAAAAAACAGTCAAAAAATGAAAACCTCGTCCTTTTTTTTAAAAGTCGGTTAGGTAAGATTTGTGTTTGTGTGTGTCCGTTTATAATGAATAACCTCAAAAACTACTGGACTGATTTCAAAAATTCTCTCACCAGTTGAAAGCTGCATTAGTCCCGAGTGACATAGGCAATAAGGGGTAGGGGGGGGGGTGAGCGGGCGAGGCCGCTGGCAAAGGTTAGTAGTAGATAAATATGTAGACAAATACAACAATTAAAAACATTTGCTAAACAAACAAACCCGACACTAATTAAGTTTCAAGGGTCCGCTATTAGCTTTATTTACATTGCTATGCCGTCACTAAAACTAAATTAGAAAAAGTTATAGTCTATGTAAATCCAGGTAAAAGTGAACATTAATTTTAAATATTCAGACTAGACGATTAATTAATTAAATGAACGCAGACTTAGTAAAAGCGATGTGATTACAAGGTTCGCAGCAACTCTGCGCTCGTGAAGATCTGCAGGAGACGTAGTACAGGTATTCGAATCACTGAGCTATGTAAGTTAACTAGTTTTGACTATGTTATTGCATTTAATCATAGTTTTCCATTAGGTAAAATTTAGTTGCCTTTAGCTTAGATTATATTAATTAGATTAGATATTAATTTAGATGTTCATGTAGTTTCATATTTCTCCTATATTTGTAGCAGCATGTTTCTCGTGTTCAGAGGCCAAATTACAAAATTTCTGTATTTTATTTACAGAGTACTATATAAATATAAGTATTTCCTGCGTTTATTGTATGGACAAACAAACGAGGGACTTTATCTATATAACGTCCGTTAAATTCCCGTTTACTTTACGTTACAAAAACATGAAAAATCATGCTAGTGCTTCTGTTTAAAAGCTTAGTAACTTAAATCATACTTGTATTTTAAGCATGTACTAGAAAACTGATAATAAATTCAGATAAACAAACTGAATACTTTTTTTCATAGCATCATAGCAGTATTAAAATTTACAGCTGTCTGATACATAAGCTGGGTTGTGAGGAGGAGGCTGTCCTCTCTCTCACGCGTTCCGCCTCCTCCTTCGTTAGCATGACTGCTTCGCAGAAGGAGGTGACTGCTTCCCATTTCATATTAGTCACATGGAAAGAGTGGTGCAGAATATTGATGTGAATCACACGATTCAACTGAACATACTTATCGCACACATCTTTTCGCAAATGAATGGAACAGCTGACATTTATTTTCCCATGTGGTAAGCTGCTCTGCTTGGTGGTCTGAATCAAATGCTTATACTACTTAACATGGCCTATGGTTCACGTTATACAGGGTTATTTATAAAACATTAAAACAACAACAAAAAAAAAACAGACGTTTCATACAAAATGAATATTTTCCGTTGACAATGACAAAGACTTGATTTTTATATTACAGCGTGGTTTCGTAGTAAAAGTTGCTTGTAACCATATCTACCTTCAGCCTATGAAAGGTTGCTAATGTTTTGAAAGTCACAATCCTGTATACATAGTACATCACATTTCATCACTTTCTCGTTCAACAACTAAACAAAATACTTGCAAAACATGCACATAAAATAGCTGAATAATGAAGGAAATACAATTACTTACACAAGGTACCAGGTTTCCTCCAATTATGTCCTTGTCGGGAAAACCATTTGATACTCTCCGTACCCATTTTCCACTACGTAGGAACCCGAGATTGGAACTATGCCCAATAAGGATAGGCTCCTAAGACCGCCATAAACGTGCTGTATAATGGCACAGCCCAACTACAGCTTTAGGGATCTCCTCCAAAGATTATAGACGTGATAGTTTTCCCGAATACTGTGTACTGTAACGTTGTCTACCTTCCTTAAGACTGGCTACATACAATGATTTAAACTAGGTACTCGAATTTTAAATCCATTTACAAAAATGTATTGTGTTAAAACAATGTTTGAAGATATTGGAGATATCACTAAGCCTATGTAGTGAAAGAGAGAAAAGTTTTGTTCAACAAATATAACTGTGAATAACTCTATAATTTGTAAAATAAAACTTCATAGTTTTATATAGATTTATTTTTTTAAATATACATATTTTAAAATTTAACAAAACTTTGAGGAATGACCAATTAGTCTTATTTTTATATAAAATATAGTGACATACTTTCCGATACTTGCTGACACTACAGACTAAGATACCGTACCTAATATTTAAGCTATTGTTTGGAAACATGCATTTCAGCGTCCTAGAAGCTTTGCAGTGTTGCGGGTAGCTCGTCTCCATACCTTAGCATGCAATACTGGAATACAACGAGCAGTGAGTTTTCGTCTGAAATTGAAGCCACCACAATCTTATTTGCTGTCTCCGTTCTGACACGATATGTCTAGCCAATAACTTACATTGAAGGTATACAGTGTAGTTCAGTTTGTAGACCTAATATTTTAGATTTTTGTTAGGAGAGTATTTAAGCCTTTGTCAAACAGACAGGCGTTGCGAATGCGAAGCGTCACGTTTTTATTTGTAATGTATGGAATTTTTTCCAGTCACATAGAAAACCGAAAGAAATCCGATAGCGTGACAGAACTATCGGACTGACGTCTCGCTTCGGTTCGGTATCGCTTCGGAAGGCTTCGCTTTCGCCTGTCTGTTTGACAAAGGCATTAAAGTATGAGTTGAGTAGTGAGCAATAAAAAACATGTTTTTAATTCTTTGCAAAATGTCTAGGCAAGACACTACAAGCAGATAAATGAGGTACAAATAGAATTAAAAAAAATAATAGGCTAAAGGGCAGGCCTATATACTGTAGTGGATGATGCCGGGTTAAACGATGGTGATTTTGAAAATACGAGTCAGTATTTTAAGAGAGAGAGAATCAAAAATATCTATCTGAATAGTTGATATTTTTTTTTCCATCTATCTAGACCATTGGTGAGCAAACTTTTTTAATAGGGGGCCAGAAAGTTTAAAAAATATTTTTTATACTATCGCGGGCCATATACTTTTGTCAATTATGTCGAAGAACCGTCGACGGGCCGGATAAAATGGTTTCGCGGGCCGTGCTTTGCCCATCACTGCTCTAGACTCTCTAGATCTTAAAACAGCGGCATATTTCTGAATTTTCCCTATATTGCAATCATCAATCCTAATACCCAGTGTGGTGATTATCCCAACGAGCATCGAAGCAATCTGTGACGAAGCCAGCATGTTCATCAACGGACCTTTTACGATCTTATAATTATGATGAACGTATATAATTAAATTCGGCCGAGCTGGTCGCGTTACATTTTAATAATATCATAAAATGCTAATTTGCTTTATTCAGCGGAGATTGCTCCGTAGTTAAATATATCCATTGGATGTACAGCGAGGACCAACCGGATATTGCTCAGAGCATAGAAATGAACATCATTTGACTGTTTTAGTACCCTTCTCATATACACATCCGGACTTATGAATACGTTCAATAATTTACACAATGATCACACTCAGTCCGAAGTTAATAAACTCGTGTTTTAGGAATACATTTTATCGGGATGAATTTGTTTTGCTTTTTGGTTGATTAAAAATAATGCATAATTTATTCGAATGAGTCATCAAAACACGCCTGTAAAATTTTAATTGGGCTCTCCATTTCAAACCAACCAAAAATATATTTCGTCGGAGCTATAAAACGCCTATAATGAAGCATAAAAATATCAAGTTATTTTCTCGATATTGACATATAATTTATATTTTCGAAGATTGGATAGAAGTGACAGTGTCGCTGTCGTCATATTAACGTTGTGGACAGCTGGGAGCCGCCGGATGCTCTCGAAATAAACTATCCGCCTCTCCGCCCCCGCGTACCGCCCGCTCCTCGCAGGTGCCACTCCGAACATGCATCATACTTCACAAGTAATTAAGCCGTGAAAGATCGCTGCAAACATGTAGTATAAGCGACACTGCTCCTACAAACATGCACCTAATAATAGACCAGCTAATTAATAGATGTTTTACTGACTTACACGCTTTTTTATTCTCTTGTTACGGTCATATTACGACGCTGATTGAAGTAATGGCCTCATTACCTCACTAGTACTCAGTTCAAGTGAAAATACTTTTATTACGAAAAAGGTTCTTGCAGTCATGAAATATTGTTCGTTCAGCGGTCACGATTCTTTAGATTAAATTACTTTTTCTTCAATATAATAAGGCTTTTAGCGAGCTAAACCATGTAAAAGCGATAAAGTATGGAATAGAAAGAAAGCTAGACGCGGGCAATGCGTTGCTTTATGAATTCACTTTGTTGGAGCGCGGGTTTACCTTACAAGCCGCTATAAAAGTGGCTCGTATATCTAAAAGGTTCTGATGTAATATAATTTGATGGAAAATATTCTGTAAATATTAGAATGTAGTGGTACGGTTGTGCCCCGTACGTAATCCGCGCGGTTGTGTTTCCGACACACGTCGGGTTGCATGACTAAGGAGGATGTGTGTTCCTTTGCCCGTTTTGTACTAAAATGTTTTCACAGTTGGCTTGGGTGTCATGTTGAAACGAAACTTTAGCGAATAACTGTTCATTTAGAGCTGATGATAAGTTGCTGTAAAATGGAGTCAGTATCATAGTCCCGTTATTTTATACAAAGTGTCTTTTTGTAATTATTCTGGTGTCCGCTTTATTCCACGGTCAAATTGCGGACACGGTTCCGGACACCGGACTCTGGCAGATAATGTACTAGAGTGTCCGGTGTCCCCAGCCGGTGCACATCTGTCCGCGCCGGTTTGACCGAACCCTAACTTGATAAATGAAGCTTAAGCAGCAAAGTTCACTTGACACTGTATGTCATTAATCTCTTGTGTAATAATAACGAGTCCTCCATTATTATATGGGTAGTGATTGCTATAATCACTTCAATATTATGTGAGTGGCGTTATAAGTATTTACTAATTCATCCGTCGACACCGCAATAGTGGCTTTCTGATATGATTCCATAAGCAAATAAGGTGTTGTCGTATAGCAGTAATAACAGCGGCACAGGACATGAGTTATTAGTATTTCACATAATTTATATACAATATATACGTATATGATCATCAATTTTTAGTGAAGTATGCGTATTTCTTAAAGAAACCGGCCAAGTACAAATCGGTCTCGTAATTTGGGTTCCGTACCATTATCTATAAAAACGGCAAAAAAACACGTTTTTTGATATGGAGCCCCCTTAACCGCTATTTTTTATATTGAATATATGTATTACTGAATATTCTGTGAATATTTCAATCCTCTACCTGTTGCCTTGACCGCTATTTTTTATATTGAATATCTGGGGGCACGGCAGTGCCCCAGCCAAGTCTCGAGCAAAACGGGCACGGCCGTACCATCTTTTCTCGATGCGATTCGCGGCTGTTTCGCCCCCCCTATATCTTCGACGTGGACAAAGCTAGGAGTTTAGGTTTTCGGTGAATAATAGTAGGCATTAGAACAAGCTTAAGTTCGAAATTACATGCCAATTGAATTAATAGTTTAGGAGTTACGGTCGATCAAAGTTACACCATTTTGTCACTCACTCACTGACTCACTGACTCACTGACTCACTGACCGATCATCAAAAATCTAAGGTACTTCTAGCAGACTTAGAAACTTCAAATTTTGCACCAAGATAGGTCATTAGCCACATATAAAGGAAAAATTATAAAAACATTAAAAAATAATATACCATAGAAAACAATTTTATATTTGCGGTTTGGCAAGAACATTATGTATGGATTTTGACTGCATTGTTAACTTTGTTCGTTGTTTAAGTATTCAATTGGATGAATAAATACATGGAATAGAAAAGAATAATAAAAATGTAATACATAGACTATAATTAATTGATACATAAAGTTCATAATTCATTAAATTAATAAAGCTAAAACTCCATTGTATTGCGATAAATTTCGATTGTATGCGCGCTCGATAGATGGCGTTGTACCTGTCTGAATCGCGCTATGGTTTCGTTACCGAGCGCAGTATAAGTAGTACTTTAAAATAATTCGATAATTTTCATTTGATAGCGCCACCTACCTATGAAAAACCATTTCGAAACTAAAAAAATATTGTAGCTATATTCGGAGAACTTAAGTTAGCCGGATTAGATAGTAGATTTATTATTGTTACTGAAACAGTTATTTAGGCGAATAGTTTATTAATATAACATAGACATAGGTAGTTACAATATCTAGTTGTTTACGTGTTATTTAGTTTAGTTATATTTATTTTGTAAGTTAGTAGATTTATGTTTATTTAGCTCGTTGAAAAGAAACAAAAGAGATAGAGAATGGGTTCTAAGCAAAGCAGTAGCTGAAGTCCAAGAAATTATGAGGTCACCTAAAAAAAAAGAAAGAAATACACTTACAAAAAATAAATGAGATCCCACCAAAAACATTAAAATAATGTAAAAAAATGCCAAGTCTCTCGATGCAGTCTTTCCATCGTAAAAAGTTTTGAGATCTCATAGAAGCCAAGTCCTGTTCAAATTATTTTGTAGTTATAAATCAACATTTAGTAATTGTATCAATAGTTTTCTTTATATTATAATTATAGTGACTTGGCAATGAGCACAAGAAGAAACAAAACGGCATATTTGGAGTTGAAAGTCACACACCGCATGCGTAAACATTAATATCACAAAATTAATTTTCTTTTGGTTTATCCGTGTCGTCCCAACCGAATTTCGGCAACGGCAGTCAGTCTCATCCAAGACTAGTAAACTGCGCAGGACATAAATTATAATGCACAATTGCACAAGTGTGTACGCAAACACTAGTATTAGTGTACTCTCGGTTCATTTACTTTCATAAAGCGATGGCCCGTAAGGTACTTATTTTTTATTATTGCATTGGAGCATGTAGTCGGTAGTGATCTGATCACAGGTCTCGTCAGTAACATTTGCACATAATTCCAGGCAGCAAGCAGCTTTAAATTGGTGCTCATTGCCAAGTCACTATAATTATAATATAAAGAAAACTATTGATACAATTACTAAATGTTGATTTATAACTACAAAATAATTTGAACAGGACTTGGCTTCTATGAGATCTCAAAACTTTTTACGATGGAAAGACTGCATCGAGAGACTTGGCATTTTTTTACATTATTTTAATGTTTTTGGTGGGATATGTATTACTGAATATTCTGTGAATATTTCAATCCTCTACCTGTTGCCTTTATCAATATCGAGCAAAAATGAGGAAAAACACGATAATTGTATGGAACCCTAAAGTATTTATTTTGATTCAGTTTTCAGTACCTATTTGTTATTACAGCGGCAACAGAAATACATCATCTGTGAAAATTTCAACTAACTATTACTGTTCATGAGATACAGTCTGGTGACGGACGGTCGGACAGACAGACAGACAAACGGACAGTGAATTCTAATTAATAGGGTCCCGCTTTGCCCTTTCGGTAGGGAACCCTGAAAATGGCTGCAACTATTTGACAAATTATATTGTTTTGTTGTGTAATTCTCAAACAAGATTTATATGAATGATTTATTTGAATTCACTTTAATTTTCTTCATTAATCAAATGCATTCGTGTGAAACCGGGGCAAGTTAATAATATATTTTTACTGATGACAAGTTGCATAACCTTTCACAGACATATTTTATCGAAATTTAAAGTTAAATCAGTTAAAAGGTCATGCTCTCTTTTAAACTCACTACAGGATTTACTTATTGACATTTAAGTCTTTATTGGCAGTTGACCCATAAAATATCTGTTTAATAATCGAAATACGAGTTGAAATATTTTAAAAATCAAGTGTGCAATGTCGTCGAGCATAAAATGTACCTGCGTTTTATAGAATTGCCCGACTGGGAAAAATTGTGTGGCGGAATCGTGTATGAAAATATTTACGCTTCGAACTACTATTCAGAGTCTAATATTGAAAAATACCTTTGCCTACTCATGTACAAACAGTTTACTTTTATTGGAATAAGTTTAAACCGAGATGTCAGGAATAAATATAATAAAATGTTGACTTTTTGCGTAACTTTCGTCTTTAAATTTTTTTTAACACATGTCGTGAAAGTTAGATACAGTTAACGTAAACTCAACTTACACGTCACGGCTTTAAAATTCCATTTAAATATCAGCTGAAAGAACAAAAGTTTTTAAATATCTTTGCTGAACTGCATTATTTATTCTATTTCTACTTTTTTTTTGTTTTTTAACGTGGTAAAATCATCAAATGAATCCTCTCACCCAGGGCAGAGCGGGAGGGACTGCCAGACTTGTACTGACTAAAATCCACGGTGTCCTTCAATAGCCCTTTACGTACCGGGGTCACGGTAAATCATAAATCCCGCGACCCCGACAGGCTTTGGCCCTCTAGAGGGGGGCCCCGTCATTTTTGCTGACACTCTTATTCTATTTCTACTTAGATACCTAGCAGAACGCTCCTAACAAAACATTTTATAACTTACGTAAATAATAATAAACCGGGGCAGTGCATGACACGGGTTAAAGAAAGGGATTAGGTTAAATGATACCTTTTGTTTTCACAATAACTCGACGAACTTTGTGGTTGCGTGATGGGGTAACAAAGAACCCCCTATTAGTCTAGTAAGCATGTAAAAGTTTTGTATGTTTCGCACCCCTGAGTTATGCTGCTGCTACGGATCCGGATGTCGCCGTCTTAACTCTTAACTTTTCCTGTACAGGATGTCCGCAACTTTTATTAAAAAAAAACCAGAAACTGAAACCGATAGGTCAGTTAAACGTGCGTTGTTTATAATACATTAATGGTACTGCATTCTTACCTGCGGAGAACTGATCGCCGATTTCTTTTTTTTTTCGTGGTAAAATCATCAAATGAGTCCTCCTACCCAGGGCAGTGCGGGAGGGACTGTCAGACTCGTACTGACTTAAATCCACGGTGTCCTTCAATAGCCCTTTACGTTCCGGGGTCACGCTAATTCGTACAGTCCCGCGACCAACTGATGGCCGATGGGGCAGTGAGGTTCTCGAATGGAGACCACGCACCGGCAAGCGCAGCGTAGGACGATCTGATAAAGATCATAGGATCGCGCTGGATGCAAGCCGCTTCCAACCGGTCTTGTTGGAAGTCTATGGGGAGGCCGATGTTCAGCACTGGACGTCTTGCAGTTGATCTGTACCTAAATACGTATTAAGCATTATTGCGCAGTAGAGGTGGCTTGGTGGTATCGGCCCTAATTTACGAGTTGTAGGTCCTGGGTTCGAAATCAGCCAATCGCATAACTTTATGTAATTTATTTCATTACTACTGTTCTCAAAACGGTGAAGGAAAATATCGTGAGGAAACAAGCATGTCCTAGAACTAAAAATTCGAAGACATGTAACATCTACCAACCCGTACTGGGCCCACGTGGTGGGTAATGGCCCACTCCCTCTCACAGAGAGTAGAACTGTGTCCCAGCGGTGGAATTTATAGGCTGATGATTTAAAAAAATACGTGTGGCACTCGGGACCTGCCGCGGTAAAGCTATTGCATAGCATTTTTTATCAACTTATGCAATTATAATTATTTGTTTATTTTAATTATGAAAAAAAAAGAAAAAATATCGCCCACCGAGAATATTTAACGGGGAATATCGTTGCTCTATGGGAAGTTACTCTATTAATTAGGCTATGGTCAGCCACGTCAATAAAGTGAAACGTCAAGAAAAAAAATCATTCATTCTAATTTCAATCATTCACGTTGACAGATGACAGATGTGATAGTGACAGTGTTAGTTTTATTTTCGTTACAGAATTTCTTGATTCGGTCGCCGCGCTCAAAGCCCGCGATAAAAGCTATGCAATAGCTTAAAAACTGTCCGAACAAAGCTATCTGTTCTGAGAATCAAACCTAGAGTCAGGTGAGCAGTCGTGTTTATGACCAAACAAACCAACGAGGCATTTGTTTATAATATTTTTCATTTAACTTATTAAGGTTACCAGCGTGTTTAACCAGAGCAATATAAATAAAATGTATACCACAAATAATTTACAAATATGCTCGCCTGTTCGGAAAGAGAAGCAATAAAACTCGTGAGGCGTGTGCGGTCGGCTACCGAATAAAAGGACGAGTGTGTGTATGTATATAAAAATCTAACGAGGATGTAGGACAGGCGCGGCCGGGTGCGTCAGCCGGTCTCGCGCCATTAATCTCAGCTTTATTATAAACACGGGAGCCGAGTAAATCATAAACACGTTTAATGTGTACCTACTTGGTGAGCACTTTCATACGAATGTTTTAAATAAAGTGTTCATTGAACTATTTGGTTGACTTCACAATCGATATGACTGCACTTAGAGAGCTTAAATTTCATGAGTTCTTCGACTTTTTAAAATAAAATGAAAATTTTAATATTGAAAATATTTTTCACAGATGGCTTATGCATTTAAATTGTTATTACTTTTTAAACAGTTAACATCTTTGGATCTACGACTCGTTAAGAAAATATTCTTTTTAGCTACCTGCGGCCGCATTACGATGTTTAAAACCAGGCTTGTTCCAGTGAGTGAAAGAGACAGAGCTATACAAGTCGTCTAGCGCCACCTCGTTCACTCACTGGAACATGGCTGGCTGGGTTACATTCTCACCCGGGAAAACGCTTTTTTCCTACGCCGCGACACTGTCTAAACAGGTAATCGTGACCCTGGAAAGTAAAGGGCTATTAAATTAATACCGTGGATTTTAGTCAGTACGAGTCATACCGCCGGTTTCTGAAACGCGCGTCATCGAAATAATTACGTAGTTAGTTGTTAATCTATAGTTAAACGCAGTTTGGGTTTCTGAACGAACCAAAGTGACAGTTTGTTAGTGATTTGTCATTGCCAGTGTCAAATCTCGAATTATTGTAATTTTCGGTTTCCGGAAGGTTTTTCCTCATGATAACTTCGCGTCAATGTCTAGTTATTAATCGACAGTTAATTAGCGAAAATCGATCAATTAACAGAGTGTCAAATCAAATTATACTTATTATTTCAATATTTCAGTAAATTTTAACAGGTTCCTAATAAAAATGTTGTCTGATTTATCTGATGATGATATATCCTTATCTAGTGAAGAGGAAGATCTGGTGCAAACTCGCCTGTTTCGAGAGCGAATGCATCCAGTAAACCATTACAATGATAAAGAATTTACCTAAGGACCGATACAGAATTTCAAAACCTGTTTTTGGAAAGTGTTTCGTGTTCAAATTTCAAACATAATACGATCTTTTCCGAGCATGTTTGAGAAAAACACATTTGTATAGATTGGAATGTTATATTTGAACAAAAGGTACTTACTTATCCACTATTGTTAAGAGGTCTTTCTTTTCTCTCTCTGTATAGTTTTTTCGTGACATATTATCGGAAATTTGGTGAGTGTGAACTTTTATAGCGAGTTTTATAACAACAAACACCACAATATCAGACAATAATAAATACGAAAATATTTTATATAAAATAGATAACCAGTAAAGTTGAATTTGACATTTGGTGTCAAAAGGTAGACAAAGCTATGCGCTAGACAGAAACAAAACATAAATGAATGAATGAAGTTGACCGATTTTAGCAAGGGTGGCCAGACAAAAAAATAAATCACCTGTTAACAGTTGATTCGCTAATTTTACTGTAAATGGCTTTTCAGAAACCCGTAGTTGTTTAACAGATTGTTAATTTTGACAATCTGTTAACTAACTGATTATTTGACGTACGTTTCAGAAACCGGGTGTTACCGTCCCACTCATTTGATGATTTTACCACGATGAAAAATTTTTTTTTTTTAAAAACGTCCCACACTAGGAATATCTCCTGTGTCGTAGGTGCGTTAACAAACATATAAACTCACATACAAAGACACCCAGACCCGACACATCTACTTGTAGATCATACAAATATTTGTTCCGTGCGGGAATCGAACC
This sequence comes from Agrotis puta, assembly GCA_943136025.2. Lineage (NCBI taxonomy): Eukaryota > Metazoa > Arthropoda > Insecta > Lepidoptera > Noctuidae > Agrotis > Agrotis puta. The sequence continues at coordinate 5,927,202 of OW964168.2, forward strand.
CGCGACACGCAGCGCAGAAGTCCAATTGCTCAGCCACTGCGCCAAACGTGTCGATAAGTTAAATAGTATCTACTTATTGTCCAAGCCTCCGTAAATAACTCAAGTATTTTCGCGTACAAAGGAGACCTTCATATTTACACGATGGACGGTGAAAAAATGGTATTGGTATTGGAATAACAATAAATAAAGTGTGTCGGAAAATAATAACTCATTCCGTAACATGTGCTAACAATGGTCCAAAGGGATAGCCTATATTTTGCATTGTAATTCCGAATGTTATATTTTTTAAATTTTATTCGAACCGATGATCAGGTGGGTTAGGGTTAGATGATGATGATGATGATGTTTTGAACCAGATGGCCTTAAATCCACGGTCTCCTTCAATAGCCCTTTACGTACCGGGGTCACGGTAATTCGTGAGTCCCGCGAACCCGGCAGGCTTTGGTCTTCTAGAGGGGGCCCCGTCATTTTGCTGACACTGTTTGAGGCACGCGTGGAACACAACGCGCCGTCGACCCGGGCATGGTTCATGGTCGGACAGCGAGTTGCCCATTACTCGCTGCCAAACCAGATGGCCTAGCACAACTTATCAAGTTTTTATGACGTAAACGGAAACTTTTAAGCTATTGCATAGCTTTTATCGCGGGGTTTGAGCGCGGCGACCGAATCAAGAAATTCCATTCCATCTGTCATGTCAATGTGAATCAATAAAATTTGATTTTTGAAGTTAAAACTTCTTTAGCGGCGTTGTGCCGTCGCAAGACGATCTCCGGCCACCGTAGGCGCGGGCATGCGGGCAGCGAGTAATGGGCGACTCGCAGCCCGACCATGGACCATGCCCGGTCGACGGCGCGTTGTGTTCCACGCGCGCCTCAAGGAGTGTCAGCATAGTGACGGGGCCTGTAGAGGACCAAAGCCTGCCGGGGTCGCGGGACTTACCCATTACCGTGACCCCGGTACGTAAAGGGCTATTGAAGGACACCGTGGATTTTAGTCAGTACAAGTCTGCCAGTCCCTCCCGCTCTGCCCTGGGTGGGAGGACCCATGTGATGATTTTACCACGTAAAAAAAAACGCTGCAAAATTTTGTACAGTTGTGTTGTGTTCCTTTGAAGATTTTTTGAACATAAAGCTTGTACGTGCACGTGGTTTTTCGACAAGTACGATTCTTCGTAACATTCTTGAATTTGTCCGTAAGCACGTTACGGTATATACTGCCAAAAGAAATATCACAAATAGCGCAGTACTACACAATAAACGTAGTTTTTCGTGTTTTTCTCAAAGAATATGGCCACAGTCACATCTTCTGCCAAAACTTATTATTACGGTTGTCTACGAGGAAATATTATTTTATTTACTTCATATTAATATCCGTATAAATGTTACACGTTTTCCTTTCATAATATAATGTTGATGATATATTATTAGAGATGAGCCGGCTGTAACTTTGGCCGACTGGCCGACTAGTCGACTGCAAAAATACGATTGTCGGACTATCGGTAATGTCAGTAGCGTTTCACGTAACGCCGATTCGCTTGCATTGAGTACTTTATAAAGCGCTCTCGATCGCACAAGCTGTACCGTCACATAAATTCAAAATTATTTTTCCAGTTCCATGTTAAATATATATTTCTTCAATTCAATAATAATTATGAACAACAAAGTAGTTATAATATCGTATTGATCACTGAAGCCGACTACTCGGCACATCTCTAATAGTTACCATTGTATTTTCTCCATTCTATGCTTCGTCCAAAATCGGTAAATACATTTCATAACTATAAATATTGCCCTTAAATAGCGGTTAAGGGGAGGCCCCTAATAAATTAATTACTATCCGAGCGCAAATATTATGGTCTCGTTTATTTAATTTATTACAGCTAACGAACGAAAATTGAGCAATACCGAAATGGAACGTATTTATCGACACAAAATAATTCGTACCTACTATTATTGTCAAAGTTTTAATTGGTCAAGTTCGCGATCCGTCAGGTAGTGTGCAGCTGCTCTTAATAACTGTGCCGAAAGCTTTGCGAATTACGTCACAACTCACGCCATGTGCGCCGCGAATCAAAATGTGGAACACTCAGCTGCTTGAAGATTGATGACAATTACTACTTCAGAATTTATTATTACCTATTTTAGCCTCTTCTATTCGATTCACAAATACTTTTACAATGTTCACAGTAAGTGCCCCATTTGGCCCTCATAATTATTCCGTTGGGTATTGTTAATTTAATAGTTGCCGCCCCGACGTGCTCGCAGCGTTTACAAATTTTGTTTTGATCAACATTCTTAGGGGATATTCACCAGTAAAGTTGTTTAGTAATTAATCTTCATGACTCACCCGCTCGATCTCACTGAACTAATGAAATTGTAATTAACGTTATTACCTTTTCAATACGCTTTTTGTGTTTTATTGTGGGACTAAATGTGCAACATTAAAATGTTATTCTCTTTAAAGTTTAATTAAACAAACCCATTAGTTTCAGTTCAATGACGTATGATATCGATCTACCTCCAACACAAGTCAATAGATAGAAAGCAATCTTATACCAAAAGCTAATTAATTAAGACAACATCGTTAATAGAGCAAAACTAAATTTCCATGCCTAAGTTTAAATTATATTGGCAAAGTTTTCGTCTCGTAAGAAAATGAGTGTGGGAACGTATAAATCCATGAATTATAACAATATTGCCTATAAGGATTACAAAAGTTTGTGCGCCGCCCCCCGCGACCTACCATCGTTGAACAAAACGACATAAATCTAAGTTAAAAGTTAATTTTGTCAATCCGGATAATTCCTCAAGGTTTAATCAGACTAAGTTGGGTGTAATTAATGTTCACTAAGGCCACACAATCTAGGAAAGCTTCGGCTTAGCCCGCTACGGAAATCGGAGTTAGCAGCGGCGGGCTGGGCGGGCGGGAGCGACGCGCGCCGCCATCGAGCCGAGCGCGAGCGGAGCGGCGGGAGCGGCCGAGCGCGCGCGGCCAGTGCCATGGCGGCGAGCGCCCGCACGGAACGCGCCGCGCACTCCCGCCGCACCGGTTCACTACCCCCTTATTAAAATTTACGTCACTCGATTGTCAAAACTCAGTCCAACAAATAAGCCGACGGACCTAGTTAATTAAACGCGACCCTAAAGGAAGTTTTAATAAATTTAATTCATAAACACCGCGGACTATGAAGTGATTGAGTTTACCGCTTTTTTTGTGCGAGTTTCAACAACTGGAAAACTTTTTGAAGGACTTCACGGTACAGTTTCAATGGATGTTTGTAGGTATCGATGTGTTGTCATTAATTTTCGTATTCAAATCAGCGCATTAACATTGCCTGTTGACAGTTTTATGTTGGAAATAAATCCCAAGCATTTGTAATAACGGCGCGACATCAATCATATTAAATGTGTTCTAAATAATTGTTTAATTGGCCGTGTGAAGCAGTACGTGACTAGAATGTGCTTAAAACCATCGAACATAAATAACAAATTAAATTTAAAATAACCTTATATAGGTAAACAACCAATATATGAAAAAACTAATTAACAAAACCAGAGGTGGCAAAAAAGTAATTAAAAGAACATGACTTGAGAGTCAATTTTATTACGTCACTGAAGGGACAGATGTAAGTTGAACAAAACGATCACTGAAACAACTGTGGCGTGATTAAAATGCAGAACAAAAGGTTCACCATTACGTGGTCGATTTCATTACGGAATCCGGTGGTAGCGGGCCCCTTCTGCCGAATTTTCGATACATCGTCCTCTGGCCGGCGGCTCTTTCCCCTTTTCTTTAGTAAATGCCTGCTATCTACATAAAGTAAGGTATAAAATACCATAGACATTCATTCAATCCAAATTGAGGAGCCAATGTTTAATGAATCGGTTAAACACATTTTATTTTTAATTGCTTTTACACCCAAATAAATTTTATTGTCGATTCTCTCTCACAATTCAATATAATCGGAATCTTCTATAGCATTAGGAAGGGCCGGCTGGTCTGAAATAACTGGACTAATTAAAACGTCATTATATTTTCATAATTTTGGGGTCAACATTTTCGGAATTATTTATGTAATCGTGGCTGTGGAATGTTTATGGTTATACTCAGCTAGTTAAATTGTGTAAAAAGATTGTATTGTAGTGTAATCTACAAAACATGAAAGCGCTTTCACCCCATTGCTATCGCAATGGCAACTGTATTGTTGCATTAGTTTTTATTGCTGAAATATTTTGTACTTACAATGTTATACATAACAACGTCTTAATGAAAGGCCTCCCTCTTCATTCTTCTTTTTCTAATTCGGGTTCAAAATCTTGCTCTCTCTGCAAATCTGTTTCTTCCGGGAATATTAGCATGTTCAAGTCAACATTCTCACTCGCATATCGACAGCTTGTTCCTCAAACCCTAATTGAATTGAATTCTCCATGAGATGTGTGTGCTCCTGAGAACCGAAGTTAGAATTTTTCTAGTGAGGAGGGTCCGTCCTTTCCTTTGGTCTTAGTCCATAGAGGTGGGTTTGTCTTAACTAAACTTCGTAAAAAAGGGGGTTTTGCTGGCGCGTTGTATCCCACGCGGCCCTCAAAGAGCTGTCAGCAATCTGACGTTGACTCCGCAGAGGGCCAAAGCCTGCCAGTGCCGCGGGACTGTCTTATCACGTAACTGGGACCATGAAAGGTAAGGGGCTATTGAAGGACATCTAAGATTTTAGTCAGCTCAAGTCTGACAGTTCTTACCGTGTGTTTGAGAGGATACATTTGATGATTTTACCAAGTAAAAAAAAAAAATGATTTGCTGAATTAATTATGTTATCTACGTGACATTCTTTACCGTGGCAGCGTGGTCTTAACGCAGTTTAATTGAGGCTCCATGAGGTGAGGATTTGATGTTTAATAGACTGGGCATACAGACAATCATAATTTTGCAATAATTAATTTATTTATTTATTTATTTATTAGGGACAAAAAACAGTTACATGCTACAAAATACAGGGAAATACTTAAGCTAGGATTTGTCAAACATGCAACCCACACCATTGTCCACGTACTTACTAAAAATTAAATGAAGTTAAATAAAATAAAAAAGAAAAGAAACAAAAGAAACGTGGTCAAAATAGTGCTGATATTGGCATAGTTCAGAGTTAATTCCTTAATTACCTACCTATTCTGTAGACAAAATATCCAGTGTCATTTTCTTAAACACATGCTTGGATAGATAAAATATGTCTAGGTTCATAAAATGTGTGTTGTATGTATCAACAAGACGGCGAAGAGGTGCTCGTTCCCCAGCATTAGTCCGGCACATATCAGTGTGGAACAACTGAGGCACGCGCACCCCCCTTAAGATAACACTTCTGGGCACCCTATAACACAACTTATTCGTAAGTTCGACACAATCGAATTTGTTGTTACAAATGCTGTGTAGGGTCATGACATCAAGTAATAAACGCCTGGACCTTAAGTCTAGAACTCCGTACCGTTTCAATAGCAGCGCATATGGGACTTTTGACTGGAAGCACTTATAGTTCATGGACCGTAGGAACTTTTTCTGCACCATTTCAATTCTAGCACCGTATTTGTCATAGAAGGGGTTCCAGATCGGAACGGCGTACTCTAGCTGCGATCGTACCAAAGTCTTATAAAGCAGAAGGAAAGTAGAGGGTCGCACAAAGTCACGCGAAGATCTCATGACAAAACCATACATCTGGTACGCCTTATTTATTATGTTGTCAACGTGGATGTCGAAATGCAAACTGGCATCCAATGTAACACCTAGATCACGGACGGAACCCACTTTATTTAAACTTTCGTTGTTTATGGAATAATTAAAATTAATTTTATTTTTATTCTTAGTAAAAGTGATGGCAAGACATTTTGGTAAACTGAGGAAGAGTTTATTATTGCAACAATATGTGTATAATCTATCGAGGTCTTCTTGAAGAAGCCAACAGTCTTGTATATTCTTGCATGATCTATAGACTTTTATGTCGTCGGCATACATTAAGAAATTAGAGTTGACAAAACAGTTTTTAACATCATTGATGAATATTATGAAGAGCAGAGGGCCCAAAATGGATCCCTGTGGAACACCAGAAGTAACAACTATAGGGTCCGATTCATAACCATTAACTGCCACTGTTTGCACCCTCATAAAAACATATGAAACAAACCATCTAAGTAAATTACCACGTATTCCATTAAATGCAATCTTCTCCAAAAGCAGTACATGATCCACCTTGTCAAAGGCCTTCTGAAAGTCTGTGTACACCGAGTCCACTTGGACTCGTTGATCCAGATTTTCAAAGAGATTGTTGGTATATGTCAGCAGATTTGTCATTGTAGACCGCTGTTTAACAAATCCGTGTTGTTCCGGTACAATAAGCCGATGGATATGAGGATAAATAGCATCGTGCACAAGACGTTCAAAGACCTTGGACAAGGTGGAGAGGATTGAAATAGGGCGGTAATTTTCTACATTGCTTTTGTCACCTGTCTTATAAACCGGGGTAATGAATGCCCGTTTCCAAATATCTGGAAAAACACCCTCCCGCAGACATTTATTAAATAATATATGTAAAGCAGTGCACAAGCTATCAGATGTTTTTAAGAAAAAGTTGGGTGGAAGACCATCGGGGCCTGCTCCTTTAGAAGAGTCTAAAGATTTTAGTACAGAGGAAATAGCTGTAGGAGATAGGTATATTTCAGATAAACAAGATGAGTTTTCTGCATAGTGATTAGATGGTTGCCAATTACTAGGGTCCAGGTTTGAAGGTTCATATACGGAAGAGAAGAAAGAAGAGAACAAATTACAAATTCCCGTGGCATCACCAGAGGAAATATTTTTAAAATACATACAAGCTGGATAGTTGGCTTTTCTATTGCGTGATGAGACGTAAGACCAGAAATGTTTAATATTTTTAGGGATGCCATTTTCCACGGATTCTATGTATTTTCTGTAACACTTAATGTACTCGCCATGGAAGAGTTTGCGATAGGCTGAAAAACTTAAGTAATCGGAAAGATTATTATACTTCTTCCATTTTATCCAAGCGCGTTCTTTAGCTTTAACGATTCGTATTAGAGACTGTGAAAACCAGACTGGAAAATTAGAATTCTTAGTTTTAATTAACGGAACATGTGACCTTATGATACCATATATTTTTTCATAGAACAAAGCAGCAGCTTGTTCAGATTCAAGATGAGAGAGTTCAGTTTCCCAATTAATTTGGTCAAGGGCCTTGTTAATACTCTCATAATCAGCTTTATGGAAATTATACCTATAAGTTGAGCGGCATTTCATGGGAGTGATTTTCTTATTAATACAAGTTAGTGCAGAAAAAACTGGATGATGACTATCAGGGTTAAGTAGAGCATCACAAGACGCTACCTGACAGTCAACATTAGAGATAATTAAATCTAGAATACGACCCAGTTCGTTTTTTGTGACATTAAATTGTGTTCCATTAATTAAATTCAAGAAATTTAGTAACAGTCTACCGAGAGAGTCAGAAACTAGCGCTATAGCCCGACCTCCTTGATCAAACCAATCAATGTCGGGTAGGTTATAATCTCCAACAAAGAAGTAAGAGTCAGTATTAAAATCGTTAGCTAAGCCCTGCAACATTTCAAGGTATTGCGAATATATTTCTTCACACGTACGAGGTGGTATATACGTAGCACTAAATATATGAAATTTATTATGCTGGGAAGAAGGAAGTCGGACTACAACGTGTTCTATATCTGCGAGGGCAAATTGTGTCACTAACATAGTAGGTTGCAGTTCGCGAAGGACAGCCACTAATACACCACCCCCATCATGTTTTTTTGTCGCAGAGCGGTTACGGTCACATCTAAAAACCATGTAACGTTCATCAATAAACTCATCATCCCGGATGTCAGGAACTAGCCACGTTTCAGTCAATATGATGATGTCATAAGAATTCGCCATTATATTCACATACAGTGTTTGCAACTTAGTACGGATCCCTCTGCAGTTTTGGTAGTATATTAAAATGCTATTTGAAGACATTGATAAATCTGAATGTACAGTAAAAACTATCACAACATTTATCGGTGTATATTAATGAAACAGCAGTTCCAGACGTAAGGCCCAGTGCGAAAGAGTACAGAGTACATCGAAAAAATATTTTGTTGTACATTGTTACAACATTCGAGATCAATTTCATTATTGTTATTTTAAGTTTATCCACAAACATAATTAGGAAAATATAAATGGGAAATTTAAAATATTTTCTACATAATTTATGTTTACCTAAAAAAATTAAATACATACTATGCAGTGATGTCCAGAAATTAATTAATAACACAAGTGAGAAGAACTTACAATATTTAAAAACATACCGCAAAGAGACACTTATATTGAAAGGCAGCAAGCAATTAAAGCCAGGAACAAAATACATACGTAACATAAAACAACAACAGACCAGTGTAAAAACTACAATCGACAGCAATTGGAAAAAGAACGATGCAACAATCCAAGCAAAAGCAACACTGTTGAAAAATTTATTTTGTAGTTTCATTGTCAGTTTTTCCGTTAATCTTTTTAAGATCATCATCGGAACGAATTGCAAAAGCGGAAATACCTTCTCGTTCTCGTACAAGTATAGTCCCATTCCTGACCCAGACATACCTATATCCATTTTTGGTAGCGAGGATTTTGGCTTCGCGAAATAAGGCCTTATTTTTTAACGTCAGGTGTTCATTCAAGTATACAGATACTGCGGCGCCTGCGATACCTATCTGATCCGACTTGACACTCTTCACTTTTCGGTAGGCGCTGAGTATATTGTCACAAACGATCCTCGACTTTAATTTGACAATAATATTCTTCGGCGTGCTATCCTGTTGTCGAGCGTGCGGAACTCGATGAATAGATATTACGTCATTCTGAGACAGTGGGAATTTGATAGCAGTACCTATTGCTTCCATAATATTTAACAAATTTTCACTGCGCTTTTCGGGCAGGTTACAAATCTCTATATTGCACTGCCGCGCCTGCTGCTCCATGGATTCAATCTTCGCTTCAAGTAGGGCCACCTTTTGATCACTACTATTACTGGCCATTACCTGGCAGCGCTTCACGTTTTCCTCAAGCTTACCCTCTAAGGTACCTAAGCGGGTCTTCATTTCATCATAGCTTGCGTTAATGAATTGAACAGTTTTATCGAACTCTTTGTTGGACTTTAGTATTTCAAGGTTTTGCTGTTTCAAGTCGGCAATCTCTGCGACCAATTTATTCAGAATTTTGTCCTGATCAGACTTAAAGGACAGCAGCATACTCTTCAATTCTTCGAATCTATCCGGTTCAACGAAGCTTTCGTCACCACGAAAACGTTTATTACTCGGCCGTGTAGAAATATTAGTAAGGTCGTAGGTTCCTCCCTCAGAGGCCGAGGTGCCGGGAGAGAGATCAGGCTCTGAACGCGTTTCCAATAGAGTACGGCTAATTGGAGTACTCTGCGGAGGTGTACGTACTGCACGAGGCATGTTTGGTAAAATAATGCAATCGGGTACTCAAGCTGAGAATATTACTAAAGGCACACTACTAAAGGCCCCAACGAGTATGCAGTTCAAAATCACACAGCAAAAAAGGCCCACGACGCACTTGACGGTCAATATCTTGCTACAAGTTGTAACCGAACGCAAGCTCGCGAGAAAAAGGTCGTAAGCGCCGTGCAGCGCGGGGCGCTTACGCGTTTTACCACGGTGCACTGTTTGTTGTTGTAGGCGGTACTTTGAATAATTAGTTTATTTTATTTTGGTCTAGATTTAGCACTGGACGTACATAAACACTATTTTTTTTTATTACAACTTTAAGTTATAAAGTTTGTCTAAACTATTTGCACTTTCAATCTCACTTTTAACCACTTTTATCGCGTCCTTTCAATATTTATAAGGAGAGCTTTAACGTTTCACGGTCAAAGCGTGTATCTTCCTTCAAGCGAAAAAATATACTCTGAAAATATAATACACTAGTTTCTGCCCACGGCTACGCTCACGTGTTGGTCGGGAATTGTCCCACGGGGAACTATTCGTACTAAGGTACCAAATCCAGACCATGGTCTACCAATCTTCTAGCTTCTGTTGCCAATTTTTCATCGTTTCATGACTGATACTTAATTGCCACAAAACTTAATTTTAATTAAAAAAACTATATACCTACTGACATTCTAAGTCAAAGACTCAGCTCAAGTCAAGCTCGAGATGCCTTGAATTCACCCCATTCGTTCTTGTTACTTGTCAGCAGGGAATTTTCTTAAGAAATATTCTGTCAAAATTGACCCGCAAATTGCTGCTAAGAACAAGATTTAATGGGTGGTTTGAACCATTGTCATGGCAACTGAGTCTGAGCTTAGCAATTGACTTAAGAAGTTTTGGAGGAATTCAATGATAAAATTTATTGCAATGAAGGGAACGATACAGCAACACCAAAAATAGACATGGTAACCTTATTTCAATCTTGTTACTGCCAGAATTTTATTCTCCGGTACAGAACTTAACTAATTATTACCTAATTGGTATCCAATCAATTTACCTAATTAGGAACTCCTAATTGGATTTCACAACATTACTAGCTGCTGCCAGCGGTTTCACCCGCTACAACTCGAATATTATCCTACGGGATTATAAAATCGAAATAAAAACTAACGTATGCGTTAATCCAGGTTATAAACTATGTGTTTATCGAATTTCATCCAAACACGTTTAGTAGTTCTTGCGTGAAAGAGCGCATACATCCATTCAAACAAACAAACTTTCACATTTATAATATTAGTATCCTATCCGGAAGTAGGAAGTAGGATATCTTATTTTTTTTCTTTTGATATCTTTATTTATGAGTAAATTATTTAGCTTAATATAATCTCAAATTATTGTAATACTAAATTAAAATTATTAGATTTAAAGAAATTGAATTTCAATAATGTCATTTAATGAGGGTTCTTCAAAAAAATATAAATAACTGTCCTCATCAAGCAAACCAATCTTATAATTACAATATAATGAAGAACACTTTACATAGTCAGAAAGTAATAGTGTAAATACCTCTACCCAAGTGATCACTTTTAGCTACGGAGGACTTTGACACCATAGACTAGATCTCACATCAAACGTTTCTATATTCCAAGTCTCTAGTCTATGTTAGATTATTCTCAAAGTTATCTTGTTCGTGCCGACAACGCCCGCCCGTCGGCTTTATCACAGAGGATTCTGGACGTCAAAGAATAGACATAATAGGCTGAGAAATGTTTAACCTTTTAACTCTTAATAAGAAACAAACGTAGAATTTGTTTCCAACAAATACTTTCTCATTTTTGCGGTTGCTACCTATGAAACTTAATAGGGACTTAAAAGGCTTTTGAAACATAAATAAATGAATAGGATTCTACCTTGGTAATATTTGCATACGAGATATGTTAGGTTAGCCTTTCACATTATGAGACAGCGCGTTGTTATGTTGCCATGTTCTATCCGTTAGTAACAAGATTCTAAATGCCGTTTGTAACACATTTCGTGAGATACTAAACCTAACCAAATTAGTAGGTATAGTGTCAAACTTAGTTCATGACTTAATATTACAATATACAGGGTGATTTTTTCACAGTTTGACGTATTTTATTACTACCCAGAATTTGGTCCTTTTAACGAAACTATCGAACGGTGTAATAATACAGGAAGTGGTTTTTTTTACAAAATCAATTGGTTCGATTCCTGGCTATTCAATCAATCAATCAATCATCCTGGCCATTGTAGTTTTCATCAAAATCAGCTTCGAGACTCCTTTCAATATTTTTCGATATTCGTCATAATTTCGTATATACCCTTCCACGCCCAGTTAAACATTCAACCTGTATATCACACAGGTCGATTGTTAAGCTACACTTGTCGAGGTCGGATTACTGACGTGTTTTGAGTCGCCTCTGTACCTTGGAAAGTACTTTAGGAGTACGGACTCTTGAAAGTGTGAAGATCGATCTTTCCAGACGGCTTCGTATCACTAAGTTACAAAGTTTTAGACGGTCAGATAGGCAGTCGCTCTATGAAAATACTGTAAGTATGGGAACTGGAATATCGACTCCCAAAGGGATGATAAATTCAGAGCATGAATGCAGAAACCCTGATCCCTCTGACCAGTGTCAACATTTTCGTCGAATCTAGAATTGTTTTACCAAGACAAACGGCCTTGAAATCCGCATCCCAAATAAGGGGATACATAATTAATTGTATGAATGGATCTTTATTACCCTTTCACGCAAAACCTACTGAACGGATTTGAATGAATTTTGGCGCACAGATAATTTATAACATAGATTGTCACTAGTCATAATGATCTCGTGGAACAATAACCAAGGTCGCGGTCATGAGCTAGTGCATTTAAAAACTGAAACCACAACCAGAGAAATGAACACTTTGGCCCTAATCTCAAAGTTTTATCGCTCCGTGTGGCCTTAGAACTAAATGTATAAAACTTTCAAGACAATATCTAACACGAAAGCGATATAACCACTTGTTTAAATGGCTTATGAGGTTCTTATCGCTGTAAAGTAGCTATTAACTAATTGCAATTTAGGGTTGCGTTTGCGTTTTCGTGGTTATTGTCTTCGGCGTGAATGTTCAGCTCGTTTGACACACGTGTCTCTTTGATAGGTCGGGGCTTTACGAAATGGATCTATTCCGTGACTTTCTTACATATCGGGCGGGGGAAGGTTAGTAGGCAAAGTTTATCGTTGTCTTTTGTTTTTCCGGGTTGCTGTCGATGCGTTATTACGAATTTGTTATTGTTTGTGTTCTTTAATGACGTAAAGTTTTAGTTAAAAACAGAAACTGGGCCAAGATATGCAGTGGTCAAGATATGATAGTCGTAGTTAAGCAACAGCTAAACCAAAGTCAGTGCTAACCGACGTTCTAAGCATCCATTTGGTTAAAATAGACAGTACTTAAGTATTTACTTTCGATAAAAGCCAACCTAATACTATGGCAATACTTTGCTTAGCTATAGTATAGTTTTTTAACCACTTTACACGTTCTTAGTAAGTCATTAAGTTTCAGTTCTTTAAAGTTAGAGTGACCATGCTTCTTGTGCGTACCTAAAGCTTATTTCGGGAAACTTACGTCTCATTCAAGTTACTATTTATATGAACAACTCACATTTGTCTAAGAAATTAAGTATGCTAAGATAGTTTTCATGAAAAAAGAGCTAAAGTTTCCGAAGAAAGTTTTCCGATAACTTTTATGGATTCGTATTTCCCCTTGTCTAACTTTCAGGAATCACTCTGGCTACTCATTACAAAGCAAAATAAACTTTATTTATACAGAGTGTAAGGTACATATCGGCACTGTATAGTAACCATGTATTTCATTCATAGTTTTGACTAAACAGAGCTAAATTATCTGAGGCAGACTCGCGCACGATCTGTTCCGTACCAGAATCCTGTATAAACGTCAAAAAAAATATGTTAGTTGTATGTAATCATGTTAGTTTTTTTTTTTTATTAGTTTTATTCTTTTTATATGTTGATATAGCGGCAGCAGAAATACATAATCTGTGAAAATTTCAACTGTATAACTATTATGGTTTATGAGATATAGTCTGGTGACAAACTGACAGGCAGACAGACAGACTGACTAACGTATAGTGGAGACTTAGTAGTAGGGTGCCGATTTACCGTTTGGGTACGTATCCCTAAAAATACAACATTTTACCACTATATCTTACTTTTATATGTAGATTGTATCACCTACTTAATATACTTCCTTGAAAATGTTTAGTGTTTTTTTTTTCTGTTTTTAATATTACCTAATTATCTGTGTTTTCTCTGTGTTTAAACTTAGTTTACACCTAGATAAATGTGCATGCTGTGGTCTCCTATAAGTGAAGGAGCACACATAAAAGAACCCTCTGTGTCATTGTTGTGTATACTATCTGTGTATTCTTTGTTGGAGTTAAAGTTTAAGTTTAAGTAAATAAATAAATAAATACAGACAAAATCACGATAAAATAAAAATAAATTGTTCAACATGAATATTCGTAGATGACAACACGTGCAGCTAAGTAATCATTATATTGTTTATTTACTCAAGTTTTATATACCTTTATCCCTTTAAAGGAAAGTATTAGTTACCTTTGTGCTACAGAACTTTGCGAGGATAGTTTTAAAACACGAGTCATAGACAACAGAGTGTAACTTTATAGTGCGGTTTTAGTTCTTTTACAGCAAAGTTTCAGGTGGTAGATGTTACCGCACAAGTTAATACAAAGAGCCTTTTAATGCCGATTAAAGTTCCACAAAGGAGATTCGATTATAAAATTAGATGTTTTGATAAGTTTTCGTTTGATAACACGAATGGAAAATCCGCCAGAGGCCGAAATTGAAGGATTAATATATTAATATAGTAAAATCATCAAATGAGTCCTCCCACCCAGGGCAGAGCGGGAGGGACTGTCAGACTCGTACTGACTAAAATCCACGGTGGCCTTCAATAGCTCTTTACGTTCCGGGGTCACGGTAATTCGTACAGTCTCGCGACCCATACACGTTACTATAGTCGATAAAACTTAAAATGCGAATGTAGTAAAATACATAGATAATAATTCGCATTCAACATTTTCATCATTATGATCAGCCTATAAATATCCCACTATTTGGACACAGCGGGTCCACTCCGGATTGGTGAAATTGGAGGTGTCTCATGTCTTCAGTGCAGTGGTGATGAAATAAATTACACAAAATAATCCGCCTCGGTTCGAATCTACGACCTACAACTCTTAAGCCTTTGTCAAACAGACAGGCGTGAGGAATGCGAAGCGAGGCGTTTTTATTTGTAATGTATGGAATTGTTTGAATCCAGTCACATAGAAAATCTTCTTATTGAGTTTATAACCTCCCTATTTAATGTATGTTTAAAATATAACTACCTGCCCACAAATATGTTGAAAACAGTTGTAACCCCTATTATCAAAGACAAGTCAGGTGATTCCACTAGCTCTGCTAACTACAGACCTATCTCCATTGCCACTGTTTTATCAAAACTTTTTGAAATCCTGTTGTTGCCCTACCTGACTAATAACATTAAAATTGATGACAAACAATTCGGCTTTTCGAAAGGTCTTTCAACTGATATGGCAATTTATACTCTCAAACGTTGTGCCTATAGATATACTGATCGTAATACATCATTATACGCATGTTTTCTTGACCTGAGCAAAGCGTTTGACCGAGTTGACTATAGCAAGTTATGGGCAAAAATGTTAAAAACGGACGTACCACGAGTAGTCATAAAAATCTTAAAATTTTGGTATGAAAACCAGATAAATGAAGTTAAATGGGGAAATAGCAAGTCAGACCCGTATAAGCTTAATTGTGGGGTCAGGCAAGGTGGAATCACTTCAGCATTCTTATTTAACTTTTATGTTAATGACCTTATTGAGGAGCTCAGTAGGACTGGTATTGGTGGTCACATAGCTGACACTTGTGTGAACAATATCAGTTATGCTGATGATATGGTTCTGCTGAGTCCAAAAAGTCCAAAGGGATTACAAAAACTCATAGGAATATGCGAATCTTACGCTAAAGAACACGGTTTGCTATATAACGCAAAAAAGAGCGAGCTGTTAGTATTTAGAGCAGGAAAGGGGCCTGAAGTCATTCCACCTGTCTACTTGGACAATCAGCCGCTCAAATTAGTGGATTCGTTTGTGTATCTTGGTCATCACGTCACCAGTAAATTGAACGATGATCTTGATCTAGAAAGAGAAAGACGGTCACTGGCAATCAGATCCAACATGCTCAGTCGACGATTTGTCAGGTGTTCTGCTCAGGTCAAGAAGACACTGTTTCGCAGCTACTGTCAGTCCTTCTATACATGTAACCTCTGGCTTCAGCATACAAGACGTGCCCTTAATACTATCAGAGTGCAATACAATAACGCTTTCAGATTTCTAATGCGTCTCCCTAAGTTTTGCAGTGCCTCGGGCATGTTTGCTGATGCCAGAGTGGATGACTTTTTTGCAATAAGAAGGAAAAGAATCTGTTCGTTTAGGTTGCGTCTCAGTAAAAGTAATAACTTAGTAATTAAACAGCTTTATGAAAATGTATTTAATAGAATTGACATGATATGGAATGCACAGTTGACATTGGAAAATAGAAGATTATAACTTGCACCTACTAACAATAGTTTAAGTTATTGTATACTAACACTTTATGGGACATGAGCCTGAAATAAATGAATATTTAATTTAATTTAATTTAACCCTTAAGCCTGGACTACAAATACACACTATATTCGTAGCTATACATTACGTGAGGGTAAAAGCACCGACTTTACGCTCTACTCTCAGAGACCCTTATGAATCTGTAACTCCCAAAAAACTACCTGATT
Source organism: Agrotis puta (assembly GCA_943136025.2). Lineage (NCBI taxonomy): Eukaryota > Metazoa > Arthropoda > Insecta > Lepidoptera > Noctuidae > Agrotis > Agrotis puta. The sequence continues at coordinate 5,943,599 of OW964168.2, forward strand.
ACATAATTAATTTACCTCATTTTAATTACATCCTACAAGTTTACAAGCTACCTTTTCCATCGTTAAGTAAACAAGGTTAATTATGATAACCATTTGTTAAAATGAAGACGGGAAAAGTAAAATATTTAATTTGTAGAATATTCGTTCAAGGTTTCAACCCCTTCAATCATTTCGAGTTGCTTCATTAAAAACGGACAGTTTCAGCCGACGAGAAGACAGGAAAATTAAAAAGCGTTAAGTAACCGAGTAAGAGAGAGAGAGAGTATCATGTATCTACACGAACAAAATGCATTGGTGGCGCAATTCATGTGAAGCATGAAGAATAAACGTTGGCATATCATCTCGTTAGGAAATATGGGACACGGTGCGACGCGCTCCGCAAAATGTGTTCCATTGCTCTTTGTGTCGCCCCCTTTTGTTCAGTGATCTACCCGCCTACCCACATGCCCAGCAACGTGTTGTGTTGTTTTTCAATAACTCGCTGCATAACGCTGCTAATTAAAGGGTTGTTATAACAGCCCACTACCTCTTTGAGTGCAGGTTACTTTCAGAACAGTTCTCATTCTCTATGGTCTTTCATTCTATGTGTTTTTAAACGGGTTGTGACCTGTTTTTTATTAGGGAAGTGTGGCATACTTAATATCGTCGTGACTTGACGTTCATGTATGTCCATTATTTTTAATTGTTTGTTACGTGGCTAATTTAATGTGACAACGCTAATTTCTCACTGACAGTGTTTACAGTATTATCGTCATTTATTAGTCGTTATACATTGTTATAATTTTTTTAAGAGAAATTAATTCTTTTACAATATGAGCCGTGTTTCTGTAGTCTTTATTAGTTCCTGCTGAATCTTTGGTTGGCCATTTCAAGTATAGATCGACCAGCTAATCGACCAGCTGATCAGTTAATCGGAGAGTACATTTCTAAATACACGGCGCATAAACTCAACTATTATTGATGATTAATAGCCGTTAATCATATGTTACTCTTTACGTTGATTCTTCTCGTGACTTTAAGCAACGTTTGTGAATAAACCTCTAATTGTTACAACTGAACCTGTATCACAAAATCTATATAATGTGTGACAATTGTATCACTTAAATGAAATTAACGTCATCATAGTATTGCAAAATAGCGCCCAAAAGCTTAGTATTGCACCTAAACAATTAATTAATTAATAACGGACAACAGTGATTCAATATTAATAAATTTTAAATTAAACTGAATCCAGTTTTAACCTTCGTGTATTGCCTAGTTTGCAAACCACAACTGTTGTTAAGTCAATTAAGGATGTAAAACGTAATTAAATTATTAAATCGTTATTACGATTAACAAACGTATTGCGAACGTGCACACCCTGTATCAAAGCCTGTTATACAGGGTGTGTAGAGTTACAAAGCCTTCAATTAGTGAGGGATTCTCTTTTCTCGCCATTTCTGTCGATTAATGAGGTACTCGTACACACCTACTAATGTATTGGAATACACTCGCTGTATAGGCGATGTTTTCACTTTGACTTGATGCCTACGTCTGAGTACTACTTGATAAAGAATAATGGCAGTATTGTCAATCAATGTGGTAATGCTGCCAGCCTGTTGAATTATTTTCCGATACGAAGGTTTTTTACTTAATGAGCTGTATCATAATATGTATTTGATTCACATGTAACTAAACACTCAAATACATCATCGTTTCCCAGTTTAATTACTAATTTAAGTGACCCAATCTGTTCCTACCTGTGTGTTTGTGAGAATGAGGTTAGTTTTTATATATTAGAACAGCCTAAATTACTTTAGCCCTTTTCCATTTTTTATCAATTTATTAGTACATACCAAGAAAAACGCCAGCGTCTTCACAAACTCACAATAAAATAAATAGCTTTTTACTTGAGTAAGGTTTAAAACTTTAAGATGAAACGCTGTTTACATAAGCGAATCAGAGAACTCTTCATTTGGAAGTTTTAAACAATTAAAAGACTTTGTTATATTTAAAATAGTATTATATAGATAGGAGGAGTAAAGGGAAAGAGGATAAAGTTTGAGAAGAACAAAATCGCGAGATGTATTTATGTTATGTACGAGTTTTAATAGAAATTAAGTGTAGAAATCCTGAAGTAGATAATAAACCTGCTTTGTTAGGATTATTATAGTTCTATATCTTTATTAGGTTTAATAGGGTAATACAATCGAATAGAGAACTTCCTCCTATTTTTGAAGTTGGTTAAAAATGCGAAGGTATGATGGATGGACTTTTGTTACTCATTGAGTCGTCAGAACAGCTGAACAGATCTTAATGTTTAGCTTAAAGATAGGTTATAGTTGAGAAAAACATAGAGGTTACAGTTTAAGGAGAGGTTACAGTACTTTTTAAGATTTTTGAACAGCTGTAAATCTAATATAATTTGAGATTTTTAATAAATAATATAGGTACCTCTGGTGATGTCGAAATAAACTTCACGAACGAATGTACCTGTTTGGGTCGAAATTAAACCCACAATATTATCGAATCATACTTATCTCACAAGTTCTAAAATATTAAAAAACTACGATTTTGATCTAAAACATTTGAGTTATACATTACCCGTCTTACTATATCATAGTTAAACATCTGTTGAACAGTTGTCAACGTCGAATGTCGTTTTGCAGCAGACGGAAAAAATGTTTAACAAACACAAAATAGAAATACGATTTAACTTTCCAATAATTTTCGACAAAAAATCATTCGCCGAAACTGTACCTATTCAGAGAAAGCATTGACTACGCAAAACTACCAATTACCTGAAGCGTTGTTTCAAAATTAAATTTATTCAGTTTGGAAATATTTTTATCCGGTTGTGCGCTGTTTTGTAGCCAATAGTTTAATAGAATTTCATTTCACTTAATGGAATTCTATAGAATAATCAATACGTCTAATAAACATTTCACATAATCACAAATTCAATGAATTTTACAATCACACTACCTGCTCTCCGTGGTTTTACCCCCGCTGTTCGTCTCTTATTGGTCATACCGTGATGTTTTATAGCCTATAGCTTTCCTCTTTATATATATAATCCAACACAAAAATTATTTTTCAATTCGGACCAGTCGTTCCTGAGGTTAGCTCGTTCAACCAAACAAACACTTCGGTTTTGCAATATTAAGATAGATTTTTTTATTAAACAAGCGATTCAGAAGAAGAAGAAAGTCAGTTATTAGTAGAAGATTTTTTACCGAATTTTGTTTGTTCGGCGTATTATTCAATGTTATTTAATTTCAAAGAAAATGTAAAAAACTTACAGTTTGCTAGCCTGGTCGGTAGAGCCCCACGAAGTGGGAGGTTACTACTTCTTGTGGGTGGTTTATAAAAAAGTAATCAAGCTATCCCCCTTCCATACTATTTGGTTTGATTTTAACGAAGAAAACTAAATAAAATTGATTAATTTAATACTCAAGATTTCCGATGTAGAGACCATAATGCATTGTGGACAACTTATTTTTATTTCGTTACCTAAGTTGTCATCAATTTAGACTGATCTGCATAAAATTGAAAATAATCCCTTTGATTTAACTCCAACGTTGACCTATTTCTTCCTGAAGGTAGGCACATTACTAAACGCGGTAACTCATTTTCAAAATTCATCTTAAGAGCTTGATATTGAAAAGGGCAACCCAAATTGAAGGATTAAACGTTCCGTCTGTGTCAATATGATAAGAACTGAGAAAGGCTTGGCTCTCAAAACCCGAAATAAATGTAAAGTTGAAACAGGACAAAGAATCAGTAACGAGATTGGTCAGAGGCGATGGGTAGCAGATGTGTTTCATGTCGCCTCACTCATCCTTTATGTCCCAGCTGTCGTGACACCCTTCAGACTTTCCACAGCTACAAACTTGGGACCAACGAAATGTATCTCATTAACATTTCATCAAACAAACGCCAAGCCATGTGTTATTACATTACTTTTCAATTTGTTCATTCCACAAACAATATAAAATTTATTAACACAACAATTTGTGTATTAAAACAACAATATTTGCGTTACTAAATTGCCTCGGTTATTGCCAGAACAATATATTTTTACGTAACAAAAAAAAATAATCAAAACAGTTCCAGAACTTGTTACAAGTTTCAGGAGAAAAACTTGAATTGCGGACACAAGTTGTTCCGCCGCAATATTTGAGTCGTACATAAAACACGCCGTCACTCTCGATGGGAATGTATTTGGATAAAATCTAATAAGCTTTTTGGAATGGCGCGTAAATTAAGGCTTTGAGTTTGCAGATTTAATCAAATTAGTGCCGTAATTTGTCACAATAATATGAACAAGGGTATTTCACTCGGATTATATTATATAATATAATTATTAAAGTTCTACACAATTCATTCACTATTCAGTTAAATATTCATTTCTGAGTATTAATACAATTCAAGAATTTGAATTCAAACCAATCATTGGAAAAGAATTCGTAAAAGTTCTCTAGAACGTCAATCTCTGTTCTTATTTGTACGCAAATCAGGCTTCTAATATCACGTTTGAAATCCTCATGATAAGCATTGTGAGCGAGTTACGAAAATAAGCTCTTTTTTTCAGGTTCATGGAATTGGGATTGACAGAAAATGTGTGTGATTGTGTGGCGAACTAGCACCCGTAATAATATGTGCTAAAAGAGTGACTTTTCATTGTACTGTGTTCAGTAGTGAACTGAGGAGCAGTGTGTTAGTGGTATGTGCTTCGGGTACCGGATATCAAGTGGTATGGAGGTCGTACCTTCCAGCGGAAGCCGCATCCTTGTGGCGTTCTTTGCCACTGTCTTCTGGGGAATGGGTGAGTACCTTAATTTAAAAAAGTTACAGGTTAAAATATAATTACGATATTTTACAACAAATTGTTACTCAGCTCTTTATCAAGAGTTAACTCATTGGTTAGAATTTTTAGTTTTATATGAAAGATAAATTAGGTTGAGAAAAAGATGCCCGAAAAACAGACTTCAAGCTCATCCAATATACAATTCAGGGCCAATGTGGATCACTCATCTCTGTCTTCTCCCAAAATGCCTCCTGGCAGTGCTCCACATTGTAGCTATTTTGTCTCACAAATTATAAGGTATCCGGAAGACATGGTCGGCCCAATCCTGCTTCATTTGACCATTTTTTCAGTATCGTTGTAGTCTGAGTTCTTTTTGAGATTAAAACTGTACTTAAAATTAACTACAACGAATATTAAAATGACGCTTTTTGTTAAAGTTTATACGACAAAACTCTTAAATTGCATCTTCATCGAGTTTAAAATCCTTTTACTACACTTACCAAAGTTCATGCATGTAAATTTTCACATCTTATGGAACACAGTGAAGACTCTCTTTATCTTCAGCCTCTCGCATCAATATTATTTTAAGTATTTTCTTCGTGTATCTACTTTTAGGGTTAAATGTCAAATAGGTAAGTTTGGTTGAGTGGGTGCCGTGAAACAGAAATCCTTTACGATCTGAAACCTTACGCTTCAGCTACATAGATAATACTTGAAAGGTCAACAGAACCAAAATAAAGTCCTTTACGGTACTTTTAAGTCTTTGTCAAACAGACAAGCGTGGCGAATGCGAAGCGTGACGTTTTTATTTGTTATGTATGGAATTGTTTGAATCCAGTCACATAGAAAAGCGAAAGCGATCCGATAGCGTGACAGAACTATCGGACTGACGTCTCGCTTCGGTTCGGTATCGCTTCGGACCTGCCTATTACTCATCGCCCGCATGCCTGTATGTCTGTATGTTAAATTCGTATAAAGATAACTTATTAAATAGTTAGGGAGATTCTGAATTCTGTCAAGTCAAAACGTCAATCTGTCAAAACTATTTTAGCCATAGTTAAAACTAGTTTGGCAAAATACACTCGCGAGCACAAGTATGGAATAGCTTACTCCGGTTACGCGCGATCTTGAGTACTTAATCACTAGTGAAGAATAATAAAAACGCTGCAATTTTAAAGGTTTCACTGTTCCAGCAGTAAGAACAGTATTGACTGACAATGATGAATTGTTTAACACCGGTATTCTGTACAGTGTGCATAATAAAGAGTATTCTATCTATCTACTTTCCGAACTGCTGGAGTCGCGGGACTAACGAATTACCGTGACCCCGGTACCTAAAGGGCTATTGAAGGACACCGTGGATTTCAGTCAGTACAAGTTTGACAGTCCCTCCTGCCCTGGGTGGAAGGACTCATTTGATGATTTTAACACGCTAAAAAAAACTACTTTCCGAACTATATAATTTATGAAAAAGATGTTTCCGCTCTATACAAACACAGAAGCTTCATGAAATTATTACACAAGCAGTATTAGTTACTAATAACATTGTGCGATGTATCTCTAATCATGCAATGTTGTTGATTAGGTGTTAATCAAGCTACAGTTTGAGTTAAATTCGATTATGTTAAAGTGCTTTTGAATAAGATATTAATCACGACGATACGTCGACTCGGAACTGAATTATGTAGAGCACACCCCACTTAAACACATATATGTCTATGTAATCTTATATCTATATATCCTATGATTAACGTTCGCATATATTATAATCAGTATATATACGTTCTCATTGTTGGGTATACAGATCTCATCTCTTCAAGAGGGAGTGTGTTATAATGCTTATAATCCACCACGCGAGTCAATAGCGGTTTTGTGGATATCAAATGTCTTTGATTGTCGATTTGACGATTAAATCCCATGTAATTGAAGATGAGCCTATTGTCATGATTCGGGCACAAATCCACATTTCATGACTGCTAATGTGAAATTCTTAATAAAACACAATACATGTGGCACTCGGGGACTGCCGCGGTAAAGCTATTAAATAGCATTTTTATCAACTTATGCAATTATAATTATTTATTTATTGTATATTATAGAATACTAGCTTTTGCCCGCGACTTCGTTCGCGTGGAATAGTGGAAACTATCCTATGTCCTTTCTCAAGTTCCAAACTATGTCTGTACCAAATTTCACACAAATCGGTTCAGTAGTTTAGGCGTGAAGAAAAGACAGACAGACAGAGTTACTTTCGCATTTATAATATTAGTTAGGATTTAACGAGAGTATCATCCCATCGTTGCTCTATGGGAAGTTACTCTACTAATTAGGCTATGATCAGCCACGTCAATCAAGTGAAACGTCAAGAAAAAAAAAACGACGGGTTTGCACTCTGGGAGTGCCGGCAGAAGTGAAAACTTGAATAGTAATAAACACACACGAACATTCGCGCATGCGCTCTGCCCCGTCTTACGAATTTTCGATCAGGTCACGTGTCCTGACGCGAGTTTAACATTTTTTACCCATTTCAAAAAAAGTACACAACGCCGCTAAAGTAGTTTTCACTTCAAAAATCATCATTTAAATATTCATTCACGTTGATATGTCAGATGTGACAGTGACAGTGTTAGGTTTATTTTCGTTACGGAATTCGATTCGGTCGCCGCACTCAAAGCCTCAACTCTTTGTATATATAAGTCTTTGTCCGACCCTTTTTAATGCCACCACTTTATTTTTTTAATTAACGTATATTGTCCCACTGCTGGGCAAAAGACTCTCCCATAACCTTCCACTCTTCTCTTTGTGCGGCTTTCTCCGGCCAATCTCTTACGAATGCGTTTAGATCGTCACGCCAGCATCATCTAGGCCTCCCTCGGCAACGATGCCCATCGCGTAATGACTCTGGCCCAGCGATCCCTATGCATTCTGCACACATGGCCCACCACTAAAGTCCAAAATATATTGCCTGCAAAGTGAAATCCCAAAATGAACTTTAATTATGTAGGTATAAGGAAAGCAGCCTCACGTAAAACGCCTGAAAGGCTATAAAAGTGATTGCAATATTTAAGATCGTGAAAAATAAAGACGCTGTATCAAAAGGTAGATTGATATTACTTCATAATAAAAAAAACTTTATTTTAATAGCAGCCTCCAATTTATGAGTATCTGGAATGAAACGAGGTCGTCTTTAAATGTCAATTACTCTATTTTGTTTTTTCTTTTTAGGGTTCCGTAGCCAAATGGCAAAAAACGGAACCCTTATGGATTCGTCATGTTGTAGTATAAGAGCTATTTTGTTGAAACTTGGTAAGTAGGTGTATTATGTGAACCGCATTAGGATTTTCACACAAAAATAAAAAACAAATTTTGGGGGTTACTTATAGCCATGCTTTTTTTTTTTTTCACCAAAGCCTTACGAGTGGGTTATCTATGGATAGGACTTTAAAAATTGTATTGAAGTTACTAGTCTTTTTTTTTTGTAAACTGAACAGTTTGCGCGAGAGACACTTCCAAAGTGGTAAAATGTGTGTGTGTCCCCCTGTAACTTCTAAAATAAGAGAATGATAAAATTAAAAAACATACATTACCATGCAAACTTCCAGCGAAAATTGGTTTGAACGAGGTCAAGTAATTAGTTTTTTTTTTAAATGCGTCATAAATCGTAAACCGTAATTTACCTTACATTCAATCAACTCAAATATATAACAAACTTACAAAGAACTACAAGAACTTTTAAATTATGATGATACTTGCTGCTACGGAACCCTTCATGGGCGAGTCCGATTTGCACTTGGCCGCTTTTTTTTTAAATAATGTCGGCGCTTGGAAAAATCTTTCCTTTGCGCAAACATTATGTAGAAAGAAAACAAAATATTCCATTGCGTGCACTTACGCTTGATTGCTATTATGATATGATGTGTTTATGACAGTAATATTACAACTAGTGGCCTACCATGAGGGTGAATAGTTCCGCTCAGGGAACGAGATGGCGCTGGACGACTTGTATAGCTCTGTCTCTTTCCCACAGCCTAACCACTCACGCTTTAGAACGTCTTGGTATGGCCTCCCGAAGTTCAGTTTACAAATTGAATAATAAGCTAAAGCGCAACCTACTTTTCACTATTTTATTTGTGTATGTGGTTTTAAAATAAATGAGGTATTTTTTCTCTAATATTGATTCAGTAGTTAAAGTTACCAACGTTTCTAAAGGAGAAAAAAAACTATTTACAAAATGTGTCTAAGCGGGTTTCTGTAAAATATACTTGCGATAGGAATAAATATTTCCTTGGAAGAAGAAATATTCATTGAGATGCGAGCAGCGAGTAATGGGCAACTCGCTGTCCGACCATGGACCATACCCGGGTTGACGGCGCGTTGTGTACCACGCGCGCCTCAAAGGTGACAGCAAAATTACGGGGTCCCTCTCTAGAGGGCCAAAGCCTGCCGGGGTCGCGGGACTTACGAATTACCGTGACCCCGGAACGTAAAAGGCTATGGAAGGACACCGTGGGTTTTAGTCAGTACGAGTCTGACAGTAACTCCCAGTCTGCCCTGGGTGGGAGGACTCATTCACGATGTACTATTATGTGGATGTTATTTTAGACTTTGAAAGTGAATTTGGATCGTACATTTGGCGCCATCTATTATTATATACTTGAATGTTATTGATGTTTTTCTAGGAAACAGTATTTTTTTTAACTGAGAGACTGTCCGTCTCTGTATACCTGAGTAGGGTACTCAGGTATACAGATATATACAACTGTATACAACGTTTTGCAAAAATAACAGACAAACAAACGTAAACAATTCTGAAAATAATATCAATTCCATTGGCTCAGAGAGTACTGGTTATAAAATTATTTCGTATCGTAGGTATTGATCGTAGGTTTTGTATTTCATGTTTTCGTTAGATAATATTTGTCAATTTAGCTTGAGAATTATTTACAAAATAATCAGATTTGTAATTTCCAGAAGCCTTATAAAATGGGTCAAACTTAAATTATTGAGAAAACATTACCTATCCGATTTTGATCTTGGAACTAAATTACACTTTGTGTTTGGCACTAAATTAATTAACGTCCACATTTTTTTGATACAGTATAATGTAGTCTTCTAATAAGCCAAATTTCAAAATTCCTGAAAGCCTTATGAAATGGGTCAGTCTCAAATTATTCGTGTAATGAACTGACAAGGAGCAATTTACGAATAGATAGGAACTCTGTTTTTGGAACTTTTGATTCAAAGCTTTTAGAAGTTTGTAATCCCTTTTAGTTACCATAATACCTTAAAATTACCATCCCCGATTACTGTAATTTACGAAATAATAGTAGTTACTATGACTGGCTTGTCCCATTATACACTTTATTTACTTAGTCAAAGGTACGTCCGGGGTCGCGGGACTGTACGAATTAACGTGACCCCGGAACGTAAAGGGCTATTGAAGGACATCGTGGATTTTAGTTAGAACGAGTCTGACAGTCCCTCCCGCTTTGCCCTGGGTGGGAGGACTCATTTGATGATTTGACCACGATAAAAAAAAAGTCAAAGGTACGCGCGTAACTTCCCCGTTAGTCTCGTAATCCTGCGTTGTGTTTCCGAGTCGAGCAAAAAGTGCGGTTGGGTTTTTAACAGCAGCCCGGAGTTTGGAAGTATTGATAATCCCGTGCTTCGGAAAGCACGTTTAGCCGTTGGTACTGCGCCTGATTTCTCTCCGGCCGTATCGGATTGCCGTCCCATCGGCCTATGAGAGTAAAGGAACAGAGAGTGCACCTGTGCCTGCGCATACACTTATGCACTATAATATTTCCCACGCAAATTGCTAATCTCTGCTGAGATTGGCCGCCGTGGCCGAAATCGGTCAGGAGAACTATACAAAGGTGTGAATTTAACTTTAATATTACAAATGCACAAACATAATAAAGAAGGGATGGATGTCTGTTACTCGATCATGTGACAACGTCTGAACGGATATTGGCGAATTTTAGCCCAGAGATAGGTTATAGTCTGGAGTAAAACATAGGATACCGCAAATCTCGGTATTGCATTCGCGTGAGAACATTTACGAGATACAGCGTCTGCACCCGTTCCCCCTTATAGCATATGTCACTCAAAACCAATACAGCTATCTGCTAGTGTAAACAATTTTGAAATAGGTCCAGTACTTTTTAAGTTTAATCATACATACAAACATATAAAAAGATCTTTCCTTTTTAATACGTAGATATAATATATTAGTATAGACATAGACCGACCACCGTACCGGCCGCGGTTTTTTTTTTTTTTATCGTGGTAAAATCATCAAATGAGTCCTCCCACCCAGGGCAGGGCGGCAGGGACTGTCAGACTTGTACTGACTAAAATCCACGGTGTCCTTCACTAGCCCTTTACGTACTAGGGTCACGGTAATCCCTTGGTCCCGCGACCCCAGCAGGCTTTGGCCCTCTACAGGCCCCGTCACTATGCTGACACTCCTTGAGGCGCGCGTGGAACACAACGCGCCGTCGACCCGGGCATGGTCCATGGTCGGACAGCGAGTGGCCCATTACTCGCCACCCGCATGCCCGCGCCTACGGTGGCCGGAGATCGTCTTGCGACGTCCGACGCTGTGGGCGTCCACCACTGCGGCTGGGGTGGAGGGAGGTCGCTGTCCTCCCCCTCACGCGGCTCGCCTCCTCCTTCGCGAGCATGACTGCTTCGCAGAAGGAGGCGACCGCTTCCCACTCCGTCTCGCCCCGCAGCATGGCCTCGACCAATGCCGGGCGCGAGAGGTCTCCGCCAATCGCCGTCGTGAGGACACGGCGGTGCTCTGCCCAAGCGGGGCAGTCCTGCACCGTATGCTCCACCGTGTCCTCCGGACGATCTTCGCAGTGGTGACACCCAGGCGTTTCCTCCCTCCTTATCAGACACAGGAACCTCCCGAAACATCCGTGTCCGGTGAGGACCTGCGTCATGCGGTAGGTAAGGACGCCGTGACGCCTATCCAGCCACTCCTCAAGGAGGGGTCTTACCGCCGCGATTGCGGCGTGCCCGAACCTCGGTTGCGACAGTCGCTCCCTCCATACTGCCCTGAGATCGCGCCGGAGCTCTTCCCGGGAGGATTCGCCCCGACGCTGCGCCTCCACGCGCCATTCATAGGCGCGCTGGAGGGCAGTCGCCTCCAGATCCCAGGGCAGCAATCCGGCAAGGAGGTTGGCCGATTCGCCGGCGATCGTGCGATATCCCCGGATCATCCGGATAGCCATGACCCTCTCGCATGCGACCAACTTGAGTGGTCGCGTCCGGATGCTTAGGGCCCACACAGGGGCCCCGTAGAGGGCCATGGACCGCACGACACCGGCGTACAGCCTCCGGCAGGAGGCGTTTGGCCCGCCGAGATTGGGCAGGAGCCGCTTGAGAGCGGCTGCTGCCCGGTTCAGCCTTGGGGCCAAACGCAGGAAATGTTCCCTGAAGTTCCACCGGCTGTCGAGGACGAGTCCCAGGTACTTCATCGTCCTCCCGACGCCGATGCGAACCCCCTCCGCCGTTATGTGGGACTCAGATCGCGGCACGTTCAGACGGCCATGAAAACACATGGCCTCTGTTTTGTGCAGTGCCACGTCGAGTCCCAACTGCCGGATTCTGTTAGCGACTGTCGCAACCGCTTGCGTCGCCACGTCGGCCGCCGCCTGGTGCGACTCTCCCTTCGCCAGGACGAGCGTGTCGTCGGCGTAACAAATTACGCCGACGCCATCAGGTACGAATTTCCGTGACACAGGAACGTAATGGGCTATTGAAGGACACCGTGGATTTTCCCGGTCAGCCCTGGGTGGGAGGACTCATTTGATGATTTCACCACGAAAAAAAGAAAAAAGTTATAGTGTACGTTTTCACGCCATAACGTCTGAATGGATTCCAATGAACACACACGTAACCTTAATTAGAACATCGATATGATATAATTATTTTGTCCTATTTGTAAGTTCCTTTGGGATTCATTCAGATGAATCTCGAAAGATCTCCATATGGACCGCAGGAAAGGGCAAGTAACAAAATAATCTTAATTATCATGTTGTCGTTAATTCTAACGATGTTTTTTACACAAAAGGCGTAGTGAAATTGGGTCAGTAATGTGATGTCTAGGGACTTATCTATGTGTTAATTTTCATGTTTTTCGCTAACAGCATCAATTTTGTTTCATTGTTTTATGTATCTAACGTACCTGACAACCGATAGGACACAGGTCTTGTAATTGGGAATGACATACCTATGATAATATGATCAATTTAATCATCATTTCGAATATAAATATAAATATAAAAAATAAATATTCCACAACTATCACACAACGCCATCTAGTCCCAAGCTAAGCAGAGCTTGTGTTATGGGTACTAGACAACTGATAAACATACTTATATATTTCTAAATACATACATATTATAGATAAATTACACCCAGACACGGAACAAATGATCGTGCTCATCATACAAACATTTGTCCTGGGTGGGAATCGAACCCACGACCTCCGGCATAGCAGTCAGGGTCACTAACCACTAAACCAACAGGCCTGTAAATACAAATATGTTAGACGATTGTATGATTTATCATAATAATTTACTTTTTACTGTTTTTATTTGTATAGGTACAAACTACGCTAATAAAGTATTATTTACAAACTGTAAAGTAATGTTAAAGATAGATTTTTTTACAAACAAAGGTGGTAAAAATAAAACGACGTCAAAAAAAAATTAAAAACGCATCACGTATGAAAGTACCTTCAATAATATATATATCCTAAATGCGCCATCAGATGTATTTTCAGCACATTCACGCACAATCAATTTTAATTAACAGCGCTCATGTGCATTGTCTTGCGCTAAAAGATTTTTTAGTGAATAATTCTAGTTGTTAGTCTTGTAATTAAATAGAATTATTTAGTATTTAAGTACTAAAACGAATGGTAGCCTAAATTCTTGTCCTCAAATTCATTTTGGCTAAATTTAAAATCAATTACTGGCTTAAGGGTTAGGCACAATTTTAAAGGCTTTGAGCTCTTGCTAAATTATTATCAAGATTAGTGTCTAGTCCACAAAGTCTTTGTCTAATTCTATTCATGAATATTTTGGGGTAATCGTATTCTATAATTTGCCTGCCGGAGTCGCGGGACTTACGAATTACCGTGACCCTGGAATGTAAAGGGCTGTTGAAGGACACCGTGGATTTTAGTCAGTACGAGTCTGACAGTCTCTCCCGCTCTGCCCTGGGTAGGAGGACTCATTTGATGATTTTACCACGCTAAAAAAAACCTATTCTATAATTTCGCAGATGAAGGAAATTACTCTTCTTTCAGAAGTCGGTGGTTTGCTTTTTTATTTCATTGACTTTTTTGCTACTGATTTCCGAATGAAAAGTAATTTTACACTTTTTTGTGGTTGTTTTTGGGGTCGGTTGATTTTATTTTTATATTAGTTCAAATTTCAAACAACACTAGAATTATGTAAATCAGACCAATGGTACTAACATCGTCCAAGTTCACAATACGGAATATTCTAATAAAATAAAAAGTAATGCACCAAACTAAATGACATTTCTAAGGGACCAAACACAAAAAGAATCACATAAATCGGACCAGAAACCACGAAGCAATCGATATACATACATTAAAAAAACGACCGAACTAAGAACTTCCTCCTTTTTGAAATCAGTTAAAAATCTGGGGGCACGGCAGTGCCCCAGCCAAGTCACGAGCAAACGGGCACGGCCGTACCATCTTTTCTCGATGCGATTCGCGGCTGTTTCGCCCCCCCTATATCTTCGACGTGGACAAAGCTAGGAGTTTAGGTTTTCGGTGAATAATAGTAGGCATTAGAACAAGCTTAAGTTCGAAATTACATGCCAATTGAATTAATAGTTTAGGAGTTACGGTCGATCAAAGTTACACCATTTTGTCACTCACTGACTCACTGACTCACTGACTCACTGACCGATCATCAAAAATCTAAGGTACTTCTAGCAGACTTAGAAACTTCAAATTTTGCACCAAGATAGGTCATTAGCCACATATAAAGGAAAAATTATAAAAACATTAAAAAATAATATACCATAGAAAACAATTTTATATTTGCGGTTTGGCAATAACATTATGTATGGATTTTGACTGCATTGTTAACTTTGTTCGTTGTTTAAGTATTCAATTGGATGAATAAATACATAGAATAGAAAAGAATAATATAAATGTAATACATAGACTATAATTAATTAATACATAAAGTTCATAATTCATTAAATTAATAAAGCTAAGACTCCATTGTATTGCGATAAATTTCGATTGTATGCGCGCTCGATAGATGGCGTTGTACCTGTCTGAATCGCGCTATGGTTTCGTTACCGAGCGCAGTATAAGTAGTACTTTAAAACAATTCGATAATTTTCATTTGATAGCGCCATCTACCTATGAAAAACCATTTCGAAACTAAAAAAATATTGTAGCTATATTCGGAGAACATAAGTTAGCCGGATTAGATAGTAGATTTATTATTGTTATTGAAACAGTTATTTAGGCAAATAGTTTATTAAACACTTACAAAAAATAAATGAGATCCCACCAAAAACATTAAATGTAAAAAAATGCCAAGTCTCTCGATGCAGTCTTTCCATCGTAAAAAGTTTTGAGATCTCATAGAAGCCAAGTCCTATTCAAATTATTTTGTAGTTATAAATCAACATTTAGTAATTGTATCAATAGTTTTCTTTATATTATAATTATAGTGACTTGGCAATGAGCACCAATTAAAAGCTGCTTGCTGCCTGGAATTATGTGCAAATGTCTTGGACTTGGCTTCTATGAGATCTCAAAACTTTTTACGATGGAAAGACTGCATCGAGAGACTTGGCATTTTTTTACATTTAATGTTTTTGGTGGGATAAATAAATAACTGCAAATATTTGCTACATAGGAACGATGATTATTTTCTGAACAGAAGAGGGATTGATTGAAAGAATTTGTATGTTCGCTCAATATATTCCCCTTCGTATTTCTTCACAAAAACTAGGTTTTCACGCAATTTGCGAGCCGATTGAGACTCGATATTAATATTATATTAAGACGTAATATTTTTCGTCTTATATAGTCCAAATCAATTTGTGATGTTGCGGGGCGTCGAGGAGCAGTTTTTCGATGCTTTTTAATAGTTCAGTTTTATTTTTTTATATTTTAGTAATGTGGATATTGTTTTTAAGTTTTTTTGTTTTTCTTTTTTATCGTGGTAAAATCATCAAATGAGTCCTCCCACCCAGGGCAAGGCGGGAGGGACTGTCAGACTTGTACGGACAAAAATCCACGGTGTCCTTCAATAGCCCTTTACGTACCGGGGTCACGGTAATCCGTTAGTCCCGCTACCCCGGCAGGCTTTGCCGTCACTATGCTGACACTCTTTGAGGCGCGCGTGGAACACAACGCGCCGTCGACCCGGGCATGGTCCATGGTCGGACAGCGAGTCGAACATTACTCGCTGCCCGCATGCCCGCGCCTACGGTGGCCGTAGATCGTCTGGCGAGGCGACGTCCGACGCCGTGGGCGTCTACCACTGCAGCTGGGGTGGAGGGAGCACGCTGTCCTCTGCTTACGCGGCCCGCCTCCTCCTTCACGAGCATTACTGCTTCGCAGAAGGAGGCGACCGCTTCCCACTCCGTCTCGCCCCGCAGCATGGCCTCGACCAATGCCGGGGTTGTTTTTAAGTTAGATATCATGAAATAACTTATTTATTCTCGTCATTAGTGTAGGTATGCCCACACCGCAGGTGGCAAGCGGTGATAAGTTAATTGATCGTTGAATTGACTCATCCTAACACTACTTGCTTGTGGGATGTAAGTCCAAAGTCGATTATATTTTACAAAAATAATTAAAACATTTTAGCTTTACTGATGGCGCGTTTATTGACTGATGAGCTGCATGTTGTGAGTTCGATTCGACATTGAATATATGTGTGTGTGAATAGTTGATAATTTTTTAAAGACAAACTGTTGTCTCAACAGTTTGTCTTTAATAAATTATCAACTTTATGCTCTAGAAGTCTAATTATAAAGTTGAAAATCTATTAAAGATTAAGAAGAGCACCCTAAGAAGTTCTTCTGGGTATGACAGTTTGTGTTTGTCTGTTCAAATCTTTAAAATGCACCCACGATACAGGAGAACTTCCTCGGGTGAAGCAGAATTTATTTCATGTGAATCAATATGGAAGAAACATAATATTATAATGAAACATCTCTAATAACGTCACACCTTACCGTCACTCGTGTATGCCAAACGGGAGAAGGGTTTCGTATAATGATTGTATTAGGTTCGGAAAGGTACTAGAGATAGCGTGTCACCATAAAGGACACACACACACACAATTCCAATTGCTCACCCTTTTACCTGAAGGTTAACTGGCCTACTTGTTAGCCACACGCCAAAAAGGCAACTTGCAAATTAGATTTTACCTTTGCCTATTCTACAATGTACACGTGTGTACACGGGATTATTGGGAAGGTTATTATGGAATGTTGCTGCTAAAAAAATTCAAGCCTTTGTCAAAAAGACTGGCGTGGCGAATGCGAAGCGTGACGTTCTTATTTGTAATGTATGGAATTGTTTGAATCCAGTTACATTGAAAAGCGAAAGCGATCCGATAGCGTGACAGAACTATCGGACTGACGTCTCGCTTCGGATCGGTATCGCTTCGGAAACGCTTCGCTTTCGCCTGTCTGTTTGACAAAGGCATAAGAGTTCGTAATAAATACGCATGGTGACATCATCAATAAATTGCAAATCTATTAGTCCGTCAGCTAGAGTTTTGAAAATTAATGGACAGAAATTTTTTTGCTTTGCTAAATCGATGCATATTTACAAAGTTAAAACTTATCAAAATTCGAGAGTGATTCCAGCACCTGAAACAGAGACAGCATCCGACCACGGTACGCAGTCAAATTGCTTCCCCCCTCAGTAGCCCCATAATATGCTAGCATGACATTTTCATTCATGGACTGAGTCCATCGCATGCGCGACACATTCCCACTGGCAGCAGGGACCCCTATTCGGGGCCTGTTGGCCTCGCGGTCCTCTTCCTCGTCGTCTTGCTTGCGGAGGCGACGACAGTGGGGAGTGAAACTCGTCGCTTGAGCTCGACGCAACTACCGGTGACACGACGTCAGAAGCAAGTAAAAACTGTACTTCCTTGTGATATATTGGCAATTTATAAAGTGTCGTGTCTTCTTCAATTTTGGTTTACGTAACAAAAGATAAAATACGTGTCAAATATTTTTTGATACTAACTGAACTAACCGACGGGCTTATTCGATTTTTCAGTCAAATACCCTATTTATAAATTGTGTGCTGGTTGGTCTAGTGGTCGCAAGCTTTACTGCTGAGAGTGACGTCTTGGGATCGATCCTTAGGTCAGTCAGAGTTTCATTTGTTCCCCACAGGATTATTTTAGTACGGAATTGAGGACTAGTATGGATAATCCATGTAGCGTACCGATAGCAATCTAAATTAAATTAGTCACGAGGTAAGTTGACTCCTGCGTCTTACATGAATTCGTTTATCGACGAAATCTGCCACACGCGGTGTTAGCTACTCCCATCTCTCACGTGCTTCGAATGTAGTAATATCGTTTTTTTTAGCGTGGTAAAATCTTCCAATTGAGTCCTACCATCCAGGGCAGAGCGGGAGGGACTGTCAGACTCGTACTGACTAAATTCCACGGTGTCCTTCAATAGCCCTTTACGTACCGGGGTCACGGTAATTCGTGAATCCCGCGACCCCGGCAGCTTTGGCCCTCTACAGGGGGCCCCATCACTATGTTGACACTCCTTGAGGCGCGCGTGGAACACAACGCACCGTCATGTAGTCACATCTTAATAAAAGTATTTCGTGAATGTCTAACAATAATATTCTCATTATTCCTCAGCGAAGGCCAAACGTCATGAGTACATAACTAACTTTGATTTATAACGTAATAAGGATCGTTCGGGCCAATAAAAGCCCTCCTTGAGTTCCAGATAATCGCAAACGAAAGTTTTTGCGGTAACAAAAACAACTACATCTGGACAACGGCTAAAAGAAAATGGAACACAAACGTAATTCACTAAAAATGATGGAAATGGCCCTCGCTTGTCCAAAGTTAACATTGAACATGTTGGCACAAAAGAATTATGAATGAGCTTCTATTTATTTCATTCTATTTAGCGAAATATAATATTATCGTTTGATAAACAATGGATGAAACTCAATTTAGTCTTTGTTCTAAGATATAAAAATGAAATAAGTAATAAAATAGCTAAGATTGAGTTTAGTTTTTTGCTGCCAGTGTTAGCATTTGGTAATAATTTCTTTTAAAGTATAAGACCAGACAATATAATTTAATCAACTATAACTACATTTGGCAAAAATATATTAAAACTTTTATATATTAAACAGCCACATAAAAAAAAACCCAGAGAACTTATACTTTATAATGAACGACGATGATAAACAATTTCCAGTACAGGCGTGCCTTTGCGCGGATGAATAGTGAGCTGCTTACACAGGATGCTTCTAAGGTTGATTGGACTCCCCTGCAGGAAGCAACTACTGTCGATGACAAAGTTAATTTTTTTAACAAAGTTGTACTGAAGTTGTACGACGCTCATGCTCCTGTTAGGAGAGTCAAGCTGAAGCGCCCTCCTGCACCTTGGATGAATCCTGAAATTCGGATGGCGATGCGACGAAGGGACCGCGCGTTTCGTAAATTCAAAAGGGATCGATCTGAGGAAAAGTGGGTCCTTTTCAAATCAGCTCGAAATCGGTGTAATCAGATGATACGCAACGCTAAACGCCGCCATGTTCTTGATAATATAACATCTGCTTCTCCTGCTGATATTTGGAAGTTCCTTGGAACTCTAGGTATTGGCAGGTCGCGACATTCGGACCTTCCTAAGACACTTGACTTGGACGATCTAAATCGTCATTTCTGCACTGTTTCCACTCTTGATAGTCCAACGAAATTTCGAACCTTAGATTTCCTTAATGGTCTGACGCGTCCTAATATTACTCCATTCGTTTTCACCCCAGTTGACTCAGGAGAGATCAAAAAGATTATCCTTTCCATAAAATCCAAAGCGGTAGGCTGTGATAACATCAGTCGGCACATGATCGTTACCGCTCTTGAACAGCTCCTTCCTGCAATTTCCCATATCATTAATTATTCCATGTATTCCTGTGTCTTCCCTTCCTTGTGGCGGAGAGCTCATGTTCGTCCACTGCCAAAAATTCCTAATCCTACTCTTCCCAATCAATTTCGTCCAATTTCTATCCTCCCATTTTTGTCAAAAGTGCTTGAGGCCTGTGTACATAAGCAATTCTCCCACTTCATTTTCCAAAATTCCCTAATCAGTCCCCTCCAATCAGGGTTCAGGCCTGGGCATAGTACTGTTTCGGCCCTTCTTAAAGTGACTGACGATATAAAACAGGGCATGGAAGACACTAAAGTTACCATCTTAGTGTTAATTGATTTTTCAAATGCGTTTAATACCGTCAATCACGAAGTCCTATTGTCCATCCTCTCCCATCTCATGGTCTCTCCTGATGTGTTAAATTGGTTTTCTTCCTATCTTCAGGGGCGTCAGCAGTCAGTTCTTGCTGGAGATACTTCGTCCACCTGGTGTGATCTTGAAGCTGGCGTCCCTCAAGGCGGTATCTTATCTCCACTTCTCTTCTCAATTTTCATAGACTTCATAACCACTGAGCTTCAATGTGCGTATCATCTTTACGCTGATGACTTACAGCTTTACTGTCAGGCGGGTGTTGACAACGTCTCAGTTGCGATCGACGAGCTGAATCGGGATTTAAGCGCAGTTAAAAACTGGTCAGATCGTTTTGGGGTGGCGGTAAACCCAGCTAAATGTCAGGCTATAATAGTAGGGAGCCACTATAGTTTGCGTAGGCTGAATGGGTTAGCAGTACCACCAATTATCTTTGACGGCGCTGTCATTCCGTTCAGCTCTGACGTCAAGGACTTGGGTTTGTATGTCGACACTTGCCTCGACTGGCGTAAACAAGTCGCGAGTGTGGGCAGTAAAGTCACGGGAACGTTGCGGTCGCTTTATCGCTTGAAGAATGTTCTCCCGTCTACCATAAAGGCATTGCTTGTACGGTCCCTTATTTTCCCCATAATTGATTATGGTGATGTGTGCTGCTACGACCTGAATGCAGATCTACTCAACAAACTTGACCGACTTCTGAATAACTGCATTCGATTCGTATTCAATCTCCGCAAATATGATCATGTTTCCGAACAAAGGTCACTTTTACAGTGGTTGCCCATTCGGCAGCGTAGAGCGTTGAGGGCATTGACGACTCTATTTTCTCTTTTACACAAACCCACTTCTCCTTCTTATCTTACTTCTCATTTCCAATTTTTATGCTCAGCACACACCAAGAATCTTCGTTCCACTAGTAACCGCCTTCTGCGATGTCCCTCTCACCGCTCTAGCCTCCAGAAATATTCCTTTTTTGTTCAGGCGGTTTTTCTCTGGAATGAACTCCCTCTGAATATCAGGACGGCAACCAATCGTTTCTCGTTTAAGATAAAAGCTCGAGAATTTTTACTTAAGAAGCTGGCAGATTCGATTTAAAATTAATTGGTTGACAGTTTTTCCATTTATTTTTCTTTTCTCTGCACTAAGTGAGTGTATGTATGTATGTATTTATTTTTATTTATTTTTATATATGTATTATATAATATATCTTTAGTTAATTGTTCTCTTTTTTTTTTATTGCACCAGCTATGTTTTGTCTCTGCACCACCTCAAGGTAGACTGGCAGAAAATGCCTAAGGCATTAAGTCCGCCGTTGTACAGAGTTGTGCAAGAAGTTTAATAAAATAATAAAATAAAATAAAATAAACCATTTTTCCAACTTTCCTATTAGCCCAAATGCAAAATTTCATTATAATATGTAAATTGAACAAACCACTAATTACAGTATTAATGCTATAATGATTTCATGCGGTACTAAATAGTTTTAATTAAATACTAGTGAACATTTTAAAATTAGTGTTCAGTACTGGTAAATTACAAATTGATCATCAAAATTAATACGTTGCAGTTGTAAACTAGGTAATTAATTAACAAAATCTAATCAATCGTACAGTCAGTAGTGATGAATTACTGATTGAATGATAATCAACAAATATTACAAATGTGAAAGTCTGTTTATGTGTTACACCTAAACTGCTGGACCGATTTGGATGAGTACCGGATCCAGGGTGTCTACTTTTTAAGTCTTTCAACGAAAACACGGGAACGGATGCATATGTACAAACGTAACTAACGTCAAAATCAAATTGCGGACAGATAATATTGCCACAACTGAAGTCATTTTGACGCAGCACTAGTGTCAACGTCATTACGTCAAATTGCATTAAAAAAATGTAGAACCTCAAATTGCCACCGGTCATGAGTGGTGGCGCGGACTCTAAGGAGCTATCTGTCAAATTGTATTTTCATTCATTCTTAGTTCTGGCTCGTTGTCAAAGCGTCTGTCACTAAGGCCGAAACCACGGGTTTCGTGTTTAGAGATTAGATCCCCTGGACACAGTTTAAGGTTACACAGAGGAGGAGGAGCGAGCGGATCCGAAGTAGAAATGTTAGTACTTAGAATACGTTTACGTGTTTTCTTATAGAGTATATATAATTTTGTATATAGTCTTAAGAGCTTTTCACTTTATACGTAAGTAATTAATGTTAATTGTCGTACGTAGGGAATTAGAAATTCTACACAGTTAATTCCTGAGAGGAATCAGCATTGCTATGCGAAAGGAAGTCACAGTCGCAAGTCGTCGCCTTCAAATAAATTAACCCTTGTCTCTAGGAGCCATTAAAACGACATTTGTATCACTCGCTGGCAGGAAACTACCAATCTGTCTCAGTCACTGCCAATTGGTGCAAACACATCTCCATTTTGGTCAAAACCAAATCTGCTGGGTACAAACATCATGTTCGTCTGGCAAATTTTTAGTTTTACACCAACAATAGTTACTTTTCTTCAGTAAAACAGATCTGTTTACAAATCAATCGTAAAATTAGGCTCTGTAATAAGTTTGCGAACTCTGAGAAAAACAAGGTAGCCTATCGTAATTTGGGCAGTTATTGGAATCGGTTTTATTCGATAAAGTTTGAAATTTTAGTCCCCAGAAACGTCTGGCAAGGTAGTTTTGTTATGATTACAATTTTACAGCTTCTATGAAAGTCTGGTCTTTTCCATATTAGTTTTATTAAAGTTTATCCTGCAAGAATAAGCGACTTAGTTGTCTTAATCAACAAAGATCCCTAAGAATATTGCTAAAGTGATCACGCTTGGCATCTTTCCAACTTGCTATTATTCTTCAATCTATGTAATTGTAGTATGATGTTATTAGCAACTAAATTACTTTATTCTTATTACCTCTAACGTTATTTTATAGAAATAAAGAGAAACGAAATTCGAAATCATAAAGTTCTTTTATTTTCGTAGCCGTAGCCACGCGTAGCACGAGCTACGCCGTAGATCGTTTAGTTTAGAATTTATTTTTAAAACTACAAGAATAAATTCTATTCACGAAAAACTTTCACGGAAACACAACTAGTTTTATGGATTATTTCATGGTTTGTTAAACTTTTTACGTTTCCCGAGGGGCACTTAATGCCCCCGGTGAATGTAAGCGCCACGAAGTGTTCCAAATGTCGTGAAATACATTGTTACTAAAACATTCAAGTTCGTAAATATCAGAAATTATTGTGGAAAGGTAAACTTTTGCTTGTGCTCGCAGCTAGTGCTAAAGTTTAGTTTCTACCTTTTTATTATTGGCTCTACAAGCTATTGTGTATTTGTGTTCGGTTTAGAGTTCACGTATTCTTTCATTTATTGAGTATACCTATAAAGTTTTATTAAATTGCTCAATATCCCCTAGTTAACCTCGATAAATTAATTTATTTGAACTAGTTTTTGGGGCTATCTAGAGCATCAAATTTATGTGTTCAGCGATCAATAGATCAATGCAATTAAAAGGCGAGAGCCGGCCGCTGCCGGTGATTTGACCGCGACACAATTTGTTCGTGTCAGGAGGCTTACCGACCCAAGAGATGCTGCCTACGTTATAATAATAGATTGCCTATAATTTCCTCATTTCAGTATTGGCGTAATTCGGTGTAGTATTGAAAATAATGCCGTGTCAGATAACTTTATCATCAATTAGATGATTTAGCACCGTTTTCAGTCACTTTTTTTTTAAGTGGTAAAATCGTCAAATGTGTCCTCCTATCCAGGGCAGATCGGGAGGGACTGTCAGACTCGTACTGACTAAAATCCACGGTGTCCTTCAATAGCCCTTTGCGTTCCGGGGTCTCGGTAATTCGTACAGTCCCTCGACCTGTTATCAGTCACTTAGTGTAATTTTAGTTTCACGCTTTATTTACTAATGAATTGGTTATGCCTTTAATTTTCATCTTTGTGAATATATGAGCAGGGTAAATAGAGGAAAACGTAGTCAAATCGTATGTACCTGAGATGATATTTGGGCTCCAGTTAGAGAATTGGATTACATGATGTTACCCTTTTTGTTTCCCTTATGTAAATTTTATATAAGTAGGTATTGCTGTGTACTCACGTCTACCTTCTTTTCTTTGCTTTGTATCTTTAGATTTTTGAAGTATCGTTGATTATTTACTAGTTCTTTATTTCATTTTCGATACGAATCTAAACTGTACCTAGACTCTCAGATACTAACTTAGCCCAGCTTAGTTACGAGGCCATACAAGTTTTGGCCTATCTTAACGTCAAGACTGACTTAGTCTAAAACAAAAGCGGTCGACTCAGACTTTCAAACTCTCCACATTAAGTTCATTCATCAATCTTTCATTCGTGTGCACCCGACCTTAACAAAAGGTTTACTTTGTTGATTAATGGGAATAGAAAAAAAACTGGTTGGAATTAAACTGAGTTTCGTGTTAAAGGGGTTGGGATCAAGAAATTAAGACGTAATTTTCACTTCCAAACCGATAATAGTTAAGGGTATAAGTTCTCATTGTTGTTGTTGAAGTATTAGAGACCTTTATTAACAATTTTCAATGTATGGCCAAAGAGAAACTTCGGATGGTGTTAGTTGACTGGAAACTTGACCTCCCTCCATCATGTTACTTATAAATGTATAGTGGGTGTGTTTTTGTGTAAAGTTTTAAAGTTCAAGCATGAAATTGGTATGAGTAATTTAAAAAGTTTTTCAGTCCATTATTTAGAAAGCATTTTCACAAATATTGGCCTAATGGTTTGTAAACACTATTTAGTCAGTCATAATTCATAATTAACTATCATAATTTTACCTACTTTAAGATTATTACAACTTTATAATAGTACATTAAATAAAACACGCAATATGATCTTTGTCTGTGCCAAACACTTTTTTTTCACCCGTGGATGGCATCCTGGATTAAGAAAAAAGCCGCGACCCCAGCAGGCATTTGGCCCCGTAAGGGGCCCCGTCGGTGACGCGTGAAACACGACGCGCCACCGACCCGGCCTTGGTCCTTGGTCGGACGGCGAGCTTACCCATTACTCACCGTCCGCAAGCCCGCTCCGCCGCTGTGCCCTCTGCTGTTCAGAGGGACACGCGTTGGAGCATCCACCCGACAGGCTATTCGCATACGGGCAAAGAGATCCCTTAGGCACACAGTGCCTAAAAAAGTTTTTGCCCGCATCCCAGGGTGCACCGGCCCGAAAAACTGGTCTTCCCCCCGGACGTATCCGAAGGGGAACTCTAGTTTCACGGGCGCACGTGGAGGTTTCCTGTCTTAGCACCCCCGAGTCAAACACTTAAAATAAAAGTCTTTACAAAATAGTCATTTTACAAACGTTTTGACATCTCGATTGATCATTTAAACCGATTGTCTTTATCAAAGTAAAAAACATCTAAAATAAATAACTCATCTTTCTACCTAATTATTCATACCGGAGATGTGTTTAATTCCATTGGATAAATAACATATAATATGATATCATTTATTATAATTTTATATCTGATGGAAGATAACACAATTCTCTATTAGTCCAAACTCTACTGAAGTAGATATCTGTCGATTCTGACTAACAACAAAGTAAATGTTTTATAAAAGACTAGCTGTACCCTGCCACGCTTCGCTGTGGCACAAAAAAACTGTTTTTCGCAGTCGCGGATATGTGACTGATGCAAAAAATAGATAAAAACAATCCTTGATGCGGATTATACCTATATCATGCTAAAATTTCAGCTCAATCGGTGCAGAACTTTTTGAGTTTTTGAAGCGTACACAAACCAATATAACATTTTTATATATATAGATTAAAGATAGTAAAAGATGACTCATCAAATTAGACGTTAGTTGAAGCAAACATCGCTCAAGCGCTACGTTTAAACGTAACTAAACCAATTATTACATCCCTTTTATCATCAATATTACTAAACGTACCAAAATCTTTACGAAACAAATTACTTAGTAAAGTGATCTTGGCAGCTACGCCATATTGGTTTAGTGGCAGGATCCGCAATGTAATTCAATGAAGCAAACAGTAGCTAGGGGATGTGGGCTATGTACTGTGTAGCTGCGTGCTTGTACACACAGGCCGAACCCAAGTCATTGATAACTCACGCTAAAGTGTCCGCATGATTGATCGACTCCCTGGCTTTTCATCCAAACTTCCATAGATACTCCCTTATTTAGCTTTCAAGTGATTTCAACACTATTTTCTTTGGAAATATTCCAGCGAAATAGGTACAACAGAGTATAATATGATGTTATTTCGCGAGGTTTATGTCAGTATTCGTGATTGGCATTCATTGAGCTACGGGACAGCTCGTTCCGCTTCAAATGTCATCGTGAATTCTTGTCCCGCACTATAAAATTAAGTGTCTGCCTTCATATACATCTCAGTTTTACGATTGTTCTATCCTCTATAAGCGAATATATGATAGATGTCATGAATATATTTACTGCAGCTTCTTTAGTCTGAGGGTCAATTTCATGTGGCTTATTTCGCTATCAAGACTGAGTGGGGTACTAAATTTCTAGTCGATATAGCATGAATGTTGGTCAATGGAGATAGAGGGGTTGACCAAAGAACAGGTGACTGGATTGTATGAGAGAAAATTCAGTAGATAGACGTGACTGACGTCTGAAAGGAGAAAATCGAAGAAAAGGAAGTGTAACCGCCGTCGGCTCCAAGTAGAATTGAATTCAATATAAACACATAGAAAAAATAGCGATTACTTTGAAAAATAGAAATCTTTTTATTACGGCAGATTATATTACAATTTCTTCTTCTTTTTAGATTATTATTACAGGATATTTCTGTCTAAAGAAAACACACAACAAAGATTTTTTTCTTGACAAAGTTAAATTAAAAATAAATAAATATCAATAAATAAACTTCTGCACTGTTGCCTATATCCCGTTTTAAGTTGTAATAATATATTGATATAGTATAGTATAATCATTTTATGCAAGCCCATTTAAATATTTAATTTCCAACCAATTCTGCTGTTTTGAAAAAGAAGTAAGTTGCCTTTGATAAATAATGGGATCATAAAATTTTGTAGGAATATAGACATATTTGCATATATGCACTCTAGTGTATGTTGCAAGTTGCCGCGACTTGCAAAGTAGATAATTGCACAACTTGTGAACATTCTCAACTTCTCAGACGCTTGTGTACGTCGTGGATCTTCCTATATCTATATAGGAACGTACCAAACTGTGTTCTGGGAAACGCGAACACTTAACCACTCTACGATGAATTAAATCGCCACAATGTCCGTTGCTGTTCAGAAATTACTCCTTGTTTCAACTACAAAGATATATGACACTGAAACTTGATTTTGTTTACATCAAGATTAATTTCGGCTCATCTGATCGTGCCATAAATCGTGTCCAGTGCTTTTCACTAAGCTGGGATAATTTACGATGTTTTCTGTCTATATGTACCAACCGAAAAGTCCGGAAATGGTCTACCATTGACACACATACTTCACGTTGGTAACAGGCTGTGTGCCTTGAACCCTTTCGAGGATTGATGACGTCCCCATTACCAACAAACCTTGATAAAGAGGGTCAGTTACTTATTGCAATTGATCGTATCCTTTGTTATTTTTTAAATAAAGTATACCTATGTGTATATTGTTTTGTCTGCTCAAATAACAATTGATCGTATGTTCTAATAAGTGTAACTAACAAACTGCTCTAGCTTTCAGAAAAAAATACTTGTCTAGGACTAGGTATTATTTCTTGTCGTAAACACATCTATACTAATACTATAAAGTTGAAATAGTATGTTTGGTTGAACGCGCTAATCTCACGAACTACTGGTACGAATTGAAAGATTCTTTTTGTTCGATAGAGTTAATCGAGGAAAATTATAGGCTTTTTATGATCACGCTATGACCAACAGGAGCGAACAGCTAGTTAGTTAATAAGTCAAAAGATGTAATTGTTTTGTCAATGCCTATTTATATAATGACTACCTGTACACAATATGTATTGTACTACCCCGTAAGTATAAAGATTTTACTGAGAACTTTCGTAAGCATCGCAAAGAACATGTCAAAGTTTCATCACAATCGGATCAACGGTTTGAGAACGCAGCGAGATCAAACATACGAACTAACAGTGTAAAAGCGTTTTTTCCTTTAGTGAAATCTTTAGCAGTAAACTGATTAACGCCTTTGTCATACAGACAGGCGAAAGCGAAGCGTTTCCGAAGCGATACCGAATCGAAGCGAGACGTCAGTCCGATAGTTTTGTCACACTATCGGATCGCTTTCGGTTTTCTATGTGACTGGATTCAAACAATTCCATACATTACAAATAAAAACGTCATGCTTCGCATTCGCAACGCCTGTCTGTTTGACAAAGGCTTAACAGATGATTCACTGTTATTTGCAGACTGCTGGCTGTACTTTAACCCGCCGTCGATCTGATTAGATTAACCGTTGGTCAAGAATAGGATAAAACGGAATTCATTTTAAAATAGAAATCTGTTATAGACTAGGTTCAGACCGCGACTTCTTTCGTGTTAAGGCCACCAACTCACTGAGTCGCGTCCTTCTTCTTTTGTTACATTAATGTGTTTGAGTCCTTACTTGATGTAGCTTATATCAATATTGTGTTGTTTTTATAGTGTAAGTATAGACTTTAAAATGGCTGGCGACAAGGCCGCAGTTTAAATTTTTTCGAGGGGTTAAATACAAAGAATAAGTATAAAATTCTGAACAGCAGCTGAATTTACGAGTATTATGATATTGCGAAACCCAATATATATGTTTTGTGATATCAATAATATAATTGTGATGTTTATAAATTAATTATTTTCAGCACTTTAAAACTACCAATAGAGGTTTTTATTAAGATACCGATTTAATGTAGGGGATACGTTTTTATTATAGGACACAATAAATACAATTTAATTAAACATCTTTAGATAGGAAATGAAAAAGATTGCCCTTTGTTTATTCAGGCTGTCCAGTTGGTCCGCAAACATCGTTTATTTTTCTCCGTCTTCTTCTTTATTTCCCAAATATAATTTCCTTTTCTATTTTCATACACTTTTCGTCTCTGGCACATCAAAAACACTTGGAGCTTTACTTACCGTTATAAGATTAGGGAGGTTCCAACAAACTGAAATTCCGAGAGAAGCTTGTAAAGACCGCTACCATTCGCACTCGATTTTCACTGTGAACGGAATTAAGTTAGGAGTTTCGTATGTAAATAAAATTGGAAATTGCGATGACGTCACGTAGCACCCGTACAATCCTGGCCCATTTTTAGAATCTCTATTCACATAATGGGTATTAGAACTCTGAGCTTGCATTAAATATGAACTTCATTTCTTGTATTTGTGTAAGGGAAAAATCCCTCTACTTATAAATATTTGATATGCACTAAAAAAGTCAAGGAAAATAAAGTTTTGAGAAGGAAACGAGTGTGTTTTATTTTAACTCTTTTACATGGTACTGCCACATTTTATCTCGGAAGCTTCTTTGAGTTTTATCCTCGCATTCGTTTTGTACTTCAAGGCGAACATAATTACATGTTTGCTTATCTCAGAGACATTTTTTAATTCCTCTTTTGATATAAGGTTCAAAGTATATTTTATTTTTTGTTTGTCGAGAACGTTTTCTATTTATTTATTCAGTATATTTGTACGCTGCTGAACAACGCTTTGGAGAGCTGGCCGATGCCCAGGGGGAATGTAGGCCAGTCTAAAATGTTGTTTGCTCTGACCTCATCTATTGTTTTCTGCTACAACAAGAAGACGTTTTGATCAATGAGTCGGTAGTTTTCTCCTCGCATGAAGTCTTTTAAAGATTTTCTTAGCGGTTAAATTATTCTTCATAATTTAAGAAAAATAATGTTTTATACTTGCAATGAGTTCCACACATGAAACGTGCCAATGATTTTTCAACGAGTTCGGCGGTTTTTCTATCAAAGCCTTATATTATAAATTTTAAAGCACTTGCTGTTTCAGGCCTTAAACACTGAACCGATCATCCTGAAAGCGTGTACACCTGAAAGTACAGAACCTACACAGCCTAGCCTGACCAGAACCTTCAACCAAACAATGTTTAGTTGAACGCGCTAATCTCTGGAACTACTGGTTCGAATTGAAAACATATTTTTGTGTTGGATAACCCATTTCTCGAGGAAGTATTAAGGTTATATAATAATGCGCTACGACCAATAGGAGCCGAGCAACGGACGAAACCGCGGGGAACAGCTAGTATACATAGATGTACGAGAAAACTAGATTGTTCTATTAATCGTGATTTTTAAGATTCCATTTCATTATGGACGCGTGGATATGTCTCAAAATAGGCGTCTTGTCTACCAAACAATTGAATTGTCACGCTCACTTACCTTATATCTACGAACGTACATTAATACATTCAAATGACATGAGCAGATATTACACAATATGTCAATACTTATACCTTGTGCAGTGCAATAGGTACGAGTATTAAAATAATTGATTAACTGATATTACTTTGTACTTTTGATAATGTACGGATTACATTAATTTAGGTTTCTATATTTAGAACATAATCTGAAACTTTGTATTCCGTTTTACCAATCATCTTTTCGATAATTTGCTATCTAATGGCCTTAATTTCCTGCCAATAATCTCCGAAAGAAAAAAGTAAAAAAAGCCACTATTTAATGTTAAAATATCTTGTAGACAAATATTTTCTTATTTTCAATAGGGATTGTGTTCATCCTGGAAATGTGAAAACAAATCCTGAGTACTTTTACTTATTTTCTCACAACTCAATAAACACAAGCGTACCTCTAAATATTTCTTCCATCTTTTCCTTTGTTTAAAATTTGGAAACATGATGTTTGCAGTATCTTCGATCTTCCAGGTTAAGCCGCGATTGCTGAGGTTGGTCTGTGGATGGGTGATCATAGCGAGTTGCTTCCGTGCTTCAGAAAGTTCGTAAAGTCGTTGGTACTGGTGGTCAATTGTGAATCTTCAGTCACAGTTGTTACATTTCGTCAGAAGCTCGAAAGTCTGATAACTAGTCTTACTAAAGGGTATTGTATTACCTAGTTACTTCGATATGGAAGGCAGTCGCTTCAATAAAAAAAAAACTGATATACAGCTGCATCTGGTTCGACAACCCCAACATAGTTGGGAAAGGAAATGATGATGTTCGCAGTATCTGCAAGACTCTAATTGATGTTACTTAAATTGTGAATCTAAAGGCCTTCATTATCGTGGCTGTCGCCTTCAAATTGTTTCGTATTTCCATAACACACTTTCAACTCAATTGAAATTAGCTATTTCGTTTAAATATTGTGGCAAAATACATTGGATAGGACGGCGGGCTACGTATGAAGAATGTCATCACATAAATCTACTCCAATCTGTAGAATTAGTTTTATTGATTTTCAACTTAATCACAAAATTAAAAAAGTTCATGTTCGATTGTGATAATTTCAGTTTATTATTATCAAAGTCCGGTGTTCATTGTATTGTGTCCATATTGTTCACCCACAAAGTGGACAGACAAGACCACAGAATCACGCTGTATGCAAGCCGCTTTCAACCGGTCCTATAGGATGTCTAGGGGAGGCCTATGATCAGCACTTGACGTCTTACGGCAGATATAATGATGATGTCCATTGTCTGGAGTCAAGTCCTCACTCCAATACATTTTGTATCGTTAGCGATGATGAAATGTTACTTTGTTTCAACCATAACATAGACATACTTCATTGTATAAACAGTTACATTCTGATATTTGCATTACATATCCTTGCAGTGGTACTTACCTAGACTGTAATGCGATGACGTAATATATGAGCGACGAAGCAGTGGTGGCAGCCAAGAGCATTACTTTGTGTATTTTATTTCATAACGACTACTTTCAAAAAAGGTGAAGGAAGACATCATGTGGAAGCCAGTATATCCCAGAAAATAAAATGAAAGACGTGTGTCATCTACCAACCCGCACTGGGCCCTCGTGGTGGATTATAGCTCTGTCCCTCTCACAGAGAGGAGAGCGTCTTAGCTGTGTAGAAATAGAACATCTGCGAAAATTTCAATTGTCTATAACTATCATAGTCTATTATCAAGATACAGTCTGATGACAGACGGACAGCCAAGTGTCAGTAGTAGGGTCCCGAGGCCCAATTATGATTTTTTCCATTTTGTGACGTAAGTAAACTGGAACTTTGACGTTAAAGCCTTTGTCATACAGACTGGCGTGGCGAATGCGAAGCGTGATGTTTTTATTTGTAATGTATGGAATTGTTTGAATCCAGTCACATAGAAACGCGAAAGCGACCCGATAGCGTGACAGAACCAAAGGCATAATTAAAAAAAAAATGTTTCCTCGTTTGTACACCAGAGGCGCTGTTGCATTTTTTCCATACATTTAAATATTGTAAGTACTTAAGTACGCTGTCAGGTTGTGGAGGTCCGACAGGCAGTCGCTCCATATAAAATATTGATATCCAGCTGGTTTGACTGGAAGCCGACCCCAATATAATTGGGAAAAAGCTAGGCAGATGATAATGACTGAAGTACGCTGTCAATTAAATAGAGAAATCTTGTATTAAGGCCTTTGGATACGAAAATCTAAAAACTAAAGTGTTAACCGACCTTCCTTGCTGATTGTACTGAGTTCCACTAGATGCCTTGCCCTCATTTGTCTCATGTATTCGCACAGGATAAGCAGCATCCTTATAACGTTATCAGATCAATTTGGAACTATGAATTGCTAAATTGTTCGCATCCGTACATTGTTGTTGACACATTGTTTTAAAGTGTTTAGAAGTATGGAAGTACTTCCCTCACTTACTACTTTGACACGTTTCTTTGTTTATGTATTTCAAGGATATTTAATTTAACGCAAGAATGACATATGCGTTGTATATCAAGTATATCGCTGAAAAAAGACACAAGAAACTCTCGCTTTATACCTAACTATATTATTAAGCCTTTGTCAAACAGACAGGCGAAAGCGAAGCGTTTCTGAAGCAATACCGAACTGAAGCGATACGTCAGTCCGATAGTTCTGTCACCATCATCGGATCGCTTTCGCTTTTCTATGTGACTGGATTCAAACAATTCCATACATTATAAATAAAAACGTCACGCTTCGCATTCGTCACGCCTGTCTGTTTGACAAAGACTTTACAGTTTCAAGCGAATGTTGCGAGTATATTTCAGGCGAAATATCGATATCCGCAATATTAACCTGCCTCGTTATTAACAGATTTTTGACAGTGTATGCCGTTCAAAAGTACATATACATAGATTGTAACTAAGTTCTTTATTAAGGTTCTTTATTAACTGTTCCCCGCGATTTCAACGACTGCTCGGCTTATTTTATAATATAAAAGACGTGTAAAAGTGTTGATATAACCTACTTCCATTAATAAACATCATTTCATTTCATTTCATCATCATAGCCTAAAACCTTCGTCGACAAAGATTTTTTTAATTTGCCTTAGAAGTTTCTGAGGTTAGCGCGATTAACCGAACATGATGAACACCTGTGAAATTCCTAATCAAAAGCCACATCAGTCTGTCTTTCCTTTTTTTTGCGTGGTACAATCATCAAATGAGTTCTCCCACCAAGTGCAGGGCGGGAGGGACTGTCAGACGCGTACTGACTTAAATCCACGGTGTCCTTCAATAGCCCTTTACTTTCCGGGGTCACGGTAATTCGTAAGTCCCAGGACCCCGGCAGGCTTTGGCCCTCTACATTGGGAACGTTATAGGTTGAATATGCTATGCTCGTTAATTAAATAAAATTCACATAACCATCACACATTATCACTTAAATAACATTCAACGAATAAGCTAGTAATGCTGACTAGCCAACAATTCTACTAAGTAGATTCACCAGCTTCA
This sequence comes from Agrotis puta, assembly GCA_943136025.2. Lineage (NCBI taxonomy): Eukaryota > Metazoa > Arthropoda > Insecta > Lepidoptera > Noctuidae > Agrotis > Agrotis puta. The sequence goes on from OW964168.2 coordinate 5,977,807, forward strand.
GTGAAACATGTGGCCATTGTTACAATCACAATTAGAAGTTCCATTACCAACCGCAATGAAAGCAGCTGTTAAGCCCCAAATAAACAATGCTGTACCCCGATTCCAAAATGGCATAGAAAATACACTTTATCTTGAATACGAAAATGACCTCTATACACATATACGTAGATCGTTTTATTCTAGTTGAGTTAATGCCTTAATGGTCTCCGGACGTAGATAAAAGTTATTTATTTTAGACTGTTTCCTAAACTACCTGTTTGGACTTAAGGTATCTAAACTGTTGTGAGTAATGTACTTTTTGCTTTGCGGGACTAACGAATTACCGTGACCCCGGTACGTAAAGGGCTATTGAAGGACACCGTGGATTTTAGTCAGTACAAGTATGACAGTCCCTCCCGCCCTGCCCTGGGTGGGAGGACTCATTTGATGATTTTACCACGCCAAAAAAAACGTACCCAATGCTGGGACACTGGCTTACACTCTGTGAGAAGAGGGATGGCCTGTTATCAACCATGCTGGCCCAGTATAGTAAGTAAGTAGTAACATTGGTGGCTTCCGATGTTGTCCTTCACTGTTTTGAGAGCAAGGGATATGAAATAAATTACACAAAGTAAGGTAGAACCCATGAGCTACAACTCGTAAGTTGGAGCCGTCACCAATGAGCTACCACTGCTTGGTATATCTACATTATTAGTTATATGTATTTTATTTAAATGACGAGGCAGATTATTGTGATGTGTCAGTGGCTTTTGATCTGATTCCGGCTGAGGTAGCCTAATCTGAAATTATGAAAAACTAGTTGTTTCCAGCAGCTTCGCCTGCGTGTATATAGAAAATGAACCCATTGGATTGTAATATCGGACGGTTAGCGCAGTGGCTGAGGGATTGGACTACTGCGCTGCGTGTCGTGGGTTTTATTCCTGCACGGAACAAATATTTGTATGATCAACAAGTAGTTACCTCGGGTCTGGGTGTTTGTGCATGTGAGTTAATATGTTTGTTAACGCACCCACGACACAGGAGAAATTCCTAGTGTGGAGCAAAGTTTAAAAAAAAAGCATAAAAATATATCGTGATAATGGAAATCCTATTTGTTATTCCAGATTATAACCTGTCTCCCATTACCAAATTTCATCCAGATCTGTTCAACCGTTTTGTCGTGATTAAGCAACAAATATCCATCCATTCAAATTATCGCACCAATTATATTAGTAAGAATAAGGATGACGTTTATTTTACAAACAATCACTAAACTGTCACTCACCTAAGTACTCACATTCATTTCGACTGAAATCAAAATAAATTTGAAAATTAAGTACGTATTATTTGAACTTCAATAACAGATACTTATTTTAGATTGGTCCGTCTCCCTTGACATATACATTTAATATTTCCATGAATTCTAATGTACAGAATCAATTTGATTTATAATTATTTCTTCTGATGTGATAGTACCTACGTGACTGAATAATCTATAAAATTATTAAACGTCTGAAAGGTTAGCCAGCTATTGAAAATTGCAGAATGTGATCACATTTTCGCAGACAACATTATGAATTAATATTTTTGCATAATTCACTAAAACATGTTACAATTAGTTACACTCACTTTGAAAGGATTTTGATTTCAATATCTGTCTATTCATGATTTTCAGTGAAATCCGAAAGTCAATGAATTCATATTATATATAGAACAATATCAAATCATGAACCTATAGTTGATAATAAAGCTAGACTTATTTGATAATTTTGCATGTTTATAAATGCTTGGAAGTTTCAACAAATGTCATGTAGCCGAAGGAAAAATCACAAAAGCAAATGCAAAAAAATGTACGAGTGAGCGCTCATTTGGTGACAATTTTTTGATGCTGAACGACGACCAGATAACATAAAAGAATAGTAATGAATGATTATAAAAAAAAACAGTTTGAATGGAACAAAATCATACAATAATCGCCATTGTATTTTAATGTTACCGTAGTATCAATTAGCGCATTGATTAATGTTTCTAAGCACCCTTTTGACATGGGTCATCCCTTAGTTTCCTTTGAGTACAATCACAAAAAGATAGGGGTGGGCTTAATTAGGCCACTCCCCTGACCCGTCGGGTAGTCGAACAAAAGTAACCGTTTCATCTCTCTTTGTCCACAGGTGTGAGGGGTCTTCACAACTTGGAGATCAATGTCCCCAACGCAGTATTAGTAGGAGAGACTGTCACACTAGAATGTAGCTGGCAACTAGAAGATGAGGAGGCTTTGTACAGTGTCAAATGGTACCGAGGAAGGGAAGAATTCTACCGGTATATCCCGAAAGAACTACCCCACACCAGGGTTTTTCCACTGCCAGGAATTGAAGTAGATGTAAGTATAATCTTATTTTGTAAAACAAAGTTAACCTTTTTTTATCGTGGTAAAATTACCGAATGAGTCCTCCCACCCAGGGCAGAGCGGGGGGGACTGTCAGACTCATACTCACTAGAAGGCACGGTGTCCTTCAATAGCGCGTTCCGGGGTCACGGTAATGCGTGAGTCCCGAGACCCCGGCAGGCTTTGGCCCTCCACAAGGGGGCCACTTCACTATGCTGACACTCCTTGAACACAACGCGCCGTCGACCCGGGCATGGTCCACGGTAGGACAGCGAGTCGCCCATTACTCGCCTCCCGCCTGCCCGCAACAAAGTTACCCTTCGCATGACCAGAAGACAAGCTTTTTCTATGCGAAACATACAGGGTGAACGAAACTATGAGGAATATCGAAAAACGTTCAAGGAGTCTCGAGGCCGATTTTGACAAAAACTAAAACTGCATTATTGGATTTAAGAAAAACATTAATCCTGGCCAGGAATCCAACCCGCTGATTTTGGAAAAAAAATCACACCTTGTATTATTACACCACTCCATAGTGTTGTTAATAAGGATCAAATTCTGGGAAGTAATCACGTATGGCAAACTTGAGTATAATAGGCATTGCGATTGAATGTGGCTATCCTGCTAGTCTTTTAAGCACATTCCCGACTGACAGCGATGCGTATGAGTACTTTGACGCCCATGTATCCTATTGTCGCCATTGTATACATACCTTTATGCTCTTTTTGTCAAAGTTTCTCATTTTTCTTCAAGAAAAGTAGAACGAATAAACACGAAAATACCGACATTACAATTTTACTAAACAGGAAAATAATGTCCCTTAGTTATGATATTTTCCTTTCATATTTCTTGAAGTACCTACTAAGGGAATACTAAATAAAAAAGCTGAAAAATGAAAAATCTCGTTATGGTCTTGCTAATGCACATAGCATTAATTCCGCTTGCTTTACCAATAATAAAAAGAAGAAAAACGCGAAGTCGAGATAAATTAGGACGAGGTAAAGAGCTTTTACGGTATTTTATAAGTAATGCAACAGCCTATTTCATTAGAGGGTTAAATTAGAGTATGCGAAGAATCCCCGCATGCTGGTTGAAGACTTATAAACGAACTTTTACAGTTGATTTTGCAGCGTCTATATTAATGTTACAACAAAGCGTGTTTTTGTAAATATCGGCAGTATACAGCGACACCTTTATTATCCGTTTAAGAAATAATTTCCAGCAAGCAGCTTGCATGTATTAAAAAACTCTTGCCTTATCTCAATTTTCACGGGCTTGCAGGCAGCGAGTAATAGGCAACTCGCTGTCCGACCATGGACCATGCCCGGGTCGACAACGCGTTGTGTTCCACGCGCGCCTTAAAGAGTGTCAGCAAAAAATTACGGGTGGGGTCTCTAAAGGGCCAAAGCTTGCCGGGGTCGCGGGACTGACGAATTACCGTGACCCCGGAACGTAAAGGGCTATTGAAGGCCATCGTGGATTTTAGTCAGTAGGTACGAGTCGGAGAGTTCCTCCCGCTCTGCTCTGGGATTCATTTGATGATTTTATCACGCTAAAAAAAAACACATATCTCAATTTCCGAACTACCTAAACAAAAGAAAATCGACGTCATAATAATAACCGAGCACTATCATAACTTAACTTGCATCCACTTTATTCTCCTCCCGGGACCATTTATCGTTCCTAAGTCCAAAAATCGCATTCAGAAAATTCAAGCAAATCCATTCTTTTAAACTTTGCAAACAAATTTCACGTTCAAAACTGATAAAACTGGAGATACAGTGTGTAATTTTATAGCTTTAAACCTGGAAGTATAGTACTGAGGTTATATTGGAAGTCACTTTTAGTATGTTAGTAGTTGTTAGGATAAGCGTGAACATGAGTATGTTTAGTTAAAGTTTATTTATTAAAGCTCTTTTATGGGATGTTTACACGGTAAGCACTATTTTTGGATCGTCAAAATAAACGAGTGCAGTGCGGTTTCCGACAGAGGATCAGCCTCTTTTATCTCGTGTTGTTATAGGAATTGGAATAACATCGTTGCACCTTTTATTAGACTAGTCGAAGTTCTTTGTGATTTTTTTTACGAAGTACGCCGTCAGATCGGGGTCGCGGGACTTATGAATTACCGTGACCCCGGTACGTAAAGGGCTATTGAAGGACACCGTGGATTTTAGTCAGTACGAGTCTGACAGTCCCTCCCGCTCTGTCCTGGGTGGGAGAACTCATGTGATGATTTTACCACGAAAAAAAAAAGTACGTCGTCAGATTTTTATGTAGCGGTTTAAAAATCCTCAGTTTTACAATACACGCAATTCTTGTGCTTTTGAATCCTAAGTACCTATTATACCTATTTCAAAAATAAATCATCCAATTATTTTAAAACATATTTTAGAAAAAATAACCATGTATTGGTGATCATTTGGACGTGGACTATCTCATCAGGTAACCATAAAGGGCTATTGGAGAACACGTGGATTAGTCCCGACGTGTCTGACATTCGGTCTTGTCCCACCCTGGGTGGCACACTGGACGAGACGGGAGGGACCATCCCTCATCCCCTTTCCAGGCCGAGGACTTATTTCATGATTTTATTACGAAAAAAAAAATCTAGAATCAATTTGTTTAATTAAAGATCCTAGGTCGATTGTGGGTGTTTAATTCAAGGTGACAAAAAACCTACATTAACCTACATTCTCATTAGAAAAGAACGTAGTTTCAACTGAACCTCATACATGTTTTAATATATGAAAGTAGGCTCTGTTAATAATGAAAGAACAAAAAACAAAGACCAAAAGATCGTTTCAAATTATTTTTCTTTCTGCTTTTCTTCAACTGGTTACAAAACAGATTATTTGAAGATAATTTCATTAGTTTTACTTTAATGTAATACGGCTGAAGATTTTTTGAAAAAGTCCAGCTACAAGATTTTCTTTTGTTTAAATATTTATCAGCTTGTAATCTTATTAATCTGTATTTTCTTCGTCAACTATATAAACTTTTTAAAAAACTTTTTAAATACTAGCTTCTGTCCGCGGTTTCAGCCCGTTATGTTGGGCATTTGGCCTTAGGGAAGCCAAGCCAAAATTTGTCCCGCGAGGTCCAACGCCCTCGGGGTCTTGGCGTGAGGTAGAGGATTTCCTTTCCCTCACGTGTTCCTCACTGTTCCCCATTTCCCTCGCTTCCCGCATAATCCCTGAGGTACCTCCCGAAACAACCATGTCTGGCGAGGACTTACATCAGGCAGAAGGTGAGGATGATATCTGTTTCTTTTTATTTATCCCACGGGACAGTGGCATAACTAGCCTTTTATGCGTCCAGTGTGCCCAACTTCTTTAACTGCGCCCTGTTCTTCCCAATTCTGGTCGTGGTCTGTGCCTAGGCACCATATGCACACTCCTATCCTATAGCACTGCCACCGGATCGCATTCAAATCGCTTCCTATCTCTCATCAAAGTCTTATTCCAAACTATAATCTTTCTCCGAGACTTTCATTGAGTTCAGCCGTTCTGACTTAATTGAATAACAAAAATCTATCCATTCAAACTTTTATACTCGTATTTGTAATATTAGTTAGATAAAGTTTCTAGAACGTGGTGAGATCTATCTATCTCATCGCTTCGCATCTCCAAGTAGCCACAATCTCTTTGAATAAAACTTGGAGTTTGTGAAGCGGTTTCCCGCGGAACTGTCAAGGTTTGATAAGAACATAAATTAGGGACGATAACTGAAATATAATAATGTGTCCGTCTATTATGCAATGGGAGTTTGCGTTTACCGTCTATTTTAAAAGGGACAGGTAGTCCCTTCCTACTATGCGATTACGATAAGGATGAAGCTATGACAGCGCCATTTTAAGACGTCATGCACGTTTTTCTTTAGAGCGCGGTCCGTTACGGCGATTCGATCTGACGATGCGATCTGATCGAATGCGATTTCTGTAAAGGCAGAGCGCGATGCGATCTGATGCCGGCAGTGAGAAAGCACATCTGCACATATATAGGTAACATAGATGGTATGGGTTCAGATCGCATCGCCGGATCGGATCGCCCGTAACGGGCTGCGCTATGTGGGTGAAGATCTTTTTACTGGTACACTTTTAAATAAACAATAGTCATAGGAAAATAACACAAACAAAATTATGACGATATTAAAAATTATTGATTTATTTATAATTTTTTTTTTTCAACATTAACGTGGTCGCTATGTTCGTAGAGAAGGTCCGAGAATTGTAGAATAAAGATAGATTAGATATTCGACTATTTGCGACCAACGCTATCTAAGTTTTATTCCACTAAGATACCAAGATTCAATATATGTTCGTAAACCGTTCATACGAGTATCTAATCAGTATTGTCTAGGAACCTACTTATTAGTCTCACAATTAACAATTAATCCAATACTTCAGCCGTTCACGATTTGTTCTAATGATTGAGTCTCATCGCTTTGTCGGATTCAATAGTAGGTACCTACATAATAATCAGGTATTAATAAATCATACGATTTAGCGATTGATCAATCACAATAGGAGATAAGCACTTAGTACCCGGATGTATTTAAAAGATAACAAGAAATCACAATCCTTCTCGAAACAATACATTCTAGACTGGAATTTATTTTTAGGGTTCCCTTTTTGTGCAAAACCGGTAGAATAATATATTAGACTGAGTTTCGTATCAATGTTTAGCTGTGAGAGTCTCACACAAACTCCTGGAAATAGACGGAGTGAAATCGATGATGTTGAATTGTTTCAGGCTATTTGAAATAGTGATCTATCTAGTTAGTAAATATAATTTCGAAACGAGTGATTAGAATAGATATACCACGATTACTTTGTGACAACCTATTAATCTTTGATTTCCACTGGAAATAGTGGTACGAAACGGAAAACATAAAGATAGATCTTATGAAATAGGGCAACCATTGTTACTAGCGATTCATTAATGTGGGTCTTAAAAAGGTACGGACCCTGAAGTGAGCCAACCTAATTCGCATTTGACTGTCTATAAGTTATGATAAACAATCCGCTAGTAGGTTTTATCAACTGACAGATAAAAGAATATGGTTATGTCTATTGTTCTATAAAAACTAGCTTTACGCGTGATTTCGGTGTCATTAGGATAAAAAATATTACTCATACTCTAGGATATTGTAGCTTCTGGGGTACTCCGTACTTCTATCTAAGCACGAAACCCGTAGCTTCAGTCGTAGTTCCGGGCTTTTCATATTCTTTATCACTTACGTACATAAGATTAGTTAATGATACGTATGAAAAAAAGTGTGTTTAACTTAGCATTCAGAACTGGTTTCACCCAAAAGTTATTTTCGTTAATGGACTAAAAGTGTAGAACCCCTGATTTGTGGAAGAATTTTCGGAGTTATGGAGATAACGCCTTATAACGAAACTAGTAAACTTTACCTTTTATAATATCAATATAGTTGTAAGACTATTGGCATAATCTCAGCGGCACGACATACGGACGCATAAAATAGAACAACAAACGTTATTGTGGGGAAATCGTATATTGAGTCGTGTTGTTCCACCTAACTTAGATGGGGGGAGGATTCTTATGGCTTTGGAAGCTGGAACAAGCAATTACGAGATTAAATCTGACGTATGATTTCATAAGGTTTTTGGGGCCAAATCGTAGCAAGCGATAAACATGTTTTTTTTTTGTATACAAAAAGAATGAAATTGAAAGTTATCGAATAATATTGGTACTTTATTATCCAATAACTGTTCAAATACGTTCTGTCGGCAGTTCCATACAGAAATATAAGCGAGATGAAAATAATGATTAAAATAGGTACGTACAGACGTCAGCAGGTCAACCTGCCCGAATCTGACAAATTGTACCAATCAAATAATAAATAACCTTCCACTATTACGATTTTGTTTTTGTTTTTTTTTGCGTGGTAAAATCATCAAATGAGTCCTCCCACCCAGGGCAGGGGGGGAGGGACTGTCAGACTTGTACTGACTAAAATCCACGGTGTCCTTCACAAGCCCTTTACGTACCGGGGTCACGGTAATGGGTAAGTCCCGCGACCCCGGCAGGCTTTGGCCCTCTACAGGCCCCGTCACAATGCTGACACTCTTTGAGGCGCGCGTGGAACACAACGCGCCGTCGACCCTTCCACTATTACGATAAGGAAAATCTATTAAAGAAATTTGACAGAGTGAGGTAAGTTGATGTGCTGGAGTTTGTATATTCAATGAAACATAAATAAAAATAGAGTACACCGTGTACCAGAAATTTGATGTCAAAACAATTATGTAAGCTACTGAGAATTGAAGCTAAAAACACGGTAGAAAAATTACCCTGTCGTTCGATTTCTACGTAAAACAAGTGAACATCTCCATGGAAAAAAATAAAATGTGATGTGTGTTTAAAAAAGTGCCTTCACTAAAAAAGTCACGTTTTGTTTGGAACACGGGATCGATATTTTATAATCTAAGACCGTGACCTTAAAAAATAAAGGGCTACTGACAGTCCTTCCCGTCCCACCCTGGGCGAGAGGACTCATTTGATGATTTTAAGCCTTTGTTAAACAGACTGGCGTGGGGAATGCGAAAAGTGATGTTTTTATTTGTGATGTATGGAATTGTTTGAATCCAGTCACATAGAAAAGCGTAAGCGATCCGATAGCGTGACAAAAGTATCGGACTGACGTCTCGCTTCGGTTCGGTATCGCCTCAGACTCCCTTCGCTTTCGCCTGTTAAAAAAACCTTTCCAATATAAAAATACAAAAACTATATTACTTGAATGTATGCGACAGCTGTATATTTAAATTAAAAAAAGAATAAATGAAGATTAATTTTCTAAATTTCTGCAATGAGAAACTAAGGAGCTATGGAAATTTGAGATGCCAACTAAGTACTTTAGAGCAAAAGTTGGCACGTTGCTCACCTGAAGTTACAAAATGAATATGCGAATGATAATCCGAAACGGAGTTAGTGCCACAGAAAGTTTGACGTTTATCTAATGAATAGACTTTCGCCTAAATAAGAGTTGGATTCGGATTATAACAAACTATGTTGGCCTTATCTCTGAATCACGGACCGCAACGGCTTTGAAATTGAAAAGGACGAATTAGAGGACTTATCTCCGGGGTTGGGGGTCATCCGATGTGTAAAGTGCCTATGTAGATCAGAATTCCCCATCCTTTATTCGACTATGGTACTCGTAGTCTCGCTACACACATCGAAAAAGTTTTGCGATCACTTTGAAAAATCTAAACCTTTTTTGTTACGGTATATTATTTATGATTTCTTCTTCTTTTTAGATTCTTAATTTAAAAATATAGATTTAGAATATAAAACAATAAAACAGTTCAATTATTTTTTCCTAACATTTAAAAAAGTATCAGCTTTTTTTTTAAATACTACTGATTTACACGAATCTACAAATGCTGGATTTATTTAAGTAATAAGTAGAGAATCAAATTAGTAATATAAACTAAAAAGAAACTAATTTTAAACTATGTAGTCTTTCGTAGTTGAGTTTTAGATTTCAGCTTTACTTTTTACTTAGGAACCCAACTACGGATCTACCGAAACTCAAATTAGGTTAAAAAATAATGGAGGTCTCGCCTACAGCGACAGACGTCGCCAGACGATCACCGGCCACCGAAGGCGCGGGTATGCGGGCAGCGAGTAATGGGCAACTCGCTGTCCGACATGGACCATGCCCGGGTCGACGGCGCGTTGTATTCCACGCGCGCCTCAAGGAGTGTCAGTAAAATGACGGGGCCCTAGCCTCTAGAGGGCCAAAGCCTGCCGGGGTCGCGGGACTGCACGTATTACCGTGACACCGGAATGTAAAGGGCTATTGAAGGACACCGTGGATTTTAGTCAGTACGAGTCTGACAGTCCCTCCCGCTCTGCCCTGGGTGGGAGGACTCATTTGATGATTTTACCACATAAAAAAAAATTGAGGTCTGTGCCTTATTGAAGTAATTTTATTCTACAGCATAATTACACTTTTTGTCCCCGTTGGGCCTCAATGAAAGATATAATTACCCTCCCCATTGAATTTTTCAAAACTACTTAAGAAACGGAGCTTCAATTGTATGCTTGTATACCTGCTTGAACGTAATATTACTATATAGTAGTGTCAACATTCAAACTGCACGACAACTCCTTAATCGAAATTGTTTTTCAGAAATCTAGGAATGTTGTACCAATCAATCACTCACTCATTCGTGTAACTGCGTCGCTGATAGGAACCAATTCTTGGAGATCTTGCAAGTAATTGAATTTAGAAAGGTACCACTTGATACACGTGTACTACTACCTACCAATACTTCATGCTCGTTATTCTAGTTTTAGTTTCTGAGAAGAGCGTTATTAATAAGGCCTTTGTCAAACAGACAGGCGAGTCCGAAGCGATAACGGGCCGATACGAGACGTCAGTCCGATAGTTTGGTCACGCTATTGGATCGTTTTCACTTTTCTGTGTGACTGGATTCAAACAATTCCATACATTACAAATAAAAACGCCTCGCTTCGCATTCGTCACGCCTGTCTGTTTGACAAAGGCTTAAGCGTGCGTTCTTCAGCTCAGTTTCTTTTGAAACTATGGTATTTCGGGTTGTTATCCAAAGTGAATTATTACTATTACTTAGTGACTTTTATCTACTACTAGCTGGCCCGGCAAACTTCGTACCGCGTAGAACTAACGTCACTCAATTGTTTTACGAATCTTTTATATGTTGTTTTTAGATCTTTTCAAGGAATTTATTAAATTTTTCGTAAGAACTATAATACGATATAGTTTAACATAACATCAAAATATTTGCCATAACTTTTACTGCTTTTACACGTTTTGAGCAATGTTCCTCGTAAATAAAATTATAAAAAAAGGATTATCCGAATATCGGTCCAGCCGTTTTCAAGTTTTGCGCTTAGCAACACATTTAGAGATCCATTTTTATTATTTATAGATTGTAAGTTGTAGGTTTTCTATGAAAGTAATCAATATAGAGTTACATGGAAAACATATTAATTATAAACAAGACCTCGCGCGTTCATGTAAGGCTTCAAATTGCTTGTGTTTCGTGCATAACAATAAAACATAATATAAATTGAAAATATACTTTCGGTATTATTGTGTACCAAACTTATTACATGTATCAATCAAACCAAGTGGACATTTTACTTGGGTGACACAATTCAAACTCATCACAAAGTGAACTTGACAAGACAACTCCAACGTTTAAAAACAATCTAATTAAAGACTGTTGCCATTAAACTTACTTACCGTAAAATAAAATGATGCCTTACGGATCGATCCGTGTCAGTCGTAAACAAGGCGATGTTACTAATTCGTATTTTTATTACGCACTAAAACATTTATTTCGGATGCCTTCCAATATCATGTAACATTAATCTTAATTTGTGGTACTATAAATTACTTACAAATTGTAGTATTTTCGGTACTTAGCCTTGGGGGGCTGCTTCTTAAATAACGGGTATTTATGATCGATATTGGACGTTGTAGAAAAGTTTATTGTGGTTGTAATTAGGCGCGGCCCTAATCATGGTTTGTAGTGAGCGATGTGACACCATATATAGTGGCGTTTTCCGTGATGGGGCATCGTAAATCTAAGCCGTGGTTACAGGTGAGGAACGGAATAAAAATGGGCGTGTGCAGTTGTAATATTCATGGGCTGTTTGTTATGTTATACAGCATATTATTATACAAAGAAATAAAGTACGTATTTCATTTCACATAAAAATATATTTTCGGTTTTACTTGCGACTTCGGTTTGGCAGACCCAAACATACTTGTGGTGGACTCGTAGAAAAATAAAATATGTTACATTTTAAAATGTCGTGACGTTGGAAAAAAAGTGTGTGTATTTTCTTTTTTCAATAACATTTTTCGCGTGGACCTCTAGGAACAACCCGTTAAAATTAGTCAGTAATGTCGGGGGAAACCCATAATATTTGTAAACGTAAACGCCTTTGTCGAACAGACAGGCGAAAGCGAAGCGTTTGCGAAGCGATACTGAACGGAAGCGATAGTTCTGTCACGCTATCGGATCGCTTTCGCTTTTCTATGAGTGACTGGATTCAAACAATTCTATACATTACAAATAAAAACGTCACGCTTTGCATTCGTCAAGCGTGTCTGTTTGACAAAGGCTTAATAGATACAAATAATTGTACTTAATCTGTCTTTAATCAGCCAAGCCTTTATTTTAATCACAACGCGTAATATTAAGCTGCTATTCGGATTTGTTTGATAAAATTATGTTTTTACCCCCTTTTTATCGAAGTTAATTCTGTTTTAATCTACTTTACTCATGTGAATTTTATAATGAAAACCAGAACAGATTAAAGAAAAACTAGGAAATAATCTGTGTCATGATATTAATAAACGTAATATATTATCTAGAATTCTTAGAAGGGTAAACATTTAGCCAGTTTGTAGTGTATGTGGATATTATGCTATGTTTCAGGATATTTTGAAATTGGTTTTCTGGAACGGCTGTAATGTATAAAAATGATGATTATATTCTGAACAAATGTAGGGGAACAGGGTATATGACGGGGACGCGAGGTATAATGGGGACATACACTCTTTAGGCATACTTAACACAACACTAACGTAGCGCAAGCGCCATCAGGTTAAGTCATTTGCAAAGCGGACATTAACAAATGGCGTCCAGTTGGCGCTTGCGCTACGTTAGTGTTGTGTTAAGTTTGCCTTAAGTGTGTGATTTCCCATCATACCTTGCGTCCTCGTCTTATACACTGTTCCCCTACAGATTAGATTCGTAGCAAATTACTAGCTAATTAGCTACTTTACAGCAGTTACTTTTTTTAGAGCAGTGCTGGGCCTATAGAGTAGGGGTGGCCCAGTGGTATTGGCCCCGACTTATAGTTGTAGGTCGTAGGTTCGAACTCAGCCAGGCGCATTACATTGTGTAATTTATTTCATCACCACTGCTCTCAAAACGGTGAAGGAAAACATTTTGAGGAAACGGACATGTCCTATAGAATCGAATATTCGAAGACATGTGACATCCATCAACACGCACTGGGCCCGCCTGGTGGATTATTTATTTATTTATTTATTTATAAAACTTTATGCACATATTTTACAACGGCGGACTTAATGCCGTAAGCATTTTCTGCCAGTCTACCTTTGGGTGATGCAGAGATAAAACAAAGTAGGTGCAAGAAAAAGAAAACAACAACCATTCATTAAAGATATTACATATATACAATACATATATACATTAAAAAATAAATATACATATACATACATACATTCATATTGTGCAGAGAAAAGAAATATAAATAGAAATACTGTCAACCAATTAACTGTGAGTCGAATCTGCCAGCTTCTTAAGTAAGAATTCTCGAGCCTTCATCTCAAACGAGAAACGATACGTTGCCGTCCTGATATTCAAAAGGAGCTCATTCCAGAGGAAGACCGCCTGAACAAAGAAGGAATATTTCTCTCCAGAAATGCTAAATGAAATCGCTAGAGCGATGAGAGGGACATCGCAGAAGGCGATTACTAGAGGAACGAAGTTGCTTGCTGTGTGCAGAGCATAAATACTGGAGATGAGAAGTCAGATAAGAAGGAGAAGTGGGTTTGTCTAGAAGAGAAAATAAAGTAGTCAAAGCCCTCAACGCTCTACGCTGCCGAATGGGTAACCACTGTAAAAGTGACCGTTGTGCGGAAACATGATTATGGCCCACTCCTCACAGAGAGGAGGCCTGTGTCCCAGTATTGGGGACATTTATTGGCTGATGATGATAGCTACTTTACTAAATTATTGAATGAACAAAAATATTAATCTTTCTTCAATTAATCTTTTTTCAAAAGGCTTGATTTGTGTCTAATGAAGTAAATATTTAATTATTAATAGATTGAGAGAGAGAAGAAAGTATGAAAGAAAAGGAAGTGAATAATAGCTTGACTGCAAGAAGAAAGTTTGTTACTTAATTAAGTAGTACGGTCAACAAAAGTATGTGTACGTACATCAAGTTCTAAGCGGTTCTACTTTATGGTATATGCATGCTTTATGTATATATGTGTATTAACATGCACAGTATGTGTATTATATGTTTGGTGATATGTAGCATTACGCAAACACGTTAAAACTTATAACACAACATTGGAAACCGTTTAAAACTTACTGTCTACATATACAGACATATATCTTTTACAAATATATATAATATACAGAAATACAACATATTTTGATATTATATGATATTTATGTTTCCACTTTTAAAAAAATTTACAAAAAAAAAAAAACATTAAAAATGTATGATGTTATTATATAATTCTGTATCGGTATTATACTCGTATCTGTCATACAGACAGAATACAGAGATATACAGACTCTGTATATCTCTTTTAGTGGCTGTACAAAGTTAGGAATAGTCCTCAATACATTGCTGGGGAGATTGTTCCATCACATCTACTGCCCATAAAACAGAAGAAAGGATGCACTTTTAACTCATTCTTTTTCGACGCTCAAAAAGTACTGATTCTCTTGTTATAAATGTTTTTCTTTGTTCAACAGATATCTCGTTCAGGCGCCCGTCGCGTGGTACTTCAACAGGCTACCCCGGCGATGGCGGGCCGGTTCCGATGCGAGGTGTCGGCCGACGCGCCCACCTTCCACACGGAGATACGATCAGCTCCCTTGGAAGTCGTCGGTAATTATCATTAAGAAACTTCTTTTATGAACAAAGTTAAAGGTAACGGAGAAAAGGTCTTTGGAAAGACATAACTGGCTTCGTAGATCGTTGTCTCTGTCGCACAAAGTACTAACCAATCACAAACAACGACAAAAGTCACATAATGACAGAGGCAACACAACGAAGCCAAAACTAGCCGATTATCTCATTCTAACTGATCGATCTCGATGTGCAATGTTTATCGCCAGTATTTACAAATTGTAGTAGATATAGATAATGGAGATGGACTCTCAAAACAGTGAAAGGATACATTGTTAGGAAACCTTCACGTTCTGGAACCGTCGAAGATATCTGACATCTTCTAATTTGCACTGGGCCCGTGGTGTTTTATGACCATTTGCCTTCATAGAGAAGAGTCCCGTGTCCCAGGTATTTGACTGAAAAAATCGAATCAGTCCATCAGATAGATTATCAAAAAATATTTGACACGTATTTATCCAAAATTGACGGAAATGCGATGCTTTGAAAATTGCCAATACGTCACAAGCAAGTACAGTTTTAACTTATTTCTGAAAACAACTCGAATTGAGTGATAATACCATGATTGTATATTAATTGAACCTAAAATATACCCTGGTATTTTCATTCCAATTATTAGATCACGATTTTGGTGGAAATATCAAAAATTATCATATTTTAGGAATATTAATGCAGTGGCCGGCCCGCAATTGGCGTGGGATTAGGATTACCATAACTTGGGGAATTATTGAAGGCAATATATAATGACATTGGGATCTGAAATTAATTTCAACTTTGGTAATATGAAGTTGAATTAAGTCCAATCACAAAACGTGTGAATTTGTGAAATGGAAAGAGGAAAATAACAAAAGTAATTAAATATCAGCACGAATTTATGAGAAAAACGACAATACAGAAATATCAATTGAATGTAAGAAATAATTTGATTTCATAGAATCCTAAAGTTGAAGCCTCCTTGGTCTAGTGGTGCTCACTGTTTCGTGATCGTATCGTCCTCTATATTACATAAGACTTACACATAACTTCCTTAAAGCAGATGACCTAAAGCCTTTGTTAAACAGACTGGCGTGGCGAATGCGAAGCGTGACGTTTTTATTTGTAATGTATGGAATAGTTTGAATCCAGTCACATAGAACCGCGAAAGTGATCCGATAGCGTGACAGAATTATCGGACTGACGTCTCGCTTCGGTTCGGTATCGCTTCGGAAACGCTTCGCTTTCGCCGGTCTGTTTGACAAAGGCATGAAGGAAATACCTGTGCTAATAAAAAACACGTCTTCTTTTTCTTAACGTTTCATATTTAAATCTTGGAAAATACAGATACTTAGTGCAGTTTAGGCAGACAAAGCAAATGGAACAAATCTTTCAGTGAGGCTCTGTACTGGCATTGTATTAGAGATAGGTCGAGGACACCTCATTCATCCAGGCTATTTCCAACTCGAAATAAACCAGGACAAATAAAATAACGTCGGACATGGGTACATAAGTAGGTAGGCAGTAATTTGTAGAGAGCCCGTACGGTGACACTGAATGGGGTCGAGTGTCTAACAGACGAACCTCACTGAAGAAGCTCTTCACCCAACCTAAACGTTATTCCACTACATTGAACAACATTACAGACACGACACTTGTAAACACCGAAATACCTACTAATAATAGAGGAAGAAAGTTTATTTGTTGCTCAATTCAACCTTTTTTTTCATAACATGGTAAAATTTACTTCACCATGTTCGTAGATCTGGACACGCCACGTAAGTGGGAGTATCGAGCACATTTTTC
This sequence comes from Agrotis puta, assembly GCA_943136025.2. NCBI lineage: Eukaryota > Metazoa > Arthropoda > Insecta > Lepidoptera > Noctuidae > Agrotis > Agrotis puta. The sequence goes on from OW964168.2 coordinate 5,994,661, forward strand.
CTGTCCTGGGTACTAAAGGGACTGACAGACTTGTACGGTGTTCCTTCTATTGTGATTTACGTTCTTGGATCACGGTTACCTATTTAGCCAGTCCCGCGACCCCCGGCAGGCATTTGACCCCGCGCGCGTGGAACAACGTCGACCCGGGCATGGTCCATGTTCGGACGGCGAGTCACCCATTACACACCGTCCACATACCCGCGCCTACGGTGGCCGGAATTCGCCTCGCGACGTCAAAGGTTATTGTTTTACTTTGACTGGGCTGCGAATGTAAGATAGGCAGTTAAGGCTGCGCTTGCTTAAATCGATCGGTGGTTGAGTGCCCGTTCATTCCTATTCGAATTTCTTTAGTACTTCAGAAAGCAAGTTAAACTTCTTTCCCTTAAACATATTTTAACATTATTACTATCACCCTCTCTTCGTGATAATAATAATTAGATCTCAGCACACGTAGCAGATTAATCGGAAGATAGTTTAATCGTGATCAGATAAGACATTTCTCCGTTTGTCTCCAACTAAACGGTTTCATTCGTTCTGCTTTCAAACTGCAATCTCGAATTAAATCGGACTTCCATTTTCCATTAAGATAATTACTTAATTGGCTAATTTCTAGTCTTAAAGTTTGCGATCATTGCATTTCTTTAATCGAACAGATTATTCGTCGATAACATAAAATTAAAGATAAGGAGATTTATTTTCATATTGGTGATGTTATTTTAAAACTTACATAGTGATTTTAATGTTTAAACCTTTCAAAAACTTTCATCTCTCTTGACTTTTTGATGCTTACTGCTCTTTCATAAGACCTTTTGATGGACTAATCGGTCAGTTTTGCAAGAAAAGATTTTATCTTTTCTTGCAAAACGACCCTTATATCAACGTGATATGTTGACTTGACTTTGACCGTTCTTTAGACAAGTGTTCAACAGATTTGTTTGTCGTGTGGTAAGACGGTTTGAGTTCAGAATTATTTGCAAAATATCATTTGCATATATACGGTATACATACATAATTATGATAGATGTGAACAAAATTGTAAACATCTGTTGTAAACCATGTAAAATACTGATATCCAGCTGAATCTGGTTTGACTGGAAGCCGACCCCAATATAGTTGGGAAAAGGCTGGGCACATGATGAGTTTAAAAAAATTGCAGAACAATACAGTCATAAACCGCAGTTTTTGCGGAGCATAAGTGATAAAAAATCATTGTATTTGTTTGTATAACCGTAAAAGCTTCGAAAAGTGGAAAATTTTAAGTAGGTTGGCATTCATAAGTCATGTTCGAACAAAATGTTGCTTACCTAAGCGACGCGTCGCACACTTTTTCAAAAACATTTCTTTTGATAGCGTCTTAGCCTCTTTTATAATCTAAAATTCCTTTGGCTTAAACTTAGCCTTTTTATCATTGATATAGTGAGCTCCTAATGTTATGCGGTGGAAGTCCGAAGGCGCTTGGGTTTCATGCAGACATTATCTAGCGCATGAGGGTTCCGTACGCGACAGTGCAGTGTGGTTGAGATATAAAGCTGCTGAAGTTAGGAGCTAGTTCGATCTAGCTGTTCTCTATGTAAATTTGAAATACGAATGTTTCAGAATAATGGAGCAGTTCTCAAGAAAAAAGAAGATTGTAAATAAATACGTGCATTCTCCCAACTTTAATTTAAAAACAAGTTGTTTTCCAGTATATTGTTAGGAGTTCTAGCATTTTGACAGTAGTGGAATAATCTCTCTCCCAAGGTTTTTCCAATGAGCTCCATAGCGCTCTTCAAAAAGGGTCTAAAAAATTTCTGCAGTATTGTCATCGCGCAGGCGATGTGACTGCGTACTATCAGGCGGGCAGTATTCTTCTAAAAAGTCTAAAAAACGCGAAATCAGGTATAGACAGACAGTAAACCTTTCATGCAAAACCAAAAGATATAAAAAAAACGATTACATGTGTAGTTTATTTCGTTTTGTAGTTCATTTTATTCATCATCAACTGATTTGGATGAAATCTGGCATACGGAGAGTTTATAATTTTGATTAACACATAATGATAGATACTTATGCGAAATTACCGAACTCGGGGCTAAAGCACACGCATAAACTACATAGTTGGTTAAATATAAAGTTTCTAACAGCATGTAATGATATAATTATATCTGTAACAAGTAGTTAGTACAACACTTCAGAGGATAAATTATGTGAATTCATTTAATTTGAAGTGTTTTCAGAGTTTGCAACTAATTTCGTAGAAATGTGAATCGCATTGAAAAAGTTTTTTATACATTTCACAAAATTGTGAGCTAAAAAAATGGACGTACAGTCACGAACACAGTTACACTTAGAAATTTTTTTTTTTTTTTTTGTCAGCCTACACTGTCCCACTGCTGGGCAAAGGCCTCCCCCAAGTTTTTCCATATATTCTTGTCCAGCGCCTCTTCGAACCAGCCCTCACAGTACGAGTCCAACTCATCTCGCCACCTCTTTCTGGGCCGGCCTCGGCGGCGCCGTCCATCTCCAGGCACCCACTGGGTGATGGCCTTCGCCCAGCGGCCAATGTTCATGCGGCTGACGTGACCCGCCCAGTTCCACTTCAGCTTGGCAGCCTTCTTTCCGACGTCCAGAATGCCCGTTTTGGAACGCAGCGTGGTATTGCGAACTCTATCCTGCCTTTTGATGCCCAAAATGCTGCGTTCCATTGCCCTTTGGCAGACTCCAAGGCGGAACCTCTGCGACTCGGTAAGCGACCAGGTCTGAGCACCGTAGGTTAGGACGGGCAGGATGCACATGTCGATGAGTTTGCGCTTTAGGGAGATTGGTAAATCACCCTTCATAAGCGTCTAAATAATATAACATTTAAACAAAAAATATAACATTTCGAATTTCTCGAGAAATACTGGCAGCTTTTACTTTGAGATAGTCCTATTGCGATAGTACTACTTCCTAAATAAAAACTGTAAAAACATAAAATTGCAATCAATAAAATAGGAGAAAATCACTTTTAAAATTGCCTCGTCATATTGAAAAATAAATAATTATATTATCTGTGTGTACATGTGCTCTTATTTTTATTAAGATTAGGTTAGAACGTATTTACACGATAAATCAACGAAACCAACAAGGTTCATTAACCTAATTACTAAACGAGTCAATTTAAATACAAACAATTCGTTCCGTGAACATTCGTTATCGGTATTTGCATCGATAGTAAAAGGCCTGTGTACACCGGGACAGAAAGGCGAAACATTTTATATCTATCCAACGTAAATTCATACGTAAGCAGTGGTAACAAGATACATATTCCACATTCAATGCCGCAAAGGGAGATGTTCTTTGATGCCATAGATTCGATCTTTGAATATTCGAATCCATATCTTGTTACCACTACCTACGTATGAATTTTCTCTGGGTAAAAATAAAGTGCTCTGCGCTACCGTCCCAGTTGTACACTGGTCTTAAACCACCGTCGTCGCTTCATGTTGTTTACCGATTTCATTTGGGACCTTCAGGGCTAATATTGTTCATGGTCACGCAACAATAATCCTTGTGGTACCTTCAGACACTGACACCATTTTGAACCGTGTATTTAGTAGTAATCTAACAACATCTGTGCTATTAGGATTAATTATTTTCAGGGTTTCAAGTTTTTGAGCGGAAAATGCGGCAGATAGACAAACAGAGTTATTCCTACATATCATTTTAATAATTGTATTGAAAGAAAGATATGATGTTTATGTGAGTGTACTACAAGGGCTAATGACATAGAATATATACAGGGGGATTTTTTCAACGGGGCGTGGATGTCTAAATTCGTAACTATAAAATAAGGAATAGCGAAAAATATCTTTAAGCCTTTGTCAAACAGACAGGCGTGACGAATGCGAAGCGTGACATTTTCATTTGTAATGTATGGAATTGTTTGAATCCAGTCACATAGAAAAGCGAAAGTGATCCGATAGCGTGACAGAACCATCGGACTGACGTCTCACTTCGGTTCGGTATCGCTTCGGAAACGCTTCGCTTTCGCCTGTCTGTTTGACAAAGGCTTTAAAGAAAATTCCATTTTTTCAATTAATTTGGCATTCCTAAGTTTGCCCTATTATTTTCCATAATCCTCAATAGTGACACTGTCGTATGGTTTATTTAATAATATAGCGTGTTTATAGATTTTCCAAAAATCCAATGATGCAGTTTTACTTTTCATCAAAATCGGCCCTTTGAGTATTTTACGGTATTCTTCATAGTTTCAGATTTGGATGGGTGGCCAAATCCGAAACTATAAAGAATCCCATTTGGAAAATTCACAAAGTATATTTTCCCTGGTATTTAAACAACTCCATACCTCTCTGTTCTCAGTACCAATGAAATCAATTCCTCAGTTTCGCCGCAATAACGAACCAGTTTCTCCATCACAGAAACTGCTTCATCAACAATTAAATGTGAATTTTAAACGCTTCTTCCACGCTACTAGTGTCACGTACATAGAGCGTCTTTCTTAGAGCACTCTACATTTCTACAAAGCTTTGTTCTCGTAGTGAATTTCTGCGTGAGATGTCCTTTTCAAAAGTAAAATTCTACTCAGATGCTTTTTAAAGTTCTCTAGCTCACCTCTATATTTTTTTAGTTGCTCTTTTATTATTAAAAAGTCTGTTAAGCGATTCTGAGATACTGCTCTCTTAAGCCTTTGTCAAATAGACAGGCGATAACGAACCGGACCGAGTCCGAAGCGATAACGAACCGATACGAGACGTCAAACTGAGTGCAGCGAACCGAGGCATGGCAGTTGTTTGGACCTGGACTTTTATGAACGACGTCAAACAGAGCAAATACGCCTTCGCCACGTCTTCGCATCGGTTCGGTCACGCTATCGGATCGCTTTCGCTTTTCTATGTTACTGGATTTAAACAATTCCATAAATTACAAATAAAAACGTCTCGCAACCCGTAGTTTCGGTCGACGCGCGACGTTTCGGGCGTTTTCTATTACATAATATAGTTAGGGTGTCGAACCAAAAAAGTGACAACAATTGGACTGTTGTCCCTATATTGTTGTTATGAAATAAAAAATAACAGTGAGCTGCGTTCACTCAAAAGTTGCGAGTTACTTTCGTACGAACCCAATGACGTCACCGTTCATTCGCGCGATTAATCGGAGGTGGTGAAGCTAATATATAGACAGTACATTGCACGGAGAGACGGTAAGCGTCGCTCAGTAGCTCAAACTTCGGTGTTTATGTATTAGACATCAAGCGTTGGCTTCATACACCCCGCTGCCTCTACCCCGTCAGCGAGGTGGATAGGAAAAATTGTTTCATCAACCCCGTTAGAGTCAGCGTTGGCATTTAACGGGATGGATGGCAGACTTGGTTCCATCGTACTGCTACTGCTAACAGCATAAGCATAGCTAACATTTCATACTAACATTGTTTTGTTATGACATTGTGTGAGAATCCCCTTATTTCCTAGAAATATACTGAACTGCCGAAAAATGTTTTTCCCCCGCTTGAGCAGAGCATCGCCCTTTCCTCACGTATGCGACGGGCGGCGGCGACCTCTGGCATGGCATGCGGACGACGAGTAATGGGTAACTCACCGTCCAATCGGGAACTATACCCGAGTCGAGGGCGCGTCGTGTTCCATGCGCTCCTCAAAGAGCTGTCAGAAATCAGACAGGGCCCCCATAGAGGGCCAAACGCCTGACGGGGTCGCTGGCTAAACAGGTAACCGTGACCCTGGAACGTAAATCACTATAGAAGGAACACCGTGGATTTTAGTCAGTACAAGTCTGACAGTCCGTTCCTCTCTACCCAGGACAGGAAGAAATGTGCTCGATACTTCCAGTTACGTGTGTCCAGATCTACGAACGTGGTTAAGTAAAATCAATATAGAAGAGGTGGTAGCAGATAACATTTAGTAGTACCACCCCACGGCGAGAGGCGTGATTTTTATGTGCCTATGGTATTTTTACTGGTCTTATCAGGTGTGCATGTTAGATTGTAAATGGCATGTAAAATGGCAGCCACGGCTGCCAGCGTGCGTCCACGTGACACGCACGTTTCACACGCGCATATACGTACGGTTACGTACCTATCTACGCACATTGCATGGACGAAAAATATCCAGTTTTAGTATTTACATATTTTTTGTAGTTAAAATAAAGGTATAATTTAAATGCGCATCAATCTTTTTTTATACATAAAATTGATAAAAGCTCACCATCATCATCATCTTCGGGCACGCCGCAATCGCGACGGTAAGACCCCTCTTTGAGGAGTGGCTGGATAGGCGTCACGGCGTCCTAACCTACCGCATGACGCAGGTCCTCACCGGACACGGAAGTTTCGGGAGGTTCCTGTGTCTGATAGGGAGGGAAGAAACGCCTGGGTGTCACCACTGCGAGGATCATCCGGAGGACACGGTGGAGCATACGGTGCAGGACTGCCCCGCTTGAGCAGAGCACCGCTGTGTCCTCACGACGGCGATAGGCGGAGACCTCTCGCGCCCGGCATTGGTCGAGGCCATGCTGCGGGGCGAGACGGAGTGGGAAGCGGTCGCCTCCTTCTGCGAAGCAGTCATGCTCGTGAAGGAGGAGGCGGGCCGCCTGAGGGAGAGGACAGCGTCCTCCCTCGACCCCAGCCGCAGTGGTAGACGCCCACGGCCCTCAGCATAGTGACGGGGCCTGTAGAGGGCCAAAGCCTGCTGGGATCGCGGGACCAAGGGATTACCGTGACCCTAGTACGTAAAGGGCTATTGAAGGACACCGTGGATTTTAGTCAGTACAAGTCTGACAGTCCCTCCCGCCCTGCCCTGGGTGGGAGGACTCATTTGATGATTTTACCACGATAAAAAAAATAAAAAAAAACGACGGGTTGCACTCTGGGAGTGCCGGCAGAAGTGAAAACTTGAATAGTAATTGTTGGAAATATCTTGTGAACAGATTTTAGTAAAACTCGCAAAAATGGTTGACTTTTTATTTCAATAATTTTCCAATGTGACGTACATCTTTTATAAACAATGTTACCTAGCAACGAATGTATCCAGCATACAAACTTCTTTAAAAGTAATAAATTCACACGAACATTCACGCAAGCGCCCTGCGCCGTCCTACGCTTTTGTCCTGACGTCCTACGCTTTTTCGATCAGGTCACGTGTCCTGACGCGAGTTTAAGATTTTATACCCATTACAGAAAAAGTGCTCAACGCCGCTAAAGAAGTTTTCACTTCAAAAAACATCATCATCTTCCTGCCCTTATCCCATTTTACTTGTGGTCGGCGCAACACGTTTTTTTTTCTTTCATTCTCCTCTATCAAACGTCACAGTATCATTTACTCCTTTTTCTTCTATATCATTCCTTACACAATCCATCCATCAAAAACCAAATCAGCTTTTATGCATGGATAAAAGCTCACCAAATCTAAAACACGCTTTAGCAAGATTACAGGGCACCCTCAAGTTCGATTTGGTTAGGTTTCTTTAAGCCCTGCAAACAGAAATAGAAGTCCCGCGAAGAATTCTATAAGAATAAAAAAATTACAAAATAAGTTCTACAAATAAGAGTATTAAAACCTCCTCAGAATATGTAGATTTCAAAGTTCTCACTTCTTGAATCCGTTGAAAAATCTACTGCTCGTAGTTTTTGTCGCAGTAAATCCATCTTACCGCACAGCTTGTTACAGCAGTTTAGATCGAAGGAATCGCATTAAGTTCTCCGAGAAGATTTTCTTCACAGATTCGTAGAAATAGCATTCCCTTGTGAACTTCGTAAACTTGGGGTCTTCATTTCGTATTTATTGCCATTGCAAAGATCGTCGCCATAATATTTTGTTAATGGCCTCTGGAATGGCGCGATATACATTGACTCCGGAACGAAATACGAAACTTTGTACTTGCTCATCGTGTAATAGGGTACCATAACAGTGACTTACTACATTCGCGTACCTCTAAATTATAGGGCTTTACCTGTCCCATCACGACGTGATTCTCCGCAATGGATCACGACTGACGAGCTCATTTGTATGATGTGATGTCGCTATACGGATTAATTAGCTTCAAAGGATTCTTGAGATTTGAGAGCCGCATTTTCAATGTTCCCGTACGTATAAAGTGAGTAACAAAGTTAGCGGATAGACGCGATAGTTACGAGAAGGTATCTATTTATTTTAGTATACCTATCCTACGCACATCCTTATAATTACGTCGAGATTAAATACATCACGTATTCCGCCACCGTTCGTCGGTATTTATTTATACGTTGGGGAGGGTTCATAAAGTAAAACAAATCCCTCAATATAAAGAGATTTGATTGTAAGCGCCTTGATTTTTTTCTATCTGGAACGCACAGCGTGACCCACAAAGGAGAGTAAACAAACGTGCCATAAACACAGCTGCCTGTATTAATGTGATAGCTCCGAATAAAGTACTCCTTCATTTCATTTAATCATAACCTTTATTTATTGTGGCTTAGTAAATACTTTTTGGAAACCTCATGCTGTTAATTTTATAGTTGTATACCTATTACTGGTAACAGTATTTGCTCAAATATAGAATTTATTAATGTTGTTCAAACTTTGTCATGGAAAAACAGAACGTTATAATAAATTGGGTGCCTAAAGGACATATTTAATTTAGGTCTGACAATATTTCTAGTAACAGAATAAATTCACAATATATCAATCATGATTATATCTTGACAGTATAAAAAAAAACTGCGTACATTCGTGGCCAGTCTTCAGAAACGCCCCACTGACCTACCAACTAAACCTTTGCAGACATTAGACAAACTACGGCATGAAAGCTTTTGAGTGTTCGCCTAACGTCGGCTATAAAGGGAATTTCATGTTTTTGTCAAGAACAGACTAACATGGTCATATTCATCTTGGTTCTCACAACGTACGTGGCATAAACGCGATTTCAGAAAGAGAAAAGCTGAAACCGTGTAATGTTAACCGCGCTGAAGTGATAATAAGCAAAATGGTAGAGTTATCAAAGTGCCGACAGAGTGGTTAGTTACGTACATTTGAATGTCAAGCCTCACACCACTTAACATGTAAAGTAACCGCGTTCATTAAAAAATTTAAACCACGTACGTACTAATTAATGTAACGACGTGACTTTTCGGCGAGTGCGCTCGCAAAAAGTACACCATCAATATATTTCACGAAATTTTTATGACCCTTGTCGAATTTCCAACGAAAATTGATGCCGAATACTTGCCAAAAGCCTTTTTCGGCCGTAAATAAGCTACTCACTCACGAGAGTCATGATAAGCTTGTTAAAAAAAGTGTAAAAGTAACTTTTGAATGGCCATTTTATTTTATGTAGTATGCTAATACTATTATTAGCGAAGGAGGAGGCGCGCCGCGTAAGGGAGAGGACAGCGTCCTCCCTCGACCCCAGCCACAGTTGTAGACGCCCACGGCGACGGACGTCCGCAGACGATCTCCGGCCACCGTAGGTGCGGGCATGCGGGCGGCGAGTAATGGGCGACTCGCTGTTCGACCATGGACCATGCCCGGGTCGACGGCGCGTTGAGTTCTACCCGCGCCTCATTGAGTGACAGCATAATGATGGCCTTTAGAGGGCCAAAGCCAGCCAGGGTCGCGGGACTCACGATTTACCGTGACCCCGTAACATAAAGGGCTATTGAGGAACACCGTGGATTTTAGTCAGTACGAGTCTGACAGTCCGTCTCGCTCTGCCTCTATCATTAGATGATTTTACCACGCTAAAAAAAAAGAAGCTATACGAAATGCTAATATTATGATAGCATGTTGTACACGATAAGCTGGTGTTGGAATCTTTCCAGCTGCGACACATTTTCTTAGTCAATAAAGACTAATAGTGGCACATAGAAGCTGGCTTGTCAGACTAGATACTGGCTGACTGGGAGCTTTTGTTATGACGCTATGGGAGAGAGCTGTATTCGACAGAAAGCCATTGGGGTTACATAATGGACACAAGCATCTTCACATTGCTTAGTTACAGCTTCAGATTGCTAATTTGATTTTAGACTATGAATAGTGTGGATTGAATAGTTTAAATCCTAGATTATGTACATTTTTTTTAATATTCACGAAAGCTACATATAAGTACACATGGCCAGTCTAGTATAGTTAATAACTCGATTTTTTTATTTGTATTATGAATGTCAGGAAAAAAGAATAAAAATATTTTCACACCACCTGCTCGAAAATGTCAAATTATATGTCAAGCAACCTTAACCTAAAGTGAGTCATTAGTGGCCGAGGGCACAGCCGGTCAATAATGTTGTACTGGATTTCATTATTACCCGCTGGTCAATAATGTGATTTGAATTTGGAATATGTTTATAAACAACAAACACCCTTTGGTGCCTGAAAGATTTTTTTTTTAAATTTTCTTTTCCCTTTTGGGAAGACAAAGGGATCTATCTAGCCCATGCAGCCTAGATTTTTTTTTTTGGTTCTTTTCGTCCCTCTTTGGGGCAGGCAAAGGGAGCTGAGCCCATACAGCCAAGTCTGATTTAGTGTGCCAGAAAGAGGAAAGCTATTCTCGAAACCCTTACTACGCGTTACTGTTTTTTTATTTAATAAATACTTTGTTTTTCGTACTATGGCTATTATTTTCTCACAGTAGGTGTAAAAAGTAGAGTATCCTCCTCTGGGCTAAAGGTGTCTTTGCCTTGGGCTAGCTTGAATCCCTCGCTGCATTCAGGATTCTTGTATTAACTCCCTCGCTTCGCTCGTGAGTTAAATCCCGAATCCTTCATTGCGCTCGAGATTCAATATGACGCCCGTGACATAAGACACAACTTTAGCCCCTCGGTGCATAATCTACTATTATATTTTTCTCACACTTACTACACTTTTTATTTAATTCATTAGTAAATAGTGCCTGAACCGAACCGGGGCCTGGGCCAGATCACTAGCTGTTAATGAAAAGAGACTGCAACTAAATCTAAAAGTTCAAAACTTTTAAAAACAACTAAAATAGCACCTCCAATAAGTCTACCAAACCAGGATAATGTGATAATGCAATAAGTCTCAAACTTGTTTGAGCATCATTCTTAACCTAATAATAAAAGAGAAACTTTCTTTTAAATTATTTTACCGGACCTGGCAAACAAGCTAAGACAAGAAACTTCTTCGTCGACTTTATGTAACATGGCCTTATAATATCGCTATTTTTACGATGACGATTTTTATGCTATTTCTTTTGTTTTTTTTTTTATCGCTATAAAATCCTAAAATGAGTCCTGCCTAGGGTTATCTTTTATCATTTACGACCCCGGCAGGCTCTGGCCCTCTAAGGGGGGCGTCGGCCGATTTTTATTGTGATGGGTAGGTTTTTATCCTTGCTCAAAAGACTGCTAAGCTGAAGTAGAACTGGGCTGGCGACGACTGTCGGTCACCTGTGGATCTTCGATTGAAATAATGCTTATTTGAGACATTTGAAACCGTTGTCATTATGTCACTAGTAGTGTTACCGAAGAAACTGTTCTGTGAATTATTTGTTCTAACATTATTTTATTTGTACGTACAGAGGCTCCCGAATGGGGACCAAAGTTGGTGTCAGATCGGTCGTGGTACGGCGTGGGGTCCACTCTGCGAGCGACGTGCGCCTCGCCACCTGCGCATCCACCAGCTAACCTGACCTTTGCTCTGAATGGACGCGAGGTAAGAATGTCTTTTTTTTTATCGTGGTAAAATCATCAAATGTGTCCTCCCACCCAGGGCAGGGCGGGAGGGACTGTCAGACTTGTACTGACTAAAATCCACGATGTCCTTCAATAGCCCTTTACGTACCGGGGTGAGGTAAGAATGTCTTACTTACTGATTGGAAACCCTGGATACGGAATACAAGGTTCAAAAACAATGCTGAAAATAGGGGGGTGACAACGGTGTCCAGGCACAGGCCGCATACCCTGGATGGGTCAGGAAAGGCCAGACCAAGACCACAGTTGGCCAGACCAGGGTGCAGTTAAAGAAGATCAAGTTATGGCACTTTTCAAGAGCCTCGAAGCTATGCTGCACTGTGTTTATCTTCCATTTGAAATGTGCATCAGAAAGGCGTGGTTCTTCTTTTGATATTACATCGTGAAACAATAATCAGCGGAATTGGGTAATTGGATCAAGTATTTTGTTATGTACAGCTAATTAATTATTATTTTTTTGGTGACGACAAAAAATTATCCGGTTCGATGTTACACCCTTACCAAAGACCTTTCTAATGCACAGGTTGTATAATTAATATAATTAATGAAATATAATTTATTCTCTCATCACAAAAGGTTGTCTTATAAAGTTTTTATCACTTTGACCGATAATTCATAAATAAACCACTTTTGAGAGAGACTTATGTCACCAATGTGAATTACTCCTAATTGAACTGGCTACGCTATACTTACATTTTAACGTCTTGGCGTCTGGCATAATATCCAATATTTTTCTATAACCGTTGTTTTTCTTTACCAGAAATCTCTAATTTGTATGAGCAATAATGTCTGAATGTAGGCTTAAATTGAAACAAATATACGCATTACTATTTTTAACGCGGTATTATTGTCCGCAATTCCTGGCGTTAAAGCCCTTGTCAAATAGACTGGCGAAGCGAATGCGAAGCGTAACGTTGTTTTTTGTAATGTACGGAATTGTTTGAATCTAGTCACATTGATAAGCGAAAGCGATCCGATAGCGTGACAGAACTATCGGACTGACGTCTCGCTTCGGTTCGGTATCGCTTCGGAAACGCTTCGCCTTTGCCTGTCTGTTTGACAAAGGCATTAAGGTGCTAGTGCAAGACAAAAATACAGAGTCACTTTCTTCACAAGCCTGTCTTTGCATATTCAGGATATATTTATAGAACCTTATTTCTGGCCAAAGTGAGAGTGTGAGAACATCGATTTCCGAGTAATTTCCATTAACCGTAGCAACACCAAAATTAAACGAAAACAATAACATAATATCGTGGAACGAAGTACAAGTTATACAATAATAAACAAACTCAAAATATCAACGTAGTGCTTAGGTAGGTATTTTATGTTTGTTAAGTTTGACGATAACGCAAATATTAGTTATGGTAGGTACTTAACATGAATTATTTTGGTACATGTGCTGAATATGAACACAAAAACATACAAACATAAGAGCAGCATGGTACTATGGGTGCGTGTCATTAATCGAAACAATGGCCACCATTTTTATATTATAAAAAGATTTTTTTTAAGGGCTACTTTTTTATCAATATTTAAACTAACTATTGTGAAAATTCCATATTTCAATAATAATTTGTTTTTTAAATGAATGAGATTTCATAAATAGTTTAACTATTGTTCAAATAACTCGCCATATTATTATGAGTCTTCAAGCGTTACAAAAAAAACTTCAATTCGGATAGCCAACATCCACAAGGGTTGAGGGTAAAGAAAAAGGATAACATACACGTATGTTAGTACACTTACTATTTGGAAAACAAGTGGTTGTTCAAAAAGGAAAAACTAAAGGATACCTATAATACTGCACTCACTGTTAAATATGCTTGACTTTAAAATCAATAAAGCTTTTGTCAAACAGACAGGCGTGGCGAATGCGAACCGACGCGTTTTTATTAGTAATGTATGGAATTGCTTGAATCCATTCACATAGAAAAGCGAAAGCGCTCCGATAGCGTGGCCGAATCGATGCGAAGACGTGGCGAAGGGGTATTTGCTTTGTTTAACATCGTTCATAAAAAGCCAGCTAATACGACTGCCACGCCTCGGTCCGCTGCACCCAGTTTGACGTCTCGTATTCGTTCGTTATCGCCTTGGATTCGGTCCGGTTCGCTTTCGCCTGTCTGTTTGACAAAGGCTTAACAGAGCTAGGCTAAAGATAAAGATATCTCGTTTTAATAATAACTCAGATGGGTCACTAGATCGATGTTTTATTAATATGGAAAGCAATATTCGCCGACGATTCTTTTTCAACGAATAATTTGATTAACATCAAAGGCAGCCATTTTTATTGTACCTATGCCGTGTTGCCGTTGTAAAAGAGAGGTGAAATCAATGTGACAAAAAATGTGGTTTTATTAAAATAGGCTTTGACGTGAGGTGTCTAATTGGATCCTGATTGAAGTATACTTTTGATACAGAACACTATTTTAAAACACTGTCTGCAAATGTTTTACTTAGTGTTAATAGTTTTTTTTAAGATACTCAACATTTTGTACAAAATTTAGAAAAAAGTAATCATTTCATTATGGTATCACCAATGATGCTTTTGTTTTTATTTTATTTATTGTTTCTGGCCAACCAACAATTGTTTATAAAGATAATATTTTTTCAAGAATTTTATATCTATGGTTAGTATTACAATTTTTTATATGTAGGTTATGATTATAATTATAATTTTTTATATGTATTCATGCCCCATAGAATAGGGGTGGTAGCCACAAAACTAACTAAACGTGCAATTCATATAAAGTTCAATTGATAAAACACTAACCCTGAGCTAGTCTAGCAACTCGTTTGATTTCTGTAACGCTTACATCCAGGTGCCCTTCACAATCGTCACAAAGATAAGTTGTTAAATCTTCCTAATAACCCCAAGTAGCAAGTAATAACAGTACTGAAAATAGGTTACATACAATTAAAAAGAGAAAATTTCTAGTCGTTAATGTAGGTGTTTAACTGAAATTAAGGCCACGGGGTGGAGAGGACATTAGAAACAGTTAACCCCAAGCACATGTTACACCGGGGATTTTACAGTTTGTACCCGGTTTTAAACCGGGCTAGTTTTGCGCTATCTGCGAAAGGATTTTTCTTAAACCGGTGTATGTTAGTGTAATATTTAGCTAAATATAATATCTTAGATATTTATTCGTGCGTCTAACGGCAGCTGGTGATAATTTTGTGAATTACTCAAGGTAGCCTGCCGGGATTGCGGGACTTACGAATTACCGTGACCCCGGTACGTAAAGGGCTAGTGAAGGACACCGTGGATTTTAGTCAGTACAAGTCTGACAGTCCCTCGCGCCCTGCCCTGGGTGGGAGGACTCATTTGATGATTTTACCACGAAAAAAAAAATACTCAAGGTAGGACTAGATTTGTGATGTTTTGACTATCTAGCCACGATAACCAATTTAAAAACTTATCAAACAAAGGTATATTAGAAATTTACAATTTATTTTATATTTAGGCAATTTTATTTAATAATACTTTATTAAATACATAACAATAAATTTTATATTTGAGCGAGCCAACCGCTACACAAGTAATACTAAGCAAATTCTCCTCAGAAATTACATTTTTCCGGAATTCTTCGCAAATATTTTTCTGACGCAGTACGTATATTGAAACTGACATTTAAAAAATGCGTTTGATCAGCGTTCAGCGGACAGCTACAGACAGGGGTCTGCCACGTCCCCACGAACAATGGAACAGTTCTACTTGCTTCACTTTGACGCGACCGTTGTTTTTGCCGCCGTCACTGCCCGCTGCGTAGGCCAGTTCATTAATCACGAAACAGCTCAGAGCTATATAAGCTTCCTTTATCTCTGTGTTATATCCGTAATATTTTCCGCTCAACCACTGTACGTCCCACAAATATATTATGTTTTATCTTTCTCAGATCGACATGGATTCACTTATCCACGAGTTGCCGTCGTGGTTCAAATGGGATCCCCCGCCAAAAGCCGAAACTACAACTACAGAGCAGCCGGATGATGACGTGAATTTTAATATATTTCACGATGAAGGAAATATACAGTATTTGGATGAGTCTTATATAAATTTGCATAAGGAAGAGATTAGAAGGCCTTCTAAGGAGAGTTTGAAGCCGACGTTTGAGAGAACGGGTCCAGATAACAGGCTGCCTTCAGTGGGGGAGGTGTCGTTCGTGGTTAGGAACGAGGCGTTCGAGCGAGGCAGTCTCCGGCTGACCTGCATAGCGAGCATATACAACTTGTACGCGGCACGCGCAGAACTAATTTTCGATATGGAGCAACCAGAGGTTGCCTCCGTGCTAGGCGTCCGTAATAGAGCACTAGGTAAGTGCAATATCGATACTTGTATAGGTATAACGACGGGGTCGCGAAATCGCGCTCGGATAAAACAGAGCGCCCGTATTCTGGTCATTGTATAATCTTTGTTAGCCTTGACTTTGCCGCATTGTGGTGCAATTTCGTATATTATATTTTGTGTAGGTGACGGTACCTACTAAGATTTGCTTTTCTTGTTAAAGGCAATATTAATATCGACAACAATCGAATTCAGAAGTTTATTTACCTTTCCAACAATAACTTAAAATGAGCTTTTGGGAGAACATAACTCAAACACTTTTGTGAGTTTGTAAAGACCTAATATAAATATTGCCATGATATTATAACGAGCTCGAAAATTATTTATACCACCATTGAATGTTGGTTTTACAATAGGTTGCTAAGGGCGGTTTTAGATATTAACATATTTTCCACGAATACTAATCGCTAAGCTTGTTTTATGAAGCTCTTGTACGCGTGTTCTGATTTCGTAGCACTATTCGATCGACTAAGGCCACGGATAAAAGTGCACAGTCCGGTAATGCGGTTTACAGCTCGGTTCAAAACAATTTCCCTCTACCAAGTCTATAAGTACAGCACTATATGTGTTTGTTATTTATTTGTCTTCATATAAGCTTGACATTTTAGAGTAACAACCAACTGTGAATAACTTAATACGAGTTTCACGCCTGAAATCCCGCAAGCAGAGATGCCAGCCACTGAATACTTGAATGTGTTTTTACCAATCGAACCTGAACCTTTTTCGTTTGTGATTTTGAAAATATTTTAAATTTATTAATTTAATAGCTTGATGCACCAGCGTCTGTACTTTATCTACACCCACCCTGTAGTTAAGATCCATGTAGTGTGACCAATTGACCATCAACTGGGTAAAAAACCAGACACCGCGCCTGTTCTTGAAAAATGTATGATAGACTATTCCGAAACTACTGATTCTCTAACTGAGAATCGAACCCAGGACCTCATGCCTAGCAGTCGTTACACCAAAGAGGTAGTCACTGTGCCAATAACCATGTTTTATATTGTTTCAGATCCAGCATCTCGCAGTTTTTGGCGAATACCAGCAACACTCGTTCCGCTATTGTTATACATCGTGCGGTAGTTTATTATATTATTTTAATAACAAACATTAATTAAGTACAAAATTATTTTTAAGTACGTTAAAATGACTCTCATCGTGTACAAATTCATTGAACATATCCAATCTCATGAATTTATATTTATTTGGTTTTCTAATGACTTCCTTTACGTAGATAGTGTTGCGACAATCGCAAAATTACTCTTTATTTTAATATGAATATGATTTATAATTGATTAGTAATAGGTCAAACTGGCCAAACATAGGTTTAATAAAACGAATAATCAGAAGATAAGGTATTAGATGAATTATATAATACATTTGTAGAAGTTTTCTGATAAAAATAAGATAAATGCCAACTGTTCTTTCAAACATACAAGTATATATTTTACAGTCATGATTCAATGAGAGATCAGAAAATACTGTAACTTATCAAAATTCCAAATAAATATTTATATATTTGTAAATACATAAATATATACGTATATCATCCTGTTGTTAGAATGTGATGAAAAATATCTTCAAGGCGTAAAACGTTTCTGATGTCACGGACTAAAACTACTTGTAAATAATAATGTGATAGATAAATTAAAATTATTAATAATAGAATGTCTGTTTCAAAAGTACCTAAGTATAGAAAACCTATGCGAACCTTATCTTCCAGAGTTATAAAGTACCAACGGTATGATATTTATAGAAAAATCTATTTGATTTTGATTTGGGGCATATTTTTTACCCTTGAATAAGACTGATGAGTAAGGATTAAACGAGGGAAAACGTCATGAGGTTCTGTTCTCTATACATAACATTAATTTATATACTGTTTAATCATATAAAAAAGAATAATTTATCAAAAAAACCTTCGTCGTTTTCGAATAACTGGAGTTTTTAACACTTTTAAGATGAATTTCTGACGTGTCAATAAGGTTAGCTACTTGTTATTAAAAGATTTGTAAATAAATAGTTATACTGTCTAATACTATGTAAATGAATATGGATGAATAGAATAAAGAAATATGTTGGATTTGTCTAAAAAATCTTTTTTATCATGCCCGTGTATTTCCCACCCAATAACAGGAAGACCACTTAAAGGCCATAAGAGAATAACTTTTTTTTTGTGTATGGCATCTCGCAGGTCAACCTAGAAGAGGTTGTGGGCTGCTTAACCGGACTTTTCTGTGGATGCCTTAAATTACTCTAAGTGGAAGAGAATAACTTGTTAAATATCATCTATAAATACTTTATTCATAAGTTCTATTTATGGTGGTTCCAAAAACAACAACTCGCCATACGAGAAAAGTATGTTTCTTACTCACAAAACATTTTCATAGGCACACACTTACCCCACATCACTGGACGAGCGTCAAACAAATAATACAACACTTAGGCGATATTGATAGCCGACATTTTCGTTCATATCTACGTACTTAGAGAGAATAACGAAGTAATTTCCCCTTGGAAGAGTTCCACCTAAGCCTCAATCAATCATAGAAGGAGATTGAGTCCACAATAAACAGTAGAAAATCCAGCCATTATCCTTATGGAGAAAATCATTTATTGAGCAGTTATTGTCGGAGAAAATGGATTATTCAGCTTCGAATCAAGCATGATGTATTACTTGTGCCTACTTTAATTTACCAAGGTGTGTATATGTGCGTGAGAGATTCTTACGAAGATAATACAATAACGAAACTGTTTTCAGCACGTGTGCTATCGACAGAATGATGGATTAAAGTATAATTTGTTTATAACACGAGGCCATGTTATCGCTTTATTTATAGCTCGGAATATACCTCTATTTTTATTATTATTGTGGTAATGTTTACCACCGGAAAATCCATTTACGAATGTTTGGGTAATTCTGATACAGGCGTATGGGTGCTCATTACATAGCCGCCGGGGGTACGGCGAGTTTGCTCAGAACAAAACCAACAATTTATTTTCCAGTATTTACCAATGGCGGCAACCGCCGAGTGGCGCTATTGCAAAACCAATAACAATCAGTTACCCTGTTCTAAGGCTTTCGCCAGCCGACGCTATTGTCTAGGCTCTTCGTTAGGCGCTCTTTTCATTTACCCAGTTGCATTGATTGGACCAAATCCATCACGGCCCAAAGACTCCCTTTCTGCCTGCCCATTGATTATTCCCCCAGTTTCGCGAAAATGTAACTTTATGAATTGACGACGCTTCGTGACCCCTAACTAACTTTGTACTCAATTGAAACGGTTTTACAGGGAGATCCGATGAAAAATTCCATAAATTATAATGTAAAAGTAATAACATGAGTTTTGAAATGAAATAGATTACGGTAGACGTAGGTTCGTGTGGATATTATATACTCGTAGTTTGAAATTAAAGGGATGGCGGGATGCTCATTTAGTTTAAAGTTAAAATAAATCTAAAGTCGGTCTTAAAAGCGAAGTTGCGAGCTTGTTAGTGATAGCCACGAGCGTGTTCTGGACAGCTGCTGAAAAGCACTCATGACTGGCGTGTTCACTTGTTCAGTACATATTTACGGCTATGTTCCCAAATAATGGCCGTGTAATTAAGCTGAAATTGTAATGTGATTAATTTTACCTTTATATAATAATTCACAACGAGACAATGTTTCGCTATGATATTGTATGAACATTTTAATTACACGTCAGCGCTCAGGTGCGTTCAAGACTACAAAAATATTACTTGGTTAAATTTACTGATAAAGAGACAAGTAGGCATTCACATTCATACGCTCAAGTAGAATCTAAACCACCGTAGAATTTGTACCTAATCATTACTTAAAACAGATAATTAATATTAATAATGGAACATTTCTACACTCAAAGATTCATTTTCCGATTGCGGAACCGGAACTCAATTACCATAATTTGAACACGAAAATCATAGAATGAAAATTATTAATGAATATTGTTTATTTAACTTCTAAATTAAGTCTTTACCACTTAAGCCGACCTCAGAGCCCACTCGATGCCTATTCAGGGGTGAGTACTCTTTAAACTGAAAGGAAATCCCTCTGAGGAATGAATTAATCCGTGTTTCGCTGGGAATTTGTTCTTTAGGTAAATCGGTTCACATTTTTATCCTTTTCGAGCCTTTGTAGCTTCACTGAGCTATGAATATTTGTTAGAAATACTTAAATATTTCGTAATAAAACGAAACCTATGTTTGTGAGGTCTATTTTAACAAGCTGAAAAGAAAAAGTTTGTAATTACTTTAAAGAGTTTTACTGTAAAATACTCACCTAAAAGAAACTTAAATATGTTATAACGTAATTTGTTGACAGCTCTTCTTCTCCACACAAAACACTCGAGGTTATACAGTTATGTTTGACATCAGCTTTCGGCGTATATCAATTCAGTCACGGTAAAGTTTTCGTCATGAACAAAATACCAATTCTGAGCAGGATATAACAGCCTGAAACAAAGTCCAGAAACCAAACAGTTTGAACACAATCGACTGCGTTTTCAATAGAAAGAACCATTGATTCAGAAACAGCAAAGATAATATCTGTGAAAACAAGGTTTGCGAGACCAGTTTGACATGAAATATTGTCAGTTTTCTGTCAATATGCATTGTAAAGTATGAGTGATGCGAGTATGCGACCAGTATCGACAGCGATGGGCGATGACACGCGAGCACCGCACGCGACCCCTGTCAACATGGACTGTTTGTTCTGACCCCGTGTTTGTGCGCCTGACGTACATCGATGTGTGGCTAAATACTCATCATCTTTGTATCAATAACGGCCAGGGAATATGCGATAACTGCTCTAGCAATTTTGGGATGACAGATTTGGTATTTGCAATTATAAAGGGGTTGTAATTTTGTGTTTTACAGAGGAAATTGGGTTGGTTCGGGTTTAGATTCGTTGGGTATGTATTCCGAGGAATTTTCTTAGATCTGAAATTATGGTAGACATTATTATTTGGGTTTTAGATCGCCAGAATAGTGCACTCTGGTTGGAGTGAACTCCAAAAGAGACTGCCAGAATTACTCGTATCTAGCTGAAGCCACTACAGTGTCTTTTTTATGCGGTAAAATCGTCACATGAGTTCTCCCACCCAGGGCAGAGCGGGAGGGACTGTCAGACTCGTACTGACTAAAATCCACGGTGTCCTTCAATAGCCCTTTAAGGTCCGGGGTCAGGCTAATTCGTGAGTCCCGCGACCACTACAGAGTGTCTTCAGTTACCAATGGGAACGGAACGGCGTACTAGAACCTCAGTGCCCTTTTAAGACACTCTCGCAACCCTAGCAGGCGATTACGGGAAATATCAGACGTAGATTTCATAAAGGAAAATCGTTTTAACAAACCTTTAGAGTACACTCCTTGAACTAGTAGTTCGTAAAAAGTACAGATAAAATAACTAAAAAAGTTAAAAATGAATCGTTGTATGTTTGTTGTTTTATGTTTATTTACATAACTGAATGCGAAACTAAATACGCTTTTCGTTCTCAAAAATATTTTATGAACTACAATTATTTTTGTATGTTTTCATTGTCTGTTATTTTCGCATTCATTATAGAAAAAGTTGATATTGAAAAGTGAGTAAACAACGGATAAAATAAAAGCAATATTTTTCTCTTTCTTTTCAAATTACTATTTATTTTTGCTGTTGTAGATTTTTTATGAAAAAGCTTAATTGTTGTAGATATATAATTACTGTAATATTCGTATATTGGGTATGAAGTCAGACTAAATTATTAAACTAAAAATGAGATATTCATTTTGTGAAATCAGTACGTATTTCACTCATTATTTACACAAAATCAAAATATAGGTAAATACAGCTAGTTTTAAAACCAACATTTAATTTGATTACGCTGTTCCAACTGAACAGCTTTTTACGTTATCCAAACACTTCTGCATTACTGCGAAAGGGTAATTTATTTTATTTTTTCAAGGAAATTAAATCTATCCATATTCCCGAAATATAAAGTTTAAAAAATAAATTTCTTTATTTTACCAGCATCGTAACTAAACTGCCAAATGGACTCAATTATTTATTTCATAGACGATCAAAGCGGCAATTCTATGAAACTTTTAGTGCATCTGCAATAGAGTTAGGAAGCTACAGACATGGCTACTTTAGTGCTAGTACCATCAGGTGAGATAGCGGTAAAACGATACCTATCGCAAAAAAATCAAATTGTGATTCTGATTATCAGTTCTTTTTTCCAATTATGCAATGGTTAACTAGATATTGTTTTTATAAAACGTTTTTCACACTATATAATTGAAGCTTTTTTTTTTTTTTGCGTGGTAAAATCATCAAATGAGTCCTCCCACCCAGGGCAGGGCGGGAGGGACTGTCAGACTTGTACTGACTAAAATCCACGGTGTCCTTCACGAGCCCTTTACGTACCGGGGTTACGGTGATGGGTAAGACCCGCGACCCCGGCAGGCTCTGGCCCTCTACAGGCCCCGTCAGTTTGCTGACACTCCTTGAGGCGCGCGTGGAACACAACGCGCCGTCGACCCGGGCATGGTCCATGGTCGGGCAGCGAGTCGCCCATTACTCGCCGCCCGCATGCCCGCGCCTACGGTGGCCGGAGATCGTCTGGCGACGTCCGTCGCCGTGGGCGTCTACCACTGCGGGTGGGTCGGAGGGAGGACACTGTTCTCTCCCTCACGCGGCACGCCTCCTCCTTCGCGAGCATGACTGCTTCGCAGAAGGAGGCGACCGCTTCCCACTCCGTCTCGCCCCGCAGCATGGCCTCGACCAATGCCGGGCGCGAGAGGTCTCCGCCTATCGCCGTCGTGAGGACACGGCGGTGCTCTGCCCAAGCGGGGCAGTCCTGCACCGTATGCTCCACCGTGTCCTCAGGACGGTCCTCGCAGTGGTGACACCCAGGCGTTTCTTCCCTCCTTATCAGACACAGGAACCTCCCGAAACTTCCGTGTCCGGTGAGGACCTGCGTCATGCGGAAGGTAAGGACGCCGTGACGCCTATCCAGCCACTCCTCAAAGAGGGGTCTTAACGCCGCGATTGCGGCGTGCCCGATATAATTGAAGCTAGCTAGCTTTAGCACTGTTGGCTATTGGACACTGTGGATTTAAGTATATATAAAAAAAACCCTTTTCCCAACCATGTTGGGGTTGGTTTCCAGACGAACGTTACTTCATCCAATTCTTTGAAAACGGCGATGAGCGAAGGTAAGAGATTTTACAAAAAAAAATCTTTCTCATCCGTAATTTTCTGAATACCCTGGTGGTACATCCACATTTCACCATTTTTTTAATAAGGGGCGATAAACCGGGCACAAATCTGGATTCCATACCTGCTGCTGAGAAATTCAGTATGAAAAACCCAATAATACTAATATCCGACCTGGGAATCGAACCTAGGAAGCTCATCGGTCGTCCTTACGACCACTAGATCAACGCTGCAGTCAATCCAAATCATGGTATGTATTAATTTAAGTTTTTAAACTTACATGCTGATTACCACCATTATTAAGATTTAAAACGGGATTTTACCGTTTTTATTATTTGTTTATAATTTTCAATATTTTGGCACTGTTGCAAGCGCCATGATCACAAAAAGATACCTAACAAACATGGCAAATATCCCGTTTTAAATCACAATAATACGTATTAATTTTATGTACAACGTAACTAAGCACCCGGATGGACTTAAAGCGTTTTATTTTTTATTTACGTTTAAAGCAGCAATTCCAGGAAATGTTTTAGTGCGCCAACAAAAGAGTTAGGTAGCTACAGAGTAGGCTATTCCAGTGCTACTGCCAACAGAAATGTGAGCCTGATTCTACGCTGACTACACTTTATCATGCGGGCATAACAAACGGCTGCTCTGGGTCTTAGCTCCAGCTATTTTATTTACCGCCATTCATATTTTACTTCACTACCTAAGTATATTTTGAAATGGAGCCTGATTCTTTGAACGTTACACTTTACTGGTCAATTATTTTAGTAAAGATTGCGCAAACAGTAATCTTAATTTAACTGATTGACCATTGACTCTCTTTTTTTATTGAACACTCAATCTGATTTTTTGGACCCAGTTCAAGCTTCTTTAATTGCGCCGTGGTCTGGGTGTCTACTTTCAAAGTCCGTCAACGAAAACACGGGAACGGATATAGATGTACGAACGTAACTAACGTCCAAATCAATTTGCGGACGGATAACACCGCCACGACTGAAAGCATTTTGACTATGTCATTACATCAAACTGCATTAAACAATGTAGTACCACAAACTTCCGCAGGTTTGTGGTGGTGCGGACTCCAATAAGTTTTCTGTCAAATCTTAATATCATTCATTCTTAGTTCGGGCTCGTTATCAAAACGTCTGTCAATAATGCCTTTGTCAAACAGACGCACGAGTCCAAAGCGATACCGAACCGAAGCGAGACGTCAGTCCGATAGTTCTGTCACGCTATCGGATCGCTTTCGCTTTTCTATGTGACTGGATTCAAACAATTCCATACATTACAAATATAACCGCCTCGCTTCGCATTCGTCACGCCTGTCTGTTTGACATAGGCTTTAGGGAGAAAGCACAGGTTTCGTGTTTTATTACATCAAATTCCATTTAAAAATGTAGTACCACAAATTCCGCAATTCCGCACGCCATGTTTGGTGGCGTGGATTCTCAGGAGCGTGAGATTAGACCCCCGGTTCAGGTCATTTCTGCGCCATGTGTTGGGCACCGTTGGCCCATACCCATTTTCGGCATAAGTGATTATGGCCACAGTTTACCATCTTCAATACAGATCGCAGATTTTCCAGAAATTAAGATAGCTCTCAGTTTAGACTTCATCGCTTTTAACGCGGTGACGTTAGATTCACACACACGCGTTGCTCACAACTGACGAATCAGACCTAAATTTAAAGATTTTGTTTGAAAAATATTTATTGATTAAGATAAGCCATGTACCACCCCTAACAACCAATTAGTCTGTGCAAAAATGTTTTTAAAATACGAGTATCATAGCCTTTTATGAGGAATTTGCAAAATAAGGAATGAAATGGCGTGTTGTAAAATATTTTTGTAAAGAAAAGGAAAATCACGCTGAAAAAACCCTGTGTAAGAAATAAAGTACATGAATCAATAATTCACACTTTTTTTTTAAAACCATAACCCTAACCGTTAAGGAGGAGTTTGCTCTATAAAATTACTGTTTCACGGCACTAAAGCGGATGTAAAGCCTTAACAAAAACACAGCAATAATAGGTGATTGGTGAAGTATAATATAGTATGTCTATAATTGTGTCACCTATATTTAGGTGACACAATTTCCATTAACTACCTTAACAAAGCTAAAAGGCAAGAGTTTTATTTTTCTACTATGTAGAAACTTTATAATTACTGACGGGAATATTAAAAGACGAAGTTTCAGCTTTTAAAATTTTATATCTTTCTAATAATCATTAGAATTTAAAATAGGATATTTATATCTAGAAACAAACAGATCACGGACGACTATAAATGCCTCTGTTACCCTTTTTTATTTAAGGCAACAATACAATGGTTTGTGTACGTTATATTGAGTGCTAAATAAAACTCCAAAAATACATTTTATTAATTTGGTTTGGCTTCTGTCATTTTGTTTTTAATAAACCTTTCACCACATCTCCGAATTTATGTATCGTAGATGCGTTCAGAAACAATTCAACTCACAAACACTGCCTTGTTTGTCAAGTAGGTAAGAGGCAATTGCACAAATTCTACGAATTTAGCCGTACTCCACACTTAAAGTATGTACTATTGCAAACGGTAAATTGTAGTGAAAATTAAAAAGCGCCCAAGTGCACGAACGCAGTACAGATTAACGTCAAAGTTTCTGTTTACGTCACAAAAACGTGAAAACTTATGCAAGGGTTTCAGGTCTGTTTACACTTTTTTTATCGTTTTAAAATCATCAAATGAGTCCTCCCACAGAGAGGGCGGGACAATGAGGGCAGAGCGGGAGGGACTGTCAGACTTGACTGACTAAAATCCACGGTGTCCTTCAATAGCCCTTTACGTACCGGGGTCACGGTAATTCGTGAGTCCCCCGACCAGGTCTGTTTACACTTTGTGTACAATTTACTTTGAACCGTTATTAATAAAACGTCATGCTTACTGAATTCACAATGAAATTGACATTAATTGCTGTTACTTCAACTAGCGTCTGTTTGTCTACATTTTCCAATATTTCGAGAAACAAGCACTCGATTGGAACCAGAAACTCCTAGAGTGACTATAACAACTTTTTGATAAAGCACTCCTCAGTTTATCTCAATTGTTTCTGGATAATATTGTGTAGTTCAAAGATGCTGTTTAATTGCGACTCGTGACTATAGTGTGGTCGTCTTTGTTTAGGAAACAATGTTTCTGAGTTCATTTAAAAGAATAAAAATGTTTTGAAAAGTGAAATGAATAATCCAGCACTGAGTATGCAGCTGATTATGAAGCACACCATTTTGATCGCACTTTTTTTAAAAATTGTAACAAAAGTTATAAATTGTTACTGATATTATAGAACTTCATGTAGCAAATTTTTTTAACAAGTAATTAAAACACGATTCAACAAATTATAACTTTTATTTTTGTAACACCATCCAGGTGACTGATGATCCAACCTAATGATTACAGAAAATTACACAATGTCATACAACAAGTTTACACACGACGACACGGTTGGCGCAGTGGCCGAGCGATCGACTGCTGCGGAGCGTGTCGCGGGTTCGATCCCCGCACGGAACAAATATTTGTATGATCTGCAAGTAGTTGTTCCGGATCTGGATGTTCGTTTATGTGAGTTTCTATGTTTGTAAACGCACTCACAAAACAGGAAGAAATTCCTAGAGGCAAACTTTTTTTTTTATACGAGAGAGTCGAATTTATGACCTTTTTTTTCGAAGTCGGTTAAAAAGAAAAAGCAGATTGTACGTTGTTTTGTAAAAAAGTACATGTTACTCATTCACCTGCTTGTTTCACCTATTAACAATTATGTTTCAAAGATAAAAAATGTATTTTTAAATATTATTATCTTTTCTTCCGGAAATATTATGGATAAGCAATCTTAATCATTGCCAAAATCTTAAATCCAATAGGGAAAATATTAAAAACCTTGTGGCTCAAGTTAATGCCTAATTTTACTGAATTATCAAATCAGACACATAAATAAATGTGTCATTTTATCTAAAACATTGGTCGATAACAAAGGAAGTAATAAAAAGTGAAAATTACTCCGTGACTCAGACGCATTAGTGTATTCATGTATAATCCTAGGCTAGATTTAAACACATCTAGGATTTATTTATGATAGAAAAGATAATTCGATAATACATTCATTCATGAAAACTTATTATCGTGTTTAATTACTTTAATTCATATTTCAGAGTAATTGAAGCGTCACAAATCCATATTGATACAGAATGATATTTTCCTCAAATCTGCGTGTTGTAAATAAAGACTTACAAGTAATAAGCAGTTAAATGTGGTAAATTTTTCTCAGATATTGAATATCAAACTTACATCTTTTTGGGTATAGAATACGTATTTGGTACTTCTGTTCTCTGTGTGTACAAACGCTTCAGCTTTATGATATTAGTAGGTATTGATGTTGAACTTTTTTGAGAACAAGAAATCTGCACGCGTAGCATGGCGCCCTGGAAACGGATTTTGTCGACTGGAGAAAAGACAAAATGACTGAACGTAACAAGATTTTTAATGATTTAAGCGTAGTAAAAGTTTAAAATATAGAAAAGAAATGTTTATATTCTTTAATGGTATACGAATCGTATCATGCTTGTGCAAAAAAACAGTCGATTTGTATAGAAATAACCAAGAAATAACTTTGTCTATTCTTGGTAGAATAGAGATAGAATTGCTGGCGTTGCTGTTAAACATTTATTTTTTCAAATATACATAGAAAAATAATTTTTAACAATGCCTTCCGCATTTATGTTCAGTGACTTCTTCCTATTGTTTAGCGAGTTACAAAAGTGATTTTCAAGAACAATTACAACTTTCAGTAATATCTCTCTCAATTATATCTTTCAGACATATTTCATAATGAAAGGCGTTTGGAAATATTATGTCCGTAACAATTACTTGTATACAATCAAAAGACGGTATAAAAAATAAACTTTTGAAAGTTGCTACGGGTATACATATACATAAATGCTCGTGACATATACACAGACCCTTTGTATATAATGTAGAGTTGTACATACGGTACATACAGTCCAGGTTACGGTACGTATTGTTTTTGTATATCAGATAAACTTATTATTAACATTGAAAAATTACCTTATATCGGAACAAAAATTCACGGAATATGTAACCAATGGCATTTCTTTGGATAATATTATTTTCAACGTTTTCACTAGTAATACAAAATTCAGTGACAGTCCACGTAAATTAGATCAGTGGGTATCCTTTCTTTGAGAAAATGATACGGCGACGGAAGGAGAGATAATCTCATTAGAATGACGAACTTAGTTTAGGCTACTAACGAAGTTTGGCTCATAAATACGGGTACAAAATGTCCCCGCCAGCTGGCTCTTGTCTTAAAAAGGATATAATAAACAAGTGCCGCTTGATCTTCGGGAAATAACAAGAGTTTATTATTTAACTTGAAGACTCAGTAACTCTATTGAGCATACTCAAATTATAATTGTAAAACAATGAAACGTTTTATTTTGTTCAATTGTTTCTTTTGACTTTCCTCCAGTGTGCTACAGCCGGAAGCGGGTCACGGGTTAACTTTGAGCTAACGTGTCCTTCTAAATTACTTTAATAATGTCATCTTCCGGACGATCATCATCTGTCTAGCCTTTTCCCAACTATATTGGGGTCGGCTTCCAGTCGAACCAGATGCAGCTGGATATCAGTATTTTACATGAGCGACTGCCAGTCAGACCTTCACAACCCAGTAACTGGGTTATACGATACCCCATGGTAAGACTGGTTGTCAGACTTTAGAGCTTCTGACTAACAGTAACGACTGTCAAAGATCTACAAATGGCAGCCGGGACTAACGGCTTTACGTGCTTTCCGAGGCACGGAGGAAACTCGCTATGACAGATGGTCAGCCATCCACAGACCAACCTCGGCAAGCGCGGCTTAACCCGGAAGATCGGCCTGTGCGGCTGTATTTATTTACCCACGAGCTCCTTCTTCCGGACGATGCAAGTTAAATACCTAATAAAAGCATGGGTGGGTTAAGTGCGAGTAGTAGCGTCAAGGTCAAACTGCGCTTTTTCAGTACGTATATGGGTGACTTTCTTTCGTGTCTCACCAATTAAACCATTGATCCTATGATTTCTTTGGTCCCCGTTGTCATCTATACATGTTTATGTTGTCACCTATTGAGTTCTTAGAGAGGTCAGATAGGCAGTCACAACATTCTTTTAAAATATTGTTATGCAGCCGATAAGGATCCAGGATCATCAGCCTATAAATGTTCCCACTGCTGGAACACAGGCCTCATCTCTGAGAGAGGGAGTGGGCCATAATCCACCACGCGGGCCCAGTGCGGGTTGGTGGATTTTTTTTTTTTTTTTTTGGGACAAACCCACCACACTATTCCCTAACCACTGCAACTCCTGTGCGCCAGAATCAACAGTGGCAACCAACCAGAAAAGGGCCGAGACAATGAAGCTCGACGTGTCCTCTCGGGTTGGTGGATGTCACATGTCTTCGAATTTTTGGTTCTAGGACATGTCGGTTTTGAGAGCAGTGGTGAAGAAATAAATTACGCAAAGTAATGCGCCTTGCTGGATTCGAACCCACGACCTACAACTCCTAAGTAGGGGTCGATACCACTAGGCCACCACTGCTCCTATATGAGTAATATCCTGAAATCTTCGTAATTGAGAGCATAATTATCACAATTCAATTAAGTTACAGAATTTTCGACAGTCGTCTCTATTTCAGTTATTAGACCGATACCGAAAATTGATAACGATTAATGAATCAATAATCTGTTGGTCGATCGGCGCCAGTTTACGATATGAATATATCTATTACTATGATACCAATTACACCACTCTTCATGTGAATGATCATTTATAATTTAGTGTTTTTAGAATAAAATTGCTGCCGTCTAGCATGAGTTGGTTATTACTTATTTTTAGTATTCATTTTAGGTTGAACTTTACCATTGTATAAATATTATCAGTATATCAAGATCGCGGCCAAGCGCTGTCACAGTAAGGTTTTCACCGCATTGCTGGGCAACTTTTCTTCAACAAAAACTGTACTTTAACAGTAATTACGATAATGACAGCTCTTGAAGAATGTTTCTTTTAGTGTCTCAATGAAATTTCCAAAAGGGCGCTGTAATTATTTGTTGTTGAATTGTTCGTGGAAAAAGTGTTGTGTGTTTTAATACTTTAGCGTAGCGATAGTGTCGATAACGGCTATGCGCCAAATATCTATGTATGTTTAGACGCTTAGATCGCGATATCTCGGGCAACGTCACGGGATATCTATTAGTGTTATAAACTTAAACTTTCTTCAAGATGAAACGAACACTTTTCTGAAGTCCGCACCAAAATCAGTTCAGCCAAACGCGAGATAATCGCGGACAAACATACATACAAACATATAGGTCGAACTGAGAACATACTTTTTTAAAAGTCGGTTTAATAAATACTGAATACATAGTAACATTACGTTACTGTCTTGTCATTCCTCTTGCTCTGTACCTAAAATTAATTAATCCAGAAGTAGAAGAACAGTGGCTCCACATAAAATGCTGATATTCTCGTTCCACATAAAGGTGGACTGTAAATCTAAAATCTGGAACTGCTGGACTGGAAATCTGGAAAAAGTTGAGGAAAAGCTAGGCAAGTTATGATGAAATCTGTCAAAATCCAGTATCCACAGTCCGGTACGGAGTCCGGTCAGCTCGGTTTGATCGCCGCTTTATCAATAAGATCGCACGTTGTACAACTCATGAATCATTATTCATTTTTATTTGTGTTTATAATGTTTTAATTCAGTTAGTCATAATGTTATAAGAAGTTGTAAAATCATCAAATGAGTCCTCTCACGCACGCAGGGCGGGAGGTACTGTCAGACTTGCACTGACTAAAATCCACGGAGTCCTTCAATAGCCCTTTATGTTCCGGGGTCACGTTAATTCGGTAGGACCGCGACCAATTTGAAAAATACTTATGTTAAATAAAAAAATAAGCTTAACTTAAATATCCTTTTAAATAAGTAATGATTTGCCTGATACTCTAAACGAGTGCAACTGTATGTTAACATATAGCGACTACCTTTCCAACCTGAAACAGTCTTAACCGTTTTACGGGCCGCGAAGACATCAATCAATAAAAAAAGAAAGAAAAAACATTTAATTGGCACAAAACCACGATAAACACAACAAGATAAAATAAACACAAGAAACAGAATAAATAATGAAATTGAAACTAAAATAAAAAAGTAAAAAGAAAATCAAAATCGATGACCCATGGCTGCGCCAAATAGGCCCAGTTCAGTAAAATGTCGAGCATCTGGTGCTCGACGTTTTTTATAACTGTGTGTGACTACAGAAAAATCGGACATAATTTGAGTACATCGACAAGCAAAGAAGATCATCACTTTACTGAAACGCATGTGGCTTTTTTTAGAGTGGTAAAATCTGGCAGGACTCTTTTCACCAAAAGGAATGCCGACTAAAAATCCACCCTTTTCCTTTAATAGCTATGCACGTTCCAGGGCCGCGGTTACTAACTTAAACGGTAGCGCAACCCCATAAACGCTAATCATTTTATAAATATTATAACCAAATCCCACGTTGTAAATTGATGTATGTAGCCTATTTTCGTCCCTTGGGAACGGCAAATGGTCCATGTTTATCGTTTACCTTATTTACGTGAATTTTGATAAAGAGGTCTACAAGAAGTGCCATCCCGACCTTTACTTGGCATTCCATTTAATATTTAATAGACATTTTTACAAAATACTTCTCTGAATTGCCTGCTTACTTGATTTAAAATGAAAAAAGTGTTTTTTTTTTCTATTGTAAAATTCCATCAAGGGGTTTGAGTTTCTGTAGTACAATATGCGCATTTTAATTTTGATTTATCAATTATCTAGTTTCTATCTCAATTTAATAGGGTACTATTGTATCAATCGGGCCTAAATCTAGAAACCGGGCTGTTAATGAGAAATTCCTAAAGCCTTTGTCAAACAGACTGGCGTTGCGAATGCGAAGCGTGACGTTTTTATTTATAATGTATGGAATTGTTTGAATCCAGTCACATAGAAACGCGAAAGCGATCCGATAGCGTGACAGAACTATCGGACTGACGTCTCGCTTCGGTTCGGTATCGCTTCGGAAACGCTTCGCTTTCGCCGGTTAGTTTGACAAAGGCATAATTGAAAACTTTTGGCGGCCTTTGAACCGAATCAATAGCACTTGCGACCAATTTATAAATAAAACAATTATTTTTTTTTGTTCTAAAAAATTATTAGGTATCCTTGATATTGATATCTTGCCCATTTGCTTGTACAGTCGTCGGAATCCAATTATTACCTTATTATCAAAGATAATGTGTTGTCATGTTAGATTTTAGATATGGCCGACGTTTGCTGCGGATGTTAGCTATGACGTCACTTCCGACGTAATGCGCACGTAACCAAATTATTCCAATATAATCTTCTTACAATATTGCTAGGCAATATTCAAACTAATTTACGGTTTAGTAAACAGCCGGTGGGGTCATAGT
Organism: Agrotis puta; assembly: GCA_943136025.2. Lineage (NCBI taxonomy): Eukaryota > Metazoa > Arthropoda > Insecta > Lepidoptera > Noctuidae > Agrotis > Agrotis puta. The sequence continues at coordinate 6,027,437 of OW964168.2, forward strand.
AAAGAGGTTTAGTAAATTAAATCATTAGGTCAAATTTCTGTGATAATAGCTATTGAATACTGGCAGTATTAAATTAGTCAGTAGTTGATTGGCTGTGGAGTTCAGATAAGCAGTAAAGATCAACTGTAATACGGGTTGGACTAGAAGCTGATTTGGGGTCGGCTAGTTGGAAAAAGGCTAGACGACAAGGGATGATAAATAGCTATTAGAGCTGGGGTGGAGCAGTGGTATCAGCCCCAACATAGGGCGAAGCCACAACACTGCGTTGCGGCATCGTATCGCAAAAACGAAGACGCATGGCCATACAATTTCGTTGTGTGGCTTCAGAGATTCTTACCTCTGTTGTGGCCTCGCCCTTACGAGCTGCAGGTCGAGCCAGATGCATTACTTTGTGTCATTTATTTCATCACCACTGCTGTCAAAACGGTGAAGGAAAACATTGTGGGGAAACCGCCATGTCCTAGAACCAAAAATTCAAAGACATGTGTCATCTACCAACCCGCACTGGTCCCGCGTGGTGGATTATGGCCCACTCCCTCTCACATGGAGGAGATTTGTGTCCCAGCTGTGGGAACATTTATAGGCTGATGATGAAATACATGCGACTATCAAAAAGTTAGAAAATTTGAAATTGTCTTGCGAAAAGAGACCATAAATGTGAAAGGTTTCGTGCCTACACATGAGATAACCGGAGGTATAATCACGAATATTGACGTTAAAAAAAAAAGTTCCTCGTTCATACACTACACGCGCCTTTTCATTTTCCATACGATTTTACGACATCATACTTCAAGTACGCTTCTTATGCTAAGGCCTCTGAATGCCCGGGTTGACCGAGCATAGTGACGGGGCCTGTAAAGGGCCAAAGCCTGCCGGGGTCGCGGGACTTAGGAATTACCGTGACCCCGATACGTAAAGGGCTATTGAAGGACACCGTGGATTTTAGTCAGTACGAGTCTGACAGTCCCTTTCGCTCTGACCTGGGTGGGAGGACTCATTTAATGATTTTACCACGATAAAAAAAGGCCTCTGAATGCAATAGTACTAGAAAATATAATAGTATATGAATATGACATGCTACACCCCTAAACAAATTGAAATAAGGAAGGAGTACTTTTGATGTTGCTCATGTCAAAGAATGACACATCATCATCTGCCTAACTTTTTCCCAACTACGTATATTGGGGTCGGCTTCCAGTCGAACCAGATGCAGCTGAATTTCAGTATTTTACATGGAACGACTGTCTGTCGGACCTCCAGAACCCAGTAACTGGGTAATACGATACCTCATGATAAGACTGGTTATCAGACTTACAGCTTCTGACTAATAGTTACGACTGTCAAAGATCTACAAATGACAGCCGGGACCAACGGCTTTACGTGCTTTCGGCGGCACGGAGGAAACTCGCTATGACAGCTGGTGTCTCATCCACAAACCAACCTCGGCAAGCGTGGCTTAACGCGGGAGATCGATCAGTGATGCTGTAATTATTTAGCAACGAGCTCCTCAACGAATGACACATATATGAAAATGCTGATAATTTAAGCTAAGTCAATATTTAGCCAGTCTAACTTGAACAAGTTACAATATCGCTAAAACGGTTCCATGTAGTTTTTAAGTTGCTTAAAAAAATACATAAGCTACGGGACCCAGTTCTTTAGAAAACGCTTATAAAGGTGTGGTCCCTCTAAGCTAATTAGCGATAAAGTATCTAAATAAGTGCAAAGTACGCGCAGAAACATAAGATACGAAAATGATAAATCATAGCAGGGATTTTAATACTTTAATGATTCTTATAAGTGCTACTGTAAAAGTTTGATTACCTAGTGTTAAACATACAATTAATTAGAAAACGAATGTCCACTCTTTCTCACAGAGAGGAGGCCCGTGTCCCCGCGATGGGAACATTATGGACTAACTTAAATGTTAAACTATTCGTAATACTTTTTATCTGATCATCAGGTTTTTATCGCTGAACGATTTTGAATGAAATGACACACGGAAAGATTATGCCTTTTTTTTTTTTTTTTTTAGCGTGGTAAAATCATCAAATGAGTCCTCCCACCCAGGGCAGGGCGGGAGGGACTGTCAGACTTGTACTGACTAAAATCCACGGTGTCCTTCACGAGCCCTTTACGTACCGGGGTTACGGTGATGGGTAAGACCCGCGACCCCGGCAGGCTCTGGCCCTCTACAGGCCCCGTCAGTTTGCTGACACTCCTTGAGGCGCGCGTGGAACACAACGCGCCGTCGACCCGGGCATGGTCCATGGTCGGGCAGCGAGTCGCCCATTACTCGCTGCCCGCATGCCCGCGCCTACGGTGGCCGGAGATCGTCTGGCGACGTCCGTCGCCGTGGGCGTCTACCACTGCGGGTGGGTCGGAGGGAGGACACTGTTCTCTCCCTCACGCGGCACGCCTCCTCCTTCGCGAGCATGACTGCTTCGCAGAAGGAGGCGACCGCTTCCCACTCCGTCTCGCCCCGCAGCATGGCCTCGACCAATGCCGGGCGCGAGAGGTCTCCGCCTATCGCCGTCGTGAGGACACGGCGATGCTCTGCCCAAGCGGGGCAGTCCTGCACCGTATGCTCCACCGTGTATTCAGGACGGTCCTCGCAGTGGTGACACCCAGGCGTTTCCTCCCTCCTTATCAGACACAGGAACCTCCCGAAACTTCCGTGTCCGGTGAGGACCTGCGTCATGCGGAAGGTAAGGACGCCGTGACGCCTATCCAGCCAGTCCTCAAAGAGGGGTCTTACCGCCGCGATTGCGGCGTGCCCGAAAGATTATGCCTTGGGTTAGGACATGAGATATTCTACTTAATATCTTATGTCCTAACCCAAGGATTAGGACATAAGATATTAAGTAGAATATCTACATAGGCATATATTAATATATAATATATAGGCGACTATGTTTTTTTTTAATGTTGCCCCACACTAGGAATTCCTCCTGTGTCGGGGGTTCGTTTACAAACATAGAAACTCACAAACCCAAACGCCCAGACCCGGAACAACTACTTGTAGATCATACAAATATTTGCTCCGTGCAGGAATCGAACCTGCAACACGCAGCGCAGATGTCCAATCGCTCAGCCACTGCAAAATTATTTATATTTATAAACTTACAGCAACGTTCAAAACAAAGAATTGTTAAAGTTAAATTGAAGTTACTTCTGCTCTTTCTGCGTAAACCAAAACACATAAATTGTATCCGCATTTCTTTTCCCTATTTTAGCCTTTATTTCGGTGGTTGAGAATAAGAGACAGAGCTATACAAGCCCTCTAGCACCATCTCGTTCCCTCAGCGGAAATAATATAATACCCTCGCTTTAAGACGTCATGACCCCCCAGATCAACGTCTAACTAAGTAGATGCAGCTGAATTATTTACATGCAAAGACTACAATCCGTCATTCAAAATTCAAACTGGCCAATTTACCGATGTTCTAAATTGGAACTTGAGAGTTGCTGCCCGTAATAACTGTCATAGACATTCGTATAACAACAGAACTGCTCTCCAAGGAGATCTCGGACTGTTACATGGGATACCAGTTCTAAAAATGCAGATAGCGGTTCCTTCCTTTGCGAATGAGGACGTCAATACTTCAATATCACAGTTAATTAATCCGCCTCTAAGAACCCGACAGGCTTCTGATGAGCCTTTAGGCTAAAACATTGATTATGTGGTCGCGGGACTAACGAGCTACCGTGGTCCCGGAACGTAAAGAAAAGAAGAGAATATCCCACGGCTGCTCCAAATAGTGCTACCAGTATCTGTAAAGTAAAACGTCGTGAGGAACGTGGACTTACAATTTTTTTTTTGCGTGCTAAAATCATCAAGGGCAGGACAGGAGGGACTGTCAGACTTGTACTGACTAAAATCCACGGTGTCCTTCAATAGCCCGCGATCCGGGCACACTAGGATATGTTAATCCAAGTTATATACTATCTATGTACCAATTATCTAAACCCATACATTCGTTTTTGTATAAAAGAGTAACAAGTATAAATCAATCCATCCTCACATACTTTCGCATTTATAATACTTTAGATAAATAATAATTGATAAATGATAATTTTATTCATTTTTTTCATAGCTACGCAAGCAGTAATTTAAGTGACGTCACAATTGATAATAATGAATACCTTCTGTGATTTTTCAGATAAGTGTGGATCACCCCACCTGAAATAAGGCTATCAATTCATTAAGTAGATAAGCTCGATTGAATTGACATGACAAAATCTGTTGTTCATTAATCTACTGAAAGATTGAACAATTATTGATACTGGAATGTACATTGTAGGTAGTTGCTACTCGTAAATGTACATTAGGCAATTTGTGACACCCTGTTTTTCTTGGCAGTTAGTTAAACAACCATCTGCATGCTCATCATGACCAATTCTATCTCTATTCTGATCTACAATAGACAAATTTATTTTATCGTTATTTCTTTCCAGGGTCGCGGGACTCACGAATTACCGTGACCCCGAAACGTATAGGGCTATTGAAGGACACCATGGATTTTAGTCAGTACGAGTCTGATAGTCCCTCCCTGATTTTACCATGATAAAAAAAGTACAGATTATTATGCTTATAATAAAAATAAATATACTAATAAAACTTTATTTTAGATCTAAATCAAAACCACTGTTGATTAATTGCACACGAAATCAAACAAATACGTTTATGTAATGATGTCGTTCGTTAATATATTAATCTATATATATCTACGCTTTATACCAAATAAAGAAAAATAATAATATATCAGACAAATTCCGAGAAAATTGTAGATATATAAGATCTGGAGATTACGTAAGATGGCCGTAGGCCGACTTTCGTATTTGAAGTCCTCAAAGCTTCCTTACCTACAGGCTTCCGGTCTTCCAACGTTGTGTGAGTCCGGATGTCCTGTTCAGCAAATCGTCGTTTATTCGCTTTCAGCTTGCCGTTTCATATTTTGTTGGCTACTGAAATGGTGTGAGGTACTCGTGTATTTTTTTCATTTTGCTTTACTCTAGGATTAGTTCTATTTACTTTTCAAATTTAATACAATCGCAAGCAAATGTATGGAATCGCTTACTGATTCCGCGCAATCTTGAGTACCGTACTTAACAATTAGTTAAGAATAATAAAAATAACAAGTATCTTGATCTGGCTGTGGGACGTGAATACAGCAGTTGTTGTGCCTATAGTCGTGTCTGCCAATGGCTTAATTGCCAAGAGCCTCGACCAACACCTGAGGAGACTCTCGCTGGGTAGCTGGGTCAAGCGCTTGATTCAGAGGCAGTACTTCTGGACACGGCGCGTATTGTTAGGAGGTTCCTCTCTCAGGAGCCCAGACCCCGGTAGGCCGGACTCTGTTCCCGGTGCTGGTGGACTGCTATTTTTTTTGTTTTTAAATGTTATTTTATCTTTTTTGTAAAAATATTTAAAAATGTAACAAATAAGTTAAAAGATGAATAAAAAAGTTAAGAATAATAAAACTGATGTACCTTTATAAAGGTTTAACTATTAACTTTAAATTGTAACCAAATTCATTCAAATCACGCCATTATTTAAGGGGTTATCCCGTATCAATAGCAAGTAAGTCATTCCTTACTTTTGCTCACTAGTGTAGTAGATGTACCATCTTTTTAGGGTTCCGTACGTCTGAATACAAAAACGGAACCCTTATAGGATCACTCGTGTGTCTGTCCGTCCGTCGCTTACAGTCAATTATCTCCGAATCTATTAGACCGATTAAGTTGAAATTTGGTACACATTGTACAATTCCTGTGACCCAAATACAGAGGTGTGACGTGAGCAGATGAAATCTGTATATGGGGGGTCATTTTTGGGGGGGAAGGGGAAAATTAAAAAAAAAAATCTGAAAACTGCATCGTGTGGCATATCAAATGAAAGGTCTTGTTGAGAAGATCTTAAATGTATTTTTTTGTAATTTTAAAATAAATAGTTTCCAAGTTATTCAAGAAAATAGACGAAAATTGACCATTCCCCCCCCCCCTTATCTCCGAAACTACTGAACCTAAAATTTTGAAAAAAATACAGAAATTAGTTTTCTCCTTATAGATTATAGGAAAACCTATAAGAAGTCCATGATATTAAAATAACATGGTAAATCACTCAATATTGTGCGTACCAACTTACATTTTTTTTTTAATACGTCATGAATCGTAAACCGCAATTTATCTTTAAAAGTTACAACCAACTTTTATATAATGTTACTTGCTGCTACGGAACCCTTTAAAGGCGAGTCCGACTCGCACTTGGCCGGTTTTTTATTACCTATACTAGCTCCCGCCCGCGACTCCGTCCGCGCGGATGTCGGTCTTCGCGTGGATGGTTTATTTCTCCATTTTGAGTAAATCTGACAATGACATCTTATAAATATCTATTGGACCCAAATACGGCTTTGCCTATAATAATTAAGGAGATCCCTCTATTGAGCTACTGCTGTTGAGCTCGCGTTCTGAAGATAAAACTGAAAAATAAGATTTTTTTTCTACGTATTTTTCCAGGATAAAAAGTATCCCATTTTATGCCTAGGATAATAAGGTATAATTATACCAAGTTTCATCGAAATCGAACCGTTAGTTTTCACGTGATGCCTGCATATACAGACAGACAGACGAAACTTTGTTTAATCACATATTTGGGTTTGGTATCGATCCAGCAACACCCCCCGCTATTTATTTTTTCAATATTTTCAATGTACAGAATTGACCCTTCCACAGATTTATTATATGTATAGATTATGGTTTCCACAGTCATGGATTTACTGGAGGAATTTAATTTTTATGGTTATTTATACACCCAGCATCATTTATTTTCAGTTTTGAGTTTCCGTACCTGTTTACATTGCATAACTTTTTTTTTTAACTTGGTAAAATCTTCAAATGAGTCCTCACACCCAGGGCAGGGCGAGAGGGACTGTCAGACTCGTACTGACTAAAATCCACGGTGACCTTCAATAGCCCTTTACGTTCCGGAGCCACGGTAATTCTTACAGGACCCCGGCAGGCTTTGGTCCTCTAGGGCTCCGTCATTTTGCTGACACACAACGCGTCGTCGACCCGAGCATGGTTCATGATCGGACAGCGAGTTGCCCATTACTCGCTGCCCGCATGCCCGCGCCATTTACACACACATACATTTACTTTACGTCAATAATCGTAAAAACTCGTGATAAGGCATCTGATATTCTCATACCTAACACTAATATGCCTGGATACTACGTAATCTTTTTTATGCATGCATTGACAGGTAATATTGATTGATCATCATGGAAAAATAATCATTAATTGATATTTATTATGCATTATGCGTTTATTGATGTGCTGGGAATAGGGTTGCCATACGTCCGGAATTTTCCGGACAAGTCCGGAAATATAAGTCTTTGTCCGGAATGCGGGGGGAATCTTAAACCGTCCGGAATTTCTACAAATAAGTGAAGAGTGAAATAAAAAATGAAAAAACCAAATTATTTATTAATTATTTTTATTCTAAATCAAAGAAAATCAAAATTATTTTTATTCTAAACCTTCTACATTACTTCTGATATTTAATGCTCCCAGAAATATTGTTCAACATTTCTGAATTTTTAATAATAGTTTTGTAGAACACTTCGCAAGTAATAATTACGATTTTAATAAAAAATTACAAGGTTGTCCGGAAATTTCATGGAATGTCAAGAATTTTCTCCGGATTTTTGATATTTTGATCTGGGAACCCTAGCTGGGAATGAATTAACAACATTCAAAGCACACGTGAAAGGCTATGGAAAACTACCTAAAAAAACATAAATCTTATCCGATTATCTTAATATCCAATAGCACATTGATAAATTATGATATAACATTAATATTGCATTCTTGATCAGATTTTTGATAGAAAATACACAAAAACTTTATCTGCATGATAGTGTAGTATTTGAATTTATCAACAGCACACGTACACCGCAGTATATTTATTATAAAGAAAAGTTTTCTTATGGGAACACAAACAGTGGCGGACACAATAACGGGGTACAAGTTGGTAAATTGGATTCGCGCCCCGGGGACGGGCGACGGCGGGAGCCGGTGACAGCGCGGGGGACGCGGGGGAGGTTAATCACGTCACGCCGAGTGTGGAGAGTACCCACGCCTCTGTCACTCCTCGATGACCTCGGCGGGCCTACAAATATACAGCAATCATTCCAAAAACATTTTCATCACGAATAATATCGCAGGTTAAAAATGTAACCCAAAGACTCTTCAAGATGAAAACTTTGACTTAGTCATAACACTGAACTGAAGTTTATATCAAAACCTATTTGAATACAAAAAGTAGAGCGTCGGACTGAGGTCCGTATAATACGTAAAATAGAAGTACATAAAGAAAATAAATGACATTGTTTTCCTGCAATCGCCGAGACACTGAGTCTTTTAAAGAGTTAAGAAAATCCCGGCTCGTGGCGGACACTTGAATTTTACTTAGCTGCTTAAAGTTGGCAGCTTCTTTCACTTCATGTTACTCAACAAACAATGATTTCATCCAATATTTTTACAAACAAATTAATTAACGAAAACTGTCGCTTTTAATGAAAACAATTAACAATTAATGAAATAAATTTAATAGTTATTTGGCTTTTTATTAATGGGTGACAAATGTTGTGATTCGAATTCAATTGTAAAAACTGACTGAGAAAATATTTACATAGCATGATTGAAATTAATTTAGCGTGTGTACATCCCCGCTGTCTGCATTGTACGACTGACATATTATTTTATTCGTACCGACGATGTAACAATGGTTATGGCACTATTTGATTTTCGTACACAAATATTCATGAATCGTTTTCAAAGCTTTATGTGCTAGTGTTATGACAAGATAATGTACTTAAACGGTTGTTCAAATACGCCGTCAGATTTACTCGTATGTTTTGAAAATCTTTTGGTGCGTTTAAACACCTCTCACGTACAAATTGTTCTTCCGCCATCAAAAATGTTCTGAAATTCTTGAGCTAAGTGTTGTCAGTCCTACTGCGAGGATCGTCCGGAGGACACGGTGGAGCATACGGTGCAGGACTGCCCCGCTTGGGCAGAGCACCGCCGTGTCCTCACGACGGCGATAGGCGGAGACCTCTCGCGCCCGGCATTGGTCGAGGCCATGCTGCGGGGCGAGACGGAGTGGGAAGCGGTCGCCTCCTTCTGCGAAGCAGTCATGCTCGCGAAGGAGGAGGCGGGCCGCGTGAGGGAGAGGACAGCGTCCTCCCTCCACCCCAGCCGCAGTGGTAGACGCCCACGGCGTCGGACGTCGCAAGACGATCTCCGGCCACCGTAGGCGCGGGCATGCGGGCGGCGAGTATTGGGCGACTCGCTGTCCGACCATGGACCATGCCCGGGTCGACGGCGCGTTGTGTACCACGCGCGCCTCAAGGAGTGTCAGCATAGTGACGGGGCCTCTAGCGGGCCATAGCCTGCCGGGGTCGCGGGACTTTCCCATTACCGTGACCCCGGTACGTAAAGGGCTAGTATAGGACACCGTGGATTTTAGTCAGTACAAGTCTGACAGTCCCTCCCGCCCTGCCCTGGGTGGGAGAACTCATTTGAAGATTTTACCACGATAAAAAAAAAAAAGTGTTGTCAGTCCTAGAATCCGGGAATGTTTTGCACTCGGCGAAATAACGAAGATTTATGCAAGAACAAATACGGATGCACATAACGCTTCGATGACCATGGATCGAAAATAAAGCTCACCTGGATACAATTTGTCTTTTCTTGAAGTTGTAGATGCCAATAGTAGAAATAGGAACCTCAGAATGCCGTGAGACAATCGTGTAGCCACTTGCTTCTATTTATGCACAGATACAAACTTTGAATCCAATGTTGTCTGAAGCTTTACAAAGTAATTCTTTTCGCTTTGAAATGTTGTCAGGGAAAGGACACTAGTGTTATTGTGAGGTCTCGGGACTTATGAATTACCGTGACCTCGGAACGTAAAGGGCTTTTGAAGGACACGTTGGATTATTGTCAGTGCGAGTCTAACAGTCCCTCCCGCTCCGCCCTGGGTGGGAGGACTCATTTGATGATTTTAATATGATATAATATGTATGATAATTTTAAAAATGAATACTTACCTTGTAACAAAAGTTCCTCATTAATGAAACACTCAATTCAGCAAAATAAAAGAGCACATTTTCTATTACGTAACTGGTTTCCAATAACTGCTCACATACGTATTCTAAACCATTTATTACGTAACTTCGCATATACTCTGTATGGATCGCACATTTTATGTGAAAAAAACTAGCAGCAAATTGGCAAGTATTTATTTTGGGAGCTATCGCAGAATCTTGTAGCAGCGGGCCGAGAGTGATAGATTTATCCGCTCAATCTCTGTCTACTCAGATTATTGAGAATTTACATTTACTCAGATACCTTGTAGTGACAACGGCACCGGGATTTATTAAACAAACATTTTTGGCAAATAGCTTTGTAGTTAAAAATTGCTTCGTTCTAAGAGGTTTACGAGTACAAGACGTATAGCCTTAAAATGCTCTTATTTCGATTAATATTTAAAACAACAGCCACTTTAAACCGGTAGGCCTCTCTCATTTTACGAGTAAGTTAATTTACACGAGCGAGAGAAAATAAAAAAGTTACCTAAATTTAGTACAGAACGTATACACAGAAAAACATTAACATTGATTTATTTTGTAAAACCCTCGTTGTTGTACAGTACCTAGAGATTTACCGACAATATGTAGCTATTCATAAAAAACAATTGAGTGGAGGAACGAATGGAAACGTTCGGAACGTGCAATTCATTGCATTTCAGCCGGAAAATAATTGTTCGCAGCTAATGTTCACTGTTCAATACTTTTTCTTCAGTTTCCCGTCGATTACATCAATAACTTTATGAATGCCTTTTTTCAGCTCAATGGTTGTTTAACAGGAGTAGCTACACAGGCCCATTTATTGAAAAATGATATTTGTGTCCCATATTCATACTCATCATGAAATTCATGAAAATGGTTCAAAAATTACGTGACTCTGGTGTGAAAAAGGTCACGTTTCGCATTATGATGTCACAGCACATTATTATGATGTTTTCAGTAAATAGGTAACAAATTGGCAGATTAAAAAAAAACAAATAGCATGTAAGTAGCCGACATGCTAGCATGAAGCAGCACTTAAGGCCGGCGGGCGCGACGGGTACAGCCGTGTCTGCGCTCCGCTTTTTGCTCGAAACGAGTTGCTTCAAAGTGCTCTTCGGTGAGCCACTGTACCTCCCACTCGACATTAATGCATTCCATTACGAGTTATGCTACGTCCATGCAAATTAATGTTCATAATTCTTCCCGCTGTTCGCTCTTCGGTGTATGCCGATTCAAATTTAACGTATTACGCGATTCATACCATCAAGCATAACCAAATACGGTAATTGAAAATGAAGTTTACTTAGTAACAGTATTAGCAAGCGTAGCACGTTCATTGAACGCACTTCGAATACAAATAATCCAACCTCGACGTGTATCATTCTTGTGTCGGCTCCCCGAATATTTTCGTCAATTTTCTCATTTCGGATGTCATCGTAAATTTCGTCTGGTGTTTGTGAGGCGCTTGTAATTGCTGTTCGCCGATTGGGCGCGCTCTGACTTACTGCGATTGTTGGGCGCAATCTAATCCAATTAATTTGTGGTTTCGTCGATATATGGGGGTACAATTACAATTATTTATTCGCTTTGATTGTACATGCTTGTGAGTGCTACCCACGACAGTATAAATAGTAATATTTCGTAAACTAATTCTGAATTTAGACAGGCCTGTTGGTCTAGTGGTTAGTGACCCTGACTGCTATGCCGGAGGTTGTGGGTTCGATTCCCACCCAGGACAAATGTTTGTGTGAAGAGCACGATCATTTGTTCTGTCTCTGGGTGTCATTTATCTATAATATGTATGTATTTCGAAATATATAAGTATGTTTATCAGTTGTCTAGTACCCATAACACAAGCTCTGCTTAGCTTGAGACTAGATGGCGTTGTGTGAAGGTTGTGGAATATTTATTTATTTAATATTTATTATTAATTCCCTTTTTACAAGTCACTGTCGTCTGGTATAATCATCAAATTCCAGCCCTAGTCCAACTCTACTTATGGTCGGTGCATTACGGCATAAGGTTCACGATTTTTCTTTGGTTATAACCTAACACAATCCATTAATTATTTATTATGCGTTCATCTACCTGCCTATCCATACACATGATTTCATTCCTCGTCAACACTCATGAGTTTACCAAGACACCAGGACAAATGACTTCAATTTAAAGACCGTGGAATAACTTTATTATTTTTATGTATGATTGTTTCGCTCTTGACCTTAGTCTAGGCCAGGGGCTCAAAGACAATGTCGACGATGGAGCGAACTTACCCAGAAGAAGCCTGTTCACTCTAACAACAAGAGAAATAAATATTAAATGTTCTGCTTGTCCTGTTTCTCCTTAAGTTCATTAGGATAGTCGCGGGACTCACGAATTACCGTGACCCCGGTACATAAAGGGCTATTGAAGGACACCGTGGATTTTAGTCAGTACGAGTCTGACAATCCCTCCCGCTCTGCTCTAGGTGGGAGGACTCAATTGATGATTTTACCACGTTAAAATAAAAGGTCATTAGGATCAATTCCAAATATTTTACCATCATTTCCTTCATTATTGGAATCATGAGAATTTTACTTAACAAGGTAAACCTTACGGAAACAGATTCCACAAATGATTTTATCAACATCGGTGCGGCAACCCATTTCATTTATATAATCTCCCGTAATTACCTCATTAGTGTAGTGGCGTGCATTGAATGTTGATTCACAGGTCAGCAAAGTGTTTTGCGCACGTCCGGCAGGGCAAGCAATCGTTGGTAAAATACTTAATAATAATTTATATTTAAGCAGAAAAAGATAAACAATTCAAGTATCTTCATCTGGCTCGCGAGGTTGTTGACATGTGGGACGTGAATACAGCAGTTGTTGTGCCGATAGTCGTGTCTGCCAATGGCTTAATTGCCAAGAGCCTCGACCAACACCTAAGGAGGCTCTCGCTGGGTAGCTGGGTCAAGCGTTTGATTCAGAAGGCAGTATTCCTGGACACGGCTCGTATTGTTAGGAGGTTCCTTTCTCAGGAGCCTTGACCGCCGGTAGCCCGGACCTTGTTCCCGGTGCTGGTGGACTGCTATTTTTTATATTTTTAAATGTATTTTATGTCTTTTTTGTAAAAATATTTAAAAATGTAACAAATAAGTGAAAAGATGAATAAATTTTTTTTATATTTACATACAATTATTTCATGTACAGTTGTTGACAAGACTTACATTAAATTCCGGTTTGTAATATAAGAAAAACTGACGTCTTAAATAAATTCGGCTCTATACCTTAGAATCCAGGGTTCTCGCGACTACGCAGCTGCTACGGTGCCGTTGCTACGAGCGTAGCCGTACGCATACGATGTGTGCTACGCAGGTGTGGTTACGCTACTGGCTAAGTATTATATATATGCTAGTAACAGTGTATTGACTCGCATTGTTCGAACTTATAACACAGAATTTTCTGAAGTTGATATGTTTAATTGTAATAAACCTACATTCAAAAAACGAATAGTTAAATGTATAGGCGGCGACGATTGACAGACGGCCATTCCAATCAAATCTATGATGTCATACTTATTTTATTTTCAATTTTTTCAATTTTTTTTATAAGAACCACCTCTATTTAATATTGCAGTCATTAAATTATCTAAATAACCGGAATAAGTCCGTTCGCATGTAAAAATATAACATAGTTACACAGGGAAACCTATAATTGGCCATATAAACTGTAATACTCATCTTTGTAAAACATTATTATATATCGCTGTTGGTTACCTAAATAAATTAAAAAAAAAAAAATTACATAGCCATTCCACAAGGACGAAGAACTGATTGCTCCCAATTTACAATTGATTTTCAATTATAAGAGAACTTCCTAGTGTGGGGTACCTTTTTTTTAAATTAATGAAAATGAAATGAAATTACTTAGTGCTTACCCATCATGAAAGGCGAAAGAAAATAATCTATACTTATAATAAATCTGTAGAGAGGCAAATTCTGTACATGAAATATATAAAAAAAATAACTATCAAGGGGTGATTAGGAATCGCTACTGATGCCAAAAATGCAATCAGTAAAATTTTTGTCTGTCTGTCTGTCTCTCTGTCTGTCTGTCTGTCTGTATGTTCGTTATAGAAACAAAAACTACTCGACGGATTTTAACGAAATTTGGCACAATTATTCTTAATACTCCTGGGCAGGTTATAGTATACTTTTCATTACGCTACGATCAATAGGAGCAGAGCAGTGAAGGGAAATATTAGGAAAACGGGAGAATTTACTCCATTTTTTTAGCTTCCGTCGCGTGTGCAGCCTTAATGGTTAAAGCTACATAGAAATCATGTATGACGGAAATGTTCTCCTTAAAATTATATAAAAATATTCCTTGACAGCATATGTCTATCTTTTATGGTTGACTCACAGTAACACGTGAAACTCCCGATAGCTTAGCAATTCGGAGCTTTCTGATTATATTTGTCTACTCTTCCGTTTACATGTTGTAAACGGAAGAGTAGACAAATATAATCAGAAAGCTCTCACTCATCCCTAATTAAAAAAAAGTTGACATTATTACCTATTCAATAAAAAAGAAGAGAATCATGTAAATCGGTGTAGAAACACCAAAGTTATACTTATACATGAAATACGTTAATAAGTCGCGCGTGAATACAGAATCATGCTATAAGGATTATTTTTGTGTATAAAAAGGTTGGGGGGTCCGTGCGTCTGGAGGCCTTAAAATCTTAAGGCATCTACAGAAAAGTCCGGTTGAGCAGTACACAACCTACTAGAGGTTGACCTGCGAGATGTCATACACAAAAAAAAGCGCGCGTGCTTCCTACAATGTTTGGCTGTTGATGCGAATAGACGTTCAGACTGTTCGACCTTATTGACAGACAATAATTGTTATTTACAAACCGGGCTTATCAGCGCGACTTTTAGTCTTTTTTTTTTCGTGGTAAAACATCAAATGAGTCCTCCCACCCAGGGCAGGGCGGGCGGGAGGGACTGTCAGCCTTGACTGACTAAAATCCTTTGGCCCTCTACAGGCCCCGTCATTATGCTGACACTCCTTGAGGCGCTCGTGGAACACAACGCGCCGCCGACTCGGGCATGGTCCATGGTCGGACAGCGAGTCGCCCATTAATCGCCACCCGCATGCCCGCGCCTACGGTGGCCGTAGATCGTCTGCCGACGTCCGTCGCCGTGGGCGTTTGCCACTGCGGCTGGGGTGGAGGGAGGACGCTGTCCTCTCCCTCACGCGGCCCGCCTCCTCCTTCGCGAGCGTGACTGCTTCGCAGAAGGAGGCGACCGCTTCGACACTCCGTCTCGCCCCGCAGCATGGCCTCGACCAATGCCGGGCGCAAGAGGTCTCCGCCTATCGCCGTCGCGTCGTGAGGACACGGCGGTGCTCCGCCCAAGCGGGACAGTCCTGCACCGTATGCTCCACCGTGTCCTCCGGACGATCCTCACAGTGATGACACCCAGGAGTATCTTCCCTCCCTATCAGACACAGGTACCTCCCGAAACTTCCGTGTCCGGTAAGGACCTGCGTCATGCGGTAGGTCAGGATGCCGTGACGACTATCCAGCTACTCCTCAAAGAGGGGTCTTACCGCCGCGGTTGCGGCGTGCCCTTTTTTACTTTTAGTCTTTGAATAGTTTATTTTTAGATTTGTTTTGTTGTTATTTTATGGTTAATAGGTATTAGAGGTTTTGGTAGTGTATAAATATATTATTAGTTTACATTTTGTTTCTTTATAGTTGAAGCAATAGTAGGTACGAAATTAGTTATTTTGGTAGTCTACACTAATATTATAAAGAGGAAAACTTTGTTTGTTTGATTGTAATGAATAGGCTCAAAAACGACTGGACCGATTTTAAAAATTCTTTCACAATTCGAAAGCTACATTATCCACGAGTAACATAGACTATATTTTATGTTGTTTAAAATAGGGTTCCGTAAGATATTTGGGTTTTTCGGCCACAAGGTGTAAAAAATCAACCAGAAAAGTTACTTATTTTGCGTACGATGACTAAACTATAAAAGATAGAACCATAAAATGTTCTAATTAATTGTTGATCTTATAAATATCTACAAAAAAGACCGCGACACACTATATCTATTTATGTCGAGTGTTTATGATGACTGCGTCGTCGATGTTAGTGTCGGTGTCTGTGAATAGACCTGGGAATCATGTTGCTGACCGTGTCTTTCCTGAGTAGGCTTTTTGCAGCGGTAACCGACATTCACGCGGGCGGAGCCGCGGGCGCCCGCTAGTCTGATAATAAAATAACATGCATAGGTACTACTACATTAATTACTTCCGAATGAATTATCGTTTTTAATCAGAACATAAACCGTCAAGACCTATTGATTAAAGTCTAGGTATTCAATTACATAGCTCCTAATTTTAATTTGGAACACAATTAGGTACGTACCCACTGTGAGAAAACTAATTAAGATAATCGTAAGTAAATCTCGGCTGCGTAATTGTTGGCCAACAGCTTTCATCCTCAAGGACGCCATTTACATTTCTCGTGGGATCTGTTACAATAGAAAACAAGTTTATCAATTAAAATCCTAGTATCAAATAATAATACAAATCCTGCCGGGGTCGTGGGACTAACCAGCTACCGTGACAACGGAACGTAAAGGGCTATTGAAGAACACCGTGGATTTTAGTCAGTACAAGTCTGACAGTCCTTCCTGCCCTGCTCTGGAAGGGATTACCACGATAAAAAAAGTATGTAATAATAAAAGTTTATTTTAGTTGTTTATTTGTCTATAAATTACTAGAACGATTTGGCAAACGTAAGGTGAGATGGGACGCCCTCAGGCAAGGTGAAGTGATGACCTTCACAAGGTGGCCGATAACAGCTGATCGAGAGTATTCGGTGATCGAGTGAAATGGCATGCGATTTGAGACGCCTATATCCTGGTGATACTTCTATGGTTAATTTTGTTTTAAGCCAGTATAAAAAAAAGCAATTAAAATTCATCTAATCTAAATAATGTTACAAATGCGAGAGTTTGGTATGTACAGACGGATGTTTATTAGACGTGATTCGTCAAGAACGGTTAAACGGCTCATGATCTTTATATAATAAGCGATAGTTTTGAATAACACTTATGGACACGTTTATGCTTTACCCGCGTGTTGTTCAGTAACTATCCGACTGGCTCCTACTACCGAGTGTTGATCCATGCTACAAACTGTAAGCCAAATTTCATCTTAATCCTTGCAGGAGATTGTAATCTAGATTTTTACTAAGAAGTAGATCCTTTCACACATCTTTTCATCCACCCATCCATACATTGTCCCAAATTTTGGCATTTTTATAATAGTAGTAAAATATAACTAGCCTGTAAATATTCTACGTATAGAACAAGAGAGTTTAGAAGGGTATGTCAAGCCGAATGCCTTGAAGCGCTCGTCTGAAGACCTCGTACATAATCCTTGTGTCTTGGCAATTATAATCCTTCGAAATTAAACAAAACACATCCGTTGAAATTAGACACGCATTTGTGGGGAATTAAAACAAACGTTTCCTCCCGGTCGGGTACGTGAGTTTTCGTTTAAAGAGGGTGATTAGAGCACACGTCGCGCTCAAATTGCGAGAGACGCCGCCGCACGCACCTCCCAGACAACTGCGCCACTTCAAATTACTTGGATGCTGTTCCCAGCGCAAACAATTTATCTCAAACGAGGCAACCCTGCGAAATGGCATGCTCACATAAATTTTCATAGCCCACTAAACAAAAGTGGGACTTCTAAAAGTAACTTCCACTGATACATCGGTTGATAAAAAAAATCAACAGTTTTTACAATTCCAATGACCTGAATAAAGGCAGATCGCAAAAACTTTTCACATAAAATGCTGCAATTCTATTGTCGTTGGAGAGGCAAATTTGAAATTGAAAATAGCAGTCGGAGCTGCAGCGCTCTAACCGTTTATTTAGGAGCGTCTACTCCGCTTTGTTCTAATGTAGCCACGGGATGCAGGTGAAACTTTCATAATTTACTACGGCACCGCTGACCTTCGGCTTTGTTGCTGTTACCAAATTCATTACAAACTTTTATAAATGTACAAGTTCTACCGCAACATCTAAAGCACTAAAGTAACCCCAGCTGTGCGACAGTCCACCTCAAGCTAAAGTTCCACCTATTAGCTTGCTTATAGCTAATATCTCGACGAGCCATTCAAGACTGAAAGTGCTATGTACCATCATGTACAAACTTCTGAAACCGCCGCATGCAATTCCTTTTTATTTTTCAGCCAACTGAAGCTGCAAAAGCGAAGTTATTCGGAAAATTGGGCCAGTTGCAACGTATGATCCGAATTCCGATTATTGCAACGTAAAAACCGACGCTGTGGCCCGAAAAAGGAGTATTAGCGGTGGCACAACATGCTTGTTTACTTATGTAGATAACTACGTCTGTGAGACATTGTTTTCCCTACGTGCTCGCTGGAAGTAGGACGGTGGCCAATATTCGCATCACGGCAGAAACGCACCCGTTAGTTGGCCCGTTTTGTTCACTATTCAGCAATCTCAACATTAACTTTTACGTGTACACAGAAAATACCCTTATGACGTGGGTAGATGAATCGAGTTTTGTGTACACATATTTGTTTAGTCGAGTCCTGATGTTTTTGCACTCAGGCAGGAAACACGCTTCACATTGACTAGCGCTAACAAACACCTCTATTATAAGATAAGCTAGAAGCTTAGCCAAATGGCAAAGGGATGCAATAATAAAGTAGCATTTTTACGCTACTTGATTAGCTCTGGCAACACTGTTGCTGTTCCTAGTATAGCGTTGAAGTCTGGTATTTGGTCTGTTTTCGGTTCAATACAGTTGGATAGTTTAAAATGTTCTTTAGTGTTGCAGCTTGCAGACTCAGCTAAATGGGATGCTTTGCTCATAGTGACAGCTAACCATTTGAAACCACCGCTATCTTCTGTGCGAACTTAATAATGGATATGAAGGATGTTAGTGAACGGTTTCATAATTTATGACCATCTATAATACTTAATATACATTGCAGGTACTATAATTAATGGACACGAGGCATGATAAGTGTAATTTCGTATTATCTACAACTATGTGTACCAACAGCTACGTGTATTTTTTATTCATCGTAAAAACCACAAGTATAAAATAAAATAAACCGACACCTTAAAAGGATACTATATAAACATACAAGAGGCGATAGAGTGGCTATCGCCTCTGGTGTATATGTTTATATCGTAAGTGTACTTTAAACTTTCGATCGGGGTATCGGGTTGCAGTAAATGTGCTATACTGGTCAAAGTAGTTACCATTCTAATAGTTTACTGAGAGTGGAGTGATTAAAGTATGAAATTCATGGTTGTATTGCACAAGTGTAGCATAGCTAATAATCCCCAAAGGGTAAGACAGGAGACCGTACAGTCAGCTTCAGAGAAATCTCAGCCCCTTAGTGATGTCACTACCATAAGGGGTGAGCTTTCTCTGAAGTTTACCATACATAATAGTGCACTGTTCACTAATTAGATCATCTCAAAATGAATGATGTAACAAAGGTTCTGTAATTATTTTGGCGTTCTAAAAAGCCGCCCGTTCTTCTACATAGAGATCTACTACCGTAACTGCGTCGGAAACCACGGATTTCGTGTTTAAAAATTAGACACCCTTATCCCAGGTCCGTCTGTGGCGGTACTTAGTTAATGATGATGATATACAAATGAATGTTGAACATAAAACGATTAAGCTTGAAACAGTGACGAAGAATAGAAAACCATTAGTAAAACCAGTAATGTTTTTTTTTTCTCATTTCATTCCTAGATTGTGCTGAACATAAAAATTTCGTGGAGGGGGTTAGTGAACAGTTACAGTAAGTGGCTCGTTAATATTCCCGGGGCAGAGCGCGATAGTATTCATGTGAGCGTAGAGTTGGGGCCTCGAAATTAGCTGCGAAACATTAGCAACGGTTTTAACGGACGAGGTGAAGTGTTCCGCAGAATCTATATCCATACTAATATTATAAAGCAGAAGAGTTTGTTTGTTTGGTTGTACGCGTTAAATCTCAGGAATCACTGGTTCGAATTGAAGAAATATTTTTGTGTTGGACAGTCTGCTTATCGAGGAAGGCTTATAGGCTTTAGCATCATGCTAGGACCAATAGTAACTGAACAGCGGTGATGGAACCACGGGGAACAGCTAGTTATAATATAGAGGCCAGTTCTGTTCAAATCTCCAGCTTTTGAAAGACGCCTCGCAGTGAGTCAATATCGGATTGTCTTTGCCTTGTTAGATTCTAAACATTTCGGCAAATCTATTTAATGTCAGTACGAAATTTCAACATTTTCTGGTTTCTGCACAACTCCCTTCATTACCTGGCGTTTGCTCCCCTTTCCTTGTTATAAAATGGGTTAAGTTACAAAGGGCAATGACCTATCTTGAAGTGAGGTAACTGAAAAATCGCTTCGAAACATCAGGTGACCTACGGTGTCTTAAAGCGGTAGTAATTCCACTGTGGGAACGAGATGGCGCTAGACGACTTGATGTATAGCTCTGTTTCTTTCCCACACTGGAATTACTTCTGCAATAAGACGTCATAATTATAAACCCTGCAGGCTACCTTACAAAACTAAACAACGTACGGAACCTTAAAATTACGAACTTTCTTTCTGAATTTGTGATATAAAATGCAGTTATAATGGTTTAGTATATTATCTAGAGTGATTGATCACAATTTAATTAATTTAATCTTTTTTTTTTAATACATGCTGGTGGGCAGATTGCACGTTGCAAGGTTATCAGATATGCATTTTTGAATAGCACGTGACTCCTACAATGATACCTAGAATCTTATGGGATCGTATCAGAATTGCGATCAGTTTTCGATTAAAGGAAAAATCCTCGCACGTGTAGTTTAGCACGTTTATGGACTTAATAAAAAGTCTTTTATTAAGTAACATCACCAGAATGTGCGGACATTTTTTTTATCGATGTTAACTCATTAAATGTGTCCTCCCACCCTTCTGTCAGACTCGCACTGACTAAAATTCATGTCCTTCAATAGCCATTTACGTTCTAAGGTCACGGGTACCTGCTGGGACAGTCTCGCGATCCCGGCAGGCCAGATTAGACACGACGTGCAGTCGACCTGGCCATGATCCCTGATCGGACGGCAAGTCACACATTACTGGCCGTCCGCATGCCAGCGCAAACGTCCTGGAATACGGGCGTACGACACAGGTTCTTGAGGATGTAAAGCACACTTGTTCAAATCTAGCGAATACTCGCGACGATTAGGTTTTCGCAGCGATTAGTCGCATTGTGTGACTGAAGCTTTAGACAACCGGTAGTTACTTTACTGTTGCGACTGGTACTCCTGGAAAAGGCTTTTAAATTGCACGTTCAATCAGAAATCCGTTTTCATTGAAATGATGATGATGGTAAACAATAAAGCCTTTGTCAAACAGACTGGCGTGACGAATGCGAAGCGAGGCGTTTTTATTTGTAATATATGGAATTGTTTGAATCCAGTCACATAGAAAAGCGAAAGCGATCCGATAGCGTGACAGAACTATCGGACTGACGTCTCGCTTCGGTTCGGTATCGCTTCGGAAACGCTTCGCTTTCGCAAAGGCATTAAACACTGCGACTTCGTTAAAATAACAACCTTGTCACCCAGTGACAATAATGGACGTATACCAGCGACCTTAGTGTTTCTAGTTGACTACGGAAGAGCACTCGCGTATTTAATGGCCTTAAGTTCAAGTGCACTACTTAACGCCGTCGCCTTGCCACCTCGCCGCGGCCGCCGGTAGCATTCACTTCATTTTAAACGGTACACCTAACTTAGCGGTAACGTAAATAAAACTTAATTAAAATATTTATGTTTTCTTCCACAAAGTTAACTAGTTTATTACCGGTGGTGAGGAAACTGTTAGTAGCTACCTAAGTTTAGTTTCCCGTGCATAATGGTAATTTTATGGCCTCCACAAGTCATGTTACTATCATTATTTTTATGAGAAGGGTTATATGTTTAGCTTGTACGAGTATATATGTGTAAGTATCTTTTCTATATATATATGATTTTCTGATTCAAGATACAACTGAATTACAGAGAACAGAAAAGTTCTGTGTTAGTTCCATTTGCACTGAAACAAAGGTACCTGAAGTTTCGACTGAACTTCAAATTAAATTGAAATAGTCATTTAGGTCCTTGCCATTCATTGAATACATATTAATCTCTATTCGATAGTAGAACCATAATTAATGAAACAGTATTAATTTATTCAAAGCTGTTATAACTATTTTATTAGCAAATGAAAATGGTAGGTATTGATAGTTTTGATTCACAAAAAAAAAAAATATCCGCCAATCCAATTGAAACCAATCAACCAATCTGAAATCTCTAATCCTAGGAGATGTTCCTCTTCTTTTACCCGAACTTACCCGAACGCGCGTTACGTAGCCCAGCAGCTGAGTCACCTTAAATACACAAAAAAAAAAATTGCAGCGACTTCGATCTCGTTGAAAGTCTTATAAAAAAACGGTGTGGAATTTCCACTAAAATAGACTCTCTGGTTCAAAAACATCACTAGTAGAAGAAAAATAAAGCAATCAAATGTCATCAACCTCACAGGAAACATAGCTGAACTACTTTTTATCATAGTCTAATACAAATAAACTAACCAAGGTAAACTCAGTTTATTTAAGTGGTAAAATATTAACAAGATTTCGTTAACAAGTTACACTGTTATGCTTCAAACCAGGATGTATAATGAAACTACAGTATTTATAACAGCGAGAACTGTTACATTAAAACAGTTTGCTTTGTCCAAACTTGAAATTGAATTAAGTTTGTTCTGGCCGTTAATTTAAACTTAAACATAATTTCATATTGAGTTGTGGGCAAACTGTGCTATGTTCAATAAACAGAACAACGTAAAACTTCGTTGAACCTGCCTTAAGATAACAAGAAGAGGCGAAACTCATTAAAGTTTTATGTTCGATCCCTATTCCGCGCATCCGCCTCTGTTGATCTTTCTCAGCCACTTCAGGAGCTAATTATTTCTAATAGTTAATTATCAAAACTGCTAAGAATGTCTTCTTGAGATTTCGATGTGTCCATCGAGCACGAGCGCACCTGAATTATTATATATATATATTAGATTTATAATAAATTATTTAGTTCATTAGAAGAGCTGCTTTGATACTTGTGCGTTTGAATTTTTACGAAAATTTTGGAATGCTGTTTGTAAAGAAAGTCAACGTCAATAGATAAAAAGAGAATCAGCTCACACAAACACCTGTTATTTTTTAATCTACTGCAGTATATTTATCAGTGATCCTAAAAAACACGATCAGCTTAAGATTATAATGACGTGTGTCGTCCCAGATTATGATAATTAGCGGCTACCCTCACATTGATAGCGCGTGACCGTGTTGATGAAAGAATGTATGATTCAGCAAATATTGTAAAACTTGCCTTTCTAATCTTTGAGTGAGTGAATATCAAGTTTCATACCTTACTTTAAAATAAAAATAAACGTTAACCCACACAGGAATTTTGGAACACACATGCACAACAACCCAGACCCGGAACAATTAATTGTAGGACATACAAATATTTGTTCCGTGCGGGGTTCGAACCCGCGACATGCTGCGTACCAGTCGAGCGCTCAGCCACAACGGCAACCGTGTCTTCGTACTTAGTTCCTCCTCACATATAAAAATCAAGGGAACTTATGTCCATAAGCCTCCCAAACAATGGCAATGTTTGTGAATAAGTACAGTTGTGCACCCCATAAACAGTGTTGCTGTTTATCTGTACGAATACTCATGGCCCGTCACGTCTTTAGTCTAAGCGGTGAGCAGTGCGGGCGGCGGAGCGTTGTGCAATTGTGCATGCCACGTACCCAGAGTAGCGATTGGCGGCAGCTGCCGAACTCCCCATTCTAGCACCGCTGTCTGAACCGCATTGAATAATTTTTTTAAATAATACTTGGGGTGTGATCTAAAATCGATATTGAAGCCAAAAATATAGTTTTTTTTGATTTTTTGTCTGTTTGTATGTCCCGGATAAACTGAAAAAGTACTGCATAGATTTACTTCAAATTTGGCACGAATATTATTAAGAAGTCGGGTCAACATATAGGCTACAAATTATTACGCTATCACCTACGGGGAACGAGCAGTGAACCTTTATATCTTCAACGCATTCACGCAGACGACGTCGCGGGCAGCAGCTAGCACCTTATACTTTTATTCCTGCCGCTCCACGCGCGTGTTGCTGTAGGGAGTTACAACGGTCGAATTTAAATTATCATGTATGTGCGAAAATATAGATTCATAAAGTTTGTTATACCATTATTTGTGTTCGCATAATTCCAAGTAGAACACCTAAAACTGTTTCGAGAAAACATTTAGGCCAGTTTCTAAACAATCAAAGTTTTTAAAAAACTGATTCTCAATGTCCTCATTCATATTTTGACATGCAGACAAACATACGTATGTTTTGAATTCTCGCTGTAATAGCGTACAACAGATTAGAATTTTGATAACAATTAAATTTATTACCGAACCGACCCTTTTTGGTTACCTTAATCGACGTTCCCGTCGCCTATAATCTGATATATCATCGAAAATGCGGCGGTTTTCATGTTCCAAGGACGCATACATTAAGAAAATGTTGGTTGGCAGAAACTGCAGAACACAGGTACAGTCCTTTTTTGTTTTTTTGGTTTGGATATCTTCAAATGGGCTCTCCAGTTAGGATGGAGAGGAATGGTCTGTCAGAGTGGTGCTGTCTAAAATACCACTCTTATCCTTCAATTACCGTTTGTATTCCAGGGTCATGGTAGCCTGGTCGCGGGACTGTTTCATCAGGCTACCGCTACCCTAGAACAAAAAGGGCTATTTAAGCACACCGTGGATTTTAACCAGTGACGGTTGACTGGTGACAGTCCCTCCCGTCCCTGTTTGAGAACTCATTTGATGATTTTACCAGAAAACAATAATATACCGATCGATTTTATATTGTTAATTTTTATTTATTCAACATTAATTCAGGCGATTCATGGTAAAAAAAGGTCACGGTTAGGAAAAATGGAAGTAGTTTGGCCTGCTGTGAGTGCCCCATCAGATTGCTGACACCCCTTTGAGGCGCGCATGTTCGTTGTTCCTGATCAGACGGCGAACCACACATTACTCGCCGTCTGCATGCCAGCCTTCAGCAGGAGTGTACGACTAAACGCCGATAGACTGAACACCGACAAGACTTTACTTCGCCGGCAGAACTCTTATTTCATTGTTATGATGTTACATTTTAAGATACTGAATATTATAATATTGTAATTGATGACCACCTTTTTTTTTACGTGGTAAAATCATCAAATGAGTCCTCCCACCCAGGGCAGAGCGGGAGGGACTATCAGACTCGTACTAACTAAAATCCACGATGTCCTTCAATAACCCGTTATGTTCCGGGGTCACGGTAATTCGTAATGTTCCGCGACCCCGGCATTGACCCTCATTTCAACGTGAAATGTCGTTTTGATATTGACAGTTTTTTTAGACAAATGTAAGTACAACAGATGTTTATCTTTCTTGTGGTAAGACAGTAAAATTCTAATAGTAATTATTTTTTAGTGTAAATGCTTAAATTGTGTAAGTTATGTGTAAATTCAGACAGGAATTATTTGTTTACTAGCTTCCGCCCGCGACTCCGTCCGCGCGGATGTCGGTCTTCGCGTGGATGGTTTATTTCCCCATTTTGAGTAACTCTGACAATGACATCTTATAAATATTACGGCGCTGAATCCACTGCGGGTAATGCAACGTGTGTTCGCGGTTCTACAGAACAACGTCTATGAATAAAACTGAAAAATAAGATTTTTTTTTTCTACGTATTTTTCGAGGATAAAAAGTATCCTATGTTATGCCCAGGATAATAAGGAATAATTATACCAAGTTTCATCGAAATCGAACCGTTAGTTTTCACGTGATGCCTGCACAAACAGACAGACAGACAGACAAAAAATTTTTTAATCATATATTTGGGTTTGGTATCGATCCAGCAACACCCCCCGCTATTTATTTTTTCAATATTTTCAATGTACAGAATTGACCCTTCTACAGATTTATTATAGTATATTATATTATTTGTTTATGAATAAATGACTATGAATATGTAATTATGTATACAGACGTGTGGCAAGACACGTAGGTATTTTGAATTAAACATATTTACTAACCATTCACAGACATAAATACGATAGTAAATACATAGATATAAATCATTCATCAAAGGCGTCAATTATAATGATTAAGATCGCTATTTCGTTTTGATATACTTAGGAAGCTATTGATCTAAATACCTACAAAATTAAACAATAATTATGAAAAAAAAAATGTTCAATCAGTAGGTATTTTTTCTAATGACATAATCTGATTTAGACATAAATTTATTATTATATGTTGTAATGATTGTATTAACATAGAGCTGACTGACGCCCTATATTAATAACCTATCTACCGTCAAAGAAAACAGATTCTGATTTGGATTGATCCAAATCTCGATCTGTTTTCTTTGACAACTGTTGCTGGTTGGAAATCTTTTAGGCTCGGACAGGCAACTTCGGTCGTTGATTAGACAAAGATGAAGATCAAGATAGCAACAAAGACACAATATTGATTATGCTGCGCTAGACGTAAGATGCCAATAAATTAAACAAATGATGATACACTTTTATTAAAGTTTTATATATTTATATGCAATAACGCCTGCGTCGCGTTTGCAAAAATCTTAGATTTTTGAGGAAAGAAAAATTCGAATTCGGAATCGAACCCGACTCGAAGATTCAGCTTCAAAATGAGTGGTTGCGATGGCTTAATTGGTAAGGCGTCTGGAGTACTTGTACAGAGGACGTCGGTTTGACTCCCACTTGCAGCTGAATTTTTCTTTCCGCAAAAATCTTTAAATTTTTATTGTCTTTTTATGGACATTTTCTTTAAGATTTATTTCTCGCTATATCAATTGTCTTGCTACATCAACGGAGGAATACTGAAAGTCTACGCAGTAGATACCTTCAAAAATTGCAGAATATCATGATGAAAACTGATTCAGAATACAACAAAAATAATCACTAAAATGAAACCTGTTCATTATTATTTAACGAAGTTAAATCTGTGAAACTAGCTGATGATTACACAAACATTGCTTTATCATTGTTGTTGTAATTCAAAATGAGCCATGTCCACTAATTAATCTATTGCTTATTATATTGTATTGTATTTAACACAAATTTATTCAAATTTGGGTACAATTTCGGATTTAGCCTGCTTTTTATAAAGGCTTCATTTTTCCAAATCCCGAAGGCTGAAATCCCCGCTTGACACTTGACTGACGGGAGACAAAAAATGCTGCATACACCATATTTCTGTTGGTTTTGCAAACTCTACTCTTTGTTTGGTCAAAGAATAAGCATTGCCATTCAACGTGGCAATGCTGCCAGTCTTCTGGGCACGTTTCCAGATGACAGCGATGCGGAGGAGTACTTTAATTTTGTGTTTTCTTTTTTTTATAATATTTTTAGTTTGAATTTAGTATCTTGATGTAAATATGTAGTTCATAATATTTGTAAATTTTTGGTTTCAGTTATGTATATTATTTAAAAAAATGTTAAATAAATAAAAAAACTCTTTGTTTATATACATATACTAACTACTTGTAAGAAATAACACAATTCCAAATCATACAGAAGATATTGCTATCATTTTTATAACGCTCCGAATAAAGTTATCTTTGAAATTTTATAACGCAATCACTGTAGATAAAAAGTGATGAGTGGAACATATATAAACGCTTTCCACTGATCAATTATTTATTAATGGGAGACCTACTACTAGGACCGACCCTGCTGAATAAATAATTTTGTATATTAATTGTGAAAGAACATAGTAATAAAAACTCTTAAAATTAAAACTTATTTCTAACTAAAAACAGTCCTGTGCTTATTTACGTTAAGTCAGTTCTACAATCAAGTTTAAAAAATGGATTCTCAAATATCATTGATCACAATGACCGATCATCATGCGAAGACAAGAATGACGAACCGAGTGGAGCGCTTCAGAAGGACTGCTGCTGAGCGGTATGGCATCAAAGAAAAAGATGTCCACATCGGCCATATTGCCTTGGAGGGCATGCTCGATGCCCCAGATATGATCTGTCAGGTATGTGCTTAAGTTTTTGAAACTATGCTATGTTATTTTTTTTAAGGTTTCGTACCTAAAGCGTAGAACAGGAACCTTTTACAAAGACTCCGCTGTCAGTCTGTCTGTGTGACTGTTCGTCTGTCACTAGGCGGTATCTTATGAACCTTGACAAATAGTTGAAATTTTCACAGATGATGTATTTATGTATATAACGGCACTATAACAACAAATAGGTACTAAAAAAATATTGATTGTAATGAAGAGAGTAAAAACTACTAAATTGATTAAAAAAAAACAATTTTTTATGGTTTAAAAATATTTAAACTTCAGAAAAATTTCAATAAACTTGTTTTTGGAAATTTTCTGTTTCAAAGTAAATTAATTGTTTATGTTTTACAATTATACCTGTCTAGACATTTTCAAAATATATAATATTTACATAAATAATTATCTATTATATACTACTCAAAACAAAATAAGGGCCACCTGATTTTTATCGAATTATTAACCTCTCGGGCGCGTTACGTACACCCGGGTGTACATAAGCGTAAACGCCACAGCGCCTTACGTATACACGTCTGTACATAACAGACAGTCGCTCATTGGACGTTGATTTTTATCATTTTCAATTATAAATCGCCCGAGAGGTTAAATAATATTAAAATGCTATTGGTTATAATGACTAAATCTGAATTATATTAACGATTTTAGATGGAAATGCACAAACATTAAGTTTGTATTCCAATAAATCGTTAAGATAAGCGAAATTGAATGAAAAGTGAAGAATTGCAGGAATGTTTCAAGTATCATAAAAAACCGAAAAAATAAAATCTTCAATGTTAAAAAGTGTTATTAAAAGATTCTCTTTTAACTATGTGTAATTTTATTGGAGGTGCAATGGTCTTACCGCGACCCAAGGCAAGCTGCAAGTACTAGATGAAATTTTAAAAGTAAAACTAATAACACGAAAGCCAAGTGCTGTGGAATGAGTGAGTAAAGAATACGTGTTCACATACATAGTTTAGTCTGCGACTCTCACGTAGTAACGTGAACTATTTGTTCATTTGACAGAGAGCTCACAGTATCGACCGTTTAAATAGGTTTGCTTCCAAATAACTATGCCGTCTAAACTAAGGTCTTTTCTTAGGTTATTTGTTCGTGCGTCTATGAATTCCATTATAATAAAGGTCAATGGCCTAAATTAATTACTAACTTATTCAAATTATCACTACCGATGCCAATCAACAGGCCCTATCGACACTCTAAATGTTATTCAATAATTAATTTTCTAAAACAAAATTAGTACCTACAAATTACTTTTCCTAATCAAACAATAAAAAAACTCTAATTAATTATTCTTCGACAGAAAAATCTAACAAACTTTTTAATAGCCAATTTTTTTAGCAATGTAATCATCACAATTCAGTAAATTCCGAAATGTTTGGAAAATATTCCGCAAAAAAATATATTACGTTTGCAACAATGGTTTATTTGCCTAGATTTGTGCTGAACGAATCAGTAAAACACAGAAGGAAATTACAAATAGGAGTTTTTTTTTAGCAAAACGTTTTTATTCTTATAGATTGATTTCACAACTGCAGAAGAGGAGACTAACAAATCCGTGGCAAGGCGCACGTGCCGCCTCGCCAGCGCGATGGTCAACTCAGGCTTAAAGCCTGGAGACCCCGTCATCATCATGGGTCTCAACCATATGGACATTTGCATCCCATACTTCGCCTGCCACTTCGGAGGATACCCCATGTGCGCTATTGATCCCAGCGTTGGACAAAGTAAGTCAAATATTATAAACTTAAAATCTACGAGAAATAAATCAATCAAAATATATAATAATCTATACATCTCTTGCGATTTAACAACCAATTATAACTTTATTAATTTCCAATTTAACTTGGCTTTCAGACGATCTAACAAGATTATTCCCTTACATCTTCCCGAAAATCGTCTTCTGCCAGAAAGCTTGTGAAGAGAAAGTCAAGGAAGCTTTTAGAGCGAACAATCAGGAGGGAAAAATTGTCATATTTGACGAAAAACAGTCAGATATGGAAGCATTCGTGAAAAAACACAACGGAACACAAGTTAATTACAGGTAAAGAACTATCTAGAAACATTATTTTAATAACGTGGCTCATTTAATTAATATCTGCTTGAAAACTAGTTTTGTAACGCGTGAAATAATTCCTAAATATCTATCTACGTTTATCTGTTTACTCATGATTACATTAACACAAAAAATTAAAGCCATTCATGAGTGTTGTGTCACGAATAGTTGATATTATTATTTGATAAGGCCGAGAATGAGATGCTATCAATTTTACTCAAAGGATTGCGGGCAAAATGCCACCTTCAGCGGTGGAAATTGGGAAGGTAGGTCTTCGCCCTGCAGTTCATGTGTGGGATACATCAGGCCCCTGATAAAAATAATAAAGGATATCGTAATGAAATCAAAACAAATCTGTCTTTAGCATCTTTTTTTTTTACGTGGTAAAATCTTCACATGAGTCCTCCCACCCAGGGCAGAGCGGGAGGGACTGTCAGACTTGACTGACTAAATCCACGGTGTCCTTCAATAGCCCTTTACGTACCGGGTCACGGTAATTCGTGAGTCCCGCGACCCCGGCAGGCTTTGGCCCTCTACAGGGGCCCCGTCACTATGCTGACACTCCTTGAGGCGCGCGTGGAACACAACGCGCCGTCGAACCGGGCATGGTCCATGGTCGGACAGCGAGTCGCCCGTCTTTAGCATCTTAGAATAAATAGCCAGTATTAACTTATAATGTTTTCAGACCAGCACTATTCAACCACTCTCAAACTACTGCATGGCTGATGCTGACCAGTGGAACTACAGGCTTGCCAAAAGTTGCTGTTATTCCTTTCGACACATTACTCAATGGAATTATCAGTTGGTGGTGAGTAAAATAAATATTACAAAAAAAAAACGAAATTGGTTAACACCTGCTATCTCATATGACGAACTAGCTGTTCCCGTGGTTTTACCTGCTGCTCGGCTCTTATTGGTCGTAGCGTGAAGTTTTATACACTATGGCCTTCCTTATTAACATGGAGTATCGAACACAAAAATATTTTTTCAATTAGAACCTGTAGTTCCTGGGATTAGCGCGTTCAACCGAATAAACTCTTCAGCTTTATAATATTAGTACAGATATAGGATGTATCACTCGCTTAAGCCTTTGTCAAACAGACTGGCGTGGCGAATGCGAAGCGTGACGTTTTTATTTGTAATGTATGGAATTTTCTTAATCCAGTCACATAGAAAAGCGAAAGCGATCCGATAGCGTGACAGAACTATCGGATTGACGTCTCGCTTCGGTTCGGTATCGCTTCCGACTCGCGCGTCTGTTTGACAAAGGCATTATCGTTGCATAATATCAGATTTTTATGGAACTTAAAACAAGACTGATAAGGTGAAAGCAGTAAATCCTTAACTAATAAATATAAATCACAATCCTCGGCTTTGTCATCTGACTGGCCGATTAGTTTGGATGAGGTGGATTCCAATGGTCTCGGCATTAGCAATTGAATCATTAATTTGCTAAGCAATCATAATTCAAAATATCATGCCAAATGTAAATGTCATTACAGCGATATTATGATTCCTTTGTAAGGATCGTCCATTAAAAGGAGTGAAGATTTCCAACCTCTATCAATTTTAAACTTATGACAGTTTTTTTTCACGTGGTATAATCATCAAATGTCCCCCCAGACAGGGCAGAGCGGGAGGGACCGCAGACTCGTACTGACTAAAATCCAACGGTGTCCTTCAATAGCCTTTTACGTTCCGGGGTCACGGTTATTCGTACAGTCCCGCGACCAACTCATGACAGTTACGCGTTTTGCTATAAACCTACATTGTATATTGAATGCGTTGCTTTCTTCAACGTCAATATACACGCCCCCAGGGATGTTTAGATATCTTGTGCTTCAATTCTGGTTTAAGACCGACCACAGTCTTGCATCGGTATTCTAAATCAATAACCAATCAATTAATTACAAGTAGATGCCCTCGGAACTTCGCTACACTGAACATGCTCCCAAACTTATTGCAAGTTATGTAGTTCGCAACATCGCATATCGGTAAATAATAAATTAATGGTATTAGTTGAAGTTATGTTCAAACTAAATGGTTGGGGCTTGCCGCAGTTCAAGTAAATAGAACATTTATCATCGGCTCCAATAAAGTTTCCAGATCCCCGTAAGCATGGTATTAAAACTTAACGCTTTTCACGTTGCAACTATTTTAAAAACCTGTTTATAAACCTAGAAACAACTTTGACGAAGGCTAAAGAGACATAGACAATAATATTTGTAACGTCAACTTAATTTCCTTGTGCAGGGATCCGTTCCCAGCTAGTTGTGACGTCATCATGGCCATGGCGACCCTCCAGTGGGTCTCATCGCTCTTATACTTCATATCTGGCCCCTTGAAAGGCTCCACAAGGGTCCAATCATCAGGCCCCCTAACACCCATGAAGATCGTCGAAATTATCAACAAATACAAGGTAATTATACGATAACAACAATAACCGATAACATACATATAGATCTAAGCAACGGACATGTTGCTACTGTGATATTTACCTACTCGATATTAATGCTTTTGATATTATTTCAGCCCAACACGACAGCATTTACGCCATTTTTATTAGGTCATTTTATGAATGTAGCTGAGAAAACTTGTGACTTATCGTGCTTCAAATACATTCTTATTGGCGGCAGTGCTATGGAGAAGCCATTACTAGACAGATTTAAAGTAAGTATAATATTCACATTATGTTACCCTAGATAGGTCCATTGAAGACTGTAAGGAGAGGATCGATGTTCTTTTTTGACCTAATTTTATAAACTCGTCGGGTTTCCTAGCTTTATATTTTCCGAGGAGAAATCTGCAGCGTATCTCTATGAACTCTGAATATATTTATTTAAAGTAAAGGAAACACATTTAAGATTTATAATACTAAAGAGTTACCAAGCTATCTTTATAATAAATAATAAATGAATAAATTAATATTCCACAACTTATCTTACTTATCTTTATATCTATTGCTTTCACAACCAAATCACATCAACATCTTTACGCATATAATTCTCGTTTCTATATAAACGTGTTATTTTTTTGCAGACTATGTGTGGCGCATTCATGTATCTGGCTTATGGAATGACTGAATTATTGGCTCCTATCTTTGATTTCGATGAAGATACTCCATTTGGTTCAACTGGTAAACCACAATCTCGATATGCTTTCAGGGTATGTATATTTATACTTACACATGATTACTTTTTAAAACCTATTCTCAGGCGTAATGATTATTCTCGAAAACACTAATTATCACGGTTACGAAAAAATAAATAGTAACAAAATCTAATACGTTTGTTGATAACGATGATTATTACTTTTGGAAGTTTTTACTGATAAACGAACTTGCCCCACTGATAAGCTAATTACCTAGTTTTAGTAAAAATTTGGGATTTATTATTTACGAATCATTTGTTTATGTTAATATTAATAATTTTACTTGTAGCTCGTGGATGACGATGGTAACACGGTGAAAGGGATTCACAAAAAAGGCGAATTGTGGGTTAAAGGAGGCTCTTTCTTCAAGGTAAATATTTAATAGGGACAACATTTTTATTTATGTAACCTTCACTTACAGGATCGCCGCCTTGCTTTAATGTAATACTGACTATACAAGGTGTGCCCTACAAAATACTTTCATGACGTCATAGAACTTAAATGACAATAATCGCTACGGCTGACACAATTAGTATAAGGAGACCAGCTATCCTTATGTAAAGCTTTAAATCCTTAGGAAAAGTTATACATTTGTTGGGCGCTTTTTATGTTACATTTGGGATACGTACATACTTACCTCGTATAAGAAAATATCCGATAATTCAACCTAAAAATATCATCCAGTTAGTAACGTAAAATGTTTGAGAACGATTCAAAGAATCTCAATCTCTTAAAAGGTAAACCGTTACTAAATCCGTGGGCCGCGGACGATAATGCCCTAAGGATGAACACACATTCATAATTTACCTGTGCGCTAATACCGCTTCGGCCCCGACTTACACCGTAACTCAATAAAGTATTCTGAATATTATAGCTGGTGTACCTACCCCGGTTTATTGCATTTTTAAAGTAACAGTTTGCCTCTGTTTTGGTTAATATAAGCTGCAAAGACAATACTTTTCTTTTTCAAATAGTGTACGGATAGTTTCATTAGTTTTCGAGCAAAGAATAAACATAATTCTATCAATACTTTAAGGCTAATTTTACAAGTGAACGTGTTCAGAAAACCTAAACCGAGTTCAAGTGTTCCATAGTACATTGTTCACCAAGAGGAGAAAGTGACCGATTACCGTCAAGGGTGTCGTTTGAATCCCGAGCCGCAGGCGAGGGCTTTAAAACACCCGAGATCGGAAATCGCACTTTCTCACGAGTGATACATAGTGCTTTATACTACACCTGTGTGGAAAGTACCTTGATACGAGGAGAAAACGCATCTGAGCGGGAGAGAAAGCGTTTTCTCCCCGCATATTTGTTCGATATGCAATGACGTACTTTCTACCGTAAATTTGATAAAGTATCAAGGTACTTTCCACGCAGGTGTAGTATAAAATAAATAATCACACTGACATTTATTAAGCTGGATTCCATTTTTAAATCCACGGTTTCATTGGTCATTCTTCATCGTTACAACCTTACTCCATCCAATAACAGGTATAAGCTTCATCCTTTTTATGTCATATTTCGGCCAGATTTTACCCGCGATCTTCTGAATATCGTCCTGGTATTTACTATTAGAAATAGCGATAATCTTTTGATTAAGTTGTTTTTGGTTCATTTTATTTATTCTTCATTGAATTTCCAGGGTTACTTAAATAATCCCGAGGAGACGAAGACCATGTTGACAGATGATGGGTGGTTCAAGACCGGAGACATATTCTACAAAGACGAGCAAGATTATTACTACTTCGTAGAGCGCAAGAGACTTTTAATTAAGCACTACGGTTTTCTGGTGAGTGGAAAAAATAAAAAAATAATTGGCATTTGCTTTTTAATTAAAAATCCAATAACACGAACTAGGTCTGAATTAGAAAGAAAAAAGCTATTGATGTTTTATTAAAGAAATATATTAACGGATATTAAAAATCTCAATCTGACGGAACCAAATGTTTACCAATTTTGACTAAAAGTTTCGACTGAATATTTTTCTAGCCTCTTAAAATAACGCAAGGCGAAAACTCAGTCAGCATAAACTTAGCTAGACTTATTTCTCTTACGCTCTGATTCATTTTTGTGGCGTACTGTCTCGCGTCGGTTGATATCTGCAATTCGACGTTCTTATTTAAAGAAAACATTTCATAAACATCGCTTTTTTTTATCGTGGTAAAATCATCAAATGAGTCCTTTCACCCAGGGCAGAGCGGGAGAGACTGTCAGACTCGTACTGACTAAAATTCACGGTGTCCTTCAATATCCCTTTACGTCCGGGGTCACGGTAATTTGTACAGTCCCGCGACCCGGGCAGGCTTTGGCCCTCTAGAGGGGAGCCCAGTCACTTTGCTGACAATCTTTGAGGCGCGCGTCGACCCGGGCATGGTCCATGGTCGGACAGCGAGTTGCCCATTACTCGCTGCCCGCATGCCCGCGCTCATAAACATCGCTTAGCGTTATTCAAATAAAAGTATTATTACCTACATTTTTCATTGTCCTACATTAATTGATTTAAAAAAAGATACGATTCATTTTAAAAGGCGCCTTTCACGTGAACAGTCCCATTCATATTTGGAACGCCGTAAACTCTCTGGTAACGATATTATCAAACGGTTCAAGCCGTATTCATTGTAGCAGATAAATTAATTTGAGCAGACAAGTGAGCTCGTGAAATTAAATAAGTCTTTTATGAATACTTGAAATATTCAACTTGTTGCATCAAAAGGCGTTTAAAATTGTGAGCTTCCAACTAGCGTAAGAAGTACCGTAGACAAATAAGGGTTTTGTCTACGCGAACCTATTTTTTTGAAGTGAAAACTATTGGAATGGGTAAAAAAATCAACTCGCGTCAGGACACGTGACCTGATCGAAAATTCGTAAGACGGCGTAGGGCGCTTGCGCAAATGTTCGTGTGTGTTTATTACTATTCAAGTTTTCACTTCTGCCGGCACTCCCAGATTGCAACCCGTCGTTTTTTTTTTTTATTAATAAATTATTTTGTTAACAGATTTCACCTTTGAAAATAGAAGGAATAGTCAAGGGTCACCCAGCGATCGTAGATGCCTGCGTTGTGTGCCTGCCTCACCACGAGTGTCAGGAAATGGTCATCATAGCCGTACAGAGAAGAAATGGCGACAAGGTTCACCCCCCAGAGATCTTCGACTTAATTAGAAGTGAGTATTTTTGGTTTTATATTGGTACATATTTTACAGATAACATAACTTTCAAGCCAGAAATCACGGAAAGCAGGTGCAAAGCAATAATTGTGACGTGATAGCAGGTGTGTGCCAGGTGATAAAATTGACATCATCGGTACATGAATCACCACATTAACTGAATAGAAATAGGGGTGGCAAGATTAGTTACTCTTAGCTTTATAAATATGGGGCTTGTGCTCTAAAATATCACGAATAATTATTACGATCCCGTGAGCATCAAAAACCATTTTATAAAATATGCATTAATTTAACTATAACTAAGGGTTAGTTTTCCTTTGATCACATCAAAGTCATTAAAACAACAAAATGAATACATATTTTATCAGTTATTACTTCATTTAAATGCTATGGAATAAAAACATGCGATAGGAATATTTTTTGTGATAAACCAGTGGAAGTATTTGATTTAATATGTCATAATCAACATAAGTAATAAGATTAATTAGTTGTTATGCTCGATCAATAAACTATCAGTGACATATATCTTTATTATATCTGATTATTATTAGGTAGATGGTGTCAATGCGCCATAAAACGAATTGGTAATTTTCGTATTTATGTCAAGCTGATAATAGACATTTGCTTAGACTTCTAACCTGTATGTGATGGAACGGGAAAGATTTCAATATAGTCTATGACGCCCGGAGAAATATAGATTCCCATCGAAGAAAAAAATCAGAGTCGGATCTGCAGTTCCGAAGATTACTCCGTACATCTAAACTTACAAACATTACCTCTTTAAAATCGTTATGTATAATGTAGGTCCTTCGAGCAACAATTTTCGATAGTTTGTTCTAATTCGAGTTCATAAAAGCTCAAGAAATTGAATATTTTTTTGTCTTTTAAACCCAAAGGAATTCAACTTCTCGGAAAAATAATCAAGGATTACTTAATCTTAACTGTCAGAGGTTACTTTGCAAGATTTTCAAGTATTCATTATTTAGAGTATATGCTTCACAAAACATATTTTAATTATTAAGAGTCTTTTTTTATTGTAGTAGGTAAATAACTTTAACATCTCTTATACGAAGTGTTCTAAAAAGTTGTGTAAATGTTACACAGAGTATATTTTATAGGAGTGACAGATTTTTTCTATGGGTACAATAGCGATCTTATCGCTGATATCTTCCACACAACCTTTAGATAAACTGAATAACATTAAATTAAAAAAAAAATGATAAAGCACTCGTGCCACGAAAATACAAATACAAAATATCACGTTGAGAAACAGCTATCATAAATCCGTGTTTTCATCTGATGATTCAAGAAAACTCATATCACATGTTATAATTACTTGTGGAACAGTTGGCCCGTATTTTACGCAGTAATAATATTCATTTGTGAAACGCGCAACTGTGGCTAGCGAATAAATATTTCATTTTCAGAAACGAAATCAAGGCACAAATATGAAAACTGTTTGCTTAACCACCACGTCATCTAAAAACATCAAAAAGCAACGTAAAATAACGTTAAGTTAATAAATTATCTGTACTAATATTATAAAACTTTAGAGTTTGTTTGGTTGAACGCTTTAATCTCAGGAACTACTGGTTCAAATTGAAAAAGTCTGTTTTTGCTGAATAGCTCATTTATCGAGGAAGAATATAGGCTATATAACACCACGTTATGATTAATAGGAGCTTAGCAGTGAGTGAAACCGCGGGATATATCTATTTAATGATAATTTAAGAAGTGAAAACAGTGATAAACTGCATTCGCATCCGATTTTACAGAATAAAGCCTTTGTCAAACAGACAGGCGTGGCGAAAGCGAAGCGAGCCGTTTTTATTTGTAAAGTATGGATTTTTTTGAATCCAGTCACATAGGAAAGCGAAAGCGATCCGATAGCGTGACCGAACCGATGCGAAGACGTGGCGAAGGCGTTTTTGCTCTGTCAAAAGTCGTTCATAAAAAGCCACTGCCTCGCTTCGCTGCACCCAGTTTGACGTCTCGTACCGATTCGTTATCGCTTCGGACTCGGTCCGGTTCGCTATCGCCTGTCTGT
Source organism: Agrotis puta (assembly GCA_943136025.2). NCBI lineage: Eukaryota > Metazoa > Arthropoda > Insecta > Lepidoptera > Noctuidae > Agrotis > Agrotis puta. The sequence goes on from OW964168.2 coordinate 6,066,253, forward strand.
TTGACAAAGGCTTTAAAATATTAACGGGTCCACTTTTTAGAGAGATAAGCTCGGCCTTTATGCTACTCATGGCTTACCTACATCTTTTCCCGAAAAGAGTATTAAGTTCTTTAGCAAAATTGTAACAAAAAAAAATCAGTTCGCTCAAAGAAACAATGCGAAATAACTCGCATTACGTAGGTACTTTCTCACTATAGGTATCTTGATTAAACGGAACCACGATTAATCAATATTAAAAAAAATATCGTATCTTCTGATAATTTCTTTGATAAGCGGACCATATGTGGCATCCGGTGCCTTGATTGATTTCATTTTGATACAATCTATAATCCGAGAACGTAGAAAAAAACTGTAATTAATTCCTTTTTACAATTAGTTGCCAAGCGTACGCTATATTAAATTACTTGTAACATCATAGAAAAAAATAAGATGTAATACAGGATGTCTGATCGCGGGACTTACGAATTACCGTGACCCCGATACGTAAAGGGCTAGTGAAGGACACCATGGATTTTAGTGAGTACGAGTCTGACAGTCCCTCCCGCCCTGCCCTGGGTGGGAGGACTCATTCGATGATTTTACCACGCTAAAAAAGATAAAAAAATATCTGATAATTAATGGATAACCTTGAAATGGGTCTACTAATGGTCATTCCAGCACTAAATCAAGTTGATTTTTTAAAAAGCCGTGTAATATAAGTATAGTAAGATACCAAAAAATATCGATAGTCATAAAATTGAGGCTACGTCTTTTGTATCACTATTATTTATACATCAAAGGATAAATAAACATTTCTTTGATAGTATTTGATATTTTCTTAACTGCCCCGTTTGGGCAGAGCACCGCCGTGTCCTCACGATGGCGATAGGTAGGACCTCTCGCGCACGACATTGGTCGAGGCCATGTTGCGGGGCGAGACGGAGTGGAAGGCGATCGCCCCCTTCTGCCAAGCAGTTATGCTAGCGAAGGAGGTGGCGCGCCACGTGAGGGAGAGGACAGCGTCCTCCCTCCAACTCAGCCTCAGGGGTAGGCGCCCACGGTGACGGACGTCGGCAGACAATCTCCGGCCACCGTAGGCGCGGGCAAGCGAGTGGCGAGTACTGAGCGATTCGCTGTCCGACCATGGACCATGCCCGGGTCGACGGCGCGTTGTGTTCCACGCGCGCCTCAAGGAGTGTCAGCATAGTGACGGAGCACCCCTGTAGAGTGCCAAAGCCTGCCGGGGTCGCGGGATTCAATAAAACATTCAATACCGGACACCCTTTATATGACTATAACCTCGGGTTCTGTCTGGCCTGATTATATTTACAATTCCAATGAGACAATAGTTAAAAGCAGTTAGATAGTTTAGTCTGCACGAGGTAACAAACTAGGTTCCTGTAACACTAACTATCGTAAACTATCTCAAACACTGACTAACCCTCTGAGATTATTGAGCAGTGTTCTCGTCTTTACCGCATCGGATAATATATGCAGAGGTTAGAAAATAACGCCCAAGATAATGACGGAATAAAAATAATCTGTGTTGAATTGATTGTATTATAAACAATCTGATGATGGATGTGAAGGCAAGCGAACGAAATTTATTTTCCTGAGGCTCGCCATTTGAGATAATATATTATAAATTCCCTTTGGTGGTTTAATTTACATATTTCCAGAAACATCATCTAGAATCATAACTACAGATGAAATCAAATGGGGATGTAATAATTACGGGCATAAAGAGCCTTTGGAAATTACGGGTTTACGGTAATTTATTATGAAAGCTTGCTAAACCGAGTTTTGAACGTCAATCATCGAAGTAAATGCTTGGCCCAGCTCAATGTATCCCCGTCGTCCGTAGTTGGTACTCGGCGTGCGTCGCAGGTGGCACAATCTATTGCCGTTCGCGGCACTACACACGTTTCAAATTTATTACTAACGGCTATCCACACGACTAAACAATTTCATTCTTCATTCTTACTCAATTGCTAACTTATTGTTTTCAGAGAACATGGAGGGGAAGCGAGTGAGTGGCGGTCTTTTCTTCGTAGATTCATTACCCGTTACGCCCTCCGGCAAAATACATCGGGCAAAAGTAAAGGAGATGGCAGTTGCCGCACAAAAAGCAGAAAAAATCCTCTTCTAGTGAACTAGATATAGTGCCAGTGTTCGATTTCAACAATAATAGTGGCCACTTACCAATAAGGATCTAAGTATTGATAGTTCTAGTTAGTAGTAAGTGTTTTGTGAATTCTCACTCAAGAAGAATTTTATAGAAAGCGCTTTGAGAAAATTTAACTGGAATAAGTACAAACTTTTCTACGAAGTAATTTAGACGTGACGTGTATGTATGTGTTAGTATTTAATTGTTGCGTTCTCTTAAGTGTTTAATTAAATTAACTAGGCTTCGTGAAAGGCAATCGCAATCTTCATTTTCACAAAATTTCATCACATTTTATTCAATTACAACATAATAATCTAATTGTGTCATGACAAACGATTACATATATAGATTAGAAATAACAAAATAAGAAAATGTAAATAGATTAGAACTTAATTTTATTATTAGAGACCTATATTGTGATAAAGTAGGAAAATAAGATTTGAATATTATATACTATGTCATGTAAATAAATTATTTGTTAATATTATTAAACCTATATATTGAGTTTTCTTTATAATTATGAGTACCTACACAAACAAATTTCAATAATTTTCAATGTTTTGTGCACGAGAACAACTGGCGAAAAACTTTTATTCAGGTTGTAAAAAATGTCATTAATTTAAATATTTTGAATTAATACACACGGCACAAGGCAGTCGCTCCATGTAAAATACTGATATTCAGCTGCATCTAGTTCGACTAGAAGCCGACCCCAATATAGTTGGGAAAAGACTCGGCAGAATAAATAGAAAAAAAAAAGTATTGTAAAACTTGTTGTTTAAAATTACTAATGCAGTTGAAAAGTAATTTTGAATAACCGGGATATACCTAGATGTTCAATATAAATTCAAAAACATCTTCACCTTATCAAAAACCTTTGTACGCTACCTACAAATTATACAAACCTACAAAGTGCCGAACTCGCAAATAAGTTTAAAAGCATTGATTCGAATCGGCTTATCAAAGCCGGTACAACTGGTTATAACAATAATAATAATCAGCAGTTTGTGAGCTGAAAATTTGCCTGAGAACTTCTAGAGTTTATAAATTAAACTGAAACGATTCAAATGTAACTTCGACTAAATTATTTGTATGGTAAGCTTCGGTCGCGGGAGTAACGAATTACCGTAACCCCGGTACGTAAAGGGCTATTGAAGGACACCGTGGATTTTAGTAAGTACAAGTCTGACAGTCCCTCCCACCCTGCCCTGAGTGGGAGGACTCATTTGATGATTTTACCACGCTAAAAGAAAAAAATGGTAAGCTTCAGAGAAATCTCACCCCCTTTGTTAATGGCATCACTTCCAAAGGGGGTGAGTTTTCTCTTAAGCCGATTGTACATACAGTATTGGTCCATTATTTGTCTTTGAATAAAATCGTGTGTTAAACGATTGCTAATTCTTTAAACAAGTAATAGGCCAGTTTTCTACACGAAGGGTCGGCTATACACTTGTCGATACATTTAAAGGCAAATTCAGCTAATAAGCTTTCATTGAATTGTCAAAACAAAACGGCTTCTTATAAACAAATCGTGTATCGGAACTGGGTGTGGTACTAAACTGAACCACATTTCAAAACCTACTTTCTAAAACTACTAAACTTCTGTGTAGGAGAGTTGGGTTCCCCGGTCGGGTAAAGCGTCAATGGATTCTTCCATCCGGAGTTCCTCAATATCAGCAAAGGTATTAGGACTTCAAAATCACTGGCAAAATATACATTACCTAGGTTCACCTCGTTCATTCCCGTCCAGTAACACTCCTTACTGTCAAACTGTTACTGATTAGGAAAAATATTCGTCATCGAGTTACAGTGTTGCTGGTTTAGATGGGAATTAATTCACATCGAGTTTTTATTACCATCCAGAAACACTAGCTAGTTGTAAGCAATACAGATATGTGACATGCTCATCATTTGGAGACACATAATGTTATATTACGATACTAGGCCCATACTACTATAACTAAGCTGAGCGGACCGCCTAACTTGAACGGTGCTGTCTGGTCTTTTTTTTTTGGGACAAACCCACCACACTATTCCCAAACCACTGCAACTCCTGAAAGCCAGAATCAACAGTGGCAACCACCAGAAAAGCGCCGACGAGTCCCGTAGAATGAACTTACTTGTCTTGGATCCTGCAACGAATTTAATAAGAAAAGAATAGTGGAGTTTAAAGAGAGAAAAGTTACCACTTCGACGTAGTATAGCAGAAAGGACTCAAACTTTTGACCATAATGTTGGTCAAGTCCTTTCTGCTAAACTACACCCAATTGTGTCGCATCAGTTATATCAACTACGCTAGTCCGACTGCCTAACTTAAACGGTTCTCCCAGGTCTACTAGAAACTTCCACATAAAAAGCTACGATAAAATATCTCGAATTGATACCTCTCGCAATGTGAGGTAAGCATACGTAACTTTAGTGTTTCCCCACACGGTATACAGTTCGCGTTCGGCAACGGTATCTCTATAAACCAAAGTTGGATCGACAACGGAACGACTACTGCCATCAAAGTTTTGAATTCACATTGATTGAACGAACGCCTCTAGTGACGTGACCTATCCCAGTTTCCTACCATTTTCTATTGGAGACGCACTCACATGATCCAATTTTAGTTTTCGCATCACAAATGGAAACTAAAACGTATCGCAAACTTTTGTTTTTGAAACTGACCTTGATTGTGGTTAGGTATATAAATATCTATATCGAATGGAGTGGGCCTTACCTTCAATGCCAAATGCCTGCTGAGGTCACGGGAATGTCTTAACAGGTTACCGCAGCCCTGTAACGCAAAGGACTACTGAAGGAACAGGTCATTTTGGTCAGTCAAATCTCTCAGTCCCTTCCACTCCACCCAGGGCGAGAGGACTCATTTGATGATTATGCAACATAAAAACAATGCAATACATTTATGGCAATCAGAATTGATGTCAGCCATGAGGTCCAATCTTCAAGGTAAAGCCGCACTTGCCTAGCTAGGTCCACGGATGGTTCACATTTTTTTTTTTGCATTTTCAGCCAAGAAAATAAAGAGCATGCATTTAATTATTCTTATATGCTTTTTGCACATTCGTATTTATTTTAAAATAAAACTTTTTCTCAATAAACCCTATAACACTGAAGAATGAAATTCTCGCCCCAATTCTGAATGAAACTTTTCATACTTCACGTTCGTTTGGCTACTTCCTTCCTATAACAAAGTAAAATTTTAACTTGTAATATTAAAAGGTTTCTGATACGACATGAAGAACTAAGCGTATAAAGGACAAAAGGAAATCTTTTGAAAGTAAAAGTAATAAAGAGTTCAATGAAACAGACGGCGAACTACAACAATACATTTTTGATAAAGACCCTTTATTGTTTTATTCAAAAATTAATTTCATTTTATGCTTTATTTAAGATTTTTTCCAATATCCTAGAGTAGGTACATACATTATTTCCAAGTTGATTGACTTCCCGGGTCGACGGCGCGTTGTGTTCCACGCGCGCCTCAAAGAGTGTCAGCATAGTGACGGGGCCTGTAGAGGGCCAAAGCCTGCCGGGGTCGCGGGACCAAGGGATTACCGTGACCCCGGTACGTAAAGGGCTAGTGAAGGACACCGTGGATTTTAGTCAGTACAAGTCTGACAGTCCCTCCCGCCCTGCCCTGGGTGGGAGGACTCATTTGATGTTTTACCACGATAAAAAAAAAAAAAAAAAAAGTTGATTGACTTATTTTCCTTTATTCATTTTTTCACTTATTAATTCCATTTTTAAATATTTTTACAAAAACGCAATAAAAACCTTTAAAAATTTTAAAAATAGCAGTCCACCAGCATCGGGAACGGGGTCCGGGCTGCCGATGGTCAGGGCTCCTGAGAGAGGAACCTCTAACAATACGCGCCGTGTCCAGATGTACTGCCTTCTTAATCCAGCTGCCAAGCGAGATCCTCCTCAGATGTTGTTCGAGGCTCTTGGCAATTAAGCCATTGGCAGACACGACTATCGGCACAATGACTGCCGTATTGTTTATCTTTTTCTGCTTTCGCGAGGTTTTCGTCATGCGGGACCGTTATATCAACAATCACTGCGCAACGCTCCGATCGATCTATCACCACAATGTCAGGCTTATTGGCAACAATAGTTCTGTCAGTGATGATAGGTCGATTGACTTATTTACTATTACGATACGATAGGCACAGTGGCTGAACGATCGACTGCGCAGCGTGTCGCGGGTTCGATCGCCGCATGTAACAAGTATTTATATGAGTTACATGTAGTTGATCCAGGTCTGGGTGTTTGTATATGTGAGTTTCTATGCACCCACTGTACAGAAAAAACCGGCCAAGTGCGAGTCGGACTCGCCTTTAAAGGGTTCCGTAGCAGCAAGTAACATTATATAAAAGTTGGTTGTAACTTTGAAAGATAAATTGCGGTTTACGATTTATGACGTATTAAAAAAAAAATGTAAGTTGGTACGCACAATATTGAGTGATTTACCATGTTATTTTAATATCATGGACTTCTTATAGGTTTTCCTATAATCTATAAGGAGAAAACTAATTTCTGTGTTTTTTTCAAAATTTTAGGTTCAGTAGTTTCGGAGATAAGGGGGGGGGAATGGTCAATTTTCGTCTATTTTCTTGAATAACTTGGAAACTGTTTATTTTAAAATTACAAAAAAATACATTTAAGATCTTCTCAACAAGACCTTTCATTTGATATGCCACACGATGCAGTTTTCAGAATTTTTTTTTAAATTTTCCTCTTCCCCCCCAAAAATGACCCCCCATATACAGATTTCATCTGCTCACGTCACACCTCTGTGTTTGGGTCACAGGAATTGATATGTGTACCAAATTTCAACTTAATCGGTCTAATAGATTCGGAGATAATTGACTGTAAGCGACGGACGGACAGACACACGAGTGATCCTATAAGGGTTCCGGTTCCGTTTTTGTATTCAGACGTACGGAACCCTAAAAATCCTAAAGTGGGCCGGTTATTTTTTTAAATTATATTTGCAAAATTTTGTCACGATAGGTAGACTAACGGATAGATAGATTATTTTTCTTACACGCAAAAACTAATAAAAGCCTCTGTCAATCAGACTGGCGTGGCGAATGCGAAGCGTGACGTTTTTATTTGTAATGTATGGAATTGTTTGAATCCAGAATATCACAAGAGTCGGACAGAAAACGGAGACTCGTCGCAAATTTACGCGGAATGACAGTCGAAATCAGCCAATACCTACAGGAGAAACTGAAAACCACCGTAAAGCTATCTGCAGTTAGAGTTTCATTAACTCTCCTGTATTTCGAGCAAGCTGCAAAGCAGTGACTGTGAATATCGTCGATAGATTCAGAAAAACAAGTTAAATTTTAAAATCTTAATAGGGCATTTGAATGAAAAAATCGAATTATAGTCAGTTGTCGCCTCCTTCTGCGAAGCAAAAATGCTCGCAAAGGAGGAGGCGGGCCGCGTGAGAGAGAGGACAGCGTCCCTCCTCCACCCCAGCCGCAGTGGTAGACACCCACGGCGATGGACGTCGGCAGACGATCTCCGGCCACCGTAGGCGCGAGCATGCGGGCAGCGAGTAATGGGCGCCACGCGCGCCTCAAAATGTGTCAGCAAAATGACGGCCAAAGCCTGCCAGGGTCACGGGACTCACAAATTACCGTGACCCCGGTACGTAAAGGGCTATTGAAGGCCACCGTGGATTTTAGTCAGTAAAAGTCTGACAGTCCCTCTCGCTCTGCCCTAGGTAGGAGAACTCATTTGATGATTTTACCACAATAAAAAAAAAAAAAACCCGTCAGTTAGATTATCAAACAATATTTGTCACGTACTTTTTCTTTTTTACGTTAACGAAAATTTACGACACTTTAAAAATTAGAAAGAACTTAAAAACACTGCGCCAAAAATATTTCCCGTAACTTTACAATTTACCGTGAATAATCACGATCTATAGTAAATCAATAATAAAATGTGCTGATAGATGCTATATTATTTTTTAATTAAAAGAGAACGTGTGTGAAGAGCTCGCCTTTCATATATCCTGAACTAAAAGGTAAGGCTAAAAACAAACAAAAAAATAGGGGAAGAACAAGCGCTTTTCGGCTTCATTGAGTGTTTGAACGCCCTTTAAATACGATGTACTCTTAGGTATGCTTTCCTTTCATAAATTACGGAGGCGGCAACGCGTAAAAAATGTACATCCTACACATGCCACAACACTTTGTAATCTTCAAGTTATTTTTGTGGCTAATGAAGCGCCAGTAAATTGATTGTTTCATCCAACTTATTGGCGGTGAAGTGAAAAATTCAATCAAACCCTGCGAGACAAAAAGCGGAACAGCACCGGATGCGTCAATTAATTACCGTGCCGACGGCGTCTAATCAATCCCCAGCTACAAGGATGAACCTGCTACTGTCTCACTAGTCCCAATTAATCCTGTTTTTACCCGATTTTTTCCTCTCCCGATCAAATCTTCCCCTATTCAAACTTTGCCCCCAATTAAACTTTATTTACCGAACCTGTGATGTCTGCTATCAGATCTGTATTCGAAGTATATGTTAATTCGTCTGCTGCTCGAATAAAATGATTAATTGTAGTGAAATCCGGATGCCGGGATGAAAGTCGTAATATATCTGAAATTAATTGCAGCTGTATTGCTATGATAACGTAATTGCCAACTTTCATTCAACGTGGAACGTTAAACTCGTTATTTTAAATCCGAAACTATATTTATACCTTATTAAAAGTTTTACAGCTCTCAATGTCGATTAGAAAAGGTCTTCAATTAACTTTGGTTCGGTCCTAATTATACTATAGATTACTTTAACGACTAAATTATAATCTTGTACCAGCCGTAGCAAGTCTGTAAAACTTTTTTCTTATAATTTATTCATTAGATCGTACTTAATGTGATTTGTAATAAAATGTTACGCCCAAAAACTAATCTACTACTCGTAAAAACATAAAAAGGACATTGGGCGCTTACGTCCTTGCATAATGGGCAATGTGCGAACTATTACACTAAGATATTCCTGTCACACGTGGTTACTCAAAGTGCATTAGCGCCACTTGAACTTCGTACTTCGAAAGGGATAAAAGAGTGATAAAATTTTACGAACGTAACGTAAGCGAAGCGATCAGTTCTTGTGAGCGCTACTTTAGTAACAGTCACAGATGTACGTGACGCGTTACACGAGACGACTAAATAATGACGCGCCAACAGTTGTGGCCGACACTAGCGATACTCGGAAACTTATTCATTATTTGTTATGCAATTATTATAACAGTATTAGATGTTTATATTATGCGCTTTTGGCTACTTCATTACATCTTCAATATAGCATCTATACTTTTTGTGTGTTTGTTTTGTTGAACGCGCTAATCTCAGAAACTACTGGTTCGAATTGAAAACATCGTTTTGTGTTGCATAGTCCATTTATCGAGGAAGGCTATATGCTATACATCATCACGCTACGATCAATAAGAACCGAGCAGCGGGGTGAAACCACGGGGAACAGCTAGTTTAATATAAAATTGATTCTGTGTTCTGTAGTTGTCGAGGTCCATCCCATGAAATAGACAAACTCTTTAAACGGCAAACACTTTTTTAAGCGATAAAATCATCACATGAGTCCTTCCACCCAGGGCAGAGCGGGAGGGATTGTCAGACTCGTACTCACTAAAATCCACGGTGTCCTTCAATAGCTGTTTACGTACTGGGGTCACGGTAATTTGTGAGTCCGCAACCCAAACGGCAAACACTTCCAAAAATATTTCCATGCGAGGTAGATAACATAAACGTAATGAAATGTTATCCTAATGGGTCGACTTTACTACTATATATATATATATATATATATACATTTCCCATGGTATTCTCGCCCACACATTCGGCCAAGATTACCACTACTGTTCCTACTCCTTGTAAACTGGGCCGCGGACCAGAGACGAGTTTCCCATTAAGCCAAAATTTTATCCGGAGGCGCTTTTCCCAACTATCTAGAAATCTAAAAAAAGTTTTTTTAGTTTTATATAAAACCAATAGTAAAAGGAATCTGTGACCCTAATATCTACGACCTACAACTGAAGTGTTGGAAGCATGTGTCGCAAAAACGTGTTCCAAAATCGTGAAATAAGTAGCGGCGGCGGGCGACGGCTTGTTGGCAGAAGTCACTGCCCTGACGTGGATATCACTGACACATTTTCCATTTCCTTCGATCTCTTGAGACTTTGGTAGTTACTAGAAAGCTTCACACTTTTTTTGTAACTGATATGACATTGTCAGACAGAAATAATTCTCTCTCTTTTTCGGAGGTAAGAGCTCGTGTAACCTGAAAAATTGCAACAAAAATTAAATAAACTTTTTTTACATAAACCTGGAAAAAAAAATCCTACATTCTTAAGAATTTCCGCAATACAGAGTTACGTGGACCGTATAAAACTGCCGGTATAAAAAAAATTACGTAAAAACTGATCCTAATTTTTGCGTGAAAACGAAACCATCAAACCATCGTTTTTATGATAATAAGTAGATAGTATTTTCAAAGTCTACATAATATTTATGTAAAATACGTAAAAACAGAATCGTTTGACAAAACAATTTAATCATCAATGTTAGTGTCGTTATCTTGGTAAAGTTATCCAAATAATTGCATAATTTGTGATAGCGGCTGTGGGTAATTGTGTCATAAAAAATAAAATCGTTTAAAAACAGTAAGTGTCGTGTTGTAACGATGGCTTTAAATCATTAATCTTCGGTTACAAATTATTGCAGAATGCGACTCAGTTAACCGTTTAGTGATCTGCTGTCGCATGATCATTACGATGGGTCAACTTAACGGTTGCTAAATCAGGCGACGATTAAGTCACCTGTAATTACCTATTCGGCAGTGATCAACTGCCTAGCTGTTACCCAACTTCTAATCTAAGCTGGTGCAGCTGAATACCTACTAGTGTTTTATTTGGAACAACTCGTAAACGGTACTTGAATGAACAGTTGTATAAACGTAGACAACCGACGACCCTCCACCTATGTAACGATCCTAGCACACAACGTTGTGTAATTTCTGTCAACCTACATGTGCAAAACCCTGAGATTGAGACTCCCAATCCGACTAACACAGTCCAATTACTGGTTCATTTAACTCATACTTGATTTCTGAAAAATGGATGAACACGACTAAATCGTCACCCAGTAGTTTCCATGCACATTTTTAGTCGCCATTCCCATTTTATGGTGACTTATTTCATAATATTTGTTGTAAGTTGTGGCCTAGATTCGTGGTCCCGGATGCGTGTGTCGGGGCCGCAAACATTCGTCGTTCCGTAGACGAAGTAGACGCTGACTGTGACGTCACAATTCCGCTGTAGAGCGCGGCAGCCTTCCGCTACAACCACAACTATACGTTGTTTTCGTGAGTTCACTCTACGTGTTACCCATCCATTTCTATTATAACTGGAAAGTTTGGACAGCGCTGAACTATGCATTGTGAAACATGAATGTTGTTAGAAATTACTTAATAGTTATGTCAATGGTGCAAATGCAGAGTAATAACTCACGATTTATGTAAGAGTCACTCGCCCGTGTTTTGCATTGTTTTTTCAGTTTGAAAAAACATCATGATTACTTTACTGTTTGAAAGTTTAATAAACATTATCATAAACTATCTATAACAAATCCTATAATGGTAAAACTGAATCGCTAAATCAATTGCTGAGTTTTTAAAAACAACGCAAACATGAAAAACAACTTTATTTACTAAAATACCATAATTTAAAACAATAGTTATTATTATAGCGCACAATTAGTACATACTTTTTTGTGGTTGCCTCTGGCAACAGATTTCAAAAATAATAAATGAATGTTGTCAGTAAAACCTTTTTTCTGAAATAAATTTTAACTTTATTTTTCTACGTGCGTTTGATATTCGTTGACGAATTTCATTATTGACATCGAATGGAGCTAAACCTAATTTATCCGAAGCTTTAAAACCTATTCTGGAATGTAGGAGACAGGTTACTTACCTACGCAGAAAAAAAAAACTAATTACTTTTTTTCCAAAGCACATCAAATCTCTTTAATCTCAGTCACATTCAAAAACATTTTACCCTGTAAATCTCACTTAAAAGACTAATTAAAAAAGTTCAATTGGACGTAAACAGTTTTTTACTTTCAAGACAATAGCATTCCTTAAATGTCTCAGAGGGTATTATGTAAGTGAAAAATAATAAAAGTAATTGGACGTAGTTATGCAAACTAGAACCATCCCACACTTTGAGTGAAATTGAGTTACGTATGTAGATAGACTGTGTATGGTGTATTACATCTCCTCAGAAAAAATCCTGGCTGTGATAGTACGCCACAAAGCAAAAAAAAGGAGCCGTTTAAGGTACTAACCCGAGTTTGAGTCACTTTTTGTAAGCAAAACGGACTCATGTATCATGGTACTTATCATACTTTAGAGTTTTTATTACGCAAAATAGAACCAAGCTACATGATTCCCAGAAGAAAATAAAAATAAAAATTATATTTATCTTTTGTGGCTTGGTTCTATTTTGTGATGCAATGTTGGGGTTTTTGTGACTGCACAAAGTAGCCGTATCATCAGCAAAAGTGGCAGAGAGAACTTCTTCTGACGTGGGTAAGTCTGCTGTGTATATCAGGTAGAGGGTTGGACCCAATACAGAGCCTTGGGGTACTCCAGCTTGTATGTCGTAGAATTTCGAGTATGAGTAATTAATTTTTACTCGGAAAATCCTGTCTTCTAAGTATGACTTCAATAATACATACAGGTTGTGTGGCAGTTGTTTTTTTTATTTTAAACAGCAAGACCTGGTGCCAGACCTTGTCGAACGCTTGCTGTACGTCCAGGAACACAGCCGAACAGTACTGTTTTCGCTCCAGACCTTCCCTTATCTTATTTACCACTCTATGCACCTGCTCCACGGTAGAATGGCCCGTTTTGAATCCGAACTGATGTTGTAGGATGATATTGCCCTCTTTAAGATATTCATTAAGCCTACGTGCAGTGACTTTCTCAAATAATTTTGACATAACATGTAAGAGACTTATTGGCCTGTAAGAAGACACAAGGTGTGGTGGTTTTCCTAGCTTTGTGTCTAAATCCAACCCAATCTGTTTTCTTGCTATAGAGCTTTTCTTTAGCCTGTCTTTCTATTAAGGATGTGCTTATAATGTCAATCAGAGGGGTGTGATCAGAACTGCTATCCGACCAACTTTCAGCGCTTAGGTAAACATTTGAAAGTCCTTTATAAACAAAGAAGTCCAATAGGTCAGGGATTTTATTGAGGTCTGTAGGCCAATATGAAGGTTCACCCGTACTAAAGGCGCGTAGCTTATTTTTGTCGAGGCTTTTTTAAATTCTCTACCTCTAGGTAATGTCAGGCGGGAGCCCCAGTAGAAATTTTTAGCGTTCCAGTCTCCGCCACATATAAATCTTTGTCCAAGAGTTCTGAAAAACGCTGTAAAGCTGTCTTCTTTTAAGATGCTTCTGAAACCAGAAGTACATCTCTGTCATGATGAGCAAGGAGTATTCCTACATCTTGTTTGTGTTTGACTGAAGATTTAGACTTTGAAGATGCTGCTTAAGTAACTTTATGATGATGAATAATAGTGATTTTTGACTGTTATAATTGTGTAATTATTAACCATTTCTGTGTGTAAAAGTAGTATAAATGGTTCGTACGTACAAGTTGCAATAAACAAATATGAATAAACCATTTATCTAATATTTATTTCTCCTAAAAAAAAAAACAACAAAGAACCAAACTACAATATAATAATTTTGCTATAAGGAACCATCAGGTTTTTTATCATAAATAAACACTAAACTGTCATAAAATTGAATTATGTAGTTTTCCTATATTCTTGCTAACATAGTCCTTTAACGTTGTTAAGTTATTTATCTGTTAAAACTTACCTATTTTTTTCTTCACACCTTTAAAACAAAAACCTAATTATCTCAAAACTGATATGTTGTGGGTTAGTTCTAGTTTGCATAACTACGTCCAATTGAAAGTGGATGCAGGCGGAGAGGCTAAAAGATAACGTAGATGGTTAATATACCTTCTGTCTTTGGTTTGAAGTGGTAATTGCTTCCTTGACCACATAACGTGCCGTTACGGTTGGTCAGATACTGACAAGTTTGTTATACAATCTAACAAAGGGGTATCGTATTAAGACCATGCCATACACGATAGATTATTGATATTATACAATATTCTCTGTACAATCAAGCTATACAGGCATGCAAGAACGTTTGTGATTTTTAAATCTTTTATAATGAGTTTAAACTTGTCCTCGATGTAGTCAAAAACTTTTTCAATTCGTGGCACAATTAGAGGTTTAATATTTTATCTCGAAGCCCCAGCTTATTTAATACCAAGTGACAATGATATCTGGTTGAAAATCAAATCGGAAGAAGTGAATCTGGTTTTATGACTACAAGAGAGTTCAATGAGACTAGCTTCTTTCTAGTGAATCATGTATATAGAAAGATTTTAGATCCACGCCCTTGACAACCGGAGCGTCTCGGCTCTTCTCTGTACCCTTTACGGCGCACAGGGCACCGCGGCGCACAGTTCGGGAACGTCTGCGTTACGCTGTTAATCTAGGGCATGCGAACGGCGGGTAAAGGGCGACTCGCTGTCCAATCTTGGACAATGCCCGGGCCGACGACGGCGCGTCGTGTTCCCCGCGCGCTTTTGAAGAGTTGTCATCAATATGACGGGCAAACCCTGCCGGGGTCGCAGGACTGTCTTATCAGGTAACTGTGGCCCTGGAACGTAAAGAGCTATTGAAGCACACCGTGGATTTTAGTCAGTACAAGTCTGACAGTCCCAACCGTCCCGCCCTGGGTGGGAGGACTCATTTGATGATTAAAACACGAAAAAAAACAGTTAATCTCCTATCCACTTTGCCCCCGGTTGTCATGTGAGTTAACAATGTAAACAAACACATCTGTCAACGTTGAAGCCTTTTATTCGTAATCCTTACCGAAGGGTCAAGTTTTGGCCTTATCATTAAATCCCACCCCAACAATATATTCAATATGTTTACGAACAATGGCGGCAATTAAAAAAACATTAGGCTTTTTGTAATAATCCAATAGTTCGATATATTGTTGTGGTTATTGACTGATTAATTACAAATCAATGTTTGTGTAGATAAAAGGAAACCCGGAAATGTTTTTATCGATTACAATACACCTACTGTTTGAAAATAAAAGTATAAAACCTAAAGCTGTTTCCTACATTCGGTTCAAGATTTTAAGTTTTATTAGCGATTGAGTTTTGAGGAGCACGTGGCCTGGTAATTGGGGTCGCTATAGAAGGAACTAACGGACTGGTAAAATAGAAATATTCTAAAGTGAGCTACCTATCTATCTTTGTACCTTTATATTCCTTATTGTAATGTTCTTTTCCCGATTCTATTGAATATTGTTGAACCCTATCTTAAAAGTAAAGGACCTGCTCGTAAATATTCAATGATCCGATCCAGCATTTCCAGAGCATAAAGTATTACAGTGTCTTTGATAGTACGGAACGTCTGGGACAATAGCACGTAATACATGGTGCTTTCTAAATATTTTATTTTCAAGTATTTTTCACCCTACATTTACGAAAACTCTGTAAAGAAATCTACATGTATATTATCCAGGGTCTTACTTTTAAATTGGCCAACAGGGAGAAATCGATTGTCATGGATGATCACCCATCCATGTAACAAAATCGGCGAGCGGATGTTGAGGACCTCACCTTCACTTTGAAATTGACCTGTACGGCATCAAATGAATGAGTCCTCCCACCCAGGGCAGAGCGGGAGGGATTGTCAGAGTCGTACTGACTAAAATCCACGGTGTCCTTCAATAGCCCTTTACGTTCCGGGGTGACGGTAATTCGTGAGTCCCGCTACCCCGGCCGGCGAAACCCGTCTAACGGGTGAATCTAACTCTATCAGCTTGCTCAAGGCCATTGGCGGAAAATACGCCTTAAAAATGTCAAAGAGTTCCTTGCTCGCTCTTCTTTACGAAAACCGTCTACATCTTGAAGTGAGCAATTAGTTACATTTCTCTAATTAACCGACTTTTGACAATATAAAAGTGCCTGCAGTAAATGCAGGTACTTTTTAGGTAATTGAAATAAATGTTTTGAGTTTGATTTTGAAAAACGAATCGCGGTAGTAAAACGTTACAGGCAAAGACAAAGTTGTCTAAAGCCTCATTTAGACGATGCAAGAACTCGCACGCGAATTCACTTGATCAAACAAATACCGCAATGTAGTGAAACTCGCATGCGAATTCTTGCTCCGTCTAAATGAGGCTTAAGTCTTTATGTTTTGGGCGGAAAATAATTAAAGGACAGCTCTTTGAGACCCGCGTGAAACACGACGGGCCGTTGACCCGGGCATGCTCCATGATCGGACGGCAAGTCACCCATTACTCGCCGTCCGCATGCAAACGCCAAGGGTGGACGGAAATTGCCTCGCAATGTTCGATACTGCCCTATGTCCCGATGACTGGCTCGTAAAGTGGAGGCGGTCCTCTCCCTCAGGGCGCTCGCCGCCCGCTTCGCTAATTTTGAAGAAACTTAAATCTTAATCTCCAATACTACGAGTATGCAGCATAGTACTAAGAAACAGGTATCAAATAAACCAGATTCATTATATTCTTACCAACTTTGATTGCACAAGGACCGCAAGTGGAATTTTAAACACGTTTTAGTTTATCACAAAGTGCTCCCCGAGTATTCCGAAATCTGAGAGGAATACCTGAATACTATATTTTTGGGTCAAAACCAAATGTAGAAATATAGGTACGGTTAGATGAACCGTAATACTAATAAGAAGATATGTAAATATGAAAGCTTTCATCTTTTTCAGGCATATAACATACCATTATATAAGTAATCTTGGTTTAGGATTAATAGGTTTTTATTAACAACATAAAAATTGATCGGTTTAAAGTCCCTGCTTTTAGCTGACAATGTAACTTATAAAAGAGGATTTGTTTTTCACGTTAACCGTGTCTATACTAATTACCTTATATATATTTTGTAATAACAATATCCGCAGCGTAACTATCGAAAGATAATGATAATTCCCACTTAAATATCATAATATAACCACAAAACAAAATATTAAAAGGTTTAAAAGCATAATGTTGTTACAAAATAAATACAGCTTTGTGTACTCTTTTCCAACCCACTGGTCGTTTATGAATACTAAAATTTTAAATGGCGCATTTTAGCACTATACTCTGTATACAAAATATCGACTACAGATTTTGTTTAAATTTTATAAAACTCATTCTGTCAGCACAATCAGCGGCGGCCATTACCACAAATGAATCAGCGGTTTCTTTCATAAAAAAGAATGGATGTATTTACTCTGAGAAAATTAAAGCCTCTAGTCTAGCCTGAAAGTCAGTGATGCTGGTCCGTAACAGAGTAAGCGTTTTGTTAACCGCCGTAGTTATCTTAACGTTTGTAGTATACGAGAATACGAGATTGTAACATTTAAATACTTTGCTTAAGGCTATGTACGCATCGCGGGCATGCGGGCGGTGTGTAATGGGTGACTCACCGTCCGATCATGTCGACGGCGCGTCGTGTTCCACGCACAGCTCGAAGAGGTGTTACCAATCTGACGGGGCCACCTTAAAGGGCCAAAGCCTGCCGGGGTCGCAGGATTATCTCATCAGGTAACCGTTATCCTGGAACGTAAAGGGCTCATTTGATGATTTTACCATAATAAATGTAAAGGCTATGCACGCATTGGCAGACAACATGCTTAGTAATTTAACATCTGGTTGAGAATGAATGAATGCAAATAAAAGTAACAAAATTTGTAGTAGATTTAGCGTTTTGTTATCTGTTATGTCTTTCATAACGTTTGTTAGAAATTGGTATATGAGACTGTAATATTTAAATACTTTATTTTAGTTTATGTATGCACTGATTGGCAATTTGATAAGTGATTAGAGCCTAGTTAATTAACATCTGATAAAGAAAGAAAAGAAATGTTTGTTCTGAATACTACAAGTACACACAATTACTTTATTTTTATTTTTATCGTGGTAAAATCATCAATGAGTCCTCCCACCCAGGGCAGAGCGGGAGGGACTGTCAGACTCGTACGGCCTAAAATCCACGGTGTCCTTCAATAGCCCTTTACGTACCGGGGTCACGGTAATTCGTGAGTCTCGCGACCCCAATTACTAGGTTACTTATTGGGATATATGGTGGCCACAATGGAAGGTGTCTAACAAACATGCAGTACGACAAAATGTGTTTCAAGAATGTTCATTTAACAACGCTACTCGTTATGTCATTCGCTAGGCTCTACGCGCTAGGAGCTAAGCCTGGCACCTGACAATGCATACGTACCCTAAGGCTGTTGGAATAATTGAATTGCAATGTACTCGTACATGTACGTAACGTTCGTATCTCCAGGCAATTTGTTACAATCTCAATGTTTGAATATAAGAATTATGGAAATTCTGAACAAAGACGTATGTTGTTGTGGTAAGATGTAACTGGGTTCTTGGCTTATGTTTCATTCGTAACATGGTTTTCTATAGTTTAAATAATAAGAACAAGTACCTGGTTGAGAATAAGTAGAGACCAATGAGCGCAAAATTCTGAATTTGTTTTTGAGTACCACAAAATCGAACATTGTAGATTTCGTTCCACTTTTTGGGTACTTTTCGATCTCATTATACTCGGCTTAATCTCTAACTACGTCACAACATTCACTTTGACACGACCTTCTACTAACTCAATCTAGACGTGGATACGTCTCATTATTGGGTCTCAAAATACAAATTTTCTGGAAAAGTTTGGATCTCAAGTTCAATCCCCTTTTTCTTGTTTTTTATCGTGGTAAAATCATCAAACGAGGCCTCCCACCCAGGGTCTGCCCTGGGTGGGAGGGACTGTCAGACTCGTACTGACTAAAATCCACGGTGTCCTTCAATAGCCGTTTACGTTCCGGGGCCACGGTAAGTCCCGCGTGGACCACAACACGCCGTCGACCCCGGCATGATCCATGGTCGAACAGCGAGTCGCCCATTACTCACTGCCCGCATGTCCGCGCCTACGGTGGCCGGAGATCGTCTAGCAACTTCAAGTTCAATCCCTTCAATAAAATAAATAGAAAATATATTTTTTCCTGCTTGCGATTTTTGACAGTAATCTTGTATACCTTATTAAACTTGTATCACCGATGCAACCTACATCAGCAACCCCATTTCTCACCGCTACGACGCCGGCGCATGCACGTCGTTTATCACTCGTAGACCCGTAGAACCCGTGCTACGCCGTAGTAAGGGTGTAGCGCGCTACGAATACTTGATCTCCACATCTCTGGAACGATTTCTATTGCATTTTTAGAGGGTAAAAGTTTATTTTAAAAGTTTATAAAACTTAATAAGATTGACAAAACATCCTGAAAATAATGTATGAATTAATGGTTATGTGTCAATGATAAACCAACGTTATATCGTATTAGAAGTAAATAACTTTAAACATTTTACTATGATTTGACATAATATTGATTTAATTTGGAGTATTGATTTTATTTTTAACTCTGAAGCGAGGCCTCAGTTACCTGAAATGACAAAAAAATATCAACTGTCTACCACAAAAAAGGCTAGTTTTAGCCTATTCTGATTATATTCTGAAATACTAAACCACAATGAAAATTTGAAAAAAAAAATGTGGTTTTTGAACCATACATAGGAGACATGTGACATACCCTAACCCGCATTGTTCTCACGTGTTAGATTACTGCCCACTCCCTTTGAAACAGAAGATGAAAGAAAGAAAGCTAGGTCAGCTTTATCTAAGCAATCTAAACCTGTCAATCTGATTATGCTTTACTATCACCCGCCCCCGACTTCGCTTGTGTAGCAGTTTCAAAATTAAATGAAGCAAATGATTCTGTTATTTAACTTTTGATACAAAAACGAAATTAAAAAATATATTACCATTAAAATTAACGTAAAATCAAAAATTTTATCTGATTTACCGTGCATATTATGAGAATTTAAACCATTTTGATTTTCCAAACTGTCTTTTCTTTCAAACTTTTATTGAAATCGATTGGGCCGTTAGACACGTGTTTTTTATACATTAAGAAGATAAATCGAACTTAACTCTAAAAGATTGCTTGATCTTGTTTATCAATCAGAGATAAATAAATTTAAATAATTTCAAGTGAAAGCTGCAGAGAACTCTGTGCCATTTAAATATTTCAAGGAGACGGGTTTGTAGCACTTAAGGAAAACGGAATATGTTAATGAATTTCTACGAAATATTGTCACTCTGATACTCTATTTTATTTAGTTCCTTTTTTGAAGGCTGTAAAAGAACCTTCTACCGCAACTTCACATTACATAAATGTGAAACTTCAGGTGATTATCACATCACATCACTCGTCTCCGTTCGCGTCCGCGAAGTGAATCTCATGTGGCAATGGCTTGTATAAAATCCGTCGATCTCTAAAGAGAAACGCCGCCAGACCGCGCGGATGATCCGCGCTCCGCACCTCTTAAATAATCTCTTCGCAGGCGGTGTTGAGTTAGAGGGCCTTTATAAAGAAGAAGATTGTCGGGACAAACCGATCGGTACGCCAGAAAATTATAACTAATTATTTATAAATAGACACACGTTTTGAGCTTTGGCAGATTTTACGGTTTCTTACCCACCAAGCCTTTTTAGTGGTCGGTGAGGTGAAAAAAAAATGGATTTACATTCGATAGGCTTCTGGTATATTGCCGTTGAAATAATTACATTTACTGTCCCGGACAAACATTAATTAATTAAGGCGTTTGAGTGTGTCCTCTGTCGCCGTGGGTTCGAAGGAAGCGAGTGGCCGGACACCGCCGGCCGCGTCGGATCAGCCGCGCAGCAAATCTGCTCGCGAGCCGGTGATGTCGATGCGTCCGTGTCGTTCGGATACGTCGCCTGAGCGTGTCGTCTAATCGATATTAGGTTTAATTCCCAACAATGCCTGTAACGAAAACCTTATTTTTTATGAAGGTACCCTTTGTAGTTATAACTTTAACTTTGAAGTTTTTAATTTATTAGCTAGTGGGCTAATATTTAGTAAAACCGGTTTAATTTATAACCCATTAAAATAAATTGTCTAACGGGTTAGAAAGTTACAAAACTGTTATATAGTTTGTAATTTGTCCCTACCAGTCCCTCCGAAACGTTTAAGAGCGAAGCGTTCATTTTGTCATTCAATTTATCTTTTTTCTTTACATCTATCTCGGCTAAGGTGACCTCCGATACATCCCTAGTATATTTTATGGACTTGTTAGGCTATTTTAAGGGTAGCCCTCCAGGTACTTTTTTTCTATAACTTCTTTAATGTTACGTTTACAAAGAAGGGTAGAATTGAAGCTCGCATCACGTGTCACAGGACATTTATTTTTCAACGAAAGAAAGTTATTGGAGATAGATTTGGGACCAGTTTTTTGTTTCTTTATACAAACCAAATATATATATATATTGTATAAAACTCTGCTCATATTACTGTACCTTGTTTTTTGGTCGCAAAGAAAGCAACGGAACTAAAGATATTGTAATGTTTTGAAGAAAAATATGACCTTCGACTTTCATGGTTTTTCCTTTGTATAAAATCTACAAACAATCAACTTTCCGACTAACTCACTGACTCCTTGACATTACAGATTATCTGTAAATGGTCTAATTAAAATTAATCGTTTGACTTTCACTCTTTTTAACAATCCCTTTTGTGGAATCTTTTACGAGATTGATAAACTTATTATTTAATGTAGATCATCCTGTTTTCCTACAAGGTCGGCGTCTTGTTATTACATTAATCTATATTTTATTTATATTCGGTGTTACCGGTAAAATAGCTTGTTAAGTAAAAAAAGTTGTAGGTACCTAATGAAAAATTAAGGCTAGTTACAGTGATCATCATCATCTGTCTAGCCTTTTCCCAACTATATTGGGATCGGTTTCCAGTCAAACCAGATGCAGTTGAATATATCACTTATCTATATATATAAAAGGAGAACTGACTGACTGACATATCAACGTACAGCCGAAACTACTGGGGCTAGGAATGTGAAATTTTGCACACGGCTTCCTATTATAATGTAGGGGAGCACTAAGAAGGGGTTTTTGGAAATTTAACCTTTAAGGGGGTGAAAAGGGGGAATTAGGAAAGTACGTAACCCACGCGGACGAAGTCGCGGGAAAAGTGCTAGTATTGTATAAAACTCTGCTCATATTACTGTCCCTTGTTTTTTTCGTCGCAAAGAAAGCAACGGTACTAAAGATATTGTAATGTTTTGAAGAAAACTATGACCTTCGACTTTCATGGTTTTTCCTTTGTATAAAAATCTACAAACAATCAACTTTCCGACTAACTCACTGACTCCTTGACATTACAGATTATCTGTAAATGGTCTAATTAAAATTAATGGTTTGACTTTCACTCTTTTTAACAATCCCTTTTGTGGAATCTTTTACGAGATTGATAAACTTATTATTTAATGTAGATCATCCTGTTTTCCTACAAAGTAGGCGCCTAGTTATTACATTCATCTATATTTTATTTATATTCGGTGTTACCGGTAAAAATTGGTTGTTGAAAAAGTAGTGGAACAGTGTATAAGGGTAACAAGCGCCAACAGGACGCAATTTGTTAATGGCCGCTTACAAATGACGTCCTGAAGGCGCTTGTGTATGTCCCCATTATACCTCGCGTCCCTGTCTTATACACAGTTCCCCTAAGGCTAGATTCAGTGGTGTCATTCAATATGTATCATATTAAAAAAAACCTGTCCAGTATCATGTTAACCTTTTCTTCTTTCACCTTTAGCAAACCAATGCTGAGTGTACCTAGGTGTCAACCAACTCTAGATCTGTAAGAACTTTCTTGGTCGACGTTCTCACATACAACACTTATTCCTCCCGCGAACATACCGCGGTTTCAACGGGCCAAAGCTACATAATAAACGCAAAGCCTGAATAGTTTTTCCCGAAATACTTATTGCAAGAAAAAAAAATCTTTTAATAGCCTAGTTTGTTTCCCACTGCAGGGCAAAGACCTCCCCTTTTTCCTTCCAAACCACTCTATTTTGGGCAATTTCTGGCTATGTCTGTCCTGCATCCGGCAGTTGGGACTCGACGTGGCGCTGCAAAAAACAGAGGCCATGTGTTTTCATGGCCGTCTGAACGCGCCACGTTCAGAGTCCCACATTACGGTGGAGGGGGTTCGCATCGGCGTCGGGAGGACGATGAAGTATCTGGGACTCGTCCTCGACAGCCGGTAGAACTTCAGGGAGCATTTCCTGCATTTGGCCCCAAGGCTGAACCGGGCAGCAGCCGCTCTCAAGCGGCTCCTGCCCAATCTCGGCGGGCCGAATGCCTCCTGCCGGAGGCTGTACGCCGGTGTCGTGCGGTCCATGGCCCTCTACGGGGCCCCTGTGTGGGCCCTAAGCATCCGGACGCGACCACTCAAGCTGGTCGCATGCCAGAGGGTCATGGCTATCCGGATGATCCGGGGATACCGCACGATCGCCGGCGAATCAGCCAACCTCCTAGCAGGAGTGCTGCCCTGGGATCTGGAGGCGACTGCCCTCCAGCGCGTCTATGAATGGCGCGTGGAGGCGCAGCGTCGGGGCGAATCCCCGCTGCCTCGACAAGTCGAGGCGCGGCGGGAAGAGCTCCGGCGCGATCTCAGGGCAGTATGGAGGGAGCGACTGTCGCAACCGAGGTCTGGGCACGCCGCAATCGCGGCGGTAAGACCCCTCTTTGAGGAGTGGCTGGATAGGCGTCACGGCGTCCTGACCTACCGCATGACGCAGGTCCTCACCGGACACGGAAGTTTCGGGAGGTTCCTGTGTCTGATAGGGAAAAAAGAAACGCCTGGGTGTCACCACCGCGAGGATCGTCCGGAGGACACGGTGGAGCATACGGTGCAGGACTGCCCCGCTTGGGCAGAGCACCGCCGTGTCCTCACGACGGCGATAGGCGGAGACCTCTCGCGCCCGGCATTGGTCGAGGCCATGCTGCGGGGCGAGACGGAGTGGGAAGCGGTCGCCTCCTTCTGCGAAGCAGTCATGCTCGTGAAGGAGGAGGCGGGCCGCCTGAGGGAGAGGACAGCGTCCTCCCTCTACCCCAGCCGCAGTGGTAGGCGCCCACGTCGTCGGACGTCGCGAGACGATCTCCGGCCACCGTAGGCGCGGGCATGCGGGCGGCGAGTAATGGGCGACTCGCTGTCCGACCATGGACCATGCCCGGGTCGACGGCGCGTTGTGTTCCACGCGCGCCTCAAAGAGTGTCAGCATATTGACGGGGCCTGTAGAGGGCCAAAGCCTGCTGGGGTCGCGGGACCAAGGGATTACCGTGACCCCGGTACGTAAAGGGCTAGTGAAGGACACCGTGGATTTTAGTCAGTACAAGTCTGACAGTCCCTCCCGCCCTGCCCTGGGTGGGAGGACTCATTCGATGATTTTACCACGATAAAAAAAAAAAAAAAAATGTCTGTCCTGCGAACATGATATTAAAATATATTTAAAAAAAAAAAGCACTTTTTTCTTTTCCTTACTTAGATGTACTTTGAGCTTGCTATTCAGGTCCCACAGAAGAAGACCCTATCCTAATTACTCTGACTACTAAACGTCTCTTGAAGGCCAGAAAGGCTTCAGCGGACTTAATTCTACCAAATAATTTAGTAGCGTGCACTTTGAGAGAGTAAAGTCATTTAAATAATTTAATTAACAAAGAATCTAAAGCTTACGGAGTTCTCATTTATTATTTCTCAAAAACGAAGCAGGTATCTAACTTTGTAACTCTTCGTCATGTTTGAAGTTGAACATTGAATGTTTACTTGGCACGGGGAAGTTTTGTATTTAATCAAACGAATACGCATCGCCAAGCAGTGTTGCCAGGTGAATTCTTAACGATGTTATAATTTTTTATAAATAGACTAAGGGCTTAATCGGTTGCACATGCGTAAAAAAAACAAAATGCACTTAATTACACAGAATCCTATTGAATTTGTGCAGTAGTTAGGATTTTATCTAAAAAAAACTATAAGGTCCACTTGTACCACAAACCACTAAACAGGTTTAGCGCTAAACTGATTTAAAACGTCGTTCTGTCTCTGTCAACTTCAAACAATTTGACAGGTATACAGTGATGCTCTAAGGCAGTTTAGCGCTAAACCCGTCTAGTGATGTGTGGTGCAAGTGGGCCTAAATCTTCGTCGGCGTAATTCACTTAAGTTTTGCAATTTCCAATATGTTTGTTCCGACATTTCATTCATAGAAAATTTCAAAATCAGGTATCCACTGATTAGGTTACATGCAACCTGGATACATCGTCTTCAAATCTTCGCAAACAAGTGAGGAGTTCTGAATTCAACAAATCTTCATATAACCGTTTCAGTGGCAGCGAAAGTTCCTGCGATGTAAATCACGAGGTTCTTAGAGATGGTAGTTAGGAATCCACAGGAGTGCCGTATCGCAGCGCCCTCTGCGCCAGGCGCCCGGAAACTGATAGTAATAAATGGACGCCTGGATTTACACTTCTGTTAAAAATCACTAAGCTGAAGATAAAATCACTGTTCGTATATATTCATTTTCATTATGCAACAGTTTTCAATTTCAATCGAAAGTGAAAATTAAGGTAGTAGAATTAAATTCAGTACCTTATGTATGTATATGTTACTGTAGAAGCTCCAACTACGGTAAATCCTAAGATTTTCTAGTAAACCAAGAAGACCGATTCTTAATGGTAAATGTTGCGATTCGAAATTTACCACCTTTCACTTTGTAAATCTTAGGATTTACATTAAATGCACGGTAATTGTTAAAAACATTATGTCATTACGTGGTTCAAGTAGACGGAGCCCGCTACGCCGCTATGACGGGGCTCCTATTTCCGCGTGCAAGGTTTAAAGAACCAAACCGATCCTCGGGGTGCCCAAGAGTTGTTGGTGCCTTTGGAAGTAGACGTCAAGGGCAGGCGGTTAAAACTATCTTACTTGTTGGTGAGGAATGACAAATACCTTTAGTATTTTTAGTAGTTCGACTGAGACCTAACGGTTCTCGGTTACAAATGTAGATATTTAGCATTAAAGATAGCAGCGGTCTCTCTTTGCTCTCCATCGCACTGACGGCGTAAAACACCCGCTTTCTGCAGTAGCGGGCTTCTTTTGACTGCCACCGCACCATATAATTCTAAGGTTTTGAATTATAGTTCATTGAAATAAGATTAGAAATAATTGATTAAGTATTGCACATTGTTTTATTTCTAAAACCAACATCTACCAGCTGTCAGCGGTAAACCCTAGCATATACTGAATTCGAATGGTAAAAGCCCGAAAAAAACGTTCCATTTTCAGAAATACTTACATTTACCAACTCATGTCGGTAAATCCTAAGACTTACTCTTAAATCTTAAGATTTACTGTAGTTCGAGCTTTTACAGTAATATATGTATAGCTTTAGCTTACTAAATACAAGTTAACATAATATATGTTTTTGAATAATTAACTACACAGAAAATCGCTACAACTGGGCTTACAACGAGATAATTATTTACCATATTTATAATACGTTTTGATTTTCAAAATAATAAATAAAGATAATCAACCCGGTTTTAATGATAGCGTTAATGACTAAAAATTACTACAAAGGTAATAGCTGAATTTATGAAAATGAAAATTTACGAACACAAACTAATTTTGCTTTGAGAATACAACGTTGTTGTTCTGACCACGGTTAGCATAAAGGTATTTAAGCGTATAATGCTAGTTAATACTGCACATTAGTAGTTCGAGGTTTTCAGTAATGCTGAGAAAATACTGTGTTTCCAAATAGTTGGTTACTAGTTCTTAATCGGTTGTTAACATGAAGCCAGTTATACGTGTACCATAATTAGTTAAACATTATAAATAAATCACCATTTAAAACCATATTTAAGGAACAGAAAACAAAGTGACTCGATATCCTGTATTCCATAAAACCATCTTGTCATTTACAAAATGTAGCACGATAAACATATGTATGCATCGACAAACGTTGGCATCGTTCGAAAAACGGAAATGGAAAAGTATTTCCAAGTTCCCCGAGAACATCGTGTTTTCCTTTTAACTTTTTTTTCAACGCTAACGAGGAAAGAAAAAGCTATTAAACAATAAATGAGCCTCATAATCTCCCTATACACTTGTAAGTTTGGGAAACTATCGTAACATAAAATAAAATGAACGTATTTCGTGGTGGCGCGTGCTGGCGAACTGTGGCCAACTTTGATTCAATGTTGGTATACGTGTGAAGTACCTCGCTAGGGTCCCAAAGAGCGGAAACATAAACAATCTTATTCCAATGTTTGATCAACACAGCTTTTTAATGACGTCTATCTTTCGGTTCAGAGATGTTTCTTTCAGTAGGTGCCTGATACGCAGCGCAATAGAGCTCTTCTAATTGAATTGTCTTGCGGTACAATGTCTTACATATTTTAACACAACCAACCCTCGAGAGCTCGGACGTCAAAAACGCGCTGAAACAAGGCCTCGGCGTGGGTGACTTATATTTTAAATCTCATAACATTTCACTTCCCAAAAACATAATTATTTAAATTAGTGACCATTAATATTCAGTTAGCTGTTTTAAATTCTGTTTTAAACCAACAAAACATGAACCGCCATTAGAACAACACTAAATGATCGACAGGCACGACTGGAACTTAATAATTATGCGGTCTCATTATGCGGCAAGATATTAACAAAAACTTTGCACACACAAAAACAAAGTCAATATGTTTCAGTGTGTAAGCCGACGCGACTCCGGCGGAGGAAAATGTACTTTATTGCTAATATTATTCTAAGAGGATGCCACTACCAACCCTAACGCTTTGTGGCAGAATTCTTCGATTTCGTCCCTGGGTGACGATATGGAAGCCTTATATCCCGACACAATAAAACTGTATTGTCCATAATCACAAAGATTATCGGAGAACAGCGTTTGCGGGCATGCAATCATATCGTGTTCTCTGATACAAGGACTGAACTACAACTCAGAGTTAATCTTGCAGATAATTGAGTTGACAGTGTTTTGTTCGTCGCACTGGTATTGTTTCTATAATTAGATGAGCTTCAGAGAGACACTCGGTTTGCAAGTGGTCTTGTTTATTATACTGCACCTGCTTTTATTCAAATGCAATGCGGTCTACCGGTACATAAAGTTACCGAAATTAATTTTTTGTCAGGCAAAAACGAAATCACTAAAGATACAAGTATCATGAAGAAATGTGGCTGCGATTTATTGAAATCTCGTTATCGGTTTCGCATTTCGGTACTTCGACTTATCGAATTTCAAATAAAGCAAATCAATAACTTAGACGTCAAGTAGGTACAGCATAGTCCCCATTGAAACACATCGAAGTTCTGACAGTAAACGTCAAAAGACATCATAAGTAATGAGAAGGAAAATACGTGGTAGGTACTTGCAAATGCCGGTCTCGGGCTAAATCGAGAACTCATTAGCAAGTCGAACAACAAGATCGCAAGTCATTGCATAGCACGAGACGAGAGGGGTGAAAAGGGAGCCGTGGGGGTTATTACACGGGGGTAATTCATCCACTGGCTATAGTTTCAACTCAATGTCTCCTTGCCCTCGTAAACCGTGCGAAAACCGACTCATTACGCTTCTTTGTGCCTCCAGGGTTTCCATTCATTAACCCATGTATGAAACATTATGGTTCTATGCTAACCTATTGTTAACCTCAGTATAATGCTGTGCCCGGCCCACTAAAGGCTACCCTTTTACTAGACCCACGGTGCTATTATTTCTTTATAGTGCTACATTATTATGAGCTGAGAAAACGTTTATTGTTATAACACGTATACAATGTCGTTATTTAGGGATAACATTTTCGTTGCGAGATTTTAAATCTCTGACAATCACTATTTTGCTGTATAACAAACAAACTGTGAAAATTTTAAGCCAATTGTTGAAATAAAATGAGTAATAAAGCTAATTATATTAAATTCACGAGTATCCAAACTACAAATTATGACCTAGTTCCTATCATATTACTGTACCAGGAAATTAATTCACAGACCCAAATAAATGCAGGTAAAACAGCAAGCAAAAGTGGCTTAATATCTGCTTCACAATCACCATTGTTGGGAACTCTGAACTCCAATGTTGTTAAAGCGGACAGAAGTTTTATCGTCAAACCACTTTTCATATTTGATGTAAGATAAATTTAGCTGGTTCATGGTCCATTTTAGGAACTTTATTTACCATACTTTAGCCTTTGTCTGTTGATTTCCTGCTACATTACGTTCTGCCATGGTTTCTACGCTGTCTTTTATTTGTTATTGCTGATACAATTTGTCTAGGCGCTCGTGTTATTTGGTCGGGGACTGACACAAAGCGTGAGAAAAATTATAAAGAAAAATAAATAATAAGGACGACTGTGATGAAACTTTTCCCTAAGAGAATAAAAGATGAAAAGGAAGTTCCAGATAAAACAAAACGGTTTTTTAGGCATGAACCACATGAACATGAAAATTATTAAACTTTTTCTGCAAGAAAATATTCAAACGTTGTCATCGATAAACCAGTCACAAAATATAAACTGGAACACGAAGATTCGTAGCGAAACAAAGATCTATACAAAAATTGGCTTCGAATTTCCCCAAAGAGAGAGCCGGAAGCATAACATTTTACTACTATTGCAGCATTCAGTATAGCTCATTATTCTTACTGATAAACAGTTTACATCCAAACGGTTACAAGATTCTGTGGAGAACAAAGACCAAATTGCGCACACAACTACACAAGTTGGCCGTACTTTAACTAGACTAGAGACGTGGCCAAACTCTGAGCACCAAGTTCCACGCAACTCATGAATTATAAAGTATTGACAACCGAACAGGTCAATGTTTGGAGAATATAATAAATTATACATTCTTAGGCCAACATAACGAACCAATCCACACATGTTACAAAACAGAGCCCACAAAATACATAATAATATAATGCATGTATAAATAAACAGAGTAATAAAAGTCCACTTACCACGATAATAAAGACAGAATTCACGATCAACTGGTTATAAAAGTACTTGTGAATGTTTCCCGGAAAGCATAAAGTTATAGTTATGAAGCCTGATCCAGAATGATAGGTATTCGAAATGCCGAGCCTTCGATATGACACCGTTTTACATACAGAAGCACTTTATAGTAAGTAAGCTTACTCTGCCTACGATGCCGGGAACGTATGGAGGTATAACAACCATCTTATAGCTTTAGATGTAATGCTATCCGATCCGGTGGTACGAACCAAGCCTAGTTTTCGAACTGAAAATGTTAGAAACGGTCTGCAAATAAATCTCTTAGGCCGTGACTACCATTTATTGACCACTTCGTTGAACCAGCTAGCTGTAAAAGCTTCCGAATATTTCAGAAGTAGGTATTCTTCGCTCTCGACTCTCGGCTCGAATGATTGATTGTGGTACTTCGAATTCCTTAAGAGGCTTCACACACTTGAAATTGAACAAAAGACGTAAAGTATATCAGTCGCCTATCAGGACGCTAAAAGTCGTAAAAACTGATTGAGGGTGGTGTGAGTAGGTAGTCAGACGACACTATGGTTGTGGCGAAGAGCCAGTGATGTGTCACTGAGCTCGCCTCTGTAAAATACAAGTACCTAGCTATCAAACGTGTTAGAAGGATGAATTGTTTTCAGAATAAACGACGCAGTATAAATAGACGCGAGATACGTGATGTTGACGAAACCTCACAAAGGTATAGTACCCACACTTGACAGTAAAACACTATCCTCCCAAAGAAGTCGTTTGAGTGTTCAATACGTATTTTAATAGACAGTTTCAACTTCACAACTCGTTGAACTAGTACGGGGAGAGTGGAAACATTTGTTGGAGCGGAAGCAAACAAAATTTTATGTTAAATCACGTTTTCAGCAGCAGTGGGAGGAAACCGTTTTATTGGAAGTAGAAAATTTCACTTTAATTTGAAAAATCTTTTTGCTATTTTTTTAATGTTAGCACGTAAATCGGTTCACGTCTTTGTAGAACAAATTATAAAATACGGACAGAATATGAAATTGTAGCGTGTGTTGCCAGTTAATTGCAAATCTAATCTTGTTGCTTTATTCGAAACAGAGCTAATGGTTTGATAATTCCGTGTGCGAACTTAATTCGCAGCTACAATCGTTGTTTACGATTGTCCCTGCATGCCACTTTATTTGTATGGAAAAGTCATATTAAACATGCCGCTCATGTTCTTCAGCTCGTTTACGGCTTGAGATTATCCATTTGAATTCCGTCTTATTACGTAATAAAAATGCCACAATGAATGAAGCTACATTGCTTGCCTGTACTTTTATGTGGAGTGTTTTGAGAATTTTAATTTGAAAAATTCTTTTCTTCGGGCTTTCTGAGATGGGTAAGTAAGTAAGCGTTCATTTTTTATTCTTATTCATGTTTTTCCTTTGGGATTATTCGATTCTTTTCTTTTCGGAGTTAAATGTCCTTACTCGGAACTGAAGAACCTTTTCGCTTTATTTTAATGACCTGTGTTCTTATCGGCAGTTTTATAAGAGGCAATACGGTGCCGGTGTGCTGTACAGCTTATCCTTCTCCCTTTACGATGTTTGTTAACTCCGGAAGGTACCTAACATGGCGCGTTAGTGTCGCGTAAAATGTAGTACAGCTATAATGGACGGAATTAACAGTAAATCGCTACAAGTTTATTGTAAACTGTGAATTTTACGGAACATTTAAGTTCCAGTTCCCTTTGGAGTGTTAAAAAGAAAACCTACACTAAACTTACCTAGCCCTAAATTTCTTTACTAGCCCTAAACTACTATGTATTATGAGGGGTGTCTGTTCTGCAAAACTTTACATGAAAAATTTAAAAAATATTTTACAACTCTTTGGAACTTTAATTATACTGCATATTATGGTGAAATTTAAAGAAAGAACTTTAATCGATGCATTCTGACATAACAAGTCTCCCGGACCCTGCTAAGAACATATTATTTTCCAAATTTTTAATTTCTTTGTTATTGATTTATGAGGAATAGTGAAAATACTCAAAGGAGCCTCGGGTCCGAATTTGAAAGATACTTAAATTACATCAGTGAATTTGAATCAATATTTCTAACACCAGTTGAATTTGGAAAAAAAACGACACACACTGTATGTTTACATCATTCGATATAGTGTCATAGATATAAATGAAGGTGTACTATTTTTGTTTACCGTGGTAAAATCATCAAATGAGTCCTCCCACCCAGGGCGGCGCGTGAGGGACTGTCATTCTTGTACTGACACGGTGATCCTTCAATAGCCCTTTACGTTCCAGGGTCACGGTTACCTGATGAGACAGTCCCACAACCCTGGAGATAGTCCTCCAACCCTAAGTGTAGGTGTTCTATTACATTTTTGTCCACACGTAGAAGATATTATGTTGATGAGATGTTTTTGTTATAAAATAAAACAAAAAATCGTTTATTTTCAAAATAAATATAAAACATACCCAGGAATTATTTAATAAAACTATAGGTACCCGACCATTAACTGTAAAATTAATCTTAAAGCCTATAAAATGAACTATAAAAGCCACAACAGGCGAGTGGTGATGGCGACGCGAACACCATTAGTATTAAAGGTACATTAAATCAAAAGTCACTTCATCAAAACCAGTATTTTAAGATCGTTACCAACGAAACTTATCTGAAGGGCACTTAGGAGTTGGCCTTTTTTTTTTATCGTGGTAAAATCATCAAATGAGTCCTCCCACCCAGGGCAGGGCGGGAGGGACTGTCAGACTTGTACTGACTAAAATCCACGGTGTCCTTCAATAGCCCTGTACGTACTAGGGTCACGGTAATCCCTTGGTCCCGCGACCCCAGCAGGCTTTGGCCCTCTACAGGCCCCGTCACTATGCTGACACTCTTTGAGGCGCGCGTGGAACACAACGCGCCGTCGACCCGGGCATGGTCCATGGTCGGACAGCGAGTAGTAGGAGTTGGCCTAGAAAAAAGACTGCTGATTTGACTAGACAAACAGTTTAATACTTCTTATCCGTTTGTGACGAGCTTTAGACAAAATGGAAGATATTTTTTGTGTTTGAAATGGAATCACTACATAGTTTAAAACAAAGTAGCTTCCCGCTGTCGGTCTGTCCCTCATGTATGCTTAGATCTTTAAAACTCACCATATCCCAGTAGTTCCATTATCTAGTTCCATAATGGAACTAAAATACCTTTTCACTTAATCCCTTTAGTTCCACTAACTAGTTTAGATACATACCTACCTATGGTAACCTAAAACTTTCGTTGGTAAACTTTTCATTCGGAATTATTTAAAAACATACCACCTCGAACTTATGCCAGCCTAGTACTTTGACCATGTACCATGCCCGGGTCGACGGTGCGTTGCGTGCCTCAAAGAGTGTCAGCAAAATGACGTGGCCTCTAGAGGGCCAAAGCCTGCCGGGGTCGCGGGACTCACAAATTACCGTGACCCCGGTACGTAAAGGGCTATTGAAGGACACCGTGGATTTTAGTCAGTACGAGTCTGACAGTCCCTCCCGCTCTGCCCTGGGTGGGAGGACTCATTTGATGATTTTACCACGTAAAATAAAGTCTAGTACTTTTGTAAGTTAGTAACATTCGTTCATCATTATTTTTTCAGTAAGATGTCAAAAGAAGCACTGTTATCTATTACAGAGAATGGTCATTTTTTCATACAGTCACAAAGTGCAAACTGCAAACGAATAACAGAATGTAGAAATAAAAGCGAATTCGCATGCGAAACGGACAAACGCGACTAGTAGGCCGAACAAAGGCACGCGCTAGTTCATTTCAGTATAGATGCCATTTCAATCAAAGGTGCGGAATGTCGACCATTTCACTGCAGCTGACCTGAAACAAACCAAAATCCTCGTATTTGTCGACACTGAAAATAATCTCGATCAATTTAATTTAAGAAATTGTTCTGTGTATAATCTACCACTACCCCTATCTGTTATAGAACTATCCCATCGTTCAAGAGCCAAAAATATACATTTACAAACTTCATTGGTTACAGATATTACAAACAATAGTACGAACGTAGATAATAGTGACACATAATTTTCGTATGCCTAATACTCGTAAAATGATCAACCGACAGAAAACACTTTTATTACGTACGTAAAACTGTCTTAAAGCACTAACCTGAATGTCTTACGACTTTTTTTCTTCAATCGGTGTCAATAGGTGGCTTACTGCAACTTTATTTCTTGTACCGACAAAGTTATAGGAATCTATTTAAAATCAATTCAAACTGTGTCTACTTCATTCCGTTCCAACCTTTCACAAAGCGTTCAAGAAAAAGTTTACCGTTCGGAATAAACTAGTGAAACAGGAAGGGAAGTTTGCACAAAACATAAAACTCGGAAGTGCAAGAAGAAATGTCATTACAGCCAGGGGTGAGCGTGAATTTGGCCCCTTTCCTCTTCATTTATAATATTAGCAAACTCCCGCGGAAACTTACCTAATTAGACTTGCGTTAACCGAAACTTAATGTAAAGTAAAGTCGACTTCCGCTCTTTTAAAGTCACGTAGATTCAACTCCTATAAGTTATAACTCTTTTTAAGTTCGGTCCAGTGAGAAACTTGGATATCTTGGCCAACTTCTTACACTCTGGCTTGTTACAGACATACTCATATATGAAGAGAAATGAATAAAAAAACCTAGTTAGGTTTCTTAGATTTTGTAACACCCTACTTCGAGAAATTACCACAAAAAGAGGCAGCGGTAATACGATTACTGTTATAATGAATTGGTGTTGCAGTACGATACTTCATTCACGAAGAACGAGTAACCCACATTTATTGAGAAGATTACATAATAGCGACTAAATTACAGAAAATATCACATAAGTATCCGGCATCCCACGTTCTCGATACATTTTATCAAACGTGCATTTGTTGGAGCAAGTTCCTGTTGTACGCAATAACTCAGCTGTATGAGATAATGGCATTTTCTTCGTGGTTGCTACCTTGCTACTTGCTACAGCGGACACGCTATGTATTTAATTCTCAATAAATGCTCCGATGAACTTTCATTGTGTACATTTATAAAGTTTGTCACTTTAAATCCGGAGTTCATAATATCAATATCAAACTTCGGATCATGTAAATGATTTCAGTTAAAGACGACATAAATTCCAAATTAGGGCACTTTTGCGCGTGAATCCCGACTCATTTAAAATACGCTGAACAGGTTAATTAAGGGAGCCAGCGGTGTGTGAAATTGTAAACGTATGTGAAAACATTCGGCGGTCTCTGGGAGACCACCCTCTGCCCTTAATAAATACCTGTTACAGTGCACTGACCTTAAATTTAACATTCCTAATGCTCGTGTTTCTACGTAATAGCACATATAGCAGAGCTTCCCTCACTAAAGTATATTACGATACTGTTACGGAACCGTTTAGGTAGACATTAAATTGATACATGACTTTGGAAAGCCTACCCATTATTTTTGTATTTATTTGACTTAACCTTTTATATCATAGTGTGACTTTATGTGTTACGGAGTCTCGAAAGACTGGTACATAAATCGATAAGACTGAAGTATTCGAGTCTGTGAAACTTTGGGTTATCTACCCAAGTATAATCAACGTAACAATCGTGGGGTCTGATTAAGTGTCAGAAACAAAACGTTTCCCAAAGCTCTTTAGAAAGAAACTGGACAGTGAATTGTTGAAAAGTGAACGAATTCCATTAGCGGAAGTGGAATTAAAGCCCGGCTTGCTTGATAATTTAGCAGCGAGTGGAGTAATTCATACCAACTCGTTACTCGGCGAGTGATCATGCTTTTAGATTGGACTCACAAAGGATTATTGTGCCTTAGCTTTTATATGTCAGTACGCAAGCGGATCACTTACCCACTTACTTGCGGGAGAGACGATTTAGCTCAGTGTACTTCGGCTTAAGCTGAAAAATGTTTTGATATTTGTTGTCTTTTAACTTGATTTTATTAAAAACTGATTGTCTTGGCTTTGGCAAGATCTAAGTGTGGCACTTGAATTTAATTCATTCTCCATTTTTGTTAACTCGAAAATTAATTTTGATATAAGTAATCAGGGATAAACCCTAAACAATGTGGTTAATGGATACCTATTTAGAACAGGAACACATTTACCTACCCGCAACCGATGGATGCACTGATTTAAAAATTAATGAAATAAAAACATGTCATTAATAAATTACACAGATTTATTTAATAGCCAAATAAGATTATTCAAACCAAATCATTTTTGAAATTGCCTCAACATTTCACGCGATCACGCCAAACAAGTTTCCAAAAGTTTTTCTATTTATTATGTTGGAGGAGATAAATCCAATTTACTGAATAATTCAATTAGACACGATTTAAAACCCGAAACTTCTTATGAAGATATATTTTCGTTCGTCTCAGAAATTATTATCTATCTTAATGTCGCACACAAACAAATATCTAGAACGTTGTCAAGTAAACGAAAACGCGAGTTTAATTAATTAATAAAAGTGTTTTCTTATTTTCATTACGAAAAGGCTGTAATGCGACAAAACAGCGTCGCCTAATTGTGTGGTCTGACATTTTAAGTCCTACCTATATTTTCGTGCCTACCCTTAAACATTAATATAAATAAAACAGCTGAGACTGGCTGTATAAAACTTTAGTAACTAGGAGCGGTAAAAAACTTTAATCGTTTATAAATTGTGTTACTCCATGCGGCACATAGCAGGAGTCGTTAATCAAATTATAACCTAATGCATTAAATAAAGTGCTATCTATATTTGGAAGATAAAAAAACAAATTGCTAAAATAAAATTGTTTTGTAATATCCGAAGGTAAGGTTGTACCTTTACTTCAACATTTATGTTTAAGTACCAAGTGATACTGAATCAAAAGTAGGACAAGCCAGTAGTTAATTGGAAGAACGGCGTGTTCAAAAAAAAAGAAAGGATAAACTTCCTTCAGTCAATCAGGCAAACCCGTCAATCGCCATGTTTGTTTTTCAACACTGTCAACGTCTGCGACATCAAAGTTTTGGGGTTCCTCGATTTTCGTCAACCGAAAATACGATGATTGATGAACTGCTGCACCCGGAAGCCAGTCTAGCGTGGTAGAAAAAAGTTTGTCTTCGCAGGCGGAAGCCGCATTGTTTTTTTTCTCTTTTTTTTTTCTCGGCTTGACATCGGAAGCAAAGGAAAGCAACAAACATCTCTGTCGATAAATTGCTCGCACCAATGAGTTTGCACAACTCTTTATTGTCATAAAATGTTTGTTCTTATTTAACGTTCATTTGATTGGAGATGCAGACAAGCATTCAATTGTGTCTATTTTAATTTTTATTTTCATGATTGGTTACAATTAGATCTGCGTTATTTATTGGCTTTAATTAAATAACTTTATAAGTGGTCAAATGATATTTTAATGACTGTATTTGTGCTTAGATATCACATCATACCTGTAATACTTAATAGGCCTGAGATGTATGTACCTCATTAGTATTGGGTATACTAATTACGTAGAGCTCAGCCTCCTCCACTGTGCTGGTAATTTTTATCAAACATTATAATACTTATTATGCTATATTGCCTTCATTAAACCAGAAGCCTGAAAAATGAGACTATTTTCACATGATCAATATTATTTTGGTACATACATGATATGGTTGTGTACCCTCAAAGAAAACGTTTTTCCTTTCCGAACTGTTTTCCCAGTATTTTTTCTCACATTTTCACGTCATTCTTACTCACTTGTCAGTTGTCAGTTGTCACAGATGACAAGTTACATTTCCGGAGATTTATTAGATAAAGAAGTTTGGCGAAGCGACCTTATAAAATGTATACCAACCTTCTTGAAGGACTACGATAAGAAATAGATATTTGACCCTATTGACCATTAATATTTCTATCTCTGAAACCAATAAATAGTAAGACCACTTTGACTTTACTAATTATTGACGTCACAATTTGCTTTTGTCATGTAAAATCTTAAGAGAGTCAGGTTTTGACAGTTCATAAAAGGTATGTCATTGATTGGTGGTTCAAATTCCTAATAAGATTTAGTTGCAGTATTTATGTAAGAGTAGATTAAAAGATCAGTGAATCAGCATTTGTTGAAGTGTTCTGATTGGTTTATAAGTTTCTTAGATCAACACAAAACTTGTGTTTAATGGCTAAGTACTAGAAAACTATCTAGCAGATCCAGGCAGTTAGACACTCGACACAAATGCTCGCATACATTATTCACAAGTTTTTGATTGCACAGCTATCCAAGATATCTTTGTTAGGAGAGCTCTAATAGAAATATAAATCTCCAAGTCGGTAGGCTGACGATTTATGGAGCCACCCAACTTACCCTTTTTATTAGTCACGTCTGCAACATGAAAATTTTTCTCTTTTCACTACTTTATCTGGGAGCATCGAATATTTTTACAGCGAGAGGGTACAGCCACAACGAAGCGAAAACCATTACAGGGTGAAAGTTATAGGCCTCATAAAACAATAATGTCCCGACGTAACTTTGAAAATGAATTTTGGCGTTAACGATGTAAAATTAATCTTAGTTTTAATGTCTATATTTTAACAACATTGCCGGTGTCAACGGTCAGCTTATTTACGGCCTGATTCTTTCATAAAAAATAAATAACAAATGAAGTGATCGATCGATTTCCAGAGGTAAAGTCTTTTGTTAATTGCTCTATTAGACGAAATAGAGCTTCTGAAGTGAGAAAATAGCTATGCAAAGTTACAATTCTTTTTACTTTATTTGTAAAACGTTGCCACACTCTAGGAATTTCTCCTGTATCATGGGTGCATCTACAAACATATAAACTCACATACACAAACGCCCAGACCCAACAACTACTTGTAGATCATACAAATATTTTCTTTGTGCGGGAATCGAACTTGCAACACGCAGCGCAGCAGTCCAATCGCTCAGCCACTGCGCTAATCGTGTTGTCAATAACAACAATGTGGACTATTCGATATAAAACATGGGTTTCTAATATTACAATAGGGTAGTTTACTACATACATAAATTGAAAAAATACTTAGTCCGTCAATCAGAGTATTGAAAAATAATAGACACGTATTTTTTGTTCTTTTAAATCAGTGAATATTGACAAAGATAAAACACTTCCAAATTCGGTAATGGGGGCTTGTGACGTCATTACGCCTGTAAAATTATACCGACCGAGAAACGTGATTTTTCGAAGCGTTGTATCTTCGTCGTTTTTGGTTTTAGTAACAAAAGAAAAAATACAGGTCCACTGTTTTTTGTTAATCTACTCGTAACTTTCGTAATAACATTATTTTTGAGTAAAATAGCCTATTGTCTAATTCGTTTAGTTAGTCGCCGCGGAGTGTCAGCATAATTACGGGGCCTGTAGAGGGCCAAAGCCTGCCGGGGTTGCGGGACTTACAAATTACCGTGACCCCGGTACATAAAGGGCTATTGAAGAACACCGTGGATTTTAGTCAGTCAAGTCTCACAGTCCCTCTCGCCCTGCCCTGGGATGGAAGACTCATTTGATGATCTTACCACGCTAAAAAAAAATGCGACTGCTGAGCAAGGCAAGACCTCCTGCATTCATTTCCGCTGAAAAAAAAACCAATAAACAATGCCCAACGCATTGTGTTTTTGGGTTTTTCTATCACGAATTCTTCGAAGATTGTATTTGTGTACATGGATTCTCTCATGTAGGTACCAATTCTTACACAGCACGATTTGAAAGTAAAGTGTTATTTAATGAGCCGTTTAATTATAACGTTTGTATGGTCTGTTTGTCGGGTGACCACTTCAATTTATTGCCAATCAGACTGTGACACGTCCGCGGTCCGCGCGACATTAATACGTAACACTTTTATCCCCTAGTCGTAGTTCGTGACTGAACAGTTGTACACACAAATAATATTTTCGATAGGTACTACCTAGTAAATGTAATAGAGTATTGGTTGGTAATTATGTAACAGACGTAACAGTTACGTGCAGAATTTAAAGGTTAGGCAATTTTCTATTCTATCCTTTGTGGAAAACGGACAATTTTTTTACCTTTTAACAGTAAAAATTTCAATCAAAATTTGTACTACGTACAAAATTTGTACGGACAGCGAGTCGCCCATTACTCGCCGCCCGCATTCCCGCGCCTATGGTGGCCGGAGATCGTCTGCTGACGAGGGCGCCTACGACTGCGGCTGGGTTGGAGGGAGGACTCTGTCCTCTCCCTCATGTGGCGTGCCACCTGCTTCGCTAGCATAACTGCTTCGCAGAAGGAGGCGACCGCCTTCCACTCCGTCTCGCCCCGCAGCATGGCCTCGACCAATGCCGGGCGCGAGAGGTCTCCGCCTATCATACAAATCAATATTATTTGGGCACGGTGCATAATTATAATTAGAAATACGTTTAGGTCATAAATTGAATGCTCTCACTACGGCTTATAAAGTTGCCACCACCGCTCCAGCCGTCCAACTGGCTAACGCAGTCCCAGAGCTGCTTGGTAGGTGTCCAGTTTCCATGTCTTCGAACTATTCGTTCCGAAACGTACCAGTTTCTTTACGATCTTTTAATTTCACTGTTCTGAGAGTTGTTTAATTTCTAGCACGCACAGCATGACCAATTCTATGCCTATTCTATCAAGAATAGATAAAGTTCTTTCTAAACAATGTTTTGCCATTTTCTACATAAACATCATTTACTATTGCCTTACTTAGGACGACAGAAATCTTTCTACGTGCTGTCATTGTGTCTATTATTCCATCGACAAAACCCTTTTCTCCAATTTCACTTAGCAATGAATGACTTTCACTCTAACCCCAAGTTACGTTTAGTCTGTACACAGTGGCAGATGTTGGGCATTTCTTTCTATCATTAATCTACCAATAGAGCAATAAAAGTTGGAGCCTGGCCAACGTAGACCAGTGTCTACAAAATACAATCGTAACAAAATTTACTATTCTTGGGGTTGAGGGCCTTTGATTTAGCTGTTAATACTAACATAATTATGTACTTCAACAAACAGTCATGCCTCTGTCAAACAGACCGGCAAAAGCGAAGCGTTTCCGAAGCGATACCGAACCGAAGCGAGACGTCAGTCCGATAGTTCTGTCACGCTATCGGATCGCTTTCGCGTTTCTATATGACTGGATTCAAACAATTCCATACATTACAAATAAAAACGTCACGCTTCGCATTCGCTTCGCTTGTCTGTTTGACAAAGGCCTTAAGGTATATAATGCCAACATACTATCTCGTTTTACCTTATTGGATGCGAAAATGAATATGAACCACTGATGAACGATACGTAGGTCAACCCATTTTCGTCACGTCTCTCGCTTGGATTCTGTGCTTTCATAACTAGCAAAGAGCCAGCTTATCAGATGTCACACATGTAGTCAATGTAGTTTCAATCGTACGAAATAGAAAGAGAATAAATCAAACATCATGTAAAAGTGAACATGTACTTGTATAAAGTTTTTAAAGCTCTTTCGTGAGGACTACATGATCCTGGGTACAGAAACATGTCTATAAAAAAGTACGACGAAATTAAACTATTTTTTTTTACTGAATCTGTTAAGTGAACTGGTTTAAAACCACTTTGAAAATTTGATTCATGCATACCCCAGCAAGTTTAATAAATCTTGTAATAATATCTAACACAATTATCTAAATGTTTTTCCAGCTAATAAAGTAACGAAAGTGCCTAATCTAATTTCCTAACGATTACACGGAATAATATTACTGAGAACTCACTCAATACTACCTTTATTATTCTTCAATTTACTTAAACTCTACCCACCTTACTCCATCCTCCATCTTCCATCCGTGAACTTCGACATTTATGTTTGTATTGGTAGAATAATTTAGTTGCTTTCAGTAGTTGCCACCTACTTTAACGTTTACCAAACCTACCTATGTAAACTAGACAATATTGCTGACTTGTACAATGTTCTTCGGCAATCACTAATAGAAACTCGAATACTACAATATCACGCTTCTGTTTATTCCCCGAAGAGGAAGGCAAGAAGTGTTTTAGTTTCTCTTTGCCAATTATATTTGTGATCAATATATATCGGTTCTGACTATAAAAGGAGACTTTTGCTTTCTACAAAGATAATGGATTCAGTAACACTGCCCGAGCTAGGTATTGAACCCAGAACCCTAGATAATAGGACCACATGGTCAGTCAAAAATCAAGGTCGCAGCCAGGAATGACGAGGTTCACCTTTTCAGTCCTTAGACCAAGCACGAGTATTTACTATGACGAGTGCCCTGGATCTTATTTAGGGGGTTTCTAAAATGGCCCCCGTAGTTGTAAAGTGCTCAGGGCCTCCAATAGTTTAAAGGGCAGTCTTAAGTTACTGCCTAGATCAAAATATTGACTTACTTGTTTCCATTTTGTGAGCACCGCCGTTGTTCTTGAGTTTGATAAGACACGGGTAAGTGATTTCACCAAATGTGCAAAGGAACATTCATCATGTCGTAACAGCGAGAACCCATCCGTTTGTCAGACTGTGTGATATATTAACTGCAATATACGGCTAATTTCATCTTCAGCTCAAGGACATTTGCTGGGTTATTATGAGTTTGGGTTTAGATTCTTTTCAGTTAACTAACTCACATAGAAATTGGCAGTAGCCTTTTTAATATCGTAGATATTGAACTGCTTCAAACTTGATTATTTAATAAACTTTTGCATTATTTGGCATGACCTATTTTCGTGACTCCCCAAAACTTTCCTCTAATTCCACGATGCAAGACCAGCGAAAACACACAAAGGCGACGTTCAAACAATATCCACGGAAAACGTCAATAAAAATCTGATTCCGGGGCCCTCGCTACAACAAAGTAAAATTACTGCGCGGCAATTGACATGCGGATATGGAAATAAGATGAAGGAACACTCATTCATCCACACGTCCGTGTTCATATCCCGATTCTTGTATGTATATCGTGAAGACACGACCTTGCTCTTTGTTCCCAACCCTCATATCTTGAGATCCTTCATTTTGAAAGGCAGTTCGTTATCCACGAGTGATTCTGTTCCAAACATGTATAGGTTTCAGGACTCATTTACATGTTTTTAGTGTTTAGTAGACTGAGTGACATTTTAGAGGCTGCTAAGGTTTATTATGGGAGTAAGGAAGCTAAATGATAGAAATTTTTGAAATGGAATGTTTTTGTAATGTAACG
Organism: Agrotis puta; assembly: GCA_943136025.2. Taxonomy (NCBI): domain Eukaryota; kingdom Metazoa; phylum Arthropoda; class Insecta; order Lepidoptera; family Noctuidae; genus Agrotis; species Agrotis puta. The sequence goes on from OW964168.2 coordinate 6,109,674, forward strand.
TAGCTAAAGGAGATTTTTTTGTTCGTAGTTTAGAATCATTAGGTTACAGAAGTGCTAGCTGTTCGTATCCGAACATGGATTCTAAATGTTTTGTTTTTTATTATGCTGGCTACATGCCATTTTTGGTTTTGTTACTGGCAACAATGAAAAAGGAAGTTCCGCTAAAAAATGATCATGAAAAACTAACGCTGAATGTGAAAGGTGGCTTTTGTAAAAGATAGATCATATCTAATAAAGTGGTTCTTTTTGATCTCACGAACTAATTTTTATTTATGTTTTCGCCACGAACAAAATTTGGTTCCGATACCGAAGAAGTTTGGTTCCTGTTAATAGTGAAAATAAAACGCGTGGACGTGGAGGAGAATTTCCTGCGGTCTTGGCGGAGGGCCTGGAGGATTGTTGAAGAATTTATTCGGCACTATACATCAGGGCTTCATCTGCTGGCTTGCGGGGCCTTCAATTGTCAAGCGGGGAATCAAAAAATTTATCATCGTATATAACAACCAAAAATTGGTTAATAAGGTATTTATTCATATTGTACCGTGCGAGAAAGAGACGGCAGCAAAAGCAAGAATAAGATCAAAGTTTCGTTTTTGTTTGGAGCTGGAACGCAAACCAAGTGAAGGCATAGTAAAGGTGGCGCGGTATTCAAAAGGTCCAATCAGGAGAAGAAAAAATTCGACCGTGCAAGTTGTACCAACCTCACCAGCGTGGCGGAGCATCATGATTAGTCAGCATCGCATGTCGTCAGGTTGCCTGTGTGGAAAAACGCGTCGTGTCGTACGCGACGATTTGGTCAATTCATCAATAGCTACGCCATTTTGTATTGATTTTATGATTTTTCCGGTGTTTGTGTGCAACGAAGTTGAACAAAGACATTAAGTTACTATTGTACAAATTACAAGTGACACGATAAAGGCGAAGAGTATTTGTTATTTAAACGATCGGTACAATGGCCGATTTACAAGAACTTTTAGCTCAGAGGGGCTATGTTAAAGGTAGTATTACTCGACTATATAAGTATTCACAAAACAATCTCTCTGAAATACATGAAGAGTTGCTCAAAGAGAAGTGTAAGAAATTGTCAGAAGCATTTAAGGAGTACGAAACTTTAAATAAAAAAATATTGTATTTATGTCCTAACGATAAGGAAGATTATTGTGAAGTAGAAGATAAATATTACACTGCAGTTTCCACTTTAAATAAAACAATTAATACATTATCTATTCACAAGGATGTTAACCCTCCTAAAGGTGAATTTAAAAAGTTACCTGTAGTAAACATAGCTTCATTTAATGGCAAAAATGTAGTGGATTTTCCACCATTCATTAACATGTTTAAATCAGTTATTGATGCAGATAGTAGGCTGAGTTTATGTGAAAAACTACATTATTTACGCTCATTCTTGGCTGGGGAGGCTCTAGATCTGATAAAAAATTTAATGTTGACTGATGAAAATTATAATGTTGCATTGGAGCTGCTAAACAATAGATTTAACAATAAATTACTCATAGTTAATCATCATGTTAACAACATTCTGGAGTTGCCCATAGTCACAAAATGCACTGCTCAAGGTTTGAGGTCTCTTGTTTCAGTGATAAACTTAAACATTGCTGCACTAAAGAATTTGAAGGAGCCGGTGGAGCACTGGGATACCTTACTGGTTAATATAGTGTCCAAAAAGGTAGATAATTACACTAACAGAGGGTTCCATCAAGAACGGCTCAGCAAGGAGGTACCCAAGTTGTCTGAATTTCTAGATTTTCTGGAACGGAGGGCTATTGCAATGGAAAACACCACTGATGATAAGTCGTCCCATTCCCAAAGGCCGGTTAAGGTAATGAGCGGTCTAAGCACATCCAAGAATACATCATGTAAGTATTGTCAGCAGACACACAAGCTTTATGAGTGTTCAAAATTTAAATTAGCTCCTGAGAAGGAAAGAATATCCTTTGTTAATGACAATAAGCTTTGTAAGGTATGCCTAAATAGCCATAAGGGAAAGTGCTTACTAAAAATAAAATGTCAGACTTGTGGGAAAAGTCATAATACGCTTTTGCACGACAATGCATGTAGTAATACGGCAGTGCTGGATAAACCAGAAAATAGTGCAGAAGTCAATAGGGTGGCATTATCGAGTGCTACAGCTTACACAGATGTTTTATTGCCCACAGCTATGGTGCGTTTGGCAAGGGCTGATGGTACGTTTATCACTGCTAGGGCTCTACTTGACTCGGGGAGCCAAGTATCATTTATCACTGAAAGCTTGGCCGATGAAATTAAATGTAAATTAAGAAAGAATGATCAGCTTATCATAGGTGTGTGTCAAGGTGAACAAAATGTATCACATAGGGCTGAGTTCACTGTTTACTCAACCACAAACGACAACAGTATTGCAGTTTCATGCTGTGTTGTTAAAAACATTGCATGTCCATTACCGCAGCGGTCTTTTGACATTTCACAATTTACTTTTCCTTCTTATGTTCAGCTGGCTGACAAAAACTTCAATAAAACTGGTGAACTGTCTTTGCTATTGGGGTGTGACGTATTTTTCCAGGTGCTGCTCCGTGAGTCCCTACCAGTCACTCCATCAGGACCTTACCTGATAAACACTATTTTTGGATATGTTGTGGCGGGCAGTCTACCTATCAGCTCAGGAGGGATAAGTTCTTCTAATCTTTGTTTGATAGTAAATCCATATAACTGTAAAAAGGTATGTAATACATGCATTACTAATAAAGATAGTCAGCTTGAACAAACAATGTTAAAATTTTGGGAATGTGAAAATGTCACCACGGTATTCAAAGAAGATACCTCTGAACATGAGCAAGCTGAAAAAGTTTTTCAGGATTCTGTAACATTGGAAAACAACAGGTTCAGGGTTGCTTTACCTTTAAAAGTTGAGTTGGATAATACAGGGTTAGGTCATTCATTTCCCATGGCTTTGAGTAGATTGCACAACTTAGAAAAGAGATTTGCTAAGGATGATAACTTGTTTCAACAATATAAAAAGTTTATATCAGATTATATACAGCAAGGTCATGCCAAATGCTTAGATACTAAAAGCAAAGAGCTAGATATGGCCAAGTTAAACTTTATTCCTCATCATCCTGTTTTGAATCCTAATAGCAAAACAACACCAGTCAGGGCTGTGTTTGATGGAAGTGCAAAAACAAAAAATGGTTTAGCATTAAATGATATTTTGTTGAATGGACCTGTTGTCCAAAGTGATTTGTTTGACATTTTGACTTTGTTGAGAACCTACAGATATGTATTGCTCTGTGATGTTAAGGCTATGTACAGACAAGTATTTCTGGATGAAAAATATTGTGGGTTGCAAAATATTCTTTGGCGTGAAAACAGGGAAAGTCCTGTACAATGTGTTCAATTACAGACTGTAACATATGGTTTAAGAAGTTCTGCCTTCCTTGCCACTCGCTGCTTAGTTGAACTAGCGCAAAGATTTAAGGAGCAGTTTCCATTGGCTGCATTTTGTTTACAGAACTCTAGTTACGTCGATGATATACAATTTGGCAGTGATGATATCTATGAGCTAAACCAGACAAAGAATGAGCTTTGCAAACTATTAAGTATGGGTGGATTTGAATTACATAAATGGTGTTCAAATGATATTAGCTTACTAAAAGACATTCCTGTTAATTTGCATCAATTAGATAATAAGGATTTTGATAAAAACTGTTTGTATGTTAAAACATTAGGGTTAATCTACAATGTCAAAACTGATAGTTTGGAAATACAATGTCCTGTAAAAGAGTTAAGGCTTGAATATACTAAGAGGGAAATGCTTAGTTTTATAAGTAAATTTTTTGACCCACTTGGTCTTGTAGGACCTATATTGGTCTCAGCAAAACTTCTAATGCAAGAAGTGTGGTTTCATGACATAAGATGGGATCAGCCTTTACCCTCAAATATTAATAAAAAATGGGTTGAATTTGCCAAAGATTTGATAAATATGCCATGTATTGCTGTTCCTAGGAATGTAAAAAGTATTGCATGTAATAGCTTTGAACTAGTTGGATTTTGTGATGCATCTGGAGTTGCCTATGGCTGTTGCTTATATTTAAGAGTAATAGGTCCTGATAAATGTGTAAATATTAATTTATTTTGTTCTAAGTCACGCATCAATCCTAAAAACAAAACATTAACAATACCTCGACTTGAGCTGGAAGGCGCATTATTATTAGCCAAATTGGCAACCAAAGTTAATACTAAATTATCTCTAAAATATAATGTGCATACCTACTTATATTCAGACGCGAAGATTGTACTTGCGTGGCTTAAAACCGAACCTGTAAAGTTAAACATGTATGTTGCTAATAGAGTTAAGAAAATACTTCAGTTAACTCCCTCAAGTAAATGGTTTTATGTCAACACAGGAGATAACCCGGCAGATTATCTATCGCGAGGTGTAAGCCCTTCTTCCTTGAAGGATAATTTATTGTGGTGGCATGGACCCAAGTACATGGGGCAGGCTGAATTTGTGCATGGCTCAATTCCACTGCTAATGTCCATAGAAGATATACCCGAAATAAAAGAAATAAATCCTGTATCAAAATCAAGCAATGTATGTGTTAAAGACAATACATTATTAATGATGTTGGACAAATATTCAGATATAGAAAAAACTACTAGAATAATGGCATATGTGTTAAGATTTGTAAACATTTGTAGGGCACAACCTTTTGAACGTGTGAAAAAATTTAGTCCTATTGAGCTGGATGCTGCCCTGCAGACAATAATTAGATTAGATCAGGGTAAACACTTTCAAAGTGAGATTCAATGTATACAAGCTGGTAACAGTTTAAAATCCAGTTTGAGTAATCTTAATCCTTTTCTTGATTCTGGTAAATTATTAAGAGTAGGTGGTCGATTGCACAATGCTGACTTACCTTATGCAGAGAAGCACCCAATAATCTTAGCTAAAAAATCGAATGTTACTAAGGGGATTATATGGAGGCAACATATTAAATTAAAACATGCAGGTCAAGGTTTAGTTCTTAGTAGTTTGAGTGAAAAATACTGGATTCTTAATGCTTTACGCGAAATAAAATCTGTCTTATATAAATGCATTATTTGCTTTAAATTAAAGGCTAAGAATGCTACCCAATTAATGGGATCCTTACCTTTGGATAGAGTAAATATGACGAGGCCATTTCAGATAGTTGGCACCGATTATGGTGGCCCTTTTAGTGTCAAGCAAACTCGTATTCGCAATCCAGTAATAACAAAGGCCTATATTGTAGTATTCGTTTGTTTCGTAACTAAAGCCATACACATAGAATTAGCATCTGATATGTCAACAAAGACTTTTATGGGTTGCTTAAAAAGATTTATATCCAGAAGGAACAAGCCCACTAAAATTTATTGTGATAATGGTGCCTGTTATAAAGGGGCTGCTAATGTTTTAAAGGAATTGTATGAGTTGCACGCTTCCACAAGTCACCAAGACACTGTAATAGAATTCTGCAATGCGGAGAGAATATCCTTTCATTTCATACCAAGTTACTCCCCAGTGTTTGGTGGTTTGTGGGAGGCAGGCATTAAAAGTGTCAAGTATCATATGAAACGGGTAATAGGCAATTCAGTGTTAACCTATGAGGAATTGTATACTGTTATTGTGCAGATTGAAGGCATTCTTAACTCACGGCCGTTGACGCCTCTATCTAGAGACCCAGATGATATGTCTTATTTAACACCTGGGCATTTCTTAACAGGATCACCATTGTCTTCTTATCCTGAATTAAATCTAAGTAATGTGAATGTTGGAAGGTTATCCTTTTGGAAACAGTGTGAACAAATGCAACAATTATTTTGGAAAAAATGGCATAAATATTATTTGGTGCTTTTACAAAACCGACCAAAATGGAAAAATATCCAACCAAACTTAAAACCAGGTGACATGGTAATTTTAAAGTATGATAACATAAAACCCCTTGACTGGCCGGTAGGTAGAATTTTAAATGTAATGCCTGGTAAAGATGGATGTGTTCGTGCCTTAGAGGTCAAGACATCAAGGGGATCTGTCATCCGAACTAGTGTTTTGAAAGTATGTCCTTTTCCTATTGATTGAGATAATTGTTTAATTAAGTTTAAGAATAGTTTAAGTTTTTGGGTTCCACTGTTTTGGGTAAAAGGCCAGAGGCGCCCCCAGTATGTTCGTATCCGAACATGGATTCTAAATGTTTTGTTTTTTATTATGCTGGCTACATGCCATTTTTGGTTTTGTTACTGGCAACAATGAAAAAGGAAGTTCCGCTAAAAAATGATCATGAAAAACTAACGCTGAATGTGAAAGGTGGCTTTTGTAAAAGATAGATCATATCTAATAAAGTGGTTCTTTTTGATCTCACGAACTAATTTTTATTTATGTTTTCGCCACGAACACTAGCTAAGACATATTTTCGGGCACGCCGCAATCGCGGAGCGAAGATCCCTCTTTGAGGAGTGGCTGGATAGGCGTCACGGCCTCCTGACCTACCGCATGACGCAGGTCCTCACCGGACACGGAAGTTTCGGGAGGTACCTGTGTCTGATAGGGAGGGAAGAAACGCCTGGGTGTCACCACTGCGAGGATCGTCCGGGAGACACGGTGGAGCATACGGTGCAGGACTGCCCCGCTTGGGCAGAGCACCGTGTCCTCATGACGGCGGTAGGCGGAGACCTCTCGCGCCTGGCATTGGTCGAGGCCATGCTGCGGGGCGAGACGGAGTGGGAAGCGGTCGCCTCCTTCTGCGAAGCAGTAATGCTCGTGAAGGAGGACACGGGCCGCGTGAGGCAGAGGACAGCGTCCTCCCTCCACCCCAGCCGCAGTGGTAGACGCCCACGGCGTCGGACGTCGCCAGACGATCTCCGGCCACCGTAGACGCGGACATGCGGGCAGCGAGTAATGAGCGACTCGCTGTCCGACCATGGGCCATGCCCGGGTCGACGGCGCGTTGTGTTCCACGCGCGCCTCAAAGAGTGTCAGCATAGTGACGGGGCCTGTAGAGGGCCAAAGCCTGCCGGGGTCGCGGGACTAACGGATTACCGTGACCCCGGTACGTAAAGGGCTATTAAAGGACACCGTGGATTTTAGTCAGTACAAGTCTGACAGTGCCTCCCGCCCTGCCCTGGGTGGGAGGACTCATTTGATGATTTTACCACGATAAAAAAAAGCTAAGTCATGTTTCAGCAAAATGATAAACGTAAAAGTGTTTGTTTGTTAGCTACGCTTTCAAGCCTACACCGCTAAACCGATTTTTATGATTTTAAATACAGGGTACTTAGATGGAATCCTGGCAACGACCATAGTCGTCAACCCCTGAAGACGAAGAAACGGCGAGGGGAGGAGAGCGTAGCCGCCTACAAAACTAGTTTAGCTTAGAAAACTTCTAAGTTTATTTACAACAGCAGACAAAGTTTGGTTATTTAGACGGATGGATGCTGCTTAGCTTACTCAATCACGAATAGAGAAAAATTGACACACTTTTTATCTCGCTAGTATACTTTCCTGAGACAATTAACGACCTCCGTGTGGTCGCAAGCATAAGCAGTACTATCAATAAAGTTACAAAAGAAGTTCAAGGTTCTTAAAGCCTCAAATTACAATAACATTGGAAAAACTTACCTTGACCTATGACATCAAGTGTTATTCAATCTGTGTCGAAGGGGAAGGCGGAAACAACAGCAATTCCTTTAAAACTTTGAAAGCAAGAACTAAGACGCTATTTTCTCGGTGGGACTACAGTAATGGCTCGCTGAAATGTTTATAGCGCCCGCTTCGCGTCCTGCGAGCCTGAAACAAATCTCAGATCGCAATAAATCGTACGCTGTAGGTACGTACCGAGATTTATTCTTTGATTAGCGTCTCTCTATTCACCGGATACGGATACAGAACAGAAAATGGCAAACACTGATTACGGGTGCGTATTACGGGTGCAAAAATACTCTTAATCAAGGCGTGACACAGTGTTCTTCTCGTCCGCAACACTATGATTTGTTGTACTGGTCTATGAGCTACAACCGCGCGTTTAGACGGGAAGGACGAGAGGGGATTTGGGGTTTCGAATGTCACATGATTTGATGCACAGCATCTTGGATACATTTTACAGGCTATAGACTACCTACTTTCCTTATTGCAATCACGTAAGACTTACGTAAGTGTACAGAAAAACGTCAAGCACAAACTTCACGCAAGCATTTCTTTTTTTTCTTGTTGTTACTTAAGTAAAAATGAACCCGTCTTAATCTTAAGCTGTCTACCCGGGATAAAATAAATTGGCTAAGCGACTGATCCTCATTTCCTATTCAAGATTTTATAAAATGTGACATAAAAAAATACCTTGCGCTAACTGAAACATCGCAACGTAAAACTTTAAAGTGATGCAGACTGACGGCATTTACCTGAGAGATTTATAATAGGTAACTAGGTACTAAGGGAGAACCGACCCTAATCCTAAAAAGTATTTAAAATCTCTAGGTCTAATAGAATGGTCACAAGACTCACGAATTACCGTGACCCTGGTACGTAAAGGGCTATTGAAGGACACCGTGGATTTTAGTCAGTACGAGTCTGACAGTTCCTCCCGCTCTGCCCTGGGTGGGAGGACTCATGTGATGATTTTACCACGTAAAAAAAAAGGTCTAATAGAATCAAAAATCAGCCAAGGATAGTTTAGGAACGCTCAGAAGTACATTTAATATTATATATTTTTTAAATTCATGATTTCATAATTCTTTGATAAAACTTACCATTTACGTGAATATCTCGAAAAACTCACTTAATCTAATTTTGACTCACTTTCAGCTGGATGTGAATTAATATACCTTTAAATGTCTAGATTGACCAGACTACATCATAGTTGCAAAGTTTGTTATTGCAAGTACCTAAATTAAGATTTTGTCTTATCTACTTTAGTGTGGGTAATTAATGAAACGCCTACCTACTAAAGCACATCGACTTTGTCTACTAGGACTACTAACTTGTCGTATAACGTTGTTAATTAAACGAAGAGGAGTGTAGATCGATTAAACCTTAATCTACGAAGACGCTGCTCATGCGGTTAATAAAATGTTCAATGTAGTATGAACCTACAATTCTGAATTCCGTTGGGAAATCAATAGCTCTCCGTCTTTTCCTCTGCATTTTAGAAGAAAGCGAGAAGCAATCCAGAGATGTTCACGTAAAATCTTTAACACAAAAGTACCTGCTAAGGATACAAAAAAAAAGAATTTACCTAGTCCTGTGACAAATTGGTGAAATTGTCAAAAGGCCCGAAAGAGAAAATTATTTATAAGCGGGTTTATTTTGTTCCACTTACATTAATGAAAAATAGAAAACAATTAAATAATGAAATGTAGATTTATTTCTTTAACCATTTCTATCTTCTTTTTCTATGGTCTACTAAAATGGACATTTTGGACAACTTATAACCTACATCTATATATATAAAAAATTTATGTTGGTTTGTGTATGCTTCAAAAACTCAAAAAGTTCTGCACCGATTGAGCTGAAATTTTAGCATGATATATAATCCGCATCAAGGATTGTTTTTATCATTTTTTTTTTTTCTTGAAAAACTAGTTTTTCTGCCACAGCGAAGCGGGGCAGGGTACAGCTAGTATATTATGTAAAGATCACTGCCTAAAAAAATAAACGATCAAAATGCAACTGCAGGAGACTAGTCATGTCAAATCCGTATCACCTCAAAAACTCCGTGAACGTCAAAGATACTGAAGCCAAAATGTCACTACAAAGGAGAAGCAGACGGGACCGTGGAGGAACATCATCAATGAGAAAGTTTTGATCAACACTGACCCCTGCTTAAATCCGAAACCGATCAAATCATAGACAAGTCATTTGTTCAAAGCTGATACCGAATCAAACCTTTGTAACGTCAATTTACAAAAGACAGTCTTTAAAGAGCGGGAAACTTCGAACCGGGCAGACGCGTCTTTTTGATAATTATTTAAAAAAAAAAATTAATTACTGTAATTTTGGATCAATAGTTGTAGTTTTAGTGTTGTAGTGTAAATATTTATGTTTACTATTAGTGTTTTTAATCTTCTTTAGTGGTAAGTGTTTTTATTTTTATTTATATATAGGGTAAAATGAATGACCCGCCTGACCCGGGGGGCATAGTCCCCCCGGCAGGCTGTTATGTTACTGTTATGTCGAATGAATCGGGTATGGAAACAGATGGGTCATCTACGACCAGATCTTTAAAAAGAAGCCGTGTACACATTTGCAAACACTGCAACAAACGCCGACGTACTCGCAAGGGCCACGGATCCGAAACTTCGGGTTGTGGTTGTACAGACACAAGTGTGACTATCGAACAAGAACTAAATACCCGGAATGAACCTTCGACCTCATTGCCAGTTACTGTGACCTCGCCATCTCAGACTCCAGTTCCCGCTCAAATTGGGAGAAACATGTACAGCAAAACAGACAATGCGCCTTTTGTTGTACATGTACAAAAGAATACTATAAGTTCTAATGATGGAACCATACTGCACCCCATTACATTCGGCAGGTTTTTAAAACATAATAATTTCCAAAATGTAATAAATGGCAGCAACAAAAAAATTGGGAGAAATAAGATAAGCCTTTCTTTTTCTGATTTCGTGAACGCAAATTCTTTTATTCATCATGATAGCCTTGAAAAACATAATTTTAAAGCATTTATTCCCACATTCAATGTCACTCGAATGGGCTTAGTACGCGGAGTTCCCGCGGAATGGTCTCCGGAGGAAGTAATTAGTAACATATCAGTTCCAATTGGATGCGGACCCATATTAAAAATCAGGCGCTTAAATTTTAAATCTATTGTTGAAGGCAGCACCACATGGAAACCATCTCAGTCCATAGTGGTAACTTTTGATGGACAGATCTTACCAAAGAGAATTTTTATGTGTTACAATGCTCTGCCTGTAGAGCTATATATATTCCCTACAGTACAGTGTTTTAATTGCTGCCGTTTTGGACACACAAAACTTCAAGCTTCAGATGTGGCCAGGGACACACTGGGGATAGTTGCGAAACGGATCAAGACAATGCTTCTTGTTGTATTTGTGATGGATATCATTTTGCTACCAATAAATCTTGCCCTGAATTTTCAAGACAAAAACTAATTAAAACATACATGGCTCAAAATTCCGTCTCATATGCTGAAGCAGCAAAACTTCATCCTGCTGTTACAAAATCGTATGCTGACACACTTTTATCTTCTCCTAAAAACATTCCTTCCATTTCTTCATCTAACAAAATCCCTTCAACTACAAGCTATAAAAAGACTGTATTTCTTAAACCACGCTCCCCGCCCAAATTTGAACAAGGATACAATAAACAAGCTCATAATTCCATAATTCAAGATTTCAATTCTCACCAACCATCAAATGGTTGTGCCTTTATAAACCAAAATATTGAAGAAAAAAATACAGTTTTTTCCCTTAATGATTTTCTTTCAGCATTAAATAGTCTTCTTTCTCAGTTCAACATTTCACCGTCCAACGCTGCTTCTTCTTTTAATGTACCCCAGTTTATTCATAATGGACAGCACATCCAAAATAATCCAATGGAACTGTCGCAGTCTAGTAAACAAAAAAAGTGATGTCATATATTTATTAAACAAATATGAACCATTTGTCTTTGCTCTAGCAGAGACTTGGCTCAAATCCTATCATATTTTTAAAATAAATGGTTATTTAACCATCAGAGAAGATAGATCTGATGGGTATGGTGGTGTAGCCATACTTATCAAGAATTCTATCCCTTTTTCATTAGTTACACTACCTCCTCACAGTGAGGACATATCTATTGTAGCTATACAAGTATATAATACTTGCCTTGTATCTATATACATTCCTCACCCTTCTTCTTCTGTACTTCAAGAGATGAACAATCTCTTTGCCTTTCTTCCGAAACCATTCTTAATACTGGGAGACTTTAATTGTCATCACCAATCATGGGGTTGTTCAATATCTAATTCTTATGGAGATGAATTACTTGATATTATAGACATTCATAACTTATGTATATTGAATTCAGGAGCACCCACTCGTCGTTCAGATCCTAATCAGAACCAAAGCGCAATAGATCTTTCTATCTGTTCACCAAACCTAGCTTCTTCATTAACTTGGCATACCCTGGCCTCTACTTTTGGCAGTGATCATTTTCCAATAGTAATTTCTTATCCTCTTTCTAAATCAAATGCACCAAAAAGGAAATCAAATCTCAAACATAAGTTACCCAATAGAAATAGTAATGACTGGGAGAAATATAAGGATATTGTTGACAGAAAGGCTTGTTCATTGCCTGTTATTTCTGATGATAACCAAAATAGTTGTGCTGAAGCTTTGGCATGCATATTGATTGAAGCGGCGAATGAAGTATTTCCTATAAAAAATAACAATGTTAGTTCAATTCCGTCACCTCCTTGGTGGGACTCAGAATGTAGTGAAGTAATTAAAAAACGTAAAAAGGCTGAATACAATTATAACCATGATATGTCAGATATTAACTTTGAAATTCTTACTAACATAGTTACAGAAACTCGCAAACTAATTAAGAAAAAAAAATTTGAATCTTGGCGTAACTTTTGTTTATCTATTTCACCGAATACACACCCTTCAATTATAATAATAATAATAATAATAATAAATCGTTTATTTATAAAAAGGGGCACATTTACAATTGAGTATCTTAACAAATAAAATAGAGCACAGTTGCTTATTGCCTGAACTAGGTGGAACCTGTGTTTCAGGCTAGAAGGTGCGTAAATACCTACTTAAAATAAATAAATCAACAATTAAAGAAAAGTAAATTACTAAAATTACAACTTACATAAGAGATAAACAAACAATGTGTCAGCAGTTTACTTGCAGACTACAAGTAAATCTTCTGTCTGTGCATAGGTAAGGGGTTGCAAAAAAGTAATAATAGACTTTTTACAGCTAAAATAGTTTAACTTATAAATACTTAGTTTTCTATTTAATCTATTGTACAGAAATGGGCCTAAAAATGTAAAGAATCTTTCCACAAAGACATGTTTGTAGGTTGTATTAGAAATGCATACTATATCGTTCCGTCTCTTGTTAGTATTGTCAGCATTGTACGTAAGCATGGTGTGCTGTTTTAATAGTAAGTGCATAATGAATAGCTGGCGCACAGTCAGCACATTGCAGGATTTATACAGCTGATCTGAGGGAAAGTAAAAGGGATGGAAGTTTGCTACCTTTAAAATTGCTCTTTGAGCTCTTTCAAGAGGAAGCAGGATAGTTTTTGATGCGCCACCCCATGAAATGATACAGTAATGAATTATTGATTGACATAGGGCGAAATAAACTTGTGTGATTAACTTAGAATCCGCAAAAGTTCGTATTTTTTTAAATACATATATTAATTTGCGCACTCTTTTAACTAGACTTTCAATATGATACCTAAAAGAGAGTGTTTCATCTATTATAACCCCTAAGTATTTAATATTATTTGCTTTGAGGATAGAAGGGCAAATGCACATGTTGATTGAGCGATTATCACATTGATGGGCATATAAATGGAAGTTAGTAGTGTCAAGTCGAGGCTTGCGCATGGAGAAGTGAATGTATTTGGTCTTGTCAGCGTTTAGTGTTAGTAAATTGCTTTGAAGCCAATTAGTCACAGTATTAAAGCCAAGTTGAGCGTTTTCAAACAGTTCGCTACTATTTTCAGCAGAAAATATTAGCGCCGTGTCGTCAGCATATGATATAATCTTGCCCTGCTTGATGTTAAGGTTACACAAGTCGTTAATATAAACCAGGAAAAGGGTAGGGCCCAATATACTTCCCTGGGGAACACCAAATCCAGTATTTTTCTGCTCATCGCTCGTAAAATTGTCAATCCTAACACATTGGTATCGGTCGTTTAAATAGTCAGCAAGCAATGTCAGCGGCGTGCCCCTTATTCCTATGGCCTCTAATTTTCTTAGGAGCACAGAAACGGAGACCGTGTCAAAGGCTTTCGCTAAATCAAGGAAGACTCCCATGACCTGGTTCCCCTTGCCCAGCTCTTCAGAGATATAATTGGTAAGGCTATGCACCGCATCGGCTGTGGATAATTTGGCTCTGAAGCCAAATTGCGCTGGTGACAAGATGTTGTTTTTCTCCAGGAAGCTACAGGAACTAGTCTGCTGTTTATAATTTTCTCAAGTATTTTTGAGATTGAGGGGAGTAATGATATTGGCCTATAGTTATTAACCAAGTCCCTGTCTCCAGATTTATAGATAGGGATAACAACAGCCTTTTTGAGACAGTTAGGGAAAATTCCTTTGGAAAGACAGATTCGAAATATATGCGTTAAGGGAGGTGCTAATATATGCTTAAAGAGTTTAAGGATCCTGTTGCTTATATTATCCCATCCAACTGCACAGTCATCTTTAAGGCCAGATATTATTTGGGATATTTCGTTTTCGTCAGTATCCAGCATAGCAAATGACTTCAGGTTGCAGCTGTTGTTCTGTTTTTGGAAAGATGGTTGGGTGCAATGTTTCGGAATCTGTTCGGCCAAAGTTTTCCCAACATTAACAAAAAAGTTATTTACTTTGTTAGCTGATAAGAGGGATGAAGGATTAGTAAGCAGTAACCTCGAATTTGATTCACGTTGTTTAGTCATGTAGGTGGCGTTTTTAATATGCTTCCAAATTTGCTTGGTATTGTTGCCTGCTTTATTTAATTCATTTTTATCGTAATTATTTTTAAGCTTCTTTAAGAGATTGTTGCAGAAATTCCTGTATCTTTTATAGGTGTTTAGAATTATTAAATTATCAGGGAATTTCTTAGTTTTCTGATGAAGTTTATCTCTGTGCCTTATGCATCGAATTAGTCCAGGAGTAATCCAAGGCTTAATATTACGAAGACGATTATTTGTTGTCACAACTGTCGTATTACGTAATATTGCTTGTTGGACATGTTTTATTAAATACGATAAAGCTGAATTAGCGTCAGCAGTATTGTAAACTAGGCTATAATCAATGTTGCGTAAATCATATTCGAGTTTATTTATATTTAATTTAGATTTTGTCTGGGAGCGATTATGCTTAGGCAGCGTTAAATTTACGGCTAGTAAGACAGAATGGTGGTCGGTTATTGTTGAGTTAGTAACAAGCGTAATAAATGAATAAGCGGTTTTGATCATCATATGGTCGAGGCAAGAACCGCTCTGATGAGTAGGCAATGTGTGAGCAGGCAGAAAACCATGGTATGAGCAGATGTTAAGGTAATCTTGTGTCCCTGCGTCGCAGTTTTCGGAGCCAATATTAATGTTAATATCACCTGTTAGTATTACATTGCTAAATGAGCTAAGTGATTGAAAGATCTGGTTTAGGGAACTGTGGAAAGAGGTTAGGTTTCTTGCGGAAGGGGATCTATACAAAGCAATTATCGCTGTAGTTGTACCAATTTTGATGATAAGGCAGTTACTAATACAATCTTGAAGATCAGGTTCTTCGACTTTGACCTTTAATGATTCCTTAGCAAAGACAACGACACCATCATTTTGATTGTGGTTAATTTTTGTGTACAATAAGTTATACCCTGGTATTGCCGGGAGGTTATCGTGGCGCATTGATAGCCAGCATTCTGTTAGAACCATAATATCACAATTAAAGTTAAGTCTATGAAGAAAAATGTTAAAGCTATCTATGTTCTTATGAATACTTCGTATGTTTTGGGTTAGTATGGTTAATGACTTTTGATACTGGGAAAGATATTGATTGCAGTCTTCAACCTCACATGACTTTGACTCAGTCAAAAAAGAGTTATCTATGTCGGTAATTAAATTAATATCCATTCTACAAAAATAACAACAATAAATTACGTCTAAGATTTAAACAAATATGTGGCGCTCTCAGGCGCCGTCATAGTCAATCGAGTTAATATACCTGTATTCGGCTGCAAGTTTAGCTGGACAAACTGCGTCTCCCGTCTTGTGGTTGGCTTGTTTTTTAAAGCGCATGCATGTAGCACATTTTGGATCATCAGCTTTTTTTGCGCAGTCTTGGCTAGAGTGTCCTTCTTCACCGCAATGGCCACAAGTCGGGGCAGCGGCCTTGCATGTCTTGGATGCATGACCGTACTGCTGGCACTTGTAACATCTCGTTACTAGTGTGAAGTCTCGTACCGGGCAGGACGTCCAATTTATAAATAATCTGTCCTGCGTGATGAGGGTTTTGCGAATGGCGGCTGAAACTTCTATTATATAATTGCAGCTCTCAGCATCTTTCCTTCCAGATTTGTGGCTAAGTTTAATTGAGGTCATAAATGTATCTAGGGTCATAGGCAGTTTGTCAGTTATGTTTTGGTCGTAAATGCATTTATAAACCTCATTTTCGGCCATTGATGCGGGAACTCCTAGCACAATAATGCGAGGCTTGCGCTTCCGAGGTTCGTCAACGGTAAGGCCTGACGAAGCGATTTGGACTTTTTGCTTGAGTTTATCTAGGTCATCCTTGGTCTCAGTGCTAACAATAAGTCCTCCTTTTCCTATTTTACGTACGCCTCGTACTTTCAGCTTCATTTCACCAGGGCATATGATTTTTTGTACCATGTTCTTGGTTTCATCACTGGTCTTTGTGTTGTCGCATGGAAAAATCGCCACGGAGCTTAGGTTTTTAGGACGAATAAAACTGCTAGATCCCTTCTTCACCATATCGGCAAAAGATGAAGGAGTTGCAGCCTGCCTCGTACAGGACTCCTGAATCGTGCGGTTCATCTCTGCTAGACAGTCTGCTAGGTCTCGAGCTTCGGTCATTGTTTTCAAGGCGGTATGTGTTTGAAGGGCTCTTGATTTCAGCGACTGGTATTGAACAGCCAATTGTGAAACACCATGTCCAACTTTTCGGCAGAGATTGCCAATTCTTTGCTTCTGTTCAGAATTAAGTTTTCCCTCAGAAGCAATACAAAACACCTCATTCAAGTGGTCTTCAATGGTCCCCAGCCAGTTCTGAATCTCCGCAGTACTGATAGGTTCAACAGCTTCCTCTTGGTGCTGCTTTTGTTGTTGAGGAGGTCTCGGTGTTGGAGTCGACGGAGGGCTGCGTGGTGTTGGAGTCGACGGAGGGCTGCGTGGTGTCATCCCACTCCGATTAAAGGGGGTGCTAGCCATTTTTCAGATTATAAAAACTATTTATAATCCAGTCAGTCCATTATACTGAGTTGAAAACCGCTTACTACGTTGTTTTATTATATCAAGCTAATACACTTAAACTGGGTCAAAATTTAATGCAAGCGTTAATTTATTTATTTTAATAATACTGCATTGATGTGCACGTCTGTATGCGATGAGTGCCGATCAATGACCATAACAGCAATATATTCGTAGATTTAGATCTATTTACAAAAACCATTCTCCTATCCCTGATTCTTTAGCCAGCGACTTTTTAGATAAGTTAGCTCCTCCTTGGGTTCCTGAGAATAACCTGTCTCTCATACCCAATAACCTAAATAGTAATTCGACGCTAGATTCTTTGTTCACTCTGACTGAATTAAAGGCTGTTATTAATAAAACTAATGATTCAGCCCCTGGCATTGATGGTATACCTTATTCCTTTTTTTCTCATTTAAATGATAATGTTCTCAGTTATTATTTACAACTCATTAATTCTGTAATGAAAACAGGAAACGTTCCTAGTGAATGGAAACGTCAAATAGTGTTGCCATTCCTTAAACCAAATAAAACGCCTTCTGATGTTTCATCATATCGTCCTATAGTTTTGTCTTCAATTCTTATAAAATTAGCGGAACATTTAATTAAAAATCGACTGGAATGGTTTGTGGAAAGTAAAGGCCTTCTGGCAGAATCACAATATGGCTTTCGGAAAGGAAAAAGTACAACAGACTGTTTAAGCATATTTACATCTGATATTAGAATATCATTTTCTAATAATCAAGCTACCGTTGCGGTTTTTCTCGACATAAATGCAGCATACGATAATGTGATTTTGTCAGTCTTACAACATAAATTAGAGATCTTGCAGGTTCCAGTAATCTTGACTAATTTCATTATAAATATTCTGGCTGAACGGTCTGTCACCATGTCAATAGGGAACCGAGAGGTTTCTCAAATTGTATGGAGAGGTCTCCCACAAGGTTCTGTACTCAGTCCGCTTTTATATAACATATACACATTTGATTTAGATTCAACATTATCTAACTATGTTAGTGTCCTTCAATATGCCGATGATTTGTTGTTATATACTACAAACCAATCTATTGAACAAGCTAGTTTTGCCATGAATTCCGCACTATCCGCTTTGTGTTCTTGGTTACATCTTAATGGTTTAGAGCTATCAACATCTAAAAGCGCAGCTGTGCTATTCACCCGAAAACGAAACATTCCCCATATTAATATTCTCTTCAAAAATACACCCATTCCAGTCACAGACAATTTCAGATATTTGGGTGTAATTTTAGATTCAAAACTAAGTAGTGTTCCCCATTGCGAGTTTATCACTAATAAATGCGAAAAGCATCTAAACATGCTGAGATGCCTTTCTGGAGTGTGGTGGGGTGCACATCCTTTCTCACTCAAGCTAATTTATAATGCAATAATTAGAAGTTCATT
This sequence comes from Agrotis puta, assembly GCA_943136025.2. Lineage (NCBI taxonomy): Eukaryota > Metazoa > Arthropoda > Insecta > Lepidoptera > Noctuidae > Agrotis > Agrotis puta. The sequence goes on from OW964168.2 coordinate 6,128,272, forward strand.
AGATTATGCATCATATGTTCTTGAACCAGGGAGCGTTTTGGCTTTTAAAAAATGGGACCGTATCCAGTATAAAGCATTAAGAGTCATTTCAGGTGCGATGAAATCTAGTCCCACAAATGCTTTGCAAGTGGAATGTGGCGAAGCCCCTTTACAAATTAGAAGACAATTTCTTTCTGATAAATATTTGTTTCGGATTATGCAGTTCGCTGCTCACCCTCTCATTCCTAAACTGCACCTTTTAGTAACGCTGATAGAATCTTCAGATTACTGGTCACATAAACGTTCTCCTTGTTTAGTTATAAGCTACAAAAAATATCTTTCTCTATCTTCTCCAATTCATCGTTCTAACAAACTCCCCATATTTAGCTGTAGTTATGATAGTTTACTGTTCAGCCCTAATATTATTTTCGACTGCTTTAGTAAATCCGACCCGGACGTTTGTTTAAAATTTGATCATTTTCTTACTGAACATTCAGACTATCATAATATTTTTACTGATGCTTCCAAGCTTTCTCCAACGAGTTGTGTTGGGGTAAGCACTTTCCATTCCCAATACAACATCGTTCAAAAAATAAAACTTCCTCCGGAGACTTCCGTTTTTACGGGAGAATGTTTTGGGATTCTAAAGGCTATTCAATACATTCGAGTTTATCAGCTTAAAAAGGTTATAATTTTTTCAGACTCCCAAAGTGCTCTTTTAGCAATTAACAAATGCCTGTTGGGAAATAAATCCCATTTTCCCATCATTTACTCAATAAGAGAATTGGCGTACAAATTTTTTTCAGAGGGATATGACTTACTTTTTGCGTGGGTTCCAGCCCACACTGGCATTAAAGGTAACGAAGTGGCGAACGTTCTTGCAGGTGATGCAGTGCAGTGTGGGGACATTGTTCCATATAAAATTTTTTGCGATGATATTTTAGAATTACCTAAAACTTTTCTTCGGGACTCCTGGAAGGTGGCTTGGGAAACGAGCAGTGCGCTGAAAGGTCATTATTTTCATTTGATTCAACCCGATGTTTCGGATAAACCGTGGTTTGGCAGGGCTAAGTTTGGCAAGATGGAGACTTCCACTCTCATACGTATGAGGCTTGGTCACGTTTGCTCTCCAGCTCATCTTGCCAGACTTAAAATTATAAACGATGCCAGTTGCTCTTGTGGTATGGATGTGGGTGACATAAACCACATTTTTTTCTCTTGTCCTCAATATGACCGATCTTCCTTTCTTAGTGACCTTATATCTCTCCGTATTCCTTTTCCTACCTCAATATTTTCTCTACTTTGTACAAATAGTTTACCTGTATATAAATGTATAGTATCATTCATTATCTTTAATAACATTAAATTGTAATTTTTGTTGTTTTGTAAATACGTTTGTCTTTTTTAGTTCATCACTCATTATTTTCATCGTTGATTGTATCCCTATTGATCCTATATCCTAAATTCCGTGATTTCCGTTTTTTATAATAATACCGTTTCCCTATCTTTAATGAATAATGTTAAAAAAACATGACATTGGTTTAATGCACAAATCGTGCGAGCCAAAGGGAAGGAAAAAAAAAAAAAAAAAAAAAAAGACAGTCTTCAAAATGGCCGCCCTTAAACGTGGCATGATATACGGGAAGAGATTTTATTGAAATTAAGAGTACGCCCAAAGCAAAATCTTAAATTTTAGATTGGATTTTTAGAGTACTAAATCATGTTTAATTCGGGAAAAAAGTATATGTTAGGAAACTTCATTATATATGCGAGGGCGGTATCAAACGAAAAACATAAAAAGACAATTTTTTTTTTAATTTACGATAGAAAATGATCACAAAGTTACCTCTAATTTTCACGTTTTTTCGATTTCATTCTATTTTGGTGCGTCCTACAGAACTAAATTAGATTAAAAAGCACAGAACCTAGAACAATATTAGGTGCCTACGCTATGTGATACTGCGTAATGAATTGAATAGCACGTCAAGCCCTCCCCAGACAGTTCCGATGTTTACGTTTAATCAGCTCGTGGCTAGAATGTCTGATTTATGCAAACTTCTGTCCACTACAGTTCGATTCTGAATGACGGGCAGTTCACGTTGTTGAGTTTATTGAAACAGTACAAATGGAACTTGTAACGTAACTAAGTAGCATTTGATTGGAACCTGTGACTGACATTAATTTAGGATGTAATTTATACTCTGTATCGCGGTGTAGGTATTCTGGGCCTCAAATCTGCTATTATTAATTATAGTGTCTGAATAATCTATCATTAACTTCATTATTGTTGATTTTGACAAGTTTCGTAATCTACTAACTTAATGGCGTCATTTTGACTTTCCAATTGTCAACCACTGACACTCAACACAGACTGACTGATTAATCTACTTTTAGAAAAATGACGTGTTGATATGACACTTTTCAATGAAATATAAAAAATAAAAATAGCAGAGTTGAGCCATTGCTCTCAAAACTTTAAAGAAACCGTCCAAGAACTCGAAGAATGCCTTGCCTTATGTTATCAGTATGTTCCAACTTGCACTACCACGTGCAATCTGGAACTGCTACACCCATGTGCTCGATTACAACGCAATCCATCTTGTAGCAGGATACCGTGGTCCTCGAACGCACAGCGCAACAGTAGAGGCGAAGGAACAGGAAGATTTTTATTTAGTAATACCTAGTCTGACAGTATTTTTTGCTCCACCCAGGGAGCGTGGGAGGTGTGTGTAGAGTCATGTCACAGTCATGACGTACAACTATGTATTTCTTCTTTTTTTTGTCAATATGGTTTTGACTTCATTTGTAATTTTTTTTTCTGTTTTTTAATATGTTTTTGTCTCTGTTGTATGTATGCATGTCTGTGTCAAAATAAATAAGTTTCTTTCTTTCTTTCTTTCTTTCTTAGAGTGCCGAAGCCTGCCGGGATCGTGGGACTGTCTCATCCGGTGACCGTGACCCTGAAACGTAAAGGGCTATTGAAGGGTCACCGTAGATTTTAGTCAGAACGTCTTATAGTCCCTCCCGTACCGCCTGGGTGGAAGTACTCATTTGATGATTTTACCAACTACACTCGCGAGCAAAAGTATGGAATAACTTACTTAGATTTACCCGGGATAGGTCCTTAAAATAATAATGAATGGCGGCTTCCTTCTGCGAAGCAGTCATGCTGGCGAAGGAGGAGGTGGGCCGCGTGAGGGAGAGGACAGCGTCCTCCCTTCACCCCAGCCGCAGTGGTAGACGCCCACGGCGTCAAACGTCGCCAGACGATCTCCGGCCATCGTAGGCGCGGGCATGCGGGCAGCGAGTAATGGGCGACTCGCTGTCCGCCCATGGACTATGCCCGGGTCGACGGCGCGTTGTGTTCCACGCGCGCCTCAAGGAGTGTCAGCATAGTGACGGGTCCCGTGTAGAGGGCCAAAGCCTGCCGGGGTCGCGGGACTCACGAATTACCGTGACCCCGGTACGTAAAGGGCTATTGAAGGACACCGTGAATTTTAGTCAGTTAAGTCTGACAGTCCCTCCCGCCCTGCCCTGGATGGCAGTACTTAATCATTTGATGATTTCAGGACTATAAAAAAAAAGTCCTTCGTTTATATGATGCACGCAATAGTAAGAAACTCCAATTAAATACATGTCACTCAAAGTACTCAAACCGATCCATCAACACTGCCTTTCCCAAGACTAAAGTATTTTCGCAGTCCCTTTTTCTGTCCTAAAAATCTGCAACCCAGAACATTTGTAAGGAAAACGAGAACTGGCAACTTGTTTAACTTAACGCAATTGCTCTCCCCAAGTAATTGATATGTGGCGGTATAACATAGAGCTGTTACCATCTGCAATCACTTTAGCCATATCTAGGCAGATTGGATGGAAACCTACGCCAGCAGAGTTCAGTAATAGCGATGGGCACATAAGTTTCATCCTTACCTACCTTCTGCTTATACGTATGGAGTAATAAAATGATTGAGTTATGTGGTAGGTAATCATAATTTACCCATTTTTATGTAACATAAATTCGGCTTATTGCCGCTTTTTATCAATAGAAGGAAGGATTGAACTTATCTTGTAACGAATCTCGAAATGAGAACCTAAAAGGTTTGAGGATTTAAATAATTCATAAATTGATTCCACCAAGTTTGGGATCTGTCCTTCAACTAAGTAATACTTTCTGCCAAATCCAATCTTAAAGTAGGTATACAGAAAAGGGTCGAAGGCAATCTTAGTAGAGCACGGCAGCCCTGGAATGCAATACGGGACTGAAGGTATCGGTTGGTTTTTTGTTTCAGTCTCTTATCTCTGAAAGTCTCTGCCGCACCACATTATTTAAAAAAAAGCACTCTGAATAGGTGCAGGTGCCATAACGTAATCAGTGCCATCATAACTAGTTATTAGGAATAAATAGGTGCAGGTGCCTTATCGTAATCAGTGCCATCATAACTACTTATTAGGAATAAATATATAAGCATATTTAAAAACTTTAGTTTTGTTTTCCTGGTCAGGGTAGGCTTGCCTCCATGAAAATAAAAAAAAACGACGGGTTGCACTCTGGGAGTGCCGGCAGAAGTGAAAACTTGAATAGTAATAAACACACACGAACATTCGCGCAAGCGCCCTGCGCCGTCTTACGAATGTTCGATCATGTCACGTGTCCTGATGCGAGTTTAACATTTTTTACCAATTCCAAAAAAGTGCACAACGCCGCTAAAGATGTTTTCACTTCAAAATTAATCTACATACAATCTACATCCATGACAATTTCAAAAAGTTACTAAGTGGCAACTGCTGACAACCATTGTAGGGTAACGACATCTATGTTTGGCAGTTTACATTAATCGGTTACAATGTTTTATTTCACTCCAATCATATACAAGTGTAATTTTGATTATACACAATATCTGTTAGGATACTGTTACGATACATAATATATAATCAGAAAATAGTGTTACCTACTCGCTACACAAAATTGTAATCAAATTAAAATATTCTCCGTGGCGCCACCTTGAACGGACATGAGAAACTATTCTACTCACATCAATGTATTTTTAATACAAATTGTTCCCGTGATATTTCACTACATTTTATAGGAAAAATGTTAACTCAAGAATTTAAAACATTATCTTCCTGCGCTACTAAGAACCTTGTAGATATTTCACAATGGTAACATTTCAGCTCATGTCACTGGGTCATCGGTCATTCTCTGGCGGGCTGTTCGTATCAGTAGAAACTCAAAAAGTCATATTATATTGTATTTCTTGTCTAAGATCCTGTATAAACACTTGAATGCGTTGACAGGACAATAAGCAAATAATTTAAAGTACAACTTTACACTGATTTCATATAAATAAAATGGTTCAACCAACCTCTAAAGTTTTAGGTAAGTTTTACTTTGTTTCCATGTCTAAAGAATAGCTGATAATGTTATCTCAGTTGTTAAATACTTATTATTAAAATGATGACGTTGTTATTTTAATGTTATATACGATCTATTTGCTTTGTACTCAGTGAAAACATGAAAAGATTTCTCCATTTTAAAATGTTTTCTCCAAATATTTATATGAATTAAAAACAGATGATAAAGTGTAATGTCAAATGTCTTCTTAGATGCATTTCCTACACAATGACTTAATTAAACCATGTATGCAAACATTTAGCACAGTTTTTCTAACTCGATGCAACAATATAATAACTTTATATTTTGATAGAAATGGGAGGATTAAAGAAAGTTTACATCAATAAATCTAATGTTGAAGCACAAATTAAGACAATACTGGACACATATCCTGTAAATGATGATAACTTCAATACATGGTTACTAAAAGCCGTCACGGTAATAGACTTAACTACACTTGCTGGTGATGATACAAGGTCCAATGTGTTTCGACTTTGTATTAAGGTTTGTATAGATGCTCTTTTTCATCAATTAATGAAGCACATCATGCCATATAATATTCCTGATCACCTCACATTCCAATTCTGGGCTGAGTCAATTTAGATTATCATCGACATGATAATAAGAAGACCTCAAATTTAAGGTCAATGTAAGGCCTATGCTCTAAAAGCATATTATCCTCACCCAAGAACATAATTTCATTGCAATAAAAAAAATATATTAAAAAAAACAAAGTTACTAGGTGAACACGAACTAGGTTTTAGAACCCAATACCTCATACTTGACCACAACACACAAAATTTCATTTTTTTTTAGAGATGATAAGCATGAATTAAGAAAAACAGCTGTATAGTGTAACTCAATATAGAACTGATTGCCAGAAGTAAAGCAAAGTCTTTGCCCTGCAGTATTTAAACCTGTTACTGCCACTGTTTTTAGACATGCACCAGGAATCTCAAGTTTTCATGTCTTTTTCATTTTCAGGCTGCAAATCCATTACCCTCAGACTTGATAGAAAAGTTAGAATTAAAAGAACCAATAAGAACTGCAGCTGTATGTGTGTATCCGAGCAGGGTCAAGGATGCATATGAGGCCATCAAACTAATAAACCTCACCAAAGAAATCAATATTGCTGCTGGTAAGCTGAACTATAACTAACCCATGACTTTTTGTTTTTCAGATTCTTTTTTTTTGACATATCATAAGTACCTCTAAAAGACTGGCCATCTTGAAATGTTAGCCTTAATTTTTTTTTTTTAGCACAAGCAACCTCAAATCAAATATTTTATATCATATAGGCCTATGAACGCACTTATAAAACGTCGACAACAGGCGCTTGGTTTGGGTTGGTCATTTCTATGGAGAAGAACTTGCAAGAAACTCCATGATAAACCTAGATGTTTTCCCCAACAACACACCAGCCCAGGCCTCATCTTCAGATAGGCAGCATATTGTAATATACCATTTGGTCACAGTTAAGGTTCATGAACTTTAGAAATCTATTCTAGAAATTGTTTTACTATTACTTCCTTCTACTGTTTACGGTTTTTTTTTTTGGTGTCTTGTGTAAAACAATCTGTGACTTAAATGATAATGACACATAAAATATTGAATTATTTGTGTTTCAGTTGCCACCGGTTTTCCCTCTGGTCTTTACCCATTAGAAACGAGACTGCAAGAAATCAACTATGCCATATCAAATGGAGCCACAGAGATTGATGTGGTCCTTGACCGTAGTTTAGTACTGACTGGGCAGTGGGACACACTTTACCATGAAGTTCAACAAATGAGGAAAGCATGTGGCAAAGTTCATCTTAAAGTCATCCTTGGAGTCGGAGAATTAGGAAGTTATGAGAATGTACGTTTTTTTTCCATCATTGGAATTTACTAAGTCCCTTGGGAATTATTTTTATATTTATTACATGGGAATTGAACATAACTGGGTAATCGGGTGAAATGTGGATGCAGTATTATTTTCTATTTAAAAAAAAATAACTTACTGCTATCCAATTTATACCAGCAAACTAATCAGCTAAAAGAAAAAAAGGCTATATAGATGATGATAAATGATGAACATAGTTAAAATTAAATTGAGTTATTGTCTATCATATAACAATACCATGTATTTGGTACAGATTTACAAAGCCTCAATGGTGTCCATGATGGCTGGTGCGGACTTCATCAAGACATCGACGGGGAAGGAAGCAGTGAATGCAACTCTACCTATTGGGCTCATCATGTGCAGGGCAATCAGGAGACATTACCAGACAACTGGTGTTAGGGTAAGTTATTACATCAAAGGAAATTTTAGACTTAAAGGTCCATCTGGAATTGGCTTCGATTAAAAAATAATAATGTGAAAAGGTGACCATCATTATATTTTACGCATTCATACAAATATATTACGCATTAACGCATGCGTCACGAATTTCAAACGTCACCATGAGATTTTAGGGATGCATTGAAGAGTTTGACGCTTGTAGAGAGAAACCTAACCTGGCTGGAAGAGTTCTCTTTAAAGAGATAAGCTCACCTTTGTGAATGTAATTTAAGTTTGGTTTGCACTGTAAATTTTATGCACATTAAAGAATAAATAATATAATAACCTCGATGGCTCGGTTGGAAAGAGCGTCGGATGTACTGAATTCAGTTGCTGGTTCAAATCCTGCTCACGGTTCGAATTTTCTTTTCATAGAAAATCTTTGACATCAGCATAACAGGAATTCAAACCTCATTATCATTTAGGTATTACCCATATCCAGTGTGGGTCTAATGACACAGTCATTTTATTACAGTTACATTTATTCTACAGGTCGGCCTAAAACCAGCTGGTGGCATAAAGACAGCCAGAGATGCTGTCAATTGGTTGGTCCTTGTGTACACCGAATTAGGACCAGAATGGCTTACACCAAAATTATTCCGCATCGGTGCCTCAAGTTTGCTAGGCGAACTAGTAAATAGCATTAAAAAGTAACATCGATGTTTGAAGAAATTATTATCTATTTTTTATATTCTAAGTATTGTTGTTAATTCGGAGGTAATTAATACATAAGAAAATCTTTATATTTTTTGATGAACATTAAGTAAATGCCATATTTTTAGATAATTTTATGCTGTTATACATTTAATTGTCAGTATGTAAGTGATAGTCATATATTTTTTCATAATCTAATATATTTAATTTAATAAAACATTTTTTTATTTTGTATTACTTTTTATTTTATTTAGTTTGACATATAAATTACTATATCTTACCCACTATATGACACTTATGGTAACAGACCTAAAATACCTTATAAAAAACATGATAACTTAATACTACAATTTGTATTTTGCTATTAAATAATGCTCATGTCGTGTTAGGACTGAACTCCCTTTACCGACACAATAAGTTGTGTAAATAAGACTATTTACAACAAAAAAATAATATTTACAACATTCTCTAACTCCTCAAAGGTCATATAGATAATTTTATCAATACCCGATAACAAAGTGCGACCACATGTACAATACATCAAGGTTTAGAAACAATTTGACTTTACAGAGCTTCATCTCTCTCACTTATATATGTGTTTCTTTCTAGCACCCGATGTATGCTTCGGTTCCCGAGTACTAAACATTCGATGTTCATGATTGCTTTTCTACGGGCTCTTCGGCACGGAAGCCGTACTCAGGATGCGCGCTGTAGTTGACCACGCGAAGTTTGCCGGCTCTGTCCATGTACCCGTAGTGTCCCTTCACTAGGCCATCGTTGTCCCGCTCTTCATACCGAAATTGACGGTTTTTTCTGAAATGATGAGATTTTTAGCAAACTTAGATTTCCTTTTTATGGTCTAACATCACCAACACTCAACTAGCGAGTGTCGAGAAATGAACATTGATTCTTCTTATGACAAGTCTCTATATAGGACGGTTTTTGAGGCTAGGCGATATCAAATTTGACTAGATTTTTTGGGAATCATCGACACTACGAAGAAGTATAACTTCGAGAACATACCCTTTGCCGGTATCGTATCCGAACTGGTAACTATGAGGTCCCTTCATGCCATGCATCCTGAACTCAGTTCTGCCATCAGGTGCTGGAACCGCGGGGCTCACGTCTTGTGGGGGTGGTGGCGTGGGTGCCTGACGCAAGGGGGCCGGACGGGGCCCATAACGCACAGGAGCAGGTGGCCCGCGATGAGGTGGGTAGGCGTTGTCTGAAATATTATAAACAAGAAATATATTATTTTATCTTTCACTGCAAATTCTGCCAATGGAACGGAGTGTCACAAACAACTGCTACGGAGAGTACAGGCTCCAGTCCAGGCTGATTGATGGCGTTAAAATCCGGTCTGTATGAACCATTTAACATAAACCTCTAATTAACTACTTAATCTATGGTAACTTAAATAACGATCTATCTGTTTTCAAGCATCAGTAAGAAACCAAATTCCATCGAAATAGCTTGTTTACCAACAGCTCAGAACTTAAACTTATGAATGTACGAAGTTGTATCTTTAACAATAATTATTATTATTTAGTCAGTAGATAGTTTGTTGGAAGGGTCGACAAATCTATTGAGATTATTACACCAACTTTAGTCATACAAATAAGTTTTTGATTTATATATCTCAACCCACTTCAAACAATCATTGCTATGTTATTATTAAGTTATATTCACGTACGTCCGGGGTATCTCAAGTTAGTTTCCGAAGTTTCTTGTTCCGCCGAAGTAGGCTCGCCATATGTTTCCTCTGTCGCACCATCAGCTGACTGTTGTAGCTGCAAACCGAACAAGTTTCAACTTGAAAACATATTCACTAAATTCTCACCACATTTCAAAATGATATACTACTGACCTTAGCGGCTTCCTCTTCTCCCTTCAGTTTCCGTTGATGTTCAGCTTTTTGGAAATGGTACAATTTCTTCTCGTCGATCGGGGCGTATTGTTCTACTTCGGCGCTAGATTGTGGCTTGAAGTATTTCGCAGGTTTCGCTTTCGGGACTTCTGGGACAGAGTCAGCGAACTGGGCGAGGGGAATCGGAACTGGCTTGAATCCACCAGTATACTTCTTAGGATACTGTTTTGTGGGTGTGTTGAATAATGATAACGATTGAGGTTTAGGAGGCGTCAAATGTAAAGCGAGAGTTGGTTCAGCAGGATTCAGTTGTTGATTTAGTGGACCAGTTGGGCTTTCGAGGTGAACATTATAGTCTGATGGTTCAATAGGTTCATTATTTTCATCAACGTGCACCTCTTCGTCTTCCGGCACTTCAATAAAGAACTCGTTGACAGCATCAACTGAAGGTGGTTCAAGATGTGTTGAAGGTACAGGGGGTAAACGTAGAGAAACTGGACTGCCTCCAGCTTGATTAGGGTTGAAGAAAATTGGGATGGATTCTAAGGGCAGCCTTTGCTGGAATTGAGCATTACGTTTGCTTTGAGACTGTGCTTGTAGAATAGGTAACCAGTCACTTTGAACATCTGCTGATTCTTTAGGCACATAGAAATTGGGCTGCTTTTCTTTTGAGGGTGGTATTAAGAACGTGGGCGGTCCGTCTGGCGTTTCTTCCGATTTGTGGGGATTGGGCGGGATCAGGTAGGTGTCCACGTTCGCATCATCGGAGATGTAATAAATAGGAGTATTCTGTGTGCTCTCCGGGGCACGAGGTACTTCGGTGGGAGTATCTCCATTGTCGACTGGAACTTTTATCGTTGCTACTGATAATATAAGCGGCAATATCTGAAACAATAAAATGTTTATCTATAGATTCTCAACATTTCACATAACATATTCCAGGACACATTTACCACAGGAAATGATTGTAAAGAAGCATTTAGCCCCTACTAAGAACAACCTTCGTACCCTACAATCCGTTCTTATTAGATCGGATGGGATTAAGAATTAAGGTTACCCAAATCTTACATTCTTACGTTCCCAAATAACAGGTAAGATCGACCTCTTTGGGATCCAAAGCCTTTCTGTGAATCGAAATGAGGTCCACCTAGAGTAGGTCCAGCCTCTCAACCTGTCAATGCAGTGAATTAACCTACATAGATATACCTACACTCAGTCATCCTTAACGACGCCCTCGGGAGCAATTGACTGACCTACTCTTAACACACGACCAAGCAGAACTTATTGAATCTGCTTGCTAAGTCAACTATGCCTAGAAAAAAAGTAGTGCATTATCCATTCCATTTATTTGTAAATTAACCAGACCATTTCTAAATAGCTTGAAAGGGTTACGAGATCATTGCACTGTATCTCAATGAAAGAGGTCTCAATAAAAAAGTGAATTTGTTTTTCTATTAGATCATGTTACGCAAAGTTCAATTACGAACAACTGTGTCACAATAATAGAGAAAAAATCTATATGACCAGCGAAAGAAATTGGTGCAGGTTGAAAGGTTTGGGCACACTATGGTGGTATAACTGTTCATGGTATCATTGCTTTACTTCACGAACAAGTTAATAATAGAAATACGTTTTGCATAAAAACAAAACAGTTATTATTAATAGGTAATTCAAGACACATATTATATTAGAATATTGAATATGTTTTAACAACTTTGTAGTTAGGTAACCATTATTGATTGTGATGTGTAGAAGCAATCTCGATGGTTTTTTTTTCATCATAATTCTTTAGCTACTAATCAACCATTAAAATAGGCCTGGATCTGAATCGAAGAATAGGGTTGAATGAAATAAACACTGCAAGCGCGAAAGTAGTCATGAATTGATTTATATTTTCACAAAAAAGTGTTTATTAATAGTTAGCATACTAAAAGCCCTTCTAGGTATCTATCCCTTTTTCCAAACCTCGAGAATACGGTCACCAAATCAGCGATGAACCTGCCATTCTTTGGACGTTTTGTTACGTTACAGTAGACGCACTCCCTTATTTTGGGACAGGCGTGAAGTACATAATTGACAGCACGAAATTTATCAGACCATGACTATTACAGAACTTTTTTATTCATGTTTGTTTCCAATTGGTTGTGTCAATGCACATAATATGAACTCGGGCAGGAAGTAAAAAATATAAAATAAATTGTTGCATCGGAAATAATCGATGTGACCTAGAATGTTTTTGGTATGGATTTTTACGGAAATGATTGGTAAAAGTTTAAAACACATCGTAAAATAATTTCGCAGTACGCGGATTTGAGTTTTTTTATGAAGTCCCGAGAGGCTTTAAAAGGAAAACTGAATCCCAGTATCATGGAATAGGTTTGGAGGTATCGGAAATATGTGCACAAACTGGTCCCGCGATAGAGATTGAATCCGGAACTTTCGTTCATCCGGCTATTCAAGCTGCTGCCTTATCGGTACTTCCAGTCTATCTTGATGGTTCGCTACAATTTCTTCTAAGCCCAAACAAGCCTTACTGCTAATTACGCAATTAACTAAGTCTATAAAGTACTAGTATCCACACAATGTGGTCCACATTTCATTTCCTTTCTGACTGCGTTATAAAAAGTTATATTTTTTTCCATACATAGTTATCAGGAAACAATGTTATGTACAGAGGTACTGTGTGACATAAGTTGGAAGGAAGCGGGACAAAGTTAATCTTGAACACATAAAAAAGTGTAACTTGTGCAATATCTTGGCTGCGGCGCACTTATTTGTGGAGACAGTAAAAAAAAACCTGATGGCGGTCGTGAAATTAATGAACCGTGTACGGAAACTAATTTTTACTTTCCACGCCGCGCCGGTGTCGCTAAGAAAGTATTGTGCGTAGATTGGATTTTAATAATATAATAGTGTAAGTAATGTCAGCTCTAACACTGTTGTACAACAACATCTATCAAATAAGTTTATACTTACGTAACTACTTAATGCTGTAATGATAATAGAATTATCTCTGTAGGTACTTATTGTTTTTTTTTTCATTTTATACATGAAACACAAACTTTAACAAAGTTTTAATCAAAATCATTACACGCCAAATAAAACCTACAACATTTTCTCAAGTCAAGTTAGGTTTACTTAAAAAATAAATATTGATATCCACAATAAAACAATTCTATAAAATATTCACATACACAAACACCCAGACCCAGAACAACTACTTGTAAATTTTACAAATATTTGTTCCGTGCAGGAATCGATCCCGCGATACGCAACGCAGCAGATGATCACACTGCCACTGCCATGCCGCCATGCCATATTTTCTTTAGGTAGGAAAGTTTTAGGTACCATGAAATGACCCCGGAACGTAAAGGGCTTTTGAAGGACACTGGATTTTAGTCAGTACAAGTCAGACAGTCCCTCCTGCCTGCCCCTGGGTGGGAGGATTCATTTGATGATTTTACTACGCTAAAAAAAAACAACAAAAGCTACCATTAAGTATTATAGATAATGCAATTACTTAGATAGGAATGGAGATACAAATGAAATAAACCATTAAATCTTGTTTGACAAACACGCAAGTTTTAATTTCAGTAATTTTATAGAAATCTATGTAAAATAATTACCGGTAGATGACTGCGACAGTGAATGGCTAATTAATAAGCTTATGATTATCTAACTATCGGCAAATTAACGTTGAATCAGGCATCATTTATTATTCGATACGGCCACGAAATGGTCTTAAGGTCGCGTGTCGGTGTACAGACTGGCACGTATCAAGTTATACCAAATCGTTTATCGTGGTCCCGTTTTGTATGATCTTTCCTCAAAATTAACGGTCAGATTTTTTTTTTCGTGGTAAAATCATCAAATGAGTCCTCCCACCCAGGGCAGGGCGGGAGGGACTGTCAGACTTGTACTGACTAAAATCCACGGTCTTATACTGGTTTTGCATAGCACATTTATTATTTAAGTATCTATTGAATTTGTATGGTTATTTGACTCAAAAAATCTAATTAGTCTGTCAATAAGATTATCAAAAAATATTTCACATGTATTTTTTCTTTTGTTACGTAAACCAAAATAAACAAAGATAAGATTTAAAATTGCCAATATGTCACAAGCAAGTACAGTTTTTACTTGCGTCTGATGTCATTCTCTCACTGTCGAATTTATTTATTTAAATATGCATTGATTAAAGAATTAAAAAAATATGAATTCATTATATTTCAAAAGTCTAACTGAAGGACTAATTAAATCTGCAATGTATTGATGGTGTCAACATTATGCTTAGTTAATTATTTTATCGATTTCATCTATACTAATATTATAAAACTGTAGTTTGTTTTTTTGAACGCGCCAACCTCAGGAATTACTACTTCGAATTGAATAGTTATTTGTTATGCAAGGCTGCAAAGTTGTTTTTTGGCGCGAGTACTTGAATTGAAAACTGAGCGAGCGAAGGATTCTAAGATTAAACCGCGAGCAAAGCGAGCGGTTCAAATATAGAATCCTGAGAGTAGCGAGGTTTTCAAAGGTACGAGATGCAGAATAACTTTGCTGCCGATTGCAAAACACTACTTTTCACCTCAATACAGCGAGGAAATGCAGTGGTGCAGGCTCGCCTGTCAGTGTAGAAAATAGTTGAATACAAAACGTGTTCGAATTTTGGAAACACTGCTCTAGAGCGCAAAATCGAGTTTTGCGCTCAGATTTTGAATGAGAAATAGAATCTTTCCGAACGTGTGAGGTGAAAAAATCTTTGTCATCTCTGGTGTCAGACTTAATTATACTGCTTCTGGACCAAAGGTCTCTGACACAGCTTTGGACTTCAATTGGTTTATTCCACATCTTGTGTGCTCCTTAAAATTCATATAGATAAGTTTTTCAGTCCTACTTTGCTTGAAAGAGCTGGAAGTTTGGAGGGTACGTCACTCTATAAGAATTGTAGGATGATGAAATGAAGTAGAACAAAAGCCTAACCCTAACTCTGAGGTACCCCAGACTCACCTATCACTCAAAACCAGAAAGGTAGGCACTTAATTAAGTCTAAAATTTACAAACTTCGACTTTGTCCCGACCCCAACGTTAATAATTAAATTTAAACTTAATTAAAAATACCTAGTAACTTAAAACTCAGACAAACAAGAGACAGGTTTCGTAGAAATCTTGAAACATAAGTTTTATTATAATACTAGCGGGCGCCCGCGGCTCCGCTCGCGTGAATGTCCGTTACCGCTGCAAAAAGCCTACTCAGGAAAGACACGGTCAGCAACATGATTCCCAGGTCTATTCACAGACACCGACACTACATCGACGACGCAGTCATCACAAACACTCGACATAGATAGATATAGTGTGTCGCGGACTTTTTTGTAGATATTTATAAGATCAACAATTAATTAGAACATTTTATGGTTCTACCTTTTATAGTTTAGGCAGCGTATGCAAAATAAGTAACTTTTCTGGTTGATTTTTTACACCTTGTGGCCGAAAAACCCAAATATCTTACGAAACCCTATTTTTCTCCAAAATAAAATATTGCCTATGTTACTCGTGGATAATGTAGCTATCGAATGGTGAAAGAATTTTAAAATCGATCCAGTACTTTTTGAGCCTATTCATTACAATCAAACACACAAAGTTTTCCTCTTTATAATATTAGTGAAGAAGTGTAGATTAGTGTAGACTACCGAATTAACTAATTTCGTACCTACTATTGCTTCAACTATAAAGAAAAAAATGTAAACTATAAACATAATTACACACTACCAAAACCTTTAATACCTATTTCATAAAATAACAACAAAACAAATCTAAAAATAAACTATTCAAAGACTAAAAGTAAAAAAAGGGCACGCCGCAATCGCGGCGGTAAGACCCCTCTTTGAGGAGTGGCAGGGTAGGCGTCACGGCGTCCTGACCTACCGCATGACGCAAGTCCTCACCGGACACTGAAATTTCGGGAGGTACCTGTGTCTGATAAGGAGGGAAAAACTTCGAGGATCGTCTGCACTGCGAGGATCGTCCGGAGGACAGGAGTGCAGAACTGCCCCGCTTGGGCAGAGCGCCGCCGTGTCCTCACGATGGTGATAGGCGGAGACCTCTCGCGCCCGGCATTGGTCAAGGCCATGCTGCGGGGCGAGACGGAATGGGAAGCGGTCGCCTCCTTCTGCGAAGCAGTCATGCTTGCGAAGGAGGAGGCGGGCCGCGTGAGGGAGTGGACAGCGTCCTCCCTCCACCCCAGCCGCAGTGGTAGACGCCCACGGCGACGGACGTCGGCAGACGATCTCCGGCCACCGTAGGCGCGGGCATGCGGGCGGCGAGTAATGGGCGACTCGCTGTCCGACCATGGACCATGCCCGGGTCGACGGCGCGTTGTGTTCCACGCGCGCCTCAAGGAGTGTCAGCATAATGACGGGGCCTGTAGAGGGACAAAGCCTGCCGGGGTTGCGGGACTCACAAATTACCGTGCTCCCGGTACATAAAGGGCTATTGAAGGACACCGTAGATTTTAGTCAGTCAAGTCTGACAGTGCCTCCCGCCCTGCCCTGGGTGGGCGGACTCATTTGATGAATGATATGACATGATTTTACCACGCAAAAAAATAATAAAAAAAACACTAAAAGTCGCGCTGATAAGTACGGTTTGTAAATAACAATTATTGTCTGTCAATAAGGTCGAACAGTCTGAACTTCTATTCGCATCAACAGTCAAATATTGTATGAAGCACGCGCGCTTTTTTTTTGTGTATAGCATCTCGCAGGTCTACCTCTAGTAGGCTGTGTACTGCTCAACCGGACTTTTCTGTAGATGCCTTAAGGCCTCCAGGCGTGCGGACCCCCTCGCCTTTTTATACCTGCTGTTGAGCGCGGCTACCGCTACACAAAAATAATCCTTATAGCATGATTCTGTATTCACGCGCGATGACTGATTACCGTATGTCATGTATAACTTTGGTGTTTCTACACCGATTTACATGATTCTTTTTTTATTGAATAGGTTTTAATGTTAACTTTTTCTAATTAGGGATGAGTGAGAGTGTTATAAACGTAAGAGTAGACAAATATAATCAGAAAGCTCCGAATTGCTAAGCTATCGGGAGTTTCACGTGTTTTTGTGAGTCAACCATAAAATATAGACATATGCTGTCAAGGAATATTTTTATATAATTTTAAGGAGAACATTTTCGTCATACATGATTTCTATGTAGCTTTAACCATTAAGGCTGCACACGCGACGGAAGCTTAAAAAATGGAGTAACTTCTCCCGTCTTCCCAATATTTCCCTTCACTGCTCTGCTCCTACTGATCGTAGCGTAATGAAAAGTATACTATAACCTGCCCAGGAGTATGAAGAATAATTGTGCCAAATTTCGTTAAAATCCGTCCAGTAGTTTTTGTTTCTATAACGAACATACAGACAGACAGACAGACAGAAAGACAGACAGACAGACAGACAAAAATTTTACTGATTGCATTTTTGGCATCAGTAGCGATCCCTAATCACCCCTTGATAGTTATTTTTCAAATATATTTCATGTACAGAATTGGCCTCTCTACAGATTTATTATAAGTATAGATAATAAGCGACTAGTGCAAGCCCCTTCATACACAGGTGACGCAAGTCTCCGATACCTTACGACTTTGATAATATCCATTGACGCGTGCCTGCGTACGAACCTCTATGGATTTGTATTGCTATAGTCGTCTGGATACCAAAGTCGTAAGGTATCTGAGACTTGAAGCAGTCATGCTCGTGAAGGAGGAGGCGGGCCGCGTGAGGGAGAGGACAGCGTCCTCCCTCCACCCCAGCCGCAGTGGTAGACGCCCACGGCGTCGGACGTCGCCAGACGATCTCCGGCCACCGTAGGCGCGGGCATGCGGGCGGCGAGTAATGGGCAACTCGCTGTCCGACCATGGACCATGCCCGTGTCGACGGCGCGTTGTGTTCCACGCGCGCCTCAAAGAGTGTAAGCAAAGTGACGGGGCCCCCCTCTAGAGGGCCAAAGCCTGCCGGGGTCGCGGGACTGTACGAATTACCGTAACCCCGGAACGTAAAGGGCTATTGAAGGACACCGTGGATTTTAGTCAGTACGAGTCTGACAGTCCCTCCCGCTCTGCCCTGGGTGGGAGGACTCATTTGATGATTTTACCACGATAAAAAAAAAAAACAAGGTAGGTATCTGAGACTTGCGTCGCCTTGTGTGCGAAGGGGCTAAGACTTCACATAATATTAGGTGGCTCATACTTGATTGTTCGCCTGCGATAACTGTCCCACGGTGTCGTACTACCGAGAGCGAAAGTATCCTATGTGTTAAAACCAAGATTTTCCAAATTTCATCCAAATAGGTACGTTTCATAATTTTGGAGTGAATAGAAAACATACATCCTTACAAATTTTCGAATTTATAATAGATAATAGTAGGACAGATAGAGATAAATGTATTTTAAAAATTCAATAACCCTAAAAATGCATTAGGTAAGAAGAAACATCAAAATTAACACGCAAATAAACTTTTGTGTCCGTGCTAAGACCAGGATAAGTCTGTCGTTAAATATATTGTTATCAGAGCCAAAGGTATGAACAAAATTTCAGTTCAATCGGTTAAATCAAATCGAAAAACTCAACCAGTTGGTTGCATGATTTGAAATTCAGTTGCATGATTTGAATTTTATACTAGAACAACTATCAAGGCAAGTCATGATGACTATCTTATAATACGAGAGTAATTATAGATGTTATTAAATTCAAATCTAGTGTGACAATTATTAAGATATGAGCAGGTAATACCTAATCAACGGTGTAATTTACGTCTGCTTGATACTTTAGCGTATGCAATTTATAATAATACACTGGTTACCTAGTCAGTAACTCTTAGTTCAAACAACTCGTTTTATCCTTTAATCAAAAGACATAAAGAAGTCATAATTTGTTTCCTATTTATAATGTTCCAAAATTTGTAAAAAGCAAAGTTTGTTCCACATTAACTGTTTAGGGTTAATGCGTATGTAGCGTGTCTAAAATTAAGCTTTTATTTATGAAACTACCTTAAATATCGAAACTTTTCCATTTACCTGCCCCTACCTATCTATGAAAGTAGGTAGGTAACTTTCGTAGAGTTAAAATAGAGGTGGTGTTTCAACCCTCGGTCAGTGCCTAATGAACTGATGTTTCTATTATGTTTTGATTTTGGTAAACGCTCTTATGTCGATGTAGACCTTTTACCAAAATCATAAAACTTGGCCGTCAGACCAAATAATGTTATCAACACACACGGGCTTTGTTAGTCCAAGTTTTTAAATTTTCTAGACAGCGTATAATCCTTTTTGCTAAAAGCTAAAGACCTACTTAAAGCTTAAAATGAAAACCTTGCCAAATAAACGTGATTTTCGAAATTATAGATATTTTCCATCGACGAACATTTGTGTCTATTAAAAATGTAGGTACTAAGACTTCTAGCGCGTCTAGCGGATGCTTCTACATAAAGGATTCCGTTCCGCTCTCGTTCAAAGGTATCCAGAAGCAAATACCGTATGCAAATTATTCTGAAGAACAGCATTAAGTGTCAAAATCAATATATGTATATAAAATCAATGCCACTTTTCGTTGTAAATATAACTCAAGAACAGGCTCACCTATCCAAACCAAATGTTTAGGCTTTGTTCGGACTATTTAGTAGATGGTTTCTGTGAAGTTTGCACAAAATCGATCGAGCAGTTCTACATTTATCACATTTTTTGTAACAAATGAATTCATTTTTTTCTGTCAAATTGAAACGATGTTCCAATTTTTTTTTTATTATTTCATTTTATACGTAGAGAAGCATGTATTACCGCTAATTATACATACATGACAGTCTGCCAAAAAGTCTGATTTTCTTTGATATAGTCAGGTATAGCCTGGAGACAAAAAATGGCGGAAGAAATATGCTAGCAATCATTATCTGATCTTGATTTCGAAACGTGCACATTTCTCACAATCACGGCAAATGACAGCCATACAATAATATCAAGGAAATCCTTTCCTCTATGGTGTTCTACCTAGGTGGTTCCTGCTCGTGGTCGTAAAATAGATTTTAATGAGTTTCGAACATTAGAAAACAATCAATTCATGAAAACTCTACTCAACATTGGTATCTGTAATTACTGAGACATGTCTATTGATTGCATTTTTTCATAGTCAATATTTGTAAGGGACTCTGGCTCCTGAGATACCTACAAGTAAGTATCTTTTTACTTAGGTCGGGAGCCAGATTTCTATACTTGATTATGACATCCTCTTATAACACCACGTTCAGTGTATGAAATGCTTTGTATGTGTTTTTCTGTGTGTTCCATAAACTTTTTTTTTAATCTTTGATGTTAGCAAGAGCTTCCTGCGGCGTCTTTTCGATCTCACATGGTTACAGCTATTATATTCGCTTTAATTAGGCTGTCGCGGGACTGTATTATCAAGTGACCGTGACCCTGGAACGTAAAGGGCTATTAAAAGATCACATGGATTTTAGTCAGTGCAACTCTGGAGGACTCATTTGATTTTACCACGATTAAAAAAAAACCTTAATAAGGCTATGATATCCTAGAGAATAGCTTATAGCCTTCCCCGATAAATGGACTATCCAACACAAAAACAATTTATTGTTTCAATAGATTTATGCGTGTCTACTAAAATAAATTAACACAAATAACGCCTTTATGCCTTTATCCAAGATTGATTAGACACATCCGTACCTACACCCACATTTCGCCAGTTTTATTTAATATCCATTTCCCAGGTCAAAGGTGCGACTTTTTACTTTACTTTTTTCATTTATTTTTTTAAACGTTGCCCCGCACTATGAATGTCTTCCTGTATCATGGGTGCGTTTACAAACAGAAACTCATATACACAAACGTCCAGACCCGAAACAACTATTTGCAGATCATACAAATATTTGTTCCGTGCGGGGATCGAACCCGCGTGACGCTGCGCAGCAATTGATCGCTCAGCCAAACGTGTCGTCAAGCAGGCATGAAACTGCCTTCAGGACACAACTGAGTAATTAAAAAAGAAAGAGTTTTACTGGGTTTTTATTAGACAATAATGAAAAGAATCAAGTCGATCGATAAGTTCACGTCAGCCTAAAATTCTTTCAGGTTATCTTTCAGGTAACCGTGACCCTGGAACGTAGAGGACTATTGAAGGATCACCGTGGATTTTAGTCAGTACAAGTCTGACAGTTCCTCCCGTCCCGCCCTGGGTGGTAGCCTGGGGTACTCGTTTCATGATTTTACCACGATACAAAAACCAAATAAGTCTTAATCTTATACATAAAGAGGTATCTACTAAGCACTTTCGTTTACAGCTTCAGATAACTACTGAGCCGAGTAGATTTATCTAGATTCTAGACTAGACTTATTACGAAGTACCTAGTTGGCTAAATTGGAGCGGGCTAATCAATGGCGGAGTAATGCTGGGTGCCTTGTTAATTTGTTATTTTTTTAATTAAGAAAAACAAGTATTTTTTTTTGTTTTTAGTCCAGTTACTTTGCTTGAATAGTCATTAGTCGTAACTGAGATAAACTCCATTACTAGATTCATATTTATGTCACTATAAGCTTTTGCACGCGGCTTCGCACGCGTTTATTTTAAACTAGCTTCCGCCCGCGACTCCGTCCGCGCGGATGTCGGTCTTCGCGTGGATGGTTTAAGTATTTCTCCATTTTGAGTAACTCTGACAATGACATCTTATAAATATCTATTGGACCCAAATACGGCTAGGCCTATAATAATTAAGGAGATTCGCAGTTCTACAGAACAACGTCTATGAATAAAACTGAAAAATAAGATTTTTTTTCTACGTATTTTTCCAGGATTAAAAGTATCCCATTTTATGCCCAGGATAATAAGGTATAATTATACCAAGTTTCATCGAAATCGAACCGTTAGTTTTCACGTGATGCCTGCACATACATACAGACAGACAGACAGACAGACAGACAAACAGACAGACAGACAAATTTTTTTTAATTACATATTTGGGATTGGTATCGATCCAGCTACACCCACCACTATTTATTTTTTCAATATTTTCAATGTACAGAATTGACCCTTCTACAGATTTATTATATGTATGAATAAAAAATTAATGGGTAATAAGGCCTGCGAGCAGAAGGCTACGTCCTATGTCTTTGAAATACTTAAATAATTATAATAATTTTTTTTGGGGATGAAATCATGTGCACAAAGTAATAATATTTAGATAATTCATCTCGAATACCAGAAATACTAAAACTGTAGTCTAATAATTTAAGTATGTTAAAACCGTAGACCTTATTACCCTGCTACAGTAAAGCAAGGCCCATATGTAAGGTTTTACAAAATGTTTCATTTCTTTCTTGTTTATGTTAGAGGCTAAAATTTTCAATTTTTTGTATAATTTGTTGATTCATTCAAAAGTTGATAGTTTTCGTTTTTTTTTTCAATTCCCGTTTAGCTAGACCTTATTGGCCGCACCTACCTTATGGACTATGTAACACAAAAATATATTTTCAACTGGAACTAGTACTACCTATCGCTTCGTCCACTTTTGTACCGAAATATCGAACTGTTATAACGACCAAACCACAAAGTAAAGACCAAACAAAACCTAGGCACCTAGTACATACTTTGAGACCCTAATCCTGTCTACTGTACCTGACCAAACAAAACCTAGGCACCTAGTACATACTTTGAGACCCTAATCCTGTCTACTGTATACTTACACGTACATTATGTAAACGCCTGGAGGCAATCAGAATATTTCTTTTTATTTAGGTAAGTAACGTATTCTGAGGAATCCTGAATACCTATAACTAGCTGGAATAATGAGAGCCTACTAGGCTTTATTTATTTTTCGTTCCTAAGAACTAGGTAAGTAACTGCCAAACTAATTGGATATGGAAGTCGATCTGACAGTCAAATAGCTAGTTATTTGAAAATCGCCTTTTATTTGGGAGTAATGCAAGGTACTCGTACACTCAAGGACTGTATTTTTTTCTACTAATTCGTTACACAGGATCCCCTCATTACTCTCCCCTCACCTCTTTGAAGCAATGGAATTAAATGTAACGTTTATTAAAACACAACATGGCCGCAGTTGATTAAACAACATTTTTATTACTTGGAGGGAAAAGGAGAGCCATAGAGTTTATTTAGTATTTTTTTATTAAGGGCTTACACACGATACACACAACGTATTAAATGAGTAATGATATTTATTTTGCAAATAGGTTTTAGCAAACAGTTTTACACGTCAAAACACTTTTTTTTTATAACTAGATGAGGCCGGTGTTCCGTACCTTATTACTTTGAGAAGAACTGAAGAAACAGCTGAAACAAACTCAGAGTTTCATTTTAAGAGTTTCATTTTCTTTTTAAGAGTTTCATTTTTTTAGAGTTTCATTTTCATTTTAAGGGCCAGACAGTATATTGGTTAAGTCGTGTGAGGACCATGCAGGTTTGTGTCTGAGATGGTCTTTTGAAGAAAGAACCATAAAGATTTGAGTGGACCTGTCCAGTCAGTGCTAGAATTAGTTAGTTAACGATTATGAAGTATATTTAACATAACAGCCATTTTGGCCACTCGCAGTTATAGCAAATCTACTGTACCCAGTTCTGCATAAACCCATAAGCAAATTAAGCAATTGCTTAGGGCATTACGTATCAAGGGGCACCTATAAAGAAATCAAACCTATTCGAGGTAGAATAC
Source organism: Agrotis puta (assembly GCA_943136025.2). Classification (NCBI taxonomy): domain Eukaryota; kingdom Metazoa; phylum Arthropoda; class Insecta; order Lepidoptera; family Noctuidae; genus Agrotis; species Agrotis puta. Next base: position 6,152,216 of record OW964168.2, read on the forward strand.
TTAAATTTTCTAAGCTCGCTTCGCTCACATTTATGATAGTAGGCTTACTTACGTATCATAAGTTCATAGATTTTATCTTAATCCATTTTTTGTTATGAATAAATGAAAAAAGACTTTATTGTAAGGTGCAAAGTTTCAGCTTGCTTTGCTCGCTCTTAATCAAGAGCGACTTCCTTCTCAAAAGGTTTTTACTTTATATAAACTTAAGAAAAATTAAAGGCATAAACTAGTTTACCGTGGATAGGGGAACAGTGTATAAGACGGGGACGCGGGATATAATGGGGATATACACTCTTTAGGCATACTTAACACAACACTAACGTAGCGCAAGCGCTATCAGAACGTCATTTGCAAGCGGCCATTAACAAATGACGTCCTGTTGGCGGTTGCGCTACGTTAGTATTGTGTTAAGTTTGCCTTAAGTGTGTGATTTCCAATCATGCCTCGCGTCCCCGTCTGATACACTGTTCCCCTAAGGAGGCACCGTAGGCTTGGATTGCTTGAGGCATCAAATAGTCTTAATCCCGCACTGACTGGTCCAACGCTTTCAAGAACATTTCATACCCTTTCGGCTTTGCCATACTAGGGTCAAAAATGCCTGGTCGCGGGACTAACGAATTACCGTGACCCCGGAATGTAAAGGGCTATTGAAGGACACCGTGGATTTTAGTCAGTACGAGTCTGACAGTCCCTCGCGCTCTGCCCTGGGTGGGAGGACTCATTTCATGACTTTGCCACGCTAAAAAAAGGTAAAGGGTAAAAAATGCCTAGGTACCTTACGATTTAGTCAAAGAATTTAACTAAGGTTCACTATTTTATTTAGGTAGATCATGCCACTGCCTGTGGTCACGGCCAATGACGACGATATTCCATTACCTGATTTCTAGATCCGTCTGGACAGAAAGCAGTGCTTTCAATGAACTGCGTTTGTAAGCGATACCTTTGTGGCTTAGAACCGATGTGTACAATCAACATTTTGTATTATGAAACACCAGCTTATTTTCTTACACACATTCAAATACAATTAGGTCCACATTCGCGTAAACATACATATCTATGGTAACGACCTTGATCTTTGTTATTTTGATTCAAACGATTTACTGTCAAAATGGGTCATGATTCAAATTTGTCGATTGTACATTGTAATACATTAATTAAACTACAGAGAATCATTGCATATTTTAGCACCCTAATACCTAAGTTAGGTTACTATATATAATGATTACCGCATATTTATTAATTACTTAGTAAGTAAATTGACATACGTGTTGTGTAAGCATATTCAAGTCATGAAAGACAATACTAATACCATTAACCAAAGATTTACAAGGCGAAAATGTGTACTATTTTTGAAACTGTATAAGTGATTCTTGAATTATTATTTTTTTTTGTCTTTAAAACACGTTGCCCCCCCACACTAGAAATTTCTCCTGTATCGTGGGTGCATTTACAAACATAGAAACCCACATAAACACCCAGACCCGGAGCAACTACTTGTAGGTCATACTAATATTTGTTACCGTGCTGGAATTGAACCCGCGACACGTTAGTGCTGTATCGTAGGTGCTTTTACAAACAAACTCGCATACACAAACACGCAGACCCGTAACAAGTACTTAATTGTAGGTAGATCATACAAATATTCATAAGCATTAAAACTTCTTACTCCAACTAACCATATAAAAATGCATGATACCTAATTATCAAACCAATTAACAACAGCTTTACAAACTTATATTTACAGCAACATCGCAATTAAATGCTTTTTGCTTATTTTTTGTAGTTGTTTAATCAATTAATGGACCAGTCTAAAATTATAATTTTCAAAAAGTGTTTATTTTTTTGTTACATGATCCTCATAAATTACTTCCTTGTGTGTCTATTTTTATGTTATGTAATAAAATTCGTGTTTCTTGTTTTTTAGAACGCTAGGGATGTACGCAATATCACAATATCTAGGTACTAATCGATTTTACTTATGTCATTTAAGTACTAAAAATACTCTTCATAATACCAGATTTCTCTAGAAAAACTGGAAATTTATAAAATAGTACCCATATTTTTAGTGAAACCTAAATTACCAAATATCTGAATCCAAATAGAAATACAGTATAGCACATTACTGATCTATTTAAGTGGGTAAGTAGGTATGTACGAGTACCTAGATGTTTTACTTCGTGACTTTTTTTTTCATCTCATCCTTGAGTTTGTTTTTCACGGACATTTAAATGCAGATTAAATTATGTTCCATGATTGGAAAACGTAGGTTGCGCAGGCTTACCACGGACACAGGGACAAAAGAAAAACAAAATAAACGGAACGAAGTCCTGAAAAACTAACTCGTGACCTGAATTTTCTAGAACCAATTTATTAACGTTGGTGTTAGGTTATTTAATATAATTAATTAGGTACAAGAGAATTAAGATAGGTACCTAGTTTTTGTTTACCATAAATCTTTTATGAAGTTATGAGAATTTACTCAACATAATGAACTACTTTTAGGTACAACCTTTTTTATTAGGTGGTAAAATCTTCAAATGAGTCCTTTATGTTCTAGAGTCATTGTTATCCATGTAGACAGTTCCGCGACCTCTCAATGGAGGCCCCGTCAGATCGTTGACAGCTCTTTGAGGCGTGCATCCGCATGCCCGTGGTTAGGTATTCTAAATCTACCCGACTAGGTATTAAGGTGAACAGCAGATTATTTCAATTATCGTATCCAAAAGAGAAAATTATATCCATGAGGAGATTAGGTTTTTTTTTTTTTTTTATCGTGGTAAAATCATCAAATGAGTCCTCCCACCCAGGGCAGAGCGGGAGGGACTGTCAGACTTGTACTGACTAAAATCCACGGTGTCCTTCAATAGCCCTTTACGTGCCGGGGTCACGGTAATCCCTAGGTCCCGCGATCCCGGCAGGCTTTGGCCCTCTACAGGCCCCGTCACTATGCTGACACTCTTTGAGGCGCGCGTGGAACACAACGCGCCGTAGACCCGGGCATGGTCCATGGTCGGACAGCGAGTCGCCCATTACTCGCTGCCCGCATGCCCGCGCCTACGGTGGCCGGAGATCGTCTTGCGACGTCCGACGCCGTGGGCGTCTACCACTGCAGCTGGGGTGGAGGGAGGACGCTGTCCTCTCCCTCAGGCGGCCCGCCTCCTCCTTCACGAGCATTACTGCTTCGCAGAAGGAGGCGACCGCTTCCCACTCCGTCTCGCCCCGCAGCATGGCCTCGACCAATGCCGGGCATGAGGAGATTAGGTAGCAGATTTCAACTTTCTCCAATGCATTGGTTCTGTTTTCAAATATATACATTTGTTGTTGCAAAAAAAAATTACATAAGTCCTATATTACAAATATTTATAATATCCTGTTTAACTGTGGCTTCCAAATTGGATCATTACATCACATACGCACTTCAACATAGGAAAATAAAATATGCTTGAATATTTACTCACATAACACGAAAAAAATTAGCTCACAAGCAGAACACTGAATAACTTAGACAAATGTAAATATACCCAACGTCTCAGTTCTAACTAGGTACACTAAAATTCACTGTAATTACATACACATATCACGTACAACTCATACTAAAGTGGTGCTCGGAACAAATGTCAGTAGGAACCCAACTCATCCAATATTTGTCTTCATGCGGAAATCGAACCCGCTACGACAAGAACAACAAACACCGACCACCATTTAAGTCACAGATTATCATTTTTAAATGGATGTCCACTACATTTTGATATGCTTGCAACTCCCTTCATTGTCTGTATTCGATATTTAGTAAGATGACGAATCAGACAAACGAATACATTTTGAACCCGCGGAAAATAATATCTAACTGTATTTGCTTGACAATTCCACTTTGTGTATGTATAATCTTCAACTCAAACTGCGTTACTGCTGATCGTACCTACTCTCAATGATGTCCTTTGCAACATCAAGTCTAAAATCCTGAAAGGTCTAGTAAGATCAAACTGTCTCATTTTCTATTACGTGTGGAAATCGTCATTGGATGTTCTCCGCCATGTGTGTGCGTAGGCGGTGGCGTCTGTCAGACTCACAGTCGAAAAACCATATTTTTATTGTGAGTTACTGTGGTCAGACTCCTCCGATCAAAACTGGCTCCAATCCGAGGACACATTGGCAGTCTCCACAATAACCCCAGCATAAGAGTTTCAAGCTCCTCGACCGGTAAGTAGCTAAATGGCTGGCTAGTAAGCTATGAATCAACAAGCTGATAGCTTCCGGAACATAAACTAAGTGTACTAGTTTTCTTATCAAATAAAACCTTGTTATAAACATAGAATTTCCCCGGAAATTGAGCCCAATTACATCACGACTGGCGGCTGCACCGGATCACTAGATCCAGAAGTGGTTCACCTCAATTGGTTTCAATAACTGTTTTATTTTTACAAAATAACCGGCTAAGTAATTAGGTAATCCTCCAAAAAAACTGGACTAACTGAGACGTAATTTCGTCATCACCACAAAAATACGAAAGATTATGGTAGGTATTATTGAGTTTGATTTACCGGTGAAAGATATTCAAATGAAAGTGAGACTAATAGGATGCGACCGTTGAGCAAATCGCGGAGAAAATTGTAATAGAATCTATCGCCCTTGGTTAACTTTCAAGAACTGTCACTCAGTAGAATTCACCTATAAATTATGTATTTAGATAAGTATCACAAGGTGCAGATTGCGCGCATAAAACAAATATACATAAGCCGTATTCAAGTGCAACGATAGATTTTCATTCGTTTTGAATAATGTAATTACCCTCCGAATATTGATTTTATTAAAATTACAGGTACAGGTAAAAATAGGCTAAAATATTATTGTTTTGCACATTATTATTTTAAACAATAATATTTTTGTGACAGCTAAGATTAAAGGCCTAGGCTACCTGCTACGGTTGATCGTCGCGTCGGAAACAAGGATACACTGAAGCAAGCGATTTAATCTCATAATTGGAACTACCGAAATATAGGTAGGTTAGTAATTATTTTTTAATAATAAATATGTATTTTTGTTCACGTCCTAATAATATAGTTTTACTTACCTAACATTTTTTTAATAACGATATAAAATTAATTTAAATGAAATAATTATACTCACAAAAATCAATTGCCGCCACATTTTAGAACGTTTAATGTTATTTTCTACTTCACTATTACAACGACCAGTCTTCTACGGTTCAACTCTCAAAGAATACTGCACAACACTTTTATTACAGAGAAGTTTGCGTTACAATTGCCCGCCCAACACTGCGCTCGCGCCTCCCCAACCACTCATAATATTAGAAGCGAACGGCCACCGCGCTTACATTTTATATAACATCGCCAATCCAGCGCTGCACAATATATAATTTAAACTTTAAATCACTGTTGTTTTGTTTTACAGCAAGTTAGATAATTTAAGGTGGTAGCTTCATAATTTACACAATAATTCATCCATGAAATTAATCGTCCTCTTCAGATTGTTAAGCACTTGATTACCTATTGCATGTCTAAATTAAAGTGTGTTTAAAAACTTGTCTGGTTGTTAATATTTATTTCGAGTTCATGGCCGAAAAACTGTTTATCGATTCAATAAAAGTAAATCCGGGGAATTCCCTAGTGACCCTAGATCGCTGTAGCTAGGTAAATGTAATTCAAAATGGTTGTCAAAATGTGAGTTAAGTTTATTTTTTATTTTGGTAAAATTCTCAAATGAGTCCTCCTACCCTTACTGTCAGACTTGTACTGACTAAAATCCACGGTGATCCTTCAAAAGCCCTTTACGTTTCGCTACCTGATGAGTCAGTCCCGCGACCTCGGTAGGCTTTGGCTCTCTAAGGGGGGCCGCGTCAGATTGGTGATAGCTCTTTGAAGCGCGCGTGGGACACGACGCGCCGGGCATGGTCCATGATCGGACGGCGAGTCAACCATTAAGCACCGTCCGCATGCCCGCCCACTCACCGTCCGCAGGCCCTGACTCCTATATTTCGCAGGTAAATACACCTTTATTTGGGTGGTGTAAGGACAGCAACTAATACTTATAAAGATGATACCTACTTATCTTAATTCGCCTTGAAAACATCATAGTCAAAAATTAATTATTTCTTAACATTTTCCCCATCTTTATAAGATACCTACCGAATCTTAATCATAAGAATTAATAATAAGGTTACAGAAACACATTCAAGGGAACCCATGAATTCGTTTCTCTAACCCTTGTATGTTCTCTGAGATATTATAGAATATTACTACAATGATTGCTTTACTTCTCAGCCCATAGTTGTGATTAAACAAATGGAAAATTCAATAAATTTAATGTTGTGGTAGATTAATTTGAAATTGTATTGAAAATGAATCAATGGTAACCCAGATACTGCCTTATGTAGCATTATGTAAATAAATTACTTCATTACAGATGGTATCTGTTGTTATTTTATGGTAGCCGTAAAGTAATAAAAACCTGCATAATTAAAATTATCTCCGCTGTGTAGAATACCTATATAATCAGTTCTTCACAATCAATACCTACGTGACTGATTACCTGACCATGAGCTTTCAATCCATAAATGATAATAAATGAATACCCTAATAAAAGTTACAAAATAATATTGCAAAACCCTGCTATATTTGTCTATTATAATACATAAAACCACTTAAATTGACAAAAACGGACATCTAGCCTGTGTGAACATAAGTTAAATTAACTTTTTGAGTTCAAGGCAAACGCTGCCCAAAAAGGTTTATTTAAAAATATTAAGAGACTATTAATCAAATGGTTTCACCTTCCGATTCGTCACCTAATCAAATAGTTCAATGGTAACAAGTAAAACCTTGGTCATTGCCCTCACGAATGTGCTAAAAAATTGTTGAATAAGATTAATCATCTTTGGTACTTAGTGCTTTTGTTTCATTTAGAATATGTATGTATTTAGAATTATATAAGTATGTTTATCAGTTGTCTAGTACCCATAACACAAGCTCTGCTTAGCTTGGGACTAGATGGCGTTGTGTGATAGATAATTGTGGAATATTTATTTATTTATTTGTACTTGTCGTCTTTAAGAGTTGAAGAATTAGTGTTGATGAACCTATCTCAAAGACAGTACTGGCAAAACAGAAATGAGACCATAAAAAGCAGATATTTGAAATTCGGCTCCTCATTTATTTGTATTTTTTTCTCGACGTCTAGCCACATCTTGAGTTTTATTCCAGTCGCACTCATCCTTCCGCTTCCCTCCCGCTCCGCCCTGGGCGGACTCTGTTGATGATTTTACGACGATAAAAATTATCCTTATGCTCGGGATAAAAGTAATAAATCAATTTAGACCCTTTGATGAATAAAATCACATTCGATAATAAGTACAGACTCTACTGATGCTAGCACATCAACCTACTTCAATCTGTTGTTTATGTCTATTTTTTCTTCAACTTTATCACAACAACAGAAAGCTTATGTTCGATTGGGAAAATTCGATAGTCTGGGGTAAGTTGATGTGCTGACGTCTGTAATTTTAATGACACAACAAATAGCCTCGCGGTACATGAACCATACATCCGTACTATATACATTTATGATTTGAGTAAAAAAACGCGCTTAACTTTTTTAAGATAATAAATAGTGGAATTTTTATGAGATGCAAAGAACTGTATAACCCTCAGGTGTCTTCAACAAAGAAAACTAGTTTTATATTTAATTAGACGCTCCGTGACCAATTATACATAATAATGTGTACAATGTTAGGTATTCAACTCGTGCGCATCTTCCGTTGACGCAGTACCTACTCTGTTATTAAGTCGCAGTATATGAAATTGAATAATTCAAGGACCTAGGCTTAACGATGATCGAACTACAAACGAACAGACGCGACGATTAGATGACAGTACCGGTAAGTACCTACAAGCGGTCGGTCACGCAACTCTAATCGTTCGCAGCCGTTTAAAATAGATTGACTTTTTCACAATATCGATTATTGGGTAAACATTTTTTGTTACTAAAAGAACAGATGCAAGGTCAACCGCGACAGGTATTACATCCCATCCAGTTTCATCACAACTTACGATATAACGACGGAACAATTACTAATAAAATCCCATTATGAAATGAACGTGAAAATGAACTAATAAATTAAAATACATGAGCTGTTTACTGATTTCTTTATTGGATATCGCCGGTACAATACTAGTTGACCAATTTAAAATGCAATGTTTATATTGTATCACTTCGAATAGTAATTTCGAACGCTATTTGTACACAGGACAACATACATAAATGATTGAAGACCTATTTTTAAATTAATAAACGGAAATATTTCTACTTTTCGTCTGGTGTGTAGATGGATTTTTAGCGTTAAAAATGCAAAAAAAAACAAGTGTTATAAAACCGTTTGTAGGATGAACTTTTTTTTCTTTACATGTTTTGTTAAATTGCTACTCAGTAATAAAATTTATATAAAAGTTGACAGTGGACACACATTACCCTTAAATACAGAAACTTTTTTCAATTCAAGACTTATTATTTAACCTTACCCTACACTTTTAATCTCCTATGATCATAATAATTATTCACAAGCGACAAATAATACTGCTAATGAGAGGATAACGTGTATCGAGGACTGTTAAAGCGTTTATGCAGGGGCCACACTGATGGGAAATGCTCTTACGAAAATAGATTTTAAATGATCGTATTAAGGTACATCATCGCGATAATTAACGGCATTTCCCGTTCGTGTGACCCCAGCATTAGAAAATGTGTTAATGCCAATAAACAGACTTTGTCAAATTATTACATTAACAATGAATGTTATAATAACCCTCACAGCAAAGTTAAACAATGCAGTGAACTAAAAAACTTTAACTAAAAAATCGCATCCGAAAACACACCAAAGAAAAAATAGAAATGTGTGACTACAGTTAATTTATAAACGACTTTCGCAATCAGATCATGTCGTTTAAAACACAATACAAATTATATAAATAGTTCTCTATGCATATAGCATTCGCATACATAACTTCTATGTAAGAACATATCACGGATCTGTAGGTTAAATGAGAAACTAAAGTTTCTAAGATACTAAGGGCGCCTATCTAAAATTACGATTGATAAATACTCCGTACAAGCTATATTCGGCTTAAGACTATGTAGCAACATATCACATCCATCAATCGATCCATAGCCACAGTAATAAAGGGGCTTACTGACAACCGATCACACTACTATTAGTGGGATTGAATATGTACTTGAAAATTCTACACTCATTGAGTAATTAGCTTGGAGATATTCAGAACTTTTCACGCATTCATTACAATATTAATAGTTTAATATCCACACAAAAACATTTTCCTGAATATCGCACTAAGGAGTGTTATAATTTACATTGTGTTTCATAGTAAGTACTTAAGAATAATCACTTTAAATCATTTATCGAAAGTTTCTTCGGAATACATAAATAATTTTAAGAATGTGTACATTTTTTTCGTATAAATTAAATACATATAATATCTACAATCACATGGAAATCATTCAATTTTGTGACAAGTTTAATAAACTTTTTATTAAATTTAAATTTGGGATGTAGATGACAAGTAGTAAATTCGACATACTTATCGTTATAATCATAATTATCAAGGAATTCGTAGTAGGTAAGTCATGCTTGACTTGGCTAGACAAATTAGTTTGTGGCAAAGACAGAAATGGTTATTTAGGTATGTTACCACAGAACTAGAATACACTTCGTATTCCCATCATGTGAATTTGAATATTGGGATATTAAAATGCGTACTTCTTTTTCAGAGCAATTTAAAAAGTACCCAAGAGTACGTATTACGCAAACATATTTTCAGCACATTCACATAACAGTGATCGTATCAAATGAGAAGTATAATACGTTTTTGCTTCGTCAATAATATTATAGAACTAGATACATAGGATGAATAAACTAGTAGGCAGGTAATAGGTACAAAAGAGAATAAATATAATACGGAGAAAAGACCTGGCGGGGCTCATTGAGCTTCGCAGTACTATAAAATGATAGGATTAATTTAAAGCCACGCTACTCACTCGACCGGGAGGCGAGTCAATCGTTAAAGAGGAACACTCGGTCATGCACATCAATCTTAACACTGAATATGTCACATTCGCGCACTAAACGTTAGCAGTCGGCGACTACCACTGCGGGTTGGGAGGCAGGTAGCCGTCCGGCGCGTACGTGGGAGCTGGCGGCGGGGCGTACGGCGGCACGGCACCGCCCGGGGCCGCGTACCCCGGGTAGTACGCGCTGCTGCCGTACCCGCCGTAGTACGGCGTGGGGTACGCACCATAACCCATTCCGTAACCTGTGGACACAACAAAAATCAATAAGTTTTATACAGATATGGTATTATTTATACGAGTTCTGAACCCATTATGGAAAAACCAGTATAATTAAAGGTTCATATATAACATCTTACCGGGGTACTGAGCGTAGGGACCATCTGGAGGAGGGTTCCCGACCGGGTAGGCCTGCCCTGGCTGGACGGGCGGTGCGGGCGGACCGTGGGACATGGGTCCGGGACCTGGTGACTTCGATAAGTCGGCAGGCACCGCTGTTCCACCGCTCATCATAGCGGGGTGGCTTAGACTGAGTGGTATACCGGGCGAGGATTTCATATGGCTGGCGTGAGGATGCGGTTGCGGTTCGTGAGAGCGAGGCATTAGCCGCGGGTGTGTGCTGAGGTGCTGCGAGCTGTCGAGCGGAGACAGGGGCGCGGCATGCGGCACGGCGTGAGACGCGTGTGGTGCATGCGGCGCGTGAGACGCGTGCGGCACGTGCGGCACATGCGGCACGTGTGGCACGGGCGACGGCTTGCGTATGCGTGGCGGCGCGGCCGGTCCCAGCAGACTGGACACACTGTGCGGCATGGCGGCGGGTGCGGGTGCAGCAGTCAGCGCAGGTTCAGGCGCGGCGTCAGGTTTAGCAGGCGAGCGACGTTTCTTCGTCTTCGCTCCTGGCTTCTCTTCACCAGTCGGAGAATACGACTGCGTAATATCATCCAAGTTTCTTCGGAAGTCTGGCATCCCTTCTTTGTTCAGTACGCTTGCCGTCCTCTCTAGTTGACTGAGACTGGATTCCAGTGATGGCCGACCTCCCGGCCTCTGATGTCTATAATTCTTTAGCGGATTTATTTTTCTTTCAACCGCATCAGCGTTGCGGCTCAAGTCTGCCAAGTCCAGTTTTGACATATCTGGCATTCTAGATTGATCTAAACTGTTATCTTCTGTCGTTTTATTTTCCAAAACATCTTCGGATGGTAATTTTTCATCTGTTGTTAAAACTAGCGGTTCCGGTTCAGGTTTCGAATCCTGTTCAGGTATTGTACTTGGCTTTTCTTCTTCAGCAGGCTTTGAAGATTCTGCAGTTTCTGGTTTTTTCTTATCTTGGTCTACATCAGAAGTTGGTTTTGAACTTTGCTGCTTGCTGTTTTCCTCTTCGTCACTATCTAATACTTGCGTATCTTCATCAGAATTTACATCCATCTTACTAGTAGAACCGGATTCACTGCCATCAACCTCAGTTTTCTTGGGTTCTCGCGGGATCTTGGTAATACTCACAGATCCAGGTAGATTGGGTCGTAATAATCTCCCTGGTAGTGGGGACTTCGGACGCAAGCTCGAATACGATCTAAGTTCACCGAGTCTACTCCTGATGTCGGCTATTTTTTGACCAGGCAACATGGGTCTCATTTTGTTCTGTCCCATTATGGAAGGTCTTATCACTCTATGGAAACCAGGTCTGGGACCTGTTTTTGATGTGATTGTGATGGCTGAATTGTTCTTCAAAGATCCAGGTATGTTTGACACCGGACGATTGCCTAAAACTGAAAAAAAAAACATTATTATTTTTTTATTTTTACATTATTTCCAAGCACAGTTTACCAGATCCAAAGAACAACTTTACCTTTCTTTCCTATGGGGCTGTTGTCTTTATTGTCTGCGCCTTTCTGTCCCAATCCTTTAAACGATGTTTTGATGGCGATAATTTTCCCGGATTCCAACTGCATATAGATTCCTTTGGGTGATTTCAACACCATGACACGCTGTCCCGCCTTCAGAACTATGTTCGTCTTCTCAGCTGAGTTCGTTGGTATTACAACATCTGTGAGATAAAACGAGATCATAGTATTAGAAGCTATAAGGTTACAAATAGAACATAATTATCAAATTTACACTACATAAATCTTCTTGCTCTACACAGGCGCCCTTGCTTTACAAACAATTCTAATATAGTGTAAACCCCATAAATGGTCGCGGGCCGAATTACCGTGACCCCGGAACGTAAAGGACTATTGAAGGACACTGTGGATTTTAGTCAGTACAAATCTGACAGTCCCTCCCGCTCGGCCCTGGGTAGCAGGACTCATTTGATGATTATACCACGATAAAAAAACTTCATAAATCAGCTTACTTTACTGCTTTGAAAGAAAGAAACTCGTGACTATCTTTTTTATCGCTTTAAAGTCATCAAATGAGTCCTCCTAACCAGGACGGGACGGGAAGGACTGTCAGACTTTTACTAAACTAAAATCTATGGTGTTCCTTCAACAGTCCTCTACATCCGAGGGTTGCGATTACCTAATAAGACAGTCCCGCGGCATCAGCAGGCTTTGCCACTCTATGGAGGGCCCATCAGATTGTTGACATCTTTTTGAAGCGCACATCAGAATCATTTCCAGGGTGATTTAAGTGCAGTCCACGCTCAACATATGGTTTTAAGCAGCTTGGCATTATTTATTGTTTATTAAACAATCTATACTTATTACAGGCATCAAAAGTACATTTTTGGTCCTTTAAAACCAACCTGTTGAACTTGGTCGCTAATCAATCATACACACATCTAAAACAAGTTTGTGTTCACTAGCATAAGCTAATAAAAAATACAAATTTAACTTTATCATTTCTTATTCATTATTTATTCATTTACCATTCTTTAGATAGAAATACCCTGTAACAGTAATCTTAAAAGAATAGAGAGAAAAGAGATAAAGATAGAGAGAGAAGCAATCATAATAATAATCTACCGTAATAAAAAAGATTTCGATTTTTCAAAGAGATCGTATACTTTTTTGATGTGTGTACGATCATTATCATAGATTCTCGTGATGATTAACACCTCTGTAGTCACATTACCTAGCGGCAGCGTCATCTCCTGCGCCGTCATGCCCTGCCGCCGCCACACGTCTGCCGGGATCCACCGCGCGCCGTGCTGCATGGGTCGCACGGACGCCACCGGTCGTTGTACCAAGCTGCCGTCTGCCGTGCGCACTGTGCGGTATGCCGTTGTAGGCTTCGGTGCTAATGCTGCCTTCTTTTCTAACTCGTACCTGTATCAAGCACAGGTATCTAGTATTAATGTATTTATAGAAATGTATTTTATCTATGAATTGTATACACCTCCTAAAAAAGGAATAAAATTTGGAAGCTATTTAGGTTTGAAAGTAAACGGTAAGGCACCCCAACATTCGGTTTGGTTAGGTTTCACAGACTTCCGGGCGATGTTAGGAATTACATACATTTCCTAGGAATTGTATACCCGGGACCCCGGCAGGCTTTGGCCCTCTAGAGGGGGGCCCCGTCACTTTGCTGACACTCTTTGAAGCGCGCGTGGAACACAACGCGCCGTCGACCCGGCCATGGTCGGACAAAGAGTTGCCCATTACTCGCTGCCCGCATGCCCGCGCCTACTGTGGCCGGAGATCGTCTGGCGACGTCCGTCGCCATGGGCGTCTAACACTGCGGCTGGGGTGGAGGAGGACGCTATCCTCTCCCTCACGCGGCCCGGCGGCGTGCCCGGTGAAGCCACTCTAGTATAGCTATCTACATTTGCTGAATTTTAATGTTTCAAGAAAATAACTCACCCTCTTTGAGCTAGCCTCTTTTCAGCACTAGACAATTTCTTCTCTTTTCTATCAACCAACAGGGACTCATGTTGGAATGGTTCCTTGCTCAGCATCCGCCCGTGTTGCGAGATAACGCCTTGCATCAACACGTCTATGTACTTATCTTTATGCTCAGACAGATCTTTGATCTCGGATTCCTGGGAAACAAAACATTAAACTTGATGCAGAACTATATTTTTTTACTATTCTCTTTATTTATTTTTTCTTGATTTGAAATTATTAGGTTTCTCAACAATACTTTACAATCACAATTACATATAAAGGCTTTAATGTATTGTTGAGAAATCTAAAAGCCATTGGTAAGCATTCCATACGATGAATAAATAGCCTTTCGTAACCACCTTCGCGTTTTACAATTAATATAAGCCAAATTCTTTCGACTGCACGCGTAGCATGGCACAGTAGAAAGGGGTTTTGTCGACGGAAGAAAAGACAAAATGACAGATTGTAGAAAGATTTTTTAATATAGAAAATATTTTTTTTTTTATATTTTATTAGAATAGAGATAGTTTTTTATTGGTTTTTTATTTATTTTTGGTTTTTTTATTGTTATTTATATGCGCGCTGGTCGAGACTACTAAACGACATTCCGTTGGAAAAAATGCTCTTCGCAAATTAACTAAAAGTAACTCTAAAACGTACCTTCTCATCATTATCAAAGCATAGATTAGTGATTTCTTTCATAGAGAGAACAGCGTCAGGATTGCACTCGTCCACGACACGGTCCGCCATGCCTTGTTTGTTTATCTGACGGTCGTAGATCTTCTTCTCGAGACAACAGTCCATCACGAAACGGTAGACGAAGCATGGCTTTCTTTGTCCGTATCTGAATAATGAGACAAAACATATCATTAAATAGGTTAGTGTTAATTTTGTAGTTGATTAAGCTAAAATTATATGACACATATTATTTTTTTAATGAATTTTGTAGGAGAATGAAACAAATTCATCTCGAGTGTTTTTTTTTAAAGTAAATGCGTGTATATTTAAAATAAATATCCACGCATTAACTTAGTTTAAAATAAATCATCATCTGCCTAGCCTTTTCCAAACTATATTGGGGTCCGCTTCCAATCGAACCAGATGCAGCTGGATATCACTATTTTACATGGAGCGACTGCCTAAGTAAAGTTAAATTATAAATAAATACTTGCCTATAAACACGACAAACAGCCTGCGTGTCGTGGCAAGGGTTCCAACTGGCGTCGAAAACAATGACTCTGTTGGCTCCTACAAGATTGATACCGAGGGATCCGGCGCGAGTAGATACAAGGAACAAATATATGTGAGGGTTGGCGTTAAACTCGTTTATTAGCTTCTCACGCTCTAAGGCATGCGTAGACCCATCCAAACCTGTAAGAAAAATGTTAATCAGGTCAAATACGTCAAATATTTGAACAGATAACTTTATGTCTCAGAATAATACTTACGATAGTAGTTTGTATTTCTCTCCCAAAGGCAATTAGTCCCAGGAATGTAATTCTTTTCTAAAAAGTCTTCAATGAGATTCAATGTAAATAAACTTTGACTAAACAACAGTAGCCTATCTCCAAGCTTTATACTCTCATTCAATATGTAAAAGAACAATTCCATTTTAGCAGAATTCTCAATAATCCCTGGAATGTAATCTTTTAGCAACTCAGTTGCCCAGTCATACGTCATTTCTTCAGCTTTCTTGACCATCGCTAATTCTTCTTCTCTGTTCATTTTCTCTTCTTTCTCACTTTCTTCAGATTCAGAGTCCTCATTGTTCTTTTCTTTCGACGTCTTCCTATCGTTCCTTCCCTTAGCTTTTGGTTTACTCTTTCCCTTTGACTTTTTACTATCTTTGCCTTTACCCTTTTGTTTACCTTTCCCTTTTTGTATTTCTTCCTCTGATTCAGATCCATCGCTCTTTCCTCCATCTGTTTTGGAGTCTTTATCTTTCTTTTTAGTAGGTTCTGTTTTCGAAGAGTCTTTCAAAAGAAGAGGTTGGTTTATATTTACCTTCTTTTCATCTTTTACAATTTTCTTAGTGTCCAAGTCTTCTATTTTAACTTCACCATCGGACTCTGATTTAACCTCAGTTTTTTCCTCAGCTTTGAGTTTATCAATTTCAGTCTTTATTTCAGTTATAGGCCACGATGTTACTGGACTGCCAGAGCTGGCACTACCCATGGGCGGTTTTGTTTCAAGGTGAGACCCGAAGTTCTGATATGAGCATGGATAGTTGTTACCATTAGAATTACCTTCTTGTTGTTCAGGATAAGAAGTACTAGTTGGATAACCATAAGCAGGATTATTAAATGGTACAGCATTCGTATTTTGCGTTTGCGGTACATTCGGTTCGGGTTTGATATCAACTGCAGTTGGATAATTACCAGGTGCGGTATTAGGCTCACTTTTGATGGCGGGTTGAGTTGGCACATTCGAGTCAGGTGGGTTGGAAGGCATATTATTGGGGAAGTTTGAATAGTTGGTAGGATTATTGTCGTACTGGTTATACGGAGTGGAATTGTTTCCGTATCCAGATGTGTTGGCGGAATATGGTGGAGGATATGGCTGATTAGGATATGCTTGAGGCCCAGGAGTATTAGGATTGTAAGATCCCTGTGGCGCGTTGGAGTTATATTCAGAGTATCCAGGATGGTTATGATAGCCTTGATATGGCGGTCGTTGTTGGTTAGCTGAGTAATTATCTTGATTATTCGAGTAGGGTTGCATCGCATTGCCGGGATACGACTGATCGTTTGGCGGTGCGTTGTAGTTCGGTGGGTAATGCTGAGAATTATTATATTCGGGAGGAGGATTGCCTCTGAAGTCTTGTGGCGGCTGATTATTTTGTTGATACTGGGGATTATTATAGTACCCAGTGTTGCCATAATAGTTTCCGTTACCCCAATAGTTCTGGTTATAACCTTGTCCACTTTCAGGGGGCACATTCTGTGGATACTGATTAGGGTAGTTACTGCCATAAGGAGGTTGCTGCTGCTGGTAGTAATTACTGTCATAGTTCTGGTTATACCCTTGATTGGGTGGGTAGTACCCGGGCCCTGGGTTCTGATAGTTCTGGTATGGTGGGTACGAGCCGGAAGGCTGGTCTGGTCTGAAGGTGTTGTGTGGCGGACCGTACGGCGCGTGAGTGTAGGGTGCGCTGCCGTATATTTGGGTGTCGGGACGCGCAGCCATGGGACCTGTGGTTGTGTTAGGTGGTATGGTCGCTGCTGGCTTTTTGTTTGCACCCTAAAATAATTTATATTGTCATTATGCTTGATCATTAACACTGCAATTTAGATGGGTAAGGTCAGCAAAGCCAACTAAAGAACAATGAGGTCAAGCGGTAAAAACACACACGCCTCATTCCATCAATGTTTAAACAGATTTTCAACCAATGGCAATGTTTGGATCAGCAATGCTAGTGCCATTATTTCCACTATTTCCTACCCAATTGTTTAGTGTCAGTATCTGATCTCATGGTGACTTACCCGTGGTTTCCCCGGTCGTCGTCCAGGTGTCCCCCTCATGTTCCGTGCACGTCCAGCCTTAGTAACACCCCCTATCTCCTCCAAATCCAAGTCTTCTTCAATGGCAGCGTTCACTTCACTACGTTTTTTGAGGAAATTGTATAAGACGTCAGGGTGATTCCAAATCTAAGGAAGGTATTTTTATTAGATACGAATTTAAAAGCATGTTTGTAGAAAGAAGTATTAGATTTTTTATCTGATTATTACTGCAACTGGACCGCGGTCGCAGAAAGCTGTGAGAAGTGGAAAGCGTGGAGGGAAGCCTTTGCCCAGCAGTATGGGCTGAACTTTTTTTTTTTTGTTAATAAGTTTCTTTATAATTTCAAAAAAAAATGCAAATTGCAAAAGTTAGATTGCATGACCACGAAATACTATTGCAGTATTGCATAAGTAGAATAAAAGAAAAAACACTCGGGGACTGCCGCAGTAAAGTTATTGCATAGCATTTTAAAAAAAGACGAAAAAATTATCGCCTACCGCGAGTACTTAAAAAGAATATCATTTATTTAAAATGTTTGTGGTGCACTACTGTAATAAAGAAAAATAAATTATAATGAAGATATTAGTGGGTCTTTTATATACAGGATTCCCAGGTCTCACTTCCAAATTGGGTCAAAATTATCAACAGGTTATGGGCCCAGCACGCTTCCACTACGCCACTCTGCTTTGTTGTAGGAGAATTTTACAAGTAGGTTTCATTGTGAAAACCTCCTTTTGTAGCTGGCCGTTTAGAATGAGTAAAAAAAAGTAAATTGTCTTTATGACAGATGTTTTTATGATTGCCGAAGTCTGCCGCACTGAAACGTCTTTAGACGATGCGGGGTGTTAGGTTTATTTTCGTTACGGAATTTCCTGAATCGGTCGCCACGCTCAGAGCCCGCGATACAATGGCTTAAAAACTCATCCATAATTTATAGAGAATTACAAACCTTACAACAAATAGCGAAAGCTTTCAAAGGATTTGGCACGGAAGCAGATCGAACTACTTCGTTCATGAACCTCTCGTAAAGTTTACGTTGTAGCGGTGTCATTCGTACTAGCAGCACGTATTCTTCCTTTTGAGGTAGCGTCGACTGCAGAACTGCATGCGATCGTCTGCAAGCAAACATAACATTTAAGCCTTTGTCAAACAGGCTGGCGTGACGAATGCGAAGCGTGACGTTTTTAATTGTAATGTATGGAATTGTTTGAATCCAGTCACATGGAAACGCGAAAGCAATCCGATAGCGTGACAGAACTAAGCGTGACGTCTCGCTTCGGTTCGCTATCGCTTCGGAAACGCTTCGCTTTCGCCGGTCTGTTTGACAAAGGCATTAAATCTACACACTGAATTTTCAATGTACTGTTGGGGACCGAAGGTTGACAAACCACGTGTGCACACGTGCACGTTTTAGGACGCGCTGGTATTTTATTTTCAATTTTCAACTCTCAACTTTCTTTTCCTTTTTTTTTCTTTTCAAAATCTAGCACTCAGAAAACCAAGGCTAAGCTTATGTTAGACACTAGCTTCCGCCCGCGACTCCGTCCGCGCGGATGTCGGTCTTCGCGTGGATGGATTATTTCTCCATTTCGAGTAACTCTGACAATGATATCTTATAAATATCTATTGGACCCAAATACGGCTAAGCCTATTAAGGAGATCCCTCTTCAATAGAGGGATCTCCTTAATAGGCTTAGCCGTATTTAATTTGGCCTACTGCTGTTGAGCTCGCGTTCTGTAGCTGAAAAATAAGATTTTTTTTTCTACGTATTTTTCCAGGATAAAAAGTATCCCATTTTATGCCCAGGATAATAAGGTATAATTATACCAAGTTTCATCGAAATCGAACCGTTAGTTTTCACGTGAGGCCTGCATATACAGACAGACAGACAGACAGATAGACAGACAAAAAAATTTTTAATCACATATTTGGGTTTGGTATCGATCCAGCAACCGCTATTTATTTTTTCAATATTTTCAATGTACAGAATTGACCCTTCTACAGATTTATTATATGTATAGATTATGCAAAACAAGATGAACTGTCTGATGTTCTTACCTTTGTACGAAACCTACAAGAAGAGAATGCAGTACATGGGCCCGGTATCTCATGAGCCGTATATCTTGGGGCGTGGAGTCGATACACTGTCCGTTCTGAATCGGCCGCTCGAACATGTTACAGAACTCCGTCTTGCTACCAAGATAGTTGGGACGCACGAAGTCCACCATACACCAGTATTCCAATAAGTTGTTTTGTAATGGATAGCCTGAATAAAAAAATAATAAAATTAAAAAAGTAAATGCTTCAATTAAAGTGTCACTCCTAGACATACTGCTTTGAGCAGTCTATTCATATCCGAAAAAAAATTGGTAACAGTATAACAAGTCTGTTTTTTCAAATAACCTGAGTCTCCAGATTACGAGGATATAATTGACGACGAATTATATATTTAACGACGAGGATTTAACTTTATGAGCGACACAACTTTTGCTTTCTGATTTTCACAAATGACACAAACATCATGATTGTGTCATTCTTATCCTATAAGAGGCGTTTTTTCTAAGCTTTTTATCCATAATACTCAATGATACCTGTTAACACAACTCTTCGCTTCGTCCTCATTTGCTTCAACGCGTAAGAAATATTCGAGTGAGAATTTTTAATTCGATGTCCTTCGTCGCATATCACCAAATCTGGACCTGGCTTGACCAATGCTTCATACATTTCTGTAAATATAAGATAATAGTTAAAACTCCAAACTTCTGTTCTCTGTAGCCACACAAATTCCCACAAATCACCAGGTTAAATCCCCAAAAAAGAAATATTCCACCTTTAACCATCGTAACCATCGCCGGACAGAAGTTTTCGTATGTCGAGACGGGGTTAGTCGCGGGACTCACGAATTACCGTGACCCCGGAACGTAAAGGGCTATTGAAGGACAACGTGGATTTTAATCAGTACGAGTCTGACAGTCCCTCCTGCTCTGCCCTGGGTGGGAGGATTCATTTGATGATTTTACCACGATAAAAAAAATGTCGCGACAGGGTGAGGAGACCGAGGAGGCTTGTAGAGTAAACAAACCGACAGAGTTACTTTTATTTTTATGATATTAGTATGAAGCGATGTAATCTAGACACGTCACAATGGGAGGCAATGACAGTAGATCGGACTCTGTGGAGGAGGTAATTCGTACAGTCCCGCGACCAGAATCATACATATAATATAAGTAACAATTCTCACCATCTAAAAGTTTCTTATCCTCATCATTGGCATTGTCCTCTTTTTTCTCTTCCTTCTTTGTATCATCCTTCATTTCATCTGGTTTCGCCTGACTGTCGTCGTCTTTATCCAGTTTTGATTCTCCAGAAGCCTTTGCAGGGAGAAAAAGTCACGTAAGAATATAGGCATGAAAGTAACCCAGAGAAAAAAAGATTTTCCGTAAAGCATAATCAGCCTATAGCGTCTTCATTACAAGGTCCACGTTCCTCTGTATGAAAGGGAATGGCTCATAGTCAGCCACCTGCGGCCGTATTTAAACAAGAGACAGAGCTATACAAGTCGTCTAGCGCCACCTCGTTCACTCACCGGAACAAGCCTGGTTTTAAGACGTCATAATACGGCCCCTGGGCTTAGTGCGAGTTGGTGTTTCAACAAAAACATGAGAAAATCTAAACATTGCTGTATAATACACCATAATAATATAGTACCTGGGTATCTTCAGTAGGTGGATCGATCTTTTTCTCATCTTTCTCCTTCTCTGCTTCCAACTTGGCGTCGGCTTTCCTTTTCTTACGAGGTTTCTTATCTTTTTTCATACTAAGTAGTCGGTACAACTCGTAGCCTATCATGAGAACTCCGCCAGACGTTGTCCAATCCTAGAAAATAATATTAATAGTATGATTTAAATCAGTTATACATTTAGGTATTTGGATTATCCAAGAATACCGGTTTACCGAACACCATGTCCTCCAATTAGTTCAGATATCTCCTATACAAGAAGCTGATTAATTTACTTCAAACGATCAGCGATACCGTTCAGCTATTTGGTACGTCGATCTCGAAAGAAAGTCATACGACAGTTCGAATCGCCCGATCCGACTCGAGCATGATTCAGTAATCGTCCAATTCGACCATTTATAGTAGGAAATTGCTTTGGTTCGGCTTTGATGCTCTACAAATACTACTGAGTCAAATGAACTAACCCAAACAAGTGTGTATTCCATTATGAAAATATTTCATACCTTCACAACTTTGGCTCGCATTTGTAACGTTTTGTGACTATCATTGAGCACGTAGATAGGGAAGTTCCTCGGTCGCACTTCGCCGTGTGCTGACAGCGGACTTGTGCTCGGGTCAACTGGTAACCACATGTTAAATTCTGCTACCTGAAACATACAGGGAAGATTTTTAAGTAGAAGCTACACACAGTTGACAGACCTGTTGGTCTAGTGGTTAGTGACCCTGACTGCTATGCCGGAGGTTGTGGGTTCGATTCCCACCCAGGACAAATGTTTGTGTGATGAGCACGATCATTTGTTCTGTGTCTGAGTGTAATTTATCTATAATATGTATGTATTTAGAAATATATAAGTATGTTTATCAGTTGTCTAGTACCCATAACACAAGCTATGCTTAGCTTGGGACTAGGTGGCGTTGTGTGATAGTTGTGGAATATTTATTTATTTACAGTTAAATTATGTGACATATTGAAGGCACAGTACGCGCAGTGGCTTAGCGATTGGTTGCAGCGCTATGAGTCGCCAGTTAAGCATCATCATCATCTGTCTAGCCTTTTTCCAACTATGTTAGTGTCGGCTTCCAGACGAACCAAATGCAGCTGAATATCAGTATTTTAAATGGAGAGCCACAACCCAGAAACTGGGTAATAAATTCAGCGTACTTTGAATGTCAATTTTAAATGAGGACTTGATAATATTTTTAATGGCAATCAAATACACATTTGCATGTGTAACTCTGCATTTAACATTACTACTGTAACATTTGTTATAAGAAACTTACCCAATTCTGAAGAGTGTTGATTGGCATGATACACAGCACAGTTTTAGATGACGTGTGTCGAAGGAATATATCACAGAAGCATACAATTTGTAACGTTTTGCCGAGGCCCATTGAATGTGCCAATATACATCCAAAGCCCGTTGATGTCGAGAATCGCTCAACAGATTCTATAATGTTATCAAATAAGAATCTTACACCACCAATCTGAAACATATACAAATCATAATACAGGAAGTGTTTATGTTACACTAGCGACCCGCTCCGGCTACACACGGGTGCAATCTTTACTATATTATGCATGTTATATACATATAAAACTTCCTCTTGAATCACTCTATCTATTAAAAAAAAACCGCATTAAAATCCGTTGCATAGTTTTAAAGGTCAAAGCATACATAGGGACAGACAGACAGACAGCGGGAAGCGACATTGTTTTATACAAATTTTAATATCAAGCTCTCTTGATTTATTTAAATTAAAAAGTCCAATTTATTCACTGTAACACAGTCACCAACTTTGTACATATGAAAGTGACCACAATCATTGATGCGAAATCATCCCAAGTCGGTAAGAAGAGGTGCTTGATTTAGATAGATGTGTAGGTGACATTTCGTGATGGGCTCAAGGTAATTCGTCATCAAGAAGTGTGGTCACCTCCTATCAATTAAAGTTGTAATGAGTTTTACCTGATGAGGTTTGATAACCCTGGCAATTTGTGGTGCCAAAAATATGTCCTCATCATTTTCTGGATGACCAATATTGATTAACACTCGGCCTTGTTCGTCTGGGATGTTATACGCATCATTCACATGGAGACCTTGAAGACAAAGAGATATATTGTCATACTTATAACTCTCTAGGGACGTTTAAGTATCATTAAGACATAATCAGTGATCAAATTCGAATGACACTAAAACGCACTTACAGACAATAAAGCATTAGAATAAATATTTATACAAGTCGATCAATATTAAAGGTTTGGTGAGGACATTTATAACCCATAAATGTTGGCAAAAACCGATTTTCCCCAGCACTGAGAGGACAAAGCGATATCAGCAGCAAATTAATTCACGTTTATATTAGATAAACTCTGGCTTTTTTGTCGATTGAATAGTCAACAGTCAGTAGATCACTTGTCATGGAATTAATTTAAAAATGTCTATAATTTTCGTTTCAAAAACTGGGAGTTGGCAAGCCATCATTAACAGGTAAACAAATAATCATTTATTCTTTCTATTTTAAGGGTTTTACCTGAGTTGCCAGGATCCTCTTCGGCTTCAGGACTAGGCGGCACTTCTGAATCTGACAGCATTATGCAATCATCAGAATCAGATGAAGAAGACGAAGACTCCTCACCACTGCTGCTATCAACTATCTCTACAACCTACACATTAAAATATTGTGTTAACTTTGTGAATTTATTATGTAAAAGATGGTTAATGAAGACTGATGTCACTTTTACCTTTGACAAATCTTCATAGATGGTGGTGAAGGATTATACTAGCAATTTTTCAAGAGAATGATATTGATAATTTTTAAACAGGGCTTTAAGCATGCATATTGGGAAATAATTTGAAAATGGTTTTGACAAGGTCAATCTAAAATACTAGGTAAACTTATTAAACAACAAAAAAAAAATCGCAGAATAAAATATATCTTATCATCATAATCTGAGTTCCCTTACCTCTTTCTTATCAGACTTCTGATCAGGTTTCCCTGGTTTTTGGGCACCAGATGTTGTCGGTTTTACCAACTTTGTAACTTCAATTTGACCAGATTTCAATGTCTTTTTCGTTTCACCTGATGGAACTTTCACTAGCACTGTATTTGGTAAACTAGAAATGAGAATAAACACCAATTACATTATAACATTTCCCCATATAATAATTTATTCAAAAGTTATTATTACATACTTTAATTTCTGCCCTGGAAGAGACTTCTTCAGAATAGACGAACCTCCTTGCAACAGTGATATAGTTTTCTGATGAATTTTATTTTGTCTATTAATTGCTATTTGTCTTTGTACCTGTTTGAAACAAAATAGAAATGAGATACAGATTTCTTTTTAAAGCCAATTTAGTAAGGAATATATAGGAATTAGTACTGTAGTAAACTTGAATAGGAATATAGAATATACCATAGTTAAATTAACTTTCTCCAGTACTCATTTCTGAAATCTAGGTTGGTTTCAAACCTCCTAGAACTATGTGAAACCAGGAACTTATGTATGTGATACATAAAGAAATTGAAAATAGTCATACTTCTCTGATGATCCTCTGCTGTTCTTGAACTCGAGCCAATCTCTCTGACTCCTGTCTCTGAGCAGCGAGAGTTGAAGCATCTAAATTCTTTTCATCCATGACTTCTCTGATATTTCGGCGGACATTCAAAGCGTTGGTATTTGCTGGTTTCTTCTGCAATATGAGCATTTTATAAATAACTTGTTTAAGTTTTTACCCGACTACAGAAAAGCCAAAAAGAGGGTTATGATTTTGACCGGTATGTATGTATGTTTGTTTGTTCCCTCATAACTTCTAAACTTATAATCATTACATGACAAATGAGGTGTCGTTAGAAGCATCTGAGTTGTCCGCTGATTATAGGGTAGGTCCTCCCACCCATACTGTCAGACTTGTACTGACTAAAAATCCACGGTGTCCTTCAATAGCCCTTTACGTACCGGGGTCACGGTAATCCGTTGGTCCCGCGACCCTGGCAGGCTTTGGCCCTCTACAGGCCCCCTCAGAAATTCACTTGCTACACTGCTTTTATTATTATATCAAATAATTAATAATGTAACCCCAAAATGGTGTAAATAAAAAAAAAGTTAAATAAACTAAAACCCGACTACAAAAAAATTTCGCACTGAACAATATAAAACCAGAACATAGTTATTTTTAACTTATTTTTTATTTTTAGGTAAGTAAGTATGATAGTAATTAATTATATGAAAGTGAACCCAGTACTTGACTCAGCCCTCAGGGTGGATCATGGTCTGTTCCATTTCACAGATGGCCTGTGATGCAGCAGTAATATTAATGAATGAATTTGATAAAATTCTTACAAATATTAACGTTCTAAGATAGGTACTTGGATTGTTGTGGCAGACTGACATATTCTGTTTTATTACCTTGTAATGCAATACAATGTGATTGTGGCGTATGGTAGGGTCATAAGATAGCTATTGTACTATACTTTGCAACTAAATTACTCATGTTTTTTTTGTCTTATTTACTAAGATCAACATTAATATAAAGAAAAAATAGAAATAATATTTTGATTATATACTACTATTATGTAAATAAAGATCATAGAAAACAGATATTTATTGGATTATGACTGCAGATTAAAATGATATCATGTTTCATATAATACTTAGAGAACTACTAACAGTTTGAACAACATTGTAAGAAACTAGTCAGGGTTTTGTAACATTGATCAATATTACAAAAGAATTAAGAACCACAAGACAATCCTATCAAATTTATAAAAAACTACAAATTCATAATGAAATTATATTCTATGAATCTGTAGTCAGTACATAGATATACATAAGTATAATATCATGAACATTGTTTAGTTTACTACAATTACAGTCAACTGTTCATACACTATGACAAACATATAAATGATACAAGTACTTTTTTATAGTAACTCGGATGCAAGGATCAATGCAGTTGCTCCATGTAAAATACTGTTAAAGCTACTTATACTGCATCTGGTCAGACTGGAAGCACACCCTAATATTTATTTAAACTTCATGCAAATATAAAAACAAACTAACATAAAGGTGGATCTTCCTTGCCATGCATAGACTGCCTTGGACATTTTCTACCACTCATATCTCATGGTCATATAAGAGAAATAAACATACTAGGTGCAATAAACTAACAGAAAAAGGATGCAATATGGTTGGAAAAGTATTGGGCAAATGATGAATTTTTTTTTTTTGTTTTCATTTTTAACATCAAATCCAAAAAGCATTTATTCTGGAGTGTTTTAATATTATGCTATTTGCCCATAATTTTATCAAAACTATATCAGCAGACATAACTATTTGTTCTAATGTCAACATTCAGAAAAGGTAAACAACAAACAAACTATTTACCAACAATGTTATAAAATTGCAATAATATGTTTGTAAACAAACATTAAGGAACATGTTTTGTGTTAATCCAAGTATTGGCAGTGGATCAAAAGTCTGTTTCATAAAAGTTATAACCATAGTACAGTATAGATTACTTTCAATGCATTTGATCACTTCTAACACAAATAATAGTAAAACTCGATTTTATGTCTGATTTAGTACTGACCTGATTGTTATAGAGAAATACTAAAAATAGTCTTTAGTGGGCATATTATTTACATACTCAACATTATAAACAAGTTCATAGAAGAGAATAAAGAACAAATCTTACCTCATCATCACCTTCAGGCTTTGTTTCTCCATCTTTTGATGATTCCCCACTCTCATCCTCTTTCTTAACAATAGGCTTGACACTAATCTCTCCCATTTCTTTCAATTTCTCCGTGATGTCAAAATCTTGACTGCTCTCTTCTTGTTTCATGTCTAATAACTCTTCTGCTGTTTTCTCTGGACATAAATCACCCTCTTCCACTTCAGCGATCTCAACATTTTTGTTATCCAAGTCACCCTCATCTATAAGATCTCTAATTGAAAGAGTCTGGGGTTGTTCTTCTTCATCCTCTTGCTCCTGTTCCTGTTCTTGTTCTTGTTCTTGCTCAGCCTCAGGCCGTTCCTCTTGTTCTTGTTTAACTTCAGGCTCTGGTTGTGGAGGAGGCTCTTCAGGAGGTTTACTAGTGCTCTGAGACTCCTTTTTCGCCTCTACTATATCACCAGTCTCTGGGTCAATGTAACTTTCGTTTTCTTCATTCAACTCTTGCACAGCATTGAGGTTAACTTCAAATTCTTCCTCTGACAGCCCATCACTTTCTGTCTTACTATCTTCACTTGAAAAGTCACTTAATTCTAAGACGTTATTACCAACTAAGCTGCGAATTGTAATACCTGTGTCCTTTTTGAGTTTCTTCGTGAAATCATGGAAGTTTTTTACAGCTTCCATCTTTCGTTTGTGGCTCATAGGCCTGGGCCGAGGAGCCGCGCGCCTACGAGCGCTCATTGCCGCTGCCTGCGCAAAGTGAGCTCGTTGTATCCTAGCGATAGTCTCGTCATCATCCTCACTCTCCACCACGTCTTCCTCGGACTCCTCTTCTTCATCTTGCACCTTGCCCTTCATTTTATTCTTTAGTGAACTCGTGCCGCCGGCATCATCCATGACAATAAACTAATTTCTAATAACTCAGATTTACTAAAACCTATCGCAAGTCATCATTCTCACGTCTTAATTCATTGAATGAAATCATAAACACACTAGATTTTTGTTATGAACACAGGCTTATTTCATAAATGGAAATTAATTTTCTTGGACACAAACAATCTTTTTCAGGATAGCTCTTTGTAGCACTTTCAGGACGCGGCGTTAAATATCCAAGGGAATAAGCCGGATGACACAATTATTCACATAGTGCGCCCGATCAGATCAGAAAATACGACATGTCGTCCTAATCATTTGATTTTAATTATCGATAATAAAATAATGTCTGCAATTAAAATTTAGGAAGCCATTACTTCCGCAATAAATAGCCTATTCAACTATTCGTATAGAATTTGTGTATTCGACAAGCGTGTTTACAAAAATTGTGGATGGTCGACTGCGTCACGAAACGTCATGAAGACCTTATTAACCATGACTATTAAAGTGTTTAATTGCGAATTCTCTTCTTCGAAATGTCTGTGTAACTCTCATTACAGCATCTCGCACTTGCCATTGAAAATGCATCCTTGTTGTACCAAAACAATGCGTCAAAAATTGTAACAGCAAATGTTTTTAATTTATGGCAACATTATCGATTTTCTTCACAGGGTTGACATTTAATTTACTTGTCTATGAAATACTTTATGGTAAAGTAAAGTCCACAAGTTGTTTTTGAGATTAAATTATTATTTTATTCAACACAGGATATTCTCCAAAATATACTTTATAACATCCTAAAATATACTTTAAATTCTTTCATTTTATTTGTTTATCAGAAAAACTATACTTATGCATCCCCACACAAGCCTGATTGCGAAGGATTGGTTGATATTTTATTAAACTGCAATATTTTCGTTTATTGCCCGTGGTACTACCCGTTATACTACAGTACCACGGTTAAAAAAAAACATTTACCCGTGTTACTACTCATTTACTATGCAAGGGTCGCGGGACTCCGGCACGCCGCAATCGCGGCGGTAAGACCCCTCTTTGAGGAGTGGCTGGATAGGCGTCACGGCGTCCTTACCTTCCGCATGACGCAGGTCCTCACCGGACACGGAAGTTTCGGGAGGTTCCTGTGTCGGATAAGGAAGGAGGAAACGCCTGGGTGTCACCACTGCGAGGACCGTCCTGAGGACACGGTGGAGCATACGGTGCAGGATTGCCCCGCTTGGGCAGAGCACCGCCGTGTCCTCACGACGGCGTTAGGCGGAGACCTCTCGCGCCCGGCATTGGTCGAGGCCATGCTGCGGGGCGAGACGGAGTGGGAAGTGGTCGCCTCCTGCGAAGCAGTCATGCTCGCGAAGGAGGAGGCGTGCCGCTTGAGGGAGAGAACAGTGTCCTCCCTCCAGGGCGTCTACCACCCGCAGGCTCTCTCACAGGCGTCTACCACCCGCAGTGGTAGACGCCAACGGCGACGGACGTCGCTAGACGATCTCCGGCCACCGTAGGCGCGGGCA
Source organism: Agrotis puta (assembly GCA_943136025.2). Classification (NCBI taxonomy): domain Eukaryota; kingdom Metazoa; phylum Arthropoda; class Insecta; order Lepidoptera; family Noctuidae; genus Agrotis; species Agrotis puta. Next base: position 6,181,456 of record OW964168.2, read on the forward strand.
TGCGGGCAGCGAGTAATGGGCGACTCGCTGCCCAACCATGGACCATGCCCGGGTCGACGGCGCGTTGTGTTCCACGCGCCTCAAGGAGTGTCAGCAAATTGACGGGGCCTGTAGAGGGCCAGAGCCTGCCGGGGTCGCGGGACTTACCCATCACCGTAACCCCGGTAAGTAAAGGGCTCGTGAAGGACACCGTGGATTTTAGTCAGTACAAGTCTGACAGTCCCTCTCGCCCTGCCCTGGGTGGGAGGACTCATTTGATTTTACCACGAAAAAAAAAAAAAAAAAAAAAAGGGTCGCGGGACTGTCTACACAGTTAACCGTGACCCTTGAATGAAAAGAGCAATTGAAGGAACACGGTACATTTCAATCAATACGAATCCGACAGACCCTTCCGCTCTACACAGGGCGAGGGGCCTCATATGACAATTTAAAAAAAATGGTATACAAAAGATTATACGATGGGGTGATCGGGAGTGATGTCTGTGTTACGACTGACGACTGTGATAGACCCCTTCTTTTATTCTCATTACGTACAGACGCCAGCAGGTCAACCTACCCCAAATCAGTCAAATTTTCCCATTAGAACAACCTTCCTTTATTGTGATAAGATTGAAAATCTAGTAAATTTGACATATTGAGGTAGGTTGTTTTGCTGGCGTCTGTACATACAATAATATTGGAATACATGCGAGCGACTTTTATAGAAGCCTTGTCTGGGGCAATTTATAGGCTTTCTTCCATAAAATCATCGATATTTACTTTAATCATACTCCACGGTTAAGGTATTCTTGCGCCTGGTCGCGGGACTTACCCATTACCGTGACCCCGGTACGTAAAGGGCTCGTGAAGGACACCGTGGATTTTACTCAGTACAAGTCTGACAGTCCCTCCCGCCCTGCCCTGGGTGGGAGGACTCATTTGATGATTTTACCACGCAAAAAAAAAAGTATTCTTGCGCCTACTTAAAATAAGATAGCAAATATTGTCATTTGTATTTGTATTTAGTACTTAGTAGTAAGAGAGCCGGAAGGGTTTTACTACTTGAAATAAAAGGGATCAATTTTAAAACCATATCTACTAGTAAATGTAAAATCTAGTAAATGTTGGATTCTATGAAAGAAAAGTAAGGGATTTATAAATAAATATTAAAGATGTTTTGTATATTCTATTTACACAGTATTTATAGCAACATAATTATCTACTGAACATGATGGATAACAGTGCACTTTTATTTATGCAACACCAACAAGACGCCTTTCACGTAGCCGGAGACGACGCTCCCGTTCAAATTCCTTCATGCGAAGTTCATAACTGAAACAAAGCAGTTATTTATTAACATTGCGTGCTTGCTGACAAACTCAACAGCTAACGTCCAAACTGCTCAGTATCGATAAAGTTGGAATGAGTGAGCCCCCATTTGCACGAGCGCTATTTAAGGCTTTATTTCGTGGGCGTTAAAAAAACGCTGAAATAGAACAAATGCTTTCCCATGTATCAGATTTTGATTTTGCGGTGCTTTTTTCGAACTGTTTTTTAATCCAAGTGCTGGGCGGTGACATTTAAGTTTTAATTTACCTTTTTGTTTCAACTTTGGAAAAAAAGCACCATGTGGATGGGGCCTCAAGGGAGGCCTTTGCACAGGGGTGGGACAATTTTAATTATTCAATTTAATTTATAGTTCCATTTAGTCATTTACCTATTTTATTTTATTATTATTTACTAAATTCTTCATTATTTTGTTGTGTTAAATAATAAACTGCTTTATGTTGTATACTATTGTTGGCACTGCTATGGCACTGGAGTAATAGTAACTATATAGGTACTTAATAATTCCATGTTTGTAAACAAAGAAATCATGCAAACTTCTTTCACAAACATTGTGAGACCGACCTATTTAGTTATCCTAGTTAAAAAAATTAGGTGACATTTCAATAAAATAATGTCAGTGAGATTTTGCAGGTTGTAGGTACTGGTTGTATATTTATGATACACATAATTTGTTGGGACAGAATATATTGTTTTTCCTTAACAATTTAATGGAAAAAAAACAAAGTTTGTCCCAAAATTCATAAATATTCACTAATGTAGTTAGAATGTTTTACTGGGTCTTCTACAATCAGGTAATTATCATTGTCAAAGCTATTTTTGAAACCTTAGTTAACAATATAGATAAATATGCAATAGAATTAACATACTCATCCTTTTCACAGGTCAAGAAGGCATGTCTTTCATGGGCACACTTGTAGAGCATTGGCATATTCTTATAGCGGCATGTTTGGTATTCCAGCAAATGATGGGCACAGTAGTCACGGTGCTTTGGAGGAATCCTAGCAGAAATCAGATCATCCTCACGAGCGACCATTTCTGAAAATTAATAGAAACAGCAGTAAGGTAGAATTTTTCATCATCATTATCATCGGCAGGGCGAATAATGAGCCTTGTTTTACCAACAGGTGATTAAAGGCTTCATCCCTTCTTCCCTCTTTTTCCCAGATCTGCGTGAGTCTCTAGCAGGTCTTGTTGAATAAATAACACAAACTTTGTCTGGACAAAACCTTTACAAAAATTACTTCAATCAGGGAAGTTTTTAGGTATCAACACTTTGTTTTGACTGCAACATAACCTAAACAAAAATTATGTAACTTTTGTTTAAATACACTTTAATTCATACAACACTGTCTGAAATCACAGGAACTCACTAATATAAAGAAGTTAAACGAATTACCTCTCGGTTTTCTCTGGTAATCGAATCCTGCTTGCGGGTCAAATGTTGGATGATCATCCATGTAAAGATCAACCTTCCTCGCGTCGAAGGATCCCATCATTTGACCCATTTTTGCAGCTCGTATAATTATCTAATGTGCCAGTTAATAATAAGGCCTTTGTGTGGACTATTGGCCTTAATATTTACAACTTTTAATTTGTAAGCTAGCTGAGTGTAAGCAGAAATCGGTTCGTGAAATATCGGCTGAGTTGCCAGTTTGGGACGAAACTCCCAATTATTAGGGAATTGTGGTAATTACTGTAATTAGTTAAAAAAAATGTCATGAAAGTGTGTATGTAAAATAACATAGGTACAAAAAATGATCTTATCTTATGAACACTTTTGTAGAACAAAACACTACTAGTAATAATCGGAGTTTCCAACAAATTTACGGTAAAATAAATTTTAATGATGTAAGCACATATTTGACTTTTTCAATAATGTTGCTTACAGCAAAAATGTTTAGGAATTAATGGAATTAAACTCCTTGAAATGGAATCAATAGGTATTTCAGATAGAAAACAGAAAAGCCGATGAATTAGAAAGGGTGTTGTGCTTAATATGACAGAAATGACGCGGATGACGCTAAGGCAAGGCATGCTGATAAAATAAGTTCAAGTTGAACATTTTTTTTTATTCTGGTAATTAATAATCTATTTACGTCACTGTTGTAGGTTATTTATTAATATGCGGGTAGTTGGTTTTTTTAAGTTAAGGTTTTGAAGTTTTATTTTAGCCATTGTGAAGCGACATACTTGAATTAAGATCCCTACAATGAGGTCCCTATTTATCAAAATTTGAATGACTAAAGTAACTATTACAATCATTTTTAATGACAAAAGTTATTATTAAAATCAAAACAAGAAAAAATGGACAATATAACAAAAAGATTTAAAAGTCATGACTTGAGAATTTTAAAAACAGTTGGAAAAGGGACTTACGGGTATGTTGTTAACCTTTTCACTTTGCATCATATGAATCTTAACTTCTTGTATGTTTTAATAACCAACTGGTATCTATTTTAAAACTGAATCAGAACAATTTCTTGCAGGAATGTGTATCTCTGTGAAAGGCGATGTAATGCTCAGTTAACAATAGTAAAAGATATAGAATTGCAAATAAAACTTCAAGATCACAAACAAGTGAGTGTTAAAAAATATTCTAACCTTTTATACATTTAGATCAGCAGTAAAATGTTACTAATTTATTGAACACCCGATTACAACAGGACATAGCAAATGAAGTTCAGATCCTATCTTCGTTGCGTCACTCAAATATCATCAAGTTTTATGATTGTTATTACACTGACAATCATGTTATGATATCCATGGAATATGCCAGTAACGGGAATCTAGCGGAATACATGTATCAGAAATGTCCGAAATTATTAAAACAGCAGGTAAAAAACTTATTTATTTTTAGATATATTGTTGAGGCCACATATCGCATTTAATTGTTGGACCACTTACTTCAATATCAATAAATTAGGCCGCTTGTTGTCTCGAAGCAAATAATTTCGAGACAACTTGGTACGTAAAGGTTCACAGAACATAATAAATACTTAACTATAATAAAAGACAAATCTGAAAAGTACACCCACCATTCTGATGTAAGTACACAGCTGTTTTCACACCTCATAATGATGAGTGTGCCTAGTTGGAGGTAGTTGCAAAATTGAAATACGTTAGCAACTGACTGACTGACTGGGGCTGCATTCATTCTGCGATGGATAGAATCCAGCCCACAAACTAGAGATAGATCCTTCAGGGGCCATAGATATAGAGAATAAACATCGAACACCGAGCTGAACCAAGAAGCCTTTGCCCAGGAGCTGGAAAGGGAAAGAGCTTAATACCTATACCGACTTATTACAAAACGGGTTTTATATAATCTCGTATAACCACGGTTTACACAAACTTTATTACAAATCGTGGTTTTGCGATAAACCATGGTCTAACAGTCGTACGAGTAGCTGTCAATAGTCTGTCAGTTTTTCATAACAATTTTTTCAGTGTGTTGTTGTCTTTGTCTTATGTTCACCAAAAATGGATGTAAAAAAGGTAGATATACACAGGGTGGATTTAATTATTTGTAAAATGGCTCAAATGACGGTACTAAGCGCTCTAACGCACTAGCGGTTAACCGCGGCGGCGGCTAACCGCGCGGCTAGCCGCTTTTCCAGTTTAATATGCAACCGCTTATGATTGTACGCACTAAACCGCCACAAAATGCATATTAAACTGTAGCCGCGCGGTTAGCCGCCCCCGCGGTTAACCGCTAGGGCGTTAGAGCGCTAAGGTCCACGTTTTATCTAAGTTTTTTAATATGTAGAAATTTAAACCATGCTTCTGCAGATAGGCTTAGCCTTGATAGTCCTGGTTTAAACCAAGGTTTATTTAGTTTTTGTAATAAGGCTGACATATAGACTAGATAGGTTCAGACTGGTCACTCTCGCTATTGTAATGCAGGAGAGTGTGAGAGAGGCAGAAGACTTGGTTTGAAACCACAAACTATATAATTTAAATATCATATATAATATAATATTTTATTATTGCAGGAAATCCTATTTTACTTCTGCCAAGTTTTATTAGGAGTAAACTACATTCATAGTAAAAATATAATTCATAGAGATTTGAAAGCTGAAAATATTCTCTTGACTGGCAAAGAGGGTGTTGTAGTAAAAATAGGTGATTTTGGAATATCTAAAATGTTAGCGAGGTGAGTAGAATTGAAATATTTGATTGATCTTACTATAGTGATAGACAATAGACTGAGCAATATGCCTGTATGAAAGTGACCACTCTATAGAAAACGAGTCAGTCGTTCAGCGGTCCATATCTACCCTATTTGTCCTACTGGTAGGTATATTGTCTATACATAGACTTCTAGAAAAAGACTGCGTCTGCCATTTTTTTTTGTCTATCGATAGGGAAGCCGCAGTCTATGCTCTATGTCTATGAATCTATCGTCACGCCATTATTCTTCAAGGGTGTAAACAGCGGTCTTCTTCAACAACAGCCACAAATTCGTCATTATTTCATTCAATATGTGTATCGTTCGTTTCAAACCAGAGCTTGGGGTTGATTCTTAAATAGACTATGTCATCACCAATAAGGGTTTTAAGAAGAGAATTTATTGCATGGAGTTTGAGCTGAAACTATCACCTTGTTTTTCAGTGCCAAGAAGACATCCACTGTAATAGGCACACCTTACTACTTGGCCCCAGAGCTGTGTGAAGGAAAGCCGTATTGTAGCAAAAGTGACGTATGGGCCTTAGGATGTTTACTTTATGAAATGTGTACACATAAGAGGGCTTTTGACGCTGAGGTAAGAAAAACTACCGAGATTATGGTGGTAAGGTAGTTGTTATAAAAGTCCTTCAGTTTCTGAACTTGAATAAGAAATTGGTAAACACTTTGTCTTTAAAAGATTTTCAACTTTAAACCCTAGAATATAAACTTGAAATTTATTAAACTAGAGCCTTAAGTTTATCGTTTACCAAGTATCTTTGGGAGCAGGATTCTAAAAAGGTGACTTTAGCAGTATCACGATAAGCATAAACTTTAGTCTCATAATTAAAAAGACTTGCAAGTGAGGTCTAGCTAAAAGGTTTGTACAAATAATACTAATAACTTATTTCCTTTTTAGACTTTAGTGGGATTAGTAAAGGCAATCACTAGTGGCAGTGTACATCCAATAGATTTGACGATGTATGACCGGAGCATCCAGGACCTTGTGGATTCTATGCTGTCAATAATGCCTGACAAAAGACCTTCTGTTAAAGAATTAATGGGACGAATGGTTCTTCTACCAGATATTTATACCGTCTACTTGGATGCTGGCAATGATCATTTTCTATATTTAAAAGCTAAACAATTTGTGTAAATTAAAATGATATTGGACATGAAATAATAAGACATTTGAATGGAATTTTGTTTTTTATTGAAAATAAATGGAAAAAAAAAGTAGTATGGAGTTCTTTTCAGATAAAATCTGGATTTAACAAAATTAAGTTTTGATTTGCTTATAATGCCATCTGGATTTTGCTTAGTGCAAAATAGAATTTCGTAAAATCTGTGAACTGTGGCAATAACTTTGTACATTTTTCTGTACTATCGTGTATCTGTTCTTTTGCCTAATAACTTTAGTTTCGTGTAGTATCTGTCTTAAAAGCTATATACGTAGAGTAGATCTAAATACTGTTCTTACCAGCTTAACACAATCGCACTCCATCTAATTAAAACTATGTAAAAGTAGAAGAAAATATCTTAATCAGCTGTATCTGTTCTTACAGCCTGAACAAAAAGTCTGTATATCTTTGTAGTTAGGAACCTCCTTACTGGCCATTTGCTTGGTCGGTCTCCATCTCGTCCTCGTCATCTTCTGGAATCATAAGAATTAGTACATTTGGTTGTAAGCCTTAAGGAAGTTCATCCAAGTCTGATTGCTCTCCATTTCCAGCTGCGACACTATATACCTCCTTTGTCATTCTTTGAGCTGGGCTGTAAATATGCTGTTAGTTCACAATATAGATAAAAAAATTGGTATAATAAAATTAAATCAATAACTACTTTATAAGCAGAACAATGTGAAAGTATATTGCAAACCTGCAGATGCTAAGCATAGTTTTAAATGGGAAAAATAATTCAAACAACAATATTAACGAGTTTTTACAAGGCCAAGGATAATAAAAGCCTTTTTTAAGTTCTCACAGTAGCCAGCTCACTGCCTAATGAAAATTATAGTTTTCCAGCAACTATTTCAAAGGTCCTCTCACATCTTACTAGAAAGCGTCAAATACTGTGATGGCTGATTCACAACCTCTATATTGGAACTCATTCATTTAACTGCAATTATATCAAGTTAGTATCTTATACAAATCTTACGTTGGCCATTTGAATGAGTAGGTGGTTGTAATGGTTTCTGTCCGGGGATCTGGCCAGACTGGAGCATTCTCGTCAACCTCTCCACTTCGTGTAGAGATGAAGCATTCTTGATGGCTTCTCGAACCTTGTGGATTTCTTGAGGGGAAAGGTCTGAAAGAGATTTATTTCATTAATAAATAATGGTGATTCGTAAATTTTTTATACAGCAATTGTCCGAGTGATTAACTGTGTGACAAATATGAAATACCAGTTACAAATTTCATTTTCAAGTTAGCATTTAATTTGGTTCCTTTTATGTTTAAGAGCGCCTATTTTGAAAGTTGGCATTGTTGCAAGTTTTTATTGATTTGGCAAGGTTAATGTACGGAAATAAGAAATATGGCTCTGTAGAGCACTTAAAAAAATGATTGGGAAATGCAATAATTAACATTGTAACACTGAATAAATAGTTTTAGATGTAAAAAAGTATTTGGATACTTTCCAAATGCTTTTACACCTGAAACGGTTTCTGCATCAAATTCAGTGTTTTAATTGCATTCCTATAATATTAATTTTTTAGTGCACTACAGAGCCATATTTCTTATTTTCATACAGTAAAATTACCAAATTAACTAAAACCTGTAAATATTTGATAGCTATTTGCGACGTTGCCAACTTTCGCGCATTACGCGCCCTTAAATTCAAGTGACACTTAATACCTTACAAGAGTTTAAAAGACTAATAACTTACGTGTAACTTTAGGATCAGGCATGTTTCCTCCAGGCACAAATGTCTTGGCCTTTCTTGAGATTTCCTTCTGCATCTCTTTCCCTTTCTTACTTTTGAACAAAGTATTTGCTTCCTCTCTTTCTTTTTGCTTGATTTTTCTGAAATCTAACAATCTCAGCTCTGGGAATTTGAATGCGACATATGCTCTGTAAAGTAGAAAGTTTGAGAGACATTACATTTATGGGCATTGATTGTTATACTATCTAATGTATTCAAAGTTCTTAAATATGTTGTAATAAATTAATTGCTATTTTAATGCCTCACCCTGTTTTGTTCTTATTGACACAATGGCAAAGGAAAATTGAGAATTTGACTCTATAAAATGGGCTGTGATTTCTTTTTAATCATAGATATTCTATTTTTATTTTATTTTAAATGTTTTTCCACACTACAGATTTCTCAGGTATGCGAGTGTATTTGTACAAACATTTTATTAAGCCATAGAAATAATTTGTTTGTGCGGGAATTGAACCACCACCATGCAGTGCAGCAGCCTATGCTCACAACTACAGTTGGTACAGTGGCCATTATATTGGAAATACACAATTTATTTAGACACCTCATGATTAAATTCTAGTAATTCTAGAGGGTAGAATTAATATAACATTTACCTGTAATGTTGTTTATTGGAAACTGGGTTATGAAGTAGTGATAAAGTCCTCAGTTTTGGCAGTGTTGCTAGAGGGTCTAAATCACCTAATTCTGTTAAATTGTTGTTTGTCAATACCAGGGTTTCTAAATTAGGTATGTACTGTTCCAAATTTTCACCAATCCTCCTGTAAAAAGAAATTACACACTTATTTATATCATTTCAAGCATTTGCATGTGATGATGATAGTTGGCCAAGTATGAATGCAAAAATGTTAATTATTAGTTTTTTTTTTTTATAATATTTATTCCACAATAGGAGTTTCTCCTGTACCGTGCGTGCATTTACTAACATTGAAGCTCACATACACAAACACCCAGATGTGGAAAAACGACTTGCAGATCATACAAATATTTGTTCCGTACAGGGATTGCACCCATGGCATGCTGTGCAGCAGTTGTTCACTCAGGCACTACACCACCCGTGTCATCTGTTTGTCTTTGCATGAGATGAGATGTGATGAGATAATAAATATGTATAAGCTCTTGTCTGGTCAGTTTTGGACGCTTGAAAAGAAGTGGCCTATAACCATATCCAGTATCTAATCTATCCCTGCACTCAATACTCACACAATCCTGTTATTGTTCAACAACAAGCATTTGATCCTTTTCAGTAAGGGAAATCCATCCAGTTTCCTGATATCGTTATCCGAGAAATCGATGGTATCAAACTGATCTAAAGTCGCGCCCATATTCTCAATTTGCGGTATTTTGTAACCTATAAGAAGTAGTATTAAATTATTAGAAAATCAAATGGTTAGGTCTAGTAAATCAATTACAAGAAATAAAAAAAAACCAGCTAATAAGACAAGTATAATATGTATGGGTAAAAGTAAATGAAACATCCCATAAAATTAGAAAAAAAGTTTCTAAGAACTAACCTCTAAGATCTAACTCTCGATCTCGACATGGATTCATGTATTGCATCGAGTTTTGTATCAACTCTGTTGAGAGTTTCACCATTTTGGATTATTAATAATGAACACCGAAGAATTAAATTGATGTATTAACAAATTACGCCGAAACGAATATTTATTTTCGAAGGTAGCGTTGCTGCGTCGCGTAGCGTCAATTTGGTTTTGACAGTGACAGTGACATTTGTGACAAGTTGACCACTGACTATTGTCTATGGCAGTGAGAAATGTTGCCATATTTTATTAGCAACAATTCGCTAGAACATATTCTGCCTGATCGTCCGTTTGTGATGCTCGCCGGAAAGCACATTTTGTATTGAAAAAGTTGTCGGATCTAATTTTCTGAGAGTTTCTTTGGGAGGTGATAGAATGCGCATAAAGCGATTGAGCAGGTAATAATATCTATCTAGTAATAATATTTTTGCGCATCCAGTCTTTTATTCATTCATGTTGACATGACAGATGTGACAGTGACCGTGTTAGGTTTATTTTCGTTACAGAATTTCTTGATTCCGTCGCCGCGCACAAACCCCGCGATAAAAGCTATAAAATAGGTTAAAAGAAAATACTTTCAATGTATTCACGTCGAACATAATAATTATTAGGGTTTAGAAAAAAAAACTCCATGAAAGCTTTCACTCCTAGATTAGATTAAATTGATGGAACCTAATGTTATTATAACAAACTGCTGGCAAAAAAAAATGTGACTCACCAACGCTAAACAAAATTCAGTTTTAAAGCAAAACAAGAAAAACGAGATTTGCCGTAAATGAAAACAACCACAGTAATTTACTGAAGGAAAGTGGGAAGAACTTTACCACAGTAATGGTTGGATTTACGCTTCAATTTAGACTGGTTTCACACTTTTTACTGCGCCGTAAAGGAGTTATAAAAAGAAACCTGTGTTAAACGATAATATAGACATTCTGCAGCTGTGAATTGATGAAGAATATAAATTACCCGAAATTAATTGGCGTCTTTTTACGAAAATCTTAGAGTGGAGAAGCACTCTGGGGGCCCAAAAAGGCCACAACATCACACTACATCTACAAGAAAAGTTATACTGTTATACATTTTATTTTGAATTTTGTTATACCCGTAGTTCGGTTGAAGGAGCCATTTTAGGCAACCAAGGGTATATTATAGGTACCTGCTCAAACACGGTTTATGGAAAACAGTAGATATAATAATACTTATGTATAAATAACCCTACACTACTCAGGGTTGTAATCTCTGGTAGAAAATGCAATACATTTTCTTTCTTCTTCTTTCTGTATTTAACGAACTTATTAGGTAATAATTAGCGCATCGATGTCCTATCATCCATTCAAACTTGTCAAAGATTAAACCGGTCTCAATCATGATCATAACATCTTATCAACCCACGTAATCAGGAATAGATAGGTATAGGTTACGAGTAAACTATCAACGTCTAAGCCGACCTCAATCACTAAGCTCTCTCTTCATTATGAGTACATAAGTAGATAGGTATGTGGTTAAGCGCGACCGCATACTGTAAGAATTTTCCATCACTAAAATTCTGATGCTTGTCGCAACGCACTGGCTGTATGTGCATACTTTTTATATTAGATACCGCACACTGTAAGAAAGATTCTGACGGATCGTCCGCTTCTGATGCTCGCCGGAGGGCACTCGGTGCATACATTAAAAAAAATCTGATAGTAGGTATTATAGCGGGATTCTTGAAGAAAACAACTTTCCCCTATTTAAAACGTATAATTTTGATATAGGTAAAATTGTAAAAGTAAATAAAAAATACAGTTAGGATGCGATTGTGCCCGGTTATCAAAGTAACAAATTTTGAATTAAATAAAATTAGGTCGCACACACACAAAAAAAAATTCGGTTACGATACAATTATGTCAGATTATCCAGAGAATGTACGAATCAATAGTTATTTAATTTACTGAGGAAAAACCAAAATTCTGAATATCAGAGGAAAAAATATTTGAGCGATCCTAGCGGTAACTAACTAATTGGCCAATGTCAATTAACACGCCTCGGAAGGAAAAAAAAAGTGATGCTATTTGCCTAAATACTCGTACATACCCTGTGTAGGGGTTGTATTACTGTGCCTTACATAAAAATAACAATTTAAACATTAAAAGCAAAAAATAAGACAGTTAATTTAAATAAATAAAGAATCCTCAGCTTGATCCTGTCGGGATGGAGAGACGCGCTGCAGGACTGCCGCGGAGAACCGTGCTGGTAGCCACGGTCAAAACAGGACCAGGCCTCCGATGATCTGACGCTTGGACTTATTTGTCGGCTCAAGAGCCTGACAAATTCAGGATCCGGAAAGACTGCACGCGACCACACCGGGGTCGCGGTGGAGCGTTGCTCCCGACTGCTAGCTTATAAAGTTGTAGGTGATACCGTACTCAGCGCCTCCTGCCCAATGTAGATAAGAAAAAACAGGCGACATGAGACCAAAAATACGGACTGAACAATAAACAAATTTGCAGAAGAAAAACTATTGTAAAAACTTACCGATACATAGGAAAATTTTCAGATCACGCCATTCCGGCAAAAAACAGAAGATTTCACATATGATTTTTTTTTAACCAACGTTGTCGACTTTAAATTCAAAATGTTTCACATTTTTTAACAAAAAGTGATTTCCACCCAAAAAAAATCAGCGATACCCCGTCACGGCCAACAAAACACATCCAACTGACATAAAAAAAATCTTCATTTTTTCTCGAACAAAAACCAATTCCTAACTTAAAAAGATTCAGTTCTTAAAGAAAAATTTCGACTAAAGGCTTCCGAAAACAGGTTGCATGACAATCACCATAAAAAAGGTGATATTTAAAAATGTAGCGTTTTTTATAACGCTGCAGTACCCCCTTTCCAAGAAAAAAAAAAAAAAGACACAAGTCCGGCAGAAGGGAAAAAAGCAGAGGAAATTAACTTAGACTAGCCAAAAACACTATACCTAATAATTGACCTAAACTAAACCTAACATAGACGACATCGGAGTACAACAGATACAGAATAAATGAGTAACCGGTTTCTCATCTACCCGTTATCAGTGCAAGCTCACGAAGTGTCCAATAAACCTAAGTTTGACCGGTCAAGAAAATAACAAGGAAAAATTAAATCTAAGTAAAACTAAGTTAACTTAACAGTTGTGCAGTAGCAGCTATCTAATTATACAACTAACTTCAAACTAGAACGACAAAGTCAACAAAGTGACCTGAAAGAGCCAAAAGAAAAAGATAAAACCTAGGATAAATAATAACACCTAGTTGACAAACGTGATCGGTTGAAAAATATTTAACAGTTTCGGACAAAGAAACACCTTGGCCTTAAAATCAACAGCAGACAAATCCATCATAAGTCTATAAAAGAGACTTAGGACAAGCAAGGACAAAAAAAAAAATATCTCAAGTCTAAATAAGGCTTGGACATAAGACAAATGAACAACAGTTCGAACAAAGGAACGTGAGTCTTAGAGAATACAAAAACAGAAACAGCGTTCAAGTTCAAAGATACAACTTGAACGACTAAGTAGTACTCCGGTTCAAACAAGGAACGGGAGACAAAGGGAGGTTTAGGAAAAAACCAGGCTTAAAGAAATAACTTGAGCCTAAAGTCAAATCAAGTAACATTCGAACTTAAGGAAAAGTTTCAAATCGAAGATAAAAAAAATTTCGATAATAGATTTTATCGATACGTGCACATCACTAAAGGATACACCAGTATGGCTGAGTTCTAAAATTATGAAAGCCACAAGTTCACTTGTATAACTTGGGTCTATACACAAATCAAGTACTACACGAACTCAGAGATAAGTCTCAGTTGTAGATAAGACAGACAAGAGACAAAAGGACTCCGGTTCACAGAAACTAGAGTCAGAGGAGGACTAAGGCTAACAGGATTTCAAGTCCAAGTGAAACAAGAAAAAAAAGTCCAAGACTATCATTTCGGATAGATTAAGTGCAGTAATTAATTAACACAACGCCCTACCAAAATGTGCAACACGCCATTTATAATAGAACTAGCTATGACGCGACTTGAAAATGTACTAGCATAAAATTTAGAAAAACGCCATCTATGTACGATTATAGGAACTAATCGCTAGCGACAACTCGACTAAAGATGTCCTAACACAAAAGTTTAACAACTGCCATCTGTAATTAATTGTTAGTACTGAACCAACGGTAATCATAGGCAATTTTTAAGGATCAAACTGAGCGCGATAGAATCGCTTGAGTCCCGTACAAAATATTTGAAATAAAAGATAGAGGAAAAAAGTTACTTTAGGATATCTTTAATATGATATCTACCAGAATGTAGGGAACCACAGTCCTGTAGTAAATAAGTAGTCCTAGAAATAACTTGCAAAACACGACACTTAACAAAACGTGGAGCAAGCTTTCCAGAGAAAAAGTCTTCTCCAGATGACCTAGAGAAATTACGTCTCCATACAGTGTCACCAACACTTAGAGTGATAGCCGACCGATTGGAGTTATAAGCTCGGGAGTTACGGAGGAAAGCCAAAGAAAGATTATCAGCCACCTTCGCATAAACCTCACGAAGTGAAGACAAATTCGAGGCGTGACGAGTCCGACTGTCCGCTAAATTAGAGCTTTGAGTCTGACTACTAGCACGGCTAGAATCCATTAGCACTTCTCTACCAAACATGAGAAAGTTAGGCGTGAAGCCTGTGGCTAGATTGACGCATGAGTTAAGATAGAGCTTTACTTTAGGCAACAACTTAGCCCAACATCTTTGGTTTTCACCAACTAAAATCCCTAAGCATGTCACTACACTTTGGTTATAGCGCTCAACAGTATTCGCTTGGGGTGTATAATAAGGTGTAAATGTAGGAGATTCAATATGGAAAGATCTGAGGAAATTTAGAAACTGACTACTGCGAAAAACAGTAGCGTTATCGCATAAAATAGAACGAGGAACGCCGAAGTTAAAGAAAATTTCGGACTCTAAAGCTTTAATAATAGAAAAAGCGTCTACTCTCTTAAGAGGAACAAGCCACACATACTTCGAAAAAACATCAACCATAGAGATGATGTACCTATAACCGTAATAAGCGATGGGTAACGGTCCAATCACATAACTGCTTGACGAACGGTGGACCATCATCGGATCTGATAGGTGAAGGCAGAATAGACTGGCTGGAACCACAAGAGACTCTAGGTGGAATAGGAGGTGGCGATCGAGAGATGATAGGACTATCACGATGCGGAGTCTCACCAATGGAATTTCCTTCTTCCGACATGATGTAAATAAAACTAATACAACCCTAGGCAATCACGTGCATAAAACTAGAATAAGAACGACGGCTGTGAATTAAAAGTCGATTTGATCCTAAGCAAAAAAAATAGGCACCCCAAGTACAGCTGGACCTAAACACAAAAAAGAAACTAAACAAGCCGCGACCTGCCGTGACCGGAATTGCCAAGCTAGGAAACAAAAGACACCACTAAGAACAGACAACAACCGTGCATACGGAGCTTACCTTTGCAACACGACGCCTATAAGTTCATACAACACACTCATGCACTACGGGTTCTAACAACCGCTAGCTAAAGGAAAACAAATTAAACACAAGGGATAACAATCAGGTAAATTATGTATTTGTTGGGTGAGAAATAAAAGAGGGTTGTGTGTTTTATAGTTCACAAAATTATTTTATATAAGTGATGAAAAATTACAACTCACACAAGCAAACAAAGAACAGTATCCTGCCAGTTCTTCGTTATCGTATCTGTAGTTCAGGGCTCGTGATGTATCACCATGGGAACAGTCCAGGCTCTAGGAAACTCTTAAACTGGTCACTTGGGTAATCACGTTAAAGTCCTGAAACCAACAATAGGAATAAACAGAGAAAGAATTAGCTCACACAGTGGAAGAAATTATTAGCTCACTTGAAGCGAGCTACCACCCTCGAAATTGCAAAAAAAAAAATTATGTGATGTAGATTTAAATAAGAAGAAGTATGGACAAGAAAAATACTTACTTTATTAGTTCGGGCGCCATATATAGCGGGATTCTTGAAGAAAACAACTTTCCCCTATTTAAAACGTATAATTTTGATATAGGTAAAATTGTAAAAGTAAATAAAAAATACAGTTAGGATGCGATTGTGCCCGGTTATCAAAGTAACAAATTTTGAATTAAATAAAATTAGGTCGCACACACACAAAAAAAAATTCGGTTACGATACAATTATGTCAGATTATCCAGAGAATGTACGAATCAATAGTTATTTAATTTACTGAGGAAAAACCAAAATCCTGAATATCAGAGGAAAAAATATTTGAGCGATCCTAGCGGTAACTAACTAATTGGCCAATGTCAATTAACACGCCTCGGAAGGAAAAAAAAAGTGATGCTATTTGCCTAAATACTCGTACATACCCTGTGTAGGGGTTGTATTACTGTGCCTTACATAAAAATAACAATTTAAACATTAAAAGCAAAAAATAAGACAGTTAATTTAAATAAATAAAGAATCCTCAGCTTGATCCTGTCGGGATGGAGAGACGCGCTGCAGGACTGCCGCGGAGAACCGTGCTGGTAGCCACGGTCAAAACAGGACCAGGCCTCCGATGATCTGACGCTTGGACTTATTTGTCGGCTCAAGAGCCTGACAAATTCAGGATCCGGAAAGACTGCACGCGACCACACCGGGGTCGCGGTGGAGCGTTGCTCCCGACTGCTAGCTTATAAAGTTGTAGGTGATACCGTACTCAGCGCCTCCTGCCCAATGTAGATAAGAAAAAACAGGCGACATGAGACCAAAAATACGGACTGAACAATAAACAAATTTGCAGAAGAAAAACTATTGTAAAAACTTACCGATACATAGGAAAATTTTCAGATCACGCCATTCCGGCAAAAAACAGAAGATTTCACATATGATTTTTTTTTAACCAACGTTGTCGACTTTAAATTCAAAATGTTTCACATTTTTTAACAAAAAGTGATTTCCACCCAAAAAAAATCAGCGATACCCCGTCACGGCCAACAAAACACATCCAACTGACATAAAAAAAATCTTCATTTTTTCTCGAACAAAAACCAATTCCTAACTTAAAAAGATTCAGTTCTTAAAGAAAAATTTCGACTAAAGGCTTCCGAAAACAGGTTGCATGACAATCACCATAAAAAAGGTGATATTTAAAAATGTAGCGTTTTTTATAACGCTGCAGTATGCAGGGTTCGTTCTTACAGAAATTTCTTATAGTCTATGAAGAATCCTGACCTACCGCATGTCGCAGGTCCTCACCGGACACGGAAGTTTCGGGAGGTACCTGTGTCTGAAAGGAAGGGAAGAAACGCCTGGGTGTCACCACTGCGACGATCGTCCGGAGGACACGGTGGAGCATACGGTGCAGGACTGCCCCGCTTGGGCAGAGCACAGCCGTGTCCTCACGACGACGATAGGCGGAGACCTCTCGCGCCCGGCATTGGTCGAGGCCATGCTCGTGAAGGAGGAGGCGGGCTGAGTTAGGGAGAGGACAGCGTCCACCTTCCACCCTAGCCGCAGTGGTAGACGCCCACGGCGTCGGACGTCGCCAGACGATCTCCGGCCACAGTAGGCGCGGGCATGCGGGCAGTGAGTAATGGGCAACTCACTGTCCGACCATGGACCATGCCCGGGACGACGGCGCGTTGTGGTCCACGCGCGCCTCAAAGAGTGTCAGCATATAGTGACGGGGCCTGTAGAGGGCCAAAGCCTGCCGGGGTCGAGGGACTACACCCAGGGCAGGGCGGGAGGGACTGTCAGACTTGTACTGACTAAAATCCACGGTGTCCTTCAATACCCCTTTACATACCGGGGTCACGGTAATTCGTTAGTCCCGCGACCCGTACATAATTATGTATGACAATAGAAAAAAAAATGTATCCATTATGTTTTCTATTTGCTGTTTATTGATGTTGTCAGCATGTCTATTGTTTCATCAATAACAGCGTTAACGTGAACAATAACTTCAGATTTTGAATTTTAGTTTCATCGAAACCTCGCAATACAAAATGATGAATTGTAAAAAAACATTGAGTTAAAAATCAAACAAGAGCAGAACCGCATTGTTTCTGTACTATAACACAATGCATTTAAAAAAGAAAGTTCTTAATTATCGCATATTCATTCTCTGTGGGTGGAACTAGATATGGAGAAGCCAGAGCAAATTCCAATAAAGAAAGAGCTCAAAATATGAAGAAAAGAAAGAAAAAGGAGTAAATGAAACTGTGACGTCTGATAGGGGAGAATGGAAAGAGAAAACGTGTTGCGCCGATCCCAAGTAAAATGGGATAAGGATGATCTTCCTGGATCATGATGATGAAAGAGCTCTAAATATGACAAAGTCTAAAAGCTCTGTTAGGTTTTTTGTTGATTCAAACAAACTCGGTACCCACGGGCACGCTACGTATAGATATGTTTTAAAATCTGAACCAAGCAACATACTTAATCTCCGACATTCGTTCCCCAATCATGAAATATTACCGGGAACCGGAGACAATATGGGTATGTGGAATTGGTTTGCGCACGGAAAATAAATCGAAATGGATTAATTTCATCAGAAGTCTTTAAGGTACGTTAGATGATTTAATCGATTAACAAAATTGGTATTTTATCATCCCTATTCGAGGACCTTACGTTCAAGCTTGAGTTTTGTATCATGAGTTGTGTAAAAGCGTCTGGTGTACTGTTCAAGTCCTGATAGCAATGGATTTTAACTTTTTACGAAAAGCCTAAAATTTCGACTATAATACGAGTAAATCCGAATTTACGATGGTCAACGAGTTATGCTAGGATTTCACTGGATTTGCTCTGCATTTACGGTTCAGGTCACCCACTACCGCAGAGTGCAGTTCTTAACTTACCTTCTGAGAACCGTAAATGCGACTACTAGGAAAATACATCACGAACGTGTAACGCAGTTTCTTTATTTTTATCATGGTAAAATCATCAAATGAGTCCTCCCACCCAGGGCAGAGCAGGAGGGACTGTCAGACTCGTACTGACTAAAATCCACGGTGTCCTTCAATAGCCCTTTACGTTCCGGGGTCACGGTAATTCGTAAGTCCCGCGACCCCGGCAGGCTTTGGCCCTCGAGACAGTCAGTAAGAGTCTGACAGTCCGTTCCGCTAAAGAAAGGAAGCTACTACTACAGACTGGACAACAGGATACCTCTTCATAAGGTCACAATCCCGACTGTACGTTTTATGTTTTGCTTGACCCTTATCTTCAATAATGTATGGTTTACATACACTTAAACCCTCATAGAAGCTAAAACTAAAATAAACATAAGCTTGATTGAAACACGCTTAAGTTTCCAAGTTACAACCAATATCAATTTCTGTAACTACTGACTAGATTAGACGCGAATGCAGGATTAAACTAATTCAAACTTCGTCGTGTTTGGAACACTCCACTCGACGATGGAATCGGATGGCTGGCTATGTACAATTAAGTGAATAACTCAGAATCTACTAGTAGTTTTTCGCAGAATAGTTCCAAAGTACCCTACTTTGGAACTATTCTGACAAGACTGAATATACTATAATGATTCTGACTCATCCATTGGTAGATTGAAGAGTTCTCCGTATTCCTACGTACTTCATTGGAAAGCGTAGGCAGAACTCTCATTCCCAGAAAAACAGTTTATCGAAGTAATTGTGTGGCAGTTAACACACGTATTTCGTCGATATACAATTCTTTTGGGGAACCTAAGTAATAACAGGCGTGTCCAGTTAATTACCTATCATACGGCACCAGGGAGTCTACTTTCCACGTCCGTCAACGAAAACACGGAACGGATACAGATGTACGAACTTAACTAACGTCCAAAGAAAATTGCAGACGGATTACCGCGACGACTGAAGTCATTTTGCCGCGGCGCTAGTGGCTATGTCATTACATCAAAATATTGCATTAGAAAGAATAGTACCACAAATTTCCGCAGGTTCATGGTCAGACGGCGAGTCACCCCTCGCGTGGTGGACGCTGTCCTGTCACTCACGCATCCCGTCTCCTCCTTCGTAGACATGTATAATACATTTCTAAACTTATTTTCATAAGTAAATATCATTTCATTCTAGTAAGTCAAGTAAGTAAGTCTGGTGGCGCGGACTCTAGGAGCTATCCGTCAAATCGTAATATCATTCATTCTTAGGCCTTTACACGGCCTTTGTCAAACAGACTGGCGTGGCAAATGCGAAGCGTGACGTTTTTATTTGTAATTTATGGAATTGTTTGAATCCAGTTACATAGAAAACCGAAAGAGATCCGATAACGTGACAGAACTATCGGACTGACGTCTCGCTTCGGTTCAGTATCGCTTCGGACTCGCTTCGCTTTCGCCTGTCTGTTTGATAAAGGCATTAATGATTAGATCCCCAGATTAAAACAAAGAATTTGTACAAGAATTTGCCCAGACTTTTTTTTAGCATGGTTAAATATTCAAATGAGTCCTCCCGCTTTAGGTGGAATAAAAGAGACTGTCAGACCTGTATACGGGTCTGACAGTCTCTTTTATTCCAGTATACTGACTAAAATCCATGGTGTTCTTTTTATAACCCTTTATGTTCCAGTGTCACGGTTATCTTTTGAGACAGTACCGCGCCCCCGGCAGACGTTTGGTCCCCTTTAGAGCAGCCTTACTTACATCTACATCAGTTTGCATTGCTATAGGCTTCTCTTTGCTTGTGATAAGCTCCGAGTGCCTGTACCAGCTTTATCCAGAAATGCTCACCCGCAATGACAACAATGTCATCTGCCCATCACGTTGCCAGCCAACCAACACTCTTCTCTCTTCCTTACTTACTACTTGGTCGCAGTTTTTTCCGCCGAAACTATAATAATTATTGCTACTTTGTGAAGCAAAGCTGAAAGTAAAGAATTATTACTATTAACATAATTTGGACATAATGTTATTATTTATGTACATGCAAACTGTCTAATCGACAGCATTTCATTTCAGTCTCATTCAACGTAATATTTTTTCACATTTTATGAAGGTACAAAAGATGCGCAAATTATTACGTGGACAATAGACCGGCGGAAAAACGTGAAAGTATTTTATGTAGGCCCAAGTAATTTTGTGTCAGAAAAGGATTTTCATTTCAATTATGTTGTAGCCTTGCCGGCTTCGATATTAAATCAGGTACCTGTAATGATAAAGGTACCTAAGTAAGTTTGGGAGTTTTAATTCTTTTTTTTTGTTTTTGAATTGTCTATTTTTTTTAAATCTTACTGGGACACTTTTAACTTGACACATCGTTCTCACTTAATGTACCATTTCAAAATGAATGATGTAACAAAGGTTCTGAAATAATTTTGGCTATCTGAAAAGAGTGTCCATGGAGTTTCTTGCCCGTTCTTCTCTATAGAGATCTACTCCTTGGAATCTACGGTACTTTCACAGTTATTATGTCTTGTGACTGGGACTGTAGCACCATAATTTTTAAACGAATTCGAAAAAGAAGGAGGTTATCAATTCGACGGTATGTTTTTTTCTTTTCTTTTTTGTATGTTTGTTACGCAATTACTCCGCCAATTGTGGATCGATTTTCAAAATTCTTTTTTTGTTCGAAAGAAGATACTTCTGAAATAGTCCCATAGTCACCAAGTCAGGATCTGATGATTGGATCCTGGAGAAATCGAGGGGAACCCTCTAATTTTATGGGGCAACACATCGTTTTTCGCAGGTCTTATGAAGTAATTTAAGTACTTGCAAGAGTCCGAACTTTTTTTCGAAAGTCGGTGGCAAAAAAAAAAATGACAATAAAAAAAGCACCGACATCCGAAAGAAAAGTTATCTTGTAGGTTATTTTACCTTTTTTTGTTATTGTTTTTGAAGGCGGTTACATTTTATATGAAAAAGTTGTAGTACTTAATTAAGTTTTTTATTGTCTTTGACAATTCAAAAGTGCCTGTAAATGGTCTACTTGAAAAAAATGCTTTGAGTATTTTTTTTTCTCTTCATATTATAGAACACGTAGGTATACTACGCGCTCCGATATTGAGGTCGTTTTTGCGTACCGACACCAGTCTATACACAGGCGTCCTAAGCCGTACTATAAAAGGAGATAGTAAACAGAAGCCATATTAAGACTTATTATTTTTTTGTGAAGTAAACTGGAACTTTGACCTTCATTTGAAAGAAAAAGATTAGTTCCTTGTTTTAAATCAGAGGCGCTTTTTCATTTTTCCATACAATAAACACAGTAAATACTTCAAGTAAGTACGCTGTAACTAAATTACAGAAAACTTGTGAAAAGGCCTCTGATTGACAACACAGAATTTAAGCTCTATACGCCTCATATCTCCCTAGGTCGATGCACCGTAGTAGATAAAATAAGAAGCATTGAATGCTTCGTTGGTTTTGCTTCTCACTGTAGTAGATGAAATAAGAAGCATTGAATGCTTCGTGGGTCTGGTTGCTAACATAGAGTATGTAATCCTGGGTTGATTACAGTTCAAGCATAGTGTTATTGAGTTTTTAAAGTAGCTTTTTTTAGTAGCAACCTGCAATGCTATTATGTGCGAGTACCGCGTCTGTGGAACGCAAAACTAGATTAAGCATTGAAAAAAAAAAAAACGTTATATAATTACAAAATTTAAATAAAACATTCGTCGTTCCAACTCAACCGTGTTCTTTTGCATCCCAGTAAATTCTTCAGGATTTAATTCGATTATTTTCTTTCCTATTTCTGAGGATGTCGTATTTTTATTTAGTTAAGAAAACGCTTCGAATGTGAGATCAAATAAACAGTGTCAGGTGAAAATAAACAGAGAAACATGCCTTCTTTGTTTGCTTTGTCCCTTGACTCGATTTGTCTCGTCTTACGGGTTGTGATCTGATACAGCAATTCTGGTATTTTTCAAAAAAATATATTCAGCGTAGATTATTTGATGTTCCCCATTATGCTTCGGGAATAAATCAGGTTAATTGACCTCTTGTTTCTTGAGGACACTTCTAAAAAATATTAGGTAGTAGGAATTATTTTATGCCAAAAGATTGATAGGTAATGGTTGAACCATATTATACTTATAAGTTATGAAAAAATGTGAGTTATAAATTAAACATTTAGCTTTTTCTTAATTTCGAATATTTTTCTTTTTTATACTTTATAAATAACACATGTGTTAATAAATATTTAAGTTTCTTGTCTTAACTAAATTCGACAAGCTAGTGGTAAAGTTAAAAAAAAATATCCTAATCGTTGCCCTTTTGGAGAATATAGATGTGATGTTGTTTTTTTATTTATTTATTTAATGTTCAGGAAGCATCATGACAGACTAATAATGATTATAAGGCTGATAAGAAGAAAAATTTTTGACATCTACAAGGTTTTACAAAAAAAAAAAAAAATTGTTGTAAAATACTTTGAATCCTATTTGGTTAGTTATTTTCAATAGTGTCTTCACAAGATACCTGAGAAATTAGTTTTCACCAGTAATTACTTGAAAGTATTTCTAGTAAGTATTCTCAAAAGTCGAAACAATGTAAGGCTCAGAGCGCAAAATAATAAATTTCCCGAAGTTTAATTAATTATAGTATTTCGAGAAAACGGTACCTATTCTAACTCGTATTATTATTTAAAGAGACTTAACCATCTATCAAATTGTGATATTATTAGTTTTATGGTTGTTGGCGACTGTGTAAGTCCTATTCGTATTATAATTATAAACCTTAACTTTACTGCACACAGAAGCTGTTGGAAAACCTTTTTAATAAATAAATTGGCGACCTAATTATGTAGCTAAGTTCCGGGCGCTTTTATAACGCATGTTAAAGTAACGCTCGTGCCAATTGTAGCTAACCTAACCTGTGTTAGTAAAAGAAACTGCATTATTTCTTAATTCTTAAGAATACGAAAAGGAATCCCGTAGGGTAAGTTCGTATCCAAATAAATTCTTATGTAAGTTGAGAGGTTAATTAATACAGGTCGTTAATGAAACCGATAAACAAATATTTGTGCTTTCACGTATATTTAATTTCAGTTCGTTATTTTAACGAGTACCAATTTACATTTACAGTTTGTTTTGGGGTACTTATTAAAGTCATTTTTGGCAGCCGTTAAGTGCGTTGTTAAAGTTTTAAAAGGAAATTAACAATGTGGATCAAACTAAAAAGGTTTTATAGGCGTGATTAATTCATCAAAGAGCAGTACAGAGGACAGGTCTTTTTACTTAGCTTTAAATTTATATTGAATACTAACTTATGCTGGATTTGCCATGTTCAATATAATGAACCCTTTTACATTTATTTTAATAGTAATAATAAGTAAGATTTAAAGCAGACAGGTGTGACGAGTGCGAAGCGTGACGTTTTTATTTGTAATATAAGGAATTGTTTGAATCCAGTCACATAGAAAAGCGAAAGCGATCCGATAGCGTGACAGAACTATCGGACTGACGTCTCGCTTCGGTTCGATATCGCTTCGGAAACGCTTTGCTTTTGCCTGTCTGTTTGACAAAGGCATAAGTCCAAATTTCTCACGATATTGTTCTTTACCTACATCGGTGATGTTCAAGATAAACTATGAAAGTACATAAATTGAAAAAAACACATTAGTACTTAACGTAAGCTTGTACTTGTCCTTTGGGCCATCACGACTTAGATTATCAATAAATTAAGTCCATTAATCCATTGTCCGTCTTGGCTAGCCAAGTGGGGTTGTTATACAATCTAATCAAACCAGTCTACTCACAACATTTTACATTTAGTGACTCCATCTGACCCGTATGACCCAATTAATGGGTGACACAGACAATATTCTATCATAAAATGGTCTGTTTGGCGATAATATTAATATTGTTGTACTATTTTATTAGGCTAGTCTGCGGTCGTAAATTATTATCGTAAAAAGGCAGTATGATCGTCCTTCAAATCCGTTTTCATGAATGCTTGAACATTTTCCATCACATACGGCTTTTATGCCTGTGATAAACTTTGAATACATTTACCCTTATTGGTCTAGTTATGTTTTTTTTTGAATCCAGGTAATATCATCAAATGAGTCTTCCCACCCAGGGCGGAACGGGAGGGACTGTCAGACTTGTACTGGGTATCCTTCTGGTTGCTTCCTTCTCGAAGTTTTGCCGGCCCAGTTTTCTTAACTCACAAGGTCACGGTTACGAGACAGTCCCGCGACCCCGGCAGGCTTTGAGTCTCTAGGCCCGTCAATGGTCTAGTTATAACACGGTGCCTATTAAATTTGGGATCCTGGATTCGATCCGTAGACCAGGTATAATGTTATTGGCTTTTCTATTTTTATATTATTATGGTGACAAACAAGCATTTGGTCCTCGTAATGGCAAGCGGTAACCTTTGTTGACCTTGCAATTTTACCACGCTTTTTTGAGAGTGTGAAAGCAGGAAGAAGCTTTCTGCCGAAATTTAAACTTGGACGACTTGGTGAAATACGTCTTATTTTCTTATTAGCTGTTTCCTGTGGTTTCACCCCACTGCTCGGCTCCTATTGGTCGCAGCGTGATCTTATATAGCCTATACCCTCCCTCGATAAATGGGCTATTCAACACAAGAATATTTTATCAATTAGAACCAGTAGTTCCTGAGAATAGCGCGTGCTAACAAACGAAACTCTTCAGCTTTATTATATTATTAGTATAGATTAGTAATCGGGCAAATCCAGAGTGATTTGTGTTCAAACTCATGGTTTGTGCTCCTTTCTTTCGCGTGAGTTTATTCCTTCTGGACGCAGACACACTTCAATCCGTATTCCGCAATCGCGGACCACCAGAACGAATTGCGTCAAGTAGTGGATGGATTAGAACAGACCACCGCCAACACTGTCTCACTGAATAGACACGGATTCTCTAAACGTCACTCCTGATCGTAATTAGGGATTGATTGATATCCATATATACTACTAGCACTGCCTATCCTTCCGGGGAAATCAACCCTGAGGAAATATATTTACGAGCGCGCTGACAATCCGCGATCATAAATATAAAACGGTGACTGACATTTAAGTGGGATCGTAAGGGTCAGCGCCTGGCGAAACAGCGAGATATATAAACCTAGGTATATAGTACCTTGATGTGTACTGAGTATATAGGTATAAGGAAACTTGATATGTGTGACTAGACTCATATATTTTCTATTACATGTGGATATTATATTATCCACGTAGGCGTGACGCTTGAAAAGTTTCCCGTATTAATATGTTATCACGTTAACTTAGGAAGGGAAGTGATAAATTACAAGAACCTTTTTTCGTAGTAGTGAAAAGTATCGGGTATAGTATTTACTACGTACTACGCAATAACTGTTACAATGTTAGGTAAAGAATTCCCTTAATTTTTTTCCATTGTTTACAGTCTAACGCCACTTCTTGCCAGTGACTTGGAAGCCATAAAGTCGTTCAACCATCGCCGTTTTCGTCTGTCTTGGCTCTTTCCACAGTTTTAAGCCTTTGTCAAACAGACAGGCGTGGCGAATATGAAGCGAGGCGTTTTAATTTGTAATGTATGGAATTGTTTGAATCCAGTCACATAGAAAAGCGAAACGATCCAATAGCGTGACCGAACCGATGCGAAGACGTGGCGAAGGCGAATTTGCTCTGTTTGACGTCGTTCATAAAAAGCCAGCTAATACAACTGTCATGCCTCGGTTCGCTGCACCCAGTTTGACGTCTCGTATCGGTTCGGTATCGCCTCGGATTCGGTCCGGTTCGCTTTCGCCTGTCTGTTTCACAAAGGCTTTAGGGTTTTATACATATATAACAGATTTTACTTTAGTCACTTATTATGGCGTCGCGGGAATCAGATAGTACATAATATAGAGACCAAATACAAGTGCCCTACCAAAACAAAGGCGGTATATTGGACGGTAAACATAGACCGCTGTGTCCATAGTATTGAATGATTTGCGTTAGTTTCGACCTTGGCCAAGGTCATATATTTGCAAACATGCCATGTGCCGTAAACCGACCTGCGTCAAACATGGATAAATTATGATTTGAGTAGAGCCACCTTGATTCTGCGATGAAAATTGATGCTTTTTTGATTAAAGATTTTTGAGAAAAGAAAAATTCAACGAGGGACACGAATCCGCGTTTTCTGGAGAAGTTAGTAAGTATTGTTGTAAAATCATCAATGAGTCCTCCACGTAGGGTAGAGCGGAGGGGACTGTCAGACTCGTACTGAATTAATTATAAAACAAATATTGTTCTCCTAAGTTCTTGATCTTGTTAGTATACAGGTACCTTTTTGTTTACACAACATTGTAGAATAATCTATAAAACTAACTTCACAATTTCACTTGAATAATTACAGTGTAGTCAGTGTACAGACGCCAGCCATCATCCTACCTCAATCTGTCAAATTTATTTAATAGATTTTCAACCTTATCACAACAGTGGAAGTTTAATGTTCGGGGTAGGTTGACCTGCTGACGTCTATACATTACAAACATTAACATAAATACGTTTGAACTCGTATGGTACCGGCAACAATAGGCACAACTATTATGCAGTCATATGTGATAGTTATCAGTGATTGTTGTGATAAGTCGACACGCTATGCTACGGTTGTGTTTACAGACGCCTGTCACATATCATGCTATAGTATATACGTGTTTTCAGGCAAGCGTCGCGTAGAACCGTAGCAGCAAAGCAGTCGCGTTCCGCATGCCCGTCAGACCTCACGCCTCAAGCGCGCTCAAATTGCTACGAGCTACGACGTAGCGCGTCCCGGATTCTCGTAGCCAACTCCAAAAACTACGATTCTTGAAATCGTTCTAAAAGCGCCCTAAGTTCCTTTAATAAAGTTATTCAGTGAAAGTTTTACAGTTGGAACTTTAAAACTAATCTGTGTAAACTGTTGTAATCGTATTATAGTGGTGTAAATGTTTAAGTAAATAAAGAGATCGAGGATTTGATCTACTTTGTGTAGGTATGTGATGATTGTGAACTAGTGTGTGTTTCTATTTGTATTGGTGTGTAGCTTTAAGTATTTATTATTGGTAAGTTACTTAGTATTTATATCATAAAGTAATTATAGAGATATTTTCGGTAAATAAGTTTGCATAGTTGACGGGAGGTAGAAGAAATTCATTAAGTTGCTGAAAATTTATGGAAATTAGCATATTCGTTACGTGCTGACGTAAAGATTACCTTATCTTGAAAGTAATAAATTACGGGAGTAATTTGATTACATTTATCAACAGTTCGCTTTCATTCATGATGTAAAACTTAAGATGGATTTATTGTTTCAGTTATGTGTATTGTTTTGCATTTTATTTCAGCTATTTATTCGCTTTTTCACACGTTTGTTAAAAAAGGAAAAAAATATAAAGTATAATAAATTGTATTTACCGGTTGTCAGAGCTAAAGCAATAGGAACCTACTCGATGTGCATGCTTTCTGCATCAAGCCGATTTAAAAAAAAATATTATGAAATGAAATGATACTTATTTCTGCAAGCAGGTTATGTCAACACTTTTACACGTCTTTTCACAAACATTTTAGTTATTACTTACAGTTAGGTAGGTAGTAAAGCGGTGATTGTTCGTAACAACTTTATGATATATTTCTTGAATTCAAAATGTTGTAAACTAGATTGTAAAACAATTTTGTAAGACAAAAATACCCGTACAAAATAAACACACGTCAGTATTTATCGTCATCACTGCCTCATCTGTATTTAAAATTCTCGCATAATTTCCAATATTTTGGCAATCAAAAGTGATTGGAAACCCAATATTGTATGCCAAACAAATTATTAATACTAATAAAGCTATCCATCACGAAAGGTACTAATTTACTTTGCAAAATATTATCAAAATGTTGGCAAAGTGTGTCCAATATATCAAATTATCTTATAAAACTTTGTGGTCGTTTTTTTTTTCTTATAATATTATCCAATAAGAGAATGTGATCCATCATAGAACGTGATAGGTTAATTTGCATTACGGTTGGTACCGGGACAATAAATTTGTTTTTATTAAAGAAAAGCTTCCGGCTTCTTATATCAATTACAGGGCTAAAGAATACCCTAAAACGGGGTGAATAAAAACGCAGGGGTGAATTGAAGCATGATTATGCGGACGGCGAGTAATGGGTAGATCGCCGTTTGATCAGGGACCATGCCCAAGTCGACGGTCCACCTTGTTCCACGCCCGCCCACGAGCTATCAACAATCTGACGCCTACATTTAAATAAATTTCATCCAAATCGATCAGTTTTTACGTGAAAGAATAAGACAACAGAATACACGCATTGGCTCAAATCAACTTCACGTAGAATACGCACCAAGGTTCATTGACATTTCATAATATAAAAACTTGGGAGTAACAGGAAAAAATGTAGATTTAATTTTACCACGTTGCTTAATTTGTACACAAAAAAGTTTGTTGTTGTTTATGGTGTTGATTACGCTTTTGTTTTGAAAGGTTTGGATTTAAACGACCGCTTTTTAAACTGCGAGATTAGTAGGACAATCTCGTTACGAACACACGCGACTAAATGATAATACATGAATGTACCACAACAATGCTATTAAAATTATTCAGTGCGTGAATTTTACTGAAACCCAGTAATAATTTCACTTGAATAATTACTTCATTAAAATAATAATAACATAATTACTTCATTACGAACGCATTAAAGTTAAGGGACTAAAATCTTAGAAATGATGGAAGTTAGGACTTTAATTAAGAGTTACAGCCGTAAAAACCAGCACTGTTTCACGCAATTTATAACTCATTAATTTACGAAATCCAATAATTTCTAACATCATCTACAGAATGCGGTCGCTTTTACTAATATAATTTTCGAACAAACTTATGTAATTATCGCGGAAGATTCTATGGATACTCTTATTGATTTAGACTGTGGTTACATGTTATATTAGCTGTCATAAAGCCTGAAGGAGATCATTCAGGCTCCAATACATTTTTAGGCCTTTTTTGAAAGTCAATTATTTTGTGTTTCGCGGCACTTTAAATAATCAACACATGTATGAAAATAACGAATCTTCAAACTTTTGTGCCATAGTAACTATTTCTCCAAATGGCTAGTACCTACTAACCATAGGTAAAATTTTTTTCGTTGATCGGTACTTTCAGAAAAGGCCCAAAAAATGATCTCCTTTTACCCGCACCTACGCTCACAGTATGCTCTGAAATTTTAACACAGAAACCATTTATTAAAAGCTTTTATTTAGTTTCATTTGTCCCGTTGTCCGTCTGTAATCAAATCTTGCAAGTTTTGAAGACTTCCGGTTTCCAATTGAGCTGAAATGTAGATCTTTGGCAGTCGTTACAAGTCAGTCGCCCGAATGTCTGTGTTATTATGAGGTGTCGTATTATACAGTACTAATTAGTTGTGCCGGTCAGACAAACTGGAAGTCGACACCAAGTATGTTAAAAAATCACTAAGTGGATAACAGCTCAATATTTTTAAGCCTTAAAAATTGAAAAAGTTTTGTTCGGCACATTTGCAGAGCGCAATCTGTCATCCGATTTTGCGCGTTCATGCATATTCTAATAGCATTTATAAAGTCAAACACAGGTTTCCACATGAAGTTTCAATTAATTTGTTCTATATTCACACTGTCGTACAATGTTCGCGTCCCTGAAACTATGCTTTATCCTACTGATTATAATTATAATAACTCACAAGTTTCTAATAATTCTTGGGAACGCCGCTCGAGTTATTTGATATCCAGAGGGTATTGAATGTCAAATATTGAACTCTATTATATTGCCGGAAGCTTCTGTCTACAAATTCAGTGGATTAAGTGACAAATGGGTTCCCATTTCGATGTTTGATTTAGTAGGTTCTAGGTACGGAGTAGATGCAAAAGGGACAGGGTAGTTGAAACAGGTCAGGGGTCTACCCTCTGAGTCCGTCAACAAAAATACGGGGCCGAGCCGAAATTTTGAGCCCTATTAGTTCTGATTTCAGAATTTCTGACAACATATTAGGAGTTGATACAACTGTCCAATCATGTTTTCACCAATTTTTAGTTCGTATCACTTACTAATCTTATGTCCGTAAGCGATAAAGTATAAGAAACACCCGAAACGACTGTCGAAACTTCGTGCTTAGATAATAGTTCCCCAGGTAAGGGGTCAATTGAACACGCATTAGAGTTTTTCAACTGTAATATACAAGGGGTTGGAAAGTTTTGGAGGCTCGGATTGTCTTAGGGGGACAAACAGGTATGTATGCTATAGATTCCTACATGCGACACGTAGGTAATGAAATGTTCGATTTTCATTTGTTTTCCCCTCGGCAGGGAATGTGGCCGGATATTTGTCAACATCCGCGTATATTCGTACTTATGTGTGTGCTAAGGCACTTATGTGAGCCATTCGGTAGTAAAAATGTAGTTGTTAAAGTTTATCGCATCACGTGTTTGTGTTTGGCGCTGTCTGAAATAAAGAGTTAGGGTACCAATTTATTGATCTCTTTGAAACCCAAAAGGGTTATGTGTTTGTTGTTACGAGATTGTTTAATTTCAGCTATCTAATTGGCAACACAATATATTTTACATAATAACAAGAGTTTTCCACAAAAATTATGTCAGTAATGTAGAAAAATAAGTACCTAACAAAAAGTACAAGTACCTAGTCGTAATTTAGCTGCCAGACTTCTGAATTGAATTAAAGATTGATCTCCCGCCTTCTCTAGAGTGTAATCACGTTCGAAAGATTTTCATGAAATGGAATGAATCTAATGTTTTCGGGAACAAAAAACCAATTTATCTAAAGAGCTCAACCACGTTAATATTTCCCGGTCGCACTTCCATTCCCCAGAACTGCTCTATTAAATGTACAATAGCTGTAAATTCAATTTATTACGTTACGCCTTTCATTTTATAACATTTTTAAAAGTGATTTACGTTATTTTGTACTGAAAATTCAAAACACATGTCCTTTTGAAATAATCCAATAGAGCGACAATTTTGTGACAATGTATCGACATATTCACTTTGAAATATAATTGTATGAAGCTTTTAAAGTATTATATTGACCTCTTCTAAAAATGACTTTATTGAATTGATCTTCAAAGGTTCCCAATGCACTGAAACACTTATCACTATCGTGGCAGCGAATCAAGTTATGATTTTATCGATATTTCTGTGCCAGGCTTGACTAGTAAAAATGAATAGGTATATAAGTGAGTTGAACGGACGAAGTTATACACTTCAGTGCCGTTCGAAGTAAGTTTGGGGCTATATATTTGCATCGTAATCTTTATTGACTAAACAGTGGCGACTGAGCAGTGAGCTCCGTCCCTAGTATCTCTGACGTTTACGTTGACTCATCGCAATGTACATCTTATTGAAAGTAAACAGATTCTTTTGAAACTTTTACGATCATTCAAATAATGGATTACAATAACGTAACATGAAAGGAATCCCTGTTATTGTGTTATCGCTATATAAATTTTAAGAAAGACCTCGTGAATTGGGGGCATGGACGCAATCCATTTTAAATTCTCGCCTGGTAAAGGTGGAGAAAAGTGGATAACGATCATGAGATTATAATTCTATTAGAGGCATCATTATTTATCCATTTAGCAAGACCGAGGCGCTTTTGCAATAACTTAATCTTAATATATGTGTATTTTACTACAAAAGTTTAACTTTATCTGATCTTTAGTCAAGTGTGAAGAAATACAAGTGTTTATCATTAATTTATTAAACTCGACTTGAACGTTCAATGCCTGGGGCACCATTTTAATTAACGAAAGCATATTGCAGCTTTACGCAATTTTTTAAATGAAAGTATTTTAAGGTGAACAGGTCGGGTTACTGTGGTTAGCAAAGTATAGTAACTCACTTCACTCGTTAATTTGTGGTAACGTGTGATAAAGGTCTGACAATCAGACCCAAGTGACTGGAATTGATGTTGAAAAAACTTCAATATACTACAGAACTGTACAGAAAATTGAATGTACGCGGTAAAATAATAAATATATGTTACAACTGGTTTATAATTCATGTTAATGAGTATTATTAATGCTTCTCCTGTTGTATTATGACATAATATAATATTTTACGATATTAATCTACTTTGTGAAGTTATTGCTTGTTACATTTTTTGTTGTTTGTTGAATTGTGTCGAAATGTAAGTTAAAGCAATTGACGTGGGGCTGTCTTAAAAAGGCCACCGCGGCCCTGGGACGCAAAGTGTGAATGAAGGAACAAGGTAGTTTTTAGTCAGTTAAGTCTGACAATTCCTTTCGCTTTATGATGTTCCAACCCAAAAAAAGGTTTAGACAATAAATTGTATTCTTCATTTCTACGTTTTAGAAAGGACACGAAACGCCAAGTCTGATTTATTGTAATTTCTTCAACAAAAACAGAATATTTGCGAAAACACGTGTTGTTGAGTCGTCGTGAATTCTTGGGGGCTTTTACAACCCCAGTTGAGTGGCACTGGGCTCCAAGTACTTACCAAGATTTGCTTATAAATACCTACTTAACGAAGTTTGCTGACGAGTTGCTTTATGGTTAGGTGCTTCTAAATCTAAAAAGTTTAGAATCAAATTTTTCATAGTAAGATGAAATAGTTTGCTTTGACATGATTCATGACTAAATATTATGTATACAGGGTATCTGAGGAAATTGGGATCAAACTGAAGGAGACATGGAGGAAGTCATTTCCAATCATCTCTGAGACATATTATAGTGCTATTTTTTAAGGTACAAGAGATACAATTTTTTTTATCGTCTTAAAATCATCAAATGAGTCCTCCCACCCAGGGCAGAGCGGGAGGGACTGTCAGACTTGTACTGACTAAAATCCACGGAGTCCTTCAATAGCCCTTTACGTTCCGGGGTCACGGTAATTCGTTAGTTCCGCGACCCGGCAGGCTTTGGCCCTCTAAAGGGGCTTCGTCATTATGCTGACAGTCTTTGAGGCGCGCGTGGAACACAACGCGCCGTCGACCTGGGCATGGTCCATGTTCGAGTCGCCCATTACTCGCCGTCCGCGTGCCCGCGCCTACGGTGGCCGGAGATTGTCTAGCGACGTCCGTCGCCGTGGGCATCTACCACTGCGGCTAGGGTGTAAGGCGGACACTGTCCATTTCATTACGCGTCCCGCCTCCTCCTTTCAACAGACACACTTTTTTTTTTTTATCGTGGTAAAATCATCAAATGAGTCCTCCCACCCAGGGCAGGGCGGGAGTTACTGTCAGACTTGTACTGACTAAAATCCACGGTGTCCTTCACTAGCCCTTTACGTACCGGGGTTACGGTGATGGGAAAGTCCCGCGACCCCGGCAGGCTATGGCCCTCTACAGGCCCCATCATTGTGCTGACACTCCTTGAGGCGCGCGTGGAACACAACGCGCCGTCGACCCGGGCATGGTCCATGGTCGGACAGCGAGTCGCCCATTACTCGCCGCCCGCATGCCCGCGCCTACGGTGGCCGGAGATCGTCTTGCGACGTCCGACGCCGTGGGCGTCTACCACTGCGGCTGGGGTGGAGGGAGGTCGCTATCCTTCCCCTCACGCGGCTCGCCTCCTCCTTCGCGAGCATGACTGCTTCGCAGAAGGAGGCGACCGCTTCCCACTCCGTCTCGCCCCGCAGCATGGCCTCGACCAATGCCGGGCGCGAGAGGTCTCCGCCAATCGCCGTCGTAAGGACACGGCGGTGCTCTGCCCAAGCGGGGCAGTCCTGCACCGTATGCTCCACCGTGTCCTCCGGACGATCTTCGCAGTGGTGACACCCAGGCGTTTCTTCCCTCCTTATCAGACACAGGAACCTCCCGAAACTTCCGTGTCCGGTGAGGACCTGCGTCATACGGTAGGTGAGGACGCCGTGACGCTTATCCAGCCACTCCTCAAGGAGGGGTCTTACCGCCGCGATTGCGGCGTGCCCGAACCTCGGTTGCGACAGTCGCTCCCTCCATACTGCCCTGAGATCGCGCCGGAGCTTTTCCCGCCGCGCCTCGACTTGTCGAGGCAGCGGGGATTCGCCCCGGCGCTGCGCCTCCACGCGCCATTCATAGACGCGCTGGAGGGCAGTCGCCTCCAGATCCCAGGGCAGCAATCCGGCATCAGCAGACACACTAGTAAAAGTTGATCGTGTATTAGTAAATCTTCTCAATGACATTAAGATTCTTTAAAGAAATTAGACATTCGGATATTCTAATTAGTTTTAAAGTTAGAACATTTTGATTCAAATGTAATCTCTGGGCATTTGTTGCTTAATTGAACATGAAAAGTGGTCATAACTTTAGAACCGAAAAAAATAGCAGCATGTCTTAGAGGACGCGGGACTTTGCGGGGTCGCAGGACTGTAAGGTAACCGTGACCCCGAAACTTAAAGGGCTATTGAAGGACGCCGTGGATTTTAGACAGTACGAGTCTAACAGACCTTCCCGTCCTGCCCTGGGAGGACTTATTTGATTTTGAAAAGATTGGTACTGACCTCACGTCTATAATCCTTAAGGGTTACGTTAAGGTGCACCCAGATTCCGACATTTATATTTTAGGTCCCAAGTAATGGGATCAAGCCATAACCCAACTAGCAAAAACGTCATATAATTGGGCCCATATTTAATCTTCATACTATGTAGTTACACATAGTTACGCATAGTTTTAGAACACTAGGCCAACGAGGCTTGTTCGCGAGACTGTACGAATTACCGTGACCCCGCATTGTAAAGGGCTATTGAAGGACACCGTTGATTTTAGTCACTGGTACGAGTCTGACAGTCCCTCCCGCTCTGCCCTGGGTACCACGATAAAAAAAAGGCCAACGAGGCAGTCAAATTTTTCAATATTTGAATAATTATAGATATTTATCGTTAAATTATAACGAAATGATACTTTTTTCAGGGTTACTCATAATGTTCACCTGGTTATCTCATCATTGGCAATATTTTCACTCGTAGAAGTCATAAAGTGTTTTATTAATTATTCCTAAAGGTTTTCAATAGGCTAGGCATTAGTTAATAGCCTAAATTATTAATTAAGTCCATTAATTACGTAAGTAGTGACAGTTTTTCAAGTTTTAATAGCTGTTAAAGACCCTTTAGTGGAATTTTACGACAAGGTCAAAAGGCAAGGTTATAAATATAACTAGATATGTTTACCTTTTAACCTCTAATTACTCTTTATTTATTATTGTTTTCCAAGTAGTCGAAACGTATCACACTTTTAAGCCTTTGTCAAACAGACAGGCGTGACGAATACAAAGCGAGGCGTTTTTATTTGTAATGTATGGAATTGTTTGAATCCAGTCACACAAAAAAGCGAAAGCGATCCGATAGGGTGACCGAACCGATGTGAAGACGTGGCGAAGGCGTATTTGCTCTGTTTGTCGTTGTTCATAAAAAAAACAGCTAATACAACTGCCACGCCTCGGTTCGCTGCACCCAGTTTAACGTCTCTTAGTCTCGTATCGGTTCGTTATCGCCTCTGACTCGGTCCGGTTCGCTATCGCCTGTCTGTTTGACAAAGGCTTTAAGGGTTCCATACATCGAAAAGAAAAAACGGAACCCTTATAGGATCACTTTGTTGTCCGTCCATCCGCCCGTCTGTTAATACCCTTTTTCTCTGGAACGCGTTGAGGGATCAAGCTGAAATTTATGTTTTGAATTTTTTTTTTCATGTGAAAAAAATATTCTAAGCCAACGCACTCCGGACGCGCCGCAATCGCGGCGGTAAGACCCCTCTCTGAGGAGTGACTGGATAGGCGTCACGGCGTCCTAACCTACCGCAGGACGAAGGTACTCACCGGACACGGAAGTTTCGGGAGGTACCTGTGTCTGATAGGGAGGGAAGAAACGCCTGGGTGTCACCACTGCGAGGATTGTGCGGAGGACACGGTGGAGCACACGGTGCAGGACTGCCCCGCTTGGGCAGAGCATCGCCGTGTCCTCACGATTATACTAGCTATTATGACAAGAAATTACTACAATACAGATTTTAAAAACCTAATCAAAATAGATTTGTGTAGTTGTGAACATCTAAAAGGTCACACAGACAGACATAAAAAGCAACTACATATACACAATTACACATAAACCTACTATGCCATGGATACCGATGAATTCTTAAATTATAACTACCAATGACAATATAGCCACTTGACCGCTCATACGGGCGACTCAGGCTCACGACACATCAATGGAATAGCACTTATATGAGATCCCGATACGAATGAATGTTTTAGTACTGACCAGTTGTTGGATCTGTGCACATTCCTTAATTTTGGAACCTAAAAAAACATTTATCGAATAAAACCGAAGCAAAAATGAGTACCTGTGCAATTAAATGGTGCGGGAAATCATCTAAAATATCTAGTTGTAAAAAAGATGGTATAAGTTTTCATCGGTAAGTAAAATATGTTTATATTTATTTACATTATTGGTAATTAGAGGGCTCAAGCTAAACTGGTTGGTTACGAAAAAAGGATTACGCGTTGATGTCTTTTGGGATACCGCGTTGATGTCTTTTGAAAAGTCCTTTACTTTCACTAGAATATTAGATAAGTCTATCTCTTTCTATCCATAAGTACTTTGTGCTGTGTGCTGAAGTGATGTGACAACTTAAAACATTGTTGATAAATTATTTAATCGATAATTTCTAATGGTAAACAAAAAATAATGTTATTTTTCACGTTTACAAGCTTCAATTTTGACAGTTCAAAAGTGCCTGTAAATGGTCTATTTGAAATAAATAATTTTGGGTTACCGTTGTCTAAATTTAAAGAAATGATTTTATATTTTTTTTATAAATGTAGTAAATAAGTAAGAATAACAAATAAAGGATATTATTTTTCGTTTAATCTTCATTTATTTCTCTACATACAAATCAACATTGAAAAAAAAGAAGGAAGAAGACTTAATTGCCATCGATTTTATCGATATCGATATTATTGTTGCTGGATTTACTTGTTATCACTATTCTTACTGACATTGTTGCATCAGCCAATCACAACAACCGCGGGCCGAGGAACGGGGGAAGACGCAATCCCCCGATCCCCGGCCCTCGCTGGTGAATCGTGTGCCTAGGCGAAATCGCTCTATGAGCTCTCAAGTGGTTTTAATTCTCTTTGATAACTACAAATACATCCAGATGGAATATAATAGATTTTTCGTGAGGTATGCGTTTGTTATTCCTCACGAAGTGGCGATGTTTTCCTTTATTGTTTGAAGCTCGTTATATATTGGGCACACATGTTTGGAAAGCGCTGTAAGTAGTTATGCTGTGGGAAAGAGACAGAGCTGTACAAGTCGTCTAGCGCCATCTCGTTCTCTGAGAGGAACCTTTAACGCTTTAAGATGTAATGGTAGGCCACCTGA
The DNA here is from genome assembly GCA_943136025.2 of Agrotis puta. Lineage (NCBI taxonomy): Eukaryota > Metazoa > Arthropoda > Insecta > Lepidoptera > Noctuidae > Agrotis > Agrotis puta. Next base: position 6,219,738 of record OW964168.2, read on the forward strand.
ACTGAGATGTTGTTGGTACGAACGATATTCGACATTATAGTATCCACTAGAGAGGACTAATCTTGTGTTTCTCGACACACAAAATATTCATTGTTTAGCGCAAATAAATGTATTTTCATTTCTTTGGCATTGGTAATAGAGCTGTTTTTTGTTCATCAAATGACCTCTATGGCTTTGAGTAGAACGGGAGAGAGTGTTAGACTCGTACTGACTAAAACCCATCCTGTTCCTTAAATTGTCCTTTGGGCTCCAAGGTGGTGGTAATTCTTTTAAAGATTCCCGCAAACCTGGCCTACATTTGGTGCTCTCAGGCCCCGTAAGTTGTGCTGACAGCTTTTTGAGGGGCGCGTAGATCACAGCGTGCGGTCCACTCGGGTATGATCCTTATCGGACGGTGAGTTGCCCGTATTAACAAAGCCCTAAGAGATTATCAGTTTTATGAATATCTGTGGAGAATATGTGATAGATAAAATATTTTCATCAAATACGTCGAACACAGCATTGATCGATGAGTAACTCGGTGAAATTTGACACTTGAATTCTGTACAGAAGATTGACTATTTGTAAGCCACATGAAATACACGCGCTGAAATAGGACCACCCCTTGGTTGTCCAGTAAATTTTATCTATTGGTTGTTGTAATAAGTTCTTATTTACCCCATCATCATCAGCCGGAAGACGTCCACTGCTGAACATTGGCCTCCCCCTAGACCGCCACGCCGAACGTCAATTCGCCCCTTGCATCCATCGGTTGCCCGCGACTCTCACGATGTCGTCGGTCCACCTAGTGGGAGGCCTGCCTACGCTGCATCTTCCGGTCCGTGGTCTTGTCTACCTAACACCTTTAAATCATTGAAGCCTTTTTTTAAAATGGTAAAATCATCAAATGAGGCCGCCCTGGGTGATACGGGAGGGACTGTCAGACTCGTACAGCCTAAACTTTTTTTTGTTGATGATTTAAGCCAAAGTTTGTTGTATAAATTCTTCTAACTTAACATAATATAGTAATGCAGTATGTAAAACAAAACACCACCACATTGTCCACCACATTCGATCCAGCCTTGAGTGAATTTCAATCCATGGAAACGTGAATTTGTCAGCAATCTGTACTGTTCAAATAAGAATGATGGTGGTCGAGCTTGAATTAAAATCTCGTCGATCATACTGTGAGGCTAGGTAAATTGCGCTTGTTGTGGACAGCCAATGATTTTTATGCAGGTCGAAATTGTAATAGTTATTTATGCAACTGTTGTATAATCAGGGGTATTAAAACACGAATGTGGGTTTATCACACGAGGCGTAGCCGAGTGTGATAATAGTATCACATGAGTGTTTTAATACCTAATTATAACAGTTGCATACAAGACTTTATCTACAATCATGATGTGAATCCTCTATAAAAGATTTTCATACCATAGGGTGTTGTACAGAACTATGTAAATTCAAGATTGCGGGAAATAACACGATAAGACGAGAATCCGAAATTACGAATTAGTCTACAATTTATTGTTCTTTTTTCAAAATTTTAGCGATCTGGTGTTAAAAATGTCATTGCATGAGAATGTTCTTTTTTTGAAATTCATTATGACACGCGTTTGGATGATATAATGATCATTATAGCATTGAGTGTTTTAATGTTGGCAATAAGCTAATTGTTATAGGTTCTTTTATAGAGGATTAATAGCATGATAGTAGATAAAGTATGTTATGCTTTTTTTATACCTCTGGCGCTCATACCAGAGGTATGACAAAAAGCTGCATGCTTTACAATTTCGTAAATGTAGATAAAGAAAGTTTGTCCAGACTCTTGAACGTGAACATCTTTAAGACCACCTTCACAACTCACACCCAGACGCGACGTTGCGCCGACATATCAATCAATGGAGACACTTAAAATCTAAGTATATTTGCCACACGAAAAGATACACATTTCATTAATGACGTGGCGCAGCGCGACCGACGCGCGACGCCGCGCTCTCTTTGTAATAGCGACCCAAAATCTAACTTTGATTACTACACGAACAGATACACATTTCCAGTCGTTTCGAGTTGCGTCTCGGTGTGAACTGACCAGTCAGTCGTACTGACTGACTGATTTATTGATTATTCAAGTATAGTTGGTGATTGACTCGATGTGAGCACGGTATAAGCCGAATATTTGACATGTCAGTACAGAGAGCCGAGCAAATTCAAAAAACATTTTCAGCAAACAAATTTTGGATGTCGAGATTCACATCGATCGAAATGCTCATGACAGTCGACCCTTAGACTGAACTCCGATACTCGTACTAATAAAAATTCAAAGAATGCAAGTGATCAAAGTTGATAGTAGATAATTTCTGAATTAATAACATACTGGAAACGCAATATTTTTTTAAAGAAAGCATGAGTAGGCTATTTTTTACTAAAAAAAAATAAAATTACACCGAAAAACGGATTATTAAAAAAATATTTGATTCGTGTTATTGTTACGTAAACCAAAATTTACGCAGATACAACGCTTCTAAAACTCACATAAAGTCACTCGGTCGGTATAATTTTACAGGCGTTATGACGTCACAAGCGTCTCCCGAATTTCGAAACGTTTTATCGTTATCAATATTTATTGATTTAAAAAAATAAAAAATACGTGTTCATTATTTTTCAATACTCTAACTGACGGACTAAACAGATTTTCAATTTATTAATGCAGTAAACTATCTTACTGTAAAGACTTAAAAAAAAAAAGCTTCAAAGAAGTTTATGTTTTATGCAAAGCAATTGCAAAAGCGTGGCTACAGAAAAAAAACAACAGCTACTATAAAACTAAACGACGCAATAACAATTTCCCGGTTTCTGAGATTGCTTATACAGCAATACAGTAGTATTAGTGTTCCTGAGAAAGCTAAGTGCTATGAAGCAACCAAATTACAAATTGCAATGGTACACAAGACCGGACAAATTGCTGGGGCGTCTCCGTAAACGCCATTTTCACATCATTTGATTTATTTTCGTCTATTTTTATTTAAATTGAGCGATGTCAGTGCCCGAGTGAAGTAAATAGAAGTTAAATGTATACAGAGATAATGTTTTGCAAATCTTAAATCAAAATTTATTTATAGAAAAAATATATTTGTGCTTGATAGTTTTCACTTTTGCCTATAAGAACGTCTAATTGGCTTTGTAGTTATTTATCCAGCTATTACAGCTGTGTTTTTATGATTTATATTTGATAAAAAATAAAAATATGGTTATTCATAATTGTAGATGCCTATTGATTAAACAGAATTATAAATTCTTTAATATTTTCCTGGCCTTACACTCAATTATTTATTTGTGGTTTGCCTAGTATTTTCTTCTTCAAAACTAAAGGTGCTCGATTGGTCTCGATACTCAGAGGCCGGTATCTCAGCAGTCGTCACATCATTTCTAGCTAAATAATTCTGCACACATAAGGTTTTATGTGTATCATGGTGCCCCTTTTTGATCGTGGTAAAATCATCAAATGAGTCCTCCCACCCAGGGCAGGGCGGGAGGGACTGTCATACTTGACTGACTAAAATCCACAGTGTCCTTCAATAGCCGCTTACGTACCGGGGTCACGGTAATTCGTGAGTCCCGCGACCTTCATGGTACCCCTTAGACTATAGAAAGCCACCTATACGGGCCTATAAATTAAATTTTATTAAATAAATATCCACCAAGTTCCATCAAACAAATCCGGGTATGGTCAGTTCATTTAAAACTTTCAAAATCTGTCAACAGTGGTCAATTTTAGTGCTGCTAACAACCGTAGAAGCTTAAAGCACTGTTCAAAATAACCACTGTAAAGTGTAAATTAACATTTATGTCCATTAAAGTCAGAGTTTACACAAATTACATAACAGAAGTTAGTTCAAAATGTGGGTAGTTCATAACAAAGTTTAGGACAGCATTTCATATATTATAATCTGTATTAAAATATTGAACTTGTTTACAGGCCTTTCACGGTAACTTTGCTTCTTCTCTTGCATTGCTGTCATAATCACAATAAATCTTTACGTTCTTAGCACTTCTTTTGGGTTGGTATCACAGACAAGCATAAAAAAATTGCTCTCCTTCAAATTTACACAAAAAACTAGTCTATACCCATATCCATAGTCAGACGCTAATCTCTATCCCTGTACCAAAATTCATCAGAATTGGTTCTGCGATTTAGGAGTGAAGGTGTAACAACTAAACAAACTCACTTTCGCATTTATAACATTGAACATAGGAATAGGTTTTACTGTCGTGATGGTAAGATTGCAGTTGATCTACAGCTGTTAAAGGTAAAAAAAACGTTGAATGAACTTTAATCTGTTTTCAAGCCAAACCGTACAGATAATGCTATTAGGCGTCTAATGGAATTAATTGGGGGATCATTAGGGCACGTCATTAGATAAAGTGTTGGATAGTTCAATGTGAAAGCTCTGCGTGTGTCTATAGTGCCACTAAATTGATTTTCCACATTATCTTAATTAAAACTGAAAACCGAAGAGGTGCGCTGGTTAACACTCAAAAACAGTACCTAACGATCCTACCAGTTTTCAGCCAAGTGTGTATTTTTGTAACCTTGGATGTCTTTTAGCGGACTATTATGCAAAAACCTGAACTATAACAATTTGGCGCTCAAATGGCTTTGACAGGAGGGCGCAATTGGAGAAAAGTATTGAAAAAGTAATTTAAAAAAAAATGGCAGCGTTAGCGCGCCAAAACTTTTTGTAAAGCTTTAAACTCAGAGCTGGCAACATCATGATAACAAAATTAATAATGACACTTCATGTTTGTGATTCCACAAAAAAAAAACAATAATGAAAATCTTGCCAAAAATTAAAAAAAATAGAAGCTTTGTGAGTCTAGAGCTGTGCAAATAAAGTTTTGAATGACGAATAATGAAGACGGTGAATTTGTACCAGCTGGTCAGTCGCAAAATAAATAAATAAAATCAATTCAGTCCAGTAAAATGAAAGGTTTGCTGTTCATAAGACGGGTTTTATTGAACGAGACCCAGGTAATAAGTTTTTTCATTGGTTGTAGTTTTAAACATTTAACTCTTGAGAAGAAAATAGGTCAACGGAGAATGAAGTTAATTAACCAATTCATTATAAAAAAAAGTACTAAGCGGGACAAAAATAGTTAGCACGTTACCGAGGTAGGTATTGTACTCTGTAGTTGTGAAACTCAGTACTGTATTGGATATGTATGTGCACTGGGAAGTTGGCAGTATTGTAGTTCTGCCAAATATATTGAAAGTATTTCACGAGCAGTGGTCTCTTTTCACTTTGGCCATGAACCAATAATAAATACTCAATAATACATAATGACTCATCTATTCTATAATAAATACATATAGAAACCAGCGATAAAATAATATTGTTTTTTTTTATCGTGGTAAAAACATCAAATGAGTCCACTCCCAGGTTAGAGCGGAAGGAACTGTCAGACTCGTACTGACTAAAATCCATGGTGTCCTCCACGTAAAGGGCTATCCCTTTACGTTCCAGGTTCACTGTAATTCGTGAGTCACGCGACCCCGGCAGGCTTTGGCCCTCTAGAGGGGGGCCCCGTCATTTTGCTGACACTCTTTGAGGCGCGCGTGGAACACAACGCGCCGTCGACCCGGGCATGGTCCATGGTCGGCAGCGAGTTGCCCATTACTCGCTGCCCGCATGTGGACTCGTACTATGTGGCACTCCAATATTGAACACTAGCTGTTGTCTGCGGCTTCCCCTGTGTCTACTCGAAAGTAATCGAATTTGAGCCATACCCTCTAGTCAAAAGTAAGTAACACCGCTCAAGCAATTAAATCGCTAAGAACATTGACTTTAAGTAAAAAGTACCTGCATTATCATATAAAACTGTATAATTAAGAAAAAAAAGGCTTGTCCTTTGAAGTTTATAACGTAATTCAGTCGTAATTTGCCAAGCACCTTCATATTCATTACAATTTTACCGAGCTTTTTGCGCGTAAAACTGATTTAAATTTACACTTATTTCGTAATAAATGAACAGCTTGTTCGACTTATCTTGAAATTTAGTGAGGACGTTTCGATACGGTGTTTTACGATCACTCACGAATGTTTTACAAGTTTCTGTATGTTGGTCATGCACAGTTTGTGTTCGGGTCACTGTAATTACGAGGGTATCGATTTTTTCATCGGCCACGTTTGGTAATATTGTTAACTCTCTGTTCCCCGCAGTTTCACCCCCGCTACTCGACTCCTATTGGTCCTAGCATGTTGTTACCTTAAATTAACCTTCCTCGATAATTGGACTATCTACACATAAAGAATTTTGCAATTTGAACCAGTAGTTCTTGAGATTAGCGCGTTCAATCAAACTCTTCCGCTTTATAATATTTAGCATAGATTCGGTCAGAGGGCTCAGGGGTGCTACTCATATATACAAACCATGGTACTTTATGTCAAGACTTTGCAGCGTGTTTACTTCAAAGGCGCCAAGCGGAATCATAATTAGTTGTTATAATTATAAAATTTTCAATTTGTGATCATGATTCAAATCATATTGTGATTCGTAATATTTTTCAAATATTATATCTTCTTAGTATCATTTTCGGGCCCCGTTCTTTTCTTTTGAAATAACAGGAGTTATTTGAAGCCAGTAAAAGTGTCGATACGCTAACCCCTCTGTGCCAAATCAGGCTCAAGCAAACATATTTGTAGGATGTTTTAAATTGTTTGCAAAACCTTCATGCAGTCTGAGTTCAGTTTACTGAAAAAGGGTAATTTCACAGCGACACGTGGCGCCTTTTTTTTAACGTGGTAATATCGTCAAATGAGTCCTCTTACCCAAGGCAGAGCTGGAGGGACTGTCTGATTCGTACTGACTAAAATCCACGGTGTCCTTCAATAACCCTTTACATTCCGGGGTCACGGTAATTCGTGAGTCCCGCGACCGACACGCGGCGCCTAGTGCTCCTTTTAATAGCGACTCAAAATGAACACAAAAAGATACATATTCCTAGTATCGTCGCGTCGCGTCGTGTCTTGGTGCGTGTAGGTCTACTGACCATTTCGTCCTATACACGACCATGCATGCTTGTACTGGTAATATGGTACAATTCGCTAAACTTACCCCGGCATCACTTAAGCCTTTGTCAAACTGACAGGCGTGGCGAAATCAAAGCGAAGCGTTTTTATGTGTAATGTATGGAATTGTTTGAATCCAGTCATATAGAAAAGCGAAAGCGATCCGATAGCGTGACCGAACCGATGCGCGGACGTGGCAAAGGCGTGTTTGCTCTGTTTGACGTCGTTCATAAAAAGTCAGCTAATACAACTGTCACGCCTCGGTTCGCTGCACCCAGTTTGACGTCTCGTATCGCTTCGTTATCGCTTCGGACTCGGTCCGGTTCGCTATCGCTTGTCAGTTTGACAAAGGCTTTAACGTGGTCTTTTAAAAGTTAGGCGCCTTTTAATCCCGTGCTATACAGTCTGTGATCCCGTGTGACATCTTGAAACTGAAATTTCTTGAAACTTTTCACGCACGATATCGATACAAGTATGATCTAAACTCTGTATACCGTATTTAATGCCTAGTCTGCCATTGTACTTTTGATTATTGAAACACGAAGATACAATTAAAGAAAAAAATACCTTATCCTTAAAATAACAATTATTAAAATATACCTATATTAAGTCATGGGGAGAGGCCTTTGCCCAGCAGTGGGATGATGTAGGCTAGCAGTATCAGTATCAGTATCAGTATTAAAATATACCAGCACTATACCATAAACCTACATAAAAATAAAAACATCGGAACCTATTTGTTTGATTGTATCTTTGTTTCATACTGTGTTGAATATCATTTCCGTTTATTTCCCCTACAAAGAAAATAAACAATATTGTTCTCTGTTTTCAATGTAATTTACGAATACACGAGGGCACACGCTTCTTATATTATGAGTATAAATCTAATTTTGTGTGGCTTGAACAAATGTAAGTATTGAGTTACGAAAACTCGGAAAGTTCTTTAGAATTTTCCTAATATCTCTATTAGGCGTCACCTCGGGAGCTACGCCAAATCATATGATCAACACGGCTGTAATCTTCGAAGGGTTTGCTCCCGTCATACACCGACATTTCACCTGTAAATCCTACGCTAGAAGATGCGAACTTATTACTATCAGTTGAGCTTACAATATAGTAGACATTGTCATATTTGGTGTGGAAACATATTTTTCCTACACCTCCACTATTATTTTCTGATTAATTTCGTTACAGGATCCAAGACAGGTAAATTTATTCTGCGGGACACGTCAACTGGTGGTTGCCACTGTTGATTCTGGTTTTTAGGAGTTGCAGTGCTTTGGGAAAAGTGTGCTAGGATTGTCTCAAAAAAATACTACTAAGATGACAATCATCTTGGACACATCGCTTTCCTTGTGGTGGTGGGACCCATGCTAGTTTGTCGTCCGTATACGAAAATACCATCATGTGATTAAAATGATAACAAAACGGAATCTATACTTTAGCAAACACACGATATTGGTTACTATACTTGATGTTTATTCATCGTGTTAGGTTCAATAATAGCGTTTTCCTCCAGTTCAGCTTTGGGACCTGCGGTGAATAGTAAGCAGGCAATATATCTTCCTCTAGGTACCTTTTACTCCTAGTTCTGTAAGGTTGTTATCTTGCGCGGAGTGTCAGCACATTGACGGAGCCCCTCTGTAGAGGGCCAAAGCCTGTCGGGGTCGCGGGACTCACGAATTATCGTGACCCCGGAACGTAAAGGACTGTTGAAGGACACCGTGGATTTTAGTCAGTACGAGTTAGTACAGTCCCTCCCGCACTGCCCTGGGTGGGAGGACTCATTTGATGATTTTACCACGATAAAAAAATGTCTGTAAGCTATGATAAAGTTATTTTCTTCAATACCGATTCTGGAATAAATATATATTATTTTAATCTTTGCACCACACTAGAAATTTCTGCTGTGTTGTGCAGCAGTCCATTGCTCAACCACTGCGCCATATATAGGGGTTATTAAGCCACAGGTTCGTTATTTAGTTGTACGATCAGGACTTGGCCAGGGTCAACGGCACGTCGTGTTCCACTAATACCATTATTAAGATAAAAAATCATCAAATGAGTGCTCCCGCCCTGGGTAAAGTGGAAGGGACTCTAAGACTTATCACTAAAAATCCTCACTGTTTTTTTCTTGACGTGTTAAAATCATCAAATGAGCACTCCCACCTACGGCGGGCTATTAGACTAGAACTGACTAAAATCCACGTGCGTCACCTTCTTCCAATTTTCAAGGAAGACATTCAATTTGTCCCACCATCTCTTCCGTGGTCTGCCACGATCTCATGTCGGTATTTCAGGGGACCAATCCAGAGCTTCGCGGCCAACAGCTCGTTTGGCATTTGTTCCGTCAGTATTTTCACGTTTTGGAGCGATAATATATTATAGAAATTACAACTATTCTTTATTTTGTAGAATACAAAGCACTCTGTCTAGTAATTATAATGAAACACATATGTCTTAATACCTGGGAAATAGGTACTCGGGGAGGTATTAAAGCCAAAAGTATAAGAAAACACAAAAGTTTGAACACTCGAGTACAACACTTTCAGAGCAACCGCAACGATGTGGAGTGAACTTTGCTTTTACAATCCGAAAAATCAGACACAAAAGCTTTATACTTGGTAAATACATTTTAAGATTTGTTTAACCATGAGGAAGTTGACGGCGTTTTAAAAAACCTTAAAATAATTTTAAACGTAAACCGTAATCGGAATCGGATTTTTTTTAGCGTGGTAAAATCATCAAATGAGTCCAGACTTGACTGACTAAAATCCACGGTGTCCTTCAATAGCCTTTTACGTACCGGGGTCACGGCAATTCGTGAGTCCCGCGACCCCGGCAGAAATAATAATCGCTTACCGAATCTTTGTTTGAGTAGTAATCAAGCTAACTAATAATTAAAATCCCATACAATTTGTGATGGACGGTCAAAAATTACTCCGATTTCAAGAAATATAGTCTGGCCATCAGTCAGTCATTATTATTTCCCTGGGCTGCGGAAATATCTTCAGAGGTTACCGCGGCCTGGAACGCAAATGGTGATTGAAAGAATAGGGTAGGTTTTGTTTTTTACGAGTCTGTTACATCCAGAGTAGAAAGAGTGATTTGATAATTTCCCACCCCAAATTATGTACAACTTTGTGCTGTTAAACCTGTTTTTAACCGACTTCGACAAAAGGAGGGGGTTCCCAATTCGTCGGAATCTTTTTTCAATTTCAACTTCTCAATAAAGCGTGTACTGATTTCGAAAATTCTTTGTTTGTTTGGATCTTTTTTAGAGAAATCGATGAAGCTCTTCAATACCGGTAAACGGGGTTACTTTGAATCATGGGGTAAATTTGATAGAAACTACTTATCGACATAAATTGCAAATTGCGTAAGACGGAACAACTTTTAGTAGATTTTTTTTTTCGGATTACAAATATGGTAAACTGTCACAATTCTTTTTGTGGGTGCGCTGGTGATGGCACGTCGTTTCGTGCAAAAAAATTATGTTTTTTATCAATACCTTTTCTTTCTGTTTTTCTATAGTTTATTGGGGCTACTTTCAGATTCTATGTTAAAAACGGGGAGTTCCAAAGTAACCCCAGAATCATTTTACCTTTTATCACATTGTTTTATTTATTTTTCTAAAAAACTACGCATTATTTTTGTTCTTTTTTTACTTTTACAGAGAGAACTATAAAAACCGATACTTACATATTTTTTAATTTTTTTTTAAAACCTCACATTAAAAAATTACAGTTAGTTAAAGTTCAAAATTAATCAAAGTAACCTCAGTTTACGGTACATTACAGCAAATCAACGGCGATTGCTGCCATCGCATATCTATGCATTGTTTACACAATCACACAACAAATATTACACCTGTACCCACTGAAAAGGGTAAAATAAAATACTTTTTGAAAAAATCAGATACAGACTTCTAAAAAAAGATTAAATGTGTAAAATAACTTTTGAATGAAAAGTTTTATTAAAAGCCGTACGTCGTGTATTATTGGATGTCGGTGACAAAAGAGTCAAGGAAATAAGAAACAAAGTCACCAACTTAAAATACTTTTCTTTTACTATTGTTTTAATTATTTGATTTGGTTCATCGTGTTTTATATTAAACATATAATTAGGTCATCATGTCAAATTGCTTCCGGCTCCAACTTTTTTTAGGCTGTGACATACATAGCGGAAAGTTTCAGTTTTTTAAGAAAATCAATAGACACCCACGTCGTCAAAGAAAGTAACTGAATACCCACAATTTAATCAGTTACTTTCTTTAGTAGATTACAAAAACAAACACAGCTTATGAGGTTAAATACAGTGACAGTTCACTGATCGCAGGAGCGACTGCTGATCACGAGGTCCTGGGTTTGAATCCCAGTTTGAGCAAAATGTTTTTTCCATGAGGAATTTCTCACTAGCAGACAGCCTGAACTGGTGCCCGGTTCAATAGAAACAAAGTTTATTAAACTTTGTAAGATTGCATTGCAAATGCATCACTTTTTCAGCAATTCTGAAACAATTTATAAAATTGAAGTTTCGTCCGTTAATTGTATTAAACCTTGCATCAGCCTGCACATCGTCTTCGTAGAGTATCAGATGCATATTCTCGAGTTAGTTCAAAAGATTATTAACAACTTTAAAACTGAACGTACGCTATGAAAGTTTATGGCTGGAAACGTTTACGCGGCACTACTTTCAACATTTGCATTAATTTTCTTCTTCGTGATATCGTATGGGCTACTTTTGTGGTAGTATTAAAAGAGGCAATTTGTCCTGGGTTAACACTGTATAAGTAGTGTCTTTTTGTTTGCTGAAATAGTACCTTCTTTCTTCTTCCTAAAATAGATTGTTTCTTTTTAGTCTGTCTATAACAATATAATTGAGTTGGCCCAGAATTGGACCCCGAGTTTAGCACCCTCAGACGCGTCCATCAATTCCTGTAACGAACAACCGGCCGGGCAATCAGGGCACGATATTAAGTGCCTTATCGTTTGTGGAGCAGCACCACATTTACACTCTAGAGCAGTCGTCATTGTACCACTTAAGATTTTTTTGCTTTCTTACTGTTCTACCTGGGTACGGAGTATGTTTATAAACTTCCAGGTCGGCCAAGGCAGCTCATGCCAAGGAAGAACGTACCTTCAGCAGGCACAAAGTATCTTCTGGGTACAAAAAAAAGCATAAACAATATGGACATCTAATCGTTCCAATGCCATCTGGTTGTGTAATTAAAACGGTCAAAGATTAGTTGTAATAAATATACTATTTAAGTCTATTTAAAAGAACTAGTTAAATATGAGTACTCAAAGTACAGACGCCAGCAGGTCAACCTACCCGAATCTGTCAAATTTTTCCAATTGAAAATGAACCTTCCACTATTGTGATAAGGTTGAAAATCTATGAAAGAAATTTGACAGATTGAGGTAGGTTGATGTCCGGGTGTCTGTACACATATAAAAAAAAGTATGTGACCACTAACTAGCATTTGACGGCACGGTTAGCGCAGTGGCTGAGCGATTGGACTGCTCCGCTGCGTGTCGCGGGTTCAATACCCGCACGGAGCAAATATTTGTATGATTTACAAGTAGTTGTTCCGGGTCTGGGCGTTTGTCTCTGGGAATTTATATGTTTGTAAACGCACCCAAGGCACAGGATTAATTCCTAGAGTGGGGCAAAATATTAAAAAAAAAAAAAACGACGGTTTGCACTCTGGGAGTGCCGGCAGAAGTGAAAACTTGAATAGTAATTGTTGGAAATATCTTGTGAACAGATTTTAGTAAAACTCGCAAAAATGGTTGACTTTTTATTTCAATAATTTTCCAATGTGACGTACATCTTTTATAAACAATGTTACCTAGCAACGAATGTATCCAGCATACAAACTTCTTTAAAAGTAATAAAGTCACACGAACATTCACGCAAGCGCCCTGCGCCGTCCTACGCTTTTTCGGTCAGGGTCACGTGTCCTGACGCGAGTTTAAGATTTTATACCCATTACAGAAAAGTGCTCAATGCCGCTAAAGAAGTTTTCACTTCAAAAACTGATAAAAAAACAACTTAATCAAGAAAAAGTCTTTGTTGTGTGTTTTCTTTAGATAGAAATACCCTTTAATAATAACCAAAAAATAAGAAGAAATATAATCAACCGTACCAAAAAAAGATTTCGATTTTTCAAAATGATCGCATACTTTTTTATCGTGTGTATTTACCAACTCAATAATTTTCCTGACTTAAAAATAATCATCCACTAAAAAGAATGTATAAGGCAATGTAATAAAACTCCTGTTTACCAACATCAGCTTTTATAGACTACGAAGTAACAATATTTCACATATTGTTTCAAGCGGGAAATCGTAGTTTATGTTACAATAATTATTCTGGGATCCACATGCCCGGGGCTAGATCTGTGTGTTACGTGCACACAGATTGTTTCCTGGAAAAACTGCACTAACATTTATTTAAATGGAAACTTTAAAGTTAAATGTATTTTGTGTCAGCAATTTTAGGTATATCAGGTATATTGATGAATAAGAGTGTTATTTTACGTAAATATATTTTTTGAAGTGAAAACTTCTTTAGCGGCTTTGTGTACTTTTTTTGGAATGGGAGAAAATGTTAAACTCGCGTCAGGACACGTGACCTGATCGAAAATTCGTAAGACGGCGCAGGGCGCTTGCGCGAATGTTCGTGTGTATTACTATTGAAGTTTTCACTTCTGCCGGCACTCCCAGAGTGCAACCCGTCGTTTTTTTTTAAGATCAATAGCTCCGTATTCATTTACACACTTCAATACAAGTTTGCGATCACTATGAAAAATCTAAATCTTTTTAGTTACGGTAGATTATTATGATTTCTTCTTCTTTTTAGATTCTTCATTTTAAAATATAGATACAGACAGACAAATCTGTGTACCCTCTTTCTTTGATTTTACGCGCACTACTGAGCTTGATACTAAGTCACGGCAAAACACACAGCATCACTATGTTTTTAATACATAATTACGGAAGATATTCCGTAAGTGACATTATAAATTTAAGAAACGAAAAGATATTTATATTCCATAACCTAATCGTTCTCAAGAGGAAATGCCTTTGAAACCCGGATACATGACAATGTAGGTTTTAAGGCGTTAGGATGAACTTCTTGCTGCTAGCGTTGTGATGGTAGATAGTTGTTCTAAGCTAGGAAGTGTCAGCATAATGACGGGGCCCCTCTTAGAGGGTCAAAGCCTGCTGGAGTCGCGGGACCAACGAATACCGTGATCCCGGAACGTAAAGGGCTATTGAAGGACACCGTGGATTTTAGTCAGTACAAGTCTGACAGTCCCTCCTGCTCTGCCCTGGATGGGAGCACTCATTTGATGATTTTACCACGATAAAAAACTAGGAACACAACCCGCTTTACAAGCGGTAGACACAGGGAACTGAAATCTCAGTTCTACATTTTTTGTAAGTTTGCGATGGCCAACAATTTTCACAGCATATTTATAGTTTGTAGTTACGGGAGTTACGACATTTTTTTCGTGGAGGTAAACGTTATTTGATATTGATCGACGTTAAGAAAATAAAAATTAATGGTTTTTACGACTGTGATTGACATTGCGACGTTTTCATAAATCATATATTATTTTAATGCCAGTTTCTTCCGCGTTTAGGTCAAATTTAACTAGGTATATGTATAGTTATGAATCACTAGCATCGCTGGTATAGCATAGCACTAGCATCATATACCAGATATACATGGGTAGCTGTTCGTTAAAAAAAATTCAGGACTGTTACACTTTTTTTTTTTCGTGGTAACATCATCAAATGAGTCCTCCCACCCAGGGCAGGGCGGGAGGGACTGTCAGACTTGTACTGAATAAAATCCAAGGTGTCCTTCACTAGCCCTTTTCGTACCGGGGTCACGGTAATGGGTAAGTCCCGCGACCCCGGCAGGCTTTGACCCTCTACACCCAGGCGTTTCTTCCCTCCTTATCCGACACAGGTACCTCCCGAAACTTCCGTATCCGGTGAGGACCTGCGTCATGCGGAAGGTAAGGACGCCGTGACGCCTATCCAGCCACTCCTCAAAGAGAGGTCTTACCGCCACGATTGCGGCGTGCCCGAGGACTGTTACACTTTGATTACGTTTTTAGTTTCTAAGAATTTTAGAACTGGGTAAGTAGTATATTTTAGAGAACAAGCATACAAAAAAGTTTAACATTTTCTCTGTATAGCAGTGTAGATGAAACATTTAATGGAATTCTACAAAGAAGTAACATACATTTTATTTTATTACAAACATCTTAACTTATAAACTACATAAAATATTTTAAAAAGCTTGTCCTATTTACCTATAAAATCTATCCTAATCCTAACTATCCTAACTAATATTATAAATGCGAACGTAACTCTGTCTGTCTGTCTGTCTGTCTTTTCTTCACGCCTAAACTACTGAACCGATTTGTGTGAAATTTGGTACAGACATAGTTTGGAAGTTGAGAAAGGACATAGGATAGTTTTTATTACAAAAAAAAAAAATAAAAAATAAATGAAATGCTCTAACGGAGTATAGATAATTACTTAAATGCTCAATAGATGGCGGTGATCGCACAATGGTGTCGATCGTTACACTGGTTCGGTTCATGTTATTGTTTTAATTCATCGGAAAAAGTAAAAAAAAATCAAAATAATAAAACTTTTAGTAAAAAGAAAATGCCCGAACGGAGTTTAGATAAATAATCCGAGTTGTCACTATGGATCGATAGATGGCCTTGGAATCAAAATTGTACTGTCGGTTGTATGATAGTTTATGTGGACTGGTCCTGTTTCGTAAGTTTTAAATTGCTCCGTTGTATAATTGGTGTTCCTGTGATGCTTATGATAAACCTAGATCCACCAAGACTATATAACGGCATACGGTTACAAATAACCTATTTAGGACTAAAATAATAGAAAATTTGTCAAGGGAGAAACAGTTTTTATTCCTTTTGGACTGAAATGTCAAATCAGTAGAATGATGAGAAAATAAGGGAAAAATAACATTTTCGCCTTTTTCGATCGGCAAAACGGCTTTAATGCCCTAAGTGAGTATACAACCCATAAATTCAAACGCAGAGCTCATTATGTTGATTTTTGAAGAGTTCCCTAGAATATCTTCTACATTTCATTTTTGAAGAGATCCCGCGAGATCGGGAACTATGTGGGTAAAACCAAAAATCTGCTGGAAGTCACTATTTCACGCGAACGAAGTCGCGGGCAAAAGCTAGTACATATAATAAATCTGTAGAAGGGTCAATTCTGTACATTGAAAATATTGAAAAAATAAATAGCGGGGGTGTTGCTGGGTCCACACCAAACCCAAATATGTGATTAAAATAATTTTTGTCTGTCTGTCTGTATATGCAGGCATCACGTGAAAACTAACAGTTCGATTTCGATGAAACTTGGTATAATTATACCTTATTATCCTGGGCATAAAATAGGATACTTTTTATCCTGGAAAAATACGTAGAAAAAAAATTCTTATTTTTCAGTTTTATTCATAGACGTTGTTTTGTAGAACCGCTAATCTCCTTAATTATTATAGGCTTAGCCGTATTTGGGTCCAATAAATATTTATAAGATGTCATTGTCAGAGTTACTCAAAATGGAGAAATAAACCATCCACGCGGACGGAGTCGCGGGCGGAAGCTAGTTCTTTATAAAATTAATAAAATGTGAAAGTAGAAATAGGTATATAAGGTAAGAAATAAATTCAAAAGCGCAAGTTCTGAAGTGACTCAGCTATAAGTTAGCCTCAGCGGTCGAGTTCTATGTTAATATTTAAATTCAGATCATGTATGTAATTGGGTTACGAGGTATATCCACGTAGGTTACAATGAATATAGAAGTGGTTCGTAACTAGATCGGACCCCAATTAACTAACAAGTGAATCGGAAATCATTCGAAACCTGAAATGAAAGGATTTCCAAAAATTGTTGGATCAAAACTACGCTCCGCTGCTATCGGCTTTATCCGCTCCTCTCCGCTTTGGCGGAAACCGGAAAATTCTACCGACCGGATTTATAAGGCAGATGTGATTGCCCAGGTCGACGGCGCGTTGTTTTCCACGCCCCTTGTAGAGGGCCAAAGTCTGCCGAGGTCGCGGAACTCTCGAATTACCGTGACCCCGGTACGAGTAGTAGTTAGTTCGAGTATGACAGTCCCTCCCGCTCTGCCCTGGGTGGGAGGACTTATGTGATGATTTTAGCACGTAATGCCGGAACGATACGATGCCTTTTTTTTTTTTTTTTTTTTTGCGTGGTAAAATCATCAAATGAGTCCTCCCACCCAGGGCAGGGCGGGAGGGACTGTCAGACTTGTACTGACTAAAATCCACGGTGTCCTTCACGAGCCCTTTACGTACCGGGGTTACGGTGATGGGTAAGTCCCGCGACCCCGGCAGGCTCTGGCCCTCTACAGGCCCCGTCAATGTGCTGACACTCCTTGAGGCGCGCGTGGAACACAACGCGCCGTCGACCCGGGCATGGTCCATGGTCGGACAGCAAGTCGCCCATTACTCGCTGCCCGCATGCCCGCGCCTACGGTGGCCGGAGATCGTCCTGTGACGTCCGACGCCGTGGGCGTCTACCACTGCGGCTGGGATGGAGGGAGGACGCTGTCCTCTCCCTCAGGCGGCCCGCCTCCTCCTTCACGAGCATGACTGCTTCGCAGAAGGAGGCGACCGCTTCCCACTCCGTCTCGCCCCGCAGCATGGCCTCGACCAATGCCGGGCGCGAGAGGTCTCCGCCTATCGCCGTCGTGAGGACACGGCGGTGCTCTGCCCAAGCGGGGCAGTCCTGCACCGTATGCTCCACCGTGTCCTCCGGACGATCCTCGCAGTGGTGACACCCAGGCGTTTCTTCCCTCCCTATCAGACACAGGAACCTCCCGAAACTTCCGTGTCCGGTGAGGACCTGCGTCATGCGGAAGGTAAGGACGCCGTGACGCCTATCCAGCCACTCCTCAAAGAGGGGTCTTACCGCCGCGATTGCGGCGTGCCCGACGATACGATGCCTTACGAAAACTATCCTTCCTGCCCTTATTGGTGAGATCATTTAGTAATATCGGGTGTTCTTTATTCCAATTTTCACCTTCGAACAACTTGTATTAAAGCTTGAAATCTTGCCGCAGTAGTTGAGGTATCGGCTGCTGAGCTGTGTGTTACAGATTTGAATCCCGCAAAGAATAAATATTTGTATGATCTGCAGGCATTTGTTCCAAGGGTGGATGTTTATGTATGTGAGTTTAAATGTTTGTAAACGCAGTCAAGATACCGGAGAAAGTCGTTGTGTGGGATAAAGTTTTATTTAAGAAAAACTAAATAATACATGAATTCAATACCTAAATCAGAGGTATTTCATTTCATTTTCTCCAATGAATTACTATGTAGTAAACCGGTCGTATATATAAGTATTGTAAATGAAAGCAATTTAAATTCAACTACTTTCAATTATGTACTGTTGGTGTAAACTGAACTAATTTATTAAATTATTGGGACAGTAACGATTAAAATGATCATTAATTATATTAATTGACATTTAATTATGAATTGCCTATTTCATTGGTACATAATGATTAAATATTTATGGGTAAAATTTATCAATATTTTAGACGGGAAGCGACGCTTTTGGAAGACCTACACCGTCACCTTATGACAGAAGGAATAGGAAGCAGTCACCTCCTTCTGAGAAGCAGTCATGGAGCAAAGGAGTGGGGGGACGTGTGAGGGAGAGGACAGCCTCTATCTCACTACCCAGCCGCCGCGGGTGACGATTCCGGCAACGAACGTCGTGAAACGATTTCCGGCCACTGTAGGCGCGGGCTTGTGGACGGTGAGCAATGGGTGACTCGTGTGAAGTTCTTCAAAAAAGTTGGGTGCGTAGTACGAAACCAGCGTGCTTTTATGAACAGACGTTTGAACGTGGATGAGACGAAAGGAGTATGATGTAAGGATCGTATTAGTTAGCGATCTGTAGCTTCTGTTCTGCAATATGAAAAAGGCATATGTTTAAATATGTATTGTCGGAATAGTCATCTAGGTGATTAACTTGGTCGTGGGACTGTACGAATTACCGTGACCCCGGAACGTAAAGGGCTATTGAAAGACACCGTGGATTTTAGTCAGTACGAGTCTGACAGTCCCTCCCGCTCTGTCCTGGGTGGGAGGACTCATAAGATGATTTTACCACGTAAAAAAAAAGGCGATTAACTTTATCTCCGATTAGTACAGTACTATTTAAAAAATGATAAACTCGTTAAATTGTTTGGCAGAGGTAATCTCTGAAAGTGCTGATCCGGTTACGAATTATAATTTTGTAAGTTACATCATTGAGCGAGTCCCGTAAAATTTATTTTCTTTCACAATGAAAATGTTGTGAACAGAAAAAGTAAATAATACCGTATTTACCGTCCATCCGATTAGCTTTATTTTTTGGGCGAGACCCCGCTATTGATTTCTCAACTGGGTAAAATATAAAAATATGAATAGTAAGTTTGTAATTTTTTTAAACAGAGAATGATCTAAATCTTAGGATCATGAAAGAAGATTAATCGTTTATGGATTACACTTAGAATTATAACTCAGAATTAAAATTAATAGCTGTGTCCTACCATAAAACATTCCAGCTTAAAATAGATGCAAGAATTAGGAATGTAAACAAAATACACGCTCTCATAATTCAAACACAAATTGTGAAAAGTTTAAACTTATATTTGCCTTGTGATAAGATACCCTACACACAGTTTGTGCGTGTTATCATTTATCTGGTACATCGAGTACAATTACAAAAAATTAAATGTTTTCAGAAAGTTCGAGTGCGCAGTATGTTAGTAAATATGTTTATGTATTTCTAGGATATGTATGTACTTTCTAAAATCGGGAAAATGTGTGAAACCTGACCAAACCGAACCTCAGGGTCCCCAAAAGTTGTTGTTGCATTTGAAAGTAGACACGTCAGGGGCACTCCGAGATTCGGTTTGATTAGGTTCTTTTAAACCTTGCACGCAGAAACAGGAGTCCCACGCAGCGGGGATTTTTTTTAAAACATTGCCCCACACTAGGAATTTCTCCTGTGTCCTAAATAGCTTCGGCATTATATGCAATTCCTAGATAATAACCATTTTTGGTAACATATTCACCTTGATTAAAGTCTTACTTTTACACAAACATTGTATCGCAAGCTAAACTATTATTAAATTGTTTTATCTCACAGTAGAAACCGATACTTCGTGAGAAAATCGATTTTGCCGTTGACTGTACAATGAATACTCATTTTATGTAAGCCAGATTACTCTGTGATATCGGGACACCTGGCGTTTGGATATTATTATATTGATCCAGGTGTATGTATACTTGTGGGATGATCAAAAACGAATTAGTATTGTGTTTGCCAAAAGGAAGGTGTCCTATCTGCTATCTTAGATCTTCTAAGCCGTGTCAAGGGATAATAGCAAGATATGTTTTCTGCTTATTCAATAGGTATATATTAAATGGCCCTAGAACTTAGGTACAAGTTTGACTTTATGTTAGAAGTAGCATTATTCTGTAGGTTAAAGAGATCTTCATTCTGTATCCTAAAAATGACTTGATTTTCGTCCTAAAAGTAGGTTGTATAAAGAGAGCGACAGTATAAACGGTGTAACCTTAAAATGTTACCATCACGAGTCTGTTTTTAAACGCTAAATCGACAACTTTGCCGCGTCTAAACCTTTTTATATTTTTTCACAATTTCATATTCCAACGCACATGAACTTCAGATTAAGCTAGTCGACGTTTACAGACTTTATATTCAAAGTAAATTCGCTTGGTATTGAATCAAAGAATAAAATCTAGCAACAAGATTACGGTAGCGTTCAATCGGGGTCAGCGGATATTCAGAATCGATGGGTTTACCATCTTGACACTTTCCCGCTATTGCGGATTTACAATTTCTAAGCCTTTATGGTTGTGGCCTTAATCGGCTTGAATTTAACCATTTTGACAAGGTATGAATAAGTGATTGTTATGGCAAATTTTCATCCTTGCTCTCAATCACTGAAACAAACCAACTGATTTCAATTATATTTTATATCATAATATAGTTCCAGCTTGGGTTCACCACGCTAAATTCTGAAAGAATCTTTATAAATTGACAAAAAAACGTCTGTATTTCAAACTAAAAAAATCTTGTTTCAATGACGAAGTCTGAAGAGGAGTTCATGGACATATTTGTGGTCCACATACTTAGATATTTAAAAAGTTTAAAAAGAAAACACATCTATCAAGGCTGAAAAATGGCACGAAGAGAAAAACAACTTAAATTTTTGGAGAAAAAAGAAATAAAGCAACATTTTTCAGAGACAATATATTAAGCCTCAACACCAAGAGGGCTGTAAAACAGAAATTAAATTAATCCAGGGAACAAGAGTATTTAAATGAGGGTGTGTTTCCACTTCCAACTTCCAATCACTAATGCTGTATACAATATTGTCCACAATAGTGTTGTGTATAGACACTATAGTGGTTTGTACAATTGTAAACATACAAGTGAAGAACAAAAATAGCGAAGAGTTCAAAACTTTTACAATTGGTCATCGTTTCAATCCAAGTTTGAAATAAATGTAATTCTTTGTTACACTTACCGAGGATTGATAAAATAACGGAGTCTTTTTGACAAAGCCACAGCGGCAGTCGTGTCGCGATAAAGATGTAGTATAGAACCGCAGATTACACAGAACTCCAGATAATACTCAAATATAGATTCCAAACGGAATTGGCGCCAGCGCCGGTGGTGTGTCTAATATTGGAAACTAAATCAACTGGAATTTCAAGAGCGAGCTTTATCGAAACTCCAATTGATTTCGGATCAGAATTTCTAGCTAGCTCAAAGTACTAATGTGTGCTTCATTGTTAAATATATGGTTGAAATAGATAGGTTTTTTTTTTAACGTTGTAAAATCATCCCATCAATCCTGGATGGGACGGGTAGGACTGTCAGACTTGTACTGACTAAAATCCACGGTGTTGCTTATACAGTCCCTGTATCCTGCCCGGGGTGGTAGGACTCATTTGATGATTTTGCCACGGTAAAATAAGACCTCATGAACATCATTTTTGACAATACAGTATTCAGAGACCTTCCTTTACAGTGTAAACATGAGGAACCCTACTTTCTATAATACTTTTTCCTGAACAATAAATAACATGGCGACATTACGAGTATTTCACGAACATTTGAATCCCAAGGCGAAAGGATTTAGAAACTTTAGTAGCATTTTGTGTAAAGAAACTTTGTGTCAAGAAAGTTCATTTTGTGTAAAGAAGTTTTACAGAACAAAGTAATACATTACGAGTATACACGTATTGTTGAACACTGTGAAACATAACATAAACATGTGTTCACATGTTTTGTAATTAAACTTGGAGTACTTAAACAATACTTAACAACTTGGAGTATCTAAACGTTTATTAGTCTACTCAGTAACTTATTAAGTGATAATTATGTGGACAGAGAAAAAGGCTGGTAAAACGCTCGACTTGCTCGACTTGCCATAGCTAGTAGCTGCCTAGTCTTATGCGAGTTGTGAGCTGGTTCAGTACTGGAATCTTGCAATGCTAGTGCTAAAAGATGAGATTGTGAGTCAAAGTAAATAATGTTTAAGGTACTCGGATGCTGTCTACTGTCTAACTCGCTTGTGGGAGTAACATGTTTTGATACGGCCATACAGTGCGAGTTGATGCACTGCAGCACGTTAGCTTGCACTGTGTACCAGTCATTACAATTTTTTGGCTCTTAAACAACTGGAAGGAATGTGCGAAGGACTTTTCTTAGGAGTGGAACAGTATGGGCTTAATAAAAAAAAAACCGCTATCAATTACAACTTCTGGAAGCTAGAATTAACAGTGGCGACCACCAGAAAAGCACCGAGGCAGCGGAACTCGACGACTTCTGGAAAAAGCAGTAACAATTTGCACATTATTATCCCAAATAGGAAACAAGAAAAGAGGCCTGGATTCGATTAACCCTTTTTCATCTGATTTATTTTTCGGTCTAAAATAATTTAGATTTCAAAGGATTTTTTTACAGCTCGACACAGATGTTAAACGATTGAGTTAAGGCTTTAATTTTACGTCTGAATTAATGGTTAAAACTCTTATTGGTGTAGTAGCTTTTAATTGTGACTTTGCCTGCTTGAAGAACAACCATAGGTACCGGGATAAAAAATATCCTAACACTATAGTCAGCTTCTATCCGCGCGCTTCGCTTTTTCATATCAATTCAATCAGTCGTTACGACGAACACTGTTGCTTTTGAAGTCTTTCGCTTTCTTTTTAAAGCTTTTGTCAAACAGACAGGCGTGACGAATGCGAAACGAGGCGTTTTTATTTGTAATGTATGGAATTGTTTGAGTCCAGTCACATAGAAAAGCGAAAGCGATTCGATAGCGTGACCAAACTATCGGACTGACGTCTCGTATCGGTTCGGGCTTGCCTGTCTGATTGACAAAGGCCTAAATGTTTATATGGGATTTAGACACAGACGCGGTTTCAATTTCCGCACGGAATAAAATATATTTTTTTTTTGTATAATCTACAACTAGTTACTCCGGTTCTGGGTGTCTGTGTATGTGAGTTTAAATGTTTGTTTGCCTGAACAGCTGCTTAACTTGTACAAAGCGCAAGTTCGGTCAAACATGGAGTAATGCTCTCACCTCTGGGACGAGTCTGCCGAATACCAACTCGATGTAATTGAGTCGATTGACAAACGGGCCTAGACGCTAATCGGCAACGACGGCCTGGTCGATTCAAAGCCCCAAGGCCTTGAACATCGACGCCGAGTTGCCAGCCTGTCGGTTTTTTATCGGTTACATTTCGGAGAGTGTGCGATGGAACATACAACGTACGATGCACAACTTGATTCCGCCTGGCCCTTTCCATCATTGGACTACAAAACGTACGACATTAATTGAAATATAAAAAAAATACGTGCGGCACTCGGGGACTGCCGCGGTAAAGCTATTGCATAGCATTTTTTATCAACTTATGCATTTATAATTATTTATTTATTTTATTTATGAAAAAAAAATATCCCCTACCGCGAATATATTTAAAGAGAATATCATCCCATCGTTGTTCTATGAGAAGTTACTCCACTAATTAGGCTATGGTAAACAACTAAAACGTCAAGAAAAAAATTAATTCATTCGATTTTTATTCATTCACGTTGACATGACAGATGTGACAGTGACAGTGTTAGGTTTGTTTTCGTTACGGAATTTCTTGATTCAGTCGCCGCACTGGCAATGCGCCATCGTTACATGGTGGATAAAAGCGTTTTGCCAATACTTTTATTGTGCGCACAGCTTAGGAGTAGAACTCCTTGTCTGTATTTCCTGGCAGCTATAACCTTGGGGTCTTCAAAACAAGAGTGAATTCACTACTTCTGGGCAAGCATGTTTCATCGTCGATCACATTTTCGTTTACCATCAGGCGTGATAGTGGTCAAACTCAAACGCGAAACTATCGTTAATAAAAAAATCTTCTTACATATAGATATCTATATTTATGTGTGGTAGAGACCACACCTCAATAATTGCAATCAATACAGTCTTTTTCTAATAACTATTTCACAGCAACACGAGTACTTACATAAAACGTGTAGGTACGTTGATCGTTAATCGTATTCGAGATAAATTCTACTCGTATTTTACACATGATATTAGTGAAGTGCCTGTCGTGTCAGTGAAGTAACTTAATTGGAAATGGTAACGTTATTTAGTGAATATCAGTTTCCATTACGTTGTACTGAATTGACGATAGTATTGACATGGGTAGTTAATTCTGTGAGTTAACAAAGGACTACTATTTACATTTATAAAAAAAAAAACTACGGTTTGCACTCTGGGAGTGCCGGCAGAAGTGAAAACTTCAATAGTAATAAGCACACACGAACATTCGTGCAAGCGCCCTGCGCTGTCTTACGAATTTTCGATCAGGTCACGTGTCCTGACGCGAGTTTAACATTTTTTACCCATTCCAAAAAAAGTGCACAACGCCGCTAAAGAAGTTTTCACTTCAAAAATGTGCGAAAGCTTATAAACTATTAACGGCACGTTTGGGCAAAAGTCAATTGTTCAACCACTACTGGTTGAGCAATTGACTCTTGCGCTGCGTGTCGTGGATTCGATTCCCACACGAAATAATGTATGATTTACAGGTCTGGGTGTTTGTGAGTTCAAATATTTGTATAAGCACCTACGAAACAAGAGAAATTTCTAGTGAGGGTCAAATTTTTCAACAAAAAAAGAGACAATTTTTTTAGAGTGGGTGTAATATAATAAAAAAAATTATGACTACTGATCATTTTGATTTTACCAGAATTTAATAAGTTTTTTTTGGAAGGCGAGTTCCAAAAAAAAACTTATTAAATTCCTAGTTTCTGTCATCAATCTATATTAGACAACTTTACTTACAGAAGTCGCTTCGAAGTGTCCATTCCTCTCTTATATTTCTCAACATTTCCAAACGAACTTACCTATACGACAGTAGATTAGGAAGGACGTTTACAATCAGGAATGATGATGAAAGTGACAAAGACGTATTGTTTCGTTTGATGGGAAACAGTAAAGTTTCATGGTATATTATATGACATTTGTTTAGTAACTGTGTCATATTAGTAAAGTTGGTGGACGGTGAGCCAGATGTTTGTTGGCATAGTGTAGAGAAGTAAATAGACTAGGAACTACACAGTACTATTATTATTATTATATATTTACATTTTACCATTGTTTAATATTGTGACTTTAAGTGTACTTATGTAACTCGCACATTACTATTTATGAGACTTTTTTTGGGGTACTAAAATAACACTTCAAATGAGTTCTCCCAGCCTGGGTGGAGTGCCGGGGTCGTGGAAAGGTTATTGAAGGACACCGTGGATTTTAGTCAGTACAAGTTTGACAGTAAAGGGTGGGAGGACTCATTCATTTGACGATTTTACCACGCTACAAAAAAAAATACAAAGCCTGGGTGGAGTGAAATGGACTGTGTAACTCATCATGAGTAAAAGTCCAGCCATAAGGGCCACTGTATACTATTAGACAGTCCTACAATATGAGATTTGAAAATTGTCTAAGTGAAAAATGGAAGAAGGAGACATGTTGCGTCAACACGGAATTAATTCAGATAACAGTAGCCGAGGGAGGATGCATTTATAACTCATCACTACTTATACACATAGTATTTAACAGATTTAACTCACCGTACAGAATTTAAATACCTACCAACGAAGTTGTAACAACTGTGAAAAAATTAAATAGCTTTTATTTGTTTTTTCAAGATAATCTTTATTTTTTATTTTTATTTAATCTTAGGTTCGCGTTTGACCGCTATCTCGCTTGATTGTAAGCGAAGATGTGGTCAATCGAGAAATCTGTTTCAAAAGTACCTTTCGGTGGCAATAAACGGTTTGGCTCCGAAAATATCCATACAAGTTTATTAGTGACTACCGTCATGAATAATGCAATGTTTGAACCACTACATAATTGCAGATTTATCCTATACAAGAGTAAATTGAGAACCAGGTATTCAATATATCTGGAGCGTAAAAAAAGTTACTAAACCTGCAAAAGTACTTGCAGAAGATATCAAAAGAAGCTTGGCAATCTTCACAAGATGACTCTAAAAACTAATTAGAGGTTTACACCGCCCTTGGTTGAAAGCTTTTGAATTCAAGAGATAGATAGGTAGGTGTCGAGAGGAATCTTGTTACAAACTTTACATATTTGCCACTTAAATTGTGATTCTTCTGAGAAAATTTTGGTCTTTTTGTACATTTTGTTTGTAATAAGTAACTTTTAAAACAATTCATTCAATTAACCTGGAACTGTCTGTTTGTGTATAGGTTTTATGTTTGTGAACGGACGCATTTTTTTATCGTGGTAAAATCATTAAACGAGTCCTCCTACCGAGGGTAGAACTGTCAGACTTGTACTGACTAAAATCCACGACATGTGTCAGTCGCATTCGTTTCACCGTATGATAAGTACATACGTTTAAAGTGGCTCTACTGCTTCCAATTATGTAGTTCTGAACCAACATCGTGTGTAGTAAAAGAAAAGAGGTAAAATCATGGCCGGAATGAAAGATGGGGCCAATTGAGCTACAGTGTCTTCGCAATCCATCAAAAGTATTGATGTGAAAATGGGATCTAAGTTCTAATAGATGTTCCGCAATTAAGGCTTTCAGATCAACATAATTTGTATTAAACTAACGTATAATAATAAAAAAATAAAACACTCGAAACTAGCATATTCAATTATAGAATGTACAGACAGCAGCACATCAACCTACCTCAATCTGTCAAATTTCTTTAGTAGATTTTCAACCTTATCACAATAACGGAGGGTTAATGTTCGATTGGTAAAATGTGACTGATTCGGGTAGGTAGACCTGCTGGCTTCTGTACCAAAGCCTGTTCTTTGAATCTCATTTTTGGAGATTGTAAAGATTTAAAATTCTCGTGATTTCTATATTTCAAGAGACTGAATAACCAGAACTTTGTGAGATGAAAATAATATTGTCAACGCATAATATTGATAAAAATGTATAAACCATAAATTATTTTAGTATTCATAATAAATAATTCTACTTGCAAAATCCTATCAAAACAATAACAGCAAAACGTTACGCACGTAACCTTTTAAAAGCTTAACTGTGTTAAATAAAAAACAGCTTTTACACTTGGTAATAAAATAAAATGTACCTAATTTATTGTTACATTTCTTTTTTAACCTGTAGCGAGTTCTCGATATGAGCAGCCATTGTATTCAATGCGTCAAATAGAAAGGGAGGTATCGGATTTGTCACAATGGCTTCGTCCCGTTGATTGCAACCCGGTCTCATTGTACGGTTTGCTTCAATAGGTTCAGTAATATCAATAGCCGGCAGACTATCAATTTCTATTAAGCATCATTGGCCTACGTTTCCGAGGGTTGTAAACATGGTTAGATTCTTGATGGACTCTCTGAAATGGCCTTTCAAAGCCAGGCTAAGGCTAAATTTATCAAAAAACTCTAAATAAATAGCGGGTTCAGAGAATATGATATAAGTGATAACCGTTTATTTATTTATGCCTTTAAAACACGTAGCAAAATAGCTGATGATCTTGAAATCGGTTTTGATAAAACATGTCTATAGTAAGACTACACGTTATGACTACTGGGAACGGGTCTAATCTCTAAGCACGAAACCCGTAGTTTCGGCCTTAGTGACAGACGTTTTGACAACGAGCCCGAGCCAAGAATGAATGATATTACGAAATGACAGATAGCTCCTTAAAGTCCGCGCCACCACTCATGACCTGCGGCAAGGGGTATACATTTTTAAATGCAATTTGATGACAATGAAAAATTACTCCAGTCGTGGCGGTATTATCCGTCTGCCATTTGATTTTGACATTAGTTACGTCGTAAGTACATCTGTATCCGTTCCCGTGTTTTCGTTGACGGAGTTAGAAAGTAGCTCAATTTTACCTACGTGATTCGACAAGGTGTTCCATCCTTAAAGCCTTTGTCAAACAGACAGGCGAAAGCGAAGCGTTTCGAAGCGATACTGAACCGAAGCGAGACGTCAGTCCGATAATTCTGTCACGCTATCGGATCGCTTTCGCTTTTATATGTGACTGGATTCAAACAATTCCATACATTACAAATAAAAACGTCACGTTTCGCATTCGCCACGCCTGTTTGTTTGACAAAGGCTTAAGTGTTGACGAAAAATGGCGTCAATAAAACGAGCCATTTTGTATGTGTAGGCAGAGGGTAAACGTGTCGCCTCTTTATAACGAAGAAGGCATTAGTGTTCATGCTAGGCCTGTATTATCAAGATATCGGATTTATCAGCAAAGGCTGTTCGCACGAACAGTACACAAAGGGCATAGGTATGTATAGAACTTGAACATTCTTACACTGTTGAGGTGTTCCTTGTGATTAAATATTCTGCGATATATTTTGTATGAATTCTCGTTGCACTAGGCGACACCTAATGAATACATAAAAAGTAAATTTGAATTGGAATTTAGTAGAATCATAAGATGAATCAATGAAAATAAAGTGTCTTTGACCTCCAGATTATTTATATGTATATACGACTACACGATGCAAGTGTCCATAGTAATAAGAAAAGTACAATATCAAATTATTAGTTAAACTAACCCATGGAATCTAAGAAATGCACACTCACCCAGCCCCCAGAGACGACGCCTATCGAGCATGACTCATGAATTAGAACCATTCTGCTTAACCCTTTTATATAAAACTAAATGATCCGACACTCGTGTCACCATCAGCGAGACACAATTATGTCAGTGACGCAGTTACACGTACTCTGGTTACCTAAGCTATGTCAGTTTGTTTACATCATTCTACAAAATAAACGGCCGAATCGATTTTAGTGGGTAACGTCACTACGTTTCGATGATTTGTCTTGGTCACACAATTGACACAGCCTAGATGTCCTGTCAGAACACAAAATTGAGGTCGGCTAGAATCGGATTACAAAAAGCTTGGCGCCGTACTTTCTTCGCACCCTGTAGATGCGTAATACAGAATGATTGATAGAGACGGATTAGTCGAGTCTAAAATGAAATTACAAAGATTACAATGGTAAGCAAAGATCATTCTTCTTCTCAGCGTGTCAATGGCAATTGAATTTGTTTTTAACCAGAATTGAACCGGTTTTCTGTCTTCAGCAGCTTCTTCGGTTTCTGTAATGAAAAACAACAGAAATTAATATTATGGGACCTTATTGTTTGTGGAACTACTTTTGTACTTTTTTTTTTTTTTTTTTATCGTGGTAAAATCATCAAATGAGTCCTCCCACCCAGGGCAGGGCGGGAGGGACTGTCAGACTTGTACTGACTAAAATCCACGGTGTCCTTCAATAGCCCTTTACGTACTAGGGTCACGGTAATCCCTTGGTCCCGCGACCCCAGCAGGCTTTGGCCCTCTACAGGCCCCGTCACTATGCTGACACTCTTTGAGGCGCGCGTGGAACACAACGCGCCGTCGACCCGGGCATGGTCCATGGTCGGACAGTGAGTCGCCCATTACTCGCTGCCCGCATGCCCGCGCCTACGGTGGCCGGAGATCGTCCTGCGACGTCCGACGCCGTGGGCGTCTACCACTGCGGCTGGGGTGGAGGGAGGACGCCGTCCTCTCCCTCAGGCGGCCCGCCTCCTCCTTCACGAGCATGACTGCTTCGCAGAAGGAGGCGACCGCTTCCCACTCCGTCTCGCCCCGCAGCATGGCCTCGACCAATGCCGGGCGCGAGAGGTCTCCGCCTATCGCCGTCGTGAGGACACGGCGGTGCTCTGCCCAAGCGGGGCAGTCCTGCACCGTATGCTCCACCGTGTCCTCCGGACGATCCTCGCAGAACTACTTTTGTGCCTGAGTAGATTTTCGTTGCTACGGCCAACCTGAGCCTGGAATATATCCAAAGACTTCTAGGTCAGCTATGGCAACTCACGTCCTTTGTCCAGGTGGAAGAAAATGGCAAGATAATTTTGAAATATGTTCTTCAGATAAACCTTACTAAAAGAACAGTGATTGCTACAAGTTTGACGAGGCCCCTATAGAGGGACAAAGCCTGCCGGCTCCATGGGAATGTCTCATCAGGTAACCGTGACCTGGAACGTAAAGGGCTATTGAAGGATCACCGTGAATTTTAGTCAGTACAAGTCCGACAGTCGCTTCTGCCCCTTCTAGGTGGGAGGAGTCATTTGATGATTTTAACAGGGTAAAAAAATGACTACAAGTTTTTATCAGAGCAATATTCTTACAAATACAATATTTTACTAGTTTTTATTAGGAACTAGCTTTTGCCCGCGACTTCGTTCGCGTGGAATAGTGAAAACTATCCTATGTCCTTTCTCAAGTTCCAAACTATGTCTGTACAAAATTTCACACAAATCGGTTCAGTAGTTTCGGCGTGAAGAAAAGACAGACAGACAGACAGAAAGACAGACAGACAGAGTTACTTTCGCATTTATAATATTAGTTTGGATTATTATTTACCCGAAAGCATTATCTGTAATAGGTATCTCTATAATAGGTTATGTATCTATTGTAGCACAACGAGAATAAAAATTAAAATGAATTATTATTGTCATCATAAAAATTTGTGCTTTAAATATATCCGAAAAATTATTAAACGTCGAAATTCTTGCACGTTCAAAGTCACGCTCGCACTTAAAATTAAGAACAAATAGTTACCTACTTTACTCGAAAGGTTTTCTCCGTCTGTTTTCACACAATTTAGCTCTAAACAGGAGTCATAAAGTTGTATAATTATGTGCATATTTAGTTCGCTAAGTGATTTCAAAACCGCTGTTTAATTAGCAATATTGTTGTGGAAACACAGCTCGGAGACGAACGTTGTCTGAATAATCGATTTTAACATAATGCGATTATGATATTGTGTATTGGTATAAACTGGGAGTCATGTTATCATCGTTACGTTACCATATTAACGTGAAATGAGCTTTGATTTTAATTGTTAACTACACAGCTTCTGCCCATGGCTTCGCACGTCCCTCATCGTTTCTCCCCAAAAAAAAAAGATTAAGCCCCTTCGTGCACCAGGACAGTTTCGGGAGGCACTAGTGTAGGGTACCTTCTGCGAAGCAGTAATGCTTAAGAAAGAGAAGGCGGGCCGCGTGAGGGGGAGGACAGCGTCCTCCCTCCACCCCAGCCGCAGTGGTAGCAGTGGTAGACGCCCACGGCGACGGACGTCGGCAGACGATCTCCGGCCACCGAAGGCGCGGGCATGCGGGCACCGAGTAATGGGCAACTCGCTGGCCGACCATGGACCATGCTCGGATCGACGTCGCGTTGTGTTCCACGCGCGCCTCAAAGACTGTTCTTTTTATTTTTGACACTTACCTCTAGAAAAGTGATGGTCACTGTTTGGTGGTCTAGCGCCGGTGTGATTCATCACAGCTTCTTACCAAACGGGGTGAGCATTACTGCAGATATGTACTGTGAAGAACTGAACACAATGATGGAGAAGCTGGCAGATCTCCAACCAGCATTGGTCAATCGCTCGTCTCCGCTGCTCCTGCACAACAACGCGCGACCTCATACTGCACAGCAGACGGTCTCCAAGTTGCAAGAACTGAGGTTGGAAGCTCTCCGTCATCCGCCCTACAGACTGCTACGTTTTCCAGAATTTGGATAACTTCTTGGCGGGAAAAAAATTCAAAACTCGAAAGGCAGTACAAAATGCCTTTGAAGAATTTGTTGCCTCCCGTCCAGCTGATTTCTTTAAGAAGGGCATCAATAAACTGCCACTGCGTTGGCAAAGATGCATTGATTGCATGGGTGATTACTTCTATACAAATAAAAAATACATGAAAAGAAATCGTTTAAATTATTTCAGACAAAACGGCAATATCATAGGTAAAGACCTATTATAATAGAAATATAAAATATTACAATACTGATTTACTAATTAGATATTTTGGTGTACAAGCCCGCAAGGCAATGCTGCGTTGCCTGCAACAAAGCGAAAATAAATCTCTATCGCATGGCCTTGTTTGCACGTCACAAGGGAATCAGGGCGTATAGCAGGCAGCAAGACACGGGCTATTAGCATTTATATTAACCCTTAAGATAACAGGTTTGTGGAAATTAAAGTTAATTAGATTACATCTCCATTCCCTCACGTTGAGTGAACGGTGAAGATTTAGAATTTATTTCGTGCCAAGTTTATTAGGTTATCTTGGGAAAAGGTAAATATAAACAGAGTGTGTTATCTCTTGTCACATAGAATTGCTTTATCTTGATGAACATGTCTTTCCACATATATTTGTGTTAGTGAAAATATTTATTAAAACCCCTGTACAAGTATATACACAACTAGAGAACGACGTTTCGTAATGACTGCATGCTACTGTCACTGCATTGTCTGTGAATACCGTATTATAATAGCAGCCATGTCATTGTATCATCTGAAATGTTTCGAAATTCATATAATAAAATTCATCATTCAAAATGCATCAATCATTATACAGTGGTCAGCTTGTTGCAGTGGTGTATGATGTCTATCTGAGTACCCATAGTACGCCAGAATGAATCTCAAGCTGTTCAATAGCGTTTGCAAATTTTAGGTATTTCTACGTGAGTTTATTTATTTTATATATTACTAAATAAATTTGTTCAAACAAGTTTCGCATCTAATTAGCCTTAAAAAGAGGCAATTATTTAATACAGGGCAAAACAAAAAAGAAATTGACTAGTCAGCAAGATGGTAGCGGAGCTGACGGCCCAATATTTTTACCGGCCACGGTAAGAGCGTTTGTGTTTAATTAACACTCGAAAATCCTTTATTGCCATAACTTATTGAGGTTTTGGTCAGCATTGGATACATAAATTCATAATTGAGATAGAAACAGCTATTTAAAACATATAGCGTAAAGGTAAGCAACAAAAATCGCACGAAAATGCCGCCGAGCGCTCATACAACGACAGCGATAGTTTCTTCAAATACCTAATTTTCAAAACTGCCTCCAACAGCAAGCTCTTAAAAGTCGTATCATTTCATGACTCTTTTTTATTTAATCCCACTGCTGTAAAACTGTTATATCCATGCAGGTAATGCATATAACAGGCAGTATAAAGTAACGACATGGCTTACCTTTCTATATAACCCTCTGAAAGCTCAATGGCTCAGTATTCTACATCTAGGTTAGTGGTCCGAATAGATTGCTTGGACAACTACTAATCTAGATGTACATTAAGCCATAGGGAAATAACTTTGTATATCATATATTTGCAGTTAAATTTTATACGCTCTCAATTCAGGTGGTATCTGAATATTAATAAATAGTTATTGAAATACGGTTGTATTAGTTTAATGCAACATTCGTTTTGGATCTCCAAAGAGGTGAGAAGTAGTGTCTACCAATATAATTGGCACTCACGTGTACGATAAAATATGGGACGACTCTAATGCGTTCAGCTGCATACAACCTACTTCAGGTGACTATCGCAATACAAATCCATAGAGGTTCGTACACAGGCACGCATCAATTGATACCAAAGTCGTAAGGTTTCGGAGACTTGCGTCGCCTAGGGGACGAAGGGGCTAAGATCTGCTGTGTTCGCGGAACCTTCTGAAAAGGACTTTTCGGCCCTGGAACGAAAAGGGCAAATGAAAAAACAGGGTGGGTTTTAGTCAAAAAGAGTCAGACAAAAATAAGGCTACATAATCCTGATTGCTAAACCCTGTAGTGTTGTGGTTCGACTTACACGGGTTCTGGTTAGAATGTAAGCTGTCTTGCCGTCCTGCCTTTAGGAAAAGGCTTCGTTTTTTTCTCTGATGTCATTGTTTATTAAGCTGCCTCTGGGAACCCCAAATCCAGAATAACTCGCGATGTTGTGTGAAGACACATTGGTAAATCATGTCCAAGTGTGAATTCACGATTTTGTGCATGAGAAAAACTCGAAAAGGTATGGCAACTCGTCTCTCATAAATTCAATTTTACCTTTGACTAGACTTCTTGTGCTAGATAATATTAACACGTAGAAATTAACACGTAGAAATTAACACGTAGAGCAAAAACATTGTGCCCATTTGTACGAAATATGTGGACGGCGGAGATTGAAAGGCATAGTTCACGTTTAAATGGAGAAGAAGTACACTAAGATCATTTTAATATATTTTTGAAGTGAAAACTTCTTTAGCGGCGTTGTGCACTTTTTTTGGAATGGGTAAAAAATGTTAAACTCGCGTCAGGACACGTGACCTGATCGAAAATTCGTAAGACGGCGCAGGGCGTTTGCGCGAATGTTCGTGTGTGTTTATTACTATTGAAGTTTTCACTTCTGCCGGCACTCCCAGAGTGCAACCCGTCGTTTTTTAGTATATTTACGGTCGAATCTCGACCACTGAGTGACTTATATGTTTACATTCATAGTATGTAATGTTTTTTTATTAATTCTGTATGTTTCCAATTTCAAATATTAAAAAAAAACTATTTCCATTCTAGTCTATTCTTTCTAAGTTGCAGCTTGACAACATAAGGTATGAACAAATGTAATGATACATTGTCAATTTTAAAACGGGTTCCTATTAACTTAGATGTGGTCTGTGTACCTGGCTTTGTAAAAACATTTCTTACCTTGTGAAAATAGAAATTGTTTTGCTCTTGACCTTTGTTGAAGTAACGGATGTGAGATCCGTTTTAATTACGATCTTTGTGTGAAAATGGTGTTTTGAAGGGTAGTGAACATAAATACGGAAGTACAACATTATTTTTAGTTGAACATGAGATTATGTTGAGTTAAAATAAAGTTAAGTTTAGCTGCTCAAGAAATATCTACAGTTAGATTTTTTAAGCTGTTGCAGTTTGCATCAAAACTAGCCGTGTAACTGAATAACTGCCTCTATGGAAACATTGAAATTGCGAAAAAATTATCAGCTCACTCTATAGTATATATTGTTTTGCGTGGTAAATTGATCAAATGCGTCCTCGAACCCAGGGCAGGGCAGGAGGGACTGTCAGACTTGTACTGAATAAAATCCACGGTGTCCTTCTTAGCCCTTTAGGTTCCGGGGTCACGGTTATTCGTTAGTTTCGAGACCCCGGCAGGCTTTGACCCTCTAAGGGGCCCCGTCAATGTGCTGACAAATATTTTAAACTTATTATTATTTTATTAATTATTTGTTATCCCTCCTACGATGCTTCTAACCATCCTGTCAAAGCCCTCAGCCAAAAAGTTTAAATACTGCGTTCCGTCTGCGCAGGAGTGCCAGATGCTTCTGGGTTAGCTCGCTCCATCTTAGTTCTCATATTTTAATGGTTGACTCGCCGTCCCATCATGGACGATGCCCGGGTAGACGGCGCGTCGTGTTCCAAGCGCGCCTCAAAGAGCTGTCAGCAATCTGACGGGGCCTCCTTAGAGGGCCAAAGCCTGCCGGGGTCGCGGGACTGTCTCATCAGATAACGTGACACTGGAACGAAAAGGGCTGTTGAAGGATCACCGTTGATTTTAGTCAGGTCGAGTCTGACAGTCCCTCCCGTCCCACCCCGGGCGGGAGGACTCATTTGATGATTTTACCACGATAAAAAAAAGCTCTCATATTTGCTTCTGGGCTAGATTTCAAAAGCAAATCCATTTTAAATATTAATAATAATAAATACATTTATTTCTTTCCATCTAAGTCGACCTTGTTCTCGATACCGTTGGGCTACTATTATATTATTAAATGTATTTTTTTTTTCTTTTTGTAAAATATTTAAAAATGTTACTTATAAATATATCTCAGTTAAAATCAACCCGAATAAACACGTGTCCACGTACACGTAACACCTTCATATTACCGGCGTACGAGTATGTAGTAAACTAACTTTATACTGGGAAATGAAATCGAATCGACAATTTTCCACATAGTGAGTTATTACGGTGCTAGCAAAATTCCGTGAAATGATATCGTTCTTTGCGAATTTTAATAGTTTTGCCACTGGCGTTAGTAACAATTTTATGATTAACTAGCAACCCGCCCTGGCTCCGCATGCAATCTGCAATCTTAAATACATATAAACCTTCCTCTTGAATCACTTTATCTATTGAAACAACCCGCATCAAAATCCGTTGCGTAGTTTTAAAGATCTAAGCTTACAAAGGGACAGACAGACAGACAGCGGGGAGCGACTTTGTTTTATACTAGTACCTACTATATAGTGATGAAAGGTCACGCAATAATTTTTATAAAGGTTTTTTTAACCATGTGTGCTGGAGTACGGCCAAGGCTAATAATATAATATAATATAATGATATAGTCTTAGGCTTCCTTAACACTTCAGATCAATCGAGTGACGACCACACACAAGTCTCCAAGATGTTAAATGAAATTATGAAACCAGTATACGAGGAGTTCGGTAAATACGATTGTTTTATTTAATTTAACAGACATATCCACTTGAAAGAGTACGCTAAAAATGACAGATATTTTAACAATATCCATTGGCCGGTTTCCTAAACAAGGTTAAACAAATTTTCAAGAAAAGGCTAATTATAGCAAGTTTAAGAAAGAGGAAAATTGGAACACGATGATACGGCACTTCTTTACTTACTAACGCGATGATCCCTTGGCGGAATACATTAAACGTCAAAATAATACGTAAATTACGTTTCGACAAAAAATAAATACTTATCTGATGTAATTTCTGTGATGGGCAACGTGACAGTGATTAAATTTTATTTACTAGTCCTGTGTCGACAGCTCAGAGTGACACAAGCCTGCCAGGATCACGGGACTACCTTAAAATCGCACAGTGACCCTTGTACGCAAAGAGCATTTGAAGGAACAGGGTGGATTTTAATCAGGAGTCCGATAGTCCCATCCACTTAACCTAGGGCGGAAGTACTTATTTGATGATTTTGCCACTCTAAAAAAGGCACAAGGTTCGGGTTCGATGGCACGGGGCGGAGAAAACGTCCATAACTTTTTTTTTTCGGGACAAACCCACCACACTATTCCCAAACCACTGCAACTCCTGAAAGCCAGAATCAACAGTGGCAAACACCAGTTAAACGCCGAGACAATGAAGCTCAACGTGTCCCGGAGAATGAATTTACCTGTCTTGGATCCTGCAACGAAATTAATCAGCAAAGAATAGTGGAGGAGTAGGAAAAACACGTAGTTTCCACTAACTTCACAACGTCCGTAACTAAGGCCGAAACCACGGGTTTCGTGCTTAGAGATTAGATCCCCATATTCATTAATAGTTACCACGTAACACGGCGACAAACCCCAAAACACTCTAAAAGCGTGAACGTGAAAAGTTTCTTTACGTTTGTTTTACTTTAATAGAGGTCACTTGAGACATCTCACCGTGACTTCTCGCCGTGAGTCTGTATGGGCTATAATTTACACTGCCTTATAACACTAGGTTTTAAGACTGCTTATACTCTCGTTGCTATAAGGTTGTCGTTCGGTTAGTATCATTGGCAAGTCTGCCAAAATTATAATGATCTTTATGGTCTTGTCTGTAAGATTCCTTTTGGATTACAGCTGTCAGAAGCATAATGAGGTGTGCAGTATCCATAAAGTTATGCAATGTAAAGATTTATGATGCTAAGATTAATAATTTAATTAAGTTTGCTTCGTTAGACGCCACTATCATAACGTTATGAAGTGTTAGACACGAGCAGCGTTCCCTTCATTTTCTTGTGCATTATTTGAATTTAAGGCTATGATGGTTTGGTTGGTCGCGGGACTAACGAATTACCGTGACCCCGGTACGTAAAGGGCTATTGAAGGACACCGTGGATTTAAGTCAGTACAAGTCTGACAGTCCCTCCCGCCCTGCCCTGGGTGGGAGGACTCATTTGATGATTTTACCAAGAAAAAAAAAGCTATTTGAATAAGTAACTAACAAAGACAAAACAAAAAAAAGGCCCTAGCGTTGGGTCATTTTGGAAGCGGAGCCCAACATAGCCAGCACAAGAAAAAGAGTAAAGAAGATACTCTTATATTTTGTGAATTATTAGATATTGCCCTTTATAATATAATATTATTTCTGAATAGGGTATTGTTTGTAGT
Source organism: Agrotis puta (assembly GCA_943136025.2). Taxonomy (NCBI): domain Eukaryota; kingdom Metazoa; phylum Arthropoda; class Insecta; order Lepidoptera; family Noctuidae; genus Agrotis; species Agrotis puta. The sequence goes on from OW964168.2 coordinate 6,258,398, forward strand.
GCTAACACAAAGCCTTTGGACGGCATAATTTTGTCGACTAAACTTGATCTACTTTTGTTACTGTTCAAATATTGAGTTTTGGGTATCTGACAATAAATTCTGTGACCTTGCTGGTCGCTTTGTGAGCTTAGCTTTCTATGGATATTTATTTAAGGGTTATTTAGGGTGAGTCACGTCAATCCAGGCTGTGTAATGAAACGCTGAAATAGTCTAGGAAAAGTTCGCAATTTGTGAAACCAAACCGTCAAAATATCGATTTTAACAATGTTCTGACAAAAATAAAGCCGTATAAAATTGAATCTTTACCTGTAAAATGCTGAATTCGCAAAGGTGAGGAGCTCCTAAAGTGGACATAATAAAGCCACAAATCTGGCAATGTCGTAGCACTTTAGTTGGTACAGCGCTCTTTGCCAATAGCCATTATAGAAGCTTACACCTGGAATTTATTTAAATAATAAACCATCGGCAGGTTGTATAATATCAATAACCTGATTTAAAAAGTGTGTCCATGGAGTTTCTTGCTCATTCTTATGCACAATTACCTACTTGAAATACATACTTTGATTTTGAGACATTTGATTTTATGAGTATGTTAAAATGCTTCTTGATTTCTAGTATCATTATTATGGTTTTATGCATCGACTGATAATGCAATATCAATATGCAATATCAATATAATAATTGGAAAGAAACGGACGAAAAATTCCAACAGGGGGGTCCAGAATCATGTCCTGACCCTTGGTATCCGTTTGTGCGTCGATGTCTCTTACACCTTGTTTATAAACATCCGAATTGATTACCTCTTCCTTTTGGAAGTCGGTTAATAAAATGTATACAAACAGAAGAATAAAAGAAGAAGAATAAAAACCGTTCAACCGTGTTAGGACCGTATGTTCTGTGAAAATAACCGTATTTCCATTTCTGATTATTTCTCTTCATAACCCAGTAGATGACAAACAACTATTGATCACTAATTGCTTTCTGGGGCCGACAGAGTCCTAACGTTAAAGTCAGAAAATCAAGTAGTGTGTAATAGGCATGTCACTCTTTATCTGCCCGAATACTAAATTACTTTCGCCAAAGCCGAAATGAGAAACATTAACCTTTCTATGTGTTTGTTGAATACGAGTGTGTGTGTGTTTGGTGGTGTGTGTGTGTGTGTGTGTGTTTACGTCCTAAACGTGTGGACTGATTTAGCAGGTCTTTGTTTGATTTGCTTAAAGAGGTGAAGATTAGCTTCACAAATGTTTATTTAACACGTTTTTGAAAATGTTATTTTGTATAGTTACTGCGCTTGTGGAAGAGGAGTGTTTTGAAATAAGAGTAGACCTCTAGATGCTTGTTATACATATCTTAATTTTCAGTCCTGCAAATTTGCCATATATATGGCATGTTAAATATGTATAGCTTTAAATTCATTGTACAATAATTTTTTGAATAAAAAAAACAATTAGGTACTTACCAGAACTTTATACAGTACCTATAGTTTCTTAATAAAAGCTGAAAAAAATGTGATAATATAAATAAGCTGTGCCAAGGCCAGCCATGTGTTACAGTTGGTAATTATAGTAAAGATTAATAACACAACATACTGCGGTAAATTACATTAAGAAGTTATGACTAAGCTTTTTATAGGCACTGCTTGGAGAACTGCCCATTGTGATAAGGACAAAGCTACAGAATAGGCGAAATGTTGACAGGGAATCCATTTGAATCGGTTCAAAAGAACTTCCTGGTGGTCTACCAGTCTTAAAGCGTGAGTTGTTCCGCTCAGGGAACGAGATAGCGCTAGACGAATTGAATAGCTCTGTCTCTTTCCCACACTGGAACTACTCTGGCTTTAAGACGTCATTGTAGGTCACCTGTCCGTTTAATAGTGTAGTTTACTTCATAAATAAATTGAAAATCTGTTTAGTCCAACAGATTATTGAAAAATAATTAAGACGTTTTTATTTTTATTTTTTTTATAATCAATGAATATTCACAGAGGTAAAACGCTTCAAAATACGGGAGTCGGGGCTTGTGACATAATAACGCCTGTAAAATTATATCGACCGAGTGACGATTTGTGATTTTAGCCGCGCCGTCAATTTTGATTTACGAAAAAAAAAATTTCGGACCCATAATTTTTTTTTGAGTAAAATAGCCTATTGTCTGACGTGGTGTCAAGTCGCTTCACTGGACACTAAACGAGACGTTATGTTTTACTGGATGGACAGATGATTCTAAGTCAAAAATTAAAAATAAATCACCATTCACTCATCTCTTGCTTTTATCTAAAATGATGATAAAGGACATCCGGAAAATATTTCAAATCAAATGATAAGGTATGTTCTGGTAAAGAAAGGTTTGTGGATCCGCAGCAAGATGGATATGGGAAGTGGCGTAACTTTATGAAACGCCTTTTTTACAATGGGGAATAAAACTGACTTATGGACACAATATTTTTCCTTCCATGCCAGACTTACGAAGTTTCATGCAGAATAGGGATATGTTTTAAACTAAGATTAGTAAGAGATTTTTTTTTTTTGCATGTTTGTTTGTTATAAAACCAGATTATTTGCGATTTGTCAGTCAAGCCCTCTTCATCATAAAATACGTTAATTGTGCGCATAGCTAAGGAGTGGAATTATCTGACAGTCAGGGGGTCTAATCTCTAAGCACGAAACCCGTAGTTTCGGCCTTAGTGACAGACGTTTTGACGAGAGCGAACTAAGAATGAATGATATTACGATTTGGCAGATAGCCCTTTAGAGTCCGCTCCTCTACGTGCAATTTGATGTAATGATATAGACACTAGCGCCCAGTCAAAATGACTTCAGTCGTGGCGGTATTATCCGTCCGCAATTTGATTTTGACGTTCGTTACGTTCGTACATCTGTGTTTTCTGGTATCCACAAACTTTGGAATCTTTAAGTCAAAAGTAAATAGGTTACTTCTAGACAAGCGTGCTTCACCGTCGACCACATCATTGCTTATCACCAAGCAAGAGACCTCTCTCTCAAACGCGAGAATATTAATAAAAATATGATTAAAATAGGCCGATATATATTTCCGAACTGCTGGCCGTCCGAAACTGGGGTCAGGTATTTCGTGAAAACAACCTATCTATTTTGATAAATCTATTGCCAATTAGTTTAGAATTAAGTTATTATAGAACCTAGCTAGATTTTCACTACTAAACAATAGAAATAAATACCTTTTATAGCTTAAATAATTACGCAAATTACAAGGGATTACCTAGGCTAGAATTACCAGCACGATATTCAAATTAGAGGAACACGCTTGCAGTTTTCATTCACAGTTTTTTTTTGAATTACCACGAATTGAATAAATTATTCATATTGAAATGATGGTTTTTCCTAGTACCACGTTTTATTTCCCAGCTGGCGGTTTCCGTGCAAATCTGTGCCAAAATGTAAATGAGTTGGTATTAAAATCATAAGCGTTTCAGGCAATGTGGCGTGTGATGCCAAGACGTTCAATCATTGTGCCACTATGTTGATTAAGTTGTACGTCATTATTGTATTCATAAATTTTACGATGGTTGTAGATAGTAGTTCCGAGGTCAAATTACGAGTTTTCACGTATTTTTGACGTAAAGTGAACGAAGACTGTGACGTTAATTTGGAAAAAGTTAGTTTAGTACGTATACTTTTTTTTTAGCGTGGTAAAATCATCACATGAGTACCCAGGGCAGAGCGGGCGTGACTGTCAGACTCGCACTGACTAAAATCCGCGATGTCCTTCAATAGCCCTCTACGTTCCGGAGTCACAGTAATTAGAGAGTCCCGCGACCCCGGCAGCCTTTGGCCCTATAGAGGGGGGCCCAGTCATTTTGCTGACGCTCTTTGAGGCGTGCGTGGAACACAGAGGTGCTTTTTCATTTTCCATACAAATAATGCATACTTTAAGTATGCTGTACGAAAATATACGGAAACCAGGCTTTCATTATGAATTTTTATCTGCCAAACTATCATTGGGCTAAACGCCTGTCAGGGTCGTGGTGCAAGGACAGTCTCATCAGGTAACCGTGACCCTGGAACGTAACGGGCTCTTGAAGGAGCACCGTGGATTTTATTCAATACTAGCTGCTGCCCTCGAGGTCGTCTGCGTGAACGTTGTTACAGAATGCGTTGAAGAAATAAAGGTTCACTGCTCGTTCCTATATAATATGTAGCCTATATGTTGACCCGACTTCTTAATAATATTCGTGCCAAAGAAGTAAATCCATGCAGTACTTTTTGAGTTTATCCCGGACACACTGTATACAGACAAACAGACAAAAACTCTAAAAACTATATTTTTGCCTTCGGTATCGATTGTAGATCCCCAAGTATTCTTTAAAAAAAATATTCAGTCTACAGTTTTGAGTTTCCTACCATTTTATTATATGATACCAGTCTGACAGTCCCTCCCGCCCTGTGTGGAAGTCACTTAGTCACACTATAAAAAAAAAACGACGGGTTGCACTCTGGGAGTGCCGGCAGAAGTGAAAACTTCAATAGTATTAACCCACACGAACATTCGCGCAAGCGCCCTGCGCCGTCTTACGAATTTTCGATCAGGTCACGTGTCCTGACGCGAGTTTAACATTTTTTACCCATTCCAAAAAAAGTGCAATACATCGCTAAAGAAGTTTTCACCTCGAAAAGATACAAATTGTTACCATGTCGTTAGCAATACCTAGATAGAACATATATTATTTTGATAAAGACTTTGATCTAGGTAAAGCAGCTGTCGATAAAATTAATTAGTTTTCCTAACTAGATCATTCCAGTCAGCGAGAACGGACAATTTTACTATTTTAATTGGATTTGCTAGATATAATTATTCTAGTCAGAATCGATCCCTGCATTGGACAAAAAATGGCGGGTCGCGGGGCTATCTTAAAAAGGCACCCCAGCCTTGGAACACACTGGGCAATTGACGGAAATGATTCTGAAAATCTACGCTGAAAAAAAATACCCAGTATGTACCTATAAACAGTTAAACATTTTCATTTGTTCTTCGCGGAATTTAAATTTTCATATTTTATTATTTCGATCAACGCCAACGCTATATTTTTTTAAACACGTGTGTTTTACAAACCAATCTATATATAAGCATAACAAACCAATGTTAATTATAGTATATAACTGATAATACCGTCTGGACAACACAGCGGCTTTGTTTCATTACGCGATTTACCGAGAATCCACGTTCAGATGTGTGGGTTTGATGTAATCTGGTGTGTCTTTGGTAGCCTACCTCTCGATACCTTGATAGTTAGATCGTAACTCAATTCCTTCAATCAGTTTCAGCATGATACCCGGTTTATCATGTCAGTTTAATATTATGCAAGCCACACACGACCCAGTTTACCGTCAAGCAGCGCGCTAGAAGCGGCTTGCAGTAAAGTTGACGGTGTACCTATGTTTAGTAGAAGTAGACTTGTCATGAACACTGATATAGTTACTGCGTGCTGCTAACTTGACGGTAAACTGTATCGTTTACGGCTGGCATTAGATAGCATGTCGTACGTAGCTCACTGTCATCAACTTACCAACATGGTAAATCGGTTAGCGCAATGGCGGTATGATCAACTACTGTACTGCTCGTCACGGGATTGATCCCTACACAGTTGACATTTGTATGGTCTTTATGTAGTTTTTCCGGGTCTATGTTGTTTGGGTATGTGAGTTTAAATATTTGTGAACGCTTCCACAATACAATTGAATTGTTTCTTGTGTTGGGCAAAGTTAAAAAACAACAAACACAGAATACAGTAGACGATTCTTCAATTCCTACAGACAGTAGACAGAGCTTTTAAAATGTCACAAGCTTTACTAATAAAGTTGTAGATAAATGGAAGAATTCTCACTTTTAATTTCGAAAAAATCGGGATGCGCTCGGATACCTTCGCGAAGATACGCTTGCGTTTGCCCACGATGTTCTACGATGTCCTTCTTTCATAGAAACAGGTCATAATTCCTCGTTTGGCCCTCTATGGGGTCCCGTCAGATTGATTCAATTCAAGAAACATTCAGTTGAAAAGTGGATCACTTACTGATATCTGTGCCCACACGCGACCCACACGTATCTCGTTAATAAACGATTTTTTGAAAAAGGGGACAATTTTAGGGAGACGGGGATTAATATATCTCAAAGGGTTTGTGGCATATTGGTTTCGGATTGTTGTTGAGACTTCATAAAGAATCTACCATTTTTTTTTTTATCGTGGTAAAATCATCAAAAGAGTCCTCCCACCCAGGGCAGACCGGGAGGGACTGTCAGACTCGTACTGACTAAAATCCACGGTGTCCTTCAATAGCCCTTTACGTTCCGGGGTCACGGTAATTCGTTCAGTCCCGCGACCAAAGAATCGACCATAGAATGAAAATATCATTCATTGTACAGAACCCCATGTGTGCGAGTTGTATTCGGCCTTGTCTTCTTTATGTGTTCTTTATTCAAAGATATAGATATTTTATTTTCAAATGTGTGCGAGAAATAGTAATGCGAATCGACATTATGAAAATCACAGATTTTCCGCAGATTTGACGCGTCCATTTGGCTTAGAAGTCTGTTAACTTTTCAACATACATATTTGTCTGCATATTTTAGTATTGAAATAAGTCTATTTCTGGAAAATATTCAACACATGTTACTTTATTCTGAAATAGCTGTTGCCCGTGGCTACGCTTGCGCACTCCCCTCAATGTAGCCAATAAGGCTCCAGGGTCCAATCTATCTTTGTATCAAAATTTATCAAACTCGGTTCAGCTGTTTCGACGTGAAAACGGAACATAAAGACATATACACTTTCCCATAGTAGGATAAACATCATATTTTTATTGTTTTATTTCTGATCTATTTCAGTTAGTTAAAAGTTGTAATGACTTATTACTGAGTATTCGATATAACAGTAACATAGTTTGGAAATTAATAATAGAATTTGGCTGTTTGTTCGGCAGTTGGGCATGTCAGAATGGTCAAGTTGTTACGATTGATTTGATTTTAGTTTAGTAATCTAACACGCGAGTGTTGGAAGTCTTGTTCTTCATACTGATTAGGGTGTAAGTTCAATACCCCATTAAAAACCAAAGATTTAGGGGGGTCCACCTCGAACAACGGCACCACAGTAGAGCAATTTTGTAACGTTCACGAGTAAATTATTTCGAAGTTTCAACTAGACTCCGTTCCGAATGTTAGCACTGGTTAACTATAACTTGACGGTTTTTTGAAGTGAAAACTTCTTTAGCGGCGTTGTGCACTTTTTTTGGAATGGGTAAAAATGTCAAACTCGCGTCAGGATACGTGACTTGGTAGAAAATTCGTAAGACGGCGCAGGGCGCTTGCGCGAATGTTCGTGTGTGTTTATTACTATTCAAGTTTTCTCTTCTGCTGGCACTCCCAGAGTGCAACCTGTCGTTTTTTTTACATTGACGACTGTTATCACGACTTGGCTTTAAAGTACTTTTCCACATATTCCGTCTCACCACTAAAAGTGTATCTGCAACTCGACCTCTAAATCTACCTACGTGAAACGTCGTTTTGACGTTGATAGTTTATTAGACAAGTGTTCAAAAGATGTTTAATTTTCCTGTGGTACGACGGTTTGTATTCAAAGATTGGAGGCATTGACATACCGTAAAGCAATGCTTGAAAACTTTTTGACCAAAAAAAAGATTCTTAACATTTACTTTGAATAAAAACCGTCGTTACATTAATATGCACTAGAATGTTAACTTACCTCTTTTTATTTCCAATAACGATTCAGAAGTCGGTAACCCAGTTCCAGTATTTACGACTTTTGGGGTTCGTTTAAATTGAATTTAAACTTTATATTCGGTATAACCATTATCTAATTCGCGTTTAAGGGTTGAGGTTACGTGAAAAGGGTTCTAATCGATAGACACAATTATAAAAGGGTTAGTTAGTTTCGATGTTATCCTAGACTTCTGTGGCTAGTGGCTGACTAAAGCCTCGTATTCATGGTAAACATTTGTTACAACATGGTTGCATAAAACATGTTGCATCGCAACACTTGATCACGCTATGTTGCAGAGTTGACGCCGGAAATTTCTCAGTGGTATGATTTCAGATTCACCATACGACCAGGGGTATGGCCCCTGGTATGGTGGGTCCTCAGTGATATTCAGCAACATAAACATCGACTGGAAGCCGACCACAACATAGTTGGGAAAAGATTAGGTTGATGATGAGATGTTACATATTGGCATGAATTTATTTTAAAACGAAAATCTCTCTGAAAAAATCTTTGAAAATAGCACAAACACGTTATACGTGACGTTAAAAAATCCCAAGTAGTGTAAATGCGGGAGTATTTTTGACGGCGACATTATATTTCCACACGAACGGTAGGTAAGAATGAGGCCAATTTCGTTGTGGATACAAGAGCTTTACGTTGAAGAAACTTCGAAAGCAATTTGGAAGGTAATATTATTGTGGCTATCTATACATTCTGATGATTTTCAACAAGAATTTAATTCCTTGTGTAAATTGTATATTATACAGGAGTGACTATTTGCTAAATGATACATAACAGTCACCTGGGTCAATTTTCTAAGTCAAGTAACTCGCTGAGGTTATTCCGTAGATGGGTCACCATCTATTGTAAATAGGCAGAAGCACTGAGTCATCTCGCCAGACGCATTACTTTGTACCTATAATTTATTTCATCACCACTGCTGTTAAAACGGTGATGGAAAACATCGTGAGAAAGCGACATGTCTTACATAGAACCAAAAAATCGAAGACATGTGACATCTACCAAAACGCACTGGGCAGGTGTGGAGGAATCAGGCCCACTCGCGCTCACAGAGTGGCCCGTGGCCCAGCGGTGGGAACTTTATAAGCTGATGATGGGAAGAACAGAAGTTTGACAGTCAGACTAACACAGGAAGGGCCTCGACTGCCTAATTAGAGGTCAGATAGGCATATAGATAATATCTGATTGGAAGTCTACCCCAACACAAGAAAAAACTTGGCAGTTGATAAGTTTCCACTTATAGATATGAACCTCATCAACCTACCTCAATTTATCTTTATTCTATAAATTTTCAACTTTACACCAAATACTAACAAAGTCCATGTTCGATCGAGAAAACTTTACCGGTACCTATAAAACTAGATACCGCATTAAAATGTAATTTCCGATAAGCTTTTTATCAGTTCACTATGTGACAGATTACTACATTGATAGTAACTACGTTATCAAAATAGTAATAACTAGTTGCTGATACAACTAACATTTTGGGATAAAGCTTTAATCATAGGACAATATTCGATTTGGAATATTAACTAGTTTTGTATATTTGCGTGTTAATATCTAGATTTCATGTGGATATTAGAATAATAGTTCGGTAAACGAATGAGTGCTTTATTTAGATAATTATGGACTTCACATAATCGACACCTGCAAGGAAAAACATCAAAATTCATATTTAAACTAGCTGTTGCCAGTGAAGAATATCCTACGGAATCGAGAGGATTGGTATCCTATGTAGTATCGAGAGCATTATGTATCAGCCGGAGCTCCGGCTCAATACATGGTGAGCGTTGGATAAGTATTTTGTACCCAATTTATCCAGAAATACACTCGATATTATTCTAGACTATAACTTATCTCTGTATTAAATTTTATCCAGATCCGTTCAGCCATTCTGACGTGATTGAGTAACAAGCATACAAAGTCTCACATTAGTAATATTAAAATAAAAGTATATATGGACACGTTGCAGACAATTTTGGATTCTTAAAAAATCTATCTTCAATCCAGCCACAGGCATAGTTGCTCAATTCAAAGCGTATATCTCAATGAATTGGAAAGAGAGTCCACGTCTGTTCCCCACTCTGTTTAATTCAAGTTAGATATTATTGTAGCTTTTTGAACAGAAACAATTCAAAATAAAGAGATTACGATAAAACCCACAAAATAATAATGGTACACAAAAAAGAGTTATTATAGAAAATAAATACTTTTGTGGTAGCTGTATACGAATACGTAATTGAAAATATACTTAGTTTCCATACTAACACACACAAGTTATTTAAATTAAATGCGAAACCGTAAATCCGAATCAAAGCCGTTAAACCAAATATAAAGCTTTACCCCTAGAGCCTATTAAAGTGAAATAGATTTTCTATATAGCCCCTAACGTGTGGTTGCAATGAATCATGATAGATTTTCCCATCATGGGAAATAACCTATGTGGGGTGGATCGACCTGCCCGTGGAATTACATTGGCCCCTTCTGCGAAAAGTTTGTGTTTTAACGTAAATTTTCTGTAATTGCTACAAGTGAAAATGGCATTAGGAGAAAATTTATCGCGAGTTAGTACCATATGATTATGGATAAAATAAAATAAATACATCCTGCATTTAACAGGACAAATGTATCGTAATATCGCAACAGTTTATAAGACGGGGACGCGAGGTATGATGGGAAATCACACACTTAAGGCAAACATAACACAATACTAGCGTAGCGCAACCGCCAACAGGACGCCATTTGTTAATGACCGCTTGCAAATGACGTCCTGATGGCGCTTGCGCTACGTTAGTGTTCTGTTAAGTATGCCTAAAGAGTGTATGTCCCCATTCTACCTCGCGTCCTCTTCTTATACACTGTTCCCCTAGTTACGGTAATTCACGCGATCAAACTGGATAATTACGTATATGCTAAGTAGGCAAGGAATATCAGTTGAGAGTAAAAAAATCACAACCTGTAGAAGTACAAATTATGTTGCCGGCCGATCTTTGAATTATCCTCATCGTGATAATGGCTAGCCATATCGTGATCTAGCGGAACTTCATGATTGCTCAGTAAAAAGTTGAAATTTACCATTGGATCCAAGGAAATAATTGTGACGCAGATAATTGTATGACATACAATTATCTGCGTCACAATTATTCCGGAGAACAAAATGATAACCGTCATTACCATAGTTTTAGTGTTATGTCATATTTGAGGTCTACGGTGCCTAATACATCTACACAATTTTTTTCGTGAATGTCCTGCCTGTATTTAAAAAGTTATAAAATATTGCAATAATATTCATCATCAATTTTCTACCCGAAAAATAATGTATCATAGTATTGGTAAAAAAGTTTCTTCATAAAATATATGCCAAATACTTTTACAATAGGATTCTCGGAAAATAAATAGATAAAATAAATTGTTAACGCTATTACCATTTTGTTCTCGTAATAATACATTTTAATTAATTCATTAAAATGACCTGTAAGATAATTAATTTAATTATGACCCTAGAATAAAAGTTTAAGTTTCTGTTACCTAATTATGCAAATTGAAAATTAACTAGAATAAAATTGCAAATGATCTTGTTTTCCATTAATCTGGCATCCATTTTTCAATGAATATTATTGTAATGTAATATTGCAATATTCATAGGTTCTGGTAATTGCCGCGATTAAAATTGTAAGTGTATATTAATAAACTAAAACAGTACAAGAATTTTAGTATCTTTTTAAATTCGAAATATCTTTAGTTCAAATAACCTTAGTAAAACTTCTTTAAAAGCATTATAAAGCATAAAAAATTAGCTACCATTGTCCTATTTCTCGTTTCTCTACACAAATTAGTTGGCAAGATATAGTCGAAAATCAGTTTTTTATTTTTCCTGAAAAGTAGTGATTTTGCTATTACCATTTTATTCTCCGGGGGTGGCGATGTGTCGTACATACATATAAATATCTGCACGATACGTCGAGCACTTTATTAGTTTGACTGAGTCCATATTCTAAATATTAGGGAATGAAAAACAAACAACATTTTTAATTATATTTTAATTATACCTAAATAAAGTAGGTACAATCAAAAGCAAGTAAACCACACAGAAAGCTTAAAACTGGCGTTCAAAAAGTAATCCCGACAGAAATATTTGAGAGAAAATAATAAAGTTAACTAACTTAACAAAAGGTATACAACTTCGAGGTTAAGGGAGAAGCCACACGGTGCGGTGCGGCACCGCACCGCAAACATTTTGCCGCATCACTGTAAGTACAGATGTGGTTTGCGGCACCGCAATACGGCACCGTTGCGGCGCCGTAGTATGCGGAGTACACCTAGCCAGTCCCAGTGCAAAATGAAAAATGGATCGGAATGGTGTGCCTGCGGTGTGGCGCCGGAACGCACCGTCTGGCATATCATTGATATTTATATGCAGGCTGCCGTAGCGATATCGCACCGGCGCCGCGCCGCGACCGCACCGCACCGCACCGTGTAACTTCTCCTATACTAGCCAACGTTATTATGCGTAGATTTTGTGAAATGTACAAGCCGGCAGAAGTTTGAAAAAAAAAATGGGGAAAAAAATAAAAGAACACAAGGAGGTTCAAAAAAATCAAAGTAAGATTGACAGTGTTCTCTCCTCACGTTTTTATGAGATGTTAAAATTGAGGCAGCGACGAAGTTTTCTTTTGTTTATATTCTCCCTGTACTTGAATATCTCGAGACAATGGAAGCGTTTCATCACTTGAAAGCTTATTCTCGGGAGAGCAGCTGAAACTAATTCTTAGAGTGCAGGTACATAGATACAGCATTAGGGCTTTCTGCGTTCGGTTTATTCGAAAAGGGTTATAAGGGAAAAATATTATTGACAGTATAAGTCGTATATTATGAACTGCGATAGGACAGGTGTGATATTAACTTCAAGGTTTAGTTTGTCGAAAGGTTAGGTAGAGGCATAAGATAATGCAGAGAAATACCTGTTAAGGGCGGTCGCGCATTAGTTCGCGTGTGGCACTCGGGGACTGCCGCGGTAAAGCTATTGCATAGCATTTTTTATCAACTTATGCAATTGTAATTATTTATTTATTTTATTTATGAAAAATAGTTATCGCTTACCGCGAATATTTAACGAGAATATCACCCCATCTTTGCTTTATGGGAAGTTACTCTCTGGGGTCGCGGGACCAAGGGATTACCGTGACCCTAGTACGTAAAGGGCTATTGAAGGACACCGTGGATTTTAGTCAGTACAAGTCTGACAGTCCCTCCCGCCCTGCCCTGGGTGGGAGGACTCATTTGATGATTTTACCACGATAAAAAAAAAAAAAGGTGGTCGCGCATTAGTTTGCATGTGGCACTCGGGGACTGCCGTGGTAAAGCTATTGCATAGCATTTTTTATCAACTTATGCAATTATAATTATTTGTTTATTTCATTTATGAAAAATAATTATCGCTTACCGCGAATATTTAACGAGAATATCATACCATCGTTGCTCTATGGGAAGTTACTCTACTAATTAGGCTATGGTAAGCCACGTGAATTTTTCGTCGGAATCGTTACGGAATTTCTTGATTCGGTCGCCACGCTCAATGCGCGTGATAAAAGCTATGCTATAGCTTAAAAATGTTAACGGCGTTCTACATTAGGTATAAACAGAGCAACTAGTATTCTATTATCCTATCCTATTAATATTATAAACGTGAAAGTTTGTTTGGATGGATGGATGTTTGTAACTCTTTCACGCATAAACCAAGAAACGGATTTGGATAAAATTTGGTACAGACGCCAGCAGTTCAACCTACAAAAATCTGTAAAATTTTGCCAATCGAATATGAACCTTCTTGTTTTGTAATAAAGTTCAAAATCTATTACAGAAAATTGACAGACTGGTAGCTTGATGTTCTGGCGTCTGTACATAGATAGTTTATAACCTGCATTAACACATAGGATAGTTTTTATCCTATTTTATGTCCCCGTGGTATAATTTTCGAATTTCAGCGGATGAAACAGCTGGCATCAGCTAGTACTCGTATTTATAATAATTATGCAAAAGCTGGAAAACTCGAGCTTGTTTAATAGATGAACCCGGAGGGATCGCAAGAGTGGAAACTTAGAAATCAAGATAAAATTAATATAAATTGCATAGAAACTACTCTCAATTTGTTATACATAATTAAATATGTTTGCATTGTTTCTGACTTTGGAAAAAATAAGTTTTCAAAGCAGTAAACAATAATGCGAGACGCGTTTATGATTAGATGTATGAACGTGGACGAGGCGAAAGGAGTTTTTTTTTACGTGGTAAAATCATCCAATGAGTCCTCCCACCCAGGGTAGAGCGGAAGGGATTGTCAGACTCGTACTGACAAAAATCTACGGTGTCCTTCAATAGCCCTTTACGTTCCGGGGTCACGGTAATTCGTACAGTCCCGCGACCGAGGCGAAAGGAGTATGATAAGATTCGTAGTTGGCATCGTCGTTCCATGGAAAAAAATACGTATGGCACTCGGGGACTGCTGCGTTAAAGCTAATGCATAGCAATTAAAAAAAAAACAAGAAAAAATTATCGCCTACCGCGAATATTTAACGACAATAGCATTTATTTAAAATGTTCGTGGTGCACTACTGTAACCACGCAAAACGCATGGATAATTAAATTATAGAGTTATGTAATTTGTAACCTATGTAAGAGACGGGGTAATTAGCATGCGAACCGGGGGGTAAAATGCTTTGCTTATTACTGTGGACGGATGGATGGATGTTTGTTTTTCACAAAAAAATACGTGAATAGACATTGAATAATTACCGAACTATATATATTAACTTATATATACTAAATATATTAAGCGTTGACCTAAGCTAGTAAATACAATGTCTCCGGGTCGACGGTGCGTTGTGTTCCACGCACGCCTCAAAGAGAGTCAGCAGAGTGACGGGGCCCCCCTCTAGAGGGCCAAAGCCTGCCGGGGTCGCGGGACTGTACGATTTACCGTGACCCCGGAACGTAAAGGGCTATTGAACGACACCGTGGATTTTAGTCAGTACGAGTCTGACAGTCCCTCCCGCTCTGCCATGGGTGGGAGGACTCATTTGATTGTTTAACCACCATAAACAAAAAAAGTAAATACAATGTCAAAATATTATTTAGGAATGATTAGGTGACTACTGACGTGCAGTAGGTAACTGCTTCGAGAATTATTTATTTTTTCTAATTAATGAGTAGGTAAAGCCCTAACGGGAACTAACTAGCCTTTGTTGCTTCATTTTTATGGTCATGAAATTATGTCAGTAACGTAGATACGTTATCATATTATGTTATTATAGGCCATTAAAGTATGCCCCTATCACGTTGTAACGATATCTCCTTACTACAAAGTAACGTCTAATGGGAATTAAAGTCTATATTTATTTATATTATTATATTGTCAGCCAATTGCCGTCCACTGCTGAACGTAAGCCTCCTCCAAAGAGTGTCAACCCTCCCGGTTCTGAGAAGTCCGCATCCATCCCCTGTCAGCCACATTTTTCAAATCATTGACCCATCTTGCCGCAGGGCGTCCTACTAGTGTAGGATGTATACCAATTCGCGGTCTCCACTCTATCATATGTCTGCTCCATCGACCGTCTGTCACTTTGCAGACATGGCTGGCCCAATTCCGCTTCAGCATGTTTATTCTACGCTCAGTCGGTTACTTGGTTACTTTGGTTCTCTAGCGAATGACTTCTAAAAGAAACCCCGAGCATTGCTGTCTCCGTTGTACGCTGAACGACCTTGAATTTGTGGACCAGGCCTAGGGTAAGTGTCCACGTTTCGGCTCCGTAAGTCATTACGGGTAGGACACACTGGTTATAAACCCTGGTTTTGAGGGATTGTGGGATCGATGATTCAAAGATATTACGCAGTTTCCCGATAGCACTAGATTAAGACATCGTTAAAGTACATTGTGAACGACAAAAGTCATTAGAAGATTGAACTAATTATAGTTGCTCTTTCAAGTGGTCTAAAAATGAGCGAAAAAGTTTTCCGAGGTGATTTTAATCTGTGTTGTCTTACTGCCTTTTTTTTCCCATCCGTCTCGCCCCCCCAGCATGGCCTCGACCCATGACGGGCGCGAGAGGTCTCCGCCTATGGCCGTCGTGGGGACACGGCGGTGCTCTGCCCAAGCGGGGCAGTCCTGCACCGTATGCTCTACCGTGTCTTCCGGGCGATCTTTGCAGAGGTGACACCCAGACGTTTCTTCCTTCCTCATCAGACACAGGTACCTCCCGAAACATCCGTATCCGGTGAGGACCTGCGTCATGCGGAAGGTCAGGACGCCGTGACGCCTGTCCAGCCACTCCTCAAAGAGGGGTCTTACCGCCGTGATTGCGGCGTGCCCGTTGTCTTACTGCTGGCGAAGGTAAACGTAAACGCGTCAAGTCGTCACGCCACTTTTCGGAATTAACATTAAGCACATTCACGTAATTATATTGTTAGCTGAGTAATTGAGTCCCTGCAAAAATGTATTTAGAGGCAGGTAATGCAATTATTTTCCCTGAATGGGATACTTAACCCCCGAAAAGGGTCTCAGACTTTTGACCCCGTACCGTAGTTATGTTACGTACGTCTGTGCTTTTAGTATTCTTACATTTCATATTAAAGTTACACGACGTTAACTGTGCGCTAATGCCTCATTCATAACCTCAGGCGACGAGATTTGTTCGTTTCGTCGACGCGATTTGCGACGATGTCATTTGTTTTCTTCGCGAGACTAACGCGTCGCGTTGAAAGACACGTTGCGATGACTCGTAGCATGTGCTAAGTTATACGTTTTATCCACAACTATCGTAAGACACTCTATATCGTACACTTTACTTAAATGTCTTTTCAAAGATAATTTACCACTGATTCAGCATCACTATTTTTATCTTATTGCCTTTTATTGATGCTATGATAAGGTTGCTATTTTGTATCCTACACACCGATCAGTTCAGTTGTCATTCTACAGACACGTCCGAAAGCTTTGGTGTGTAGGCTTAATTGAGTTTCTGCCATCGAAAAGTCACATTGTCGTTTAATGTTTATTATTTTTGTCGTTGGTTGAAACTGACACTCGGAAAATAAGTCGACTAGCTCGTGGGCAAGCACTAAAGGTCATTTTGATACGTTACGCGTTAGACGTGCAATCTCGTTGAGAGCCAACACCTTGTCGTGCAGTACAATAAAACTGCGAGCCACTTCGCTGGTCGTCCATTTGTTATTTAACTCGCTGTTTGTCAAGTACGTGCTGTTTGGATTGACGCGAATGAACGGAGAGTATAGAGTAGAATAGGTACTGCATGGGGTTGAGGTGTGAAGTCTTATTTACAATTTCATTGCATTATTTTGTTGACAAATAGATTAATTTTTTTATATAACCTGGCTAACCGTGACCTTTGAACGTAAAGAACTATTGAAGGACACAGTGGATTTTAGTCAGTACGAGTCTGACAGTCAATCGCGTCCTGTCCTAGAGACTCATTTGATGATTTTACCACGATTAAAAAAAAATCTACATTTATTATAAATACAGCACAACAAGTAAGAATTAATCTAAGGAACAAAAAAAAACAAAATTTTTTTTACAGCTTTTTTTTTACGTGGTAAAATCATCACATGAGTCTTCCCAACCAGGGCAGAGCGGGAGGGACTGTCAGACTCTTGTCCTGCCCTGGATGGGAGAACTCAATTGATGATTAAACCACGATAAAAAAAAAGCCTAGTTAATTGAAGTGTATTCCTAATTATTTACGTTTCGATTGATGTTTACTCACATTTCATTGGATTGGATTCTTTGAAAACAGAAACACAATAATTATTATGCACTGGAAAAATATTGTAGTTGAGAACAATTAAATATTCTACCTAGAAATTATAATATGAGGGTACCTCGACTTGAAGTATTTAATCAAATGTTTATTGCTTCCAGGAAATATAGTGAAATAACGTAACGTCTTTTTTGTGTTCCAAATTGATATCGACCTGTAAATATTTTAATTAACAAAGGCTTGTAAGTAATATTCGTTGACAAGGAGACTCAAGTAGTCTCTTTGTCTTCTTAAGTTAATTGAAAATAATTAGTAAGTTGATTGAAACTAATTTATTTCTTCATTTACGTATTTTACTAATACATGGGACACACCTTAGTTACCTAGATAAAGTTGCGTTGGATTAAGTTGGGAACCATTTTTGAGGATATACTTAGTTATATATTCGTATTTTTTTGTGGAATATTTATTTATTTTATTTATTTTCCGCTTTTCTTGAGTTATGACTACCTAAAGATTTGTTTGTGGAAAGTTCTTTAGCCGTGGTTCAATCTCACCACAGCTCAGTATTCCTAAACCACTGCAACTCATAAAAATTGGGATCAACAGATTGGAACAGGGGCGACCACCCGTAAAGCAACGCAATTTAGCGGAAAATTGATTTAACTGTATTTTATTGAACAAGAATCAGAAAAGCATTATAGAGGACTAGTGAAAAGCATAATAATCACTTATATCGTTGTATTCAGTAATTTGGCCCATTATTTCTTTAATGATAGGATCTCTATCTCGCCTGATGGTAAGCGAAGATGTGGTCGACTGTGAAGCACGCTTGCCTAGAAGCTAGAAGTAACCTGTTCACTCTTGACTTGAAGACCCCAAGGTTATAGCTGTCGGGAAATACAGACCCTGACAGGGAATACCACTGCTCACCTCATTTCCTTTTTAATCGTTATTATTAATTTGATTACGGTACTATCGATAGCGGAACTGATTATACTTCCCAAAATAATTTATTAACAGCGAGTTCTATCGACTTAACTAAGCTCTTAGTTTTTGTAAATCGCGTGCAGAACTTTCGCCGTGGCATTTTCAAAACGACTTTTCACAAAGTATACTCAGAAACTCGCATACATACTTACACTTTCGTATACAAGAATTCATTCAAAATGTTTCACCTAAATCTTCACTCAATAATTCTGAATGCTCGCTCCGTGAATATTATTTCACATGATTTCACATCTCGCAATACTTTGGAACGTAAAAATACTTTCAGAAAGGTAAAACGTAAAAACGAATACTAGAGAAAAGCTGATAAATGATGCTGGTCGGTACTTGGTAGTTTCAAGGCATGAACTTTTAAATGGAAACACTTATTAAAAAACGAATCGCCTCCAAAAATCACGAAGTCGGTGGCTTTGTTTTTTTAATTCATTTTTGCATCGACTTCCGAAACATTTTTTTTAGCGTGGTTCAATCATCAAAAGAGCCCTCCCCCCAGAGCAGAGCGCGAGGTACTGTCAGACTCGTACTGACTAAAATCCAAGGTGTCCTTCAGTAGCCCTTTACTTTCCTGGGTCACGGTAATTCGTGAGTCCCGCGACCCCGGCTGACACTCTTTGAGGTGCGAATGGTGCACAACGCGCCGTCGACCCGGGCATGGTTCAAGGTCTGACAGCGAGTCGCATATTACTCGTCGCCCGAATGCCCGCGTCTACGGTGGCTGGAGATCGTCTGGCGACGTCCGTCGCCGTGGGCGTCTACCACTGGGGCTGGGGTGGAGGAAGGATGATGTCCTCTACCTCACGCGGCGCGCCGCGCGACTGTACTCCGTCTTGACCCGCAGCATGGCTTCGACCAATGCTGGGCGCGAGAGGTCTCCGCTTTGACTTCCAAAACATAAGTTATTTTACCCTTTTTAGTTCAAAATAATGATTAACCGAAATTCTTGTTAAATGTAATCCGTAGTACCGGTTACGACATCGCCCAAATACACAATAAGAAATACTCATGAAATAAAAAGTACTGAACCAAACAGAAATAAATTTTTGATGCGACAGATACCTATAAGTACTACAACGAACAAAAAAAAACATCATCATCAAAAAAAAAAGAATCATCATAATCGGTTCACACAATCGTAACTTACGAGGAAAAAAACAAAAAAAAAATACAGTCAAAATTTTAGGTGCTCTGAGAAGAACTCCTATTTGAACTCATCCCTCGGTTCATCAACTATGTGGTGAAGTTTTAAACGAGCTCCCATTATAATTGAACGCGTGCTGTTGACAGTAGTAGTTCACATATCTGGAGCCGATCCTGGGCGTAACCAACTAACCAGGTCATATTGAACAACGTATTTCAATTCAGTAGGATGCGAATTAGGCGCTGTGCAAACGTAGACACTTTGATGCCGACACTAAACACCATCACAGGGAACCGTAGTTCATGTGTTAAATGGAAGCAACTGGATACAAAAAAATTATGTTCAGGGAGTGGATGAGTTCACACTGGTTCTATAGAAATCAAATATTCATCGGTAGTTTGTATCTGGTCTAATCTCTAAGCACGAAACCTGTAGTTTCGGCCGTATAATCCAAACGCCCGTAACTAATACGGGCGTTATGATCTACCACTGCCACACTTACCACTCATCACGTGCGGAAAATTCGTGGTACTACATTTTTTAAAATGCAATTTAATGTAATGACATAGTCACTAGCGCCGCGTCAAAAGAACTTCAGTCATTGCGATATTAACCGTCCACAAATTTGATTTTGACGTAAGTTACGTTCGTACATCCGTATCCGTACCCGTGTCTTCGTTCACGGACTAAAGACACAAAACAAAGACACGACGCAAGACACAAAAGTGTTCCACGTTTGCGCCCTGCCTAAAGAGATTGAACACAAACATTGCATGTCATCGTCAATCATAATTACAATAAGCCGGTAAATGTCCACATGGACAAAATGGCGGTCTTGGGAGATTAATCCTTGGTCATCATTTGGGTTTATATGTATGTTATGAAAGCGGTAAACAAAATTTTTTTTTTTGGTGTAAATTCCGTTCCTACTGGAAATTTATAGGTGAGGACTGCCTTCACATTCATCATTGACATCATCACTGGATGATGATGAAGATTTGTGTGAAAGATTTACTAATGTAGACCATTAAACTGAAACAAATTAAAACTTCAACACCTGATGTTGGATAGATAACGTAGTTCAACTACAATACAGTTATGTAAAATACTCACGTGGAATCGTGTATTTACGTCGAAAGTCGTGCATTTCTTTGAAACTCTGACAGTAACCAATGTCGACCAATTTGCGTGATGACTGGCCATTATGCGAACAAGTAGCAGCTTATTAGACGAGACATAAAGTAATGGTCTCTACAGCATCTTCGTGTATCTGACCATGAATATTCTATTTTAGTGGCTTTTGGTACATTCTGACTGAATAATTTTTTAAACTAACTGGTAGCCTAGATAACCTACATTGCTTTATAGGTTACAGAGAGGTCGCAACTACTAAGCACGAGCTGCTGAGTTTGATTCCCAAGTCGGCAATCTGGCGAAGTGTTGGTGTACTATAGGTATTCATCTGCCTTACCATTTAGGGTTTACAGATGTATGTAGCTCGCCGTTCAATCAAAGACCTAAGGCCGTATTATAACGTCTTAAACGACGACAGACGACGTCCTGAACGAGGTGGCGCTAGATGACATGTATAGCTCTGTCTCTTTCACTCACTGGAACAAGTCTGGTTTTAAGACGTCATAATACGATCGCTGGCCCGCGTATACGGCGTGTCGAGTTGCACGCGTGTCTCAAGGAGCTGTCAGCAAACTGACTTCTTCATACTCTCTTTATGGCCAATTGCCTGTCAAGGTTGCAGGACTGTCGTTAAATGCACCAAATTGATTTACAGTCAATCATGTCTGTCCGGTGATTTTCCAACCAAAAAAAAAGGAATTAAGTAAATGTGTTTGTATAACATTGTGCCTTTATTTCCCGCAGCTTACCCTAGATAGTCCACACGCATTTTGGCTACTGTGTACACATTATGTTCCTCATTGTTTCCGGACTTTTAGGGACAATTCGTGCAAACACTCAGTAACACAGTACTAGCCTGTACCAAGAATTAATTTCTGCTTTCTTTCCGACTAAAAAAGTGTGAGAGTCTTGATACTCGGAATTACCGTTGTGCTAAAAAGAATGCATAATATTATCCAACCTTTACGCGAGAATGAAATAGTACATTGTTCACCGAGAGGAGAAAGTGAACGATTACCGTCGAGGGTGTCGTTTGAATCCCGAGCCGTAGGCGAGGGCTTTAAGACACCCGAGATCGGGAATCGCACTTTCTCTCGAGTGATACATAGTGCTTTATACTACACCTTTGTGGAAAGTACCTTGATACGGGGAGAAAATCTGAGCGGGAGAGAAAGGGTTTTTTCCTCGCATATTTGTTCGATATGCAATGACGTACTTTCTACCGTAAATTTGATAAAGTATCAAGGTATTTTCCACGCAGGTGTAGTATAAAGATGTACTAAACCCAGAAACCTAATTTTTTTTATTTGCTGAAAATATTGAATTACGAAGTAAAAGTTATTGAAATCTGAAACTTCGTTGTATTTTTACTCTTGCCGCTTTTGTATTTTACGATATTATATTTCTATAATTCAATCCAGTTAATAAACTTTTCTTTAGTTGTTAATTAAGTTTTTGAATCTGTTAACAAAAGCAATAAATAAATTGAAATTATGGCAACCATCTGTCGAAAATGTTCACTTAGCTGTTTACATTTTTTATCAGTTATAATAACATGTGTAAAGTTGAAAACAATTATGAAAACCTTAATCAAATACCAAACAGGAAACCTCCAAATGATGATTATCATTGTTAATTATTACAACTAAGTAGATAATTATCTAAAAAAAATAGACCCCTGTTTTTTTATTACACTTCTAACCTTTGTGTACCAAAACATTATAATTATGTATCCTCTAAATCATGAGACCTATTGCCATAACCACACGCGAAGACCCTTTTCCGTAAATAATCCACAGTTCATTTAAGCAGTTTCCACAAGAAATTGACCACCTGCTGTGTCTTAACTTATTATCTTTCTCTCTGTTATGTGCTGTATTAAATGACAACTTGTACAATATTTACGCGGTATACGAGTAGTAGCAACTCCCGCGTGTTGTTTACTTCTATCAATTTTCCCATTTGACGTTTCGAGGAATTTTCTTATTGTTATTTTATTGACATAAGTAACAACATTGCATCTACGAGAATCTTCTAAGGCTCGCTGCACACGGTGCGTAATATTAAGCCCCCGCACCCTGTGAATGGCAATAGCATGGCACAGGGCGCGGGTGCGGCCTTTGATATTTAACCGACTTCAAAAAGAGGAAGAGGTTTTCAATTCGACTGTATTTTTTTGTTTGTCACCTCACTACTTACGACTGGGTGAAGCGATTTTCATGATTCGTTTTTGTTCGATGCAGTATACTCGTATCTATCACCTGTCCTCATGAAAATTTCTTTCAGTTTGGTTCAGTAGTACGGTTCGGTACTACGGTTTACGTATTTGACAAGAATTTGGGTTGAATATTCGAACTAAAAAGGGTACAATAAAAGAATTTACCAGAAAAAAAATACGTGTGGCACTCGGGAACTACCGCGATAAAGCTATTGCATAGTATTTTTTATCAAGTTATGCAATTATTATTATTTATTTATGAACCTACCGCGAATATTTATCGACAATTTCATACCATCGTTGCTCTATTGGAAGTTACTCTACTAATTAGGCTAGGGTCAGCCACGTCAATCAAGGGAAACGTCAAGAAAAATAATCATTCTTTCAAATTTTATTCATTTACGTTGATATAACAGATGTGACAGTGACAGTGTTAGGTTTATTTTCGTTATGGAATTTATTGATTCGGTCGCCGGGCCCAAAGCTCTCGATAAAAGCTATGCAATACTTAAAAAAAGAAACCGCGTTCAAAAACTACTACAATAAAGTGTAAAATAACTTATCTTTCAGAAGTCATGGCATTCATTCAGTCGTGTCATTGTTTTTTAATTCATAGAGGAGACGCCTGATATAGCAATGAGCCAGCATTCAGTATTCAAGTAAATATAACACAAAGCTGTCATTACATTTCGGATGTGTCGTAATTAGTAAAGGAAATGTGGGACGTTTAATTTATAATTAAAACGCGTTGGTATTCAAAAAGTAATTATTTTTGTTGTCTTTTAAGCTGCTTACCGTTCTTTCCGCTACCTGGATTTTAAGTGTTCATTTAATTTGTTGACAAAAAAGCACGTAAGCATGGAGGCTTGTAGCTGGTTAGTTTGTACCTACACTCATATACATATACAGGGTTATATGCTTCGCTGAATAACGTGCTGATGATTAGGTAATACAAACAAGCGAGAACATAAAATAAAAAATAAAATATATTTTAATAGCAATACAATAACATGGTACCAATACTATGTTAAAGAATACCAAATTATTTGAGTTGTAGGTACATTATTTATATACTTCTACTCGTTATTTTTCGATTTCAAGCTTGTAAATATAAAGAAACCATTTACATACGTAACAAGCATTCGTTAGTCTGGTACGAGCACATTTAAAGGTACATTAGGTACCTACAATCCCAAGATACTATTTTAAAGGGTTGGCATACAAGTTTCGTTAAAATGAAACCTTTATTTCGTTGGGAAATCTTCAAAATTGTCCTGCTCGGGGTGGAGCGCACAAGTCAGACGAGGCCCTATAGCCAAACGGCAAAAAAAAGTTTTAACTTAATACCCAAGCTGATAAAGTTGAAAATCTATTAAATACTCGTACTGCTGAGCGATAGCGAACAGAACGAACGAAAACGCTCTGTTATTATTAACACATTTTCAACTTTATGTGCTGTGGTTATAAAGTTGAAAATATACTAGATACTACTGAGCGTTTACATTTATCGCTTACCTTAAGGATGGCGCACTAAATATTGTGTCCTGTGTGACCTGTCGAAAGTTCACAGGAACTGTCGGACGCTTCCTTAGGTACCAAACTCGTAGCCAAATCCTGAGCCGACTCGATTTATATTGCCATCACAAGTTACACTAAGAAAAAGAATGTACTCGTAGTTAGATACCAAATCAGTATTTTTTTAAAACGTTGCCCCACACTAGATTTTTTTCCTGTATCGTGGGTGCGTTTACAAATATAGAAAGTCACATTTACAAACACCCAGATCTTGAACAACTTCTTGTAAGTTATACACCTATTTTTATTTTTATACATTGCCCCACACTATATATCTTGTGTCGTGGGTGCGTTTACAAACATATAAACTCACATACACAAATGCCCAGACAGGAAACAACTACTTGTAGATCATACAAATATTTGCTCCGTGCGGGAATCGAACCCCCGACACTCACAGTCAATCGCTCAGCCACTGCGCTAACCGTGCCGTCAATTCAGTTTTATTTCTATTTCAAAATCATTTTCTCATCGTGATGTGTGTCTGACGGACGTACCTTTTTCCTTAGATCCTCCAGTAAACAGGAGGTTAATGAGAAAACTTAGAGCAAGGCCAGACTAGATGTAGTCGCGCGGCGTCAAACAGCGTCCGGTGTGAAATAGCGTGCGACACGCCACGCTGTATCTATGATCTTTAATGTTTAAACTTTCACTTTTATAGCTTTTTGCGGCGCATATGTCGATAAGACACGAGCTGAGACGCCGTTATTCGAGAAACTCTTGATTAAGTTGATTTTATGCAACGATATCAAAAATATATCTTATCCCTGACAGAAATTCAAAAGTGTTGTTAGAAATAATATCTCACTAAATAATACTTTCTTAGCAAAGGAAAGAAAAAAAGAAAGGTTTTGTTAAAATACTTTTTTTATTTTTTGAAAACGTGTAATAATAAATTACATTTTGTATTAAATTTTGCTCTTTCAAAAGGTCTTCTTCGTTCTTTGCATAAAATAGTTTTACAAATGTTTAGCAAAATTAATCTTTATCAACATTATTGAGCGCTAAAAATTGTCGTGGCTATCGTGTGAAAGCTCTCTCATTTTGGTTTTGTTTTTGCATGAATTGGATCTGCATTTAATAAAATGAACGAACCGGAGATGTTTTCAGAAAGGGGAGAAGTCTGTTCCTCTAGTTCACTATTAGCATCTTACGCCTAATTTCAATGGAACTGAAATCTAGGTTTCCTTCAGTAATTCTGGTTATCATTTCATTTTTTATCGCTTACCGTTTGGTCATAGGACCTATTGTCACAGCTACGCAATATAGCAGTGGTGCTGCTCTACCTAGGATGAGTCCCCTTAAGTTAACAATCCGAATTACGACACTATTCCCAAAAAACATGCCCTATACAAGGAATAATTCCTATTTGAGAAGTGAAATACTAAATTCGGATTATCGGGAAATAACTTCCTTACTGTTGGGATACACATCAAAGATGTATCCGAATTTTCGATTACAGATAATAGCGAATTCCTCACAATATTTTCTTGTATATTGACGCATATTTTAGACCAGAATATTTCCTATACTTTGTAGATTCGAGATTCGTAAATTGGGCTCTAACAATAGTTTTAGGACCGACTCACGAACGAATCTTTTCCTACCAAACTAGCCAGACACGGTTTATGTATGGGCACGAAGTTTACGAGGTACCCTTTTAAAAAATTTAATGCTCTCCGAGTCCATAAAGTACTTTCTGGAAACCCTTTATGTGTGTGACGTTGGTTGGCTATATCCGGGGTTCGACCATAGTGAAATGTGTTAATGTGTTTTTTTATGTGTATGTACTTCCAAGCTTATCTAGGACGTCTCTCACATGGTCGCGGGACTGTACGAATAACCGTGACCCCGGAACGTAAAGGGCTATTGAAGGATACCGTGGATTTTAGTCAGTACGAGTCTGACAGTCCCTCCCGCTGTGCCCTGGGTTGGAGGACTCATTTGATGATTTTACCACGATAAAAAAAAATGTTCATCTCTCACTTCGTCGGTGAAGGAAAACACTGTAAAGAAACCTGGACTTATATAATCCAGTCTTAAGCCGACTCTGTGTAGCAAAGGAATTATTTCGAGTATAGAGAAACTTTTTTTTAATGCAATGGATTCATGAAGACGAAAATGTTCGGAAAAGGAGGCGCGGAGTCTTAGAAGTTTACTTTGCTTGGGAAGACTTCGGAGGCAGTTGCCCAACAGCAGGACAGCAACGCTATAAACAAATAAAACATTATTTTAAAGAAATTTAAAATAATAAACAATGTGCATCCATTAGAACAGTGTTTTTTTTGGATTTCCAGTATGTACACTAATATAATATTATTAATACATGATGCAAAATATTGGTCCGTTTTTACAAAAATTACGCGGACGGAGGAGGTTTGAAAAGCACAATCAAAATTTATGAGGAAAAAGAGAGTGTGGATGAAGCGTTATTTTAACAAGCTTTTAAATAAAAGCTTGTAAAAATAACGCTATATCGCGTGACGACGCCTGCCGGGGTCGCGGGGCTTTTCCATTACCGTGACCCCGGTACGTAAAGGGCTAGTGAAGGACACTGTGGATTTTAGTCAGTACAAGTCTGACAGTCCCTCCCGCCCTGCCCTGGGTTACTCATTTGATGATTTTACCACGATAAAAAAAAAAAAATATCGCGTGACAATGCAATATTATGATGACATGGAGCTGATCTGATATTGGAACTGGAAGGTGACCATAGGTGACTCTGTAATAAAACGCCGCAAAACCATCGAGTTTAGACTCGTTTTTATTCGTCTTATTTTGTGTATCGTGTTTTTTTAACAGTAAAAGCTTAAAATGGTTTAAAAAAATCAGATACTTGTTTCACATAAAATGCCTTATTAATACATTGAATTAGTAGAAATACAACGTTAAACACACTAGGCAATTAGGTCCTTGCTTAACGTTCCCACTTCGAATCATAAATGAATTATTATGGTCGATTTTCGGGAAAATAATAAAACGGTCTTAGTTAAATCAAGGGAGGCAATGAAAATTTAAAAATGCAAGAATCGCTCTGTAAAATACTGCAGAAGAATGAAAACTGACTTCAAAGATATTTTTTTTGCATAAGCTATGAGCGACCTCATTAACCCAATTAGTGGCGATACCCAAGTGGAGAACCCAACCGTATATCGATCGTGTTATCAAAAATGATTAAAATCTGACGGCAAAATTACCTCGTCCAAAAACTCTAGGGTTGAAAATAGATAAATTGTATTGTAAAAATTTGAAACAAGTAATACATTCTACGCCGCAAGTGCAGAATCCCTTACTTAGTTACAACTACAGACACACATCAAAAAAGTTAATAAGCTAGCATAGGTAAGATGATAAAAAATATTAAAAGAAGAAGAAATCATAATTTATTATAACCGTAACAAAAAAAAAAACGTTTTTTTCAAAGCGATCGCAAGCTTATTTTGATGTGTGTATATTGGAATTTATACTTTAAAAGTTTCTAGAAACCTGCCTACGTATTTAGTCTTCGTACTTTGCCCTCATTCGAGATAAGCCTTAATAAATGACTCGTTTAAAAAACCCCTCTGTGAGTACCTGCCTTTGTGTGATCGTGGCAATTTTAAACTCTCATCACTCACGGCCTGAAAGTTATTACCCTTAATGACAACAATCATAAACTTAGGCGTTTACGTTAAGAGAAGTAAGTATACGGACTACTGGGCAAACGCAAAACTTCTGTAATAATAACTTTACTTTGTGCGACACTGAGGCACTGGCACGAACGTGCGCTCTCATCCTAAGATCTATCTCTAGAGATGGTTGAAAAACCATCTAGAGATAGATATAAGGATCAAGATGTCTGACGATCGTGGTCAGCTTCGAGAGTTGCATTTGGAGCGGATGGTGATGAGTTTATGTTCAGCGCATCAAAGGAGATCGCCAGACATCCATACATCATTGGGCCAAATGTGAACAGTAATCATTTATGTATTATTTAATAGATAAAACACATCCATATTCATACCATAAAGATTTTTTTTTTAATTCTATGGGAATTAGGAATTAAATATAATATTAAGTTTTTGGGTCAATATTGTATTATGCGGCAGATGGTAAGAATTGTACCTGTATTGTAAATACCATAATCAAATAAACACATTGATTTAATTGTTTGAAAACATATTTATGTGTTACTATTAGCATATTATTGCATAGCACAAAAAATAGCAGAAATCGAATAAGCACATCCGTAAGCGCACGAGTACGAAAACGTATGATAGGAGTGACGTGACAGTGACATTTTGACAAACATCGATATTTTTTCGTTCTGAAACAGTAACCCGATACACGATTTTGAACGATGTTATTGTTATATAAATAAAAAACTATAACTAAAACAATAATAATTTCATCAAATGTCTTTTTTCTTTCCTAAATGATTATAATGTTCATGACCAATGCTAAAACAAAACAGATATAGTTTTTTTAGTAACTTCTTTAGAATCACTAAGTTTTAGAACGAACTTAAAATGACCTGACGGCTTGTTTACGAAGCTAGTTTTAGAACTACATCCAATTGAAAACCATATTTCAAATTATAATTTTTAGCTCATTCCGGTAGAAAGTTATAATTGTTACATGTTATTTTTAATCAGTAAAAAATCTAGTATTTTTTTATATAAATATCGTTTCTGTACATACTTTGGCCCAATACTGGCTATCTCCTTTAGAGGACTATGATTCCATCACCTGGTCAGTCCACTAAGATTGTTTATCGAATGACTAGTTCATTGATGGCCGAAATAAGAGAGAATACGTTGTTGCCATTTTGTTTTCTATAATTTCACAAGCTAATTATTTTGTCTACGGAAATATTACATTAGCCTTCGTCTGACTAGAGAAGAAATGGGAATAAGAAAACACGAAACTTGCAATCGAGAGGATTCAAATTGTCAAGTACGAGTTCGTGGAATCCTGTTGTGAGTGTGCAAAAAAAATGTGTGTCATAATAGCGACTCCACAAAACTTAGTGATACTGTGAGCGTGTTTTGATTTCAGTGTCGAGTTCTAGTAGTGGTGCGCGTAGCAAGAGATAAAAGAGGGTACACAGATTTCTCTGCTCCTAAACATTTGTTTTGTTTTTTGTTTTATTTTCCGTCCACCCGCATTTTCCAGTCAATCCGCCATCATGGCGCTTGTAACAGCGTCGAAATATCGAGAGCTCAAAATAATAAACAAACACGGAAGATATCCCGTAAGTGACAGTATAGTACCTATCTGTATGTGATAGTAAAGTTATTGAGTATTTTAAATTTATGTATTTCATTTAAAATCGATATATTTACGTTCAGAACCGCGTACTCGTAGTAACGCCTCAATTTTCTAAAATTCTACCACACGGTAAAAATTGATTTTCCACTTTGTTTGTTGTTAAAGTTTGATGGGTCAAAAGTAGTTCAGTGTGTCAATTTAGTTTGAAGTTTTGACCTTCGTACATTGATTGGAACTTTATATACCTGGAAAATGTATGAGTATATTGAATCTTTTCTGAATAAACAGTCTGTAAACGTTTATTCAAGGTCAGCGAAAACATGCCTACGATTTCTTAGCCAAGTTTCGTAAATGCGAACATTTTGATAGCCGAATTTGATTCTGGCTGACTGTGACAATCACGGGTCTTATCACAAAGGTTATGTATACTAAAACCTTGCAGCCATCTACGGTCAGACTTGTCTTGGAGTAAAATTGTCAGATAGATCAGCATAAACTTGATGTTGAAGTTCCCGGATGAAAGCGATGAGGAGTAATTTGAAGCTTATAGTGTTCTGTAGTCTTTGTTGTATTATACGTATTTAGTTTATTTATAATTTCATCTAAACTAAAATAAACTAAAAACTATGAATTAAATATTCATAATTATATTTAGTTTCATGTTGAATTTATGTTAAATTGAGTTTATAAATGGGTGTAAGAGAGTAAAAAAAACTTTTCATCTATTATACACCATCTTGGAGTGGAGCATCATAAACATTAGATTTCCTCATAATAATTTAGCAAAGTCTTTGGTTCATCAATTAGTGGATTTACTTACATAGATCACATAAATGATGGAAGACATAAATTAACTGTCTAGTAACATTTCTTCATCACTGTCGGTCGTAAACAGAGTGTTGCGTCATAATTAGTAACAATGTGGCCAGATCTACCTTTTACAGTGATTGTAACTACAAAACACGTAATTAATAGAAGTCAGAAGAAGTTTTTTGATAGGAGAAAACCGTATTTTTGAGACTTTTTAGACAACTTTTAGAATGCTAACGAGTTACGAGTTTCTATTTTATTATTTATCATCTGTCGCGGGACTGTCTCATCACCTGATGCGAAACCGCGGGCCTGTAACGTAAAGGGCTATAGAAGGATCACCGTGGATTTTAGTCAGTACAAGTCTGACAGTCCCTCATTCCTCGTCCCTCGTTCCTCGACAGGAGCTCGTGGCTAAATAAATACAGCCGCACAGGCCGATCTTCCGGGTTAAGCCGCGCTTGCCGAGGTTGGTCTGTGGATGGGTGACCATCTGTCATAGCGAGTTTCCTCCGTGCCTCGGAAAGCACGTAAAGCCGTTGGTCCCGGCTGTCATTTGTAGATATTTGACAATCGTTACTGTTAGTCAGAAGCTCTAAATTCTGACAACCAGTCTTATCATATTACCCAGTTACTGGGTTGAGAAGGTCCGACAGGCAGTCGCTCCATGTAAAATACTGATGTCCAGCTGCATCTGGTGTGACTGGAAGCCGACCCCAATATAGTTGGGAAAAGGCTAGGCATTTGATGAAGTCTGACAGTCCCTCCCGTTCCGTCCTGGGCGGGGACTCATTTATATATTTATTTGGCTCACCAACAATTGAGTACACTCAAACAATTATGGGTTACATTGAATTAATTCGGGTCTAGTGTATCAATCTCTTACAGGTAAGTACACCATGCATTCTATATTGATCAAACGTATGGAAGCTACTTCACTATAGGAGTTTTTTTTTTAAAGAGAAATTACATTCGATGGCTATGCTGCGGAGGTAAGCGACTCTATACATAATTATGTATCAATTTGATATAAAAGCGAGTGGATTTTCAGTGATAGGCGTATACATACCGTATGTTATTTACTCGTATACGTACCATTCACTTGTTTCTTTGTTTTCCACTTAAACGAAAAAGCTTTACGAAATTCATATGTCATCTTGTTTACCCGTTTTGAGTAACATAACGTTTGAAGTGTATTTTTAGATTTTTATTTGGAAAATAGCTACTTTCCTAAAAAAATAATAAACCCTTGTTACCTATGTATATGCTTTGACATATTTAGAGTTTGCTGCCCTTTGCAGGTGTCACAAAATAATAAAGTTTTCTTTCAAATAGGCTCAACTTGCCCGTTGGATCTTACTCCTGATTGCCGAAGTCTATCGACTCGCCCTTGAATTTAAGATATCCTAAAATGCCCCCAATTATTGTTAACCTCTCGGGCGTTCTTACGTTTTGCGTCTTACGTACACCCGGGTGTACATAAGCGAAAACGCCCCAGCGCCTTAAGTACACACGTCTGTACATAACAGACAGTCGCTCATTGGACGTTGATTTTTATCATTTTCAATTATAAATCGCAAGAGAGGTTAATAAGTTAAAAGTACTTTAAGCCCTACAACACTTAATTATAACGTCACGTGTCTTCTTGAGATTGAATGGTGGAGATTGAATTAAAACTGTAAAATTACCTACTTGACAATGAAACATATTATCATGCCTGTAAACCCCAAGGAGGTATATGATAGATTATGATAGTTCTATGTTAATCTACAGCTGTGATGGAGGTTAATGCCTCGCTCTTAACGCTTCGAGTTCAAACCTGAGAAAGTCTCAACATATCTTTTTCAATTCATACATAATGAACATTCTAAATTTATCTAGGACATAACTGACATCGGTGTAGGAACACATCATGAGGGTACCTGGATAATCATTATGCAAGTCAAAAGCCATGTCAGAGACCTGTTGGTTCCCAGAGACGGTTTGACTAACTCTGACACCAAAGGGGTTGCTACATAGTACCTACATAGTAGGCATATGAAAAATTAGCACTTTGCCCGCGACTTCGTCCGCGTGGGTTACGTACTTTCTTAATTCCCCCTTTTCACCCCCTTAAAGGTTAAATTTCCAAAAACCCCTTCTTAGCGCTCCCCTACATTATAATAGGAAGCCGTGTGAAAAATTTCACATTCCTAGCCCCAGTAGTTTCGGCTGTACGTTGATATGTCAGTCAGTCAGTTCTCCTTTTATATATATAGAAAACTATCAGTTACATAAGATTTCTGAAATAGAGGGGTCTCTAAAGAAATATCTGAGAAATCTAACCACACGCCTGACTTGGGCATAGAATCCAGTAGTTTAACAAAAAAGCGCTGAATAACTAGTTGCTACGTTAACAAAGACTATTTGTTGCAAGCGCTGTTTTTTTTTTGCCGCCAAAGAGGTTCGGTGTAAAAATGTGTTTTTATCGTTGTGGTTGCATGACAAGCCGCACTTTGTATGTCCCTTTTATGCCATTTGCCCAACAGTAGTTACAAGAAAAATATTCCATTTCCAAAGAAAAATGGGCAAAACGCTCCCTTTCCTTGTAACACTTATATATATATATCAAATGATAAATAAATAAATAAATTCATTCAGATTTCAACGCTTATTTAAGCTAACTATTAGCCGATAGGAACTTGGCCCCCTTTTTAACAGGTATGTTTTTGGTGAGATACCTGTTAGGCCTTCTCGATTTTTTTAGGCAGATTATACGCAAGTAACGTCACGTTTTTTTTTTATCAGTGGAAAATCATCAAATATGTCCTCCCACCCAGGGCAGAGCGGGAGGGACTGTCAGACTCGCACTGACTAAAATACACAGTGTCCTTCAATAGCCCTTTACGTTCCGGGGTCACGGTAATGCGTGAGTCCCGCGACCAAGTAACGTCACATAGTATAAAAATCAAACGGGCACTTACGGCGCCTCCTTGTTGAAATTACTATAAATACAAGTACATCTTTATAGCGTCATAAAATCATGCTTGGTTAAAATTCTTCGGTTCATCTTTTCTCCTTATCATCAGTTCCCATGAATCGATACATTTTGATTGACATATCAAAGCCCAGCTTGAAAGAAAAGCCATAAAATTGTTAAGTTCATTAATTTCGCTTATTGAAAATACCTTTTGAAATTTGAACGCAGTAGTTGCGTAAAAGGGATTTTTCAGGAAGCACGAAAAATGGAGATCAACTTTTAGCATTTCCCAAACTCTGCTGGTTAAAAGACCGAAATCATGTACTTCGGGCTTTTAAAGTAAGATATACATTTAATAATTTACCTCACGTGTCAGGACAAGAGAAGATGAAAACCAGTTACGATAACAGAAGGTTAACCACCTTTGTAGAAATATTTGAATATTTGTATTTGACATTGATACTAACCCAACGTTAGTTCGGAGTAGCCAACCGTGAGAACTTCGTCTGTTCCGTTTGAATTTGTCTAAGGTAATTTAATTTTCTCGTGTATATTTTGAAGTATTACTCTCAGTAGATTTCCAGAGACCCATAAAATTTCCGCTGGTGAAAATTTTACCCAGTTAGGAAAACTTTTAGAATGTTTTTACTTTGATGAGCAGTGTCCAATTTTCACGAATTTTTAGATGAAAAAAAAAATAGTTATTACTACAACTACGAACTAATTTATTTTGGTAAATTACAAAGTAATAACAGTTTTATGTTAACATAAATCTACACTAACATTATAAAGAGGAAAGATGTGTATTTTTGTGTGTGTGTGTGTGTTTGTAATGAACAAACTCAAAAACTACTGGACAGATTACCAAAATTCTTTCACCAGTTGAAAACTGCTTTGGTCCTGAGTGACATAAGCAAGGGGGTAAGGGGGAGGGGGGTGAGCGGGCGAAACCGCTGACAAAAGATAGTATTTAATTTACAGGAAAACTACTAATAACATACTTATTATTCGTTCTAGTTTTCAAAGAGGCATATCAAAAAACCATTTTATGTTTCCATTTTCTCATATTACTAATTCGTTACTAGGAAGGGATTTGATAATAGTACTAAACTAAAAGGGGCGGATTTAATAATAGAGGAGGTATTCGTTTGTGTCATGGAAGTGGGTCGGGTATCGAACCAAATTGCTGGTCAGTGCGACTACCAAACGAATCTTAATATTTTACTAAGTGACCGTATAGTGGTCGCGGGACTGTACGAATGACCGTGACCACGGAACGTAAAGGGCTATTGAAGAACACCGTGGATTTTAGTCAGTACGAGTCTGACAGTCCCTCCCGCTCTGCCCTGAGCGGGAGGACTCATTTGATGATTTTACCACGATAAAAAAAAGTGACCGTATAGTATAGTTGTATCGGTTCAAAAATGTGTTTTATTTTCATCGTTGCACCACACAAGGATTTTCTGCTGTACATCACATACACAAACAGCCAGACCCAGAATAATACCTGTTAAGATTAAGAGACCTTTTTTTTAGCATGTTAAAATCATCAAATGAGTCCTCCCACCCAGGGCAGAGCTGAAGGGACTGTCAGACGTACTGACTAAAATTCACGGTGTCCTTCAATAGCCCTTTACATTCCGGAGTCAAGGTAATTCGTGAGTCCCGCGACCAGATTTAGAGACCTTAGCACGAATTCTACCTTTTTGACCGTACTTCGTACTTGAAGTACGTTTACGTTGTAAATAATATAAAAATAAGCGCCTATAATGTACAAACGTGGGACTTATTTTTACGACGAAAAACAGCAAATTAACGTCATTTATGTAACCTTTTACTTTACGACACAAAAACAAGAAAACTTGTGGACTTATTTACATTTACACATTGCATTGCAGTAACTTACTAAAATTATTTTTCTGAGAAAATATACTGTTAAACACAACGTAAGTTTTATTTTTCATAGTTGGTAAAAGTAGATGTATGAATGGAATTGGAATTAAAAATAATTCCAACCTTTTTAGACTGCAATTAAGTTCCCAAGTTTCGTGAAAGCAGTTCGGCAATTAAGTTAATTGTGGAGAATCATAAATATTGTTGCCGTTGTTAGTCGGCATCACGAAAGCGTGGGTGGCGGTATTCCCGCGCGCCACTGCGGTCGCTGCCCCGTACGACCGTTAACCCCTCAAATGCAGTATGCTACCTGCAATGTCTAGCCCTGTTAGCTGCTTTCCGGGACCGTCTGCCACGCTATTTTCATCTTTATGTAAATATCACCTGATTTGTTAAAGGTTATTAGAGTGCAGGTTAGCAAGTTGCTACAGTCTAGTGTCTGGTTTTTATTTAATTTTCGGGTCAGCCATTTATACAAATATGTATCTTCGGAAATCGGAACTCGGTAACGTTCTGATTCAAAAAAACTTTCCATAATGGGTAGCTACGGTTTCCGTTGATGTCCATTTACTCTAAAGCAATTCCAGTCGCGTATTAAACGAAATTAAAAAAAAAAACAAAGTGGTGATGTGAATTGTAGCTTTAGCCTTACAAGACAGTGACGTGACTACGAAAATATGTGTCAAAGACGTGAGGGAGTGTCAAGATATTATATCAACACTGCCCCGTACGAACGTTAACCCCTTAAATGCAGTCCTACCTGCAACATCTAACCCTATTAGCAATTTTCCGGGAACGCCAGACGCCTCGCTATTTTCATCTTTATACTTTAAGACAACGTGTCTCTCCAAATATAGGTCGCGTATAATAGAATGTTGGAACTGATCTTAACTTAGGCAGACATTTCGCCCACACGTCTTTTGGGATTTGTTGAACTATCGCAGTTGTAAAGTAG
This sequence comes from Agrotis puta, assembly GCA_943136025.2. Lineage (NCBI taxonomy): Eukaryota > Metazoa > Arthropoda > Insecta > Lepidoptera > Noctuidae > Agrotis > Agrotis puta. Next base: position 6,294,885 of record OW964168.2, read on the forward strand.
CATTTTTATTGTTTTAGTCCTTTTTATACCTTATTATGCTCTGAACATACTCGCATCTCATAGAATAACGAGGATAGCAAAATTGGTGAAAATGTTCTTTCTGCCTAAATTACAACGTACGTAAGTGTGACACAATATCCCTAGTATTATAGAAACCAATTAGGACCAAGTTCTTATTAAATTAATAGAAAATTACATACATAGGTAGAGAATATCACTTTTCTTAGCAATTACTTGAAGCTGAGTGCTTTTGAAATATGATATCTTGGAGTTTATGTTATATGGTTATTGAATTAGCGGTCTGTGGGTAGCGGGGTAATGTAGTGTGTAAAGAAAACATTATTGCACGGTTACCTGTTTTATGCCTTTGTCAAACAGACTGGCGAAAGCGAAGCGTTTCCGAAGCGATACCGAACCGAAGCGAGACGTCAGTCCGATAGTTCTGTCACGCTATCGGATCGCTTTCGCTGTTCTATGTGACTGGATTCAAACAATTCCATACATTACAAATAAAAATTCGGTATCGCTTCGGAAACGCTTCGCTTTCGCCTGTCTGTTTGACAAAGGTATTATTAGTGTGTGATAATTGGCTGTATGTTTACATTGTGTTATTTATGCCTATAATATTTGTGCTTATGATTAGTAAAATCGAAATAATAATATAAAGTATGATTTTGATAACTTTAAATTCATCGGACCTTAACTATTTGTATACTGTTTTTTTTATCGTGGTAAAATCATCAAATGAGTCCTCCCACCCAGGGCAGAGAGGGAGGGACTGTCAGACTCGTACTGACTATAATCCCCGGTGTCCTTCAACAGCCCTTTACTTATCCGACACAGATACCTCCCGAAACTTCCGTGTCCGGTGAGGACCTGCGTCATGCGGTAGGTCAGGACGTCGTGCCGCCTATCCAGCCACTCCTCAAACAGGGGTCTTAACGCCGCGGTTGCGGCGTGATCCGACGGCGACGTGCAGAAACCTAATTCTTTTTTTCAATTTGTTCTTAAAATTAAATTAATTATGATCTGAAATCGACCATTGGGCACTTGTTTAGATAAATGATTAATGGTATATATTTATTTTGTTGGTTTTTAAAAGTAATACTTTTACACGTCAAGAATAATGAAACATGATAAATCCGACAAATGTACGTGTTTCGATGGGTATTTATTTTCCGTTTATTTAATTGATTCCATGAATGCTTCATGCTAATACATATAGACTTTTCAATAAACTTAAAGCTGCGCCGGTATAAAGCCGGTTAGGCTCGTACCCAAATGCAAAATTATTGGTGAATGTTTACAAAGTGAAGCTCAGCCAGGTTGTTACAAAGTACCGTGTTTTGTGGATGTGTATTATCTACCTTCAAGGGATGGTTTTAAATACCTACGTAATGTAGTAAAAGATTTGAACAAAATTGAGATATTTGCAATGAAATGAAATGATGCTGAAATGATATTTATTTTTGTAAGTAGGTTAGTAGAAAGACTTTTACACGTCATCTTTTTACAAACCAGATGAGGTCGGGCGATGTTTCGTACCTGACTACTCTGAGAAGAAACAGACGAAACAAACTCAGAGATAAAATCTCTCTTTTAAAGTCCAGACATTATATTGCAGTACTTTCACAGTTTTTATGTATTGTGACAGGGACTGTAGTTCCGAACTATTTTTAAACTATTTTATTTTACTTTTGTCTTTTGAGATTTCAAAAGTGCCTGTAACTGGCCTACTTGAAATAAATGATTTGATTTTAATTTTTTAATTTTGATCCGATAATTCAATGGTGGTCGTTTGTCCCCAAATAAAAATACTTTTTGTAATAAAGTGTGACTTTTGCTAGCATTTATACAATTAAAACTGATGATGATGGTGATGATGATGTCTAGATGATTTCGGTTACATCGACTGCAATGAAAGGCTTTCTAATGTATTTCTTAAGAACCTTGCTACTCAGTCGTATGCAAGAGATAGTGTTATCTATCTAATATTATGGATGGATGAATGGATGATTGTTACTCTTTCACAAAAAAACAATCAAATATTTTTTTACTTTGTATGGATACAGAGGTAGATTATAGTCTGGAATAGGATATACTATATAATATATCCTATTATTATTTCGTTTATTCATTTTTCATTCATAAAATTACATTTTTAAATATTTTAAATAAAAAAGAAAACAATATAAAACATTTAAAAATATAAAAATAGAGATTATTATTATGTATTCGGTATATACCAGTATTACGTTCCCGTGTGTTAATTTTCGACATTAATACGGGAAAGCTGCTGGCCACAGCTAGCTTTTTTTTAGCATGGTAAAATCGTCAAATGAGTACTCCCAACCTGGGCAGGGCAGCAGGGACTGTCAAACTTGTACTGACTAAAATACACGATGTCCTTCAATAGCTCTTTAAGTTTCGGGGTCTCGGTATTTTTTAGTCCCGTGACCGGCAACAGCAACATTAAATTTCCTGAAAATTAGTAACAATAACTTCATGTCAAAAATATATAATTATTAGCTGTGCCCGCAACTAAAAGTTGCCAATTTACTCTTTATTACAGCAGCTACCTGCCAGTGAATGACCGTTTAAAATTGGTCCAGCCTTTTCAGAGAATAGCTGGAACAAACAGACAGACAAAATATGTAATTACTGCGTAAAAATGTTATTTTGGTATATGTACCTTATAATTAGGTATGTAATCATATTCATATAGTAAAAAGCGGTTATTTTAATATTACAAACTGACACTTCTATTTTATTTATGTGTATAGATGAAATATTAATGACTGCTTACACATGTCAAGTTTCATGTTCAAGTGGTAATTCGAGCTAACCTTTGTAACACGTACATAATATAGGCAGGTAATCTTATATCAATTACCATAATGCTATGTCTCTTGTGATGTGACAAGGGGTGAAGAACTCCCATCAAAATCAATTAGTGGTGACAAGACTGCTTGGCATCAATTGCCAACGTTCATTTACTTATGTATGACGAAATTCACTATGAGCTTTGGCTATATTGAAAGAATTAGGTGATACAAACTATTTGTCAGTTAAGAAATAATAGATTGTTTTTAGAGTTATTATTAGACTTGGTTTTACATTTCGTAAAACTAAGTCATAGCGAGTTTCCTCCGTGCCTCGGAAAGCACGTAAAGCCGTTGGTCCTGGCTGTCATTTATAGACCTTTGACAGTCGTTACTGTTAGTTAGAAGCTCTAAAGTCTGACAACTAATCTTACCATGGGGTATGTACGTATTACCCAGTTACTGGGTTGTGGAGGTCCGACAGGCAGTCGCTCCACGAAAAATACTTATATGCAGCTGCATCTGGTTTGACTGGAAGCCGACCCCAATATAGTTTGGAAAAGGCTAGGCACATGATGAGTTTTACATTTCGTCTTCAAGTTCGTCTGAATGTATATTTATTAATAATATGAAATTTCATCGGAAAAAGTCCTTTAGTTTTTACTGTATTCTTCTTAAATCAATCAATCATCGTAAATATATTATATCATAAAATATGGTACTCAATGCATTTAGGATCGACAGTATGATATTTTTTACCCCGCACTTAATCACACCTGATGTTTGATTTTGTATTTCAATTTATTTTTCCGATAACTCGTAATCATGGCAAATACGATGGTTTTATCGAATGTGAGTTCACAACGATGACTGGCATTCAATTAAATGTTGTTTGTGAACTCTGCGAGTGAAAACAAACTCGAAAATATCATGAAACCATTGTGCATACAGTCTTTTCATAATTATTTTAATTTGACGGTTGCATACAAAGAACAATTTTATATGCACGGAAATCAAAGATCATTTCAATTTTTGGAGAGTTGTTAGTGGTAGCAACGCACCACTTTATTGCTACGGAAATTAGGCTCACTATAGTCATTTTGACTCATTGCAAAAGAAGGAAAAAAATACGTGTGGCTCTCGGGACTGCCATGTAAAGCCATTGCATAGCATTTTTTATCAACTTATGCAATTAAAATTATTTATTTTATTCATGAAAAGAGAAAAAAATATCGCCTACCGCTAATATTTAACGAGAATATCATTCCATCGTTGTTCTATGGGAGGTTACTCTGCTAATTAGGCTATGGTCAGCCACGTCAATAAAGTGAAACGTCAAGAAAAAAAAAAAAAACGACGGGTTGCACTCTGGGAGTGCCGGCAGAAGTGAAAACTTGAATAGTAATTGTTGGAAATATCTTGTGAACAGATTTTAGTAAAACTCGCAAAAATGGTTGACTTTTTATTTCAATAATTTTCCAATGTGACGTACATCTTTTATAAACAACGTTACCTAGCAACGAACATTCACGCAAGCACCCTGCGCCGTCCTACGCTTTTTCGGTCAGGGTCACGTGTCCTGACGCGAGTTTAAGATTTTATACCCATATTACAGAAAAGTGCTCAACGCCGCTAAAGAAGTTTTCACTTCAAAAAATATTCATTTACGTTGACATGACAGATGTGACAGTGTTAGGTTTATTTTCGTTACGGAATTTCTTGATTCGGTCGCCGCGCTCAAAGCTAAGAAATAGCTTAAAAAAGGCTCAGTGAAGCAACGGTGGAAAAATAATGACTAAATAACTGTACGTGACATTCGAAATTCACTCACGATTTTAAAAGTGGAAAAAAAGAAAACGTACGAATGCGATGCAGCCAGTAATGGCCTTTCCCTTTGAAAGAGCTTGATTGTTCTTCGAAATACATTATGGCGGTCGATATGCGTGCTTTATAGGCAGCGCAGACCGGCCTTTATTTCATAAATTGATCGTGCCTGCCCCAGGTGTAAATTCTATTAAAGTAATGAAGTTTCAGCCAGAGGTTAAACCGATCGATGGGTAGGTCGAGCGAAATATAGGCATACAAATACTAGTGACCGGCCCTTTCTTTGCACGGCAAATATGGGACAACTTCAGCATTTATCCAATCTAAAACTATCCTACCATGAGGGCTGGTTCGAAGTGGCCCAGGAAAAGAGTTCTTGGAAGGAATTGGGGGAGGCCTTTTCTCAGCAGTGGGACAGTGCAGGCTAATTAAAAAAAAAAAAAAACTATCCTATCAGGAGATAGGATGGTCGCGGGACTGTACGAATTACCGTGACCCCGGAACGTAAAGGGCTATTGAAGGACACCGTGAATTTTAGTCAATACGAGTCTGCCAGTCCCTCCTGCTCTGCCCTGGGTGGGAGGACTCATTTGATGACTTTACCAAGTAAAAAAAAAACCCAGGATCAGTAACCCATCTCAAAATTTTATTGGATACGGTTTTTACACGTAATTTTTAATATATAATTGTATTAAAAAGAGATAACAAAGTTTTATTTGAGTAAAATAACCGAATATTTTGTCTACCTACCCAAGTCATTGTTTGACCGCAGGCTTCTCAACTTGTCTATTAACTTCGTCAGAAAATTAGGAGTTGTTTTGGGTTTTAAAACGAAGTTAATAATAACAGCGGGAAATATTCGCAGAAGGGTTGAGCCGAGAGTTTGGGAGATTTGATATTTTATTATAACTCAGTTGATGTCAACAAGCGAAGAGCAATTAATAAGGAAAAGTCTTATTTATAAATCAAAGAATTAAGTTATACCAAGAGCAAAATAAGTTAAACGATAAACATATCAAGTTATTAGATGGACTGCGTAACGGATGATTTAAGGCGAATTTTCTGTGATTGTGTCAGTAATTAGTTGCAATCCTACACATACACATGCCTAATTGTAGTTTTAACTAATTATTAGTTTAACTAGTGATCAAACAACTCGCCCTTAGCTACTTTAATTGTCTGTTGAGATATCGAGTAATAGAGATTATATGGAATACCAAGACATGCTGCTCCCCAAAAAGATTGGTACGGAAATTATGTTAAAATATTTAAACGAATTTTTACTTACCTACCTCTAAAATTTGATACGAGAAGGTACTCTAAAAAAATAGCACAAAGAATTAATTTATTCATACGTTTCCTACAAAAAGGTTGTAAGATGTGGGCCAAACATTTCAATGAACATTCGATCCTAATATTCGGTCTTCAGTTATTGGGTATTCAGATGTAGGGTCAGGCAATCAGGTTTAATAACTTTGCAATTCGATCCACGATTTGGCTTTTACTTGAGAACCCTACATGTTTTCAGCCTAAGGGTAGACTAGGCTCCCCTCTTTGAGGAGTGGCTGGATAGGCGTCACGGCGTCCTTACCTTCCGCATGACGCAGGTCCTCACCGGACACGGAAGTTTCGGGAGGTTCCTGTGTCTGATAGGGAGGGAAGAAACGCCTGGGTGTCACCACTGCGAGGATCGTCCGGAGGACACGGTGGAGCATACGGTGCAGGACTGCCCCGCTTGGGCAGAGCACCGCCGTGTCCTCACGACGGCGATAGGCGGAGACCTCTCGCGCCCGGCATTGGTCGAGGCCATGCTGCGGGGCGAGACGGAGTGGTAAGCGGTCGCCTCCTTCTGCGAAGCAGTCATGCTCGTGAAGGAGGAGGCGGGCCGCCTGAGGGAGAGGACAGCGTCCTCCCTCCATCCCAGCCGCAGTGGTAGACGCCCACGGCGTCGGACGTCACAGAACGATCTCCGGCCACCGTAGGCGCGGGCATGCGGGCAGCGAGTAATGGGCGACTTGCTGTCCGACCATGGACCATGCCCGGGTCGACGGCGCGTTGTGTTCCACGCGCGCCTCAAAGAGTGTCAGCATATTGACGGGGCCTGTAGAGGGCCAAAGCCTGCCGGGGTCGCGGGACTTACCCATTACCGTGACCCCGGTACGTAAAGGGCTTGTGAAGGACACCGTGGATTTTAGTCAGTACAAGTCTGACAGTCCCTCCCGCCCTGCCCTGGGTGGGAGGAATCATTTGATGATTTTACCACGCCAAAAAAAAAAAGACTAAAAGTCGCGCTGATAAGCACGGTTTGTAAAAAAGGTTTGTAAAAAAAGGGTAGACTAGGCTGATATTAGCCGCTGAGTCAGCTCAAGTCAAGCTTCACACGCCCCAATTCCATTCCATTAAAAACATTGCTCGATGTGTATTTTCTGTCAAAATTGCAGCCAAAACACGATTGGTGCGTTTTGCGTTTTGTCATTATAACTGAGTCTATCTGAACTGAGCAATTGACAAACGCCCGAAATTAATATTCGTTCTCAATTCAAACCCCGTTCCTTTTTCTGATGGCTGCTTTTGATTGGACATCTTAAAGACTCGGGTAGGCACATTCGTTGTTGATTGGTTACACAGGAAGATCCAACCGAACATAGCAACCGAGATACTTTATTAATATCCAGTTTGTTTGTGTCGTGTAATATAAGTCTATTGTTTAAATGTAATGCTCAAATGCTCAGCATGTAAATGAAGTTGAACCATAACTTCTACGGTCTAAACTGAACCAAGATCGTCATGAATAGAAGTCCTTACCTCGTCTAAAAGAAAATCTATACTAATAATAATTATAAATCCGAAGAGTTTGTTTTTTTGATAATGTCAGGAAGTTGTGGTTCGATTTGAATTATTCTTTTTGTGTTGGATATAGTCTTTTTATCGAGGAAGAATTAAACAATTAACATTAAACCCCGAGACCCGACAGCCGCAGCGGTGATGAAACCATGGGGGAAAGTTACTATTCTACAAATGTGTCAAATTTTAATATGTCAGAATTTTATTAGACTTTAACAAAATATATTTTATACCTATCCAAGTCTAAAAGCAATTTTCTTTGATCCCCAAGGTTTACTTCTCTAGAAGTTAATTATACAACTAGAATTTATTCTTCATGCTTATTTCTTCCATAAATTGCGTGTGAAATAATAATTAGGTATTTGATTAATTGCAAACTTAATTAAAATAATGTAAGGAATGATTAATTGTAAAAAGGTTTTCTGACGTTCTTATTTATAGTTTACGATTGTAAACATTTATTTCAACATATTAGTTTGGTTTTTACCTACAAGTAGTTTCACATTAATGTAATCAACATTATCTTTACGCTGACGTTTTTTGTTTCAGATCGGCTTCAGAGATGCAATTAAAGAACAAATAATGAGAGAATTTCAAAAACTACAGTGATTTTAAGTGTAGTAGATAGATATTGAATTGTGCCAGTGCTGTTTTGTGAACGGAATTGAAAAAAACCTCTTAGTCATTCTTATCATTCATCATTTTATAAATGGCGGTAGATATTCAAAAGTGATTTGAGTGATTAGAATATTAACGGAAGTGCAGTGACGTGACGTATTTGAGGAAATTCGCCCCTGTAGTGAAAAAATAATCCAAAAAGCGTCTTAACGTATATTTTCGTACCTTTTGGAGGGTTAATAGGTTTTTGTGAGGTGGTGTGACAGAGTCTAGTGAACAAAAATAGTGATGTCTGCATGTGTAGTGGAAGAAGGTAGGGAGGAGGGCGGTGGCGCATGCGCGCTGGAGGCCGGGTCGAGCATGGATCGTGACGAAATGCCGGAGCGCCCGCGCAGGGAAGTGTTGCTCAGTGCGCGCGGACGACGTGCTTGCTCCGAGCAGGGACCACATCCCAGCTTGAATTTTCGTAAGTTTTCAAGTAAAATTTACGTAGTTTTTTTAGCATGTCAACCTACCCCAATCTGTCTTTAAATAATAGATATCAAGTTTATCGTAAGAGAAAAAAAGGTTCGTTTGTTTTTTTTTTAACTTGTTTTTCCATTTCATTCCTGTCATTGGCAGAATAATTGTTGACATCTTCTTTGGTTGCCATTTACGAAAAATAGAATAGAATAGAAGAAAATTTGGCAGATTGGCGAAGGTCGTTATACTGGAGTCTGTACATAGGGGTTGTAAATATTTCATGAAGTTATCAGTCAAGTTTTGAATTTACTTTCAAACGGTGCAGTTCATATTTTTGCAAATTTTGATGTTTTCTCGCGAAACATTTACAAAAACGTATAATAATCTCTCTCTCCGTATCTTTTCACTAAGACGTCATTTTTATCTCATAAAACAGCATGTTTCGATGTGTAAACAGTAGCAGTTTAGTTAGTGGCATGTTTCCCGAAACTTTACGTTGTAAAATGTGTCTACATTCTAGCTGTTCCCGCGAATTCACCCGCAGCTCGGCTCCTTTTAGTCGTAGCGTGATGTTATAAAGCCTATAGCCTTCCTCGATAAATGGGCTATCCAACACAAAAATATTTTTTCAATTCGAACCAGTATTTCCTGAGATTAGCTCGTTTATCCAAACAAACTCTTGTGCTTATATTTTTATTTCATCATTGATTGTTTACGAGTAGTACAGACTGGATTGAAAGTGGTAGGTGAGAGACTGTTTGCAATGTTTTGGTAATCGTTCATACGTTTCATAAGTTTCAAACTTCTTGCGAGTTTGTGTTGTGCTTACGTCAGCGCTCAGTTCCGAATATCGAAAAAAGCTCAGTTCCGAATAGCGGATAAATTGAAATAGAACAGATTGAAATCTTTGTTTGAGGTTTTTTATTTCATATTATGTGAATGTTTTCAAGGAACGCATAATAGTTGAGCTATAATTATAGTGTTATACAACATTATTTATTGTATATGCGAAACCTGAATACAGTTTGTTCAGAATCAGTAACTGAATCGATTCCAATAATTTTTACACCACGTTATATTTTTTTCAAAAAATATTTTATATAATTTTATCACCAGTGTAATTATAATACAATCGTTTTACGGTTTGATTCCTTTTCCCGAAGTACATATTATCAATGAGTGTGCTAGGAGACGTGAGTTGAGCGAGGGTACCGAGCCCCGCTGAGAAATTAGCATGTTTTTGAATGGACAATTAGGTAACATAACAAGCTTATAACTTTTTGATTTTTCATGATACAGATATGTAATTTTATACATAGATTCTTTACACAAAAATACTAGACAAGTGTGTCGGGTTTCGCATAAACAAAAAGTAATGTTGTTTATTCAACTAAATAGATAAAAAAAACTAGAGATAGTTTAGGAATATACCTTTTTTTTATCGTGATAAAATCACCAAATGAGTCCTCCCACTCAGGGCAGGGCGGGAGGGACTGTTAGACTTGAATGACTAAAATCCACGGTGTCCTTCAATAGCCCTTAACGTACCGGGGTCACGGTAATTCGTGAGTCCCACGACCAAGTGAGTCCCGCGACCGTAAGTCCCGCGACCATAGGAATATAACTAAAATGTATAAAATGTTCATGACATCCTGAACTATTTTTGTAAAACTTTTTGTACATTTCTTGTTCTTTGTTGTTGTTTGTTTATGAGTTTTCCCGTGACCACTTTTATACATACATATTTAGCGTGAGATAAGAAATAACAACAATAGTGGATTCTAAAATAAATCCATTGTTAAAAGGATAATCACAAACAAAAGTTATCCTCAAAATATAAATACCTGCAATATTGCTATAACACTAATTTTCCTTTCCTTTAAGTCTTTGTCAAACAGACAAATGACGTTTTTATTTGTAATGTATGGAATTGTTTGAATCTAGTCACATAGAAAAGCGAAAGCGATCCGATAGCGTGACAGAACTATAGGACTGACGTCTCGCATCGATTCGGTATCGCTTCGGAAACGCTTCGCTTTCATCTCTCTGTTTGACAAAGGCATTAATCTTTTTTTTTATCGCGGTAATATCATCAAATGTGTCCCACACAGGGCGGGACGGAAGGGACTGTCAGACTTGTACTGATTAAAATCCACTGTGTTCCTTTAATAGCCCTGTGTGGGAGGACTCATGTGATGATTTTACCACGTTAAAAAAAGGGGTGGAATAGTAATGCACAATGCTACCATACACCCACCTACCTACACATCCCTTCATCAAAATTAAAATTTTCATTGAACAATATAGGTATATGACGTTAAACTAAGAAGGAGAGTTGCTGACGCCATATTGTGACGTCATGCTCATTAACACTTGCACGCGTTAAATAAACTATCATATGAAAATAACTCTAACAAGATAAAAAAAATAAAAAACATAATAAATATTCCACAACTATCACACAACGCCATCTAGTCCCAAGCTAAGCAGAGCTTGTGTTATGGGTACTAGACAACTGATAAACATACTTATATATTTCTAAATAAATACATATTATAGTTAAATTACACCCAGACACAGAACAAATGATCGTGCTCATCACACAAACATTTGTCCTGGTTGGGAATCGAACCCACGACCTCCGGCATAGCTGTCAGGGTCACTAACCACTAGACCAAGAGGAAAAATAATAATACACTCTGATAATGAATAATAGGATGTCCAAATTCCTAGTAGGCCACTGAGAATTGAAGCCAAAAACACGGTAGAAAAATTAGCCCCATCATTCGATTCCTACATAAAACAAGTGAACATCTCCAAGGAAAACATTTAAATGTGTGCGTGTCGCTCACTCACACCTTGATATAAAAGTGGCTTCACTAAAAACATTACGTTTTGTTTCGAACACGGAATTTGGACATTTTATAATTTAAGAATACCCTATTAAAAATAATTTGCACGAAGTGTTTTGTTGCTCAACGAGTGTCAGCATAATGACGGGGCCTGTAGAGGGCCAAAGCCTGCCGGGGTCGCGGGACTCAAAAAATACCGTAACCCCGGGTAAGGGGCTATTTAAGGACATCGTGGATTTTAGTCAGTACAAGTCTGACAGTATGGGTGGGAGGGCTCATTTGATGATTTTACCACGAAAAAAAAAGTGTTTTGTTGCTAAACGTCATTTTTAAGTGACAATTTACAGATTGAGATTCTCCTTCTCAATTCTACCGCATAGTAGGTATCGAGATACGGGTATCTATATCTGATAAATAATAAAACTACTTTATTTGGCAATAATAAGGTACTTATCTAAGTGCTTTGCTTTTAGAGAATTTCTTTTGCCATGTGTGATAACGTGAAGTGAGCAATAAATAATCACTTTAACAGTTTTCCATTTACTATTTCACTCTAAACACGACTGTTAAAAAGAGACGCTATATGTCAAAGTCATAGCCAAGAAGGTTTATTACGAATGTATTTCTGAATGCCAGTGACACGTATATGTTAATTTCTTCATAATATTGAAATGTGTTTGGTACTTAAATTATCGTGCCAGTCAATATTTGTTGGTGACATAAGAATGTCGTGTGTGCTGGAGAACTGTGAACTTGTAAATTCAGTTTCACGACTTTCTCACAGTATAGTCGAGTAACCGATTTTTCATTAATTATTCGTTTTCAAGCAGAGTTACCACACTTCGAGTTCTATAGTGTTCAAAACTTTTAGTATAGGTTTCTTTTTTTTTAAACTGTTCCAAATTCAAAAAATAAATGTTTAAATTGGTTTTTCATTTGGCATTAAATGTTTTTTTTTTCTAAACCGTTATTAAAAAAGTGTAGTGTAAATTAGTGGATTGTCATAATGATAGTTTTTAAGTTAACCAAGTGACTTCATACTAAAATTCCATTGAAGAATTTGTGGTATCGTAATCTTGACATTGTGCGGTTAAGCTTTTACCTTCACCTATATTTAGTTGGTAAGTGTGTTTAATTCTGTTTGTCAATGAAACTAAATAATAATCCTAGCAGGGGTTCAGGGTCCATGGACCATGGGACCATGCCTGGGTCGACGGCGCGTTGATAGTGACGGGGCCTGTAGAGGGCCAAAGCCTGCTGGGGTTGCGGGACTCACAAATTACCGTGACCCTGGTACGTAAAGGGTATTGAAGGACACCGTGGATTTTAGTCAGTCAAGTCTGACAGTAAGCCCCCTGGGTGGGAGGACTCATTCGATGATTTTACCAAAAAGCATTGGTTCAGGACTGTCTTATGACGTTATCGTCCTGGAACGCAAAGGGAATTGATGGAACAGGATGGGTTTTAGTTAGAAAGAGGCTGACAGTTACTTCTGCTACTTTCAGACCCAAAAAAACCCCTAAAACATCACAACAAAAAAAAAGGCAGATCAGTCGTTCAGAAATGTGTTTTCTTGATACATAATATTACGATTTCCACAGTGGACCGAAATAGCGAGAAATGTGAGTGATATCATTAATTGATTGTGGCCCGGGCAACGGGAGATGAATTCCTAGCGAGTTGCGCGCGTCTTAGTCAATGGAGAGTATTTTTCATTAGGCAAATGTTTTATTGCAATAAATGTGGGACGCATCAACTTATTGCTATCAAGGGATTAGGAATCACACATATCTACTTGAATATGGAAGAAATTGGCTTCAAAAAGACATTACTATTTATGGATCATTCAACGACGTGTGTGCACGATTGTACAAGCGTGCGCACACACTTCTACTTAATCTTGTACTTCAATCATTCTTATTCAGTCAAGACATTGTAGATTTACTGAGACTTTTTTATATCTAATAAGACTACTTACATTGTTTTTTAACTATAGATTCGCGTTTCTTACCTGACGGTAAGCGATGACATATTGAAATATTAGAGAAGTGTTTTGTTATTTTTTGATGACAAAACATGACACTGCGCGATTGATCAAATTCAAATAAAACAAGTACAGCTTCATTATGAAAAGCTTCACTATGCAATAATATAAAACCCTTTTCTTCTAAAACAATGCGGACGGGTTATTTCAGTATTTCAAATGTGAACAGTTGGCTAATTTGCATGCATAAAGCGATGAATAGCTTGGCATGTAGATCAATACGTCGTAAACAGGCCACGACTTGATTATACTGTGGCTGGCTGTGGCTGGTTTAAACCTTTTACGTCATACTTTTTCATTCAGTGACGTCATCAAAGGCATTTCAAATTGTAAATTCTATAGATGTCGTGTTGTGATTTATTGAAAAGGTACGAAACTTTTTTGACCAGTCCGAAGAGAGGGAACGCGTTGGATAAACGTAGGTACCTTTTTTTTGTAAAGAAGAAGGCGAGACGAAGTGGGAAGCGGTCGCCTCCTTCTGCGAAGCAGTCATACTCGTGAAGGAGGAGGCGGGCCGCGTGAGGGAGGACAGCGCCCTCCCTCCACCACAGCCGCAGTGGTAGACGCCATTCATCCATCTCCGGCCACCGTAGGCGCGGGCATGCGGGCAGCGAGTAATGGGCAACTCGCTGTCCGACCATGGACCATGCCCGGGTCGACGGCGCGTTGTATTCCACGCGCGCCTCAAAGAGTGTCAGCATAATGACGGGGCCCCCTTCTAGAGGGCCAAAGCCTGCTGGGGTCGCGGGACTCACGAATTACCGTGACCCTGGAATGTAAAGGACTATTGAAGGGCACCGTGGATTTTAGTCAGTACGAGTCTGACAGTCCCTCCCGCTCTGCCCTGGGTAGGAGGACTCATTTGATGAATTTACCACGCTTTTTTTTTTTTTTTTTTTATCGTGGTAAAATCATCAAATGAGTCCTCCCACCCAGGGCAGGGCGGGAGGGACTGTCAGACTTGTACTGACTAAAATCCACGGTGTCCTTCACTAGCCCTTTACGTACTGGGGTCACGGTAATCCCTTGGTCCCGCGACCCCAGCAGGCTTTGGCTCTCTACAGGCCCCGTCACTATGCTGACACTCTTTGAGGCGCGCGTGGAACACAACGCGCCGTCGACCCGGGCATGGTCCATGGTCGGACAGCGAGTCGCCCATTACTCGCTGCCCGCATGCCCGCGAAATTTACCACGCTAAATAAAAAGCTACAAACAACGTGAAACTTTGCAGACAACTTTTTGTTTGGCGATAACAATGGCAGAGAGATACAATCGTAGTAATTGAAAGGACTATTGTATTCCAAGCACGAACAACGAGCTTAATAGAAATCTAGGGTATCATGTCGGTATGGATTTTGTTTCATAGTTTGTTACAGTGACATGCCACATGAATATATAGAATGAAAATAATTAGATACTGACGGGGCTTCTATAGGGCCAAAGGCCTAAAATGACGCGGGCGAAACCACTGACATAAGCTAGTTGTAAATAATTTAAACAAATTCGTAGTCTACACGTTTTTGATTGCAGAATTTCAACGTTTGAGTTAGAACTTCTTATCAAAGGGGTATTTCAGGAAAAACAATTACTAACAAGGTCTATATTTTCAAGGAATCTTCATAATCATCATCAGCTTATAAATGTTCCCATTGTTGGGACACAGGCCTCTTCTTAGTGGAAGGCCATAATAAACCATCACGCGGGCCCAGTGCGGGTTGGTTGCCTTCAGAATACAGGACCTAAATGCCTAGCATTGCTAAGACTGGTTCATACTATTGAGCTGCTGAGTCGAAACGACGCCTAAACATTTGACTCCAGTAATTTGACGACACAGTGGCGCACGGTTGAGCGATCGGCTGCTGCGCAGCGTAACGCGGGTTCGATCCCCGCACGGAACAAATATTTGTCTAATCTGCAAGTAGTTGTTCCGGGTCTGGGTGTTTGTGTATTTACGTGAGTTTCTATGTTTGTAAACGCACTCACGATACAGGAAGAAATTCCTAGTCTGGGATAACGCTTTCTGAAAAATTTACTCGAACAAACTGACTTCAGTATTTGTAAGGACGTAGCTTAACATGAAAAACTAGCTTTATCATATATAAATAGTTAACTACTTACAATTTAAAACGACCTTTTTAAAGTTAGTAAAATACTTCATTGGCCAAATTGAAAACGATACATTTTCCTCTTTCTATTATCTTGGTACCATCAGATTTAACAAAGGACATCTTCCAGATGAAACTTCCAGTCTTCCAGACTTCCATTCACTTGATTAGTGAATGTTCAATCAAGGGCTGATACTGTCGGAGGTCGGCGACGGTTTCTTATCAGGACCTGTCTGGTCGCTTATACTATAATTGTTTTTAGTGTCTAATAGACTGATTTGAATTCTAATTATCAGTACAATTATTGTTTGAAAACGCGTAGTAAAATCAAATGATAGCCAGGCATTCGACATCCGAAGGAAGAATGTTTCGAAATAACCGGGTCCTGCGAGATCCTTCAAGCGTAAGGTGAGAATGTCTTGACGTCTCACCAGCCACTTCAAAAAGGGGTTGTACCGCTGCGATTGCGTGTTCAATATAATGTGTGAAAGGGTATTTTTAATAAAAAAAATAAGCCTTTAATGCGTGGAGTTTTGATAGGTTATGAACGAGTGCTTTATTACCTTTATGAAATTGCTTATAATTCGGTTTTTTGGTTTGAACACATCCTCTTAACTGTCAACTGTGGGACATGAGTACTTTTTGGGTCTCATATCCATATGTCTGTTGATAGAATATCGCTGTGAAATTAGGAAAATACCGCTAAAAAATGGTGTCACTGGGATCCTTCAGCGAGTCACACTCGATCATGTCACAGTGTTACTCGATAGGATTTTTTACTCGCATGTCTCTCTGTTAAACTAGATGTGACTCGTTGGGAAGCTTTCTGGAAAAAGGGTTACCTACAACTTGTCATAGCAGTGTGGCGTGATTTGATTTGTCATGAGAAAATCTTGATATCAATCCTATGGTTTTTTAACTGGGTCTAACTTGGAAACTAGCTGTTATCTACAGATGTATCAGATTACTTAGTGTATCACCATATGTCCTTCAAATTGGGATATTGTTTTTTGAAGTGAAAACTTCTTTAGCGGCGTTGAGCACTTTTTCTGTAATGGGTATAAAATCTTAAACTCGCGTCAGGACACGTGACCCTGACCGAAAAAGCGTAGGACGGCGCAGGGCGCTTGCGTGAATGTTCGTGTGACTTTATTACTTTTAAAGAAGTTTGTATGCTGGATACATTCGTTGCTAGGTAACATTGTTTATAAAAGATGTACGTCACATTGGAAAATTATTGAAATAAAAAGTCAACCATTTTTGCGAGTTTTACTAAAATCTGTTCACAAGATATTTCCAACAATTACTATTCAAGTTTTCACTTCTGCCGGCACTCCCAGAGTGCAACCCGTCGTTTTTTTTTTTTTTATGATGGTAGAGCCGACTGTCAGTCTTCCTTTTTTCGCGTCAGGTATTGGTGATGGTGGCTGGCCAGAGTTAATCAAACCACTTTCAATAATCCCACAAGCTTCTAACATGGCTTTAGACTTTATGATAGATTTCACTAATATCAGCAGTGTTAAACATAAACTTAAACGGCCTTATTACAAAAACTAAATAAACCTTGGTTTAAACCTGGTCTATCAAGTCCAGGCTTATCTGCAGAGCCATGGTTTAAATTTGTCCGTATTACAAAACTAAGATAAAACGTCGACTTTAGTACCGCCATGTGAACGATTGTCTAAACAATTAAATCCACAATGAGTAATAACAATTAAACCTACCTTATTTCAATCCATTTTGGGTGAAAATAACACAAAAACTACAATACAATGAAAAATTTGCTATGAGAAACTTTGACACACCTTTGACAGCTACTACTGTTAGACCATGGTTTATCGCAAAACCACGAAACGTAATAACGTTTGTGTAAACCGTAGTTTTGCAAGATTAAAACTGGGTTTTTAAACCTCTTTTTTGTAATAAGGCGGATAAAGTACATATTATGCATTGAAAAAGACATCGATACTTGCCGGGATTTGAATTCAGAAGCTTATGTATCAGGGGAGAGGTGTTAATCCAGGCTATCACGACTTATGTCAGTCGACAAGTAGTCAACTAGTTTTAGTATTTAAAGCTACAAAACCATTTTACCTAAGTCGAGATTCATTCCCGTTTACTTGGAGACAAACCTTAATACTATTTGCGGAACATAGTTACTAACTCCGAACTGCTTCTAAAACTTTCCTTACAAGAGAACTAATAACATTTCTACGGTAGACTAGTGAATAGCTTACGTAGTTTGAGTCAGCAGAATTAAGAACTACTTTTTGGAATGTTGCTCTTTTAGCGTCTTTTTCAATCGCTTTTTGTTTGTCTCCTTTACTGAAAGACAAAGATAGTAATAGATTATTTACTTATTTCATTTACTTTTATCGAAATACTGTCAAATTGTAATGTCGATATGCAAGTACGTAGTACGTTTCTTTGAACTCCAAACCAATAATAGACATTGAAATTTGCATGTGAAAACAGGCAATAGTTTTCTAAATTATAAATGACCTGACCATGTTTCTATTTGCACAGAACACGGCACATCGCACCTTTGGGGCGCGAACAACAGTCGTCGCGGCTGGAGTCGCAAGCGCACTTCAGCACCACAGATGAGTAACTTGCACGGGTCCATGCCACGAGTGGCGCTGGTGCTGCGCTCGCGGCGGAGCTGGCCGGTGGCACCGCAGTCGTGTAGAAGGTAAGCAGTGTTATTTTACTTATGGACGGGTTTTTGGTAAAAACGCATTATCGGCGTATAATAGGCTTTCTAGTCAATTGATCATACTCGGGCGGGACCCGAAGGTGTAACGGTCTTATGCATTTTTGAATATGTTACTCTTGTATGAGGAAGAAGTATGTTTATGTATCTTCTATGTTTATGTTTATATTGTCTGGGATCTGTCATAGCGAGTGCGAGTTTCCTCCGTGTCGTGCTTTACGTATCGGAAAGTACGTAAAGCGGTTGGTCCCGGCTGTCATTTGTAGATCTTGGACAGTCGTTACTGTTAGTCAGAAGCTCTGAAGTCTTACCATGGGGTATCGTATTACCAGTTACTGGGCTTGTGGAGGTCCGACAGGCAGTCGCTCCATGTAAAATACTGATATTTAGCTGCATCTGGATTGACTGGAAGCCGAAATGTTGGGAAAAGGCTAGCCAGATGATGATGCGGGTTCAGTCAGTTTTGATAAATAAAATACTTCTTTTGTTACTTCTATATTTCTTATCCGTCTAGGAGCTAAGTTGATAATATTATAATGTTAATTTTAAAGTGCCTGCCACATTCAAAACTCACAATATAGGTTTACTCGTACTTAAGTCGAGGCAGTGGCTACGACAAGACAAGACTTAAGACTGCGAAAGACTACGAATATTTCAAATAGTTACCGATGATCGGATCTTGAAACGAGCATGACCTTAACATGCTCGTTTCAAGATGCATCGAGCAATATTTGAGTTATTTATTTGCGTGCATATTTCCTGTAATTGGTCCTTAGTTAACTGCCGCGTTAAAAAGGTATTCATACAAGTAAGGATACACATTATACATCCATTCAAATGCATTATTAGTCGATAAAACTACTGAATGTGTAAACAGCGGCATAATATGTTTTTAAATATGCATATTGCATAATTCCTTCTTATGCGTCTCGTGTGTAGAATAATGTGATGGTTACGTAGTAAAATAATTATAAAAACTGTTATATTATTATTATCTTCTTTACACAAGTTTTTATTTTAGAATTCGTATTTTCGATAAACAGTACCATGTAAATAACAAAATTTATTAAATTTATCTGTATCACTGTTTTATGTACTTTAAGTCTTGCGTGGGATTTAAGAATTATATAATTATATTCTGATATCAAGTTTTTAAGAGTCTTTGAGATGACTCGTGGAATATTATATGGATAAATTTTATTTGACTTTAATAGAAGTATAAGTTTATCTTTTGACGTCTAGACAAATGAGAGTTTTATTCAATAAATTTTTGAATACTAGGTACTTATACTCGTGTAATATGTAATATTATATACCTTTGCGAAATTTAAAACCGATTTTCTCACAATTCATTATGTTTTGAGTAGCAAAGAACGAGTAAGATGAAAAGTACTTTTAAATCTTGTATAGCGCCGGCTATTTATGATTAGTTCTTTTGAAAGATTTTTCAGTCACTTGCACCAAACCGATTCTTATGAAACTTTGTCATACAACGTAAGCTTAATATGATTATATTTGTTCGTGAGTGTACAAAGTTGCATAACTTTGTATAGCTTCGATCTTGATAGCCTACATCAGCACCCTGCTAGCGTACAATAATAGCATCAACTTAACCCTACTTAAAAGTCAAGCAGGCGGAGGCGTTGCCAAGAAAGCTGACTGCAGTTCCTTTAGCGCGGGTTTGTTAGCGCTAAGTAAACACTTTGCCAGCTAAAAATGTGTCGTCATCATTTTAGGGTTGAATTTCGATTCAGATATTCTCTTGCGTGTGATATTAGGCTTTCTTTGGTAAACTTTATATATCTTTATCTTTCTTTTTTTATCTTTTTTTTTGTTTTTGGTAAGCAATATTAGATACGGAACTATAAGTTATTAATATTGATATAACAGTTCTGTTCTGTTTCTGTTGCCAAACGCATTGTTACGTATAAAACAATGAAATTCAAGACTCTATATAAATGATTTCAAAAGAAAATTTATACAAAAATGTGTATTACTACTGCAAAGTGCCATTCTGCCGTCGTTAATGAAAACACAGTAACTTCAATGGCTGTGTAACTTAAGTTACTGTATTTTCATTTACGACGACAGCATTACACTTGTGTGTAACGAGTTAGCTGGTACTAATAAGGCCGCGTTGTTTGATTACATTGTTTTGTTAAACTATTTGTTACATGTAATTTGTTAACATGTAGTTTATTGACCAGACATCTGGAATTTAGTGACCGTCTGTCGTAAGCATATTTATTATCCGTCGAAATCTGTTTGCATTTATGTATTTGCATGGAAAAAGAACACACATACACTGTCCTCACAAACTAAGATATCTATAGATTTCACCAAGTAAAGTATTTGTTATAGGTGCCAGTAAAATAAAATGACAAGAACATGCGAATACATAAATATATATTTTTCTTCATCGGTGGATACCACAGATAGGACGATGAAGGATGTTATATCTCTGTAATAAAATGAAACAGAGATGAAATAGTCATATATTCCTTTTGATCTTTCTCTGAATACATAAACATGACTTTGATGACATGAAACACGTCACTATTATAGCTAAGTGGTAATAAAGTCAACAGTCATGAATTTATAATGTGCTAGCGACGCCCCACAGCTTTACTCACCCTGCAATT
Organism: Agrotis puta; assembly: GCA_943136025.2. Taxonomy (NCBI): domain Eukaryota; kingdom Metazoa; phylum Arthropoda; class Insecta; order Lepidoptera; family Noctuidae; genus Agrotis; species Agrotis puta. The sequence goes on from OW964168.2 coordinate 6,315,811, forward strand.
TGAAGATTCACCCGCTACAACTCGAAAATAATTACACATGAAGATAAAATAGGGATTAAAACTATCCTGTGCGTTCAGTATTTTTTGTGTGAGACATCCATCCATCTTCACAAACTTGCATTTATAATAAAATCAGGATAAAAGCTGTCCTGTGCGTTTATCTAGGTAGTAAACTATCTGCGTACCAAATTTCACAAAAATTCGTTCAGCAGTTTTAGCGTTAAAGAGTAACAAACATCAATCCTCTGAAACTTTTGCATTTATAATATAAGTAAGAATAAAGTAGATAAAATCATTAGAAATACATTGACCTCGATCCTAAATGTGGCCCTGGACGACCGAGCGTGGCAGCAAGCCACTCTTCCTATCCGCTTGGGTGGTCTCGGCGTCCGCAAAATTTCAAGTATTAGTTTACCGGCCTTCCTCTCCTCGGTTTACGGTACCGAAAAATTAACCGAAAAGATTTTATCTAGTTCACTAGTTGATTTTGAGGTACCGTTTATAACTGATGCGTTGAACGCTTGGAAAATGGCTTGTCCGAGTACGGATTTGCCCGACTACCTGTCCTCCCAAAGACGATGGGACGTGCCGCTCTGCAGTATTATACGGAATAACCTGCTAAATACGTCAATTAATGCTGCGGAGCGCGCCCATCTGCTGGCTGTGGGGGAGTGGGAGTCGGGATTATGGCTTCAAGCACTCCCATCATCCACTATTGGTACCATGATGGATGATGCTTCATTTCGGCTCGCTACAAGTCTTCGTTTAGGCGCACCTTGTGTTGCTCCGCATCGTTGCCACTGTGGTGAAGCTGTCGACAACCTCGGACATCATGGCCTGTCCTGCAGCAGGAGCGCAGGTCGCATAGCTCGTCACGCCAGCATCAACGATATTATTCGTCGAGCTTTTGCCTCCGCCGGCGTACCAGCAGTTTTAGAACAAAACGGCTTGGTACGTGACGATGGCAAAAGACCAGACGGAATGACGTTGGTGCCTTGGAAGGTGGGTAGACCTTTGGTGTGGGACGCTACCTGTGTCGATACCCTTGCGCCATCCCACGTTGCAAGCACGGCGGGCTGTGCTGGCGCCGCAGCTGCGGCTGCTGAGAACCTCAAGCGGCGCAAATACTGTAACCTTAATGGTTGCTACAGTTTTGAGCCGTTTGGGGTTGAAACGCTCGGGTCATGGGGTCCAAGTGCGCGTCTCCTTTTTAAGGAAATTTCTCGGCGACTGGTCGACACTTCGCGTGACCAGAGGGCTGGTTCTTTCTTTGGTCAAAGAATAAGCATTGCCATTCAACGAGGCAATGCCGCCAGTCCTTCGTGCCCAGAAGGCACGTTTCCAGATGACAGCGATGCGGAGGAGTACTTTGACGCCTGTGTGTCTGTGCCTTTTTCTGTTTTTTCCTTTTTTTTAATAATTTTATTTCAGTTTTAGTTTACATTTAGTATTTTGTTGTAAATATTTAGTTTTATTCTTAAATTTCTAGTTTTAGTTATGTAAATACTTTTTTATAAATAGTATGTAATATAACATAAGAATTTAAATTAAATGAACCTTATAAAATAAAAGTAAGAATAAGTAATATAGATAAGAAGTTACTGGTTGATAATCTATCCTATCTTACTATCCTTGAAAGTTTGTTTGGATGAATGGATGTTTGTTACTCTCTCACGCAAAACTACTGAACGCATTTGCATAAAATTTGAGAGAATTTGAGAGATTAAAACTTATTAGTATTTATCCTAATTGTGTCTCCCTGTGGGATAATTTTCGAGTTGCAGTGGGTGAAACCGCTGGCAACAGCTAGTGAGGTAGTATTTTTCAGATTTTGTCTTAAACTTTTTATCAATATTATTATGACCTGTGTATAAAGGGTTATTTGCCAAATAACCCTATTGAATAGGTATGGGTGGGTCACGAGTTATTTGACAACGTCGCGTCGAGCGAAATTTATCGTAATACTAAATATTTATATCTGTCCCAATTTACGAAACCTTTATACCTTTATACCGATAATTGGATATAAGATTTATAGTCGACTCTGGCTGTTAATTATTTTCTAAAATACGTTGAAAAATGCTTGGTTTTGTGTCAGAATTTGCATTTAATTGCGAAAGTTTGTAAGATAGGAAGTAGGATGGATGTTTGTTACTTTCACACAATAACTACTGGATGCATTTGGATGAAATTTTCTCACACATCTAGTTCTATATATATATATATATATATATAGAACTGACTGACTGGAATGTGAAATTTTGCACACGGCTTCCTATTATAATGTAGGGGAGCACTAAGAAGGGGTTTTTGGAAATTTAACCTTTAAGGGGGTGATAAGGGGGAATTAGGAAAGTACGTAACCCACGCGGACGAAGTCGCGGGCAAAGTGCTAGTAAATTATAAAACTTGGGATAAGTTTTATAATGTAAAATAACAACAGCCTCACAAACCGATCTTCCAGGTTATGCCACGCTTGCCGAGGTTGGTACGGACTATCCTCGACCAACATCCACAGGGATATAACAGTTCTGACTTACCATCTATCATAGCAAGTTTCCCCCGTGCCTCGGTAAGCACGTTAAGCCGTTGGTTCCGGCTGGCAATTGTAAATCTTTGACAGTCGTTTCTGTTCGTCAGAGGCTCGAAAGTCTGACAAACAGTTTTTACTAAGGTGTATTACCCGGTTACTGCATAGGTTGTGGAGATCAGATAAGCATTCGGTCCATGTAAAATACTGGTATTCAGCTGTATCTGGTTCATAGTTATGATAAGCCGAGGCAGATGGTGATTATGCTTAGAGCATAAAGTCGAAAATGTAGTTTGCGGATTCGATGTTGTGTCCACGCTGCGTCCTTAGAGGATACCACTAAACTAAAATAGACAGTATGCTAGGTACTTATGTGGGTAATTTTCAGATAATGTAACAGATTCGGGTAGGTTGACCTGCTGGCGTCTGTACTTATTCCATAACCCTTTTGATAATAACCAGTCCAATAAACATCATCATGATCCTATAAATTGTCTTTGCCTTTGTCAAACAGAAAGGCGAAAGCGAAGCGTTTCCGAAGCGATAACGAATTTTTATTAGTAATGTATGGAATTGTTTGAATCCAGTCACATAGAAAAGTGAAAGCGATCCGATAGCGTAACAGAACTATCGGACTGACGTCTCGCTTCGGTTCGGTATCGCTTCGGAAACGCTTCGCTTTCGCCTGTCTGTTTGACAAAGGCATAAAAGTGTCAGATGATTTTTTGCACTTGGTAGAAACGGACCCTAACAGGGCTTACAAACATCTACTTAAGCATTCCAATTCTCTAGCTAGAGTAAAACTTCCGTTAAGTAAGACGTTAAACGCAATTTAAACCGTGTTTAACTCAACTAACCGTGTTTATCTATGTAATTAATTAAAGTCTAGTCACTTGCCGGTTCATCGATTAACTTCGCTCGTCCGTTTGAATTTTAACTGAAAAGTAATATCGTCGACCGGTCAAACTTTGCATTTTTAAAAAAATGCTAAATAAACATGATTTAACCAAGATAATTATTTGAAGGCAACTCTGTTTATCCTTATTAACATGGCAACTTTATTGATACTGACAAAGTAAGATAATATGCGTCAAAAAATACAAGTAAGGTTTATTTTTTTGCTATTGTCGTCGTAATTTCCAATACATGAGGTATAGGGAAGGTGATACTTTACCTTTCCTATAACTTTTGTCTCACCTGTAGGTGTAGCGGTTAGTGTAGCACTACAACTGTGTGCGATGATATTCACGCGAATGTATCGAGTGACTAGTTGTACCCGTTTGAGACAATTTGCATCGCGTGAGGCTGTGAACAGGGCCTTATATGAAACGACAAAAAATGTTATTTTTCAATATATCTTTTCTTGTCATAAACTGCTCTAAGTTTTTTTTCAAAACACGTACTTTAAATTCCTTAAATAACACTTTTTACCTTCGTGTCGCAGTTAAAGATTTGTTCACTTCGTGTTATTAAAAAAGTTATAATTTAATTCTGAATTTCTAAGTTAACTTTCCTATTACAGATAACAATAATAAAGGAAATTGAAATACGAATATTAAATTGATTTTGAGGGCGATTCTCACCTTCATTCAGTTAGTGGGCTTTTCAAAAGGTTCTAAGATCCGTAATAATTTACGGCGAAAAGGTTTCAATAATGATTTGTCACCTAAAAAGACTGGCAAAATGGCAAAAGTTAAAAATATAATTTAATTGTAGTTCTCTTTTGCCTTTTGTTATTTGCACAACAGTTCTAATCTAAATTAGTCCTAATACAAATCATAGTTAGTATTGTAGTTTAAAATAGTAAAAGTATTTTTTTTGATACTGTATTCCTCCTTTGTTCAATGCGTGCCGTGGCAGCCTTTAATTAAGGCATTCATCCATCCTAAACATGTAATATGATGTTGATGATGCTTTGTTGGTTGTCCTTCAGTAAATAAATAAAAGTATAGAATTTATTTGGTTAAAATAAAAGTAAATTAAAAACGAGTAATATCATCACGCTCGATGACCACGACACCAACCGTCCTGGTTGGTCTAGTGGTTGCAAAGGCGACTACCGAGCATGAGGTACCGGGTTTTAATTCGCTGGTCGGGCTTTTTGTTAGGATTTTTATTACAATATTTTCAGTAAAATCTGGATTAGTGCCCGGTTGATGGCAAAAGGGCTTTATATGGGATTTATAGATAGCTAAATAGAACAGATATATAAGTGTACTGTTATGTACAGCTCTGTCAAACCCTTCGGGTATTACAAGTGGCCGTGACCCTGGAATGTAAAGGGCTATCGAAGGATTACCGTGGATTTTAGTCAGTACAAGTTTGATAGTAACGGTGGGAGAAATCATTCGATAATAATAATTTATTTAAGCACGATGAGAAAAAAAAAACAGAATCGTTGTCATTGATAAAAGTCAATTTATGTTAACCCTCTTTTAACGTGCTAAAATCATCAAATGAGTCCTCCTGCCGTGGGTGGAGTGGAAGAGACTGTCAGACTCGTACTGAAGACTAAATCGACGGTGTTCCTTCAGTTCCGCAAATTATGCTAACCCTACTTGGTCGTGGGACTCACAAATTACCGTGACCCCGGTACGTAAAGGGTTATTGAAGGACACCGTGGATTTTAGTCAGTCAAGTCTGACAGTATGGGTAGGAGGACTCATTTGAGCATTGCACCACGATAAAAAAAATCCCTCCTTAAAGTTTAATTGCACAAAAACAATCTGCATTACGAGTAGTTAATTCATTCACAATGTTAGCTCACTAATATAAACGTACAAAAGGACTAAACGTATAATTTGCAATCCTCCGTAACTGGATACATACAGTGTCCTATGTCTATACCTACGTATATACATGCGTCTTGATTGCCACATGCCATAAAACAATTACGGAGGGAAATGTGGTGGTTAACAAGGGGTGGGGTCTTCTAGACCCCGCTGTCACGTTGCGTTCAGAATTTAAATAAGACATTATTATCGTGAAACAACAACTTTGCGTATTTGTTGAACTAAGAAATCAGATTGTGTTTCCTAATATTAAGGCCCATTTAGACATGCAAGAACTTGCATGCAAGTGTCATCGCGGTATCTTTTTAATCAAATGAATGAATTGTCCATTAAAAGTTCGCAATGGAGTCAAACTTGCACACAAGGCAACCAATGCGTGCCACACGTCAGCAGTGGAAATACTTAGTTGATGCTCGTTTTTTATATGCTCAGTCCCGTATTACAGAACGTCACTCAATACTCAAGCGTTACTGAAAACTAGATTCAAGCCGTTGGATTGGTTTAAACTAGTTTTAAGTAAAGCTTGAGTCGTGATAGACGTTCTGTAATACGGGCCTCAGTGTCGAGACACTTAAGCCAGACTTACAGTTTCTAGAAATATGCTTTAGGCACTTGACTTGAGAATAAATACTTGTTCGACGTTCCATGTAGATAATACAAAAAGAACTTAAAGGTAGGCAAATGCACTGACATATGGCGCGAATAGGTTACCTGTGTGGAATCTATAGAGGTTATCTGTGCGTCCAATATAATTATGATGCAGCCGAATGTGTGCTTTCTGATTTAAGACAAAATCTCACATAATTTGACCTCGGCAACCATGGTTTCATCTTGATCATAAACCCGTGTTTTTTATAAATAGGTTCGCTTTTGTCCACTATGTCGCCTGATGGTAAACGATGATGTGGTCGACGGTGAAGCACACTAGAAGTTACGTATGTACTCTTGACTTCAAGACTCCAAGGTAAAGCCATCAAGAAATGCATTCACTCCGGGTGGTTATTATTATTTAGTCACGAGCTTTTCTATTACGTAATGTTACGGCACGTTGATAAAAAAAGCCTTTAGTGCAGCCGTGGTGACACAAACATATCTGTCGGTGACACATGTAATAAGCAAAATGACGTCGTGTATGTGACTTTATTTATAAAATGAGGTTTTGTTCTAGAATATAATAAAATCTTGGTATTTTTATCTAATTCTGATTCTTGATGTTTGGATACCTATAAACTATGTACAAATAGTCGTGGATTATTTATTTATTTATTCGGATAATCTGCAATTATTACACTAATATGTTATCACAAATTCAATAAGTTATGTTGGGCGATAAACACAACATGCAATAAATTCACTGAAAGTACTTAAAAATATTTAAATATTTAACATTTGTATTCCCAGTATTCCTTGAAATGTTTATACGTAAAATCGACAGGTGATAATACGATCCGCATTTTCAGCATATTTCAAGAAAATGGCACAACATTTCCTTCTGTTGACATTTCAGCTTGCGTTGAAAGATATTCTGATATACATTACGCATTTATTATTCTTTATATTTCATGAGGGAAACGGGAAGATAAATGTAAAGGACCGACAAAGATATCAGTCTGTTGACTGATATCCGACGGGAAAAATGTGAAGATATGTAAAGGAGTATGTAAGGATCGTATGAGGTGGTCTCTAGACTGTTTTAGTTAGTTGTAGTAGGTTTAGGGTTGGACCTAGAGCATAAAAGGGATATAAAGGCAAAGAAAGACAAATCTTTTTATTTCTGCACAGACATGGATGCAAAAAAAACAGTGATTTATTTTTCCACTTTACGATCTATTCATACATAGTTGATGAAAACAAAGTATGAACAGAGAAATTAACAATTAACTAAATCTAAACTTATATACGTAATAACAAAAATAGAAATCAGCAGTTGCACACCATGGCTGTGAAAAGTAGGCGACCACACAGCATAATGCTGTGCTTGGGGGACCCACAGCACAGAGCTGGTTTTTAGTGGTCACCCGAAGAAGAAAAAAAAAAGAAAAAAGTGTACGGATATCAATCTGGTCATTTCCGGCGGGGGCTTTTTAGTCAATAAGGGTCTGACAGTCCCTTTGGCTCCACCTAGGATGGAAGGACCAGGATCGTAGGTCTGTTTAAAAGTACGGGCTAGTGATTGTATTTTTTTTGTAGTGTAGGCATGCTTCCCGCTAAGTGGATCGACGACATAATGAAAGTCGCGGGCCAATGATGGATGCAAATGGAAAATTGTCGTTCAAGAAAAATTAATTCTGGTGGCAGAGAAAGGCTTACATGAAAGTACTAAAATACAAAATGGTATGTATATTCGGGTCCTAAATAAAACAATATAATTATTATATTATACGAGTACATAATTCAATTTCTCATAGGAGGAGTTTTAAAACATGTACCATCTTGATATCATTTTATGAGACACGTAGAGACATAAATTCTTAACGCCATTTATTACATTACCTTTATCTTCCTGTCTTCAAAGAATTACGTTAAAACAACGTGCTATAGGAAAATGGTTATTAGCGTTCTATCAACTTTGTGAAAAATGGGAAAAGATCCCTTGGTTTTCATTTGTAAATTGTCTTTTAAGTGGGTAATCTTTCACCTAAGCTTTTTCGTATCCCATTATTCTAAATTATGTAGATTTCTCATAAACTTTTACGGCAAACCACTTTTTAGTTTCTCACAAAAGCGGTTTTAATCGTAAGTTAAATAGGGAACGACAACTCTACCCTACTTTTCGTTCGGAAAATCATCATAAAAAACCACAATGCTCCTATGTAACCTCTTTAGACATTTGCACAACTTGGCACTTTAGCAATGTTGCTAATAGAATTGCGATAAAATTGTTTTTTATTAATGATCTATTCCATTTAACGAATTTATGCACCTTATGATTTGCTTAAGAGGCTTTTTTAGACCCGCTGTTATATCCTGAAAAAAATTGTGTAATAAATTTTATTTTTCGTTAACTAACGGTTCAATATAAAAATATCTATGACGAAGGTAGACTAAAAGACAGCTTCTGGCACAGATTGGTACTTTGTGTACCTAAATCTAGGACATGTCTAACTCAAATCCATTCGCATAGCTAATATTTTTCTAGGATCGTGCTAATGTAAAGTTTTATCAAGATTCAACTTTGATAGAAGCAGATAGGGTTGAGAATTGCCCGGTAGAGTCGCAAAGGCAATAGCTGGTGGCATTAAAGTAGTATATCTACTCATGTGTACCAACGAAGGTACGATAGCATGTCTCCATTCTCCTCCATACATTGCGTTAACAATATAACCATCAATGTATAAATGTTGGTTTATCAGATGTTCCTTTTTGGCAAATATAATTAAGTGCGGTTCGATGACAACTCTCGGGTCTTTAACGATGAATGGTATGATTGATTACATTTAGTAATACATCGAAATCTGTCTTGATTGTTATAATCCTTTAGGTATGTTAACGTAGATGATGAGTAAATACAATTAATTAAAGCTTATCAGTAGTTTCTAAAGGACGTAAAAACGTGTTAAAAGCATTTTTAATTTCACTAACTTTTATCATAAAGGGGAATATAGGAGTATCTGAGGACGGATGGATATTTGTTCCACAGACCTATCGAATTTGTACAAAACTTAGTTTATAAGATACTTTATATCCCGGTATTTGGGCGGCTCGCTGTCCGACCATGGACCATGCCCGGGTGGACGGCGCTTTGTATTCCACGCGGGCCTCAAATAGTGTCAGCATAATGACGGGGCCACCCTTTAGAGGGTCACAGCCTGCCGGGGTCGCGGGACTCACGAATTACCGTGACCCCGGAACGTAAAGGGCTGTTGAAGGACACCGTGGATTTTAGCCAGTACGAGTCTGACAGTCCTTCCTGCTCTGCCCGGGGTGGGAGGACTCTTTTGATGTTTTTACCACGATAAAAAAATATATACATAGCGGTATTACGCGCCCGTGGGTTTTTTTTTCGGGTTTCACGCAAGCAGAACCGCTTGCGAAACAGCTAGTGCGTCCATGACTTACGTTCTATTTAATACGTTCTCAGCTCAATGTTTGTACTGCGTTACATATTGAGTCCCACGATAAAACGTAAATTTTCACACAAATAAAATTGTTTCATTTTATTTGGGTTGGAAATATCGTCAAAATGTGATGTTTGGCCCTACAGTCACTTATCAGTGTGTTGATATACAACCTGGGTTGGTTTCTTGATCGGACAGCGAGCAATGAATTACTAGCCATTCGCAAGCTCATACCCATACGGTAGCGGAAATCGTTACGTGTGACGCCCTAGGCGTATCGTCAGGAACCTTTCGAAACCACCGTGTCCATTAAGGACCTGCGACAGAATGCGAGGCAGCCCGTAGCGCATCCCCAGCCAATGTTTTTAATGCAGTGTTACATAATAACCAAGCATTTTGTGATTTCCTTGGTTGATAACTTCATGAAGGATCAAATTTACTCTTAGTATAATGGTCTATTAGGGTTTTTATTTTATTTACAATAATTTATTTTTAAGTTTACTTGCATAAATTCGCAGCGATAATGGGGATAAACAAATTCTGAACTTTTACGGATTGAAGTATAAAATGCTATGGCTCCTCGTAATGAGTTATTGGAAACATCAACCATAAATATTTTAATGATATAAGTCTCAGACGGTTGTGAATTTCCACAGTACTAACCATTAAATATTATGTTATTTTGTGTTTAATACCTTCTGTATTAAAATTTATCTTGGTTTTGTTTGGACTAGCTTTAGTTTTGCAAATTTACGATGGCATGATGGAATTTCTGAGCGAATGACTCCTGCAATGTGTGTCGCGGGTTCGATTTACGGTAGTTGTTCGGGGTCTGTGTATGTTTGTTTGTTAAAAACTACGTTGGCAGGGCTGTACGAATTTTAATACACATATAAACAATAACTTGGAATAGGCTAAGCAAATTCAGTGATGGGCAAGAGCTATTAAGTTAATAAAAAAAAAAATCACTTAATCACACGTCTTGTTTTGAATGCGAACAGAAAAAGAAAATATACTCCACTTCACACTCTTTTTTTTTTTTTTTTTTGTTTTCATCGTGGTGAAATCATCAAATGAGTCCTCCCACCCAGGGCAGGGCGGGAGGGACTGTCAGACTTGTACTGACTAAAATCCACGGTGTCCTTCAATAGCCCTTTACGTACTAGGGTCACGGTAATCCCTTGGTCCCGCGACCCCAGCAGGCACTCCACTTCACACTCAGACAATAATTATATATCTAAGCGTGTTTAGGATGCCCTCCAGCGCGTCTACGAATGGCGCGTGGAGGCGCAGCGCCGGGGCGAATCCCCGCTGCCTCGACAGGTCGAGGCGCGGCGGGAAGAGCTCCGGCGCGATCTCAGGGCAGTATGGAGGGAGCGACTGTCGCAACCGAGGTCCGGGCACGCCGCAATCGCGGCGGTAAGACCCCTCTTTGAGGAGTGGCTGGATAGGCGTCACGGCGTCCTTACCTTCCGCATGACGCAGGTCCTCACCGGACACGGAAGTTTCGGGAGGTTCCTGTGTCTGATAAGGAGGGAGGAAACGCCTGGGTGTCACCACTGCGAGGACCGTCCTGAGGACACGGTGGAGCATACGGTGCAGGACTGCCCCGCTTGGGCAGAGCACCGCCGTGTCCTCACGACGGCGATAGGCGGAGACCTCTCGCGCCCGGCATTGGTCGAGGCCATGCTGCGGGGCGAGACGGAGTGGGAAGCGGTCGCCTCCTTCTGCGAAGCAGTCATGCTCGCGAAGGAGGAGGCGTGCCGCGTGAGGGAGAGAACAGTGTCCTCCCTCCGATCCACCCGCAGTGGTAGACGCCCACGGCGACGGACGTCGCCAGACGATCTCCGGCCACCGTAGGCGCGGGCATGCGGGCAGCGAGTAATGGGCGACTCGCTGCCCGACCATGGACCATGCCCGGGTCGACGGCGCGTTGTGTTCCACGCGCGCCTCAAGGAGTGTCAGCAAACTGACGGGGCCTGTAGAGGGCCAGAGCCTGCCGGGGTCGCGGGTCTTACCCATCACCGTAACCCCGGTACGTAAAGGGCTCGTGAAGGACACCGTGGATTTTAGTCAGTACAAGTCTGACAGTCCCTCCCGCCCTGCCCTGGGTGGGAGGACTCATTTGATGATTTTACCACGCAAAAAAAAAAAGCGTGTTTAGGAGTCAATATTGAATTTCAGTGCTGTGTAATAAACGACTTTCCTGTATTCAATTTAAAGTGTTGATGGCCTTTATGTTATACTTTTATATCATATAGGTATCAATTTATTATATTATATCATAATATAATAAATTGATACCTTATATTATTTATTATCAGCATTGCCATACAACGTGGCAATGCTGCCAGCGTTCTAAACATTGTTCTCGTTGACAGCGATGTGGACGTATTCTTTGACGCCCTTTGAACTTACTATTTTTTTTTTATACATTTTAAAAATAAGTTTTGCTTGGGTCACGGGAATGTCTAAGCAGGATAGGCTCTGGAACGCATTTAAAGATACGGTGTGGACTTTTTGTCAATAAGAGTTGGCGCACCTTGGGCTGGAGAGTCCTCCAGCGCAAGCGCGCAAGGTGCGCCAAATCATCAAAGGAGTCCCTTTGATGATTTGATCACCCAAAAAAAGCGGTAAGTAGAATGATGTATGGTGGATTTGATACATAGTTTTCAATTTTTTGGTTTTTACACGACATGCCATTTCCCAAAATACATTGTTTTGTAGAGCATTGCCAATCAAACAGGTAAATTACAGAAAGAGCCTGTCTAGGTTTAAAACCCATGAGTTTGTACACCAATAAGTTGCGGTTTGTTTCCATGTGCCACCTCTGTGTTCACGATTAATTAACCAGCTGATATTAAACTTCTGTTGTTGTATTTATTGATAAACACTGGCAACATACTGGGCTGACATAATTGAGTACGTGCTGGTGAAACGATAGAAGAATACAGCAATACTTGTATACGAGTATATCTATAGCATTTTTCATTGGTGCTACTAAGGGCGAATTGGGTATTTGAACTCGATCGATCGACCAATCAATTGACATACCTTTTAAGAGCTGTCAATACGCGATTCTTCTTCTTTTGTTTGTTGTAATTAATTTGTGACGTCAGTAATCAGTTTTAATGATTTGAAGAACAGTTTTTTTGAAAGTCAATCGTGTGTTTTGGGCCTAAAATAAACTGTGTTTTTAGATAACTTTGAACATTATTTATTAGATTCCGACCTAAAAGAGGTTACATTTTCCTGACATTTACTGTAAATATATTTTGCTACATTCGACGGTTTCGAACTCTACGAACAATACTTTTTTCCTGTAAAAACGTAAATAGTGTTTGGCCATTGTTAACAAAACAACTCACGTATACCTACCAGTTTTTAAAATAAAACTAGTTTTCCACCATATTGTGCTGCGTCATCTTACCACATAAAAATGTAGGTATATATCTCTGTTTGTTATCAGGTAGGTACTTATTGATCTAAGTATCGTGTAACTTAAGTCCATTACATGGTACCACGCTGTTCCATCACCCCCTCATCCGTATACCTGGGTCGTTACTCACAAGCCGTAACAGACCATGCATAAACCTGCATGCGTAGCATGAGCACCGTAGAAAGGAGTTATATCGACGAGAGAATCGACATAATGACAGATTGAAGAAAGATCTCTATCGTCCCAAGCATGGCGATGTTTGACAAGTAGAAAAGAAATGTTTCTTCTCTACGATAGAGACAAGTCTACAACGTCAAGCATGCCGATAATATTTTCTCTACTTTTGACACTTGGGGGAAGACAAGTTTCTTCTCTACAAGAGAAATTTGTCTACTTCATAACAGACCTAGATAAGATTCTTTTTATAATATTCTTGGTGTTTATTGACTTAAATTTGTTTTAAAAACAAGTAAGGCTCCTCCCAATGCAATCGCATCAGTTTTTATGCCTTAAAGTTTAAAAATGGCTGCAAGAAACTTGTTGCCCATCACTCGTAGACATAAAGAATGGACCAAACATTATCTGACTAAAATTGTCATAATTATAATTTATCAAATATTAAATATCTATCTCTCTCCTTTAACACATATATCGTTTCCACACTTGTTTTTCTCTCTTTCTAGAAAGTTCGTTAAGTTTATTTAACATTTGGCTAGGAAAGACTCGAACCATACTGTATGTCTATGGGTTGTATACTTTTTGCGTTTTGTTGTCGCTTTGATTTATGAGCAAAAACTTTTTTTTAATTGTAAATGAATGCACATATTACTAGAATTAAGTATAATTGTGTCTGATTTCAATAAATCATTTTAATTGTATTGAAAACTTATGATTTTTACACGTTTTTTTGGTTAACTAAACGTTTTAGTTCAGTCACATTCAATCATTCACCGTTGCTATGGAAAGAGAACGTCTGTCTTTGTCTTCATAGAAACGCGAGTCTACAGCATCGCCATGCTCGGGCAGAAGACATCTCGAGTTGGAAAGAAAGAGCTTTGTCTTTAGTTGGTAGAATAGAGATAGAATCGCCATGCTACGCGTGCTGCCTGCTAAAAGACTCTCCACACTCCAACTATAGGCAGCGTTTCATAAAACGCGCATATATCACGACGAAATTGAAGAGCGTCGGTCCAAATCGAGTTACGTAATGCTATTGTATTGATGGTATTGTTTTGGAAACAAAACAGAATCGTGCCTTCGCTTCTGTGAGCGGAGTGAAGTTCGCAGATAGAATCAATTTGGGGTAATGCCGGGGCTCCCAAACGCTATCGGTCGCATACAGCTTTTAGGTGTTCGATGCTTGCATCAAAATATAGGTATCAACTCGTCTGTTCTGGGGGAACAGATAAGTTGAAACTGATCGGTATATAAAGAGATGGTGGTGCAAAAAATCTAGGAATTTTTGGGCAATCTCACGTTAATTTTATCGAAAGCGCAATGGTTCTAGTACTTTCTAATTTGGATAACTGAATTCGTTATTTCAGCTGATAAAAATACTCTACGACGTTAAAACTGAGATCAGAGATTAACCATAGCATTTAATATCTTACCAAAGCGAAGCGAGCATTTTACACTAACAATCAAAAACGCACCAACACTGCACCTCTTATATGTAACATCCTTATAGCCCTTGCATTCCCTCTCTCCGTAAAGCTCATTTTATTTTACAGTCACATCAGCTCATTGTCACGTTCCACGTGTTCACTCCTACACTTCCTCAAGTACGCGAGCTCTTAAAATGTTATTAGGCAGATGGATACACTATCTTTTGGAGAGGAGTCTTCATTACATTCAGTGGGTACTGAATGTAATGAAGTTCAGTACCGACAAGTTTATGAGTCTCTTTACGGCTAGTGACATTGTTGTCGCTGATAAGAGAAGTAGTAAGTAATAATGTCTCAGCTACATTAATTTTCACGTACAAAGTAAAAACGCTTATTTTGCTCGTATTAGAGTAATAATTAATTACCGTTCGTAACGATTTTCTAGGTTAAGCCATGTTTGCCAGTTAGTCCGTTGATGTGTGTACATTCATCACACATAGAGTTTTTTTCGTGGCTCTAAAAGCACATAGTCGTTTGGACCGCTTTCATGACAGATCTGAAAATCTTACCAATGGGTATATAATAATAAATAAGGTATTACCCACTACCGACTAGGATGTGAAGGTCAAAAGGCAGTCGCTTTATGTAAAATACTCGTGTTCATCTGCATCCAGTTACACTTGAAGCCAACATTGTAAGGAAAGGGCTAGGAAGGTAATAATGAAAGTAAAAACCGTTTTATGTTCAGTTGGCTTTAATACAAAAGAGTTGCATATTTTTTGAAATCAACCATCGATCTTCAATGTACACAGCGTATATTAATTATTCAGTGCACTCGTCTGTGAAAAACTCTTGTTGTTTTTTTTTTTGTTTTTGGAATATTTAAAGAGGGCTACGTTTTTTAATCCTTTAATAATTAAATGGCTGCTAACTTGGATTTGATGTTGCTGGAATATTTTTTCATGGATCATTTTGCTTTTTATTATGAAAACTTAATACTCGTAAGTTGTTTTTTTTTTTAATGAAATCTTCTTTAGCGGCGTTGTGCACTTTTTTTTGGAATGGGTAAAAAATGTTAAACTCGCGTCAGGACACGTGACCTGATCGAAAATTCGTAAGACGGCGCAGGGCGCTTTTTTTTTGCGTGGTAAAATCATCAAATGAGTCCTCCCATCCAGAGCAGGGCGGGAGGGACTGTCAGACTTGTACTGACTGAAATCCACGGTGTCCTTCACGAGCCCTTTACGTACCGGGGTCACGGTAATGGGTAAGTCCCGCGACCCCGGCAGGCTTTGGCCCTCTACAGGCCCCGTCAATATGCTGACACTCTTTGAGGCGCGCGTGGAACACAACGCGCCGTCGACCCGGGCATGGTCCATGGTCGGACAGCAAGTCGCCCATTACTCGCTGCCCGCATGCCTACGGTGGCCGGAGATCGTCCTGCGACGTCCGACGCCGTGGGCGTCTACCACTGCGGCTGGGGTGGAGGGAGGACGCTGTCCTCTCCCTCAGGCGGCCCGCCTCCTCCTTTCCGAGCATGACTGCTTCGTAGAAGGAGGCGACCGCTTCCCACTCCGCCATTGACCGATTTCCACACCAATGCCGGGCGCGAGAGGTCTCCGCCTATCGCCGTCGTGAGGACACGGCGGTGCTCTGCCCAAGCGGGACAGTCCTGCACCGTATGCTCCACCGTGTCCTCCGGACGATGGCGCAGGGCGCTTGCGCGAATTTTCGTGTGTGTTTATTACTATTCAAGTTTTCACTTCTGCCGGCACTCCCAGAGTAAGAGAGCAACTCGTCGTTTTTTTTAACAAAAGCAGGATATTCATTTATATATCTCAGATTTTTTATGAATTTTAAAGTTTGTTAAAATGAATAGATAGTTGCTTGCTAAATATTCACGTTAAATAAACTACTGAACGGCTTTCGTTGAAACTAGACACGTAGTTTTTTAATTTGGTTCCGCTGAACCTACAAACCCATGGGACGAAACCGAAACTAGAAATGAAACAATAAAGTACAGGTTCTAACCGATTTTAAAGCTAGGATCCAAAACTAGCATCGCAAATGTTCCCTTCACAAAACAAAGTTTCTTTGGTCTACCTAAGCGAGGTCAAATTAGCTTTTACTGTGTTTAGCGACACATGTAGTACGTAGGTATGTATGTTTGTATATAAATCGATCTTTCGTCAAATTCGGGTCAGGATAGCTCACAGATTATAAGGGTCAAATGCTATTTTGTTTGCTCGTTATCTGGACGCGTGTGTGATGAATTTTGAACGCTAACGGCAAATCTTTTTTCAATGAGCCGGGTGAGTGTAAAAAGTTTTTAATTATAAAATGCATTGCATTTAGCAAAGGTCTAATTAATTTTTAATGTCTTTCTGTCGTGAGCAGATATAAATGAAGATAGAAAAAATCTTAATTGCTCTTATCACTGCACTCAGAAACTTTATATCAAAGTTATAAACTTGTCTGACATACTCTATTCTAGTTTAGAACTAGATAGAGCTCGTAATAAAGAGAGATATAAAAATCACCAGACATAAGTAATTTTTTGCTGCACGCGTTCATAAGGTATCAGAAAAATATCAGTTTAATCTCCTAGATCTCGTAATTTCTTTTCACCAGTACTACTTGTGGGCTAAAATAACTACTTTGTGGAGCCCAGACATAGCCAGAACGCGTCGCGGCAGACCTCGTAAAAGATGGCGGGACGATCTTGACAAAACCAATGACCAGTGGCCCACTTTGGCCCTGGATCGTGAAAACTGGAAGTCATGGGGAGAGGCCCACCAGTGGGATGATACAGGTTAGCAGTATCAGTATCAGTTCTACTTTTTTTTTTTTTTATCGTGGTAAAATCATCAAATGAGTCCTCCTACCCAGGGCAGGGCGGGAGGGACTGTCAGACTTGTACTGACTAAAATCCACGGTGTCCTACACTAGCCCTTTACGTACCGGGGTCACGGTAATGTGAAAGTCCCGCGACCCCGGCAGGCTATGGCCCTCGTCAGGCCCCGTCACTATGCTGACACTCCTTGAGGCGCGCGTGGAACACAACGCGCCGTCGACCCGGGCATGGTCCATGGTCGGACAGCGAGTCGCCCATTACTCGCCGCCCGCATGCCCGCGCCTACGGTGGCCGGAGATCGTCTTGCGACGTCCGACGCCGTGGGCGTCTACCACTGCGGCTGGGGTGGAGGGAGGACGCTGTCCTCTCCCTCAGGCGGCCCGCCTCCTCCTTCGCGAGCATGACTGCTTCGCAGAAGGAGGCGACCGCTTCCCACTCCGTCTCGCCCCGCAGCATGGCATCGACCAATGCCGGGCGCAAGAGGTCTCCGCCTATAGCCGTCGTGAGGACACGGCGGTGCTCTGCCCAAGCGGGGCAGTCCTGCACTGTATGCTCCACCGTGTCCTCCGGACGATCTTCGCAGTGGTGACACCCAGGCGTTTCTTCCCTCCTTATCAGACACAGGAACCTCCCGAAACTCCCGTGTCCGATGAGGACCTGCGTCATGCGGTAGGTAAGGACGCCGTGACGCCTATCCAGCCACTCCTCAAAGAGGGGTCTTACCGCCGCGATTGCGGCGTGCCCGATCAGTTCTACTTTACGGAAAGTTTGAAAAAACCTAAATATTCGATTCCTCTAAAAAGACAGCTCCGCGGCTGTGGACAGTCCCGTAAGACGCAAACGTAAAGGACTACTGAAAGAACAGGATTGATACTTTATCAGTAAGGGTCTGACAGTCCCTTTCGAGCCACTCAGGGCAAGAGGACTCATTTGATGATTTTACCACCATCAGATTTTAATTGAAATATTTAATTTGAATAAAAGTACTCAGACGGATCATCTAATAATTGAGAAGAACCCGAGGACAAGGTTAAAAGGTCATTTAGCCTTTTTATCAAGTAAAATTTGAACGAATCTTCATTTAAGATCCCGGTATAAATTAACTGAGACAAGCATTATAAATATAAATATATTTATATTTATAATGCTCCGCACTAGGAATTTCTCCTGTGTCGTGAGTGCGATTAGAAACATAGAAACTCACATACACAAACACCCAGACCCGGAACGACTACTTGCAGAACATACAGATAATTGTTCCGTGCGGAGATCGAACCCGCGACACGCTGCGCAGCAGTCGATTAATCAGTCACGGCGCCAATCGTGCTGTCATTTCTATGAGAGGTAAGTACTTTGTTTGATGTACAGAACATTTGGCTGTTTAAACTTCGTGAACGGTCAGTTTACAAATTGTATGAACATAAGTTACTACAAATACTAGTAACTGGAGCAGATCTTTAATCCGTTTTATATCCAACGTTAAATATAAAGTCCAACAATGGTTTTTTCTACTGTGTATAAATAATTATGTGACTGACAAAGAAGTTATTGTCAAGCAACCATTTTCCGAACGGAATTTCCCACTGATACCCATCTTCAACCTACTACCGATAAATAGAATACGTTTTAGTCGTACATTTTCCTATTGTGTGGTTATCACTCTATGAAATCAGGTCCTCATAAATACTTTGACAAGTGAATATTACGTAGTATGAGGGCATGACCTGACAAATATATTGCGTTCAAAAACACAGGATATTGGTACCGTTGTTAAATTTTGCTCAAACAACTTGGAGTTACGACATCATAACCGATTTCATTGCCAAGTACGAATTGCGAGCCTGCGTTTTATAAACAAGATCCTCGAATAGGCGTTGCTTTGAAATAGGAGTTACAGTTGGACGAAAATGTAAAACGAGATACATTGCTCGTAATGTGTGTGTCGTTTTCTGTTTGCGACGTGTTAAACCAGCAGTGAATATTGATGTGTTCGATTCTGCAACTCCTTGAACAGTTCCCGGTGTCCCCAGTGGTGCATAACATTTTCATAGGCGACTAAAAATACGTTCAGAGCCAGGAGTCATTACTCGCGTGGTTTGTTTATTACTTCAGTCAACGTATGATTGATCGATGGCTTTATGATTCACTGTTTAGTTTTTGATAAACATAATTTTCGGATATTGTGTAAACATTTTTTTGTAAAACAGAACTGTTTTAGTCTGATTTTAGAATGTAATAAGATGATATAATTTAGGTAACTTTGATTGTTTTCGTGTTATGAAACATGTTCTGTTTGTCTTGTGAAGGTCAGATTTAACTACTCAGGAACATAGACTTTAATACAGATTACGATTTTCAACCATGAAAAATCAAAATATTAAATTTAGTTTCGTTCCTGTATTGGTTCATATTCCCTCATTGTTCTATTCGGTGCGCAGATTGGAGTCAGCTGGCGTTACGTCAGTAATTTGCTTTTTGAAACGTAGTGCAGGATTTCCAATTTGATTCGCTTGTTTGTAACCTAATATGCCGCGCTCTTTGTTTTGCTGTCAAATATTGGCTTCGAGAATTTGCAGACCAGATCAGACTTAAATTCAAACGCTTAAAACTGAAGTACAGTCATGCGTATAAATATAATTAGGCGATTTTACATGACACCGCTCGTCCATGCGGTCGATCGAAAGCGGTCAAGCAAATGTGCTATTGCACCGCGCGGAGAGGTGGTTCGACGATACACGTCTAATATTATACAAGCCAATTATGCGGCGTGACATGTACAAACTTTACCATACCACCCGGTTGACGAGTGACATCATGTGGTTTTAACATTTAAAAATGATTTTCTTTTACTGTAAAGATTTTATGAAAGTAGTCTTACCCAAAAGTGTTTTCAAAGTTTTCCAAATGTAGACGCATTTATATTCGTGACTCTACCAGACTACTCAATTTAGAATCATAGTCAGAATAAACTTTACCTGAGAAATATTCACCCAACCCTACTTAACATTATTATTTACCAGGCGTTTTTGATTCTCTGGACTTGAAATTCAATCAATCACCTGGGGCTAAACTCTTTGATGTAGCGCACCTCAGAATCCCGCTCCAAAGAAATGCCTACGGACCGAATATAAATCTGGAAAAAAAACTAACGTATAAAACCAGAAAACAGAAAGCTCAGCTAATAAATCAAAAAGATATCTGACCTCTGTCGAGGATATCAAAGATAGAAAAAAAGATGTTGCTAGCTGTTTTTTGGTTGTGATAAAGAATCACAGTACAAGATACAAAATAATAGATACTTTTGTATTTTCTGTACTAAAAGCAACAATGACATAAGACGGCAATATCTGCTACTGACTACTCGTTAAGCTATAAAATCGTATTTTTTAAAAGTGCTGAAATCATCAAGTTAGTTCTCTAGAGGGCTAAAGCCTGCTGGGGTCGCAGGACTCACGAATTATCGTGACCCCGGAACGTAAAGGGCTATTGAAAGACACCGTGGATTTTAGTCAGTACACGTCTGACTGGGTGGGAGGACTCATTTGATGATTTGACCACGTTAAAAAAAAACCCATACTGTCAGACTTGTACCACGGGTCACGTTTACCTGATAAGACAGTCTCGCGGCCTTCAAGGCTTTTCCGGAAGTATTCCACATTGGGCACCTGGCACCTGCGAAAAATGTGGATAGGAGCTGTATGTGGAATAGTTAAGGCATTACAGCGGCGTGGTCACACACGAACTACCTACCTACTGATGCCTACCTGACGTAATACGAATCCTACATCACGCTAGACCAATAGGTAGTCATAGTGCAAATTAGATAGGCATACATATGGAAAATATTAGTGTTCAGCTGCTTCTAGTTAGACTAGAAGACGACAACCATCAGTGACACTAGTCCATCAAACTCAACTTTCATGAAGGTCTGAAACAGCCACTTCGTAATCATCATCAGCCTATAAATGTTTCCACTCCTAGAACACAGGTCTACAAGGCATCATTCGCCGCCCGACCGCCGCCGCGTACGGACGTCTCCTCGTGTGTGCTCCGTGCCAGTGCTGTGTTCTCCGCTGCGATTTCGTCGTGTCCTGCTGCGACGTGTCAAGAGAGTAGTCAAGACTACTCGAGTAAAAATTGTCCTTTTCAGGACAATTCTTACTCATCTTATTTCCCTTACGTCCCGCGTGTGTTTTTGCCCCTTCAGGGAAAATCCACAGTTTCGTGGTTCTTGGTGGAAACCTTACGGTGCCAACGAAGCCAAGAGGGTGGTGCCCCAATCCATCCCGCCGAACCCCTTCAGGGCAAGGTTAATTTATTGGAGTCGGGAGCTAGGACCTTGGCCTTGGGGGGACTCCTAGTCAAACCTAGTCTCCGGTTTCGTTCACAGCTACACACCTGGTGTCGGTTGGGTGTGTCTACCCCTTCGCACCAGACCCAAATAGGGCCCTGTTGCACATTAAGATTGGCAACAGGTTTACAAGCTTAGGGCACACCGTAGGTACACACCTCCCTGCCATACACAATCCCTCGGCAGGGAGGCTACTCACCCCCGGGCCCACCCACCCGGGGAGTTAGGTTTGTTAGGGTTAGGTCCCCGAGAGCTTCACTCTCATGTCGGCCACTTTAAGCTGACAATATGGATAAATTTGACAAACTCCTCAAGTTTGTCGAGACCCTTCTCGAAGACCCGCTACTAAAGGGTAAATATGACTCCGCTTTCGCTGCTCTTAAAGCAGAAAGCGACCTCACTAAATTTAGTGATGCGCTCGAGAGCCCCCTATCTCCCCCGCCCGCCGAAAAAGGCATCCCCATAAAACCGTCCACTCTGTCTGCAAAGACAAAGAGTCCCGCCACTCACGGCCCCACTTCCAAAGCGGCTTATGTCCCTAGCCCCTCTGTCGCAACAGCGACTTCTGGCCCTGCTCCCTCAACTTCCAAGTCCGTAGTGGAGAAAATGGACACATCCGTGCCCATTTCGGACTCCGAAATCTCAGATTCTGCCTCTTCCGATGAAGACTTCACGGTCGTCATCGGTAAGAGAAAACAGGGGAAATATTCCCAAGCCGGCAAGGCGAAGAAACCCCTTGCAGCCCCACCTACCCCCTCTCCTCCGACCTCCCCACCGGCCTCTCGTCCGGTTTCCCCCACCCCTCCGGCGGCCCCCGCCAGCCGCCCCTCCAGCCCTATGGCAATCGCTCCCGCGGCTTCTACCAGGAAGCCTAGGCCCCCACCACCGATTTTCATTCAGGAGAAGTCCAAATGGACTGAAATCTCTAAATTGTGTGCGGATCGAAAGATCCAATACACTAAAGCCACTAATACCCAGCAGGGTATTAAAGTCATTATCCCTACGTCTTCGGACTACAGGGAACTCTCTCGCCTACTCCGTGGAAGGAACGTAGCCTTCCACACTTACTCCCTTCCTGAGGAGAAGCCCACCCGTGTGGTGATAAGGCGGATCCCCAAGGAGATCTCCACCCAAGACGTCTTAGATGACCTCCTTTCCCAAAACGTCCCCGCCTCGGCCGTCCACCGCCTTCACAAGGCGAGGGGTGGCGAACTATACGACATGGTGTTGGTAGTTTGCGACCCTGTCGAATCCGGTCCCCATCCCATCTTCAAAATTAAGTCAGTGTGCTCCCTGACAGGCATTTCTATTGAAAAGCCATTCAAAGCGCACACAGTAGGACAGTGTCACCGCTGTCAACTATACGGCCATAGTCAGGCCCATTGCTATGCACCACCCAGGTGCGTCAAATGTTTAGGCGGCCATAGCACGGCTGATTGTCCCCGTCCTAAGGACAAGTCCCTCTGCACCGAACCCCCTAGCTGCGTTCTGTGCGGCCAAGTAGGACACCCGGCTAACTACCGCGGTTGCCCCAAAGCCCCCAAATCCGCTTCTCCCAAACTGACAAAGCGCGCTGCCGCCCGCCAGCAGAGGGAATCCCCATCTGTGAAGATTCCTTCCTCACAGATTCCCGAGAGGCTTAGCCCTCAGCGACCCTCTCCGTGGAACTCATTGAACCACCAAAAGGCCTTCCCAGCCTTAGGTTCAGCGTCCCCAAAACCCACCCCAGGGCTACTCGAAGCCCCCGCCCCCAAACCCGCGGCTCCCGTGACTGCCCCTGCACCTTCGCGCAAGGTCGCTCCAGCAGCCCCGCAAACCATCCCTCCCGCGGTACCCTCCGGCCATGTGCCCGACGTTGACCCTAATGACATGTATGTCATAATCAACGCCTTCAAAACGGTCCGCAACCATCAAGAGATTTTGAGATCCAAGGCGAGACAATTGGCAGCCCAACTCAGGGCTTCCAATGGTAGTCCCGAGGAGTACTCTAAAATCTTCGACGCTCACCCCGAAGTGGGTGACGCCCTCTTAGCCCTCCACCTTGTTTAGTCAGTCCAATGGCTACTAAAAATAAGAATGTCCTCAAACCGCGATCCCTTAAGTTAGGCTTTTTCAATGCCAATGGCATTAGAGGTCAGCGTGATGAAATCGCTACCTTCCTCCGCGACAACCAGATAGACATCCTTCTCGTTCAGGAGACTTTCCTAAAACCGCACCACCGTGACCCTAAAATTGCCAACTATCAATTAGTTCGCAACGACAGGTCACGCTGCCACAAGGGCGGTACGCTCATCTACTTCAAAAGGACCCTGCATTGCATCCCTCTTATCCCTCCTCCCCTCGAGTCTCTCCTCGAGGTTTCAGCCTGTCGGTTAGGCATGACCGGCCACCAACCCATCACCATTATATCCGCCTATTTTCCCCCTGCCCTCGGCGCAGAGGATCACAATTTACTCACCAAAGACCTCACATCCCTCTTCGGCCTGAGCGACTCCGTCATCATGGCGGGCGACCTCAACGCCAAACATCCCGCTTGGAATAGCACTACCACCACCCCTAGAGGGAAGGTAGTGTTCAATCTAAGCTCCTCACTAAACTTTGATCCCATCGCTCCTCTTGAGCACACCCGTTATCCCGGTGATCCCAACCACCGTCCCGACGTGCTCGACATAGCGCTTCTCAAGAATGTCAACCTCAAGTTGCATTCCATTGAGACGCTACACGAGCTAGACTCTGACCACCGTCCAGTGCTCCTGCACTTAGTCCCTCGCTCGGGTCCCTCCGACCCCAGCCAGCCTCCTCCAACCAAAGTGATAACTGACTGGAAGAAAGTAAGCGATAAGCTGAAATCAACCTCGTCACCTCACTTGGACTCTATCCCCGACCACATAGTCTCCGTCGCGGACACGACGGCCGCGATCAACTCGTTTACAGAACACGTGCAATCCGTACTGACGGATTGCTCACGGGAAGTCCCAGAGATGAACGATCATCGCTGGAAACTTCCTGATGACGTACGTGAACTGATAACCGAGAAGAACGCGGCCATCCGTGCCTACAGCAACTTTCCATGCGACTCGAACAAGGCCCACATGCGCAGTTTACAGCGTGCTGTAAAGAAACGCATCGCTGAGCTTCGTTCGAACCGCTGGAATGAGATGCTGAGCGATCTCGAGCCCACCCATTTAGCCTTCTGGCAGCTGCAACGGAAGTTGCGTGCCACTGAAGAGGCCACTATGCCTCCCCTCAACCGTCCCGATAAGAGCGTCGCCTTTGACGACTCTGAAAAAGCCGAATGCCTGGCCGACAGTCTGGAATCCCAGTGCTCTCCCAGCACCCAACCGGTAGACAAAAGTCACCTCCTCAAGGTCGACTCTGAAGTCCAACGTAGGACCTCCCTCCCTCCCGTAGAAGACCCTGATGATCCTCTGCCTCCAGTCACTCCAGACGAAGTGCAGGACATCATAAAACATCTCCGACCCCGGAAAGCTCCCGGGTCGGACGGTATCAATAATAGGGTATTTAAAATCCTCCCCGCCCAGCTCATTATGTTAATGACCGCCATCTTCAATGGCGCTCTGAGCAACAACATCTTTCCCCAGGCATGGAAAGAGGCCACTGTTATCGGTATCCCTAAGCCAGGCAAGCCCAAGTCTGAGCCCACGAGTTACCGTCCCATCAGTCTCCTGAACGTTCTCGGCAAAATCTACGAGAGACTTATTTATAAGCGACTCAGAGATTTCGCCGATGCCAAGTGCCTCATTCCTCACGAGCAATACGGCTTCAGGACCGGTCACTCGTGCATCCATCAAGTCCACCGTATAGTCGAGCACATTAGCGCTGGTTTCCAACGCGGTGCAATGACTGGTGGTCTATTCTTCGACATAGCGAAGGCCTTCGACAAGGTCTGGCACAATGGCTTATTATATAAGCTTTACCAAATGGGTGTGCCAGACCGTCTCGTGCTCATCTTACGAGACTTTTTGTCAGATCGCACATTCCGCTATCGCATCGGGAATGCCCTCTCCTCCCCTCACCCTATCCGAGCCGGTGTCCCTCAAGGCTCAGTCCTCTCCCCCCTCCTATTCACGCTGTTCACTAGCGATATTCCCAAGAGCAAAAAGGCTCAGTTAGCTCTCTTCGCGGACGACACGGCCATGTATTACACTGGCCAAAGTCCAACCGCCATAGCCCAAACCCTCCAATCCGCAGCCAACGCCCTCGGCGACTGGTTTAGGAAATGGAGAATTGAGGTTAATCCTGATAAAAGTCAGGCGGTCCTCTTTAGATCGCCGCTCAAAAGACTTCCCCTCCGCCCCCTCAGTCCGATAACCATGTACGGTAAGCCTATCCCTTGGGAGAAGCAAGCCAAGTACTTAGGTGTTATCCTCGACAGTAACCTGTCCTTCCGCGCCCACATAAAAGCAGCCCGTAATCGGGCTGCCTTTGCCGTAAGCAGGCTCCACTTCATGATTACAGCGAGAAGCAAATTGTCGCTTAAATGCAAAATTCGCCTCTATACCGCTGTAATCCGCCCCATCATGACATATGCCGGTGTCATATTCGCGCACTCCAACCCCCGCCACCTTTATAAAATGCAGGTCCTTCAAAACCGTTACCTCAGGAAAGTCACGGGAGCCCCGTTCTATGTCCGAAACGATAGCCTCCACCTCGACCTTAAAATCCCCACTATTCTCCAATTCATGAAACGCCTTTCCAAGCGTTTCTTTGACTCTGCCATCAGGCACCCCAATCCCCTAGTCGCAGCGGCCGCTCGATACGAACCGTCTCGTATCAGCAAAATTCGCCGACCAAGGCATACTCTTGTCACCCCCGACGACCCCATCACTCTCCTCCAGGAGAGCAGTAGGGAAACCAGTACACTTCGCAAACACAAACACAGATCGATCCCGTCATTCCGTCCTCGCCGCCGAGGACGACCGTCGCGACGTCCGAATCATTGCCCTCCCCGTCCCTCGCAAGAGCCAGCCCGCGATGCTGAGCCGTAGAGTTAAAAATCAGTCCCTAAATAATGAACCATTGTGATCCAGCCTGTCCCTTGCTGTCCTCTCTCAGTGACGCCCTAAGCCGAGGTCCGAACCCCACAGGGGGTGCCCTTAGCGTGCGGTCACTTAGTTTGTAGTTTTATTTAGTTTGTAAGCTCTGGCTGGAGGCCTTAAAGTAATTTAAGGCATCTCTACAGAAAAGTCCGGTTAAGCAGCTCACAACCTCTTCTAGGTTGACCTGCGAGATGCCATACACAAAAAAAAAAAAAAAAAAAAAAAAACACAGGTCTACTCTCTGAGAGGGAGTGAGCCATAGTCCACCACGCGGGCCCAGTGCGGGTTGGTGGATGTCACATGTCTTCGAATTTTTGGTTTTAGGACATGCCTGTTTCCTCACGATGTTTTCCTTCACCGTTGTGAGGACAGTGGTGATGAAATAAATCACACAAAGTTCGAACCCATGACCTACAACTCGTAAGTCGGGGCCGATACTGGGCCACCATTGCTCGTTTATGTGGAGTTTATGAACTGAGTACAACTCGTAGCACGTAATTCATAATAGTTTATTATTTTTAGCGTGTTAAAATCATCAAAGAGTCCTCC
This sequence comes from Agrotis puta, assembly GCA_943136025.2. Taxonomy (NCBI): domain Eukaryota; kingdom Metazoa; phylum Arthropoda; class Insecta; order Lepidoptera; family Noctuidae; genus Agrotis; species Agrotis puta. The sequence goes on from OW964168.2 coordinate 6,343,048, forward strand.
CACCAAGGGTAGAGCGGGAGGGACTGTCAGAATCGTACTGACTAAAATCCACGATGTCCTTCAATAGCCCTTTACGTTCCGGGGTCACCATAATAGTTTATCTTAGTATGATTTTTCTAAAGTAGCCTACCTTATTAGACTTCCTGTTCAGGGAATTCTCCCTTTTCTTTTAGGAAATAACTTTATACACTGTTCTTCATACTCGTACCTGAATAAAAGTAAGAAGTTTTAATATCATGAGCGTCTGGAGTCCGGAGTGAGTTTTAAACTAAGTTTCAAGAGTAAAAATAGGCCAGAAGGATTTGTTTCTGAGATTATTTGGCACAGGTAGATATACTCGTAACAAAAGCATTATCTCCATTCCTTTGATACAAATCAAGTTAAAATTGATACTTTATAACTGGTTTAAGATAAGACGATTATGACTTTGTTTGTATTTAACTACTTAAATTAAAAGGGTACATCGTCTTGTAAGATTTCGAAGACTGTATTTAAAAATTTTAATTAGAACTATCTTAGATGGTCGCGGGACTCACGAATTACCGTGACGCCGGTACGTAAAGAGCTATTGAAGGACACCGTGGATTTTAGTCAGTACGAGTCTGACAGTCCCTCCCGCTCTGCCCTGGGTGGGAGGATTCATGTGATGATTTTACCACGTAAAAAAAAGCCTTTTCCGAACCATACCCATTTTCGCGACCTGGGAAAAGGCTAGGCAGATTTCTTTAGTGGAAAGAAAAACACCTGTTTCTTTTTTAATTTTTCGGAGTTCGTTTCATAGTAAAAATCGTTAATTTATAACCATAAGTAGTACTTCTATGAAAAGTTGTTAATGTTTTACAAACATTAACTGAATGTTTTACAAACATTAACTTACCAATGAAGTTCCGAAGAAATAAAACTACGTCCTTGTTTTTAGGGAGCCTTACAATTATGATGAGCATCACGACAGCTCCAAAAAGTTTTTTTTTCTCATCTAATACAAGCGTGAAAATCATTCGCAGTAAATAAAGAAAAACTGTTTACATGAAAAATAGATTAAACAATGTTTTTCCATAAAACAAAACATTATTGTCATATTACATTATCAGAAACCGGAAAATCTTCTCTCGCTGACGTGAATGCGAGCAAAAACGGCCTTCCAAAGTTTTTCCCCGGGGGTGTTGAAAATAGTACCTACTATAATGTGAAAAGGGAAAAATGTTTTACCGATTCCTCACTTTTTCATGCCAACAATACTTTTTCTACTGCGTTTTTCACACATGTGGTTTGACCTATTGGTTGTAGTGTATTTTTAGCGTAACCCATATGGATGTACCGCAAAATATTGTTTCAGAAAAAGGGCAGAGTTGTATTAGTCGCCGTTTTTAAATATACCGCTACAATCTATCCATTCCATACTAGGTATACTTTTATGAGATGCGAAGTAATCTTATCTTTTTATCTGGGAGTCTGAAAAGGCCACTTCAATGCCTTTGGCAAAAAGACAGGCGAGTCCTAAGCGATAACGAACCGATACGAGACGCCAGTCCGATAGTTCTGTCACGCTATCGGATCGTTTTCGCTTTTCTATGTGACTGGATTCAAACAATTCCATACATTACAAATAAAAACGCCTCGCTTCGCATTCGTGACGCCTGTCTGTTTGACAAAGGCTTAACAGGATCATATTCAAAGGCTTAACAGGATCATATTATGGATCATTAGTTAGTATACCTACTATAGTCTCCGCCAGCTAAGTCTAGAATAAAATTCGTTGATTCCCGTATACCAATGTATTCCGACATTTCAAAACGATAAGAAAAAATGTAAAGAAAGTGTCGTAACCCGATAAAAATAAAGGTAACATGGTAAGAAGCGACCTTGACCTTATACTTTATTTTTAAATTCGAACGATGGTATTATGAAATTCGAACGATGCATTATTAGGATCAATGACCTTATTTTGACTTATCTGGCGGGGATTATAAGTAAGAAATATCTTTGGTCGTCAGTCTGCTAGGCGAGCAACTTCCCAGTTTGCGTCACATTCATAATGAAAACGAGCAAATTGATGAGTTTCCACGATGGAACGTGAGTCATGTCATACAAATTGTCGGTATACCTCGAAATGAAAAGGGTAGTAGCAGTAACTGTATATGATTTTACAAATGTAAGGGTTTCTGAGACCGTACGGGTACTAGAGCCATTTATCATTCCGGCTTTTGCTTTACAAAAATACAAAAAAGAGGCGTAAGTTTTTTTTAAACAAATAGGAAAATTAATTCATGCCTGTATTGTCCGAAGGTTTCTGGGTCCTGTTTTTTTTAACTTTGTCCCGTCCTGTTACCATTTAATCAGTGTATTACAATACTAATAAGTAGGTATGGAGTAAAACAAAGATACATTCTTTGTACACGTTAAAGACTATCTGCTATTATAGGACTTTTTTTTGCATCGCAAATTGTAATGCCGCATTGTAATTTATAAAGCCGCAGTAAGTTCGTCGAACCGTGAAGTCGTAGGTTCATGTCCTGCCGCTATCGTTTTTTTTAGTCTCTTTGTTCTAGTAGAAAGTAGCAATTTTCGAGCTGTACACACAGCTACACATCAAGCTTTACAAAACCAGTTTATGGTGGTCTCGCTTTGTATGATCTTTCCGCAACTTCAGCGGTCAGGTTATATTGTTTTTTTATGGCGTGTAGCACTTACAGAAATACCATTACAATTGTTTTCAAGAAGTTTCCCCTGTACCTGTAAGTAGAAAGTTTCTCGCTAAATGCTTTCAATGTAAATGTGGGGAAGACAAAATTCTACCGGAGTGAGAAAAGTTTTATACAAGTACCTTTTGTTCACGAGCTATTACCTAAATGCTAAATCCACCAGACAAAGATGTGGCACTTAAGTGTAAATCACACAAGTAGAAGGTGAACAATTTATGAACATATATATAGAGAGTAGGTACTTTTTTCTGCACCAAAAGTTCTACGTGGCTCTTAAAGCTAAATTACTGGAATTTAGGGTTCAAGGTGTATGTGTGATATAGTTTGATTGCGAACAGTTATAAGAAGTTATTTTAGCCCTGGAAAGTAAAGAACAATTAAAAAGAAACAAGATTGTTTGTATTCAGTACGAGTCTGACAGTTGTTTTATTGATTTTCCACAGAAAAAAAATACAATGCAGTTTGACTTAAATTAACATGTAGATAAACAGTGTCCGCGGAGTGTATCTGTTTGGAGTTCTGTAAAATTTTCACGGGATTGCACTATTCGGGATAGAAAATACTAATATAAGTGCCGGTAATGAACAGTCTGTGAACAAAATTTCATTGAAATCTATCAATACTTTACAGTTTACAGTATTTTTTACGTGAATAAGTAAAACGAATCATCTGTCCATCCTGACAAACTTCTGAAGGTATCGATTTTTTTTGATAAGTTAGGTTTGTGAAGGATAACAAGTAATACATTATATTGATTTATTTATTAATAAAGGTACACCAACAGCTTCTGTGTATAAATTAACAAATAGTGTAGGTATTTACGAGTAAAAAGCATACAGTTGCCAATAACAGGTGAACCAACATCACGAACATAAGTAACGGTAACTTAAGCTAAAAACTGAATTAATATACAAAATAATAAGTGGAAATAAACTATGAACTAAAATTAAAATTATGCATGGCTAAAATTTAAAGTTTAAACAAACATGAGATCAAAATTATGTCAAGGAGATCAAAAAATTGAGTTATACTAACATAACTATAAAGGGGTTGCAAGGTATACTTATCTAGGCACAAACTAATACAGTCAATACGTTGATGAAACTAACGACAATAACACGTCATAACCACATCACTTAATCAAGTATAAATGATTATTGTTACTGTTGCTTTACTGTCAGACTGTATTATCCTATTTTTGGGCCAAATCCTCTCTCTATAAAGCCTTTGTCAAACATACAGGCGTGACGAATGCGAAGCGAGGCGTTTTTATTTGTAATGTATGGAATTGTTTGAATCACAGAGAAAAGCGAAAGCGGTCCGATAGCGCGACCGAACCGATGCGGTGACGTGGCGAAGGCGTATTTGCTTTGTTTGACGTCGTTCATAAAAAGCCAGCTAATATAGTTATTAGCTAGTTCCGCAGTTACCACGTCTCGGTTCGCTGCACCCAGTTTGACGTCTCGTATCGGTTTGTTATCGCTTCGGACTACGTCCGGTTCGCTATCCTCTGTCTGTTTGACAAAGGCTTAACTCTCACTTAGTATTATATTGTGCTTAAGTAAATTAATATTTAAATTTTTAAGTAGTCTGAAGTTGTCAATCCGAACTTCTAAGGCTTTACAGGAAAGACTATTGTGTAAAATCAAAGCTTAGCAGGAGATTTATAAAGTAGCTGAAGTACTTCAACACTTTATAGTAGGACTTTCTTATTTAATCCCGGCTCGCTATGAGAAAGTCACGGTTAAACCTGTACCGGACATAATTAAGTCGAAAAAAAAAACAAAGAAGAAATTTATAAGTTTTTTTGGCTACGAAACCTGTGCTTGTGTTTGTAAACTAGCTGAGGTCGGCGTTTCGCACCGGACTAATCTGAATAGAAACAGCCGAAAAGAAACTCAGAGGTTACAGTCTCTTTTAAAGTCTAGACATTTTTCTGTAGGTAAAGTCATACGTTCATAGTCCAGAATTGCCCTCTAGATCTTAGTGTGGAAGTCAGTTTAATAGGCACTCAACCATTTAATCAACATAAAACTTGTTTTTTTTTTTAATTTCAAATGCTCTTACATTTTATCCTGAACATCAGAAAACTAGGCCACTTGAATCGTCATAGACTATCTACGTAATATCCAGCTATGAATTTAAATTATACAAAGTGTGGGTCTGGTCGTCACACGCCTATCTCTGATCTTTTTGACGCGCACCGCCAGCAAAGTTCTATGACGCAGCATTTGAAAGATATCGAATTCTTCTACTGGGCACAGACTTGCTAGACGTAATATAATAGTTTATTTGGTAGATTTTTATTCTCTTTGGTTCGGGACTATTTGGTAAAGTGAAAGGATTGTGTGCACGAAAAAAAAAAAGTAAGATGTAGTACGACAAAACTTGGAATCCCCATGTTCAGAATTTCATGTATGCTTTATTTTTAACTCGGTACCGTGTAAATATTACACACAAGGGCCACGCAATTACACAAGTTTTTTGCATCTCACCAAATAACGTATTTGTAAAGTCACTTTTTCATAAATTGTACTGTAGAATTACTGACTAAAATCAGTTCATACAAATATTTGCTCCGTGCGGGGATCGAACCCGCGACACGCTGTGCAGCAGTCGATCGCTCATCCACTGCGTTGCATGTAATAACAATAAGTAAAACTTTAAATTGTAACTTAAAATCCCCGGTCGCTACGCCGTAGCAAAGGCATTTTGTAATCAACGCTACGCTTGGCTACGCTTGCTACGCTGTCGTAGTTGATAACCGATGCGCAATGCGCCGAGTGAATAATGCATATACTCGTATTATAGGTACCATTTCTAAAAACATTTACGCTTATTGCGATGACACTCATGTGACTAAAAGAGTGGTAGGTATGAATATTAATAGGTGGAGAGGAAGAGGAAGGGAAAAGATGGATGAATTGTCTAAGGAATGATGTGAAAGGTAAATGAGTAAACGATACTGTGACGTAGATTAGGAATAAAACGTGTTGTGCCGACCCCAAGTAAAATGGGATAAGGGTAGGAAGTTGATGATTATATGCATACTCTTTGTCATTAAATATTTCTTGATTAAATTAATCTGTTGTTAGAAATATGTTGTTAATAATTAACGAACTTCTTTATCGGGAAAAAAACTCTATTTAATTAGTACTTCAAGACATAGCCACAATAAAGAGAAGTTTATTTCTGTACGACGATCAAGACATTACACTGTGCTGAAAGGTGCTGATATACTTGAGCATTCACTTACAACGAGCATTCCTGCGAATGATTACATTTCAGAAGAACAAACGAGAGCATTCTAATGAACGTTCTGGCGAGCTTTGTTCCAAGCCGACTGTTAAATGGCATTTTCATGTAGAAAAAAAATTTGACGTCCACCGACTATTGTGTTCACTAGAAAGTTCGTGAAAATGTTTGTAGCGATGTTTGGCTCTATGCTTGGCTCTGTTCATAGTTGAATTCGGCAAAATTAATAACTGCGAATGCTCGATGTTCTGTTACGAATAAATGCTCAAGTCTTAGCACCTTTAGGAGAAAATACTGTACCGTGGAATGGGGTGTCATTGATCAATTTAAAAATTCAAATGGCCATATTTTCTAAAATACAAACGTACGGAAGACGAAAAAAAAATTGGAATATCGGTTTTTACTATACAATCGATACAATGAATTAGATTAATTTCTAAATAAATAATATGTCGATGAAAAATATAAATGTGAGTGGTCAATGTTAAACCGTATGTGGGGTTACTTTGATACCCCCTAATATTTTCACGGCAAATGAAAGTAACCCCTTTAAATGTTATTATTTCGAAAGAACAAAAAAAATCGGTTAAGTGCAAAAAAAGATATTAATTTTTTTAAAGTTTAGGGGTGACATTGATCAAGGCAATAAAAATACTTTTTGAAAATCACCTTTATTTTAACGTTTCATTGAGATATATTAATTGTAAAAATATAATTAGGAACATTAATCAGTCAACATCTTAAATGTTAAATAAAAATAGAAAAATAATTAAAAAAGTTTCCTTGAGATCAGAAATATTAATTGTATAAACATAATTAAGATGGTCAATCAGTCACCATCTTAAATTAATCTACATTTCTTGAACATTAATTTCAAATGGAAAAATAACAAATTCACCCTCCTCTACAGGTTTTGGTAAAAAAGATACAATATCGTCGTGATCTATTTCAGAAATATCATTCGGAATTCTTTTAAATTTCTTTTTATGTCCAGCTGATTTAAACAATATAGATTTCTCTTCATATTCAGAAAATACTGGCTGAGCACCCGGCTTTTTTATAAATTTTCCGTGGTATTTATTGAAAATCGTACCATACGGTATTTTAAATTTCTCTGAAGCCCCACGTAAGGTCATACGACCTTCTACAACTGCAGCTACTGCTCGTTCTAACACGTCCTCATTATAATTCCGATAGGTGCGAGCACCTAAACGCTTCATGTATGTTCTTGGCATAGCGCTGAAAGTAAAAAAAAGCATATAAAGCAGCCATCATTGCAAATATATTGATAATTTATGTTAAAAAAGCACAAACAGCAAAATTGCTAGGTCATGGGGTGAGATTGATCAATGACCAAAGTGACCCCATGCCTGTGATCAATGACACCCCGTATAGAAAATAAACCGCCACTGAATGAAATTTTTGAGGTTAGAATACAAAAACAACTTCTTTCTCAAGCTAATTAAACATATAACAACATAAACTATCATTTTTTCTAGCAACTTTTATATCCAATCTGGTACCCTGGAAGTTATTTTAACCCCTAAAATACTTTAAACACAATACTCACAGTTTTTTATGAAAATCTCCGGTAGCGATCTGTTGTACGTGCAGCGCTTGGGTAATGTCAAAGAGTGACATTCAGTGCTGCCAACGCAAAAGACGAAATTTTTCAGTTGCGTTCAGAAATTAAACAATTCCTGTTTTAAAAAAATATAAAGTTTTTATCAATGTTACCCCGTGAATCAAAGTAACCCCATTCCACGTAAGTTCTTTTACTTCTCTTACTTTTTTAGCCTGGTAAAATAATCAAATGTCCTGCCACTCAGGGCAGCCAGGGTCGCGGGGCTCACGAATTACCGTGACCTCGGAATGTAAAGCCCTGAGTGGTTTTTTTTATTATGGTAAAATCATCAAATGAGACTCGTACTGACTAAAATCCACGGTGTCTTACAATAGCCCTTTCCGGGGTCACGATAAAGCTTTCTAAGTGGGGTCCCGTCATTGTGCTGACACGCTAAATCTGATCCGCATAATACCTAGTTATCTTTCATCGTTCTTATGGGGTTAAACGTTATACATACTTTATTGTACAGAACCGCTTTATAATGCCATGTTATACCATCGTAATTAACTAAGCTAATCCGTTTATTCCTTATTCATATTTTAGTCGGCAACTTATAATTATAATTATAATGGTGTTGTTGCTACAAAGGGTTCAATGTAAGTACTAATTCATAATTTAAAAATAAGTAGTTTAAAAATTAATTGCTGTTCTACATTTTCAAGGAACGACATAAGTAAATGGGTAGGAGAGTAATATTTTTAATTATTTCGGAGCTGGTTCTTACGTACTGTCTTACGTACTTTTTTATTAATAAATTACGTTCAACATTATTTTTGTTAAGAAAAGTAACACCTTGTAAAGGATGTTTTTTATAGGGAAGAGATTTTAAAATTAGCAAAATTATTACCACTAACTGTTTACAAAGCGGACAGTTGATTTGTAGTCAGTATGATTTGCTAATTTCGAAATTACCGTCAACTACAGAACCAGGGTTGCTGATTTTTTGGCATCGACGTGATTTTTTTTTTTATCTTGGCAAAATCATCAAATGAGTCCTCCCACCCAGCGCAGGGCGGGAGGGAATGTCAGACTTGTCCTGACTAAAATCCAGGGTGTCCTTCAATAGCCCTTTACGTACCGGGGTCACGGTAATCCCTTGGTCCCGCGACCGGCATCGATGTGATAGAGGTAGGTTTTCAACAAGTTAACGCAACCTATAACACGGCGAGTGACACCAAATGTTTCCCTCAATCATTTATTAGGGAAACCTTTCGTGAACGTGAGCGCATAATTTGACGCAAAACAGCGTCAAGTTATGCGCCTCTGGCCTCCCCGATCATGTGATCTGACACCTTTAGATTATTTTCTTTCGAAGTATGTGTGGCCACTAGCCAATGCTGATAAACCAGAGATGTTAGATCTTTGGAATTAATATTTTATTTATTATAAAATATATTTTATTTTTTATTTATAAAACTTTGCCCCACACTAGGAATTTCTCCTGTATCGTCGGTGCGTTTATAAACATAGGAACTCACACACACAAACACCCAGACTCGGAACAACTACTTGCAGATCATACAAATATTTGTTCCGTACCAGAATCGAACCCGCGATACATAAAGCAGGAGTCCAATTGCTCAGAGACTGCGCCAAACGTGCCGTCATCGTATTCATGTGAAAATTCACTAGCTATGTTATACGGTTATACGGTCTCAATTGCTAGATAAAATTGCCGACTTAAATTTATTGGAAGTTGACATGAAAGTTGACGAGAAATTCGGAATCGGACTTCACGATTGTGCTTCAAACAAGCTGGCTGTCCGCTGATTTGCCTAAAACCATGTTTAAACACTAATGGCATAAAATGATGTCCAAAATAAAGCCAATAGGTATCGTAGACATCTGTATAACTTTTACGTTTGAATTTTCTAGGCTTTCTATTTGAGGCAGACCTACATGTTGTAGCCAGTTCAGGGCCTACTAAAAATAAACCTAAGAACACGCTTTTGTTCTGATGTATTGTTACTTACATTCTAATGTAAAATAACACACTTCTGCTGTTTGAAAGCCATTGTTTATTTATTACATAGTAATGTTTGAAGAAGTTGTAATATAAGGTGGGCGGACCTTCCAAGGCCAATTATTAAAATTTCGTAATTATTGCCATGTGATGACAAATTCCTTCTATTTACACAAAGACCCATCGAACTGGAAATCACAGAATCAGAGACGCGGCTGCCAATCGCTCGCGCTACTATTTTGGCAGTACGGTCCCTCGCTTCTTTGATACCGGGAATCGAGGACGTTAAAATAAGGTGGGTGTACCATGGAAGGCCACTCTGACAAATCAACAGTTATTATTCGTTTATTTACTGGATAAATGAAACTAACAAATATTTAAGTAACACTTTGTTTTATTACGTAACATATTAACCACTTCTTTTTATTGTAGATTAAATCGCTATTCAGTAACTTAGTGTTAAATGACTGATTTATTATAATGGCCTTCTAAGGAGCTTTGTTCTTAGCAGGGCCATTTGATAGAGTTCAATGAAACTTAAGTTCAATCAATATTGATTAAATCTGCAATTCAAAAAAGTGGTTTATATGTTACGTAATAAAACAAAATATTACTTAAATATCTGTTAGCTTAATTTATCTAATAAATAAACGGATTTTGTTAGATTGACCTTCCAAGGTACACCCACCTTAAACTTATTTATGAAATAATAATAAAACACGTAATGTGCAGTTTTTTTAAGACAAAGAACACACAGTGACAAAAAAAAAACGACGGGTTGCACTCTGGGAGTGCCGGCAGAAGTGAAAACTTGAATAGTAATTGTTGCAAATATCTTGTGAACAGATTTTAGTAAAACTCGCAAAAATGGTTGACTTTTTATTTCAATAATTTTCCAATGTGACGTACATCTTTTATAAACAATGTTACCTAGCAACGAATGTATCCAGCATACAAACTTCTTTAAAAGTAATAAAGTCACACGAACATTCACGCAAGCGCCCTGCGCCGTCCTACGCTTTTTCGGTCAGGGTCACGTGTCCTGACGCGAGTTTAAGATTTTATACCCATTACAGAAAAGTGCTCAACGCCGCTAAAGAAGTTTTCACTTCAAAAAGAAGTCGGTCAATCTGTGTGCGTATCAACCTATATTTGGAAACCTAATATTAAAAAGAAAACAAATTCCTATGTAAATTGTATTAAGAGAAAAATCTATGAAACAGACTGACAAATAAGTGAGATTATATAGGTCCCAATTTTCCTGCTAGGGTCAAACATTTAACATAGAACAGAATGTAAATATTTTATTTCAATTACGAAAAATAAACGAAATGTAACTGGTTAGAAATGATCTTTGCAGTCTTTTTTTATCGTGATAAAATCATCAAATAAGTCTTCCCACCCACGGCAGAGCGGGAGGGACTGTCAGTCTCGTACTGTCTTAAATCCACGATCCTTGTCCTTCAATAGCCCTTTATGCTCCGCGGTCACGGTAATTCGAAAATCCCGCGACCGTCTTTGCAGGCCTTTCAGTTATTTTGCTATGACGCAAAAGTAGAGTTGTGTTTACGAACATCAGAAAATGAAATTACATTTATTGGCAAATGCAAGCGCCGTTCACAATATTAAAAGCAAAATAAAACTTAATTGTGATGACGAATTTCTGGTGCTATTATCGTTTTAATTTATTAATGTAATTTATAGTTTAACTAGCTGACTCGTGCCCATTTTTTATACTTTGTGACCTATTCTCATACTTACAAAATATACAATTTTTTTTTGTGGCTAACAATATGACACAAGATTTTTAAATTTTATGGATTTAACTTTTTGTCTAAACTCAAACATACCAACTGAAAATGAAAACAACTAAAATCTAAACAATTTTTTGATTTTCATCGTTTTTCTGTGCTTTAAGTTAATGCTTGTTATTTATTCATGGCATTTAGGAGTCGTCTAGTCTTTCTCCCAAATAAAGCAATTAATCCAACTCTCAACCCAAATAAATCTCATGAAAGTGATAAATCTTCACTAAAGATGAGTCTGAAATTACCCCACTATATGTAGACGAGATTCAAGGATTTTAATCTGCGATTTTAACGACTATTTGTGATTTAGGTTACCCATTCATCTTATGAGTCTTCCCATCCAGGGCAGAGCGGGAGGGACTGTCAGACTCGTACTGACTAAAATCTACGGTGTCCTTCAATAGCCCTTTACGTACCGGGGTCACGGTAATTCGTCCAGACCTAGATGCTATGTTACCCATTAATGAAAGTTTACAATGTATTTACTTATACTGGCTTTATTTCCCAATAATGAAGGTATTATTGTTAATTGCTTAGATGCCTGTAAAAAAAAATAACATACATAATGATTATATCAATATTTAATGTTGTAAAGATCTCCTCTAAGTCTCGTCATCAAAGTCATATTATTATATAAATAAACGATCATTATTGGTATCTACATCTAAACTTTTTTTTTTTAGTGTGGCAATCATCAAATGAGTCCTCCCGCCCTGGGTGGGGCGGAAGGGACTGTCAGACTCTTACTGACTAAAATCCACCCGTACCCTTTACGTTCCGGGGCCGCGGTATTCTGGGTTTAAGAAAAAATCCGCGACCCCAGCAGGCATTTGGCCCGGCACCGGCCCGAAAAACTGGTCTTCCCCCCGGACGTATCCGAGGGGGAACTCCAGTCCACGGGCGCACGTGGAGGTTTCCTGTCTTAGCACCCCATCTATATCTACACTAATATTATAAAGAGGAAAGATTTGTATTTTTGTGTGTGTGTGTGTGTGTGTTTGTTTGCAATAAATAAACTCAAAAACGACTGTGCCGATTTCAAAAAATAATTTCACCATTAAAAAGCTACATTCACCCTGAGTAACATAGGCCATGTGCGAAGCCAGTACGGGCCATTAACCACCAATAAACGACGAAGATAAAATTATAGTTACATTAACCAGTTTTTTCCTGCCAGTAATAATCATCGGCATCTTGGGAGTATCACAAACGTTGTTGAATTAATGATTTCCTTCCAAAATAGTTAGGTACTTTTTCAGTTCTTCTGCTGAGCCTTCAGGTGACACTTCGTGAAAATAGTTGGTATATAAAACATATGCTGATTTCTATGCCTACTATTTTCACGAAGTGTTTCAAACCACAACTTAAGTTGAAGAGAACGCAAGTCTAAAAAAGTCAGTTTTTCAATCAATCACTGTTCAAAACTAAAACTACAAAATAAAGTACCTGTGAGAAATAAAAATAAATGGCCTTTCACGTAATTAACGCCATCTACCAGAACATCATGAAACACTAACTCGGTTTTCTCCAGCTGAAACACTGAACATGAAAGTTTTCATTTAGTTATAGAAAATTCGCGTAGATGGCGCTGTTTCACATTGTTACCTATGAAAGTTGGATGTTAACAAACTCAAGTGTTTCTTGCTGTTGAAGATAGATGTCGCCCATGTGGCTGTGAACCAAATTTTCAAATCATAAATCCATGTTTTTAAAGGTTTCGATTGAGTAAAAGTATGTCAGTGATCGTTAAACCTTTTAATTTCTATTGTATAAAATTACTATTCCGAAAAAAATTCAATCCAAAGAGATCCAAATCCTAGTGTCCATTTAACCAATTTAAAAATGCTTAAATTGTGTCTACTTTCTATTGATATGAGACCTATTTAGTATCTTTTAATTTTTTGTTTATAGATAACTAGCAACCCGCCCCGACGACTCCGTACGGATGAAATCTCTACTATATTATGCATGTCTCTACTTAATTATACTTACACATTCAACCTTCCTCTTGAATCACTCTATCTATTAAAAAAACTGCATCAAAATCCTTTGCGTAGTTTTAAAGATATAATCATACATAGGAATACCTACACAGATAGCGGGAAGCGACTTTGTTTTAAACTATGTGGTGATTATTTTTGTCAAAATAATTGAATCGAATATTTCACAGGAGCTTATTTCACCTGCCCAAGGTGTGATGCTTGATGTATTATGATTTCAAAATTGAATTTATTAATACATTTTCTTAATTAAAGGTTAACGAAACATATATCTTTTTATACGGAATTTCCATTTTTAATATTTTGCAAAGTATTCGCGATCTCCGGTATCGGGAAACTAACGAATACCGGAACGCAAAGAGCTATTGAAGGACACCATGGATTTTAGTCAGTACAAGTCTGACAGTACCCCTGCCCTGCCCTGTGTGGGAGGACTCATTTGATGATTTTACCACGGTAAAAAAAAGTATTTGCGATCTAAAACCGTTCTTTGTCATGTCATAAAACATGTAGGTATTAAAGTTTGCCCATAAAAATTATCATCACAAGGTGAAGAAAGACTCGAAGACGCACGTTTTAGTAGTATATTAATCTTTCAGCCTACTACATCTGCTATTCAGCCATTATTTCAGTTCATTTTTATTTCACGTCAGGCCTTCTAATAAGCTGCTGAAGATCCAGTATCTCGACTATGAATTTTTGATGGTCGTTTCATTTGTAACGTTATTATTTTGTACGCGTAGGTACTCTATTTTATTACACTTCAAATAAAAGTAATGTCTGTGTAAGATATTATCGTGTTACCATCATGTTTTTGTTCGATATATTCAATATTTTATTAATATTATGAAATGTTACAAGCACAGGATGTATCTGAAGAATATCACGTGTTTCTAAAGAGCTATTCGCTGAAGAGGATCATTATCTTGTTGAAAAGTTTCGAATAAAGTTTCATGTTCCCACAAAATAAGATGTATGTAATTTCGTACTGAATTGTACTTGACATTGGCCTAGATTTTAATTAGAGTTCCTAATTAATTACGACGGTTGGTCCAGGTAAAAGTTTGGCAACAATTATACAAATGGAATTTGATACAATGTTTACCTTATCATAAACCTGAAAGGTATATTATATCTTATTGCCTCTAATTTGTGGTCCCCTATAATTTCTATAGCTAAAGTTTATCGTTGGGCCTAACAGTAACTGACGTAGTAAACTCAGAATTTTCCCGCTAATACATGTTGTATTTGTACATAAAGTAACACTTTCTGAAAGCTAGCAACCCCTATTCGGTGCCTAAACAAACAATTATTGCTATATCACGGACGTTATAACCTTACAGCTTTAATATATTATATTGTTAGCGAGGAAATCGTTATGGACCCCATAATATGTTCAATTCAATTAATTTTCAATTAATTTATTAATTTTGTGAACCTAAGGTCACATTATACAGATGTTTACAGCTTTAAATGTTGCTTCATGCGACGTCCCGCCAGAAGACATACACAATGTTTGGATGTATAAAAAAAACGTGTGCATACGTACAAAGAGTAGTGAATATTTAATGTTCTATGTGTTGAATTACTCATGTTCAGTGTCCTGTGACAGGCTAATGTTTGAAATATCGACATTGCACGCCTCTATTTTAAGCACGTGAAAAGTGGAAGGGGCGTTAAGGTCTTGGGGTGTCGAGGGTGGTGAAGGGGGTTGTCGGCATTCAACAGGCGGCGGTCGATACGGCCGGCGCCGCGGCGCAGCGGCAACGTTTACCTACCCTACATACTACCCGCCTCAGAGTAACACCACGTCACATATTTTTACGAAAATCTTAACTCATTACACGGTTTCTTCGTCTTCATTTTTCTTGACACATTTCTGGAGCGCGCTTTGCTTTGAGAAGCAGACTTTGTTAGACGGTATATGGACGGAAGAAGGGTTTAAACTTAATTGAAATCAAAATGACCCTATAATACAAAATATCACCTTAATATATATATATACCTTAATAGAATGGATTGCGATCTTAATTCATTTAGAACTACTGGGTTTAAATCTGGCTTTAAAGTTACAAAGAATTGAATTGAGTTTTCGCTAAAAATAAAACGTCCATTTTATTTGAACCGGCACCTGGTAACAGCTGTTATTAGGTCTGCCGGTCGGTGGATTAAAAGAACTGTAATTGAATAATTACAATGAATTTATGGTTTCTGATTTCAACAAGAAGAAGACTTTGTTACGAAATGTTCAGAACTAAAATAATAAATATAATAATTACATTTAGCAGAATTTACAAATGAGTTTGAATTTGGAAGCGGTTGGTTAAATAAGGGCGTCTAATTTCTGGCCTTAGTGACAAACGGTTTGACAACGAGCCCGAACTAAAAATGAATGATATTAAAATTTGACAGATAGCTCCTTAGAATACGCGCCACCACTCATGACGTACAGAAATTTTGCGGTAATAAATTTTTGTAATGCAGTTTGATGCAATGACCATAGGTCGGAATTAGGTTGAGTTATTCAGGTACTTACACTGATTTCATACAGCGAACGAATAAAGTGGATGTGCCCCAAATCCCGGGATTACTTTTAAAGAGTTTTCTGCTCTTTAAAAGTAATCTCTAATAAGTAACTTTTTTATTTAATAAATCCCGTGATTTATTAAATAAAAAAGTTAGTAAGTAAGTAGCTAAAAAAAAGCACTTAAAAAGTTTATGCTGCATATATTGATACCTACGCCACTCCGCGGGTGTCTTCATCTCTGTCACATCGCGCGTTGCACTAGCTTACTAATATGAGTTTGTATGTTGAGATTTTCACGCTTGAACCACTGAACCGATTTTGACCATATTGGGCTAATAGGTAGATTCCATCCTGAAATCCTAGGCTACCTTTTGTCCTGATACTACGTTCCTGTGTAATAATTTTGACGACCACGCGGGCAATGTCACTGGCAAAAGGTAGTATGGAAGATCTTTTGTCTTTGTGTCGCAATATCATGTTCAACGAGCAATGTTAATATTTTCAGTGAAGCTTTTCGCGAAACTTTTTTGCTCTGAACCACATGGTCGGCAGCTTTTTTAGTTTAGTTCTCGTTGATAACGTATGATTTATGCTGTGAAAAATGTTTTTGTAAATTAACTGGTGTTTAACTGCTATTTTAAATGCGAATCCTTTTCATACGAAGACCAGTAAACGCATTTTGATGTTTGTCACCTTTTTTTTTTCTCGTGGTAAAATCATCAAATGAGTCCTCCCACCCAGGGCAGAGCGGGAGGAATTGTCAGACTCGTACTGACTGAAATCCACGGTGTCTTTCAATAGCCCTTTTCGTTCCGGGGTCACGGTAATTCGTGACTCCCGCGACACACAACGCACCGTCGACCCGGGCATAGTCCATGGTCGGACAGTGAGTTGCCCATTACTCGCTGCCCGCATGCCCGCGCCTACCGACGATCTGCCGACGTCCATCGCCGTGGGCGTTTACCACTGCGGGCTAAATCTGACTAAACAATATCGGCTGTTTCTATTTAACTATTAATGGAAAGTTCTGGACTGCAATCAATTAAGATATTCAAATATTGTTCAACAAACTTCCATAATAACAAATCAATTCGTCTGTGTACAAAGCCAATAATTGCTGTCTGACTCTATTAGGAGCTGTAATTACTGATCTACCCTCGCTTCTGAAAGTCGCGATAATTCAGTGGGTTCGATTTGTTTGGAAACAATTATTGTAACTACTTGCTTTTACCAGCAGCTTTGTTCGTGTTTATTTAGAATTTGAGAAACGATTCAGTGACACATGGCACTATCTACGAGTATAACACTCATATATTATCATGGCACAATTAGCGCAGTGGTTGATTGGACTTGGACTGCAGCGTGCTTGTCGCGGGTTCGATTCCCTACGGAGCTGTATGATCTACAAGTACCTACTTGTTCCGAGTTTGGGTATTTGTGTATGTGAGTTTCTATGTTTGTAAACGCACACGACACAGGAGAAACTCCTAGTGTGGAGCAAAGTTTACAAAAAAAATACTATTGTTGTTTTCCTCAGGAATAGTACCCTTTTTCGGGCTCAAATGTACTCGATGGTCGTTACTGTATGGGCAACTCGCTGTCCGACCATGGACCATGCCCGGGTCGACGGCGCGTTGTGTTCCACGCGCGCTTCAAAGAGTGTCAGCAAAATGATGGGGCCCCCCTCTAGAGGGCCAAAGCCTGCCGGGGTCGCAGGACTCACGAATTACCGTGACCCCGGTACGTAAAGAACTATTGAAGCACTGTGAAGGCACCGTGGATTTTAGTCAGTACGAGTCTGACAGTCCCTCCCGCTCTCCCCTGGATGGGAGGACTCATAAGATGATATTAACACGTAAAAAAAAATGGTCGTTTCTGTACACCCGACAACGTATATTTCGGAAATCAGAAAAAAACAAGATTTCAGAAGAATCTGTTTTATGGTGTACTAGCTTTTGCCCGCGACTTCGTTCGCGTGGAATAGTGACTTCCAGCAGATTTTTGGTTTTACCCACATAGTTCCCGATCTCGCGGGATATTCTAGGGAACTCTTCAAAAATCAACATAATGAGCTCTGCGTTTGAATTTAAGAGATGTATAGGTACTCATTTAGGGCATTAAAGCCGTTTTGCCGATCGAAAAAGGCGAAAATGTTATTTTTCCCTTATTTTCTCATCATTCTACTGATTTGACATTTCAGTCCAAAAGGAAAAAATACTGTTTCTCCCTTGACAAATTTTCTATTATTTTATTTATATGAAAGTTTCTTACACCAAGACATTTCTGTTTACTACGTTTTTAGTTTAGCCATCCTTTGCAAAAATATAAAGGTTTTGTGGTTTCGACACTCTTGAGAACGCAACGTAGAGTTGTCCATGGGAGAAACAGTCTTTTTCAAGATGTACCCCCGCAACTTTTAGCGTTTGCCCTTGGGCTTTATTTATGGTCATTGCAAACGCAGTTTACAGCGGAAACTGAACTCTTTTGAATTGGAATGGCAAATCAGTTGGAATGATGGGAATACGGGGAATAATAAAAGTTTCGCCTTTTGCCATCCCAGTCATAATAACGGCTTTAATGACATTCCGTCCTAAATAGGTTATTTGTAACCGTATGTCGTTAGTTAGTTATAGTCTTGGTGGATCTAGTTATATAGTTTCTCATAAGCATCACAGGAACACCAATTATACAACGGAACAATTTAAAATTTACGAAACAGGACCAGTCCACATAAACTATCATACAACCGACAATAAGTACAATTTTGGTTCCAACGCCATCTATCAATCTATAGTGACAACTCGTGTAACGATCGACACCATTGAACGATCACCGCCATCTATTGAGAATTTAAGGAATTATCTATACTCCGTTAGAGCATTTCATAAATTTTATTTTTTATTTTTATTTTTTTGTAATAAAAACTATCCTATGTCCTTTCTCAAGTTCCAAACTATGTCTGTACCAAATTTCACACAAATCGGTTCAGTAGTTTAGGCGTGAAGAAAAGACAGACAGACAGACAGACAGACAGACAGACAGACAGACAGACAGACAGACAGACAGACAGACAGACAGACAGACAGACAGAAAGACAGACAGACAGAGTTACTTTCGCATTTATAATATTAGTTAGGATGTATGCGTGAAAAGGCGAATAGGTAACAAATAAACAAAATAGTATTTCCCTAACCTGAGGGCTTACGAGATAGCGCTAGACGCCTTGTATAGCTCTGTCTCTTTCCCACAGTGGAACTACTCTCACTTTAAGATGGTAGGCCACCTGCGCGAGTCACAATCAGGTTTAAATTGCAATATTTTCAATATCATTAACCCATGTTGCTGCTCGTCTGCACACACTAATTCTACCACCTCTCGGTAACCATTCAGTAAAGCCTTTGTCAAACAGACAGGCGTGACGAATGCGAAGCGTGACGTTTTTATTTGTAATGTATGGAATTGTTTGAATCTAGTCACATAGAAAACCGAAAGCGATCCGATAGCGTGACAGAACTATCGGACTGACGTCTCGCTTCGGTATCGTTTCGGAAACGCTTCGCTTTCGCCTGTCTGTTTGACAAAGGCATGAGGGTTTTATCCCTAGTTGTTCTACAAAATGCCGGTGGAAATTAAGCCACACTATAATTTCAGGGAACAGCCCAACAACACTCCTTCGGATTTCAGGAATTCTGCATTGTTACCGATACAATACCGACTTTAATTCGATCCGAAAAGTTCCAAATTGTTGAGTTAACCCCTACCCTATTAAATAAGCTGGAACTATTTGTTTCCTACCCATATCGTCGAAGTAACAAGAAATAATTGAATGTTTCAGAGAAACCCTTGTCTATTCATGAATAGTGCCGTGTCTCTTAAACTAATTGCTGAAACTTGCAGCCGTGGACTTTAATTGAATCTGATGTGGTAGTTTGGATACTTCATGGTTTTGTAGGTTCTATTGACTTGCAGTTTGGAGAGCATTTGCTTTTAGTTATATTTACGAGTAGATGCACCGTTAGATAGATAACGAGAGCTAGTTTGATTGCTATCATCAGCCGTATTATGACGTCTTAAAACGAGGCTTGTTCCAGTGAGTGAAAGAGTCAGAGCTGTACAAGTCGTCTAGCGCCACCTCTTTCACTCACTGGAACAAGCCTGATTTTAAGACGTCATAATAAGGCCCCAGGCCCATCCTGCACAACCATTTGAACATGTTCATTTATATCATTTCATTTATCATGTACTTACGTATATTTGACGACACGGTTGGTGCAGTGGTCGAGCGATCGACTGCTGCGCCGTATGTCGCGGGTTTGATCCCCGCACGAAACAAATATTAGTATGATCTACAAGTAGTTGTTTCGGGTCTGGGTGTTTGTGTATGTGAGTTTCTATGTTTGTAAATGCACCCACGATACAGGAAGAAATTTCTAGTGTAGGCCAACGTTTAAAAAAAACTATATTATATATTGTAGAACTTTTTTATTATTATTTGTTGAATTTTGGCCGTGCTGTTTATTGGACTCTGTAATGTTGTGTATGTTATTTGTAAAAAAAGGACTTAAACGAAGCTTATTTAAACTCTTGCAAATTGCTACGTTTCTTTTGCCAAAATTTGAAAAAAAAACTTATTTCAAAAAGTGTACAGTCTAAGAGACTGTAAAGTCTCTGAGAATTTAACAGTAACAAGAGATTTTAAGTTCAGCTTAAAATTCTGAAAATAATGTGTTTTTCAATTTGTATTTATAAAATAATTCGGCGCAATAAAATTAGAATTATTTAAAATCAAGATTCATTAGAGATAAAAAATAACCCAGTCTCGATTTTGAATAAACGTTTTTTTAAGTTGCTAATGAAAAATCGAGGAATGATGTTGTATAGAACATAACAGCACAATTTTGTGAAATTTCAGTAGTCAGAATCAATAAACGCACTACACTAATAAAAGCCGGGAAACTAAAATTTGTAAATAACACCGGTAAACTAGCATCTAATGGGAACCCAACGAACGATAAGAGCCTACATAAGGAAACGCCATCGGAAAAGGACCCTCGATAGTGCCCTCTCTTACCTTTTAGTGCCCCATCGTGTCACGTGGGAACTCCATTGTCATTTACGGCCACAATTTTAGGACACAACCCGAATAATTTCTCTTGGAAGCCATCCAGGAAGCACGTAGTTAGACGAGTTTCGCGTTGGTTTTTATTTGGGAAATCCTGTTTGTTTAAAATGTCCCTATTCCGTTTTAGGAAGCTTACTGGCGCAATATGTTATTTTAAAGTTCTTCGGCTGCAATTTGTTCGGGGATTGGCTTTAAAGGATAACAAACCCTATTTCTCTTTTGTCACGCGTGGTCCGTTGGACAACAGGTAACAAACTCAATCTTACAATTTATCATTATAAATTCAAGTAAGTCTTTCTGCTATTTCGGTAGACTATCTCCGGTCACCGTAGGCGCGGGCATGCGGGCGGCAAGTAATGGGTGACTCGCTGTCCGACCATGGACCATGCCCGGGTCGACAGCGCGTTGTGTTCCACGCGCGCCTCAAGGAGTGTCAGCATGGTGACAGGGCCCCCGGTAGAGGGCCAAAGCCTGCCGGGGTCGCGGGACTCACGAATTACTGTGATCCCGGTACGTAAAGGGCTATTGAAGGACACCGTGGATTTTAGTCAGTACGAGTCTGACAGTCCCTCCCGCTGGGAGGATCTTTTATCCGAATGGCAAAGTAGGTGGGATAATTCTATCAAGGGGCGGCACCTCCACCAGTTCTTTCCATCCGTTCGTGAGCGGCTGGCTAGGACGTGGCTGGAGGTGGATCACTGTGTTGCCCAATTTCTCACGGGACATGGTAACTTTAAAAGTAAATTATTTTCCTTCAAGCTTGTTCCCTCGCCTTTTTGTCAATGTTCGACATCTGACTGTGAATATGAACAATCAGCACATCATATTCTATGGGAGTGTATTCTTTGGCAGAACGAACGTAATATTATGTTGAACACTGTTCAGACTACATCTGGAGTCATTTACTACTCGGACCTTGTGGAAACTCGAACAAACTTCCGTGCGTTCAAGCGTTTTTGCCATACCTATTACTGGAATCAAATATAGCAGCTCACAATTTAGGACCCATTCATATTAGTAGTCATTTTACCCGTGGTGCTAGGCAACTGGGCTTCTCCCAGTTGTAATGTCTCTTTGTGCCTATTGGCCTTGTTTTGTTCTGTCTTCTGCTTGCATGGATGGAAGTGGAAACATATATTTTTTCCTACTCCTCCACTATTCTTTTCTGATTAATTTCGTTGCAGGATCCAAGACAGGTAAATTCATTCTCCGGGACACGTCAAGCTTCATTGTGTCGGCGCTTTTCTGGTTGGTTGCCACTGTTGATACTGGCTTACAGGTGTTGCAGTGGTTAGGGAATAGAGTGGTGGGTTTGTCTCAAAAAAAAGTCCCTCCCGCTCTGCCCTGGGTGGGAGGTTATAAATTTTGGGAGTTGAACATACACTAAGCCAACTTGCCTACACTTATAACAATATAAATACATATTTTTTCATAACAAATCTAGATTTTCATTCGCTGTTTCTAAAAACCAGAGAACATAAATAAAACACTCAAGTTCAGTGGCACATATTTGATAATAACAGCGGGAACGCGACGGGGCACCGGGGCACGGCGGGGCACGGTGCCACCTCGTAATAACATGAGGCGACGAATGTAACATCTACCTTCCTACCTATGTATATTATGTGACACTACAAGACTTGGCTACTTTATGTTACTTTATAATGTACGTTTTATTTTACAGAATAAGCAGTTTATATACTTTTGTAAAAACATAGAAAAAAATTGTTCAGACACACCATACTAAACACCACGGTCACCCATTGGTTGAAATTCGACTACAATCAATTTGTGTTGTATTTTAAATGTTAATACAATATTCAACCAAAACAACTGATACTTATAATTATTTAAATATTAATTAAGTAGATTTCAGTATACCTTCTCTATACAAACTTGCGGCCTTGTCTTTTTAAAAGGTTATTATTTATCTGTGGAAAGGGGTATGCAACTTTTTGGCATGAGTTTTTTTTTTCTTTCGCCAGTAATGAAATGTTGGTCATTAGTAGACCGCAACCTAAGAACTTCGTAAAAAAAATCTAAACCGTAACCAACTAGAGATATATCGGATTTTATTTTGTTCTAATCGGGAGTAAATCACTCCTGATTAGAACAAAATGAAAACCGCCATATCTCTGGTTGGTTACGGTTTTGAAACTTAATTTCTTTTTCTATGGACTTCTTAGGTAGTAGTCTAATTGTGCCCAAAATTTAATCACTGGCGAAAATAAAAAAACAAATTGATGCCAAGGTCCATACTAAAAGTTGCATGGGCCTTTGTAAAAGGCATTTAAATATTAATTAATTAAGAAAATTGTAAAAATAAGTTGTAAGTTAACCGAAGAGTGTAAAATACAATAAAAATACAGTTTATGCTTCACGTATTTAAATACATAAAGATACATATCTTGTACATCGAGTAAAAGGAGACTGGCATAATCAAGATTGCTTTCTTTTGTAGTCTTTATTTCAAGGTCTTTATATTCAACCAGCCACGTTGAAGCTTCTCACGAATTATAAAGGTCACACACAAAGATGTACAAGTTCACGGCAAGTTAACTCGGCTTCCAGTCAATCAACATAATGTGTCAGTTTTAAGACAAAAATTGTTTTTACGAGTATTATTATTTATTTATTGCAGACATCAGTGGTGTATGGGTTGCTGCTGTTGCCTGCTGGTTCCTCTCCGTAGGAAACAATCCAAAAGCCTTTGTCAAACAGACAGACGTGACGAATGCGAAGCGAGGCGTTTTTTATTTGTAATGTATGGAATTCTTTGAATCCAGTCACATAGAAAAGCGAAAGCGATCCGATAGCGTGACAGAACTATTGGACTGACGTCTCGCTTCGGTTCGGTATCGCTTCGGACTCGCTTCGCTTTCACCTGTCTGTTTGACAAAAGCAAAACTGTGTTTATTTTACGCTGTACTCTATGTTAAAAAAGTGAAAGTGTGTAATGTTTATTGACGTGATAATTACGTTCCGTTTTCACGTCAAAACGGCTGAACCACATTCTTAGTACATACTGATACAAAAACGGTTACAGGCTTTTTTATAGATTTGAAGGCCTCAAATTATTAAATTTTGGAGTCCTGCATCTATTCCAGCGTTTCTTCAGTCTTCAAGCTAGTGATGTCCATTAAACGAATCCTTACAATATTAAAATTGGCTTATAATATTAAAATAACTGGATAAAAATAACATGAAAAGGGCAAAAAGTTGGAAAGGTTGCGTCGTAAAGGTACTGGTATTCATCCCCGAGGAATATTTCGAGGAATAGTAGACATTATATTACAAGAATCATCAATAAAGTCTAATAACATTTCGTATAAAAATATCTACGCTGTATAAAAATATAACTCAGTAATACAAAAGCATCGCGGTCTGACCTCATTCTGCATTTTTTTAATCTATAGATAAAGACTTTTATAGTTACAGAAAAGATGTGATTTTTTGTATGTTTGTTTGTAATGGTCTATCTTCTACTCACGATTTCGTTCACGTAAGTTTTGGCTCCCAGTCCTCCACATCGGATCTCCAAATTGTATAAGCTCGGCTAATATGGATAATATTAATGTAATATATATATATATACATTAATGTAAAATCAAATTAGATCATGATATTGGTAAGTAAAGATAAACTCAAACCGTCTTATTCCAAAACGCCGACTAAATATAGTACTGGGATTAGTTCTAGGTTTAAACCATGGACTAAGAAAAACCTTATTATAAAATGAAGTTTATCTCTAATCCTTGTACTATCTATGGTACTAAAGATAAACCCGCGAGACCCCTAGTTTATCCACGGTCTAACTTTGGTACTATTGTCAAATGTCAATTTCTACAAAAAGTTGAGGTTACCGTGGCTATAATTTTCTGTGTTTAGTGTTTATAAATCGTTGAAAAATGGATATTAATATGATTGAAGCCGGCGAGTTTTTTGAAACGCTACGGCGACACAACAGAATCGTGTTCGAGTCAATCCCTTCATGGAATTATTACCTATCCGATAAAGATTTCAGGCAAAAGTATAGGTTCAATAAACACCTAGCAATAAAATAGTGTACTTATTATGGGAAGAATCAACATGAAATGCCCTGTGTCTCCTAAAATAAAACTTCAATTGGTTTCTTTTGTTGTTTCATCTACCATCACAACACCCAACACAACATCTTACTACTGATAGAAATGTATAGGTTTGTGTGGCTGAATGAGTTGATAGTTTATTACTCTTTCACACAAATTTTCTGTACGGTACACTTTTATATCCTAGATCAACACATAAAGATACTTTTAATTTCGTTATCATGATCCTGCGGGATAATATCCTGACATACTTCTCCCAAACATACTTTACTTAGGTATACACTAGTAATATTAACATTACTAAAGAAGGTGAAACTATTAAAAAGAAGCTACTGTTCTATTATAGAAGTATTATAAATCATTCCAAAAAATAATTATAATGAACTTGTCATGGTTTCATTTGACGCGCGAGAATGTTACGTTTCATTACGCGCTTTAGATGCTATATTAATAAAGAATCCAACATTAAGTAATGTGCTCAAAAGATCAAACTGCATTATAGAAAATGACTTATATTTAGATCCATAAAAAATATCAACATATCAATATTTTTAACACTACTAAACATCAATTAATCATTAACAAATTATCAAAACGTTCTATTGTCTGGTAAAACGGAACGTTGCAATTGAATGATATCATGGTGAATGAATGGTATTTGTTGTAATCTGTGGTTGATATTTAAACTTTGGTTCAAATGACAGTACTAAGAAGACCATGGTTTATTTAAGTTTTGTAATACGGAGAAACTTAAACCATGGTTTTACAGATAAGCCTGGACTTCATAGGCCAGGTCTAAAGCAAGGTTTATCTCATTTTTTGTAATAAGACGGAAAAACTTCTTTACCGATTTAGTGAATGTCAAGACAAGAGTGAATAGGTTACTTCTAAGTAAGCATGATTCACTGTCGACCACATCATCACTTAACATCAGTCGAGATGGTTGTCAAGCGCGAACTTACAATTGAATAAAAAAAATGCGTTAACTTAAGGAAAGCTGCATCATCAGCGAGTAACAAATGCTATATTTTATTGTGAAATTGTATCTGTGCGAAGCAGGGTTGCTAGTACACAAAACGTAAAATATGACCATAATAAGTAGTAGTAGTATATGTTTGTATATTACGTCTATATATCTCACCTCACACGTATAATATACATGTATCTTGGTAAATTGTTATAGCATAGCCGCTGATCGTGCTAAAAAGAAATATCGTGTGAATTTTTTAACTAAATTATTAGAATTTTCTCGTATCTGGGTGAAGTGAACCGAATGAGATTATTTTCGTGTTTATTTAGCGTACATTATACACCTACTCCATCATTTTTGGAGACTGTAATGTTGGATACAAAGGGAATACCTACATAATATAAGAAACTTTTTTTAAAGTTCTTTGTCTACTAGAGCGAGATAATTGCTTTTTTCTCTGTTTGAAGGTTTTGCAATAAGACGACAGCCTATTTCGTTTCTATTAACCACTATTTTTACATGTGGTTTATTTTCACGGAGTTTATTATACGTGGTGATAAAGCGACTATATCTCCTCTTTCAGGTGCTCTCAAATAACATGTATACTACCTACGATTGTACAAAGTGCATTATACCAACAAATTCAAAACACAATATTGTTCATAGTTTATTTACAGGAAAAAATATAGGTTTCACTAATGAATTCCGGTATTTACTCCTAAAATACTCGAGTTCTATTCAAATTGTCCCGGTTATCGGGTGGGGTGTAAAAGTTTACGAGTTCAGTGGGTCCCGAGGGTGTCTGTACCTATGTCGGTTTATCGGCTTCACACCGTACTGACCGAATCCTTTTAGGTCTTCGAAAACCATTTTAATTTATACATATTCCTGGGTTCTTTCCGAGTAACTTACTACGTGACTTATAATAACATATTTAAGACTATGTTATTCTTTTTAACTATGTAGAGAGATTCAAACATAATTTAGAGACTTTTTTCGGACGTTTTATGCACAGCATACTTTAATTTTAAGCTTCTAATTTTAAACTTCTTTCTGCGTGAAGCAAGAACGGGTCACTTATATCTTTTAATTAAATCAGTTTTCCCTCAGTTATTTTAAGGCTAGACTAGTAATACTTAATGAGAAAAAAAACTTTTTTACAAAAAAAAAACCGACTACCAAAAATACAAACGCCCCCCCTAAAACCACTAAAAAGAGAAAAATAAACTACTATTTATCTATTTCAGAAAACAAAAAAGCACGTATTTTTCAAACGAATTAAATAAAAAACTTATTAACTACCAATTCTAAATCAACTTACAATATTATTTTATTTAACAAACAAGATATTATGTATTTACAAACAACCTATAATGATTTATTTACAAAATTACAATGTGACCATTCTTGTCTAAACCTAATTAGCTATAAATTTAATTATAATATTTTTATAATGTTGTGTGCTAGGCACCTACTGATCTGTTTGAAGTCGGTGCCAAGCCAAATAGGTATTCGATAGGATACGCACGTCTAGCCCCGTCACGCCATCACGCTACATCTAAATCACACCAAATCACCCTGCGCTTGCGACCGAACGCGCGATCGTGGGTCGGCAAGTCTTGAGCGATTCAACCCAAACGGGCAGGCACGAGCAGGCAGTCTTTGATGGTCGTCTTGAATGCAATTAAGTTTTGATGCGTTATAGTGCTGTTGATAAATTTTGTATTTTTGATAGTCGCTTACGTGTTCGTAGGTTGCTATTTGTTTATTGATAAAAATATTAGATGTTTTTAATTCTAACCCTGTGTGTATTATATTACTAAGTATTATTGTTCTCTTTATTTTTGGCTTGGCACCGACTTCAAACAGATCAGTAGGTGCCTAGCACACAACGTTATAAAAATATTATAATTAAATTTATAGCTAATTAGGTTTAGACAAGAATGGTCACATTGTAATTTTGTAAATAAATCATTATAGGTTGTTTGTAAATACATAATATCTTGTTTGTTAAATAAAATAATATTGTAAGTTGATTTAGAATTGGTAGTTAATAAGTTTTTTATTTAATTCGTTTGAAAAATACGTGCTTTTTTGTTTTCTGAAATAGATAAATAGTAGTTTATTTTTCTCTTTTTAGTGGTTTTAGGGGGGGCGTTTGTATTTTTGGTAGTCGGTTTTTTTTTTGTAAAAAAGTTTTTTATTTTTCCATTTTTTGTATAAATTATCGTAGGTACGTATGTATTCGGGCACGCCGCAATCGCGGCGGTAAGACCCCTCTTTGAGGAGTGGCTAGATAGGCGTCACGGCGTCCTGACCTACCGCATGACGCAGGTCCTCACCGGACACGGATGTTTCGGGAGGTTCCTGTGTCTGATAGGGAGGGAAGAAACGCCTGGGTGTCACAACTGCGAGGATCGTCCGGAGGACAAGGTGGAGCATACGGTGCAGGACTGCCCCGCTTGGGCAGAGCACCGCCGTGTCCTCACGACGGCGATAGGCGGAGACCTCTCGCGCCCGGCATTGGTCGAGGCCATGCTGCGGGGCGAGACGGAGTGGGAAGCGGTCGCCTCCTTCTGCGAAGCAGTCATGCTTGCGAAGGAGGAGGCGGGCCGCGTGAGGGAGAGGACAGCGTCCTCCCTCCACCCTAGCCCAGTGGTAGACGCCTACGGCGTCGGACGTCGCAAGACGATCTCCGGCCACCGTAGGCGCGGGCATGCGGGCGACGAGTAATGGGCGATTCGCAGCCCGACCATGGACCATGCCCGGGTCGACGGCGCGTTGTGTTCCACGCGCGCCTCAAGGAGTGTCAGCATAGTGACGGGGCCTGTAGAGGGCCATAGCCTGCCGGAGTCGCGGGACTTGCCCATTACCGTGACCCCGGTACGTAAAGGGCTAGTGAAGGACACCGTGGATTTTAGTCAGTACAAGTCTGACAGTCCCTCCCGTCCTGCCTTGGGTGGGAGGACTCATTTGATGATTTTCTTCTTCTTCTTCGTCGGTTCACTCTTGACAGAGTGGTCGTGGTCAGCATGTTGCAACGAGACATCGTGCTGCCATAATCCTCCTCACAATGCGACGCCATCCCTCCCTGTCGGCTATAATTCGTGTGCATTCATGCAGTGGACCACCTACTGCAGACTTGATCTGGTCAGTCCACCGCATGGGTGACCTGCCACGTGCTCTCGTGCCTTCCACTTTCCCCTGGACGACAAGCCGCTCAATAGAGTCGTTGCCTCTCCGGGACACGTGACCAAAGAACTGAAGTATTCTAGTCTGGACCGTAGCTGATAAACGCTGCTTGATACCGAGCTCTTGGAGAATGGATATGTTGGTACGAAAATCAGTCCAGGATACTCCAAGCATTTTCCTCCAGCACCACATTTCCAGAGCGTCTATTTTACTTTTCTCAGATTCCTTCAGCGTCCAGGTCTCGGCTGCGTATAGAAATATGGGGAATACCAGTGCCTGTATGAGCCGGGTTTTCGTGGCTTTGGTGACGTTGCGGTTCCTCCATACTTTCTTCAGTCTATCCATGGCAGATCTTGTGATAGCCATGCGTCGCTTGATCTCGTCCCCGCAACCACCGTGGTTTGATATCAGAGCTCCTAGGTAGACATATGATTGAACGACGTCGCAATTCGCGATTTGAGTGACTTCGGGCGAGCTTTCGTTAGCGCGGTCGACTATCATAATTTTCGTCTTGTTTCTGTTTATATTTAAACCAAAAATTGAGCTGGTATGTTCCATCTTGGACAGCAAATCCTCCATGTGGTGACTAGTAGTTGCGAACAGCGTAGTGTCATCTGCATAGCGCAAGTTCGACACCCTCACACCCCCTATTGATACACCGTCCGTCCAATCTTCAAGAGTAATCCTCATTATCAGTTCGGTGTAGATGTTGAATAGGAGCGGCGAGATTATACAACCCTGACGAACGCCTGCACTGGGATGAAAGTCACTCGACAATATGCCATCCGTCCTCACAGACGCTGTTTCATCCTCATAAAGACGCCTTAAGAGGTGTACAAGGTGTTTGGGGGTGCCCATAGCAAGAAGAGATCCCCACAGCACTGGCCATTTAACCGAGTCGAACGCCTTGGAGAAATCAACGAAACAAATATACGTTGGCTTGTTGAACTCACGGGCTTTCTCAATAATTTGGCGCACTATAAATATTTGCTCGCGAGGGCCTTTACCTTTCACAAACCCTGCCTGTTCAGGTGCAATTTCTTTGGATAAGAAGGTCTTTAATCGCTCGTTTAGAATGTGTAGTAAAATTGATGATTTTACCACGATAAAAAAAAGGTACGTATGTAGTAAGTTAACTTTGTCATTTTCTTTTAGTTACATTTAGTAATTTATAAAACCCTCTGTCTTGATACCCCATCTGATCAGTAGGTTGTTTTTTTTTCTATTTTTATTAGTGTAAATATCGTAGGTGAACTACGTCATACAACTTGAGTTATTATTCTGACTTTGATTTTGACTTTTAACCGTTAAGGAATTTTACCTTCCAGATTCCATCATCAGATCCTGACATGGTGACAATGGGTGCTCCCATTGTCACCATGTATACTCTTTCTAACCTCGGGAGTATACTCTTTCCAATGAAAAAATAATTTTGAAAATCGGTCAACAATTGACTAGACTTACTTCTGAAGTTATTTTTCACTTTTTTTTGTGTTTTTAAAGTCGGTTTTATTTTTTGCAAAAAAGTTTTTTTTATTTCTCAATTATTTTTATTAGTTGTAATATCCTATACAAATATTTGCTATGCATTTATTTTACATTGTTATTATTAACAATATTTTTCATGGTAATAGGCTTATCTATACTAATATTATAAAGAGGAAACCTTTGTATTTTTGTATGTTTGTATTGAATAGGCTCAAAAACTACTGGACCGATTTCAAAATTTCTTTTACCATTACTTAGAGGGATTCTTCCGAATCCGTATAGGCTATATTTCATCCCGGAAAAAAATTTTTTCAGAGAGCTTAAAAAAATAAATGTCCACCCGTGCGAAGCCGGGGCCGGTCGCTAGTCCCCAATAAAATGAAAC
Source organism: Agrotis puta (assembly GCA_943136025.2). Classification (NCBI taxonomy): domain Eukaryota; kingdom Metazoa; phylum Arthropoda; class Insecta; order Lepidoptera; family Noctuidae; genus Agrotis; species Agrotis puta. The sequence goes on from OW964168.2 coordinate 6,374,175, forward strand.
TTAACATACCAAACTGTCGAAATATGGGTATACTGTACACATCTGCGTACCCCCTCAGAGCATACAGGCGTGATGTTATGTTATGATGTTGTGTAAACAATAAACATCCAAGCGATTGCAGCAATCACGACAGATTTGCTGTCTATTATTGAAGAGTTCCGTTCCATATCTCCGAAGTTCGTGATCAGATCATGACAATATTTCTATGGGACCAACTTGGAAGTATACCCTTTCAAACAAAAAAAGAATTTTTCAAATCGGCTCAGGCGTCTTCGAATAATCGGTGAACATACATAAAAAAAAAAAAAAAAAAAAAAAATACATACAGTCGAATAGAGAACCTCCTCCTTTTTGGAAGTCGGTTAAAAAGGAATTTAACACTGGCATTCTTGATGGCTAACTTAGCTTAAGTCGAGCTAGCCACGTCTACTCTCCGCGCCTTTTGTCACATTGACATTTTATAGTTTCTTTATAAACTATAAATTGTCAGAAATGCTCACACCTCAACGTTTTCATACTGCATTCAATTTTTTTTTAACATGTTAAAGTCCTCCCACCCTGGCTGGAGCGGTAAGGACTGTCAGACTCCTACAGACCATCTGAAAATACACAATGTTCCTTCAATAGCCTTTTACGTTCCAGGATCACGGTTACGTATGACTAGACAGACCCGCGAACCTGGTCGGCACTGCATTGCCTTGATTTTTTTTGAACCGTTACGTTGCCATGACGACTAAGACGAGCTAAGGTAACCAGATGTCTTAAGGCGAGCCTTAGAATATGAGTGTAGAGGTTTCGTTGTGGAATGATTAAACAAGTTCGATATAAACAAGACTTACCTAATTTTAGGATTTAATTAGTTGAATTTGAGTTTTAACCGATCATTTTAAGGGTCTCTATTATCGATATAATTATATCAGTAGTATTATAATCTGTTTGTTTAGCTCAAAATAATTCAGAAACTCATTGGAATATAATCAATTCTGTGTAAACAAATAGATTTGCGGAATACAAAGAGGCTTATCGATTCTAGTTTTAATTAAATTAGTTTTTGTTTGAGTTTTTGATTGATTTTTGATTGATATTCATTATAGGAACTTTTAAGAAGTTGAGAAGCCTGTAGATAATTTCATTAACACTGTTTAATCTTTCAGTGTGGGCGTTATCATTCAGCCAAAAGTTCCTCCTGAAATAAATGTTGACACATTTCATTTCAGTAGGACCCATTGAAACAGAAATAAAGTTCTATTTTAAGTTATTTGCCAAGTACTTACTATTGGTCGAAAGATAGGTAACAAATAAGATGATTAAATGGAATAGTTTAAACATTTATTCTAAACCATTACGTTTGCGTGATTCTAGGTATTAATTTTCCAATTATACCTTACAGTTCTATGAAACACACAACCACTAATTTAATGCTATTGTCCTAAATTACCTTCACAGTACAAAAGTAAATCAGGTGAGATGAATAAAAATAACAAAGGAGAATATAATACCTGTATCAAATAATAGCTAGATTAGATAATAAAAAATGTTGCTACAGACTTGCCAAGGAGTCGTAAGGTTGAGCGCAGACTTGAGACAAGATTGTGAAGGCGCCACAAAACTGTTCAGATCAGACTATCATTTTTTGTCTTTATTAATCTTGCTGACTTAGACAAGTGTGAGTCAGTTTCAAAGCTCCTACAACGGCTTTCTTTTCTTTGAAAATCAGAACTTTTTGTCTAGATTATCTAGGATGGAAAGACTCGTGTCAAAAAACAGGCAAAAAACTGTTATTCTGGTAAAACATTCAGATTTTATGAAAATGCATTATTAAAAATCATTCGAATTTTGGTTTGCTGACGTGAATCAAGACTATTTTACGAAACAATAGTAGTAAAACAATGATTCACGCTTACGACAAAAGCCTTTTGTCTTAAACAAACTAAAACCGTATTGCTGCCGGTGTGCGCACCGTCTTACTAGGGACTTGGGAGACGGGCGGCAGTTAGCAGATGGCGGGCAAAATGCGATCGATACCTTCCCCATGAATAATTAAGATGGATGTACTGCTTTTTAGGCTTTCGTAGTGCGAACATTATTATTCTGATACACCAACTTCGTAGAAAATTTGATTGATTTTTTTTACAGTGGTTGTTTTTAGAAAAAATGGGTGGATTGATGAATACATTGTATGAGGAGTGATAATTAATAAGGTGAAATATTTATTGATTAGTTGATAGGCGAGAGTGGAAATAAAGCCTTTGTCAAACAGACAGGCGTGACGAATGCGAAGCGTGACGTTTTTATTTGTATTGTATGGAATTGTTTGAATCAAGTCACATAGAAAAACGAAAGCGATCCGATAGCGTGACAGAACTATCGGACTGACGTCTCGCTTCAGTTCGGTATCGCTTCGCTTTCGCCTATCTGTTTGACAAAGGCATAAAGGTGTTGTGCCCAAATCGCGTACCTAATATGAAACAAGTGCTTTTTCATTTTCGTCGTTGACGCAAATAAGACATTTTTAGAAAACTAATCAACAGGTCTATTGACAATAAAGCGAGATAGGTTAAAAAAAATAACGGTGTTCACAATGTTACAGTGACCAAAAACAAAATTGTAACATTTTTGTTAGTTTGTTCAGGTTAAACTCATGTACTTAAAATCAACATAGCGAAAACGGAGAGCCATCTCGGAGGAGACCTCAGCTGTGGGACTTATTATTTAAACACCGTTATTTAAGGGTATTTACTTTAATAACGTAGAACGGCATCATTTATTCATATAATGATAAATTAACGTAAGATTAAGGAACGAGCTTTATTGGTGTGATCAATTTTTTTATTTTTATGTTGCTAAAGTCTAGTTTAACCTTTATGACATAAATTTAAACCTGTTTCGCTTCAAAAGCACACTTATGCCTTTGTCAAACAGACAGGCGAGTCCGAAGCGATAACGAACCGATACGAGACGTCAGTCCGATAGTTCGGTCACGCTATCGGATCGCTTTCGCTTTTCTATGTGACTGTATTCAAACAATTCCATACATTACAAATAAAAACGCCTCGCTTCGTATTCGTCACGCCTGTCTGTTTGACGAAAGCTTTAATTCTTAATAGATATTGGCATACTAAACTCGTCCTCAAAGCTGTCAGCTAATAATTTGTTCAAGCGGGTGGCGGTGTTGCCATCTTGTATTGTATATATTGTATTGTATTGGTGGCTAATGGTAATCAATGGTAACGTTAAGCCTCACTCCAGGGTAAGAGCTAGCCCTGAGTTTACGTGAAGCTTCAACTAGGCATTGAAAATTTCCTGAAAAATACTGTAAGGTCGAATTTTGCACAAAGCTAACAAACAAGTGGTCGCGGGACTCTCGAATTACCGTGACCCCGGTACATAAAGGGATATTGAAGGAAACCGTGGATTTTAGTCAGTACCCGTCTGACAGTCCCTCTTGCTCTGTCCTGGGTGGGAGGACTCATGTGATGATTTTACCACGTAAAAAAAAGCTAACAAACAGGCAAAGAAAATGTTACACGAACATTTAAAAGTTTATTTATAAATTTTTCATCGGGTATAGCGACCTACGAAAGGTCCCCGGCCTCTCAGCCTCTCAGGTAGTCAGCTCAAGCGCGAACTATCAAGTTTCAAGCTCATCTTCATTCTGTGTACTTAAGTTGGAGTTGGCTACTGTTGATCTACTCATCCGGAATGAATATTAACGACGAAAAGTCGAACTGAAATGAAAATGATTGAAGTAAACTTAAGTAAGGTTCTGTCGAATTTGTTGAGTTGCCTGTTCTTTAAGCTACATTGACAACGTATAATAAATCGCAGGTAGACACTCAAAGTACTGTATGAAATGTATATGAGAGATGCATGATGATAAATGATTGTTGTATAATTGTATCCTTTATTCATTTTTTCACTTAAAAATTACTTTTTTAAATATTTTACAAAAAAGCAATAAAAAACATTTAAAAATGAAAATAATAGCAGTCCACCAGCATCGGGAACAGGGTCCGGGCTCCCGGTGGTCAGGGCTCCTGAGAGAGGAACCTCCTAACAATACGCGCCGTGTCCAGAAGTACTGCCTTCTGAATCAGGCGCCTGATCCAGCTGCCAAGCGAGAGCCTCCTCAGATGTTGTAATAATTGTATTATTATTGTATTTCACTGAAAAAATCTAATAAGTCCATCAGTTAGATTATCAAACAATATTTAACACGTATTGCGCTTCAAAAATAGGCAAAATGTTACAAGCATGAACAGTTTTTACTTGCTTCTGTCGTCACGAGCCCCCGCTCTTGAATTTTGATGCGTTATATATTTGTAAATACATATGCATTGGTTTAACGAAAGATAAAATACGTGTCCATTATTTTTAAAACTGTAGCTGACGGACTAATCTTATTTGCTATTTATTCATGTTGTTATTGTTTATTGCCTATTGATGGTTTTCCAACCTAAAATAGCCACGTGATATGAGGATTTGCGACAAAGCTGACGAACGCTGTTTAGTTATGGGAGGGAGGTTGCGAGGTTCATAAATTTCGGCTCCTAGCTCCTTTACAGTTTTGCACATATCTCTTGCTTTTTTTGTTCAAATACCGCGCTCCGGTTAGCCTTTGTCTGTAAAAAGCTATGCTAAGGACGACTATGAAAAGATTTTTTTAACTTGTAATGTAACCCCCCCCCTCCTCATCGTTTTTTTGAAGTGAAAACTTCTTTAGCGGCGTTGTGCACTTTTTTGGGAATGGGTAAAAAATGTTAAACTCGCGTCAGGACACGTGACCTGATCGAATATTCTTAAGACGGCGCAGCTCGCTTGCGCGAATGTTAGTGTGTGTTTATTACTATTCAAGTTTTCACTTCTGCCGGCACTCCCAGAGTGCAACCCGTCGTTTTTTTTTTGCTGACTCACACACAAGTAAGCTAAGTAGATAAACAGTCTAAGACGTCAATTCCTATTTATCCCTACTGGCTTTGTCACCACTGGTGACAAACGGGAAGAAAAATTCCCAATTATCCTCTGGCGACAAAGGAGTTTTTTCCCCATTTGTCACCAGTGAGGCAATAATATGCTAACAAATAGTACTAGGCTACCATGAGTTCAAGGTAGTCTGTATTTAAATAATTCCAAAGTTTACTTGAAACACCAAACATTAGAGTTGTTTGGAAGTAGAGTAACACTATAACGGTGGCAACAAAAAGTATTTTTTTTAAACCCATTTGTCACCAGTACCGTGGTGACAAAGCCAGTGGAGACAAATGGGGAAAGACAATCTAAGACTGTAGTACCGCTAGCAGTTTGATTTAATAAACCAGTAGTTTTATGTCTAGCCGGTCTCATTACGCAAGGAGTCGTAATTTTACGATACAGCCGTCGCAGATGGTAGGATGAAATTAAACTAAGCTCGAATTTGCATATTCAAATGACATGTTACTTTCAAAGGGAGTTTTCAAAGAATATAAAGGCTTTAGTGGGCAAAGTTTTTAATTTCAGCAGCTTGTTTGTAAATCTAGAATCTTTGTGGCCAACGGCTAAATTATTAACATTTTTTTTTTGTAAGTAATTTGAAAAACAACCAAATAATAACTAGATGCAAATATGTCATGTCTTTAAACTAACTTAGTTACTAGACTAAAGTTATCGTTAGAACTTTAATCAGAATATTTATCATGCCGCAACCGTGCCGAAATATTCGAGACTTAATACGAATAATAAACCTTTAATGATCCGCTGCGAGAGACGCCCAGAGCTTCAGACATCGTTAGGCGATTTCCGGTCACCTCGGACGGCGGGTGATGGGTAGTGCGCCATCCGATCAGGAATCAGAAAGGTCAGTAATCTGAAGGGGCCAACGAGAGCGAAACGCCTGCTGAGGTCGCAAGACTGTCTGAAACGTGACATTGGAACATAAAGGACAATTGAAGGAATACGGTGGATTTTAGTCAGTACGATTCTGACAGTCCCTTCCACTCCTTCCAGGGCGGTAGGTCTCATTTCTTGATTTTGCCGCCTAAGAAAAGTTCTAATGATAGTCGTAAATAGATATACCGTAAAACGGTATTCGTGTTAAAAAAAGGTTTAGATACTGGTTTGAAATATTTTAACCCATAGTGAGCCACAATATCAGTAACTTTGGCTAAAATCCACGGTGTCATCCAATAGCCCTTTACGTTCCGGGGTCACGGTAATTCGTACAGTCCCGCGACCACATTATCAGTAACATTGGCTATATTTACCATTGCACATTTGCGAAGCAGAGGCGGTCGTTACATAAACATATGTAGGTATAACGGTTACCTCGGTTATATGAGATCATGCTGATTTAATTGGCAGCAACACAATCTTAATTACAAGGCTAATTAAATAACCTGATAGGTCACTTATGTGTGTGAAGTCGTACTGGTCATTTTACAAGAAATTTTATCCTAGAAAATCATATCGATTAAAACTGTTAGAACTTGTCTTATGTGTAAAAATATTTTTAAATCCTGAAAGAGAATTCTAAAACAAAATAATTTCTGATTACTTATTCTAAAAGGGAGTTTTTAGATCTATCTTTAAGTTAGATAAATTGTAACCAAAACCAATAATAATTTATATGGTGTGCATCATAAAGTGTATTCTATATCATACAAGATTTTAAGAACTTACTATTCCTTTGGCGAATTACCACCCAACATTTTTCTTTGGACGCATTTTTCGCTTAACAATTTTCACAAAATTATGAGAACCAGCTAACAATGTCACGAACATTTTAGCGTTTTAAAGCCGGCATTTTAATTCATAAATTCCCTTTTCATACGCGGATAGTTTTACTAAGCGAGCAAAATTCCTCCGACAAAAGAGATTTTACGACAAAATCGATCGATTCTTTAGCTAGTTCTAATTTGTCTAAAAATAAATTCGACGGGACGCTCTCGTTTGTGTCATGTGTGTGTGTGTGTGCAGGTCATATCGAAAAAGGGTGAACTAATTTCCATTGAGCTCGTTGCTGTCCGGAAGCATTTTTAAATTAGGTTATGTAAAAATGTATAGCTTGTATTCAAATAGTCGAGTGTTGGACGTGAAAGTTGGAAAAAAAAGAATGCTGCCACTGCTGCTGTCGGGTTTTTATTATAGTAGTGTAATTTTTCAGAGACAATCAAGGAGCAAGTCTCTTCGGTTCTATATATATGCTGAATGTTATATTTTTTGTTATAGCTCCGATTGTTACGATTTATGACGTAACTAATTACTTGATCTCGTTCAAAGCAATTTTCGCTGGTAGTTTGCATGGTAATGTACATCATATATATTTTTTTTAGTTTTATCATTATATTAGTAATCTCAATATCATTTTTAAAGACCTATCCATAGATAGTATAGGGCTAGGTGATTTTGTTTTGTCAAAAAAAATGGGTTTACCCAAACACTCAATTGTTTTTTTTTTTTGTGTGAGTATCCTATTGCGGTTATGTAGTACATCTACTTACCAAGTTACAACAGGATAGCTCTTATACTTTCTAAGAAGTGGAAGTGGCTGTGACATACGGACGGACAGACAGACAGACAGATAAAAAGACAGACAGACATGACGAATCTAAGGGTTCCGTTTTTTTTCCAAATGGTTACGGAACTCTAAAAAGGGACTTACCTTGGAAAGGCTATCTTTTGTCAGATTCAACTAAGTAAAAGTATTAGGCACATTTTAATCATTCGATCTTTTTAAAGAAAACTTTTCTTTTTCATTAAAATAAATATCTTACCGTTCCGGATATAGAACGTCCGTAATATTTCCCCTTCAGCGACTTGTGACAGCGACTGAGATATTTCAGCTCTAGTTTTGCCGCATTCGATTAATAGAAAAGTCGGTTTCAAATACTGTCAAGATAAATAAAAAATTCAAAGCTTTCAACTTTCTCAATTTAAACGATCATTGGTGGAAGTTCGTGACAAGGATTGTCTTTCATAGCTTAAGGATTTCAACGGGCAGAACTTTATTTAAATTCATAATTTCTGTGCCCGGAATCAAATTGCTTTATTATGGAATAAGATTATGAGGAGCTCGTGGCTAAATAATTACGCCGCACAGGCCGATCTTCCGGGTTAAGCCGTGCTCGCCGAGGATGGTCTGTAGATGGGTGACAATCTGTCATAGCGAGTTTCCTCCGTGCCTTGGAAAGCTCGTAAAGCCTTTGGTCCCGGCTGTCATTTGTAGATGTTTGACAGTCGTTACTAGTAGTGAGAAGCTCTAAAAAAGTGTGACAACCAGTCATTCCATGGGGTATCATATTACCCAGTTACTGATGTTCAGCTGCATCTGGTTCGACTGGAAGCCGACCCCAATATAGTTGGGAAAAACCTAGACAGATGATGACTATGGGATAAGATTTAGTGGTAGAACATTACATAGAGATTACAAAATAACATAACATCGCGCTTGTAATACTCAAAGGGTTAGGTAGAGGCATAGTCTAATAGAACAGCCACATTTCAATACTTATGTTAAGTCTTATGTAATAGGAGGCGAGCCAATTGCCATCAATGCTCAATCTAGACAATGTGGCTGCTAAAAAAAAGTATGGAAAAACCTAATAACACTGAAGCCTGACTTGGGAATCGAACCTGGGAGCTTCAGTCAAGCTGTCGCGTTTGCGACCAGTAACAAACGAGACGAGACTACATGTATGGACCCAAAAATGTTCGCAGATTTTCTTTATATATTTTTCTATTTTTAACTAACTTTTTCAGCTTATTACTTACTTTTGAACTAATACTACATTAGTTCAAAAGTAAGTAATCGTATAAATTTTGTAATTAGACATAGCCTTCGTGTTAAAAAAGTAAATTAAACTAACTTTTGCTCACGGCTTCGCTCGCTATAGTTCAGAATCAGGATTGTACTCTGTTTGTGTGTAATACAATTCAATCATGAATTACCATGCTTTTCTATAGAAAAAAATTACGTCTAAGTGCACGAAATACTGCTGAAAACAGGAATACTTTTAAATGAAATAAATACGAAGAAACAACACAGTTACGTGACTCGGACATTTCAATGAAGTGGGTTTGTCGCTGCAAACAAGTGACTTTACAAGTTTCTTCCTCCACACTGATGTCCTTTTCTTAAACTTTTTCTTTCAATATTGTACTTCAACCCCATGTCAGCTGGGAAACTTCTGTAGCATTGCAAACGAATACTTTGCAATATTACTTTCAATGGTGCTTCTTTTCTCATTTATGGTGTTGATAGTGGTCTTTACGGTACCGTGATGATGACGATAATGATGAAGATGTAGTTGTCGTTCATGTGCTCTCATGTAGCTTATATAAGCAAGCTTTGTGTGAAGAACTTTTAGGCATTAGTAAATCGCAAATTTTTATAATATCTATGGAGGCTTGTTATTAGCAACTTAATTATATATTTTTGTTACTTATTATTCTGTTATTAGTCTGTAAGCCTTCTTAAAAGGAATAAAATAAAATAAAAATTAAATTAAATTAAGATTGCGGGCATGTGAGCACACCATTAAAAAAAAAAGATCTCATATGCTCAGATGCTCAGGGCGTCGCTGCAATTCAAAATCACGTCTTTTGTTAGGGTACTCTAGGGTACCGCAGTCTACAAGGAACCCTATTCTTTCACCATGTGTGTCCGTCAATCTGTCCGCAGCTTAGCTCAGAGATTATTAGTACTAGAAAGCTGTAATTTATCATGAATATACACAATAAGTCACATCGACAAAGTGGTAAAACAACTCTTAGGACTTACGACGACGAGACGAGCCTTAATTTTCGGGCATGCGAGTAATGGGCGACTTGCCGTCATGGGCCATGTCCGGGTCGACGGCGCGTCTTGTTACTCCCTCGCCTCATAGAGCTATCGGCAATTTGACGGTGGCAATCCCCCCTTAGAGGACCAAAGCCTGCGGGGGGGTCGTTGGACTGTCTAATCAACAGAATGCTTCGGTTTTAATTTATTATATTCCTTACTACGTACGCTAAGCTAGATAAAAAGTGTTACCGATATAGGTAACAAGTACCTGAGTGAGTCTTCGACATTTCAATTGGTCGTCTAAAAGCCATCGGTAGGGTTATTTCTAGTGTGTAAATGATGAAATCAGACAAGGCTATGGAAATTCGGAGTAGGAAAAGGTTAACCTTATTGCTTTATTTAGTACCCCACGAAGGCAAGCTACTTATCGTCGAGGGGAATTATTATGACTAGTCGTAGGTATCGTTAGTAATGCTGCATTTTATTACAACAAAAATCAACTTGAAATAACGTCACGATTAAGTTTATTAGGATTTTTTTTTAATGTAAATGCAGCCACTTTCCAAATCTGTTTGCACATGTTGAAAAGAAAAAATACCAGTCATCTATTGCATCTAATGACGAACAGAATAGTATTTAATATAAGCAACTGGTTACATATAGATCCTAATTCGAAACCTTAGAAAACCACTTTAACACATTTCACGCCCCGAAAAATGATCCGAATATACCATATTTACTAGTCACGAAACAGTACAGCCATCCAACAGAACCTCTTCCTACCAGGTGTGAACTGCAGTGCTATGGCCAATCTGGAAATTTCTCAACCGATTACGAGCCCAAGTTGCCCGGTGTAAAAATAATCTGGTAAAATAGGTTACATCTGTCCCAAATACAATGCCAGTGTGAAGCCCCTCTGTACGATATGTCCCACCTCCTTTCGTGATGATTCTGCCCAACCATCTGCACTTTCCAGGATTTGAAAGATTCAAACGGTAGAGCTGTGCATCGATACGCAAAGAAGAAGAGGTACGGGTAAGGCAACGGGCAGGCAACACCTCGAGACAAGTTTTTCTTTTTGGACTTTTACATTATAAAATAATTATTTTACTCACAAAGCTAAGTCGAACGCGCCAATACCTCTAATATTCGAATCCATTGCCCCACGGATTACTCCGTAAATTCGTAAGTGATAAGCTACAGAACCCGGCTAATACTTCTAAGCCTTATTTTATGTGACTTTGCACGTCTAAATAAATCCTCAATATCTGATATGGGTATGGCGGAAATGATTTTGCGTGCCTGCTTTTCCTTTCAAGTGTTATTTTTGTCATGTGATATTGATCAATGATATCTGGAACTTGTGTTATATGTCAATATACTCATAAAGTGTGTGATATGAGAAACAAGGGTTGTAAAGAGAGTCGTCACATATGTTGTTACTTGAGAACGTCCTGTGTCTTGTTCCAACCTCTCCAGTCCGGCTAACTTAGCTGGTAGTCTTGTTTGAGGAAGTATCTTGTTTGGGGAAAATGGAACCTATCCCTTAGCGGTCCACCCCGGGGTAACGGCACCACAAGCTACCTGTAAACTATAGTGACAGATATGCGATCTCACCGTCATAGTCCGGCGCCAAACAGTTAATTAGTCTATTCTGTCGGAATGAAAGACTTCTAGTTCCTTCTGAGTGAGCTCGCTCCATCGTAGGTCTTATCTTTGGTTCTGAATTTTCTCATTAGCTGCTTACAGTATGTATTTGTAGTAAAACCTTTCTGGTTTGTGGCAGTAAAGCCCTCCCTCATTACCTCAGTAACTATGTCATAACATACATAAACTCACGCTCTCAAGGTGAGTAAAAATCACAGATAACCGGTACGGGTTACGGGTACATTAGCTTAAAGCAGTCCACTATTGAACAAATACTTCTCCAATTACACACTATTACTTCGCTTGATCACCGTTTATCCAATTGTTACCGTCCAGCAGATTCATCATCAGCCGGAAGATGTCCACATCTGAACAAATTCCTCCCCTTTAGATCACCACGCCTGTCCTTTGTACTGTTGTCTACGACTCCCACCAAATACATACATCAAATAAATTATATCTATGATAATAGTAGGCGCGCGCCAATCGTCTCTCGCAGCGGTAATAACCAAAGGGGAATCCAAATATCATCACCGATGACCCAAATCTAAAGAGCAAATTACAAGCAACAAAATCACCATCAAATCTTCTATTATATGAAGCCATTCAATACAAGTGTGACACGTAATAGGAACACTGTTATGAGGTCATTTGCTATCGCCAGTCGCGAAATTGTCTCAATCAGTTATATCTAGGACAATTAAAGCAATTGCTATGTCTTTATCACAGATGCTATTTGTTATTTCTGTTCAATCTTTTGTGAACTTGTAATTTTGTAAGATTGCAAGCGTTTCGATGTTTTTATGAAGTCATGCATGTTTGGTTATTACGACCTAAGATGGAGCGAGCTTGCTCAGAAAGAACTAGAAGTACTGGAGCTAGGTGGCTCTTTTTTTGTATCTTGGTAAAATCATCAAATGAGTCCTCCCACCCGGGGCAGGGCGGGAGGGACTGTCAGACTTGACTGACTAAAATCCACGGTGTCCTTCAGTAGCCCTTTACGTACCGGGGTCACGGTAATTTGTGAGTCCCGCAACCCCGGCAGGCTTTGGCCCTCTACAGGCCCCGACACTATGCTGACACCTTGAGGCGCGCGTGGAACACAACGCGCCGTCGACCCGGAAATGGTTCATGGTCGGACAGCGAGTCGCCCATTACTCGCCACCCGCATGCCCGCGCCTACGGTGGCCGGAGATCGTCGGGCGACGTCCGACGCCGTGGGCGTCTACCACTGCGGCTGGGGTGGAGGGAGGACGCTGTCCTCTCCCTCACGCGGCCCGCCTCCTCCTTCACGAGCGTGACTGCTTCGCAGAAGGAGGGAGCTACATAGGTGGCTCTGGTGAGGTTTACCTTCTAACGCCAGTGGGGTCGCTAAGTAGTCACCGTAGGTTACAGCTGGTCGGCTGCTAGAAACATGAAAATTGAGATAGAATTTGAAAATTGCACATATTTCGATCAGTAGTCACGATCATAACCTACTCTGTATTTAATATAGTAGCCTTTGCCAGTGGCTTCGCCCGCTCCTAACCCGGGGGGGGGGGGTTCAATCCTTTATAGCCTATGTCACTCAAGACCAATACAGCTTTCTACTGGTGAAAGAATTTTCAAAATCGGTTGAGCACTTCGTGAGATTACCCCCTACATACAAACAAACAAATTTACCTCTTTATAATATTATAGTACAGTATAGATGAGAACAGAAATAACATCTAACTGACACAGGATTATAACCTTTCTATCTGCGAAACCATATAACCTTACTGATACAATACATGTATTGTCTCAAACTTGGTAAATTGTTGTAAATTGTCAATGGAAAATGGCTCGTACCCAAAACTAAGGTAAACACTTGTTAGAGTTCGTGACTGTAACCTTTATGTTATTGATTCAGGTATACTGAAACTTCATACACTCTTACTTAGCCAGGAACAAGGTCTTTGCTTTATCATCAACTAGGTATTAATTATACCAAACTAATGTTTAAGCTGTAACACGTAGACCGTTGCTCGAAGTTAAACTTCACTTAGTAGTTCATAGGAACACTACAGAGAACAAAGTGTGCGGATTGGTAGATTTACGCCTATAATACAAGAACACGCTCAATTTAGTTCTGATATAATGTTTAATAGGTACCAGTAATTCAGAAATCAACCTAATTTATACAAGTTCTAAGTTGATATTGGTTTGAGTGGCAAATACAGCGCAGGTACTATTTAATCGTGATGGATAAGGCTGTGTAATCCGTCTTGAGGTGTAAAGTCAGGAGTGATAGCTAGGAGGTTGACAGGATGCTTAGTGATCCAAGACTGCTCGTTGTTTCATAATGAACACGGTCTTATTTATCCTTTATTTGTAATTTCGATTTCATAAATGCAAACAACTGTGTGTTTTTGGGAATCTTACTTTTGAATTTTTGTACAGTGAGTGATATCTCGTGAACGACGTTATAGATGCACTGATTGCGTTCAGTTGTGGTAGGGTGAGTGGGGTAAGTCGGTATGAAAATTTGATTAGATGAACAGTGTTGATTTGAAACTGTTGTCAAACAAAGGGATTCAAGAACAATGCATAAAATGATGTTTTGGGTAAAAGAATATGGTCAAGTTGTCTTATAATGCTGAAAGAAATCTTTTATAAACAATATTTTGTGAAAAAAACTGTTAATCAAATTGGTGTTTTTTTTATCGTGGTAAAATCATCAAATGAGTCCTCCCACCCAGGGCAGGGCGGCAGGGACTGTCAGACTTGTACTGACTAAAAGCCACGGTGTCCTTCACTAGCCCTTTATGTACTAGGGTCACGGTAAATTGGTGTTAAGAAAAAAATACATGTAAGGGTAAGACGAAATGCCCAAGGGATAAGAATGAAATAGTGACTAACATCGTCTTTATGGTAATGACCATAAATACAATTTTAGTTATGCATCAAGCGAACACTGGGTATAGTAAGCCCTAAACTCTTAGTATGTTGAATTATTTCGTACCTCCTGTAAAGACAGAATTTCATTTAAAATTGTTCTGAGTATTTCAACTTTTGAAGGAATTAGGATGCACCGAAACAAAGTAGAACTCGTATAAAAAGGAGAAAATGAAAACATAAACCACAATATTTCGCCAAAACGTGCGGTGCCACATAAAATTACTAAATCCTCGGTAGAAGCTTAAATTAATGTCATGCAACGAACTGGTAACTCGGTGATGAGTTCTGCGATATTTTAATACAGATAGTTTTCTGTCTAAATTTTCCTTTGAGTAGACTTTCGTGTTTTGAATGTCGACAGAGCCTAGTTGTGGCGAACATACGAAAATTATTTTGATAAGTAATGTTGAGGTGTTGCTTGAAATACCTTGTTAATTTTGATTAACATGTAAATTATTTGTATGTTTATGTTGATTAACATGTACAAAATTCTGAGGTTGCTCTTTAATTATAATTATGTTTTCAAGATAAAAGCTATTTCATATATTAAAAGTATGACATTCAGAAAACATATTAGTTATTGTTTTACCAAAATAACAGACTTGCTTATAACTCTTTCATGTGCTTATGAAGACTCTTAGATAAAGCGCGTAAAAATGCTGCATAAATATGTTAACACTAATGTAGTAACTCTGCCTCTTAAACTGGGATAAACCTATCTTAAGAAACAGCGGTTCGGTTGGGAATTAATTTCAATTGATTTTTGTACATGTGGCCTGTCTCGTTTATTAACTATTTCTAAAGATTTACAGAGCTGTAATCATCCATAATTTTTAAGATTGTGTTTGTTTATAGAAGTGTCATGTACAATCGACAATGTTGAACGATGACCCACCATAAGCTGATATTCTTACAGACATTCGAATACAATTAGGTCTACATTCGTGTAAACATACATATCTATGGTAACGACTTTGATCTTTGTCAATTTCGCGACGGATTTACGGATTCAAGCGATTTATTGTCAACATGGTCATGATTTAACTTTGTCGATTGTACAAGTGAGTGAGTGTGTATGTGAATGTGCATCACCCTGATAGTGTGTGTGAAGATGTTCTTCAAGAAAGGGAAATGGGAGATATTAAACGATATGTTAAGTTAAGGACAAAGAAGCGTTTCACTGTAAACGAATAGTACCTCTGCCTACATTGGTTGTAAAATATTATAAAGCGTTTTTAACGTGTAACTAGTTTGTGAGAAAATTGTAGCTGGCAGATTAAACTTAGTATCTTTGAATATTAAATTTTATCTGGCTGGACAATTTTAGTTTCGTGCTTTGTTTTAGTCGTATATTGGAATAAGTGGAAGAACCATGAGAAGTGGTCTTTGGCAGTATGCCTGCATGTTATATCGGGAGCTGAAGATAAAAAAATATTACAATCCATAATGACTATTGAACAAATTTTCTCCTATATTAAGTAGACAGTGTATGGACTGCATTTTACTATTTTTATTGGCGTAAACTAACATAATATATTGTCACTGAATGTTCTTTGTTATAACTAACACTACGTCCGCGACGTGCTAGTTATACTATAGGTAAATCCTCATCCGCGTGATTTTCGAACTTTGTGAATTTCTGTTCCCGCCGCCCTCTTAATGGGATACTTTTGGAAAATCTCAATCAATATCCAACAAAAATTCTATTAACCCTTTATATCTCCTCTTCTAACTAACAACCCCAAAACAACCCTCAGGGGTCGAATTTCACAAATTACTGTCTTAGTATGCATTCACGTCTTAAAAGAACCCCCTTACAAAATTTTAGTCTCCGAACAATGAATCCCAAAAACAACCCCTTAGGAGTCGAATTTTGCAACAATTTAATATTTGTACAACAAAAGAAAATAAGCATATATTTTCACTGACTGACAGATCCCTTATATTTTTCATTTGAGATTTTATAAATCTCAAATTCGTTTCTCAGTACAGCATTAAGTTACAGACTATGTATATATCTAATACAATAAAAATTCTCTTAGATGTTTCACTCAATCAGTCTGACTTTATTGATTCCGCTTCTGCCGTCATTTTCATTCTCAAAAAGAGACCATGGAAGTATCCAATACACTGATTCCATTAAAAAGTCTTTAGTTACGGAAAATTCTACCGAAGCAGATACAAAACTGAAATAAAAAGTTGAAACTGATTGATATGATACACACTCAATTTTCGAGCCCACAGAAAAAAATACAGAAAAAAAGCTCGTAGAATAGTTGCTGCAAGCACTATATTGTTCAAAGTTAGTAATTGATCTCTTTTTACAAGCATCTGATGTCGATGTGTATCTATAGGCAATTGAATCGTAAATTTGTTCCTCCCAACTTCATCAGCATCATTTCAACCATAGGACGGCCACTGCTGAACGTAGTCCTCTATAGATTTCCAGTAAGTGGTAAGTGCGATCCTGTGGTCTTAATCAGAACCTTGTTGCTTTTGTCAAACAAACAGGCGAAAGCGAACCGTATCCGAAGCGATACCGAACCGAAGCGAGACGTCAGTCCGTTAGTTCCGTCACGCTATCGGATCGCTTTCGCTTCTCTATGTGACTGGATTCAAACAATTCCATACATTACAAATAAAAACGTCACGCTTCGCGTTCGCCACGCCAGTCTGTTTGACAAAGGCTTGTAGGTGTACGTTTTATGCTGCACTTGCCAATGTGTGGTCTCAAGTCATCAGCGGTTAAAAGAATGTACGAGAAACTATCTAACGTTTAATCTATATATATAAAAGGAGAACTGACTAACTGACATATCAACGTACAGCCGAAACTACTGGGGCTAGGAATGTGAAATTTTGCACACGGCTTCCTATTATAATGTAGGGGAGCACTAAGAAGGGGTTTTTGGAAATTTAACCTTTAAGGGGGTGAAAAGGGGGAATTAGGAAAGTACGTAACCCACGCGGACGAAGTCGCGGGCATTATGCTAGTTTCTCCTTATGAGGGGCAGTTTAAAAATAAATCGATAGCTAAACATGATTTTAGTGCACTTTCATAAAAAAGCGTACTAAAATTTAACACCTGCTCTGATATGTGTTTTTTTTTACTAAAGTGCACGCCGCAATCGCGGCGGTAAGACCCCTCCTTGAGGAGTGGCTGAATAGGCGTCACGGCGTCCTTACCTACCGCATGACGCAGGTCCTCACCGGACACGGATGTTTCGGGAGGTTCCTGTGTCTGATAAGGAGGGAGGAAACGCCTGGGTGTCACCACTGCGAAGATCGTCCGGAGGACACGGTGGAGCATACGGTGCAGGACTGCCCCGCTTGGGCAGAGCACCGCCGTGTCCTCACGACGGCGATTGGCGGAGACCTCTCGCGCCCGGCATTGGTCGAGGCCATGCTGCGGGGCGAGACGGAGTGGGAAGCGGTCGCCTCCTTCTGCGAAGCAGTAATGCTCGCGAAGGAGGAGGCGAGCCGCGTGAGGGGCAAGACAGCGACCTCCCTCCACCCCAGCCGCAGTGGTGGACACCCACGGCGTCGGACGTCGCAAGACGATCTCCGGCCACCGGCATGCGGGCGGCGAGTAATGGGCGACTCGCTGTCCGACCATGGACCATGCCCGGGTCGACGGCGCGTTGTGTTCCACGCGCGCCTCAAGGAGTGTCAGCATAATGACGGGGCCTGTAGAGGGCCAAAGCCTGCCGGGGTCGCGGGACTTTCCCATTACCGTAACCCCGGTACGTAAAGGGCTAGTGAAGGACACCGTGGATTTTAGTCAGTACAAGTCTGACAGTCCCTGCCGCCCTGCCCTGGGTGGGAGGACTCATTTGATGATTTTACCACGATAAAAAAAAAATATGTAAACTTTAAGCTTCAAGCAATAATTTAATTAAATCGTAAAATGTGGAGCTTCCATACAATTTAAATTTATATATTTTAGTACCTCCTCATAATGTACGAGCACCTCACAGGACCTTGTCATGTCTAAAATGACCTTTTGAGAAAAGAGCTATACATATTAAAGTGGACCCGTCTGACAGTGGGCACGTATGAGTCAATCATCGTTTACCTCCACCCCTGGCTTAGGAAGCTCCACGACCCTTCGTACATTATGAAATATACATACAAACCGACGACCTGCCGTCTTGCGTATCGGCGACTTTGTTGTTTTCAAATCATGGCAAGTCGAGAAATTAAGTCATTGGCTAGCTTTTGAGTCCAAAAAAGTAGGAGTTTACGTATTCGGTTGGTATATTTTTCTTCACTACAGTTTGAGTGTTGGTAACGGAGTGTTTATCCAAGTCGTCGAGATAAAATCTGATTTATTTAAGGCTGAGTGCCACCGGGCAACTGTGATCTAATGCCGACGTGCCGGCAACATGTCGGCGGATTACATTTTCTATAATATGTAAACGTTGGTATCAGTGGTTCACCGGGTTCACCTTGGTATATAGAGCTCTTTTTTTATCTTGATAATATTATCATCAAATGAGTCCTCCCGCTCAGGGCGAAATGGGAGAAACTGTCAGAATTGTACTGACTAAAATCCATGGTGACCCTGGTGACTCTGGCAGGCTTTGGCCCTCCAAGGGAGGTCCGGTCAGATTTCTGACAGCTCTTTGAAGCACGCGTGGCCACGCCATCAACCCGGGCATGGTCCATGATCAGACGGCGAGTCACCCATTACACATGTAGCGCCCATTAGGTACTGACCATCACAACACATAATACTACATAGCGAAGCACCCGGAAACCGATAGTAAAAGGTAAATGCCCCACAAAATCGTAAATAATACACTTAAATGACTCCCAATACAAAACATACGGCCTATTTAATGAATTAAGTGAAGTCGCTGGCAATATAAAGGTAATGGCCGATGAATATTCGCGTTGGTAACTCGTTATTGATATGTTGGTATCCATTAGCGGTCGCGTAATAATAAATATCGATATTGTGGGCACTTTATTTTATATTATTGCATTTTATTTGACCATTGTGTTCTTATTATTTGCCACGTGTTATTGGATTACCGAGCCTAAGTAATGATAATAGCAGTGGTCGCAAGTGTCGCAATGAGGAGCTAAGTTTTTCCATCAAATTAATATCTAAGTTCCAGTTTACTTACCAGCCTGCCGAATTACCGTGACCCCGGAACGTAAAGGGCTATTGAAGGACACCGTGGATTTTAGTCAGTACGAGTCTGACAGTCCCTCGTTCTGCCCTGGGTGGGGGGAGGATTCATTTGATGATTTTACCACAATAAAAAAAAAGTTCCAGTTTACTTAACGTCACAAAAGGTGAAAACTCATATTAAGGCTTCAGATATTATGAGTTGTTGGTTTATCGAGGTTTTTTTTCACTCACCTTTGGAAAATAAAACTGAGCATAAAATCGACCAGTATCGTTAGCATAATATTTCACAGTGAGTGATGAAAGTAAACTTTTTTAGCTTAATATCATTTAGAGCGTACACATCAAGCTATGCAAAACCAGTTTTAGCTGATCGTTGAATGCGCGGAAAGATCATAAAAAGAGAGACCACGTTAAACTGGCTTTGTATAGGTTGACGTGTAGCCGTGTGTACACTTTGAGATTTTACTTTGTAAAAGTTCCAAGTTTTGTTTTTGTTTCAGAAATAATCCGCAAAGTTTTGGATCATACTGTATAATTTAATTTAATTTAATCAATATCCCGATAAAAAGATTCAGTATAGTCAATAGTTTAGTTTGTTAAAATGTTTAGAAAAAATAAAAAAAAAATACTTTTCATTTATTATTAATATTAATTAATTATAATTTATAACATTGCCCTTTGAGTGAATGAATGAAAAATGAATGAGTGTTCGAAACGAATGTGTGAGTCGTCACGGCGGCGCATCGGCGGCGAGCAGTAGAGGTTATAATAATAAAAAATCAAAACTGCCATTTGTGTCTGTTAACTAGTACGTTCTTGCGGTCACTACTTCCTTAATATGGACCAAAGAAGCTGCATAGGCTGCTTTTGGTCCGAAATTTTAGTTTATGGACACTTTAAGAAGAAGAATAGGTTACATTCTAAACAAAACGGATTAAAAAGCGTGATTCAAATGCTCGAATCACGCCATCACAATTTACTTCTGCTATAACAACATATTGTTGAGTATTCCATTAACTGCAGATTAATTTGATAACACAAACTTGCCCCTTGGGACGACCGACACCGGACACGACTAACTTACTTACCTACCTAATATTGTCTGCCCTCTTGGGACTCATTAAAAGTCAGACACTATTGTTTATAAGTAAGGAAACAATGTGGCAGATGTTTACAATGAGCACAGAAACACAGGATAAAATTCATTTATTTTCGAATATGAACAAGATTAATGCCTTTGTCAAACAGACAGGCGAGTCTGAAGCGATAACGAACCGATACGAGACGTCACTCTGATAGTTCTGTCACGCTATCGGATCGCTTTCGCTTTTCTATGTGACTGGATTCAAATAGTTCCATACATTACAAATACAGTCTGTTTGACAAAGACTTAAGAAGGTATTTTTGGAACCCAAAAACGTCATTTTAGTTTATTAGGATGCCTTTTCCTCTATAACTGATTGAAGTTAATGCAGCATAGACATTAATCAAAGACTTAGCTTAGTTCAACATACACACATACACAGTGTGTCCTCCCATACCAATTGAGGGCGGTTGTGTAGCATAAATATACAACAAAAAAGGATTGTATGGGGAATTATAAGAAGGAAAAGGAGTAAATGATAACGTGACGTCTGACACAAGAGAATAGAATAAAAGGCGTGTGGTGCCTATTCCAATAAACTAGGACAAGGTCAGGAAGATGATGTGTAGAAGTTTACTTTCATACAAATCAAGATATTTAATGCAAAAAAAAAAATTTTTTTTAGTGGTCGCGGGAATCTCGAATTACCGTGACCCTGGTACGTAAAGGGCTATTGAAGGACACCGTGGATTTTAGTCAGTACGAGTCTGACAGTCCTTCCCGCTCTGCCCTGGGTGGGAGGACTCATGTGATGATTTTACCAAAAAATGGACGCCAGAGAGTAAAAAAATACGACGGGTTGCAATCTGGGAGTGCCGGCAGAAGTGAATACTTCAATAGTAATAAACACACACGAACATTCGCGCAAGCGCCCTGCGCCGCCTTACGAATTTTCTATCAGGTCACGTGTCCTGACGCGAGTTTAACATTTTTTACCCATTCCAAAAAAGGGGACAACGCCGCTAAAGATGTTTTCACTTCAAAAATGTACTTATTATAAGATAACATATTTACATATCTTAGCACGTTAAAAATTATACTTGCCTTTGTCTATATACCTTAATGATCTTTCATCTCAAACTCTGTAATATTCTAAACTTTTGCTTCGTATCTAAGTATTCCCAAACAGAGACAGACCCTATTTATATTACGATGGGACCCTGAGATAAGAAATTGTGCACCTACCTTCTAAAAGGGACGAGTATCTGTCGACGCCTTCTTCTATGTAGGGCTCTTTCGTAGATATAGTGTGATTCAAAAAGGGCCAAATAAAATATAAGAGTAATTTTATTACTAGTTTTGCACACTATATTCTGAACATTATTTTTTTCTTCTCTTTCAACATATTGTCGACGTCAAATAAACCTGCCAGTGTCATTGTGATAATAATCCACTTTTGTATTATGTCGTGTTATTCACATATTACACATGTGTGTGTATGAGTGGTCGTAATTAAGAGGTAACGAATAATTTAATTATTTTCAAGTATATGGTGAAATAAAATTACCAGATTAGCAGTTGAAATGGAACCTGATAGTGGATTCATATCATAATACTGACTAAAATACTTGCTTTAATCTGAGGTTTTAATTAAAACGTATCTCATACATCCCTCACCAACTGTTGTATTTTAGGCAAAATTTAAGCAGCTAACCTTTTTGTAAAGGTTAATATTCAAATGTTTTTAGAATAAACTTCTATTAACGGGTTGTGTATTCATTCTAATTGAAGGGTTCCATTCAAATCTATTCACCAGAAACATATAGCTATTGAGGTATATTTTCTAGTAAGTAATGAAAACATGAAAAGGGGGTATTTAAAGAAACACACTTGTAGCACACCGCGCGAGTTTCATGATATTAACGGGGCTTCGAGACACGGTCGCTAAAGCCTTTCTCAAACAGACAGGCGATAGCGAACCGGACCGAGTCCGAAGCGATACGAGACGTCAAACTGGGTGCAGCGAACCGAGGCGTGACAGTTGTGTAGCTGGCTTTTATGAACGACGTCAGACAGAGCAAATACGCCTTCGCCACATCTTCGCATCGGTTCGGTCACGCTATCGAATCGCTTTCGATTTTCTATGTGACTGGATTCAAACAATTCCATACATTACAAACGCTTCGTATTCGTCACGCCTGTCTGTTTGACATCGGCTTAAGTAAATATCGTGTTTTAAGACGGCGATGTTCGCGTGTTTCTCGTAGTGTGAAACAAATGTCTTCTTGGCACAATTTTCGGCGCCATAATATTTCTCACTTTCTCCGTTATATGCTACAAACAAAACGTGGGTAATTGTGCGTAGGCAGCTAATTTACATAGGGTAGCATTATGAAGACATAATTCATCCACGAACGTTATTACGAATTTACTCACCATATTTGGTTGCTTAAACTTGCTAACATTTCCATTTGCGATGGAAAGCTCTGAATCTTGAGTGATTTTAAAAAGGAAAAAATAAATCGAGCCACATAATTACTAAATCAGCCACGAATATTATAACTCGGCAACATTTTTAGTTTTTGGGGGCACCCCAAGGTTCGGTTTGGTTAGGTTCATTTAAACCCTGCAGACAGAATAGGAGCCCCGCCCGACGCTCCGTCGACTACGCCTATTTTTTGTACACTTTGTTGATCCATAAATTTTTGAGTAGTGGTTGACTTAGTAATTTTGTGGCTAATGTAGTACTATCTATCTATACTATAATAAATCTGTAGAAGGGTCAATTCTGTACATTGAAAATATTGAAAAAATAAATAGCGGGGGGTGTTGCTGGATCGATACCAAACTCAAATATATGATTAAAAAATTTTTTGTCTGTCTGTCCGTCTGTCTGTCTGTCTGTCTGTCTGTCTGTTTGTGCAGGCATCACGTGAAAACTAACGGTTCGATTTCGATGAAACTTGGTATAATTATTCCTTATTATCCTGGGCATAACATAGGATACTTTTTATCCTGGAAAAATACGTAGAAAAAAAATCTTATTTTTCAGTTTTATTCATAGACGTTGTTCTGTAGAACCGCGAACACACGTTGCATTACCCGCAGTGGATTCAGCGCCGTAATATTTATAAGATGTCATTATCAGAGTTACTCAAAATGGGGAAATAAACCATCCACGCGAAGACCGACATCCGCGCGGACGGAGTCGCGGGCGGAAGCTAGTTACTAATATAGTACTAACTAATGTAGTTTTTTTTGTGGATAATAATGCTATTTAATAGAACCAGCTTTAAATGGCACTCATTTAAAAATACTTTTTATTTAGATGATATGTTCTCGGACATTTTCAAATAGAATGGTTGGTTATTATTAAGTGCTTATTATGACATGAATCAAAGAGAGTACGTAGTACTCATATACTTACTAAAGTTTTACTTAATAAATTACTAGCTAAACATAATTATACACTTAATAACTACACAAAAAAAGAATACTTGGTTGTTAAAGTATTCTCCGTTTCTCTTGATATAATGTTTAATAGTAATTGACTTTAAACTCTACATTTCTGCAGTTATATGAATTGATTGCTTTCGTATAATTCAAATAGAAGTTAAATAAACCATGACTGTTACCAGGTCGCGGGACTCATGAATTACCGTGATCCCGGAACGTAAAGGGCTATTGAAGGACACCGTGGATTTTAGTCAGTACGTGTCTTTTAGTCCCTCCCGGTCTGCCCTGGGTGGGAGGGCTCATTTGATGATTTTAAGACGTTACAAAAAAATGTCTGACACCAGTTATTTAACTTATTCGACACAGCAAACCAGAATTCATGTTAGAAATGTACGTTGTAATTAAGACTCAGTTCTAATCCCAGGTTGCACCATGTAGAATAATAGCACAGCAATTAACATAGAGGATGCAAGTAATAGTTGCGGCTGTAAGCAATCGCGACACAGAATTGTACTATTATATCAGTTCCAACAGCGTAGCAGCTACGGGTTAAATTGTTGAATAGAATTCTGAGTATAAATGAGACAAGGTATTGTGGCATCAGCACTATCAAATAGGCTATTATAGTAAAAAAAATATTAGTCCAGAAGATAGATTTTCAAAAACTATTTGACCCGTATTTTTGTCAACCAAAATTGACGAAGATACAATATATCTAAAAATCACGAAACATCACTCGGTCGGTGTAAATTTACAGGTGTTAAGACGTCGCAAGCCCCCACTCCCGATTTTCGAAGCGTTTTTTCTTTATCAATATACATAGATTACAAAAAAAAAATACTCTATCTAACGGACTAAACAGATTTTCAATTTATTTATGCAGTAAACTACCTTATTGTAGTTTCTGCGTTTGAATACATACAGTTTCGACTAACGTTATAAGGGTTATAATTCATTACCACTGCCCTCATTCCGGTGAGGACAAAATTCGAGTGAAAACTGTTGTGTTACAATAAAAAAAAAAATATATAACACGTGATATCTGCGAAATCAACGCTAGCCCGAAAGCGTAAAGTAAACTTAAAGTAAATTATTCGATTTTTATATCTTGTAGGTATATTGATTGACCTTTGAGGACAAAATTCGAGTGAAAACTGTTGTGTTACAATAAAAAAAAAAAATATATAACACGTGATATCTGCAAAATCAACGCTAGCCCGAAAGCGTAAAGTAAACTTAAAGTAAATTATTCGATTTTTATATCTTGTAGGTATATTGATTGACCTTTTTGCCAAAAAAATCTAACCAAAATAAGCGCGGCTTGCGATTTTGGTTTACATTATAACTAAACTCCTTGTTACGGAGCTCGGAGGTTCAAAAGACGATGCAATTTTTAAAGTACGCATTTGCGTGGCTATACTGCAAGACAGCTTCAACACTCTACTTTCACTTGACAAAGTTTATTTAAACAACTTTTCAAACTACTAAAAGTACAGTGTTAGAGTACTCGTATGCCGCTGAAAGCATGAGCTGTCAACACAAGTTGGAACATAAATCTACCGACTAGTTGAACTTTCTCTAATGGCAAAACTGTCACAAGTCGCGATGGATAACGTTCTTTAAAGGAACTGTGATGAAAATATTAATGAAGAAAACGCACCTTACTGAAAATAAAACTTCATACAGCAATATATAGTTCATGATCTAAATGAGATTGTGTTTGAGCAGTGATTGTGAAAAGACGATAAGCCGATTGCAGCTGTTCAAAGCGCACCGGGAGTTCTAGTTCGGGAAGTGCACGAACCCGCAGCACGATTAGCTATTCATTCACGAAGGAGAATCATTTGGGATATTGCTAAGTGGCCGTTTTAGACCCTCAGAATCGTACGATATGATCAATCCGAAACCTGTAGGTTTACTTTCATGCAAATCATATAAAATTAACACTATCATAATATAAATCTCAAATATACTTAAAACCATGATTCAAATCTATGGTTTTAAAGTTTTATTTCTTATTCATTAACCACTTTATGAGTTGTCTAATACATACGTTGTCGGAACCGCAATTTAAATCGTAGCATGCAATGCTTTGCACGGCCCAGTTAATAAACCCATAGAGATGCACCCGAGCGTGACTTAAAGATAATACGATTTAGAATAAAATGACATGTTACTGTGACCTTCTCCGTACCTAGTAACGAATGAAACTGACTGTTCACTCGCAATCGCCGGTGTATCGCTGTACTTACATTTGCTGTAACATACATACATACACTCGAAAACTCTTGACTCGACCTTTTTTCACCTGAATCATTATTTATAAAAAAAAAATGTTCAAATTTCGAATGTCATTCTTTTATTTGTGTCATTTTGAACTCACTTCTGCTCAGTGCAATTTCATCACGGCAAGCAGCTGTACCTGTTTTATTAACCTATTTTTAAAAGCTGCTTCAGAAAGTTATAATGTATTATAATCTGCTTCTTACAACTCACTGTATAATTACAAAATATTATCTGCCTAAAAATTTAATACGTAATAATGTTAAACACACTTGTATTTTGAAATAGTCCACCGGCAGTTTTCTGTCGTATCGACTAATCTCAGCATATGAGAACCACGGTGCAGGGCTTTTCTTTGCTATTTTGCTGATATCCTATGCATTGACTTGCATAATTTATTTGCTAATGATAATTTATTGTATTTCCGGGTGTGTGGTGCTATTAAAGAGTACGTAACAACGTCTTAAAAATTCAAGCTATTTGTGTGAGTTGACTAACCTTCGATGTGGGACACATTACAATACGCCTGGCTGGTTTGAAAAACTTTTCGCCGAGGTTTTAGTAAGACATTTCAGTTCCATAAAGAAATTAAAACTATTTCAAATACGTTTTCCTCAGTGGTACGCAGAAATCTCAAGTTGCGGTGCTCTAGATGCTGTGAAAGGCGATAAGTAAACTAACAATGTCACCAAGAATGCTCAAGACTGAGTAAAGTGGAAGAGATTGTGTTCAAAAGCTAACATTTCCTGTGACTCGGGTTAGTCTAGGACGGAGGGTAAGGTAAATAGCGCCGTAGTTTTATAGGTAACCCAATCATCGAGGATTTTTTTTAAAGCCATTTTTTTATTGTGTTGTTTTTTTTTTAAATGTTTTGAAAAGGAAAAATATTCTACTTCATTTTTGTAACGAGGTTTTTTCCATGGCCTTTGTCTCCAAAGCCCTGTTACCGTACCATGGCTTAGACATATCCTTTTTTAGTGTCTGGAAATTTCCATAGTCTTTCCTTCTCCCGAGAAATTCAGACCGAAACGCGGCGCTGCGCACACATTTCAATAGAGCTTCTCAAAATCTAACTCTATTCTCTACACGAAAAGATATCACAACGCAGCGCTGCATTTTAATAGTGACTCAAAATTTAACTTTATTTACTACACGATAAGATACAAATTTGCAGCATCGTTGCGTAACGTCGCGCCGCGTCACGTGTCGGTGTGAAATGACCGAAAGGTCCATTTCACAGAGACATCTCGTGTTTATGTTATCGAAATCCATTTAGTCACTTAGGCTTAGAAACTTACTCTCGTATTAATAATATTAGTTAGGATTAAGATTTACCTAATCAGCAAAAGTCATATTTACCTACTAAAGTTCAATCTTTACCTGAGGATAAAAGTTTATTTTACTGGAAGAAACATGTTAAAGCTACCAAGATTAGCAAGTTTTACGTATCTCGTACTTCAAAACAGCCAATTTCGAAACTGAAAGCAAACCAATTCATAGTAATCCGGGTTAACATGAGGCAACATTGCCATAACAGTTCGTTCACTCTAGTTATCTTCACCTATACATCTCCACTGAGTTATTTCGGATCAGAGCCGAGCGTTCGGTTAATTTGGACGAGCGTCATCGCAGTAATCCACTTAACCACACTGCCGAACACCGACTGATGTTACTCCACATTCACACCGATGTTGTATGAAGAGCAGAAGGATTCCAAAAATTACAAAGGTTTGCTAGAATTGCTGGAGCATTCGGATAGTGTTGTTGATATTCGGATATTGTGGTCTTTATTCAGATATCGTAATCGATATTTAACCAAAAACATTCCCAATTTGACCTTTTATTCGATATACAAAAGCTTGTCTTTCACACTTTATTTTACCTTTCACGTGCTGTATATTTTAATAAATCTTGGCACAGTAATGCGATTGTAGTGCAGTTCCAATCCATTACAATTTCTAGAAGGGAAAGAGAATTAAACGTGGCAGTAATGTAATTAAAACGTGTCTTCTTAACAATGGGAACGATGTTTTAGTGGCAGATTACCATTAAAGCGTTATGGATGAAGTCAATTTGTGTCGGAGGCTATTACTGTAGTGAACGGAGCCTTTGAGAGGAAGTGTATGCATGCGGATCTCCATAATCCTTACTCAATGGCTTGTGGTGGTTCCGTGGAATATTGCATAGCTGAGAGACTATGCATACCTAGTATGGAGGCATTCAGAGTAAGCGGTGATATTAAAGAAAAGTTTTGATCTATTGAAATATATTTTTCGTTCCTTTTTTAAATGTCCTAAAGACTTCTTTTCGTGCTCAGTCAATATTATTGTGATGTAGACATCATGACGATAATATGGGGGTGAATATTTCATTTCGTGCATATCACACGGCAGACGATAAAGAATATATGAAACGCTGAAAGAATTTGAACCTAATGTTGATTTTGTATAATTAACTTGGTGTTCTATTAGGCGCAATCCTTAAAATATCTTTTTTTTTATTAGAAATGCACTAAATTTAAAACAAAGGATCTAAAATCTAATTACCATCTGTGTCCCTTTTACCAGATTTAATTGAATTGCCACATTCTGTTAAAAACTGTGTTTGAAGAACGAGTTTTTTATTACTTATAAAGATAACAGGATAGTTAATCTTGTTCAACGACGATTTATTGTTTAGGAAGAACATATTTAAGGAGTTTTATACAAGTTTGAAAAATGTCCCTAAACTTTCCCATAATTACCATTCGACGGTATGCTCGATTCGATATTTTAATATTTACGCGTCTCTGTGCGCCGCGCTTCGCAGTTACATTTGAAGACAATCAACGCTCACCCACCGAGCCGAACACACGCGTGAAAGAGGTAATTAAGGGACATAAATTTAAGTTCTCCTGTCCAAAAAGTGACGTGGTTAGGAATATTTCTGCATACCGTTCATGTTATGAAAGGTATTTATACTTATTTTTATCAAAGAATTATTTGACAGATGTATTCGGTATGAGTCTCTTTTTCCGCTGATAAACGTAACAATGCAAACCTGTTCCAAATAACGGTTATTTATCTAAAATATTTATGAATCTAATTACCATTCTTCTAATTACCATCGATTACCGTTCTTTTTGATTCGAATGGTAATGAGAAGAAACAAACGGTAATGATTATATTCTGTGATTCAATTCTGTAAACACTGTATCTTTCCGTAGGTGACATAAATGGGATATAACGAATACTTACAATATATTTCCCAATCTTATCACTTGTCTTTGCACGTTTGCTTAGCACACAATTATATTTTTAAAAGACCCTGTCCTTTATGCTTTACAAAAAGAAAAAGAACACCAAAGGTACCTAAAAAGGTTCCCTATCCATTTGCATAAAATTTTAAGACCTAATACAGCTTAGCATAATTTTGTTTGGCATAATTATATTATCGCTTAATATAATTACGCATAACAGCTTACGCATAATTTTTTTAAGCATAATTTCTCTAACCATAATAATGATTAAGCATAAAGTTCTAAAGCATAACTTTTTTAAGCATAATATCCTAAAGCATACATTTATTTACGCATAATGATATTAAAACATATTTTTATAGGTATAACAATGAAATAATTATGAATAGGGTAGCAATAAAACGAGTGACTGTAAATTACATATTTAAGTGTCAAAATGGATTCATTTGGGTTAATAATTACTAAGTAAGCGACTGACTGTAAGTGACGAGAAATCAACAGAACAGTATCTTACAAACATTAATTTGAGTTACTTAAAATACAAAATGAGCTGCTTCATAATATTTGAGCAACTTAATATTTGTTTGAGTGTCAACGTTACGTTCTGCATTTTTTTCAATATTTGGCAAATGTGTTTTTATAAAAAAGCGAGCGGCATTTTATCTTAAATAAAGTGTTTCGAATACAAAAACTACTTTGAAAAATACACTTATGAGCAGAGTATAAGGAGCTCAGATTGGTAGTAGCATGTCGACAGAGCCCCGCTTCGCGGGGCTCGTACTTCTGGGTGGTAAAAAAAAAATAACCACGAAGAGGATGCCGGGGTCGTCCAGACTCCGCCATCCTCTTCTAACCTAAATTGTCTGAGTCGGGGTGCCAGCAAGTCCTGAGCTGTATTTCCAGTCGCTCACTTAGTAATGTACCAAACAAGATCACGTGGAATCGGTTTTGCAGCAATTCGGTTCTGTCACCAACTTTTGTTGCACAACATATTAAATTTTTAACGAACAATATTATTTAATTGTTACAGAAACTATAGTAAATTGGTTTGATCAGAATTATGTATGGGGCACGACAAGTTCACCACCACCATTTCCACCCAAAGTCTGGAGTACGTATCTACTAGAAAAGAATAAATATTACTTTATATTACGAGTACTATGCTAATAGTCATTAGGCCTACTAACGTTATGCGAATCAAATGTATGCCAAAACAAATGAGCCTTTAAGATGATTATGCCCACATAAAATGTATGCCTAAAAAAATTATGCCGAAGTATTATTATGCCAAAACAAATTGTGCCAAAATCGTTATGCCGAAGTATATTAGGACAAAGAACATTATGCGAAAAGAAGGGATCCCACCTAAAAGGAAGAGAAGAAAAAAAAAAAACAATCAGATGGAGGATCACAGATGAAGTTATGGGCAATAGCTAGTAATATTATAAATGTGAAAGTAAGTTTGTTTGTTACTCTTCTACGCCTAAGCCACAGAACCAATCATCCTGAAGCATAAGGTACTTTTCATTCCCCAGTTCGTTTCTGTACACCTGACAACGTATCTGCAAAATTTCGGGATGATCGGTTCAGTAGTTTAAGTGTGAAAAGGGAACAAACAAACAAACTAACCTACTTTTGCTGTTATAAAATGTCTAAGATTAGATTATGATTATTATGTTCCTATTTTGAAATATTTTATAGGTTTGTTTTATTGCAATTAAAGGCTGATTTATCGAACTGATGTTGTATTGTTAATTACCATTTTTTCAACCTCATTACCTTAAATAGATATCTAATTTCCGTTTGTGTTAAATCTCATTACCGTTCCTTTAAAAATAAAAATCCTCAATATCTTAAAAACTAAAGGTCTGATTACCGTCCCTTTGTTATATTTCACTTATCATCATTAACTACTTTTAAAAAAACGTATAAAGAACATGATTAGGCACAATTATTTGACAATTCAAAAAAATATCAAAATATGCACGAAATGAAATATTCACCCATGGATTAATTGAATCAGAACATGTCGATCTACAAACAAATCATGTTTGATATAATGTGTTCCCATAAGTCAGTTTTAGCATATCATGCTTCCGAACGACGATTAATCTTGCTATTCAATACGTTAAACCCTTTTGATGTGTCAGTCTGTCACCAGATTTGTCTTCTAAGGTCTAACAAGAGAATTAAGCAAGACTGCTAGGTGTGATCCCGACCACAGGTATAAGAAAGAATCATGCCTTTGTCAAACAGACAGGCGAAAGCGAAGCTAGTCCGAGGCGATACCGAACCGAAGCGAGACGTCAGTCCCATAGTTCTGTCACGCTATCGGATCGCTTTCGCTTTTCTATGTGACTGGATTCAAACAATTCCATACATTACAAATAAAAACGTCAAACTTCGCCACGCCAGTCTGCTTGAAAAAGGCTTTACAGTTTTAGAGATAAAAGTTAAAAAGAAGATTATAATTAATTATTTCTTAATATGAGTTTTTACCCAGTGCTGGACAGAGCACGTAAAAGGTGTACTTAATTAATTTTCTTTTCAAAAAGTAAAATAGTACCTGTCGTAACAAAAGATACATCACCGATCATCACAACCATTTTCTCATAAAGCAAAAACCGGTAGCAAACTTCCACTAGCCAGTTATCAAAAATCCGTCGCCAGTAATCCACTAATAAATGTCGCCTATGGGAAAATGTTGCGACAACGACGTAAATGCAATTACTGCCACTTGTTGCCGCTCTTCGTGGCTCAAATTGCGTTTTATTCTCGCTGCGACGGAGTTAAGGGTTAAAACAATTTCAGGAACAATGTTTAAAAGCGACACGCAGTCATGAAGATTGACAGTATCAATAAAAAAAAAAGAATTACATTTATCGTTGTACTCTGGCTAGAGCTTTTATACGCGGTTGGTGGATTTTACCAATTTTTACAAGCTGACGGTTTATTTTGATACCTGTTTGGGGGTTGATGTGTAAATTGAATTTAAGGTGAGTGATTTCTTTCAAGTGATATTAGGAATTCATACATCTTTGG
Source organism: Agrotis puta (assembly GCA_943136025.2). Taxonomy (NCBI): domain Eukaryota; kingdom Metazoa; phylum Arthropoda; class Insecta; order Lepidoptera; family Noctuidae; genus Agrotis; species Agrotis puta. Next base: position 6,406,741 of record OW964168.2, read on the forward strand.
GGTTGGATGCATGATTATTTTGAGCTTAAGTATTAGGGAAGCGTTGCAGGAGTATTCTCATGTTTTACTTTTTAGGCTTTAAATCAAACAAAGTTGCAGTTGAGTTTGTACACTTCATGAAAAACTACACTTTATAAAAACACAAAAATGGTTGCCATTCAGTAGGGGTTAGTTTTCGACCCCCAAATGCAGAATAATTTTATGGGCAGAATTTACCAAGTTACTTCACCTTTAAGTCTGTACAAACGAGATTGGATATTGTATATCTTGCTGTACTAAGCACATTTAGTAGTCTACTAAAGAAAAAGCAATGTTCGTTTATCTTGAAATCGCATAAAACGATTATAACATAAAATAGTTGACATATTATTTGCTTGAAATCCTCATTGAACTTAAAACACGAAAGTTATGGATATGGATGGAAATGACCATGAAATAATTTCAACGAAAGATTGACACAAAATAAACAAAGCTTTCAAATTCGATACTTTGCGAAACACTTCTTCTCAGTTCTTACGACCGCCTTCAGCCGTTTATTTTACTTTCCGTTACGTTTCGAATTACAAAAGAATATCTTCAACAGATTGTTTACCGTGTTTACAGAAATAGTCTTGGTACAAATATCAACGGCTCGATATGTTTCGAGAACAGTTATAAGTACTGAGGTTTCATCTGGGTGAAGAGACGTTGCCTCATGAAAGGCTTACTTACCTACGCAGGGATTATTATTAGATAAGATATACACTGGATGATTACATTAAGGAGGGATATACTGAAGTAATCAATATTCGATTCTCGTCCAGTTTGGTTTGAATAGGACCGTAATATTTGTCCAAAATATCGAACAAAATTTGATGTTATGATGATTTGCTGTGTCGGAACTCTAATGAGGCCAGCGTAAGGATGTTGGCTTTTCAGTGATTTAGTCCGTATATTCGGACCGTTTCATACGTAAACGGGGGGGCTACACAACAAGCTAGATATAACCAGTTAATTTTGACATTGCTTTTTTTTTATCGCGGTAAAATCATCAAATGAGTCCTCCCACCCATACTGTCAGACTTGTACTGACTAAAATCCACGGTGTCCTTCACTAGCCCTTTACGTACCGGGGTCACGGTAATTCGTTAGTTGCGCGACCCCGGCAGGCTTTGGCCCTCTACAGGCCCCGTCACTATGCTGACACTCCTTGAGGCGCGCGTGGAACACAACGCGCCGTCGTCGACCCATTTTTAACATTGCTTCTTATGATTTTTCTAAGTACATATTTAACAGTCAGCCTATAGACACTCGATTTGCATAGCGCGATGTGTAGCTGTGTCTTATTATAGTGGATAAAAAAATCAGTTTTTAAGCTATTGCATAGTTTTTATCGCGGGCTTTGAGCGGGGCGACTGAATAAAGAAATTCCGTAACGAAAATAAACCTAACACTGTCACTGTTACATCTGTCAGTGTGACATCAACTACAATCCCGTGTGGGTTAAGTGAACTCTATAATTTTCCACAGTTGTCATCTGCATCATCTGCCTAACCTGTTCCCAAACATATTGGGATCGGCTTCCAGACCAACCAGATGTAGCAGAATATCAGTATTTTACATGAAGCGACTACCTATTGGACTTCCACAACCCAGTAACTGGGTAATACGATACCCTATGGTAAGCCTGGTTGTCAAACTTAAAAAAACAGAGCTTCTGACTAATAGTATAACGACTGTCAAAGATCTACAAACGACAGCCGGGACCAACGGCTCTACGTGCTTTCCGAGGCACGGAGGAAACTCGCTATGACAGATGGTCACCCATCCACAGACCAATCTCGGCAAGCGCGGTTTAACACGGAAGATCGGCTTGTGCGGCTCTTATTATTTAGAATGAAAGGAAATATGAAATATTTTGACGAATTAATTACTTGATTTAAGCTTTTTATTTTTCCCTCATGTTGATTGATGTTTCTGTTTTCTTCTGTTTGATGTGTTTAAAGTTTTCCATTTGTATATGGCAAAATTAAATTACTGTGCCATCTTTTTGTCCTTTGGTAAACCAGTCATACTGTGTAGATTCTAATTTAAATCAAAATTGTCTAGCTTGCGGTTGTCATCATTTTAATTACTACTATCATTAATCTACAGAACATCAGCTCCTACTGAAATTGCGGTCACCCTAGGGAACCATCCGTAATTTCCATTTTATTGTGAAGCTTTAAAATTAATTAAACAGACGTGTTACTACAGTTACAACAGTTATGTATTAAATATGTATGTTTTTATTAAGTCGCTAATTTAATTGCTTCTAAATATTTTCGGCAAAATAAAAATACTTGCATTTTGCTCTCCAAGAGACATTTCATTTTGTAAGAAACAGAATTTGTTTTTCTCTAAGTAAAATAAAAGTTAGCATTGAACGAAACAGACAGGTGTGCCTGTTACCTTCCTTAGTCTTAAATAACAATTATCTCGTGATTTATCTACCAAGTTAAATCCGCAAGCAATCTGCTGGTGGCTATTTGTAACCTCTTTACAAAACATTTTAAGATGGTTCGGGAACGTATTTTTTATTCCTTTCTTGATTCTTCTTTACCATACGAAGTAACTCTGATGGGTTTCATGAAAAACAGGATATTTGGTTTACAATAGTATACGTAATCTTAAAACAAGGCCAGAGTTGTCAAAACTCGTGACCAAACCAAGTTTGAGAAGAATAAAACACAAACGACGACCTTCGTGAGCTTCGAACAAAAACTAATAAAACCTCCACTGAGCTTGACATAGCTAACGAGTTTGTGCAGTATCTTGAAATGTACCGTACAAACTCTGTCAACTTTAATTCAGTAAAATGGAACCGACTTAAATGTTTAATAAGATGTCTTGATAATTGCAGAAACTTTGTAAGCTTGGATTGTGGTTTCTTATTAGAATTAAGTGTTTTCTCGTTGGAGGCTTGATAAATTTTAAATATTGGTACTTGGAAAATCTCGAGTCAGACTGTGGGCTTTGAATAATTTCAACGCATTAATTTACAAAATTGAGGAGGATTGTGACAAAAGAAAATGTCCTGTCGCGACAACGTTAAACCGCCTATTGGTTGGTAGTAATTTTATTTTATTTTATTTTGTTACAGGTAAGACGAAAACCGATGGATTGCACTAAAATAATGTAAGTAATGTAGGATTCGAGGGTGAAGAAATCAAAAGTCTTCATGCACTTTAAAAACAATTTAATATTTAAAACATCTTTTTACATTTGCACATATCAACGTTGTAATGGCAACTGCCCCTCATTCTATTACTCTCTCATACTATTGCTTTCCCTTTCACTCATGATATATCCTTGCGGAATGTTCCAAATCCCACAGTAATTACTACATTTGAGTAAAAAACCAACACGTACACGTGAACAAAGTGCTTCAACCAGAAAAATAAATACGAAATGGTGTTAAAGTAAAGGGAAAAGAAGAATTTATAAATGCTCGAAACATGAATAAAACATGCGCATCGCAAATGCATTGAGTATTATTCAATCTGGATCCTTTCATGGCTATCACAATAACGCACAGAACTGTAAATAACGTAAGAGCACTCCAAGTGAGAATTTCGAGCAACATTGTTTTTTTAGAGCTTTGTTTCTCTACTATAAAACGAGTTTAAAGTGGAATGAGCTCTTGTGATGTAGTTTCAGTCTCCAAACGTAGTATTACGTTTGAAAATACACAATTTATTTCGTAAATACAGAAAATAAATCATGAAAATTGTGGATAGGAAGTTTGGAACAATATAACAAGCAATCATATGGATTGTCATGCGATTTGACGTGAGAATAAATTGAATTAGGGTTTAAGAGATTGGGCGCTCGAAATTGATGACAAGTTCGCTGTATTTTTGTATAGTAGTAAGTACCTAACACGTGTAAATGGCATGTTTGAAAGATTTTATGAGTTGACATGGTGTTATGACAGATGAAGCAGAACAAATTATCATTATTATGGCGCAACTAGAAGCATCATAAATTTTGAGGACGCACCAATTACAAATACATGCGAATTTACAGTTCTTGCGTCTCGCGAAAATATTCTAATGCCTGGTTTCACAATCCAGTACTTCGAAGTCAGACATAATCGTGAAATGGCTTGGTACTTTTTCATACATTTCAGAGATTTTTGAAAATTTCGCGTGAAACAATACGAGTCGAGAGACTATTGTCCGTCCGCGAACACACAACTTTACCTCTACTCAATAATTCGTTGGAACAAATTGGGAATCCGTTTGATATCAATCTTAGTTGTAGAACGAGTGACAAGTCAATATACAAGTTAATTAATCTGTGAGGAATGGTTCAACAAGCGCCGGATCGATGATAGACGTCTGAAGAGCTAATATCGCATCGCTACCGATGGTACCTATTGAATGTGTGATGTCGGAGAAAATAGATTAACTTGGAATGCTGGGCTCTAAGAAATAACGTTACTAAAGGGTAAGTACTAAGATGTAAAATTAAATGTTTTTTTTTTTTATCGTGGTAAAATCATCAAATGAGTCCTCCCACCCAGGGCAGGGCGGGAGGGACTGTCAGACTTGTACTGACTAAAATCCACGGTGTCCTTCACTAGCCCTTTACGTACTGGGGTCACGGTAATCCCTTGGTCCCGCGACCCCAGCAGGCTTTGGCCCTCTACAGGCCCCGTCACTATGCTGACACTCTTTGAGGCGCGCGTGGAACACAACGCGCCGTCGACCCGGGCATGGTCCATGGTCGGACAGCGAGTCGCCCATTACTCGCTGCCCGCATGCCCGCGCCTACGGTGGCCGGAGATCGTCCTGTGACGTCCGAAGTACTAAGATGTAAAATTAAATGTAGGAAAATATTTCAGAGGAATAAATTGGTTTTATGTCATTTTATTCATGCAGTTTTGTAGGATGATATTTTCTTTCATACCTCTTACGAGTCAAACATATTCCGTGACAAGTTGAAGACTTTACACAGTCACAGGAGAAACTAAAATTAACAATTAATGATTATTAACGTAACCGTCCCGCATGACGAGTACCTCGTGAAAGCTGAAAAAGATGAGCAAATCAAGTATCTTGATGTAGCTCGCAAAGTTATCGATCATGTGGGATATGGATTCAGTGATCATAGTACCGATAGTCGTGTCGACCCATGGCTTAACTACCAAGAGCATTGACTAACGTCTAAGGAGGCTCTCGTTAGGCCACTGGATCAAGGGTCTTATTCGAAAAGCAGCTATTTTGGATACGCCGCATTGTTTGGAGGTTCCTTTGTTTGGAGCCCTGACCGCCGGTAGTTTGGACCCTGTTCTTGATACCGGTGTGCGACTATTGTTTATATTTTTAAATGTGTTTATATAAATTTTAAAAATATAACATAATATGTTTATAAATGTGTAAACTGAATAATAGAGTAAAACATTTCTAATATTGTCACCAAAAGAGAATAAAATTTTGACTAAAAATACATGAGCAAAACATTTCCTCACATGATTTAAATACCACATCAATGGAAATGCGTACTTAGAGAACATAAATAGCCATTTTGGTACGTGTTTAGCGGTAAAAGCATTCATTACACGACTACCTCCCGAATCTCCTAACATTACCTCGTTTTCCATTATTAAACTAATGCTTACATATATCACTTGGTGAGCTGTGACCTTTAGTCACAAATAATGGCGTCCGGTTAGTGCTCGATTATAATGCCGGTCACAATTTGAATCAATTCTGTTTTGGTAACATTTAATGGGTATTTTATGTCTGCCAGCCTAACACGGACTGGGAGTTATTTTGGTTGACTGTTAGAGAAAGCCTAAGGCATTAAGGCCGCCTATGTACCGTTTGTGTTACATGAAATGTCAAATAAATAAAAGGTATAGATTCATCGCTGCCTGAGACATCGTTTCAACTACTCAGTACTACGCGACACCACGAGGGCTAAATTGCTCAAAAGCGTTGTAGATTTTTCATCTATTGGCGCTGAACAGAGCGGTGAAAATCAGACAACATAATTTAAATAAAATTCAGTGGAACGAAAAATTCGAACATCGACCAGGATTTGAACCTTCTAGCTGCGGATTCAGTACATCCGACGTTCTTTCCAACCGAGTCTTCGAAGTTCCTGCCTACAGCGTCGAATTCTTCATACGCTTTAATATTTGACAACTTTTTGCGACGTTGCCAACTTTCAGAATACGCGCTCTTAACGGGTTAGATAAATCGATACTCACGAAGATTTTGGTTTTGAATGAATTGACAATAGGTATTTAGACTTCATTACGGTATACGTGTACCTACGTTATGGGACTATGGCTCATTTTTAACGAAGTTGGCCTGTGCTGTGCATTGCTATGAACTGATTAATGTTTAAACATATTGGTGAAGCGAATTTTAATGTAATTTTTATTCATAATCTGGACGCATATCTATGACATAAATTACTCATTATTGAGCTTATATTTTAGATACTATGACTGCATTGACATAGGATATATTTTAACTATTTTAATATTTTAAAGATCACAGCATTTTTAACGGCTGACTTCACAATAAAAACATAAAAAGGGAATGCAATAGTACAAAGCTAACAAAAACTTCAACAACCAGTTAATTACATTTTAAGATCAACAATAATAGCTTATCTACAAAGAGCTCTATCGAAGTCTTGTACTCTGCATCATCTCATGCCTAGAGCGATAAACTGATAAACAGACTCCACATAGGTCTTCAGTAAATTAATTTCAGCTCTATTCAAAGCTCTAACAAAAGATCGATTCAGAAAAACGATCGATTCAGAAAAAGCAACGCAACGGAAACTCAGTAATGGATTTATTACGATAAAAAAAGGGAAGATTAGGCATTGGTCATGGATTAAATTCTTTGATGGCGTCGGATCAGACGCGGTTACTCTGTGAATGCATATGAGCGATTCCCCTATTCAATTACGCGTGTTTGTGGCCCGTGTCATCCCTCTCTTTGATTACATTCCGTAAGATACTGTCTATAAATAGATCAATAATCCTTGGTTTTGAGGTTGGAAAGGCGCCTGCTGAGCTCTGGCTTTAGGGTTCCATTCTTAGTTCGGTCATAGTTTTATTCGGTCTTCATTTACGGCGTTCGGAAGTTGACGGTTCGATATCCCCGCGTCTCTGAAAGCAAATACGCTGATCTGCCTCCGGTCGATTCAGATTGCAGTCCCATTGAACTACGACAGTAAAGACAGAAAGTGCATCAAATAATGGACCTGCTATATAGATAAAGAGAAGATGAGAAGAGAGATAAGAGAAGGTGTTGTTTTCTGCCATGCGACGCGATTGTTAGTCTCTGTAAGTAAAGCACCAGAGACTGGTCTAGGCTTCTTTTTTTTTATCGTGGAAAATCATCAAATGAGACCTCCCACCCAGGGCAGAGCGGGAGGGACTGTCAGACTCGTACTGACTAAATCCACGGTGTCCTTCAATAGCCGTTTACGTACCGGGGTCACGGTAATTCGTGAGTCCCGCGACCCCGGCAGGCTTTGGCCCTCTACAGGGGGCCCCGTCACTATGCTGATACTCCTTGAGGCGCGCGTGGAACACAACGCGCCGTCGACCCGGGCATGGTCCATGGTCGGACAGCGAGTCACCCGTTACTCGCCGCCCGCATGCCCGCGCCTATGGTGGCCGGAGATCGTCTACCGACGTCCGTCGCCGTGGGCGTCTACCACTGCGACTGGAGTGGAGGGAGGACGCTGACCTCTCCCTCACGCAGCCAGCCTCCTTATTCGCGAGCATGACTGCTTCGCAGAAGGAGGCGACCGCTTCCCACTCCGTCTCGCCCCGCAGCATGGCCTCGACCAATGCCAGGCGCGAGAATTCTTCGCCTATCGCCGTCGTGAGGATACGGCGGTGCTCTGCCCAAGCGGGGCAGTCCTGCACCGTATGCTCCACCGTGTCTTCAGGACGATCCTCGCAGTGGTGACACCCAGGCGTTTCTTCCCTCCTTATTAGACACGGAAGTTTCGGGACTCGACGTTTCACCTCGACTTGTCGAGGCACCGGGGATTCGTCCCGGCGCTGCGCTGCGCTGCACAGAAAAATTTATCATAGCATACCTTTTCCCCGTGGTTTCACTTCTTCTGCTCGGCTCTTATTAGTCGTAAAGCGACGTTAAGTAGTCTATAGCCTTCCTCGATAAATGCAATATCAATTCGAACCAATAAATCCTGAGATTTGCGTATTCAAACAAACAAAAAAACTCTTTATCGTATTAGTATAGATCATATCATTAATACTGATTAGAATACTCTTTATTATGTACAACATACAAATTACAGATTATATCCAATTCACAATATCTTTTAAATCGGGTGACACAATGATAAAATTGACGGCGGTTATCGTTAAAAGCGATAAGACCGCCCATTCTGGTTCTTAGAATTAACACATTTCCGCAATGTTCTATTTGTGTTGCATAAAGTGATAAATAAATAAATAAATTTCGTCTGACAACTTTTCCAGTTGTGCTAGCTCATAAAACTTTCATCATGTGTACGGGACAAATAAGTTTTTATAAGTTAAGCGAGAATTGTGTGTGACAGTCGTGTCTCGGGTTTTAGTAAGCTTTACTCTTTTGAGCATACAGTGTAAAATAAGTAGATACTTTACGTTATTTAATTTAATTCTAGTCCAATAAAGATTGCTTTTTCGAAATGATACATAATGTTCAGAGTGACAAAAAAAAACTTTAGATGTTTTCTACTAACTTTTTATACCAATATATTTTGCCCATAGGAACAAAATTTCATTAAAATTTGTTTCGTAATTTTGAAACATAAAGGACAAGTAAGTTATTACGGTCCTTTTTTCAAAAAAGTTTTTACGAAATGTCGTTCGATATACATACACGCTCTTAAAAAAAGAATAAAATAATAAAGGTTCATCGTTTAGATGAACAAAAACTCTATTTATTTTTCCATAAAAAATTCAAATTTCACGTTTTGATAGACAAAAAAATAATTGACGTCAATTATTATGTCTAAAATTTTCAAAGACCAATCAGTGTTCCCTATCAAAAATAATTGAACGAGTCACCTACAATGCTTGTAGTTTTGTCTACGAATTTGATGGCTGATGATTATCTTTTGTTTTTTAGACAACCAACGGCAAACCAAGAGTTTAATAAATAACTAAAACGTATGACGATATTCTAGCACAATGAAATACCAATATATTGCTCATATCCCAGGAGGGTTTTTTTTACTTCTATCACCAACATAATCGGAGCCGAGACTAGGCTACTCATTGATACCAGTTCTCGCATTTATTCCTCTTGCACTTGCATTCTGCATACTTTATCTTTCTAGCATGCATCATCTCTTTTTTTTTGAGGTTAGGACGCCTTTCGATTTATTTTCTTTTATCGTATTTCTTGTTATATTCTTAATGGGGATAACATCAACACAGGTTTTTTATGTAACTTTTCTACAGATTCTTACAATTAGCTCTCTTACTCTCCTTTACTGTCTCTCTCTTACTCTCCCAGGCGGGTTTAGCTCAGATTATATTTGTAATAGTCAGAAATCAGTTATGTTTAAGTTGATTGATGTCTACCGGACCAAAGAAATTCTTGATGAAAAACCCTTTGCTCGATCAGAAAATCAAATTCAATTCTTCGTCGTCGGTATAAACTTTACAGTTACCTACAAGACTAACGAGGCATACTAATATATCTTTTGCTCTTTTTATAGTAAATGTATTTCTCTACATATGCGCCATTTAATTTCTTCAAATGACATATACGAGTCTCTTTGCGTTCTCATTTAGAACACTGTTTCATATAATAATTTATATGCCAAAGCTTCGAATGAATTATTACGTGTTTTCATACAATTTATTGTGGCGTAAATGCGATTTATTTGTTTATATATTCGTATAAGGAAATGAGCTTCCAAATACTCGAGTCGTATATACGGAAAATTGTTTTCTATACTGAAAAGTCACGAATATTAACGGGAATATTAATGTTGAATTAAATTATAAGTATGAATTTACAATACTTGGTTCATATCAGATTCAGGGGCAAAATATTCAAACCTTTGTTTTTGATGCCTCTTTGTAGAAAAGATTGCTTGCTCTTCTGTCTTCGTGGCATTTCTTGATACTGAAAAGTCTTCAACGGACATTTTGACAGGCATCCCTTCACCACTGATTAAATGTTAAAGTCAGAAAAAACAATATTTTTTACTTGTAGCGTCTATCCCTTTTTTCTCATAAACTACGCAACACATTGCGTCGTCGGAGAGAAAATTTAGATCTTACTACATAAGGTCAAGATCTAAATGTCAGCCCTTTTTAAATCCAGGATGTTCAGGTAAGGTCTAAATGTCACTAAATTTTAAACTTCAAGCGACTTTATTAGATACATACGTAACAGATCGTGTCTCGTAAACAACAGTAGCTCGATCGTTGGATCTACGCCGCAATAATTTAGCCCCTGAAAGAAGTCATTGAACTGCGCTATATTGATCTGTATTGAGCCAGTGTTGTTTATAGAATATTCATCTTTGTTAGTAAACCATTTTGGCAGATATTTACAAGTTAATTTAATCATCGTCAGTCCAACACTTTCCCAACTAAACATAGTGGGGTCGGCTTCCTGTCCAACCGTTTGCGGCTGAACACCAAGATTCTTCGAGGTGCGATGACCTGTATTACCTTCACAATTGGGTAATACGATAACCTTCGTGAGACTGGTAACTACCTTCGGTCCACTAACTACCGGTAACGACTGCAAAAGAATTACAGATGACAGCCGGAAGCAATGGCTATATGTGCTTTCTGAGGCACAACATAGAATCGACGATCCTGATTTAATCTTAAATATCGACCTGTGCGAGTGTTATTATTTAGCAGGGTTTATTGTTTGAAAATCACATGGAAGCTTATAGTAATGTATATAAAATATCTCTCAATTTATCGAAAACTGTACCTGGATGGTGAACATTCTCGTACAGTTAGTTTATTCTTAAAGAAGACTTGTAAAAACTTGGAGACTGAACGATATAGTTTTAAGGATACCTTTTATAAAAGTTTTTAAAGTGGTTTCATATTACTAAACGTTTTATGAGCATACCTGGCAGTGCCGACGCGCAACGTTCAACTTATTTTCTGTGAGCAAAAGAGGTGAAAAAAATAATTAAAAGAAAGTGTAAAAATATTACCTGCATAAAAAGTGCTGTTACAAAACTGAGTTCAAAAATGATGTTTAAAGCAAACATTTGTTTCGTGATGAAACAGTGGTGTAGTCGGATGCAGTAGAACGCCGCATAATAAGTACATTGCAATGTACCCCAGCCGTGTTTGTGCATTAAATATCTTTTTAAATATTCAGTATTGTGCCTCTGCCGCATTGTTTATTTACTTCGCATAATTTAGGCGTAACATCTGCATTCGTACCTTTTAGCTGGTGTAGCGGGTTTTCTAAAATGGCAGTATCTTTATTGAATTGTATGTGTTTAGAAAAGAGGTAAACAATTTCAGAGCGTTTGGTATTTCATAAACGACTTTCAACATCTGCCTAGCCTTTTCCCAACTATATTGGGGTCGGCTTCCAGTCAAACCAGATGCAACTGGATATCAGTATTTTACACGGAGCGACTGCCTGTCGGACCTCCACGACCCAGTAACTGGGTAATATGATACCCCATGGTAAGACTGGTTGTCAGACTTTAGAGCTTCTGACTAGGCTGAAGATTTTGTTTGGTTAAACGCGCTAATCTCAAGAGTAGTAAATGGATTTTTAGATCGAATTGAAAAATCCATTTATCGATGAAGGCATCATAACAACATTAGCATCAGCACAGACGGATCCCTGAACTAGTCCATCCTAGTTTTTCCATTACCCACCTCTTCGTTCACTTGTGTTATTAGAGCAAGGCGGATTTTAACGCCACGTTGCATTTTCAGTTTATTTCGTACAAACAACGGCTTAACGCCGAAAAATCTCATCAGTTATGAGTGATAATAGCCAAAAAGCCAACGCGCAGACATAAAAGCCAACGAGTTTACAGATTACGCAGAAAAAGTATAGTATAGTGGATACGTAGAAGTTTCCCACGGGATATTAAACTAATTATGATCAGGAATGAAAATACGGCACGTTCAGCCAAAGCCAGCAACAATACATTTTATAAAACTTGTTCTATGTACAGTCACGACCACTAATGTGTTTACACTAAGCAAGTTATAATTTTGTGTTCTTGCAAACAAAGAGTTTTAGCATCCATTTTACTATTATACGAGTACAATAAATCTCTCCTTTTTTTTTCGTGGTACAATTTTCAAATGAGTCCAGGGCGGGTGGTACTGTCAGAGTTGTACTGACTAAAATTCACGGTGATCCTTCAATAGCCCTTTACGTTCCAGGGTCACAGATACCTGATGAGAAAGTGGGCCCCGTCAGTTTGCTGCTATCTCTTTGAGGCGCGGTTGGAACACGACGCGTCAGTCGACCCCCGTATGGTCCATGATTGGACGTCGAGTCACTAATTACTAGCCATCCGCATGTCCACAACTTTATCCTTAAAGTTAAAACCGTTACTATTTATGATGATCGTTTTTGTCTATTGCAAAGTGATACATATTAGTGCTCGCAACTGTACACACTTTCTTCGTCACGTACTTAACTTTTCATGTAAACAAAATGGTGCGTGGTACGAATTTTTCGGTTAACCCGTATATTTGAGAGAGTGTTGTTTCACGATTACATTAGAACCTTTTTGAAAAACATTTGGCAATACATTTGGGTGCCGACCCCATTTACAGTAAAATGATCACGTCGCATCGTGTTACGAGATACAATGTTTGGGATAACGACAGAAAAATACTCAAGATATCGAAAAAGAATATTATTACACAGATTTTCAATGATATCTATCTATTATGAATGTATCTTATCAAAGTTCAATTTTAAGAGTTTTTACACTTTTATAGATCAGCGTTCAACAGGTGTTTTTCTTTTTGTGATAGGACGGTCAGAGTTGCCTTTTGAATTATAGGGATTCGGCAACTTCTTGAGATAAGACATTTGTCGCGACTCTGGTAGGTATTTGGTTCTTTCGGGCCCTGTAAAAAATAAAACAGAAAGAAATATACTACACATAATAGGTATCTACTTTATATTACATTCCCATGTAACTCTAACGCATCTGTTGAAGCTTTAAGCAAAAAAATTCACAACTGCGCTGGAGTTTTGTAGCGGAACTACCAAGTTTTGTTTGTCTATCTGCAACTCACATCGGAAAGTTCCAGGACGTGCTCAGTTGAAAAATGTGTTTACTTAGTGAAATTGAAGATACGGGCTTTATTCATTGTACCAGTATGTTCTGTTTTGAACATTACAATCCTAACTAATAATTTTATGAATTCGAAACTTACTTTATTTTTTATTTTTTTTTGTTTCGCTTCCACGCTTAATCGACTGAACTGATTTTGATGAATTTTGGTACAGCGATAGATGGGTGAGAATATTTTTCTTCTGAAAGATACCAAGAGATTCTCTAATAGCTTCCATTTTATGAGCTTCTCTATAGTGAATTACTTACAGGGATTAGGTTCGACCATTAACATTAAACTTGAATATCATGTAAATTACTTATTTAAACATTATAAACACCGAAATAGGTTTTATAGGAAAATTATACAGTATGGTAGTGAGTAAGCTTATTCCCAATATTTGATGTTGATACCAATAACCACAAAAATTTAAACCAAAATCGGTGTCATTACATTTTATGATTTATATAATTTATTCAGCTTTAGCCCGTGGTTTTGCTGGCATGGAAATCATAATAAAGGCCCATGCAACTTTTAGTATGGACGTTGGCATCAATTTTTGGCGCATCATGTTGGCGCCAGTGATCAAATTTTGGGCACAATTAGACTACTACCTAAGAAGTCCATAGAAAAAATAAGTTTCTAAACTGTAACCAACCAGAGATATGGCGGTTTTAATTTTGTTCTAATCAAGAATGATTTACTCCCGATTAGAACAAAATAAAATCCGTTATATCTCTGGTTGGTTACGGTTTAGTTTTTTTTTTTACGAAGTTCTTAGGTTGCGGTCTACTAATGACCAACATTTCATTACTGGCGAACGAAAAAAAAAATTTGATGCCAAAAAGTTGTATACCCCTTTAAGCCATGGTAACTAATGGAACTAAACATATTCTACGTGTAGTTATGTTCTATCTCTCGATTAACACTTGAACCAAAATTTCACGAAAATTCGCTCATGTATTACGACGTAAAAAACGCGAACGTTTGCTTTGTGTTGAGATTCTTTTTATACTAAGTAAGCAAATTCGCTTTTAACTTTATAAACCATATCGTTTCGTAGATATTATACAGTCCACAAAGGCTCGCTATTGCCTCCCTAATGAGAAGACACTTAGACGATAAGGGCTCTTCAGTTATCGATTAACACCTAAAAGGATCAGGGGTAATTGACCGTAATTTGACCAGTTACCTAACACGAAATAGCAGTGATGTCTAAGCTTCTGTAATCGGCAACAATTCATCCAATTTGTTGTTCGAGGTGCTGAGTATCTTAATTGAATTCTTGAAAGTCTTTGGGAATAAGAATATGTGGATAGTGTGGATAATAGATACATTGTGAATAAATACATTGCTATAATAAGGTTCTACGATTGAGAACGGGTTTACACTATTTATGTGACTTATCTTACATAATCTATACATATAATAAATCTGTAGAAGGGTCAATTCTGTACATTGAAAATATTGAAAAAATAAATAGCGGGGGGTGTTGCTGGATCGATACCAAAACCAAATATGTGATTAAAAATTTTTTTGTCGGTCTGTCTGTCTGTCTGTCTGTATATGCAGGCATCACGTGAAAACTAACGGTTCGATTTCGATGAAACTTAATAATAACGTATAATTATACCTTATACATGGCATAAAATAGGATACTTTTTATCCTGGAAAAATACGTAGAAAAAAACTTATTTTTCAATTACTACAGAACGCGAGCTCAACAGCAGTAGCTCAATAGAGGGATCTCCTTAATTATTATAGGCTTAGCCGTATTTGGGTCCAATAGATATTTATAAAATGTCATTGTCAGAGTTACTCAAAATGGAGAAATAAACTATCCACGCGAAGACCGACATCCGCGCGGACGGAGTCGCGGGCGGAAGCTAGTATATAATAAAACAGTAGAATTCGAGTGTCTGTACATTGGATATTTTTACTAAACATTCAGTGGGGGCGATCAAAGAAGAGTAATAGAAAACAAAAAAAAAGATTTTTGTCATTTTTGTCTGTTAGTCTGTCTGTTCGCTATAGCCTTCGAAACGGCTTAACGGATTTGGTTTTACCAATAAATTACAAGACAAATAAACTAGAACTAAATGATATTAATGGTATTGAAAGTACATTATTTTTTTAATAAAAATTCGATACTGCTGGCCGAGTATTGACTCAGAAAAAACAAAATTGCATTTGTGTTTTAAAACGTGATCCGCCATATAAAAAATTAAAAATAATTCACTCTTTTATAGATATAAAAAATATGGTTTCCATCAACAAATTCAATCCATTATCGCATAAAATTGAAATCAAATGAAAATAAAGCTCCCTTTCTATTCATGTTTCAAACTACCGATTCTGTTACTGTACTGTACCTGTTACTCAACCTTTCAGAATTTCACCGAAAGCTGTCCAATAAAACGAGAAACTACGTGAGAAACAATAAGAAAAAATAATGTCCATTGTGTGGAACCGAAAAAATAGTAAATAGTGATATACGGGACCCGGAGTCTTGCCATATTGTAACGTAAGAGAACCATTTGTTAGGTCCACTGTCTGTTCTTGACCGCGTTTGGCCTTCGCAGTGTTACCCGTAAATCATTTTGATTGAACGTCGCTGGATGCAGGTCAAATCACTGCCTATAAATTTGATTGTCTTCGTTTTTGTACAATTTAGGTGATAGTTGTAGGATATATAATATATACTTTATACTATTATACTTTATAATATTATAAAGAGGAAACCTTTGTATTTTTGTATGTTTGTATTGAATAGGCTCAAAAACTACTGGACCGATTTCAAAATTTCTTTTACCATTACTTAGAGGGATTCTTCCGAATCCGTATAGGCTATATTTTATCCCGGAAAAAAAAATGACCACCCGTGCGAAGCCGGGGCGGGTCGCTAGTATTATATATTTTCATCCAACAAAATGTGTAAATTCATGAAAAATGTAAATCGGTAGTCTAGTATATTTTCAACGATACATTTAGATACAAAGATAAAGGGATGAAGACTAACGAGTATAATCATGAATAAAATATGTTCTTCCTGAAAAGCGTTTAAAGACCTAACAATCTTGTTTCTATACCAGTTTTTCCAGATAGAAACGGACGCTACAGCTCCCGGAATGAGCGAGTCATAAGCTTCATATAGCAGCGCGACGAGCGGTTAAAAAGAACTAAGGATTAAATCCATCAGGTTACGATTGCTTTTTCTAAACCTGGGTTTTTTCGCCACATTCGTATAGATCGCAAATTCAAAACCTTTATGATTGTATAAAAAGTTGCTATTGCAGGATAATGCTTTTTAATGTATCTAAAATGCTGTCCATACTTTTCGGGATCCATCAGTATTTTATAAGGAGAAACTGACTTTCTAACCGCCGACTTCCGACTGCCAAAAATCTATATAGCCTTTGTCAAACAGACAGGCGTGGCGAATGCGAAGCGAGGCGTTTTTATTTGTAATGTATGGAATTGTTTGAATCCAGTCACATAGAAAAGCGAAAGCGATCCGATAGCGTGACCTAACTATCGGACTGACGTCTCGTATCGGTTCGTTATCGCTTCAGACTCGCCTATCTGACAAAGGCTTATATGACTACCGGGAGAAGACATCAACGTGGAGGAAACTTGGTATGTCATAGATGGTGACTAACCTTAGCAAGTGCAGCTTGATATATAAAATCGACCCATGCGGCTATCATCATTTAATAACAAATTCCTCACTATGAAATATTTTGCTTGTGCCCATTTATTCATCAAACCCTCCCAAAAATATTAAATTCTCGAGATCCGACCCGAACTATTTTCAAGGTTGATCTCATACATAATTTCAACGGTGATTGTAAGTCCTTATGAGACTATTGTTTATGGTATGAATGTTTAATGTTCGGCCATTGTTCACGTAAACTGGCTAACCGAAGGATTGGGGCGGTAAGCAATTTAATAACCAAAGATGTGAACATATAAGTTACAGAATCAGTCGTTACTTCAAATGGTTGTCGAGTCAATATCTCTTGAGGATTCTCCGTAGAGGGGCGACACATGTGTTGAGTATGTGTTTGATTGCATGGCTTGTTCATTTTTCCTCACTTTTCCTGTGCGCAAATGTATCGTGGGTCTGCATGGGCATGCAGACCCACGATCTGGCTATTATTATTATTCTTGGCTTGGATGCGGGCATCCAAGCCTGGATTTTCGTTTCGCGGAATTAAAACTAGATATATTTTCCTAAAACTATAATGTGAACACACCTACACGTTCAGAGAATTGTCTTGAAATTAGTTCTGAAGTCAGAACAACTTTTCGATCCTTCTAACTTTTAATGTTCGATCGTTTAGCTTATTAGGTACAAGAAGTTACTTGTTGTGTTTATCTGTGCGAGTGTTGTTCTTCATAACTAATGGGTTTTCATGTGATCAATATCTATAATATAAAATAAGCTCTATTACCTTCCGGAATAAAGTCTGCTTTCATAATTCACAAGCGTTCAACAGATGTTTCTCTTTTTGTGGTAAGACTATGTTCAGTCAATTTATTTTGACTTGTAAGACAGC
This sequence comes from Agrotis puta, assembly GCA_943136025.2. Taxonomy (NCBI): domain Eukaryota; kingdom Metazoa; phylum Arthropoda; class Insecta; order Lepidoptera; family Noctuidae; genus Agrotis; species Agrotis puta. The sequence continues at coordinate 6,424,621 of OW964168.2, forward strand.
TTTTGCAAAATTATAAAACTACTCTCTTGCCTTTATGTCCGTTAGGTCTTTGAGACAAGATAATCCAATTTATTATAAGCTTTATTTCCACACCATAAAGATCGTTCCAAAGATTTGTTTTAAAAAGCCTGAGTATTTTATTTTACACAGTCGTGTGGTAGTTAAATGCAAGAAACATTACTCTTCAGGGGTGTCGCGACACTTGTTGAGTGAGGAAGCTTTCAGCTTATCAGGCGACGGCAGGTGCGTTCCTCTGGCAGGGGTAGGAGCAACGATTGGAGAAAGATATCCGTATTTTAAGTGAATTTCTGTTTGAAAATAATGTACCTAGTCTGCTTTGTAACTTTTATTAGGTAAGGGACAAGAAAACGCAAAACATAGGGGATCGAATTATTTGACTTGACTAACTTCAGCCATTTTATTGTCAAAATTATAGGCTACAGCTAATTATGATAAAGGAGAAATTCCTAGTATGGGGCAAAATAAAATAATAAAAAAAGCGATAAAATAATTAAATTGCGATATTCAATTGTATATTCTAGAGAAACAATAATTTTCTCGCAATTCGCAGTATAATTCTGCTGAAATAGCCTTTTAGATTGGTCGTAATAAATACAGCAAAATAAATGAAAAAAATAAATGTACTTTAACTTTAAAGTGTAAGCTTGATTCCCAGCAATGTTTATAAATGCTGTTGTGATTCCCAGAAATGTTTATAAATGTTGTTGTAAAAACATCGTCCGATAATTCCTGGATATCTACTGGGTTTATAAATGTACCAGTTTCTGTACGTGACGCTTTTGTGTACTATAAAGTGGCAAAACTCAACTGGTTTATGGGGTGTAAAATCTGTGTGCATACTTTGTATGGAACGTGATTATTTTTTAACATCCGAAAACAGCGCTGAGAGCTCCCTAATCGTGTACAGCCATGAGCTGTTAAACCAAGTAAAAGAGAAAAATAAAGAGTAATATTGTAAATTCAAGAGAAAAAATTAAGTCGATGGAAAAATATTCAGATAACATACTTTTTTTTCTAACGTGTTCTCTTTGTAGCAAGACTATCCAATAAAAGAAATCGCATTAAACTTTCATTGAATTTCGATTACAACTATAGTAGATAATAGAAGTAGATCAATATCTAAGCGAAAAGATCTCATGCCTTTGTCAAACAGACAGGCGAAAGCGAAGCGTTTCCGAAGCGATACCTAACAGAATGAGACGTCAGTCCGATAGTTCTGTCACGCTATCGGATCGCTTTCGCTTTTTTCTATGTGACTGGATTAAAACAATTCATTACAAATAAAAACGTTACGCTTCGCATTCGTCACGCCTGTCTGTTTGACATAGGCTTCAATGTCTTGTTATATTTCAGCACTAAGGTACCTACATAATATTATTATGGTATTAAGGTATAGTACTTTGTACTGCCACTATAGTACTTTATACCGATGGATGCAAGTGGTAAAAAGTCGTTCGGAGTGGCGGTCTAAGGGGAAGGCCTATGTTCAGCAGTGGACGTCTTCCGGCTGATGATGAAGACTATGTACTGGAAAAAAAAATAGAACTCGTACTTTGGTGTCACCATTGTTACCTACAGACTAAAAATGCACAATAAAAACAGTAATATCTCTAAAGCCGTACCCCGCGCTAATTAACGGTTGACGGCACGGTTGGCGCAGTGGCTGAGCGATTAGACTACTGCGCTGCGTATCGCGGGCTCGATTCCCGCACGGAGCAAATATTTGTATGATCTATAAGTAGTTGTTTCGGGTCTGGACGTTTATGTATGTGAGTTTACATGTTTGTAAACGCACCCACGACACAGAAGAAATTCCTAGTGTGGGGCAAAGTTTTTTTTTTTTATTAAAACGGTTATAGATTTTGGCCTTTTAAACACAAAGGTTGTAATATAATTTCGCCTGTTAAACAATAAAATAATAATATAAACACTCACTGAAATGGTATTATTACTTAGCAGCTAATTCACCAAGAATAGCTATTTACAATAATTCGTTTTACTTTGAAGGAAAGTGATAAAATTCAAAATGTTAAATAATTTAACGAAAAGCCGAGTCAACTATTAAAAGAAATCTACTAGACAGAAACCTACCTCAATATAATAACTTATTCAACTAATAGCCTCTTAATAGATAGAAACAGGTTTTCTATTCTTGTGTCATTAATTGACTTTGAAAAGTAATTAAATGGTAACGGGAGAAGACGGGTAATAGGGTCAGTTTTTTTTTCAGGTTGGACAAAGTAATTTAACTAGATCCCGATCACTGAAAAACTCATTTCAAGGGTCATTTAACGAGCTTAATAAAAACAAGTCTCGGTTTTCAGGTAGTTTTTATAAACAAATAGGTTACGCAATGGATTGTATAGAAAACTGAAGAATATTACTAATCTAAGTTACTCTAATATTATGAAAATGTGAAAAATGTAAGTTTGGGTTCGATCTTTCGAACCACTGTTCCGATTTCGAAAGTTATTTTGCTAGTACGAGTCCAATATTCGATATTTAAACGCTAAAGCCTTTTTCAAACAGACAGGCGTGACGAATGCGAAGCGTGACGATTTTATTTGTAATGTATAGAATTGTTTGAATCCAGTCACATAGAAAAGCGAAAGCGATCCGATAGCGTAACCGAACCGATGCGAAGAAGTTGCGAAGGCGTATTTGCTCTGTTTAACGTCGTTCATAAAAGCCAGCTAATGCAACTGCCACGCCTCGGTTCGCTGCACCCAGTTTGACGTCTCGTATCGGTTCGTTATCGATTCGAACTCGGTCCGGTTCGCTATCGCCTGTCTGTTTGACAAGGGCTTAAAAGTTTGAAAAATAAGAACGGGAGCGAATCCCTGGCCAAAAAGGTGGACAGTGGTAAGATATATGTAGTAAATTATTATGACTGGTTTTTATTAATTTTATAAGTGTCTGTCGACCCGGGCATGGTCCATGGTCGGACAGCGAGTCGCCCATTACTCACCGCCTCGTCTGCCGACGTCCGTCGCCGTGGGAACGTTAAGGGCTATTGAAGGATCACCGTGGATTTTAGTCAGTACAAGTCTGACAGTCCCTCCCATCCGCCCGTCCGTCCGTCAGTGGGAGGACTCATTTGGTGGTTTTACCACGAAAAAAAAACCTTATTTATTGTGTCTCAATATTTATTTTAACATTCGCTTATAAATTAGACCGCCATCTATTAATTTCAGATTCCTTTGCCTGTCCTTCTCGAACGATTTGAACCAAAATTAAGAAACCGAATGAAATTCTTTTGGGTTGTTGAAAGATGGGCAACAGGCTTTTGTGAACGTAGCTCACTTCGTTTTTGTTATTGTTACTTATTCTTTTGTTCTGACCTCACACTGGTCAGACACTGGTATATCATGAATTTGTGATGGCATAGCCTGTGTAGTTCAGAAATTAATCCGTTGACAATGGTGTGGGTTATATGTTTGCCAATACTTTATTTTACTGATAGTTTTATTTAAAACTAGCCTTTGCCCTTTGCCCCTTATAGCCTATGTCACTCAGGACCAATACAGCTTTCTACTGGTGAAAGAATTTTCAAAATCGGTTAAACAGTTCCTGAGATTACCCCCTACATACAAACAAACAAATTTACCTCTTTATAATATTGGTATAGATTTAACATGGTAACTTTTTTCTTATTAAATAAATAAATAGGTGTCCGAACCTCAATTTCAAACACAAGGATGTTAAGGGCGATCAATGTTGAATAAAAAATAATTTATATTTCTTGCAAGATCCTGAATTTACCAACAATTTACTCATAACCATTGATAATCCGTAATTAATTTATCTCTAAACAGCAAATATCAATACCTGTTCCCAACAACCTGCCTCAGAATCTCGGAACAAGGGAATAGGTACCTATCTATTTATACTTTCCTTAACGTTCATAGAGGTGAGAATTATCGATTATCCCCTGAGTGGGTCAAAGGGAAGCCGGTACAAAGGTAAAAGGTAATTGAAAATATAAATTGAAACAATTCTAAAGCCTTACTTAATTATTTAAGGTAAATAAGCGTATCGTGCAGTAATTTAGCGTGTGGTTTTGTTTCGTGTCGTGATACAGATTCGTGGTGACAGCTCGATAGTGGAGATAATTGTAGGGATAAAATCTAATTTAGCTGTTTATTTTGGGATACGTTTTCATTTTTTCGTGTTCATACAAACTATTTGTAAAAATAATTTCTTATTTGTTCAAAGACGAATTAAAAGTTAGAATATTTCTAATTAAGTAAACATTTCGGACCATGTTATACCTTACGGTTACAGCCTACTCCTAGACACTAACAGCGAGGTCGGTATCCCATAAGTGGGAACAATTTGCCTTATGTATCAATATTTTACAAATATACATATATGAAAGAGTAAATAAATATACAATATAGACTAAAAACAACTACTAAATATACATTATACTAAATAGTCTGTTATGGGTGAAATACTGCTCATGTATCTATTTATCATTTGGGTCACATAATATAAAGCAGCATTGGGTACATTTTCACCTTATTATTTTTTTTGAAGTGAAAACTTCTTTAGCGGCGTTGTGCACTTTTTTTGGAATGGGTAAAAATTTTTAAACTCGCGTCAGGACACGTGACCTGATCGAAAATTCGTAAGACGGCGCAGGGCGCTTGCGCGAATGTTCGTGTGTGTTTATAACTATTCAAGTTTTCATTCTGCCGGCACTCCCAGAGTGCAACCCGTTGTTTTTTTGTTATAATGATTTGTAATAAGTTCTTTCAACTGTTAATGTATAGTTATACAGTTATATAGTTATGTAGTTACATAGCAATGACTGAGCACACAATGTAAAGATGTATCTAATTTTCGCTGCGTTTCTTTTGTTTTAGCTTAATAACTAGCTACCTAGCGGCACTGATGTTCCGCTAATGTCTCCACGTCATTGCATTGCAACCTTTTTGTAATACTTCGCATTAATAGCAAATGTCATGCTATTTTGCAATGACAATTATGAATGAGCGATGTGTTTATTTCACAGTTATGTAATCGTGTCGTTCGCAATTTTATAAACTGGTCACGATTCGGCCTCTATTTCACAATCTGAGAAGGGCAAAAGGACTTTTATATTCTTTCAGAATATCATTTGTTTATTTTTAAATGGCATCTAAAATAACGACGCATCTTACTTTCAGATTGTTTGCCTGATAAACAGAATTGTTACAAAGGCATAATGAAAATGGATTTAAACACGGATATGTTAAAATTAATAAAGCTTATTGCTCTTCCACGTGGAAATGGACAATTAGATTGTGAGAACCAGACAACGTTCCACGCAACCACAGTCCATAATTTAAAGATTAATAATTCAGTATAGGAAAAATATATTTAAAACTTACAGTTTTCATAAAAAATAACATTGGTGGGGTGAATTATTTACATGTCAGTCAACGAAATAAGTCAACTCTTCACTTCATACTTTCAACATTTAAACATGTGCAAAGTATCTATCGTTAAAATTATAAAAACAAGACAGCTAAACTATAAATAAAGCAACAAATCACTGTCGAAACTTATAGTTAATGTTAGTTGTTCAATATTTACGCGGTAGACGACACAGGTGTCACATAATCCCTTCAGCCAATGTAAACATATTGTTTATGACTAACTAGTGACAAAATCTTCATTTGTTGGCAAACATTTGCTACTTCCGTAGTTTAATAAATAGATGTAGTTTCATAATTAATAATAATAATATTAAATAATAAATATTCCACAACTATCACACAACGCCATATAGTCCCAAGCTAAGCAGAGCTTGTGTTATGGGTACTAGACAACTGATAAACATACTTATATATTTCTAAATACATACATATTATAGATAAATTACACCCAGACACAGAACAAATGATCGTGCTCATCACACAAACATTTGCCCTGGGTGGGAATCGAACCCACGACCTCCGGCATAGCAGTCAGGGTCACTAACCACTAGACCAACAGGCCAGTCAAATCAAATTTTCGTCGATTTGTCGAAATATGTACAAAAACTCGCCTTTTCTTCATGTGGGTAGGTGGAAACTATGGAGAACCAATGCACTACTCTTTTGGCATCATGTAATTTCAAGTAGAGATGAAGGAGATGGCGAGATAAGCTAGAGCTTATTTTTGTTGGATTGCCCTAGATACAATTATATTAGAACGCGAAAGATGGAAGGAGGGAATCCCAGGTCATTGCCCTGCAGTGGGACAACATAGGCTCTTAATATAAGTTCAAGTGCACACATCTGGTATTTGGTAATACATCCTCGTCTTTTGCGTTAGGTATCTACTACACACCTTACCTCTGTCGCTAGTCTAGAGTTTTACAACTCGCCTCTCATGTAAGTTGTGCGTTCCTCAAACACATTCTATCCCTTTTTCTCTTCATTCAACACTGTTATTAGTGGCGTAACTAGGCGGGGGCGAAACGGACCTTAGCCTCTGGCCTCGCACCTGAAGGGGCCTTGCGCTTAAGGAAAACAAAAACATTCTTCATCACAGCGATCATAAGTTTGTTAATAGTTAGTAAAGCAGTACTGCTTAACTTAATAGCCTCGCAGATGCGTCTTACCTCTCCTGATTCAGTCTAACCACGACACTGTTCTTAATTTTCAGCACTCTGTAAGTCACATGTTTTTCATCCCTTCTCATTATGATATATCCGTACCAAGCATACGACTCCCTTTCTGAATAACATTATACGTTGTAATAGTCTAAGATATTTGTACAACCACTGAGTGTTTGGTTAATAAGCAAAGACAAGAGCTTTGCACTGCTACTACTGATCGCGATTTGCAAAGCAAACAGTTCGGAGTTTTTTTTTTAACCTTTGCCCCACACTAGGAATTTCTCCTGTGTCGTGGGTGCGTTTACAGACATATAAGCTCACATACACAAACGCCCAGACCCGAAACAACTACTTGTAGATCATACAATTATTTTTTCCGTGCGGGAATCGAACCCGCGACACGTGGCGCAGCAGTCCAATCGCTCAGCCTCTGTACTAAATGTTTTATGTAGACGTAAAATATGACGGATCATCGTAAAATTAACGATCGGACGACTTTACGGATAGTTAAATCAACGAACGGTGCACATTATATGTTGGCTTGGTAATAATAACATCCTCCTGACGGAAACTTGATAACTAAGGCCGGTCCCAAGAGATATATCGTTAACTGCTTGCGTGCGTTCTCCTCTCTAGGGTCCGCTGGGACGGCAATCCAATACAACTGAATAAAGATCCAGCGCAGGACAAAAGGCTTACTTGACTGAAGACTTGCTTGCTGAACGCGGAGACAAACCGATAACTTCTAAATGCAGTGCTGTGGAAAAGCGCAGCCTTGGAACGCAAAGGAATTTGAAGGGTAGGATCAGGGTTTATAGTCAGTCAAATCTGACAGTCTCTTCCTCCCGACTCAGATCGAAGGTATTTACGAGTATTTGATGATTTTCCACACCAAAATAAAAAAAGCCTTGGGGCTATCTTAACGGAAAAACTTACCTGGGAATCGAAATGAGTTGACTACATTGGGAAGATCAAGGCTTTAGGAATAAGTACCCTATACTATTGTACATGTAGCTACTATCTGTCTGTGATTAAAATTGTATCTGCCCACAAATGTCCACTTCTGAGTATGGGTCTTCCCGAGGGATCGGACAATGTACGATTTGAGGCTCGCTTCCATAATCTCCACGCTTGGTAGCGGATCTATATTGAAGCTTACATACTCATATGTTGTTGTCCATCCTTGTATAAAGATAATTATTTCTACTAGCCAATTAGAACAAAAACAAACACAGTATTGCTGGCCAATTTCGGCTTCACTGAGGTATAATTTAGTTAAATTATATTATTTTTTCATGTTTTTTATGTACTGTGTGAGTTTATTATACATATTTCTTTCTTTCAGTTTGCTCGACAACGTCTAGGAATTGAAATATTTTTAGCCTACAATTCAAGCCGAAATTGTGCGGGAGACTAATTTAATTCTGAAGTCTAAAAGAGACTATTAACTCACAGATGACGAATTTGTGCCGAGTAAGGTACTAAGGATAATCCTCGATTTCACTTCTAAAGCAAGAGAAGGAAGTTGAGATCTCGGGACTTACGAATTACCGTGAACCCGGAACGTAAAGCGCTATTGAAAGACACCGTGGAGTCTGTCAGTACGAGTCTGATAGCCCCTCCCGCTCTGCTCTGGGTGGGAGAATTCATTTGATGATTTTACCACGATAAAAAAAAGCAAGAGAAAGAACGATCAATAAGAAAAAATCTAACTTTATACACCGGTTCACAGCTTCACGTGTTCGTAAAATCTTTAGTTTCCCGCAAATTACAGCTAGCAACGTAATGAGTTGGGTGAAATTTAGAGTGGCGAAAAGTGTTTCCTGTATGATCACACAGGGAAATTGCGACCCAGAAAACTAAGAAATTTCTAGAGCCAAGAATATAGCTAGCACGTTTTCAGAAAATACTAATAAAGACGAACGTTAAAATGAGTTATACTACAGTATACGTGAAATATACGAAAAAATATGTCTGGTTATCATTCATATTTTTAGTAGATCTACTACTACATCTCGTTTGATTCCCAACACCGTTCAGTAACGACAAGGTCGTCCCAGAAAAATCAATTTATGATAATCCAATTTAACCCAAATTTTCCAGGTGTGTGGGATTCTGTTATTTACAATTTGTCGTTGTGGCTGTCTCGATACAATTTACTGTTTTATATTATAAGCTTGTATCGACCTTGATGTTTCGTTCACGATTTCTATCTGTAATTTGCTAAAGTTACAGTATATGAAAATAGACAGACTCGTTGTATATTGAAATGTGTTTTCCTCGTATTATCGGCGAATGGCTTTGAGGGTGCTGACAGTGTATTCTCTACGTGATTACCACAATTGTGATTTAATTAGTTTAGGTTGTGACGCATGACGTTTACTTAGGTCTTGATTTCAGTTCTGTGTTTGTACATATTATTCCTGTCAATTAATCTTTAGTGTAGTTTGATGAACCAGTGAGAATGGATTTAAAAGCCAGTATCATTATTGGATGTGAATAAAATTCTGGAACTCCGTGTAGAAGAAGAATTATGTATGTCTACCCTTTTTTATAAACTGACAACATAGTTGATGAAAAGGGGAAAAGCAGACTATTTAGTAACATTCCTAAACAATATCATGTACCATAATAAGCAACTATTAACGCTTTTAGGAGACTTTAAAGACAAACAATCTATTTCAGTATGCTCAACATTTTACCGAAGTTAAATTTAATTTACCTCGAATAGTACTCGGTCACAAGTCAGACCATTACGAGATCATAGATTACCCACACCACGTGAACAGTATTGCGTGCAAAAGCCAGTTTATACTAGAAACATTGTTACTGGGATACGGCGACAGTCATTTATCTTATCCTCTTGGTAGATCTTTGAACAAATTATTCACGAGTTTCTCAGCTGTCATTTGCTTCTCACTATGATAAATAGTCCAGTGTTTTGTTTAGAATATTAAAGTAAAATGGTTACGTAAAAATATAAAAATCTGTCGTTTTAATGCTGATAAATGGAGGACATTAGTTGAGATGCGAAATTCTCAAATGTATATTTTCACAGATATCTGTAGATATAAAATATATAATTCAAAGATAAACTGATTCCAATCATATATTATCATTGATTAAGATCAGTTAGGGGAAAGATTGATCATTCACCTTTATTAACATACAAAAATTACTTTTCAATCAATCGAACTGCAAACAGTCATCGGAACTGTTTCATACATTATGCATCATCATTATATATTCAGTAAGCTTATGACGTCACCAATCGCAGCCCACTTCCATAAGCCTGCTTAACAAATACTGTATTGAACGATTTCAAGCTATTTGCATGATTCTGATGCATCATGGTAAAATGCCAATTGAATTGTAGTCCCCTTTGGAAAACCGCAGGACGCGCTGACTTAAAATTCAGCAAAACTGACTGTATAGCTAGAATTTTCTTTATAGTTTTCCCTGTTCACTATTGGCACTTTCGTGCAACGATATGAAACGAAAAATGGCTTTCTTGAACCGAATTTGATTTTCCTTCAAAGTATAAGGCTACCCCACTTTCCTTACCCCCTAACCCCTCAATCCAAATTCTTTTGTTGCTTCTGATTGGACATCTTAAAGACTCGGTTAGTCAAATTCGGTCTTCGATTGGTTAGCCCTAACCGAAGAATCCTACCGAGATTAATTATTAATTTCCAGCGTTAATCGCCAAAATCAATGGTTTTCAACCTGTGGGTGGCGAAGCTTCTATAGGGGAGTTTTTAAAGGTTGGGAAATCTACTACAGTAAAAAAATCAAAGTTTAAAATCAAGATTTATTAGGATTTTTTTTTACTAAAGGACATAATCATTTGTATCATTCTGAGAATTAATGACTATGTTGGATTGAATATTATACACAAAAAAAAGCAACGGAGTTGCGAAATATTTCTTCATACTAAAGCGGCCGTGCCATGAAAAAGGTTGAAAAACAATGGAATCTAACTCATGCAAAGAAAGTCAGATCTTAAATTCTTCTCTACTAATCAAATACATAAAATCCAAACGTACACCCATTTTTTCAATTGTTATCTACTCGTATCTCTAACAATGCAATGCCGCACCTAGTCCGAAGTATTTCCTTTTTACTGAAACAACAATTACTCGTTCCCGTGCAATGCTCCGGCCTATTCAGTGGTCTATTCACTACAATGCGTCCTAGCTTTATTGCCTTTTCCGATGTGGAAATGTAAGAAATGCGCTGTCAGTTGCTGGGGCTGTGTTGGATCGTGTATTTCAATTTATATGCTATTCTGCATATCCATCGATTGTTTTCAGCGCTGGGTTCTGCATGCTATTGAAACCTAGCCTTATTTCCATAGTTCCATTGTTTTTTTTTTAGTACATTGCTTTGTTCTGTTGCCAAACTCGTTATTGGTTCGCGTAGATAAAGTATGTGCTTGGTTAATGTAGAGACGTCAGCAGGACAACGTACCCCAATCTGTCAAATTTTACCAATCGAACATTAACCTTCTGCTAATGTGATAAGGTTGATAATCTATTAAAGAATATGACAGATTGAGGTTAGTTGATGTGCTGGCATCTGTACGCCAAAACCCTCCTTCAAGTACAGTCTAGTTTTGAAATGTGTATTCACTTTTGAACCTAAGAACGTAGTCAAAATAAGGTTTAAAACTATACAGAGAATTTCGCGAAGCTCAACTGAGCCTTTTATAGAGAATGTCATAAGATTGTACGGACATAAATGCCTGTAAGTTTTGATATCGAGATAAATAAAGATTTAAGATTTATGTAAGATTTCTTAAAGTAATGTGCACATGTGAAGATTATTAACTTTATCTTATGTGGTGGTCGAATATTCTCCCGTGGGTACGTTTTACAGGGAAAAAGTATGCGCATGTTGTTTTATTCTAATGCAAAATTGTATAGAAATTGGTTCAGTCGTTTATGTGAGAAAGATATCACACAGAGTCACTTTTGCATTAATACCTAACATTAACACGAATGCAGACGAAATTTTGGGACGAGACTTATTCAAAGGAAACTTCAGAGTTTGGTGAACCCGTTTATGCAAGTTTGTAGTTCCAGGAGTTGAATCAGAGAATTGTAGGTAATTGTGTAGATACAATGGGCGAATTCCGGTGACTATCTGATGAATGAACTCTGTGGTTTTGGTCGCATTTTGCGAAGCAAGCTACGAATTTTAGTGGTGCAATCTCTTTTGATTACTAAAATTAACCCCCTCTAGAGGGCCAAAGCCTGCCGGGGTCGCGGGACTCACGAATTACCATGACCCCGGAACGTAAAGGGCTATTGAAGGACACCGTGGATTTTAGTCAGTACGAGTCTGACAGCCCCTCCCGCTTTGACCTGGGTGGGAGGACTCATTTGATGATTTTACCACGTTAAAAAAAAAGTACCGAACATTCAGAACGAGAATTTTATTAATTGTGAGAAACTTAAACGTAAATATCCTGGTTCATTTGAAATCATTTATTCTGTTCAGTAAAAAAGTATTTGACTGAAAAAATCGAATCAGTCCGTCAGTTCATGAAAAAGTAATATTTGAAATGTTTTTTTTTTCTTTCGTTACGTAAACCAAATTTGACGACACGTTTAAAATTGCCAATACGTCACGCCAGTACAGTTTTAACTTGCTTCTGACGTCAGGCCCCACTCTCGAATTTTGATGCGTTATATCTTTGTAAATACACATTAATTTAACAAAAGAAAAAATACGTATCCACTTTTTTTCTTAACTATGACTGAACCTACTACATTATTACTAAACCCACCACATTATTCAGAAACCACTGCAACTCCTGAAAGCCAGAATCAATAGTAGCAACCCCCAGAAAATCGCCAATGAAGATGAACAATGAAGTTGGACGTGTCCCGGAAAATGAATTTACCTGTCTTGGATCCTGCAACGAAATTGATCAGAAAAGAATAGTGGAGGAGTAGGAAAAAATAAGTTTATTGATACTCTCAACTTGCCTATTGTATAACTATTTAAATATTCTTTTTTAATTTTTTTTTAAATATTCCACAACTATCACACAACGCCATCTAGTCCCAAGCTAAGCAGAGCTTGTGTTATGGGTACTAGACAACTGATAAACATACTTATATATTTCTAAATATGTTATACTATCTTGTAAAATAAGCTTTGCTTGGAAAATTTCTTATTGTCATGATAATTACTTTTGCGGAGTGATCCTTTTAAGTTGGACAACAGGGGACATCATAATGGCGCAATTTCATTAGTCGATAGGGCCCACATGCCGGGTGCGAGTTATTTGTGGAACGCGTGCCTTAGGGCCCGCATTCGGGAAACCGTTTTCATTAGTCGATAACCTGCGTGCGGGGTGTAGGAGAACTTCCATGTTCGTCGCCAGTTATTAACAAGAGTGGCAGACCTGCGACCTGCAATCTAAATGGACCGATGAATTTCGGTATAAAGCAAACGGAGAAGCACTGCAGACGGTGTAACGAACACGTATCGACTTGTAACTTTCATTGGATGTTATCTCGCCTGCGAGGACTCCCCGTATTCTGTAAACCGAACCAGTTAACGACTAATGAAATTGCGCAATTAGAGATACCGGGAAACCTTCTTAGGAAACTTTAACTCTTTTTTGCCATCCTCACACAAAACAAAATTTCACTAATTGTTATACATCACACACTTGACCAAAAATTTGTATCTGTAGATGGACAGACGGCAGCGGCCCAAATTATAATTTGGGCCGCTGCCATCTACAGATACTATACATCTACAGATGCTGCCGTCTGTCCATCTACAGATACTAATAATTATTAGTATCTGTAGACAGACGGCAGATGGAGCAGACATGTGATAGGGTGGAGACTACGAATGGGTAAACGTAGTGTAGGACGCCCTGTCGCAAGATGGGTCGCCGATTTGAAGAATGTGGCTGACAGTAGATAGATGCGGACTGCCGAGGACGGAAAGGGTTGGCGCTCTTTGGTCAGTCTTACGTTAAGTTGTGGACGGTAATAGGCTGTTAATATATTAGTACCAAAAAGAGCTACTAGTTTCTAACAAAAAATTCTGGTATCGCTTGTGTATTCTCCCGTTCTCCAACTTAAAAGAATCACTCTGTATACTTTTTTTTATCGTGGATAAATCATCGAATGAGTCCTCCCACCCAGGGCAGGGCGGGAGGGACTGTCAGACTTGACTTACTAAAATCCACGGTGTCCTTCAATTGTACTTTTACGTACCGGGGTCACAGTAATTCGTGAGTCCCGCGACCATCACTCTATATACGTAGCAAAATTCAAGCAAATTTTCTCCTACAGTATGGACCAACATTTTACGGTTTCACGAACATATTTTGTTGGCAGGTTTTATCTCAAAGTAGAAATTGCTTTTTTATGAGAAAATCGATTTTAAGAAAGAAGCTATTGCACCTGTACAAAGTAGAGGCAGGCTGCTAGCAATACATCAACATTATAATTGTTATAATATTTTACATACTTATCTTACTTTAGATAAGACCTGAAAACAAAAATCCACGGGGTCCTTCAATAGCCCTTTACGTACCGGGGTCACGGTAATTCGTGAGACCCGCGACCCTGGCAGGCTTTGGCCCTCTACAGGGGGCCCCGTCATATAGTATATAGGTAAAATGTTCTTGACCCTTTACTATGAGCGTAAATAATGTTCTAATATCACTAAACATTAACACTGGCATCATAGATAAAGCTCAGTCTAGACACAGACATTATATGCCTTAAATATCATGTGAAAGTAATGGTTCACTAACGTGTGCTCCGGACTTTAGTCTCCTTTCGAGAAGGGACGTTACGACCCGATGACGAAATGGCTACAATTAGTAAGGAGTTGGGAACATAGTTGTAAGTTAATGCACTCTTTGTCTGATAGTTTATATTTCGTGAAAGTAATGGTGTACTGCACCAAACGATTTTATTTTATTCGTGTAATCAATACGCTTGAAACCATGAGATATTTTTGAAAGGGCGCTAAAGGGCGCTAAGCGGGTCGACGCGACGGCGCGTTGTGTACTACGCGCGCCTCAAGGAATATCAGCATAGTGACGGGGCCCCCTGTACAGGGCCAAAGCCTGCCGGGGTCGCGGGACTCTCGAATTACCGTGACCCGTAAAGGGCTATTGAAGGACACCGTGAATTTTAGTCGGTACGAGTCTGAAAAGGCGCTAAAAATATTTCTGTTGGTTACTTAATCACGATAAAACCGCTAAACCGAAATGAATAAAATTTTTTTCGTTAATAGTTTTAAACAACCCGGTTATAATCCTCTTTATCCAGTTAACGCACTCCACACTTTCGAAGCTGCGGGAAAAAGTAAGTGCCTAAATACCTTTACAGACTATTACTTTTAAATTAGAAACGAGAAAATATGATATAGTCAGAGTATTTCTCTGAAGTCTTGCCCCAATTTATTGGTGTAACCGCTTGAGCCAATCATAAATAGTCTTTGAACAAACTGAGAAAAATAAAAAGCAATAATCACGAAAAAGTCCTCAAAGGTAGAAAACAAAGTGAACCACAAAACATGCACGTGAGTAAATCTGGATATAATATCCACAAACATGGATGTCACATAAAAGCTTTATTATTATTTTTATTACATAAAAGTATATTCTATTCTGAATGTGTTACTATAGATACAGAAAATATAGTTCAAGTCTTTGTCTTGCTTTTCCTTCCTTTGAGTTTCTTATTTTGTTGTGACTAAGCTTGTTGTTTGTTCTTAGTAATACGTGACTATTATATAAGTACATAAAATATGTACATAATACCTAAATACTTTGATCATAAAGGCAAGCTTAGATTTCTAGAGAGTACTTTCCCTCAGCACCTCGTTTGCTTTTGTTTAAAAAAACACTAAAAGCATCTAATTTCTACGACACGATAGCGGTTTATCAAAAACCTTCACATTCGAACAACACTTTCCTTACGAAATAAAACTCAATCGTTATTTCGAAATTCACAAACGGAAAGCTTAAAATACATGTTGATATAAATCGGACGTTCACTTTTCCAGGCAGAAAAACAACGATATACCTATTTCCAGCCAGCCGTGTTATTTAAAAGTATTAAAAGGGATCGGCCTCTTTCCATATCGTCGCCACAATGTGCTTTGATGATATTATTTGGATATTCATTAATCACAGGAGCGTAAAACGCGAACAGATGTAAACAGATTTGGTTATGTCAGAGTAATGAATACCTCCGTTATTTACCTTTGCGGGAACACTTTTGACGCCTGCTTGTAAACAAATACGATTTGGAAAATAAATTCCATGACAACAAAGGGCGTGAGCAAAGTACCAATTTATTTAAAGTGTCTATTTAGCGCTATTAACATAACTAACCTAACCTAAAAAGTAATTGTGGTTTTCCCTGACGTAAAACGCTAAAAACAAATGTAAATAGTAACCATACACAGAGCATTTTTCATCAAGTAATTACACCGTCTAAAACCCACTGAAAGGCCGCGTACATGTGGCTGCTTTCAGCAGTTATTACGAGTAAACACGGGCCTACACTACAGATACAACACTCACGTCAATCTGAATCTGCTCTTTGATTTATTATTCTATGAATCATCGTTGCGTATCTACCGACTAATAATACTGAATTACCTTTGCCTACGTATCATTCATCTCGTAAAAAGAGCGTGGTTGGGCCGTGCTCGATCGCAGTTATAAATAGTGATCGATTTGGCGAGCAAATTGACAATACGGCGACTAGTGATGCGCAGTTACGAGTCCGAATAGTTTGTCGGACCAGCGAAAACTTTTTATAGAGAGAGTTCATTCCAGTGAACTTTTCTTTTATTCTGACTAAATACTTCAGGATTTTATTGATAAAATAGTAATGCCTTTCATGTGAATCAAGATCATTTTTGATGATTTTTGGCATGTTTGGTGTTTATTTGTAATGGATAAATAAAAAAACTACTAGTATTTAACCGATTTTTAAATCTATATTAATAATCAAACTTGTTAGGTCGAAGTAATCTCCGGAACTACTGACCGATTTTGAAAATTCTTTCAACAGTAGAAAGCTTCGTTTTTATTGAGGGAGGAAGGCTAATTTTTGTTTTCAAATTTCACTTGTATGATGACGATGCGGGTTGCTTGTTCGTTATAAAATTATTTGATCTCTAAATAACTGCATATCAACGAGTGTTAACCAAAACCGTGCGAAGTTGAGCCATGTGCTATCTGAGGCTGTAGTCTCATATATTATGTTTTGCTGGCCCAATAAAATAATGTCGTTTGAGATATTTTAAGGAATACGACTCATATCTTGTTTATGGGCAAGTTTCTTACCTTTGCGCTTCAAATAGCAGTAAAACGGAATAACAGTAGCCGTAAACCTAACCAGTTAAATTTTGTGTAATGATGCTGTTATTAAATATAAATAGTTTAATCGTGTCGAGATAACATTATTATCTTTAAATATCAGTCTAGAAATACCAGTTTTCCTAGTTGTATGACATTTTTTTACGTGGGAAAATCATCACATGAGTCCTGCCACACAGGGCAGAGCGGAAGGGACTGTCAGACTCGTACTGACTAAAATCCACGTTGTCCTTCAATAGCCCTTAACGTACCGCGGTCACGTTAATTCGAGAGTCCCGCGACCCAAGTTGTTTTAGCTGTTGTATTTTCCTAAACACACTGTGGCAGCCCAACGTATTGCTTTCATCATACTAATATTCTAAAAGTTTATGATCACAACTGATCTACCTGCGTACCTGAAACGTACGAGTACCTCAAAATAACAAACGGAAAAATTCAATCACATTTTGTAACTGAATCATAGACCACATTCTGTCAGTTAGACAGAAGGTCCTTTCTTTTGATACTATTCTAAAGGATAGAAGAAAAAGAGGTTGAGGGAAAGAAGGTCGTCCATCGTATACCAATGTCACGTGCGTGTGTGGAAGGGATTCTTTGTAACTGCATGAAACGGGTTCTCATTACATTAAGAGTACACGTTAGTTACTAGGTAAACATAGATTTGTATAGCTCCACAGTAAGTCAGTCTTCCTATTACAATTAGCCCTCTCATGCGACACTCACAGGATGTTACGGGGGGTCAATTAGCTGCCGAGACTGCTCGGAAAATTACTAGTACAACATGTGCGAGTAAATATGCTTTTCAGGAAATCCGCCGTGATGGCTCCTCGCTACAATCTATAATGTTGTAGCACTCGAGAGTAATCTTGGGATGATCGACTGGCTTATGTCGGCTCTTGTTTTCATTTGCTCTAAAGGAGTTAAGAATCTTATTCGTTTCTTAAATAAAATTTGAGTGTAGCTCAGATATTACAACAAAAAAAAAGTTTTGAATAAAGTTTTATTTTTTAATTCGGCAACAAAGTGAGGAACATTCACAGGTACTGAATTCGGGTGTTAACAGTCGATTAAATGAGTACATCTCGATAATAATCTCGTTTTAGACCGTCACTAAGGATGATCGCCCTGTTCAGACGGTGCGCGCGCGATGCGGGGCCATCATTGCGTTACACGCGCCGAGTGTGAATTAGTACATGTAATATCTACATAAACATCTACACGTTTTACGACTCTTTGTGCTGGATAAAAAAAAATTGAGTGGGTGCATGTTTGCCATAATGTTGAAAGCTTTTATACTTCGTAGCACCGCCACGAATCGTAACGAAAATGAGTAAATAAAAGTTAAAATCCATTTTACTTCAAAATTTCAAATGTAGACGTGTGGAATTTGTTTCCGTAACATATCATAAACACATATAAATACACTAAGTATATATTTATAAGTGATACTTAAACAACAAAATCCCAGCAAAGACGCAAACATAGAAGGCTTGGTGGCGACGAAAATTCGATTTTCTATTTACATTTTCCGAGAAATACAAACATTTTCATAGTCGCAAGATTACAGGATCAATCTCATCCAGTATTCAGGCAAGTTTACTGGGAGCCGTGTAAGAGCCGACGGCGTTGTCTGGTGTAAAATCTCTAAAAGCAATTTTAGCAACGCGTTTTATGCATTGAAGTTTGCTCTTCCTCGTTGAATAGTATCACAAAGTCGATCAGTTCGATTCGTTCCCTGCCCGATTGTTTATTGTTTTTGCTAGAACATCTGAAATAAAAATATGTAGCAATTTGGCGTATGTTGCGGCTGCCCTTATACATATTTGATAGAGAGCGGTTTTAATACCAACATTTCCAAAAATTGGGGACCTCAGATTAAATAGGTTACACTTACCTCGAGCCCCTGCTCAATGATACGAGTTAGGTACGACATAAGGCTCGTGTGATCGATTACTACACGCTTTGATATTCGAGATAATCATACATGATTATACGGTCCAAGGAATCCAATCGGAGTTTACGCTCACGCACTTAGCCCAATTTCAGACAAATGATATCTCCGTGTTCAGTTCATGATTTTCTCTTAAATAGTACATTGTAATCCAAGGGGTGAAAGTTCCTGCCGGGGTCGCGGGACCAAGGGATTACCGTGACCCCGGTACGTAAAGGGCTATTGAAGGACACCGTGGATTTTAGTCAGTACAAGTCTGACAGTCCCTCCCGCCCTGCCCTGGGTGGGAGGACTCATTTGATGATTTTACCACGATAAAAAAAAAAAAAAAAAAAAGGGGTGAAAGTTACTTATTTACGTCCCGGGAACTAAACTTTTCATTACGAATAGGATGAAAGTAAAATAAAGGATATTTATTATTTGTTGCTTTCCCGCTTATTTTGTTTATTTTTAATTTTTATGCCGTGGTCGTTCAGATATAGAACCAGTATTTTTCATGTTCATAATTAAAAAAAATGGCAAACATTTTGTCGAAATCTATGTTATTTTAGGGAAATAGTTGAAACTAAATTATATTAAAGTAGTAATATAATAATACTTAACTTTATGTTACTATAATTTAAGATCGCGCTGTAATTTAGTATAAAACTGGTTGAATAGAAATGTTGTTACAATAGAACTAGTTTTGTTTTTTGGTAGCTGTCAGTTGAAAGCGAATCTCCCGAGGGCTACAATGCATAACTTTCAAACCACTCATCAGGCATGTAATGACCTACTTTCAGAGTAATAAATGAAAATACATTAAAAACGTTCGCAATGAACCAGGAGGTTCTTGTCGAGTAAATAATGAAACGAAAATTCTATGAAAGACGAAACTGGCTGTAATTCCTTGTCAATATTAATACAATTAAATTTTCATTATTAAGTCTTCGCGCTTTATTAGAATGGAACCCTGTAGTGACAGGGTTCTAATTCATATACTGATGAAAGAGAAACGAGGGAGCGCTAAGTACTCCCTAATGAAATTGTGAGATAAAACAATGATATTTATTATGTTGGTAGTCCTTTTCCTGTCTTGTACAGGAGATTAAATTGACAAGGAAAGCCGCAGGATCAGTCATCATTGCAGCTCAGTCGCATTGGCAAAATTACGATGACCGATATTCAATTAGTAACTTACCTAAACATAACCCTCTTTATCGATAGATTTTATTTTATTTTTAATTTTTTCCAACATCGTTTAAATAGACCGGAATGTTAAAACTGGAATGGATCGTCTGGATAGTCTGTGCAGTGCGTCACAAATGTCCCTCAGGAGCTATAACTCATAATGGTCCAAATGAGTGCACGGCTAAAATACGTTCACGGCCAAACAACATGGCACAAGCACGTTCAATAGTGACATAACATCGGAACGACCCGTAGCATTGGAAAAGCCACGCAGCATCTCTATCTCTAGCGTCTACGTAACGTTCACGGGATCGCCTCGCGGGGTGAAAACCCTTTTGCGGTCGCACAAAAACATAAGAGACGCCGCGTGAACAAGGTAAATAGGAATTAAGAGAGAAGGTTCAAGGGCTAGAATCGTGGGTTGAGCGCGCGAGCCAGCAGTATGTTCGTCCTGCTCGCTCGGCGCCCTAGGCTGCGACGCGCAGTGACGCTCCAGTCGCGGTCTGCCGGCCGTCGCGACGCTCGGGGCCGCTCCGCCGCCGCCGCCTCGCGCTACAACGCCGCGTATGTGGCCGACGTGATGCACTGCTGAGCACCAGCTCGCGTCCAGTTGCCAGCCCGGTGCCTCTGGGAACTTCGCGGCCCTCGCTCGCGTAGTGTCTCTCTTCTTACAGTGTAGTGTGCCACTGAGGCATTGTTTTATGTTTGTATATTTTGAATATACGGCTCATCAGTGACAAATTTGATCCGCTTTTGATTCAGTTTTCATTACTTGAAGAGGTGGAATCCGCACGCGATTATGGTATGCTATCGGAACACTCACGAGACCCTTATCCCTGTTTAGGTTTAGGAGTATATTATATTCGCTCGACGCGATTATTGTAACAAGTTACGACACATAAAAGATAACAGTTTAATCCGAATATCACGCAGTAAAAAACATGCATTAGCGCTTTGCGCAGCGTTGCTTATGAGTACTCTAATGTGTAAAATATAATTCCGTTAAAGTGTCCAAGGTTCTTGGAAACACGCAACGTCTTTTGTTAAGAATAAAGTCAATTCTGTAATATGATCGCATTACAAAAACTACTTATCTTCATCTGTGGGAAAGGTTATCTAATACTTACCTTTTGTTAAAATATCAAACGTAACGTTTTAACTCTATCACTTAGTATTATATAAAGCACAATGGTAGGCACAATAAAGACAGGCACTCTGAAACTCAGACACAGCATGAAAATAACGAGATTTCTCACACACAAGGCATATTGAAGATATTGATTTTGTGAACAACTTGTTGCATGTTTGTTGGTCTACTGTGAAATAATATTTATAAACGACACTTTCTTGAACAAAATTAAACTAATGTGAAGCTGTTGAGATTTCATGAACATTCAGTTTCTTTATTTAGATAATGTTTCGTATACAATAAACTATCTCAAGCAGCTGTAAGCATGTAAACATATTTTATGATATCTGCACACTTGCCATGCTATCGTTGGGTGATTAATCTTGGAAATTTAAGAAAGGAGGTAAATTATTGGAGACATGAGCCTGATCTACGTCTTATCATAATCTCGAAATATATTATTTTTATCGCTTCCTGTCATCAACTCTTTCTAACATCGTGGATGCTTGAAGTATTTTTAGGTTAATGTCGTGCTATTAGTCACACGTTCCGCGGTTATTTTATTTGTTTTAACACTAAAATTTAACAAAATTGGCCATGAAACATACATCAATGTCATATATAATAACGTCATGACACTAATCAATACACACGTCACAATTTCCGTCATTCATCATTCTTGAAAAACGACTTTTTTCATGAACTTTAAAAGGAACATTAAATATCCATTTCATTGAGCGGTTTCACACGAGCTATATGGTAATAGCAGTCTGTAAAACAACTGAGTTTTCGCTTAACTGTGGTTGATAAATAAAAAGATTAGATCGTGATAATGTTAATGCAGTAATTAGATTGTATGTATGACGATGTAAATACATATAAAATAAAAGGTTTTTTACAAACTGCTGCGATTAAAATAATTCAATTTAACAAATAGGTACATTTAAAGCGTAACCCACGTTTCATCATCGAAGAAAACTTCCAGGATTCC
This sequence comes from Agrotis puta, assembly GCA_943136025.2. Taxonomy (NCBI): domain Eukaryota; kingdom Metazoa; phylum Arthropoda; class Insecta; order Lepidoptera; family Noctuidae; genus Agrotis; species Agrotis puta. The sequence continues at coordinate 6,446,850 of OW964168.2, forward strand.
AGCCAAGTTTTATTTTTCTAAATCTGTGGTTTGCAAGTTCACTCGCGTACATTGAATTCGTGTTTACACGAGGCTGCGTCGTAACGAAGTTCTAATGAATGGTATGAGGCGTCTAATTAGCATCGTATAAATCTTGAAAGCGAGTTTAGCGATTGAACAACGCGAAGAGGAACACCGTCTACATTTAGTCGGCAGTGACGTACGGAATAGTCACACAATTGAACCTGGCGACCGCTCAACGAGTAGTAATTGTTTGTGCCGATCGCTATTGGGCCGGCAATTCCTTATACAGGTCATAATAATATCATTGAATAAATGAAAATGTCTCTGATCGATGTGTTGTCTAACAATGGGAACTAGGAAGTACCGTGACGCGATATTTGGCATCGTCACAATGTATACGACTTATTATTTCTATGTGCTGCGACCTTGACCGGCGATATTACCATTAACATTGATTGCTTTTAAAAATGCCTCAATAATCTAATGTGTTTTATTATTAGTCTTTTCTGTTGTTCCATACAATCTAATGAAATGAATGAACAGACAATTAATAAAGGTCACAACTATGATTATTGATTTTTTTAATAATGTAACCTTTATAGAGCGGTGAAAGTCTTTAACATTGAACAAAATGGTAGGAAAGTACTATTGAATAGGAATTTACTTGTTTGTGTAGACTTTGGAACGAAGCTCAAATAAAGTTGAATACTTTGTAGTCACGTTTAAGGTTTTCATTGGTTTTAAGAAGAAGAGAAGAGAAAATCCGTTTCTCGTTTGTTTACAATTTTTGATTACAGTTTTTAATGTTCAAAAAGTCAACTATTTGATTACCAAATGCTTTTTGCTTTTTGATGGTTCTCGTTTCAAACATGAAACTACATACTTTACAATACGTCTTAAACTAGGTAAAGTGACTTTTTATGATAATGCAGCATAAACAATGATTGCGTTCAAATTAAATCCGAATAATTGAGCGTGTTCTAGCGGAATCCATTATGTTAATAACCCCGTGTCAGGAATAAATTGATAGGAATTAATTAAAAGTCCCAAACCTAATAAAATCCTTCAATACAATCCTTAATCCTATTCCTTAAATGAAACTGAAACACTATACAGTCATTTTCTTTTAACTTAAATTTTTATCGAGAGCAATCCTTCCTAGGAAAGGAATTGAAAAAAAAAGTTCATTTTTGTTAATTATCGATGGTCAATATTCTCATTTTTTGTTTTTGTTTTGGTAATCTGCATCATTAAATTATTTCAGGGTTAACGTTCAACTAAATTATGATATTATTTAAAATCATTCAATCAGTCAGAAATTTACAACAATACCAACAAATACAAAACTATTATTATCCTTCTTTATGAACAATGAATCTTCAGTTAATATATTTTCTTAACCATTGCATGTTCAGTCACGTGAAGATACCGAAAAATATTCAGAATGAGGAAAACTAGTTTTATTTCCTTATTTATTTGTTTAGATATTATCGGTTAAATTGATAATGATGGCTGTTTACATGCTTTATTAAATACAATCAGTAAGCGTCAATACGATCATGTGCGTCTCAGTGAATTTTAAATCGATTTATTTTATTTACTGCTAATAATTAATTGACAATGCACGGTATTTTTAATATATTTAAATGTTATTTGAATTTTGATAAGTTTTACTATTTTAAAGTGACAGTTTACAACCAACAAGTATTTGCTCAGACCAAACTACCAAATAGGTAAACGCCAGATCAGTATAAACATAAAACATAGTCCGAATCCAATCGCTGGGAAATGTTCTCCAAACATAGCAATTGATTTACCCAAGTTGGGCCTTTGGATGAATAAAAATATCTTTTTGAAGAGCCAGCTAGGCCTAAAGTGAATTTATTCCCCTATTGAGGGAGATGCGGGATAGTAACTAAATACATTATGTTCAGCCTGCCTACCGGTTCCAGAAATCTCACATGAGAATTATTTGATTGTGTTTATTGAAAGGTTTAAAATACGATATCATTTGTCTTTTGTTTCACACCCCTTTCTCGATTTGGAGACAAAAAAGACTTTATTACGACGATAGTAGATCCATTCGATTTATTTTATTCATTTTGCTCTTTGGTGGAAACTTTTATCATTAAAATAAATCTAAAATAAGAAAGTTTTCATCAAAATTTCGACACATCACCTCATTAACATCGGTTCAGAGGTTTACGGGATAACTCTGACTCAAACTTTACATTATGTTGCCGCATTAGGTTTTCGAGGGTTCGTCATAATGTCCGCTTCCTTTTATATAATTCAAGTTTCATGTACGAGTTGTTAACCTTCCACATAATAAAGTTAGTACCTACCTTATTTTGTGGCGCAAAGGCACGTATATTTTGGAGCCCAGCTGTTTATTTCTGTCGCCCAACAGACGGTATCGACGCACGGCTTCTTATTGCTTATTTTAATATTTCAATGCGACTGGAGGTAAATTAGGTATGCTCAAAGTGATAGCTTGTGAAGAAGTCTGCGACTCTACTTGGCAGGCATCCAATACGTACATACAATAAACATATACGTTTTCATCTAGGTACGGCTGTATCCCCATCGCCATGAAACTACATAACTTTATACAATGTCAGAAACAATGTAGATATACTAGATGATCTAATATGTGTATTGACATATTTATTTATATTCTATAGCACCCGCACGTCTGGATCTAGGGCATGTGAGTGATTCGATAGCATGTGATTCGATTTTTCAATGGAATACATTAAATATGTTTGTAATAGGAAGTTATAATAAACAACTCAGCAATGGGTTAAAGTGAATTTATAATATTTGTATACGTATAAAAACTTTACGATGATGCCCAGATAATAAATTCGATGTAAAAGACAGAAAGCGGGACACAATTACTGGACATATTTGTTTTCCCTTCGCCCTTCCCTTTCTTCTGTCAAAGTTTTCCTCCTGCGAGTTCCGATAATAAGCGTTCATATAAGTCGACTGACATATCGATACCTTAACTTATCTTAACTTCTAAGCCACCTCTGAAGACTGAACTAGATCTTTCAAAAATATCTTATTCTTATTATAAAGTGCCAAAACGTAGAAGATAAGGGTGTTGATTAGTGGTGACGTGTGGGGCGATAATAGCAGCAGTGAAGTGACGTATGGTGATAAGGTGTGCGTGCGCATGTGTGTGTGGTGTTAGTGTGGTGTGGGCGCGGACGGCGTCACGGTGGTGGGAGGCGGGGTGTTCCGTTGCTGCGTGCCCTGGTGCGGGGCGCGCGCGGCGGCGCCCGCCGACGACGCCGATTATGCGTTGCGGGATGGCAGCCCGCAACTCTTGCGCGATGATTTTGGTAAGTTTTCTTTATACCTTTTTTAACTGTTATGCTAATTAAATCACGCGTGAGGAAAATTTCTTTAAGACTAAATACTTATTTAAAACTGGCGGGCAAATCCACAAAGTTTAGTAAATCCGCGTGACAGTAAAAGAGTACGAAGCTGGTAATATTGGGAAAGCTAGCAAAGTACCTAATGTCTCCAATATACCCCGGAACCGCCACTCTAGCTTTATTTTGACAAACTCAAGCATATGCAATTGGGCTACCCGCTACCGGGACGGTCGAATACCCGTATTATTCAGAAATATTGCATGCGATTGGTTGGGCTTGAGTGTCGATTTCCCCAGCCCATTAGGAATTTTGTTTGGCGAGGAAGGGTTTAGGCAAAAGCAGTCTCAACGTGTGATTTATTTCACAGATTTCTAGTAGACTTTACTTCAGTAACCATAAGATCTATTATTGTAAATCAACAAAATCAGTTAATTTAACCTTTTAAGTGCAAACAAATGTTGAACCTGTAGCAATAAAAACTAAATTGCTGCATTGGTTTGGCGACTGTTCCTATAAAAGGAAGCTAGGCAGTTACGGAATATTACATCCGTCAATATTAGTCATCATTACCTATTCATCTTTGTCTATATCAATGTTAGTGTTTAACAAGGTAGATAGGAACACTGTTTACTTTTTAAAGTGCGCTGCAGCACATATATTGTTCATACTTTACTTAGATGATTGTTGAATAATTATCTAACAACGAAGTATTGACATTTAGATAGCTTTTATGAACGGTTAAGGTTATTTAAATAATGTTGTGACATCAGAATGTCATATTTATGACATTTTTCTCGCAGATATGCAATATTATACAGTGCAATACAACCACTAGTGTATTATTAAAATATTTATAGGTTTCATTCAGCGTCATTCATGACTGAAATAATACCTAATGTGAAATGAACAGCTTAAATATATAATTTAATTATGTAGTTACATAACCTAATTTATTCAAAAGGCATGTCTTAACGGGCAATCGACTTTAGCGCCATCTAGCGTTAGCAACTTTCACGGCTTTGATCTTCGATTCGATTCGATCTTCGAAATCAGATTTGTTAACAAATCACATGGTTTTGGATTCCATTGCGATCCATCGGCTCTGAACAAAATTAAATAAACATAGGCAAAATGTATTCCATTACAAAAATATCAAATACAGGATTTAAATGAGAATTATGATGAAATTTATTTTCATCTCTTCACGACGCTAACCATTTCCTGCATTGTTCATCTTTCCGAGAAAAGCTTGGGAATCAGTAAAATTTAAATTTTCTATTTCTGCTAGTATTCTTACAGTTTACAACAGAACAACTGCTGAGACCTATTTTTAATGGCGGAATAATGCGATGAAAAAAAATTACATATATACCGGCTTCTGCCCGCGGTTTCACACGTGTTATGTGAAGCGTCTGACCCTATGGTGGCCCCGTCAGTATCCTTGGGGATAGCGTAGAAGACGACGCGCCGTCAACTCGGGTTTTGTCCTTGGTCGGTACCCATTACTCGCTGTCCGTACAGCGCCTACAGGAGCCGGAATTTGCCCCAAGATGTCCGAGGTCCTGGATGTCTTCGGCAGTGGCTGGACCGTGAGGTAGAGCATAATCTTTCCCTCACGTATTCTGACTGCATCCCATTACCTGCCGTTGAATCCCTGAAAAAAAGGCCTTCCGAAAAAACGGTGTCCGGTGACAACTTGCGTCAGCTAAAAGGTGAGGACGCCCCGTGGCGCCTCTCTAACCACTCCTCAAATAGGGATCTTACCGCCGCAATTATGATATGGCCGCCGAGCCCATAATTATTTAGTTGTAGTATTATTTTGAAACTACGATATCTGCTAAGATATTTATTGAAACCAAATTATGTCAAGGGCAATTTTGTTCAAAATTAGAGACAAAGCTGTCAGCATTTCTACTATTCACCACCATGAGCGCTGCAATCGAATATTACTACTCCCACCTAGTACTTCGCACCCAGCGAATAGCTGAAATACAATGCAGCTAGAATTTGCAATATATGACAATATTTTGAGTGTGACTTGGCCATTTACCCACACGTTTTTGATCCGGCCATCAGACAAAACGTATGAGCCATGGTGGTTCAGACATATTGTTGAGAAATACTACATTAAAATGGTTTTGATGGCCGAAAATATTGAAATAGTTTTTTATCTAGTTGGAAATGTTGTAGCCACATATTACAGTAAAAAAAACCCGCTTAGAAGATGTACGAAGATAGGCCATGATGTGGTCTAGTAGTATATTTTAGGAAAATTAAGCTTAGATGTACGCATTTTCACTGAGACGGAATGACCAATTATTAAAAAAAAAAACACCACGATTCATAAATAAGGTATTTATTCCTGTATCGTCTGTTTATGAACGCACCCACGATACAGGAGAAATTTTAGTGTGGGGCAACGTTTTTAACGTTTTTTCTGTACTCTATCGTCAATTTTGAAACTAAAAAAAAAATAGTTTTTCATTAAGGTCTAACAAACTTAAGGTTTTTTTATTTAAAGAAGCGTTCATGGCCAGTTTCTTACAAAAAGCGTGAAGCATTTCAGAAAGGTTAAGATGGGTGAGAAAAACAATTTGTTTTCAACTTTAGGAAAGTACTACAGGCATTATTAAAGTCATGTAGGCTTTCTTCCAAGTTACCTTTGTTAGGGAAATTTATTATGAGCTGGATTTAATATTCTGCTGCCATAAGATAAGACAGAGTTAGATTCGATCTGTACTGGAATAGGTTGGCATTACAAAATATCTATGTTGAATGTTAGTACGGTTTATAAATGAGGATTTGGGAATTTTCGTAGGACATTTGAATTACTTAATACATTTATATTGTCTCAATGTATTACGAAAGATATAAAGAAACGTTTAAAACGAAAAATTTAACAAGAATCCGAACCTTGTAGGGACAAGTTCTTGGCAACAGCTGCAGGCTGCTGCAAACATTCTGTAACACCAAATTATCTCTTATTTTGAATATAATTTGCATTCAGACTCTTTGCTCTCTCTGAAATGCTCCATTTCTTTTTCTTAAAAGACGTTTTGCTTTCAAGCAACCCTCACTTATGTTTTGTGTATTTAAAATATTTTCTCTTATAATAAAGAACATTATCAATCCATCACTGCACGAACAATAAGCTCACACAAAAGATTGCTTACTTTTATAATAGAAACTCTCGAGGGAAAGTTTATTTATTCTCAACAACAACGATTCATCAATGGGTTTTCATTTCCTTTATTGCCGGTAAATACAGTTGATCGAGGTAGTACAGTAAGAGAGGTACAAAAGAAACGCGGTGCAATTTCAATTCACGTTTAATGTATTCCTGAATTCAGTAGTTATAAATCTGAAGTTAGTTTTGCTCGACTTGTTGGCACAGGAATCGAGAGTCGAAGTTTGCTAAATGCCATTAAATTACTTGACCAAGTTAAAGGTTACTCGGTAATTAACTGAGAACAAAAAGGTCTTAGCTGTTTCAGTCCCGCCTTAAAACTTGATAACGCAATTAACACATAAGTACCTTACATGGCATAACATTGCCAGTATGTAAACTAATGATGTATCTGAGGGAACTGATTTCATTTACTTTGATCGGATTTCACTCTCTGAAGGGTGTTCTATTTCTATTTTATGAGCACTGGACTGGAATTCACTTCTCTGTAGTAAAATATGAAATCGTCTAAAGCCGTTGCTTCGCATGCACTGAAAATGTTGGCTATTGATTCACTAAAACTCAACTAGAACATATCGGCATTAAAGCCAAATACCGTGTAAATTAAATTCACACTCTATTAATGTAATACCGCGAAAAAAGGTCATATTTAGCGACATATTCAAAGTAAAGTTGCGGAACTAATTAAAATAACTTCACCCCATATTTCCCCGAGTGAGAGTGTAATCGAGTCACACTTCACGCCTAACAATTAGTTTACTAGTTTTATCGTCAATTAAGTGGAGTTTACATTGTGAGCGATCCTAATGTTGCACGGAGCTACAAGCTATGAGCTATCAGCTACGAGTTACGTGGCTATGGAGCTATGGAGCTATGCAAGTTAACATAATGATGGGCGGGAGTGGTCGCATTTAGCTACACAAACATTGGCGGGAGGCGGATCGATGGCAGACGCTACCAACGCCGCGACTCCCTTTTGTTGATTTAAAATTAAGCCGAGTTTTCACCACTAAAAGAACCGTTTTGTAATGTATCCGCCTAGTTTCCGAACAGTACTGGCTGTTTACAAACGGCGCAGATTGGCTTTTAATTAGCTTCCATTTTTTTTTCTGGTAAACAGCCATTAAAAGAACAATGGTAACGTTCGAGCACGGGCCTTACGCATTTTAAATCCATTGCCATAACTATTCGATAAAAAATACTCACAAAGAATAACGACCACATCCGTCGATAAATGGTTCCGTAGAAATATAATGACTTGAGCTATTATCGTAATAGCCATTATTTCATTATGATGCCCACAAGTTTCACCGCAGCAATGCTCGTTAATCAAAATCAACCCTTTACAATGTTACGTTTAGTTCCACAATCCAATTTTCTCCATTATATTAGTCGGTTGACACAATCTGGTTAAACTCCTGTTACAGCAATGCTATTAAAAGATAACCCGTAGTTAACCTAGGAAGTCAGATTGATTAATTTTGAAAGCACCTATCAATTCAGTGAGAGAGGAATCCATTTGTGGGTGAAGCGGTTGATAAAATTCAACGTTCGTTGTGCTTAAATGGTAGCCCGTGTCCCATAGTATGAATGTAAAACTAGGAGATAAAACACACACGCTCATACATCTGTGTATGTCCAGGTCCCTAATATTGATTTTTCTCATAATGTAGGTCAAAGTTCCAATGATGTTCTAGAGACTAAAAATATGATTATAATAGCTTTTTCGTTTCGAGTCTTTATAGAACCCAATAAATTCACCCGTTTACTGTTTAACTTACTATAGAATTGGGGCTCTTAGCTTTTATTCATGATTTCACAATATACGAAATCCTCATGGAATATTGAAAATTGATATTCAATATTTCCTGACTGTCTAGATATAGTTGCTATGATATTCAAGTCTAAACTATTGCCTCTGAAGTTTAAACGAACCAGGATGTTGGGCTATCGATTCCCGAAGGTCTGTTCGTGAATAATTAAACGTTGTATCACTGGCCACACCGATGCTCTGCTCAACCTCTAATTTCTCGGCCGATTAACTTGCCTGAATTCGACGTACACCACATCACAGTAAACAACACCCAGCTTATCAAGCCGATGTACACGCCAAATACACTTAAGCTCGTAATAAGCTAATTTAACAAACACCTATAGCCCAATTATATTGACTGTTATACTTTCGCAAAAGAAATCTGTTTTCTTTCCTGATAACCCTTTTGAAATGCTTTACGTTAATCGTCCTTTAAAATATACTGGCATTAAATTTTAAGATAAAGAAAGAGTCTGTAAAAAGTCAGCCTCGAGCTATGAAAACTCTTTTGTGAGCTTTAATTTTTTTTTGAAATTACGTGATTCAAATTGTTAAATAGTAGTCAGTTTTACGTGTATTTTCACTGTTCAAGATCTATCAATAATAAAGACAACATATAGCATTATATTATTAGTTTTTCAACATTCTAAGCTCGTACATTTAATATCTGGGACGCCATGTTTTTCAATCCCAGTGATTTACATAATGAATAACGTTGATCGTCGCCACTTGATTTTTGCAATATTGATTTTAATAATTCATGCTGATGCTTGGCCTCTTCATTTTATAAAATCATTGATAAGCACGAAAAAAACTTATTTTATATTCCGATCAAAGCTTGAACTCAATTTCTCAAGGGAGGTGGAAATTACTCGTTAAAGCAGAGCCCCTCGGCGTAAAACTACGCCTGATGAATACATAATTTCAATGTACGCTTTTAATAACTCCTAAATATCTATAACAAAGTACTGATGACTAATATTGGAGGAAAGTGATTTTTCATCATAGACAGGATAGCTTTTACTACATGTAGTAATAGGAAAAAACGCGGTTCAACTTTAATAAAGCAATGTAGTCTAACCTTTAGAATGTTAAATGGCTTTATTTGTACGTATGAAATGTTTATACTCTTCATATATCCGAAGTTTTGTTTCTCTTTAACAAAATAATTTGAGGCGCTAATTTCCTAATACAAACTGTTATCGTAAACTAATTAGGAAAATTCGACAATTTAGAAGTTAGAACAAACCCAATCTTGTGAATTAATTTTGATGCTGGAAGTCTTTAGCAAATTTTCCTCTTGCGAAAGTAAGTAGATGAGACTGCTACAGTTAATACTCCCGACCTTGCTCGACCTGTTTGTTTAGAGCCTTTATTGCTTGTTTGCAGTCGCCCCAGAGCCTGTAATAAGCTCACCGCGTCCAATCGGTCAACAGTCCCCGCTGCCGGGGATAGAAGAGGAGGACGATTCTGATTGGCCTCTCGAAGACGCAACCGACTTGACGATCACACCTTCTTACAAGAGCACGAGAAGTAGCACTGACACTGCTTACACATCATCTAGGAGTTCAGGGAAGAAGCGAAGTTTCGGGAGTCCATCATCTGTGAAAATATGTATATCGGCGGCGGCTAGGAAGTCTAATAAAGCACGTAAGCGTGGCTCGGGTGCCGCCAGCGCATCGCCATTGCCTGGGCCGGCCGGCGAGGACGCTGCGCCAGCGCCGCAGCCGGCACTCGGCAGGATGCAGGCCGAACAGGGCAGCATCGGCGAGCTGCAGAAGTACCACGGCAGATACCTCAAGAGCCGACGTCACACCTTAGCTAACGTTCGGTGAGTTCATTATACATTTCAGTATACTCTTATTTTTCATAACCAGATAATTTCCAGAGATTGGAATAGGTAGAATATAGAAAATAGTCACGGAATCAGAACTTGTGTGGTATGTACAATAGGATGACCGCTGTTGCTTGGGACTTAAAGTAACATTGATGAAATGTGAATGAAGAAACTACTATCGTCACTTGGCGTGGTGCTGTTACATAAAGATACCCAATACATTTGTATAATATTTCCTTAATTTGATGGTTTTATGAGTTCATTGCTGTGGACATAACGGGATGTAGCTATCCAATCAACAACTCTACCAAAAAAACAGCAGCAAATAAAAATTAAAAACAGATTCTTAAAATATCGTAGAAGTCGAGTTCCCTGTGAGATAGGTACAGTTCTGACATGTAGAAAACACACCATTATAACACAACACAATGTACGTCTCGGCCGTAGATCCTCCGTTTTTTTAAGAGATACCACCACACCTTGTTCCTGACACGTCGTCATTGTCATTCCTGATAATACTTACAAAAACAGGGAATTTATAGGGATGTATTGTCTGCATGTGACTGTTCCTTGAAGTTCAGGTATTACTCCCTGTTCCAATCTCTGTTGATCACATATTGGGTTCCTCCATAACATTGGACCCTGACGTACAGTAATTAAATACCTAGCTTGCATACCTAAATCATGTTTACAAGAAAGTTAAAAGTAGTATTATAGCTTGCTTTATGCTACCCAATTGTTTATTAAACGTAGACTCGTAAAATGAACTTTACGGCCTTTTGGGTACATTGGAGCCATTAAATGGTATGCAAGAGTTCATACATTATTATAATGGAGGGTTTCATAGATTTATAGTGTTACATGTTTTATGACCTTACTGTATTTAGTTAATTATAAAGGTAAAGTCAGGAAAATTAATTGTTAAGTAACCTGACTGTGATAGACGAAAAGTATGGCTGTTGTGATTGTACGAATTAAGGTCCATTATCATACTGCAAGAACTTGCATGCAATTTGGACTATATCGCGGTATTAGTCTGATCAACTGAATTAATTGTCCATTAATAATCCGCAACGTAGTCATACTTGCATCAAATCTTGCATCGTCTAAATGAGGCTTTATTGTCAGATTTACATTATACCCAGAGCGATTTTGAACTTAGTCATTCTTAGCTCAATCGCGCTGTATCCGAAAATGAACCTTATTTGCGTACATGATGGTATCGTATCCGTATGATATACGAGCTCGATCAGAATCTCTTCTATCAATATGCACCTTCATTTTATACTTAAAAGATTTATTGTCGGATGAAACGCAACTGAGCTTAGATCAGACGCGCTTTTAAATCTGTGACAGTTGTCGAAAATGGCTGTATTAAGATGTTAATTTGATTAATATTTATAATTTCGGTGCCTACCTTGTAATTTTGCCCAACATAGATACATAAATAAATCATATATCATATTAAATATTTTCTTTTTCTTTTTTTTCCATGTGGTGCGCACAGATTAAGGTAAGTGGCTTTTTTATCTAACTAACGTTTTCATAAACTATTAAAACTTATTATTGTGTTTCAGAAAGTGTATGAATATATCAGTGTTGGTAACCCTTGCTATTATTATTATACATTAATTCGAAACTTAAAATAGGCTGGAAATAACGAATTTCTATCCAGTTGTTATTTTATTGACTACATTTTGAATGTTATCGATCTGTCCAAGAGATACATACGATACGAGAAATACGTCTTTCGCTGCAAAGCTCTATTTGGGTTTTTATTATAATTTACGTCGTATTCATTCAATATCGCTACCGTTTTTATCAGTTTAAATTGAACAGTTTTTCACAAGTCAGTAAGGGCTAAAGCAAATACACACTACGACGTATCATAGGTGTGATCTGACCTTAAGCGTCTATACATGCTATAAGAATATATTCTATACAGTCATAATCTGAAGCCTTTACTGATCTAACATCATAGAAAGCGTTTACAAAGAGACACAACGTTTACTAAGCCTTAAGGTTCGATTTACGTTGGCAAGGCCACCCGTGACAAATAGTTATCGTTTTTACTAACTTGACCTGAGTCGCCACAAATGTCTTTAGCTCTTAAGCTACCCCAGGGACCCCGACGAGTAAATAATCACGGGCGGCAAGCCCTATGCTCTAAATTAAACAATTATTCCGTCATTAAGAAAACAACGTTGCGGTAATTACGAAACTCATTTAAAATTAATTATAAAGAGCAATTTTATAATTGCCTGAGGATAATCAATTGAGTATGTAAGAAAATCTCACGAGATTCATTGTGCCTAAGATTACGGAGACGCAAAAAGTAAATGTTTATAATACTTACCTACTTAACAAGGATAATAAAGTTTGTAAGTAAATCCTGTCACGAGCATAAACGAAAAATCTTAAAGCAATTTCATACACATATAACATACTCTAACTTTGAGACATTTTTCAAAAGTATTAAGGAACCCCTCCTTAATACTTTATTCACTTTTACGGTCATTCTGCCTATTGAGCTCTTATCACGTTCTTTGGAGCCATGATGCACCTTGTATTCTTCATCCATACTTCTTTTTACGTCATCATTCCAGTCAAGTCATTATTTTTTACCGTTCATTATGTGTTTTTTCGTCATCGGTTTTTCTTAACTCTTTAAGTCATCGAACATTCGTACTGAAAACTTTTCTCACGAGCTTTACCTGATTCCTTGGCATCACATACCTACGGTATCAAAAAAATATCGTTTTTTTTTCCTAGCCTTTATGGTGTTGCGTCTTCAACGCCAGTTCACAAGGAAGCCATCAAAACCGTCCCGCCGCCTCCTCTTCGAACTAGCGCGACCACGCCCAGCTGTCTCAGAGCTCCATTCTTGTGATATTCGGATCCACAGTATCGTCTTACGTCGTTTCAGTTCGGGAGACTTCGACAATCATAAAAGCATCCGTCATAAAGACAATTTACTTTTTCTTACTGATTCTAAACGGCCAGCTACAAAAGGAGGTTTTCACAATGAAACCTACTTATAAAATTCTCCTACAACAAAGCAGAGTGGCGCAGTGGAAGCGTGCTGGGCCCATAACCTGTTGAAAATTTTGACCCAGTTTGGAAGTGAGACCTGGGTATCCTGTATATAAAAGACCCACTTATATCTTCATTATAATTTATTTTTCTTTATTACAGTTTCACAAACATTTTAAACAAATGATATTCTGTTTAAATATTCGCGGTAGGCGATAATTTTTTCTTGTTGTATTTAAAATGCTATGCAATATATATGTGGCCATGCCCGTGTCATGGGTGATTCGTCGCCCCCGTCATTTTTGAGTGTCACCAAAAATGACGGGGCCCCCCTCTAGAGGGCCAAAGCCTGTCGGGGTCGCGGGACTTGTGATTTACCGTGACCCCGGTACGTAAAGGGCTATTGAAGGACACCGTGGATTTTAGTCAGTACGAGTCTGACAGTCCCTTCCGTTCTGCCCTGGGTGGAAGGATTCATTTGATGATTTCAGCACAAAAAAAAAGTTTATAAAAGCGCTTGTTACTGTACAATCTGGGTTTAGAATCTTGCTCAACAAGAGTACAAGTCATGTAATATTAACATGTCACTTCCAGAAGCAGTGCTAAGTCGGCCGTTACGTTTGTTTGAAAATCATTATTACTGCAAACATTAGCTGGGTCAAAGTACTTGTTTCTTGTTGTTTGGATGCAGAAGTGTGGAAGGTAAAGGGAGTACCTATTATGGAATGTTCTGTTGTTGTCGTTTCATTTTTGTTATATAGACAGAAAAAACAAAGGGTCCTTGCAATTTAGTAAGTTATGAGACAGTAGCTGTTATTTTTATTTTCATATATTTCATTGCACTTAAAAGTTGTTCATTTTGACGAATGTCACAAATATTGACCATCTGCTAAACATCCTGTATAAAATTTTCCAAAAAAATGTGTCTTTTAATATTCCAACAGATTTAGCAATATTTTGTTAGTTTTCAGAGCTATACATAAACTCACGTTTTCCCAATAAATTTTATTCAATTGTTACGTTGTTTTTTTGTACCTGGCTGTTTTCCTGACAATATATAGGGAGTCCATTACGGAGTTTCTTAGGTTATCACTTTTTCACAACAATTCACTTTTATATTAAACCTTTTAAACAGTTTTACAACATTAATTAAATCAAAACAAAAGTTTACTTGTTTACTTTTCACTTGACATTACATCAGACGTCAATTATGACAGTTCAAGGCGCCATCTGGCGATTCGCTGATTAACGATTATAAAATAATCGATATTTTTAACTAATAGTTTGCAAATCATAGAAAATATAAAATACCTGATTTAGCAAACCTAAATAATTCTAAGATAACGGAAATAAAAAATATTAATAAAATGAAATATCCGTAAACGGAAGTGATTTAGTTTTTTCAATATGGACTTTTTTCTCGAACATTCTAAGGCCGCGAAACATTTATTATCTGTGAAGTTTTTGCGTGAATTGTCTGTGACAGAATGTTGTCACAGAAAAATGTCAATTTTGCCTAATTAATATTCAGGGGTAATTGTTATTGTTAATTACGAGGAATTATAAATTGGACAACGGAATTGTATGGATTTAATTAAGTGAAATGGCTTTAGGCTTAATACGTGACGTTGGACAGTTTTTTGTGAGTTTGGTGTATTTTTGAGGAATTGAGTGTTTTCCTTGGAGTGATTGTAATTGGTAACCAAAAAGGATTCTCCCTGGACTTGGGGAAAGTGAATTTCTTGGGCACCCGAATTCTGCCTTGATTTCCGGCCGACGCGCCAGTGATGGTTAGTCGTCACATTCTGCCCGAGCCGGCTTCCAGTCAGCATCAAACTTATTTACTTTTTGGCGAAGGTGAGTTCTTTTATTGTAACGGTGTCTGAGGTTGTTCGGAGAGCACTTCCCCGGTTGTTGAGAGAATATAGTCGTAACTCGTGAAAACTTATTGCAGGATTCTTAATTGCGCCAGGAATGCGCAATTAACGGATTAGTTGTTCGGGATTCCTGTTCTGACCAGCGACCAGGATCGGAGCGTTCCGCTTCAGCCGCCGTTGATGTGTCTTCCTTCAGAGTGAACTGTGAGTATTAAACATCGCTATTTACTGAAGATAGGCCGTAGGTGTTTTCTCGGTGTCTACCACAGTGTTAATTTATAGGTTATTCGTGGACCCCGTGGTGACGTGGCGGATGCCACGCCGGAGCGGTATTTGAATGGAGAACCTGATGTCCATTACATGCTCAGGCTACTTGATTCCCCCGCTCGGTCCCGTTAAGGAAAGCAATTTGGTTCCACGTATATTATTGGGTCTCCGTATGGCAAATTACAGGAAGGCAGCTTGAGAAGCTCGTCCCGCCGCCAGGATCCAGCAGGCCGTTGGGGCCTGGACGCGGGACCCGTTGCTCGGGCTCGCCTGAAGCCACCTGCGGAGCCAGCGGCACAGCGAGCGGCACGGTTGCGAAGCCCGCATGTGGTCGCGCCGTGCGAGACGGTTTTTTTTTTAACTCCTTTTTTTTTACTCCTTATTTTTTTTATATTTTAATCCGGCTCCCGTTGTAAACCGGAGCCTGTAAACCGGTCTATATTATACCGGGTCTGGATGTCGGTGTTCCACCGATTTTCAAATTGAGGATCTTGGGCTAGTTCTTCATTCACCCGGATGTAGGGTGAACATCTTCAGCTTCAGGATCCGGGACTCTCCCAGTCCCTGGCGCCCATTTGTTAATTTTAATTTGAATTTAAATGGAACGTTCTAGTTTGGATATAATTTAACTTTTAACTTTTTCTCGGAACAGTACTCGGCAGGTTTATCTCCAACTCCCCACGCCCATAGCTCTTTCCGTTAAAGTATAAACTGGCTAGCCACCTTTAGTTAAAACTAAGATCTTAATTTAATTTTCTCGACCTACTTGTCATAACTACTAAACAATAAATGTCACATCAAATTTATTATGTATAATAATAAACCAGTTTTTATATAATTTGTTGTTTCCTTATAGTTGTTTCCCCAACCGAGAGGGAGAAAATATACTGTGTAACACAATCTTTCCCCTCTCATAATTTTTTTTTATAAAATACCATGTTTGTAGAGTCTTTTTATAATGAAAATCGGAATTTTTATTTTCAGTTTCAGCTGTAAGGTTTCCACAAAAACACATTTTCTTTCAATATTTTCCTCATTGTTGTTAACTAAGTATCGAGAATACTTAGTTAACGGTTCACGTTAACCAGATACAATAAAAACTAAAGAAAACAGTTTTCTTTCTACGTGATAATTGGATCAAAACTTGAATATTCTTTTTCCGACCTTATTCCAGGCGATAGAGTCATATTGTTGCTTGTTATTTTTATAATGAAACTTAGACCGTGCCACATCAAGTTAGTTGAACAAGTATGAAAAATGCGCGTCTCGTCACCGACGTCGTCGAGTGAATAAACTTTCACATTTTTTCTATCTATTGTACCGACATCAGTGCTTTTTGTATGCTGTAAAACTGCTGTAAAATTTTGTTCAAGCAACATTTTCAATATCTGCCTAGCTTTTTACCAACTACATTGAAGTCGGTTTGTATTCTAATTGGATGCAGCTGAATTCCTTTATTTTATTTGGAGTCTATCTCTATTGACAGCAGTGATGGCTCTGATAACGGCCCCGACTTAAGAGGTCGTGGGTTTGAAATGTAATATGTTTCATCATCACTACTCCCGAAGCGTTATGGCCTTTGTCAAACAGACAAGCGAAGCGAATGCGAAGCGTGACGTTTTTATTTGTAATGTATGGAATTGTTTGAATCCAGTCACATAGAACAGCGAATGCGATCCGATAGCGTGACAGAACTATCGGACTGACGACTCCCTTCGGTTCGGTATCGCTACGGAAACGCTTCGTTTTCGCCAGTCTGTTTGACAAAGGCATAAAAGAAAACATCGTGATATTTTGAAAATAATTATGTCTCATCTGTAAACGCGCACTGAGCCCGTGTGGCTGATTGCATCCACTCCCCCTCACAAAGCGGAGGCCTGCATCCCAACAGCGGTAACTAATAATCGGACTTTGGCTAATCTCCACAAACAACAAACAAAAAACGTTGTGAACTGAAATATAAACCAGTAACAAACATGAAACATTTGCGTTGTCAAATACCAAAACAGGCAATATAAGATAGTGTAGACGAGGTATTGAATACGAAATTCTAACCAAATATTAGTAGAAATACTGTCGACCCTTTTCAAGTGATTCAAACAGATTGCTTATATTTCGCGAAAGAAAAATACTGCTTTGTTTTCTCTGTTTCCTTTAAGGTGGAAAAATAGAAAAGCTTTCCTGTTTCTGATTAATATATTCGGTTACAAAAATCGTCAGCGGTTGATAAACAAGAGGCGTAAAATATTAATTTAAACCTGCATTCAATTTATAGATTAAATCATGCGTAATTAACACGTGAAATGAATACTGTATGCATTATACAACGTGGGGCGACACTGAAATACATTATTTTAAAAAGTTCTGCGTATGGATTCAGTATTCACATTTTATCGTACAACAAAATGAAATAATAGTCCTTGGTGGACTGAAAATTAAAAGCTTTTTTGCTGTCCTTATTTTAAACTGTCGTTGCAAATATTTTGATACATTTATTTATATTGAGCGCATCATTATAATTGTCCAGTAATTGAATCAAAATGGGTAGAGAAAAAATTAATCATACAATGTTGTTTATTATACGAAATAAGTTACGGCTGGTGAAAGTATCGAAAATTCGATTTTTTTTTACTAAATTGAGTTTACTTCCGATTTTATTGGGTCGTGGCGTGGCTTGCGGACGTCCCATTTTAATCCATTATACCAAGGGTTCTCAAACTGTGCACTGCGGGGCGCCCTGGTGCGCCGTGAGACACTCCTGTTGATATAATTTACAATAAAATAAGATCCAACAGAAAGAAGATAGTCGCAATGAAATCTCATGCAGCCTTAAAACTAGATTCACATGTTCCAATTTGGTAGAGTTTTCAGCCCCCTAATATCGACTAGCTAAGGCCCCGAAGTCAAGTATTAAACGCGTAAGTGAATCGCGAACAGAAAAAGTTTGAGAACCCCCGCATTATGCCATTAGTTTTGTATTGGAAAACAACGGGGTTCCAGGAATCCATTATTTGACAACACTTTGCTTTTTAAGCTCTGTTTTATTAATGGTCGCTCGTCTCAGGTTCCGGCCTGGATTTCTCGAAGGGTATGCCAGGTGCCTATCTAGGTTTTGTGAACATTTGTGTTATCTGAACGCGGTGCCTAAATTAATTGATCTCAAGAGCGCATTTTTAGGCACAATCTTAGACTGTTAGTCTAAACTAGTAATGACGACACTGTGGTTAGGAAATTTAGGAGTATGACTGTGACTGACTAGAAAATTAGAGGAAGACTACAAAAAATGCGTATGGACTGCGTGAAACATAATATGAATAAAAAGGAGGTACATGACGAGTATTCGAGAAGTACTTTAGAAGATGTGTGTCAACTCCAAATGAATTTGGTATAAGAGAATGATAGTCACAACCATGTCTGAACGAGTACCTACCGTACCTAGTGTCTAAAAGCATTTCGACATTTCCGAACTTCTAAAAGTCTAATCCAGTAGCATGGAGACTTCTACTTGACATGAAATGAACAATAAAGTACTTAATACAAATTACTTATTTACCTCGAAGGACAACACGAAACTTATGACCATAAAAATTTTTGGCTTTTGCAAGTACGATAATAAGCTAGTGTTGGCACCCCTGCCAAATACAACCAAAATACTGTTTGCCTTCATATTATGCTAAATAGCAGTTCTTTGTAGAAAGCTAAAACTTTTACTAGCTAACGTTGAATTTAATTCAGCAGCAATTATATGGTTTGTTTTATTTACGATTCTGTCAGACTCCTATCCATAAAATAAGTAAGTAAAAGATAGGATCGCTGAGGGTCCTAAGAATGAATGACTTGAACTTACGGCCTTTCAGTATTTTACACGGACAGAAACCATTTATCTCCTGTCGTCTCGTAATCTAATGAAACATTGAATAAAGTCTGAAAAGAAGTGTATTAGCAGGTGGTTCTGTCAAGCCATCACTGTGTACCTATGTTCCTCAATGATTGATCGACACCGCTCGGTGATTGATCCTCTATGTCACCTGATACATATGGCCCCATTTTATTTCAATACAATTCGATATACGAATATGGAATATTACCTTCCGTATATTTACTGGGATACTACACTTCGCTGACAGTAAAACGAAGGATATTTCAATGATGTTTTATTAAGTTATGTGACGCTAATGCCAGTCATACATGATCCAGTTTATCGTCAAAGCAACGTGCTGAAAGCGGCGCAGTGTGCAGTATACTTGGCTTTGTACACAACGCGACGCAAATCTCCGATTCCTTACGACTTTGGTATCCATGCGACTATCGCAAAACAAATTCATAGAAGTTCGTATACAGGCACGCGTCAATAGATATCAAAGTCGGAAATTGATAGTTATACTTACCGCACGAAGCATCCATCGCGCTGTAAACTTGACGGTAAGTTGGATCGTGTATGGCTGGCATAAAAGAACTATGATGACACCATTTTTATAACCGTACTAAGCATACATAACTTAGCTTATAATTTTTCACTGCTGTCACACAGGTCTCCTCTGGAGAAGGGCTGGTCCACCACGCTAGCTCATTGCAGGTTGGATGATATCATGTCATGACATGTGTCTTCTAATTTTTGGTCCGAGGAAGTTTTTTCAAGAAGTTTTCTTTACCATTTTTCTAGCCGTCAATGAAATAAATTTCACATAGTAATAGTTAAAACTTGAGAACCCACAACCTGTAACTTATAAGTCGGGGAGGTAACTACTGGACTAGCAGTGTTTTAACAAAGCTTGATAACAAAATAGCGCATATTCATTCTCACATTTTTGTCGCCGTGTTGATGAGTCTTTTGGAACAAAAACTACCACAAAAACTGACCGAGACTAAAGAGGTCACATTTTCATTCCTACCTAGTTTTCCCTTTAGTTTAACATGACTTTACCATTATGAATCATACGTATACATGTACGGTATAATATTTGAAACATTGGGCTCGTAGCTCGCAGGGAAATCCACCCAACTGGTTGAAGGATGCTCTTTTTTCATGAAGGTACTTACATACCTAGTTACCTATTCAAGCACATTTTTATTTACATCGGGTTCACTAACCCATGCAACGGTTCAAATTCCATTCAGTGAATGTGATCGTAATTCGATTTTTCGCTACAGAATGATTATTATTGAATCGTATTTAGCAGGTTATTCCTAGCTCGCTTATTGATGTAAACAAATAATGTACAACTCGATATTTTAAGCTGAAATAATTTCCATTCATAATGATCGACAACATGACTGTTCTGTTGATGTTGTTAATAAAAAAAACATTCAATGTAAAAAGAAATATCCTACTAATTAACGTTCACTCTTTGTAATTAATGCGAGTAAACATTGCTTTAAAACATATTCGAGAACGTTTCTGGAGCCAATTTAATTTTACCACTGTTTATTTTTATGAAATTTACGATGCACCACGGATTTATTATAAACTCTTCATCCTTGATAATCTTAAATACATAATCACTCTGGAATATTAAGATGGCGGTTCTCTGAGGAGGCTGCGCAATAAAACTAGATGATCAAACCGTAAATTGAAAGTTATGACATATTTTATTTGCACTTTAATGGTTTCAGCAAAATAAACAAGTCGCCAGTGACTGTCATAAAACAATTTAAAACAAGTTGATGTCTAGGAAAGTAATTGTTTCATTTTAGACGTTGCCTCATTACTGAGGGTCGTGACTTCTAATGACGTTGATTAGTTGTCTTTTCATTGATCTGGTTCTGTGTCTAATGCCAAAGATTATTCATTTATGCCAAAGATTATTCATTTATACTACACCTGCGTGGAAAGTACCTTGATACTTATTATATCGAACAAATATGCGGGGAGAAAACGCTTTCTCTCCCGCTCAGATGCGTTTTCTCCCCGTATCAAGGTACTTTCTACGCAGGTGTAGTATAAAGCACTATGTATCACTCGAGAGAAAGTGCGATTCCCGTTCTCGGGTGTTTTAAAGCCCTCGCCTACGGCTCGGGATTCAAATGACACCCTCGACGGTAATCGGTCACTTTCTCCTCTTGGTGAACAATGTACTATTGTTTCCCTATGATGATAGGTGCCAGCTGTACAATTACGCCCATGAGTTTGATGGATGAGCAGATAACAACTCTCGGTGACGCGGAAAATCTTTAATCGATGGTCGTATAGGAGTGTCTTTTTCTTGATATAAAAATTAATAGTCAGTCCTCTGTAAGTCCTTGTGGAAATCCATAAAATAAAATTTGAGAGTGTAAGGCCTTCAGGTCCTCATTTTAAACGAAGTTAGGTACGTGACTAGGCAAATGAGCTTTTCCTCACTCTCGACAGTATTTAGGCTAAACGCCACGTGAGACAGCGGTCAACGGCTGCGACCCAAAAAAGTTTCTGTCACTTCCAACCGCTAAGGACGATATCTGTCTGGCTAAAGTGAACAACAACCGAGTAGAAAAACGCCGATAACTAAATTGAAATTCACTCGTTTTTTGTTTTGTAGGTCGTTTTAATGGCCTGCATATTTCAACTTCGTTTTGGTAACAACAAAACTCAATTGGGGAATTGCTCCTCTCAGTCCTCGATAAAATTGCTTATACAGTTTGATTTTAAGCGAATTCCATTTGACGAGAGATGAAAGATAAAATTGGCTACCTAATAGTCGCAGATTGAGTGAGCAGACGAGCGGGCTTACGATAAAAGCACACTTTAACGTAATTTTAAAAAGATTTTCTGTTCGCGTTACCGAAATATTACTTAAAATAAACATGACAGAATGTGGTTGATCATCATGCTGTCTAATTCTCAACTTTCATATTTCACCGCTAGATTTTCTCAAGTTTATTTTGCGGCGCGTAATTTTAAACATTTTATGATTAAACTTATTTGAACATTTACAGTCATTGCATAAAACAAAACTTATGTTTGAGAATTCGCTTCAAAGGGGAAAGCAAAACACCGGCAGTCGGCTGTCGTTGTACGTTGTATTTGTCGGCCAGCGCGCTATGAAAGCGACATGAAAGAATTCCGCAATGCTCACACACATCCGCCGCAGGTTTCCGCTGCAAGCCGCTGCTCAAAGCGCTGTGCATGCTGCATGAATGACCGGAGACATCCTACCCTCCTCAAAGTCCTTAAAGACTCGTTTGAGATCGCAACGCCACGGAAAATTGCTCGAAATTCTTATGTTGCATCTGACTGGTGATGTACCAACTGCTAAAATATATAGAAACTATTAAACACTTCTGTTTTTAAAATTACCTACAAAACTTCTGCATTCAGAGGAAGCAACTCTTCAAGGAAAAGTAGGTTGTAATTTCCCTGAAGAGACGGTGCTGTAAAAATAACAGAGCAATTTCATTTGTGAATGATAGTTCATTAGGTGTCGGAGGCGTGACTAATGATGTCACCCCCATACACTTCACTTAGAAATTGCCATTTTGAAGGTTTCATTTGGAAAAGTGCTTATTAAAATGCATGTAAGACGTAACCTACTGTTAAATATTAAAAGAAAAGAAAAAAAACTCCTCATTGTACCTATTCCTCATGTAGTGTCCCAGCTAATAACTTAATGGAGTCTGCTATAAAAGAACGGTCGCGGTCGGAAACAAAACAAATGTACGTGCCTATTTTTTAATATTTCATGAAGCGAACGATGCTTTTTCTAGCGGTCTTTTGTTCTTTTTCTCGAAGTCACTCGCTTTTTAATGAAACGCACGTCGTAAGCGAGGGAATGGATGCGGCAGCCTTTCAAAGGAATTGTGGGAGACTGCACAATATGTACGTATTGGAGTGTTCTTAGCTTATTGAGTGGATGAATCTCCACAATCCGTTGACTCGTTTGGCTTACACTTCTCTCAACACTTCATGATACGTAGGTACCTACAATTTACGAGCGTGCGATCGTATCCAAAACATACTGACTAACCACAACAGACTGACGTTTGTGAACTTTTAGAATTAAAAATAGACTGTTTTACTTTTTGAATGTATCTAGATTTATGTCTAACTTTCATGCTAAAATAAGGAAGGACAGACACATACGTTGAATCGTTTTGTGTCGTAATGAAAAACTAGATTCAAAACAGTCTGCTGGATTTACGGTTTAAATTGGTTTTAGGAATCAATGTACCTAATTCGTGTCGGTTAAACATAGTTAATGTGGGGAGAGCTGGATAACAGTCGTAATTATTCGTAGATTAGTATCACGGGGATCTATAATGGGACGGGGTGATGCAATCGGTATTTACAAAATGTCAACATAAATTCAATTTTAATGAGTATCTCGAATTAAAAGTAGAATTATTGCGAGGTGTTAAACCCAATCGTTTGAAACTAGTTCAGTTTCAAGTGATTTCTCGATAAGCCGAAATCCTATGATTCCAATTTTGCCTGTAAACGTGTGAAATAGCACTAAAAGTTTGTATTTATGAGCTTTTTCGTTTTGAGAAATATTTACAAAATGTCGAAAGGATAGGATATACTCGAGTTCGTTCGATAATGTAGATTATACGAGTTACAAAAATGTATGCGTGTATTTGTTCTTTTTACACCAACAATACAGAATTATACCGAATTACCGTGACTCCGGAACTTAAAGGGCTATTGAAGGACACCGTAGATTTTAGTCAATACGAGTCTAACAGTCCCTCCCGCTCTGCCCTGGGTGGGAGCACTCATTTGATGATTTTACCACGATAAAAAAAAAAACAATATACAATTATAACACTACAATTTCATGTATAAAATTACACAAAACTTACACTATTTAACGTTTCTGACACCACATAAAACCTTAGCACCATCTCCATCAACCTCATGAAACAAATATTATAATATTTTCAAATTCAAATACATATCAAAGTTTAGATAAGCTTTATGTCATGACATAACCGCTTCCCGAAGCGATGTAGGGCAAGAATATGATTTTAGATTTAGCTTTGCTGCGGCAGAGAACACGATATGAGATTTCTCGCCTGTCAACGTTGAAATCGAGCGTGGGATGTATCTGTTCTCAACATGTAAAGTACCCAGTAATTATTTCACGCTCTCATTACACCTTAGCAAATGAGAAGTATGTACACTTTCCTTGTTCCTTCTGTTTATTTCTGTCAAAACACTTGTTTATTTTTACGGACTTCCTTGACAAAAACATTGCTGGAAATATTTAATGAATAAGCTTTTCCTCATTACTGTTGATTCACACAAGAATTTTGTCGGTTTTCATCTCATTAAATATTTATGAGAATAGGAACACGTTACGACCTTGACGCTTTTCTTTTGTTGGTATCTATGAAAATAGAAAAAGGAGAAACAGTGAAATTTTAGATCATAATGATTTTCAGAAATACATTACTTCCATTTTTGGGAATTCAATGGTTCGCCAGTAACATTGAAATATCAGTAAATATTAAATTCCACATTTTTTTTTCGCGTTGTGCTTAATGGGCTTACCACACGCACAAGCTTCACCACAGTTCTGCCTGCACAAACCTCTCGTATAAAAAATCAATACACGGTCGGCAACACTGAACGCTCGACCACACACACAGGCAAGTACACGCAGGCCGGGCTTGCGCAGGCAAAACTGTGCTGAAGCTTGTTCCTGTGGTAGGCATTTTGTAGATGTCCCTAAACGACAATAAAGAAACAAGACTAGGCGGTCATATTGAGCGGAGAGGGAGCTTGAGGTTCCATTATCGTGTTGTGCAAAGATTTTATATTATTTACTGATAGATTTTTTCTTATTCACGAGATCCTTATTGAAGAACTGTATCGCACCCTTAAGCCTTTGTTAAACAGACAGGCGTGGCGAATACGAAGCGAGGCGTTTTAATATGTTATGTATGGAATTGTTTGAACCCAGTCACATAGAAAAGCGAAAGCGATCCGATAGCGTGACCGAACCGATGCGAAGATGTGGCGAAGGCGTGTTTGCTCTGTTTGACGTCGTTCATAATAATTAAAACCCGACTACGAAAAAATCGCGCACTGAAAAGTATAAAACAAGAACAAGCCGTGGTCGTATGCCACCTGCGGTTGTTTCACACAATCTTTATTGGCTAGGTGGCATACGACCACGGCTTGTTCTTGTTTTATACTTTTCAGTGCGCGATTTTTTCGTAGTCGGGTTTTAATTATTTTTAACTTATTTTTTATTTACACTATTTTGGGGTTATATTATTCATAGTAATTTATGTTATATGTATAGTTTCTGAGTTGTGAATTTAAGATATATCATTTGATTCCCATGTTGATACTGTTAAAAACAGAAAATTAGCTAGTAAAAGCTATATAATGTATATATTTCAAATGTGCTCATCAAGCCCTTTAATTTGATACCCATGTCGATATTGTATTTTCGGTAATGACTTCTCATCCCCTAGAGGGCGCCATATTATATAGACACGTCACCTACCCTATAACCAGCGGACAACTGAGACGCTTCTAACGAGACCTCATTTGTCATGTAATGATAAGTAGTTTAGAAGTTATGAGGGAACAAACAAACATACATACATACATACCGGTCAAAATTATAACCCTCCTTTTGGCTTTGCCGTAGTCGGGTAAAAAGTCAGCTAATACAACTGCCACGCCTCGATGCACCTAGTTTGACGTCTCGTATGGGTTCGTTATCGCTTCGGACTCGGTCCGGTTCGCTTCGCCTCTCTGTTTGACAAAGGCTTTATAGCAGTCAAATACAGTGTAAGCGACCGATTTTGTGTGCAGCTAGATACATAGCAATCCACTGGTTTTGTGTATTTTGTACTCATGTGTGTAATTTCATTTCAGCGGTTTAACATTTCTTTTGAAGGTACAAAGTAAACCTATTATCTAATACCGATGGTCAAATACAGATCTTAGAAACGAAGGATTAACTGAAGATCGACACTAATAAATGTTCATTCATAAAAAGTGGACATTCATAAAAATTTACCAGGTTATTCGTTTTGGCGGACATATTTCCTTATGTATTATTTATTAAAGATCTACACTAATCCCCAAACCTTTTAATATGTTCAAAGCGTTACACTGACCTATTATTCAAGTCATGTAAAATAATTTGGTAACGCCTATTAATCTGTCATGACTGGCTAAAATTATAAGCCGCTGTCAGTTTCCTCATTTGGAAATGCTTACTTAAACATGCCTTTAATCATTGAGAAGGGTATTATCTACTAAAATTAAGCTTTGTTTGGTAGTCCACTAATAAGGTTAAATCATTGTTTAAAAAAAAAAACTCTAGGTTTGGCTTTAATTGAAGGTTATGTATGGCTTGCCTATGCGCCGGTAAGCGGTGAATGTGCAAGTAGACTCGCACCCCCGGCTTAAGGCAGTAGAGGACACCGTGTGATTTTAGTCAGTTAAGTCTTCCCCAGGCGGAGGAAGTCCATGAGGATTTCCACACGTAAAAAAAAATGTTATGAGGTAAAATAAACGTAACCCGTAAATGTAACAAAACAGTGCTACGCCGCTTATTTATTTTGCAAATATGAAACCAAACATTCACAAACTTTGTTCCATTCGCTAGTTGAAAAAGTTCTCTCGCATAAAAACCGAAGTTTTACTGGTGAATTTGAAAACAATTTACGTACTTACTCTTTAGCGAGAATACAAAAGGTTTATTCGGATGTACGAAGGCCATAGATATAAACTGTTTGGGTTTATTTAATTGACCGTTACTGCTAACCCTTTCACATGGACTGATGTATAGGATAAGGCATTTTTTTTCTCCGATGAGCCCGTATCGGTTCGTCTTTTATTGGATTCTTTCGGCAAGATTTTCTTGGAAAGAGCCTATGTCATTTAAAATATGGAATTATTCAGACCCGGTTTTGCTTTTAGTAATGATAATAAGATCCTTTTTTATTCCCCATATAGGATTAGGTTTCTTCAGACGGTTGGGTATGTGACACAATTTATTCTGCTACCTGAGCTTTTTAAAATATCTGCAAAGATCTACGAGGCTTAATAGCTGCCATGTGTCAAGCCTTTAAAACGTGGGCGTGAACAAGGCTAAATCATTATGTAAGGGTAGTAACTGGTAGCATTCTATTCTATCTTTCGCATGGGAAAAGGCATGACTTAATGAAACGTAATTATATGTGGAATATGTGTATGTATGTAAATCAATCTACAACGAAAAGATCACAGCATTATTCACCGGCACGAACCAGATTACCCGTCCTCTTAGGTTTGAAAGCGCGTGAAACTGATCGCGGAACATTCAGTTATATTCTTATAACATTCCACTGAGTTCGGGACCCCTGCATGAATTATGTGATGGGGATCCTAAAGATTTTCATCATTAAATGTACCCTTTGGTCGTAGAAAACGTGTTTTTTGTCGCGGCAGGGCAAATCTACTGATATAAATTTGTGGTAACCTCCAATTACCATTACCGTGTCGCAATATCGGCTGGATAGCGGAAATACAATTTATGAGTCAGATTCTCTTGATAGATTGCTATCAAAATCTAATTTAAAGTTAACGTTATGCTTGACTTTGCAAATGTCGAGAATATAATGCCTATTCACGTTTTGCCACGGCGTCAATATACCTGGTACAGGCGAATGAGAATTAACAGGGAAATATTTATGAAAAGATTGAAGTATCCGGTGGCTGGGTTTGAGTTATTTCTACATACATTGTACAGTGTTGGGAGTAATTACTTGGAGGGCCGACGTGAGGTGAATGTCTCTTATACTTGGTGCTTAGCAGGTGTTCAAAAGGAAATTGAATTATTGTTAAAGAAATAATGACAAACATAAACAGGTACTGTTAAGTACGTGTCGTGTTTTTGAGATGGTATGTTTAGTGAAATCGAAATCATAATATATTTTCTTGAAACGTAAGATAAGATAAGATAAGATAAGATAAGATAAGATAAGATAATTTCTTTATTTGTCCAAAACATGAGTATGAACGTAGGAATGTCTTAATTTGATTTTCATGTAAAATATAAAAATTGGTCACTACTGATACTTTCCCATGATATTCTTAATGCTAGCATAAACAGTAATGTTTAAACAATCATGTTTGCGCGTCTAAACTGAATTTGCAAATGTAAAATTGTTCAATTGAAAGTAAGTGTGAATGTAAAACTGTGAACAATGAAAGATACAAAGAGTGTATCATAAATCGTGTAACGTTTCATAGTCGAGTTTTCAGGCTAATGGCCGTTCTTGGTATCCCTTGTTCGGCAGATTTACGATGTGCTAAACCACAATCGTTCGAATTGGATGCCATTTTTCTCCCACTGCCATAGGAATATTTATATTAAAATATATTTTCCTATTAATCGACGATCGGGGAATTTACGCATTATTGATGTTCAATTTAAAAGCATTCGCATATAAATTTATATGATTTTTGTTTCTTTGTTTTAAAATGCAAGACATTATTTTAAAAGTTATCATAATGCTTACAAGGATCATCATCATCATCAGCCAGAATACGTCCACTGCTGAACATAGGCCTCCTAAGGGGCGACAAGTGGGTCGACGGCGCGTTGTGTTCCACGCGCGCCTCAAAGAGTGTCAGCAAAGTGACGAGGCCCCCCTCTAGAGGGCCAAAGCCTGCCGGGGTCGGCAAGGGCAAGGGCTATTGAAGGACGCCGTGGATTTTAGTCAGTACGAGTCTGACAGTCCCTCCCGCTCTGCCCTGGGTGGGCATCATTTGATGATTTTACCACGATAAAAAAGGGGACGACAAGTAAATTACGCTTCATCTAAAAGTAAACCTAATTAATATGAAGTATAGATCTCAAGTTTAATATACCATTCAATACAGAAATATTGACGATGACGGCACAGTTAGCTCAATGTCTGACCGATTGACTGCTGCTTGTTGCGGCTACGATTTCCGCACAAAACAAATAAACAGGAATTATGTCAAGTAAGTGACAAAACTTAAAAAAAAAAACATTTTCCCATGTTACATTTATTATTTCATATAACTGAACTATATAATACACACATCAAAAGTGTCTAGGGATCAACATATATTTTTGCAATAACTTTTCTCCTGATTGATATTAATTAAAAAAAAATTTAAGGATTCATCAAATAAAGTGTTTTCGTTTGTCACAGTAACGATAAACCAAGTCACCTTTGCATTAATAAAGAAATTTGCCATTTTCCTAATAAAGGGATTTTTGACATTTGAACCACTAACACAAAAGTTCGAAAAAAAGACTGAAATAACAGTTTTCTTTAAAATTTTATTGGGTAACTTAAACAATTAATAATCCGTGTTTCTACCGCGAACACTAACAACACAAGAACATCGGTTTGGCATACTCAAAATGAGTTCATCCAAATCACGCTGTGGAATGGCCGCCCATGTTCGTTGCAACAACAAAAAAAGGTCTTCTTGCGACTGGATACCCTCCATATTCGGCAGAGCTCTTCTCTGTAGCATATCCCATGCATGCTCAATCGGATTCAAGTCTGGCGACTGAGCAGGCCAGGGCAGGACTTTGATGTTAGCTGCGGCGAGAGTCTGTCTTACAACTCTTGCGGTGTGCGGTCGTGCATTATCATGCATTAACTGAAATAAGGGACCGATTTGCACTTGTAGAGGAACGATGACGTCTGATACAATCGTCTCAGCATAAATTTGAGCGTTGAGGTTGCCTCTGATCCAAATCAACTCAGTTCTTCCGCCGATCCAAATACCCGCACATACCATGATGGTTCCACCACTATAAGGATGGACTTCCTGGCAGGATTTTAATCGCTGTTGGCGTCCAGGGCTTCTCCAGTGTCGTATACGTCTTGTATCCGGTCTCATACCAATACGAGACTCATCAGAAAAGCACACGAAACGCCATTGTTCTTCTGCCCAATTTCTGTGTTCAAGAGCCCATTGATATCGAATCCTACGATTGTGCATTGCTATAGGTGGTACCCGTAGCAGTCTTCGGGAATGAAGGTTCACTTCATGCAAGCGGTTTCTGACTGTTTGGTCGCTAATTAAGTTCCCTGAAGAGTGATGAAGCCTCACGGCTAACATCATGGCGGTTATTGTTGGAGCTCTTCGAGTTAAGATTTGAATGTATCGGTCTTGTCTCCGTGTGGTGCAGCGATACCGTCCTCCATGGCGCTCAGCCACGGTACCAGTGCTTCGGTAACGTGTCCAAAGTCGACTGATAATACTCTGACTTGTATTCAGAGCTAAAGCCACAGTACGTTGCCGGGAACCAGCTTCTATCATTCCCACGGCTCTGAGCATTTCTTCCCTGCTTAAATGACGTCGCCGCTCCATAATAACGTTGGTTTTAATCAGTAGTAGGGAAACAGTAGCACTGTAGCACTAATAATGTCTTCAATGCGTTGTATGTTTTTATAGGGAAAATATTGACAGCTGATTTTCATCTTTTACTCGAATTTGATTCACAGTTCCTGATTCAAATTATGAAATGCACCAAAAAGGATCCATATAAATTTATAAAATCATAAATTTATTACAAAGCCACATCTCAATCTCAAGAAATCCGCATAAAAATGCTTGATCCCTAGACACTTTTGATGTGTGTAGTTTTGTGATTGGAACGTGTTGTAAAAAGATACGCTGAATACATTGAGCCCGTAATTGATGCTTGATAAAAAGTTAAACGAACTTATCGTAAAAATCCCATAATTTTTTAAATACATATTTAAAAATGGTATAGGATTTGACTACTGATGAAACAAGTCTCGCTAACTTGTTGAAGATAAGTTAATGACTTATCTTATGAAAATTATGCTTTTTTCTTTCGTGGTAAAATCATTAATGAGGACTCATTTCACCCACCCAGGGCAGGGCGGGAGGGACTGTCAGACTCGTACTGACTAAAATCCACGGTGTCCTTCACTAGCCCTTTACGTATCGGGGTCACGGTAATTCGTTAGTCCCGCGAAACCGGCAGGCTTTGGCCCTCTACAGGCCCCGTCACTATGCTGACACTCCTTGAGGCGCCCGTGGAACACAACGCGCCGTCGACCCATGAAAATTATGCTTGGGTAAGCTACGAGTAAGTGAAAATGGAATGCTGAAATGTTTTCATTTCTTAGAGTCGAATGATCGAGTATGAGATGTTTTCATTTCGGTTCACTTAATTATATTATCTTGAATTATTCTATGAATATGTAAAGTGTACTTACGTTTATTAATGTAAAAATTATGTTTTTCTTTTGTTTGTGAGAAAAAAATCTTGTTTCACTAGAAATTAAGCAAAGTAAAGGTAAGAAGACTAAATATAATTTGTAATAATTGAAATTAAATTATGATCTCAGGTCAATTAAAATCAAGAAAAATATTATACAGCATTTCTATTACCGCAAGGCCGGTGGTCGTGGCACTGTACGAATTACCGTGACCCCGGAACGTAAAGGGCTATTGAAGAACACCGTGGATTTTAGTCAGTACGAGTCTGACAGTCCCTCCCGCTCTGCCTTGGGTGGGAGGACTCATTTGATGATTTTACCACGATAAAAAAAATCGCCAAAAGCGAGGTGGGTGCAAGCGAGTGCTTGTTACATTACTCAATGCCAGCCAGTCATACATCTATTAGCGGAATATTGAAGTCGGCATTTTTGCGGGTACTTTTCCGCCAAAACCAAAGTCGGAACATCTCTGTTAGAAACCTGTTTATTTTGATAATAATAAAGATTTATCTATTCACTCCAGGATATAAAGTATAATAAAGTGCAAATGCGCCTAAAGCGTGGGAGCTTAGTAAAAGAAACACTCATCAACACTTTCAAGAAATTTATTGGGTCGTAGGTTATAAAGGTCGTAACTTAATAACTCTGTCCTGTCTAGGTAGGTGCACTAAAGTGCTGCCCTGGCTTATGGCGTAGCTGGAGCGACGCGGCCGCCGGATAGTTGACCCCGAGGTGGAAGAGACCGCAGGGAGGAGCTGGTAGATGAACCGGCAGGTTTGGTGTGAGCCGCTAGGTATGCGTCCGCAGATCTTGTACGTTCGGTAGCTAGCTTTAACGATCGGTAAAAACCCCAATCTTGTTCCCTGGTATCAATGTCCAGCGATAAATAAAAATCCTCTACAAACCCTCTCTGACAGTGACCTCACACCGTAAACGAAAGCGTAGGACGTACGGCGCTTAGGGCGTTTCTGAGTAATGGTCAACATCAGAGCGGAGTTTACATGGGCATATTAGGTACGTGGTTAAATTAGCGTGAAGTAATATGACACAAACATAACAGTAGTCCTTGTGAGCGTATGAGAGACACTCGAGGATTAAAAAGTGAAACCCAACAGACAAAGAAAATAACACAAAATAAATATAAGTCTGTAGGTACCTACTTCGTACAGAAAATAACATGTCCTAGCAATTTATAAGAATTTGATTTGACTCTTACCCTTCTCGGGGATATACTCTTATTACCCGACTACGGCAAAGCCAAAAGGAGGGTTAAGAACAATATTCATTTGACCGAGTAATAGCCGTGGTCGTGTGCCACCTCCAGTTGTTTCAGACAATCTTTATTGGCTAGGTAGCACACGACATCGGCTATTACTCGGTCAAATGAATATTGTTCTTGTTTTATACTTTTCAGTGCGAGATTTTTTCGTAGTCGGGTTTTAGTTTATGTTAAACTTAAATTAATTCGCTTCAGTAAAGATTGTCTAGATTTACATTATAGACGTTGCTAGTCCCTAATATAGGAGGACTATGCTAGAAAACGTGTGTCCAGAGCAATGACTTCGTTGTAATGAATGTCGTCCCAGCTGTTAGCATAACAAAGGCTCGCACGAAAGGAAGGGGTGATTGGACTTTTTACGCGTGAAAGTGGGAGAGAAATATTGTCATTCATCAGTGGAATGTAGGAATTTTCCGTTCGAACAAATTCTACTTATTTAAAATACCTGCCTAAAATTACTTTTCGTCTCAGTGCGATTCAAGATAATTTTATGCAGATATATATATTATGAACTTATGAGTTAACGTTGATATTCACACAACGTACATTCTAGTGTTTTCAGGTTTTATATAGTACTCTCAATCTTTGCAGAGTAACATGATATAATTAATATTGCACAAAACAATTAACCGAATTAGTCAGCACCAACTCTATCAACAAGTGCGTGTCGCCATGGTCGCACTTTCTTTCGAAAACGACCACAACTTGCGAACCTGAATCAATCATCTGTCATCTGGTGTCATCAGTATCGTGAGATTATTTTCGTGATTATCTAATTGTTGCATATTTACATACGTGGTGAATATGCGTTTAAGTTTTGATTCTGTTTCCTAATTACTAATTAATGTATAAATAATAATAATTGTTAATTGTAATTTCACGTCCGACCTATCAATATGATATTTCAGTTTGTTTGAACTCTATTCACAAACCCTAAGTACACTGTTTTAATTACGGACAAAGTACATTTCCAATAAATAAACACTTAGATTGAAATGAAATTACAAACTAACCGCATACTGTAAATTGGTAAAATAGAACTGAAAGGATAGGAATTGCAACTGAAAACCTCGCCTGCACTATGTCAAAGGTCACAATCCAAGTAGGTATGTACCACTACTAGACATTTTTGTTCTATTCGAGTTAAATCGTGGTTTTTCGAATTCTTAACAATGTGTCGCGCATGTGGACAACGATAAAGGCGGATTCAGATTAGCGTTTAATCTTACCTCGTTTTTGGACGCGCGTGTAGACTTTTTTAATAATGATGGATGTTGATTTGTGGATCCGAGTCTTATGCCTTTGTCAAACAGACAGGCGAAAGCAAAGCATTTCCGAAGCGATACCGAACCGAAGCGAGACGCCAGTCCGATAGTTCTGTCACGCTATCGGATCGCTTTCGCTTTTCTATGTGACTGGATTCAAACAATTCCATACATTCCAAATAAAAACGTCACGCTTCGCATTCGCCACGGCAGTCTGTTTGACAAAGGCAGCGAAAAGTAGACAACCTCTATCGCCCATTCTGCTGTGTCATTTTTGGCCTCAGTTCAAACCCCAAAGGTACACAACATGTGAACTATTTTTCATTTTTATATGACAGAGAGAATAGAGAGTTCTATGAACATGAGGTAAAAGGTGTTAGAAGATTATCGTACCATATCTAAAGGGAACTCTTTTTAACAGGCCATTAAACACTCACAAACGATTTACTCGCTTCTTAGGTACAGGCTCATGATTATGTATGTCCTCGCGTCTCGGACAGTTACTGAAGAATAATTTCTTCTGTTATAGTGATATATATTTATTTATCTATAACAGCTGTGAAATTTTTATATGTAGCAGAATAAATTGGTGGGGCTTCGGATTTGTAACTTTTTTTCGACAATAATAATTGTGTCCAAAGTTACATATTTTGCATTGAATACTCGACGTCGAAAAAAAAAACTTTTGAAAACTTTGATGTACTATGGCGTAACAATAACACCGCTCTTCATATAAATGAAAACGAGGCTAAATATGTTGCTTAAAAGCACAAGAATCGACCCAATCGACCGCTGGTCCAATACGGCAATTTTTTTTTCTTTAAATTGCTGTTTAACTTGCAATTTTAAGCCAGAGTAGGTCGCTATTACTTATACAATAACATTGTAGAGTGAATCACAAAAAAAATACAAATAACGAATTCATAAACATTTCAAAAATCTTGCTAAACGTTCAAAATAAATACTATAAAACAATTTTCAGATGGACATTTCAGTAGAATCTGTTTGGAAAAGATTATCTGATAATAACGGGATTATGTACGATATTTAAAAATAAAATTGTTGATATACTGAGATAAAACTTAAATCTGTAATACACAGAGAGTATTTATTTAATAAAGTCTTAATTGTTTTTTGGTAATCGAAGTTTCTTGAAGTGTCATGAAGACTATAGGATCACGCTGGATGCAAGCCGCTTCCAACCGGTTCTATTGGAAGTCTCTATGTTCAGCAGTGGACGTCTTACGGCTGATATAATTATGATGAATCGGAGTACCTATATTAACCGGGAAAATCTGGATTGCTATGTCATAAAACTGCCAAAAGTGGAGAGATAGGGTAGCTTACGAACTTATTAAGTCCTTACGCATTATTAAAACCAATATTGTAAAGAGAAACGATTTGATTTTTTAATGTTTCTTATTAATTAACACCGCGTTTTCATAATAAAAGTTACTTGTATTCAAGTTACAAATTTTACGCAACTTGAACAGACCACGGCGTACAAGTTACAAGTAAGTATTTTGTTCTAAAAATTGTATTTTTCTTTTTCAATTCAAGTAACTTGTATGCCAATGTGACTTGGCTAGTGGAAACGTGCCTTAATAAACTCTAAAATTATCTAAATTATTAATCAACCACGGCCTATATTCATTTTACAAGCTCTTATTTAGTTTCACCTGTCTGTAATCAAATCATGCATGTTTTTGATCCACTTCCCTTATTGAGCTGAAAGGACTGCTCACGCTTCTGTTCTCTTGTTTAATTCAACTCTGCCTACGTAGATAATAAGACTGACTAAGAATAAAAACAAAAACTTTGTAAACGAATATTTAACATCCATAAATCAATCCCCGTTCAATTTATAACCTCAAAAACAATTCACGGTAACCCAACAAACTATTATCCTCGCTTTAAAGCTTATAAAACAGGATTTTCCCAACATTATTTTCCACTTACAAAATATCATAACGCCCAAGTTAAATGATCTTTGTTACACAATTTTGCATTAACTAAGTTTACACCGGAGTTTCGCTTACCTCGTGGCCTACTTATGTTACAGATTTATAGTGCAAGAGGTGAAAGATGCACCGTCTTCTTGGAAACTACATTCGTTCATACTTCGGTAGGAACTTGGATTTATTCTGAGGTAGATTATGAAAGTCGACGGAGAAGTTTGGTTCATAAAATATCTGAAAATTTCATAGTGGTTGATTTCGTTATTACTTTTTGTTAAGTTTTTAGCAGCTACGGCAGATATTTCGTTTTGTATTGTGGGCAGAGCATTAGAAGTATGGAAAAATGAGTAAGAAGTACTGTGTGTAGCCCGTACAAGTAGTTAAGTAGTCTAACTGTTTGTGTATGTGAGTTTAAAAGTAAACGCACCCAAGACTCAGGAACGATTACTATTGTGGTTCAATTCACTAAAATATTAGGATATTTCTTATTCTGTAGGATATGGACCCCGGCTATTGGGTAATGTTGAGGTGTCCACTATCTTCCTGTGCATTTCTAGGCTAACTAGTCTTGAATTGTCTTACAATATCTTGGTAATCTAAGATACAACACACTATGCGTATTTATCTTAAAAAGTATCAAGAAACTAGGTATTTTATGATCTGAAATCAATAAGTAGCATCGTATGGCTGCAATGTTTGATTCTTGTCTTTATGAGAATATGTGTCCGACCTTGCCTGAGCAGTAACAGACCCGTACATTATTAATATTATATGAAGAACATGGTACACCCGTATATTTTAACAAGGGCAAGGAAAAGGTATTCCTATTTACACTTTCAGTTCAATAAACACATTGTAGGGTCCTTTATAATTTGGGACGGACCTTTCGTTATTTACGGGACATTACAAATTTAAAGTCGGGCACAATTTCTTTAGGGAAATATCACATTGTTGGTGACAATCGAATCATGAAGCTTTTACAGGCACGGTTGAAAGCTATTGTTTCAAAATTGTGAATCATTTGTTTCTCAGAAGTTATAAGAGTTAATTGAGAGCAAAGACTACTTATTTAAAAAATAATTAGGCCTTTGTTGATGAGCTTTAGCACACTTTACTAATTCTGTGACTCATAACTTATTATTTATAGTTAAACTAGCTGTACCTTGCCCGCTTCGCTGTGGCAAAAAAATTGTTTTTTCAAAAAAAAAAATAGATAAAAACCATCCTTGATGCGGATTATATATCATGCTGCAATTTCACCTCGATCGGTGCAGAACTTTTTGAGTTTTTGAAGCATACACAAACCAACATAACATTTTTATATATATAAGATTGGTTTTGTTACCTGACTGTAAACTTCATAAATGTCATGAAAGCGAGCAATTGAACCTTTTCAGCTTTTTGTATAGGAATACAAACTGTCAAAAAAATACTGACACGAATCTAATAACTTTAGTTTACAAATTATGTCTTTAGAAATCTTATTGTAATTGGTACCTTCAGTTAAAGTCTTATCTTTATTTATGTCTAAGGACAAACATTAAAACTGTCACAAATGAATGCATTCCGGATTGAATCCCACACTCATAACATAAAATTTTTACTCGTATCGACTCAGGATGATCGTGGGACTCTACGAATTACCGTGACACCGGAACGTAAAGGTCTATTAAAGGACACCGTGGATTTTAGTCAGTACGAGTCTGACAGTCCCTTCCGCTCTGCCCTGGGTGGGAGGACTCATTTGATGATTTTACCACGAGAAAAAAAAACGACTCAGGATGGAGATAGTTCTTAAATGAAGCCTCCGCAGTTATTGGCTCGGAGAATATTAAAAATTAAACCCACCATGCTGATTGGACGATTAAAAGAAAAATGCTGAGCGTTATGGCTATTTTTTACTCATTGAAAGTTTCCGGTACTGTGCCCATTACATTTATAGAGACGCGAGGAAATTGCTTTATGTTGGACAGACATGTGCAACCTGTTTGCAATCAGTGGTGAAACAGTGTAATGCAACACTGTATTGTGACCGACAGGCGAACAAAGAACGGAATGATGGTGGTCGACAATGAGACTCAATGTTCCGTTGTCTGTCTGTTTGTGCAGGCATCACGTGAAAACTAACGGTTCGATTTCGATGAAACTTGGTATAATTATACTTTATTATCCTGGGCATAAAATAGGATACTTTTTATCCTGGAAAAATACGTAGAAAAAAAAATCTTATTTTTCAGTTTTATTCATAGACGTTGTTCTGTAGAACCGCGAATCTCCTTAATTATTATAGGCTTAGCCGTATTTAGGTCCAATAGATATTTATAAGATGTCATTATCAGAGTTACTCAAAATGGAGAAATAAACCATCCACGCGAAGACCGACATCCGTGCGGACGGAGTCGCAGGCGGAAGCTAGTCACAAAATATATTTAGAGTCAAGAGCCAAAATATCCTTGTACTTACTATATTCAACAGCGAAATAGACAAAGCTTTCAGTGTTATCATAAAAATGCTTCTTCATTTCCTGGCGTCATGTGGCATAACTTGCCAGTAGAAGTTTGCAAGTAGGAGACGGCTGCTCACTTGCTACAAACTACATAATAATCTGATTTCAGCAGTTTACTACAACTAACTTCTGTGGTGGATGATGGGCACCAGACGATTTATTTGGGAACAACACTTTTACGAAGACGGCTTAATAGATTGGATTAACTTT
This sequence comes from Agrotis puta, assembly GCA_943136025.2. Classification (NCBI taxonomy): domain Eukaryota; kingdom Metazoa; phylum Arthropoda; class Insecta; order Lepidoptera; family Noctuidae; genus Agrotis; species Agrotis puta. The sequence goes on from OW964168.2 coordinate 6,485,635, forward strand.
TGATTTGTTGCTCTGTTGATACGTGTTTATTTGTTCCTTTTGGTTCAATTCTTCGATAACGATTTCTGTTAATTGTGAGAGTAACCACATCACCACAATAAGTAAACTTACTGGCGTGGAATTAACTTGAACTCCACAGACAGCTTTATTTACCCGCGATGTAGATGAAAAGTATGATATTTGCCTAGTTTGCAAACAAACGACGGCGCTGCTCAACATGATTTGAAGCAGTGTCAAACTAAATGGGACTAAAATAGTCTCCTCAAGTCGATTCCTCATCGTTTCATGTGGTCAGAAACATAGTTATGTTAAAGTAACGTATGGTATAAATCATTTATTCCTATCCCAATTAAAAAAAATATGATGACACGATTGGATCACTGGCAGAGCGATCGATTGCTGCGCAGCGTGTCACGGGTTCGATCCCCACACGGAAAAAATATGATCTGCAAGTAGTTGTTCCGAGCGTTCCTGGGTGTTTGTGTATGTGAGTTTCTATGTGTGTGTTAACGCACCCAAGATACAGGAAGAAATTCCTAGTGTGGGGCAAGGTACGAATATTTAAAAATATATAAATGTATCTTGTTACATTTTACTGAAAAATCTCAGCTCTAGTTTAACCGCTTAGCATTTGTGACGAATAGGATTATCTTTAGCCTCATCGTCATTCATTTAGTACGGTTAAGAGACAATCCCGGGAGCAGTATCTAATACGCACAATTCTATTATACCTGGGGGAGAGACGGTCTCTTGATGACGGCTTTATTGCTGATAAGGGAAGATAAATACTTCTCTCTCTACTGTGAATTTAAGTGTATAAGCTTTGTTTTTCTTTACTTTTTGGAGCTTTGATGTATTTATATCCATGAACGGTGTTTTTAAACTAATAAAATGTATTTTTTAACGTTACACGGTATTTTATAAATAAAATTTTAATGTGAACTTTTTCGGAAATTAAAGCATTATAAATGATATTTTTATTTATGCAAGGATGCAAGCATTTATTTCATGTTCCGTATAATGCTAAAAGAGAATTATTTATTGAACTAACGATTTTCCATTTCGTGTTCGAATGTTGAAATTGTAAAATAAATATCTTGTCAAACAAAATGGAACGTTGAAAACAAGAACAATTAATAGCCACCGAGTTGTGTGATTCATACCGTTTTAAACAGAACTAAAATGAATTTGTGAATAAATCTCAGGGCAATGTTGTAACAAATAAAACTCATAATGTTTTTCTCTAACAATATAATTAAAGAAGCTTGTGATTGTGCCAGGGCGTCCTTTGTAATTCCGATTAGGGCTAACAGACACTTCATTGGCAACAGTTGCAGTGTCGCGCGTTGCATAGACGACAGCCGTCACACTAAGTTCCGTGTATCGGGAATTTGGGTTTAATGTGAATTTATTTTGCTGTGTTTCATCTTTTATCCCGCTTTCTGCACTACACTGCTTAAATCCTATACATATTTATTATGTACTAGCTTCCGCCCGCGACTCCGTCCGCGCGGATGTCGGTCTTCGCGTGGATGGTTTATTTCCCCATTTTGAATAACTCTGACAATGACATCTTATAAATATTACGGCGCTGAATCCACTGCGGGTAATGCAACGTATGTTCGCGGTTCTACAGAACAACGTCTATGAATAAAACTGCAAAATAAGATTTTTTTCGTACCACTTGCTCAAAAAAGTGACATTCTATGCTTCAAAAATCGAACATAACGATAGTCATTTTTAATCTGTTAAAAACAGGGAGAGAATGTTGTACTGAATTTCATTCATCCTCTAGGGAGAGAATGTGATTTAAATTTGGAATACTTACCGAAATTTATACTGAACTACATCTGTGTTTGAGTTTGTATATAAAGCATTACACATCTTTTTGAAAAAGGAATACGTATTTATTATGCAGTTATGATTATTAAACAAAATTACGAAAACAGAAGAGGCCGTATGAGCATGATGCCTTTGCTTTTCCGACAAAAAAAAAATTTAGTCTAGGAATTTGCCGCGTTTTTGTTTTCTTCAAATAAAACCTTAAGTTTATTTTATTTTTATAAATAAGTTAATGTTCTAAAAATGCGTAACGATGTTAAATCAAATGAAAGGCAAGTTCCTCAGACGCAAGAACAGAGATATACTCAAATTAACTCATCGACTATAAATGAACCAAACAAAAATGTAACTCTCTCTATCAATAATTGGACCAATGTTTCGAATGTTAACTTTTAATTGTCATTATCTATATATATAAAAGGAGAACTGACTGACTGACATATCAACGTACAGCCGAAACTACTGGGGCTAGGAATGTGAAATTTTGCACACGGCTTCCTATTATAATGTAGGGGAGCACTAAGAAGGGGTTTTTGGAAATTTAACCCTTAAGGGGGTGAAAAGGAGGAATTAAGACGGTACGTAACCCACGCGGACGAAGTCGCGGGAAAAGTGCTAGTTTTCAATAAATGCTTATCTCATATTATTATTGAGTTCATTTTTTCTCAAATGGAACGAAAAGTAGAGTATTTTCCTCGGTGATAAAGCTGTCTTAGTCTTGGGTGAACTTAAATCCCTCGCTACACTCAGGACTCGTGTTAAATCCCTCGCTTCGCTCGTGATTTAAGTTTTTAACACCCTCGCTACGCTCGGGAGTAAACCTCGAGTCCTTCGTTACGCTCGCGATTTAAATCGTCACCCGCGACAGAAGACACTGCTTTATCCCCTTGGTTAATAATCTACTATTTTTCTACGTATTTTTCCAGGATAAAAAGTATCCTATGTTATGCCCAGGATAATAAGGAATAATTATACCAAGTTTCATCGAAATCGAACCGTTAGTTTTCACGTGATGCCTGCACAAACAGACAGACAGACAAAAAGTTTTTAAATCATATATTTGGGTTTGGTATCGATCCAGCAACACCCCGCGCTATTTATTTTTTCAATATTTTCAATGTACAGAATTGACCCTTCTACAGATTTATTATAGTATAGAAGATAGATAGATTAATTACCACATACCAGTAATTTATTGAACTATTAAAGCGGGTCAGCGGCATTAAGGCTGCACACGCGACGGAAGCTTAAAAAATGGAGTAACTTCTCCCGTTTTCCGAATATTTCCCTTCACTGCTCTGCTCCTTTTGATCGTAGCGTAATGAAAAGTATACTATAACCTGCCCAGGAGTATGAAGAATAATTGTGCCAAATTTCGTTAAAATCCGTTGAGTAGTTTTTGTTTCTATAACGAACATACAGACAGACAGACAGACAGACGGACAGACAGACAGACAAAATTTTTACTAATTGCATTTTTTGCATCAGTAGCGATACCTAATCACCCCTTGATAGTTATTTTTTAAATATATTTCATGTACAGAATTGGACTCTCTACAGATTTATTATAAGTATAGATTATTAACAAAAAGAAGTATTGCTTTTTAAGAAACCTTATACTTACAAAAATACGCTGACAATTACGCGACGGGCGACGACAGCTGACCAGTCGACAGCGGTTGCTCGTCTGTTACCTCCCTAACAGATAGACAACGTTCTTCGGATTGTCGCTGTCATGTATAACATATTATATTAAACGCGGCTTGTGTGGCCATTTAGTAACATTAGTTATTATGATCCTCATCGGTGTAATAAAATCTAATGGACTAGCATTATGTCGGCCACTGTTTTTTTATGCCTTCCTATTTTATTCTTTTGTTTTCACGGGTTTTTCTACAGGTATTATGGCGCTCGTTTTATGGTGTTTTTAGTAATGGCTGCTATTGATTTCAGTATAACTGACAATAAAAAGTGTGGCTTATTCATACAGTGAAACAAGGATATTTTAGTACTCTAGTGACTATGAGATCAGTAAGCGCTGGTAAAATGCATTTTAATAATGTACAGTCACGAGCAATAACATGTAAACACTAAAAAAAACTCAAACGCAATTAAATCGTGAAATACTGGTTTCCACTTTGATATAAGACCTATTTCGTAATAGTTTGTTTGTCTTTCTTTTTTTTTTAATAAAAACTTGCAAGATTTGATTTTAGACAACGGGGCAGGTGAAACTAAATAAAAGCTTTTAAAATGGTTTTAATCTTGGCCCCAATCTGGGCCAGAGGCAAGGGTGATGTCTAAGATGGAGCGAGCTCACCCAGAAGAAGCTGATTTGATTTTTGGATATTTACTAAGTACTGGAAATTAAAAAAAAAGCCTGAAATTAAGTGAATAACCCTGGACCCTAACATAAACTTAAAACAACGTATTGCTGCATCATAGTAATAACTTACCTACTTAGAAACAGCTTATCATAAATATCCCTTGAAAAATAATTTCCCCAAATTGCCTTGCCTTCGTAGAAAATAAATCAATCCTGTACCTAATTGGCTAAAAGAAAATCTAGTTATACAATTATGGACCTAAAACCGGTCACTTACTACTTAAATTGATTTACCGTGTAAACATTGTTCTAATATGCCAGGCTTGTGAAATAATGCCATAGCGTAGCGCAATGGGAACAATTATAGCTGAAGCAGGTGTAAAGTTTAGAAGTTGCAGTTATTATTGAGGGAATTTGCTATATAATATTTTTATGTTTTCCCACAGAAAGAATACCTTCTGTTTCGTGGGTGCATTCACAAATATATAAACCCATATACAATACCAATAAAACTCATGTACATACCAGTAGCTGTCCCGGTCTATTTTAATTATTGGTAACTTTAATGTTGAATTGTCTTTTTTTATATTTACGATGGACACTATTAACTTGCCACATCGTTCTCACATAATATACCATCTGATGATGAATGAAGTAACAATTTTTAAAAGTTCTGTAATAATTTTGGCGATTGAAAAAGAGTGTCCATGGAGTTTCTTGCTCATTCTTCTCCATAGATATTTACGTTTTGGAATGAGCACCTACGGTACTTTCACAGTTTTTATGTCTTGTGACTGGGACTTAACTATTTTTGTACTAGTTTTATTTTATGTCTTTTGACAATTCATAATTGCCTGTAATTGGCCTAGTTGAAATAAATGATTTGATTTGATATGAGTACCGGAAAAAATACTTATAAGATCATACAAATATTTTTTCCAAATCAAACCTGCAGCTCGCGGCGCAATAGCCGATCGCTCGGCCACAGCACCATATTTTCACCCTAATGCCAATTAATGAAAGACTAGAAGTAGGTAAGAAGCAAGTTTAACCTAAATTAATATCTGTTAATAGGTAGCTCTTTATATGATTTGAAAGTACACTTTTCGTAAAAGAAAAAAATTCAGTTGCTTGTAATAAATGCACATCGACCGTTTAGAAAGAGATGATCGACACGTTCCGACTTTGTAGAGCGTTTTCTCTGTCGTACGAGGCATCAACCAATCCAAGCCAGCGACATACGTCACATACTGTAGTGTGTGACAGAGATGGCTCGACGATGCTAAACTAGCCAATTATCTCTTTCCGAAGGCCGATGTGCAATATTTAGTACCGGAACCTGTTTATTGTTAGTACAGTAACATGGTGTTGGTTTAACGAGGGTCATACTTTAAGTGAAGCGTTGCGTGCTCATAAAAAAAAATGACTCAAATATAAAAACCGAGTTTTGCCGATTTATGTAAATAGAAAATTTGGAACACAGCTGATTGTACATGTTTGTAATTTGCAATACGTTACAGTTGGTAACCCTTTTTCATTTATTTTCATTTGCATATTTCGAAATGGTTCATCACCTTATAGAATGAATTCAACTTTAAGATGGTTGCAATAACAAACATTTAAACTCACATACGTAGAATTGAAACAAATACTTATAGATCATATAATTTTGCAGATCTAAAAATTCGAAGACATGTTGACATCTACCAACCCGCATTGGGCCCACTCACAGAGAGGAGATCTGTGTCCCAGCAGTGGACACACAGTAGGCTGATGATGATGATATTATCTGCAATTTTCTCGAATGCATTACCACTGTGGTCGCGGGACTTACCCATTACCGTGACCCCGGTACGTAAAGGGCTAGTGAAGGACACTTTGGATTTTAGTCAGTACAAGTCTGACAGTAGGGTGGGAGGACTCATTTGATGATTTTACCACGAAAAAAAATGCATTACCACTGTTTTATTACAATCCCCTAGGTTTGTATCTTTCCCCTTATATTATCCCCTTTAGAGGTCCAAAGCCTGCCGGGGTCGCGGGACTTATGATTTACCGTGACCCCAATACGTTAGGGGCTATTGAAGGACACCGTGGATTTTAGTCAGTACGAGTCTGACAGTCCCTCCCGTTCTGCCCTGGGTGGGAGGACTCATTTAATGATTTACCACGCTAAAAAAAATGCTTTGTATCTACCTCCAGGCAGCTCCGCCATTTACATAGTTTTTGACTTCAGAAAAGTGTCAAGTTAGTATCCAACGTCGGCAAACATGTAAATCGTCACATAGAAAAGGCTATAATAACTTTTGGCTGCCAGCCTCCATGCCAAATTGTACCCAAACTAAAATCAGGTCAAGAGCACGCTAAAACGACACAGACGGTCTCGGTCGACTTATATAATATCTATTGAATATCATTTGTCTAAAGAAATGAGAGTCTCTCCTTAACCTTCATAAAACCTCGACTTTATCATCTCCTAGGTCAAATAAATTTAAGTTCACAGACTTTACAGTAGTAACACATGTTAGGACAGAAAGGATTGGATAAGAAAAGTCCCTGTTACTGACTGCTTGTATGCTTTGATTTTGATTAATTTTCTTTAATTTTCGTCAGGATCAATGACCGCATGCTTCGATAACTATCAAGTCTGTGAAGTCTCGTTTTATAATTTAATATAATTGACTCTGTAAAAGATCCTTGTGGATACATCATTTACGTGGTGGCTGCATAAGTGTATACTCTCAGCCCATCAACATAGTAAATGTCAGACACTTAAATGTAACTTCGTCCTCGGTAGTTTTTCACCGCGACAGCAGGGCAGGGGGGAGGGGGTGAACTTAATGCCATCCGCCTTTTAGAATTTATATTCATCGTAAAGTTTGCTTACAGTGTAAGCTTAATTATTACGTACTCTCGGGATTACTTTTAATTGTTTTAGCACGAAGTTATTTCTCTGGTCAATTTTTACATAGGTAAGACATGGCGTATAACCCATCATCATCATCAATCTATAATATTAAATATAAATATAATTTTTGACAGGCCTGTTGGTCTAGTGGTTAGTGACCCTGACTGCTATGCCGGAGGTTGTCGATTCCCACCCAGGACAAATGTTTGTGTGATGAGCACGATCATTTGTTCTGTGTCTGGGTGTAATTTATCTATAATATGTATGTATTTAGAAATATATAAGTATGTTTATCAGTTGTCTAGTACCCTATGTATGTATTTAGAAATATATAAGTATGTTTATCAGTTGTCTAGTACCCATAACACAAGCGGTGCTTAGCTTGGGACTAGATGACGTTGTGTGATAGTTGTGGAATATTTATTATTTATATTCCCACTGCTGGGACACAAGTCTCCTCTCTGTGAGACGTAGTTGTCACATGTCTTCAAATTTTTGATTCTAAGAACCTTTTTCTTCACGGTGTTTTCCTTCACCGTGTACCATGTAGGTACTTATGATATTGATTACTAAATTGACTAGTTCTGATATCATACTATGCCGATTCTCCCACGACACCTTACGACCATGCAATCGTGCAGTATATCGTCCATGTAATCGGGCGGTTAGCGTAGTGGCTGAGCGATTGGACTGCTGCGCTGCGTGTCGCGGGTTCGATTCCCGCACAGAGCATTATTTGTATGATCTACAAGTAGTTGCTTCCGGTCTGGGCGTTTGTGTATGTGAGTTTATATGTTTGTAAACGCACCCACGACACAGGAGAAATTCCTACTGTGGGACAACGTATAAAAAAAATATATTATATGTATATTAGGTACTATCAACGAATTTCATAAAAATCAGTGCCACATAAAAGCCGTTTCACCGCCCTACCGTGTGGGTAAGCGGTGACGCCTGAACAAAGTCTATGTTCAAGTTTAATTTGTACAATGTCTTAATCTTTTATAGCTTACGTGACAGTGCACACTAGACCTTTTTGATGAGATTCTTCAGAAAGGTCAGGAGCGTAGTGTATAAGTACCTACTCGCTTCTGGCGTATCTGTATGACTAGATGTACGAATGTGGAAGATCGTAGCAGGACGAATTCCGAGGCCCTAGCACAATTTTTCACGTTTTTGCGACGCAAAGTAAACGGGAACTTTGACGTTAATTTGGTGGAATAAAATAATTTCTCGGTCGTACACTAGCGCAATTACTTCAAATACGCTGTACGGTAAAATACGGAAAACTTGTGATGAGGCTTCAGATTTATGAACATAGTCGAGGCAAAAAGAATATGTATGGATTGTAGCAGACGGCGTTCTTTAAAGCCTTTGTCAAACAGACTGGCGTGGCGAATGCGAAGCGTGACGTTTTTATTTGTAATGTATAGAATTGTTTGAATCCAGTCACATAGAAACGCGAAAGTGATCCGATAGCGTGACAGAACTATCGGACTGACGTCTCGCTTCGGTTCGGTATCGCTTCGGAAGCGCTTCGCTTTCGCCGGTCTGTTTTACAAAGGCATAACTTCTGATTTTGGCCCTCATGGGAAAAAGTGTGAGTTTGTGTATTAAAACTAGCTGATCTCCGTCCTTCCACACCCGCTGGTCGACTCCTTTTAGTGGTAGCGTAATGTTATATAAGCTACAGTCTTCCTCAATAAATGGACTACCCAACACAAAAATATTTGTTCAATTCGAACCAGTAGTTCCTGAGATTAGCACGTTTAACCAAACAAGCAAACTCTTCAGTTTTATAATATTATATTAAGCATGTGACCCCGTGTTTGGAAATAGGCTCACCACTGGGATTTTATTGGGCAATATTAGAACTTCGGCCTTGCTGAATTCCCCATCAGTAGTTTAGGTGTTACCGGCGGGCTATAACCGCTTCAAATTCTGCGTGATAAGTGGAGATATGTTAACCCCTTCCAAATTGGGACGTAACTACATCCTTGCCTCAAATTGCTACAATAGCAGGAAATGTCGGCGTACATTTATACGTATGCAAGTGTGAAAATCGGTCGATTGTCTAATGTACTTTGTTTGAATATTAGTGATAGTGAACAGTGACCGCTGAGAAACATAGACAAAATTGTTTTGAGTACGACTGTTACGACTTGCGACTGGATTGTGTGAAATAAGTGTTTCATGATGCAAGTCGGTTCACAAGTTGGAACGTTTTTAGGGGGTGTGTGCCTGTTGAAAAGGGGTTTGAATATTTTTGAATAGAGGCTGGCCCTAGCGGCCGCCCGCCATTTTTGTATTTTTACAGAATCGCGGTGATTTAGATAAGATATTTACACAAACGAAAAAATTACATTATATTCGTCGTAAGTTTCCGGTAAGACTGAACCCTGGGGAAACAAATGTTTTGTCTTAATCTCCCTGTAGGTTTGAATTTTGTGTAAATGGTTTCTATCTAAATATAAATAATGTTTTAGTGATAGGGCCTACCTCCATAAAAAACTTTAAAAAGTAAAATCTATATTACAATTTTCCTGAATGAATGAATGAAAGCGTCCGATAATCCAGTCAGTTAATCGAGAAATCTGTCATAGCTTGCCAAAGTTAATATCCTAGGCAGGTTTCGATCAACAAAAGGTTTTACGTTTGCGACTGAAATGGATATTTCTGTTAAAACTAATGGCGAAAGACAAGGAATTCATAGAATCGTGTTAGTATGTATAGATTTCTATGAAATGAGAATGGTAATAAGGATTCATTTCAATGACTCGGATATACTTAAATGCCTACTGTGCATTGGTATACCGTCCGTTCCTACTTGCTATTTGTTTATGAGATGAAACATCCCAAATAATTCTTTTGAAGAGATAATAATTATGGTACCCAGTAGCTTGGACCCTGTTCCCGATACCGGTGGGCCACTATTATTTATATTCTTAAATGTTTTTTATTTTTGTTTTGTTTTTGTAAAAATATTTAAAAAGTAAATACTTCAAGTACCTTGTAAATAAAATACAGGAAACTTATGGTGAGGCCTCTGAACTCAGTACTTACCTAATAAATAAGTAGGTATGTTTTATTTATAAGATTTCTTGTTGTCTACAAATAATCTGACATTTAATTACAGCGTGTAGCGACAGAACAAGCAATCAAGCGCGTTCCGCCTTTGTTCCAAAATTAAATAGAAACCTACTCGTTTGTTGAGAATTAGACCAATTATACTAGCACTCCGCCCGCGATTTAGTCGGCGCGAATTTTGGACTTTTTCTCTCTGAATTTCAACTTCCGGCCACCCTCTTTTTGGGATACTTTTGGAAAATCGAAATAGGTACGTACTGTGTCGCTTCATTTGATTTTAGGTTTTCAAAATTAAGTCCAATAACCCATCCACAACCCTTTGGGATCATCTGAAACCAGTACTTAATTGTGTAGTCGCTGTCTTTCTGACACCCCCAACCAATTGGTAATACAGCATCCCTTGGTAAGACTGATCGCCAGATGTCCAATTCACTATGAATCAATTGTGAAAGGGTAGCTAGGACAAACGGTTTTACGCGCTTTCCGAGGCAAGAAGGACACTCGGTATGAATTTCATACCGAGTGTCCTTCTTCTTCTTCTAGAGTAGTAGAGGAGCAATCCAAATGGATTGGACCTCTCAACATGGCTATGAAGATAGTCCCACGAACACGTGGTTAATTAATAACAGCGAGACCTCCTGGAAGTGGGGACATGTCTTGCCCGTTAGTAGGCTGAAGCAGGTAGACGAAATCAGCATCTATTTTATGGCTGTATGGACAACAAACATACCTAAACCTAGTAACCGGTACCGCGATTGACATAACAGAGAATTCGTCGTGTATTTTCGAATTAAAAATATAAATAAATAAATAAATAAATATTCCACAACTATCACACCACGCCATCTAGTCCCAAGCTAAGCAGAGCTTGTGTTATGGGTACTAGACAACTGATAAACATACTTATATATTTCTAAATACATACATATTATAGATAAATAACACCCAGACACAGAACAAATGATCGTGCTCATCACACAAACATTTGTCCTGGGTGGGAATCGAACCCACGACCTCCGGCATAGCAGTCAGGGTCACTAACCACTAGACCAACAGGCCAGTCAAATTTCCACAGATACGGATCAAAGGAATCAACTGCCTTCGCATTTCTTTTGATAGTTTATTATTTATTTTCGTTCGTCGAATATTTTTGGTCTATAAACCTAGACTAATAAAATACATGTCTAGAAAAGAGTTTAGGTACCTTTTAGTCGGCCTAAGTCAGTTTTTATGTGAGTGACCGCGTTTTTTGCGATCGATTGTGATGTGATTTTTATTATGATTTAGATGATTTGTTCTAAAGGTTTGTGATAATATATTATATTCAACTTAAATATAACATTTTTTTTTCTTTTTTTATCGTGGCAATATCATCAAATGAGTCCTCCCACCCAGGGAGGGACTGTCAGACTTGACTGACTAACATCCACGGTGTCCTTCAATAGCCCTTTACGTACCGGGGTCACGGTAATTCGTGAGTCCGGGCGGGACTCACGAATTACCGTCTACAGGGGGCCCCGTCACTATGCTGACACTCCTTGAGGCGCGCGTGGAACACAACGCGCCGTTGACCCGGGCATGGTCCATGGTCGAACAGCGAATCGCTCAACTTAAATATAACTAGGAAATCTTGAAGTTAGGTCTGGTCGTTAAAATTGAGAAATGTAGGCGGATTGATAGTACTTTTTTGTCTACAAAAAACATGGTTGTCTAGGAAAATTAGACGTGAGCTGTTTCTAGAAGTCTAAACATGTCACGTTTATGACAGGTCAAAGTTCGTACTAATCAAACAAGTGCGTCATAAAGACGCCATTTTCTTTTTCTTGTGTCAAGTAGGCACATTTTCGTGTTGAAGGTTTTTTTGTACAGCGAATTTTATTTAACGACTCATTAATAAAATTGCTTTGTCTGGAGTTCTTTTTTGTTAGATATTTACTTCACTCTTGTTTTGTTGTCGGTAATAAAGTGGAACAAACCCTCTTGTGTACCTGACTTTCAATAACGTTTTATTTTTCTTTAAATTGCTGGCACTAAACACAACTAAGACACTATCTTGAAACTAAAGTATACTGTAAAGCCTTTGTCAAACAGACAGGCGAGTCCGAAGCGATACGAGACGTCAGCCCAATAGTTCGGTCACGCTATCGGGTCGTTTTTGCTTTTCTATGTGGCTGGATTCAAACAATTCCATACATTACAAATCCATACATCTATACTATAATAAATCTGTAGAAGGGTCAATTCTGTACATTGAAGATATTGAAAAAATAAATAGCGGGGGGTGTTGCTGGATCGATACCAAACCCAAATATATGATTAAAAAAATTTTTGTCTGTCTGTCTGTCTGTCTGTCTGTCTGTCTGTCTGTTTGTGCAGGCATCACGTGAAAACTAACGGTTCGATTTCGATGAAACTTGGTATAATTATTCCTTATTATCCTGGGCATAACATAGGATACTTTTTAACCGACTTCAAAATAAGGAGGAGGTTATCAATTCGACTGTATTTTTTTTTTTAATTTTGTTACCGCATAACGACCGACTGGGTGAACCGATTTTCATGATTCTTTTTTTGTTTGAAAGCTGGTGCTTCCCGTGTGGTCCCATTGTCACCAAATCAGGATCTGATGATTGGATCTTGGAGAAATCGAGGGCAACCCTCAAATTTTATAGGCCCACGCATCGTTTTTCGTAAATCTTATGAAGTAATTCAAGTACTTGCGTTTGGTAATCATCATCTTATGTAGCTGAGCTGATGATGGAAGGTACAACTCCTTAACAGTAAGGAGTAGGCATTGACTGATTCATTATTCGCATATCTCCGGAACTACACATCCGATTTAAATAATTCTTTTTTTTTGTGCTAGGTATCGTTCCACTTAGGGAATACTGAAAGTTTCATCAAAATCGGTTCAGTAGTTTTTGAGATAGGGAATTTTATTAGCTTATTGTGTACATGAGGGATGTCATTACCAGTGCTACGGATTATATTATATGTATTTGGCAAGAATTTGGGTTGAATATTTAAACTAAAAAGAGAAAATAAAAAACTTTTTCAAAAAAAAATGTAACCGCCTTCAAAAAGAACCACAAAAAAGGGTAAAATAATCAACGAAATAACTTTTATTTCGGAAGTCGATGGCTTTGTTATTTTTTATTTCATTGTTTATTTTTTGCCACCGACTTCCGAAATAAATGATTTTTTAAACGAACGAAATATTTTTTTCAAAAGTTTTTTGTTATCCTGGAAAAATACGTAGAAAAAAAAAATCTAATTTTTCAGTTTTATTCATATTTATATTCATAGACGTTGTTCTGTAGAACCGCGAACACACGTTGCATTACCCGCAGTGGATTCAGCGCCGTAAGATTTATAAGATGTCATTGTCATAGTTACTCAAAATGGAGAAATAAACCATCCACGCGAAGAGCGACATCCGCGCGGACGGAGTCGCGGGTGGAAGCTAGTTACAAATAAAAACGTTACGCTTCGCATTCGCCATGACTTGTCTGTTTGACAAAAGCTTAAAATAATAATTTGTGACTTTTTAAATAGGTATCTAATTAGGTCTTTTTTTATTCGGGACATTTCTTGGCGACAAATACTACTGGAAATGTTCTAACTAACGGTATCAATAACTTGAAGAAAACATGTCATCGTGCCTCTCACTTTTACCTTTATAAATGATATAAAATAATTCGTTCAAAAGTCGGTTTAAAGCTTGTTCCTTGTTAATGAAGCACAAAAACAAGCGGCCGTTATAGTAATTAATATCAAAATCTCAAAATAATCAACTTATTAAGCTGACGGTACGCCTTTTCAGTAAAAGTCGGCAACTTTCCTTTCGTAATAAGTTCTCAGCTTTATTAAGTGGTACGTACCTATTGAAAGAAATGATTGATCGATGTTTTGAAGTTGATTGAGATGCTCGTCTGCCAATGCCTTAATAGGTTTAACGTAGCGCAACAAATATTATCTAATGTTACTGATTTTGTGGCTATTTGAGTTTGTGGTTGAATATTTATGATCTTTGCCCTGTTTTCTTTGTATCGAGAACAATAGCAGGCTGTCATGTCTGTTTCTTTTTTCTATTAGATTTTTATGACTCTTGTACTAAAATTAAATTATAAGAGTGTTGATTGCTCCTGTAAACGAGCTTTTTCCACTGGTCTACCTATCCTTGTACCTGGCTCCAGTCTTGTCTATCTATCTAGTGTTTATGCGAAGCACCGTTCAGTGGTTTCGTTCAGCTCATCCTGTGATCTTCGACTAGGTTTGTTTGCATGTCGTCATCTGCCTACACAAATCTGTGTGTCACCAAGATGATTGCGTATTCCGATTCCGTCTGTTTTCCCCAAAAACCGGTAACAAAAAAAAAGGAAAAGAAAACATATGTGTCAAGTTCTGAATCTTATTTTTTACGTCGGTTAAAGAGTATTTCACAAAGATGAGATACAGGTCAGACGTTTGCACCTGAATTAAACACACAACGCAGTGGAGATGGCGGAGTTTTGGACCAATCTATATATAAAAAAGTTATGTTGGTTTGTGTACGCTTCAAAACCTCAAAGTTCTGCACCGGTTGAGCTGAAATTTTACGATGATATATAATCCGCATCAAGGATTGTTTTTATCTATTTTTTGCATCACTCACATATCTTCTCAACCATTCAATCACAATGTGCCACCGCAAAGCGTGGCAGGGTACAGCTTTTTTATCGTGGTAAAATCATCAAATGAGTCCTCCCACCCAGGGCAGGGCGGGAGGGACTGTCAGACTTGTACTGACTAAAATCCACGGTGTCCTTCAATAGCCCTTTACGTTTCGTGGTCACGGTAATTCGTACAGACCCGCGATCACGAAGAAGAAGAAGACCTGAATTAAATTTAAAATTACTTTGATGAAAAAAATAATTAATTTACTGCTTATTTCATTGTACAGCAACCTACTTATTTATCAATTGCGGTCTCTCTCTAACTTATTTATGTCAAAAATATATCATGGAAAACCTCAGTATACATTTCATCGTCTCTTCATTAGTATATTACTCACAATTCTAGTTGAGTGGAATGTCAAGCTTCATTAGTGCGCCTCTTCGCAATAAACGTGGGCTTAAGTTTAGTTGGTGTTTATTTAGATATAGCCCAAGTGCCTTCCAATTAGTGTTCCACCATATTCCATAATACCGTAATAAAATGCATAATTATTTCGCTAAAATAATGAATGAGTGAGTTTTTTATGCGTATAGTTGGAGCAAAGTGGGTGTTGTTCTGTGATTAAAGACCTAAATAATGATCTGAAAGTCAAAATCGAGTTGAGTCTAACTTTTTTTTTTATCGTGGTAAAATCATCAAATAAGTCCTCCTACCCAAGGTAGGGCGGGAGGGACTGTCAAACTCTTACTGACTTAAATCCGCGGTGTCCTACAATAGCTTTTTACGTTCCGGGGTCACGATAATTCGTAAGTCCCGCGTTTTTCATAATGACTGTGGGCACATTTCCATAGAAACCATTTAGATGAAGCTTACGGCAAGTCCGCAAGACGCTGTAATTGACCGAAAACGTTTAAAAGAGCCCTCGCACTAAGCACCAAGAAAATTATTGTTTTTTTCTGAGACTACAGTGTACAAGGATTTATATTTTCTCATCATTTGACTCCCAATTCTTAATAAGACCTTTCTGTTTATTTTACACGTACAAGATTTGTACTTACAAACACAAAATCTTACTCGGTTGTTTACTTTCCTAGATTGATAAATTGTAACTTCTCTTCGATTCAGTGTCTGGTTCAATGAATGAATTAGAGGTTATCTTGAGGATTTGAGCTGATGTTTATCAGCTCAAATCGGAATCTATCTTCAATCTAAAATATTTTATTACTTGTATTTGTCAAGAAAGGCAATTAGATTTTAATTGTTTTATATTTCGATGCATGAACGTGGAAGAGGAATCCTAGCAGATGTTCGTTTGTAGATTCTGCATCATGTAAAAAGGCGTGACTTTATTGCATAAATGCATGGTTTTTGTTTGGTTAGCCTTTCAAAATCAATATTTCTCGGTCTACTTTCGATTTCCGATTCACAATTTTAGCTAACGGCTGAAATTGTGTTTCAAAGAAATAGAACGTAAGGTGCATTCACCTTGCATACTTAATATTTCATTTCATTGGTTTCTAGCTATTCGGAGTACCTACCTACTAAGTTATGCATCACCTGGTACTAGTAACAAAATAAACTTGCACAAGTTTAAATTTTTGAATGCAAATGTACTAGAAGTGTCTCGCAGATTTATGTTACACGTTTATTCCGTAAATGCTGCTTACTCAAGACGGTTTTCCCTCGACATGCACGCCTCAAAAACTGCAACTCCTCCTTAAGTACTCCTATAATAGTCTGCGTCATAAAGTAGGAGATTATTCACGTTGCATTCTATTTTATCCTATTTTAAATTATCGTATTTTAAATTTTAATCTATACGTATAATAAATCTGTAGAGAAGCCAATTCTGTACATGAAATATATTTAAAAAATAACTATCAAGGGGTGATTGGGGATCGCTACTGATGCCAAAAATGCAATCAGTAAATTTTTTGTCTGTCTGTCTGTCTGTATGTTCGTTATAGAAACAAAAAGTACTCGACGGATTTTAACGAAATTTGGCACGATTATTCATTACTCCTGGGCAGGTTATAGTGTACTTTTCATTACGCTATGATCAATAGGAGCAGAGCAGTGAAGGGAAATATTGGGAAAACGGGAGAAGTTACTCCATTTTTAAGCTTCTGTCGTGAGTGCAGCCTTAATGGTTAAAGCTATATAGAAATCATGTATGACAGAAATGTTCTCCTTAAAATTATATAAAAATATTCCTTGACAGCATATGTCTATCTTTTATGGTTGACTCACAATAACACGTGAAACCACGCGGGCGAAGCCGCTGGCAAAAGCTAGTATTACATAAAAGCAAAAGTGAGCTTGATTTGTACACTTTTCGATTATACAACTGTACAATTTTGATGAGCTTCAGTAAAGAGATAGATGGAACTCTAAAGATGGATATAGGCTAGTTTTTTGCATAACAATAAGAGGAAAAATATTAGTGCAGCGATCGGACTCGGGGTAAAAGCTAATGTTGGAATATTAAATTTTTAGTCTAGAATACTACAGAAATTGCTGATTGTAAAAAAATGCGAGTGCCCTCGTAAGGCAAAGTTTCCGTCTCAAGGTGACCACTTGTAGAACTTTTTGAATAGCAGCTTTATGTAGGCTTTCTTTTTTTTCTGTTGGATCATGGTCGTCAATGTCAAAAGGTTTTCGTGTTTAACGGGGATTCTTTTTGTGCGCATGTACGAGTACGATAAAAAGCCCTAATAATATAAGGTGTGAATCGTAGTTAAATGCACTCAAACATTAGTATCCCGGTGGATGTATTGATTGCTAGATCATGGCGTTATTTATAAAGTTTTTATTTTTTATAATTTAAATCATTTTTTTGAAGTGTATTCATTTACGATGTAGATGATGAATTGATGATGTATGTAAAGTACATACATTAAAAAAAGTTTGTGTCCACTATTTTCTAAGCCATTTCTTAGCTTTTAGCGTGGGCTCTGAGCGCGGCGACCGAATCAAGTAATTCCGTAACGAAAATACCTAGAGAAACTACAAAAACGACGTTAGACGATTACTCAAAAGTTGGTTTTATTTTATACATTTATTGGCCCAGTAGGTTAAATGCCTTTTTGGTCTAATGGTTGCAAGCGCCACTGCTGAGCATGAGCCAAAGTTCCCAGAATCCCAGGTTCAATCACCGTGTTGTTATTGGGTTTTCTTTCAGTGGCAGCCACGGTCACGATATTTACTCGGTTTATAGCAATAAGTTCGCCTCCTATGACATAGATAACGAACATAATATAATGTGGGTGTACTATTAGGTACGACACTGCCTTTTTTATTTTTTTTTATCGTGGTAAAATCATCAAATGAGTCCTCCCACCCAGGGCAGAGCGGGAGGGACTGTCAGACTCGTACTGACTAAAATCCACGGTGTCCTTCAATAGCCCTTTACGTTCCGGGGTCACGGTAATTCGTACAGTCCCGCGAATCCGGCAGGCTTTGGCCCTCTAGAGGCGGAGGGTCCCCGTCACTTTGCTGACACTCTTTGGTACAACACTGCCTAATAGTAAACTTTAACCTTTTGAGGATCAATATTCCGAAAGGTGTAATAATAGGCACTACTTGTTATTGGTCGAAAGTGTGGTGTTGTTCGAAATTGTGCTATTTTTGTTTTGTTATTTTTCTATTCCTTTATTGAACCCAATTCGATTTGAGGTCCTAAAATATTGTTTATTATTGAGGTGAAAATTGAATAATAAAAGACTCAAATTATAATTTTATTCACAGAAGGAAACACAATTAAAGTTGTTTACGGTCGCGGCGTAGATACTCGTTGAGGAAAATTAATTTTCCCTTAAGCTTTTACGAGACTTTTGAAAGATTAGGTTCATCTAGTGAACAAATGGATTGGATTTTGAAAAATGGCGATAAAAATAAATAATTTGTTACTAGGCAATTTTTTTTGCTTTTCCAACTTTTTCGTGAGCGTAGGATCTCATAGTACATTATAGACCTCTAATCTCACCTCTCAAAATCTAAGAGATCCTACGCTCGTTTGATATTATATCTATATACAGGGTGTTCCAAAACTCAACGTCAAGCCGAAACGGGGTGACAGGATTGATCATAACCATCACGAGAAAAATCTGAAAAAAAATCTATCCCATGCAGTTTGAAAATTATGGGCATTTTAAGAAAAACCTAGAAATTTGATCAAACTGTACCATTTTTCGGTTATTGTGGTTATTCTTTTTTATTTTTGTTCATTTGAACTTTGGAAACGTAATCCTAAATAACATTTCTAGAATCTCAATAAAAAATAATGACACAATTGCCTCAAGTTTCCGAGAATTGAGACTATTTGTAAAACTACGAATTTAAAATTTTCAAGATTCGTCGACTTTGACAGGCCCTCCTATAAAAAAAATGTACTAGAGTGCCTTGGCAAGTGGCATTAAAAGTTGGCGCATTTAATCAGAATTCTAAAATGGTACAATACTTGTTAGTTCCATACAATAGAAAAGAGTAAAAAAATTAAAACCTCAAGTATCCCGATTTTTGCTATCACATTTTACTCAGTTAAAATGTTTTTAATTCGCACAAGCTCTAGGTAGGTTCTTAATTTTAAGACAAAATTATGAGAGAGATGGATAATGGGTATGTTTGCCATGAGTGAGCGAGACAGATAGTGACGCCACTTTTATCAAAGTGAAAAAAAGTTAGTAAAATTTGTAAAATAATTAGGTTTGTTGGAATAAAAGTCAGATGGAGAAATAACATTTTTTATTACAATAAATGTTCAAATTGTTTACCATCAGCCTCAATACAAGCCCTACATCTTCTTAAAAAAGATCTACTTATAAGTCGGGCATATCTTCGAGAGTTGATCGCCTCAGCTGCTTGAGAAATGCGTTCACGCAGGTCGGCTACGTTCTCAATGGGCTTTGAGTAAACTTTTTCTTTGAGAACTCCCCAATAGAAAAAATCCAGGGGATTTAAATCTGGTGAACGGGCGGGCCACGAGATAGTGCCTGAACGTCCAATCCACCTTCCCGGATATTCCTGGTCAAGGAAATCTCTTACTTGCACTGCGAAATGCGCTGGGCAGCCATCTTGTTGAAACCACATGTCGCGAAGATCTGCTAGTGGTACGTCCTCTAACAGGGTTGGTAAATCTTCTCTTAAAAAATGTAGGTAATTAGTTCCATTCAAGTTCTCAGGCAGTTCAATAGGCCCAATAATTTTACCGTTTAAAATTCCGGTCCACAGGTTTACTTTAAAACGATACTGGGATCTATCTTCTCGCATTAAATGTGGATTCTCCACATGCCACTCGTGATAATTGTGCAAGTTCATGTAACCATCTTTTTTAAATGTCGATTCATCGGACCAGAGAATTTTTTGGATGAATTGGGGATTCTCATTATGCCTCTGTAGCATTGTTCTACAAAAAGAAATCCTTTCCTGATAATCTCGAGGTAGAAGACTTTGAACTCGTTGTACGTGAAACGGATGCATTTCGTTTCTTTGTAAAATACGATGAGCAGTGCTTTTGGGTATTCCCGTTCTTTCTTCAATTCCACGTACGGAAATACTTCGGTCACCTGCGACCTCTTGCAATACTTCTTCCTGGAAAGGAAACACAGGTCTACCTCCAGCCTGTATTTGATTCGGGAAATGGCCGCCCTCTGTGAGTGAACGGTGCACATTAACAAACACTCGGTGATCCGGGTAGCGCTCTAAATTTGGATATCTTTCACGATAAAGTCTAGCGGCGGCACTTGCGTTGCATCTGCATTCCCCATAAATGAGGTGCATGTTCGCATATTCTTGTGAAGTGTAGCGCGTAGGCATGGTAGATAAAAAGGATGCCAACACAAAAGTCCAGAGAGAAGCCAAAGTTGCCGGTATGTTATCAACAAGTCCAATTTACAAAGATTCAAGTCCAAAAAGAGAAGCCAAAGTTGTCAGTACTAAATCAACACAAGCGAATACGAACGTGCGCAGTAGACGAATGAGCGAAACGTACTAACTGGTTGGTGTCGGACTGGTAGCGTAGCCATTTGCTTGGCTGAAACTAGTGCGAATGAAACAGATAGATGCCATAGCATCTATCTGTTTCATTCGCACTCGTTTAAACGACGCATCTCCGTCTCAATGCGTGGCGTCACTATCTGTCTCGCTCACTCATGGCAAACATACCCATTATCCATCTCTCTCATAATTTTGTCTTAAAATTAAGAACCTACCTAGAGCTTGTGCGAATTAAAAACATTTTAACTGAGTAAAATGTGATAGCAAAAATCGGGTTACTTGAGGTTTTAATTTTTTTACTCTTTCCTATTGTATGGAACTAACAAGTATTGTACCATTTTAGAATTCAGATTAAATGCGCCAACTTTTAATGCCACTTGCCAAGGCACTCTAGTACATTTTTTTTATAGGAGGGCCTGTCAAAGTCGACGAATCTTGAAAATTTTAAATTCGTAGTTTTACAAATAGTCTCAATTCTCGGAAACTTGAGGCAATTGTGTCATTATTTTTTATTGAGATTCTAGAAATGTTATTTAGGATTACGTTTCCAAAGTTCAAATGAACAAAAATAAAAAAGAATAACCACAATAACCGAAAAATGGTACAGTTTGATCAAATTTCTAGGTTTTTCTTAAAATGCCCATAATTTTCAAACTGCATGGGATAGATTTTTTTTCAGATTTTTCTCGTGATGGTTATGATCAATCCTGTCACCCCGTTTCGGCTTGACGTTGAGTTTTGGGACACCCTGTATATAAAAGGAGAACTGACTGACTGACATATCAACGTACAGCCGAAACTACTAGGGCTAGGAATGTGAAATTTTGCACACGGCTTCCTATTATAATGTAGGGGAGCACTAAGAAGGGGTTTTTGGAAATTTAACCTTTAAGGGGGTGAAAAGGGGGAATTAGGAAAGTACGTAACCCACGCGGACGAAGTCGCGGGAAAAGTGCTAGTTGAAAAGTCCGGGATTCCTCGCGATGTTTACCTTCACTGAAAAATAGACATAGAAAGTAGTTATGACTTTAAACATATTAATACTTATCCGGGTTTCAAAACACAACCGCATACATCAGAGGCGGTTTTTCCGACTAAGGTCCCTGAACTAAAGTAGCTAAGTTAGTACGTAGTTAATTTAAGGAAGGTGTTTGTGTTTTATTCCAGAGATTATCCCGGCGCCAACGCTCTGAAACCTTCCTCAGATGAAACAATTATGTTAATATCTACTTACTAATTGCTCCACCGTTCTACTTCATCCATGATGAAGACTACTAAAAATTTATCTACCAACAAAATGGTACACAATTGCTTAGACTATTTAATTTCCATTACTATGCTAATGTAAGTCTGTGGTGTAATAATTTAGCGAAGAAAATTGAATAAAGTTTTTTTATACCGCGTCTTGTTTTATTATTTAAGAAAAAAATACACAGTTGTCTTTAAATTAGGGTTCTCCGAAGCTCCCATCCTCGCCTAGATTCAATTTCAGTAATTGTAGGTAGATAAAGTCGTTACGCGCAGACAGAGCCCTGAAAGTTTGAGAAATAGTCTCAAGGGGTATCGCATTACCAAGTTAATAGGTAGTGGCAGACGCTCCATGTAAAATACTAGTTTACAGTTGTACCAATGTGGTTGGACTTGAAGGCGACACCAACATAGCACAAAAAGGCTTGGTCGATGATGATGGTAAGCAGAAATAATGAAAGAAAGAAAGCTAAACAACATTAACAAAGAAGGAAAGTATTTAAAAAGAGAACTTACAACTAAACATTAAATATTGTGTGACTCACGGCTACGCCAAATAGGCCCAGTTCAGCAGATGTTGATGTAATGTTAATAAGTATTTAGTTAACTCTAGGTGTGTGTTCCATAATGCCTTTATTCTGCGAGTTCTAAATCCTCCTGCCAATGGTAGTATCCTCATCTCAGATGTTTGCGATATATATATTTTTTGCTAAACTTTGCCCCACACTAAGAATTTCTTTCTGTATCGTGGGTGCGTTTACAAACATAGAAACTCACATTATACACAATCAGCATCCACCGGAACAACTACTTGCAGATCATACAAATATATGTTCCGCGCGGGGATCGAACCCGCCACACGCTGCGCAGCAGTCGATCGCTCAGCCGCTGCGCCAACGGTGGCGTCAAAATAAATATACTTCTAGGAGATTGTAATTAATATTTACTAGAATTGTTGTTTTACTTAGTTGCGTTACTTAGGCTTAAAATGACGTCCTCATGGCGCTTGCGATACGTTAGTGTTGTGTATGTCCCCATTATACCTCGCGTCCCCGTCTTATACACTGTTCCCCTACTTCTTCTTCTTCTTCTTATCGTATGGTTGATGAACAACCTGGTGTCAGAGTTTAAACCGCCCGTAGGCCTCTGACATGGCTTCACACACCGTTGAAAAATCTCTCAAGGTGTGCTGGTTTCCTCACGATGTTTTCCTTCACCGTTTTTAGCAAGTGATAATTAATTTATAATACGCACATGAATTCTAAAAGACATTGGTGCGTGCCGGGGTTCGAACCTGCAACCTTTGACTTGGCAGTCCAACGGTCGTACCACTCGGCTATCACTGCTTTTTTTTGTTCCCCTACTAAGGAGACTTTTATAAAGATTACCGTGGAATAATTTTTGACTTCCACACGCGAAGTTGCGAATGAAAAGCTAGTTATGCATAAATAACAAATTTCAATTTAATTATACACATCAACAACCTCAGAATAATGAAATACAAATTATTTCAGCTCACTGTAATAAAATGTTATTTAATAAATCACTGTTTGGACAGCATTATTCAGTGCTTCGTTTGGATCGTAAATAGCAATGAATTATACGGTATATGCACAAAGCCATTTCAATTATTATCTCTGTTTAAAAACCTAACTTGGCGAGATTAATTATAATGTTTATAATATTAGAATTAAATTAGTAATTTCAGTTTATTTAATAGATACAACATTTTATTGGTTACATTGATTCATTTTGTAATCAAAATTGATTTATGTTAATCGAACAGGGTAGAGTAATGATAATAATAGTAATCATCTTTTTTAAAAGTAAACTGTTAAATTAACATTATACTACGCACCTACTCATTGAATCTCTGCTTATATGTTCAGTTCTATGAAAACAGACGCAATATTATGTAGTATCTAAATATATTAGATCCATTTCACAGAGCAACTCAACCAAATAATAATACCCAATATATTTTCGATAACATATCAAATTTGAAGTAAGTATTATTTTTCATACTTAACAATTTATTCAGCTTATTGTGAAACCTTCAATATTTCTGGCAAGTTGTTACACAACCAATAAAGTTGTTTTGTAGTAAAATCGATAACTAACGTAAATATTTGAAGGTATATACGTCACATACACCACGTAGAAGGTCTCACGTAGCTACATAAGAACTTGTACGCACATAAACATTATATATAATAGGTGTACCTTTTCCAGAATGTACAAACGTCAAAAAATCGGATACATTACGCCGGATTGGATTATTTGAAAGTGATCTATCACGAATCACAGAAATCTTAGTAAGTACTAGCGTAGGTATCTAACCGTAGGCGCTACTCAAATTGAATCGCCTGTAAACCTACTGTAATGTGACGTCAGATCATTTTAATGGATGCCTATTTGTAAGTATTACCTACGATCAAGTTAACTCCTCTATAAAACGCCGACGACACGGCGACGGTGACCGAAAATTAAGTTACCCTTCATTACCCTCTAGCTGGGGGTCATTAAATAATGAAACATATTTGACTTACTATTATTATTATTTCCCTATGGTAATTTGAACGCTTATTCAAACGGTATCCGTCATTAACGAATCATTAAAAAAATACGAAACGTCATGATGGACACAGTAATTGCATTATGAAATCGAGTATTTTCACAAATCCGTCATCTACGATTGGCGACACAATTTGTGTTCTGACGTAAGTTTTTTTATTTTTTTTTATTTTTATTGTGGTAAAATCATCAAATGAGACGTCTTTTTTCACGACTATGCTCTGTGCGATTACCGTCATTTAAAAATATATTGTAAAACTAATATTTGCAAAAATACGTTTTACCAAACGCCCTCATATGAATGAGCTCTTATCTTTCATCTAAAAGTATTACACAATAACATAGACACCGCTACAAAGGAATTATCATAATGTGGTTTCATTAAAATAAATTCGAGACGGGAC
Organism: Agrotis puta; assembly: GCA_943136025.2. Classification (NCBI taxonomy): domain Eukaryota; kingdom Metazoa; phylum Arthropoda; class Insecta; order Lepidoptera; family Noctuidae; genus Agrotis; species Agrotis puta. Next base: position 6,510,674 of record OW964168.2, read on the forward strand.
GAGACGCAATTGAAATGAAAAAGTTTTCCCAATTCTTTGGGAATATTTCAGTAATATATTATTGGTATTAGATTTTCGTAGGTTGTATTCATATAGACTTGATCTCCAAGGACACATGTTTCAGAATTCTGTTTTTAGGTACTTTATTTTTAAGATTTAAGAGACATCTGTTTCTTCTTTTAGTAGGTACTTATCTGAAGATTTATATTGACTTGATTTAAAGTCAGCTTTATTTCATTTTATTTTTATTTATATATCGGTAGCCAATTCCTTTTCAGGTATACAGAAAAAGTTAATCAATCAGTTACTCATGTCAGTTCGTGTGATATTTGATTGAACTGGTAAATGATTGACGCTAAAAGGCCAGTTATTATCGCCCCGCTAATGCCGCTTATGTCTAAAATTAGTTGAAACTATAACCTATACCTAACTGAAGAATATTTTTATTTGGTTTCAGTTTGAAAGAACTATTCTAATTAGGTCGAGTTTAGTACATTCACTCACTTCGCTCACTTACTCAACAATGTCTATCTTTTGCAATGATAAAAAAGTCTATTTGTGCGGCGATGTCATTCCACCGTGTATTTTAGAAATACCAACATTTTACTTGTTTACTCTGAGTTCGTAAACTAGAATGATTTTAATGGATCTGAAAATTCAACATAGCTCGTGTACGAGTATATACACAGCAGTTTTAACATGCAATATCATAACATTTTATTTCGAAACGATATTCTTTGCTTAACTGAGCGAAAATATAAAATATTTTATTCAATTTCATTTTCAGCCCGGTTTAAATGTTGGCTCTTTACTCGTTTAATAGCTTCACCGTTCTCGACATTCCTTGTGTCCAATAAGCGACTCTTTTTTTGTAGCAATCTGAAGCAAGTGGGCTTTCTCGAAGTAATTTTTCCTGGCTTAGTTTCACCGACATGACATTTTGTTGGTCCCTCTAGTATTGGCTCTTTACTGAAGTATAGTGAAGGAGCAGGAAATATATAAAATAGCCAAATGAATTCGTTTGGTTGTCTACAATAATTGTGTTTTTTAATACTTCATCAATGTTTGGTTACAATTAACTTCCAAATGTAAATGTTCCATGGCTCCAAGTTGTTAGAATTATATTAAAGCGATTGTATAACAAGAAAAAATACCGAATATAATTATAAATATATTTGTGTAAGTTATAATTTGAGAATATACCTATAAAAATGTGTTTAGTGGCTCTTCAACATTTTATATACTCGTAACAAGAAAAGTGAATAATATTGAGCTTCTTAAAATGAATCTTCATATACCTAATATCCTCCAAGTACAATTTTGTAATGTATGGAATTGAGTAGTGGGCAACTCACTGTCCTACCATGGACCATGTCCGGGTCGACGCCGCCTTGTGTTCCACGCGCGCCTCAAAGGGTGTCAGCAAAATGACGGGGCCGCTCTCTAGAGGGCCAAAGCCTGCCGGGGTCGCGGGACTCACGAATTACCGTAACCCCGGATCGTAAAGGGCTATTGAAGGACAACGTGGATTTTAGTCAGTACGAGTCTGACAGTCCCTCCCGCTCTTCCCTGGGTGGGAAGACACATTTGATGATTTTACCATGTTAAAAAAAAGTACTATTTTTAACTGAAGCCTACACTGATCCACCGTTTACATTTTGGCTGGTAATTGAGAAATAACTCAGAATAAAACATGCCGAATGTAAAGTTAATAGCTAATTAGCCCCTCGGAACGTCCGTACAACTTTACAGCTGTTTTATTTATTCTGTAAAAGTTTACGTTGTATACGAACAAGAGTCACGCTCGTACGTAAATATTATTTTAAGGTAATTTGCGCCTCATTTGCACTAAACTATTTTAAACCTGTTTAGTCATACCGTTACATAGTTCTGATGTAGTAAATCATTAAATGATTTGTTCTTATATACATGTCCGCTTTGTGCTCGGAGATTTTCGACAAAATTTGGATTTGTAGAACACTGTAAGGGCAGCATATCGAAGCTCTCAACCACTCTAAAAAGCCACCGATTGCAGTCGCTGGGGTCGAAATCAGCAAGATGGCATCATCATCATCATTATTAAATGGATAGCATGCATTTATCTATGTTAATACTAGCTTTTGCCCGCGACTTCGTTCGCGTGGAATAGTGACTTCCGGAAGTTTTTTTTTTTGTAATAAATACTATCCTATGTCTTTTCTCAAGTTTCAAACTACGTCTGTACCAAATTTCACACAAATCGGTTCAGTAGTTTAGGCGTGAAGAAAAGACAGACAGACAGACAGACAGAGTTACTTTCGCATTTATAATATTAGTTTAGATTTAGATTTAGATTTAGATAGTTTAGATTTAGATTTAGATGTTTGCATCTAAGGCTTGATTCAGATAGTGGTAGGTTTGGACATAGCTCGTATTGTTAAAAGTTTCCTTCTCAGGTTTCATAGCCAAACACGTAAACACGTCTTTTAAATATTTCCTTTATGTTAATTTATATTTAACAATGTACTAAGTTAGTGTAAAAGTTAATCACCGACTACTCACTTATTTTATATTATAGATTAATTATTCACAGTTTTCTGTATTATCTTCCTTATTACTTTGCACTAGTTTATTTTTAAAATCGTCGTAAGTATGAGGTCTCTCACCATGAGTAGAGTGGAAGGGACTGTCGGACTCGTACTGATTAAAATCTACCGTGTTCCTTCAATTGCCCTTTTCAATCCAGGGTCGCGGGTAACTGTGTACACAGTCCCGCGACCCTGGCATAGTAAACGAGTAGTACCGTGGGTAAATTAAAATTTCCTGTGGTACTACTACATCGCTTGGTAGTACCACGGGTAATTTTTTTTTCCATGGTACTATTGTTAGTAATACGGGCAATAAACGAAAAGAATTGCATGCATTTATTATAGAAGGAATAGTAAAGAAGTTGTTTAGATCTTTTAGTTTTATTTATTTTCTTATGTAGTCCTCGCGAAGTGGAAACTGTTTGTAGATTCAGTACGAGTACGGTTTCAACGTGATTGTTTAGTGAGATTCATTTTATCAAAAATGTTTCTTCCATTCGCTGTTTCAGTTGAATTTTAAAGTTTTTCTTATGTTCACTTGGTTCCCGAATATTCCTTGCTGATAAATGTGAAAGTTGGTGAAGATGAATAATTTTGTGTTTGTTAATATTTAACGCTAAAACTACTGAATTAATTTGAAGGCTCACTTAGTTTATAACCTTTTCCATCTCTGTATTTGACTGAAAAAATCTAATGAATCCGTCAGTTAGATTATCAAAAAATAATTGAAACGTATTTTTTCTTTTGTTACGTAAACCAAAATTGACGAAAATATAAATAAAATAAATAAATATCCCACAACTATCACACAACGCCATCTAGTCCCAAGCTAAGCAGAGCTTGTGTTATGGGTACTAGACAACTGATAAACATACTTATATATTTCTAAATACATACATATTATAGATAAATCCCACTCTCGAATCGTGATGCTTTAATCATTGTAAACATGCATTAATTTGACGAAAGAAAAAATACGTATTTTGGGGATGTACATTATTTTTGAGTAATGAAATTTGCTATTTATTAATGCCTGTCAACATGCGTATTACGAAATTAAATATTTAAATATTTTCGTATAGACGAAACCGCTTACGCTGACGTTTGACAAGAGAAGAAAAATGTCGTACCCTCCCCAAATAATATTTGGTGTTCTTATGGAAACAGATCCGACTTACAAGTTATAACCCATCGGCGTTCAAACCCAGCCCAGTGCATTCCTTTGTGTTATACAGGGTGTAAGAGACATCGACGCACAAACGGATACCATGGGTTCAGGACATGATTCTTGACCCCCCATGTTGGAATTTTTCGTCGGTTTCTTTCCAATTTCTTTTAACACTATTGCTCTCAAAACGATGAAGGAAAACATCTTGAGAATGCCATACCGCAGCATGTCCTAAAACCACCAAACATTTGAAGACAAGGTATTTCTACCAAGTGGCATTGGTCCCACTCCTTCAGACAGACAGGAGGCCTGTATCCCAGCAGTGGAAAAATAATGGGCTACTTAAGCAGGCTAAGCTAAAAAGGCAGGAAAATGATGACAATAATCACTTCTTCTACGTATGCATAAACTAGTATATGTATTTACGATATTGCACGCCATACCAGCTATCTTGTTGATTATTTAAGAGGCAATTATTTATTCGCAATTTAATCTGATGCGCACAATTATGATGTAAGCAACCGGTTGGCGGAAGCTCTTCAGTTATATGGAGATGCAATTCAAATTATTGCAGTTATATTTTATTTTAAACTGGTTGTTAGAATTCTACGTGAGTATGCCTGTAGTTTTTTTTTATTAGTATTTTTTTTCGTGTTAAAATCATCAAAAGAGTCCTCCTACCCCCATCTGTCAGACTTGTACTGACTAAAATCCACGGTGATCTTTCAATAGCCCTTTACGTTCCAGGATCAGGGTAGCCTGATAAGACAGTCCTTGACCATTTTTGAAGGCTTATCTAAAAGTACGCATCAGAGTTTCATCACAGTCTGATCAATGTTATTTTTGAAAAAGTAGGGGACAAACATAGAAGCTATTATTTAATTTACATGAAAAAAGATACCTAGGTAGATTATACATTCCAGTTATCCAACATCAAAGTGTTTAAAGAAGATTAGCTAGATAAAGGGCAACACTCAACCTTCAACGATATACAATATTTATTTTAATTAAAAACATACATTCACATTCTACACAATTTTACAACGTAATAAAATTGCTTTAATTTATAGCGACATAAAACTTGAAAAGAATCTGGCGTTTCAATTCTTTCAATTTGTCACCTGGCTACTCTTTATTGGTGGAAAACTACACTAACAATGACCTTCATTGGGGATTTTTTTTAATGGCATCTCGTAGGTCAACCTCTAGTAGGTTGTGTACTGTTCAACCGGACTTTTCTCTGGATGCCTTAAGAATTTAAGGCCTCCAGCCAGGGCAACTAACTTAGTTAAAAACTAAGCGACCACACGCTAAGGGCATCCTTTTGGGGTACGGACCTCGGCTTAGGGCGTCGCTGGGGATGGTGCAGTAAGGGACAGGCTGGATGTCAGTGAATTAATTAGGGGCAATTTTTATGACTAAAGGCTCAACTCGCGGGCTGGCTCTGCGGCTGGGTCGGGGGGGTCAAAAAGGAAAAGGAAAAAAAAATAACACCGTTATATAAAATGTCGTGTCCTACAAGTCTGTTATACGTTGTAAACTGATCTGACAGTACGTTTTCCTAAGATGTAACACAGATAATATTTTTGAAAAAATATTTATACAGTTTTTTACTTCTTTTTTTTGAATTATAATTATAAATAAGTCGACAGGAAAAAGAAGATTTACGACATCTATGGAGTACCTAAAACACAAATTGTTGTATTAAAATTCTTAGCGAGATAAGGAACAACCCAATACTAATTCCCTAACAGAAGTCCACTAGACGTAACGCTGAAGGACCCTTTTCAAACGGAAACGAAGAATTTTACACATTGTTCCTTAACTCCTGAATATTCTTTACTTAACTTTTATTCAGCAATAATGTAGATTCAGATTTCTCCAGCTTGACCCATCTCAAAGAATCACCCTATATATTTTCATTGCGCTGATCTGCTCTACAGGTGAATAAAAACGCGACACGACGCGGCTCGACCGGATTATGAGTATCCGACACTGCCAAAGAAAATGTAGTGGCTATTTTATAACTTATTTTATGGACATACCCTTTAAAATGTTTATCATTCATGAGCTCCTTGTTGTGATGAATATTTCAAGGCTTTTTCAGTACTTCCACTGAAAAATAAAACTAATCAAAACATAAACAAGTAAATGTCAAAGTTTATTTATTCAGTCAGGAGTTATTACAAGAAACATGAAAATAAAAATATTTCTTTGTGCTCGGTAACTTTAAGCTTTGTAGTAGGTACTTACCTAAATAAACTTGGCTTTGAATTCAATATGACAGACCGACAGGCCTCAAGGCTCGAATAAATAAAGACTTTGCCTGTACCCAATTTTTGTCGGTCATTCAACTAAATTAATAATTTAGAGGTAGCCCGAATCAGCGACATCGAAACTCGGACGTCGACGGAATAAGGTCTATGACAAATAATAAAATGGATGACCGGTATATGTCCGAGACAACATTCTGCAAGTCACATGTTTTGTCTACTTCTACTTAATATTTCAAATGAAGGAGGGTAAGACACGTTATTAGAAAAAAAGGGTTTACGAATGAGGTCATCACTACAAGACTCTCGATCTTGCTGCCTTCAGCAAACTAGATAAGTAGTCAGAGACCCAATGAACTCACGCTTGGGTGTGGATGAACTGGTGTTGGTGACAAGACCTACCAAGAAACTTGTTTTTCTTTTCTATATATTTAAAATCATAAATAATTTTCGACCGTCGCCGCGCCGCGTCGCGCGCCATGAACCTCTTCACAATGCGAGCCGTATCGAGTTTTCCGTCTAATAAAGTCCTTCATCCAAACTCCAAAGGACAGCGTCTAAATGTGTTATTCATCCAGTCTCTTAGCCATCAGACCATTGGCCGTAACGACTATTTGCACGACGATAGGCGAGCTCATATTCAACATGTCGACTACCTCGCGTGCTATGTCGAGATGATAAGAATTATTAATATCATTATCATCATTGGCAGCCCTGTTCCACCTGGTAAGATCTGGCCTCCTCCGGTTCGTGCCATATTTAGCTGAACAGCGCGTTTCCTAAACAGATTTATACGTCAATAGAGAAACTCAATTCTTCATAGATTTGAGTTTGCCTATTGACGTATAAATAATAAGCTACCTAGCTTATTAACCACAATTGATATACAATGACCTTAAAATACACCACCGCTCTATTAAAACCGCTCTTAATAATAATGTCCGCAGAGAATATAACGAGACCCACAATTGCTATTACTGACACAGACTGATCACTTCGTTGACAATGTTACAGCTGGCTAATAATCTCAATTGATATGACTGGTCCAATAAGCAAACACGACGTCGTACATTAGTCCAACTGAATTCATGAGAGCAATATTATTGTTGTCGGTTTATATCTGAATCAACAGCGGTAAAGCGTTATGATAGCGGCTAGTGCGATATATATAGGCTATTCGTTTTTTTTTTTTTATGGTGGTAAAATCATCAAATGAGTCCTCCCACCCAGGGAAAGTCCCGCGACCATAGGCTATTAGATAGGCTACTTTTGCAATGAACTCTATGGTAATTATTTTTACTGTTGCGTTTTGAAATAAGGAATAGTTATAAATTACAATATTTGATTATTGCCAGCCCAGACAATATAATACTAGCGTATTGCCAATAACAATTGCAGCAAGATTTACTGTAATGTGGCGCCGTATGCAGAATTGAAACTAAAACAGTTTTTCACCTCTGCTGCACTGTGTTTATTTTACTAACTAATGCGAGTTACGCGACTTAAAGAATTGGACATATTCCTCATTTTATACTTTCTGAAAGACGCTCTACTAAAATAAGTAAAATCCACCGTGTTCCTTGAATTGTTCTTCACGTTCCAGGATTACATTTACCCATTGTGACAGTTCCTATGTCATGTCATCTGTAGTTGTAACTATTTATTTATTTATTTGCTAGATTCATGGTAGTACTTACTAAAATATTTTTGAAAAGAAATCTGTGATAAATAGCTAACCTGTTCCCAGAATAATTCGATTTTATGAGTTACGCCTGGAATTAATATTATTTATTATTCAACAGCAGCATGTATTTACAGCTTGAAGAAATATTTGTGGACTTGTGTACGAATTTATAACAGAAGGGGAGCGACACAAATAGACGCAGGTTTCTATTAATAAGAAGGAATCCAAAATTATAAACAGTAGCGAGAATTAAAATTCCAATAATTTGTGGAATGAAAAGGAATAAAAAGTAAAAGCCCAGTTTTCCGAACTAACCATTGTTTTTGGGATTTTAGTTAGTAGTAGATACAGTCGAGTCCTAAAATCATTTATTCTAAATAAATGGTTTCAAACCTCGAGTGTAGCTTTTTTCGGCCATGACAATGTTTTTTTCGTTGTATGGGGTAAAATCGTCAAATGTTTCCTCCCACCCTGTGCTAGACGGTAGGGACTGTCAGACTTGTACTGACTAAAATCTACGGTCAAAGTCGGTCTACTTCAATAGCCCTTTATGTTCCGGGGTCACGGTTATCTGATAAGACAGTCCGACCCCGGAAACTCGATTGTACAGTGAATTTCTAGTATTTCACAAAAGTTTTTACTACCGTCACAATTTTTTGTGAATAATTTTCGTCTAAATAAACAATGGGTTATATTTTAATCAATTACAGTAACAAAGCACATTTATGCTTTGGTCAAACAGACTGGCGAATGCGAAGCGATACCGAACCGAAGCGAGACGTCAGTCCTATATTTCTGTCACGCTATCGGATCGCTTTCGCTGGATTCAAACAATTCCATACATTACAAGTAAAAACGTCACGCTTCGCACTCGCGACGCCTTTCTGTTTGACAAAGGCTTTATGGCAAAGACATTCCAAGAATTGCTAATTTGTGACGATTGCGAGTTATATCATTCTGTATTCCTTGCTTATACTGTAGTCAATTGAGTCCTTCATAATGCTTGAAAGCGAAACCTCGTAGCTAATCGTGGTCTTATTAAATTTGTATTGTACTAATCTTGCTATGAGTGTCACTGCATTAATTTGGGGTATGAATGAGACAAGGAGTATAACTATAATGTAGAAATCACAATATTTTTAATAAATCACGTTTTTTAGGTTGTCGTAAAGTATTTGTAAAAAATCCAGTACTAATCTCCAGTACAGAAACAGCCCCGACTGGCTAACTTAATTCACAAAACTGTTTTGTAATCAATAAACAGAAAAAATTGCCAACGTGTAGGTAAAACTTTTTATGTTTGTAAATTAAAGTGCCGTGGTGACAAATGGATTAGGTAAAGTACTACTCCAACACAAGACGAGAATTACTACATAAATAAATTGAAAATCTGTTTAGTCCGTCAGTTAGAATATTGAAAAATAATGGACTCTTATTTTTTGTTTTTCTAAATAAATGAATATTGACAAATATAAAACGCTTCCAAATTCGGGAGTGAGGGCTTGTGACGTCATAACGCTTGTAAAATTGTACCGACTGAGTGACGTTTTGTGATTTTTAGAAGCGTTGTATCTTTGTCAATTTGGATTTACGTAACAAAAGAAAAAATACGGGTCTAATATTTTTTATAATCTATATTTTGGACTAATAATATTTTTTTAAGAAAAATAAGCTATTGCGATAAAGAATTCGTATATTATATCATTTCATCATCTACGTTGTTAGATGATGATGATAACTCTGTTTATGCAATATTTAAAAGGCAGTTAATTTAAAATAGCGTACCTTTATGTCTCGTTAAATGAGTCAGTGCTTCATTTATTATAATTTAATGAGAGCTCTAACTACATTATATTTATGTATCTGATATATGGGAGGTCCAGGAGTATTTATAGTCCTCCCCCATACTTTCCGTGTGTATTATCAGGCTCTGAGGGGTTCGTTAAAGTAGGTGGGTTGTAGCATCTACCTGTGGCTATTAATAACCTTTTATCGTGTTACAGATTGAATTCCCACGATACAGGTTTAATTTAATGTGGGAGTGTAATAATTATTACACATTTTCTTTGAAAAGAACATGATACTTCAGTCATATTATAGCAAAGAATGGTTATATTTAGCAACTGTACGATGTAGTTAATGTAATAATGTATTCTCTTTTAATGCATGAACATTGTAATCGGTACGGTTAACCCAGTGGCTGATCGATTTACTGTTGCGCTGCGTGTTGGGTGTTTCCAATTCCAAATCTGGCTGTTAGTATGCGTAAGTAATGGGTAACTTGCTGTCCGACCATGGACCATGCCCGGGTCGACGGCGCGTTGTGTTCCACGCGCGCCTCAAAGAGTGTCAGCATATTGACGGGGCCTTTAGAGGGCCAAAGCCTGCCGGGGTCGCGGGACTTACCCATTACCGTGACCCCGGTACGTAAAGGGCTTGTGAAGGACACCGTGGATTTTAGTCAGTACAAGTCTGACAGTCCCTCCCGCCCTGCCCTGGGTGGGAGGACTCATTTGATGCTTTTACCACGATAACTTGCTGTCCGACCATGGACCATGCCCGGTTCGACGCTGCATTGTGTTCTACGCGCGCCTGAAAGAGTGTCAGCAAAATGACGGGGCCCCCCTCTAGAGGGCCAAAGCTTACCGGGGTCGCGGGACTTACGAATTACCGTGACCCCAGAACTTAAAGGGCTATTGAAGGACACCGTAGATTTTAGTCAGTAGGAGTCTCACAGTCCCTCCCGCTCTGCCCTGGGTGGGAGGACTCATTTGTTGACTTTATAACTTACAGGAGTAAATAGGCAAGAATATGATGAAAAAACGTAATTAATCCATCAGTTATACTATCATGAAATGTTTTAACCATGTTTTTTCTTTTATAATACAAACCAAAATAAACGTAGATACGACGCTTTTTAAATACTTCCGAGTTTTGATACGTTTCTTGATTGAATTTAAAAAATACGTGTACATTATTTTTCAATACCTAAATTGACGGACTAGTTAGACTTGTAATTTATTGATGCTGTAGTTTAGACTTGTAATTTAATAATAAAAAATACTCTAAAATAATAAACAAAATAAGAATAATACCAGGTGTTTTTCATAATAAATTAGTTGTCTAGGCTATAGACAACTGAGATATAATCCCTGAGATTTACAACAGTAATCATCCACTCAGATAAGAGAAACTGTACGCGACGTTTAGTGGACATGCGTTTGTTGACAGATAACCCAAAAAGATCAACTAAGTTCTTTGAAAAAAGCAACCATTTTTCACCTCATCATCTGTCTAGCCTTTTCCTAACTATATTGGGGTCGGCTTCCAATCAAACCAGATGCAACTGGATATCAGTATTTTACATGGAGCGACTGCCTGTCGGACCTCCAGAACCTAGTAACTGGGTAATACCCTATGGTAAGACTAGTTGTCAGACTTTAGAGCTTCTGACTAACAGTAACGACTGTCAAAGGTCTGCAAATGACAGCCGGGACCAGCGGCTCTACATGCTTTCCGAGGCACGGAGGAAACTCGCTATTACAGATGGTCACCCATCCACAGACCAACCTCGGCAAGCGCGGCTGAACCCGGAAGATCGGCGTGTGCGGCTGTATTTATTTAGCCACGAGCCCTAAAAATCTATATATATAAAAGGAGAACTGACTGACTGACACATCAACGTACAGCCGAAACTACTGGGGCTAGGAATGTGAAATTTTGCACACGGCTTCCTATTATAATGTAGGGGAGCACTAAGAAGGGGTTTTTGGAAATTTAACCTTTAAGGGGCTGAAAAGGGGGAATTAGAAAAGTACGTAACCCACGCGGACGAAGTCGCGGGCAAAGTGCTAGTCACCTATAAAGAGAAAATGTTTACTAGTTATATCAGAGTTATATCAGAAATTCAACATTATACAATTTTGCATATCTACTATAGTGGAAATATTATAGAGACAAGACTTGTTTACAAACCTAGTTTAACTTATACATGTGTGAAGTTGCGTATCTGCATTGTTTTACTACATTACTATATCGTGCATTGTTTAGTACCGCGCGCTTGTCATCTTATCTAGATTGTCATTTGTTTTCATTATCTCCCACACTACCGTGTTTATATTGTAGCCTTTATCAACAGTGTCATAAGGACTATTATAAAGGAAATAGTACGTTGTTTGCATTGTGATTAGGTGCTGTTATGAGAGATAGACTCTGGCTTTGTTAATAAGAGTTCTTAAGCTGTTTGTTTTTGAGTTAAGAACTACCACACAGAGCGATGTTTGTAAGGCTGCCGAGATTCTCTTTTGTTTAGTTCAATGCTTGAAAACCAGTAGCTATTTCATTTTGTATATTTTACATTTATAAATGTTTATAATTATTATTTAAAAGTATAAAAATGGGAGCCCACCGATATCAAGACAAGACTTCAGAGTGAGGAATCTGATAATACCAGCCGTGTCCAGAATTATCTGTTTCTGAATCAAGACTGATCCAACTGCTTAAAGAGAGCCTCTTTAGGTGTTGATTGAGTCTCTTGGCAATAAAGCTATTGGCTGACGCGACTATCGGCACAATCACTGTTAAGTCAACATCCTTCATGCAGACCTCGTGACCAAACTGAAGATAGAATAGAATAGAATAGAGATAAATCCTTGAAACTATGAATTTGCTAGCTGTTGCCACCGGCTTCGTCCGCGTGTAACTCACAAATTCCCACTAGAACGTTATACCGGTATAAACGGTATCCTATATTCCGTACTATAATAACCTATCTCCGATCCAAGCTTCATCAGGACGGGGCCCCGCTTGAAGGTACCAGGGTCGCGGGACTGTGTCATCACGTTACCGTGACCCTGGAACGTCAAAGGCTATTGAAGGATCACCGTGGATTTCAATCAGTACAAGTCTGGCTTTCCATTCAGTCCCGCCCTGGGTTGAAGGACTCATTTCATGATTTAACCACGATATAAAAAAAACTTCATCAAAATCCGTTCTGATTTGACTTAGTTAAGTTAGGACAGTAAGGATTATGTAATTACTTTTAATTCATTTTTTTTGTATTTTCATGTGCAAATAATTAAAAATAAACTTTCTTCTTTCCAGGTAAGCAGCCCAGGTTAGCAGAAATAGAGGCAAGTAGAAGTGGCATGAGAATAAAGTATGCTAAAGAATGTCGTCACGTGCAGCCATAAACTGTAAAGTATGACTTCAGAATATATTCCTTACAAACTACCGATTGTATGTATAGGTCAAAGGTTAGACCGCATACAGTACTGAAACATTCAGAGGAACTGTTCAAATGCGAATATTTTATAAGGGTCGATTTTGTTTATTTCTTATTTCACAGGAGAAGTTCGTAGAGTGGGGCAGTTATTAAAAAAAAATGTTGGTAACATTATAATGAGATACTGATATTAACACCTAGGTACGAGTACCTGGTACAATTGTGGTCCTCTAATTTTTAATCTCCAATCATCTGCCCTATACAAACAGGATGTGTAGTTTCAGGAGTATGTAATATCAAGGTAAGCACTTACTTGGAAACCGGATAATAAAGTAAAAACTGTTTTGCCGGAAGGTATGAAACTGCACTTCTGAAACTTTCATACATTTCTACCATTCTAGACCATAAGCTTTTTAATTAGCTCCATGAAAGCTTTGTTAATCGTGCGCTTTGCAAATAATATATTTGTAATTAATTGTTTCATTACTGAGTATGTTACTCAGTGATTTTTGTATGTAGCTCGGACATCATCATCATCATCATCTCAGCCATAGGACGTCCACTGTTCCACACCTGAACATAGGCCTCCCCTTTAGATCTCCACATATACCGGTTGGAAGCAACCTGCATCCAGCGTCTTCCGGCGACCTTTATAAGGTCGTCTGTCCATCTTGTTGGTGGACGTCCTACGCTGCGCTTGCTAGTCCGTGGTCTCCACTCTAGTACTTTTCGACCCCATCGGCCATCTGCTCTGCGAGCAATATGGCCTGCCCATTGCCACTTCAGCTTGCTAATTGTAGCTCGGACGGGCGAAAGGAATCGAATAATTCCAATTTAGGCTATTTTACTCATAAAAATAATTAGTCCAAAAAGATTATCATAGCTAGCTAAATTAGCATCGCATAAAAACTGCTTGTCAATTCAGATTTAAACCAAATGTTTGCCAAAATTCAAATTTCAATTGTAGGAACGAGTTTCCACCCATCCTATAGAAATGAGTAGCGTCGCTACCTCGTACGGTTTTAATGAGTAGATAAATCACGGATATGTTACTTTAATATTTATGTATCAATCACACACAAATTTTCCAGAATTGATTAACTAAATTATTGCGAAAGCTGCATAAAAACAGTTTATAAAACAACTCGGATAGGCGAGAAAAGATAAAATTCAACAATATTTATTTTAGCACTAACATTTCTCAATAATATACGAGGCTTAGTGGTCTATATTATATTATATACGAATCAATTCCTGTTTCATCACTACATTTTCCGACCCAGTACGATTGGAAGCCCGTGATTTAAGACAATCCGATTACTTACCTCTCTCTTCGACTTATCATTGAAAGTCCTCAAGTTCATAATGTAAGTATACTTTCTAACAGACACGGGAAAGTTGAAAATAAGCTATTAAATATTCTTTTACTTTTTACCTTTTTGAAAGGAAGTCAAGTCAACAAAGATTCGTACATGAGCAAAATTGTTTTCAATGTGAAAACTTTTGATCGAAAACGAATGCTGGAGTTAAGGCCAGTTAAAAATCAATACCTCTCCGAGCTAGTCTTGCTCAGTTTAATTTATTTTTATAGACTTTTTTCCCGCGAAACTCTTGAAACGATTCTAAGTCAGGTCTTGTACTAACTTCGTAATTGGTGCCTGATTAAACGATGTCAGAATTTAGCTCTATAATCATAATATACACAGCTCCGGGGGATACTAAAACTTTAATATTCTTTTACTAATAACATCTAATGCTTTTAAGGCAGCTGATGTTTAACGTTTAACAAGATACGTTTTTTTTTGTGTATGGCATCTCGCAGGTCAACCTAGAAGAGGATAACCGGACTTTTCTGTGGATGCCTAAAATTACTCTAAGGCCTCCAGCCAGAGGCTTAAAACTAAAAAACTGCTACTAAGTGACCACACGTTAAGGGCACCCCCTGTGAGGTTCGTACCTCGGCTTAGGGCGTCACTGAGGGAGGTCAGCAAGGGACAGGCTGGATCACAATGATATCATTAGTTGGGGGCTAATTTAACAAGATACGGCAGAGTATTTTGTTTTTAAGCTATTGCATAGCTTTAATCACGGGCTCAAAGCGCGCGATAAAAGCTGCGACCAAATCAAGAAATTCCGTAATGAAAATAAACCTGACACAGTCGCTGTCACATCCTCACCATTTTAACTTTTTCTTTTTCTTGACGTTTCTCTTGATTGACATGGCTGACCATAGCGTAATTAGTAGAGTAACTTCCCATAGAGCAACGATGGAATGATATTATCATTAAATATTAGCGGTAGGCGATATTTTTTTAGAATAAATAACTATAATAGCATAAGTTGATAAAAAAAAGCTTTGCAATAGCTTTACCGCGGCATTTTTTTTTATAACATCATCAGCTTATGTTCCCACTACTGAGACACAGACCTCTTCTCGATGAGAAACAACCAGCTGTAATCCACCATCCTCGCAGAAAAGGATGAAGGGAAACAAGCATGTACCTGTTCCTTCACCCATTGAAAGGAAACGTGGAGACATGTGACATCTACTCGTAGGAACCCGCATTGTTCATAATATTTTGTAAATGTTTACCATAATTCTGTGTAGTCGAGATTACAGCATAAAATGGAAAGTGTTTGAAAGTTCATGAACTGCTTAAGTGATTCGGGTAGGACCCACTTTGAATTTGCATGTCCTCAGGGATATCAATTATACCTACAAAATGTGGCCTTTCCTAGTAAAACTGCAATACTGGAAAGAAAATTTATTTCAAAAGTTTGAACTGACTCAAAAGATTTGGAGAAATACTTAAGTATGTTCTTTGGAGTCTAAAAAGCTCTTAGGTTTTAATCCCAAGGGACATCTTTCTTTTTTCAGTTTAATGGAACTCGGAAAATTTGTAATGACTCAATATGAGAAATGGATACGAGATAAATGAGTTTTTATCTTTATTAAATAATATTCTTTACTTAGGTATCCTAACTTTCAATGTACTGATCTTAACCAAAAGTATACATATGACAGTAAGTTTATTTTTTAGTTTATTACCTTTTCAAACCGATCATCTGAATGTGATTTTTTTGGATTACGTTTACAGGTATACAGAAACGAACAGAGGGACTGTTTCCAAAGAAAACAACAATAACGTTGTTATAGTATAATAGGTGGCGCCATGTGTCTTTCAGACTATGATTAATTATTACAAAACGAATTAGTTGTAAATTCTGTAGTACCGCGAGCAAAAGCTATAGATATACGATTAAAGCTATAATTTAAGCTGGGTTGCGCTTTTTGTAGATTTTTTTGACAAAAATTGAGGGTAATTCAGAAAAAAAAACCTTAGAACTTCTCATCTTTCAACATGTGACGGGGCCTGTAGAGGGCCAAAGCCTGCCGGGGTCGCGGGACTAACGGATTACCGTGACCCCGGTACGTAAAGGGCTATTGAAGGACACGCTGCCACTGACACTGCCCTGGGTGGGAGAACTCATTTGATGATTTTACAACGATAAAAAAAAAGGTGATGAAATGGGACCACAACCCTGATAAATGTCTACTCGATGTGTCATGTGCTGGAACACACAGTGCGAGCCACAAACAGTCGAAGTTTACGCGGGAATGTTAGACGTTCTAAGTAATGCTCCTAGCACCTGCTTCAACGTAGAAACTTATATTATACTTACACACATTCTATCATTATAATCGGGCCATACT
This sequence comes from Agrotis puta, assembly GCA_943136025.2. NCBI lineage: Eukaryota > Metazoa > Arthropoda > Insecta > Lepidoptera > Noctuidae > Agrotis > Agrotis puta. The sequence goes on from OW964168.2 coordinate 6,527,305, forward strand.
AATATCATTTTCCGTTGATTTTACTGCGATAGCAGTCTTTAAGTGATCGTATTAACGTGATAATGAACGGCATCATCATTCTTTCCCTTTAGTTACCCTAGTGTTACCGGACCCGGGCACGCCGCAATCGCGGCGGTAAGACCCCTCTTTGAGGAGTGGCTGGATAGGCGTCACGGTGTCCTAACCCACCGCATGACGCAGGTCCTCACCGGACACGGAAGTTTCGGGAGGTACCAGTATCTGGTAGAGGGAAGAAACGCCTGGGTGTAACCACTGCGAGGGTCGTCCGGAGGACACGGTGGAGCATACGGTGCAGAACTGCCCCGCTTGGGCAGAGCACCGCCGTGTCTTTAAAACACTTCATCTCTTATAAACCATTCTCATAATACCAACATGTGAAAATAGATTTATTCTAAAAAAAGAATGAGAAGAAAAAAGTCGTAAAATAGGTCGCTAGTTGTTTAGTGGATTTTCTATCCATAAATAGAATGAAAGCTTATTTTATTTTGGTAAAATAATAATGGTAACGGTAATGTCGCAATGTAATAACATGAAAAAAAAAATGGTAAACACTTTGAAATTTGTATGACTTTGTTAGTTTTCTTTTCCCTGAAATTTCAAAACTCGAATTTTTTAACCGTCGTTAAGAAAGAAGCGTGGCTGACAACGTGACGCTCAAAATATTACTTAGTTGCCGAGGGGGTGATGAAAACGTGAAACAATCCGAACGGTTTATTTCGATTTAGATAATCCAAAATTCGAATGACAAATAAATGCTCCAAATAGCTTTGAGAACTCTTTGCTTTAATTGACTTGACATTAAAAGGGATTTTCCAATAATAGAAAAGCAAAATGATTTCGTGATTTTTGAATACGGTACAATTTGAGTTTATTTAGCGAAGTGAATGGATTTAAATGGGCCTTTAATGATATAAATGTCTATTTTTATTTGCCAGTGTACAATCAGCATCTAAGATGAGGAATCTTAAAGGGTAAAAAACAGGGTATAAAGTGTTACCCTTATACTGAAAAGGGAAAATCCTCCGATTAGACGGGTTTTGTGTCTGATAAAGTACTGTGCAACAGTTCTTGTCGAGTTTTTCTAAATGTTCTGAACTCGCGGAGAACTGTAATATCGCGATGAATCTCTACATGTCGCCGATGTTCTTTCTGTTGTCGACTTAATTATGTCTGTAACAAATATTTTGAATTAAATTTTTAGAAAAGACACAATGTTTTAAGGTTATTTAATAAACTCGTACGATTTGCACACTGGAATGCTCCACAATGAACGGATACAAGGGTATTACTTGCTACAAATACATCACGTTTCAGTTCAGTCAAACATGTACACTGCAGACGCTGAGCCGCAGTGCCTTTGTCGCTTAATTACTTGCATCGGAAACAATATACAATGCTAATATTATTATCTACTCGTTTCAAGGCAGTACTGTTAGAATCCTTACGCCAACATGATTACCACACTAATAATATAATACAATTTATTACGAGTATTGAACGCTCCCGGTCTCGCCCAGGGATCTCTCTCAAAGGGCTCTACTGTACCAACATATCGGAAATTTTATGAGCTTGCATGTTACAGGAAATTTAATATCTTTTGCTTTTAGTACAAGAGTCGGGTTCGACTTCTACTTTATCGGAAGGAAAAGAAAATACACCTTGAAGGCATGTTTATTCTGTACCTTTCTATACATTATGTGACTTCAACCAACGTCGGGCTGATATTGCAGCTCACTATAATGTATATTCTTTTTTTTTAACAACACTAGTAATTTCTTCTGTATCGTGGGTGCGTTTTCAAACATAGAAACTAACATACACAAACACCCAAATCCGGAAAAACTACTTGCATATCACACAAATATTGTTCCGTTCCGTGCCTTACTACTCCGTGTACTACTAGTAGGACCTTATACAACTTAACATTTCGAAATCTGGAACAATTTAACAAAAACAGAGTTGACAAAAATTTCACTTATTTAATGATCTTCTGATCTTCAACATACAAAACATGACAGGTTTCATTCAATTTGTGTTAAATTGACAGAATTATTTAAAGAATAGATTCGAATATACGTTGGATTAAGGCTTCACTACGTCAGCACTCAAACTCTCTACAAACTGGCGCCAAAATTGCTCAAAGACCTTTTGGTACGTGGTTCAAAACGTTACTAAATTGTCTACCGTGTGCCAGAAAATGTGAAACAGGAGTTTGTACAATAATACCTCTCTTCCTTTTGTCTTCTCCTTATCTTCCTTTGGGGATTACTTACAGGCATGATGTTATGTTTTTATATATCAAAATAAAATATTTTATTATAAAGATGTTATCAACACATCCCGCGTTACTAAACATGCAATCTAATGAGAAAAGATCTCAGGGCGGGAGGGACTGTCAGACTTGTACTGACTAAAATCCACGGTGTCCTTCACTAGCCCTTTACGTACCGGGGTCACGGTAATGGGAAAGTCCCGCGACCAAACACGTGTACGTAGAAAGATTTTTACCATTTTAATCATGCCAATGTTTCTATTCTTGAATGGTCTACGGATCATGCCATACTCATGCGAAAACATAATCCAATTGTATAGAAATAACCATAGAGTAACTTTGTCTATTCTTGGTAGAACAAAGGTAAGCCATGCTATGCTTTTTTCATCGTGGTAAAATCATCAAATCAGTCCTCCCACCCAGGGCAGGACGATAGTGACTGTCCGACTAGTACTGACTAAAATCCACGATATCCTTCAATAGCCCTTTACGTTCCAGGGTCAAGGTTACCTAATGAGGCAGTCTCGCGACGCCATGCTACGCGTGCTGCGTTAAAAGATTTTAGTAGTTCTGTAATTCCTGCTTAAGGCGAGACTTAACTCTTACCCAGCAACGTGTATTATTAGTTTTGTGCACAGTCCAATTTTTAAAGGCATAAACAGGCTGCAACTACGTCCGTCAAGTAAAATTATCATGATTTTATATTACGAAATCAGCAGGGACAAAGTCACAAGGGGAGTGCTAGTGTAATTTATAATAAATAATAAGTCATGACTGGTCACACGCTAGCAAGTTTTGTACCGAAACATTTGTCTGTTAGCGTAAACATTAACAAATTTATACCTACAGAAATTTTACTACCGACAACCACCCGTTATTTTTGCGTGACCATAACAATAATATACGATCATATAAAACTGTGTGACGCATGTTCGGAAATATGTCCCAGATTTTGTTTTGAATTTTCGTACTGTCAACATAGTAGTTTGATGTGCAGGCAAGATCTACTGACACTTTCTTTGAACGATTCAGTAATCTTCTACGCAAGTTATTTTTATGATTTTGTGGGTTATTTATTTTTACTATTTCGTAAACACAATCGTACAAACAGTCTTAAAAAAGATTGGGTTTATTAGTATGTAGTTTTAATACTAGCCTAATACTGCCCCATTACAAAGCAAAGATGAAGACCTATTTTCTCAAAAGTGCGTCGTGTTCCACGCGCGCTTCAAAGAGCTGTCAGTAATCTGACGAGGCCCGTAGAAGGCCAAAGGCCTACCGGGATCGCGGGTTGACTAAACAGGTAACCGTGACCCTAGAACGTAACGGGAAATTAAAGAAACACTGGATTTTAGTCAGTAAGAGAGCAATTGATGATTTTCTCATCTTAAAAAAGGCATCTTGTCACACTGATTAGACACGAGCACTAGAGTTTTAAATGATATTTTACTTAAAAATATATAATAATTAAATTCTTAATGATATTTAACTTCTAATGAAAGTTAAAAGTAGTCGTTAGTAGACATTAGTAGTTAGGTTCCTTAATTCTAATTACTTTGCTGACCGTACTTACTTATTTAAATATAAATACGCCCAATTTAATGTTTATTATTTTCAGGAATTTCAAAGTTAATGGTAGTTTGTACCAGAAATAAAATTAATCGAGTGTGGGTTGAGTATTAGAGTTTCTTTTCTTGATAAAATTAAATGTTTTCTGAAATTAAAAGGCAAACAGAATTAAATACCTAATTATAATATATATATTATTAAACATTAAAGCGTTTCATGATAACATTCTTATGGCGTATTATACGCCAGCTTTGACATCACGATTAAATATTACTTTCTTGTCAAACATGAACAACGTAACAGGTACTTTTGAAGAACATTTCGTGTACAAAAGTTAAAATTATTCGTGGTTGTAGTTTTAGTTCCCACGCAACTTTCGAGTTTTCATGTGATTTTATCGTTTTTCAATTTTACCAAATTATATTCTACTAGCACTTTGCCCGCGACTTCGTCCGCGTGGGTTACGTACTTTCCTAATTCCCCCTTTTCACCCCCTTAAAGGTTAAATTGCCAAAAACCCCTTCTTAGTGCTCCCCTACATTATAATAGGAAGCCGTGTACAAAATTTCACATTCCTAGCCCCAGTAGTTTCGGCTGTACGTTGAAATGTCAGTCAGTCAGTTCTCCTTTTATATATATAGATGTACTAAGTACTGGTTGACATTTTAACTACATCTACAACCATAAATGGAAACTCCTTAGAATAGTATCCAAATATCTATTACTCTGTGGTAATAGATACTAAAATTATACTATAAACAAAAAAATTAACAAAAACATGTGCCAATAGAACTGCAAGTCCATACCTTGGGTTAGCGCTCTTTGGAGGGGAGGCTTACGTTCAACAGTGGACGGAAATTATAGGCTGATATACATATAATTAAATGGTAGGAAAGTCAAAACTGTACATTGATTTTTTTTTTATAGAATACTTGAATTATCTACAATTGATACCGAAGCCAATAATAGAGTTTTTAGAATTTGTTTGTCTGTATATAAGTCCGGGATAAACTCAAAATATGCATGTATTTACTTCAAATTTGGTACGAACATAATTAAGAAGTCGTGTCAATATAAATGCTACATATAATCACGCTATCACCTACGGGGAACGAGCAGTGAACCTTTATTTCTTCAACTCATTCACGTAGACGACGTCGCGGGTAGCAGCTTATATAATATAAGCATGTGCTTAATAATGAAATAAATTGGTAGGTAGTTATGGAACTACCTACCAATCTATTTCAAACTCAAGGACAATGTTGTCGATGACGACTATCATCATCATCAGTCTATAATGTTCCCACTTCTGGGACACTGGCCTCCTCTCTGTGAGAGGAAGTGGTTGCAGTTGAGTGCGGGTTGGCAGATGTCATATATTATATCTCCGAATTTTTGGTTCTAGGAAATGTCGGTTACTTCACGATTTTTTGAACTACAAACAAGACTAGCTACAAACACTTTATTTTAAGGTGGTAAAATCATCAAATGAGTCCTCCCACCCGGGGCAGAGTGGGAGGGACTGTCAGACTCGTACTGACTAAAATCCATGGTGTCCTTCAATAGCCCTTTACGTACCGGGGTCACGGTAATTCGTGAGTCCCGCGACCCCAGCAGGCTTTGGCCCTCTAGAGGGCGGCCCCGTCATTTTGCTGACACTCTTTGAGGCGCGCCTGGCACACAACGCGGCGTCGACCCGAGCATGGTCCATAGTAGGACAGCGAGTTGCCCATTACTCGCTGCCCGAGCTACAAACACTTGGCACTACAGTTTATAATCCAACATTGACGCTTAAATAACCGTTCATCCCGGATATACAAGTCAATACCCATATTTCCGGGACGAGTGTACTTTGCATGTATGTGTATAGTATATTATATCCATAGCATGCCTGTACAAATACAAGCGCAGAGAGAGGGACAAAGTCAACAGAATGCTATACGGAATTTGCATGTTGCAATTTTATATTCAGAGATGTGAATGCGAGCTGCGTTCAGTGTTGTATTGAAAAATTTAAATGGAATTACCTAAAAATGTGCATTTAATTATGAAAGGAGGTTACTTCGTGTTTTATACTGTTATGGCTACTAACAGTATCATTCGATATTAATACAAGATAACACATTTTTGGTTAATTTTGATAAAGGAGGATTAACCCTTAACCACCTGACCCCTAAATCAGTAACGTAACCACCTGCGCGCGGTCACAGTGACCGCATCGAATACACATGAGTTATCTCAGGATATTAAGGTTTTATTATAAGAATAAATTAATAATATTCTGTAATATATATTAAATTATTTATTTAAGTGGAAAAAGAAACAATAATAAAACATGTTCTTCTCATAAATGGGAACAATTAAATTGATGGCACATTTTAACTAAAAATATAACTATGATTACATAACGAGATGTATCAACATAGGGACAAAATATTACATCAAATTTGAACTTTCTTTAAAGAATCTAATAACATTAAAATGAGATAAAAAAATAAAGTTTAAAAAAGAATCAAAACTTCGATAAAAATGCAGAGGGTAAAGTCTGACAATTTTTCACGACAATTTTGGCACATTTTGATAGTACATTCCACACAGATTGTTTTTTTTACAGATAAAAGTTACATGAAATATTTTTCATTTCTTCTTGGGAACACAAGTTAAACACGTTTTACGTGTTTCAAGAGTCCAGAAACAGTAGGCAATTCGTCTCGTCTAGAAGACGACACTTGTAGGCAGTCATCAGATTCATAGTCTTCTAAAATTTCAGAAACTTCCAAATTCTCAGGTTCTACATCACTGCAACTCTCATCAACCACATCTCTAACCATTTCACAACATTTTCGTTGTTTACATCCATTTTTACGTAAAAACAATAATCATGAATGTAATACACAAAAATCACATAACTACCTGCACGCGGTCACCATGACCGCTAGCAAAATATTTTTACTCACCGAAGCCAAACGCGTGCACGTAGATCCTTGCCTAGCGCACACACGACGCTAAAGCACCAACAGAAAAGGTACACAGACGCACGCTAACATGCGATAACGGATATCGACGAAATTCAAATTCAAAAAATTGTTGCGGTCACCATGACCGCTGGCAGGTGGTTAAGGGTTAAAGCACACAACAGTAGATCACCCCCATCAATAGAAGCTATCGTAGGTGCTTTAAAGGGAATGGATTGCATTACATTTTTATTACCACATTAAGCACCATATCAGAATATTGATCGCTGCTCAACTAGGAATACAATTGTTGCTCTGAACATCGTTTCGCCAAAAATCGGTGCTCACACGGGAATACCTCATATTTATTAAGAAAAATGTTTCATCACTACAACTGTGAATTGTGATGAAAAATGCAAAGATGTGACATCTACTAACCCTCACTAGGCCCACTGGTTGTCAAACCACTTATTTCATTATTTCATCCGAATAAATCATTGTTGCTGATAGAATGACGAAATGGGCTGTGATATTGTGGAGTTATAATTATAGAATAGAGTATAGAAAATCTTGTCATAATGCTAACTGCAGATTTTCCATCCAAACTGCCACTTGAGTTGTCACAATCTGTTTTTATTGATTCAGAGTTAAATCAGCCCACTATAAAAGTCCACTGGTTTGATACAGCCCAGTCTTTCTCTCGGAGAGAACAAAAATGTCCCACAATTGGGTATATTACAGGCTGATTATGCTATGGATTTTTTTTTTTATCGTGGTAATGTCATCAAATGAGTCCTCCCACCCAGGGCAGGGCGGGAGGGACTGTCAGACTTGTACTGACTAAAATCCACGGTGTCCTTCAATAGCCCTTTACTTACCGGGGTCACGGTAATCCCTTGGTCCCGCGATCCCGGCAGGCTTTGGCCCTCTACAGGCCCCATCACTATGCTGACACTCTTTGAGGCGCGCGTGGAACACAACGCGCCGTCGACCCGGGCATAGTCCATGGTCGGACAGCGAGTCGCCCATTACTCGCTGCCCGCATGCCCGCGCCATGGATAGTGTAAATTGGCTGCTTTAGTTTCCTTCCTAATTATTACGTACGTGTCAGAATGGCTCTAAGCGTAGGCAATTGCCTAATGGCAATTGGATTTAGTATTCAGATCAAGTTTGTTGTGGGCATGAACTAGATTATGAAGATAAACGATGTAAACTCGCCTATTAGATGCACGTTTGTTTTCAGATACCCAAAATACAGTTTAATTTTCAACACTCGACTCAGAATGTAGAGTTGAAATTCGTATGAGTATAATTTACATGTCCCGTATCGTTAATAAAACGTGCAGATACCTCAAGTTGAAAGACTTTCGTGTATGTAATTTTCATCGACTTTTCTCTTTGCCAGACAGGAAAATACCTCTATGTAATCTATCATTTTTCTTCCACAAATTACCCCCAGAAACATCAAAACCATCTTTTGAACTTGAAATACTTCAAAAGTCAAAAGATTTATTTGCTGTCAAAATGACAATAACCACAAGCCTGTCATCAGGCCATGACTCACTACTCAAGACGTTTTCACGTCAAACGCTTTGCACGATCACTTGGCAAATGTCCGTCATTCTAATCTATATTAAACCAGCCATTGATTTATAACAATGCCTATTGTTACGTTTCATATTATCTGTTACTAAGCTTGGTATGAATGGATTAGGTCTAGTAGACCGCCTGTCAGTTGTAACACTTTGAAATTGAGCTAGCTTAAAGCAGTATGGAGTAGTGATTTAAGAACCGATTCGACACTTTATAGTATCGATTGTATGTTTGTGTTGTGATAGTTTGGTTCGATATTAACCAATATGATAAATCTATGGATAGAAAAAAGAACCGGTATCGAAGTGAATGGAATTTATGGTGTGTGCCCTAGCACTTAATAACATATTAATTCAAAAGATTAACACAATCATTTTTAATATAATCGGCAAAATTCAGATCCTGCGTTGTTGTCGTGTGGAGATGACAAAATGATTCCTAGAAGAATATTGTATAGGCACCATATTAATTAATAATTTTAGATACTTTAATTTGTATCGATTTCAAGTATCGTATCAACGCCATTGCTATACGGTGTTAGAATCGTATTGTAGTTGCAATCCGGATTAAGTATACAACATTATTTTTTGTTTATGCGAAACCCGATACACCTGTCTAATATTTTTGTGTAAAGAATCTATGTACAAAATTTTAAAACCGTATCATAAAAAATTACAAGGTTATAAGTTTGTATATTACCTGGTTGTCCATTCAAAAACATGCTCATTTAGCGGTACACCCAAGTAAACCGCGTCTCCTGTGTTATACACTCGTGATAATAGCTTGACAATAGGTACCTAACCGTACGGTGATTGTATTGTAATTAAGTGGTAATAACATTTCATTAAAATATTTTTGAAAAAAAAAATATAACATTGTGTAAAAATTATTGGAAACGAATCAAATTACTGATTGTGAACAAACTATATTCAGGTTTCGCATTTACTTAAATAATGTTGTATACAAATCTAACAACATACATCTATAGTCCGGAGTTTAAATACAATGAAAGGTTAGTTTATTTTAGTTTTGTTATCACTGACGTGAGGCCTTCTGGACCTTCTAGAAGATGGATGGAAACATCTATTTGTATTAATCAATTCTAAATTGGTTGTTGAGGACTGTTTTTTCGCTTGACAGCGCATGATTGAAGATGTTTTTCTATGCTAAGTTGGAAATGAAAGGAAAACATAAATAATTGTGTCAGTTTTTTTTAGCCGCGCTATTGAACAAATGGTTATTGTGATAGTGTGTATGCGGGCGGGCAATGGGCTGTCGGTATGTTTATTTTCAAAATTTATATAAACAATGGTCTTACAAACACGTGTCATGTTAGTTTTTACTAACACAAGCTGCACCTAAAGGAATTTCTTAAAATATTTTTTAAACCGACATGGCCATTAACAAGATTATTAAATTTTTAAATATTGTTCTACTAGCTGTTGTCAGCGACTTCGCCCGCATAGAGTTAAATTGTCCCAGGAGAATATAAATTCTGAGATAAAAGTCCCATATGTCAATCCAGACTACTTATAATTTATATTATGTTTGCTTTTTTTATTTACAGGACGTCCCGAGTAGGGTACTCTTGACGTCGAGCAGAGTAGGAACCTACCTAACAAATTGTTGCTCACAAATAACATATTCATCTGTCATCTTTTCTCTTTCGTTTTACCCTTTTCTCCCTGATAGCTACAAGCTACAATAACTATAAACATTGTCATTAAAAAAATGAAACAGCAGCCTAGCATCAACCTTATTGTCATGGCAAATTACAGTCTCAGTCATAATTATTTACATGCATTACAGCGAAAGGACGGTAGACCTAGACAAGTAGGGGAGCAGTGTATAAGATGGGGACGCGAGGTATAATGGGGTCATACACTCTTTAGGCATACTTAATACAACACTAACGTAGCGCAAGCGCCATCAGGACGTCATATGCAAGCGGCCATTATCAAATTGTGTCCTCTTGGCGCTTGCTCTATGTTACTATTGTATTAAGTTTGCCTTAAGTGTGTGATTTCCCATCATACCTCGCGTCCCCGTCTTATACACTGCTTCCGTAGACACGCTCCAACATAGTTTTTTTTTTATTCCACCTACTTTACTCATACACCATTATAGCCCACCATCTTGTTTGACGCAGTTCCTAAGACACGATCAAAAAAATTCTTTGTCGCTAAAATTATTATGCTCACGTGCCACTCATAATAGACTGGAATAATATTAAATATATAAAAATATTTTGGCATCGATCTGAGTGGAGATACTTTGCGGTGGCATCCAATCTTTTTTTATAATTCAGCACCAACCACGATATTTATGAATGATTCCGATTTAATTTCATGTAAAACTTGAGTTCGTTATTTTTATTACAATTAGGTTTTCTTAATTTAATTTAGTAATTTATAGACTTAGACATTAGTTAAAATAAATTTTAAAATAATATTATACTGTTGAATGTTATATCTAATTTAATTCAGAGCTAATTTTGGCTTCTTTCCAGAAAAAAGTCTGCATTTATATTGGGCAAGGCTTGGACTAGGACATTTTCCATAAACTGGATTTTTCACAGTAAAGCAAAAGGTAATTTTAGATTTTTCTCAATGAATCAATCAAAATTGTTTGCAAAAGGTATAATACATTATTATTTGATTACATTTGGCAAAGCCGGTATTTCAATTCAAAAATAATTTTGTTACACAATTATTTCACTGAAGCAAGGCATTTCCCGTTTGTGGACTACAGCGCCATCTCTGTTAAGCCTTTTAAACTACTTGGGTCGGATCGCGCAAATTCATGTTTTCACGTCGCCTCTGAATTGAAAGCCGAGAATTTTCTTAGTCCACGTGAACGCCAATAGATGGCGCTGTTACATTTCCCAGGGTTTTGAAATTTTGACACCATATGGGCGCGTGGACTGTCTGTAGTCACCGACACTGTCTCATCAGGTAATCGTGACCCTGGAACGTAAAGGGTTATTGAAGGATCACCGTGTATTTTACTCATTACAAGTCATACGGGGTATATTACAAAGTCAACGTGATGTTGTTACCATGCATCGGGTAGTAGTCCTGTCACAAAACTAATTACAACTTAACACCTTGCTTCGGTTTCTTTATTTTTATGAAAAAAATCGGAAAGTTACAAAGATGTTACAATTGTTACCAAGTATTTTAGAGCAAGTTATGCTCTAAGAGTTTTATATATTATTTAGTAATCCGTTTTAATTCTGCATTTAATTTAGAACTTTGATGGACATATGGAATATGTTTAAATATTTACTTCTACCAATCCTAAGTAAGAACCGTTTATTATAGTTCTCTTTTAAAATACTTCGTTATATTTTGTGCACATGAATTAAGTATTATTAATTAATTAATATTGTAAAATATACATATGTGAGACAATACATCGTCGTCCTAAAACAAAATCCTATGGCTAGTAGTGACGACCATGCCCGGGTCGACGGCGCGTTGTGTTCCACGCGCGCCTCAAGGAGTGTCAGCATAGTGACGGGGGCCCCTGTAGAGAACCAAAGCCTGCCGGGGTTGCGAGACTCACGAATTACCGTGACCCCGGAACGTAAAAGAGCTATTGAAGGACACCGTGGATTTTAGTAAGTACGAGACTGACAGTCCCTCCCGCTCTGACCTGGGTGGGAGGACTAATTTAATAATTTTACCACGTTAAAAAAAGGGCTTGTTGTTTGATTAATAGTTAAAGTAAAGATCGTTAAAATTCCCTAATGGTTAATAAATAATATGGGTTTTAACAAACAGTTAGTTTAACTACTGATCAAGCAACTCGCCACTAGTATAGGTACTACATATGATAGTTCATCAAGTACCTATTTTGAAAGATAACATTGTGCTCATATATTCAGAAATATTACTTTTATAGTACGTGTCTCTCATCCTCCAGATTGTTTCAGACTTCTTATGAAAATATACGAGCACCCTTTTTCATGAACACAAAGGGCGGCTAAAGAATTTTGTTGAAAACAAATTCCTATCATGAAAATTGGTAAAAATGTAATGTTGAACTTCTCACAGCTAGGTGGGAAAATCTTTCCCATGTCTTCGTACGGGAAAAGGTTCTTAAAGTTAGGTGGGAACAGTTTGATTAATCGTGTAAGTTGGAAGTTGGGTCTTCCACCTTATGTAGGTTGAAAACTCGAATGGATCCTCAATATTATTCGTTTTGCGGGATAGACGAAGCGTTAAATCTAATTCAATAATCACGGTACCTACTTTAATCCAATGAAAACCAATAATAACACATTCGTTATTGAGTCTTTCAATTTCTGTCAAATTTTGTCTGTTTGCCAGTCTATGTATTTGTCTATCTGCTGTCATTATACTACTATGTATATTCACTCTTTATTACGCCTGTCATCCCTGAAGCCTTTGTCAAACAGACAAGCGAAGCGAATGCGAAGCGTGACGTTTTTATTTGTAATGTATGGAATTGTTTGAATCCAGTCACATAGAAACACGAAAGCGTGACAGAACTATCGTACTGACGTCTCGCTGACGTCTCGCTTCGGTTCGGAAACGCTTCGCTTTCGCCGGTCTGTTAGACAAAGGCATGAAGGATTAGGTAGAGTAGTAGTATGCTATATGCCATCACCGGGGCATATAACCGAACTCCGTGGCTGCTACTGATAAAAAAACCCAAAAACATGGTGAATGAACCAAGAACCTCGTTATTGACCAAACAGTAGACAAACGTTCGTTGATTACTGATTTCTGGTGTCCTGAAATACAGGCCGCAAGCCTAGTTTAGGCATCAGTGTCCAATAATATCTTACTGTATCGAATTTTCTCTATTTTTTGAAGTGAAAACTTCTTTAGCGGCGTTGAGCACTTTTCTGTAATGGGTATAAAATCTTAAACTCGCGTCAGGACACGTGACCCTGACCGAAAAAGCGTAGGACGGCGCAGGGCGCTTGCGTGAATGTTCGTGTGACTTTATTACTTTTAAAGAAGTTTGTATGCTGGATACATTCGTTGCTAGGTAACATTGTTTATAAAAGATGTACGTCACGTTGGAAAATTATAGAAATAAAAAGTCAACCATTTTTGCGAGTTTTACTAAAATCTGTTCACAAGATATTTCCAACAATTACTATTCAAGTTTTCACTTCTGCCGGCACTCCCAGAGTGCAACCCGTCGTTTTTTTTTTTGTATTTCATGTATATTGTGGAGAGAAACTAAAGCTTATTCTATTCTACTGAAATAATGCACAAAGCTTAGGAGACTTTTAAACAATCCTTAAATATTCTAAGCATTTTCTCGTATCTATCTACCTGATTGTAATGCAGACCGTACCTATTTTAATCAACGGCTGGCGTAACGAAAAACTTGCCGAGAATATTTTACCTTACAGAAAAGAGAAAAAAAACTTGTTTTACGAGTAAGTAGGTTCAAGTTCGCGTAGTTTGAAGGAAAGCAGGCATCGGAAAAAAGCATGAACGAGCAACTTACATTCGGTTTAGCTACAGAAAAAATAAATACGTGTGGCACTCAGGGACTGCCGCGGTAAAGCTATTGCATAGCATTTTTTATCAACTTATGCAATTATAATTATTTATTTATGAAAAAAAGAAAAAAATATCGCCTACCGCGAATATTTAACGAGAATATCATCCCATCGTTGCTCTATGAGAAGTTACTAATTAGACGACAGATGTGACAGTGACAATGTTAGGTTTATTTTCGTTACGGAATTTCTTGATTTGGTCGCCGCGCTCAAAGCCCGCAATAAAACCTATGAAATAGCTTAAAACTTGTCTCCTCCTAAGCAGTCCATTGAATTCTTGGCGGGAGGTTTTACTGCTACTGGTGACGTCATTTGATAAGCAATATTGTCTTATTACCAGTCAGTTTCCTAGGGGCCGCCTCAAACGCACATTGAATGCATGGCATGGCATAACGTAACAATGGATTCTTTCCCGGACAAATGATTTCCGATCTTATTTCAGTAAAATTAACGATGTAAATAATTATTTTAACACGAACAGATCATTTTTTCGCAGAATAACGTGATTTGTCGCCATAACACTTTAGAGGTTACTTCAGGTTGTCCCCTAATCCGTAAAATAACACGGCTATATAATAGGCATGACTATATACATGGAAACTATATTCCAATAAATCAGACTGGTGGTCATACAGCTCTTATTTACTAAAGAAGTAAAAGATGGAAGGGTATGAAGGTACTCCACATCTCAGACCATAATCCTAAGTAGACTTTAAAAATAGAGAGCTGATTCTATACAGAGAACAATAAGGATTGCTCTTTAACCAGCTCCTATTATAGACACTAAAAATATAATTAATTTGATATAAATATTACTAACAAAGAGCACTGTGGGTGGCAAGTACTGATTCAGACAGTTTTATGATGCATTAAAATCGCACAACGGAGACAAAAAAAAACACGTGTAGAGAAACATTGTGACTTATTGAAAAAGTTAATGTATAGTGCCTTTTTTGGGCCGGAAAATTATCAAATATTCTAACCCAAAAAAGTCTTTAAACCCCATCTAGATTAAACTAGTCTAAGAATTATTTAAAAACGTTAATAATAAGGAAAAAAGCCTCGACCAACACCTGAGGAGACTCTCGCTGGGTAGCTGGGTCAAGCGCTTGATTCAGAAGGCAGTACTCCTGGGTCCCAAGTCTGCTATTTTTTATAAATTCGTCATTCCAACACGATCCCATTGTCATTTTGATAAAAGTTTGTAATCTGCTAAATTCATAATGTCGATCACTGGTCGGTCAGTGGTCTCGTAATGGAATCGTGGCAGAATGACGTTGTTGTATTGCCATTATTATAAAACCCGGTAGTAGAAATGATTTTCGAAAAACTACTATTAAATTTGAACATTTATTCATGCCAGATTTCATTTATATACATTTTTACATATTATTTAATAAAGTTATAAGCAATCTGAAGTAGTAAGAAGTTCGCAAAAAGCAAAAACATTAAAATGTGTAACGCGGATAAAAGTGAAACTCAATATTGTTTAGATCTGTTTAGCTGTCAAAGTCAAATGTGACATTATTAGTGCTTACTGTTTACAATTCTAGCGTGCCGGTGTTTTGCTATTTATTTTCGTTTGAATGTTTTATTTATCTATACATATAATAAATCTGTAGAAGGGTCAATTCTGTACATTGAAAATATTGAAAAAATAAATAGCGGCGGGTGTTGCTGGATCGATACCAAACCCAAATATGTGATTAAAAAATTTTTTGTTCGTCTGTCTGTCTGTCTGTATGTGCAGGCATCACGTGAAAACTAACGGTTCGATTTCGATGAAACTTGGTATAATTATACCTTATTATCCTGGGCATAAAATGTGATACTTTTTATCCTCGAAAATACGTAGAAAAAAATCTTATTTTTCAGTTTTATTCATAGACGTTGTTCTGTAGAACCACGAATCTCCTTATTTATTATAGGCTTAGCCGTATTTGAGTCCAATAGATATTTATAAGATGTCATTGTCAGAGTTATTAAAAATGGAGAAATAAACCATCCACGCGAAGACCGACATCCGCGCGGACGGAGTCGCGGGCGGAAGCTAGTTTAGAATATTTTATACAAAAAGCACCATTTTGTTATATATAGAGCCAATAGAGCCAATTTCGGCTCTAATTGATTTTATGGCGAACCATCAAGACCTGGCGCTTGGCTACTGCAGCCGCACCAGTGAAGGGCGAAGTTCAATCAACTATTTCGTGTTTAAAGCTACAGAATAATAAATAAAAATAAATAAATTACTGAGTCCTTTCCAAGGCGAAACGTTTAAAGGGGTTTGTACTACTTCTCGTCAAGCGACGGGCTCGACGACGTCTTCTGCATTCCGCCCATCTTCTTTCTCTAGCATCCACTGCTGCGGCTAGCTCGAGAGTAATTTGCTCGTAGTGAATACATTTCTCCACTCAATATTTCACGATAAATAACAAACTCTTTTCGACAACCGAGCTATTAAAAGCAATGACTGCACAATGACGATCCAGTGGTAGGTCAATGATCAAAGGAACTGTCAAAATTTTAGCAGATTACCCCTTACGTCAGTCATTCATTTGTCATTATGTACGAGATTACCATTCTAAGCCATTTCTTTCAATGGAATGTCAGTGGTTGACCATTGGAAAGTCATAATGACGCCATTATAATAGTAGATTACCAAACTTGTCAAAATCAACAATTATGAAATCAATGATAGACCATTCTGACACTATTGTAATAGCAGACTTGAGGCCCTGGGCCCCAAGTCTGCTATTTTTTATAAATTCGTCATTCCAACACGATCCCATTGTCATTTTGATAAAAGTTTGTAATCTGCTAAATTCATAATGTCGATCACTGGTCGGTCAGTGGTCTCGTAATGGAATCGTGGCAGAATGACGTTGTTGTATTGCCATTATTATAAAACCCGGTAGTAGAAATGATTTTCGAAAAACTACTATTAAATTTGAACATTTACTCATGCCTGATTTCATTTATATACATTTTTATATATTATTTAATAATGTTATAAGCAATCTGAAGTAGTAAGAAGTTCGCAAATAGCAAAAACATCAAAATGTGTAACGCGGATAAAAGTGAAACTTAATATTGTTTAGATCTGTTTAGCTGTCAAAGTCAAATGTGACATTAGTGCTTACTGTTTACAATTCTAGCGGCCGGTGTTTTGCTATTGGTTTATTTTCGTTTAAGTGTTTTATTTTTTGTTTTGCAACATTATGGAGGATACTCTGTCCAATCAAATGATAGGACCCTGATGCATAAAATGCAAGTGCTATTAGAATCTGAAATAAAAAATGTAACATTACTCAACTATTTCGTGTTTAAAGCTACAGAATAATAAATCAATGAAAATCAAATTCAGTTTTCTAACTTTCATTTCTGCCGATATGCTATCGTTTCGACGCGGTCTGGCCATAAGGTGAATGAGTTCTTCAATTAACCCCCTTACTGAGTCCTTTCCAAGGCGAAACGTTTTTACAAATTCCGCCTCGGAAATATCAATAAAGGGGTTTGTACTACTTCTCGTCAAGCGACGGGCTCGACGACGTCTTCTGCATTCCGCCCATCTTCTTTCTCTAGCATCCACTGCTGCGGCTAGCTCGAGAGTATTTGCTCGTAGTGAATACATTTCTCCACTCAATATTTCACGATAAATAACAAACTCTTTTCGACAACCGAGCTATTAAAAGCAATGACTGCACAATGACGATCCAGTGGTAGGTCAATGATCAAAGGAGCTGTCAAAATTTTAGCAGATTACCCCTTACGTCAGTCATTCATTTGTCATTATGTACGAGATTACCATTCTAAGCCATTTCTTTCAATGGAATGTCAGTGGTTGACCATTGGAAAGTCATAATGACGCCATTATAATAGTAGATTACCAAACTTGTCAAAATCAACAATTATGAAATCAATGATAGACCATTCTGACACTATTGTAATAGCAGACTTGAGGCCAAAAAAAAAATATTTAATTTTTGTAAAAATATTTTAAAATGCAACAAATAAGTGAAAAGATGCATAGAGAAAAATGAATATAGAATACACTTTTTGTAAAAATTTAAACACACTTCTAAAAAAAAAACTAAGAAATTCTGGGAATTAATGAGATGCGGCAAACTTACACAAAGTTTGCCGCATCTCATTAATTCCCAGAATTTGGTCCTTATTGAATGATGTAATACTAAAATTCATTCTCAAAGAAACAGAGCCTGTATTTTAGTATTACACCATTCACATTTACCATTTACAGAACCCAATCCGGGTTCGATTTCTGGCGTAGATATTTGTTTTTTTTTTTCAAAAATCAAATGTTGCAGTTTGAGTTTTCTTCAAAATCGGACTCGAAACTCCTTTCAATATTTTTCGCTATTCCTCATAGTTTCAGATTTAGTCATCCGTGCCGAGTTGGTAAATTCACCCAGTATTAAGAATTTTAAACCAACCAACCCGAAGTAGAAATTATTATAATAGAAACTCAGTCATACCACGATTCTAGGAGTACAGAAGTTTCAGCAATTGCAAAAGCGACAATATTAAATGTTTCTCAGCTAAATGCCGTTTAAAAGTTTTCACTTCAGAGCACTGGAGCACACTGTAGCTAGGTATGAATTTATACTCTCCCATTTCGCATTTGCAAGAAAACTGCAACTTGGAATTTGCCTGCCGTTTCTCTGCTTAGAGGCTACTCGTCTTCGTAGAGCTTAAATAAACTAAGAGTTCTCTGTATTGCAATCTGCGTCTTGCAAGTAATTGAAATAAGAAACAAAATCAAACAACTGGTAAAATTTAAATTCTGAGTTTACTTGACTCACAATATGTTTTGATTAATCCTTGATGGCGAAAACACGTTTTCGGGAGATAATAGCTCGGAAAACTACAAATTAGGGGTCCCATATTATTTAAATGGAGTTTGATAGGACAACGTAAGTGTTTTTGCCAGTAGATTTTTCAATTTGTTTTTTTTTTTGTGCTGTATTGTACTGCTCCTTCTTTCGATGATTCTTCTTCTCAGCTAACAGCGAGAAATATTGCTGCCCCTCTTTACATAATCTTCTTTGAGTGTACAAACTAGCATGGAAGCCATAAATGTATGTACGCAAATATACTTATGCTCGTTTTCACAAGACGTGCCGAGCATTAGAAATGTAACAGTGAATTATGTTTGGCATTCATTTCAATTTTGTTAACATTCATACATACATAATATCACGACTGTAGTCCCCACATTTTAGCAAATAGATGAGGATAATTATCCTCCATCGGGCACAAATCCAAACTCCGTGGCTGCTACTAAAAAATTCCTTATAGAAAACTCCAGTAACACTGATGCACGATCTGAGAATCGAACCCAGGACATTTGCTCAGTGTAAGTACTTAATAGTATCAACAACGAGGCAATCTTGTTGGGAATTCGAGCACACTACTTACTTCAATTTCAACGACAGGTTCACGATCAATGTTATTATGTTTACAACTACATATGTACTTACATTAAAAAAACGGTTCCACGATGTCCGTGTTACGTAGGTATTCACGTACCAGAATTTAAAACCGAATTCGTGATTTCTACTTTCGTAAAATAAGTGTAGTATGTGAAACCGAAAGATTTTTATCAATACAGAAGGAGACTATCGGTTTTGAAGTTTGCTATGTTTATTCCATTATGATTTTCGTTGCTCGTAACTATATTTTTTTTTTGTAATTGCATCAGAAAACTTTAAAGGAACCAAAAAACATTGTTCTTCGTGTTCTTACAAATCGATATTTCAAATAGTGAACAGCTGGACAAAATCTATCAGTAAACTTAGGAATTTAAATTTAAGTACGTACAAAGAGATAAAACTTGAATTGCATTCGTTCGCGTCCTGAATACATCGTCGTCTTCATTTCGAACGCTTCAGAAAAATACGAGTCGGGTTTCGGGTAGAAACTGGTTTATCAGATAATTTTCACCTTATTTAGCTATGTCATTGATATGTGGGATAAAACCAGAATATAGTTATCCCTAGGGATATAAATAATGTCGCAAGTAACAGAAATCCAATAACTTAACAAATAAATAATTATGTATCTCTTATAATTATTTTCTAATCACTATGCTTGCATTAACGTAACTCTGTAGGTGATTAATGGGTCTACAGAGGGGGGAACTAACCTCACTGCGTACCGTGTCAGGATGCTGTCTCTATTTCAGGATCTTGAGCCAACTGTTAACGTAACGGCCCAGCGACTTTCGGATCAGGTGCGGGTCATACAACGTAATCATATGTTGGATGACGTCGCACTTGATAGGCTGCGCTCAGAGGTACTGTACAACCGTATCATCTCAACCCCGTCACCAACCGTGGCGGCTGTGTCAACTGTTGACACAGTCCCGCTGCGATCGAACCCTTGTCCTGCTGTGGAGGAAGATGATACGGTTGCCACGGTAAGTAGCCAGTGCAACGTCCGATTGAGGTGCGCATTGGAGGATGCGCTTCGGGAGTTTCGATCTTGTCCTACCGAACTTAGGCCCCGTCTACCACGTTTACCCATGCACAAGAAAAATAGGGCGCTGGTGTGTGCCTTGAACTCGCAACTCAAGAATTTATTCGAGAGTAGCGAGAACCTCATTGATACACATTCGATCCTGTACTGTGGGGCTGTCGCGGCGTGTCGTTTAGCTAACGTCAAGTTTCCAATTCGTGAAGAAGCTAAACGACCAAAACCAGCCGTACCAGCCTGGCAGCGCAGAATCGAGGGTCGTATTGATGGGGCCAGGGTACTCATTGGCAAACTATACTGCTTCAGGGAGGGCAATACACGACCACGTGTTATGCGCTTTGTGAGGCGGGCATTCTCGGGGACTGATATCAGCCCTCAAGAATATATGTCCCGCGTCGCGGAGCGCATCGACTTCCTGAAGCAGAAAGTTTGTGCATGGGCGAGCCGAATTCGGCGGTATAAGCGGAGGGTTGATCGATACTCGCAGAATCGCATGTTCCAATGTGATGAAAGGTGGGTATATAGAGCATGGGAGCGACCTGAACAAAACATGGCAGACGTGTGCCACCCGGATGATAACGCCACGAGTACATTCTGGCGCAGCATCTGGTCGGTACCCGTCTGTCATACTGAGGCTGAATGGATGCGAGATGTTGAACGAGTGTGTGAAAGTATTCCAGAAATGGAAAAAATATTAATAACACCTTCAGATGTAGCCGGAGCAGTCCGTCCGTTACCGAACTGGAAATCTCCGGGACCGGACGGACTGCACAACTTTTGGCTTAAATGGCTAAGTACTTCACACGCTTGTTTAGCATCTCAATTCCAATCGGCTTTAGAGTCTGGGTCGCTTCCACAGTTTCTAACAGTTGGTATTACCCACCTGCTTCATAAGGCAGGTAGTACCGCGGAACCCAAGAATTATAGACCGATCACATGTTTATCGACGGTCTATAAACTTCTTACATCCATTTTGAGAGCAAAAATTACAACACACATTGACGAAAACAACATTATGTCCAGCTCTCAAAATGGATGTCGGAACGGGTCCCGTGGTACTAAGGAGCTACTCCTCATAGACATGGCCATAAGCCAACAGGTTCATCGATCTCGCAAGGATCTGTCCACATGCTGGATAGATTATAAGAAGGCCTACGACTCGGTGCCACATACATGGCTCATGAGGGTGTTGGAGTTGTACAAGATAGATGCAACTCTACGCGCCTTCCTTGAGTCATGTATGAGGCAATGGAGAACGGTCCTTCGCTATCCAGGGTGTCGACAAATCCAGGCGAACGATGAACCTGTATGGATCAAGCGGGGAATATTCCAGGGCGACAGTTTGAGTCCACTTTGGTTCTGCTTAGCTCTGAACCCTCTAAGCACATTGCTGGAGGATTCAGGTCTAGGCTATCGGTTGAAGAGAGGTGGCCAGGTTATATCTCACCTTCTATACATGGATGATCTGAAACTCTTTGCCCCCAGCAAATTGCAACTGATGGAGCTACTGAAGGTAACTGAAACTTTTAGTAGTGCCATCAGGATGGAATTTGGTGTGGACAAATGTGCAGTCATGCATGTAAAGCGAGGGGAGATTATGGAATCTGAAGGAATTCAACTTTCAGATTCCATACACCTTAGATCCCTCTCCTCATCCGAAACCTATAAGTATTTGGGTATGTCGGAAGCGCTTGGCATTAATGTATCGGACATGAAACAATCGTTGAGGGAGCGCTTCTTCGGACGCCTCAAGAAGGTTTTAACTAGCCTTCTTTCAGGCGGAAACAAGGTGCGCGCCTTCAACGGTTGGGTCATGCCGGTTTTAATGTACTCTTTCGGCATACTCAAATGGACTCAGACTGAACTCGATGCCTTGGATAGACGAGTCCGCACACTGCTGACCGCAAACCGGATGCATCACCCACGATCATCAGTAATGAGACTGTACATCCCGAGGAAATGTGGGGGTCGCGGCTTTTTAAACGCTAAGACCCTCCACAACCGCGAGGTGTACAGTCTTAGAGAATATTTCATGAATATGGACGTGGGTATGCACCGAGATGTGGTCGCGGTGGACAAGGGACTCACCCCGTTATCCATGGCTAAAGAGGACTGGCGCAAACCTGTGATACTCACTACGGAAGATCGCAAGAAGGTATGGCAAAGCAAGGAGCTTCACGGACGCTTCTACCGTGCTCTTCATGGGCCCGATGTAGATTTCCTAGCGTCCGTATCCTGGCTACGTTTCGGTGACCTCTTTGGGGAAACTGAAGGATTCATCTGTGCAATTATGGACGAAGTTATGCTGACGAATAACTACCGGAGACATATTATGAAAGACGGGACGGTTGACGTGTGTCGGGCATGCCACCGTCCGGGTGAGTCGATCAGACATATTATCTCTGGCTGTTCTCGTCTTGCTAACGGCGAGTACTTGCACAGGCATAACCTAGTAGCCAGGATTATCCACCAGCAACTTGCTTTGAAATACAAACTTGTTGATTCCGAAGTACCGTATTACAAGTATGTGCCCGACCCAGTTCTCGAGAAAGACCATGTCACGATGTACTGGGATCTGCCTATCGTTACTGACAGGACTATTGTCGCCAATAAGCCTGACATAGTAGTGATAGACAGATCAGCGCGCCGCGCAATAATAATCGATGTTACCATCCCACATGACGAGAACCTCGTGAAAGCTGAGAAAGATAAACAAATAAAATATCTAGACTTGGCGCGCGAGGTTGTCGACATGTGGAATGTGAGCTCGGCTATCATTGTGCCGATTGTTGTAACGGCAAATGGCCTGATAGCCAAGAGCCTCGACGAGCATCTCTCGAGGCTCTCGTTAGGTAGTTGGATCAAGAGCCAGATTCAGAAGGCAGTTCTCCTTGATACGGCTCGGATTGTGAGAAGGTTCCTGTCTCTGGAACCCTAACCACCGGTAGCTTGGACCCTGCTCCCACGCCGGCGGACTACTATTTTTATATTTTTAAATGTTTTTTTATTTCTTTTTTGTAAAAATATTTAAAAATGTAACAAATAAGTTTAAAGATGAATAAAGGAGATAATAATAATAGTTTATTTCGGGTATTAACCCATATCAATTACATTACACATAATAAAATCATCACAAAAAATAAATTAAAATTAAAACAATATTACTTACAATCAGAATTAAAATAAAATAAAATCAAAATTAAAATTTAGCATCAACATTCAATTAAATCATTATATAAAAACACATAATATAAAATGAAAATAAAATATAAAAACACAATTAAAAACACAATTAAAATGAAAACAAAAATTATAAAATGAAATAAAAATAACAATCAGAAATTAAAATTAAAATTAAATTAAAATCACAGTTGAAATGAGATCAACATTATTAAAAATCAAACTTCACAACATAAGGTACACTAATTCCGGTCTTAATAGGTACACACAATTAAATATTTCAGTAACTAAACGATTATTACATGTACACAGTCGACTTTGGAAAGACGCCCTGAGTCTCCTCATCAGCCCGTAAAAATCAGTAACTCTGCTCTCAACAAACATGTCAGTCGCACTACACCGCCAGGGTAACTTTAGAATAGCTCTAAAGGCGTTGTTATATTGTACACGAAGAGAGTTGTAAGCAAACTTCGTGTGCCTGTACCAGAGTTGACTTGTGTAGAACGACTGACAGTAAGCCGTAAACAGAGTCACCTTGACTTGGTTAGAGCAGTAAGCAAAGCGTCTAGCCAACATGTTGCTACGACATGCGATACTGCGCCTCTGTCGTTCCAGATCAGCATCATCTGATAAGTCATCCCTAATTATATGACCAAGATATTTAAATTTATTTACAATGTTCAGGGCAGTTCCACACAAGTTAATCGGTAAAATATTATCAGGACCTTTACCATATTTAAATATCATAATCTCCGATTTTTTAACATTATATGTAAGATAGTGTTCCGCAGCATATTTCTCACAAATCGCAACAAGTCTCCTTAACCCATTGGCTGAGGGACTGAGCAGAACCATGTCATCCGCATAACTGAGATTATTCACAGATACCTCACCAATACGACAACCGGCTCGGGTACTGCTCAGTTCCTCAATCAACTGGTTAGTATACATGTTAAATAAAATCGGTGAAGTGAGGCCACCCTGTCTCACGCCACACGTCAATCTATACGTATCCGAGAGGGCACTATTCCACTTCACTTGATTACATTGATTTGCATACCAATATTCCAGAAGGTCTACAATTCTTGACGGCACTTTAGAATCTGGATTTCTCAACTTATCCCATAACAACTTATAATTGATACTATCAAACGCGCGGCTCAGATCTAGGAAGCACGCATAAACACTCGTGTTTCTTTGTAAGTATTTATACACTGTATTCTTTAAGGTAAAGATAGCCAAGTCAGTCGACATGCCCTTTCGGAAACCAAATTGTGCATTATTTATAGGGAAATTATTTTCACTTAAATGAGAAATAATTAAGCGTTCAAAAATCTTAGAAAATACGGTTGCTAAGGATATAGGGCGGTAATTAGACATACTGGACACATCACCCGTTCTATTCTTTGCAATTGGTACGACTATGGTCCGTAAGAAACTATCTGGTAAATATCCATGGTCAACACATGCATTAAACAGTTCAGAAATTTTAATAAATAGTGATTCAGGGGCATACATAAGGTGCTCGACACTGAGCCCGTCGTGGCCCGGCGACTTACCACGTTTCATACTTTTTACACAAAGATACAGCTCCTCAGCAGTGACGTGCAACTTGCTGGTATCATGGTCACTTTTCTCATGCAACCGTGGCTGAGGAGTCGCCGGCCCACCACGGGCCACGCTGTCCACACTCACGCTGTTTGCCGCCGTAGACACGGAAGCAGGGTTAAATTGCTTTGCAAACATATTTGCTATAAGACCTGGATCATTGCAACCATTTATATTAAGTGGCACACTAGCTTTATAATTTAATTTATTTGTCTCATTCCAGAATTTTCCGAATTGCTTATTGTATCTGTGAGTGGCTATAATGTCCATTTTTATTTTATTTTCATTTGACTGACACCATTTGATTTTATTTTTAAAAACCTTTTTACTACGAATCATATCATCATACATTTTTCCCTGTGAGGGGCGACCATTTAAATTCCACAATGTGTAGCTCTGCCGAGCCTCCCCATGACATTCCCGCACATGATAGTTCCACCCAATTATCGTTCTCTTTTTAATGTACGATTTTCCCTGATAGGATAACTTGGCAGCCCTAGACATTATGTTTATAATTTGTTTATAATATTTATCAATTAAACAACTGTGATGAGAATCTTTACAAGCGGTTCCATTACAGGTAAAATCAGACCAGCTGTGTGACTGTGTCAATTCATTACAAAGCTTTGCATATTTACAGTTTTGTTCATACGTTCTTTGTCCCCAGATTACTTTATTTACTAACTGATTGTGCTTTGTATCTGTTTTTGTCAATACTACATCTATATTACATTCGACCAATAACGGAAAATGATCCGAATAGTAAACATCGTTCAACACACAAATATTATCAATCATACTAAAACCCGCGGAGGTGGTAACGCAGTGGTCGAGCCAACTTGTGGTGCCATGAGAGTCACTTAAGTATGTGTAGGTATTTGACAATATACCGAGTAAATTGATGTCGGCACACAACCAGTCTTGATCATCACAGTATTCCAGAAGTTCACTTCCAAATAAACTATTAGGGCGCGAAACGTCAGCGTTAAAGTCACCGAGGACTAACACACTTTCCACATCACTACTTTCGATAACCGCACTGATAACACCGAGGCATTCCGTAAACAAGGGCAGATTATTCGCATCTTGAGTCGGCATGTAAACCGACATCACGATGAAACTTCGCCCGGCGCTGACCTGCACACACACGGCTGCCACGCGCGTCGATCCGGTATCAATGGGAATAACCCGATTGAATAAAGATGTCCGCCATAAAATTGCTGTACCTCCATAAGGTCTTCCTTTAAGCACGCCCGCAGACATGTCCACAGCTGATACTCCATGATAGGTAAAATCAGGATGTATTTTATCCAGGTATCCCAGGTCATCAGGAATCAACCAATGTTCCTGAAGTGCAATTATATCATGTTTTTCGCAGAGTTCAGTGACACTATTACACGAACGCTTTATTGATCGACAATTAAATGATATTATGCTGATTTTCATTGTTTGTTTTCCGGATGGCTGATGGTCCCGGTGGAGATTCTTTTTTCGGTGTACCTCCTATAAACTATACCCCTTGGCCAGAAATTAGCATCAAGGAAGGCTTTTTCTTGATCCTGCTCGACTGTGATTTTAAACGAAGAAAATCCAGTTTCTTTGAACTGGGTCAGTTTTTCAACCTTGACGACCGTGTGTCCGCAGTCGTTGATAAATTCTTTAATATCGTCTTCGGTCGTTTCCGTGACGAATCGGGAGGCGTAAATATATGATTGTCTAGGCACTATCTTGATTTTATTCGACGTCAAGACGGCCTTTCCTTGTTGATTTTTGTTCGTTTTTCTAATGTTTTTATACTTCGTTTTTTTATTTACTATGGTCGTAAAACTATCCTCGGTCGAGGTATCCTTTAAAGTGTTTACTTCCAATGTAAACACAGGAGTGCTTGTGCGGTGCATATAATTCAAAGGCTGTTGGTTTGAATGTATCGCCGCTATATTTTTGCTCAGAGACTCAGCTGACGGTAGGAGTGTTGCGGCAGGCGAACCACTAGGTGGCGCGCTTGCACGGAGCGGCAACAGCGCGCGCGGTGTCGAAGACGCCGCCGCCGCCGAAACCGCCACCAACGCGTCCACCTCACAAGATGTATTTAAAAATGGACCGTTACTTTTTTCTCTGCTTTTTCTCGCGATATTGGAATATGTTTGGTTTGACTTGCTCTTAATACTTTCTAATTGCTCTTGCAATGTGATAAGTTCCGATGACTTAACATAATCGCTCTGAATACGATGGATGTCCTGCTTTACGGTTAGAATAGTCTTCAGCAGAGAAGTTACGTCGATATAATCGAAGGTTACGGGTGGTAGGCGGTGTAGGTCTTTAGCCACAAAAGTAGGTAACAGGTGGGGCTCAGTTTCCTTTAGCAACTTTATTAAATCCTGCAGGATACGCTTGCTTTTACCATCTCCTTTTCGCGTAGAACGACAATTCACTGCCTCAGAGAGAATGGATTTTGCTTTAATTATCTCACTTTCTTGGAAGTTAGATTCACAGATTTGCACTAAACTTATTTCGTCGATAACGTCTATTTTGCACTGTAGAAAGCACAGAAGTTCATTTATTACTAGTGTATCGGACATATTTGAAAATTAGAACGAATAAAATACGAATAAATTACGCGATGTCAAGATACGTTACGGATTACTCATACGGAACACGGAAATGCGCGGGCGTGCGCGACGAGTGCGCCGCGCTGACTGATTATATGTCATTATAGAAGCTCAGTGCCGAATTAAAGATCTTGCAGCAGTGTTTCACAAAAACAAATAACCCATTTTAATTATAAAACTACTTAATTATAAATCTTAGATCTTTATAATATAACTATCACTGTAACTAGAGAATCAACAGGTGCCAAACCAGGTGGTTTCAAACGTTAGTTTATTTATTAGTGTCCAATATGATTCCTGAAACTATTTAGAAGCTAAAAGTATCCATTTATAACGTTGGCAATTTGCCTTAAGGAAGTGTTGAATTGCGTGAATTCCTCGTTACCTGTGCATTAAATAAATACGTGTCTAATTATATCTGAAGGTGAAATATCGATCAACGCGACAAAGTACGCGGCAATTTGAATAGCTGTACAAAAATAAAATGATTGTGTGCTCATTATTTTGCATATATAAATCTCTGTGCGTGTATTTTTTTGCGGATGTATTCTTTTTTTTTTGGTTTATGGAAGAAAAAAGAATAAATAATAGCGTGTTCATCGTCAGGACAAACGAAAAGAAGAAAATGTGTATCGCCGACCTCAAATAACAGAAACATTTTGTTTTTTGCCTTGGATGTCTAGCGATCAGAATGTTACTCCAAACCTAATAATATTCACTTTTTTCTAATTTGCATCTCTCAATTTCATTCGACTTGCAAGAATGTATTATGAAAATTGAATTATTAGGACCCCGAATTTCTGTAAGTAATAAAACAGCTTCAATTTTACTGCAACAAATAAAACGTTTGCCACATTATTACAAAGGTCGTGTTTTCATGTTCTGGTATATTTAAGAATCCGTTGAGTAACATCAGTCTCAGAGAAATAACAAGTCCGTCATCTCCCGTCATAAACTATGTTTACAGCTGCTGTAACATCGATTTCTAGTTTATATCCCGCATCCAATCGCTGCTTTTGTATGTTACTGTGTTTAAAATCTTGTTTGTTTTCTTAGATAGCTTTAAATAGAATTCCCGATTGATTTAGTAATTAAAAAGTGTTCGTAAATATTGTAACCTATTTCCACGACCTAGTTTTAAACTCAAAAGATTTTCTTGAAAAAAAAAAAAACGTGGTTTCGCCCAGCCGCTCTGTGAAAGTTAAGCTCGTTTTATTGTGCTTTGCTTAACGACAGTTTTTTTATAACAGTTTACTTAATTCACCCTAAAGCTTGAATGGTCTTGGACTCACCATAAGTCAAGCTCGACACGCCCCAACTTTGCCTCGTTAAACACATTAACAGCTAGATTTTGTTATAAATTATTGACAGAAATGCAAACGACTCGAGAGTTTTCATTTGGAGTCAGCAGTCAAAGAAATACTAGCTACGAAGAATTTGATCCAGTCAACGTTTTATTCCGTTGTCGTGTCGGCTAAATCTAACCGAACCGAGTAATTGACTAAGGCGAGAATATTAAGCCTCATTTAGACGAACAAGAACTCGCGTGCGAGTTTCACTACATTACGGTATTTGTTTGATCAACTGAATTCAATGTTCGTATAAAGTCCGCAATGTAACGCAACTCGCATGCGAGTTCTTGCATCGTCTAAATGAAGCTTTAGTCTTTGTGTGCACTTTTGCAGTTCTAGATTCCAAACAGAAGAGAAAATAAATAATGGGCCCGTCTTCGCTGTGTCGAGAAGTCCTAAATATACTGCGGTGAATTGTTGGATGACGATGACCTGGCGACTTGCTTTATCGATACTTTGTATTTTATGTTAAGCAAGTAGGCCCATAGCATATTTTTTTGTAAGAAATATTTTCAAATGTATTAATTTGAAAATACAATATAAAAATTATTTATTAAATCAGCTTGAAATTTTCTTATTCCTGGGTCCCTCACTCCCTCTGTGTGAGACAGAATGGACTGTAGTTCACCACAATGCGGTTTGATTCATATCTTTTTCTTTTATCGTAGTAAAATCATCAAATGAGTCCTCCCACCCAGGGCAGAGCGGGAGGGACTGTCAGACTCGTACTGACTAAAATCCACGGTGTCCTTCAATAGCCCTTTACGTTCCGGGGTCACGGTAATTCGTACAGTCCCGCGACCCCGGCAGGCTTTGGCCCTCTAGAGGTTGATTCATATCTACGAATTTTATAATTCGAAGACAAAATATCTCAGAATCAGAAATCAGCGGTCAAAACTCACTAAAGAAAGTCAAGGAATAACTGCAACATTAAGCAAGTTTTCAGTCTTCAAAAATACCTACAAATACAGTTCACGTCAAAGTTTTCTAGGTCAACAGAGGCCTTATCAAAAATTTCTTGTTTATTTTTTGTTTTTGTGACGTATATTAAACTGGAACTTTGACATTAATTTCAAGGAAAAAATAATTCCTTCTTCGTACACTAGAGGCGCTGTTCCACTTTTTAATACAATAACCGCAGTAAATACTTCAGGTACGCTGTAAATAAAACACTGAAATCTTGTGATCGAGCTACTGGTTATTTTTATCCGTAAACCTGACAGTTTTATTTTTACATTGTCATACATACCGCACTTCCGCTTTATTTTCTTCAGACGTCGTCTGTCTTCACATTATATCTTTCAACAATCTTTCAACTAATTTAAACGTCTGTCAGTGCTGTCAGCTAATCTGTCAGAGTCATTATCTCATCTTTTGAACTTGTTTATGTTTGCTGTTTACGAGTTTAAGAGGTAATGGAGTAGAATTAGAGAAGAATGTGGGGAAATTATAATTGTATGGGATAAGAATCTGTAGAAATATTATGTTGGTAACGAGTATACGTAGTTACAATGTATAGTGGGACGTTTGTCAGTAATTAAAACTCCTTACCCCGCGCGATAATCTCAAGGTCAAAGTATTACCACCTACGTAAGTCGAAAAAGGTAAATTTTACAAATGCAAAACCTCTCGTTTTTTTTATAGTCTTGAATTTACTAGCATCCCTTATAGTGCTCATAATTTCAATAAACACTTGCAACAAATCAATAAACACACACATCAATAAACATAGAGTGCATCCACTAACAGTTCTTTCAAACGCTACATAAGTAGAGTATGTAATATACTACTATGTATTTCAAAATAAGAAGGGTCTTAGAACGCTACCTTGCACGACACCCAGATTGCATTCTCAGTACCAAATATGCAGATCTTATTTTCGGCAACATAGTATAAGATTGCAATGCAAATGAAGGTACGAGTACCTACCGACGTAGGTAGTGAGAGCAAAAGCACCAAAAGCTCATACTTGGAACCGTTACGTAAGCCACGGTCGATAACTACGCTGCCGACGGTACATTTGTGTCTCGATTCGCGAAATTACGTGGTAACCGTTTAAAATATCTGTTACTTCTAGCACGTTAGCGAGTATGTAATTCGGCGGAAGCTTGATAGTATTTATTTGTTGTTGGATGAGGAATTTTGGAAGTGAACGTGTAATTTAAAGGTTATTATCTGTTTGACTTTTTAGATTTAATATTTGTAATTTTGAGTTAATACTTACTTCTGGATCTTATTTGACCCAAATGATGTCTGTAATTTAAAAGAGAGATTCTATGACCTCCGAGTTTTCTTTGGATATTTCTTCTCAGAGCAGTTAGGTATTGTTACGGGCTGGGTACGGGATAAATCAATTAACACCAATTAAAACCAAATACTTTTTATTAACACACAAATCACTAATTAAAACAATCAATAAACGCGATTCAGCAGTATGAAACACCAGCCTCATTCAGATTTAAACAAATAATTTATGTACTGAAAATATTTTATGAAATCTATTTACAAAATAAACTTCGTTTAATCGTAAAAAAGTCTACTAATGAATCCATCAATTTGCTTCCCGCAGTCAGAACATTTTAAAGTGCTTTCCAACTCTATTTACACATTAAGGAGTAGTAACTACTTTGTAAGTACTATTTGTTCAGATCCAGGAGCTATTTCTTTTATTCGTAATAGTGTTTTATGCTAATTTCTGCGAAGTTTCTTCTTCGCATCAAGGTTTAAATTGGCTTGTATTTTTATTATAGTTTGACAGCAAGTATTCTACGCTACTTAGGTGTTTACTAGGCGCAACGCAGTTTCACGCAGAACATGGAATTGCGGACTATCCCGCTACACTCAATCAGTACGTCGCCCATGTTTGTAGGCGATAATACATTATTTACACTAGACAGTGTACGTCACAGGCACGTGGGATAAAATATCCAAAGACGGGACGTATTTCATCAACGGTACAGCACTATTGGTCACACTAGATATAGTAACCACGTTTGCTAATGCTCGTAAACTCTCTCTGGCACTTACGATACTTTCTAGAAAAGCTATAACTCCGCCTATTTTTAGCCGGACCACCCAGCTTTGCACTTACACTTACAATAAATCTGTTCGGAAGGTCGTGAACTCGTGATTTAGTTTTCAAACTCGTACTTGAATTTCAGCGGGATTAGCTGCGAACAGAAACATAAAGTCTATATAACACGATGAATTTAATAAAGAGTTTGAGGATTTAAGAGATTGTACGGACTCCCAAATTTCTACTTAGCCTTTTCCTAACTATATATAGCAATGGTACGAGTATGTTGTTGAACATCAATATTTAACATGGAACGGCTGTTAATCTAAGCTCCACAACATAATTAGTACTGGGTTGACATTACCTCTTGGTGAGACTATCTTGACAGATTTATACGGAGTCCAAAATAATAAATAAAGAGGCATGAATACTATAAACATACCAACCTAATTTTAAAACTGAGTAAAACAAATGGCAACTGAACACATCGAACGAACTCACAAGACGAAATCCACCTCGGTCCTGACCCCGCCCGAGATTGGGACCGAAACTTGGATTGTACCAAGTTTAGAAAATTCTTTTAAAAGAGATACCACTGTAAACAGCAGCGAAAGTTCTAGAAGTTGAATCACGTATCTTCGAATGCGTTCGTGACAACCCTGTACCGAAAGTTAACGGAATTAGAGATACCGGAAGAGATAATGACGTATTTAACGCAGTTAATAAAAAATTAAGCAAGTAGCAACTCATTAAGTAAGCAAGCTTTATAAGTTTTTTAAGTGACATGATCGCTCAGGGTTAGATAATCAGTAGTTAAACACAATAGATTTTTAACCGTTCGTTACAACAGTTACACAAGTAAAATATTGGTTACAACATACCTTTTTAACAAACATTTTACTTAACTACTGATCGAACAACTGGCCCGAACACTATCATTATAGAACTTAGACCTAATAAACTCAAACAAAAAAATAAATAAATATCCCACTTTAAGTTCTGATAAGAACAGATGTATAAAGGTTTATTTAAAGAACACGACGAAAAATTTTGTCGTACAAAACGTTAATGAAGATGCCGTTGTGTACTTGTTATATATAACAGTTTACATTTCCCAGTTCAGATACAAGATCATTCAACTCTGAGTATGAATCATTTCGGTGGAAATAAATTTTCTAGCGTGTCTTATAAACATGCCAAGTACAAATGCAAACAATACAAGCACATTACAATTGTACTAATAGTTTGAAGAAATAGAGATTAATTTTCGTTGTAAATCACGTTTGGAATAATCTTTAATCTTACTTTCTCTTTCTTAGTATTTTACGTATTTTGTTGTATTTTTTTTATACAATCTTCAACATTATTCAACAAAAAATAGGTGTACTTTTTTTATCTCCTCCTCAGCAGTAGAAGGAATAGGGTAATTTTTAAACAGCACGAGTTTGATAATCCCTTCCATCCCACCCAAACAGGTCATAGTCTAGTGCCAAATTGAATGCAAACCTGAAAGTTAACAGTCAAGTTACTTTCAAGTTGAATATAAACAAACTGTAGTGCCAAAACAAAACACTCAAGATCTCCAATCCATTTGAGTCGCCAGGCGCAATAACTTAAAAAGTTCCACCGTATACACTGTCTCATTACTTAGCATCTCAAGGACTTAAAGGTTGCACCCTCCAGCGAGCTAGCTCGGCGTGCGATGGAACAGCGCCAAAGCAATTAAATCGTGAGCCGCACGCGAGGTTTTCTCCGCCACTCTTGCGCCGCCGCGCACCAAATTGCTCTCGTTACTTGCACTTTTTAGCTTAGCTATGTTTATCAGATCTTCGTAACCGAACATCTAGTTGTTTAAATTTCAGTTTGTATTCCACATATTGTTTGTTGGACAAATATTGGCGTTGTTTGTTGTTTCTTGAGGGTCGCGGACGGGACGTGACGAAAACAAAAATTGTAATTTACTTGGATAAACCAAGTGATTTATATCGGATAGGTATAATTGGAGTAACGTGTAAGAATTGGTAATTAATTACCTATGTAATTACATCCTATTGAACTAATTTTTCGGAGTTATCGTCTATTATGATAATGTAGTATTATTTCATAACTATGTCGTAGGATAATTTGTTAAAGGATATCACCTTAACACGGATATTCCGTCAATGGCTATGACTCAGTAAAATTTAAAACTAAGCAAGGTCAACGAAGTCCCGCTTCGGGGATTCTATTTCTGTTTGCAGGATAGACGTCCCCAAAAACCCAAATCTTTTTCTGTGACATTGAGAAAAATGTCATAGAAACTGTCTAATGTTATTTAACGCTAATTATCCGTGTTTTCGCTACAAACACGTTTTTTTTTTCAACTTTATTTGCGTATTCGTATAAAAAACATCTCTGAATTTGTGTACGTAAATGCATTGTCTTTTACACCTCGATTAGGTGTATAATTATAGGAATCAATTGCTCATGTATGACGAAGCATCAGTTAACGCCACAACGACGGCTTGATTGTTTTTCTTCTTTGTTGTGTAGTGTTGTCATTGCGTACGAAAAAAAGAAAAAGTATACCTTATTTAACTTCACATTTTATGGGACACCAGGCGGGCTTCGACTAGTATTTAAATCTTTGTGAACAAGGCTGACATTTCTGTTTATTACCGAGTAATTGAGATTTAATAACATGTCAACTTCCTGGGTTAGTATCCGATTTTATTTTTTGAATCGCTGTTTTAGTAAGCAGTATCTAACCTTGAATAACTTTGAGTTGTCTGTGATAAATCATGAAACTTATTTCATGCCAAGTTTTTTTAACTTATACGAACGATATGGAAGTTCGCCTTGGCTGTTTATTTAAAAAAAATCTGTGTTAATGTTAATTATTTTAAAAAAATAGTGTTCGTTAGAAAGTATAAAAATGTTATATAAAATAACATTTTCTTACTCTGATATTTGTTTAACCTTAGCACATTTCATCTAATCATTTGTATTTACAGACAAGTGTTATTGTGCGAAACTGAGAAACTATTCTCAACTAGATGGCGTTACCGTCGAGTCTCCTAGATAATTATGTTTATTTTGTACCTGCTAATATAAGAGTATGTCTACGTTTCTTTATTTCTTTCGCTGGTAGAATTTTAAAGAAAGCATTTCCTTTGTAGTTTTCGTAACATTATGTTGTTTTGTTGTTATTTTTTTGTAGGTACCTAATTAAAAAAAAAACCAGGATTGCTATTTTTTAATTTTATATCTTGAAGTCTGTAATTATTCATTCAGTTTTCGTTAAGGATCTCCTAGTGCAATTACGACAATATTTTTCTAAGATTACCTACATAGTTTTCCTTTCCAAGTCCATACATACTCATAATGTGACAGATAGCTAAATAAGTACTCTTTAGAAGCCATTGTCTCCGAATACATAAACAACAAGCCAGATGACCATTTATAAACCGTGAATAGAAAACATTGAACACATGAATACATTTAAATATTTTGGCGACAAGACAGTGGGTCTCTCACAATGGTTTGTAAATCATCTGAAATTTATAACGAAACAAGTGTGTGCTGAATTTAAAAACCTATTTAGATTGTTTATGTGGCTCATTTATTTTCGTCTCTAGTGATTTTACATCTAAATCTGGTGCAAATAAAAGGGAATTTGACAGCGTCAATAAGTAACAAATTTAATTAGTCAGCTAGAGTTGTGATAAATATTGGGCACGTATTTTTTATTTCGTTAAATCAATGCATATTTACAAAGATAAACATAATAGTATATATATATCACATGCCTAGTCTTTTCCCAACTATTATTGGGATTGGCTCGGCTTCCAATTGAATCAGATGCAGCTGAATATCAGTATTTTACGTAGAGCGACTGCCTATCGGAGCTCCATAACCCAGGTGCTGGGTAATACGATACCCCAAGGTAAGACAGGTTGTCAAACTTTAGAACTTCTAACAAATAGTGTCAAAGATCTACAAATGAAAACCGAGACCAATTGAACAGCGACGGGGTAAACGAACAATCGTTAGGAAGTAATTTATTCTTGAGAGGTCATAAAACATTCTTAAAACATTGTCTGACTAACGTCATCTAGGATCGCTATCGCTGTTTCAGCTACTTTGCAACAAATGATTCATTTTGTCACGAAAATACTTGAAATGCGACTGCGCAGTAAGTAAATAGAATCTAAAATTAATCATTAGAAGCTGAAAATAATGTAAACTGCTTGAAATATTTACGAGAACTTTAAAAGATATATTGGCTAATTAGTTTGCATGTTGGACGTATTTATAACTAGCTGGTGAATTATTTAACACTATAACTTATGCCCACGGTTTTTAATGGAGTATAGTAATTGACCCATGAAATATTATATTTCTATCATAAAAATTATCCTATATGTTAAATTAGGTCGCGGGACTCACGAATTACCGTGATCCCGAAACGTAAAGGGCTGTTGAAGGACACCGTGGATTTTAGTCACTATGACTATGACAGTCCCTCCTGCTCTGCCCTGGGTGGGAGGACTCATTTGATGATTTTACGACGTTACAAAAATATATGTTAAATTAGGTTACAAATAAATTACATGATTCGTTTATGCATGAAAAAATTACAAATATCTTACCAAACCCATCCTCACAAATTTTCTCATTTGTAATAGAAAAAGTACGTTTTTTTGTGTAGCCTATATGCGGAATAGTACAGTATTATTGAGATTTATTACTCCATTACGATCTAATCCCAGTTCCTATCTCATTATTCTTTATTCAGTGACTTACATTTCGGTTCAGAACGAGGCAATGGAGTAATACTACCAAAGTACTGAATATCCAGCACCAGATATAAAGGCCACATCCATTACCGTAATTAACCGTTATTAAATTATCTAGACAAGTTAACAGACCACTGCATATTGCAGATAGGTACAGCGTTAATTTAAAATAGCTGAACCCACTAGAACTGATATCAACCGCTTCATATTCTGTTTCATTTTGTGTTCTCTGGTATCTTTTATTTGGAGTCACCTATCTGAACAGACGTCATGCATTTTCCACTTTTTATTAAAAAGAAAATAAATTCATTAGTGACCCGAAGCTACGAGAGGCCACGTCAAAAAAAAAAATGTCCCGCCCGGTTAAATAATGGAAGCTGGATTTATGACACCGACATTTCACTTATCTGCGTAATCATTAAAAATAAATGACAGGAGCAAATAAATGTTCACAACTTTAACAGTGTTGTATAAAACTGAAATGAAACAAAAATGAACATCCACCAGAATAAACCGTTCACGCGAGGCTAGCATTTAATATCGGTATTATGGTAACATACTTTTCCGTAACCCATGGTAATAGAATAGAGCCAGCGTAGTCCCCGGAGCGAATCCGTATTCATTCCAAATCCAAATGTTTGTGCCTGTGCCAGTACTCGCTCCCGTTCCACTTGGCCGAGTCTTCGCACTGATTACTATGATACGGGAATAAGGAACTATTTGTGTTTGTATACAGCTGCTTTATTGTTTACTAGTTACAGTTTTGAATGCTCGGTTTGCGAGATTTATGAGGTAGGTACAATAGATTTCTAGGGATAAGAGCAACAGGGTGTAAGGCTAGCGACACTCAGGGGTCAAGGTTTCTTAAAAACCAGACAGAAAAAGGTTTTCGTTGAAGGAAACCCCACTCTTATATATTAATGGTGACAAAAAGCTTACTCTCAATCCTCCAATCCACGTAAAACCTAGTTGAATTCTCTTTGAAGTCGGCTGCAGCTGCAGATAGGAAGAAAACAGCGCTGCGATGCAAACTAAGTTGAATAAACATTACCTACATATGCTCCTACCTCCTTTGAAAGTAGACGAACAAAACCATAAGCGTATTAAGGTAAAGTAATATTATACAATTTCAAACAAAAATTCAGTTTCGTCTCTCCATATGGCGATAAAAATAAAACAGTCTTCGAGATTTTTATTTTATTCTGAACAGCTCCGAGAGATTTGAAATAAACAGGGGATCAAATACAAGATTGATTAAGGTGGCATTCCAACACCCGAATTGTAAAAGAGTAATATATGCTTTGACCCATTTGTGGTAGAAGCGTCGCGGGTGGTTCGAAAATCCAGCCAATCATTTCAAGGGTACGCCAAATTGTGAAAAATAAATTCTCTGTGGAAAATTGTTGGTGGCAGTTTAAATACCGTATGTTCTGTGAGGATGCAAAAGTGGAGATTTGAAAAGATTACTTAACTCTGTTCAGTCGTTGCACTACATGTAAACTCCTGCTAAAATAGGGTAGTTTACTGCATAAATAAATTGAAAATCTGTTTAGTCCGTCAGTATTGAAAAGTAATTAACACGTTTTTTTTTTCATCTATGATTATTGATAAATATAAAACGCTTCGTAATTCGTTATGACGTCACAAACCCTC
The DNA here is from genome assembly GCA_943136025.2 of Agrotis puta. Taxonomy (NCBI): domain Eukaryota; kingdom Metazoa; phylum Arthropoda; class Insecta; order Lepidoptera; family Noctuidae; genus Agrotis; species Agrotis puta. The sequence continues at coordinate 6,565,950 of OW964168.2, forward strand.
ACTTTAGGGTTTGTGACGTCATAACGCCTCCAAAAATTATACAGCCCGAGTGACGTTTTGTGATTTTTAGAAGCGTTGTATCTTCGTACATTTTTGTTAAAGTAACAAAAAAACAGGGGTCAAATATTTTTCAATAATCTATCTTTCGTTTTTTTTAGTAAAATAGCCTATTCATACATGCGTACATTATATTGACTCATTTTGAATCATTCACTTTATAACCATTTCAAGTTAGCGTACTCGTACTAAGATGACTAAATTTACCTAAAAAACGAAACCAAACAAAATAATTATCTCTGGGAAATGTCTAGAAGCTACCAAAAAACTCTAGACAACTAAACATGACAGATTGACAGCAAAAATACATGTGTTTGAATACAAACCATAAGCAAATACTATTTTTTTTCGGCCATCTTGCGTATCATAAAAATTACTTAATTTGTACGAACAAAATATGGTGATTTTTATCATCAACCATGCTTTGTTTAGGGTTCCGTACCTAAAGGGTAAAAGGGAACCCTATTACTAAGGCTTCGCTGTCCTTCTGTCTGTCCGTCTGTCACCTGGCAGTACCTCATAAACCGTGATAGTAAGATAGTTGAAATTTTCACAGATGATGTATTTCTGTTGCCTCTATAACAACAAATACTTAAAAATAGAATAAAATAAATATTTAAAGGAGGCTCCCATTCAACAAACGTTTGTTCATTTTTTTGTGTCGTTTTCCTAGATAACTAGCTGACCCCGCGAACCTCGTAGCGCCACGGAACCAATACTACTACACTACTAATATACTACTACATCTATTTGTTACAAAAAAAGAGCCGCATGACCGATTTTGTGCAAACTTCACATAAACTATCTACTAAATAGTCCGAACAAAGTCTAAACATTTGGTTTGAATAAGTGAGCCCGTTCTTGAGTTATAAAATTACAACGAAAAGTGGCATTGATTTTTATATACATAGATGGTACGGAACTATAAGTGCGCGAGCCCAACACGCACTTGGCCTGTTTCTAAACGTAACTTATGCTTGGCTATTAATATGTTAATATTTCTTAGATATCTTATTAATGTTCAACAAAGTAGCACAAAACTAAACCACAGTATTCCTAATTTAGTACCACGACTTTATCTTCAGAAAATTCCATATTTATGACCAGCAGTATCATGAAAAGTGAAGCAATATGCGTTGACTGAGGCGTGACGTCATGAACCCAGTTCAGGATGCATGAAATAACATTACTTGCAAAGCGTGCAAGTACTAGTTTATTTATTTCGGTCACGGAATACATGTGTGTTCTACTAAGGTGCCATTGGTACGCGGTTTGCTATTTCCGAAAACATAAAATAATTTAGGTATTATGATATTTTTAAAGTGTCCCCACTTGTAATTAATTACTCCTATCTTTTTTTTTTAATGATCGGTTCGCTTTTGACCATTATCTCGCCTGATGGTAAGGGAAGATGTGGTCGACGGTGAAACACGCTTGCCTTGAAGTAACCTTTCCACTTTTGACTTGAAAACCCCAAGCTTGTAGCAGTCGCGAAATACAATAGTCGGCAGGGATGTGAAATTAAACCATCCCGACCCGGAACACGGGAACATCTACTTGTATGTAGTTCTTACAAATATTGTTCCATGTAAATCGCTTAGCCACTACACCATACTCGTGCCATCATCTGCCTAGCCTTTTCCCAACTATATTGGGGTCGGCTTCCAGTCAAACCAGATGCAGCTGGATATCACTATTTTACATGGAGCGACTGCCTGTCGGACCTCCACAACCCAGTAACTGGGTAATACGATACCCCATGTTAAGACTGGTTGTCAGACTCTAGAGCTTCTGACTAACAGTAACGACTGACAAAGATCTACAAATGACAGCCGGGACCAAAGGCTTTACGTGCTTTCCGATGCACGGAGGAAACTCGCAATGATAGATGGTCACCCATCCACAGACCAACCTCGGCAAGCGCGGCTTGGCGCCGGAAGATCGGCCTGTGCGGCTGTATTTATTTAGCCACGAGCTCCTCTACACACCATACTCGTGCCGATACATAAAAATGTAATGGCTTTATGTGACCCTGGCTTAATAAACTTTTGTAGAAGACGACACAGAAATATTATAAGTATAGCAATTAACGTTTTATGCCACTAAAGATTACGTCTAAACCTAACCTTTAAGTAGAGATAAGTATTGAGGCAGGGTAGGCATCAATTCTTTTTTTTAAAGGTAGGTTTCCGGGCACGCCGCAATCGCGGCGGTAAGACCCTCTTTGAGGAGTGGCTGGATAGGCGTCACGGCGTCCTGACCTACCGCATGACGCAGGTCCTCACCGGACACGGAAGTTTCGGGAGGTTCCTGTGTCTGATAGGGGGGGAAGAAACGCCTGCGTGTCACCACTGCGAGGATCGTCCGGAGGACACGGTGGAGCATACGGTGCAGGACTGCCCCGCTTGGGCAGAGCACCGCCGTGTCCTCACGACGGCGATAGGCGGAGACCTCTCGCGCCCGGCATTGGTCGAGGCCATGCTGCGGGGCGAGACGGAGTGGGAAGCGGTCGCCTCCTTCTGCGAAGCAGTCATGCTCGTGAAGGAGGAGGCGGGCCGCCTGAGGGAGAGGACAGCGTCCTCCCTCCACCCCAGCCGCAGTGGTAGACGCCCACGGCGTCGGACGTCGCAAGACGATCTCCGGCCACCGTAGGCGCGGGCATGCGGGCAGCGAGTAATGGGCGACTCGCTGTCCGACCATGGACCATGCCCGGGTCGACGGCGCGTTGTGTTCCACGCGCGCCTCAAAGAGTGTCAGCATAGCGACGGGGCCTGTAGAGGGCCGAAGCCTGCCGGGGTCGCGGGACCAAGGGATTACCGTGACCCCGGTACGTAAAGGGCTAGTGAAGGACACCGTGGATTTTAGTCAGTACAAGTCTGACAGTCCCTCCCGCCCTGCCCTGGGTGGGAGGACTCATTTGATGATTTTACCACGATAAAAAAAAAAAAAAAAAAGGTAGGTTTTCTTTCTATAACATATTAAAAAACCACGAAGTTGGTCACTTGCAACGTTAGCCTTTATTGGTTGTAAATACGGTTCACTTTTTTCACGTATACGTAACCTACCTATGGAGTTCAAAAGTGAAAAGATTTGCCAGTCACCAAGTTTAATAGCAAGGCTGACTGTCCAGAATGAACCAGCTAGAAGTACCTTTATTGAGGCATCGTCATTCATTGCATCTCAGCTATGAAGTTTTTGGAGAACAATGCTGTTGGCTATAGTTTTAACAAGTTTGCTAGAGTTATGTTTCTTGACTACTTTAAATCAGCAAGTCCCACGACCCCGGACAGATTACGTATTTGAAAAAAAAATGCGTTCGAAATTTGAACTAAAACTGGCCAAAAATGAATTTTAGAAACAAAGCCATCGACTTCCGAAAGACAGAAGAAGTTATTTTACACTTTTATGTAAAATAACCTATCTTTCGTTTTTGAAGGTGGTATTTTTATTTTTTAAGGCAGTCGATTTTGACATACGCCTTCCCCGGATAGAGGAAGTACATGAGAATTTTCACACATAAACAAAAGAGTTAATTTATAGTCTGTAATAAAACACAGGCCCGTGGAGTATTTTACCAGCAAAAGCTGGTTGATAATATTTAAACAAATGAATAAGGAATTTGATCCACAAACGTCGAGATAATATTCACGTACCTCATCAGCATTATTGTAAAGTGACGTAGCAAAGTATCTTTTTTGTTGAGCCATGATCCTGTTTTGTTTCGTAATATTCTTTTATGAAGCATTAAAACACGTTTTTAATGACCTACAGGTGTAAAACCGGTGTGTTTTATAAATTATGCTGGAAAATTACAAGCAAAATGGATGTCTGCATTATTTCTTTGTTTTTCTATGAGATAAGTACTCATTTCAAAATGGACTCAGAAGAGAACCAGTCAAACTGTGCTTTGTCTTGTTTTTTCTTGAGTATCTAATGTAAGTTTCACATGTTTTCAACTTCAAATAGACAGTTCGGAAATCAGTTCGTTGCAATTTCATGGATTTCAGAAATTAAAAAAAAAAGTAAAAAAAAAATCTTTTGTCTGATGCGTCTGTTCTGTATGTTAGTTTAAATTATTAAATATTTATAGTAATAGAAATTCTTAGCGAGGGCCAACGTTGAAAAAAAACCCTGATAGCTAATAAAAATCATTAAATTATGAAACATATTTTATACTCAAGAGTACTATTCTAGGAATATAAATAGGTATTTTTCTTTTATCCTGTTTCTATCTAAACTCAGCCACCCAGTAAATTATCATAGAGGTATGGTCCAGATTGGCACAAAGCTGTCATTTATCTTCCTTCAATCAGACAGACCCTGAAAAAGGTATGTCGCTTTCTCAGAGATTGATAAGAGACTTTGGTACAAAGAGAACAAGTTGACAAGGAATACTTTCGCGTTGTAGTTGTAATGAGATTCCGTGAAGACATTTTGTATTAATAGTTAAATAAGTTCTGGCAAAAATAAGTAAAACGTATGTCGTACAAACCAAGTGCAAAAATTCAAGAAAATATCAAAATAAATACAGCCTATTTCTTATTGATCCGCCATATATGACATACACACATTAAAAAAGTTTATGATCACTAGCATAAGCTCTTTTTTTTTGAAGTGAAAACTTCTTTAGCGGCGTGTGCACTTTTTTTTGTAATGGGTAAAAAATGTTAAAGTCGCGTCAGGACACGTGACCTGATCGAAAATTCGTAAGACGGCGCAAGGCGCTTGCGCGAATGTTCGTGTGTATTTATTACTATTGGAGTTTTCACTTCTGCCGGCACTCCCAGAGTGCAACCCCTCGTTTTTTTTTGTGTATGGAATCTCGCAGGTCAACCTCTAGTAGGTTGTGTACTGCTCAACCGGACTTTTCTGTGGATGCCTTAAGATTTTAAGGCCTCCAGCCAGGGCATTAAATGCGAGTGAATAGATGGACATATTTAGTAGTATGTGTAAAAAACACAAGAGAAGAGAATGCATTTCTCTTTTCCGTCCCTTAATCAAATAATCATTAATTACAATTGTATAATATTAGTCGTGACATTTTAACAACGTTCATTAGGTGGAAACTAAAAAGAAAAAAATAATGCAATTTCGCCCATCTCTGCAAATTCTTGTCGTTGCTTATCCTTCTCTGCCTTGTGCAGTTCTTTACCACTATTTTACTCCGTGGATTAGAGCTGATTTATACGAGCGCAGCCCGCTGGGATTAGTCCGCTCTTAACTACATAAACTCAGCATTATTCGGTACATAAGGGACGCACTAAAAGAAGCAGTAAACATTAATACTGTAGGATATAATTATCATCCTATTTCCATAAAGATCCAAAAGCTATATTATCGCCACATCTTGTCAAACGCATTTGGTTTGCAAAAACTGAGCTATAAAGAGCAATAACCAATATGTTATTACACTTTAGATATGAAGATGATACGAGGGCGTATATTTCAAAATAAAAGCCCTTTTTTTATCCATTTCGTTCAATCATTTATATTCGGTTTATGAAAACTGATGACATTAAGGGCTACGGCTAAAGCTAAGAATAAAAGTTTCGTAGCAAAAAAAAACTGTGAACATGCCATTTTTTTCTTTCATTTTCAACGCCGACGCAATAAACTGCCCAATAACTTTATTTAATTTTTAGATTGGTCAGTATTTTTAGAATATTCCTTGTCAATAAGATTATCTGTAGAAAAATATAGCGGTAATAACTTACAAAAATGTGAGAATCCTTGATTTGGCCAATTTCGCTGCTCCGCTACCGGTATGCTGTGACTCGCGACGTGAGGACTGCAATAACTTCCTATTTATTGCAGTGCATTGCAAAAGTCCTCTTTTGTAGACCGTACGCTAAAAAGAAGATTCATTCGTATTTCAAACGCAGTAAAGATTAGAGTTACAAAGGTGTACCGCAAACCTCAACCGTCTTACCACAAGAAAGATAAACATCTGTTGAAAACTTGTCTAAAAAAATGTCAACGTCAAAACGACATTTCACGTTGATGTAAGGGTCGTTTTACAGTTACACTCTTTTTAGACAAGTGTCCAACATATGTTTAACTTTTTGTGGTAAGGCGGCAAGCGTTTATTACTTTTCAGAAAGCTCTTCAGACAATTTTAAAATGTATTTTGGTGATGATTGAGATAGTGATAAAACTTAATTTATATTTACGCGTTGTGTTCCACGTGCGCCTCAAGGAGTGTCAGCATAGTGACGGGGCCTGTAGAGGGCCAAAGCCTGCCGGGGTCGCGGGACTTACGAATTACCGTGATCCCGGTACGTAAAGGGCTACTGAAAGACGCCGTGGATTTTAGTCAGTACAAGTCTGACAGTCCCTCCCGCCCTGCTCTGGGTGGGAGGACTTATTTGATGATTTTACCACAAAAAATAGAGGTAGATTTCTGTTGACGTAAATATTTATAAATTTTTGACACTCTATTGCTTATAACTTCACTTTCTTTCGTACTGTTTTATTCACTGTTCTAGTATTTCTTAAAAGTCCGATAAACATGAAAAAGTGAGCATCTTCATTATGTGTAAAATAGACTCTGAAAAGTAAGTTGCAAGATGGACAGTAAAGGTGGTGGGCATACCCTACAATGGAAGGAGTCTCCCAGAAAATTGATAGTATTATAACTCCAAATGCCCAGCGCAAGCAGTAACGAAGACTTTATTGGTATAATTTCACCACGATAACTCTAAGCTAAAAAAAGCCTCATCGATTCATCGGAAGTCCTCGATTCTTCTGGGGCAATAAAGCAACCATGTTAGAATTCATATTTTGTTCTTTCTCCTATAATAAGGAACCCGACCCGATCTGACTTCATTTGCATACAGAGTTCGAGATTTTTCATTATGCTATGTAGGTATAAAGAAAATATAATATATATTTTCTCGTGAGCTGCCATCAAGAGTGCTACATGAATTGGAATTAAGAACGTGTCGAAAAAATGCGGGTTGAAGCGAAATCTTGTCACGCGGAAGCAGTTTTCTTATTTTTATAATGATTAAAAAAAGATGACTATGAGTTTATGTGATAAAATGTAACCAATAACCAGTTTCGTATTTCCGGAATCCTTTCATTTTAACACTTGAACAACATTCATTGCATTATTTACGTTAGCGAGACAGAAATGTGTAACATCACACATTACAACTGTGGTGTCGCAATTACGCAATTGGGGTGCCTTTTCCTCTCTCAGGGCACCCACTGAGTGACTACTCATTCTTCAGACGTGGCCCGCCCAACACCACTTTAACCTAGCAGTTTTAGTTTCTGCTCAGTTTCATAAATTCCCTGCCGTTTTTAATGTAGTTAACATAAAACACAGTACATGGAGGCGTATTGTTGGGTATGAATCCCGACAATACGCCTCCAGCAAAATGTTTGCTTTGACAACTTTTGTACATTATCATTCACCGTCCATGTATGCGTGGGTTTAACTTACATTGCTCTTGCTGTTGTTGTTCCCAAGACCTAATGTTTAATTTAATTTTGAAATCTACATTAAATCATAATATGTTCTTCAAAAAACAATAACATGAAATGTTATGAAACAAATTAATAAAAGAAAAAGAACGGAAAAAAGAGCACGTACTATCTTTCCGCCTCCGCTTTTTATAAGATACGAGCTTCACATGACAGATGATTTCATGTGAGTGATTGTTTAATGTACTTCTGGATAAAAAAAAATTGAATTTTCAAAATAGAAAATAAAAAACCTCACAATCTTAGAGGCAGGAAATAACAAGGACATTGTATTTTCAGGACAAAAAAAAAGAACTTTTATTTTTTCCTCCTCCTCTTTCTACACGACAAAAGCTTCACAGCTTTTTTTTTTATTTGGTAAAATCATCAAATTAATCATAATATCGTCCTCCCACCCAAAGCAGAACGGGAGGGACTGTCAGACTCGTACTGACTAAAATGTACGGTGTCCTTCAATAGCCCTTGGTAATTCGTAAGACCCGCGACCCCGGCAGGCTTGTATACTTTCGAAAAAAAGTGGCTGTGACATACGGCGGACAGACAGACAGATATGACGAATCTATAAGGGTTCCGTTGTTTGCCATTTGTCGAACCCTAAAAAGAACATCGTTGTTTCCGCCTTCGCTTCATACATGATGGGCCGTGTATGAAGCTTCACAGATGATTTCGTGTGAGTGATACTGCAAGCTGGTTGCGTCGGGAGCCTTTTATGACGCTAATGTTATAAAGGAGCAACGCTTCTTTGTCTTGCCTTTGAGGTTCCGTCGAGAACCGACAGTGATTTGATATGAATTTGTGGCTTATTTTTTGTTGAGTGCTCCTTTTTTATTGGTGTTTTCAATGTCAGGGCTATTGAGTCTCCGGCGGGATCGTGGGACACTCTTAAGGATACCGTGGCCCTGGAACGCAAAGGGCAACTTTTTAGATGTTGGACTTTATTGGTTAAAAAAAGAAGAATATTTTATTGACATAACATAATGAGAACAAAAGTTTTAGTCGGTAAGGTACACTTGTAGTTACAAGTTGGATTTTTAGTCAGTAAGAATCTGACAGTTCATTTCGCTCCACCCAGTGTGCAACGACTAATTTGATGATTTTATCACTCATGAAAAGGGCTATTTACTTATTGTTTACTTATTGGCTTCTTTTTCCTCTAAGTAATGATTAATTAATTTACTTCCATATTTTTTCTTTACCTAGTTGTAGCTGAGCATTCACTTTTTTTTTCGTGGTAAAATCATCAAATGAGTCCTCCCACCCAGGGCAGGGCGGGAGGGACTGTCAGACTTGTACTGACTAAAATCCACGGTGTCCTTCACTAGCCCTTCAACATTGGTATCATTTCAGCCGCACGGGTTAATTTTTTAAGGTAAATCAGTCAATATTTACAAAAGTTAAACGGTTGTAGGATGTAACAGGCAACATATTTATAAAATAAGAATCTCAAATATGTAAAGCCTATGCGTGTTTAGTTTGCATATAGGTACCTATGTTTTAAACATTGTTCTGCAGATGGTATTACGTCACAGTTTTGGTCAGTACACAATGCTCGCCTACTGACGTCTAAGCTTGTATTTCCCTTGTGACATAGAAACATTCGTTACAATCGAGAATATTCAATCATCTTATCTTAATAAGAAATGCGAAAGTTTCTGAAGATGGCTGTAGTCATACAGCCATCTTCAGAAACTTTCGCATGGTTGGACGTTGTCACTCTTTCACACAAAAACTACAAAATTTGGATAATATTTATACTAATTATCCTTTTGTAGAATAATTTTGTGCCGTAATCATAATCAGCCGGAAGAGGTGCACTGCTGAACAAAGCCTCCTCCTTAGACCACCACGAAACCGAACGACAATTCGGTTATATGGTATTCGGTTGCCCGATATCGTTGGATCAACTAACGGAATAGATGAAATAATAGTAATATACAAAATACTTCGTCATATTGAGAGGCCCGCCTCCACTGTGTCTGGCGATTAAAATTTATACTACTTTTTATCCAGGTAATACGATCCTCGGGCACGCCGCAATCGCGGCGGTAAGACCCCTCTTTGAGGAGTGGCTGGATAGGCGTCTCGGCGTCCTTCCCTACCGCATGACGCAGGTCCTCACCGGACACGGAAGTTTCGGAAGGTACCTGTGTCTGATAGGGAGGGAAGAAACGCCTGGGTGTCACCACTGCGAGGATCGTCCGGAGGACACGGTGGAGCATACGGTGCAGGACTGCCCCGCTTGGGCAGAGCACCGCCGTGTCCTCACGACGGCGATAGGCGGAGACCTCTCGCGCCCGGCATTGGTCGAGGCCATGCTGCGGGGCGAGACGGAGTGGGAAGCGGTCGCCTCCTTCTGCGAAACAGTCATGCTCGCGAAGGAGGAGGCGGGCCGTGTGAGGGAGAGTACACCGTCCTCTCTCCAACCCAGCCTCAGGGGTAGGCGCCCACGGTGACGGACGTCGGCAGACGATCTCCGGCCACCGTAGGCGCGGGCATGCGGGCAGCGAGTAATGGGCGACTCGCTGTCCGACCACGGACCATGCCCGGGTCGACGGCGCGTTGTGTTCCACGCGCGCCTCAAAGAGTGTCAGCATAGTGACGGGACCTGAAGAGGGCCAAAGCCTGCCGGGGTCGCGGGAACCCCGGTACGTAAAGGGCTAGTGAAGGACACCGTGGATTTTAGTCAGTACGAGTCTGACAGTCCCTCCCGCCCTGCCCTGGGTGGGAGGACTCATTTGATGATTTTACCACGATACAAAAAAAAAGGTACTACGATCCTAAAAGACAAAGTAATACATATTAAACTCTTCGCCACCGGCGTATGCCAGTTACCTACTTCCTTTAGTAAGGTAGAGATAACTGCTGTTCGGACAACCTGACGCGGTTTCACCTTTCGTGTTATTTCTTCAAGAAAATCGTAAAATGCAAATGAAAAACAATAAAACTTCGGAATATTGAAACGAGCGGCGATGTTTACGAACTTTACATTATTAGTATAAGCTTTTGCCCACCAACTTTATTGCCTGGGTCTGAATATTGCGGAAAAAAATAAAGTAGGAATAGGGACGTTACGTTGACCAACTCTGCCTCGGCTGCAATAACAAATTGTCCACAATGTATCAACGACATTTTTAAATATATTTATGAAGAACCGGAATAATATAATGAAAAGTTCTAACAACTTTTTTTTCTGATTAAATTACTATGTCAGAACATTTCGGTTTTGTAGTGCATTACGAGCCAGTATTCGAGAGGCAGCAGGTGCCAGCAAACTGAAGGGGGCGTCTGCTATATATGGGGTTATGCGCCTTCGTCCGGCGTTCGTTTGGCTGTAAGCATCATCAACTTCCTGCCCTTATCCCATTTTACTTGAAATCGTCGCAATATGTTTTCTTCTTCTATTCTCCCTTGTCAGACGTACCGGCAATATTTACTTCCATTTCTTTCATTTCCTCACAAAATTATTCATCCTTTATTTGTCCTTCCTCTTCCTCTCCATCCATCAACATTCAAACTCATACCAACACTTCATCAGCTGTGAGCAAACATCGTAGGGGAAAAATGTACAAGACGGGGCTGCGAGGTATATTGGGAGATACGCTCTTTAGGCATACTTAACACAACACTAACGTAGCGCAAACGCCATCAGGACGTCCTTTGCTAGCGGTCATTAACAAATGGCGTCCTGTTGGCGCTTGCGCTACGTTAGTATTGTGTTAAGTTTGCTTTAAGTATGTGATTTCCCATCATACCTCGCGTCTCGCGTCCCCGTCTTATACACTGTTCCCCTTTTATGCCAAACTATTACCGCCACAAATTTGTATTAGCCCCATTCAATAAACTCCACTTACAGCCTGATAAATGGCACTGTCTTCATCCAACAGTTATATTTATTGATCCAAGTTTGATTGTTATGACGGCAACCATAAAGGGAGGAGTAGTCAATTGAAGAAATGTGGGATATGGACAGTAGACTCGCCTTTTTATGTAAGTAGAGACAAAACATCACGACTGTAATCTCCGATGGATTAGACAGAAATGTACCTAATGGTACTTTTATATTTAGTTATGGTTAAGACCGATGTGATACGGCTTTCCATCAACCGGGCTTAAATTCAGACAGGCCACTGAAAAATTAATCGACTGCGATTAAAATTAGTGTTCTTTTTAGTAGCCGACAGCTATCATCTGAAAAATAATTGTTTCAAATATGTGCTGTTCTATTATGTTCTACGATTGAAATGTCAGCACGATTGATAACCAATTTGACGTAGATGTCAAGCAATTTATTCCTTATACAATTAAGGAATAAATTGTTTATTTTTTAAACTAAAAATGTACGGTTCAAGGCTATTTGTCATAAGTTTTGAATAGTGTTAACAATATTTAAATTATAATGCATGTTTGCATAAATACCGACGGTCAGTTTAAATTCTACTGTTAACGTAATGGCACTACGAATTGGCAAATTTATTAGTGACGAGAAATATGTAAAAAAAACAAATTACCCAAAAGATTATGCTCGTCTATATCTATATGAAAGACAGAGAATTATGTTCAATTTCTAAGCAATTTCAAAATAATAGATTCGATTAAAAAGAATAGAACGCAATAAAAACCAGGCCGCAGGCGATATTGACGTGGGTTAGCTTGGCTCACTTTGCCCATAAAATCAAAATTGTTTGATAAAATTGAGTGCACTGTGGACTCTGTGGAGGACAGTATTGCCTACAGCCAGGTTTGAAACATCCTCTTGTACAAGCCACATGTTACAATTTTATCTTTTCTTCCACGTGAAATATGTGGGTTGGTTATTTTTCATTTGATTTTCTTTCAATATTGTGAATGGTGGGTTTTATTTTTATTCATTCTAATTGTATCTGAGGACGTAAATATTAAAATGCTTTGGCATAACCAAGTTGTTATGATTTATAAGTTTTTAAACTGACATGATCACTAACACTATTATTTAATTTGTTTCGTCTGCTCCTAAACATCCACTCTCAAAAAAACCGTAATCATGGCATTTGCAAGTTTTGCAACGATGCTAAAATATCGGACACTCAAAACAAATAAAAACTATAGATTCATAAGAAGATCCACTAGGTACTCATTACTTTACGACAAAATAGTTATATACTTGTGTTCAACTAATTCCTCACTTTTTATGAAACACTGTAAATTCACGAACAACTCCAAGTCAAAGTTACTAATTCAGCGGCCGTTCGTTTTTCCGAAAGACGAATGGTAGATCGTGACAAGTTTTGTTTTCTAAATAAGGGGTCTGTTAAAGTTTGTGTGCGGGCGACCCAGCAGCATCGTCTCCCGCCCGTTACGTCACCGCCGGGTCGATACGCGGCGCACCCTGCGGCCACCCGAACAAACGCTCCACGACGAAAAATTTACCAACTTTTAATACTTTTTACATGCCTCTTGTTATCAACATTTTTCCTCCTTTATTATCTTGTTAATATACTTGCGTAATGTGTTGAAAAACTGGCCCAAGACTTACCATACTTTCTTCTCTGTTTGTGTTCGAAAGTTCGGAACCCCCTTCACCTTATGTCTCTTTACTTTACTCAATCAGTTTCTTTTCTTTTCAGGTAAGTTCGTTTCCAGTTTGCTGACTTCGTTAGTGCTTAAGGAAACAAGAAGTTATCAACAGACCAAGAACACTTTTGAACCAAAAAGTACTTAGTAATTTGGCTTACCAATAATTTCCAGACGTGCGATGGTGGAAATGAAACAAAGTGCAAAGTTTTGCGGAAAAGGGAACAGCTGATTCTCGTCAGTTTTCATTACTGAAATAAATTTTCGGTGGTGGGAATATCCAACAATATTTTACAAAAAAAATTAAAATATTCATATCATCAATATAATTATAATAAAAAGAAAAAAGACTAAAGTTGCTTCTTTTAAAATTCACGTTTTTAAATGCAAACGATGCTTTATGAAAAACACTGTTTTAACAAAAAGTTGAAAGAGCACACGTTTCTGACTTTAAATACTTTGAATGTGCATTTAATAAGAGGACAAAACCCAGCATTTATGCGTTGACGTCACATGCACAAGGCGCAGAATTTTGCACAAAATACGATGCTGCGGTAAGAATTTAAATCAAATGCACTTTAACTGCAGTGCAACAGCCTTTATGCAATCAGTATTGGATGCAGAATTTACATAAATGTATGGGTATTGTAATCATTAAATTAAACGGTAAATAATTACAAAACAAGAAAGGAGACTTTGAAAGACCCTCTCTATAGGGCAGTTATTCACTATACGGGCCCCTCTCCGGGTTGTTCAATGTCACATGTGTTCCGGTCCGGTTCTAGGATATTATGCCGGTTTCGTTACGAACTCTCACGTTAGAACTTCTGTTCCAAGGTAGTGATTCTCGGATAACCAAAAAGGCCTATAACCATTTTCAAATCTGAAGCGCAATCCTGAATCCTTATATTACCCATTCATGATAATGTTACTCATTTGAAACAAAGACGCAAGCGTATGTGAGCAAGCAATTTGTTGTCCGTACATTTGGAGGCCCCATCTGCCAGCAGGTGGTTCAATTGCGTAGTAAACACATTTTATCTCGAGCTCCCTCAACTTGGATCTTAGCTAGACAGAAACGGCATGTTTATGACTTGCTATTAATCAAGGCAAGACAGTCGTTGGTGGAGACGGGAAATATATTACTGAGGCTTTGAGCAGTTCTGATTCAAAACTGTTTTAGTCACACTATCTTTCCATAAAAACGTTGATTGTCTGTCCTGTCCCATTAAAACATCTTGATAGTCAAACATTATACGAGTATTTAAACTAACTGCAATATCTTCTTCAGTGTCCGTGAGACATTGTATTACCTATAACTTCTGGCAAAAAATATCACAAGATACGAGAACAATTGTTCCGCAGAATTGACAAAACTGTTGTGAATCTGACTATATCGTGCATTGCGTCACACGAATGCATGCCCAGTTAGTTGCCCAATAATGTTAAGAACATAACTTACTGAGCGGTGGGCTTGCCATACTGGGCATCTTTTGTGCAAAAGGGCCTAAGCACAAGTGTGTGTTGGGTGTGTAGTGACTGTCACAAATGTCGATATGCAGTGAAAATGGAATCCCTTCCCGTCATTTTCTGAGCAGCGGATGACAATTTAATTGCACGAAGAATATCTATTATGTTAATGCTTTTGCAGAGCTGAAAATTTGCCACAACTTTCAAAGAGCTCTTTCATGAGCTAAGTTAAATTGAGACATTATTTAAGTCTGGTGCTTAAAGATATTTTGCGCTTAGTTTTTATCTTACACATTATTCTTTGTGATAAAGGGTTTTTTTATGAAAATCAAAATACATAACTTTTTTGTCTAGTTAGGTTTAGGTTAGTAGTCTTGAAAAACCTTGAAGATTGTTGTTAAAGTTGTCAAATAATGTTATGAAAAATTATTACTTTTAATTCGACAGAGAAAATCCGTTTTGTCGCGGAATTAAAACTAAATATTTTTCATAAAATTTACACGGCACGGTTGACGCAGTGGCTGAGCGATCGATGTTGTACAGCGTGTCGCGGGTTTGATCTCCGTACGGAACAAATATTTTTATGATCTGCAAGTAGTTGTTCCGGATCTGGGTGTTTGTTTTGAGTTTCTATATTTGTAAACGCACCCACGACACCTGGAGAAACTCTTCTCCACGAAGAGTTTTAAAAAAAGTGATAGATTTCTATAATTAAAATAAAATCGTTTTAAAAGAATGAATTTAACGTAACCTAATTCCTACCTAATTTGATTGCATAATGGATCGGCTTGTGAAACATCACACAGCTGTTTGGTCAGTACACAATACTTATTCACTCGTTCACGTATTTTGTTGCCCCATTTACATGCCTCCTGTGGGAGTCTTTAAAGTCCTAAAACGAATCAACTCAATCCGTGTAAACGGCCACTTGACTAATAGGGTGCTAAATTAACTGTTTATACGATTTAAGTGTGAAAATCAAATAGAGTAAGTACATACTAAAACAGGCAGATGACTAAACTAGCTGTTTAAACCGTTTTAGCTCTTAACATAAATAGTTACTTAACACTGGAAACGTGTAAATAAGTCCTTACTACTAATACTGTTGGAAGACTGAGCTCGCTAATGAGTAAACAAAGTAAAATTGGTTCAGACCTTGCCGTCAGGTGGCAACTGGACATCATAATCCAATTACTGTCACATCTCTGCGACTAAAATCTGAGAATCTGACGAAAAAACAACAAGAAAAAAATTGTCGACCGTGTTTTTATTTACAACAACGCTCGCCTAAAGGTTACTTACTCGTATCATGTAAACATTGCGTGTTTTTTTTTTGGTTTCCGCCACTGAATGGTTTAACTTTATCTCTGCCTGTGGTTGGTAAAGGTTAACGAGAGATTAGCAGAATGGCTTGCTATAGAGGTAAACATGCTATTAACGTATTAATTAATTATTAAATTATGGCACAAATAAAACTTGTATTTTTTTTTAAATTATTTTGTTGCTAAAGACACGTTACATTTCGTTCCTTAAATATAAATCAAATCCCCACAAAACCGTATTTACGGTTTGTCTGTCAGAACAGGACACAAATTAAGTTCGTCGATCGTATGAATAGGTAGGTTTTTTTTTTTCTTTAATAATACGTTGCCTAGGAAATTTTTGCCTGTGTCGTGGGTGCGTTTACAAACATAGAAACTCACATACACAAACACCCAGACCCAGAACAACTAGTTGCAGATCATACAAATACCTCTTCCGTGCGGGTATCGAACCCGCGACATGCTGCGCAACAGTCGATCACTCGGCCAGTGCGCCAACCGTGCCATCTAATTGTTATGGAAAATATTTTCTTCGCCGAATTAAAAGTAATTATTTACCCGCAATTATACATAATTTACATGCGGATGATTCGCTTTTCTTTAAACGCGCCTCAATTTATTGCAAAAAATACGTGACGTCGCTCGACAGTATTGAAAATACTGTAACTGACGGACTAAACAGATTTTCAATTTCTCTATGGAGACATGAATAAACTACGCTATTATGAGGTTATAACTACACATTATTCATACACAACTAAACCCCGGTTACACATAATATTTATGCTGTGGTTTGGAAGCGTCGAGTACGGGAGCCTAGTGCCAAATGTTTACCACCATAAATAACGATTAAACTATTTACATTTAATTTAACTGATGCTCATTAATGTCTCTGAACAAAATTTCAAATTACTTAATACTATTAGTATTGTAATACTAGGATTCCTAGTTGCATGTATGAAATCTGATCAGGGGAGCGTGGCGAACTGAGAAAATACTCAGGTAACCATGGCCCCGGGGTAAGAGGACTCATTCGATGATTTTACCACGTAAAAACATCTACATGCAGGATCATGGTAGGATAACTCTTAAAATATGTTGAACTCAGTCATTTCCGATGCATACGTAAAAAAAATGCTGTATTTAACTGAAACTGGCACACAAGTTTGATGATTAGTACTCCAGATGGCTTACCAATTAGGCAATCGCAACTCACACTCAGAAGCTGAATCTTCTATTCCCTCGTTTGAATTGGCTATTTGACAGTAGCTATAAATTACAAATATAAGTACTCCGTCATTTAGAGTTTAAAAAAATAACGGACACGTATTTTTTCTTTTGTAAAATCAATGAATATTCACTAAAATACAACGCATCCAAACTCGAGAGTGGGGGCTCGTGGCGTCAGAATTCAGTAGAAATTGTACTGAATTGTGACGTATTGCCAATTTTGAAAGCATCGTATCTCCGTCAATTTTGGTTTACGAAACAAAAGAAAAAATACGGGTCGATTATTTTTTGATAATCTAAGTGACGGACTAATTATAATTTTTCAGTCAACTAGCCAATTGGTAAGGCGTCTGGAGTTATCCAGAAGACGCGGGTTCAAATCTCACTCGCAACTGAATTTTTCTTTCCTCAAAATTTATCTTTACGCATGCGTGCGTTTAAAATAATTAATTAAGTTTACTACAGATTACATATACAGTTACTAAAGATTTTATTTAGTATAACTTTATGTATATCATCGTCTTCTTTTCCTCTGATGACATTGTTCGCACCGTTGACTCTTGAATAATGAATGTCTCAGACTTTTTAGTTAAAATCCGTCAGACAGTTTCAAGTTACACTGTGAAATTTTAGGTTGTCGTACTTTACTTTTTACACTTTTTTAAGTATCGGTTTTCTTTTTTCCTCCTAAAGTTAGTTACGCTTCAGGAAACTATTCTTATTAGAAAACTACGTGCAATATTTACTTTTACATTATTATTTATATGTATAACTAGCTTTTCGCCCGCGACTTCGTCCGCGTGGGTTACGTACTTTCCTCTAAAAAATTCGAAGGCTGATTTTTCAATCGATAGAAGATTTTCCATACAAACAAAATTCCCCCTTTTCACCCCCTTAAAGGTTAAATTTCCAAAAACCCCTTCTTAGTGCTCCCCTACATTATAATAGGAAGCCGTGTGCAAAATTTCACATTCCTAGCCCCAGTAGTTTCGGCTGTACGTTGATATGTCAGTCAGTCAGTTCTCCTTTTATATATATAGATTACTTAATATTTTTATTGATGAATGAACACCACGGTTCCTCAAATTATGTAATACCTTAACTTAATTACAAAGATATGTTTATACAAGTATAATGCATATTGACCAAGCTTTCACAATTTTTCTTGTAAGCCTGAAAAAAAAGAAAAAAGTAAAAGCGCCGCGGTGGGCCGGGGTTCAAAACTTAAGGCCAACGAAGTCGCGGGCAGAAGCGCAGAAGCTTGTATTTAATAAGAGTTAAACAGCAATATTTAATGCATGAAGTGCAATAAACATAACTCACAGAAGTCATAATCTTCTGAATAATTAGCCTTGCTCTGTTATATATTTTGATGAGCGTGCTCATTAAGTTCGGTTAATATGCACATCAAGTGGCAGTAGGCGACGGAACTATAATAAATTACTGTCAATTTCATGCTTTAATCGAACGCTACTGTTAAATTGTTAAGTACTGCTTGTAGGAGTATTTAGCACAATAATTAATGGAGATAATATCCCACCTCAAAGGATCGAATCCCAAGGACTTAAGCCTTTGTCAAACAGACAGGCGTCGCGAATGCGAAAGCGTGACGTTTTTATTTGTAGTGTATGGAATTGTTTGCATCCAGTCACATAGAAAAGCGAAAGCGATCCGATAGCGTGACAGAACTATCGGACTGAATGACGTCTCGCTTCGGTTCGGTTTTGCTTCGGACTCGCCTGTCTGTTTGACAAAGGCATAAAAGTACTATAAGCAACCCAAGCAAGAATGCAATAACAAAAACTGACGGTTCAGAACTTACAGGTCCTGTACCAAGTAGTTTCTTGATGACTGATCGATTTTCAGCTGTAAAACATTAATTATACAGTACTTAAAAAGCTTACCTTCATCATGTGAAAATTATTAGATTACTTGACTATTTCCATTTTCATTTTTTTTACTAACTTTTAATAAATTAATGAGGATTTTTATGGAGAAACTTCGATATTTTTTTTATCGTATAAACTTTACCATTTAATTTTTTTGACGTTACCAAACTTTTTATTGGAACATGTAAAGTTAGTTAGTTTTTCTTTTAATTGAAAAAACTCAATGTATTATAGTATCCAATAAATTAGTAATAAGTTCAGTTGAGCTTTATTATTTAATTATATTTATGATAAGATAAAATATATGTTACATAAAATGTATACACATTTTGATTTATGTAGGTACTTTATTTATTGCACCTGGTTATCTGATAAGTGTTGCATACAGTGGCCTATATGGACAACGGTTTACTGTTTTGAGTAGATCTAACTAGTAGGTAACTATTAAATTCGGGATCCGTATAACATAATAATATTTTCTACTGACACTCTTTATTATTCATTTTCACCAAAACATAAAACTTGGTGAAACCTAAAAATATTAACAATAATGTTAGTACTTAAATAAGATCCTAAATAGTTTTTATTTCCACGCGTTAAAATCACAAGCCTTAGTTTTATTATCTCTGAAAAGCTTATGACTTTCTCAGAGATAGCCAACCTTTGGTCTGGGTTTAATTTTAATTTACAAAGGATTTTTGTTCAGATACGATCCGTAGTTATATTTACGAAATTTTGTTTAACAATGCTATCTGCACATTAATTTGTAGGAAACGCCGATGATACTAATGTTGATCAGTACATCTTAATCACTTTCAAGATATAACATTGAATGCTTTGAAACTCGGTTTAAATGTGCTGATGGTCGCGAGGTTTCATTGGTGAAACTTGCCCTTAAATACAATGTATTAATAGATAGGGGTTGTCAACCATTATCACTTTGGTAAAACTATTCGGCGTACAAACGGCTGATGTGCGTGTTATATTTGATATCAATTTAGTAAGTAGTTAAGTACACACGTGTGAATCATGGGATCGTGTTAGCACACTGATATGTAATCACTTAACGGTGTCGTTCATACCAGTTATTGACCAAACTAATGTTTAATTAGATACGGCTGGCTCACACACTGACTTTATTGTACCTATAAATAATTAATTTTATTCAATGATTCCTTCGGGAAATTTCGGAATTGCTCAAATCATATGACAATTTTATTACGATGTTTATACAGACTATGTTGATTTTAAATACTGATTAAACTGTGTTAATAGGCTGTTGGTTCTTGTTATAAGAAGATAAATAAAGATTTGATATCAGTAGATAAGAACCACAACAAACAAATTGGTTTCAAACAAAACAACACTACGTAACTATAGTCATGTAGTAAATATGTAAATAAGCGCGTACGTTTGACAATGTATAAAATTCACTCATTCGGTAGGCATATCGAATTTCAATTTAATGTAAGGTTTCAGATATCAAAAATCGCTTACACTGTCATTTAGTCAAGGGCACTGACATTTAATACTGACATAATCAAGGGTTGCATTGCGTTAGGTCGCGAGTAATATTAGCGCGCGAGGGATGATCCAGGTCGGTGCGTCCATCATCAGCCAGGCGAGGAGTCGAGCCCAACGTCGGTCGTGCCGGTGTCTGGGATGAGCGGGTCGGCTGCCCAGCGGAGCGAAGCCGACCCGCTCCGCTCGGCGCGCCGCCGCGAGCGGGCCGACCGGCTAGGACAGGCTGCACGCACAGTCCGCTCCTAACCGCGAGTGAGCGCGCTGCTGCCGCGGCGCGCCCTCCGCACACAGTCAGGCACATGCCTACGAAATGTCACCTACCTACATTTCTCGATAACGTCCGATTAGCAATTAACACCGCCGAATAGCGCGCTCAGTGCACGGCGACGTTCGATAGTTTTAAACGTTCTATTAATAACAGTTGTATCTTTTTGTCGTGAAGTTTTTTCGAGTAAGTTTTTAGTTTTACGTGTAACGATTACATATATGGAATGTGTTGCTAATTCATAGCCTTGACTCCGGAGAATAGCATTTTTTTTTGGTGTGTTTATTAGTTGCGTCGCCGGTAATGATGTCTCCTCGTGTTTGTGTGTACAATGTTTGTAACGCGTGTAGTTTTGTGTTACTTTTTCGTGTAAAGCAGGAAGTATCGAGTAAACGTTACTGTCGCCTGCATTGTTTTGTTTTACATATGTGCCGATAAATTTGCGTCGCTACTTGGATTTGAGAGTGACGTACAGAATCCGGTTTTTGTTTACGGATCTGATGCTGATACTGACCTTGCTGGTAAGAATATGAGGCAGTATATGCCGTTGTTTTGGTGCAAAATTGGTCATTGGATCTTATTATTTAAGGTTAATTTAAAACATTACTTTGTATGAGTGGACGTAGTGTAAAGTACCATCAGTCGTCGTGATACGCATGGGCGACTGATGAGAACACGCGTCTTGGTTCGCATCTAAATGTACAATTAACTACTATTGCTGGCTATGCGCGCTGGCTTTTGTGTCCAATGAGAGAAATGAAATCTTAAGACAAGTATTGTGTCTTATTAGAAATCACCACGCGCGTTTCATCAAATAGGCGTACATAGGAAACTATATCTAGGTAAACAGATTACTAAGTAGTGCATGATACAATGGTAGCAATTAAAGTTGCAAATCATGACGATTTAACGACTTAATCATTTGTCTGACAAGAATAGCAATTGGCGCTGTCCTTCTTATTGTTTATCTAGCAATAACAATGATCTACGTAAGCAAAATATGCGTAACTTATGATATAAACTAAAAAAAAAACTACGCAGATAGCCTTGATACTTCATTAGTAATTATGTCGATAGATACATATATGAATTGATCAAAATATGTCGAAACATAAATTAGACATAAATTAATATTTAAATATTAATAATAAATTGACAGTGCCCATAACAACACAATAGAATCGTTAACATTATTAGAATAATACATAATAAAAGTATTTAATATCTTTACACATTGACTGTTTTGGCGGTACATACATACCTAATAGATCATGGCAATGTTCGGCATTTAATAATATGTAAAATATTAAAAAAGAAAAATAGGTACTTTACTTAATTGTTGTTTAAAACGCAGGTCAAATCATAAGATAAAGTAAGATACTAATTGTCATCAAACCGGTTATACTCAGTTTCGTCTGTTTTTATTTACTTACTTTTTGTTTAATATTATTTTCAATAGGTACATTTATTTGTGCCTTCGATTTGCTATAAGAAATAAGACAAAGCATGGTTGACAAGAGTTAAGTATCCTCTTCAAAATTACAGTAGAAAAATAAGTACTAATAAGAAATTCAACTACAACGAACGCTGAAAAAAACCGCATTCGACATTTTATAGAAAATTCAACTTTTTTTTTACCAACTCCTATTTATCTATAAGGATGTTATCAGTATAAGTTTCTAACGAATGATACGAGTAAATAAATCGTAAAACGAAATAAAATAAACATTACGAATTCTTTGGGTCACTTTTCGAATCGTTCGAATTTACGAATACGGCCGTACGTTCCATCTGAAAATGTTACCAAAATAGGGTTTTTTTTTAGCGTGATAAAATCATCAAATGAGTCCTCCCACCCAGGGCAGGGCGGGAGGGACTGTCAGACTTGTACTGACTAAAATCCACGGTGTCCTTCAATAGCCCTTTACGTACTGGGGTTACGGTAATTTGTGAGTCCCGCAACCCCGGCAGGCTTTGGCCCTCTACAGGCCCCGTCAACCAAAATAGGGATTAGATAATATATAGAGAGAAACTATAACCCTACAAATTAAAAGATCAGCCTCTTCACCATCGTGACGTCACAAATATGACGTAGGTTACGACATGGTGGCCGGATGGGAAAATTACATTATTAATAAACATAAAGAGGATAACCCGTAGAGTTTGTGATAAAAATGTTATGTATGTTCTCTCGTCACGGATTATTAATAAGAATAATAAACTCGTTTTTTCGGTCTGTGGAGTTATATTAACATCATGTATGTAACTAAGTACATAAAATAATTATGAAGCGTACTAAAAAATATTATGAAATTATTTTATAGAAGCAACTGGCCCCGGCTTTATGTGTAATGCAGTTCTTAATAGGTAAAAGAAATTTAAAAATTCGGATAAGAAATTTAAAAAACATCAATCCAAAAAATACAAAATCTTAGAAATACGAAAAATAACAACAAGAAATAGCAAATCTTTCCTTTTACAAGATTACATTACCCAATTTTTCATCTCTACTTTCCGCTGATTACAGCGGCAACCAGTAAAATTTTTAAACACAACCAAATTATTAAAAAAAATACGTTATCTGATACGTCTCATTACCTGATATATAAATTAAGATTAGGTTAGCTTACAATTTACAGTACTAAGACATGAGTGAGCTTAGACCCTGTCCTTCGACCCGGATCGATTTTATGAAAATGTATATTCTATCCACCTGAAAGTTTCCATATTGCCTTGTGTGGCAGTTCTACGTAAAACTGATACTTTACGAGATACCGATTCTGTTTCAAATAGCAAGTAGATACGATAGATAGTATCTACAGTTTAGGCTTTTAGGCGATTGACTAAAATGAACACTTATTCAAATGAATCGTTCCAAAAGCAATTCTTAATAAATTATGTATTTTTATAAAAATATAAACCTAAAATAACTATTTTCTAATATTTTACTCGGGAAATAACTAAATTACGTAACGTTAACGTTCCGGCACATCAATGTTAAGTGTAAAAATGTATCACTGATTTGCTTTCTGGCTTTAAATCCTAATTAGTGTCCTTTCTGTGCCAAAAATCATAATTTACAAAAAAGAAAACCAAGACGCTGCGGGGAGAACTGATAAAATCAGTTGTAGTAACGTATTGGAACGTATCGATTAAAGATAAAAAGGTTACGTTAACGAAAAAAATAAAAAAAAATATTAAGGTGACAAATCCATTATGTCGCTGTATTGAAGGCCCCTCCATTACTCCAAAAGGTTATCTTCACCTTTTCGTGGTCTGGCACGACCCCTGTGGTTGTGTTTCAGGGCACCAATCCTGTGTATAACGGGCCCACATCTCATTTGCCATGCGACAGACATGTCCTGCCCAGTCCCATTTCAGTTTGGTGGCTATTATTATTAACCCTATTTTAGAAACTCGTTTTAATACTGAGCAACCCTATTTTAGGAACTCATTTTAGAACCAATTATTTAGTGTGAGAGAATTTATGACTCATTAGATTTTCGAGCGGTGAAAGCTCCTAATTAAGGTTCTAGGTATGCTGGGAAATGGCTAAGCGTTTTCGTATGCAGTAAATTCTCTACCTGCTATTGTATAAATTATATATATAAAGAGCGTAAATTAGATATTCCTACTTCTTGTTGTTATATAGACAGGCCCTATAGTATATGAAACGTATTCGTGCATCTACTGCATATGTACAGATATTGTCCACCGACTGAATTTCTCTGGTTTATTTTGTTATCTATGTACAAAATGTCGTACGAATCTAGCAGTTTCTGAAGTTTGCGAAATTTTTATTCAAATAATTCAAATTATGTTTTTTTACACAAAAATGTTACAATAACGAGGAGGACACTAGGAGGTTTTTCGACAGGTATAGTTACAGTAACAGATAAATAAATGGGTCTATCAGTAAGTAACGTGTGTATTTGTGTGTGTGTATGTGAATATGTGTTAGTTTAAATACCTGTGTCATACGAGACGTGTTTTGTGCATATTATGATAATTTACTTGTATTATTGTCTTTTACAAATTTAATGCGACCTAGTTGACGGTTTCAAGATATAGTTAATACCCATTCATAGATTAGGCATTTACATTAACAGATAACTTCTTATCAAGGGGATAATCTGTGTTAATTATTATTACTATATCGTTGATTATGAAGATTCAGACACATTTTACTACGAAAATATTAATGATTTATAAAATAGTACAAGGAAAAGAAAGTGATAACTGGTTAATAAAAACACCAACTTGTAAATCTGGAGCTAAACATAAAATAGTCTGACTTATTCTGGAATAATTATAATCTACAATTATAATCTTATTATTATTGTAAATTATTTACTTTGTAATATCAAGTGGTTTAAAACATCGAGGATATTTTATTACTAACAAATACCTCGAAACCTTATTATTTTGGCAACCCACACACTAATTGGTTTATTTAACTGTAGGTAGATATTATAATTACCTACCACTTTTAACCTATTTATAAACTAAAATATCACGGTGTTACTATTATCATAATATTCATAATTATTATCCAAGACTTTCAAGCTTAGATGGCAATACCCACGTAAAAATAAGAGAAATGAGAAAGTTGGAGATCGTACTTTTAATCTGTGCCAGCGTTTAGTTGACGCAGATAGCCAATTAGCGTTTCATAGCAATGTGCATTTTATTGATGCATATTTTTTTTAAAATGTCTTTTAAACATTCATCAGTATTAGTGGAATCAGCTAGCGGAATAATAATAAACCAAATAATCATACATTCTTGTTTAATGAAAAGAGTATTCTTAGTGGCGTGGCGTGTATTAATAATTTTCTGCTATCGTCATACTAAATTGTCATCGATAATATTTTTGTATTCTATTTTGTAAAAATATTTAAAACTAGCTTTTGCCCGCGGCTTCGCTCGCGTAGAATTTGGTCTGCCTCATTAAGTTACGTGACTTTTTTTTTAATACTTTTATTTTTTTATGTAACTTCACATCGTACATTACTTCAAAATTAGTTTCCATACAATCTTTGAACTCGAGGGTGGAATTATTTCAGATAATTTCCTTTCTAAGTGCTCATTATTTTAGAGGGCCGAAGCCTGGCGGGGTCGCGGGACTTACGAATTACCGTGACCCCGGTACGTAAAGGGCTATTGAAGGACACCGTAGATTTTAGTCCGTCAAGTCTGACAGTCCCTCCCGCCCTGCCCTGGGTGGGAGGACTCATTTGATGATTTTACCACGATAAAAAAATAATAATAATAGAACTCTGCAAATTTCAAAATTCTACCAGTGGTTTCTTCATCAATCTTTACCTGTATGGTGTGTTTATAAAAAGTAGCCCTATGTCCTTCCCCGGGCTTGAGATTATCCTATCCAGCACAAACGGATTACTAAACACTGACTAATAAACAGGTCGGACCAATGTTACTTGCATTTAATCACTACATAGTATAAAACAAAGTAGCTTTCTTTGTCCCGTGTAACGATCGAACTCGTGTAATTATCGACATCATTGCGCGATCACCGCCATCTATCGAGCATAAGGACCACTCGACATAAAATACTAATAGAATTATCTATACTCCGTTCATCATCTGCCTAGCGTTTTTCCCAACTATATTGAGGTCGGCTTCCAGTCAAACCAGACGCAGCTGGATATCACTATTTTACATGGAGCGACTGCCTGTGGGACCTCCACAACCCAGTAACTGGGTAATACGATACCCCATGGTAAGATTGGCTCTCAGACTTTAGAGCTTCTGACAGTAACGACTGTCAAAGATCTTCAAATGACAGCCGGGACCAACGGCTTTACGTGCTTTCCGAGTGCTTTTTACCCATCCACAGACAAACCTCGGCAAGCGCAGCTTAACCCGTAAAAATATATATAATAAAAAATTATTTCAAAAAAAAAATGTAACCGCCTTCAAAAAGAACCACAAAAAAGGGCAAATAAAAACAATGAAATAAAAAATAACGAAGCCATCGGCTTCCGAAATAAAAGTTATTTTGTAGATTATTTTACCCTTTTTTGTGGTTCTTTTTGAAGGCGGTTACATTTTTTTTTGAAAAAGTTTTTTATTTTTCCTTTTTTAGTTAAAATATTCAACCCAAATTCTTGCCAAATACATATAATATAATCCGTAGCACTGGTAATAACATCCCTCATGTACACTATAAGCTTAAAACATTCCCTATCTCAAAAACTACTGAACCGATTTTGATGATACTTGCAGTATTCCCTAAGTTGAACGATACCTAGCACAAAAAAATATAATTATTTAAATCGGACGTGAAGTTCCGGAGATATGCGAACAATGAATCAGTCGATGCCTACTCCTTACGGTTAAGGAGTTGTACCTTCCATCATCAGCTCAGCTACATAAGATAATGATTACCATACGCAAGTACTTATATAACTTCATAAGATTTACGAAAAACGATGCGTGGGCCTATAAAATTTGAGGGTTGCCCTCGATTTCTCCAAGATCCAATCATCAGATCCTGATTTGGTGACAATGGGACCACACGGGAAGCACCAGCTTTCAAACAAAAAAAGAAACATGAAAATCGGTTCACGAAGTCGGTCGTTATGCGGTAACAAACTACTGTTAAGGAGTTGTACCTTCCATCATCAGCTCAGCTACATAAGATCATGATTACCATACGCAAGTACTTAAATTACTTCATAAGATTTACGAAAAACGATGGGTGAGCCTATAAAATTTGAGGGTTGCCCTCGATTTCTCCAAGATCCAATCATCAGATCCTGATTATGTTACAATGGGATCATACGGGAAGCACCAGTTTTCAAACAAAAAAAGAATCATGAAAATCGGTTCACCCAGTCGGTCGTAATGCGGTAACAAACATTAAAAAAAAATACAGTCCTCCTTTTTTTGAAGTCGGTTAAAAACTATCCTATGTCCTTTCTCAAGTTCCAAACTATGTCTGTACCAAATTTAACACTAATCGGTTCAGTAGTTTAGGCGTGAAGAAAAGACAGACAGACAGACAGACAGACAGACAGACAGAGTTACTTTCGCATTTATAATATTAGTTAGGATTTAACCAATAAGTTAAAAGATGAGTAAGGAAATAACGTAAAGTTTATTTTATACATCATTAATGTTTTTGAAAAATAAAAAACAAGAATTTCTAAAATAAGTGTTAAAAAAGAATAAAAATAATACATAATTAATAATGTTTTTAATACAAAACAACCAGATACAAGAATGACGACTGTGGTAGACTAAATTCTGGTTAGTGATTGTTGGTGCCTGTGATAGATAGAAACAACTGTCATAAAAGTCACCAGGCTCCCACCTCTTTGAAGATATCTTATTTTACCCAAAGGTTGAATGGTAGAGAATGCCCTGTGGCATGAAGTCCGCCTAAGATGTACACACGGTTAACCATCAAGCTATACATAATCAGTTTGACTTGGCCTCGCTTTAAATGATATTTTCGCACAATGGTCGGTCAGCTTATATTGGTTTTATTTAGCTTGATGTGTAGCAGTGTTTTCCACTATTTGTACATGAAGTTTAAATAAATAAGATACATGAAAACTCCTCGAGAGTAGTTTCTTCATAATTATTTAACCAGAGGATTAAAATACTCCTTATTTTAGCCAAAGAGTAGCAGGACCGTACCTTTAAACTGTGATTACTACTATTAATTTGACACTCGTTCCTAATTAAATACACACAAGGGCCAGTCGTCTCGTTAGCCACGAGTTTCCGTCCCGACGCAGATAGCGGTTAAGTCGAGTGCCAACTAATCACTGGCATGACCGCCGTTTGATTAATTACCCCTGTTCAGGTGTGAGAGACATAAACGATGGTTAATTTACGTGCTCAGTCTAAACAATCGTTATCTTTGTACTCGACACTTGCCACGTGGGAAAACCTGCGCGAATTGTTTAATAATGGTGAAAGTGTGTGGAAGGATTGTGACGCTAGAAAAGATAGAATTAGCTAGGTAGGTAGTATTTCTATGTTTTTCCTGTATCTACTATATTTATACTGTGTGTAATTGTATGTACATGAAGCTATAAATAACTAAATGAAATTTTTGTTAACTTAATGCTATTAATATTATATTTAGGTAGGTACACAGTCTTTCTTATTTGCAAGACATTGTATGTAGAAAGCAATACCTGATTAGCAATTTATATGTTTTCATCACAAAACAAACTGTGGGTACAGTACAAATATTGAAGAAGAAGTAGGTGTTATGGTTATAAATATTACTCCAAAATATAGATTATTAAAAAACATTTGACTGTTATTTTTTCTTTTGTTACACGAACTGAAATTGACAAAGATACAACGCTTCTAAAAAATCACAAAATGTCACTCGACGGTTGGTACAGTTTAGCAAGCGTTATGACGTCACAACCCCCTACTTCAGAAATTGGAAGCGTTATATCTATGTCAATATTCACTGTCTTAAAAAAAAGTGTATTTTATTTTTCAACATATTCTAAGTCTAACCACAGAACACATTTATATGTTCTGTGATTCTAACTGACGGACTAAATAGACTTTCAATTTATTTATGTAGTAAAATACAAACATAGTCGTTTCTATAATAAAATGAAGCAACATTTCTTCAAGTAGGTATAAAGTTCAGCATGTTAAGCCGAAAAGCTCCAGGATAAACAGAGCAAGTGTGAACGCGAAGACAAGTAAATCAAAAATGCATTTACATTCTGATTTACTGCTCGGTTGTGTTCAGAATATCTTTCACTGAAATGTAGACTATATTGCTAGGCGAATAAAAGTGTCACATGCATATGAATGTGTGATTCTGCAACTACACATAATCCTAGATTAGATTAAATACACTTAATCAGCGTCATTTTAACTTACGTTAACTTAATCTTGGAACGTAATGCTTGATTTGCTAAGGTTTAAGAAATAAGTAGGTTTGGCAGTGCTGCAATTTTAAATTTTTGATGAAACCGGGTCTTTATTTCCTAACCGTACCGTTAATTTTATTCGTATTTGAACACCTTCGTAACACGAATTCGAACTTTTAAAGTGCCTTTATACTTCTGTGGTTCGTTTTACTGTATAAACTAAACTTATAAGTGCCAATACAAAGTTTACAACCACAACATTTTAGTTTAAATTTTTTAATACATTGTATCAAATATTATCGGGCCTAACGATTGCACTTATTACATTCCATATTTTAGTACTGGTATGCAAAAAAGTCTGTTTTAGATTCAAAACGAATCTCGATACAAACCATTGAATCATTCACATTCCATTGCACTTTTTTCCAATCATTGGAATACCGTGTGCCCATGACGTCTTTTGCTAAAGTTTAATAGTCTGTGAAACTTTGTCTTAACAGATACCCAAGGGGTAGAAGTCATATTGAAATTCAACAAATTCAATTTCGCTTGTAAACGTTCGTAGTTCTAATTATGATTTAAACCACACAAGTTTCATGACACCACCCTAGGGACCAGGCTAACTGGCAAATAAGGAGAATTGAATTTATTGCGGGCTACTGGCCAGTAATAAATAGTATTCTATCATCAATTACATAATTCACATAAAAAGGGGAAAGAAAGAAAGAGAAAGACAACTGGGTTACCGCTGAATACTTTTGCAATTTCCTTGTCATTTATTTGACAATTCAACAACCTTCATTGCGTTATTTACGACATCACACAGTTAAATTTTGCAAACATTTAAATCAATGGAATTACCTTCAAAATCTTTGGAATTGTGACTGAAAGTATATTACGCAATTGGTTGCAGATTTTCCTCCCTTCCAATAAGTCCATGTATGTTTTATATGAACGTGACCAATTTATT
Source organism: Agrotis puta (assembly GCA_943136025.2). NCBI lineage: Eukaryota > Metazoa > Arthropoda > Insecta > Lepidoptera > Noctuidae > Agrotis > Agrotis puta. The sequence continues at coordinate 6,596,594 of OW964168.2, forward strand.
TCGATCCATTCTTTGCACATGACGACATTTGCGTCAATCAGTGTTTTGCCATTAGACCAACGTGGTGGATTATCGCCCTTTCCCACTCCTACAAAAGAAAGAGATACATATGTATATCAATGCAGTTCCAACATAATAGCTATATAATTATATCTATGCAATGTGTTAACTATTGATCTGTTTATTGTTTAGTTTTAAGGGGCCTTTTATAGTCCACTAGCGCCGCCAATCGAAAAAATGTTTTTTCGATTGGCGGCGCTAGTGTACTGTAAGAGGCCTCTTAAGTAATTATTATATTTTCTACCAGCTAACAAGGCCAGCCTGTTTAATGCTGTGAGTCTTCGTAACCAGACTGAAATATTACAATATCCATCCATCCCAGAACGCTTTTCTCTCAGTTATTCGAACAGCAAAGCTCGGTAATTAACCCAGCCGTAATTATTTCTTTACTGGGCCTTAAGGAAATTTGCAACTGCTTCTTGTAAAATATTTTTCTTTCTTGTACATATTTGCCTTTAACCTTTAGCTTTTAGTGTCTATTGAAACGTGAACTTATTATTATAAGGCTGTGAAATACGAATACAGTGGATATTTCTCTTAGTGTAATAAAACGCTAATAAGGAATAGCAATTGATCATACGAGATTGGGCTCGAGTATATTCTTAGCATTTTTCGCTATTTCTCATAGTTTCGGATTTGGTAATTCAAGCCCAATCTGAAAATTCACTTTAGTTTAGTTTATTTTAGTTTTTATATTATCCCTGTTACTTCTAAACCGTGTGGTAAATAATTATTTACCACACGGTTTAGAAGTAACAGGGATAATATAAAAACTATATTAAATACAAAATTGTTGAAAAAATTTATATACAAATCAATTGCTACAATCATGTCCTAGGCTGATTCAGTCCTGACTGATTTGCCGATCATATATTTTTATTCTTCGTTTTAATTGTCAGGATATGGTTTATTTGTATAGTTAAGTCTGAAAAGGATCGGTTCGTTTATGAATACGTATTTTTGTGAGATAAATTCACCAAAAATTTCAGGAATTTTTCATCACCCGTGCTGCCCAGAGTGAATAACAAAAATTCAACAAATAAAATGATCTTGAAATAAATTAATTATTCGATCTAAACAAAACATTCTTTTTTTTTTCAAAATATGTTTTCTTAAGAATTCTTCGCACAAGAATTCTTCTTATTAGGTTATTTAGATAATCAACCTACTTAAATAATACCTATCAGAAACATTATCAGTAGGTGTACAACATTCACAGTCCATTTTACTTTTTGTGCGCCCAAATTAGAACGAAATTCTTTGATATCAGAATAACATAATAATGTGCTTTGAAACAAGATAATGAAATATGAAAACAAAAACCCAATTTAAATCTACCTAACATGTTTTAACATTACTGATTACTTGGCTACGGAAGAAAAATCCTGGAATTAACTAAATATAGGTAATTATCTTATATACCTGAAGATAAAAGATAAAATAACGTTTCGGTATTTTAATTCCGTTGTTGAGAAACGGAGCTTTTAATTTGTTTAAGGCTTGTGTTACTTGGGTCGCGGGACTTACGAATTACCGTGACCCTGGAGCGTAAAGGGCTATTGAAGGACACCGTGGATTTTAGTCAGTACGAGTCTACAGTCCCGCCCGCTCTGCCCTGGGTGGGAAGACTCTTTACGATTTTACCTCGACAAATAAAAAAATAGCCTTGGGTTACTTAAGGACTTATAATTACGTTGTATTTTTCAATAAGCTTATTATCAATAGCACTTAAGTAAGTTGGACATCTATAACCTGTAAGCTATTTATGCCTTCCAAAAATTGAAATTGAAGTTTTACTTTTCATAAACGAAGATGTTTTGCAAAAACCTAAGTCTGTAGTGGTTATAAAGATGGTAAACAAAGCAATCAAATTAATTTAAAAACTACCTTTCTCCTACAGAATCCCACTTAAGTGTTCATACTTATACTTTAGTCCAGACATATTACAAAATCTAAGACGAAAATTATGCCACCAACATCAAACAACAGACACAAAGGAACATTTATCATTTCGTTCGTCTTTTGAAGAAGAAAATGATTATAAATAACCTTTCTATGAATCCATAAATAATGCCATTGACAAGAATAATATCCACTGAACCACAGTGGCTAAATTAATTGATTTCTGAGTCGTTAAGTTTGCTTGAACTCTGCTACCGACGTTAATTTATTTCGATTCTAGTCTCTTTGATTAAGAAAGTTCCCCTCTTTTTATGTTCTGATTAGGACAAAGGTATAAGTATAATAATATAAAGAATTCATTGCCAGTCGGAATTTTATTAAGTCATTAAAAGTTTCAATGTTTTCATACATTAATGATGAATTTGCTGTCTTGAGGCTAAACTTAAGATGATACCGATATTGTTTTATGCTAATCGATACATAGCAATTGTTGAAAACTTTAACACAACTTAGAATCTCAAATTCTCAACTAAAACTTAGATAACTTTGTATATTATGAGTATGAATAATATATCAATTATATTTAGGAGTTAGCGACGTAGTTTCAGTTTATCGTTTATGAAAATCTTGGAATACAGAGGTATGTAACGAAGAATGTTAGCATGTGTTATGTTCAATCATAAACATGGGTAATTTGAGTGGACTTTAAATTCGTATGGATCGTGCCACATTGCCTGTGCGCTTGTCGTGCATAGTGTCGTAAATTCCAACAACACCACTTTGATGGTGTCGAACAAGATTACGTGACGCACAAAAACACGCTCCAGATCGTTTTAACTTTAACTCCCTTTTCAACTCGCACGTCTGTCGGTGACAATAAAAACTCCGTCAGCTGAAACCACCCATGAGGGGGCCTAGTAACGCTCCACAATGGACCCCTGACATTACTTCTCAAAAGAACTCCTAACTAAATTTACATTTTTATTCGTCTTCCACATCAACGTGTATGACGTGAAGTTAAACAGAAGTTACAAGAAAAACAGAAAGTTATAAGGGTTTCTGTTGTATTACAATCTTTCCGATTTATTTAAGGGACTTTCGGTATTTATGGTCGTATTAAGTCAAGATTTATTTTCACGGATTAATATGGCGGACGGGCGTGCAGGTTCAACGGATTTCTGCTGAGTTGGAAGGATTCGACGCTCATAAATCTGAATCAAACGATCGCATTTTGACGAGGAATATCCGAATAGGAGTCGAATGACCCTTTTGAAAGTCGCGTCAAGCATGATAAAATACGTATCTAAGTGGATATGTCGTAATCATGTTAGCATCCGTTCGAATGATGTAGGTTTTTATGTCAATTGTTATCGTCATTATAAATGTTTAATTAAGTTTTTATTTCCGTGTGGAACATTTACTTAGGTCTTAAGGACGAGTTTCGCAAAGTTGTGGTACGGTATAATTTAATGAAACTAGTCTGTAGTGGTTTCGCTGCAGGACAAAAGCATCTTCTCTTACAAACGAGGAGCGTTCATTAATCATCTCGCTAGCTGTTGCCACTAAGTTGACTTTAAAACTACTGGTTTTCCTTCAACCCTTCCCAAGTTGGTGTTCTCAATATTAATTATGAAAGTAAAGTAAAAAGTCATATTTTTAGGTTCTTATTCATAATGTAGCTAGGATTATTTGCTCACTCAGATAACAAGATATCTACCTTAATTTAAATCGTAAATATGATTAGGTACGTTTTTTTTTCGAAAATATCCCAGGACATGTCGGGTTCCAATGAATTACAATCAGCCTTTATGATAATACTATTTAATAATTCATGAGCCCAGTTATCTGTTGTCTACAGTTTGTAGTGACGTGTTATTGCATGCATTAACACATTTATTTAAATATTGCTCTTATTTACTGGAGCTGTCAATCTCGCATGGATTTCCGTGGTTTTCATAAATCGCTTTGTTTGAGCAAATATCTAGCACACTTTTCATGTAAATTACGTAAGCCGATGCCAAGTAGAAAGCTGAAAGTGTAGCTGTAGAACTGCCCCCTAAGAAAGTCATTCGTCTTCCCAACTCCGTCCAGTATTTATGACGGTTAATCTCCGCAACGACGTTAAAGACTGATTTTGATTGACAGATCTTCAATGCTCAATGTCCACTCGAAACATCGGTTAGGGTGAACAAGTGCGTCTAAAGGCCTGAGTAATCCCTTACGCCGAAGGCCGAGGCCGAGTAAGATATACGACCGAGATAATCTTCACTCAAGGTTCATGAAGGCAAAATCGCTGAACAAGATACAACTTTCTCGACGTAACGGTCTTCGGTTGTCGCGACAGGACGGGGGATTAAGGGAAGGTGGGCAGCCCAACTTAAATTTGGAAAATCCAAAGCTAATTGGCGTAGGATTTTACCCTTTCCATTATTCATTTGAATTTTTACAGAAGAGTACCTGCCGTACCAGCTTTTGTCACAAAAATGCGAAGATAGTTTTGAATTTGCGCGCATTGAGCATTCACATTTTGATGATAAACTTTTTGAAATACATATCTCCACTAATGGCGGAAACGTGGCCATAAAGACATTTTTGTTTTTTTTTATAACAAAGAATTGCCTTTCCATCACAAAATGTTTATCTGTAGCTATGCTGCGGTACAAACATATCACAATTAAACAGGAAACAACCTATTAAAATCATTTACTATAACCACTTTAGTTAAAAACTTCATGCATTACAGACTGTACTCTGTCGAGTTCGTCGCGAAAATTTTCGATATCGATTCAACCGTATCGAATATTAGAAGAGTATCTTTCGTGACTAGCAGTAGTTCGCGTATTATATTATACAGACGGTCTCATAAAGTGGACTGTGACGTGTTACGTTGTCAGTATTTTAATTACCGACAAGACGTAGTAAATACTTTTGTAATTTCTTTTAAAAATTCTCACGTTTTCTTAAAAAAAGACTAAACTGTAAAAAAAAAACGACGGGTTGCACTACTGTCCTGACGCGAGTTTAAGATTTTATACCCATTACAGAAAAAGTGCTCAACGCCGCTAAAGAAGTTTAGTTTTCACTTCAAAAATTTAAAAATATACATCCCGTTGCTATGTAATTGAACAAAGTTGAATTCTACTAGGTGTTTTGAATTACACAAAAACAAATTTCTCAAGTATAGCTATTTTTGTCTAAAGTTTTCCATCAGAGCATCTGAATATGACCTTCATAACAATATTAACACAGTAAGTATTATTTATTTAAGAATGATTTATTCTTATTCAATTCGATTACAGCGCAACTTCAAGGTTGCCTATACCATACTACTAAGTAGCCTACGACTAATATTATATAAATAAAATATAGGAAACAATTTATTACACATCAGGAACTTTGACGTACTACTATAAAGGGTACTATAAAGGGGTTCCAGATATTCGATGATATTTGATACTCAAATATTCGATTTCGTAAAAAGAGAATATTCGAATAATTCTGTTCTTTATCTCAGTGTTCCGCAAACTTTTTGTGTTCAAGGTGTACCTTGAACACTAGGAAAACGAAAAAAAAATTGAGGTACACCACAAATTAAAAACAGTTTTTAAGTAATATTAATCAACTTTTATTATTAATCAACAAACTTAAACTTTAAATTTAAGAAAGTTATTTTAATTGAGCATGGACGGTCTAAATTTTTCTTACTAAAATTTTTTTTATAAGATAACCTTATTTTTCCACGGCACACCAACTAATGATCACGGTACACCAGTGTGCCGCGGCACACACTTTGCGGAACACTGCTTTATCTTATGTTTGTTACAAAGTTTGTCGTGACGAGAAAGATACTCGATTACCATGCAACCTTTTATTTAAGTCAGTAAGATTAATAAAAACTGTTGTTAGTACATTTATGGTCGTCAAAATGTACAAAACTACTGATTCTTTTTTGCAATTTCAGGTTTGGCCCTATAATAAAATTTTATCATTATAATTAATTAAGAAAATTTAAACAACCTAAAAAATGGGTAAAAATATTAGACTTGCAAGTAAAAAATATTGTTAATGTCTGTATCATTTTTGAGATAGCATCTATAAGCTGATAATCAATAACGTCCTGTAAGCTATATCACGCTTCTCTTCATTTGCTTACGGTTGTTTTGTACGTAAGAACCAACGACGTTTATAATTTCCAATAATATTCGAATATTCGATTAAAACCCCCGTCTGTATTAGAATAGTGAAATTAACTAAATATTCGAAGTATTCGAATATTCACATTCGAAGCCATAATAGGTACTAACGCTTACCCCGCCATCATTCTTTTTGTGAAATTAAAACCAGTCAAAACCTGTCGTTTTTACTTTCTTTACTCCAAAAACCTGGATAAAAACAACCCACTCGCTTCGCCTTAAATTAAAACCTTTCCATTAAAAATGTAGTCTTACGCTTTTGAAGCATGTAAATAAAGGTAGGTAATTAATTATATCTATTGGAAATGTTATGCTGTACTTTAATATGAACATAACATTGTCTTTATTCATTGGGTAGTATAGTGTCGGGGCCTGTAGAAGGCCAAAGCCTGCCGGGGTCGCGGGACTGACGAATTACCGTGACCCCGGTACGTAAAGGGCTATTGAAGGACACCGTGGATTTTAGTCAGTACAAGTCTGACGGTAAGGGTGGGAGGACTCATTTGATAATTTTACCACGCTAAAAAAAAAGAAATTCATTGGTTAGCAGATTCTTCCACAGAGTTCTTCTGCTGGAAGCAATAAACAGAAAACATCTCAGCGATATCACACTTCTTCATATGAATTCCAGATACTGATAAATGCGTATATGACTGCTATTTATGAGAATTAATGGGCATCACGTGGTCATAACCTGACGCTATTAGTTTTATGTGAAACTGCGCATTTTATATTTCATCTACAATAAATAGAACGAGGAATTGCGTAGCAAACCTACGGGAGTGTTAAATTTTATTTTTTATTAAGAGAACAGACGTCATGTTGCTGTCACCGTATTACAAAACATATTTTATATAATACGTACAACCATAATATTAAATTATATTTGTTTGTCAAACGCTGATATTCTCGCCTACGTACCAAGACCAAAATACCGGTTTGTTGAAATGTGCGTGAAATCTTAGAGAGGCATGTATCTTCAAAGAGGCATTTCCAAGGATTACGAGGGGGTCTTCTGAGGCAGACACACATAATCCCCATTTAATTTTGCTTAATTAAACTTCTGTATCGTTTAGGATCTTTACTCTTATCAAATTCAAGATGACTTCCTACAAAGCTAGCTTTCGTAAGTGTCGGAAAAATATTTCGAGTACATGTAATAGGTATGCTGAGATACCAGTAATATAAAATTTAAAATGCAGGTTAAACGCACCCGTATGTTTAAATTCATTGAAATCGTTCCATAATTTTAAATAAGTTTAAAAATCTATGTCTACAACCATCCTGACACACATTCGTTTCTGTACATCAAAATAAAGAATAGATAAGTTGCTGATATTTTCTCTGAAATATATTTTTCAGTCAAAAGAGCGAGAATAGCGTTTCCGCTACACTCGAGCTCAGTTTGCATTCACCACATCTTTCCTGCCGCCTGCAATATCGTCTAATAACAAAAGACTGTGTGTTCAACCCCCACGTTTACATTTTCATCTCAACAGAGTCATGAAAAAGTAATTTCATAGTTTTCAGTGCAGCCTCGAGCGAGCACACGGTACATCACTAGCCACAGAGTTCGTATAGTATGGCGGGTTATCGAACTGTGAAAATGGTCTCACATCATGCACGAATGCCTTATCCTTATTTAAAAGTACACAATGAGAAACACATAAAGTTTCGCAATACATTAACTCACACCCTTTTTACCGTTGTGTGATGACTTTATTGAAAGTCTTTCGTCTGAAAGTCAAATGTATCGAGTTTCAAATTTCAGTTGCTTAAACTATGAAGAACATTTTCTGACTAGAAATGTAAAAACTTTGCTAAGAATGTGAATTGATGGAAATTAAGTCAGAAAATTATAACTTAAGAATTTTAAATTCTGATATCTTATTCATAAGACAAAACATTTATGTTTTAAGGTATATAAGTAACTGTAAATTTTTGTTCTTCACAGTTTCTGAGGAATCCATAACAACTTGAGGGTTATTATGTTATTATATTATAATACTCGTCTCACTCTTCGTGAATTAAACAAAGCAGAAAAACGACGGCTTTTGAACTCATAAAACGTTAGTCTTTCTTTCCAACAAAGAACAACAAACTTTTTTTAAAGTCAAAGAAAACATTGTCTTTAATCTTTATTATTCTTTTCAATATTCTGTCTTGAAGAAAAATCATCCTTCGCGACTTTGCAACAATGTTTAATGACAATCTTACTAAAGACTTTGTTTTACTAATAGCCACTAAAATATCTAATGCTCCAATAAGTTCTAACTGCATGATTTACTAGACCAGCGTCTCATTACAAATTTACTCGTACATTAGTAACGAAAATGTTTATAACGCTTTATCTGAATTTTGCTGTTTCTATAAGTTATCTAAAGCGTTTATGACTTGAGGACCGTAATAAAAAGCCCCGATCACGTAGTCTGAAATGGCCATAATCCTCCGCCCCTCGTACATTGTGGAGACCGCTAATCCCAACTATCAGTGCTTATGAAAGTATTGGAATATATACATACCTAAACTCACGCCTTACTCTTGCGAGAGTAAGCGGCTCAGATGGCGAACTTCTATTTTTTCTATCTGGTCATACAAGCACGCTGGTTGCGAGTACTACATACTTCGCACCCGACCTTTCTTAGAACCTCACCAATAAGGTCAGTGTAGGTAACCTTAAGTCGTCCTCTCCCGGTATTGCCACACAAAACCTAATAAATTCCATTAGTGTTGGATTATCTACCAAATAGTATTGTCTCGTTGAGAATGGGATTCTTATAAACAAAACGTGTAATTGCGTTTTTACATCAAGAGTTCATAATCTACACCCACAGAGTCTAAATTTGTACCCAAGTGATAAATAGCAATCCACTCACCCTTATTACGTAGGTTTTAAAATAATATAACTGAATTAATGTGGGTGTACTATTAATTTCATTATTAGATATCTTACCTTCCAGAGACTACAGGCGGGATGTTATGTTTTCAATTTTACAAACAATTAGCGTGCTGTTTAAATTCAACTTTTACGAAGATTTCAACTTTTACTCATATTGTTCTAAATTGCTATCTAAATGTAATCCATTCTGGACAAGCTAGGGGTGGACCGAACAGGAGAACGTGCCTCTGATTTATGTTCCTGAACAATGTGGCTTTAATAACTCTAAATTAAGTTAATTCCCAAAATTGTGACTTTTATCTGGGACTCTTGAATCAAAATTATCGCTTATTTGATATCAGCTTTCAATGCCCTGAAAAATAATGTTATAACAGTTTTCCCTAAAATAATTCGGCAACTTGCTTTCTTAAGAATGTAAAAATGTTTTATTTCAACTTATTTCGTCTTATTCCAAAATGGGGTTTAACCAATAACCCAGGTTTCAATCACGAAAAACTACGGTTTACACAAACGTTATTACAAATCGTGGTTTTGCGAGAAACCATGGTCTAACAACCTGTCAAAGATGTGTCAAATTTTCTTAATTAACTTTTTCATTTTGTGGATTTTTGTGTTATTTTCAGCCAAAATGGATTTAAATGGTAGATTTAATTGTCTTACAACACATGTTGTAGTTAATCATTTAGACAATGGTTTAAAATACGGTAATAAGATGCACGTTCTATGTAAGTTTATGAAAAATTTAAACCATGGTTCTGCAGATAAGCTTGGACTAGTTAATAGCCCAGGTTTACCTAAACCAAGGTTTATTTAGTTTTTGTAATGAGGTCGTGAGTCTTAGTTTCTGTACGGTTTTGTAAAGCGAAGAAACCGTATGTTAGCGAGTAGTCAACGCTCTGTTTAATATTACAGTAAGGCTGCAAACCATTCGCAGTTTGTTTCGTCGCAACCGTTTCTTTTGTTCATTCTAACAGATTTCCCAATGTACGAATAAATCAGCTCCTCTAACAGGAGTGTTGTCATTTAATATGAATACATTTCCCAATCGATTTTCAAAATAGAAATTCGCCCCTTTTACATTTCAATTTTGTCGTTATTTTCATGAATCGCTTTTTAAACAAATACTTTCTGCCAGTAGTTAGCTCAAATTGTTATGATAAATGTTTAAGAGTAATTTTGATTTTATTAATCAAATTAATCTTCATTTGCGTCAATTTACCCAAACTGTAATAACTTAATAATGACCTGGCTTAAAGATCACCATAATGAACAAAAACCTTCAAACCCGGAATTTTCGTCCATTTCTACTCGTTACCTTTTAAAACCCCTAACTAAAATGTGTAAATATTTCGCCGCTGTCAAACACAAAGGGACGCACAACATTTTGTACTAAATGTACTTTTATAATTATAATACTCTGTATTATTTTATTTTTAAATATATTTTTAAAACCGGCCATACCTCTAATAGGTAATCTGGTACTTACTTACTACACAAGAACAACTTCTATAAGCATTAGTAAACCCTCCACTAACCGTAACGGAGACTATAAAATGATATTATAAGTTAACCGTGCCATTCAATATCTAGCACATGGTAGTTACACAGTAACCGTTATCCAATATCGTGCGAATAACCATTTAACCCTTGTTCTTGTTGCTATAGTAATCGGTACAGCACGTGGGTGAATAATGTTTATCGTCACATTATTATTCAATTTCCATAGTATTATTAACAAGGTATTGAATATTTTATGTCACCCTTAAAAAAAAAACGACGGGTTGCACTCTGGGAGTGCCGGCAGAAGTGAAAACTTGAATAGTAATTGTTGGAAATATCTTGTGAACAGATTTTAGTAAAACTCGCAAAAATGGTTGACTTTTTATTTCAATAATTTTCCAATGTGACGTACATCTTTTATAAACAATGTTACCTAGCAACGAATGTATCCAGCATACAAACTTCTTTAAAAGTAATAAAGTCACACGAACATTCACGCAAGCGCCCTGCGCCGTCCTACGCTTTTTCGGTCAGGGTCACGTGTCCTGACGCGAGTTTAAGATTTTATACCCATTACAGAAAAGTGCTCAACGCCGCTAAAGAAGTTTTCACTTCAAAAATATAAGGAGCATGTTGATACTTTTCGATAATATTAAAACAATATTGTAAACAGTAGTTTTAAAATGTTGGTGTACAATAAAGTATAATCTATCTATCTATCTATCTATCTAAAACGTCATTAGTATTAGCATACCACTGAGACTTATTTAAAATTGTAAAATAATATTTCATGAGAACTGAATGAGTTTGCATTTTGCAGTGTTATAAAATACAGACACTGTCTTTTCAGTTCGTAACATAACTCTCTGATTTGCGCTGAAAATGTGACGACTGCAATTTCGTAAAATGGTAGAAGTAGACTGGTTTCATTTTTATTCCAGACCGAGTTTATCTTCAAATGTACATGCTTTTTAATGAAGTTATAACGTCCTCGCAGTAATTTTATTGTAAACCTTATTTACTGAATCACGCAGCTGAAATATAAAATATGTGGCTCAGTCTCACAGCTTTGCTGTAATTCACTCGTAGCATGTAATAATTATATTTGCTTAGAAATTCCGAGCATGTTTGAACGTCTACAAACGAGGTAAATCTGCTTACTATAGTATAGCGTCAAAGTAAATCTGTTTGTCCCAAAAGCGTGTGGCATACAAAAAATCTTTATTTCATTCCTATTTTAATTCAATATGTATCAGAAAATTCATTTTATTATTCATGAGTGTATCCCCGCGTCAAAATCAAATTGTTGTCTCGCACAGGGCAGCGCTCGTCGCCCGAACCGTCTCTTATACGAGATCATAAAAATGAATGTTAGTATTCTACCAACATTTTGGATTATGCTAATGTGAATACCAATGGAACTCGTATTAACCCAGGATCCCTTTGCTCCGTAACTCTGTTATTTCCGTATTATATTACTGTTGGACTTGTTTTTTACGGGAATATTTAAAGTTTGAGGGGTTTCTGTTTAGCTTTGAACTTTTGTGTATATTGCGTAACGAGCACCTTGCTACGCTTTCGCTAAGTGTGCGTGCAAGTTATAGATTTTCAATTATTTATTGATTATTTAAAAGTTAATCATCACATAACATTCCTACCATTCCATGAGGTCTGAGCAGCAACCTCAGGCCTCATCTCTGTTACGAGAGAGGATCGTAAACCACTACTCGAGCCTAGTGCGACCAATCAAAATGATCTAGTTCCAATTCTAAAGATGTAGGTACAGACGCCAAGCACATCAAGTTAGATACCCAAATCAGATAAATTTTGAACTTTATCACAATAGCAGAAGGTTCCTGTCCGATTGGACATATTGGGGTAGGTAGGTGTGCAGACTGTACCTGCGATCGGTAAAGGATCAAGGAAACCCAAACGTAAAAAACACATCGATTAATAAAGTTAAAATGTATAAAACGCGTTAAAATGTATGCAGAAGCCATTTTTTTTTTGTATTTTAACGATGAAAATAAAAGGCCTTGTATGTTCTGCAACAATTTGTTTTTAATTAGTCATTTGGGACGGCGGCGCGGGCGGCGTCCGATATACGAAATCGCCTCTTCACGAGTATGATGTAAAGATTATACTGTCACGTTCAGTTTTAAAAGACCATGCAAGCGGAAATTGCATTTAACGAGCCTTTGAATTTTCAACTTATTTACAAAATGCAGATTTTATTTTACCAACTGAATATGAATCCTCAGAAACTTTTGAATTTAAACCTTTACTACTAAGCAATAATCTTAAATATATAGTATTTAGATTATAGTTTATGAGTAAGGGTTTTTTAATGGTAACCGTTAGTTATCTGTACGTTTTGTTTACTTGGCGGCGGTAAACCCATACGGGTGAACTTTAATTTACATTGTAAATGTTAGGTTAGTTAACTCGGGCCGAAGGTTGACAGCCTATTAGTTTTAAGTGTAGTTTTGCAACTAAGTAACTTTTGTTAAACCACAGGTTAAATGTTGTTTAGAAAAGTGTTGACTGATTGAAATACAGTCAAGTACGAGTATATAGTATATGTACCTACTTTTGAATGCGGCTCCAAATTAAGTATTATTTTTATTGTCTTCCTTTTCGGATACCGAATTCATTATCATTCTCCTGAAATTTTTCCGTGGTATTTAGAGTGAACGCTGTTTTCTTCATCGAAATCCAGTATTCGACAGAAAATATACACAAGTATTTAATACTAATCGGTTTCCGCCTAGTCCTGTCCATCTTGGTAAAACAGAACCTTTCATCCTTAGCGTTACTTAACTTTACTTCCTTAGCTTTTTCCCAACTAATTTGGAGCCACCTTTAGTGAAAGCGCAGCTGAATATTAATATTTTATTCGGTGGTTGTCATCTGGTCTCCATAACCTCGTCAATACTACGTATCACGATACCCATTTCCCAGTTCAAACTTGGCGGAAACTATAAGTAAGTACAAATTATTCGTTTTCATCGCTAATTCGCAACAGACACGTATTATGTAGTTCTTAGCTGTACAATAATATTGCTGTTGAGCTACTACTATGCAGACCATGATATCTAATTTCCTACGTATCTAATACCTATTAGTAATATGTAATCGTATGTTAAAGGTTAGGCATTCACTTATAGAATTTTTTTCTTCACTCGCACACTACAGTCTACGTTTCATTTTCATTCTCACTTTCGCTGGTCTACTGGCAGATTATATTTAAATAAGCCACCCTTGTACTAAGGTATTACATGCTACTATGATGTTGTATATTGTGTGTACATAATTCTTGGACGAAAATAATTGCTGCGGAGATGGCACTTGCGCGAGGACGATAGTGCTGAATTGCTATAAGAAAAGCTGCATAGTAATAGAATTTAATAACCAAAAAAATTAATATCGGGTAGCACAATAATCAACTTATTTAGGATTCTTTTATGCCGCCTCCTCATTGAATACGACATTAAATTAGGCCCGATGACATCTTTCCGTTCTGAACTCAATTTGTAAGCAAATTTTGTAGGCACAAACATAGGAACGAAAATCATAGCTACAGATATGCTACGACTTGACTATTGTTTTAGTTATTTACATTGTTTCGTGTCAATTGCTTTTATCGCTTAAGATAATAGTTACAACTTATACTCCACTAGACGTATGTATGAGTTTACCACAGAGATGGGAATCGTCGACAAAGATGCAGCACATTTTAGAAAGTGTGTTTATTATAAGGTCTGTTGTCAACTGGACCCGCGGATCACTCAACCCCGTCACACTATGAACCGGCAAAATGATCAGCAAAATGACCGCGAAATGTCAGCTGTTAAATTAGCGTCAAGCATGCGGGCAGCGAGTAATGGGCAACTCGCTGTTCGACCATGGACCATGCCCGGATCGACGGTGCGTTGTGTTTCACGCTCGCCTCAAAGAGTGTCAGCAAAATGGCGGGGACCCCTCTAGAAGGCCAAAACCTGCTGGGGTCACGGGACTCACGAATTACCGTGACCTCGGAACGTAAAGAGCAATTGAAGGACATCGTGGATTTTAGTCAATACGAGTCTGATAGTCTCTCCCGCTCTGCCCTGGGTAGGAGGACTCCTTTGATGATTATACCACGATAAAAAAAAATAGGTATTCAAGTTAGAGAATATTTTGTGTGACGCCTTTCCGCCTTACAAAGGATATACTCGTAAATATATAACTTCTGTCGCTGCGCTGAAAGTGCGTGGGGAACTCAGCTTCAGTCGCAAACCTCCTTTCAGCTGTCAGTTTCAATACAGCATCAGAGTCACAGTGCGAGTAAACAGTGCCACGTCTGGTTCGTTTGGAAAGTGTTGACACACGCCGCCTCTACAAGCGGCAGCATCTCCTTACTCTGTGGTGGTTACGTAATACGTTACAAGTTTGTATTTATTGTCCGTATTTTCCTGAGTGATACGAGTCACCTATAGAATGTTTATTTAAGCGATTATTCATGTCTTTCTATAAACACAGCTCTGTCTAAACAAGTAGTATTGATATCTTCAAGCCACTATTTTTATAGTTATATACTGTATCTATACTGCTATAAATAATATCTTTAACAACGACGTATCGAATATGTAAGAACTTTGTCTCAAAATGAACTCCATGTAAGAACTTAAACGAAACTCCGATTCCGTATACAACTTTAGTTGAATAAACCTGTTTGTTTTCAGTATTAGGTATTGAAAGTTTACGTGTTACCAACGTAGAACGTACTCGCAGTAAAGATAAACGGTAACAGAACGATCGGGGACTTGTACCGCGATACGGGCTTATTTCAGTCTATTGAACACATCAAATAAAATTGTGGATTTGCATACAAACCGAGTGTGAAATCGGATAGAAAAGCAAAGAGAGTAAAGAACGAATATGTTAGAACTGTAATAAACCTGAATTTCGGATCGTTGTTGATACGCAAAGGAACGAATTTTTGTAAAAGGTACTGTTTTTTAGAATCTACATGTTGTATTTGAATCACGCTTGTAGGTAATCTTCAAATGAACACCTCCTGTTTGCTAATAAAAGGGAAGGGTGATAAGGGCTAATTTAATTCTACGAATTGCTGACGGGACACGATTTCGGCTTAATGCAATTACCTGCAGACAGGGGTTTAACGTTATCGGGAAATTCCTGCAAGAAAATTCAAAGACTTTCGACTCGTTCCGCCTTTAAGATTAGCAAAGGAGTCAAAGACAATAGACCGCCAATAAGGAAGCCATTCTATTCCGATCCCATTCTATGATTTGTATTTGTTATAGCTTTACAAAGGGATCGTATTGTGGAATTATGAAGTATATTATAAACGCTTTAGGGTTTATAATACGTTTGTTATGGATCTTTCACGGACTTAATATTATACGGTACACGACAGTATCTGAAAAAGGGAAAGGAACGCTGCACGGTTTTCATAATACTGACAAAACTCAGAAGGCCATGATCGGTCGAAATCTAATACGAGAAAGATAAATGAAGAAGATCCATCTTTTGTCAATGCTTAGTGTAGGTACTTTAACGACAATCGGGACAAAAATCAATTTGATTTGAATGTGAATTGTAATTGTAGTGGTAAGTACGTATATAAGGCAATAGCAGCGTAATTCTCAAATAATGACCATACAACATAAAGCCACAAGCTGGGGGCTGTTCCTTTTTGCCGTAGTCTAGACACGGGACGAAGAATGTTGCCATTTCAATGCCAAATTCTCCGGCGAAACTTAGGTAGTGTAACGAAAATTTATGGATACGTCATTGCAGGCTGTTATTTAAGGACAATATTTAATAGAAAAAGTAATTTAACTACAGGGTTTGCTCCTAATGTGACACATGTCTTTGCTTATTCCTTGCCTAAGAAGTAGCATGGTTGACCAACGTTGTTCCTACATTTCCCGTTCACAGCGAAATGGTTGAGTTTTTGACGTCTTTTTGTTTTTACTTTGATCCTTGTGCGTATTTTAATAATTATTTTAAGTATATTTATTGCTACGGGCACGCCGCAATCGCGGCGGTAAGACCCCTCTTTGAGGAGTGGCTGGATAGGCGTCACGGCGTCTGTACCTACCGCATGACGCAGGTCCTCACCGGACACGGAAGTTTCGGGAGGTACCTGAGTCTGATAAGGAGGGAAGAAACACCTGGGTGTCACCACTGCGAGGATCGTCCGGAGGACACAGTGGAGCATACGGTGCACGACTGCCCCGCTTGGGCAGAGCACCGCCATGTCCTCACGACGACGATAGGCGGTGACCTCTCGCGCCCGGCGTTGGTCGTGGCCATGCTGCGGGGCGAGACGGAGTGGGAAGTGGTCCCCTTCTTCTGCGAAGCAGTCATGCTCGCGAAGGAGGAGGCGGGCCGCGTGAGGGAGAGGACAGCGTCCTCCCTCCACCCCAGCCGCAGTGGTAGACGCCCACGGCGACGGACGTCGCAAGACGATCTCCGGCCACCGTAGGAGCGGGCATGCGGGCGGCGAGTGACGGGCGACTCGCTGTCCGACCATGCACCATGCTCTGGGTCGACGGCGTGCTGTGTTCCACGCGCGCCTCAAGGAGTGTCAGCATAGTGACGCGGCCTGTAGAGGGCCAAAGCCTGCCGGGATCGCGGGTATGTAAAGGGCTAGTGAAGGCCACCGTGGATTTTAGTCAGTACGAGTCTGACAGTCCCTCCCGCCCTGCCCTGGGTGGGAGGACTCATTTGATGATTTTACCACGATAATAAAAAAAAAGAAACGCGATAAATTTTATTCTTCAAGAAAATAGATTTGCATTGTAGTTGTATGCTGCAAAATGGCAAGTAAATCATACGGCGTTTTGCTGTCAATTTAATAAAATGATCGGTCAGTGTATTTTATGTATTAAAACAATATTTATATTTTTCTGAATTTCCCCATAACGTATCTAAGAGGAAACTTAGCACCGTTATCATGCTACAAAGGGCAAGGTTCGGAAAACACCGAACTGTGAATCAAACAATCGACTTTGTAGTTTTATACTATTGCACATGTTGAAGGCTAAGCCACGTTCACATAGTTTGATCCGCGGATGGATGATATCCATTAATTAGTCAGAATCTTAAATGTCTGACAACCATTCTTATTCTTATATTTTCCAGTTACTGGGTTGTGGAGGTCAGATAGGCAGTCGCTTCATGTAAAATACTGATGCATAAGCTGCATAAGTTTCGACTAGAAGCCGATCCCAAAATAGTTTGGAAAAGGCTTGGTGATGGTGATGTCAGTTAGATATTCATTAAAAACATTGGTCAGAGGTTTTAAATGAAGGTGGTAGTAAATTTCTAGTGTTCAGTATTCAAATTGAATTCAATAGAAGCCGGGGCATGAGCGCTACTTGGCCAAATAGCTATCGATCGATTGAACTTCGAAGTTAAGCTGCATTTCAAGATGCCAGTCCGAATGTCTATCGTTCTTTACATATTGAACAATGTCCGTGAGTAGACTTTATTACGTTTATGCGTTATGTTTGTATAACTGGCTTTTTTTCTTTTTACGAATTTTGATTAAAACGTTATCCGCCTGGGGGAGGCCAGGATGCTAAATTTGCGGTTACTCGAGCGTTATGGCGACTTATTCTGCCGTCGTAAATGAAAACACAGTAACTTCAATGGCTGTCCATTGTGAGAAAGAAAGTGAGAGTGGGGAATACATAGCCCTCAGTCGCTGTACGCTTTACCTTTTCTCCCCGATTCTACCGACATCGCCCCATGGAACGCGTCAGATTATTAGTTCTTCATGATTCTAACAGTGATTCCTTAAATTTTGCCAGGCTCATTTCCTAATGTCACGCTCAAATTGTCAGATTATAGAGATATACACTCTTCTGAACGTAATTAATCTACCTTTTCTTAATCTGCCGCGCTCGAGTTTTTCTGAGGATCGATTTTTTGAAGTGAAAACTTCTTTAGCGGCGTTGAGCACTTTTCTGTAATGGGTATAAAATCTTAAACTCGCGTCAGGACACGTGACCCTGACCGAAAAAGCGTAGGACGGCGCAGGGCGCTTGCGCGAATGTTCGTGTGACTTTATTACTTTTAAAGAAGTTTGTATATGCTGGATACATTCGTTGCTAGGTAACATTGTTTATAAAAGATGTACGTCACATTGGAAAATTATTGAAATAAAAAGTCAACCATTTTTGCGAGTTTTACTAAAATCTGTTCACAAGATATTTCCAACAATTACTATTCAAGTTTTCACTTCTGCCGGCACTCCCAGAGTGCAACCCGTCGTTTTTTTTTTTACTAATCTGACGGTTTTCCCCCAACACACCCCACCACATATGAAGTGTTCATACTTGGTAGAGGTACATTAAAGGGTGCAAGGATTCTCTCTATATAATTATCTGATACGCTCAAGGCACTTCAAAAATCCCTTCTTGGGCTCCCTTTCTATACTTGACAGTTTTTAGACAAGTTTTCAACAGATGTTAATGTTTTTCTGGTAAGGCGGTAAATCATTATTTATAGTATAATATAACAGTATTATAGGATAAAATTGGCATTTTTACATTATCTATATATATATATATAAAAGGAGAACTGACTGACTGACATATCAACGTACAGCCGAAACTACTGGGGCTAGGAATGTGAAATTTTTCACACGGCTTCCTATTATAATGTAGGGGAGCACTAAGAAGGGGTTTTTGGCAATTTAACCTTTAATGGGGTGAAAAGGGGGAATTAAGAAAGTACGTAACCCACGCGGACGAAGTCGCGGGCAAAGTGCTAGTGAACAATAAATCTAAACTGTCATTATTTAAGTAACCCAACATGAGCAATTAACCTGTAAGCATTTTATTTAGTACCTCTTACCTGGTTTGAACAACCACATAATATATAATTGCTTAAATAAAAGTTAAAGACACTGTTGGAAATTAAAATTCTAGGCGGCTAGTCAGATAGTTATCGCTTGAGAGTTTATGAAAATAGACACAAAATATAACAAGCTTGTTCAGTGTAATATACACCTGCCCATTTCCCATTCCATTGAAAGTAGACGCGAAGTGGTTATGAATATAGTAAACAATGTAAGCGATACTTTTGATGTTCGCTCATATCAAATCAAATAAGGGCCACACGGCCTTCATTTTTGTATCGAATAGCCCAAATATTTTTTTTGCAAATACATATATTAAAATGCTTGGGTCCTTATGCAGATAAAATTTCGCTTCATTGCGGTATTTAATGGTCCCCTATCAACTGTGACATTTACTTGTTTAATTTGTATCTAATTTTATCTGAACTGTTATCGATATATTTTTAAATCAACTTTAAATCATATTTGACCTTTGGAATTGATCACTATTCATAATTTTAAAGAATTGTATCTACCTTCATAAAAAAACGTTTAAGTTGAAAAACCATCTCAGAACGCGTAGCATGACACTTTAAAAATAGGTTTTGTCGACGGATAAATACACAGAAGGACATGACGTAGAAAGATTTCTATAGTTCCAAGAATATGTTTAAAAAATTGAAAAGAAAAAAAAAAACAATTTTTCATTCATCTACCGATCGTACCATACACAGCAAAAAAAGTCGAAAGTAATAGAAATAACGTCATATATTTTTGGCAGAATAGAAATGTAATTATCATGCTACACGTGCAAGATCGTATAAATCAATTAGATACTTAGTTGTAGTTACTAAAACTGAATCAAATGGCTTGTCCAAAGATATGTTGACATCGACAGACACACGGAACAAGTCTTAACTTTTAACTCAGTTACAGAAAACAGCTTATCCCTTCACTAAGATCTTGGGAGGAATTTTCCCTTTTTACTATTTTCCCCTCCTTTAGATCGGCCATCCAAACATGATGGGAATATTGTAGTGCCATCAATCTTGGCTATGGCAGCGATAGTTTAAGTGATTTCCCTCAGGAACCTTTTATTTTTACACACTATTTACTCACTGATGTATTAGTAGAACATGTTTAATGTCTTCATTTTGTTACAAAGGAACTGTCTTTAGTAAAACAATATGAGAAAAAATAAATTGTATAATCAGCTTCAATGTCTTTTGTCTCTATTACATAACATGTTTACTCACATAATTACTAGCTATTGCCAGCGGTGTTACCCTCTACAACTAGAAAATTATCCCACAAGAACATAAAATCGGGATTAAAACTCCTTCCTCAATCCTGTGTGTTAATCCAGGTTATAATCAGTCTGTTTACCAAATTTCATCCAAATCCGTTCAGTAATTTTTGCGTGAAAGAGTAACAAACATCCATCCAAACAAACTCTCACATATTATTAGTAGGATATTTATTTATTTTAATGTGTTTTGCTATTGGGACTAGACTGAGGCACAAGTCACATGGATTTCCTCTCTGTAAAGGGAAATGAGGTCGTAACTATCGCGCTAGCCCAGTGCGGGTCGACAGATGTAATGTCTTGTATTGTTTACTTGACGAGTCCAAAAACATGCTGGTTTCCTTGTATTTTTTTTAACTTGGTACACATATAAATGTATTTTTCTGTATCAATAACGGCTCTTGGAAGGAATGTCACTCATATAATTTGCTATGGCATATTTTAACATAACATCACACGTGTAACCCCCTATGGGTAAGCCACAACTGTACCTTATAGCGCGCATATGACGTGGAGTTGCGGATGCCAGCCGGTCATACAATACAATACACCCACATTTTGCCAGTTATGTTTTTTTTTTCTAACTAAAGAAATTCTGGACATTTCGCTCGGCAGTCGATATATTTTTATACAGGTGTTTTAAATACATTATATATTACGTATAAGTGGTTTACCGTGCAGCACACCAGTTTTGCCGACAGACGTGCCTCCAACATGTTAGTAAACAAATAGAAACACGGCCACGGCACGTAGGGGCGTTCGTCGGTTATTTATTTCTCGCTCGCCCCGGATTGCAACACTAACAAATCGGCCTGTATGAACAATGCGAATGTGTAAATATTGCCACTATGATTTTACCATTTATGGGTGACGAAAAAAACTAAAAAAAAATCTTTTGTTACAAACCTTGTTCGAACAATAACAAAAAAAAAAAACTAATCAGTCGGGGCGTCCTCAAGTGATGCTCCGTCATACGTGTGCCAATTGATTTTTATTATAAAAACATACGAGTCACATGGTCTGGAAACTAAGTCATGGGGCTTTTGCCCAGAAGTGGGATGACATGGGCTAATAAGAACAGAACGAGTCATTTAGCTGATAATTGTATAGTATAGTAGTCAACGATGATAGTAGGAGCGATACACGTCCTCGGACGATGTGACTTCGAATGCGAAACGCGCGCGTGTCTTTTGTTTTCTTCACACGTTTTGCTCTAAACAGGTTCTTTCATTTGTTTTCATCGTAGTTACTCACGATCACAGAACTTTTCTGTAAGTTACTTCTCAGCCAGAATTGAGAATTATATTTATAGAAATAAATACAATAGTCATGTTAACAACATCTATAAATTGCAAATTTAATGAGTCTGTCAGCAAGAGTTTTGAAAAATAATGCATACGTATTTTTTCTTTTGTTGATACATCTAGAAAGTTATAATGTAACAAAATACGCGAGTGGGGGCTCATGACGTCAGAAGCAAGTAAATATTGCACTTGCTTGTGACGTATTGGCAATTTAAAAAGTGTCGTCAATTTTGGTTTACGTAACAAAAGAAATACGTGTCAAATATTTTTTTAATCATCTAACTGACGGACTTATAAGATTTTTTCAGCCAAATACCCTATTGAGAGATGAAAAGATTTTCACTAGCAGATAATTGATGTTAGAAGAAGTAACTTCGACTATTTAGTAAACTTCACACATACAAAACCTTAAATCGCAGTTTTCTGACGTATTAACATTGTATGTACAAAATTACGAGATTGGCCTTTTTTTATCGTGGTAAAATCATCAAATGAGTCCTCCCACCCTACTGTCAGACTTGACTGACTAAAATCCACGGTGTCCTTCAATAGCCCTTTACGTACCGGGGTCACGGTAATTTGTGAGTCCCGCAATCCCGGCAGGCTTTGGCCCTAAGAGAATATACTAAGTACCTTTACCAATGTTTAATCAGGAAGATACCAGGTCCCGGAAAGAGTTGTACTATGTAGTTATTATATTTTAGAAACTGCTAACTAGACTTACTGCTCCTGTTCATAGTCACGTAGGACAAATTCAAACTGTACGGAAATACTTTTAATTATGTACAACGTTTCGCGACTTCCCTAGGACACCATTCATGTAAATTATTGTAATAATATTCAATTTAGTTTGCCTGTACTGTTCTTTAGTAAAATAAATAGTTATGTACTACTGACTCGTTGCTCCACTAGTAACAAGTGAAACTGCTGAGCGTCACATACGTGGTTCGATTCGCGTCTCCGGCAAAGTGTAGTAACTAGCCTTTTATGCGCACAGGGAGCTTACCATGACGTCTTAAAGCGAGGGTAGTTCCACTGTGGGAAAGAGACAGAGCTTTACAAGTCGTCTAGCGCCATCTCGTTCCCACAGTGGAACCTGTGCGAGTTTCTTTGCTGCGCCTTGGTCTGGCCTTTTCTGCGCCCTATGTCTGTGCACCGTTGGCACACCCCTAATTTCAACACTGAGGTACTACTGTCTATGCGCAAATTCCGTAGCATCGGCCGTAGTTTCAGGTTCGTAATTTTTTTATCACTCATGGACATTTTTTTAACAATGTGGTAAAATCATCAAGTGAGTCCTCCCACCCAGGGCAGAGAGGGAGCTGTCAGAGTCGTACTGACTAAAATCCACGATGTCCTTCAATAGCCCTTTACGTTCCGGGGTCACGGTAATTCGTGAGTCCCGCGACCATCAATCATGGACTCACTCATATTTAGTGGCACTAACTAAAAACTGGTGACGTCAAGACTGAACAGTTGTCCGGACCCGACTCCCGGTATGTTGTCAAAACTTTATGTTCAGAACTAACAGGGAGTAGGATTCACTCAAAAGTTTCGAGTTTCTTTACGTATTTTCGTTGACGGACAAAGCGAGTAGAGCCCCTGTTTTCAACAGAAATTCCTCCGTAGCAGCCACAAAGTATGGATTCATGCTCGATATTAAACATAACTGGCGAAATGTGGGTGTATGTTTAGATATTCTGGTGACTAATCTTTGAAGGGGTAAAACACATATCTCTATATATCTCGCTATATGTATGCCTAAAACAGGTATGTTACTGACAAAATAACATCAAAGACAAAGTACTTTGAAATCGATACATTATGTATATGTATGGGGACTTTGATTTTAGCAATAATTGCTCCGAAGAACCCCATTGGGATCAATCGTAGCAATTTAAGGGAAAACGTTTGATTAATGAACTGCCAAACTCGGATCCCTAAACCGAGTCTCCGTGGAGATATCGACACTCGAATTGAGCTGAATAGCTTTCTTGTAAGTCTTACTAGCTTTTTCTTGCGTCTTCACTTGCTTTATAAAAGTTGATAAACGAGATTTCTGCAGAGTATGAGACAATTATAACGACGCCACATAATAACTAGTATCACACAAATATCAAGCTACATAGCTAGCCCCCTTACAACTAAAATGAAGTATCCCATAATTGTCTCGAGGGTCCCATATATCTCTGCACCGGAATTCTTTAAAATCGATTCAATGAAATAGACGTAAAAGCTAAATCAACTAACAAACTGACAAACACACAAAATGACTTTCGCACTTTTAATTAGATAGGGTAACCCTGAAGTAAAAACTTCCGTATTTTACGGAAAAGAAAGGCTTGAGAAGTTATGAAACAATACTTTAGTGTATTGTTCCTTGTTTCAATTTGTCACGACCTTGTTAGGGAAATTGAAAGCACTTAATGGTTTTTGGTCCCGGCTGTCATTTGTAGATCTTTGATAGTCGTTATATGGTCAACGAAGTCTGACAATCAATCTTATCGAAGAATATCGTATATTACCTAGTGCTAACTGAATTTTCAGGATCAGATAGGCACTCCTTTCTTGTAAAATACTAGTTTTCTGATCTAACAGACCGGGCTGGCAGCAGACATCAACATAGGGGGTATCGTATTGGGTAGACGGCGCGTCATGTTCCACGCGGCTCAAAGTGCTGTCAGCAATCTGACGTGGCCTCCGTTGAGGGCCAAACGCCTGCCGGGGTCGCGGAACTGGGTAACTGTAACCCTGGAACGTATAGGGCTATTAAAGAACACCGTGAAGTTTAGTCAGTACGCGTCTGACAGTTCATCCCGTCCCGTCTTGGATGGGAGGACTCATTTGATGATTTTACCACGGTAAAAAATAAAAGAATCAACTGCAATAATACAATGTAGTTGTAAAATTCTAGGCATAATAATATTATGGTGAGTAAAACGCAAATTGTATGTGGCGTATGTGAACGGTTATCATAACAATACTACGGAATGCTGTTCATTGCGCGCGTAATCGCTGCAATGCATAACTTGCGGCGCATTTTAATGGCTTTTCTCTGGAGTACGGTGTTTATGTAGAATGAATTTATGGCTAGAGATTGCGGCTGAGTTTGTTATTGTAATATGTTTTCAATAACTAACTTTCACCCGCGGCTGTGCTCATAATATCCAGCAGAAACTTTGTAACGGGATTAAAAATGACGTGCATATCTGGTATCCTCCTAACTCAAGTCGTGGTCTAGCCATGTGGCAACTTTCATAAAAAATAGGTTAGTCGTTAAGGTGTGAGGACGAGATAAACAAATTGACATATCCTTTTTTTATTATCAGTTCTATGATGCATAACTCTGATAAAAACCGAGGGCACGTGACCTTTTACCACATCCCGTAGGTCAAGATTTTTATCGGAATTCATTTTTAAAGAGTCCTCTTTTGCTCTTACACATGGATTAAAATTGACGAGTCGTGAATAATTTACGTCGAAATTGACGGGTCGCGTCACCTATATGTATTTTATGTACGCCCCCATAGTAGGTTGTTGGTTACTGGTGTACTCGATATTTTTTATTACCGACCAGTATACCTTCTTCGGCATCTGGCGTCCTGAAGAACAACAATTTCGTTCTTATTTAAAAAAAAACGACGGGTTGCACTCTGGGAGTGCCGGCAGAAGTGAAAACTTAAATAGTAATAAACATACACGAACATTCGCGCAAGAGCCCTGCGCCGTCTTACGAATTTTCGATCAGGTCACGTGTCCTGACGCGAGTTCAACATTTTTACCCATTCCAAAAAAAGTGCACAACGCCGCTAAAGAAGTTTACACTTAAAAAAAAAAAACCAACCAATTGCGAGTCGAACTCGCACACGAAGGGTTCTTTACCATTATCTATAAACACATAGTAATAATTGCTGTTGTATGGAAACCCTTAAATATTTATTTTATTCTGTTTACTTAGAGTTATAGCACTATACATTGTTATAGCGGCAACAGAATTACATCATCTGTGCAACTATCTCTGTTCGTTCATGAGATACAGCCTGTTCACAGACGGAAGGAGAACGGAGTCTTAGTAATAGAATCCCGTTTTACCCTTTGGATACAGACCCCTAAAAAGATATTGTAGTATTGTAATTAGAAGCTCAATAATTTGTCTAGTGAAATTAGAAGGTTCAAAGCATCTTCTACCTAAAATTTGCCGTCTAAGAACTCATTCAAAATCTTGACATTACTTTTAATAAATCAAAAAAGATTAATCGCTGAAAATTACAAAATCATTCCACCAAAATTTCGCTAGTGAATCTTCCACCATTATCGGATGTTCTTCTGTTATAAAAAGCGGGGAAAATAATAAAATGACATCATGGGAAGTAATTACTACGGTCCGTGGAGCTGTGTGTGAAATTAATCAAAATCTGCGCGGGACACGGAGGCTGTTTACTCAACGCGTTCCCTACTCCCTGATAAGGGTAGCGGGCTAGCGGCCGATGTATTTCGGTGTCGTTGTTACTACCTAGCTACCTATTTAATACTTTTACTCATTTGAAACCTTTTTTTTCGTTTACTAATTGCGACGTGCTGTCGTCGCGATCAATGCTCGTTCTTTCTCTTTGAAGTACGATAATTACTGGCCAGTTTTATAATCGCTTCGACTAACGAACTTTAAAACATTTACCAGTTCAAAAGCAGTCATTATTTATTTTTATCGACAACACCATCGGTGATGTTGTGCAAATATGCAATCTTTTAATCTACCGCCCCATATTTGGATGTCACTTCAAAGACCAATACAGATAGATGAAATGTTTTATATCGTAAATAAAATAATTAATGTCACATCAATATTTAGTAACGCAAGCACCAACTACGCGCAAATGACGTCCTGATGGCGCTTGCGCTATGTTAGTGTTGTGTTAAGTGTGCCTTAAGTGTGTGATTTCCCATCATACCTCGCGTTCCCGTTTTATACACTATTCCTCTAAAGACATGAAAAGGTTTACATCGTAAATAATTTGATGTCATATTTAGTATTTCCACTTTCATTACTATTCCTTCTGATGGAATCAGGTTTTAGATTTGTTCTAAATATACTCTTTAGGATTAATATGGATTAATTGGGATACATTTAACAACCTTCGCGAAGTTTCTTTGATACCGCTTACATAAAGGTGTCAAGTGAAATCGAAATATATATCCAAATAAAGGTACTGAAAATATTTTGAAACCTATTCTTTCTTTGTCATCCTTCTTCATCGTTGGTTGATATAAATAAACCCTTGACAATGTAAGACATTATACCTAGACATTTTCGCTGGCATAGGTAACTACTACACTCTAAAATCCCTTTGATATTTTCAGAGATGTTGTCATACCAACAAAAAAGACTGGTAACTATAATATACTTTATTATGTACGAATGTTCGCTACTAAGGCGGCAGCCGACATTCGAGAGAAATATATGTCTACGTTATTTATTATACCAACTACGCGTAGACTCAAGACTAATAGCTGTTATTAAATAAAAGAAGAATATAAATAGCATAGTTATGAAATAGACTTATCACATTAAATAATAATTTTGAAAGTCATTGCAGATTAAAATACGTAGGAAAGTTAAGTATAAAATAATTAAACCTAAAATTTAAATTCAGTATTAGTTTTTCTTAAGTCAAACTGGTATAGTAGGGTAATCTTTCGATTAAAACCGATCTGGAGAATCGTTCGGTTCGAAACTTTGTTTCTAATTGTAGGGCTTAGCAGACTTCTCAGTAATTTCTAATTTTACAGACTGTATTAGAAAGATACTTCGTTCAAGCGTGAAACGTGTAGATAATTCTCGATGTAAATTCCTGCAAACCTAAATAAAGACTTTTTAAATGTAAGTCTTTGTTTTAGAACACAGGCATTAGTAATATTACCCAGTACCCATTTGTATTACCACTTTCGACACGCCATTTTTGTATTGGCGTCTAGCACATTTTATAGTAACATATTGCCATAATTAACTAACTTAAATATGAATGGATTTATATTACATCTACACCTAAACCTCCAGGAATAAATGGTGGTGAAAACGGCATCAAAATCTTAAGAAAAATTCAGCCATTGTTATAAAGGTAGGAATAAGAATTGACTAGTATTTCAGGCCGTAATGCACCTTTCGCAGCGAGCAACGAGCCGATTCCAGATCGTTGCAAGCGCCTCGTTTCCCCGTACTGACTGTACGAACGCTCGCTGTGTAACACGTTACGTTATGTTTGGCAGGCCTGTTGGTCTAGTGGCCCTGACTGCTATGCCGGAGGTCGTGGGTTCGATTCCCACACAGGACAAATGTTTGTGTGATGAGCACGATCATTTGTTCTGTGTCTGGGTGTAATTTATCTATAATATGTATGTATTTAGAAATATCTAAGTATGTTTATCAGTTGTCTTGTACCCATACCACAAGCTCTGCTTAGCTTGGGACTAGATGTCGTTATGTGATAGTTGTGGAATATTTATTTATGCCTCGTAATACCAGTCAGTACCGGTCTTAACCAAACACAGAAGACGAATTAGATGCATATTTTTTTAAACTTTAACCGTCTTACTAGATATACTTTTTTAGACAAGTGTTCAACCGATGTGCAACTTTTTTTTCTAGTAAGACAGTTAAAGTTCACAATATGCCAGCAACTTTAGTGTCTATTTCAGTACCACAAGCCCTCATGATGTTAGTATTATTTTAAAATGCTTTACATAATTCGGTTTTGCTCAGAAACTTAATATGTATCTACATGCCAATAAATGACATTTTACATGGAAAATATCAAAGGAAACTTTACTCTAGCATTAACCGTGTCAATTTTAGCGATTTTCACGGATACGTGTATCGCAAAATCTCATAAAATTCACGTAGCGAATATGTAACGTTCGCAATGCCATTGCCCCGATAGCATCGCTTCAAACTGCATCGGTTCGCTATAAAAAAGCAATAGGTACAGTCAGCAATTTCACGACGATACTCGTACGGTTTATACAGGCGTTCGGTGTCACCTGAGCGAGTACTGTTTGCACAACAACACTGATTCCATGTAATCCCAAGCAAATATTTACTTCCATTTTGTAAAAACATTGGATATCGTTGTTCTTTTTTATTGTTTGTAGTATGTAAAGCGTGTAGATGCTATGTTCGTCTCATTATTTTATTTTACAAATTCGGTATAAATACAAATCCATATATGACATATGATGATATGATACATCTATAATGAATTTAAACATATAGATTTAGAAGATAATCCGTATTATCTCTTGAACATTTAAAATGTTTTTAATAATAATATTTATAAGTGTAAAAATGAATAAAGAGATCAAATATTGTATTTTTTTTTCAGTTATCAGTCACCTAATGTTTAAATAAAAATAAAAAAACTATAATGCAACATTATAATGTGATGTAACATGATATTATGATGGAATATTATAGTTTTTTTTTTGAAGTGAAAACTTCTTCAGCGTTGTGTACTTTTTTTGGAATGGGTAAAAAATGTTAAACTCGCGTCAGCACACGTGACCTAATCGAAAATTCGTAAAACGGCGCGGGGCGCTTGCGGGAATGTTCGTGTGTGTTTATTACTATTAAAGTTTTCAATTCTGCCGGCACTCCCAGAGTGCAACCCGTCGTTTTTTTTAATGTGAGTAGTACTACCAGAAGTATGTGAGCATTTTTCAAGAAGAATTCATAGTTAGTACCACAATTAAATCCACTGGATCATTCTCTTATTTTCTTTCAAAGTCAAACTTGGCGAAGAAAAACAAGAAAAAATGTTTCAACTGTCTTTGCAAGTCGTTAAATCGACAGACAACATCAAAACATTTGGACAATGTTGTCTACACTTTCTTTATATCTTTGTTTTCTAAAAACCGTTTCTTTACGAACAAGGTTTTTTGCCTTTGCAATACTGATTTGATGATGTGTTATTGTAGTGACTCACAATCTCAGTTAAGCTCGTATTATAATTTCAATTACTTAATAAATAAGGTAAAGAGGGATTTTCCTATTGATAAAACTCAAATGAAATGCTTTAAAAACTTCCATCGCATTTCAGTCTTCTAAAACGCTCCAGCCTCTCGTCCCCACAGTTTAGGTGCTAGTCAGTGAGTGAATTTATGAATTGATACTTCGATATCCCCAGCCTAAGTAACACATAAACATTACACACACTTTCCACGAAGGGTTGCTCAGACGTGACGTATTAGTGAAGCCACATTTCAAATGTTACGTTTCGAAAGCGAGCCTTTTGCCATCAGCCGGGCACAGACCAAACTACCTCCGCTATTATTTTCTGATTAATTTCGTTGGAGGATTCAACCCGGTTAAATTCTTTCTCCGGGACACATCAAGCTTCATTTTCTCGACGCTCTTCTCGTGGTCTTTTTGATTCTGGTTTTCAGGAGTTGCACTCTGTATTTTTCCTAATGGAAATCTAATAATACTTAAACTGAACTGGTAGTCGAACCTGAGCTCTTATGCTTACGACTACTACATAGTTTAAATAACACATAGCTATAGTTTGCCAAGCGTGGCGCCATTTCGCTTCAGTATCCAAGTAGACATGTTACAAAGCTACTATAAAACGATCCGAGGTAACTTACACTCCACAGTTCTTTTACAACTACTGTAAAAACATTGCTAGACACGATATGGCCTAAGCTTATACAAACGTGTGGATAACGTGAAATTATAGTAATCACAATTTATATTTGGACAGAAATTTGAAAAAAAGTTTTTTTTTTTTGTAAATAAAATGTACTCTAAGCTTGCGTATAACACTGTATTTACAAAATTCAGTATGTAAATAATTTTCTAAGGTTTCAAACACCATATGAATGAACCGTTTGGCGGTTTTCATCGGTAGTTTTCAAGTAAGGTGGTAAAATAATCTAATGAGTCCTCCCATCCCTCCCGTTAACATAGGACTTTAATAAACGTAATTAACTTTATGGACGTTTTTTAACTTAGAATTTCATCAAATGAGGACTGTCAGACGACTAAAAACCAACATGAGCATGTTCCTTGATGCGGCGGTATGACCCCTATTTGAGAGGTGGCTGGATAGGCGTCACGGCGTCCTTACCTTTCGCTTGACGCAAGTCCTCACCGGACACGAAAGGTTCGGGAAGTCTGTATGTCTTATTGGGAAGGAAGAAACGCGGCGGGTCTTGTTCCACACGCGCCTCAAAGAGCTGTCAGCAATCTGACGAGGCCCCTTAGAGGGCCAAAGCCTGCCAGGGTAGCGGGACTGTTTCTTCAGGTAACCGTAGCCCTGGAACGTAAAGGGCTATTGAAGGACCACCGTGGATTTTAGTCAGTACAAGTCTGACAGTCCCTTCCGCCCCTTCCTGGGTGGGAGGACTCATTTGATGATTTTACAACGATAAAAAAAGCATGGCTCGTGATCGGACGTTAAGCTACCATTACTCGTCGTATTATATCAAGTCGTATTCAGCCTAAAGTTTCATGAATAAATATTTTTTAATTTTTTATTAAAAACATTACGTTACAAAAAAACATAACCGTTGCATTATGCCAAACCATATTTTTTATGTTAGTATGCCATATTTTATTCATAATCAGTGAGTGGTACATGGTCCACAGGTTATTTTAAACTTAATAATCCCTTTAAATTAGTTTCGAAATTACCACCGGTTGAACTAACTACATTATGTTGAGAAATAATGTGTTTTCACATCATGTAGGACCTACCTGTGTCTTGATAGCGAAAGTTGTTACCAATTTAACTAACATAATTTCGTACTGTATTTTAGTCTAAACATTTTTGTTATAAATTACTTTGTGTATTTATTTCTCCATATTATGATGAATTTATTTTGCCGCTATAACAGTAAATACTAAAAAACAGTATAAAATCAATATTTTAGGCGGATTTTTTTTAAGTTTTTCAGATAATGGTACTGTATAAAATAATGTACAGTAATTGTATTGTAAAATCAGATTTATCTAAAATTTTGTGATAACTCTCAAAGTTTTGTTAAAACCGTACGAATCGGAGGCTAGCTCTAGTATATACCAGCATTTAAAAAAAATATGGCATCGTATAACATGACAGTGATGATTGCTGACTGTGGAGAATAAGATCGTCATTTGTTTATTGTTGCCAATCAAACAGAGTTAATTGGTTTTACCCTAGATTTATTAAATACTAGCGACCCGCCCCGGCTTCGCACGGGTGGACATTTATTTTTTAAGCTCTCTCACAATTTTAAATTCGTAATATCTTTTGAATGGATTGTCCGATTGGAATAAAATAAAAAGTAATTTATAGCTATTGAAACAATCTTGCTCAATAAATAGTTTATTTGGATAAGGATTAGTATTTGACGATAATATGATCAATAAACATAGGCTAATAATTTTAATTACTATTATTCTATGGAAAAGTGGTTATAATGGCTAAAATATAAATGTTTGGTTTATACTATCGCGGACTTCTTTGTAGGCATTATTGAGTTCTACAACTTTTCTATAGAAGTCAACCATACATCTCTAACCATTTAGGCAGTGTTCGCGAGAATCGTTAACGTACGGCAGTTTTTTCGACGCCTTACTCCACAATTTTCACTACCACGAAAAATCCTATCAATTTTCGGGATAAAATATAGCCTATACGGATTCGGAAGAATCCCTCTAAGTAATGGTAAAAGAAATTTGGAAATCGGTCCAGTAGTTTTTGAGCCTATTCAATACAAACATACAAAAATACAAAGGTTTCCTCTTTATAATATTAGTATAGACTAATAACGGGAATTTGAAATTCAAAAATGGTAAAATCAATTCCGTTGTTAGATAAAAAACTGGCCAAGGGCGAGTCGGCATCTATTAAACACGGCAAAAAAAATAACTTTATGGAACGGTATGGGAGCCCCCTTAATTATTTATTTTATTCTGTTTTTTTTTTTAGTTTTTGTATTAATTATAGCGACAAAAGAACATCATTTGTGATTTCAACCGTCTTACTATCGCGATTCATGAGATTCAGCCTGGTGACAGACGGACAGACAGACAGATGGACAGCGGAGTCTAAGTAAAAGTATCCCGTTTTACCCTTTGGGTACGGAACCCTAAAAAAGTGGAAACAAACCCGTTGATAACTTTAAAGGCTATAAAACATATATCTCTACCTGTCGGTTTTACGTATTTACCTAACCTTCGGTACATTTATTATTATCCTTAACTTTGTATTTTATTAATGGACCATTACTAGGTCATCCGCATCCATTGTGAATGTTGGGTTTGTGTTTCCCAGCATCACTGCTCACGTAACAGGAAGATTTATCAAGAAACAAAGAGCACTAAGTAACAATGTATTTTGGTATTATCTGAATTGGAAATTCCACATATACTCGCACTTACCTCTATTATTACTACATTTTAGAAATCTAAATAAGTTTAAAAACATTAAAAGAAAATAATTATTTATGACATATTATTAAGTAGATTTATCCAAATCGCTATCCCGCCTTGGGTGGGAGGACTCATTTGATGATTTTACCACACCACATATAAAATGGTACAAAAATGCCGCATATTTCACAAAATATTCGAAAAAGACTTAAGCCTTTGTCAAACAGACTGGCGTGGCGAATGCGAAGCGTGACGTTTTTATTTGTAATGTATGGAATTGTTTGAATCCAGTCACATAGAAAAGCGAAAGAGATCCGATAGCGTGACAGAACTATCGGACTGACGTCTCGCTTCGGTTCGGTATCGCTTCGGAAACGCTTCGCTTTCGCCTGTCTGTTTGACAAAGGCATTACAGCGTATATAAATATATCTGTTGTGTGGTTTAAGACTTTCAAGCAACAAAACAAATACCTCTGCCAAATAAAAAGTCACAACAAACGGCAAATAAAATGAAAGTAACATTATTTGTAAGAATAATCTCTTTTTCGCAGCCCTGTGCGCAATAAAACAAACCCTTAGGTCTCTTAAAATATCTTTAAGGACCATAAAATACTTTAATCTTCGCCATTAATTGGCCAAAAACGTTCAGAGTTGAGAAATAAACTGTTAAGGGTTTTTTACCCAAAAAGTCCACTATTAAAGGTCCACCGTGCGTCCGTCCGTTTGTCACACGGGTTTATCTTTCGAACGTGTGTCGTGCGTGCATCCTGTACTCTTTCTATATCAAATTCCATAAACAATGATACTACTTTTCACGGAATTTGTAAAACTATGATCGATAGATAGATATTACGGTTTTTACAAACTAATAAGAATACGTAATGTTAAAAAATACACAGTACTACGGACCCTTGGTATGCGAGCTCGAGTCACATGTCGGTTTTTTGCTTGCAAGGTGTATATTTTTTCCTGGTAATTATGACGTTTCACTCATAAGATAATTATTATTAACTGTTCGCGTGTTAGATTGTTATTATAAAATGCGGCTAATTATCTCGAGCGAAGTCGTATCTTACCTATTGTAGTGTGCTAGACGGTTCAAGTACTAGAAATTGTCGTGTCATAGTTTTTTCTACGCAGCAGATTTTTATTGTTTCTAACTGTTTCCTCTTGGTTGTCCGATTAACAAAGTAAAGCCCGCTTCCCGCCATAAATCATTCATTGCATTTAGTACGTAATGAATATAAAATATCGCTCCATTTATGTCAATAAATCCATTTCTGTCAAAGACAGAATTATTTTACACAAAACTATTTTTTCAATTCAAACTAAAAGTTCCTGAAATTAGTGCGTTCAACCAAATAAACTTAGCTTATTTTAAACTAGTTATTTAATGAACAACGCATAAAATAAAAGCACGTACAACAGAAGTAAGTTCGAGTTATTTTAACGTTTTAAAAGATAAGATTTCTACTGATGCTAATGTGCACTTTACGAGGAGGAGACTACTTTTTCACAAGGTCTTTCTGAAATACGTAGGAGTTAAAGATAAAAGTAATGTTTAATGATGACCATTAGTCCATCTTTGATCAGATAAGAGGACTTTTTTTCCAACAAGTACGAGGGAAACGTCAGCTGACATTCATGTGGATTTTTTCTCAGGCTCGGGTCAGTCTTGGCAAGGGAAATTGATGTCGCATCTGAGTCTGTGTAATTTCTTTTTTTGAGAAACTCTCACAGTAATTCCCTTGTAGTAAGTATTTGGTACAGAATTTTTCCAATTTTTTTTTGAATGGCTAACTCTTTTGTCCAATCATTATGTAGCTGTCCAGGAACAACATTAACCAAACGACAAGTGACTAAGTGGCAATATTGTATTTAATGAAGTAGTTATTTAAATATTACATCTGCTGATCTTTTTTTAACATATATCTATCGAATTATACTGAAAGTATTACCTTGCACTTTTCAGTTCCTTCCTTGCAAGTTCAAAGGAACTGAATTTCTTAAACTAGATGTAGCAAACCTATATTTTCATTTCTTAATAAATTTATTCCTGAAATTCTTTTCTTTATCTGAGCATTTAATGTAATTTAATAAAAATATTATGTGTTTATTAAGATATTCACGTATATAAGAATTTTATCTACCTAGCGTTTTCCCAACTATGTTGAGGTCGGCTTCCAGTCGAACCAGATTCAGCTGAATATGAGTATTTTACGTGGAGCGACTGCCTATCGAACCTCCACAACCCAGAAACTGGGTAATACGATACCCCGTGGTAAGACTGGTTGTCAGACTTTAGAGCTTCTGACAAATAATAACGACTGTCAAAGATCTACAAATGACAGCCGGGGCCAACGCCTTTACGTGCTTTCCGAGGCACGGAGGAAACTCACTATGACAGATGGTCACCCACCCACAGACCAACCTCGGCAAGCGCGGTTTAACCCGAAAGATCGGCCTGTGCAGCTGTAATTATTTAGCCACGAGCTCCTTATTATATCAATATTTTTTAATTAATAATCACTTAAATAATAAGATTAATTAGGGCATCTTGTTGCTAGCTATTGGGCATTTCCCGGGCACGCCGCAATCGCGGCGGTAAAACCCCTCTTTGAGGAGTGGCTGGATAGGCGTCACGGCGTCCTGACCTACCGCATGACGCAGGTCCTCACAGGACACGGAAGTTTTGGGAGGTTCCTGTGTCTGATAGGGAGGGAAGAAACGCCTGGGTGTCACCACTGCGAGGATCGTCCGGAGGACACGGTGGAGCATACGGTGCAGGACTGCCCCGCTTGGGCAGAGCACCGCCGTGTCCTCACGACGGCGATAGGCGGAGACCTCTCGCGCCCGGCATTGGTCGAGGCCATGCTGCGGGGCGAGACGGAGTAGGAAGCGGTCGCCTCCTTCTGCGAAGCAGTCATGCTCGTAAAGGAGGAGGCGGGCCGCCTGAGGGAGAGGACAGCGTCCTCCCTCCACCCCAGCCGCAGTGGTAGACGCCCACGGCGTCGGACGTCGCAAGACGATCTCCGGCCACCGTAGGCGCGGGCATGCGGGCAGCGAGTAATGGGCGACTCGCTGTACCATGGACCATGCCCGGGTCGACGGCGCGTTGTGTTCCACGCGCGCCTCAAAGAGTGTCAGCATAGTGACGGGGCCTGTAGAGGGCCAAAGCCTGCCGGGGTCGCGGGACCAAGGGATTACCGTTACCCCGGTACGTAAAGGGCTATTGAAGGACACTGTGGATTTTAGTCAGTACAAGTCTAACAGTCCCTCCCGCCCTGCCCTGGGTGGGAGGACTCATTTGATGATTTTACCACGATAAAAAAAAAGAAGCTATTGGGCATTTGCGACCCCTTTGGACCTGGTCTCCCGGGAGATATTTTGTTCCTCATCTCTGGCTTGCCTCTATTGGCTGGTCGGAGTGAACACTGAAGTGGAACAGAACTTGACTGG
Source organism: Agrotis puta (assembly GCA_943136025.2). NCBI lineage: Eukaryota > Metazoa > Arthropoda > Insecta > Lepidoptera > Noctuidae > Agrotis > Agrotis puta. Next base: position 6,633,481 of record OW964168.2, read on the forward strand.
CTAGAGTGGAGATTCGCAAGAGCAAACGTGCTCGGAGGAAGGAAGTATTCCAGTAAGTGCTTTTGAATGTTGAGTGTGCAAGTCATCCTCTGTCATCTTATCTTTGTATGTAAAACATTGATCAGGCAGGGGCCTTTCCATATTCTGCAATAGTCCATCTCCACCCGGGGGTTGTCCTTGGGTACACTTGCACAGTGCATACAGGGATAACCGCCGGTTGGAGCCCCATACCATTTGAAATGTCTAATGGGCCTCTGCAACCTGGCTTTGGGTCCTGGCAATATTTACAAAACAAAAAAATAATAATAATACAATACTAAATGTAGGTATTTAATAAGTAAAATTTATTGTGATTCATCATCCGTGTTTGTAGGGAAATAATTAAATGTTTCAACATTAATATTCGTTTGACCCGTTGTCGCGCGAATAGGCACTCATTAGGTCGTTGTAATTATATTTTAGGCTCGTTAAGCTGTCTTTTTCAGGCTCACAATTTCAACTGTCCCAAATATTCGCTGTTAAATTAAGGTTTGTCAAACAGAATTATTTTCAATTATATCACAGAGCTAACTGAATTACGGTAACCGGTTGGTAATAAAAAAATACCAGATTTCAAGTTGAATATCAAAGAAAATACAGGTTTTCCTTACATAAGTAACTTGAACAAAGAACTAAGTAGCGAAGAACAGGCAGAAAAGTAATATCAAGTAATGGTAGTCATTGGTAGTTGGCCAGGCACACATTGGACCATCTTTTATTTTCGTTTAACAACGCGTAAACAACGCAAGTCATAACAATAATGGGCAGTCGTAAAGTGTTAATATGTACATACGTCTGTAGGCATATTGTAGATGGATATAGTTCAGGGTTCCCTAGTAAGCAATAAAATAAAACGAGGGTCCTCAACGCGGCGTGGCATATGATGTGTTACGTCATCAGACTGGGATCGTCATTATAGCTGGATCATCCTATAAATGGTTATGAATTTCAGAGATTTTTCTAGAAGTGTCATAAATTATACGACGGAATCTCCATTCAAGAGGAAGAAGTGAAAAAAAACGTTAATTCCTCGGTTTTTCTCTGTTCGGGATTTATTCTATCTAGATTTTGGTGAACATTGTCGTGTGCGTGTGTGTAGAAATGTTTAAGATGTGCATTTAAGTTCATCATTAAAAAAACAGATCTAGCTACGCAAAAACCGCGGTTAAAAAGGTAGGTATTTTATTGATCTATTTTCTTTATTTATATTGCACATAAGTTATGCATTAGACAAATAAAATCAATCGGTAATATAAATAATCCTAAATTAAAACGACATCCTTGAATAGAAAATCATGAAAATTAAAAAAAAAACATGAAATGAAATTAAAAAAAAAAACATGAAAATCATGAAAATTAAAGGTGTAAAAATTGGACTCTTGCGCTGTGTCGGGTTCGATTCCTGCACGACACAAATATTTGAATGATCTGCAAGTAGTTGTTCCGGGTCTAGGTGTTTGTGTTTGTAAGTTTCAGTGTTTGTAAACGCATCCACGATTCCTAGTGTGGGGCCACGTTAAAAAAAATGTTCAAAATTGATTCCACGAAAGCCTATAGCCAATCACGATAGTGTCTTACATTTTGATCATTTAGTTACAATGTTTTTTATAGCATGGTAAAATCATTGAATTGGTCCTCCTACCCAGGACGGGACGGGAGACTTGTACTGACTAAAATCCACGGTGGTCTTTCCACGGTGAACGTTCCAGGGTGACGTTTACCTGTTGAGACAGTCCCGCGACCTCGGCAGGCTTTTTGAAGTGAAAACTTCTTTAGCGGCGTTGAGCACTTTTCTGTAATGGGTATAAAATCTTAAACTCGCGTCAGGACACGTGACCCTGACCGAAAAAGCGTAGGACGGCGCAGGGCGCTTGCGTGAATGTTCGTGTGACTTTATTACTTTTAAAGAAGTTTGTATGCTGGATACATTCGTTGCTAGGTAACATTGTTTATAAAAGATGTACGTCACATTGGAAAATTATTGAAATAAAAAGTCAACCATTTTTGCGAGTTTTACTAAAATCTGTTCACAAGATATTTCCAACAATTACTATTCAAGTTTTCACTTCTGCCGGCACTCCCAGAGTGCAACCCGTCGTTTTTTTTTTTTTTTTGCATGGTAAAATCATCAAATGAGTCCTCCCACCCAGGGCAGGGCGGGAGGGACTGTCAGACTTGTACTGACTAAAATCCACGGTGTCCTTCACGAGCCCTTTACGTACCGGGGTTACGGTAATGGGTAAGTCCCGCGACCCCGGCCTCGGCAGGCTTAGTTACAATAGTGAGGAGAGATTGGGAACCTCTGACATTTTAAGCGTAAACATTCAACACAAACCCTGACGTTTTATTGAGTACACAATTTAACGTTCACTTTTATATTGCCAAAAGTCAACATTTACTACCCCTCCAACAGAAGCTTTATTTACCACAAAATTTTGTACCCTTTATAGAAGTTTACAAGGTTTCAAAAACAGGGCGATACGGAGTGGGAAGCGGTCGCCTCCTTCTCCGAAACAGTAATGCTCGCGAGGGAGGAGGCGAGCCGCGCCAGGGAGAGGACGGCGTCCTCCCTCCGCCCCAGCCGCAATGGTAGACGGCCACGCTGACGGATGTCGGCAGACCATCTCCGGGTACCGCAGGCATACGCCTCAAAGAGTGTCAGCATAATGACGGGGCCCTCTTCTAGAGGGCCAAAGCCTGCCGGGGTCGCGGGACTTACTGAATTACCATGACCCTGGAACCCTTCTAGGATTTGTGAGTCTGACAGTCCCTCCCGCTCTACCCTGGGTGGGAGGACTCATTTGATGATTTTAGCAACTATAAAAAAAAGGTTTTAAATCAAGAATCGTAAAAAATACAAAATAATGTGGCAATTAATATGAAAAGTCCAATAAATTTTTGGTTCTTTTGCCCAATGTATATTTGCTGTAGTTGTACTGGTCAGCACAAAAGAGATATTGCACCTTTTTCCTTTATACCCTGTGTATCGTAAACTAAGCATTGAAGTTAATAATACAAACTGGTTAGATGAGTTATCTAATCAGTTGACTAATTTTGTAATTTGTACCAAGTTACTCTAAAATCTAGTTAGTAAAATAAATTGAGTTCGCTGTTTGGCATTAATGCATCACGTACACATTTATCATACACTCGGTAACATTTAGGACGCTTACACATGGTGTCAGCTAAATAAACTGTGACTTTACATCACCGGATTAAAGTTCAAAGTAGTGCACTTTATACACAAGGGCGTAAATTACGCATGTTTATACACCTTACAAGCACCATTTAACTTGATTGCCGAATTATAGTAATTCAACTATGCTATACGCTAAAATATTACAAGTTTATAGCTACGATGAACCTTGAAACCCCAGCGAAGTGGGTTCATGGCTCGCGATTCACTTTACGAAGCGCCCCTCAGGGAATTGATATTCATTCTGCAACCTTCACCGGCAAATTTTCTCGTTGATTTCAAGTATACCTTTTTTCATTGATAACCTGAAAAAGATGGATGAAACGGACTTTAGTGATAAGTTGGTCAATTGATTTTATTTTTAGCGTCTTCAAGATTCTTAGATATTTAAATGAGATTCTTGGGTTTATGTTATAGAAAAAAAATATTTAAGGGTGTAAATTCTTCAGGGAGGTAATAAGGTCAAGGATTACGGTGAATTTTATCCAATTTAGCACATATCCAGTAGATTGCAGTACGGCTTCTGTATCCTCAATTTGAGCCAACCACAGAGGCATTTAATTAAATTAAATCGTGTCACATGTTCAAGCTCTAGGTCACTGGGGTGGTTGATAGCATCGGCATTACCGAAATGTCTTAGCCTCAAGCCAACCGCGCTTATACTAATTAGTCATGCTATAGTTTTGTCATGATGTTTACATGTAAATTATTTTCTACCGTTAATCAAATTCATAACAAACTTAAAACGGGAAATTGACCAAGTTTATTATTTGTTTTGACTTTCCAATATTTCGTTCCAAAATACTTCCTTTCACGTCTGTTCAAAATAAGAAGCGTTTTAGTTTTTGATCTCTAACTTGTCTATGGGACAAAAATAACTGACAATAGTTTTGACATGCTCGTCCAAAGTGGTGACAGAGTGTCACACCGAGCGACGGATTACGTCAATTCACACATATTAATCTGCCGTGTCAAAAACAGACAGAAAGTCATCAGTGCGCGTATCCTCAATTAGAGTCAACAATTGTAGTTCATTTAATTTTTTTAATTGTGTTACTGGCTCGAATACTATGTCATGTCTAGGTATTGCCGTAAAACTTGATAGTAATGAAACCAGTCTTGAACGGAGCAACCTTAGATTATAAAACGTCCAGTTTCCTAGTAGGCCACTAAGAATTGAAGCCAAAAACACGGTACAAAAATTACCCCCGTCGTTCGATTCCTACGTTAAACAAGTGAACATCTCCGAGGAAATCCATTTAAATGTGTGCGTGGCGCTCACTCACACATTAAAAAAAAGGAGTTTCACTAAAAACATTACGTTTTGTACCGAACGCGGAATCTGGACATTCTATAATCTAAGGGGAACATTGTATAAGATTGGGACGTGGGGTATGGTGGGAAATCACACACTTACGGCAAACTTAACACAATAATAACGTAGCGCAAGCGCCAACAGGACGCCATTTATTAATGCTCTAGCAAATGACGTCCTGATGATGCTTGCGCTGTTCCCCAATACATTTTGTAAACCATTGCTTTTTGTTCCAGACGAAAAAAAAATCGTCTTATTTTAATGACCAGTGATGACAGAAATATAGCTGAGTGACAGGCCACTCGTATGAAATGAAACACGCTATGTAAAATAAGCAGTTGAAAACGAACAGTAGTAAAGTCGCAATCTTAATGCCTATCTAACTATTAATTGAAACCAATTTCGTATCAGACAGTAAACAATAATTTTGTCATGATTTAGATCATTTTGGCAACGTATTAATTACAAGTGATTACAGATGACAACGTCAGTGCGCGACGTTGTCATTCTGTCATGATTCGTAATTTGTACGGAGAGACAAAAACATACATACAGTTGAACAGTAGTACGGTCGTAATCTTATCGTGTTTACCAGCCGTTTAATTAATAAATACACGAGTGTGCGCTATTACGGACAATATGTCACGAATTAGTAGATAAGGTTTTCGGGGACCTACCTACTTTGGTAAGGTAATTGTGATTGCCTTTAAATATCGACCGCGGGAAATACGGAATTTAGTGGTGGATTTCACGCATTATCTGATCGTGTTGGTGGTGTATCTACTAAATAATGCCATGTATAGCGGGATACTTGAAGAAAACAACTTTCCCCTATTTAAAACGTATAATTTTGATATTGGTAAAATTGTAAAAGTAAATAAAAAAATACAGTTAGGATGCAATTGTGCCCGGTTATCAAAGTACAAGTTTTGAATTAAATAAAATTAGGTCGCACACACAAAAAAAAATTCGGTTACGATACAATTATGTCAGATTATCCAGAGAATGTACGAATCAATAGTTATTTAATTTACTGAGGAAAAACCAAAATCCTGAATATCAGAGGAAAAAATATTTGAGCGATCCTAGCGGTAACTAACTAATTGGCCAATTAACACGCCTCGGAAGAAAAAAAAAGTGATGCTATTTACCTAAATACTCGTACATACCCTGTGTAGGGGTTGTATTACTGTGCCTTACATAAAAATAACAATTTAAACATTAAAAGCAAAAAATAAGACAGTTAATTTAAATAAATAAAGAATCCTCAGCTTGATCCTGTCGGGATGGAGAGACGCGCTGCAGGACTGCCGCGGAGAACCGTGCTGGTAGCCACGGTCAAAACAGGACCAGGCCTCCGATGATCTGACGCTTGAACTTATTTGTCGGCTCAAGAGCCTGACAAATTCAGGATCCGGAAAGACTGCACGCGACCACACCGGGGTCGCGGTGGAGCGTTGCTCCCGACTGCTAGCTTATAAAGTTGAGCGTGATACCGTACTCAGCGCCTCCTGCCCAATGTAGATAAGAAAAAACAGGCTGCATGAGACCAAAAATACGGACTGAACAATAAACAAATTTGCAGAAGAAAAACAATTGTAAAAACTTACCGATACATAGGAAAATTTTCAGATCACGCCATTCCGGCAAAAAACAGAAGATTTCACATATGATTTTTTAACCAACGTTGTCGACTTTAAATTCAAAATGTTTCACATTTTTTAACAAAAAGTGATTTCCACCCAAAAAAAAAAATCAGCGATAGGTCACGGGTAACAAACAACGTCCAACTGACATAAAAAAAATCTTCAATTTTTCTCGAACAAAAACCAATTCCTAACTTAAAAAGATTCAGTTCTTAAAGAAAAATTTCGACTAAAGGCTTCCGAAAACAGGTTGCATGACAATCACCATAAAAAAAGGTGATATTTAAAAATGTAGCGTTTTTTTTATAACGCTGCACATGGCTTTCTTTCTAATAAATTTGTTTTTTTACTTAGTCATCCTTTTATACGTAACGCAACTAACAACCCGACGTTGCTTAACGGGACCTGTAAACGTTTAAATTGATAGTTAAATTTGACGGTAATGTCAAATAATTTGACAGTCTGCAGCTTTTTTTGAGGAGTTTGTAAAACATCTATGTGTTAAACGTCGTGTTTGATATAAAAAAAAAGAAAATTTTGTTTGTCGTCGATTGAAAAACAAGTTTGAATGTGTACGGCAATGTTTCCAAAAAATGCGTCATCTGACTAAAAAAATTAATTTGATCCTTGGTTTGATCGTTTACGCCTTTGTTTGATGAAAATGTGTTTACTCGTACCTACAAGTTAAATGCCTTCTAATAATCATCTAAACTCCAAACCTTTTCCTACCATGTGCACCTGTATCCTGTGAAGACGTTTTTGCTTTCTATTTAAGTAAGCTTACACCTGTGTCTTTAACCGCAATAGTTTAGTTCTCATTTAAAATAATCATGTTGAAACATTTGACCTTTACAGAAACTATTTTGGCGAAACCTACAAGATTAATTGTTTTCGTATGTTTTGGTCCATTTATCCGCATTTAATTTCATAGCCGTTCCCACCGACAATACCCTCATTTTTTTATCGTAGTAAGAACATCAAATAAGTACGTCCACCCAGGGCGGGACGGGAAGGACTGTCAGAGACTAAAATCCACGGTGATCCTTCAATAGCCCTTAACGTTCCAGGGTCACGGCTGATGAGACAGTCCCGCGACCCCTTCAGATTACTGACAGATCTTTGAGGCGAGCGTGGAACACGACGCGCCGTCGACGCTGGCATATGGTTCATGATCGGACGGCGAATCACCCGTTACTTGCCGTCGGCATGCCCGCGACTTTACCCTCTTAACGGCATAAACGAACCTATGTTTACATGAAACTATAACTTATCTCTGAACCAGATTTTATCAAAATGTTTTCAACCGTGCTGACATGTTTGATGAACAACAAACAATTAATAAACATCCAACTGAAAATGTTGATGTTTGGATGGATCCAAACATCAAAATTTTCTCATTAAATAATACTAGATGACTACGTTCAAATTGACGGACTCAGCACAACCAATAATAACTTATAAACAAACAGCGGATATCTATCCGTCATTATTTGCGTACCAAAGCTTTGTTTTTGTTGTTACTTCCGCTTCGAACGAAATTCCATTACAGTTCTATGAAAGTTAAACTACTACGTTAGCTATTACAGTTAACAAATTAACTGCTAACTGAAGCATTTAATAACTATCGTAATACAATCAGTGATGAGATAAGTACGCAGGTATTTTGAACAAAGTTGTTGGTTGTTGCACTATGATGTGCCCTAGATATTAATCGACTGGTCGCGGGACTCACGAATTACCGTGACCACGGTACGTAAAGGGCTATTGAAGGACACCGTGGATTTTAGTCAGTACGAGTCTGACAGTCCCTCCCGCTCTGCCCTGGGTGGGAGGACTCATTTGATGATTTTACCTTTACCACGTAAAAAAACCTGTTAATCGACTGTAAATACTTGAATTAACAATGTTAACAGCTTTATTATGATGGTGAGAACTGTTAACCTTTTATGTGGAAATATGGAAGTAGTTTTATTGCAAAGTTGTTAGTCAGCTATTTCCAAACAAAATTATTGTTTTTAAACAGTGTAATGTATGGTAGATGCAACTGATCCTTTTTTAACAGTAAAAAAACTTAAGAGCTACAGGTTTTTCATCTTTACCTTGCAACCACAGCTAAAAGAACATTGATGACTTATAATCTTATATCTATCGAAATTACCATGATAATGAAACTCCCAAGCTCTCAACATGGTAAAAGATTGATGGATATTCATATACATAGTTAAACTACCCAGTTCCCTATAAGTAGGTTGAAATTTCGGGGATCAGGCATCTGTGTTCCAGATTTTTCTATTTCCTAAAATCTTTATCTCAGCTCTTTTTTCACCTAAATCCGCGCCCACTTTTCTTGTAGATATTTGAGCTTACTAATTAATACTAAGCTCACATCTGTGTCTTTAACCGCAATTATTAATATCTCTTTGAAAATAAACATAAACTCAGGTAAAAACAACAGAATTACACCCTCTACCGATCCTAACATGTACACTAAGGAAATAATTATTTAGAAACGTTTTGTCTTTTAAACATACATATAGGAGAAAGTATTTGTAAAACGTTTTAGTCTTCATACTCTACGTTCTCTAAAATAAACGTTTCACATTTATTGCGTTTCTTTTAACTCGTTAACAAAAGTGAAGTAAATCCTTGAACTTTACCACTATGCCCTATTAATAGAACGTAAGGACTACTAAATACTTATAACACTCGACGCTTCCTTATGTTCACTGCCCAATTCACAACATGTGGCCAATGAACACGCTATGTTTCGCGTCACTTGGCTTGTTCCATATTTGTGCTTGTTTATTCAGTGGCGTTTAAGCAAAACAGTTATTTCACAGACAGGGCAATAGCCAAAGTTTACAGAATTTAACGATAGGTTCGCGTTTGACCACTATCTCGGCTGATGGTAAGCAATGATAATTATGGTTAACGGTGAAGCACGCTTACCTAAAAGTAGCCTATTCACTTTTTACTTAAAGATCGTAAGATTGTAGCTCTCAGGAAGCATAAACTCCGGCAGGGATTTTTACTTCTTAACTGTGGGAGGAATGAAATACTTATATTCACTTATATTTATATATACTTATATTCAAGCATTGTCGCACATCTTCTATGACGATGATGGAAAGGGCCTGGCGGAATCAAATTGTGCATTTGATCGCACTCTCCACAAAATTTTATTCGATAAAAAATCTACTTGTTGGCATCTCCTTTTCAAAGCAACACATCTACCCGTTTTCATGTAGACTAGAAAAACTTAAATGTACGTACAAAATAAGAGTACGATGATTTTTATGCAAAGGTGGATCCCTAAAGCCTCATTTAGACGGTGCAAGCACTCGCATGCGAGTTTCACTACATTGCGGTATTTGTTTGATCAACTGAATTCGTTATACCTACAAAGTCCGCAATGTAACGCAACTAGCGTGCGAATTCTTGCATCGTCTAAATGAGGCTATAGTGTTAATAAAAATGGACTGTCGTCTGTGTTCGTAGACATTAGACATGACATTAAACATTATTTAGACGTTAGGTGTGACTTGACAGCGTGAGGTTGATGTTGACAAATGTTTGCTTTTGTAATGTCAGTGTTGAGACAGTACAGTCAGACGTATCATTAATTTTCTAACCAAATTGGACATAATCTTTACAGATTTAGTTTGCTATAGTAGACTACTACTTACAACAAATGTGACAAAGTAATGTTTATCGTGGTCCATTAGCAAAATAGCTAGCTAGTAGCTTTCGGTAAAAGTGTAATAAATGTCAAACCTGGTTTGCAACTACTAACGCCATCGCGGTGGCAAAGAGGAGTAGAGACGAGGGATTACTCGTAAAAGGATTTTCAAAATCTTCTGAAAGTCTCTCTACTGTTTTCTTTCAATCTCTCTCTGTGTGTCTATCTCTTTGTCGTACGCCCATGGAATTTCCTTCTTATAACCGTAAACCATCTGCCCTACTCTCACCCAGTAAGCGGATGTGCAAATCGTGGATGGTTTATCCAGAAGCCCATTCAATCCATCGCACATTGTTTTGCACCGAAATCACGTCACCGCGTTTTCGCCAGTGCCGTAGCGTTTTCGTAAGTCATTAAGGTTCAATATCATATGCTCGTCAGGTTTGGGCAATTTTGACCAGGTTTGGGCAACATTAGGCTAAGAAATAAGTCTCTTCCTTCCTGCGTCTTCCTAAGCTTAGCATAGTAATTGCCCTTAAAGTATTAGCAAACTACTATGATTCATTCGTCAACAGTTACAGGATGAATGGCATGATAACTGTAGAATTGTATTCAAATTGTAATGTGTCAACTTATGAGGCAATGGCCTCTGAATTAAATTGTAGAAGTGGTGTCTACTAGTTTATAATCTACCCTTTTAAACTTCACCATAATATGGTAACAGTTCTATAAAAATTGACCACGCATTCATTATTCATTCATTTTCCAAGCATCACTCTGAAAATAAAAATCTAACAGAAAACAGCTCAAAATATTCCAAAGCTCTTAAAATAATACTACTGAACATCAACCAGTAAGAATAATAAATCAAATTATCATATTATTCGTTAACTCCTGTTTAAGTTCTCACCACCCAACGAGTTCTATTTATAGAAACAGATCACGTAAACTCTCTATTACCCCTGTAATGTCAATAACGGAACATCCTGTATAAAGATGATTAGACCGGTAATTACCTGAGTTTTATCTAAACCAATGCCAAACTTTCGTCTTTAGTGGGCTGGCCTTATCTTTCAGAAGCTAAGACACTGATTAATGAGCCTTATCGTTTCGGTTTAGACCTGAGGTTTACATTAATTTTAAGACTTTCTTTAGATCTTTGTGACAGATACCAGAAAGCATCATTCAGTTAATTTTATTTTATACAGAACTAGCCACTCGCCCTCACTTCACAACGTTCTCTGTTAGACCAAAAACTCCTATGATACTTCAAGACAAGCCTTCAAATTTGCCACAGAGCAAAACATAAACAATCATATAGAGCTGGGTTGCCTATGCGCTAAATATTAAAGAAAAAGTTTTTTTTTTAATTTTGTAAGCACTATTGGTCTACATCGTTAAAGTTTGAGACTTGTGACTCAGCAGACTTTGTGAATTGTGTAAATAAATTTTAAAGATATATTTAAAAATCGGCGGATAAATATGTATTGCTTAGGTAGTAAAAAAAATATGAACGTACCAATGAATCATAGACTACCTAGCCATCATTTAAAACATAAACAAGAGGTATTTAAGCAAAACAGTATCACGCAGTGTGAGGTCGTAATACACAACTATAATAATATATTTTATTGCTTATTGTTCCCAGCTCATTCTGAATGCTAGCAGCGACCTCCTAATTTATCCACGGGTTCCGTGACAGTCTATTGTATACGTTTTCATTAGACCCGCATTTAAAACGGATAACAAAATAGAAGCGTGGTAATGGCAAATTTGATATTAAGTGTCGCCATCTTCTTTTATATCGCAATTAATTTAGTTTCATGTACTAAAAGGTGCCATGTGGGCGTGTTATTGCATTATATTTGTTAATTAATCGGGTGATTATTGAGATTGGAGCGATAATTAATGCCTGGAAAATGTAAATCAAATGGTTTAATGTCGAAGTCGAATATATATTTCATCTAACGGCTGCTATTGTAGATTCGTTATTAATTTTGAGAAACTACATGATTAAGAAAACAGTGTTCATGATATTTTTTATGATAAGTTTTAAAGATGAAATTGATTGATATTTCATTGATTTCAGACTCATATAATTGTATATCTTATTATAAACAATATTTTGTGTAGTATGTACCTATAATTAAACTGTAACTGCAATAGTGTAACTCTAATTGCCAAAATTAATTATGGTGACTTTCAATAAACTAACAGCTTTTTTGTAATCAATTCAAAATAAAATAATGTGTTATTTCTTCGATACACCTAAAACAAATAAAAACGTTTCTTAATATTAGTATTATCTCCAAAAATAACCTACGTTTAAGCAATATCTCCCGTTTCCCGAAAAAATATTAGTGTATTCAAGCGCCTACCAATATAGAAATGCAAACAGTTTCGTTTGTGTTCGTGCCTCGTGACTGTCAGGCGCTTTGCTCACGCGAAGGTCTCGATCTCCGATTAATAGCACACCGAGGTTGCCCTACCCGCCCTTTATTACCTCTCTGCCCTCTTCGAGTGCCTGCCAAATGAGCAATGTTAAGGTCAAACGACGTAACTACTTATAAGTCCGGTTCCTCCTTAATCCGCAGCTAAGGAAACTTTGATGAAATCCGAACTTAGAATTCTGCAAAAGTTTCGGCGCCTGGATTCGGAAACTTAATAAGATTTTGTACTAAGTTTGCTTATATAGCCGTGTCGTTATAAGATTGCATCAACTTACTAATAGTGTCTAATGTACATACATAAAACAATACCTAATCAATTCAGTATATAATTTTGTTACAATTCAATTAATATGGATTATTTGCACTCTACTGGCATTATTAAATTATTGATTGGTAAATGGAATGACCAATTAATTGAATAATAGGCTAATGGATTGTATGGCTAACAATACTTACATTAAATTAATGTGATCATTCCAACTCACTGTAGATAATTATACACGTACATAAGCCTACGTAGGTAGATACAAATAAATGTTGTTGTTAACCGACATCAAAAGAAGCCTGAAAATCACATAGGTACGTCATAGCTAGGACAGAAATAAATGTAAGAAATGTGGGGTTGACATCAGACGACGGCCGATCGTTAAAATCCAGAAAAAATTACCGACATTTGAATGTGGGCTGAGATTATGTTACTCATAGGCCTATATAAAATACTTATATAATGAAGCTTTGAGGTATATTTTAGCTTCAGACACACGTTATTTTATTATGTCTGTACTTGATTGATGGTTCACGTAATCATGACTAGAATAAGGCAGGTAAATATATGCTTCATTCTTAATAAAAATATGTATCACTATGGCTTTACGCTTTTTTAAGTTATTGTTGTAGAAACATTTGTAACAATGAAAATGTTTCCGTATTTTTTACAAAATATATGAAGCTCAAAACATTTTCTTAATAATCCCATCAAACTCACGGCCATGGTACATAATGACAAAACAAAAATGGTGGTTATATTCCACTCAGCATATTATGTGCTGTCCCACTTACGTCAGGCGTTGACGAGTCTTGTGTTCATATTCATGACCACCTCTTCATGAATAGCTTTTTGTTCTCGGCTACCCCAAATTATTTTCCATTGAATTTCAGACCTAGACTGGACTCTTAGAGATATCGTTCATCAAACTGTCAAGTTTCAAACTTTTGTGTGCATTCACTAAAACACATTGATATTAAGTTTGTAACTACGTAAGTTTAAATGTTAAAGGTTAAACAAAAATGGTCTTTAGGGAGCGACTATCATATTCCCTTAATGCCAGTCATAAACAACTTGCGTAGTGGAATAGCTCTTCAGTTAATAGAGTACAATTTAGAATAATTAGAGGTGTAGGCATCCGGGTGTTATGGCACGCGGGTTCGAAATCTAAATTGTATCAACGGGTGTGTTGTGACGCACAATGTAAATTAGCTCATATAATGACCATGTCTTGGGCATAAAATCATAAAGTCAATTTAATATGTACACAAATAATTTAAATACTTGAGACACGCGATTAAAATAGTTTTGTTGAATATCGGCACGCCATATTTCAAGGAAGGAAAATAAAGTGGAAAAAGAAATCACAACCAATTGTTTACAAGTAATGATAGTTTTAAATATACTAAAGCTAAATTATTAAATAGAGAAAGTAATGAAATCAATAAAGATTCAATTGCTCTGTGAAAAAATATAATATTTTAAAATCTTTACCTCACTGAAAATTCAAAATATAGTATATCATGTTGCCAACGTTATATATTGTAAACGCCGTAGTTATATCGCTCCGAAGATTCTTAGAAATTTGTACTACGTTTGAGAATTCTTGAAATTTCTGTAACGCCACATGAGGAATGACGGACTTGTGCTTCATAATCTAAATAGTAAACTGCACTAATTACGACTATACTTAGTTTTATGACAATCTTTATAATGCAAATATCCTAAAAATTATAGGATATTTGAAATATATAAGGCTGGTATTATTACAACAAACTCTCTTAGTTTTTCTTACTATGCACAATATAGGTCGACTCGCTGTCCGACCATGGACCATGCCCGGGTCGACGGCGCGTTGTGTTCCATGCGCGCCTCATAGAGTGTCAGCATAGTGACGGGGCCTGTAGAGGGCCAAAGCCTGCCGGGGTCGCGGGACCAACGGATTACCGTGACCCCGGTACGTAAAGGGCTATTGAAGGACACCGTGGATTTTAGTCAGTACAAGTCTGACAGTCCCTCCCGCCCTGCCCTGGGTGGGAGGACTCATTTGATGACTTTACCACGATAAAAAAAAATGCACAATATAGGTACCATCTAATCCTATAAAGAGGAATAAAGAAATTTATGTATCCTGCGTCAAACAATTTATTAAAATTTCCGCGGCGTGCTCATTTCATGCGTGTCGCTTAGAAGTCGCAGCTGAAAGTGTTGTGAACGCTTTGTTCAGGTGATTGACGGGACGTTTCAGCGTGACATGGAAGAAGGGAATAAACTGTGTGATCTGAATGTTGACGTCATGTTGTTCAATGTTTTGATACTAAAAGATTTTCTACACGGTTTTACAAGTAATTTTTGATGTGCTGAAACCATGTAGTGAAGACTATTTTTAAACACACATTTATTAGACATGTAAACCGTAAACCTCCATAAAAATGGTAAATAATAAAAAAAAGAATAGACAGTTTCTGATTATGCATTTATTTTATATTTCAAAAACATTTTAGCCATTTGATTAAAACCTTTGAAACCAATTATATTTCCCGGTATCTTATTCAAAGAATTTGTTTGTAACTTCTAAATTAAGTACTTGAAATTCTTTTTGGAAACCCAGCAGGGTTAAAAAATCGCTAACATTCGTGAGATTTGTAACATGAATCACTTTAAAAATGCCGAGATCGCACCTTTTCAAATACTCGACGTGCCGACATCCGGAATAGTGCGGATTACTGTCATAGCTCGGAGGAAAGCTGAATTTGTTTACAAAGATTACTACGGCACCGCTTCAGATGTCATTCGGTGTATGAGACCGACTCTAAGAGCGACAAAATATTCCGTTCACATTCCCCGCCCGACCTATTACGTGCACAGATTTTTTACAAAAAATCTCATCCCCAATCGACCCTCCTTAAAGTGGGTCGTAAGCCTTTGATGAAATCTCTCATAAAATAAAGTCTGGAGAAAGCATGAGTCAGATTATCCACGGTTATCGAGAAGATGAATAAATTTTGGCTGTCTCCCGACTGAGCAGAAAATATTTATAGGCTAAAATCGAAAGGTGAATAGCTTAGGATCCCATATTAATTCGAGGTCCAAAGTTTAACTATAACCCTCGTCGTAAAGTTAAATGTATCCTATAATTACTTTATTTTTAAGCAGTTTTAAATTTCCCAAACGAAATTACACGTCAGAAACTTTTACTACCATCGGAATGGAATTTGTGAATGTAAAAAGTTAATGAGGAAAAAAGACATCAGTTCAGCGAAGCAATCTCCTCTTGAAGTATTTTTCTCAGAAGAAAAATGTTTGACATGAACTCTTATAATCTATCTATACTTACGTAGGTACCTATGACACTAGAAATAAATCGTCGTCAAAGTTCTTTCTTTTTATGTTAATTGGATATCTGTTAGTTTAGAGATCAGCAATTTGAGATAGGTATATTAAATTATAAAAACATACAAACCCATTTCAGGAAAATTCACCGACTGGTGACAACTTTCACGTATAAAAATATATTTATCAGCGATCCCTTTCGACCACAAACCAGCTCAGTGTCGGTGAATCATTTTGATCCCAAACTGAGGTTTTACTCCGATGTTCATCTGTACTCTACACAAAAATAAAAAAGTCCATATTTCCCCAATTTTCTCACGTTTCCTCGGTATGTTGAAATCCTTTGAAAAAAGTGAAATTCAGAAGGTCTACAAATTCCTTTACAGTGTTTGGAATTTTTAAGACGACTTTCTGTTCAATGTCGTTTGACGTTCATGGATTGACTTAAGTTCTAAGATTTAAGTCCATTCAGAAACTTTCGCTTTTTTTAGATAGACTAAACGAGAACTTTGACGTGAATTTGATGGAAAATATAAGTTCCTCGTTCATACACTAGAGGCGCTTTTTCATACAATAAACTTGGTCCTACCATAGTTCTTGCTCTTTTTTTTATCGTGGTAAAATCATCAAATGAGTCCTCCCATCCAGGGCAGGGCGGAAGGGACTGTCAGACTTGACTGACTAAAATCCACGGTGTCCTTTTTTTTACTCTGTAAATACTTCAAGTACTATGTTAATAAAACACAAAAATCCTGTGCTAAGACCTCAGTACATTTTTTTATGTTCCCTAATTCCCTTCTGTGTAATCGCTCATTCAACGTCACTGTATTTAGGTCTTTGGTCTCCTGTCTTTTGCTCTCTTTTGTTCTCGTACTTTCTCTTTCTCTACATTTAAATGTAATATTTATACTAGGTATATATTTTCGTTTGTTTAGTAAATAATGTTCGTAAAGGGGTCGGGGTCGCGTCGCGGCCAGGTGTTCGGCACTCCGCCAACAGATGGCACAATAGTTCCGCTCCGACGTTGTGTGGAGATTATCTATATTTCTTCACGCAGCCATTGTTTATTGTAGTGTGAGGTTTATTTTGTCACGTATTTCGAAATAGAGGGAAAGACTAAAAGATATTTCCTTTCAGTCCGTATTTCATTCATTTTTCATATGAAGGTACGGACCAGAAGACCTAACCACGTAATCTCGTCTAGAATAGGCTTCTTTTTCGCAACGTCTTATAGAAAACATATTACTGTCTGTAACTAAATTCATCGCGTGTTGTGATTTCTGAAGGGATTCCAAAAAGAAAACAGTCTATTCTATTCACAGACACAAAGATTAGTGGCAATCCAAGAGTACTCTCCTTCAACATTTTAGGACAAAAACGTACTACTTTCTATGCTTATCACTTATTACAGATTAATTCATATGATCACTAAGGTGGGTGGTGGTGGTGGTAAGTTCGGGTGAAGGCTGTAGCCTTCACCCGAATGTATTAATAGCATCATAATGCTGCGATCACCAATCTGCTTGCCAACTTGCCTAGCAGAGCTAGCTTAGTATATGTCTGTAGGTACATAAGCCAGGCCACCAGCTACAAATGAGCATTATCGGTTGTTAATTACAATTCGAGCGCGCGCAGTGGCTGAGAGATTGGTCCGCTGCGTGCCGTGGGTTCGATTTCCGCACGGAGCGTCGTTTAAAATAATACCTCCTGCAGTCATAACAGGGTAATTAGAAGTGACCACCAATATTTCCGTCTTACCCAGTAACTGGATTGTCCACAATCCAGTTACTGGGTAAGCAGTTGCTCTGTGTAAAATACTGGAAGCTGACCCAGTTACTTTAAGTAGGTGGTGACGTCAATTAAAATAAATTGTGAGTTAAAACCAATATTTTATTTCCATTTGTCGACCAGAAAAGGAAGATACCAGAATTATTGGAAGTCACCAAAAGAATATGTTCAAATTTGTTAGCTGGAGGGCTTATCCTGCATTTAATTTCTTTATTAATTGTCCTTATAAACAGAATTGGAGCTTTATCTATGAAATATTAATCCTTGATGTGATAATTTAATCTATATATATAAAAGGAGAACTGACTGACTGACATATCAACGTACAGCCGAAACTACTGGGGCTAGGAATGTGAAATTTTGCACACGGCTTCCTATTATAATGTAGGGGAGCACTAAGAAGGGGTTTTTGGAAATTTAACGTTTAAGGGGGTGAAAAGGGGGAATTAGGAAAGTACGTAACCCACGCGGACGAAGTCGCGGGAAAAGTGCTAGTATACTACATAATAATAACATTTAGACTCGTTCATTTTCTGAGAAAAAATTTATACACTTGTATCTCAGAATAAACTGACAAATTATAATTTTCTTAAATATTTTTTAGAAAATAATTATTTTAATGCCGAGCTATAGAAAGGGATAGAAAATTAATTGACAACAGAGTTAAAACTCCATCCGTGAGACAATTTTTCACGAATTACCGTGACCCCGGAACGTTAAGGGGTTATTGAAGGACACCGTGGATTTTAGTCAGTACGAGCCTGACAGTCCCTCCCGCCCTGCCTGCCCTGAGTGGGAGGACTCATTTGATGATTTTACCACGTTAAAAACAAAGGCATGGACATGTAACATATAAAGATCATCGGCCTATAATAAAACTTTCGTTAAAAAAGCAGACAGAAAAAAAACATTTATTTTCTCCCGAGCCAGTTTTATTTTCAACACAGTATCACTGTGAAGCGTTGAAAATAAAACTGGCTTTTTAATGATGTTATATTTTTATACCTTGTACATTGTGCTTACGTAAAGTCGCGATTAGAGACTATCGTCAAGGGTGAACGGTATTAAAACAAATCTCTTTAACACCACCTCCTAAGCGGATGTAGCGATGAGGCTTCTGCTCAACGTGCCCTTCGCACCTCCAATGGAACAGCCGCAAAGATAATTCAAGATCCGTTTTATGATCGTTTTATGAACAGCCATAAAACGAATCGTAAGTTGATAGTAACAAATAACCGTATAATACCGTCGTAATGTTTGTTTTACCATTGATTACGGCTTAATATTATTTTCGGTAGACTTATGAGCGGCTAATGGATATGGTGACATAACAAATTGTATAATCTCTTCGTCTAATGACCACCTTAGTACTAATACATATAAGATATGACTTAATGATGTTATCGCGAGACATATTATTCGTCACAACAAAGTAAATGAAAAGATTTTTCTATCGGAACAAGGCAATTCAGCAACATATTCCAGAAATATGAAATCGTATTTTTGTCAACTTGTTTTCAATTGACGAAAATTATAAAAGTTCCATTTTCATTTCAGGTGACGTACATCAATCAAACCGAATTTATTATTACGAAGCGTATTGTTGAATTTTGATACACGATTTTTGGATCTACCAAGCAATCTACAAACGTTTTTGAGGGCGCAAAAAATGTTAGAATTTGTTCTTACTGAGGGCGTTTAAAGATAAGTGTTTTGTGATGAGTCGACATCAGTTACGCGTTCCGGAGGTGCGCGTGAGTGGCGCGCCGTCGCAGGAGGAGGATGATCCCCCGCCTACCGCGCTGCACCCCTTCGCGCTCACCCTTGCTTCTATACCAAGGAGAAGGCACTCTTGGATATGCGGGTAAGTCTAACGTAGATGCTACTACACTTTTAATGATTAATTGTTTTTTTTTTTAGTTTTCTTTTTTTGTTTTCAATCTATATACGATTATTTGATTATAATACATCTCCTGTCCGGTGTCTCGCCATTTTATTGGAGATCAGCCATCAGCATGACCGATAGTAATATATTTCTAGTGTGTGAAAAACAGATGCCTTTATATTCAACCCTACAAAATTAATTATGGGCTAATTAACTAGACAAATATGAAGTTACATTGTAACAAAACGGAACCACGAAAATATGTAGACTACCTTTTCAGCAACTTCCCAACTTAGCATTACTCGGATACCTGAAAGTTTAACTTTGTGAAAACTTTTTGCATATTTCATCTTCTGAAGAAAAGCTAATTAAGTATTTTGATTGAGTGAGGCAACGAACGTGTCTTTGTATAGTGTTATACGAATAGATTCACGATAATCTTGTAAAAATAAAAATAGAATGGATCAGCTGATTATAGCGGGGAAGTCTTAAAAGTATAGTGAAGGTGAGAGTTTATTGAACGACGCGATGAGCGGCCTGTCTGTTTGTCAGTGACTGATTTTAAATAGTATTATTAATGTACACTAACAATATCTATTTAGATTAAAGCCTTGGCATTATTTTGTCACACATATGCATATTTTTTTTTAAGGGTGTTCTAATCCACAAATGAGTCCTCCCGCCCTGGGTGGGCCGGGAGGGACTGTCAGACTCTTTCTGACTAAAATCCACCCGTGTTTCTTCGGATGCCCTTTACGTTCCGGGGCCGCGGTATCCTGGATTAAGAAAAAATCCGCGACTTCAGCAGGCATTTGGCCCCGTCGGTGACCCGTGAAACACGACGCGCCACCGACCTGGGCTTGGTCCTTGGTCGGACGGCGAGCTAACCCATTACTCGCCGTCCGCAAGCCCGCTCCGCCGCTGTGCCCTCTGCTATTCAGAGGGACACGCGTTGGAGCATCCACCCGACAGGCTATTCGCATACGGGCAAAGAGACCCCTCAGGCACACAGTGCCTAAGGAAGAGTTTTGCCCGCATCCCAGGGTGCACCGGCCCGAAAAACTGGTCTTCCCCCGGACGTATCCGAGAGGGAACTCCAGTCCATGGGCGCACGTGGAGGTTTCCTGTCTTAGCACCCCACATATGCATATTTAAGCTAAAGATATTATTGCAAAGTAGTATCTAAATTCGTTGGGAAGGTTTTAATAGAAGAGCAACAAACATACCCGTCTATCTTCTAAATCTTTTGCGTTTATTATAATAGTATATATAAATAAGAAAGAAGATACTTAAATTCGCTACCATCACGCTCTAAGTAATTTACTCTGTCGGGCATCTCTTTATACGTGACTGACCGACGCCGACGCTTTGAAAAAACAAAAGTGATTGTGTGAGTTTGATTTTGACACAGCTGTTCGGCATCAAACATAAAAAAGGCACAAATAAATATCTATTCCTTATATTTTGATTACAGAATCGTATGACTATCTTCTATATAATATTGTTCGTTTGTCCCGCGTAAACACACTTCGATTAGTTTCGCTTCATACCTACAGCAAAACCTGTATACCTCGAGTGTCGTGTCTATATTGAATAGCTGATATTTTCAGCAGTGAGTGGCCATCTGTAAGACAAATATCAGTTAATATTCATGAGCGGCTCCGGTGATGGCGTTGGTCTGTCCCAGGCATTAGCACAACAATGACTGGCCACGTAAACGCTCAGCCTCGCTAACCTCGACTATTGTACTGAGATCACTGTCTTCAACTGTTTTTGTATTCCATTATACCCGTCGACGCTTTCACTAGAACTGTCCCATGAATCATTGTAATACAGTCGTCGTCTTCTCCCCAAATTGCCTCCTTCGCTACATAACTTTATTACTCGTCGTATACTGAAATCGTATACCAGTCTTTATTGAAAAGCAGACGATAAATTTCAAACGGCGTTCAAGATAAATAAAGAAACTGCGCATTTGAGAGGGAAAACCACGAAAGAAATCTAGGTATTTTCCTTTCTTTCTTCTGTCAGCGATATTTCATCACGACATTAGACGGCACATTGAAGGAAGCCATTAATCTAACATTGGCAGCGCTTATACTTCAATCTTCACACGCAACACTTTATCAAATATCAAAATATTTGTGTGTCGGATATAGCATGTTATTAATATAACAATTTGCAGAAAACGGCCAAGGCTATCTATCAATATACCTGTGGTTTTTGATATAAATATCCTTGAGTTTCAAATATCTTCAAAGATCTTGAAATTAACGCAGTACCTACAATTTTGCTTTGTCCATACAAGAGAGAGGTGAAGTTAATCTCATGGCCACTCGGAAGCTATTGTGCCAGTGCTATGTGTGTGGAGTTAATCAATACGCTCACAGGGAAATAGCACAATCTGGAAGCAGGAAATGGGTTCAATTAAACACGGCTTTGATGCCTGATTGCTCTCTGAGCCTGCTCGTCCAACGTGAAGAAAAAATATGTTCAGGTTACCTCTAATACCTACAACATGAAAATACTTATAGCCCATTGATCTGACCATCTTTCTCCATGTGACCAACTTATTGGGAAGAAATACCGGCTTTCCCAAGTAGGTACATTCTAATGTTGCGATTACGAAATTGGTCCCATTGAGTGAATTGTTTAATTTGATGATCTGTTTGTACTATGTAGTATCCCTTTATCCCAGAAACATTAAAGTAAATTGAATTGAGAAGATAATCGTTAAAGAGAAAACTGAACATTCAAGGGTTGTGTTTTCAATTTTCTTTAAAAAGTTTCATAATTTGATAAGCGCTTTCTTTTTATTGTGAAAGTTTAGTCGGCGTTAACTTGAACATTTCGCGTAATTACATCGAGAACATTAAAATGACTGCTGTATTTAGACTTTCCCAGTTTATTTCTCGGATATTGTGAATGCCAGTCTTAAACGTAACTCCTTAAAGAAGTCTCATTGTCTTCTTGATTTTTAATAATGTAATTGAATTTTAGTTTCAATTTAGTCCCTTTTGTAAATATTTTATTTGTAATACATATATGTAGTTTTTTAGTTTTAGTTCGTAATTAAGTTCTGCATGTATAATCAAATCAAGTGTTAAATTGACATTTTATTGTTCTTGTGCCAGTTATTGAATAAAATAATTACTTAGCGTGTTAAAAAAAGGGGTGGACATACTTTCATTACTGGGAAATTATATGAAAATATACTTTAATACGGCAGTAATTGTGCCGATAATCTGTGTCTACCAATGGCTTATTTGCCAAGAGCCTCGAACAACATCTGAGGAGGCTCTCGCTTGGCAGCTGGATCAGGCGCCTGATTCAGAAGGCAGTACTTCTGGACACGGCGCGTATGTTAGGATGTTCCTCTCTCAGGAGCCCTGACCACCGGCAGCCCGGATCCTGTTCCCGATGTTGATGTACTTTTATTTTTTATATTTTTAAACGTTTTTTTTATTTCTTTTTTGTAGAATTATTTAAAAATGTAATTAATAAGTAAAACAATTAATAAGGTTTCAATATACTTTATTAAATAACTTCTGAGGACCTGTCCTAGATACTGACATTCTACCAATGGTATAAGAAAACTCATTAATTCGATTAAACATTAAATCGATATAAATCAGAGACTAAAATACCTTTAAAAAAACGCTTCAAAGGTCGCTTCCTATTCGTATAGGCTCTCTTGCTTAGCCTATTGGGAATTGAGTCATGAAGTCATCATCTTGAGTTAATTAATTTAATCCAAACCTAATGTTGACTATAGAATATACCTACTAATATTTTGACACGCGTAATGTTCCCATAGCCATAGTAAACTCGATATAAACAACACAGGAATTATTCATAAATTACCATAATCTCTATTCCAACTTCTCGTAAGCAATTCGTATCAATACACTTCCACAAACTTGAATTACTCAGTCACACGATTTACATACGTAGATATGTGAATTAGTTCGGGTTACTGGGTCGAATTTTATCAAAATAAAGTTGCAGGTCAGTTTAAATAAAAACAAAGGCCTTAAAAGCCATAAATCTGTATATAATCTGGCAAATGTACAACGTTATATGATGTTAGTATTTATAAGCACAATATGCTTCCAGTTTTACATAAATAGGTCTGAATTTCGGCTCTCGTCCAAAAAAGTACTTGTTGCAATGTAAAGTAAATTCTGTTCGTACTTTTGTCGTGATGTACATACCTAGATAGATACTTAGATACCCATCTTTAAAAAAAATGTATTTTTTGATTTAGCAATTCTGTTACCATAACTGAGTAATTTATTGTTGCTTTAAATCTCTCTGCAACTTGCCGAGGTTGACTCGTTGATAGATGACGATCACTACACACTGAATTACTGAGGCTTTTCCGTTTCTCGGAAAGGAACTCAAGCCAGTAGTACCGTCTTTCATCTTTAGATCTTTAATGCCTTTGTCAAACACACAGGCGAAAGCGAAGCGTTTCCGAAGCGATACCGAACCGAAGCGAGACGTCAGTCCGATAGTTCTGTCACGCTATCGCATCGCTTTCGCTTTTCTATGTGACTGGATAAATAAAAACGTCACGCTTCGCATTCGTCACGCCTGTCTGTTTGACAAAGAATTAAAAGTTTAACAGAAAAGCAGTCATCTCCATGTAAAAACTGGTATTCTGCTGTGTCAGGTTAGCTGGAAGCAGAGCTCAACAGAGTTTGAGACAGAGCAGGGCAGATAATTAATCTCTGATACCTGTTTATTTATTTTAGTTAAAATAGATACTTAATGATAAATTAAAAACTGGAAGCATCTTTGTTCACTACTCAAAGGCTTATTGTATCAAACCGGGTCTACTTCATGTCTTATCTTAAATGTTCAAGTTAATAGCGTTTCCTTTTCAAAAATTAATATCAAAATGAAGGTGAAATGAGCTTAATGTTTTACAGGCTCATGCCATTTAATTTAACGGGTTTTATACTTAAGCTCTGACCTGAAGCCCTAGCACGACTTTTCACGGTAAGCGGAACTTTGACGTTAATTTGATGGAAGAAAATAAATCCTCGTTTGTACACTAGAGGCGTGTTTTCATTTTCTAAACAATAAAGGCTTATATACTTCAAGTAGCGTACTTGAAGTATTTAAGCGTTTATAATGATATACGGAAATCTTGAACTAAAGCCTCTGAATAGAGACAGGAATTTAAGCATTAGTGGTAATTAATCTTAAAATAGGTTGTTACGAAAGGTAAATCCTAAAATAACGCAACAATAAGATCGATTCGTATTATAAGTCTAGTAAACAAAAGTCTATTCAAACCAATTCTTGGATCTGAAAGTTTATCTAGTTTCATTCGAGCTTACCCCATTAATTTTTATTCAGCAAATGACCCCGGTAAGTGTATTAATTAACCGCATATACACACAAACTCACCCTTGTCCTGATCAAAGCTGACCGCAGTGATGGCATTAAGTAGTAGTAATCTTTTTTTTTTTTCATAAAAACCAAGTCGCTCCCTCTCTCGTCTCCTCAATCCTAATGAATTTGGACACGAAGATAGACGAATATACTACATATTCGTCTATCTTTGTGTCCAAATTCATTAGGATTGGTTCAGAAATTCAAGCATGACAAACAAACTCACTTCGCATTATAAATGCCACAACGCACTATATTAGATTAGGATTGGTTTGATTTCATTTAGTTAATAGAATTATAGGCGCGTCTAAGAACGTTTAAACACACACCCCGTCGGATTCAACTACCTGTAAGCCATACAAATTATCCGTGTGCAAATCGAACTCACGCCAAGTAGCGCAACAGACAATCACTCGGTCACTGCGTCATTCTCTCTAATGCCTTTGTCAAACAGCCAGGCGAGTCCGAAGCAATAATAAACCGATACGAGACGTCAGTCCGATAGTTCTGTCACGCTATCGGATCGCTTTCGCTTTTCTATGTGACTGGATTCAAACAATTCCATGCATTACAAATAAAAAGTCTCGCTTCGCATTCGCCACGCCTGTCTGTTTGACAAAGGTTTAAAATATTACACTCCGAGACTTTTATATGTATTTATGAAATAACCTTCCTCCTCTTTGTGGTTCTTTTTCCTCTCGGATAATGCACATAAAATGTGAGAAAGAACTTAGAGGGTATAATACCTCTTTACTTTCGTTGCACGTTCCTAAAATATTTTACTTTTGCTTGAATTATTTAAAACCCTTTCGTTAAGTACTTCGCCTTTAAGATAAAGTTTTACTTAAAAAAGACACGTGACGGCGTGACCACTGGAATTTATATCGTGCGGCAATTATGATGAATAAAAAGTTAGATTATGTCTGAATTAGTTTTAGAAGTAAGACTTCATGAGAAATAAAATCTGGAAAGACTTAAGTATCGAGCGTTTCGTTTTTAAAATTAATAATGATAAAAAACAGAGTAGGATTTGGTGTTGATTTTCATAAATATTCATTAAATGTATTTGGGATATGAGCCGTGTTTGTAAGCTTAGTAGGCTACTCACGCGAGTACCTACCCGCATTTTAATTCACTTACCTGAGCCACCCACTTCAGCCCCGCTTTACGACTTCACGCCTGCCTTGTTAGTGCTACAATATATTCAATTGTCTTGCCGTATTCCGGCCTCCCGGAGCTGCCCCACTCAGTTTAATGTGTTTACTTATTTTCATTAATTTTATTTCACCAGAAAGTTACCACAGGTAATAAAATGTAGGTAATTTACGTCAGGAGAATTAACTTTGGAGATCGTAAATTGTTGTTTTTGTTTAACGTCAATAGAAAGCCTTTCAGAATAGCAGCCGAGTCTAGACAGTAACTTGGACTGTTTAAGTTGTAAAGGGTCGGCGAAGTTATTGACAGTTTGTTCTGGTAAAATTGTTTATTCCGTTGGAAAAATTTTAATAATTCAGAGAAAAAACTCGTTTAAAGAGTGGTTGAGCAGAAAGTATCATCACTCAACTGAGGGTGCTTTGTCTTTTGTTTATTTAATGGCGCTGAAATATTCGATATTGTTAGGTATATTACTTAAAAATCACGATTTGGGCATTCAATTACTTTTTATTTGAGGATGTCTAGCTTGGAAACTCGTTGTTTCTTTCTTGACTCTAGACACAGTTTTTCAATGACGTGAATGTAAGTTGCCATAGAATTTTCAAAGGCATTTCTGTTGCCAAACATGAATAGGCTTTTAGCAATTCTGTTTTAACATTACGATTATTTGCTCCACCAAATCAGATTAATGTTGTTTCTGTTTAGAATTATTTTACTGTCAGCTGTAATATGTGTGCTGTTTATATTTATTCCATAATGGGTATCCGTGATAAAATAATTATAAACCAATAAATAATTTCATGATACGTAAGTACGAAGTCTAGCTAAAATAAACTATATTTTTAAAATTTGTAAGTCATTTGTCAAAGTGCCCGACGCTGTCTTCACTAGTTAGAACTGGCGATTTTTAAGAAAAAAACTTTGTGAAAAAAGTTTGAAATCTTGGCAAGTAAAGTATACACAGAGAAAAATGCTTCCCCTATAACAGAATAACTCTTTAGGCATCATATATTCGAATGCAATACACGTTACATATTGCAGATAACAATTTTAATCTTAATTTGTCACGATGGAATTTATAGTAGTGATGTAATGAATATTCGCATTCGCAAATATTCGCATGTTTTTCATATTAGCATTCGCATTCGCATGAATCGTGCGAATGTTTCGAATATTTCAAAAACTATTTTTTAATTTACTAATATGATTTGAATAGTCTTGAAGTAGGCAACTAAGTTGAAATAGTTCTGTAGTCCAATTAAGATGTTAACATAATCGAAATATTTCTTTTCTTTTTTCTGAGACATGTTGAGATTTAATAAAATGAAAAGTCAAAAAAAAACAAGATAATTTATTTTGATTACCTTGTTGGTCCATCTGTACAGGTCGAGCAGTCATAATGGGTTTTCTTCAGGATTTTTAGTAGCAGGAAACGGCGCTGGATATATATGGTCGGTTGATGGCAATAGGCTCGCACCGTATCACATGGTATGTAGAAACATTACTGGCGGAATGCGGGTCTAAACTTGTTGAATAAATCTTATTTGTTTAATGGATGAAGTTACATTCATTCGACTATATCGACTTGGCAATGTTCGGTTTCATTTTGCAAATTGAATATTCGCATCCACATTCGCATGCGCGAATGTTAAAAATCAAACACTATTACATCACTAATTTATATATTTCAGCTCTTTGTAATCAATGGACTCCAGTCTCGATCGTAAACCTACAGTTCATATTCTATAATTTCTGTATTTATGAGTAATCATCGCGTAATACATTAATCACAGGTACGCATATTAAGTGTGACAGTGCGTGAATGTTCAAAGATGCGGTTTAGGACGGCGACATATTTGAATCTCTGCCACAAGCTATTCTGGTCCTTCGTCGCGCGTAAACATCGGCACGAAGACGATATTAGATATTATTAAATCCTTCATTAATTTTAAACTGACGTATAATTATAATCTTTACTGGATATCAAAGAGAGACGAGATTAAGTGGGTTAGAAAAAGAATAGAACAGTTGGGCTGTTATACAGTCGAATGCCAATGCCTGCTCAGTACTTTGCTCAATCGTATTTCGGCAGCTTCTTAAAAAGCTATGTAACACCTCTGCGGTTTTCTAAAGGGAACTTTCTGAAGATCTCTATGTGGTCAATTTTAAAGGAGACCGCAACCGGCATTATAGAACAACTTCAATCTCATTTAAATAATAGTTTGCGCTAGCAGAACATTTTCAATTGTTAAAGTCTTGTAATGTAACAAGTACTAAGTAAACTAGGCAGAACTTATCTGTTTCTGTTGGTTTCATTTAACACCACGTTTGTATGTAGGTTTGAAATCGATGTAAGATGTATTGAATTTGAATTTCAATAGAGTTTAAAAGTGATGACTCTCATTTTATCATTTCAATATACGAATGGAATATTGGAAATATACTGCCAATTAAACTAAAACTATCAGACAATCTATGTAGGCATTTTGATGAAAGATCAGTAGTTACACAGTTCAAATTGTTGCTTACATTGTAAACTGAAACAACTTAGGTCGAACCAGTACTACAATCTAAGCACGAAACCGTGGCTTCGGTTAAAGGTTCTAGTGATTCTTACTCTTCAGGTATTATTTACGGACGTACAATTATTTAGTGGTAAACATTAAAAATTGGTGACATCGTGACTGGACAGTTGTCCTGACTCCCGATGTGTGTTGTCAGAACTGATAAATTCAGAACTAATAGGGAGTAGGGTTCACTCAAAAGTTTCAAGTTACTTTCGTACAGGTTCGTATTTTCGTTGACGTACTAAGACAGAAGACTCCTGAAACGTAAGCTTTCATGCGTGAACAGATCTCTGGTTACTAACAAGATAGGAATTTAAGAAAAATATGACATAACTGCTCCTTTAGATATATTACACCGATCACACAATGAAAAGCGGAGATTAATTTTGGGAAATAGAAAAACATTTTCAACGGAATTTTACTCGCTTACCTCATGAGTCATAAAAGTATCACAGACAGTGAGTAATATGGTCTATATTTTTGAGAAAAACGTTATAAGTAAGGCAGGTACATGTCATCGGCATCGTGACAATGCTGTTCGTGGTGTAAAGTGGCGCTTGTATGTAAGATGTGGCGGATTACGCGCCAAGACGCACGCGCAGTCCACGCCTCGCCTCGACCAATATAAACGTCGATCGAAATTAAAACATAACGAGAAAGTATGCGCGGGACTTTATCTTATTACAGATGTGTTCCAAACATCTGAATTTGCGCATTTCAGTGTTGACCTCGTGGAGTGAGTGCACTTTGTGAACACATGTGATGTGAAACTGTGGTCGTGATAATTGTGATGATCATTATCATGCTGTGATAGAAAAGTATTTTGTGATTATACGTATGGTACGTAGCAAAATAATTTGGCAACTCGCGCGTTGTTATTTATTTATTTCTGTTAATTTAAGAATACATTTCAATGAATATAATTAACTCTGCGATTAAAATAGTTCAAAACATTTAAAATTAGATTTGAGTAATAAATGTTTAAGTGCTTATTTATTTAGGTAGTGAACTGGCTCAGGAGCTAATAGTTTATATATTTGATTAAGTATATAAATAATAAATCTTGGTTTGATGGACTAGAAATGTATGGATGGCAAATAAGTAGGTATTATAAGTGTACTCTCAATCCTTACGGACATTAATAATATTACTCATAAACTTAGTGCCTTATGATGGTCACCAATTTTTATTCCAGAAAATTGGTGTAACCATAAAAGCTATTCTTTGCGTCCACATGGCCTTGAGCCATAACAAAGAAAGGTGATATCAAATGTCAACCTTTATGGCACCATTCAGTTTTATCTGTCTTTCTACAGAACCAGAACAAACACTTTCTTTGATAAACTTTGGCAGTTAATTGTTTTTTTTTATTCACTTTATAAGGTAGTCCTGACAATTATTATTGAATAATAGAACAATCATGTCTATCTTTTGTTTAAAAAAATTGTATATAGGTATGCAGAAAGCAAATATTTACACTAAATATAATAAAGGTACTTATTTGCAAACAATTAACGTCGATATTCCTTAAGCAAGTACAGAGGCAGTGTTCCACATTTGGTTAAATATATTTTTAAAAACATATCAACTTCGATGACTAACTTCACCTTTTAAAAGGCAATAAAAACACATGGTATTCAGTTATAATTCTTTGAACAAAGGCGTATGAAAATTGCCTCGATTTTTCGCAGTGCAAAACAATGGTAGGAAAATGCTTGGCAATTTATTAAACGAAATCTACTGATTGAAAAACTTTAACGTGAACAAGTAGCCATGAATTCATTTTTAAGGCAATTTGGAAATTCCTATCACCCGAAATTGGACTTTCCACATTTCCAGAACAGTTTGGGGGGAAATTGTAATGCTTATGCTCCTAAACAGAGTGGTTGGTGATAGCAGTTCGTTATCGTTATCAGACAAAGGGATCTTGGCTTGGCCTTGTCTTGTCCCTGAGAGTAAATCCCTTACGTCTCGCTTTAATGACACCTACTCGAGACGAGAGGAGGTCATCTGTTTTGTGCGTAGATCATTTGTTACTTATTAAAAAAAATACTGATCACTTTTATTAGTGATACAATAATTAAAGTTACCCATATAGACAGTAATTAGTCATAGATAATTCTATATAATATGTGGTGTTTAAAAAAATCTCAGAATTAACCACTCAACTAATATAACTACTTACCTAACCTACTTTTAAAATTAGATCCTTTTATTTCAATAAAATATATTAAAAATAGTTACAAATATTTACAGTACTAGCTTCCGCCCGCGACTCCGTCTGCGCGGATGTCGGTCTTCGCGTGGATGGTTTATTTCTCGATTTTGAGTAACTCTGACAATGACATCTTATAAATATTACGGCGCCGAATCCACTGCGGGTAATGCAACGTGTGTTCGCGGTTCTACAGAACAACGTCTATGAATAAAACTGAAAAATAAGTTTTTTTTCTACGTATTTTTCCAGGATAAAAAGTATCCTATTTTATGCCCAGGATAATAAAGTATAAATATACCAAGTTTCATCGAAATCGAACCGTTAGTTTTCACGTGATGCCTGCACATACAGACAGACAGACAGACAAAAATTTTTTTAATCACATATTTGGGTTTGGTATCGATCCAACAACACCCCCAGCTATTTATTTTTTCAATATTTTCAATGTACAGAATTGACCCTTCTTCAGATTTATTATATGTATAGATTATACTTTGTTACGTGAAGGAATCAGCAAAACAGTATAATTTTGATACTTGTTTTTATTATATCCCATAATAATGGAGGTATAGAATATGCTTTTATGTAAAAAAATATTGCTAATTCTATGGTATTGTGTCTTATCAGTACCGTATATAAGACCAATGTATCTAATTTAAATTCCTGCGAAATTATCAGTTAAGTTTGACAGGCAATTTACTGTATAGCGAATAATGATATTGCGTTCGCTAATGTAATCAGGCTTTATAGCCCGGCCATAGTCCAGCTCTCCATATATCAGCTGAACAACAGACAATTTATTAGCAGCTTAGTGTTACCACGAGATATAGAAACAATAGGCTTTTGATGAGGTCAGTAGGTAATTAGTAGAGAGGCTTAGTTTGTAGAAAAATAACCAAATAAATACATCCAAACTTAGCCTAACAAATTGACCATTGTTTTATAAAAAAAACCCTTTTTGCGAGCGAAAATAACTATTCTGCCTTTACGGGCAAGGATTTAAACGGTTAAATTGCCCTTTAACGCCAAAAATTCGCGGTTCATTCGACTCACTCACTCAACCTAAAAATCGTATCTTTTGTTCCATGTGCCAGTCCAATGTTTATTGATGTCCTTATTAAATAATAGTTTGTTCAAATAATTTTTGTTTATTGTATTGTTACGCAAACTTGGTTAATCTTGTGACGCTATTGACAGTAGATTAACAACTCACTTGATATGGAACTTTAACTGGCGATTTAACAGTGTTATTCCAAAAGCCATATCAGACTAGTAGACTCCGTTGTCATGACAACAACTAAATATTATTGTTACTTACAAAATACAATTAATTGCGTTATAACTATCAAGTCATAAGCGATTCTGGCAAATTGTAACAAACTATAACTGTCAATGGGCCTCCACATTTAAAAAGTGGCGAACTCGACTTAAGCTGAGTGAGTGTAGAAGAATTTAAACTTCTAAAACTTTTACTGTTTTAGAAATACGAAAGGCTACGTTTATCTCCTCATATAGTGGTGTTTTAAAGTAAAGTTAAACTTACCCAGCAAGTTTAAATTGAAGAGTAAAAACATGTGGTACCACGTTAGAGTACTTAATAATAGAGTGGAAAAGACTTGAGTTTCTAGAATTTTACTTTATTCATTGAACAATTTAATTAATTCAACAAAGTAATTGAACCAACTGTGGTCATTACTTTTCTATAATGAGTTCTTTTAATGTTCATAAAAACATACTTTAAAAAAATCGCCTATCATAAATTCTTCTGTCAAAATATTTGTATCCATAAAAAAAACTTTCTAGGTCATACTTCCGAATACCGTTGCCAAAAATTCCAGTTGTTTTTTTACAATATATTATAAGAAATGGAATCTGTAATAATTCAAGAATAACCCGTAGATACTTAACCCGTTTATTGATAAAGTGGTCCTACTTTCCAAGGAAAACATTTGTACGAGTCTAGTCAGACGTTGATGAAAACAAGGCACTTGAAAGATGCTAAACACCATTCAATCATTATCTACCAATCTGAAAACATACCTATCCACCCACTACTTAAAATAAGAAATCAACGTCATTATATCTACACTAATGTTATATATAGGAAAGATTTGATTTTTTGTTTGTCAATAAAAACAAAGAATCAAATCTGTCCTTACGAAACATGCGAAACCCGGAGGGGTGCGGTCCTAGCCGCTGGCAAAAAAACCTAGTCCAGTATATTGATAGTGCAGACGTGCACTATCAATATAGTAGAGTATCTTTTTTTTAAATGAATTATCAACATCTCGTGTTGATAATTCATTCACATTTTAAATTGGAACTGTTCTGAGGTTCTCTTGGCAAAGTCGGGTAAAATGCCTCATTTATATATTACTAGCTTTTGCCCGCGACTTCGTTCGCATGGAATAGTGAGAACTATCCTATGTCCTTTCTCAAGTTCCAAACTATGTCTGTACCAAATTTCACACAAATCGGTTCAGTAGTTTAGGCGTGAAGAAAAGACAGACAGACAGACAGACAGAGTTACTTTCGCATTTATAATATTAGTTTGGATTTGGATTATAACTTCCCAGAATATGATCTTTAATAGCACTATCGAAACTATGGAATAGTGTAAAAATAATACAGTAATATTGGTCTTGGAATGCTGACTTTTCATAAATCCAAATGACGTGCTTTTTCAGTTCTCATCAAATCGGCATCGAGCTTTTCGAGAAGCGATCGGCTTCTTTATTCCTACTATAATATTGTCAGACATGGTCATCCACGCAAACTTAGGTAATACACCTCGTAATCGTATTGACCAACTTATACATATTGCCATCTCATTTTATAACCCTGTAGCATTGATATACATCAATGTCCTGGAGACAAAAATAATGTAGGCGGAATTTTTATACCAAGGCTGAAAACAATTACCACCCTAAAAAAAGGCTGAAAACAATTCATGAACTGCTTATTATTGTAATATTGTTTTTGTTTTTCCTTTCAGTCATCGGCTACCATCAATTTCATAAATAAAAAATTACTTTCATTTGAATAATTTATTCAAGAACCAATAATTTCTTTACTGTTATTCGATTTTTCCATTCAAAACTACTTTGTTACCTGGACCGAGCTCGTGCAAAAAAGGTCTTTATTCGTCTTGCTAAGAAATTGGGTTGGTATCTTATCTACCGTAAATTACGAGCTGTAGATATGTCCTTTGATTTTCAACTGACATTTTTTCCAAGTCAGATGCCAAGAGATAACATAAGCCTGAGGCTTTACGCCCTAGGGCCTATTTTACCACTCAAGAATTAGTGTTGGTTAGGATTTCTGAATATTTTTTAAGCTATTGCATAGCGTTTATCACGGACTTTGAGCGCGGCGACCGAATCAAGAAATTTCGTAACGAAAATAAACCTAACACTGTTACATCTGTCAAGTCTACTTGAATGAATAAAATTTGAATGAATGATTTTTTTTCTTGACTATTTACTTGATTGACGTGGCTGACCAATTGACCATAGCCTAGTTAGTAGAGTAACTTCCCATAGAGCAACGATGGAATGATATTCTCGTTAAATATTCGCGGTAGGCAATATTTTTTTCCTTTTTTTTTCATAAATAAAATAGTTAACATTATTATAATTGCATAAGTTGATAAAAATGCTATGCAATAGCTTTACCGCGACAGTCACGGAGTACCACACGTATTTTATTCCACCTTTTCCGTCAATTGAGCTATTTAAAAAAAGCTCAATAGCAAACGTCCTTCTACATTTATTTACTCCTCAAAGGGAACGAACAATGAACACAATGTGTCCGGACAGACTGCAAGTATATAATTCTTAGTAGTTAGTTGTGTGCAACAAAGGATTAGGTGCCAGAATCTATTTGTCCTACCAAATTTTGTAATAGTTGAAAGATCAGAATTGAACTATTGAACAGAATTTTCAAACATTGCAGATTTCTTTACAAAATTCCAAGTCTGATTTTAATATCTATGCTAACAGCGCCATAAGATTTTTAAAACATACCAAAATAACTTCAAAGGTCTTAGTCATTAAGACGCAAAATGACATGGCAATGAAAATTTTAGGAAAATTAATCTTGTTTTTGCAGTATTAAGTATCAAAACAACATTTTCATCTGACACAGCTTTCATTAGTCATTACCCAAATGTATTTTGGTATTTGCTGCCAAATTACATTTTTTTATTCATTTGAACCACGGTCAATGACTTTCCAAAAATTAAATAGTAATTGATGGCGTTTAAATTACCTATTAAAAAGTTAACTTTACTAAAAGCACTGAACTCCGTAGATTATGGCAATGGCGTGACCAACTATGTATGCTCTGACTATAAAAAATGCCATAAACAATGTTTACATTGAGTATTTATAAAGTTGTTTAGGAAAAAAGGTAGACCAGGCACAAAACAACCCTTAGACTAAGCCCCCTTACGGGGCCAAAGCTTGCGGGGCTGTATAACCAGGTAACCGTGACCCTGGAACGTAAAGGACTATTGAAAGATTACCGTGGATTTTAGTCAGCACAAGTCAAGTCCCGTCTTGCCTTAGGAGGGAGGACACATTTGATGATTTTAGCACGATAAAAAAAAGCGATTGCACTTGGTACGCTATGATTTATTAAAGGTATGATTTTTATGTTTTTAAAATGGCTAAAGTTTTTCCCATGAAGGTAGAAAGAACGTACGCGTGACGTTTTGTTTACGTTTACAATGACTTGTATAAAATCAAGTACCTAGGTACATGCCTACTGCGTGGTAGGAATGCACGCAGGTGTGCCAACAATAACAACATGCTAAAATACAGACGATTGCCAAACGTGGTGAAGACGGCCCTTCAGGGCTGTGCAACGTAGCGTAATTATAAAATGAACGGTAATGTAGATTATAAAGTTTGTACATAGTGTTTGTCTTAAATGAGATATCAAAATAAGTTCAAATATTTGAAAAATTAAAACTCCTTTATAAGGACGTTTCTGATTTGATAAAAAAAAAATAAGAATTGGTTTTCTTAATTTTTTTGGTTACGCCATTAAAAAGATAAAAGAGCTAAACTTTCCTGAGACAGTTTTCCCGTATCTCTTGGATAATGGAACAACGAATTCCGCATGTCGTCATTCTTAAAAAAAACACTTTGTGGCCATAACTTATGGCTTACAATAGAGATAGATACAAGGAGATAATAATATGCCACGCCAATCCCAAATAAATTGGGATAAAGGCAGTAGAATAAAATGACCTTTTTTTTTTTTTTTTTTTTTTGCGTGGTAAAATCATCAAATGAGTCCTCCTACCCAGGGCAGGGCGGGAGGGACTGTCAGACTTGTACTGACTAAAATCCACGGTGTCCTTCACTAGCCCTTTACGTACCGGGGTCACGGTAATCCCTTGGTCCCGCGACCCCGGCAGGCTTTGGCCCTCTACAGGCCCCGTCAACATGCTGACACTCTTTGAGGCGCGCGTGGAACACAACGCGCCGTCGACCCGGGCATGGTCCATGGTCGGACAGCAAGTCGCCCATTACTCGCTGCCCGCATGCCCGCGCCTACGGTGGCCGGAGATCGTCCTGTGACGTCCGACGCCGTGGGCGTCTACCACTGCGGCTGGGGTGGAGGGAGGACGCTGTCCTCTCCCTCAGGCGGCCCGCCTCCTCCTTCACGAGCATGACTGCTTCGCAGAAGGAGGCGACCGCTTCCCACTCCGTCTCGCCCCGCAGCATGGCCTCGACCAATGCCGGGCGCGAGAGGTCTCCGCCTATCGCCGTCGTGAGGACACGGCGGTGCTCTGCCCAAGCGGGGCAGTCCTGCGCCGTATGCTCCACCGTGTCCTCCGGACGATCCTCGCAGTGGTGACACCCAGGCGTTTCTTCCCTCCCTATCAGACACAGGAACCTCCCGAAACTTCCGTGTCCGGTGAGGACCTGCGTCATGCGGTAGGTAAGGACGCCGTGACGCCTATCCAGCCACTCCTCAAAGAGGGGTCTTACCGCCGCGATTGCGGCGTGCCCGAGAATAAAATGACCTGGCAAAAGTTAGGACGATCCTTTTCTAAACCCACGTAAAGTCTGTCAATATATCGAGGTATAAGCAACTAAATCTTTATCCTCAAGCGAGGAACACGTACCCAATAATGTTACCCTCCGTTTTTATCTTTTAGTTTACAATAGCAAATATATTTAGATGTACGGAGGTGATCGTATAAGGCACATAATCTATTCATGTGTAAATATGGACTTCGAATTAGAGATAAACTAGAGAGCGTTGTTGATCAATAAATAATTTGGCATCAAACATTAATTTGGTGATTCACTTAAAAACTAAACAGTACCGAAATATCATAATAAAATTTATAAAGATGTGCTAATTGTCTAACGTACTTATTAAAAATGAGCCGAAATTGCTGATGGAAACAATCACCAAATCTTGTCTTTACCCAACCTGGGCATCGAAATCCAAACCTACCTGCACAGCAGTCGAACTTGTGACCACACGACAAACGAAGCTGTCAGTGTCAATAAAAAAAACTTAAAAGAAAGCCTTCAAAAAACACCAAACTAAGTGTAAAATAACTTTCTTACGGAAGTCGGTGTTTTTGTTTTTTAATTCATTTTCGCCACCGACTTTTTCTTTAATTTTACCCTTTTAGGTAAAATATCTAACCCACATTCTTGTCAAATACCCAATTTTCTTACAGGTACACGACAATTTTGTAATCTTCGTCTACTTTTTTTTTTAGCGTGGTAAAATCATCAAATGAGTCCTCCCATGGGAGAGGGACTGTCAGACTTGCATTTACTAAAATCCACGGTGTTCTTCAATAGCCCTTTACGTACCGGGGTCACGGTAATTCGTTAGTCCCGCGACCAATCTTCGTCTACTTGGACGATGTTAATACCGGTCTTAGTAACATCGTTCACGTACACAACAAGCGAAAAATGCTCATTCATAACACAAAAAGTACTGAACTAAAGTGAATGAAGTTTTAATTTTTGTTGATTTTTCAATAACCGCTTGTCCGATTTCAACAAAATTTTCATGGGATCGTTTGAGAAGTAAAATAAATAAAATAAATAAATAAATAAATATTCCACAACTATCACACAACGCCATCTAGTCCCAAGCTAAGCAGAGCTTGTGTTATGGGTACTAGACAACTGATAAACATACTTATATATTTCTAAATACATACATATTATAGATAAATTACACCCAGACACAGAACAAATGATCGTGCTCATCACACAAACATTTGTCCTGGGTGGGAATCGAACCCACGACCTCCGGCATAGCAGTCAGGGTCACTAACCACTAGACCAACAGGCCTGTAAGTATAGGGTATACCTACTTCCCAAAAATAAATCTTGAAATTATCCAACAAAAAAATAATTTTTCAAAACGGTTGGCAAGCGACGGAATTGCGCGCGAACTTTTCCTTCTATTCGCTTCTTCTCCTCCTTTTAAGTCGGTTAAAACAAGTTTATAATTATAGTTAGAACTTAGTTGCACCTGTGTTAAACTGAACACATAAACAATGTTCAGATAGCACTTAAAACTTTATGCAAAGATCACTTTTGACTACTTTGTATTAGCACTTTTCGTAGTAACTTTTTCTGCTGACGTACAAATTGTCCAAAAATACTCTCATTGTATTTGTTCAGTATAAAATGTAGCCTTAATGTAACAATAGTTTTGTTTACAAAGTCGGGTTTACGTCTCGCTACGAAATGAAACAACCTCTCTTGGGGACAAACTAATATGTTTTGGGATTTCTCGTTTCAAATTTCCTGTACCTTACCAAAGACTGTATATATTTTCATACAAAAAATAAACATTAAACCATGAATATTAATGTTGTTTCTGTTTCATAGAGAATATCTACTTAATAAATAGGCAAAGACGAGAAACCCATTACAATTTAAGGAGGCAACATTTCAGCTATAATCAAAAGTAACAACTCAATTAATTTACTGGTTTTCAAAAGGATCCGAACACTTTTTTTTACAAAGGATGGGTAATTTAGCAAAATTTACAGAAATAATTATACCAAAATATTATTAAATAATATTTTTTCGCAAAGAAAACGAAGTTAAAATTACTAGAATTAAAAATGTTTACCAACCTACTAATTGCAAAGAGGTTAGCAAGATTTTTTAGTTATCATTTAAGTTCTAGTACCTAGGCAGCTGGTACTGATACTTACGGTCGACAATATATTTTTCAATTTAATTTTTAGAGAATTCCAATTATTCTAATAATAATGTGACGTTATTTTGCTACTGAGTAAGTTACCACAAAATACTTTTCTCAAAAAGTTTATTGCAAGCTAAGTGAAAATATGTAACGCGATTTAAAACAGCGACATCTATACATCAGTGCCAACACTTTCTGCCCTCGAAACGAAACAAGGGACTATGTTGCCAATCGCAGAGACCGACGAAAGCGCCACCGCGCGAATATCGATGAACGCTCGCCACAGACGAACCCGCGATCGCGTCGTCACGGCTGAAATGCGCGCCGTGCGACGCCGGCGGGGTTGGACCGTAGTGGGATCGGAAACTAGGTAAGTGCGAACTCCGCCACTAGATGACGCTTTCATACATTTTTCAAGAAAGATTTTTTTTTCTTTTACAAGGTTCTTCATTTAATGATATCGGACACATACAACGACTAACAGCATAAAAAATCAATTGATTACCAAAAAATATTAGTCAGCTAAAAAAGCCCGTGAAAAACACCTGCAAGCTAAATATTCAAATAACTTTTAACTGTTCACAAATAAATCTGGATTATTATAAAACAGGGCTTTAGGTGAAAACATCGTTTTTCTTTATCAACGTCCGAGTTTATCTTGAAGCAACGTTGAGTGGGGCCTAATTGGCAATTAGTTAGGCCCTGGGACATGTTGAGTACACTTCAGCAGATTCATCCACTAAATGTTTGTATGAAAAAAAATCATATCGCGTGAATAAGTAGTCTAGATCTTAAATGTAGAGGGTCTGCTTTTAAATTGCCCGTACATCATTTTCTTTTTCCTGTGTTTTTTTTATTTCTCGGATACTTTATGTTAAGAATTAGGGAAGTTATTTGAAAAGTTCTTTCTTGTACGAGGTCAATATTTTATTGATATCCCATAAACAGGGAGTGCCCAAATTCTGGGTATGTAGAAGAGTATGGTTTGTTCTTCTCAGTTGTTCATTTGTTTTCATTATCTTTAGTGTTTGTTACAACAGTCTGACTCCTACACGGTTCAACGTAGTTTGCGCTTCAGGCAATACATACTATACTTCTGCAAATATTATATTAGGGTAAAGGACCTTTCTGTTTGCTAAGGAATATTCTACATAATTTTCAGTGAATTTGCACCGCTTTATATTCGTAGTAACAGAACCGTGAAATTAAAATAGGAGTTTAACTGTTTAATTTAATCAAGAGTAACTATGTGTTTTACTGAAATTATATTCTATGAAATTTTGAGGTAGAAATACTATTTACGCTTTGTGAAATATTTTCTATTTGCTGTTCATATTTATTATCTGTCAGACGTAGAGTTAGGTTAGTCTTTATAATAATTGGGTAGACTTTTCTTTGAATTCTAGACCTTGACTTTTAAATTATTATAACTTTTGATAGAAATCTGTCAAAAACCTAACAAAGGCCGGAGTTATAATACGAATTACGTCACATAATCTCAAAGGATTCCAAGAAGATTTCTTAGCAACTAAGTCATAGTCACTGATGCCTGTCATGTTAAATGTAAATGTATTGAACTCGAATTTATTAATGTTAGGTTGAGCTGCTAACTAAAAGAAAAATAGTATATAGACCGCATGGACATAAAATACATTTAAGTAAATTTGGTTTTGTGATTCTTCGGCCGCATATAATATTAAGTAGTAAAGTAGCCATAAGTACATTCAGCTATTCTCGCTATTGGGACACAGAAGTTTTTCGTATAAGGGTGTCATGGGAACATGTTCCTTCAGTTCCCTTTGCATTTCAGGGCCATGGTGCAATTTTAAGACAATCCCGCGACCCCGGCATCCGATAACAACGTAGGTATAATAATAAATGTTGGATACAAACAAACAATTTCAACTAAAATAAATAGAATTGAAAACCACCCGAGAGAATTCGAATTGAATAGATTCGGAAAGAACTTTTGTTAAACTAAGTAGATACTTTTATAAGAAAAGCAGGTCCGATGGGTATTTCAACGACTAAAATTTAAAACTTGAAGTTTTTAATGGTAAAGCTTTATTTAACGTGCCGTGTCTATAATAATTGAATAGCAATCCCTTTATATAATAGAATCGTTTAGTTAGTACAATAAATGAATGTAGAAGATTTATGTTTAGAGTAATTAATCTATTAAAAATATCTCACCTTCGAACCGTGTTAGATTTCTAAAATTATATTATTTCTTTAAAATTTAGTTTCCACTTTTTACCGACATAAGTTTAGTAGCTCAAGC
Source organism: Agrotis puta (assembly GCA_943136025.2). Classification (NCBI taxonomy): domain Eukaryota; kingdom Metazoa; phylum Arthropoda; class Insecta; order Lepidoptera; family Noctuidae; genus Agrotis; species Agrotis puta. The sequence continues at coordinate 6,674,906 of OW964168.2, forward strand.
GCCATCAGGACGCCGCTTGCAAATGACATCTTGATGGCGCTTGCGCTACGTTAGTGTTGTGTTAAGGATGCCTAAAGAGTGTATGTCCCCATTATACCTCGCGTCCCCGTCTTATACACTGTTCTCCTATTTACTTTTTAGTAGTTTAATTGAAATTAATCCTTTTATTCTGCTATCTTAATAACCATAGCATAGAAGGTGCAATGCCCCCAAAAGTAAATTATCAAACAATTGATCAATTAACTAGATCATTGTTTTTGAAGCTGTATTCAATTAAAACTGATGGCAAAATCTCTTGTCAAGAAGATGTAAGAGATTTGATTGGCTATTGATATTAATTACAATCGATCGCAACATCAAAGAACTCATTTAAAAAATTTGCTTATGAGAAGCTTAATTACTCTCTTAGGATCCGGAAATGAGGTTGCTGTTTCACTACTTCAACAGCAAAAATCTTATCTAATTTAAGGAGCACTTATACGATAGATTTTCAGTCACTCTTTTGAAATTTCTTTTATAAAAATCTCTGATTTAAATTCATCCATCAAATGCCTACAAAGTTCAAAGTCTGCAAGCTATTTAGTAAGCTAACACCTAAGTTAATTCGCAAGTTTCACCATAACCATAACTAATGGTTCGTAGTATTAAGTTTAAACATTTACCCTGTTACGTAGGTATTATGAGTATCATGGTATCGTGGGTCACAAAATATTAGCCGCGCGTAGCAGGGCTACACGACGTAGCAAGCCTACGCTACGTAGTAGGCCTACACGGCGTAGCAAGATCTCTCTGTGTAGCAAGCGTGGGTGATATAGCATTTATGAATGAACACAAGACTCTATACCCTTGTGATACAGCTGTCCATCACCTCCACAACTCCAGTCGAGTTACATACCACGCTTGTGGCTTTTCACACATGATTACTTTTTGCACAAATAGGTAGTCCATGAAAGGTTCATCGCACCAGAACTAAATGTTCTATTTCTAACAAAGATATCTCTCTAAGCGGCAAAACACACAAACAGTAAATATAAACATGTCCATCAGAAAGTACACATACCGTAAATGAGATTATGGAAACGAGGCATTCAATCGTGTTTCTGCAATGCAAGTTAATTACTTTACAACTTACATTTTGATTAATAGCTACCAGTGTTCAGGTAACAATTTTTACTGCAAGAATATTTCACGTAATTTGGGTTTGTTTTGTAACAACCAGGTTCAAAAGTAAATGACACGCTAGTAATCATTACAAATATTATGTTTTGAGTAGATATTGAAAACTATGTAGGAGAGGTCACTCAACTACTATGCCAGTGTTTGTATGGACGGAGTATAAGAAAAGATCAGTATTCTGTGAGATTAAAAAGCTTCCAGTATCACCTCATCTAATTATATATATTTAAAAGTCTATATACACAAATAACCAAAACATTAAGAATCATTTTTAGTTACCGCAAGTAACCGTTTGATATACGCTAGTAATATATATGTCTATGGTTTGATAGCAGTCATAAAATGCATCATCCCACACCGCATTCGCACGAGTACACCATTTATGTATTTTGCAAATAATTCCTGCGTATAATGTTTAAAATAAACATGATCGCTACTGTTTCCTGATAAATTAACTTAATTTACCTGCTTTTCATGAAACGACTAAATAAATTATGTAAATCAAATGCAGTGTGGAAAATATTTTCCAGCTAAAATATGAACTTCCAAATAATATTTCCACGCAAACTCAGATATGACACCGTATATTTTTTCCATTTCAACCACATTTTTTTATTTCACCCACACCTCATTGCCATATTTGCAGTCGATGTTCGTTGTATAAATTACACGTTTCTCGAAAAAACCTCGAAAATATCCGAGTTGAAGAACCGCGGAATTTCGCTTTGACTGGTTTATATCGAGTCGCCATTTATATTCATTTTACCTCCACATTTGGCCTCATTAATATAAGGTGTGCTCCTCTTCATTCGTAAATACATAATGAATTAAGTGTAAGGAAAATCTCAGGATTCGGAATACCAATTCTCAACAAAAAGAAAATGTACCTACCTATTGAGATATCGACCGTACCTAGATACTGCAATATTTAAAACATTGCTTTCAGAACACAGCTACTTTTAAATTTGGTAAACCCAATGATTCTTTTCGCTCTGGAAAAGTTATAAAAATCTTATCACTTACCCACACGGTTTCACTTCAAAAGCAAACAAGAAAACTGAGCAAGCAGAGAATAAGCTTACGAGAAGTTCGTTCTTAGGTCAAAGCTCGGGTTAATACTCAACAAAAAGGTCATTCAATTTTCATTAGTTCTGAAGTGCAAACAAGAAAATATATGCGCAAGTGTGTCGAATCCGTCGGATCATATGAGAATGTTCCATTGTCTTTATATTCAATGCCTTTTGGAAAATTGAAGGATGTAAAGTATTCGAGCCAAGATAAAACCCTACTCGATCAACAGCTGGAAACTTTCACTGCATCTTGTGTTTATTACCGACGGTTCACTGACTTTGTGTTGTTTATACAATATTATGTCTTATGGCACTGTATGCAGAACATGTCTATACGTTCAATTCGCACTTGCGGCCTTAAAAGTCTCTTAATAGTCTTAGTGAGAAAGAAGAAAATACGTTATTTGGCACATGCCACGAGTGCAAAAAACTTGAATTTTTTTTTTCTTAGCTGTACTTTTACAAACTATTTTCTGAGCAAATGCCTCCCCCAATTCCTTCCTTGAAGTCCACCACCAAATAAACAAAATACTGAACAACCGAAAGTAAATTGCTAAGTTATAACAGTCCCAAATCGTCGGACTCTTGAGCCACATCAATAAGCTAAAATGGATATTTTTTTGAACAAGGTCGTTATGAAAACATACCTAACGGCCTAACTGTTTTCCTGCACAGGGGACTGTCGAACTGGATTAAAAGATTTATTTGTTGTGCCGATGGGATTTTGGGATTATGCAGGATTCTCATTTTATGTACTTTAACTGTAGCATTTGTATTATGATATTCGGTTTCTGTGTGATGAGTAAATAGAATGCAGAAAAAAAAAGTAGTACACGATAGTCATATTGCGTGCTATTTCTATCTATAACTATGTCATGCATTAGTTTCTACCGGTATAAATATAGCTATAGAAACTTTAACTACCTCATTCATGCATATTTTATACACACGATAGGCATGTACGAGTACATGTATCTGGCTGCTAAGAATAAACCTCAAAATCTAACGTTAAACGGTCCTCAACACAGTTTACTGGCTATTTGGCCCCAGACACAGCAAGATCTCGTAATGGTGACCCTTCCACGGACCTATCTAGGTAACCGCGGCTTTACCTTGAAGATCGTACGGCAGTAGTATCCAATAATAGACATCTTCTTTCCAAAAAAACTTTCCGAATCACTGCTGTCTACCAAGACTCCCACAGACAGATTACTCATCCACCAAACATAGATAATCACCTCAAATCTGACTCAAACCCGGAGACATTCACACTGTCATGCCTGACGCGTTTCCCCGATTCGTCAGCACATGCTTCAGTGGTTCAGGCGACGGACGATAAGCAAGTGCCCCGGGCTTTGGCACCGTGCCCTCACGGATATAGACGGAGACATAATTACGTCTTATGCCGTCGTATCGCATACTCGCTTTGAACTGATATTTAGTGGTGAGTTGCGCGATTAAGGAGAGGAAGAAGCGTTTAAACAAAAAATATTAAAATGTATAAAACGATAACACCTATAATCATGACATGGTGTAAACATTGTGAGTGTCCTTGACCCAAAAGTAAAAGTGGGTCCGCGTGTTGGATTATGACAACTTACAGTGAGGCAGGCTGTCAGAGGTCGCAGGGACCATAATCCACATGTGTCCCAGCAATGGGAATACCGCTTACTCTGTGATTCGTGGTCAGATTTTCGTTTTTTTTTTTCATTTGATAGATAAAGTCTGCGACCCTGGAATTCCAAGGTCGCAGACTAGATTGTGGATTTTTAATTAGGCGAGAGGACTTATTTTGACGAGTCCTCCCGCCTTGTGAGAGAGAGAGATGAGATAATCGATTATCTCATTTCACAAAAATTAACGTGCTAAAGATTCAGACAACTTGCTCAGAAACACAGACAGAAAGCATCGTATTTCAAAAGTAAAACTATTTGCCAATGGTCAGTGCTTTTTTCTACAAAACCTTTGTTTTAACATTATGGTTAGATCATTTTTGTCCAGGTGTTATGTTGGTAACATGTTCCACATTTGATCTAGATTATATTTGATTTAGTCGGTCTATAACAACAGACGACAATCGACCGCAGTCTTATCCTACCTCAAAGCTATTGTTATCATTTTACTATGTATAAACTGTATACTCAATAAATCGCTGTCGTTTCTTGTTGCCTACATCTGTCAGTTGTCGGAGCAGATTCGTAGACGCTTGCAACACTTGCAGTTAATTAAGGTTGTCTATAACAAATGTTCACTTGCCAATTGTTCTGAAGTCTTGAAGATATTTCTTGTTTTAACCCACAAACGAAACGTTTATTCAAATTATTTGCTCATTTAATTTGCCCTTTACGGCAATTAATCCCCGAGAGACCCTTGAAGCTAATTGTTCACATTAATATTGCAGTCTTTGAAATGAACTAACAATTCATTCTGATTCATTGCTTTCAACACTTTAACGTAATTTGTATGTTTTAGATATAAATATTGCATAACATAACACGCCAGTAAGCTTCGAAGTACCTCCACATTTCGCCAATTTTTAATAGTCAAGTCATCACCGAGCATTGCTCTCGACTCTGTGACTTCTACTGGGAATAACTGATGAAGAAATCCAATAAAACTTTGCCCGACCTGAAACCTAAGGCTCAGCAGTCGTGCTTGCAATCACTAGACTAGGCAGGCAGTCAATATTAGTTAATGAAATTATTCGAAACACAAAGACTCACGAACTGTGCAGGTATAATACTAACACGACTCATCTAATGTATGATATCAAATACACAGTATCAGATAACTTTTGTCCCAATTGTCTTGGTGGACGCGGCCAAATTGGCAGTGAATCACTACCTATCTACCTTTCTCTGAAACAGCGCCCAAAAGTACAGTCAATACCAAAGTGTATTCATCCGAAAAATTGGCATTCCGTCTGACACTATAAGAACGCTTTCAATTGGCGACTGTACGCTGCAGTGACAATTGGCTGCGCTGCACGTTACTGTCGCTCCGTATCAAGCGGTTTCATCACTGGATTCAACTCCTCAATTTTAAAGCATTCAAAGCAAAAAGAGCTCTATTTTACATCCGTTTCTTTATTATGTCTATACAAAGGCAGCATACATAAAACAAATAATTGCTTAACTACTCCTTGTCTTGGTAAATAAAGTATTCATCAAAATTAATGAGGCAGTGACGAGCTCAATTAGTAAAGAGCTAAGGCTAATTCGACGATTAGTATTGTTGCGAGATGTAATGATAAGACGAACAATTTGGCAACTAAGATATTTATTTGCTTGCACCTATTTGGAGACAAACGCGGACATGTTAAATTGACTTGCTCGCATGTGCTGCATGCAAATGATTTGTGCTAATGTATGTTCGAGACACGATTTACTGGCACGAGTCACCACGTTTTCTTTTCGGAAACATTCCAAAAAGACAAGAAAACAAGCTGAATTTTCGGGCGTTAACAAGATTTGGGCGGGCTGGGGTGACGGGTTGATGTCGTAATTCGTTCAGCACTTAATTTATTGGGAAATCAATCTATTGTTACCTTTATTTTTTATTGAAAATAAATATCTCGTGTAGGCAATTAATACGAGTAGTAGATACTCTGAACATATTACTCTATCGTAAGTACTTAAATGCAGCATAGTAGGTATTTCACATCGGCTATTCAACATCATCTTTTACCTTTTGCATCTGAAATAGCTCATTGGACACGTTCACTTGAAACGTGACAAACTTCGTGTGGTTGCATTGCCCCTTTTACCGAATTACTTACCTGTATGAAAGTACAACGTTTATCCAGTTTGATCAAAGTTGAAATCTAGAAATACACTTTCAGACGGAGCCTTCGCAACTATTAAGCTATCCACTTAACCACTTTCAAATAGTACATGACAAAGTCAAATTCCAGTGCATCCAAATCTTTTGAACTATAGCAATATGTTACTAAATAGTTATAAACTGTTTAGTATCAAGATGAAACTGCTATCTATATTAATATTAGAAAGAGATAAAGTTTGTAACTTTGGATGTTGATGGTAATCTTCGGAACGGCTAATCCGGTTCCGAAAATTATTTCACTAAAAGAAAGCTACATTATCTGCGGGCTTCATAGATTATTTTATTGGAAAAGTTTCCGTGGGATAATTTCCGACTATAACGCAAGCTGTGGTAAAAACTAATAGATATAGCAATGGAAAGAGCTTTGTTTGGAGTTTCTTTGCGGGATAAAATCCGGAACAAGGATATTCGGTGAAGGACCAGAGTCACCGCCATAGGTAGTAAAATTTGCAAGTTGAAGTGGAAATGGGCAGGCCACATCGCTCGTAAATCTGATAACTGATGGGGAAGAAAAGTTCTCGAGTGGCGACCACGGAACAAAAGCACCGTAGACAGGCCTCCCACTACCTGGACCTACGACATCGTGAGAGTCGCGGGCAAACGATGTACGCAAGTGGCGAATTATCGTTTTGCTGGGCGGTCTAAGGGGGAGGCCTATATGTTCAGCAGTCTTCCGGCTGACAATAATGTTGATGTTAAATTTCATACACATTTGACTCACATGCATTTTGTTTGATAAAGCTGCTGAAGGCTTTTTCCAATTCTAAGTTAAGAAACAAACAGTAGATAAATAAATAAATCATTGTTGACGTTGATATAATGATCGGCGAACAGATCTTATAAATAATTGCACGCATACGTGCTGAAACATCATCACTTGTGCAACACGCTGTGAATACGCATAGCACGAATTAAGAACATACTGTAGACTACTCGTCGTTCCGCATTCCATTCCAATATTATCCGTCTAAGAATAACAGTGTTATTTGTTTTTAAGGGTCGGTATCACTAACGGTATTATTGAAAATGTAGTAAGTACTATTATATTGTTCTGAATCATCTGCTTTAAATCTACTACCTACTTACAAACACATTTGAACATACTCACGATAGTCGAAACAATAAACAAATGTTCAGTAAAACTGTAACTTTTTAAACTAGGCAGGTATGTAATGTTGCTGTACAGTCTCACTGACATGAGCTTACTGTTTTTCAACAAGATTTTCTCGATAGCCTATTATAGTATTTATCTTTTTAATGACTTAATACCTAACTACAATGCAAACAATGTGTTTTTCATTTATAAGGGATGATCTTATACTAAAATACTCTTTCAAAATTCAAGAAATTACATTTTGGATACCAAAGACAAACACAGATAGTCCAAATCCGGACCAAAAATCATGTTTTCGTGGTACTTGCCTACCAGGTACAGACGCGCACAGAACTAGTAAACAAATGTCATACGCTCGTGACGGCTGCCGCATGATTGACAGCTGTCTGACACATGTTGTCAGAAAAGATAACCCAAACGACATTACTCTACTTAGAGACACATGTCAAACTGCAGAAAGTTTTTCGTCGCTCAATAACACAACCAAAACATTGAAATAATCACGTTTTAGTACTACATAACTACCAGGTATAGTCTAACACAGTTAACAAACGTCATACGCTCGTGATGGCCGCTCACGATTGACAGCCGTCTACCACATGCTGTCAGTGTTAAAAACATTGTAAACGGCAGGTTTTAAAGGCAGATATTTCCACTCTATTAGTTATGTGCTAAATTATTGTTCGGCTGTTTTGTTAATGACGTGGTTTTGTTGTGGCTTCACTGTAAAAAGCCATAGGTAAAACACGCTATTTTATTTCAGTTTTGCTTAGAATCCAGATAATTGTTTAAATACATAATATAGAAAGCGAGAAACTCGTAGTATAGTCGAAAGTAATTCCGAATCACAAATAATGAGAATCTAAAAACCAACTATTTACCTTAATTACCTAGGCAGTTAATGTAAATTAAGTATCGTTTTCTTAAATATTTTCTTCATTTGAAAACGAGCCATATTAAAAATTGAGCTTGCAAATAAATAAAAGCATTTCACTTACAAATTACTCATAGAATTGACTGAAAGAGGGTGGAATTTAACGATACGGCTATCCGACACTGGCTATTTGAATTCAACCCGAGGAATAGCACCAATTCTACTCTTATTTACATACCAAAGACAGTAAACGTAAATTATTGTGTTCAACAACACTGAATTTTTCTAAAAATGCTATAAATAATTCACATTTGTAAAAGCTCGTTAAATTATTACATCTCAAGGAAAATTATTTGCAAAAGTGTGCAGTCTGCTAACTTCCATTGCTAAAGACTGACTGACAAATTAATTGTCTTCCATTCAAAATACGTTTTCCTAAATAGGCACATACAATAAGGGGCCGCGCCGGGATTTGACGCGTCTTCAGACAGATTGATTTATTAGAGTAATTATTGTTGTCACAGGTAACTGAGCCTAATAAAATAAATGGTAAAAATGCTTGTGTCTTGCGGCTTATATGGACTTTATAGACGAAAAAGAGGGGCGTTGGCAAGTATAAATATGATTTTTGGTGGAATTATCATATCAATATCTCTCATGAAAACAAAACCGCCAACGTGTAAGAGCGAACTTTATCAGACCCTTATAAATTGCTCAAAGTTTGAAGCAACAAAAATTCCGGTCATATTTCCAATAAGTTTAGTGACCTACATCTGTGACATGCGGGCAGCCGAGCCCAGACGGGCAGCCCGGGCCGGGCCGGGCATTTGTTACCGTAATGCCCAGGTGTCGGTAAAATTCATACAAAGCGTAATTCGAGAGGTCTGCCTCTATTTTTCTAGTTTTTTTTTTAACACGATTTATTAGAAGAGTGCTAAAAATGCCACAGTGAAATATGAATGTCAGAACCGATATCTTTATTTTGATTGTGGAAAATAATGCGATGATCGAGCGCCCTTAATAGATTTAATAAACCGAGTCTTGGGGATAACTGTTCATAATTGATAACAATACAGGTATTGTTCCATAATGAGGTGGCAATATTTCAATTAACAACTCGGAAATTAAATCTGATTTAATTTAATAAAGGCCTTATTATAATTTTAGGAACAATAACGAATATATCCTTTGTCTCTCCACTTTTTCAATTTCGCAAAATAAATTCGTGAAAACTTATAAAGCTCTTACTGAATGTTTCATTTAGAGGTAATAAAAAGAGTTTTCGTAGTTAATACTGCTGGGAGCTGGGAATAGTACGAAAATTTATAACATACGGGCCGCCTCGCTCCAGGGATCAGGCCATTTACGAGTACCTATGTAGATTCAGTATTTACCTAAGTTGAATTTGTAGTTGGGAAACTGTCAAGTTGTTTTTCTTGCGCTAATGGACATGCTTTTGTTTTTACGAAATGTGGTATTACATGCTTATATGGCGATTTAGGTGGTAAGGTGGATTTCAGTATAATTTAATTTAAATTCCTATTTTACTTTATGCGTGTCTATGGTAATCTACTTTGAACTCGAAATTGGACCACGAGTTAAGCGCGCTCAGAAGCGTCCATCAGGTCCTGGGGGTCTACTCTGTTAGTCTGTCAACGAAATCAAAACTGACTACTGTCATGTTTTAACCATTTTTTTTATTCGTACCGGTAACTAATCTTATATCCGTAAATGATAAAGAGTAATAAACGACGACACGTTGGCAAAGCTACGAGTTTCGTGCTCAGAAAGTAGTCCTCTGTAACGAACAATCGAGATCCTTATTTACACTCTAGACAAAAGTGTATTAAAACGTATTTCAATAACGTGTTTACCTTAAATTCTTAAACACCAATAAAAGCATTTACTATATTTTGCCAAACGAAGAGCTTTTGTCCTACTGTGCAGCAGTTATAGTGCTAATGCGTTGTAAGCTACTGCAATTAATTGTTGCCCTGTTTCGAAAGTGCCTTGAAATTGTAAGCTTTCTCTACTTAATCCCACAATTAGTCTCAGCAAAGGAAATAAAGGTAAGTAATACAGCAATTTTCTCTACAATTTGTAGGTGAACTGAAGCAGCTTATGTAGTAAAGCCTCTTTATGAAGGACTGCCCTTTTTACCCTCATCAAATGAGTCCACCCGCCCAGAGTGCAGCAGAAGGGTCTCACTACAATAGCCCTTTACGTTCCAGGGTCATGGTTACCTATTCAGATAGTCTCGCGTCCCTGGGCCCTTTTTAATCCTTAGATGATGGGACAATTCAATTTGGGAGTTTTATTCATATTTTCTTTAATTTACGTTTTCTGCGATTGTTTTGTTTTTCAAACCCGGTTATTATGTAACATTTTAACACAACACAACATATAATATTATGTAACAAAACAACATTTATTTATTAAAAAAACCTAATATAGAAATTCATTTTTCGCAATTACCTGATGAAAAGCGCACGGTAATCGACTTTTTCACTCACCAAGCCTTTTGACTGGCCCTTCTCAAGTCTATCACAATAGGAAGCTACAATACCTGTTCCAATATTGCAATATAAGGGAAATTCATTATTATTAATGGATAAATTACATTAAAATAATGGTATTTTGTCATCTTTTATGTAACAACGTGTTCGAATCAATTCATGAACGATTCTGTGTATTTTTACTTTGAGTTCAATATAAAATTAATAACAAAAGTATTTCCACGAAGTTGAATGAGTTTTATTGGATATTGTTGTTCTATTATTAACCATGACCGATTGAATTGAGACGGGTGAATTATTCGTTAAAAGAAATAATTTGAAAGTGTTTATTTAAACCCTTCAAGTGTACCTGAATAAATATCTGTGGTTAGTATACTGTAATAGGATCGTTTAAGAAATAAAAATATTACTTTTAAATAAATTATATTTAGAACAAAGACGCGCACTACATTACAACTGTTTTTTCACTTAGAACCTTCTAGACAATTCTACGTTTTCTTTTTAATTTTAAAATTATCTGAACGACTTGATTTGGCCAGTATTTATGAAGACAGGAATAATAATTAATCGGAGTTCGTATATTAGAAATTTTAAACCAATCGGTATTATGAAAATCGGTATTTTGAAATACGTGTTTGTAAATTTCGGAATAAAGTTTTTCGTATTATCGTAGTGTACCCATCTGGATTATAAAGTATGTGGAAGCCTGCTAGGAAGTAATTCAATGTTAGATAAGTGAACGCAATAATATGCAGTCCAACTTTGTTACTGAATAATAATAAAGTTGGACTGCATATTAGTCAGCAAGCCACGGTGGATTTACGTAATAAAACAAAATAACCGAGTCCAGTAGCCCTAGCATAACTTTTCAGGTTTTTGTGGCATAAAGTACCTAAATGGGATCTTTGTTGACTTTTATTTGATGGAAAAATTAATTCCTCGTTCGTACACTAGAGGCGGTTTTTCAATTTTCCATACAATAAACGCAGTCATTACTTCAAGTACGCTGTAAATAAAGTACAAAAATATTGTGAGAAGGCCTCTGTTTGAATTTATCATCAAATATGACGAAGTTCTGCTTTGCTACTAAACTTTTAGGTTATCTAAGTGAGACGAAAACACGATTAAAGTGTAGTTAACTGTCTCTTCATCTCTGAACCCTAAGTTATGGAACGGCCTAACTCTCTGGTTTGAACTAACACCAAAGAGTTTTCCTTTCTGTCCAGTCGTGTGCCGTCGCGCTATTGCTGAGTTTAAACTACTAACTATCTTAACTACTGTACTAGGTTGCTCGGAATCTCTGTATTTATTGTCGTTTAGGTTATCTCTAAGCGTAATCCAGTAATGTGAACATACTAAACATTATTTGTGGTATTCAGAATACTTTGTCTTATTATTATAAATGTGTCGGTTCTAAATAATAGTTTGACTCAGTACTGATTTAAATAGACAGTTATGTTTTATAACTAAAGTCTTTCTTTTTTCATTTTTATCATTCTCTTATTTTAGAAGTTACAGGGGGGGGGGCACACATTTTACCACTTTGGAAGTGTCTCTCGCGCAAACTGTTCGGTTTAGAAAATATGATATTAGTAACCTCAATATCATTTTTAACGACTTATCTATAGATACCCCACACCTATGGATTAGATGTTTTTTTTTTTAAATTTTCAATTCTAAGTATGGGGAACCCCCAATATTTTTTTTATTTTTGAGTGGACATCCTAATGCGGTTCACATAATACATCTACTTACCAAGTTTCTGTGACATACGGACGGACAGACAGACAGACAGACATGACGAATCTATGAGGGTTCCTTTTTTTGCCATTTGGCTACGGAACCCTAAAAAAATGTTTACTTATATATTGTATCGTAAACATTACACATAACTGTCGCAGCGTATTTTAAATGCAATACGCTGCGGCAGTTATGTCCGCTTAGCTGTTGTTAAATAGAAAAGTCTGTTCAGTTCATTTATTCCGTCCTTTGTTGATGCTACTAAGAAACTTTTATAAAGTATAATATTTTTAACAAACTTTAAAAAAGGAAGAAGTTATCTTTCCGTTTTTGCTGAAGACTCAAATCATAGCCAACCAATCATCCATCTTGTATAGTATTTTGACACTAAACTTTTAGAATGAATGATACTCGTATATTTTATGAAACTTTGTAAAGAAACATTTACACACTCTTTGAATTGAATATTTTGCTTGAACTAAGTTGTTTTCTTTTAATGCTTGCAAAGAAAGCGACTCCATCTGCCAATATTCCCACGGAAAAGGTAAATTGCAGCGAAAAAGCTTAATTGAAAAGGTACAGGCACCTGTATTAATTGGGTACCCGTCACTTTCATCGAGATGTCTAAAAGAGGAAGCAAACATCTAAAAATATTTTTAATGCAAAATTCTTTTTACCCGACTACGGCAAAGTCAAAAGGAGGGTTATGATTTCGACCGGTATGTATGTTTGTATGTATGTATGTTTGTATGTATGTATGTTTGTATGTATGTATGTATATTTGTTTGTTCCCTCATAACTTCTAAACTACTTATCATTACATGACAAATGATGTCTTGTTAGAAGCGTCTCAGTTGTCCGCTGGTTAAAGGGTAAGTGACGTGTCACCAAATCCAATATGGCGCACTCTAGGGGATGAGAAGTCGTTACCGAAAAAAAATATATTTTCGCACAGTATCGACATGGGTATCAAATTAAAGGGCTTGATGAGCACATTTGAAATATATATACATTATATAGCTTTTACTAGCTAATTCTCTGTTTCTAACAGTGTCAACATGGGTATCCAATGATAAATCTTAAATTCACAACTCAGAAACTACACATGTAACCTAAATTACTTACTTCAAATAATAAAACCCCAAAATTGTGTAAATAAAAAATAGGCGGAATTCTTTCGTAGTCGGGTTTTAGTTATTTTTAACTTATTTTTTAATAAAGCAGCTAAATTTCTAGAAGTGGCACTTTGTGAATTTATATCGCTGTACCTGTTACTACCATCATCCAGTTTTGATTGTCCATTGTCCATGCTTATTTCAATCTGTGTTTTCTAGAAATTCCTGAAAAATGCACTTAAGTATAGGTTCCACCAAATTACAGATTAAAAATATCTAAGCATACCTTTTTAACTTATTAAGACGTTTAATAATACGGATATCAGAATACTTATATTTTTTAACAACACCGAGAAGTATACTAATTCTTGTATCGCCTACTTTACAAAGGCATCCGCTAAACAGGCAAACGGCTCGGTAAAGAAATTAAATACAACTAAACTTCGGTACACCACAACTTAAATATTTACGAGTAAACTTTAAGCAAACATAACATAACGACTGTTATATTTACACAAGCTCATGTAGAAAACCGTTTCCATTATAATCTTATCAGTTTTATTTATTACTGTTTTTATATTATCGTGATAACACCCGGTAGGTATAGCCACTTAAACACCACTTGTTTATCGATGTTCACCTATTATCTGTATCAGCTGCTACCTATTTGTAAATGTAAGTTTGTGTAAATGATAAAATCTGAATCACCGATTTGAGTATTTGTTTTATTTAACTTCGTTGTAAACATGATTCGTTTTGTGATAATGGGGATGCGCTGCTGCATATTTATTTTATTTTCGTTTATACTATACCTACATTTACGTATTGTGTTATCAGAAATAAGTAATTAATGCTATAATTTACCTATCAAATAGATGCTCATTATATTTTATGTTGTAATTAATGTTATAATGAACGGTTAGTAGTATGAGCAGCAGGTTTTAAAGTTCCTCAATTATCCACCGAAAATGGAGAAGGGAAAACGGGAGGCATCAGATAGGCGCTGGGTTCCTACCCAACAATTTTCTAGTCTGATTTTTCTACTTTCATCTCGTAATGCATCTTTTATCTAGTCTTCTTCATTTAAGTGCTCCATAGATGCCGCTTACTGGGTTATTTATATTGTCACTACAGGTGGGTGATATTTCTGCCGAATATAATCGTCATAACACAGGAATTAGGTGTCTTCGTCAAACAGGTAGTTTTGTGGTTCATTTTGAAACACAAAACTACTAAAATATTAGCAGAACCAAACTGCAATTTAACTAATAATTTGCCTGAACGTTAAACCGCACGGGTCAAATGTTAAAAGGGAATAAGAGGAGAACCGGTTTTTATGTTTAAAAGGATCCCAACAATATGGCATTGTTGTACCTGCTCTTTGAAGATTTTAATAACATGAATAAGTAATGGGCCCTTTAATTAGGGATTAATGAACTTTTTGTCGGCGCAAAATTACGTCCATTGCGAGCATTTTATCTCTTTTGTTTTACAGTCTGTAAATTTCTTATTCATTAGACTCCCAATTATTAAAAAAAATATGACTGAAGATATATTAAGTATTCGTATATTTTTAATGGCATAATTGGAAAAGACTTTTTTTTTTCATGATAATTTCTTGCCAATCTTGGATTTGCAGTATTCATAACTATGAAATCCTTAATTGTATGTTTGACAAATAAATGATTCTGATCAAGAACTTTAAAAAAGATCAAATATCTCTTTGTATTTTAAAATGCATGGTTGATAATTATCTTTTTGAACATTTCTATAAACATTTACGTCTGCATTTATTGTGTAGTGGAGTATAACGCAGATACTTCACGGACATGAAACAAAAGCGATTTAGAATAATCCCTAATGCTTCCTCATTTCATCGTCATTTTTCTTCCAATTCTTTCGCTGTTAAAAGCCTTTTTTGTGTGCAAACATCAAAAAACGAGATACTATTTTATATTGTTCGATAAAGTAAATATTTACCTACAATAAGGTACACAAAGTTATGAGTAATTTATTTTAAGTAATATAGCGAGGCGTTTTTTGGATTAATATTAAAAAACTCTTTTGAAAAAAATTACACATTCTCTTTAAATTATTAACATAAAAAAAATTTCAAAGCGTTCCACACGAGAAATTTCAATATTATTACAGTACTTTAAATTCTGCGAAATCAATAACCAACGCCCATCTCTATTTTAGCTATTCAGACCACGTTAAATCTGTATTCTCGCTGGTGTGTGAAAGGACTTGAGCCTTCCATACAATAGTGGACGGAAATAAACGCTACGACGCAAAATTACTCGTGTGAAAGTCTCTATTAATATCTAACATGAATTTTAATAAAGTTGCGCAGTAAAACATCGCCTTTGGTTCCAAGAAGGAGAAAGTTCATGTTTCAGTTGTTTGATCCAGTTACGGGTATAAAGTTCAAAGAACCTTACGAGAGGCAAACACACTCTGTTTCATACTTTAAAATAAAAAGAAAATTATGAAAGCTTCTCTTCAGTAGCAGGTTTTATGAAAGTGAGGGAAAGCATAAATAATGTACAAAGCTCGTCAGACTTACTTAAAATTACTCCTTTATCTATTATTTTTTTACTTTACCTCACACACCTTTAAAATAAGATTTAGATACTGATCATTTTTTTTTGGTTAAAGATAGACGAAAGTACCTATCAAAACCTTAACAACTAGTCATAATTTATGATGTTACAGTAAATAAGTAGAAAGGCATTTTTTTATCGTGATATAATCATCAAATGAGTCCTCCCAGTGCGGGACGGGAGAGACTGCCAGACTCTTACTGACTCCTAAGACAGTTCCCAGACCCCTGCTAGCATTGGCCCTCTAAGGGGACGTTCCTTAGAGGGACAAAATAGATTAAATAGGCGTATTTGATTTTAAAACAAAACAATTTTTTTATGAAAATCAATACTTTTTTCTAATTAGTCTTAATATTTAAAATGTGATATAAACACATTTTTGAACGTTGGAACATAAATAAATTTACATAAGTAAAGTTGTCGGTAGCATGGTCAACAAAAGAGATATGTACCCAGCAAGATTTAAATGGTTTCTTGTATACAATGTACGTGATGTATTATGCTGTATCATGTACCTTTTGGTTGGATGCTATATACGGCCAAAAGAGCAACATAACATTGGAAAACCATTTATAATTTGCTGTCTGGTTATTATTTGTTTTATTAAATTATTTGTGTAGGTTTCTTCATTCATGTAAATACCCAACTAACTAAATAAAATGCAAACACGCATTAATTCCTTCATTTGGCAACTCTCGCCAAATAATTAATTTTAATTAAGTGGCACTGTTCCTCATCCCACATTTAACGTGGTCCCTGACCTTGGGAGCCTGTTGTGTAATCCTGAAATATTAATGAAATGATCGCCTTTTTTACTATTAAAAGATATTGAAAAAAATGTGGCATGTAGTGTTTTGTTTGTAGCGTTAGGTACAAGGCGCTGAATAAAAAAAATACTATATTTTTTTATATTTACTGTAATATCTTCTTCATTATCTTCCTGCCCTTATCCCATTTTACTTGAGTTCGGTGCAACACGTCTTCTTCTTCTATGTTCCCCCTATCAGACGTCACAGTATCATTTGCTCCTTTTTCTTTTATATCATTCCTTAGACAATCCATCCATCTTTTCTTTAGCCTATCTTTCTCTCCATCCACCAAAATTCATACTCATACACTGAAATATGTATACCATGTCAAAAAGTTGACATTTTTAATAATGCCAAGCTTTTCGCGAATTCTCGATGTGATGCAAATAAATTTCTTGTATAACGTAATGTCTTCCTCGTGTAACGGCTTTTATATCCATTAACATACAAAATTGACAGAGAAACATAAGCCAAATAGAAAAGCAACAAGTACATGTTAAATGTAATCGTGTTTCCGGAAGTCTTTTCAAATGTATTGGGATAATATTTTCACGAAATCGTTTCCTTGTCTCTCGCATTCCGCCTGAGGTATATAACTGTTATATTTTTTTAGCATTAATATAGAAAGAATAAAATAAATCGTCGACCCGAGACGCAAGAATGATGTTTTAACTGTAAGTTGTCTATTACTTACTTCGACAGTACATATACTATAATTGGAACGATTCAGAGATGATTAGCATGGCTCCTGCGCAAGGATGACACGCAAAAACGTGAAGCGTTCCACAATTTTGGTCGCGGGACTCACGACTTACCGTGTCCCCGGTACGTAAAGGGCTATTGAAGGACACCGTGGATTTTAGTCAGTACGAGTCTGACAGTCCCTCCCGCTCTGCCCTGGGTGGGAGGACTCACGTGTTGATTTACCACGTAAAAAAAAAATTACTTATTTTTTGTTCGGCGCATAATGCCAATGTTTAGACTGGTGTAGGTACGGAAAAACGTTTGCTCAGAGTTCGAACTAAATATCCTATTGCAGCACACGTTAGCGTAGATCGTGCGTGATCTAAATTTCAAAATATGTTATCGTATTCCAAAACATTTTTGGGTATTACTAGATATTATTTAGATAGGAAATATTTTATCGAAATTCACTTAGAAATTCAGAACCCCATAAGTTACAATTCATAAAAGTGACAGAACCAAGTCTTACAGCTTCCCTAGGCGTAACATCCTCCGGGGTCGCGGGACCAAGGGATTACCGTGACCCCGGTACGTAAAGGGCTATTGAAGGACACCGTGGATTTTAGTCAGTACAAGTCTGACAGTCCCTCCCGCCCTGCCCTGGGTGGGAGGACTCATTTGATGATTTTACCACGATAAAAAAAAAGGTGTAACATCCTGAAATGGACAACAAAAATATAATCATGACAAATAATGATATACTGCTAGTATATAATAATAAACCACATTATTAATGATCTCAATATTAACAAGTATCTTCCTACAAATGCCACCTAAACATACGTACAATCTAAAAAAAGATAAAAGTATGTAAAGGTCATCCCACACAATCTTCACCTTTACACTACAAAGAAAAAGAACTTAACACACCAAAGAAAAACGATCTGAAAAGAAAATAAATGCGATCTGCTATCCTAGTTCCCAAGTTGTTACAGTAACGTCTGCTTCAAGAATTACCCGTGTGAGAAGACCTCATTATACTCTCGGCTGTAAATCTTAGTTTATCACGACGTGATTATCTAGAGAATCTTGCAGCCGAGCTGACTTATTGTGTTTGTAAATAACTTATTTCACTACATATACTTTTATAAGGACTAAGCAGGTACGCGTTACCTTAGTTTTCATCATGTTTTCCATGGGTTTTAAAAAGTTTCCTGGATTTCCATACCTGACCAGATGATATAATCTATCGTTCATTCGTGAACTTGTATTCCGATTACACGTAAAAATATTCTATCAGATCTGTCTATAAATATGTTTATTTTCTTTTTCAGGTAAGTCACAGATAGCGGTAATTAATCTTCAGCGCTACATGATCAATTACTGCATATGGCGTGAGGGGGCGCTTCATTGAGGTAAGCTCACAATTTTCGGAATGTCTCATAAATCATGATTATGTTCTAAGCCTACATTGTGCTGTGAAGAATCGATGGTAACGTCAATTAAAGTTCCGAAGAAGACGACGGTGTTTATCTGCTACTTATTGCGTTTGAATCTGAATTTTACGGTTTATTACCGTAATAAAACATACAGCAAATCGAATTCCAATAAAGGCTCAATTTCTTGACGATTTTAAGGCATACTTTACATGTCACCAAATGACTTTTGTGTCATGTTCTAGAGCTTTATTCATCATCTATTGGTTTGTTCCAAACTAACTCAATTTGCCGCTGAATTAAATAAGCTTTAAAATGAAACGGTTTTTGCTCTCTGAAAATCAGACCCAATGAACCGGCACGCTGAAAAATGATAATGGTTTAGAGATTCGCGCCGCACAGAAAAAAAATTTACTTCGAATGCTTTGTTTTTGTACACTCCCAACCAACATGTAATTTTTTTGCGTAACGTATCGAAAAGAAAACCTTGTTTGAGCTGTTGTTACGAAAAAATCTTAAGTATAGTAAATACTAGTGAAATTGCTATTGGCCCATTTCCTTTACGTACAAATACGATGATAAAAGTTGGTCTCATTTATGAGATTATTTCATTTCATATGCGCCTGTGTTCAACGAAAATTGCTCGTAAATTCCAGACGTTAACCCCAAGATTGTGCTAATTAGTTAGCAAAGCTCTATCTTCGTATATAATTGTCTTATTAATGAGCTTGTCATGTTTTTAGTCGCAGAAACGTTCCAAATTATATACGAAAATGTATTTGACCTTGTACTCTTTTCTTAGTCTTTCTTGTTATTTGTTTACTCCTATGATTATTGCCAGGCTGACCTTTTCATAAATTTATTTGAGATTATCTTATTTGGTTGAATTTTCTCTCTGGTAATGACACCGTTGGGCTTGATTGTACATAACAAAAACATTATGACGTACTAACTTCATATAACGGTCCATATACAGTCTTATTTTTCTTGATGTAGTTTTTCTCCATTATCAACGTTAAAAACAACAACGTAATGGAGGCCATACACGTTAGGGTTTGTATGATGGTTTTAACTTTGCATGCATACAGACAAGCCCTATCGTGTATGTATTAAAACTGTACTGTTAACCCATGCATCGGTTATGCGAGAAGTCAACCATCATGCAAAACCCTAACGTGTACCTCTATAAGTAAATTACACATCAGAAAAGCTTGGTTGCTTTAAAAATACGAACAAAGAAAGCTACTTTTACATTTTCAAATGCAGCGAAAGAGCAAACAAAACTTTTCAGGTTTCCAAGAGCGAAGCAAATATGTAGTAATTTTATCATTCATGTAAAGAATAACTACGTAGAAGACTGACTAAAAAATAAATGTTTTTACATTTCGCTTTAATGCGATTTATGTTTCTAAAGCGTAACATGTTTCAAATGCAGGTTTGAGTGACGCCACGCTTGAATATGTAAACATACGAGTATATTCTAGTGTATTTGATATTTTACAATACGTTGTTTGTATGCTAAAATATTGCGATATCGTTGATTAAATTTTCGTGGAAATGTACATGAACAAATTGCAGCTACCATTTTGAACTTGTAACAAATGGCATTGCCCTGAAATGTACTTTATTCAGCATTCGGTTTTGCCGCCGCGCGGTATTCGAAAATTATCCCATGGGAACGTAATACCGGTATTATAAAAGGTAGCCTAAGTATTATTTCAGACTGTAATCTATCTTCATCCAAATTCGTTAAACCCTTCTGGCGTGATTGAGTAACAAACATTTATCCATCTTTCCCTCCAAACTATCGCATTTATTATTTATATTATAAAGACTAGCACTTTGCCCGCGACTTCGTCCGCGTGGGTTACGTACTTTCCTAATTCCCCCTTTTCACCCCCTTAAAGGTTAAATTTCCAAAAACCCCTTCTTAGTGCTCCCCTACATTATAATAGGAAGCCGTGTGCAAAATTTCACATTCCTAGCCCCAGTAGTTTCGGTTGTACGTTGATATGTCAGTCAGTCAGTTCTCCTTTTATATATATAGATTTCACATTACCATCAAAGTACCAACACATTTTAGGGTTTTAAAATCATTCAATGAGTCCTGCCCTGTGTGGAGAGAAAAGGACTATCAGACTCTTACTGACTAAAAACCACCCTATTCCTTGACATGACTTTTGCGTTCAGGGTCGCGGTATCCCTGCTTAAATAAGCCCGCGCATCCAAGTACCTACTGCGATCATCATTTCGCTGGTTAATTTTGATTGTTCTAGCAATGTTACCTCAATGAATTATTACGTTTTGGGAAGGCCCATGTCCATGCCCTTTTTGGACTTAGCAAATGTGTCAACAACAAACAAGAATGGGCAGAACCATGTTTTAAATTAACATTTTGACAGTTAGTTAGCTCGCGTGCTCCTTTTCATTGTTGTAATGTTTTTGACTCCTTAATTGTTTTGAGGAGGAAAAATCCAATCTTAAATGGGTTGTTGTATGTTGGAGCGTCGCAACAGAAAATTGAGGAAAATCAGTAAAAATTTCCAGAGTATACAGGTTGAATTTTTCAGCCGTATATATCATTACTTCACAGAATTTGATCCTTATTAGCGACACTTTCAAATGGTATAACAATACAGGCTGTGATTTATTTCCTAAATCAGCTGGTTCGATTCCTGGCCAGGATTATCCATTCTTCTAAAATCCAACGATGCAGTTGTGGTTTTCATCAAAATCGGCCTCGAGACTCCTTTTAACGTTTTTCGATACTCCTCATAGTTTCGGATATGGCCATCCACTCCCAGTTGAAAAATTCACCCTGTATATTGCACCTTCTGGAAATCCAGTTTCAGTTCTCTTTGAATATTCTGCCACCGTATTTGTAAAGCGCTCTATTACCTTGAAGCCCCTCTATTGTGAACCAGTACTATCTGTATTTTGTGTGGATTTCCATGTGCCATAAATTCACTCAATGTCTATACGTTATTCACAAATACAGGATCGAACATAACGTAGTCGTACATGTATGTTAAACAACCACCAATAACTCAAGGGTAGAAGTTTTACATAGAAAAGTCAAGAAAGTTTGTATATTTTCAAAACGTACCTATTGTTTGTTTGGGACATAAGATATTAAAGTAGTTTAAGGTGCTCGTTCACCAGAAGCATTCCTTGTACTTTAAAGTTGCACATTCGACTTTGAGCTTCGACTTTGACCGACGAGCAAATTGTAATGGAACGAATGCGGCCCGTCGCTGCCGGACACATTGTCTTACATATTGTAACATTACAAGGTGCGCATTGTAATGCTCGATTTTCCTCCCTCACTGATGAAGATGCACCTGAAGACATCTTTTTTTTTATAACGTGGTAAAATCATCAAATGAGTCCTCCCACCCAGGGTAGAGCGGGAGGGACTTTCAAACTCGTACTGACTAAAATCCACGGTGTTTTTTTTTTTTTTGTGTATGGCATCTCGCAGGTCAACCTAGAAGAGGTTGTGAGCTGCTTAACCGGACTTTTCTGTAGAGATGCCTTAAATTACTTTAAGGCCTCCAGCCAGAGCTTACAAACTAAATAAAAACTACAAACTAAGTGACCGCACGCTAAGGGCACCCCCTGTGGGGTTCGGACCTCGGCTTAGGGCGTCACTGAGAGAGGACAGCAAGGGACAGGCTGGATCACAATGGTTCATTATTTAGGGACTGATTTTTAACTCTACGGCTCAGCATCGCGGGCTGGCTCTTGCGAGGGACGGGGAGGGCAATGATTCGGACGTCGCGACGGTCGTCCTCGGCGGCGAGGACGGAATGACGGGATCGATCTGTGTTTGTGTTTACGAAGTGTACTGGTTTCCCTACTGCTCTCCTGGAGGAGAGTGATGGGGTCATCGGGGGTGACAAGAGTATGCCTTGGTCGGCGAATTTTGCTGATACGAGACGGTTCGTATCGAGCGGCCGCTGCGACTAGGGGATTGGGGTGCCTGATGGCAGAGTCAAAGAAACGCTTGGAAAGGCGTTTCATGAATTGGAGAATGGTGGGGATTTTAAGGTCGAGGTGGAGGCTATCGTTGCGGACATAGAACGGGGCTCCCGTGACTTTCCTAAGATAACGGTTTTGAAGGACCTGCATTTTATAAAGGTGGCGGGGATTGGAGTGCGCGAATATGACACCGGCATATGTCATGATGGGGCGGATTACAGCGGTATAGAGGCGAATTTTGCATTTAAGCGATAATTTGCTTCTCGCTGTAATCATGAAGTGGAGCCTGCTTACGGCAAAGGCAGCCCGATTACGGGCTGCTTTTATGTGGGCGCGGAAGGACAGGTTACTGTCGAGGATAACGCCTAAGTACTTGGCTTGCTTCTCCCAAGGGATAGGCTTACCGTACATGGTTAACGGACTGAGGGGGCGGAGGGGAAGTCTTTTGAGCGGCGACCTAAAGAGGACCGCCTGACTTTTATCAGGGTTAACCTCAATTCTCCATTTCCTAAACCAGTCGCCGAGGGCGTTGGCTGCGGATTGGAGGGTTTGGGCTATAGCGGTTGGACTTTGGCCAGTGTAATACATGGCCGTGTCGTCCGCGAAGAGAGCTAACTGAGCCTTTTTGCTCTTGGGAATATCGCTAGTGAACAGCGTGAATAGGAGGGGCGAGAGGACTGAGCCTTGAGGGACACCGGCTCGGATAGGGTGAGGGAAATCCACGGTGTCCTTCAATAGCCCTTTAAGAACCGGGGTCACGGTAAATCATAAGTCCCGCGACCCCGAACCTGAAGACATCTTGGAAACAAATACACCGAATATGTGATCATAGTATTCCATACAGGTGTTTTCTTATTTATTTCAGGTAGTAGGTCAGTATTAACAACCTTGTAGAGTTGTAAAGAAAAAGGAAAACATGTTCTTTGCAAAGAAATACGACGGCCACACGGCCATTGATCACAGCATGTTGACAATTTCAGACCATTAATTCCAGTTTCCTTGCGGCTATCGAATAAGGCCGTATGACATTTTTTCTGGGGATTGCAGCAGTATTTTCCTCATTAAAAAGGAAAAAGGAAATACCTTGTAGGTGTGTTATGTTTCTTGAAACTTTCTTTATATAGGGATGTTTTATACCTAAGGTCACTTTTAGGCTGCGATTCCACTGAGGCGGAACGGAGCAGAATGGAGACGAACTGTGCCCCGCGATTCACCAATCACATACTTTAAATGCACATTTCTTCTCTACTCAAGCCATTTGATTGGTGAATCACGGCACAGCTCGACTCTGCTCCACCTCAGTGGAACCGTAGCCTTAACGTTGATATTTTATTATAACCACTAGCAGTTCCCCGGGATATCACGAGCTGCTCGGATGTTATTGTTCGTGTGCTGTTATATTATTATAGGCTGCAGCCTTCCTCGATATCTATCCAACACAAAAATATTGTTTCAATTCGTACCAGATATTCTTGTGATTAGCGTTTTCAACCAAACAAACTCAGGAGCCTATTTAATAAAAAAAAAACAATCAAATCATTCCTCTTTATAATGAAGTAGAGATTACAGATAGTATGATAGAAAGTATTCTCATAAAAAAGACCTTCCCATTGTCGTTCCAAAGCATATAATATAAAAAAAAAATACTCCATTATAATTTAATACTTACTGGTCGACTGATGTTTCACCAAATACGTACTTGACTAAATACTCTCTGAACTCCTTAAGTACATACCAAGCCATTTGGCTTAAAATAGGCATTAAAGCGCTTAATGCTTGTTGGTAAGTGACAACTTTAGAATATGACAGTTGTTTCGTCATTTGCGTGTTTAGTATCCACATAAAGGTTCACAGACGTAGTGGTGTATCAGGGTATGTCCCTAGTTGGCAAACTGTGTTTCAGTTTTGCGCTCACTATACGCAGTTTGCATCGTTACGTGCGCCGACTGTCTCAGTTAGTGACCGACTCACAGCAAAACCGGTTCCAGTCGCTGGCGACAAACTGATATGAGTTAGCCGCTTATTTAGGTTGACCGTGTGAACAGTTTGCGGCAAACGGACTCACTACGCCCGACGAACAACCATATCGCCGGCCACCGCGACTGAAATCGGTTTTGCTGTGAGTCTGCCACTAACTGAGACAGTCGGCGCAAGTAGCGCTGCAAACTGCGTATAGTGAGCGCAAAACTAGCAAACTATGAACACTCCATTTCAAATATATGGAAGGGCGTACTAAACCGATAACCGCAGCAAACTCAGTCGGCTGCTAAAAGTTTGCCTACTGGGGTAAGTTAATGCTGTGGGCGTCTTAAGGCTGTGTAGCCTTAAGCCGCCCACATCATTTACTTACGAAAAAAACTGGCAAAATGATGAAGGGTTTCCAAATTCACAGAAAATGGTATCAGATGATAAGTTCAAAATCCCTTTGATTTCACTCTGAACTTGACCCCGTGTAATTTTACAGACGACTAGCAACCGGCCTCGACTTCGAACGGGTAACAAACAGTACGAAAATAAATAATATGATAATAAATATATATCCCATGTTATTTACTGACACCATTCATTTAAAAATAATGTATCTTTTTAAAGGTGAAATAATAAAAGAATATGGTAAAGTTGTTTTTGAGTTTATCTATCACAGAAAACGTACAGAAAATATTTTTCTTTTAATAATATAAGTTTAAATATACCTACTTTGTAAAGAGTAAACATATTTGTTGCTCCACGGTTAAACAAATGTTTTTTTTTGCGTTAATCCCCATTATTATAATACGGATTATATCGATAGTATAATGAGGATATGCAGAAACTATCGAACGCTAAGTACCTGTTATGATTCTTTTTTGCTCCGGCCTGGGTAGATAATCTTGTTCATATATCCGCAAGATATTTAGACTTTAATCAAATTATCTATAACCAGTCCAATTAAAACTTTAAACCTACTGAAATCGGAAATTTCCTCAGAAATCGTTAGGAAAATACTTACGCACCAACGGCACTACAACCATGCAGCTAAGGCTTGTTGCACACTACACGCCTACCCAATGATTTATGTATGCATGTGTACTTGGAACCGTACATATTCCTGTGTGCGTTCACATGGACAGAGTACACTGCTCACTGACTCTGACAAGCATCCCTTATTCAATGTCTCTATCAAAGTGAATATTTCAGTGATCTTGGTGCCTATATTTAGTTCAGGATCTCTGACCATTTTGTCACGTTTCTCTTTACGGCTGGGTCCTTAGATGATGGATGAGATAAGGATCGGCTCGAGGGTAATGTAAAAAATGTTTGGGGTTTTCCTAAATGCTTCGGTGTTATAATTCAAAAAGTCAGTCACCTTAGGGTCCAAAGCTCTTTGAAAGTTGTACAAGGGGCTGTGGTAAACTAGTTGTAATTACTGAAAGAACTATGAATTTATACACTGCAGTTATACAAAAGTTTGGAGATTTATTTTTCATCACTGAGATTTGTTTTGACCTGTCTCATTATAAGGCACCCTAAAGCCTTTGTCAAACAAACAGGCGTGATGAATGCGAAGCGTGACGTTTTTATTTTTAATGTATGGAATTGTTTGAATCCAATCACATAGAAAAGCGAAAGCGATCCGATAGCGTGACAGAACTATCGGACTGGCATCTCGCTTCGGTTCGGTATCGCTTCAGAAACGCTTCGCTTTCGCCTGTCTGTTTGACAAAGGCATAAATCCATCACCTAGAACCTCCCAACGAATAAAAGTATAACCTACTTTTAAAAAAAATACCAATAAGTTATATCTTAGTGAAAAGTTAAGCTAATTTGAACGAACTTTTCTTCCCCGTGTAAAATGGCTACATGTATGTTTTAATAATAAATTCACTGTTCATTAACTTGCCAAGTAACGTTGTTTATAATTCAGAGTACTTCATAAGCGAACAGTTTGTGAATATTACCTAATTCCTATCAAGGGTTACATCATACATTATTAAACAGGCCGTAAGTTAAACATAAATTATCGATTATCTGATAAGTGTCCCTGGAACGTAAAGAGCTATTGAAGAACACCGTGGGTTTTAGCCAGTACGTTTTTACCACAAAAAAATACCTAAAAATATAAATTAAGGATTTTCGAAATAAATTAATTAATAAATAAACACATATTGATGCTAATATTAATCTACACTTCTACACTAATATTATAAAAAGGAAAGATATGTATTTTTGTGTGTGTTGTGTACGTTTGTAATAAATAAACTCCAAATCGAATGTACCGATTTAAAAAAAAATGACCCTTAGAAAGCTACATTCACCCTGAGTAACATAGGCTGCCCATGCGAAGCCGGGACGAGCGGGTAAAATAAAAAAAAAATTAAATTCAGCAATGAATAAAACAAAGTTAAAACTGCCTGTATAGGTAGATATCCCGGGTCGCCGAAATGTCTAAGCTGGTTACCGTGGTCCTTGAATGCAAAAGGCATTTGAAGGAACAGGGTAAATTTATTCTCCCTTCGAGCACACCCAGGGACTAATTTGATGACTTTACCACTCCAAAAAATTGGTAGATATCTCATTTATCATACTATTGTGAATAAAAATACAAATGCTCAAAAGAAAATCTATTCAGTATTCACTCAACATAGCCGCCCAATTTGATAAACTTTGAGAGAAGAACATCTTTTGACGGATATGGACCAAACGAATAAAAAACCAATAAGAAACCCTTTCTAGTAAATATTAAAGTCGATAACTTATTACTGTGGTACTAAGAGCGAATAATTCCTATTTATGTCAATCAACATGAGAATGATATAAAAGAAAAACGTCTAAATCTACTTTCATTTAAAAAAGTGGAACATGAAAATTGCAACGGTCATGAGACATGTGGCAAGTGATTGGATTACTTTCAGCTGATGAAGTGGCGTTGATTAATAACGTATCAATATACATTTTAAATTTCAATTTAATTAATGGAAACTTCAAGTTTTCTCAATAATTCTGATATATTCTGATTAATTGTGCCGAGACTCTTTGCTACACAAATGCATCGTCTGCTCATATTTTAATGAAGAAAAGTAAATTGAAAGTTCTGTGGCTGACTTGCTTAGACATTGAGTTCGTTTGATTGAGTGAGACCTTTCAAAGACGTCGAATGCTGGATGCAAACAAATCCAGTCCTTTAATTTTAATCAAAACAATGAAAACGAAGCTAGTCCAGTTCAATTTACCCTTGTAACATCCAAATTTTTGTTATCCTTTGAG
This sequence comes from Agrotis puta, assembly GCA_943136025.2. Classification (NCBI taxonomy): domain Eukaryota; kingdom Metazoa; phylum Arthropoda; class Insecta; order Lepidoptera; family Noctuidae; genus Agrotis; species Agrotis puta. The sequence goes on from OW964168.2 coordinate 6,703,111, forward strand.
TCCAATCCTAAAGTTCTTGGGATCAAGATAATCAAGAGTTGTTGCTTCTGATTGACAGTTAATTTTAGCAGCGACAATAACACAAATGGTGCCGTTTTATTGCCAAAAAATAAAAATCTCGCGGATCCGAAGAGTGGTGTGCTGGTGTGTCGGAGCACTCGATTAAAAATAGATCAACTCAAGTTTAATTTAACTGAGTGATACTTATCGAAGATAATTCATGGGATTTAAATCGTTATCGCTCAAAGTGCATAGTGGTGGCGCGGCGATAAGCGCAGGGCGCGCGAAGCGATGGTGGATGTGCTGCGGCGGCGGCGGCAGTCACAGTCGGTTGGCACGCGCGGCCACACGCGCCTTCCGCCGCGGGCCCACGCCCCCGCACCCCCCCGCTCCGCGTCGCTCACAGGTAAACAAACAGTGGACATCCTCAACACACTACATACCTAGTACATCCCGAAACCCCTCCATCCCAATCCCAGTTTTAGTGCTCGAACTTTGTCACCACGAAAATAAATAACATCTTATTTATTTTAAGTGCTGCAGGTTTGGATTGTTAACAAAAATTTTCAGTGCTTTGTTTTCAATGATTTATTTTTGTAGTGCCAACTGATGTGAATGACATAATCGACATCTACAAATAATTCAGAAGACGGCTCACCTTTAGTGAGTTCCAATGGTTTGTTCTGTAACTTATTACTTACCGAAGAAGCACGAAGCTATGTGGAAGACAGGACTTGGATGTACAATCAGAATTTGATGATTAGTTATTAAAGACTACAATGCATTTCTGAACTAGAAAATGGATCTCTAAACAGACAAAATTTAGGAAAAACGACACACAAAGATACGTCCCCAAAATGGCTAATAGGCAACGCGACATGACGCAAAAGGATAAATATCGCAGTAACTAAATGTAACAAAGGTGGATGTGAAGCGGATTTAGTTTTGTCACAAGACTAAACAACCCTCTTATCGGTTCGGAGACCTTGAGATGAGCCTGAATCCCGCCTGCTTATCATGATTAATGAGATGTTGCGATAACAACACATACATAAAAACGTCGCAAACAAATGGCGTAATTAACAATATACAGAGGACATTCAATTGTCACATGGCATGTTTGTATTTACATGCAACGTTCTAAGGAAAAGTACAGCAAGTTGTACACAAGACGTGTCAATAGAAAGCAAGCATGTGACAGAGATCCATCGTTAAGTCGTGACTGAGGAATTGACAATGCCTACGAGGCCAGAAGGCAAACCTAAGCCCAAGAGCAATAATAAGCATCAAAACTGCAGACAATGTCAAGAAAAATAATTTTCAACAGAACATAATGGCGGCAGACTCCCACATCAAACTCAAATTTTTGGAGAACATAGAGCAATCAATGTTGAAAATCTCTTCACGCCGAAAGGATTCTCATTCGATGGTGGATCGGTTTTCGTGAGGTAATATGAATACGTATCGAAACCACCGCTGGCTCGAATCCTCCGCTCAAACCTTGCGCTCCAATACATCAATTGGCTGACGGATTTCATATTCGCAATGGTGAGAGCTAATGACATTTCATCAGGTATATTCGTGAAATAAGTTCTCAAATCTCTGTGTGTGACTCCTTTAGGGACTAATGTTCCAAACCGCCTTCGTTTTGACTGTTAAGTAGGTCAAAGATAATGAACTCATAAATTCGCAGCTTACATTTCTACCTCCTGGATTAGGAGAAAAAAAAAGTAGTTTTTTCTTCTACAAACATCTTATGGATAAAGAATTGAACGCAAATCTGTTTACTTGTCCATTTGATCTTGTTTATCAATGTTTAGAAACACTCTGACACGTTCGCTATTGAGAATTGGATTTGATCTGATAGCATCGATTGAATTCACATTAACACTAATTTACATTCCACGTTTTCATTCTTGTATTAACATAAATAAACAAGGTTACTGAACAATACATTGATAAATAATATCATGATGACAATGCGATAGATGGTCTATCGATTAGTACTTTAGCGCCTATTTAATATTCCCAAAACGCGATTGGTTCTTCCTAAACGCAGGCGGGACGTTGTTGATTTATTGACCGTAAATTCATATTGCTAGTAGTGTTGACATCGTAAATTTTATTATTGATAGGTGAAGCGGTTGATGCCTGTAACCTTTGTATAACAATACCTAGGAGTAACAGAATCAAGCGATAACACATTGACTTTATCACAGTGTTTGTTCTGGGATCATTGGTTTATTATTCTGTTGTGATACCTTTATCTGTCTGTCTCTACATGTCTGAGTCGACTTCCAGTCTAACTGGTTGAAACTAAATAAAGGTTCTATATGGAGTGACTTCTTATCCTAGACTGCACAATATATTCATTGGGTAACTTGTAACCTAGAGGAGCTAAATAATTACAGCCACACCGATCCTCCGGGTTAAGCCGCGCTTGCCCAGGTTGGTCTGTGGATGGGTGACCATTTGTCATAGCGAGTTTCCTCCGTGTCTCGGAAAACACGTAAAGCCGTTGGTTCCGACTGTGATTTGTAGATCTTTGACAGTCGTTACTGTTAGTCAGACGCTCTAAAAGTCTGACAACCAGTCTTAACATGGTGTATCGTATTACCCAGTTACTGGGATGTGAAGGTCCGATAGGCAGTCGCTCCATGTAAAATACTGATATTCAGTTGCATCTGGTTTGACTGGAAGCCGACTCCAATATAGTTGGGAAAGGGCTAGGCAGATGATGATGGATAACTCGTAACCTCTTGTAAAGACAAGTGGTCTGAGCTTTTAACCATCCAAAACCATAGTCAGACATTATCATATGATATCCGGAACCAGTGGTAATTACGGAATTAATAAACAATACCCATCCTCTACGTTTACTGAGTTACTTATGTCTCAGTATAGTAAAATGTTTTTTTTTTTAAACTACTGAAACGTATTAACACAATATTTGTCAGTTAGCCATGGCAGCACGTGAAATAAAAACAGCTGTTCGGCCTTGGCACGACACACTCATCTTCCATAATTCTTACATTTTTGGCCGCAAAACGTAAATACCTACAGTTAATTTCATTTTAACGATCATTTAAGATGTAATTTAACGAAATAATGGACATTCTTCTTTAAATTTCACAGCTTCAATGTAATTTTTATTTTAATTACATTAATTTTGCATAGTTCACATTGTAGAAGATGAAATGAATTGATTTCACATATGGCGTCTCTCGGATTTTTTTTCTTTTCAAGCCTTTCGTCTAACATCAACGTATAATACCTATATCCTAAATGGTATAAAAGTAAATGGAGCCTCAACACACGTGTTCTTCTTGATTATATTTATTGTGGATACCTGGGAACTTTTTGGTTAAAGATAATTATTGAATAAGGAATGTGTTCAAAAGTTGAATTTTTAACAGATTTAACTTTATAGAAACGTATGGAATGCTTGTAAGACGACTTTATGAAGGGTCCATATTCACCTTTTATTGTAGATTTATTATATTATATATAGATACTTATAATGGACATTAACAACTAAGTGATTTTTTTTTTTCTTTTCCACGGTGTCCTTCAATAGCCCTTTACGTACCGGGGTTACGGTAATCCGTTAGTCCCGCGACCCCTTTGCCAAAGATTATGATTATGGAGGACGTCCTTTTCATTAATTGATTTAATGTTTATACGTGCAATTTCTACGTATTTCTTTTGATTTCACAAAAAAATCTAAATGGCCTGAGGACAGACAAGGTCTTGTTAACATCTAACATGATTACTCACTACATCAATATATAGGTTCGACAACAAAAACGCTCATTACAAAGTTTTATTCTATCTTGCTTAACGAACTATAAAAACTTGAAACGAAACATCTTGAGCTACTTATTATAAAACAAAATGAAATTTGTTTTAAACATAAGCAACAATCAAAAATGATTATATTTTTTTTTTCATATTAAAACAGTTCTAATGACAAACAAAATAAGAGAATTATCCAATTTGGTACAGTCGTTCGGAAGTTGAAGTTGAAGCGTTTACAGATAAACTTGCATGAGATGTAAATAGAACCACATATTTTTTCTACTAAGACTCCAAATAAAACATATTATGTATAGCGTTGCCCTTGTGCAAAGAATCTCTTAATACTTGCAACACTTTGCTTTATTTAAATATCTTTTTCACAAGAAAAACTAACGTAGCCTCTTGAAGGCCTTCTTAGACAAGAATAATCACTTAGCTTTGCTTACTCACTGGCCTTTTAAAATGAAAAAGAAACCTCACCCCTTTCTATTAAAGCTCAGTTGCACTGCAAATCACTAAATGCGTTTAGCGCTAAACGTTTTTAAAACGACCTTCTATGCCAGTCAATCGCTTAAAGATGATAGCGAAAGATTGATGTTTTGAATGTATCTATCGCTCAACGCATTTAGCGATTTGGGTTTGGGTTGGAAATCTATCGATAAACTCAAGTAATACACGATGTTATCGTAACCACTAACCTTACCAATATCTAAGTTTTATTTTTATTTTAGCGTGGTTAAATCACTAAATAAGTCCTCCCACCCAGGGCGGGTGTCAGACTTATACTTACTAAAATCCACGTTGCCTTTCAATAGCCCTTTAAGTTCCAGGATCACGGTAGCTCGTTAGTCCCACGACCCCGGACCAATATCTATGCTATGTTGAGGCTAAACTTATCTAAGATCATCATCACGCCTGTAAACTCCTAATGGATAGGCAGAGATGTACTACTTTAGTAGACATAGTCCAGTGTAATAGCAGTCAAACTATTTCCAACAACCGGGCATTTTAGACTCCGTGGCTGCTACTGACCATAAAACCTGGAACCTGGAACCTGGAGCCACTCACAGTTGCAAGTTTCATATCAAATTAGTTCGATTTATAACCGCAATTAACATTTATTCTGAATTTTACTACATCGATAAATTTATTACATTTATCGCTATCGATATTACGTGTCAAACTTATATTTTACAATTTTACGGTTGCAATTTATTTGATAAAATATGATAATATATTTCTGAGTCACTTTTAACGGCTGACCCTTCGACCTAACAATTGTCAGACATCACAAATCATCATCAGACATCAAAATATACATTATGGTACGGTTTACCAACATTTTTGAGCTGAGAAATCCGTCTTTTTGTATTATGTACCAAAGCATCGTTAACGATATGGCCATTCATGATCCTCTTTTATTCCAATAATCCTTTCATTAGTTTGTGCTCCATATTAAAACCTGTTTGCTTATCAAGAGATTTTACTACGAACTCTTCTATCTCATACTTAGATAAACTGACGGGGTCCCAATAGAGGGCCAGAACTGTGACCCTGGAACGTAAAGGGCTATTGAAAGAACACCGTGGACTTTAGTCAGTACAAGTCTGACAATCCCTTCCGCTTCACCCAGGGCAAAGAGGACTTTTTGATGATTTTAACTCGAAAAAAAACTGGATAAAGATAAGTTATCTTCAAAAGGTATGACATAAATTACGTACCGTTATCGCAATCTTCGAGATCGCGTGACATGAACAATTTTTAGTCTTAATCCTGGGGCGTCAGATTCTTCGTTTATCACAGTTATCTAGACCTGTCTTCTCATCCAATGTAGTAAGGGATTATTCAGTTTAAAATGTGTGCAAAAAAGTCTTTACCATAGTTAAAAATTATATATTCTATAGTAATTATCCGATAACCATACAAGCTGATTCGTTATATAATCCAAACAACCCGCTTTTGTTAATATAATAATACATCTTTCTACTTTAAGAGTGAAGGTTTTTTTTTTTTTAATTAGCCTGCACTGTCCCACTGCTGAGAAAAGGCCTCCCCCAATACCTTCCAGGAACTCTTTTCCTGGGCCACTTCGAACCAACCCTCATGGTATGCGTCTTGGTCGTCTCTCCACCTTGAAGTATATTAACAGTGCCAAATTTAAATAAGTTAATAAATTTTTCACTTGATAAATCTCGCAATTTTCTTCAGGTCGATGAGACCCAACTCTATTCACATATTAAAAAAGTTTTCTCGGGAAATCTCAAAGAAGAATGCCAGCGCAACAGAGCACAAACCGCATTTGTGTCCAAACAAACAATAGAATTGTTTATTTTTCGCAATTTCCAATAGTTGAATAAGAATATAATTTACGATCACTTTATACATTTCATCAACTACATTCTATGGTTTATTTTGATAAACCATAGAATGTAGTTGTAGTCTACTACACACTAATGCCAGAAGCATTCTGTTTCTTACACTTAGTGATCCCTAGCGAGGGTAAAATTCTTCCATCAGACACTCTGAACATGTGCCCAGAGCCGACAACCCATTGAGTTTTTGTAAATATCGTAACAGACGCTTTCATAAAATAAACCTAAGTTATCTACGGGGGTCATATATGCTACACCCTTATATTCTTGTGCTTCTCTTGATTTTTTCTCATAAAACCATAAAAAAATACATATTATGTATCGTAAGCGGTGTGCTAGTGAATTTGCTTCTTTTTCAATATGGGGCTCATATTGCTTAAGTGCCCACTTGCCCAGGGCCTTCAGTAGGGTAAAGAAGGCTCGGTCCGTAGCTTTTTCTGTTCGTACATTATCCGAAGTTAAACAATTTCAGGTGCGTCTAATCGTATCGTTATCCGCAAACATGTTTTTTTTTTCTTTATCTCGAATATTTTTTTCCATTCATACTTTTATGGCTGCCTAAATTATAGTATTTTTATTATCTCTTGGTTATTACGCCAATATTTATGTAACATATCACACGTGTAAAAATACTTTTACATAATTGTACGGAATCTTTGCCTTAAAAAACAAAGATATAGAAAGCAATCCCCGGATGAGTCTTCGGCTGAGGGATTGCTTTTTCTTCTCTAATGGTGTCTATTCGATATTGAAAAGGTTTTATTGTCTCAGCTTATCTTTCTTAACCACTTTACACCACAAAAAAGATACAAGTAAATTACAAATCAAACTCCTCGACATTCCTGATTTAATTCCATCTACAAGTACGTACTTTACTTTTTATGCTAACGAATCTTGAAAAAAGCCTGAACAGGTCGTATTTCAATTCATATTTTTTCGATAAGTAGAAAATTGCTTTACTTACTTTCTAATGTTTGAAGTAAAAAAATAGGCTATATTTAAAGGTAGGATATGATATAATTGATATTTTTTTATTAACACGAAACACACGGTCGCGGGACTGTACAAATTACCGTGACCCCGAAACGTAAAGGGCTATTGAAGGACATCGTGGATTTTAGTCAGTACGAGTCTGACAGTCCCTCCCGCTCTGCCTGGGTGGGAGGCCTCATTTGATGATTTTACCACGTAAAAAAAAACACGAAACACACGTATTTAAAATACTAGTTACATCGTTGAACTGTCTTAATTTGAATTGTTTTTAGATTTTATAATTCGGAAATCTCTGCCAACAGTATAAAATAAGAACCATAAAACTATAAGAATATACGTAATGACGGAAAATATCGTGTTATAAGTGTAAAAATCCTTTAGTCATCGCCCCGACATTTGTCACAGTTGTTTTCAAGTGTCGTTCATGAAAATTTATAGCCATCACTGTGAATAACCTTGTGAATTAAATACTTAAAACTCATTCATTGTACTGTGTCTAATTAGAGTAGAAACGTTTTATTTATTCCGTCTTAAATGTTATGCTAGGATTTAAGAGTTTAGCTTGAATTTGTCTTTTACCTACCTACTGTCCGTTTTAATTTCGGTAACAGAATTAATTTTACTTAATAAGAACTCTTAGAAAATCTCGAAAGCTTAGAATTTGGAACACAAATTCTGGTAACACTAACGTGGGTAATATGTACAGTAAGGTACATATTTATATTTTATCGCTAGCAATCCTGACAAACACATGGAAATGAGGCTGATTACCAACAATAACTGTATGCTTTTCATTACCGCGGCTGTACAAAGAGCTTGTTAGTTTGTATGGGGACTTTAATAATATTCATTTTCACGTGGTTTTGTCGCTCGCTAACCAAACCGCCAAAGAAAAGGGTCCATTAATGACAAATTACCGCCGAATCGGTTTTGTTATGAAATGAATTGCGAGATCTCATCAGACTTTATTTAACGTTAAAGGAATCTCGCTTTGTGAGCTGTAAAAAGATTCCGATCCCTCATATTAGGAATTTCCTTTGTCATATAGGTCTTGCAAAAGAAATATCTCATTTTACGTTCGATAGATGGACATCACGGCCAGTACTGACACGCTCAAACATTTTATCACTTTCCTTTTCTGGACAATTTCCTTTAATAATTCTAACATCAAACATTACAGCATATGGACACTACCCGAATTTTATGTTACTCTTCTTCAGGTTCAAAATATGAGTCATCGAGTACAAAGTTTCTTAGTCAACAAAAACATGTAGGTAACTGGTGTGAGGTAAGATTTTTACAGGTGTTATAAAACCTCACCTGTTCACACATGCGATGACCTTACTACTCAGTAGGAGCAAGATAGTAACCTGATAATAAAATGTAGTGTAATGAAGGCTGGGACCGACAATCCATGGTTGATTGTTACCGACTTTTACTTTATGCGCATATGTTAATAAGTGACACGGGACGCTCATCGCTATTCAATGCAAATCACGACATTATCGGTATTCTATAATTCAGTTAACGTGACGATGGACGCGTTTTGTCCGCTTCGTCACTGGATGATAGTTAATATACATAACTGTCAAAGTGGACGGTGATGGTTAAAGAGATTGCTTTTAAAACTCACGTAGCCTAGACACTAAACAATCAAATGATAAAACTGTATATGTATTGTATCTAGTAAAACAATAGGCACGTTGAGCGTTGGTAATCTATATTTGCCTACAATTCTATGAAGATATGGCCGTTAGCTTATCCTCAAGTGCTTATGCATTCGGAAGAACACGATAACTGCTTGCGAAATAGATTAGTATAAAATTTAAAACAATCACTATGCATTATGATGCACTAAGCAATCAACATATTAATAACGGCTTTAGTCAGGTACAATTTCAAAATATAATTAAAGCCTTTGTGACTCGTGGATAATATGGCTTTATTAAGTGAAGGAATTTCGACAGTCGGATAATTAAAAAATTAATTAACATTAGTTTAAGAAACGTTTGAATTTAATGATATACGATGTTTTTAGCGACGAAAACTTTGATATCGTGTGATAATTTGCAGCTAATTTAAGACCAGACATCTTTTATGTGTGAAAATTTGAAATGTTCTCATAATTGTTTGTATGACATTGCAAATTACCTCTGTCTTAAAAAAAGACAATCAAGTCTCCAACGAAGGCGATACACAATGCTCTGTAACTTTGGTGTTCAAGACAAAAGTACCCAATCTAAGTAATTGAACATTCAGAAGCACATTAGTATTTAAGAAAGAATCTTTTCTACTTAAGAGCATTAATGAACTATTTCCATGAGATAGGTCAAAGGTGAACCTTTGACCATAATTTAGTAAATAATATATAAAAACCTTACGCCCGCGGTGCCACACTCGTGAAGTTCGGTAATTGCATCACTACCACAACAGGAATTAAAAGTATCCAGTGATTTAACTAAGGTTATAAACTTTATCCGTCGTACCACAGCACCCTCTTGTCTAAAAAACCTGTCAACTGCAAAACGGCATTTAACGTTGATATAAGGGTCGTTTTGCAGTTACACTTTTTTAAGACAAGTGTTCAACAGATGTTTAACTTTTTTGTAGTGAAACGGAATGTCCGAAATTCCATCTAGCTCCGTTCTGTGGGCATGCGGGCGGCGAGTAACGAGCGACTCGCTGTCCGACCATGGACCATACCCGGGTCGACGGCGCGTTGTGTTCCACGCGTGCATCAAGGAGTGTCAGCATAGTGACGGGGCCTGTAGAGGGCCAAAGCCTGCCGGGGTCGTGGGACTTACGAATTACCGTGACCCCGGTACGTAAAGGGCTATTGAAGGACACCGTGGATTTTAGTCAGTACGAGTCTGACAGTCGCTCCCGCTCTGCCCTGGGTGGGAGGACTCATTTGATGATTTTACCACGCTAAAAAAAAACAAAAGGTCCGTTTTTTTACTCTTTTATATAAGACTACAGTTCTTATGTAAAAGAGTAAAACAATACATATAATTATTATACCTACAATCTTTCGCATTTGTAACAGTAGTAAGACTGGAGAAAATACAGTCGAGTCGAGTCACTTCCAATTTCCATCTAGAGCTCGCAATTTATTTAATGGCGCTGACGAATTCTCGCCAAAATAATCGATTGAGTCATTTGGTATTTGTTTTCAATTTCATACATACGTAAGGTACGCCTGCTGTTTTTCAGCAAATTGTAAAAATAAATGTACTTCAGTTGTCGGTAAAGTAATTTATAAGACAGATGGGTCAAGACTTCTACATGTAGGTGATTTTTTCGATCAAAGCGTGTTTTTAACGTTTCTCAATAGGTACTTTACATAGGTTCGTAATGTTTATTGAAAATGTAGTTGACACTTGGACACTTGAACGTAGTTCGGCTTAGATGAGCCAACTGACAATCTTAATTAATCTATTAAAATAGGTACATCAAAGGAATCCAGAGAACTAAATTGCTATTCATTAAAATTTGTTGAGTATCCATGCAAAACGAAGACAGATTTAAAATTAATTAGACTAACTGTTGGTGCAGTGGGCAAGGGATTGGCTGCTCGGGTGTATGGGGCAACGTTTTATTTAAGCAAAACTATGTACGTGTACAGTATACTATGCAAAAATATTCATAAAATAAGATTGGTACATTCAGGTTCTGGCAGAGCGTGTTCAGTTTGTCCCGCCAACTAATCTTATATTACTTGTACTCATATTTTAATCCTGTCACTAAAAATATGTCTAAGTGTTTATATGTTACATAAATTGCGTTAAACGCTTGATATTTTAATTAAGAGAGCCGTCTGGAGCTTCCATCTTAAAATAACACATATTAGTTTAACTATTCTACAGTATTTATATCTGTCTGCAGATATTAAATTCTCGTCTCAGCGTCTTTCTTGGCGGTTCGAAGGGATTAATTATTTTTTACGACGGACCTTGTATGTAGGTAGATCTGAAGGTTTCCATATTGTGTCAGGGAATCACAGTTTTAATCCATGCTCACCGTATCTCGATTATTTCCCGAGAGAATTTGTTACGTTATGCATATTGCAAATTGTCTTTTCTGGGTATGAGTTTCTAAAGATAGCTTAGATATTTCAGTTAAAAATTATAAATCTTTTATAATTTTTCACTGAAATTTTTACAACTCTATGCCAAAACGAATGATGAGATCATTTATTTGGGATTTGATGATTAAAAAACTTTGTAATCTCATTTGGCACGTTTATTTTTAATAAATATTTGAAGTGCTAATGTAGAAATATATCTTGCAAACGAAGCCAACAGCCTGTTCACTCTAACTTTGAAGAGATTAGGGTTGTTTTTTTTTTAATAAAACATTCGTTCGGGAAGGCACATAAGTCCAATAATTTTATCGCAGTCATTTGAAAACATTCTGTAACGCAAGCCATTTATCAACATTGGCAAACAATGAGAAGAGAGATACTTTATTTATTTTAGTACAGATATATAAAGTTCGCTCAGGTAAATTTCAATGATATAATTATCTTCCAAATTTTCTCCTTATAATAATCCCGAGCAAATTTTGAAGTTCTATCAAATTATTTGATTCATAGTTTAAGACAGTCGGTGAACTAATTTCCTAGAATTCGTTTCCTAAAATTATACTTCTATTTAAATAATCCCAGAATTTCATTGGCCGATTTTCATTAAAGCGTTAAAGATAAAATATAATTTTTAAAATTGACACTCAGTTATTTTCGAAAGTTAATAAAATTATCTATTTCTAGGTAAAATATTGCCTCTGAAAAGGTTAAATTATTTCCAAAAACTGTTTACGTTTAGAAAGTACATTATACATATATTTACCGAACACTACCTAGACAAAACATTTGTTCCATACATTTGCTTCAAAATTATCTCATTAAAAGTAACTGCAACATTCCATGGTCCCGAGAATCTCGGTAATCTATTAATAAATCAATCCTTTACCATACATTTACGATGAATTTCCCACTGCCGGAACATTGTAAGTTAAAGCTCAAATTGCATTAAACTTTTGCCATTCGATTATCTCGACCACTAAATCAAATTTCTCAGGAGGGTCTGTAAACCTTGATATGAAATACCTGATATTAAACTTATCTCACCTGAACTAGGCAAGGCAAGTAAACATTGATGGTTGGTACCGTATTTCCTTTCAACCTTTTCTACATGGCGACGGACGTCTGTAGACGATCTCCGGCCACCATAGGCGCGGGCATGCGGGCAGCGAGTAATGGACAACTCGCTGTCCGACCATGGACCATGCCTCAAAGATATAACGGAATAAAGAGAGGGCCAAAGCCTGCCGGGGATGCATGGTTCTCACAAATTACCGTGACCCCGGAACGTAAAGGACTATTGAAGGACACCGTGGATTTTAGTCAGTACGAGTCTGACAGTCCCTACCGCTCTGCCCTGGGTGAGAGGACTCATTTGATGATTTTACCACGTTAAAAAAAAAGCCTTTCTACATCTAAAGAAAATTCTATAAAATTTCAGGTCTCATTCAATTGTTAGATGACCAGTAATTTTGGCGACGAAGTAACAGCATTTTCTGTCTCTATGGCGATTAATTCCTTACCGTCAAGTTAAAAATCGTACCAAAATAATTGGTAAAAACAGTAGGGTATTTGACTGAAAAAATATTATCGTCAGTTAGATTATCAAAAAATATTTGACCCGTATTTTTTTTTCTTTTATTACGTAAACCAAAATTGCCGAACAAACGACACTTTAAAAAATGCTAATACGTCACAAGCAAGTGCAGTTTTCACTTGCTTCTGAAGACACGAGCCTCCACTCTCGAATTGTGATGCGTTATATCTTTGTAAATGAGAATTAATTCAACAGAAGAAAAAATACGTTTCCATTATTTTTTTTAAAGTCATACTAACGGCCTAATTAAATTTGCAATTTGTTGATGCCTTCAACTGGCCTATTCTCGTCATTAATTCTAAGATATTATATCAAATACGGGAGGATTAAAAACAAATTACTAGATGTTACATTTACTTTAATTACTAAGTATTTAAAGTCACAAATGTACACAAAAACACCACACAGAATTAGTTCTCACGAATTACTAAGCTCTCAGTAATCAGTTGAGACCAAATGGAGAACGCTACATCTGTTAATACTTCGCAGATTCAATTTTCACAGTAAATGCTTACTTTACTGGCTTTAAAACCACTTTCATTGATCAAAAATGGTTAATAGAATTCTCGAATCCTTAATGCAGTATCTAAATACACTAACTAATTGAAAACTGTGGGTGGAACCCCAAAACAACCCGGGAATAGGAAAATACGATCACTTAAGTAAGACTAGCAATGTGTTTTCTCAAAGCAATCATTCTCTTTGCTAAAATAAAACAAATAGAAAACCATGAAAATAAATTGTATTCAGGACTCTTACAATTCTCTAACAAAAGAAGAATATCTTAAAAATCTTCCTCCTTTTAGACAAAGTTCAAGGGAACTGTCTCAACTATGTTACGTAGTGGTACAAAGTTGAGTTACTAACTTGTTGTAGCTAAATTACCTTCATAAAATAATTAATGTTACGTTATATCTTCCATTAGCCTTCTTATAGCCATGTTAACGGTTGACAGCGTACTAAAATTAAATTTCCATTAGAGTTTTGTTTTAATTTTCTATATTTGCAAACTGTGATCGGAAACTACGCAGCCTTTTCGGAGATTTTCAAAGCTTAGTTTAACGTGTGTAATAAATTCGCCCATGGCTTTACGGAACCCTCCCATAAAATAACGTTCTCCTTCCATATGCCAACTTTCATCAAAAACCATTCATGCATTAAGATGTGAAGGCTTTCTGAATAAACAAACTCATTTGACACTTGTTTTTTCTTGAACTATCGTTATTTTCTGTGTTAAATAAAATCATTTTAATAAATGATACGTCGGGGTCGGCTCCCAGTCATAACAAAGCCGAAAGACGCTCAATATTTACGACCTTTTTTCACATGCCTGAATCTGTGTCCCCAAGCCAATAAGTTACCGTATCAAGCCTATTTTTAAGCTCTAGCGCAAAAGTAATTCGTCAATCACGGATAAATAAACTGACTTTGCGCGATCCACATATCAGTGGCCCTATGCTACAAACAAAATATATAAAGATTTGTCAACACAACAGGTGAGACACCAAGTTTTATATATATTTTTTTTCTTCTTGGGTGACTATTTGTTACCAGTTTTTACCGTCGGCTTCACCCACATTCTAATTATCCCACGGGAAAATTATCACCGGAATAAAAGTAGCTTATGTGTTATTCCAGACTCCATGCAAATAGGTCCGTTCTAACAGGAGTAACGAACATTTTATCCATCAATCCGTCCATCCAAACACTTTACAATATCTGTAGAATATTAATTAATAATTGATTAAGGTTTATCTAACATTAGATAATAATAAAGGTGAACTGATATGCACAGGTTACTATTCTGACGTCAATGGACGTCAAACCACGGTAACCACGTACGCTCTGATGAATTATGTAAATGTAAGGCTGCATGTTGACGTTATATGGCGACCTGTTTCATGGCTTTAACTACAGTATACCACAATATTGATGAAGCTTCCAACGATTGTTTGAAAATTTACTGTATATTCTAGTGTCTAAAATATACTATTATTTTCATAAGACCTATGAAAATATTACTCAAAGCAGTATAACTTTGATTAATGTACCAAAAGACGCCTGATCTAATTAGTTATCCTTCATCACTTAAAAAGTGATTGAATGCGTGAGAGGTATCCAGTAATGTGTTTAGGACCAATCATTTTCCGCCATCAATTAACAAAAATACACACTGCATTGTTGTTAATTACATTGTTATCTTGTCTAACATTTGAAAAAATGTACGTATACATTTTTTTTATTGTACCCGCTTAAAATTTATATTTTCTCATTACAAAACCAAACCTGCCTCTAACTTTTGCCCGTATGAGATTGTTCTGACTAATCCAAACAGGTAGACGGATTTTCTTGCGGTTTGCCCCGGCCACATAGAACGTTCAGAGACGTTATTAACCTAATATAACAAAGGTAGTACCACTGGCTATTATTATGCTTAGAATAATGAACGTATTTGTGTGTGTATTCCATTACTATCATAATTACTTATAACGTAAACAGTATATTATTAAGTGATCTTGATCTCTGACACGCGCAAACGATGCAATCTCATTCGTATTTATGTTGATATATCTATAATATATTATAATCTTTGATTGTTTATATTTATATATAAATATGTTACTGATAATGATTTCCGTAGCCATCGTACGGTAAAATAGACACATGCCACTTAGAGAAATCGATAGGAAACTCATTTGTCAAAATCAGAACATTTGTGTTAATCTGTGGACCAATGACAAAGAGGGAACATAATGAAAACACCCGATTTTAGTTCAGTATCTGTTATGTTAATAATTTATTTTTCGGATATTTGCAGAGAATGCCCTTAAAATTAAATACAGTCGCCTTTGTTTGGCGTTGTGCAAGGTCTAGAGATATGGTGTCCGATAAGGACCACCCTACGTTTCTAAAGTGATCGTTCAGACGTGGTCGTGACACATACTGCCCTGTTTCCTTTTAAGTTCAGAATATTAATTGGTAAAGTAGTCTTAGTAACAGACTCTATAATGTAATGTAAGTCAAAGGAGCTATTTCTCTAATTTACTCTGCACCCACAAAAAGTTAAAGTCTCTCAGACTATTATTACAGGATTTGAAACCTAATGCTACTCGTATAAATGTTAAATCCCACCAAAAGCATTAAATGTAAAAAAATGCCAAGTCTCTCGATGCAGTCTTTCCATCGTAAAAAGTTTTGAGATCTCATAGAAGCCAAGTCCTATTTAAATTATTTTGTAGTTATAAATCAACATTTAGTAATTGTATCAATAGTTTTCTTTATATTATAATTATAGTGACTTGGCAATGAGCACCAATTAAAAGCTGCTTGCTGCCTGGAATTATGTGCAAATGTTACTGACGAGACGTCCTGTGATCAGATTATTTGTTACGTGTGGATCATGATGGCCACTACCGACTACATGCTCCAATACAATAATAAAAAATACCTTACGGGCCATCGCTTTATGAAAGTAAATGAACCGAGAGTACACTAACACTAGTGTTTGCGTACACACTTGTGCATTATAATTTATGTCCTGCGCAGTTTACTAGTCTTGGATGAGACTGACTGCCGTTTGCCGAAATTCGGTTGGGACGACACGGATAAAACAAAAGAAAATTAATTTTGTGATATTAATGTTTACGCATGCGGTGTGTGACTTTCAACTCCAAATATGCCGTTTTGTTTCTTCTTGTGCTCATTGCCAAGTCACTATAATTATAATATAAAGAAAACTATTGATACAATTACTAAATGTTGATTTATAACTACAAAATAATTTGAATAGGATTTGGCTTCTATGAGATCTCAAAACTTTTTACGATGGAAAGACTGCATCGAGAGACTTGGCATTTTTTTACATTTAATGTTTTTGGTGGGATCTCATTTATTTTTTGTAAGTGTTTAATAAACTATTTGCCTAAATAACTGTTTCAGTAACAATAATAAATCTACTATCTAATCCGGCTAACTTAAGTTCTCCGAATATAGCTACAATAGTTTTTTAGTTTCGAAATGGTTTTTCATAGGTAGATGGCGCTATCAAATGAAAATTATCGAATTATTTTAAAGTACTACTTATACTGCGCTCGGTAACGAAACCATAGCGCGATTCAGACAGGTACAACGCCATCTATCGAGCGCGCATACAATCGAAATTTATCGCAATACAATGGAGTTTTAGCTTTATTAATTTAATGAATTACGAACTTTATATATTAATTAATTATAGTGTATGTATTACATTTATATTATTCTTTTCTATTCTATGTATTTCTTCATCCAATTGAATACTTAAACAACGAACAAAGTTAACAATGCAGTCAAGATCCATACATAATGTTCTTGCCAAACCGCAAATATAAAATTGTTTTCTATGGTATATTATTTTTTAAATGTTTTTATAATTTTTCCTTTATATGTGGCTAATGACCTATCTTGGTGCAAAATTTGAAGTTTCTAAGTCTGCTAGAAGTACCTTAGATTTTTGATGATCGGTCAGTGAGTCAGTGAGTGACAAAATGGTGTAACTTTGATCGACCGTAACTCTTAAACTATTAATTCAATTGGCATGTAATTTCGAACTTAAGCTTGTTCTAATGCCTCCTATTATTCCATCACCGAAAACGTAAACTCCTAGCTTTGTCCACGTCGAAGATATAGGGGGGGCGAAACAGCCGCGAATCGCATCGAGAAAAGATGGTACGGCCGTGCCCGTTTTGCTCGAGACTTGGCTGGGGCACTGCCGTGCCCCCAGATTAAACAATAACCGACTCACCACAAACAAGTTTAACATCTGTTGAACACTTACCTAAAAAAAGTGTCAACTGCAGGACAGCTTTTGACGTTGATATAAAGGTCATTCTGCAGTTACACTTTTTTTAGCCAAATGTGTAACGTTTTGTAGTATGGCAGTAAGTCTCTAAAAAACAAATAAATGTTTATACCGTATCCACAACTCAGGAGAAACGTCTAGGGTGGGCAAAATGTTTAAAAAAGAACATCAACATTCGAGACGACAGTATTTCCGCACATCTACAGTCTGCTTACATTTCATTTCAAAACTGCATTGGATGGAAAAAAGAACTTAGAGGTCCGACATTTTTAATCAAGGTATATAAAGAAATTTAAATAAGTTTTACGACACTGTTGACACAGGTTAAAAACTTAATTTACCTTCCGATACCGAATAGCTAGCTCATGCAAGCAGCTTCGCCCGTGGTAATCGAAAATTATTTTACAGGATCGTATATAAATTGAATTGACAGTCTAATCAACGTTATAAACGATTAAGCCTTTGTCAAACAGACAGGCGTGGCGAATGCGAAGCGTGACGTTTTTATTTGTAATGTATGGAATTATTTGAATCCAGTCACATAGAAAAGCAAAAGCGATCCGATAGCGTGACCGAACTATCGGACTGACGTCTCGCTTCGGTTCGGTATCACTTCGGAATCGCTTCAGACTCGCCTGTCTGTTTGACAAAGACATTAGTGTGCTGTTTGCGCGAAAGAGTATCAAACATGAATCCATCCGTATATCCATTCGTCACAAATAATCCCTTCAATATATTTACAATAAAAAGTTAGGTTCTGAACTCAGTTTCTTTTGGAATATATATGATTAGTTCTAAACTTTTTGATTTCATACAAAAGCTAGGCATAATAACGACGTTCAAACAAAGTCCCAAACTTTTCTGAATTACGGTTTTGATAACTAAGCAAAAAGTTGCAAGTTCTTATTTTACATGAAAACTTGTTAATTCAAATATTTTCGTTAGTTTTTTTTTGTTAAAAGGCGTTGCCCCTAGGAATACTGTTTCGTGGGTACGTATATAAACATAGAAACTCACATACACAAACACCCAGACCCGGAACAACTACTAGCAGATCATACAAATATTTGTTCAGTGCGGGGATCGAACCCGCGACACGCTGTGCAGCAGTCGATCTTTCAGCCACTGCGCCAACCGTGCCATCAACGTATTATTCACTTGCTTATTCCCGCGGCTTACCTCGCCTACTCTATAACTGGGAAATATTACGTATGACCTTCAACGGGGGCTCATTTATCTCCATACAGAAATTAATCATCAAATCGGTAACAGCAGTTTAAGCGGGAAAGCGTATTGCACAAACAAAATAACTTTCACATTTATAATATTAGTCATATGTATAAAAATAATAATGTTGTTTTTTTTAATAATATTTAATAAAGATAAGCTAATGGTAAAATAATGTAGATAAGGTAAAGTGTGAAAGCGTAACAAACAAATTCACTTTCATATTTATAATATTAGTCATTACAAAAATAATAACATATTTAATAGTATTATTTTTGTATTACTCTGAAGAAGATTGAATTGACTGTAGATTTTCCTTGTGATTGATAGAAACTATATTGCTTGATATAATATTAAATTCGTTGTCAATAGAATATACCACTTTTAGACATTTTCCTTATTTCATGATTAATATCGACAAGTCATGTATGAATCACAGTTTTACTGTAACACAGAAATTAATTCATGTCAGCAGTTTGAAAGGCAGCGGTCTTTTAATTAATCAAATTGTGTTGCTTCATTAATTATAAATAATCAGTGACACTTGAAATTAAACTGAACTTTTTGAATATATTTTATAACTTGTTGACACACTGTGATTACAAAAGAGACATGTTAACTCAATATCATGTATTTATTTATTTTTTGTTGCGTTTATTATTTTTCAAGACAACGATTTTAAGTTTTTTTTATAAAATCTTTCAGAAAAATAATCCGAAATTCATCAAGGTTCCTACCTTAGGTAAGGTACCCAGCCGTACTTCTCGAGCGCCTTACGAACAAGCTCTGTACATAAGCGAAAACGCCTCAAGCGCCTTACGTACACTATAGGTACAAAACAGACAGTCGCTCATTGGACGTTGCTTTTTTTTGCACAAGAAACCCCGTCTGTTAGCATTGATTAAACAACTGGCTCATAGCCTCCGGGCTACTTTGTAGTAGCCTCGCCTCATGCAGTAGCCCGCATGAGACGAGGCTTTGCGGGTTGGGGACCCGCACCGCCTTGAATACCAAGAATACCAACAACACACAAGAACAAGAACACCAGCAAGAATACCAACCGCATGAGGATGCGGTTGGTATTCTTAATATGGTCTTCTTATTAGGCTCACCATGAGTTCGCTGGTCGCATATTTGCCTTGTGTTGACTGCGCATTGCCCAGGATCGCGCCAGGATGACGTGGACCAAGCGTTGTCCAATCGGTAGCTATGGTGAGGTTAACTGGTTGACCACGGGAAGTTCATTGTTGACCACACGACGTTTAATGTTGGTTTCATCTGTAAACCAGTTGTCGACTGAGAGTAGACACCGAAAAATGTGGCGTTGCTGGCCCTAATGAACTATGTAAAAAATACTTTTATCCAACAAATTGTTGGAAAAAAATGTTATTTGTCCAGAAGCTTTTCCTTTTAGTATGTAAACGGAACTGCAATTCAAAATAATAGCAAGGTATATAACCATACCCAGAGTTAATGCCGATCGTAACTATTGTTATATGTTTGAACACAGCCCACACGCATTGTTCACGATCTGGCTGTAAATCACGAGACCCGCCGCCATTTCGGTGCTAAAGGAAATGTTTGATCACATATTGTATTGTTTACCGTTTACGAACAATATTCTGAGTACTGTGTACATCTAGTATTTGCAAGAGCTACCACTGATCATAAAATCTTCGGATCGGTGGACAAGTCGAGCAAAAAGTGAGAATGAATTTTTCATCGGGAAGTTCTAGCAGGCCACAATCTAAACTTGAACTAACACATATCAGACTTGTATTTACTACCTCTTGACCTCTTGCCTTAGGTATACAGGCACAATGTATCAAAAACCTACCTGTGTGTATAAAATAAAAAGGCAGATTTAAACATCATTAAGATGCTGATAGACTAGAGCATTTACTTGTAACAGAAGATCGAACATTCACCGTTTTTAATTATGCCGAACTGAACAATGAACAGTGCCAAGCATAGAGCCAAACATCACTACGAACATTTTCACAATATTTCTAGCAAACGCTCTAGTCGATGGTCGTCAAAATTTGTATCTGTATGAAGATTTCAGACTTGATAGTTGGCTCGAAAAAAAGTTCGCCTGAGCGATCGTTACGATGCTCGCTATTTTCTGTAATGTAACATTCGCATGAACGCTCATTACCAGTGAATGCTCAAGCTTATCAGCACCTTAACACGACTCAACATCAAAGAACAAGGCTTTTAGTCCGTCCGAAAACCTAAGATTTAAAACAAAAATATAATTTATTCTCTTTTAGTCTCATTTATTTCTGGAGTCTAAAAGCTTTTGCTGAATCTTAAGCTGTCAAAAGCACTCATAGATCCATTTTGATCTTCCAACTTATATTCTTAACAAAAAATCTACGTTCTATCTGAGAAACCTAGTACCTAGGTACCTACAGGATTCCGTCTGAAACATTTTCTTTAAATTAATTTCATAACTTTCTAAGCGTCCATTTTATAGTAAGTGCAGCTGCAAGACCGAAATAGCCGTATCTCATAGCAAACAGCATTTTATGAACAATACAGTATTTATTATTTCGATTAAAAATGAAGTTGTATTTTGGAACAGAATAGTGAATGAAATAACAGTCACAATTGAATTAATTAATTTCTCAATATGGAACCAATACGTATACGGATTAATAATATGTTTTTTTAACTTTGCTTCATTTAGATGTTCTTTCTTTTCGGGGTAGAATCTTTTCCAGAAATTTGCATCTGCTTAATCGAAAGGAATAATTGAAAGTTTATATTTCTTTGAGTAATGACAAAAGACCTTATACATACTAGTTGTTACCAGCGGTTTCGTCCGCCTGTAACTCGAAGTTGATAGAGTGAACGCATATTCCAATATAAAAAAAATGCAATTACTTACTTATAATATCTGTGAGATTAGTTAGTCGCATTAACAACTTAAGCAGTGCAAAACGATTGGTAATATGTATATTTTAAGTTATAGGCGCTATAAGTTTATATTTTTATTTTTGTATCTGCTACCAGAAATGTATGAAATCTATCATTGTATATAATTTCTAGGATATGTATAAAATTCCTAAAATGGCCTGGAAATATGTGAAACCGAAACTTGACGTCTACTTTCAACTCTTGGGCACCCCGAGGATCGGTTTGGTTAGATTCCTTTATAACTTGCACGCAAAAATAGGAGCCCAGCGCAAACGGGGCTCCGTCTACCTGTACACGTAAAACATTTTATTATACATTTCATAAATAGCTTCGGAATACATTTCCTAGATATCATACATTTCTGGTAACATATCTACACACTAACTAACACAGACAAAACATTATGAAAGAAGAGCACAAAAGCACTGTTTATTCTTCCAGAAGACCTACGTCAGGAGAGTTAGATAATAAATGTTAACACAGTGTGTAAAAATGACAAACACAAGAGAGCTGAATTTAGAATTTAATTCGAACTAAATTATTTATATCTGTACCAAACAAACAATTTAAAACTTAATATTTCTTGACTTGAGCTTAATTAGCGTACGTGTATTAGACAGGTTTCTCTTCTACAAATTCTGTAATTAAGTCTCGTTCAGAACAGAACATTTAAGATAATTATTAAGTTCTAGTTTCAATATGGGGGTAAAGTTAATAAAATTATCCCGGGATAAAGTTATCCCGGGAGATAGTAGGTTTATGCAGCCGCTTATCTTGCAACTCGAAGGAAAACCAGACTACAGTCTGGTTTTCAATTGACTATTTCACTTTGAAGGAAATAATAAAATTGATATTAACGTCGTTTCTTACCAAATGCACATATTATGTTACTACATTTATTTTTATTTCGCAAGGTAGGTTACCTATAGTTATTAGGTATTGTCTAACAAGATTATAAAATGTCCAGATTCCTTGTTCAAAACAAAATGTAACGTGAAGCCTGTTAGCCAGAAAAACAAACCTATACTAGTAGCTTCAATACAATAAAACGTATTTTACCCTCTTAACTTAGAAGGTAACCTAGTAAACTTTGCCCAACGGTCCAGCAACACATTTGTCGAGACAAATACAAAGACTGATGGTCGAGAGCAATACATGTAGGACCTATCAATATTACGAGGCCAGCTGTTGCACACATTCACCCTAATGAATACGATCGCTTACTCAATATTGAACGGCAGACCAAAAAGGCTCATTCGTGGGATATAAATAGGACCCATTACCCGATACCGGACGAAATTTTTCCTGAAAAGCTGAAAACTCGGTTGGAATTTTAGGTATAGAAAAAGGTAAGAATTTTTTATTGAAATTTATCTGAATAACTCAATATTTTTCTCATGCTTGAATAATATTTTATGGCAGTTTAAATAGCTTTTAGTAGTAAGATCGTTTAGTTGGATTGGCTGCAGTCTGATATTAAAACTATCCATGTACATGTAAAATACTTGACACTAAAACGCTTCACCGCGTTCTTTAATCATTAGTTAAACTAATCATTTGTTAAATCCTAAACATTTTTTTTAACCATTTTTTAAAATGGTTCTTTATCTGTTGATCAACCAATTGACCCTTAAAGATCCTTCTTTACTTATTAATATTATAAATGTGAAATTCGAAGGGATGGATGAGGTTATGATAAACTTGGTTACTCAATCACGTCAGACTGGTTCAACAGTTCTTGATAAAATCTTGCTCAGAAGTAGGTTACATAGTTTGGAATAACATATGCGATATCTTTTATCCCGGTATTAGCTCCTTGTGGGATGATTCTAACCCGCTGGTTACTACAGCCAGTATTAAATATAGACCAGACATGCGAAATTGGCTATTCTGTACACCTAATAGTAAAGCCATCTGTTCGAGACATAAAGATAAATGTTAAGTGAAAACGTGCAACGTTTGCATCATCACTAACACCATATTGACTTGCTTTTTCAATATCTACGATCTAAATACCAGTGAGTACCAGTCACGGACGCTTTTACGTCGTCGAGACTAGTATTGTGTCTTACTATTCTAGTCGACACTGTACAATTGTGCACCTATTTATGATTACTCTCAAAGCTTTGTCTACGTCAGCCATCTGGAAGGACTGTCAGACTTGTACTGGCTAAAATCCACAGTGATCCTTCAATAGCCCTTTAGGTTCCACATGACGGTTACCTGATGAGACAGTCCCAGGACCCTGACAGACTTTGGCCTTCTAAGAGGGTCCCGTCAGATTGCTGACAGATATTTGAGGTGCACGTGGAACACGACTCGCTGTCCACATGCCCTCTCTCTCACGGCCCTCGCCTCCTCCTTCACTAACATGACAGCTTCACGAAAGGAGGCGACCGCTTCTCATTCTGTCTCGCGCAACATAGCATCGACTAATGCCTGACTTTCAAAAAAAGCTTAGTTTGTATAGGTACCAATATCCCTGTAGCACTAGACGTTATATTTGGGCATGCTATTTCAAATTGGGAATACAAATAACCAATTTTGGTAGAAGTGTGATCATACTTTTGATCATAATTATAATATTGGTTCGTGAAATTATTAACGTATTTTCATTTTACCGTCACGACAAACCTTTTTTCTTAAACTGAAATATTTGTGAATGAATGTAAATTATGTCTTTAATTTGTTTTTATGAAATGAACAAATAGATCGATTTCTTCACTTAATTTAACATGTTTGTTAATAAATTAATTTTCTTTTCTCCAATCTTCTTTTTTTTTATTGTTTCACAACATTAAAGAACTAAAAATGTAACAAAACATTTTAATTGAAACTTAATTTAGATTAAATTCCAAACTCTCTAATCTAAGAGCCATTATAGAAATTAAACTTGTTGTTTCAAATAAGAAATAAATGTTCGTTTATTTTGTACAGGTAAGGAGATAGGTCCAACAGCTTAATACGCATTTAAATAATATTTTGCAAGTTTTAAAATTCAATATTCCCGAACTTTACAGGGCTTTATGTGACATAAAATGTATTCATCATCATTATTCTCTCAAAAAAATACAGCAATCTGGATAATATTTCACTGAGGATTTATAGCCCATATGGAATTCATGCACCACGAACATTTGATCGTAATCCCAGTACAGCACTTCTGATCAGTGCTTTCAATCCGATTAATTTGCGAACGATGTACCAGGTGTAAAGCTCAATCTATACAGGGTGGGTAAAACTATTGCTATAAAGAGAAAATACTTGTTTTTATGAATCTCAAAAACTGCTCCACCAATTTTCAGCTATAAAAAGCTACATTATTAGTGAGTAACATGGTCAGGGGCTATGCTAGGAAATGCTAAATAGAAATTGATTTTCCAGAAATAAGGAAACTTTTATAAGCTGGGTCGATATCAGTGTCTTACTACTGACATTGGATCGAGAAATAGCTTTTATGAAAATGGTGTTATGATTCGTTGATATGCTTCACACGCAAGCCTGTCAATAATGCCAATGTTAAGATCCGATGAAAAAGAATCTACGTAGAAAATAAACTCGTTAT
Organism: Agrotis puta; assembly: GCA_943136025.2. Taxonomy (NCBI): domain Eukaryota; kingdom Metazoa; phylum Arthropoda; class Insecta; order Lepidoptera; family Noctuidae; genus Agrotis; species Agrotis puta. The sequence goes on from OW964168.2 coordinate 6,728,503, forward strand.
TAAGCTTATATCAGCAATTTCTGGTTATTTCAATCGCTCATATCTAATTAGTTAGCTAAACAAAATATCCTAGAAGAAAATAAACCATGCGCAATTTATTAAAATGTAAATACCAATAAATCCCCATATTTAAGTTGTAGTGACAGTTCATGAAATTGAATAACTTTCTCCAACGTAATCGTGAATAAATCATCAGCTACCCTTTATATTTGGATCGGGAAGTTATTAAAATTTCATAAGGAACAGATTTTTTTTATCGCGATAACAGTTTTGGTTTTCTTGAGAAAGTTATTCAATTTTATTATCTGTACCGTTATAAGCCTACTTTCATTCCTGATACAAGCTGTATAGGAAAATATACTAAGTTTGTTTTTTCCACCCTGTATAATTTTAATTGGATGCAATATGGACGGCGAAGCGATCGGCCGAGTTCGGACCTCGTTAATCGATATTAAATAGATTTACCATTAATCGATCAGCTGATGAGGAAGTGACTTGAATTTAGGCCTGGCGATATAATGGAAATATGTTACTGAAATAGCTTGTGGTCTTTGACCGTACATTTAATACTGCGAAAAAAATTGAGTTAATTTTACAAAAGAGACCGTTTTTTATAAAATATAACCACCACATTTGGTTGCCAGCTACTTGACCCAAAAGCTTGATTAATAGTAACCTCCTTCAATTAATTTACTTACTTTTTACATTTGGTCGAATCAAGCTGATGGTGATAATAGGGGGCAATGGTAATCACGAAAGTTTCGCCCCCTGATTTATGAACAAACTTGGATAGACATTCAACCTTCATGCTTGACAAAGGTTTCGACAAATAGAAGCCTCACAAACCGGAACGATTCGAACTTAGATGTTATACGTTAATAAATCTTAGAAGATTTATTGGCGGCGATCGCACAGGTAATTCGTAAATATATGTATGTATGTGTATGTTCGAGTATATGTATGTATCAGAAAGAGTTACAGCCTTTTTGACAACTCTCTCCTCTTTTGGGGTGGAACATCATGAAATGAGTCGCACTCTGGGTTCAGTGGAAGGGACTGTCAGACTTCACTGACTAAAATCCACCCTTTAAAATTCGTCCCAATGCCCTTTGCGTTCTAGTGCCGCGATTTATTTAAGACATTCCCGTGAGCTAACTCTTTGATCATAAACTAAACGCTAATAGGGCATGTGTCTTGCGACATACGACAACGAATATGGAGAATACAAAAAAGTTTTTGGAGTATGCGACGAGGCGTCGCGACGTGACTTATTGTCATGTCCTCTTAAAGCTAACTTAGCTCAAGCTTAGCTCAGTCGCACTTCAACTGAAAATGTACCTTAGTTACTTGATTATAATTTTTATATTTGTATGATAAAGCTGATCACAGTTGCTTGTAGGAAAATGCACTTTAATTTTACATAAATAGGGTTGATTTCGGTATGAAATGCGACTGAACTAACTAAGTTCGCCCTAGAGATTGTCAGCTTAGCAACAGTACTTAAAGGTACAGATAAAACTAACGAGAAAAGCTCGTGTCGCATTACGCAATTACATCGCCTGAAACTACGATCAAGACCTATGGCTAAAATTAGCCCTGACCTTTCCACTAAATCCAATTTCCCCTGTTCAGGTTGAAACTCAACATGTGGGGTAAACCACAAGAAGTTAGAAGCAACTACTAGAACCAATATCGGGGAACGTAAACCGCGAAATAGGTTGGCTATACGCTCGGCTAAACCTCGTTAGAAGCGGCTATAGCTACGTGTACCCACGCTTTGGCTTTTAGTGATAACATACGGTGCCTATAGCTGCAGTGTGCAACGAACCTAAATTAAACCACAGATTTAGGGTTCGCACAGACCATGGAATAGCGCTTTAGTAGAATTACCATAGCATTACACAATGCATGTACTTATTCAGTATATGACGGGGCCCCCCTTAGAGGGCCTAAGTCTACTGGGGATCGCGGGACTATCGGATAACTCTGGTCCCGGAACGTAAAGGGCACTGTGGATTATGGTCACCACAAGTCTGACAGTACTATATATTACTTTTATTTACAGTTAAACCGTGACGCTTCACTGAAACCAAAACAACCTTTGGAGTGAACTCACTTGGAGTTCATTCCAAAGGCTGTTTTGGTTTCATCGGTTAAATGAATGAACATTCATCTGTTTCTTTAATTTCACTTTTCGATCATTCAATTGACGAGTGAGATTCAACGTCGTTGGATCAGTTCACTAATGAATTCATTTTCCTTTTAATATACGTGTGAGGCAGAATAACTAGCCTAGAATAAAGTCTATCATATATAGTAGAGGTGTATAAATAAAGCTCATATTTGAATGAAACGGTTATTTATAGCTTCCTCAGTCTCACGTGGAATACTAACGTCCTTTATCATTGTTTGAGCCTGTGAAATATTTCTATCTTTCTCCCAGCTATTTTTCACACGTTTATTATTTCAATAGACGTGTTGGTGGGATATAAATATCAAAGTATTTTATAAAAGAGATTTTTATGAAATATTTCCTTTTTTGTTGAAGTTATTTTTAATCGACTTCAAAAAGGCCTTCTCCTTTTTCTCAATTTGCTCGTTTTTAAGCTCTTGCATAGCTTTATCGTGGGCTCTAAGCGCGGCGACCGAATCAAGAAATTCCGTAAGGAAAATAAAACCTAACGAATATAACTAACACCCCGCATTGTCTAACGTCGTTTCGGTTCGGGAGACTTCGGCAATCATAAAAACATCCATCATTAAGACAATTTACTTTATCGTACTCATTCTAAATGGCCTTATAAAATTCTCATACAACAAAGCAGAGTGGCGCAGTGGAAGCGTGCTGGGCCTATAACCTGTTGAAATTTTTGACCCAATTTGGAAGTGAGTCCTAGGAATCCTGTAGATAAAAGACCCACTTATATCTTCATTATAATTTATTTTTCTTTATTACAGTAGTGCACCACAAATATTTTAAACAAATTATATTCTCGTTAAATATTCGCGGTAGGCGATAATTTTTTCTTGTTTTTTTAAAATTGCTATGCAATAGTTTATATTAATAAATTAAAGTAACAATTTTCTATTATACGCATCCATCTTTAATGCAATCTTTATACCCACACACAAATCTTCACGAATGTCCTATTCTAAGTAGTTCCGGTACTTGGGACTTGAATAGCTCACGTATGAATTGGGTCTAAAGTGACCTATTCAACCCTGGCCCACAAACCGAAGTTAAGGTCCCGAAGGCCGCTCGATATTTATAATGCTTTCGATCTTATCCTTACCTGAAGGGTTATCATTACGGATTTAAATAATGCAAGGCTGTTCAAATGTTGTTTTCGGCGTGTGGTCAGTGTGGTACAGACTTAACAACTGTTGAAAAATATCTGTATGATCTACAAGTAGTGGTATCGGGCCTTGATGTTGATGACCCACGTCACAGGATAAAATTCGTAGTGTGGGATAACGTTTTTTTTTAATAAAATTGCTTTCTGTAAGTTTCATTCAACATTCGCATTTTTTTTTTATTTCTATACATCACTTCTGATACGTCATCATTTACCTAGCATTTTCCTCACCATGTAGAGGTCTGCTTCCAATTGATCCACGTACAGCTAAATACCAGTTTTGTAATAGTTTTGTAAATGTGTAGGTATTTCTCATACATGTTGTATAGGTACGCATTAAAAAACATAACGGACGATTTTCTTCTATAAAGAAAACCCCATTATAACGTGCTTGCCTATAGCTAGCAAATAACGACCATGCAATAACCAAGCCGTCATTAAAGTAGCTTGGTAAGATTATATTACACTATGAAAGTCTAGGTAGGTACCAACTTTCCTAACTCATTTAGTTTCTATCAGAAATCTTCTGGGCGCTTGGGACTTCAATCAATTTTGTTTCACTACATTTGTGAATGGTAAAAAGTCTTTGGTTTATTTTTTTGTTAACCTTATTGGAAGTAACCAACAACTTGCTTTCCAATTTTCGACTTGTTTCTCAAAGTAATTCACTTACTTCGAACCTAAATTAACACCGAATACGTACAATTACCAAAAGCTAAACCCAATTGATAGGCCATAGGTAAGCCGGGGCCAAGTTCAGCCTCGCGGCATTCATCAAAACGTCACGTTGTTATCGCTCAAAGCCTCCGCCCCGGTGATTTGTGGCTGAACATTTCACTACTAATGTATAACCCTGCTAGTAAAATAGCGTACATACAATATACATTTAATATTACATTGATCAGTTATATATTTTGTTGCACGGGAGTTAGTAACCCTTTAAATTCATGTTCTGTCATAAGTGTGTTGGTAATGTAAGTACATCGAAATGAGTATCAAAAAGATGTTTGATTGTTTTTTGTTTTGGGTATAGGAGAAATTCTGCTTCAAATTCTACCTTTAGAAGGAAAAATAATCAAATATTTATAAGTTCCCTTTTTTAAACAAAATATCTATGAGGATAAAACTGCTAATGACCTAATTTATCCTCTAAAAATTTTGTAAAGAAAATCTAGTAACACATTTTTTAAATTTCAAGATTGAGACACTAAATGTAATTTATTGACACAGTTTTTGTCTCTGATCACCTCTTGCCAGGAATTAAGCATTCCTCCATAAATCTTAGAAATCTTTGATGAAGTTGGCTAGAAATGTTAAATCCATTAATGTCACTTTACTTGGCGTTATTCCTGTCACTGTTACATAACTGTCAAACTACAACACCAAGATATGGACAAAAACTCGTCTTAGGGCTTTCCCTCCGGGCACGCCGCAATCGCGGCGGTAAGACCCCTCTTTGAGGAGTGGCTGGATAGGCGTCACGGCGTCCTGACCTACCGCATGACGCAGGTCCTCACCGGACACGGAAGTTTCGGGAGGTTCCTGTGTCTGATAGGGAGGGAAGAAACGCCTGGGTGTCACCACTGCGAGGATCGTCCGGAGGACACGGTGGAGCATACGGTGCAGGACTGCCCCGCTTGGGCAGAGCACCGCCGTGTCCTCACGACGGCGATAGGCGGAGACCTCTCGCGCCCGGCATTGGTCGAGGCCATGCTGCGGGGCGAGACGGAGTGGGAAGCGGTCGCCTCCTTCTGCGAAGCAGTCATGCTCGTGAAGGAGGAGGCGGGCCGCCTGAGGGAGAGGACAGCGTCCTCCCTCCACCCCAGCCGCAGTGGTAGACGCCCACGGCGTCGGACGTCGCAGGACGATCTCCGGCCACCGTAGGCGCGGGCATGCGGGCAGCGAGTAATGGGCGACTCACTGTCCGACCATGGACCATGCCCGGGTCGACGGTGCGTTGTGTTCCACGCGCGCCTCAAAGAGTGTCAGCATAGTGACGGGGCCTGTAGAGGGCCAAAGCCTGCTGGGGTCGCGGGACCAAGGGATTACCGTGACCCTAGTACGTAAAGGGCTATTGAAGGACACCGTGGATTTTAGTCAGTACAAGTCTGACAGTCCCTCCCGCCCTGCCCTGGGTGGGAGGACTCATTTGATGATTTTACCACGATAAAAAAAAAAAAAGGGCTTTCCCTCACCGAGCATCAAAAAATGAAAATCAAAAGTTTTTATTTCACATAGGCCCAAGAGGGCACTTATAAAACGTCGACAGCAGGTGCTCGGTTCGGGTTGGTCGATTCCATGGAGAAGAACCGGCAAGAAACTCCATGGTTACTCTTTTAAAATATGGTATGGTACAAACAGATTGTTACAATTTTTCGATGCTCAGATATGTGAGAAAAACGTAGGCCTGGTAACAAGGGGGAAGTCCTAACTAAAATTAGTGCTACAAAAGAAGAAATATATATATATATATACACACGACTTACAATGTTCTCACATTCACAAACAAAGAGTAAGGAAGAATCTACACAAAAAAGAAAGCTATAAAAGCTGGGTTAATTCTATAATGTCTTACAAACTGTAACAAATCTGAACTGGTATTTAAACTTTTTTTTTTTTTATCTTGGTAAAATCATCAAATGAGTCCTCCCACCCAGGGCAGGGCGGCAGGGACTGTCAGACTTGTACTGACTAAAATCCACGGTGTCCTTCACGAGCCCTTTACGTACCGGGGTTACGGTGATGGGTAAGTCCCGCGACCCCGACAGGCTCTGGCCCTCTACAGGCCCCGTCAATTTGCTGACACTCTTTGAGGCGCGCGTGGAACACAACGCGCCGTCGACCCGGGCATGGTCCATGGTCGGACAGCAAGTCGCCCATTACTCGCTGCCCGCATGCCCGCGCCTACGGTGGCCGGAGATCGTCCTGTGACGTCCGACGCCGTGGGCGTCTACCACTGCGGCTGGGATGGAGGGAGGACGCTGTCCTCTCCCTCAGGCGGCCCGCCTCCTCCTTCACGAGCATGACTGCTTCGCAGAAGGAGGCGACCGCTTCCCACTCCGTCTCGCCCCGCAGCATGGCCTCGACCAATGCCGGGCGCGAGAGGTCTCCGCCTATCGCCGTCGTGAGGACACGGCGGTGCTCTGCCCAAGCGGGGCAGTCCTGCACCGTATGCTCCACCGTGTCCTCCGGACGATCCTCGCAAACTGGTATTTAAACTAAGGCAATATAATATTGCAAAACGAACACAATAATCAGTGACTGGCAAAAACATTTTTAACTATCGTTTATTTCTAGACGAAATCGAATCTTGAACTGTTAAAGTTCCTGGCGAGTGGTCTAATCGTGAGCTTGTGTATTTTTCTAAAAATTTATTCGAAATGTTAGAGGCAAATGCTCCGGTGACGGAATGCCTTAAGTCAAAGCATTAATGAACAAATTAAGTGGCAGTATAAGTTTAATAATAAATCATGAAAGCTTAAAACATAATCAATCAAAGTTAGACTGGCAACTTTTATAGTAAAAACGACTTTTTATTCAGCTCTCATCGAAAGCATCGTTCTTTCACTTCTCACCATGGAAATAAAAATGAGACAAACAAAAGAAATCTACATAATGCTGATCCACATGCAAGCAGATTTCACATTGTTAAATTCGCCTTGATATTACAACAGGCAGCTGACGTATCGACAAGCATCAGATAGATCGAGCGTGACGGAATTAAACCGATTTTGTTCGACAACAGTACGATGTTTATTTGTTTTATTCGATTCTCTAGCACCTTGTACAAACTGAACGAAGTAAATGTAAATAGAGAATACTTTTTGTTCCGCTTGCTGTTGAAACAAAGTATTTTAGTGATTTCGTTATGAGAATGTTTAAGTGATCGAGTTTCCGATGTGTTGAAAAAACAGCACTAAATTATCATCTGCTCTTATTTTAAAATGAAACTATGTTTTTTTTTCGTTTTTATCTAATATATTACGTAGCAATTAAATCAACATACACTACACTGGCTATTAATCACGCTGAATTACACAACGCAGATACTCGCACGCAAGCTTCGTAACAAGCACATTATTATTGACATGATAGCCATCCTTTTAATGATATTAAATATACCACCTACCTTATATTTATCATAACTCGAAATTTCAGTGTTATAGTTTGTTTAATACGCTTTCTTTTCCAATATAAAAGTTCTGTAGTGTCCGACCCAAAGAAGATAAGCAAGATAAGAAAGGTTTCTTGTGTATGCTACACCCGTTAATTGAAAAACGCTTAGCTGTGTTCTTTTCTTAAACCGCTCGAGGCCACAAAGGTTCTGAAGAGAAAGTTTGTGAAAAGAAAAAGGAAAATGTAGAAAAGGGAAATTACCCAGCTATTTTTCGAGTAAACCACAAATCAACATCGGATATTAAACATTTAAGGGTCATAAAGCGGTACATTTTGGACGTTTTTCTACTGAAAAGTGTAACTAGCTGTCAGGAAAAATTTTAAACGTTTATGTTCCGAAAATTAAACTACTCGGTTGAAGTTTCTTTTAATTTAATTTATATTTAAGTGTTCTACGAGTATCGGGCAGCTTTGTTTTCCTACAAACATTGAACGTATTAGTCAAAGTGTAAACGTAAAAAGTATTTTGTATCGTCATGACAAGGTGACAGGAAATGGACTAGGCTCGTAAACAAAGTCAGGGGATGTCCGACAGGTCAAATTAGCGGGAAGCAAATTATGTTGGCGTAGTCTAGAAATGAACGTTTATGTTTCTTGTTTATCGAAACCACGAATGTAAACGTGTTTTAGTGAGCAAAAACAAGTACAAATTATGTAGAAGTCGAGTAGTTTTGTGACTACGAAACTCAATCTCTCTAGCAAAAAGTTAGGTAGACTTTCTTGCGTTGCATGAACGTATTACGAGTTGTTTTAGTATTCAATCTAGATCATTCGCATTTTATGTATGGAATGTACAGCATTTTAATCATTTTCCATCCAAATAAATGCGTATTTCGTTTATTTTACCGAAAGTTTCGGCCCCTTCGTACACAACAGTCTTCGCTCGCTACTTCATTAATTATTAAATATAATTATGTTGCTTTTCACCAGATATGAAACCATGTTTTTATGCTCCGATGTTTCTTTGAAATTTAATTATAGTGTAGATTTAAAAAAAACGATAAAGATTCCCCTAATAATAAAATCTCTATAACACTTTCGGCTCCAAACAAAATCTACGTTAGAATGTAGTCTACTTTTCAATATCTCATTAAAGCTTCAGAACTTTGAAACCAATTTCAAATTCTATTTAATGTAGGTACAGAATAATCTATTAAATTCTCTTTTCTACGAGGTGTGGATTATGTTTCCACGTAATATTCTACAAAAGCTTCTAAAATGTTCATGTTACCCTGTAAAACTAAATAAATGAAAATCCGTTATTCTCGTAGTTCCTAATCATTCTGAAACCATAGAATGTTTCATTTTAATTGCTAGTTCAACTTAAGTTATTAACTTGATATTAAAATTGTACTGTGTTCAATAAATATGTGAGCTTTTCATAAATAAATGCTGTGCACAGCAAATTGCTTGGTTAGAAATAAAGAAAGGTTCTGTAAAATAAATAAATAATCTCCTGAACACTGAATGATATGATCCAAAAATAAATTAGGGAAAGAAATTAAGATAAGTATGTGGTCAAAACTAAAAAATAACTTAAAAAAACGTTCATTTACTCTCTGCGTTTACTCTTTTATTTCAATACCTAAATCTTTTGCATACTTGCATTAGTAATATGAAAAGGAACCAACACGCAAGTAATACTGGTAAAAGCATTATACATCATGGCAGAAATCTCGAGAATGTTGAAAGTATTGCCCTGCGCTCTTTGTTTTCGGGCAATAATACACAACTATGTTCGACATGACGGAGTACCTACCACGAAGATATGAGTACAAACGACGGCTTAATGTTTGTTTTAGAGGATTACAGCCGCTTCTAAGACGTTGGCAATTTATGCGAATACAATTTCAAAGCATTCTTCTACACATCGAGATTAAGCAGATTCCAGATGTGAAATACGTATTCTGAAATCTAATTTGGGCATCTCGGCTGTCGCATTCTCATTTATATATATCTAAATATCAGTGGTAACAAAAAGTCCAATACGAGCGCGCAATGTTCGTCGCGAGTCGGCTCAAATAAGAAAAGTTGACGAGAGAAATGGCGTCGCGATCAAATTAAACTCTGCCGCTAAAAACTTTACTGTTTTTATTAAATTTGAATACGGGTCTGTATAAACACACATATGGCGATACGTATTTTCCACAGTAAGCTCCATCGGGGTAACTACTGCTCCGCACTTTACCTCTTAAACGAGTTTTCCGAAGTTCTAAGTGATATTTTTCGCTCGCAAACACTTGGGAGTTGTACATATTTTTTTAGTGTAATGAGTCCCTTTCACAAGATAAAGGTAATAGAAAAAAATGAAAAAACAGGTCATAGGCCTCCTGAACTACTTTAATTCCACGAAAGTTACATATTCACTGTAATGTTTATTTCAGTTTAACTACAAATACATGTTATAGGACATTCGATGAAATGAATAAATGCTTATTTACTTAAATTGTAACAAATTACTGTCGTGCGTGTATAAAGGTCAACCTTAGGTTACGAAAATCTCAAAAATTATACACCAAATTATTTCTTTGCAACTTCGTCAGAAAGTTTGATCGTGATTTTTATTAACCTCGAAATTGTGCTTGGCACGCTACATTTCACCTTGAAATGTGTGTGTTTTATCGATACCTAGATGACTTTATCGATAAGATAACCAAAACCCAGACGAGCTAAAGTGGACGAGACGAAAATAAATTAATGTGTAAACTTGTTTATCATAGAGATAAACTATATCCAGTAGAATATGTTTCAGAAACACTCTAATTAGAGGAATCTAAAAAAAATATCCAATTGTTCCAGTTTCCAAGAGCATGTCTCTCGAAGCGAGAGTGACGTGAAAACTGCACAAACTGTTACCAACCGAATTTTAATAACTAGCTTCTTCGTCCGAGCGCTCTATTCAAATTTCATTTTCAGTTCCAAATTAAGCGCATTTATCTTCTTTTATATAGTACAAACAGCAATCTAGAATATTCTATTCGTTCTGAGCTATTATTGGCCAAATAACCCTCGTTTCGAACACGAAGGCCGTGAAAATGTTCCATTTTGCATGGTGAAGATAGCGAGTGAATAGACACGCATGGCTGAGTCGTCCGTTACGTATAAGGGGCGGAGGTCGGTGGAATTAGGTGGCAGATAGGCATCGTGGGACGGAAGCCGCCACCTTCGCGTGCCTGCATTGTTGCGCTGCACTACAGGCTTTATATTTTCTACGATAATAAAGGTCTCGACGCAGCAAAGGTCACGTTCCATAAATACATCATGATTACAGATACGACTTGTTAAAGCAGTAGGTTACACTGCAATGCCTATTCCTATAAAGAATTGTATTTAACATTTGTACGATTTTTTATCTTCTTTTCTTGTCAGTTTTTGTTGCGAACTTTGTGTAGTATTCCGTGAAAAGTTTTAATGAAATGCTGATGAAGAGATAGATCCTTGAATGGGACGACGACGACGGACGACGGTCCACTGGTATAACTTTGTGACAAGTCGCGTGTAACTCGCTTCCACTGTGCAACATCGATATCAATTTGTGTTAGTTCTATTCCAGTTTTACTTACTTACTTTAATTTTATTTACTTATTTCTTAATCTATTCAGTTTGATAATTTCGAAGACTTGCTCCATAATACCTCTTACCTAGGGAGTTTGGAAGACGTGGTGAGCGCCCTGTTCCCGTCGCGGGCGGAGCACACTCCCCCGCCCATGGCTCCGTCTCCGACGGTGCCTGACGCTGTCGCAAACGCGGACTACAGCGACGACGACTTCTACGACGCTCCGGAGGTGACCGAGGTAGACCTGAGAGTGGCGGTACAACGGCTCAAAGCCAAAAATACCGCCCCAGGACCCGACGGCTTGCCAGGAAAAGCCTGGGTCCTGGCCTCGGGGACTCTCGGGCCTCGACTGGGGGGGCTCTTTAGCGCGTGCCTGGAGAGGGGCCAGTTCCCGCTTCGTTGGAAGACGGGGAAACTGGTCCTGATCCAGAAGCCCGGGCGCCCTGCGGACTCTCCGTCCGCATTCCGGCCCATCGTGCTGCTCGACGAGGTGGGCAAGCTCTTTGAAAGAGTAATTGCAAACCGCCTCGTCGGGCACCTGAATCGGGTGGGCCCGGACCTTGCGGAGAGCCAGTTTGGCTTCCGCAGGGGGCGCTCGACGGTGGATGCCATCACGCGCGTGAGGGCCCTCACGACGGGGGATGCGGTTTCCCGGGGCAGGGTCGTCTTGGGGGTGTCTTTAGACATCTCCAATGCCTTTAACACCCTGCCCTGGAGTTGCATCAGGGAGGCACTCCGGTATCACCGGGTGCCGACCTACCTCCGTCGTATAGTCGAGGACTACCTGACGGACAGAGCCGTCATCTACCCCGGTCACCGGGGAGAGTGGAACCGGCGAGAGATGTCGTGCGGTGTTCCACAGGGATCGGTCTTGGGGCCGCTCCTGTGGAACATCGGTTACGACTGGGTGCTGCGCGGCGACCTCCCTGACGGCGTCGGCGTAATTTGTTACGCCGACGACACGCTCGTCCTGGCGAAGGGAGAGTCGCACCAGGCGGCGGCCGACGTGGCGACGCAGGCGGTAGCGACAGTCGCTAATAGGATCCGGCAGTTGGGACTCGACGTGGCGCTGCACAAAACAGAGGCCATGTGTTTTCATGGCCGTCTGAACGCGCCACGTTCAGAGTCCCACATTACGGTGGAGGGGGTTCGCATCGGCGTCGGGAGGACGATGAAGTACCTGGGACTCGTCCTCGACAGCCGGTGGAACTTCAGGGAGCATTTCCTGCATTTGGCCCCAAGGCTGAACCGGGCAGCAGCCGCTCTCAAGCGACTCCTGCCCAATCTCGGCGGGCCAAATGCCTCCTGCCGGAGGCTGTACGCCGGTGTCGTGCGGTCCATGGCCCTCTACGGGGCCCCCGTGTGGGCCCTAAGCATCCGGACGCGACCACTCAAGCTGGTCGCATGCCAGAGGGTCATGGCTATCCGGATGATCCGGGGATACCGCACGATCGCCGGCGAATCGGCCAACCTCCTAGCCGGATTGCTGCCCTGGGATCTGGAGGCGACTGCCCTCCAGCGCGTCTATGAATGGCGCGTGGAGGCGCAGCGTCGGGGCGAATCCCCGCTGCCTCGACAAGTCGAGGCGCGGCGGGAAGAGCTCCGGCGTGATCTCAGGGCAGTATGGAGGGAGCGACTGTCGCAACCGAGGTCCGGGCACGCCGCAATCGCGGCGGTAAGACCCCTCTTTGAGGAGTGGCTGGATAGGCGTCACGGCGTCCTGACCTACCGCATGACGCAGGTCCTCACCGGACACGGAAGTTTCGGGAGGTTCCTGTGTCTGATAGGGAGGGAAGAAACGCCTGGGTGTCACCACTGCGAGGATCGTCCGGAGGACACGGTGGAGCATACGGTGCAGGACTGCCCCGCTTGGGCAGAGCACCGCCGTGTCCTCACGACGGCGATAGGCGGAGACCTCTCGCGCCCGGCATTGGTCGAGGCCATGCTGCGGGGCGAGACGGAGTGGGAAGCGGTCGCCTCCTTCTGCGAAGCAGTCATGCTCGTGAAGGAGGAGGCGGGCCGCCTGAGGGAGAGGACAGCGTCCTCCCTCCACCCCAGCCGCAGTGGTAGACGCCCACGGCGTCGGACGTCGCCAGACGATCTCCGGCCACCGTAGGCGCGGGCATGCGGGCAGCGAGTAATGGGCGACTCGCTGTCCGACCATGGACCATGCCCGGGTCGACGGCGCGTTGTGTTCCACGCGCGCCTCAAAGAGTGTCAGCATAGTGACGGGGCCTGTTGAGGGCCAAAGCCTGCCGGGATCGCGGGACCAAGGGATTACCGTGACCCCGGTACGTAGAGGGCTATTGAAGGACACCGTGGATTTTAGTCAGTACAAGTCTGACAGTCCCTCCCGCCCTGCCCTGGGTGGGAGGACTCATTTGATGATTTTACCACGATAAAAAAAAAAAAAAAAAAAAAAAAAAAAGGGAGTTTGGAACATCACGTTTTCGATAAAGGTTAATTGTTAAGTTAGGGCTGTAGGTCGTACTCGAGAGGTTTAATGTGTAAGAAACGTATCTTAATTCGTAATTACGGATTGCAGGACCGATTGGCCGACTATTATTAATTGATATCAGCTTTCAACAGCCTCTTAACGTTTTTTTTTATTATGGTCAAATAGTCATTACGATGTAGTATTGCTTTTTGTTACTTTTTTATTTTTAACGGACTTAAAAAAAATGTGCTTTTTTCAGTTCCACGAACTTCGACTCGTATGTTTGGACTCGATTATCTCGAATTTAACTGAACGGATTTGATTCGGTATGCACAAAAGTGTTTGTAACATTTTGTAAAAGTTTTGGTATACAACAATATTTAATCAAATTATTTAATCAAATAAAAAACAAAGCCGCTGGCTTTCGAAGAAAAAGTTATTATTTCATTGGCTTTTGCCACCGACTTCTGAAAAAAAAAGTTTTATTTATTTTATACTTTAAACAAATTCAAAGTTATACCTACCTACATTGTAAAATGTTAGAACTCAGAAATCTGAAAGTTTATTTAGAGAGAACGGAATCGAAATTTCCATCCTCATGTTTTACAATTCATAATAAATTATCCTTTGTTTAGTTAGAAAGACTGTACTGTCCTGTCAATTTTGGATATTTTTATTAACTGTATTGCCATTTCAGTTTATTTTGTACCTTAACATTTTTAATTCATCGACGACCAACCGTGTGATGGTATATACTAATAATGAACTTCCATACAAACTTTTATCCCATTGTCTGTCACTAAACTTAATTTTTGTAACAATGTATAATTTTCGTGTCCACAAAACATGAAAGACAATTTACAGGAAACATTTTTGTGAAGGTGTGATAAGATAAGAAATCTGATATCTCTTGAAATAGAACAACATTTGACAGACACGATCGTAACATTACACAGATATTTTGTATCCAGGAAATGCTTTTTTTTACGTGGTAAAATCATCAAATGCGTCCTCCCACCCAAGACAGAGCAGGAGGAGTCCCTCCCGCTCTACAGATTTTAGTCAGTACGAAACTCGTACTGACTATAATCCACGGTGTCCTTCGATGGTCCTTTACGTTCCGGCGTCACGGTAATTCGTAAAGTCCCGCGACGGCCCAGGAAATGCATAGGTAAAAATCCTATTGAATTCGCTTTAATATTCACTGAAACTATACAAAGGGAAATAACTTATTTTAAGGCTTTTTTTCTTTTCCGTCGTTATCAAAATATTTGAATATTAAAAACTAGCGACCTGCCCCGGCTCCGCACGGGTGCAATCCAAAACCTATCTCTTGAATCACTCTATCTATTAAAAAACCGCATCATATACATAGGGACAGACAGACAGCGGAAAGCGATTTTGTTTTATACTATGTAGTGATATATCCCACTGTTTGACGTCATTACTTCAATCCGACGTTGAATAAGTTACCTCAGTCAATCAACGTGGATTCACATCTACATACTTCAACTATGTATATATAAAAAGGCATACAGTGACTTTACACAGCTGTTAGGTAATATACAATATTTAAGATTCAAAAATCTTGCAAAATTGCAATTGAGCTCCGCATACTATGTACAAAATACGTAGACAAGAAACTACAAAAAACAGTATAATGTTATCACTTCTCAGTACATTTCACAAAAATTTTAACTAACAGTCCCTCATTCTTAAACGCCAAAAAATCCTTGCAGCTTTCTAGTGACCAAATTGATTGATTTTACTTTGTTAATCATTAATTCAGTGTGCCAAATTTAGAAGCCAATATTACTTAAGTAACACGGGCACAGATGGGTTCGAGTAAGGCCCATTTACACCTGTATAATATACCTTTACCGGTACCTATCCGTGTTACGATAACCGAAAGCAGAATTTACCCGGTAGGCGGATAAGGGAGTAAATGACAGCTGGCTTTGAATTCTCCTGTTTGTTACTAAATGCTTTGTAATATCGTAAGTGGAGCTAGACAGCAAGACAGCCTGTGTAAATGTGGGTTTTCTTTTTTGAAGTAGTCAAATTGTCGGTAGTTTCATCTCATAGGTATGCTTCACTTACCTCTTTTTCAATATATGAGAAATGTAGAAACCAATTTATGTCGTGGTAAAATCATGAAATGAGTCTTCCCACCCAGGGCAGGGCGGGAGGGACTGTCAGACTTGACTGACTAAAATCCACGGTATCCTTCAATAACCCTTTACGTTCCGGGGACACGGTAATTCGTGAGTCCCGCGACCCCGGCAGGCTTTGGCCCTCTACAGGAGGGCCCCGTCATTATGCTGTCACTCCTTAAGGCGCGCGTGGAACACAACGCGCCGTCGACCCTGGTATGGTCTATGGTCGGACAGCGAGTCGCCCATTACTCACCGAAAATGTAGAAACCATATTTACATCTCTTACTACGATCTTTACACACTAATTTAACATCGTATTAAAAAAAAGCCGGTATATGAGTATGATGAAAAGCGCTAGTCTTAACAAACATCCATCTTGACAAACTTTTACCTTTATAATATTAGTAAGATATCATTAACTAGCTAAACTAACAATAAGCCAAGAGCATTGCTAAATCGGATTTGACTAAGAAAATAATAATAATGATGATGACTTTCCTAAAGGAATGCGCGTTCCAGAACTGTCAAATTAATAACATTATTCTTAAAATTCTATATTTTACGAGCATTTTGTTATTCAGTTTTATGGTTATTATCTTTAGTTCTCTCTTGTGAAATTTAAATAACATCCTCGTTAACGGCATCAATTCGAATTGGTTCATAAAATTTGCTTGGAATTTAAAGCATGACTGTGATGTGTCAAAAGTGATTTATAATAAGAAAGTCATTCATGACACCAAAATATTTTACATCATTTCTACTTACATCTCTTTTACTATGCAGTCAAACAATTTACAAAATTTTTCATACTTTAAAATTACTTTTTGTATCTTTCTTAAAAGTAATTTTAGAGTATAAAAAATATGATGATCCTTTTTCCGATGGTTTTCGGGAAGTTATAAATAATTCATTTCTAAAATGCCAATCTATACAGTTAGTTGAAAAAATATACCAGATTAATTGATTCCAAAAGTAATGCATTCCACTAGAGTGGGCGTTGCCTCTTAAACATTCTATTCCTATTGATATTTTAGACCCACTTAGCTAAAAGCCGATAGTAGTTGAAGTTCTGAGAATTTCTCATTGAACTTTCATTCTATTGATACTTGGATCAAAGCTCGTAGACATAAGTACCTCTTAGATTTGTATGTACCTAGTATATTCTATTTGCAAGACCAGACACAGTCAAAATACCAATTCGATGATAAGAGTTTATATTCAGCGGTGACGAAAACAAATACTGACACAATGCGTTAAAAATACCAATCGGAGTCGTCATGAGTTTTTCCGTAAACAATGATTTCAGCGAATTCCTGTTTTCCATATACTTTCCAGAACCCGTGGGTTTTTGATTTGCGATGCAGCAGTGATAAACTTAGTCAGAGTTAGGGAGCTTTGCCAATCATTATTCATAACGCCGTTTGTTTATCGTACTTTCCATCGTTTGGAGTCATCGCTCGCGAGTCTCCTTCTCCTGACGCATATGGCTATTTTCAGCATCCGTTGGCAATACGGCTTTCGTGGATTGGCGTAATTAATCCCGCAAAAATGTTTAATTTTCACAAATACGTGCAATTAATTCTGTCTAGACACTTCAAATTGCTATACAGGAACTGTATTGGCGTCCTCGACTAATATATAGTGTTTGTTATGCACTTCTTTATAAGAATTGACATGGATAGACAAACATACTTATGATTTATAAATAAGTCATGAATCACAACATTTCTTGTCAAAATTAATTAACAAAATGGTTAATTTGCCAAGACAGATGTAGTGTATTATTTCGGCCAAAGTTTGGGGCGGGCGGCGCAGACGCAGTGCCACGTAGCGCCCGCGCCGCCCACGCCACCGCCGCGTACGCAACAAAGCGCGACGCGGGATCTCCCAGCACTCAGTTCACTCGCGAGCTTGCGCAAGGAAACATCTCCAGAATATCCCAGTATATAAACTCATAGTGTTGCAACACAATATTGGACTTTATTTACATTCTACACTTTAAAAGGTATTTATTTCATGTCTGTGAGCTTTTGTGTGTCGTGTAAGCTTTCAATATTTGTTTGAATCTGAATAGTAGTAATAGTGAATATTTTACTTTCCCATTTTTGTACTTTACCTGTGTAATTTTTGTATACCTTTACAAATGCAATTGTACAACAGAATTTTCCAATTTTAAGTAACCTTCCTACAATAATGTGAACGGTCATAAGCTTTTTAAAATTCCTAATATGTGCAGCGTGAAATTTAATTAAGATAACTTGGATCTAATTAATTACTTAGAATATAAACAAAACATACTTTATACCTAATTCATACTCAGTTAATCTTAAAAGATATTAAGTTGAAACTTTCCATCGCAACAATTCTAAAACGTGGAATCCAGAGACGTAATATAGGTCAAGTAAACTCACAGGTATTCGCAAGTTTTTAATAGACACGAATTCCATTGTCGTGTAGCTAGGCCGCCGGCCGGTGAGACATGACAAGGCCGGGTTGACTCAAATGACACGAAATATTCACACATTCCATTGTTACAATCACTTGCAACTAATGTAACTAACTATCAGAAAAACTTATTCACTAATCTCCTTTGTTAATACCTAAAAAGATATTGGGTGTAAATCGGTCAAAAAGGAATCAAATTGAATATTTATAATATTTTTAATTAAAATTCCTTAAATACAGTTTGGTTAAAAGGTACAGACAAGTTGTAAACCGACTGCTATCAACGGATTTTGAAAAGGATTGTACTAAAGTACTACTTATACTTCAGTACATTCTTCTTCAGTCTACCAGTTAGACCAAACATGAAGATATAACCTGTGATACGTCTATAAAGTATTTAGGTAGAGAAACTTCCAAAATTTTCTAGAAAATCAAAGCATAACTTTGTTTATGTCCGACTTATTCAGATGACTCATACATAAAACGTGAATCTTATGTTGCATCTGAAATTCTCGTTTACATTATTAAAGCCAGAACTGTGATCAGGGCAATCTTTTGCGTAGTTTTCCTCGAAGTCCCATCAATATTCCTCATTATTTTCTACCCAGGATTCACATTCCATTGTTGATTGGTATTGTTAGAAAAAAAAACCAGTACTCGACTGTAACGAAGTCATACCTAGAAATTCTCAAAGAACGTAAATTTAAATGCGGTCCAAACATTCCGTCTGGCAGTTTGCCAGACAACGCTATCAATTTCTAACAAACTGAGCTTTCTGGATTTACATGCACATTGATAAACAGTTTTACATTTCTTTTGTCTTTTTAAGTTTTCCAAAACAACTCAGTAAATCGTTATTTTAAAGATTTTATGAGAACTGATTCTGTACACAGACAAACAATAACAAGAACCCAATGAGTCATGAGCTAATTCAAGGTTAGGTAACATAACCTCAGTTGGAACACAACGCAGTAACATTGAATTTTCCGATAATTGTAGATCATACTATCAAGATGTCTGAGAGCAAGCAACTCGAAGCCGGCCAGCAGCTCGTCAAGAGGACCATGGATGAGCTCATCCAACAAAAACAGACCACTGAGAAAGTGACCATCCAAGCGAGACAGGAGTTCCGCGAACAATACCAGGAGAGCTACGAAGAGGAATTTGAGGAGGAAACCTTCATCGACCAGTATGGAAATGAGACCACAAACAGGACAGAGTCGAGCAGTGAGAGCAAAGAGCACTCGAAGAGCGCGGACGTAAAAGTGAAGGCCACCGGCCTCAACGCCCAACAAGTAAAGGCCCTGACTGACTGCGCAAATGAGGCGGGACAACTGGCGCTCGACTCCAAGGCTGCTAACTGAATGTAATTAAATCCCTACATTAGCTGGCGCTATTAACAACATGCCTGTAATCATACCAATTTTCAACATTCTAGTTTAACCAACCGTGCAGCCAAATGGCCTCATTGATCTATACTTAATTACAGCAGTTTCTTACTAATGTTCGAGCAACACGAATCCCCAACTCTTTTTCCATCCTTCCTTTTACTTTCCTAACAATACCTACACATCCTTTTTACTATCATCGTTTCTATTAAAGCAGTAAGTTTCATGTATACGTTTTGTTTCAGGTGTCTGCCTTATCCCGCGTGTGTGGTGGTCTCAAATAGTGATAAAGACTGTGTCCAGTGTTCCTTATTAAGTATTTTATTTTATCTATTTATGTAAGAGAATTTGATAAGTATGCAATAAATATATTTAAATGCATAAAATGGTGTATTGAATAGTGTTGTGTTCGATTTATATGTGATAGTGAGGTTTTATAGGAAAACGTTTTAAAAATGGAGGAAGAAGATGATGAAAGAAAGAGCCGACGGCCTAATCTCGCAGCTTTCGCCTCGTTGAACGCACGAGTGGTCCACGCCTCGCTAGAGGAGGGCTACGTGCGTCAACAAGCCTCCTCAGAATCCGGTGATGCAAATACTTCGAGTCTTTCGGCGACTCACTATAGTGATAGAAGTTTTGCATCGAAAACAAGTACTTTTTCCCGGAGCGGAACTTCAAGTTCGAGCCAAGAAGAATGTGAGGTAGCACAAACAACAATTACGAGCGGCCAGTATTTGGTCGCGGCACGGGTGGAAAGCGCCCGTTCTATGGAGAGTCTCCGTCCATGCAAGGAAACGTCGCCGGCGCGCCCGTCTAGCTCCTGCACAACCGTTCGCACACATCGGAGCTCGTTCCTGACGGCCAGCGAGCGGGATGTGCGGGAGACGCGCGGGGCGCCGGCGCGCAGAGCCTTGTCCGGGGAGGACATGGGGTGCTCTGCGGAGAAACGACGGGGGTTGTTCGCGAGCACTGAACGACGTGCTTTGCAACAACTCAGCTTGCCTCCCCCCGAGCGGCGTCTTACAATACTCAGTCCCCACAGCCCCATGGCTATCACGGAGTTGCAGTGGCCTTCGCCTCCCGGTATACGCGGGAGGCGAAAGAAAGGCATGGTGCTACCGAAACTTATACTGCCTCGTAGCGACTCGGATGCCTCGGAGGTGTTTTTAGAAAGGTGCCCAGTTTTTATTATTCTAAATTTTACTTTATCTCCGACATCCATATTTATTTACTGTGAAACGAACATGAATCAACATTATATTTTGTTCTCTAACATTTTCTGGCAGAATATTAAAATTGTATAAACAAAAGTACCTTTTAATGTTTTTCTACATAGAGCGTATCGTCAACGTCGCCACTCAAAGTCTATAATAGAAAACATTCTCATTCACCGATGTTGATTTTATTATTAATGTCTAGTTTACTTGCAAAAATCACTTAAATAAATGAAGCTAAAAAAATTGAATACACGGTAAATTGTATTTGCCAAGAGAAATACATTAATAACGACTTGCGTCAGTGGCGAGGTAAAAGTAAAACTCTTTACAACTGCTCGCTGTTTGTGCGACTTTTCGAAAGAACATGTTTTATATGTATTAAAAGCTTGTTGAAACTTAATTACAAACACAATGAATTATAATTTTGTTAGGCGTTCTGCGTACTGGCATATTTATAAGCTTGTTGTTTTCGAGGCTGTCAGTGTCTTACTGGCAATCAAGATTGTACTGAACTATTTTTATACTTGAGACAAGTGGTAACGGTGCACAAAATATTTCACACAACGCTCCTGACATATGACCACGACACGAACGTTTCATGATGCCTACATTTTATTGCCTTCACCTTTATTTTATGTTGTTCTCGTAGTTTTTTTCCGTTATGAAATATTCAGTAGCATGTAAAAGCATGTAATATTCACGTAGACGTAGATAACACACGTCTATCAGACTTAAATATCAAAGATATAATAACTATATATATTTTGACATGATGTTCTTTTCGATACGGCTGATAATAATACTTGTAATTTGAAATACGTGAAGCTTCTAACTTCTATACATAGTTAATCTTGAACGTTTTGTTATCGTGTGATAGATAGCATTAGAGCATGTGACTGTCTGTACTAGTAAAAATATATTTTTTTAACATTTCAATATCGTTACCATTCTGGAACGTAATATTGAATGACAGGAACTTAGAAAAAAACACCTTCTTGGCGTCTCTCATTGTAAGCAATTTGAGAGAAACTTTAAGAAATAAACAATTCAATACAGAAATAACACTCATGAGCGAGTTATACCTACTTAGTTATAAGATCAATAAGCTTTCAGAAATTATATCAGATTTCAGAGATCAGAGGTCAATGTAAATACAAATTCGAAGCATAAGTTAACCGTTTCTTCTTTTCGTCAAAATCGGCCTCGAGACTCCTTTTAATGTTTTTCAATATTCCTCATAGTTGCGGATATAGCCATCCACGTCCAATTGAAAAGTTCATCCTGTATATTGAAACTTATAACACAACATTGGAAAACCGTTTAAAACTTTCCGTCTGCATAACTAACTCTTTTTCTGACTGTACTTTCATAAAAGGAAATATTCTTTAATAATCAGGTTTTATGAAAGCTTTTGGTCTAATGCGTCAGAGGTTCATCAGGTTATTTTTTTTTATCGTGGAAAAATCAACAAATGAGTCCTCCCACCCAGGGCAGAACGGGAGGGACTGTCAGACTCGTACTGACTAAAATCCACGGTGTCTTTCAATAGAGCTTTACGTTCCGGGGTCTCGGTAATTCGTACAGTCCCGTGACCCCGGCAGGCTTGGGCCCTCTAGAGGGGGGCCCCGAGTGAAACTAATACGGACAAGCTGTGGACCAACTGTGGACACCGGCAAATACCTGCGTAAGAATTTCGATGAAGATTAATGACACGGTTGGCGGAGTGGCTGAGAGATCGACTGCTGTACTGCTTGTCGCGGGTTCGATCCCCGCACGGAACAAATATTTGTATGATCTATAAGTAGTTGCCGGTTCTGGTTGTGCATGTGAGTTTCTATGTTTATAGATGCACCCACAATATAGGAAAAACTCCTAGGGAACGGCAAAGTTAAAAAAGTAAGGAATCAGTATTTGTCTACAAATGAAATTATTTTTCTCTACATCAACTTTCCACACAACAAAAGAAGGATTAGAAATAAAATTGTTTTCTCAATAGCGATAACTCAAACATAGAAACATGTTCGTAGTGAAAAGAAAATACAACAATGTAATGTATTCTTGTGTCTATTGTTATGTTCAGCTAAATCGACACAGATACTAGTAGTTGGAAAACATCCAGAGCATTCTATAGTGTCCTTACTGATGATTAAATGCTGAAATTAGACAGGTGTAGAACCAGACGAATAGTTCTAGAGTGAACAACAGAATCATTAAACATTTTGCTGTCAGACTATATGCAACGCATGTTTGTATGTACACACGGCTACACATCAAGCTGTACAATGTTAATTAATCGTGGTCTCGATATATATGATCTTTCAGCACATTCAACAGCCAGCTTATAGATTTTACATTGCTTGATGTGCAGCCGTATGTAACTACATATATTATCGTCCAGAATTCCGGTCACGAAACCCTCCCTAATCTTTCGCGACTGAGTCCAACTAGCTCATACCATTCATCACATCGTCAATCATTCAAAGGGGATGATGGGCTCTAAATCATTCTTAATTTCACTTGCTGATTTACATATGCAAAGATAAATTCTAATTTCTAATCTTAGATGAACTATTCGTAAGGAATATTTGAAATGGAATACAATTTGTCCAAATAAAACGAGGTATATACATATATCAAGAGATGAGACTCTATTTATTTCTTATTTTAAAAGCCCTAAAGCGAATGTTTCCAGCTGTAAACAATGAAGACTATTAGCATTAAACAATTGTCTACAAACTAGCAACATATATCCCAGAATGAAGTATTTGTACGAATGTTACCAGTAATTAAAACAAAAACGTAGCGGGAGCAACGTTCTTAGAGAAAATTGCAAGTGAAAATTGTTTTAATGCACAAATACTGCTTCATTCAACAATTATTAATACTTCACTAAAAGCAATGGCAACGGAAAGGAATCTGAGAGATATAATTTCAATCATTATTTAATTCGAAATTAAATGTATTCCAGTTTTCGGCAAATACTATAACACAGGCAAATAATTTCAAACATTTCTCCTGCAAATTGATTTATAACTCTAGCAAAGATATTGAATGATAAGCTGATAAGTTATCGAAGTTGTAATTGATATGGTTATGAAACAATGTTACTCAGCACCTACTTATCTTTCGTGATAACCCGTTCAAACTAGGTTCGAAACTACCTGATTACACTCGTACAAAACTGTCCTGGATTATCTCTATATCAGTTATAGATAACAGTGTGTACTAATAATTACGCCTGTCCGCGTAATTAACACGTAGATATGAAACACCGATGCAAAAAAACACTCTGACAAATGCTTGTACTTCCATTCACGAAATCAATTTTTTAAACTTGTTTAGTTTGAATTTTGTTTGGTTTGAAATATTTGTCTTTCAGATTGATTGATAGTACGTATGTAGCTCCCAATCCAGACAATTGGGCTGCGCAAAATCTATCGATTCTGAACATTGAAGTACATAGCATATGTGTAGCTCAGGTGACAGGGAAATAAAGACAAAAGTGGCGAGGTAAACGACATGATGACTGCGATTTACCTTTCCTTTGCAAAACTGGATATACTTTTGAAAGTGTTTTAGTATCTGTAAGAGCCATTAAAGATAAAGATAAACATTTTGATAAAATCGATCGGTTTATAGGATATTGAGCCAAGAAATTGCGAGGTATGCGTCAGAATATTTGGATTAAGCGCCACAATATACGTCACTGAAACTTATGAATCACGTTTCGTGACTAATGTAGGCGAAAGTTAGTAGTTATTTTTGTTCGATATTACTTTTCTTGTAGCTCTGTCTGTTTCGAAAATTCCTCGTTGTTAGACTAAATATTTAGCATTGCAGACGTCTGAGCAATATTGCGTAATGTTATGCCATTGTCGTTTATCTTTATTAATATCCAATTAGTTCTATCTTGTAAGCAATTAATATTTGGATTACGTTAGATTGCAAACCTTCCGTGCTCCCATTTAAAGGTAGGACATTGACATACGTATTCAAAGATTCATGATACAGATTGGATTAGTAATATTATTAGTTTATGTATATCTGCTATACTTAGCCGTAGGCAATTTAGGATTACATCTATATAAAGGTTTAACATAAGTGTTCTTCTATTACTTTAGTTATCATTATACAGGTATAACTCTAATACATATACGGAGTTAATGTTATTGAAATAAGTGTGGAAGAAAACATGTTTATTTATTGATTGAACTTTGATCGTCGTGCAACTACTCGAACTCAAAGGATTTATTCCAATTTGACTATTACAGACACTTCTGAATTTTAAAAAAACAACTCATGCTTTTTCTTCTTCAGGGAGTTAGCCAGAAGCGTAAGTCCAACGTAAGAGGTACAGCAAGCTTTTTACCATCGTCATTTATCTAGCATTTACCCATTTATTTTTATTTACATGTCGGGATTAGCTTTCAGTCTAATTAGATGCAGCGAAGTACGAGTATATTATACGGAGAGATTGTCTATTCGACCTCCAGAACCCAATCAGTAATATCAACCGGGTAGCATAGCCTTTGGCAATTAACCGGGCACACATCCAGGAACTAATACTCAATATCTCAATCCAACAGTAGCACTTACAAGCGCCAGACCGATGGAGAATAATATTGCATTGTCACGCGATATACATATTCGTGCAAAATTTCAGCTCAATCGGAAACCGGGAAGTTGATCTTTAAGTTGCAAGATTTGATTACAGACAACAGGTGAAACTAAATAAAAGCTTGTCAAAAAGAATCCCCATCTCACTGCATTAAATATGATTCTATAATAAGATCATATTTAATGCGGCCATTACCATTACCTCGAAGTTGGCCATTTGCAATCTCAAATCCCCGATTACTTTTACCTCAGTGAACAAGCCATACCGTCGAGCTGCACTTACCTAGCCACATTAACCATGGTCTACAGCTTAGCGTGCTCAACCAGCCGAGCTGGGGAGTAATCAGAAATTATCATTAATCCTTCTAGTCTTGTATGTACTTTGGTTCCTTTGAAAGTCTTGGAACAATAAATAAACAATATTGTATTATGAACATGTTCATACAAACACTAATCTTGTGATTTCAAGCAGAATTACAATATTGTACATAGTTGTGGATTTAGTCAGACAATATGTACTCCTAACATGTGTTTACAGCCTAACATTTACATAGATACAGTCAAGAGTATAATATGCAGATTTAGTAGAAACATAGACTCTTCTGAACTGTTTAATTATCAAAGTATTGAGGAACGATCCTCACAATGAAGACGTGACGACATGAGAAACTTGTTTTAAAATTTTGAGAAGTGAAGTCTTCATATTTACAATTATTGTTGTGACAAGTTTCGTTTGAGCAGGTCATAAACTTATTTACTTCGCCACTGAAACAATTATTGTCATCATAAAATAACTTAATGAAGGAACAAATTAACACCCCATAAAAGCTTAATTTTTTGGCATGCGTGTCGTTAATGCCAATTGAAGCAAACATATGGCAGTTAAGGCGTAACAGGGCGTGAACTATCTTTACTAATTTATGATAACGCCTACATATGCTCACTATATTTACGTATATATATATATATATATATGTATATATTGCAGACCAAATCGTGTCGTTAGAGTTTTAGCGTGACGTCACATGACGTCACGAACGAGCTGACTAATCAACTTATATCGACCATTGCTTGTAGGGAAAAATCTGAGTAGTCTTGATATATGTATACGAGTACGTTATCAATATGACATTACTCAATTCTCGTGATTAATAGTATTTATTTCTGTAACTAGGTCAATTCAAAACTTAAAAAAAAAAAATCTCTTAAGCAAGACAAACGACTACTTTAAGAAAAAATCATCAAAACAAACTGAAAGTCCCTTTTGATTTAATTAAAACATTTAATATTTATAGCTGCGAGATATAGTGATGAGAGAAATATACATTCAAAAAGAAAAAGTATTTTATAGGGACTGGTAGATAGACGATTTTTACAAACCCATTAACCCACTGAGAAACTAAAAACGATAGTAGCTATACTTGCGACAAAGAGACCAGTAACACACTTTATATGTGTTACAGCGAGCTGCGATATCTTACCGATATGTAACAGCAACAGAAAAATCTCATACATTTACTTCACGAGGTTCGACATTGGAGAGACGGAGAAAATAGAAGAAACATATGAGATATATTTATCTCAAGATATACGAGAGAAAGTATGTTTCTACAGTAAAGGTCATGATATTCTAGGATCATATTTTAGGTTTCTAGATATAATCTATTGCGATCCTCTTGAAGGTATCATATTTTTCCCGATACAAGCAGTTGAAGTTTACACAGCGGGCGAAATAATGAGCACTTTTCTCACAATAGCCTCCTGAAACAAAATGTAAAGGTGTCTTACAAAGTAAATAAAGCTAAGTTTTTTGTCGTAGTTTCTGAAAACAATAGAGGTTTATTTATAAAGTTTTCTGTAGAACAATCGGTTTCTGAACGGCAATTCAAAAGATGTTAAAGTTCTAAAATGTAAAAGAAAAGTAATCTTGTTAAAATTAAATACATATTTGGCTTTGCTTCGTACTTTAAGTATTATACAACGTGAATTGCATAGAAAAAGAAAAGGGGCTCTAGTGCACAAATCAACTAATTTTATTCATCAAATCGTTAACATTACAAAAACGTGGAAATACGTGTTTGGACTTCTTGATAAGGCTTTAAAGGAGGTGACAGACTTGACGAGAAAAAGACAAGTATGAAAAAAAAGACATGTGACAAAGTGAATAGGGCTAGGTAGGGGAATGATGATTAGTGTCAGTCGCACGATAGTTTTAGAGCTTTTCCGAACCACAAACGCAACCCTAAGTCGAGTTGTTGCGGTCTGTCATTGCGACTAGGCTCTGTAATTGTGGTTGCGACGATTTCAGATAAGTGAGGTTACTCCCCTACTGAACTGAAATAAGACTTTTCAAAAGAAACCTTGTCAGTACTCATAAATAATAAAATGTAAACAGCTTTCTGCAAAACAAAAACTATGTACATAATTATGAGAATTTATTTTTAATTCAATTGTGTCCACCCGGGAACTCAAGGTGGCAATTTGATATTAAACATTTATAATCCTCTTTATTTGCAAAGGAATCGATTTGATTTGTAAGTATAATAAAAGAGCGAATACATTACTTTGTTTTGCTGTTTCAATCTTTGACTGGGTCTTTTAAAAAAGAAAATGTGTCATGAGTTTTTTCCATGTTTAAAACAGAATATTTTGGTGGTGATGCATATAGAGCTTCGACAAAATGCTTGGCAAGTGTTTTTTTTTTCAAATTTATGAGGACATTTCTTTTTTGTATAAGTCATTGATCTCAAATAAAAATCCCACACTTTATGCATCGTATAAGCAAAAGCTAAAAATACGAATGAAACTGAAAATAAACAGCGGTACTCGTAGTCATAAAACCAAATACAAATAAAAAGCCCAGAGTGATTTAAAGCGACGTTTTAAAATCTGCCGTTCTAAACCCTTTTTTTTGCATTCTATTCTGGACTTTACGTGTACTGGATTAAAATATAAAGCCCACAACAATTTGTGCACCAGTTCAAGAACTTGTTTTCATAAATCATACACACTGCAAAACCGCACACACGTCGTTTGTCATTTGTTTTCCACATTTTAAAATGTGCCAAGATATAGTCCAAATTTAAAAAAAAAACCTGTCGTACCTATTTGTTCCTGCTGACAACAATAGACAAACGACTAAGCTAGCTTGCCAGATCTGTGCCTAGACAGCATGGAGCATAGAGGTGAGGAGGACTATTTTTCTTTGAAAAGTGTCCGGTGAAATTCGTAAATAAGTGTAGCGTAACAATCGTCTTAGTATTTTTTTTAAACAGCACCAAGTTGTTTTTTTATTAGTTGAAGTTTTGTAGACTATATTTTTTTTAATTTTCACCTTGGCACACTACAATACGTCTACAACTGCTTCATTCATAGCATCCTGCAAGCTGCCTGCAGCTAAACTTTTTTTTTTTTTTTTTTTTTTTAGGGTGGCAAAATCATCAAATGAGTCCTCCCGCCCTGGGCGGGGCGGAAGGGACTGTCAGACTCTTACTGACTAAAATCCACCCGTGTTTCTTCGGATGCCCTTTACGTTCCGGGGCCGCGGTATCCTGGATTAAGAAAAAAGCCGCGACCCCAGCAGGCATTTGGCCCCGTAAGGGGCCCCGTCGGTGACGCGTGAAACACGACGCGCCACCTACCCGGGCTTGGTCCTTGGTCGGACGGCGAGCTTACCCATTACTCACCGTCTGCAAGCCCGCTCCGCCGCTGTGCCCTCTGCTGTTCAGAGGGACACGCGTTGGAGCATCCACCCGACAGGCTATTCGCATACGGGCAAAGAGACCCCTTAGGCACACAGTGCCTAAAAGAGTTTTTGCCCGCATCCCAGGGTGCACCGGCCCGAAAAACTGGTCTTCCCCCCGGACGTATCCGAAGGGGAACTCCAGTCCACGGGCGCACGTGGAGGTTTCCTGTCTTAGCACCCCGCCTGCAGCTAAACTAGCGCAATTTTTGAACTATTAGTTTCTGTTTACAGATGAAAACATTTTCAACTCATTTCTCATATAAGATTGTGCTGCTTGTCTTTTTTCTACATGCTAGACAGGTGCGCACTTAATGTCAATGTTGAAAGACAACCTCTCTTTCTGACATTTGCCAAATGCACCTGTTTGGCATAGATCTTAATTCGTACTGCTGAAAAAATATATCTCAAACTAACTCACTAGCTAAGAAAACACTGATAAATCTTTACATTTCAATATCCCGGAAAATGAGCAGAAATTCTCTTTCTAAATCCTTAATTCCTTGTCCCAATACTTTGATATGTAAATGAAACGTTCGAGTTATTTTCGCACGAACAAAATTACAGCAACACCTTTGTATTAAAAGTATTATAATCTTCAACATGGCGCGGTGCACACAATTTCAAGCTAGTAATTTAGGTGGGTGGGTACATAGACCGGATTAGCCTTCCGTTAGGTCCAAAGCCAGACTTCACAATATCTCTTTGAGCTTCCCTAACGTACCCGGTATTAATTAGCTCAGTTCACTGTATCTATTGTACCCTACAGGAGCCTTAATACCTATTGTTCGTTTTTGAAAGCATGGGAACTGTAGGAGGCTTCTGGTTATATTATTCAAGATAATTCGCACTCTGTGCGTGTATAGAGCCTACCTTCATCTTTCCGTAATAGGTGTCTTAAAATAAAAAGGAAGGCTCACGCCGTAAATGACTTTGTGTTTCGTTTTTTTATGAGAAGGCTTCACGTCTGTCGCATTACAAAATCAAATCATTTATTTCAAGTAGGCCAGTTACAGGCATTTTTGAATTGACAAAAGACAAAAGTAAAATAAAATTGTTTAAAAATAGTTACGGTTCGTACGTTACGTAATATTGAAATAATTTCGGACTTCATAATTTCTGAAAACTTCTATTAATTTAGGTAGTATCTGATTTTTATGTTGAAAGATGGGATATCCTGGCACTTATATATTTATTTAGTCTTATAAATGCAAAAGTAATATGTTATAAGACCAGAAAGTGTATGTTGTTTGTTTCTACTCAATTACAGGATTTGAGTCTTAAGATTGAATTTTTAACTGTCTAATCTAACTAGTTATACAAATGTTAAAAAAATGTAAAATGTTTAAAAGTTTGAGAGGATGGACAGATGGATGAATTGGGTGTTTGTTACTCATTGCGACAAAAACAGCTAAATAGATTTGGATAAAATTTGGTACACAGTTAGCTTATTAACTGGATTAATTAATAGCATACTTTTTATCGCGGTATTACGTTCTCGTTAATTGACGAGCTACACGGAGGCGAAGCCGCTGGCAACAGCTAGTTGTTTTAAAAATCATTAAAGTATTGCTAAAAAAAATAGTTTAAAGTGCAAATTCGTGTTAGCAAATTGCAACGCATTTATCATCATGTTTTATTGCTCGTACATATCATTGATATTATTTTCGTCGCGAATCTTCTAACATAATTTAAACAAGCCGGATTTTTCAATCTAAATTCTAATTTTGACTAAAAAGCGATCCCTATTTTTCTAGAAGATTAAAAGTTTTCTTCCAGATGGTAATTGACCACCAATGACTGGGCTGATTGAAGGTTTTTTGTCGTACGGATTCGAGACGAGGGCTTAATTTCCTCGTTTCTTGGTATTCAAAATGAAAATTGAATACTGTATTATTGATTTACATCAGAACCAAGTAAATATCAATAGTCCATTAAATTACATAGGATATTAAAATATTTATAATCGAAATGTCCATAGTTGGATATACTCGTATAATACTACCATATTAAGATAAGGCATTCGAAGGCATGTTACAATGTTTTTAAAGGTCAGTTTAACTTATGCTAGCGATTTATGTCCCAGTGCTGGACAAAGGCCTTCCTCATGCCATCTGCATATTTCCAAATACACGTTTCAAGGGCACAAAGCTACAAAGAAAATTACCATAAAATGATAATGACCAAAAGTTTTTACCGCTCCATAGATCCTTGTTAAAGTTAACTACGATTAATAGCAGGTGCATTTTTAACCACGGTTAGTAATCGTCGACGAGGCGGGGATAAAGTGGCATTAGTGAAAGCTGGTGACAACTCGTTGGCTGAATGACCGACGCTCCTGAATATTTTAAAGGCTTCGTTTCACTGTGGCAACCGACCGTGAATCTGTGTAAAAGAGGATCTAGCTAACACGCGATATAATCAACTGCCTATTACAATCTATTGTTGGATAAAGGCCTCTCTCAGACTGCGTCACACACCGTAACATAACATCACATCTATAATTCCTAAAGGGTTAAATAGAGGTGTACCTAATGTCATGGGCGGGTGTGCCTATTGCAATCAATTGGACATGAATCGAGACTCTATGACCCTAGATAGAAAACACCTATATAATTTGGACCGACCATTTTGAACTCAGGACCTCTCTCTCAAGAGTGGCGTTTGCTATCGCTACGTTTGTTCGTTATTGCAAAGTCTTCCGCTGTTGACTTCCAGTCTGACACAAGATCTGTCTAGTTTGAGAACATGTACTTGCTTATACGCAGTCTCTACTCCAAGACCCCTTTGCTCCATCGCGTCGGCCGTCGGTCCACAGCCTATTGCCACTTCACCTTGCTTGTAAGCTATTTCGGTAACTCAAGTTTTACTTTTTCCTAAATTTCGTGGATAGATGTGAGATTAGTAATATTCGAAGAAATGTGAGTATTTGATAAGCGTGGGCTCGTTCCTTGAACGACTGACGCCGAACTGCTGAATATTTTAAGGCGCTCGCTTCACCGTGATTTTGTGTTCACACGACAAATATAAAGGCATGTGGTGGCGTCTTGGAATACTAGACTTTTCTTGGAAACTAATAAATTCAAGACATTAATACACATTCCGTGAACATCGACTGACTGCCATAACAAATAGCGTTGACATTACATGAATTTTATTCCAGACTATAACCAATCTTTTAGCTTTTCATTAATTTTAGTTCTTTATCAAAATCCGTTCTGCCGTTCTGATCTGATTTAATGGAGTAACAAACATTCATACATCCAAACATTCAAAGTTTTGCATAACATAACATTATTTTAAATGTAGACAGTGTTAGATATGAAGCAAGTGTGAAAGTAGTTAATAATTCTTGGAGTTTGTATTTAATTATTTTTTCTTTGTGACTTTACGTCTGATTAAACATAATAAATCGCTTCTGTACAGTGTGGGCGTCTACAAACATTCAAGTTCCCATACACTACTGCATTAACAACATAGATAACATAAAATAGGAATTTTAGTCCCAGTTTTACGTTTCTGGAATATATTCAGATTTCAAAATAGGTGAAGTCGTGGGTAAAACTTAGTGATAAATAAATTTTGGTTTTATATAAAATGTTGCCTGTGGAAAAATGTATTTCGACGCTAAACGAAAAGTTGGTAAGAAAATAAATCAGTAAGGCAATCACATTTTGTATGACGACGATTTTACGACCATTTTTTCACAAAAAGATCATAAAGGTACTATCATGTAAAATAAATTCTAATTTCTAGCTATTCTAGACGGTGTGTTTGTGCCCTGGCACACGAACTACACGAAACGCTTGCGGCGGGACCGTTACAAGCCACTGTTTGACTAACCCTCCCGTTTAAGAGCTCAAACATAGCCCAGATTCACGTAGAAACTGAGCTGCCTTCGTCTACCTGGATATTACCATATTTAGCGGTTCAGTGCTATAAATATGTTTAAAGTTCCTGCCTATTTAATGATCGTAGAAGTTTTTATGTACGGTTCTTTATAACGGTACATTTCACCAGCTGCGGACAAGACAGATGCTAGTTTTATTGTTTTGTAAACAAAGGTACATTTAATTCATAAACGGTGCAGACCTCTGGCAATGGACCAATTGCTTGATTGAACTTAATAAAAATGAAGCTCAATTCCCATTTTAACCTTGAAATAGGATGAGTTGGCCAAACGTGGGCCAAATGTTGCTGATACATGCACATTTATATCCCCAAGAGGCTTTAGAAGGAGCCTGTTATAAATAAATATTGGCAGTCATGCACAGAAAGGTTCAAGGTTCAACAAAATTAAGTGCTTTGTAACGCTGAATAAATAAATCGATAGATATTATCCTCGTTGAACTCACACATTTCATCATAACTCAGCAGATAAATCTGGTTTTAAAAATAAATTCGAGGAATTTCATACTGGATTTGAAAGCTTAATTGGTACAATTTGTGATTTTGTCTCTCTTGTTTGATTAGGTTTGTTTTAATTGGCGCTTGTAACCCAACTGGCTATTGGCGAAACCGTTTGTTGGTAATTTGAACACGAACAATATAATATGTGAATGTAAAAAAATACCTAACGCGATAAATTTTTGTCCTAAAAAGGTTCTGTTTCCATGAATTTTCTGGCCATATTGGATTTCATAAATTTGATCTACTTACCTTACTTCAGAAACAACAAATTATCTTTACTTAATATTGCTAAGAAGACGTAATAAATAAGAGATTCAGAAATTCAAATGATAAGAACTGTCAAGGATATTAGAACTTTTGTATTGTATTTATCATTTATTCTGAAACAAAGCAAAGATTTACAACTGTAAATTCAGGTTTATGCTCGACTATTTTAGCTCTAAGCTGGATGAAAATGGACTTTTATGAGTTCAAACTATGCGACTGGATCGCATTAATGTCTCCCAGTATACGCGCACTTTATTGTACATC
The DNA here is from genome assembly GCA_943136025.2 of Agrotis puta. NCBI lineage: Eukaryota > Metazoa > Arthropoda > Insecta > Lepidoptera > Noctuidae > Agrotis > Agrotis puta. The sequence continues at coordinate 6,762,534 of OW964168.2, forward strand.
GTCCAGATATTATGCAACATTAAAGCAGTAAACTGCCAATGTCATTATTTTGTGAATTATATACATCATCAAAATAAACGTAAAGATTATTAGGTCACAGCTTTTATTACACTGCAATATTCATATCACAGAATATGAATAGGCACTGCAAACCAACGTACCACATTCAGTGAACTCATTTCAGCTATTAAATTAAACCAATTAGGTCTAATTGAGCGAATAAATGGCCAGCTAAATAAGCTAGTCATAATTGAAATATATTGTTGTACATTTTAATCGAAATAATTAATCTTATAACCTAAAGTGGCCCAATTTTAACGTTCTCAGAGCATCCACGACTAACTCGTATAACCAATTACAGCGAAGCAGATTAAATTCGAACATAAGTAATGTATTTTAACACTCTAGATGGAAATACGAAATTCAGAAACGGCAAGTAAAATTGTTTTAGAAAATCCCTCGTAAAGCTCAGATATGTTCTAGCAAAGTCTCTCTGGACATCGAAATAAAGTCCATTTAGGAACAAACTGTCGATGTCGCACGATCAAAAAACCAAAATATGTTAGTGAAATGTCATCTTAAAATCTGAGAAAAATCAGTGTGGAATAAAAATGTAGGGTGTAAAAGGTAAGATACGTTGCTGAGTGAGTTGGAATAAACGTAGAAAATGGAGGGGTGCTGAGTAAGTAATTTTGAGTTATATCACGTTGATGTAATAGATATGAAAATGAAAGGGTTTCGTTCACAAGTGGATATAAAAATATCTTTTAGCCTTTAGGTAAACCGAAACTGAATCCACTAGGCAGATAAATTGCTAATAACATAAAATAGACTCTAAATTTTAAACAAAAAGATTCTTTTTTCTTAAATATATTTTACACGAGTAACAAAGCTACAGTTTTAGCAATATTTTACTCATCTTTTATTTCAAAATCAAAATCAAAAGTTTTTATTTCACATAGGCCCATGAGGGCACTTATAAAACGTCGACAGCAGGTGCTCGGTTCGGGTTGGTCGATTCCATGGAGAAGAACCGGCAAGGAACTCTATGGTTACTCATTAACATGATTGTTAGTCATACTCCATTTAACATTGTACACGACACACGAGTTCGTAACCGAACAACAGAGGTCCCTCCTCTACGGCGTAGCCCGTAGCACGTGGTACCAACTTGCTACGCTAAGCTACGCCAAGACATCATTGTATTACAACATCGTAAATCAACCATTAGGATCAATAAGTTCCTAGAAAAAGTAAGTATCATTATCTAAAGAACATACCTACGCATTAATCAGTAATTTCGTATGACCGTTCTGTTCTACTCGTTACCTTTGTAAGTTTTCCCGTTATCGAATCGCATCGACATTTTATCGTGGATGGACATTCCCGAGGTCTGTTATCGCTACTTTCCTTTTACTACCGATATATTACGACTGATTTGAGACCTTATGAGACCATGGTTCCTATATACTCATCGACAGCACATTTTTACTTTTATCGTCGTGATAAAAAATCGGCCGTTACGATAACGATAAATTAACAACGATATATGTATAATAGGGGTTTGAAAATATAAATAAAACATATATATAAAATAAAAATGGATTCATATGTGCATACCCTGTCTCTCCAAAGCTCACCGTAGTTAAAGATCTATTGATTGTATCAGTGAGCGAAATTCACATACCTAGCTTTTTGACCAAACTCATTTGAAATATTGTTCACTTGCTAAGAAGAACATTTAGCTAGACAAATTGTTTCATTGTCTACCTAAATTGGTAACTTAATCTGGAAATCTCTCAATCGATTACGAGCCCAGGTTGACCGCTGTAAAATTAATCTGTCTATATCTGGTATATACTTGACGCATCGTAAATACAATACCAGTTTGGAACCCCTTTGTAGGATATGTCCCATCTCCTTTCCTACCCACCCACTTGCTCCTTCCAAGATTACTTCGGATAAAACTTGAGTCCATCGACACGCAAAGAAGAAGAAGCTCAAATATTCATCAAACAGATTCTCACCGAGACGCGACGCGACGCGACGTGACTTTACAAAAAGATACTGAAAATGTGTATCTTTTCGTGTAGCAAATAAAGTTAGATTGATTATAAGTGGCTATTAAAATGAACACCGGACTCGCGCTGCGTCGCGCAATATCGGTGAAATGTGCATCTTTTCATGTACTAGATAAAGTTAGATTTTGAATAGCTCTATTGACGTGTGCGCGCAGCGTCGCGTCTCAGTGTAAAGTTACCCTATCTCGTTTGATTACCCACGATGTAAAGTTATAGTATTAGTATGTACTGATAGCAAGTTACAGTGTTGTCTGAAACTCAAGTCCATTGTCTGTTGAACCGAGGTAAACCTTGTCAGTTACGTTACATGCAGCTCTCACAATATGATCGACATAAATACCGTAATGTCGGTTTTGTATATGTTACTAAAATAGACTTTGCATTCATGTATAAGGTTTGTAGTGAACTAGCTACTGTGATATTAGAAGATTGTAGTTCAGAAATAATATAGTATTTTGCGTGATTGAATAAAAAACATAAAAAAATACATTGTTTTTATAAGTTTGTACGCGCACCGAACAATTGATCAGTAGTTCCGAAGTTTATCCCCTTTTTTAGTTGATCAAATCATCAAATGAATCCTCCCGTCCTGGAAGTCGTCGCTCCAAGCGAAAGAAACTGTGAGACTCGTACCTACTAAAATCCACCGTATTCCATCAATTGCCCTTTACGTTCCAGGATCATAGAAAGGTATACTTAGACAGTCCCGTTTAGATTAGCCGACATTTAAACTTACAAACTATAATTTTACCAACTAATATTTTAAAGACACTCTTCGATTATTATAGAATTAATTCTTAGTAAGCCATTGAGAATTGAAGCCAAAAAAGGAAGAAAAATTACCCCTTTGTAAATGTAAACAACGTGCTCACTCACACATTTATAAAATGTGACTTCACGAAAAATGTTACGTTTTATTTTTAAACACGGTATTCAAACATTGTATTCAAAGTGGTCACTCTTTAAAGAAATAGTGCAGATTTTACGAAGAAACTGTATAATTATATGAAAGTTTTACAGCTCGCTGGCACCGTACCGCGATCGTCTGCTTATCGTAATAACATGGTAATATATGTAATTAGTCCACAGTACGTCATGGTGACTTACATAACCCTACGTTAAATACCAAGAGACTTTATGTAAAATAGTTTTACATAACACGTCTAGAACTTACTGTTTTATGTAATAATTTACATAGAACGCAGTTAGATATTATCATGACTTATACTGAGCTTAAGCTTTTAGATAAAGATTCCTATTTAATATCCCGTTAACAGGTACTTGTTTATTAAGATGATTAATCCAGATTTATCTTATTTTCTTCTTTTTTTTTTAAACCGTTGGTGCATTCAATATTTAAACTCACATACACATGTAAGCAGTACAGAGTACATATGTTTTGAAAAAGGTTGCTTGTCCAGGTTTGATACTGATTTCTTGTGTATAAGAGGGGTGGTGTTAAACTCTGTCCCATCACAACTAACACCACCTGTGATGATCCTTATTTGTAACTATGGATACATTTAATATGCGGCAGATGCCTACGGCATCGCGAGGCTATTTCCGGCCACCAAATGCGCATGGGGATGCGGACGGCGCGTAATAGCTGATTCGCTGTCCGGAGACAACACTGTGGTAGTACGAATGTGACAGCCGGGCTCCACTTAGGACACGGGTGGGACTCATTTTGTTAGTTTAAAACATAAAAAAGTTTCATTATATACGTACTATTCACCAATAGGCAATTATACGCAATTTAAAAAAATATATTACCTATTATTAGTCCAAAAAATGTTTATTAATGTTGGGTCGTATTTCTTTTGTTACGTAAACTAAAGCAAAGATTTAACGCTTCTGAAAATCACAAAACGTCATTCGGTCGGTATAATTTTATAGGCGGTATGACATCACAAGCCCCCTGAAACTTAAACACTTTAAGCTTCACCACAGGCATGATATTAATGAACATTTCACACTCAACGAATTACGTGATTCGCAGAAAATATGACGCTTCCCATTCTCAATTAATTAACGCTCAATATCTGTGAGCTCCTATCTGTTAATTACAAATATTTTGGTAACGGTAATGTATATCTTTAACCGATAATTCGAGCGATAAAGTTTGCCTTCTGAACAATGCCGCATTGAAAGTTTCGTTGACGTTCTCCCAGTGCTAACAAGGTAAATTAATTAATATTGATCAATGACGCGGTTGGCACAGAAGGAGATGGCATGACGAATTAGACCTGTGCCTAAAGGATTGGGGCCAAATAACAACAGAACAACAAAATTTAAAGAGCTGACGGAGGCTGTTAACTTCCAGTGGAGCACAGAAGGTTTTTATAATAAACAAATAATAACGATAAATAAATAAATTAATTAATACCCTGACGGAGTCTTTGTGCTGTGATAATTAAAACCTTTTTTTAATTCAAGAGTGAATTGGTTACTTCTAGCCAAGTGTGCTTCACCGTTGACAATTTCATCGCTTGCGATCAAGCAAGATAGTGGTTAAATGCAATCCTTTCGCTGCATAAAAAAAAAACGACGGGTTGCACTCTGGGAGTGCCGGCAGAAGTGAAAACTTGAATAGTAATAAACACACACGAACATTCGTGCAAGCGCCCTGCGCCGTCTTTCGAATTTTCGATCAGGTCACGTGTCCTGACGCGAGTTTAACATTTTTTACCCATTCCAAAAAAAGTGCACAACACCGCTAAGGAAGTTTTCACTTCAAAAAAATCCTCGGGTGTACCCAGTTGTACTCATGTGAAATGGAAATCACGTTTAATATTTTATTGGTTCACGTTCCAACTGTTATAGCCGGACAGTGTCCACATGCACGGGATCTATGAACGTGCCCGCTTACCGTGTAGTGCGGTTTTAGTGGCGAAATATTCATTACTAGCACTTTTCCCGCGACTTCGTCCGCGAGGGTTACGTACTTTCCTAATTCCCCCTTTTCACCCCCTTAAAGGTTAAATTTCCAAAAACCCCTTCTTAGTGCTCCCCTACATTATAATAGGAAGCCGTGTGCAAAATTTCACATTCCTAGCCCTAGTAGTTTCGGCTGTACGTTGATATGTCAGTCAGTCAGTTCTCCTTTTATATATATATATAGATAGTTAACAAAGAGCGATTATTATTTGTTTTTCTTAGAACAATGCACTAGGTGTCAAAGAGCAAAGGGCAGATTTCATGTATTTTCCAGGGGAAAACCACACGTCATTGTAAAACCAACTTTTAAATAATGACAAGCTTTATTTCTTGTAAAACGTTACTGTTACTGGCGAAACAATGGCAGGAAATACCAAATTATCAAGTAATTATTATATTATCATAATAAGTTGGGCAGGTAGGTATTTGTTTCTGGTCGTACTTTTCTTTGGTCATCGGAAAATCCCAATGTCAATTCTCAACGAAATAATAAGAAACTTGCTTATTATTTTGCAATTGGAAATACTCGAGTAATAATTTTTTCTTGTTTCGTAACGGCAAATTGTTATCTTTTTTTTTTTTTTTTTTTCGTGGTAAAACCATCAAATGAGTCCTCCCACCCAGGGCAGGGCGGGAAATTGTTATCTAACAAAAATATTCACAGTGATTTTGATTTTTATCAATTTACGTCTCATATAATTATTATATTGTTACAGTATAATTCATAGACGCATAATAAACAGTTAAGTTAACGTTAATAAATATGAAGTTTATTTAATAGTGCATTTCATTATTGTGTACAGAATAAGTAGGTTAAAACAGTTCTTATAGATTACACACTTTTTTTAATTCTTACACCAGACTGATAACAAAACCATTCATTCAATTTTGAATCATTGATTTAATCACTTGTTTTCCGAACTGATAAAGACAACGATTTACTATACATAATTTGATAATGATTTATCTTATAATCCCTCTTATTCGTCGTATATCAGAACAATAAGATAGCCCGATAAATGTGACTGAAACTAATGGACAATTTTGCGAATGAAAGGCAACGATCGTTTATCAAAACACTCCCTGTTGCCTTTGTTCAACGGGTATTTTAACTTTTACCAGCGAAGATTGTTTAAGCCTCATTTTAAATGCAATTTAATATTTCATCTCGAAGATTTTCAGAAAATAAACGTCGGTAGAAACACACTTAGGTGTAATCTTCTTAGAGAGACCGACGACCCTCGGCCGGGTGCAGATAACTGCGCAAAAATTATGATTTAACTAGCGCCCGCTCCGGCTTCGCACGGGTGCAATCTCTACTATATCATGCATGTTATATACTTATAAACCTTCTTCTTAAATCACTCTATATATTAAAGAAAACCGCAATCAAATCCGTTGCGCAGTTTTAAAGATTTAAGCATACATAGGGACAGACAGACAGACAGAAATGTAACGTGCCAGGGTCGCGGGACTAACGAGCTACCGTGACCCCAGAACATAAAGGGCTATTGAAGGACACCCTGGATTTTAGTCAATACATGTCTGACAGTTCCTCTCGCTGCCCTTAGTGGGAGGACCCTGATGATTATACGAGTACAACGTAAAAAAAAATGTTACGTAGAAATACTTTTCTGATGGTGCTGTCGATGCGATTCTTTTACTTAAATGAGGGTTCAGTTTTAAGCTTTTATTTTGTCGCTTCTTTCTCGATGTCTTTTAGTAGTATCGAAGACTATTTACTTGCCAAAAAGGTTTACCAGTAGAATTTTTATTGATATAAAGAGCATTGGATGTCGTTTCAGTGGGTGCCCAATATGGAAAACCCCAAACTTGTTTGAAATATAAATTTTATGTTGACCTTCTATACATTTTCTATTTTTAATCTTATCGAACAATGGACGAAGTGAAAGGCGTAGGTAACGATCTAAGCAGGTGTTGTTCTATAGTTTATGCCCACCCCCATGAGAAAATGAGGATGTCTGAATTGCGGGAATGTCTAAACAGGGTACCACGGCTCTGGAACATAAAGGACAACCGAAAAAAAGGGTGGTTTTATCCCCTCCGCTCTAACTAGGGTGAAAAGACTCAAGGAACGTTAAAAAACTTTATTTATGTCTGTATGTATGTATAAATAAGTTTATGATACGGGAAGTCTTCATTCTTTTCAAAAAGCAAAGGAAACGAGGAACATTTCAACAGAAATCTTTTCGTAAAATGCTAATTCAGACCCCAGACAAACTCATTCTGCATCCGCTTTAGCATGTTTTATTTACTACTACAAAAGTAACGGTACTAATTAACAAAATAAAAATCGGACGAAATGTAAATAAGGAAATAGAAAATAATAAAGAAAATCTATTCAAAAACATTTAAACTTTTTGGAAATGTCACGGAATTGAACGAACAATGTTGTTTTCTTTTCTAAAAATAAGACATGGTAAGTTGTAAAGTTCCTTATAAAGTTTTGTGTAGATTTTTTGTAAAGAAACGTAAGTTTTGTCTCAAGGAGACTAGTTTGGCCAAACTTTTATATGTCGCAACTGTAAGTGCAACTTAGGACAAGAATACAGCTCACAAAAGCTCAATATAGTAGTACATAGAACAATGTATACATACAAGTACAAACGTACGTACATTACACAACAGTAGCTAAGTCTCTGGGGATACCAATCTACATTAGCTAGTACATCAAGATAGTCTAAGCTCGAGAGGACTCTCGAACTTGAAAGCTCTATTTTTGCCAAAAGTCAATAAATGCTTTAAACATCTTCTTCCCAAAATACATATAGGTACACGGAAGAACATACAGATAAAAGAACACAAAGGTACTGCTTTTTTCCTTAAAAACATAGTGCGTGAGTTTCCTAAGGTATTTTACATTTAAATACCAATTACTAAACAAAACCTATGTGTGATGCACTAAAAGGCTCGGAATTTAACAGCTGTTATATTAATTAGCATAATTTTCAATTCATACGTAGGTGCCTAATTTACAGCTACGTATAAATATATTTTGCGATAATTTGTGACCAGAAGTGCGTTATGGCTAAATTATTACCAGCCTACGTAAGTACATAAGCATACATTACACTTTGCTGATAATAAATACTACCTACACGAACCATGTGCTCGCATCTACGAGTATAGGAACGTCAGAGTGATTTCCTCTTTTGGCATTACCGCTCGCTCTTACATAAGAACTGATAAACCGTAATAAGTCCCGACCTGTCTTTATGTCCTCAAACGTTTCCAAACATTATGTTATCGTACATAAAAACATGTTTACCGCGTAGGGTATCTATCTACCAAAAATGTGATCAAATATTTGTGATTTTGTAAATATTACTTTGAACCCGAAGCTTAAAGTTTTGTTTTCGCTGCAACATCTTTATAACTACTTTCCATCGTAGGTACCGGTTATTCTAAACTCAACTTTATCTACATCATCATAAGCTTGACAAACATCTTATTGATATTACATCAGTTAGAAAGGATTTCAACAAACTTTAGTAACTATATTTTGTAAATGAACTGCCTACTTAACGGTTGTTAGCAGCTGCCTTCCGATCAACATGGATAATATTGACTTTAATTAGCGGAACTATCTTGGATAAGTTCCTATAAACTATCTTCGGTTCCCCAGGTTTGATCTCCAGGGAGAAACTACAAATTGATAGACCGAAACTGCATGTCGAACTTCTCGGTCCCTGAAACAATATATCAAGATAAAACACATTCCCAAATTGGTGTTTAACTCCGGACATATATATTCATTACCTAAATTCATTCAAGTTCACATAGTAATCGTTTTACTATAAATAAATAAATAAATAAATAAATATTCCACAACTATCACACAACGCCATCTAGTCCCAAGCTAAGCAGAGCTTGTGTTATGGGTACTAGACAACTGATAAACATACTTATATATTTCTAAATACATACATATTATAGATAAATAACACCCAGACACAGAACAAATGATCGTGCTCATCACACAAACATTTGTCCTGGGTGGGAATCGAACCCACGACCTCCGGCATAGCAGTCAGGGTCACTAACCACTAGACCAACATACCAGTACTATGTGAATGTGTAGCCTACATCTGTGAACGTTACAGGTAGTAAGTCACAAAAATATGGTACTAGTTTTAAAGATTCGCTCATGAGGCAAATTAACGCGTGCGATATCGAGTTGATTGCCGATTCAAATCGCACGTATATCCTAATGGAGCGATGCGATGCTATTCGATCGTCAACTTGGAAAATCCTCCTTACTACTAAGGCATAAAGACGCTACCAATATAAAATGGTTTTTAGTATTTATTATTAAATAAAAGATTTCGTCGGTGAGGTGGCAGGTACACAGAATCGTGTGTATTGCCATTAGCACGTACACGCAATTCGATTTCGAGCAGATCTGTGAGCAGTATCAACAAAAAGTGCGAATATATTGTGTTCGGCCGGACTTTTGTGCGATATCACACTGTTATCGTCAATCGTTGCAATTCTGTATAGCGTTGCGTCATGAGAAAGCTCGCGAAGCTGTATTTTTAGCCAGAGGCCATTTACCTTTGTTTTGAAAGAAAAAAGTTTATATAAATTTTAAAACTATTCTGACACAATAGAGTGCTCTATTTATACTCCAACACGACTATTTGTCAGTGAAGCAAAAAAAATATGAATCACAACTTTCTAGACTGTATTCTGACTCAACACAAATGATTTTTTTTATCACACACATTTCTGCACATTTTTAAACGTGATTTTCTTATTCTTAAGTGTTTTATTACATATTATATCTAATCAGTCAGACAGTGGGAAATAATGCACTATAAAAAAGTCTTTGATAGTGCTGGATAACGAAATGAAATCAAAGTAATGAAGATAGAGAAAGAAGACATGCTGGGACTATTCCAAGACTCAAAGATATTCCTGGCCCTCTATAAATTATAAGCGTACCTGGAAGCTGTAAAAAATCTCTTTGTTAAAATGATGCTAAGACACTGCGTTCTCCACAGACAAAAGCTTACTTTTTTGTTGTAATTTAATTATCGTTTAGCATTGTTGTTTTTCTGACCTCATAATAATTATCTTTTCAGACCAATTTTTTTTTTAAACTTTGCCCCACTTTCCTGTATCGTAGATGCGTTTACAAACATAGAAACTCACATACACAAACACCAAGACCCAGAAAAACTAATTGCAGATCATACAAATATTTGTTCCGTGTGGGTATCGAACCCGCGACACGCTGCGCAACGTCGATCGCTCAGTCACTGCACCAACCATGTCGTCAATCAATTTGCATAATGTGAATAATGTCTGAACTTTAATAAGGACTATGACCTCTGATTTTGTTTATTTCAGCGTTTCATCATAGACCACGCGGTTTTTTTTTTAATAATAGGTTTTCTATTGGTGAACATAAGTTATATGAATAAAAATATAAATTATTATCATCTAAAAATCAACCAGGACATGGTTACGTGTAGCCTAGTTAACTGTGCAGTATTGATTGATTCCACTTAATCTAGACTGTTAAGCTTTCTGCAATTATATTGATGTTTCTTGTTCATCAATAATTTATAGAGTTCATTGTTCTAAATTGTTATGAAAGGGCCGTGGAGTTTAACTGCTGCTTATTAATTATCAAATCGCTCTTTTTACGAAATAGTTAACATTCAATTGTTAACTTGCAAAAAAAGCCTAAATATTCAGCTTTTTGAAAACTCAGTTTTATAAATGGAATTTCATTTTTTAATTAAAAAAAAGAATAAGCTTCAATATTGGAAATATTGCGCGGCAATTCTACGTTTTAATAAATTTATTTTTCTAGAAAACAAAACGAAGATATACGTGAAAGTTAGATAAAATCTTACGTCTAGCTTCTGTCTCTCAAATTGGATTTATTGGCGCAAGTTGTCACTTTATCTGAAGTGTGCTCGATCGGAAGCTGCAGATGCTCTTTCAATATTACAGTGCTCTTATTTAATTGACAGTTTGATTTACTATATTATTATATTTACAATGATGTATTTTTTTAAATGTTCTAATTCAGGGATTAACAATATGTAGTAATGTACAGAACAAAAACCAAAAATTTATGTAGTTACTTTATTTTCAATTTAAGCAATATTTTCATTTGAATAAGTAAAGTAAGATTTTTTTTTTAAGTGGTTCCAAAATTGCTGACTATAATTCAAGCAAAACGAAAGCCAATACATGTGTCCTTATGTGCTTTTAAACACCGGTCGATTAAATACCATCATGCTGAGATATGCTCGTTTATAGACTGGTTATCAAAATGGTTCAATGATATTTAGTTTTATAAATAAAGCTTTTCCAAAATTCTAAGATAACTACATCAATATTCAGCAAAGTCTTGATTCCTATAAAGAAACCCGTAAGTACCTTCTAATACCACAATGGTCAACATATCCTATTTTTCAATCGAACATGAACCTTATCTTTTTTGTGATAAAGTTAAAAGCTACTAAATAAAGAAAAACATATTGGTGTAGGTGAATGTGCTGGCGTCTCTGCCCATTTAGTACTGTTACTGTTAGACAACAATCCCACAGATAGACAAAAGCATCTCCCCATGATTTCCAGTTGTTTTGATCAATGTCTAATGTCGAAAACCACTAGTCGTTGATCGAATCCAGCAGTACTTACAAATAAAAACCGATGACTTGCAATTAGAAATCGTAGTAAATGGGACATTTCTGTAAAAATAATCTGCAATATTCATTATCCAAAAAAAAATACTTTTTATTTTATTTCACTGAACAAATTTATACTTTCATTGTTACGCTCACACGAAACAGTTCATTTTCATGTAGTTACCGCTTGTTACTGTTTCTAACTTGATGTATTTTTTGTTCCAGGTAAGTTCAGATGTACGAGTAACTTCCCGTGAAAGAGTTATCCCCGCTACAGGTATTTGGTTTTCAAACCCCAATCTAACTTTGCAACCGTATGAAACAATGAACGCTGTTAGTACTAGGAGCGAGTGTAAGTACTGCAAAGTTCAAGAATTTTGTACCTATTGTACAGTTGGGAAAATTGATTTTTTATTTTAGCACATTTGCTAAATTTTACCGTGTTAAACAGTCATATGTCAGAAAAACATCTGAAGAGATGAAAATTAGTTGCTAAAAAAACTTTCAAAGTCAAGCTACTGAATAATGTGATTATATTTAAGGGCGTGCAGTAGGCCATCTAACTGAGCAATTTTCTCCATAGGACCAATATAAAATATTTTTTATAAATAAAAATGGATCGCCGAATGAACTTCCGAATTGGAAAATCATTTGAATATTGGGTTCGTCATTTTCAGGATATGTTTTGTATTTGTTTGTATAAATTCAAAGGGAAGCTCGGAAATTTGAAACCGTATGAAGCCAGTGCGAGCCTCTAGCCTTGAATAAATAAATCAGACGTTTGGATTACCAACTTGAGCCTTGTATGGGACACCTGATTCTTTTTTGGGGATCGATTTTCGTCTTTTGGGTAAAATTGTTCAATTAGCACGCCTGTATGGTACAGACAGGATCACGTTGTGGTCCCTAAAAGCACCTTTTTTTATCGTGGTAAAATCATCAAATGAGTGCTCCCACACAGGTCAGAGCGGGAGGGACTGTCAGACTTGACTGACTAAAATCAACGGTGTCCTTCAATAGCCCTTTACATTCCGGGGTCACGGTAATATCTGAGTCCCGCGACCCCGGCAGGCTTTGGCCCTCAACAGGCCCCGTCACTATCTTGAAAGCACCTTTTTTTTTTTTTTTTTTTTTTATCGTGGTAAAATCATCAAATGAGTCCTCCCACCCAGGGCAGAGCGGGAGGGACTGTCAGACTTGTACTGACTAAAATCCACGGTGTCCTTCAATAGCCCTTTACGTACCGGGGTCACGGTAATCCCTAGGTCCCGCGATCCCGGCAGGCTTTGGCCCTCTACAGGCCCCGTCAATATGCTGACACTCTTTGAGGTGCGCGTGGAACACAACGCGCCGTCGACCCGGGCATGGTCCATGGTCGGGCAGCGAGTCGCCCATTACTCGCTGCCCGCATGCCCGCGCCTACGGTGGCCGGAGATCGTCTTGCGACGTCCGACGCCGTGGGCGTCTACCACTGCGGCTGGGGTGGAGGGAGGACGCTGTCCTCTCCCTCAGGCGGCCCGCCTCCTCCTTCACGAGCATGACTGCTTCGCAGAAGGAGGCGACCGCTTCCCACTCCGTCTCGCCCCGCAGCATGGCCTCGACCAATGCCGGGCGCGAGAGGTCTCCGCCTATCGCCGTCGTGAGGACACGGCGGTGCTCTGCCCAAGCGGGGCAGTCCTGCACCGTATGCTCCACCGTGTCCTCCGGACGATCCTCGCAGTGGTGACACCCAGGCGTTTCTTCCCTCCCTATCAGACACAGGAACCTCCCGAAACTTCCGTGTCCGGTGAGGACCTGCGTCATGCGGTAGGTCAGGACGCCGTGACGCCTATCCAGCCACTCCTCAAAGAGGGGTCTTACCGCCGCGATTGCGGCGTGCCCGGACCTCGGTTGCGACAGTCGCTCACTCCATACTACCCTGAGATCACGCCGGAGCTCTTCCCGCCGCGACTCGACCTGTCGAGGCAGCGGGGATTCGCCCCGACGCTGCGCCTCCACGCGCCATTCATAGACGCGCTGGAGGGCAGTCGCCTCCAGATCCCAGGGCAGCAATCCGGCTAGGAGGTTGGCCGATTCGCCGGCAATCGTGCGGTATCCCCGGATCATCCGGATAGCCATGACCCTCTGGCATGCGACCAGCTTGAGTGGTCGCGTCCGGATGCTTAGGGCCCACACGGGGGCCCCGTAGAGGGCCATGGACCGCACGACACCGGCGTACAGCCTCCGGCAGGAGGCATTTGGCCCGCCGAGATTGGGCAGGAGTCGCTTGAGAGCGGCTGCTGCCCGGTTCAGCCTTGGGGCCAAATGCAGGAAATGCTCCCTGAAGTTCCATCGGCTGTCGAGGACGAGTCCCAGGTACTTCATCGTCCTCCCAACGCCGATGCGAACCCCCTCCACCGTAATGTGGGACTCTGAACGTGGCGCGTTCAGACGGCCATGAAAACACATGGCCTCTGTTTTGTGCAGCGCCACGTCGAGTCCCAACTGCCGGATCCTATTAGCGACTGTCGCTACCGCCTGCGTCGCCACGTCGGCCGCCGCCTGGTGCGACTCTCCCTTCGCCAGGACGAGCGTGTCGTCGGCGTAACAAATTACGCCGACGCCGTCAGGGAGGTCGCCGCGCAGCACCCAGTCGTAACCGATGTTCCACAGGAGCGGCCCCAAGACCGATCCCTGTGGAACACCGCACGACATCTCTCGCCGGTTCCACTCTCCCCGGTGACCGGGGTAGATGACGGCTCTGTCCGTCAGGTAGTCCTCGACTATACGACGGAGGTAGGTCGGCACCCGGTGATACCGGAGTGCCTCCCTGATGCAACTCCAGGGCAGGGTGTTGAAGGCATTGGAGATGTCTAAAGACACCCCCAAGACGACCCTGCCCCGGGAAACCGCATCCCCCGTCGTGAGGGCCCTCACGCGCGTGATGGCATCCACCGTCGAGCGCCCCCTGCGGAAGCCAAACTGGCTCTCCGCAAGGTCCGGGCCCACCCGATTCAGGTGCCCGACGAGACGGTTTGCAATGACTCTTTCAAAGAGCTTGCCCACCTCGTCGAGCAGCACGATGGGCCGGAATGCGGACGGAGAGTCCGCAGGGCGCCCGGGCTTCTGGATCAGGACCAGTTTCCCCGTCTTCCAACGAAGCGGGAACTGGCCCCTCTCCAGGCACGCGCTAAAGAGCCCCCCCAGTCGAGGCCCGAGAGTCCCCGAGGCCAGGACCCAGGCTTTTCCTGGCAAGCCGTCGGGTCCTGGGGCGGTATTTTTGGCTTTGAGCCGTTGTACCGCCACTCTCAGGTCTACCTCGGTCACCTCCGGATCTTGAAAGCACCTAAGCCTGAGTCTGTCTGTACATTCTGTATAAATCACGCCAATTACCCCTTTGTATGCATTTCTACGCATTTCTAACTACCAAGTATATTGAAACGTAACAAGATAATGGATTCCATATTCAACTTGACAAACTAATCAATACATAGTTTGCCTGTTTATGTTGTATATTAATTTAGTTCGGTTCGGGAAATGGGTTTGAAGTTAGCTTTGAAACATTCACGGTAATATAATATTAACATTATGTCTTGTGTTAGATACTTACTTAAAATATATACAGTTTACGTCGATACCTTGAGTAAATCCTAATTTAAAAGAGCTTTATACTCAAATTCACTGAGTCAATGTTGGATATGCGAGTTACTGGTGAGCATATGAAAGAGCTGCACAACAAAACTCTCAACAACCACTTCAGAAAGCCATCGAAGACCAAATTCGGTTCTTTAGAATCGTCATCATATCGATTGATTTATCGTATCGATTGGACAAAAGTGGTACATAGGCAGACTTATTGCCACAAAAGGCATTCTCCACCAGACAACCTTTGTATTTGACAACACTGTGTTATAGTACACTATAACATCTAAAACGAACTTTTAAAATAAGAAAATATGTATACGTATCGTACGACACATTTGAACTTTTGTTTAATTAAATTATGGTCGCGGGACTGTACTAATTACCGTGACCCCGGAACGTAAAGGGCTATTGAAGGACACATGGATTTTAGTCAGTACGAGTCAGACAGTCCCTCCCGCTCTGCCCTGAGTGGGAGGACTCATTTGATGATTTTACCACGAAAAAGAACAAATTATAATCACCAGTCCACTATTCTAAATTCTACTCTCTGCACTCTGGTATAGACCGAACTGCGGTTTCATTGAACACTGAAACCGGCTTACAGAACCCGGCTAATGGACATGGGATGGAGGACTGATAAGTTCGTTATCACTGAAATCGGTATTCGGCTGAAAGCTATCGGATTTTTGAATATTTCATAGCGCTACACAAATCGATCAAGGCGGTGATTTAGGATTTTACCTGTCATGTAGAAAGATAGATATGAAAATACTCAACAACGTAATGTTAACTCTTAAGTTAGGTAGTTTTCTAACCATTTCATTATGATAAAGCAAAATATGATAGAAGTATGTGTAATATCTAGTTTACGTATATACAGTGAATTTTCCAATTTGGCGTGGATGACCAAATCTGAAACTATGAGGAATAGTGAATAATATTGAAAGAAGTCTCCTAAATAAATAAATAAATAAAAAGTCTCGAGGTTGATTTTGATGAAAAATAAAACTACGTCATTGGCTTTTTGAAAAATTAATACCTTGCCCTATACGACCCGTTTATTTTGAGAAATAAAACTCTGTAAATTATTACAGTACCCGATACTGTCGCTAATCAGAGGCCTTATCATGAATTTTCCCGTTTTGAGACGTAAAGTAAACTGGAACTTTAACGTTAATTTGAAGAAAATTAGTTCCTCGCTCGTACGCTAGAGGTGGTTGTTCATTTTTCCATACAATAAACGCAGTAAATACTTCAAGTACGCTGTAAAGAAAATACAGAAATCTTACGATAAGACCAGGATCAAATTCTGGGAAGTAATAACATACCGCAAACTAACAAAAAAAAATCTATCACTTTTTTATACAAATATGAAAAGAAAATTCATAAGAAGAAACCAATGCTCTGAAAAATACTCAAAAGTTCTGATAACACAATACAATACAACACAATACAAAAGTACTTATTCTCGACTAAATAATAGAAGCACAATGCACCGGGCTGAGTTGTTAGAAAGAAATTAAAAGAAACACCTACCTGTATTTTATTCAAAGACATTAAATTGTACTTTTGATTTTATTCTACATTTCTCTCGAGTAAAAATTCGACTTTTTTTGTTTTTATTCTGTCTGGACAATGGTGAAATGGTTATGTTTTTATAAATAATAAGCAATTTATAATGAACAAAATAGTAATTTTTTTTTCTTTCTTCCTGCCGGGGTCGCGGGGCTTTTCCATTACCGTGACCCCGGTACGTAAAGGGCTAGTGAAGGACACCGTGGATTTTAGTCAATACAAGTCTGACAGTCCCTTCCGCCCTGCCCTGGGTGGGAGGACTCATTTGATGATTTTACCACGATAAAAAAAAAAACGACGGATTGCACTCTGGGAGTGCCGGCAGAAGTGAAAACTTGAATAGTAATTGTTGGAAATATCTTGTGAACAGATTTTAGTAAAACTCGCAAAAATGGTTGACTTTTTATTTCAATAATTTTCCAATGTGACGTACATCTTTTATAAACAATGTTACCTAGCAACGAATGTATCCAGCATACAAACTTCTTTAAAAGTAATAAAGTCACACGAACATTCACGCAAGCGCCCTGCGCCGTCCTACGCTTTTTCGGTCAGGGTCACGTGTCCTGACGCGAGTGTCCTGACGCGAGTTTAAGATTTTATACCCATTACAGAAAAAGTGCTCAACGCCGCTAAAGAAGTTTTCACTTCAAAAATTGGTGAATTGCACCAGCACATCAGAGAGAAGCCATGGCGGGTCGCTAATCTAAGAATTAGATATTATTTATGCTTATTTGTATTTATTTATTTTTCCTGTAAAAAGCTACTTTATCAGTAAATAATATGCCTTTTATTTTACGTGGTAAAATCATCAAATGAGTCCTCCCACCCAGGGCAGGACGGGAGGGACTGTCAGACTTGTACTAACTAAAAGAATAATTTATGCCTAGGCTTTAATAAAATTAAATTGACCGAGTAAACAAATAAAAGTTTGCTTAGAGATTCAATCTTAATTTTTGGTAGGTACCTGGTTCTTTTAACGTTATATTAAACCTAAAATAAAATCTTAATTAGAAAAAAGGGATACCAAGTAACAATAAAAGTATACGATAAAAGTTTCTCAAATACAACAAAACTACAAATAACAGGTAAATAAACAGTAGAACGAAGTACTTTAACCACTAATTTACTGTCCTAATATTAGCTACAAAGATCTACGGGGGATTAAACCGTAAATTGAATAATTTATTGCCTCACAAAACACGTTCAATAAACAAAAGTGAATGTTCTTGGCGTCTTGAGATATCCACAAAGTACGATCGTATTAAGAAGACAAATACCTGCCTGATCCTCAATTATGTTTACAATGAAATGCAGGAAGCGCGGACAAGTTCTTCGCAAAACTTTTCAAGAACAACCTGGAGAAATGGAGTATGAAATATATTTATTCCCACAAAAACGTATATACTCGTATTATAGACTAGCTGATTCCCGCGGTTTCACCTCCGCTACTCTGCTACCATTGGTCGTAGTGTGATGTTATGTAGCGTATAACCTACCTCGTTAAAAGTACAACACAAAAAGAAAATTTGAATTCGATTTGGTAGTTCTTGAGTTTAGCGCGTTTAACCAAACAAACAAACTCTTACGTTTTTTTTTAACGTGGTAAAATCATCAAATGAGTCATACCACCCAGGGCAGAGCGAGAGGGACTGTCAGACTCGTACTGACTCGGTGTCCTTCAATAGCCCTTTACGTAACGGAGTCACGGTAAATCATAAGTCCCGCGACCAAACTCTTAAGCTTAATAATATTAGTACATATAGTTTTGTGCATATATGGATGAATCTACTTAAAACACAGCAAATTTTGAGCTGAAGAGAGAAAATTATTACACGTAACATATAAAAATTAATTAGTAAAATTATCATTAGTAGGTACTTGTACAAGCTCTCAATTTTACATGAATACAAACACACATGTTGTACTTTAATCACAAGCGAAATTTTTGCTAACATTTCAGACATCCATTACTCTATTTATTTTACAAATACAACGGAGAATAATAAAATTCGCTGTTCAACATTTAATGTAAATCATGGAAAAACATGATTTCGCTTCTAGAGTAATTAAAACAGGCTTTTCATTTAAACTTTTCTTTTAATGTGTATACATAGCTTAAATAGGTTGTTGACGGTATATGTAGCATAATTTATTCACTAATGGAAAAATATGAATAGAAAATTTTACATACAAATAGCAAGCAATCCTGGAATGAATACCATAGACCGCCCAACGATTCGTTATTCAGTAAATTTACTGTAAATTCAATTCTACCTCTAACTACTAAAATACTGTATTTGTAAAGCCCTTGAGCACAATCTGTCCAATCCTATTATCGTTGTCGAACTGCATTGTCCATGTTCTAAGAAGTACGTAGACATAGTGATCCTAACTATTTTTATTTTCCAGTTGTAAAAGTTGGGAATAAAAGTTACCGGTATACACTGTCATCTACCGTCGAAATGGTTTATGAAACTATATTTATGAACTCGTTACGCGAATTTATGAAACGGAATTGCAGTAGCAGAACGAAAAATTATGCTAGTTTTCAGTTGCAATGTAAAATCGGGCACAAATTCGTAGGGAGCAAAATTTTCAACATGTTAGGTACATTAAGGTAGGTTCTTTTTCTATTTTTCTGTACCTAAAGGAAACCTATACATATAGTAAACCTCTTGAAACCCCTATAAGTCCTACAAAAAGGCTTGAACTTTACACAGCTCCATTTTTAACAACAATAGTCCTTCAGACTTTGTTACCTGGTGAAGTAAAGTGGCTTACTTTAAAGCTTTAGTATCTTATTTCCGTATATAACATTGGGAAATACATGAGTTTATATTAGTGAACTTTATTTATTAAATACTAAGGTTGAAATATGAGTGTATTATGGGGCTTGCTTATGACTGGTAAAATGTGGGTATACTACGGTTTGACCCTTCGGGATTATTATATAATGTTGTTACAAGGGTTTAAATATAATATTAGGGCTTTAAATTACATATTATAAAAAGCGTTTAAGTTAAGCTTTCGGGTATGGGGCAATTAACCCAATAAAGCCTAAGAAAGTTCGTGCCCAATTTGCGATTCGAATCTCACGGGGCTCTTGAAGGACGGTAGCAAGGCTTTTGCCCACTTCGATGTTTTTGCATAAGCCTTGATACAACCTTGAATGTTTTCGAGAACGTTTCTTTATTTTAACGAGATTTTTACGCTAAAAGTAAATTCCATCTGTTACAAATATTGCTTAGGACCAGAGTTTGTCTAATTAAAAACGTATTAATCTCACAGATGATAAAAGCTTTCAAAACATATTTTATTTTACACTTTAGGTTTGCTGACCTGAAAGAACTTGCCAAAACGCATTCGTTAATCAACAGCTCATATTGTGGTCTTGAAGGTTAAAACTGATTTATAGCGATGACAAATTTATGTTATCGTTGAAGGTGCACCACAGAAGGAGTAATGTTTATTTTTGAAGGAGTTAAAAAAATACCTAGCAAATCTTTAGATCAAAATTAATCTGGTGTAGAGCCTACGCCATCGTAGCACTGTGAGCTACGCCATAGGCATTGTGCTACGGAGTGTTAGCCACCATGTAGCTGTAGCTGTTAACTGTAGTTAAGTCTATTTGTTAAGTTCTATCTTGCTAAATGGACTTACGAGCTAAAAGGTCTTAATCGAAATTAGTGTAAGGCCAACATAATTGAAAATCTCAAACCGTCAGTTCATAATAAGTATTTCAATTCATTCAAATACCAAAGTCGCCGGTACAAAAGCACATAGTAATTAATCCATCCTAGGCCGGCGAGGTCCTAAAATTGACTCAGTACTATAGCTGTTTTACACTAAGGAGCTTTTCTTAATATAATACAAACAGAAGCAATTAAATCTAGTTAAAGTAAGCTCTAACACGTTTTCATTAGAGATGAGCATTTCAACACTGCTCTCAAAACGGTGATGGAAAACTTCGTAAGAAAATTTAGAAGACATGTGACGTCTACAACTCTTTCATAATTCTTTTCAGTTGTTCATGATACGTCTACCAACCCGCACTGGGTCCGCGTGGTGGATTATGGCCCACTCCCTTTCACAGAGAGGAGACCTGTGCCTCATCAGTTTTTTTTTTACGTGGTATAATCATCAAATGAGTCCTCCCACCCAGGGCAGAGCGGGAGGGACTGTCAGACTCGTACCGACTAAAATCCACGGTGTCCTTCAATAGCCCGATACGTTCCGGGGTCACGGTAACTCGTACAGTCCCGCAACCGTACCTCAACAGTGGGAATATTATAAGATAATAAATGTAAATTATTTTGAAAAAAACAATTGCGGTCTTGTCCCACCAAGTTCGGTGTCAAATTTTTGAAAAACAGGTTTCGGCTTAAGTTCTTAAGTTGATGTCTGTTATTGTTGAATTTAGTACTGAGTTTTATACTTAAGTGCACCTGTCAAATTTTCTTTGTCATAACTTTCTATCTTTCGTTTTACTCACTTCTAAACAAAATTTTGTGACATCACAAATACATAAGTTATTCCAGCAGCGTTTAGATTTATTGAATCAAAGTAAGTGGTTTGGCAAGAAAACTGCAGTTTAAACTAAATTGAAGTTTAAATAGAAATAAAATATCTCTACGACTCTAATCCTCAAAGGGTTACGTAGAAGTGTACCTATTAGTGCCCCCACATTTCCCCATTTATGTTTAGGACTTGTAAACTTGAGCCTTCTGCCATTAAACGGGCAGAAATCCAGACTCTCTATCTGCTACTGTAAAGTTCTAGATACAAAAACCCAATAACACTGCCCAACATAGGAAACGAGTTCAAAAATTCAGCACCTTAGATCACTAATCAGAATAAAAATATGGTTAAGTTCGCCTTGAGGAATAAATTCAGAATGTAGAACATATATTTATATTTAGTTATTTTAAAATGATAAGTAATTTATTATTATTACATATTCGCAATGGCGGAAAAAAACTTTAAGTAAACATTGAAAAAAAAAGCCTTGTCTATCCCACACCTGCGCGGAGACCTCTCTTCAATCCTTCCATATCCTACGAGCCTGCTTGTGCGCCTTCTAGATCGGAAAAATATGAATTCGTGTAATATAATACTTTTAAATTGTTCATCTACAAAATGTTTCACTGATCTGCTCGAAAACTTACAAGAAACCTTAGAACAATAGATCAAGCGTGTTTGTGTTCTTTATTTTTAACAGAAGCCTTAATTATACGCTATCATATTCAGTGATTTCCGACCTGAAAGTTTAAATATAACGATCACAAAAGTTAGTTAGTTAGTCTCTGATATTTTTGGATGCCGGTTCAGTACACGGTTTGATCTCAATAATTATAACATAGTTTACATTTGATAGTATTACTTTGATTGATAGTTACTTCTAAGTATTTAAGTATACACAATCAACTTTCCTTGGATAAACAAAAGGTTCGCAGGACTATCTAAACAGGGTACCGCGGCCCTGAAACGCAAAGGGGAACTGAATAAGAAGTGTATTTTTAGACAGTAAGACTATGACAGTCCCTTCCAATCAGGGCGGAAGAACCCGTTTGATGCTTTTACACTACGAAAAAAGAAGGGTTAGCAGAAACTACAAAACGCTGCCTGCTACAATCTTTGGATACATATGATTTATGTCTCGTCAATGTTCATCACATTGTTAGGATGTTAATACTAATTCAATCACCTAACTTAAATGTCGGAACAGATTTTAAACTACAAATTTAAATTCATCAAGTATTTCTCTTATTCTCCGCAATCACATTTTCCCTAATTAAAACAAATTACCGCTGACCCAATTCGGACCAAAAAAGTGCGCTAAGAGGTGTTTTTAAGAACGATATTCCTTTACAAATGGCTCTTAATACTTGCATTAAATATTCAGTTAAAAGATTGTTATCAATTCTCACGGGGCGTTTTAGACCTGGAACATTCACCCCTCGAAATTAATGGAAACACAACATGTATAAGAACCTTTTTTTCATATTTTCATTATTCTTTTTGGCTGTAAAGAAAAAAAAAACAATGTAAACGTGTTCCAAAATTAAAAATTATTTGGTTCACGTCTTTCATTGTCAGTCATATTTTGTTTGAATAACGGACCTTTTAGGCCTTTTTACGTTACTGAAAATATTAATTTTGTTGACCCTCGTTTCCTCTCACATTTTACGTTTTCATTTAAGTAACTCACCTCACATATTTCCTCTTTGATCATCGTCATCATTATTTACACTCGGCTCATTTTTCACTCAGTCTCAATAGGCAATTATGACAGCATCAATAAATTGCAAATTTAATTAGTCCGTCTACTAGAGATTTGAAAAATGATGGACACGTACTTTTTCTTTTATTAAACTAAGATGTGTAAAATGCATTATGCATCAAAATTTAGAGGCTCGTGACCCCAGAAATAAGTTAAAACTACTTTCTTGTGACGTTTTGCTAATTTTAAAAGTAAATATAAGGCGTATCGGAATAGAGTTTATTAAATGTTAGTGCGAAAAGCCCAGAATGATGATCTAAATAAGAAAATGCCAAACTTTCCAAAAAGAGATTTCATTCGATTTCCACGAACACCAAATACTAATTAGAAACGAACACATTGCTTAAGCAGCCAAATCCCGCTTAAATAAACCAATTTTCTTCCGACAATCTCAGATTGAAACACATTAATACTTTAAAAAGGTTTCGTGCGGTCCCACAAAGGATTTTAAAGCTTTAAAGAGCTGTCTTTGATCTAGATAAAGGCTTGTTCGTGCTTACTATCTGCCGTCAGCCTCGGCAGCACTTGAGGCAAACGTGACAGTTGAATTTTCTTTTAAAAATTAGCTGTAGCGCCGTTGTTTTGTAGTGAAATAGTGATTGATAAGCGTTATGCTATCAGTTTGGTACTTTAGATAAAGAAGGCATTTTCATAAGTACTTAAATCGGAATATTTACCACAGGTATTACATTTTTTTTTTTGTGTTACCGATATTCCAGCACTATTTTAAGTTAGTATTTTTTAAGAGGTCCTAAATCTCCCGGAATCTTTTTTTATGTTTATTTTGGACCAAATTGGATAATTATTTTTTTTTTTTTGAATGGTCATGATATACTTCACAAATGGAGCCGTGGTCATCAGGTCAGGATCTGATGACAGGATCTTGGAGATCTTAATTTACAACGAAGTTAAGTTTAAATTCCCAAAACTACATTTTTACTTGACCCAGATTTCGACCCAGTAGCCAACAAACGACTTTACAAGTACTAAAGCTATTCAATTAATTCAAAACTACCTGCTTCAATTAATTATTCTATTAGGGATCCCTAAGGACAATCACCCTTAGCATAATTTGTACTACAACTTACTTAATGCAATTAGAACCATTGTTGTAATTAAATGTCATTCTATCACTATTCACTTCAAATGGTTAAATCAAATACAATTGTGTTGTCTACGTAATTTACTGGTATTATTTTTAAGTTAAACTAGCTTTTGTGTATTTATTTGTGTTCGTTTTTCTTCTAAACTACGGAACGGATTCTATGGATAGGGTGTAAGATTTTAATGATATTATAAGTGCGACGGTTTGTGCGAATGTACCTAATTATGGATGGATGTATGTTTGTTATTATTCCACGCAAATCGCAATCGTCGATTTTCAGATAAACCTTAGTATTAGTAATTTAGTAATATTATGAATGCGAAAGTTTATCAGGATAGATAGATGTTTGTTACTCTTTGACGCAAAAACTAGCTAACGGATTTTCATGAAATTTGGTACACAGAGTTCCTAACCTAGATTAACTCATAGGATAGTTTTTATCCAGATTGTATCTTCCCGTGGGATTATTTGCCAATTGTAGCGGGCGAAGTCGCTGATAAAAGCTAGTAGTGTATAAATATAACCTGAATTAATACAATACCGCAGGTTCACCTTGTTTTCAAGCTGAAGGCTTCTCAAGTCATAAAACCGAAGCAGGCAGGTCACGAGAAACAATTTACACACGTTACTGATTCCATGTTTTCGACAACTGGCAATAAAAGAGTTTTATATGCGTATTTGTTATCGTAGGGTTAAGGGGATCGCCAAAGGATCCCACTTTATCCTATCAGAATCACACTTCAATCGTCGGGTAAGTAGATCTTGAGTGTGTGATATGTACACACATCTTCAAGAGTTATTTTACTTTGTAATGGAGTTAATGTTACACTCTGCATTCGATTTACTGTTCTGTGTATTGTCATACTAAGACTTATTTTTAACGAGATTTTCATACCATAATCAAAAACTAAAACAGATATCCGTTTGTCTGTATGTATATCCGGGATAAAAATAAAAAGTACTGCATAGATTTACTTCAAATTTGGCACGAATATTAATAAAAAGTCGGGTCAATATACAGGCTACTTATCACGCTATCACCTACGGGGAACGAGCAGTGAACATTTATTTCTTGCTCTACCTTTAATAACTAGGGCTTACATACACTTTATCAGGCGGATAAAACAAAGTTAACTTGATACCGGGCGGCATTCCCACGTGCTATGCCCATAGACAACTTTTATTTTTATTGCAAAATATCTAGCTTCTATATGGCCGCTAAATCCCCCGCTAACGCAATTGGCTCCATAGCCGGAGTAAATTTATCTGCCCAGGTAATTGGTTTATAAATTGACTCTCAGAGAAAACGTATTTTATCATCGTGGTGTAATTAAGTTAACTTTGTTGGATATTTTTTTTAAAATTAGGCCACTTTTCAAGGAGACTAGACATAGGAAGTCAAACAACACAAGTGTTAATAAAAAGCTCACGTAACTATTTATAAGTAGTTCTATTCTGTTTAAAGTCTTTGTTCTCTGGACAACTTTCAGATATATTCCAAAAGATACAAACTTAATATGCTTTTGTTGCCCTGATCTCAAATCGTAAATTATGTGGACTAGGAGTGTACTTATAATTTTAATATTCTTTTTATATAGTGTCTATGGAGAAAGAACTACGAAGCACTAATATCTTTATGTTATAATGCATTAGAAATATCACGGCAATCACTATAGTTTATCAAAATTACCGAACAGATATATAATTATCAGTATTCCAGACTCTACACAAACAACGTTTGTTAACTTCAACAATTACATAGAAAGTAAATATTTACCATACTTACATAAGTATGGATCGGAAGGATAAGTAATTACGTTCTCAAACTCTGAGAGGGAATCTATGAATATTATAATAAAACAGAGTTGCTTTGATACAGTACCTAAACACTGCTGTTATTAATGTTTTACTTGCGAACAATTAATATTTTAATGTTCTACTCGTATTTAGGTATTAATAACATCATTAGTTCTGACTAGCTTTTGCAGGTGACTTCGCCCGCGTGTCTTTTGTAATTGTCACACGTGAACGTTATCCCAAGATAAAAATAAACATCCTATGTATTAATCCAAGTAATAAACTATCTGTGTACCTCATCGAGAAACGTTTGGTAGTTTTTATGTGAAAGATTAATAAAAAACGACGGGTTGCACTCTGGGAGTGCCGGCAGAAGTGAAAACTTCAATAGTAATAAACACACACGAACATTCGCGCAAGCAACCTGCGCCGTCTTACGAATTTTCGATCAGGACAGGTGTCCCGACGCGAGTTTAAAATTTTCTACCCATTCCAAAAAAAGTGCTCAACGCCGCTAAAGAAGTTTTCACTTCAAAAATCCATAGTCACAATCTTGCAGTAAGATAAGTCACAATCTTGCAGTAAGATGCATTTATAGTAGGATTAGTAACTGTTATTGATAAGTAGGTAAATATTCAAACGTTGCCATGATTTGGCCCTGAAACGTCCACTGCCATACATGTGCTTACATAATGACCGTTACATAATCTACAGGGGAGGTTAATGAAATAATGATGATACGCAAAGTTGTTGTTATGACGTATCGTAAATGTTAATATGCAGTACCTATTATATTCATATACTCTCGAATTGTAAAAAAAAAAACGTACTTTAAAAAAGTACGTTTCGTATTTCGTAGTTCGTATTTTTTCAATGCATATAAAATATGCATTGAAAAAATACACACATTATCAATGGATATTCTTACGAGCCTGTAACGTTTTATTGCTGGGAAAAGGTCTTTTTTCACTTTGTAGTCATCTTCAATAAAATTTCAGTCATATTTTAGAGATAATCTCCGATATTACAAAGTGCAGGTTTGGTGCAGAATTGCAGACGAAATCGCAGGTCAAATATAAAATTGGGTCAAAATGATATTCTTAAATCTAGTTTAAGGTGTAAACGGTCCCCTAAAATGGCCTACAGTTTGTGCCCCGCTGACCTACGAGTGTCGAAACGCCACCTAAATAGACCACGTCCCCCAAAGCCCTCGTTTTAACGACACGCGCCATTTAGCGTGAAAAGCAGATAAATTGCACCCTAGTAAAGCGCGGTTGAAAGTTTAAATTTTAGACAGCAAGTTAGAATGATAGATAATAAAACACTAGCTATACTGGGCAGTGTCACTTATCTTAGAAACCCTGCAGTAAAAATGGAGTCAGAGCCATTTTAAGGGTTGGGTTTCTAGTTTTGGGACTGTCTTATCAAGTAACCGCGATCCTGGAACGTAAAGGGCTTTTGAAGGAATACTGTGGATTTTAGTCAGTACGAATCTGACAGTCCTTTTCGGTACATCCAGGGTGGGAGGACTTTCACCAGTTTAAAAGGGTGTTTCTAAGACTTATCATAATAGAAATAGAGAATTAAGATCACCACTAATCTATACTACAATTATTATTATTTTAGTATAGATATACATACAGATAATAACATAAACCTTAATTCGATTAATTCAACACAACTGAGGAAATCAGAACTTACTCCGCATGTCGATTATACCGAAATAATTGTAATTTCCAGTTTCCAGAATTGTTTTCTTTCCTACATTTATAGTTGCTGTTTGAGAATATCCAAAATAAACATGGAAATCACATTAACGATATCGCAGAAAAAGAAATTTGTGCACTTTGGATGAAACACCGTGAAATCACGACAATAAAGCTAGCAAGGAAAAAGTAGAATGCATTTTAGTATATTTTCTCGTAGGTATATGTGCTAACGACCTCTACAAGTACCACGAGGTAGAAAGTACTAACTCAGATATAAATCGTACAAACAAGTTCGCGTGAGCGCTACACCTATAAATGCAGCGATAAGTTAAAATAGAACCAGTGAAAAAAGAAGCAAGTTCTGTACATAATATTAATGTAGTAACTATTTTTGTTCAAAACTAGCTGTTTCCCGCGGTTTCAGGCTCGCTACCCGACTTCTATTTGTCGTAACGTGATTTTATATTACCTGTAGTCTTCCTCGATAAATGGACTATTCAACGCAAACAGATTTTTTCAATTCAAACCCGAATTTTCTGAGATTAGCGCATACAACCAAACAAACTTTTCAGCTTTATAATATTAGTAAAGGTAATCATTATGCAGGAGTTATGTATAGTCATGACGATAGTAATTGAAAGAGAATAGAGAAAAAAAATAAACATGTTGCTCCAATCTCAAGTAAAATGTAAGCAGAAGAGGAAAATATGGGAACCAGAATTCAACAGTGCATTTATAGGGTCTCCGAGCCAAAGAGCCGAGCCAGGGTTGGAAAACTGTCTAATTAAGTTACTGTGACCCTGGAACGTGAAGGGCAATTGAAAGAACACGGCAGATTTTAGACAGTACCTTTCGCTCCAACCGGGTTTATTTGATGATAACACCATAAAAAAATGTATTACTTATTTTACATTAGCAAAACTCAGAAACAAGATTCGAACACAATGCATTCGGGTACGAAGCCGCTAGGTAGTGGGTGTGTTTATAAAGTAAACGTAATCCATAGTAAACATCGTTGTAACCAATAATCACAGTGCCTAAAGGCTGCAAGAAGCCCTATTGTCAACACATGCCATACAAACCTATCGTGTCAATGCTTACTCGTACGGCACAAATGACGTATAGAAACAGATGGTTTGAATGGCTGTCCATGACAGTATGCGCTTTACAAAATTTCGGGCGCTATGTATTTTATTGTTATTGCTGTGTCTAAGGGTCAATTCACAGCGAAACGCGACGCGGCGTGATATGACGCAACGATAACGCAAAATGTGTATCTTTTCGTGTAGTAAATAAAATTAGATTTCGAGTATCTCTATTGAAATGTGCGCGCAGCGTCGCGTGTCGGTGTGACTTGACCCTAAGGGTGCTACCATACTAATGGATCGTTGGGCAATAGTATAGATTAGACGACATCGATGGTCAGTTCTTTTCCTCACCAATCGATCGGTCAACAGATCTGTCGACTTCGAGTCCTCCTACCCCGCACCGCCTATCACTCCTCTTCTCTTGATCGTCTAGTTCACAACTATGCGCGACGATACTGGAAATGAGCACTTTTCCGTGTAGTAAATAAGATTTTGGTGTCCATTGAAATATTCGCACACCGTCGCGTCTCGATTTGTGAATTTACCCTAAAAACCCCACCAAGCAAAGCAATCGTCATTGATCGATGGCATCGATTGACAATTGGTGTGGCGGCACCCTAAATGCGACTTTCCGTGCTCTTTGCAACTAAGCAAGCACCTGTAATACAAAAACCAAGCTTATTTTGCTTGATAGCCAGTCTCTATTATGTGTAAACATCGACATAACATACCTAGCAATTAACTATTAACAATTCATGGAAAAATCTATCGTAAAACATGTCACAGTATCGTGATGTCGATCTACGAAACGTGTCTATCTATCTATCTAGCAGTGACGAGGTCCTGCACAGTAACTACTACCATCGACTGGTAGAATCACTAGAAATATGCGGACTGGTAGGAAATAGCATACTATACGCATCGATGAATAAATCTCCACATCAATTTGAATAAAACATCCCGCATCGACCCGTTATATTCCTCTGGGTACTGTATCAGGCAGTATGGACCGTATAATTAACATAACTGTGTATACAACACAGAAATACTCGGGTTACTCAATCAACATGCGAATCGTTGTGATTACGGTATTATTCATCACAGAATTTCCTCGAATTATGTACTGCAAACTGCAACCGAGGATCGTTTGCGATAATTTGGTCGGCTAATCATTCATTTAACTTGCATGATTTGATAATGTAGGTATTTAACCTTGATGGAGACGTTAAGCTAGGTATTAACCTAGCTTAACGCCTCCGTCAAATCAGAATAGATTAATTCAATTCCAGAATACATTAACATTGAGAGATTAATCCTTGTTGTTGTTTAGGCCGCCTTCGCATATTGCGTTAGTTGACACGACGTGTGACGTTTAAGCTGTACTAGCGTTGAAAAAAAAACACGAAAATACGACGTTTTTTTCGTTTACATTGAATAAACACGCTAGGCTACATATTATGAAGGCTGTCCTAGTAAAAGTCGAAAAAAAAATAGATCAGCGCACACTTTTCCTTTCCAATTTATTTTAGACGGTCGCGATCCAAAGAAGAAATCGCTCCGCTACACACCCTTAATCTCATACAGATCCATCAAGCACAAAGTCCATAATATCCCCGTGATTACGTTCATAATGTATGTAACTACAATACAAGCAAACAATTGTTATTTTTCATCCACACATCACATGTCCACATGACCGCCTGACCTGACCCCACAATTAACAATAATAAACCAATACACTATAACGATTACCGCAGTTACCATAAAACAGTAAAATACCTGTCCGGAATAGTATTGCAGTAAAAGTATATGAAACCAGCAGTTTTAAAGTTGGTATTATACCAACGCTTTACAGTGCATGGAAAAGTTTTAATTGTTCATGAAAATTGATAACAGGGTTTGGTGTAATAATCCTTAATAACTTAAACCAGGTGGTGAGGAACCGGGATCACGATACTATCGGCTAACCGTAACCCCAGAACGTAAAGGGCTATTGAAGGACACCGTGGATTTTAGCAAGTACAAGTCTGACAGTACCTCCCGTCCTGTCCTGGCTAGTGAGTCCTCCCAGACTCATTTATTTGATGATTATACTACGTAAAAAAAGGTGGTGAGGAAGTCAATGTTCTGTTATCGAATAAGTATTTTAACATTCTGACTATATTTACATGTTTAAATTATACCTAAAGTATACGGAACATAATAATGAAAACATTTATCGCAAAACTTCATGAATCCATTAGTTTAATAAACCTGTATTAGGTTACTCGGTTCCCGAACTCTGGAAGTATTCTGTGGAAATTAAAAACAAACTAAATCTGAAATTTAATTGACTGCCTAACTATATTCGATACTTTCTACGTAAAAGCGGTAAAGAATTTTATATCAATACAGAAAAGGATTTTCCATTCAAACTTCATACGATTCATAGGTTAAAAAAAATGCTTATAAATGAAATACATATTCGTCTATAATTTCTGAGCATGATTTTGAAAATCACAGAAATGGCACAATATCACCAATCACTATTTCTTTCAGTCGTTTTACTAACAATTTATAAATGGCAAACGGTTCGTTTAATAACAGTTTATTTAAGTGGCAAACAAATAAAAAAAAAGACGGGTTGCACTCTGGGAGTGCCGGCAGAAGTGAAAACTTCAATAGTAATAAACACACACGAACATTCGCGCAAGCGCCCTGCGCCGTCTTACGAATTTTCGATCAGGTCACGTGTCCTGACGCGAGTTTAACATTTTTTACCCATTCCAAAAAAGTGCACAACGTCGCTAAAGAAGTTTTCACTTCAAAAATATTGGTAGTCAGTTGCCGAAATTCTACCACCAATTTTACCAAGGTGTATCGGAATACCCAGTACTAACTGGCTTGTGCGGATCAGATAATCGGCCTTCATAAAATGCTTGCATTCAGCTGCATGGTAGGCGCAGTGGCTGACCGATCGACTGTAGCGCAGCGCGTCCTGGATTCGGTCCCCGCACGAAACCAACATTTATCTGCAAATAGTTGTTCCGGGTCTGGGTGTTTGTGTTTGTGCGTTTCTATGTTTCTAAACGCACCCACGATACAGGAGAAATTTCTAGTGTGGGTCAACGTTTTTCTAAAAAAAAAACAGACTGGAAGCCAACCCCAAAATAGTTGGGAAAAAACGATGAAGTAAAATATTGCTAAAAAAAATATTTCGTGGATTCCAGAAGACTTAAAAACATTATTAACTTCAAAAATATGAAGCGAAGTATTAAATTGCACGGCATAATTGCAATATCATCCTTTCAGACTGAGTTGCTTAATATTGTTTATTGCTTTCACTAGCTTAATATTTTCGTTGCAATCTGAAATGGAGATCAGAAAATATTGTTTGAAAAGTTTCAGTGATAATTCATGCATTTTTCATTTCAACGTGTGTATCCGACACCCGTTGGTAGAGCGTCATAAATTTTTCATGTGAACTTATTTAATCGTCATGATCATGTTCATTTTCAATCTTAAAATAACGTATTTATACTTTTTTTTTCTGCGAAAAACCTTATTATGTTTTTACAAATATATTTAGGGGCGTGATTAGAATTAAAAATTTGGAACCAACGCTCCCATTAAATTTGTTATACATAATACGAATAAAAAACCTGATGAGCTTGTTGGTTAGCAAATTCTTTTAAATATACATATTATTATTATATTACAAACAATTTAACATATATTATACCAAGCGTGCCCCAATCAGATCAAATCAGACGCAAAAAATCTATAAATTAAAAAAAAATGTATGAAGTTCTTGACCGACCTATTAAAATATCTCATTAAGTATGCCAGATCTTCAATGATCGTGATATTAACTTTTTAAAATTAAACCTCGTTAAAGCTCGTTAACAGTTTCTCTAGCGAAGAGCTTAATTTTATTTCAATTTCTGGAAAGTTATAGGTACAAAGAAACGTTTCGATATTGCTATTTGTTATAACATATGAAATATCTAACGGCTATTTACCCAGCTTTAATTTTTTTTAATATAACATTAAGGGGCCTTTTACAGTCCACTAGCGCCGCCAATCGAAAAAAATCTCATAACTCGTAAATAGAATCAAAAATACAAAAACTGGTGGAAATTTGTAACAAAAACGGCCGTTTATGTTTAGAATGCACGATTTAGCTAAACAGCTAAATTTCAAGTGTTGACAATGTGTTACAAAATTACGCTATTGCCTTTTCTACAGTAATTACAGACCACATTTTGTATTTTTGATTCTATTTACGAGTTATGACATTTTTTCGATTGGCGGCGCTAGTGGACTGTAAAAGGCCCCTTAAGAAAAGATTACCAAAAATTATTATGCTTATACTGTAAAACGGGACCCTATTACTAAGACTTCGCTTTTTCTGTCTGTCTGAAAAAAATACAAATAAGCATTTCTCTTTCTGAAATTATACAATTCCAATAGAAAAGTGGTGACTAGCGCCACCTTTTAGATTTAGCATGACCTAACAGCATCTTAGGCCCTAGGCACAGTCCTAGGTTCTATCCTAGTCCTCTTGCCTGAATTTAGCAACAGTGAGGAGAGCGCCATCTATGAACACAACGGGGAGTAAACGCCATCAAACTGAATTTTCCTCCGAGTTCCGCGCTAAAAATTTTCCGGCGGCGCGTGGCGTTCGTCCAAGTTTTCACGACTGCTCCTAGATGGCGCTGTAACAAGTAATGAGTTTGGGTAATAACCATAGGCTGCCAGGGATATCGCAAATAGAATGTTAATAAAAATAATAATCCAGCCAGGTTTACCATAATTTGTGGAAAAGTAAATGTAAATTCTAATATCTTATGAATAAATCTCAGGAGGCTGTGTTTTAAAGCCCACTTTTGTGTAGGAAATTGAGCAATAGGGTAGAATATGTACTCCATAGATACTTACGTCGATGACTTGAGCTTATAACACAAGGTAATAAAGGGTCTATAATATGGTCACACATAAACTTAACAGCTATGTGCCTAATACGTCTTCTTATTTGCATGCACGCCACTTAATAAAGATTGTTTAGATTAGTACTTAATTAATTGTCTGGCTATAAATAGAAAAAAGTATAAGTATATTCTTTTTTTCCTTTCCTATTTTTTCCTCGTTGAATATAATTAATAATTCTTAGATACAAGATTTTTATAAACGTATATGTGTAGTACTTACAAAATGGCCGTTTATATAATTTAATTAGTAAGTTAGCAGAACTATGTATTTCAATATAATCCACATAATACTTACACCATCCATGACTTCCGAAAGATGTCTTTTACGTAAGCTCGATATCTGCCCGCGATACATCCTTAACAACGATTTTAAACTCTATGTTTAAACATTAAGTCTCTATTTTGAATGTTCGTCTGCTGGTTTGCATTTTACGAACTTTGGCTGGAGAGTGTGGGTCGTCGGCCGCTGCGCTCCGCCCCCAGTCCTGACGTCACACGCGTGACGTCAGAAGCCCACCTGCTTCCGCCCCCCACACCCGCTCCCCCCGGCCGGGGTATATCCGGGGACCTGGCCCCTACAGCAAAATGATTTAATCAGGATTTTGAAGTAACGAAATATAAAATTTGATTTTTAATGTATACTTACGCAGGATTTCAATTTATGCGTTGCTATGCTCGTTATTACGAAGGCTTTTACTGTAGATACTTTGCAGTAATGAGATATTTGATCTGGCTGCTTACAGATTCTTCTTGAACTTTGTAAAATAATGTGACTACAGTTTTGATTTTACAAACGAATTTGAACGCTAAAGCTTTGATGGTAAAGCTTACAACACAATAACTTTACAACACCAACATGACAATTGATCAACGTCACTCATGCTCGTATTCACACGAAGCTGAAACGTTCGTTGAAAATTCACAAAGAGCGGAGAGATTTGGGGCCTCGCCCCCGAAAACTGCAAACGTGCTCCTGAAAATGCTATCGTAAATTACAATGTCGAACACACCTCCGTTCAACCTTATTTTACATAGGTCGCATCAAACTTTAAAACTTATATGGAAGTTTCAAAATGGAGTTTACGTTAGATTAACATAAGAATAGCAGCCTCGCTTGGTTAGGGATAAGCGCAACGCAAACAAAAGATTTTCGAACAGATCGTTTTTTTTATTACTATGGTTGTATTTGCGGAGAACTGGACCTTATTGACTGGAAATTATTAATTCATGATTAGAAGCTTATTTTAAATTTTCCTTTAAATTCAGTTTGAATGTCGACTCACGTAAAAGACTCTTAAGCGGTTTCAATTTAGTGTGGGTTTTACCTTCGGTGTGGTTTTAATTTCGCGTAGCAAATAACATAACGCGCGTTCACGCTCTTATTCCGGCATCCCTGCGCGGCCTGAGTGTA
This sequence comes from Agrotis puta, assembly GCA_943136025.2. Taxonomy (NCBI): domain Eukaryota; kingdom Metazoa; phylum Arthropoda; class Insecta; order Lepidoptera; family Noctuidae; genus Agrotis; species Agrotis puta. The sequence continues at coordinate 6,797,782 of OW964168.2, forward strand.
CGCACTGAGACTGTTCGGGAAAAGGCACGCGTCAACTCGTTCCAGAAGTGTATAAGCGCCTGCTTGCTCTTTGATTCAGCGTTGCTTCATTTTAGAGAAAATACTGTACAAATATTATATGTACAGCTATTTAAAGATAGCATTTAGATAGCGACACATTCATAAAGTGGTCACGTCCAGAGGCCCTACCATGACATTTCACCTGTTATTGAGGTGAAGGGGAACTTTGACATTAATTGTATTTAAAAAATAGTTTCCCATTCGTACACTAGCGGCGCTTTTTCATTTTCTGTACAATAAACTCCATTCTGAAAATACGCGGATTTTACTTACAGCATGAAGTTTATTGAAGGAAATCCTACGCTAAGGCCTCCGTTGTCTCGTTAATTAAATGTTACAGATATCATTACATGATGTTAATTATTGTACGCTACATGGTCTTAACCGCAAACGTCATCACAATAATCCTTATAATTAATACCAAAACATCAATAATACATTTCAGGTCATACACACATCAAAAGTGTCTAGGGATCAACATATATTTTTGCAATAACTTTTCTCCTGATTGATATTAATTAAAAAAATTTTTAAGGATTCATCAAATAAAGTGTTTTCGTTTGTCACAGTAACGATAAACCAAGTCACCTTTGCATTAATAAAGAAATTTGCCATTTTCCTAATAAAGGGATTTTTGACATTTGAACCACTAACACAAAAGTTCGAAAAAAAGACTGAAATAACAGTTTTCTTTAAAATTTTATTGGGTAACTTAAACAATTAATAATCCGTGTTTCTACCGCGAACACTAACAACACAAGAACATCGGTTTGGCATACTCAAAATGAGTTCATCCAAATCACGCTGTGGAATGGCCGCCCATGTTCTTTGCAACAACAAAAAAAGGTCTTCTTGCGACTGGATACCCTCCATATTCGGCAGAGCTCTTCTCTGTAGCATATCCCATGCATGCTCAATCGGATTCAAGTCTGGCGACTGAGCAGGCCAGGGCAGGACATTGATGTTAGCTGCGGCGAGAGTCTGTCTTACAACTCTTGCGGTGTGCGGTCGTGCATTATCATGCATTAACTGAAATAAGGGACCGATTTGCACTTGTAGAGGAACGATGACGTCTGATACAATCGTCTCAGCATAAATTTGAGCGTTGAGGTTGCCTCTGATCCAAATCAACTCAGTTCTTCCGCCGATCCAAATACCCGCCCATACCATGATGGTTCCACCACTATAAGGATGGACTTCCTGGCAGGATTTTAATCGCTGTTGGCGTCCAGGGCTTCTCCAGTGTCGTATACGTCTTGTATCCGGTCTCATACCAAAACGAGACTCATCAGAAAAGCACACGAAACGCCATTGTTCTTCTGCCCAATTTCTGTGTTTATTTGGATCGGCGGAAGAACTGAGTTGATTTGGATCAGAGGCAACCTTAACGCTCAAATTTATGCTGAGACGATTGTATCAGACGTCATCGTTCCTCTACAAGTGCAAATCGGTCCTTTATTTCAGTTAATGCATGATAATGCACGACCGCACACCGCAAGAGTTGTAAGACAGACTCTCGCCGCAGCTAACATCAATGTCCTGCCCTGGCCTGCTCAGTCGCCAGACTTGAATCCGATTGAGCATGCATGGGATATGCTACAGAGAAGAGCTCTGCCGAATATAGAGGGTATCCAGTCGCAAGAAGACCTTTTTTTGTTGTTGCAAAGAACATGGGCGGCCATTCCACAGCGTGATTTGGATGAACTCATTTTGAGTATGCCAAACCGATGTTCTTGTGTTGTTAGTGTTCGCGGTAGAAACACGTATTATTAATTGTTTAAGTTACCCAATAAAATTTTAAAGAAAACTGTTATTTCAGTCTTTTTTTCGAACTTTTGTGTTAGTGGTTCAAATGTCAAAAATCCCTTTATTAGGAAAATGGCAAATTTCTTTATTAATGCAAAGGTGACTTGGTTTATCGTTACTGTGACAAACGAAAACACTTTATTTGATGAATCCTTAAAATTTTTTTTAATTAATATCAATCAGGAGAAAAGTTATTGCAAAAATATATGTTGATCCCTAGACACTTTTGATGTGTGTATTTGTCACAGTTAAAAGTTCCATTTTTTATGTGTAATTTCTTTCCAATCGCATCTGTGGGAGTACATTCGCGAAATGTAACTAAAATGTATAAAGAGACGTTTTATTTTTTATTTCACTTCACCAATGAACGCGCGCGGTGGTAGTGTGAGCCGTCACATCGACCGATTCTCGTTTGAGCAACTATTTTTAGAGCAACTATCAATATTTTGTTGCTTAATCGAGAATACAATAGTTGCCCTTATCATAGGTGCCCTGAAAAAGTTGCCCAGACGGGAATACCTCGTCACTGGTCACATCGTAGCAACTCTTGTCGAGGTCTGTCTATAGTAACTATGTCTCAAAATCAAAATCAAAGTCGAGGTCGAAGTATTGTTGTTTACTACCAAGGAGTATTGTCAGATGTACACATCATAATATGCGAATACCTATTGCAAGTCTCCTTCGATTTATTTTTATTTTAATTACTCAAACTTACATTTGTTTAAAAACTTAATTTAGCAAACTCATTTTAACTTAAAACGAGATTTTGACTTATACCAGCAAAAAATAGGTTTTGACTTTACCATCCAATATTATTCTTTATACAGCCTCATCTTCCCGCTTTTAATAAAATTCAGGTAATCGAATTGCTAATGAATCAACCCAATATTCATAAATTATTATGCTTAATTTTTTCTCCCGACGATATAAAAAATTTACCTGACCTCATTCTTGCTAACGACGAGCTGATCTCTCAATGCATAATTAGAACGTGGCGTGATACATTACATAAACATATAAATAAGGCTTTATAAAGTACCTACGTACTTTTATACAGACTTCAGCCATAAAAATAACTTCAGGGAAATACGAACATCATGCTTTGTTATAATCTTAAAAACGGAATCAGCATCAGTTCATCTATTTGGGAGCTATGCCGCTAATGCTGGCACAGGCAAACACACACGTACAAACGACTTTTCACACACATCCTTCTTTTTGGGTTGGGAATTAAAACAAAAAAAGAAGTATGCATTCTTTTAATCCATTCCCATTTTACTTCACCCTAACATCGGGTTTCTTTGCAAGGCAGGAAACAGCTCTGCATTTTTCAAGTGCTCTTGAAGTTGAGAAGTCTGAAAAATGTTAAACTGTCTTGGAACCTGAAACAGAATTGATCCAATGAGCGAGAGCGGTGGTGTAGAAAGCTAAAGTGGAACAGGGATAGGGATATTAAATGATAAGGCTCTCTTAAATACAAAGAGGAATCTTAAAAGAACAACTTCGTATTGGACCCATTTTGTTAATGAACGATTGGGTACACCGGTGCGTTCTATAGAATTTATTTCTCTCTTTTAAAATGCTTTTTCAGGATCGCAATTGATGACTTTTGCGTCTAGTGAGTTTGATCAAGTTTACTATTTAATACTCACTCATACTCAGTTATACAGATCAGTATAACTATGCGATAAGATATTTATCAAAGCATAGCCTTTGTTTTTTTACGTTGCCCCAGTCTAGAAATTTATCCCCGTGTCGTGGGTTTGTTTACAAAAAATCCTAACCATTTTTTTTAAATTTTTGTCTTGTAAAATCATTAAATGACTACTCCCACCCAGGGCGGGGTGTTAAGGACTGTCAAAGTTATACTGACTAAATTCCACATTACCTGAGGAGGCAGTCCCGCTTCCCAAACAATCCTAATCTTGGAATGAAAGAAGAACATCCCTATTTATTTTGCAAGCTAACTACACAATAGTTACATCACTAACAAATAATTAACCACACTCAGCATCGCTGTTGTCAACAACAGGATGATGCAAAGAGAAACAGTAAGTACAGCCAACAAAGTGAATCCACCCTGTAATTGAAATGTTCACAGTACCCACACTGACGTAGGCATATTACAAAGGTGGTTCTTGTGTCTATTCAATAGATGTTATGCTGTGCTGGTAGATGTTAAGTATGCCTGGTGAACTCTATTGTTTATGGAAACCCAACCAACGACGTGTTTTCTTTTTTTTTTTGGGGTCATTATGAGCTTTGTGTAAAAAGAAACATAAGTGCATTAAAGTTCAGTTTTGCATTTAATTTAAGTAAACTCTAGTATACAGATTCGGGCGTGGCTTTGCACGGTTTATTCCACTTTGTTCACCTGGGTGTACAAAGTGGACACATTTGGTGCTCAATCAAAAATATTCACCTGGAGTACAGGTAGCAGTTAGAAATTAAAATACAGCTCATGTTAGTTACTGATAATGTAGCATTTTATATTTGAACTAGCACTTCGCCCGCGACTTCGTCCGCGTGGGTTACGTACTTTCCTAATTCCCCCTTTTAACCCCCTTAAAGGTTAAATTTCCGAAAACCCCTTCTTAGTGCTCCCCTACATTATAATAGGAAGCCGTGTGCAAAATTTCACATTCCTAGCCCCAGTAGTTTCGGCTGTACGTTGATATGTCAGTCAGTCAGTTCTCCTTTTATATATATAGATTTATAGTTTGCATAACAACCAAACATACAATTTTTTATGATTTGGTTATATCATCAAATGAGAACACCCTGCCCTGGGTAAAGCGGAAGGGACTATCAGACTCTTCATATCAGCCGTAGGACTTCCACTGCTGAACATTGACCCCCCCCCCATTCCAATAGGACCGGTTGGAAGCGGCTTGCATCCAGCGCGATCCTGCGGTCTTCATCAGATCGTCTGTCCACCTTATGAGTGGACGTCCTACTCTCCGCATGCCGGCGGGTTGTCCCCATTCGACTCTTACTGACTAAAAATCCACCCCGTTCCATCAATTGCCATTTACGCTTCAAAGTCACGGTTAAAACACCAAACCCTGTCGCTTAGATTTAAAATGAAACATTAATATTTCGACCATAACTCATCAGACAGTTCATAAATATGTAAAAACGATGTTTATTTACACCAAGGGCAAGTTGTTTGATTATTAAGTTTTATCTATTGTTATAATTTCATCCATATTAAAGAAAAATGATTATAAAATATTTAGGACTTAGCAAATAGTTGGTTTGACTACTGATCAAACAGCTCGCCCTTTTTTATGTGGTAAAATCATCAAATAAGACTGTCAGACTTGTACTGACTACAATCTACGGTGTCCTTCAATAGCCTATTACGTTCCGGGGCCACGCTTATTCGATAGTCCCGCGACCCGCCCTAATATAACGAATAATACTAATAAATACATTCAACACCATACACATAAAAGTTAAAAGTGAATTAGCGGATTTTAATTACTTAGACGGTAGAGATACCTAATTACCTACTGATACGGATTCCCCAACTGAGCTAGAACTTCAATATTATGTTCATCTTTTTCTTCGTATCGCTAGAGCGACAGTTTTTTTATATTTTAGAAGACCAAAACTTCAACGCCTCCGCCAATATTAGGATTGAAAATCATTCTCATCTGTTGACTACAAGAAAGTAAAATTTCCAAAAGCCATTTCCACCGCAAACCGCAAGACAACACCGCGATCGTAGTGGTAAGACCCTTCTTTGTCCCCTCTTTGACCCCTATTTTTTCGCTAGAGAGGCGTCACGGCGCCTTCACCTTCCGCTTGATACAAGTCCTCACCGGACACGGGTGTCACCACTGCGAGGATCGCCCGGAGGTCACGGTGGAACATACAGTGCTGGTCTTTCCCGCTTAGGCCGAGCACAGCCGTGTCTTCATGGACGCGAAGGGCGGCGACCTCTCGCGCTGGCATTGGTCGAAGCCATGCTGTGGGGCCTTCTGCGAAGCAGTCATGCTAGCGAAGGAAAAGACGGGCGCCGTGAGGGAGAGGACAGCCTTCACCTCACAACCCAGCCGCCGCGGGTACAACAAAATAAAATTATTGTAGATAAGTGGAAGAATTTAATGTTGTACAACTTTTCTGTAAGTTTGTCTTATAAATATGTGTAACTATTCGAAAGTTACCCTATACTTAGTAGTTAATAAATTAAATAGTGTGGTGAGAGTTCTAAGGGTTTCTTCCTAAAGGAGCAGCCTGTGTAGAGGCAGGTTGGTACTGGTAAAAATACCAGTTGGTATTTTTATGCGAACGCTCAAAATAGGTGTGCCTATGGTTAAGACGTGACAGATATACCGGTTATTTATACAAGTTGTACATGTACCGATAAGTACCATAAACCTCTCTGTACCGTAAACCCACTTAATTATGAAAGCACCTTAAGTCACTATCAAAAAATGACCTACTGACAAGATACCCGGTATTTCGAGTAATACTTATGCATGAATAAAACCAGACAGTCTTCAATTGTTTTATCTCTAACGTCAAATAAGTTCAGTAATGCGATTGCTAACCCGGAAGAAATTCTTTTAAAAATTAAATATTATGTGGTAATTTTAGCAAATGTAACATTTTTGCAAAATTTTATCATACAAACCAATAATTATCAAATAAACGTTTTGGCTTAGCATGTGTCATTGTTAAATTTGATCACTAAAACATTTTCATCATGATAATAATAAACAAAGAAAGCCTCTCCGCGCTTACAGTTGTCTATGTAGTAGGAATGCGTCCAAATGGCCTACATGCTACGTGCGTAGCAGCGTAGGCCCCGCGTAGCTCCTGCGTAGCGACACCCCTAGTGCTACGATGCTTTAATATTAAAAGGTAATTTCGCGCTAAATTCGCGTTGTTGTACCATGCGGTACACTTATGCTCTTATTTACTCCCTACAATAATTGGAAAACTTCAACTTTTGTTACCCGGCATTATGATATCGTAAATCTTAAAATGATAGCGAGTAATACCATAAAATTGACATCAACTCTGAAATCTTATCGACAATAAAGGGTAGTAATTTACTGGAAGAATAATCTTAAGTGCCATATTTCCTACATTTGTGAACTTTAATCTTGGGACAAGACTCTGTTTTTACCCGACTTTAATACAGCAGACTTAGTTTTCACTTTATAAGACAATCAAATTGCATCAACCTGAAACAAATTGTTGATGATATAACTTTTTAATCTGTTCGACCTCCTCCAGCCCGGTGAAATATTGGTTTTCGATAAAAAGGAAACAAAGCTATGCCGGGCTGGTATACCTGAGTAGGTACTCCATTCCGCGAAACTGCAGCTCAAAAATCGATTAAGTCCCAAAGCGGAGTTGAGGTCTCGAGGTGGAGGGCTCTCGTGAAGAGTTTTGGAGAACGCTGGAGGTGGGTGAGGGGCGCATGCGCGGGGCGGGGGCACGCTCTGACGTCACTCGTCGCGCCCGGGGCGTCGCGCCAGTGCCTCTCGCGACCGCGCGATCAGTCACGCGCGACTCCCGCCCTAAATCGTCTAAACACGATCACGAGCTTCCGATGTTAATTCTCTATCATAAACAAGCGGTTATTGTTCATAAACTAGCTGCGACCGGCTGCCGGGACTTGCCGCCGGCCGCCGCCACGTGGTGACGTGACGTGACAGCGCTCTGTGCCCCGATCCAACCGCGATACACTTGTTATGGCCATTCCATACAAACTACACATATTTACATACATGTAGATAGTGTAGTCGCTGATGACGTACACAAATACGGCTGTTTAAATTGAATTATAGGGGGACTGAACTAAATAAGTCATGCTCAGAACTCGTCAACAATGTGGCAGTGTGATAGTGATGAATTGTTACTGTTAATAGGCCTGCTTGGCTGTGATAAGCTGCCATATTGCACACACACATACACATTACCAGCATAGATCTCTGTAATATGAGTTTAGCATCTAGACGTTAAATAATTAAAGCTAGTGCCTGGCCACAGTTCCTCCAGCTTTGTAAGTAAAGTGAAACTATCTTTATTACCTCATATCTTTTACTTGAATGTCTTCATGAAATCCTGTATTTGGACACTCAAACAGTAGTCCAAACTTAAACCAGTAGGGTTAATTTTACGAGGCAGTATAAACACTGTGCCTAAACAACATGTACATATGTTCGACACACATCAAATACACGTACTTTATTTATTATTGGTTGGGTTTTAAGCATACTTACATTACAAGGTCTAACACATACATTCAGATGATTTATGGCTCTATTGCCACTGGCTCTGAATACATATTACACTGTTTATACAAAAATGTATATTCAACCAACAAAATAATGCTAACATTTGTATCTTCTATCTGTGAAAGTTCCTAACAGTACATATAGAAGTATTATAAGCAAGGATTACGTTTCTGTTCGTAATACAATATTCGTAGGATAAGAAAGTATAGAGGTTACATTGTATAAAATAGACCTTACTGCCGTAGATATAAGGGCTATATTTTTGTCATCAGTTTATCCATAATGAACACAAAAGGATCGGCCTGGATAGATCGTGTCGCGGTAGTAATATCTTAAAGATATTGATGCTGTATTTATACAGATATATTTAGAAATCTTTCCGTTACACAGGTAGGATTATATTGATTTGCGATTCATTCTAAGCACCTTACCTATTATGAGAGTATCATAGAATAACTGAAAATAGTTTGAAAACAGTTCGTTCAATGACCTAGAAGTAGCAATAAATTACTTTTAACGAATTCGAAATAATCTAACAACCATCAAATAATTCAAGGAATATAGAATTTTGTTCGAACCAGGGCACAGCTGGCTCTACGCCGCTTCCTAAAATGAGATAATTTACGAGAAGATGCGGTTAAAATAAAGTAGAACCCAGCTTACTTTCACAAACAATATTTATTGAAGTTACAAACATTTTTCTCCTTATATTAAAAAAGATAAAGTTAACATGCTGTAATGTCCCCAATAGGCATAAAGACGGGGAGAATTATAACTGAGTACAATGGAATGCATGCCTCCACTTTAATAAATTAAACATCTTGTACCCGCAAATCGATTCGCTAGCGTTTCTAACACTACTATATTATTCATAGAACATAGTGTCTTATTTAAATTAAGGTTTTAAGGTTTTAGTTATTCAATATTCATTTACAATTTACTCGTAGTTTCTCGCACGTGCCTTATTTTATCTTGGAATGGGAACATTTGATGTTGTAGGCAGTACGTGATTGCTTTATTCCATGTTACGAAAACTTAAAGCAGTATATTGTTTCCACGTGTGGAACTGTTAGGGGCGCTACATACGTCAGATCAACGTGATAAATCATAATATTCCTGGTATATCCCAAATTGTATTGACTCGAGACGTACGTGATTGTCCAGCAGTGAATGCCGAACTAATTTTACCGAACCTTGAATCGGCTTTTTTCAATAAACATTGCCGAATCGTATGTGCTGACCCAAACAAATATTTCGCACTCCCGACTAATCAACATTCAAATTCAACTCAATTTTAAGATTTTTCTGTATGATGCGATGCAATTACGATTAAAATACAATTCCTAGATTACTTTAAAACATAATACTTTGTTCTATTTATTTATTTTTATTATTTAGCTCTCGAAGTGCAAACCTGCGCCACCTACAGAATCACAACATCAGCTCTAAAATCATCGAATCTAATTCAATGCAATAGGCTTTTCACAGTTATTCCACTAGCCACAACTGCAACCCAAAACCGACCTTATAGAAACCGGATTAAAGAATGATTTCCACAGTAATCCAAAGTCACGAGGAAAATAACCGTTATAGAAATGTGTGCTCACATCAGTAAAATCACAACTTCAATGTCATGGAATCACAGTCAATAAAGTATCAAGTAATCTCTGACAAAGGTTTCTTGTCAATCCGATAAAACGCTGTGTACCTTTGTCGAAAAGACAAACAGAACTACTCACTTTGTTACTGTTCTCGGAATTCGAGTATTACCCGCCAGTGCACACATTTTGACATCCATCACTCGCACCGTAAATAAGAATCGTAAGAGTCAATGGTTCGATGCTCGACATAGGTAAACAACCCTATTTTTGTACCATTCACACACCATCATTGATTCATGTAACTTCACTCCTTTTAGTGAATGAATTCTGTGATCATTATACCTTTAATTGGAGGTTGAACTATCGTGAAGTAATGTTTTGTAACACGAACTATTCATCATCATTTACATGAATTTGAATCACCCTTTTCCAAGGAATAGCCCTCCTTTATTTATTTACAATTCTGTTTTTGAATTATACGTCCTATTTTTTTTTTTTTTTTTTTAATTTTGCTCCACCAACGTTATTGGCGCCTAGTCTTACTATTCCATTCATACCAGTTCTCGCGTTTATGCCTCTCGTACTTTCATTCTACATACTGGATCTTTCTTGCATACATCTCTATCATTTCAATGGGTGGGATTCCCATTTTCTTGAACTATTGTCTTTATAAGTTTTATTATTCCATTAAGACTATCGGGAAAATAACACCTATCCGACACATATTTCATTTTTGTTTTTTGTCTTTTACATTTTCGTACTTATACTCTAAACATATTTTTCTTACAAGATAAAGTTTTAAAAGCTAAATACAATTTCTTACACTATACTTATGTTTACGTTACTAATTCTATTACATTTCTTACTAATTCTATTACATTCCTTACAACTATTCCTTATTTTATATTACCGCTATCTTAATTACAATTCTTACTCCTATGTTAACATACAAATATATACTAATATTCTATGAAACATAGATTTTATGCCGATACGTCCTATTTTAGGTCGTAATAGTTACAAATAGATTTATTTTAAAATAATATACATCGAAATAAAGTCTGAATTGAAATAAATCTGTCCTTATTAAATATAAAGCCGAGATGGGGAGTCGAAGTAACCAGTATTAATTAGAAGTATGGAATTTTGCTCAAAGTAGGCCACAGCTGGCCATACTCCCGTTAAATGAGACAATGAAAGCAGAGAAGGGGCTAAAAAAAAGTGGAACAGCGCATATTCAACACTGAAATTCCCTACAAACATTTTTACAGCCACAGCGATACTGTAATTTGATGCTGTTTATGCTTCATCCACGCTACACTGTTATTTCAAGCCGTTTTTTTAGTAACATGAAATACATTGTTATCATTTAACATGAAATCCCCGAGCCCCATCAGTCTCACAGACTATCTGTTGGGGCTAATGCCGAAACCACTTAACGATTCTTGATGGGGTTATCGCTACTTCCTTGGACATTTCTCGAGGGAGGTTCTCTGATACATTAATAGATTATATACAGCGGCCCAAAACACGATCATAACATTCTTGCTTGAATTGTTGACTTTACAAAGTAACAAAGCAAGTCTATAAAACGCCTAATAACGATACATCATTTTTATAATGGCATTATTTTGAATTGATGTTTTATTTCGGTTTTCGTATAACCGGGCTTTTCCATAGTTGGGTAAAAACGTCATCATTTCCGCTGATATAATTTAACTGTCTACTGAATATGTCCTTACATCTGGCGCAGAGCATTTTATTCAAATCGCAACAAAACTCCTTTTATAGCTTCAATAAAACATGAATATTTTTCTTGACTGTACGAGAGACGACTTTCGTTTCATCACTCTATCCAATTTCGTTCCTTCCACATTGCCCTTGGGCTTATTACGAGGCTCAAGACGGGCCTATATATATGTGTGTGCGTGCGTAAGCAGAACGAATAGTCTGCCTTTGGCTAACAAACGCTAACACCACCCCTTGACTGTTGGCCTCGCAAATTTTTCACAGAGCACCGACCACGCGAGAATGTCCTCGATCCTAATTTTTATCTAACGTCTAATTTTATAATATTAACCCAAAAATTATTCAAGTCACTGCTCGTGGACGCTCCATGCTATTTTCGTGTTAATTAACTTTAATTAATTTCGTGATGTGAATTGATTGCACTACAAAGTAATTAAATTGACCGTGATATAAATTGGATTACATTATTTTGGCTCCATGATAGGTTTTTTAAATCTTTCTCGTTTACGTTGGCTATTTATTTATTTTATTATAATATAGTAGTACACTTACAATTTTTTACAAAAAGTGGGTGCAAACAGTGGGTATAAACTCATTAGAGTTTTGCCGTGCACCAAAATCAAAGACTGCATAATGTACACAAAGGAATATAATTGAAACAAACTCGAAATTGTTACTTTTACTATTATTGTTACTTTACAAGAAAATCTTATAAAGTCCTGCTACAAAGAATTGTAAGGGTATAAAAACTTGCGACATCTGAAGTCTGTGGAGTAGGAAAACTTCGTGTTTCCGTTTCTTACAGTATTCACGTTTGTAGGTACTATGTGAAAGGGACCCACTGTAGCTGTCCTTTATGTACGCTGTCTTTTGTGTAGATATACACCTCAAAAAAATGTTTATTCAAATTACCTTTACGTAAGAAATACTAGCTACTTTCTATTTTATTTCTTCCATGCAAAATCCTTTTCATATCTGACGTACATTTATTTTTCTTTTCTCTAAAATATTTTATGCATGGCACTGTACTCATTCAGAATTTTGCTGGGTACGTACATAAATATTACTGAATACGAGTATATTGAATCATTTCCCTAAATGCTATGAAAAAGTAATAACACGAATATATTTCAAAGCAACACGTGTGTACTTAAGGAAATAAAATATACCAACATAAATTCTGTAGGTATATGTTACATTCTAATATCATAATAATCTTAACGTAGGCATAATACTCGTAGCTACATATGTAAGTATAAAAAGACAATATATTAATGTCAGTAAATAAAAAAGAATGGTAGGCAAGTAGGTTCTTAGTAACCGTATTTACGAATAAAAATACAAAATATCCGCTATTTATTCTTTATGATTCAATAAGATCTATTCTTATTCCTTCAAAAAGGTCGCTTTTGTTGAAGGTCTTAGAAAAAGACTAATTTTAATGGCGGCACTCCCAGTGACTCTAGATTAAAGTATTACTCAGTTAATGGCACCATCAATATACAGAGACTGTCATTCAAAGACAGTCTCCATTCAACAGTATAACGTAGGGCATATAAACAGTGACACTGAAACCTAATTCTTTAGGGTGAACATAGATTTACGCTTCACGGCACGGTTGGGACAGTGACTGGGCGACTGGCTGCTGCAATGCGTGTTGCAGATTCAATGCCCCCAAGGAACCAATATTTGAATGACCTACAAGTAGTTGTTCCGAGGTATTCCAGGTCTGTGCGTTTGTGTATGTGAGTTTATATGTTGTAAACATGGGTGCCCATGACACAGGAAAAAATCCTAGAGAGGGGCAACTTTATAAAAAAAAACCTACAGGGACCCACAGATTTGTTCCGGGTCTGGCTGCTTGAGTTTTTTGTCTCTTGAAATGTATGTAAACGCTGGATGCAATGTGTGACACAAGAAAAAAATCATAGGGAAGGATAACAATTTTTTTTTAAAAGGGGTCTTCGGTCACCACTCTCTATCCGACAATGAACGACATTGGCATTAAATTATTATGTTCTTATTCGAATGATTTGTTTGATCACATGAGCATTTAAGAATATGGACATTTACTTTACTACTTTAGGTTCAATTTCGGATGAAGAGTGACTGAAGCAAATAAATCCGCTCTTTAGATCTGGGGCTATGTTTTGTATAGAGAGTGTTGACAATAAGCCTCTAGACGCGACCGCCAAGATTTCTCCGCTGTCTGTACAATAAACCCATGTATTCCAAACAGTTGTCTGTTCATAAATTACAGTTAACTAAGCTCCTTAATTAAGATAACATAATCTCCGAAGCCGTTGAGTTTCTAAGAGAATATTTATAAAGCTTTATACTGTATGTAAAACAGCGCTCACGAGATCTTTGTTGATTTTGATTTGATTAGCAACCAAAATAAATCATGATATGTCGAAAATCGGCTTATAGCGTAAGGACGTGTGCAGATTGAGCCAAAACTTTTTATAAGGCTGACGACTTTAAATTACATGACGCGAACTTTTTAAACAAATTTGATACAACTTACTAAAACGCTTACTAAATTCGCAAATTTATTGAAAAGATGTAATTAATCTGTCAGTTCGATTATCAGAAAATATTTGGCCGGTTTTTCTTTTTTGTTACGTAAAGCAAAATTGACGATGATACAACGCTTTTAAAAATATCAATACGTCACGGTGGTACGATTTTTATAGCGTTTTGACGTCACGAGCTGGGACACACGAATTTTGATGCGTTTTATCTTTGGCAATATTTATTGATTAGAAAAATACGTATACATTACTTTTCAATACTGTGATGCAAACGATCTTAATAGATTTGTAAATTTATTGGTGCTATTTACTAGCTTGTCGCCATCTTTTACATTTACGTAACGTCATCGTTAAGAATTATAACGGGATCGACTTTTCGTGTTAACGGCTTCAGTTGAATAAATACAAATATTTTACGTGCAGCTGCTGGCTATCTTGGTCACGCCAAGCCATAGTCTTTATTTTTTTAACGTTTTTACACACTAGATTTTTTTCCTCTATGATAAATGAATTTACAAAAATATAAACTCACTAGCACAGATCCGGAACCTATGTGTCAAACCCGCAATATGCAGTGGAGCAACTCATCTCTCACGTACTAAGCCAACAGTGCAAATTTGGTAACATACACACTTTCCGGCTTCGGAATACCCATTATGAATATTAAACATCTACAAATGAAAATCGGGACCAGCAACTTATGCGCTTTGCAAGATTTTATCTTAACCGAACCAACTAGTGTACCAAAATAATTTTAATTCCTCTTTGTGCACAGGCTTACATAAAGGTGCGTTTAAACGGCAATATTTTTACTACACGGCTCCTACGTTTTGTCTTACGGCCAGACCACACTCGAAATATTGTCTTATATGCATTGCGTAGTCTGCAATTGCTGGCAAAATTGCCGGCAATTGTAATACAGCCATACTATGCAGTAAAAATATTGCCCGTATAGACGCACCTTTACAGACAGACAGCGGTACTTTGCCTGTCAGTTATCAAGTTATCGAAATCACATCTCTATTGTATTCCAGTATCTATATCACATGCTATATTCATCAATTACTTGATCAGTGAATGGAGTATCAAGATACACGATAAACACCAAAACATCATATAGTAAACAGATAATACTGCATAATACAGATTGTATGTATAAAACTGACAATAATAATCTAGCTGTTGCCAGCGGCTTCACCTGTTTATAACTCGAAAATTTCCAATGGGAACGGAATACCGGGGTAAACGACACCCCATGTTTTAATCCATACCTACTTCTCCGCAAAATTTTAGCTAGATCCATTTAGCCGTTCTGACGTGTTCTCATAACAAACATCCGTCAAAACTTTCTCTTTTATAATAGGTTAGAATCACTAAATTTTTACCCGTGGTGCTAGGCGACTGGGCTTCTCCTAGTTTACATGTCCCTTGTTGCCTATTGGCCTTGTTTTGTTCTGTCTCCTGCTTGACATGAAGGGAAGTGGAAACATATTTTTCCTACTCCTCCACTATTATTTTCTGATTAATATCGTTGCAGGATCCAAGACAAGTAAATTCATTCTCCGGGACCCATCGAGGTTCATTGTGTCGGCGTTTATCTGGTGGTTGCCACTGTTGATTCTGGCTTTCAGGAGTTGCAGTGGTTTAGGAATAGTGTGGTGGGTTTGTGCCAATTAAAAAAAAACGACGGGTTGCACTCTGGGAGTGCCGGCAGAAGTGAAAACTTGAATAGCAGTGAACACACACGAACATACGCGCAAGCGCCCTGCGCCGTCTTACGAATTTTTGATCAGATCACGTGTCCTGACGCGAGTTTAAAATTTTTTACCCATTCCAAAAAAAGTGCACATCGCCACTAAAGAAGTTTTCACTTCAAAAAAATGGTTACAATTACAAATGAAATTCATTGTTCACGAAAACTAATCAAAAAAGTATTATGCCATCAACTCCCGTTGACTACAAATTATTCGTTTTAATTAGGCAATTTATATACAACTTTATAAGAAAATAGATCACTCGTTTAGTTTCCAGCGAGATTTTCCGTTAGTTGGAATTAAAACATTCCGTATTCTAGTTTTTTTTTAATTAGTGTGAGTCTTATCTTTCTGTAGAGAAAATCCTTTTTTTTTTGCTTGCCATAATCACAGCCTACGTTAAGTAAATCGAAACGAGGTTTGTGCATGGACGAACATCACCATCCTTTACTTAACCAGATACTTCCGTACCTCAAAAAGAAGGTCAAGTCGTTGGTCATATCTGTCATTTGAATATCTTTGACAGTCGTAGAAGAATAATCAAAAGCTTGAATTTAAAGGCACCATGATGGCAGAAAGACAATCGCTACTTTTAAAATTCTGCTATAAATGTACACTAGCGAGCAAAAGTATGGAAACACTTACTTGGAATTGATCCGGGATTTTGGTATCAATTTAAAGTTAACACCTAAAATGAACTTACCTAGTTATTAAGTACTCAAAATCAAGCAAAATCGGAGTAAGTGATACCATCTCTCTATCCATCCAGTAAGACCATCACGATCCAGTAAGACTGAACTCCCAATGTGAGAAAAGGCTAGATATATTTAAATATACCTACGAACAATGGATACCGTTCCTGACTAGCTTCAGAATAGGGAATCATTACAAAGTTCCAACTTGTTCGTGTAAACTTTACTTACAAAATGTATTACGAAAGCCATACAAATGCAGCTTTAAAGGGAATTTCTAACCACGTAACTTTAAGGGCTACTAAACAATACGATACAAAATAGAAGTAGAATTTAACGAATAAAAGTTATTGATATAAAATAAGATACTTAAAGTTCTTCTTCTTCTTTGCGTATCGATGTACTCAAATTGCATCCGACCAATACGTAGCTACCCGCACAGCTCTGTCATTTGCCTCATTCAAATCCTGGAAGGTGCAGGTGGTTGGACAGGATGGGCACGAAAGGAGGTGGGACATGTCCTGAACAGAGGCTCCGCTCTAGCATTGTGATTATTTTTACAGCGGCCAACCTGGGCTCGCAATCTATTGAGAGATTTCCAGATCGGCCACTGCAGTTCAGAACCAGGAGGGAGGTACTTAAAGTAAAACCCGTCGAGGTTTAGAAAGAGTCTTAAATAAAAGCATGAGTGACAAAGACACTACTCCAAAGAATACTCTTAAATTTTAAGCTATTGCATGGCTTTTATTGCAGGTTTTTACTGTGGCTTTGAGCGCGGCGACCAAATCAAGTAATTCCGTAACGAAAATAAACCTAACACTGTCACTGTCGTGTGACGTGATGACTAACGTGAATGAATAAAATTTGAATGACTGAATTTTTTTCTTGACGTTTCACTTGATTGACGTGGCTGGCCATAGCCTAATTAGTAGAGTAACCTCCCATAGAGCAACGATGGGATGATCTTCTCGTTAAATATTCGCGGTAAGCGAATTGTTTTTTCTTTTTTCTTTAATAAACAAAATAAATAAATAATTATCATTGCATAACTTGATAAAAAATGCTATGCAATAGCTTTACCGCGGCCAGTCCCCGAGTGCCACACGTATTTTATTTTATTATTTTACATATTAAACAGACTCAAACACAAATCCCCTCAGACTCCACGCACACATAACCAAGGAATTCTGAGCTTTATAGTGTTTCTCTTACGGCATAAGATCCTGTGAGTGAAGTCAGAGAGACGGCGTCAATCCTATGCAGCGTGGGAAAACCTTAGAAGTAGCACAATCTTCTCATACAAACTATAACATAAGCTGCTTTTGCAGTGCGTGCAAGCATGTGAGAGTATCGATTCATATTTAACATGTAGGTAGTAGATTAGAAGTTCCACACACATACTTTTTGCAACAAGGTGACTAGTACACACGCTTGCATTAATATTCACCCCTTTTCTAAGGAATTTTAATGCGTCAACGGTGCCAATTATTGCAGGTGTACCGTCAGGCATATTCATTTCTAAGCTTATTGATACTCCAGCAATCTCACACAAAAACGACTGATTTTTTTTCACGACATTAGTGTGTATTAGTGTTTGATATTAGAGTGGTCTTTGATAATTTTAGAGAACTGTGCCACGTGTCAAAAAACATTTGGGAAACAAATTGAAATGTATTTACAAGAAAAGAACTCTAATTACTAAAATATATCCATAATTATATAAAATTTTATGCAACACCTTTTAAACACTGATGAGTCATTCAGCTTAACAATAAAATTAAATCGAAGACAATGTTTTACAACGATAAAGAAAAAAGAAGACAATGTTGGTAGACACGTGTTTTAAAGGACTATGTAAACAAACCACGTGCTACGATAAATATATGCCAGTCGCCATTATGTTGTTGCGTCGTGACCCTCCGAGCTAAAAATATTTCATCTGAAGAAGCACTCTTATTAAACGTTTCCACGTTTCGTATTTCAATATAGCCTCGGAAAATTTTGATTTGATTCTGAATATTCTTCGCCACTTGCTTTTGAGGATTCGTATTTTCTTTTACTTCAAACATGGGGGTAAGGTGGCTTGCTTACATTCAGAGCCATTGTAGCACTTTATGATCACTGCAAAAAACATAAAATTACAAATAAATTCGTTTTAACTCGTTTATTTTTATTCTTTATTCGTTTTCATTTACCTTCTACTCTTATTTTAAGATTTATTCTTCACCATTAATAATCGTGGTAGCATCAAGAAAATTCTCTCTTATTGTTATTACAAAGTAATAAACTTCTTTTATCCATCAACTGGGGGTAAATTGTTTTTAGATGAAGTACTTGGAAGTGTTGCAAGTTAATGGAAAAGCTTGGTACGCCCCTGTAATATTAGAAGGGGAACGGTAGGGAGTAAAGTACTGTGAGGCTTGTAGCTACCTCCTCCTGGCTTTCTGAAAGCTAGACATTAGCTAGAACATTAATCAACAACTCACAATCATACTCTAGCCCTCAGCTCAACAATAACAACAGTTGTTAGCTCAATGGAACAGCTTGATATCACAGCGGGTAACTTAGTACTTTTATGCTGTTCTATATTAAAGGTTCGCCAAGGATTTGAAAGTTTCCACGAAGAAAACATATTCTTGTAGTTCCCCGTTCTCAATCTCTGTAACTACGTACATGCAAATGAATACCAGTTATTAACTAAACAATTAAACGCAAATTACACAGCACTGGTTCTGCAGTCACGTCACTCACGTCAAAGAGGGTAGTACTTATCAACAGTACCACTCACACCAACAACGTTAAGAATTAAACCCGGAAGCTCGTTTTAACACAAAACTAATAAAAAGTCTAAACTACAGCAATAAACAAAATCAATTAAAACAATGAATGTTTGAACGAACAACGATCCTTCAGCGAAATAAGACTAGTAAGCAGCATGTGATGGTAGACCAGTGTTCCTGTATCACTCGAAGGTTGTGTGTGAAGTATTAAGCATGGAAGGTACGGCGTGAAGCGAGCCCTGGGCGGGGGCGGCTCGCGGCGCGCGCGCTGTGATGCGATGGGCCAGGACTGGTGCTTCAGACGCAAGAGGAAGCGTAGCAGCAGTCAGGAGGACCACCCGCATCACACCCGGTAACTGTACCATAACGTAACGGTTTAGTCCACGTTCGATCCCCACGATCTTTACCCCTGTCCATGTTGAACCCCTAAATGTTGTCTACGTTCAAGCCCCAGGGGATTAACATGGACGAGAGCAGAAGTTGTGGGGGTTGAACATGGACAAAACCACAATAATATTATAGTTTATTTATAACTTCGGTCCATTTGGTAACTATGTTTCTGATGGTTATGATAGTTGATTTATATTTTTTTAGGGAGTCCGTTAATTACTAACTAAAACATCATCATTGTCATTGCCTCCCACTGCCTTCCTGCCCATATCTCAATTGGGAGTCAGCGCAACATTTTTTCGCGTATAAATACTTCTCTGATTCTTAATATCTCATCAGTCACCACCTTTCTGAAGTATTATTTAGGTTTACTATAGAGTTTTTTTTACAATGGGTAACAAATACTAAATGATCATTTACGAGCTTTTACGAGCGGACCATGAACCATAAATTGCTTGTAATAAATCACTTAGTCAGTCACGTATGTCTATGTTAGTAAGTTTTCATAACTTAATAATGCCTTTCTAATAAGAAACAATAATCCATTCATATATGAAAATAAATAAAAATCAAACTAATTCAATTTATAAACCTATTTCTCGTTGCACTAATATACAAAGAGAAAATCTAAATACAAGTTGATGGCGATGCGTGCCATCAACTTTACTAGACCTGCGCATAAACTTCACCAGTAAATTGATTACGTTGAGGTCTATTCTGCTGACTTGTAAATCCCAAGTCAAAAATTCTGCTGTAAACTGTCACGGTAGCTGGTCTTAAGTTGTGCGACTGAAATAGAAACAGTCAACCAAATAAGTAGACATGAAAATTCTATAAAGTCAAACTTGAACTGATCATGGATTTATTTGTTCACGGTACCAAATACCAATACTGAGCCGAGGATAAGTTTGTCCGTGAAATGGCGTTGCAATATTATATTCCTGTGAAATGAAGAGCGATTTATACGCCATCTATTGGTAGCAAGCGCCTTTTATTTACAGGTAGGGTTGCTTTTATGAAACGCTGCCAGTGAGCGTTTCGTAAAGTTAACGCTAAACGAAGATAGATGTCGTTCGCTACCCTGTCTTACATAATTATTTTCAGGTCTCAAAAAACATTTCGTTAACAATGTTTTCTATAATCAAGCTAAGTAGGAAAAAGTAGAAGGACATTATGGTAAAATATTTCCAACTTCAATCAAGTAGTAATATGGATGAATATACCGTAATTTTGTCCATAAAAAATTTGCTAATAAAAGTGTTCAACCTAAGCTAAATTTGACCGAAGTTGAAGCGGAATGTATAATCTGACGCTAAATAATGAATAAATTTTAGAGTTCCTTACAAAAACGTTTTAATAAGAACGTGGCAGCATCTATTTAGGATCAGTCAGGATGTAAAAAGACCCAACAAAATGCTGATATCTATGCATTGTGTACAATAATTGCTGGGAAACGTAGGTACCTACATTTTTGGAGTGCAAAATTGACACAGGGGTCGTAGGGTAGCACACAGTAGATAAAACTAAGTTGTTAAAAAAATCTGATCATTGTTGTATTGTTTGCTGTGTATCGGCAAAAGAAGCAGCCAAATAAATTGTTATTTCCAGATGGTTCCTAGAAATGAGTCAGTAGGGGAACAGTGTTTAAGACGGGGACGCGAGGTATTATGCGAAATCACACACTTAAAACAAACTTAACACAAGACTAGCTTAGCGGAAGCGCCAACAGGACGCTATTTGTTAATTGACGCTTGTGTGTTGTGTTAAGTATGCCTAATGAGTGTATGTCCCCATTATACATCGCGTCCCCGTCTTATTCACTGTTCAACAATTGTCACAATTACGTGAAGAACAAGTGTCTTGCTCCTTTTTTAGGATGGATTTGACCCTTGACGAATGGATGATTTTTCCCAATAGTTTCGAAGCGACCTTTCGAACTTACAAAAAATGTTGAATCCCTCTGACCCATATCTAGTTTAGTCCGTTTTTATTTTATTTTGCGATAGTAGGCAAACGTGATCTGTAAACCTTTTCACAACGTCCACGGTAAAAGTTTTCGGACATATTTGTCCGAAAATATGAAACTGTGAGGGTTTAATATTTATTTTACTGTGTAATCCGTGGGTGTGAAATGTATTTTTTACTGTATTTCATAGGCTTTTAATTAAGACCTATTGTAGTAATACGAGACCCAACATTGACATAAAATATTAACGCTTATATGATAATAATCTGTGTACACAAGTAATAGTCTCTTTTGTTAAATTATGGCAGCAATTTTCGTATCCTATTGTCAACATCGTTAATAAATAAATTGTAATGTAACGTGGAATCGATAACATGTTACATTTACGAAGATTTTATAGCGAACATTGCCTACACACACTAACAACAAGCGTTTTGTTTTAGTATGCCCTAGAAATTTAAGTCTTATCTTTACCAGTGTTTTTTTTTTAACCATGGATTTATACTTATAATCATAAATAAAGACTTTCAGTGACCATTATCGTTATCGCTGCAAATCGGAAACGAATGGACGCGAGAAAGTTTAATTGTAAATGGCTTTGCTTTTTAATATCTTGTGAAATATTTTCCATTTGGTTGAGCACTTATACCACAAAATAAACATATATGTCATAAATTAGCTTCAAAACAAATTTTAACAACCGAAATCGAGTACGAAAGCTAGTGTTATTGTAACCATCGTTTTAAATATCCGGCAAAAGTTGTTAAATCCCGAAGGAGCCATTATTTCCAACGGTTCGGTCAAGAGCGTTACTTAGCGCCCAACCTCTTCAGGTTCAAGGATTTTTAACTGCATATTTATGAAAAACTTAAGCGTTCCTTCAATAACTTCTACTTTAATTTCTAAGGGAGAATTGGAGGACTAATTTAGAACTGAATTTCATGATTTGCGTAACTTATTTTTGACCTTTGGACAGCCTCTATAGCGTTCAGGATGCAAGCGTCCGGGTTTGATTCGCAGTTTGGGCAAAAAGTTTTTGGGACAAAAATAACTGTCGAAATGTCTGTATACCCTACTGTCAGGTTCAACTCAGCGGTTAAACCCTCGTTGATTAACGGCGCAGCGTGGTTATGTCATGCATTTAAGTAATGGTGGATAGGCGACTGTACTGTACTGACTCCCCAATGCGTCAGACTGAATTTTGACTTTACTAGTTGTTAATGGTACACAGACTTTCGGGCTAACTGACGAGCTGTACTGTACTACTTCTATTAAATAAACTGGTATTCGCCGGTCTTTTTTTTTTTTTTTTTTTTTTTTTTTTTTTATCGTGGTAAAATCATCAAATGAGTCCTCCCACCCAGGGCAGAGCGGGAGGGACTGTCAGACTTGTACTGACTAAAATTCACGGTGTCCTTCAACAGCCCTTTACGTACCGGGGTCACGGTAATCCCTAGGTCCCGCGATCCCGGCAGGCTTTGGCCTTCTACAGGCCCCGTCACTATGCTGACACTCTTTGAGGCGCGCGTGGAACACAACGCGCCGTCGACCCGGGCATGGTCCATGGTCGGACAGCGAGTCGCCCATTACTCGCTGCCCGCATGCCCGCGCCTACGGTGGCCGGAGATCGTCTTGCGACGTCCGACGCCGTGTGCGTCTACCACTGCGGCTGGGGTGGAGGGAGGACGCTGTCCTCTCCCTCAGGCGGCCCGCCTCCTCCTTCACGAGCATGACTGCTTCGCAGAAGGAGGCGACCGCTTCCCACTCCGTCTCGCCCCGCAGCATGGCCTCGACCAATGCCGGGCGCGAGAGGTCTCCGCCTATCGCCGTCGTGAGGACACGGCGGTGCTCTGCCCAAGCGGGGCAGTCCTGCACCGTATGCTCCACCGTGTCCTCCGGACGATCCTCGCAGTGGTGACACCCAGGCGTTTCTTCCCTCCCTATCAGACACAGGAACCTCCCGAAACTTCCGTGTCCGGTGAGGACCTGCGTCATGCGGTAGGTCAGGACGCCGTGACGCCTATCCAGCCACTCCTCAAAGAGGGGTCTTACCGCCGCGATTGCGGCGTGCCCGGACCTCGGTTGCGACAGTCGCTCCCTCCATACTGCCCTGAGATCACGCCGGAGCTCTTCCCGCCGCGACTCGACTTGTCGAGGCAGCGGGGATTCGCCCCGACGCTGCGCCTCCACGCGCCATTCATAGACGCGCTGGAGGGCAGTCGCCTCCAGATCCCAGGGCAGCAATCCGGCTAGGAGGTTGGCCGATTCGCCGGCGATCGTGCGGTATCCCCGGATCATCCGGATAGCCATGACCCTCTGGCATGCGACCAGCTTGAGTGGTCGCGTCCGGATGCTTGGGGCCCACACGGGGGCCCCGTAGAGGGCCATGGACCGCACGACACCGGCGTACAGCCTCCGGCAGGAGGCATTTGGCCCGCCGAGATTGGGCAGGAGTCGCTTGAGAGCGGCTGCTGCCCGGTTCAGCCTTGGGGCCAAATGCAGGAAATGCTCCCTGAAGTTCCATCGGCTGTCGAGGACGAGTCCCAGGTACTTCATCGTCCTTCCAACGCCGATGCGAACCCCCTCCACCGTAATGTGGGACTCTGAACGTGGCGCGTTCAGACGGCCATGAAAACACATGGCCTCTGTTTTGTGCAGCGCCACGTCGAGTCCCAACTGCCGGATCCTATTAGCGACTGTCGCTACCGCCTGCGTCGCCACGTCGGCCGCCGCCTGGTGCGACTCTCCCTTCGCCAGGACGAGCGTGTCGTCGGCGTAACAAATTACGCCGACGCCGTCAGGGAGGTCGCCGCGCAGCACCCAGTCGTAACCGATGTTCCACAGGAGCGGCCCCAAGACCGATCCCTGTGGAACACCGCACGAATAAAAAAAAAATAATAAAAAAAAAACAACCACGCCGGTCTTAGAATAGATTAGAAACCAAGTACCTGAAAATTTGGTAGGGTGAGTGGGATCCACCTCCTAGCGGTCCACTGCTGGGTCACGGGATTATCTTATCAGGCAAACGTGTCCCCGGAACATAAAGGGCTATTGAAGGACACTGTGGATTTTAGTCAGTACAAGTCTGACAGTCCCCCCAGTCCTGCCCTGGGTGGGAGGACTTATGTGATAAAAAAGAATAGTGGTCAACCCGTGGCAACAGCACCACGGGTTGTCTACTGCTAAGCGATCCCACAGACGGTGGTATATAGGCTTCACCAGATCCGCCAGGCTTGAACATCCTATCGGAATCCAAGGTACTGTGTTTCGTCAGTGCGCAACAGTTGCACTTAGGTCTCATTTTTGCTTCTGAGCTTAATTGAAGTCAAGAACGATAATGAATTGCTTGATTGACATACAACTAGCTAAACTGAAAGCTTCTTAATTAAATCAGTTAGTAATATGTATGATTGAAATAGTCAGAGTATTTCAATCATACACATTAGTCTAATTTGTAAACAATCGCTTACTCGTATCGTGTTAATTGACACAAATCAATGTTTCATTTGGGCACTTCGACGAATGTTTAAATTACGCTCGAACTATTAATTGATTGTAGCTTAATTACCTAGTTGCCTGTATTTACATATAACTTTCAAAATCATATCATTACACACAATACGTGTCATCTATACATTAATACGTGAAGCAATGAAATTTGACATGTGTAAGCAGACGGAGTGCAGACAACTTTTCTTCCAAAATTACTATTTATAATGAAATATAGGGGACGACTAGTCCGAATAGATCTTTAAAAACCTCAGTAAGACCGGCGATCCGTCTGTAATTAAAACATCAGTAATCATTTCAATCAAGAACGTAAATTACTTACGGATATCGTTGTACACTACGTTTACTAAACATACCTATAATTCAAAATGAATGGTAGGTAAATCTCTGGCTCATGACGAATACCGCAGCATAATATAATATGTAATTTAGAAGATCAAAATGTCACACACAGACTTAATGTAAACATAAAAGTAAAGTATCTACATAAATCATGTTTTTACGACTTTAACAAACAAAACCTGTAAGATTACAAGTTTTGGAATGTATATGCAAAAATAAAACTGATTTAGACAATGTTAGAACAAACAGCGGCTACTAAACTGTCATAAAAAACAAACGTGTTTGATTTTTGGGGCACATACAAACGTACATTAAAACTTAGATACAAACCTCGCCTGCCGGGGTCGCGGGACTCATGAAGAAAGGAAAATAGTTGAATAGTAAATGTATGAAGGTTTTCACTATAACATTGTCTGTAATCAATTTTGGGTTATTTCCAACATTTCCTGGTCGCGGGACTTACCCATTACTGTGACCCCGGTACGTAAAGGGCTAGTGAAGAACACCGTGGGTTTTAGTCAGTATAAGTCTGACAGTCCCTCCCGCCCTGCCCTGGGTGGGAGGACATATTTGATGATTAAAAAAAAAACACAACATTTCCAAAGGTCTCCCACTTTCCTGCTTAATTATAGGTTAATAGTTATATCTTCCGTATCTGCCTACACTGCTTGTCAATTGAAAAATAACTTTACAATTATCTTTTGGCGTGTGGCAAAGTCCGAACTATCGTTTCTTGTCGATTTCGTAACATCTGAAAATAGAAACGATGAGATATTTGGGTAATTGATTAAGTACCTGTTAGTCATATTTTTCATATTGATCGATCGATAAAAGTTTCTGGTTTTTATCTCATTTTGTGTAACTTATTAACAAGTTTGATTGTTTTGTCTACACCTCTATTTTTTGGTTAATTTCTTTTTGATCCTTGATAGCTGTTATTATGTAGGTACATATTCAGAGGTTCCCGGAATAATAATGATTCTAAAATGATTACCATTATTGCAATTTTTTCCTTGATAAATTTGTCAATATCGGCCCGGGCTTCGTTTGGTTTTTTGGTTTGCCCTTTATTGTCTAGAACAAAAACATAATCTAAATAGTGTAGTTTTTCCATACACCGCTGTCCACTCTTTCGGGATATGCTAGCGAGGAAAGAACCATTAACCACTGTCTGTTAAAAATCTGTTCGTCTTTTGCCTTGCTAAAATAAAATGACATTAAGCAAGTCACGACTATTAAAATTTCAAAAATGCCTTTTCATAGAAAAACGCACGCGTTGTCGGCACAATTAACGTAATAACTTTTATAATTAAATATAATATGACGCGTAAAATATAACACTTTCATTGTTATCATCAGCATTACAATTGATTAAATCTAAGAATCACGTGACATCAAGATAAAAAAATGTTGGCTTATCATTCTGATATATCCACCTAACACGAAATCGATTGCCACCGTTTGTGATACCTAGTAACACTTAGTTTCTAAGCCAATCTAATGGTTGTAAACAGTTCCCCAGCGGCTTGTGTGATGAACAGCCCTGGTGGCAAGTGGGTAATTGCATCGTAATGGGTTTCGTCGGAGGCAATGCGATTAGCTCCTAACCTCCCGTAATACACAATGACTGCTTACTGCGATAGTTCGCTGCAGCGCTTTATAACGATGTTATTCAGCGATCGCGTGCAAATCGCTTCATGAACGATCTGTTTTGAACAGATGTTGTTTCAGTCGACAGGGATATTGCGATGCGATTTGTTTAAAAGAAAACGAGCCTATAAAAGTAATGTGATTTCCTCTAAAAAATGTTAATGGATTTTCCAATACAATTCATTCTTTTCCGGCAATTGAATAACCTTTTATTCTGAGCTTCAAACAATTTTCACAATCATCTTACTTATGGTCGGCGTGATACTTTTTTTCCTTCTAGTCACCCCTGTCAATTTTATTGTCACGATATTCTCGTAATGCTGTCTTATAAGGGTTATTCGCTTCACTTCGTCCTGCGATCACAGTAGGTCACATTATCACTTCGTTGAAACGTTCAGTAGTTTTTGAGATTATCCATTACAAACAGACGTAGACGTTAATTAGTTTAGAATAGGTACAATTTGAAATAGGCACCTACCATTCAGGTGTCACTATATTACAATAAGGAAAGAGTAAAAACCGTACCGTACCGTACCATACCCTAACCACATTACCTATATGGAGAATTTTTCCTTCTTAGTATCTTTGATTGAAACTGGTAAAATCCAAACGACGATTGCAGAAAAATAACAGGAAAAATATACAAAATGTATCTAAGTATCATGGATCCTGGTCGCGGGACTCACGAATTACCATGTCCCCGGTACATAAAGGGCTATTGAAGGACACCGTGGATTTTAGTCAGTATGAGTCTAACAGCCCCTCCGCTCTGCCCTGGGTGGGAGGACTCATGTGATAATAACACCACGTAAAAAAAAATAAGTATCACGGACCCTTACACGATGACAGCTTTTCGTTTTTCATGCTACCTGTAGTCATTTTAATATTCTGAGAATGATCATACATTTTGTTATCTGTAGTATTTTGGGAAAGGGACTTTCTGAGAAAGATACATTTTGCTACCTGTTGTCATTTTGCGAATGGGACATTTTGCGACTTCGCCGTTTCTGGTCAGATTTCTGTGTTTACAAATGTTTGTTATACCAGATACTAAACGCGTTTATTGTGAGTATGGATTACATTGTTTTTTTTTACAATATACTAATTTAAGATATATTATCACATAACGATAACACACTGCCTATTAACTAATTCCAAGCCAATCTTAACTAAAGTCAATTATCAACAACCCGGTTACACATAATCAGCTTTACCAAGATTCCTCTCGGCTAATTAAATCATTATGCATATCGTAGGCAGAGCACATTCATAGTACATGCAGAACAATCAGCCTCGGACATACGCTGTAATTGCATGTCCGTGCATTCCCACAGTAATTATCTTTGGTCACAAACGAAATAATATGTTAGACAGTCCTCCATTACTGGCCAAGGTAACATACTACAATACCGTATTGTACCGACTCACTTGAAATATACATATAAGCACTATATTTACGTGTAAAGTCATCATGTACTTCTATTACAGGTGTCTTTTCTAATAGTGTATGGTTTACTCGAATAGTTATGTGTTTTCCTCGTTCCTCTAAGTATATGGTACGATTTAAGTATTACAGGCGGTTAAGTTGTTTGTTTAATTGTATTTTTGTGACAGGAATGATTTTTTAACGTATGTGAGCCATCGCTGGGCAAAGGACTCCTCTATAACTTTCCACTCTATCTTTAATGTAGTTTTCACCAGTTTATTGACCTCCCTCGTACTACATGACAACTCTTGTCATCCATCCTGATTTTAAAAACATAACCTGCCCAATTCTATTTCAACCGTGCAGTGTTATTGTTCACGTCAAAAAGTAAAGTATTTTAGTTTATTTTCGTAGCTCCTGTTATCTCAAAAGCCTACGCCGCTACGAGACTACGTAGCTACGGGTCTACGAGCGTAGCAAAATCCCGTAGAGCGATAACACTATTCCTGTACATGTATCGAACAAAAGTCTACCTTTATTATGCAAGGAGATCAATGCAAATGCTACCCAGGATGTGACGTAGATAGGGTGCACCCGTATGAAGGGCAGTGGCACCGCGGTCAAGTTCAAGGCGGCGACCTTCGCGACAAACCAATAAAACATAACTACTTTACACTCTGCCGACTTTTAATTCCATTAAAACTCACCAACCTGTGTGATAGTGTAAACTAGTACGATTCATCGCTTCATCATCGCGATGTCTTGGGAAATGACGTTTTAATGGGGGATTCTTATTACTGAAAACTTTAAGTTGTGGTGAACTAGAAAATGTAAAGCACATTGTGTGTGTTCGAGTTTTTGTATGAGGAACAGCATTATAATATGTCAGTTTATTAAAAAATTTAAATGTAATTTACTGGATATTTTATGACTAGGTTTATTAATCATCTTATCAAAACAATATAATTTGATTTTTTTAAATGAGGGCAATCGTTATTGCCTCAGGGGTTGAAATGTATCAGTACCTCGTGGACAGGTAAATCAATGTGAAACGTAACTCTTATCGCTGAAAATGTAATCTGTGAAGCCTTACGAATGTATTAAACCAAATTCAGTGGTTGTGATTCGTAGCAAGCTTCAGTGAAGACGTTAGGTTTTCGCTTGACCTATAAACGAACGCACTTTGCCTGGTACGTGAAAGTGGGTCTTAGGTAGGCGGCATAAGCACCACTTCTGCTCGGCGGCGCTGGTGACTTCCGTCATTTCCTACACAAGAGTTGCGTGCCGGCGTACGCATGCGGCTCGCCCCGTCCGACCCCCGGCAAAATGGCGGTGCCAACATGGCCGCCGGGCAGCCGCAGGATGCTCTGTGACGGTGCTCCTGTCCGAGACGACGTCGACACGATCTGCCGGCGCGCTGCACACCTTGACACGCACATCCGCTCCAACACCAGTGTCGGGATCGATTCCACGCTTGCAGTGACACGGCTCGCCTACCGACTCGGAACGCGCGTGCAACAAGTGATACCGTGTCCAAAACTCTACAAATAAATGACGCATTGACATTGTTTTCTAGCAGTGATGTAATTGTGGGTCACATGTAAATATAGAACGTGCCCTTTCAGTGAGTGGCGGCGCGGGTGAGCCAAGCAGTGAGTGACGTCGGCCGCTCACGTTCCCCGCGCCGCGCAACGTCAACATTGTCGGCCGCGTCACGCCGTCGCGATGCACATCATAATATCTACACGCACGATCGCGCGGTACTATTAGTGACATTCCGTAACGTGTGTTCCATCCATGATTCGTAGTGTTATTATTAAGACAACCATTGAGAGGTCGGTCATGTGGCAATAACGGCAAACAATTCGCACTTAACCCTGCCACGAAAATGTTTGATTGCTGTTTGTTGTACATATAACGATGTGAACGTGTAGTTGTCAAGCTAATAACTATCAATAATGACGATAACAGTTGTGCATAATATAGCGCGCGTGTCGGCGGCTCGGCGGCGAGCCCAGTGTAGTGCGAGCCGCGCGGGCGTGTGAAGCGCGCTCCACCGCCGCTGCATGTGCGACCCATGTGCTGCCATGCTGCTGCCGTCACAGTGTCAGTGATTTAATATTTCTGACTGAGACTGTACGAAGAAATGTTAATGTGAACTCGGACCGATGTTTTGGTTTCCACGGGAGTGTTGTCGGGGTGCGGGCAGGGGTCGAGGGCGGCGCGTGGCTCGATAGCCGACGATGTTGACGTTTGTATTCGCGGTATGGTCGGCGGCGCGCGCGCTGGGCTGGGCGTGTGAGCCAGCGTGCTCCCCCGAGGCGGAGGAGCCGCCAGTGCTTCCGCGCCTGCGCTCGGCGCGCGCCTCCAGCGACCTCTCCACGCTCAGCACTACCACCACCAGCTCCAGTCAGACCAGCAGCGGGGACCACCCCAAGAGGTCACTGAACAGGGGCTTTTCATCATATACAATAGCCGTAGCCAATTGTCAAATATATGCCCCCTTTACAATATCGACAAATAAACAGATACCATCGCTTTACTAAACATTAATCATAAGGACACGATAAAATCATTTGATGAGACAAAGATATGTTGTTGCAATCGAGATAATAATATGCCTAATTATCTTTAATGGCGTTGATTACAATGGGTTTTAATCTACAGGTACTTATTGAAATCTGCAGAATGTAGATAGATACGCCGATAGGAGATAATTATTTTATTATAGATATATGACGTAAGTATATAAGTACAAAACCTACACACAAATTGATCAGTGGTAAAGTCCAACCGGACTTGAATTGAATGAAGTATCATAACAATTTTATCTTAGATTTTATTTTATGCTACATAAAGGCATTTATAAAACTAGACCCCTCTTCAAAATAACATAGAAATGTTGTAAATAACAGTTGTGGAATTATATTTCAAAAGCTATTACAAAGAATAGAGAAATAACAATCCACGTGGTTCTTGTTTCTTGAAAGTCGCATGATGCAACCATACCTTCGTTCCTTTTGTTAAGGAACAATATTTGACGCGCGACCTGGTATTTTTCAACCCCATTATGATGTCGGAATAAAATTTACGTAGCGAGAAACTTGAGCTAGTAAATTAAAGAAGACGTGGAAACGTGACAATGGAAATAATGATGCATTTAAATTCGTATCCTACACACCTTCTCTATATTTGTTTGCTATATTGTCCTTCATCTGTCTATGAACACGGCTCTAAACAATAGGTCGGATATTCTTTTCATTCGAATATCTAGCACACTGGCCAGCGCTGAGTAGAAAGGTTCAATATGTGACACTCAGTAAAAAGAGCCAACGGACCAGAATAACTTGGACATGAAAGACATTCCTTTTAACTGTTTGACCGGAAACTATAGTATTATATTGCTATAGGTTTAAAAGCTATGTATCTGTGCTCTTTGTTAATCAATGCATCAACATGTCTTATCAAATGATTTTTGTCTTTATATAATTTGTTTTGTCGGTTTAATATTTCTGTAGACAGAACGCGTAGTAATGTCTGAGATGACGCATACGCCTACTCAATTCTAAATTCGTGACAAATTTTAATACAGAATCTCATACGTTGAATATTTTTATGAATGTTCTTACGACGTGTTTGTGTCTACGGCTCAATATATTTAATTATAGTGGTTCTATGGCAGCAGTAAATAATGTACTAATGAATGATAAATTGTGAGCTAAAAATATAGGAAACTTGGCTAAGAATTAAATATTACCGATAGATAATAACTTACAGCGTAAAGAAATTAAATCGTAATGATGATATTTTTATTCTCTACACGTACTTACGACATTAGTGGTCATTATTTATAAGAGAACTGGATAAAAAAGGTGGAGTTCGTGAACTGAAAATATAATAGTGAAGAAAAATCGAAAACATTTCATTGACAAAAAAAATTTGAAAGAAACGTGGAACAAACAATTCTATCCAAAACACTTCTTTCACGAAAATTTAACATTTAGGCCTTCCTGACAAAGGCCGACACGGGATTTATTAACCCAGCTGATTGTAAATCAAGGCTGACGGAGTGTGTAAAGGATCCTTTTTTATAAACCTTTTCCCATTACACCCAATTGTTACTGACATTTACTGCTGACATACTCTGTAATACTTATAATATTTGAGTCTTTATCTTGTTCTATATCCAATAATATATCAAACGGGATGTCTAGTTATATCATCCATGCAATAACAAAAATCTATCTCGTCACTGAGCACAGCGTTGATAAGTAATAATGTTTTGTACTATAACATTAAAACACGTGGTTTTAAATCTGCATAGTTATTTTGGCAAATTCCCAAACCAATAATAAACGTACATTGTAGAAAATTTCGTAAACACTCGTTAAAATGTGATATAGGCTATGGTTCAATACTCCATCGTGTATACAGGGTATAACAGAACCTCTGAGGTGGTGGTTGAGACCATGAAAATGCATGGTTAATTTTACCAGTCGAAAAAAATACTGAACTTCAGAAACAAAATATCTCACCGGCTGTCCCAATTAGTTTTTTAACCATATGTGTCTCACTACTCGACACATGTCTTTTTTTTAGAAATTATCATTTTTATGACGACTTTTTTTACCCTCCAAACTTCTTTAATCGTCTCACAAAAATATTGACAAACATACTTGTTTTTTCGCAGTTAGTTTACTTAATCAAAAATCATTTCCAATTAGCACGAAGAGTACATTTTATTCGTTCCATGTTCCTTTGGTTATGTTGTCCAGTTTGGTGGTATGAGTCACCATCTGAAAGATATTACACATGTTCTCTTCCATCTTGTATGTGCCTGACAATATACTCACATATCTTTAATGCTACAAAAATATAGCAGAAAACTATATAGCAACAACCGTCTGCGAAATTTTGAAGATGAAAAAGGAAAATGCGCATAGTCGGCATCCGTCAGACACTATGTAATGTTGTGTTTATCGTTTTTTTTTGTTTACTGATATCTACCTCCGTCATTGTACTTATTTTAGATCACCGCTTAGATAGGATTATGTATAAATTATACATAATTATTTGGCAAGTTTGATTAGATCATAATGATTATACAGTATAATCATTATGATCTAATCAAACTTGCCAAATATCGAAAAAACATTTAATACTCGTAGTAACCAACCAGGCAAATCAGCAAACATGTAAAATGATTATCAATGATAAAAAAATTACAAACAAAGAATATTCATTGATATTCAGGGTAATTAGCCTGGTACTCTAACTACTTAATACACTGCTACACCAACTAACAAATACAACACTTTTATTTAGTATGTCTAAATGTGTACAAACTACTGTAGATAATTATATTATACTGACGACGGAGGCTAGTCACCCTCGGCAATTAAGTTCTCTCAATTATTTACCGAGAATATCGACCCATTCCGCCTAAGTATAGGAAAACAAGGGTTTGATTAAATCTCGATCAATATAGTAAGCAGATCAGGGACACATGATGACACAGAAAAAATTAACTCAATTTAAAAGAGAGCTTTTAGTCCCTTTAATGCTGTCTACTATATAAAAACACTCAAATAAAAATCTCATTTAAAACCAATAAAAACATAGTCGAAAACAGATCATTTTATTAACCTGTTGCCCAGTGACAGATACTTTAACTATAATAAAAATACAATGCATTGTTCGACGTAAAATTCTGGATACTGACAATCCGTTGATGACGACCATACATC
The DNA here is from genome assembly GCA_943136025.2 of Agrotis puta. Taxonomy (NCBI): domain Eukaryota; kingdom Metazoa; phylum Arthropoda; class Insecta; order Lepidoptera; family Noctuidae; genus Agrotis; species Agrotis puta. The sequence continues at coordinate 6,832,046 of OW964168.2, forward strand.
CTTGATCGTAAAAATGATCACCATAATAATTGCCTCAGTCCTTTATTTACGACAAGGATAAAAGATATACTGTGAATAAGCTGATGGTTAATTTTTGTATAATGATGGTGTCTGGTCTGACTGGCTGGTGGTTCTAACGGGTAGGCATATGGTCAGGTGGAGCGAAGCCCCGCGGCGATGGAGTGCGAGGGGCGCATCCCGCAGGCCTCTGCGACGACCCCCAGTGTCCGCACGGAGGCGCACCACCGGCAGGTATAATTATAGCGGGGAAATTACTCGTGTGATGTGTCCTTTATTTATAGAACATTGATTTTTCTACTCATTGTCCTTTTTAAGTGTCTCCGAAAAACTTTAGCCACCTAAGTTTTTTAAGTACTCTTGCATGTTAAAATTGTGATATTTACTTGCTGAGTTTTAACAAGATTTTGCGCACATTCTCGCCGATGCTGGTCTAAAACTAACCTAAGAAAAGTTTTAATACTGTAGGTTCTCATCAGTTAAAGAATTTTCGTAATCAGTTCAGTAGTTCACACAATTACCCCTGTCATCTAAACTTACAAACATAAAAAGCCTAAAAACTTTATCAATTTATAATATTAAACATAGATTACCTATAGAATGAGATATCAAACATGTTTATTGTTAAACAAACTTAAGATCTGTGTAAGTTTTTTTTTTATTGATAAAATTTATGTCTATTTTCCCGGATACTACGAGTACTTATGTACTTAGAATTGTTTACTGATCATAGTTCAATAAACTTTTAGATATATTTAATATTCCTTTGAAGTCGCAATTTTCTTTAGATCAATACGTTGTAAAGAAAAACCTGCAGATATTATTAGAAAACATGTTAAAATGATGATCAGTAACATGAGAATGCAACTAACTTTTCACTTAAAAACATGATCTTCAGCTATCAGCATTAATAAGTTTTTCTTTTTACTATGACATCAGAAGATGGTCAAAACGTCACGAGTAAGAAAAAAAAATTTTTTTTTGATTGTCTTTTTTCTCAGTAGGAGTAGGTTCTTGGATCTAACTTTTAAATTAAAGTTCCCCAGCCGATTGAGCTGAAATTTTGCATACACCTTTAGTTGTGATGACAATTATTTTTTGTGACAGACATAACCTGATCCTATACACAATATTATCTCCTTACTAGAGAACCCCTCAGCAGGCACGGACACAAAACTTTCTATACGAATAAGCGTTGAATTTCCGTTTTTTTTTCTTTTATTACTGCATTTTGGTAAAATAATACTTACAATATACTTGTTGTACCGTCAAAAAACCCTACCAAAAAAACATAAATGATGTTGTTTTGGTCGTGATCATCTGCATATACAGAAAACTCACACTTGACTTGAAAAATATGTCTATTTTTTGTTTTTACATAGTAAAATCATCAAATGAGTCCTCCCATCCAGGGCAGAGCGGGAGGGACTGTCAGACTCGTACTGACTAAAATCCACGGTGTCCTGCAATAGCCCTTTACGTTTCGGGGTCACGGTAATTCGTACAGTCCCGCGACCCATTAAAAAATTAAAGGTTCTTAAGAAAGTTTTGTCTTATGGATGAGGATTTCCCCCTGTTGGCCAACTTAAAAGAAAGACCATGTATACTTATCGATGAAATGTGAATACACTTAAACGCCTCATCATAAGCCTATAATGTTCCCATTGCTGGGACACAGGCCTCCTCTCTGTGAGAGGGACTGTTCCATAATCCACCACGCGGGCCCAGTGTGAGTTGGTAGATGTCGCATGTCTTCGAATTGTTGGTTCTAGGACATGACGGCTTCCTCACGATGTTTTTCTTCACCGTTTGGAGAGCAGTGGTTATGAGATAAATTACACAAATTAATGCGCCTGGCTGTGTTCAAACCCACGACCTACAACTCGTTAGTCAGGGCCGATACGACTGAGCCACCACTACACCCGCAGCTTAAACGCCTAGCTATATCAATTCATCTCTTTTATTTTATTGGAGTGGTCGTTTTGTCGTAGCTAACCTTATATCTTTAACTACAGTAATAGGTTTATATTACCTTAATAATTGTATTAAACACAACTTTAATTTTTGTAAGTCACTTTTGTCATAAGCCGTTGGACAAACTTGTCACCATGAATATGCATTCTTAAAACTTAAATAGACATTGACGTACTGAAAATACTGATTGTCATAAATGTTCAATGTCATAATTGACATAGGCGTAATGACATAGGCACCACCAAGAATTACATTCGTCATTATTATTAGGTCATTAAATAAAAACCAATACAAAAAAAAAAGAAGAAATTTTCCTGTTCATTAAGTCACAATTCTCAATATATAATAACGTCATAAATGTATAATTTTATGACATACACAGACATGTCATTATTTTGTTCCATCATTATAATTAAGTCATCAAAGTGCAAAACAAAACAACATCGGAAGATGTTCTTTTCCTGTTATTGAGTGACATTCCATAATAATAATGTAATTTTATGACATAAACAAATATGACATTATTTTGTTCCGTCATTATCAATAAATCATCAAAGCGTACATCGGAAAATGTCCTTTTTCCTGTAGATTGGTGACACCGTATTGAGTAATTGGGTGATCTAATAGGAGCAGGTGCAGAAGAACGTTGACTTGTAGTGGAAACTTCTGGTGAGTGGTCTTTAACCGCGGGTTTTAACTACCAACTTCATCTGAGAACTATTGGTGATGGATGGTGAGGTCAGGCCGAAGCCACACCAAGACAATGTACAAGGTAAAGGCAGCCATTAAGGAACATTAATAATTAAGTATTTAATGCACTGCACCGGCATGGCATCATCATCTGGCTAACGATTTCCCAACCACATTGGGGTCGACTTCTAACGAATGCAGCTGAATGTTACGTGGAGCGACTGCAAAACTGGCATTTGGAGCTTAGTTATAAGATAACACAGTACCCCTTGGGAAGACCAATTGCCAAAACTTCTAGTTAAGATCCTACTTGTAGCTAAGACGTAAAAATGACAGCCGGTACCAATGACTTAAAAAGCATCGAGGAAACTTGTAATACATGGTCACTCATCCACAAATCAACCTTGGCAAGTGCAGATAGACCCATTCAGCTATTATTTTCACACCTCGCCTTGTTTCTACTAGCTGCTACCGAACAGTTACAAAACCTTTACGAATTTTGAAAGTGTGCGTTGCGTTGTACTATTGAGTTTCATAGAAAGCATCGTGAAGCAGTGGTGCTATTTTGTAAAGTTCACGAACTCACTTCAACAAAATGAGTGCACTGTGAAACTCGTTTTCTTATAAGCAATCATTTCGGATACTCAAAACACTTCGACTTCGGGAGTCAAGTTTGGAGAATTTTTATGTTAACTGCTTCAGAATCTGCGATTTTTTACTTTAAAAATGAGTTCTATTGAGTACTTGGGTAAAATGAGCTCGTAAATGTTACAGAACAGCTCTTCAAGTTGGGTTAAGACTAACGCTGGGTTATAACAACACACGTGGGTAGATGTGTACTAATGTCTCTACGAGACAATCCTTTTTTTTAAAAAAAAAAACACTAGTAATTTCTTCCTGTATTTTAGGTACGTTTACAAACATAGAAACTCACAAACACCCAGAACAACAACTATAAATATTTGTTCCATGCAGGGATCGAACCCGCGACACGCTGCGCAAAGTCGATCGCTCAGCCACTGCGCTAACCATGTCGTCGGAAGTTTTAGTTACGTACCTGGCGAAAAGCATAAGTAAATTAAAAAATGTTAAGCAGATGTTCAACATTAACTTATAGGATTGGGCGATAATTTCCCTCATGGTTTATCCTCACATTGCACGGTGAAAATTCCCACTAAAGAGTTAAGCTGTAAGCATAATGCATACCACAGAACCCGGCGGCGCATTCTTGTCTTGCATAAATCAACCCCTAATTAGAACGACTTCTTACGTTGTTTTTATGACACTTTTTTTTTTTTTTTTTTTTATCGTGGTAAAATCATCAAATGAGTCCTCCCACCCAGGGCAGGGCGGGAGGGACTGTCAGACTTGTACTGACTAAAATCCACGGTGTCCTTCAGTAGCCCTTTACGTACCGGGGTCACGGTAATCTGTGAGTCCCGCGACCCCGGCAGGCTTTGGCCCTCTACAGGCCCCGTCACTATGCTGACACTCCTTGAGGCGCGCGTGGAACACAACGCGCCGTCGACCCGGGCATGGTCCATGGTCGGACAGCGAGTCGCCCATTACTCGCTGCCCGCATGCCCGCGCCTACGGTGGCCGGAGATCGTCTTGCGACGTCCGTCGCCGTGGGCGTCTACCACTGCGGCTGGGGTGGAGGGAGGACGCTGTCCTCTCCCTCACGCGGCCCGCCTCCTCCTTCGCGAGCATGACTGCTTCGCAGAAGGAGGCGACCGCTTCCCACTCCATCTCGCCCCGCAGCATGGCCTCGACCAATGCCGGGCGCGAGAGGTCTCCGCCTATCGCCGTCGTGAGGACACGGCGGTGCTCTGCCCAAGCGGGGCAGTCCTGCACCGTATGCTCCACCGTGTCCTCCGGACGATCCTCGCAGTGGTGACACCCAGGCGTTTCTTCCCTCCTTATCAGACACAGGAACCTCCCGAAACTTCCGTGTCCGGTGAGGACCTGCGTCATGCGGTAGGTCAGGACGCCGTGACGCCTATCCAGCCACTCCTCAAAGAGGGGTCTTACCGCCGCGATTGCGGCGTGCCCGGACCTCGGTTGCGACAGTCGCTCCCTCCATACTGCCCTGAGATCGCGCCGGAGCTCTTCCCGCCGCGCCTCGACTTGTCGAGGCAGCGGGGATTCGCCCCGGCGCTGCGCCTCCACGCGCCACTCATAGACGCGCTGGAGGGCAGTCGCCTCCAGATCCCAGGGCAGCAATCCGGCAAGGAGGTTGGCCGATTCGCCGGCGATCGTGCGGTATCCTCGGACCATACGGATAGCCATGACCCTCTGGCATGCGACCAGCTTTAGTGGTCGCGTCCGAATGCTCAGGGCCCACACGGGGGCCCCGTAGAGGGCCATGGACCGCACGACACCGGCGTATAGCCTCCGGCAGGAGGCGTTTGGCCCGCTGAGATTGGGCAGGAGTCGCCTGAGAGCGGCTGCTGCCCGGTTCAGCTTTGGGGCCAAACGTAGGAAATGCTCCCTAAAGTTCCACCGGCTGTCGTTTTTATGACACTTGCGACCTTTTAATAAAACTGTCTTCATAAGTTTTTGAGCTGTATAACATAAAAGGAAAAATAAATAAAAAAGAGAACGATACGTAGCTCGAATCGCTATGGACGTGTATAAATACGTATGTCCAGAAATGTTCACAGTTTCAATACTCCTAAGATGCATCTAAACTGGATTGCTCTTTTCCGCGAGTGGACGATATAACTTGTATGCGAACTGCTCGCAATCCACGCGCGAATGTGTCGGAAGGTGTCCTAGTATGAGCACGTTTGGACATGTTCACGCTGCAGCTACACATAAATCGCACAGATCTTGTGCCCAAATGTAGACGTACCTTAATTACCTATCTAAAAAGAAGTTCAGTGGGTAGTACTTACGTACATTATGTCTATTGTTACTGATAGATACTATTTTTAAACCGCGGTGAATATCTTATGTCTGCTAAAACTTTGAAAGGTAAACGACCTCGTTATAACAAACAACTTTTCTACTACGCTATTGAAAGGAAGAAAACACTTTTATTATAGACCGATGCATACCCAGACAACTGTTATAAAAGAAGCGCGGGCTTCCGGACGGCAAGTATTGAGTAACTCACCGTCCGATCAAGACCCAGGCCTTGCTCTGGAACGCAAAAGGTAACTGAAGGAACAGGGCCTTTTATTAATTTCGTGTCTGACAGTCTATTTTACTCACAATTTATTAAATGAGTCCTTCATTTGATAAATTTCCACATCAAAAAAGAGGATTTGAGTGGCGTAAATTCACTTTTTATTTCCTACCATCTTTATGCACTCCTATACTCAGAGGAAACGATAATGTGATTTAAACTTTCACTATGGAGTCAGAATGTGATCCTAAACCCACCAGCGTTAAACTTTTTCACCGGAAAATCATTAAAAGAGTCCGCTACAATAAGTTCGTACAATAACCACACAGTAAAAATGTATTCCACAGGTGATATTTTTAATGATCGGTAGTCTACAGAAAATCATGTAATGAATCTATGGAACAATTCTTTTTAATAAACGTCACCCCATTCAAAGAGCTCTAAGAAATTGGTGCGCTTACAGAAACCTATTTAAACTCACTTATATAAACACCTAGACCCGCAACAACTATCTGAAAGCCGAAGTGCGGGAGGTCGCGGGACTCACGAATTACTGTGACCCCGGTACGTAAAGGGCTATTGAAGGACACCGTGGATATTAGTCAGTACAAGTCTGAGAGTCCCTCCCACTCTGCCCTGGGTGGGAGGACTCATTTGATGATTTTACCACGTAAAAAAAAAGCCGAAGTGCGGGAATCGACAGCACGAAAAAAAACATAAATGTGTGACAGCTGAATAATTTTTCAAGGAATGATGTTGATCTAATGAAGAAAGTAGTTCAATATTATGCTGTAAGCCATAACTTCCTGATAAACTCTGTGACAATTAATATCAAAGCCAAAAAATACAAAACGTTATACATAAAATCAACAAAAGGTGCAAGCAACGCGTATGACAAACCATACAATTGGAATACACTTTTCGTAAACGTCCTGTCACTTTATTTCGAGGTGCTACAAGGCGCTACGGATCCGCTACGAAGATTTTATTACCAACCGTAGGCGTAGCACTCAAACATGTGAAAATAAGTTTATTATAAGATGTTATATTTTAAGAAAAATGTTGGTATGTCTATAAACATGAGTGGTGTTTATGGAACTTTTGAAAATAATTGTTTATTGGAGAGACTATACTGGATAGAAAGAGATTATACTAGAATTCAAGCCCAACATTGTCAATTCCTTCCCTTGTTATGTTCTTTAAAAGCAGGTGTAATAACTCCCCATTTGTAGGAAAAGAGACGGTTAGAGGGAAAGTTCGCATCCACCAGATTGAGGTAGCGAGATCTTATAATTAAGACAGATTACCGTAATTATCCGGAACTCAGCCTTTTATTCGAGCATTATTTTCATTAAAACAAAGCTTTTATTCGAGTTAACAAGTAAACTAAGGTCATGGAAGTCAGCAAATATAATTTGAGAGATTTATTTAAATGGTTGAATTATAAGTTGTAGTCACAGATATGTCCATCAAATTACTTAGATAATCAACTATGTATTAATCATCGTAGGTAGTTTGATTGCATATTTGAGGAAAATCATCATCATCAGCCTGAATTCGTCCACTGCTGGACATAGGCCTCTCCCAATGTGCACCACTGAACCCTGTCTTGAGCTTTCCTCATCCAGTCCCTATCGTCTGCCTTTCGCAGGTCGTCGATCCACCTGGACGGCGGGCGTCCTACACTACGTTTCCCAAGTCGCGGTCTCCACTCAAGGACACGTCTACCCCAGCGGTTATCAGTCCTATGAGAGATGTGGCCAGCTCACTGCCACTTCAGTTTACTAATTCTTCTGCTATGTCAGCAACTTTGGTACTCTGGCGGATTACTTCGTTCCGGATTTTATCCATCAAAGTTACTCCGAGCATAGCTCGTTCCATAGCTCGCTGAACGACTTTTAATTGGTGGACTAGTCTCACTGTATTTCATTGGTATGGTATAAGTGTTTAATGTGTTTAAATTCATCCACACATATTTTTTTTTATTTAATCGCAAAGATCTGTAGATGAGTGACCATCTGTCACAACGAGTTTCCTTCGTGTCTTGGAAAGCACGTAAAGCCGTTGGCCCGGCTGTCATTTGTAGATCTTTGACAGTCTTTACTGTAGGTCAGAAGCTCTCAAATCTGAAAATCAGTCTCACCATGGGGTGTTTTATTATCCAGTTATTGGATTGTGGAGGTCCGATAGGCAGTCGCTCTATGTAAAATACTGATATTCTGCTGCATCTGGTTCGACTGGAAGCAGAACCTATTATAGTTGGGAAAAGGCTAGGCAGATGATGAATCACAAAAATCTAGGCGGGGCGAACTCCGTCCTATTCTCTAGCGGGGATTATTATACAGAGACCTCTGGCGGCAGCAATGCGTACTATAAATCCGACAGCGACACAACAATGCGAAACTTTCCGAGCGCCTGTTGCTCAGATTTTCCTGCAGATGGCTCTGTTGTACTACGCGAAAACATTCCGTTTACTTTTCCCCAAACTTCCACATCGTACGTATCGTTTAATCATTCATTTGGAAAAAGGTTTTACCTTACCTACTTAAGAAATAATAATTAATGAAATTGTAATCGCGTTCTTTAATTAATCATTCAAAGTATTAGGCAATCCAGACCTATATAACATTACATTTATTTACGATATTTGTATAATTATCCACTTATCGTTTTCTTTGATAACTAGACGCAGAAACTACGTCACAGAAATTATCACGACTTGATAAGTTCTTGCCTAGTTGTGAGTACATTTCACGTATGTTTCTCCAACTGTGCGGTCGTTGTTCGTTTTTAAGGAAAAGCAAGCGTAGACAGTTTTGGTTCATTAAATAGTTAAATTGTTCAGAACTTGATACGAACTTTTCAGAAAAATGCCAGTGCTATTGGGGTAAATTGCAATTTCATAAAATGTCCACTATGTACGATACTTCTAAAATCTATTTATAAAAAAATAGGTACTTGTACGTACTCAAGAATTTATCTCTTGCACACGAGGTGCGATGCGATGAGTTAAAATCGCTTGGCAATTGTCTTATCTCAGCTTATCTGCCAATGTACGCGGCATATTCAGGATTAAGACCTATTCATGACATTGCGTTATATTAATCACTGTGTGCTATTGTTTCAGCTTCGATGTGGAGAATGGGGGTGGTGCGGGAGGCGCGGGGGGTGCGCGCTCCCCTCTGGAGGGGGGCTCGCCGTCCACCGCGCTCGTCCTGCAGGCCATGCCGCAGCGCCGCGAGTCCTTCCTCTACCGTTCAGACTCCGACTTCGAGATGTCGCCCAAATCGATGTCGAGGAACAGCTCGATCGCCAGCGAAAGGTAAGATTCTCTCAATGTTCACCACACCTGTTTAATACCTAGCGCTACTAACGAGCTACGGAACGTATCCAACACGCGCCACGCCCTCACTATCCAAGCTCCAGGCATGATCCGATTGAACGCAATATATGAGACTTGATATCGCATATGCACTCAATGTAACTTGAATTTTTCTGAACAAATTCAGTGGGCGAAGTAAGCGCCTTACACTCCACAGCTGGTACGAACAGGAACATTTTTCCCGAAGTACGAAGGGGGATTGTGCCGCTCACAGCAACACATTCATACTATTGTTGGATCAGAGGACCATTTTAGGCGAAAACGATGCATTTTTCGCCTCGTCACCCATCACTCTCCAGCCAAATGAAAAGAGCTTTACAATGCACAAAAAGGCACATGATTGGGCAATTCTGTGTGTGATGTGCGGGTCTAGAGAATTTTACTTTATTAAATGAAATTGATAGTCTCACGATTCACCCTTTTGGGAATATTAAAAACCGTAAGGTTTGCCCTTTGCTGTTTTGGTCTCAAGGGGACTGCAGGAACTCATTGTACCTTCGTTACGGGTTGACTCGAACTTGTTTGACAAATTGATGATCAGAATTATTTTCTAAATTGGACGCAGCCTAAATTACTTCTTTAGCAAGAACCCCATCTGCAGATGTTCTTGTTATAACTGTTTAGAAATGGAGGAAGAACCTACCCACTTAGCATGATAAGGTCATTAAATGGCAATTTGTCATGATTGACTGTGAAATGTAAAATTTCAGTCCATCTTCACAGGAAGATTAATTTACTTACGTAGATATTAGGTACCTACTTTATCAGAATCATGCCAACATTTCATTAAACGAATGTGATCAAGGTAAACAAACGTAATTTTATCTACAGTATACAATATTCTCAAAAATAAACTCAACAATTTTTCTAGAGAGCAACAAACTTCGATAAAATTAAAGCTTTTATCAACAAACTTTTAAATTATCAGAAAACAAGTCATATCATCTTTATTATGCATATTTCCGTAAATTTCTCACAAAAAACTTCATATACACAAAAAAAAAATTTAGTTAAAAAATTCATACACATATTGTTCAATTACGTATCAACACATCAAGTAATTTAATTTTAAACACAATCAAAGCACACATTCACTTTAAATATAAATTGGACCATTTTATATTGTTGAATTAATAACTGAGATTTCTTTGTAATAAAGTAAATACTCTGATTGATATTATATTTCACAACGGCTTCAAATAACCTCCGACCTTTAAGTTCAATTGAACCATTATTACATATTATGTAAATATTGTATTATTATGAAATTCGTTAATGACTAAAATATATTAATCGGCCAACTAGGAGGAATTTCAACTGTTTAAATCACACATATAAATAAGATGACTAATCTGTTATACGCTAAGAGCTTACTGAATTTTTGTGAACGTGCTTGAGGCACGCTGAAAACTTGCTCAATATTTCTTCGCTATAAATCCTAACTAAATGATCTGGCTTATTAATTTCCCTCTCTTTAAATATTCAATTTTGAAGGTATATAGGTTTCGAAATGCCTCAAGGAGTTTTTTTGGGACCAAAAATATCGCATTTTTAAATACGTCTGGCTTGGTTCAATCCCAGTTTTTTCCAGCCAGGTCAGCATTTTTGTGTTTACGGATAAATGAAGAAGTATTGAGCAAGTATTCAGCGTTCTTCAAGCACTTTCGCAAAAATACAGGTAGCTCTCCAGCTATTACCACGTGAATCTGTGATTAAATTATTGTGACTTAGTAATACATGTTTTTGAAAAGTTTTACGACGTACAACTCGTCTTTGATCTCTAAATAATCACTGATAAATAAATGATAATTAAATTGAATCATAAAGCAAATTTTATCTAAAGTTAACGATACTACGCCTAGACATTGTAGATAATGAAAAAATATGGCAAGCATTGAGAAATTTTCAGAGATTATTAATTTAATCTGCATCAACAAAATACTTGATACGAAGTTAGCTATCATATAATATCACATTAAGTATTGCGATGATTTTAGATAATTTGTTCAGAAATAGTGCCGTGTGTCATATTTAACAGATAACAATCTGTTTCAATGTTTTACACATTTCATTTACTGCGAATGTTTATGATATTTCCCATGACTATGAGAAAAAATATCGAAACAGTAGCAGCAATAGTACCTAGGTAGGCCAATGAAAATTATCCGATGCTAACATTTGTCATCAATTAATGTCACTCACCGTAGGTTCAACCGCCATTGAATTGCATGAAACAAAACAATCAACGAAGCCACACAGCTTCGCACACAGGACCAAAGTAAGCTAAATAACTATGTTATATGTGAAATGTAACCGTATGCGTTTATGTTGTGAACGACTAACAAGTAGCCAGCTTACTCACAAGCCGCCATTCGGTGCCCGCAAGTGACTTGCGACTGAGCGTGACGTCACAGTGTGAATGACCTCACAGTCGCCTGTTGCTCACACCGTCACAGCACAGGAGCAGCAGCGACCAACACCTCATGCTAAGCCACCTCTACAGAGCCTCTCACTACACTACTCTAGCACAAACTTGGTGTGACGCTGAAACCCGCATACTTGTAAACGCGACCAGGGGCCGTATTATGACGTCTTAAAACCAGGCTTGTTCCAGTGAGTGAACGAGGTGGCGCTAGACGAGTTGTATAGGTCTGTCTCTTTCACTCGAACAAGTCTGATTTTAAGAAGTCATAATCCGGCCGCAGGTGGCCTACCATGCCGTCTTAGAACGTGAGTCTTAAAACTGTGGGAAAGAGACGGTGCTATACAAGTCGTCTAGCGCCATCTCGTTCCCTGAGCGGAACTACTCACGCTTTAAGACGTCACCTGACCCGCTTAGGTGGCATAACAATATACGTCCTCTGATATCTTCGTTCTTTCTTTCTTTTCCTTATTTTTTAATTGCTTGCAGATTCAAGGAGTCCGAGGCGGCACAACTGGACAGAGCGTACGTATACTTACCTACGCACATATAATAGCACCACACCGCTTTATAAACTGTCTCAGTTCTCTTGGCTTGCTCTCCATTCTCGCTTTTATTGTGTTTAGAGCTTTCATTGTTGGTGTGTGTTGTAGTGCTATGGTTTGTTCTGTCCTGATGCAGGTGTCAAGAGTTTTCATGCTAAGGTTTTTTATTGGTGGCCTTCTGTTGGTTCTTAAATTTAGAACCCAACTTGTATAGCTGGTAATCGACCTCTATGATCCAAAACGATTCAAAATCAAATAAAAAAACCTTCATAAATATTATTAATTTATTCGCAAAGTCATCACATTTGTTTTGTTGTATTATTAGATTGCTAATTTGGAATTGCGCAAAAAACTAAAACACCACATCTATTTAAATACAATATTAGGTAGATATTGTAGGTGTATATACCAAGGCCGCCGGCTGTGAAACCGCAAACTAAATATAGTAACAAAACGTATGAGAAGAGCTAAAGAATAACTATTGTAGCAAAAAGAATAAGTAAAAACCGATATAATAAACTAAGTATCTTGAGGATACTTTAGGAAATAAGAATGTCAGAGAATATGATATATTCGTATGTTTCACTTCTGTGTATACAGGGTGAATTTTCCAACTGGGCGTGGATGGACAAATCCGAAACTATGACGAATATCGAAAAACGTTGAAAGGAGTCTCGAAGTCGATTTTGACGAAAACTAAAACTGCAAAAGAAAATTCAATATCTAATCTTGGCCAGGAATCGAACCCGTTGATTTTGAAAAAATCACACCCTTCGATAGTGTTACGAATAAGGATCAAATTCTGGGAAGTAATCATATACGGCAAACTTAAGGAAATAGCTGATTTTATGAAATCGCTATTTTTCTATCTTCTACTAAGCCATTATTTATTCGAAATTATATCATTGTTTTCAGTGTTTCACTGGATTTGACGTATCAACAATCGCACTGTATTCAGTAATACGAAATTATTGAATTGAACAAAAAAATACTTTTATTTCAAAGAAGAGACGGTTAACTTATGTTTCGAATACAGTCATTGCCTTGAAGATTAACCAGTTTTTTTTTAAATAAGACGTTTTCCTTAAGTTTGCCATATATGATTACTTTGCAGAATTTGATCCTTGTTGGCAACACTATCGAATAGTGTAATAATACAGAGTGTGATTTCTTTTGGAAAATCAGCGGGTTCGATTCCTGGACAGGATTATTGATTTTTCTAGAATTCAATGATGCAGTTTTAGTTTTCGTCAAAATCGGCCTCGAGAATTTTTTCAATGTTTTTCGATATTCCTTATAGTTTCGGATATAGCCCAGTTGAAAAATTCACCCTGTATATGTTGATACCACTGTCGATTTCGAATATTGCATGCTTCTAACTTGATTGCCTCTGTAAAGTGATCCTATTTGAAACCCAAAGAATCAAATTAAGGCATATTACACACGAAATTTCATTGGATTCAGCTCTATTTCAGCCATGCGTATGTAATTTCGTTCAATTTTTTCTTAAATCAACTAGAGACATGAAGATTGATTTTTGTGATTGCGTGAAGATATTCGTTTCTTTACTTAAATTCGGTGCAACTAATATATTTATTCCGTCTAAAAGCTATCATAAAAATCATAGTAACAATGAGTCATACAGAAAAAAAAAATTATAGTAATTGGAGATTGAGAGACCTCTGATTGCGGAACTTTTATTGCCTCGGTGATTAAAAAAAAAAATTGGTGCCACAGCCTTTCAATTCGTGTATACACATAGTTAACCCCCTACATCACGTTCGTATTGAAAATATCGACTGAACTGAAATGCCCAGTCTCCTCTACAATTACTTAATTGGATTTTTTTTAATACTATGCAATTACAAACAATTGCCCGTATTGATACTCCATTTTATTTGCAGACAACTATTTCAAGCAAATACATCTATTTAAAATCCGTTAGTAGATTACGCGAATCAACTATAGCATAAACAGCCTTTTTTTATCTTGGTAAAATCATCAAATGTGTCCTCCCACCTAGGGCAGGGCGGGAGGGACTGTCAGACTTGTACTGACTAAAATCCACGGTGTCCTTCAATAGCCCTTTACGTACCGGGGTCACGGTAACCCGTTAGTCCCGCGACCCCGACAGGAGCATAAACAGCCTAGTTAAAATTGTCCGACTGCTGGGAAACAGGCTTCTTTGTAAGAGAGCCGTAATCCACCACGCGGGTCCAGTGCGGGTTGGTATCGACTATACCAGGTAAATACTTTAAAAGGTTTTTGATAAAGCGTCCCCCAGAGAGACGTAATTGATCGTTGAGTGAGATTCTCGATTGACAACTCCCTAATGAGACTTAATTGAACATCGTTAAAAACAGTTTAGCGATCCCGAATCTTCTAAAACCGTCTGTTGGATTAAACAATGTATACTTTTATAGTCATGTTCTTTTCTCACTTGACTTTGGCTTTTTAAATCAAATTAGGTGTGGATCTGAGAATCATTAATGTGCTAGCAATTAAAACGTTGCTGAAATAATGATCTCTTTTTCCATATTTGGCAGAAAATAATGAGTAAGAGTCTTAAGTGCAATTTAAAATCTGTTAATTAATGTAATCCAACTTCAATGCTGTTATATTCTTATTCAATTATCTCTTGAAAATGTTTTAATATTATATTTGCAGACCTTAATTAATTTAATTAATTCCTGCCAAAACTAAATATAATTAAAAGTTCATACATGAAAAAAATCTTTTAAAAAAATGTGTACATTTAAAAAAGAAATGAACGCCCATAATATATACATTAGACTTACAATCGCACTGAGTAGAGGGATCTCAGAACTAGATTTTTTTATCCACATCTTTTAACCCCAACTTATCCATTTTTTTCCTTAAAGTACCTTTTATTTGCACCACACAAAGGATTCAACCAGACTATCGTTTGTAGATTCGACAATGATTTTGGTACTAAGAGCATAAACTTTCAGTACAAATAGGGACCTTGAAACGTTGCCTGCGGGATTATCTAAATAAACTATTATTTATAAAACAAATAAATGTAACAATGTTATTGAATTTTCCGGTACCATTAGTTTTATTCAATGATTTTAAATTAATACACGAAAGGCCCTGATGTGCAAATATAATAAAATTCAGTTCAATAATGCATCTGGTATCTTTTTAAAATAAACGAAATTTCCTGTCAAATCTCCAAACTCACGTCATTTTATTTTCATTAACTGCAGATTTTTCAGTTAGCCAATCACTCCAGCTTGTCTAGACCAGACTTTAATATCATAAACTTCAAATTCAGATAGTTGCGGTACATAATTAGCCTGTCAATATCTAGAAGGCTTAACACGAAATTGCATTACTGGCTAAAATAGAAGTGTACGTAAACAATTTCTCAAACTAAGCAGCTTGGCCATCATCAATAATCTACAAATACGCTGGTAACTTGACATGTAACACATACTCGACTTGAAAGCGACTCGCACCTTGGATGTAAAATAATCGATACGGAGAGTACGAGGTACCCGGCCAGTCATATTTTTCATCTCGGCTGATGTCTCCCAGCCTTACCTTAACAAGAACGTATATCTGATTTATCTTTGATATTGATAATACTCTTAGTGCCCCTCGATTTCCAAGTCGAACATTGATTACCGGCGCCCACCGTCGCCAGTTTCCATTAGCGCCAAATTTATCGTCGGGCGGCGTCGCGCGCTCTCGGGCTCGCACGAAGCGCCAGCGCGAGGCGAGGCGCGGGCGGCCGGGCGGCGAGTGGGACGCGCCCGCTGCGCCTCGCGGCTCACGGCTCCATTGATAGTCCGCGCGGGCTGCCGGCGACACGCCACCACATGCCCAGCGACACGCGATGCACGTAGCTCTTATTCTGCCGTACTAACCCCTACTATCACTCAAACCCCAACTAAAATGTGACTGAAAGCGTCGGTGCTATTCAAACGCGAAGTGATCTTCTCTATTATCTAACGTTTCTTAACTAAAAAACATACCGTGCATTTTATTTACTTGAGTGTTTGAGATTCGCGGTTGAACGGTTGGACATTGTCGAGGTCGTTCACTGATCTGACAGGTTGGCCCTGCCGCCACGCAAAACTACACGCTATGCTCGTGCATCACCAACTGCGTCTAAACTAATTGGTGCCAAGGATGAGGCCTAACATGTACATATATGAATACCTTTAGTTTTGAGAACCGACTATCAATTAACTAGTTTAAGATTAGAAGCTTAACTGATAATATATTTTATGTTATGAGTAACCAGGTTTCACTTAAATACTGCTGTCGATAAGAGCACAGTGATAAAGTTATCTGAACATATGAATATGTATGTCGAAGTGTTCAATCCAATAGGAGATTAGGCTGAAACATTTGTTATTTATATATCGACATTGCATATCTGGGAAGCTCGAAGTGTTTATATAATAGCCAGCGAGAGTGTCATCTTTCTGCGCTCAACAATAACAATAGTCATTAGTGGGCACTGGGCAGTGGCGCGGGCGCGGTGTTATAGCAGTCGGTGCGAATGCGACGTCAGGGCGATGACGATCAGGTCGCGATAGGTCAGTCAGTCGCGTGTACGTAGTGACGGCGTGTTATGTAGTGAGTCAGTGGCAGTGGACAGCGACACTGCGGCAGTCATGCAGCGGTCAGGGTCCCAGTCGGAGCGACTGGGAGGCGCCAGCGCCGGCGTCACGTTCATCGCCAAGAGCTCCGCATCCGAGCACAGCATGTCCACCGGCGTGGCGGCCGGTAGCGGGGGCACGCTGCCGCGCACGCTCAGCACCAGCGTGCTCAGGATTAAAAACAGATCCACCTTTTGGGAGAAATTCTGGGACGAACGCACCAGGCGCGATGCGTGAGTAAAATTAACTGTTTTTCATCAATCAATTGGCTTCACGTTATGAAACAAAATATCACCGACAAAAACACGACATCAATGTATGGCTTATCATGTGGGAAAACAAACATCATGCCCGATTGTTTCACGCATTAGTGAAAATTGGGCTATTACGGAAAATTCCTTTGTGCTCAATTACGACCAACCTTACTTAGCAACATCTAATCATTACGTACGAAGAGATAACTAAAAAAAATTGACGAGTGACTTTACACTTCCACACACACGGACTAATTCTGTTGAGTAGCGCATACAACATGAAATGTTTGAATTTCCTTTTAACGATGGCTCTATTTTTAGACAATGTCAAAAACAAAACCCACAGCCACGAGGTGAAGAAATATATATATATATAGTTCCATCTTTCTCATACCAATGTTCTACTCGTACAATGTAGATGTCACAGTTTACACGATGCATACTCGATTGTTGTTACATAGAAAATAGCTTCATAAATCTCATTGTTTCCTTTCCGCGGTAATTGTCTTTGCTTTACCTACTTCTAGAGAGTATGTGCAAGTTAAGTAGGCATTAACCATAAAATAATTTTCATCAAGCTCTCCTTCTCTCTCTTAACATTCATCTGGGGTTTATGTTTAGAATAATTGTGCGCTGACTACGAGTATCTCAACTCTCAAGGGACCGTCAGCCGCGTCCCTTCGCGCTCGCTACCGTAAAAACAAATCCTCATTATTCTTTCGCAACAATTTATAACATGAGTGTTGTATGCAAACAGTTGAATACGTAAATAAATTATACCAGGCTTAATGTCCCCTCTGGTTATCCAAAAAGCGAGTTAACTGCTAATTGGCGACACAAAAACTCGCGTTGCATAAAAAGCATCCATCAATTTAACATTAATATGACATAAATGGATGCCTTTTGACTGTAAACTATAGTCAGTTATTAATGAGATGTTACCTGCTGTGACATCGTTACGAGCAGACGATAAACTTTGAATAAAACTGAACATTTTTCATTTAGATGAACGACCAGGTAAACAATTAACGTATCACAAATAAAATCACGACTTCATTCTAATTGATGATTTATTGGACAGTATATGGCAGCAGTTGGTAGTTATAAGTCAAATAATAAGGGCTTTCAGACTCTATTTGCAAAATCTATAAAATCCCTTGTTTCTGATCAAATATTAAATTAACTTGATGAACGGAAGGGTGGCTACAGGGTGGGTCCGATACGCCACAATTAACTCTAGCGTGAAATAAGATAATTAAAGGGATGTGTACAATTGTTCAAACCGTAGGTAGAATTTGTAAATGGGATCTAACGATGTCAGCATGAATGGTAAATCTATAGGTACATCCCGTTCCATGCAACATGCATATAGAATAGATAGACGACAGCAATTTGCTTCACCTTCAATGCGGTATTTAACTGTAATAACGTTTGAGCGGATCTCCGTGCACCTAGCTGTCACGTTATATAGATTACGCCCACCTGGGGAAGGTTTTTCCAATAATTGCCAACTAAACTTAGAAATAAGCACACATAAGTAGAAGCTACCTACGATATCTTCGACGTAATATTGCATTACAACAGATCTTTGGGCAACAAGTCTACCAAAGTTACTGAGTTTGACGTCTCAACTTAATGCATCAATATCTGAGGCTTTTTAATCAATTTAAATTGTAAGTGAAAGTACTTCTGTTCTACGATTTGATTGATTTGATTTACAGAGCTAAAAGGTGCCTTTTGAAATGTGGTGCCACAGATTTCAAAGGTCGCTTCAATTTTGGCGAATATTAATCCAATATTGTCTTTGGAATGTATACCTAAGTATAGATTTCTCCCGGTGTAGATCTATACGCAAACATGCTGTGAATGACGTCTGTAAAAACAGGAAATCTATTTGTTAAATAATAAAAACACGTTTTCAAAAATATAAGCAGATGGGAAAATAAAAGAATGATGCCATTTAAATGTCACTATAATAATAAAATAGAATAATACTATAGTCAATTATAATGTTAGCATACATAACACCTCTCAAACTAAGAAGGCCCGTGTTTCCCTACTCTTATTTACAAGATTAAAAAAAAAATGTGTATTTAATTTTCATGCATAAACAATACGCTTAAATCCGTAAAATATATCTTCAAATAACTCATTCAAGTAATGTATCTGAATATTTCATGAACTTTTAGCCCAAGTCTAATCTTGGTCTTTTCTGCTTAATCTAATTTTTTAATCCCATGACATAGAAGGCAAATTCTGTATATCTATTGATTCGCCTGAAATAGACTTCGTTCGCAGAATTGTATTGAATTGTTTTTATAACATGAAAGCTTAGCTACGTTGCCTAGTTAACAGCGTGGGCGTTAATTGGAAACACGTGTACGATGCAACCTGAAGCCTCTACATTACAAATAGAAGAGATGAAAGCATGCATCTACATTTTAGTAAAGTTCAAACGTCACTTCAGTAACTGACCTTTGTTTTATATTTATGCTCCATTATACAGAATTTATCAGACTAGTCATGTCTGAGACATATTTAGAAGGTATTGAACTTCTGTATGTGACAGCTGTTCATTTTTTTGAGAGTACGTGTCTCGTGGACAAAATTGTTCAGTGAGATGATCTGTAATCTGTATCAGCACATTAAGAATGACATTTTTTGATACATTTTGTATTTAATTGCTATAAACAAGTTGTTTGATATAAATATATGAGCCATTTTAGTTGTGATCGTTTTATCGATCCACCGCAGATATGTTCACCTTTCAGGATGAGTGGCTTGTCGAACCCTACTAACCAAAGAGCGGTGTTCATATCAAACACACTATTAAGGGTTCCAATTATTTGAGTAAATATCCTCACCACATGTAACTTATCACAGGGTGAAAAAACAAACTTGTTTACTCAAACGTTAAAATGATAGACGATTTTGCTTGCAATCTTATGGAATGTTGCCAAAATAAACAACAAAATACCAAACATGTCTGCAAACTTAACTGTAAACAACTGCTGACATGGCTAAGTTTCTACTCAAATACAAAGAATCTTCTCTATAAGTATGCATATGTGCAATAGAGTCCGATAAACAAGTACATATATCATGTTATTCCCATAAGATAGGCGTGCTTTAACCTATGCCAACATATTTGCTATCAACCGTGCCAAGCGGTCGATGAAACATGAACGTACTTGCAACAATACTAATATTGATCAACAACAATCATTGGTAACATATATAAGTACAGTATCTACCAAAATAGATGAGCTATGACATGGCACAACCCGGACTGAAATGTAAACTGGAAAAAGGTCTGTATCATTTTCACTCCACAACCTTGTGCCCTTTTCATTTTCCGAGAAAATTGAATTGAAGGACCGTAAGTAATATAATAATATTTTAAAAGAATTATGAGATAAACTTCATAAAATAAAGTCATACACAACATCGTTCTGCCATGTTCTCTCTGAAATTATCTTCAACAAACCACAAATCAACTGCAGCATGTCTGGTGTCGACCTAATTGTTGTGCTACTAAATTCAATTACGAAACGTATTAACTATTCCTTTGAACGACTGTATACAATTATACGTAACAAGAGGAATCTCTGAACTTTCTTTATCACGTATTGTATGAGAACGTATTCTCGGCGCCGAAAATGTTCCTTCATTATTAACTTTTACCTGAACTTTATGCGAAGATAAACCCCAAGTGAAGTGCTATAACTTTCACAGTTTAATATACGAGGAATCCTTCGGTAGCATTAATAGAGTTGATAGGTACTACAGTGGAAACAAACTCTTTAGATAGCGAACATATGAGCTCAGGGCTGTGCAGCATGTCGGGGGAAATAATCGTCGCCCTTCAAACTTCACGTTCTACTGCGTACGGCAAAGAAACTTCACAGTGCATAATTGCCTGCATCGGATTTCCCATGAGCTTGAAACAGTATTGTTTGCAATGTCATTTGATAAATCTGCATGCAATGTATCTATTTAAAGTCAGGCATTTAAATCTACTTCTAACTAGTTAAACAATTTATACTGTGGAGGGTTCTTGTGATTTACCGGTCTGAAATTTGAATATTCTCACTTAATACTCAAAATGCCTGTCGTTTGAATAAAGTAATTAAGCACCCCAAAGCTTGTTACGGTATATCTTAACTGTGAAGAATGGAGACATTAGGAAACCGGGATTTAAGATTGACAATAGAAAACCCTTGCTATGTACTTGAAGAAAATATTAATACCCTCGAAAAATATGATGTTCGATATCTTGCCGACGACCGAGATATTATATTTTATTCCTGTTTTCCTAACAACAATACTTTGAGAAGATTGTTTTATTTACGAAAATAGAATGGGACATACGTCTGTGACAGTCGCCGACATCGTATGCCCTTTCCTTTGTACCTATCATATTTCCCCTCCCAGCCATTGTATGAAGAGATGTTATCCGAACGCACGGAACGTAATATATAAGGATAAGTAAACACGGGTAGGTATCCGATACCGAGACCCACCGTCAATAATAAACGAGATATCGCGATTTGAAATCGATCACTCGGTGTTGCATAATCGTAATAGAGTTTATGGCTTCTGAGTGTGCACCTGGCGGCATATCAATGAATCTTCAAAGTAAACGTATTGTATAATGAATAATAGGCTTTGTAGGTAGGATATATTATTTTGTAGCCCGCGGAGTCCTCCATTGTTCATTTCCAATTACAATTTTAATTTCGTGTGGTGGTCTATCGACAGTGTTGGCCAAGAGGTAACAACCCCGATTTACCAGTTGAGCTGTAGTTCTAATCCAGACTGGCACACTACTTTGGGTAATCAAAACGGTGAAGGAAAACCTGTTGTGAAAGCGAGCATGCCTTAGAACCAAAAATTCTAAGATATGTGATATCTATCACACATTAAGTCTGATTAAGTGATTACATTACACGCTCCATGAACATTATTATTTTAAAGTCAGTGAAAGAGAAATGATCTGTAATCTTTTGAATCTTTAATTCTGTATAGAAAATAAATAAGATCGATGTTCAATCGTCTCCACATAGCTCTTACTTTTATGAAACGAATTCTCTTTTTTTCGATCACGCACATGAATGAACCAATTCGCCGCAAAGTAAATATCTCAAAGGCAAAAAATATATGCTTATTTATATGTATACGAATTGTTTATAGGTTCAGTGGGTCTTATTCGGTGGTTTAATGTATCTTGCGTTTGTAAAAGTAAGGTGTGGTTACGTCATAGTTAAGTGTGTGGTATTACAGACCATCCAACTGTACAACTTTGTGCAAGGAACTAACATTCTATTTACATCTGAAGATGATGTATATTGTATAGGGTACACTTAGGCCGATTAGGTTTGAAATTTCCGATGGACAAGCTGAATATTCTTTGCCTTTACGAAATTGGTACCGTAGAATTTTTTTTCATTTTATTGAATATAGTTTCTGATAGATGCGGTCAAGTATACTTGTCCACCTATTTCCAATTAATACGATTTTTTACAAACAAAAGGTTTTAATCAACATCCTCTATTTATATCGCGATCAAAACAACTTCCCAATATTGAATTAATAATTGGAACATATTTCGTGGAAAACTCTTGCTTTACCCAATTTCCCAATGCAAAACGGACAGGCGAACCCATTAAAAGTTTCAAACAGAGTTGAAAACTCATTGACAAACGATCAAACAACTGTAGCGGGATAAGGGTACTGTACGACACAGGTACTAGTTAATAAATTATTCATGTTTTATTTACTGCACAATTACTGCTTTAAAACTTATAAAATTAAACCTTTTACACATATCTTAAATCACCTAAAAGAACCAATAAAAGGATTTTTAAACAGAGGTGAACAAACCTTTGACAGTGAAACAAGAATCTGTGTACTTTGTAAAAAGTTTCAAAGAAAACAAATAAAAATGTAAGCCAATAAAAACAAAACGTACAATTTGAGTTTTATTGCGTTGTAGTAAAATGTGTAAATCTTTTATATCCAAAGCTCAGACGTCTGTAGACACATTGAAAAAGCTAAGCTGTGCAGAGCATTAACATTTTATTTTAATATTCATTAAAGGGTAATATCTCGAAGTACAAAGATCAAAAGAAAATCAAAATCTATGAAGAAAAAACTTTTGGTTAGAAGCGATCAATATTCACCGCTTTGAATGAATGTATTTGCTAAAAGCTATCGATTTACTCAGAAATATGACGGCGGGTTTGTTGGTTTTGTGTTTAGCTTTGCAAACAGAGCTTAATCTTTAATATTTGTCGAAGCAATTTAGAATATTGTATGTTTAGGTAGCTAATGTAGAAGAGCGGTACTTATTTCCATTAAGTAGTTCAGTGTGCTAAGGAAGTCTACGTTATTTCCTCTTTCGTCGGCTATGGCTGGAGTCGTAAAACCAATTTTCTCCCTGTAGACAACCTGTTAAGAGCTTTTCAGCGAATAAATCAAAACACGGGTTATTGTACAGTAAACAAATATAAACCAGTATCCAATTGCCGCTTCAGGTTCTCTCTATTACTTATGATTGTTTTCTTCCCAGAATTTACTTCAATGTCTTAAAGTCTGTTTTTTTTTTTAAAAAAAAAACGTTGCCCTGCACTAGGAATTTCTCCTGTGTCGTGGGTGCGTTTACAAACATATAAACTCACATACACAAACGCCCAGACCCGAAACAACTACTTTTAGATCATACAAATATTTGTTCCGTGCAGGAATCGAACCCGCGACACGCAGCGCTGCAGTCCAATTGCTCAGCCACTGCGCCAAACGTTTACATCATTATTATCAACATTTTTAAATTTAAATTCCAACAATCACTTCATAAAAAACAAAGACTGGTTTTCATTTTTGTTTGTGATGAGGACACTCAAAACCTAGTAGGCTCATTTTAGCTAGTCTATAATATTCTAAAAAAAATACAGAAAATTAAATAAATATTTTTTCGACAGATTACGTACTATGGCATATACAAAGGTACTTATAGCGATTTAGGTAACAAAATAAGGAGGCAGTCCATAAAAGCTTAATCTTGTTATTCTATAAAGAATTCAAAGGTGACCTTTTCAGCCAGCGGCACCTTTGAAACTTAAAGGAATCGCACAAAATCTGATCTCCAAAAAATCCTGGTGTAACAAACCTCCTTCACCATTTACGAATTTCAATGAGTTGTGTCAAGTATTGAATTAAAAAAGCTGACCCTGAATATAAAATTCCTAATTTGATAAAAAAAAAGTAATGAAAAAATAACAATGTCATAATATGATTGAAGTCGTGATAAAACTGGGAATTATTTTTCACTGCTCCAACTCTTGTGATTTATCGTGTAATTCAATTGTTTATCGGTCCAATCCCGTTTATTTTCTGTTCTAATTTATTGCCGACTGCCTGTTAGGAATCATAGTAACGGGTTTTATTTTTGATAAGCACCTATCGGCCATTTTAACGCTCCGTTCCATTTTTTGATGAGAATTGGCACATCGTGTCAAGATTATTCTAATGGCTACCTATGTATATTTCTGAAAAAACTTTTTCAAATACAAACTAACCTCCCGCTGGTGGCTTTGTTTTTTTTTTAATTCATTTTTGTCACCGACTTCCGAAAAATAAGTTATTTTACACATTTTTGTGGTTGCTTTTTGAAGGCGGTTTATTATTTATTTTTTTAAATGTTATACCCTTTTTAGTTCAAATATTCGACCAAAATTCTTGTCAAATACGTAATCTGTAGTACCGGTAATAACTACTACACAGTAAGCGAAATATGCTCATAAAATAAAAACTACTGAACCAAATTGAAAGAACGGGGCCAAATTACAGGTATACTGCATTGAACTAGCAATAATCATCAAAATCAGTTCACCCAGTCGTAAGTTATGAGGATACAAATACAAACATAAAAAAACAGTTGAATATTAATTAGAAAAGACCACCCACGTAAGGGCACAAGGCGAAAGCCAAACTAATCACCCGTCTTTACATTATATCTCTCAAAATCTACAAAACGAAAGTCCAATAGAGATAATACAGAAACTTTATCATAAAAAGCATTACAACCTATTTTCAAAAAAACACGTACTTAATCAAAAATTCATCAGAGACAATAATGTCACTCAGACTTCAAAAAGTAAACCTCTAAAAATTACAAAACATTTCTTCTTTCTGAGAATAACTATTATCAGTGTTAAAAAAAGGTCTACAAAATATTGGACCCAGGCACAAATCACCATGCAGGATTTGATATTGAGGTAGGTAAAAAACTCACAACGGCTTCCTTCAAAACTTGTAAAATCCCATATTCTCGCGGTTCATTTAGTTGCGCCGAGATAAAATCAGCTCGAACTCAGCCGGTGTTTGAAAATAAAATTAAACACACAACCGGATAACGTTTATGTGTAGTGTGAACAAATACTTCATTAATGACTTAAGAGTTAATTAACTTACAAAAAACGTTGTTCATGTTGTTATTTGATGAGCATATACATACACACATCGGGTTCTTGTGTATGTAGGTGTTCTGGTGGAGGTAAATCTGTTTACGCGAGTTTTCACAAACCCATTTTAAAGGGACAGCGTCGGCCTTCAACGCCAGTACCAGCGAATGGACGTAACAATAATAAAATTGTTTACATGTCGAATTGTACGTAACAGAATAAGCGGCAACGTAATCTCGGATTGAGGTTTTATACAATTTACCGTCCGTACGTGATTTGGCGCGGGAACTCCATTCAGAACGTCGGCGTCGTGCTAAAACAGAAATCGTATCAAAACCAATTTGCGGATAACTACTAATATCGGGGTTGTAAAAATGGGTTTTTTGAAGTACTGCTTATAATGAAAACTAGGTTTTATCGTAAAAATATAGTAAAATGAACATGGATTCAATAACATCAAAATGTAAGAATATTGGCTTAAAAATTCAAAAAAGCAAATGTAGCTTGTATCTTACTAAACCCATAAAATGGTTGTTGAAATAACTATAAACTTTTATAGATATTGATTCATAACGAACAGACTAAAGTCTTTACAGTTACTGGTACAAGTATTTGTTTAGACCGTTGTAATTTATTAATTGAGGGCAATTGTCTTCAATCTGCGTCTACAAATAGACTGATAGACTGTTGACGCCTTATAAATCATTTAGATATTCGTGTGAGCGTAGACTTGATCGTTTTAAATTTTATTAAAGTTCAACATACTAAATTTAGAAGAATATATAATTACTACTACTACTGAAGATTCCACGATAAACTCCTGTTTTTCTGTATTAAAGCTCAAATAAAGAACCATTGCGAAAATTCTATTGTATGTAAAAATCAATTCTCGTTCTAGCCTTTGTCTATTAATAGCTATGAATATTGTCTCTGGCTGAATGATTGATATGATGAAGCGGGACAGCGTAAACGTGCATTGAAAGCACTCGTAAATCAATATTGTGCCTTCTACGTTATCGTAGCGTTGTAAAAGTTTACTGTTACTAGTTTCATTCATTCTATTCTGTTATCGGCATTTACAGTTACGAGTTTCAGTAGAGCTTTTGGTTTAGCTCGAACAACTGTGAAAGCTCCAGTTGAATGACATTTAAACTTGCCGAACACAACTTTCCCGTCCCTTCCGACTGCGGTATGTCTAAACTAAATAAAACATTTCCAGTTTTGTGACTATGAATGTCACAGAGTTCAAACTTGTGACTAAATAATTTTGGTATGCAATACTTATAACAACCTTTTACGCCTTTTTTGCTACCTTTATTCTCCCAAAAGGCAAAACTTATTTCATGACTTTGGTAGTTGTACTCTAGACATGTACCTATCGACCACTATGACAGACATAAAACGTATCTATTATCGACACTATTCATAACATCACGCTATATTGAACATGGCTTTTATGGGTTTTTATACGTGAAGTAATTTTAGATCCAATTGTCCAATTAGAAACGGTTAAAATAACTCCTACAATAAGATATGTTGGAGCTAAAAATACCAGACGTATAATAAACGCGAGACGTTTAAATTAATCCTGTGGTATTTGTGAAGCTCAACGTAGATACTCTGCGGACTTAATAAGAGAGACGCGTTCGCGAGAAATTTATGAATAGAGTGCGGGGGTGTGTAAGACAAGCTAATTAACGTATCACATACACCTGCAGTCCTGCATGCAACTAATATGTCAGTCTCCAACAGAATCCTACTTTAAAAATAGCTGAGATTTTCAAAGCAAAGTGAGTAATCCAATTTGTTACCGTAAAAGAATCAAATTAGCTGAACAGATTGCAACTAAATTTTCCAAGACCGAAAACAAAGAAAACATCGCTTTTGTAGGAGCTGAGTTTGCAGAAGATAATAATACAAGTTTGAATCGATAGTTCCAAGTTACGAGTACATTTTACATCGATACCAACGTATAACTTGTCTAACAAATACAGTAACATCTGTATAAAGCTGTGGCAAGCAGTCGAGAACATAATTGCAGTGTTAGTGGAACGAGCTTGGTGTCTTTTAAAGGCCATGACCCCAGTGAGTTCCACAGTTTTTGTAGCACGTTGTAAGCAAAAATACTAGAGACGTGGGTGGAATTCATTTGTTTGTTCTAAGCAACGAACTTAGATTTTTTATTGGACATATTTATTTGGCTAGACTTTATTGAGCTGTAGTAAAAAAAGATACAGAGAATATCGGTAAATTTTGCAGATTGCTATCTATATGTTATAACAATGTCGTTGTCACTGAATGTGCTTTGCGGCTCATACGACTTTTTTTATGTATGATGGGTTTGCTCTTGACCTTAGTCTAGGTCAGGGGTGACAAAGACGAGATCGACGATGGAGCGAGCTTACCTAGAAGAAGCCTGTTCACGCAGACTTTAAAGAGATTAGGATTGAATGAGTTCCGAAACACAGACGCAGGCAGAGATTTCCACTCCTTCGCTGTTTGCATCAAGCAATTAAAATGCGGATTTCCATCCGCATCATCATCATCATGCGGATTATCATTAATTGTTCTTTTCAAAGTAATAATAGTTGCATTTAAACTCAGTTTAACTCAAAAACTTATTAAATAGACACAGTCAAACGTATATCGTTACGTCTAGATGCGTGTATTTGTTCTAATTTAAGTCGCTAACTTTGCCCATGTTGGAGTTAATCACGGTGTGTTATTTAATAATAGGCATATAAGCAAGCAAAACAGACATGTGAAAACTTTCCTCGCTATACTGCTCAAAAAACTTTTGCGCCGTTCTTATTTCATAAATAAATAATGAAAACATATTACACTACCCTCTTTATTAGGAAAAAAATAATGCCCCGCTTTGTTTATGATGGTACTTCGTCTAAGTGAATAACGGATTATTACCTACTTACTATTCCCTTCTTGTATACATTTACCAATGTTGTTCGGATGAAATCGAGGTTATGGGCCCTACTTTGTTATAGTTAATCCAATTCGGACAAACGGAGAAAGAAGTTCTACAACTCTGTTTATCGTATGAAATGATTTAAGGCGAGATTTGATTTCTCCCAGACTCACTCGTTTACTTTAATATCGCTACAGATTCTCGTATCGTAGTAAGACGGTCGCGGGACTAACGGATTACCGTGACCCCGGTACGTAAAGGGCTATTGAAGGACACCGTGCATTTTAGTCAGTACAAGTCTGACAGTATGGTGGGAGGACTCACTTGATGATTTTACAACGAAAAAAAAAATGTAGTAAGACGTATTCTTGCAAAACTTCCCTTTTATGTATTCGATTCATATCTGATACTCCGTTTGAAATAGTTCCACTGCTATTATTTTATATTCGTTATAATTGGGTTAGTTCTCTCGGACAGGACGCAGTAAACGAGAAAAGTGGTCACCGGCTATAGCTGTTCGTTAAAGTTAATAGACTGGTACTACGACGACTAGCGGAGAGTAGAGAACTCGTCTAAACGAGGCTCCCTCACTACACACGTTAATATTCATGGCATACGCATTAAGTCCCGCTGGGACTAAAATGGGACATTTAAATTTAAAAGGTCCCATGTGATAAATGTTCCTATTTATCGTTTGTATACCCTGAAAATGACTAGAGATAACGCTACATGAATCGCGTTTTGTTGGATATCTATCTAAGCTTACAATAAATTACATTGGGGAAAACGAAACAGTATTTTTTTTTAAACTAAATTACGTAATTGTAACAAAAACACATAAAACGACATACGTAAATTATGCCGACAGCTATTTATTCTATTCAAACAAATCCCTCATCGCTTCGGACTGTTCTGTAAACAGAATTGAAACATTTTTAATCAATAAAATGTAATCCTTAGATACTACATACAAAATAAGAACACGCTTAAGTATATTTAAGAACAAACTATGTACCTAAGTGTTCCCGAATTTTACGCTTGTCTTATATGTAGATTTCAGTCTCTTATTCTCTCAAATCTGACTTGTGACGTCACGTTTTGCAAACTCACAAGTCAACACTAAAAGATCTAGAGAGGAATTCACGTTTTTTTTTGTGAATTACATCTCGCAGGTCAACCTGAGGAATTCACGAAACATGATTGGTGCACAAATATAGGAAAAATATCCAAACATTATGATATGTGAGAATGTGCACGTGCGACATCGACCAATAACATTATTGTCTGAATAAGGTACATTATCTAGGTGTGTCATGATAAGTGTTGTGTTCCACGGTAGCGTATATCTCGATGATACAATAATATCGTGCTCACGTACTCCGGCTGGCTCGCTATACCTACTGAGTTAGGCACGTGACTCGGACTGGGCATGCGTCCAAACCGGTCCGCCAAATACAACGCCATCCTTACCTTCACATGACTGTCATCTCACATGATTCCTACGATTGTAATATATTCAATACTCTCAGTTAAATCATTTCTTGTACGTAATGTACTCGTATTTATCACTGTTTATTTTAGTGCATTGCACATGGGTAGCAATAACATTCATGAATAAAAAAATAACATTAACACTCGAATTGATCAGGGGCTTATTTGCGTCACACGCAACATTTTATAATAATCAATGGCCGGGCCTTAAAGTTATATGATGAAAAATATGTGATGGGTTGAAGCGGTATTATTGCAAAGAGAAGTGCTACTGACATTCTCGCTCAACACTTACCAACCTCTTATAAAACTAATCCGACGAATAATTCTTTTTCTACGTCTCCACGAATCCTGAATGTACAGTACATAGGTTTTGCCGAAAAATGACGCAGTCTTAAATATATAAATCGCTGTTTTATTTTTCCTCTTTTAGAGCTACAATCTTTGTAAGCGAAAGAAAACTAATGATAGGAAATTGGGAGTGTCTGGCGTATATCCTAGGACATATAGACAATTGTGTTCTTCCAAGTTGAAAGCTTTCCATCTAAACAAACACAGCAGTAATATTACATTTTATAGAATGTTTTTTAGACATGACCACAATTTATTATATACCTGGTTGACAGAAGGTACACATTTTTGTTTCTTCTTTTGAGTAATAAATTTTCAAGACTTCAATAACATTTCGTCTTAAGAGAGTATTCTATAAAACATAATAATAACGTCGACGACGCTACGCCAGTACAGCGTTTAGGTTTTTTCGTAGCGTACACGTTGCTAAGAGGTGCGGCCCTAGTTCAGTGTGTTTGCTACGAGACACTGCGTCTTCGTAACTTATGAGCGTTTACGCAACGTACACATAATTATTGCTACGAGCTTGAATTCCTACGTAGCGTTTAAACATTTATGTAGTGCATGCGTTGAATCGGCGCCGACAAACCGCCTACTACGCTGAGAACACGCAATCTCAAGCAATTTAAAATTAAATATTTAAAGTTAAAATGAATAAATAGTTTTGTTTACTCCTGCTCGAATTATCTCTTAAATCATTTCTGATGATTAAATATTTGCGATGTTATCATTTTGTTTACGATGTAAACCAGTTACGATCAAATTCTCGGACGTTCGCCCGCGGTACGCTCAAATGTTGTGTCTTAATATCATCTCACATCTCATCACAACATACTCGCCAAAGAAAACAAACACCCGTCCGCCATCTCCTTTAATACTCGAAAATATATCTTCATACATAGTTTGCTCTCATGAATAAATATCCTATCGTCTCCGTATATTTACTACCACAGTCATATTTGAATGTTAAATCGTTGAAGCTATTATTTTATTAGCCATTCTAAATTGTTTTAAGCGAGACAACGTTTTATTGACAGTCTTAACTTTTGTTTTTCTTTTAAGAGTAGGTAATTTGAATAATGAAATTCGGAGGATAAACGCTGGATAATGGTAATTGGCATTTATGAGAAACGGGAGTAAAAAGATACCTTTAAATTAAAAATAACCTTGAGCAAAACAGTCAAGTAGGAAGATTACATTATGCCTTCGTGATATAATGGGGCTCATGAAAAGTGGAGAATTTCATTAATTTACTCATGGAGGAACTGTTGTTTATGATCGTGTGGACTGTGCCTCTCGCCGCAGATCGCCCGCTTCGTCTATAAAAACATCATTAACACAATCCATTAAATTAACGATCCCATGAAAATGAAAACAAAAAAAGGTCATTGGATGACGTTTCAATTTAATTTTCATGATGACTTTGCAAAATTAGGAAAAACAAAAATACAGATATTATCTCTGTGAGCAAATAATATGTAGACGTAATAATAACTATATTATGTAAATACAAGTGATTACGTTTATTATTTTCTTTTATGCACATTACTGTATAAACGGAAAACCATACCTCCCAAATGAATGTTTCATAAATATTTAATAAATTATGTTGCACTTGCAAAGCTTCAGTAACTTGTTCTAACATGTACCACAAAGCCACTTCTATTAGCTAAGGTAATTTGTGAGCAAGGTAAACTAACTTTAAAGAGATTAGCTTGTACGGGATCACCTAGATATATGCTTAACGTAAAAGCTTTGCTGCTGAGAATAAGATGTACCAAGTATATAATTTACCAAAAACCAAGTCAATTACAAAGTTTTGACGTGACGTTGACGATGTGTGTTTTGACGGCACGGTTATCGCAGTGGCTGAGCGATCGACTATATTTGTAAACCCACGTTACAAGAGGAATTCCTAGTGTGGGGCAACCATTTTTTTTTCAGAAAAATCACATTTTTAACTGTTGTTCCACCTCGGCCTCGCAGTGCGACGGTGAATTTTCCAAAATAAATCTTTTATATCCCTCCTCAATTTATCACCACAATTTATTACTCAATTTATTTTTATTTACACATATAGCAGATAAATGCGATAAAAACGTAATATGTATATGTTACTGTAAAAGCTCGATCTACGGTAAAACCTGAACCACGTACAGTTAATTGAAATAAATGACTACGAATTACTCATTGTTTTATTTCTAAAACCAACATCTACCAGCTGACAGCGGTAAAACCTAGCATATACTGAATTCGAATGGTAAAAGAAATACTAACATTTACCAACACATGTCGGTAAATCCTCAGACTTACTCTTAAATTTTTAGATTTACCGTAGTTCGAGCTTTTACAGTAACATGTATAATGTTAAAGTGCATTCCCCTTGACTTACATAAAACGTCGCATTTACGCTAAGTTCATTTTGTCGTGCTAAGCTTTGAGAGCTTGCATACAAAATGTAAACGTGACAGCCATCTTTGATACAACTTTCAACTGCCCTACACATGCAACGTATTACTCCATATAAGTATTTCGGTAGTGTGAAAAACTTTACACGCGCCGCTTTTAGGACCGACAATCGCATAAAATTAAGTCTGATTAAAATAGATAGCAACTAGGTAGACATGTAGACATTTCTTTATCTAAACATTCCTTTACCATGAAAGTCTCACGCCAACATTTGGCCAGTTTATTGCGTGGAGTGATTAGTAGAATGAACCACAACTAGCATAGGTCTTTTGAATTTTACTACTTTGTACTTCTTTTAGCGTGGGCAGTTCACTATGATACATTATGCTTCCTAACTAGTGAATAGAAGAATAAAATAAAGTTCTGTTGACCGATATCGGCCACGGTGGCGGCGGACAGTCTCAGCGGAGATTAGCCACTTGCGCAGGACCTTATAGTACACCAATGTGTGCGCAGGCACAGGTGCACTGTCTATTCCTTTCCTCTCATAGTCGGATATAGTAGAGATAAGGCGCAGGTGCAAATAACATATATAAATAACATACTTAACGAAAAATCTTGAATCACTTCATTGGACATTAACTGCATAAACTTTGAAACATTCGATACTCAGTATCGAATATTCCTCGATTGCTAATGAAGCCAGTATTGACATTTGTGTAAATAAACTGCAACTGTTTACCTTGCTATAATTTACACAAGCATTAACTTGCTCCGTGCGCCTGAGATTGATTACCACTTCCCAGTAAAGTTAATCAAGAATAACTTTTAACTACTGCCACGCAAATGGATTTTTTCAAAGGTTTGTTAATGAAATTGAAATGTCTGCATTTACTTTTTTAAGATTCTCTGAGAGCTGTCGCTAATGAATTAAACATGAAATATGAAGTAGAGTGCGGGATGCCGTTCTTTCGGAATTTTCCGGACAAAACCGGGATTTTCGCTCAGTATCCGGAATGAAGGGGAACATAACTCCCTGATCTCCCAAATAAAATAAAGCAGTACTTTCCTACAAAATATTCTTATTAACAATGTCGAAATTATTTGCTTGGATAGAAGTAACGTTTATAATTGATATTTTAAGCAAAAATGTTTTGTTACTTTTTAAAAATATTAACGGGACAAAATTGTATCGCATGAAGTAGGTAGGGAACCCTTCTGATTTTTTTTCAACCGAAAAGAAGGCGGTTCTGAATTCGAAACTCATTTTAAAGATCTGTGACTTTCAGATTCAGTTTCTACTTGGGGTTTCTAAACCTCCTTTGAGGACAAACGAACCCGGTAATGCTAATAGAAACTATAAGACGTCTTCCTCATAGCGCTCCAGTGAGTTTGTCAGGCTTCCCAAGTTCAGGTATTAAAATGTGAAGGTAGGTATCTTCCACGTCTGGCCTCCACACCTTTCTATAAATGACTTTGACGGTAAGCTGAGAAAATATTCGTAGAAATAATAATTTCGTTTACATCTAAATTAATAAAAACCTTTCAGTTACCAAAGGTAGATTATTTAGTAACTTTGATGTTACTTTAACCAAATATGTTTAAACCTATGTCAATATTACAAAATCGCTTAAGGCAATTGATGTGAGAATAAAGAAAGAAACATGTTGTGTTATTTTTTTTTATTTGTGTATCAGGATTCAGATTAATTAAAAATCTTATTAAACAGGCATTATGAAGAAATACTGCGAAGTAGTTCGATATTTGTCTTGCTTTTTAGTTACCCAAAATGACTATAAGATTACATGGTGAGTAGTAAAAGAAACCCATGCAAAATCCGTATGTATACAAGGATATACCATGCATATTTGAAAATACTTTATTTTTAGATTATCATGCCTTTTTTCCGGTTTTAATTTTGCTCTTATTGTTCGTTTTTGGTTGCAAATTTGTTAGGTCCCTGCAGAAGTCTTTAACTGACAGAAGAATATCATGCTTAATGACTTACCTAAGCGTTGATTACCTGCTTCAGCATTGGTTACAGAAAAAGCCACTATTTACTTTCTCAATATCAAAAGTATTATTGATTTGTTCGCGTCCTTATTCTTCAATGTCTTTGATAATGAACTCAAACTTCAACATTTCATCTTGTATGCTTCATATTAAAGCAGACACTGTAAAGTTTTATTAAATCCCATAAAATTATTGCAAAAGTAAAAATCAATACCTTATTACTACCTATAAACGCATCACTCTAGGTACCACTCTCAGAGTAGGTTGTTCCTGAACAAAATATATTATGTATGCCCCTTTTAGACCCACCCCGTTTTAAGTACTAACTTATAACAAGAAATCCTATTCAGAAAACAATGTAAAATATTTAAGAACATTTTATAAACTTCCAACTCATAAACTTTTATGTTTCAGCCCTTGTCGCCTTTTACTGAAACAATATTTAAACACTCCGACTCATTTTTAACCTTGGGACCTGTAGGCAAAACTGTTTTCTATAGATAGACGTAATCTAGGATCATTATCAGCTCAAAATATGTTCGTAGTGATATCAAATTTCCAGCCTCAAAACAGAATCCTTTTGTAAGCCGCCTCTAGCTCCTTTCATTATAGATTTGCCTCATGATTTGTTTGATCGTATTCGTAGCGATTTGCATCTTGGGTTTATATTTACAAGGTTTATTTTTGTCCGCAGCCACGGGGAAGACTTGATCGTGACGCCCTTCGCGCAGGTCCTGGCGAGCCTGCGCAGTGTTCGCAACAACTTCTTATGCCTCACCAACGTGCCCGTCTCCAAGTAAGTCTTTCTTTTGTTTCTGTTCACGCCTCCACTTGACACGACGGAATAATATCTCGAGATCCTTCACTCAAAGAACGAAGTAGATTTGTTAAAAAATGTAAAGCCACATGTTCTTTTATATTACTGTAAGTACCAGGAGGTTTTACAGATAGAAACATGAAAAGCTGAACAAACGCTGTTACCTTTCATAAAGCTTGAAGTGGTGAAAACACAAATATTTGCGTTAACGTTACAGACAGGCGCTCTATCTATATTCGTATAAAGTTGAGTTTGTCAAAACACAAACAAGTAACACTGTGACTAAATATTCATTAATTTCACAATAACGAATTAGTTTTGTTGTTGAGACGCGTTTCCGCTCCACAACAAATTACATGCTATTTAGATTACTGAAGCTAGAATTTCAGGATAATTAAAGTTTGATATCACATGTCGTAGCGGGCTTTCAGCCAGCCTACGTGCATTTGTTGTAAATTGGATGTTCTACCTGTATCGCAGGAAAAGCTGCCATATTCCTTAATTAAATGCTACACACTGGGAAACATCAATTATTTTGTACGTACATTTGACGGGGTTTTTTTTAACAAAAAATTACCTAAAAGTTTTTATCTTATTGTCCGTATGGTTTTTGTGACCACTATAGCAGGATATACGAATATAATTTTCCTTTTGATACGCATTAATTATTTGAGTTTGCCGCTGTGAAGTTTAATTGCGAGTTACAGGAAAACCAAAATATTTAAAAAAAAATTTTTTGTTTATGCGAAACCCGATACACCTTTGTAGTATTATTGTGTAGTAGGTATCTATATATATAAAAGGAGAACTGACTGACTGATATATCAACGTACAGCCGAAACTACTGGGGCTAGGAATGTGAAATTTTGCACACGGCTTCCTATTATAATGTAGGGGAGCACTAAGAAGGGGTTTTTGGAAATTTTGCCTTTAAGGGGGTGAAAAGGGTGAATTAGGAAAGTACGTAACCCACGCGGATGAAGTCGCGGGAAAAGTGCTAGTTATAAATATATGTACAAAATTTCAAAACTGTATCATGAAAAATCATAAAGTTATAAGCTTGTTTTTTTTCATTACTTTCACTTACTAAGTATATTTTTACAAAAACAAAAAAAAAACATTAAAAAATATAAAAAATAGTGGTGCACCGGTATCGGGAACAGGGTCCTGAGCTTGTTATCGTTACCTGGTTGACCATTCAAAAATAAGATAATTCCGCGCCTCCTGTGTCGTACAGTTGATACATGACACGTGATGATAGTTTGGCAATGGGTACCTAACCGTACAGCGATCGTATTGTAATTAACTGGTGATAAAATGTAATTAAAATATTTTTGAAACAAAATATAGGTAACATGGTGTAAAAATTATTGGAATCGATTCAGTTACTGATTCTGAACAAACTATATTTCGCATAAACTAATGTTGTATATAATAGTACGTAGGACTTTGCCCTACTTACATCGTGCGATATCTATCCAGCTATCTGCCTTATGCGATTGTATCAATAAACAGTCGACGCGTAAGCTTCTTTTTATGTATCTTTTTTTTTTTTTTTTTTTTTTATCGTGGTAAAATCATCAAATGAGTCCTCCCACCCAGGGCAGGGCGGGAGGGACTGTCAGACTTGTACTGACTAAAATCCACGGTGTCCTTCACGAGCCCTTTACGTACCGGGGTTACGGTGATGGGTAAGTCCCGCGACCCCGGCAGGCTCTGGCCCTCTACAGGCCCCGTCAATTTGCTGACACTCTTTGAGGCGCGCGTGGAACACAACGCGCAACGGGCATGGTCCATGGTCGGGCAGCAAGTCGCCCATTACTCGCTGCCCGCATGCCCGCGCCTACGGTGGCCGGAGATCGTCCTGTGACGTCCGACGCCGTGGGCGTCTACCACTGCGGCTGGGATGGAGGGAGGACGCTGTCCTCTCCCTCAGGCGGCCCGCCTCCTCCTTCACGAGCATGACTGCTTCGCAGAAGGAGGCGACCGCTTCCCACTCCGTCTCGCCCCGCAGCATGGCCTCGACCAATGCCGGGCGCGAGAGGTCTCCGCCTATCGCCGTCGTGAGGACACGGCGGTGCTCTGCCCAAGCGGGGCAGTCCTGCACCGTATGCTCCAACGTGTCCTTTTTATGTATCTTGCATATTTTTACCAGTTTTTCTTTTATTTCTTTTGGAATAACTCGCTATCCTACATATACATACATGTAAACACAGGGTGTGTTTAAAGTCTTTACAAAGCTTATTGTTAATCTCATCTTTGGTAAACATTTCTTTGAAACATTGTTTAATCGTATACATTTATGTTTGTATATACGCTTTATATATTATTATACCCTTAAACCAACCTTTGGTTTACTTACTTAAATATTTTTTGAATCAATGTAGGTATATTTATTAGTAAGAACATGAAAATTACAAGGAATAAAAATAATATAATAGAAGACAGGTTGACATTTCATCTTAATACTTTACTTAAATAGGTATTTTTTTATTGCACGATGATCAAAAGCAGAATAAGCCTTTTCCAACTATGTTGGGCAAAGCTTCCAGTATAACACCACCAATATCAGTATTTTACGTAGAGTGACTGTCCAATGTCCATCTGTCCTCCACATCCCTGTAACTGGATATCATAAAACCGCTTTGTAAGACTGGTGGTCATACTTTCTAGATTCCTACTGAATAATTTTCAGAAGGTTTAAGTTACTATAAAAGAGTCACTTTGTCTAACTAATATACCTACTGTTCTTCTATTTCATTCTTCATAATTTGCGTATACAGTGGATTCACCACTTATTGAATGAATAGAATGTATTCGTAATCCTTTTATTCCAGTAATTTGTTACACCAAATTTATGGTTTATTAGTATTGTTTATTTTATGATTCACTTTTGATCAACCAAATTTACCACTATCGTTAACTCGATAGTGGTAAAGTTACTCATGAAAAACAATACAAATTGTTAATGACTACATGAATTATTTTTATGAAAAGGTTTTCTTTTAATAGAATATACTTTATTGTTCACCAAAATTAATATTAATTGTTCACACAAGTTAAGCTAAAATCCTATTTAAACTTTCATTCATTTTTCATACCATTGTTAATCTACTTTATACCGTTCTTTGTCAATGATTATGTATGAACGTGAAAAGAGGCGCCTAATAATTAAAAACAGATAGGCATATCGGCTTAGGCTCTTACCGCCTTACCACAAAAAGATAAACACCCGTTGAACGCTTGTCTATAAAAAGTGTCATTGCAAAACGACCTTTATATCAACGTGAAATGTCGTTTTGACGTTGAAAGTTTTTTTAGACAAGTTTTCATTATAATTTCAAAATAATATTTCGTACAAATGAATTAAGGTAGTACGTAGTATATTGTTGTTTGTACGTCGAATTCACCTGGGATATACCCTAAGCGTGCGTTTCGCCCGTCATACGCACCGTATCTAAAAGGCCTACGTGCTTATAATTGGCTATTTGACTGAAAAATTCTAATTAGTCCCTCAGTTAGATTATCAAAAAATATTCGACCCGTATTCTTTCTTTTGTTACGTAAACCAAAAATGACGGAACTATGACGCTTTCAAAATTGGCAATACGTCACAATTTAGTACAATTTCTATTGAATTCTGACGTCACCAGCCCCCACTCTCGAGTTTTGTTGCTTTTATCTTGGTGAATATTAATTGATTTTACAAAAGAAAAAATACGTGTGCTTTATTTTTCAAAACTCTAATTAGATTTGTAATTTATTGATACTGTCAAATAGCCAATTACAACAACATCAGAAGGTACGCCTTGCATGGAGACTGCGAAAAAAGGTGAAGTGAGAGTAGGTACATCACCCACAAGGCTACGGAATTACCTATCCTATTTCCTACTATAATGTTATAAATCTGAAAGTTTTAAGGTTTCATACTCAATCAAGCGAAAACGGCTAGACCGAATTTGATGAAAGGCACACACATAGTTCATAACCTTTTTTTATTTTATTATTCCACCCCTTTTTTTTACGTGGTGAAATCATCACATGAGTCCTCCCACACCGGGCAGAGCGGGAGGGACTGTCAGACTCGTATTGACTAAAATCCACGGTGTCCTTCAATGGCCCTTTACGTACCGGGGTCACGGTAATTCGTGAGTCCCGCGACCATAGTTCATAACCTAAGTTAATAGATAGGATAACTTTTATCCCGATATAACATTCCCGTAGGATAACTTTCGACTACCCCTGAGGAGGATCCGCGGTTAAAAGCTAGTATATTAACCCTACACTCGCGAGCAAAATTATGCAATCACTTGGAATTGATCCGGGATGCTTACGCCATTATTTAAGATAATGGTGAATGAATTTGGTATCGATTTAACGTCAGATAAACCCTTAAAATCGCACCTACCATTTTTATTATTCTTAACTAGTAATTAAGTACTTAAGATCGCGCGGAATCGAATTAAGTGATTCCATACGTTTGCCTGCGAGTGTAGTAGCGTCATCTACTTGCTTGATCGTATAACCTGTTTTAACAATGGAAATTCAGTTACGAGATTATCACAAAAGATCAACCGTTCACGAGTTTGCATTTATCATAAATATCCGTGTAAGTAGTAAGCCTCGAGTTCGTCATCGATGTTGATATTATGCGCGTGAGCACATCCAAGGTCTTCCTACTGCGATGTGTGAAACGGGTGGATGCGCTGAGTAACTTTTGTTTTATTTTTTATAAAAAAAAAACGTTTTCCCGCACTACAACTTTTCTTTCTTTCTTTTTTTTAACAAATATTAAAAAAAAAACCAAAGAACAATGGATGTACTATGTAAGTAATGATATACATATCTAGAAAAGAAGTTACTGCTGAGTTGATGAATGATAAAGAAGCCATTCCTTGCCGACCCAAATGACAGGAAAATGATGATGATATATTATAATATTCGAAACACAGTACCGTAATAAAGTGTTGTAATAATAATCATTAAGTACATACTACCTGTTGTAAATTAACTGATAAGTTTAGCTTATCGCGCCACTCGAAGTGTGATTAAAAGCTTTTGGTTGAGGTAGATAGTGTCATGATGTGGGAAAAACGCAGTTGTTGTAAACAAGAGTCGTTGCAAGAGGGTGTGACATCTAAAACATGAACCAATTGGAAGTATTTCGTATTTCGTATATTGTTTGCAACAAGCATGCTGACATTGACAGCATCAATAAATTGCAAATGTACTTAGTACTTCAGTAAGAGTTTTGATAAATAATGAATACGTACTTTTTCCTTTGTTCAATTAATGCATTTTTACTAAGATACAATGCATCAAAATTCGAGAGTGAGGACTCTTGAAGTATTGGCAATTTTTAAAGTGTCGTATCTTCGTCAATTTTAACAAACGAAAAAATACGTGTCAAATATTTTTTTTATAATCTAACTGACGTACTAATTAGATTTTTCAGTCAAATACCTTATACAAAACCCGGCTTTGGCGTGACAATCCTCGCTCATTTTCCCATTTATAATGTAAAATCAATTGTTAAGGTTGTTTTACTTGTGGCTCAACAATGTACAAGTCAATTGTCATTCTTGAGTCAGTGGTCGAGAATCAAGAATTTCTTGACTACGGCAAAATCGTGCGGTAGACGTTTCTAATTACTCATCCTTATACATAGTACCGCAAAATTAACGTCAAGCGGCTTCTCCATTTTATATTGATTCCGATGACGTAGGCAATGACGTCGTTGTGTCGTCGCGATATGACAAGACCAGCTGCTAGGCGCTCGGCCGAGCTCGGCCACGCTCGGCTGGCACGCGACTGCCGAATCAGGTGCTGCACGGGTTGACGTCCTCGACTCGTCACTCACGCGGCGTGCCCCACACATGACTAGCTTCATGATAAATCAATGTTTATTAAACATTAAATAAAACAACAGCATCCGTTTTAAAATAAGCAATCAATATTATTCACCAATAGATATCGCAATTAGATTCTAGATCAACTAAATTCTTAAGAATTGCTTTGCAAGAAAATTAACCGTAGAAAGGTTACGCCTGACGTCACAGAATACAGAACCCTTAACCTTTACAAATCAATAACTCATATAAAAGAGAGTTCCGAGTGAAATTAAACACAATTTGTCGTCTACTCTTAAGCATTTATTGTCTTTGTTATTTTCATTTGACGGCGTTAATTTGTGATAACAAAAGATAAATCGATTTTACTGTAACAAATTCAGCAGAACTTGGTAACTCAACGTGGTACGTATTTTCCTTGAAATAGTTATCGGAAAATGAAGCTTTAGATGAAATTCTAACTGGAAGCCGTTATATTAATCTATTCTCTCTAAAAGCGTATTCACAGGCATTCCAATAACACTGGCATAGCATCCAGTCTTTCGTATTTAATTATTCAAACAAATTAATCTGCCAAAGGCAAACTA
Organism: Agrotis puta; assembly: GCA_943136025.2. Classification (NCBI taxonomy): domain Eukaryota; kingdom Metazoa; phylum Arthropoda; class Insecta; order Lepidoptera; family Noctuidae; genus Agrotis; species Agrotis puta. The sequence goes on from OW964168.2 coordinate 6,873,997, forward strand.
TAATTTACATATTGGCCTTAATAACAGGCATGTCAAATAAAATTGTTTATTCAAAACCATCGTTCGTATAGTGGACACAATAATGGAAAATGATTTTGAGAATACACAGCCGAACTCATCAGTATTATTAATACAACAAATATTTACTCCAGGATGTCCTTGCACATTACATGAATTAAATGGTCAACATCGTATCTAAGAGCCAATTAATGTGATGGACGGCACATCATGTTGAATTAGTTCTAGCGCCCATTTACTGTAATTACGAGCCTCTGTAATAAGAGCTTGTGGAAATAAATGCTGTATAGCTAGTATTCCATTCGTTATTTTATCTTGGTTTTCTGTTTACTGCCTTTTGAAATACTTACTATTAAAACTATATTATGTGTACCTATTTCTATAGCTGATTTTCTACTTGTCTACTTGTATAAACGAAATAAACAGTTGTATATCCCATCTGTCGTATATCGGGCCTTGACATGACCTCCCCACAGCTATCTCACACATGTCTCGATTCTAAATTTAGATTACAACCATCGTAGACCAAACAACACTAAACGCTTTGCTTTTTCTAATTATAGTCTGTTATTGTGTTAATCTGTTTACGATCTCCAATGGTTTTACAACTGTACCAGGGTTGCTACAACGCCCATTTCAATCTCCCCTCATTCATTTTGGAGTTACTATAAAGTTTTAACTGTTGTTTTATTCGTTTGAGCAGAGTAACGATCCTATTTAAATATTTGTGTTTATATAGTTTTTACTAGCGACCCTTTTCTGATCCGCATAGCGCTACCTATCAGAATCAACCTACACATTCACAAAATAATCATTGAATTTGGTTTTGTGGTTTCCGAGAATAGCATGTACGAATATCTGGCACAAAATGTAAGATTACTGTTTTTAAAATTCATTATCAATAGTCAAATTACAATTTGATTATTGATTTTTGGTTTTTGCAATAATTTCGTATAGTAACATCTGAAAATGCCAACCTTGTTGTTATCATCAAGAGTTATCAACAAACCAGATGTATCGTAATCTAACAGTAGTAATAACAACAACACATTTGATCTGAGGAATTTGAACTTGTTATGTAGCGCTATCAGAAGAATTGACACGACAGCGGTCAAAGGTATTGACAAAATAAAACAAATCTACCTTATCTAAGTATTACTTAGAAAACAATATAATCAGCTGAATTTAGTTAAAACCAGTTTATAGTAGATATTTTAGCACATCTTATGCTCGTGCAACTTCACTTACTATAAAACATGAATAAGCTTTCAAAGGAATTGCACTTCAATGCCAGATTTCAATACGATTTTAATATCATTCAAGAATTTAAAATCATTAGTTAGTGAGCTCAATAGCATCTTTTGAGAATACCCAGGAAATACTTCAGCTAAGTTTATAAGATATTTACCATGATTATTTTAAATAATGATTTGTCTCACATTCTCGGGTAAAAAATAATGGTGTTGAACTCAGGAAAACCTTCAATAATGTCAATAATGTAAGTTTTTAAAAGGACACGGACAGTCACACTATCATGGGAAATAAAAACAGTATATTTACCATGTTTATTATTTAATTTGAGTTTCCGAGTTCCGATCCATTGATAGTTTAGAGACCAGCTCTCATTGTTATATCTGTTTAACATACATCTTTAAAGGTTTTCCTGATTTTGAGCGTAAATATTGTAATGAAGTCATTAGTCAGATAAATATTTTTTAATTCACTTGAACTTCTTAAGACACCCTCGTCTCTGACAGACGTAGATATGTATGTGTACGTCTGTATGTCTTCATGTATTATAAATTGGTTTCGGTAGGGTGGGATAGGGACATAATACCTTAGATGTAACTTGTATTTATACATATACAAGCTCGCGGGATAGTATGACAACGCATAACTAAACAACGAAAAAATCAAAATTAATTTTTCATAATAACAAGATATTTATTTTATACTAGCTGTTCCCTTCCACGCTTCACTGTGGCACAAAAAAAAAATTTTTCGCGGTCGCGGATATGTGACTGATGTAAAAATTAGATAAAAACAATCCTTGATGCGGATTATATATCATGCAAAATTTCAGCTCAATCGGTGCAGAACCTTTTGAGTTTTTGAAGCAAACCAACATAACATTTAGATATTGCAGTTAAAAAAAACATACACACACTCACTAAGCGGATAGGTGGTGTACAGGGCATGCTCCCGGTGATCCTTTGAAAAAGAACCAGGAATTTCCGCGTCTCTCAATTTAGAAACGGTAGCATACTTTAGTAGTTTAGGGATCGCCCTATCTCATGCAAAAGCGACCTGAGTCCCAACACAGTAGGAACCCGGACTGTTGAATGTTTGATTATGTTGATTTATAGTATTTATAGTGCAACATTGTAATGTTATGTTGTTCTCGTTTCAGATCACGAAGGTCATCGGGCGCGGCAACTGCTGTTACTCCACAACCCAAGAATTTAAACCCAGGAGGTAAGATTTATTTCCTAATAACTCATTTTTATTGCGCACCGTTTACAGAGGATACACAAAAACAAGCTTATGGCGGGCTGTCTTACGTAAATTATTTTATGTTCCTATTAACCTTTTACATAACGAACAATTTATTATATAATTCTGCTGTTTCGAAATCGGTGGCATTGGTTACCACCAATTGTAATTTGAAACTGGTCAATAACAAAAGATAACCTAGACAAACCCTGTTCAACAGTCCTATATTACACAACCTTTTAATTTATTAGTAAAAGCCACGTGTAGCAATTAAAGTAATTGACACTAAATCTGCGGTAGATGTAACGTGATTAAATATGTAAGTAATAAATAACGTTAGATCACTTTAATAAAAAATGTAGGTATAGAATAAAGCTAGGACTGATTTATACAATTTTCCTCGCAGACAATCCTTGTCAAGGGGAGGATGGATACCAACATTAGTTTTAGTTTGTAGATAGAACTAAGAGCTAAGCATTTTGATGGAGGACCCTCTCTACCCTTTTGGAGTACGAGAAAGCGATTTGCCAAGTCTCCGCTTTAGGAAAACTCATTTAAAGGGACAAACGGCCTGCCGTCCGTCTTCTGAGCACTTAATAATACAAACACAGAAGTTGTTCTCAGAAACTGTCGTTACAAAATATGGAGTATACACCTACTATTTTACCATTTTATAAAATACCAATGAAAATGGAGACTTACATATTTTATAAGATCAACAGTGAACTTAGAACAGTTCAACAGTAATGTTAGAACACAATTAGTTTTATTTAGCAGTTTAAGTGATTTGAACTCTAATAATGCATTCTAACATTTAACTACAAAGAAAATTTAAAGTTATTCTTAGCTGCGTAGGTTCCGGGCACGCCGCAATTGCGGCGGTAAGACCCCTCTTTGAGGAGTGGCTGGATAGGCGTCACGGCGTCCTGACCTACCGCATGACGCAGGTCCTCACCGGACACGGAAGTTTCGGGAGGTTCCTGTGTCTGATAGGGAGGGAAGAAACGCCTGGGTGTCACCACTGCGAGGATCGTCCGGAGGACACGGTGGAGCATACGGTGCAGGACTGCCCCGCTTGGGCAGAGCACCGCCGTGTCCTCACGACGGCGATAGGCGGAGACCTCTCGCGCCCGGCATTGGTCGAGGCCATGCTGCGGGGCGAGACGGAGTGGGAAGCGGTCGCCTCCTTCTGCGAAGCAGTCATGCTCGTGAAGGAGGAGGCGGGCCGCCTGAGGGAGAGGACAGCGTCCTCCCTCCACCCCAGCCGCAGTGGTAGACGCCCACGGCGTCGGACGTCGCAAGACGATCTCCGGCCACCGTAGGCGCGGGCATGCGGGCAGCGAGTAATGGGCGACTCGCTGTCCGACCATGGACCATGCCCGGGTCGACGGCGCGTTGTGTTCCACGCGCGCCTCAAAGAGTGTCAGCATAGTGACGGGGCCTGTAGAGGGCCAAAGCCTGCCGGGGTCGCGGGACCAAGGGATTACCGTGACCCCGGTACGTAAAGGGCTAGTGAAGGACACCGTGGATTTTAGTCAGTACAAGTCTGACAGTCCCTCCCGCCCTGCCCTGGGTGGGAGGACTCATTTGATGATTTTACCACGATAAAAAAAAAAAAAAAAAAAAAAAAAGCTGCGTAGGTTCGATGCTAATAACCTGCACTTGAGTGATTATAGTTGGAAATTCTATAAGTGAAACGCTTAATTAATTGTTGTCAGAACTAGAGAACTTTTGCTATTTTCAAGAGAAAATCACTTAATATCTGTGCATGAGTAACAAAGCAATGACGACTTTGCGAGGTATAGGTATTATTAAAATATGATGTTCAATTAAGGTGAAGTCAAGAGAGATTTTGGTAGACGTTTTAGAGTTATTCTCATCGTAGGTACTTATCAACGGTCGCGGGACTGAACGAATTACCGTAACCCCGTAATGTAAAGGGCTATTGAAGGCCACCGTGGATTTTAGTCAGTACGAGTCTGAGAGTCCCTCCCGCTCTGCCCTGGGTGGGAGGACTCATTTGATGATTTTACCACGATAAAAAAGGTGTAATCAAAGGCGTAATTTTACAGATAAAGAAATAAATATCCCAATCATATTACAAATCGGAAGACCGCTTTCGAAGCTAATGCGCAGTTTTATAATTTGACAGGAATATGATAGCAACACGTCAAACACAGGGGACTCGTTTATATCGCGTGTCGTGGCTGTCAGCAATATTACGTTGTATAAAAATGTAAAATTGTGTACAATCTCATTATATCGGTCCCCTGTGTTTTTGGGGCTTACCGTGTATTTAAGGCTGTAGAATACGACTTTATTGCGTTTTAATATAATCTGTGCCTGCCTTCATTGTATATTTACTAAGAATGTATGTAGGAATAATGTTATTTGTTGGAAAAGTTTTGAAACCAACTTATATCAATAACAGATGCTACATTTCACACAAAAGTCAATCAATGGTGGTTTCCTTTGGAAAAACACTGAACACGTAACTATCGAAAATGGAAAGCGTCATTTGATAAAAAAATCACCCTATGTCTACGATTCTACGTAGGCATGACATACTATCTGTTTACCGCGATATCATGTTATTAGCCTTCATAAAACACATACCCACAATCTTGTACATTAATTGCCTTTACATGAAGAGCTAATCCGAAGTTTTCCATTCTTTTCTAACATTTATTTAACAATTGTGGAAAAGTTCGTTATGTCTACAAGTCGTCGCACAGAATTACATTTTCAAGTAATAGCTTTCAAAATGTTAAATAGAAATACCATGATTGAATTCGTCGAATGGAGATGCGTTGTGACCGCGAGTGTAGCGAAAACAGAGTGGTTGGATCAATATTGAATGAAATGAATGCGATAGACCACTCAATGCTTTGCTGCTAAATAGAGACGAGACGAGAATAGTAATAGAGTACATTTTATTATGCCTTAGGTGTGGCTCTTAAAACCTTCTTTTCGCGGTGCTTTAATTTACTTTGCGGAAATACTCAATGTAGAAAGCAAGATTTTGAACCGTGGCGCAAATAAATAAAGCCAAAATAGTTTTATGTTTATGTAAGCAACGACTTCGTTTCAAAACCAATAACAACTACTTACATATTTCTCAGAAAAAGGACTGCAGAACAAACGAAAACAAATCGTTAATCAAGCTATACGGTCGAGTGATTGGCACTTGTAAAAACAAAATAACTAATTTTCCTAAGTAGATTTCGGGCGAAACGGAAAAACAGAACACTTTCTTTCATATCCGGTCCGACAGGGAAACGCCCCCATAAACAATGCGTAGCTAGGAGCTACAGATAGCTATATCTGAGAGTAAACAAACGGCGCAGATATTACACATGCTTTGTTTACAATTTTATCAGCAACGTGATTAATTCCTCGATGCGATGCGAGAAGAGATTACGAAGAACATTATGTCACAAGGTAAACATACCTGTCAAATTCTCAGTAATATTCGTACGGGGAAAAGATTTATAATCTTATGCTCTAAATATAATCATAGTCATCCATACGTAATGATTTGATTGGAAAATACATTCTGAGATTTTAATGACGCAAAACTTTCTTCGGATGTTTTACCTGTTAGTATTTACAGTTATTTATTATGTACCTCGTAGCAGGATCCAAAATTAGTCCTTCGTGATTGGATTGTACGTCGCCTTTAGCAGAAGCCAAATACGATAATCCCCTTAATTTACTTTTCCCTTCTTTAATATAAATATGAAAAACTTATAGATACTCGCATATGTCCATGAGTTCCGTCAGGAATTTCACGTCAATATGATTGCATGAATCTCAAATGTTATGTATACTTTTCCTCATATATTTCCCGGTGTAGATTATAACTGTTTATTTACACGGATTGGTCACGCAAAATTCGCATTTTCTAAGAAATGCCTCTTAGTCTCACGGTCTGAATCATGTCAACAAGCAATCCTTTATTATTAATCTGATAACTGTAAAACACACCAGACAGCTTCCTCCTTTAAAATATGATTGGCACATTTATCGATAAATGTTAAAAATAAGATAGGTAGTAAACATACAGTTGGCACATAAACCTAGATGATTTGAGCAAAGCCCCGGGTGAAGCTTTGCCGGATTTAGTTAAGACAAAGTTCACACAACCCAGTCACTAGTGAACGTGTTAAAACGATTTGATTGCGGTTTTCATTCCAATATAGTCATCTTTTAGATGTATAGACTGAAATCATTATGCTATTGGGCGACTTTATACGTCTAAGGCCAAGAAAAGTACAGTCACGAGCAATAACATGTATACACTTAACAAAATTCAAACGCAATTAACTCGTAAAAAATTCTGGTTTCCACTTTGAAACAAGACCTATTTCGTAATAGTATGGCTTCCAAAATAGAAGTCTAATGAATAAGCAAAAGTTTAATCAATATGGTAGCAGATCATCGCTTTTGAATACTGCTTAGTGTATACATACTATTGCTCGTGACTGTACACTAACTAACTATATTACACTACATATATTAACTAATTATACTAAATATATTTTTATGTGACCTAAGCTTATACTATCATAATTTTGTCACATGTAAGCAAATGTCTGATTTATATAAAATTATGAGTTTGTATGATCGTCACGTCTTTCTCTGCTCGGTGGCACGGGTTTAGTGCTCATTCGTGCCTTTCATATGAACGGGAACGGGTTTAATTCGGTAACAAAAAGCTAAAGATAATATTTTTACCCTCCTCTTGTAATTTATCTGTATTCTCATAACGTTAATACAGGATACAATAAACTTCTTTATCAATTCCATGGAACATCCTTAATGATAATACCAGTCTAAATCCCTTTATTTGAAATTAATAAGAAAAATGGAACATTCAAAGTACAGCTGGTACGCGGCAATCAATGCACAGTGCACATCGAATATTAGCAAAAAATCGAGTAAATGTCGCCACCGTATTGTGACAATTTCTGAAACATAATGAGTCATATTCTCATATTAATGTCCTATTATTGGTACCAGTATTTAGGCACTATTTAAATAGGTAAGAACTGTGGACTTATCAATGCCCTTGTCCTGTGGCTTTATGACACATCGCACTTAAGTATATAAAGCTCCTGTTGTTGGCCTTTGCAGTCATTACTCCTTAAACCTTTTATGTCCACAAACGTTTGTATCAAACTCTCCACAAAGTTATAAACAACAAGATTGTTTTTTGTCAGTTGCCTTTTTCGATTGGAAAATGACCGCTGATCGTGATAAGACAATTGTCACCTTCGACATCGTTGCCACTTTGTTGAAGGCGACGAGATTTCTGCTACAGTGTTTCGGCAACCATCACTTTGGATTCATAATGTGTATGTTTGTGTTCATATTTAGACCCTACAGTGTTTCAAACAACTACCATAGATATTACTTCAAAAAGTATTCTCTTTTGAAGTCGTAATGTGATCAGAAGCACTTTGACTATAGCAATGTGACTTCAAAATCTGTGATAAATTTACTAATTGTTTTGTGTCTCTGTGATAATAATTAGTTATTGTACTTGTGGTTGGAGCTTTATGCCGAATGTGAGTAGTTACAAATTAAATTCAATGCTAATTAAGCGTTTTCACCACAAAGGAAAATTCTCATAACCGCATCCCTGGGAAATCCTTTAAACCGACCTAGAATAAAATATGATTAACAGTTTTGAGTAGTCATATTGAAAGTGTCGGTAAATGACGTACAAGCTTGTATTTCGTCACCGTGTAATGAGCAGGTCCCATTGTGTCGTCATTTAACATGTCGTAATAAGTTGAACGTAAGTTCTTGCCGCAAAGAGGTGTGTCATAAACATCACACCATGAATTGCAAATATAATATAAAACTTGACATTGCTCATAAAGTTCAAAGAACAGAAGTAAACCACAAAATATAAGCATAGTCATGAGTCCCATGAATTGTAATTTGAGAGCACGTCCGTGTATGCCCATCAGTATAATAACAAAATGTTCTCAAAGCTCTCACAATTTATAAATGAGTGAAACGTGCCGCTTCTATTTGGAGCGTGACAGGTACTAATGAGTGCCAATGTTGGCCCCGTCATGAATTGGATTCAGGACGCACGTTGTCACTCGCCGCTCACAGCTTCCAGGAAAAACGTCCGATGTAGGCCACTGTCGCTGTAACCGCGACTGATCAAGACACGGACGAGACACATCCCTTACATTGTAGCGATTATTTTCATGTCCTTCCACTCATGACAATTTTATACTTGACAGTAGACAATCGTCATGACAAAGTGCAATAGCATGATAAAGACCAACGGCCACGCGTTCATAATACGACCAATCGATTTTTATAAATCGATTATACCGATACCATTGTATACGGGTTAGCACTTAAAGGGAAAGTTACATTGTTTGAATATCTCGTCCGGGCTGTAAATAGATGCCGATCATTTCAATCAAGCCGTGACCAATAACGCGGAAACTATTTTATTTTTGTAACTATGTCAAACCAGTCAGATTTTTTTGCCGAGTTTGTTTGAGCTCTGATCCTATTTCCATTGACTTCCAATAAATAAACTATTTTCGTATTTCCAGCTAGAGGTATGGCATTCAACAATCGAACTTTATTGTTTTCAAACGTTCACTTCTGACACCTATTTTGTGTGGAACAACCTACCCCATTTCTCTTTTAGTATTATTTCAATTCTGCCAGAGTAATATGAAACCTCGAATCATGAATAAATATTTTGAAAAGTCCTTGTAATATGCAAAGTAATGTAAACATATCTTTTCATTTGTGATTATCTTCTAAACGCTTAAGTTCTTTGACGAAGTGCTGGTTAATTTAGTATGCTCTAGTTTCCTCACTGGAGGCCGTAACCATGAGCTATATCACTTCGTGCGATACTTCACATTATTCATCATGTTGCCATTTGTAAAGAAAATATTTTTTGTTAGTTAAATATTTGTCATGTTGTAACAGTACGAGTAGCAGCTCGTCGCTGAGACTGCCATGCTTATTGTCAAACAAAAATGTGTCGTCGCCGCCATTTGCTAAAATTTATCAAGGTTTTTACTGATTAAGAACTGAAGATTAGTCTTCTTATTGTGTTATTACTTCATTATTTTCTTGCTTTTCTCCGGAGACAGAAGAAAAGACACTTTGTTTTGGTGACAAAAACAACAAAGAGAAATTCGTGATTGTTTGTAGTTAATCTTAATTGTGATCTATATAGTACATTATCATACCCTAGAGGTCGCGGACAAAGAAGCCTGTCGCTCCTACTCATGAACGAAAAGAAAAGGTTATCAACCTTATGTTAGGTACTTTAGTTCAGAGGTCAATGCTTTCGATTCACCTTTTAATCTCTCATCCTGCATGGCCTCGTACATAACAATTTGTGGTAAAGTTCTTGTGTAATTCGTCTAAGCCCGGTTCACTGCGGCAGCCAAGTAACGACTCCGTGTAATAAACCTACAGTATCTTACGGTTCTTAAGCAACCCTTAATAAACATCCTAAACAAACCCGCAGGAAAAGTATTTCTTCGTTGGTGGTATTTTAGTTTAGAAGTTTATTTCAGTAGGTATATTTGGTATCTGTGGTTTCCGGATTTGCACCTAATATAAAACAAAAAAAAAATATCTCGACCCCTTATTTATATATTGATAACACCGATATTGTAAACAATAGTTATCTGTGCAGAAATCCCGAATAGATAGTGTGAATGTAGTTCAAAGGTTATGTTATACATATAGCTATTACGTGGCCCACTGAAACATTTTGAAATCATTTGGACGAAATGGACCTTATTTATGGTTATACAGAAATATAAATTATTCCATCCAATAGATTGTTAAATGAGCTATTTAGGAAGCTTTATTGTCCTGTTTACCTGGATACAGGAAAATAACTCCATTATCCCGACTGTATAAAAAGTACATACAATAAATTGTCACGAGCAATGGAAATTATCCATTAGGAATAAATTTTACACAGATTTTTCCATTAATTAATTATTATTTTATAACTAAAGCAATATTAATGGAATCTAAGCAATTAACGACAGATCTGTGATTCTAAAAAGCGATTGTTACTCATCGGAAGAATTTAAAAAATCTTTCTTGGAATATCAGCGCTACCCAGTAACGTCATCGATCAGAAGGTCAAATATTTTTTTTTTATTCTTATATTCAGGGTCATCTTACTAGAAGAGAAAAAAACGAAATTCATTCCAATAATACAGGAATGATCAAGAATCCTGAACATTCTCTACTCGTTTTTGTTCGTCTGTCCGACTTCCTCTGGAATTACTAAAAGGCTAGTTTACTCTAAAAAAAAAAAACAATATTCCGAAAGATAGACAAAATTATCAAAAATTAAAATCACGAAACGTCACTCGGTCATCATAATAATTTTACAGGCGTTATGAGGTCACAGGCCCCCACTCCCGAATGTCGATGCGTTTTATCTTTGTCAATATTCATTGATTTAAAGAAACATAAAATACGTTTTCATTTTTCAATACCTACTCTAACTGATGGACTAAACAGATTTTTAATTTATTAATGCAGTAAACATCCCTATTGCATTATGATGCATTTCACTTATTTGAAAATAGTAGATAATTGAAAGGCTAAGTCTTCAGCTGACCTATGACGAATTTGATCGCGAACACGAGAACGGTAACATTAATCTACATATTCCCCGGATCCGGCTACCCCGGCTTACAGACTTATACCCACTATCAAAGTGTTTACATTCAATCAGGTCAAATAGATGTCGGACTCCAGAGTAGCTGTTGAGACACTTACATGTGACGTAAATAATCACACATAAACAGCGTGAAATTAATCTGAACACATCGAAATCTTCAGAAAAATACATAATAATTGTTGTTACGTAGAGTGTAGTGTACAAATCAAGCTATGTAAAACCAGTATATGCTGACCGTTCGTTGTACGGAATGATCGTATAAAGCTAGGCCAAGATAAACTTAAGGTAGCTTTATGTGTAGCCTACGACAGAAATTCTAGAACAGATTCGAATAAATGTTAACATAATGTTGTCACGGAGAACACTTTTATCATTGTCATTGACAGTGTAATCAAATTAATGGTATTATCAGACATACATAATACTTCCGAGATCACAGATTTTGTTTTCAGATTGATATAAAAGTATTTAACGATATAATTTAAGATTCAATAACATGATTTAAAGTTTCCGTCGACTGATAATATGTGTCGGTTGTACCTAACGTTTTTATTTACTGTAAGTAATTTGCTGACAGCGGTAAATCACCGCCACAGTATTGTCACATGCCTACGCAATAAGCTTTATCTTTTATACGTGAAAGTAAAAACTTTGTACCCCTTTCTTTAAAAATTCCGAGATTCTGTTTTTATGTTGATATCAAAGTATTTAACGATATCGTTTGAGATTCAAAAACATGATTTAACGTTTGAGTCCGATCATATCTGTCGGTTGTAACAATAACATTTTTACCGTAGATAATTAGTTTATAGCAGTAATTGTTCTAAAATAATTAGCAAATATATTTTATTCGTTTTAATTCAACGGTTAAAAGGTAATATAATAAGCGACAAAAACGAAATTTATCAAGAGAATAGTAAAAAGTTTAAAATTGCAGCACAATGGACATACGTCGCAGCTTTTTTTTTCGGTATTAGAGAAAAAAAAATATTTCAAAGCCATGGGTAAAAAACACATTCGATTAAGAGAAACTTTTTAATAGGATTTCATTCATAACTAATATTCGACCAAAATGTCGCTTAAGCCTATTTACATTTTAACCGTTGCGTCTATATGAACACGTGAAGCAAAACTTTATACCTCTTTTTCGGAAAATTACGTAATTATAGAGTATGAGAATTATTGGCGACATGCTAAATTAATTCTCCTTGTTCCAGACGAAGCCTACATGAAGCTAGCCTTAGAAACCGTTGAGGAGCTGGACTGGTGCTTGGACCAGCTCGAGACCATTCAAACACACCGCTCCGTATCCGATATGGCTTCACTCAAGGTTAGTACTACTACATATGCCATTACGGACATTGACAGTTGACTTTTCAACCTTATTACTTAGAATACAAGGGTGAAAAGTGATCAACTGCCGTTGTCACGTTAGTACATATGAAAGACACGTACGGAATCAACATGAGCTAAAACAGGTGATTGATCTCAATATTGATACGAGTGCGTCAGTGATACACAACAGTTAAAGAAAATATTTGCTTATGACTCTCTGTCAATCTCTGTCAATACTGAAATCAGCATGTAATCTCACCCGTTATACTTGTAATGAGTAAGAAACGAACGAACTTTGTCTCTGTTTATTGTGTATTTTTCAACAGACGCTTGGTTACGTAGCTAAATAAAATGGATGATTTGGAACAGAATGTAATTTTAATATATGTTTTAACTAAATTAAGCCGGCAATACACGGGCTGCTTGAAGCCGTCCACAACTCCATTTCTAAAAGCGCGTATTTTGCGTTGAAGCAATCAGTATCGACTGCTTCAAGCTGCGACTGTATTTCAAAGTACAGTTTTCTACGTACACACTTGTCACGGAACCAGGTCAAGCAGTCGCCACGCTTACAGTGACTATACTCGAGCAGTCCGTGTATGGGGAGCGTTACTTAGAACTGAAATGTCCACCTTATTAGCTACTTAATCGGCTACCAGGTAAACGACTTGACGCATGCGCATTTCACAACCAAAATTCAATTATATCAAATAATTAATGAGGTTTTCTTGTCATGATATCTATAACTACAAATAGAACTGCAAATAACAGGAGTTAAAATTGCGGCTTCTCTTTAAATATTAAAATGTAGATCAATGTAGATTGTAATCTATCTTCACGTATCTTATCTTAGATATTAATAGCATATAGGTTACTATTACAAAAGCAATTTACTAGGACAGCAGCCTAGAATTTTACTGAACTACGCGTTTGTAATATTATAATCAACAACGGTTATAAAACAGATAACGATTCCAATCACGATTCTTTATAAATCTGATAGTCTTTGCGAAACTAGAGTACATAATGTATCACACATTGTTAGGTATGTAGGTAATAGCCTTGGAATTTAAGAGACAATGTACTTTCATCAAACGCCTTATCATGATATATGGTGATAATTTCTCGAGAATTATTGCTACCGTTTATTTAGACAGGAAAATACCCGCATACTTGCCAAACCGTACTGGCTATTCTTATATTCTACAGAATATCATGCATCAGAACATAAAACAATTGTCTTTTGTTTCTATTTATAATAGACTACGCAGTATTTAAGAGGAAAACTCTAAACATTCTTAAAGCATTGGTCATTGAAAAGACTGAAACTGTAGGTACAAATTGTATGATGAAAATGTATATAAAAGTCCATTTAGAAAATGGATATCTTTCATCAACTTCTAAATAATTCTTTAAAGAATATTACAAAATAATATTGTAAGAAATATGTTGGAAAAAGTAACTCTGAGAAAAACAAATTCTTCTTTGTATCGATGCTTCATTACTTTGTCTAATAAAAGTTTTGAAGCACCAATAAAAGGTCATACAAATAAGACGAACATATTTACGATAATTACAAGTGTATTACTAAAATTGGCAAGCCCCACTCATGTACCTACATATATCATTACGACGATAAATCATAAACATTATGAATGGACCACGAGTGTGACGAGTGCATCTTAAACGTGATAATGGCAAGAATAACATAATCAGGGGCTAATCCAACGATGGAAACTTACTGATAGAATGGTTAGGAGGGATACTTGTGAATTAAACACATAGATTTTACAAATATTTATTGTCGAGATGTCATTTGTTGTAGTTTATCTCAGTGTGGCGTGTGTTTCGTGTAGAATATTTAGGCATTAAAGCATGCGTTGCGAATCTCATAGATTTTTTCAGGGAAAGAAAAGTTCGAACCGCGAGCGGTATTTGAACATATGACCTTCAGATTCAGTACATCCGATGCTTTTACTAACCGATTCATCGAGATTTTTACCTACTCGTGTCAAATTCTTCAATACATTCCTACCATCTTGCGGGGACATTCAGCGCTATCTATCCAGGTCAATTATACTACTGCAACCAACAATAGTGCCCATAATTTCACTTGAGTGCATGTTGGTAATTATCAAAAAATATTTGACACATATTTTTTCGCTTGTTACGTAAACCAAAATTGACGAAGATACGACACTTTTACAATTACCAATACGTCACAAACAAGTACAGTTTTTACTTATTCTGACGTCATACTCTCGAATTTTTATGCGTTATATTTTTGTAATCATGCATTGATTTAACAAAAGAAAAAATACGTATCCTTTATTTTTCAAAACTCTAACTAACGGACTAATTAGATTTGATTAATACTGTTAACATGCCTATTTTTATTATTTGTGCTAATGCTGTATTTTTTATGATTAACAGTTTCAACACAAAACGCATTTTCCTATAATTCTGGCCTTCCATTTTTTTTTTAATTTACTGGCCCTCCATTAAGAAAGTTTGCCCACCACTGGTCTAGAACCTACAGCCGGGATTTAAAAGTAGCCAATATTTATATCTAACTAACTAACACTCCCCTCGAGACTATATCAGCGCGGATTTCAAAGAATGTAACTTTATGGAGCATCTACACGAGACCAATCGGTGAGCATTACACTAAGCCAATCTAATATTGGCATCGTGTAAATGCTCCATTATATTGGTGAAAGATTTTATAAAAGCAGCCCAATATTTTTTAAGTTTATCCATAACAAATAACTAATCCAATCTTTATAATATTAATTAAATAAAATAAGCTATATATGATTCATCTGGTTCAGCTATCATATCCGTTTTAAATTGTGTCATCATTGCATTTTCTTTTACTTATCAATTTTCCTTAAAAGTATGATGCATTGATAATTCTCAACTGATATGACTATACTGTACAGTCAACAGTGTAATTGGGTACTCACCTGACCAGCCTCTTCACAGAACCAGTTTCTAACGTGACATACTAATAATGACCTGACATAATAGTTTAGAAAATAATAGAATCCCCAGTCTCAAGTATTTGTGCAAAGAACAGTGTTCTACGAATGATTTAAAGGTTTACCTTTTAATTCCACTAATGTTCAGACTAAATCAATGATATTTGGATTGTGGTTGAATTATTCAAAAGCAGTGAGGTTTATGTATTTACTCTTAGCCATCAAGTCTTTCGTTATATTTTTCAATTTATCTATCATTTAATGTTAATTGTAATTTACAATAATACTGTTAAGAGAAAGAAATTGTTTACTTCTTACTTTATTCCTTTGTTAAAATCTACATGCAACATCCTGATAATATAATATACTTTGATAAAGATATAGTTATCGTAACAAGTTTTATGGATTAGTCTGTCTAGTAATGCCTGTAGCTATATGGTCTGTCGTCATAATGTTGTAACAACTACACATCAACTTTTTAATATTCTACAATTTGTTGGTTAGTTTATATTCTGAATCACGTTCCAAGTTAAATATGAATCTCCGCGTCTTCGATCGCACGTCGACGTTCAAAGCCTCTTTGAGTCGAAAAAGTTTTAATGATTTCGAAGCCAAAAGACCCGCTGTTTATATATACTTTTCATAATTGACGGAATTCTGGTCAACTTTTATAAAGGTAATTTTTATTCCAGAAATTAATTAACATACGCCTAAATATTATTTAATACCTAGGCCTTTAAGTTAGTTTAATTAAAACGGATCATGTGTAAGGTATCAAGTGAGAGGTGTGTACCTCTGCGCGAATAAAGGTTACCATCTCAAATTAAAATTTAAGACTTTCGTTGTCCTTTTAGCTCCAAATATACGTAGATTCATTAGGGCTTCAAATATTTGAGGGATGAATTTTAATTAAAGGATCCCATTCAACTATCAAGTTACTTGAGACTTTATTTGGACGAGGGCCATTGTGTTCTGTCTCAATTATTATTTAGTGGGGCAGGCTTTAACTATTTAATAGGACGCGCAGGCTAGCATTGCACCACTTTGCACCGCTTTACATTGAGTGAGAGGCGGTTCGCTCCTGGTGGATCGATGCCTTTGACGTCACAATGACGCGAACGTTTTAATATTTTTTGTCTGACTACACAACGATTTTAGACCTAATGGTAAAGGAGCTTTTAATGCGATACACGCGTAGGTAACTGTAATGATTAACGAGAGCTTGAGTGTGTACGCGGTATACGTGGAATTTATCTACGTTTGATGCCTCGAGAACGTCCAGATGGTTGGTTTTCGTTTGCTTACTTAGTCTTGAAGACTTATATCACTTTATTTTCAGTAGTAGCAAAATCGTAGCTTTTCATTCATTAAAACTCTTTGAATTCGCTCATTTTTCAATATTTCAATCAGAGAATTTTCCTTTCGTCTATGTTAAGGTGATTCCTCACGATTAACCTTAATGTCAAGGTCGGTCTTGTGCTTCATTTCAGAGCTTTGGATAACAAACTAATTCCGGTATATGAGTTCTTTAACGATTCTGGCAATGAGTACTAAACCCTGGATATCCGTAACTTCCTCTAGGGGATAACATCAAGCGGCAGTTGGCACAGTCAGTGGCGTGAGTGCGTGACGTTGTGTCATTAACACTGAAGGGTAACCTCGCCATACCCTCGTCAGTGACGCAGATCCTGGCCGAAAAATAATGCGTGTATCATTTTCAAATCAATATTTCACAGACAAATCGTCTATTTTTGGATGCAGCGGATACGCACGAACGTATCGATTCGCCATTGACATGAGTACGGTTTACACGCATAGATTTCAAATGATTAAAAAATAGGTTCAATGACGTCGATATTTAGTTTTTGTTTTCCCCACACTGATTCGGGTCGAAACTATGATTTGGGCACACTTTCCTGGAAAAATAGATTATATAGATTATAAAATATTAAAGACAAGTGTGTCTTTAATATTTATTTTGAAAATAATATATCATCTGAGCTCTACTGAATAGATGTATAAATCAAATTTAAAAAAAATATTTCATTTATGTCAAATTTTAGCACAATGAGGCTGTCCTTCCTAAGGTCAATTTAAAAAGAAATTCGGATCAAATTTAGTGGTAATGTTTGAAAAACCAACATCATAAAATTACATTTTAATATCTTCCGACAGCTACTGTACATTGTCTGGTTTTATTACTCAGCCAGCATCCTTGGGAGTTACAAAGATATATATTTTACAAAGTCGTGCCATCATATGGAACATTACTGCGAGAGAAAATGTGAAATGGCCATAATACTCGTATTAATCCGCGAAAACTATTTCAAAAGATTTACACTGAGCTTCATCATGCAATCACGAGCGATAAAATAGTTGGTAGTACGTCGTGTGGGTAAGGTCCATGGACGGCGGGTGCCCCTACGCTCGCGCAGTCACGTACGCAAAGCTAAGTCGCTGCCGCCCGCCTTGCCAGATCAATTGTCTCATGACACAATTCTAACTCAGATTCCTTATCTCCAGTCAAACTGCACATGAACTAAAAGAATTGCGCTTCATAGCCTTCACATCAGATCTATTTCAACTGCTATCTGAAATCAAATAAGATAATGCTGTTTATCTCGACCACCTACTTGAGCAATCTTCGTGGCAGTAGCTAAAATAAACAATGATTAACATCACAATGGTATCGCTACTTTCCCTATCATTCTGATATTTACGTGAAATTTTTTCCTCCATCTCTCATATTAAACTTCTACATCCTTTACAATTCTCACGACTCGAACGGTAAATATAATGAAAATTCTCTGAAATGCTAACAACCGCCTACACTTTTCATAACGTGTATTTCGCTAGAAATGTATTATTGAATGTGAATGAAAATTTGTTTTGTTTGATATGGTTTCAATAATTATAACAGTTGGTTTATTTTGTTATGTTTAGTTATTTTTGATGCTGTAAAATTTCAGGTGAAAAATTATCATGTTTATATTTAAATCAATGACTATTATATTATTATGTTATGATCACGTTATCATTGGTAAACATGATTACAGACAGCCCTTGAGAGATACCTAAGTTTCTAGTAATTACATTATACAAATATTATAGTATATAACTGATTGTATTGCCATTCATTCACTAAATTATGTAAATTCCTGGATCCATTGTTTATGTAATCCTAACATTCACTGAATTTACTGCATCTGAAAGAATAAGGTTGGCCGTTACATGTAAATTTTAGATTGCCAATTATTACTGGGAATATTGTTTCGTTACATTAATACCTATCTGGATGCATAGTAAACTATCTGAATAAATAATTATTTACACAGTTGAATGAGATGAGCTATGTAAATTCCAAGATATATGCAGATACTAAAGCTTCCACTAAATTCCAAGTATACAGTAATATAGCACAAAATTTAATTTCGATGAAGCTTTTCAGTGCAGGATGTTTGCATTTGTTTAAAATCCTGTAAAAATTATGAAGGTTTCGAAATTGTATATAGGGCATCTGGCAACACCGTTACTATCTAATGACCCGGGTCGTGTGTGACGTCTGTGCCGACCTCAGGCGGAGCGCCCGACACCGTTGCCTCGACCACGAAGGTTGACGTGAATTTCCCGCCACAATACAACGGTATTAGAAAATACGTGATCTAGATTTTAATTGTCAGTTTGCTCTCATTTTCCGACATTTTAAATAATTTCAGAAAACTCAGAGACTGGAAAAAACACATTTAGTAATCTTTTACCGTCTTATAATACTAGATGCGTATATTTTCTGTTTATTTACCAAAAACATAATAAAACATAATCTGATAATGTTCCGAGAAATACGATAATAAAAGTATCAAAATCGATATTGCTTATGTAAACATAAATCACACCACTCTATGATACATCCCTGTAATCTAAACTAAAATGTATACGTTTTATTATAACTCAGGCAAAATTTTATTTAAAAAAATATATTTTAGAACTATATTTTCATACTAAACAAGTAATTTTTTACATTGTAAGCATTGATTAACGAATTGGAAAATTAAAATTACCCAATTGAATATATTTTAACAAGTTATTAAATTATATGAATTTACCAACCTTGTCCGAAAAGAAACCAACCGAATTTCAATTAAATTTGTCCCACACCGTAGGTACGTGATGCACGCGTAGCATGGTCAATTCTATCTCTATTCTACCAAGAATAGACAAAGTCATTTTATCTTTATTTTTATACAAACCGACTGTTTTTTTGCACATGTGTGATACGATTCGTATACCATTAAAGAATATAAACATTTCTTTTCTTTATTTTAAACATTACTATGCTTAAATCGGTAAACATTTTTCTACGTTCTGTCATTTTGTCTTTTCTCCCGTTGACAAAACCTGTTTCTACGGCGCCATGCTACGCGTGCTGGTCGCATAATTATTCTCTGTCAGTGAGATTAATTCCTTATACGGATACTATATTGGAATATGCGTAGAGGAAGATTAAACTTTAGATAACTATGGGATAGGTAAATTATTGAATATCGAATAGGTATCTATCTACGTATTCATACATACCTTCTCGTACATCCATAATCAAGTAATGAGGAAACAATTACAATAAATTAATTACTACAGCCATTTTATGAGATATACGTATTAATTAGTAACGTATTTAATCACTGCGTCACAGTTATGATCTGACTTGCCAACAGCAACTGGTAATTTTACATCGGTTGACCACAAGAGACCTTTGTGTCATAAACTTTTTACCGCAAATGTTATATTATGAAAACACGTCATTAAAAGCTGCTATAAAAATCATGTGGTTAAATAATAATGAATCATTTGAACTGTACTTGATTATGATTCATTGTTTTATCTTTATTTCGTCTCAATCTTGTCTGCAAACCATTTTGGATGTGTGCTTATGTGATGACTGTGTTTACCTTATATTTACAAATTAATACAGTTCCCATGGAATATTATTCTTACACAAGTACTCCAGAAAAGAACAGCCTATAACGGACCCATTGTTGTGACATGGACCGCCTCGTCTCACGTCTTTGTCATGTCAGTTTCTCTCCTTCTCTATTAGAAACCCAAATATCAAGAACCGAAAATAGTAATTCAATTAGATATAATTAGAGTAGGTTTGTGTAACTTTATCATTGAGAACTAAATTTAAACGTTCCGTTTTATTTCCTATCGTCTCAACGTCAATGCAACAAGTTGTCACGGTCAACCCTGTCGTGAACTAGACATTGTTACGTAATTTATTTAACTATGTACAAGTGTACATATGTAACTACGTCACATGAATAAATACCTAATAGACAGTATATTATATTCAGGAAGAATGATCTTGTTCAGATTCACGACAATAATCGTGATTTCTGCAAACATTTTTGCAAACAGTAGATCGACGACTATAACGTAATGTTACGTAATATTAAATATTTAAGAATTTAATAGAAAATAAAAAAGGATGGATGGATCATACCCATATAGACAAAAGTCCATAACAGGGTCATTCTTTTAAGTTGGCCAACAGGGGGAAATCCGGAACCATAAGAGATACGGAAACTCTTTCGTTAATACTTAGCTCTATTTTTATTTAAAAAAATGTATCTATCTATATTTTGGTACAAAGAAAAAAAAATCAGACGCTTTGTTTGAGTCGTTGGTTCAGTCGAAGGAAGGTTCTTTTTAGTTTCATTTTTGAACCACTTTCACACAACCCTGACATAGAAATGAGCAAATAAACTTTTCATTTGCACATTTCATTTTCACGAGTGAAAGGTGCTGATGCTGAGATACTGGTGTTCTGTAACATTTATTTATTTAAACCACCAATTGTAGCATCTTCACAGTCACCAATTACACAAAACTTTCCCAATTAATTCATTTTAGGTTTTGTATTAGACATTTCACATTCAGTGAAAAACGCTGAATCCACACTAATATTATAAAGAGGATAGATTTAATTGTTTGCTTGTATTTATTCTTTTTTATTTATTAATAAAGGTACACCAACAGTTTCTGTATCTAAATTAACAAATAGTGTCGGTATTTACGAGTAAAAGGCTTAAACAGTTGCCAATAACAGTTGAACGATTATCACGAACATAAAAATAATAAATGGAAATAAACCATAAACTAAAATTAGATTTATGCTTCACCAAAATTTAAAATATGAATGTAATGAAAAGACTCCGAAATTACTGGACCTATTTCAAAACTTCTTTCACCAGTTGAAATCTTCTTTGGTCCTGAGTATTGAGAGTTTCTAAAATATAATTAGCTAATCAACCAACTTCTTCTCTTTTATGTAAACAATATTCTTTTCACGTAATGATCACAAACAATAAAATAATTATGACGCCAAGAAGTGTAGTTGGTGGTCTTCTATTGTCTTATATACAAGGGCATTTTAATTCATGTCATCATCATCATTAAATAAATTAATTAAATACTCTTTAATATAGATATCTAAAATCCATAATGGGTTAGAAATAGCTAGCTATTTTTTTTTCTATATTTTTCAATATAATGTTAGTAATCTATATATATAAAAGGAGAACTGACTGACTGACATATCAACGTACAGCCGAAACTACTAGGGCTAGGAATGTGAAATTTTGCACACGGCTTCCTATTATAATGTAGGGGAGCACTAAGAAGGGGTTTTTGGAAATTTAACCTTTAAGGGGGTGAAAAGGGGGATTTAGGAAAGTACGTAAACCACGCGGACGAAGTCGCGGGAAAAGTGCTAGTAAAGTATAATCAAGGAAAATCATTTCATCATCCAACTACTTCCGAGCTAAAGTGCTGTATAAGTAAACACTTTTAATATTTTATGGATTTTTAAGCACGTTATTTTTATCTAGGCCAGGGTTGCCTGTCGTTAAAAACATCTGAACATATAACTTGACTTGTTTACGTCCATTTAATCGTACATCTGTATCTTATCTTCGCGCAATCATCTCTCATCCATAAGTATCACTAACTTTAGCTATTAGACAGATTGATATAGCATGTTACATTGGTAATTATCAACATTACGAAATTTATTTGTAGTGATACAAATCATAATGGTTACTAAAATATTATTTTTAACAATCTTAATCGATATCTTATGTCGTAGGACACACTAATTATTTCTGTGTTAAAATGTATGAAGTAAGATAATATCTCACTTTTTGCGTTTTAAAATATATTTTCATTGACAAAGGTTTTTATTATCTCGACATCAAAATTTTTATTAATGAAACTTCAGTGTGTTAGTAACAAACCGATGAAAATGTTTGATAGTAATGTTACAATGATAAGTCAAAATCGAGCGATACTTTGTGGAAATCTGTCCTCTGCACAAGCCAAAATTTTGCGTAACATTTAATGTTGTCATGCTCGAATCTTTCTACGTCATATGCGTCTCATACGTAAGCAATGTAAACTGTATCCAACAAGGTAAACTGTTCAACTCCGAGTGGGAATTGCCCGGCTAGTCTATTTGATAATTAGAGATTATCACGCAGGTCAAAAGTATTATAGCATGCACACACCTCCGTGACTTAACGTTTATCAAGATTACACGATTTCTTAAGAAATCTTCAATTCCTTATTTTTCTAAAAACTCTTAGAGTTATCTTGTTATTGATTTCTGGCATCAACAACACTGTTATTTCTTCAGCTATGATTCAAAACTGCTATACTCGACCTACTTTGGAAAAAAAAATAAATAAAAAAAAAAAAAATTAAAAAACCTCTGATACAATCAATATCATTCCATAATACCTTCATTAATAATTGCATAGTCACTGCACAACAGCATATTCACGTCACTCTTTCAGGGAATGCAACGCGTATTTCTAATGACCATCATAAACAAATTTAATTTAAAATAATTAATTTTTATCCCCTTTGTTAGAAATCCCATAATAAACAGAACACGTCGGCAAGTTTTCCAAGCATTTATCTAACCGCATTGTTTGACCACAACCTTGTAGTCAAATAACCAACTTGTTTCATCATCATCTTATCAGCCGTAAGACGTCCACTGCTGAACATAGACCACCCCTATAGACTTCCAATAGGACCGGTTGGAAGCGGCTTGCATCCAGCGTGATCCTGTGATCTTCATAAGATCGTCTGCTCACCTTGTAGGTGGATGTCCTGCGCTTGTCGGTGCGACTTGTTGACTATACCTATAAATTGAATGTATTTAAAATTTTAACATTTGTACCTATTCGATACGCAAAGCAAACTAATATACTAAACGATAACAGTTCGTATTCAGTGTTAAAAAAAAACAAATGCAAATTCTAACAAATATTCTAAAATTACACCATGTTTGAATGCAATCGATTGAACGAGCGTAAAATTTCAAACGGAAAAAAGAAAAATAGTAGAATCGACGACGAGGCGCCTGCTTTATGTTATACGGAAAACATTTAAATAGCTTCATCGTTTACAGCAAATGAGTTCGTGAAAATCACGGGATTACATACAAATTACGATGTAGGTAGAATACACTGAAGAGCATGCTCACTGATTCGAATTTTTAAACACAAAAAGATGTTTTCTTTCCAATCTTTACTACTTTTACAAGGCAAGTTAAGTCATAACAAAAAAAAACGTTACATGTACGAAATTTTTCACCAACATAACACTGTTAATCTTTATTTATGAACTATTAAGAGTAAGTTCTCTGAACTAAATTCCTGAATGAGAATTTAAAAAAACATCGTATATCCAGCCTGTACGTGTGTACGAGTACGAGTACCTATGTAGTAGACTTGTACATACGAGTACATGAAACGACTTTTATTTAATCAGTAACAAAACAAAAACAAAACATTTTCTACATGTTTCTTGTCACGTCGATCGAAGATTGTCATGGCATGAGACACAAATACGCCTCGTTACATCTTCCGTCCAATGTGACAAACCAACACGGGAATCCCAATCGACTCAATCAAATTATGAAACTTGATGCCAAGCTAGCTGATGTGATTGAGAGACGACCCATCGCATCGAGACTGATTAATCCCAATCCGCTTGACGATCAATTTGGCATTAAAACGCATTTATCAAGTATCGGCGGATCACCGCGGCATATAGTCACGCCCACGCCCTGATCACGTCTCGCCATGACCTATAGGATAAGTATTAATTACTTTGTTAATATAACAAACATATACCAGTACTTAATACAACCCAAATATTATGGCACAGGTTTCAGTGGCTATTAGATACGTAGGAGGCAAACAAACGTCACTTTAACGATTTTCAGGTAGCTTCATTAGCGCCTTTTACCTACGTCATCCGACGTTATACATTAGTTGAATAAATAAGTCAGCTTTCCCCAAACGCCAACCTCACATGTTTATGTTGGATCAAAAGCTTGTGACCGACATGTAGAAGTGTAGGATCTACCTTTCTTTATTTGCACTTTGTTCCTAAAAGTATCTGATTTGTATGTGATTTTGTTGATGAATGCTGGTATTTTTTTCTGAAAAAGCTTGTGTCCATCTGATAAGTACGATACGCAATAATAATTAATTCTTACCCAGCAAAGCATAAATCGCCCGGGAATTAATAATGTTATCTTGTTAATATTTAACTAAATCTAACGTAATAACGCACTATGTTACGAAATGTCCAGGTATACAGACGTAATCAATAGCTACTATGTCAAAAGTTTTTTGTTACACAATGAATGAAGTATTTTTCTCAGTCCCGGTCTGTGCATACATAACTCTCAGATATTTCAATCATAGCAACAGACGCTGTGTACTCTGACGCAAGTAAATGGGCTTGACTATTTCCCGTACACCATTTTCAGCTTTCCATTCACGGATCTAGTTGTACGTCACGGTTTAGCCATGAATCCATTTAGTCATTTTTAATCAATTGTTTGTATCCATACGCATACCCCGCCCACATTCCGACGTCACAAGGAAAGTAATAGTATTTTCTCTATAAAAACCCTAAGGATATGAGTGAAAGCAAGAAATACTTATAATGTTTTTAAAATATCGTACTGAATACCTAAATGATGAAGCTATTTTATTTAGAATTCTAGTTAAAATGTGTAATTACGTCATAGAGTCGACAATATCGATCTACGATGTAGACCCACGACGTAGTAAATAGAAAAATTAAGGAACGTGCAGTTGAAACCATCATACGGAAATCAAAACATGACACAATGTTTAACATATAAAATATTTTCAAGGGGATATGAATTAAGATTTGTAGGTCTTGCTAAAAACAGTATGTGGCATTTTCTATAAATCATGAAAGGTATAAATTACAGTGTTTTGGCTTCAAATAAAAATATATCTTATTTTAAGAAGTAAACATGGCGGACGAGTTCCTGAATACATCCCTGAAATATATTAAGAAGAATAAACAAAAACGTTAATTTTATTTTGAACATGTTTGCCCATTTTTCGTGAATGTAAAATTGAAACAATGAGTTTACCCAACAATCTGTTTACTTCATATATAAAATAACGCTAACTAATGGGTTACAGGGTTTACAGAAAACCATTAGATTTTTCAAAGATAATTTATTAACGAACCTGAGCTAGTCAGACCTACAAAACTGGTGTAGACGATCTTCATTAAATATTTAGTGCGTGATCCGGATTTCAGTGACACAAAAAGTTTATTTAACCTTTCCCTAGAGAGATGAACAACGAATAACTTTCCAGTAAACTACCATATTACGTGAATAACACGTGAACTAGTTTGTAGTTATATTACTTTATCATTTTCATGCCACGGTCCCACGCTATGTGACCTGCTGCTCCATTCCAGTTCCTTCACGCTTTCAGGACATGATTTATGATTGTTTGATTTACATTCATATTTATTCACGCTGTCTATGTGCATTGAGCTCGTGCTAGTTGTCTGTTAAATTATATGGCTAAACTATCTGAAATCTATTTGTTGAGGAACAGGTACAGTAAAAGCATTTGCAAAATGCTCCCATTTCTCTTAAATAATGGTTTCATGTATCTGGAATGTTCTGTAAAACACAGTCAATTTGAACAATTTATCGAATTAATCGTGATCGAAATCAATGGGTATGGAGATTGTTTATTTAAGTAGCTGAAAACTAGTTCGGGTCAGTTTGTTCCAGTGAGCCACGTTTTGGATGCTACTAATACCAAACTATTCCTTAAGAAATTATTGTACTTTATAGAAGATATATTTACAGAAGATCTTAAACGAGTATATACCAGGGCACTTATCATAACAAATCTTAAGTATATCTGAACTATTATCATCTATTTATTCTATAACCAGTGTCTTAAGAACTCATGCAATGTCGATGACTGATTGCACAAAAACTAGAATTGTTCCGAGCAGTATTGAACCGATTAACTTTCACAGAAAAACACTATTCTCGTTACACCTACTGCAAATGTCATTGGCGGCGGTATCTGCAATGACGCTCATGGTTACGTTTTTCTATGTCTCTTATCTTAACATTCTCACTTAGTATAAATCTGCTGTAACACGAAGGAAACTTCCTCATTTTGGGATATAAAACTTGGATTTGTTACATCCACTAGGGATCAAGATTAGAATTGAAGCTGAAAACCGATAAGAAACTATGTCAAGGGAAATTGTCACCAGATCTGTGTGTCATTTCAGGGCTGAAAAACATCTTAATTGAGAGGTTAGCAACCGATTCTATTCCAAACTCCCAACCTTGTCCACTCCGCTATGTGCCTAGTACTAGGTGCCTTTGATATTATCTGTAACTTTAACATCATAACAGATGTTTACGATATGCGCCAGATACGAACGGACCATCTATATCAATTAAATGAAACAGTTGAAACCTGTCGAATAAATAATTAAGACTGATTGTATCCGGATAAAAGCGATTCAGACTGACTAAATTGAATCCCGTTGAGTCAGATTTAGGCGAACAATTTTCATTTATAATAAACGACGTGCAGCCAAGTTGCTAGGTTGCTTACTAATTGTTTAGTGAGAAAGGCGGTTCCCTCTACACTGTGTCAGAGGAAGCACGAGCGACTGAATCTAGATTACATGTAAAGCACAATACTGAGAAGGCGGTATTTCTGTAGTGTGCGGAGCTGTGACGATAGTCGTGCTACGCTTATACGTAGCCGCGCCGCCGCGACCGCTTCAGTCTGACGATAGCGCTCATAGATACTAGACGCTCTACAGTAATATCGTGCGGATTAAACATTTAAGTTCGGAAAACGAGCTTAGCTAGCAGTTTTTATTTTTGTGTTTGAAGTTTTATTATTTTGTGTTGTGAAATGCGCGTGTGCGCCGAGAGACAAAGCGTTCGTTTCGCGCCTGCCCGGTGGCTGCGGAGTCGTGCAGTCACGATGGCCCGCTCTATGGATATGTTGCACTTGCAGTTCAAGCGCATGCTGAACAAGGAGCTGAGCCACTTCTCTGAGTCCAGCAAGTCCGGCAACCAGATCTCCGAGTACATCTGCTCCACATTTTTGGGTGAGTTTTCATAATTTTTAGAAACACTTGATGGATAATAGCTCTAACAAGCAACAACTACCAACTGACTTAATCATGCAAGTTATTTGAAGTATTCATTTATTCAAGTCTTATACTATTTTTTTCCATAATTTTAAATATTTCCATTTCATCAATTTCCTTTATATTAGTAGTGAGTATACATTCATGTTCTGAACATGGTAAATAAGTTATATGTTAACAAGCTACTTTGCAAGTTTCAAGATAGGAACAACAGATAGTGAATACGTTATGAATGACTACATGCTTGCAACTTTGACATATAGAGACAGATTAACTTGAGTGCTGAAAAAATGAGTCACGCGTACTCTGTGTCATGTCGACACGATGGAGCACTTCAATCTGTCAAAATCTTATAAAACGTCATCAATCATAGACACCGGCGTTACGCAATGTAGCCTTTTTTTCATAACAGTACCTTCATTCTTGTTTATACCACCAACAAAAAACTGGTCATGATTTCTCCAAAATAGAAACTTCAATTACTTACCTACAATGATTTTGCATTCGAGTTAGTTCATTATAAATTCAAATTCAAAGTCATTTGTGAAATAGAACATTCATGACTGCCTTATTGAAATGTTAAAGTCAAATTATCATTATGAACAGTACAAGCTAATTTCTGGTAGCAAGTCTGAATATAAAGTAAGTATATAGAAGTACATGGTCTGGAAATATATTGAAGTACATGACCTACTTACTTTATGGAGTGAACGTCCTCCCGCGCCCACTTGTGTGACAATTATTGCGACAGACATATAATAAATATTCTAAAAACTCTATAGCCTATCTACATCAAAAAAGCGCTGTATTAACGCTATTTATTAAAGTAATTATTACATACCAACTGTATATATCTGAGTAAATATAAATAAAGTAACTTGATTGTTCGTGAGTTTAAAGTTTTTATTTAAAATAAAAACATTGTAATTTATGTTAATTATATTCTTTCCAAGTAGGTTCAGAACATGAGTAATAGTCATTATTCATCAAGTTGGGATACAGATATGACCTTCCGCATAATGACTTTCTTTGTCAGTATTATAAATTCTCGTTGGGAAAACCGGGATTAAAGCCATAAATACGTGTACACTAAAGAAAAGCCATATAATTACTGGCATCAATTCACAAATGCACAAGATTACCTACTTATTGATTACATGTCATTAACTCAATCATTATAAATCGCGTCACAAAGTGACTGTATATAAATGGAGCTTTAATATGTGAAATCAACAGGTAAATAAAGTTAACAGGATAATGAATGTAAATAAGAGTTATCAGT
Organism: Agrotis puta; assembly: GCA_943136025.2. Lineage (NCBI taxonomy): Eukaryota > Metazoa > Arthropoda > Insecta > Lepidoptera > Noctuidae > Agrotis > Agrotis puta. Next base: position 6,903,362 of record OW964168.2, read on the forward strand.
GTTGATAAGGCGATAACCCGAAGCCACACGCGCGTACTTCCCTCTCTACATTAACAACCATATCGATTAAAACCTCGTTCTGCTGAAACTTAAAACGTTAACCAAAAGCCCTACGCATTCAGCCTTTAGTTATGTAAATTTGTCTTTTCATTCAGCCTGGGTCCGCGATAAATATAATAATATGCATACCTGTGTGCCCTTAAGTAATGCTACTATTATTTTATTAGTTAGGTAACCTATATCGGCCCAATTAGGGACCTCCATCCACTCCCTGAGCGGACATGCATGGTTGTGCGCTAAGTATTTTAAATTTTACTTTCATAGAAATCTAGTTTGTGAATGATTTTAGTTAATATTTTACTAGTTTAGAAAATATAGCATTTAAAATTATTGCGATATTAATGAACAAGCTAAACCATGTTAAATAACAACACCTAGGGCCCTCTAATATAAATTTTCAAGTAAATACTATTGAGGCCATAAAATATTAGGGACACATAGACAAACAGCGCGTGTTATTGAATCAATTGCCAAACGGGAACGAAGGAACTTCGTAGTACAATGTAATTTGTTTACGCTACGAACGACCATGACTAACGATTGCCGCAGCCAAAGAAGCTACTGTTTTCAATAATATCCGCATCAATTATTAATATCGTATTTTCTTGTTGCTGTGTATAACAATAATGAGGATCGTAATTACTCTGATGTGTTATCTAACTGTTATTAATATTATAAGAACTTCCGATAGCATACTTGAGCTCTCTTCTCTAAAGCTCTCTTTATATTTCTATTACACCCTAAAATTAATTTACCACCTTAAAAAAATGTTATTCAACTTCTTCATTCATTGATAGCGGTAATGAATTAAAGCTGATCGTATTAGCCAGTCTAAATTAATACATTCTTCTCGAAAGAGTAAACACACATTATTTACATTTCTATTTCCAATTGGACAATCGGATTTTCTCTCATCTAAAAATAGAAAATGGCTACGAGTGTATTTATCCGTTGATTAGATAGGGACTGGACGCGTAGTACTATATATCTCACAGGACGATAACAAGTTAATCCCTTTAATGTTCTCGGATTATACTTTCGTCATGAGGTTGGTCCGTTGGCCCCTTTAATCGCTCCGCCATATTGTGTAATAAATTACAATTATGAGATCATTAAACTGTCTAAATTACATCTTCATTTTGGCCATAAACATGATAACAATCACCAAGACGAAAATAAAATCTCTTGGGAATTCTGTATCGAGTCACAATGCGTCTATATCTCTAAAAAACAGGAAACGTGAGATTTTCATTAATTAATCCTTAATTTGCCAATATTTTTTACTAATGCAAACACGATTATGAACAGTAATATGCACTAATAATATTTAATGAATCCTATTAAGAGATATCAAATATTGAGGGCATAATATGCAACAATGAGTACTCCATAACGTCAGTCCTAAATAAGATAATGAAGGCCAAGCGGCACATTAACAATACTACGTGAAAAATATCAAAGCTCTCATCGGCATGATTGATTACTTATCGATAGGTAAACAAAACTCGCATGCTGACCTGGAAACGTATCAATCATAATAATATGTATTAATTGGATACTTCACACATTTTCACCCACTTTTTCGGCATCGTTACCCAGAAACATAGTTATGAAACGCAATAAAATTGTAATCGTTCGATAATATTTAGCTTATTTGCACAGCTTCTGCCAACTATGGAATGTTTAGCAATGCAGCCGATATCGTATTCAAGTCACTGCTCAATTAATAACATCTATCAATAAATGAAATAGACTACTATTATTCGATGCCGTGGTTATTTTCAAAACTTATTAAAAATGTTTTTATTCTATTCCAGACAAACAACAAGATATCGATTTACCATCTCTACAAGTGGACGAGGTAGCTGAAGCGCGTGCCAAGAAGAAGGACAAGCCGCGTCATACCGGACCTGCAACCACCATGTCACAAGTAAGTACAATGCCAATTGAATATGTGTACCATAATTTTTTACGCATTATGAAAATCCTTAACAATCAATACATCTTCCAATTCTTGCTATAATCACTATGCTAACTTGGGATTCTTTTTGTGCAGATATCTGGCGTTAAGCGAACACTGACGCACACCAATAGCTTCACTGGAGAACGCGTGCCAAGATATGGAGTAGACACTCCTCACGAGGAAGACTTGGGTCGTCAACTGGGTGAAATCGACCGATGGGGTGTGGACATCTTCCGCATTGGCGACTTGTCTTGCGGGCGGCCGCTGACTGCAGTCGCGTACGCCGCGTTCACGTCCCGGGAGCTGCTGGGCACGCTGCAGATCTCAGCGCGCACGTTCCTTGCCTTCTCCATTACGCTGGAGGAGCACTACATGCGCGACAACCCCTTCCACAACTCGCTGCACGCCGCCGACGTCGCGCAGTCCACGCACGTTCTGCTCAACACGCCCGCGCTCGACGCTGTGTTCACGCCCATCGAGACGTGCGCCGCTCTGTTCGCGGCGTGCGTGCACGACGTTGACCACCCCGGCCTTACCAACCAATTCCTCGTCAACTCAAGCTCAGAGCTGGCTCTGATGTACAACGACGAGTCAGTCTTAGAGAACCACCATCTTGCTGTGGCATTCAAGCTTCTCCAAAACGAAGGGTGTGACATATTCATCAACCTTCAAAAGAAACAGAGGCAGACGCTACGGAAGATGGTCATAGACATGGTTCTCTCCACAGACATGTCAAAACACATGAGTCTGTTAGCAGACCTGAAGACAATGGTGGAGACAAAGAAGGTAGCAGGAAGTGGCGTACTATTACTAGACAATTATACAGACAGAATACAAGTGTTGGAGAATCTCGTACATTGTGCCGATCTAAGCAATCCTACTAAACCGCTACCACTTTACAAGCGATGGGTAGCATTATTGATGGAAGAATTCTTCCAACAAGGAGACCGCGAGAGGGAACAAGGAATGGATATAAGTCCGATGTGCGACAGACATAATGCGACGATAGAAAAATCTCAAGTTGGATTCATAGACTACATAGTCCACCCGCTGTGGGAGACATGGGCCGACCTCGTACATCCAGACGCTCAGGACATATTAGACACTCTAGAGGAAAACCGTGACTATTATCAAAGTATGATCCCTCCGTCACCACCGCCAGCACCCATCCAGCACTCACTGCCCGATGATGACCGCCCCGAACAAATACGCTTTCAAGTAAGTTCAACTATTTGATTCGTATCTGCTTGCCATAAACTTTTCAAAATATATCTTAAATTAGAAAAAATATAAAATACTATACATAAAATCAAACAATTCCTCCACTTTATAATGACAAAGAAAAAAATGCCAGGTTACTAATGATGATGTGTTTTGTTAACAGGTGACGTTAGAGGAGGGTGAAGGTTCAGAGGACTGCGAGGGTGAAGGTGATGGCGGGATGTGACGGAAACTACTGGGAATCTGCAAGAAACTCACTGAGAAGATGCAAGTGTGGTGGAAGCTCTGGCAGTAGCACGGCGCCGGCCGGGCCGGGGCGGGTCTTGTTGATAATAGTAATACTTGTTGACGCTTACCCTCGAAATGGAACGATCCCGATGAATCGTCACATTTCGATCATGATTATTTTTATGTGATTATAACGCAATGTTGTTTAGAGAAATACCTAACGACAAAATAATTATGTCCCTCCAATGACTGTACGTTCGATTGTCTAGTATTTTTACTATTGTTTCGTTTTGTCTAACCAAAGATATATGAAATGTTCTTTCGTTCACGGAGACGTTCGATAATCCCTGTAAGTAGTTAGTATTCGGTTCTTAATGAGTCGTGTAAGTAGTTATAGTCGTCGGTGCCGCATAATATATATCGGCTCGACTAAGTAAGGACATTGAAAACGCTTATTAATTGGTATGAAAGGGTAATTTATATTGTCATATCATCCACGTTTCTCATATTTAATACGGGTTTGCGATAATGATGTTGTTCACCAAAATATATTAAACATGATAAATATCCTAAATATAAAATCTATTTTAAGGTAAATTTTAAAAATTGCCTTTCGGAGTTGTTGTTGTGTCTTTTCTGAATATATAATATTCGGCCAGCCTCCTAGTGCGGCGGCGACCGCGACTGCGACAGCTCCCGGCCGACCCGGTGTCACAGAACTCACAACACTTGTCGTGGCTGTCGTGTACCGGCCTGGCTCGTCCAGGTGCAACATTCGGTATTATAGAAAGGTCGAATTCATACTTAAGATCTCTCTTCGTATTTGGTCGGGGGTCAAAAGACACTTTACCAAATTCATCCTATTAGAAAGCTTTACTTGATTTTTGTGAACCTAAATGCACCTCATTACTTATGGAGGATCGCTGGCGATCCGGTTACTTTTCTCTTTAGAGTAATGTATTATTATTTTTGTAATGTTACGTATTTAATTCTAGTTCTCTTTACCCAAATACAAAACAAAAAAAAAATTGTCATGAATCTTAAAGTTTTCGTGTACGCAACTAACGGCTTGAAGTGTTTGATTAAATTGTTAAGTACTAACAAATGAGTGGTTTGCGACTAAGTTTTATTTTGAGTGAATTCAAATATCTATAATTGAAGTCGAAACTAATCGGCGAGCGGGCCGGGTCTTGCAATAGTAGTAGGTAGTTCTGAAACACTTCGCACAACTGTGTCTACTTCATCCATTTCATGCCAAATAGCTCCTTTCATTAACTGTATAATCATATCAAACAATATCAGAATCGCTGTGCAGATCTGATTTCAACTATGTGTAACAATATTTGTGTACCTACATAGATTTTCTTGTAAGGAAAGAGCGTAACTGATACTTTTTAAATATAGCATAAACAACCACTGTGTAAAAGATGTAATATAAATAAGTAGATGTCTGAAAATTGTACATTGGATGGAAAAAATCTAGTTTTTATCCAGTTTCATGTTCGTCGGTTGCGACCTTTTCATGTTTGTGACAATGTTATATCAATTAGCATGCACATAGCCACTTGCATTCAGCTACATACTCGTATATAAACTTCGTGTAGGTACATTTACAATATTATAAGGAGGGTGTAATAAATACTTAATGAACCTGTATTATTTTTGCATTTCATCATCCATCTTTTTTATTTTTAATGGACGATTTTAAGAGCTGGTCTCTATTCCTTCATGTACTCAAAAGATATTTTGTTTAAAACTGATTAAACGATTTTAGTTCCTCACACTTCACTTGTTTTGTGTTTCTATCATTATGAATGTCCCCTAGTATTATTATGAAAGTATTTCTAAGTCATCATTTCTATCGTTCATCAGCATCAGAAGGAAGGTCCAATGTACATTATTTTCGTAGATAAAGTAAGATTTTATCGGCGATCAAATACTACGAGCATGTGTGCATCGCCTATCTTCGAAGTGTCTGATTTTAAAACTGCATAGTTTAGATATTTGGTACCTACGTCAACGTATATATTATACATACATACCTACTACATTAAAAAAATTGGATACGCTTAACTACTTGTGTGTTATAAAATAGAAACATTACGCTTAGAATCATTAATTTTCTAATTAAAACATACGTATTTGTAACTAATTGTGTTGAATATGATATTCGTACTGCAGTAGATCTGTGTATAACGTACGTACCCAATCTTTGGTAATTCACATAACGTGAGCATTTGCATGTACCTACCTAGTACCTTTACCGAATTGTCATAATCAGTAATTTTATAATAACTGTACAAGAAACATGATAAATTGAGCAGAATGTATAGGTATTTAGATGATGTACTCGTTGTCTTGTCTTATTTCAATGGATTTATCTAATTGCCTTCCTAATGCAATAAAATGGTATATGATGTTAACAACGTGACATGTCAGATGTGCTGTGAAACACTTATCTTGTATTGTGCACAGTCGCTCGTGATTCTACTACCAAAGAACTTTTGATAGGAATGAACTTTTAAACAAATGAGTGGTCTTAGCACATCAGACATGTCCTAATACAATAGTCATGTAGGATACTTGTTTTCACCAAAGGTTTTCAGTGTTGTGTATATGTTTTGTCACTATGGAGAACTATCGCTAAGATTGGATAATACCTAGTTAAATATTAATACCGAGTTAAAAGTGTGCAATGCTGGACATTTGCATTACTGATTATTTATGTTTAAAATAAAAAAAAATAGCTTGTAATAGTTTAAATGAATATTTGAGTTGAATTAAAGAATATTAATGTATTTAGAATAAAAAGATATGGGAGAAAAACTCTATAATCGTTTTATTTTCTGCTATCACATGAAACACAATACCTACCTACCTGTCGGAATACATTATCATAGATACTCATGTTTTTCCCTGGTGCGGGACAAACCCTCTATCTAAACCAGCATTTAAGGCGGTGTGAGACGCAAAACCGTCATTTTGTATTGTGTAGTATTCCTAAATAAAAAGGATTTAAATTTTGAAAAAAACATAGTACATATTTCAGTCTTCGGTCTACAGGTTTCGGCTCTTCGATACACGATTGCTTGCACTTTACTGCATCCAATTAAATCGCAAAAACAGGTCCAACTCATGGTTTGGATACCATTTTATTTGAGTTATACTAGGCTTTGAATAATAAAACTTATACCATCTTAAAGAGCATAAAAAATGAGATAGAATTCAGCAGTATTGTTGTGAACAGATGAGAAACCATACCACTAAGTCCAGAATTAGGTGATTTCATCTTTTCATACACTCGACCCGTGGCATTTAGTCGGTCTTGGACCGTGTCGGAGGTCGGATGTACGTAAATTTTTTTGCAAACCCACCACCACGCTTAGTTCTATTACTGACAGAGACAAACATTTATTTTAAATAATAATACCTGTATATATTTTAATTTTCAAAATACTTGTAATATAGTTCATTTTATAAGGTTATAATTTTGTAAACAAATGGGCAGAAAAAGTAAGAAGTTGTCATCGCTGGCTCTTCGAAGGCTGAATAAACAAAAAAGGTAAAGATGCATTGGAAAAATTATTAAAACCTCCTTTGTATATTTATTTCTCTTTACTAATAGTAGGAGAGCTAGTGAACCATCCGACTTACCTGTTTCTCAAAGTTAGAATTAAAAAAATATAGTCAACCTGTGAGAGCAAAAACAAAATAACTTTGTTTCCGTTTTGAGGAATGATAATGCAACCACATAGATGCCTGCTACAACGGTACTTTTCAATAATACAATTAAAGAAAAATAGCTTTGTGGAGAACGGGGGGGATGTTTCAGTGGCTCCTAGACTATAACCACAGAATATAATATAATGGTTTATTTTTCTAGCGGATTTACCAACCGCATCAAATATTTAAGACAGTTAAATTTAGACCCTATGTCAGAGGTCATAAAGCCACCGTGAACGCACTTATTATAATGGTTTACTGTCTCCAAATGTGAAATAGGTAGTGGTCATAGTGTGGAAGTGAACACAGTATGATCATTTCCTACGAAAATATTAGTTATTAACTGCCGTGACCCCTGATTCACCTCCACGCTTTAAAATTGCCTAGATTTTTTATGTTTTAGAGCAATGCAGCTGCAGGCCAAGCGCAGTGTGCATATATCGACTAATGATTCAGGGGATAACGAGTGTGTCATTTACTCCACTTTTTTATTTAATTAAAAAAAGTATTTAGTGGTAATTATTACGAACTAATCAAAATCAACATTTCTATTATAGGTGAATAGAGCATACGGAAGGGCGTAAGGTGTCTCCGTTAATTACTTTACAACTTGATCATTTGAATAACCCTAAAATTGAGGAGTACCTATGTAACTATAATGTACTTAATGAAAACAATTCTACTGATGATATCCGTTGAACTTACAAACAACAACAAAACTTCATTTGTTTTATTGTTACAGAACGACTACTAATGTAGGTAACACCCATGTGACACTTGACGCTGAAATGCCTTTAGATGAATGCAGTCATGTATCACCTGATAATAATATTAATGAGTAAGTTTGAGTTAAGTCTACTTTTGGTATTACAGAAATATATATAAATAAATATATATACATATATATAAATCCCGAATTTCCTGGTTCTCATTCGGATGTCCCGGGACTTGAAATATACTGCTGCTAATCCCGGGACGAGGAAATCGGGGCCGGACTTTCCCGGATCGATACCCTACTTTTTAGAGAAAAAATAATATTAGCTTTCATTAGCTTATATTTGAATAAGGTTCCGGCGCCAAGTAATTTCTGCATTCAAACGTAATACCAAAATTATTTGCGATACGAACATATCACCAACTTAATATAATGATAGTCGAATGCAAACGGCATTTATCTAGGATCCTGAATTTTTTTTTTACTTTTTAACATTGTAATATTTTAAGAATGTAAACATCATATTTCCAACTTTATTATTCTGTATGTTCAAAAATAATGCAATATATGCGAAGGTAGTTTTACATTATATTAATCCTTATTTCCAAATAAATACGTTAATCGTCACAAGTATTTCATTTTAAACAAAATTGCCCTTGACATCATTTGATTTCAAAATAATACCGCAACAAAAAAATGATACATACAAACGTGCCTATAGTAATCAATTCAAGTTGATTTACTGCTTTGCTCTACTCTGTAACTACTACCTAGACTTCGCAACTTTTGGCGCGCGTGTCATCGCGCATCGTAATTCATTACGTATCCGCTAGTCCTTGCGGGCGCTGCGGTAAGCGTTGGATGCCTGCGGTGCTCAGGGAAACCTCGCTTTAATGGTTGATTGTTGGGCATTAAAAACACGATACACCACAATTGTAATACAGATTCAGAGGTGTAGGCAGGGGTGGACCGCGAGTTGTGGGGCCCTGGGCTCACTTGGGGGCCCTACCTATACCTATAGTTAATTAACTGAATCGACGCCTTAGAGTGAAAACCTCGTAAGTGTAAAAGAAGTAACTTTTCAGGAGGGAGAAAACACGGCATGATAAAAAGTTTTTGTGGGGCGTGTTTTAGTTTATTAATGTATATGGCAATGTAACCTGCTATTATATTCGGAACTGATCGATACTTTAAGATTGTGCGAAGTGCATAAAATCTTATTTATCGGTTATTGGCAAAACGTGCAAAACATGTTTACTATCACTATCATAGATGGCACTACGAATATCGAATGAACCAATTAGTCAGATCAGGATGTCGCCAGGTTTTCTTCCTAGAAATTCAATAAAATTCATTATAGCAAAAATGCATTCCCGAGGTTTTCATTCTAAGGCTACATAATGCTATTTTAGGACCTGACTTTTATTAGTTAAACCTTCGTTTTGAACCTCGAGTCCCAGCTCGAATCACCCGACTCAATATCGCCCGGTATTCAGTTGAGTGTGGGCATTTTTGAAAATGATAAATGTCGTCACCAGCAAAATCGCTGTAATTTTAACTCGTAACGACTCACTCTTTGAAGAGTAGCTGGAGAGGCACCAAAAAAAAAGATCGTGTACTTAAAATTTATATTTAGGGCTGCTAGCCATAAAGGTTTAGAACCCTGGCCCTGGTTCAAACTAATACATGTACAATATTGAAAGCAAAACGATTAATTAAAAATGTTGCGAAAATAAGAAATCTCGCAACAAAGTTTTCATTTAAAGTGCGCCGGAACGAGGTCGAAAAATTTTAATTTCTAAACCACGATGAGTAAATTTTTTGCTAAATACGTCCACACCACACCGTGCATCAGTGATACGGCGGTAACTACGCCCCTGATTTTTCATTGTTATCAGCGGGGGCTGGGGGCCCTTTATTTTCACGGGGCCGTGAGCTGGCAGCCCAATTAGCTATTCGACAGACGTCGGCAGACGATCTTCGGCCACCGTAGGCGCGTGCATGAGGGCAGCGAGTAATGGGCAACTCGCTGTCCGACCATGGACCATCCCTGCCCGAGTGTCAGCAAAATGACTGGGCCGGGGCTGTAGGCGGCCAAAGCCTGCCGGGGTCGCGGGACTTACGAATTACCGTGACCCCGGAACGTAAAGGGTTATTGAAGGACACCATGGATTTAATTAGTCAGTAAGAGTCTGGCAGTGCCTCCCGCTCTGCCCTGGGTGGGAGGACTCATTTGATGATTTTAACTCGATTTTTGACACGATAAAAAAAAAGATTTCTTAACAAATACCTAGGTGACGAGCAAGCATCGCCTGTGGCCTATACATATACACCAGGGTCTTTCTTTAAATTGGCCAACAGCTGATTCCGGAAGAGATACGATAAACTTTTTTTGAATACTTTAAAAAATTATATCACGACGACTTCGGTTAGCAGTATTTGTAATTTTCTAGTATACCTAGCTTAGGATTATTGTGGACCAAATTAGCTACTTCACTATCACTACATAGTATAAAACAAAGCGCTTCCCGCTATCTGTCTGTCTGTCCCTATGTATACTTAGATATTTAAAACTTCGGATTCTAATGCGTTTTTTTTTAATAGATTGAGTGATTCAAGAGGAAGGTTTATATGTATAAAACATGCGTAATATAGTAGAGACTGCACCCGTGCGGATCCGAGGCGGGTCACTAGTCTTAAATAAATGAAGAAGATAATATTTCGTCCATTCGCTCTCACAAATTTGGTCAAAATAAGATAGATTTCGGAAATTTTACCAATTTTGACCAAATCTTTGTGGCAGTGAACGGAGCAAAGGTTTTGATCATTCTTATATTTAAAGTTATACTTTTTATTGTCGCGAATCATATTTTGATCAAGTTATAATTTGTAAGTTTGACTATTTAGAGATATGTACACACGGGTACATATAAATTGCGTAAAAGCCTTGAAGCCAGAAAAATAACAAAACAAAAGTAATATTTATTATCTGTTCCAACATTCTTGTCTCTATTTATGTTTTCGGGCAACACCATAACAATTTCTACTTTTGTCTCTTTCTTTTGTACGTTAATAGCAATTATCTATCCTGCTGTCATCAGTTGTCACACTCAGGATGTCTATCTTTAGTTTGTGAAACAAAAGAGAGGTTAAAAACCGCTTACAGTCGCATGGAAATTTAGTGCCCATTTTACAGTCTTATTTTGCTTTAAGACCTATAATAGTTGCAATGGCAGCCTTGAAGAAGGATGAAGAATTAATTACAAATGATGCCGTTGAAAACGGTGAGGAAGAAGAATTAGATGCAGTTGAAGAGGGCGAAGCTAAAGATCCCGCTAAGAAGAAGAAAAAGAAAAAAAAGAAGAAGAAGGCAGGTTAGAACGAGTAATATTTATATTAATTTATACACACTCATCGCTTGCGTAGGTACATTACCCTGTAAATGTCTATTTTTATCTTGACAGCGCATAGTAACGGGTCACCTACGCTCAACCTGATAATATTGCGTCGTTTTTACATATTTAGCTATGTATTCGCGCAGTACTTCAATAATTGTCGTAGAACGGTATAAATTGTATCACGTTGTCCTGTGAATTAACGAATAATCATATGCATCATATTGACATGTTTAACATTTTACATTGTATCGTAACAATAATGTATGTATCATTATGTATATATCTACGAATCACAACTATCTTACTTGTCAATTCTAGCATCAATTAGTATTAAATAATGACCATTTAAAGTGTGAGTAACAAACATTTTTTTTGTTAATGTTGTCCTATAATAACTGTTCAAAACCAGTCTGCAACATGTCTATCTAAAATACTTTATACAGTTTCTAATATTCCTTTAGAAAATGGGGCTGCTGGTGAGAATGAACCTACTGAAGTAACAAATGCTGCAGAAAAAATAGAAGCAGTTGTTGAAGATGGTGCTGAAGGTGATGAGAAAAAAAAGAAGAAGAAAAAGAATAAAAATAAGTCTGGAAAGGGTCCATCTAAGGAGCAGACTAACCCACCTACCATCCCCATTGCCGAACTGTATCCTGATGGTAAGTTCTTATCAAATAATAAAGGTATGTTTAAAATAAAAGTCAATGGCTATTATATATATTTGATAGCATGCTGATTTATCAAGCATCTTAAAAAACAGATTGCTTCAAACAACTTAGGAATGCTTAGGAAATCCAAGAAAAAATAATACACATACACATATCAAAAAAGTATGTAATCACTTTGAAAAATCTAAATATTTAATGCTATGTTATATTATAATTTCTTCTTCTTTTTAGATTATTATTACAGGGTATTTCTATGTAAATAAAACACACAACTAAGAATTTTTCTTGGTAAAGTTAAATAAAAAAAAATATTATCAGCTTATGCTAGTGATCACAAACTCTTCCTAATGTATGTATAAAACTAGATTGATCTGCATCAATCTATTTGGTTTCATCACATTATGCCTACTTCACACTATGTCAACTTTCTGATGCTTTCAAATAATTGGTAGCACGATGCCAACATTTTTAAAATCACCATACATACATGGCATCAAGCCATACAATCGCATATTGCCAAAAAAAAATAATTACTTTCTACTGATAGCACCATGTCTACTTTGGGACGAAAACCTCTATTCTATTTTCATCATGTATGACATAACATGCTTATAAATAAGCCTTATATGTATTTTAGTCTCCATTTATACTACCACTTGCAAAGGAATTCTTAATCCATTGTTCAGGAAACTTCCCTGAGGGTCAAATAACTGAGCATGGTCCAGCTGAAGGTATTGATGAGAGAACTGCCAAGGAGCGCTTCTCCAGTGAAGAGAAGAGGGCTCTTGATAGACTGCACCAGGACATCTATCAGGAAATAAGGCATGCAGCTGAGGCTCACAGACAAGTATACTAAGTTTTAACTTTTCGTAATATAGAACACATACACTTCCCACATCTTTTATTATAGTTTTCTCTATTTTCACCTGAGCCTGGTTGACCAGCTGGTTTATATAAATTGACAATGCAGACTTAAAAGTTCCCATCTGTGTGTTCCTGAGTCAACACACATTTCTTTCCCATGAATCAGCAACATAGGAGCTATTAAACACACACACATTTTTTTAGAATAGTGTAGAGTGCAATCAATTCCTTGAAAGAAAAAAAATAAGAATCTTTCCTGACATACCATTCAAATCTTTGTATAGTTATGCACAAACAAATACTATGATGAATTGGAATCCAAGAGTCATTTTTTTCAGCCAAAGCAATTCATTGTAATTTTTCATGTATCTATTTAATAACCTAATGCCAAAACAGCAAATAAATCACAATGACAAATGTTTCATCACATTCTCCTTGGATTTTATTGAATTGTATTACAAAACAAATAATTTGACCCATCTAAATACCTACCAATTGTACATTTCAGACACGTAAATACATGCGTGACTGGATCAAACCAGGCATGACTATGATTCAAATCTGTGAAGAACTGGAATCAACTGCCAGGCGTCTGATTGGCGAAGATGGATTGAAGGCGGGATTGGCTTTCCCTACTGGTTGCAGCCGTAATCACTGTGCTGCTCACTATACTCCAAATACAGGTACGTACCCCGTTAAACCGCATCTTAATCAAGGTGATCTTCGCGCGAATTTGTTACTGTCGCTGTCGTGTTGGTTTTGTTCGACGTACAGCGTAGCGCCAACAGAGAGCGCTTTCCGGTTTTCCAAACCAATGTGTAACATACAAATGAACCTGTGCTACTGATTGCTTTCATTAAGACGCAGGATTACAGCTTGATGTGTCTGTCTTGGCAGTAGCATGATAGAATTTAAAAGCTTAATTTAATCTACTTCTACTCATTTATCTTGTTTGATTTAAACCTTTTTATGACTGTTGTATCCAATACTTCACTTCTTAGTTTCTAATAGCTAAATCGCAATCACCTTTCCTCTGTGCATAATCACTTTTCCTTACTATTTCAATGTTTTAATGTAGGTGACACGACAGTCCTGGAATATGACGATGTCGTGAAGATAGACTTTGGCACTCACATCAATGGACGCATCATCGACTGTGCGTTCACTTTGAGCTTCAACCCGCGTTACGACCCGCTGGTCAAAGGAGTGCAGGAAGCCACTGAAGCCGGGATCAAGGCTTCTGGAGTAGATGTGAGACTGTGCGACGTCGGTGCTGCAGTACAAGAGGTATTCGACTAACTGATATTCAAAATCTTCACTAAATTAACAAAACATTAAGATCATGTAAATATAAGAGGTATCTCATAATTACAAGTAACTCCAGCTTATATCATATCAGTGAAGTCAGGTGGATAGTACTCGCGATTTAAAATGGTTTTACTCATGGCTTCACGCTAGCCCAGAGGTATGGATGAGCTATCCCAGAATGAACTGGAACTCCTCTGCATCGACGGGACACAGTAGAAACTGTTTAGCGTTGGACTCCGACAGGATAGCGGGACACCGATAGGATAGCGGTCACAAGACAGGCGGCCTTGCTATGGCCTACCACCGCCATTACGAAGCCGTTTTAAACTGGTTATGCAGCTTATTACGACGTCAATGGCGCCTTATAATTTAGATTGAAATAATGAGCTAAAAAAAACTTGTCATTACCTATCACCCATCACTCGTCACTGAACCAGTTAATTTAATTTGACTTTGTACATTCATAATCAAATTATTTGTTTCAGGTTATGGAGTCGCATGAAGTTGAAATTGATGGTACTGTGTATCAGGTGAAACCTATACGCAACCTCAATGGACATTCTATTGGGCCCTACCGTAAGACATTTTTACACATACTTAAATTTTCTAAAGTATTTATTATAATTTAAATAAATACTTATTTTATACCTTTTTTTATTTAATCACAATCCTTTTTGCCTTTTAGGGATCCATGCAGGAAAAACAGTACCCATTGTGAAAGGCGGAGAAACAACACGCATGGAAGAAAATGAGTTTTACGCTATTGAAACATTCGGATCAACCGGACGTGGCCAAGTTCATGACGATATGGATTGCTCTCATTATATGAAAAACTTCGACCAACAATTTGTTCCGCTGAGGTAATTATATGTTCATAATAAACTGTGACAATATTTTCTGCATTAATTTGAGGTGCTAGCAGTCGACTAATCTTCTGTATATATAAAAGGAGAACTGACTGACTGACATATCAACGTACAGCCGAAACTACTGGGGCTAGGAATGTGAAATTTTGCACACGGCTTTCTATTATAATGTGGGGGAGCACTAAGAAGGGGTTTTTGTAAATTTAACCTTTAAGGGGGTGAAAAGGGGGAATTAGGAAAGTACGTAACCCACGCGGACGAAGTCGCGGCCAAAGTGCTAGTATATTATAGTTAAGTAATCATTAACGATAATAAACGTTTTAATTTCAGACTGCAATCATCAAAACAGCTGCTGAACTTAATCAACAAGAATTTTGGTACTCTCGCATTCTGCAAGCGGTGGCTAGAACGCGCGGGCGCTTCTCGTTATGCCATGGCGCTCAAGGACCTGTGCGACAAAGGCGTAGTGGACGCCTATCCTCCACTCTGTGACATCAAGGGCTGTTACACGGCTCAATTTGAACACACAATACTTCTAAGACCCACTTGCAAAGAAATTATATCTCGCGGCGATGACTACTAGCGACAGTTAAAGTCGCTGCGGGTGCATTTCGCAGCCAGCTTCTTCAATACAGAGTTTTAAATTAAGTAAACAACTTTAAATCACCTAAGATTTATCAGTTGAAGAATTTTATTATTATTTACGAGTACGATTATATATAGTTGCTGAAAACATAATAAATACCTTTAAAAACATATTTTTACAAACATTGCATAGAGCAAGCGTTACAGTGTTTGTTGAATTCTTTGTTGCTTTTTTGTACAAGTTGTCATTTTTTGGACTTAAATGTTCGTCAAAACTGACGATAAACTTTTTGTTGTAACATTGTTATTTCTTTACTAATATTACTATAATTTGTATTTTTAATACACCTGTATTCATAGCAATTGTGTCGATATCAACGTTTTTGGAATAAAGTTCTACTTGTATTGGAGGCAATAATTTATTTGAAATCCTACATCTCCTAAAAACAAAGCAACCTAGCATTCATATTCCTTTGACCTATGGTCTCATGCGATGTGGTGGCATGCCGTGTCACGTCGCGACGTCCTATGAGACGTTTCGACCTATTGGCATTAAAATAAGACGTATCAGCCTTAATTGCACACATATATATTGCTAGTTATTTTAAAATGTTAAATGGCTGAGCCGGAATCATCCAATTACTAATCCAGACTCCGTACGTGAAAACCCCAGTAACACTGATGCCCGGTCTAGGAATCGTACCCAGAACCTCACTATAAGCATAATAAAATGAAACATTTTCGTTCACATCTATAATTTTTATTTTAAAGGTGAAGATTTCGTTTGAACGCGCTAATCTGAGGTGTATGTTACTCCAGCAAGAAAGTATCTCCTAGAGTTATATGAGTAGAACGTATAGTTTGTGCCTTATCTGCTGTAAATGTGCCTCCACATAAAAAATGTGTGCCCCCTGACGTTTCGAAAAAAAATGGAAAAAACGATTCTTGCTGGGGTAACGTTTTTCTAGCAGGAAAATTCTAAACGAATGATCGGAGAGAGAAAAACTGTGCATGGCCAGATAGCTTATATGTGTGCCAAAATGTGCCCCCAAAAATAAAATCTGTGCCCCTTCAGATTTTCGAGATATTGCATTTCCTGCTGGAGTAACGTTTTGATGAATAGTATATCTCTAAAACCATTGCATGTGCCCCTGTAGAATAAACATACGCGAGTAGCTCTTAATGTGTGCCCCTTTGTGCCCCAATTAGATTTTAGAAAATATTTATAGTTTTCAAGTTATCGCGGTTTTATGAAAACCCGAAAAAACATCGCAGCGCCTAAATGAGACAAGGCATAACTTCGCTGAAAACTGTATTCGGTCCTTCTTGACGCTAATAATAACCATACAAAGTTTCAAAAATGTTCATGCATGCGTTTTTGAATAATCTTGCTAAAAGTAAAAACGATGGTGTCATAACTTTGACGGCAAAATACAAGGAACTGGCACAATCCCAGATGTGTAGGTGTAAACCAAAATCTTGTGCCTTTAGTAAAAAATATATGGTGAAAATATTGAGCTTCAAATGTTACGCATTAAGTAAATATAAACAAAAAACCAAAATATGTAAACAACGGCTGGTTATCCGACCAAATCTGAATGACTACTAAAAAGCGACGGATTCATACATATCGATGACCTTCTTTATTGGACGTATTATACCTAAGCTGTTGTCCGCACAGTCGCGTTCAAAAGTTTTGAGGGCTAATTAAAAAATATATTAAATGCACCTTGTGACTATATAAATGAAACAGCTTGTTGATGTGGAAATTATTATTTTTATTCCCTTAATTTTAATTCTTAAAGTAATTATTGCATCAAATCACAGATCAAATTTCCTACCTATAATGTAGTCTAGTTCTTTAAATCACAGATCAGGTTTTCATAGCCTAACATAATTATAATTAGTAAATTTGCATCACAAAAAATCACAGATCAATATTAAGTTTATGAATAATATTGTGTAAAAAAAAATATAAAATTTGAAATTATATTATTAATATATTATATTAATAATATAATTTATAAATATATAATATATTATTATAAATATATTAATTATAAATGCTGAATTTGATCATTAAACCTGCATTTTAGCTCCCTGCCGGACCCTGCTCAATTTGAGCAGTAGGACATAGTTACATGTAAACTCTGCTTTACAATAAATGTGACTTACATTAGTATAAAAATACAGGTATGTCACAAAACAGTTTGGTCACGATTTTGAGCATGTTAGTCACATGTACATTTTATTTGAAAATGGCTCTTATAAATGTACTTAATCATGTGTAATAACTTTATTTTATTAGTTATTACTTTTCTACTTCAGTGTACTCAGGCACAACAAGTGTGAACCGGTTAGTGAGTAAAGTAAAGAAGGTCATCGATATGTATGAATCCGTCGCTTTTTAGTAGTCATTCAGATTTGGTCGGATAACCAGCCGTTGTTTACATATTTTGGTTTTTTGTTTATATTTACTCATCGACCACACAGGCTATAGACACCTAATACACGATAAAATGCACGAAAACTATTCTGCCAACTTGCTGAGGTATGACGTCATCGAGGGGGACGGGGTTCTGCGTCCTGATTGGTCAATTCAAGGTCAGTGCATGTCACTAGGGATGGGACGGTTTTAAATCAAACAAGAAAGTATCGACATATTTAAATTGTATTGAATAAAATATGTTTTTACATGCCATTCAATTACCTTCTTTTATTGTAAAAATGAATAAAAACAATGTTTTAAAATTTCCGTCATTATTATAAGCTATGTTCTTATATGTCTTTGGTGAGGCCTATCAAATTGAATGCAGCGCGATATTATAGAGTTAGCCCAAAAACATGCAGCCAAACGGATCTCTTCGCCGCTACCGACAACGCGGTGGAGATGACGGGGTTAGGCCAATAAAATATAAATATCGTCGTGCTAGCGACACGAAAAAGAAAAAGAAGAAAGATTCCGAAACTATACTTTTTTGCCTAGGAGCGGAAAAAAAGTTCAATAATTAAACTCACCAAAAGAGGCAAATACTTAGTTGGTACTGCTCAACTTAGTACACATCGACGTTTTTTCATAAGGATAAAACAATCTTCGCTAAAATGACGTGAACATATAACACTTTAAGTAGATGGGATCCAGTTCTCTCGCTTGGTTGCAATTATCCATTTATTTTTTAAATCAAGATCGTGTGGGTATCTAAAATTTATAAATTAAAGTTTCACAATTTATCAGATGTTCTGTTGTAATTTCTAATTATTGAAAAAATATTTTTTGCATAAATTAATAGTTATAGGTTTTTGTTTTGCTTTATCGACAACAGAGGTGGTTGTACGATTTGGAACATCACTAATATGTGTACTTGAAATCGAGGAAAAGAGATGGCGAAAAAAATACTTGCAAAAGAAAGGGACGCAATCATAAAGACATCAAGTATGACCAGTATAAGATGAACCCCGATAAATGCCAAAAAGCTTATTATCATATAAATCATTATTTAGAGGATAGAAATGCATGGGATTAAACTGCTCCAATTAAATTCACTCTGTGTGTGTTCAAATTCGTTTGTTTTTTTTATACCCATTTTTTATACAAACTGACATTTAATGTTTTGTTTTTATATATATTTTTTATTTTTATTTTATTTGACTTGAGGTTTTTTTTTTATTACTTTGTAATTTTTTGTATTTGTGTTCGTTTTATACACTATGACATTTACATTTATTTTTATGTTTTTGACATGTTTACTCTGTAATTTTATATTTTTATATTATTTGACATGTGTTGACATGAATTACGTCGTAATTTTATTTTATTTTTTATGCCGTTTTATTTTTTATTTGTTGTTTTTTTTTATTTTTTTAATTTTGTTTTATTCACTATTGTGAATATGAGGACAAATGTGGGACTTTTTTATTTTATTTTTTTTATTTATCATATATTTATATAGTCTGACAGTTTGAGTAATTTATGTGGCCTACGCAAATGTCCCTTCTTTGGTATTGTTCGTCGTTACGTTGAGCTCCTTGAGTTATGAGTTGAGCTACACGATTACCGACAAATGCTTGCACTGACTGGACAGGTCCACTCAAACTGGTTGATTCTTTCTTCAAAAGATCACCTCAGACACCTGCATGGTTCTCATACGTTTCTTTCTTACAAAATGTCTGGACTTTAAAAGAGACTGTGACCTCTGAGTTTGTTTCGGCTGTTTCTTCTCAGAGTAGTCAGGTACGAAACACCGGCCTCATCTAGTTTAAAAAAATAATAATAAGGAATGTGATTTGACGTGTAAAAGAGTTTGTCAAAACCAATTTGCAAAATAAATATCATTTATCATTTATCATTTAAATATTGTCAGAAATTTAATCTAATTTAGATTATGGAACTATTAACTTACCGATGAAATGTGATACCGTCTTTCAGGAAATTTGAAGTCCGGCTTTTTTATCACACAAACGTATTGTATACGGGAACATATTATGTCTATTTTCTCGATTTTTTAAAGGAGTAATGCGGAAGTGTTTACGGCTCACAGCAGTGGTCGAAACTAATACGAACTTGGTGAGTGACGACGGTTATAAGACATTTTTGCCTAATGTGTTGACAGACATCGGTCGCCTGTTATGAGGAGTCTATAGGCTGTGTGGTCGATGTATTTACTTAATGCGTAACATTTGAAGCTCAATATTTTCACCATATATTTTTTACTAAAGGCACATGATTTTGGTTTACACCTACACATCTGGGATTGTGCCAGTTCCTTGTATTTTGCCGTCAAAGTTATGACACCATCGTTTTTACTTTTAGCAAGATTATTCAAAAACGCATGCATGAACATTTTTGAAACTTTGTATGGTTATTATTAGCGTCAAGAAGGACCGAATACAGTTTTCAGCGAAGTTATGCCTTGTCTCATTTAGGCGCTGCGATGTTTTTTCGGGTTTTCATAAAACCGCGATAACTTGAAAACTATAAATATTTTCTAAAATCTAATTGGGGCACAAAGGGGCACACATTAAGAGCTACTCGCGTATGTTTATTCTACAGGGGCACATGCAATGGTTTTAGAGATATACTATTCATCAAAACGTTACTCCAGCAGGAAATGCAATATCTCGAAAATCTGAAGGGGCACAGATTTTATTTTTGAGGGCACATTTTGGCACACATATAAGCTATCTGGCCATGCACAGTTTTTCTCTCTCCGATCATTCGTTTAGAATTTTCCTGCTAGAAAAACGTTACCCCAGCAAGAATCGTTTTTTCCATTTTTTTTTCGAAACGTTAGGGGGCACACATTTTTTATGTGGGGGCACATTTACAGCAGATAAGGCACAAACTATACGTTCTACTCATATAACTCTAGGAGATACTTTCTTGCTGGAGTAACGTACACTAATCTGAGACTGGGGTTCCCAAAACTGTGCGCCGCAGAGAGTAAAGAGGGCGCCGTGAGATGCGCCTGTTAACCGTTCTCCAGTTATGTGGCCACGCAATATTTATATATTGCGTGGATCCAAGGTTCTGTATACAAGATACACCAAATTTTTTTTTTTATAAAAAACGTTGCCCCACTAGGAATTTCTCGTGTCGTGGGTGCGTTTACAAACAAACTCACATACACAAACGCCCAGACCCGGAACAACTACTTGTAGATCATACAAATATTTGCTCCGTGCGGGAATCGTACCAGAGACACGCAGCGCAGCAATAGAATCCCTCAGCCACTGCACCAACCGTGCCGTGCCGAAAAAAATCTGTTAAATAAAACGCTACATATATGTTTCAAAACTTTATTTTTTAGGAAAACGCTAATTTATTACTATCGCAAATATAAACGATTACATTCATAATTTAAGTATGTATTACATATTATTGATACAAAATCTTTCGCCAATAGCGGATTTATAAAAATGTATAAAATGTTAATGACAACTGAATATCACTAGCATTTACCCAATATTAACTTGTCAATCGCTACAAATATCTACTCCTTTCTAACTTTTGCGAATACTTACTACCCCTAAACAAAGTCCTGTTGTATATTGTTTACCGTAAAAAAAAAACAAGAAATGAACATTCAGTCTCTTCTAATCTGTCTACATTATTTTCAAATGCTATACAAACACTTGAAAGGCCTCTTAATCGTTACTAATTAGGTACGTGCCGGTAATACATAATCTCCTGTGCGAATCTTCAATGTGTGATGTATGAGTTACTTGGAAGTATGGCCACCATTAATTTAACTACTATCATTTAAAAAATGGAGTAAGTACATATAATTGATGAACAATAATACAATGATTCGTGATCTCTTCTGTAGCGTTATCTTAGAATGCTCCAGGTGAAGATCACTCTAGTATGTTTCATGTAAATTATAGCATTTATTAGCTTACGTTGAACTGACTTAACTTCAACATACACATACTGCACGTGTTCAATTACTCTTTAATTGCGTATTTTTAATTAGCTCATAGGCTCTCTTTAATATAATAGAATTAGAAACCTCTATTATACAAAGCTGCTAGCTTACGAAACCCATGTGTAGCCAAAAGTAACAATTTGCAGTTGAATGTGTATGTCAAATATTAAGTCAAAATAATCCATACTTATACAGGCACTAAATAAGTACGTATATGATATTAATGTTAAATTATTTATATATTCGCCTTATCTGACGTAAAATGACTAGACTAACGAATTTCAAATTTAACCTTTCGTAGGTACTACATCTGCGAGTAGCACCTAGATACAAATATGCTATAATTTATATGATTAATAAATATTACATTAATTCAATTAGGTAGTTTATTACTTTCGATAAATTTACTTTTACAAAATATTTAATCTAATTAAAAAAGTAACATAAATAATAATACATAATGTTCAGAAATTCTCGTGGACCAACATTCAGAACACACTACAAGTTAACGTTCTATCTATGCGAACCTGTTGGTGTCATTACGATAACCCGGAAACCAAACTGATAATATAATATTGCCTTATACCAAATCGGTAAAGTATCACAGAAATTAACCATACCTAGCTAAACTATGATGTCTTCATTAATAAACATCACGAAATATTACGAAACACATCAAGATTTGGTCAATGTATACTAAAATATACGACAATGCATTCACTAGTCACAAGTGCCAAGAGACAAACAAATTATATTTAAATAGATAGACTTAGGTAACACTCAAAGCTTACCAAAGTATATTGAAAACGAGGCCAATTAAAATGAATTATGATTAGGCCTTGAAATATTTAATTTTTATAAACTAGAAAGAATATTTACAATTTAATCAAACAATAAGCACTGGTAATATTTCAGCCATCACTAGAAATCGTCTAAACCTACTTAAACACTATCTAAGAAAAACCATGATATTTGAGCTTATTAAACGCATCAACAGCTCACTAACTGTGACAATTCAATTATCTATTGATCGTTGGAATGGAAACTTGTTTAATTTAAAGATGATAGATATTTATTTTAATGCTACGAACCCCACACTACTACCTCAATAATCGCTTAATAACCCCAAATAGTATGAGCATTTATCATAATTTCTCTTCGACATTGCAATATAGGAAGACTAGGCTTCATACACAAAATATATTTTAGTGCTCAAGTTTTAGGAGAGCATATAAATAGAAAATAAGTGATAATTAAAAATTAATTGAGACTTTTTTAGTTAGCTAGATGTAGGTCGGTGCCATCACCGTTAGTAGCCATTGAGGCGACTGGCACGAACGCCGAGTTCGATGGCCAGGTGTAGATGGACTGCAGGGGCACATGTAGTAACTCCACCAAGTTTCTATAGTTTGGTTCTGAAACATTCATCATAAAATTATTTAAAAACTGATTGAAAAAAAAAAAAAAAAAAGATATTCGCCGTTTTAATTGGTGACTTGTTGGCAAAATAAGAAGTCTGTCAAATATATTGATCTGCTTATATTAATTGGTATAGTGTGTTCTGTTATTAATAAATTAATAATATGTACATAACCAACATCATTCTTTGTGCCACAGATTTCTATAACACACCCATCAAATATGGTTTGCGATCACTTTGAAAACTGTTTTTTTTTACGGTACATTATATGATTTATTCTTCTTTTAGATTCTTCATTTAAAATATAGATTTAGAATTTGTAAATAATTTTTATCAGCTTTCTACCTGCTTTTGCTAGTGATCACAAACGTTTTTTGATGTGTGTATGCTATGAAAACATTGATGTGTTTTGTAAGAGTTCTCATCACCATTTAGAGAATTTCATTCCAAAGGTTGTATATTATAATAAAAATATCCACCTCTTGTACCTATAGTAATACTAGTTGTGCCGCGCGGTTAAAACCACATTATATTAAGCCTTTGGCCCTATGGAGGCCACAACATTTTCCGAGATGAGCGTTGTCCAGTCCTCGACGCGCCGTCGACTCGGTCCGACTAAGAAACAGGATCCTTGGTCGGACAGCGAGCTACCCATTACTCGCTATCCGTAAGCCAGAGCCTACAAGCCGGAAACCCCCGGTGATATCCGACGCCCTGGGCGTCTCCCGTGATGGCTGGCACGTAAAGTGGCATGACTGCTTTTTTTTATCGTTGTAATATCATCAAATGAGTCCTCCCACCCAGGAAACGGCAGAAGGGACTACGAGACTTGTACTGACTAAAATCCACGGTGTCCTTCAATAGCCGTTTACGTTTCGGGGTAACGGTAACTAGTCCCGCGACCACTGCAAGCTTTGGCCCTCTAAGGGGAGCCCCGTCATAGTGCTGACACTCTTTGAGGCGCGCGTGGAACACAACGCACCGTCGACCCGGGCATGGTCCATGATCAGACAGGGAGTCGCCCATTACTCACCGCCCGCGTGCCCGCACCTACGGTGGCCGGAGATCGTCCTGCGATGTCCGTCTCCGTGGGCGTCCACCACTGCGGTTCCGTGTATCGGAAGCTGAGGACACCGTGACACCTCTCCAGCCACTCCTCGAAGAGAGGTCTTAACATCGCAATTATAACGTGCCTATCATTTTTTTGCTGCGGTCATATTTTGAAAATATAACTCTTAATTTTATCATTAATTCAAGGCAATTTTGTTAAAAATTAAATATTTGTAATGACGTATTTATAAGGATAAGGATTAATATTATCTATAGTAGATAGGTACATAATTATATCAACCAGTTGTTCCTGAGATTAGCGTGTTCAACCAAACAAACAAACTCTTCACCTTTATAATATAAGTATAGATCTTTATGAACTCACCATTTTCAGGATTAATATATCCTCTGCGTATCAAAAAGTCTAGAAGCACTGGGGCACTGGTTGTCTTGAACTCGGGTGTGAGTGCTCTTGCAACACACTCTTCAGCAGTTAGCAGTTCAAAGTTCTCTACCTCACCATCAGCATTCTGAGGCATGAAATCCAGTGGCAACTCCAGATCATATACATATTCTGTGTTAGGAAATAGGCCCCTTTCGCTTTCGAAATAGAAACTGAAAACATAATATTAGTATGAAATAAATAGTAAGATATTATATTTCCTTAGGTGCTAACTGCACAAATATTTTGTACCTAACACATCCAGCTGGCACCAACTTTTTCACTAGTTCTCCTTCAACAGAGGCCTCTTCGGCGGCTTCTTTTATAGTTGTCTCCAAAATGCCGTATCCAACAGCCAGCCCACCACTGACGAAGCAGTCCCACTTGCCTCAAAAGTAAAACAGTTAAGTTATAAAAATGCTAATTTGTTGAAACTCAACGAGCCATGCATGTTGAGTGAGTAACGAACATCAATAAAAATAATGTACATAGTAACTTTCCATATCATTACTTTTTTGTAATTTAAGTTAATTTATTTTTAAGAATCGTAAACTAAACCTTATTTACATATTTTTTTTCTCATATCCAGTTTCTTTTGATCTCATTAATTTGTTATCAAAATATAAATAATATGATAAATATTTGATAATAAAATGCTGCTTACCAGGCCAGGTTTGTTTAGTGAAACTTCTCTGCTGTAACCAGATGCAAAGACCTTTTGTTGGGTGGATCACATAGCCAGTGACACTGACTCCATAGTTCCTGATGCCAAACAGACACATAGCACTCCTGTCCATTTCCAACAGGCTCTCTGGGTAGCATGGTGTGGTAACCCCAAAACACTGTAAATGTAACTATTTGTCAAATTTTATCCTTAAAACTGAATAATTATTTTCGATAATTAATAGGCACCACCGAAGAACTAATGATGTGAAAAAAAAATTCTAACTATATTCCAAGATAATTTTTTGCCCACAACTTCATAAAGGTCACAGCTCATGTGAGCCGACCGGCACCCACTCCGCACCGTCTCGCCTCCTGCGGCTAGTATTCTTTGTATGGACTTGTATGTATGGGTCTGCGCTCACTATATCAACCTCGTAGCATCACCGAATCGCCTCGATCGTAAGCCCTCCACGTGCGGACGGCGGGTGGACCACTCGATGGCAACTCGCTGCTCGTATGGTTGCCTTTCGTTAGCTGCACATACCAACGCGGGGGTCCCGAGTGGAACGCGCGCTGATCGCGAATGATTTACTCAAAAATTCGTTGACCACGCGGCGTTCACTCGTTGACCGCGCGGGGTCCACTAGTTAAATGCGCGACGTTGATTGGTGATAACGCGGCGTCCACCAATGAACCACCTGTCGACAACGAGTGGACGCCTTGCGATGAGGTGGTGCGGGGTAGGTGCCGGGTTGCTCTAATGAGCTGAGACCTTAATTCAGAATAAGATATTTTTATTTTTGCAAAAATATGGCTGATTTATAGATAACTGTAAAATCTGAATGTATTGTAGACTTTCTATTAATGAATACTCTATGTAAATTCAAACTTTATTTGAATAAGATTCAAATAATACAGAAAAACTCCAAAATGTAACAATAATATTATTATTTTGTTGATGTCATAATAATAAATAGAACTTTTGATAAATAGGAACAAGGAAACTCAGAGATGTACTATGGGTGTAGCTCATACAAGTAGGACTTATAACATCTATAACATGAAATAGCTTCACATCCTGTTAAGTTAAAGTGTTTCTATATTATTCAATGCATTAAGATTGTACATACAAAATACCAGTACATAATCAATTCAAAATAATAAAACTTCAAAGAATAAAATTCTTTCATTGAAAATTAATTTTACTTAGAATTTTCAATTACAATTATTATTTTTGCATCTGGTTTTGATGACCTAGCAAATTTATGCCCTCGGCATTGCCTGTATGCATAAAGTTTGGTAATAGCCACACGGGAATTTCATACCCGGATAAAAAGTATCCAGTGTTAATTCAGGTTGGAATAGATGAATTTAATACTAATTAATTAATTAATATTTCAAACACAGACAAACAAGCTTTCACTTTTATAATAAATCACACTTACCTCATCTCTCCATCCTTTTAAAGCGCATATCTCATTTTCTTTTCTCAGTTTCTGCAATACATCAGCCATCTTTGTGGTCCTCTCTTTATAATCTCTGAATGCTGGATTTAATTCTACATACTTGCCGGTGATCCGAAATACCTGTAATTGTGAGTTAGCATTTTTATTGAATCATAACTTCTTGTGGTAGAAATGTATTACAACTCTCTCTATCTCATAGATAAAGAAAATTATCTTAAGTATTTGTGATAGATTCTATAAGACATAATAAGTCAAAAGCTATACAAATAAAAAATTATGTTTAACTTTAATGTAGTGAGTAGCTTGAATGAATTCATTCAGGATTTTATATACATTTATTAGTTTCACTGGAATATGGTAAAGTAATGCAATAATGGCTGATATTTCATAGTATTTAAAAACCACATTAAAACAATTATTTTGCTGCAAATGTTTCGATTTTTATTAAAAGAGTTTGGTATGTAATAAACATTATTTTTATTATATGAAGGAATCTTACCTCTGGGAATCTAATCAGGTATTTCATAACATCAGGGCGAATCAAACCCACTTGATATCCGGCTACTATAAACGGTTTGCATACTCCCTGATGCAAGCCTTGAACAATGCAAAATATGTAAGCAAACAGCACGAATTGCTTCTTCAACAGCATGTTATTACAAACACTAAGTAGTCTGCCTAAACAGACACTTGTGTTTTCTTATACTGATAGGTTTTTGCTGGCAAATTACACTTTAATTGAATTACGTACCTGATAGATAAAAACAGTTGAATTTTTTGGCTAATTTGAGTAGATCGGAGATATTGTTCTGTGCAGACGAGTACATATTTTTCATATTACTGTTCCATACAGGTCCCACACAAATTTTATGTACCGAATGTCTCTAGGTAGATCTAAAAAAATAAAATTATCAGCAATGAGAGGACTACGATGGTCGTTAGTCGTTGAACGAAAAACGCTTCACACTAATGTCCCGTTCTTGTTCACCGAATTCCACAATGTCCGTCTGTCACTCACTGACGAATGGCGACAAAAAAAACTGACAGCTGTAGGGATGCGATTTAATGAATAAAAAAAACCGCTGTGCCGATTTCAATTTTTTTTAACCAATAAAAAGCCACATTCATCATTCAAAGCTGTCAAGTTTTTGAAATATCGTGTGGATTTATTGTTTAGTAAAAGACTTTCCGTACACACGTTGGATAATTTTATTGTATTGACAGTTCAACAAACCATAGATTTACATCACAGACATTCATCTTGACATAAGAGTTCCACAGACTAAAATTCTCTTCACATATCGTCCGTTTTGGACGGACTTTCAAATAATATATTATTCATGTTTTTATTATTAAAAGTAACTCTATTTATAGAAGTCAAACCAGGGATGCAAAATCTATCAAAAAAATTAAAAAGTTCATTAGCGGTTTTTTCTGATAATGTTTCTATCTAAATACTGAAGCGACACACAGAGGTTACGGGGAAAGGAGGAACTAATATTTATGGTGCCCTAAACACGTTCCACTCCTTTATGAGAAGGCGTTTTTTACACCACCCCTCAACATAATATTTTCCTGTTTTCCCTGTTTAAAAACACAAATATTAAGACATTTAATTCTGACTAAATTGTTAGTGATGCATTTTATACTGGCACATTCAAATACTTAACTTACTCCTTTATTTTTAACAGAATTTAACTCTAAAAATGCATGACCAACATTACATAGATTATGTGCATAGCCCTATATTCTTAAAAAATTAACTTAACAAACTTCTCAAAAACAGTTTTTCCTAACGGCTTGGTTAACAAATCAGCCAAATTATCCTGCGTTTTAATATACTTTACTGAAATACACTTATCCTTTATTTTGTCCATAATGAAGTGATACCTAATATCCAAGTGCTTTAACCTTTTATTATTTTCATTATTATAAACAAGTTTTATTGCTGACTGGTTGTCTTCATACAAGATCACTTCATTACCGACAACATCAAAGTCACACAACAAATTTTTCAACCAACATGCTTCTGAAATAGCCATACTTAATGCAATATATTCAGACTCAGTGGAGGATAATGACACACTAAGTTGTTTTTTACAACACCATACTACAGTACAATCAAATATTTTAAACAAATAACCAGTGGTAGATTTTCTATCTTGTGTGTCACCGGCCCAATCTGCATCAACAAAGCCTTGCAATTCTGTGGATGTGCTATTATATATCAAAGAGTAATTTAATGTACCTTTTATATACCTTAGAATACGTTTCAATGCCTTGTACAACATAATACTAGCACAGTGTTGGTACCTACTGAGGAAACAAACTGATACACATAGATCTGGTCTTGTACCACAAACTGCATACATTAAACTGCCTATGAGTTGTCTACACTTTTTCTCTATTTCTGGACTTTCAGATTTTTCCCTTTTTAGTATTTCAAACTTAAAGTTTTGGTCTATTGGAGTAGAAACTGGTTTGCAATCTGACATATTATAATGCTCTAAAACTTTAGTAAGATATGTTTTCTGACTAATTACCGTTGTACCTTTCTTTTGATCAATATCGATACCCAAATAACATTTGGCCAAACCTAAGTCTTTCATCTTAAAGTTATTGCTTAGCTCGCTTTTAAAATCTTCCAAAACCTTGTTTTCAGTGCAAAACATAAGAATATCATCAACAAATAGCAAAACATATAGCATACATTCATTTACCTTTCTGAAATATAAGCAATGATCATTTTTAGATTTACTGAAATTTTCTTTACTCATGAAGTCATCAAACTTTTTATTCCAATATTTAGGAGACTTTTTCAAACCATACAATGATTTATTTAATTTGCATGTTTCACCGCTTGGTAACTTTATGTATACACTCTCATCTATGTCACCATGTAAAAAAGCACCTATAACATCCATCTGATGAACTGAAAGTTGAAGTTTATTTGCAACTGCTATAAAAACTCTAAAAGTAGGCAATTTAGCCACAGGAGAATATACTTCTAAATCACAATCAGACTGTTCAAAGCCTCTTGCTACCAACCTAGCTTTATATACTTTATTAGTACCTACTTGTTTAACTTTAAAAACCCATTTACTAGAAATTACTTTATTCCCCTCTGGTACGCTATTTACTTCTGTCCATGTGTTATTTTCTCTCAGAGTATCTAGCTCAGTCTTCATAGCAATCTTCCACTCTTCCTTTTCTTCAGAGTCAAGCGCTTCCTCTAGAGTAGCTGGCTCTGTACCGATGGATAGAAGGTTTGTTTCGTAGTCATCTAGCCTTGATGGTTTCTTTATTGCTCTGCCTCTCCGTGAATGTGTTGATACTTGAGGTGTTTCTTCTGCCTCTACTTCTTTTTCTGACTCTGATGTTTCTTCTGAATTTAGAATTTCCTCTGTTTGTACTTCTGTATTTTCATCAAGATCTGATAACCGTGTTACATCTTCTTCACCTTCCTCATTAAAACTGTGATATTCTTCTCTTATTTCATCCTCTTTATTATTTATTTCTTCTTTTAATAATAATGGGGTTATATTATTATGATCTTGAAAAGTATTACCTAGCTTTTGACTACTAAAATTGCCTTTCAGGAATGTTACCTCTCTTTTAATCAAAACATCATTTTTATGGGGAAAATAAATTCTAAAACCTTTTGTTGTTTCACTATAACCTACAAAGTATCCTATTTCAGCTTTGCTATCCCATTTTTTGCGATAATTATCTGGAATGTGTACACCTACCTTTGAACCAAATACTTTTAAATTATTTATATCATATAATCCCTTTTTATACCAGAGCTCATACGGAGTTACATTTTTAATCCTACTTTTACCAGTTCTGTTTATAACGTATACAGCTGTATTGACAGCTTCAGCCCATAGAGACTTATTTAAATTACTTGATAACAATATTGTTCTAGCCGCTTCAGTTATTGTACGCATTTCACGTTCTATGCAACCGTTTTGTTGGGGTGTGTACGGAGCACTATTTTGGTGTACAATACCTAAATGATTGAAGAGAGACTTCACCTCTTTGTTTATAAATTCTGAACCACAATCTGATCTTATTATTTCAATTTTATACTCTAAGTTTTTAGTAACAAAATTTAAAAAAGTTTTAATTTTATCAACTGTTTCAAACTTATTTTTCAGAAAATAAACCGTTCTATACTTTGAAAAGTCATCCTTTATGAGTAGATAATATCTTGATCCACCTAATGATATTGTTTCCATCGGTCCGCATAAATCCATATGTAGCCATTGACCGGGCCTATCTGCCCTATTTATACTTATAGGAAACGGTCTCTTATGTAACTTACCCAAAAGACATGGCTCACATGTTATTTCCTTTTGTTTACTAACACTGAAATCTATATCATATTTATTTAACATGTTTTTTACCTGTTCAATATCCTGGTGGCACATTTTTTCATGCCATTCAGATAAACTGTCACTTGATTTACCAACACAAGCATTTTGAATTTTATTAGACCTAAACTTCATTATAAACAAGTTATTTTTCCTATATGCTAGTGCACAAACATTTTTACTGTTATTTTTCCTCAAATAACACATTTTACTATTAATTGTTAAAACATAACCTCTATCTGTAGTTGAACTTGCTGAAAATAGATTCATCTTGATGCTGGGAACATGTAAAACGTTATTTAATGTTGTATTTATCCATTGTTTACCTGTAAATGCTTCTAAAAAAATAACTCCAATACCAACGGCTTGTATGATTTTGCCGTCTCCAATAACTATGGATCTAGGGCATTCTAGTTTTTTATAGTCTATAAACATATCATAATCATAACACATGTGCTCTGAAGCTCCACTATCCATTACCCAACAATTATCACTTTCTAATTGACTGTAAAACAATGATGATAGCTCGAACACAGAGAATGCATTGCCTTGTTTAATTTTGTTTACATCTTGACTTTTATGATTATTCTTCTTACAGAACTTACAACTAGTATTATTAATTATTGTACCTCTACTTTTCGATTTGCACTCCTTTTTCAGATGTCCCTCTTTTCCACACCGATAGCATTTTCTTTTAGACTTGTGTACGAACGCAGATGACTCATCTTCTTTGTTTTTGGCTGAGGCGCGTTGCTCTTCGATCAGTAGTCTAGCGGCTAACTCGTCCATGGTCCTTTTTTCTGCTGGCACCGATTCCCACGCTGACACAAAGTGCTTGAGCTTTCGAATCTTTCTGCATCCATTTCTCCTGATCCTCGTCGGCCTTGAACGTGCCTTCAACGACGTCTAAGAGACCCATAGCTCTTAGTAAAACGCGTATTTTGAAACACCACGCTGTCCAATTTTGTACACCTTGAAGCTGCTGAAAGCTTTGTCCAGAAGCCATATTTTCGACGGAATCCATCGCCCGTATTATTATTGCTTTACCGCAATTACCAGATTTATCAGAATCTGAGCCGGCGACCGCCACACCTGGTCAGACAGCCCTGGCCGACGTATGTTTATGTAGCTACTTTACCGCAGCGTTTCTTGATAAAAAACCAATCCAGCACGATTATTAGGCCGTAAGTCTGTGTCTGGGCCCATAACCTTTTGAAATATCGTGTGGATTTATTGTTTAGTAAAAGACTTTCCGTACACACGTTGGATAATTTTATTGTATTGACAGTTCAACAAACCATAGATTTACATCACAGACATTCATCTTGACATAAGAGTTCCACAGACTAAAATTCTCTTCACATATCGTCCGTTTTGGACGGACTTTCAAATAATATATTATTCATGTTTTTATTATTAAAAGTAACTCTATTTATAGAAGTCAAACCAGGGATGCAAAATCTATCAAAAAAATTAAAAAGTTCATTAGCGGTTTTTTCTGATAATGTTTCTATCTAAATACTGAAGCGACACACAGAGGTTACGGGGAAAGGAGGAACTAATATTTATGGTGCCCTAAACACGTTCCACTCCTTTATGAGAAGGCGTTTTTTACACAAGTGTTTTAAGTATAATTATAATACCTTAAACTTTAGTACCAAACATAGAATTAAAAAGATGGACTGCGCCTTCTCTGGCCAACTGTGTTGAGAAAAAACCATTATTTAAATAAATATTCCACAACTATCACGCATAGACTTTTAGGCAAATAATTGTTTTCCTCTCTTTCTAGAGAGAATGGTCAATGTTAAGCAGCCATTGCTCAGTCCATCTTGTTTATCTATGGTGCCAACAATGGATAAGTATTTTTACAATGGCAATCCTCAAATCAAGTGTCATGGTGGTGTCACTGCTGAAGCTGTCAGGCTGTCAAGTATCAACTTTGAATCGATTCTATTTGCTTTTCTAATCCATAGTTGTTATAATAATATTCATCATCATCATCATCATCATATCAGGCCGGGATCACCTACTGCTGGTGCTGGGTATAGGCTTCCCCCTTTTATGCCATATCTCTCGGTTCTGTGCGTCTCTTACCCAACTATTCCCTGCGATCTTGACAATATCGTCAATAATAATATTGTTGACTGTAAAAGACTACGGTACTGAGTGTAAATTTTGCCATGTCGTCGGAAAGCTTTGGTGTAGTAAATGACTTGGCTCCAGTTTTTCGTCCTTACATTCAAAATGTGTACCAAGATTTAAAACTAGGTAAGTTGTTTGACGCAAGTAAGTTCATGTTGTTTTCAATTTTGAAATCTCCAATAAAATGTAATGAATACATTGCAGGTCTATGTAAGACAAAAGTTGACTTCGAAAGAGTATCTGGGAACTGTGAAGGGGGTGACTGCCAAATTCGGATCGTCTTACCCTATTGCTCGAAAAAACTGAAATGGGAAATAATATTTGATGGGACAGCACCGTGGTTCGCACCAGACTTCAGATTTGATGACGATAGTTTTCTTATGAATGTTGATGAACAGTTTTTGGAAGAGAAAGTGCCAAGCCTATCAAAATGGAATGAAAATGATCCGAAAGCTCTTAGTGATGTTATTTCAGAATTGATCAATCTGTATAAACTTCATCAGGTAAGCTAAATTGCATCAATTTACTTTTTGAAATCTGTTAAATACAACACAACAACTGATTATAAAAATTGGTCAACACTCAACAGCACATGAATAAAAGACAATTCACAAAGTTAAAATAATGCTGTCTCACATTAATCAGAAGTTATGTACTCAGATATGTTAAATGTTTTAATTTTGAACTTTGACCAGGGTATGGTAC
The DNA here is from genome assembly GCA_943136025.2 of Agrotis puta. Taxonomy (NCBI): domain Eukaryota; kingdom Metazoa; phylum Arthropoda; class Insecta; order Lepidoptera; family Noctuidae; genus Agrotis; species Agrotis puta. The sequence goes on from OW964168.2 coordinate 6,937,656, forward strand.
CATGCCGGGACTCAGGGTACCATGGTCCTGACTTAAAACTGTTCTAATAAACATTTCCTGTGTTTCCAGATCAAAAAATTAAATGAAGATGACAGTTCTCGGGCCTTCTTTGAATACAGTGCTCTCCTCGGAGATGCTCTAACATCTGAACAAGATATTGAAGTATGGGTTGGTACTCATGTAGTTGAGTTCTTAATCAGACTTAATGTTGATACATCCAGATTACCTGAATTATATACGGATGGGTAAGCATGACAAGAAAGTCTTCAATATCATTATTATTCATCCTTTATTTTTCTATTATATACTGTAAAGATTACCTTAGCCTTTTTTTATATTATTAAGTTTTAATAGTTTCCTAACAATACCTCACCATTTTTTTCTTATCAGACATGTTTTTGTAAATCTTCATTATTAATTACAGAGTAGAAAAGAATCCTGGCATAGATACAGCATTATTATTGGTGAGGTATCCAAACTCAACAAATGCAGAGTTAATACTTTCACCAATACTCACCAAGTCACTTGGAAATATATCATTACCTTTGTAAGTATATTGGTTTCACAAATCTTTACCCATAGTAGTTTTTTCTTTTGTTAGCAAACCTAATGTTGACTATACTACCAATCACTAAAGTGAATTGGAAAACCAACAGAGAAAAGACATCAATGGTGGAAAGAACTACTACTGCAAAGCTGCATTTTAAATGTTTTGATTTTGCACTTGACTGGGAAACTTCCATATCTCTCAGTCACATTAGGTTTGCTGTAAAATCAAATTCTAAGTTACTGTACATTATGTATTCACTATAAAAGCAAGTATGCAAAGTTACAAATTGATATTCAACTACTGATGAATATCTATCTGTAGCATTGAGCTGAATGTTCTAGATCAATAGCCTGCTCCATATCAGTAATAACATTTAATTTTCTTATTTCTTCTGTTGCCTGTATCCTGCTTGATACACATAAGCTTTTTCTTATTCCTATATTTGGCTTTCAGGATGCATCAGTCAGGGGTTTTAATGGATTATGTTCCAATGGTGACTGAATTATTGAACAATAAGGTAATGATATGATACAATATATTTCTTCTTGTTTCTATTTAGTCTGCTGCTAAACATAAGGCTAGAAAGAAGTTCAATAACAATTCTATCAGGATTCTATGGGAACCCCTGGTGCAGGGGATCCTGCACCAGGGGTTCCCAAACTTATTTATATTTTGTCTACAACCCACTTTTAGAATAAATTAATTTTTTGTGCCCCCATTTTTTCACCTACTTAAAAACCACAATAACTTTAAATTAAATTAATTAATTGTTGTAAGCTATATAAGCGGAGATTAAACATTAATTCTAAAAAGTATTTAGGAATACTAATAACTATTCAAATGTGAAAGTGTGTCTATTGCCTTTTTATTTGTTTGTGTCTACTTTCATTTCGAAATGGACAACTGATTGACATGATTTTTTTTCTATTTATTGAATAAAACAGAACAGATACATGAACTACGCGGAGAGAAATATCGAACCGAGTTTGAGCAATCTCTTAATTAATATTAGTTGATGTTCATAAGTTGTATCTAGCTAGAACTTCCCTCCTAGCTAGATGAAATTATAAATCGCCCCCTGAAACTTCTACACAATGCCCCCATTTTTTTCTGGGTCTCTTACCACCCCCCTTTAGGCCTGCAGCGCCCAAAAGGGGGTGTTATCGCCCACTTTGGAAAAGGCTGCCCTGCACCAACTTCCTTACAAAACATGTTTGTTGTGTCAGACATTGTTTTATTAGGCCACGCCTCCTTAATGTTAGTCAACAATACCTTGTTTTTTTCCTACAGAATACCTATTGTTTTTCAGATCAATGATTTGCTGAGCAATGAGAAATTAAAACGAGATTTATTGGCTCAACTGATTGTGAAGTATGAAGGTGCTGTTTTAGAACATGATGCTAACAATGCAGCATTCCTGTTTGAAATGAACAGCTATCACTGGATCTTACAGATAGACATTGGTTAGTAGATGATGATGACCAGAGATCGGAATAGGTAGAGCTGTTTTATGTACTTGCCATAGGTTAGAATAATATGGATATTCCCCCGTAAAGGTAAAGAATTGAATTCTAGTGGCGCAAAAAGAGACAAAACCAAGTGCGTTACTCTAGCGACAGAAACACCCTGCTATTGTTTTCTTTTGTTTCCATAATGTGGCGACATTACGCGTCTCAACAAAGCGGCAACGTCACTCGCTTGGCAATCCCGTAGTATCAGTCAGAATCCCATGGCATATTAACATCAATGTTTGTGGTCAACGAACCTAAATAGCTCTACCTATCCCAATCACTGATAATGACACACAACTGATTACTTACACTCTGGTATAATAAAAACCACCAATAGTGTAGCATGACACAGTAGAAATAGGTTTTGTCGACAGAAGAATAGCCAAAATGACAATATAGTTTAAAAAAAATGAGCATGAAAATGTAAAAAAAACCTTTCTATTCCTGAGTTGTCCACAAGTCGTACCATACTTGGGCAAATTGAATAGAAATAGCTGTCTATTCTTGGTAAAATTGAGATAGAAGTTTTTTTTATTTAACCAAGTAACTCAAATACCTCCCTGTGTGAGGATAATGACGTCCGATACTTTTACTACTAGTGCAACCATCCATTGACAAAAAACAAAAATATAAATTATTTTAATTACGTTTAAGTTAAATTAAGTAATTAAAATAATTTATATTTTTGTTTTTTGTCAATGGATGGTTGCACTAGTAGTAAAAGTATCGGACGTCATTATCCTCAACATTAAAGATTGGCCCAGGTATTTGAGTTACTTGGTTGTGCTTACACAATCATGTGTTTTGAATCTATTTGTTTGTTTACAGGTGCCAAGTTTCCGGATAAGCCTCCAGTATTAACACTAAGATCAATTTACCACTGCAGTAAGGGAAAACCAATGTACAAAATACTGTCAGGTTGCCCATACAATAATTTTGAGAGCTACATTGAGCAGCAAGTGGAATTATTCAAAAGTGAATGTATGGGCCTGCCGCCAACCATAGAATCACACCAATTTGTGACTCTTGAAAACTAACTGGCATTTATGCTGTTTTTACAAGGAGCTCATAAGCATAAGTAATATTTTTCATATTATCACTTTCATAAAATATGTATTAAGTAAAGGTGTAAATAAAAGATCTACATATTAACATTATTTTTTTATTATGTGTGCAAGACCTTAATTATGATGTTCTACACAGATTTCTGATTGTAAACTATATGAGAATTCATTCATTCATGTTATTGTATGATTAATATTGCTTAGAGTCAACTTTGGAACATTAGCTTCTACATTTACCTACACAGTTTTAAGTGGGTATTATTCAGCCCTAGATAAAACACATTGGTTAGTTACTTATCAAAATGTGGGTTCAACAGACATAAATAAGTACCTAATACTTCTAATAATATGCTCCAAAATATTAAAATGTACAATATTTTAGGAACAAACTAACAATAGTAAAATTATGAAGCCTGTATCAAGACAACAGGTACTGTAACTTTGTGAATAATAATTTAAAGAAAATATAATCACAAAGAGTTTCTACAGTGACAAACTCTTGCCGACAGAAGAACCCCACAATAAAATAAATACTTAATTATTTGTAACTTCATGCAACATGCATGATCATATGCTAGATCTAATTAGTCAACTTGCTGTTTTCCTTGGAACCAATAAGTTCGTAGCGATATCTCATATACATAACTTTCATCCTGTCCCATACATTATCAAAGGAGTCAAGGGCAGGCCTTACATCGAGTAAAGCAAATTGGTACTTGTTGTCGACTTCTCCGCCGTCATAGTAGTCAATGACGTAGCGGACATCCTTTCCGCATCTGTCGACAATCCAATCGTGCCTATCGAATGGCAGCTCATATCTGGAATCATATGATTAAACATTATAAATTGTTATTTGAGAAGGAAGAAATTAATTATTTTTATGTGAAATATTTTTTTATCAAAAAGACCGCAATCAGGTAATAATACATACCCAAGCCAATGTCGTATGCGAGCCCTAGGGCTGTAGTCTGAAGCTTTACCACCAAAACTCTTGAGTCTTGGGTGTCCACACTCCTTTGCATGTAAAGCTTCCCATTTCAATACCTCCTGCCATGCCTGAGAAGCAAAAAATACACAATATTTTCATCTGCATTTTTTGGCCATAAAAGAGAAAATTTTAATGATCTGTTCAACAATAAGTTTCCCTGATAATATGGTAGGAGCAAATGACGCTAAATATATGAAATCAATTTTTACTTAATATATTTATTTTCAGGACAGAATTACTGACTAATGAGGAAAATAAATGAATAACAAAAATACCTGTTCATTATTAGCATTATGTATTTTGATGATGTCATCCATATCCTTCTGTTTGATATCCTCATTCTTCCAGCGCCAGCCTTTGCGTAGCATGGCATTCCAGAACATTTGTTGGCTGGGGTACACCCAAAACTCAGTGGAGCCATCTGGCATGGCACGGGGTATTGAGGACACTTGGCGTTGTGTAGGGAGTTCAAATGGCTGGTCAGGAGCTGGTTGTTGATTAGCAGGTGGCATCTAAAGAATAAAGAGAAGACAATCATCATCAACTGTTTAAAAATTTTTCAACTTCGTTGGTTTAACCTAACCAGCAATAATATAGAATAGAATTATGAATGAAGAAATATAAATATATATTTTTTTAAGTTTTTAAACAAAGACGCCTATAAAATCTTCTACAGTTGTTAATACAATAACAAATGTTATTATTCAAATTAGTGGTTGAGGATTAAACTGAAACTGAAAAGAAAAAAAATAACTGGCTAGATGTAAACTTCATCAGTAAACCAAGGACCCTTCAAGGATTGTTAAGTGTTACATTATGCTATATTAACTTTCTTGTTTTTCTAGAAATATCTAATTTTAATTGATTACATGTAGTAGAAGCGCCTGTCTATTATCACTTAAACATTTTCATGGTAAACATAACTGTTATCTTTGACACTATTAATCAATCTTCTCTAAAAGGTGAGTTATGTGGAACATATGATTGTATTGAAGGTTACATTATTTTGATACATGGTCAAGACAGTATTTATAGATAACTTATTGGCAATAATGAAAGTGATCATATAGGAATATAATGAAGCGTTTAATTTAAGATCTGGACTTGGTCTTAACACTTACCATATTATAGGGATTGACATCGTTGCCTTGCTGTACAGGACACTCCGATGGTTTCTTAGTTTCTTCAGGTTTTGCGTCCGTTTTCTTGTGCATTGGACATTCTGGTGGTGGGTTCGAGTTATTTGCAATATTTGGCAGATTAACACCAGCCTCAGCTGATACAGAGTTTCCCATTTTAGAGCTTTTTGTCTTACGTAAGATATTGCTATAGCTAGATAGGTTACCTAGCAGAACATGAGCATATCTTTTTGCCTTTCAGTAGAACTACAGCAACAGATGCTGTAGTTTACGTAAATTACGATATATTTTTATTGCAACCACTAATTAATTACTGACACCCAAAAATTTACTTTTTTAGACTGATCGTCCACACCAGTACACCCATGCGCGCCCTTCACATTGACATTTCACTGACATGACATCAAAAGTACTCTGTGCATGACATCCACAGCCTTTTTTTTTTTTTTTCGTCCCTCTTTGGGTATCCACAGACTACATAGACACTCTGACATCTGGTCTCTGGTCTGGACTGACATGGTATCAAGGAGTTTAAAATATAGGGAGCAAGTGCTTGTAACATTAAAACTGTCCCTATTTTTCTTAGAAAGAGAGGCACAAGCACAGGTTTTTTTCTCCTTCCTTCTGTTGTTGTTTGTAGGGTGACCTATATTATGGATAAAAATAATGACCTCGGAAATGATCTAATCTAATCTAATCTTTTTAAATGCTAAGACCCTCTACAATCGCGAGGTGTGCCTGTGCAGTCTCAGAGAATATTTTTTGAAAATGGAAGTGCACCGAGATGTGGTCACAGTGGACAAAGGACTCACCCCGCTGTCCATGGCTAAAGAGAACTGGCACAAACCTGTGATACTCAGTACCGAAGACCGCAAGGAGGTATGGCAAAGCAAGGATCTACACTGACGCTTCTACCGGGCTCTTATTGGGCCTGATGTTGATTTTCTAGCGTCCGTGTCTAGGCTACGTTTCAGTGACCTCTTCGGGGAAACTGAGGGTTTTGTCTGTGCGATTATGGACGAAGTTATCTTGACGAACAACTACCGGAGACATATTATAAAGGATGGGACGATTGACGTGTGTCTGGCATGCCATCGTCCAGGTGAACCCATTAGACATATTATCTCTGGTTGTTCTCGTCTTGCTTACGGCGAGTACATGCACAGGCATAACTTAGTAGCCAGAATTATCCACCAGCAACTTGCTTTGAAATACAATCTTGTGGATTCTGAGGTGCCGTATCACAAGTATGAGCCCGACCCAGTTCTCGAAAAAGACCATGTCACGCTGTACTGGGATCTGACTATCATTACTGACAGGACTATTGTCGCCAATAAGCCTGACATAGTAGTGGTAGACAGATCAGCGCGCCACGTAATGATAATCGATGTTACCATTCCACATGACGAGAACCTCGTGAAGGCTGAGAAAGATAAACAAATTAAATATCTCAACTTAGCGCGCGAGGTTGCCGACATGTGGAATGTGAGCTTGGCTATCATTGTGCTGATAGTCGCTACGGCCAATGGCTTGATAGCCAAAAGCCTCGACGAACACTTGTCGAGGCTCTCCCTAGGTGGTTGGATCAAAGGCCTGATTCAAAAGGCAGTGCTCCTCGATACGGTTCGCATTGTGAGGAGGTCCTGTCTCTGGAGCCCTAACCACCGGTAGCTTAGACTCCGCTCCCATACTGGCAGACCTCTTTTTTTATTGTTTTATAGTGTTTTGTTTTTTTATTTAAAAATGTAATTATATGAATGTTAAATGAATAAACGAATACAAATGCAGGCTACTTACAGATATGAATACAAATACAATTATTCTTTTAATAAAATCAAGGCAATGGAATGTAAGAGACACAAGTGTAGTTAGACCAAAAATTCTATATTTTTTTTAACAATCTAATACTAATAAATCTACTACCTACATTAAAGATTACTTTTTCTTTATATATTTTAAATATTTCTTAGCATTAAAGTCATCTTCAATATCGTCTGTAATTTTAACTCTCTTCTTTGGCTTTCTTTTCTCTAACCTTATCTTCCTTTCTTCTTCAGTCAACTGGGACAGATCTAGAGGCAGCTGTAAAAAAAATATTAATAATTGTTTTTAACCTTTTGACCGCCAGTGTCATGTATAGATGACAAGCCAAAAAGTGCTCAGCACGCCACAGTCGCGCGTCGCGACTACACGAAAGACTTTAAACGTCAATATATGTAGCTTATTAAAATATCTCTAAATTCACTACTGTTTTTTATATACTTATGTATTTATTATGCTTAGCTTGGCGCTGAGAGCACGTTCTTGTTTTTTTGACGTGGCGGTCAAAGGGTTAATGCTACATGAAAGATATAGTCTCCTATAGTAATAGTATGTCGGGTTGAATTGCATTCAACAAGCAATACAATAGTTATTAAGTGTTAAGATCTACAATCTGTTATAAATCACACCAATATGTAATTGAAGAAAAAAGTGGATGTTTAATCAATATTTCAATTAATCAATTTGACCAAAAATGGACTGTGGCAATCTGAATTAATTAAACAATAACTCAGTGTGAAGGTTACTTAATGCCTACTAATATTTGTACTATTAAATTAATACCTTTATGATTTTCCTGGGTTCATGGTATCTAATATTGATAGAAGCTCCGTCCGGTAAAACAACTTTAGTGGGATACATTCTAGTATAAAGATCTCTGTGTACCTTTGTAACGGTAGCTATATTATTATGTAAATGTTTTCTGAAGCAATGATTTACTAGTGAAGATTTCAAGTTTAAAAGGATCTTTGCATTCATTTTTAATATATTTAAAAGTAATAAGATTCTCAAGACTTGTAATTTCTAACCTAAAAAATGTGTGATGACATTTGATATTGACACTATTGACAGTACTACCAGTGTTGCCAGTGGCAGATAGTCAAATCTAAATCAATCGGCTATTTGACTACATTAATTTACCACAAATTATGGCCATCCCATCAGCATAAAAAGACATATTTCATTTATTTCCTTGGCAAACGATTTTTTTATAGTTGTCGTGTGTTCACATCATTTTTGCACCTGGCAGCCCTGTAGGCGGGGCTTGCTTGCTTGGCGTGCTCGGCTTTGCTCGGCGTCTCGGCTCGTTTGTTTGTGATGTTGGTTTATCTTTGGAAATAAACAATAAATAAAATATAATTCGTGAAAGTGGAAATGATTAATTTTGTTTAAGTTTTGATCGGCATACAATATTTCAACGCAAAATGGGTTGTACTCAAAGTGAAATATCTCCTCAAAATGAGACTCCAAGGAAAGGATGCACAGATGTGTTGTGGCTCGTTATTTACATTTTGTTCTGGATATTAATGGTAAGTTAAATTCAATACCTTTCGTATTCATTTTCGAATTATTAGAACAAATTTTAATTGTTATCAATTTTAAATTATCAGTATATGTGATGATATATTTGTTTCTCAGATAATTGTGGCTTCGATATCTTTTGTGTATGGGAATCCTTTACGAGTTATCAATGGATTTGATTCTTTTGGTAATACGTGTGGAGTGAAAAGCAATCAGAAACTCACGGCTGCTCCTGTGTCGGGAATCAGTACTTTGGATAAAAAATATTTATTCTTCATGGATGTGAAAGAGCTGCAAAGATCTCTTAAAATATGTGTGAAGGAATGTCCCAATAAGAAACTGGAATCAATGGCTGATATACAAAACTTTTATAAAGAAACTGGATCCAATCTTTGCCGCTATGACATAAATTTGAATACACTAACAAATAACAGGGACACTGGAAACAGTTACATTGGTCCATGTCCTACACTCCCAGTATATGAGACATTTCCCCTCCTTAATCGATGCTTCCCTAAGTCAGCAAAGGAACTTACTAAGAAAGTATTCAATGACTTCTATGATCTACTGAACAGCTGGGATACTATTGAGCAAATGCTTTCAGATCTGTATTCTTCTTGGAAAGAGATGATAATATGTGTTATTATAGCATTTAGTGAGTATACCTCTTGGTTACCTATTTTTAATCAAATATCCCAGTTCTGGGATAGTAGATACTGACATTCCCATAACCAATATAGACTTTTAAATCTATCCTTTTTTGATTGTTTCCATTACAAGCTAAAACAATTCTATCACAACACAGGAGAGTAGCATGCATTAATTACCACAAAAAATAATTTTGTTTGTCCTTGGATGAAGGAAATGAAGTCAAACATATATGAGATTAGATCAATTTGCACTAGTTGGGTCATTGTGTTAAAAATAAGCAGTATGTGGGAGCCTGTAATAAAGGCATTGACTCATTTTAACTGGTGATGTCATCTAGGCATTGCTTGACTTAGCAGCATGCAGCTTCTATGTATACTTTAGTCTTACTCTTTATGCAGATTCTGAATATTGACTAAGATTTTTCTGATGATGCAGTTTTGAAAAAAAAGGAAGTGAGGTCATCAGTAATTACACTTAACTACTATCAGCTGACTTTATGCAATGTTTCATACTTCAGTGTTGAATGTTCATGTTTTTGAATTTTGTTGTAATAAGAAACCAACATCGGGTACGTCGCAACAGCGGCGGTAAGACCCCTCTTTGAGGAGTGGCTGGATAGGCGTCACGGCGTCCTAACCTGCCGCCTGACGCAGGTCCTCACCGGACACGGTAGTTTCTGCAGGTACCTGTGTCAGATAAGGAGGGAACACACAGAGGGCAGAACCCTCCATTCACCCCAGCCGCAGTGGTAGGCTCCCACGACGACTGACGCTTCACGACGATCTCCGGCCACCGTAGGCGCGGGCATGCGGGCGGCGAGTAATGGGCAACTCACTGTTCGACCATGGACCATGCCCGGGTCGACGGCGCGTTGTGTTCCACGCGCGCCTCAAAGAGTGTCAGCATTATGACGGTGCCGCCTTCAGAGATCCAAAGCCTGCCGGGGTCGCGGGACTCACGAATTATCGTGAGCCCTTTACGTAAAGGTCTATCGACAGGACACCGTGGATTTTAGTCGGTACGAGTCCGACAGTCCCTCCCACTCTGCCCTGGAAGGGAGGACTCATTTGATTTGATTGATTTTACCACGTTAAAAAAAACAGAGAAACCAACATTAATTAATATGCATATTAGTTCCTCTATTTGAGGAAAAATCCATGATGTATTTAAAATTATCCTGTGGTTTTGTTGATAAATCTAAAATAACAATTATTCAATTAATATATTTCTTAATGCTCTGCAACAATTTTGTTCTTAACATATAAAGTTAGCTACATGAATAGTAAGTAAACCAATACCAGAAGGGTGTGGGGTGTTCACCCCCTCAATGACAACTTAAGTGGGTCAACAATTACGAAAAATGGAGGGTGATCAATACTGAAAACCCTCTAATTGTAATGACGAGTTCAATAATTCAATTGAAGCCAGAGACTACTTGAGTTACATGAAATATTTGAACTTGTTTGTTTTTTCTTCTAGGTTCAAGCAAACTAAGCATGAAATAAATTTACTATAAAGTAAGCAACTTGCTTAGGTGTGAAAAAAGTACATTATATTTGTAGTTTTGTGAAAATCTTTCCTAAAATTATGTGCAAAATACTTCAACTAGTCAGTTAAGAGTAATGTTTTCATTTGTTGTAGTTCATTACATTATGTAGCTAATTATAAGTACTTAGTTGTAGTTAGCATTGTTAGAGATAACTGAATACATAAACTAATTCCGCCTTATTACAAAAAGGGGTTTAACTAAAAACCCAGGTTTAATCTTGTAAAACTACGGTTTACACAAACATTATTACAAATCGTGGTTTTGCGATAAACCGTGGTTTAACAGTAGTAGCTGTCAAAGGTATGTCAAAATTTCTCATAGCAAATTTTTCATTGTGTTGTAGTTTTTGTGTTATTTTCACCCAAAATGGATTGAAACAAGGTAGATTTAATTGTTCTTACTCATTGTGGACTTAATTGTTTAGACAATCGTTCAAATGGCGGTACTATGGTCCACGTTTTATCTTAGTTTTGTAATACGGACAAATTTAAACCATGGCTCTGCAGATAAGCCTGGACTTGATAGACCAGGTTTAAACCAAGGTTTCTTTAGTTTTTGTAATAAGGCCAGTTATGTAGTAATGTTGTGCTGTATAATTATAGATATAACATAATTTTCTCTACTATTATATTTAAAATAGCAGGAAGAAAATAAGTAAATTGTTTGGCCAATTAAAGTTCCCAGTTTAATATTGGCTTATTTTCAAGTTTAATAATTTAATTTTAATTTTCAGTTTGTTCACTTGTCATGGTCTCAATTTTGCATTTATTGGCGACTCTGGTGTCATGGATATTTATGATCTTGGTGTCAGTGGCTAGTGTGGCAGGAACAGGACTGTTGTGGTACACATACCATGAATTGAGAACTAAGCATAAGACTATTGACACTGCTTATTTATCTGTGAGTAATACTTGTACACATAATATTTATTGATAATCTATTTTTCGCCCTAATATTTTTTTTTTAGTAAAATAGCCTCTTGGGTCATAAACTCTGAGTTCAATTCCCAGGCAAATGTTTTACCTAATGAAACAATGTGATAAGGGAATGAGGTTTACTATTGGCGTGTTAAAACACGCTCAAACCACTAATGTTTGTCGTGTCATGTGTCGACCCAGATATTTAATTAGTTAATTAAAGTAAAACAATTCTTTTTTAGGAATCCCTGAAGAACGAAAGCGCGTTTTTGTGGTATTCAATTATAGCCACTGTAATAACGGTAAGAAGAGTTATTTTTACTTAGTTGATAATAAATATTTTAGGATAATTGTATGTACTTTAAAACTTATTAGTAGATTATCCCAGAAAGCGACTGCTTCGGCAAGAAGAAAAAAAATAAAATGCTGTTAATAATGCAGAGCTAACGAGCTTGATCTGGAATAGAGCTACCTTGGAAATTATTGCCTACCGGTCGTTGAACAAAAAATGATCAAATCAGCAACTATATTTTATACTTACTAATTTTGTAACATACAGAAGAAGAAACGCTTTGCGTAATATTAGTGCAACATAGTTGATTTTTTGCTGCTTTTTCAATTGGGTATTTGACTCTACTGACCAATAATTCCATAACACCCGAAAAACCCGATTTACTTTGATTTCGCAAAGCGCTTCTTCTGTTTTAGTTATAGTACCTACATAGATATTTGTTTTTCTTTATCGTAGTAAAACTTCACTTGCTTCATGTTAAATAATTAAATTACTAACGAAAATAAACTGTATCATCATCATCATAAAACGATGCGCCAAGTTTTTAAGGATGAATTAAAATAGTATTTCCTTTTCAGGTGATTTTACTGCTACTGGTATTCGTGATGCGATCCCGCGTGTCTTTCTTAGCAGCTTTGTTCAGGGAGACTGCACACTGCCTCGGCTCCATTCCCGCTCTGTTCCTACAACCTATAATAACATTCTTCTTCCTTGTGCTATTTTTAGCATTTTGGTCAATCGTTGTGGTAAGTTTCAAGGCGAAATTCGATTGAATCATCTAACTTGAACTTCAATTCGGTCAACAAAGTTTGCGTCTCACGCGAATATCTACTTTATTCGCATAAAATTAATGTTTGGATTAGCACGAAACATTTGTTCATGCGAATATGAACATTATCCGTAAGAACCTTGGTTCACATTCAGAAGAAAGGCTAACTTTAACTTCGCAATATGTAAGGCCATATGCACGATGTACTGTAGGATATTTTGCAATATAATTTTGGGATCACATGGCAGTTTATACTGCATTTTGTTTGTTTCATTTTGATTTCACTTTTCGTAAAACATAGTGCAGGAATACCTCCCTGTGATCGGTTGCCAAGCTTGGTTGGGAATCTCTTCCCTAGTTAATAATAATAATAATAATAATAATAAATTTATTCAAAAAACATAAGGTATACGTTAAATACAATTTTTCTTAAATCTATGTCAAGTTCAGAAATAATCTATGCCTGAACTAGGAATTCCTGTGTTTCAGGCGAAGGGAGGTAACATTAATTTATTAAATAATCACATAATAAGCATAATAATCTATAGACTATACAATATAAGATGTTTAAGTTAAATTAGCCTTATTCACATTTAACACAAATCGCATATTTAGCTTGATGATAATTTTACAGGTGTGCTTAGCCACTGCAAACTACCCTGGTATACCACTTCAAACCAACTTTCTAATAAATGGATCAACTACCACAGGGTTTGAATCAATTAATAAAGCAGCAATGGATGCACAGAATGGCAACACCAATTCAAGTCTCAAAAGTAAGTTATATGTGCTCTAAGCATAGTAATCAAATCACGTTCTCGTGATACAATCAATTTATGAAAAATACACTATCAATTTCAACATACCATAGTCTATTGTTAGACTCTTTCCATGCCACAACACTTCGTCTTCCACCTTTCGCATCCAGTTTGTTTCATGACATTGGTCTATCTAACTGGCGACACTTGCGATACACAAGCAAACGTGTATGCAATCATAATCGAAATCCGTCTAACTCTTAAAACTTATGAATCTCGAAGAACGAACGTTTTGGAGGACTGTCTTGTAAATTCACATTTAAATTAAAAGTGCTGATGAGAAAAAGTTGAAAGTTGATAACATTTTTTGTTGTTACAGCTTTCACCCTGGACAATATACAGTTTGACCCCATGTGGGTAAAGAGTATGTGGTGGATTTGTCTCATCTGTTTGGTTTGGGGCAGTGAGTTCATACTTGGGTGTCAACAGATGACGATCGCTGGGGCCGTATCTCATTGGTATTTTAGGTAAGTAAGCACGACGTCGACGGGACGTGACAACGCTATTCATAATGTATAGAGGCGCACTGTATAATTAGTTCTGTGACCGTATAGATTGAATAATAGTAAGTGATGACTGAATATGATGTGCATGGTGCATTTATACTAGTGCAAGCTCCATGCACAGAGAGTGAAAAAAACGCACCCGCACACCTTTTGAGATAAATATATTTTCTGCTCTGATGGAAATTGTCAGGATAATCTTTTTTTTTTGTCGCAACTAACATTTTTAACTGTGTTTAATTTATTTCAGAGGACCTAATGCTAACTCGCCTGTTTTATATTCGATCGGCAAACTTATAAAATACCATTTAGGTTCAGTGGCTAAAGGATCGTTCTTGATTACACTGTTCAAGGTACCTCGTCTAATTTTGACGTATTTACATGCTAGGTAAGTTAATAATGTTTAAAATCATGTCCTGTCCTGTCATGAAAATCGGTATTTTGATTAATAATGACCTATTTTTTAGGCTATCATCTAGAGCGGAAAAAGGATCCGAGTGCGCGAAATGTGGCCTCAAATGTGGTATTTGCTGTTTCTATTGTCTGGAGAAGTTCATTCGTTATTTGAATCATAATGCCTACACTATAATCACCATTGAGAGATGCCACTTCTGCAAGGCTGCTGGGAAGGTGGGTATTCCTATATTTACGTTTTTTTTTTTACTTGACTGCGTCCTAAGAAAGGAAATCTATTCGTACTGCGGGTCTGAAACGGCCTCTTAGCAATATTCCTAATCATTCACTTCGTACATTTCCAGCAACGTCATTGGCTATTCTTCTATTATTCATTCATGAAGTGAATCATTAGGTATATTACTTATAGTGGCCGTTATAGACTCGCTGGCCAGTCACAGTTTTATTCGTAAGTTGAACTCTAAAAAGAAAGAAAAAGTTAAGATGTCAATTTAACAAATGTTTCCTTCGGTCGTTAAAAAACGTGCCACGGGTTCAACGGCTTAGTTCCCATTTCAAGTCTTATCATATAAATAAATTAAGGTGATTTGTAGATGATAAACAAAGGAGGTCGCCTTAAATGTGAACGTGCCTTTATAGGCCACTATAAATTACTCTTCAGGTTGAAGGTCTACTTTCTTTATCATGACCTTCAAGTCATGGTAAAGAAAGTAGGCCAGCTTTAGTTTTAGTACAAAACGATGTTAGGTCAATAGGCTTATTGCTAAGTAACTAGAACGCGGGTTAGTTGGCAGTTTATAGCAGCCTATTATCCAGATATAATATTTTGGTTTATTCGAAACTAGATTTTGCTCACGACTTTTCCTCTGTTGAAGTCGATATTTATCCCACATTAACGTAAGACCTGCATAAAATGTATCCTTTGTCCTAATTCGGTTTACCTGCGCAACAAACATCAAAATCCTTTTAGGCGTAAAGTATCAAAAAGAGCCGAGTTAATTTTGCTTTTTAATACTTATTCCGCCTTATTACAAAAAGGGGTTTAACTAAAAACCCAGGTTTAATCTTGTAAAACTACGGTTTAAACAAAGATTATTACAAATCGTAGTTTTGCGATAAACCATGGTCTAAGAGTAGTAGCTGTCAAAGGTATGTCAAAGTTTCTCATAGCAAATTTTTCATTGTGTTGTAGTTTTTGTGTTATTTTCACCCAAAATGGATTGAAACAAGGTAGATTTAATTGTTATTACTCATTGTGGATTAAATTGTATAGACAATCGTTCAAATGGCGGTACTAAAGTCGACGTTTTATCTTAGTTTTGTAATACGGACAAATTTAAACCATGGCTCTGCAGATAAGCCTGGACTTGATAGACCAGGTTTAAACCAAGGTTTATTTAGTTTTTGTAATAAGGCCGATCAAGTTTAAACCGTTTAGGCCCAGTGGTATCATCCCTGACTTAGGAGTTTACGTCGTTGGTTCAAACTGATGAAACTTGACACAGAGTAATGCGCATGGTGGACATGCGCATTACTCTGTGTCAAGTTTCATAACCTCGGCTCTGAAAACGGTGAAGGAAAATATCGTGAAGAAACCGGCATGTCCTAATAGGACCAAACATTTAAAAACATGTGACATCTACCAACCCGCAATGAACAAGCGTGGTGGATTACCCTATCGCCTTCTCAGAGAGGAGACTTTGGTCCCAGGAGTCGGAACGTTAGGCTGATGAAGAATATTTAATACATAATAAATAAAGTATATAACGTTTTATTTACTACTAGCGACCGGCCCCGGCTTCGCACGGGTGGACATTTATTTTTTAAGCTCTCTGAAAAAAAAAACCGGGATAAAATTTATAGCCTATACGGATTCGGAAGAATCCCTCTAAGTAATGGTAAAAGAAATTTTGAAATCGGTCCAGTAGTTTTTGAGCCTATTCAATACAAACATACAAAAATACAAAGGTTTCCTCTTTATAATATTAGTATAGACTAGCGACCGGCCCCGGCTTCGCACGGGTGGACATTTATTTTTTTAAGCTCTCTGAAAAAAAATTTTTCCGGGATGAAATATAGCCTATACGGATTCGGAAGAATCCCTCTAAGTAATGGTAAAAGAAATTTTGAAATCGGTCCAGTAGTTTTTGAACCTATTCAATACAAACATACAAAAATACAAAGGTTTCCTCTTTATAATATTATTAGTATATTAGTATAGAAGTATAGATTGTCTTCGGCATCGGTCACTAGGCGTGAGAATATTCTATTAATCCATTGTATTATTGTAAGCCAAAAGGTTATATTCTGTGAGGAAACTAATATCACTAGTAAGTTTTTTTTTCTTGTTTGACACAGATTTTTCCATTGTTACGAATAAAAAATTAAACAAAGTGTTATCAAAGTGTACATAAATGACTTCATTCTGCTATTAATATGCAGTTAAACATATTGCTCATAATAGTCTCATCGTAATTATGTAGGTATTCAATACGATTTTAGAATACCGTTCAATGTTATTAAAATGGGCAAACAAACTGGATGTGAGAATAAAAATCAACAGATGACGTTTCAATTTTTTCAATGGAGCGCAGAATTCTAGGCTTTAAATTAACAGACCATGTACGCAATACCACACTACGCTCAACAAGTTGTTGACATTGGTCTAAAGGCCACTAAAATGGGCCTGGGCCGGCCACGTCTGCAGCATACCCAATGAACTGTGGGCCAAAATGACCACTTTGTGGAGCCCTAACACAGCTAGAAGGCGTCGCGGCAGTAGATGGCGGGACGAGCTGGACAATACCAACGACCAGTGGTCCACTTTGGCTCTGGATCGTGAAAACTGGAAAGCATGGGGAGAAGCCTTTCCACAGCCGTGGGATGAAGTAGGATAGCAATATCAGTACTTTTTTCTTAATGTATTTCGACTCTATTTTGAAGAAATCATTTAAAAAAAAGGCATCGACACACTCGAAGTTCGGAGAAGATTGCTTCTTTTATTGTATTCATTGAGGTGACTGTTGTATTATAATCAGAGCCGTTTCGTCATATATTATGGCTCAATATTATACACAAATTAATCGCGTTGTTTTATCAAGTGGTGCAGTTGGGATTGGTTTTATTTGTTATCATGTGCTAACATTGTTATTATATATATCCGTAATATTTTCAGGCATTTAGCACAATCGTGAACAACGCACTTCAGGTAGCAACAATAAACAGCGTGGGTGACTTCATACTGTTCCTGGGCAAGTGCATAGTGACCGCAGTCACCGGCATCATTGGTCTCCTGCTCCTCAAACGCAACAGTGAACTGCACTTCTTTGCTATCCCAACACTTGTGATATGCATATACTCATTCTTCATTGCACACTGTATTCTTTCTCTTTACGAGGTTTGTTACAATTTTTTTATTTGGTACCATTTTTTTTTCTGTTTTTCTTCGATTTATTTTCGAAACTTTTACGAACCCCTAAAGCATTTAAAGATATTGCAAGGTTTCTGGGGTCGACGCGCATTGTGTTCCACGCGCGCCTCAAACAGTGTCAGCAGCAATGACGGGTCCCCCTTTTAGAGGGCCAAAGCCTGCCGGGGTCACGGGGTTAACGAATTACCATGAGCGCGGAACGTAAAGGGCTATAGAAGGACACCGTGGATTTTAGTCAGTACAAGTCTGAAAGTCCCTCTCGCTCTGCCCTGGGTGGGAGGACTCATTTGATGATTTTACCACGTTAAAAAAAGGCAATACTTTATGTGTATTGTTTTTGTGAATATTTACAGAAACCTTTGTTTATACAAAGGTTTCTGTAAATATTCACAAAAACAATACACATAAAGTATTGCCTTTTTTTAACGCTCTGCCCTGGGTGGGAGGACTCATTTGATGATTTTACCACGTTAAAAAAAGGCAATACTTTATGTGTATTGTTTTTGTGAATATTTACAGAAACCTTTGTATAAGTTAACTACAAATTGACCTATTCTCGTTTCCTCTACAGATGGTAGTTGATTCCCTCTTCCTCTGCGTATGCGAGGACCGCAACATGAACGGTAATGATGGCCGGTGGAAGAACACGCGTCTAGCAGAACTCGGTGGCCATAAACCACAGAATTACGACGAACAAGATGGCGCTGAGTTGCAGGATGTGCCAGAAAAGTACTGAAGCTCGAAGCCTGTCGTGCTTGGGGCTTATGCATGTCCATATTGTCCATTCAGTGCCTTATAGTGGTGGCAGGCTGCAGATTATCCCTATGTAATTTATTATTGCTTTATTTGTTGACGTAACTTTGTGGTTAAACGCATTCCCTACCAGCCGTTAGTGTGTTATGGGGCTAAGAAAAAATATTAAAGCCAACATTTTTCCGGTGCGAGACATGTTGCTATTGTTTCGTAGATGAACTGTCTTTCCAGCACTGAAATGATGATGACTTTTAAAAATCCTTTACTGCATCAGCATGTGTTTTAATGTAAGTTTGCGTAGTTTGACAGAGGTGGTAGGCTGCAAGTGCTAACAGATTGCATTGTTTGTGTGTGGTGCTCAAAAGAGAAGCTTCATTCTATGTGTAGAACCTTGATATGTGGTGGTAACTTTCTTCTTTTATTTTGATTCATCAACTATACAATTTCAGGAATGCTCATATTATTATTATATTTCTAGAATAATTTCTGTGAATGATAAATGATTGAATGTGTGTTTTTCAAACAATATTTTATGTGAGGCCTTCATTTTCTTTGAAATATTACTTCTAACGACTTATTGACAAATGATTAGGTGGCCTTTCATAAAGGCCGCTTGTTTTAGTTATTGTTAGACCTATTAAACCTAAGCAACAGCACTATTGATTTTTTTATTGATTGGTCTATTATTTATAGAAATTGTGATGAACTTCGGCTCTGACCATACACATTATTTTGAGACGGAAGATATACAGTTGATTATTATTTATAACATCTATTTTCTTTTTCAGGTGAAACTGACAGCATTTAGAGTTAAGAAGAATGATACGCTTTTACTCAAATCAGTAATGCATTTAAGTTTATTATTGATATAAGCACATTGAAATCAGATCTAAAGCACATTAGGTGTGAATCACTACTTTTTGTGACTTTTAACTTTTCATAATAGTAATCGACGATGGTGCAATGTAAGTACATATAAAGAGTCATGGTTTTCCGTGTTTTAATATAATATTTTTCTAATAAAAAATCTCGATGCTAATATTATATTACGTATGTTTTATGAATGTTTACATGAATTTTAGAAATGTTTATGATGTGCACTAGAAATGTTATTATTGTGTATTTTGCAAATGAAGTATTTCCTAATATTTTTAATATCAGTGTGATAAAGTCTCTTTAATCATGTTATGAACTCTTATACTATTTGAGTGTTATTTGTGTGGGAACGAAAAAAAAAACAGTAATTCTTCCTGGATAGAAATCTCATAATTACACATTTTATCGCGTTTATGCCTAATGCTTTAGTGTTGTATTTATACCTACAAACATTTGAACTGTAAGTAATTGTTTTGTATGCCGGGGTCGCGGGACTAAAGAATACCGTGACCGTGGAACGCAAAGGACTATTGAAGGACACTGCGGATTTTAGTCAGCACATGTCCGACATTCCTTCCTGCCCTGCTGGACTCAATTGATTTTACCACGCTAAAAAAAAACAATTGTATCTATTGCAAGTCTGGTTTGCATGTGCATGTATGAGTCTCAACTAAGAAAGATATAGGCATTAGTCTAACTACAAAACAGCTACTGAAATGATTATCATGAGAAGGTCATTCCTCTCTCTGCTTGGTTAAACTTGCAGTGAGAAAGTAGTATATTACCAACTAAATAAGTACTTCAATATTTTCCATATTTTGCATCTTATTTTCATGTTTTTTGACATACTATAAATTATGTAATTTCGATCGCAAATACACTAAGAGCTTTTAAAATACGTTTATTTTAAGGCTAATTTCAGTACAATTTTTAAAGTTATATTTTTTTACTCATTATTTTTTTAGTTTAAGTAAGCTTAGTATTTATTATCTACATTAACAAATGTTTCAACTTTTATATACTGACACAAATGTTAAATGCACAGATTTTTATTAACTCCAGTTTTACCAGAATTCATATAGGGTGCTCAATTTTTAAATCTAGTTTAAACTTTTGTAAATCAAAGTTTTAACTTATTAAAGCATCATTTTTAAAAGCATTATTTTATATTTGTATTCATTATTATGACCGTCCATATTTAGAGTAGCTTTTACATCTGTAAGAAATGGAAATATAGTAATAATTCATATTTATTTGGAATCTCTAACAAGTTCCGTAGGGCTCAAATAAAGTTGAAACTACGTAAATAAAGCCTATATTAGAATATTATTTTAATAATACTACTGTAGTTTTAGTTTATTACTTTTTATTGCAAATTGATTATGTGATGGTTTATTGCATAAATTAATAAAATTGCACTATAAAGCAGAAATTAATTTGTTAAGTGGTTACCTCGGCCTAGTTCTTCCATAAAAGCATTCAGGGAATTATCCACAAAAACAAAAATTATATGTGTGAAAAATAAATTTAATTTATTATTACGATTTACCAGGTTTTTTCTTTTTAAATTGTTTCCTCTTCTTTATTTGATCAGATATCGCCTTACTCTTAGCTTTAAGTTGCTTGCGTCTGATTGTTTTATCTGGGTTTGTTTTAGGTTGTTTCTTCATCAACATGCTGAATGCTGGCTTTGGGACTTCATGGTCACTTCCTTCTTCCATTGAATTTTCTTGATCCTCTATTTCTTCTGTGAAGCAACAAAATCAAAATAAATATTGAACCTTCATCATTACCATTTACTACAGACTTATATCCAAGGAAGTAATGTGGTGACTATAAACTTCTAAAATGTATAATATCGAAAATATATTTTGATTACCTTTCACTACAACTTCTTGGGCCTTCTCCATAGGATCACCTTTGAAAAAGTCAGCTCCCTCTATATCAGGATACCCAGTCTCGGGCTTGGTTGCTTCATAGACAGCTTTCTTCTCAATTCTCCTTTCATATTTACTGCCAGCTTTCTTGGATACAGCTTGTCTCAATTTTGCAGGACTAATGTATTTAGCATTTTCCCATAATGTTGCACCACCAAATGAGCCAGAAAATATTTTTACCTGAAAATATTCCAAATGTTATAGTTTTTTAAATCTAATATTATATTTTTTCTATAAACCAACAATATCTCACAGAGCACATGTGAATAAAAGTTTGAATACTTACTGGGTTCAACACAAATCTTGGTCCAATTTCAGCCAAAGCTCCATCTTCAGACAAGATTTGATAGTTTCTGAACCAAATCCTGTTATCTAAAATCATGAAGGTGTACACATGGTCAAAGAATGGCTGACTCTTAGGATGGTGGTAGGGAACACCAAATGTCTGAATGAGTAGTTCCTTCAGAAGAGAATAATGTGCATCTTTTGTAAACTGTGGGTCAAATGACAGAAGCGGTCGAGATCCCCTCAGACAGTTTCCTGTCATTTTTAGTTCAGCCATTGTGTAAACTGAAATAGAAAAAATCATTTTATTTAATACAATACAGTAACTAGAGTAAATTATGTCAAGTAAGGAAAAAAACATACTGTTTTCAACCAAGAATTTGACGCTTGGTCCATTGGGTATGTTGGCCATCCACATATAGAGGTCTCTCATCTTTCTGCCCTCAAAGAGTATGCATTTATTGCAATTCTTCATTTCACTGATTTCATTGACAACATACAAGTTTTTGCTTCTTTCCATTTTAGACTCTGTCTTGTGGTGTGGCATTAGTTTCTTGATATCCTCCATCAAATGCCGATGACGATGATTAATCCCACGTGCAGCGAATACTAAAACTCTTTGCCTGTTGATCCATTTTACCTGAAATTATAGGTTATGTTTATAAACGATTTCAATTTTACACTTACATTTTTTGAAATTAACACATTCTATTGTACAGTAAGTAGCCGGTAAGTAATACTTTACAGATATTTATCACATTATGTGATCTTAACTGGAGTATTGGTAAATAAATGCTAGAAAAAATTAACCTGTCGTGGTGTCGGATCATCCGACATTCGCACAGGCGGCAAAATTATTTCATTTTGATCTTCTTTTTTATTTTGAAGCACTATAGGATTTTTTTTCTTTCCGCTTTTTGCCTTCAATTTCACCATTTTTTAGAATTAACACGTGTAAAACTTAAAAACACGAAGCCTCCGCTCCACACGTTGGTATCGAGTGTCAATGTCAAACTGTCAAGTCAACTCAAGTCAAATAGAATGTCAATGTCAACCTGTCATCACTGGCAACACTGCAATAGGGATGTATAAGATTAATAGTTTTTATCGACATATTTTCATACATATTTTCTTGAATTTTAATTTAACAGTTCTGCTGGAGAAGTCAAATATAAGTACAGGCGCCAGCAGATCAACCTGCCGTAGTCTGCCAAATTTTACCAATCGAACATTAACCTTCCACTATTGTGATAAGGTTGAAAATCTATTAAAAAAAATTGACAGATTGAGGTAGGTTGATGCGCTGGCGTCTATACATAAAAGTTATTGAACAATTTATTTTTCTAAAAACAATGAAAAAACGTCGTGAAATGATGTGACCATGGATACAGAGCATGGACTGAGCATCAATATTAAATCGTCATCTGACCAAAAAATCTTCAGCTGACCACAATATTGATATCCATAAATTCTATTAACTGGCTTTGTATACATCCACTTTCCATATTTTTCAAGTAAAATGATACTTCCGTTACTTTTATCAATCAAGGTCTAACTACTATATCTAACACAACTATGTTTACTCACAGGCCAAAACAGTTACGTAATCATTGTTATCGAATGAATTTGCCCTCGCCTCGTCACGACGGCAAAATGTACGATTGTAAAATCTTAGATTTAAATGATTTAGGTACTACTTTTTTATAATAGACTACATACGATTTTATTCTCACCCATAGTCATAATAATGACTAGGCTTTATTGACTACTGATGAGAGTAAATTTTGAAGAGTTGTTTTAGTATTTTATGTAGACAGATATTCGCAGTCTTAATCAGTGTGATTTTTTATCTGGTGTAAGACGCTACTGTCGCCGTGTGTTTTGTAAATAAAAACATCGAATAAATTATTTAAAAATGATTAAATCATTAACGTCGTTAGTGAAGTTAATTAATAAGAATAATGTGTTTGAACAAGTTAGATATGCATCACAAGCTCTACCACAGCTGTCGTCGGTAAGAAAGAACAACTTTTAGATTACCTACATCGTGTGTGCGATGTTTTGCCCTTTTTGACTCACAATAATTCTAAGAGACACAAATTGGGATTAGATTGCCGTACCTATCAGTTAAGATGCGTTTTTTCCGCCATTTTTGAAGAGTGGTATTTGCAGTGAGAATAGTCTACTCGTGAATGATAATTTGCGAACATAACAATAATATGTAAGATAGGTGTTATCATACTATAATGCTATTCATGATCATTGCCATTTTTTAAGTAGGTATTTGTTAAATAAGTTAGATATCACTAGACTGGGGAAAAGAAAATGAGATAAATACTTCTTTATTCTATGATGCTTATGGTAATGACTTGTTAATGTTGTTCGTGAGTGCTTTAACAAACATAAAAACTCACATACACAAACACCCAGACCCGGAATAACTATCTGCAAACCATACAAATATTTGTTCCTTGCGGGGATCGAACCAGCGACACGCTGCACAGCAGTCGATTGCTCAGCCACTGCGCCAACCGTTGCGTTTAATTGTTAAATTGAAATGTTACTTACAAATAATGAATTATTTAAATTAATCAATCAAAACATTTATAAAGTTTACTCATTGAATACACTCTTAGGTACAGACGCCAGTAAGTCAACCTACCCCAATCTGTCTTTTACCAATCGAATATTAACCTTCCACTACTGGGTGTTAAAATCTATTAAAGTTTGAGAGATTGAGGTTGCTTGATGTGCAGGCTTCTCTGTAGCGCAGATAGGATAGACCCTATAGACCCTACTCATGCTGTTTTGTAGACTTACCGGCATTAGACAAATTCTAAAATATCGATTTGTATGCCAGGACCTTCCGAATTTCAAAAAAAGATTGTAAATAATCTAAATTTACTTTTTTAAAGGAAAAATACGACATACAAAGAAAATCCTTTGCCACGATAGAGTCAAAAGATGTTGGGTACTTCCGGTCCATACTTGGCGAAGATCGAGTGCTTACTGACGAAAGTGATGTGTTGCCATATAACATTGATTGGATTAAGAATTGCAGAGGCAAGTACCTCCTGATCCCGATAACAATACCCCAAACAAGATTAGATAACTCCTTTTTAATTGTGTATTAATAAAATATACGTAAAGAAATGGCATAACAACAGTAAACAATACGGAATAGCAAACAATATACAGACGCGAGCAGCACAAAAACCAACCCCAAACTGCCATTTTTCCCAATCGGACATGAACCTTTAAGTTTTTTTTGATTTAGAAAATATAGAAAGACAGTTTGGAGTACCATGATGTGTGTATTATTATACCTACAATATTATTGTTTTGTAGGGTGTCAAGATAAAGTACTGCTCATTGAACGATAACGAGTTACATAATTGATAACAATTTCAGGACAATCAAAGGTTGTATTAAAACCAAGGAGTACAGAAGAGGTGTCCACAATCCTGAAGTATTGTAACGACAGGCGCTTGGCGGTATGCCCTCAGGGTGGCAACACTGGCCTCGTCGGCGGCTCCGTCCCAGTGTTCGACGAGATTGTCATCAGCTTTGCTCTCATGAATAAAATCGTAACCCTTGATGATCTTTCAGGTTAACATTTTGTGTAGTACTTAATAGAATCGAGTTTTTTTGGAACGGTATCTGGAACAGTGAAAAAAAAAACTGTATTAAACTGTCAAGTGATCGCAGGTTCGATTCCCGTGTGAAATAGATTCATGTCTCTGGATCGCTAAACCCAGTTTCTGCATTTTTGTCTGTCTAGAAGCAGACAGGAACGCAGTCAAATAAAATTGTTTCACTTTGTCGAGTTGATTACTAATGCGGCCAAGTACTTAATCACCTAATAAACTGTTATGAAAGCGTTACTCAATAATGCATTAGGTAGAAGTGGCTAGGTGCTTTACTTATCTAACCCAAACATAGGTAACGGTTACCCGTATAAGGGTCAAGTCACACCGAGACTCGACGCTGCGCGCACATTTCGATAGAGCTACTCAAAATCTAACTGTATTTACTACACGAAAAGTTACACCACCGTTTTAATAGCCACTCAAAATCTAATTTTTATTTACTACACAAAAAGATACACATTTGCAGTATCGTTGCGTCGCGTTTCGGTGTGAACTGATCGTAATATGTAACTACAATACTGCAATCTGTGCATGTTGAGCCTAAATCGAAATAAGTACCTGAGAGCCGAGGCATCGTTAGAAATCACCTGGAGTAACCTAATTAGAACTGGGCATCCTATTGAAAAGGATATTTTTTATGCATTTAAGCGCTTTTATATAAACTCACATGTTTTTCCCATGGGGGTAGGCAGATCACAATAGCACGCCACTTGGTATTCCTTTTGGCTTTTTTTCTTACTACAAATCAGTTTTTACTTACAGGAGCCTTGGTTTGTGAAGCAGGTTGTGTTCTAGAGAATCTTGACAACTATGTACGCGATCGTGGTCTCATTATGCCCCTGGACTTGGGCGCGAAAGGGACCTGTCACATCGGTGGTAATGCTAGCACTAATGCAGGAGGACTCAGATTGCTGCGGTATGGTAACCTTCATGGATCGTTGCTAGGAATTGAAGCAGTAAGTTTAGAAATATTCATAGTTAATTTTCATTTATTCAAATTAGGCAGCATCTCGGTAGTCTTTGGACGCTAAAATGACATAGGACTGTTCCCCAAAAAGGGAAAAAAAGATCACAACTCCTCAGCATAAAGCATTTCACAGATGTAATAGCAATTGGTGCGTATATATACATATTTTGCATAAATATGTAATATCTACAAGTAGATATATCTAGCTGAACACAACCCGTTTTCTACAAAACGTGAGCTAACTGCGCTGTTTTGATTATCTTATCTCTGCATGTATAAACTTAGCTAGGTGGGTATATATTATTGTTTAGATACGGTAATTTAAAGAATCTCAAGTTAATAGGAGTCGTATAAATAACAATAATTGTTTATGTATTTACTGATAAAAGTTTGAAGTACATGATGTAAATCGCTTTACCTAGATATCTATTTACAATACCTAGTAGGTACTATATAAAATCGTAGAATCCATTTAATAAGATTAAAATTTGAAACAGTTTCCCAGCAGCCATAGTTCTTTTCCACTAGCTTGGTTATAATAAATTCTATGTTGACAAATTCGTGGAAGGTGCGAAACCGGTTTTATAAAACCGGACGCGAGACGCTAGCTTTCTTCGGTCTCATATCGTATGACATAGTTCACTCGCACGAAACAATATTCTCAAATATTTGGGGCTCGGACTCGAGCGTCTTCGAAAGAGGTTCTTATGAGGGAGTCTAGAGGATGATTTTAACTCTTAGTTAATTGGCCACTCTGCAAATATATGCAGTAACTTTTGAAATATCGTGTGGATTTATTGTTTAGTAAAAGACTTTCCGTACACACGTTGGATAATTTTATTATAATGACAGTTCAACAAACCATAGATTTACATCACAGACATTCATCTTGACATAAGAGTTCCACAGACTAAAATTCTCTTCACATATCGTCCGTTTTGGACGGACTTTCAAATAATATATTATTCATGTTTTTATTATTAAAAGTAACTCTATTTATAGAAGTCAAACCAGGGATGCAAAATCTATCAAAAAAAATTAAAAAGTTCATTAGCGTTTTTTTCTGATAATGTTTCTATCTAAATACTGAAGCGACACACAGAGGTTACGGGGAAAGGAGGAACTAATATTTATGGTGCCTTATACACGTTCCACTCCTTTATGAGAAGGCGTTTTTTACACCACCCCTCAACATAATATTTTCCTGTTTTCCCTGTTTAAAAACACAAATATTAAAACATTTAATTCTGACTAAATTGTTAGTGATGCATTTTATACTGGCACATTCAAATACTTAACTTACTCCTTTATTTTTAACAGAATTTAACTCTAAAAATGCATGACCAACATTACATAGATTATGTGCATAGCCCTATATTCTTAAAAAATTAACTTAACAAACTTCTCAAAAACAGTTTTTCCTAACGGCTTAGTTAACAAATCCGCCAAATTATCCTGCGTTTTAATATACTTTACTGAAATACACTTATCCTTTATTTTGTCCATAATGAAGTGATACCTAATATCCAAGTGCTTTAACCTTTTATTATTTTCATTATTATAAACAAGTTTTATTGCTGACTGGTTGTCTTCATACAAGATCACTTCATTACCGACAACATCAAAGTCACACAACAAATTTTTCAACCAACATGCTTCTGAAATAGCCATACTTAATGCAATATATTCAGACTCAGTGGAGGATAATGACACACTAAGTTGTTTTTTACAACACCATACTACAGTACAATCAAATATTTTAAACAAATAACCAGTGGTAGATTTTCTATCTTGTGTGTCACCGGCCCAATCTGCATCAACAAAGCCTTGCAATTCTGTGGATGTGCTATTATATATCAAAGAGTAATTTAATGTACCTTTTATATACCTTAGAATACGTTTCAATGCCTTGTACAACATAATACTAGCACAGTGTTGGTACCTACTGAGGAAACAAACTGATACACATAGATCTGGTCTTGTACCACAAACTGCATACATTAAACTGCCTATGAGTTGTCTACCCTTTTTCTCTATTTCTGGACTTTCAGATTTTTCCCTTTTTAGTATTTCAAACTTAAAGTTTTGGTCTATTGGAGTAGAAACTGGTTTGCAATCTGACATATTATAATGCTCTAAAACTTTAGTAAGATATGTTTTCTGACTAATTACCGTTGTACCTTTCTTTTGATCAATATCGATACCCAAATAACATTTGGCCAAACCTAAGTCTTTCATCTTAAAGTTATTGCTTAGCTCGCTTTTAAAATCTTCCAAAACCTTGTTTTCAGTGCAAAACATAAGAATATCATCAACAAATAGCAAAACATATAGCATACATTCATTTACCTTTCTGAAATATAAGCAATGATCATTTTTAGATTTACTGAAATTTTCTTTACTCATGAAGTCATCAAACTTTTTATTCCAATATTTAGGAGACTTTTTCAAACCATACAATGATTTATTTAACTTGCATGTTTCACCGCTTGGTAACTTTATGTATACACTCTCATCTATGTCACCATGTAAAAAAGCACCTATAACATCCATCTGATGAACTGAAAGTTGAAGTTTATTTGCAACTGCTATAAAAACTCTAAAAGTAGGCAATTTAGCCACAGGAGAATATACTTCTAAATCACAATCAGACTGTTCAAAGCCTCTTGCTACCAACCTAGCTTTATATACTTTATTAGTACCTACTTGTTTAACTTTAAAAACCCATTTACTAGAAATTACTTTATTCCCCTCTGGTACGCTATTTACTTCTGTCCATGTGTTATTTTCTCTCAGAGTATCTAGCTCAGTCTTCATAGCAATCTTCCACTCTTCCTTTTCTTCAGAGTCAAGCGCTTCCTCTAGAGTAGCTGGCTCTGTACCGATGGATAGAAGGTTTGTTTCGTAGTCATCTAGCCTTGATGGTTTCTTTATTGCTCTGCCTCTCCGTGAATGTGTTGATACTTGAGGTGTTTCTTCTGCCTCTTCTTCTTTTTCTGACTCTGATGTTTCTTCTGAATTTAGAATTTCCTCTGTTTGTACTTCTGTATTTTCATCAAGATCTGATAACTGTGTTACATCTTCTTCACCTTCCTCATTAAAACTGTGATATTCTTCTCTTATTTCATCCTCTTTATTATTTATTTCTTCTTTTAATAATAATGGGGTTATATTATTATGATCTTGAAAAGTATTACCTAGCTTTTGACTACTAAAATTGCCTTTCAGGAATGTTACCTCTCTTTTAATCAAAACATCATTTTTATGGGGAAAATAAATTCTAAAACCTTTTGTTGTTTCACTATAACCTACAAAGTATCCTATTTCAGCTTTGCTATCCCATTTTTTGCGATAATTATCTGGAATGTGTACACCTACCTTTGAACCAAATACTTTTAAATTATTTATATCATATAATCCCTTTTTATACCAGAGCTCATACGGAGTTACATTTTTAATCCTACTTTTACCAGTTCTGTTTATAACGTATACAGCTGTATTGACAGCTTCAGCCCATAGAGACTTATTTAAATTACTTGATAACAATATTGTTCTAGCCGCTTCAGTTATTGTACGCATTTCACGTTCTATGCAACCGTTTTGTTGGGGTGTGTACGGAGCACTATTTTGGTGTACAATACCTAAATGATTGAAGAGAGACTTCACCTCTTTGTTTATAAATTCTGAACCACAATCTGATCTTATTATTTCAATTTTATACTCTAAGTTTTTAGTAACAAAATTTAAAAAAGTTTTAATTTTATCAACTGTTTCAAACTTATTTTTCAGAAAATAAACCGTTCTATACTTTGAAAAGTCATCCTTTATGAGTAGATAATATCTTGATCCACCTAATGATATTGTTTCCATCGGTCCGCATAAATCCATATGAAGCCATTGACCGGGCCTATCTGCCCTATTTATACTTATAGGAAACGGTCTCTTATGTAACTTACCCAAAAGACATGGCTCACATGTTATTTCCTTTTGTTTACTAACACTGAAATCTATATCATATTTATTTAACATGTTTTTTACCTGTTCAATATCCTGGTGGCACATTTTTTCATGCCATTCAGATAAACTGTCACTTGATTTACCAACACAAGCATTTTGAATTTTATTAGACCTAAACTTCATTATAAACAAGTTATTTTTCCTATATGCTAGTGCACAAACATTTTTACTGTTATTTTTCCTCAAATAACACATTTTACTATTAATTGTTAAAACATAACCTCTATCTGTAGTTGAACTTGCTGAAAATAGATTCATCTTGATGCTGGGGACATGTAAAACGTTATTTAATGTTGTATTTATCCATTGTTTACCTGTAAATGCTTCTAAAGAAATAACTCCAATACCAACGGCTTGTATGATTTTGCCGTCTCCAATAACTATGGATCTAGGGCATTCTAGTTTTTTATAGTCTATAAACATATCATAATCATAACACATGTGCTCTGAAGCTCCACTATCCATTACCCAACAATTATCACTTTCTAATTGACTGTAAAACAATGATGATAGCTCGAACACAGAGAATGCATTGCCTTGTTTAATTTTGTTTACATCTTGACTTTTCTCGCTTTTATTTTTAAACCAACAATCTGAACTTTTATGATTATTCTTCTTACAGAACTTACAACTAGTATTATTAATTATTGTACCTCTACTTTTCGATTTGCACTCCTTTTTCAGATGTCCCACTTTTCCACACCGATAGCATTTTCTATTAGACTTGTGTACAAACGCAGATGACTCATCTTCTTTGTTTTTGGCTGAGGCGCGTTGCTCTTCGATCAGTAATCGCGCTGTTAACTGGTCCATGGTCCTTTTTTCTGCTGGCACCGATTCCCACGCTGACACAAAGTGCTGAAATTGTGATGGCAGAGATGAAGTTATCTTTGTGATGGCCATAGTTTGACTCACTTCAGCGTTGAGATTTTTCAGTTTGCTCAGGAGAGACTCGAACCTTCCCAGGAACTCTGACACGGTTTCCCTTTCTTCAAATTTCATTGAAAAGAACTTCTGCTGAAGTATATGCACAGACAGCTCGCCTCGCTGTTCAAATATTGTATGTAGCTTATCCCAAATCTCTTTTGACGTTTTGCAGCTTAATATTTGTGGTATAACCTTTTCAGATATGTTTGTTACCAACATACCTTGAGCTTTTGAATCTTTCTGCATCCATTTCTCCTGATCCTCGTCGGCCTTGAACGTGCCTTCAACGACGTCTAAGAGACCCATAGCTCTTAGTAAAACGCGTATTTTGAAACACCACGCTGTCCAATTTTGTACACCTTGAAGCTGCTGAAAGCTTTGTCCAGAAGCCATATTTTCGACGGAATCCATCGCCCGTATTATTATTGCTTTACCGCAATTACCAGATTTATCAGAATCTGAGCCGGCGACCGCCACACCTGGTCAGACAGCCCTGGCCGACGTATGTTTATGTAGCTACTTTACCGCAGCGTTTCTTGATAAAAAACCAATCCAGCACGATTATTAGGCCGTAAGTCTGTGTCTGGGCCCATAACCTTTTGAAATATCGTGTGGATTTATTGTTTAGTAAAAGACTTTCCGTACACACGTTGGATAATTTTATTATAATGACAGTTCAACAAACCATAGATTTACATCACAGACATTCATCTTGACATAAGAGTTCCACAGACTAAAATTCTCTTCACATATCGTCCGTTTTGGACGGACTTTCAAATAATATATTATTCATGTTTTTATTATTAAAAGTAACTCTATTTATAGAAGTCAAACCAGGGATGCAAAATCTATCAAAAAAAATTAAAAAGTTCATTAGCGTTTTTTTCTGATAATGTTTCTATCTAAATACTGAAGCGACACACAGAGGTTACGGGGAAAGGAGGAACTAATATTTATGGTGCCTTATACACGTTCCACTCCTTTATGAGAAGGCGTTTTTTACAGTAACACCTAAAGTTACACTGAGGGTTACACCATCACTAAGTATGAATGTTTGAGTAGTGTTTGTGTGTTTATCATCAGGAATGGTAGGATTTATATTTACTTCTGCCGGTTATTGGCCGTGGTACTACCTATATTTTGTTCTTGTTCCTTTGGTCACCTCTTCACCACGTAATTTTTTTTTAGGTAAAAGCTGACGGCACTATCATAGACTGTCTCAGATCATTAAAGAAGGACAACACAGGGTATCACTTGAAGCATCTCTTTATAGGATCAGAGGGAACGTTAGGATTAGTCACTAAAGTCGCTATTCATTGCCCGGTGTTACCGAAGGCCGTGAACTTGGGCTTCTTTGGTAAGCACGCTTTTTTTTTCAAACCACTTCTGATTTCCAGACTCATAAGCTACAGGTATCACGTTAAAACACCTGTGGAATAAACGCTATTGTTCATCTCCATCCATCCATGGTATAGACATGTTTTGTATTACATCGTAAATTACTAAAATGGGGATCTTAATCATTAGCTTTAACCTTGCAGGTGTCAAAAACTTTGAAAATGTATTGAAACTGTACAAAAGCGCCAAATCAAGTTTAGGTGAAATTCTATCGGCGTTTGAAATGGCCGACTTTGATTCCATAGACTGTACTGTAAAGAATCTTAAACTGCCGTAAGTTACTAAGTAATTCCTGGAAACCTAGGAACTTAGCAATCACATTTATAGAAACCTTACATTTTCAACAGGAACCCCATCTCTGAATATCCATTCTACGTGTTAGTAGAAACACACGGAAGTGACGAAACACATGACAGTGAAAAGCTAACGAGGTTCCTTACTAAAGAGATGGAGACAGGGCTCATTGTGGACGGAACAGTTACGTCAGAGCCAGCGAAGATGCAGGTGACTTGATATTGCAAGTTTACTAGCGTTAACGAGTGCGAAACTTAAGTGTTCTAGAAATCATTGATAAACTTAACATAACATGTATCCGATTTCAGACAATTTGGAACCTCCGCGAAAGTATAGCAGGAGCAGGCTTGGCAGGAGGCTACGTATTCAAGTACGATGTCTCCATACCGCTGAAAAACTATTACGATCTGGTGCCAATCTTGAGAAAGAAACTGGGCGATAAAGCGATAAAAGTTTTCGGATATGGACATGTCGGTTAGTAATATTTTGTCAAAATAATCATGAACGATGTATTTGCATATAGGTACATATATGTTAATTCAAATACCTTTTCAATGAACGCATCATACTTCTACCTAACCTCAATGCTGTTTTTTCATCAATATTACAGGGGACGGTAACATACACATCAACATAACTGTACCACAATACACCAAAGAGGTATCATCTCTTCTGGAGCCATACATCTTTGAAGAAGTGAGCAAACTGAACGGTTCTATTAGTGCAGAGCACGGCATCGGCTTCAGAAAACCTATGTACATACACTACAGTAAGGACCAATCTGCTCTACAACTTATGAAGGATCTCAAACAGTTGATGGATCCTAATGGAATCCTTAACCCCTACAAGGTTTTACCAGAGGCATAAGATATTGTGTACTTCTTACTTACTATTCGCTGTTCTGTCGCTACTTAAATACATAAATGAAATAATATCTTGGAGACAATAACAATATAGATAGTCGAGTTGCGTCATATAACATAATACACTTGCTGCACTGATAACGGGAGCCAGTAGATTAAAATAAAAGAACAACAATTTATTTAAATGACTTTTATTAAAATATCCATTTATTCTTATAACATTCATAATATCACTGCAACAAAACTACAATGGAATATTATAAACATTTTCCTAATTGCTTCAAATAAATAAATGTTGTATTCTATAAATATATTCGAAAAAGGTTTTCATTACTTCATTAATCAGCACAAATGGTTTAGTTTAGTGGGTAGTTTATTTATTGCTTGTTAACTGTTAAACTCTTAGATCACTGTAGTCTATCGATCAGCAATTAGGGTTAACGGGATTTGAGTACATTACATACACAAGGCATCTGTCACACTGTCTCACTCATTTCAAATAGGCAAATATAATTACAAAAACACACGACACAAGTGTAACGAATTTGGCAAAACATACTGTTCTACTCCACATCGACAAACCATTTAAAAGTTATGAGAAAATGCAACTGGAAGTATCGAGAGAACAACTCTATAATGCACTAGAGAAGTTGTTGTAATCTAGTTCCTTACATACATCAATTTACTTTTAAAGAGTAAAAATGACGCGAACATGTGTAAAATGCAAACAATGTCAAATGTTTAAAATGACTTAGTACTTGGATAGAATAGTGAATTATGTATTGTACTAAACTAACGAAATTTGTGCCAAAGAAATGTATTACGTAATTAAAATGTATCTTGATTGTATTCCTTACTGCGTTCCACCAAAAGTAGTTCAATCAATTAAAAATTACATACAATTATAATAATTATTTCATCAGTAAAATGGACAAAATGTCATTTAAGTAAATAAAAAAAATTTCAGCCTTCTAACTTATGCAATATTATTATGTAACATTTTTCTCCAGTGGGCATTGTTTACAATGGAATGGAAGTAATTAGCCTTGTTTTTGCATACAGAAGGTATATTATATTTATTTTACTTCTTAGGTTTATTTCAACATTTTCTGTATTGTTTGAGGAAATGTGAAGAAACCCCAAAATTAATGCAATGATTTTTTCTATTAGATAAAATAGAAAAAAGTAATGGAGAAATTATGAGATCGCTTAACATTAGATAATAGACAAAATGTAAACAAGAAAATGGCTCTTAACAATATGGCCGTCAAATTTAGTGGTGGGAACTAATTTATTAGCAACTTAACAATATGAGAAAACAACAGTTTTTTTTTTCAATAAAATAAAACACTTAGTTACCTACGCTTGTTTACATTTAGTCCATGTGATTATAACTCGGATGTGTTTACGTATAACATTGAAAATTAATAACTGGGCAATTGATGACGTAACAGAATCAATAACTAATTTAATTATAAACATTATGTTTGCTCATACGTAAACACAGTAAAGACCCTCCGGAACAACAGACCAAAAGATTAAATATCACACTAAAATAAAAATTAAAAGACTTTTTTTACTGAAAATATTCTAGTTTGGTCATACATAAAGGCATATCAAATCTAAAATTAAAAAGCTTTAAGTCGGTATATAATCCTGATGCTTATATCACTACGTTGGAGCACCTAAAAGTAAAGTTGTTGTTCTTTAAGTAGGTAAGGTGGAAAACTGTTAGTAGGATGCTATATTTAACAGTCGGCGTATTCTCTGTCGACATGGCACCGGCGAGGCGCTCGGTGCGGTGATACGCCAAGGTCTTACATCAAACTCATATGTAAATCGTTGATAGGATGGCTACGAGGTTGATCGCTCCCATTAAATCTTTTTTATAGTTTTATATATTTTATATTTTTTTTATAGTTTTTCACCATTGTCCTAGCATAGTAGACGCAGTTTGGTCTGTGCCCCGTGAGGGAAGGGGCGCGTCGCAACGTGCGGTTATCGTTTGATTTGATTGGACATCTTGAGGAACTCCAAGAAGCCGGCCTGCATTTCAGCATCCATGCCGGTGTCCCACGCGTCGTTTTCCAGCTCCTCGCTATAATACATTGACAATATTGTACTACGCTTACACATGATATATAAACAAATGGGGTATTGGGGTAAGACTGTCAGGTGACACCAGCCTAATTCCATATTATGGTGTTTTAGCAGGTGTTAAAAGGTCAAAAACTAAAATAATATTAATAGAAATTCTACACACTTATTTGCTAGGCACTAACACAAAATAACGAGCGTAGTTATAAAAAAATACATCACGCCTGTAATCCTGTAGCAACCGATAGTACCAGTTATGATTTTAGTCATCAACCAGGCACAAATCTGGGTTCGTGACGGCTACTGAGAAATTCAAAACCTAAAAACTTGACAAAATCATAAACCTTTATTTGCCTGTCAGGTAAAAGATGTGGAACTCACAGTATATCCTCGTCGAGTGCGACGTTCTTGCCGGGCGGCAGGTTGCTCTGCAGGAAGGCGCGCTCCTCGGCGGTGAGAGTGTGCCCGTCCGCAAGGTATCCGCCGTCACTCGGCCCGCTCTCCACCTCACCGTTCATTGCTGCGACAAACCATCTTCACACTTAATTGATGCATTTCGTGAAACATTATGTAAAACAATGGACTGCTATTAACCTTTCAGGTGAAAGTATTTGTATGAACGTGAATAACTTTTACTATGAGATCATCTCTGAAATGGCGAAACAAAAAAAAAAGAGTTTAATCGAGTTGTTTGCATTTATCAGTACTTTCACCACCTGAAAGAATGAGTAAAGACTCAAAGCTTTTGAAAATCCAAATGTTTGCACACCTACTTTCTATCTCGAACTAAGCTGATGACTAACAGCGACTACTACTACATCGAAAGGTCAGGTAACCTAAAATAAGTTTTAAGAGGCAACAAGAGTGCAGAATATTGATTACAATGCAACAGAACTTTTATTGAAACCCTTGACTTGACCTTTCGATGACACTCACAACAATACACGTATACTTACACACACACGATTATTCTTCTCACTTAATCCGCACTCATACACACACACACACACAATCCAATATATCTACGCTCCACCAAATCGACGTTAATGTATTCTTGATTTTCTTGACATTTGAAATATGTACCTTTTGAATTATCTATTTTCTTTTTAAATGTAATTAATTTATCAGTATTTTTTATTCTATATTAATTTAACTTATTTAATGTAAAATGTAATTTAATGTTTAAATCTAATGAAATTTAATTTAAAGTGTATAATTTAATTCATCTATTATGTAATGTAATTCAGAATTTCATTCAACTAATTTAACTATGTTTATAAATCTTGAACAGTGAATTTGGTATAAGTTATATGTCCGACGGAGGGTTAGCCTGGTGATCTGTAATACAGGTTTTACCTACAATAGACACCAGTCTCTGTGAAGTGATAACTTGTCTCTAAACTGTATATTTATAAATGTGATGAGAGAAATAAAAAATACTTATACTTATACTTATATAAACATTTATGTCCTAAACTTATACATGACATGAAATTAACAATAAGAACCTATATCTTGATGACACCCAAATCTGATGATGATGACCTAAATCGAAAAAGATTTC
Organism: Agrotis puta; assembly: GCA_943136025.2. Lineage (NCBI taxonomy): Eukaryota > Metazoa > Arthropoda > Insecta > Lepidoptera > Noctuidae > Agrotis > Agrotis puta. The sequence continues at coordinate 6,975,221 of OW964168.2, forward strand.
TGTGTTTTTATTTCCCGAAAAATAAACAGTAATTAACTAAGGCCTGAAAAAATAGGGATAAGCTCGTGACGTTCCGAAGTTCCTATTTATCCCCATTGGACAAAGGTGAGTTTGTGTTAAGTGTGCATTGTATTTCTTGTCAAATAAATTAAAACAATGTCCGCGCGATCGATGAACGCCCGCCATTGAATTTGTATTAAAATGTCATTTACATAACTGAAATTCACATGAACTTCTAATAGCATTCCCCGAAATCTATTGTTTACTGAGCATACGTTTCGATAGTGACGTGTTTAGTTTCGGGCGCAGGTGTCCCGACGGGAGCGAGTCACATGGCTCGCTGTAATCGAAGCGAGAGCAGGAACGTGACTAAAGCCGTACTCACTGAAAACGTGAACGCGACCCACGCAATTAATTACTAAATCCTAGGTGCACGAGGAATATTGTTCGATGTGTTATGATGGAAATTTATAATGTAATGTTATTTTAAAGGTTTCTAGTGCTTAGTGTACTGAAAACTGGTAACAGATAACGTACGACTGGATCGTGTCTTAAATAGCGTAGAGTTAATTGACGTAGTCTAGACGAGATATTAAAAGAGCTTCGTTCCATGTATTACTTTCGGCGCGCCTTGGGTAACCGACTCCTGTAACTCTTTTGTCATGGATGTGCTGCAAGAAGTCATGAGTCATGTATCGTTGCTCACCGCCATAGTTGTACCGGCGCCTCGTGTCCTGCGGCGGCTGCGGCGGCGGCGCGGGCGCGGGCTCGGGCTCGGCCGTGCCCCAGCGCGCGGCCCGCAGCGCCACCACGCCGCGCACGCACGCCAGCGACGCGCGCCGCTTGAGACGCTCGAAAGCCGCGTGCATGCCCGCCGGGCAGTCAGCATCCAGCGCTATGCCCGACAGCTGTCAAAGGATACGTTAGTACCGATGGATTTTAAAAACGGTCATGTTACGGGTATCCAACCATTTTGCTTGACTACTCCACCGGCATCTTAGCGTCATGTCAGCATGTCATTCCTACAGATGTTTAATAGACCCATTAGATAGGTTCATCAGCATATCAGAATGCCCCATACGCTGCAATACCGAAGAACTAGAAGCGTGATTTCACAAGACAGAATGTTTTTACTTGTTAGTAGGTATGTAGGTTTGTTCGTTTTTCGGAAATACCTGACTATTTTTAGACGCACAGAGTCTCACAAATGTAATTCTAACGTGATTTGCATGCTATTAGACGGGCAGTCCCAAAATACGAACACGAGTAAGTTAATAAACCGAACACCAATCTTGACTATCATTTCACTAGCCAGCTCATGTTATAGCAGCATTGCAATGTATGTCTATGTGAAATCCATTACGGAGAATTTACATACCTGGGACCACAGGATTTTTTATGAGAGAAACAATGAAAAGCAAAATAAATTATAAAGACAAAAACGTCATGCCAAGATTCGGAAGATACTCGTCTGGATCAAAAATCTTGTCACCGAAAACCTTAACCAATTAGCGGGGTTCGAATAATCTTCACCCCCCGCTATAAAGCAATAATTTCGAAAAATCAAGCAAAGCTATCTGCATAAAATTTTGGAGTATTTTTCACGTAATATATCTACAGATATAAAGTTCATTGAACGACATCACTATGATTGATTAGTTGACAATGTCCCAGAACTAATTCATTACTTATTTTAATTTTCATATAGTGTAAAGAGTATTCTATTCATTTACGTGCAAAATACTCAATATATTCTAGATTGTCAACCCCAAAAAGAAAACCCCTAAATAATGTTTGTGTGAAGAGCGATTTCACCGTGGTGCAGTGGGTGGGTTCGAACTCACAACCACCGGATCGCCAGTCTGACTCCTGAGCTGTAGGGCTTATGTCGCTTTAACAGAGACAAAAAAGTTAATAATGGCACTGACGAGCGTCAGTACATAAAGACCGTTGCTAAGAGTTTCGTGAAAATAAAACCATTATATTCATCAGACATTTCATTATGACCGACAGAAACAATAAAAATAGTCAACGGTTTTTCCGGAAAAGTCTTAATAAACATAGATTACGACTTCGAAATTCTGGCTTGTGACGATTAAAAAAACACATTTATACTTGAATGTTGTTTTTGTTTCTACATGAAAATTGAACATATTGATAAAGGATGATTCACGCTACACCTTGCCGTGTCCGGGCCCCGGACGGGGCACAGTCAAACATTGTGGTGTACTTTTTGTATGTCTCGTCCGTGCCTCGTCCGGGCCGCAAGCATGAATCACTTCATACAAAAAGTACAGCACAATGTTCGACCGAGCCTAATCCGGGGCCTGGACGGGGCACGGCCCGGTGTAGTGTGAATCATCCTTAAGTCTGGTTTATTGTTGTTTTAATTTGCACGAAACAAGCCGTGAAAAACGTCAATATATAAAATGTAGAAGGTGCGGTTTTAATTTCACAGCGTCCTGTCTTTATTGCGTGTTATATGAACATGAATTTTTGACAGCAATCAGTGTCTGTAATCGGTATTTCCTTTTATAACATTGCTTTCAAATCCAGTGTCATGAATGTCAAGTAATTAAAAACAATTCTAGAATCAACACAGCTTAAAGAGGATACAATGTGCCTGAAAGAGAAATCACTCAAGAATTGAGTGAAAAAGTAACCCAGCCCACTGCCTCAAACATAAAAATTTCAGCAAAATTGCTTATTTGTTATATGAAAATAGGTACTTTAGGTACTAACTTTGAGCAGCTGACAGACAGCTTTGATGTTAACTTCCTTGTCAGTGTCGAGCAGATGGAGCAACACCTTGCACAAACTTTCACCTAGAGTCTTGATTCTTCCTCCCTATAAGAAATACAATTCGTTCTTAATTTGAACTGGAAAACTGCAGTTGCAATTTTTAGCAAAAAGTTTAGTCATATCTTTATACTAGGAAAAAACAAACAGGTCAATGTTTAATCTTTTAGATGGTCAATAAAATGCTCATCAAATCTACAAATGAAACCTGTTATTTTTCACAGAGACTAACCTGGCTATCCTCCAGTTGGGTGTATATCTCAGCGAGGAACATGGCGAAGCCGCGCATGTTCTCTTCTGAGGACTCCATGCCGCTGATGATCTTGTTTTCCTCCGTGGAGCAGCGCTCCAGCAGACAAGCACGGAAGGTGGACTCCTCTGGAGGCGACACCGAGTCGTACATCGAGCACAGACGCGCCCCATTGTAACGGAAGTTGGGCTCGCCTATCGACTGTCGTCACAAAAGATTTGTTTGAGAACCAGTGCATACCAACATTCTATGTAGAAACAGCTGCATTCATAAGTCATACACCCTTTTTCTGAGCCATTGAAAACAGATGTGTACACAAGTCATTTTGCTGTCTACATGAGATGTACTGGAGAAAGAAAGTTAGGAATTCCAAGAAACTGACAAAAATAGTAAGTTCAATAACATACTTTGGACATGCCAGTGTGGTGTTGGCCATTTTTATTAAGACAAACATAGTTTGGTTAGTACATTTAGTGGATTCGAGTCTTTTTAAACAAGTATTAAATTATATTTTACTTCATCTCTTGAAAGATTCTAATATATAAAAATCCAATGAAAATGTTAATTAACACCATGCAGTTTCAATAACTGAGCCAATGTTATTGTAAAAAGCACAGTAGTCTTAAGTATAATTGAGTGCTTTTCTTGTAAATAAATATTTTAATCAAAGATTAATATGTTTTTTTTTTGTTTTAAGTTTTTTTTATAACCTCAATATTGTCTGTCAAAATAGCAGTTGAATGACCTTTATGTGCCTGTTTATCAAAGCTATTAATTTTGTTGTTTGGTTTTTTCCAAGTTGATTTGAGACAAAGAAAACCATAGTGGATCAGTTTCTTGTCATTCAATACATATTGTTCTGATGCTTACAGTTGAACAGTGTTGGTTGGTGGCAACATGACACTAACTGTGCTTTATTGAATGTTTAACACCTAAGTCTTTGCATTTAATAAGTTGTCAGGCTGGTCATTGATAGAGCTGGAATCATGAAACCTTTAAAATACTTGGAGATGGAGAGATACAGTTTATTAAAAAATAATCAGTCGCATAGTCAATAAAAAAAATCCTAATTCAAGAACTTATAAAAGACATCATCATCTCATTAAGTGTCTTTTATAAGTTCTAAAGATGAAACAGTCTCAGCTTCTCTACATTTTAATATATTATCTAATCTGTTGCCTATACAAAGTTTATTAGCTTTACCAAATCAATAACATGTGATTATCACATGCTTGTAATTCAGTAAACATATTATTAAAGATAAGTTAGTTACAAATAATAATAATTATTCAACAAACAATTAAAAAAGGAGATTTTACCTGATTGACGATAGCTTCAACTAGAGGCCTAGTGTAGTTCACATCATGCAGGGTTGTTGCAAAGGCATCAACCAATGGACCGCACAGGGTATCGAATTTACCAGGATCAAATGTTATCTCACACATCACTGTTATCAAGTTGGCTATGTTCTCCTGTGGAACAGCGGACTGAAGAAAAATTTATAGTTATTATTTTGTATTATAAATAATTAATTCAAAATGGGTACTTTGGTAAGTTTATACTAACTCTTAATTCCATATTTTCAGCTTCATCCAAGGAATACGACATTTCTTCTAAGCTGTAAGGGTTTTGATCTTGAGCTTGACGAAGGCGATCTTGCACAGAAAATCGGTGAGGTCTGTAAGGGGCAGGATCTGGGTTGTATGTGGGTACAGCATGCGGGGTGTAGTTAGGCGGGTACCATTCCTTCGCTTCGGCCGACAAGTTTGATTTGGGAGGTTCAACTGAAACAAAGAGTAATAATGAGTAAAAGTATGTTCCATTACATAAAAAAAAATATAATTTCATACCACATCTAGTTGACCCAAAAACAAGTTATTGCTCCGTAATCGATTCTAAATACGGCCGGCTGACTTTGTCAAACTGCAGCAACGTCATTAGAAATGAAAATCCTTACTTTCACCTGAAGTATTATAATTACGAAGAACGCAGTTATAAACTGGCCAAGTATGACGACGTCACACAGCATGATCGGTGTGTGAAAGTGTGGAATAAATCAAATCCAACGTTACTCTTGTTACCTTTTGATTCCTCCGCAACAATCTTCGGCCTACGAAGCTCCCGTGGTTGATTGTCGGGTTGCTGCCATCCACGGCCTCTACCTCTTGGCCCACCGATCTCACCGTTATTCATTTTAACGCTTACTGTACAACAACGACTCTATATACAGTTTTTTCTGACTTATATCCATAAATCACCAAAATATAATCCTAAATTTCATACGCTTCCTATTAGCTCGACAGATTCGACACGTAAACAAAGAAAAATATACTTCGCTACTAATTTCACAGCACAACCTCCATGTTACTTTTGAACGAAGGAGATAGATTGCTTTTTTTTTACAATAGTTGCGTTGTGGTCAGGCAAAGGAGTCAAAATGTATACAGCCTAAAAAAATACGACTCAATTCAGTGTATTTCCAAAGGTAAAAAAAGAATAGCTCTCTATGTTAACTTATATGATTTTGATAAAGTTTGGAATACTATTTTTTTTATTACAATAGAAGCTAGAGTTTGAAAATTGATATTGTGTTGTCACGCACGAAACTTACTAGGTGGCACACATTTAAAATACATAATATGTATTTAATAAATTACATACTAAGTAATTTATTCAATCCATAGTAGTTGTATATTCCATGTGTTCGCAATAACGGATTTAAAAAACGAGTGGGTTATTTTATTAAAAGAAAGCTCCACGAAACTACGTACGTTATAATAGCAAGTGTCATGAATTAGTGGCGATTATTATTTGTATCGATTCTCGATTAAATCACTCTCATTCTGGGCGGTAAACAAATGAAATTTGAATCGTATGATCAATTTATTACAAATTATTTATGAATATAATACGCGAACCTCGCTGTCCTCTTGTTTTATAGCCAATATTCATATTACGTAACACTGGCCAGGTCGACAGAGTCCCGCTTGTCGGGGCTTCTACCTCTTAAAAAAAATAACCTAAGCTGTCCAAGTTGGGTAGCCTCAAATCCCGGGCTCGCTCTTTCATCCTAAGTTCTCCAAGCCTTTATCAATCATACCCTTTTTGAAGCATTACCGTAGTGTCAAACTACCTTCGCACAATCGTTTGTTTGTTCTTCCATGGTTGTGGAAGTAAGAATACAACGTATATTTACTTTTCTGTATTAAAATTATTAGATACTGCTGAGGATCCTGGGTTTGATTTTAGGCTGGGCAATGTTATTGGGTTTTTCCATTTAAACATTCTTTGTAGCAGCCACGGAGTCAGGATGTGTGCCTGGTTGATGGCAGTAGGCTCTGTTGTAGGACTCAAGTTAATTTACAAAGCAGAATGCTGAAGCATTTCGCGCTGCCCGTGCTGCCGCCAGCCGCTCCGCCACCTCTAAATTCATAGAAGCCTTAAGCGCGTCACACACGGCTAAGACACTAGTATTTTATCTTAAGATAACATATCGCTCGCCATACAATTCTATCTTAAGATACCAAAATATGAAATATATATTATCTTCGTCGTGTGTGATGGTCCAATGAATTGTATGGCGAGCGATACGGTATCTTATGATAAAATATTATAGTATCTTAGCTGTGTGTGGCGCGCTTTAAGCTACGATTCCTGCGGTGAAATAATTTACGGCAAAGTAATCGTCTGCGCAATGCAGACACGTCGAGGAAAAAGAGTAATGTATAGAGCAGACTGATGCCGTATATCATTACTTCCCAGAATTTGATCCTTATTAGCGACACTATCGAATGGTGTAATAATATGATGATGGTGTGATATATTTATATACAACCCAGTGGGTTCGATTCCTGGACAGGATTATTGATTTTTCTACAATCCAATGATGCAGTTTTAGTTTTCATCAAATTCGGCCTCGAAACTCGTTATAGCCATCCACACCCAGGCTTTAATAGATTTTCAACATCATAATTGGGGGTGCAGGTGTTTGTGGAAGAGCCTCCACCAACACCTGCAATCGACAATCAGCACAATGATTACAAGCCACAAATTGTGAAATTATTGTTAGATTAATTATAAGATACCTTAATTTTACTTTAACAAAAATCATCCTTTAAGATTATGTCTTACCTAAATAAATCAAAACACAGTTTAGGTCTGTCTTCTGCATTTTTCTTCTACCAAATCACAAGGGAATTCATGAAAAATACAGGGAAAAGATGAAATGTCTTATAATTGCTAAAAATTAACGAAAAAAAAACCATAGCCATGTTTTTCATTAATTATTGAAGCTATAGGTACATAATTTACAAAACTATACAGTATATTTGCTATTTTTATTTATTTTTATAATAAATAAAAATAGCAAATTTCACTAACATAATATGTTAGTGAAATTTGTTATAATTTACAGTAATATACATTTTCAATTTATCTACACTATGGTACCAACATTGCCTAAAGATCTATGGTTGCTGCCATATTTCATATCTTATTTCCACTCTACTAAAGTACATATTGCCTAATTATGCATAAATATTGTTTGCAAGCAGTAGTTTATTGATATTATTAGCACAAGTGTTTGAAGAAAGTAATTTATGCTATATTCTTTTTGAAAGTGCTCTGAATATGATAAGTAAAAGATCTAACTGGTTGGTAGCAACTTCAAAGATGTTCATATTAAATTAAACTATCAACTAGTCAACAACTACTTAATTTTATATACTAAAAGATTCTCCACAGCCACACGTGCCTTTTATGTTCGGGTTGTTGAATACAAATTCCGCTGAAAGTTTGTTCTCAACAAAATCCATTTCTGTCCCTGAAACAAAAGAAACCATTTTAAAATTAGAAAATTATTTAGAGATACCATATTCTATTATATAGGCCACATCCAATTTGGGTGAAAAGAGCCAGAAGATTTGGTTCTTGGTCATACCATATTATTGACTGTGATTTTAATGTATTTAAATGTAATTTTAATGTTTTTAAGTTTTATAATTTTAATTTTGAAAAACTATAATTTAAATTTTTAATGAATGTGTAAAACTATTATGGATCCTTTAGACATCTGAAATAAATGATTTTATTTTATTTTATTATCAATCAATATGGAATATGCAACATTTTATGGAAATAATGGTCTCACCTTGTGTGATTGGCTGTGCGTCAAACACTAAATTTTCAGAACAGGGCAAAATACAGATGATGCATGTTTTTTTTTTCATAAATAATATTAATTAGAGTGGTATAAAAAGAAGATAACATCCACGACCTTTTTCAAAAAGACTGTCAAACATTTGTGTGGAACAAATAGGAGTTGGCAATGAGTACAGATATGGAAACAGCCAAACAAACAAGAATGTTGTTTTGACATCACCTGATAATTTGAATACAGTTCTTTTTTCTTGTTTATGATAATAATATTTTGGTGATATTTTTAGATTGTCACTGTTACAGGCCCCCTAGGAGTATTTTTGGTGAACTTCCAAATAATAAATGCCTAAATAGAATGTGAATCATAGCAATTATTTTCTATAAAAATGTATTACCAACACTGAGCACTCTGCCCACACAGGCCCTGTCTAAAGTCTACAAACATTATTGTTGATCAATTGTCTTACCTAGTAATGTTAATTGTGCTTTTTTATCAATAATTATCGTCACACCATCCTGTTTCACTTCTTCATCTAGTTTATCCTTGCCTTTTGCATAGTCTAATGTGTAAGATAAACCATTACAGCCTCTCTGGCGAACACCAACTTTTAAACCAAGAAAGCCCTTTGCTTCCTCTTTCGACATTATCTCTTTTACTTTGTTTACTGCAGACGGAGTTAAAACAAGTGCAGCCCGAGAAGGAAGCAACCTCTTCTTAACCGCCCTCACAGTAGCACTTGCAACAACTTTAGTGGTCATCTGAAAATTATTATTGAGCTATGATGAAAATATGAGAACACAATTTGAGAACTAAGTTATAGGTACGTCAGTTTTAGGTACAGTAATCAGTAAACTATCAGAACGCTGAGACATACCGTAATTAAATATACGCGCAATTGTTATTTTTCTGTTTCATTGAATTATAAATACTATTTCATAACTGCGATTTTGGCTGCCAATTTGTTTTATTTTGTCAATGTCACATTCTATCATTTTTTATGTCAGCGATGTCAATGTCAACAAAAATAGGGATCAGCCCATAGATTTAAAAATGGACTGCACCTTCCCTAGCGACGACTATACGCTGGCGGAATAATCGCTCGAACGTAGAGATTCTCCGACGATAGAAGGACGGACTCATCACGATTCTCTCGCTCGTGGAGATGGTTCTCATCTTTAATATGTATGATTGAGATAGTAATGGGAACTGGAAACATTGTATTAAGTCCTTAGATTCATGCATGGAGCGACCATAATGTCTAGAAAAAGAGGAAAACAATTATTTGCTTTAAAATCTGCAAAAATTGCTTTACTTTCGGCTTTATTTCTAGTGCCAATTTTATCTGTCAGTCAGTTGGCTAACGAAGGCACATACGCAGACATATATGAGCAATATACGAGACATCACGAAGAAAATAAAATTGTGATCCACTACTTGTTTCACTAGGTAGCAAGTCAATTTAGTCAATCAGTCTTGTTTCAGCTGTCCACCTGACAGGTTGCATGCGTTTGTCAATGTTTTATTTACAAAAAAAAAATATTTCGAAGATAATATGCCTATTTAGTTGTGCTTTGTGATATTGAAAATATCGCAGTTTTTTCTTAAACGAATGGACATGATTTTACTTAATTTTCACCATGTTTTTGTATGTTAACCCTGTAATTAGAAATTTCTTAGATTCTTTTAGAATACTTGCCAAAATTGTAATAAAATAAATTCAAAACCAGTTCGATTGATTTGCTACTGAATTAGAGTAGTTTGTTTATCGATTTATCGATATTGTTTAGGTAATGAATTAAATGAATGCTGGTACGGAAAGATTTTAGCTGGAAGCTCGAACTCAAAATCCTATTCCGGCGCGTGTCGTAAAAATCTATATATATAAAAGGAGAACTGACTGACTGACATATCAACGTACAGCCGAAACTACTGGGGCTAGGAATGTGAAATTTTGCACACGGCTTCCTATTATAACGTAGGGGAGCACTAAGAAGGGGTTTTTGGAAATTTAACCTTTAAGGGGGTGAAAAGGGGGAATTAGGAAAGTACGAAACCCACGCGGACGAAATCGCGGGCAAAGTGCTAGTGTTCTATAATTCAGAAAAAGGAGTTAAAACTGCAAAAGAAATGAAATAGATTTATTTGTGAAAGAAATATGTACAATGTATGTACAGATGGCAGCACATCAACCTCCCTCAATCTTACAAATTTATTTAATAAATTTTCAACCTTATCACAATCAAGGAAGGTTATTATTTAAATTTGACGTTTTCGGGTAGGTTAAGCTGAAATCTCTTTGGCGCAGCGGCGCAGCCCAAAGGAAAACATTGAAAAAAGAAACAAAGTGACATTTCTGACAGATAGTGTTGTTACTTTTCATTCATATTTTTGTCGATGGTTTCTTTTTGTTTATGAGTTACCTTGAATTTAAAGAAATCACAATAGCATTCTTCATATTTTTCAATGAAAATAGGTTTCAAATAAATATTTATCATCAATTAAATAACTAAGTCATGTGATTTGAGTTTGCATGGTCTAAGTTTTTTTTTATTTCATGCAATTTAAACTGAAATGTCAAAAATAATCCATGCATTCAACCCATCACTAAATGACACGTCTTCTACCTACCAAATTGTACTTGTGTAGCGTGTAATGATTTTTCATTCTCAATGTATTAAAAATTAACAATGGGTGGTCAAAAATTCGAATATGATGAAAGTGGATCTACATTCTTCTACTTCGTTCTTTCTTTCCTTGCTTTGATACTTGTACCTGCAACATTTTATTACTGGCCAAGAAAGAGGAAAGAAGGTAAGGCATTCATGTTTTACAATGTGTAAATCATATTTTGTTTCTTTAGCAAATTAATATCTAACCGTGTGTCGATTTTACTTGTTTCCTTCTAAATTCACGATAACCATACATTTGTGAAATAACTTAATTACCGTTATGTCAGGAATTTACCAATGACGATGCGGCATAGTGTCGTCTACGGTAAAACCTGTATGTATACAGGCATGAAAAGATATGGAATGAGACTTAAATTGTTCTAGATCCAGCAAAACGTGCAGAACTATGTCAGTGTCCAAACTGTGTAAACAAACAAATCATAATAGAACAATCACAACCTTACAAAGGTGTAAAAAACTTTTTTATAAAGTTAGCTATAATATCGGGATGGGTACTACTTGGATTCTTGGCCTACAAAGTATCACAATTTGACTATGAAATGTCCAATTTCGACCCTTATGATATACTTGGTCTACCACCGGGTGCAACACAAGCCGAGATTAAAAAATCATACCGCAAACAATCACTCATTCTGCATCCTGATAAAGAGACCGGTGATGAAAAAGCCTTTATGAGGTTAACAAAAGCTTATCAGGTGAGCAAATTATATTTGTTTTCTTCAAATATCTAGTAGTGAATTTTCTTTGAATTTCACTTATTATTTTAAATGACATTTATAAGTGTTAATTAAGTGCACTGTTAAAAACTATTTTCTATAAAAGTTGATTTGAATTATTTATAAGTAGGTCACCAAGTAAGATAGTTTCCTTGAATGAAATAATAGACATCATTTTTAAAGAACAGAATAATTTAAAAATAACTTTATATATATTCTAAAACTTAAAGTACCATTGTATTCATGCTAAAACTGATCTATTTTTCAGGCACTGACAGATGAGGAGGCTCGTAGAAATTTTGAGAAGTATGGCAACCCTGATGGCCCTGGTGCCATGAGTTTTGGTATTGCTCTGCCAAGCTGGATTGTTGAAAAAGAGAACAGTGTATGGGTGCTTGGACTCTATGCTTTAGTGTTTATGGTTGCTTTGCCAACTGCTGTAAGTATTAGTTTCCTTTTCTAGATAGTAGTAATCAATCTTAATCATTTATATAACTACACTTGTTTTTGTGATATAAAAATGATTAAATAAGTCCCACCCTGCCCTGGTTAGGACTGAAGGGACTGTCATACTAAAAAAGCACCCTGTTCCTTCACATGGCCTGTGCATTCTAGTAGCCCTGAACTTTTTCAAGACACTCCCGCAACACACACCTAGAAGTAATAATCAGTCAATTTTATGTTAATTGAATTTACAATAAGTCTACAGCAATAAGTCTCAATAGTTCTACAGCAGGGGTGGCCATCTTGATTAGACATAATAACGAAACCCTGGTCGTCTACCAAGTCAAACAGTCAAGACTTTTTTAGTTCCTTTTCATATCACATGTGAGATTGTTTCCTTAAATTACTTAATACTTTGGAATGGAAGCGTGAGTTGATGATATTTAATCAACATAATTTTATAGGTCCTAAAATATTATTATATTTTTTGCTTTGCCACAATCAACTGCACTAATAGTCACGATCTACCACTGGTTTGCGTTTGTGACGACTGGCCACCCTTGTTCTATAGGGTATTTAGTAACATAATTACCGCTGAAAAGTTCGAATTTTACCTATTTGCACACAATTAATATGTTTTTATCTGGATTTAAACATTATTATAAATTGCAAATATGATTAATTATAAACTCTTGTACCGTGAAATCCTTTAGTTCTGAAAGAATAAAATACCTTTAGTGAAGTAGGTATATTAATGTTGTCTACATGTTGTCAATTTGTAATGTTCAAGTTGTAAAGTCTCAAGGAACTCAAACTGGTTATACAAAAAATGTGCTACTATAGTTTGCTAGCAATTATTAATTACCAAAATCTTTCTTTTCTTAAATCCCAGGAGTTTAAACTTGGTTAAATAGTCAAAACTTTAATATATCTCTGCTTGTTTAATTGAGTTATTTTGACTCACCGTTAACTAAAAAGTCCCAAACACATCATGACAAGTGTAATTTATACAGTTTCTAAACTTTCAAAACCTGATTCATTTTCAATCAACTGTAAAATTAGATTTTTAGTAGCTTTCAATCCATTGTGACAGCTCAGGGTGTTGAAAAGGCCACTCAGAAACCTATTATGAATTCTATTATTTTTTCCATTTTAGGATTTAGAATAGAATAGACCATTTTACAAATTTTAGGCTCCAAGGTTCCCATAGCCATACGAAATCTACAAAAAAATCATTTATCTAAATCTACAAAAAAAGTTTAAAAAAATATCTCTGTAATTGGTGATGTCAACTATTCTATTGAGAAAGATCTATAGTCAGATTTTGAATAAAATCATTTCACTTTCAGGTTGGCATGTGGTGGTATCGCTCTATTCGATTTTCAGGGGAGCAAGTGTTATTAGATACAACTCAAATGTACTTCTATTTCTGTCACAAAACACCGTCAATGCCACTGAAGAGAGCTCTCATGATTCTCGCTGCATCTTGTGAGTTTGATAAAAGGCATAATTCTGAAATTATTGAGAGAGTTACGGATAATGAGGAAGTTCCTATGGTATGTATTGCTTATTAAATTACCGGTATTTAATAAATTTGAGTTGCAAACTTAATGGATGATTAACATAGTTATAAAATTTAAAATCATAAGTTTCACTGCAACACAAAGTTTTTCGTAGTTTACTGTAATTGATAGTTTTTCTGAGCTCGAAATATTAGACATAAACAGTCACCTCCACTAGGTTGCCTACCAAGTTAGAGAGGACGGCCTTAAAAATATTAAGCACTGCTTCAAACCAGCAAGCAAAGCAACGTAAGGGTGCTGGAATGAAGTATGTATATCTGTTACACTGATTTACCCTGTTTGAACTATAGTTACTGCGTGAGCTGCCAAATTTGGGTGAGAAAAACAAGGAGCAGCCTCTGTGTCGACCGTACAGTATAAAGGCGCGCGCGTTGTTGCACGCACATTTATCTCGCATGCGTCTGCCGCCGGATACACTCGAATGCGACCGAAGGTACATCGTGTCGAGATGCCCCGACCTCATTGTTGAAATGGTCAACTGTGTGAACCAACTCATTGCTCTGGCTTATGCTAGGAGAAGTAAGTGTACTTTAGTCAAGTTTTTGATGACTCCAGATCGTAAAACATATTTATCTTATTTTTCTAAACATTTCGTTCCAGTACCGCGTCTACCGACTATCGAAACAATAGAAAATTGTATGAAGCTGTCCCCAATGATCGTCCAAGGCCTATGGGAGTACAAATCGCCCCTGTTACAACTACCGTACATAAATGAAGATCATCTGAAATACTTCACAAATAGAAAAAAGCACATCAAGTCACTGCTACAGTTAGCTCAGTTGCCTGGCGAAGAGAGGAGACAAGTGCTCAGGTTCTTGAATGACAAGCAGTATGATGACCTGATGAAAGTACTTGGCAATATGCCTTACATACATTTCCAAGTTAACACTGAAGGTAAACGAATTTCTTTTTAAAAGAAAGAGAATAACTCATAAGAGTAAAATATGTTGCTGACCACTAAAAATATTAAAATTTAATGTATCATAGTCAATCCCATTGTTTAGTTTTTGATTTTATATTTTCACAAGTTTTGCCTGGTTTTATAATATCTAAATCATTAAATATTTCAGTAATTGACGACGAGAACTCAACGGTTGTGACGGCTGGCGCGATAGTGACGGTTACTGTGTTTCTACGACGAACCAACATGAGGGAACTGTTTGGAGACACTACTATCAAAGAAAAGGAAATCAAAGAAAAGTAAGTCCCTTCTATGTATATACAAGTACTATTTATATGAAGAAAAGAAATTAAAATTCTTTTCGCCTTGACACAAAGCATGGCGAGGCAGCAATTACGAAGACCATACCGCAATCGCGTATAAGACCCCTCTTTGCAGACACGTCGCCAGCTAGCGAGCGAGCGAGTTGGATGAGCATCGTTTCATCTCTTTTCATATTTCGGTTCACACCAATACCTACAGATATACGCTACGTCAGCGGTACAAACGATATGAACGTAATATCTGACGATGCCAGTTGCTATTCATTCACCTTGTTAGCGTTGCTTAGCTCTGCAGTAAGCAGTGTGAACCGAAGTATGAAGAGGTGAAACTATGCTTGTTCAGGTTGCCCACTCGCTTCGTTCCGCCCTGTCTCCATTTGACTACCTCGTCTTTCATACGACGTTGTTTTCGACGTGAGCCCACACAGTTTATCTCGCGAAAGCTTCGCTTAGTTTATATATGTATTTTATTTTTCCTCACTCGCTTGCTCGCTTAGCGGTGGTTTGGCCTGTTTTCAAAAGAGCTGTCTGTTCTCAAGACGCTTATGGAACACAAATGATGGTTCCAAATGTTTGCCAGGGTAGCGGGACTGTCTTAAGACAGCGAGTATCGTGGCTATGGAACGCAAAGGGCAACTGAAAAAAAAGAGCGTGGATTTTAGTCAGTCAAATTCGAAAATCTCCTTCGCTCCTCTCTGAGCGGGAGGACTCATTTGAACATTTCCAACTTAAAAAACAAGATATTTTGATTTATGTAATATCTTGTTTTCTGGTTTGAAATGTAAATTAAAGATATTATCTTTATGAAATTTTAAAGCGAAAAGTACTTCTAAATGAATATTGATTAAATTGGCTGCAATTGCTATTGGCATTGCAAATTCTTATCAAGAAGCTTGACTAAATAAAAGTGACGTAGTTAACAACGAAAATGTTTAGCAAGTTGAGAGCCTGATGTTCCTAATGAACATTTAGGCTATGTAGCTTTTAGGGCTGATAAAAATTAAAGAAAAATAATGATCATTATTCTTGATTTTGAAAAGCCCGTTTTTACAATAAGGGTCGTAATTGAAATAAATACACTTGATACACGTTTATTTAAAACACTAATTATCCCAACGAAACGTAATACCGTAATAAAATTCCATGTATTGACCCAGGTTAGAATCTATTTGTGTCCCATCCAAATCCGTTCAGTAGTTTTTGTGTGAAATAGTAAAAAATTAACATCCATCGTCAGAAACTAACTAATAGATATTAATATTGCCACTGGCTAAATTGAAAGGCAACTTTATTATATGCCATACATTACTTGACGTAGCTTCTGTTGACATTTACATGTAGATTATAATAATATGATATAAATATTAATAAGAATAGAAATATGCAGTTTATATTATTAACTAGCTTCCGCCCGCGACTCCGTCCGCGCGGATGTCGGTCTTCGCGTGGATGGTTTATTTCCCCATTTTGAGTAACTCTGACAATGACATCTTATAAATATTACGGCGCTGAATCCACTGCGGGTAATGCAACGTATGTTCGCGGTTCTACAGAACAACGTCTATGAATAAAACTGAAAAATAAGATTTTTTTTCTACGTATTTTTCCAGGATAAAAAGTATCCTATGTTATGCCCAGGATAATAAGGAATAATTATACCAAGTTTCATCGAAATGGAACCGTTAGTTTTCACGTGATGCCTGCACAAACAGACAGACAGATAGACAGACAAAAATTTTTTAATCATGTATTTGGGTTTGGTATCGATCCAGCAACAACCCCCGCTATTTATTTTTTCAATATTTTCAATGTACAGAATTGACCCTTCTACAGATTTATTATATGTATAGATACATTATACATAATTCAAAAGGCTCTAGTCCACGTCACTGGTAACACCTACACGGCTCATGGCATTGACATTGAGAGTACATTGTGCTACTTTTGTTCGGAATTAATTTATCAATGGCACCATTACATTAATTTAGATGCTTGACGTGTCACGAAATTAATTTAGTGTGATTAATTCTGTCGGTAATAATTATGTACTTTCCTTCATTTTACTTTTTTTTTCTTTTTTATTTAAATAACTTAGTATGAATTTTTTTTTGTTTTAAACGTGTCCCTGTTTTCCCATAAGTGTCGTGGGTGCGTTTACATACCATACGCCAGCAGGTCAACCTATCCCAATGTGACAAATTTTACCAATCGAACTTTCCACTGTTGTGATAAGGTTGAAAATCTATTTAAAAAATTAGACAGGTTGATGAGCTGCTGGCGTCTGTACATTAAAACTAGCGTACAACAAAGCCAGAACCAAAACCACAACTTGTAGATCAAACAAATATTTCGATGCGGCAATGGAAACCGCGACAGGTGGCGCAGTAAATTGCATTGTCGAGCTGGGCCGAGTCGCTAGTTAGTTGTAAATCTATGACAGTCAAATTCAATAAATCTTAATTCTGACTTATATTATAAATGCTTAAGTTTGTGGGAATGAATGGATGTTTGTTACTCTTTTATGCAAAAACTATTAAACAGATTTGGGCGAAATTTGGTACTCATATAGTTTATAATCTGGATTAAAGGAAAGTTGTTATCCTGATTTTATCTTCCCGTGTCACTAATACACGTCTTTATTAAAACAGGGACGACGATGAAGGTGCAGGCGGTGAAAACGGCGAGAAAACAGAAAACGACAAGAATGATAAGGATAAAAAAGAAACATTCAAGAGGCCCGTGTGGATGAAGCAGGCCAAGAAACATCCGCAGTCCAAGAAGTCGAAGAAGCCAGTCGCGGCCAAGGCGCAGGCCAAGCCGGCCGCGCCCGCCGCCACCTCCACGCCGCCGCCGCCCAGCAACGATACCAAGAAAACTAAAGAACCAAAGAAGAAAGACGAAGAAGGTATATGTCATTTCTACCTGTTGCCCGTGGTTTCACTCGTGCTCAGCTGCTATCCGTCGTAGCATGATATGTTTTATAGCTTTACTCGATAAATGGACTATCGAACACAAATATTTTTTCCATTCGGTCCAGTAGTTGCTGAAAAGGGTATGCAACTTTTAGTATGGACCTTGGCAACAATTTTTTTTTCTTTCGCCAGTGATTAAATTTTGGGCACAATTAGACTACCACCTAAGAAGTCCATAGAAAAAAAAAAGTTTCTAAACCGTAACCAACCAGAGATATGACGGTTTTTATTTTGTTTTAATCAGGAGTTTATTTTGTAGGAATCCATAGAACTATTGATTTACTACTGATCAGAACAAAATAAAATCCGTTATATCTCTGGTTGGTAACGGTTTAGATTTTTTTATTACTAGATATATTTATTTATACGAAGTTCTTAGGTTGCGGTCTACCATCATGTCATTACTGGCGAAAGAAAAAAAAAATGGATGCCAAAAAGTTGCATACCCCTTAGCGCGTTCAACCAAATAAACAATCTCTTCATCTTTATAAGATAGTATAGATTAGCAACTTATCGCCCCTTGTCCTTTACAGTCTGAATGGATGTCAGTCGGATCTGTTGTTTTTGCAGTAGCAAACTACTTACAGGAAAATCTACATATATAAAAATCTATTGCTGTTAGCTAGTCTCGCTAAAACTCGAAAACGGCTGGACCGATTTGGCTAATTTTGGTTTTGAATTATCTTGGAAGTCCAGAAGGAAGGTTTAAATGGTGAGGTGGTACGAAGTTTGCTGGGTAAACTAGGAATAAATAATTATAGAGTCAGCATCACAATAATGTCAAAGGATTATATCTGCTATGACAATATTAGCCATGTTGATTATAGTTCAATTACGAGTTATCACTTTAGTCGTCATTTAAATACGTTTTATCAGCAATGGATATGATTAAATAGTGAGAAGTTACCTTATTTTCGCTGGAATGTTTAAAACACAAAAGTCTTCGAAACAGCAATTTGCGGATTTTTCTCTTATGACGTTTTTGTAAATACTCAACGGAAGAACCACGATTTATCGATAGACGCACTGTTCTAATCTAATTTTGTCTGTGATTCGGTATTCGTAGAGAGCAAATACCAAGAACAGTATTAAAAAATTTTTGGACGAAACATCTAGATATAGACTGGCAGGCCGTTGATCTCACGACGTGTGGAAGTGTGGGACGTAAATTATTACATCGAATTTGTTTCACCGTTAATAAACCATTTTATCGATCTTATAAATCATGAATACTTTTAATAAGTATTTGAAATATGGCGTACCTCCCTAAAAAACATATTTTTAATAGAAAGTACTATTGTTATACAGGGTTGCAGTTTCATATTATTTTTATGGAAATAAATTGATAACCTCCCCCTTTTTAAAGTCGGTTAGTAACAATGTTAGTAGCAATTGTTTCATGAACAATAGACTAAATATGTATCTAGGTTATTAAAATAACTAACTTCTGCCCGCGGTTTCACCCTCGTCATTTTAGGCATGTGGCTATGGAGGCGGTCAATTCCTTTGGGGAGGGCGTAGAATACGTCGCGCCGTGGTCTCTAGTCTTCTGTCTCGGCCATGGTGAGACGGCGGGCTACCTTTGCCCCTCGATCTCCAGTCGAAAATCAAATCCTCCCTCGATTCCCTCACGCGTACCCACTGTTCCCCATTCCATTCGCCTGTCGCTGAATCTCTGAGGTATCTCCCGAAAGAATCGTGTCCGGTGAGGGCTTGCGTCAGACGAAATGTGAGCTCCAGTGTGATATTATATAACCTATAGCCTTCCTTGATCAATGGACTATCTAACACAAATAGGATTTTCTATTCGAACGAGTAGTTCCTGAGATAAGCCCGCTCAACCAAACAAACAAACTCTTCAGCATTATTATATTAGTATAGATTGCCATTATGTTGCAAAAAAAGCCTAACATGTGTTATAAACAGTGTACAAGTTTACAAATTGAATTCTAAACTATTTTTAGTCAGGAGTAGGCATTAGCTTTCTGCACTCCTCCATAAAAACTAAACTAACTTGTGCCAAATTTCATACTCTTCCATCCGCAAAATTTTCTTTAAAAAGGAGTACATAAACAAAGATTTCACTTTACAAATTAAAATTTAGATTCTCAGATTCTAGGAGTGACGATAAAAGCTTATCCCTGACGTTTTGAAGTGAAAAGATATCAACGAATCTGTTGTCGAAGCTGGTGACAAAAAACTTCAGTATTTACTGTCATGACTACTATTTATTGATTTCATCATTCAGCCAGAAAAGTCAGACTGTATAATCTTTTCATCAGTCATATACATAACCTCTTTGGCTATTGGTTGTTCTTTTTTTTGTCATTTCTACCATTTCTAAAATCTATTTTTCATATGGAAAATCGTGATTTAAATATTCGTTTCTTCCCGTCTAGGTGAAGACTCCGAGGTCGGTAGTTCGGACGAGTCGGCCTCGCACAGTGATGCGTCGGAGGACGAATCTCGCGACAAGTCTTCGGCAGCAGAAGATGATGATGACCAGTGGGAGAAATTCCAGAAGAGAATACAGAAGCGGGAGCGGCTGGAGGGACGGTCCAAGAGCTCGCATCCTGTACATTGTCCGTATTACCCACAGGTATGTTGGTTACCAAGAATCAGAGCGGTCTGTAACCTATTGGACGTCGCCTTTTTTGGCGGTGGCTTTTCCCGATGGGTTCTCCTTGGTGGGGCGGAAGACCGTGTCAGGCTCATACTGACCAAACCCACCCTGTTCCTTGAATTGCTTTTTGCGTTCCGTGGCCGCATTTACTCCTGGGCACTTTAGCACTACACAGCCTCTGTAGGATGCATAAGTGAGCCAAACCCAAACTAAGACACTGCAAATGTTCAAATAAAAATATATGTAACCAATCATAAGAATGAAGTATAAAAAAAAACGAGCGCAGCAAAGTCGAAAATGTAAGTATCCCTGAGGCGAGTTTTATTTTTGGGAGCCACCGTTATTATGTTAACAGGAACTTGGGGACCCAAAGAAAAGCTGGGCCCTGGGCATATACATAGTGGTCAATGGAAAAGATGGCCCCGATCAGCTATATACGGCTCGTTGAGTTTATGAATTAGTTCAGTTTTATTGTACTTGTTTTGAGTTCCCAATTTTTCGGGACACACGGGTTGCAAATTCCATCACAGATGAATCCCTTTCATTGAAAGATCAATTTTGATGTGCGTCGTCTTTGCTGCTCATAAAGAATTCAATGCGCCATTTTAACGCAGGAGCGTTAAAATGGCGCATTATTATTATTACGACATTTAAAAATTCATCAGTTCATTTTATTGTGTCTATGTTGAAAGTGGCGTTCATCGAGAAATATTATTATATGCAATCACTAGCACTTTGCCCGCGACTTCGTCCGCGTGGGTTATGTACTTTCCTAATTCCCCCTTTTCACCCCCTTAAAGGTTAAATTTCCAAAAACCCCTTCTTAGTGCTCCCCTACCTTATAATAGGAAGCCGTGTGCAAAATTTCACATTCCTAGCCCCAGTAGTTTCGGCTGTACGTTGATATGTCAGTCAGTCAGTTCTCCTTTTATATATACAGATTTGCCCATGATTCACTTACATTTGCAAGTTATTAGCATTACCGAAAAGTAGTAGTACGTAGTTCATAATTTTACGTAAAATCACTTTTTTTTCGTGGTAAAATTTTCAAGTGAGTCTTCCCACCCAGGGCAGGGCGGGAGGGACTGTCAGACTTGACTGACTAAAATCTACGGTGTCCTTCAATAGCCCTTTACGTACCGTGGTGACGGTAATTCGTGAGTCCCGCGACCTCGTAAAATCACTGGAGTTTTTTTAATACAGTCAATAAACCTTTATCAAAATAATAGTTATTTTTTACCTGTTAATAATTAAACCGCATGTTAATTGAGAAAAGTAATTTAATATAGAATCAATTTCCATTGTTGCCGAGACGAGGAAAAATTGTCGAGGTTATTTACTTCCAGGATGTTTGGCGCGTCACTACAATAAATATCTCTGTATTTTTCTTAGTCGGGAGCTATCACGGAAGTACCTTTTGTTTAACTCATAAGTCTTTCTCGGCCTTGCAGATGCCAATAATAAAACAACACTAAAAGTAAATACTTGTAATAGTTTGTTTCACGTACCTAATTGTTTACATGGGGCGTTTTTTTTGCTGTCCATTAAATTTAAGTGGAGGGTTTTTTGGCCTTCAGATTCATAACAAAATGAGTAATTTAAATATTAGCTTAGGCTCAGTGCTAACTGACAGCAAGGCGTAACAAAGGAATGAATAATGATTTTCGTACATTTGGCGGAATTTTTCGGATGCTGCTTTTTTATTGAATAAAAGCTGTTTCTAATTTATTTATTTACCAAATTACATCGGCTATGTGAACAACCAATTAATTCGTATATATAAAGATAAAATGATACTTGTCGTCATGCTCACAAATCACAAGACGTATGATTGTCATGTTCATAAAATAGGAGGTCGTGCAGTTTCAATTCCCACGTTACATTTTGTGCACTCTGATAAAAATGTGCATTATTGCATTTTATTTGAAGTTGGGATGTTTATGTCTGTGATATTTGTTAATCACGTCAGCATTGTGGCTATGAATTCAACACTGATAATACTGCCTGTGTCCTATATAACTTATAATTGTAACATCATTTTTAGAACGGATTTCCTTTGACTATAACTACGACATAAGCTTTATACTTTCTATCAATTCGGAACAAAATAATGTTTATTTGCGCATGTGATTTCCTAGCACATAGGACATCTGCATTGTTAAATTCCACGATAGATGATTTTGCACAGTTATCTCGAAGCTTCCGCTACCACCGATATCTAATGTTTATTTATTAACTGATAGCTACTCGATTAACTAGTCTAATCATACTATTTAGATGCTAAATAACATTCGACGTGAGCTAACGACTCCTTACATAACATTGCTGACTAATCGGACGCATGTAGTGATTTTGATGCAATCGCGTAAATTACATGTTTTTTATTCTACGCCCGAACTGTGAGTAATCAAGAGGACGTGACCCTGTGGCGATGCAATTGCAAGTTCTATGATTGTTATAGCACGCGTGAAGATTTTTATCTTATCTAGTGGTCAGTGGTCTATGATCTAAAAAAAGCTCGAAAATAAGGAACTTTTTTTTCTTACATTACTTAATTGGTTTAGAAAGCATCACTGAGTCATCATTTCGGAAGTAAAAATATTATAAAAAATCCACATCATCTGGCTTATCTAAGCCATTTATTTTCTATCTTGTACACCTACAAGGTATTCTAGCCATATTTTGTAGGCATTGTCAGTTGGATGTCATCCTTGCCAATCAATGCGAGATTTATTCAGAGAACTAGATTGCTTGGATGTTTTTAAATGATTTAGGGAGAAGCGTCGCATTCGCCAACACCGTGCATCCTACATTGTACGAGTATGTCATAATGTAGTGGATATTTTTATTGTTCTCGGACGTAATTCTTTCCCGTAGGAGCATCTATGAATGGTGCCGCGTGATTTTGACCTTGGCCTGCCCTTGTTCTCAACTTCCGTTATTTTGTTGACCTCAATTACGACATGCATGACATTTGTACGTCAGGTGTAAGTAGACAGTGTTTATGTAACTGGATGACGCATTGACATCGGTATGGGTTTTTTAAAGTAGGTTCCGTGTAAAAGTATACCGATTTCTTTGTGTATTAAACAAGAATAACACATTGCGTTTTTCATATTAAAATGCGTCACGTTACAAAATTTTATAGAAGTCATGCATTTCTGTTTTTCGTTTCCTTCCTTTTTGGTTCGTTACATAGGTGAAATTGCTGATAAAAATTCTTGTGAACCACATCTATGTCACATTTTTGTATATCCTCGTTTTCTGTAGATATCTATTTTAAGAATACTGATTACCTACACATAGTGAAGAATACAATCTCCTCACGTCACATAAAGCTCATTGTTGTATTTCCTTAGGAGAAGCAAGAGTACTGGTGGTGCTACATCTGCGATCGCAAGTCGCACACGCTGCTGACTGCGCCGGCGCACGTGACGGCGCTGGTGGACTCGCACGAGCTGCAGCTGCGCTTCACCGCGCCGCGCTGGCCCGGACTCTACACACTCGCCTGCTGTCTTAGATCAGGTAACTTGCTTGCAACACCAGCCAAGTTATTTACAAATAAGCTGTTTTTTTTTTTCGTGACAAACTATTAAGGTAACACCCTACTTCCACTTCGAAAGTAAAAAGCAAAAAAAGCAGCAAGGGTTTGGCGGTGCACATCTCGGATCTATTTATCATAACGTCTACTTTATGTAGTACCCTGTGTTCAAGAAATATATGAATTTGAATTTGAAAAAAAAATCATAATGGTATAATTCCGTCACTTATCACACCATTCCGGAACTCACCAGTATTGCTTGCAAATTTTTACGTACGGTGAGATTTGCAAAAATTTCTTTGGTTCAGCATCTATGAAGAAATCTACTGCTAATACAATAATATGCTTTTTATTGATTTATTTTGAGTTAATCGGTACTTGAACAAATTATATAGGTAATACCCGGTGTTGTGATTATATCCGTTAACAACGTTTTGATCAACTCTCGTAGTCATATAAATTTCTTAGATTTAATACCACTTGTTATTTCCATCTTTAGTCTAGTCTTATCTTCCTGT
Source organism: Agrotis puta (assembly GCA_943136025.2). Classification (NCBI taxonomy): domain Eukaryota; kingdom Metazoa; phylum Arthropoda; class Insecta; order Lepidoptera; family Noctuidae; genus Agrotis; species Agrotis puta. The sequence continues at coordinate 6,999,739 of OW964168.2, forward strand.
TAATATTTTTATATGGAAAAGAACAACTTTTGAACGCAGTGCCATATATTTCTTAGCACAATTAATGCACATCACGCGCATCGGCGTAGATGAAGTGTTTGCAGGAACACCTCGAGAATACTACTGTATACAATTGAATAGATAATAATCTATAATGCCTAATATATGCATAGTTAGACAACTATAAATATCCTGGGTAGGTAAGAAGTTATGACGTTTCTGGAGACCCACTGCCACAACAGACTTGAAGCTAGGTTAGATACCATGCTATTTTGGCCATTTGCGTTTCCCACCAAGTGGAAAAATCCTCGCTCAATTGTTTAGTGTCGCTGAATAAAAAACTGCTTCTGTTTTGCTTTTAAGTATAATATTCAAATCGGCTGCCTCGTCGTTAATCTAGTGGTCTTAAGCACGACGGTTGAGCAAAACACTGTTCGATTCCCAGGACGGGAATTCTTCATTAGTAGCTACGGATTGCCCGGTTGATGGCTATAGGATTGCCTCTATTACTTGGGGCTGAGTGTCAAAACGTAGCTATGTATTAGGTTCAAATTTGCCTATCTTTTAGGAGACGTAATGTTATCTATACATATATATATATATAAAAGGAGAACTGACTGACTGACATATCAACGTACAGCCGAAACTACTGGGGCTAGGAATGTGAAATTTTGCACACGGCTTCCTATTATAATGTAGGGGAGCACTAAGAAGGGGTTTTTGGAAATTTAACCTTTAAGGGGGTGAAAAGGGGGAATTAGGAAAGTACGTAACCCACGCGGACGAAGTCGCGGGAAAAGTGCTAGTATATTATAGTTATGTTATACCAAATGTCCGATATCAGTCTGTAAAAACTTTAAAAGGAGATAGCTTTCTCAATTCTATCAATGTGGCACATCACATGGGGTCGGAACCTAACCCCCCCTGAATGGTAGTCATTTCTGTGATTTGATCGTTTTGTATGAAGTGCGTAAACTAAAAGTACTTCAACTTTGGGAGTTTATTATCAACGATCATAAAAAATGTAAATACACTTAAGCAGCTCTTCTCTGGGCTGACTCAAAATATACATTTTGCTGCATCCTTTTTTTTTTTTTTTTTTTTTTATCGTGGTAAAATCATCAAATGAGTCCTCCCACCCAGGGCAGGGCGGGAGGGACTGTCAGACTTGTACTGACTAAAATCCACGGTGTCCTTCACTAGCCCTTTACGTACCGGGGTCACGGTAATCCCTTGGTCCCGCGACCCCGGCAGGCTTTGGCCCACTACAGGCCCCGTCTCTATGCTGACACTCTTTGAGGCGCGCGTGGAACACAACGCGCCGTCGACCCGGGCATGGTCCATGGTCGGACAGCGAGTCGCCCATTACTCGCTGCCCGCATGCCCGCGCCTACGGTGGCCGGAGATCGTCTTGCGACGTCCGACGCCGTGGGCGTCTACCACTGCGGCATTTTGCTGCATCCTACCCCAAAGATTAATTGTGCAAACCCGTGTTCCAACAATAATATCTCTTAAAGCAAGTGTCATAGAATCGAGATCTTTTAGACGAGTAGTATTTAACGTGTGTATGTGTGTTGACAGACTCGTACATCGGCATGGACCAGCAGCAGGACATGAAGCTGGACGTGAAGGAGGCAGCCGCCGTGCCGGCCGAGCACCCGCAGTGGGACCTCAGCGACTCCGACACAGATAACAACGACCAGGTAATGTAACACAACTTTTTATTTATCGTGGTAATATCATCAATTGGGTCCTGGGTGGAGCGGAAGAGACTTTTAGGGGAACAGTGTATAAGACGGTGACGCGAGGTATGATGGGAAATCACACACTTAAGGCAAACTTAACACAATAGTTACGTAGCGCGTGCCAACATGTTACCATTTGTTAATGAAATGCTTGCAAATGACGTCTTGATGGCGCTTGCGCTACGTTAGTGTTGTGTTAAGTGTGCATAAAAAGTGTATGTAACCATTAGACCTTGCGTCCCCGTCTTATACACTCTTCCCCTAGACCCGGACTGACTAAAACCCACCGTGTTCCTTCAATAGCCCTTTACGTTCCAAACTCCATGCTTTGCATTGACAATAAATAGGGTACTTGGCGGGATTTGTTATGTATAAAAACGGCAAAAAAAAAACATATCTGTTGTATGGTTTTTGAGTATTTGTTGTTATAGCGGCAACAGAAATACATCATCTGAAATTTACAACTATCACGGTTCATGAGACACAGTCTGGTGACAGACGGACGGGTGGACAGACACGAGAGACCTTTTTACACTTTGGGGACGGAACCCTAAAAATAAATACGCGAGAAATCCCAAATATAACATACTCTACTGTATGTTTCTTTACAATAACTGTATTTGTTCTTAATTTCGCAATTTACAACAGAGAAAAATAAAAGTTTCAATCAAATGTGTTATTATTAAAATAAAGTCTTTTATCCTTATGCGAATGGCGAAAACGGAATCCTTTGTTAGTATTCATATGTATGCTGTACAACCTGTACCAGAATTGCATGGTCATATTAAATTTGTTGTTGCAATCATCAGCTGTCTACATTTAGGTCGAGTAGTAAGTTTTGACGCTGACACTGATTATTTTTCGATCTTAAGGTGAAAGTTGTTCTACCAGGTGGTCTGTAGTACCTTACCCTTAATTTATCAACGCATTTCTGATGACTGTTGTAAACCCAATTTTTTGATTGAGCTTTTTCCTTTCACAGGGAGCCAACGAAAGTGAATTCACAACAGACGACGAGGTTGAAGAGGAATAGTCGAAAATTAACTAAGTTATTTTTATAGAGTTTATTAACGAGGTGTTTGCGGATCGGTTGTTGTATGGTCTGAGAGCGAGTGAATATAATATTTTATATCCAAATGTATGCATTTCTTATTCTTTATTTCCCCCACGTCGTCCCCAGGGTAGTGATTACTGGCAGTTCTACAAGTAAGTGATCCGAAGAACCCACATCTGATTCTTGCACCTGAGATGCGTAGGATTAAGGGGTAAGTCGTCTATGCATAATTTTAGAAATATATTCTGATAAAACGAGGATTAATGTATAAAGCTGCCTTAGCGCATATATTGCCAATAAGTATTGTATCTTGCAGGATCCACTATAAAGCCCAGTTCTGTTCGAAGACTGTAAAATCCGAAGTCAAGGGTCTCGACGATACGTGGGCCCTCGAGTAAGTCGGCTGTCGGTACCGTGTTACATGTAGCGCTGTGTTAAGCTGCACAAAGGGATGTTAGCTAGGCTGGTTTGCGAGGGTATCGTCCTCGGGAGGCTGCGCGGGCGGCGGGCGGGGAGGGGGGGGCGGCGACAGCTCTCGGTCTGCGGCTCACTCGCGCGCCGCCGCTCGCCCCAGCTCCACGACCGAACGACTCTCGCCCGCGCCCGGTGTCGTATTACCGCTCTAAATATAACTCGCGAGCGCGATCGCCAATTTAGAAACAGTCGCGCGCCTTGTTTTGAACCAGTGATTGACAGTGCTAAGTGAAGAATACTACCCCGACCGTCGAGCCAACGGCCGTCGAAGTGAGTATCCTCCCTAGTAGTCTAGAGGGCCACACGACCCTGTATTATATTATATTACCGCATCGCGGTTTTAAAATAAACAGCTGTTCTCAGAAAATATAGCGCTAGTAATGTGCTAAATTGGGAGTACGCTTCCAGTGGAGGTTGCGGGAAATTCGAGATGTTCTTGGTTACTGATGGATGCTTAACAAACAATATTTTGCGAGATGGTCGACCCTGCCAATATCCAGGTGTTGAGGGATGATAGCCTCGTCTGCTATTTATAAAACTTGCGTGAAAGTTCAAGCAGGACTTTCAACTACTGTCACATAATGGGAGCGAGCCAGGATTTGTGAAGACAGCGACCAAAGGTTGAACGAATCTGAAATAGGTTCAGGATAAATTGTCTGATATCAACGTCATGCCTTATTTTAATACCGCCTAGCCAAACTATTATTTGAAAAAATCATATAATATTAATTTAATTTAGCACCGGATGTATAGTGCATAAAGCGGCGGGTTTGCGCAGCCAAGAAATAAAACGCCTGAATGGCCAATAAATACAGAAAGTTGCAAGCGTTTACAAACTAACTTTAAAGCTTAAAATCTAGATCCAAACCGAACTAAAGTACCAATATTGGAAGCTGGTCAATTGCATAAGCGCCAATTGTTGGCTGGGTGTCGCAGCTAGTCAGCCAGTGAGTCAAACCAGTGCGATTGTCGATAAAACTTACTAACAGTTGTTGGCAACTACAGCAAAACTAATTGCCAATTATACTGAGGAGCCCAAACGGGAAACTTGGAGTTATTGCTAGAGACCGCATGATGTGCAGGACCTTACAATATTGCCGCATTTTTGCTTCATTGTCAGAACAATTATCTGCATCTCAGCAAACACGACTAGACTTCCTGTATACTAACAACAGTCGTGAAGTGCAATTTAGCTTTGATGTATCTCAAAATTAAATCTACCTGCTCATCTAAATACAATCGGTTCTCATGAATATTTACATTAAACATGCTGTCAAATATTTTAAAACGTTTTCGCATATCCATCAAGTTGTGGTCGAAACCAAATGGTTTAAATTGATTTCTCATCATAAACATCCTTTTGCGAAAATAGCCAGAAAATATTGATCTATTTAAAAAGAAACTCCGTGACGTTGGTAATGCGATAGCCTTGAATGTGTTTATTTTATCCTATGATAGTATGTGGGTAGTTTATGTTGGGAATCCGAGAAAGAGAAGTCTAGTACGATGTATGCGTCTCATGATATTCCATCGTATCCCCGAGCGACGGACTAAATTATAGAGCACTACTAGATGAGTGCTTATTTGCAATGATAGGTTGTCAATGTGTAATTAATTTACACAAGGAACACGAGTACACTTCTGAATGCACATGTTTCCTCCATCGAATTTAATTGATTGGGAAGGAAAAATCGATATTAAACGGAGTTTATTCGTTTCAATGGACTGAACAAACATCATGATACCTACCATAAAAACGGTGATAATAAACAAAGCAGGATAAAATAACGAAAACACATTTATTTGTTCCAGTGACAATCGCATTGTACATTGTCAATTTAGTCCTGAAGTTTAGCTAACAGAGAATCGAAGGCATCTAAAATTTTTAACGAGTCCAAGGACTCTTTTGATACTTCTTTAATTATCCTTACAGTGGGTAGTTTAACTACCTAAGTACCAGAAGAGCCGTTTCCATGGTAGTGAGTTTGAATATGGCCTGCAGTTACGATTGGTGATATCCCAGCACATTGGGCACGGGCGTGCGCGCGATGAATCGAACCGCGCGGCTTATAGCGGGCCGGTTAGACGAGTCCCGCAGCCAGAGTGCAACGGCCCAAACTAAGGGAATTTTAAAACGTTCATACTTGCAAGCCCTTTGATTTTATAATGCAAGGCTTTGTTGTAGTAGTATTTTCAGTATTACCGAATTATGTTACTTATTCTTAAGATCATTTGCGTTTTTGTAATAATGGCCAAATGAGCAACCAAGTCTAGAACACAAACAAGATAATTAAGTGTTTATTCCAGTTTCAAATTACACGCATTTATTACAACAGGCATTGCTTTATGAAATTAGGTTAACTATGCCTGTAAGATCCAAGTCCTGAAATAATGTTTGCCATTTAGCCAGAAATATTAAAAACTGATGAAGGTGGGCAGATATTTGATAACTATTCATATTAAAATAAAGTTGTTTTTCCTTTATTGCATGAAATCATCAGTCTGCACAAGGTATTGTCATGAAAATAAATATCAACGTAAATACTGATATACGTGCCGACTTATTTATATTTTTCCTGTTACAATTAACCTGTTTGTTATATTCCTAATACCAGTTCTACTTGACCAAGTTACGAATCGACTAATTTCCAACTAATTATTTGCGTATCCTAGACATTGAGTCATTAATCAATTCTTAGTAAAATGCGTTTTAAATTGAGTGAGACTGAGACAATAGTAAGTAGGAAAAATTAAAAGAAGACAGCACTGCCATACATGTTGCAAGAAGCATGTTTGCTTGATCAGTTGAATAATTCCGTTTCATATAAGTTACATTACTCATCAATTCATGTCTGTACCAACGCATAAATAAGGTTCTTCAAAAATCACGGAACAACCATTTTTTTTGCACAAAGCGTTTAGCTATTGATATCATCAATCGAAATAGGTAGTATGCGAGATACCCGAGAAAAAATGGCTGGTGTTAACGTCGAGCTTAACTAATAACCGATCATTATTTATCCACAGCTGTGATTTGAAACCTAATACCTATGTATTTTACTGTAATCTACACATTGTGCCAGTTTATAAGCAGCTTCTTCTTCTAGCAGAAAGCAGAGGAATTATCTAAACTACTGTATCTTTCCACAATTTTCTTTGTGTTTCATACTGTTCACACCTTTTGTTTACGTTTTTCCATAACAATTTACATGCAAATGTCAAGTTCACTTAGTGATAGAGCAAACTTGTTTTCTATTTAAACTATGACGTTTTTTGTTGTTATCATGAAAACGAGGAATACAAGGCAAATGTAGGTTGTGTTTATCTGAGTAGGTTTGTTTATATTGACAAGAAGGAAGCGTCTGAATTCCAAAGTCATTCTTAAAATGTAGTTAAACTGAGGAGTTTTAAATTAAATTGTATCTATAGATGTATAGAGGTGAAGCGGCATAGTATTTTGAAGACCATTCGGTATTTCGCTTATAACCTCAAATATTTTTTGTGGTCTGACATACCTGACATGGTTTATTTTTTTATTTTCATGTTTTCTTAATCCTTGGGTCTTAAACGATGAATCATAAGGGTCGACTGTCTGGGCACGGTTTAGATTACTCATAGTCGATCGCGCCGTATTACTTCAATACGTTACTGTGTGTTCTGTTGCACTTTTGTGTATAAGTTATGCATGATACCATATTTACATTTAGCATATTTTCATTTTACTTGTTGTCCAAGGTGTTCTTTATACTTTATACAAATATTTGCGGTGAACTCATCTTTCAGCTTGAGGTGAAGAAAGGGTTTTTATGTATGGTTAAGTGCTCCAATGCTTGCAAAACTAACTTCGTTTTTGTTATTTTTTTATCCATTCTCTTTGAAATATTTACTTGTACGCCAGCACACCAATCTACTCATAATCTGTCAAAACTCTTTAATTGATTTCAAATTTCATTACAAACTGAAAAGTACATATTTGATTAAAAAAAAATTACAGATTGAGATAGGTTGATGTGCTAGCGTCTGTACATCGTTATGTGTACGAATGGTGATAGTTAGGTAGCAACTGAACCCCTATGAACTACAACTAATCGCCTACTTCGTTTGTTTCTCTTGCCTTGTTTAGTGACCAAAAGAAAACTAGCTCAATAAAATCTACTTTAGACAATGATACTCGTATTTCTGCAAATTATTAAATTCTGATTCTTCATCCTATCCTTTCTGATGCTTTTGATCGGCCTACTTTTACAGACTTTTAAGTCTAAAGCATCTCTCGACAGTTTTGTTGAATGAAAATACGCGTCTGCGTCTTCCTTCTCAAAACTGGGTCATAAACAAAACTTGTTTGTATCGATTCACAATTAGCCTCCATTAACCTTTGTGGAGGGACAGGCGTGTAAATAGCCGTGTTTCTCTGCGGGTATGAGGGACGTATTACAATCAAACACCTGGATTGCGTGTTGATTCAATTGCCTATTTTTTGTATAATTTCAAGTTGGGAGTGATGGTGGTAGACGACGTATTGTGGTCTAACTCTAGCAAGTAAAGGAAAGCGGTACCTGGTTCTTCCTTGTCCGGTCTTGAGGTCTTCACAGGTGGCCACCTGCCTCGTGCTCACCACACCAATCACTTATGCTAAAGTCTTGATCACAAATTACACACGACGCGGTTAATATGGTATTATTATTAGTTCCAGATAAATCCCCAAGGCTTACGGGATAATACTTAGGATTTTACTGTCTTTGCGGGGGTGATGTTTAAAGATTTTAAGACATGCGGGAGAGATGCGTAAATGCGTGCGTGTTGCGCGAGCACACTATGGTCTCTGATCCCAGGATTGGGCTTGTCGATGGATGCTTATGTCCTTGTAAAGCCCGTTACACACGCTCGTTCTTACATGCCTAAGCCGGACACACACATACTCCGCAATACCAACCACCATCCAACTTGAGAGGCGGTACTCGCCACACCATACTCCCCGCCTTGAAAGGTCCAGAGCTTTCAAAGCAGCTAATCTATGCAGCGCTGTGCGGTTTATCAAGCGGTGATGACATGTATCTGTTGTTGGAGAATATTAAGGGAAACCTAAGCAGCAGTCCGAAACTCTATCACAATGACATAGTGCTCGGGATCAATATGAAATGCGGTTTGATTTGACTAAGTTAAAATCGAATTAATCTAAATTATAACTATGTAATGGCGTACCATTGAAAGTATACTATAAACTAATTACATTACGTAGTAATATTACTTTATTGTGTTGGCAAAGGATACAACTTAGTGACAGGACGTTTATATGTACCTGACGCGGTTTTTATTGAAGCGACTCGAATTATGCCATCCGACCCCGGAAAAACTTCCTCTATGATGCCTAATGGCCAAGTCAATGGAGGTACGTTATCTTGACCCAAGAGAACGATAGTACCGATCTCTATAGGGCGATCGGGAGTGCACCATTTCTGGCGGACTTGCAACGTGTGCAAGTACTCTACTCGCCATTTGTTCCAGTAGGATAACACAAGTTGATCCAAAAGTCTTTTGCGGTTTGTTAGGCTTATGTTTTCTTCTGTCAATTCAGAAGAAGGCAAATACGTGAGTGGACTGGACATTAAAAAATGCGCGGGCGTGAGTACCTCCGGATGCGGGTCTGATGAGAGAACACTAAGCGGTCGAGAATTTAAAAGGCACTCAATTTGCACCAATACGGTCGAGAGTTCCTCGTAAGTGAGAAGCTGTTTACCTATGACTCTAAACAAGTGAGTTTTAACACTCTTAATGTTCGATTCCCAAATACCTCCGAAGTGCGGGGCTCGCGGCGGTATTCTTGTCCACTCAATGCGTGATTTAAGAAGCTCATTTTTAATATCCGTTTGAACAGTCGAATTTAATAAGAAAGAATAAATATCATCTAGTTGCGCCTTAGCGCCAACAAAATTGGTACCATTGTCTGAGTACATGACAGACACTGGACCGCGGCGGGAAATGAATCTCTTAAATGCGGATAGGAAAGCCTCAGATGTGAGGTCCGATACAAGCTCGATATGTATGGCTTTAGTCACCATACATACGAACAAACAAAAATAAAGTTTCTGCGAACGTTGACCTCTACGTCGAATAGGTACGTAAGCAAGCGGCCCGGCGAAATCTACACCGGTGTGTACAAAGGCTTTAGCATCACGGATGCGGTATCCAGGAAGTTCAGCCATTTTGGGTATTGGATGCTTAGGATTTAGACGGAAACAAGTATTACATTTTCGGCAACGGGAACGTATGACTGTTCGGCCATCCAATATCCAAAACCGCTGCCTTATAATGGACGTCAATAACCCGGGGCCCGTATGGCAGTATGCATTGTGATAGTGATCAATAATTAGATCGACTACGCGGTCGCGTTTAGGCAAAAGCGCGGGATGCTTGGCTTCATACGGTAAGTCAGATTTCGACAATCTGCCCCCAATACGTAAGATTCCATAGCTATCAACGAAGACAGACAAGCATCGCAACTTCTTAGCAGGAAGTTTGCCTGCTTTAATTAAATTTAAATCGTTAGAAAAATGCAAACTTTGAACTATTCGAATAATAAAATTTTCGGCGATTGTTATTTTTTTAACAGAGCTATGACTATGTAGTCTGTTCGTAAATTTAAGAATGTACATAAATACACGTAACAATTTATTCCATGAGCAAACACGGTCAGCTATAGTATCAAAAATACGCGGTTCAGTATTTGAGGTTTCTACAAGAAAAACCCTTGATTTAAACTCCGGCAATGTTTCGCATTTAGTAGGCGAAAATTTTAAAGGCCACTCGCTCATGGGCTGCTGGAGCCACGTAGGGCCGTTCCACCACAACGAGTGTTCAATTAAATCAGATGGCAGCATGCCGCGAGACAGACAATCGCTAGGATTCTCTTTCCCGGACACGTGGCTGAAACAAATGGCAGGTACGTTTTCCTGTATTTGGGCAACGCGATTGCTAACAAAAATAGACCATCTATGGGGAGATGAGTGGATCCACGAGAGAGCTATGGTGGAGTCCGAGAAAGCGTAGATACCTGCAATAGGTACACGAGCGGAAAGTTTATCCTTGACCACGCGAACAAGTTTAGACAGAAGTAAAGCGGCGACAAGTTCTAATCGAGCTAGTGTTATTATTTTAGCGGGGGAAACTTTGGACTTTGCACATAAAAGCCGGACGGTGGTATCACCTGTAGGGTCAGTAATGTGTAAATAAATACAACAACCATAACCACTAAAGCTGGCGTCACAAAAGGCTACGATATTCACTACAGCTTCTCTAAAGACGCCAATGTGGCGAGGAACCTTTAGAGAAGAGAGTGTGGGAAAATCCCTCGTAAAAGCAGAATACCGATTGGTGATGGAGTTCGGAGGAACTTCATCCCATCCTATTTTAGCTAACCAAAGCTCCTTAATTAAAATCTTTGCGTACAGCACAACGGGTGCTACGAGGCCAAGTACGTCGAACAAGCGGGCAACTAGCGATAGGATCGCGCGCTTCGTGCATTTATTATCTACGGCGACTGTTGTCAAGGAAAAATAATCATGAGCGGGATCCCAGGTTAATCCAAGGATTTTAAAATTATGGACATCATTATCCATGCCAGAAAAATCAACTGGTAAGCGGTGAGACTCTGGGAGAATCTCCAATAAAGCGGGTGAATTAGTAGCCCACTTGACTAAGTCAAAGGAACCTACTTTAAACAAATCGATTAAATCGCGGGATAGACGCATAGCAATCTGTTCATCAGGAACAGAATAGACATAGTCGTCCATATAAAACTGAGTTTCTACCAATTTAGAAGCCTCAGGAAAGCGGCCGCTATGCTCACACGCCAAGTTACGCAGTGTGCGCATCGCTAAATAAGGACTAGGCTTTAGTCCAAAGGGAACGCGGTTAAAATGAAAGGTGCGTACAGGCTCATTTTTGTTGAAACGATACAAGATTCGTAAATATTTGCGGTGGTGCTCATTTACACCGATACGTAAGAACATTTGTTTTATATCCGCTGTCATCGCGACAGGGAACGTACGAAAATCAAGTAATAACAAAAATAAGTCAGCTTGTAAATTAGGTCCAACATGCAGAATGTCATTGAGCGACAACCCCGAGTGCGTTTTGGCGCTAGCGTCCAAAACCACTCGAATGTTGTCTTTGTCCGGTCTAATGACGGCGTGATGCGGTATATAGTAACCCTCTTCTGTCAATTCAGAGTCCGGTACTTCCGATAAATACCCCTGAGTTATATAATCCGCGATAGTTTTATTATAATTCTCGCGTAGGGTAGGCACTAACGTGAATTTACGCTCAAGCGCGAGTAACCGCCGGTGGGCGACACCACGTGAATTGCCTAACTCGGAAGGAGTGCGCGCGAAAGGTAAATCGACAAAGTATCTGCCGTCTTTAAATAAGACTGAAGAATTAAAACTATTTTCACACTCTAATTCGTCCGGACTAATAAAACGTTGAGATGGAATTTCCTCTAGCTCAAAAAACTTCTGCAAACTTGACTCGACTTTAATGTTTGCAAGCGCGGTAAACGAAGATGTAATGTGTGTTATATCACTATTATAACAATCAATATCACCCATCAGTACATAACCGAAACTAGTCAATATAGCTGGGGGTGCGCGGGTGCCTGAGTCAACCCTATCTCCGAGGTAAATAAAAGGAAACAGCTGTGCTCCAAGCACAACGTCGATCCCGCCTGGTACGTTCCAGGTCGGGTCGGCTAGCGGTAAGTTATTTAAATATGACATGTTATTTTCGTCATTTAATCTGATGAATCTAGCGGGAAGTCTATCTGTAATGCAATCAACAACTAACGCTTGTATATAATACTTAGTGTGAGGATTAATCCGAGATTCTATATTGAGATGAATAAAGCCATGTACAGGTTTTGAGCTCATACCAACACCTTGTAAAGATGAATGGCGTAATTTAATTATGTGTAAGTTCAAATGTTTACAACAGTCCACAGTAATTAAGTTATTTTGCGATCCGTTATCTAATAAACACCTGATCATTACCTTATCTCTGCTATCCCTATTATATGCATATACCTGCGCGGTCGCTAACAAAATAGTTGACTCGATCGGTAAACACGTCTTGATCGCGGCGCTGAGTGAAACAGAGGTACTTGTAGCAGGCTCGGGCGATGATTCACCTTTTACTTCGGAGAAATGCAACAAAGAATGATGCGTCTTTTTACAACTTTTACAAACGTTTCGTGACTTACATTTAAGTAAAGAATGAGATAGACTTAAACAATTAATACAGCCACGTTTATTTTTAATAAATTCGAAACGAGCTTGCGGTGTGTTTATATTTTTGAATAGCGGACAGTCAAACAGTCGATGGTCGACGTCATTCTTATCACATAACGGACATCGGGTATTCGAAACTGGTTCGTTGCGTGACACAAACGACTTGGCGGTACTTTGCAAATTACTTGTTCGACTATGAGCTAAACTAGACTTAGCACGCGGTTCCGTCTGTGAATTACTAGCGCGTGAGCGCTGGAGTACCTTGACATGATCTTGCATAAATGCTATAAACTCCGTATATGAAGGTAATTCTTTCCCACTCACACGGCTTTCAAATTGTTGAACAATTTGCGCATCAACTTTTCTTAAGCTACAGTGTAATAACACAAAATCCAGCAAGTCTGGAATGTCTAACTGTTTTAAGGCAGCGACCGACGCTGAATATCGTTCCACAAATGTATTGAGACTAGCAGCATTGCCGGCGCATCCTTTAATGTCCAGTATATTATTGAGATAATGAATACCTAGACTACGCTTATCTTGATACCTTTTAACGAGACTGTTCCACATAACACTGTATGTATCACCTGTGGGAACAATGCCTGCAGTTAGTTTTAAGGCATCATGAGTCAATTTACTGACCAAGTACTGCACACGCTGCGAGTCCGTCAGATCAGTGTTTAAATGAACATTGCTGCGAAACATTTCATAAAATATGGGCCAATTCTCCGTTTTACCGTCGAATGATGGCAGTTCTATGGGTTGTAACTTTATGCGACTACCTCCTTTCTTATCTGATGTTTCGCTGCTCGAAAGTATGAGATTACGCTTGTATTTAATATAAGAATATAAGTCTTCAATAGAATATAGACTCGAATAATCTGGTGCAGTTTCGTCAATCTCAAACTGCAACTCATTGATCTGTTCAATTATTGCTTCAAATGTGCTGTATTGTTCACTTAACGTTTCAGACTGCGCTAGGAAAGACTCATTTGAACGCGAATCAAAGTTCGAGATGCTTCTGGAAGCATTATATAAGCGATTAAATCGCTCGAAAATCATTTGCTTTTTAGCTGTAAGCTGAGCTAATTTAGCTTCTTGCTTGCGGGTGGCCATTTTATGGTACTAATGGAATGTTATGTACCTAATGTAATGACTTGTACGTATTTGTACTTTATTTTACTGATGCCTATCTAGGCTCGAAAGGACCATCAGATGGAGGGACAGGCGTGTAAATAGCCGTGTTTCTCTGCGGGTATGAGGGACGTATTACAATCAAACACCTGGATTGCGTGTTGATTCAATTGCCTATTTTTTGTATAATTTCAAGTTGGGAGTGATGGTGGTAGACGACGTATTGTGGTCTAACTCTAGCAAGTAAAGGAAAGCGGTACCTGGTTCTTCCTTGTCCGGTCTTGAGGTCTTCACAGGTGGCCACCTGCCTCGTGCTCACCACACCAATCACTTATGCTAAAGTCTTGATCACAAATTACACACGACGCGGTTAATATGGTATTATTATTAGTTCCAGATAAATCCCCAAGGCTTACGGGATAATACTTAGGATTTTACTGTCTTTGCGGGGGTGATGTTTAAAGATTTTAAGACATGCGGGAGAGATGCGTAAATGCGTGCGTGTTGCGCGAGCACACTATGGTCTCTGATCCCAGGATTGGGCTTGTCGATGGATGCTTATGTCCTTGTAAAGCCCGTTACACACGCTCGTTCTTACATGCCTAAGCCGGACACACACATACTCCGCAATACCAACCACCATCCAACTTGAGAGGCGGTACTCGCCACACCACTTTGAACTTATATATTTTCTATAAACGTTGTTTATTTCGCTGTTTGAGTGTACTTGAGATTCTATTGCACTATAAAATTTAATGAGACTTTCACTAGATGGGTCTATCAGTCAGGGATGTTCCCGAGTAGAGCATTGTAGGTAATACATAATTTGGTAATAAACTCCTGGCCGACTTTTGAAAAGGTTTTGTCTACAATGAACTCGAATGATGGAGGTATAGTACAACATTTTTAAGGAGTATACCCATATTGTGCTCAATATAAATGTGAAGTCTAAGTTGTATTGTTGGTTATAGGTATGTCTGTATGACTTATCAGGTCAGCAGAAGCCGTAGGCAGACATAAAACTTTTGTTGTGCGCTGGTTAGTTACAGACTGAATTGTGTGTCATTCATAAAGATGTCAATATGGCACCGGGATCAGTCGTGCACATCCGTTTTGCTAAACTCATACATACTTTGATGATATATGAATTGGTACAGAACAATAACGTGGCTATTTATTTCGTTCGTTACTCATATGCGGCGAACGAGGTGACGTCAACATCAGCCCATACTTGTATGTAACTTCTCGGAATGACCACAAAATGCTCGTAAGGAGATAAATATCTGCAAATACAATGCAATGAATCTGTGCCGCTGTGTCAAGATCATTAGATGTTTAGCACATCTGAAAAAAGTTAAACTGGTACTAGGTAAATTAAGCCTTCTCTGTAACTTTTCTGTTATAATATTTCAAAGTAACAATTCACATAATTACCTATTTAAATCTTAAATTAGGCACATATACCTAAGACGTATAATGACCGTAGGTAAATTCATTTCATGGTTACGGTCTCGTCTAATTTCGTAGATTCTTGGATAGAGATAGTTTAATATTGTTGGTGGTCTGCCAAAACTTCTCTTTATCTTGACACATAAGATGCTACATATTCATACATAACAGTTGGAGCTATTCTAAAAATTTGCTGTTACACTAAGTATTCTCAATGACAAAAGTAGTTTCGTAGCAATGTTGTGCGTAAAGTATTTTAAGCACAATAACATTGAACTTGGGTGTTCGCATCAATGAATGTTATTTCTATTTTCTTACGTATCTGAAAATGTGCGTCATTTAAGTGGAGACTTGAGAACGTCAGAACATGCTTGGCTTGCCATGCAGACTTGTTTGTTTTCTTTTTTACGTTATTCAAGGCACCAATAAAGTTCTTCTAAATTTTAAAACTCAATTGCTGAAGTGCTTCAAGCTTTTAATTAATTATTAAGTTCGTATATTGCTCAGTGATATGGTTCTTTTGCTTTAAATGGCCAATGCAGCAAAACATGCATCAGTTTTTTTTATTCGGGAGGGGTCTATCGCTTTTAGCTTTTTTTAGTACCTACCTTAGAAAGGTATTTGATGGACGATTGTTCGTAAACATGATAAAAGAAAGGCTAGGACTTCCAAACACTCACAAACATTTTGTGTGCCGTTTCAGTGCCAAGTATTAATTTAGAACTTTTGGAATCTGGGATGCCAAAACAATCCAACACAAACATGCGTTTCCAACTTTTCACAAACTCAAAACAACCTTAATTGGAACTACTTATATAAAATACTTCTTCTTATGTTTCACTAGCACTTGGTCCTACTGAGTGACTTCGATCTCATTGCTAAAATCCTATTAAATATTTGGCTTTTTTTTGGGGTAGACGTTCTTAGATCAAAACTCCAACACGCGTTGTTACGCGTGACATGACACCTTAGAAATTAGGTTTCTCGACGGAGAACATAAAAATACTTGTACATTTTCACACTCTGTCAGAGTGTGATAATTTTATAACGTCCATGTCCGTCAATGGCGATGTTTAACAAGTACTTAGAAAATATTTTTTTGGTCATGCTACGCGTATATAAGACACTTTTTATATGCGTGCTGAACAGTTTAAATTACGCATTTTCGTACAACACTTATCCCCAATTTAAATACTTAACTTGAATATGGTTACAACACTTCTGAAACAAAATCTCAACATATTAAAATTTGCTTTCACTGGGTTACCAACTTTTTTGCACTGGTTAGAATTTTCAACATTAATTTGTAAAATTGACAACGCCGAGTTACTGCTACCGTACTGTTGGATTCTAGATAAACCCACACACTAACCAAATATCTGTGAAGCTTATCTTAGGATAATCAAATACTAAAGTTATTATGATTAGTTGTTTGTGAAGCAGGTTATCAGTGGGGCGTCCGAACGACGCGATGGCAGTTCGCCAACTCTTTCGTAACCGCTCTATATTTACGCACCAAGGTTTTTACATTGCAGTTTGGGGGTTATTGACATTAATACACAGTTATACAACAAGTTACCTCATATTTAGCTGTAAGACGTTAAATTGCGTTAAATCCTGGGGAGCGACTTGCGACGGCGACGTTGACAGCCGCCGGCAGTGTTAGTGCCAAGTTTACGCCTGCGCCAGCGACGCAACCGCCACCACGCTTACAGAAATAACGCGAGGCTAAACTATATTTAAACAATTGAAAATACGCTAAAAATCCTGCTACATAACACATCCTACAGAAATTTGAAAAAAAAAAACTAACTGGGCTTGGTTCCTATGCCCAAAGTACCGTAGACTTGTCAATATTTGGTATTTAGAGAGCCTGTCGAAGTTACCAGAAAAAAATATTTATGCAAAATCAATTCAATGAACACGTGTGCCTAGTAATGGTATTTTTGTAGACCAAATAGGTATGTATACCTAAATAGGTACTTACTTATTTATAATGATTTCTGTAACGACACCCGCATGATCGAAAAAAGGAAGGTTGTAGAAATGTTTGTACAGGCAGTTGAAAAAAGGTTGCAATTTATCTGGATGATAATAAATACATATTTATAGTTGTAGGTAATCTATGAAAATCGAATCGAAAATCTGTTTTAACAATAAGTACCTGCTATTCTATCTAATAGTTAGAATTCTAAGATCCTTTGAAGTTAGACCAGCGTAGGTTCGACACTTTCGATTTCGCGCATAGTGTTATAAATTAATAATACTCGTACATCACTTAAAAATAAACACTTGCAGTCCAAATCGATCACAAGGGTTGTGTGTAAGCTAAGATAGTGAGTTTAAATAGTGTATTGTAAATGAATAAAATATGCAACATCATTCATCGGTAAGTCGAGTTGCAGCACGAACGGTTTGACGGCGCCATGCATGTCGCGTCAGCTGGTTCGAATAGTTCAGCAGCCGACGGTGTGAGTGTTGCGACACCTCGGCAGCTCGCCGGGTCGGCCTGGGCCTGACCGGACTATGCTCTGGCATGTAATATGCGTTTGTCTCATACGCAACCCAATGCACAAGCTGCGCCGCGCACCCACGCGGTTTATTGATCACGCTCTCGACATTATCGTTTCGCACTTATTAACAGTATCGATCGACTTTTTAGCCTTTGATGCATCGTCGACAAGCGCGACCTCGCAAGGCCACAGCTGAATAAACAATATTGAACACACGGTATGTGTTTTGTAATTACAACACACAAAATGGTATCATTTGCCTGTATCGTAAATATTTCACGTTCAAGATTAGTAAATAGTTTCAATGTTGTTGCCGTAACTTCTAATGCCTGCTTTTAATCTGTAATCTATGGGAGCTCCAAGTAACGGTAGATTTATACTCTATTTATATTGTGGAATGAGACTCCCACGCATCCCACAGTAGTTCCCGCTATACATGCACTGGCGCAGGTGTGAGAACATGCTATCTTCTACTACATATTTGACTTGTCACTTGCTTGTAAAATTACTTATCAATATTATTTAATTATTTGCGAATTTTCTGGGTCACCTCAATTTGGTACCGTTTGCTTTCAGTTTGTGGATAGGTATTCCATGCTAACACTTCACCATCTTCCGAGATAAAAGAGTAGGTATCGATTACTAGATTAAAAAAAAACTAGAAGTTGGCTGGATTAGTCAATATCATATAAATATCGCTTGTTCAAAGCAGTTTATAAATCATTTAAAATGACTTAATTAAAGCAATTAAATCTGTTTGTATGCAAGCTCAAAAACGATAATGTTATTGATTCCAACTACCGGTTTCTGCCATTAAGAGGTTAGTTAAAAAGAACTGGTTGGTTCTGTTCATTTGCCAAAGAAAATGGTTTACTATTTGACCGATACCTATGGCTTTCTTTTTTTTCATTTGAATAATAGTATTTCTGATAAGTAATACATCGGTAGGTTGTTCCGATTTTGAAGTGTACCGAGAGCAAGGATTATTTTTGGTCATTAAACACAACTAGCTTTAGACTTACGGGAGATGAAATCATAACATGTCATAAAGACTCCATTTCACCTAAATACCTCGGGTAGGTAATCGCATTTGTGACCGACAGCGGACGCGGGCTTTGGTGGTTACTCACCGCTCACCGCCATGCCAGCTGACGTCATCGATTAACGCGTGACTAACAATCCGAAGAAAAAATCAAACGTAAAATATATTTAACAATATGTTTACACTTATAATTCTTGGAATTATAGCAGCATATTAGCGGGAATCGTATGGTGTTGACCCTTCAGATACCAGGGGGCCGATTCTACTAACTAATTTCTGTGACAATCGCAGCGTAACCGCGGCTGAATTGCCGACTTTCTAGCGTTTTCTCATTCTACTAATGAATAACGATCCAAAATAAGTTACAGTTCAGCCGAACGCAACGATCGATCGAGAGAACCGCAAGATCGTATTCTGCTAGCACAATCGCGGCACAGTCGAATGTAAGCGTGACATTATATCGCATTCTAGTAATATTTTGACACTTGTTACGATCGCACCGTAACTGAATTGTGACGGTTCGTCTGTCAAAATTAGCGGTTGACTCTAAGTTGATACAGTGAAACTTTTGTAGGACCGATCTAGAACTTTTTTCATTTTTTACCTAATAATAATGATGTTCTACATGGATTTCGTTGAACTTGCCCCATTAATCTTCGTTCTGATGGGATTGACACAAAAACAAAGGTAAGTAGGCACCTAGTAATTATTAAATTAAACACTAGTATGTGGCTCACAACTTGATGACTTCTTTTTTTATATTTTCATTGTTTTAGATATTGGTTGCTCTGGCGTTTTATGCCAGTGGTTCATACCAAACACTGGTCGGACAGTCGCAGTGTCATGCTGTTTCACAACCCTCAGTTTCTCGAGCACTGAAACAAGTAAGTAACTGAGGTACTAAGCCACATATAAGTTTCCAAGCTCTAGAGAAAATCGTGTTGAAATCAAAAGAGGGCAAGTACCTAATGCATCATACCTATCAATTTGTCTGTATGAAAGATCAATAGCGGATAGTTATTCTTATTAATAAACAATTTGCTTTTTACAGGTTCTATAGAATGTTTGGCATGTCTGGACTTTTGGGATGCATTGATGGCACACATGTCGCTATAGTTCCATCAGCCATTCATGAAGAGCGCTATTTTAACAGAAAAGGATATCATTCCTTAAATACTTTAATTGTGCGTTATCTCCTTTAAACCTTTGTCAAATCTTATCAGCTAAATGAATAAATATTAATTTCTAAGTAGTACTTGTTTCAGATTTGTGATTCAGAAGCCCGAATATTATAGTGCTGCATGGAATAACAATCCCCTAAAGGAACGATCCTAGATGAACTGATTAGCTCTACTGGAAAAGATTTTTAATTATTAGGTATTTATTTCATCAGTTATCATGGGCAAATTAAACTATTAAACTGTATACCTACAAATAGTATCATATTTTGAATAAATGTTTAGGCACATTATTAAATCTTTTATGATTGTAATATTTATTTCAAATACATAAAGGATAAATAAAATTTGAGACATTATCTGAGATTGCTCATATATGAAATTTATTTTTCAGGAGATTCAGGATTTCCTTTAAGACAAGCAATGATGACTCCCATACTCAATGCTAGTCCAAACAGTCCTGAAGCTCACTACACTGAGATGCATATGACTACAAGAAATGTTGTGGAACGATGCATAGGAATTTTAAAAGCATGATTTAGGTATATATACATTTTATTGTACCTCAGACATAAATTGATAGTAAAATTATAATATTGCAATTATTACAAAGTACATTAATATTACAGATGTTTACTGATCGACAGGAAGTTGCACTACAAGCCTGAAATTGCGGCCAAAATTACCAATGCTTGCTGTGTACTGCACAGCATTTCACTCAATTCTGGTCTGGAGTTAGATGATGAGGACCTAGAAGATATGGGACAGCAACTTGAAGATTTTAATGATGCTGCATTAGTTTCTGAAAGACATGGATCACGGCGGCGCGAACTATCTTTTAGAACAAGGGTGGAATTACCAAGCAGCTTTGGTACAATGCCTGTGGTCATCTAGGCAATAATGGTTTTTTTTTAAATAGTCTCTCTTGTACTTATAATAATTTAGCTAAATACTAGTTTTTATGTGTACACTAGTTTTACTTAATATTTTGTAGTGGCTTTATATTATACAAACCTCTATTTATACTCATAAAGTGATTTCATAACTTCACATAGTACATACTCTTAATTAAAATTGTATAAATTATTATTTAACAGATTCAATGATGATTAGGTTAGTATAAATTATAGAAACAAATGATTGAACTTGTATTTAATTTAAAAAAACTCGGGTTGTACAGACACCAGCATCAATTTTTAAAACTAGATTTTCAACTGTATCACAAGTGGAAGGATTTATTCGATAGGAAAAAAATTAGATTGCGGAAAAGTGAGAAAGTGGTTAAATGTTGGCTAATCTCTTATAATGTATTTCTCACAAATTATTGTGTTTAATTTTTTATGTTGCAGGATTTAAATAAGTGAAAATATTAATGGTTAATAAAAAAAACAAAGAAAGTACATATTTGGAAAGGTAATAAAATTGTCTCAATAATTAAACAATAATTGTTGAGCTTGGTTATGAATATTATAAAACTTTATTTATCTTACAATTAATTTATTTTAATTCAATATATGTCCCATTAAAACTATTAGTGAAAATGGTAAATTGTTTTTATTTTATAACACTACTACAATATACTTAATTAAATCTAAATAATGTTAATTTACAAATAACAAAGAAATACACTTAATAAACTAAATTACTAAACAGAAAGAAAGAGGTACCCGTTTTTTTAATATTAACTCCCAGTAACCTTTATGATGATGGATCTGGAAATAAACAATACTTTGGTTACAATCTATAAGAACATGAATAGAATTTATATTTTTTTAATTCTTAGCCAATTCAAGTGCGATTTGGGTCGTGTGACTGTAACCCTCAAGTGGGTCGTAAGTATTAACTCAAGGACTTGTCGCACAATATTGACTCTGTGATAAAAACAAAAAAAAAACAGCGTATTGCCATTTTTGACATTATAAATAATTATGTAATAAAACATATACTCACAGTAAATCAATCATTTTGATGAACTTGCAACAAAAGTTTTTGCTTCCCGCTGTTTGGATCACTTGACATTTGACACCACCAAGACGTTTCGTTTCACATAGACTTCGGCTTGCAAGATAATTGCAATGAAACGTTTGCCTAAGTTTTTATTATTTAACCATGAAAATGTTCCAATAATGAATCAGTAAAATATTTTGTCATAGTTTGAATAATTTATTGTATTTTAAAACACTTTGGTGGCATAATTTATATTTAGTAACATTCATATTTTATACTGTGGTATCAATAGAACATACTATTCGTCGTGCTGGTATCACAGGATAACGTTCCTAGCACAGTCGTAAGTTCCCGCTACGATTCAGTTACGATTTCGCTCCCAGTGTAACGTAACAATTAGTAGAATGACTTTTTAGGTTACCGTCGTTCGATGATAGGAATGGTACCGCTGCGTAATAGCGATAGGATAGGTAATTTTGTAAATTAGTAGAATCGGCCCCCAGAAACCACGCCTGTTATCTAACTAATCTGTTTATTGATCGTTGGATAGTGGTAGTAGGTACGGTCACCAAAAACACATTTTTATTTTATATTCTACTACAGTACTACTACTGTTCTGCAATAACTGAATACTATATCTGCGTAAGTTTATGAGGGGAAAGGGTTGAATAAAAAACACCATTATTTCAAAGAAGAAACGGCTTATGTTTCGTATACAGTCATTGCCTTGAAGATTGTTAAGCATTCTAAAACTAGCTGTTGCCAGCGTCTTCGCCCGCGTGTAACTTCAAAATATCCCACGGGAACTTATCCGGTTTATAAACTACTACTTACTAGTGAGTGAAAGAGCAACAAACACCGTTGTAGATACCTACTCGTACGTAGTTACCTACATAGCAATTTATTATATATACTAGCTTCCGCCCGCGACTCCGTCCGCGCGGATGTCGGTCTTCGCGTGGATGGTTTATTTCCTCATTTTGAGTAACTCTGACAATGACATCTTATAAATATTACGGCGCTGAATCCACTGCGGGTAATGCAACGTGTGTTCGCGGTTCTACAGAACAACGTCTATGAATAAAACTGAAAAATAAGATTTTTTTTCTACGTATTTTTCCAGGATAAAAAGTATCCTATGTTATGCCCAGGATAATAAGGAATAATTATACCAAGTTTCATCGAAATCGAACCGTTAGTTTTCACGTGATGCCTGCACAAACAGACAGACAGACAAAATTTTTTTTTAATCATATATTTGGGTTTGGTATCGATCCAGCAACACCCCCCGCTATTTATTTTTTCAATATTTTCAATGTACAGAATTGACCCTTCTACAGATTTATTATATGTATAGATTAGTAGCCGAAAAAAATAACGACAAAATTAATCCAAACTAATATTATAAATGCGAAAGTAACTCTGTCTGTCTGTCTGTCTTTTCTTCACACCTAAACTACTGAACCGATTTGTGTGAAATTTGGTACATACATCGTTTGGAACTTGAGAAAGGACATAGGATAGTTTTTATTAAAAAAATAAAAAAAAAACAAAAATCTGCCGGAAGTCACTATTCCACGCGAACGAAGTCGCGGGCAAAAGCTAGTATCTAATAATTGCATTGATTATTTATTGAATTAGCTAACTCAACGTAAACAGGTGAAATTAGTTAGATGTAGCTGTAGGACAAGCAAATCAAAAACCTAATTTCAAACGTCAGGAGCCGGTTTCTTCCAGTAAATATTTACACAACAGCAAGTCATATTTTGTGATCCTATTGGAATGCTTAGTAAAATTGAATGTTAAAACACATTAAGCCCACGTCAAAGTCGTAAAGAAACTATAATAATTATCATACACAGCATTCTTGAGATAAGGCAGTCTCCTGTAAACTACGTTCAATCATGGACAAAGGCTTAGAGATGACATTGTAAAGGCATCGCTAACAATGCTGTGAAGATGCGAGATCATTGCAGGAAAATCAATACAAAACCAACTTATTTGAATTTATAATGAGAGAAGCGGACTATTATATTTATTAAATGTTATTGAAATATTTAACTGAATAATAATATAATCTTTCTATTAACAACGTGGCTTGAATACCTAGGTACTTATTTACATAATTATTTAAATTAGTCATCGGATAGTGAGATGCATCAGATATAAAGATACTTAGGTAATAAGTATTATTGTGTTGGAAAATAATAATACAACTATTTGCAGAAATAGTACTTATTTATTTACATAATTATGCTATCATGAAGTAGGGAATGCAGTTCTGTGATGGTGAAAATTATCTATGAATAGCGCACTACATAATAATTATATATGTGTTGTTCAAATTAGGCACCTGGCCGCATTTACTAGGAAAGTTGAGCGACAACTGAAAATATAGGTACAGACGCCAGCACGTCAACCAACCTCAATGTGTCAAATTTCTTTAGTAGATTTTCAACCTTATCACAATAATGAAAGGTTAATGTTTGATTGGAAAAATGTTTACAGATTCGGGTAGGTTGAGCTGCTGTCTGTAGGTACTTATATTTTCAGTTGTCTCTCAACTCTAACGGAAGTGTAAGTAACTACATAAATACATATAAGTTGTTGTTGCTTACGTTTTATAAGATAAAATCTTGCAAAACGTAAGCAACAACAAATATATTTGTGCAATTGTGAAATCAGTGGCTGAATGACATCTCATTAACAACAAGTAACTTGTTTGGTTCGTTACTTGCTTCTTTTTATTGTGAATTGAAACGAATTGATGAAGACGTAAGTGTCAGCTGAAGAGTGTCGCGACCTTTTGATTGGCGCCGATGCAACGGCAGAAATGCCACAACAATCAGGACTGAAAAAAAAACAATTGCATAAATTACACTTTATTTTGGTCTCAACTACTTGGTTTTTGATTGATTCATTAATTGGATATATTTAAACAACTTCATGGAAATCTGGAAGTGCAGTGATAGATATAAAAACAAGAAGTATGGCATTTCAGTTTTCAAGATATAGCTGAACGTGACCGGCGGCGATTCGTTTCGGACGATGTTTAAGCTTCCTCGTAAAACTGCGGATGCCAGGCTGGGCTAACCGTAGCATCGAGTTGTTAACTCGAAAATAGAATCGTAATGATTTATGGAATATTTCATGCAATATTAGTCATAAAGCATCGCCGCCATTTACTTATCTTTTAATTAAGTAACATTGCGACAAGAGGGCAAAAGGTTACTAATTAGATACATGATAGAATGACAAACATTGACAACTTTTGATTAGCTGGGTGCCTACTGCCTATCTAGTCAGTTTGTTCTTGTTTCTAGTTCATACTAAGTAGGTGCCTACCTTTTTTTTTTTTTTTTTTTAGGGCGGCAAAATCATCAAATGAGTCCTCCCGCCCTGGGCGGGGCGGAAGGGACTGTCAGACTCTTACTGACTAAAATCCACCCGTGTTTCTTCGGATGCCCTTTACGTTCCGGGGCCGCGGTATCCTGGATTAAGAAAAAAGCCGCGACCCCAGCAGGCATTTGGTCCCGTAAGGGGCCCCATCGGTGACGCGTGTAACACGACGCTTGGTACTTGGTCGGACGGCGAGCTTACCCATTACTCACCGTCCGCAAGCCCGCTCCGCCGCTGTGCCCTCTGCTGTTCAGAGGGACACGCGTTGGAGCATCCACCCGACAGGCTATTCGCATACGGGCAAAGAGACCCCTTAGGCACACAGTGCCTAAAAGAGTTTTTGCCCGCATCCCAGGGTGCACCGGCCCGAAAAACTGGTCTTCCCCCCGGACGTATCCGAAGGGGAACTCCAGTTCACGGGCGCACGTGGAGGTTTCCTGTCTTAGCAAAGTAGGTGCCTACCTACCAAAAGATTCTCCCATACAATAAAGGTACGGTACTCTGTTGAGATGTGAATCGTTCCGCATTCGGTATTCACACAACATGAAGCAGGAATGTAGCATTAGAGAACTGCGATCCTATCAGCACAATTTTAATCAAATTTAAAATATCACGGAGAGAAATCTAAGACCTCCGAAAACCGATAAATGATTTGATTATTGTTTATTCCTTGTATAAATAAACGAGTTTCGCTCTCAGCCTCCTTTCACTGATGTCTTTTGGTTTGCACTTAGATCTTGATCGAAGATAAAATAGATCGCAAGATGTCTGCATACTTACATTGCGCGGTCAGTGAGGCTGCGCCCGACAGTAAATAAATCTTCAATTGGGTCGATCAAATGCCAGGCTAATGGTACAGCGGATTACTTCATCATTATTTGTACGCACTTTCCAATTTCATTCTTTCGGGAATAATAATCACTTTTAGTTGCCTACCTGGCGAATGTAAAGATGTTGTGTTTTAAAACACAAGCGGATCCTTGCCAAAGCAATAAATTGACAAATAATTGATGTTCATGAGTACTTCAGCTCATATTAGTTGTGTTTTGTGCTTGATACAGCTCAGACGAAATAGGAGGTAACGAAAGAAATAATTTCCACATTGAATGCACATAATTATGTTGTTGTGTATGGTGTTTGGGTCATTGGGGACATTATTAATGAGGGTTACGATGATTAGTACGTCGATATTTGTTTTAACAACTTCTAATGGTTTTGTTTGTGTCTTGTTTACAGATGGCACAGTTATTAACTGTGCGGTTGAACAAAGCCGACCAGCAGCCCCTGGGCTTCCGTCTGCAGGGAGGCAAAGACTTCGGCACACCTCTTGTCGTTCAGAAGGTCAGTAAATGAAACTATGCGAATTAATATCCAGTTGTTAAACTAGTCGATAAGTTAGTAGTAATTAGAGTTCTGTAATCATAGCCCGTGGCTGTTCTACGAAATAGCAATGTAATATTTAGCTAATAGCTTTCATAGCGAGATAAAGATATTAATCAATTAGGTATGTATAATTAAAAGTACTTACGAGGAGAGGTGCGCAGACACTTTTACTTTTAAATAACGAAATTAATTGAGCAAATAAAAATAGGTGCCTAATGTAAAAGAACAAGCTTCGAGGCAAAGAAAGACCTAGCTCATATCGCGGTTGCCATTTATAACATTAAATGTAGGTACTCTAATTCACATTGAATAAGTGATCACAAAGAGGTCTAGATCGAGTGCACACATAATTATGGAAGTGGTATGTAAAATGATAATGAGTCACAAAAACACAATGCATATTTACGACTAGATTCGGTATAGCTAAAAAACACGAAACTTATAATTTTATGAATAGATATAATGACAGTCGACATGATAATATTTTAATCTCGTTTTAATGTAACAATAAGAGATTATAACCACAAAGTCTACAAACAACAGATATTTGCTCTCATCCACCCACGCATGTGCCGAGCTTCGTCGAAGAGGGTAACTGCGACATCCGATGTTCTATAAGAATAGACATAGATACAAATTATACATGCATGCATACTACACTAACTTAAGAATCTTTATATATGGTAAACAATTTTAATTCCCTTACGTAACTCCATCAGCGTTGTCCTACATTGGTTTCCTGTTAGTATAGATGTGCATTTGAATTCATACTATTTTTAGACGATTGCAGAATATCAAACACACATTATAGTTATTAGTCTTTATGGTCGATTCATCGTGTATTTTATGTACAACAAAGAAAATTAATAAATGTGCTGAATTAAGCTTTCAAAATTAATTTATTGTGAGAAGCCTTTACTACACGGAGAAGAAAACTTTTGGGATAACACAAAATACAAACTGGTTGGTTACCAACCAGTCAGGTTAGCAGGTCTACTTAAGTATGTATCTATCAGTACAAGATACATTGTTAATGCACGATTAGTTATCCAAAGGAGCTTTTACCAGCTCATTAACTGTTAGCTGACCCCGTTGGGGCTCGTTTGACACTCGTCACTAAGTAACAAAAAATATTAGGAAAGTCCTCAACACTGCCACAATAATAAACATGTGTAATGCTTTAGTTTTGTTAAAATTCATTATTTTCAACATTGTTTTCATAATATTTAAAAAGGAGAAATGTTTGCAATGGGTCAAATCAAAGGAGAAAATCTAATTATTACATTGCTTTTTTTTTTTTTAGTTTCTTAAGGATGTTTCATTGCTGCCACAACAGTAGTAAGTGCTAGTGCACTCATTCACATCCGGAATGTGGAATTAAACATTGATTAATAATTTAAGCAATGTTCATTGAACAATAGCGCCTGTAAACGAATTGAATGATTCAACCGTAAGATCGAAGAACCGAGATTAAAATATTAGCCTAGCCAACATGGCATGAAAATATTTAATGTTAATGAACTCGTAGCCGCAGAACTACAGACGTCTGTAGTAGATAATAATATGCTGTTTTGTAACACTCATGAAGGCATGACCTCATCAAAAAGATTTTCGGGCTTCTGGCCAGCAAAAATAACATCCTTATAGAGAAGAGTCGAAAACAAGAGTTTTTTCTACAGCTTTACGATAGCAGCAACGTAATTGTAAACGCTATGCTCTATACATAGCAGAGTAAAAATTTTTGGGGGTAAGATTAGCAAACAAATTGTTTAACAATTGGGATGGAATATGAACCATGTCCTGCATATTTAATTCTGATTGCTAATCATTGGTTCTATTATAAAGTAAATTCACGAAATCTTCCTTAAAAGTAAAATTAAAGTAGATACTAAATTAAAATAGCATGGGAAAGATTAATGCATATCTAATAACACATCGCAAAGAGGTTCGTATCGTTGTTGATTTTTTTTATCTTTCGCCATGAACCGTTTGGCCGTATTGGTATGACGTTTAGCAATGTCAATAGTAGATAGCAAACGATGGTATTGGCCTGCCCGATGCCAACGGTACTTCTTCATGCTCATACGTTGCTCTCATCTTGTTCCGTGATTGTGTTTAGCTAAATACATGTCAAGCAAATCATGTATGGTTTATTGAACTTGTAAATGTTAATTTGCAATTTGATTATGGATTAAATTTAAGCCTTCTTCGTTCAATTTCTTACTACTTATCATTTTAATGATTGAGCTGAGATCTTGTTCATAAATTATCTAAGGATTATTAGATTTATTATGTGCAGAGTGAGAAACGATCTTAGGTGATTGATCTGGTTTCTGAAATTGTTATAATTCTTCGCAGAGAGGCAGTAATTTTGAACATTTTCACGGTCCATAATTTACACATTTTTACGACCACTTATAATGTTAGTGCTTCGGGTGCTTCTAAACAATAAACGATTTTCAGTTACCGTGTTATTGTATGTAAGGCGCCCATATTACTTTTCTGCAAAGTTAAAAATAATATATGACCTCCTTTTTTTAAACCAGGCTTAAAGGTTTAACCGTGTAATGTTTCATATTTGTTTTCCTGTGTTTTGTTTACGCTTGAATACAAAGAAAGAAAATTATACGGGTATCCCCGTTTTGGCCTTCGTGTAGTTAAAGCAGAAATTGGATATGCACTGTTAAATTAAAGATTTTGTTGATATTTCGTAATAAACTTGAATGGTTTCTACGGGGGATTGTGAAAGATAATCTTATTCAGACAAGTTTCAAGTTAAATTGCATGTCAAGTCAAGCGGTTGGTAAAGTTTTATAGGTACCACATTAAAATTAGGTATTATGGTTAGGTAGTTTTATGGTCTCATGAATAAACCTAATATAGTTTTAACAAAAGCTCGTAAAGCTATTGTCTAAACGCGCAACCTAATTAGGAACGGCTGTTTACATAAATCTGGAATATGATAGCTTCGTTTGATGTTTGAATTGTTTAAAAAGCGTGCTGCATTCTAGAGCAGAGCCTGTACTGTGATGACTATTTCTAAGGCAGCAATCCCTATTTTTTGCTGATGTGTTTATGTCCATGGCCACGTACCAGTTTCACTCTTATTAACCGGAATCGCGTAGAGCTTGCTGGCCATTGGTTGTTGCGTAACTATTCGGGTTCTGTCGTTTATATGGAACACAATCTGAGTCACGTACTGGCAGGGATTTGTTTTGAAATTGGAACGGTGACCAACGACAACAACGCCTTCTGTGGATTATCGCTATTTGTCTATTCTAATTACATACCTACCACACTGGTTTCCAGTGATAAATACCGTATAGACCGTATGTGTTTAAGACTAATGGATAGATAATAGATAGATGCTTTGAATATTTAAAAGTCGAATGACACACAAGTAAATAGGTGACACCTTTTTTTTATCGTGGTAAAATCATCAAATGAGTCCTCCCACCCAGGGCAGAGCGGGAGGGACTGTCAGACTCGTACTGACTAAAATCCACGGTGTCCTTCAGTAGCCCTTTACGTTCCGGGGTCACGGTATTACGTACGGTCCCGCGACCAAATAGGTGATACCTTACCGATAATGAAAAAAATCTTATTTATTTTATAGTAACAGCGATAAATTAATATACCCTCCGTTTCAATAACAACGACTACATTAATAACTCCTCGCATCAGTCTGACACACTGCTTATTTTAGATGTTGAAGTGTCAGTCAAGTGCAATGAAGATATTAGAGGTGAGTAGGTGACGGGCAGATTAACTCGTCGGTTGTTGAAACTTGGGCCACTGCCATGATAATTATTATTTTCAACTGAGAAAATTTGAGAAAATAGGTACTCGCGTCCTACCTGCTTTAATCTCTATATATCTCAGCCGATCAGCTACGCTATTCTCTAGCCTAGTTTCCACCGCGAAAGTTTAATGGTTGGGCGGATTGTACTCCTTTTTAATTAATGTAAAAAGGTTTGCGTTTCCACCAAAAAAGAGTTCGGTCGACTGAATCCTCGAGCGACTTCATTTCCGCTCGACACTTACTTTATTGGTGGAAACACATGTATGCAAGTTAGTCTGTACGCTACGACGACCTTGTCGAGATAAAGATAGTGTTGCGAAAAGTCAATAGCCAAGTCATTACCACTTGTGTAGTATCGACATTGCGGTAGCTCTGCACTTAAGGCTTGATGTAGGAGGTGCATCGATGAACTGTTGAAAACTCATAACGTCAAAAGGTTCGCAATCTCTAACATCAAAATTATGTTCCAATGAGAACCACTAAAAAACTCGTTAAACAAAAAATTAAAGGATGCTAATCGTGCAAGTCGTGGTGCTCACCGGCTGCGTATTTCGAGAGAAGAATGGAAGACAATAAAGAAAACATAATAGGCCGTGGCCTCGACCGGGGCCGGGGCGGCGGACTTGCATTTAATTTCTTGTTCTTACTCCTGTTGCCGTATATGGAGGGCGCGCGTGCGGCGCCACGGCCGGTCTGAGGACATACATGCATTGCACGTGTGCATATAATTATGTATGCTAGAAAATTTTCAAAATACCTTTTATTCATTGACATATTTCTATGACGTTAATGTTCTACTCTTATATTCATAACTTTAATAACAGGACAAGCTACTGTAGATAGGAAGAAAATGAAAACGACGTTAGTCGTTAGGAGTCAATCCATAAAAGAAGGATAAAGTATATCCTATTTGAGGAAAAAATAAGAGACAAATTTGAATCTACGTC
Source organism: Agrotis puta (assembly GCA_943136025.2). Classification (NCBI taxonomy): domain Eukaryota; kingdom Metazoa; phylum Arthropoda; class Insecta; order Lepidoptera; family Noctuidae; genus Agrotis; species Agrotis puta. The sequence continues at coordinate 7,031,087 of OW964168.2, forward strand.
TCGCTTTAGATACTAAAATATTAAAGATAGATAAGGTACTAGGTAGAATTTAAATCCAATGTCCAATTAGAGATACCTACTTATCGATGAATTTTCCTCGTTCTCTTATACTCGTATGTATGTCCAGTACTTATTTGCCATATGTAAATATTTAGATGACATAAATTGACATAATGATTACATACATACGTTATGAAACTACAAAACAAAAAATATATAGGCCGGACAATGGCAAGGTGGTATGCAGTTCCACCTGGCTAGCGACCCTCGCGGAATGTCAGTTTTTGCGCGCGCAAATTATTGCAAGGCATGTGTCTGACTTCGCCATGTATGTAGCAGATCTATAAAATTAATTCTTTGGCAGGTAGGGTCAAGTTTCCAATTACCGGTAGTGAATGAAGCGGAAGGAAACATGCCTGACGCTTGCAGGGGGAGGGGGGAGAGGTTAATCAGTAAAATGTCTTGACAACATAGATTATGTTGCGATGTGTCATTTTTTTGCCAGTTGTAGTTGTGGTTTCCACGTGAATGATTGTGTATCGTATCAGATCGGATTAACATCGTTTCAGTGCAGTGTGTTTAATTGACTCATTATCAGCGTAAAAAACGGTAGGTATTCCTGTTACATTAATTTTGATACACTTGTCGTATTTAATAGATAAATATCCAAATATAAAATACAATATTTAAAAACTAAGACGTAGTTTTCGGACGTGAACCAAATTTTTACCTACCTATAAAATAAATAAATAAAATAAATAAATATTCCACAACTATCACACAACGCCATCTAGTCCCAAGCTAAGCAGAGCTTGTGTTATGGGTACTAGACAACTGATAAACATACTTATATATTTCTAAATACATACATATTATATATAAATTACACCCAGACACAGAACAAATGATCGTGCTCATCACACAAACATTTATCCTGGGTGGGAATCGAACCCACGACCTCTGGCATAGCAGTCAGGGTCACTAACCACTAGACCAACAGGCCTGTCAATTTATACCTATATATCTATAAAGCAAATAGGAACCTATGGAACTTTTTGAGCGTGTCTCACAACATATCTTTTACGACTCCTGTTCAGTGGATTTTATGGAATGAGGATAACACGCCCTGTTAATAAATTAAATAGCTCAACAATTTCGTTTAAAAGCTTTTCCTCGTAGAAATAAAACCAGCGATAGCTCCTGGTTTAAATATCCAAGTACATATCGTCCATACAGGATATAAGTCCCACCTACGTCCCCTTTTGTAGCCTACGCCACTTCAGTAGTTAAAATACTCATAAAATGATAAGCTGTGAGTGCAGTTTGATGAGTCATATATACATGCATGGTTAGGTAATCTACTATCTACCGATTTATTACTATGGTTTTTACGTTTCAAAACGATTTTGCGTCACCACTCACCACTCACAAAACTAGTGGTGTGCTTATATTGCCTAATTTAGGGATTGCCATCGGTACCATGATACTGGCTGGCAGTAAATAACAGTAATGGCTGACACGTTGTTCCATTAATTATGCATTTGTTTCGAGTGGTGAATAATTAATAGCAAAGTTAATAGTTTTAAAGTGCTCATTTGTTCATCGGATTGTCGTCTTATGATAATTTGAATTTTACGACGCAGCAGATAGATAATACCATTTCTTCAACTGGTCATAACGATTCTTATTTAAATAATATTCTATTTAGCTCGTTGTATTTCCGTTTATACTTTATCGAATATCTCAGTAAGTATTCATTTTGTTCTTAGGATATAGCTACCTATCTACGTAGTTAGATATTGTCAAGATGTATAATGGATGATCTCAAGATATAATATGGACTCAATTTCTCTGGAATTTATCAACATATTGAGCTGGAATTTAGCCTAGTTGTATGCAGTTATTTATACACTTGACATTGGTCAAACTGTGCCACGCATATATTCAGCTCACTAAACTAAATATTATAAAGCAGCTAAGCAATAAATCTTTGCACGAAGGTGAGATGGACCAAAGTACTGAACTACCAATCACAGAAATTTAACAAATCAATGCTTGCTGTTTTTCATAGGTTTAAGGTTAACTATCAATTTATTATCTACGAATTGTCTACGAAGTTCATATTCTACAAAATATGAGGTAAACACTTACCGTAAATAAAACGGATCTAAGGACTACATCTTCAATCTCCGTTTATTGTTTTAATTGCACCTAAAAGATAGGTAGGTACCTACTTCACTACATGGTATAAAGCAAAGTTGATTCCTGCTGTCTGTCTTTTAATAGATAGAGTGATTCAAGAGGAAGGTTTATGTGTATAATACATACATAATATAGTAGAGACGGAGTAGAGATGCATAATATACTATAGAACAAACTTGCCAAGTTCGCATTCCGTCGAACAGCTGTTTTGTAAAATGTACTAACATAAAAAAAATATACCTATTTGTTACATTAAACTTAATAAGTGTATCAGTTTTTTTGGAAATAGAAGAAAAATAATTTATTTAATGGTTCCTACTGATTTTACTAAACGACCCAGACAATCTGCGCTTGCGCTGATCTCATGTTGACGTCATCATCGGAGACCGGAGCTTCCTTCCGCACCCGGTTTGTAGCTGTCATTCCGCTTTCCATATAAACCAGTAGGTACAATACATTACTGTACGATATAAGTTCATAGGGTATGGCGCTTAATGCCTAGTACCTGGTCGACCGAGCCCTGCGCGGTAGCAAATAGAGAAACTTAAAAAATAAAAAGAAACAAACATAGAATATTTAGGAAATACGAAAAATAAAATGACAAAGAGAAAAAAAAACCCTGGGAATTGATTCCGTGGTTAGGTATAACCATGAAAGTCTACGCTTAAAGAAATCGGTCTACGTAGACGCACGGAGAAATTATGAAACATATTTTGTTCGTGTAAATCTTTATGCGGGAAAATATGGAGAAAACGAATTTTCCCAAAAATGGGACCTACGATAGGTTTTTCGACCCTGATGACCCCTATATTCCTCTTCGTTAGAGCTGTTTCAAAAATATATGACATATTTATAATATAATAATATTGCTCGTTTATTAGTATAGGCGTATAGGATATCGGTACATAAATATATACTCGAACTAAGGGTCAAACTATTTCGTCTTGCCTAACAAACATGACTTTTATTAGACATTTATATAAGTATATGCACATAAAAACGACAAATAACGTATTAAAACAATGTTAACACACGTTGATTACAATAAAATTAGAGTAACTTTTAACATATATTCCGTTTATGAGGTTGACGCATCAACGATTCATAATAATAATAATGACGCGTAAACAACCGTAAAAAGAACGATGACTCAAAATTAATTTGAAGCAACCATTGGTGGTGCGAAGGAAAAATAAATTTTATTTACTCCAAGAGAAACACGAGCGAAGGAAGAAAAACAAAAATGAGCGAGCTTTACAGTAGTCGAAAACACATTTATGATCTGAGATCTCACTTTGGTAATAAGCAACACGACTTCGACTTTGACACAATTGACTTCCAGAGATAAAAAAAACGGGAGATCGTGCGCTGTGGTGCTCATTGGGGGTGGCAGTGGACTGCAATAGGTTGAAATTATGATGAACTAAAACATTAATCTACTATACTTTCACAACCATTCGGGCTCCGTCAGCAGCAACCCAACAGCAAAGATATCTTATGAGGTGCACCGTGTCTCAACTTGTTTTTCTTCTGTCACGCAGGTGAACGGTGGCAGCGCAGCCGAGCGCGCTGGTCTGCAAGCGGGCGACGCACTGATCCGCGTCAACAACACCGACGTTTACCTGCTGAGACACCAGGAGGCGCAGGACGCTATCCGCGCAGCCGGAGGCAACCTTGAACTCACCGTACAACGGTAATAAATTGTCTTTGGATATGAGCCATTCAACTGGATCCTCAGCTTCTCACGTGCAGCAACTTCGAAAAGCTTGAAAACTTGAACTCAATGACAGGCACAACGGATAGAGAAACTTTATTCACACTGGTAGCCGTTTCATGACCGTGCAACCTGTGCCTCGATTTGTCTCATCAACTCCTAATAAATCCTCATTTGTCTCTCTCCTAGTGGTGGCGGCACTTGGCGTCCTAGTGTGACCCCAACTGGTAGTCTGCCTAGGCCTGGCTCAAGGCCTATCGGTGGCACTCCAACCCTCGTCACGAACACTTCTCTTAAGGCCACACCACAGCCTTCCCGTGCCTTCGGTTCTGGTCACAACAATGTCGCCAAGCCTTTTGGTTACGTGAGTATTATTAACAGAAATAACTTCTAATAGTGACACATGATTAGCCTGAACTGCGACGAAAACAAATAAAAGATCTGAAAGAGAAATTGAACTAGTACAACATTATATTGCAGAATGTTCTTATTATTTAACTGCTGCTTATAACAATTTAAACCTAAACGTTACTAATATTATAGATGAACGGTAACGACTCCGTGAAGAGCATAGTAAACAAACAGTACAACACTCCAGTCAACATGTACAGCGACAAAACGATCGCGGAGACTCTCTCGGCACAGACTGAAGTCCTTGCGGGTGGCGTACTAGGGTAAGACTACTCTTTTAAAGACCACATTCAAAATGTATGACTGACAATAACATTCGAAGTAAAACCCTAGAAGATAAAAAAACTATGCCCAAACCTACCTGTTTTAATGCTATCCGCAGTTGCAGCATAACTGTCACAAAATTTGCTTCAAGTATATTTTATTAATTTAAAAAGGTTTATCAACAGCTTCTGTGTACAATGCCGTTCCATCACTTTCTGAAACTTGCAGAATGATACCTACATTTGATAACATTGTTAACTTATGTTTTAATCCTCCACTAGATTGATAAATGAATAAGTACTAATTCATAGCTACGTACGAAAACCTGATGTAATGATATTTTTAAATGAGAAAATCTAATCTGTGATTGACAGAGTGAACTTTAAGAAGAATGAGAAGACATACGACGCTGAGAAAAGCGCAGTTTTCAAGGTTCTGCAGGAAGAACAGAATGACCCCGAGCCAGGTATAAAAAATAATGTTATAACGTTATTAAATCTCCAAAATTTTCAAACAACATTTAACAAAACAGTTAAAATTATTATTAGTACTATATGTCTGAGGAACACTCTGACAGAATATAACGTAATGACGACACTAAGTTATGTGTAAGAATCAAGCTGATAACGTAGCAATACTTTTATTGATCGGGTATTTTAGGAAAACATATTGGAGACAATCATAACATTTATTTAATCCATACCAGCTGGTAAATTATTTCTAATTCAGTAGATAGGTAGTCAAACGACGAACATTACTATTATAAAATAATGAATTCAATAGGTACTGTTTTCTTAAACTAGTCTGATTTGTAAAAGTAGAGTTTTTTTACTTTAAAGATTTTATTATTTCGAATGTCTAACTATAGAAAAGGAGATTATGTCGAAATTAATAAAAATCTAAATTGGCATAGTAGTCGAACCAGCGCTGGGTCCAACATCCGCCCCGGCCGCCCCGGTGAGCGGACTGCGTCACGTGCAGGCACCCGTCACGCGCCCAGACGCGCCCATCAACAATACCGGAGGCTTGCCCCCCGGACAGAACATTTGCGAGGAGTGCGAAAGACTCATCACGTAAGTCGGACGAATCGCGCGGGCCGACACGGTAGCACATATCGCAAGCTAAATTGGATTTTGCGGATAGGTCTGCCCGGTCTGACCGGTCAGGTGGTGGGAGTCAGACATAAGAAACGTTTTTTTTTTTGGTGGGCAATTCTTATTAGGATTCGCGACTAATTCCCGGAACGTTGTAATCTTGGGTTACCTGGTAAGTTATGTCATCGAGTAGCGAATAGAAATAACCCGATATTGCGGGCCAGCAGAGCCTTCTCACTTTTACTCTCGAGCGAGCGTGGCGCGAGCGGGCACGCCGTGCAGCCTGCACCGCACGCACCGCTCGCGCTCGCGCACGCCGCGCGTGTCCACGAGCACGCCGCAGCCGCCGCCGCCCGCGCCGCGCGTGTGCACGGGCACGCAGACGCCGCAGGAGCTGGCGCCGACGCCGCCACACCGGCCCAGCATCCCCATGGGCTGCCACGAGGTGCTGCCGGACGGCCGCATCGCGCTGGGCGCGCCCGTGCTCCCGCAGCCGCGCGACGCGCTCCCCGTCGTCAACGACACCCCCTATTGCTCCGACTGTAATCGCTACATTATGTAAGCGACGTCCCACTGAATGTCTTGACGTGTTTGCGACCGTGTCGACCTGTGCACTAGCTCTATTCGTGTAGATTATAATAATTCAATGTGATTCCTTCTTGTTGCGACTCCTCTTTTTTGTTGTAAATATTGAAACGACATCGCTGGGAGACGTGACATGTAAGTTAGTACACATATCGTGTTTTGACGAAAGTATTACTTGCCATTCCATTTTTTCGTTCTCGTCACGATATTTGTGCTAAAAAGCTCAATTCATTATTCATTAATTAATTGTCTTCATCTATATCTACTTTCATACTTTAGTAGTTAGGCAGAATGAAATAATGTGTCAACGCCACTGTATAGGTAATTATCTTCACTAAGCATGTCCTCACTTCGATATTCATATTATTTAGATGAGCACCACTGTAATGTTGCGTGGCCGATTGATGGATAAGCACGAGCAAGTCGGTGAGCATGTTTGTAGCAAGTAACAAGTATAGAAATTAAATTTATATTTTTTAAATTTGTGTATATTCCCATTAGAAATCCAATATGTCATTTTGATCTTCATGCTTATGTCAGATTACATCATCCATAATGATTGTATTCGTCTGTAACTAGCTGTCGACTAACGATTGGTTGTATGTAATAGCGGTGTGTTCGTGCGCATCAAGGACAAGAACCTCCACGTAGAATGCTTCAAGTGTTCTACATGCGGCTCTTCGCTTAAGAACCAGGGTTACTACAACCTGAACGGGAAGCTGTACTGCGACATCCACGCTAAGCTCGTCGCGCGCAACAATCCGCCCGCACCCAACCTTGAACCTGTTACAGTGCCTCCGTGAGTTAATCTTGTTTTTCTTTTTCGTCCACCGCTAAGACTTTTTGATTCTGATATTTATATTTGATACAACTGCGTTAAAATCATCTTATCATAACCTATAATCATTTGATTTATGATAATAATTTTTAATTGTTCTGCCGCACACAAAAAATAAGTTCAAATCTTCCATAAAATAAGTGCAATTTTTATCCATCGATTTTCATGTGCAGAGGCGGCCGCATCCCGACCAACACATACTCGACGCCACTTCCACCTCTAGCGACCAACAACTACACCAACGGATCGTCATCGCTGTTTAGCGTAAGTATCTCTGCAATGTTTTAATTTCATTTCTTCTCACATGACACTATGTTTTTATATCAGTTTTTTCAGTTCCTGTATTCGTGTTCATTCTGCTTCTACTGAATTATTCCTTATTTCTGAGTCTTATGTTAACCTAATTACAATTAACGAGTCATTCTATGCCTGTCTGACGATGATTTTCTCTGCGACAGCCGTCAAGCAACTTCTCGGGCCCAAAGCCGTTCGGCTCATCTATTGGGTCGGCATACTCGCCATCGTTGTCGCCTCGCTCGGCCCCGATGTCGCCGGCGAGGCCTGTGACTGCGCCTGCTCCCGCGCCGGCACCCATCTCTGCTCCACAACCGGCGGCACCTTACGCCCCCAGTAAGAGAGTTACTTTTGCCATATAATCTTTCTCATGCTACAAGTACGACTTCTAAAACCATCACAATGAAGCTGATAACTTTGTCCTTTTGTTGATTAACGTTTCATTTACTTGTCACATGTATTGTACGGAAATTCAATACATAATTACTAGTCATCTACTAATTTTGTAAGAATAAATTGTGATAGTTTTGGATTTTAATATATTTAAGGATTTAAGTGAAGAAAATGGGATTAAATATCTGTAAACAGATAAACAATCCAGACATTGCCTACTATGTACCTAACTTCGACAAAAAACAAACTATTTTTTATGTACCTTATATTTACATTTATATTGTTTATTTTTTATACTTTTTAAAGACTTATATTGATCGAAGTATTAAGATACAAATTTTGATTAAACAGACATGCTATACTTAAATGCAATTATTTAATGATTTTCACGTTTTAAAATATTTTAAGTAAAGTCCCAAGCAGGCCTTAAAATCATTGTGAAACTTGCCAAAAGTCTAAGTTTATCTTCTTGCACAAAACTAGTCAATTCTACTTCATCTAGTCAGCATTATGAGTATTTACTATGTGTTAGATATTTAAATGACACAATTTATTTATATATTGATTTATTAACGGTAAAGTACCATCGTTGTCCAAACTCATCGTGATATAGAATGTAGCACCTATTTATTACAAGTTGAAAGATATAATGTATACGTATAAGGTTATATCAACTTCAAATGTGAAACAATTGGTGTTAAGTAATTTAAGTCAATTATTTATTTTTGACAGAGACCCCAGTTTCCCTTTTTAAAGGTAATTTATAATTAGGTGGAGTACTATTAGCTTATTTTAGCTATTATTTGATATGTATATAATTTAGATTCAGACATAGTGTGAATGCGCTACGCGGGAAGCCGATATGAATAGCAGCCGCCGCATTAAAATAACTACCGCCCTGGCACAGTCGAGTAATGAATCATTTAATAAAATAATAAAACTATCAAATCAATCTTTAACTTTCTGGCTTATTTAAACGTTTGTTATTAGTTGACCAGCTTACATCATCTACGTTAAGTGGCTTCTTCAATTTTACTAATTTTTTCTTTCATCTATTTTCTTTCCTTCAATAACCACACTAATACTGTAACTGACTAACAGCACAAAATGTAAAAAGTGTTGTGTGGCCCCCACTTGCCAACCCCTCTGATGATGAACTACCTAAATATGACCCAAGCGTGAAACCCGCTGCCCCCGCGAGTGGTACAGAGCAAACGTCGCGGGCAGTAAACAAAATTAATCCCGATTCCAAGATTGCGAGTGTTCAACAACAACAACAACAGTCTTTAGAACAATTTATAGCGACCTCCAAACAAAGAGATGAATTCTCGTCTAGTGTTTCGTATGCTTCTGCTGCTGTGTCTTCTATGACAGCAACTTCAAAATCTGAATCCGTGGTGCAAAGCAAACAATCACAAGTGATGCAAGAATCGACTAGTCGAACTATCCAATCTTTCTCTCAGGAATCTTCAGAATGCCAGAGTACAACTGTTTATAAAACACAAACGTGTCCACCACAGTCATTTGAAAATCCCGGCGATGCAATTGAAAATATCAATAAAGTACATATGATTCAATCTAAAGAAAATATTCAAACAAAATCAGCTCCAGAAGCACAATCTGTCAACATCTCGGAACCTCAAAAAACACAAGAAAATATGGAGTTCTACGAATCAGCAGATAAGACCATTGAAAGTGATAAAAGTAATGCCATGCAAGTACCTAAAAATCTGGAAACCGAGAAGAAAGAAGTTGATAATCAGGCAACCATCCAAATGAAAAATGAGCAACTGATGACAAAGCAACAACATACATCGCTTGAAACGCAGACTAAAACAGAAACGAAAATAAGTGAACAGTCTAATCTTAATGGAGAGAATGCGACAAGAGGGACAATACAAACAAGCACGAATCCAGGACCAACAATTCAAAATACTAAAGTATCCATGGTAGATGCCCTGACAACCGCACCAGATAGGCCATACTCACCTTTACCTAGTCCTACTCCGCCTGTTAGTATCAATAGGCAAACTACTGTGGAGGAAAAAACTGTCCAACAGAATATTGATCAAAGATCTGAATTAAAAGAGTCAACCGAAGCTAAGACTATGGAGTTACCAGCTCAACAGTCACCAATGTTCCAACCAGAAAACCGTCCTGTTTCACCAATACCGCCTATTAAGACATATAATCCTCCTGAAAAAGTGGCGCCTCCTGTACCAATGCCTGAAGAAACAAAGCCGTATATCCCACCTGATTTTAAAATAATAATTGAACCTAAAGAACCCCCACGTGAAGTAACTTCCTCACCTATGATAGACGCTTTAACAATAGCACCTGATAGGCCGTTCACGCCTGTATCGACATTTGGTCAAACTCAAGCTATGGGTAGGGGACTATATGATCAAAATCAAGGAGGTTCATATGATTCAAAACAATCAATGAGAAATGAGCCATATGATCAAAATCAAAGCTCATATGATCCAAAACAAGCAATGGGAAATGGTCCATATTATGATCAAAATCAAAGAGGATCATATGATCAAAATCAATCAATGGGAAGAAGTTCATATGATCCAAATCAATCAATAAGCAGAGGCTCACTAAGAGATGCTTTAACTATTGCCCCGGATAGACCTTACAGTCCTTTTGGTACTATTAGTACTACTCAGTCAAATCAATATATGACAAGTACTACACATGTGACTGAAACAAATTTATCTGATATCGTAAAGCCCATTGCTACACAAACATTAACTCAGATGACTGATCAACTGCATTCTGAATTTTCAGCAATGCAAAATACATGTAAATTGCAGTCATCTTCAGATATGTCAGCTTTTAGACCGGTTCCTAAACAAGTTTTCCCACCACCACAGCCCGAAGAATTTTGTAAACTAACAAACTTTCCTCCCATTAGCAATGAGCTGAAGACTAGTTTCACACAGGCTACCAAAACAAAACAAGAGACCACATTCTCAGAGTCAATGATGATGCAGCAATCTTTACTTTCAACTAGTATGGCGACCCAGGGTTACTCATCTGTCAAATCCGCCCAGAATTATTTTGAGCAACTGGACAAAAAAGAATGTCTCACTTCAACTGCAGTGAGATCTAAATCTGGTTTACATAAGCCCGACAGTATTCCACCCTATCAGAGAAATTTCGAACAATTACCGTCACAGAGAGGAATTTCTCCAGACATGTATAATTCACCAGCAGTCCTGCAAAGACCAGTTACACCATCAACTGGGCCTCCAAGAAAGTCAAAAGAAAAATCTCTTGAACCAAATCAATCCTTTCCACCCTATCAACCTCCCCAAGTATCGACACCAAAGTTTCCACAAGTAAAAACACCCGTTCAACAGCCTCCTGTACAATTTAATAAAGATACTCCTATCACTATGACATTTCAACCAGTGACTACAGATGAGAATTTAATGAGAGTTTCACCGTCACGCAGTAGTCGCCCTACCACACCTAGTTTGATTAATAAACCAGCGCCCATTATACCTCATTACCAGATGAACTTAGTATCAGTAGAGCAATTACCACCTCCTGAGACTCACTTGTATGACCCGTCTAGTCGTGAAGCTAGCAGGTCCCCAACACCGAAACCGAACCGATCCCGGTCTCCTGCCCAAGGTCCTCCTCCTAACCCGTTAAAAGCACATGCGCCACGCATTAAAGAATCTACTCCTCAAAATTATTCAATGGATTCATTTAATCCACATGATGCTTCAAATTTACGAAAGCAACATGAAAGGGATCAAAGAGAATTCCAGACTGCCGCAGAAATATATAATTCAAATGTTAGTAAAAACTGGGGACCACCTCAACCGTCAATTGTCAAAGAGCAGAGACACTCAAATGTCGGATTCAAAAGCGAAAATTACACAAAGGGCGATATGAAATTTAAGGAAGATTCTGTTGTCCAAGAAAATTATGGTCAAAGACAAATGCAGTCTCAAAATGTTGTTGAACAGGGCAATACCACCGTTCAAACTACCAGAAAAACTTTTGAAGAATTCGAAAGAACGCAATCTGCCAAAGTTATAGAGATCAGAAAAGGAGGTTCATCATTTGTAGGGGCATACGAGCAAAATATGGATAGTAACATTCGACCTTCTAATATTAACCCTAAGCAAGTTTTTCCACCTCCTATGATGAGTTTGCCATCAGCACAACAGAGTTCATCTCTTAACCTTACTAATCAAAATATGGCGTCCGCTAGTAGAACAGTAAACAATTACGATCCAAAGCCTTCGATTTCTGGTGCTAACCAAGGTCCAGTGTGTGATCCTACCCCATCGACAGGTTCGAGTGTAGGAGCTGCCGCTCGTGGCAAAACTTTCGGTGTATCATCTGCCCCAAAACGAGGAAGGGGAGTTTTGAATAAAGCAGCGCTGCCCGGCTCCCGTGTGCCACTATGTGCTTCCTGTAATGGGAATATTAGGTGATTGAGACGTAAAAGAATGTGTTAGTGTGATGTTGTTGCATGAAGAAAGTAATAAAAATGCGTTAATTTTGCCTTTTTTGACATAGCATATTTTTGGAATTATTTATATTTTGTGTGTTCGTATTTAGAATCTTACTTTAGACTAGTTATGCACTAACTTATTTTTATAATAACTGCTTTTAACTTGTTTGTATATGTGATTGTTTTGATTTTCTAACAGCTAACGAACCACTGTCTACAAGCAGTCCGCACAAACCTGAATATAAAAGCCCAGCAGAAGAAAGGCTTATTAGAAAAATGGCGAAAATGGCCTTGAATGGCTATGAAATTGGCATACAAAGAAAAATTAAACCGGCTGACCACATTCAGTCAATGGCTGATAAAATTCAGGACACTGTTGTTACAAAACACCCAATGAACACAGATAATTTGCCTTCAGCTGACAATAATTTGATTAAAACCTTAGACAGAGGATATAAAACTCATGAAAATATTCAGAGCATTGGAGACAAAATTAAAGACACAATCAAAAATAACCACCCAACAATTGAACCCATGCCTAAGCCTAATATTTTGATACCACCACCATTGCCAAACTCTCCAGTACCAACATTTAATGTTCACAGTACACCAATTGGTCATTCCTTAAATAGTAACGGTGACAAGAAGAAATATGACACTATGCCCAAAACCCTAAACGCTAGTCTAATTTTGGACGATCGCGCTATTAATAATAATGAAAAATCACATAATGGTAGTGGTTACTCAAGTAGTGAAGATTTGCATAAAGATAAACCGGATAACAACTTCATGGGTACTTTACGAAAGACTGGAATAGATAAATCTTCTTTTCTTAACAGTATGAATGGCTCAACTGGTACGAATGCAAATAATGATGTAAAAAATGATTTGAAATTTGACAACTCTTATTCCAATACACTAAACAAAAGAAAATTATTTGAAAAACCAGAAACTGGCTCATATCATTCAATGAACAATCTACCTAAAACCAATGATAAAATTATCAATGTATGTGAAACCAACATTTGGAACAAGACTAATACTTTTGAACAAGCTTCGAAAAATGAGAACGGGAAGAACATACAAACTCCACACCAAGAAGACGTAATCATTAAAAAGAAAGAACTTCCCGATCAATTGTATAATAATTCACTGTATACTTTAAGAACTACCAACAATAAACCTAACACGAATGGTGATGAACAAAGCAATGATTATGTGGATGTTGCATGTACTGAAGAAATAAAAAACTTATCTGATAGCGATGAAAAGCAAACACAACAAAAAACAGAAGAAGAAGTAGTGGTTAGACGTAGGCAAAAAAAGAATTCAAGAGACGATGATGGTAGAAGGGACTCGCACATTATTGCACGTCCTTTGAGCACAATACAATGCGCGGACGTTGCAGAAGGACTTTATCCTGTATGCCACAAATGTGACAAAGCTATAACGAGGTAATGTAATTTTATAGAAACATACATTATTACTCCACAAACAAAGTATAGGTGCTTCAAGTAAGTTTATCAGATTGTGATTGATTGTGAGCAAAGCACGAATGTTGTTTTTTTTTATTTAACAAAATTAACAGTTTCTTTTAAAAAAACAGGTTGTTCAATTCAATTCAATTTAGTTCAACTGGATCAACCTTAATTTTCTGATTCATATAAGGCTAACAATAATGTGTTTTGAACAGGGGACCGTTCATTACGGCTTTGGGCCGCATCTGGTGTCCAGAGCACTTCATTTGTGTAAACGCCACATGTAGGCGTCCGCTTCAGGATATTGGATTCGTTGAAGAAAACGGTCAACTCTACTGTGAATTCTGTTTTGAACAGTACATTGCGCCTGCTTGCGATAAGTGCCACGCCAAAATTAAGGGCGTAAGTACAAAACCTGTTCAATGTTTAAATTTTACTTGTTTCTCTCAATGTCTATTTTCATTCAAACAATTGTTATTACAGGATTGCTTAAACGCTATCGGCAAGCACTACCATCCAGAATGTTTCAACTGCGTCTATTGTGGAAAGCTGTTTGGGAATAATCCCTTCTTCCTAGAAGACGGTTTGCCCTATTGTGAAGCTGGTATGCAATGGATATATTTTATATACCTATGTTTTTCTCTTCGGTAAGGGAAATATTACAAAGTGGCTATGTTTCTCAGATTGGAATGACCTGTTCACGACAAAATGTTTCGCTTGCGGCTTCCCGGTGGAGGCAGGCGACAGGTGGGTCGAGGCGCTCAACAATAACTACCACAGTCAGTGCTTCAACTGCACGGTGCGTATGATGAGTCTCCTACTAAAATACACTTTACACACAGCACACAAACTGTTTACGAACGATTACTTGTTAGATAAATGTATCATTCGACAAATATTTTCTGTTTATTATTTTGAATGAAATAAATATATATCATGAATACACTTTTGTAATGATCTAATTGTAACAAATACATAAAATAGACCAATACTCTTATGGCGCGCAATTCATTGCTGCAGTATTAGTTTGGGCGTACGTACCTATTCAGATACATCACTAATTACATAATTAGGATGCATTTCACTCCCCTTTTGAAACAGATCAGCACATTCCAGACGCGGTACCTGATTCATTATATGATAGCATTTGCCCTGTAACCAATCCATGTAAATATCCGAAATGCATATTTTTAATTTGGAATAATACTGACAAATTCAATTGAAATATTTCATAAGTGATTTGATAATTAAAAAACAAAATATGAAGCAAGGATTACTGAAGCATAACAAATTATGATTGATTTACCCACGTCTTTATACAAAGCTCGTCATACGCTGCCAGTCTGCTGCCCCTTTACCAATAACTGTGAACTTGTGTGTGCGTTAATTAAAAAAATATTATCATATTCGTATGTTTGATAACTGAGACATGTACTGTAAATATATACCTATTTAATAATATATACTCAACTTCCCAAAGTTCAGGAAGTATATCATAGCGTGTTTTGATCCATGTAGTATCAACCTTACATAATCTGCTTGTAGAAATGCTTTCATGAAAAGGTTTGAGTAGTTTGGCTATTTTATGTATTTAATTATTATTATTTAATCATGTTTTAATTGGTAATTACTCGTGTTGTCATGTTTGTTTGTAGTTTTTGGTATGAGATAAACTTAGATAAAGATATTCAAGTAATGATACTTTTACTGTAATGCAATTAGCCAAGTTAAAATTATAACAAATAAAACGAATCAATAAATACATTCATCATAGTAGCTGGGGAGATGTAAACTAATTTATTTTTTAAATGTTATTTACAGGTGTGCAAAAAGAACCTCGAAGGACAGAGTTTCTTCGCCAAGGGAGGCAGACCTTTTTGTAAGACACACGCCCGCTAAAAGTCCTCAACACATAATCTATAACTCTGACACTGTTTACACTACTACCACTTTTCGTCCCGTATCTCCTTCTCCTATCACGCCTCCTCTAAACACGCCATCTCTAAATACGCCCTCACCGCAAAGAACAAGAAAGTTGGAAACACCACTCCACTTCGATGGAGGTCTGTTTTCCGACATAAGGAGTACAGATGGCAAGTTACTCAGCAAGGTGACCGTAGATCGAGTTCAAAAATCGTCACGACATGACATCACTGACTCACCGAGCATGGTAAGCGACGGTAATAATTACGTTGATGACATCGTTAAAACTGAAACGATTACAAATGAAAATGTTATTACGGTAAAATTTACCCCCGTGCCGCCAGAACTTGATTCTCCGAGATTGCTGACACCGTCTCAGATATACAGAGCCCGACCAAAAAGTCCTGTTGAATATATCAAGGACAATTTTGAAGACTTACAAAGCTATAAAATTGTAAGTTCGGTTTGCAAGGAAAAGTTATTTGAAAAAGATAGCTTGGAACCAGTAATTAATGAGGGCAGAATCTCTGAGACCCGTGAGGTTTTCGATAATTCCATATGTAACGAAAAGTTTTTAGCCAAAGACCGTTTAGAAACGGCTTTCAATCTTGAAAGCAAACTTGGCAACAGCTTTGAAAGTTTCGAACCAATAAAAAGAGGCCCAAGCCCACTGGCGAATCTTTTTATATCAGAACAATTAACTAAAATAGATAGTTATTTGCAAGAGAGTTTAGAGGTATGTTCTGGAGTGAAAGACCGGACTACTCCAGTTCCAATGATTATAGAAGGAGATAAAACGGTTACGAATTCAAATACAGAAAAGGTTTCCCATGTTGAAGAATGCCATGAATTAAAGGCAGTAAATTTCGCGACAATGACGGATCAATTTACACATGAAAATAAGCAGAGCTCTACGAAGCGCGAGGAAAAAACTCTTTATCGTCGTGAAAAAGTAACACCAGAACCTTATTTTGTTGAGAATACTACAACTAATGTG
Organism: Agrotis puta; assembly: GCA_943136025.2. Taxonomy (NCBI): domain Eukaryota; kingdom Metazoa; phylum Arthropoda; class Insecta; order Lepidoptera; family Noctuidae; genus Agrotis; species Agrotis puta. Next base: position 7,047,760 of record OW964168.2, read on the forward strand.
TTAAAATTAAACAGTGGTAAACGACCTGGCGTGATGAGTGCTATTTACAATATGCCTATACATTATCACGCAGCGATTCTGTGTTTCTTTTTAATTATATACAATCTCATATATCAATACGTAAAACAAAACTGTCATGGTAGTAAAAAAACAAATTGATATAAATTCGAAAAAAATGCATACGAAACTAGTCATTGAGTTCAGAGACAGTTTGTTTCTATATTTTACCAATTTGATAAGTTGTAAATAGTCACAGGTAAAGCCTTCCTTGCGTATTTTGTATAACAATAATACCTACTTTATGATTAACAATTTGGTGCTTTTCACTACCTACTTATTTTATAAATTGCTGGCAGTATTGTGATATTTCACATTTAAATAAGGCTTTGTACACAGCTTCCGGAATGTTGCAGTAAACTGTTACTAACATTAACAGTAGTCCTTAATCTTTGAAAAACCAACAAAGAGTTACTAATCAGAGAAAATATTAGACGATTGAATTGAATATAATTTGATTGGTGCACCAACATACAAGATAATTAGAATAATGTAATGAATGTGTACTCATATAAGTTGATACGAAATTGTAATGTTATATTATTATTATCATGCATTAGATTGTTTAATTACCTTTTTACCCTGCTATTTGTAACAATATAAAGTAGATGAATAAAATTTTTGCGACCTTATATATTTACAGTTGGTAATAATCTTAATTCTAAGAACTATTTATTTAGACTTACTTTATTGCAATTAGCATAACACATAAACAATTATGTGGGCTTAAATAAAGTATTTTATTTTATGAAAGTGTTTTATTTCTTCCCCATGCACTTATTTAAGATACATCAACGCTGTAAACAATGCAGGTAAACGATGTCAAATATGGAGATAACAGTAGTTAATTATAGGTAGCATAACCATATCATCATCATCATTTGCCTAACAGAAGACTAGGCAACTATGTTGGGGTCGGTAGATGGCAGTAGGATTAAACAGGTTTCTAATATAAATTCAGGATATCTAGTGCAACTAATATTATGAAAGCGAAAATTTGTGAGGATGGATGGATGAAAGGAAGTTTTTATTCTATCACACAGTCTATGAACAGATTGGAAAGAAAATTTGCTACACAGGTAGTTTATGGCCCGGATAACACATAGGATACATTTTATCCCAGTATTACGTGTAAATGATTTCTGATTTCTACGTTTCCGTGGGATAAATTTCGAGTAACATGCGGGCGAAGTCGCTGGCAACAGCTAGTAGTCATATAAATTCAGCAGACTAGATAGCAGACTGCAGATTCGAAACATAGTGAGTAATCATAATATAGTATATTATTTGTTACAACTACATATAAAGGCTTCATAGTGTTCCAGGCGACGCGGCGCGGAGGGCTCAACTACGGTTTTCAAATTAAAGTTATACCATTCATCCCGAGACTCACATTTATGCATATATTATAAAATGGTAATTTAAACCCAAGCTATATTTTGGGACGAGTTCATTTTTTTACCTACCTATACTTCATTGGCATATCAAATCAGAATATATAATTAAGTGAATATTTTATAGAAAGTTCAAAATAACAAACAAAAAAAAGTACAACAGAACTGGGTTGGTACGCACCAATACAACTTATATCGTGCGTACGAATACCAGGTTTACAGCAACAAATATATAAGTACCTATTTAAACAAAAGGGACCTAAGGGTTGCTCCTTGTGGTACCCCACAGGTAATACTCGCAGTAAAAGTGGAGCATCCTTCGATAGCGACTTTGATTTGTGTATTTAAACCTACAAAGAGATCATTAGTTAATCACAATAAGTTCATGTGAATGACATTCATTGTTAGCTCAAACTATCGAAACCTACTTCTTTACACAAATTTAAAAACTTTCAGTATTTTGCCAAAAATTGTTGGTGTATTTTTTACCAACTATGGCGACGCCAAAAGCAAGGGTAATGATTTTCGCAGTCTAGTATGAATGTTTGTATAATCCACGGTAGTAGCGCCTAAACTACTGAATTAATTTTAATGAATGAGGTGTCAGTAGATTCGTATAATAATGGCCCGGGTAATATAAATTTTATCAAAAATTTATATGGCGAAATTTAAACCTTAGATTGTAACTTCACATGTTTTGGTAGGTATTAAATTAAAGGTTTTAGCGAGAAAATTACAAACATGTGTATATCACATTGTTAATGTGAACAGAAAAGCATTTTAGTGATTAATTATCTACATAGTTTCCAAACGAGGTTTCAAGCACTTTTTTTTAAAGTAACACAAGATTACCAAAAATTTCAGCATTGTTATTCTGATATCTAAGCTATATTACGGTAAAGTTTAATTTTAGTTTTAGTTTAGATTTTGACAGAAAAAGTAACGAACATTCATTAATTTCGACGGCACAGTTGGCGCAGTGGCTGAGCGATCAGACTGCTGTGCTTTAATACTTTTTTCAATAAGAAATCACGGCCGAGGCTCACAAGGCTGTCTTAATTGAGAAGTGTTGTAAAAGCACCTACGACACAGGAGAAATTCCTAGTGTTTTTTTAATTTTTATTTTATCGTGGTAAAATCATCAAATGAGTCCTCACACCCAGGGTGGACGGGAGGGACTGTCAGACTCGTACTGACTACCAGGGACACAGTTACCTGATGAGACAGTCACTCGACCCCGGCAGGCCCTCTAAGGGGCCGTTAGATAGCTGACAGCTCTTTGAGACGCGCGTGGAACACGACGCGCCGTCGACCCGGGTATGGTCCATGAACGGACGGCAAGTCACCCATTACAGCCCGCACGCGATATTCCCGGCCACCGTAGGCGCCTCCTACGGTGGCCGGGAATCGCCTCGCAACGTCCGTTGCCGTGGGCGTCTCCCGCGGCGGCTGGGTCGGGAGGTGACCCTGTCCTTTCCCTCACGCGTCCTGCCTCCTCCTTCGGTAGCATGACTGCTTCGCAGAAGGAGGCGACCGCTTCCCATTCCGACTTGCCCCACAGCATGGCTTCGACCAATACAGAAATTCCTAGTGTGAGGCAAAAAATTAACTAACTCTCACAGACTTGACAGATGTGCAAGTCACTGGACAAGGAGAAAAAAAATAGCAACCTAAAAACCACCTGTAAAACTATGATCAAGATACATACTTACATTTACCTGTAATTGAGAGTAGGATAAAGTAGGTATAGTCAAACAAAGCATTTACTGCTCATTTTCACTTCAAAATTGAATAGCCAATGAAGTTGCTGGAAATGCACAAAGTGAATAATGAGGAATATTGCTTAACATGTTAAGCGCCACGGGGGACAACATGTGGGCCTCACTTGAGTAGTCGAAAGGGCGAGGCGGCGTTTACTGTGTTAAAGTGGCCATTTTAGACCTGGTGTCTTGCCACAAGAAATCATAAAAGGATTATTTGAGATTTTACTGTTTTAGTGTCTGTGAATAAGAAATTAATAATGTTTGTTTCTTTGAAACTCATTTTTTATTCTAAATAAAACATGTTATGAGATAATATCTACTCATATTAATTACAACCTTACTCAACTAGCATGTTATGACAATACATCAATACAACTATGTCCAATTAAATAAAGAAACAGGATTTTGTAGGTACCAAAAATAAAATAAATAATAAACTTTAATTACTAAGTATTCTTCAACTAAAAGCATATTAAGAGGCCATCTATAAACTATTTCTCACTAATTTCATATTTTTACCTCTACAGGGTAACTAGTAATTCTATGTATTTCCAATAGGAGCTGATAGAGGAGTCAAAATGCAATAATTTGAACCAAATTGAAACATGTTTGGCTGAAATTGAGCAGTTTTCAAGACTTGAATTTTTGATGTGCACTCAAATTCAATTCAAATACAAATAAAATTAAAACTACACATTTAATGGAAATATTGAAAATATTTTAAAATCCAAATATCTCTAACCGCCTTATTACAAAAAGGGGTTTAACTAAAAACCCAGGTTTAATCTTGTAAAACTACGGTTTAAACAAAGATTATTACAAATCGTGGTTTTGCGATAAACCATGGTCTAACAGTAGTAGCTGTCAAAGGTATGTCAAAGTTTCTCATAGCAAATTTTTCATTGTGTTGTAGTTTTTGTATTATTTTCACCCAAAATGGATTGAAACAAGGTAGATTTAATTGTTATTACTCATTGTGGACTTAATTGTATAGACAATCGTTCAAATGGCGGTACTAAAGTCGACGTTTTATCTTAGTTTTGTAATACGGACAAATTTAAACCATGGCTCTGCAGATAAGCCTGGACTTGATAGACCAGGTTTAAACCAAGGTTTATTTAGTTTTTGTAATAAGGCCGTTTAAGTTTTCAATTTTGGCAGCACATAATTATGGGGGGTTCAAATGATTGCATTCTAATTCTTATATCTTATCTATGGCCTCTTAACATATACATTGAATTTCAAGTTACCTTGTATGTGGTTGCTTCAGTAGGTATTTAATAAACGCTTTAGATGCAGACATGAGACATGAGACATCTCAAAGGTAGCTGCTCCTCTGTCCTCCCCCCACTTAATGTGTGTCATCATTTATGAATGGCTCCTAATCAAATTCATCTCATAAATGTGTGCTTCTCATACATCATTTCTTTCTTACTTAAAATATTATTTAAATACCTATTTGAGCTTCATAAATATAACATCAATTGTGTTCTTGTTCTACAGATTCATCCTTTTTGACAAAAACATCTTCATTTTCACTGCCAAATAAAAATGTTTTGATCCTGAAATTAAATGATTTGTGTTACGTAGATATCCTAACAAAACAATAGAAATAAAGCACACACATTTTCAAACAGTATTATTTCTACAGTACATTCATTGAGGGTCAGATTGCAGCTTCCATCTCAACTGTCTTTAACTGGTGGATGAGAAAATGATTGATTTTATTAGCTAACATTGGAAATTCGAGAGGTTAATAAACGCTCAGAGAGCCATAATTCATCAAACCGTAACAAGATTTAAATTCAAACATCTTAGACCTAAAAATCTATGAACTTGTCCATGTATGGGAGAGAAGTGTTGATATTACGAAATAATTAAACGATTACCTCTTCCATTCAATTCCTAATCCAATAAAAGTGAATGTTAGGAAACCATGCCATAATGTGGTTACCGCGGGTATAGGTTGTCTTTTATGTCCAAAATTTTTAAACGTTCTTCGACTACATATAGCTGTCGTTTTAAAATTACGCAACATCTCTCTTTGAAGTAATAAGCAAGAGTTTCATTAACGTATTTTTGTAAACAAATTGACATGACATAATAGAGACAGAATAAAGAGTTAATAGAAACTAACGATAACGACCTGCAGAAGCAGAAATTGTCAAGACGGCAGTGGCAGTGGATGACACTTGACAGTTGACAGTTGACACTGTTGCCGTTGACACTAGTGTCGCTCTTAACTGCCTAACTGTATTAAGAAGCTCCTTGATCTGCAAACAGTCTATGGACACACTGGACGCGGCGCTAGTGTCCTAGTGTCTATTTCTAAAAAACGTTACTGAGCGGGCCAGCCATATAATGATGTTCTAGCTTGGCAAAAAGAGAGTAGAAAATCCGGGGGTCCCTTTTTAGACTTTTTTGCGAAGCTGTACATGTTTCTCTAGTTTTAGTGAGCCTTAAGAGGCCTCTTACAGTCCACTAGCGCCGCCAATCGAAAAAATGTCATAACTCGTAAATGCAATCAAAAATACATTTTTTTTATTTGTAACATATACGGCCGTTTTTGTTACAAATGCACGATTTAGCTAAACAGCTATATTTCAAGTGTTGACAATGTGTTATAAAATTACGTTATTGCATTTTCTACAATAATTACAGACCACATTTTGTATTTTTGATTCTATTTACGAGTTATGACATTTTTTCGATTGGCAGCGCTAGTGGACTGTAAGAGGCCTCTTAACTTGTTACAATGATGCGATCGATGGGGTTAATATTTGGTGCACACGTGCACACAAAATATGGGAATCCGTTTTTTTGACATGGCTTGTCAATAATTGGTAGTTTATAAGTTTACCAAATTTACCAATGGACCTCCCATTGGTAAATTTGGTAAACTCACGCGAAGCTCGGCTCAGATGGCGCTACCAGCAGTACCAGCGCAAGATGCTATTTACTGTATGATTAACTTGACATCTACATAATGCGTGGGAATTAGATTGGGCATACAGTACACATGGCGCATAGACAGCGGCAGGCGGCGGACTGGCGCAACGCGCGCGCATTGGCAACGCTCGTGTCTCCCGTGTTGGAAAGAGACCGCGATATCCTTTATAGGATCTTGGCGGAACGCGAACGCGTGACGCCCTTATTGGCCGAGTATTGGGCCTTTGGGTTGCTATAAAGGTAAATTGAACTTAACGCACTGCTCGGCACTCAAAATCATATTTCAGCGTGTTTTAACACCAATTAAAAAAACCTTCGTGTGAATGGGGGCTATGGGTGTGTTTTTGTATAATACAAACATAATAAAATAGCTTACGTAGTAACCTGAGAACCTTACTTAATTAGAGCGAGGTGTTTAATTTCTGGTCTACTGTTACATTCTGTATCCTCCTGAATATTTTTAACTCAGTAATAAGTTACAGGAAATATGAACGGCTAAATGGATTTTGATGCAATTTGGTTACCAGATACTTTTATGACCTGGATATGTGTATATACCTGTACATGGGATAGTTCTTTTTCCTGTAAATTGTTCCCGTGGGACAGTTGCCGAACATAACGCGAGCAATAACGCGTTTATAAGTTGATATAATACATAAAACTCTAGCAAAAGTTCTTCTAATTTGCATGTTTGGACAAAATGACCTATCATATTCGAGGCAAAGAGTGAGCGTTTTTTTTTATTTGTAACTAGTAGTGTAGTAAGTTACATACGTTGAAAAAGTCTAAAGCGGTCAACTTTCAAATTTTTTTGCACGCGAGCGTTTAAATATCTGCAACATGATACAGTACAATGAAATCTATACTAATATTATAAAGAGGAAACCTTTGTATTTTTGTATGTTTGTATTGAATAGGCTCAAAAACTACTGGACCGATTTCAAAATTTCTTTTACCATTACTTAGAGGGATTCTTCCGAATCCGTATAGGCTATATTTTATCCCGGTTTTTTTTTTCAGAGAGCATAAAAAATAAATGTCCACCCGTGCGAAGCCGGGGCCGGTCGCTAGTAACTACTAAAGAGGAAAAATCGGACAAAAACTACAAGAAAACATAAAAAGAAATAAGTGCTGTGCATTATTGGCCACGTTTGGCGACTGAAGCTCTAAGCAGTATGACTGAAAAATCAAAGACTGAAAAGGGCAATAAGATTAGATTTGCTTGTTTTTTCATCAAACAAAACCTCGTATCACATTCATAATAAATAATCTTTGGATTTATTCTTGTGCTACACTACTATGTACATGACGATAATTGGTACAAGAATGTCAATAACTGGTCATGAAGGTATAGAGACTGGTAAAATATATCAGATAACTACTTAGTTAGTCTTTAATGGTTAATGATAATGGCGCAATGGCTGAGCTGAGAATTAGGCTGCTGCGCTGCGTGTCGCGGGTTCGATTCCCGCTCGGAGCAAATATTTGTATGATCTACAAGTAGTTGTTTCGGGTTTGGGCGTTTGTGTATGTGAGTTTATGTTTGTAAACGCACCCACGATACAGGAGAAATTCCTAGGGGGGCATAGTTTTATAAAACACTTGCAACACGTTCATTATTTTACGAGAAGCACGCTGCACATAGGGTCAATAATTGGGTGTTTTGCCCTATATTTTGCACACTATACGGGAAATGCATCCTCATGTTCAGTACTGGAAGTAAGGCCGGCGCCGACCTTTTTTTAGAACTCTCTCAGTCCCATATAGGAGGGACTGTTAGACTTGTACTGACTAAAATCCACGGCGTCCTTCATTAGTCCTTTACGTTCCGGGGTCACGGTAGCTCGTTGGTCTCGCAACTTCGGACCGGCGGCGACCTGCGTCTATATTATTATGTGCGACCGCGAAAAATAATATAAATATAATACCTGTATGTATCAGCGCCCTCATGTAATTTAGGAATAATGTTTTGAATAAAACTCAAATTAATTATGACTCCAACTTTGTAATAAAAGGCGGGCTTATAGAACTATTACAAACAAACGAGTATTTAAAAAATACAATATTGTATCTCTTAAATACCTATTATATCATTACAAACTAATGTTTTACACCTAAATATTTTAATTATATCCTTACATGAACCTATGTACACATTTAATTACGTAAAATACAAGCTTATTTACATCAATGCTTAAAAAAATATTCAGAATCATCTCAAGTTGTTAGTGGTCAACAATCTTATAAAATCAAATCTTGGCCCCAAGAAACAGTTAACTAAAAAATCATTAAACAACTTGATAATAATCGTGGGGGAAAATAAATCAGGAACAACACAAGTACAACTTGAGTCAACTTAGAAATTGAAAATTAACTATGACTGTAAATTATTTAAACTCCTAAATCAATTGTATGATGTCGATAAATATTATGTCATTGTACAATCATACCTTGGTTACATTAGGAAACATTTCACAAAAAAAAAATGAACATGTCCATTGGTTCACTGGAGCCTTTTCACTCATGCACTACATTTACAAATACAAACAAATATACCAATGTAATCAAACATACATCTATTAAAGTGAATTCAATCGATTTGTATAAAAAACCAATTATTTTAACTTAGTGTATAAGTTTGAAAACTCATCTGCGTCTACATAAAATAATACAGTTTGCATATAGATCGGAATAAAATAGACTCCTTAACGAACAAAGGGGGGCTGGAATGCGAAGCAGCCTGAGGACTTATCATCAGTAAGACTACATTATATTTTGAAGATTAGAAATTGCCAGTTTTCAAACACTAATCGTCGAATTTTATGGAGTGGACACCTGTATCGATCGCGCCGCCGCGATATGAGCCCCTTTTTTTCTTGGTCTTCTCATGCTTAAATGACTTGCCACGTGTGTGTTTCAAGTCTTGATTAGCACGCTCACCCCATGACCCGCGTGATCCACTCTATAACATAAAATAAACCTACATTAGTACTTGTCAGAATAGCAATAATACACTGTAAGAGTTAAACAGGTGGAATTAATAATAAAAACCGGCTAAGTGCGAGGTGATAGACAGCAGAGTCTTAGTAATAAGGGAAAGTTTTATCTTTTGGCTATGAAACCCTAAGAAAGTACATTATTTAGTCTCACCTATTTAATCAAATACTATTTTCTTGTTTTGAGAATCACCACCCTCAAAACTTTTCCTATCATTGAAACCTCCTTTGTTGAACCCTCCCCTGTCGCCACCCCAGGAGTGACGGTCTCCGCGGCCACCACGACCCCCTCGTCCTCCGCGATCTCCGCCACGACCTCCCCTGTCAAACCCACCGCGACCTCCCCTGTCGAACCCACCGCGACCTCCCCTGTCAAAGCCCCCGCGACCACCCCTGTCATAACCACCGCGGCCGCCACGTCCGCCTCTGTCATTGAATCCTCCGCGGCCTCCACGATCTCCTCCTCGGCCTCTGAATCCACCTCTACCCCTATCATTGAAACCACGTCCTCCACGATTGAATCCACCACGTCCACGCTGGTTCCAACCTCCAGATTGGTTGCCTTCAGTTTCTTCCTCGTCGTTTTCTTCGCCTTCTTGGCTTTCACCTTCCTGATTGATAGAGAAGCACTATATTATAACCAAGACAACCCTATGTGATGCTGATGAACAAGTAATTCCAGAAAAGTAAATGCCCAAAATGTTATAGCAAGCCACTGGCAATGAAGCCATGGGCGAAATTTTCCAAGTTAGGCATAACATGGAGTTGCCTTGGCTTCTCAAACTTTGGGGCATTTACCTTGGCGTCGAATGAGTTATCCTTAAGTCTAGGATCCACTTCTATAGGTTTTGATGCTACTCGTCGGAAGGGGGCTGGCTTACCCGAACCATTCTCTTTTTCTTTGGGAGTTGACACACTAACTGTACCCTAAAATGTATTTCAGTGTTAAATAGATAAGTAACATAGAGATGATATTTGAAAACATATTTGTTGTCCTGTTTAATTCAAACTTTGACTGATAGATTGATTAGATTTGTGGCATTAAGTCAATCTATAATGTAATGTATTAATAAAATAATGAAAGCGGAAGGTTTGCACTGCAAGGATACAATATGAGAACACTGGACTAACACAGTGTACTCTAATATAACATATTATTTTGATTTTAACCATCATGAAGATGAATAATCATGATTTTTGTATAATAAGTTTTTACTCTGCACTGGGCCAATAAGTCTCTGGTATTATCATAATATGATGATAATAGCAACCTCTTTGCCCCAGTTGCTAGTTTAAAACTGAGATCCTGAGTGATCAATTGCTGATCTCAATATTTACCTTTACAAAATTACTGTAGGGTTTCTTAGCAGGTGCACCTGAATCTCCTCCTGAAGCTTTCCTCTTTTTCCCTGGAGTAAATCCATTTTCAGCCTAGAACAGTTTAATAGAATATTGACAATATGTTTGAATATTATACATTATGATTTGATTGTGTAGTGTTTTAAGCAAAATTACTTTAGGGAGAGACAATGTTTTCAAGACATTTACCTGTTCAGTTAATTCATTCTTTGCCACTTTAGCAGGTGGGGCATCTTCATCACTATCATCACTGTCATCAGAAGACTCTGCTTTCTTAGCTGCAGGTTTTTGCACAGGCTTCTGTTTTGGTTTGTCATCATCACTTGAATTGTCATCTGAGGACTCTTGTTTCTTTGCAGGACCTTTAGGTTTAGCTGCACTAACAGGTGTCTTGGGAGCAGGCTTGGATGGCTCGTCATCACTGTCATCACTATCATCTGAAGATGATGCCTTCTTAACTGGTGCCTTTGCTGGAGCTTTAGCTGGCGTCTTCTGAACTGTTTTGGGCTTTTCATCTTCACTACTATCATCACTATCAGATGAGGATTCTTTTTTAGCTGTAGCTTTAATAGCTGGTTTCACAGGTGTAGGTGTAGGTTTTTGTAGGGCCTTCTGTGGTACTTTTTGATCCTCATCTGTCTCACTGTCTTCTGAGGATTCCTGTTTTTTAGCTGGTGCTGCTTTAGCCTTAGCAGGGGTAGCTTGTGGTTTTGCTGCCTTGGTCTGAGGTTTTGAATCTTCATCGCTGCTGTCATCAGAGTCATCTGATGATGATTCTTGCTTTTTAGGTGGTGCAGCCTTAGCAACAGGCTTGGCTGGAGCTTTGGCTGGGGTGGCTTTTGGTGTTGGTTTACTGGGCACCTTGGGTTTTTCATCTTCACTATCATCACTGTCATCAGAAGATGATTCTTGTTTCTTAGCTGGTGCTGGCTTGACTGGAGTCTTGGCAGGTGTAGGTGCAGCTTTCTTTGGAGCAGGTGCTTCATCCTCACTGCTGTCATCTGATGAAGATTCTTGTTTCTTGGCAGGTGTAACTTTAGCTTGAGGCTTAGGTGCAGCTTTTGTGGCAGCCTTTGGTTTTTCATCTTCACTGCTATCATCACTATCTGAAGATTCTGGCTTCTGCTTAGGAGCTGCTTTTGGAAGTGGTGCCTTTGCTGGAGTCTTTTGCTGTGGTTTGGGTTTTTCATCTTCACTGCTATCGTCATCAGATGATTCTTGTTTCTTAACAATTTTGGGTGCTGCTACATTGGGTTTCACAGGTTGTTTTTTGGGTTTTGATGTGGCATTGTCTTCACTGCTGTCGCTATCATCTGATGATTCTGTCTTTTTTGCTGGAGTAGCTACTAGTTTGGGCTTGACCTAAAAATTTACATCTTTATTTTAATTTGATCTTAATCAATTTCGTTTTTAAATGAATAATAAATTGGGATTCAGAGGTAGTGACGAATAGGTTAGTGTAAAATCATAGTTTTTCATTCACAAGGTCTCATCATTATAAGTCTTGAAGTAGTAAAGCAAAAAAATAATTTAATTTTGAAATTTACTTGTGTTTTTGGTTTCTCATCCTCGGAGCTATCATCTGAAGAGTCTTGTGCTTTTTTAGCAGCTGCGGCCTTGCCATTAACTTGCGGTTTACTCACAACTGCTGGTTTTTGTGGCTTCTCATCTTCACTGGAGTCATCATCGGAACTGCTAAGAGGATTGTTAATTATAGATAACAATCTGTATAAAATGTTGTGACAAATTATGCATCATATGGACCCTGGAATGTGAAGGGGTCTGAAGTACCATCTTTGTATTTAAGTCAGTACAAGTCTGACAGTAACTACCATCCTGCCCTGGGTGGGAGGACTAATTTAATGTTTTACCAGAATAAAAAAAAAAAAAAAAATGCAGCATGATTTTCAAACCCATAAATTGTTCAGGTTTATATAGTAAACTCCAATGAAATTTAAATACCTGTGCCAGTTGCGTTGATTATGAATTTTTTGATGCTTATAAGTTGAATAATAAAATAACCTTTAAAAGGAATCTTAGTGTGATCATAACCTTAAAAAATATGGTAGTTACCTTTGAGCTGCTGGTTTCTGTGGCTTCTTGACTTTATTATATTCTTGTATTATTTCAGTAAGTGTAGGCAGGCCCTTGCCGCGAGGTTTCTAAAATATTAAAAAAAAAAAAATGAATTTCATTGAAATCAAGTCTGAGTAGGTGTGAATATCCTGGATTGAATATTGGAATAAACACATGGTATAACTTTTATTTTATCGCAGAATCAGAAGGAAAGAGTTTCTATATCAGTCAAAATATCAAAATACTACCACGAAACCAAAGAGGCTGAATCACAAAATGTCGTGTCGCTTTGTAATAAAAATGTCGGTCGACATGTGGCGATTTAGCTTCCAAAAAATAATCAAGAAAGTTTATTATGATTGCCAATTGAATCTATCATTACCACAAATGCTAGGAAAAACATTATAGCAAGGTCTTTGAACACGTGTGGTGGCCGGCCACACGTGGTTTTTTAGGTGATGATCGATGATGGAACTTACCACATTAGTTTTCTTCAAAAATGTTTGAGCTAGCGACTTATCTATGTTTTGTAAAAATTGGTGAACAATAGAATTAGCTTCAGTTTGCACTTCTGCGGGGACACCCATTTTTGCAATTTTAATGATTCTAGTAGCACGGCAACGCAACGCCGCCGTTTGTCACAGTCCGCAAACACAGATTAAATAAAATTAGAATAGCCGGCAAACAAAAATGCTCAGAACGGTGTTACCATAAAAAAACATGCTATCGCATTCGATAGCATATTTTCCATAGACAGCAATCAGTGAGAGTCCATTCGCACGAGCGCTTTTGGGTGTTAAAAAAGCTCTGAGTTGGTAAGAAAAGATAAATTGAACTTAAATGTCACCGCTCCGAATTTAAAATCAAAAACATTCGAAAAAAGCGCCGCGCTTTAAAAACACTTTTTATGGACGTTGAAAAAACGTTCGAAATCGAACAAATGCATTCCCATGTATCTGTTCACACGTCAACGCTTTTAAAACGCATCGCTTTTTTTCGAACTGTATTTGATTTTTCATTACTCATACTCTGAAAGTAGGTCGTTACATGCCTGATGAGCGATTTTAAATTATCCATTGCAGTCCTAGGGAAAATCCAAGGAGTTTAAAATATAGGATGCGCGTACTTCTTACTAGAAAAACGATCCCTAATCGGTGACATTGAAATGAATGCAGGCACCAACAAAGCATTCTGTTTCTTTCTAATAGTGTGTCCACGAAACAGTATTTTGAGGATCTTTTTTTCCCTATCTGTCTACATTTTTAAATATTTTTACAAAAAAGATATTAAAATATAAAAAATAGTGGCCCACTAGCATCGGGAACAGGGCCCAAGGTGCCGGTGGTTAGGGCTCTAGAGAGAGCAACCTGCTCACAATGCGCGCCGTGTCCAAGTGAACTGCTTTCTGCATCAAGCCCTTGAGCCAGCTGCACAATGAGAGCCTCTTAAGGTGTTGGTCGAGGCTCTTCGCAATTAGTCTATTGACCGAAACGACATCTCCCGAGCTAAATCTGATAAAGATACTTGATTTTTTTATCATTTTCAGCTTTCACAAGATTTTCGTCAGTCCCTCATGACGAAAATCTCGTGAAAGCTGATATCAACAAGCATTGCACGGTGTTCTCGGCGATCTACCACCACAATATTAGGCTTATGGGCTACAATATTCCTGTCAGTGATGATAGATTGATCCCAATACAATATGGCATGACTATTTTCAAGAACTGGGTCGGGCACGTACCTGTAGTATGGTACTTCTGAATACACAAGGTAATATTATTATTATTATAGTGTTACAGAAAGTACTTATAGTATTACGAAATGCGTATTTTTTTCTTTAAATGTGGGCAGACAATGTTTTAAACTCCGTTTTTTGTTGACCGATTTCAAAAAAAGGAAGAGTTTCTCAATTAGTAGAGCTATCCATAGATATCCCACAGGTATTTCTACGGGCAAAATCCTCTCCCAAACCCAAAATTTATTGTTTTTTGAAGTGAAAACTTCTTTAGCGGCGTTGAGCACTTTTCTGTAATGGGTATAAAATCTTAAACTCGCGTCAGGACACGTGACCCTGACCGAAAAAGCGTAGGACGGCGCAGGGCGCTTGCGTGAATGTTCGTGTGACTTTATTACTTTTAAAGAAGTTTGTATGCTGGATACATTCGTTGCTAGGTAACATTGTTTATAAAAGATGTACGTCACATTGGAAAATTATTGAAATAAAAAGTCAACCTTTTTTGCGAGTTTTACTAAAATCTGTTCACAAGATATTTCCAACAATTACTATTCAAGTTTTCACTTCTGCCGGCACTCCCAGAGTGCAACCCGTCGTTTTTTTTTTCTATTTTTGTTTGAAAATCTTAATGCGTTTTACAGAATACCTCTACTTACCAAGTTTCAACAGTATGCATCTAAAAAAAACCTTAAACTGAATAACTATTTAAATGTTGGTAATGTTTTTATTTTGTGTAATTATTTATCAATGCCAGAAGGAGAAAAACCGCATTGTTGGGTGCCTCTCTTTCTAAAAAAATAAGGCACAGTTTTAATGTTACAAGCCCTCGCTCCCTATATTTTAAACTCTTTGCATACGATGTACTTTGATGTAGTGTTGCCATAAAATCATCAAATGAGTCCTCGACTTGTACAGCTTGGCAAAAAAGTCTAGAAAAGGAACTAATTTTTTTGTTTGCTGGCAACATTTAAAAAGTTATGTCCTTTGATGTAAACAAAGTTCGCGAGTTTGCATAATTTCTAATTGTTTCACAAAATTAAAAGAAAACGTGATAAAAAATGAATGAAACCATCCGAAGTGCTGGTAGAGAGATTATTTACAAGATTTAAAGGCGTTGTTTGGCAGAAAAAGAGGCCAAAACCATACTTACCGATCTCAACGATGTTTACCAAAGAACCGCTGATATTACAGGTATATACTTGTTTGTTTTGTTACTTTTAGGATGAATCAAGTGTTAATTAATGAACCCCATTCTGTTTTGAATAGCTTGCATATGAAATAAGAGGAATGTTGAAAAATAATCATCGAGTACATAGGTTATGTTTACATTTCGTCTGACATTACTTTGGTATAGCGCGCTAGTGAAATGTTGATACGTGAGTGTCGTACTTTGCAATATGTTAATTTAAATTCGATTTCTACATAACTTTGCTGTTGAATGTGATTATAAGGTGACAACTATGTTTAGTACATCATAAAAGTTAGAAATGTACCAAAAAAATATTTATTATTTATGATATATGTTTTACTAACAATATTTTTTTTTTAATTGGCCAACAGGTGAATCCGTAAGTTACATAAAAAGCTTTTATAGGAGACTAGCTCTTTCTGATATTAAAAAAATGGCGTATTATTTTATTGGTTAAGTGAGAGTTTAAAAACACAACAAAACACAGGATTGCTTACATCAAATATAATTATTTTTAGGCAGTATCATGAGAAGAATTTCTTATCCAATTAAATGATGTACTACTTACTGATTACAGTAAGTACTTAGTTGTTAAAAAAAAATAGTAATTAAAGTATCAAGACGATAGGTTGATACTCTATTCGTTCACAGCGAGTTGCCACATGAACAGCACAGTGGCGACCTCCAGATTTTCTACTCTTTTTTGCCAAGCTGTACTGACTAAAATCCACGATGTCCTTCAATAGCCCTTTACGTACCGGGGTTACGGTAATTTGTGAGGCCCGCGACCCCGGCAGGCTCTGGCCCTCTACAGGCCCCGTCACTATGCTGACACTCCTTGAGGCGTGCGTGGAACACAACGCGCCGTCGCACGGTGGGCTGAAATCAAGCTTTAATGGACTTAGGGATTCACGAAAATTGATGAGCAATTTAAAAAAAAATAAAGACGGCTTGGTGATCTACCACTAAATATAAGAAATTTTTGTTCTGCGATTTTTGTATATACCTAATATTTTAAAAGTTATAACGATTTGAATTTATTTTTGTATGGAGAAATTTGATTTTATATGAATAACTTTTAATTCTCAAGAGTTCTCAAATAACCGCTTTCGGTATTCGATTGTGCTATTTTTTAGGCAAATTATCCGATATATCACTTGCTTCGATTTTCTTCGATTTTGGAGAAAATTGTTTTTCATTCCCTTTTCCACACCACCCTTGAGGTAGAGAACTAAGCGCGTTTTTTTTTATCAGTGGTGTCCCCAGGAGGCCTAATCCACTCATACGCATACTCACAAACTCACTCACAAACACACGCACTCACAAAATTATCACTTAGACAATTTCATCAGATTCAGATTCGTTCTCTAAATGTTCCACATTAACAAATTCTATATTTTCCCGCTCATCATCTTCAAATGTTGGAGATAAAAGAAGCATGGCTTTCGCTTCTTCTGAAAATGGTTTGTGTTTCCGTATCATTTTATGACGTTTTGATGATATATAAGGGTCTGAACTAATTATTAAATTATTTAAAATATCCTCATTATTAGCTCTTCTGCAGAATTTCCTTGAATGGTGTTGGCGATATCGCCTAAAGTCTTTATTTCTAGATTCAGCCGCTTCTTCCGATAACTTTCCAATCGGAATTAATCCCAAGTTTTCAATGATAGCTGCTCCATGAACGAGAACTTTATGCACACTGGAGGGCATGTGATACCACTCATATAAATCTACGTATAATTTTATGGTGGCTTCCGTATATTCTTTAAATTTCACTGTGTCAATTTTATGACCTGAAGATATTGTTTCTAAAATGATTGAAAACCGTTTTATTAAGTTTTCATCGACACCAGTAATTGCAGCAGCAATCTCTGTATTTGAAAAAAATCTTCGAGCGGTATTCCCGTCATTAGTACTTCCATGTCCTTGCTTTACAACATCTATTAAAAGGCCTGTTTGATTTTTAAAAGCTTCCTGAATGTTTTTTTTTCTTTTTTCCATCAAAACTTTGTTTTCACCTTTTGCAACCCATGTTTTGAAATCCAGTCTATAGGCTATGTGAAGAATGCATTCCATAAAACGTATCCATATATGAAGCGATGATAAACCATATTTGTACAAGTCGGTATCAATGTTTTTAGTCAATAACAAAGACAAGTTATTCATTTCTGTAGGAACAGCTTTACATATGTCACATCGTTGAGCTGAAGTTTCAGAGAGGATTGATGTTGCTTTACCATCTATCATAGTAAGCAATAATGAATGTGAGACTTTTATTTCTCCAATTTCTGTTTCCTTCAATTCATTTATCTCCGTTTCAATTTCGGTTTTCTCTCTTAAAATCGTTGATTTATTCTCTTTTTCAAACTTGAAAAATATTGGACGACACCAATATGCAGAATTTGGTGAGTCGTTTTCCCAGATAATTTGTTCCTCGGAAATAATTTTTATTGGTACTAAACTACCCATAAAAATACTTGAATCATCTATCGAAGCACTGTCCACTTTGTCATCCGTTGTCATTTTTTGCTTATAGTTTGCTTGATTCGAAGCACCATCCATTCCCCATTTGCTTATCATTGTCAACTCCTTAAAGTCTGTGCTATCAATATTGATTGCTTTGAATATCCTTTTGGCGGTTATATCTAATAGAGGCTGCAATTTTATTCTAGCAGTTGTATCTGTTAAGGTGATATCATCTTTTGGCGGGTAGCATTCTTGTTTTGCATTTTGCACCTTGTAGTAGGAAGGGAACATGTCGACATTTTTCTCTTTGATACTTTTTCTTAAAGTATTATATTGCCACTTTGTTAATTTAAGGGACAAAACAAGTCCCAAAGCTTCATCTGGAGTAAATTTAGGTTTTTCATTTTTACCTAAAAGACTATCTTTCGCTTTTTGCACATCCTGTGGATTTTTAAGTAGGTGTTCGAGGATTTCAGCTATTCCTTGATTACCATCCTCTCGTAATTTCATAATATATGCATGAGATATTTCCTCTGTAGTCATATTTGTATGAATATGTTCTGTACGTCTCTTTTTTTGCTTAGGTCCTAATTCACAAAATGGTTTTCTTGGACTTACGTTCGTTGACGTGGCAGTAGACACTTTTGCTGGAGATTCATGTTCACTTGATGTACTAGGAACAGAGTCTTGGTTTCTTTCAAATGCACTTACAATGAAATCAGGCCACTTTATTTCCGATGATAACCATTCACTATTATTGTTGCTGAACAATTCCTCTTTGCTATGAGCATTTTGCCATCTCCTTTGCAGATTATAGCAATATTTTGCACAAAACGCTTTTAGCGCTTTATCGTTTTCATCACTTAACACAGTGGGGACTAATCTAGATTTAATAGCACTATATAAAACACTATTATTTTTAAAACTTCCACTTTCCTTTAATAGCACAACAATATCAATATTTGACACCAAATCGAACATTTTTACGTAATAAATAGTATTAGTATTCCGAAAATGTGAGATAGGGTAGTGCGTTTATTACGATGTGTAACAACGTACTGAGGATGGTTGTTTTTCAAATGTAACCGTATAATTTTTTACCTGCTATTCATCATCCAATCACATAATGACACGTCATCATTTTGCTGCGCTCAATGGACGATGCGCTAATGAGAGTCACCGCACTATTGAGTATTGTTAAAAACAAATGACGTCATAAGGGTGGTGTGAGTATCGTGAAAAATAAATGACGTCATAAGGGTGGTGTAGAATGTTTACCAATAATTTGTTTTTTTGCTATATTTCTGTAATACAATATTAAAACATGTCATATTAAACCAAAAACCGATTAATATTTCATACAAAGTTTAGGGGTCTATAACTCGAAAAATACTAAGTATAAAAAAATTACATATAACAAAAAATATTTGTATTAGTACATAAAATTCAAAAATACTCATTTGAATCCTTAAGTCCCCACTTGACGATTCCAGCCCACCGTGCGTCGACCCGGGCATGGTCCATAGTCGGACAGCCAGTGCCCATTACTCGCCGCCCGCCCGGTGTTGCCCTACTTTGAATAATTTTAGTTGCCTCAAACATCGTTTTCATGATTTTCTAGACAGATTGTACCCTAGTGTGAATATATTTCTCATAAAGGCCTTGAAGCTATTTCAGAAATATTACAAAACAAAAAGAAAAGTGAGAATTTTACATGCTCTGTTCTGCTCTCAGTTCTGTGAACATAACGAAATATATATTTATGTGATGACAAGTAGTTGCACCGATAACTTTGGTTGACGATTTATTTTATGAATTTTGTTTCTACTTTATCTTATTAATTGCAGTGTGTATTGTAGGAAGGAATGAGGAATGTGAACAATCAGTTAACAACAACAGTGTACATACTAATTAAATAAGTACATAACGGACGTTACTTCGAAGATTGTGATTTGAGCTGACATGTTTTTAGATGTTTGCTTTGTCGATGTCCAATGTGATCGCGAAAAAATCTGTGAATGTTATGTAGCCTCAACTGAGTATTAAAAATATAGTATACCACAATGCCTGTTCAGCAAATCAATGTGAAGAACTCGTCAGATATTGAAAGTTGGGAATGGGGAGGTGGTTGTGGTCGAGAGGTGATACGGACGGGGTCAGGGAGCAGCCGTACATCATGTAGCAACTCCAGCGGAGATATTTGCCGCATATGTCACTGCGAGAGCGAACCTCACAACCCACTCCTGGCACCATGTTATTGTTCAGGTCAGTGGAAAAAAATATTTACAATGTACATGTACCTCACCAAGAAGTCTTACACGTAACGAAGATAAAGCAAATCATTCAGCTGTTGTCTGTTTACATAATATTATTTGAGAGAGTTAAATATATTTTAAGCCAAGAACAGAGCTAATTACTGTGAAGGGCATATGTTGAGATGTTAGAATAATAGAAAATCAATACCAGTATAATAAGTAAGATAAATAGTGTGTGATAGCACATAATTATCTCTAAAAGTAGCCAGTAACATAATATTTAATGTAAACATTCATTCATAAGTCATTATACCTATCAATTAAATAGACTTCTATATTTAGTTACTCCTCCATCTAAGCTAACTCAAGGTATGGTAACTAGAAAGGGCATGAATTACTTGTTTTACTTAAAATTTCAAATAATATAGTTAATACACTTGAGTAGTATGCAGTTTTCAATAAAAAATAGAATACAGTTAAAAATATTGTATCATAAAAAAACTCAAAGTAAATAGTCCATAATTTATAATTGCCTGTTATTTTGTATTTTGTTAACTTATAACATGAAAATCTAATTCTGATGCCTAGTTCTCCTATTAATGAATAATTTACTAGCCTTGATTGCATATGTTTGTAGACATCACAACTGTATAAATTATATTAAATAACAATAAATTATCCTCTTGTGACTAAGCTGATGAGCATAGAACTTGTTTATTTATTATAAATCTTATAATAAGTTTGTGTAGATGCATTTTTCAAAGTCTTCTCTAGCTAATAAATGCTACTGAAGTTAGTATTACAGTGTAATATCCTGCTGTATGAACTACAATAAGCATTATTTGTTATTTTTCTTCTTGTTACTACTTAAATTACTTCATACATTGTTAATGAATTATGAAAATTCTTAGAATTGTTTTAAAATTGTTAGATACTCAATATTATCTAATATTCAATGCATGAGGCAAGGTTAAAATGTACAATCAAATATTTAAAATATGTGTAGCCCAATGAAAGGAAACATTCTGGGTTTGGTCTTCATTACTTGAAGCTTGTGAGTCATACTCAGTGACAAATTGTGTTACTAACTAGTTACATTTATTTTAATGTTACTTGTATTATGTGTCATATTCATATATGTTGTACACATTCTTATTTTGTATTTCAACATAGTCAACAGACAGCATATTCAAAATGATCACCCAGTCAGTGGGTCTCAACCCAGATGATTATGTCAAATAATTAAATAAATATCATTAAAAAAGTCTCAGATAAGCTACAGACGCCAGCACATCAACCTACCTCAATCTGTCTAATTTCTTTAATAGATTATCAACCTTATCACAACAGTGAAAGGTTAATGTTCAAATGGTAAAATTTGACAGATTCGGGTAGGTTGACCTGCTGGCATCTGTACATAGGTTTTCTATGAGTCATTGTAACGTAAACAATAATTTAATATTTGTGAATCAGTATAGTTTTTAATGACTTCTTATACCTACAATTTGTTTTAAGTTACTGATAACATACTTTTATTATGATTGGTGTAAAACTGTAATTTGTTTATGTTTATGGGTCATTAAAGGTATTAAGTGCTCAATAATTATATCAGCTGTGACTAAAACTAGTATTGTTTAATCCACATATTCCAGTAAACAGACATACAATTTCATTTTGAGGATCAAGTGATGACACTACAATGAAAATGATGCACTTTGCATCATTTTCACAAAAAACATGAATGATTTGTAATTAACCTACATTAAGTGGCAGAAGTTATCTAAAATGTATTTTTGATATGAAAAGACAGAGTGGTATTGAAAATTGATACAGAAATTGTATTAGGCCGCATTGTTTGCTTATTAACTCAACTAACAATTTTTAAATCCTATAAATTTCTTAACCATGCGTTATGAATATGTATGGGATTTTAACAATAGTTATTTTAACTACTGATTAAACCTCTCGACCCTAGAGTCAGTTGTTTGAGCATATTTTAAATTAAAAATTTGTTAATTTCTAAACATGTTTAACAAATGCTTAATTTGTTAAAAATGTATGGGGTCTTAACAAATAATTTGTTTAACTACTGTCAGAAACTGGTATGGGCAAATTGTAAATTGTTGTAATTCATTCATGGAAGATATTTGTGTAATTATTTGTTCACAAAAGATGTCCAGTTAAGTTAGGGACCAAGTCTGAACACATTATTTCCACAAACAATTAGTCAATATATTTAATTGAAGCTATATCTCTAGCTATTTGGGGAAAACACTGTCTAGTAATAAAGTTAGATATGACATTGACATAGTCTTACGTTTGCATTAAGAAACACTAATTAAATTATCAAACTATTGCATTCAAATACCAAACCGTGCTAAATGCATATTTTAACATAGAATTGTCACCTTTCTAAACAGGATCTTTACTATAAACTATTAATCCTGTATTATTGAACAAGCAATATTTGTATAAATATACCAATATATTCAGGATTTTGTTCATGGAAAGTAATTATTTTTTAATCTAGCTAGGTCTCATTATCTGCCAGAATTTGTTTAAGTACCCTATTTCCATCAGGGTAAAGCTTGGTTCCCTAATTAGTAATTATCTATGTGATTCACACCTAAGTTAACTTATTACATAACTTATGTGTTTACATTATTATGATGAGAATTAATTAATTATAATGAAGTGATATGTGTTGTTGCAGGAAGTTTGAAATATGTTCATCAGAGCTGTTTACAACAGTGGTTGACTGCATCGGAGACGAGGTCTTGTGAACTCTGCAAGTTTAACTTTATCATGCATACAAAAATAAAGCCATTTAATGAGGTACACATTCACAATTTATTTTTAGTAGGTATAAGTTTACCAGCTACTTTATCAGTTCCTGTATAATGAATGATGAGCTCACATCCATTTTATTCAACCAATGATAAATGGTTATGGTCACTTACTGGGACTAAACAATGTAAGTTGTGCCATTCAAAGACTTGTGAGTGTGGAGACACTGAAGAATATTAAATTTCCACTACACTAATAGTCCCCTTCATTGTGTGAGCTTGCAACACACTCAAAATAGAGTTTATACTTATGTAAATGACTTTGCTGCTCAGTTTATTTACATCATTGTTTAAAAGTAGCTAGGTACGACCTGCAAGGTTAAGGTAAGGTATACTTATAATAGTTTGACTGTAGTTTTGAAAAGAAAAGAAGATCAAAGAATAATGTACAGATGCCAGCACATCAACCTACTTCAATGTGTATAGATTTTCAACCTTATCACAATTCTGGAAAGTCAATCTTCGATTGTAAATTTGACAGATTGGGGTAGTATGACCGGCTTGCGTCTGTACAATAAGCCCATTTTTTTATTTTTTCGTCATTCATCATTTTGTTGCTCATCTAAGTAGCCGAGCCGATTTTTCTTGAAAAAAAAATAGAAGGGGGAGAAACGAGGTCAAGGAAAACCTAGTAATTCCTGT
Organism: Agrotis puta; assembly: GCA_943136025.2. Lineage (NCBI taxonomy): Eukaryota > Metazoa > Arthropoda > Insecta > Lepidoptera > Noctuidae > Agrotis > Agrotis puta. The sequence continues at coordinate 7,071,490 of OW964168.2, forward strand.
ATTTTTATGTGCATTCGATCTTTAATTTTAACATCCTTACTGAAATTATAAACACGAAAGTGAGTTTGTTTTGAGTGAAAGTGCATTGTTACAATTTCACGCCTACCAGACAGATTTTAATAAATTTTGGTACAGGGAGAGATGGAATCCTGTTGACGGTAATAATCTTCCTCCATGCCTCCATACCTCCCTTAGCAAAAACAAATGAGAGAAGTGGAATTTCAAAAACTGTAACGGTAATTTTCAATGTCCCGTCTATTTGACTCAAATAATAGCAAAAATCTCGTACAGTAATGTACGACATTAATGCTATGTAGTACGTACAGGACCATAAATTGTTATTTTATTTTCTATTGTTTTCTTTTGTTTTTTAATTTTTTATTTTTAGTTTTCTGTTGTTCTGTCCTGTGTGAGTCCAATAAAAACCTTTTCATTCTAGAGTCACCCAAATTAAGAGGCCTCTTACAGTCCACTAGCGCCGCCAATTGAAAAAATGTCATAACTCGTAAATAGAATCAAAAATACAAAATGTGGTCTGTAATTACTGTAGAAAAGGCAATAACGTAATTTTATAACACATTGTCAACACTTGAAATATAGCTGTTTAGCTAAATCGTGCATTTGTTACAAAAACGGCCGTTTATGTTTAGAATGTGTTATAAAATTACGTTATTGCCTTTTCTACAGTAATTACAGACCACATTTTGTATTTTTGATTCTATTTACGAGTTATGACATTTTTTCGATTGGCGGCGCTAGTGGACTGTAAAAGGCCCCTTAAGGCTACTTAGGTATGATATGAATGGTGTCTGTTTCCAGTGGCGCCTGCTAGAGATGTCGGGCGTGGAGCGCCGCCGGCTGTGCTGCGCCGTGCTGTTCCACTGCGTGGCCGCGCTGTGCGTCATGTGGTCACTGTTCGTGCTCATTGAGCGGGCCGTGGAGGAAGTCAATCGTGGCTTGATCGGTATAACATTATTCAATTCATAAAAGTACATCTTACTTCATAAATTTGCGAAAAATTCTAAGGATGTGTGTATGTTTACTACTCTTTCATGCTAAAACGACTGAGAGTTTGATGATATTTGGTTTGGTTGGCGCAAAGGCTAAGCGATCAACTGCTGCGCAGCGTGTTCGGGTTCGATCCCCGCACGGAACAGATATTTTTATGAGCTATAAGTAGTAGTTCCGGGTCTGGGTGTTTGTGTATGTGTGTTTCTATGTCTGTAAACGCACCCACGGCACAGGAGAAATTCCTAGTGTGGCCTATTTTTTATTAGCCTTATTACCTATAATACCGGTAATTCGAAGGTGCGGGATAGTCACTGAGCTACAAACAGGACCGGATTAACTCTGTCAGGGCCCCTAGGCAATGCATTTATAGGGGCCACTTTACCCGTTTTTTCGGGCACCTGAACAGGCCTCGAGCAACAGAAACTAAGCAATAAAAACTCGTAATTAACTGATACCGCTGATGATCACATTAATTTAGTCTAGCGCCTTCACGCGAGACTCCCTTATTGCAAGGTGACTAGGTTACGATTTATTTGTCACTGGGAACTGAAAAACACTTGTGAAGCTAGAATCAATCTCATTTCCTAACATTTTATCTTACGACTTTCAAAAGTCTCTTTTGATGGCCGAATTAAAATGACTGACTTTGACTTTGAAACAGGCCTCGCAAAGTTGATGTCGTTGACGATCATAATTATTTGGTCTAGAGAGCCTCCGCTCCACGCGCGTTTTTGCAAGATGACTTAATTTCCTTTAAAAAAGGGCCTCGCTGATGCGTCTCTCTCTAGATTGGTCTCGTTACATAACTGTGTTTAGGGCTAACTTGTCAACAAGGTTCTTTAACTTTGTCAAATTGGGATGTCAATGGAGTTCGAATTATTGAACCTGACAAAATACTACTAAATTTAAAAAAAAAACGTTATTATGCATTTACCTGCACTGATCAGTAATCACTTGGGCAGTACAGTGGTAGTTACATACTCATAAACCCTTTTTCACATCGTATGCAGGCATTTCAGAATGCCACCTAGTACGATTAGATTTTATTGAAGTAGGTTTCGTTTCATAAATGTTAAAATATGAGTATTTATTTATGAATGTGTGTTTCTTCACGAATTCACCAGTTTTGAAAAGATTATGTGAGCTTCATACGGCTACTAGGCTGATTAGAGACATTTAGATCGCGTCCGTACTGCAATTCTTTCCGCGCTCAAATCAATCAATTCAGGACTGTATTATAAATCAGATTGTCGAGCGCTTTATAATCGTAGAGCGCTATTTTTATCCGCAGTGCGTGTTGCCTAATACAATCCCAAATGTCACAAAATTCTGCGTACAAAATCGTGTGTGTAATTGCAGTACGTTCATAGAATTAGGATCAACTCACACCGAGACACGACGCTGCGCGCACTTTTGAATAGAGCGACTCAAAATCGAACTTTATTTACTACACGAAAAGACGGCCACACTATTGAATTAGGAAATCCTGTAATAATGATGATTTGTTAATAAATAAATAAATAATAAATATACATTTCATCGATGCCGCGCCGTTGCGCCGAGCGCCCTTTTAATAGCTATTCAAAATCTAACTCTATTTACCACATGAAAAGATATACATTTTCGGTATCGTCGCATCGCATCACGTCGCGTCGCGTTCTCGGTGGGAACTGACCCTTACTGGTTAAGTTTGCAACATAGTTTAAAGTAGATAGTAAATCAATAATAGATGTTTCTCTTTCTAATAAACATAGTAATACATGGTTTTGGGTTAGACATACTCTTGTTTATGGCCAAGAAAAGTAACAGCTAGATTACAAAAAACATCGACAGTTAGAGAGAGACTATCTTTATGTGAAATGGTTATGATTTTATAAATAACAAAATTTTTATGTTCAAACTTATAATTTTTATACTTTATTTGCCCGTATAAACAAGAACACGTATATATATATATAAATCAACCCAATAATTATTAAGATACCAAAAATATAAATGAATGAAAAGTTGGAATGCAAGACCATAATCAATAATTTGACTATGGCTATCATTATAGCGTGTGTAATATTCAAATATTTACTGTTTGGAAATCTAAAAAACATTTCGAGTTATAATTTATACGCACAGATTTTTTGTCGTTTTCGAGTATATTTATCTTTGTCATGTAATGCTTACTCTCCCAACAAATAGTTACATTTGGTGTAGTGAGAAGTAGTCAACCTTCCGATGAGAATATATATACATGCAAATGCTTACGTCTGGCGAAGCATTCGCATGTATTCTCTAGGGAAGCACATCAAATTGCCATAAGACTTCTTAAGTGACACTAAAAGAAAAACATGCAAGGAAATGCTGATATGTATGCGTATACACTTTTGCTACAATATGCTTTTCGTATTCATTACATTGTGCTATCTGGAATTAAATAACTCCAATAAAACCATCTGAATATGTGTGAAAAAGTTTTTTTTTCATGTTTACTAATTTATGATAAAATGATAACGTGTTTCAGCATGGCCTTTTTGGACAAAATTGGTAGTAGTAGCTGTGGGATTCACTGGCGGCGCAGTTTTTATGTATATACAATGTCGTCAATATCTTCATCTTTGTAACCGTTGGCGAGCTCACAACAGGTATTTCTGTTGCTATTTCCTCAATATGATTTATTCTATATTTTTAATGTTATTAAAGTCATTTTGTCTAAAATATGAATTCTCTTTAGGATATTGTTAATTCAAAACGCACCAGAGAAGATCCCGATCGGAGGCGGGTCTCCGCCGGTGCGTGTGAAGCGACGCGAGCGCTCGGCGCGCGGCCAGGTCGTGGCCAACATCGAGCCGCCGCCGCCGCCCGCCGCCTACCACGAGGAGGACGAGAGCGGCGGCTTCGAGAGCTACCGCGGCAACCCGCACCGCCGACTGTCCGCGCTGGCCGACGAGCGCCTGCGCACCGAGCCCGACGAGCGCCGCTACTCCGACACGCGCCTGGCGCCCGACGAGGTGAGTGCCCGCTGACCCGCCGCCGCCCGCGCCGGCCCGTGTGACCGCTCTCGTGTGCGCAGGGCGGCGTGTACCACATCAGCGTGGACCCGCTGGAGGCCGACATCCGCTCGCTGCTGGCGCTGGAGGCGCGGCGCGCGGCGCGGGCGGCGCGCTCGCTGCCCAACCTGCGCGCGTCGCGCGAGTCGCTGCTGCCCGCGCCCGCTCCCGCACCCGCGCCCGCTCCCGCGCCGCTGCCCGCTCCCGCGCCCGCCGCCTCCTGAGGCCCGCTGCTGCTGTACCCGGATGACACGGTGTACTAGCGGCCCCGCCCCGCGACCGGAGTGCTGTGCGTGATACGAAGGTGTTGCGTGTACATAGTAACATGGATTATTGTAAATAGTAATTATCATAATAATAGTTCAGGCGTCGCTCGTTTAAAACCACCGTATGACCGCCCGTTAGATACTTATTCCTTATCCTTGCATTTTATACCGTTACGTCCATATGTGTACATAGCGTTAATAAATTTTACTCCATATTTTTTTGTAATAGCCACATCCCGGTTAAGATTTGATAGTAGACAGCTTGCAAAATATAAATAGTAGATATAATACTGTTGCCAGAAGTAATCACTATGAACCTAGTAGAAAATTATCCATGTACTTTAATACAACCATATTTAATATTGTAATTATACCCCAGCTTTCCCAAAATCATTTCATTTTAAAAAGCATCTAAATGACAAGCCGTCACCCAAATTTTAAGGTCGAGAGACGTCCATAAACTCATTTACCTATCATTATAGAAATCTAGATCCTAATTAATCTGCTAGAGTAACCAAATACGATACCTGCAAGTGATGGTATTGTCAAAAATTAAACTGCATTTCCTAGGTTTCAACTTTTCCAAATATAATTGCCCGAGTTAAGTGTGTTTGTTTTTATATATAGCAAATCTGACATACTATATAAATTCAATATACCTCCCAAAAGCAAATGGTGTTCAATCACTGCGATTATTAAAAATTTGAGATTTTTTCAAAATACTTAATCGCTGTAGATGACTAAAACTAGATCTCAAATAATCCGCCTTAATATACCTACAGATATTTGCAAATTTTCGGATCGAGAAATTAGTTTTGCAAGACTGCCATTAGTTAGATCCCTTAACCATAGAAGATGTCATTATTTAAAGTGATTTTGGAATAATCGTAAATGGCCCGCTTTCATAAGGACCAAAATCGATTCATACATGTCAATTGGGTTCCCAGAATAAAAATGTGCAACATTGTTCTACGACGAATTCGCAATATCTTAGCTCACAAATAACTAGTTATTATAAACAGGCCAAGTGCGAGTCGGACTCGCTCACGGAGGATTCCGTACCATTGATTATCTATGAAAATGTTCACAACAGACTGTTTTTATTCAAAAAAAAAGAACACTGTCATACATAATTACTAACAGTACCATTTTAATCCTTCTTGTAATCCTTTGTCTTTCACACCATTCCTAACACAATCGTTCCATATTTTCTTTGGCCTCCCTCTTATACTGATACAATTCTTTGTATAATGATTCAGCTTGTTGACACTGACCCATGGGTATCTGTCCCAACTCAGGCATTTCGCGAAAAGAGAGTAGAGCTACCGCCAATTAGGAGCAGGTTATTTTTTTGGGATAGTTCTCGGAGTTAATGTGAACAGTCAGTGGTAAACGACTTTATTTGCATCTCCGACACGGGAGCCAACTCTACTGTACAGCAGCCTTCGGAGAAGTCTTCTCCTTTGATTGTGATATCACTACCAAAGGGGATTACTATTCTTTGAAGCTGACTGTACGTTTTTAGACCGAAAATATAGTTCATAGCTAGTTGGCAGTGGTTGGGCAGGGTCCTCAAGCTGATATAATAAACGTTACTTAGTAAATTAAATATGTACTTCAGGTTGGTTAATGTGCAGTAAAACCTGCGAGTCTCCTTCAATGGCTGCCGGACTTATCTGTTGACGCTTATTGTAGGTTATCAATGATAACCCAAACCCAATTGGTGATAACTTATCATCGTCTATTCGGTTTTATCAAGGAAAATTAACAAAAGATACTTCAATAGATTTATGACCTTAATAATTGATTCACAGAGTGGACATTGCAATGATGTTATGGGGACCTTGAATTCTTATAAGTACCGTGTTATTTATTCTCTATAAGTGTTTATTGACCTTCTTTAATTGTTAACGAATGTTGAAGAGACTAATTTAATGTCACTATAGATTTATAAATCAAGGTCATATTTTTATTTTATTTGGCAGAGGCAGCGTAAATTCAAGTTATGAAATATGGAATCTCAATAAACTGTAATCTAAACGTGCTGAAAGCTCTCTTTTTATTATTGTTGGGAAATTCGTTTGAGTTCTAGTTTGTTGACAAAACATTCGCGTATCGCATCGCAATATTGGTAGTCCCTCAAATATATGCCCCAAAAACGCATAAATTCCCCAAGAAAAGAGGCCTCAGATTTTGCAGTTCACAGTTCGATTTATATTTTAATTGATGTCTCAGTTCATTAACCTCTCGGGCGATTTATAATTGAAAATGATACAAATCAACGTCCAATGAGCGACTGTCTGTTATGTACAGACGTGTGTACGTAAGGCGCTGGGGCGTTTTCGCTTATGTACACCCGGGTGTACGTAACGCGCCCGAGAGGTTAAGATTGTATTTGATATCACATGATAATGTCCATTAAAAACTGAATAGAGACAAAACTCTTTGGAATCTTTGTATACTTTCAAAACATGACACATATTTCTGGAAATAAACTTTCCAGACTACCACAGAATGCTCAGTGAATAAAGCTTATGTTTTTGCATCAGCTTCCGGGCAGAATGTCACAATCGCGAGATAAAAAAAATAGCCATGTAAATGTGATAGTTAATCGATTTTTATCATATGGATTCATGGTCAAGGGCATGTTTTATAGTGATCGTAACTACGCATACGCACTTTGTGGCCTGCTAGATAACTAAAAAATTATTAAAATCTGAATGAAAGTTCAGATAAGTTCACCAGAACTTATCAAAGGTAAGATGTATCAGGCCATAAGATTTTATTTCGAGTTTTTTAAATCCCCGCCGATATGTAAATACACTGTGTTATAAATAAGTATGCTGTATATTGAAATACGAAAAAAAAATCTGTCAAATAATTTTTGAAGTTTTCGATTTGGTTTAATATTAAAAATCAAAGTGCAATACTTGTAATGTATACGAGCGAGCCATTTTTAAAGAGGATCATATTATTGGACTTATGGCCCGAAGATCTAGAAAGAGGACATAAGTAGAAAGAGAATATAATAAGGAACCTTTTTGCGAACAGTCTTCATAAAATATTGTTCATTTTGGTTTTGTCATTTAATGTTTTTTACTGACAATATTTTATGTTCAGCACCGCGTGTGCGTTTAGTTAAGGAATTAATTTAAATGTTGACTTATTTTTAATTTCCCTAGAAAAAAAAGATACAATAATTATCGATAACCGACACCATGACGCCGACGATCTGTTTATGTTATCAGTGTCCTAAGGTGTTAATTTCAAACAATCCACACATGTATGTTTTATTGTAATTTTAACTTATTGACTCTATTTTGGTCTAAGGCTTGTTGTCTCTTCGACTTAAATTGTGTTTAGTGTACATCAAATAACATCAACATCAACACACATACGAATATCATGTTGTTTTCAAGTCTATAAAATATCCCTTAGAGGTTTAAAATGGTGCCATGTATCTTCTCTTTTACTTTTTTCCATTAAGACATCTTTGCTCAGTAAAACATTTTTAGTGTTATTTCTCGGCTTAACGTATGTAATGTTAATCATTAAAAAAAAACCATCGTAGATCCTAGAATAACTAAGATTTTTTAAGAAAATTATACCTTTTGTTAGCCATACATAATTAGCGATGTTAATACTGATTGCTATAGTAGCTGAGTATCCATTGATTATTTTTTATTAAATGGGATATAAAAACTGCCAGTAAATATTTATCCAGTTATAAATAAAACTGGAACCTTTGAACCAATAAAAAGTAAACATTGCTAATTGAATTTTAGATAGATAGTGTTTAAATAAAATAGTTCGGACTTTGGTGCTAAATAAAAAAATGAATATCAGTCCAAAATTAGGTTACATATTTTAGTATGGCAAAAATAGTTGGTGGCATGTCATAAGTCGTATTATCCGCTATGACAATGTATACATTCCGAAATTCTAAGGTCGTGTTCTAACGTAAGCGAACGTCGCATGGATACGTGATCGTCACATTTATTTCCTTTGACAAGTCCGAAAGCGACACGTTGCGGTTCGGTTTCGATCTCGATTCTCGGTTATCCGAACAAATGAGTGACAAATGATTGGGACGATCGTTTATATTACAACACGGTATAACTCACGTGCATGGAATTTTATCAAAGTTGTGCGATCAAGGAGCGTAACCTTATTTTTATATGATACTCTCAACACAAACATCAGACCGTTTAGTTTTAGGGCATACTAGTGTGCCATAACTATGCATTTCACTTATTTTAATTCTCTTAGTATCAACATTGAAAATACCTTGATTTACGTATGACTTTTCGATACAAATCTAAATACTAGTCGTTTTCATTGTTAAAATATATTTGTAAATACACTGCGTTCTATATTTTCCTGTTTCTGTTAATATTTAAATGCAAATGTCTCTTTTGTCTCAATTTTATTAACTTCTTTACTATTATTAATTATTCTTCATGTTGTATATTGTAAATTAATTGTATAATGGCTAATAATAACTAAAATATGATGAAGACCGGTCAGTCTGTGGTAAGTAAAGATAGGTGATGTTTTTTAGGGTGTTTGGAGATGTTTCTAATTGTTACATGCAAGTTATGCACTTAATTTCGTGTACTTACGTTGTGTTTACATATCACATATTATAAAATCGAATTTTAAGAACTAATGCTCGTGTAAATATTCGCTTGGAAATTATAAATATTCGATCTCAAAGCTTGTAACATGTATTCATCTCCATGAGTTCGCGTGCTATGCTCATTCCAAAGAATTCGTTTCGAATTTAAAAAGAAGTAGTGCCTTATGTGTTCTTTGAAACTTTTTATTTTTTTCAATGACAGATTATGAAACATTATAGGCTACTTGAATATTTGATTTTAATCGGAGCCATACCGACCATTGTATGGAGAGGTGCTCACAGAGTTGCGCTCATGATGACCGAAGTGGACACAATTTATTTAATTAGTTGTAATTATCATAGCACGAGAAGTCACCCTTGTCTGTATAATGTGATTTGTGATATAAGTTATTAGTGTTATTTTTTTGCTCAAAATTACTTTCTCCTTTCGATCTGTGTACTTATGGTTCATGAAATTTGTAAGACTGTATATTATTTTGTTGTGTAAACATCGTTAGTAAACTTCGGGTTATGAATATAGTTATTTTGAAATTTATCTTGTTGTTATTTCCCTAGTAGTTTCTTTAAGTCAAAATAATCTTTTAAAAAATCGATTTGAATATTTTCAAGTAACTCGTGACTGGGTGGGTAGTTGCTATAACACTGCAAATTAACGAAATGTGCGAATCAGCTAAGCCATTAATTTTCCTGAATGGTTTTCGTAGTGAAATAAAACAAGAAATTAAATAAAAATAAATTATTTATTTAAGGTTGATCGAATTTCATTCTCGTAGGTACGACCAGAGCTCGGGTCGCAGTGACTAGACTGTACACTCAACATTTCTCATAAGTATTCATAAACAATATAATTTCTGTTCAAACAGAAAATCAACACTTAGTAATAAACATTACATTTCTACTTAATGTAAATATAAATTATATCACTAATACTCGAGTATTAGATAAATTAAATCCACCGAAAAATAATATTACACACTGCCAGGAGCATTATTACAATAGCTTCCTAAAATTAATTTTGTTAGTCTTATTCGTTGCTAACCCAACAAGTCATTACGTCTATATTATTTGGCGCCTAGCTAACCGCCATTAAACCGTTGTAGAAATCAATCAGCCCATTGTTGGTATGAGGAAATTTTGATATCGAAGTCTACACGAAACGCACGATATGATTGCGTAGTGTGACTGGATGTTGTCGAAAGTGTCATATAGTTGTATGACGTAAGTTATTGATTCGTAGGTTGAGTTTCTTTGGACTTGTTTGTCATAATGGTTCGGACGTGCTGTATGACGGCAGGTAGTATGTCAAAAGTTGCGCCGCTAGAAATCAGTGTCACCGAGTACGTGGTACATGAGGCGCTTGAATGAGTTCGACTGTTGGATGTGCTCTTCGTGTAAGGAGTTCACCTGAAACAATGCAATGGTGGGTAGGTACTTTAGTAACTGTCCCGGTTAATGAGGGATTTCACACAAGTGGAAAATATTTGCCTCATAGACAAATACAATCAATCAAAGGGTGCTTTTATAAAGAAGCAGATTGTTGGTGCAGACAGGTAGATACTGATCTGTACTGGTCGGTGCATGCAAAATAGACTCATGTTACCTTATGTGGTGGCACAAAATAGACACAGGTCGGTGCCGACAACCTGTAGTGTTCATACTGTAAATTGATAACGAATTATGAAAAGTAAGATTTACCTGCACCGACCAGTACCGGCAATCTGCTTCTTTATAAAAGCACCCTTAAGTAAAGCAATTACAAAAATAATTGAACATAGCTAGAAAATTCCTTTTTAAAGATTTTATAACAAATGTTTCTGTTATATGTTTGGCTGGCATTAACTTAAGTAATGTTATGACTTGTTTTAATGCCAGCCAAAGGACAGCCATGCCAGCTCATAGGAACAGTCTATGAATGGGCCACCACACGTACAAGCTTCACCACAGTTTGGCTGTGCAAGCTTCTCGCATGAAAAAAACAATACACGGTCGGCAACACTGAACGCCCAACCACACACACAGGCAAGTACGCGCCGGTCGGGCTTACGCAGGCAAAAATGTGGTGAAGCTTGTGCGTGTGGTGGGCCAATAGTCAGGAGTGCTCGCCCAGTCGCACATGACTTATATTCGAAAACTGCAAAAAGGCTAGTACCTAATTGCTGATCGTATTATTACAAGTATACGCAATATTTAATTATGCGTATGTGTACTTACGAAGGTCGGTTGTTTTCCTTTCGGCTTCTCTTCAGGCTTCGGTCTCGGAATTGGCGCTGGCTTCTGGAATATTAGTATATGTATGTAGGAAATTGGTGGCAAATTATACAATACTGTTGTTTTCAAAATCAATTCCCACCTAATAATAGTACATTGTTATCCAAAGCGACAATTTCATCAAAACAATTTTTTTTAGCTAATAATTTACGTTCTTATTTTTACTTTCCTCGTATTCGTAATGAAAAGCACAGAATTTACCTCGGGTAACTCCTCGGGTCACTACGTTAATTTGCGACAAACCCCGTCTCGGGACTAAATAAGTCACTTTCACCCCTTGGATAAAAATGTACTATTTCTATCTACGTTATCCTACCGCTGGTCAAAGGGTTGACCACACAGCTTTCAGTTCTAATTCAAGGCAAGCAATCAATTTTAATTTATTTAACAAAGTTGGCTCGTGTTAAAATTGACTACTCTTGAATTAATATTTTCTAAATAAATAAAGTGTATTAAGCCTGAATAGCATGTAAGTGAGGCGCACCTTGTTGGGCGGCGCGGTGAACACCTTGTGTGTGACGGGCGTGGGCACCTCGTGCACGACGTCGCCCAGCCCCTCCTCCTGCAGCGCGCGGAAGGTCTCGGACTTGGCGGGGTCGTACAGCAGCGTGGGCTTGTGACTGACGGGCCGGCCGGGGGGGCGTTAGGGTTTAGTCGGTTAGCGGGCGCAACACAATAGAGAGAAAACACATTAGATACGACTCGAACCACGTTAGAGGGACGCGGAAGCGGTTAGTACGAATTGAAGTTTAGTTTTGTTTTTTCAGGAAGGAAAGGTCGATAAAAATACTAACATTAATCATGTAGAATAAGTTCCTCTACCTTAAATATATTATTTAGTTCGTTTATATAAATAGAGTATAAATAACTTAACGACTACTTTGTGTATAGTGATCGCCACACTGGTCACACAATGCTGTGAACGTGGGGCATGAGGAGGCGCATTCGTGAATGTTCGGCACTCCTGCGAGATAGCTGTCAACATGTCGACGTCGGCACCATGCAACACGATAAGAACTGAGCGTGGAGTGAAAGAGACCAAGTTGGCAAGATACGAGAAGAGCAAATAAAAATAAAATAAAGCATTAATGCATCATGAGGATGGGCGTCGACTGTTCTTTTGGCGGCGTTCTAGTAAAAGACTTGCCTCTTGAGAACGTGCGGCCGCCCGTAATGGCCGTTAGCGCTAAATGAGCAGAGAAATACTTCATTATTATTTGAATATAACAGCTATGGTTTGCCTCCAACTGTATTTGCAACTTTTCATATAACGGGTATTATTCCTGGAAATGTCATCAAGTCATGATTGACTATATTGTGTTGCGTTAAAGGAGAGGATATTTTGTTTCATATCATAAGAAATTTAAGAAAAAACGTATTTACAGAAATTCCTTCGCATTGACAAGTGGATTTTGTTATGTAACGCTGGTAATGGCAATCTTCCAAGTTGTTTATATTCATTGCCAAGATGTGTGTAGTGTGAGATGACTGATGCTAGATTTACTTAACGCTAGCTATCTGTTCGTATGTCTCACTGCTAGACAGAGGCCTCTTCCATTCCAGATTCTCAGATCTGGAATCAGTGTTTTGTGTAGATCTACTAAACTAATTGCTTAAATATCAGTGCCTATGTAGATACTCACGGCAACGGCGAGGTCTGTTGCCTGATCGAGTTAGCGATGTTCTGTTCCGAGTATAGATGGATGGGAGAGTTGAACTGCTTATGCGACACCTGAAGCGATACGAATAATCATTTAGCAAAACATTATTTATTTATATAATATTTTAAAAGTACAATAAAAAGTGTGAGAGAGCAGCTACAAGATCTCATTCTAAAATAAGTTAAAACACCAATCGTTTAACAGTTAACAGATAAGTTTCAAAAGAAAAGATTTAGTTATCAATTTTCGAATTTCAGAACTTGTAGACCGAAATCAAATCGACTACCGACGAGGTTGTTTTGCTTGGCATTTTATCATTGTAAACTCACAAGTTAGCAATCGGTAGATTTTTTTCAAGGATATTTCAACTGCTTCTTGTGTCTAGACAGAGTTATTTTTGGATAACTAGCAAATATAAAACATGCGAAAGCAGTTGATTCAATAACCAAATGTTTACAAGAAGATTTCGGTTTACAGTCCAATAGACGGGTAAGTAGTTACTCTCTTATAATTCATGACAGAAAATAAACCGTATCAAGTCATAAAAGCTCAAACAAGATGACGTATAAACATATGAGTTCATGAGATCGACGATACCTTGCAACAGATTACAAGACGAAGAAATGAGATTTAACGTTATTCTTGAATGTACTTGGATACCTAAGTATCCAAAGCAAAAGAACTTTAAAGAAAAATATGGATATGAGAACAATTGCAAAATATCGTTTGTTTGGTCAACCGGCTTCGTAACAGAAGTTTGTCGCTATCATGCTTGAAGCTGATACTGTTCACACAATCATTTAGTGCACCACCTTGTTCGCTTCTTCGCCAACCACTCGCTGCAACACCGACTCTGCCACCTGAGTTTTTATGAAAAATACTATTGTACTATACATTCCGTGCGCTAGCGCTACGTTAAACATTAATTCTATGAAAATGTTTGTGTGAGAATAAGAAGGAATACCTTGAAAATCAGTGGAAAAACACTTTACAATTTATTCTTGTATCAAACTTAAAAAAAGCTAAGTATAGAACTCTGTTTAATTTAACATTCCTTCTTATTACACACAAGTGTACATGTATTATATTCTCTAAATTTTTATTCTAAACTGTGTTTGTGCATTTTTAGTTTGTGGAACAGTTAAGTGTGTATGTGTGTGCGTGCAAGATTCGTGCGTGTTTCGTGTCACGTGCAATATCTAATGTATCTACAAAAATATACATTCTTGATAACTTCTAAAGCAAAGAAAATATAAGTAAGTAATGAAAAGTTTTCCGTTGCTTTACCATCGATTACTGTATTTATATCTATTCTTAATAGTTAAATTACATAGTAACCACCGCTAAGCAAGGTCGTCTTCATTACAAATTTAAATCGTACAAATAGCAATTAGGTAAATAAGAAATAAATATAGCCCACAAGAGTACGTAACGCGTATTTTCAGCAATGCGTTGAGTAAAAATATAATTTGAATCAGCAGTCTTATGCTCTAGCAAGTGGGGTTCCATTTATAACGTCATAAATATTTCCACAAGTCTAGTGAAGAAGTCCAAATGTTTTCCAGAATTCTCTTCCTAATTTTTAATTTCATGAAAAATGTTTTCAGAATCAAAATCATTTAGTATTAACTGTTCATTTATGTGTTACTATGTGTGTTTATCGCTTTGTGCTTTAATAATTTACAGTGAAATTTTACAATAATGGATTGATGTTGTCGAATTTACATTGAAAGTTCTGTATTATGCCTTCTACATAGATTTACACTACCTATATCCATAAATTCTAGCTAGGTATTTAATATTCACTAGAAACTAAAAGTATACCGGATCTGATCAAAATGTGGCCAAGAAGCGTTCCTTGTAGCATTCCTGAATTCAATGGATTCTCCAAACTTATTTATTGAAGTTTAGAAAACCAACAGCACTTATAATTCGGGAATTTGCATTCGAGTAATTTCATAGAAACAAGAGTATTACTGATTAATTCCAAAGATATCTAAAACAAGCGTGTACATTCATCTGCGCTACAGTGTCAAAAGCCTTGGCCACATTCCTGTGATTTCACGTACTGTAGTTTTTCTTTACGTGTTGATTTATCGATTCGATTCAAATTTTGTCCGATCAATGTTTAGATGTTAGGATAGTTTTATCATTGGCTATAGTAAAAGTTCTATGTAATTGAAGATGTTACCTTCTGTCTCATAAGTGTGTCACGGTAGTCGTGGCTGGGTGGCGCGCGCATGGCAGGGTTGGGGTGGTGACGCAGGTAGCTCTCCGTGGGTCCGGGCTCACGGCGGACCTTGGCGCCGGGAAGCACCAGAGGTGTCGTGCGGTACGGCTATAAAGATTATCAAAATACTGGTTATTAGGGTAACAATATGACTACGATTTTGCAACACAATTAATTGGTGGATGCATTTCGTCATCCTCGTAGTGTCCTCATGGGTTCATTTTATAGATTTAAGGTATTGGTGTTAATAATGTTGACTTTAAATTATACATGTAAGTGTTTGAATTTCTTCTAAAATGAGTAGTTCTTTCATGCGCAGGAAGACTGAAAACACCTCATTGTGCTCTTGAAAGATCTAGATTTTTTACATCGAATATATATAGTACCTACTGTAACATATTTCAGTACGATTTTATATGTGTTATTTATTTACGTTAGACTGTTTAACCTACATACCATCCAATGCGTTAATATGTGGAATACATATTTTTAAACATTCAATCTATATCTAGTCTTGTATTACGATTGTAAATGAAAAAGCCGAATGAAGTTTGTATCAAATATACAACCACGATCTAGAATAGTTGGCTCACATCACACGTTATAAATAGTTCACGTACCAGCCACATAAACTTAACAACAACGTAAAACAAAAGGCGTTAAACATAAATTGTAATTTGGTTTATTGCTTCTTGTAACTGAGGTTAGGTGTATTCAAATAAACGTATGTTTGTCGCCTATACGTGACCTTTTAGAAGGCCGCAGATGAAGAAAACAAAATTCCAACGTTTTACTTCAAACGGCACGTGCATATTTCAGTCAGGGTGTGACACTAATCAGACGCGATTTCACTAAAGAAAAATCGGATATCTACGCAAAGATTAGCCGCTGAACTCCGTGGCGTACTTGGCGTCGCGTCTAATTTTAACACGAGGTTATCCCATGTGGGTTATGATATGACTTCTGATACGATTTCGTTATATTTATACGGGTCTGTGATATTTGGACTGTGGTCATGTTTCATAATTCTCGTAGGTAAATTTTTGATTGGGAGCTTCATACTACTAATACGAGTATGGCTTATGAAATCCTGTTGCATTAGCAATTGACATCATGGTTAGTTTCCGAAAGCGGTACAATTCTTTAGGCCGATAGACTGATGAAGTGATGGTGGCACGTGGATCCAGCATTAACATAAGCCGGACCCATCAAAATTGATGACTACATAGATGATATACGTATGGAGAAATATCTCGTTTGAATAAGCCATACTTCAACGAAGCATTAGTTAGAATCGTATATGTGCCAATGAGCTAACAACAGGCTTCGTTTATTTGCGGCGATGTTTACAAAAGCGGGGGCTTTCGCCGCTGACGCAACGATCTATGTTGGTCTAATACGTTTGGTTTGACTTAATAGGTGGTTCAGTAATGATTTCCATTCATTACCAAGACTAATACATTTCAAATAAATAGTCCGTTCATGGCTCCCTAAAGTCTATTATTCGATATATTTATTGAAACGAATTAGTGCCAAAATGAGTAGGTAGTTGTATTTAAATGGATGTAATTGCGTGCTTCCAACAAAACAATAACAGTCTTATCTTAAATATGGATGATACCGACTCGATTAAAAACATACAGATTTTTACTTAAGCTCATGGGGAATGTAGAATATAAATCAGAAGATGAAAATATAGCAAGAAAAAAGAGGAAGAAGAAGAGCTTAATGTTAACGACTGCTTTGTGGAACTCGGTGATACTCGTATTATAAACTTTTTCAATCATTGGTTTAACTGCACAAAGCAGTCGTTAACATTAACCTCTTCTTCAAACCGATCAATGATAATGACTAAGCAAAGGTAAATACTGCTAGATAGTTAAAGCTACATAAAAAAACTCATTTATACATGAAGATTCAACATCTGTATGTTTAATGTTCACGTGGTGTTACGCTCATTTCGAATTCAGTTTTCGTTTCGAATTTTGTATCTTGGCATGGAAACAAATTTTCGTTAACATTGCATATGGTAACAATCACGTCACATATTCGTGTTGAAAGATCAAGTGGGTGTAAAAATGTTGGGACGCGACATTGATGCCAAAATAACTACACGGCTGGTTATTTAATATCAAAAGGGGTCGTAAAATAAAAAAAATTAAATCCGAAATTTGTATTTTAAGCTCTAGGAAAAATAGGCATGGATTTATGGCAACTCAACAAAAAGGAACTAATCATTTGTGTTTTAAGTCATGGCGGAAACCATCATTGTTAGTTTTCTACGTGCAAATAGTGTTCAACTGATCATTGTGTGGTATGGGGTTAAAAAAACATCGCGTCGGTAGAGTTTTCGGAAGGAATTTTGTTACTACTGTATTTGGCAATTTTATTTATGCCCATCAAATCAAAACAGTTACTTTTATAATAAACACATTCAAAAGCATGTTTCTGGCTTTTGTTGATACAAAATATCATAACATCATAAAATGTATCCTGTTGTGAAATCACTTACGATTTTCCGGAAAATTACATCGTAAAGCTTTCGTCTCGGTTATTACATCACATATTTTGTAACACAACGCGCATCTCAAGTGCTCCCAATTTAGATTATGCTTCAACATCCCATGTTACGGCTGAATAGTGGACGTTTCACATCATTTGCAATTTAATATCAACTACAATACCACTACACAATTCGGTTACGATGACTTATGGAGGTTTTAGTTGTTAGGAGGTTCTAGTATTATTTGTAATAGTCGCACGCACCCAGTTGGTGACGACCTCTTCCTCAGGATGCATGGGATCCTGGTACCCGTTGGGGAAGAAATTAGGATTGACGGCCATTGTGGAAGCACTCAGTTGCGCGGACGTGTGCCGTGCAAAGTATGATCGCGGACTGCCGCTCCAGTCGTCCTCTCCCCAGTAAACAACGCGATTTCAATGCATTCTATTTTGGAAATATGGCGGGAAAATAGGCGTCAGCGTGGGCGAAAACCTCCCGAGAGCGGCCGCAGAGCCTTGCGCTACATAAAATAGGTATGATTTATATGTTTTCCCCAATATTTTTATAAGCAACAATAATACGGATTTCACGTATAGTTGCTGAGTGTATGTTAACTCGAAGTGTGTTACGGTTTTGCAGAAAACTTTCATGGCCCAGTGCCCGCTTCAGTCGATCGCATTCTAACTGCTTCCTTTAATGTATTTCTCCGGTACTAAAGATTTCAATGACGATGAAGTCAGTACCTACTTCCATTGCAAATTGTATAAGAAATACGACCGCTACCATAGTCTATTATTGCCATTCATGATTCAGAAAACAGATTTAGCCTAGCTCGGGAACGTTCTAAAACTCTGATAAATTATAGCTACATTTCAGTAACTTCGTTTCTCTGTAGCTGTAAAGTTGTGTATAACCAATGTTGCTGAGTGGTTATATTAATTAGTAAGTTAACATCATTAGACGATAGCATTTTGGCGGGTCTCCAAGGTACGTCACGCGTTTGGTTTAGCATAACACTGTTAACCTATTTGTTTAAAATCAAGGATACATATAACGTCGACACAAATGCGACAGAATAATTTGAAGCAGTATAACCAAGTAATTTTTCACAGTACTGGTGAGATATTCTACGAGTACTGAATAAAAATGCAAAGCATTCCAATAGACAAGACGGCGTTAGCAACGCGATGAAATTTAAAAGAAAATGGCCTACTCTTTGGCAAAGCTTCAAAATACAAATGATGAAGTATAGCAATCAATTTGAAAATGATGCCATAAAATATTAAAAAAATCAAATTTAAATAATTGCGTGCCCTTAAAACTTGATTATATTTATTTAACCCGATGGGAAGTTAAAGTAAAAAATAGTTATAGACTTATTTCAAATGGGCAAATAAATAGCATTTCATTGATTTCGATCTATGATATGAACTGTATAAACGGTAAACTACACTGGATTGGTTTAAAGTTTTAATAGAACGTACATAGTATGGTAACTAACTTCAGAAAGATTGCAATCTATCATTATTATTTAACATCGATCGACGATGAAGTTATCTAGTTAATGGGTTGTGGAGGTCAGGTAGGCGGTCGCTCCATGTAATTCTTCAGCTGTATCTGGTTCGACTGGGAACCGACCCCAACATAGTTGGGAAAAATTCTGGGTCCGTGTGAATGATTATAGCTCACTCCCTTCCACAGAGAGGGTTCCTTCCTGCTAGCAGTGACAACATTATGGGCTAAATAGGCTGTAGGTGCTTAATTTTATAAACATATCATTTCCGTTTACACCTTCTATAGTCAATTTGCTTATCAATTATTCGCTAATCGTTGTTCGAGTAGTGGTTAGTTGATCATTGGTTTACCATAGATTGCTAACGTTAGCGATTGTGTTCTGAGGCGATCCATAACGGCTAGTTGTCATAATATCACCTTCATCTAGTTGTGTTTGGTACTTTCTTGCTTTAAACCCAGCTTCAACATGGTATTTACACGCTTTTGGTAGAATATGTATATTGACAGCATCAATAAATTTCAAATTTAATTACTCCGTCAGTAAGTTTTGAAAAATAATGGACGACGTATTTTTTCTTTTGTTGAATTAATGCATATTTACAAAGATATAACCCAGCAAAATTCGAAGTCGAGGCTCGTGACGTCAGAAGCAAGTAAAAACTGTACTTGCTTGTCAATGGTTTACGTAACGAAAGAATAAATAAGTGTCAAATATTTTTTAATAACCTAACCGATGAACTAATTAGATTTATCCAGATAAATACTCTATTATGATCGGTTTAGCCTTGTGCAAAAAAAAGGTGAAGTATACTTTAGTGTTTATACCATTGGTCGTAAAGTAGACGCTGAGAAAAAAAAAACGATTTGGACTCGACATAGCTTTGCCAATGTTTCTACACGTGCCTATGAGTTAGGTATATGCAGAGGGCTTACAACGTTCAGGATCCATTACAATAATGCTATCAGGCTACTGTTGGGGCTCCCACGTTTCTGTGGTGCATCGGGGATGTTTGCGTCTGCAAGATCAGATAGATTTCAGGCGATACTGCAGAAGAGGACAGCATCCCTGATGCACAGTATGGCCATTCCTGATGAACTGGATCCGCTTGCACTTGGAGCCCCCAATTAACTATGTTACTTGGACTGACTTCGATCATTTGTTATTTTATGGTTATTTTAATTATAAATTGTATGTTATTATTGTTTTATTAGACGCACATAATTATTAATTCATGTAAGTTTACTTACATAGATATAAGTGGATTAAAAATGAGTCCTCCCATCCAGGGCGGGATTTGAAGGGATTGTCTTTTGAGACTTTCTAATACATAATAGCAAGTATAGTCAGAGTCAAAGGAATCTCACCCCCTTTGGTACTGATGTCACTACCAAAAGGGGTCAGTTTTCTCTGAAGCTTACCATACTTCGTGTGTTCTATTACGTGATCCTATTCAAATATAGCCGTATCAAGCCAGTGCAGTGGTAGATGCGGGTGTAACCACAGATACGGATAGACGTAAATATTGTAAGAGCAACTAAGTACGTCACATCATGTCCAGCTTACGTACAAAAATCATAAGCCGCCACTTTTGCGCTTAGTTTACAGTGTTTTAGATCAGATCTGTGGGTGTAGCGGAATCAAAAAGACAACTAGCGACATCTGTGGGGCAACGGAAATACTAAAACTCAAAATGCGAGTTTAGACTTAGGGAGCTTGCTTATGACGCGATTCGTGCGATTTGCAATTTATACTAACTAAAAATCCTTGCTACTACGATATAATGATGCAATTCGACTAACTTACGTTGTCGTAGCGAGCGCGTTTTGTTTATCATTTACCCGTAGATAACCGCACGTTTTATGTCATTGTCTTAGTGGTGAGGATGATTTTCATTTATAGTTGAAATCTCACAATCCGTCTGGTTGCAAGTACTTCCCTTATCGCAGGAGTATAGGATCTTCTTAGCCTGTAACTCATACTCCTAAACGTGTCTTAAGCTACCCTTATATATCGCCACAATGTCAACAGACTTTCACTCATCTAGAGGTTTTTGACTGCATGTTGCCAACCCAGGGAGGGTTGAGCGGTCTATACAAACTTCACCTTCCAGCTAAGGACCAGTCATCTATCCGTTTGTTACTACAAACGGATAGAAGATGAGGCTAAATTTTACATATCACAGTGCAGACGGTAGTTTGAATGTGGATTTTAAGCTATTTGATTGGTTGATTTCGGCACGTCTCCTCTCCGTTCGTCTCCACTTTTTTTCAAACCGGACCTAATGTACCGGCTAGAGTCTGCTTCGCATCACATAGGTTTCGAAGGTCGTTCTGCAATAGTTATAGCCAGGACCTGGAGAGGTATTATGTAAGTATGGCGGTACTAACCTGACTCTGTATGGACTCGTCAAACGTATCATCGGTGCGGTTAGAAGATGGTGAGAGCATGAGCGTCCTGTATTCTCCCTCGATCTGCTGTGGATAGGGGCTGTAGTGCGGCAGGCCGGCCGGGCCCGCGGGCCCGTGCGACGGGAGCGGGGTGCGCGGGAGGGACTCGGGCCCGCGCCAGCTCTGCTGCGACTCCTGGCCCCGCCATCCTTGCTGGGGACTTGGTGTCCTGTGAAATTGTTATCAGTTTAAATCATGCTTAAATAAAGCGAAAAAGTAAAAAAAATACGCGAGTTTCTTTATTTTTGCCGTGTGGAGCTTAGCTACCAGAATTTCATTATGTGAGGCTATTTAGACATTATGCCGCAGCGATAGTGCCCCTTGGATTTGAATAGAGCCTTACATACGACGCCGTGGCGGCGTGCGGTGTGGCTGCCGCTGCGGCATAAAGTGTAAACGGCCTTAGACTTGTTCTGACTAAAACCAAGAAGACCATCTTGAGCATGTATGTTTATAAGCCTAATATCTACGGCACATTTTCTGGAATTCACTTCTTTATCCATCCCTCTTACAGATCCACGTGATCACAACGTATTAGCGCCCTTGCACAGATAGAGCTTTTAATGGGCGTAACGAAAACGAAAATACTGTTATTTGATCCCTATACTCTTGGAAGCTCAATAATAGGCAGAAAGAATATTAAAGATTGCTAACGAATATGTGATAATAGGGACTGTGGAAGACCATCCAAATTGTAGCCGATAGAATAGAGAGAATAGTCAGCTATCGAGCGCTTTCAAAAATTCACATTAGATGATAAAGATATCGACACCATAACGGTGGCATTGGTAGTTTCATACATTTCTGGACGATATGCATAGTCATTGTCCATTGCGGTGTGAAAATCGTTGGATTATGAAGTGTCAGCGTTGTTTCATTTGACTTAGGCTAGAGCAGAAGAATATATAAGGAAGCATTTAAGGATTTTCCGACCCTGAGTTGCGAGCAAAATCATATACATACGTATAATTCATTCCAAATTTAATCGAGTTCAGTCTTAGGTGACGATATCAATGTTTTGTATCATCATCATCTCAGCCATAGGACGTCCACTGCTGAACATAGGCCTCCCCTTTAGATCTCCACATATACCGGTTGGAAGCGACCTGCATCCAGCGTCTTCCGGCGACCTTTATAAGGTCGTCTGTCCACCTTGTTGGTGGACGTCCTACGCTGCGTTTGCTAGTCCGTGGTCTCCACTCTAGTACTTTTCGACCCCATCGGCCATCTGCTATTCGAGCAATATGGCCTGCCCATTGCCACTTCAGCTTGCTAATCCGGTGGGCTATGTCGGTGACTTTAGTTCGTCTACGGATCTCCTCATTTCGGATTCGATCACGTAGAGAAACACCGAGCATAGCTCTCTCCATAGCTCGTTGAGCGACTTTGAGCTTTGAGATGAGGCCGATAGTGAAGGACCACGTTTCGGTGCCATATGTCATCACTGGTAACACACATTGGTCGAAGACTTTCGTCTTGAGGCACTGAGGTATGTCGGACGAAAAGACATTGCGTAGTTTCCCGAACGCTGCCCAACCGAGTTGGATTCGGCGGTTGACCTCTTTCTCGAAGTTGGACCTACCTAACTGGACTACTTGTCCTAAGTAGATATATGAGTCAACAACTTCGAGTACCGAGTTTTGTATACTCTGCTTTTAAATAGAACCAATGAGAGACTGACCTTTGGCTCAATCTCTCAGCGTGGTATGCCGTGACTGCGTTTCACTAGGACATTTTTTTCTTCTTTGATGTTTCCATACATTCAATGAGAGTTAATTTCAGTTTTAGTCGTCGAGGACACAACAAGTTTATCGTCGAATTTAAACTCTATTAGACGGGTCGTGTCATTGACTTTATATTTTTGGCACCTCTAGGGGCGATGCATCATAATTTATTTTGGGTTTGATTGCAGTATTTATATAACGTTATTTATTATACAGCAGCTGTTGAATATAATGATAAGTTGACATTCTATACGAAAGACAGTCACATTTGAAACTGATGAGTGATAACAGATGACATGGGAGTTACAGTCACTGTTTGTATATTGTAGATCATGAACGATTTTCTTCTTTATGGGCTGAATAAAACTCAGATGGTGACGTAGTTGATGGTTTTTTACCTAATACTGTTACACTGCGGGGTAAAAGCCTCCTCCAACTCTTTCCAAGAAAACTTTTACGCGTCTTTTCAAAGCAGGCTTTGAAACACATCAACGTAGTCTCGCCCCCCAATTTATGATTTGGTGACGGCGTTCATCTGCCGGCACTCTGTGTGTTGAGACTTTCCTTACCTTTCTAAGATAAAAATGTAATGCGAATGATACCTGTATGGTGGTGCAGCTGTATGTGCGAAGGGTACCGGTGAGCGCGGCGCCCTGGCCGCGGCGGTGTCCCTCGGGCCTTCGCGGTCCACGTCCCTACACAACGTGCAACATGAACATGGCTGGAACATGGACTTACGTCAATACGGTGCAGTGTCTAGTGCCAACTTTATGAGGCATTGACGGCGTCAAATATGTATTTATCACCACTGGACTGATTCGAAAATAACCAAGAAATAATGCACGGCTTGGCTTTGGAAAATCTTTTAATCTATCACTAGAATTTAAACGTTTTTACCACGTTTATAATTTGTTTTTATTTTTTACCAACACGGTAAATATCCCGTTTTAAGTATTAATGATAAAATTAGTAACCATGTCAGTTTTAAAACTTATATTTTTGAATCTGTCCTGAGGTCGCAACATAGTGTGTGTGTGAACATTTAAGGAAGGATGCAATGCATTTAGTGCACATTGGTAACCTAGACACAAATAAAAGAGACTGGTTTCAACATCGATACATTCATAGAAAATAGATCATAACATAAATAGGTACAGTTCATGCATGTAGTATTGACGACAGCATACAGGATGTTACGTATGTATTGACGGAGTCGGAAACTCATTTATCTCAACATTAAATATTCTTTCTAATAGTATAAATAGTATAGAGATTGTTTACAACATTGAGACCCATGCTTAAATATTTTTGGATACATTTTAGATAGAGAGGGCTAACAGGCATACATTTGTAAGATTTTACGAAGAGTTCTTTCAAAAAGCAATGTGATACTGAATCAAAGGCTAAAATCTATTCGGAGTATTTGATTTAACATTTTTATGTAATAAGGGCAAATATTATTTGACACTACGCATTTAGATTACTGTTACAAAATGTTGATTAAAAGGTATTTATTTTTCAATTAACGAGTGTAGATAATGCAATTAAAAAATCAGATCGCGCTTCATTTGATTCTTATATCGTTGTCACAAGGTGTAAATTAAGCTGCACAAAGACAGCCAATATAAATTCGGAAAATTCAGTATCACCAGTAAAATACCACATAAATCAAAAAGTAGGTGGAGGGCAACACCGCAACACGGATGACACCTAGTGCAAGTCTTACTCAGCGAACTCGTGATAGAAGGTAGGCGTGGGCACGCGGCCTACAAAGCTGCCCGGAGAGCGAGGCAGCGAGTATAGGTGTGCGCTCGCGCCGCCCCTGTGGTCACACCTTGCGGCTTTTTACTTGGCATTTGTTGAACTACCCTCTTCAGTAGAACAGTCAATTTTTAAACTAGATGAAATTGTACGGTCTCTTCTACTCTTCAGCGACTCGAAAATAATTTATAGTTAATTTTTACCTTCTGTTACTTGAGAAGTATTATAATTTTTGTTTAAGTGAATGTAACTTTTCATAGAATCGTCTTCAAAGAAATGAGTACAGAACCTAGCCGTAAATATGGTAAGTCGCCTTGTTGAAATACATTTGCCGTGTAAAGCTTCATCTCACGAGGTTAGCGTGAATCAAATTTCATACATAGCTCTGGATACCGGACCGTGACGGATATTGCAAAGTATATCTCAATGTCTATGGTCCGCAGCTGATCCAAAATCCGTCCTGTTCTTTTACTGAGTGAAATAATTAAATTCTAAAAGTTTGTATCGTATACAGGGTAAATATTCTAACAGGGCGTAGATGGCTAAAACCGAATGTATGAGGAAAAACGAAAAATACTTAAAGGAGTCTCCAGGCCGATTTTGATGAAAATTAAAACTACATTATTGGATTTTTCAAACATCAACATGCTTCCCAGAATTTAATCCTGTTCATTTCGGATATAGCCATCCACGCCCACTTGAAAAATTCAACCTGTAAATTAGCAGCCTTCAGAAAGCATAGGACTCATTACCTCTGTACTACCAGCTTGATCTGTTTGGGCGCATTCCTGAAGAGATTCTGTGCATCTTCGTGTCGCAGGTCGCGCGCGTCGTAGTCGTCGATTTTAGCGATAATGTCGCCTCGTACCAGCTCCTTGCCCGCGGGAGTGCCTTGTGTCACCTGGAAAGTAATACGTGATTTTAATTATTACATTACTGTGAATAAAAAGGTTATTTTTGAAGAAAAGCTTATACACTATTAGCTTTTTTTTTAATTCGTTTGAAAAGGGCAATATATAATATTTTTTACTGAAATTTACGCAAGATGAAAGTACAAAAATGGATTTTCAATGCTAAGGAGTCGCTAAGTAAAGCAGAGAGTCAAAATGGTATAAAGGGCAAAATAATACAAAAATTTAAATAAGATTTGGCCTTATGGTCGAAATTCAGAAAAAGTTTATGCAGTTATAGTATAGTTATATTTTCCTACGGTGATACCAGCATTGCCATCTATCGATTGGGGATTTTACTTTATTCTAAGAAGTTCGATTTTAGCTCTCCAAATTATACATTTATCCAATACTGCAGAGTGAAGTTCAAAGCGCCCATTTGTCAATCCCATCGCGTCCATGTTTACGAAAACTGAAAATATACAGGTGTTTGAAGTCTCAACCATTGGGATTCTTAGGAAAAACTTTAGACTTCAAAGGATTGTTTTATTACTAACACACTTTACAACCGCCTAACGACCTTAAAATGCCCATTTAACTAATTGCCACATATCATCATCATCTGTGTAGAGTTTTTGAGTCTGCTTCTAAGCTAACCGGATGCAGCTGAATACTAGTATTTTTTCTAACCTCCACAACCCGGTTACTGGGTAATACGATACCCTTCGGTAAGGCTGGTTGAAACTACTAAACTCTGATATAGAAGAATTATAAAAAAAAAAACTTTTCTTATGGCAACATCTCGTGAAGAGCCACAACAATGTAAGAATAAAAATTTGGTGACGTAAGCAAAGGTATTGCCCGTGTTAAAATGTAATGTTTACAGGTTATGCGACACATATAGCAGGCTAGCAGACGGGCCGTGACATTCTGAAGTGTGAACCAAGCGTCCATTCCGTTCGGTCACCTTTAAGGGTAAGTCGTCAACATCTTTCCAGTCAACTTGTTTACTTTTCAGAATAGATTATGCTTTATTTTAGAGCTTATTTTTAGTAGGTTTTAACGCTACTAACTCAAAATCAAAGAGAATACATAATTGTATGAATACAGTTCGTGCAAAAGTTTACAAACAGAAATATGAAATCCAACTGATGTATAATTTTGGAGGGCCATTAAGAAGGGTGTAGTATATTGCATAGAGTATACTAGGTCGACCTTGTGGCTGGGGTAGAGGAGGGAGTGCGCGGGACGTATGCACTGTGTTTGGCCGATGGCCAGGCTAAATGCGTCCGCCGGCGACGCCGCGCCAACCTGACATTTTTTATTGAAAACAACCGACGGATCGGATGGAGGCCGCGTCGCATCGACTGCTCGACCTGCGCAAATCCATCACACACTTCCTCGAGTCAATGGCGAGGACATGCATCTATATTTACTCTTGTCCATCACCGTGAGTCGTGGCGAAATTTTTGTGAGGACGTGAAACGTTCTAATTCTTTGTGTTTGACAGATTTTTTTAAACGTAGCTGGCTATCGTCCATCCGCATTACACTCATACGCAGGTGATGCGTACGCGATTGCGTCATCAAACTATCCAGGTTGAAGGTGATGCATTAAGTTAAAAACTCTCTTAGGAACCCTCATCGTCGTCTTTTTGTTTTAACATAATGTAAACCTTCAACATAGTAACGTTGAAGGTTGGTAGGAAACTGTCGAAACATAAGGCTGTTTCCACAGTTTCAAGAGGCCCATAAAAATATACCTAGTGTCTCCCATTACTGTTAGACTATTCCTTAATCAACATTTTATAGAAATTTTATTAAGTCTATGTTGCCAAATGCTGTCATTAAAAACCTAGTGTTTACTTAAGTCTAAATATTTTCTTTCTAGAGCCAAAACTTACATTATGTATCGAGTTTTTCTTTTGGGCCATAACTAAAACTAACGAAACCGAATCTACGCATTCAGCTATTAATGTGGCAAAAATACCTTATTTAAACCCAAATAATTGAATTGGCGTATGTCTCTCAATCATTTCAATGAGGTCAAAGTAGGCCTCAATATTCATATTCAACACAACATAGTCTCATAGGCTGCTAAATAAAATTGTTAAATTATTATCGCTCAAATCACAAATCAACAGGTGCTGGGCGGGACTCTTTGCCAAGAAGTGACATGAGTTATGAAGTTGCTAATTACCCAAATGTTTGAATGTTGCTCTTTTCTTTAAAAATATTACAAATCTATTCCATTTTCTAATCAGCAATGTTTTTCTATTGAAATGTATCGAGCCGATTGAGTCATACCAGCCATATGGAGAGGAAGTAATGAAGGCATTTTAATGGTACCGTTAAATAAAAAACGAGCTCAAGGCTGTGTTTTCGATTGAAAGATGTATGGTAGCCAAGGTCAACCGGGAGATTATTTGCTAAGTGCATTTCTCGATCAGCGGGAAACAGATGCGAGATGTTACGTGGCCAGCCCGAATATTATGTAGGCCAAATATGACGTCTAGCCTAGAATAAACCATGTCAAGATTCACCCGATGTAAAATTGAACAGATCAGTCACATACATATTTTTGTGCTTAGATCGAATATAAAGTATTAAAGTTGCAAAGAAATGCAAAAAAAAAATGACTGGACTTGCTTGGGTTGTCAGTAAGGCCAACTTTGATGGGGCGTTTTTATAACATGTAAGGGGCGGCGGTGAGTCCTCTTTTTGAGGTGTGGCTGGAGAGACGCCAAGGTGTCTTCACCTTTCGCATGATGCAGGTCCAGAGATACGCCCGGGTGGCACCATTGTGAGTGCAGCCCGGAGGAGATTGTATAACAGACAATGCAAATCTTTCCCGCTTGGACGGAGCACCGTCGTGTCCTCGTGGATTTCATCGGCGGCGGCGATCTCTCGCATCGATGAGCGCAGGAGGACGCCGAACGCGTGAGGGGTAGGCAATACTCCGAATGGAATTGAATGGAATGCCGACGAAATGCCGTGCCAGGGGATCGCCGCGGGAGGCACCCAGGGCGTCAGATATTGTGAAGCAATTTCCGGCTACCTTTCAAACGGCAAGTAATGGGTAGCAAACCGTGTGATCAAGGACCAGACGATGACGCTTTCTGTTCCACGCGTGATGTCAGCAGAGGCCGTGATGAGGCCTGATAAGGTCAAATGCCTGCCAGTTTCAGTATCTTAAGAGGTAACCGCGTCCTTGGACTTCACAAAGAAAAATTGAAGAAATAGGGTGGTGGTAATTTTAATCATTACGAATCTGGCAGACCTTTCAGCTCCACGACTCATTGTGCCCTGGGGATGAGTCTTTGAAGATATTCCGTCTTAAAAAAGTGGTGTTACGTTAGCAGTTCCTTTAAACGTCCCATTGTACGATGCAGTATTATACAGAAAAGACCTTCTGAATTTTCGGTTTCTTTTTTAATTTCCTAAGCTGAACAGCAGAGGTTTCAGCTGAGGCAGTAAGCAAGAACTCTTGCGTTTCTCGATTGACCGACAAACAAAAATATGTTGTGAAGATTTTTTGTAGAATCAAGGTTTTAACAAATCGTACTTTTTCCACGACTAGTAAAATACAGATTCCAAAATGTCCGTATTACAACATTTCTTGACGGTTGTTTACTACGCTAGTCGTGGTCACGTGAATGAACCACAGACATTAAAATAGAAATGGGCTTGTCTGCACCCTGTAAGCGTAGGTATAGAGTTTAAGGTTTGTGATTATGGGCCATTGTAGCCTGCAATAAATATACAAGAAAAACTTTTAACTCGCCGATGAGAGAGATTGACAAAAATACGAGTACCTTAAGATTTTCTTCTATATTTCGACCGCTGTTATCATTTCAGTGAAAAAACCTGCACTTCTGGACATATGTATGCCTCCACAAGCGGCGCGCCGCATCACTGACTTGACCTGTGCTACTTACATTAGCCCAGTTACAAATACTATAATATTATTTCCAAGGGAACATTTATATTCATCAGGTGTTAATTTTCTCACGAATTTCTCTCCAAATGCTATAACCCTAGCTTATCTTTTAATGTTTTACGATTCTGTTTGTCTGTTTGTGACCCAAAAGATTTTAGAGACGAACTTTATAAATAACTTCAAATCAACGTCAGTACTTCTGGCTGCGAAACATACGCCTGATTCATCAGAAAAATATTACACTCCACATGATATTATGTAAAATGCATTGCAGTTTAAATTCGTTTAGAATACTTCTATTTTACTGTGCGTAGTATAGGCACCTGTTACAGCAAAGGCACAGTTAATGACATACAAGATGGATCAGTACCTAGTCACTAATTGACTATGCATGTTTTTACCATGAGGGCCTTACCATCATTACTGAGAACTTAGTACTATAACTAAACTACTAGCGCCATCTGCTGACACAGATGAGACAAACAATTGATAGAAAAAAAAAACGATTTTAGGGGTTCCTCCCCTCCAAGATCCACATTGGTTTATAGTGATTGAATAAAAAAAAATACCTATTCTGTTACTAATAGAGAATCTACCTGACAACTAGTCCTAAATTCAATCTCAGCATCTATGACTCAGAAGCCTCTTACATCCAACTCGAATTGAGCTGTGTTGCACTCTTTCTTACCTACCTACGTCTTGAACGTGATAAGCGAAAATAGGTCAATCATCCTACTAGATTTTTCAGCATCTAGAAATATGACATGATATAAATGTATTATTGAATTAATTCCTTAAATATCTACATTTTTTATTTTAATCTCAACAACTTTTCAGTTGGGAAATAACATGCTACATACATAACAAGAAGAATATCAGAACATATTTGATTATAATTAATGAGATAATCTTTCATGAAAACTTGTCAATACCTGATTGTTTTATGTTTGAAAGCGGGGCCACGTAATGGGCTAAATTTTCGCATTTCTCATAATTACAGAGAGTTTGCTTAATAGGAACATACTGTCAGTGAATCACAAATGCATATCAAGGCCGAAAAAGAAGGTCTTTCTTTATCACGTTTGCTGGATAGGCAAATAGGTTCCATCCGAACTGGAAAGACGACGCAACGGTTCAGGAAGAATAGAAGGAGCAGAGGTTGCTCTGGGAAAAGGGCAGTGGGACAAAGTAGTCTAGAAAAAGAAAGTGGTGGCCCAGAAAAATAATCTAGTTTCGCTGACCACTAACAGCCCCTCACACTCCTATCAGCCAAAAATAATAATGGCTAATAGGAGCATTTCCAAAGTAAATTTCGAAAGAGAGTGTTAATAAGTGTTGTCACAGCAAACAGAAAAACACAGATGCAGGTTTTCCCAAGTGATTAACTGATTAGATAGAACTGAACTGTTCACTACCCTGTTCAATGGAATAGAAAGGATTAACATCAGCTTACAAATGCAGCTTACGAGTATGTCAATACAATAACAGTTCTTAATACCTTTGTCTCTAATAAAATTAAGAGATGATTAATAAATAAATAAATAATTATGTAGCAAACGGTTTCAGTACTTGCGGTTTGGGTGTGTGAATATTATCTTCAGCACTAAGTTTACTTTTGCTTCAAAAGCTTGTGTTATTGAAGCAAGGTTCCTACTTTGTATTTGTGTTATGAACACAAATCAACGTTGATAGCTTTTGGTTCCTGTGTGTTGGGTTTACAAAAGCAACATTCGTGTACACTTCGAGATACGAAGGTCAGGGTAAGGCGGCATAGAAGTTGCTTTGGAATATAGTAAGCGAAATAAGTGCAGAATTTTCTGGCTGTGCATTATACGTACTTACAAATTATACATTTAGGGCTATGGCTAAAAATATTAAATGAAAGAGATTAAAATATCGGGGTCATGTCGCATCGTCGTCGGCAGCTGTCGAACGACAGCACGATACATCCAAGAATATATCAGTTATAAAGAGAGTTCGACCACGCTCTACATGTATTTTAATGATGTTCTAGATAATGTTTAAACAACGGTCGTTTCCCGATATTTTAAAAACGGCTCAGCAGATACTTGGATTACAAAAATAGCATGAAGTGTTTCAAATTGTCGGCTTGCGGGTAAAGTCCCAGACTGACTGACAACGCTATAAATATTTTAGTGTCCCGGATAAATGATAAAATAATTCAAGCCGGCACTCATGATAGTTTTGAAGATAATTCTATGCAATGTTTCTTGAGATAATTAACTGAACCGTGTAGATTAGGCCTGCTGATTTCATTGATCGTTAACCTGGATAGCGTCTTATTTACAAACAGAGCGGTGACTGGAGCGCCGGGTGTGTTTACACCGGCGCGCGAGTGACGCGGCCCTACAGAGCGTGCATGGTGTATACCCTGGTGACGATGAGCGGCGTGGCCAGGTCGGCGCCTCCGACCAGGCGCAGGCCCCAGTTGACATCCCGGGAGTCACGGCGCAGCGTCACCACGAAGGTGTGCAGCCGTCCCATGCTGGTCACAGTGTGTCACGGGCACAGTGTCGCACGGTGTCAGTGCACGGTGCACGAAACGCGATGTGTGCGCGGCGGGAACACGCGACGTAGTGCGCTCTAAATTAGCCCACCGCAAACTCACACCGCCCCTGCCCCTCTAGTTCTGCACTGCATGTAACCCTGCCATCGCAATCGACCTAATTCGATTTACGGAAACTGAGATACATCAATGCTTGATTATCCAGCCATTCCGGCAAGTCTTCGGCTTGTTTACTCTCACCTTTCGACGCATTCGACATGACCCATTTTTTTTTTAAATATCGTGTACTCCAGTACCTCAAATGGTTGGAGTTTGTTATCAAACAATAATTGGATGATCATCAAGTAATATTATGTTTGTATGTCAAAATTAATTTAATGATACAATCCCTGCTGTCTAAGGGTAATTCACCAGATAGGTATGGAAGGTTATCCATCGTATATCACTATTTCCTACGTCAAACTTTTGCTATAAATAGGCATATAATGACTGCATATTGGCATCATATAAAGTTTTTGACGTATATTTAGCCCATTGATCATGATTACTAATAATCAAAACATAAGACTGAATTTGCATGTGACTTCTGAACTGGTGTGATGTGTCATTAAATGTATATTCTACATCTAAATACAATAAACCATCCAATAGATTTGCCAAATTGGTTTATTTTCTTTCTAGAGGGCTAATACATAAGTATATCAAACTGATAAAAAAAAACTTTGTAATTTTACTAGCTATGAGTATGACAATAATTAAAACATACGATGCACAACATTCTCTTTTTGGACGTACCGATGAGTATTGCACCATAAATTAATAATATCGGTAATCATCATTGGTAAAACAGAAAATAACTAGAATACTAACTGCCTACGTCATCACCACAATCAATACAGTACGAGTTAGCAGTAGCAACACAAATAACTCAGCCTTGTTACACAATCATATCTAACAATTATTGTTTTAAACCCTCATTCCACTTGCATTTTACACCAGTATTAAATAATAATGTAAAATATTCTTACATATCGCCTCTGTCCGAAGTCCCTGGGCTCATTTTCAGGATCCGTGCGCTGATGGGGCACTCGCCAAAACGATGGCCGCTCGTACACCGGCATCCTCAGTATCGGTCCAGGCAAAACTAACACAGAATAACAGAAATATTCGTATTACAATTCAGCTGCAGTACAAAAACATCACACTTGCAGTGAATGCAGTGATAGTGCATACTATCACAATCTCTTTATAATCGACCGTCAGTTTCATTTCAAAATGCATACGTAGGTGTTTGGCAACATTTCTATGCATAAATCACCTGTTCTATGGACAAGGACGGCCGCGCACAGGAAAAATCTCACGTTAGACGCCACGTGGGACGACTAGAGTGGGGGGAAGTATTAGAATATAAGGGCAAACTCACCAGAGGGCGCGGGGCGTGGTTACTTGTGCAGAGTCGTTCGTTCAGTGCCGTTTTCTATTATTTCGAATAATTCCGGAGCAACATCAAACTATGTCTATTTTTCGCGTGGCGGCGGGCGTCGGTTCGACGGCTCGTGCTTCGAGTGATTTACAAGCCGGAGCTTAGTCGAACTGTTTCTGGGCCAATACAGAGATCCGCAACACTGCGGCTACTGAGGCGGGAAGTCGGGAACACTCGACACCGGTTCAACGATCTCGAGCCCGTCTGTGTCAGATCTCACGACGTTTCTAGGAGACCCAGCACTTGAAACGAGACAGTGACTCGCTAATGAGTTTTGGAACATTGAACTCATCTTTTTTTGTGTTGACACAAAAAAATATTTGTAGCGCTTCAGTCAAGTTTATTAGACTTAATTTATTGATACAGTTTGAAATAAAATTCAATTAAATTATCAGTAGTCACAGAAAAGCTGCCTAGTTCGAGGACCAACTAAATAATTTACAGTACACAAAAAAGGGATGATATTCAAAACAATTATTTTAATCGGTTATGGTGCAATAATATTATTTTATTCTCAATAGACTGTTAAAAATAAACAATCCTGTCAAATAACGAGTTTATTCTTCGAAAATTCACAAAACAGTAGGTACAGGAAATCGTTGCATTAAAAATGATTTACAAATAAATAGATGAGAGAAAAAATTTAGTAATTAACATACTAATCAATTGTGAGAATAAATGATCTTAAATTACAACAATAATACGTATTTATCATTTATATACAAGATTATATAATTTTATATAAATGGAAGCGTTTGTGATATATGCAGATGAGATAAAATCAGATAAAACTTGAGATAAGTATATAAGTTTGCGAACTTGCAAATGTGACGTCAGTATTCATTTTTTTTTTATTGAGATTACAGCTAAAAGATCATACATACTGAGTGGTGTATTGCATTGTAACAGTACTAAACTATGGATATTATAAAACGAAAGTATGTCTATAACGATGGTAATTAATGATAATTTAATTAAATTATAAAATTAAACTATTACTTACAAAGCATGTTTTTATACTTAATCAAGAATTACTAATTTGACTAACAAAATTGCATGGTTGAACACAAATCGTCGGAGATTATAAAAAAGCTCAGTCAAACTTCAAGGCCCTTATTAACTAATATACTATATTATGACCAGAATAGAGAGCTTAAAAATAATATAACTTAACAATATAAATTCATATAAGATATTATTTAACAGATTCAAAAAAGATAACACTTGTCTTTTAAAATGAGTAAGAAACAATTTTAAAGAAAACTTTTTTAATTTTTACGGTGTACATTTAAATACAAAATAATGCTAGCTGAGCTGTGCCCATGACACTGGACGACAGACAATACTATTTAAAAATGGGGGGTTTAATTAACTATGTATTCTCATGAAAACCCACGAATCATACAAAAAAATCATTAAAATCAGTCGAGCCGTTTCGAAGCAAGCACCGTGACACGAAATTTTCAGATAATGTGTTAGACAACTAGCCGCAACAACCAAACTGACGGACTTCTTGAAGATTCAAAAGAAGATTATTGAATGAAAAAAAAAAACTACGGTGCGAAGCGCGTTAGACAGCAAAAATAAACCTTATCCAGTACAAAAATGTTTATCAGACCTGATTTTCCGCTAATCTCTTTACTATTGATCGTTTACAAAACGTTAAATAGTCTGTATTTCAGTGATGCTCCTACACAAAAACAATGACACATCCAGAAAAAAATTAAAAAAAAATCTTTATTGAATCGGTTAAATACGTAAATAAACGCAAATAAATTACTATTAAAGAGACTGCGGGCGCAGTGGCAACACTTTATAGGATATCTGATCAAAGGGACGTTCACCCGATAGTAAATCTTGGCGTTAACATACTTCAGACATTCTGTTCATGTCTTTACATAATACGTTTATGCTTGTTCGATTGGTCTGATTATTTAGAACGAATGCTCGGGTAAAACCGACGATACACATAGATACCAATGAAAATCGGTTTAAACCGATAATGGTTTTAGTCTAGCTAGGAACTATAGTAGAATTTCGTTCGCGTCGCCCAAACCGAATCGATAGAAATGATGACTTCATAGTGTTTATTGTATGAAAATAACTCAAGCTTCTGCCGTGTGGTTATTTTCCTATATTATTGTTTTTCATAGGATTATCGATTGCGAAGAGTAATTTTGCACCAAATATGTCATGTCATGTTTTTGTTCAAATATATTAAGGAGCCTCTTAGAACTAGGTACTTTACAGTACAACGTTGGTACGTTGGTACAGCAAATACTGTGGTCGTTTGATTTAAGTCGATACAGTTTGAAATTAAATGGGCTACATTTAGGTTTTATGTTCTGTTGTTTACAGTTTCTTTTCTGGCTAATTTGTTAATACAAGCTAGGTATACTGATACATACTTAATGCGGTATTCATAGCAGGAAACATAACTAACTTGTATTTTATTCAATGCAAGGCGACTGAAATTGATATTCGTTTTTCTTTGACTGGAACGATACTTGATTATTACACAGTGTAGTCTGTGTTAGTTCTAGTAGTCCTTTTTCGTATTTGAACAAATTAAATGACGGTAGTCAGTTTTTTCGACCTGTAGAGAATCGTATTCCTTTGTATTTGTTTTAAGGTTTAACCTAGGTGTATAAAGGCGCCGCATCATGATGTTATTAAAATAGCCCAATCGAACATAAACATTGATGTAGTAGGAACAATATTAACAAATTACTTTTAAAAGTCTAATATGGCTGGTTTGGTGTCTCTAGCGCATTTGATTAGCGAATACATAAGTTTGACAAAACCTGTGTCCTTTGGTTTTTCAAGTCCGCGAAGAAGTCGGTTCTTCATAACTGCGACGAATTCGCGGTTGCTGAGTTGTCCGTCCACTGCGAAAATATGTCAATTTTATTATAATAATTTAACAATGTGTTAGCGAATGTTAGTAAGTTGTTCTTGTGCATATTTTTTTCTATACGTGTAAATGGAATGCTTCTTGTATCAAGTTAAGAATGATTTTATTTATACTATTATTTTAGAGACAAATTTATATATTCTAAAGGATTCTATCGACAGAAAGACAAGATGAAATGAAAAAAAAAACATTATTAAGTTCATGGAGTATTCATGTAAATTGTAGCATATTATCAGTAAATTATTTACCTACTGGTTAATATTACCAACAACGTATGAAAAGGACTGATAAATTAGATTTAATTATTTTGTTTACAAGATTACAATTTGATGTACTACGTAATAGACAACATAGGTTAATAGGATTTGATTTAGGTTTCGATTTTTGATTATGTTCGAAAAATAAAACAGGGAGAAATCCTAAAACATACTTTTTACACCCTGTATTAAAATAATTATCAAATGGAGAAGGAGAGGGAGTTTAGACGTGAAATACAAATCCAACGCGAAACAAAGTCTCACCAAGATTTCTTCTCTTCTTTTTGGTATGGAACCCTAAAATTGATCAATCAACCTATTTTATATGGTTGCTCCAAAACATAACAATGTCAGCAGAAACATGTACAACCTTACTACAAAACGTTAAACACTTGTCTAAAAAATTATTACAGCGTTAACGTCAAATGCCGATACTTTTTTAGACAAGTGTTCAACAAATGTTAAACTTTTTTTGTTATTTTGGTATTTTTTAAATATTAGGTATTAGGATATTTGGTATTTGTTTTTGTGGTATTTTTTAAATATTTTTGGCTTTCATTACTGGGTGCTACCCAACATGATCAGCATAGACGTTTTCAAACCATTCTGAAGTCGACTTTCTAGTGGAAACTAATGCATCTGTATACCAGTATTTTACATGGAGCGATACACAGCCCAGTTAGTACTGGGTATTACGATACCCCTTGATAAGACTGGCTGTCAGACTTTTGGGCTACTAGCTGCCTGTAACGACTGTCAAAAACCTATAATTGGCAGCTGGCACCATCAGCCTAACGTGCTTTCCGAGCCACGGAGGAAATTCGGTACGTAATGATGGTTACCCATCAACTAACCGACCTAGACAAGAGTGCCTGATGTCACCCTGAAGATCGACCCGTACGGCTGTTATTACTTAGCCACGAGGGTATTACTGAACATATTCATTAAAATATCTTATAAAATATTTTTTTAATACTTCTTTGTCCAACTCGTTGATTCCTTTCAATATAAATGAGCTTTAGACATGGACCTCGAGATTGAATGAAAGACTACATTGTATACAGAAGCGACATAAGAAATCGCTGATATTTGAGGAACAGAACTTTTTTTTTTACGTGGTAAAATCATCACATGAGTCCTCCCACCCAAGGCAGCGCGGGTGGGACTGTCAGACTCGTACTGATTAAAATCCACGGTGTCCTTCAATAGCCCTTTACGTACCGGGGTCACGGTAATTCGTGAGTCCCGCGACCTCGGCAGGCTTTGGCCCTCCACAGGAGGCCCCGTCACTATGCTGACACTCCTTGACGCGCGCGTGGAACACAACGCGCCGTCGACCCGAGGTTCTGAACTTAGAATACATTTGGGCAAGATCGTTCCGTGAAATCTTTACTTTAAAACTCTAATATATAACAAATTATAAAATGGTACGTACTGTTCTCATCAAAAATAGTAAAGACCACGTTAATAACATGGGGATCCAGGTCCACATGCGCTACCGTCCTAGCAACATGTCTGAGGGTCGGCTGGTCGATTGAAGCGCCCGCAATGTGGTAGAACGTCAGGGCAGTGTCCACGTCGTTTATGTTGTTCAGAAAGTGGAAGAACTTCAGGTAATCGTCCTTTGTTATACCGACGCCGTGGTCGCGGAAACTGAAAGTAAAAAAGAAAAACCTTACTAATGTGATACATGTTTAAGATTGCACAAGACAGAGAAAGAGGAGACTTTTGCCCAGCGTTGGGTTAATAGGTAAAAATATTAAAAAATAATAAATATTCCACAACTATCACACAGCGCCATCTAGTCCAAGCAGAGCTTGTGTTATGGGTACTAGACAACTGATAAACATACTTAATAAATAAATAAATACATACATATTATAGATAAATTACACCCAGACACAGAACAAATGATCGTGCTCATCACACAAACATTTGTCCTGGGTGGGAATCGAACCCACGACCTCCGGCATTGCAGTCAGGGTCACTAACCACTAGACCAACAGGTAGGCTAAAGATTGGGACAAATACACCACACTATTCTCAGCAGTGGCAACCACCAGAAAAGCGTCGAGACAATGAAGGTCGACGTGTCCCGGAGAATGAATTTATCTGACTTGGATCCTGCAACGAAATTAATAAGAAAAAAATAGTGGAGGAGTAGGAAAATGTTTTTTTTTTCTTTAACTGACTTGACTGAGTCAGCAATTTTCCTATTATAACCAGTTTACCATTATGTTACGAGTGACTGCCCTTCTGAACTCCAGACAGGTGACCAAATAATGACTCCGAAAACGATAATACTTACGTTTTCTTAACACGTTTCAGCATTCGAGCCTTCTTCTTGGCCGGGTAACCCGCATAAGCTAACAGAAGTTCGGCGAAGTCCGCTTCAGTGATGCGACCATTTTCATCTGAAATAGTTAGGTAAAAATCAACACTTTTTTTTAAGTTTCTTTTGTACACAGTGTGAATTGTCCACTCGAAAATTGGTGCCGAAGATTTTTCGCGAATTTTTCGCTATTCCTTAGTTATAGATGTGCTTATACACATCATCATCAGCCTATGTTTCCACTGCTGGGACACATGTCTCCTATCTATGAGAGGGAGTGGGCCATAATCCACCACGCAGGCCCTGTACGGTTTGGTACATGTCTTCGAATTCTTAGTTCAAAGACATCAAGGTCTCCTCGCGGTGTTTTCCTTCACCCTGTTTTGAGAGCACTGGTGATGAAATAAATTGCACATAGTAATGCGCTTGGATGGGTTAGAACCCACTTGTAAGTCGGGGCCGATACCACTGGCCACCACTGCATTTCGACAAGGCTTCCAGTTCACCTTTGCATCTTATTTTTAATTTGTTTTTTTATTTAAACCATTTATAGTAAAAGGCACTGACTTACCCGGCTGTTTCCTCATGAATTCAAGAGACAATATTTCCCTCTGAAGTTGTTGCTGAAAGTCTAAGAATTTTTCAATCGTCAGCTTCTCTTTGAGATTGGGCCCGAAGAAGTACGTCGTGAGCGCCGAGTTAATACCCTGCAAGATATGAACATCGGTTTATAATACAAAATTAGGTAAATTCTACTGACAGTAAACCATTACTTTCATCCATGAGATTTCGGAGTATATTATATACTTTGCATTTTGTACAAATCTCCGTCAATAACAAGTAACCGTGGGTGTCCATATTAAGAACGCGTATCGTGAACCCATAAGACTACTTTTTACTTAATATTTTTTATCATTTTGTTTCACTCACTTCACGATTACTAGCCAACTAAAATAATTTATTATTAGAATTGCCATAATGGCGTTTTACCTTAAAAGTGTTGCCCGTGTTGGCGTGGTCTCGATGCCTGGAACCGATGCTGCTCTGTTGTCGAATGAGGAGTGCCACTTTCTCAAACTCCTCGCAGTCCACGTCACCGTCACCGTTCAGATCGAACATTCGAAAAGCGATCTCGAAATGACGACGAGAAGCTGAAAATATAAAGAGAACTAAATACCCTGGATGAAAGGTGATGTTTCAGAGTAAAACCTTTTTTGTAAATAAGGTCTATCCACACGTGAGTCGCTGTTTAAGCAGGATACGTTGAAGTTGGATTTTGTAAGGAATGATATTACACCACGCCTAGTGGTAATGCTGGGAGGGAAAGCATTAGGCAGACCTTCATCATAAGCCTATAGCAGTCCACTGCCAGACATAGGCCTCTCCAATCGCACACCGTCTCACTGGATCAGCGGCTAATCTCATCCAGCTGTTACCGGCCACCTTGCTCGCTCCACCTTGTCGAGGGCGTTACGATTGCCGATTCGCGGTCTTCACTCGAGAACACGTCTACGCCAATGGTCATCGCTTCTACGACTGATATGGCCGGCCCATTGCCACGTCAGCTTCCTCATTTTGTGGGCTATGTCCAAGGGCGTCGCCAGATTATGACTAAGGGGGGGGGGCAATGGGGCAATATTATGGAGGATAAAAAATATAAATGCCGGCAGCATGAAGCGAAAAAACCTTGTGAATTCATTTAAGTTTTGTCATGCGATGCGAAATTTATTAATAGGTAAGGAAGTCAATTGCTTGCACTTTGGTCGCTTTGCGGCTAGCTACATTTGATCTCTAGGGGGGGGGGCAACTGCCCCCGCCTGCCCCCCCTTGGCGACGCCCTTGGCTATGTCGATCACTTTCGTTCTCTGTCGGATCAATTCATAATGAATTCGATCTCGCAGAGAAACGCCAAGCATAACCTAGGAAGACCTACGCTGACCTACACTGACCTTATTAGTGAAGTGTTCAAGAAAGATCGGGTGCCGAAATCCGCAAACGGCGTGCTTGTATGACCAGGTGTATGAATGTGGATGAGGCGAAAGGAGTATGTAAGAATCGTAGGCGGGGGGGTGGGGGGGGGGGCTCTGAGGTTTCTTCCTACCCCAATGGGAAAAGGGCATGAGTTTATGTACGTATTTAACACCACGTCTGTCTTTGTCGAAGTGTTCTCTGATAGGTTTATCTAACTAGTAAGCATAGTAATATGTAGTAAACCAACATTTTATACAACAGTTACGATTAAGTACATGGTATCCCGGGAAGTGTGGATCAAATTGAATAGGGGCATGCGATAGGTCGTTTTCAATATTTTTACCTTTGAGACACACGGTGCTATTTCTAACAGATCAAAGTTTTTATCACTTTTCGTGTTCAGAATTAATTGATTGCAATTCAGTTAAATTCTCTCAGATTAAAACCAATAAGAATATCCCAGTGATAAATCCAAAGAAATTCTAGATTTGAATGAATTGAATAGTTTTTTTTGCGAGTCCTTCTCGCACTCTGCCGGTTTATTATTTTCCATTAAATTGATTACTGTTTGAAATGATCAACTTTTTTTTTATTATCCATTACAATGTTTACTGTTTATAATTATGAATGTTTAAAGATCCGTGTAATTGCAAATATGTGGTTCATTGTAACACAATGTGTTAATTGTTATTATATATGATACTACGTCATTGAGTGTTTGTCAGGCATTCTATATACAGAAGTCAACGTAAAAGAGAGTGTAAAGGGGAGCAATCAGAAAGGTATACAACAAAGAAGTCTGCAAGGCGTCAAGTAACACAGGTAATAAATTTAACTATTTAATGATAGGAGCCATTTCATACTTAGTACAGATTTGGCTTTAACCCCCCTTTTTTAGATGGTAAAACTGTGGTCTTTCTCTGGGTGGAACGGCCCGTCCGTTCCGTTTCCGTCTTCCCGCCCTAAGCGGGGCGGGTAGACAATTTTATGATTAAAATAATAAATTTATTCAATTTTCTTTGTTTTCTTGTTGTTGGGCCGACAACTTTTCAAGCTGCCCTCGTACGTTACTTTTTTGATTCACGCTAACCAAAGATGTTACTCAGAAATAAATAGTTAAATAAAGTGATATTGTCTCTTATTGAAGTGTTCCAGATTAGAATAAAGAAAAGTCGTTTTGTTTACCCAGTTCCATATTATGTTACTAAACCTGTTGACTATTGTTACCAAAGGATAAGTGTGAGATGGTATCATTATCGCATTATAGCTGCTTATTGTGTGCTGTGTACACATTGGTAAGTTTATTTTATTTACGTAGTCAATACTACAGCCATAATATAATGAGTTGCAAATCCTTAGCATTGAGGGAACTCAACTGGGTCTATGCTATATACTGACTTGCCAAGAGAGGAAGCTTCTAATGTTGCGAGGAGAGTCTACTTATTATCGTTATTTTTTAATAGTTTTGCTGATCAACTTCAAGTAGCTAACTTAAAGTTTGGAAAATATATCTTATGTATGAACTTTCGTAAATATTCGTGTGATATGCACCGTGTGCATGCAACCCGGCCCGAAAAAACTACGTAGGGCGTATGTTAACATGCCACAAAATGTCTGGACTTTAAGGGTCAGCTCATCCCGAGACGCGGCGCTGCGCGCACATTTCAATAGGGCTACTCA
Source organism: Agrotis puta (assembly GCA_943136025.2). NCBI lineage: Eukaryota > Metazoa > Arthropoda > Insecta > Lepidoptera > Noctuidae > Agrotis > Agrotis puta. The sequence continues at coordinate 7,114,547 of OW964168.2, forward strand.
AAATCTAACTCAACGATAAGATACACATTTGTAGTATATCGTTGCGTCACGTCACGTCTCGGTGTGAACTGACCGTATAAGAGACCTTTTGAGTTTGTTTTGGCTGTTTCTTTTCAGAGTAGTCAGGAGCGAAACACCGGCCTTAGCTAGTTTAAAAAATAAAGTTCTTTTTGACGTGTAAAAGTGTCAAAATACATCATTTATGTATCATGTGAATTTTCGTTTCAGTGTAGTTTATCCGATAATGCGTATTTTCATGCGTTCAAAAACCAATCGTTTCAATTGCATTAGCTTAACCTTGTTTTAAGGCTCACAAAATTATAAAAGCACACATCTACAATCTCCTAGCCAATGTTCAGTTTTCTTCGCGCAATAAATGGAAACTAAAAGTTTCAGCGCCCAGTTGAATCTCGCGCCCGTAAGAAGAGAAAATCATTAAATTCGCTCATGCTCCGTACGATCCCCCATCCCTTTGGATGCTGCGTAGATATAATATCTCGCAGCCAATAAGTGCGCGACTACGATCTAATAACACGGACACTTGACACAATGTCCACAACAGGAATCACATAAACGAATCAGTCAACAGTTTATTTGATCACATAGTTATCTCACTGCATAATGTTATCATTCTCAATCAAACGCTTTCGGGCCAGGATGAAATCAAAAGCATTTATTTATTTAAGATGTGGTGCTAAGACCGCAGCTTTTCTATTTTGGGCGACCCTTTACATGGTTGTTATGAAAATGACAATATTCAAAAGCAGCGTGAATACTCCAGTTAAAGACTGGTCCGTACTACCTGACAATTACAGCAGATGGATGGTAATGTGCCATTTTCTAACGGTGTTAGAGATAAGTTGTTTAGTGTTGTGATACTGTTAACCGCGTTTATTATACCAGTTGCAGAGTCAAGATACAGTGGGCATAGATGATTCAGATTCAGACACCAATGTAGTATGGTCGGAGCCAGACAACGATACTCTCTTAGAACTGGAGAGACGGACAGAAATAGTTCATCAAGTGTGTCACAAGAGAAAACTTCTCAAGCAACCAATTAATAACAATGAGTTCTTTGTTGACCGTAAACATAAACTTGTATGGTGCAATATTTTCAAAGCTGCCAGTTCATCTTGGATGTATTATTTTAATATTTTGGGTAAGTTTTCCGTGGAAGTTATAGTTTAGAGATTGAAGTTTTAAATTGGACAGTTGTTTTTAAAATTATTTTAACTAATAATTCTTTGGTTTTTCAGGGGGATACGACAAGAAATTTTTGGCAAAAAGTAAGGTACAACCATTGACTTTAGCCAGACAAAAATTCCCTCGACCCAGTGTAAAACTATTAAAAGAGGCATTGAATAGACCAGGCGTTGTATCCCTTTTAGTGGTGCGGGATCCTTTTGCAAGGTTGTTATCTGCTTATCGTGATAAGCTGGAGATTCTAATAAAGCCATACTATAGAAAATTGGCGCGAACTATAATAAAAAAATACAGGAAAAAGAAACAAAAAGCCAAAACCGGTCCGCCTAAAGCTTTGGGACCTACATTCCCTGAATTTGTTAAATATTTAATAGATCTACACAATACTCCAAAACACAAGTTTAATGAGCACTGGGCTCCGTATCACACATTTTGTTCACCTTGTGCTGTGTATTTCAACGTTATAGCGAAAGTGGAAACATTGGCGAAAGATTCAATGTATGTGATACAACAGTTAGGACTTGGTCATTTATTAAGCGTAAAGGTTGGTGAACGAAGGAGGAAACAAATGCGTTATGTAACGAATCAATCCCGTGATGGTAGGAACACGACTTCATTGTTAAAGCATTACTTCAGCCAACTTGATGAGAATTTGCTTAATAAATTGTTGGAAATTTACGGTATAGATTTTGAAATGTTTGGATATGATGCGAATATTTATAGAAGTTATGTTAAAAAATAAAGGATTTATCTATTTCAACTATTGATTTATTATTCCTGGTTTATGCCAATAAGTTTAGGTATTCATAAACTCGTTGAAAACACACTTGACATTAGTTGATAATAATATCACTGTGATATTATCACAAAAGTATTTTTGGCAAAGTATCAAACGAGGGCACTGCTCACTTTTGACTAGTTCCAGTAGATAATTACGTACATTCACAAGATTAGCAGAAAAATACAGAACAAGTTTTGGTCATTGTAGAAGATGGGCCATGGGGAATTGAACTAGATAAAGCTTGTATTCATGGCAATGACCTTGAGCATTTGGTCTCGTACTAACTTACGCCGAGAGAGAGATAGAGAGAGAGGACAAGTACTTTTTTATTTTTTTAATAGCTTCTCACAGGTTTACCTAGAAGAGGTTGTGAGCTGCTTAACCGGACTTTTCTGTGAATACCAAAATTATGATAAAAATGGTAGGTACTTACTTGACAAAACAGTCAGAAGAAATATGTAGTCGCTGAATGTGATGAGTCCCGAAGAGCCGAGTTTATAGAAAATGGAATCTTCGTCGAGATCGAGGTTCAGACGTTGACTGATACTCTGCGAGAAAACACTGCAGTTAGCAATGCAGCAGTTAAACATAATAATGAAAAGCTAATTAAATAAGGTCTCTATATGCAACGAAACATAAAACTAATTGCAAAATTTATTAAAATTATTGTCAGTAAGTATATTGAATTTAAATTAAGCTAAATATTGATAGATAAAATATTTAAGTAAAAAAAGTACTACTAAAATAAGGTACTGTTGAAAACTAGCTATTATACTAAGGCTAAAAAAACAAAATTCTATTAATTTGAATAATGCAATAAATATAATGATAAATCACGGCATGCTATGGACAGAATGGTTGTGTACGCAAATGTTTTACGGGATCTAAGACCCATTACGCCTGAAGTAGCTTAAAGAGCGCAGAGCTTAGGTCTGTAGCACATTGTGAAAAAAAAAGGTCCTCCTAAATTCTATTAAGTGATCTAGACTAGATTGAGGCACAAAGTGGCCAACGGCGATGACATGAACATTGACAGGGTCATAGCCAAGTCAAAGAAGTGCACTTGAAATAAATAAAAATATTACGAAGTCAGGAAGTAGAGAAATAAGAAGAGGAGAAAGACAGTACCTCATCGACGTTCTGAAAAGACAAGAAAGTGATGTGAGTGGCTGAAGAGATGGTGCTAACTGTGCAAGAGTGTCCAATGACAGTTCAGGTTGTTATGAAGCAGGTAGACTAACTAACATCTGTGATTGGGTAATGTGGTCCTAAAGATTGGATATGTGAAAACATTAATATGGAAAATATTAAGTGAAATACTTTTTGTAAAGTTTCTTTATTCTTCTTGAAGATTATCTGCTCCCTCTATAATAAAGAAATCTTCTGTTATAGTGCTATTTGTAACTTTAAAATTATTATATTTACAGTTAAAATAAACTGCAAAAGTTCATATAACATATTAGAAACATAGTGGGATCTTAAAACAGCAGTGAAAATTCAAGTTAGATTAGTGCAAGTGCTCATAAAAACTTTTATTTTCTCACATACAATTAAATTATCACAATATCATTCACTGTACCATTAATCAAAATGGACATAAACATTATTAATCACATGATAGTTTATGGACATATTCATTGTTTTATAAAATCATTTATTTTTAATGAAATGAAACTTACCTTGGGGTCATATCTCCTATACTGATCTAATCCCAAACCTGATAATAGAAAAAGTCTCATTAATTACATGATTATTCTTCAAAAACATAATTTAATATTTAAGTGCTCTTGAAAAGTAGGAAAGTGAATTTTCAGTAAGTGTATGTTGTCCCATGTTTGATCTTCATAGCAATATTGAGAATTTTTCAGTGAAAGATAATACCTGGGGATTGAACCCATGAAGTAATTGCCCAGTTCTCACTTGTGCAACAAATAGTAAGGCTCAATTCATTTTATGGACATTCTAGTATGCAGTAGAAAGCAGATTGATAAGAAAAAGCTTAAAGCTGTGGGTATGCATGTTGAATGGAATTTGTTTCGGGCACCATCCAACAGTAGACTATTGCTGTTGATTATAATTATGGGAGAGATCCTGTCCTGTACAAAGTTATACCATCTGGTTGTTTGACTCCAGGTGTCATTGAGCGCAGAAAGTCATCAGGGGTCATGAATATCTCATGCTGGTCATGATGTTGGGCTTGAAGTGTGGCAAAGTAACGGAATACCTTGTCTGGTGTGGAATAGTGACGCATACGATTTTCATACTCAATAATCTATCCAGCAGCGTCCAGAATAAGAAAAATACTATTTAAAAAACAAAAATCATTTTTACTTCCAGTGTAATTCTTCGGATTGTGATAATTGTAACAAAACAAAAGAAAAAAAAGGCTACTCGATGCAGGTGCAATTTAAGACTGAGAAAGACCAACATAAAAGTTGGAGTAACAAGCTGATACTCCACATAAGTTACAGTTGGTAATGTATTCAGGCAATAGAGGATGTGCCACCACTATGTATTTTCAGTTGACTTTTGACATATCCATCTGCCTTCCCTGTGCTGAGGAAGTCCATGAGGATTTTGAAGCAAAATCAAAAAAGGAAGCTAGTATTGTATTAAACTTAGTTTAGTCTCATTGCAGCTGTATAGAGGAGCCTCAAAATAAATTAAAACAAATACCATCAGGCTGTTTCATGCCCGGTGTGATGGCTCGCAAAAAGTCATCAGGTGTCATGTAAATCTCTGTGTGTTCACCCAATGTCAATTTCACAGTGGCAAAATATCTGAATATTTTGTCTGGTGTTGAATATGATCTCATACGATTTTCGTATTCAATAATCTGTAGTAAATAAATTAAAATTAAAATAAAATACAATTTGTAAAACAAAAATTAATAAAACAACAATCTTAAAGAGTGCAAGGGTCATTATATAAAGTTTTGTGTTATCATAAAATTATACATCAGCGTTTGATTTGTGACACCCCACTGTTGAAGTATTTTTCTGACAATAAAATAAATTCTATGCTTGTTCTATATTAATGTCCCTTACTTAATAACTAAATAAATATGTTAAAGAATATCACACACCTTTCTGTCCCGGAAACCAATTTTTTCTTTTCTGTATCTCTTCTTTTTGGTGTCTACTTCACTATCTGAGTCAGATTCAGATATTTCTTCGGCAGCATTTATGGAGGGTAATAACTGGTGTTGTGCCCTAAAATAGTTACCTTTAGTAATGACCACTAGTAGTAAACAGTTATATTTGTATTAGGCTCGTTTGTTACACTATTTTAGGTGGAATCATATTTTATCATTGAAATGATTCATGTATAAACAGATGGTATTAAATTTGATTATCTAACATTCAATGGACATCCCTGTCCATTACTGGACTTCTAGACTTGACTAGATATAATTGAGAAAAAAAAGGTTGTCAAGCAAAAAGAGAGTTACAGTTGTAAAACAAAATAATTAAAATCTGCATCTGGTGTTGGCATGAGGTATTCTAATAGAACTTAAGAAACCTTGGATATTAGCAAACCTTAGTGGCGATACACTTCAGCTAAACTAATCTATATTGGCTTATATAAATCAAGTCACACTTACCAGAACTTGTATGAAGTGTAGGAGACTGCACCAAATAAGACAGAGTAACATAAATGTTTGTATGAATATTCCTTCCAGTGTTTATCATAGTTTTTATTGGTACTATATTTTCGCTGCAAGTTCAATGTTTGATTAGATGGCAGTGCAAGTACCCTAAATGTTGTATGAAAACACGCAGCTTTTCGTATCGTAGCAATTTCACTTGGAAATTTTAACAGACGTGAAGAAAGACTACACATTTTGATAGAAAATGAATAGATAAACTGAAAAACAATCAGGTTTTCCGCTTTTAAAAATAACTTTTACAGGTATTTTAGCATTTTTGACAAGGTGGTTTGATAATTATTGATAACTGACATTGACAATAACATTGTCAATTTTTTGACATTTTTTTTTGACATACATTATCATAGACAATGAATAGTAGATAAGTACATAACTTAATACATTTAAATACTAAAATTAAAAGTAAAATATTTACAATAATGACTAAATTAAAACTATAATAAAAAAAAATAAAAATTATAGAGCGTCATAAAATTCGTCCACATCGCTGTCAATGGGGAAAGTGCCCAGAACGCTGGCAGCATTGCCACGTTGGATGGCAATGCTGATCCTTTGACCAAGAAATAGGCCAGCCCTCTGGTCACGCGAGGCGTCGACTAAACGCTTGGCGATGTCTTTAAAAACTTTGTGGGCACTCGGACCCCACGGCCCTAGTGTTTCAACCCCAAAAGGCTCAAATACATAGGTAATAGTCAAGCCATTGTATTTGCGCCGCTTGAGGTTTTCGGCACTTGCAGCAGCCGCACCAGCACAGCATGCAGTACCAGGAAGGTGGGATGGCGCAAGGGTGTCGACACATGTTGCATCCCACACCAAAGGTCTACCCAACTTCCATGGCATTATAGTCATCCCATCTGGTCTCTTCCCATCGTCGCGTGCCAAGCCACTGGGTTCTAAAACGGCTGGCACCCCGGCGGTGACAAGAGCACGACGGATAATGTCATTTAAACTAGCGTGCCGTGCTAGCCGACCTGCACTCTTGCTGCAGGAAAGGCCATGGTGCCCGAGGCAGTCGACGCCTTCACCACACTGACAACGATGTGGAGCCCCGCAAGGAGCGCCCAGACGCAGGCATGTAGCGATTCGGAAGGTTTCGTCACCCAGCATGGTACCTATGTTGGGTGACGGTAGTGCCTGAAGCCATAGACCCGACTCCCACTCTCCCACAGCCAGCAGGCGGGCACGCTCCACAGAATTGGTTGACGTATTAATAAGATTATACCGTACCAACCTGCAGAGCGGCTCATCCCACTGCCTCTGGGAAGATGGGTTCACGGGTCGATCTGAATCCGGGCAAGTCATTTTCCAGGCGTTCTCTGCATCGGTCAAGCACGGCACTTCAGAGTCAACCAGGGAGAGACTTAAAATCTTTCTGGTTAAGGTTTCAGTGCTGTGGACAGAGGACAGGAACGCCGGTAAACTCACACTAGAAATTTTGCGGACGCCGAGTCCACCAAATCGTATAGGGAGGGTGGCTTGCAGCCACGCTCGGTCGTCCAGGGCCACATTAAGGATGGATGTTAAAGTTTCACGAACAATTTGGTCAATTTTGTCTAAAATATGTGTGTGCTTCCACAGTGGAGAACACCGGAGAAAGTACATAAAATTTGGACAATGAATTGAATTTCTTTGAAGGCAATAGAGATGTTGTGTCGTTTAGTATTCGACCAAAGGTACGGTTTCGGTTTCGGTTTCAGTGTTTCGGCCACAGTTTATGTTTCTGCCAAATATTACTGGAACTCTTCAAAACTCGGTAAATTATGAAGTGTCGTAGGTCGTTTGGCTAAATTCAAGTATAAACCAGATGCAGCTGGATATCAGTATTTTACATAGAGCGACTGCTTGACGGACCTCCACAACCCAGTAACTGGGTAATACGATACCCCATGGTAAGACTGGTTATAGTCTAGTTGTGGTAGACTTTAGAGCTTCTGACTAACAGTAACGACAGTCAAAGATCTACAAATGACAGCCGGAACCAACGGCTTTACGTGCTTTCCGAGTCACGGAAGAAAATCTCTATGACAGATGGTCACCCATCCACAGACCAACCTCGGCAAGCGCGGCTTAACCCGGAAGATTGGCCTGTGCGGCTGTATTTATTTAGCCACGAGCTCCTCGTTAAAAATTTGACTACTACTGCAGCGCTAAAATGAAAGATAATACAATTTATTTAGTGTGGCTCCTCAATCTAGACCCAAGAGGTGAATTTATATTGTCACTAGCTTTTGCCCGCGGCTTCGCTCGCGTAGAATTTGGTCTGCCCCATTAAGTTACGTGACATTTTTTTTAATACTTATATTTTTTTATGTAACTTCACATCGTACATCCCAAATTTCGAACTTCAAAATTAGTTTCCATACAATCTTTGAACACCTATACCTAATATTTAGAGGGAATCTCTTGAGTGTGGAACTATCTGAATTCCTTTCTAAGTGCTCATTATTTTAGAGGGCCAAAGCCTGCCGGGGTCGCGGGACTTACGAATTACCGTGACCCCGGTACGTAAAGGGCTATTGAAGGACACCGTAGATTTTAGTCAGTCAAGTCTGACAGTCCCTCCCGCCCTGCCCTGGGTGGGAGGACTCATTTGATGATTTTACCACGATAAAAAAATAATAATAACAGAACTCTGCAAATTTCGAAATTCTACCAGCGGTTTCTTCATCAATCTTTACCTCTGGTGTGTTTATAAAAAGTAGCCCTATGTCCTTCCCCGGACTTGAGAATATCCTATCCAGCACAATCGGATTACTAAACACTGACTAATAAACAGGTCGGACCAATTCAAAATTACTTGCATTTAATCACTACATAGTATAAAACAACGTAGCTTTCTTTGTCCCGTGTAACGATCGAACTCGTGTAACGATCGACATCATTGCGCGATCACCGCCATCTATCGAGCATAAGGACCACTCGACATATACTACTAATAGAATTATCTATACTCCGTTAATCATCTGCCTAGCGTTTTTCCCAACTATATTGAGGTCGGCTTCCAGTCAAACCAGATGCAGCTGGATATCAGTATTTTACATGGAACGACAGCCTGTCGGACCTCCACAACCCAGTAACTGGGTAATACCCCATGGTAAGATTGGCTTCTGACAGTAACGACTGTCAAAGATCTTCAAATGACAGCCGGGACCAACGGCTTTACGTGCTTTCCGAGTGCTTTTTACCCATCCACTGACCAACCTCGGCAAGCGCAGCTTAACCCGTAAAAATATATATAATAAAAAACTTTTAAAAAAAAATATAACCGCCTTCAAAAAGAACCACAAAAAAGGGTAAAATAATCTACAAAATAACTTTTATTTCGGAAGTCGGTGGCAAAAAAAAACAATGAAAAAAAAATAACAAAGCCATCGACTTCCCAAATAAAAGTTATTTTGTAGATTATTTTACCCTTTTTTGTGGTTCTTTTTGAAGGCGGTTATATTTTTTTTTTTAAAGTTTTTATTTTTCGTTTTTTAGTTAAAATACTCAACCCAAATTCTTGCCAAATACATATAATATAATCCGTAGCACTGGTAATAACATCCCTCATGTACACAATAAGCTAATAAAATTCCCTATCTCAAAAACTACTGAACCGATTTTGATGAAACTTGCAGTATTCCCTAAGTTGAACGATACCTAGCACAAAAAAAAGAATTATTTAAATCGGACGTGAAGTTCCGGAGATATGCGAACAATGAATCAGTCGATGCCTACTCCTTACTGTTAAGGACTTGTACCTTCCATCATCAGCTCAGCTACATAAGATAATGATTACCATACGCAAGTACTTAAATTACTTCATAAGATTTACGAAAAACGATTGGTGAGCCTATAAAATTTGAGGGTTGCCCTCGATTTCTCCAAGATCCAATCATCAGATCCTGATTTAGTGACAATGGGACCACACGGGAAGCACCAGCTTTCAAACAAAAAAAGAATTATGAAAATCGGTTCACCCAGTCGGTCGTTATGCGGTAACAAACTACTGTTAAGGAGCTGTACCTTCCATCATCAGCTCAGCTACATAAGATGATGATTACCATACGCAAATACTTAAATTACTTCATAAGATTTACGAAAAACGATTGGTGAGCCTATAAAATTTGAGGGTTGCCCTCGATTTCTCCAAGATCCAATCATCAGATCCTGATTTGGTTACAATGGGACCACACGGGAAGCACCAGCTTTCAAACAAAAAAAGAATCATGAAAATCGGTTTACCCAGTCGGTCGTAATGCGGTAACAAACATTTAAAAAAAAATACAATCCTCCTTTTTTGAAGTCGGTTAAAAACTATCCTATGTCCTTTCTCAAGTTCCAAACTATGTCTGTACCAAATTTAACACTAATCGGTTCAGTAGTTTAGGCGTGAAGAAAAGACAGACAGACAGACAGACAGACAGACAGACAGAGTTACTTTCGCATTTATAATATTAGTTAGGATGTGAGCGATTAAGCATAGGAATAAAATAGTAAAACCGAGTAAATTATGTAGATGAACGCATTTTCTTTGGCTCCTCAATCCTGACGTTCTAATTATTTACTTTTGTCTGTAGCCATATGAGATCTTAACGGAATCTATAGCCAGATTTACTAACATTTAGCAGAAATGTCTGCTATATATATATGCACTATTCAGCAATATTTTGGATTTTGAAAAAACAATACTTAACTATTTTCTTGTAAATTCAGTATGTAGGGTGACCATATTATACTCGTACTAATGAAACCAGGATAGGTAATTTATTAAATTTATATTTTCATAACAGGTTATATCTATCGTACCTACGTTTTGGCTATTTAGCAATCAATTTCGCTATAAGTTATAGAATGAACGAATATTGGCTGATCAGTGCTAATAATACGAATTTTAAAATTATAATAATCGTATCAGAACATTTCTATCAACTGCGCACTAAAATTAATCGATCCTTACCTCTTGTAGCAATCCATTTTTAATCTGTGAATATTGAACTACATCGTGAACTTCAACTTTGACAGTCCACGGCATTCGAGAATACGCGACGGCGGCAGCGAATCAGCGAAAAGCATGATTTTTTGAATTCTTTCAATCAAATTTGACTGTGCTTCAGCGTTGCCAGAAGGTTACTTTTGTAACCTTTTAGGTAATTTTTGAACTGCTAGGGTTACTTTTAGGTTACACTAATGAAAAGGTTACTTTTAGGTGATTTTTCGGAATTTGTAAAATTAACTTATAATTTCTTACTTATAAACAAGCAAGGTGAAACGAAACGCATTAGAATTTTTCGAACATAACACACGTTATACTCTTTCTCTTTCACACTTACACCACTTGTATCCCGCTTACTCACTCGACGAATCGGATTCATTCGGTGCTGTTCGTTTCGTTGCAAGCCACCCCCCGCCGCCCGCCGCCGCCGCCGCGATAGTCGCTACATCATCTGTGGTCGCTACTTGTTGTTGTCTAGTCCATGGTATATCAATATACTTCGCCCTTACATACAAATAATATTATGTTCTATATGCTTTTAACTTTTAATACTTTTCCAGTAAAAAAAAAAAATGAAAGGTTACTTTTTGTACAAAAAGGTTACATTTTTTATATTTTAGGTAACTTCTGACAAGCCCCGACTGGCAACACTGCTGTGCTTGCCAGACAAGACAATTTACTACACATTCGAATAGTGTCGAAGGTAAATTCGGTAAATTATTCCTCAAAATAGAATATCTTAGTGTATATTAGCAAAACGATGAAATAAGAACGGATTTACATTTGATTCAGCAACTTCTCACCGCAACATACCTATCGTAAATTGGTACGTGAAAAGAGTGAGTTATATAACCTTGAATCACGAGACTTCAGTATTGATCAGTTAATTTTCTGTGAAATATTCAAGTGAGGTTAAAAAATATCAGGTATGTGATTATATTTTTTTGTACCATAAACGAAAATCCGCAATATATGACGCAACGAGTAAAAAAGAGGTTAGGAAAACTGGAATACCCTGTGATCTATGTAGTGCTAGATCAACACTACACTGTAAAATGGTAATTGTTACCGTTTTGATCATTATATAATCTTGTCTCCTGTTTAAATCATGTAATTAGAAAGTAATCAATGTTCATTTGGGTACTATGACAGTATTGCAAAATTCTTAGCTCCTTTCTATTCCTCTCTAATCTGACATCTGTTTTCATTTTTACTAATGATTTACTATAGTTTTATATAATGTTAAATGAAACAATTACACAGATGCTCGTTTACTGAATTTTATAATGATAGATTCCACAGAATCTTATGGTGTTTAAGCAAATTTTAAGTAGAGAAGACATACTACCTAACATACCTCAATTTATTTCTGAAGAATGCAGATTTTACCAACTGCGCCAAAAAACTAAATATTATTCTATTTCCTATATATTGATTATAAAATTTAATTATTCTAGAAAATTATATCTGGAATAACAATCAAGTTTGGCTCATGTAAACACAAGTAATTTCTCCGATGACCTTGAACTATTTAATCAAGTCTATAAATAATATCACAGCATAGTAGTGCATCTATATAACAATTTTGACAGTCTGCCAAATTTTGACATACTAGAAAGTGTATTGGAAAGCCAGTTCTTTAATTGTTCTCTTAATTTAGAGAACATTAATTACACTTTTATATCAATTGTTATTAATTAAATAAAACAAAACATTAATGAGAAAAAAATCTTTAATAGAAAATGTTTTTTAAATTGTACACATTCCAAAGAACTAATTTTTGAATAGTGATAACTTACTTTTGAAATTTTACTTTTCTTTAGCTTTATTGAGCTGAGATTTATTAATTTCCTTCTGTGTTGAATGTCATGTTTTTTTTTTCTCACTAAATAAAGATTCTAATGTGCCAGTTACTCTGGCATTGAAAATGTTGTGTCCTGAATTCTCAAGTATATTATCTTTCTGTTTGTTCCAACATGTGTTAAGCATATTTGTTTCAAAAGAATTTATCATCTATTTTAATATCTTTGTTATAAGCCATCTAAAATCTTAAGTGTTTTTATAAACTAAATAATTGTTTGAAATTGAAATAGTAAACCTTAGTATAATAATAAATTTACTAATAAGATCTTATATCTCACTCTAGTTTTCTTTAAGAATTAGCAATATATATTATCAGAGTGAAAAGTTTACTTACCTTCTGTAGTAAATCTTTTTAAAAAAAACCAAAGGATTAAATCAAAATTAATAATTGACAAAAATATGTTTAATAAAAAAATACTTTTCATTTTAATAATCATTCCACAACATCCCATGAAATAAAATTATATGTATACTAAGATACAATATTTTTTATTCAACATTCTCAACTACCTATAGAGAAAAGCATTCCATTGGTGTCAAACATGGTTACAAAAATAATTAATTAAGAAATTTATAAATAGCTATCTTCTATATATTTGTATAACTTGAATCAGTATAAATAAATATCAATATTATAATAACAATAGTGAATGGCAGTTCAGTGAATATAAAATTTTCATTTGCAGATCTGACACTATACTGAGACCATCATGCATCGTGCAAGAGTAATATTGAAACTCTCAAATAAAGTTGGGAGTAACGACAGATTCGCCTCATGGCTTCTGAACAAATCACAGGTAAGTGCATGTTTAGATTTTTGATGCAACAAAAAACATTTTTGTTTTGTGTTTGAACCCAGGATACATCTATTTTATCAGAATATTAAGTACCTACATTGTATACCAATTTAATTTATCAGAAAATTCAATTTTTTGGTAACTGCAGGATATATCACAGGTAGGTTAACGCTTTAAACAAAAATAAGACATTTCACTCAGTTCTACAGCCTTTCCTACAAAAAATAGAAGTAGTACAACAGTACCCTACAAAAAATACGCAAACCACATTGTAGTACTCTAGTCTGAAGTCTTGTGACAAAAAAGGTACACATTGAAAGACTCTCAGGCTATTAAACAATTAGTTCAAGGTTGTCAACGGCCATGGTCACTCAACGGTATCTTACGACCTTGTCTAAATAACTGGAGTATTATTTAAACAAAAAAAAAAAAAACAATTGCAAATAAGCAACTTCCTTTTTTTTGTGGAAATATCTTCTGCCTCATTTTGATGCATACAATTAGAATAGAAACTGTCTTAATAATAGTGGAGACAGCTAGTTATTGTTTTTGCAAAGTTACTAAAATATTTTTTTAGGAAGTGATAGGTGTTCATTTTAAGATGACAGATTGGACGCGCTATCACGGTGACGCGTCGTAACTACAATGTATGAGTCATATCACGTGTCGCCTCGCCGTAGCACATACCCGATTCCACCAGTTTATAACTGCTTTTTTAAGTAAGGACACAGTCCAATTAAAGGAAGGATATAGCACATTGTGTGAGTCTGGTTGGTTGAAGTCCTTTAAGTGGATCATCTCAAAAAAGCTGGCATAAAACATTTTGAGTCTCAAACAACCCACAAACAAGGAGGCTCCTTATTTATTTTTCTTGTGGTTGGTCTTGGCACTCTGCACATTTTGTCTTCCTATGATGATCTGCGACGACGGGGACGCGAGGTATAATGGGGACATACATTCTTAAGGCATACTTAACACAACACTAACGTAGCGCAAGGTCCATCAGGACGTCATTTGCAAGCGGCCATTAACAAATGGCATCCTGTTGTGTCCCATCATACCCCGCGTCCCAATCTTATACAGTGCTCCCCTATAAACTTAACATTGGCACCACTTTCGCTTACTCTTGCTAAAAATGTACAGTTTTATCCTCAAAGGTTTAGTTTGTGTGTGACTACCAACCCAAAAAAAAAAGGTTGCTAACTTAAAAATTAAAAACAGTAGTAATGTAATTAGAACGACGTGGAATATTATTAATAGCGAAACAGGAAGGTCGTGCAGGAGAGATAGTGAGTACAGCCTTACTATTGGTGATAATACTTTAAATTCAGATACTCAAGTTGCTACAGCCTTTGAGAGATTCTTCGCCGACATTCCTGTATCGACTACTAAATCGTTAAACTCGTCACCTGCTGCTGCTGAATCTTTATTAAAGGATAATGTCCCTGTTTGCGATTCCGAATTTAAATTTCAATATGTTACTTATAAAGATATAATCAAAATTTTTCATACTCTAAATGTTAAGAAGACCGCTGATCTATGGGGTCATTCAGTGGACATTGCTAAGTCCATTATAAATATTGTAGCTCCTTTCTTAGCTTCTATTTTTAATGATTGTATTGACAGTGGAGAGTTTCCTGATCTAATGAAACATAGTAAAATAATACCACTATTTAAATCGGGTAGTACATCCGACCCCACTAATTACAGACCTATTTCCGTACTACCTACATTTAGTAAAATTTTTGAAAAACTTATTTTAATTCAATTGCAAACTTTTTTTAACAAACATAAACTATTACACAATAAACAGTTCGGTTTTACAAGGGGTCGTTCAACTACTGATGCCGGTGTTGAACTTTTAAAACACATTTATAATGCATGGGAGGACAAATGTGATGCTTTGGGCATTTTTTGCGATTTGTCCAAGGCTTTCGATTGCGTCCTTCATGAAACATTGATCAGAAAACTACACCACTACGGTATTCGGAACGCGTCTCTGAATCTTCTTACCTCTTATTTAAATGATAGGATCCAGAGAGTCGATGTCAATGGAAAAAAATCCCCCGGAACTATAGTAAAAATGGGAGTACCTCAGGGCTCGATTCTTGGGCCTTTTTTGTTTGTCATTTATATAAATGACTTACCTTACCTCATAAAGGACCATCATGATATAGTGCTGTTTGCAGACGATACTTCCCTTTTATTTAAACTTAAACGCCAGCAGCTAGTAACTGAAGATGTTAATAGTGCTCTTGCAAATGTAGTATATTGGTTCAATTGCAATAATCTTCTACTAAATGAGAAAAAAACAAAATGCATCAAATTTACAATACCGCATGTTAAACAAGTGGAAACTGTTATATTAATCAAGGATCAAGTATTAAAACCGGAAGATTCCACAATCTTTTTAGGCATAACTTTAGATAACAAACTTCAATGGGGCCCCCATATAGAAAAATTGGCAAAAAAACTCAGTTCTGCAGCATTCGCCGTTAGAAAAATTCGCGATTTAACTGATGTAGATACAGCCCGTTTAGTTTATTTTAGCTACTTCCACAGTGTGATGTCGTACGGTATTCTTTTATGGGGCAGTGCCGCCGATGTTCAAACTATTTTTGTATTGCAAAAAAGGGCAATTCGGTCTATTTATAAATTGAGACCCAGACACTCCCTCAAGGAAAAGTTTAAAGAGATTAATATACTGACTATGCCTTCTCAGTTTATTTATGAAAATCTTTTGTACGCGCATAAAAATATTAATCTTTTTAAAAAATATAGTGATATTCACAGTATAAACACGAGAAATAAAGATAAATTCATTGTTCCAGCAACCCGGCTCAAAAAAATAGGGGGTACGTTTAGATGTCAATGCGTGCGTTTTTATAATAAACTTCCAGGCCCCATTCAAACGCTAAGCATAAATAAATTCAAATCATACATAAAACGGAATTTGTGCCAAAAAGCTTATTACCATATAAATCATTATTTAGAGGATAGAAATGCATGGGATTAAGCTGCTCCAATTAAATTCACTCTGTGTGTGTTCAAGTTCGTTTGTTAATTTTTTATACCCCTTCTTTATACAAACTGACATTAAATGTTTTGTTTTTTTTTTATATTTTTTATTTTTTATATTTTTATTTTATTTGACTTGAGGTTTTTTTTTTATTACTTTGTAATTTTTGTATTTGTGTTCCTTTTATACACTCTGACATTTATATTTATTTTTATGTTTTTGACATGTTCTGTAATTTTATTATTTTTTTTATATTATTTGACATGTGTTGACATGAATTACGTCGTAATTTTTTTGTTTTGTTTATTTTTTTGCCATTTTTTTTTTCTTTCACTATTGTGAATATGAGAACAAATGTGGGTCATTTTTATTTTATATTTTATTATTCAGTATATTTATATACCTAGTCTGACAGTTTGAGTAATTTATGTGGCCTACGCAAATGTCCCTTCTTTGGTATTGTTCGTCGTTACGTTGAGCTCCTTAAGTTATGAGTTGAGCTACACGATTACCGACAAATGCTTGCACTGACTGGACAGGTCCACTCAAACTGGGTGATTCTTTCTTCAAAAGACCACCTCAGACACCTGCATGGTTCTCGTAAGTTTTTCATCTGATACAAAATGTCTGGACTTTAAAAGAGACTGTGACCTCTGAGTTTGTTTCGGCTGTTTCTTCTCAGAGTAGTCAGGTACGAAACACCGGCCTCATCTAGTTTAAAAAATTATAATAAGAAATGTGATTTGACGTGTAAAAGAGTTTGTCAAAACCAACTTGCAAAATAAATATCATTTATCATTTATCATTATCATTTACAAATGTCCTTAAACAATATTTTGGAACTTTAACTGACGTAAGCTATTTTGCGTAAAAAAAGTTCTCGGAAACAAGGTGACTCAAGCCATCCTTGTAGTAGGTACCTATTTGCACATTGTCTTTATAAGGCAGCCTTTTTATGTAAATAAAGTTTCAAACAATTCCAGAAAATAAGTTATTTTTTAATGACAACAACCGTATAATTATAATGTAGTATTGACGCAATATGCATTCTTTACTAATATACCACATGGTTTCTTTTTCTATACTAGCCTCCATGTAATGCCATACACGCTATGGTCTACCGGAAAGATTACTTGTGCAGGTCTACTATTAGCGGGGATGGTTCGTTATACCTACCGTAACGGTCTTTTGCTATATGGTGTCAGTCAATTGATTTTTGATCTTGCGCCGGTCGTATTACACGCCGCGGTCTACCTTTATCAGGAGTATCTGTACAGGTAGGCCTCTCTGGTAATCCGTAGGGGTATGGCAAGATCATGTACATTTTATAAATAGCCATAAGTTAGAGACAATTCAAGACAATTTAAAACATTTCCAAGTATTTGCTGATAATAGCACTAGTGATGTGTGTTGTGTCTGATTGATATTACTCGAAATTGTTATCTGCTTCGAGAAATTTCAAGGCGAAGGTGTCATGTTCGTTCAGTGGTAGTACGATAACATGTTTCTTGTAGGGATTTTTTCTTCAATACTATCTCATTGTAGATTTCCAAGAATTGCAATTGAGCCTGACAAGTAACAATTATATTTGTTTCTGAGAAAATACGTTCACTTTGGCTGTGACGTCTATTTCTAGAGAGCGATCGATCTGTCCATACTTCGTACGTGTTATAAGCACTGTCTGTTGTGTAACCGTTGCGCCAGTCGCGCCTCCAACTTGCTGTATATGTCTGGAACGTTATGACGAGCGGCCGAGCCCCTTTGTTTCTCTGATAAACTTTGTTCTATATCGTTATCTTACTGTTGCTTGTTTTTTTCAACCCACAATTGCTCAACTATTCATATTATTACATACATTATTAATTGGTACCAAACAATATAGTAGGTAACAATTAATGACTGAGTTTAATATCTACTCCAATGCATATAGAATAGATTTTGGCTTACAAAAACAGTTGGAGTTTGGCCAACATAAATGTGAGCGCCAGGAAAGCGATTTATTTTCACGTTGGAAATGTGGCTTAAAAACAAACGATGGTATTCTGTACAGGTTGACGTCATATGGCGTAAGCTTATGTAGCAGTATTAAGCAGTAGTAGGTCATACATATATTCACTTCCCTTTGGCAGAAATCTTGCCATCACCATCTACGATCCTTCAATACTATTGTAGGTAGGTAGTAGATCAATAAAATTGTTCTTTAAATTAATAAAATGTCATACTCTTACGTCAGAATGGGTATGACCATGACGAGCAGTATTGTTATCAGATAAACTAATTCATTGGTAGTTTGATGACGGCGAAATTATCGTAACATAATATTGTTTTTAACTCTCTTTTCATTGCGTATCGTGATGCTGTCCTGAGTCCTGAATTACATGCATTGTTTTAAATTAATATGTCCCTGTTATGTCGCAATCAGTCTGTATGATAGTGATGTACTGGGATCAATCCCTAGGTCACGTCAAGCTGTGATTTTCCATTAGAAATTTCTTCATGATACTCCCGAGTTAATTATGTATTGTGGACATTTGCTTAAGATGACAAAATATACTTGTATGGCCTACCGGTGGTTGTTCCGGCCCTGGCTTTTTATAGGAGAAATTCCTAGTGTTCCTTCTCTTTAAAAAGTATTTAATATTGTTCTTGTTTGCACAGGTCGCCGCTGTACCACTGACTAGCTATAGGCACAAAAGCTCGGCTGCCGCTGAACCCTTCCTCAATGGCTCCAGCTCCGCCTACGTGGAGACCATGTACAACACATGGCTCGCAGACTCCAGCTCTGTGCATGCGGTAAGTTTGGCTAGCGTTTTCTCCCTATAGATTAATCATTACCTGTTTGTTTATGCGATTTTGATGTTAGATAACTGCGGCACCTGGAAAAAAGACCATGCTGAGTCGCCAACCTGAGATTGGCCCGTTCAACCAAAAACTTCACATTTATAATATTAGTAGCGATGAATCTGTTAATATGAACTGTGAAAATCGAGGTCTTTATGAACGTTTACAGAGTTAGCGTTGGTCACTAATGGAAATACAAGAAAAGGACAACTGAACAAATAAAATAGTTTTGTAATCATTTGTAAAAATAGCTCTTGACACCTATTATGTCTTTATAAAAGTGCCTTGATATCAAACAGAGAAAATTGTTGCTCAAATGCTCATAAAAAATAACTGAGATTCTAGACTATAAACCGTACAAATTGATAGAATATTACATAACAGTACAGTTACGTACGTAGTGTTATTAAAGGATGTCTTAGAAACTACCTATTACATAAACAAAAAAAAACTAAATTGTAGTGCCATTCCGAAGGCAAACTGCAAAGAGAAAAATCTTGCGCTTTTTAGAAGACACTGTACAAAGGACTATTTCTGTTTTAATTTTAAGTATTAAATTGAATGCTCTCGTATCCTCGAGCACGCACTAAGAGTCACTTCATGTCTGCTGGTTTGTTTGCGGTTATGGTCGCCATTGCAATGAAACCTCAATATAAATAAATACAAAAGCTTTAAAGTAAAAATAAATTTCACTTTATCACCAACAGTTTTTCATAACAATCGGTTATAAATACCTCAAGAATCACCATGAAGTTTATATGTTTACTAAAAATATCTAAGTATGTTATGGAATTGTAAACGGATTTAGATACGCATGTATATGTTGTTTTTCGTGTCTACCATCAGTATATTATTTTGATGATAGCACTGCGGGCATTATTTTACAGACGCCTCAGATAAGATAAACAATGTTTTTAACAAGTTTCCTAGTATTATCTCCGTTTTCCTCGGCTATCTAACAATCATAAGACTATCTTATTAGATCAATGTTATGGCGTCATTTGAATCCCACCAAAAACATTAAATGTAAAAAAATGCCAAGTCTCTCGATGCAGTCTTTCCATCGTAAAAAGTTTTGAGATCTCATAGAAGCCAAGTCCTATTCAAATTATTTTGTAGTTATAAATCAACATTTAGTAATTGTATCAATAGTTTTCTTTATATTATAATTATAGTGACTTGGCAATGAGCACAAGAAGAAACAAAACGGCATATTTGGAGTTGAAAGTCACACACCGCATGCGTAAACATTCATATCACAAAATTAATTTTCTTTTGGTTTATCCGTGTCGTCCCAACCGAATTTCGGCAACGGCAGTCAGTCTCATCCAAGACTAGTAAACTGCGCAGGACATAAATTATAATGCACAAGTGTGTACGCAAACACTAGTGTTAGTGTACTCTCGGTTCATTTACTTTCATAAAGCGATGGCCCGTAAGGTATTTTTTATTATTGTATTGGAGCATGTAGTCGGTAGTGGCCATCATGATCCACACGTAGGTAACAAATAATCTGATCACAGGTCTCGTCAGTAACATTTGCACATAATTCCAGGCAGCAAGCAGCTTTTAATTGGTGCTCATTGCCAAGTCACTATAATTATAATATAAAGAAAACTATTGATACAATTACTAAATGTTGATTTATAACTACAAAATAATTTGAATAGGACTTGGCTTCTATGAGATCTCAAAACTTTTTACGATGGAAAGACTGCATCGAGAGACTTGGCATTTTTTTACATTGAATGTTTTTGGTGGGATCTCATTTATTTTTTGTAAGTGTATTTCTTTCTTTTTTTTTTAGGTGACCTCATAATTTGTTGGACTTCAGCTACTGCTTTGCTTAGAACCCATTCTCTATCTCTATCTCTTTTGTTTCTTTTCAACGAGCTAAATAAACATAAATCTACTAACTTACAAACTAAATATAACTAAACTAAATAACACGTAAACAACTAGATATTGTAACTATGTCTATGTTATATTAATAATCTATTTGCCTAAATAACTGTTTCAGTAACATTAATAAATCTACTATCTAATCCGGCTAACTTAAGTTCTCCGAATATAGCTACAATATTTTTTAGATTCGAAATGGTTTTTCATAGGTAGATGGCGCTATCAAATGAAAATTATCGAATTATTTTAAAGTACTACTTATACTGCGCTCGGTAACGAAACCATAGCGCGATTCAGACAGGTACAACGCCATCTATCGAGCGCGCATACAATCGAAATTTATCGCAATACAATGGAGTTTTAGCTTTATTAATTTAATGAATTATGAACTTTATGTATTAATTATAGTCTATGTATTACATTTATATTATTCTTTTCTATTCTATGTATTTATTCATCCAATTGAATACTTAAACAACGAACAAAGTTAACAATGCAGTCAAAATCTATACATAATGTTCTTGCCAAACCGCAAATATAAAATTGTTTTCTATGGTATATTATTTTTTAATGTTTTTATAATTTTTCCTTTATATGTGGCTAATGACCTATCTTGGTGCAAAATTTGAAGTTTCTAAGTCTGCTAGAAGTACCTTAGATTTTTGATGATCGGTCAGTGAGTCAGTGAGTCAGTGAGTCAGTGAGTGACAAAATGGTGTAACTTTGATCGACCGTAACTCCTAAACTATTAATTCAATTGGCATGTAATTTCGAACTTAAGCTTGTTCTAATGCCTACTATTATTCACCGAAAACCTAAACTCCTAGCTTTGTCCACGTCGAAGATATAGGGGGGGGCGAAACAGCCGCGAATCGCATCGAGAAAAGATGGTACGGCCGTGCCCGTTTTGCTCGAGACTTGGCTGGGGCACTGCCGTGCCCCCAGAAACATACTTCATCATTGAAATTCGTCTGTATCATGCATCAAAATAATCTGAGCCGGAAACTGCTGCCATATTGGCTGTCAGATGTGATCCAATTGTGGGTTAATTATGTGCTACCCTTTGCCCATGACGTCTTATGCATGGCGGTTAGAATTTATCCCACAGAACGCACTTCCAGGATAAAAGCCTAGGTAATCAATGTCTCACAAAGACAGACTTACAGACCGAATAACAGTGTTATTTTTATGTGTATAAGTATAATATATATTAGATATATATTTAAGGTTTAGGAAAGCAATAGTTCTGAATCTCATTCAAAAAAATAATTGAAAGTCATTTTACTGAATGATTACTTTAAATTAACATATCATTCGTCATAAATTCACATGACAATGTGTGTAATTTCCATATGGACAAAAAATTGTTTCATAAAAAACCATTTTATGTAACGGTGATTGTCCAGATGTCAGGTGATCAACGGTGATGAAAGAATTAAAGTCCGAGATAACTTCGTATGTAGTTAATAAAGAAACAGTCGCAATTGTTGACATAACCACTTGAGTGATAATATGATAAAGCATGCTAACCGATACGTATTTCCTATTACGGATAGGTGAATTGGTTCGCTGCGTCTAGACGATTCCTAGACAATTTATTTCTTCGATTGATTACAGTACATAACGTCAGTCGTAAAATGGCAACTCGGAAAAATTTAACAAGAATGGCTTGTTTTATGAGGTCAAAACAACTTTTATTTTTTTGGGTTTACTACCTCATCTTTTTGCAGTATTTGATGTTCTATCATGTTTAAACGTCACGTCGTGACCGTGGTGTTTTCCTACCTAATTTAATTTGACCCCATATGCTCCGTCGTTATGGGACAGCTGAATATATTTTCATTAAAGTACAATTTTGGTCCTATAGAAAAATTCGTAAATTTTTATGGTTTGTATCACATAGAACATTTAAACATGACCGCTTTGGTCAATTGGTAATATTTTGTCATACATGCTATAACCGATAATATAAATAAATACCTAGCTATATTAATAACGAATAGCGTAATTAGCTAAAACTTCAGGGCTCGTCAGAAAACCGTGAGTGAGAATAATTCATGGACGCTACAAAACTAATTAATACTCCGAAACATCTACGGATTTATGACCCGTGAAAGTCGAGCCTCAAGGGCAAAAACGAAAGAGTGGCTGTATGGGCAGAAGAAAAAGAGATGTAATTTACGAGTGTCAATTGATAATTCGTGCTCGGCCAATTGACGTGTGGACACTAAAAGGAATCAGTTGGTAATCGCATGGAGTTATCTGCTTTGATCTGAAAAATCCGGAGTATAACTGAATCTCATTATGAAGTAGAACAAACATTGCGGTCACTCTATGAGCTTAACATGTAAATTAGTATACAGTCATTTGTGTTTTTAAAACAGCTCTGTTACTGAGATAATTTGTTCATGAAAATGGGAAAAGTTAAGTTGACATTGTCCAATTATATTAAGGTCATGAATTCTATGTTTTATACTTTTATACAGCGTAACATTAAGCAGTTCAGTAAATATGGTTATGGATCTCTAAATTGATAATGTGTTTGTACTGCAAAACCCGCATAATCAAAAACTTTAATAGGTATGTAAGAATATGCCATATACCAGCACATTCATTAAAGGAAGGTTTTCGATATAATTTTTCCTTGAGCGATTATACTATGACTTTTCATATATAAAACAGTTTAGAATGACTTAAACTTTCAAAAAAAGAGGAAAATGGAGAAATTATATCACTTACGATAAGCTGATAATGTCACTATCACATTTTACTTTGATTGATCACTACTTTTCAATAACAATCATGGTCGATATCTGTATCAGGAAAGATAAGAAAAGTCCGTTTTATCGTGGATACTGTAAGTAGATTAATAACACTGCTCGCTAGGATTACAAATATTATAATGCAATTCTAAAAAAGCAATTATCATTGGTTAAGGATTTCCCCTCGAATGAAAGTCATCGTACCTCGATATTGGATTTGTGATGATAAATGGCGTTATTGAATTATTAAAATATTAAGATGATACGTACACTGACTAAAATAAAAAAGATAATGAAAGAACAGGAAAATAATAACGATATACGTTCTCACAAGACAAGGTTTAGCAAAGCAGAGGTATCACTTATGCATGCTAACCGCAATCGATTTTCATGGCTTGGGTATTTCCCTGTCTGACTGTTGATTTCACTAGGTTATTCGCTGCGTCCCAAAATTCTGAGGTTATCATCTTGCATTGATCATTTCTGAAACGGTTTTTATATGCAATACCTTAGGGTGCTTCCTAATCACATTCATTGAGCTATAACGAAATATTTGAGCTATAATGCTATAAAAGAATAATATTATGTTCATTCGTTTCAGATGACTCCGAACGGAATTCGAAAAAATATATAATTATGGTTTGCAAACACCATTTCCCCCTCTTTAATGATGTTACTCCCATATAGGAATAAGTACCACATTATTTTGCTTAAGTTGGTGTTACTAAAGAAGTTGTATTTTTTCTAGTCGTGGGATGCATTTTTCCGCAATGCGACGGCCGGGGCCCAGCCCGGTACAGCCTACACATCGCCGCCAAACCTTTCGCCTTACAACAAGAACGAAGTACCTCTCACATCGCTGGTACCCGCTGGCGCTGGCATGCCATCCATCGCTGCAGGTTTGTACATTTCACATGGTATTAGGAACTTGTAATGATGTGATGGGTTACGTTTGGTTAAACTGTACGATATTGTCTCAAACATCTTGGAGTAAGGTCCTTTTCAGGTCTTCCGGAAAAGTTTGGACACTTAAACGATTCGCGTAAGAATACAATGTTTGCACTGTAGATCTCATATTTTTAGTAACAAGGAGTTGACATCTAATGACAGTTAGGTACATACGTCTTGCTTATGATTTTTTTCCCAACAACTAATTAGTAAACAAGTTCTTTCGAGTTTAGTAGCCTGCCCTCTTTGCGATAGGCTTTAGCCCAAAAATCAAAAATCTGTGTCTTTAGACAATGAATAATGATATCTTTTTCACAGGTTCTCCAATTAACGAGAAGATAATCGACGACCATCTGGCTGTGCAGGCCATCATCAGGAGTTACCAGGTGATGAATGTTCCTATCTAATCTTATCGCTGTTGACATGATTTTTGTTCGACATTCATTATTGTTTGCACTTTTTTTGAACCCTTTTCGTGACTCGCCCATTTGTTTGTGAGCTCATGTACCAGAAAATTGAATCATTTGTTTAGCGTTCAGGTTTGAAAGTAGACTAGAACTTTTCTTCTTGATGTAGTCTAATGATGAGTTAAATGATTTGTTTTTGTCGACATTAGCTTCCAAAGTAAACGTGTTTCCCCTCTTTTTTATTCCCAGTTTGAAATACATGTTGACTAAGAAATGTTTATGTCAGGTCTAGGTAGTGTTTATTATTTTACACATTTTTACAATTATTTCTACAAAAGCAGCTTTCTAGCATTATGACTGTAGGTCGAGCTCATAATGATTAGTGAAACTAGGCAGTATGAACTTGTCAGCAACTTTTATTTATTTATATACATAGCATTAATTATGACATTTTTTATAAATGTTATGTTAAGTGTTTTTTTTACTTTTGTTAATTTTGTAAGACTAGCTGTATAGAAATTATCATAATTATATTGAATAATGAACGATATGTAAATTGTACAATATACAGTCATTGTTACTGCGTGTGGAACAATTGGCATGGCGGTTTCAAGACTATTCGTTCAACTAGTCTAAATTCTGTTACACGATCTAGCGACAGAAACATCTACCTACATAATGATAAGTCCTTGAATCACTGTTTAGTAGCGTCACAATGGTCGCTGTTAATAGCTTTCTATTGGGAACAATAAGTAGTTGTAGTCGCTCGGTCGTGGATGTTTGCAATTTGGGCTAAAATGTGATGTGGTGGCGGGTGCGTGACAGGCTCGCGGTCACCTGGCGGCCGACGTGGACCCGCTCGGCATCACCACGGCCAACCTGCCGCAACTAGGCATGCGCGGCCCAAGCTCCGAGCTCATCATGAGGAAATATTTCAATTTTGGTACGCAGGACAGAGGAGAAATGTCGCTGTCGTAATTATGGACGCAACCACATTCGTATATCGTTTCGTTATTTATTTCAACATTGCATTGCGTGTCACTGATTGTTGTGTTTCATAAGCGATTTTATAACACACATACATATTTTTAACTGTCATGCTTTAAGGGAGAGTGGTCACGAGTGCTGATGTGACCTTGTCTATGGATAGTCGTAGCTTATACACCACGCAAGTCACTTCATATAGCCTGATGCATCACCAATAATATCACAGTATAATGTTGTCCTCAAACTTGAATTGTTTGATTTGTTATGTATCAGACGTGCATATCTAAATGTAGATAACACTTTGTCCAACGAAACTGCTTGTGTCATAGAAATTTATATTAGGAAATTGTTCTTGCATATGCATGTGTGTGATAATACTCGCTATCGATTACTATCAAAGATTTTATTTGCTGTAGTTTTTCATTTCAAGCAGTTTTAGCCACCCAAATAAATCCTAACAATTATAACAATCTGCTAGATAAGATTATTTTACCGAGAGTTTATTAAGTATATGTGAATGCAAATATAGTAGTATCGTCATTCATATCATCATACATTTGGTTTATGCAAAATAACCAGACCGACATAAAATGCTAGTCTCAAATGATACAAAAATACATAAATCTAAAATATAAAAGTAACAATTTACTGCCTGAATTTTCTTTATGTCGTATTTAACACATTTTACTGATGTGGTAGGCGCCGATATATATTCTGCCGTCGTACATGAAAACACAGTAACTTAAGTGACAAAACCATTGAAATAACTGTTTTCATTTACGACGGCAGTATTATAATATGCACGTTTATGGGAATAATGAGATTAACATTACATAAATTATATCATTTTATTTTTCTCAATCATTCGTATGCTGCGTAACAATCTTATAAATCTTCAAGTTTCTCAAATGACTTCATATACAATTAATATTTGTACATATTTTCCAAACGTAAAATATGCAACAGATGGGCCTACCTATGTATTACTGCTTTATATGATATATATCTGAAGAAGGGATGTATGATGGGGCAGTCACTTGATTGTTTTGTTACGAAGATTTTGTTTTACATTGAATGTAGTCACGTGGTCACCTAGTGGCGCACTTAGACCCGCTGGGCATCGCTACCGGGGACCCGGTATCGAGCGGCGAATGGCACGGCGGCTTGCGAGCCTTCGCCAACGAGGCAGTCATTAGACAACACGTCAGATTCGGTATGGACGACTAAACTCTATCACGTATTCGGTTGGACCACACTGATGTCAAATGGACTTCGCAATTATACATCGTTAGACTGATAAGATAACGTGTGATTTGTAAACCCAAACAAACAATTAATTAGTTTTCTACGTAGTAATATTTCTGTCCAATTGACATCAACCCAGTTCAAGCGCTGAGTAATGCGTTAGATCTGTAATACACATGCCAGTAATTTGTACAAAATTATGCAAGCACCTTGCGTGTCGTTAAGCTGTTACAGCTTTTAATTGGTGAATGATGCAATGGCATGCGTGCTACTTGCATACATTTGTGCAAGTGCAAGTTACTGGCATTTGTAGTACGGGTCTTACTCGCGACTTGTTGTCCGTCCTGTAGGGGGGTTAGTTTCGGTTTCACTTCTGGCACCGCCTGCCTTGCGGACATGATCTTGCGTCTCACGCGTACTTTACACTTACCTCTCTTGTACCGTATGTAGTTAGATGCTTTATGGTGCTTGGTTTGTAGATGGATGATGGCTTAGAGATGGATGATGATTTACAAATAATTTAATTTTCTACCTATTAAAACTAAGTTTAAACAGTAGAATAGATTACTGAAATTAATTGGAACAATTTTTAATTGGAATTTAAATATAATTGAGACTAGCTTTTTGAAATTATCGGTCATATAACTTAATTGACTAAAATGTTACTAATTCCATGAATATGACTGTTTTGATCACCATTGAATGTTTTTTTTTTGTTTTATTATGGTAAATAGCAATATTATAATAATGATTAACAAATGAGGTTGAGGTATGGAACAGCTGCCAATACTAATCCGCTTTGTCATCATATTCCTTTACTAGAGTTTGTATACCAGAATGTTAATTGTAAATAGAACTCTGTTCATCATAAGGAGTATAGGCAGGGGGTAGGTTTTAGGTTAAGACAGTGAATAGTAAACTTAATAGGTTGTATTTGTAAGAAATAGTGATCTAAAAGATAGGTAAGACGTCGATAAAGACTAATTTACTTTACACACCAAATACACATTCAAGATTTTACACCAGTTTATAAAATTGTACTATAGATGGTAAAGGGTAAAAATATACATATTATATTTTGTAGTAGACCTGAGAAGATAGTTAAGAATCCTAGTTAATACTGTTGTATCCCAATGAAGTGTGTATAACCTTTCTTAATTTATGTTTCCGCATTGAAACTAATGTGATTAATGAATGTTCTTTACATTGTAAATAGCCATTGAGAACATTTACGTTATGCATATTGTACGATTATTTTAAGAATAAAGTTAATTTCTATTATCTATTTGCATAGGATGACAACTTTAGGTTAAACAACTGTGTGACGGAAAAACATTTTATATATCTAATCAATTAACAAGTTTTTATGTAGGATATATGACTTACAACTATCTTAACTGCTTTTGTATTTTATACCACTTGCTGGCTTATCTTCGAGGATATTTTGTGTTGCTCCTTGATCAGCACCTGTATTTATGTATTGTATTCTAACCAGCTGCTGATAATACCTGCGGAATAATTATCACTAATCTCCAAAATCCTTTACGAAGGAGATATGCCTCAAGCTATTAGGCAACGACATGAATATTTTTATTTTGTTTGCTTCTTATTTTTTGTTTCAAAATACTAATCGAAGTATCGCCGGTTACATAATACACGCTAAATGAGTATGTTGTGCACTAAAAAACAGATCCGAGGACATCACGTAGCCAATCTCGACCCCTTGGAAATAATGAACAGCGAATTGGTCGGTAAAAACAAACGGGCGGTGATTCACAACAGCTACAGGTTTGGTAAGAAACACACGAGAACCTGAAATACTGAAAGCACCGTGGTCGCTCGTTGTCTCATACGTAGGTAGTTATGGCGGCGAAGCAATCTTCCTAAACAATTTTCCATTTGCAACACGTTTAAAAAGTCATACCTATGTCCTATTAATTGATCTGACGCAATTTCAGGTGGAATTCCCCAATATCAATCTATCTTGAGGCGGCAATGAAGTATTAATGCGAATTGGCAAAAAACCCATAATAAGTTTTATTGTTTTGTTGTTGCAGTCGGATTATTTGGACTTTTTATGAACAGAATTTATCAGCAAAGTTAACACAATGTCAATTAGACGTGTTTTTATTTTTTTATTTGCGTTTATTTTTATTTATTTAAATATCTGTTCGTAAATCGATTCGGAAGCTGGTAGCCATAACTACAAGATCATAAAGAAATGTGGATGTAACGCACAAGGTCCTCGGCTCGCACGCGCACTTGCTCATATCAATACCTATTTAAGTATTCATGATCTGCACGATTATCCATATGGTTTATTTAATATTATTATATTGATGCATGCTTGTATTTACTAGATAGTATGATGAGCATTAGCATGTATCTATATACTGCATGAAGCTGTTCCTATTATTATTTATTTTATATCCATTTACTATAATATGTAATTAAGATATATAAATATATTGGCGATGGTACGAATAGAAATTTATATTGTTTTTTGGCATTGAAAAATGTGCTATCTTTTTCTGGTCGGTGTTGGATGCTCGCCAAAGAATGGCTCTCTACTTCTAAAAAAAATAGCCTCTTTAAAATAACGACACTATGTTGCACTTCAGAGTTTCTTTTCGTCACTATTTTGATGCACCGCATAATTATATAAATATTTAATGTAAAATATTTGTATATGTAAAGTTGTCATTACTGTAGGGGCGTACAATTTTGGGATCATTTGTAATGTTGGTTGGTAAAAAAGTCCTAGTAAAGGGATATGATAAACTATTCGCTTTAATTTGTGCTTTCTTTATTGAAAGGGTAGACGTTCACGTGTAATGCTGCATCTATTACATGGGTATTTAATCGGAATATTTACTTCGTAACGTTCCTACTCTGATTGCTTCTTATGTGTTTTAGATGAAGCTGATATGGACAGAGTTTTCAAACTACCGTCCACTACTTTTATTGGTGAAAAAGAGAAAGCGTTACCGCTAAGGTAAGTTTTCAAAGTATCATTTAGACTAAAGCTGAGATCTACAGTACGAACTCGCTCAGCTCAATAAACCGAAACTTACCGCACTTTATCCGAAAATAAACCTTTTTTGCATTAAGTGAATGTTCATATTCGTATGATAGATTTGGTGCAATCACTTGCGCATTATTTTTCAGTAATAAAATTCATTTTCGGGTGAAGGGCGTATGGGGTTAAGCAATAAACATCCTTCATGTAAGTGAAATTGTGCCCCAAACGTTTATAAAGCATTCCATAGAGCGTACTAGGGTTTCCAGCGATGAAATATTACGACAAAAAAAAATTGTTCAACATTTTAGACAATGTTACAAAATTATAATTATGTAAGTAATGCAGTTTTGGTCGATGCCCTATCACCGTGTAATTAAATGATTACGTGAAATAATAGGATTTTGAGTCACATTGCAAGTTGGTAGCAAAAACGTTTAATCACAGGTGAAATTGATTATGATAAAGATGTTATCAGTGTTATTGTATAACCTTCACCTTGTCTTTTATAAACGCATGTGAGTTGTGACGTTTTTACTTTATCACATTTCGATAACAACTGCCACAGCTGATTGGTATCCGAGTTAGAGAATACAAAGCTTATTTTTTCCGCGGATTTCGTTTTTTTTTTTTTTCCACAACTATCACACAACGCCATCTAGTCCCAAGCTAAGCAGAGCTTGTGTTATGGGTACTAGACAACTGATAAACATACTTATATATTTCTAAATACATACATATTATAAATAAATTACACCCAGACACAGAACAAATGATCGTGCTCATCACACAAACATTTGTCCTGGGTGGGAATCGAACCCACGACCTCCGGCATAGCAGTCAGGGTCACTAACCACTAGACCAACAGGCCTGTAAACTGTAATTTTGCTATAGCAACTCTATTTTAATCGCACTGAAATTAGTTCCGCTTCTAATGTAAACTAAATGCGGCATGCGTGTAGGAGAATGCAATAGAAAATTATGTAATCTTTTCATATTTACATAATATTATTCTAATTCCCTGTAAAGCCATTTCATGCTATGCTATGAATCTTATATGAAGTTGTTCCTTATCTACAATTAGCAACACTTTACTCCCATAAATGACCGAGAACCCTATGGTATGCTTTGTTTACGGATTAAAAAAGATGATAAAAAAATAATACCAAGAAAATATGTTTTGCATAATGTACAGAAAGCTTCAAAGACGATTAGGTGGTTACTGTTATAACTTGTATAACATATGATTGTACAATGTTCGACCCATTGGTTATACAGTACCCAGGACTTAGTATTTTAGCGAAAGGGCCCACAATGCAGGCACAGAGTGTGATTCTAATTCGCCACCACTACCATATCTAGTCGTTTCCCAACTATGTAGGTGTCGACTTTCAATCCAACCCATATCAGTATTTTACATGAAGCGAACATCATCTAACCTTCACAGCCTAGTTCAATCAAAATCAATGAAACAGTCTTTAATATTCCCATTGCTGGTACACAGGCCTCCTCTCCGTGAGAGGGACAGTAATAGGCTTTAGTACTGGGTAATTTTAAACGCCTTGGCCACTAATTAATACGTTTCAATTCTAGGGAGATCTTGAACCGTCTGGAGCAGGCGTACTGCAATAACATCGGTATCGAGTTCATGTTCATCAACTCTCTGGAGCAATGCAACTGGATCAGGCAGCGCATCGAACCTCCCAACGTTGGCAAGATGAGTGCCGACCAGAAGAGATTGATCCTCGCTCGGCTTACCAGATCCGCTGGGTAAGTGACGGTACAGCCATCATCAGTTATTTGTAAAAATGTTTTTCTAATTAATAAAAAATTCTAGCTGTCGCCAGCAGCCGGTTCGCTCGCTAGAACTCGAATGAACTCCCACAGGTACATATAATCGGAATAAAAACGGTGTTAGTCTAGGGTATAAACTATCAGTTTACTTAATTTCATCCAAATGCGTTCAGTGGTTTTTGCGTGAGAGCAACAAACATCCATCAATCCAAATAATCTTCGTTTTTAATATTAGGATAGGATAGTATCCGTAGCAATTAAAAAAAAAATGGCTTCTTCTACTGTATGGAAAGTAATTTTATGAGGTTACGAACATAATATTTTGGAATTTGCAATTTTATGAAGTAAGTATACGGTATAAGAAAAGAGATTTTCCTAGAGTGGGGAAAAATTAAAAACGAAAAGTAAAAATAAATGAAGTTTTGTAATTTAATTAAAAATATTACAACTTAATCTTAGTTACTGTACTTTTGATTGTGTTTATGTAAAAAACATGTACTGACTTCCGATGGGCATGCTTAGGAACTACTAAACGTGCTATATCGCATGTCGCTTCCTTTTTTCCCATCTTGGTTGTTCATGAATCTACAATTCATTTGAGTAACGTTATTATCATAATATCTTAAAATATATATATAGTATCATAATACCTTAAACTGTGACCAAAAATATGCAAATCTTCTGAAAATAACACAAAATACATAATGATGAAATCAATTCCTTAATATGGCTTACGCTAGGTAACAAAAATATTGTTGTTGACGTGTCATACTAAATGTGTTATGCAATTACGGTGCAGCCGGTATAAAATGTCCCTTTATGCAATATTCTTAATGATTCACTTCGTGCGTTTCCAGCAACGTTATTGGCTGTTCATTCACAAAGTGAATCTGTAGGAATATTGCTAAGTAGCCGTTTTAGACTTGCTGGTCTTACACGCATGTGACTTCTTATCAGCATATTTAATGCTAGGTAATAATATTTGTCATGTTTATAAAGCTATATAATTATTTATATCTACATTCATTATGCTTTTTTATATCATATCACATGAGCATGATACGAAAAATGTGGAGAGACACACCTTTTTATGGACTTTTATAAATAACCAAACAGGTTGTTTACAAAAAATACAAACGTAATCCTGTTGCTTGGTTGCTCACTCAGTCATTTTATTTGAAGTAACTGGGACACTTCAAATAAAATGACTGAGTAACCCATGTTGTTAGTACAACATATATATAACATAGTATAGAAAGCATATGTTGATCCACATAAATAGAAAAAAAATCATTCGTGTAATTTCTGAGATATCTACTCGAAATTAGTTTTTAACTTTTTTTTTCACACAGGTTGGGATTGAGACAAATATGTCCGTAAAATATTTTTTGCATAAACGTGATGGTTACGAGTGAGTTATAAAAGCCATGTTCTTACAACTTAAATTTATAGTTTCTCCTTCGTCTACCTTCATTTATTCATCTATATTTCTATAATAATATTATAAAGCTGAAGAGTTTGGTTGAACGCGCTAATCTCAGGAACTACTGGATCGAATTGAAAAAATGTTTTTTTTTTGTTGGGTTGTCCATTTATCGAGGAAGGCTATAGGCTATATAACAGCACACTAAGACCAATATAGAAGCCGAGCGCTGGGTAAAATTTTAAATAAAATAATCAGTTAGTGACAAATCATTAAATCATGTTGTTATGGCTACATACGATACCGACTACTGATAACTCAGACGGCTATTTCCCTTCCGCGATAGTCCGTATTTAATACTATTATTATGCACTTCTGTGAAGAGTTAAAACACTAATACGACCGCGTATAAGTTGTCTTAATAAGTTTGATATTAGTTTTAAAATACAATGACATGTAAAATTAAATGCAACAACTATAAGATTAGATTTGAAATTTATCATTATGATTTACACCTTTGTGTATAGGAAAATGGCGTAAAAGTAGCTGACTTATACCTTATGTGGGTGCCTGGTGACAATGCACGTAGTAAATAGGTTTAGATAAGAGACGCCTTAGAAATGTCATACACATAAGTGCTACAACTACATAGCAAAATCGATTTTATAAGTTGCATGACCATGTAGAATGGTAGTATTTTTCTATATATTTTTTCTACACTAAAGTGCATACATCTACATCCATTTCGAAATTCTTTGAATTTTACCGCAAACATGCGATAAGAACGATTCAATTTATATCTTCTTCATTTATACATGTTTTACAGATCTGCATATTTTTTTTGTATTTATGCCTAATTCCATAGACATAACTAATGAATGGTCATTTGTATTTAGATTCGAGAACTTCCTGGCGAAGAAATGGTCATCAGAGAAGCGTTTCGGTCTGGAAGGTTGCGAGATCTTGATCCCGGCTATGAAGCAGGTCATCGATGTGTCCACTCGTCTCGGCGTCGAGTCTGTCATCATGGGCATGCCACACAGAGGTAATTCACTCGCACAAAGCTGATTTTGCTTGATTTTTAAGTATCAGAGAGGACCGTTGGTATGTTGATCGTAAGATTTACGGGCCCCTGGGTTCGATTTCCGGATAGAATTTCGATTTTGGAAGTTGGCGCGGTATACTCGTATAACCCCGTCCCTCGGTGCGCATGTGTCACAGTTGGTCGCCGGGTGCCGGACTATCGGCCCTGAGGACGATGAGAAAGTTCACCTGTGCCTGCGCACACGCGCTGCACTATAATAATGTCCCGCGCAGATGGCTAATCTCCGCTGAGATTAGCGGCTTATCCACCTAATCGTCCCAAAGAGATCCCTGTACTTTTTTAACTCCGACAGTTAAAAATAGTATAGGGTTCTTTTTAGGTCCGCTTAACAGTTTATCTCCTTACTTTGTTTCAAAGGTCGTCTGAACGTGGTTGCCAACGTTTGCCGTAAACCTCTGCATCAGCTCTTCACTCAGTTCGCTGCACTCGAGGCCGAAGATGATGTAAGTATTATTCTATCGATACTTGAATAGTTTCTCAGGAAAAAGTTTCTAAAATGAAACAATAAGAGTAAAAGAGTAAGGGAGTATTCAGAGCTTATTTACTATAAAAATTGAGCAAGATGAGGGGTTCGCATTCTCGTAACCCGTCGAGAATTTGGTTCGGATAAAAGTCTAACCCTGCACTTGTCGTGTGACAGTCGACGTCACACACTCAAACACTGCCTGCAAAGCATAAA
The DNA here is from genome assembly GCA_943136025.2 of Agrotis puta. Lineage (NCBI taxonomy): Eukaryota > Metazoa > Arthropoda > Insecta > Lepidoptera > Noctuidae > Agrotis > Agrotis puta. The sequence continues at coordinate 7,149,970 of OW964168.2, forward strand.
TTATCAGGTACGTATTTTTGTGTTACTCAAAAACGAACGCTTCAATAACAAAACTTTCCATTTTCTCCCTACAGGGTTCTGGTGACGTGAAATACCACTTGGGTACCTACATCGAGCGTCTGAACCGCGTCACGAACAAGAACATCCGCCTGGCTGTGTGTGCCAACCCGTCTCACTTGGAGGCCGTCGACGCCATCGTGCAGGGCAAGTGTCGTGCTGAGCAGTTCTACCGAGGTGATAATGAGGGCAAGAAGGTATGATATGTTTTTGAATTACCTTGAAAGTTATTCATTCATTGCTTCGTAGGTTGTCAGTCCTATTACCAGTTAGGAGACTTCTTCATATTATATTCTCAATTCTAAAAGTGATTAGAATGGCCCTGTAAAATATTGCTGAAGACTTATTATGATGAATATGAAAAGAAGAAAGTTGGTTTTTAGTCAGACTACCCATACTTGATTCAAATTTTAGTTGTAGTAAAAAGTAGGATGCTATGCTGTCCAAGTTTATAAAGCGAAGGCAACCTCCATATTACAGTCCAAATATAGCTTCAATTTGTCTTCAAAATGTCTCATCTTCATATTGGGCCTTACTGGATTCAAACATCAAAACATATCCTATGTTTCAAAAAAAAAAAAACGGAATGTATATTCAGTCACTAAGTTATAAAAGTCTAAATCCACAGGTTATGTCCCTGCTCCTTCACGGCGACGCCGCGTTCGCAGGCCAGGGCGTGGTGTTCGAGACCATGCACCTGTCGGACCTGCCGGCCTACACCACGCACGGCACCATCCACATCGTCGTCAACAACCAGATCGGCTTCACCACCGACCCCAGGCACTCGCGCTCGTCTGCTTACTGCACAGGTAAGGGATTATCATGAATCCGTAGGACTAACTGTTGAGAAGAACACGAATAGTTTTTTTTAATGGTAAAATCTTCAAATGGGTCCTTCCACCAAGGGCGGGACAGAGGGACTGTCAGACTCGCTCTGGCTAAAATCCACGTTGATCCTTCAATAGCCCTTTACGTTCCAGGGTCACGGTTACCTTATGAGACAGTCCCGCGACCAGAACTTTTGAGAAGCCTTGGAAGAAAAGCCTTAAAATAGGAAATGTGTGAACTGCAGTGCTACTTTGCAGTTTCCTGACATGGAAAACTATCAGGACAATACTTTATCATCTTGATGCTAGAATGTCTCACACTGGAAATTAATAAAAAACTTTGTGTATAACTAAACAGCGATCGAATCTGTCTTTTTGAGATGTAAGGTTGTACAAATAAAAGCAGCTGCCAAAAAAAAAATGGATCAGGATGTGCATTGAGACAGAATATGTACTATTTGTAAATGGGAGGTGCAGTAGTGGTTACTGTACCACAACGCTGTAAAACCCGAAAGAAAACTGGTTAAAAATGAAAAAAAAAGCTTAAAAGTGGCGAGCGTTTTACCAATGTGAGTCTTATTTAAAAAGTACTTATAATTTTCCTATTTCACTTCCAGACGTGGCCCGCGTAGTGAACGCGCCCATCTTCCACGTGAACGGCGACAACCCGGAGGCCGTGATGCACGTGTGCAACGTGGCCGCGGAGTGGCGCGCGACCTTCCACAAGGACGTCGTCATCGACATCGTCAGCTACCGCAGGAACGGACACAACGAGATTGACGAGCCCATGTTCACACAGCCTCTCATGTACCAGAAGATCCATAAGACCAAGCCTGGTGGGTAGAACGATTGTCGACAAAACTTTAAAGTTTATGTACTTTAAAGTTGATGCGTTAACTCTTAAAGTCACGCAGTGAGATTTGTCGATATTTTAACTTTTCCCTCTACGCCGACGATGTATCATGGTCACTGTCATCTGAAACGTATAGTTTTGGAAAGGTATGAATATGTAGAGCTTATCTGCCTGTATCTGTCATTCAAATTCAATTCCTCCAAAACGAAGATCAGTAGAACAGCACGAGAAAGTGCAAGATATAACCAGAACAGACACGAGGAACGCGCAATAGATTATTATGAATATTCGATTCTGCAAGATAATTTAAGTGAGCGTGGATAGTCAGATTCGAAACTGAGGAAAATAGTTTTAAATGCTTGAAAGGATTCAAGGGTCCGTTCTTGATGAAGCTGAGACTGCAGTTTATTACACGAACTCTTTCTTTCCACAGTACTCGAGAAGTACGCCGACCAGCTGATCGCCGAGGGCGTCGTCACCGCCGCCGAAGTGAAGGACGTGAAGGACAAATACGAGAAGATCTGCGAAGACGCGTACACACAGGCTAAGGCCGAGACACACATTAAGTTCAAGGACTGGCTGGATTCACCCTGGTCCGGATTCTTCGAGGGCAAGGACCCCTTGAAGGTAGGTAATATTTACTACGAAAGTTTGAACAAAGTATTATCATCTGCGTAGCATTTTCGCAAAAATGATGGGATAGGCTCTCAGTCTTAACAGATCAATAGCCGTATTTTATTTTACATGGAGTGAACTACATAGTGGGAAAATGAACATCATTTTGCAGCATTATTTAACTGGTTTCTACGAATCTTATGCCTTGAATATTAGTTAGTTTACTACTCCACATCTACACACAAGCTGCGAAAAATATAATACATAATCAACATATGACTATGAAATGTTCATTCTTTCACAGATGTCCCCTACTGGCGTAGTAGAAGAGACACTAGTCCACATCGGCAAGCGCTTCTCGTCGCCGCCTCCCAACGCGGCCGAGTTCGAGATCCACAAGGGTCTCCTCCGTATCCTGAAGGCGCGCATGGCCATGGTGGAGAACAGACAGGTGGACTGGGCGCTGGGAGAGGCGATGGCCTTCGGCTCGCTGCTGAAGGAGGGCATCCATGTCAGACTGTCTGGAGAGGATGTGGAGAGAGGAACTTTCTCACACAGGTCTGTTCATTTGTTTTAAAGTGCTTTTACCTGTCGTTAATTCAGCATAACGTAGACGACCAATAACTGCGCAGTGTATTTGTTGACTGTGTATCATACAGACGTATTTTTTATAGTAAACTAGCTGTACCCTGCCCCGCTTTGCTGTGGCACAAAAAACTGTTGTTTCAACAAAAAAAAAAGATAGATAAAAACAATCCTTGATGCGGATTATATATCATGCTAAAATTTCTTCTCATGTGACTGCGTCATTATGACTGCGGTTGTCAGCGAGTGTTATCCTCGCTTCCGGTAGATGGCGCGGTCACTGGTACAGAGCTGATCGTTAAAAAAAACTGTTTTTTCGCGGTTGCGAATATGTGACTGATGCAAAAAATAGATAAAAACAATCCTTGATGCGGATTACATATCATGCTAAAGTTTCAGCTCAATCAGTGCAGTACTTTTTGAGTTTTTAAAGCATACACAAACCAACATAACATTTTTATATATATAGATAGATGTTACGATTGTCTGACGTCTACGTTTATGCTGAGCATAACGTTTCAGTAAAGTTTTAATGGAATTAGAGACACATTTCCCAAATACTAATATGCTACAAACATTGTAAGATTTGCCTGGTTAGTTGTTATACCCGGGCGTTCAGTTTAAAACTAAACTAACTGAAATACCTAACTAAAAGAGATTGTTAAACAGGCATGACTAAAAAAGACAACACTATACAGACGACCCTTTTGTTATAAAAAGTCGGTTCTCCTTACACCAAGTAACATTTTTTTCCTTTATGCAGGCATCACGTACTACATCACCAGAAGGTGGACAAAGCAACCTACTGCTCACTGTGCCATCTGTACCCCGACCAGGCTCCTTACACCGTGTGCAACAGCTCACTGTCTGAATACGGTAAGTTTCTTTGCTAGTACTGATTTCCCACTACACGTGAAATCGTGAATAGCCTGACATCAAGCTTATTTTACGAACGAACGTAGTAAGTGCTAACTTTGTAGAACAAGATTTCCGTATTTTACGATACGGCGTACTTGAATTATTATGATAGTAATTTTATGGGAAATGAAAAACTCACTCAAACTCTTATGAACTATTTTCTATCAAATTAATGTCGAACTTCCCGTTTACGTCAAAAAACAGGTCTCGGTACAGCCGAGAGTCTTCACTCTAAAGCTTCTGCCTCGAATTTTGCGGGAGTGGGGCGGCGGCGTCGGTGGTAGCTGCCTAAGGCTGCGTTTCCATTGAGGTGGAGCGGAGCAGAGTGTGCCGCGATTCACCAATCACATGGCTTGAAATCCACATCTCTTCTCCACTCAAGCCATGTGATTGGTGAATCGCAGCACGTTCTGCTCGTCTCCGCCTCAAGTGGAACCGCAGCCTTAACATGTTATCGAACACGACCTGATGTGTTTCAATATATTTTAGTAAGGTTGGCATTACACAGCTGTTTTTTCATGTTATTTCAAAATGACCTTTATTCAAAAACTTTTAGGGTTGTAAAACATGACATAAAAAAGTAGTGACTAGGAAGGCAAGCAGTTTAACTTTCGAAGCAAAATTTCAACGTACCATTGTTTCACACCCAGGTGTCCTCGGCTTCGAGGTGGGCTACTCTGTGACCAACCCGAACGCTCTGGTCCTGTGGGAGGCGCAGTTCGGAGACTTCAACAACTGCGCGCAGTGCATCATCGACCAGTTCATCGCCAGCGGACAGGCCAAGTGGGTGAGACAGTCCGGGCTGGTGCTGCTGCTGCCGCACGGGATGGAGGGGATGGTGGGTACCACTAGTCTACTAGTTTTCAGTACATCCACTTTAGAGAGGATTTTATCAAGGAAACCTAAAACATCAGGCGTCTTCTTAGGGTCATTCCACGACGAAACTGTAAATGTGTATCTTGTTGTGTAGTAAATAAAGTTAAACTTTGAGTCGTTATAAAAAGTGGTCGCGGGCCACGCTACGTTGCGTCATCGGTGGAATGTGTATCTTTTCGTACAGTAAATACGAGTTAGATTTTGAGTCGCTCTACTGAAATGTACGCGCATCGTCGCGTCTCGTTGTGAATTGACCCTTGCCCTTTCTTTTTCACCTTGCTTTAATGAGGAAAATAGAGCTTTAAAGAATAATAGAACTCATTTCCATGCTGAAGTAAAATACAAATAATATGCCATAAAAAGTGTCGCGCTTTACAATCAATTTTACTATTATATTGTAAAATCTTCGCAGGGTCCTGAGCACTCGTCCGCTCGTCCCGAGAGGTTCCTACAGATGTGTGCCGACGACCCCGACTACATGCCACCTGAGAGCCCCGACTACGAAGGTCAGTCTTTCTTGTCTATGTGGTTTTTATTACTATTCATTCGTAGCAACTTTTTGATACGTTATTAGCGGGATTGGTAGATTTCTAAAGAAAATGAGCGAGAGAGAGACATTTTACACGATAGCGGTAACGACAAGACGTTAGTGTCTTGTCGTTAATGTTATCGTGTAATATGGAAGCTTCCACTTTCACACTATGCACGCTGAAGTTACTGTTTGTAAATGTTAGTGGACAATTGGTAACAATGCGTACCAAATCATTGTACTAAAAGTCGATAAAGTAATTGCTGAAACTTTAGTGTGTTCCATTAGGCCTCGTTCAAGAACACGCGGCGCGTTGCTCTAATACATCGCCGTATGTTTATTCTCATGTAAAAAGTCCTCCTTTTAAGGCAGTCTGTAATGCATAAATAAATAAATGTGAATTTTAATATCCTTTCCCTTAGTCCGCCAACTGCACGACTGCAACTGGATCGTGGCCAACTGCTCGACGCCTGCGTCGTACTTCCACATCCTGCGGCGACAGATCGCGCTGCCCTTCCGCAAGCCACTGATCCTCATGACTCCCAAGTCCCTGCTGCGTCACCCGGAGGCCAAGTCATCGTTCGACGACATGAAGGATGGATCAAGCTTCAGGAGGTATGAAACGGAAATTACAATACTATGCAAATAATTAGAAAAAAGTCCTGATTAAAAATAGCGCAACAATGTGGCAGTAACATGAATTAGTTTATAAATGTTATAGAAAATTAACATGATAACTATGCTGCTATATGATAAATTTAATTTTACTCAAAACATGTTTTTGCTGGAACCACCGACAGTCGCCTGATTACCACCAACAGAAATAAAAAAACTGCTATGCATTCACTATTGGGTCGACGGCGCGTTGTGTTCCACGCGCGCCTCAAGGAGTGTCAGCATAGTGACGGGGCCTGTAGAGGGCCAAAGCCTGCCGGGGTCGCGGGACTTTCCCATTACCGTGACCCCGGTACGTAAAGGGCTAGTGAAGGACACCGTGGATTTTAGTTAGTACAAGTCTGACAGTCCCTTCCGCCCTGCCCTGGGTGGGAGGACTCATTTGATGATTTTACCACGATAAAAAAAAAATCATTCACTATTAATCTTGACAAAGTTTAGTCTTTGTGTTCAACATTAGGATCAGCAACAGAGAGCGAGAGGAGCTCGTGGCTAAATAATTACAGCCCGATCTTCCGGATTAAGACGTGCTTGCCGAGGTTGGTATGTGGATGGGTGACCATCCAAGACCAGACCAAGCCATTGGCCCGGGCTGCCATTTGTAGATCTTTGACAGTCGTTACCATTAGTCAGACGATATAAAAGTCTTGACAACCAGTCTGGCTGTGGTTCCACAAGCGGAGTGGAGCAGAGTGGAGAACGATTCACCAATCACATGGCTTGAGTGGAGAAGAGATGTGGATGTCAAGCCATGTGATTGGTGAATCGCTCTCCGCTCTGATCCGCTCCGCGTCAGTGGAACCGCAGCCTTACCATGGGGTGTTGTTATGCCAGCTACTGGGTTGTGGAGGTCCGATAGGCAGTCGCTCCATGTGAAATACTGATATTCAGTTGCATCTGGTTAGACTTGTACCATGTCGAAATACTTTTTATCTAGATCTTAAGTTTAGTCCGTGTCCTTGACAAGTTTAGTCTAATGATATTAAAAATTTAACCCTGATCTTTTTTTATCCAGAGTGATTCCCGAAGAAGGCGTCGCCGCTCAGAACCCTCAGGGCGTCCGTAAGATCTCGTTCTGCTCGGGCCGCGTGTACTACGACCTGCTCAAACACAGGCGCGAAAAGGGACTCGAGAAGGAGATTGCTATCGTCAGGTAAACTCCTCTGAAACATACAATTTACGTGATGAACTGTGAACACTGTGTGACGCGTCAAAAAACTACACATTGAATAACGCAGTGGTGTCATTAAAATTAATAAATTGACTGTTTATTCATATTATTCATCTATTGGAATTCTTTTCATTATTTGTCAGACGTATGAAATGGATGCAACGGAGATGATTTAAAAAGTGTCTGACTACTGTAGTGATACCAACACACTTGTAAATTAAAACAACACAACACTGAAACAACGCACTTGTCCGCATCACTATTTGCAGGCAATGCGCTGTTATTGTCATTTCATTCCGTTTCAGCATCTATTGTTAAGGCCATAAAGTACCATAATCTTGATTTATTTATTTATACACACAAATTAGGTTACATACTCATACAAACAACAATAGAAGAGACAATAAAAATTTTAAATTACAGAAAGAAATGCCCATGGGCCCCAAACTAGGGCAAGCCTGTATCTTGGTGGCCCAATAGCAGTAGTAGGCAGAGCAAATTAAGTAGGCGAATGTTCAATGTGACACAGCACAGTCGGTTAAATATGAATAAAAAAAAAAATTGTAAAATTTAAAATTATAAATATTGAATAATATAAAAAGAAGGAAAGAAAAAAAAAATTGACAATCATTACATAATACTCAGTTACAATAATATCAAATACTTAAATACACGGATAGGAATATAAATTAGTATGTTTCAATAAATTAAATTAAATTAACATGATAGGTACCAGAAAATTATTAAACATTAAATAAACATTAGTGATTACTCGGAAGAGTGTAATTTTGTGAATTTATGAGCCTGAGTGTGCGAGTTTATGGGTGTGTGTATGTGTGTGTGTGTGTGTGGATAAATTGGGAAAGTGACAGGGAAAGAGCTTGTTACTTCATAGGGCACAGAATTTTCTCTGTGGAATCGTAGGTCAGGTTTTTGAGCCAACGTTTTAAAATAAACTTAGCTTCGAGAATGTTGCGAGGGATCCTTAGAGTAGATTTATTTATATGGTTAAAGACACGAACGGGAAGAAAAAGTAAAAATCGGGAAGCGAATACGGTTCTCACTCTTGGAATAGGTAGTCTGTCAGCTCCCACCCTCCCTCTTTGGGTATATGTGAAATGTCTCCCTGACACCGTTACCAGTCTCAGAAGAGATTTTAGGATGTAAAGCTGTCGGACAGGCAAGACGTCTGCTTCATTGTACAGTTCGTCTGTAGGGTACCGTCGTGGCTTTCCAAGGGAGACCTTAAGCACAGCCCTTTCTATAATCTCAAACTATTTTCCCATTCTTTCCCCAGAGTGGAGCAAATCTCGCCGTTCCCGTACGACCAGATCAGGGCTGAGATCGACAAGTACCCCAACGCTAACATCGTGTGGAGTCAGGAGGAACACAAGAACTCCGGCTACTGGCAGTACGTCGAGCCCAGGTTCCGCACACTATTGCAGAACCAGAAGACCGTTGCGTATGTATCACTTTTGAACTAGTTGTTACTTGATGTTTCGTTCGGATGTATTATCCTGCATGGTTCGATTTTAAAAATTTGTAAGACAGCTACAGTTTTGAAGACTAATGAACATGTTTTTTTTTTTTTAAATACGTGTCATATATTTTTTGATAATCTGACATTTTTTTTTTGTCAAATACCTTATGATTAAAATATGTCTTGAAAGTATTAAGCCTATTTGTGTTAGAAGCCGTGCGCTTAACGCACTTGCAGCGCCACGAATTTAATGTCCGTACACCGCCAGTGCAGGCGGTGCGATTCGTTGGTCTGTGTATCTGTAGAATAATTAGAATGGGTTACGCGTTTAATGTGACGTCATCAAACTATTTCTTTTTTTTTATATAGTATACAATTTTTTTTTACTTTGTAATTTCGGACAAGTGCAGCTTGAGTTTCGGTTAGACGTAAAATTGGGCTTGCATGTTTTGTTTTACTTCGCATGTGTGGTTGTTTATTCAGTAACAAATCCTTTTCATTTTCACGCGATTAAACCTTAACATGGTACTCTGAAGGTGCATCCACACCAAAATGACTTTTTGAGCAACATAAAACTTGCATGTCATCTATGACCAACTGTAAAAACAATCAATTTAGAAGCGGTATAATAGACGGTAGTAGAATATATAAAAAATAACAACAAGTACCCTCAAAAGTTAACAAAGTACCCACAAACGTTATGGAACGTTATTTAAAGTTACGGTGAGGATGCATTTTAAGAAATGGTAACGCCATAATGTATCTGGCTATTGGTTACAGTGTTAAGCCTCAAAAGGGTAACTGGTTCTCCCAGCTTTTCGGGCGGGAAGACAAGCCTGTCGCGTCAGGTGATGATGAAACAGTGCCGCGCACCATTAGGTGAGATCACGGCATATGGCGTCCCTTTCCTGTCCGTACACCTGTCTCCTCTTCCACGCTTGCTATCATGCAACCCTGCCTGAATCATGTTATTCCTCCAAAAAAGAACGGCAATAGGGTGTTTGGCTTCTTTCAAATTAAATATTGTTAAAAATATATATGTCGGGGTGGGCGCTTTATTTTTTTTTTAAAGCAAATTGTTGCAAAAAGCTTTCATAATGGAATAAGCAGTCTTTTTATAATTATTCTTGTATCTGCATTACTATTTTCTGTGTATCCAAAAATTAAACACAATAATTTCAGTTACAATAGTGATGTTCATTTCAATCGATGATAGAATACAACATGCATTATTCTCAGACAGTTAAAAATATTCTTGATAATATTTGATTAGTAGTCAAACACCTTGTTGGCTTCATTATAATGCTTGACAACTAAACTCAAGTCTCAAAAGAAATAAAAAATACTTTGCACAAATTTTGACTGAATTCTGGATTTGAATTTGGTTAAATAAAATATCTCCCTGTTTTCAATTAAATGAATCATCAATGTATTTTATAAATCAGAATCTAAATTTTTTTGTGCTGTAGCATGCCAGCATTTATGGTTCATAGTTATGTGATTAGAATCCTAGTGTTTTGTTTATTGTTAAAGTAAATGTATTATATATTGGGTTATATTCATAAGAGAAACCGAAAAACGATTATAGCGGATGATTTGCAAGCGGATGTTTTGCGTAGGAATATGGACACAATCTCTTAAAATGCTTTTGTTGAAATTAATTCAACAAAATAATTAATATTTTTAGTACAATTTATCTGCCATGACGTTAAAGTAAGGCACATGAAATTCAGCAAATATACAACATGCTTGTAAAAGATTTAATGGTAATAAGTAACTCATGAAACTCAAGCTGCAGGAAATAAAAATCTCCCTCTCTCACTCTCGCTCTATACAGGGTTATTTGGAAGCAATTAACAACAACTTTTACTATGAGGAACAACCCTAAAGATAAAAAAAAAAACTAAAAAAATATTCCATTTTTTTAAACACCCGTGGAGGATTGTTAGTTTTACAAAGAACCCTGTAGAGTAATCTATTTTTATTGTAAGTATTGTCTTCGCTATAAAATGTAATTAAAAAAACCACGATAAACTGACCTTAAATCATAAAATGTCTTGTTGCAGCTACCACGGCCGTGCGACAGCCGCTGCACCGGCCACCGGCTCCAAGGCAGCTCACAACAAGGAGCTCAGGAACCTTCTCGAAGAGTTCTGCGTACTATAAACGATCACACACGAACATACGCGATAGCAACATTGAATGGCTAGCTTATGCTCCCAACACACCGACTATCATAGATATAATTCATATAGTAGCCATTCATAAATCTTCAAACGTACACACATGTAATGTCAACTGATATACTGTTGAATTAAAGTAGACCCAACAAGATTTATGCCATATTTAATAAAAATTTAAATAACTACGCAAATCTATCTCGAAAAGTAATGTCTTGTTTTTTTTGACATGATCATTTCATTTTGTCGAACGAAATTTATTTTTGTATAATATTAAAAAAAAAAATGTTTTCTTTTTACTCTCAGTATTTTGTTGTAATTCTCTTCATGTTTAGGTAGATTAGTTAGATAAATTATTATTTATTTATTTAATGTAGCATACGTGATCTGTAGAACCTACATAATTTATTTTTATTGTAAAAGCAATAACTTAGTCTCCACTGTAAGATGTTGGTACTAGATAATAGTAATTACTTCACAAACATAATGGTACATTAATTCAAAGTAGCGGCAATGCGCTGGTTGTATTATTTTCATGTACATAAATTGATGTTTTATATTTTTTATTATTCTTTATTCGATGTTTTCGTCGTTAACGGATTAAAACGTTCCTTTTGCTAGTCTGGGGTACGTACATAGAATTGGTAGTCTTATTACGCAGCGCAGTAATCGCACTTCGCGAGCGATTAATATGTTAGATAATGTCTACGGGCGTAAGGAGAGGATTTGTGAGAAATGTTCCTTGATGGAAAAATGTTAGATATTCTTGAACACCGGAATATACATCGTTGTCGCCAAAACAACTCGCGACACCCAAGTTTGTGATACTGTAGTGTTTCCCTTTAATTATATTTTCAAGACACTAATAAAGTAATGAATCTGTTAAGGCCAGCGTAACTAATGGTCATAAATATAATTAGCGGTATACGTATTACGATTAATTATTACCACAGTAATTAGTTGATGTAATTAACTAGTTCTGACGGAATCATTTATAACTGGCTATGATCGAATAAAAATATACTTCTTATATGATGATGATGGTATAGTTTTAATTCTAGACAGAATTTATTATTAATGAGGTATAATGATAAAAATATTGACAAAAAAAAAAAGAATTTTGTGTTAAATATACAAAAATATATATCTTGTTAGTTGTTTTTTAGTTTTCGATATTTTTTCAGTAAATAATGTCCGGTATCTGTCTTATTTGTCTATTACACTGGCCGTAACAATTCCACATAATTCGCTTGCATGTGCGGTGGTTACCATTACAATAATTTCGCTTAACGATGCTGTACATGAGATATTATTAGTTAGTGAGTAAATGTCTAGTAACTAGGCACCAGATAAAGTAAATTGCACCTTAGTACATAAAATGTATGTAATGTATAGTAATCGTCATCAGGTCGTTTTGGTTTGCAACCTTCCGGCCCCTGCGCATAGGTTTAGTTGGCTTGTAGTTACCGCCGTTGTGAACGGCACAATGTAAGGAATAACACCAACATCCAATGCTTTGTATAAACCGACGCGTTCTTTATCTTGTCTGTAGTCAACCTTCGAATGTATGTATGTCGTTACCTAATATGTATGTAGAATTAAATAAAATCTAAATTATCTCACTATTGTGACCGCCACATGTAAAATTAAGCTTTATTCAAAATCCTAGTATTATGTGACATTCAACTTAACATTTAAAATACAGTTTAGCTTTCTAACACTATTCGCATGTGTAGGTGCATTGTTTTAATTGTTAAAATTAACATATTTTGATGTTCACGTATTTTCGATTTAACTATTTATATTTAACTCAGGACGCCGCGGGGGAAATTCAAAGATTTGAATGATAGGTATTCTTCTGGCAAGTACTACCTGAGTCAGTTTATTGCTAAATATTAGTTTTGATTTAGTTATATACAAATAAATATACTATTAATTGAACAACGTTGTTTTTGTTATAAGTTTGGCACGATCCCACAATCTATACCTACACAAAAAACAACACTTTCGAGAAAATAGAAATCTCCCAAAATATAAACTGGAAAAAACACAGATATAATAATATTTAGTTACCGTACCATTAATCAATAATTAACAAAAAGAAAGTACATAAAAGAGTCGACACTAGGTACATAAATGTATGGAAGTGTGACGTAATGAAAAGCGCAATAGATCACAACAGTGCCCTTGACGTCGCGCGGCTCACCGTACTCTTGGAGCACTTTCAAGATTCTTATCTCTCGCTAGTCTCATTTCAGCTCACAAAGCGGACTCTGCCCCTATTTATAAACTGCTTGGCTAGCCCCGGACCACACCAAAAGGTGCGAAGATTAAAGATGGTATCAGTTACAAGTGCGTTTTACACGTCACGCTGCCACCACTTCAAAGACTCTTTTGAATAAACGCTGCGTATTGTGGGACATCCTTTTTTTTCACGATGCGGGTCGTGATTATATCGAGACTACCTATGCGGGCTTTATTCAAGAGATTTAAAATGTATGGTTTAGTTACTGTTTTGTTTATTTTTAGATGTGACTTTATATAAGAAGGTATAAGTAATTGAGATTAAACCATCGGCGAATCATTTTTGGAAGTACCTATCTACATAAAATCAGGTGGTTACGTAGTAATATCATTAATTGAGTCCTCTGACTGTCAGACTTGTACTGACTAAAATTCACGGCGTCCTTCAATAGCCCATAACGTTCTGAGGCCGCGGTAACCTGATGAGTCCCGCGACCCCGGCAAGCTTTGGCCCTCTGAGGCCCCGTCATATTGCTGACAGCTCTGAGACGCGCGTGGAACACGGCGAGCCAGGCATGGTCCATGATCGTACAGCGAGTCGCCCATTACTCGCCGTCTGCAAGCCCGTGCCTACGGTGGTTGGTAATCGCCTAGCTACGTACGTGAGGTGGACGCTGTCCTCTCCCTCACGCGTCATTTGTTAGCATGACTGCTTCGCAGAAACAGGCGACCGCTTCCCATTCCATCTCGCCCCGCAGCATGGCCTCGACCAATATCCGGGCACGAGAGGTCGCCGCCTATCGCCTTCGTGAGGACTCGGCGGTGCTCTGCACAAGCGGGGCAGACCTGCACGCTATACTCCACCGTATCCTCCGGGCTTATCCTACATAAAATCAGGTGACGGATGCGCCGGCCTGGTGTCTACGGAACATGACAACATGTTAGCAAAGTACCCATATAGATGAGGGCTAATCTATTTATTTTAAACAAAACCCGGAACAAGTGCTTGTAGATCTTACAAATAATTATTCCGTTCGGAAATCGAACTCACGACACGTGCGGCAGCACTCACCAATCAATTGCTTAGCCTCTGCACCAACTGAGTTTTTAAACTGACATGAACATTTATAAGGATTTTAAGCGGGATATTTACAACGTTTATTACTTGTTTTGAGTTTCCGATATTTCAGCACTGTTGCAGGCGTCACGATCACGGATGAACTGAAGTTATTGCTGGTGGATGTTTATGAGCAGACAAATCGGTCTACCCTCTTTTTTGTTTTTTGCGTTTTATTATGTTATACACAAAGAATACCTTTTAAAAACAAGTAGCTACCTAATTACCAAGGCAAATACAAATTACCAAAACAATACACCTTTGTAGGATTACGTTTTCTCGTAAGCTATTAGATATTTATTTTTAATATGTTTCTTTGTGAACGTGTCCTCCGGATATACTTAAACGTTTTCCCGCAAAGACATTTCTCTCTAAACTAAAATGTCATCCGCGAAGACTACAATTCGCAGAAGTATCACAGCACTTTGTTGTTTCTCCCGGGGCTTAGTCCTTTGTTTTCTAAAACCTCCCCGAGCTCCTTTAATACTTTGTAATGGCGGGACAAATTCTGTGAGTCTTGCTCGCTGTCTGCGATGACTGAGTCGAGATGAGCTCTTATGCCCAAGTGGGTACGTATGGTACTTACGACATGCATTTTACAGAAATATGGGAGCGTTTCAGTAAAAACATACTTTGCGGTTTACTACTTGTGTCTTATTTGTATGTTTAACATGGTGAAATCTTCGAGAGCTGTCTTCTATTTATTTTAAAATCCTTTTGGTATGAGCTTTTTACATTACGATCTAATTATCTACTAATCCACCTGGGGCTGCTCAACGGCCCGTCTAATCGTACAAGATGAGGAGTGCACTAAGGCAAAGCATAGCAATAAGAATGCAAATCGTATTAGGTACGATGCGTGGCCGTATGGCGAGGACGCTCGATTACCCCGCGCGGTACCCCCTTAGGCAGAATTGCTAAAATAACTTTTAGATTATCCTCAATCAAATTGGGTGCAAGAGTCATTTCTTGAGTTACCTATTTGTTTAACTTAAACTTACAATCTTGTATCAAAAAATCTACATTATTTTTAGTATATGCGACACCTGAATATAGATTGTTCGGAATCAGTAACTGATTCGATTCCAATAATTTTTACACCATGTTATATATTTTTTCAAAAATATTTTTATTTTATTTTATTACCAGTTAATTACAATACAATCACCGTACGGTTAGGTACCTATTGCCAAGCTATTATCACGAGTGTATAACATAGGAGACGCGGTTTACGCGGGTGTACCGCGAAATGAGCATGTTTATGAACGGACAACCAGGTAATATTAGTAGATTATTAACCAAGGGGATAAAGCAGTGTCTTCTGTCGCGGGTGACGATTTAAATCGCGAGCGTAACGAAGGACTCGAGGTTTACTCCCGAGCGTAGCGAGGGTGTTAAAAACTTAAATCACGAGCGAAGCGAGGGATTTAAGACGAGTCCTGAGTGTAGCGAGGGATTTAAGTTCACCCAAGACTAAGACAGCTTTATCACCGAGGAAAATACTCTACTTTTCGTACCATTTGCGAAAAAATGAACTCAATAATAATATGAGATAAGCATTTATTGAAAATAATGACAATTAAAAGTGAAAGTTAACATTCGAAACATTGGTCCAATTATTGATAGAGAGAGTTACATTTTTGTTTGGTACATTTATTGTCGATGAGTTAATTTGAGTATATCTCTGTTCTTGCGTCTGAGGAACTTGCGTTTCATTTGATTTAACATCGTTACGCATTTTTAGAACATTAACTTATTTATAAAAATAAAATAAACTTAAGGTTTTATTTGAAGAAAACAAAAACTCGGCAAATTCCTAGACTAAATTTTTTTTGTCGGAAAAGCAAAGGCATCAAGCTCATACGGCCTCTTCGGTTTTCGTAATTTTGTTTAATAATCATAGCTCTTCGATCAATAATAGTACTATTATTGATCGAAGTCATAGCTGCATAATAAATACGTAATCCTTTTTCAAAAAGATGTGTAATGCTTTATATACAAACTCAATGGTGTAAACACAGATGTAGTTCAGTATAAATTTCGGTAAGTATTCCAAATTTAAATCACATTCTCTCCCTAGAGGATGAATGAAATTCAGTACAACATTCTCTCCCTGTTTTTAACAGATTAAAAATGACTATCGTTATGTTCGATTTTTGAAGCATAGAATGTCACTTTTTTGAGCAAGTGGTACGAAAACAAACTTATAACCTTGTGATTTTTTATGATACGGTTTTAAAATTTTGTACATAGATTCTTTACACAAAAATACTAGACAGGTGTATCGGGTTTCGCATAAACAAAAAATAATGTTGTATAAATAAAAACATTTTTTGAAGTGAAAACTTCTTTAGCGGCGTTGAGCACTTTTCTGTAATGGGTATAAAATCTTAAACTCGCGTCAGGACACGTGACCCTGACCGAAAAAGCGTAGGACGGCGCAGGGCGCTTGCGTGAATGTTCGTGTGACGTTGCTAGGTAACATTGTTTATAAAAGATGTACGTCACATTGGAAAATTATTGAAATAAAAAGTCAACCATTTTTGCGAGTTTTACTAAAATCTATTCACAAGATATTTCCAACAATTACTATTCAAGTTTTCACTTCTGCCGGCACTCCCAGAGTGCAACCCGTCGTTTTTTTTTTAATAAATTCGTCCATAACTGTTCAAAACTTGAATCAAGTTATCAAGCCTACGCGTAGCTATAGGGTCACTTCACATCGAGACGATACGTCACACGGCTATACTGGAGATATGTATCTTTTTGTATAGTATTAGTAAAGTTAGATTTTGAGTCGTTCTTTTGAAATGTGCGCGCAGCGTCGTGTCTCGGTGTGAGTTGACCCTAAGTTTATGAACGCACTGCAATTACACCCGCGATTTTTCTTAAATCAACACTGGCTCTAGACGTTTTGAAAGTCTACAGACTGATAGAAATTCACGGGGCAATGAACTACGATTTGAAAGATTACAACGTGATCATTGTACCTATGTGAAATAAGCAGTTTTCCGCCAAGTGGAAATATTTAAACTAGCGGTACTATACTAGCGGTTCCCCGTGGTTTCAGCCCCGCTGCTCGGCACTATTGGTCGTATCGTAATATTATAGTCTTCCTCAATAAATATACTATCCAACAAAAAAATATTTTTTCAATTCGAACTAGTTGTTTCTGAGACTAGCGCCTTCAATCAAAAACAAACTCTTCAGCTTATAATCCAAACTTCCAAACTAATATTATAAATGCGAAAGTAACTCTGTCTGTCTGTCTTTTCTTCACGCCTAAACTACTGAACCGATTTGTGTGAAATTTGGTACAGACATAGTTTGGAACTTGAGAAAGGACATAGGATAGTTTTATTACAAAAAATAAAAACAAAAACCTGCCGGAAGTCACTATTCCACGCGAACGAAGTCGCAGGCAAAAGCTAGTATTAGTATATATGAGTCAATTACTGCGAGAAGTCTATGGAAAAGAGAACAAAACTTATTTCACAAATATCAAAACTCTTGTGCATTTTATCTACAATATTCAGGTTGGAGAGTAAATAACCTATCTTAAGTTATCCTCCGTGATCCAGATGGGTCCTAATCCTGCTATCATCGGGGATTTGTGGTAGAACCGTAATACCTACGGAAATACAGCAGTGCCAAACCCTTCTTAAGTTTATATATATGTAACAATGACACACGATGGTACGAGTATTTAGCAGGTTCTGCAGGTTCTAAGGAAGAGTAGGCATATATTTCGTATTGTGTATTGACCTTTCTTGAAAGACAAATACCAATTTATTTTTAAATTACGTTTTGTGACATTTGAAAGTTAAATGTTTAATTAAAAAGATATGATGAATCTTTTTTAGTCAACTTTGTGTAGGTACAGACGCCAGCAGGTCAACCTACTCGAATCTATTAAATTATACCTATCGAACATTAACCTTCCACTATTGTCATAAGGTTGAAAATCTATTCAAATAATTTGACAGATTGAGGATGTTTGAAGTGCTGGCGTCAGTACATTACATGAAACACTAATGGAACCCCAATACAACTAAGAAAACGCCTACAACAAAGGAAGATAATAGATATCCGTCTAATTCCAACCGGCTAAAAGACCTAATAAGATTTATAGGGCACAGTAGACAGGTAGTTAGGCAGTATCTCATCCTTTGTATCCGTCCACACAAAAACTCGAGAGGCAACGTTAGTCGACGGTCGCGTGCGTACGATGTCGGGATACTCGCCGCGATACCATCTTTAATCTTCTCTCTTCACACTGTTTGTTACTGAAAAAAGGTTTTTTGTTCAAGAAAAACAGTAGTAAAAGCTTTGAAGATAACGAAAAAAAACCAGGTAGTAGCAGTAGTACTTGGGTAGAAACATTTCGTACATAAACCGAAGAAGACTCGGCAACTAAAGCCGGTTGAGTGGTTAGGACTTAAAACAGCTTCAAAATTTACCTGATTAAAGACTACCAATCCATGCTTACCTGTTTAAATATTTACACAGAATAGACAGCTACTTAAAACATAGTGGAGGCAAATTGTCTACATTTTCCATTCCGTGAGCCTTGAGGCGTAGAATTTGTATCATGTGTTTTTCTTTATCATTGCTCGTAGATACGCGACAACAGAGCAGCGGCTATGAAAGCTTTATAAAAAGACAACGAACAACGCACGCCTTTGTGAACGCATTGAGCCATACATATTAATCGCTTTTATGTAGAAAAAACACTGCGCACGTCAGGTACAAGTACGTAATGCACACTTTGATGTTCAAGGGAAACGTAATTAAGAGCAGGATGTAAAAAACATGTGAAGAACAGCCAGTAAAAAAAATAGTACTGAGAGTTGGATCATGTCCCAGTTATTTTGGCATGTAAGCAGCGAACGCAAAGATTCATTCGCAGCGTAGTACGGCAGATTCTTTTTAATAACACCGCGAAATCCCTCAGAAGAAATAAACAGGTTTTATAGTTGTGAACAAAATCCAGGATCGTCACCACACGTGTACATATTCACAGATGTGGCGACCTCATAAAAGACCCAAATTGTTCTTTTTGCGTTGCGAATGAGGCATGGAATCGAATTCCAAATAGCTTGTTTTGTTGACTTGCAAAAACAACGCGCCGTGAGATTCACAAACAGGGAATGGATTATGTTTGCAAAGTATGTATGTACACTTACGTTTATATACCTACACGCACTTTAGTGGGTGCCTTCAAAGCGATAACTAAAGCTAATATGTACATAGACAGTATATAATAGGACATTACGTAAGACTTATGTCCCGTTTTAGGTATCTCATAGTTATGAAAATCAGAATGATAATTCTTGTCTGATGGTAGTTTTTAGATGGTTTGCTGTAGATAATAATATGGTAAGTATAGTTCTATCAAAATATTAGGAAAGGTGGAAAATATTGCAGTATATGACTGCTCGCTAAGATTGTCAATTTTGCAAAGTGCTGAGTTTGAATATATTGGTTGTTTGAATACAATATTTATCATTAAAAGTTAAGTCCAAAGTTTTTGGTACAGTTCAGTATTGTCAGCAACTTTTTGATAGGCAAGGGCCACAAAGTGGTAAATTTAGGTAACGGCGCGCCGCAATTTTATCTTCATAATCGAAATAAATACTTGAACTTAATTTATTTAAATAAGGTTATAATTAGTTAAGTTAGTTTGGTTAATAAGGTTAATGAATTAGGTTTCAATTATTATTAGGTTAGTAAGTTCAGTATTTAAATACTTAAATGTAAATATAGAAAATGTTTTAATAATTATTGTTATTAACGAACAATAATTAATTAAAAATAAATAATTAAATTAAATTTAAATATTTCCTAAGTTATTTCCTTAAAATTTAAAGAAAATCTTCAGTTTATAAAAAAATTACGTGGCGCAAAGAGGTAGCCGGACGCATGTGGATCGCTAGTATAGGAGAGAACAAATTCTAACAACAGACTACGACGCAGTGGGCAATTGTAAAATTCGGTGCGATTACCAACTTCAGGAAGCTTTGGTAACACAGTAAACTGAGTACCTAATAAGATCACATTTAAGCATATTTGTACAGAGATACAAGCCTATTTGGTTCACGACACAACGAGCCTCACCATCGTGACTTATCTTGTTTCAAAGATCCGCGAGAAATTCAACTGTAATCCTTTCTACAATAACATTACTGTTGGTACTTATGACATGATATGGATACGTTCGCCCCAGGCCAGGGGCGCGGCGTGAGGGGTGGAAGCATGCCAGTGACATTTATCCCTATAGTTTAACAACAAAGGAGTCAAATTTGTTGCGTTATAATGTCGCTGTTCAAAGGGCTACCTTTGTTCCAACGCTTGTTACATTGTGACACGTATGGGGGCGGAAAGCTTTGATGCTGCTTTTATTTTTGTTTGTTCAGCTAATTCTTAGATTGGATCCCGAGATGCAGCCGTAGTCGACTACAGATATTTCCCATGGCAGTGCTGTGATATCATTATCATATTTTCCATTTCTAATTGTATTGCGAAAGAGGTGGGTTATATTTTTCTGCGTGTTTTTTACTTTTACCTAGTCGATATTCTCTTTGCTTTTTTTGAAAAAAAATCCTTCCATCTTGCGCTACTGATGATCTACATACACAGTTATGATTTTATGCATCTTATGAATTTTGGCCCAAATAAACTTAATTAAGCTTTAAGCCACCAAAAAGCTAAGAATAAGAATATTCAATATCACGTAACTACGAGAAATACTAAGTGATTTATTTTTAAACGTAAGTATTTTGCACCAGCAGCTCTGAATCCCGATGGAACCTTTAAAATTCACACATGTAATAGGGTGCTCCGGCACGATGCACCGAGGCAATTTACTGTGATCCAATTTATTGGTACACGAAAGAAGCTACATCACTGGCAAGCTAGCGTAATCGACTCGACGTTAAACTAGTATTTAAGTAACTAATTTAAGATTTCGATTTAATATTGTAGTTTAAGGTGTCACTTCAAATGAATTGGGAAAATGGCAAGAGTTTGATAATTATGAACGATGAGTGTACTTTTGGAAAAACAGAAGACCGTGAATGACCGTGACCGTGACCGTGAATGTAACCATGTCGATCGTGATTGGCATGATCCAGCATTGTGTGAGTACCATGTACCTCGGAGCTATCATTCACTGAGTACCTACGTCTCTTATTGACTTGAATGACCCTGGCGGTTGAGAGTATGTCATGCTCACTCAAATGTCTTGCTGATGGTGGCGCTTGTGTCGGATCATTTAGTTCCCTTCAAAATGGTTGAGCTGAATGGTGCTAATGCATGTGTCGTGTTTGTGAACGGGCGCTGTCAGTAGGGACTGGTCATCTTTTAGCTGCCATGGTTTATTGATAATTTTATTAAATTGTCTTTTTTATAATTCCTGGGACACTTTTTTGCTTGCTACATTATTCTCACATAATGTACCATCTCAAGATGAATGATATAACAAAGGTTCTGTAATGTTTTGGCGATTGAAAAAGAATGTCCATGGAGTTTCTTGCCCGTTCTTCTCCATAGACATCTACACCTTGGAATGGGCATCTACGGTACTTTCACAGTTATTATGTCTTGTGACTGGGACTATAGCACCATAATTATTTTAAATAATAGTTTTAATTTTAGTCTTTTGACAAATCAAAAGTGCCTGTAATGGCCTAATTTAAATAAATGCTTTGATTTTCATCGTGATCGCAGTAGTTGCAACCCGCTACAAACTGGTCCTACTGCAAATCTATAGGACAGGCCTATATGCAGCAGTGGACGTCCTACGGCTGGAATGATGATGATAAAAGTATATTTTTCTAATTTTGGGATGTCTCTGTACAATATGTCCAACACAACATCCATGTTACAATATTAAGGAACAACGTTTTAAAAATAACAACACATCAGATTGTTATTCAGCATTTTCGGAAACCGACTTTATCTATACTTTTTATTTCTAATTCCTGGAAACTTTATGCAGAAAATCGGGACCGTGGGTTGGTATTTGTTCTCGTCTCATAAAAAGTAGTAGGTATTTGTTTTCGGGATTTCGGTAGCTGCTCAATCGTAAAAGAGTTTTTAACAACCCAGTTATTTCGTGTTTGTTATCTCTCAGAGTAATCTGCGAACTTTTAATATAAGTTAGATCTGCAAGCCAGCATCTCTGGAGGTTAAAATTTCAAGTAGGTATATTAGAAATATTTGACAGGCCTGTTGGTCTAGTGGTCAGTGACCCTGACTGCTATGCCGGAGGTCGTGGGTTCGATTCCCACACAGGACAAATGTTTGTGTGATGAGCACGATCATTTGTTCTGTGTCTGGGTGTAATTTATCTATAATATGTATGTATTTCGAAATATATAAGTATGTTTATCAGTTGTCTAGTACCCATAACACAAGCTCTGCTTAGCTTGGGACTAGATGGCGTTGTGTGATAGTTGTGGAATATTTATTATTTATTATTATTTATTAAATATCCAGTCAGTCGCATTACCATAAATAATTCTCTTTAGATACTGTATCCTGAAGATCCTCGTCGATAATTCAAGGTTTGAATAATTCAGTAGTCGTTTTAGGATAATTCCCAAATTGAAGGTTTCACGGTTACGCGTCGGCTTTAATGAAGTAAAGTTTTTCCTTCCATTCTTTCTCGTATTCCGGAACCTTCGCGTCGGGCATTTTATTTTGTAACAGGCGTTCTATCTTGTCCAATTGAAAGCGAATGTCGGGAGGCACGGATACAACGGACTCGTAGCTAAAAGGATTGTCAACTTTTAAACGTACTCTTATTTTTCGAGTGAATCGAAGAGTTTTGTGAGAGTAAATACGAACTCACGTATGAGGCAATAGAAGAGGAGTGATTTTGCTGCTCAACCTTACATTACAGATCGCTCTGATGAAATCATTATAAGTACGTATGTATGTTTATGTGTAGGTGTCATTTTCAGAAACCACTACGCGTTACTAATGACTGAACCGAAGTCCTAAATTAAAATCCAGATGAATAGCCAAGCCAATATCGATTTCCGATTCCGTGCGATGATGAGAACAGAATTTCGATTGAAAAGACTTAAATTAAATGTAAAGGAAAAATTATGTCGTCGACGAGAGATCTAATTAAAAGCGTAAAAGGTTTTGTGTTCCTCAGAAAAAAGACAGAAAGACTACAAAGGTTGACGTCAATAGCGATTTGATAAAAGTATTAAATTTCAGTTACTTTTTATCTTTCCCTTTCGATCTTGATTTAACGTCCTTTGAGGTCATTACTGAGGCTCACCGGAATGGCTTCGCTTAATGAAGTCGTGAAAGAAAATTGAGTTTAGTTAAAGGGGCGAATTTAATTCGATTTCAAACTTTTTGAATGAATGTCGCAGTTTAAGAACGCCGGCATCATGAAACCCGCAAAATAAGATGGAAGCGAAAAATGGAACTCTTGACTTTCGTGGTTAATTAAAATAAATTATTCACTGGCCCCTTAAATAGATTGCCCAGCGTCTCCATTACAAATCGTTTCAAGTTAATTTGTGATTCTGGAGAAGACACCTAATGATACTGATTAAGTAATCGTTATAACTGACGTTCATTAACGGTTTTAAGATTAAATATGAATAACTCTTTTTCGTGTTCGTCTTAAAAAATAATTTACATACCTACCTGCCACTGAACAGTGCCTGAATAACTAATTTGGTAGGTTTAAATAAAATGAATGCAAGTATTTCTAAAAGACTGAGCTCACGTGGAGTGTTCCCTCGAACAAGTCATTTACAAATGCGTCTTAACGAGTAAGCAGCACGTCTGAAGTTGCCAGTGGCACGCGAACTTCCGACATTTTAACTAGCACAAAGCTGTTAAGCCCGCATTGATTTTATAAGCGGAAAGTCCGTGCCGTGTAGTCGAAGCCTTCAACTTAACCCGATGGCTCACCTTCGAAGAATGCCGACACTTCACTAAACTTAGATAGCCTAACGAAAGTAGTTCGCAAGAAGCACTTTCTTTTAGCGTTACTATCTTCAGCTCATTACAACTTTATTTACAACCTACTGATTATTCTTACCTACTGTTTTATTCGAACATTCGGCTTTCGTCTTGTCTATCTTTCGGACTTTTATTTCTTATGTAATATGCAAGAGTTAACAAGTAAAATCCTTTAGAAACTTTTCAACCAAATAAAAAAAAACTCATTGAAATTACCAAAAATTTTACTTATTTACCGCTGGCCAAACATTATTTTTCTTATGGTTCCTCAGAAAATAATTTCTTACAGGTATAGTGTTTGAAAAACTTTTATGAAATAAGAACGTATGTACTGGTTTAAAGCCTTAGTCAAACAGACTGGCGAAGCGAATGCGAAGCGTGACGTTTTATTTGTAATGTATGGAATTGTTTGAATGCAGTCACATGGAAACGCGAAAGCGATCCGATAGCGTGACAGAACTATCGGACTGATGTCTCGCTGACGTCTCGCTTCGATTCGGTATCGCTTCCGAAACGCTTCGCTTTCGCCGGTCTGTTTGACAAAGGCATAAATGATTCATAGCAGTTCTTATGATTATGACGTTATGATATCCATTTCTTACTAAGTACAACTTAGACACATTTTTATCAAAAAAGTTGCTAAATCTGTAGTTTCCATTTTTACAAAAGGTATTGCTATGAGCATGATCACATTCGATAACCAAAAAAAAAACGACGGGTTGCACTCTAGGAATGCCGGCGGAAGTGAAAACTTGAATAGTAATAAACACACACGAACATGCGCGCAAGCGCCCTGCGCCGTCTTACGAATTTTCGATCAGGTCACGTGTCCTGACGCGAGTTTAAATTTTTTTACCCATTCCAAAAAAAAGTGCACAACGCCGCTTAAGAAGTTTCACTTCAAAAATAGGATTTTTTAAAAATTCATTTTATGTTAACTACTACTTCTATGAAATATGTAACTTGTAATCTAATTTCGTTTTTACATCTTGAGACCACAATATTTCACAACAACATGTAAAATGTTAAAACATGCTATATAATAATGTTGAAATGGGAGTTTAATGCACGCAGGCTTTGTTTCAAAATGCATGCAACATTTATACAGGACTTAAAAATACGAAACCTTTTTGCTAATTAAGAAGTTTATTTTGAAAGACTAGACTGCTCTTCATTAATTCGGCTACGCAAACTGATACAACGTTAAGTTTTAACAATGCGCTTTCAGAGTTGAGCTGTGCATCTATCCTGTCGCAAAATGTTTCGTAACTTTGTGAATATTGTTATTTTTAGTTAATTTAAAGTCAAAGCTTCTGAGTGAATCAGATAAAAATATTAACTAATTTTCTTCAGGGTAGTATCACAATATATTATTAAAAGCTGTTAGTAAAATTTTTAAGGCTCTGAATTATGTTGAAAATAACTACAATATTTGTAGGTACCCGATATTCCGGCTAGTACTACCTATTGTATATAAAAAGTGGGCGTTACATGGAGTTTCGTTAGCAAATTTTGCATGTTTCAGCCGGTCGTTAATCCAATAATGTGGGCGTCAGAAGGTTTCCTTTTCATTGCCATGAAACTTTGGCACTTGATTAATATTGTCTCATTTCTGAATACCTAGAGACCAACATTGCGGTACTTCTATTGTAATTACATTGCGGAGTATTACACGTGTAATTTCCAGTTATTTAACGAGAAGAAATTGAGTTTGTTTTCCTGATGTTTCATGTCATGTTTTTTTTTATCTTTTAGTAAAAGGAACGAACAAATCGTAACATAAATATTTTAAAGTACCACTAAAACTGTTCTGCTATACAAAACAGAAGGAAAATATGAGAGACAACACCAACCACACAAAACAAACAAGTTTATTTGAAAGCGTATCGATGTTAACTCTGTTTAATAATTAATGTTAGGTTTCAATAAAGAGTAGGCAGGCAATAGAGGGATATTGCTTAAAAGCTTACTCCCGGCTGCACTACAAAACAGGTGGCAGTGGTGTCCTTGTGCGCTATAAACTGTGTTCTATGCGCTTCTGCAATGGACACATTTTACTCTCTTTATCGTCTGATAAAGTCCGACAGTCCTTTGTTCTCATGGCTGTTCTTGAAAATTTAAAAGCGGTCCTAGCAGTAAATTCGCGTTCAACGCGGAGCCTCGGTCCGAGATACCGGCCGATGAATAAATTATTTTCACACATATGTTTAAGTAAATACACACACGGACACGGTAAGCATGCATACATTAGCGGGTATTCAATGAAGTCTCTTGCTATGCTCATTTTCGAATTTTTAGCAGTTCGAACAGTCATCTGTGATTATAGGGACGACACGGCATAAACTGCGTAACTGCATATTTAAACCTTTGTATTTCTAAGGGTACCGAAGGCTGCCGAGGTCGCGGGACGAACGAGCTACCGTGACCCCGGAACGTAAAGGTAGAGATTTTTTGATAAAATGGTACCGAAGGGTATAAAACTACGCAGTTACTGGTTAAAATGTTGCAAAGCACTGCTTTTCTAGGATTTAATTTTTATTTTTATCTGCAAGTTCTCAAAACACTAATTGCTCACAGAACTGCTCTCTTGTTTCGTCTTCATTCATTTTCTTGAGAACGGAGACAAAAGTACAATTACGCGTTTCAATGTTTATACAATAAAATTAAAAGGCAACAAACTATTTTTCTCTTTTGTGACAGAGAGCGACGTATCCAAGAGTGAAATGTCACGGACTATGATGGAAATAACGTTTACGTTTCATCTCTCACAATTTATCCTTTTCAAAAGTACGCTTTTCTGACCCGTTTGCTTGAGAGTCCACTTAACACAAAGAAACCCACTCACGCGAATGATGACATCTTGTATGTAAGGATTTTCAGGGTATCCAAAAGCCAATCAGCTAAGACTACATACATTAGACACTCGAGAGCTTAACATACTCCGAAGTTTAGAGGATTTAGGGCCCTCATCCAGATGTCTGTTCGACTAATCGTGGCTTAGCCGTACGCTGGTGAATTCGAATAATCGTGCCAATCGAATGTTCCGCATATTCATAGGTAAATCGGTTGGAGTAAAAATGTTTGCATATGGAACGGCAAACGTATGTGTCCGTCAGAGGTTTATGTCAGTTTAATCCCAGTAAAAAAGCTTGGTGAGAGATCTCCTAGCTTCCAGTGTCGGTGTCTGTCCAATGGAAAGATGATAAGGACCAATACTCTCTGCGGGCTTGTCTGTTTGTGTTCTATTTAGCTTACGTTAGGTCACGCTCGATACTGTTTACGTAACAAAGACAAGTGGCAAACACTTTTTATTCTTTGTTGTAGTAAATATTGGATTTCAGTTACCCTTTTCTATACACTGGTGGAGTGGTGATGGTAACCACCTAGATTATGCCGTTAAACAAATCATACCTGTCTTTTTCGACATATTATATGTTTTATTTTTTTGTTTAAAACGGGGTTTCTTGGTGTTAACTTCTTTTGACGCGTCGCTAGTATCTATGTCATTGCATTAAATTGCATTAAAAATGTTTATATCTAGAATGAAATTTAAAAAACTGTCTAGTATGTTGAAAAAATATCAAGGAGTGTGTAGTAGCCGCCCATACATTTGTACCGTACGGCTGGATGCCGTAACATAAACTAAATATGTTTCCGCCTTAAACCCATAATACAAGTCGTATTTACCTGCGGCCATCTCTATTTCTTCACTTGGAAGAATATTTACGTTGGCTGCGGCCGGCTTTCACGTTTATTTATAGTTAAAGCCAATATTATAGAGCTGTTTATTTAGTAAGTTGTGACAGAAATATGACAGTGTTTTCTTATTTAAATAGAAACTTTAATACGTCAGTTTTTTTAAGGAATCATTGGTTTTTATAAAAAAAAGAAATAGTTTTTGGGGTTACGAACCTTTTGTCTGCTACAGCCGTTTTTTTTCGAATCTAGGTACTCGACCGATTCAATTGAAATGTACAAATTGGTGGAAATCCTGTACCCTGTGACGTATCAAATTTCAAGGGCGTATTGAGAGGATTTTGAATGCTTCTTTTCATAATTTTAAAATTTTAATAGTTTTGCTTAAGTAAGAAGTTAGATATAAATGATAATCCCCCCTCATAAAATCCAGTAAAGCAAGTAAGGTATAATAAAATAAAATAATGTACAAAATAGTTCTTTGCTTAAACATTATCGGAAAACCTATGAAAAGTATATAATTGTCTTAGATTAAGTACCACTTAATCTAAGATAATTGTATAGCATAAAAGTCACATGTCACAAAAATGAGATTCGTTCGGAAACTTTTGCAGCGAGTCCGTCTTGAACTTTTATTGTATTGTACGAGTAGGTTAAATCTACAATAATAATGAATGGGCGAGCATATGATTAATTTAATCACAAAATAATCATTAATAATTCGTCTGATATAAGCATACATGTGAAACAGTTATAATATAATAATGTTGTCAGCATATTTCAGTGAAATTTGAAATTACTACGATTAGTTCAGCTCATAATCGGAAATGTATGCACTTGTCATACATATCTAAACCCGATCTGCATAATAATGTCGTTGACATTAAAATGTAGAACTGTGCAGCGTTGATAATTCAAATTTAATTAATGTAATTTAGTTAATCAGCTGGAATTGTTTATGAAGCTTTTTGATTATATTTTATATTGAAAC
Organism: Agrotis puta; assembly: GCA_943136025.2. Lineage (NCBI taxonomy): Eukaryota > Metazoa > Arthropoda > Insecta > Lepidoptera > Noctuidae > Agrotis > Agrotis puta. Next base: position 7,178,777 of record OW964168.2, read on the forward strand.
TAGATATACTGAAGGTTTAAGGATATTATAAACTAATGAATTATAAAGATGATGGGATTTTTTACAATTTTAAGGCAGAAGTACGGATTTTAATTCTCATTTGTTACACATAGATAGAACTTGACCTAGGTATCTAGAATACTTATTATTCATGTAAAACATTTGTTTTATAATATCGAACCTTTACGTCTACACGAGCGAACTCGGGTACAAACGTTAAGTATAAGTTTTATATTCATAGTCCCATTTATAGTAGCCACTTCTAATACTGCTATTGGTATCGTATAAGCAGAGTGTGGTTCAGAATATCATAGTTTATGTTCCAAACTGCGGTGGCTGTTAGAGGATCATAATATTTCTACAATCAATAATATCGATGATAGCGTTGTGGCCAGTGCCTTGCCCCGCCCGACCCGTCTTGCACTATAAAGAGGGATTAAAATTGCAGCGATGCAGCTGGCTGGCCCGACAGCTTAGTTCAGGGCTGTGTTCCGAACATTGCGACTTTAGGGTGACGTAAGGGGGCTGAAAGTTGGAACTTTCGGCCCCCTCACATAACCGAAATTAGGTATGGGGGCCAAAACTAGTAACCAGCCCAGTGGAAAGGTACTGACTACGGGATATTGCCCACCAAACATGTCAAGTGCGGAAGTGTTTTAAACACTAGCCTTAAACATACTACAGAACGCGGAGCATGGCCACTTTCATCTCTATTCTACCAAGATTAGACAAAGTTATTTCTATACATCGAGTTTTTTTACCCATACACGACTGCAAAATTGAATATTATTATGTACATTTTACTTCTACATATCACCATGCTAAGGGCGATAGAAATCTTTCTACATTCTGTGATTTTGTCTATTCTTTTGTCGACGAAACCCGTTATTAGATAATAAAATATAAGAAATTTATCTTTCGATTTTGTATTTCCATAATACGCGGTGCCCTTGTGGTGGCAATAGTGTCTGGAAATGCCCTTATTGTCGCATACTGTAAACGGTAGGTATTCACGTTCGGACTTAAAATTGATTTCTTTTTCCACTGATTTGAAAACTAAATGCTTTAATTTATTCATTACAATAATTAAACTCTACTGCTCGTAGTTAAAGCGTTAGTCAGTGTAAATATGACAATCTGAAATACTTTAGCAACCCTAGGTTAGTGCTTAGTCTCATAGATCGCGAAATTACGGCCCCGCCCCCGACGTAACAACGAAAAACAACTACAAAACCTCAAATAAGCGAGTTTTAAAAACTCTACGAATTACATAACGTTTAAAAGTGAAATAAAGTGAAAGATATGGACCCGATTTAAATAAAAAGAGTTCCCGTGAGGATAAACATTGAAATTCTGATGTTGATGTTGACGAACGGAAGGGATCGCTTATTTACTCTTTGTGAATTTCAGGTTAAAGTTATATGTGATGAATAGATATGTAGGTAAGGTTTTTATGTATAATCGGTTTTATTATAAAAAGATGAGGCAACATGTTTAGAGAGCGTACTTTGCCGGGATCGTCATTTGAGGGGATTTTTTTACCGTCTATGTATAAAAAAAGCTTTTATTTTGCAGCAGTGTCCACTTTTTTTTCGCGGTAAAATCATCAAATGAGTCCTCCCACCCAGGGCAGGGCGGGAGGGACTGTCAGACTTGTACTGACTAAAATCCACGGTGTCCTTCAATAGCCCTTTACGTACCGGGGTCACGGTAATCCCTTGGTCCCGCGACCCCAGCAGGCTTTGGCCCTCTACAGTCCACATACAAGAAAACTAAAGTATTTTTATAGTTAACAAATAGTTGTTCTGAATTAGGCTATTTGTGTTTGAGTTTGAATATTTGTGACAACGATACAGTAGGTTCTAATGTGGGGCAAAAATTATTAAAAAAGTATACGCTATCAATTATTAAGATCCGTCAAAGCTACAGAAAATCTACTTATCCCGGCCACCACAGGCGGATGACGAGCAATGGGTGACTCGCCGTACGATCATGGACCGTGACTGGGTCGACGGTGTGTCGTACCTATTCCACGTGCGCCTCAAAGAGCTGTCAGCAATGTCATGAGACCCCTATAGAGGGCCAAACGCCAGCCAGGGTCGCGGGACTGTCTAACCAGTGGTAACGGGTAACTTGACCCTGGTACGTAAAGGGTTTTTGAATACATAGTGAATTTTAGACAGTACGAGTCTGACAGTCCCTTCCCCTCTACCCAGGGCGGGAGGACTTAAACCTGCCCTAATTTCTATGATATCCACATAAACCTTTTATACATGTCGTATAACGTGTACAAGGAGTTGTTTTAATACGGTTGGAGTCCATCTTGAAAGCCATATTTTATCGTTTACGAGCAGGTGTAAAGCGCACCGTAATACGCGATGAAGAAAGCAAGTTGACAAATGATTCTGATACATAATGCGGCGGGCGATATGTTGTGAGCAATTTAAAAATAATCATGTGCCGGCTTTGTTGTCAGCCGCGCTGAATATTCACTCCCTATGTGAATGCCATGCGCGTGCCGGATCTTTTGTTGTTGTTCAAATAACGAGGTTTATGAAGTCGAAAGATGTTTGTTTTAATATGGAGTTGTATTTGCATATTTGGATAGAATTAAAGTAATATGAAGAAATTAATTAAGGGGAATACAGATGGTATTATAATAAGATTTTTTTTTGTTAAATTTGTATACTCTAAGAGATACGCTCCAGAACGAATGTCCAAATCATTTTTTTTATTGCCGTTTTTATAGGTAATGGTACAGAACCCATAGTGCGCGAATAAGACTCGCACTTCGCTGGTTTTGTTTCCACCTGCGGCGTAGCACATACTGCCTAGCGATCTTCGTCGTATGTGCTACGCCGTAGCACTATATGTGACAAGAAAGGACATGCAGGCGTTCTCGTATTTTGATTTCAATTCCAAATTGCTTTTAATTTTATTGATATTTTATTTTCTATCAATCACTTTTTCTACAGTAGCGTCGCTTTGTCGCACTTGACGTCAAGAGACTTATTTTTCATATTTAAGTAATGTTCGTAGAAAGTAAAATATATATTTCTCCCCAAAACAATCTGATCTCACAGGAATAAGTAATGTGATGTCCCTTACCATTACCTTAGGTCCATTTAGTTTAGTGGAAGTCTGGACACTATCAAGATTGACCTGAATTAGTGCTAGACGCTGTTATCGATTTGTAGATTCAACTCTAGCTGATATTTTCATGCAAAAGGAAATTATCTGAATATTTTACGGATCTTATCGACGATGTGCAAGGAATGAGAACAAACATGATATTACGTTCAACTACTTCTAATTTTTATCTAGGTAATAACTCTTAAGCTAGTAATGGTAAAATTTTATCCAAGGGGTGAAAGTTCGGGCACGCCGCAATCGCAGCGGTAAGACCCCTCTTTGAGGAGTGGCTGGATAGGCGTCCGGCGTCGTGGCGACGGCGTCCTGACCTACCGCATGACGCAGGTCCTCACCGGACACGGAAGTTTCGGGAGGTTCCTGTGTCTGATAGGGAGGGAAGAAACGCCTGGGTGTCACCACTGCGAGGATCGTCCGGAGGACACGGTGGAGCATACGGTGCAGGACTGCCCCGCTTGGGCAGAGCACCGCCGTGTCCTCACGACGGCGATAGGCGGAGACCTCTCGCGCCCGGCATTGGTCGAGGCCATGCTGCGGGGCGAGACGGAGTGGGAAGCGGTCGCCTCCTTCTGCGAAGCAGTCAGTCTCGTGAAGGAGGAGGCGGGCCGCCTGAGGGAGAGGACAGCGTCCTCCCTCCACCCCAGCCGCAGTGGTAGACGCCCACGGCGTCGGACGTCGCAAGACGATCTCCGGCCAACGTAGGCGCGGGCATGCGGGCAGCGAGTAATGGGCGACTCGCTGTCCGACCATGGACCATGCCCGGGTCGACGGCGCGTTGTGTTCCACGCGCGCCTCAAAGAGTGTCAGCATAGTGACGGGGCCTGTAGAGGGCCAAAGCCTGCCGGGGTCGCGGGACCAAGGGATTACCGTGACCCCGGTACGTAAAGGGCTATTGAAGGACACCGTGGATTTAAGTCAGTACAAGTCTGACAGTCCCTCCCGCCCTGCCCTGGGTGGGAGGACTCATTTGATGATTTTATCACGATAAAAAAAAAAAAGGGTTGAAAGTTAGTTATTTAGTCCCGAGACGGGGTTTGGCGCCAGTAACATTGTGAGGGCGCTAATGGTTCGAGGGACTAAATAAGTAATTTACAGGAGGTAAACACTGTGCTTTTCATTACGAATACGAGGAAAGTAAAAATAAGAAAATAAATGATTAGCTAAAGAAAAAATGAGCGTTGATCGAATTGTCGCTTCTCGTTTTTTTTATTTTTATTTTTAGCCTATTGTTCGTCTAGCTATACAGCCAGTATTTTCCATGTTCATCATCAAAAAAATGGCAAAGATTTTGCCGAAATGTATGTTTTAATGAAATAGTTGAAACAAAATTATATTAAAGTCATAATTTATATTCTAAATACTTTGTTACATTAATTTTAAATCGCGTTGTAGTTTGCGGCTGTAAAAAGATAGAACAAGGTACAATAGAAATGTCAAAATGAAACTAGTTTTTTAAAATTTTATTTGGCAGCTGTCAGTTGAAAGCGATTCTCCCTAGGGCCGCAATGCATAACTTTCAACACGCTTATCAGGCATGTAATGACCTGTTGAATGATGTATGAGTAATGAAAAAGTATTAAACGAGGCCCTCAAACAACTCAATTACATCAGAGGCAGTTTTTTTTCAAATCTTCGTTTTTTAGAGCGCATATTTTGCACGCTTCCAAGTCCCCCACCATATTTTTTCACCTACAACCAAGAGGATTTGAACAAATTTTCCGTCCAGCATAAACATGGCGACGGAAAAAAGAATATTGGAAAATGAAGCTCCATGTTAGCCAAAAATAAGATTATATGTTCGTAAAAGTCGAGTGCAGCACATTTTTAAACAAATTAACTTGTTACTCACCAATCTGGCGAGCGTACGTGATCGGACGGTAGTCTGTAATTAGCGTGATGTAAACATCGACACTGCTTTTAACCCTTTGAAAGTCATCGTGTATTTATGTTCAGGGGTGCATGGGCCGGAAGTAGACTGCAGTGCAGTCGGGGCCTTGGCACAATTTATAGCCTGCCCTGGTAGCCGGGGACACAGAGTGATCGCGGCGACTGCCTCGATCCCTAATAAATAACTGCAGCCAACTTTCACAACGTACAAAGCGGCACATCGCTACGTTTTTTCGCGACCAAACTGCAGGCGCTGTCATTCAACTGATTTAAAATCTTGATAAGCAAAAACCACGCTGGAACATGATACTGGAATATGGTAATAATGTATTTCCATATTCAATAATACCTTGTTCGATAAACGTTACATTTTACATGTATCTGTTTCCTTACTAACATGAAAATGGAGTCTTTTCCTCTGTATTTACGAAAGTAAAGGGATATTGTGCCTCCTTGTTGATATTGTTTTCTCACATTTACAAAACTATTATTGTAAGCGCGTCTGATAACATTGGAGGTTATTGTATATCCCTAGGCCTTTATTGGTGTCTCTCTCATTTTTTTTCCCCCTGTGTTTTGTGAAAATAAACAGAGGCAGAGCTCACGTGTAAACCTGTGTTGGACCAAAGAGAATAAACTACAAAGATAACAAGATAATCGCGTTCGAAGTTTCCTATTGTAAGTTTAAGTGGACTAAGAGACACGAGTCGGGTGAGACAATTTAATCTTGTCGGCTTCATGGTCCTTTGGACCGGGGAATAGTTTTTAAACGGTTAGAGTTTCTTTGTCATCTATCTAGCGCAAGTCTAATTCGTTTTTAAAAACTTTAAACTACATCTTGGACAGTTAATTAGAAGTATTTTAGCGAGCCTGTCGTACGAGTTTTATCAATAGACCTAGGCCTGGCCGTCGAGGATAGAGGAGCAATTTCCAGTCACCGCAGGCGCGGGCTTTCGGACGGCGAGTAATACCGTCCGGTAAAGACAAGACCAGTGTCGACGTGGAGCCTTATGTTCCACGCGCTCTTCAAAGAGCTGTTTGGATATCTAACGGGGTTATATGGCCTGGTTATACCGCGGACTAGGAATGCAATGGGCTATTGAAGGAGCTGGGTGAGTTTTTAGTCAGTCCCTTTCGCAGTCTTTAAAAAAAGCAAAAAAGAAGGCTTAGTAATAAATAACAATTATAAAAATTGAAACATGAGAACTTTTGTAAATGCTTTAGCTGCAGTCATTTTTTTTACGGTACCTATTAAGGCTGTGGGGTAAATAAGGAATGTCAAAAACAATCTCGTCACTTTGTCGAACCAACTTTTCAACTTACGAAAATGACTGCTCATTAATTTTCATCAAACCGAATCTTACATTTTATTAAAGTAAAAATATTGTCTTCTGAATATTAAAACATTTATTTTATAGTGAAGATTTATATTGCAAGTACCTGTTATTAATTTACAGGTAGGAAAAATTCAGTACTTTTTCTTGGACAAATAAAAAGTAGGATTACCCACCTACCTTACCCCCCTACTTTTGATGCGTAATTAAACTAATTGAACAGTTGAACTTACCTCAAGCCTTATGTTAACTTCATTACAAATTCTTCCTCGTTCTCACGTTTTCGTTTTACACAATTCTATTACAGTTTCTAAAAGGAACACAGGATTAAACTGATATTAACGGATACAGGTTTGAAATGACGTTGTAGAAATGCTGCACACGAAATACAAATGAAATGACAGCTGACAGATAGCATAGATTAGACGTCAAAAGTGTCATTTTTTAATTTAGGAACCGTATACTCGTTCGTATTTTTTTAAACGTACCGCACTAGGAATTTCTTCCTGTGTGGTGGGTGCGTCACAACTATAGAAACACAAGCACCTTGTCCCGGAAAAACTATTTATAAGTCATACAAATATTTGTTCCATGCGGGGATCGAAACCGCTACACGCTGCGCGGCAGTCGATCGCCCAGACACTGCAACAACCGTGCATCTATACATAGGAAATAATGTAAAATGATGTACATACCTTACCAAAATCAAAATCAAAAGTCATTTATTCAAATTAGGCTGATTTATCAGCACTTTTTGAAGGTCAATTTTTACATAAGACAGTCCCCCAAAGCGCCCCCCCATTCGACACTTCCTAGTGTTATGGCTGGGAAGAAGAAGTGGCGGAACAAACTCCCCAGCTAACTACCTACCTGACAGTAAATATTTTCTTTAAAATAAGTGTGTAGATTCAAAGTCTATTTTGTATGAATAAATTAATATTAATGCAGTCAGTGAGCGAGTAACGGGTTTCTATTACAGCGCTAGATTACTAAAAACGAAGAGGCCCGGTGGAACAGAACGTAGCGGAAAAGAATCCAACAGGAAACTCGATTAACTTACCAGGAGACGCTTAGTCGGGAATTAAATTTAGATTGAAACTATCCGCTAAAGTGGCCGCCCGTTTAACCTCCCCTCCCATGTTTTAAACTATATTAAAATTGATTTCGTGTAGTCTAAGAGTCTACAAATTAGTTTCAAGCTTTGTTTTAAATCCAATCAGTGGTTCGTTTATGAATAACAGCTATTGGAGGGAAGCGTGTGGTTTCGCCCACATGCAATTATTTCGCCTGTCTTACGGAACCATATTATGTGTTCCCGCGCGCTTTATCTTACAACACAATGTATTTGCTTGATAACTAAACTTATAACTAACCAAATTAGATCTGATTCATAATATTTAGCCTTTTGTAATAGAAGCGCAAATACGAATTGAAAAGTTATCAATCTTACGAAAATGATTAAAGTCAATAAACTTTCAAAGATAGCTTTAAGTAACCGTTTACTTATTCAATAATATAGAGGCAACAGTGCAAAAGATATCTAATTATAAAAGTAGGCCACGGAGTAGTGGCAAATGAAATGGGATACTGGTGCCTACCATGACATCTGGCGAGTGTAATTCTACTGTGGGATCGAGACAGAGTTATACAAGTCATCTAACGCCATCTCGTTCCCACACTGGAAATACTCTCGCTTTAAGACTTCATGTTATGTATGATGCTTTTTTTTTTATCGTGGTAAAATCATCAAATGAGTCCTCCCACCCAGGGCAGGGCGGGAGGGACTGTCAGACTTGTACTGACTAAAATCCACGGTGTCCTTCAATAGCCCTTTACGTACCGGGTTCACGGTAATCCCTTGGTCCCGCGACCCCGGCAGGCTTTGGCCCTCTACAGGCCCCGTCACTATGTATCATAACAAGTGAAAGAAATCCGAGCGATTAGAGCCATAGGACATAATGACTGCGGTGCCTTAGTTGGTAAAGCATCCGGTGTACTGAATAGGAAGGTCGTGGTTCAAGTCCTGTCCGCAATTGATTTTTCCTATCCATCTTTACGATTCGCGACGCAGGCGATTTTTATAATGCTAATATAACAAATAGTTTTATTTAGGTTTGCCTTGCTTAAATTAACTGACGGAGAAATGCTCTGCAATTTCCTAATAATAAATAAGTACCGGTACTAGAATTGGACGTAGAAAAGCAAAAAGGATCCAACCCACTACGGTCATGTTGTGGGTTGGATCCTTTTTGCTTATCTACGTCCAATTAGGCCATAAAATAAATAGGTACGTGTAATGAACATAGTTAAAGCTGGTCGTCTCAGGTGCATGGCCCACCGCCGCGGGGGAGGGTGATTAATTAGACCCTACGCAACAAACCCTTTGAATTATTCGCATATAAACGTTGCAAAGCTTCTTAACGTTGTGCTCCTCAAGATTCTCTGTAGACTCGCCTTTGGTTTATTCTCCAATTAATTAGCGAGTTACTCGCTGTACGGCGCGCTTTAATGCCAAAGATTTTTCATTAATAATACATTTATGTTTGGTTTATAAAGCAATTTGTTATTACAGTGTGCAACCTTTTGTCAGCAGGCGTTTACTTTGTTATTGTTTGGTTAATTAGTTACTAGAGCGTCCTAATGATTACGTAAAATTCATATTGAATTGGCAGAAAAAGGAGAAAGTCTTAAAAGAGACTGGCTGTACGTAATTTTAAATATTTCTGATTAAGAGCAGTAAAGTTATTTAAGACTAAACTAGTCTTTAGTAGGATTTTAAAGTCTTAGTCGCACAGGATGTTTTGTAACTATGTTATAGAGCAGCCATTCTCAAAGTGTGCTCCGCGGAGCCTCAGGAAAGCAAAGCCTTTGTGGGGGTTCCACGAGAATACTAGTAGACTCTAACTGTCTTTGATCAAATATAATATCAACTAATTGATAGAGAAGTCGGTTAAAGATAAGAAACAGTTTCGTATATCCCATAAGTTTTCTTTTCTAAAAAACAAAAGATGTTATGGAAGAGTTTCTTTTATTTTGGGGTTCCGTCAATAAATTCAAAAAAGTTTGAGAACCGTTGCTGTAGAGCATCTAAGCCTTCCGCAAGCCTTATTCAGAACTAGCACTTTGCCCGCGACTTCGTCCGCGTGGGTTACGTACTTTCCTAATTCCCCCTTTTCACCCCCTTAACGGTTAAATTTCCAAAAACCCCTTCTTAGTGCTCCCCTACATTATAATAGGAAACCGTGTGCAAAATTTCACATTCCTAGCCCCAGTAGATTCGGCTGTACGTTGATATGTCAGTCAGTCAGTTCTCCTTTTATATATATAGATAAGCTTTTGCCCACGACTTCGAACCACCGAATTAACTCATAAGCAAATTAAGCAATTGCTTAGGGTATCACATCTCAGCGGGCACCATAAACAAGACTGAAAAAAAAAGGTTTTGGGGTTGTATTTTTTCATCGGTAACAGTACTTTTTAAAGTATCTTGTCATTATGGTGGAAATATAACAAACAAACTCACTTTCAAATTTATAATATTAGTTAGAAAATTTGGATACAATTAATAATTTGTAAGAGAAAGTATTTGAAGTTAGGTTAATTTATTAACTTTTTATTTCAGTGTGTTGCTATTATTTTACATAACCGAAGGCGACGTGCCTTCGGTTATGTAAAATAATAGCATAATATTGAAGCAATTTATCGTTTTCAGGGTGGCGAGCTGCTCTCGGCTGATATTCAACTTTTCGACCTTTGCGTCAAAGACTCCGCGGTCTCTTTTAAGTCATGTGCAACCGGGCCATTGTTGTGCACTTTTCTTGATGTAATAACTTAGGATGGTTTGCGTTTTAATAAATTATTACTGTTTACTTTAAATTTAAAAAGTGTGAAAAGTTTGGGATAAAAGTATAAAGGGCGCTCACACGACTAAGATACTATTATATTTTATCTTAAGATGTTATATTAGTATATATTAGGTCTCCTCTCTGCTCGCTCCACTAAACTGAAAAATAGCCGGTCCTACGCTGTCTGTGAAAGAGATAGAATTTGCTGCACGATTTCGTGTACCAACGAAATTTAAATCTTAACATCTGTATCCGTAAGAAATATTTTATATCTTATGATGTTATCTTACGATAATAAATTCTCATATCGCTCTCTATCTTAAGATACGAAAATATGATACATATATTATCTTCGTCGTGTGTGATGGTCCATTGAATTGTATGGCGAGCGAAATGGTATCATAAGATAAAATATTATAGTGTCTTAGCCGTGGGTGGCGCGCTTAATGATCATTTTAATGTTAAAACTGAAGCTTTTTCTATTCCTTGAAATACTTCTACGACTTCTGTACTATTTATAAGCACAATGTTTTCTGTACGTTAAATCGAATTTTAACGTAAAACTTGATTTTTCACAAAAAAAAAATTGTATTACAAAAATAGATCTAAGTACGAGTACATAATTATTTTCACGAACGGGGATCGTAAGCGATCGGTTTACACCTTGAATAACACCGGAACAAATATTTTATTCGGAATATCCTATGCTAGGTTGTGTGTGAATAAACAAAACACTGAGTAGATGTATCTACTTGAAATAAATATGTGTTTGCCTCGCGGCAGGACGCGACAGTAATGAGTATGTACTTGTGCTTTCTGTACAACGGACGCTCTCAACCAGCAATTAAGCTCGCCAAAAGCTTTAATAACCTTTGTTTTACATGTACGTCCACGAAAAAAAAAAACAGGGCCGCATACATTAATATATTTTCCAGTGAAATGCCTCAGAATAAAGACAATCGCCAATCGTCGTCGTAAGTAATGAAATGAATTGGTATCACAATAAAAAATGTTAGTTCATTATCGACAGTAGGTTTCGCTCTCAATCCGGCTCGTTACCAAGACATACCTTCATGAATAATGTACCACGAATAATGTTACTCCTCGAAATATCTACTTGCATGTTTAAAACGTTGAGAATTTCTCCTTTTGATATTCGCTTGAAAGGAGAACGATTTGAATGTGTTATCGAGTAGGTGATGACTACGATATTTAACATTCCACTTTGTTATCCGAGATCTATTGGTTCAGATGAATGACAGAATATAAACTCAAGGAATAGCAGAAAATGACTGAATAAAAATTCTATCTTCTACGTTGGAACCAATACGATTTAATTAAAACAAATATGTTCTTCTTCTAACATGTACTTACTTGAATGAGGTTTGCAAGGATAAATGCATAACTTAACCCAGCAGTGGGTTAAAATATAGGCTATTAAAATACTTGAAGCAATAAGGGAGCGGAGTGGAACAATATGGATTACATAAAAATTATCTCTTACTTGAAATGTGGTCGCGGGACTCACGAATTACCGTGACCCCGGAACGTAAAGGTCTATTGAAGGACACCGTGGATTTTAGTCAGTACGAGTCTGACAGTCCCTCCCGCTCTGCCCTGGGTGGGAGGACACATTTGATGATTTTACCACGATAAAAAAAGAGAAAAATTACTTGAAATGTTTTAGTTTTAAACCAAAAACAAATCGAAATTACTTTTGTCATGATAAATATACGTTCCAAAGGTATACTTTCAAACCGATTCCAAAGAATAATAGGTCAGACAGGCCAAGTTAAATGGGGTTACAAGTTGAACTCGGGAAGTACAACAAAACCTTTTGTGGTTGCAAGTATAAAGTCCACTCCTTGTTAGTGCTAGTAGGATTTACCGGTGTTTCACGGAAGAACAAATTGTTTACAATACGTGTTTTCTGGTTAGTGATCTTCACAGCAAAAGAGTTACTACTTACATTATTAATTAGAAATACTTATTTTAATTTATATTACACTCTAATGGAAATCTTACAGCTGGGCGGGTCGACGGTGCGTTGTGTTCCACGCGCGGCCTCAAAGAGTGTCAGCAGAGTGTCGGGGCCCCCCTCTAGAGGGCCAAAGCCTACCGGGGTCGCGGGACTGTACGAATTACCGTAACCCCGGAACGTAAAGGGCTATTGAAGGACAACGTGGATTTTAGGCAGTACGAATCTCACAGTCTCTCCCGCTCTGCCCTGGGTCGGAGGTCTCATTTGATGACTTTACCAAGTAAAAAAACTCACAGCTGGGCAAAGGCCTCCTCAATTCCCCCATGACATTCTTCCCGTATAAAAGTAGACCTAACTACTTTTCTTTTTCTTATTTAGTATAGGTGAGGAAAACAAAAGAAAACTACCTACTTCTTTGTGTATACTATGATGGGCTATATTTAATTTAGGTCCCCTAATCATTCCAAACTATTTGAAACGAGTAATAATCGTACCCATTTTTGTTCAAAGAAGTGCTATAAAGATTTTCATACTTTACTTTGTGATTTTTAGGCGCCGCAATATGGTTAACCTTAGACATTAACACTTTGAGCTGAGCAACGTTATAATAAGTAAAATTAGATAAACGCTTTTTGGCACAACGTTTAATCACGTCAGTAAAAAATATGCCATTCTTCAAAGAACGTGTATAAACGGCTGCGGCTTATACAAATTCCTTCAAGCTACGTCATCGCGCCGTATCACTTTAAATTTTGGGACTGCTAGCGCCTCTCCAGGTTAGTTTTTTTGTGCACTTTATAAGACTACTCGCACACATACATTCTAATTACGCATTCATTCTGAGAAAATAGTGCGCCGCGCAACAAACTTTTGAATACCCAGATGCTCAGCTGAAAGAGTTAAAAGACAAATATATCAAGAAAATTAAATACGGCATAAAAACTTAGTCTAGAAAAGATATCGCAGTTCCACTTTCAAATAAAATATACAACGCTACTCGACGCACCCACCGCTCACTTTCATGGGCGAACAATGCAAGCGTATATGCTGGGCGTGTAAAGTAAATATGAATGATTATAGGGACAATGTCGGGGTGGGGTTCTATCGGAGAGACAGCACATTGCCTGGGGAGGTCACAAGTCGTTTATTTCAATAAGACAAGCTTACCTGCCACCTCGCTCGACCCTTTCCCTAGTGACGTCACTGACTTATGAGCTTTATTTATATTAATTAACGAGAAATTTATTACAGCATGTTACAGAGTGGTTAACTAATGTAATTACTAGATTTTGTGTATTTGGTTGTCGGTCCAATTCGATTAAACATAGAGGTCACAAATTGGACTTCTTCAGGGAAATAAAACGGGCGCGAAGTACTCGTAAAAGTGATTGAAAAAACTTTTGGAAAAACATTAGGAAGAATAAACGACTACAAAAACAACAAACATAAGATACAAATAAATAATGCAGCAACAAAATAGGTGTAAAAATTCACTTCTTGCTTGTCGCCCGGAGTAAATAGATCGAAACTTGTTAAACTTTTTTAAAATGTGTCGACGAACGAGCGAGCTAATGGAAAGATCCTGCGAGAGTTCGTCGACACGTTAAACGAGGTCAAGCTCTTGTTTTTAAAGCAATTTCGCGATCAAAGTCCTCACCTCCATAAAAGGAAGTGCAAACATTCGAGCAATAATCGATTTAATGAAAGGGGAATCGAAGGGCCCCGTAGGTTTGCGTTTCAAAATTTACGACTGCGTCTAGCATTTAATTGGAAATTCGTGCCGCAATAAAAACGACTTGATGACCTAAAGATTAAAAAGAGAATCTTTCAAATGAAACTGGATGCTAAATGGCTCATGGCTCGCGATCTCACGTTTACAAATGATGCTTTTACTTGAGACTCGCTCGGATACATGGATCGGTCGAGGTTTATTTGAATAAAATGGAAATAACGAAGAATTTGTGCGAGTTTTACGTTTGTCAGCTTTGGCACATAGTTACATAGTTATTTGCAAGGTATCGGATAACTTCTGAGACGTGAGATGAGTTGGCATGCTTGGCTTATATCCCAGACTATGCAAAAAATGATATTGGTTTTAATAATAAAAGGTACATGTACATTGGCAAATGGTGGAAAATAAGTGCCGTGCCGGGGTAGGAAGTAGGATTACCGGTTCGTTTAAGTAGGACCTTATTCGTTCAGTGCAAAAAAATTAAATGATTTTGATTAAACATTTTATTCGTGTAATAATTTAAAAAAGGCGTTAAGTTACACGATAGCTCATTAGTTATCTAATTCTGCGCGGAACAAGTATTTTCTGTTTCACTTATCAGACATTGTAAAAATGAAGACCCGACGAAAAATTATTCATTGCAGTAAATCAATTCAATAGATATTAAAGAGAACAGAACCGCAATCTTTGTAGAGGAAATGTTTTGTTAAACTATTCTGAGTATTCTTTTGCTTGCAACCAGAGTGCTCGTGACATAAAAATTTTGCCTATAAAAGAAATTCCTGTAAGTCTGGACAGCGATAGTAAGGAATCCAGGAACGGAACTAATTTTTTTTAAAGAAATGAAATGAACATTCGCCACAAAGAGCCGGATAATAAAATAAAGGTTCTTTCCCTCTCTCGTAAATCTTTCTAACCAACGAATAGAATAGGGAACGAAAATGGTACAATCTTTAACTTTCTGACAGTTTAATAAGATAATAAAAATATAACCAGGAGAAAAGAATTAATATCTCCACACTTTTCGCAGTTTACTTAGATTTGAGTTTTATATTCAACAAAAACAATCTTTCAATCTATTTACGAAAGTTCAGCTTGAATGTTTTTTTAAACTTTTTGGTCTGAAATAGGTTCGTTGTAGGCATGTATCTGGTTATATAATCAAGATGAGGGCGCGGTACGCCGAAGAAATTATGTCGAAAGCTATAACGTGGAGTAACTTGCAGGTAGCTTTTACCCTAAAGGCTTGGGGTATTAGCTACCGCACACTTTCGTCGTAACTTAAGATCCCATTGAATTTCCTTGAGATTTCTCCGCAAAACCAGATTTGAGAAGAAACTCCGTTTTTCCTTGGCTTTTGTTGACATTCAGTTATCTTCGTTGCCTTGTTTTGTTTGTTTCAAATATGTAGAAAGTTTTAAATGTAATTTTTGTAGTTTTGATACTATTTGATGATGTTTGATTTTTGAAATCAAGTTGAAATAAAACTGAATAAAAAAAGCTCTTATAGGTACGACAAACAATTTCATAGATGAATAGGGATTTTACGTTGTTCTTATCACATTTCCCTTGCATTTTGTTCAAAGTAGATCACAATGAAATAAAATAAGAATAAAACGATTGCTCAAAACGATTGAAGGAGCTAACATAAAAGTAGACGGAGGAGAAATGGAGACAAAGTACACAAACAGCTTCCAATTGGAACGTTAGTGTCCTCACACATCGGGCGATATGTGCCTGCCGTAGGTCCGGCCCGATAGTCGGAAGTGTGCAGTTGTTCAAGCCGACGAGGACTGACTGTCCATAGCCATGATAAAACAATTCCCTTTGAAATACACGGTTTAAAAACAAAACGTTGCTCCTCTTAGAATTATTCCTGTATCGTGGGTGCGTTAACAAACATAGAAACTCACATACATAAACACCCAGACACGGAAAAAACTATTTGTAGGTCATGAAAATAACTATTTCGTACGGGAATCGAACTCGCGACACGCTGCGCAGCTGTCCAATCGCTCAGCCACTGCGCCAACCGTGCCATCATTGAAAATACAGTCGTGTAGCAGTACCTAGTGGAGTTTCGTTAAAGTCGAGATAGACCAGGATCGTGTTCTATTTAAAACTTCGTAGTTGATAAGCTAGAGTACATTTTTTATAATTCTGAAAATCATGGAGAAGTGGAAGGGGTTGACAAAACGCAACCTGTTTCTTCAGTTGCTGTTTATGTACTCTACATTACTCACTGTGCAAGTCCGCGCCGACTATGGTTGCTGGAAATCTCTTCGCTATCCTGTACTTTCTGCTCGTCTCCTGCGGCGACTGGACTTTGAGGACGAGAATCGACTCTCCCTCACACGTTCGGCCTCCTACTATAGTAGCATTACTGCTTCAGAAGGAGCTTTTTGACATTTTTCACAACGCGTCAAACAATCCTTCTACACAGAAGGCAGAAGGCGGAAAATATTGATAAACAACAGAGATTTAAGTGAAAGAAATCTCTATGTATTGCACAGATTTCGTTTAACGGAGGTGTCTATTGAGAAAAGAGAATTCGGGGTGGGCTACCCTGAATTCTCCAAACATGACAAGAAACACAGGCAATCATCGAGCTCAACCGTGCACGTCTGACATTGCGGAACAAACGCGTCAGATTACGTTCGTATAATTTCCGTTAAATTAACCTTATGGTGTGACATATTACTTCCGCGTCGATGGGAGCGAGGGTTTTCTGAGTACAGGATTATTACTGCTCATTATGTTACAAATACCATCATCGTCATCATTATTAGCTTTCCCCATGTTTTGACATCCACTTCCAGTTTAATAAGATATTGTTAAGGTTGGCAATCTTGTTTATTTTACAGGTGGTTAACTAAATTGTAACATGATGGAATTATCCTAATACGATTCTGTTAAATTTTAAGTTTCAGGTCACTTGGTAGCATTTAGGTGAGGTGTCAATGCTTTTTTTATTGTGTTAAAATCATCAAATGAATCCTCCCACCCCGGGCGGGATGGGAGGGACTGTCAAACTTGTACTGATTAAAATCCACGGTGTCCTTCAACAGGCATGTCGTAAGGACCTCCTTAAGACATGCTTAAGTAACAACAGAAACTCTGAAACGTCGCACTCAATGCAATACTGGTCGGTTTGTGTACGCAATGTTTGGTCAACTGTGAACAAGCTTAAAGGGTTAGCTGTTAATCCGTAGATATGGGCATGATTTGGCTGTCGGTCAGTCGGGCTCGGGTCTCCATATGCCACAAATAACTTTCCATCTGAAGCTTGACTATAGTTGACGTTCCCTTGTACATCAATCGTATATTGCGAGAAGTAAGTTAGGTATACATTTCATAGCTATACGCTATACAATATTGGGCCCACTTTTGTTTCATTTGTTTTGTAAGTTTGGAAATGCAGTTTTCATATAACGGAAAATAAATGTTACGTAGGTTTAATAAATGCACATTTCATACGCTGTTTCTAAAAATTCCGTTCTGACATCGGACTAGCAGTAGAGGGAAAGAAGTCAAGTACAATTGCGTTGCATGCTATAAAATGGTAATCCAGGTTATGATTGGCACCAGTAAAATTTTCACAGCTCCCGTGTCGGTCGGCTGGCTGGCTGGCTGCCTGCGCGCCGCGATAGGTCAGTTTAATCGGATTCTTTATTCATGAGACCACCACCACTGCACCGACGCTGTATTCAAAATTACACTTCGCATATTAACTGGAATTAACACCAGTTTATAATATTGGAACGACTGTATCCGACTTAATTTATGCGCTCAATTTGTCGAACCCATTATCTCAAATTAGCCATTATGTGTATATTTTTAGCCAAAAATATATGTGCATTATTTTCTTGGTTCGCCTACTCATCTTAAAAGGTTATGAGAAACTCCAAGATATAAGATAATCGTCGATTCAAGGCAATGCATTCGAGATTAGACGCGGTACGTGCGCTGTGTGCATCATCGACGCGGTCCGTGAGAGCTAATTTGAAGTCTCAGTTACTCTTTATATCCCAAGCTACAAAGCACCTTTTGATCTTATATTTAATCTCTTTAGATAATGATCGATTGTTTTATTTAAACGTCAGTCATTGTTGTTGTTTTATTTCAACAGTCTTGGTACAGCTTGTGGTTAAAATATGAATGTGTGCGCTGGTTCATATACGAATACGATGACGATGGATTTCAGATTGCAGGCAAACGCATCAATAATGTCATTTATCTGCAGATACATACATAATGTAGGCTCGGGGCAGCGGTAGACGTGGTCCGATTTACTTCAATTTGAGCCCATGTCGTGTGGCGATGCGGCGGGCCTGAAAATTTAATGTCACGAGCCTCTCGTTACTCTGTGTCAATGTTCGGCACCCAGTACATATGAAGGTATATTTATACTGCTTCCTCAGCCTTCACGGGAGAGCGTAGAGAAGAGAGAACGTATTGCATTTTCTATGTAGTGGATTAATAGTCAATGTGTGGTATGGAAGTTCACTTTGTAAGCTCTGTGAGCTTTTGTTTCAGATGTAAGTATTTCGTACGTGACGGCTTGCTCGCGTGGCCGCCCATCATATTTTACGCAGAGTTGTTTTTCTTTTATCCTACTTCCTACTATGATACTACCTACTGTGGATGGATGGATGTTTGTTACTCTTTCACGCAAAAACCACTTCACGGATTTAGATGAAATTTGGTACACAGATAATTTATAAGCTGGATTAACACATAGGATAGTTTTTATTCCGATTTTATGTCCCCGTGGGATAATTTTCGAGTTGTAGCGGGCGGAGCCGCTGGCAACTGCTGGTAAATAATAAGATACGGTTAATGCAACGCAATTTGAGAGCTTTTGCAGTACATTTTTCATATTTAAATGAACCGTATATGTTGTTGTAGGTCCCAGACAAACTGTAATTTTAGTATGGAGAAAGAAATAAGATAACGATAAATATCGTAACAACCTTTACTAAAATGACCACTAAACGAATGATTCCCAAGCGAAAACAACATTTTAATTGGGTTTCTAACATCCACCGGTACTTACTTCACTATCAATTTACTAAACTGAATTCGTAGATAAAGTTATAATGAAATTCCGAACTTCAAATTGAAACGTTTGATATTTAACAAGCCTTTAAATTAGTCAGTCACTCACAACTAACAATCGCAAATGGATTTATGTTTTCGATTCGTTTAACTTCATTATTTAACATACCTGAATAATTATCATGGAATAGTTTATTCATACAGTAAGCTATGTTAGTGGAGTTCGGTAATTTAACACGGAATCGTACTACGAGATAAAACGTATAAACGTACCGTACGAAGGAGGAGGCGGGCCGCGTGAGGGAGAGGACAGCGTCCTCCCTCCACCCCAGCCGCAGTGGTAGACGCCCACGGCGTCGGACGTCGAGAGACGATCTCCAGCCACCGTAGGCGCGGGTATGCGGGCAGCGAGTAATGGGCGACTCGCTGTCCGACCATGGCCCGCCTCCTCTTTCACAAGCATGACTGCTTCGCAGAAGGAGGCGACCGCTTCCCACTCCGTCTCGCCCCGCAGCATGGCCTTGACCAATGCCGGGCGCGAGAGGTCTCCGCCTATCGCCGTCGTGAGGACACGGCGGTGCTCTGCTCAAGAGGGGCAGTCCTGCACCGTATGCTCCACCGTGTCCTCCGGACGATCCTCGCAGTGGTGACACCCAGGCGTTTCTTCCCTCCCTATCAGACACAGGAACCTCCCGAAACTTCCGTGTCCGGTGAGGACCTGCGTTATGCGGTAGGTCAGGACGCCGTGACGCCTATCCAGTCACTCCTCAAAGAGGGGTCTCACCGCCGCGATTGCGGCGTGCCCGACCAGTCTCTGCCTACAGCAGATAATTAATCTTTTCAAACCAAAAACCAGTAAACCAGTAAATCATCTTTTAATTAATTACTGTGTTTACGTCTGTATCTAGTCTTTTGTTTTGGTCTATCAAAGTTGGTTAGTTATTTGTATAGACCAGACAGCACGATTGCCAATCATGAATTTGGTACTTATATTATTTTCATTAATAAAAGTACTTACTTTTTATTTATTTTTCTATAAATGTGTGAACATATATTTGACCTGTATTCGTTCTCACGAATCTATGTAATAAATAAAAAGGAAAAATCTATTTGCAATATCAAAAAAAGCTTATAAATAAAATATACACATCAAAGTATTACGGTTGTTGTACTAAACCCTTTTTTTCAAATCCACATAGTTGACGTAAATGAAAAAAACCTACCAAGTGCGAGTCGGACTCGCGGACTAAGGGTTCCGTAACATTTATCTATAAAAAGAGCAAACAAATCATGTCTGTTGTTATTCTGTTGTTATAGCGACAACAGAAATACGTCATCTGTGAAAATTTCAACTGTCTATCACAGTTTATTAGATACACTCGGGTGACCGAAGGACAGACAGACGGACGGACAGTGG
The DNA here is from genome assembly GCA_943136025.2 of Agrotis puta. NCBI lineage: Eukaryota > Metazoa > Arthropoda > Insecta > Lepidoptera > Noctuidae > Agrotis > Agrotis puta. The sequence continues at coordinate 7,199,181 of OW964168.2, forward strand.
AGGCCTAGTAATAGGGCAGGGGTTTTACCCTTTGGTTACGGAAACCTAACAAAATACGTGGTTATATTAATCGAAAATACTTTATCACTTGAGTCCAATTTTTGGTGAACAGTATAATGCACTGATAGATATAAATAAATCTACTATAGTTTGGGTAAATACTATATGGGAAAAAAGAATTTTAAATTTTAAAATGGAAGTATTTACGCAGCCACTCTTTCTAACGCCTCTGTTTGTTTGAAGTACAGCCGCTACCACAACAACCTACTCTAATCTGTCAGATTTCTTAATTGTTTTTCCACTTTATCACAAAAACAGAAGGTTTATGTTCGATTGGGAAAATTTGACAGTTTGGGGTAGGTGCTGGCATATTATGTAGTTTCTGAAACGGCTGAAACAATTTTCCCTCAACCGATGTTATAAGAATTCTCTTAGACAATTTTATTAAATGTATAACAATTAAGGTTCCGCGTAAAATAAAAGAAATCTTCTGCTGGGTGCTGCGCGCTGGCGAAGACGTAGACATAAGCAAGTTTTAAATGATTATTTTTTCAAATGAACCGAATCTTTTACAACAACAATATTGCAAACAGGAGAACGAACAACAAGAAAAGCCTATTTTGTCCATTCACCCGGTGAAGTAATGCTCATCGATGTTTAAATTGCTTTTTTGCTATTACCTCTCTTATTCGTATGAATATGAATATTCGTTTATTTGCATTCTAACAAGATGTTAACAAAAGCATAGAGGTACATACCGAAGTAACGTTTTCTAAGGTAATCTATATTATATATAATCACAAAATTATATATGCCCATTTAATAAATTTTTGCATATAAAAATAACATTAACAAAATTAAATTCTATTCTTAGGAAGTAGGTAGACGACATTCTTAAAATATTATATAAACTTATTTATTTGTTTGTAATTTAGTTTGTAATGTTCTAAGTAAAAAAGAGAAAAATCCGTTTTACAAATTCTCTGTAGGGCTGTCTGCTCGGGGTCGACGGCGCGTTGTGTTCCACGCGCGCCTCAAAGAGTGTCAGCATAGTGACGGGGCCTGTAGAGGGCCAAAGCCTGCCGGGGTCGCGGGACCAAGGGATTACCGTGACCCCGGTACGTAAAGGGCTAGTGAAGGACACCGTGGATTTTAGTCAGTACAAGTCTGACAGTCCCTCCCGCCCTGCCCTGGGTGGGAGGACTCATTTGATGAATTTTACCACGACATCGTAAAAAAAAGGGCTGTCTGCTGTCGTCACTCCCCTCCACTCGTTTCGCCTGTGTGGTCTCGTGTCTACATAATTATAACATACTTACCGATGAAGGTCGAACGGAGGAATGTCAAGGTTTTAAAAAGTATCTAATCAAGAGGGTTGTAAGCTCAATTCTAGGCAGGAACTCTCCTCACAAGCAGTGTTTTCAAAGGCTTTCTAAAAGAGGTTTGTGTACCTAATCCAAAATCAGTGCCTCATACATTGAATGATATATTTCATATATTACCTAAATTTAGTGGTATCTAAATTCTCGAACAAGTCCTGTGAAATTCTTTATTAAATACAAGTGAAACGCTCGCTTTACCAAGGTGTGCGGAACCCAACACTCGCCATTGTCTCTTTGGCACTCACTTTCCGGGCTAATTGATTCTCTTTCATGCAGCGCCGAACAAGAAAACGCTGTTAAGATTTCTCTGCATTGTTCGTTAATTGAACTTGTACCTAGTGCAATGCAATCAGTTCCGTACACCGCAGCGGTTTTATCAATTTTATACTAACTAATACATTTGTTAGACTTTTGGAAGTAGTGATTGCAATGTTTATAATCAATCAATTGAATAACGCTCAGTTTTGTTATTTATTAATCTTTATTATAACACACATAACAGTTTTTAAAATCAAACTAAAAATATCCTATGGAATCCGTTAGTAAATTAATCATGTTAATCTGATATTATTATCTGTTGTAATATTTACCATGTGTTTATTATGTTTATTTATCTTTTGTACATATTTGACATATTTTTAAATATTTTTTACAAATACAAAGAAATGAAAAAAAAACATTTAAAAATATAAAAAATAGTGTTCCACCGGTGTGGGAGCGGGGTCCAAGCTACCGGTGGTTAGGGTTCCAGAGACAGGAACCTCCTCACAATACGAGCCGTATCAAGAAGTACTGCCTTCTGAATCAGGCCCTTAATCCAACCCCCTAAGGTGAGCCTCGAAAGGTGTTCGTCGAGGCTCTTTGCTATCAGGCCATTGGCAGTAACGACAATCGGCACAATGATAGCCGAGCTCACATTCCACATGTCGACAACCTCGCGAGCTAATATTTTATTTGTTTATCTTTCTCAGCTTTCACGAGGTTCTCGTCATGTGGGATGGTAACATCGATTATCATTGCGCGGCGCGCTGATCTGTCTATCACTACTATGTCAGGCTTATTGGCGATAATAGTCTGTTTATTATTATTCATAATTAGTCTGTCCCACTGCTAGGCAAAGGCCTTCCTCCTTTAAAAAGAAATACATTTAAAGTAAATGTGTCGTGGAAAATCTACACTAAAACAATGAATTACGTAATTTAAACACTTATTATTCAGACAACTGAAAGGGGAAAGCAGTAAATCATGACATCGCTCAATATAAACAATAGCTACGGCCATAAAGAGAACAAGGGTGGAAGGTGGCCCACAAGGCCCACATTAGTCTTCCCGTGGTGTAACGTTTGTTCGTCTGACAGTATTCATTAAGGCACAAAAGCGTTGTCTATCAGGCAGTTTCCGTGGCGGTCGCGTTCCTTCTTAACAAATTGGTGGAGTAATGTGCGAGGTGCTCGGACAATGGAAGTGTTTCTCGGCGGAACTACTAAGGTTACTATTTACTTGTCTTACCCGTCATGGGGCAGCTATGGTATCTAAAAGGATAGGTAGTTATAGAATCAAAATGAAAATGGATACAAGAAACGTATAAAATAACTAATAGCAGGGATAGGTTAAATCTATTTTAGAGCAATTAACGGTTGGGAGTCGGTGCTTTAAACCCTACAGAACAATCGAGGCAATCGGAAAATAAGCTACTAAATCATAGATGGACGTCTAATATAAATTTATCGTAACCTATATTGTGGGTCGCGGGACTAACGAATTACCGTGACCCCGGTACGTAAAGGGCTATTGAAGGACACCGTGGATTTTACTCAGTACAAGTCTGACAGTCCCTCCCGCCCTGCCCTGTGTGGGAGGACTCATTTGATTTTACCACGCTAAAAAAAAAACCTATATTTATAGATCTTAACAAAGATTAAAATATTGTCATACTAAGTATTATGCAATACATCGGACATCATTGAGCTACAGAAGAACTTGATGATAGAAGAAAGTGACGTAAAACACTCTTTCTGTTTTGGGAGGTATTAAACCCAACTTTAACTACGTTGGAAATAAGTTGTGAAGGAAACAGTTGAATTTTCGAAAGTTACCGCATCAGTTCCATAATGGTGTTAAGTTGTGGGTGAGACTTTTATTGCTATTAAATTTTGTGTAGGTGCATGTTCGTTTGTAGTGTTCTCGGACACTGTGTACCTCCATTAAACAGACATGATAATTACATTCCAGAAATTGATCCTTATTAGCGATACTATAGAATGGTGTAATAATATAGAGTGTGATTTTTTTCTCTGAAATCCGTGGTTGCGATTCCCGGTCAGGATTATAGATTTTTCTAAAATCCAATAATGTAGTTTGTTTTCGTCAAAATCATGCATTTCTTTCCTCGGAACCGCAGCTGATGTTCACGAAGGTTTATGATACAACTCATTCATCCATTCTCCTAATTATCGCTAGAGAGGAATTTTGTCAGGTAAATCTGTCACTGACTCCCGGACCAGTAATAATCATGACATTCGAAACATACCTATAATCAGAATAAACCTACTGTTGAATAGTATCATGACATGACTTTCGAAACACATAATTTAACGTAAACAACTGCGGGCGCCTGCCGGGGTCGCGGGACTTTTCCATTACCGGGACCCCGGTACGTAAAGGGCTAGTGAAGGACACCGTGGATTTTAGTCAGTACATGTCTGACAGTCCCTCCCGCCCTGCCCTGGGGGGGAAGACTCATTTGATGATTTTACCACGATAAAAAAAAAACAACTGCGGGCGGCGAGTAATGTGCGACTCGCTGTCCGTCTATGGACCATGCCCGGGTCGACGGCGCGTTGTGTTCCACGCGCGCCTCAAAGAGTGTCAGAATAGTGACGGGGCCTGTAGAGGGCCAAAGCCTGCCGGGGTCGCGGAACCCAGAATTTACCGTAACCCCGGTACATAAAAGGCTATTGAAGGACACCGTGGATTTTAGTCAGTCAAGTTTGACAGTCCCCCCCGCCCTTTGATGATTTTAACACGCAAAAAAAAGGTAAACAACTGCACCTATGGAATGAGTAAAAGGATAAGAAAAAAGACAACAAATCGAATTTAAAAATAATTTATTAAATTCAAATTGTGACGGTTGCTTGATTTCAACCCAGTCGGTATTATTAATCTCAACGTTTAATAAACCTGAAACATAAAGAAAAGTGTTATTCATTGTGAAGAGGAGCTAGGTATAAGTTATTACTTTTTCAAAAATTATGAATACTGAAACTTAATAAGTTATTGCTTGTAAAAATAACTTCAAAATATTCTTTTTTTTCAAAATGTTTTACTGCAAAACAAAGGTGAACGGAAACCAAGATTTTGAAAGCTGCGTTTAATTTTTGAGACTTACTTATCTAATGATGAACATGCTTAACATGCATAACCGATATTGTGATTCATGCAATGTTATATATATATCACGATCACCAGTTACATACAGCATGCATACGTAGCTTTTACCTTCTTACATTACGGGTGAGAACAAGGTTTTTTAGTAAGAGATACTTCGTTAAAGTATGTTTTCAATATTCCTCCACCTGTCTTATATAGAGTTGTAATGCCACAAATTCTATGTGTGTTTGTGTTAGCTGTGGCAATTGTGGTAAAATAACTTTATAAAACTTAGTGGTTAGTGTTGTTACAGTGTTCTAAGATAAAGCAGATCCGTCCGGTAAGTTTTACATAGAAGTTGCTGCACTGCAGAAGTCTTATCTATCCTAAACCTCATGCTGTAATCATGTGATACATACTATGGCAATGTAATGTGTTATCTCATTAATATTCCAGTAAATGTATTTAATTTTCCTTTCTGTTCGCTAGTTTTACATAGTATCGCAAAAACAAACGGATGGTCTGCTACGAATTCAGCGGTCGATCTAAATGCGGCCCTGACATCAAGGCTAATATCTGAAATGTGTGTTTCAATTAATTTATCACTGAATTAAAATTGTTTACTGTATACTTGTAAAACTATTAATAAGAGTAATTTTATAATCTGATATAATTATGTTCCTTCAGACTAGAAATAACCAGAAGATTTGCAAAATCTGATACAATCTTTCAATGTATTAAAAAGCTTTCGATCGCTATGTACAAATTTTCAAAAACCTCTTGAAAAGATATTATTTACAAAAGTGTACGAGATATGCACAGACATTTCGGTTTGATAAGCCACTCTAAAGGCAAAGTTGACAAAAATTTCGAAGTTGAGTATTTTTTAGTAATCAAAAATTACTACTTTTATTAGTCTAACAAGAAAGTTATTGTAAGTAATTGTTTAATAAAAGTAGAAGTGCAACATGCAACTGTGTTGCAATGTCATGGAAAAAGCATAATTAGAATAACATAAAGCCAGGTAGGAAGAAAGGCGATAATGGTTAAATAGCATTTTTGTAGAAAACAGAAGTTGTTCATATAAAATTGGTAGTATAAATACCAGATGATCAGAAAGCACAGTAGCGGCGAAGCAGTTATGAATTAATTAAAATGGACATGCTCTTGGCGCAAGTGATGCGCTGATATACGCGTAGGTACCTAAGACTGGTATACTCCGTTAAACAATATGTTATCTCCCTCCAATAAGCAGAACACGAATGGATGGTCCGCCTTGAATACGTGTTTCTCCGATATATAAGCACTCAAATACGCGATACCGAATGCTGCAATGATAATGGCGGAAATGATGCTTAGAACACGTCAGATGTATTACAAAAGGACATAATATAGACAGTAAAGGTGTGCACTTATTATATCGACTTAACACTTTCATAGTACCATGATTTACGGCGGTCATTGTTCGGATATTGTATTTGTGCGACTGAAAAATGGGTAATGTTTATAATTTAAATTATTTTACATGTTTGTAAGTATTCACCTTTACAAATTATTTATTTTGTGGAGATTATGTTTATTAATTGCTAGTATAAATTAAACAGATAACAAATTATTATCGAAAATTAAATGAAAATGACTGTGTTGGTTGTTTTGGTAACTAGTTCTAATAGTTATAACGCTGCAGATGATAATTTTAAACTATATTGACCGGCGCGGCGGCCGTACAAATGATATAGTCTATATGTATATTATTAACAAAATAGCCTGGTTAACTATAGTTTCAAGTTTTTATGGAATTCGGAAAATCAATTCTATGAGTTGTAACACCAGAAAAATGGTGCTAAGAAGAAAATAACCTTACAGTAACAAAAAAAGTGAAGTGTAAGGAAAAAAAGGTGTCTGAGATAATCATACTGTTCTTATAAAAAGTTGACTTTGTTTATTCTCCATGAGACAATCAGAAACCACTTCACAGAAACATCTAGAAATACTGAGAGGTTTGCAGTCTACAATAGAAGTAATGGTTGACAAATTGTTTGACAAAACCCACTTGAACATAGGTTGCACAGAAAAAAATGAACGTACGACGCGAGCGAGATGCTCGTAGGTATCGCCAGAGTTACCTGGTATCCACCTCCTACTCCTATCTAGAGGTACTTACTACCTAGAGGTAGGACTAATTAAAAAAAGGTGGGTACCATAAGTGGAAAAAAGTACCACATGTAATCACCCAAATATTCAATTGACGTTGACCTTTGTCTTGTTTCAAAAATTATTTCAGTATTGGCTCAGAGGGTAACAACTCGCCTTTCATGCATGGGATAGTGAGCTGAAATCTGGGCAAGTCTTTTTCAGTGCACATCGGTAAAAGAAAACATCTATATGCATGTCACAAGCCTTTGGACCCACTAGGGGTAACCAAATCCACATACAAGAAAGAAAGGCGTAAAGTACAAATCTGATTCCTATTTCTTAATGACTCCGTTGAAGATGATTCTGTTGTCAATGATCAGAGCAAAGTAAACAGGCCGGTCTACTTTATATTCAAGTACTTTAGGTGGTGCATACCCACACATGTATTGCTTAAATGCTAAAATTATTTAAATAAAAACTTATTTAGATTTAACACATTTTAGTTACGAAGAGAGCGAGAGTCTTTTACTTAATTCCTACCTAAAAAGTCCTCTTTACTAGAAATAAATTTTAAAGTGATGAATTTGATATTATGATATTATAAAAATAAATAAACAGAAGAAAAGGTGAAGTGAGGAAAAACCTGCCTGTCCATAAAAAAATGGCCAAAATCTGTCGAGGTTTAAAATGAGGTGCGTTAACAAAAGCGATCTACAATGTATGATCTGTAAACCAAACCATTAATTTTATTAAGATTCCCTTTGCCTGGATGAAAAATAATCGAATGTATACAATTAGATATTGTTTCCTTCTGTTAATGCATAATGTGCAAATCTGATACCTATTTGTAAACGATTCCATTGAAGGTTACTCTGTTGTCTATGATCAGTGCAAAATAGAATGGCCGGTCAATTAGAAAGAATTTTAGATTCGGGTTGTAAGCAGCTCCGGGAGCAACGAAAACTGAAATTGAACGAATAAACACACAATAATAATTATGTTTGCCACACAGCTTGGTATTATAAAATTAAACCTGTTTAATATATAACTTTTATGAAGCTGACCAATTACTACCTACTCGGTTATTCGAGACCACATCTCGTTACGTAAAAATATTCTTAAATATAACTTTTTAAATACGTGTGTGATTTGTGAATGTTGAAAGGTTTGTACGGCAACTCCGATAATGTGACAAAAATAATTTTAAAGAAAGGCGGTTAAGCGGTGTAGCGGATCTCATGTGGCGTTAGACTTCATACAGATAAGCGGTATTTGTAATGGCAGATACCACCTGCAGTCATCGGCATCGTCAACTACATATATCTGCATCAACTAGGTGCCGCTCGTCTGTATGAAACTTTAGCTTGTATAAGAATTGACTTATGAAACCGCTCTATCGCATCTCTGGCTCACTGCCACAAGATAAGTTTTCCCGCCGGTGTCGAGTACGAATCGCCTCACTAAGCGTAAGTACATAAAATATGCTAAAAGTATGCTAAACAACGTGTCAAAGTCTTTTGGTTATCCTCTTGTCTGTCAAGATCTGTCAGGAAATCTCCAGGAGATTTCTGTCAAAATACGCGCGTCTGTCAGAAATCTCCTGGAGATTTCGTGGATCGGGTCGGATTAAATACCAAATGTTGCCTGTCTAGAGTATACTTTTCCTACTCTAACTTACACAAACTGTAGGTGAATGAATAAGAAAGGCATAAAACATCACATGCTAAACATTCAACAACATTTGTTACCGGAATGTTTTTCTGTTGTGACGGCTTCATTTTGTTTACGTCAACGGACGCGGCGGTTAAGTTTCTGTCTGTTATTTTGTGTTATTTTCGAGTTATAGTGTGGTGTGGTGATAAGTAAACGTAAACAAATAAGTACTACACAGTTTTTAATTGCTGCATTGTGTATTTGTTAAAGATTTTGGACAGAATTTGTTATTTCACCAAACATTGTGTCGATTCCGGTACATTTGTACTTGTTGTGTTCAAGTGTTTGCATTGAGACTCATAGTTCGTAAGATAAACAATTCCAAGAGCTAGCACTTTGTCTGCGATAAGATTGTGTGCCGAGCTGTGCAATAAATTATAATAAACAGCCACATGGCTAACTGAGTTCCCAGAATAAATGTGTAAACATACCCTTTTTTTTGTTCGGAGTTCGGTTGAGTACCTGAGCCGTTTTTTGTTCAGCTTGCAGATGCAAAATATGTATAGAAATGTATGTTCTTTTACTTGATTATTGTACAATTATGTGTTATTATGTAAATAAAACAATAATTTTGGAAAAAAATGCATTTATTTTATTAATATGACGACTTTTGTACCAAAAACTGGGAAAAAGTAGCTAACCCTACTTTTAATTTCGAATCAACGATAGATTCCACGTAAAACTGTACAAAACTATAGAAAATCAGATAGCTTATTTCATAACGATTTTAGTGACATAGGGTGTGTCGAGCTGCGCTCTTTAATTTCAGAGCTATCATAGTTTTAGTGAATACGGGAAATTGCATGATTTCGACCGGGCGCACTCTGACAGGTCCGCGGAGTTGCGCAATAGAGGCCAAACATATGAGGGGATATACATTACCAGGAGCGATGCTAAACTTTGTTGGACCTATATTTTAGTTTGTTAATGGGTTTTAGTTGATAGATAGAAATTATATTATTTGTTAGTTCGTTATTCATAAGTAGTTTACCCATTTTGTTTTTATTGGGTGATCTACCTATATCGTGTATTTTAAAGCAATATTTTATTTACACCAGAAAAAAATGTTAGAGGTTTGACGTAATTTATAGTGCAATCAAACCCATGCATAGTAAAATATAATAATCTATAGGTACCTAAGAGTAAATAACGCCGCTGAATATTGTTCCGATGTTGGTTTTTATGGCGTAAAAGAAAGGTCTGTCTACCTTGAATGGATATCTGTGTGATACGAATTTAGCCGATTTAAGAGATACGACAAACGCTGCAATACAAGAAACACATAAGTTACACAGTCATTTTACATTACATACAGGGTGAATCTTTCAGCTGGGCGTGGATGGCTGTATCCGAAACTATGAAGAATATCGAAAAACATCGAAAGGACTCTTATTTTAACGAAAACTAAAACTGCATTAAAGGATTTTGGAAGTTTCAATAATCCTGGCCAGGAATCGAAACCGCTGATTTTGAGGAAAAACCTGCCTGTCCATAAAAAAATGGCCAAAATCTGTCGAACAAAGATGAGGTACGTTAACAAAAGCGAATGTCTACAATGAATGATCTGTAAACCAAACCATTAATTTTATTAAGATTTCATTTGCCTGGATGAAAAATATTCGAATTTATACAACTAGATATTGTTTCCTTCTGTTAATGCGTAATGTGCAAATCTGATACCTATGTGTAAACGATTCCATTAAAGGTTACTGTGTTGTCTATGATCAGTGCAAAATAGAATGGCCGGTCAGTTAGAAAGAATTTTAGATTCGGGTTGTAAGCAGCTCCGGGACCAAAGAAAACTGAAATTGAACGAATAAACACACAATAATAATTATGTTTGCCACACAGCTTGGTATTATAAAATTAAACCTGTAGATAACTTTTATGAAGCTGACCAATTACTACTCGGTTATTCGAGACCACATCTCGTTACGTAAAAATATTTTTACATATAACTTTTTAAATACGTGTGTGATTTGTCAATGTTGAAAGGTTTGTACGGCAACTCCGATAATGCGACAAAAATAATTTTAAAGAAAGGCGGTTAAGCGGTGTAGCGGATCTCATGTGGCGTTAGGCTTCATACAGATAAGCGGTATTTGTAATGGCAGATACCACTGCAGTCATCGGCATCGTCAACTACATATCTGCATCAACTAGGTGCCGCTCGTCTGTATGAAACCTTAGCTTGTATTAAAATTGACTTATGAAACCGCTCTATCGCATCTTATTCTTATTTCTTACTGCCACAAGATCAGCTTTACCGCCGGTGTCGAGTACGAATCGCCTCACTAAGCGTAAATACATAAAATATGCTAAACAACGTGTCAAAGTCTTTTGGTTATACATTACCAGGAGCAATGCTAACTTTGTTGGACCTATATTTTAGTTTGTTAATGGGTTTTAGTGGATAGATAGAAATTATATTATTTGTTAGTTCGTTAATCATAAGTAGTTTACCCATTTTGTTTTTATTGGGTGATCTACTTATATCGTGTATTTTAAAACAATATTTTATTTACACCAAAAAAAAATGTTAGAGGTTTGACATAATTTATAGTAAAATCAAACCCATGCATAGTAAAATATAATAATAATATTGTTCCGATGTTGGTTTTTATGGCGTAAAAGAAAGGTCTGTCTACCTTGAATGGATATGTGTGTGAAACGAATTTAGCCAATTTAATAGATACGACAAACGCTGCAATACAAGAAACACATAAGTTACACAACCATTTTGAATAATATACAGGGTGAAATTTTCAAATGGGCTGGATGTCTGTATCCGAAACTATGAGGAATATCGAAAAACGTCGAAAGGAGTCTTGAGCCCGGTTTTAAGAAAAACTAAAACTGCATCAAAAGATTTTAGAAGTTCCAATAATCCTGGCCAGGAAACGAATGATTGCTGATTTCAATCCCGTATTATTACACCATTAGGGTTGCTATTAAGAATCAAAAGAAATTGCTATTTTTTATGTTACTTTACTTCTACTGAGCCATTCACTTTTATGCGAAATTATAAAATGCCATTGTTTTCAACGTTTTTCTGGATTTGACGTCTAAACAATGGAACTATTTTCAGTCATACGAAATTATTGAGTTTAACAAAAAATATCATTATTTTGAAGAAGAAACGGTTAACTTATGTTTGGCACAGTCATGGCCTTGAAGATTGACAGTTAAAAAAAAAAAACCTTAAGTTTGCCGTATATGATCATTTCCCAGAATTTTATCGTTATTAGCAACACTATCGAATGGTGTAATAATACAGGCTAAGTTTTTTTCCAAAATTAGCTGGTTCAATTCCAGGCAAGGATTATATTTTTTTCTAAAATCCATTGATGCAGTTTTAGTTTTCGTCAAAATCAGCTTCGAGACTCCTTTCAACGTTTTTCGATATTCCTCATAGTTTCGAATCTTTCGCCATCCGCGCCACGTTGAAAAATTCACCCTGTTTAAACATAAAATTATCTTTTATACAGTAAATTTTGTTATTACGAGTATAACAACCCGTAAAACATGTAGATATATGTATATATATCTTTTAAGGAAACTGTCTAATAGGTTCAATTAATGAGATAACTAAACTAGTTGTTTTAACTCTGACTATTGATAGTTGATATGAAATTGAGACTGACCGTCGGCGGAGGTGCATTTTAGAGGTTTAAGTTTTTTATAATTTTACTTGATTATTCGCCACACGCTTTTAAAGATGCCAAAAGTTGTGTGACAAATGCGAGAATATTACAAATATACATTTACGGCAGTTGTCATGCGACAATGCTTGGCCGGGCGGGCAAGGGTCGCATGCGCAGTTCTGCGTGTTGCCTGGCTTTGCGTCGCAGCCAACTGGTAATGTATGGGTACATTACCAGTTGGCTGGGATGCATATAATTTTATCAATGTTGTCTTTAATGTTTTATTCTTCCAGTTTGTTGATGGAATCTTACCACTGTATAATGCAATAAAATATCAATTTAATATTTTTTTAAAGAACCCAGTATTTAAGAACTTTTACATTAGAAAATTGCTGGAAACACATTCTGTAAGTTCTACAGATACCTGATGATCGTTAGAAAGGTAACTTTAACCTAAAATTTTTTGACGATCAAATAATGAAAGTGTTGCATAAAACACACATTCAATAACCGTATTAGAAAGAAGTATAAAAGGAGATTCAATTTATAATAATATATGTTTTATTAACGTTGACCTTTGTCTTGTTTCAAAAATTCTTTCATTATTGGCTCAGAGAGACGAGATAGTGAGCTCAAACTTTGTAAGTTTTAACACTAGGGCCTCATTAATGGTCGCGGGCCTCACAAATTACCGTGACCCCGGAACGTAAAGGGGTATTGAAGGCCAACGTGGATTTTAGTCAGTACGAGTCTGACAGTCCTCATTTGATGATTTTACCAAGTTAAAAACAAGGGTTTCAGTAACGGGAACTGCCGATAATTATCGCTTTAATGGACTTTAAAACGAACATTTAAAGACTGTTGTTACGATAATTAAAGGGAAATGCCGTAAGTATGACTAGGCTATAAGACAGTACAGTGCTGACATCAGTAAAGGAAAACATCAGAACGTCTATCCATGTCAGAGACCTGCGGTATCCACGAGGGTTTCAAATCTTTAATCTTTATACAAAAAAGAAAGAAAAGTGCGAATCTGATACCTATTTGTGAACGACTCCGTTGAAGGTCACATTGTTGTTAATGATCAGTGCAAAATAGAATGGCCGATCAGTTTTAAAGTATTTTACTTCCTTATTCGGATTGTACGAACTTCCCAAAGCAATGAAAGCTGAAATTGTACAAATAAACATACAAATAAACACAGAAAGCCGTAGTACGTACGTAGCGTTTTGTAAACACTTTCATTGTGCGCACAGCTTCGGAGTGAAATTCCATGCCACACATGTCTGTGTTTCCTGATAACTACGACCTTGAGATCATTAAGTCAAGAGTGAATAGGTTACTTTTGTGAATTTTCAATGTTGAAACGTTTGTATTTTGTCAGTAGTAATAATGATAAACCAACACGGTTATTACACGACACTGCACCGCTCCGCTCATCCGCGCGGTATGGCGGTGAAATAAATCTCACGTCTCAATCTGTTGTTGCCTAATACACGTATACCGCTTGACAACGAGGATGAGGGGCGTTCGTTGCCTTTCTGCGCGGCACGCGTAGGGTTAAAGTGTGTTCACGCAGTTCTACATAGCAATGTTGCCAGTCTTTTGGGTACATTACTGAAACAAAACTAGTTTCTAAAATATAGGTAGTTCATAGTTTTGTGTCAGTGAAGATTATTTATTAATTGTTTTTAATATTTTACTGTTCCAGTTTGTTCATGGAATCGGAGCACTGTATTATATCTACAATAAAGTGTCAGAATTTCGATTTAACCTCTCGGGCGATTTATAATTGAAAATGATAAAAATCAGCGTCCAATGAGCGACTGTCTGTTATGTACAGACGTGTGTACGTAAGACGCTGGGGCGTTTTCGCTTATGTACACCCGGGTGTACGAAACGCGCCCGAGAGGTTAATATGTTTTTACAGAACCCAGTATTTAAGAACTTTTATTAGAAAATTACTGGAAACACATGGAGGACTAAATAAACGCTATCTTTAAGTTCTACAGACACTAGATGATCGTTAGAAAGGATACTTTCCCCTAAAATTTTATGACGGACAAATAATGGAAGTGTTGCATGCAACACACATTCAATAACCACATCAAAAATAAGTAGATATAAAATGAGATTTAATTTATAATTTATGTTTTATCAACGTTGACTTTTGTCTTGTTTCAAAAATTATTTCAGTATTGGCTCAGAGGCCAACAACGAGACTTTCATGCACGAGAGAACACAAGGGGCCACAGTAACGGGAAATACCGTTATTAGGGTAGTTTACTACATAAATAAATGGAAAATCTGTTTATTCGACAGTCAGTTAGAGTATTAAAAATAATAAACACGTATTTTTTGTTTTTTAAAGATAAAACGCTTTGAAATCGGGAGTCAGGGATTGTGACGTCATAGCGCCTGTATAATTATACCGACCGATTAACCTTTTTTGTGGTTTTTAGAAGCGTTTTATCTTCGTCAATTTTGGTTTACGAAACAAAAGAAAAAATATGGGTCAAATATTTTTTGATAATCTATCTTTCAGAATAATTAATTTTTTTGAGTAAAATAGCCTATTATCGCATGGATGTTTATATATACGAACATTTAAATACTATTCGTGATAATCAACGGGAAACGCCGTTAGTGTGGCCCAGCCATAAGACAGTGTAATGCTGAAATCGGTAAAGAAAAACATTATATTGTCTATATCCATGTCAGAGGCCCGTGGTTTCTAGAGCTGGCTAAATGAACACCGACACCAGGGGTTCCCAAATCCTCACACAAGAAAGGCGTAAAGTGCAAATCTAATACCTATTGGTAAACAACTCCATTGAAGGTCACACTTTCGTTAATGATCAGTGCAAAATAGAATGACCGGTCAGCTTTAAAGTCTTTTATTTCCTTATTCGGGTTGTACGAACCTCCAAAACCAACGAAAGCTGAAATTGTACAAACAAACATACAAATAAAAACAAAAAGCTGTACGCATAGCGTTTTGAAAACACTTTCATTGTGCGCACAGCTTCGGAGTGAAATTCCATGCCACAGTCTGTGTTTCCTGATAACTACGACCTTGAGATCATTAAGTCAAGAGTGAATAGGTTACTTCTAGTGTGGTTCATCATCGACCACATCATTACTTACTATCAGGCGAGATGGCTGTCAAACGCGAGCCTACCATAAATGAAAATAAACAAACACACACAATTGGTTTGACATTAAAAGTTATTAATGTGCTGGCCAAAAAATATCATTAAGGTTCTCACTGGTGACCATACATAATACATGTTTGGGATTTGGGAGGTATCTCGTTGTATAAAAAATGCCAGATGTTATTTTATATAAAACATTTTCCTGCATAGAAATTGTCCATGCTGAAACGTTTGTATTTTGTCACTAATAATAATGATAAACCAACACAGTTGTTACACGTTACCGCACCGCTCCGCCCGTCCGCGCGGTCTGGCGGTGAAATGAATCTTACGTTGCATTGAATTTGTTGTTGTCTAATACACGTATACCATAAATATCGTTTTTTGTTTTTAAATTTTGTTTGTTAATAGTTTTATATGATTGTATGTTAGTTAATTTAAGTAGGTTAGCCAATATTTTATACTTTTATTTTTTATTGGGTAAGCTATTTGTCGGCAATAAAGTTTTATTGTAATCAATTGACCCCACATGATTAGCTATCCCTTAAAAGCAGATCTGTATTGACCATGCATGCGCTTGGGTGGTAAAAATCTAAGCACCCTCATATTTTATGTTTAATGCATTACAAGACGCGATTTGACCTTAGCAACTTTAAAAAGATAAATAGCATGATTTAAAATGCAATTCAATGAAACCCATGCATATAGTAAAATATATACCTAAGAGTAAAGAACGCCACTGAATAGTGTTCCAATGTTGGTTTTTAGGGCGTAAATGAAAGGCCTGTCGACCTTGAATGGAATCCTACGTACAAGTCTAGAAGACCTAGTAATTGTAAATGCTGTAATATAAAAATACATAAAACAATCAGTTTTTTTATGGAATCAGAACAAACATGATATGTAATAAGATATTATGTAAGATTATTGATTTACGTACTGGATCATAACGCAGTATTTACGATGTTTTACAAATGGCAAAATTTTTTTATACAATATCAATTTACAAATTATTTATTTTTGAAAAACTTTTGGATGACTTGGATATCGACCATAGTTAACTAGACGAATAAGACATAACAAGTTTGAAAATTATTCAATTAAACTCTATTTAACGGTCGCTTTTAAATTATGCATTTTCAGAATACAGTTCAACGTATATATTTCACAGTTAATAATATGGTATTCGGTCGGAATTTTGGGCAAATTCCAATACTAGGGCAAGTCTTAAAGGCGTTCGCCCTATGAAGATAGCATGGCCTTAAACCTACGACTAAATTAACCTTAGCTACCAGTTGCATTATGTTAAGGCACAAAAAAATGATACCTCGATGATTGTTAACATTTGCGGAAAAGGTAACACTTTCCAAAGAAGTGAAAAAATTAAAGAGACACAGACAACACATCATTCTATAACCGAATTAGAAATGAGTATGATGACGGAAGCGTTAAATTAATTTGCCTATTGGACAGCCTACATGATAGCAATAAAAAGTTATATTTCCTTTCACCGTTATCCTTTGTGTTGTTTCAAAGAGTCTCAATTTTACTTGTACTGAATCTCTTTTATACGATGAAAGCTGTAAAGTGTAAATCCCACCAAAAACATTAAAATAATGTAAAAAAATGCCAAGTCTCTCGATGCAGTCTTTCCATCGTAAAAAGTTTTGAGATCTCATAGAAGCCAAGTCCTATTCAAATTATTTTGTAGTTATAAATCAACATTTAGTAATTGTATCAATAGTTTTCTATATATTATAATTATAGTGACTTGGCAATGAGCACCAATTAAAAGCTGCTTGCTGCCTGGAATTATGTGCAAATGTTACTGACGAGACCTGTGATCAGATCACTACCGACTACATGCTCCAATGCAATAATAAAAAAAAATAAGTACCTTACGGGCCATCGCTTTATGAAAGTAAATGAACCGAGAGTACACTAACACTAGTGTTTGCGTACACACTTGTGCAATTGTGCATTATAATTTATGTCCTGCGCAGTTTACTAGTCTTGGATGAGACTGACTGCCGTTGCCGAAATTCGGTTGGGACGACACGGATAAACCAAAAGAAAATTAATTTTGTGATATTAATGTTTACGCATGCGGTGTGTGACTTTCAACTCCAAATATGCCGTTTTGTTTCTTCTTGTGCTCATTGCCAAGTCACTATAATTATAATATAAAGAAAACTATTGATACAATTACTAAATGTTGATTTATAACTACAAAATAATTTGAATAGGACTTGGCTTCTATGAGATCTCAAAACTTTTTACGATGGAAAGACTGCATCGAGAGACTTGGCATTTTTTTACATTATTTTAATGTTTTTGGTGGGATCTCATTTATTTTTTGTAAGTGTATTTCTTTCTTTTTTTTTAGGTGACCTCATAATTTCTTGGACTTCAGCTACTGCTTTGCTTAGAACCCATTCTCTATCTCTTTTGTTTCTTTTCAACGAGCTAAATAAACATAAATCTACTAACTTACAAAATAAATATAACTAAACTAAATAACACGTAAACAACTAGATATTGTAACTACCTATGTCTATGTTATATTAATAAACTATTCGCCTAAATAACTGTTTCAGTAACAATAATAAATCTACTATCTAATCCGGCTAACTTAAGTTCTCCGAATATAGCTACAATATTTTTTTAGTTTCGAAATGGTTTTTCATAGGTAGGTGGCGCTATCAAATGAAAATTATCGAATTATTTTAAAGTACTACTTATACTGCGCTCGGTAACGAAACCATAGCGCGATTCAGACAGGTACAACGCCATCTATCGAGCGCGCATACAATCGAAATTTATCGCAATACAATGGAGTTTTAGCTTTATTAATTTAATGAATTATGAACTTTATGTATCAATTAATTATAGTCTATGTATTACATTTTTATTATTCTTTTCTATTCCATGTATTTATTCATCCAATTGAATACTTAAACAACGAACAAAGTTAACAATGCAGTCAAAATCCATACATAATGTTCTTGCCAAACCGCAAATATAAAATTGTTTTCTATGGTATATTATTTTTTAATGTTTTTTTAATTTTTCCTTTATATGTGGCTAATGACCTATCTTGGTGCAAAATTTGAAGTTTCTAAGTCTGCTAGAAGTACCTTAGATTTTTGATGATCGGTCAGTGAGTCAGTGAGTCAGTGAGTGAGTGACAAAATGGTGTAACTTTGATCGACCGTAACTCCTAAACTATTAATTCAATTGGCATGTAATTTCGAACTTAAGCTTGTTCTAATGCCTACTATTATTCACCGAAAACCTAAACTCCTAGCTTTGTCCACGTCGAAGATATAGGGGGGGCGAAACAGCCGCGAATCGCATCGAGAAAAGATGGTACGGCCGTGCCCGTTTTGCTCGAGACTTGGCTGGGGCACTGCCGTGCCCCCAGATCCTACCTATTTGTAAAATACTCCGCTGAAGGTAACTCTGTTGTCAATGATAAGCTCATAATAGAATGGCCGGTCAATTTTAAAATAATTTATTATTTTATTCGGGTTGTATGCGAATCCAACCGCAGGAAAGGCTGAAATTGAACAAGTAAATGGATAATTATTTGATAATACTTCTAGTACATTAGTCCTGTAAGTGCAGTTTGGTATGTTTGGGAAAAAATAGAATTTCTATCATGCAAAAATTCATAGCATTTAAAAAAAACGTTCAAAACTCATTCTATTAGTACATTTTCTCATTCCATTCTTCTATACATGTTGCTTAGAATTAAGAGAAATAAGGAATAAGATGTGCACATCACACAATCGAAAACCGAATTAGAAAAGTAGCAGGACATGCACATACATGAAATTAATTCGGTTAATCTAGATATAACCCAAATGATTACCTACTTAAAATTAATATTTTGTATCTTTTTTCACCGTTATCCTTTGCCTTGTTTCAAAACGTCTTCTACTAAACAATGAGAAGAGTTAAGAGCAAATCTGATACCTAGTTGTAAACGATTCCGTTGAAAGCGGTTCTTTTGTCAATGATCAGTGAAAAATAGAATGGCCGATCAATTTTAAATATTATTTTTCTCTTGAACATACTTCCGAGCTTAGGAATGAACACTGAAATTTTACAAATTAAATTAAATAATTAAGAGAAATTATTATTTTTACAACGTGAGACGTACTGGAGATTTTTTTTTTATAAAAAAAAGCGTTGCCCCACACCAGGAATTCCTTCTGTATGGTGGTTGTGTTCACATACATTAAAACTCACAAACACAAACATTCAGACCCGGAACAACTACTTGCAGATCATACAAATATTTGTTCCGTGTGCTGCGCAGCTTTACTCATTCTCTCTCTCTTTCTATCTTCTGCACGCAATCACCTCATTACCCGAAGATGTTATTCACTGATAATATTTATTTTTTGTTCATTAGAAACAAAAAATACAAACGTTGACTCTTTATAATGATAGTATAAAGGATTATAGAAAATTACAAAAATGTATTTAGTAATTTTTTACGAACATTAGAATTTTTTTTGAATATTTATCAATTTGTCTTCATTGAACTATAGTTTTTAAGTTACGTATTTTCAAAATACAGTAAAGTGTATTTATTTTACAGTTAATAATGTGGAATTCGGTCGGTTTATCAATCAAATTCCAATACTTGTGCAAGAATTAAAGACGTTCGCCACACGAAGTCACACTTAAATTAACCTTAGCTTAGTACTCCCCTACAAGGGGTCTCCTTGCCCGTATGCCAATGTCCTGTCGCGTCGCTCCACCATGTGTCCCTCTGCTCAGCAGAGGGCACAGTGGTTGGAGCAAGAGCGGGCACGGCGTGCACTTACCCTGCCGCCGGGCAGGCAGGAGGAGGTATTGCACTCCCACCTCCTCTTGCCACCGCTATTCTCGTAGCCCCGAAGATTGTCAGGATCACGTCTCTGACTTTCGACGGGGATCGAGGGCCTTGGCTTAACCGCCCGGGCCGCGAGGTAGAAAACCTCTATAAAAAGTCACCCCGAATCTCAAGCGGCGGAGCACCGCGAGGAGATGTATGGCTGACGGGAGTTCTTTTGAACAAATCAGTCGCTAGTGCTACCCTCGCCAGGGTACCGGCCGACCCTCTGGCGAGTAATAAATGTCGTAAGCTTACCTGGGTACAGGGGTCTCTGCCCAGGTGGACCGTTTTTCCCCCACACTCGTGGGAATCGTATGGAAGCTAAAAAATCCCCCCAACAACCGGCAGTCGCCGCAGCGAGCCAGGGTGGCTCACGTGCCTGTGAGGTGGAGTCGCTGGACTTGTCCAGCACGTCCGCCTCACCGGCACCGACGGAGCGGGCACAGAGTGCCGCTCGTAATAAAAAGATGGTGCTGGAGTCCGACTCGTCGGACGCCATGAGCGCCCAGAGCCCTGGCTCTGGGCGCGGAGGATCAGGGGCCGCGGAAAGGAAGAAGTTCTTCCTCAAGCGGCCCCATTCGTCGTCCTCAGACGACGAACCTGCCTCGGGCCGGAAGATCCCGACAAGTGTTCGGGGTAAAGGCCGAGGCAGGAACGGAGGCAGAGGGTGCACAGAGGAGGCCCCCACCCTGGAGGAGACCATAAAGGCCGCCGTCCGCACCCTGGCTTCAAATAAGCCGGGGAAGAGGGCCACTAAGGACCGGGCCGCGGGCGCGGCCACGGCCTCAATTATGGCGGCAGTGGCGGCGGCTAGCCTCGGCCAGGCTCCGCCCGCATCGATGGCGACGGACGAAATGTCCCAAATGCGGGCAGAGGTCACCCGCTTGACGGCCGCGATGGAGGTTCTCCAGAAGGAGAACCTCCAACTAAAGACGGAATTGGCCGGCCTGCAGAAGGCAGGCCGCCGGGAGGCGCCACCGGGGGATGCAAAGGAAAAAGGTCAGCCCGCATCGGGGGAGAACTCAGTTCTCACCCTGGTGCGGCAGGAGCTGGCCGCCTTCCAGCAGCGGTTCTCCGTACTGGAGAGCCGCGTGCTGCGACCCCCGCTGGCAACTTCGTACGCGGCAGCGGCCGCGGCCAAACCTCCCCCGCCGGCGAAGCCGCCCCAGACGAGGTTGCCCCAAGCGAAGACGGCCCCGGTGCGGACGGCCCCGGCGGGGACGGCCCCTACGAAGGCGAAGACGGCCCCGGCCAAGCCTAGCCAGGCGAAACCGGGCCCGTCAAAGCCGACACCGACACCTGCGGGGCCGGCACAGGCGGCCAAAAAGGCGAAGGCGAAGGCCGGGAACCAGTTGTCCCAGCAGCCTCCTCCAAAGACTCCTCCGGCCGACGCTGATTGGCAAGTGGCTGGGGAGAAGAGGAGGGCTGATGGGGCAGCCAGGACCTCAAGGCGGAGGGAGAGGCGGCGGCGGCGCAAGGAGCGCGATGTCGCGGCACGATTGCGCGCCCCCAAGACCGCGGCTGTGGTCATAACACTGCAGCCGGAAGCGGTCAAGAGGGGCGTATCATACCGCGACGTGCTCGCGAAGGCGAAGGAGGCGGTGAACCTCACGGAGCTCGGCATCGTCGGCGGTCTCCGCTACCGGGTCACCGCAACGGGGGCTCGGATGCTGGAGGTCCCCGGCGCTGCCAGTGGCCCCACCGCTGACGCTCTGGCCGAACGGCTCAGAGCGTCCTTAAATGCGGAGGAGGCCCGAGTGTCCAGACCCACCAGGCGCGCAGACGTGCGCATACTGGGTCTGGACGACTCCGTGACGGTGGAGGACGTGGTGGCCGCCGTTGCCGGGACTGGGGGGTGCCCTCCGGACCAAGTGAGGGCGGGCGCCCTGCGTCCTGACTACGCGGGGCTGCAGACCATCACGGTCAGCTGCCCCGTGTCGGCGGCCAAAAAGCTGCAGGAGGGCCGAAGGCTTCTGGTTGGGTGGGTTTCGGCGCAGGTCAAACTGCTGGAGCCCAGGCCCCTGAGGTGCTTCCGCTGCCAAGTGGGTAACCACGCGGCATGCATGTGCACCTCGGAGGTCGACCGCAGCGACAACTGTTTCCGCTGCGGTCAGCCCGGACACAAGGCCGGCTCGTGTACGGCCCCGCCGCACTGCTTCGCATGTGCGGCGGCTGGCAAGCCGGCCGATCACCGGGCAGGGGGCAAGTCCTGCGCCCCGCCCGCTAAAACCAGGAGCAGAGGTAGGCCCTCTGCTACCGCCGTTCCCGCTGCCGCAGCTCCTGCTGCCGCCGCCGCCGCCACTGCCGCCGCCGCCGCTGCCGCCGTGGCCGCACCCTCGCCGAGGGCCCTGGAGGAGGCTGCAATGGACTCCGATTAATGGCTCCATTGCGCTTCCTCCAGGCGAACATCAACCACTGCGCCGCTGCTCAGGATCTCCTGCTCCAGAGCATGGCGCAGTGGTTGATAAATGTCGCCGTGGTCGCCGAGCCGTACTTTGTCCCGCCCAGGAATGACTGGGTGGCGGACCTGAACGGCTCGGTGACCCTCATCTCGTCGGCCGCCGCCGGTACCCCGCCCCTCGATCGCGTCGAGAGAGGGCGTGGGATCGTCGCAGCACGGTTCGGGGAGATCGCCGTGATAGGCGTTTATTTCTCCCCGAACCGAACTCTCGCCGAGTTCCAGGACTCCCTATCGGAGCTGGGAGACGTCGTCGTCGCTTTCGGTTCCCTCCCCGCGCTCGTCCTCGGGGACTTCAACGCCAAGAATGTGGCTTGGGGTTCCCGGGTTACGGACTACACGCGGGGCAGGATGCTCGAGCACTGGGCCCTGGCGCATGGCCTAGTCGTCGAGAACCGGGGTTCCGTCCCCACGTGCGTGCGGTGGACGGGCGATTCGGTGGTGGACATCACGTTCGCCACCTCTGGCCTGTCGCCGCGAGTCACAGACTGGCGCGTTGTAGAGGAGGTGGAGACCTATTCCGACCACCGGTATATCCGGTTCGACGTCTCCGCCCAGACCTCAGACGCGCCGGTCCGACGGAACCCAAGTGGTCCGCGATGGGCGCTGAAGCAGCTGGACCGGGAGCTATTCATGGAAGCCTCGATCGTGCAGGCCTGGGTGTCACCACCGGACAGGCCTGCCGACATCAACGACGAGGCGGGGTGGTTCCAGGAGGCCATGTCGGAGATCTGCGACGTGGCCATGCCCCGGGTCCGGCTAGGACGCGCCCGGCGTCAGTTGTACTGGTGGTCGCGCGAGCTAACAGCGCTGCGCGAGGCGTGCGTTGCCGCGCGACGCCGGTACACCAGGTTCCGCAGGCGCCGCACCCGACCTCCGGATGCGGTGGCTGTAGAGACGGAGCTGCAGGATGGCTACAGGGCAGCGAAGACCGCCCTCCGCGACGAGATCTGGCGGGCCAAGGAATTGGCCCGTAAGGAGATGCTGGAGACTCTGGACGGGGACCCATGGGGCCGGCCCTATAAGTGGGTGAGAGAGAAGCTCCGCCCCTGGGCTCCCCCGTTGACGCAGAGTCTCCAGCCTCAGTTCGTGGAGGACGTGGTGAGCGCCCTGTTCCCCTCGCGGGAGGAGCACACTCCCCCGCCCATGGCTCCGTCTCCGGCGGTGCCTGACGCTGACGCAAACGCGGACCACAGCGACGACGACGTCTACGACGCTCCGGAGGTGACCGAGGTAGACCTGAGAGTGGCGGTACAACGGCTCAAAGCCAAAAATACCGCCCCAGGACCCGACGGCCTGCCAGGAAAAGCCTGGGTCCTGGCCTCGGGGACTCTCGGGCCTCGACTGGGGGGGCTCTTTAGCGCGTGCCTGGAGAGGGGCCAGTTCCCGCTTCGTTGGAAGACGGGGAAACTGGTCCTGATCCAGAAGCCCGGGCGCCCTGCGGACTCTCCGTCCGCATTCCGGCCCATCGTGCTGCTCGACGAGGTGGGCAAGCTCTTTGAAAGAGTAATTGCAAACCGCCTCGTCGGGCACCTGAATCGGGTGGGCCCGGACCTTGCGGAGAGCCAGTTTGGCTTCCGCAGGGGGCGCTCGACGGTGGATGCCGTCACGCGCGTGAGAGCCCTCACGACGGGGGATGCGGTTTCCCGGGGCAGGGTCGTCTTGGGGGTGTCTTTAGACATCTCCAATGCCTTCAACACCCTGCCCTGGAGTTGCATCAGGGAAGCACTCCGGTATCACCGGGTGCCGACCTACCTCCGTCGTATAGTCGAGGACTACCTGACGGACAGAGCCGTCATCTACCCCGGTCACCGGGGAGAATGGAACCGGCGAGAGATGTCGTGCGGTGTTCCACAGGGATCGGTCTTGGGGCCGCTCCTGTGGAACATCGGTTACGACTGGGTGCTGCGCGGCGACCTCCCTGACGGCGTCGGCGTAATTTGTTACGCCGACGACACGCTCGTCCTGGCGAAGGGAGAGTCGCACCAGGCGGCGGCCGACGTGGCGACGCAGGCGGTAGCGACAGTCGCTAGTAGGATCCGGCAGTTGGGACTCGACGTGGCGCTGCACAAAACAGAGGCCATGTGTTTTCATGGCCGTCTGAACGCGCCACGTTCAGAGTCCCACATTACGGTGGAGGGGGTTCGCATCGGCGTCGGGAGGACGATGAAGTACCTGGGACTCGTCCTCGACAGCCGGTGGAACTTCAGGGAGCATTTCCTGCATTTGGCCCCAAGGCTGAACCGGGCAGCAGCCGCTCTCAAGCGGCTCCTGCCCAATCTCGGCGGGCCAAATGCCTCCTGCCGGAGGCTGTACGCCGGTGTCGTGCGGTCCATGGCCCTCTACGGGGCCCCCGTGTGGGCCCTAAGCATCCGGACGCGACCAGTCAAGCTGGTCGCATGCCAGAGGGTCATGGCTATCCGGATGATCCGGGGATACCGCACGATCGCCGGCGAATCAGCCAACCTCCTAGCAGGATTGCTGCCCTGGGATCTGGAGGCGACTGCCCTCCAGCGCGTCTATGAATGGCGCGTGGAGGCGCAGCGTCGGGGCGAATCCCCGCTGCCTCGACAAGTCGAGGCGCGGCGGGAGGAGCTCCGGCGTGATCTCAGGGCAGTATGGAGGGAGCGACTGTCGCAACCGAGGTCCGGGCACGCCGCAATCGCGGCGGTAAGACCCCTCTTTGAGGAGTGGCTGGATAGGCGTCACGGCGTCCTTACCTACCGCATGACGCAGGTCCTCACCGGACACGGAAGTTTCGGGAGGTTCCTGTGTCTGATAGGGAGGGAAGAAACGCCTGGGTGTCACCACTGCGAGGATCGTCCGGAGGACACGGTGGAGCATACGGTGCAGGACTGCCCCGCTTGGGCAGAGCACCGCCGTGTCCTCATGACGGCGATAGGCGGAGACCTCTCGCGCCCGGCATTGGTCGAGGCCATGCTGCGGGGCGAGACGGAGTGGGAAGCGGTCGCCTCCTTCTGCGAAGCAGTCATGCTCGTGAAGGAGGAGGCGGGCCGCCTGAGGGAGAGGACAGCGTCCTCCCTCCACCCCAGCCGCAGTGGTAGACGCCCACGGCGTCGGACGTCGCAGGACGATCTCCGGCCACCGTAGGCGCGGGCATGCGGGCAGCGAGTAATGGGCGACTCGCTGTCCGACCATGGACCATGCCCGGGTCGACGGCGCGTTGTGTTCCACGCGCGCCTCAAAGAGTGTCAGCATAGTGACGGGGCCTGTAGAGGGCCAAAGCCTGCTGGGGTCGCGGGACCAAGGGATTACCGTGACCCCAGTACGTAAAGGGCTAGTGAAGGACACCGTGGATTTTAGTCAGTACAAGTCTGACAGTCCCTCCCGCCCTGCCCTGGGTGGGAGGACTCATTTGATGATTTTACCACGATAAAAAAAAAAAAAAAAAAAAAAAAAAAAAAAAAAAGCTACCAGTTCCATTATATAATCCCCAAAAATGATACCTAGATGATTATTAACATTTACGGGAAAGGATTTTTTTCCAAGGGGGAGAAATAATGAGAGACACGCAGACAAAACATAATTCAAAATTATGTTTTGTCATTTATTCGAATTAGAAATGAGTTTGACAGCGGAAGGGTTTCGGTTATAATAGACAACCTATATGATGACAATAAAAATTTAACTCTTTTCACCATTATTCATTGTCCTGTTACAAAAAGTTTTTATTTTATTTCTACTGAATTCCTTTCATGCAAAAGCGTAAAGCGAATCCTACCTATTTGAAAATAACTCCACTGAAGGTTATTCTTTTGGTAATGATCAGCTCAAAATAGAATGGCCGGTCAATTTTAAAATATTTTACTATCTTTTTCGGGCCATTTGAGTAAGAATCATTCAAAATGAAGGCTGAAATATTACAAATAAAAAAGTGATTATTAGACAATACTTCTAGCAAATTATTTCTTATCTTGCAGCTTGAGGTCTTCTGGAAAAATGAAAATTTCTCAAACAAAATCATAGCTAAGCATTTGAAAAATGTTTAAAATTCATTCCATTTAAATAATAATCCTCATTCCATTCTTCTACACGTCTTTCTTGGAATAAGGTGTGAAAAAAGGAATAAGATGTGTATAGCACAAAATCGATAACCGAATTAGAAATGCACCGTGACATGCACATACATGAAATAATAAATTCGGTTAATCTGGAGATATCCCAAATGATTACCTACTCAAAATTAGTATTTTATATCTTTTTTGACCGTTATCCTTTGCCTTGTTTCAAAACGTCTTCTACTAGATTTCAATGAGAAGCGTTAAGAGCGAATCTGATACCTATTTGTAAACGACTCCGTTGAATGCGGTTTTTTTGGCAATGATCAGTGCAAAATAGAATGGCCGATTACTTTTAAATATTCTTTTCCTCCTGAACATACTTCCAAGGTTAGGAATGTGCGCTGAAATTTTACAAATAAAATAAAACAATTAACAGTAATTATTACTTAACACATGGGACGTTATAAAGATATTTATAAAAAAGCATTGTCCCCAAACCAGGAATTCTTTCTGTATGGTGGTTGTGTTCACAAAAATTAAAACTCACATACACAAACATCCAGACCCGGAACAACTACTTACAGATCATTATACAGGGTGTCCCAAAACTCAACGTCAAGCCGAAACGGGGTGACAGGATTGATCATAACCATCACGAGAAAAATCTGAAAAAAAATCTATCCCATGCAGTTTGAAAATTATGGGCATTTTAAGAAAAACCTAGAAATTTGATCAAACTGTACCATTTTTCGGTTATTGTGGTTATTCTTTTTTATTTTTGTTCATTTGAACTTTGGAAACGTAATCCTAAATAACATTTCTAGAATCTCAATAAAAAATAATGACACAATTGCCTCAAGTTTCCGAGAATTGAGACTATTTGTAAAACTACGAATTTAAAATTTTCAAGATTCGTCGACTTTGACAGGCCCTCCTATAAAAAAAATGTACTAGAGTGCCTTGGCAAGTGGCATTAAAAGTTGGCGCATTTAATCAGAATTCTAAAATGGTACAATACTTGTTAGTTCCATACAATAGAAAAGAGTAAAAAAATTAAAACCTCAAGTATCCCGATTTTTGCTATCACATTTTACTCAGTTAAAATGTTTTTAATTCGCACAAGCTCTAGGTAGGTTCTTAATTTTAAGACAAAATTATGAGAGAGATGGATAATGGGTATGTTTGCCATGAGTGAGCGAGACAGATAGTGACGCCACTTTTATCAAAGTGAAAAAAAGTTAGTAAAATTTGTAAAATAATTAGGTTTGTTGGAATAAAAGTCAGATGGAGAAATAACATTTTTTATTACAATAAATGTTCAAATTGTTTACCATCAGCCTCAATACAAGCCCTACATCTTCTTAAAAAAGATCTACTTATAAGTCGGGCATATCTTCGAGAGTTGATCGCCTCAGCTGCTTGAGAAATGCGTTCACGCAGGTCGGCTACGTTCTCAATGGGCTTTGAGTAAACTTTTTCTTTGAGAACTCCCCAATAGAAAAAATCCAGGGGATTTAAATCTGGTGAACGGGCGGGCCACGAGATAGTGCCTGAACGTCCAATCCACCTTCCCGGATATTCCTGGTCAAGGAAATCTCTTACTTGCACTGCGAAATGCGCTGGGCAGCCATCTTGTTGAAACCACATGTCGCGAAGATCTGCTAGTGGTACGTCCTCTAACAGGGTTGGTAAATCTTCTCTTAAAAAATGTAGGTAATTAGTTCCATTCAAGTTCTCAGGCAGTTCAATAGGCCCAATAATTTTACCGTTTAAAATTCCGGTCCACAGGTTTACTTTAAAACGATACTGGGATCTATCTTCTCGCATTAAATGTGGATTCTCCACATGCCACTCGTGATAATTGTGCAAGTTCATGTAACCATCTTTTTTAAATGTCGATTCATCGGACCAGAGAATTTTTTGGATGAATTGGGGATTCTCATTATGCCTCTGTAGCATTGTTCTACAAAAAGAAATCCTTTCCTGATAATCTCGAGGTAGAAGACTTTGAACTCGTTGTACGTGAAACGGATGCATTTCGTTTCTTTGTAAAATACGATGAGCAGTGCTTTTGGGTATTCCCGTTCTTTCTTCAATTCCACGTACGGAAATACTTCGGTCACCTGCGACCTCTTGCAATACTTCTTCCTGGAAAGGAAACACAGGTCTACCTCCAGCCTGTATTTGATTCGGGAAATGGCCGCCCTCTGTGAGTGAACGGTGCACATTAACAAACACTCGGTGATCCGGGTAGCGCTCTAAATTTGGATATCTTTCACGATAAAGTCTAGCGGCGGCACTTGCGTTGCATCTGCATTCCCCATAAATGAGGTGCATGTTCGCATATTCTTGTGAAGTGTAGCGCGTAGGCATGGTAGATAAAAAGGATGCCAACACAAAAGTCCAGAGAGAAGCCAAAGTTGCCGGTATGTTATCAACAAGTCCAATTTACAAAGATTCAAGTCCAAAAAGAGAAGCCAAAGTTGTCAGTACTAAATCAACACAAGCGAATACGAACGTGCGCAGTAGACGAATGAGCGAAACGTACTAACTGGTTGGTGTCGGACTGGTAGCGTAGCCATTTGCTTGGCTGAAACTAGTGCGAATGAAACAGATAGATGCCATAGCATCTATCTGTTTCATTCGCACTCGTTTAAACGACGCATCTCCGTCTCAATGCGTGGCGTCACTATCTGTCTCGCTCACTCATGGCAAACATACCCATTATCCATCTCTCTCATAATTTTGTCTTAAAATTAAGAACCTACCTAGAGCTTGTGCGAATTAAAAACATTTTAACTGAGTAAAATGTGATAGCAAAAATCGGGTTACTTGAGGTTTTAATTTTTTTACTCTTTCCTATTGTATGGAACTAACAAGTATTGTACCATTTTAGAATTCAGATTAAATGCGCCAACTTTTAATGCCACTTGCCAAGGCACTCTAGTACATTTTTTTTATAGGAGGGCCTGTCAAAGTCGACGAATCTTGAAAATTTTAAATTCGTAGTTTTACAAATAGTCTCAATTCTCGGAAACTTGAGGCAATTGTGTCATTATTTTTTATTGAGATTCTAGAAATGTTATTTAGGATTACGTTTCCAAAGTTCAAATGAACAAAAATAAAAAAGAATAACCACAATAACCGAAAAATGGTACAGTTTGATCAAATTTCTAGGTTTTTCTTAAAATGCCCATAATTTTCAAACTGCATGGGATAGATTTTTTTTCAGATTTTTCTCGTGATGGTTATGATCAATCCTGTCACCCCGTTTCGGCTTGACGTTGAGTTTTGGGACACCCTGTATGTAAATATTTGATCCGGGTGCTGCGCGGCATTAATTCTCTCTCTCTTGCCTTGCTTGCCATCAACTCATTACCCGAAGATATTACTCACTGATAATATAGCTTTATTTAGGTCCAGCAGTTTTAGAGATTGTTCGTTAGAAACAAAAATACAAATGTCTCTTGATAATGATAGCAGACATAGGATTATGTATCCAGTCCGCGGAAATGACAATTATTAAGTCAAACTTATGTTTAAACTTAAAAATCCATGTTGGTATGACAAGAATAACACTTTTGATGGGATTGTCGCTGTCCCTAAACGATGCAATCAAATGCATGATAAATATACTACATAGTATCCCTGTTGATGCAAACGACTCATTTCATTCATCTTTTTGAGTTGTTCCATGTAACTTCTCCCTCGTCATCCATATACTTTTACATTCAATATCTTTCAATCACATGCGTTTCATTCCTTCTCATCACATGTCCGTACCAAGATTCCTTCCCAATTCATTGCACATCACAATCAAAAACACATTGCAATGTAGTTTAAGAAAAAATATGTACAAATATACCTATTGTAAAACCAAATCTGCAACCAAGGATCGCGAAATAAATGCTGATGATATAATTAAGAGATATTTTCATACAATTTTGAAATAAAATGCAGATAAGACCATGCAAAATAAAATACGAATAATACCTAAGAGTAAAGTACGCCGCTGAATAGTGTTACAGAATCAGTTTTTAAGACATAAAAGAAAGGCCTATCAACCCGGAAGGGAGTGTTGAAAACGACTCTAGCCGACCGAGTACCGACGACTTCAGCTGTAATATAATTAACATCTTAACACAATTTGATCTTTGGTATTAGAATCAGAATATATTTTTCCCATTTTTATTTGGATTATATCATTCGGAATAAATAATTTTAACTTAAGATAATAATCTTTTATCTGTTTGGATGTGGAAAATAATCAGCTGCATCGTTCCACTGCTGAGACAAAGGTGTCTACTCAATTAAAGAGAGAATGGGCCGTAATTTAAGACGGGCCCATTTTGTTGTAATGGTAGATCGTATGTCTTCGTATAATTCGTTCTAAGGACATGACCAGTTTACTTCACCGTTGTAGTAGGAATTGTTTTTCTTTTGCTAAATCAATTGTCATATGATTTTATGCTTACCGTTAGCAGCAGCTGCTTCTGCACCTTCTTCATTAACGTCGATAAAAGCTTTTTGGATGGCGGCACTTATATACAAGTCTGACTCTCCCTTTATCAAATTGTCTAAACGGGCTTCACCACCTGTGAATAACTTGACGATCTTCATCTGAAATAAATTGTTATATTGAATGCATGCTTGCATTTTTTTCTGTCCAAACTCATTGGTAATGGGTGTATGGCTAACTTGGGTATGTTTCAAAAGTTTGCTAGCGACTTGCCTATTTTTGTACGAATAACTGGCATACTGTTTTACAAGCTACTGAATTGTGTGTTTCTAGTATGAAATCCCCAGTACTTACCTTCTTGAGAACATCTCCAAGGTCAGTAGTAGTTTCAATCTTAAACTTGGGCATATCAACGATAACTTCGTTGAAGTACATATTTTCAGAGGCCTTTTTAAGAGCTGATGGATCCTTTAGTTTCTCAACAAGAGCATTGATGCCGTCGACTTGATTGGGAAGTACAATTACAAGTGATGATTGGTCTCCTTCGTAGGGCAATTCCAAAAGCTGCAATGAAAGTAGTAGTGTAGTGTTTACAAGAATTTATTAGTGCCACGAAAATAAATCCACAGGTTCGCATGTAGATTATTTCTGTTGAATTAATGATATTTTTTATTTGTACGATAGATAGGTATAGATAAAGCTAGCGTATAGGGTAACCTGTAAGTTCTTATGATATATTGGGTTTCACTATTGAATTTTTTGAATTTCAGCCATACAAATATTAGATTTTAGATCTTGGTTATACTTAATAATAGAGCATGCAGTACACATTTATATAATTTGCAATAACATAAAAAAATATAATTTCGTGAATTGAATTTCGATTACAATACAATATAATCAAAATGGAATACAATTCTCTTCAATTATAAATAGTGGTCAATAAAAACGATGTTGTGTCAATAAAAAAATTCAAATACCGAACCTAATGTCATATTGTATATGTAGCAGTTAAGTTTTACAATGTGTACTCAAAATATTAATTGATGGAATAAAATGATATCAAATAATATAATAATTAAAATTTTATCGTTCGTCATCATTATCATCAGTCAATATTATCACACATACTCTAGATTCTGCGCGACTATCATTCTCATGTATCCTTTTTTCCGTTTATATATCAATGCTTCTAGTACAATCATTTCATACTTTTGTTTTTTGCATGTTTAATGTTTTTTTAATTTACCTTAGCATCGAGTTCCTTGCTTTCAGCATATTTGTAGTCGCCACTTCTGTGCATGAATGGTTTCTTCACAGGTTTATCTTTGCTCACATAGAAATCTTGGTCTGTGGTTAACGAGGCGTCGAACTGGTTCTTCCATTTACCCTGAATATGATAAATGTATGTTTTAAATAAGATTTTTGAAGAAAGAAAAATTCAGCAGCGAGTGGGACTCGATCCCGCGTTTTCTGGATAAGTACTCCAGACGCCTTACCAATTAGGCCATCGCAACACACTCGTTTGAAGCTGAATCTTTCATTCCCTTGTTTTTGAACGTTTTACACGTTTTTTTTCCTCAAAAATCAATTAATTTTTCTTTCCTTGCAAAATCTTTAAGAAAACGCGATTCAGGCGTTATTGCGTATAAATATATAAAATTGTGTTTTAAATAATACTGTAATTAAGCCGAGGTTGTCTACATTTTAGGCCGATTCAGTATTGCTAGCCACATTAAGGAAAAGGTTATTATTTAAATCTTTAAGATGCAATTAATCTAGGATGGATGATATTACACACTAGTTTAAGAGCTGTTATGATTAACTTTTTCATGTATTTTTTATTTAAATTCAGTTTACGATTTATCCGTTATTAAACTGTCATGGATTTTTTTTTTTTTTACAACTTAAAGTATTACCATTCGTGAAGGTAAAATGAGTCCATATTTGTGTTTCATTAATAAAATAATTCGAGTAAACAAACCTTGAAATAAATAGCGTTGACGAGGACTGCAGCAGTACTCGCGTCAAGTACGTCTTTTGATACTAAATCTTTGATCTTGTGATTGGTGTTATCTTCAACCTGTAGATTAAAAATAAAATCATCGTATTTAGAAATTTTGGACCGTTAATTTGTTAGGTCAATTTTGAGGATCAGGTGGCCTATGGTAGGCCAGAGTATTTCCAGTGACGGAACGAGGTGGCACTAGACGATTTGTAACGCTCTGTCTCTTTCCCACACTGGAACTATTCTGGCTTTAAGGCGTCATGGTAGGCCATCTGTATTACTGATGAAGATCAAGAAACCTGAAAACCTGAGAAACCCTAAGAAAACTTCTATCTTTATTAAAGTTGTAAAATGGAAAGACTGTGAAGCTGGCCTCGCATAGTACAGGTTTTTCGTAAAATGAGACGGTTCATCTTATATTGGATATTTAGTCTTGTGTATTATAGATGTATGAAGGTCATCAACATATAAAGGTTATGGATGAGCATCAAGGCAGGCTAGCCAGCAAGCTTATAAACCGATAAAGATAAATTTACTGATGAAAATAAAACTTACTACATGTGAAATAATTATTTGTTATGCAAGGCTGCAAAGTTGTTTTTTGGTGCGAGTACTTGAATTGAAATCTGAGCGAGCGAAGGATTCGTAAGATTGAAGCGCGAGCAAAGCGAGCGTTTCATATATAGAATCCTGAACGTAGCGAAGTTTTCAAAGGTACAAGACACAGAATAACTTTGCACACACAACTTTTCACCTCACTACAGGGAGGAAATGCAGTGGGGCCAGCTCGTCTGTCAGTGTAGAAAATAATTGAATACAAGACGTGTTCGAATTTTGATAACACTTTGTGCTCTAGAGCGCAAAATCGAGTTTTGCGCTCAGATTTTGGATGAGAAATAGAATCTTTCCGAGCGTGTGAGGTGAAAAAGATATTCTTACTGATTTAGTGAAGCTCTCTAATGTTCTATATTTCTCTCACTGTAGATAGAATCATGTTATTGTATCTACAGTGAGAGAAATATTGGATAGAGAAGGAGAGGAGTCCAAACTGAAGACTGATGAATTGTGACGACTCATAAACGACTCATAAAAATCAATGATAGTATTTACCCATGCGTTTATTTCCTGTGCAGCCTCTGCATTCTTAGAGAAGTCAACGTTCTTGACGTCCGAGTTGAAGACATCTCTGGAGACGACAGCGTATTCGTCGTTCAGCACGGATCCTTCACGGATGTAGATTCTGTTAGCGAGACTAAGCTCGACACCCTTCACGGACCGCAGTTGTTTGGTCACGTCAGTGAACACTTCCTTTGTCTGTAAGACATATTCAGGGTCAATGAAACACATTATGGAATGGACTCAGGACACTGACAAACTGATATACGAACAACTATCGGGAAGAAGAGATTGATATCGCCTTACACCTTGTTCCTCATTACTTCTAGCCACGTCCGCAGTTTAAAGGTAAAGTACATTACTACATTTTGGTTAATTCTTTAATAATTTTTTGCATTCAGAATTCTTATGACAGGCCTGTTGGTCTAGTGGTTAGTGACCCTGACTGCTATGCCGGAGGTCGTGGGTTCGATTCCCACCCAGGACAAATGTTTGTGTGATCATTTGTTCTGTGTCTGGGTGTAATTTATCTATAATATGTATGTATTTAGAAATATATAAGTATGTTTATCAGTTGTCTAGTACCCATAACACAAGCTCTGCTTAGCTTGGGACCAGATGGCGTTGTGTGATAGTTGTGGAATATTTATTATTTATTTATTATTTTATATCAATATTTGCTGCCGATTTGAATAAAAATTTTGACAATGTATTTCCCCGTCAATCGTAAGGCGACCGGTAAAAAACTCTTACGGATCTATGTTTGCCATTTGTGTTTTTTTGCTTGAAGTGTGTTTCTTGTTTTACTTGAAGTGATTAAATATACTCGAATCCAACAGTTTTTTTTGTTCAAGTTGATACCTACCGATATATGATGCTAAGGAAGGAATTATATGCACTTACCACGTTGTCATTGGGTAGACCGATGGCTTTAAGGATTTCGTCATGAGATTCTCCTACTGAAGCCAGGGACAGCTGTGCCAATGGAGACAACACGGAGAATGCTGACAGCACAATGTTTTCTCCTGGATGTGCCTTCAATACCTCCTGAAAATTGAAGAAAAATTCAGTATTAGGTACACAGGTTACAGATAGGTAATTTCTGTTAAAGAGGTATGTCTTTGTATAAGCTTTATTCTAGATTTTTTGTAACGTTTAGATGAATGTTAGGGCGTTTAATAAAACTCGCCGCCCGATCAAGAATCAGGTCCGGGTCGATGTTACGTAATGTTCCATGAGTGCCTCAAGAAGCTGTCAGCAAACCGGAGCCCATAGGGCCAAACGACTTCCAGGGTACAAGATCGTCCGTAAAGATTACCGTGACCTTGGGGTACTACTATCTAAGCACGAAACCCGTAGTTTCGGGCGTTTCGTATTATTTATCACTGACGGACAGAAGATTCGTAGTGATACGAACTAAAAGTTGGTCCTGAACCCCGATGTGTTGTCAGAATATATGAATTCAAAACTAATAAAGAGTACGGTTCACTAAAAAGTTTCGGCCCATGCCAGTATTTTCGATGACCGACTAGGACAGTAAACCCTCTGGTATGTAAAGGACTATTGAAGGAAAAAGGGTGAATTTTCAGTCGGTAAAAGTCTAACAGTCCGTTCCGCTCAGAACGACACGAAAGGACTCATTTGATGATTTTACCACCACAAAAAAAGGGCGATTTATAAAATCTATGCTTGATTTATAGCAAAAAGTTTCTTATGTTTAAACAAAACTGCATAATGTGGGTTATTTAGAAAATAACACGACCTTTGTATAGCAACTCATAAATTGACTTGGGTTTAGGTACATAATTTATTAAATGGCGTTGCTTTTCAAATTGAAAAAAACATGTTCAATAAAGGAAAACATAAATCCGCATTGCTTGTTCAGTTGATTACGTCACGGTCTTTGTAAGTGTATGACGATGAATTCAAGGACTATTTCATGATCTTGATAAGATGATTGGCAACAATAGGTTCTGTTATAATTTTATGCAATAGGCATTTTCTGCATTTGCAATTTATTGATGCATAAAAGTTATTTAAGGTATTGAAACACAAAGCACGCATAGTTTTTGTTTTAGAAAATCAGTGAATATTGGCAAAGACAAAAACTCATCAAAATTCAGGATTGTGACCTCGTTACGTCAAAAATATTAAAAATCATACCTAGAACCTATTCCGAATCATAAAACCTTCGTATTGTAGCAGACACAATCGTCAGCAAAGAGTACACAAAAAAAAAAAATTGAATATGGGCACTTTAAATGTTGGGTAGAAAGCCCACCAGACACAACACCAGTCTGGTCGAAGGTACCCTCCTTTTGACAGGGCTATCTAGATACCCATGTGAAAAGGATAGTTCCTAGGAATTTTCCACTCTGTTCCTCATACCCCTAAAGTATCTTCGTAAATTTTGGCTTACATTTTATAATTTGATAAAAATAAAAAAGTGCTACTGGCTAATGTTGTGTCTCAAATTTAATATGTGGCTAAGGTCACTTTGAAATTGCTTGTTGTTTTTCTATTCACGACTTACCCCATGCTGTTAATATTTAGGGCCCCTTATTTTTAATTCTAGTTTCTTTGTAGCTTGCTCATTCTAATTCGTAGTTATGTAGTTTGTCAACCACATTATTTGTTTCGCGCCTTGATTATTCGGTCATTCAGTCAGTCGGCTAGTCACAATCGGCCTATATCTAAAAATAGTAACTGTTATCCAAACAAATGTAGGTAAAATTATAGGTTATAAGTTATCACGTAAAAGTTGCAAATTTTTGTTTATTTCATACTTACAGATAATTTGAAACGTGTTGGTGATTAAGTCAATGTAACATAGATAAAGTATGACATAACAATTTTATTGTAAATATATCGCGTGCGTGTATGTTAAGAAATACCTCCGTTATTGTTTTCTTTGCAAAACCAACTTATTCAACTTAGAACATGGGGTGACATTATAACTATCGTATATGTGATAAAACCCCTTAAAATAAATAAAGATACATAAAAAGCTTTGAACATTAAGTTCTGTGTGGTGCAACTGCAATCATTTTGATGACTTACCAACATTGTATTCTTTATTAAAAAATCAAACGGCCAATATTCTAACATTTTCCATTTGTGAATAGATACTTGATCTGTTAGCAATTATCTTGGAAATGAGATGCCTTAGAAGATTTGATATGATACAAAACTCGTTTGAATTCAAGCCGGGTATCGATTAATAGTGTTTTATGTGTGACCGCCATTTAGAAAATAAAACAACATGGTTGTAGTTGGGAAGGCCATGCTTCAAATAGACGGCAGCAAAGAACAAAGGTCAACAAAAAAAATCTGGAGAGCAGAATGATGTCACGAGATGTGTTGTGAGTTCGTAAAATAATGAGATAGGTACTTTAAAAAGTTTTAAGAGTTATAATTCGGGGGCAAAAATAGTAATTTTCGTTCTTTGCTGCCATAACTTTGTACGAGTATACGAGTATTCCAATCATCCCCACATTTGAGCTGATCGCACGGCTATCAGCGCCGATTTAAAATTCGTTGTATGAATTTGGAACATGCCATTCGAATATTACAGGAATGATGCTGATATACTCATGACAGTTATTGGGTTGTGGAGGTCCGATAGGCAGTCGCTCCAAGTAAAATACTGATATTCAGCTGCATCTGGTTCGCCAAGTCGCGAAAAGGCTAGGCAGATGATGATGCTGATATACTCATGACGCCATATAATGCAGCACGTGCGTGTCGTACGATAATGTGCGGCCACCTTTAGGCCTCTACCTCGAATTTTGCGGCGAGCGCGAATTTTAGACCGACCTACTGCCGCTGCCGCGCCTATTTCTAACCGACTTCAAAAAATGAGGTTTCTTAATTCGTCCGTATATTATGCTTTTTTGTTTGTTCGCGGATATTTTCGTCGTTTATGAACCGATTTTGAAGATTCTTTTTCTGTTGGAAAGAATATTTCAAAGATGGTCTAATGATAAGGAAATTAAGGTTTACTGATGGAAGACCAGAGAACTCGAGGGAGGAACTTTCAAAAATAATAGGGGCAATTAGTGCGTTTGTAAGTTTTTGTGTTTTTTATTAAATATTTTAAAGCATTACAATTTAATAAAGGTCTGAAGTAGATCTGATGATGGAGCTGAGAGACAGTTGAGGGTACTCCTCAACGATTCACAGCAGCTACCTTATGTTTGAGCTTGAATAATTTGTAGTGATAAGAACTTTGCACCCATATGGGTTATTGTTCGATGCAGTATAGGTACCTGCCATTTGATCCCATTAAAAGTTCATTTAGTTTGGTTCAGTGGTTTTGGGCAAATATGTATTTGATATGAATGTGGGTTGAATTTTTAAGCAAAAAGGGTAAAATAAAAAAGTAAAAAGAAAATTAAACCGACTTCAAAAACAACTACAAAAAAAGGGTAAAATAACCTAAAAAATAATTAACCCTTTTCTTTCGGAAGTCGTTGGTAAGCCACCGATTTCCTTACACCGACCTTACTTTGTAGGTTCTTTTAGGCAGGTTCAAGCATAAAATCTTGCAGAATAATTCGAGGTCTTACGCAAGCATTAACTTCACATTCTTATATTATAAGCTTACCTAATTACTTCAATAGAAATAAGATTATAATCGACTAGGTAAGTTGCTTTACTTACTTGGAACATGTTAGCAGTGAACACTTCATTGCTTGATTTGAGGAGGTCTGTACTTGATTCCTCCGACATTACTGATGCCGCAAGGGCCAATACTGAAAAATAAAAAAAAGTATGTCAAGAAAATAGTTGAATAACACATTTTTCGCCGTCATCTTGCCAAACCGTTTTTCTACTATGTTAAGGTTGGCTCCCAGTTTAACAGAGTGACTGATGATCAGATTTCTATAATCAAGTTTGTACTGCATATACGCTGAGCCTTGGAAAGACTGGTTGTCAGATATTCTACTGACTACCTGTAACGATTGCCAAAGATCTACAAATGATTGTCGGAATCGATAGCTTAATCTGTCTTATGAGGTATGGAGGAGACTCTGTATGTAATGAATGATCACCCATCCTGGCATTGATCTAAACAAACGCGACTTACTTATGAAGCGACCTGTGTTATTATTTAAGCCTTTGTCAAACAGACAGGCGAAAGCGAACCGATGAACGACGTCAAACAGAGCAAATACGCCTTCGCCACGTCTTCGCATCGGTTCGGTCACGCTATCGGATCGCTTTCGCTTTTCTATGTGACTGGATTCAAACAATTCCATACATTACAAATAAAAACGCCTCGCTTCGCATTCGCCACGCTTGTCTGTTTGACAAAGGCTTTAGTCTTGAACATTTTAGATGTTTCTTCCAGTATTATTAATGTTGTTGCACACGTACAGTCACGAGCGTGTAAATGTGCCTATTCATTTCACAAAATTCAAACGCAAATTTCTCGTGAAATACTGGTTTTTACTTGGCATGTGGGGCTTTCAAAATAGGAGATTCAGGAAAACGCAAAAAAAAACAAAAAAAAAAACGCTGCTCCACACTAGGAATTTCTCCTGTGTCGTGGGTGCGTTTACAAATATAGACACTCACATACACAAACACCTAAACTCGGAACAACTACTTAAAAGTAAAATGGAGGAGCACACCGCTTTTGAAATCTGCTCGTGATTGTAGCACAGCCTGCACAGCCATATTACATTGTAGGGAAAAAAGGTGTTACGTGTAAATAGTGTCGCTGCAGCTTTTTGCATTTTCTTTGAGGTACCGACAAAATGTGGATGTGGTTGTAGACATTCTTGCAATGTAGTAGTTTGCGTTGTCGTTGATGGGAACGCTGTGGTTACGACATGGCTGCGATGTGGTCAGTACCACTCACGCAGTCGTTAATAACAGCAAAATGAAAATGGTCCGTGTAAATTCTATTGATAAATCTCAATACAAAATATGGGCTTGCCCATGCCACGTGTTGTGGTTGTGGTACGTGTAACTCTACAGTATAAAGGCAGCAGCTGTATGTTTTTTTTTTTCGTGGTATAATCATTAAATAAGTCCTCCCACCCAGGGCAGGACGGGAGGAACTGTCAGACTTGTACTGACTAAAATCCACGGTGTCGTTCACTAGGCCTTTACGTACCGGGGTCACGGTAATTCGTAAGTCCCGCGACCACGAGCTATGATTTTCGGTAGTTTTTGAATTGAAAGTTATTTGTTTTTGTAAGAATGTCCATGGAGTTTGCCCGTTGTTCTCCTCGGAGATCTTTGTATTGAAAGGGATGCCCTCTAATCATCTAATCTTCAACTTTCAAACGAGTATGTTAATTGTCTGATTGAAAAATAAATTAGTTTGAGTTTTGTCTCTATATACCTATTTAATTAACCTATGAAGAACAAGATATATAGATAATAAAAAATATATAAAAAAAAAGAATTAAATTATGCATCGATTCTTCAAAATAATGTGCAAGTTTCCCTATAGATACAAAACACTGATGTCTGCTGTGAGTTTTTATACATGATCGCTAGAACTAGTTTGTTTAGCAAGATGTTGTTAATTATTTTTTGTTTTAGATGAACAGTATAGTAATAAACTACTAGTCTTGAATTTTATAACAAGATTCGTCTCAATGTTATACCGTTTTGAATGGAAATTTATAGTTAAGTAGCGGCCCCTCCCGGCTTCGCACGGGAATATAGCCTATGTTACTCAAGGTGAGTGTAGCTTTCTTAAGGTGCAAAATTTTTTGAAGTAGAAAAAAGTAGTTTTTGAGTTTATTCATTACAAACGTACAGACACACGAAAATACCAATCTTTCCTTTATGATATTACTGTACATAATTATACGTGAGGCTCCCAATAGTTCCCAAAAATTACATAACTAATAACATACACCAGTAGTGAGTAATAATAGTTTGAACTTGAAACAGTTAAGTAATAGCAGACTATTATTAAACTAAATTATAGGTATGTTAAAATATTATGTACAAGACACCGCATAACATAAACAATGAACCATAGGGAAAACCGGTTCTGAACTTGAACGTTTCTGCTAGTTGATGTGAGGGAATCCCATTCTATCTGTACTTGCCAAGAAATCAAGTTTCCCGATAATAACAAAATCGAATGGCGTCATTACGTTTTTATCTGCTTAACCAATTAACAAAATCATTAAGGTAAAAGTTCCTCGCAATAAGTACTTTTAAGATTGTTCAGTATCACATCGCAGGCATATCAAAAAACCGAGTAAAATTCTTGCTTCAAAGTGCAAAGGTTATGAATTATGTGATAACTTTTACGAAACAGTAGGTAATTATTTATTTATCATCAACGAAATATTATTATTTATTGAAACTAATTTGCTAAGCATGACGATTCGAGATATATGACAGCAATTTTAATACGCAGCAATTTTAAGTGACCTACCTACTTAAAAAAAATAACTTAATGGAGTAACTAAATTCATTAATTGATCACATAATTCAACGTGTTATGATTATTGTTATCTTTAGAGCGACATTACAATTAATTAAATGGTCTTGAAATATTATGATATTTGTTAAAGACTTACCGCATAAAAATAGCTTCATGACTGCGGTTGCGTCTCCCACGGACGCTTGATCAACACTAACCGGTTAACGATGCGATGCTCTTTTAAATAATACAAGTTGTTGACTGGTCACGATGTGGTCACTACCTACTGCCACCTAGCTAGATAAACAATACTTGTGTATCGGGTATTCATAAAATACGTCCGCAGTTCGCTGAATTTTATGAAAATAGAATGTTTGCATCCATCGATTAGTACTAAACAGCTTAAATACCAGTGAAACGTACTTAAAATTGGTGAAGAATCAGATGAGTATGAGGAAAAAATATCAATAAACAGGCGTTAAATCTTAGTAGCATGTTAAGGAAACTCCTAATTACTTGATTCTGCTTGTATCATGCATTAAACCTTATGTCAAGGTAGACGTGAATACCGTAAAGGAAATACAAAAATTGTAGACAGACTAATAATAATCCATTAGTATTGTATATGTAGCTGTCTGTTTGTTATGATTTTACAAGAAAAGCCCTGGAAAAGAATAGGATAGAAAAATATTGGCAGAAGCGGAAGGGACTGTCAGACTCACAGCAAATCCACCGTGCCTTTAATTGCCCTTTAAGTACCAGGATCACAGTGTTGCTATCGGCGCTATCTCAGCCGGCGGCGGCGTTTGACAGTTTCCTGACAGTTCTTTGACGCGCGCATGGAACACGAAGCGCCGTCGATCCGGGTATGGACCTTGATCGAACAGCGAGCTGCCTATTACTCGCCGTTCTTAAGCCCAGATTTTCAGAATCTTAGTAGATACGTTGGTATGATGACTGGTGTTATTTTTTATGTTTTTAGATCCAAAAATAAATCTCATTTTCATACAATTGTCTAAAATTATAGTCGTTTTACTTGAGTAGAGAGGTGCGTAGCTGGAGAGGAAACGTTGAGAGAATCCTCCAATCACATTTGCGGACCTTTGACGCTGACCTCTCATCTGCGCTTTGATAGAAACCTGGAGTTGTACGGGAGGCTGTTATGAACAAAACACATGTTGCTTTATAAAACGAAAAAGGAGGTAGGTGGATCGACAAATAGAACACATTTTTTTTTATTTTTTTTTTTTATACTTTCTCCACCAACAAAGCTGGCGCCTAGTTTCTTCAACCACATTCATACTAGTTCTCGCTTTTATGCCTCTCGTACTTTTATTCCTCATTCTATATCTTTCTTTCATCCTTCCGCTATCAGTCTTATGGGTGGGATTCCCATATATGCTAACTATTCTTCTACTTATTTATTTCTTTATTTATTTCATTAAGGGGGAAATAATCTTTAACGACAGTTTTGTTCTTTTTGTTTTTACATTTTCTTACTTATACAACGTTAATTATTATCTATGCTTATTTTTATTCTTACAATGTTCTACTTTCTAATAATCTTATCACTATTTTCTTAAACACTACTTACATTTCTTCTATTTTAATACACATTTTATCCCTATGATGTTAACATTTAAATATCTACATATATTTAATGAAACATAGTATTATTCTACGTTTTGTTTCTTTCTATGACCTGGTTGGCAATGTTTAAGCAGTAGTTAATTAGCTGTTCTCTATTTTTGCCTTTTAATAGTTCCCCTATGTTATCTCTACTTAATTGAACTTCTAGCCTTTGCTCCAGACTATACCGCTCCGCGAGGTGTACGGGGCAATCCAGGAGCAGGTGCGGGATG
This sequence comes from Agrotis puta, assembly GCA_943136025.2. Classification (NCBI taxonomy): domain Eukaryota; kingdom Metazoa; phylum Arthropoda; class Insecta; order Lepidoptera; family Noctuidae; genus Agrotis; species Agrotis puta. The sequence continues at coordinate 7,242,792 of OW964168.2, forward strand.
GTCTCACTCACTCCTGGATCGCAGATGCACGATGGGCTCTCTTTACACCTGAAACGGTGTAGGTATTCGGAGAACCCACCGTGCCCCGTCAGAACCTGCGTCAGTATACCCGTTGGCTGCACCTATTTCACAATACGGAAAGCTGCTTTGGCATCCGGAAGGAACATTTTCGTCACTGAGGCCGTCTCGCCAGACACGTATCTCCGATTCCATTCATCGAGTGATCCCATGCGGATCTGACTTCTGATGAATGAAATCGGACACCGGTCATAGTCCGGCTTCCTCCGTGACGACAATGCTGCCTCCTTTGCCAGCTCGTCCGCGCGCTCATTCCCCGGCAGATCCGCGTGTGCCTTGATCCAAAAAATAGAACACATTTATTTCAACACCACTGCCCTCAAACCGGTGAAGAAACATCGTGATGAAACTGGCATGTTTATCGAATAAAAGCAATTAATCTTGCTAAACGACAAAAGATTATTACTTTAATGAGTCTATCTTTAGAGATGATTTTACAAATTTATGTATATTTCTATTGAATCCCTGTGTAGATAACCGTTCACCCTCCTATCAAATCGGAGATTAAGTGCCGAAACAACTTCGTAAGTCAAGGTCTTCTATAAAGATTAGACAATCACATACACGTGGTACAAAATTACATAAATATGAGGAATAACGTTGCATATGGCTATGCGTTTTTGAGGCATCCTAGGTTTCCCAAATGCCATATTTTGTTAGTATTATAGGTATATTTAAGTTCTAGGTCGTCCCTATTATCATCAAATATGCATATTTTCAGACACCAGGCTAATACTAAAATAAACTCCTAATGGGTATACCAAATAATACAATGACCGGATATAGATTCCAATTCGGTCAAGTTGACCAAGTCATTTGACCATTGACCAAGGGCTTGACCAAGAACTTGACCAAAAAGGAAGTCCAAGAACAATTTTCTTCAATAATTTCTAAATAAATAAGTTATTGTTTTCTGTTATAACTCGCATGTCGTAAAAAATTTGGTTTTTCCATTTAACTATAGGAGTCATGTCCAAATATATTGCTGTAAAATCAATTTGTTACTATTTGTGTTTCCAATTATTTTCAACAATCGTGTGTATTATCAATAAGTACTTACCTACTTCATCATTGTAATGTGTATTTTTAATTAACTTATTGAAATAAGGAAGAAGATAGCAACATTTGTAATTATATTATGAGTAAATTACAATTGCTACGACTGAATTAAAATCTAATAAGCCCATTCATGTCACGATCTCACTTCAAATCACCGTGGGTTTTGGATAGATGCTTATCATTGAGATATTTCTAATCCGACCGTATCTATCTTGCCTAGTACCTACAAAAAGATGATCAGTTATTTGCAAAATGGTCAAAGTTTCCAAGTTTATCCACGTTGCGACGAATCACAACGCTCCAGGCAATTAAAGAGATCGGTACTAAAGAAAGTTGTAATCTTAGTAATAACTTAACTGGTTGTGTATTTATTTGGACTGTTGTAAGGATTATACTTGTTACTATGAGAAAATAAAATCATTTTATAAAAAAAAAGCAAGTGATAGCGAGTGGGAATAGCATACAGGACAATGAAAGAATGACGTGTCAAGCCAACACCAAGTAACATGAGACAATGGCAGGAAGATGAAAATGAAAACGTCAAGACAAGACATATTATTATGTGGTTACATTCTTATGTGCCATAAAGCTGTTTCAACAATTGTAAAATCGTAAGCTTTTCAAAATCATCATCGTCATCAGTCTATACATGTTCCCACTGTTGGAACACAGGCCTCCTCTCTGTGAGAACTGAGGAGTGGGCCATAATCCATCAAGCGGGCCCAGTGCGGGTGAGTAAATGTCACAAACTTCGAATGTTTGGTTCTAAGACAAGGCGGTTTCCACACGATGTTTTCCTTCAACATTTTGAGAGTAGTAAATAAATAAATAAATAAATATTCCACAACTATCACACAACGCCATCTAGTCCCAAGCTAAGCAGAGCGTGTGTTATGGGTACTAGACAACTGATAAACATACTTATATGTTTCTAAATAAAATAATTATAAATATAAAAATAAAAAAAATACACAAAGTTATGCGCCTGGCTGTGCTCGAACCCACGACCTACAGCTCGCAGGTAGGGGCCGATACCCCTGGGCCACCACTGCTCCAAAACGTAAATGTTTATTTTCAAAATGTATCTTCTCAAATCATAAAATGGGTTAGCATATGTCTCATATGGGGTACACTCGTTCCTAGTTGGTATTCAGAACATGTACCGCGTTTTAGCCTCATCTTTATAGTTCCAACGTGATGGGTCTCACGGTGTCATGACGTTTTGTTTAGAATTAATGTCTGATTCGTATTCAGATTTCTATGAAAACTATTCATAGGTTTCTCCAAGACTTTTATTTTTCCCTTTATTGAGTTAGCAATGCTTGTTACTAGCGTCATTAAATATTTTTATGACACTGAATGAGCTATTGAAAAATACTATGACAAGTATTTCGCGTAAATCCTAGTGATTACTGGTTAGTAATTTTAGATTCTCATCTCGGTAAAAATGAACGATAAATTAAACGAGCACTTTTCTTAAGATGTCGTTCAATATTTGCCGTAGATTGGTTCATTAGGTTTCAATTTCAACGAAAACAAATTGCACAATAGCCCCGAGCGTTCAGGTAAAAGTGAATTCTGCGAGCACATGTTTCACAGCATGTAAGTACGTTCTGATAGGATTTTAACGCAAGAAATCGGAAAAACAAGTGATGGGAAAGTGCTTACCGAGGTCTGAAATTGGAAACGCGTTCGTCAGAGTCCGGAAATTGTTGGTTCGTCGACGGCGACGGCTGTAGAGCTGTAGCTGACGGGTCACGTGAGCTCATTATCCTGTCACGTGGTGAGCTCCAATTGCCTCCCGCAAGATGTCTTGCCACGCTGCCTGTGTCGCTTTGTCGCTATGTTGCTTCTACAACGCAATTACATTAGGTATTATAGACGTGAAAGCCAAACATTGTTTCCGAAAAGGACTGAGAATGGAACAGGACTTTTCAAAGAAAAAATACTAGTTTCGTATGACTTTTAAATTATAAGATTTGTCGTTGACTGACTGTTTACCTTCACAATCTTAAGAGCTATGACGATAAAATATAACCAAATAAAGATAAAAAATGGCAGGTTTTACGACCTTAAAATGACTTACAAGTTTATGCTTTTTTGTGTGTTGGGAAATTTTGAAATGATTGTGATCTAACCCACCCTGTTTCTTCAATTGGGACTGCGGCGGTAACCGCGGTACCGCGGTAATACCTCCCGCAACCCTGGAGAATGTTATTTGCTATGGTTCATACATATGGTCATTACAATCACGTCGGTTGCGGGTTAACCAAGTTTCAATTTTCTCAGTCCCCATCTACTAGTATATTACAAAATACTTTTAAGATCGAGAGTCAATTTTAGAACTTCATCGAATTCTAATTAAGCGGCCGGCGGGTTTCAAAGTTCCCAAGAGTTAAATTCGGATTTTCAAATTAAGAGTGATTGCTCTTTCATTTGTGTCAGGTTATTATAACGACGAAGTAATAAATACGATTTTGTTTAACCAAATTTTAACTAATACATAATTAATGGTAACTAATGCATAATCAAATAGTTTAATCGTATAGTTCGGTACTGACCCTAAGGGCATGACAAGCATAGCTACGCTGACTCAGGATGGCCCCAAAACGGGCAGACGTTTTAGTCATCCTCATTATTTCATATAAAGTATATTATGAAACTTTTCATGGGACCAAATTCCATTTATTTAGTTTGGTTCAGCAGTTTTTATTTTATAAGCATTTTTAGCTTATTGTGTAAATGGGCGATGTTATTACCGGTGCTACGGATTACAAAATTGTAGTGCACATATAAGAAAATTATGTATTTGACAATAATTTGGGTTGAATATGCTGGTCTGCGTGTCGCGGGTTCGATTCCCGCACGGAACAAATATTTGTATGATCTACAAGTAGTTGTTTCGGGTCTGGGCGTTTGTGTATGTGAGTTTATATGTTTGTAAACGCACCCACGACACAGGAGAAAATCCTAGCGTGGGGCAACGTTTTTTAAAAAAAAAAAACTAAAAAGGACAAAATAAAAAGCTTTTTAAAAAAAAAATGTAACTGACTTCAAACTCAACAACAAAAAAAATTAAAATCTTGAATATTATTTCATATTTCGAATCACCCGGTCGAATCAGCTGATGTGTCATGCGTAAAAATGTTGTCGTGCAACACAAAAAACACTACGATTTCATAACTTGGTTATATATTAACATTAACAATTAAGTATGATGACTAATTTCAAACTTCTGGGAATATTCAATGCATGATAAAATATGTTCAGAAAACGCACTCCAGAGTGTTTTTGCTTCATCAATTTTGTAGGAGCTTAATATGAAACAAAATCTTACGAGATAAACCTTTCATATTCGTGTATAGCAAAATAATTAATAGGTACATAAGTATCTAAGTACCTTTGCGATAATAAAATATTACAAAGGGTCTCAGAAAGATCAAAGTGCGATTTTGTAAAAGGCTAATTGAAAGGGAACATCCCTTTGCGATTGATCTTAATTTGCCATTGCAATTTGATCTTAAGGAAATAAAGTAGTTAAACAGGATCTAAAAAATGTGTAATTAAAACCAAGAATCCAAACAATAGCTAAGACAATAGAGTGAAGACTTATAAACGATGTCGGTCTTGAGTTTCGACATGTCGATACTGATAGAACGTGTATTGATAGAATTAATAGCGTTTATTTGATATTAACGTCTTTAAAAGAAAATCATTTTAAAATGGAATAAGAATCGTTTATGTTTATTACTTTATAAATATAGAAATATGTTTAGTAATTAGCAAACAAGTAAGTTTATTTTAATTACATGGGTTAAAAATAAATGCCTTAAAAATGTTTGAAAAAGAAATACAAATTATAAGGCCATCGTAAAACCTTGTTTTATTTCAAAAATGGTTCAACATCGATTATTAAGTCGTCTTTAGTTAATTAACAGAGTTTGAAATTTAATTAAACCTTTTGTTTTATAAATAAGATTAGCCGAAGAAGTTTTGGCAGACTGACCTTTGGCAGGCACTTCGCCATCGCGCTTATGTACGAGTATCTACGTCAGAGAAAACTTAGACTTAGAAATATATATATTATGAAATTTCATTACCTACTAGGTTTTCTGTAAACATAAAATATCGCAAAAAAAATCTTATACCATTACTATTAAGGCTATGTATGTATACTACAGATATCAACTTCATAGAAAAACCCGTGTTGTCAATTCTTTTACATACGTTTACAAGAGTATGCAAACAGTAAAACATGTGTTTTGATCATTAAATAGAAGGATTATAACTTGTTCGACTGTGCTAACTTAGCAATAAAATGCAATTGACCTACACTAACTACCCAATTAGTTTTTCTCTACGTCTATTTATAAAGTAAAATAGACGTACATTTTGACAACACGATTAGCGCATTAGCTGAGCATTCGACTGCGGCACGGCGTTTCGCGGGTTCGATTCTCTCACGGGACAAATATTTGTATGACCTACAAGTAGTAGCTTCGGGTCTGGGTGTTTTTTTATGTCAGTATCTTTACGTACAGGAGCAATTCATAGTAGGGGACAACGTCTAAAAAAAAAATAACATTGACGCTTCTCAGGTTTTCTCGGGGTTTCTCGCTGTGAGTCTGTACGCTATATTAGACATGTCAAACTTCAATGAACATGGTAAATATCCCGTTAGTTCTATTGTCAATGCCTAACCTCGTTAACAACAGATTTCAGTTCTAAACAATCCATGAAAACAAGCAGAGTGGATAAATCTTGCACTAGACATCTTCGCTTGCCAGTCTCGCAAGTCGAAAACAGTAGTCACATATATCTAAGTCGCAATTAATCTATCACAGCGGATAGTGAGTGAGAACTGGCTGAATAGTTCTGTCGCTACCATCAGTTCAGAGTACTCAGTTGGGCAAACGCAGCGGGCAATAACATGGCTCCGTCACTTGCATGTGGCCTCGTAACTGTCATAGATTTAATATGGCAGAGAGTTGGAAATAGGTATTAAAGACGAGGAAAATATTGAATTTATCTTATTGGTCTTCCCAACGGGGTAGCGAGATTAATGAGCTACTGTGACCCCGGAACGGTAAAGGCTATTGAAGGACACCGTGGATTTTATTCAGTATAAGTCTGACAGTCCCTCCTTCCCTAACCTGGCTGAGAGGACTTATTCGATGATTTTACAACGGTAAAAAAAAACTGATGTTCACAATAACTTGGATTATTTACGTTTAAATTAAATGTACTTTATATGATTACTGATTTTGTTCTAACTTGTAAAATGTAAATGATAAACAGATGTGTGAAAACGACTTCACTATATTAAATAAATGAACTAAATCAATATAATTGTTTATAAAATTTCACTCATATTACGTTGTAAAACTAAGTTGATTATGGACTCAGAATTCCCTACATATTACATATTCAAAATTTAAGATGAGAATAATGTATTTACCTCCAGTGTAATAAAACTACGTACAAGTCCAGTCCCAGACAGTTTTCATAAGTTACGTGGATATACTGAAAATAAAAACAATAAAAGGTTACTAGGAATACTTAGGCGTCCTCACGACGGCGATAGGCGGAGACCTCTCGCGCCCGGCATTGGTCGAGGCCATGCTGCGGGGCGAGACGGAGTGGGAAGCGGTCGCCTCCTTCTGCGAAGCAGTCATGCTCGCGAAGGAGGAGGCGTGCCGCGTGAGGGAGAGAACAGTGTCCTCCCTCCGACCCACCCGCAGTGGTAGACGCCCACGGCGACGGACGTCGCCAGACGATCTCCGGCCACCGTAGACGCGGGCATGCGGGCAGCGAGTAATGGGCGACTCGCTGCCCGACCATGGACCATGCCCGGGTCGACGGCGCGTTGTGTTCCACGCGCGCCTCAAGGAGTGTCAGCAAACTGACGGGGCCTGTAGAGGGCCAGAGCCTGCCGGGGTCGCGGGTCTTACCCATCACCGTAACCCCGGTACGTAAAGGGCCCGTGAAGGACACCGTGGATTTTAGTCAGTACAAGTCTGACAGTCCCTCCCGCCCTGCCCTGGGTGGGAGGACTCATTTGATGATTTTACCACGAAAAAAAAAAAAAAAAGGAATACTTAGGCACTTATAATCATACATATTTTTTAAGAATGGAAGGTTTTTATTCAGAATCTGGATTATGACAAAACATTGGTCAGATATCAATGACTTGAAAATCAACTTTAATAGGCTGATATTGGTATTCCAGAAAAAAAAATTACGATACCGGTAAAGTATTAATGGGATAGTATAGCAACGTCTTTTAACTAACTTAACGATTTTACAATACTGAGAAATTTAGATCGATCAATCATTTATGTGCTTTAAAGATGCAATGGTGCTAATATAATAAGAGTAGGTAGTTCAAGCATGTTTAGCTAAGATACACGTATTGAAACTTGGTTGTATTGCATTCATTCAAGACGGTTAAACTAATCTCTGCTTCATAATTGCACATACTATCTGTATATTTTGTAGTCTTTGAACAAATAAATGTAACTAACAGGCACCGCGTTGACGGACCGGACAGACGACGTTGATATACAAGTTATCTGCAGTTTATTACTACTCCCATTTTGTTAATTATAATAACAATTTACCAAAAAACCACAGTAAAATTATAATCCAATCATGTCGATGACCACATAATGGCGATACACATACCTTGGCTCCTAATTCAAACTATGACTAAATTAAAACATTCACTTTCAATATTTTATAAATGAATAACTAATTAATCGATTTTATAATAATCGCAAACAAAAATATTATTGAAAATATTTGAAAAAAGAATTCCATTTCGTTTTTTTCTTTTTTTTGACTCTCTGATTTCTTTTATTTTTTAGGTTGTTACTTCACAGGTAATAAACCTATTTCGTTAAACTCCATTAGGTTAATAGAAAAAAAACGGGAAATTTAAATCTGAAGAATGCGATCACAGACATTCTCAATAATTAATCTCAACCAAAGATCAACAGTTTCTGTTCAAAGAAGGCTTTAATAAACTAATTGGTACATTTGCATTGGTTCCTCGATATTCAAGTGGTGAGTACTGGGATGCACTTGCGGTACCACTCCAGTCCTAGCAACGTCGGGTTCAGTATAAACGAGATAGGACACGATCTAGTCGTCAAGTGACACTTGACATCTTCACAACGGAGCATTGTACTCCGTGTTTTCTTTTTAATTGTACGAACACGAATGCGATACGGTTACGTTTTGTGATGATGATGTTAAGTTTTATGCCTTTGATTCCTTTTTTTGGGTGGCTGGCTGGCGAGTTTTCTTTTGTTTGATATTGAAAGGTAAAAAAGTGGAGAGGATTTTTTTGTTTTCTTGTGCTGTTTTCCCGAATCAGGTAGGGGTGTCATCCGTCCGGGTTTCCCCGGATTTGTCCTAGTTTAGAGGGCATCCGGGGAGCGTCTGGGGGGGACTTCATTTGTAGTTCGGGTTTAAAAATTTAAGGGGAGGTTGCAGTACTTTTTAAGATTTTTTAGCGTCTTTCAATCTAATAAAATATGACATTATTAGTAAATAAAAATCATTATATAAAAATTCCACGCAGTTGCCACGGTGTGCATTTCGGCTCATGTCCAGGTCCGGACTCTAAAATCCGGGATTTTCACGTGTCTTGTCCTGGTTTCGAAATTTCAGAGATGGCAACCCTAGAATCGGGACATTTTAACCGTATAATTCTGGCCCCACCTTTAATAAGACAAACCTCTGGCATCGACCCCTAAACCATTTAAAAAAAAATATTCTTCGTGTTCTTTGTATAGTTTTGTTTCCAAAAGATCAAATATAGTGATTTGAATGATGCTAAAGGAGGTATTTAAAATTCGTACCTAGTTTGTTTTAGTCTTTAGTTTCTGTCCATCAAAAAAGACGCATACCTATGTGCACATATATGTGTTATTTATGCATTTATTGATAAAATATTATCAAAAACTTACAGCTGGCTGAGATCTCAATGCTAATAAGTACCTTTTTACCTTTTGGGATTGTAGTATCTATGTATAGTGTCGTCACTAGCACCAAGATTGCCTTTCCAAATCTTGATGAGACGGCGCGTCGCGCGCGGTCTGGCTTACTTCCGCCGCAAACCACACACACTGCTTAGATCATGGCATGAACCGTAGTATACAGAAACACAGTAATATGTATACTTAGTGCAATAATCATTAAACTTACTTTCTAAATGTTCTATTTATCACTGACGTAATTATTATTCAGTACGAATTAAAATGCAATTCTGATTTTAAAGACAAACGGGCTGTTTTGAAATTCGAACAACATCTTTGCTTAAAAAACATTAGCACGCATGAAACTGTTTCTAAGAGAGCTTGCAACATACGGTACCTTTCAAATAAACATTTAGAGAGATTAAAATAATTGCTTTTTTTTACAGTTATTCTCATTTTATTGCTACAAGTACTTCACACCTTACAAAAAGCACTGGAAAAGAATACAGTATCATTAACATTAACTGATCAAAACTTAAAAAGTATTAAAAACTCAATTTACTTAAAACTAAAAGAGAAATATTTAGCCAATTTCCATTAATCCAACATCGCGTGGAAGGCGGCCTTAATCCGTTGCAACAAGAGGGACAAAGAAGTAAACTAGATTAAAAGCGTACAAGAACGTGGTTACATGATTTACAAATTAAATAATGTAATGTTCAGTTGTAGTTCTTGAGAAATGATTTGGTTTAAACTTTTGCATGGCATTTGCAGTCACTATTTTAGTTTTTATTGTTTTATGTTGTAATGTGTAGAATAATAAAGTGTACTAATTACAAAAGCAACTGAATATGGGTCACATTTTTATGAGCCAGTGATTTAATATACTCAGATTTCCTAGTATAAGTATAGGCTAGTGCCATCAACCAAACATAAATCTGCACACCGGCCGGCTTGTTCGCTACTAATAAAGAAATAAATTTAAAAAAAGTTCAAAAGTATTTATTGGGCTTTAACTCCTATACTTTTTTATTCCAGAACTTGTAAAAGGTTCTTCAATAACTTCTTAATGAATCTTTGCACAAACATGAAGTTAGCGTGACAATATAATATAAACTAATAAAACAACAATTAAACTAAAACTAGAAAATAAAAAGCTTAAATACATCTTTTCATCGACTTGAAAACACATTTTTAAATGATTCTCACGATTTCTTAAACAATAAAAAGAAAAAGTTTTTTACTTTCCCCTTTTTTAGGAAAAAAATAATATCCTTTAAACAGGCTGTGTTTTCTTTACAAATGTAGTTACAAAGTTGTTAATTGAGTGAGACAGAAGTCATTTTCCTTGTCTTAACAGGGTTTAAAGACAAGGACAATCGCATAAAAAACATTGTCTTTTACACTCTTGACGTTGTCATGTGAATTTTTTCAAGAAATACATTATTGTTCGGGATTATTATTTTTTTAATTCTAATTAACCCAAAAAAAATCTTACACTAACTTTTTGTTCTTTTCCAAATCTATTTATAAATTAGGCTATTTTCGTTGTCTTTACATGTACAAAACATTGTCTGTATTATATTTTTGATGTCGTTATGTGTAGACAAGCGTTTATACCGGGCCGTGTACGCTATGTCACCTGTGGGCCCATATTACACGGTATTCTACTTTGCTACTGGTTAGTGTTATGTTCATGTTTATTATAAGAGCCCCAAGCCGATGATAGCAAATTTGTTTTATTCTTACTGGGTTCAAAAGTTAATAAAAGTATTTTGAATTCTAGGACTGACTTTCACTAACGCCTGCCGGAGTCGTGTGACGGAAAAAAGTGGAAAGTGGCTCTGGATCTCATGGGAAAGAACAGGGTGCACATGGGAAAGAACAACTGGATCTTATGGGAATTTTAGTCGGTGAGAGCCTGACATTCTCGCTCCACCCAGGACGCAAGACACTTTCCCAAAAAAATGTAGCTATTAAGACTGGGTCAGGTTCATGTGGAGCAATGGCGGTGCTGTCACGGCCGAAGAGCTAACTCATAATTTAAAACCCTTACAAGTGCATTATTAAGTGTAATTTATTTCATTCCTTTTAAATTTCTCTCTAAACGCTGAACCAGTGTCAGCTGGTTTGAATAAAATTCATCGTTTCCATTAAATATAATAAATATCATCCAGCCCAGAACAATGGTCTTGTTAGTGGTTAGGTCTCCGCGAATACTCAAGGCAAACCAAACAATAAAATCTGAGGAGTATAAAGATACCTATGCAATAAATAACTTATGGCCTTGGTAATCACCTTCTTATAAGTAAAAAAGCTTCCTTATTGAAATACAACAATGTCCAGTTATTGTTTAACACAGTAAAAAAAATGTAGTCATAATTCAATAAACTATTATAATGCTGGATCATTAGAACTCATAAGGAAATTGATGCGAAATATGCAATAGAGACGGCCGCTTTGACACACTTACTGTAAAAATGGAAACGCAAATCGTAAAACAACATTGTCATCATGAAAGATTAGACAGAAAGACAAATGGCAGTACCTACGGGCATAACACATTGTACACACGGTATTGTTCTCAAAGAGACGAGAATGTTCTTTTTTTCTGTTTGTATTTTTTTCTTTTTTTATCGTTCCATTTGCGCCAAGCTTGCCTTGTCTCTACATCCCACTGTTCCCTATGGGGTGTAATTAGGGTAGACCACACGACTAATTGAATAAAAACATTGCATAATTAACGAAGGGAGCAATGCCTCTGTCTCTGACGGTACACCTTAGGTTCAAAGGGTGTTCAAAACTTTGTCTTTCCTTTAACACCTCCAATTTAATAAATGACAGAGTGTTGTTTGCACAGTCAACGAAGTTTCTTGCGTCATCTTTTGAAGTTAGAAGTAAAATTACCTGCGTAAAAGCAAGTGTATTTTGACTCGCTTTCCATTTTCAAAATGTTAACGGTTTTCTGCTTGGACTGTCGCATATTTATTAAATGGAATTGTATTATAAAACATGTCATAAATTGTATGGTTATTTAATTACCTATATAGTTTGATGTCAGCTATTTACAGCTTTGCGATGAGCTAACAATAGATTATAAAACAATCCGCATAATAGTATATAACATGTTTCATGGAAACAAGTTAACAACAAGGTTGTTGCCATAAAACACCACCGAACCACAGTTTATGAAGTAATAAAATCCAGCGGCGTGGTTTAAAGTTCACGGCGGCGGTCGTAATGAATTAAAATACTTCGGGTACAGGTCGTTTACGGAAAGTTGATGTGCTTATACAAATGCCCTGCCCAAAACAGGACCCCCTGTAATCATACATTTAATGGTTTCCATAATGACCTCGTAAAGTAGTAACTGCCACAAGCCGTTTCATAAATACTGAACTTTGGCCTGAAACTTTTAATTTTTCTCACAAAGTTAGATTTATAACGCACTTATTTGACGCGTTACATGCATGAGTAAAGGGTTCTCGGGGTTAATTGAATCATCAAATATTATAACATACTAGCTTTCCCCCGTGGTTTCACCCGCTGCTGTTTGGCTCCTATTGGTTTTAGTGTGATGTTATATAGCCAATAATCTTCCTCAATAAATGGACTATCCAAAATATTTTTATTTTTCGATTCGAGTCAGTATTTCCTGAGACATGGTATGACGTCTTGGAGCGAGAGTCTTTCCGTTGAGGGAACGAGATGGCGCTAGACGCCTTGTATAGCTCTGTCGCTTTCCTTCAGCGGAACTACTCACGCTTTAAGACGTCATTGTAGGCCACCAGCGCGTTCAACCAAAAAAAAGAGCTCTACAGCTTTATATTATTATAGATTATAAACAGAGCCTCCACTCCGTTTAAGAGCCTAAACGGATAATAAATTTAAAATTTCCAAATAAATTTATGCTCTGAAGTGTTGTGTGTATTGTATTTACATTATAATATGTATAAGTTCATTCCATTATACAAGTTCACTACACTAAGATTTTTCATTCTGTTTGACATGTATCAATTGGAAACTATGAGTTGTTACCGTAGATTCATTTTAATATACATATATATTTTTTGAATAAATACGGTGTACACAGAATCAATCAAAGTATTCGTACCAAATTCCCTTTAAATTCGTTAAGTCGTTTTTTTTTAAAACAATTATTCATCTATCCAACCTCGCTAAAAATATAGTAGTAAGTATCATCAATGTAGGTTTATAATATTCTACCAGCTTTGAGGGTTAACCCTCAAAGCTGGTAGAATATTGTAAACCTAGAAGGAAAGTCTAGAAGGCAAAAAAAGGTTTATTTTTCAAAACACTGTAGAACTGAGTTTAACCCTTAAATAAATAATATTTTATCAAAAGTGTACTTTTTTATTGTAATTTAAGCTTTAAACGCGTTTTATACTACTGTTTCAGAATGACGCTAATTTTGAAACAGTTTAACCCGGAAACTGCAGTTTAATGACCTTGAATGTTTAAAATTACTATCCTCCTAACAACTCGCATTAGGCCTGTAAATCTATTTTGGGTCAGCAGTGTTACCCTTTCAACGGATATTAATAATTAAAGGGAGATAAAAAATACTTTTAACGGTTAAAAAAAGACAAACAATTACGGCACGGCAAACCGTGGTCCCCCCTTGCCCGTGTATCCAAAATCGGTGACAGTTTACACAATTCCTACATTATCACAGGCCAGTCTCTGCTATTTTGATTAATTCAATCCTGACAGAATCGTTACGATGCGACCCTTTAATCCATTTATCTTGTACAGTACCTTTTGTAGTCGTTTTCCCGTATTAAATCTATACTCCGATAAGATTTTTTAACATCAGCATCCGAAAACCTTTTTTGTTTAAAAAAAGAATATGTCAATTACACGAATTAAGAATACGTGACACGTAAGCGAAATGGGCTTTGAAACAATGGATTGATAAATGAGTTGTATTTGCGTCGGAAGCAGAATGATTTCCCTATTTTTGTTTATAACAAACCAAAATCAATGTATGAATTTATTTTAATGGCTATATGTTATAATACCCGTAAATGAAATGTTCATTAATTCATTAGCCCAACGTGGCTTGAGTGTGCAAAATTGAATGAGGTCATTACAAAAGAGTCTATGAACTATGCAGCAATGAAATTAAAATGTGACCACTCAGCAAAATTCAAGAGCGATCTCCTATTGCATTGTTTTTGAAGTGAAAACTTCTTTAGCGGCGTTGTGCACTTTTTTTGGAATGGGTAAAAAATGTTGTTAAACTCGCGTCAGGACACGTGACCTGATCGAAAATTCGTAAGACGGCTTATTTTTTATTAAAACTTAAAACCTCTTGTAGTAACAGTTTTCTGAGTCGCTTTTGAGTTTGGCTCAGTGTAAGATCCATTGCCTCTGGCTAGTAAATATAGTATGTACACAAACTAGTGCCGCACCAAGTTATATAAGATTATGAAGTCTCTATGACGCAGGTATTAAAACTGTTCACCGAAATAAAATCCACTCTTTTTACTTGAATTTTCCATTTCAGTCATCATTTTATAATAACTTACGTCGACTTTACTGGCAGAAATACATCCTAAAATAATTATTGAGAAGTTGGTTTAATCGGAGGAAAAATTAAATGATTTTTAATTTTAGGATTTTAATCTGTACAAAGCAAACCAAAAGCAGGATTAAAAATAAAATGGTAGGAATAACATTAGGATTAGATTCTTCTGAATGAAGAAATAAACTTAATAAGCACTACCTTTGTACTTTAGTATTAAATCTGTAATTCTATGTGCTTTAGTAATATTTACTGAGTGTCTACTACTACTTATGGTAGGTAAATAAATAAAACTACGCTGTCACGGTAGTGTAGTAGGGTAAACCTACACACAATTATTTAAACACACTACCTTAAACTCATGCCAGCTTAGTACTTTTGGTAAGCTTCTAACTGCCTGGTGTCATATGGGAACATTTTTCTCGTTTGTCGCCAGTGGGGACATACGGGATCTTTTCTCATTTGTCCCCGGTGGTGACAAAGCCAGTAGGGACAAATGGGAATGGACCTTCAGAAACGACTTGTCCGATTTTAACGGACATATATATAACGGACATTATTTTAATGGTCATAAAGTATTTCTCACTTCCCCAATCCCCTATTTTAAAAATAATAATGTTTGTGTCCAGTGAAGTGGGGGAGGGTCAGCTAGATATTTATACAAATTTAAAACTGCGTAATCAGCAAGCCATTTTTAAGCCCGTAATGTCCCCAAAACGAGGTTTAACAGTAGACACAACGTAAGCTATTCCATACACTGGGTACCCACATTCTGCATAAAATGGCTGCAAAGATTCTACTATAATACCATTTGTTCATTTCAGGTCTCTGAAAGGAAAATAAACAAGGAAAACTGGCTTGGTTTTGTAGCTTGTTAATTTATAGTCCTAAAGACGGTCCCGGTTTTCTTAGAAAAAGTGTTTTATGCGGAAAACATCTTCATGAATACGCGTTATTTGTGGCATTATTTTTCTTCATCTATAAGGATTACAATTTTTATTTGATGACAGTGTTCTTCGTTCGCACCCGCCACCGCGCCCGTTTCCGCTCCCGCCACTCCTAGTGCCCCGCCCGTTCATTATGGACACACTTTGTCTAAAAAAGAATATGCAAAAATGTACCTAATGATATCGAGTGCAGTGTTTACTATTCAATTATTCATGAAACAAATCTCTACATTTGAAAAGCATTTTGTCTCACTTCAAACTAATACATTGTAAAGGTACGTCTCCACGAGCCGACTTAGAATTAAGTAAATATTAAACGCTGAACCTTCAATCCTCGTCGGGCCTACATAAATTCAGCAAGGATAAGGCACAACTAATACAATAACTTCTCCTTTTACAGTTGGACGATCTTGGCGTGATTCTAACAGAAAGTTTCAGTATAAACGTTCTCGATTCATTGACTCAGAAATCTGTTTTCCGTTAGTGGACCACCCTTGTATTCACTGCTTTGTTTACTCTGATGTCGGAATGTTTTGACGATGTAGTAAATGGTGTTCTGGGTTCTGCTGTTATTAGATTATAAGCAATGATGTCAGCCGGAAATGTTGATGGTCAGAGATGGCCGCCACGCCTCTCATTATGCTCAGCTGAGTTGATTTTTGTTCGAACAAATTAAATATTTCTTGTTAAATGTTGCAGTAAATACGGAAAATTTGTTTACAAGAAAATTATTTGATATTTTCTTACTGGGTGTCGTTTGTTGTTCAACGGACTGTTTGTTGTTGCTCGCAGTCTATGGCACCACTAAACTTTTAAGGATGCCTTTATCATTGTGTTTTATTTCTTACTATTTCTTTCATCAAAGCTCATTTTACTCTGTTTTTAATATTAGCAAAATAATAGACTGTTTGTTTAACGCATAATTCAAAAATACTCTTCATTGTTTCTGTAGCTAACTTAAGTTGCACCGCACCTGAGTACCTTTCTCTTTCTTAGAAAGTCCTATAAAATGGCCATTTAATGGGGGATTACTTTGACGGACACAGCACGGAACACTTTTCATGCGAGGCTCGACTTGCCTAGATTTTCTTTAATCCTTTTAGACTGCCATCAATTCCCTTCATACCAAGTCTTTACATTAAGTGGATAGCTTTAAGTGAAACATTTTTATGGCCAGGCTAGTCGATTGTAATATAATTTGAAACGAAAGGGTTCTGAAAGAGTTTAAAGACAGTTTGAGAATGTTTTGCTTCGTATCTCGTTGATTACTTCGGAACTACCGATGGAACGGAGCAACTCTGGATATGAGAACACCACCAAGTTTACCTCGCTACATCGACTCCGCGGATGTAAGAGTAGTTCCCAAACTCCTTTCCACGTATGGCTTAACGCGATGAATACTATAAGCTGCATGAAATGTCAGCCATACAACTTGAAATTCTTAATGAAACTTTAATGTTCGCAAGAATAGTTTCACAGAACTATTGCCGATAAATTTATGATCAGGAATACGACTTGGAGCCCTTGTTTGCGGTCACGCAGAGTTGCCCGTGGGAAATTAGGGTCCGATTGATACGGATCGGGTCGGAATACAGTAGTGTACGCATTCTTTCGTACAACGTTAACTGTATTAAAATACGGTTGACCCGTTTCGGACCTCAGTTTCGGTATATTGACACAATCAAGTTGTCTATGAGTTTAGGTGCGAATCTGAGCTGATGGCAATTTAGGGTTGCGTCATAAAGACAATGTATGAGATTGGAACACGGTCACTGTTGCATGTTGAGTTGTGATGACTATGTATACAATAAATGTAGGTAACCTAGGTAGATGACAATGTTCTTGAACTATGTAGTTCTATGTACTTAAAGATTTTTTTAATGTTGTATTCCCTTTATAATAAATATTTTTAAATTTAAAATTCTATGTTGGTTTATTGTTGTTATGCATTTTAGCAGTTTGAGGAAGTAAATATGTTACTTCGAAATCGAAGCATATTTTCATACATAACATTATCCTGAAACCAAATCAGACAGCGAAAGAATTGAACTGTGCTTATCTTTATGAATATCTTACGGAACACTGAACCGTTATCTTTCGTGGAAAAGATAACTTTTTGTCTTGAATCTAAAACCAAGTGAATCGGAACAGTAGCTACCGTGTTAGGTTTGTGAAACAAATATAAAATATGATTTTTCACGAGCTTCAGTGGTCACGCACGTCTTTGGGCGTTTCTTTTTATTACTAAAGAAAATTCCTGTTCCTTTTATGTTAACTGGTGGTTTATCGTGTTGCATGCCACTGAACTACCCTTGTGGGGCTTTAATAGCAGCGGTTTGGAACTTCCGTGGCTGTATTAATGTGGCATTCATCATGAGTAGTGGGGAGGCAGGTGGGAATCCTAAAATAATTGAATTAAGATTTTACTACAAGATCATCAACATCATTTTTGGCAACTTTACTTTTATTTTCGCGAATCATGGAAAGAAAGATTCGATTGCGGACAGGACTTGAACTTGCGACCTTCTGATTTAGTACACCAGACCTAATGGAAACCAATCGACACGACAGAAACTTTGATAAATTCTGTATTGAGGCTCCACACTCGCATTGTGTGAGAGTTATTCCAAAGAAATCTCGGTGTTTTTAAAACATTATTGACCCAAACAAAGCAGGTGAGAAAATAGAAAATGTTCACCATTTCAAGTAAATAAGAAAGAACTTCTTGAAATTTAATCTCGAAAAAATACTATCTAATTAAAACTAAACAGGCTGCTAAACTGACCCGGTTTAAGAGCCACACGGTTACAATTACTCTCGTCGGGAAGGGCGGTACATATTTATTTGTCAGCAAAATCGCGCTAGCACATTAGGACCGGGGAAATCGTAAGCACGCAATAAGGACTTTTTGGAAGTTCCCTCCATACGGAGTGCCCCGACGCCTAATGTTTATTTCATACGATACCTTTGAATGGAATTCAGAATTTCAGGCGTCACTTATTTTTTTGTGTTTCGGTATAGAAATGTGTACATGTTTGTTTTATTTCACAATCTTTGACATTACTTTTTTTTCCTACCGCCCTGGATGGGGCAGAAGACTGTCAGTCTCCTACTGACTAAAATCCATGATGTTCCTTCGATAGACGTTTACGATCCAGGATCATGATAGCCTGTTTACACAGTCTTGCGACCCCGGCAGGCTTTGACCCTCTATGAGGCCCCTGTTGGATTGATAACAGCTATTTGAGGCGCACGTGAAATACGTCGTGTCGTCGACACTTGCATAGTCCATGATCAGACGGCGAGTTACCCATTACTCAAAGTCCGCATGCTCGCAATTATGGTGGCCATTGAACATACCTTTAATTTGCTTTGGAAGTATCTAGTACTCGGAAATTACAAAGTACCTACAAGCCATCTATAAATAATATATATAGCCCATCTAAAGATAAAACTCCACTATTTTATTGTTCAGAACTGCTCCACTAACAACCTTAGTACGACAATAGACCTTTCATAATGTTGTCATAATAACGTATCGAAATACTTTAGAAGTAGAGTACAATATGGTAACAATAAAATAGTTTCTTTATTGTGGCGGCAGGTGAACCTCGGGGGAAATTAACGATAGATTGCAACGTCAAAAACTTGATCACATATTGTACTCGATTTCCTTCAAGTATTGCTCGATGTTGGGTCGACGTCGACGCACGTATTATATTACTTTCACTACCTATAATCATGATTTCTATGAACACACGTTAAGTTACGCGCACACTGTCGCGTGCCACAAATCCCACAATGGCTAATCCACGTGTTGTTCAACAGAACGTGGGATAGATGTGAAAGCTATCAACGACAAACCGAAACTTTTAAATCCTTTTTCACCTCACAGGCTCGGAAATATTCTAGGATTATAATAAGATTCAAGGCTTTTAATTACTGAGGAATTCTAATAGAACAGCCCAACAGCATTTATTGCCCAACCTGGGGATCGGACCAAAGCCCCACGATCAGCAGCACCACGAGACCAAAACTAGGCAGTTGAATAATATTACACAACTGATAAACACAAGCATAACAGTTCCAAAAAAATAACTTTCACTGTCACCAATTCACATAAACACGAATTTAACTTATTATTTCAGTTGTTTTTCTTACACCTACTATTCCCTCGCTGTACTGAGGTGAGGTATCGTACCTTTGAAAATAGAGCAAGCGAAGGACTCTAGGATTGAACCGTAAGCGAAGCGAGCTGTTCAAATATAGAATGGTAGGTATCGAAGGTATCAAGTTTTAGTTGAAGTACTCGCGCCAAAAAACAACTGCAGCCTTGCATAACAAATAAGTATTTCTAAAGGTACAAATGAAAACGTTTGGCAAAAAAAGGTATGTAGATCTCGATTTTTGTTCGCGACACACAAACGGTACACACGATCGAACAAAGTCGTCACGTATCGTGCAACATAATAGTCCAGCGCGGTCGTGTGTCTTTACCCTTTTTTGTCGGATCTCCGAACGTTTGGAACATCCGTCTGATTTGCGGGGGAATCAACTTTATTTATGTGCAGACCTTATTTACTGATAATCTTGGTTTTATTACGAGGGTAACTGTGCCTACTCATGAATACTACTAAAAGTTACGGTTTGCAAACAAAGCACTAGTTGAGGCAGAAAAATGGGACGATCCATTTATACGGGCAATACGTTTTGTTTTTTCTAGGAACAGAATGACATATTTTCTTTACTTTCAATAGATAAGGATAAAAAAAGTATATTATTTTATGAGGCACAAGTATTTGAGTGTGTAGGTTTGCTAATAATTATACCGACCTATTTTTAGTTATCATTGGTATATTCTCATAACGTTTAGACCCAAATTCCTTTGCTAGAATGTCGTGATATAAATACTGCGGGGCCTAGAAAAATAATGGCTGAGCTAACTATATTCACAAGTCCCACGCAATGAGCCCATCTCTCGTTTTACCTGATGAAATATGTAGGTTAAATTTACGACTTACGCAACTCGTAATAAAAAAAGTCCATACCGAAAACATTTTGTTAAAACTTCTGTATAACGTGGGCTCGTACTTTTTGAGAAGTTCCTTACATCATTTTGGGACAGTTTGCGAGTGCGAACGTTTTTTTTTTAGCGTCTTATAATCATCAAATGAGTCCTCCCACCCAGGGCAGGGCGGGAGGGACTGTCAGACTCGTACTGACTAAAATCCACGGTGTCCTTCAATAGCCCTTTACGTATCGGGGTCACAGTAAAAGTGTATATTTTCAAACTATTACCGATGTAAAGCCGGGTCAAGGTGCTAGTTGTTTAAAATGAGGATGACAAAATACGACTGAATATCATGCCTTTCAAAGCGAAAAACATCTGAGTCCGCATTTTCATAAGTTTGGCTATCTGTTGTAAAATTTTGATATTCCTTGGATATTAAATTCAGCTGTTGGCAGAACAAAACTAATACATCATACTCCTACGTGCACTGTACAGTAATAAGACGAGGAATGCATGCCATACAGATTTATTCTTTTAAGTTGGCAAACAGGGGAAAATCCGAATCCATAAGAGATATAAAAAAACTTTGTTAGAAGACTAGATTTTTTTTTGATTTTAAAGATTTCGGCATATTTTTTTTTGGTCAAGTGTGAGTTGACCACAATAAGAATGAAATAGGAAAACATTGTTTTGAAGCCTTTCGACTCTCTTTCATGTAAAGGTCGTTTCATTATAGGGGACGAAATAAATTGGAAAGCAGAACTCGATAAAATTTAGTAAAAAAGTTTTTCATACAAATTTTGTGAACGAAAAAAGTACCAATTTGTTTTATAATAATATTTGACTTAGTTTCATGTAAGAATAATTTCATTGTATGGCAGGGTGGTGTCGGGTTTCTCGTTCACAAGTCCCTCGTAAACAACATAATAACCATCGACAGTGTGTCGAGCAGGGTGGTATACCTAATACTCAGAATATCCAAAAGATATTCGCTGAAGGTCATTCAGGTATACGCACCGACCTCGTCACACTCCGATGATGAAGTGGAGGCTATGTATGAGGACGTAAGTAGGGCCATACATAGTTCCAAAACCCACTTTACTGTTGTTATGGGGGACTTTAACGCAAAGTTGGGCAAGAAAAGCGGTGATGAGTTGAGAGTGGGGCAATTTGGATATGGGCAACGGAACCCTAGGGGGCAGAGGCTGGCCGACTTTCTGGAGAAAGAGGAACTCTTCATGATGAACTCTTTCTTCCAGAAGCCGCCTCACAGGAAATGGACCTGGTTGAGCCCCGATGGTTTCACGAGAAACGAGATAGACTTCTTCATGACCGACAAGAAACGGATATTCAGTGATGTCTCTGTGATCAACAGGGTAAAAACCGGTAGCGATCACCGAATCGTAAGAGGCTCACTGAATATCAATGTTAAACTTGAAAGGTCCAGCTTGATGAAGTCTACGCTCCGACCTACTCGGTCCCACATTCAAAACCCCGAAAGCTTTCAACTCGAGCTCTCTAATCGCTTTGCTTGCCTTGAGAACTTAGTTTCAGTGGACGAGATCAACGACGGGCTAGTGGAAACTGTCCGCACGGTAGGGTCTAAGTTTTTTAGACCCTGCCGTAAAGATAGACCTCAGAAATTGACCGAGCAAACCTTAAACCTCATGGCTGAACGACGTTTGCTACAGTTGCAGTCTTCCGATGACGCGAAGTCATATAGGCAGCTCAATAGACGTATATCTAAGTCCTTGCGACACGATCTGCGTCTCTTTAATACGAATCGTGTTAAAGAGACCATACAGCGAAACCAAGGCTCCAAAGTGTTCGCAAAGGACAAGTCTATTGGGCAAAGCCAGATGACAAAGCTGAAACGCGAGGATGGCAGCATAGCGTCGACCAAAGCAGAGGTTTTAGGCGAGATCGAGAGGTTCTATGGACAGTTATACACTTCGGTCGCAAAGCCCGTTGACAGCTTGGTAGGAGATCCAAGAGCCAAGCTGTCCCGACACTATACCGAAGATATCCCGGACATCAGTCTGTACGAGATTAGGATGGCCCTGAAGCAGCTTAAGAACAACAAGGCGCCGGGCGAGGACGGAATCACGTCAGAGCTTCTGAGAGCGGGTGGAAGACCGGTACTTAAAGTCCTCCAGAAACTTTTTAATTCCGTCCTGTCCGAGGGCAAAACGCCTGAAACGTGGAGCAGGGGTGAGGTGGTGCTGTTCTTCAAAAAAGGTGATAACAGCCTATTGAAGAACTACAGACCCATCACGTTTCTGAGTCATGTTTATAAGCTGTTTTCAAGGGTTATCACGAACCGTCTCGAACACAGACTTGATGACTTCCAGCCTCCCGAACAAGCCGGTTTCCGAAAAGGCTATAGTACCATAGACCACATCCATACGCTGCGGCAAGTTATACAGAAGACCGAAGAGTATAACTTGCCATTATGCTTAGCGTTTGTGGACTATGAGAAAGCCTTCGATTCGGTGGAAACATGGGCTGTGCTTGAGTCACTCCAGCGATGCCGTATTGACTATCGGTACATCGAGGTATTGAAGTGTTTGTATAATAACGCCACCATGTCGGTCCGAGTACAGGAGCATAGCACGAAGGCGATTCCATTGAGAAGAGGCGTAAGACAGGGGGATGTTATCTCCCCGAAACTGTTTACTGCCGCAATGGAAGACGCCTTCAAGCTCCTGGAATGGCAAGGACTTGGCATCAACATCAACGGCGAATACATCACTCACCTTCGGTTTGCCGATGACATCGTAGTCATGGCAAAGTCGATGGAGGAACTCAGCATGATGCTCGATGGCCTCGACCGAGTTTCACAACGGGTGGGCTTGAAAATGAACATGGACAAGACGAAAATTATGTCAAATGCCAATTTTGTGCCCACCCCAGTCTCTGTTGGAAACTCGGTACTCGAAGTTGTTGACTTATCTACTTAGGACAAGTAGTCCAATTGGGTAGGTCCAACTTCGAGAAAGAGGTCAACCGCCGAATCCAACTCGGTTGGGCAGCGTTCGGGAAACTACGCAATGTCTTTTCGTCCGACATACCTCAGTGCCTCAAGACGAAAGTCTTTAACCAATGTGTGTTACCAGTGATGACGTACGGCACTGAAACGTGGTCTTTCACTATCGGCCTCATCTCAAAGCTCAAAGTCGCTCAACGAGCTATGGAGAGGGCTATGCTCGGTGTTTCTCTACGTGATCGAATCCGAAATGAGGAGATCCGTAGACGAACTAAAGTCACCGACATAGCCCACCGGATTAGCAAGCTGAAGTGGCAAGGGCAGGCCATATTGCTCGCAGAGCAGATGGCCGATGGGGTCGAAAAGTTCTAGAGTGGAGACCAAGGACTAGCAAGCGCAGCGTAGGACGTCCACCAACAAGGTGGACAGACGACCTTATAAAGGTCGCCGGAAGACGCTGGATGCGGGTCGCTTCCAACCGGTATATGTGGAGATCTAAAGGGGAGGCCTATGTTCAGCAGCGGACGTCCTATGGCTGAGATGATGATGATGATGATGGGCAGGAAAATATCTGGACCGTAGAAGTTGGTAAACGTAAAGCAGCGGATGCGGATTTCCCCCTGCAACCGTTCTAAATTGACGTTTATATAAATTGAACTAGGTACTATTTTTATTTAATTAAAGATAATAACTACAACTATTAGGTAAAGTCAAATAAATGGCTAGTTGAAATCTTTTCTGAAAATACCAATTTGTTGGCCAAGTGTGGTGATTATGGAACCTCTGAACTGTGAGTGAAAACTTGCCGTTTTAAGTTCTAAATGGTGATCTAACTTCTGTCTAGAGGTCAGACAGTAGTCAGAACACGTTCCACCAGAAACTTGCTACATGAAACAATAGTTCATGTGCTTAGTATGTAGTTAGAGCTCAACCAGTTGCTTTAATCAGGAGCAACTCGTCCGATAGTGCACGAAAACGATAGAATACCGAACAAGTTTTCACTTTCCAGAAGTTTCTCTTTATCTGTAAGTTCTGTGAGACGAACGACGGACATCCAATACCGTCTTTTATTGCAATCGACACTAATGTGGGAATGGTATGGCATTATAAAATAGCTTCATTTAAGAACTTGGGTCCGAAAACGTCATGTTGGGAATGTCGCTAATACTCGTAGAATTGCGACAAAATTGTTTTTTGTCAACTACCTACTTTAATAACTCAGCAATTAAGAAATAAAAAATAAAAGAATAGAATATTCCATTCGATACATATTCAGCTAAAGTGGTCTTTTTAGACCCTCTAATCTACTGAAATTATGTGACATAAAATTAAGCGTTATTATATCGTCTTCTGTTGCAATGTTTTTTAAATTACAATCATATAAGACATGGTCACGACTATGTCTATGGGCCATAAGTGTAGTTTTACTTCAGGCTGAATCTTTGTCGTCTTGCCTTGAAATTGCGTCTGCTTGTTGCTTGACACGGTAGAAAACTTAAATACGGCCACAAATAGATAGAATTCACACTTGTAGAAGATAAAAATGTCGCCACAAGGCCAAAACCACATCATGTACTTATATAAAAAAAAATGTCGCTAGGTCGAGGTTCACCAAAATTAGTCAAACACGATTAAACGAGTCATCAGTGCCACTTGAGCTTCAGACACGATTTGATAAAGTTAAGAATCTTTGATAAACTCGTAAGTGGAGTCTAATATAATTTATAGATAAGAGCGGCCAGACACAGAATGTTGGAGACTCTCAGACGCGTTCTGTTGCTAGAATTCAAAACAAAGACTGCGTGCCACATCCATATGTACTACTCCCTATTATACTACTATATATATTAGGACAGGCCTGTTGGTCTTGTGGTTAGTGACCCTGACTGCTATGCCGGAGGTCGTGGATTCGATTCCCACCCAGGACAAATGGTTGTGTGATGAGCACGATCATTTGTTCTGTGTCTGGGTGTAATTTATCTATAATATGTATGTATTTAGAAATATATAAGTATGTTTATCAGCTGTCTAGTACCCATAACACAAGCTCTGCTTAGCTTGGGACTAAATGGCGTTGTGTGATAGTTGTGGAATATTTATTTATTTATTTTATTTTAATATTAGGGTAATTGAATCGGTAGGTCTCTAAGTACATCGAAGGAAACCTCTAAGTATTCGTAAAATACATTCAATAAGAAAGACGAGGTTCATGAAGCTCGTATATAGTTTTAGACCTGTTAGTTCTCTACTTAAGTAGAGCTTTTAAGTGAATGAGGAAAAGCAATTACCTTCACACTGGGTAATTACAATTACGACGGTGTTCCCGTCATGCTAGTTAGTTTGCATGCTGTCTCTTCGTCCCCGTAAGGAACAGTGATCCTGCAACGTTGTTTACGACTAGCTCATTGGTTCATTCAATCTTGAATAAGTTTTAATGATTTATTCAGTTTATAAGGTTTAGTGTGCCTTGATTAAATTTTAAACTTATTTGAATTGCGCTTTAGTTTGGCTTTTAAGCAACTTGGAATTAATGGTAAAGAAAATAAACGACTAAATAGATTAAAAAACAATTGCTAATTCAGGATTTTATGTTGATGACATTAAAAAGCAGGAACAACACACACATATACACACCTATTTATCTCTTTATGATAAGGAGCTGACTATTCACATAACCTTTCTCATAAGATTTCCATAAGATGTGGATCGCTTTCACGATGAGTTTTCTCATAATTTTTATATTATTATGTGCAGGTGACATATCTTGCTCATGCACATCTTGCTATGCTCATGTTTGATATTTTATATTTAATTATTAAAAAGTTAAACAATGTTATAAGCTGAATATATTAATTATTAAACGAACAAATATTCACTATTAAAAAGTATACAATAAACTGTAATAGTTCTACTTTATTTTATCGACTTGAAATCTTTATTTATATCGCTTGAATGTTAAAAGAGAAATTACTTTTTGTATCAGAATGTTTCTTCACAAGTAAATCACGCATCGATACACATAGTAATTAATTAAAGTTCTTCAGTTTCCCAAATTTTCATTTTCCAAGTAGCGTACAAAATTAATAAAAGGTCTATCCCAAAAAACATAACGGCCTCCCAGGAAAATCAATGTACAAATAAAAGGGAACACCACAACCCTTTGCGGTAAAACCACTGTATGTATTTGTTAGACCCACAATAAATACAGGTCGTGGAGTATAAAAATAAAATAAATTCATCGGTTTGTTCCCGTAAGGTGTAACGACAGCATAAAAATGCGGTTGACATGTAATTGGGTTATGATCGGCCTGTGGTCAGGGGAGGCCCAAGGGACACTTCTTTATTACCCTGGATATATTTTCGGCCCGTAAGTCCAACAGACGAAGACCAAACGAGCATTTTGTGAGAATGTACCTTAACGTCCTTTCTTTTGGCTTACTGATATTCTGTGACAAACAAACGTAGCTTGTCTTACTTAGGATTCGAGGGAATTGGGGCTTTTTTGCGTCAATTGGTTTTGGTGGATGTTAGAAAGCCGTATTTATTTTTATATAATAAATAAGCTAATTTAGTGTACAGCTAAGTCTCAGAGGAGCTCGTGGCTAGGTAATTACAGCCGCACAGGCCGATATTCCGGATGAAGCCACGCTTGCCTAGGTTGGCCTGTGGGTGGGTGACCATCTGGCAAGTTTCCTCCGTGCCTCGGAAAGCATGTAAAGCCGTTGGTTACGGCTGTCATTTGTTGATCTTTCAGACAGAGACAGTCGTTAATCACAGTCAGAAACTCTTAAGACTGATAACCAGTCTTACTGAAAACTAGTTACTGGGTTTTGGATTCCGATAGGCAGTCGTTCCATGTAAAATACTGATATCCAGCAGCATTTGGTTCGACTGACAGCCGACCGCAATATAGTTGGGAAAGGACTGAGCAGATGATGAGTGTACAGCTGAGTCTTCATTGTTGTATTCATATGTATTTTGAATCATAATAGTCGAGGCTTAAACTTTTTATATTATAAGCCTTTGCTGTCCTCTAAATTCGTCCCCAATTCCTTCCATGATTTTTTTTCCTACTCTGTCCTAACTAAATGTAAACTACACTTCATAAATCTTTATAGATTTTCAAGATTAAACCCGAAAATACATTTAGTTTTGGGTCCTTAGTAACCTATTCCTACTAGAAAGCCTGTTATTATCCTCACGTTCTAACCCGTCAAATGCATACGGCGTTCCGCAACTATTAATAACGGTTTTAATAATACCCATTACAAAACGTTTACGTTACAATACTCGAATGTACCAAGTATAAGCTCGGACGTGTATTTTTTATCGATTTCTCATGTTGCGTTAAAAGGGCTCATTTGGTTTTATTGTATGAAATGGATGGAAGTATAATTTGCATTGAGCCTGTGGTCACGCACACGGGGGGGTGTTTCCTTTTTTATTGTTCGGGTTCTTAGGCTTTCGTCGTAGCTTTAATGCGGGGGGTGGTTCACCCACCTGGATAGAGTTGCGAACGGTAAAAAGCAAGTCAACTATACATGGCTACTTTGTTTCAGTGAAGGGTAGGTATTATTTTTAATTGCTTCATTTTGGAACCACTCTATTTTAGGGCAGTTCGCACAAAATCTTGGTCGTCGGATTTCATTATGAGTTTTTTGAGGGAGTCAAAGCATGGCGTTTAATGAAGATTTTTGGTTTGCTGTTTGACCAGTGCACATTAGCATTCACAGTTTCACACAGCTATTATATCCCATTTTAGTAAGGTAATTATAGCCACCGCTATGCTCTTTAAAATAAATAACGTAGTTAACCTATAATTCACAATTTTACACAGTAAAAATAGCTAAGAAATTTAAATTATTCATCAACTAAATGCGGGAGTCGTAAAACATTATGCTACTAAACTAATTAAATAATAAAAAAAGTTATATTATTCGAATGCTGTTCTAACTAAATAAAATACAAGTAGAGTTACAGCTAAATCGTTTAATTAATTTTCTACCTTCTTTTTTCTCGACTAACAGCGCTATTAGCAGAAGAACTAAATAAAATTATTTGCAAGAAAAAACTTCTCTGAGCATTTTTCCTCACATTTCCACCACACCGCGCCTCATTATTTACGGATTATGGTAAACATAAGATTACAATATAATCAAAGATCAGCGAATCCATCGTACGCCGTATATCAAATAAAAGCAATAATAGATAATATCGCAGCATTAACTGCTTATTATCCGGTGTGGGGCCTACTATCATGGACATCACGATTCTGAAGGAAAAACTCGGGATAAGTATTGAAGAAAGAAGGAGGAGGAAGCCTCATTAGACGTGGATGAGGAAAAAATATTTGTGAGAGGAAATGCCATTATTACGTTCTCAAAGATTGCACCGTATTTATTATGTACTTTGTCACAAATGTCGAGTTAAGATTAGAAAAAGGTACACAATCTGTGTTTAGTGGTTTTTCCAGAATGCAATGCCTTAAATATAATTTCATATCACAAGGCTTTTTGGGGTTGCTTATATTATTTCAGTAAAATTGGTATCTGAGATGGCATTGCTGCCATTTCTTTGGTCAAACTTGAAATGTGTTTGATCAGTCAAATTTTTTTCAGAATCGGTATCATTTGACTTCACACTTATTGCTTTCTCTTTTTAACTTCAGCGACTTATATCATGAAACGAGAACCCTTTTTTACCGGCTTTTGAACGGGTTTTTAAAATGTTTATACCTAGTTCATGAGCTGGACTTAAATGAAAACTAGGCTGGATTTTAACTTAGACACAAACTTAGTTAAATCCAAAAATATTAAAAACATAATAAGTGACACAGAGTGGTCAGTAGGTCACAGATAAAGTTCAGAAATAGATTGCAACACCAGCAAACGTGTTTGAGAAATATATTAAGTATGTTCTTTTATTAAAGTGATATCGGTTCAGTTTTTAATAAAGACTCATTATGGAAAAAAAATTACCACATTTTGGTTTATCTGCAATTTCAGATTTCTGAAAGCAAATAAATCTCAAGTTGACTTTGAAATCTTCGTATTGTAAATAAATATTTTTAATCTAGCTGAATAGTTTTGGTCAGGATTTTTTGTAAATATTTTTCACTGATACTGATGACGTATGCTCAGTATGCTTGCACCAGTGAAGTTTACATTCGGACTTAGGAACATATATTTACAAACTTTTTCCGCTGTCAACCAAGCTTATTTATATCTTGTCGTCTCAAATGTTCAGGCCATGTAAGTATTTCAATTTCCGAATCATCACTACATATTATAAAACAAAGTCGCTTCCCGGTGTCTGTCTGTCTGTTGTTAAATGTTTACCTTTGACCAAATTTAAAAAGTCCGTTCAGGGGTTTCTACTAGAAAAGTGCTATTACAGCGCAGATGACTTTTTAAATGATAATCTTCTGCTTTAGAATTTGGAATGTGTACCTGTTTTTATTATTTTTTCTAATCTGTATTTTACTTAAATTGAGTTTTAATTTTTGGCATTTTAATCTTAAATTTCTTTTTTCTATGTAAGTCATTGTTTTAATTTGTTAGTAATGATTTTATAATTATCTTTGTAATAGTTGTCTTAGTGCGGCTAATTTTGTATGTATGGCAAAACATGTAGCTGCCTCTTATTATTTTTAAGACCTGTATAATTCTGCACTCATGTTCTACAAAATAAATATCTTGTATCTTGTCCCTATGAATGCTTAGATATTTAAAACTATGCAACGGATTTTGATGCAGTTTCTTTTAATAGATAGAGTGATTAAAGAGGAAGGTTTTTAAGACTAGAACATGCATAATATAGTAGTGATTGCGATTGATACCCGTGCGGAGCCGGGACGGGTCGCTAGTGCCCTATAACACATTGCCATCTACCTTTATATGTTCGGCTTCAATTATCAGTGGAACTAATGTGCAGGATTTTTTGGCAGCCGTCCCAAAATTCATGGCAGGCACCACAGTCACCCCGCGTGTAAAATTTCCTTTAAAAATCTCAGAGTTTTACAACACGGTACGTTTCTCATATGAAAATATGTTGCCCGTTTTACCTAGTTTTATTTGGCTATTGAAAAGTATTTTCAAGTATGAAAGAGAAATACGCTACAAGTTATCTTTTTATCGACTGAAAAAGGTTCATTTATTTTTATCACTTAATTTAGTATCGTAATATTTCCGCTTACAAATTAGAATTTTGGAGGAAATATGAAAGTTATATAAACTTGTTTATCAAGCACGAACACTTGAAGCAAAATACAATATAAAGACCGTTTTTAATTTAGAATTTAGGCATTTTTTGCATAAAAACAACCCTACGATTCAGAAATATTTCCATAAAAGTAACCGTTGCACCGCGGATTGACATAATAAATAGAACATAATTTCATCAAATATTTTACGTCAATAAAGACAGAAATACCTACTCATGTCTTTAATATTGCCCAAAATGAAATACAAAACGGAACAAAAAAGCTGACTCATCGTTAATGGAATCCATTTTCTTAGCCGGTAACTAAATTATGAACAAAAAAGTATTTAGACGTCATTAGCCCCAAAGCAAAGCCGGGGTAAGCTGATTACTGCCCACTGACCTTTTAAATACAAGCTTAACGCCGAAATCTGACCTGAACGAAAATTAATAAGGCAGATAATTATTACTTGGTATGACGAAATCACTGGGCAAAAGGAAATACGAGTCAAATTACGTTGAATATTCTCAGATTTCTAATATATAATTGACTTCAAACGAGTCTTCTTTAGTAAATGAAAATTGACAGCAATTAAATGAACGTAAAAACAATTTCCTAATGAATTGTTAATTAGTCGGTATTTGCTAGTCGCTCGGATTGGTTTTTGTAATTCAGTTGTGGAATAAAATAATGTCACGTTTTGTCTCTACGTTATAAATTAATGGAAAAAACTTGATTTATGTACCTTGTGTGGTTTTGATTTATTGCTTGATTTTTATTGGGTTTGAAGAAGATAAACCACTGTCTGTAATCTGTATAATATCTACTAGCAAGTTATTGGAAACAAAGAGAAATGAAAAAAAAAACTTGTAATACTTCCATCTATATATCAAATGAAAGTACTTGAAAAGTGTATCATTTCATGGTATTACAGCAAACCTGTAAACCATCATCTGCCTAGCCTTTTCCCAACTATATTGGGGTCGGCTTCCAGTCAAACCAGATGCAGCTGGATATCAGTATTTTACATGGAGCGACTGCCTGTCGGACCTCCACAACCCAGTAACTGGGTAATACGATACCCCATGGTTAGATTGGTTGTCAGACTTTAGAGCTTCTGACTAACAGTAACGACTGTCAAAGATCTACAAATGACAGCCGGGACCAACGACTTTACGTGCTTTCCGAGTCACGGAGGAAACTCGCTATGACAGATGGTCACCCATCCACAGACCAACCTCGGCAAGCGCGGCTTAACCCGGAAGATCGGCCAGTGCGGCTAAATTTATTTAGCCACGAGCTCCTCTCAGAAAACCTGTAAACCATGGGAGAAAAAAGTTGAGTGTTACAAGGCAAGGGACGGGGTCCATACATTTTTGCCCATTTTTCTTTGTAGTTTTCATGAGAATAAATTGATATATTGTAAAAATAATCACATGCGCCGAATGATCGCTTAATGTTCACGCATGAAAACTCGATCAACTCACAAGAAAAAATAAACAAAACCCTACTCCCACACACATATAATTCAATTTTACAGTTCCCATTTGAACAGCAATCGGAGCGCAAAACAAACGCAATAAAAGTCATTATGATCATATCGCATCGCAGATTTTTGTGCCGGCACAACACACAGTTGGCAAGCCTTGCTTTATATAACGAGACACAAGCCCGATTGTTTTGCTCACAGGAATTATACGAATGTTTTAAATATCTCTCGAGGTGCTCGTGTACGTTATGTTCGTGTTGAAACACGTCAAGGTACCAGGGGAGCATTATTTCAAAGAGTTTGTGAACAGGGTTGTAAACCACTAACGACTGCCCGACCGCGATAATGAATTCACTCTACACTCCAAACGCCACCGCACATTTGAATCTAACGAGGAGCTCAAAATATTTACGAAATATGTAGGTTGGAGGCATATTTCACTAGAAAACTGCGACCCAAATGGTACCAAACAAATTCGTTTTGTAAATATAACACTACACGCACTTATGTATAGTCGTAATTATGTACCTATAACTCGTTAACATAACGGACCCACATTAAGGGCGAAGTATTATTTGAAACTTGTTAGTTCTTCTGATTTATAAACAAAATTAATTAAATGAACATGATTTGGCTCTGAAAAGGCTAGTCGGACCGTGTCATACATGGATGTAGTCTTGGGTAAAAGAACACTGTCGATAGGTACAGACGCCAGCACATTAACCTACCTGAACGTGTCAAAATTCTTTAATAGATATTCAACCTTATCAGAATAGTGGAAGGTAATGTTCGATTGGTAAAATTTTACAGGTTGACCTGCAGGCTGGTGTCTGCACAATTTTATAGTACAAAAAATACATTTGGACTAATCAATCATGAGATACCATCAATGTCAAAATGAGACACACATTCCGTACTTTAATAAAACTTCTATACAAAATCTCCAAAAAAAAGACACGCCTAAGAAAAATGTAATACCTATCTATCTGTCAAAGTATCGTATATTTATTTTGTCCCGTGAATCGGAATCTATCACTGCACCTCCTGCTGAGCTCATATATCATATGTGATAGATATTACTACGACACGAACCGTTTTCTTTTGCAGGAATATATGCCCTCTACTTTTTTTGTAGGAAAAGTAATGAATTTACAGTATCAACGGAACACGTACAATAACGAAACTGTTCGACGTAAACCGATAAATCAGAAACAAAGAAATTAAGCATTCTTGTTTTACTATAATGCTATAAACGCTAGAACAGTTTAATTTTTTTATTCCCCACACTCAAGGACTCTTTCTCCTGTATTGTGGGTGTTTATAAACATTAAGGCTCGTATTACAGAACGCACCTCAATACTCGAGCGTTACTTAAGGGCGCGTAACCAGAAAGTTGGCAACGTTGCAAATAGCTGTCAAATATATACAAGTTTTAATTAATTTGGTAATTTTACTATAAGAAATATGGCTCTGTAGTGCACAAAAATGTATATAGGAATGCCATTAAAACACTGAATTTGATGTTGTAACCGTTTCAGGTGTTAAAAAAGCATTTGGAAAGTTTCCAAATACTTTTTTTACATCTAAAACTATTTAGGTACATCTAAAATTTATTCTGTGTTACGATATTTATTATTGCATATTTCCATACTTTAACATTGGCAAATAAATTAAAACTTGGTAATATTTGACAACTATTTGCGATGTTGCTAACTTTCAGAATACATGACAGGCCCTCCCGCTCTGCCCTGGGTGGGAGGACTCATTTGATGATTTTACCAAGATACAAAAAAAAGTAGATACAATCTGAAGGCACATGTTTACCCGACCGATTCGGAAGGCGGGTTATGTTTTTGTATCAATTTCAAAAAACGTCTAGACACGACCTAAATACCATTTTAACATTAAAGTTCTAACTTATATAACACTTCACGTTCGACCGTTTAATGTCGTTGTTTTTTACTTGTATGGAGTAAAAAGAACGGCTCTAAACGATTCGAACACGGTCGGTCACGTTCTGACATACATGCGAACTCAAGTATGAGGGAACCTTTACAGATAACTTTCAGGAAACTAGAAAATAGAAATGCTTTCTTAATAATAAAATACTTGGAAGTGTAAATATAATATATAAATCAGAATATTAGTTAGTTACGGAAAATGTTGCCGTTGAGTTGAATTGAGTTTGGTGGCTAGCGATCGACTGCTGCGCAGCGTGTCGCGGGTTCGAGTTAAATTCCTAGTGTGGCAACGTTTTATCTATACATATTATAAATCTGTAGAAAGGTCAATTCTGTACATTGAAAATATTGAAAAAATAAATAGCGGGGGGTGTTGCTGGATCGATATCAAACCCAAATAAGTGATTAAAAAAATTTTTGTTTGTCTGTCTATCTGTCTGTATATGCAGACATCACGTGAAAACTAACGGTTCGATTTCGATGAAACTTGGTATAATTATACCTTATTATCCTGGGCATAAAATAGGATGCTTTTTATCTTGGAAAAATACGTAGAAAAAAATCTTATTTTTCAGTTACTACAGAACGCGAGCTCAACAGCAGTAGCTCAATAGAGGGATCTTCTTAATTATTATAGGGTTAGCCGTATTTGGGGCCAATAGATATTTATAAGATGTCATTGTCAGAGTTACTCAAAATGGAGAAATAAACCATCCACGCGAAGACTGACATCCGCGCGGACGGAGTCGCGGGCAGAAGCTAGTTAAAAATAAATATTCCTAGGCATCGATTTCAAGATTATTGATTTCTCTAAAATCCAATGATACAGTTTTAATTTTCGCCCTAACACAGGCAAATAATGCCTATAAGGTCACTTCAACCACTATGGACTACTAGTGTTATACTAAATACAAATAATTATTTTCATTTCACAAAATTAGTTCTACATCCAGTGGTTGGTATTTATGAGGAACTAGCTGTTCTCAGCGCAAAAACTACTTCCTCATAAATTGCAAATAAAGAACAGATTTATGAGAAACTATTTGTAAAATAAAACATTTGTAAGCAGGTAGCCTCTGCCCCAAAGGAATGCCTCAATTGGTCCCACCCCTTGGGTCAACTTACGCCTCGTTGATTTTTTAACAGGAAAAGCCATTATCATTTTTTTTTATCATTGTTAATTCAAAAAAATATTACAAAAGATGCGTAGGTTTATGAGTACGGGTCAGGTTTATTTTCTCTTACTAAAATAAATTTCATTAAGAGTACGTCGTCTGAATGTCCTGCGGGTTTAAAACGGCCAGTTAGCAATATTCGAAATGATTCACTGCGTGAATAAATAGTCAATGACGTTGTTGGAAAGGGATCTCTTTTTTCGAATATTCGTTTTTTCCTAATATACTTTGGCATGAAGGAGGAGGCGTGCCGCGTGAGGGAGAGAACATCGACCTCCCTCATCCCAGCTGCAGTGGTGGACGCCCACGGCGTCGGACGTCGCAAGACGATCTCCGGCCACCGTAGGCGCGGGCATGCGGACGAGTAATGGGCGACTCGCAGCCCGACCATGGACCATGCCCGGGTCGACGGTGCGTTGTGTTCCACGTGCGCCTCAAGGAGTGTCAGCATAGTAACGGGGCCTGTTTAGGGCCAAAGCCTGCCGGGGTCGCGGGACTTACCCATCACCGTAACCCCGGTACGTAAAGGGCTATTGAAGGACACCGTGGATTTTAGTCAGTACAAGTCTGACAGTCCCTCCCGCCCTGCCCTGGGTGGGAGGACACATTTGGTGATTTTACCACGCAAAAAAATAATATATATATATACTTTGGCATAACTGTTTCGGCATAACATGATTTACAACTAGTTGTTCTGGGTCTGTGTGTTTGCGTTTGGGAGTTTCTTTGTTTGTAAACGTACCCTCGATACAAAAGAAATTCAAAAAAAACTGTCAACGATTTATTATAAAAAAAGGAATATTACTAAAGGTGGTCGTTTTAGACCCTCTGCTCAGTCTTTGTTTTGCTCGCGAGTTCATCGCGATTGTACAAAGGTTCATATTTGAAGCCAGGACCACGTAGCTAGCCAACAATCAGCAGCTTCGCCTTCATTAAGCTTTTATTGTTTTGAATTTAAAGTTGTGTAGTAAATGAATTCATGGAACACAGTTTTAAAAGATGGGTGCATATTTATAAGTTCTTTTTGTTTAATTTTCATAAAATTAAAAGCCATTTTCCTGTTAAAATGAAAACTTCAATAATGTATGACATTTTTCTTCGTTTTCGCTCTACTTACCTGGGGGTCTACTTTCTAAGTATGTGAACGAAGATACGGGTACAGCTATGTACGAACTAAACTAATGTCAAAATCAAATTAGGATAAAATGAAATGAGGAGGAGGAAAGGTAACCACCACGAATGATGTCCTTTTGTCGCGGCGCTAATATCTATGTCAATACATTAAGTTTCATTTAAAAATGTTTTGTAATGGTAACCTTTAGGTACTAGGTACTACCTAATATCGTTCATTCTTAGATCGGGCTCGATGTTACGAGGCGTAGAAAACGTCCGTAAATAAAGCTGAAACCCGTGATTTTGTGCATATAAACCCATAGTATTAGACCTCCTGACACAGAAAACGTGATTAAAAATACTGAAAAAAAAACCGTACATTTTCCGATGTTTTTGCAAAAAAATGCGTTCTCCTCGACGGAAAAAAGAGCGCCCGTTATGCAATTAAACCTCGCAGATAAACTCGTTACATTTTAAAGGGGTATAAAAATTCCTGACGAAGCTTTTAATAAAAAGCTTTCAAACTTTGTACGAATATCGTTCTGCATACACACATAATTCTCCAGGCGAAAACGCTATGAAAGTTTACTGGTCCACAGGTTAGACTCAGTCGAGGGTGACTGGGTTACCAAATGGTGCTTGCATATGGCCTAGAACTAGAACCTTGTGACCTATTTGTACTATCCGGCAGTTCAGACCGAAACGGTATGGCCGTTTGCTTGGAATCTACGATATATAGCATTGTAATTGCAGTTCTGTTCAGTGAGCTGAGTAGAGCAGTGGGTGAAATTTGTATATACGAGGATAAAGGTGATTGACGTCATATTACTCGAGTGAGGCGAAGTAAAGAGGAGGATTATGATATTTATTAATTAACGTTTTATACGTAATTTAAAAAAAAGACCTTTGTCTGGCCTAGAAGCGAAGATGAGAGCTAAGTTTTTTTTTTAAAAAAAAACGTTGCCCTACCCTAGGAATTTCTCCTGTATCGTGGGTGCGTTTACAAACATAGAAATTCACATACACAAATACCCAGACCCGGAACAACTACTTGCAAATCATACAAATATTTGTTCCGTGCGGGTATCGACCCGCGAAACACAGCGCAGTAGTCCAATTGCTCAGCCACTGCGCCAAACGTGACATCAAAATGATGAGAGAGATGGAGCGAGATAACCTCCGGAGATGACCCTTGTCGGTGACCCTGGAACTTAAAGGGCTATAGAAGGACCACCGTGGATTTTAGTCAGTACAAATCTGACAGTTCCCTCCCGTCCCGCCCCGTGTGGTATGGATTTTGATGCTTTTACCACGATAAAAAAGGCCCCCAAATATGCGGTATCGGTCTAGGTACAAAAATACTCACAGCTCTCCCCTGAAAGGCACAGGTACGTTTATGTTTTAAAGCGTTAGTAGTTCCACTGTGAGAAAGCGACAGAGCTATACAAGTCGTCTAGCGCCATCTCGTTCCCACAGCTGAACTACTCACGCTTAAAGGTAAGCTACCTGAAATAATTATTATGAAAATATGAACTTTGTAATAAGGTTAATATCTAAAGAAGAAAACAAACAATTACTAGGAAAACATCATCGTAAGAGGATTTCAACGTTTACATCTAAGACTATTGTACTTACTTAATTATTTTCCACTAAAATGAAAGAAAGATTTTCTTGTAAAAGCACTTGAAGATCCTTCTGATATAGGTACCTTTTTCTCAGAAACGGTATAAATATTTCGGAATAAAATTATTTCTTTGTTACATACTAGCTCAACAGCGATGGAAGGGAATAACCTGCCTTCCATAAAACTTGTAACGGTCTCTAGGGCCCCATCTATCTCTGTACCAAAATTCATCAAAATCGTTTCAGATGATTAGCCGTGAAAACGGCGCATATAAACAGGCAAAAATACATACTTTTGCATTTATAATCTTTAAATATAAAAATGTTATGTTGGTTTGTGTACGCTTCAAAAACTCAAAAAGTTCTGCACCGATTGAGCTGAAATTTTAGCACGATATATAATGCGCATCAAGAATTGTTTTTATCTATTTTTTTCAAAGTTTTTTTGTGCCACAGCGAAGCGGGGCAGGGTACATCTGGTGAATTATATTCAAGTAAATAAAGACAAAAGAAAGATATTTATAAACCTTTCGGAATAATTGTTATTCTAATATACTTACATATTTTTTTTACGTGGTAAAATCATCATATGAGCCCTCCCAGGGCAGAGCGGGAGGGACTGTCAGACTCGTACTGACTAAAATCCACCGTTTACGTTCTGGAGTCACGGTAATTCGTGAGTCCCGCGACCCCCGACTTATTAGTCGTGATAGTGACATTCAGTATAAAGCTGAGTCTGTTGCAAAGTATAAGAAAACAGTTAAAGGCCTGTTGTATGATCAATACTTTGACTACTAATTATTATTTTAAAATTGTATTGGACTTAACCAGTGGTTAGTTTAACTACTGATCAAACAACTCGTCTTAAGTCACAAAGATATAATATACAAAACTCCTCTTTATTTCATAGTCTTTAAAATAAGATAAGATAATTTATCTGTAAAAACCAAACATTTGCAGAAATATTTTTACTCTTAATATACAAATAACGAGTAAAATTGTTTCTGCAGTTGACTACCCGTTAGCGAAAGTACATAGGTCAGGGATGGATCAGCAAATATCCGGCCCGACTGGCCTTTATGACCAAGCTCGTTTTCCGGGATATTTCAAACCAGGTTTTTACCTTTTCGACAAAAGATTTGCTTTCCAACACTCCTCGTAAAGTCCTCGAACACTGAAAAGGTTTTTCTAATATTATTTGTGGCTTCTCAACAACCTAATTTGTCTCTTTAGGCTCATATTAATATAGCTTTTATTTTTATAAAGTGAAAAAGACACAAGGCCAAAAATATAAATTGGTACATTGACATTCACTTTACAGTTACATTATACCTGTAAAATGAATGTTAATTTATTAAAGATTGATCGTAAAAAAATTAGGTCCTTGAGCAGGAAAAATGTCTAGACTAGATAGTTATTACAACAAACTTATACAAAAATAATATGAACATATCTTCTTTATTATATCTATGGAACATATCTATAGGTTCTTATGTGTATAACTGTGGGTCTGGGATATACATAAATAGAACGAAACCATCACTTTCTGCGGGACTTCTATCTATTTGTAAAAATCGTTACAGTGAATCTATCTGAACAATTTGTCTACCAAATATTGTTTTCGTGATATTAATTTTAGGAAGTTCTATTTAGGAAGCTTTTTAACTATCAATACAAATCTAAATTCTTTGATGGAAACCAAATGGTTTCAGACAAAATTACAAGCAAAAAGTCACTTAAAGGGTCATCACAATGGTAGTTTGAAACACCGTTGTTTCCCTTATAAGCTATGAAGAGACACGAGCCCTCAGGCTACTGGCCACACATACCCTCACACGCCTCAAAAAGGTCAACGCCCCACTCCACAACTTCCGAATAACATATTCTTAAAACATACACACATTAGTACCACTCGACGTTTCTTTGACAATGATATAACGTTTCCCAGTGCCGGCAATATAGACTGTTATACTAAATTACTTCATAAGGCTGACTTGACTTCGAAAAACGAGAGTTCACGGAGGTAAGGATCATAAATATCGGTCTATTGTTTTACCCACAAAGCGAACACTTCTTTTTATTATTTGACCCTTTTGCGGGTTAGTAATAAAATGCGGTCGAAAGTGGTAAATAATAATCTGGTCTGCGTCGCTCCGTTGAGCCCAAACCCGCGGGACCAATAAATTGTTGTAAGAGAACAATATGTACTCATTTTGATATTTCGTATTGATTAAAATAAAAGCATTTCAGGATATTGAGGTCGGTTTCAATTCTCACGAGTCCGAAGGTAATTAGAACAAATGTGTATCATAATGAAGCGAACAAAATTCAGAACAAACCACACATATAACTCTCAGGAAGGCTAATACGAATGTAAAAATGGACCCGTGAGACAGTAGAATATAAAATAATGTCCTCCAGATATTACATAGGGAGTAATACTTTTAAATGGCCCAATATATATTTTACTCCCGTCTGCCAATAAAATGAGAAAGGATACGTGGGTTACTTTCAATTATTCCGGGATTTATCACTTATATAAACGTAACATAATTGACCTTTTCAGCGCCTAGTTTGGTCACGTTTAGGTACTCCTATTTCAATGACAGACAAGAGCCGTGTAATTCAATGCGAACAGTTGGCGCGTTCCGTATCGCAAATTAAACAATGCCCTCTAATAATATTACCCGTAACAGTAACGGTAAATGGTCTCTTAGAAGTCCTACTCTCAAAAACTTGATGCTCTTATTAAATTGACGAACAATTGGGTATTTAAACGTAGCAAATTGTCAGATTTCAGGATTATATTTTGGACAAAACAGAATAATGGTTCGAGAGGACTAACGACAACGTGACCCCAATTATTTTTATAACAATGGCTGTTTTGTACACTGGATTCTACGGGCTCCCAGAAATTTGCATGACATTGCCTAACACCAAACGCGATTTGTTTTTGTGAATGTTCAAGTGAATTCTAGCGTTCGGTTTTTATTAATTTTATGTATGGATATTTTATGCTTATTGAACACAATACCTGAGCGCAGTAGTCACTCGTTGTTGAAAAGGGTTAGTAAATCAATTGTTCTGATATTCTGACTTCCCTAACTCTGTGCCACGAAAATAATAGTTTTTGTAAAATACTGACGACGCAGCGAGACATTATTTTTGTTCTAAAAGAAATAAAAAAGGCCAGTTTCAGTTAGAGAGATTTATACATCGTTTGTAACTTTATCTATGGCGCAAGTAAGTTATGGAGGCTAAGGTCAAACTAATGTCGATTTTTTCCCCATTTAAATAGCGAATAATGTTCAGTAACCGTGAAGCGGCGTAGAGCGGTCGTATCTGTGCTCACTACATAAATCAAATATAAATAAAGGACCTCATAAGCTGTCAACGTAATGCCATTCAAGCCAGGCCTGGGTGCGTAATATCGTCGAATAAATCATGTTCAGCTAAAATATGCCTCAATACCCACTGTTGAATATGAAATCACTTTCAACCATTTAGTTGGGAAATACCTAATTCAGAAAAATGAAAGGGTAATGTAAGTAAATGTGGGATATTTTCAGGCTTATGTGCCCTTTTTAAGTAACCATAGCCCTACGTGTTCTATTTTTTAATATAGTGGTTTCTCACTTCAAATATTTGTAATATCGTCTACGTGAAACGATCTGTTTGCAAAAATACAGTGAACCTTTATTTTACTAGACACCATTAGGCATGAGTGCTTTGCAAACAACCTCACCTCTCCAACAAATATAATCGTCCAATTAAACACAAAATTATCTTAATCACTTGGGAAAACATAACATCGGAACGGTTAACCATTGGAGAGGGTTTACCTACACCTCAAAAGTAGGGTTAAATATTTGTAAGAAATAAATTTGTACGAACGAAAAATAAACTTAAATTAAAGCATTCAGGTTGCCAGTTATTGACAGTTTTGAATTGTGAATAACAAGACAAATAAAATACAAAATGAAAACCAATCGGAAGAATGGCTTGACAAAAAATTAACTAGGACAAACATATTTCAGTATAACGAAACAACACTAAAATAAATAATATGTCAACCCACGAGTCCTTTATAACAGATCCAAACATACACAATTTTAAATTTATCTTATCCCCTCGCCGTTAACGTACAAAGAAAACATAGCACGTCGAAGTATAAATAAAAATGATAAATTCTCAACGCGTGTTATGACCCCTAGCTGCCGTATTTAGGGCTCTGTCTGTCACTATGGGAATATAGATAGAGTGTCGGGACGACAGCCTGTATTTTTTCCCGGTTATAAATATGCTGCGCTAGTACGAACAGCAGGAGTATAAAAATAAAATGATTTTAAAATTGGAACAGCTCAAGTCTACGGTTTTGCACATGTGATGTTGTACGGGTTAAGAAGTACCTTATGTAATAATCAAGGTCATTAATGTCTGCTACATTTGATTATTCCTTAAATATAAGATATTTACTGGTACATTTTTTGTTTTTCCTAAAATGTTAATTGTTCCCAAAA
Source organism: Agrotis puta (assembly GCA_943136025.2). Classification (NCBI taxonomy): domain Eukaryota; kingdom Metazoa; phylum Arthropoda; class Insecta; order Lepidoptera; family Noctuidae; genus Agrotis; species Agrotis puta. Next base: position 7,285,485 of record OW964168.2, read on the forward strand.
TTAATCGAAATCAGTCCAGCTGTTTAGGCGATAAAACGTAACAAACAAAATCACTTTCGCATTTATAATTGTAGGATGAATTCCAATTGTTATTAAATTGCGTTCCAACATGGTCTGTAGAAATAGTAAAAACATGACCTTATGAAATTATATTATTATCAAGCCTTTTTTAGAGTTCCATACCCAAAGGGCAAAGTTGAAACCCTATTAATAAGACTCCGCTGTCCGTCCGTCCTTCTGTTTGTCCGTCTGTATCCAGGCTGTATCTCATGAATCGTGATAGGTAGACAGTTGTAATTTTCACAGATAATGTATTTATTATGTACTATTACTATTTCTGTTGCCGCTGTGACAAACAATGCTAAAACATAAAAAAAAAACGACGGGTTGCACTCTAGGAGTGCCGGCAGAAGTGAACACTTGAATAGTAATAAACACACACGAACATTCGCGCAAGCGCCCTGCGCCGTCTTACGAATTTTCGATCAGGTCACGTGTCCTGACGCGAGTTTAACATTTTTTACCCATTCCAAAAAAAAGTGCACAACGCCGCTAAAAAAGTTTTCACTTCAAAAATTTGCTCACATACTACTAACGTAGTCTTTGAACACAAATTGAACCTTGCACAAGTATTTTTTTTCATTCATTCAGTAATTTTTGTTTCTTTAGTAGAGACTGTCATTAGTTTAACATATTTATAGATTTGTTGTCAATTCCCCTTATCTGTTGTACTTCTAACTCCATTATAAATGACTGATGCGTCTCTGAATAATATATATGCACTGTTGTTTATTTTACGGTGAACTGATTTATTGTTTGTCACTGTTAGTACCTACAGTAACTTTGGCACCTGAAATGGGGTAATTTGCGTCTAATCCGGTAGTACTGCTTTTTCCAGACTCGATTATGATGCTGGCCAAATTAACAATCCAAGTTTGAACCCTCAAGCGCAGAACTATTCCAAAAAAAAAAATAACGCGAGAATTTAGGTTATTTTTGCACATTTGTTGATTATAACCGTATAAGACTAGTTATTGATATAAAACATTAAGGACGTTTTAAAAGATGACTAAATATGCTATAATAGGAGTGTCACGATTGAAATAAGAGTTAGGAATGGAGGGAGGCCTTTGTTCAGCAGTGGGACATAATAGGCTTTTTTTTATCGTGGTAAAATAATCAAATGAGTCCTCCCACCCAGGGCAGATCGGGAGGGACTGTCAGACTCGTACTGACTAAAATCCACGGTGTTCTTCAATAGCCCTTTACGTTCCGGGGTCACGGTAATTCGTACAGTCTCACGACCGGGACATAATAGGCTAGCAAAAAATGGGTCACGAAAAATACAGGGTACTTAGACAGTCGATTTTTTTTATAAAACCGTGACCTACATGAACTACAAAAGGTATGAAAACTTTAGTAGTAATTGTTACTGCATATTGCTTGAATGAAAGAATATGATAAACCTCTCTAAACAAGACACAAATAATCCTAGTAATAATTATGGTTCATCGGCAATACACCCTAACTGCGTTATGCGCATATTCCACTTAAACTGTTGAAGAGACAGTACGATTACGTGGAGTCAGTCCGCATTCCCTCCAGTCGTACGTGAGTTACCGGCTCTTATAGCCTACAGCTTAACTAACTAGTGACTGTGTTGGACACGGAGGTAGGAGGCATGGAGTGCTCAAGTGGTATCGTCTCAGGACTTAGGTATATGTATAAAGAGATCGGTTTGATATGCCGCGTACCTTGGGAGAGTCGTTATGGCACAATTTAATCGTCGTAAGTGTGAAGCTATGCGCATTGTCTTATTAAAATCTTGGATTACATACTCGTAGAATACATCACATTCCTTCCAGTCTTTCGTGATTTACCGTCTGTAATAACCTTTTTTTTTTTCGTGGTAAATTCATCAAATGTGTCCTCCCACCCAGGGCAGAGCGGGAGAGACTGTCAGACTCGTACTGACTAAAATCATCAACAAATCGTTTGTTTAATTACAGATAAAAACTCGCCTTTTGTGGAAAAACAATGAAAATAGTACAAAGTGACGCGTAATTTACAGCTGTAGAAGTGTAGATTGCCCTAGTAATGCACCGTGTTTAGCAATCCATTGCTCTTTCCGAGTGAATTACTTGACTTACTCATCGTAAAAAGGCTTAATTGGTAAAAAAAAACAGTACTTCATATTTTCACTTGCAATTTTTTCACAACATTACTTTAAGCGTATTTTCATATGAGCATTCCATTCTCAAATACCTCTTGAATTTCAACTCAGATTAACATAAGTATGTGTTGAATACGTCTTCAATGCGCTAGTGTTTCATGATTTCGGTGAACCATGATTTCAGCCGTAAATGTCGGTTGTATGTCTCGATTCACTCGGTATGATGTTGATACAATGTAATGTATTTTAATATGTACCACTGTTTGTTATCCCTAATAAAATGAAATACCGTGCATTTTCTATAGGTAATTATGCAAGTTACGATCAATTAAATTGGAGCATTGAGTGAATGCTTTTATTACCAATTGCGATGCCTTTAGGCAACATTTCCATGTAATTCTTTATTTTTAACGAAAAGCTAACTAACAAAACGCTCACTTTCATTGATCTCACAAAATGTAATTGATGTCAAAGCATCATATTTATAATCTTAGTTCTCTTTAAAACATTCTCAAAACTAAAACGAAATTTTAAATGATGTTGAATTTTTACATTAATTGATTAGTATTTTTTCACTAAATTACTGTACACTAAATCTGGTTTCCAAAAATTTTGCAAAAATCGAAAAACTTAAATAACAATGCGTTGATCAAATTTCTGAATAACGTTTGCATAAAAAATATATATTTATAGGTTTTAAACAAAGCATGGTAAAATTGGAATGGCAAGAGCAACATAATTTCTTTTCGTTATAAGGATAAACAACAGGGACACCCTACAACGACTTACAATTTTCTTTATTTCCATTTTTTACTCCAGAATCAATATTAAATTGAGTTTCATTATAGCTATTGAGGACTATAGAATTATAGTGGCCTGCGTGTCTGAATGCACGCATGTTGTAAAGTGGGTGCATAAGTTAGTTCCATCGTATTTCACGTCTGTGTATGTGTGTAAGTCTGTGTGCGTGATCAATTACCTTGAATATAAAATCATCCTTAATAACCTTTGCTTAGAGGGGACTTCGAATTTACAAAAATTTATATACCTAGCTGTTTTATTATTAAACAAGCGTTTCCCCATGGTTTCATCCCTACTGCTCGGATTCTTTTGGTCGTTGCCTAATGTTTTATAGCCAACTAGCTTTTGCCCGCCGCTTTTTTTTTGTAATAAAAGCTATCTTATGTCCTTTCTCAAGTTCCAAACTATGTCTGCACCAAATTTCACACAAATCGGTTCAGTAGTTTAGGCGTAAAGAAAAGACAGACAGACAGAAAGACAGACAGACAGAAAAACAGACAGAAAGAGTTACTTTCGCATTTATAATATTAGTTTGGATAGCCTTACTCTATAAATGGAATATCCAGAAGTTCCTGAGATTAGCGCTTTTAACTAAATGTACAAAGTCTTCAGTTGTATGATATTAGTATTGATTGCACTCCAAGCTACAATTTGGCTACCAAGTTGGGGTCGGCTTCCAGTATTAACCTGCCTATCTGACCTCCACAACACACCTAGCACTAATACACAATATCCCTCGGTAATATTGGTTACCTTAGCCACCATTTGTGACGCTTAAATCATGAATATTACCAGTGTAACCGATAATTATACTGCGATAATCGAATACCGGGATAAAAACCTATACATTTTTACAAACAATATAATCTGTGCGTAATTAAATCGAGATCCTTTCAACTGTTCTGGTGAGATCATCAAATTATTCCCCCTGCCCTGATTGGGAAAGAAGGGAAAGTCCCTTCCTACCAAATAAATAATCATACATCCAAATTTTCGAAAAGATACCATGCAGCCGGTGCAGCGAACCGAGGCGTGGCAGTTGTATTAGATGGCTTTTTACGAACGACGTCAAACAGAGCAAACACGCCTTCGCCACGTCTTCGCGGTTCAGTAACGCTAACGGATGGCTTTCGCTTTTCTATGTGACTGGATTTAAACAATTCCATACATTACAAATAAAAACGCCTCGCTTCGCATTCGCCACGCTTGTCTGTTTGACAAAGGCTTTAGTTTTTATCCATCTCTCTTCTTCGATTCATATCTATCAATGCTACATGTGGTTTTGTCTCCTTCATAGCACGCCACTTTAACCGGCATCACATAGCCATGTTTCTAAAATGCTTGATTCAGCTTTTGCCGACGGTTGTCAATTAAAAATAATGACCCGGAATATCGGGTGAGGGCTCTAATTTTATGTTGCATTTAGAGTTACCATTAGAGGATTTTGTAAGGTTAAATGTTTTACTGGCAGATTCTTACTAAACCAAGTTATTTAATAGCCCATACTTAATGGGTATTTTTATAATAAAAGTACATTAAATCATATTCTACCATGGCTAGTGTGCAAAATACTTCGATAAAATAAATACTCTGTATTATTTCAAAGGTTAAAAGCAATTGATTTCTTGAAAACACATTTAACATCATCTTTTTTTTCCACAGTTTCTCAATCAAATAAGTGAACCTAACTTCAGCAATCCAGAAACTTTGAAGAAACCTAATTAGTGTTGTTAAAACCGTTCAGTAAGTCTCAAAATCGTTTAAAAGATATTTCGAAAGCATAGTACTCAGTCTTGTGTTGTTCTGATTACGACATCGTACAGTTTACCTTTGACACTGTTCTTCTCGCGAGTTGCGGAATATGGGGCATAGTGGAAAACCCCCAGTTTTTCAATTTACTCCGCGGTTGTTTCAAATGTATCGTGGATTCGTGGTGCTACAGCGGTCTACCAACCATTTTGAGAACCGACTTGAATTGTGAGTGTGACGAGATTAAAGCCGGTATAAAATATTTTTTGATTGAAATATTTTTTTAAATGCTCGGTATGAAATTTTTTTTTCAACAGTTCATTTATTGTTTATTTTTAGGACTTGAAAATTATTTCTGTAAGACTGACTGCCTATATTCTTTTATTGTGCGGCAAAGTTCGGTTGCAATTTAACGCAATATTATACTTATGTTTAAAATTATAATTAATGAACTTACCTTTAAATTAAATATTTTGACGAAAACCAAGAAATTGATTGCTGAAAGCCACTTAAAACTTAAACTAAAGTATGAAAATTATTGCAAATTCATATTCAGTTTAAGTTAGTTTTTAAGAATACATTGACTTAACGATAGTGAACATATAAATGACTGACTTGGTTTTCTGAAGCAAAATCTACACAAGTAACGCAGGATGACCGTGAGTGTAAGATAACGCTTTCGGAATACATTCACCAATGCATGTTGGTAAGCACCTCTACAATACAGATTTAAAATGTTTTACAGCACATACACCATTTTTTTTTATCGTGGTGAAATCGTCAAATGAGTCCTCCCACCCAGGGCAGAGACTGCCTGACTTATGCTGACTAAAATCCACGGTGTTCTTCAATAACCCTTTACGTTCCGGGGTCACGGTAATCGTGAGTCACGCAACCTCGGCAGGCTTTGGCCCTCTAAAGGTCATCCGTCATAATTCTGACACTCTGCGCGCGTGGAACACAATGCGCCGTCGACCCGGGCATGGTCCATGGGCGGACAGCGAGTCGGCCATTACTAGCCGCCCGCTTGCCCGCGCCTAGGGTGGCCGGAGATCGTCCGGTGTCGTCCGTCGCCGTGGGCGTCTACCGCTGTGGCTGGGGTGGAGGGAGGACGTTATTCTCTCCCTCACGCGGAGCACATAAACCATGAAATAATCTTGTCCAAAAACAAGCCAATGCATAAAAAATAACAGCTGTAACAAAGCTCAAGTGTCGAAATCACTCGAGCACAATACGCGAGGCCAAAAAATCTCATATACCTGGCACACGTTGATAAAAAGGTTGAACATTAATTACATTACCATCACCGACGCCCCAGGTGCGTCCACAGGCGAAACACCCTGTTTTATTAGCCCTCGTGTTATATATAACTCGTTTGTCAACGTAATTAATGCTGTACCTTTGTTAATATGTATTGTTTATAATCATTTTTTGCAAGAGAATATTCGGCCGAGCTAGGCTGGACTCCAGTTTTTGCAAAAACAAAATAATACTTTTCGAAATAATTTATCTCAGGAATCAGGATAGCGGAGACCAAACAATTGTTTAGTCTTATATTTCGTAGGAAACATGTACAGACGCCACCAGGTCAACCTACCCGAATCTGTAAAATTTTACCAATCGAACATTAACCTTCTTTATAATAAGGTTGAAAATCTATTGAAGAAATTTAACAGATTGAGGTAGGTTGATGTGCTGGCGTCTGTATATTAAACTCGTAATACAAGTCTGTTAAACGAAGTTTCTGAAGTTTAATTAGAGCCCTTAGTAATACCAATTACCAAATGTTTATTGAAATATCTAGCGAAACGTAGATAGGATGTTTCTATCCACAGGCAATTAATAGCGAAGCGCCTTCTTCATTACTTTTGTGTTTAAATTATATTATGAATAGACACTTAGTTCGTAATATCTTGTACGTGCTTGTACTTGTTCACTACATCGAGGCTTCACACACGTTCCCTAAATTGTCAGACAATGTCTTGCCAACATGATAATCTCATTGTGTACACAATCCAACTACTACGGTACTGTAGACTAACCTACTTCTTAACTGAAGCAAACTCCATTACCATTGATATAAGACGAGAACGGAACCCAATACGAATAAATGTCAAAAATGTAAATGTGAGACTCATATTCAAATCTAAATAATGTATCTATTGCCCCAATAACAAAGACGATCAAAATGAAGCATCAAAAATACAAAAAAAATGTGGGAAATCGCATAACGCATAGGCAGATATATTGTTGAGTTACGCTCAATAATATTTACTCGGTGATATTCTCCCTTGTGAAAATTTCTTAGATGCGATCATAAATCGCTTCGGTTGACATAATAGCGTAAAGCGAGCGGCCTGGATTTATGCATGTTTGATTTAGAGGGAGGTGAATGTTGTCATTTTACCGACGAAGGTACCCACTAAAAATATGGTGCGTTTATTCCACAAATATCATTCTCAAAGGAGATCCTACATAGAAACACGCGCTTGTTTTTTCGAAGTTTAAATAAGTTCATGAATGTTCATGAACGTTCTGGAATGCCGCATACGTAATAAGGCGCTTTATAAAAACTGGAGAACATAATGCGTGTTTGGAACTGAACTCTCCACTCCAAAGTCGAACATACAAAATTGGTCTGCTAACAATTTGTGAATTATCCTTCGCATGCTTACCTCGGCAGATATCGTAAACTTCTTTTCTTATGCGCGTTTTCGTTTTATGATTTATTGTTAGGGTTCATTTTGATGATTGAATAATAAAAACTGCTGGGTCGGGTACCACATTTACATTTGACTTTCATTTACCACGTGAATTTTAATAAGATTTTATATAAAAGAAAATATTATTTCACAACGACGATAAATACGTTAGATAAAAATTTGAACGGAGTACTTTTTATTTAGAATTTATCAGATAACATCTCGGTGGGAATTTATTTAACCTGACGACTGCAAAGGAGGGGCTGACTATTAAATTTATTTGAGAGCCGGTCTTCGTTTATTGCGATTCGGATTGGAATTGGAATATCCAGACAGAACAGATTAACAATTTTCGAATTCTAAGGACAGCCTGTGTTCTAAATTCAAGACACGATTCAAATTAAGTGATAAAGCGTTGGGAGTACGCCGCCTGTGCCCGGTTGTCACCCGGTAATACCCAAAGAAGCGACGTGCCTCTAGCCCCATTACGCCGAGCTGCATTGCAACAATTTCGAGGAGGAAATTTTCAAAGTGTATCAACAAATGAAGTGGTAATTATCTCTAAATCAACTCCTAAATATACACAGACAGTGTATTAAAGTGTTCGTTGTACTGTTTGATTAGGAGCCGAGGAGCCGTGACCATGAAACTGGTGCGGGGAGCTATTTGCGGGTTAATGTTGCTCTGGAATTATGAAAGACGGTATCTTAAAGCTTAAGTAATTTAGCCTGTACAAGAATTTTATAATTTAGTACCTAGGTCTTATGGGTCACCGTAGTAAGACGTGACAGTGATCAAGATAACAATAGCAACAGGAATAACATGTTGACAAACGTTCTATAATTCAAAGTATCATCCAACAATATAATAACACGATACATGTTCTTAATCCAACAAATACAATACTGCCCGAACAAAGCCAACATCTCAATACATCTGACTGTTTAATAACAAGAGACTATCGAATAATCAGATCACGTATTGAACACGAAATTCATAATCGGCTATTGAACGCAACCCTAAGGAATTTGTAAGGGATAACGCGAAAACTGAAGGTGTTTATGATTTTATGATGCTACTCCATTCTCGAATAAGGCCGTACAATAACGATAAAGTGTTACGACCTATCCGATGAGAAGAAAAAAGTGTCGTACAAGTCTCGTTTGTGGATGGTCTAATGATATTTTACTTTAATAACAATAATGTAGGCTTTACACTGTTTAATATGGGGAAATAAAGCCATTGTCCGGAAATAAAGCGGTTTTCTTGTAGATTGTGTTTTAAAATGAGAGAGTAAGATAAAATGTTATGACTTTCAACATTTTCCCTTTATTTTAATATTTTGGTTGTTATTTAAGAGTGAAGTTGAAAGGAAAATCGGTTCAGTTGCCTTTCAAATAAGGTTTCAGTAAGAACATACTGAAAGAGAGGCTTATACCCAGCAGTGGGTGAAGACGGGCTGTGGATGATGATGAAGAACATACTGAGGGTCTAAAGCGCCCCCTTTATGCAATATCTCTACTAAGATCCACTACGTGCACTTCTTACCTTTCATTCGTAAAGAGAAATATTTGGAATATTGCTAAGTGGCTGTTTTAGTCCTGTTGTACTTATTCCATTACATTTAGGGTCAACATAACTTCTTCTTCCTTACTTTTTTATTACTTGACATATCAGCAGTCAGTTGGCTAGGTATTTTATCCTTTACATAGTTCACCCGTGCGTGTCTCTTCATTGAAACATGGGTTTACAGGTTAAAAAACTTACATGAAGATTATTTTTGAGGAAAGAAAAATTCAGTTGCAAGTGGGATTTGAACCCGCGTCTTCTGGATAAGTATTCCAGACGTCTTACCTATTAGGCCATCGCAACTCACACTTGCAAGCTGAAATCCTCTATTCCCTCGTTTGGACGGTTCGGTAACGTAAAAGAAGACGTGGGTTCAAAACCCACTTGCAATTAAATTTTTCTTTCCTCACAAATCTTTACGAAGCGCGTCGCATGCGGTATTGCGTTTAAAAATAATTAATAAGCTTATATAAGTTTCTCAGACAAAACGGAGGAGTCCTAATCGTAAATGAAAATGCTGAATATCCACTATACTTATGTTAACTTGAGTAAGCATCTTTCCGTTAATCACATTGAAAAATTGAAATGATTTTTTCTTCTTTTAAGATTCTTTATTTAAAACTTTATTTATATAGATTTAGTTCAATTGGGTTTCCATAAAAAAAATCTACTTATGCTAGTGATCATAAACTTTTTTTGATGTTTATAGCATGCAAAACATTCACTATGAAATAAAACACTGTGATAATGTTGAAACCTCACGTACAATCTTAAGAAATTGTTACGTTTTATTAACGGAAAATAAAAAAAAACCATATCGACCTGTTTTTCCAGTGAAATGTTTCTGATAATGTCAACACAACACGCTTTGCTGGCAAATACAAATAACCTTAATGTCCCAAAGCCATAAAAGGCGAAAAACAAAAATAAACTGAACCACGAGTCAACAGACCGAATGAACTAGACACACAAAGGTACAACGATTTATTAAATGAAAATGTAATCAACACAAATTACAGGCTGGCCAACGATAATTGAATAGTCTTTATTAATATTTCAATTTACAAAAGAAATGATAGATTACTATCTGAAATGATTGAAAAGACGCAGTTATTAACAGATAAATGACCACGATGAAAAATACAAATATAGGGAAATTGTATTCGGAATTTCAATTTATGCTTTATCAGAATGTTATAAAGAATTTCAATTGAATTCTTTGAATGGTGGCAAAACTTTAATTTGTAGGAATATTAAATTTTTCAGGCATTTTTAGTTCAACTATAATACAGATAATAAAATTCCTATTAATTGTAGTACCTAGGGCTAGGTAGTAAAATTATTGGTTATTATTCACTACTATATAATTTTCAAATAATAAATTCGTAACGCGCAATAGTCAGACGTTACTTAAAAAAAACCTACATCAGATAGTCTTTTTCACAGAAAATTGACACCTGTCACATATACTTAAACTTATAATAACATACTATCAACTTACTAAATCTAGTGGTCATATTTATTAGTAAAAGCGATTATCGACTTGCCCCATAAGGTCACGAAAATTGTAAGCGGTGACCCCAGATGGGCGAGGGGCGAGTAACTGCGAGCGAACAAACGGAGAGAGGGAACTCTCCTCAGTCGTGTGTCAACCGTCGATGACGCCGGTCGTCCGCGCCGCGCTGCTTAACAAAATATTACGTGAGCTTCATTATAACTCGACTCAACTCTCCGATTGAAATGTTAATTAAAACCGTGTGTGAGTAAAGTGCTTACGGCAATATATGGAGGCATAAAGCTCTGTGATATGTGATGGAACTGTTTTTTTAAAAACTTAATGAGGATGTATGTCTTATTGGCAGTACTCAGTTTACTTGTAAAAGGTAATAGCAATTATGTGAATGGACTGTGTGCTTTTATTTATATTGTTCTATAATACTACATTTTTATGTAAAGTGTATTGCATGCCCGGAATGGTGCAATTATATCTATATTTTGTGAGGATTAAGAATAATTTACCAAGTCCCTCGCTGGGCGCCAGTAATAGTGACAGTTACGTTATCTTAATGCAGCTCCGTTTTCAATTTAGGAATAAAATTGCATAAAGATATTATTCATGACGTCCGAAGAAGCCTTTATTATAAAACGCCATTCATCTTGAGGTATTATTAGAAAAAGACTTCTTTCCCTAAGTAGGTTTTCAAGAGATAGGTATTTATTCGCAACGATAATAAATCATTTAAATTCTTGAAACTTTTACTTTTGGGAAGATTAGGATTGACGCTTTAAATAGGGGTATAAATTACTTTCCTCTTTCAATTATTGAGGGTAAAGGGCTTAATGAAGAATCTCGAGTATCGGAAAGAAACTTTGTACAAAACTAAAGTGGGCTTTTCGGGCCTACTGAAAAACAAACCCCTCAATTAAACCGTCAGTATATCTTTTATCTAGAGGGGCTCTCACTTAGATTTATTCAGGCCTGCCCGGGCTCGGGGTCGCTAAAAGCAAATTGAGCCTTAAAAATACAAACTGTATCTCTTTTTAATTTTTTTATGGAAATGACCAAGAAGTCTTTCAAAATCGATATTCAATTTATCGGAAATTGGTTATCAACTACGATCATATTGTAACTTACTGGAAAGTTGTTTACTAAGATTCTAGTGAGGCACAATGAGGCTTTGCTACAAGTAAACCACATTTCGATTCGAAGAATATTTCAGTATATTGAAGGCAAATGTTGACTCGAAACAGGCAAAACTTCCTGAAAATATTATGATTCTTAGAATTAAATCTTTGAGTACTGTGCTCCTGATTCTGGTTCCTACTTAGTTGTTTTTCTTCAAAGAAGCCAGTTTTAGTCAATCAGTTGTATATGATTTGCAGAGATGATCCTTGTGATCTTTGGATGTTCAGTTTGAACATCATCGTCTGTCATGATTCACAATTTGTATTTATATCTCTATGGTACTGGTGTTTATTCACCTTTCCTCGTTCTCCTTAATACAAAATCCGTTCCGTTCTTCTTTAGATTATAATGGGTTTTACTTAATGGATTTCTACGTATTTTGGTCATCAAATCCTTGATCATCGACACCAATCTTTAGCTTTTTGGTAAACCTTCCCGAATACAGTTGAATGCTCTTCTTATATTATTATGATTTTGTTTGTTTGTGCTATACATATATTATACCGGAGGCTTTAAACGGGTAGCAATTTGTAAATAGAATACTGCCCATTTTACTCACTGATAATGTACTTTATCAATAGAAGGAAGGATTACAAAAATCGGTTATTTAGTTTTTCACTTTAATCGTTACAAACATAAATTTATTCTTTTTACTATTATTTGCTCAAATAAAGTGCTTGGTCTAACCTCCAAAACACAATTTACTGAGTAATGAAAAAAAAGCCAAACAATAATATCTAAGTGTAAAACTCTTACTGTAGTTGCAAAAACCTTTATTGTAAGTTACTGATTACAGTATACACAGGTACTTTAATTCTCGCTCCTGATTCAACCCGCTAGTCAGTTTTACGTCTCCCCCGAGGAGTGATGGAGTGGTCTGTTTGTACACCGACACAGCGAAGTTAAAATAGCTGTAAATAAGTTGTGACAGGTCGATATTCTTGGAGCAGACAGTTGATATAACCAACTTGAGTGATTTTAATACTTTTTTTTTGTAGGATATTAACAGTTGGTTTTTTGAGATTCCGTCCTCAAAGGTTAAAACGGGACTCTATTACTAAGACTTTGCTTTACGTCTGTCTGTCTGTCCGTCTGTCACCAGGCTGTGTACCTCATGAGCCGTGATAGTTAAACAGTTCAAATTTCCACAGATGACGCATTTCTGTTGCCGCTATAATAACAAATACAGAACAATAAAAAATAGAATCAATCAATATTTAAGGAGGCTCTCAAACAACAAATGTCTAGATATTGGTACGGAACCCTTAGTATTTGAGTTCGATACGCACTGGGCCGAATTTCCTATTACACGTTGAAATTATTAATAATGTTTATGGTTCGTGGTTTGTAGTTTTTACTTACAGTTGTATTTAGTTTGGAAAGTTTATTTTTCTACTTGGAGAAATATTATTTTACTTACAAAAGTAGTCGAAGAGTGAAATGAAGAAGTTACTTACTTGTTTTTCAGGTTCGAAAAAGTTTATAGGCAAAAAGCTTTTAAAAGAAAAGTCTGTTTTTAATACCGGCCATTCAATAGTAAAAGTTTTTTTATAGAAATACATTAATGCTAACAGAGTCGGTATGTTTACTTACCCACGCTTTCATTCTTTCACTTTTAGTGTTATACTATATTTTTCAAATGATAAAATAGTTCATCAGGCATATTGGGTCGTATCGTGGGCCGTATTTTCGCAAAGGAGGAATTTTACAATTCTTTTGTTCTATTCCAATTATCACTTACTTTTAGTTGCTATTTTAGAACAAAATGCCTAAAAACAACGAGACACTAAGTATAAAATGCACGATTCCAGTCAAAAGGTTGTTATTTGATTTGACGTTTAATGACAATTGTTTACCTTGTAACTGTCAAAAGCTGTATTCGTACAGTCGTGTTGTAAATATACGGATACGGACAAGATGGTGGCAAAATTTTAGTTATAAACATAAATAATAATATAGTGGCAGAAAAACATTAAACAATATGATATAGCTGTTCGTGCACAGAATTAGTTTCAAGCCTCACAGATATTAACCCTGTCTCTTAAACTACTAGGGGGCTACACGAGCCGGGGTTGCGGGCTTGCCGGGGTCGCGGGACTAACAAATTACCGTAACCCCGGTACGTAAAGGGCTATTGAAGGACACCGTGGATTTTATTCAGTCAAGTCTGACAGTCCCTCCCGCCCTGCATTGGGAGGACTCATTTCATGATTTTACCACGATAAAAAAAGGGGGCTACACGAATGCAATGATGTGTGTACGTTTATATGAACACACATCACCCTATTATGTTCCCACTGCTGGGACACAGCCCTCTTCTCTGTGAGAGGGAGTGGGTCCACGGGACCAGTGCGGGTTGGTAGATGTAATATGTCTTCGACTTTTTGGCTCTAGGACATGCCGTTATCCTCACAATGTTTCCTTCACCGTTTGAAAACACGGTTTACGTTTATACGAACATTTAAAGACTGTTACTGTGAAAATTAATGGCATTTCCGGTTAGTGTGGCCCCCAAAAGAGATATATTTGCTTTACAATTATGCCGTATTTCACCAAGACACCATGGCCGCGCAACCAGATTGTCGTTACCATCAAAATGGATCGTTGCCACCATCAAAATCTATATAACTCTTTAGACAGTATTTCACCTGGTGTCCGCTTGGTTGCGCAAGCATACTTATATTTTGTTGGCAGATCGACTTGGTTGCGCGGTCTTGGTTGGTCTGAATAAGAGCCCTTAGGGCTTTATTTCACCGGGACACCATGGTAGCGCAGCCAGTTGTCGCTACCAATAAAATGTATACACTTCTATAGAGAGTTACTCATCTGGTCTCCGTTTGGTTGCGTTACCAATCTGGCGACTCTGGTCTTTCGCTCACTCAGCCGCCAGTCCTAATGCCAGTGACCCCACAACTCTCTTTTCCTATGTACATACGGCAGCAGTGCCATTTCTTCGAGGTCAATTTTGATACTGTCTCCGTGTGGTGTGGCGACTCTGGTGTCTGTATGGTGTCTAGTTTGGTACCTTACGGACACCACGTTAGCGGGACTGATTGCGCTGCCATGATGTCCCAGTGCAATAAAACCCTTAGGCTGTAGTACAGTTGTGACATCCCAAGGTTCTGACGTGCTGACAAATAAAGATACGTTGTTAACATTATTTGATGTCTATTCAAGTAGGTAACTGAAGTTATGTTCTCTTATCTTTTTATTATTAATTCAATGTCAAAAATATCGTTATTCTTCACAGATGATTAACCTCAAAAGGCTCTTAAAAATTATGAAAATGAAACGTGAAACTTTTATGGAAGAGAATATAAAATAATAAATTGAACACTCTAAACGTCAAAAAAAAAAAACATCAAAAGACTGACTGAAATTAATTTAATACCAACTCATCCATCCATAGAACTAGTTAATAAATTATTTTTTCTAAGAATTTTTCTAAAAAAACTGGTTCAAAAGCGATGATAATAATAATTAAAGATTATAAAACTCTATTCAATAAGAGTTTTTGACAAGTCAGGCGGGTAGTTTTGATTAAGTTCCAGGATATTACAGGTTGGCTTTAAGGTCGCGGGACTGTACGAATTACCGTGACCCCGGAACGTAAAGGGCTATTGAAGGACACCGTGACTTTTAGTCAGTATGAGTCTGACAGTCCCTCCCGCTCTGCCCTGGGTGGGAGGACTCATTTGATGATTATACCACGAAAAAAAAAAGGTTGGCTTTAAACAATTACAAAGGCTTTAGTGTTATACTATAAAACGAACAAATTTTTGTGTAATGTATTATTTAATATACATAAACACACAGTAAGTGAGGAAATCATAGCATAGATTTTTATCAAGGATGTAATAGATGCATGAATCTGGACCCTCCAGATTAGACTTTATTGTTTATTTAAAAATATCTATAAATTCTATACTTACACGGCTGAAATGAAAATGAATAGCTAATTTTACCGTGTATTTTGCTCTCCCCTAACACCTTGTATTTTTAAAACTCCATCAAGCTGAATATAATTATGTGTATATTGGTTTTAGGTATATTCTATACCACCCTCAAGTAATTATAGAAATAACATTAACCTTGACTATCGAGTATTTTTGTCAGGGTTGTTAGCAGGTTCAATTTAGATTTTTTAAGGGTACGTATTCGTACGTAATCTGTCTAAAATTAATAAACCTCGAATTCGAACATTTTTATCCTTTCTTTATGTACTTATTTAGAAGCAAGCATCGATATTTCAAGCACTCAATCCACTTTTCATTTTATATATATACTTTTTATTATTATGTACTTAACCTACCCTACCTAAGTAAATAAAATACTATTTTAAGCTGTAGGCTATGAAACCAAAATAATCTCTGCTAGTGATTTCGTATAATTATAGACCGTCTCTATAAATTGCTAAAGCTTTTGACTATTCAAACTGCTTTTAATTAGAAAATTAGGTTAACTTTATAAGGCGTTTCCTTGTTAATTACCTACGTCCTTTATACGTAGCTGTTTAAATTGGAAGTTAATAGATTAAATAACTACAAAGAAATTAATACACCCAGGGAGAATATCTCAATGAAAAAGGCTAGTACGTTTATACCATTATCATCAGTCTATAATGATCCCACTGATGGGACACAGGTTTCCTCTCTGTGAGAGTAGGCCCACGCGGGACAAGTTCGATTTGGGGCATAATAAATAAATAAATAAATATTCCACAACTATCACACAACGCCATCTAGTCCCAAGCTAAGCAGAGCTTGTGTTATGGGTACTAGACAACTGATAAACATACTTATATATTTCTAAATACATTATATACATATTTAGAAATATATAAGTATAGATAAATACACCCAGAGAGAAAGTTATAGATAAATTACACCCAAACACAGAACAAATGATCGTGCTCATCACACAAACATTTGTCCTGGGTGGGAATCGAACCCACGACCTCCGGCATAGCAGTCAGGGTCACTAACCACTAGACCAACAGGCCTGTTAAATAAATAAATATTGATATTGAAATAAATAACACAAAGTTTGTCACCCGGCTGCATTCGAATCCACGACCTACAGCTCGTAACTCGGGGCCATTACCACTGGGCCACCACTGCTCACTCTTAATAATACCATAATGAATTAAAAATCATTTTGAGTCTCTTCAGGGACTAAAGCCGCAATCCCACTACTGCACGGCAATGAAGCTTGAGTGTACAGCTATAAACCACGGGAACTTATGACCCCCCCGCGACCCATAGAAAGTTAAGATGTCCCCCAAACGTATCGCCGGAAAACTCATCCTCTCCCAACAAGAAAGAGTTCAAAATCGATGGACCGCGCTAATTTATTAACTCACTAAATTAGGTTACTATGATACTTTCCTTGATTTCAGGCTCAACTTTGTTCGTGCTACGTGCACTGTTAATTCAAGTAAGAAATAATTTTCATTTCCAAGGCGGTATCCATAAAATCTTTAACGTAACAATCGTGCTGCAGTGCAGTTGTATTTAAACGTTGTTAAAAGTGTGAAGAAAACTAGCGAATGAGTGCGACAACGTACCTCCCACTAATTAACTGAGTTTAAACAATAAAGTTACCTCAGTGACGTCTTGGTATCACCAACTCGAAGGCGAGACTTTCAAAGATTAAACAGTACAAGTTTGTTACGGTTTAACAAGGTCTCGCTTCTGTTAGTCCCGAATGATTGTTGTAAAGTCCAGTTTGCTCACCTCGAGGGAAATAAAGCGAGATGGATATATTTGCAAACCGAATCTCTCTTTCGTCTCGTACAAAATTATAATATTTTATTAAAGCCCCGGAACGTTATTTGGCGGTGGAATTAATATTTCAGCCGTCTAACTTTTAGACTTTCCATATATCTTGCTTACGTAAGTTGGACGGTTTCTATCTCCTTCGGCTTGTTAACTAGTTTTTTTATTCTGCCTCGCAATCCTGTCCGGTAATAAGTTTAAAAACATGAATTTAATGAAACTATGTATACGTTTTAAGTATTTTAATAATTTTATTGAAAAGTTTGCCTAAATGAAAACCGTCCGTCTAAAATGTTGGAGGTACGCTGGGAAATCTGAAATGGTACGTGTTGACAGAGAATTATAATTTAGGAATAAGTCATATTTCAATGTTCCAGTGGCAAGTTACAAGTTAAAACCGGTTTAAAATGTTCGTAATATTCTAACTTTTTTGTAGGTTGCACGTTTTTCCTTTGTTTTTGGAGTGTGAAAGAGAACAAATGTGTCCTCTTAGGCCCACGACTGCGGTAGGCGTTTGTGGAACCCGACGCGCCGTTGACTCGGGCTTGGTAGGCTACTAATTACTCTCCGTTAGCAAATCCGCGCCTACGGTGGCTGGAAATCGGCCGCAACGACGGACGCTCTATGCGTCTCCCACGGTGGCTGGGTCGTGAGGAGGAGGATGCCCTCTCCCTCACGAGCTTCCTCCTTCGCTAGCATTACCGCTACGGTACGGTACGGTGACTGCTTCCCATTCTTCATCGCTCTGTAACATGGCCTGAATCAGTGGCCGGGGATATAAAATTAGGATCTATTTTGGAAACTGGGCCTGAAGACATTCAAATCTCTGTCAATCAAATCGATGCAAATGTATTTTGCTACAAGATTGTTGATTGGTAAATTAGTAATGAACGCACAACATGTTTACACGCTCAGCTTAACGGTTAAATTAGCATACATCGAGTTAAGTATACAAACTAAAGTTGTGCATGTCAAAACAACATCTAGACAACTTACGAGTATTATACAGACAAAGTAAAGTCAAAGTAATTTTGATGACTTTAACAATGTCAATCTTTAAACATTGCTTCTCGTTTTGTCGCCTACAGAGAGAGATAAAAAGACAGAGAAAGAGAGAGAGAGAGAGAGAGAGAGAGAGAGAGAGATATTCCTGCAGTTAGCTGTGTCCGCGTGGAAGTTTGAAATTATCCCGTAACAATGTAATGACGGGATAAATATAGCTAAGTAATATTATAAATACAACAGTTTTGTTGAATGAATGGATTGATCGATGATTGTTAGGAGTACTTTATCTCGTTAGAACGACTGAACGAGTCCTGATGAAAATTGTTTCAGATTTATTATAATCTAGAATAATACAGACAATACAGTTCATAAATAATTTTCTAATTACACGCGGACGAAGCTGGTTTTTGTGACCAAAGTAAACTGGATTTTTCACGTTAATTTGATCGAAATAAATAATTCCTCGTACGTAATTTTCAATTTTCCATACAATAAACGCAGTAAATACTTCATGTACGCCTTGAATAAAATTCAGAAATCTTGTCATAAGACCTCAGCCTTTTGCTGAAAGAAAATCTGTCCGTACGGATGTAGATGTTTATTACTCTCCATCCATTAATATATTCTTAAAAAAAAAAACTATTCCATTTACTTGAATAGTAAATCGTGAATTCATCTCCATTTGGCCAAACTTCTGTTCGTCTAGTACAGTTAGGACTCAAGAGAACTACTAAGTAACAATTAAACACACATAAATCTCAAATTATGAACAGAAGATAACAAATCAAATAGTTAGCGATTTAACGCGAAGACGACAGACAATTTATAAATCAAGTGTTGGACGATGACAGTTAGGAGTTGATGACAAACTTCGCTAAGTAAGTTATAGAGAGGTGCGAGTCATGCGTGGCTCCAACTGTTGTTGAGAACGATTTATATTTATGTAGCATTTTGTTTTTGCCGCGGATGGATACCTATGCTTGATGCATTTTTTTTTGTAATTGTTTTTTTTTGGTGGATAGTTGTTATTTATATAGAAATTATTGGTTCATAAAAAGAAAAGTTAAAGAATTATTAGAATTAAAAAAAACTGACTGTCTCATCAGGAAACCGTGACCCTAGAACGTAAAGGGCTATTGAAGGATCACCGTGCATTTTAGTCAGTACAAGTCTGACAGTTCCTCCCGTCCCGACCTGGGTGGGAGGACTCATTTGATGATATTACATTTCATCAGTCAGTACAGCCGCAATATTTAAAAAAAATTGAACAAAGACAAAAGTCTATAAGATATATTTGGATGAACCAGACAAAACTCAATACATATCTGCTATTTTAAAGGCCATTCTGCTTGTCCCAGCATTTTAGCTATGATATTTATTCTCTACAAGGAACGTCGACGAACATTTATAGTGAAGAAATGTCGAAAATATCACCCGAACTGTCTTCTATTGGATTTACGACATATCAACGATTTTTCGATTCCATTTATGTTCATATGAATTTGTTGTTTGATTTAATATGACATACAATTGGACAATTTTATTTGCATGTAAATATGTTTGCTGTTTCCGAACGTAATTTTTTATATGTCAGTAGGTATAAACGTTTATGCATGACCTGTTTTCCTGAACGTAATCCGTGCGTATTTCCTTCGTTCATAAAAAGGTGAGGTTGGAAATGTGAAAAAAAAGTTTGATATCGCGGTTTTTTTTTAAATTATCATTAGTAATCATGATAAGTAGTGATAAGCTCGTGGTTAAATAATAACAGTCGTATGGCTCGTACTTCATGGTAAAGCCGCATTTGCCTAGGTCCGTCTAATAATGGGTGGCCACTCATAAGCAGTGGTGTCCCTGCGGTATTGACCCCGACTTACGAGTGGTAGGTGTTGGGCTCAAACCCAGGTGAGGGAAAACATTGTAGAGAAACCGACATGTTCTAAACCCAAAAATTTAAAGACATGAGACACTCCTCACAGAGTGGAGGCCTGAGTTCCCGGTAGGAACTTCAGAGGCTGAGGCTTATGACCCAAAATCTCCCCGTAGTTCGCAAATCACGTTAGCAGAAGAGCAGGATGAGAAATATTTTTAGTAGGAGCGTGCGAGACAACGTTAGTGTAATAATACTTTTCTTTAAAACTTTAGAGCAATTTGTGAGTAACATTACAGTCTCTTGATTGCCGTAGATGCGAAGTCGCGTAGCATTGAAATTGTGTAGTCACGTAGCCGCGTAGCCAATGTCTGCTACGCCCGTAGCAGTAGTTGTAGCAACAGTTACTTTCTTTATATAATCGATACAATACACATCTGTTCCAAATTGATGTTGTAATCATTGTAACACAAATACAACTCAAAGATGTAGAGTTTCTTTGAAAAAATCACATCATTTTGGTTGATTTAATCTTATAACGTTTACGAGTATATACGGTACTTTTTTGGGCAGCCGTATAAGAATAGTACTTTGAAATGTGTGCACTTTATTTTTGCAGATGATTTTGTGTTTCTGGGGGTGCATACAATTTCTTTTAACAAACTGAATTTAAAAGAGAAATAAAATTTTAGTTTGGTTCAACGCGTTAATCTCAGGAACTACTGGCTGGTTCGAATTGTTTTTTTTTTGTGTTGATCTGTTATAAATTAAGCTTGTTGATATAATTATATCAACGAGCTTAATTTCATATTAGATAATATCACGCTATAGTCAAAAGGAGCTGAGCAGCGAGGGTGAAACGGGAAACCAGCTAGTATATTATAACTATTTAATTTCTCGTTTAGCAAATCATACTTGACAATCGCTAAACTCCGATTAGTTAGATTGAAATGCCTACACTGCATTTATAATGAGGAATCCAATCCATTAACAGCTACGGACTAAAACGAAAACAAATGACAGCTGCCCATTTTGATATTAATTTGATTGAAACACTGCATATCGTTTTAGATTTGCAAAGCGTTTTATTTGTTTATGAAATTGGAATGTATTTTACGGTTTGCACATATAAAAATCAGACTTTCAGTTGCAATTGGCTATTTGACTGAAAAATTATTATTCCTCACTTAGATTATCAAAAAATATTCGACCCGTATTTTTTCTTTTGTTTCGTAAACCAAAATTGACGGAGATACGATGCTTTCAAAGTTAGCAATACGTCACAATTCAGTACAATTTCTACTGAATTCTGACGTCACGAGCCCCCACTCTCGAGTTTTGATGCGTTGTATTTTGGTGAATATTCATTGATTGTACAAAAGAAAAAATACGTGTCCGATATTTTTTTAAACTCTAAATGACGGACTAATTATATTTGTAATTTATAGTTACTGTCAAATAGCCAATTGAATAAGGTGATTCCTTCGTTCACTGTCTATATTGAATCTGCTGTTGAAAAGGATAGACAAATGGATGTATGTTTTCTAATCATTCATGAAAAAACGGGGGAAAAAGACAGTTTACAAATTGAAGCCCTTGCATGTCTTTTCATGTTTTTGTGACGTAAACTGGACCTTTGACGTAAATTTTATGGAAGAAATATTTTTTCACTCCTACACTAGAGGCGCTTTTTCAATTTTCCATACAGTTAACGCGGTAAATATTTCAAGAACGCTGTAAATAAAATACAGAACTCTTGTGATAAGGCCTCTGGATTAACACGAAGGATATCTTTTATCAAACGCAGGCAAAAGATAAAACCGCGGGACACGCCCCCGCAACGTACGTCACGAGGCAATTGCCGGCGTGCGGACGGTGAGTAATGGGTGACTCGCCGTCTGATCATGAACAATGCCGGGTCGACGGCCTCGAAAACTTGTCAGCAATTTAACGGCGCCTTAGAGGGCCAAAGCCTGCCGGGGACGCGGGACTGGCTCATCAGGTAACCGTGACCGTAAAGAGCTACTGAGGGATCACTACTACAAACCGTGCGGCGGGAGGGACTGTCAGAATCCATGGCGGGAGAGACATTTGTTGATTTTACCACAATAAAAAAGGAAATATATATTTAGTATACAAGTTGAGCATGTCAGTTTATATCTTTGAATTCCCAATTTAGAATCAGCGAGATAACCTAGTGTAATATTTGTTTTTGATATTTTGTGTATCATCCATCCATCCATCAGCCTATAATGTTTCCACTGCTGGGACACAGGCTTCCTCTCAGTGAGAGGGAGTGGGCCATAAACCACCACGCGGGCCCAGTGCGGGTTGGTAGACGTCACATATCTTCGATTTTTCGGCAGGTCAACCTACCCCAATCTGACAAATTTTACCAACCGAACATTTACCATCCACTATTGTGATTAGGTTGAAAATCTACTTTGACGTAGGTTGATGTGGTGGCGTCTGTACATGATATTTATTTAGCATTACTAACTTTTTATTTATCTTGGAGGAGCTCGTGGCTAAATAAATACAGCCGCACAGGCCGATCTTCCGGATTAAGCCGCGCTTGCCGAGGTTGATCTGTGAATGGGTTGTAGATCTTTGACAGCCGTTACTGTTAGTCAGAAGCTCTAAAGTCTGACAACCAGTCTTACCATGGGGTATCGTATTACCCAGTTACTGGGTTGTGGAGGTCCGACAGGCAGTCGCTCCATGTAAAATACTGATATCTAGCTGCATCTGGTTTGACTGGAAGCCGACCCCAATATAGTTGGAAAAGGCTAGGCAGATGATGATGACTAACTTTTTATTTATATTCTGGGCTTCGACGACCTTATTAAAACATTCACTTTCCATATTTTGATCTCATGTTTGTTTAATTTTATAGTTTAGTCAAGCATTATTCTAATTTTAGTTTATAGTTTATTTCCACTTATTATTTTAGTATATTAATTTAGTTTAAGTTACCACTTATGTTCGTGAATGTTGGTTCACCTGTTATTGGCAACTGTATAAGCCTTTTACTCGTAAATACCTACACTATTTGTTAATTTATATACAGAAGCTGTTGGTGTACCTTTATTAATAAATATAATAAAACAAATATGACCTTAAAAGCTCTCTCATCTCCTTTAGAGTCTAGAGCTTAGTTCTGTCTAAGTATGTACTCAGAAAGTCTAGGCTTAAACTGAAGTACCTAAATATTTATAAATTATTTTCAAAATTAAAATGTTTATTCATCTTATTAAATTATCTGCCCAAAAATATATTAAATTATAAAAATAGAAATTAAATTTAAATAAATATAGTGCAAAGGTACATCTAAAGGCAAAAAAAAACGATATAATTTGATGTACAGACGCCAGCATATCAACCTACCACTCACATTTCTTTAATGCCTTTGTCAAACAGACAGGCAAAAGCGAAGCGTTTTCGAAGCGATACCGAACCGAAGCGAGACGTCAGTCCGATAGTTCTGTCACGCTATCGGATCGCTTTCGTGTGACTGGATTCAAACAATTCCAAGCATTACAAATAAAAACGTCACGCTGCGCATTCGTAACGCCTGTCTGTTTGACAAAGGCTTAAAAGATTTTTCAACAATAGTGGATGGTTAAAGTACGATTGATATAATTTGACAGATTGGGGCAGGTTGACCTGCTAGCGTCTGTACAAGCAAGAATATTGAATGAACCGGTGACTCGTTGCGTAGCTGTTGATCGCTCAGACACTGAGATCCTGCACACCTACCTCTTTTGTGTTCCATGCTTGTCAACAACACACACATGTTATATACTCATCACTGTCTAACATCACATAGAGGTCGTAACTGACAACTTATCCCAAGTTAGGGTAAAACAAGTAAGCAAGCTAAGCTTTGGCAAGACTCGCCACATAAGTATCTACCGTTATGTAATATATTTTTTTAAATGTTGCCCCGCTCTTTAAATTTCTCCTGTCCTCATTGCGCATTTAAACTCACATTCACAAACAGCTAGACTCGGAACAAAGTAGATCATCACAATATTTGATCAGTGCGGGACTCGAAACCGCGATACGCTGCGCAGCAGTCGAGCCACTGAGATCCTGCACACTTACCTCTTTTGTGTTCCATGCTTGTCAACAACGAACATGTTATATACTCGTACTAATCACTGTCTTGTATGGCGAGGGCGTTACTGTCATGACGTCCAAAGTTTGGCTAAAACAAGTAAGTAAGAAGCTTTGGCAAGACTCGACACAAAAAATTTGACATGTGTCGTGAGTGGTTTTAGAAATATTTAAACTCACGTACACAAACAGTATGTCGTAGGACTCGTCAGGAGGACTCGAAACAAAGTAGATTATACAAATATGTGATCCGTGCGCACGCTCAGCCACTGAAATCCTGCACACCTACCTCTTTTGTGTTCCATGCTTGTCAACAGCACACATGTTATATACCAATCACTGTCTCGGCTGGTGAGGGCGTAACTGTCGTACCAGACTATTATCAATGTGCGATGAATTGGCAGCTTGCCACTGGATTGCCTTACTGCCGTCGTGCCTACCACGATATTGTTGTTCCTAAGTATTAATAGTTGTGTAGGCTGTGTCTTATAGGCCGTAATCCGTACTATAAATCTAAACTAATATTATAAAGAGAAAAGATTCGATTGTTTGTTTGTATTGAATAGGTTCCGAAACTACTGGACCGATTTGAATAATTCCTTTTGAGTTGGATAGTCCATTTATCGAGGAAGGATATAGGCTACATAACATCACGCTACTACCAACAGGAGGCGAGCAGCGCGGGTGAAACCGTGGGGTAAAGCTAGTACATAATATAAGTGCGGACTTTTTTTTACTGTAATATTTTCGTTTCATTTGTTGACAGCACGGTTCTGAGTTCTGAGCAGAAACTGCTATGCAGATTATCGCGGGTTCGATCCCTGCACGGAACAAGTATTTGTGTGGTCTACAAGTTGTTTTTCCGGAAACTCACATATGCAAACATCCACTTGTGTTTGTGAGTTTCTATGTTTGTGAACGCACTCACTACACAGGAGAAATTCCTAGTGTGTGGCGACGGCCACACAATTAAAAAAAATATTTTTTAAGTATTTAAAAAAGGTAGGTAGGTTTGTTTATCTTTCACACCTAAACCGCTGAGCGACCATTGAGAAAGTTGATGATTTTTTGAGCAGTTACAGATAGGCCCCTGAAGATGGTCATAGACATTCTTTTTGCATAACTTAAAGGTTGCAAAATGAGAATAGGCGAGCATAGTCACATGCCAAAGCTAGTATTTGATGGAAAATGTTACACTGAAATAAAAGTTCCGATTCGTAGAATGTTCAAATTGCAAAACGATCGATTGAAAACAAATATTGTCTGTAGATTTGTCATCATCATTTGCCTAGTCTTTTCCTAACTTTATTGAGGTCGGCTTTCAATTAAACCACATGCAGCTGAAAATCAGTACCTTACATGGAGCGACTGCCTATTGGACCTCCACAACCCAGTAACTGTGTAATACGATACCCCATGATAAGACTGGTTGTCAGACTTTAGAGCTTCTGACTAACAATAACGACTGTCAAAGATGGAAAAAATTACAGCCGGGGTCAACGGCTTTACGTGCTTTCCGAGGTACGGAGGAAACTCGCTATGATGGATGGTCACCCATCCACAGATCATACTCGGCAAGCGGGGCTAAACCCGGAAGATCGGCCTGTAGATCTGATATTTGCGAATCGGACATTTTTTGAGAACTAAGAAACCTAGGGTATTTTTTCATTATTTGAATATTACATTATTTACGTGGTAGCAACATGCTTGTATCAAACAAAGTGTTAATTTTGTTCATCACACATCAATTGTACATAGATTATCATAATTTGCTTGAAGTGTTACAGTAATGACATACTATCACAATACACGTAGTCTGATTATAATCAAGCAGTCTAATGACATTTCCAATTACGAAGACATTGTCCATATAGTCGGTATTATGGCATTACCATTATTGTAATTTTGTACGAAGTTATTACCAAATTACGTCATACCGAGAACAATATAACATCACGCCTCTAATCCCCAAAGTGTTACGCAGCAGTGTACGTAACAGTGCACCCGCATATTTTTTAAAGTCCCATGTAATGTCCCATGTGGGGTGGGACCCCTATAATGGGGTGACATTGCCACCACACTATTTCCGGACCACTGCAATTCCCGAAAGTTAGAGTCTGGTAATGGCGATCACCAGAAAAGCGCCGAGACAATAAAGCTTGACGTTTCTCGAAGAATGAATTTATCTGTCTTCGATACTGCAAAGAATTTGATTAGAAATGAATAGTGAACATAATTTTTCTTTTTAATAGGAAAAAATAGAGGGACCATATTGCCATGTAAAACTTCAGACTTCGTGGCTGTTACTGAGAAATTTCTTATGAAAAAACACAATAACACATTGCCCGATCTGTAAATCGAACCCGGGACCTTATGCGCAGCAGTCACGCTTGGACCAATGAGGGGGTCGAGCGACATTGCATTATATTTATATAATAAACAAGGTTTTATCCACGACTTCGTTTTGCGTGGTCAAGCAAAGTGCACAAAAGCTTGTTTACTATCCCTGTCCCAATAACCGTCTCCTGTTTTCCATCTTTTTCTGTATCATAATTCATCAAAATCGATCCAGCGGTTTAGGCGTGAAAGCGCAACACACTTTCGCATTTAGGTGTACCTTTTACGAGCTGTTTCGAAAATTATCCCAAATTTTTATCCTATGTGTTAATCCAGGTTATAAACTAGCTGTGTAGCAAATTTTATCCAAATCCGTTCAGTACTTTTTGTGTGAAAAAGTTGCAAACATCCATCCATCGTTACAAACTTTCACATTTATAATTTTACTAGGAAGTAGGATTTGTAAAACAGTAAGATTATATTGCTAGGATTATCTTTAAATGTCATGTTTGTATGAACCACAAACCTCAGTTTTCTGTGTGTGGGTGGCGACTAGAGAATCAAGATCCAAATATAATCTAAATTTCTCCGAAACATCTTTCAAAATAAGACTTACAAGTCGTCATAAAAGACTGCGGTGCTTCGCAATGCCATAAAATATTAACTCTTTTTTATCTCGCTTTTGGAAATAGGTCGTACCTTTAGGTACCTATAGTTCAAAGAACGTACGTGTCTGACATTATAATGTGGATATATTTTATTTATTTAGTAAACGTTAGCTGTTATATGTATCTTTATAAAATCTCGAGTCACTATTTTCGAACACAGTCGTCTTCGAGAACTCTCAATCGATATTGAGAAAATTTTGTGAATGTGTGTAATAAGCTAGTTTAAAGCATCAATAAATTGTAAATCTATTAAGCCTTTGTCAAACAGACAGGCGTGGCGAATGAGAATCGAGGCGTTTTTATTTGTAATGTATGGAATTGTTTGAATCCAGTCACATAGAATCTATCGGACTGACGTCTCGTATCGGTTCGTTATCGCTTCGGACTCGCCTGTCTGTTTGACTTTAGTCCGTTATTCAGAGATTGTACAAAGTCCCAAAAATATTTTGATATTACAAAATGAAGCAATGTGCCCATAGAGTAAGATAATTTCATTAACAAAATACTGATAGTTTTCATTAACAAAATACTGGGTAAGGTTTTCCTATAAATCTTAACATCAAGATCTAGAAATATGACGACATTGCATAGTGTTGTCATACATTTTTTAATCAATGAATACTGACAAAACTAAAACCCTTCATAGTTTTTAAAGATATCGCCAGGCGAGGCCAAATAATTAGCATTGCCATACAAAGTGGCAATGCTGCCAGCGTTCTGGGCACTATCCCCGTTGAAAGCGATGTGAACGTATTCTTCGACGCCATTGAGTACTTGAGTAGTGGTGGGAGCTAGTATATTTTTTTGAAACGATTTTGAAACGATTTTGAAACGATTTTAATTTCATTTAATTATTATTTTTAAAACTAGCTGTCGCCAGCGACTTCAATCACATTTAACTTGAAGGTATCCGACAGGGACTGTCACTTATCACTTATATACTTTCTCATATACAAAATAAATTACATCAATTTTATTATTCCTTTTTTTTTAACGTAGAAACCACCTGAATTTCTCCTGAATCGTGGGTGCATTTACAAAAATAGAAAACACACAACAGAAAAACCCAGACGCGGAACGACCAATTGCAAATCATCAATACTTCTTCCTTCATTCATCAATCACAAATACTTCTTCCGCGCGAGGATCGAACCCGCGACGCGCTGCGCAGCAGTTCATCGCTCAACCGCAACGCCAACTGTATTTAAGAATTGCAGATGATTTGTCAAGTCACAAAAACAGTGCGAAGTTGGGGCGGAATGCCAGTACCAAAATAGTTTCCGTGCTGCAAAAAACTTCCGAATTTTGTTTTTTTTTTACGTACACAAATGGAATCCCATTTCATAGATGGATGGGGGTAACGTTTTCACATTATCAATGGCAGGCAGGCCCCTTACATTTTCAGACGGAATACGGTAGGAAGATTGAGGACTAGCTAAAAACATCTATATCAGGTTATTATGTTCTTGAGTAAGGTTATTTATATCGTACGCTTTCGTGAAATGTTGTATATGTAGGTAGATCAAGCAGTTGTTCCTTCATAGGAAAACGTATCATGGAAGTTATGTTAGTACTGCGAATTCCATGATTTCTTTGAAGAGTACATTACTGAGGGGCTCGTGGTGAGATATTAACAGCTGTATGGATCGATTTCTAAGTTTAAACCATTTGTTTTTTATTGTTGTAAAATCATCAAATGAGTCTTCCCATCCATACTGTCACACTGGTACTGATTAAAATTCACGATGATCATTCACGTTACGTTTACGTTCCAGGGTGATGGTTGCCTGACGACACAGTACCGCAAAAGTTTAAGCTGTGCTTGCCAATTTTAAAAATCTTATAATCCTACTAATATATTAAACGTGAAAGTTTGTTTGGATGGATGGAAGGATGTTTGTAACTCTTTCACGCAAAAACCACTAAACGGTTTTGGACAAAATTTGGTACACAGATAGTTTATAATCTGGATTAACACATAGGATAGTTTTTTCCTGATTTCATGTTGCTGTGGGATCATTTTCGATTTGTAGCCAACAACAAAAATTGCCAACAGCTAGTAACAAATATTTTGACAGCATTTGATATTATTATTATTTTATCAGCAGGATTAGCGCAGTGGCTGAGTGATTTTGTATTATCTACAAGTAAGGTAGTTGTTCCGGGTCTGGGCGTTTGTGAATATGAGTTTTTCTATTTGTAAACGCACTCACAAAAGAGAAATTCATAGTATGGGGGAAAGTTACAAAAAAAAAGAAACAAGGAGTATTTCTTTTCATATGTTGTATTTCTTTGTTCCAGAGTCCTTACTGCTAAAGATAGTACGAGTAACAGTCCCCACATACAGAGTGCGTGGTCAACCAGCCCAGTTCGAGTGTGACTACGAACTGGGCGAAGACAACCTGTACTCCGTCAAATGGTATAGAGACAATGAGGAATTTTACCGGTTCATGCCCAAGTTTGATCCCCCGAAGCACGCCTACAAATTGGAAGGGATCAAAGTTGATGTAAGTTGGTTGTTTAAGTTTTAAGTAGCCATTAAGCCTACTGTAGGAGAAGGCGGTCATGCGGTATTAATATACGGCTAGTTTATGTAGTTGTATATGACGTTTCTGGAACAATTATTATTCTTGATCTTGGTGATTTGGGTTAAAACTTTATTATGAGCAACTATAACTTTTTTTTTACGTTGCAAAATCATCAAACGACCCACACAGGGCAGGACGGGAGGGACTGTCAGACTTGTACTGACTAAAATCCACGGTGTCCTTCAATAGCTGTTTATTGTCCCGCGACCCCGGCAAACTTTAACGGTGGATGTACTCTTTCGCTGGGCCACTTTAAGACAGGGCGAGTGTGAGAGCGTATAATCCTAATCCTAAAATGATATTATAAAGGCGAAAGTACGTTTGTTTGTTTGTTACCTTTTCAAGTCTTTTCTTGAAATTTGTACTGAAATATTTCATCCGGAAAAAATAGTACTGTTTTCGAGAAAAACAACAATGACGTCCGATGTACGATTCGAATCGATTATCAAATTCTAAATTTACGCGAGAGAAGCTGCTGGCAAAATCTAGTACTTGAATAATTATAAACCGTCATAAAATATTATCACTTATTTATTAAAAGCCGGTAATATGTTTTTGGAAGTACTTTAGTAGCGTCAACCTTAGAGTTACTCAAGAGCCTAAAAAAGAGGTTTGTCTTTTATAAACATAATAAATAGCTAGTAATTTGACCGATTCACACCCTTTATACACATAAAATTCTGCTTGACGACGTCCCCGTAATCGCGTCGCTCTCATTTTCGAGACATTTATTAGAATAGGCGAAATTAATGACGTAATCTAAACTGATACCGTACTCCAATGAAAAGCAATCAGTCTCATTTCTGTTGGAACTAAGTAGGTACTCATGTACTGAATATAACTAAACGTCTGTAAATGATGCCAGCTAATTTCAAGGAGTTAACCACAATGTCTGGAGCACAACGTCTTATGATTTTCCTTTGTAATGTTGAGGAGTCGACGAAAATATGTCTGCTTTGATATTTCTCTGTTAGCAAGACGTTTCAAGTTTACCATCATGTATTTGAAAAGCCATTTTGAATTGAGGTTTCTTTTACTCAATGAGCACCGTTAACCTTCCGTAGAAGGAAAATTATATTAATAATAGTCCTCAACAAAAATCTGACGAATGTTAACTTTTAAGGTTTGGTATAAATGCTTCAGATTATGTGAAAAGTGATACATAAGGCAAATTATCGGTGTAATTTAAAAAGGTTTTCTTGGAATCTCATTCTTTAAAGAGGTTATGTAGGATGGTTATCTATTCGGGCCGCACAATAGGGGACGCCGTCGAACACTGACAAAAGAACGGGATAGAAAGGAGCCGATGCCACACAATCCATACGAGACCATTCAGGAATACTATCGTCTAAGCTAGTGGAAACGTTCCCAACAAAATTACTTGTAGTAGGCGATTTAGTCAGATTCCATTTGCCATATTGATCATGATATAACGAGAAATTGTGCTCATTCATTCTTATGTAACGAGGTCTAAAATAATCTGGCTATATTTGAAATCACGTTAATTTTATACCTAAATAACCTCAGAATCTCGTGGCAGTCAAATGTTTATTATTTAAACTTTAAAAAAAGCCACTAACACAAACTGAATCAAGCCACAGGATTTATCAGTCCGAAAACTTTGCACCGGCTGAAGTCTTTGGCACTATTTTTAAACAATTTAATGTGGGTTTAAAAGCAAAGTTGTGAAACTAGATGAAACATTTCCAATGCGCAATTTAAAAAAGATATTCCAGTTGGGAAAGAGGACTTTTGGTACGAGTAAATGGCACAACTTTTGTATGACTTCTTGCAATTAGCTCATTACACAGTGTTTTAGTAAGAAAAATTATTTTTGCTATACCGATCTGGGGAAAGTAAAACTAAAATAATAAGTTGTTACTCAATCTACGGTATTTTTCTTTGAAATTACTTTCGTATTTTTGTTATTTTACGAACTTGATAAGTCCTTCACGAAAGAATTTGTGTTTCTTTTCCATTTTATTTGTTTTTTTTTTCTGAAACTCATCAGAAACTTTTTCTTGACAGTTACAAAAGTCAGATGACAGAAGAGTCATCTTGCACCAGGTGACGTTGAAATCTAGTGGACTATACAGATGTGAGGTGTCTGCAGAAGCGCCGAGCTTCGCATCTGCAGCTGGAGAGGGAAGAATGGAAGTTATATGTAAGTGTTATGAATGTTTTAGTCATAATCCTAACGTAAGACTCGTTCAATGCACTTTAGCAAGTTAGCTTCGGCCCCCTGTCAGTCTTTCAAATGACTTGAACTTTGAAAAACTTGAGCATTGATCAGAATTCCATTTAAAGAACTGTTTTTTTTAAAGCGTTGCCCCACACTTGGGATTTCTCCTATACCTACAGGAGAAACGCACCCAGCGTTACAAACATTTATATTCACACATAGACCCGGAACAACTACTTGTAGATCACGCAAATATTCGTTCTGTTCAAGAATCGACCTCGAAATACGCAAAGCAGCAATTCAATCGCTTAGCCACTGCACCGACCGTGCTATATACTTGCTTATTAACCTTTAACCAAGTTCATCACTGATTTAATTAAAATAACTGTGTTCATCAAATTCCGAAAGGGGGTAAGGTAACTACTTAGATTTCGCCAAGTAATAAGGGCTGGCTTTTGGTATTAATAAGCTCAAATACGGACTTCGATTTTGGAACTCCGAACCGAGCAACTGTGAATTTCCTAATAGAAAACCCAATTACCCTTTCACCGATCCCGGGATCAAAACAAGATATCCACGGTTTGTTATTAAGGTAGAATTAAAACCGGGTAATATCAGAGTTTTTACCCTTGCCATTATAAAAAAAATACGAGTACGTATACTAAAATAAGAACATATTATCGTAAAATAAGTTCTAAGATTTAATTCTTAAAGCAAATATTGGAATGCTCTATGTCTCTATCTTATGTGGAGCTGTCAAGTAACGTTGCAAAAATTTGTGTGCCTAGGTACTCGGAATCGACGCTTTAACATAGACGATGTCTTTTTGTAAAGAATTGTAGTCCAATCAACGAGGCTTACGTGATCCGAAAAGTTCCTCCGACACTGAAATTTGGAATATGATGAAAGAAGGTGATACAGATTACAGATGCACAATAATCCAACTTTTTTTTTCGAGAAGACCAAAAGATGAAAATTGGAAATAAAAAGATTACAGTGTCATTCCAAATTATTACATTTTTTTTACATTTCGCGCTCTAACTTCTAGTGATAAATTCCTCTGCCGATTTTAATTTTTTTATGTGATTTTTTATCCTTAAATACATAGGTTTGTTAACTTTTCTATTTACTATCAGTTTTAAACATCATTATTTGATTGATTTGACATTAAATAATGATGTTTAAAAAGTAAAAAGTTTTGGATTACTTAACAAACCTATGTATTTAAGGATAAGGAATTTCATAAAAATCAAAATCGTAAATTAGTTACGATTTTAACTAATACATTTATACATGTGCAGAAAATACTTGAGGCTGAGGATTTTTTCGCAGAGAGTTATAAGTAATTTTCATGTTTTGGTAAAAAATGCCAAACTTCTTGAAAAAAAGAAAAAAAAAGTGTAGGATTATTGTGCATCTATAACAGTGTCACCTACTTTCGTCGTATGCCAAATTTCAGTGCCGGAGGAATTTTTCGGAAGTCTTCATACAAAAAACATCCTCGTTGATCGGACTATTGCTACAATTTCAAGAAACAAGCCCATAAAGCTGATATCACCACAGATCGATCGACACGTATGGGTTTTGTTAATGAGCTGTTCAAGTGCTTTAAAATTTATGACCGTGAATTTGTTATGGGACAGGTGTTGTTATAACGATTTTACACCTACCTTTTGACTATACGTGAAGCGAACAAACACTTTTTTAATGTATATTTTCGTGGTAAAATCATCAAATGAGTCCTCCCACCCAGGGCAGGGCGGGAGGAACTATCAGACTTATACTGACTAAAATCCACGGTGTTCTTCAATAGCCCTTTACGTACCGGGGTTACGGTAATTTGTGAGCCCCGCGACCCTGGCAGGCACAGGCACAGGCGAACAAACACTTTGACAAATTTATAGGTCTCTTTGTAACATCAAATATACTCGTATCTACAAAACTCGTAACAACCAAGTTAAGTGTTAATAATCTTGAGAATTTCCGTCAGTTTTCTTCATAACATTACGATTTATTTCGTTCATTTACGAGTTTAATTTCACAAAAATTCCAATTTCATTCCCTTTGACGAGAGGCATACGTAACAGAAGAAGGCCATTATTCCAATTTGGAGTTTGTATTACAACCGCAGTTTCAGTGTGGCTCCCGGCTCTAAACACGATAAATGTAAAACCATTGTCTTTTGTCATTTAACTTTACATGTTGCTCGATTATTTTACACGATGTTACAACTTGAGCCTGCTTCTAGTGTCTAGGCCAAGTTGCTGTAATCGGTGTTTATTTCTCGATTTTGGATCCTTACCAAGAGCAAAATGTTTATTATTAGAGTGTTTGCTAGCTTTTAAGCCTTTTGTAGCTATTTAAAAGAGTGTATTTAACATTAGTTTCTTTCCCTCAGATTTACCGAGAGAAGGTCCAAGAATAACAGGCAACGAACAAGAGAACAGAAGAGGGGACTCCTTATTTCTGAACTGTACGTCGGGCCGGTCGTACCCCGCGGCAGTGCTCAGTTGGGACATTGATGGAGAAAAGGTACTATTAAATATTTTGAACGAAAAAATATTGACATTTACGAGACGGCCGATGTTTTCGATTTCAGTTTTGATAGAGGTAACATTTTTCTTTGTTTTACGTGACCCAGATAAAAACGGACCTAATTTACTGTACAGTTTTCTGGGTTTGATGGATGTTTTTTGATACGATAGTAGAAAGGATTTGTTCTAATATTTCTTTGTCTCGCTTTTTTTAATTGTTTCTAATGTAGTCTAATCTTTATGCAAATGCGAAACAGTACTTCACCTGCTCGACAGACACATAATTCTAAAATGACAGTCATTATTCGTGGTCCTGCTATTCGATAGTCCAGTCGAGGACGTCGTGATCAAACATAATGCATTATGCGTCCATTATCTACTGTGCCGGCAACTAATCCTCGTGTCCAGCACCAAGTACTCGCATCAATCAATCTTCTAGACACAGCTTGCATTACCATTTGCACTCCTCCGCTTGTTTTCAGGGTTCCGTACCTTGATAGCAAAAAAAGGAACTGGATGTGATCACTCTGTATGTCTATCTGTTGGTGAAGACCCTTTCTCTTTTTGAAGTCGGTTAAAAAGAGGACCTATTTGAATTTCTAAATCTATAGGGTACTTACCGTTGATAAAGAATCATGAAATTTGCAGTGTCTTACTGCAATTTAATCATGCAAAATAGAAAGTTTGTACGGAAGCATTGGTGTGCAAGTCCAACTCGCACTCTTGCACTCGATATTTCCTTAGTCTATGAGTGAATAATTACAAAATGAAAACCTCGCGAAGTCGGAAGAAAATAGGTAACTATATCACTACATAGTATAAAACAAAGTCGCTTCCCGCTGTCTGTCTGTCTGTCCCTATGTATGCTTATATCATTAAAAGTACTCAACGGATTTTGATGCGGTTTTTTTAATAGATAGAATGATTCAAGAGGAAGGTTTTATGTAAATAACATGCATAATATAGTAGTGACTGCACC
The DNA here is from genome assembly GCA_943136025.2 of Agrotis puta. NCBI lineage: Eukaryota > Metazoa > Arthropoda > Insecta > Lepidoptera > Noctuidae > Agrotis > Agrotis puta. Next base: position 7,321,224 of record OW964168.2, read on the forward strand.
CGTGCGGAGCTGGGGCGGGTCGCTAGTAAATCAGAAGTTGGGATCAGTATGAATTAGAACTTGGGACAAAAGAGGTAATCTCTTGCTTTATGAACAGAGATAATTTAAAGACATCCATAGCTTCAAATCATTTAAATGTTAAAAAAGGCTGTAGTACAATCAACCTGGTGCACCAAAATATTCAAGGTATGTTGAGAAAGGATCTTGAAATTGAACTATTTTTGAACTGTAACAATATTGATATTTTATGTATTACTGAACATTGGTTAAAAAGTCATCAATTTATGTTTAATTTCAGTAATCACCAGGTTGGTAGTTTGTTCAGTAGAGATAATGCAATACACGGTGGCTCATTGATACTATTAACCAATAATCTCAAATTCAAAGAACGTAAAGATATTGTGAGCCTCTCTGTTGAACGGACTATTGAAATAGCTTGTGTGGAGTTGGAGCAGTTTATTGTATTGAGTGTGTACCGGCCACCATCTTCAGTTTATGATTGCTTTGAAAATGTTATGAATGATGTTTTGATAAAACTTGGTAAGCTAAATAAAAATGTAATTGTATGTGGTGATTTTAATATCAACCTATTGGAGGACTCACCAACATGTTTAAGAATTCTTAATTTATTTCAATCATATAATCTTACCAATCAATTTTTAGAGCCTACCAGAATTACAGCCACATCAGCCACATGTCTAGATAATATTTTCACAGATATAATACTTATTAAGAAACAAATAATAAACCAACTGGAATCTGACCACTGTGGACAGTTGGTTACATTTAATTTAAAAAATAAAGATGTGGCTAAGCATAGTATTAGGGTGGTTCCTAAATCTGCAGGTCGCTTGGAGAAATTCAAAAATAAACTCATTAGTAAATTACCCTACTTACCTTATAGTGATAATCCTAATGAACTGTACAATTCTTTTTTTGCCATGTATTGTACAGAATTTGACTCAACTTTCATACCCAAGCAGATCTCAGTTAACGGTTCCACAACCTTCAGTGAATGGGCAACCAGAGGTATACATAACAGTAGAATGAAACTTTATGAGCTATATGAAGAAAAAAACTTTAATAAGAGTACAGAATTTTATGAATATGTTAAAAATTATTCTAAATTATTTAAACAAGTTTGTAAAGAAGCAAAGTGTCGTTATATAAGCTCAAAAATTAAAAATAGCCAGAATAAAATAAAAACCACTTGGGAAATAATCAACAATGAAACTGGAAGAGAAAAAAGGCGTAGCACTGGCTTTAGTCTAAATATTGATAATAAAATAATTGATAAGGATGTAGAAGTAGCAACAATTTTTGAAAGTTTCTTTGCAGATATTCCAGTTTCAACCACAAAATTTTTAAAATCAACACCCATTGAAGCCGAGTCTATACTAAAAGAAAATGTTGAAAACTGTAAGCATGATTTTAATTTCGATTTTATTAATGACTAGTGGGCGCCCGCGGCTCCGCTCGCGTGAATGTCGGTTACCGCTGCAAAAAGCCTACTCAGGAAAGACACGGTCAGCAACGTGATTTCCAGGTCTATTCACAGACACCGACACTACATCGACGACGCAGTTATCACAAACACTCGACATAGATAGATATAGTGTGTCGCGGACTGTTTTTGTAGATATTTATGAGATCAACAATTAATTAGAACATTTTATGGTTCTACCTTTTATAGTTTAGGCAGCGTACGCAAAATAAGTAACTTTTCTGGTTGATTTTTTACACCTTGTGACCGAAAAACCCAAATATCTTACGGAACCCTATTTTTCTCTAAAATAAATTATTGCCTATGTTACTCGTGGATAATGTAGCTTTCGAATGGTGAACGAATTTTTAAAATCGGTCCTGTAGTTTTTGAGCCCATTCATTACAATCAAACAAACAAACAAAGTTTTCCTCTTTATAATATTAGTGTAGAAGTGTAGATTAGTGTAGACTACCAAATTAACTAATTTCGTACCTACTATTGCTTCAATTATAAAGAAATGAAGTGTAAACTAATAATATATTTAAACACTACCAAAACCTCTAATACCTATTTCATAAAATAACAACAAAACAAATCTAAAAATAAACTATTCAAAGACTAAAAGTAAAAAAGGGCACGCCGCAATCGCGGCGGTAAGACCCCTCTTTGAGGAGTGGCTGGGTAGGCGTCACGGCGTCCTGACCAACCGCATGACGCAGGTCCTCACCGGACACGGAAGTTCGGGAGGTACCTGTGTCTGATAAGGAGGGAAGAACTGCGAGGATCGTCTGCACTGCGAGGATCGTCCGGAGGACAGCAGTGCAGGACTGCCCCGCATGGGCAGAGCACCGCCGTGTCCTCACGACGGCGATAGGCGGAGACCTCTCGCGCCCGGCATTGGTCGAGGCCATGCTGCGGGGCGAGACTGAGTGGGAAGCGGTCGCCTCCTTCTGCGAAGCAGTAATGCATGCCAAGGAGGACGCGGACCGCGTGAGGGAGAGGACAGCAACCTCCCTCCACCCCAGCCGCAGTGGTAGACGCCCACGGCGACGGACGTCGGCAGACGATCTCCGGCCACCGTAGGCGCGGGCATGCGGGCGGCGAGTAATGGGCGACTCGCTATCCGACCACGCGTGCCTCAAGGAGTGTCAGCATAATGACGGGGCCTGTAGAGCGCCAAAGCCTGCCGGGGTCGCGGGACTCACTAATTACCGTGCCCCCGGTATATAAAGGGCTATTGAAGGACACCGTGGATTTTAGTCAGTCAAGTCTGACAGTCCCTCCCGCCCTGCCCTGGGTGGGCGGACTCATTTGATGATTTTACCACGCTAAAAAAATTAAAAAAAAGACTAAAAGTCGCGCTGATAAGTACAGTTTGTAAATACCAATTATTGTCTGTCAATAAGGTTGAACAGTCTGAACGTCTATTCGCATCAACAGCCAAATATTGTATGAAGCACGCGCGCTTTTTTTTGTATAGCATCTCGCAAGTCAACCTCTAGTAGGTTGAGTACTGCTCAACCGAACTTTCCTGCAGATGCCTTAAGGCCTTCAGGCGTGCGGACCCCCAGGCCTTTTTATACCTGCCGTTGAGCGCGGCTACCGCTACACAAAAATGGTTCTTATAGCATGATTCTGTATTCACGCGCGAAGACTGATTAGCGTATGTCATGTATAACTTTGGTGTTTCTACACCGATTTACATGATTCTTTTTTTATTGAATAGGTAATAATGATAACTTTTTTTTATTAGGGATGAGTGAGACTGTAGTAATTGTAAGAGTAGACAAATATAATCAGAAAGCTCCGAATTACTAAGCTATCGGGAGTTTCACGTGTTATTGTGAGTCACCCATAAAATATAGACATATGCTGTCATGGAATATTTTTATGTAATTTTAAGGAGAACATTTCCGTCATACATGATTTCTATATAGCTTTAACCATTAAGGCTGCACACGCGACGGAAGCTTAAAAAATGGAGTAATTTCTCCCGTTTTCCCAATATTTCCCTTTACTGCTCTGCTCCTATTGATCGTAGCGTAGTGAAAAGTATACTATAACCTGCCCAGGAGTATGAAGAATAATTGTGCCAAATTTCGTTAAAATCCGTCGAGTAGTTTTTGTTTCTATAACGAACATACAGACAGACAGACAGACAGACAGACAAAAATTTTACTGATTGCATTTTTTGCATCAGTAACGATCCCTAATCACCCCCTGATAATTATTTTTTAAATATATTTCATGTACAGAATTGGCCTCTCTACAGATTTATTATAAGTATAGATAAAGATATTATTAAAACTTTTAATACCCTTAATGTAAAAAAAACTGCTGATCTATGGGGAAACTCCGTAGAGATTACCAAAAGCATTATAGAGAGTGTAGCGCCTGAATTGGCAATTATTTTCAACAAATGTATTGAGTGTGGTGTGATTCCTGACTTAATGAAGAATAGTAAAATAATACCATTGTTTAAATCGGGTAGCACATCAGACCCCACAAATTTTAGACCAATTTCTGTGCTTCCCACATTTAGTAAAATATTCGAAAAATTGATGCTAGATCAACTGCAAAGACATTTTACTAAATATAAACTACTTAATAGTAAACAATTCGGTTTCACGAGGGGTCGCTCGACAACCGATGCTGGTGTTGAGCTACTTACACATATTTTTGAAGCGTGGGAAAATTCACAGGATGCCTTGGGTATTTTTTGCGACTTGTCTAAGGCATTCGATTGCGTTTCTCATGACACATTAATCAGGAAATTACATCACTATGGCGTTAGAAATACTGCTTTGGATCTTCTTATTTCTTATTTGGATAATAGGATCCAAAGAGTGGACGTTAATGGAAAACGATCTCCGGGTTCTATTGTCACCATGGGAGTTCCACAGGGCTCAATTCTTGGCCCCTTTTTATTTCTTATATATATCAATGATCTTCCTTGCCTTATAAAGAGAAATCATGATATAGTGTTATTTGCAGATGACACATCACTTTTATTTAAACTTAAACGTCAACAGCCCGTTACTGATGAGGTAAATACCGCTCTCTCTAAAATAGTGCATTGGTTTAGTGTTAATAATTTACTTTTAAATGAGAAAAAGACTAAATGTGTAAGATTTCTGACACCTAACGTTAAGCAGGTTGAAACAAGTGTACTAGTAAATGGTGCTGAATTGAATCTTGTGGACACCACTGTGTTTTTGGGTATTACTCTGGACTCGAAGCTGCAATGGGGCCCTCATATTACAAAATTGTCGAAACGGCTCAGCTCTGCAGCATACGCGGTATATAAAATTCGTCATTTAACCGACGTAGAAACAGCCCGTTTAGTATATTTCAGTTATTTTCATAGTGTTATGTCGTATGGCATTTTGCTGTGGGGAAATGCGGCCGACATCCAGGCTATATTTGTGCTGCAGAAAAGAGCCATTCGAGCAATTTATAACCTAGGTAGCAGGCATTCACTGAAGGATAAATTTAAAGAAATAAATATAATGACAGTTGCATCTCAATATGTGTATGAAAATTTGATTTTTGTTAAAAAGAATATTAATCTTTACACAAAATATAGCGATATTCATAGCATAAATACAAGAAACAAGGACATGCTAAAAGTGCCCGCGAGTAGACTCCATAAAATTAGTAATTCATTTAAATGCCAAAGTGTACGTTTCTACAACAAACTCCCAAACCATGTTAAAGAACTAAGCCTAAACAAATTTAAATCAGTTATTAAACAGCAACTATGTAAAAAAAGTTACTATAAAATCAAAGAATACCTTGATGACAAAATGGCCTGGGAGTAAGCTGCCCCAATGCACCCTCAAGCTTCAATTTTTTTTGTTTTAGATTGGATGTATCTGTTTTTTAATTCTTTGAAAATGTGAGGAATATGTGGTTTAAAAGGTCGTTAAGCTCCTTACGTACTGAGTTGAGCTTCCTTTCTCTGCCTCCTGCTTGCACTGACTGAACAGGTCCACTAAAAGTTTTCTTTGCAGTTCTTTCTTAAAAAGACCATCTCAGGCGAGAACCTACATGGTCCTCACAGGTGTTGACGAAACAATTTTCCGATTGTTAGATCATTATTTATTCATTTTTTTTTTTTACTATATTTTTTTTGTTTTTTATTATACAATCTGACATGTACGAATTTATTTATTTTTTACAATCTGACATGTATGATTTTTTTTTATGTTTATACAAACTGACATAATTATTATTATTATTTTTTCATATATATATATATACATTTTTATTTCTATTCTTTGTGAATGCGAGGACCCATGCGAGTCAAGCTGGTTTTTTTTTTATAATCATTGTGATTGTCTGACAGTTTGAGTAACTTAAGCGGCCTACACAAGTGTCCTTTCTTTGGTATTGTTCGTCGTGTCGTTGAGCTCCTTGAGTTATGAGTCGAGCTACACGATAACTGACAAATGCGTGCACTGACTGGACAGGTCCACTCGAATTTGTGTGGTTCTTTCTTCAAAAGACCATTTCAGACACTGACCTGCATGGTCCTCGTATAGCCTGATTTACATATAATGTCTGGACTTCAAAAGAGACTGCGACCTCTGAGTTTGTTTCGGCTGTTTCTTCTCAGAGTAGTCAGGTACGAAACACCGGCCCCTTCTAGTTTTATAAAAAGACGTGTAAAAGTGTTGATATAACCTACTTGCATAAATAAACATCATTTCATTTCATTTCATTTCATCATTAAACAAATTGGAATTTGAATCGTGTAATTGAGACTGCTTAAGTTCTCTAAACAGTAATGTGGTTTTTGCTATAACAATTTAGAATAATATTATTGCTTTAAGCATAAAGTGTATACCAAATTGTTTATTATTTATGTACATATTTATAAGGCATAAAAAAATATCGATGTTTTATTAAGTCATAAAAACTATGTGAAGCGACGGCTGTTCCCTTTACTTTATAAACTAGAAGGTTTTGAACAATACCAAACAGAAAAAGAAAACGGTATTTCATACATAGTTATGAGTGTCTTGAATGTGCCCGTTGTAATGTTTACTCGTTCTTAAAGTGGCAATCAGAAATTTAATATTGATAATAGTAGGTAAACATTTACATAATAAAAGTATGATTAGATCGTTTTTATTATCACGCAATATAAAGAGCCATAATGGGAATTTAGAAAAATAAAACAGCTCACAATAATTAAGTAGGCATCCTAGAATGCTTGTGCGTCGTTACCATTTTATTGCAAAATTATACATGTTGTTCTAGATCTATCCATAATAAAAGAATAAAAATTTAACGAACTCCCCTGTGGATGCCTATAAAAGTTCGCCGACGTTATGAAATAAATACATCAATTTATTTGCTCTATAACGGCCTAGCTTTTGAGTTATTTTATGGAGAACTTAATATAAAAGTATGGCCTCAATATAATTAATGTGCATCCATTAACTGCCAATTAATTACCTTGTTTTAATTTCGATCGGACAGAAATACAATATTACACGTACCGAAAGATTTAATTTCGGCGAGCGATCCTTATTAATGTAATTGTACAAGCTACGCATTTGACCCTTTTCAACGAGTTTCAGTTCTGTAATTCTACTCTGTCCTCGTATAAGGTTTTTACAAATTTTAACTTTTCTGGCCTTATTGAAGTGCGGGCTCGTATTTATCTTTTATTTCTGATTTGGACCGAGTTTGTATTTGTTTCGAACAACACAACCGAACTCGTCACATTCTTTTTTATTCGGGTCAAACTTGTAGCAATATACAAAGATATACTAGCTCAATGTTTCTGTACAATTTGTATGAGTTTTTTGTGTGTTTTTTGTTTTTCTTTTTAATGATGGCGGGGTTTTTATTTTAGTCAAGTCTGTAACTTACTTGTGATTTGAAACAGTTTTTTTTTGTGAAATCCTTGTTATTTGTTAGAAGTAAATCCTGGAAAAGTAGTTTTCGCGGTATCCCAAAAACTGAAAACCCAAAATTCGAGACAAATAGATTACTTGCGTCTACATCATCAAAACGCTTTAAAGAAATATTGTACCAATATCTGTAGGTACCGCCGAACAAAACCGATGTCTTCATAGGAGTTTAAGTCGTTCAGCTGCTAACTATTATTATATAAATGAATTAGTAGAATAGATACACGAACAAGATCCCTGCTGACAATCATTAGTTATCATGAAATTTATAATCAGTTAATGCGTTAAATGTTCTGAATGGAGGGGTATTGTCAAGTATGTCTTAAATCGTCTTCGAACTAGTATGAAGCTCCGGTAATGGTCATTCCTACGTTCGATTGGTAAACTGAAAGCTTGGCTATTTCCTAGAGACGTGCCGATTAGTCGGCCAAAAACGCCGAGTATTCGGCGATAGGTGGTTGATATTATTTTTAATATTTTTTTATGTTACTTATTTAGAATTTCTATTTATTATAGAATCAGCTTGTCTTTTTTTACTCAATAATTAAACTTAATTCTAGAGAAATGTAATTTCAATTTAACGCAGCGGGTGCAATCGAGTGCATTTTATTTATTTATTTATTTATTTATTTGGCTCACCAACAATTGAGTACACTCAAACAATTATGGGTTACATTAAATCAAATCGGGTCAGGTGTATCAATCTCTTACAGGTAAGCACATCATGCACTACATATTGATTAAATGTATAATTTAATACACATAGAGCAATCGGGCTCCTCAGGCCAAATTAAAATTAAAAATTGAATTAAAACATTAAAATCACAGACATAAACAAAGTTGAGGACGAAATAAAATTATAATCGAAAACCTAATTGAATTAAAACATAATAAAATTAAAAGTTAAAAAAAATCAAAATAGTTATTAAAAATTAAATATAACAAAATCAAAATTATCATTAAACAGAATAGAATCAAAATAAATTAAAAAGCATCATAATTAAAAAACAAAAAAAATAATTTACAACGTAATCGAACTAAATTCATACGGATATCATAAGAAAATTAAAATAAAATCATAATCATAATCAAAATTAAAATCAGTCAGAAACATAATTGGAATGGAATTAAACAGAATTATATTTAAAATAAAAACATAAATTTTTACCTAAAAACATCCTTGAATTACAGTTAAACAGGTATGATTATCAAATTAAATTGCAGACACAATTAAAATCGAAATCATAAAAAGGATTAAAATACAAAGGATTAAAATACAAAGGATTAAAATACAAATTGAATATAGATTTCACACATTACTTATAATACTTCTGAACTTATTAAGTGAGTCCGAGTGTACATCGACCAGATCACTGCAGTTGTTTAATAATTTGCACAGACGGGGTATAGGAGAGTTAGCACCTAGAACGGTTCTACGCAAAGGAGGACGTAATGGGGTTATAGGAGCTCGTGGATTTTTTGTAGGCACACGAAGTTTGAACCTGCTCAACAATTGCGGACAGTCAATTTGATATCGCAGAACCTTGAATAAAAATGTTGCATCTAATAAATCTCTTCTTTTTTGTAGGGATATCATTTTGAAGTGCAGGAGTCTCTCTTTATATGATCGTTTCTTTTTAGCTATTCCGGAAGAATAAGCCAAATGCCACAGGAAACGTTTTTGAACCCTTTCTAATCGAAGTGTGTGGGTGGCGTAATGAGGTCGCCATACAGTGCTGCAATATTCCAATGTGCTACGGACCAAACAATTATAAAGTAAGATTTTAGTCCTACAGCGACAAAAGCAGGTTACATTCCTTATTACAAACCCAAGCATTCTAGAGGCTTTTTTAACTACGTTTTCAATGTGGGGTATAAATGTTAACTGCCTATCGAATAAAACCCCTAAATCCCTCATCTGCTCCACTTCCTGTACAGAAGTCCCACATATATAATATGCGGATTGTGTCACATTTATTTTTCTGGTAAATTTGACATGGTAGCACTTCTTGATATTTAAGCTCATACCATTTTCATCACACCACTTCACCAGAGTATCAATATCTCTCTGAAGCAGTTCAACATCACGATCTGATTCTATAACTCTGCAAAATTTTAAATCGTCAGCATACATGAAACACGCAGAGAATTCAAGTTCATTTGCAAGATCATTGACAAATAAGTTGAACATGACTGGACCAATATGTGATCCCTGGGGAACACCAGATGTAACCTTGTAGGAGCCTGATCGGTAACCATTGAGGGCAACAAAGAAGGTTCGACTTTCAAGGTAGGATCTAAACCAATCAAGGAGGGAGCCAGTGATACCGTAAGTGTTTAATTTATACAGTAGTATATTGTGCGGAACGCGATCAAAGGCCCTACTAAAATCGGTGTATATCACGTCTACCTGTTTGCCCGAGTCAATGGCACTAACCAGGGTCTCCGTGAAAGTCACTAGGTTCGTGCATGTAGATCTGGAACTCACAAAGCCGTGTTGAGAGTTACTGAGGTAAAGTTTCAAATGAGACTGAATATAGGGACAAATCAAGGATTCGAAGACTTTAGCGAAGGTAGACAATATTGAAATTGGTCTATAGTTACCTACATAGTCACGATCGTTGCTTTTATGAATGGGTACCACCTGCGCTATCTTCCAAAAATTTGGGAAACTGCCCGTGGCAAGTGACCTATTAAATATTTGTAGCAGGGGAGCCACCAGAGACGTAGCACACATAGAAACAAAATAAGGGGGGATCCCGTCGGGTCCAGCGCCTTTTCGACGATCCAGAGCTTTCAATTTGTTGAGCAAGATATCAATATCAATTTTAGGAGCTGTCAAAGGTAAACTGGAAGCTAACATGTTCTGAATGTATTCTGATGGAGGTGAATGATGTGTCACGTTTTTTTGACTGTACATTGCAGAAAAATGAGCAGCAAAAATTTCTGATATAGTGACGCCGTCTGAAGATGATGTAATGCCGTCAGTCATTGTTATGGGATAAGAACTAGTTCCACCTCGCTTGTCCTTAATATAAGACCAAAATCGTTTTGGATCCTTGGCTATGACAGTCTCTAGGTCACTGACATACTTACTGTAGCAAGAGGCAGCCAAAACAGAGCACCGCTTACTCAGCAGTTTCAATTCGAGCTCATCCATGGGATTTTTATAGATTCTATATCGCTGGCGAACCTTTTCCTTTTCTCTTAAGGTTCTAATTAAATTTTTATCGAACCAAGGCGGGTGCGTCCTATGTTTACGTACGGAAGGGGGATTTTGCAATGCTATAATATTGTTAATTTTGTCGTAGAAAACACTGACCATGTCATTCACATCGTGTATATCACCAAATAAAAGGTTCCAGTCAATCTCACTTAAGCTTTTACGAATTGCATTATAATCTATTTTGTAAAAATTTACTCTTTTGTTACTGTTATAAGGAAGTCTTGTGTCATTATATGAATTTAAATTAATTTCAATAGGGGGATGAAAAGGGTCAATTATACTTAAGGGATTTGGAGCAGAACAAGCGGAACCGGAAGTTAAGTCAGTCAACACAAGGTCAAGTATGCGTCCCGACTTATTTGTTATATTGTTGAGTTGTATTAACTTGTTTATATGACTAAAATCAGTTAGCACATGACCAATACCCGGAGCCATATAGCCACTATCGGACTCACTTACCAAGTTCCAATCAATATTTCCTAAGTTAAAGTCACCAACTATACACAGCTTCGAACCTAACTGTACAAGTATGGTATTACAGGAATCTAAGAAGTGTTCTAGGGTTGAACGAAGTACTGGTGGAGGCAAATAAACTGCGCACAGAGCCAGTTGACGAACAGACTTTGTAATTGAAATGTCAATAATTACCCACAAATCCTCACAGTTGCTTTCCCATTGAAACATACGTTTTGAATTTAAACCCCTTAATACGGCTATCAGAACACCCCCTCCATCTTTTTTTCTGTTACACCTATCACGCCTGTAGACCACATATCTATTATCAAATAGCTCTGAACTCATCACAGAATCATTTAACCATGTCTCAGTTAATATTATTACGTCATAGTTTTCACAAGAAACTTGACGATAAAAATTATGACATTTAGTGCGTAAACCTCGAGTGTTTTGGTAATATATCTTTAAGTCCGAGAATGATAAATAAATTATATTTACTGTTACGTTGACTAAAAACAAAAACTAAAATTAAACCAGCTTATCCAGTGTATCCTTATTCCTGATAAGAATATGTTCTGATTCCTGTGCCTTCCGCATGAATATTCGACCACCTCGCACCCAGACAAATTGATACCCAATCTCCTTGGCTTTCATCCTAGCGGCAGCATGGAGTGACTTGTTGGTAGTCGACAGATGCTCTGTAATGTAGATCGGGGATTTAGGCCCGGTGTATCCCAAGTGGTTCGTATTTAATTTGTTGTCTGGATTCGACTTGTTAAATTTTATCGTTGCTGCGAGAAATTGGTCACGACTGCGAGGGGAGGCAAGCTGAACTACAACCGCACGCGGACGGGTATTGCTGGCATTTTGTTTCGCGACTCTTGTACAATGCTTAATATCGTGATCTTGAATGCCGCTTCCTACAATTTTAGATAATTGGGATACAATATCTATCAAATTTTCGTGTTTTTTCTCTGGCAGGCACTGAATTTCCACGTTGTTTGCGCGGGTTTGCTGTTCCAGTTGGTTTATGCGTGAAGATAAATCGCTCATACACACCCTCATCTCCGAGTTTTCTCTTCGCAACTCTTTCATATTTTCCTCAGACGCTGTATACTTTTTTAAAAGATCTTCGTATTGGGTGTTCATAAATGCCATAGATTTATCCATGCTGTCTATTTGATCTCTAATTGGTTGCAGGTGTTGGTTTAGGGTAAGTTTCATATTTTCTATGAACTTGGTAAGCATTTCATTTTGTGCCTTTTTAATTGATTCCTGAATAAGTTGACGAATGTCGTCAGGTGCTAAGACCACTTCAACAGGCGCTTGAGGTGGCGAACCAACGGCTTGCCTCTTATTGCCTCTGGTAGTAGAGATGTTACGCAAAGGAGTATTATCAGATTTGGCAACCTTCGGTCCCAGATTTAGGCATTCAGGACAGTGCCACTCAGCAGGTACCTTAAAATCATCAGGCAACGAGAGACAATTATAATGATATGCCTTAATACATTTAACGCATTTCGCGTGTTTTCCATTATCCGTCGCCTGATTACAACATCCCCATAACAGTCCAGAACTCATCGACTTAACGGATTGATCTGCCATTGTAATATCGCAACTTTTCGTTATAAAGTACACAAAAGATTAAGATTTAAATAACGTAAGGTATATTCTTAACTTTTGTAGCGATCCGTTGCTCTGCAACGTAGCCGGCCGCGCGAAAAAGGTCGTAAGCGCCGTGCGTAGCTCGTCGCTTACGCGTTTCGTTGAATCACTTTTTAAATATTGTCCGAGGCGGTGGATTGTAACGTAATGCAAATGTTATTTACAATTATTGTAGTATTAAAACACTTCACCAACTAAGTTCACAATGCAATTGTCCACTAGTAACTGTAACTTTGTTTTTCTAATCACAGATAAGAATATAAGCGTTTATTCACAATTTAAGACAATTTAAAACACGGAGCGAGTTGTACCGAGACACTCTCAGAGACACCGAGACCGAGATAATGATTATAATGTTATCAACCCCAGTAACTCGTCTTTACAAGGTACATTGATATTGCCATATAGACCTAAAGCCATAGAGCAATAGCTCTGCTCGACCAAAAATAATTATTGGTTTTGCCGACTACTAGGCCTTTTCACCGCCGACTAGTCAACTAGTCGGCCAAAGTCACAGTTGTCCCATCTCTACTGTAATATTCTCTCGGATATTCAGATCGCTGTGAAGGGTGCGGCGTTAGATCTCGACTTAGTAACGTATAGTAATTGATTAGGAACCTGGTTGAATAATTGAGTAATAGTTAAATCGCTGAATATTGGCTGAACACACATCACTATACCGTAATTGTTGGCATGTGGTCATTACACCAAACCTTTAGTAGAACTAATCGATTTATAATAGATGCTGTTCAATGGAGACTTTTGAATGACTCAATGGAGTACCGGATCGCTAGAAACATTTTTTTTTACATAAACGTTGCCCCACACTAGGAATTTCTCCTGTGTCGTGGGTGCGTTTACAAACATATAAACTCACATACACAAACGCTCAGACCCGAAGCAACTACTTGTAGATCATACAAATATTGGCTCCGTGCGGGAATAGAACCCGCGACACGCAGCGCAGCAGTCCAATCGCTCAGCCACTACGCTAACCGTGCCGTCATTTGACACATTAGTCACCGCACTTCCATATGTCGCGTAGTAGTCTCCGGATATAAGAAGTTTTTAAAACTAGAGATGAGTCAAACACAGTGCAGAAATAAGTAGATTACAAACAAGAACTGTAGCTGTACTTTATGACTCTTGTGATGTCCGTTTTCGCCAAAATTAGAAAAAGAAATGTAATGTTGGAATTTAAATTACAGATACACTATTTAGGTGTCGCCTGTCATTAAAAACAAATGAGTCATTTAAGAAACTATGTTGTTTTTAAAAACCAGCTTTTATTGTTAAAATTATACTTACGATAGGCAAAGTACTCGTCAAGATGAATCAAACGTGTCTTAACTCGGTGGGTTTGCAGCGTTTTATAACAGAGTACATATGGCCAACTTCTAGCTCCATCATCTGATCAGCTCCATGTCATCATAATATTGCATTGTCACGCGATATACGCGCAAAATTTCAGCTCAATCGGAAATCGAGAAGTGGATCAAATTTAACCTTGCAAGATTTGATTACAGATAACGGGACAGGTGAAAGTAAATAAAAGCTTGTAAAAATCGACATAAGGCTCTTTTAATGAACCGCAATTCCATTTCCACAAAAAATTGACACTTATCCATACTAATTGACGTTTCACAATTGGACAAATGGCCGATCTTTCTTTTGTTTTCCTTTCTCGATTCGTATGGAATTACGGACTAATTAACACGGATTTGCCTCAGATTACCAGCTTTATTGGGATTACCTTAATACCCTATTCAATGAATTAATTGACAGGATATCTGCAACGATGATTTGTGGGAGTGATAATGTTGAATAGTGACTAGCTATAAAGCTGACTCCTTAAATGACGAATCATTGAGAGGTATGGAAGAAAAATATATGGTATGTTTTTTTTTTCTTTTTTTTTTTTTGCGTGGTAAAATCATCAAATGAGTCCTCCCACCCAGGGCAGGGTGAGAGGGACTGTCAGACTTGTACTGACTAAAATCCACGGTGTCCTTCACTACCCCTTTACGTACCGGGGTTACGGTGATGGGTAAGTCCATGCTCACCCCAAACTACTTGGGATGAAAGCAGGAGAATGATGATGTTTGTATAGAAAAAAAAGTGACTGTGACTATACGATTGACTGCAATGACCTCAATGTGTCACTTGAAAATTAGGCCTTTTTTTACGGTGTTAATTCAAATGAGTCCTCCCACCCCCAGGGCAGAGCGGGAGGGACTGTCAGACTCCTACTGACTAAAATCCACGGTGTTCTTCAATAGCCCTTTACGTACCGGGGTCTCGGTCAAAAATTAAAAAAATAAAACAATTTTTAATTTTATTATCTACCGTAACAAAAAAGATTTCGTTTTTTCAATTTAAACTAATTGCAAACCTTGATTTGATGTGTGTACGTATTTGTCACGTTTATAATTGTCATTTTTTTGTGAAAACAAATTTATCGTCGGATACTTCTTAGTAAAATCATCATAGTAAAATCAAATTGACCACTTTTTACTAAAATTTCAATATTTTGATACAATTTTTTTAGGCACCCAGGTTAGTTCGTAAATCAATACGGTTAGGTTCTACTGACCCACATATTGCAATACCGGAAATATGCGAAATATCCGCTGCTGGAATTTAGGCGCACAGATTTACTGCAAGCATGTATGCATCTATGAATTAAAATGTGGATGTGAAACATATAATATTCGATAGAAGCAAGGATGTATGAGTGAGTGTCAATTGTTCATTTACTCGAACGCTTTTTTTAGTTTCAAAAGACTGATAACTGCAGTTTTAGGCATTATTCCTAGATTTTTCGGTTTTGTTCCCAAAAATATGCAGGTTCATTTTTAACAGATACAATCCTCCTAATATTATAAACGTGAAAGATTGTTTGGATGCTTGTTTATTACTCTTTCAAACAAAAACTACTGAACGGTTTTAGATGAAATTTGGTACACAGATGGTTTACAATCTTTTTTTTAACTTGGCAAAATCATCAAATGAGTCCTTCCACCCAGAGCAAAGCGGGAGGGACTGTCAGACTCGTACTGGCCAAAATCCACGGTGTCCTTCAATAGCCTTTTACGTTCCGGGGTCAAAGTAATTCGTGAATCCCGCGATCTAGATCTAGAGAGGGGGGCCCTGACATTTTGCTGACACTCTTTGATATGCCCTCGACCTCAGCCATGCTAGACGCCAACAGTGACCACACTCGCATTCGTTTGAATGCTAGAATGACGGGGCGTTTTGTCAAACAGGGCGTATTACCTAGTTTTACCTGATATAATGATGATTCAAATTAAAATTTTATTTGCATTCCACAATGTGTACTTAGGGTGGTAAGTTGAAAATAATAGATCATTATGGACCCTGTTGGGCACAGCAAAAACAAACAAAAATATAGGAGTGAGGAAGCCCTGAACGGTCTTTTCAAATAGCCAAATTTATTTTATTACTAACGATAGTAAAAAATAAAATTAAATCAAAATTAAATTGAACTTGATTGGAAATTAAATTGATGGTAACGTAGATTACTAATTTTTTCAGATATATTATAATTTCTCTGTAAAATACCGATGAAAAGTTGCTTTATCTACGTTTTTCCGAGAAGAGCCTTAACTATGAATTTCTTCGCAGGTCACAGACCCTCTTCTCCTCGTCGAGTACTCACCGACGCAGCATGCCCATGGCTTGCTGTCCACAGCGCTGGGACTGCGCGTGCCCGTGGGCAGGACGATGCAGGTGCGGTGTACTGCACGCGTCGCGCCCGCCTGGAGGGAAGGCAGCGAGGCCGTCGTCGGGAACAGCCAGCTTGCTGATAGTAAAGAGGCTATGTTATTAGGTAATTCACCATTTAAATTCATCTAGACTAATGGTACAACTTGATAATACGCCCTAGTTGAAAAAACGCCCCATCATCCTAGTACTCAAACTGCTACGAACCACACGCGCGGGTGGCTGCAGTTGGCGTATAACATGACTGAGTCCGAGGGCCATGTTGTATCTCAACAACTAGAGCGTATTAACAAGTTTTACCCTACACATACTTTGACATTCCTAATGTATCTTAAAAAAACATTCACATTCGATTTAGTTTAGTACACACATTCATGTCCTTTTCATTTGTGTTATTTGTTTGTATCTCTGTGTGTAGATGGGGCAATGGATAGAAGGGACTGTTAGACTGAGAGATGAAGGGACTGTCAGACTGACTAAAAATCCCCCCTGTTCTTTCAGTTGCCTTTTGGTTTCAGGGTCATGGTTACTTTTACAAGGGGCCCCGTGACCCCGGTACAACTTCGTATCCTTACTTTGTCGTCTTTTCGTATTGACGGTACATAAAATGTGATATTCTTGCTTTGCTCAGACAGAAAAATGAAGGCGAGAAGGATTACCAGTTAAAACTAGAATATTTATAGGTTCTATTTTAAGGTGGATCTACGTTCTGGCATAGTATATTTAACTTTTTTATCCCATTAGTACTTTACCTACAGATAATTTCTGAACACCACATTGACGTAGCCACGGTTAAAATCTAGTCTAGCTATGTTTTCACTGTAGTGGGATTCACGAAAGTAACGTAAAGGGCTATTGAAGTACACCATCGATTTTAGTCAGTACGAGTCTGACAGTCCCTTCCGCTCTGCCCTGGGTGGAAGGATTCATGTGATGATTTTACCACGTAAAAAAAAGCTATGTTTTCACACTAAAGTCAATGAATGAATTCCTGGAGCCCGTTTTTTATTGGAATAACAATTCGCACACGATTTGATTGAAGTGAAGTCATGTGAATGATGCTATAAAACGCCGCTGTTTGTCGAAGGCTTAAGTTATTTTTAAGTAAAGGATCCTAAGCTATTCATAGGCGACTATATTTGTTCCGAATAAAACGACGTGTATTTATAAAGTTTAGAAATAAATCTAGAAGAGAAAGAGCGATAAAAATCGTGAAAAATATCGTTGGTACTAATTTTATTTCTAACGTTATATTTTTAGGACGGTTAGACTTAAAAAAAACTGCAGATTAGAGAAGACAATTAGGGCCATTCTACGATGCATCGACATTTGTTCAATGTTTTGGAGTTAAGACCCACTTGCATCATAAGTTACTAAAGGCGTTAAGAGCTTTTTAATAAAACATTACTCTGTCACTGTTTTATTCAAATGTTTGACAGAAACAGACCGATGTTTTATAAAACGGCAAACGAATTTAGTGATATATGTTGCAATTGCGCATAATTCGTCTGTTGTTTGGATTAAGAAATTATAATTTTGATGAATTTATTTAAGCATATTTCGTGTTAAATTGTATCGATTGTGTCTTATCGTAGAATGACCCTAGTCTTTATTTTTTAAGGTATTGGAGAGGACAGCATTTTTTGTAAGTAGAAATATTATTATATTATCTCTTAATATCTGAGACAGTCCATTAAGTCCATAGAGTCCATTTCGATCCTCATTTGTAATCAAACTCATAACAATTGACATTTTCTGTTTTCGGGCCGCCAAACTTAATATTTTTCGTTAGGATTGAAATTCAAATGACTTCGTTGTAAAATGAATTACTTTTCTAGATGTGGGTACAAAAGCAAATCATTATTATTTAAATACAATAACTTGAAAGAAGAAAATTTAGGTAACTACATACCTATCTACTTTGTATCTTTTTTGTCTATCTGCGTCATAAAATATGTTTGAAATAACAAAAATAGACGCTTAAACAAAGTGCTTAAAGAGGCTCAAACCTTTTTCCAAAATTATTAAATTATCAGAGAATACTCAATTTAAAAGTTTTTGTAGCGAAGATTGGATGTGGGAGTTAAAAGCCTGATTTTACGTCGAACGAAACGACTCGTGGACGCCTACCTTGCGCAAATATGTACTTATAAAACAGTGCAAGTGAGGGTAATTTAGAAGTTAAAAGTCATTGAAACTTCTATTACTTTCGTTTTGATAAGTTGATAAGTTATTTTAGGTTATCATCTTGTGACTTATTCACGGAAAGATTAATTATATTCTTTTATTGTTTCGTTATATTCTTTTTAATAAATAATTAAGTAATAAATAAAATGTTTGTAATAGAAAAAAAAAACGTTTCAATTTCTTTACATGAAACCAAATAACATAATTTAGAAAACGCAATTCTATGAGTATTTTTTATCAACATAAAATATAATTTACATTTATTAGCATCACAAAGTAAGGTTGCAGACACAGTGTAACAATATGGATTGTGGTGCACCCCCCACTAATTATACCGTGCAAGCGAACCGAACATACCTAGGTATTTGTTTATTTAATTAGTACAGGCACTGCTTGTTCCTTAAGTTCGTATGTTACGGTGAATGCGGAATTAACTTTCAATGTTTTTGGTTTTACCCATTGTATATAGTTTTTTTTTTAAATATTAGCTACATTATATATTTTGATTATTTTCTTTTGCCTGTCAGACATCGCTTCATGTCTTTTGAATCATCTCTAAAGGACAGGCTTGCCTGTTAATAAGAATTTCTAAAAAAATCATCAATTTCATGTTCAGCAAAGATGTTCAGTGTCGGCTTAAGTCAGCTTTGATTTTCTAGTATTTTATTAGATATTACGTAGAATAAATTACAGTGCAATTCTAATTAGTCTAATTTCAGTATTTATTAGACAAGAAATATTGCTCAAAGAAAGATACTTGACAGATATATGAGAAATTACTCAAAGATTCAGCGTCTTTTGAAATCTAGCTAATGTTATAATTTATTAGAGAAGTTCTCTTTAACCTTTCAGAAATAATTTTAAATCTTCATTATAAAATATATTATTAAAATTAAAAATAAATCAAAACTAAATAATATGTAATTTGGTCAGAGATCTCCAAGATAAACTGAGAAAGCAGACATGAATTGAAAAAGTCACATTTGTACTTCTCCTCTTTGACCATACAATTTAGTGTATGAAAGGCGACGATTCCTTAGCCGGGGTCCCTCATGGGTTATGAGGGACCCCGGCTAAAATATCTCGTGAAGTTACTCTACCGCGTCAAAAGTCCCGCATGAATACCTAGTAAACGATTGGTCGTCTAAAATCGTTCGGTAATCGAAAGAAGCGCTCATTGAACGAATTTTCAATCGAAACCATTAACTGTGCGAGGATGTAAACGATTTTTTATCGGTGACTGTTTTAGGAAAACATTGAGTTAGAATAATTTTCTAGTTGCTATGTCGTCGTTACTTGAAGGTTTTTCAAAATTTTTATTTAATTTAAGAGCGTATGCTTATTCGAAGTTTGTTTAATTCTGCAGTAGGCATGTTGATACTATCAATAAATTGGCATTTGACTAAAAAATTATAATTAGTCAGCTGGAATTTTCGAAAAATAATGGACACGTATTTTTTGTGAAATCAATACATATCTACAAAGATATAACTCATACATGAGATTATATACAACAAAAGTCTTGAACAAGATATCAATTTAACACAGTATTGTACATACTTTGGCTTACTATGAAGCAATTATAAGTTGATATCCTTACAAGCTTGGCATTTTGTCCCAAAACTATCCAATAATAAAACCCATAATGCTTGTACAAAAAAAAAACATAATAGAGCTACAAAAACCTTCAAATCGGTATCGCAATCCCGAGTTATAACAATTTAATATCCCGACCCGTCTTCCATATGAATGTTATAAACTGATGTCGATCGCAATATCTTACGACATTATCAAGGGAACAAACCTATTCAAGCGAACTGCTGCTATTATATTCGATGTTTCGATATCATTATCGATACTATCAAATCGATTTGTAATCGCAAATGTTTATGTGCGATTAATTAGGTAACTATAACTTCAATGGTTTTAACTGCCATATACGCAAGTAGACAGTATCAAGAAATTGCTTTAATTGGTCCGACAGTCAAGAGTTTTGAAAAAAATGGATAGGTACGTATTTTTTCTTTTGTTAAATTAATGCATATTTACAAATATATAACAATGCATCAAATTTCTAGTGTAGGAGTCTCTCTCTAGAATTGAGTGACGTCAGAAGCAAAAAGCTGTACTTGCTTGTGACGTATTGGCAATTTTTGAAGAGTCGTATCTTAGTTAATTTTGCTTTACGTAACAAAAGAAAAAAATACGTGTCAAATATTTTTTGATATCTAACTGATGGACTAATTAGACTTTTGTGGTCGCTAACTTTACTACTATCGGCGGTTCGATTTCCACTTTAGGTAAAGTGTTATTCTCAGTTTTAGTCTAGAGTTTTGATTTTAGCCCGGTTCATGGCATGAGGATTTTTTTCTTAACGTGGTAAAATCATCAAATGAGTCCTCCTACCTAGGGCAGAGCGGGAGGAACTGTAAGACTCGTACGGACTAAAATCTACGATGTCCTTCAATAGCCCTTTACGTACTGGGGTCACGGTAAATCATAAGTCCCGCGACCCCGACCCCGTTTCTTCAGGGATCACACTCGTGATGTTATTTGTTATATTACGAGTACTATCCGATGTCTGGACACTAATCAATATCATCAAATCGATTTTAAAACACAAGTGTTTCGATAATTAATCGGAACATCTGTGTTTTCAAATCGATTTCAAACTACTTTTAAATCTACGTGTGATTTGATTGACGAACACGATTGACAGATTGGATAGGCTTTGTCTCTATTAATGTACTATTAGTGGATCAGTTTAATTGATTAAATGGTAACGTGATGTGATTGTTTGAGTTCCATCAAATAAAATAGCAAATGCGAAAATAGTTCAAAAATCAAGGGCTGTGGGAATGCCTTGAGAGGTCATCGCGGCCTTGGAATCCAAAGGGTTCTTGAAGGCGTCAGTTTTTGTATAACTTATAATTTACTCACTGCGAGAACATCTATATAGAACGTTTATCAAGGAACATTGAGGCAAATGAATGTATCAAACTTCACATTAATTAATGATCGAAACCAATATTTCTGCCTCTACCTTAAAATTGAACCTTGTAAAATAAATCTTTGGTAACCATATTAAATTAAAATGAAATACGCTTTAACGTGCTTTATAAAACATACATTTCCAAGAAATTAAGTGTCGTTATTATTTTTTAAGTTAACCAAAGCTTTACTATCTATAGCTATCTATTATTACTCGTGTATAGCATCATAGCCAGCATTGTGTGAGTACCATGTACTTCAGAG
Organism: Agrotis puta; assembly: GCA_943136025.2. Classification (NCBI taxonomy): domain Eukaryota; kingdom Metazoa; phylum Arthropoda; class Insecta; order Lepidoptera; family Noctuidae; genus Agrotis; species Agrotis puta. The sequence continues at coordinate 7,343,167 of OW964168.2, forward strand.
CTATCTTTGACTAGAAACCTACGTCCTTATTGACTGGAATGACTCTGACGGTTGGAAGTATGTAATGCTCACTCAAAAGTCTCGCTGATGGTGGCGTGTGTTTGATCATTTAGTTCCCTTCAAAATGGTTGAGCTGAATGGTGCTGATATATGTGTCATGTTCGTGAACGGGCGCTGTCAGCTGGGACTGGTCATCTCTTAGCTACCACAGTCTATTTTAATTATTAATAATATTATTTTTGAATTGTCTTTTTTATATTTACTATGGACACTATTAACTTGCCACATCGTTCTCACATAATGTACCATCTGATGATTAATGATGTAACGAAAGTTCTGTAATAATTTTGGCAATTGAAAAAGAGTATCCATGGAGTTTCTTGCCCATTTTTCTCAATAGAGATCTACGGAATGGGCACCTACGGTACTTTCACAGTTATAATGTCTTGTGACAGAGACTGTTGCACCATAACCATTTTGTACCAGTTTTATTTTATGTCTTTTGACAATTCAAAAGTGCCTGTAATTGGCCTAGTTGAAATAAATGATTTTATTGATTAATTGATTTACTGTCAATTTGGATAACTAAGTAGCTTTACACAATATTTATACGGAATAGTCTACCCACATCTTATTTGTACTGTTCCCAAAATAGTATTATTAAATCTCATCGATTCTGATTGTGAGTTATTTGGAAGTTCATATCAACAAAGAAGTTGGTTGAAATGTTTCAAAATAGCTGTTCTGAAATAGGATTGTAATTAATTTCGCGAGGATTAGCACTGGTATTTGAGTGGCATTTGTGGAGGTTAAATTGTCTGCACGCGATCTAAAGGATTATTCAGAAATAACGAGGCATTTCTTGTCAGGTGGCGTTTTAAAGTTTTTTCCCGCCCCTAAGGGGGAAAAAGCGCAAGTTAATTTATGTGGGAAATCAAACACATAAAACCACTTTAACTTCTTTCTTTTCATTATTAATTCGTCTTCACGTCTTTGCCATCTTTATGGCATTTCATGATACACGTCCCATACTTCCTATTTTTCTTTCTCTTTTACACATTCACAGGCTGACGGATCCTCACATTTATGCCTTTGTCAAACAGACAGGCGAAAGCGAAGCGTTTCCGAAGCGATACCGAACCGAAGCGACTATGTTCTATGTGACTGGATTCAAACAATTCCATACATTACAAATAAAAACGTCAGGCTTCGCATTCTTTCGGGAGGTTCCTGTGTCTGATAGGGAGGGAAGAAACGCCTGGGTGTCACCACTGCGAGGATCGTCCGGAGGACACGGTGGAGCATACGGTGCAGGACTGCCCCTCTTGGGCAGAGCACCGCCGTGTTCTCACGACGGCGATAGGCGGAGACCTCTCGCGCCCGGCATTGGTCGAGGTCATGCTCGTGAAGGAGGAGGCGGGCCGCCTGAGGGAGAGGACGGCGTCCTCCCTCCACCCCAGCCGCAGTGGTAGACGCCCACGGCGTCGGACGTCGCAAGACGATCTCCGGCCACCGTAGGCGCGGGCATGCGGGCAACGAGTAATGGGCGACTCGCTGTCCGATCATGGACCATGCCCGGGTCGACGGCGCGTTGTGTTCCACGCGCGCCTCAAAGAGTGTCAGCATAGTGACGGGGCCTGTAGAGGGCCAAAGCCTGCCGGGGTCGCGGGACCAAGGGATTACCGTGACCCCGGTACGTAAAGGGCTATTGAAGGACACCGTGGATTTTAGTCAGTACAAGTCTGACAGTCCCTCCCGCCCTGCCCTGGGTGGGAGGACTCATTTGATGATTTTACCACGATAAAAAAAAAAAAAAACAAAAGGCTTCGCATTCGCCACGCCAGTCTGTTTGACAATGGCTTTATGAAATTAACAAATGACTTAGAAAATCAGCAATATAATAAACAGAGTAGTTTGCATATGATTTGCAACACCATGTGCCCTAGAATTATTGTATTATATTTGTTTTTCATCTTGTGTTCCAAAATTACCTCCGTAATTTTCTAACCACATCTTTGGCTTCTTTATAGACAGTTACAGTACCTTCAGAGTCTGACCACCAAGATGACCAGAGCTAATAAATAATACGTGCATTTAACTGAACGTGCAAGAAACGAACTGCGACAAATGAGCTAGATGTTATAATTTACATTATTTGTAAATTTTATTATTTTGTAAGATAAAATGTTGCTAAGTTTTTTTTTACAATAATTGAAAAAATATATACATATAGACGTCTCAAAGAGCTGTTAGCAAACTGACGAAGTCCGATAGGTTTAAACGCCTGTCAGGGTCACGGGCATCTCGTTACCTCTGGAACGAAAAGGCAATTAAAGGAACAGTTACAGTCAAGTCTGACAGTTCCTTCTAACTCACCCAGAGCTCAGAAGAGAACTCATTCTATGCATTTCAAACCAAACGAAATAACAACTATCAACTACTTATTCCCTAGGTATCTGTCAGTCACCATGGACCATGCCCGGGTTGACGGCTCGTTGTGTTCCGTGTACGAATTACCGTGACCCCGGATCGTAAAATGCTATTGAAGGACAACGTGGATTTTAGTCAGTACGAGTCTGACAGTCCCTCCCGCTCTGCCCTGGGTGGGAGGACTCATTTGATGATTTTACCACGATAAAAAAAAAAGGTATCTGTCAGTCACCATGGACCATGCCCGGGTCGACGGCGCGTTGTGTTTCACGCTCGCCTCAGTGTCAGCAAAAATGACGGGGCCCCCATCTAGAGGGCCAAAGCGTGCCGTGGTCGCGTGACTTACGAATTACCGTGACCCCGGAACGTAAAGGGCTATTGAAAGACACCGTGGATTTTAGTCAGTACGAGTCTGACAGTCCCTCTCGCTCTGCCTTGGGTGGGAGGAATGATTTGATGCTTTTACCACGATAAAAAAAAGGTATCTGTCGAACATTTGTCTGAAAAAAGCATATTTGCAAAATGAACCCTAATATCACCCTCACCTTAATTGGACCCCTTCTTAGTGAAGTAAAATACAACGTCAATTGCCGTTTTACAGTTGACACTCTTTTAAGACAAGTGTTCAGCCGATGATTAACTTTTTTGCAGTAAGATGGCTATTGTTTACATTGTATTTAAAAGAAACAGTTTGAAACTGCGGGAAACTATCTTTTCAAAACCCCGCACAAAGTAAACGGTACATTATTGTGATGTCCAACTTTTTACCGGTTCCCCGGGGGAGTCTCATCATTTAACTCGAATAACAAAGCTTGTTTGTTTCAGTGAGGAGTTCAAGCGAGGAGTCTGCGCTAAGTGTAATGCTGTTAACACTTTCCCTCGCCCTCTTCTTCAGAACCCTAATTCAATCAGAAACGTGATAAATTATCTCAACTCTTTTATTAACAAAACGTGATTTAGACACAGGCAAGGCTACGGGCTATTCGAAGCAATAGACCCATAACAAAACTTCTTAGATATAAATTGTTCATTTACATTTAAATTTTTGTAACATTGACATTATTGTTTCTAAAACGATCATTTTAACATAATAATGTACAATTCAGGTAGCTAGTAAATACTTAATGTTTTATAGTAAAAATATTTAATTAAGTCTTCGATACATATCTCGGTCTTTATTGCTAGTATAAAATAATTTTGTTGATACTCTCAGAAAAGTGAAATGTTATCTTTAGGTACAAAATTTATATTTTTGCAGCAAAAGCTATTTGTATTTAATTTTTTATTTGAAAAACTATCTTTAGAATTCAAAATTATATTGTAAATAAAAGTTTAGAATCGCCTTCTTAGATCTACTGATGTATATAAAGTTATAATATTAGACGAAATCTTTTTTGTAAGAATATTATTAAATAAATCGAGAACTTATCTACGTACTGGGAATGTTGACGTTATGTAAAAATAATGAGGGATTAATATTAAATAATAACATTAATTATCTAGAAATGTAAACTGCTTTTAAAAATCCTGATTTTTGTAACCAAGTTTTCTAAGGATCTTGAACAAAAACAAGTCACGGCTGTATTATAAAAATAAGTAAATTGGACAATGTTCAAACTGTTCTTAACGCTGTTTAAATAAAATAATTTGGAGCGAAGTATTCGCAGTACATATCCTGAATTGCTAATATCACGATACCAGTTGTACATATCGGTCTAGTTACACATATGCTTTCGTTGTTAATGTGTACTGTAATTAGTATTATACTGGCATGATTTTTGTTGAAATAAAGAACAATTTGTTACACGAGTTTATTTTATTTTTGTGCTATTGGAAAGCATTCGACGATCAACTTTAATACGTCGTACGACCCATTTTCGGCATAATAAAGGAAGGGCCTGCATTAATTGGTTCTTACAAATCTAACACCATTGATCGTAGGACAGTTCATCATTGATATGGAAATCAAAAAGGAGGAGGATATTCACAATATGAACTCACATTGTGTTGCACAGTGGAGTACTTAGGAGCTAACATAACAAGCAGAACAAGTCCACTAAAGGCTACGAACGGCTGTAGGTACATACTTAGGATATAAGGGCTAACCATATGTTTAGACGTGTATAAAAGAAGAGAGCTTCTACTGACTTCATTTGAGTATAGAGTAATAGGATGACTTAGTCTTAAAGTATTTATGAATGATGTTGTTCGAGAATATATTACTAGTACTTTAGGCAAACCTTGCTGTTTAGGAAGAACAACTTCGAAATGGAAGGCTAACAGAAAAAATCTGCTGGGTTGAGTGGCGTTTGTAAGCTTCGTCGGGTCTTCACGTCTCCTATACCAAGCCTTAAGATTAAGGTCTTCGATCAGCGCGCCCTATCTGTTATGGCTTACGGAGCCGAGCCGTAGATATTCACAATACGGCTGGTCCACAAATTATAAGTCGCTCAGCGAGCCATGGAAAGGGCTATGCTTGGCGTTTCTCTGCAGGATCGAATTTGTAATCAAGTAACCCGAGAGAGACCGAAAGTGATCGACGTAGCCTACAGAATAAGCAAGCTGAAGTGGAAGTGCTGACCAGATTAGTCGCAAGAACGTTGGGGTAGACGTGTTCTTGAGAGGAGACAGTGAATAGGCAAACGTAAAGTGGGACGGCCTCAGGCAAGTTGGAGAGACGATCGCAAGGTGACAGGTGGATAAGAGTAACCGATGATCGAGTGAAATGGCGTGCGATTGCAGAGGCATATGTCTAGCAGTGGAGTGCTACAGGTTGATGATGTGATGTGATACATAATTACATGGAATAAGGTATTTCGAGGTTTTCCCAATGAACTACAACATGGGGCTCTTCCAAAAGATCATGACAATGTTTCTGCAAGGTTGGCAACGCGCGGGCGATACCTCTGTTGTTACAAGTTTCCCAATGCTAAGGTGACTATTTTTCATCAAGTGGCAGGTGGGGTCAGGCTTGTTTGTCGCCATTATATTGTATAAAAATATATATTGGAAAAGTTAATTACATATCTGCATCAAAAGGTAAGCACTAATTTACTAAGGCTTTTACAGGTTTCAGACTATCAAATTAATCTTCTTTTCAAATCTACCTAAGCATTTTCCATAGAAAAATAATTATACTACCAATACGTTTTTGATAACTCAAAGATCTGGTTGATAGAATGAATCACTACATTTGATGGAAAAAAAATGTGATCAAGTTTATAAATAGTTTATTATTGGTTTTTCTTCATAAGCATCTTAAGATTCTAAAAAATAAACGTACCTACACGAGCATACTCCGTCGTGATAGCATGGGGTGGGAGGGCATTTGGTGTAGCCTCTGTCGCGGTTCGCGCTTAAACGAGTTTATAAGCGCGTACCAGTTGTGCCAACATGCACTTCCAGGAATGAGCATTTACGCGCCGTGAATGCGCTGATCTGAAACCCCAACAATAGATAGTTTAGTTTTTTAGGTGGTCAAATCATTAAATGAGTCCTCCTTCCCGCCCTGAGTGGAATGAAAGGTGGACTGGACGATTCTTACTGACTGAAAATCCACCCCGTCAGGAACAGTGTGGATTTGCCCTTTGCGATTCAGGGTCACGATTACTTTGCTTTTAGATACAGTCCGATGAGTTCTATCATACTCCTTCTATATTAAATGAAACTATCGATATCGAATCATACAATACTCAACGAAATAAAAGAGAAGAGAAAGAATAGTTTTAAATTTAAAGAATAAATCCAGTCTTTACCGGTCTCGTTCGAAGCATTCTTTTATCCTGACCATCGTGCACTATCGTCTGAGGTTTCAAACTCTTTTGTCAGCTTATGTACTAGTCTACGATCACTTTATCATATTTTCTTCGTAAAATGGACTTTTTTTTAAATCAAAGTAACGTAATGTAATGTTATTTGAAATTACATTCATAAAAATAGATAATTAGAAAGTTATCATTTATAATAATCTCATGAAATAGGAAGAGGGTAATAAGAGGAAATGATACCATGAAACTTGATGTGGTCCTTTAGTAAATTTGAATATATATTCTTTAAGGGATGTCATATCGAAGGATAAAACGAACTCTAATCAAAAGAAAGGCATTTAAAACTTTAATCAGTGCAGTAGTAACAATAAAGTGCCGGTTTAACTCAGCACTCACTATAAAAAAGGATATAAAGATAAAGAGTGACCACGAAAACAACATGTTTTCAGAACAATTGTTTCTAAGGCTGTCTGCATAAATTAGGCATTGCGTGCTGCGAGGTATTAGAAACCTACTGGTGCTAACCCAGACTTAGGCTGATAACATTGCTACATACAAAGACATGCTTAAAGTAGTCTTAAAAACAAAGGAAATAAGACTTTCTTGTTACCCACTTAAGGGTGATGCACTGCCAGGGAAAATAAATTGAACGAACTTATTTTGTTACACATAGAAGACTTATATAGTGGCCAAAAGGAAAAAAAATGTTATTTTAATACAAACAAAATATATTTACAGACGCCAGAATGTACCCTAACCGAATCTGTAAATTTTTACCAATCGAATATTAACCTTCCACTATTACCATAAGGTTGAAAATCTATTAAAGAAATTTGACAGATCGAGGTAGGTTGATGTGATGGCGTCTATACATACATCACGTCATGACTGAGTTGTTTGAGTCATAAATTAAATGGGACAAACACACATAATCGCAGACAATGTATCAATCAGGTAGAAAGATTTTGCGATTTCATTTATAAATAGTGTAACAAAATACTTAGTAGTAGTTGATACAAGGGAAAAGGAAATATGATTTTCTTCCCATCTTCAAAAGTTAGGAGTCGCTGACACTCGGGCTTCAAATGTCGGCCGTCATCACTTTAACGTCCCCAGCACAGTGAGGATGGAATTAAACAACAATGGCGTATGATTCCCTGTCAACGGAATAGAAGACAACACTTTAATGAAAACGTCACAGTTACTGAGATGAAGAATTTTCACTCATCAAAGAAAGTACGATGTGACAGCGGAAATCCATTTTGTACGTAAAATGTATAAACAACTTTTTGGGTGGAAAAATAAAAAGTTCGGAAAACATATTATAAGAAAGTTGTTGAGCGAAATTGTTTCACGTTTCTTTTACTTGGACTATGAAAGTTGGGAACAGTTTTAATGCTATTTTCTAAGACTTCAATTTGAAAGCAACAAATAATTATATTTTGATGACCAGGGGGTCTAAAAAGATCAATTTAGCAATACCAAGTGCGATAAAAATGTTCTAAAAATAAAGACGAATTGCGTTTAATTCATAACAATGAATATTCCATTTTAAAATTTTAATCATAATTTATATGATAAATGATTTAAAGTGACCTTTTTAGATCTTTATTTAAGTGACTTCTTTAGACCCAAAGATTTTCAGTGTGGACGAGAGTGTTAATTATGTTAAAGTAATGGTTGTTTTTGTTTCAGATGGCATAGCGTATAAAATGAATGGTTCGATATAAGTGTAAAATATAGCCATAAATATCATCAAGCAAAAAATTGGTGTCGTAATTTACTTCCTGTTAATGTTTCAGTTAATAATACTTCAGGATGTAATGTTGTTTGGAATGTGGATCGTTAATCCCAAAACAGGCATCGTAGCACGAACTTCACTATGTTATGCAAAGGAAATATGTTATAAAAAACACTTCATTCCCATACGGCTACCCACCCAAGTGACCTATTTAGTCAGGATCAGTGATCAACCAAATATTATTGGGACATATTTTTCATCCGGTTCCGATTTTATTTTCATCCGTTCTTCTATCTTATTTCTGGTCTGTTGATGCGTAAAAAGTGCCTCCACATACGGGGAGTTGATAAAATCGGGAGCCGATTAGGGTGTCCTTACACTACAGTTTTTTATTCGTACTTTATTCAAATTGACACCGAACAGACAGGGTGTAAGGGCTGATAGGCCAGTAGTTTAGTGCAAAGTGTCGGGTGATAGCTGAGTAGTGTCCGTCTTCGGCCTGCTCCATCTGATTACTGTGCACTCGTATTTTGTCACGCAATACTAACCCACAGATAAAGTTTAAGTGAGCCGTTAACCTCGTAGTGTACTATCAAGTTTTGAGGCCATTTTACGTCAGGAAGTTTCTCATTAATGATTCAACAAAATTACCACCACTGCTATGTAATTGTTGGGTATCATTTATATATGAATTCATAATGTGTTTGGATTGAAAAGCGTTGTTAAAAAGCTAATGGCATGTCTAAGTTATGAGTTTGTCTGTATACATTGTGGTGCTTAACAATTATATATGTATATGTCTTGTTGCGTGTGGCTTGGCTTGTTTTGACAGCAAGATAAGTGGCCGCATTACGAATAGAATATTGACTAGTCACAACGACGACCACTGTGTTATTCTTAGGAGGAATTTATTTTTATAACTTATTCTCTTTTAAATCCGTTACGGCGCGGTGGCGTCCTCACTTTCCAACCGACGCAGGTCCTCATCGGACACGGATATTTCGGGCGGTTCCTGTGTCTGATTGGGAAGGAAGATAGCCTGGTTGTACCACTGTGCATATACGGTGCAGGTCTGCCCCGCTTGGGCAGAGCACCGTCTGGTCCAGGTGGTGACAGCTCTGATAATTTAACTACGATACAAAAAAGGTATACGTCATAAGTTACATGGACAATGAACATACGCTTTTAGTCCACCAGACTAGTCAGAAACTCAATAAGTTCTTTGGTACATTTTGTATGTTGATGGTAGTAGCAGTAATCCTATCATTTTGTTATGTTAAATCTATAATCATCACTCTTTCACTAAGATTAATTGTTTCCATCACACATCGGAATCCATCGAAAATTCAACAAATTAAAACACAAAAAATCCCCAACGATTGAACTCAGATTCGCTTCGAACACGGAGTAAACATTCGTTTATTCCCCTATACTTAGGTACAGAAACCGATTTTCGCACATTCTAAAAAGATATTTGCTCTGCGCTCGAAACACAATGGCTGCCGGCAGGGTATCCACAAAGAACGTAATTCGTCGCAGCTGGCGGCGCCACAAAGAAGTGAATATTATCGAGAGTACGTCCCGGATGGCCGGCCAGATTACAATATGTGACATTTTCTGTTACATTTCACTTATGTTACGCTAATAATGTTGGGATATTAAATTCGAAATAGAAATGTTAACTTCTACGTACGCTTTTAGAACCTTGGCACCCCATGTTTTTTTATGCGCTGACGACGCGTGTATAACGCAGTGAGGATATTAAGCAAAGGTAAGACTGAAATTTTTTGTTACCTTTGCAAACCTTTGTACAGCAATAATCGATCTATTACAACCTGGCCCTTGACCTTGCCCATGTTATTTAGTGGCTTAAATAGTTGACAACTTGTTATACAGGCTACATCCTGTTTCAACACTTTTCCGTTACGACAACCAAACAAAATTGCCGTTTGCGTGACAAAACTGCCATTTTGCTGGTATTTTAATTTTCAAACTTCGAGTTTCGTTTCATCAACTTTTGAGCCAAGGGGTTATTATTTGGGCATGCGGGCGGCGAGTAATGGGCGACTCGGTGTCCGACCATGGACCATGCCCGGGTCGAGGGCGCGTTGTGTTCCACGCGCGCCTCAAGGAGTGTCAACATTGTGACGGGGTCCCCTGTAGAGGGCCAAAGCCTGTCGGGGTCGTGGGACTCACGAATTACCGTGACCCCGGTACGTAAAGGGCTATTGAAGGAGACCGTGGATTTTAGTCAATACGAGTCTGACAGTCCCTCCCGCTCTGCCCTGGGTGGGAGGACTCATGTGATGATTTTACCACGTAAAAAAAAGAGGGTATTATTTCATCGCTCCATGTAAAATAAGGATATTCAGCTGCGTCCAATTAGATTGTAAGCCGAAGAAAAGTTAAATCATCACTTTAACTTTTCTTCACCTGTCGGCTGTCGTTTAAAACTCACAAATAATTCGTAAAGCGCCGTATTATTTTTGACCATCCGTTAATACTTAAACAAGTGTTAGCGGCGCCTTTGTTAACTTAGCATAACTAAGCTTCGGAGAGCTTTTACGTAGAATGATCAAGGTTTAAATAACACAGTGCAACTTGTTCATTATTTATAAATGGTTTCTAAAAGGGAAGATGTTCTCAATGATTTTTTTTTTAAACAGCATATCTATACTAATACTAATTACTAATTTACTAATCTATACTAATATTATAAAGCTGCAGAGTTTGTTTGTTTGAACGCGCTAATCTCTGGAACTACTGGTCCGATTTGAATGATTCTTTCAGTGTTGGGTAGTCCATTTATCGAGGAAGGCTATAGGCTATGTAACATCACGCTATCACTAATAAGAGCGGAGCAGCAGTGAGAAATGTTTCAAAATCGGGAAAATGAATTCCTTTTCGAGAGCTTCCGTTGCGTGCGCTGCGTAAACGGTTAAAGATACGCAAAAATTATGTACTACGGAATTATTTCTCATGAAAAGTTCTAAAATAAAGTCCGCGAGAGCATATATCTATCTTTTAAGGTTAAGTCACTATAACCTTTTTTGTGGAAATCAAATTTGATTTTAAAGAGCTTCATTATTTGCGAAGGTATTTTCATTAACATGATATTAATCCTTATCCAAATAAATACGTTAATCATCACAAGCATTTGATTTTGAACAAAATTGCCCTTGACATCGTTTGATTTTAATGAATGTCTAAGGAGATATCATAGTTTCAAAATAATACTACAATAAAATAATGACTGCCTGGGCAAGTCATAATTGCGGTCGTAAGATCATCTTTGAGAAGTGGTTGGAGATGCGCTACGGCGTCAACTTCAACTTGACGCAAGTCCTCCCGGGCACGGTTATTGCGGGAGGTACCTCAGGGATTCGGCGGCAGGCGAGGTGAATGGGGAGCAGTCGGAATGCGTGCGGGAAAAGATATCCTCTACCTATCGCCCCAGCCACGGGGCAACAAATCGCGGGGCATATTCCAGCCGCTTGCGGACGGGGAGTAATGGGTAGCTCGCCGTCCGACAAAGGACAAGGCCCGAGCCACGGTGCGTCGTGTTCCACGTGCTCCTCAAGGGAACTGACCGGGACGGGACCATAGGGCCAAAGGCCTAACATGACGCGGGTGAAACCGCGGGCAGAAGCTAGTTATATATAAATGGTACCGTTTTTGTGACATTTTATAAGATGTAATTGAAAAACTTTGTGTTTATTTTACTTCATGTTTTTAAATTGAAAAAAAAACCGTTTCTACAAATTACAAATTCCTTCTGTGTTGTTGGTGCGGTTACAAACATTTGAACTCACATGCACAAACGACGCCCACCTTTACAGTCACGGAAGATAGTTGTTCAGTTACTATAAATAAAAGGTGACCAAACTAATATATTGAACATATTTTGTTCAAAATATTACTTAAGTTGTTTTATAGACAGTCTTGAATAATATACCTAGAGAGAAAAATAGCCGTAAAGTTTTTTTTTGTAGAAATATGCAGGTATGTGAGTAGGAATTGACGTATAAGAACCTCAATATTCGCTTAAACTTTTGGACCAAAAGCCTCTGTCAAACAGACAGGCCTGGCGAAAGCGAAGTGAGGCGTTTTTGTTTGTAACATATGGAATTGTTTGAATCCAGTGACATAGAAAAGCGAATGCGATCCGATAGCGTGACGAAGGCTTTCTCTGTTTGACGTCGTTCATCAAAAGCCAGCTAATACAACTGCCACGCCTCGGTTCGCTGCACCCAGTTTGACGTCTCGTATCGGTTCGTTATCGCTTCGAAGTCGGTCTGGTTCGCTATCGCCTGTCTGTTTGACAAAGGCTAAAATGTGAACTATAACCGCTTGTTTGAAAATGTCATTAATTTCAAAACCTAAATCTACTTTCAGACAGCAACTAGAATAAAGCATAAATGTGATTTTTATCAACATGGTTTTCCTCCTATGTCAATTCCTCTAGTTATTATTAAACCTAAATCTATTTTTAGAATAGTCTGTCAGTTTTCCGTTTATATGTAACATCCAAAGAGGAAGAATAGATAAATCAAATAGAGCACGATTTATTACCCATGAGTGTTTGTAATAGTTTCAATTTTTGCGCGGATGAAAATTTTATTGAACGTCCGTCATATTTTGAGAGGGGATTTTGTAGTTCAAACATCGAGAGTGTTACTACAAATTGAAATTTTACAGTATGAAACATGCAAGATTTTCAAGCGTGTGACTACTTTTAACATATTTTGAATTATGTTGAAAAAAAAAGGCGGCGTCTATACATGTCAAGTATGCTGTCCTTCAGTCCTGATACTTGTTCGTTTGAGACGTGTGGTATTTGGGAGAGAGGCAAGAGTTTTTGTGGGGGAAACTGGTCAGCGACCAGTGGTTTGGACCGGTTTGCGCCGGTTAGTTTCTGGTGCAGAGACTGGCAATTGCCATTCAGCGTGGTAGCCTTGCTAGTATTCTGGGGTTTTTTTTTGTGCCAGGAACGTTCCGGGGTGGTTTGTTCTTTTTTTATTGACGAACCATAATTAGATGACCGTACAGTGATTGTTTTATGTAGAACATTTAGATATTTAGGTACTAATATTATAAATGCGAAAATTTGTGAGTATGAATAAGTATGGAATGAAACGGTTTTAATATTTAATTTTTTTTTTGACTCCTATAGACGTTATTGGTGCAGTATTTTAAATTAGAATACAAAATGAGACATCATTTAGATATTACAGATCGCTGAAAACGCACTATTTGAAAATCGGCGCGCGAACCATTAGAATAATTTATAAGCATCTAAATCCAACCAATAAATTCGATTACGACCGCCACTTTAGTATTTTCGTAAAAATGGGAGTATTGAATCTACGTCTGAATAAGAAATGAGATACATCATTTTAAAATCTTCTATACTCAGGGAAGGTGCTTAGTAATCGAATTTATTACATTTCAATATAATAAGACCTCTATTTGATGAGTCTCATAGGTAGGTACTTATAAAATATTAAGGCTTTAATTTACGATGTAACTCAAGACAAAAACAAATCGAGTAAAGTTACTTGAAATTTGTTTGCGCACTTTCTTTAGAATTTCCGCCGAGGAAAATTAGCTGTAACAGATGACGCAAATTGTAAAGAAGCTTTTGAATGGTATGAATTTGGTAGGAGGCATGATAGACGCACATGAAAAGCGCCTAAACCCGCGCAAACCGTTAACTTCGAAGGTAGATGTTTCGTGTGAAAAAAAAAAAATGTCCTTCATGTCGTATTTCTTAAGACCTGTGATCAATGGGCAGTGGTCACGCAGCGTGCCGCACGCGAACCGTCCGACTCATACCTCAGCCCGCCTTCTGACACCTTTTCTAGATTACAAACATAAAAATACCGCCGTGCCTCTTCATTACTGACCACTTAATTTAATAGAACGTACCTTTTCATTCCGCTGGTGGATCGTGTGTAATTGAAAGCCTCATTTGTATGTATTTCTGGGTTGTTATAAGAGACTTAGCTGCGTCTGCACTGCGGAGCAGGAATGTAAATACACGTTTACATTTTCAGGAATTTAAATGTCGAGTCCTTTTTGACTGAAGACAGGTTATTAATATTTTATTTTTCATGTTGCTTCATGCTTCAAACAATGTTGGATTAATGTTGGTGAAAACTTTCAGAGTGATATATATCTATTTAAAAATGTAAATCTCACGAGTAATAGAAATTCGATACTTTGTGAGGATGGATGAATGTTTTAACTCTTTCACGCAAAAACTACTTATGGCCTGGGAGCCAGTGACAGATTTACCTGACCCATTTCTTCTCAAGCGATAATTAGTAGGCTACATGAGGGAGTCGTATCATAAAGATTGGTGGAAGCAGCTGCGGTTCCGTTGGTGGGATAAGCAGCGATTGCCTTTCAAATAATCCTCATCCCTTATCTATTTTATTACTAATTATCGCTTCAGAGGAAATCACTGACTAAATTTTGACTTGGCTCCCTAACTATCAACAATGAGTCATGGCTATCCGTATGGTCCGAGGATACCGCACGATCGCCGGCGAATCGGCCAACCTCCTTGCCGGATTGCTGCCCTGGGATCTGGAGGCGACTGCCCTCCAGCGCGTCTATGAGTGGCGCGTGGAGGCGCGGCGCCGGGGCGAATCCCCGCTGCCTCGACAAGTCGAGGCGCGGCGGGAAGAGCTCCGGCGCGATCTCAGGGCAGTATGGAGGGAGCGACTGTCGCAACCGAGGTCCGGGCACGCCGCAATCGCGGCGGTAAGACCCCTCTTTGAGGAGTGGCTGGATAGGCGTCACGGCGTCCTGACCTACCGCATGACGCAGGTCCTCACCGGACACGGAAGTTTCGGGAGGTTCCTGTGTCTGATAAGGAGGGAAGAAACGCCTGGGTGTCACCACTGCGAGGATCGTCCGGAGGACACGGTGGAGCATACGGTGCAGGACTGCCCCGCTTGGGCAGAGCACCGCCGTGTCCTCACGACGGCGATAGGCGGAGACCTCTCGCGCCCGGCATTGGTCGAGGCCATGCTGCGGGGCGAGATGGAGTGGGAAGCGGTCGCCTCCTTCTGCGAAGCAGTCATGCTCGCGAAGGAGGAGGCGGGCCGCGTGAGGGAGAGGACAGCGTCCTCCCTCCACCCCAGCCGCAGTGGTAGACGCCCACGGCGACGGACGTCGCAGGACGATCTCCGGCCACCGTAGGCGCGGGCATGCGGGCAGCGAGTAATGGGCGACTCGCTGTCCGACCATGGACCATGCCCGGGTCGACGGCGCGTTGTGTTCCACGCGCGCCTCAAGGAGTGTCAGCATAGTGACGGGGCCTGTAGAGGGCCAAAGCCTGCCGGGGTCGCGGGACTCACAGATTACCGTGACCCCGGTACGTAAAGGGCTACTGAAGGACACCGTGGATTTTAGTCAGTACAAGTCTGACAGTCCCTCCCGCCCTGCCCTGGGTGGGAGGACTCATTTGATGATTTTACCACGATAAAAAAAAAAAATAAAAAAAAAAAAAAAAACTATCAACAATGAAAATTTTCACACAATTTTAAATCTAGATTCACGCACATCCCTAAAGCAAGTTAGGTTTTCGTTAAATTCAAGTGTTAGTGCACTTTTATACGAACATTGAAATACTATTTTATCCAAAAAACGGGGAATGCCGTTAGTCTTATTACGCATTATTCTGTTATTCGTGGGCAAAGCCGCGAGCACAAAATAGTTATAAAGCACAAATACCACATTTGAAGTGTTTTTTTTTTCACAAAAAATGTACTAGAAATAAGTTCTCCAGAAGGTATTAACGATGTTTACGAGTTTTAATTTTGTATAACGTATTTTTAAAGTTTCAAACAGTGTATGCAGAACTTTTCTTTTAAATTAGGGCACACATTGTTTATGTCTTTTGTTTCATAATACAATGTCGAATGGTAAAGAATTAATCGATATTATTATAGAACGGTTTGTTTAAAAAATGTTTTTTTTTTTGTTTGTTTTTTACTAACTTGTCTGAATAGTAAAATATTGTTGAATTTGGTTAACTGTCTGTCTGACTGTCTGTCAAAAGTAACATATTTTTTAACCCGACTACGGGAAAGCCAAAAGGAGGGTTATGATTTTGACCTGTATGTATGTTTGTTTGTTCCCTCATAACTTCTAAACTACTTATCATTACATGACAAATGGTCACAGGTCTCGTTAGAAGCGTCTCAGTTGTCCGCTGGTTATAGGGTAGGCGACGTGTCACCAAATCCAATATGGCGCACTCTAGGGGATGAGAAGTTGTTACCGAAAAAAAAAATATTTTCGCACAGTATCGACATGGGTATCAAATTAAAGGGCTTGATGAGCACATTTGAAATATATATACATTATATAGCTTTTACTAGCTAATTTTCTGTTTCTAACAGTGTCAACATGGGTATCAAATGATAAATCTTAAATTCACAACTCAGAAACTATACATATAACATAAATTACTTACTTCAAATAATATAACCCCAAAATAGTGTCAATAAATAATAAGTTAAAAGTAACTAAAACCCGACTACGAAAAAATTGCGCACTGAAAAGTATAAATACTTTTTACATCCAATTTCGAAGGCTCGAAGAAGTAAGATAAATATGTATACGTAAATGATTGAATCTACTTAAACCACAAATAACAACCCGGATTTAAACACATTCTTATCTTTTTTAGTGAACACGAGAGGTAATCCCAGTTATCATGGACTTTATTATCAAAACAAAATCTTCGCCATGTTCGCTCCACATCGTACAACCCCACAATCAGCGGCCAAAGAATAAGTTAGTTGTGTAGAAGTGTAACTCATGAGCTTTCTATGGGCTGAAATTAAACAAATTAATCACCTAATGCAAGAGTAACTTTTCCGGGGTCGCGGGTCTGTCTTATCAGGTAACCGTGGCCCCGGGGCGTAAATGGCTATTGAAGGCCACCGTGGATTTTAGTCAGTACAAGTCTGACAGTGCCATCGGTCCTGCCCTATGTGTGCCCTGTGGGAGGACTCATTTGATGATTTCACCACGTAAAAAATATAGATGTGATGTGATGAGTTGATTTCGCATCTACAATTACTTATTCTATGTAATGGTTCGGTACAAAGCGTACCTCCCTCTTCTCATTAAAAACGTCAACAGAGCAATGCCGTCTCCCATACAAATGCATAGTGTCATGTGAAGTCATTAGCCAGTAATCACGTGACGAGATTGCCGCAGTCTTTTGTTTGTACCTCATCCAACCGTATACACGATAAAGTTTTGTCCTCTGCATTACCGGGACAGGATACTTTTATTTTGTATTTGTGCTGTTTATTTTAATCAATAGTAACACGGTGAAGTAAATTTCTAATGGCAAAACTAGTGGTAGACTGGTGGCTCTATTTAATTGTCAAAGAATAGGCCGTTCACATTCCACCTATCTATGGTTTTGCAAAGCTAAACTAGTGACAGATACTTCGGTACACTAAGGAACATTCTACAGATTTTTAGTAGGCCATTGACAATTGAAGCCAAAAACACGGAAGAAAAATTACCTACGTCGTTCAATTCCTACGTAAAACAAGTGAATATCTCCAAGAAAAACATTCAAATGTGTACGTAGCTTCACTTAAAACGATACGTTTTGTTTCGAACTCAGAATCTAGACATTTTATAATCTAAGGGGACATGATTACATATAATTACAAAACAGAGGGGGCGCGCCTCTGTCGCTGCTGCCGCGCTCGAGCCTCGCGTTTCGAAGTTATACGTGCGCTCTAGTCACTTCACTATATTTTATGACATTGAGCCAATACAAATAATCGCAAGCGCTCGCGCTGACTGTAATTGTAATTGGCGGGTTTTTGTAAGAAACTTCGCCACAACTATCTGTACGCCATACAAATATTTGTACTGTGCGGAAAACGTACCCGTTTATCATTGATGTTCTCAAAACGGAGAATAAAAACGACGTGAGATAACCATAAAAGTCCTAAAAATCGAAGACATAATGTGATGTGATCCACCGAACAGCACAGTCCACTTACTCTCACAGAGACAAGGCTAATGTCTCAATTGTGGACACATTATAGGCTTATCATCCTGTAATGTTTCCACTTTGTAGTAATATCACATCGCATGAGTTTATTATTTAACCTAAAGATGGGTTACACTGGTATCAATAGTATTATTTTATGGCTACAGGTGTTTAAAGGGCAACTCGCTGTCCAACCATGGACCATGCCCGGGTCAACGGAGCGTTGTGTTTCACGCGCGCCCTAAAGAGTGTCAGCAAAATGACGGGGCCCCCCTCTAGAGAGACAAAGCCTGCCGGGGTCGCGGGATTCACGAACTCCCGCGACCCCGGAACGTAAAGGGCTATTGAAGGATACCGTGGATTTTAGTCAGTACGAGTCTTACAGTCCCTCCTGCTCTGCCCAGGGCGGGAGGACTCATTTGATGATTTTACTACGTTAAAAAAAAATGGCTAGTAGTGTTCGAGCCGTAATGTACCATTCGCAGCAAACCGCTCGTTGACCTCTGTAACCGCCCTATTTCCTCGTACTGACTGCATGAATGCTCGCTGTGTAACATGTAACATTAAGCGTCGTAACGCCGGCTGGTTAGTAGCCGCCTTTAGGTTTTGTTCGAGAACTTCTGTACCCTTGAAAAAAGTAATTCGATTTAGAGTCTGGCTAGCCGAGCGATTTGTTATGCTGCTATCTTTAGACGTCGGATGAAGTAGCGTTGATGAATTATTACCCTTAATGTGCCTCCTACGATCGTAAAAGTATTGAAAAGAAACATTTCTTTAATTAATGACAAATTTCTAGAGCTACAAGAATTTCCTCAATGCTTGTAAGTAGGTACTTTAGCAAATGGTTTTCATGCTTAAATTTCTAGTAAGACGTGTGACATAACTAAGCAATGATACCAAACATTAATAAGCAAAAAGTCTATTTATAAACAATTCGTCAGCTCTCCGTGAAACAATTTTAATACCTACCTTGTTTCAAATTATTGAAGATAGGTACTCGTATACCTAAAAGTAATAATATAGTCTCATAGTCTCGTTGATAACTCGAGAGCGAAGAAACTATTAACGTACAAAAACTAAGGCTTCCGTAATGAAGGACATGATGAGTTTATTGACTCACTTAGTAAAATCAATAAGACAAAGGTTGGCGGCACGAGTACCGTAGGCTTAAGACGCCTAGTTAATTCCACCGACTCCGCAAATCTCTTGCGAATACGGATCACATGATCATTAAGATATCTGTGAGACGAGTTCTCAAGACAGTGCTTACTCCGCGGAGCTTTTGTGATCTACCGTAATTAATAGGCTTAATATTTCATACACTTCCTGAGAATTTTCGCTAATTTTCTCCGTCGACGATACGTTTACGTAGATTACCTTGCGCTTACCAGAGACATCATCAGTCAAGATTAAGAAGATCTGGAAATAACTGGTGCTCTTTAAAAGCGTTACCTTGTTTCGTCCGCTCATTAAGGTAACTTCGTTAACATAATAAAAGTCATCGCAAATGTTAGTACGTTTTAGTTAAACAAACGTGTTTCTTGATTGTGAGCCGTTGGAGTTGCATCGTTATATTTTCTTTTTAGTTAAAAATGTAGGTACGTGGTAATAAATCATTGTGTGTTTTTGTATTCACTTAAATATATCCCTGAAATCTTACCAGTAAAAATCTATTTAATCAAATACATTGAAAGTGAATTCTAGAATCGCAATTTAAATTCTTGCCAATTTAATTTGTTGTTGCGGATATCTAGTTGCAGATCCCTTACCCAACTATTATGGCGTTGAGAAGCACTAAAATTTTCCTGACTGGTAAGTTTCTTTACAAATGCCTGATGCGTACACGCATCCTTGGTTTGATCAGGTGTGTGTACGAGGTGTGAGACGAACGGAGCATTAAGTTTCGTAGCAGGCGGTGGTCTGTGGTTCATCCCTCTTCATCATCATCAGCCTATAAATTTTCCCACTGCTGGGACACGGACCTCCCACCCTATTACGTGGTTTTTCCTACCCCTTGAAAAAAGGCGTAGGTTGATATTGAATCTATGGGGTTGAATTCTGATTAATTCTTCTACAAATATACGAAGTGATAGACTATATGACCCACACTTCCGCTTACTTAAAAATACAATTCCTCTTCATAAGAAACTTTTCGCTCACAAAGCAGAAAATGTAACAAATAAAAAAAAATAACAAAAGAAATACCAGCACACTCACATGTCAATTAATTTCAATCAAACAATACTATTAGTTATAAATACAAGAGCGGCGCGTTTCTAATTAATTTGTAAAAACAGCTATGAACGCTCCGCGACACGTTAATTGACTGCTATTGTTAAAATAACGAGTTTAAATTAATTATGCTATAGCTTTTATCTGTTAGAATGTTTTGGAAGTAGAGTTTGATTTTGACACGAAACCGCTTGTCACTCGCTACAACTTGCCGCGCTTCGCTTCGCTTGTCCGCGCCGACGAGCGGAGGCGAGCGCCGCTTGTCTAGGCGGTCATGTTGTGTTTAACGTATCCACGAATTGCGTATAAGCTATTGCACCGCCGCCCGATCCGCGCGGATGGGCCCTTGCTCATGGGAATCATCCTAACATCTGGTAACATACAACATTGGGTATGTATGTAATAATGGACTGTTATACTGTTATTTAATTTGACAATGGGTACGTAACTACATAACACGCATAGGCACAGTATAAATTTCTATGTTTGTGACTAAATTATTTTGAATTCTAAATGGTTGATGACAACAATCAATCAGATGAAACAAAATATTTGGATAAATACCGTACAAAACAATTCTTGTGTTTACATCATGGTTTAAAACACGTTTTTCATTTAACCTTATTTTGGGAGTCGGTTAATAATGATGTGTCTGGTGTAGGTAATGCTTACACGGAAAGTTGGAAACACTATTTCTGTGTCTGTTCTTGCTGACGAATGTCTAAAAATGATTAAAATAAATAGCAGTTAAATTTGTACTCAACATACTGTACAATATTAACGACGAAAATACAATTGAAAATTAATTTGCAGCACGATTTTTTTTATTTAACGTAATTGTCTTCACAATATGGCTCCAAAAACCAATACAGATACTTCATCATATTTTACTAAACATACTTTTTGAAAACTACTTGACTAACTGACTTTACATACTCTAGAGTGTGTAAAACCTCAAATTAAACTTACTTGCTCCTATATTTTTTCAGCAAATCCCAAAATACGCGACAAACCTATTGACCGTGCCTGTAACGTATACTTTCCTATCCCAAATCGCTGAACTGTCCGGCACTTGATTTTATCTCAATAACAGAAAACTAAACGGCCACGGTATCGCATCCGGCGTCGATACGACACGCGACGTGACGGAACCGGTGATAAGATAACCGGTCGAATTAAAACCGGGATATACTAGTTTGACATGAAAGGGTAGCGGGCTTGTGGATACTTGGATAAGCAGGTAAGTCGTGTACGACGAAGTGGAGAAAATAAATCTTAACTTTATATGAGAAGGTCCACAAACAAGTTAGGTACAGACGGCTACCTTAATTTGTCAAATATCTTTAATAGATTTTCAACCTTATCACAATAGGTTAATGTTCGATTAGTAAAATTTAACAGATTGGGATAGGTTGACCTGCTGGCGTCTAGGCCTTTTTTTTTTTTTTTTTTGCGTGGTAAAATCATCAAATGAGTCCTCCCACCCAGGGCAGGGCGGGAGGGACTGTCAGACTTGTACTGACTAAAATCCACGGTGTCCTTCACTAGCCCTTTACGTACCGGGGTCACGGTAATCCCTCGTCGGCGTCTAGGCCTACATAAATAATAAAAAAAAGTCTTAGCCTAGTTTACAGGTCCCAAATGAAATACCACCATCTTCTTTTTTTTTGAAACTATTATAACACTGAAGAGTTTGTTTGGTTGACCGCTCTAATCTCAGGAACTATTGGTTCAAATTTGATAAATAATTTTTGGTCAGATAGCCTATTAATCGAGGAAGGCTAACTATATTACATCACGATACGACCAATAGGAGCTGAGTAGCGAGTGAAACCGCGGCTCGGGGAGCATTTTTTTTTATCATGGTAAAATCATCAAGTAATTCCCCCCACCCAGGGCAGAGCGGGAGGGAATCCAGGTTGTCCTTCAGTAGCCCTTTTCATAAGGTTTTTAAGTCCAGCGACCTCGGGGAGCAGATTGCAATTATTTATTATAAATAGAGGTTACTTTAATGTATTTCAAAAGACTGATAGTGTTTTTGTTTATTAACTGGGTAAAATGATAATTAAGTGCAAAGAAAACCTATGTTCAAGTAACGGTCGCGGGACTGTACGAATTACCGTGACCCCGGAACGTAAAGGACTATTAAAGGACACCGTGGATTTTAGTCAGTACGGGTCTCACAGTCCCTCCCGCTCTGCCCTGGGTGGGAGGACTCATTTGATGAATTTACCACGTAAAAAAAAATGTTGAAGAAACACTGTTCTAAAATATAGTTATCTAGGTTAAAACACGGCTAAAACCCTATAAAGATCTTGCAAACGATAGCATCGCCTGTGTGTAACCCATGAGTACCATTACATAAGTTAATTTTCTTTTTTTTCAACTCTATTACTCGGAAAACATTTTCACGTTAGTTTGTTAACATGTAAATTAGAATACGTTAACTTTTCTTGTTAGGTATTTTAAACCTGTGATGGACAAAATTGGGTTTTTGTACTTTATTTTGGATCTTAAGGTTGAACATTGAACTTGAACATTCACTTTTATGCCTTTGTCAAACAGAAAGCGAATCCGAAGCGATAACGATACGAGACGTCAGTCCGATAGTTCTGTCACGCTATTGGATCGCTTTCGCTTTTCTATGTGACTGGATTCAAACAATTCCATACATTACAAATTAAAATACCTCGCTTCGCATTCGTTATGCTTGTCTGTTTGACAAAGGCTTATAATAAGCATTTCTGCGAATGTTACATTACAGAAAAACAAACGAGAGCGTTTTTGTCGAGCCGACTGTAAAGTCTGACATCACATCACCATCGACTAGAGTGTTTGCTAGAAAGATCATCAAAATTTGTAAAGCGTTTTTTGGCTCTGGGTTTCACCACAGCGAGGATCGCCTGGATGTCACGGTGGAGCATACTGTGCAGGACTGCCCCGCTTGGGCAGAGGACCGCAGTGTCCTAACGACGGCGATAGGCGGAGACCTCTCACGCCCAGCATTGGACAGTCCCTCTTGCTCTGCCCTGGGTGGGAGGACTCATTTGATGATTTTACCACGTTAAAAAAAAGTCTATCAGCACCTTTAGGTTGGGCAAAGAGGACATGTGGTTCGACTGCTCGACATGGACTGGATGTCGCCTGTAATGGTATGTATTTTATTGAATATTGTTACTCGGCCTCGACCTTATTTATACAAAAAAAAACTTAATTTATTTACTATCACTGATATAAAGCTACATTACCGGAGAGTTCCATTCACTGTTTCTAATTTTCAAACTGCTACCAAACATTAAAACTAAACCAAACATTTGCTCTTTATCACACTATAGTTCAGCATACCTATGATATAATTGATTGTTAAAAACTTCCACAGAACTTATTAGCTTGACAAAATAAACCTTTTAGCGGTGAAAGAAATGAAAATAAAACCTGAAATCCCTGTCGGATCGAGTGAAGGTCTATACCCATATCTAGTGCTGCCACTCATATTTCAGCAGTTATGTATGTATGGATGTATAAGACCTATGTAATGAAGGGAGGCAGTTGCGTCAGAATTCTTATTAACTTACTTAATACTAATGCAACATTTTGGATGTTTCTTACTCAATAACATAAGAATGGCTAAGTAGATATCAATTAAATTTGGCAGAAAAGTAGGTTATAGTCTCGATTAACACATAGAATATCTTTTATCCCGGTATTAAGATCCTGTGGGATAATTTTCAGCAAACAAACGGGCGAAGCTACTGGTAATAGTTAGTCGTTACATAAAAAGCTTGTAACCACATCTAAAGCAAGTTTAAATGGCTTTGTACGGCAAATCAAAGGGTAAATAAGCTCAAAAACCTACCTATCTTGGTGCACGAGTATATGTAAACCACATTTACAATGTTCTACTACATTTCTGCCTCGCACAGGTTCAAACATCATACCTAGACGGCTCCTAGCCTCATACATTATTTAGCCATAGGCAGTCACGTATTTTTCGAGAAGTTCCAGTCCGCTTTTGCTTATGAATAAATGAAGGAAAAAATGTCGGTAGCAATAGCCAGGAGATTCAGCGGCTAGTGAAATTTTCTTTAAATTTTTCCCGGTTTTGAGTAAGGACTATGTGTGTGGCATTATTAAATGTAAATGTACATGTTAATAAACTCACGATGTTTTTTTTTATTTTATCGTGGTAAAATCATTAAATGAGTCATCCCACCCAGGGCAGGACGGGAGGGACTGTCAGACTTGTACTGACTAAAATCCACGGTGTCCTTCAATAGCCCTTTTCGTACCGGCGTCATGGTAATTAGTTAGTCCCGCGACCCCGAATCTCACGATGTTAGGTAAAAACTTTAGGATCTGACGAAGACGAAGATGATCTTTACGTACTCTTTTCGTTTCTGATGTAAGTGCTACAATTAGCTGACCATTCTGTCACATCACTAGATCGGTCAACAATTGTTATAGAGAAACAACAAGCTTTAATTGAAGTACCTTTTTCTGTCAACAGTTTTTTGTAATATTACGTTTATCTTGTTAGAGGCAAATAAAATGTTATTTTCATAATAAATTCTTGTCTGAATTGTAAAGTAGACAAAAATAAACTACAGAATAAATTAATATTCATGCCAACCAGCCAGCTAACTTTATGGTTATCAAATTACACTCGTCTTACAAACATGCATACATTTTGTACGCAACGAGAATAGAGCACTTCGCTGTTTTACTCCGCCCTAATAAAATCAAAATTATGTAAATATCCCAGCTTATTCACTCAAGTAGAGCTAAATATTTTCCAGCACAAAATGCAAGGCTACATTCAAACAAATCTTCCTTTTTATTAGTGCTATGAACGTGAAGATGTATTTTATTGCAGCTTTGAAATATGGCCGCGCGTTTCGGTCGAAGTTTTCACAAAACTAAATTCTCTTCTTAGTTGAAAGATCAAAAACGGGGTTTTGCTGTTATCCTACTTTATGTTTTTGAGAGAATAATTTTATCCAATTGGATACTCAGTCTTAAAAGTGAAGTATTTTTTCCAGAGCAACGGAAATGCATTTTTCGGAATATGTTAATTCAGAAACGGTTGGTAACACGATATTTTTGTTGAAACTAAAGAAGAATCACTGCTTCAAACCAGGGCAAGGAATTCTTGCAATGAATGGTGAAGGACTCAGAAGAAGAGGGATAAAGGAGCAAATTAGCCACGTATTCTAGGTATGTGTGTACTACAATGCACCCGTACCGTAACTAATGTTCTCTAATTTGACAAGCTTGGGTTCGCAGCAAAAAAACTCGGGACAGAGGTCGTAAATCCGGACGACAAAATTGCCAGGGGTGCCCCACGAACATTCTTACAAATTTTTGCTACTGTAAACGTATTTTAACTTGACTCTGGTGTAACATTTACTTTGTTCTCCGCAAAACGACGATAATGAGAGGATGTGAAATTTAGCAGTGTCTACTTTCTACGTTCGTTAGATTGTGTCGAGTCCGTGAAATTAGGAAGGAAATAGACTGAGACAATTTTCTTCGCTTTTGACGAACAATCTCAAAGTCTTATCTTTTGTATTGTTTCAGAAATTATTTCAATCGTACATACATGCTTACAATTCTATAGTAACATGGCAACAAACAGCCCTATTTTCTACGTATCTGTGTCAAACATCACACGTCAAATCATTTCTCCATTTCGTCACGTAAAAAAACCATAAGAACTTCGCACTTGAGTCGACAGCAGCGCATACGGAACAGCATTTCGTACTATAAACAAAAAGGTACATCAATCATTGCTATACCCCCGAGGCATCGGTAGCGGTTGTAGTTGCTAGGTAATAACAATCGGAAGCGGGTCTGTTGAATTACAGGGGCGGGCCTCCCTCTATTGCCTTCGAAGCAAACAAAGTTGCAATAAACCCGACCAAGATGACTGTTACGTTCGTACTATCTTAATAGCGCTTTTATCCATCGGGCTGGGTTACACATGTCTCTTTGTGAACGTCTTGAGACTTTGTCTACTTCACTGCATTTTATTTTCAGCTTATCTGTTTCAGATATTGGCGATAAGACCCAAAGCTCCAAGTCTTGGGTGTTTTATTCTCTTCCTTTTCTTTTCTAACAGAATAATAGACGGTATTTGGATCAAGAGCTTGCATTTCGACTTAGGACGTAAGTATGTTATATTGGAAACCAGGTTATTCTACGAATAAATATATTCGACGTCTATTCCCTTTATAAAATTCTGCGCAGTGATTTAAAACTTCTTGAAACACATTATAATTGAGCTTTCTATTTCAGAACTACTTTACTTCGAATCGTAGCAAATACTATTATTTCGTTGCATGTCTTCTAATGTTAAATCTTTTAACTATATACCTAAATTCATATTTTAAGAAAACTATAATATCTTGCTAATCTCGTTATAATAATTTAAAAACGTACCTACTTACCTTTCCAGTTGACAAATATTTTAAATGAACGATATGAATTACATTAATTAATTTTCCCTTTTGCCTACCTTTTAGTAAATTATACAACTACTTAAATGATATAATTATAGTCATAAACGGTTGTTCCTAAAACAACAATAAGTTCTTAGTTAAAATAAATAGTCACGACTGGAAATTTCTAGAGTCAAGATATTAGTTTACTCTTACAACTTAGTTTTGAAATACAATTTGCATACTTTAATTAATTGAATAAAACTTTGCAAAGGGTGAGTCGATATTAGAGGGCCAAAATCTGCCGGGGTCGCGGGATTTATGAACGGGAACGTAAAGGGCTATTGATTGAATTTTATTCAGTACGAGTCTAACAGTCCCTCTCGCTCTGCCCTGGGTGGGAGGACTCATTTGAGGATAAAAACACGATAAAAAAAAAGGTGAAGCGATATAATAGGCGTAATAGGTACGAAGTTGGCTTGAAAATAGTCAAGTTTTCAGAATAATCGATTAATGAAATAATTTACGTTAGAATTGCCCTTTCGGAAATTATTTTAATTTTAACCGGTTTCGTACTACGTTGTGGTTTTTTTTTCAACCCGTTAGAACTGTCTGGTATTCCAGTAATTCGATTTTTTTATATTTTTGGACAAATAAGTAAATAGAATATGAGAACGTACTACGAACTTAAAAGCATGTTCTGGATGGACACGAGTTAGTAGCTGATCGCAAACAGCAGCGTCAGACGATGTGTCACTGCGAAACTACTGATTTTTATGTATTTCTATGAAATGTCTGCAGTCGGTTATGAGCTCATATCTTTGTTTTTCTCAGCTCAAAGGTATACCTGTTTGTCTATCGAAATTCGTTCAACCGTACAGGAGGCGTGAATAGTCGATAGACATACAGAATAGCAGAGACCTTTTTTGATTTTGCATTAAAAAATATTAGTATTTAATCTAATAGTTATATTATAATATTAGATTAAACACTTCTTATCTACTCTTTTAATTCAGCTCACAAAACAGGCTTCTAAAAATGTAGTTAATGGTTCTTTAAGAATTTATTTCGAACCTATCTTAATAAAAGGCATCTCACTAGGTATTTAATTAAAATATCTCTTTCAAATTATTTCAGCAGAGGGTGTAACAAATTAAATAATTCAATAGATTATAAATTATAGTTACTAAGATGGAAGAAAATGTTATTTAAAGGAGCAGTTGCCAGCGTCTTTGCCCACGTGTATCTTAAATATTATCCCACGGAAATTTATTACCGGGATAAATAGTGACATATTTCTGAGCTTAATTTCATGAGGATCTGACGTGATCGAGTAACAACCATCCTCCATATATCCATCCAAACATTTGAATCCGAATTTCGAATCAAAAATCCCAATATTAGTAAGATTAATAAACAAAAGTGTCTTTGAACCCACGCTCCTTGAGGGGTGACTTGTAACTAAATCCTTGTTTGGTGATCCGTGACGATGCATAACATGTGCTGCTAAAGTAACAAGTACAGTGTCAATAAAAGTTTAACTTGATATTAGCTTTGTGATATAGAAAATTCTTTTGTCATTATTAGTTCAATTTTGATTGTTTTGCACAAAAATATGATATTAAGACGTTGCTGATCTTATTGGAGTCATTATAGACGAAGTACCTTGATCATATAGTGACTAGAAAAATATACTATCAATCTGGCGAACCTGTTTTTCCTACTCTCAGTTAACCCAGTTTCTTTCCATACACAATAATCCTTAGAAAGACATTAAAGAAATTACTCAACTGCTCGATGGATTCCATCAAATCATTCTAGGTCAAAACTAATAACATTATACCAACACAAACCTTCCAATGAAAGCAAATAGAACGCCTACGTTACTCTTTGTATAGCCACCGCACTTCATAATGTAATTACTTCCACTGTGGGACCTACAATATCGTGTCCAAGAAGGAAAAAAGGAAGCCGCGGAAAATTTACTCTCCTTAGCCAGTGATTTTTATTTGCTTCAGACCCGCTCCCCAGCCACCGTGTACTTGATAGAAAGAACTACTAAACTTTTTCCCCACAAGCAATTATTTTAAACTTTACATTTCGATACAAATTGTACACAGGCTTCGCTTTTGTTTCGCCCTGAACTTTTAAATGTGTGTTTGATTTTGTTGCCTTGTTTTTGTTTTAGTTAGGGCACTGTGGTTCGTGGAAACTAGGTTAACATGTTTTAAAGGAGGTTAGTGTTAGGTAAAACTGTAGAGGTTGTATGGAAAGAATATGAACGCGGGGGAATCTAACGATGTATGAAGCGCTTATGCCTCAAGACGCGCGGGCGGTTTCTGTGGCTCGCTTAGAAGTTCGGATTCTGAGAATTTAGAAAGCGATTTTGTTAAAATAAAATAAATAAGCTGTTTATTCCATATTCTATTAATTACATTTCACATGATTTTAGTAGGGTTTTAGTGGATTTGCTTATAGTATATTGTTAGTATGGTTAGTCTCCATTCTTGGAAATATGTACCCCTTCTTGGATAAAGGCCTCCTCCAGCTTTATCCACCAGCTTCTGTCCCTGAGTCTGGCCTGACACCTGGGTAATGTCGATTTTGTTTGAAGTTGATAAATAAATATGAGTAATTCTAGCTTTGTTTTCTCAGTACTATAATTTTCATATTATAATCATCATCATCTCAGCCATAGGACGTCCACTGCTGAACATAGGCCTCCCCTTTAGATCTCCACATATACCGGTTGGAAGCGACCTGCATCCAGCGTCTTCCGGCGACCTTTATAAGGTCGTCTGTCCACCTTGTTGGTGGACGTCCTACGCTGCGCTTGCAAGTCCGTGGTCTCCACTCTAGTACTTTTCGACCCCATCGGCCATCTGCTCTGCAAGCAATATGCCTTGCCCATTGCCACTTCAGCTTGCTAATTCGGTGGGCTATGTCGGTGACTTTAGTTCGTCTACGGATCTCCTCATTTCGGATTCGATCACGTAGAGAAACACCGAGCATAGCTCTCTCCATAGCTCGTTGAGCGACTTTGAGCTTTGAGATGAGGCCGATAGTGAAAGACCACGTTTCGGTGCCGTAAGTTATCACTGGTAACACACATTGATTAAAGACTTTCGTCTTGAGGCACTGAGATATGTCGGACGAAAAGACATTGCGTAGTTTCCCGAACGCTGCCCAACCGAGTTGGATTCGGCGGTTTACCTCTTTCTCGAAGTTGGACCTACCTAATTGGACTACTTGTCCTAAGTAGATATATGAGTCAACAACTTCGAGTACCGAGTTTCCAACAGAGACTGGGGTGGGCACAACATTGGCATTTGACATAATTTTCGTCTTGTCCATGTTCATTTTCAAGCCCACCCGTTGTGAAACTCGGTCGAGGCCATCGAGCATCATGCTGAGTTCCTCCATCGACTTTGCCATGACTACGATGTCGTCGGCAAACCGAAGGTGAGTGATGTATTCGCCGTTGATGTTGATGCCAAGTCCTTGCCATTCCAGGAGCTTGAAGGCGTCTTCCATTGCGGCAGTAAACAGTTTCGAGGAGATAACGTCCCCCTGTCTTACGCCTCTTCTCAATGGAATCGCCTTCGTGCTATGCTCCTGTACTCGGACCGACATGGTGGCGTTATTAAACAAACACTTCAATACCTCGATGTACCGATAGTCAATACGGCATCGCTGGAGTGACTCAAGCACCGCCCATGTTTCCACCGAATCAAAGGCTTTCTCATAGTCCACAAACGCTAAGCATAATGGCAAGTTATATTCCTCGGTCTTCTGTATAACTTGCCGCAGCGTATGGATGTGGTCTATGGTACTATAGCCTCTTCGGAAACCGGCTTGTTCGGGAGGCTGGAAGTCATAAAGTCTGTGTTCGAGACGGTTCGTGATAACCCTTGAAAACAGCTTATAAACATGACTCAGAAGCGTGATGGGTCTGTAGTTCTTCAATAGGCTGTTATCACCTTTTTGAAGAACAGCACCACCTCACCCCTGCTCCACGTTTATAATAGTAGTATAATAGTAGTATTAAATAGTATTAAATATTCAGACCCTAATATTATCATAGCAAAATGAGCTGACTTAACACAGACGCGGGTGTCAAACGCCACGTTAATGACCAGTGATCGAACAGTAACTGCAATTTACAGTCCGACGTCCGTTCCACTTAACAACGCTATCTTATAATTTATATAGGAATGTTCGTATCAAATAAATTACTGTAAGCGAACGTCCGACAAGTGTTGGGTGGGACAGTTTTTCTTACCGTATATTAATGAAGCCGGCTGTACAATCTCAGACGATATCTAAATAATTTATTGCTACGCCAGGTGTCGCCGAAGACGAATTTACATAACGTACAACGGAGAATAGGGTGTAATTTATCGCTACGTGTATTTTGTTCGCAAGAAAACGATGAGATCCCGATAATAAGGTCAAACTTTGTAGCGAGACTGTAGCAACCTAGTCGAGAATTTGCGACACAAATTACATATTGTTGATGTATTGCGCGTAGGAGAAATCAAATCAGTTTCTGATAGTAGCATTTTTAAAGATAAAGATATATTTATTTTGTAAAAACATGAGTGAGCGTATACAGTGATACAGGTCTTAAAGTAAAATAATGTAGCTACATGTTTTGCCATTTAGTTATGGCATACGGGCACGCCGCGATCGCGGCGGTAAGAACCCTCTTTGAGGAGTGGCTGGATAGGCCACAGTGGCTGGAGATCGTCTGCCGTTGAACAGTCTACTTGGTAATTGCTTAATATTTTTGGGGATCTTATTTATTTTGAGAACTACCTTTTTTATAGTGGTAAAATCATCAAATGAGTCCTCCCACCCAGGACAGAGCGGGAGCGATTGTCAGACTCGTACTGACTAAAATCCATGGTGTCTTTCAATAACCCTTTACGTTCCGGGGTCATGGTAATTAGCAAGTCCCGCGACCGCGGCAGGCTTTGGCCCTCTAGAATAATTAACCTAATTTTTTGCTGACACTCTTTAAGGCGCTCGTGGTACACAACGCGCCGTCGGTCGACCCGGACATGATCCATGGTCGGACAGCGAGTTACCTATTACTTGCTGCCCGCATGCCCGCGCCTGCGGTGGCCGGAGATCGTTTGGCGACGTCCGTCGCCGTGGGCGTCTACCATTGCGGCTGGGGTGGAGGGAGGACGCTGTCCTCTCCCTCACGCGGCCCGCCTCCTCCTTCGCGAGCATGACTGCTGCGCAGAAGGAGGCGACCGCTTCCCACTCCGTCTCACCCCGCAGCATGGCCTGGCATGGCCGAACAATGCCGGGTGCAAGAGGTCTCCGCCTATCGCTGTCGTGATGTCACGGCGGTGCTCTGCCCAAGCGGGGCAGTGCTGCACCGGTTACAAAGGCACTTAATGTAGATTAACCATTTGAAACCTCCGTCCTACAGCCATATTAAATGTTGGCAATTATTTAAGTGGGTTCATTGATTAATTAATATTATGGTTATCATTGAAAAAGTACTTTTTAGGTCGTTCATTTGGATCGAGAGTCGTTTGCATTGAATAGAAGGCGGAGCGGGGGGCGTACGTAGGCGGTAAAGTCATCGAGATTTTTTCGTAACGTTTGCTTTAGTATGGATTTCGCCAAACAAAAATAGCAGAGAATCAGATCATTTCGCGCGTCCCTGGTTTCTTTTTTTCAGTTACGTAACTGGTGAAGTGTTACATAATTTCTATGTGGTAATTGTGGTTTTTACTTTTATATACTTTTACTAGTTCTTCCCCGTGGTAACACTCCCGCTGTACAACTCCTTTTGGTCGTAGCGTAATGTTTCATAGCCTTTCTCGATTAATGGACTATCCAACACAAACTAGCAGTTCCTGAGATTAGTGCATTCAACTAAACCAACTCCTCAGCTTTTTACTATAGGGGTTACACCGCCAGTGGAGATTATAGTCCTCAAACTAATTAATTGCGAAAAAAACAAAAAAAAAATAGGTAATTAGATCCGGTGTTTTATCACGAATTGAAATAGCGCGCGTAGTTTGAAAACGCCAGGTGATTTCATTAAATTTGACAGCTGTCATTGTCAAAATTGACATTGACGTGGCGTTCCAATCCATAGTTAGATCTGTTCTTCACTTCTGAAACTTCCTCATGGACAGCTGTAGGTAGGTGATAGAGGAAAGGGAACACAGAAGATAACCGACAGTTACAAAAAAAACGTGGTCATTTTAAATGTAGAAGTGAAGCACTGCATTACACCCACGTACCAAGAGATGCATAATTTTCTTTTCATGTATGAAAAGACTGCTCTGCAATACACAAACGACGGAGAAACGAATGTAAGTGCAGTCACGTGGAGAGGTGGTGAGCGTTGCTTAGCCACGCGGACGAGCGGTGTACGTGTTAGCATTAAATTGAAATAGAAAACATTTATTCGGTTATAGATTTATTTGGCTAAGCCAACCGCGCCAACCACTCTTAGCAATGTGATACTATGATCCGCTTAAGAGTAATAAATAAGTATACAACACAGCGTCTTTAGTTTATCCCTTAAATCCTATAAACCGAACTAACAATTTTACGAGACATTTCCTATAACTTCATAAAATTAACAGCTCCTATAAAATGTCAAAGCACCTAGTTACAAAGTTGCTAAGTACATCAAGTTCAGTAGTTAATAAATAATAATCTTACGCGAACACAATCAGGACTCCATCAAAAGCCACAAATAGAAGAGAGACAGTTTGTAAACTAAATAATTTAGTGATGTTTTGTAGTCGGAGTTCCTTGCAACTTGTTACCGTGGTCCTTTGGGAGTGGATGTCTGTCTTCGTAAAATATGGCAATGTTGACAGTACCTATGCTCTGTCTAAAGGTCACGAAGTAATTTTAACGTGTAAGCTTTAAATTTTGTCGTTTTATGTCACACGAGTGGCTTGCTGTTGCTTCGTACGGTTTTACGACGGACAGACAAGCGAGATTTGTTTATTATTTGTAATACGTTTAAAAAAAGAAATACATATAAATTATTTCAGTAATGGTATGGTTCGCATTCAAATCCGTTGAGTAGTTTATGAAGACAACATGGTCGTATAGGCAGATTTGAAATTATAATTTAATTCTTGGGCTATTTTTCAACATATACACATGTTAAAAAAGTTTACGATCTCTTTACAAATCGATATCTTTTTTGCTACTGGCGATTATGTTGTGCTTTCTTCTTCTTTTTAGATTATTTATTTAAAAATATAGATTTAGAATATAAAACAATTCAATTGTTTTCCTAAAAACTTAAAAGAAACTGCTTTTTTGATGTGTGTAGTGATCACACCGCTAACAATACAAGATAAGGCCCGCGCGCTTCTTTTTATCGTTGTAAAATCATCAAATGATTCCTCCCACCCACGGCAGAGCGGGAGGGACTTTCAGACTCGTACTGACAAAAATCCACGGTGTCCTTCAATGGCCCTTTTCGTTCCGGGGTCACGGTAATTCGTAAGTCCCGCAACCCCGGCAGGCTTCGGCCCTCTAGAGGGGGGCCCATCATTTTAACCAAATAAATGTATAACCGAATAAATGTTTTCTATTTCTATTTAATGCTAACACACGTATGCCGCTCGACCGCGTGGCTAAGCAACGCTCACCACCTCTCCACGTGACTGCTCTAACATTCGTTTCCACGTCGTTTGAGAATCCCCCTAATAAAAGGTACTGCAGAGAAGGGCGCGCATCTACAGCAATGACAAAGTTATAAAATGTACTTGAATAACATTATATAAATATTCGTAAACATAATGTATGGAGGAGGATATGGTTTTCAACTGCAAATATAAGTTTGTATTTTTATTATTCAACCCAGACTGCGAAACCCTTCACTTTGTGCGTACGCGCACACTTGGTCAGTTTTTAAGCTTTAATCGCGGGCTTTGAGCGCGGCGACCGAATCAAGAAATTCCGTAACGAAAATAAATCTAACACTGTCACTGTCACATCTGTCATGTCAACGTGAATGAATCAAAGAATGAATGATTTTTTTCTTCACGTTTCACTTGAATGACGTGGCCGACCATAGCCTAATTAGTAGAGTAACTTCCCATAGAGCAACGATGGGATGATATTCTCGTTAAATATTTTTATTCATGAATACAATAAATAAATAATTATAATTGCATAAGCTGATTAAAAATGCTACGCAATAGCATTACCCCGGCCGTCCCCGAGTGCCACACCTTTTTGTATATTTTGACTATTTACGTTGCATATTTCGATTATTTATGTTGCATATTTCGACAGTTTTATGTTGCATTTAATCTGTTTTCTTATAATAACTACAAAAAATAATACCTTCCTTATGAAATGCTAGATCCTTTTCAGTCTATGCAGTATCCTTGCCGGAATATAAGTTCAGTCAAAATATGCAAAACTTGTTAGAACTTGGAAGTTTTTATTCTGAACCAATTTAAAAGTTACAGTTGTACGGGCATCTTTAGCAGTGTTACTTTATTTATTAAAGTCGTTTTGTCCATTACGAAACTATTACTTCTACTGGCGAAAATGCAGCGAGAAATGAAAACTTTAAAGTTTACCCGAGTTTATTTGGATTTTGTAGCAATTTGAAAATTTGAACTCTCTGTAATCATCTTCGTGCGATTGTGTAGTGTTTATGAAGAAAGTAACAATTTGAATATAATAAACATAATTATTTCTGTATTAATATAGCTTGTGTATCTCGTCATTTCGACGAGATCGCATCGCTAGATCGTTTCGCCGGGACGGATCGCGCTCTGTCTGTAAAGGTCTTTACTGAGAAATCCCTTACGGTAAACCCAATAAAAACGTCGCCCAACCTGGGATCGAACCTAGGACCTTTTGCTCAGCATTTCCGCTTTCCACTATATCAACGAGATAGATTATTGATTAATCAGTTTGCCTTTGTTTGACAAAGACAATGATAGCAGTTGGTTGTGATTCACTTACTGAAATGTTGCACAAAGCTAATTTACGAGCCCATAAGCATCTGCCGCCCTCATTAGCTAGAAGGGTGAATTAGCTAGAATTAATTAGGTAGTTCCAATATATGAACCATATTAGGAATATGAATTATATGTTGCTTTGTTATGATGTACATAGGTATCCAAATACATAACTAGTATGTAAAACAAGTAACTATTTTTGGAATATACTCGTACAAATTCTTTATCTTTACAAACCTATACAGTATTATATTATAAACCTTCACAGAGTTCCAAAGATAAAATACAAAAAAAATATATACATAATTACGAGTATAAAGCATTTGTCAAACAGTCAAACATTAAAGATAACGAAAATTGAACCCATAAAGGTCTAAACGAAATAATGAAACGGTTTGTTATTATAATTTTTCCCTTCTATCATTCATATCAACATTTAATATGTTAATTTAGGATACAAAGGATAACATGGTTGATACAAGGTATAAAAATTAATAGCTTATATCTCGAAAACCGTAAATCTGTTCAAGTGGACATACATGACAGAAAAGCGCGTGTAAATCAGTTGTTTGTTCTTTTTTTTTGTTTAATTTACGCAATGATAAGCTGAATATATGAGAAGAATACACTTCGTAAATTACGGACGGATTAGCGAAATTATGTGCGGTCAACGGTGCTTAGATAAGCGTGAAAATTTTATATTGTTTTAAAATATAATAACATGAGAATCAGCTGCGGAGTTTTGAAAAAAAAAACACAATTAGAAATACACTTCTATACAGTAACGTGCGCCTGTTTGTCGACATTTTATAAGCGTCCGCATAAATAAAAATATGTTACACTAGTTCTTGATAACGCCCGCTTCCCCCCTCTTATGGCTTAATGTCACTCAAAACCAATACAGATTCCTACAGGCGAAAGATTTTTTGAAATCAGTCCAAAAGTTTTCATATATATTATTTCATTAGTATGCTCATAAAAACATATAAAAGTACAAATCTTTCCCATATAAAATTTGATTAGAAAATATTTTGTATAGATAGTATTGATAGGTCACTTCTCTTCATTATCTTTCTGTCCTTATCTAATTTCACTTGGGGTTTGCGCAACACGTTTTCTTCTTCCTTTCTCATCTGTCAGACGTCAAAGCATCATTTATTCCATCTTTTCTTTGACCTTCCTCTTCCTCTTCGTCCATCATCATCACCGTCATTCTCTTAGTCACATTAGTGTTATCCCTCCTCATCACGTGTTCATATCACATTCATTTTTTTTGTAACAGGCTCCACTTGGGGTGCTAAGACAGGAAACCTCCACGTGCGCCCGTGGACTGGAGTTCCCTCTTGGATACGTCCGGGGGGAAGACCAGTTTTTCGGGCCAGTGCACCCTGGGATGCGGGCAAAAACTCTTCCTTAGGCACTGTGTGCCTGATGATGCTGGGGTCGCGGATTTTTTCTTAATCCAGGCACAGGAACGTAAAAAAACAGGCTCCACTTTCATACCCATTCCTTACTTTATTCATTCATGTTCCTCACTCATCCATCTCAACATTTTCATGTCCGCATTTTTCATCCATCTTTTTCATAGCCCAGCATTCCGATAGGCCACTTCACAAAAAATAACAAAACTCCCGGTTCTAAAATTTAAATTAGTACTACATTTTCCAGTCCTGGCAAGGTGTCCACGTATATTAGTCTCGTACATAAAACGTTTCCACAAGACTCCCAACTGTCTAGGAACTAGTGCGTTGGAGAACTCTTGGAGAGCCACTCCTGGTGACGCAAGGGCCATTTTGTTCGTCTCGGGCACGGGGCAAATAATGTTTGCACATTTTTCTGTCGTTTGTTTTAGAATATGCTGTTACTGAATGTCGGTTAAGGGATTATAATCCTTACTTCCTTACCAATACGTATTATAAATGCGAAAATTTGGATGTTTCAATGAATGGATGTTTGTTACTCGAATACGTAAGAATGGCGGAACGGATCTGGTTAAAATTAGATCAGTTTCTGCGGATGCAGGGTGAATATTAATATCCGAATTCAGTCTGAGTTTCTTGTTTCCGTATTCTCACAGATTCGAATCGGGGACTTTGGTATCCAGGTGACTATCGCAATAAGAAATTCATAGAGGTTCGTATACGAAAGTTGTAAGGTATCGAAAACTTGCGTCGTGTTGCATACGAAGGGTTTAGAGATAGATCATATTAAAAACTAAAATAATGAAATCACACATAGGATATTTTTGTTACGGATTTACGCCTACACCACTTTACCGAATTTGGTACCTATACACAATTGGGGTCGGCTTCATACATTTTATTCTCTCATTCTCCCCTGTCAGACGGTAATTAAGAATAATTAAACTTTTGAACATGACAATGCCAAGAAAATAAGTTCATTCACTTTTCTAGTAAACGGCGAAGTTTCGTATGGGAAAAAAATGGGTAAGGAACCCCAGGAACTATATTAAGAAGATAATAATAATAACATGGTTGTTGACATGTGGGACGTGAATACAGTGAATGTCGTGAATGCCGATAGTCGTGTCTGCCAATGGCTTAATTGCCAAGAGCCTCGACCAACACCTGAGGAGGCTCTCGCTGGGTAGCTGGGTCAAGCGCTTGATTCAGAAGGCAGTACTCCTAGACACGGCGCGTATTGTTAGGAGGTTCCTCTCTCAGGAGCCCTGACCACCGGTAGCCGGGATCCTGTTCCCGGTGCTGGTGGACTGCTATTTTTTATATTTTTAAATGTTTTTTATTGCTTTTTTGCAAAAATATTTAAAAATGTAATTTATAAGTGTAGAAATGAATAAAAAATAATAAATTAATAATAATACATTTTATCCATCAAAAAGTAAAATTACAGTGTGACATTATGTTTTGTGAGTCACAAATAAGCATCGCTTGTAGAGGGAACATTAGAGATATTTTATTGTATTTTAAGAAGACAATTTTAGAACTACTGTATATATCAGATAATTACTTAGACACACGATCCAAAAATATTAAATTATATTATTATACGTAACGTAATGCAAACAAAATGTTTGAATAGATGGTGATTTTATTTATTTGGGTAGCATTTTATTTCATTAAACTAGATTAGGCCCGCTTAATCGCTTGACAATCCCTTCCGTATAGTCGAAACCATCACTAAGGCCCTCATCTATCTCTGTACAAAAAATCTTCAAAATCGGTTCATCTGTTTAGACGTGAAAACGGAACATACAAACATCCTACTTATATACCTGAAAATTTGTTTGGATGGACAAACATCCATTGTTTGTTACTCTTTCTCGCAAAAACTACTGAACGGATTTTTTTTTTATCGTGGTAAAATCATCAAATGAGTCCTCTTGACTGGGCTGTGAGACTTGTACTGACTAAAATCCACGGTGTCCTTCAATAGCCCTTTACCTACTAGGGTCACGGTAATCCCTTTTTGGATGAAATTTAGTACACTTTATAATCTGGATTAACACATAGGATAGTTTTCATCCCGATTTTCCCGTGGGATAATTTTCGAGTTGTAGCGGGTGAAACCGCTGGCAACAGTTAGTATAATCACAATATTATTAGGGATTTTGTGTGGATATGCATACTCTTGATTTAGCTATTATGATTTCGTCTACTTACGAGTATGTTCTGTTATATGAAAAAACATCTTAGAAACTAGATTTTATTTGAACTAGGTACTGATGGCATAACAAAAAAATCTAAGATATGTAACATCTACCAACCCGCATTGATAGATTACGGCCCACACCCTCGAGGCGTTTTTATTTGTAATGAATGGAACTGTTTGAATCCAGTCACATAGAAACCGAAAGCGATCCGATAGCGTGACCGAACCGATGCGAAGACGTGGCGAAGGTGTATTTGCCCTGTTTGACGTCGTTCATAAAAAGCCAGCTAATACAACTGCCACGCCTCGGTTCGCTGCATCCAGTTTGACGTCTCGTGATGGTTCGTTATCGCTTCGGACTCGGTCCGGTTCGCTATCGCCTGTCTGTTTGACAAAGGCTTTACAGAGAGAAGGCCCACGTCCCAGCAGTGGGAACTTTATAGACTGACGATGAAGTACTAACGGCGCTCACTCGCACAAGTGCTATAAAGCGAGTAGTAATTAGTCATTTCCAAAATAAACCAGGCCGTTAGATGCTGCTTTACGGCCATCTTTTACTACCCTACTATTAACTTAAGTCCTTTGATTTAACTTTAATTTACTTACGTTAGTTTATTATATTAATATTATATTATTATGGTAATGTAGATATAAATAAGACTTGCCACGATTAATTAGATGTCAAAAAAATACAACTAAAATAGTATATTATGCAAGTAGTGAATAAATGATGGATTCAAAGCGAGGGCCAGAGATGAATCACGAGCAAGTGAAGGATTCTAACGACTGAATCATGACCGTAGGGAGATCTAGAGACCTAGACCTACAGACCTTAGTTAATCACATTCAATCAATTCACTGTATTCAGTGATAAACTCACTGAAAACTGAAAAAAGCTTATAAGAGGGGGAATGGTATAAAAGGATATTTTCATTACGAGATGCTTAAAATTACGTTTCAAGGTAGAAAAATTTCAATATTTCATAAAAGTTTGAATAATTGAGAATTCGTAACATTTTGGTACACTTATTTTGTGTTGTTATGGTAGGTATTAACCCTGATATACCCACCTTCTGTATGACGTACAATTTACTGGTCACCCTTTGTTCCTACCTGTACCTAGTTTAGTTAGATTAATTATTGTCACTGTATTAGAACAAGACTAAATAAAACATTAGTTTCAAAGGGCAAAAATTACTTACTTGAACCCTGTGTGCTTTAACTCATGAGTTTTTTGGTTTAATATACCTTGGGTAAGCCTAATATATCTTACTAATATTAAAAATGCGAGAGTTTGTAAGTAAGTGTCTCTGTTACTCTTTTATGAAAAAAAAAATATTGGGATGGGTTCAAATATAGTTTATAACCTGGGTTAACACATTTTTTTTTATCGTGGTAAAATCATCAAATGAGTCCTCCCACCCCGGGCAGGGCGGGAGGGACTGTCAGACTTGTACTGACTAAAATCCACGGTGTCCTTCAACGTCCTTTACGTTCCGGGGTCACGGTAATTCGTGAGTCCCGCGACCTGGGTTAACACATAGGATAAGTTTAATCCCTATTGTCTGTTACCGTGGGATAATTTCTGAGTTGTAACGGTGAAAACACTGGCAACAACCAGTAATAAGCAATGATAATATATAGTTTAGAATTCTACTTTTATGTTGGTAAGTAAGGTAGGTTGTACAAACATGTTCATTGTTCAAATGTTTATGTAACTTTATTCAAACTAATGAATAATTAATTACTCTATGAATAGACTATGACTTTTAAAATATTATATTTAGGGCTTTAAAAGGTCAGTTTGGCTAAAACATTAATATGAATTGCGATTAAAATGGTATATTCTACTGTAAAGGGTGAATTTTCCAACAGGCCATGGACGGCTAATTCTGAAACTATGAGGAATATCAAAAAATACTGAAAGGAGTTTCGAAGACGATTTTGACGAGAACTAAAACTGTTTCATTGGTTTTTTTTAATGAATGTTCCTGCCAGGAATCGAACCTTTTGATTTTGGAACAAAATCACATCCTAATTATACCATTCGATAGTGTCGCTAATAAGGATCAAATTCTGGGAAGTAATGACATACGGAAAACTTTTTTTTTTTTTTTTTTGCGTGGTAAAATCATCAAATGAGTCCTCCCACCCAGGGCAGGGCGGGAGGGACTGTCAGACTTGTACTGACTAAAATCCACGGTGTCCTTCACGAGCCCTTTACGTACCGGGGTTACGGTGATGGGTAAGACCCGCGACCCCGGCAGGCTCTGGCCCTCTACAGGCCCCGTCATTTTGCTGACACTCCTTGAGGCGCGCGTGGAACACAACGCGCCGTCGACCCGGGCATGGTCCATGGTCGGGCAGCGAGTCGCCCATTACTCGCTGCCCGCATGCCCGCGCCTACGGTGGCCGGGGATCGTCTGGCGACGTCCGTCGCCGCGGGCGTCTACCACTGCGGGTGGGTCGGAGGGAGGACACTGTTCTCTCCCTCACGCGGCACGCCTCCTCCTTCGCGAGCATGACTGCTTCGCAGAAGGAGGCGACCGCTTCCCACTCCGTCTCGCCCCGCAGCATGGCCTCGACCAATGCCGGGCGCGAGAGGTCTCCGCCTATCGCCGTCGTGAGGACACGGCGGTGCTCTGCCCAAG
Organism: Agrotis puta; assembly: GCA_943136025.2. NCBI lineage: Eukaryota > Metazoa > Arthropoda > Insecta > Lepidoptera > Noctuidae > Agrotis > Agrotis puta. Next base: position 7,385,069 of record OW964168.2, read on the forward strand.
CGGGGCAGTCCTGCACCGTATGCTCCACCGTGTCCTCAGGACGGTCCTCGCAGTGGTGACACCCAGGCTTTTCCTCCCTCCTTATCAGACACAGGAACCTCCCGAAACTTCCGTGTCCGGTGAGGACCTGCGTCATGCGGAAGGTAAGGACGCCGTGACGCCTATCCAGCCACTCCTCAAAGAGGGGTCTTACCGCCGCGATTGCGGCGTGCCCGACATACGGAAAACTTAATAAAAATTTAAATTTGAATTAGTTGAACCCTGTCCCATAGAACTAACGTTATAAATGTGAATATTTGGCTGAATGGATGTTTGGTATACTTACTCAATGGCGTCGAAACGGCTTAACAGATCTTGATCAATGCTAGTTAAGCGATAGGTTATTGTCTAGAATAAAGTATAGAATACTGTTTATCCTGGTTTAACTTTCGTGTGGGATCATTTTCCAGTTATACACCGTAGTTCTACCACTATGTAAAATATCATAAACTGTTTAAAATAAATAATTGCAAAACCCATACAAACGGAACCACGGCCAAAACCTAAACTACCTGCATTATATTCATAAAATAAATCCGCGGATTTTCCTAGCTTTGTGCACTAGTGAGATAATAGCAAAACCATGTTTTAAAATTTAATTTATACACAACTATAATCCCGCCATCTATCTGTTTGTCATAATATTTTCCTATTTGTTTCGGTGTTAATCTCTTAAACGGATTAGTACCATTTCAATAATTGAAAACAGGTAGGAGTAGGGTATTACCAGATTATAGGCAGTGAAATAAATATAGGATTACAGTCGTATTATATAGTGATTTTCATTGTTATTGTAGTATGTCTTACGTTTCAAGCGTGTGATTCTGTTTTACGCTAACAATGCTATTGGTTTCTACCGGCATATACAATTTATTACTCCTGACAGACTTTAATTGTAAATTTTTGGTATGGTTAGTTAGAAGGTCGCGGGACTCACAAATTACCGTGACCCCGGTAAAGGGCTATTGAAGAACACCGTGGATTTTAGTTAGTACGAGTCTGACAGTCCCTCCCGCTCTGCCCTGGGTGGGAGGACTCATGTGATGATATTACCAAGTAAAAAAAATGGTTAGTTTGAAGCCCGAAAGTAAGACGACCAATCTGACCAAGTGGAATACTCGTAAGTGGAGGTCCGAAAGACAATCACTACAAGTAATTTGACAGCATGATCGGCGCAGTAGATGAAGAGATCAACTGTTACGAAGCGTCGCGGATCCGATTCAAGCACTAAACGCACCCACGGCATAGCGACAAGATTAAAAAAAAGAAAAGATTTAAAAAAAAAACAAGTACAAGCGCTTGACGTAACTAACAACCAATCACTAACAACAAAAACTAATTATCTTATAGAACATCCCATGACGCTCTACTTCTTGTACTTACTCGTAGATAGTTTTATTGTAGTTTCGTAACTCCTGATGAGAAATTGACTGACATCAGTCGTATCAGTTATATTATTACGTCAAGTCACGACTTCCTCTCCAACTTTATGAAAGTCGTGTTAATATAGCGATATACACGACATAGTACAGTCAGGGGCAAAAATACGTATGTAAAACAGGCCGTCATATATTTTTCGATAAGCGATGTAGTCGACAGCGAAGCAAACTTGACAGAAGTAACCTATTCACTCTTGACATAAAGACTCCAAGGTTGTAGCTATTAGGAAACACAGACACTGGCAAGGAATAGAGTATTTTACTGCATAAATTAATTAAAAATCTGTTTAGTTCATCAGTTACAATATTAAAAAATATGGACACGTGTTTTTTTTTATCTGTATATATAAAAACAGGGTATGGTTTAAAGACTTGACTGTAGCCGAAACCGCTAAACGCAGAAACTTGAATTTTGGACAACAGTTGCAGTCTACCATATCCCTATATGGTAGACTATATGGTAGATTTTCAAATTAAAATCAGTATTTATTTAAATCTTCTTGCACATGGAAGTACATAGGCGGACTTAGTGCCTTGGGCATTTTCTTCCAGTCAACCTTATTTATATACTAGATCAGAAATAATCAAACACGTGTTTTTGGATTTTTCGAAAATCATCCCCCACTTTAGTGAAAGGGGTATTCAAGTTTTAAGGGAAGGATATTAAACCGCTACACGTAGAAACCTGAATTTTGAATGGTGGTTGCAGTTTATAATGTAAGTGAGCATTAAGAAAGGATTTTGCTAAAATCTACCTCTGAGAGGGTGAAAAGGGGTGAAAACCGTTGTATGTAAAATCTTATCCTTTTTTAAAAATCCCTTATATTTATAAACTTGAAACTTGGCATAAATACGCACGTAAATAAACAAAAATGGTTGGTATTATTCGTTTTTTTAAACTACCATGATTTGGTGATTTTGATGATGTTAAAATTTGTATGTACTCATACAAATTTTCTGTGTAATTTTCATACAAAGTTCTAAACGTAGAAACTTGAATTTTGGATGGTAGTTGCAGTTAATTATGTGGGTGAGCATTAAGAAAGGATTTTACAAAAATCCTCCTCTAAGGGGGTGAAAAGGAGTGAAGGTTATTTTAATTTTCTCTTGTAGGGGTTGTGGATTGGTTACTGGACTTAATTTTGAAAACCTTAAATCAAATGAGGTGACGTGGTTTGTATTTAGATTTTCCAAAAATATCCCATAAAGAAGGTGGTCAGGAGTTGAAGTTCACAGCGGAAAAGTCCGAAATATGCGCAGACGAAGTCGCGTACAAAGCGCTAGTCAATGCTGATAATTGACAAAGATATAATAAAATTATATAAAATAAAATGATTCGGGAGTGGGGGCTTGTGACGCTTGTAAAATTGTAGCGACCGAGGGACGGTTTGTGATTTTTAGAAGCGTTGTATCTTCGTCAATTTTGGTTTACGTAATAAAAGAAAACACACGGGTCTAATATTTTTTTATAATCTATATTTCGGACTAATAAAAATTGTTGAGTAAAATAGCCTAATAATCCTTAGCAGTGCGCACAATATAATTATTGGCAAAACGTTTTGAACGTAAGGGTGGAATGTTCACCATGTACCGATGGCGAATTGCCGTACGTTTATATTTTTCTTGCATGAGTGAATATTTCATTTTGTTGTAGCGCATTCAGCAGCAGAGTATTTACACACATTGGTATTTTTGTGAACTGAAAGTATCGCAGCAATAATTCTTTTTTTTTTGGTTAAATCATCAAATTAGTCCCCCTACCCAGGGCAGAGCGGGAGGGACTGTCCGACTCGTACTGACTAGTCTACGGTGTCCTTCAATACCCCTTTACGATCCGGGTCACGGTAATTCGTAAGTCCCGCGACCAAGAGTGCAACTCTTAGAGAAACTTCGATGGTCTGGTAGTCGCAAACGCAACTGCTGTCCATTCTATCTTCAAATCTCTCGTCTGTAAATAATGTTATTGGGCTTTTTCGTCCAGAATTTCAACCATGGTGTTGCGTCTGAGAAATTCAAGATTCTAAATTGACGCGGTTATTCCCAGTTGTCCCCACTGTCAATGCCACCACTGGTGACAAATGGGATTTCTTTCCATAAAATGTCCCATTTGCCACCAGTGATGGCGTCACCAGTGGTGACATTTGAGAATGGCCATTTTTTTGTTCCCAGTTGCCACCAGTGGTGACAAATGGGTAAAATAAATTGGGGAAGGTAGAAATGAAGGTAGACATGAACATGATACAGGAATTGAGACTAGTGATGAGTTTGAGGATGTAATTGAAAAAGCAGTTAATGTTGGACGGAGAATATTACCGAATCGAGAGAGAAGATTGCCAGCATGGTTAAAGGACTACGATTTAGAGACATCATTTTTAACTTATACAGATATATTTAATAGTTTTGATAAAGATTTATGGATGAAAGCCTTAAAAGAGGAGAAAGATTCGTTGGAGAAAAATAAAACATGGGTAATAGTAAACAGAAGTGAAGCAAAGAATAGAAAGATAATCTCAAACAAATGGATATTTACATTATAGCCTGGTGGAAGATATAAGGCGAGATTAGTGGCAAGAGGACTCCGCCTCAGTACTCGAAAGAGCAGTGACTGACTGCTTGCGTGAGCACCAATGAATAGGGCTACCACCATAAAATATTACAAAGCCAGTCGTACTTTTCCTAGTATCGGGATCACCTGCGAAGTCTGCATCACAGTATGCTTTTAAAGTCATATCATTTCCACGAACATACTGTATACCACTACTTATTGAGTTTTTAATGTAAGTACCTAAAAATATTCTTAATATTACTGAAATCATTCAAATTCGGATTTTCTTGATGTCTACTACAATAACCTACATGAAACGATAAATCTAATCTTGTTTTATTAACCAAATATAATAAAGAACCAATTAATTGTCGATATTTATGTACATCATCAACTCCACCTTTCCCCTCTTGATGTACATCAACTTAAATATCAGAATGACAACTATCCTTTAAGTTTTCAAATTTAAACTTTTCCAAAATTTGTTTGATATAACTTTCTTGATAAATCTTAATATAGTTTCGTTCAACTTTAACATCAAACCCTATAAACTTTTCAGTTTTATCAAACTTACGCATGTCAAATTCAGTTTCTAATTTATTAATAATATTATTTAAATCAATTTCATTTTCACCAATTAAAATTCCATCATCAACATAAATAGCCAAATAAATTCCTTTATCTTTATTAACAAACACACATGGATCAGATTTCAATTGAATCAAACCTAGTTTCTTCAAAAGCTCCGTTAATCTTTTATTCCACATAAGTGGTGCTTGTTTCAATCCATACTTTTCTTTTAATTCGCAAACTTTATTTTCTTCATGTTTAATGTCATAACCCAACGGTATTTCCATGAAAATTTCTACATCTCACTCTCCATATAAAATGCTGTCTTCACATCAAATTGCTTTATCTTTAAACCTTTTTGTGCTGCAATAGCCAACAACAATCTAACACTAGTAGTATTAACCACTGGACTATATGTCTCTTTATAGTCAACATTAAGCTTCTGAAGAAAACCTCTTGCCACTAATCTCGCCTTATATCTTCCACCAGGCTATAATGTAAATATCCATTTGTTTGAGATTATCTTTCTATTTTCTGCTTCACTTCTGTTTACTATTACCCATGTTTTATTTTTCTCCAACGAATCTTTCTCCTCTTTTAAGGCTTTCATCCATAAATCTTTATCAAAACTATTAAATATATCTGTATAAGTTAAAAATGATGTCTCTAAATCGTAGTCCTTTAACCATGCTGGCAATCTTCTCTCTCGATTCGGTAATATTCTCCGTCCAACATTAACTGCTTTTTCAATTACATCCTCAAACTCATCACTAGTCTCAATTCCTGTATCATGTCTACCTTCATTTCTACCTTCCCCAATTTATTTTACCCATTTGTCACCACTGGTGGCAACTGGGAACAAAAAAATGGCCATTCTCAAATGTCACCACTGGTGACGCCATCACTGGTGGCAAATGGGACATTTTATGGAAAGAAATCCCATTTGTCACCAGTGGTGGCATTGACAGTGGGGACAACTGGGAATAACCGAATTGACGAAGTCAAATCTTCGCCTACCCTGACTGGCGAAATGTAAAAAAAAACCCTCTGGGAATTATAGGTGTAATCTTATGTTATGTCTACGAGAATACTACTTTTGAATATTACTCAAAGAGCTCATATTTTCCTTCAGATTGTACTTATGAACCTTCACGTAATATAAAAAGTTTGAGAAAAATACTCCTTGATAAGAAGTCGGAAGCGTGACCTTAACCCCCGGCACCCCGTCACGGCTTCAAATACACGAAATCATAAGGAAGAAAGTATATTTTCCTTGATTTCCTTTTCCAACTAATCGGATACAGACTGAGAGAAAATTGCTTGAAATAAAAATAAAAGACATTGTAACGAACATAATGCAGTCTTCAAAAGGAACTCTAGGGACCTCCATTGTGATGTTATTACAGATTATAATCTCAATTATGGTGATTTTTTTATATTCAGTTATTAAAAAAATAAAATAAACCTTGTTGTCTTAAAAAGAGCAAGCAAGTGATTTTCATCCACAAAACACAAGGTGCCTAAAAAAATAAAGAAAAGCTGACTCATTAAAACAACGTACAGGTTTTGATGCAAAATGTACAAAGTACGAAAACACACGAAATTTTTCGAACTATTTTGGCACCTTTCAGGACTAAAAACTTCTTTCTTCTTTTTCTCGATTCCGCTTAAAAATTTTGGGATAAAGCTCCATCTTAAGGGGGGAAGATGTTATATTCATAATTTGTACGCGACTAATTGCTGATAAAACATAATATTTTCTTTTAAACCATTTACGTCCATGCGGACAGTTCAGTAGCAAATTAGCAGCCAATCCGCATTCCCGCGTCATAAATTCCACTACAAAGAAAATAGAGGTTCCAAACGTGATTGTTCAAATTTTTTCTCAATAAACTCTCGTGAAAAGAACGTGGTGCAATTTTTTAAAATGACAATAAGCGGCTACCGCCTAACATTGGAAACTTTCAAATTCCTGTTTAGCAAAATTAACTTTTTTTTATTTTTAGCTTGGTAAAATCATCAAATGAGTCTTCCCACCCAGGGCAGAGCGGAAGGGACTGTCAGACTCGTACTGACTAAAATCGTCGATGTCCTTCAATAGCCCTTTATGTTGCGGGGTCACGGAAATTCGTAATTCCGCGATCCCGGCAGGCTTAGGCCCTTTACAGGGGTCATTATGCTGACACTCCTTGAGACGCGCGTGGAACACAACGCGCCGTCGAACCGGGAGCAAAATTGACATGGACAAATTGACATTGAATAGACAACTGTCAAAGTTAGAAAAATCTTACCGTATTAGGCGCTATTAAATTAGACGAAAACGGTAACACCACGCTATCGGTGTGATTGGTACTTTCATACATTTCCAGGAAAAATCACGGTGATTCTCTGCCCAAGCAGGGCTGACAAGTAGTATATGATACACTGTATTCTTCAGGTGATCCGCATAGTGGTGACACCCAAGAGTTTTCTCCTTCCCAATCAAACACAGGAACCTCCCGAAAAATCCATGTCCGGTGAGGACTAGCGTCAGTAGAAAGATGAAGACGTCGTGGCGCCTTTCCACCTACTACTCAAATATGAGTCTTGCCGCCGTGATTGCGGCGTGCCGAGAAGGAACGTATGGCGCCGAAATCCGATAGGATGTTGTAAAGACCGCCTAAACGAGAAATAATAAAATTATTTTCGTTAAAGTTATAAGTAATCAACACAGAGTCCAAAAACATAGGAATGTTAATGTTTTTTGGGTGTAATAAATGAATCATGACACGGGTGTGAACTTAATTAATGTAATGCAACTCTATGAATATATTTTATAGCGGCAGTTAAAATTACGTGGAAATATTACCGAGATACCCACGAATTTAATTGGCTTTACTCGTAATCAACCATGTATTTACGATTTTCTGTTGGATAGATACCAAAATACTCGGATAAATATGTCTTCCCACTATTTCCCAGTATTAAAACAAAACGCTTACGCAAGTAGGTATTTATTGAAAAGAAATGATTAATAGTTATCTAATTTTAATAAGTATGATTTTAAAATTTAAATTTATGGATTTTAATCCTATAATTTGAGTAACAAAATGAAAGTCAGGTGAAAAGAACTAAATCCAATAGCAACTTTTACCCGACTCGAGACTCAAGCCCCAACCCACACATAGCAGTAGCGCTTGCGACCATTAAGCCCTTATTCCCTTAAATCGGAATAAGGTAGAGTTATTCATATAATTACACTGATTTCATACAGCGAAACAATAACGTGGATATGCCCCAAATCCCGACTTTTAAAGAGCAGACAAATCCCGTGATTAATTGAATAAAAAAGTAATTTACTTTTACACAATCTTTGATGTTTTTATTAATATTATTTATTTGTAATACTGCTTTCCACACGAGATTGTCTATTAGAAATCCCTGGACGATCCATATTAATATCAACATTTCAATGTAAGTACTAAAATAACAGAGCGTCTCTCAAGACCCAAGCGTTACTAAAAACTTGTTTCAACTTATCAAATGGCTTGAATATAGTTTTAACTTTAAAGTAATACTTGAGTATTGACAGAAGTTCTTTAATACGGGAACAACGGAAGCCTAGCACGGGTTTTCACGTTTTTGAGACGTTAACGCGAACTTTGACGATAATTTGATGAATAATAATTAATTACTCGTTCATGCACTACAGGTGCTGTTTAATTATTCATACAATTTACGTCGTACATAGGTAAACACGCCAGCAGGTCAACCTAGCCCAATCTGTCAAATTTTGCTAATCGAAAATTAACCTTCCACAATGGTGATAAGGTTGAAAAGCAATATAAAGGTGCTGGCGTCTGAACATACTTCAAGTACGAAGTACGGTCAAATAAGTAGAGTTCATGCTAGGATCTTTATTTACTTCTAATAAATAAATTAAAAAAAAAAACTGATTATTACATAATCATTTTCTATCCAACAATTACTGATCAAATTACGTATTACAATGTTTTTCTCATTTTATCTGAATGTACTTACATACATATGCCAGCTATCTTTTGTGATAAACATACGATTTGTTGACATAAGAAAACCCATTACCGGCGTGGCACCTCCAGATTTACGACTGTTTGCTTCTGGGGGGACTCTCTAAACTTATATGTTTTTCCTTTATACGAACGTGAATTCGGCTTTTTAATTAAGGATTGCCGTCGCGTTTTATGTACACACTTGGGAGTCGTAATACACTTCATTTACGAGCTTTCGGGCTTTTTTTGTGTGTATTTTGTCACATTTGAAATCCGTATAAGGAATTTGTAATCATGAGTAATGGATGTGTGATTCACCATAATTAACCAATGATTTACTAATTATGGCGAATGCTACTTCGGTAGGAAGTGTACTTGTTAACCCCTGTTAAAGTAACTTATTTAGTCTCGAGCCCGAAACCTGAACTAATGTGTCAAAATAGAACTCTTTTTTATTTATTTAGTCAGTTGAAAGCGATACTCCTTAGGGCTGAAAAGCATTACTTTCAATCCGCTCCTCACGCACGTTTAGATTTAATTTCTGAGATTTTTTGTGTGTCATGTACATTAAATTGTATCACCATCCACAGTTTGATTTCGACCGCTGCTGGCTATAGCCCTGATCGTTCCAAGTTTCAGGGCGTTGTGCCAGCCTCATCCATGATAATTAAACACGTCATGTCAAAAATATTTACATTATTTCATTAAGTTTTACGTTCTGTTTATTATTTGAGCAACAAGAAAACTGAGTGTTAACGAGCTACAATAAAAAAAGAAAGCAAATACAATTTCGAATGTTCCTGATTAAATTCTGTTGGTAAAACTGAGGATAGTTCGAAAAACGGAATGAAATATAAAAATTATAGTTTAAAAAAACTAAAAAAACACGCTTTAATAGCAATCGAACTAAAAAGTAGAAAATAATTTTTAAGTATAAGAGAGTTTGTGTTACTGCAATATAAAATCCAACAATCAATTATCATAATTAACTTAGAATAAGATTAATATAAATATTAAGATATTAACAAACATTCAAATAAAGTGAAAAAGCGTGGGGTGCTTTCGAATTGGGTTGATATCGAATGTGATGATCATTTTATTAGTTACTGTTTGCAATATCAGAATTATTATAAAAATATCATTGAGCACCCCACGCTTTTTCACTTTATTTGAATGTTTGTTAATATCTTAATATTTATATTAATCTTATTCTAAGTTAATTATGATAATTGATTGTTGGATTTTATATTGCAGTAACACAAACTCTCTTATACTTAAAAATTATTTTCTACTTTTTAGTTCGATTGCTATTAAAGCGTGTTTTTTTAGTTTTTTTAAACTATAATTTATTTTCTGAATTTTTAGTATCAAGACGGCAATAAAAGAAATAAAGATATTAAAATGCGATATGATATTAACTATTTCGCTAGCAGTGACTAATTATAAAATTCGAGGATTGAGAACGGATGATCGCGCAGCAATCGTCAGCAGCGACCAATAAGGAAATTTGTCTTTTGAAAGTTGGAGAAGCCAGAGAGAGGAACAGGCCGTATGCAGAAGAGAGCCAATCGCAGCAAAAGACAGAGAATGACATTTTCATCGGCGATAACATGCTCACTAACCTAAATATATTTTTTACTATCACTCCACCCGCGACTTCGTCAGCGCGTGTTTCTAACTTCGAACCCGAAATATTATTGAAGACAAACTGATTTCGGGCACGCCGCAATCGCGGCGGTAAGACCCCTCTTTGAGGAGTGGCTGGATAGGCGTCACGGCGTCCTTACCTTCCGCATGACGCAGGTCCTCACCGGACACGGAAATTCGGGAGGTTCCTGTGTCGGATAAGGAAGGAGGAAACGGTGGAGCATACGGTGCAGGACTGCCCCGCTTGGGCAGAGCACCGCCGTGTCCTCACGACGGCGATAGGCGGAGACCTCTCGCGCCCGGCATTGGTCGAGGCCATGCTGCGGGGCGAGACGGAGTGGGAAGCGGTCGCCTCCTTCTGCGAAGCAGTCATGCTCGCGAAGGAGGAGGCGTGCCGCGTGAGGGAGACAACAGCGACCTCACTCCACCCCAGCCGCAGTGGCAGACGCCCACGGCGTCGGACGTCGCAAGACGATCTCCGGCCACCGTAGGCGCGGGCATGCGGGCGGCGAGTAATGGGCGACTCGCAGCCCGACCATGGACCATGCCCGGGTCGACGGCGCGTTGTGTTTCACGCGCGCCTCAAGGAGTGTCAGCATATTGACGGGGCCTGTAGAGGGCCAAAGCCTGCCGGGGTCGCGGGACTTACCCATCACCGTAACCCCGGTACGTAAAGGGCTAGTGAAGGACACCGTGGATTTTAGTCAGTACAAGTCTGACAGTCCCTCCCGCCCTGCCCTGGGTGGGAGGACTCATTTGATGATTTTACCACGCAAAAAAAAAGACAAACTGATTTTACAATGTTCGCCCGCTAGGGGTTGATTTTTGAAATATAGATAATTACGCATCCTTTATTCGATTGGGAAACTATTTATGCCAAGTTTTGGGTTTGTCGAAGCAAGCAGCCTTCCCTTAAAACTTAATCACCCTTTTTCACCAACTTAGAGGGTGATTTTCGAAAACCCCAAAAACACGTGTTTGATTATTTTTTATCTAATTTTTATATACTGAGTTTAAAATTTATCGGTTAGCGCGTTATGATTTTCCCACACAAACTTTAACATCCTCTAGATTACCAAAGGAGGGTAGTTTTAAAAAACGAATAATTCCCATCTTTTTTATTTACTTTCACTCATATTCGTACCAAGTTTCAAGTTTATAAACCTAACGGATAAGATTTTACATACAAAGGTTTTTACCCCTTTTCACCCCCTTATAGGTAGATTTTCGCAAAATCCCTTCTTAGTGATCACCTACATAATGAATCGCACCTACCTACCAAAATTCAGATTCTACGTTTAGCGATTTTAGATCCTTCCCTTTAAACTTGAATACCCCTTTTTACTAACTTGAGGGGTGATTTTCGAAAAACCCAAAAACACGTGTTTAATTATTTTTGATCTAATTTATATATACTGAATTTTAAATTCATCAGTTAGCGCTTTATGATTTTCCCATACAAACTTTAACATCGTGTAGGTTACCAATGGAGGGTAGTTTTAAAAAACTATTAATGTCCATCTTTTTTATTTACTTATACTCATATTCGTACTAAGTTTCAAGTGTATAAACCTAAGGAATAATATTTTTCATACAAACATTTTCACCCCTTTTCACCCCCTTAGCGGGGGATTTTAATATAAAATTTATGATATTATTGTATTGTCATCGGCCCTTGACCGCTGTGCAAAAATTCAAGTTAATCAGACTGCTGGAAGTAGGCGAAAATGAAGTTAAAAGATTCCGTTACATACATACATACATACATACATACATACATACAGGTCAAGCTAATAAAAGCGTGTTAAAAAGAAAATAATGTTCCATCTGAACGTTCGTTGATTGGTAATTCCTGTTCTTATTTCGATTTCCATGCACATTTTTGGAAGACACAAAAAATAAAGTTGACTTTAAAATACTTTTAATGAATTTTCAGTCCTCTAAAACTATTTGCATTTATATGTACGACAGAAATTGTAGCTTAATTAACAGTAAGTAGTCATTTTATTGGCTTATTTTTATCAACCGGACAAAATTCATGTTTTCGACGGACATCATAAAAAAAAGAAAATGCGTGATTTAAGATATGGCCCCACTTTTCACAATTTTAGATCCATTTGAACACATGTTTTAGAAACCCAATGTAGCAGTAAAAGAACAAAAAAAAAAAACGACGGGTTGCACTCTGGGAGTGCCGGCAGAAGTGAAAACTTGAATAGTAATTGTTGGAAATATCTTGTGAACAGATTTTAGTAAAACTCGCAAAAATGGTTGACTTTTTATTTCAATAATTTTCCAATGTGACGTACATCTTTTATAAACAATGTTACCTAGCAACGAACATTCACGCAAGCGCCCTGCGCCGTCCTACGCTTTTTCGGTCAGGGTCACGTGTCCTGACGCGAGTTTAAGATTTTATACCCATTACAGAAAAGTGCTCAACGCCGCTAAAGAAGTTTTCACTTCAAAAAACGACGGGTTGCACTCTGGGAGTGCCGTGAAAACTTGAATAGTAATTGTTAGAAATATCTTGTGAACAGATTTTAGTAAAACTCGCAAAAATGGTTGACTTTTTATTTCAATAATTTTCCAATGTGACGTACATCTTTTATAAACAATGTTCCCTAGCAACGAATGTATCCAGCATACAAACTTCTTTAAAAGTAATAAAGTCACACGAACATTCACGCAAGCGCCCTGCGCCGTCCTACGCTTTTTCAGTCAGGGTCACGTGTCCTGACGCGAGTTTAAGATTTTATACCCATTACAGAAAAGTGCTCAACGCTGCTAAAGAAGTTTTCACTTCAAAAATACATTTCGTAATACGTTCTCGGGTGACTGTTACACTTTGCCAGAACTGGGAGTCGAACTAAGGACCTTAACAGTCATGTTTGCGAATACCTACTATTACGAGGCAGTCCAAGTATCTATCAACTATCAGTACTTTGTATTTCTAAATCAGTTACACTTCCGAGCAAAAAGAGCGTGTCACATAAAAAGTTATAAAGGCCACGTCCAATAATGTAACAAATATGTCAGCTTTGATCTCTATCTGTCGGACGTTGGGGAACCACAATAAAGGTCAGTACAAACCGAGACGCGACGCGACGCAACGTGACGCGACGATTCTGGAGATATGTACCTATCTTTTCGTGAGGTAAATAAAGTTACATTTTGTGTCGCCATAAAAAATGTGCGCGCTGCGTCGCGGTTAGTCGCGTCCTCGGATGAAATGTGTATATTTTCGTGTAGTAAATAACGTTAGAATTTGAGTCCCTTTTTTGAAATGTGCGCGCAGCGTCGCGACTCGGTATGAATTGACCCTAAATTGAACATTGCGTGTTACCATAATATAAAATGTAACACCTCCTGAGACATTTATTTTCGTTAGAAACACTTCTTATTAGCGCAGATAGAAGGCAGACACGCCAACTAATAAAATGTTAATAGGGAAATGTGGTTTCTTGATAAATAAACAGAACTTTGTTTATTATCGGTGATAAAATTAATTTATTGTTAGCGTTTTGTTAGGCACGCCTGAATTCCGTTTTCATATTTGTTAATTTTAATTTGATTAATGTCACGACTGTAATCTCCGAAAGGTTAGGTAGAGGTATACTCTAATGCCTTTGTCAAACAGACAGGCGAAAGCAAAGCGTTTCCGAAGCGATACCGAACCGAAGCGAGACGTCAGTCTGATAGTTCTGTCACGCTATCGGATCGCTTTCGGTTTTCTATGTGACTGGATTCAAACAATTCCATACATTACAAATAAAAACGTCACGCTTCGCATTCGTCACGCCTGTCTGTTTGACAAAGGCTTAATAGTACACCCACATATCGTTACTCATACTTAAGTTCCATGTAATAGGGGGCGAGCCTATTGCCATCAACAAGACACGAATCTAGACTACGTGGCTGCTAGTAAGAAGTTAAGTGTGGAAAAATCCAATAACATTGATGGCCCGATTTGGGAATTAAATTCTGAACTTTAAGTTCAGTAGTTGCGCTTGAGATCACTATGGACAAATGAATGTAACTAAATACTACAAAATTATGGTTCTACAGTCCCAGTCATAAGACATAATAACTGTGAATCTACCGTAGATGCCCATTCCAAGGAGTAGATCTCTACAGAGAAGAACGGGCATTATTAAAGAACCTTTGTTACTTCATTCATTTTGAGATGGTACATTAGGTAAGAACGATGTAACAAATTAGGTATCCATAGTAATATTTTAAAAAAAAGACAATTCAGAAACAAAATTATCAATAATTAAAATAAACCGTGGCAGCTAAGAAATGACCAGTCTTAACTGACAGCGCCTGTTCACGAACATGAAACATGTATCAGCACCATTTAGATCAACCATTTTGAAGGGAGCTTTTTGAGGGAGATTATGGCTCACTCCCTCTCTAAATTGTTTACTTATTTCATTTAATAAAAAAAAAACAGAACAGAATAAATTTGTAACTAACCTAATGTCACTGTTTTGACATTACAACACATATATAATTATGTCAGAAGCTAAAACAGACATAATTACAGTGTCTGTTTCGATTATTCCAACATATCACAGGCATTGTGATTACTGTAAATACCTAATTAACTGCGTACGTTCTAAAATGATATTAAGGCTTGAATTTCTAATATACCCATGTTGCGTATTTAAAATATGAGTTGTAAAATATTACCACGTGGTTGTAAGAGTAGTAATATAACAAATCTTATAAATATATATATATATATTTATATATACACATATATATATATATATATATATATATATATATATATACATATATATATTAAAAAAAAAAAATATATATATATATATATATATATATATATATATATATATATAGTATATCATATAAAAAAAAACTGAAAGTTTACTCAAAGTTAGTTAGTCTGAAAGTGTAAAAAATACTGTATGCTCATAATTTTTTGTTTCCTTTTTTAAGTAATAGTTTTTTTTTATTGTTTTGGTAGAATATTTTTGGGTTTTATTGTGATCAAATGAATCCTCCTGCCCTGTGTGGAGCGCAAGGGATTACCAGACTGACTAAAAACCAGCCTGTTTATTTGTTTGTACATTGCGTTTCATTGTCGTGGTACCGTGGTAGACTAAACACTTTGAACTGCTCCACATTCATGTTTTTACTCCACACAACGTTGTACTTCAATTTCCAATTTTACCCACTAAGACAATCTAGCAGGCATCTACGTTCTCAATCAGGCATGCATATCGTGTGAGGTTAAGTGTTTGTTTCCTTGAACGTGAACTCGATCCAAATTCCAATTATCTGCGTTTGGATGCCCTCGTAGAGAAATCGATCTTCGGTTTGTTATAGGCCAGTCTTCGGCCAAGCCAAATTACGACCATTACCGACCGACACTCTATTTGATTATATCTCGGTACTGACGTGGCTAGTGCTATTTTAGTATTAAGTAGCTGTTTGAGAGTTTAGATTTAATTTTCTGAATGTCGTTTGGTACACGATTGTTTTTTATTAACAAGAAAATAAAGACTTGTTTCGTATGAGATTTTGCTTTGGAGTTTGCTTTCTTTTCGGATTGTACGACACATGTTCAACGATGATCGGTATAAGATTTACAGTTTTACCATACCGACATCAGTATGAACATAGCCAACCAACGTCGCGCTGTAGAAAGAGACAGAAAAGATTAACTGGTGTATTCACACCAGTTCATCGCCGTAGGCCCGCGCTATAGAAATATAAAGAAGATCGACGACTTTTTGTAATCCAGTCTAATGTATGAAAATTATCCGGCCGCTTGATACTATTTGTGACCAAAATCAGCGTACTCGAATATATAAATATGTCGAAAAGAATCGAGTGGATTCCATCTTTGCCTCTGCAGCCAACGATGGAATCCACTCGATACCTGCGTATTATTTTATCAATCAGTGTGCACGACTGTTTAAATAACTATTTTGTCCTCAGATAATAATAAATATGTAATGTTTATTGACTAATATTATATTAAATGAATATAATATTAGTCAATATTGAATCGGAATCAATTATTAGTTAATAAACTGCACAAACAACTTATCAGTCTGTAAATCTAATTGTTGAGAGAGAAGCTTTCATTATTTTCAATCACATTTTTTTTTTAAATCAAGTAATTATTTTCTTCCTTCCTTGCTCCAGGGTAGTTGAAGCATAAAAATTGCTGAGAGCGCCGACGCTATTAAATAATTATAAAATTCTTTGTATACCAATATTGCTTGTAACAAATTGCTACGTATTTTGAATCTTTGTGGATTTAAACTATTTTCAGACGAACTTCAAAGACATGTAAAATAACTAAAAATTAAAAGAAACTACCTGCCTGAAAGGTTGTCAAAGGGTGTCAGTTGCAAATCTAATTAAAAAATGGTTAATTAATTGATCAGTAAAAATTTATATTACTATATGAGTCTTAAATACAAGTAAGCCATTTCGAAAATTCTAACTACTTAATTATCAAATTATTTAAGTGTAATTTATTAATATAAGTCTGTCAACTAGTCTTGTCAAGAGTCTTTGAGGGATTACATTACTCACTGCTGAGTTGGAGATCTTGGACAGGCAGAAGCTCTGTTAAAAATACTGGTAGCTGCATTTGGTTAAACTGGAAGCCGAGCCCAAAATAGTGGATGATGATATAAGTATAATTTATTTTACAAACTTGTATATATTTTTAATGTACAGAACAGATGATCAAAAAACAAACGCACATCGTTCTGTGTACACTTAGCAAATAAATCAGAGGTACAGGAGCCAAATTTCAAAAGTTTATGATTTATCATAATCCGGATTTCCATTTGGCGAACGCCTGGTCCATTATTCTATGTCAGAGACACCACAAGGGTGCGTGTTTGGTAAAAAAATAAACGCATTTATCGCTTCCAGCGTTATTTATAAACAATAAAAAAACTTTCCGATATAGCTTTTTTTTCTATCAAGACGGTGTTAGAAGGTTATCGCTAAATAAGATATTACAGTACAAATACAATTTTTACTTCTTTTTTTTTTAAAGAATAGACTTAACAATGGGAGCCTGAGAGTTTTTTGTTGTCAGTAAGCAACGAAGATACATCAGTACAAAAAAACCGTTGAGTGAATTCTACTCCTTAACCAGTCAAAATAAAATTCGCAAAGCATGATGAATATCTCTGATTTTTCAGTATGTTGTTTGAACTCATTAGGGCTATATATTTACGTATTATATTTACCTAAGTTTGCAACCCTCAAAGGTTTTGTGGAAAAAAATCCCTATTATTGTTGACAACACACCTGGAGTAGGGACAACTGTCCAATTGTAATGTCACATTTTTTTATTTCGTAACCATAAGTAAATAAAAATACAATTTTTTTTCTTACATCATAAAGGATGATTCACGCTACACCGTATCGCGGCCGGACCGGCCGGGCCCGGCCGGGCTACGGTCAAAGCATTATGGTATCATTTTTGTATTAAGTAATTCATGCTAATAAATACATTAAAAGAAGGACAAGTGGTCGTGGAACTCACGAAGTGACCCCGGAATGTAAAGGGCTATTGAAGGACACCGTGGATTTTAGTCAGTACGAGTCTGACAGTCCTTCCCGCTCTGCCCTGGGTGGGAGAACTCATTTGATGATTTTACCACGTTAAAAAAAATGCTTGGCCGTGCCCGGGTACGGCCGGGGCGCGGCGTTGAAATGTTGGTGGATATTGTTTCCAGGATATTGCTCCAGGACGGTCCGGTCCCGGCACGTTGTAATATGAACATATGCTACCGGGCGCATGACCTTGTAACTTTCCCACGCCGTTTTTGAGGGTGTGGCAAAGTAGGCAGGTAATGTTGCCGACAGTTAAAAGATCAGTATGTCCGATGAATGTGTTTCTACCGTAGGTCCTTCACCTGTTGGCTTCCACGGATGAAGTGAAGATGAGTTACTTGACACGCCGGACTTAAGAGTATGCGAGTACTGATCGCCAACCAGTTGGGGTGCCTACCACTAAGTGTGAAACAACCTATCGGATTTATCGTTTCTTGTAACACGCGATTGTTTCCGTCTTGCAGAGGGGGGACAAACTTCCTAGGCCATCTCCCCACCGCACTATGGTCGGTCGAGCCATGTCGAAAGAGTTCAAACTCAGGGTAAGAGATTTTTATAAGTATGTTGGTTAAATACATTTATCTATCATTATTTAAGAACAACAAAAAACTTTCTGATATCTATATTTGATCAAGACGGAATCTATATGGTTTCTCGAAAGGATTTACAGCGTACAATTTTTTTTTAAGAGAATTCCTACTTTGGTAATTGCTAAATCCGATGACTTTTTGTACGACTTCAGTTATTTTGGGAACGAATAAATGAAAAGAGGCGAATTGAAAAAGACAGATTAGATGCGTCATTTTAAGGTGTCTCAGAGATTTTGTATTTATGCGACTAATTTGAATTTACGCTGTTTTTTTTTATGTATTTTCTAAACGTTGCATTAGAAATTTACAAAAATTTAAGCTCACATACAAATATTTTTTCAGTCGTTCGCTCAGACCTTGCCTTGCCTCTACGACACGGTTGATCCGTGTCGTAGAGGCATTAATCTTAATTGATAATACTTCTTATTATGTATTGTTTTCTTACACATGAAACATTTCTTTTAATGGCATAAGATACAAAATATTAAATTCTGGAGCCATTGGTAACTTAGTCCCTGTTCTTGGTACCGGTTTTTCTTATTGTGGTAAAATCATCCAATGAGTCTTCCCACCCAGAGTGGGACGGGATGGACTTTAGTTCTGTAAGGGGGGGGCCGTCAGATAGCTAACAGTTCATTGAGACGCGCGTGGTGCACGACGCGGCCTTCCTGATACCGATGGGCTACTATTTTATCAAGCTATTTATAAATATGTAGTTTAAGATATAAATAAACACAAATCACATTAAAAAGAAAGTGTCACACGCATGCGCTGTAACACGCCATGTTTTCCCATGTTAACAGAGTAGGGAAGTGAGCAAACGCGATATTGAGGTGAGATATCACGTTTTCCACATAGACGTCATAATAAAAGAGCAGCCACTTAAATTACAAACCGTATAAAATATGCGTTACCTCCGGGAAATCTTCTCTGTATCAGAATGTAGTCGCCTCGTAAAACCATCTAGTAACGAAGGTCCCATGAGAGGAACATGCTGTATTTTATTCTCGTCAAAAAAGGACATCTACATATCGTACGGTTGGTACAACTGTTTCTACGAATGTTGCGGCTACGTCGTTTGATATTTTTTTCTTTTTTTCCATTCTCTTTGTGTGGTCAAGGTTTTTATAACAACCTTCATGCCGCTTGATGCAGCATGGCTAAAAAACACGCCACCAACCCATTTCCTTCTGTAAATGAAGGCTAACAAACAAGGGCAGCAAATTGTACTATTGTAAATTACTTTCCACATAACTCTCTACGGAATGAAATTTCCTGAAATCGTAACAGAAAGTAACCAGAAAAAAACTTTATATTACTTGAAGAGTCCTCCCACGCGCTAAAACTAGTATTCCGCGTTTTATTTTCGAACCTAACACAGTAAAAACAACAACAATACGCTATTAAGTCGTCGACCAATACCATTAAGAGACACAATCGGCCCAAGCAATGTCCCAAATTGCGTGTTCCACCTACCAAACCCTATCTCGGGTAATAAAAACGTTTATAAAGGAGAAACTTAATAGAATGCGCCTACTTTAAAAGTGCAGGCCATTTCTCAACCTTTCAAGCAAAACAATAAGAAAATTCTTAATAAACTAATTATAAAAGGTTGAGCACTTAAAACAAACTTAACAAACGTCATGAATAATATCACCATCTGTTTATTGCAGAAATTTATCGTCCAACTTTGTGCCTCAAAAACTCTTAACTGAAAGCATAAACAAGGGATTATAGCAGAAATAAAATAATTAATATCCCTTCAGAGTTCCAGTCGGAGTGCGAAACCTTTGTAATTACGTTATTTTAATTATACACGCCGTCAAAATAATGTGAGACCGGTTTAGTTCGGATGTGCCCAAATTGTTTGGTGATTTTAATAGGGAATCAATACTGTTGCCTCTAACGAGGGCAATTTGATGAATGAAGTATGTAATTGAGATTGAGAGAATAATAAGTAATAGACGGACTATTTCTATTTATGTTTATTATTTTATATCATCATCAACTTGCTCACTCAACGAGCTCGTGGCTAAATAAATACAGCCGCACAGGCCGATCTTCCGGGTTAAGCCGGGCTTGCTGAGGTTGGTCTGTGGATGGGTGACCATCTGCCATAGCGAGTTTCCTCCGTGCCTCGGAAAGTACGTAAAGCTGTTGGTCCCGGTTGTCATTTGTAGATCTTTGACAGTCGTTACTGTTAGTCAGAAGCTCTAGTCTGACAACCAGTCTTACCATGGTGTATCGTATTACCCAGTTACTGGGTTGTGGAGGTCCGACAGGCAGTCGCTCCATGTAAAATACTGATATCCAGCTGCATCTGGTTTGACTGGAAGCCGACCCCAATATCGTTGGGAAAAGCCTAGGCAGATGATGATCAACTTGTAGCAGTTCATTGCATGACATATGCCTCTCTCATTGCATGCCATTTCATTCGATCACCGACTACTCTCATCATGCTGTTACCGGCCGCCTTACGAAGGTCTTTGTTCCACCTTGCTTGACCCCACCTTACGTTTGCGTCGTGGTCTGTACTTGAGAACTTGTCTGCCCGAACGGTTGTTTCTACGACTAATATGACCGGTCCATTGCCACTTCAGTTTGCTTATTTTTTTTACTATATGATTAATTATATTTTTCTAAATCTTCAGAGATGTTTTGTGCGTATTTCGCCTCTTGTGTACACTACACCTCCCTCGGTCCCCGTAGGTCGTGGTACCCCTGAGGCCCTGTACCCCGCGGGCGACGAGCCATTGAAGCAGTCAGTCTATAATTTGTATTCCAATTTGCCGTTCTTTTTATTTAGAAACCTAAAAGAAAAACTAAGAAAAGAATTGTGTCTGTGTTGCCACCTGTGACAGTTTTTTTGGATATATATTTATATGATGGATTGTTAATACTATGTTGACAGTGTACCATATTTTATATTATGACAGAATATTTTTTTCAGAAACAAAAATGTAAAGTATATTTATTTCAAATATTGTCTTATTGTTTTAGATGTAAAAGTTGTCTGGAGCAGTTTATTACACGGACCAAACTTGTCTAGTCTTACTATGAGTAGGTGTAGCCGCTTTTTACTTTCTTCTTTTTTTTTGCGACCGTCACCACGTCGCGACCGTCACCGCGTCGCGTCGCCTCTGGCAGCTCACGAAAAAACATATAAGTTTAATCGATGTTCTAGTCAATGTTGACGGTTAAGGGCAAGACGGTACAAGGACAGTTTTTATTTATATTACGAAAAAATGCTTATAACGGTTCAAATGTAGATCTTTACATTTTATAAATTGATACGGCAGTTAGGTTATATTTTACTTATTTTGATTTAGTCGTAAAGTCGTAAAGAGCTCATATAATTAAACAGTTTAAATTATATATTTTTATAATTCACAAATAAAAGTGACATGACCTCTATCTTTGTAAGGAAATTCTTATACT
This sequence comes from Agrotis puta, assembly GCA_943136025.2. NCBI lineage: Eukaryota > Metazoa > Arthropoda > Insecta > Lepidoptera > Noctuidae > Agrotis > Agrotis puta. Next base: position 7,406,964 of record OW964168.2, read on the forward strand.
AGATACGATTGGCCACAGCAAGTTATGAAGTTAATACATAGAACAAGTAGTTTAGTGGTCAGCCCAGTACTGCCGAGCATAAGGTCTCTCTCTGGTCAGACAAAATGTTATTGAATTTGTCCATAAGGTGACTGACACCCAGAGTTTTGAGCGGCGAGCCTCTTGCCCGGTTAATAGCTCGCTTGAAAATTTAATGGAAACACAATTGATCTGTATTATTGTTTTAAGTTATAAATCTTTATATTTAAATAAAGAATCTAAAAAGAAGAAGAAATCATAATATAATCTACCGCAACAAAAAACGTTTCGATTTTTAAAAGCGATCGCAAACTTTTTATTATGTGTGTACTTACCTTAGCTAAGGCTGGTAACAAGAATTCAAAGTCCATGCTCCGATCCCCGATCTATCCCAAACTATCCAAATCTATACCAAAGTTATCATTACGGTAATCTATTTCCAAGTGGTCACAATACCTCCGCATTGAGGAGCTTCCGGCGATACTCCATTCTATCTCCGTTTCCGTAAATGGCCGGAAATGAATTCAAAACACCCTATAGCAGCATCCGATCTCTTGTAGGATCACTGTATTCATAGATTTCCCAGAGTTATCCTCTTTGTACCTGTACCAATAATGAATGTGGTTTAGTTGAATTGCCAACTGATAATATCTTAATGGGTCAATAGTTATTACAGGTTGCCTAATTGCGGGTTAAGAAAATGAAGGAAGGGAAGAAAGTTGTTCTTTTTTTCCTCATTATCTGTTATGTTTCTTCACTTGCTTAAAAGAGTCCGGATCTTATTGAGGTTTTTGTGATATTTCTGTTTGTATTTTGTTTTTTTTTTCTTTATAGGCCAGTAAAAGTCAGCAATAAATTTAGAAAGAAAGATGTATCTCTGATTTTTTAGCCAATTTAGGTTATGTATAACCAAGTTTGCAACACTCAAAATGTTGTGGAGAATTTAGTCCATACAACATACTAAAAAAACAGAAATACTTCATACTTTTTGATTGCTGATTTCGATTAGCCCATTATTTAACTACTTACAAAATAAAATAAAAAAACAGAAAAAAAGACCAGCAGACAGCGTCTTATAACTATGTTATGTATGCTATTGACTTTTATTAATATAGCCACCAAGCAACACCACTTGTACATTCCCTGATAGGAGTATTATGTAATAATAAGCCTACCACACGCACAAGCTTCACCACAGTTTTGCCTGCGCAAGCCCGGCCTGCGCGTACTTGCCTGTGTGTGTGGTTGGGCGTTCAGTGTTACCGACCGTGTATTGTTTTTTTTCAGCTTGCGCAGGCAAAACTGTGGTAAAGCTTGTGCGTCTGGTGGGCCCATAAAGTAAACGGTCATTTTATCAGTTATTTAAGTAACATAAACACAAGATCACTACTTGAAAACCACTACAGTTAAATAATATTTAATTTCCTCAGACAACACTTTAAAAATATAAACCAATGTTGAACAACGACAATAAAACGCAAAATAGTAACACAGATCGAACTCGAAGTCGAGATTTTAGCGAACGGACACGCACGCCGAATGAGTTAAATTTGACAACGAATAGACAGACCGCGAGTATTTCAAGAGGTGCTATTTTTGACGTAATCCTCGTTCTTGTAGCCCTTTATAGTCTTTCCACTTTTGTTTTACCTCTAATACTGAGTTTATTCTAAAAAAGAAGTTCGATATCGATGAAGTAGTTTTGTAGCTTACCCCTACATTCAGATTTATAAATTTTACCGTGCAAACCTGAGGCGCGCTAGCAGTGAATAATCATCACTTAATTTGAAATTGTCGGTGGCATTAATTTAATATTAACCTTATTACAACGTTGGTAAAGCTCATTCTGATTTTAATAGTGATGCAGCCTCGTAGAAAGAAATTGTGAAAGGACTGTGGTGAGTCGAAGTGGTTGACAGCCAACATAAAAATGCAACGGAAACTTTTGGCCGGAAGGAACGGAGCTCGAAACGTCATGGAGTGTTAATTTTCTTTCTTTTGTTTGTTGCAATGTTGGAAATTCTTTGTTTTTCAAGTGTTTTATTTTGTTTTTAGATAAACAGATATGAGCTTAATTAGTTTGGTACTACTTTTTGCCGGCGACTTAACAATCAATATTGGATTTGATTGGTGAAAGGAGAAAGGAGGTGAAAGGTACACAATGTCCGTTTTTGTACACTTGACAACGTGCAACGTATGATTTGACAAATTTCAAGTAGATTTGTTTAGATGTTCGTGAAAAGGGTTCTTTACTTTCGCATTTATGATATTAGTTAGGAAATTAGGGTAGGATTAGGATTTTTTCATTGTGATAAAATCATCAAATGAGTCCTCCCACCCAGGGTGGGACGGGAGGTACTGTCAGACTTGTTTTGACTAAAACTTTACGGTGATCCTTCAATAGCCCTTTACTTTCCAGCGTCGCGATTACCTGAAGATACAGTCCCGGAATTTGTAACAGAAATGGAAGTGTTTTTTTGTTTTAAGGGGCTTTTGCTGCTCGCTGGACTTACGAATACCGTGACCCCGTAACGTAAAGGGCTATTGAAGGACCACGTGGATTTGCTGACAAGTCAGATAATCCCTCCTGCCTTGCCCTGGTTGGGAGGTCCCATTTGATGATTTTACCACGCAAAAAAAAAAGCTTTTGATATTTCGGGATTCTCGCTAGTAGGTTTGTTTATAAATAACAGGTCCGGTTATTTGCAAAAAAAAAAACTCTTGTTTTTGCGAAAATCCGTATGAAGATGAAATTGTGGAAAAAAAACATGGATTTCATTTTTACGCTCTACAGAATACTGCATGAATTTTGAATTTTAACGGTGAATTTTGTCAAAATTCAAGCAAGGGCTTAAAAGCGTAGACTTTGTTTAGGCAACCATTCCACGTCAAAATTTTAACAAAGACCAGTTTGTAAAGGTCTGGTAACAAGCCAGAGTTATTAAAAGCAAAAATATCACGCCTAATTACTCGGAAGGATTAGGCAGGGGCTCATTTTGTGTGCTATGTTTAAATTCAATCTCAGCCAGGCACCAATGCAGTTGTTACTGCATTGGTGTACTGGTACTGTTTTTTTTTTATCGTGGTAGAATCATCAAATGAGTCCTCCCACCCAGGGCAGAGCGGGAGGGACTGTCAAACTCGAATAGACTAAAATCCACGGTGTCCTTCAATAGCCTTTTTCGTTCCGGGGTCACGGTAATTCGTAAGTCCCGCGATCATCAATGCAGACTCTGGATTGCTTCTGCAAATTCTCGGTAACATTTTACCTGAACTGTAGGTATATCAAATCCAAGAACTCACCTTCAGCAGTCACATTTGCAGCTTTTTATAAAACGTGGAATATTTTTTTTCAAATAATTGACTCATGAAAACTTCATACGCAGCGAAACAGTCATTTGTCAAACAGCGAGAAACATCACATAGCAAGTCTTAGCCGCGGTCTGCAACTTTCCACTTTGTACTTGATCATCTTAACCGACCACTAACATTCGCAATTCGGAGTCTTTACCGACATTAACTTGGTCCACCGTACAAAGTCGGAGCTAATCTAGGCTTACCCACCCAAACTTTGCTTTTCTATTAGACAGAATCGATTTCTGCTTTCGCACTTAATCTGACAATTCGTCACTCGGGACTACCAAGCTTTAGATAAAAGTGATTTCTTGACTGCCTTATAAAAAGGCGCACGAAAAGTTTTGATAGATTCCTGATTCTATGTTTTCCATCAAAAGAAGTTTGCCTTGAATCTTCGCTCACATGTTACCTACAAGCCTTTATCCAAAATATACGAGCCGAGGGAAAACATTTTTCTTAATACATACAAATGGAGCTTTAAGCTCTTCTGAACTGACTTAACGGCCCGTGAAGATAGGAATGAGCGGCAACAAACCTGACTGAAACTATAACTAAAAAAATAAACTCGGCTTATTACATGAAACGCTTGTACATAAACCGGTTCACTCCAGTTTTAAGAGGAACAACGGCTCGGATACGTAGCAGAGTCATTTGCTCGTTTACTTGAACTTTTTTATCAGAGAGCTTTATGACATTAAAGTTTTTATTACAAAGCCGGCTCGAGTAGGTAATCCATGCAATTTGTTTTACTGTTCCACGGATACAGCATGTCCTTAATAATACGTGATGTTATTATCTTAGGATTACCGAGGTGGCGGCGATGTGTACTATGTAGTACGTTCTTAATTTGAGACGATTTTTTTTAGTCGTTGTTTATGAGATATTTGATTGAAAGGAATATCTTGGTTTAGGTATTTTTTGTTGTCGAACGGCGATTATAATGAATACAATATTTGGTCAAAGATGTGTGGTGTGCTTGTTCATATAATTCACACGTATCAAAAGGCAGATAAGAGTAATCATTATCATTGGAAGATATTATAATAATAATAGCGAATATGATACTTAAGACTGTACTGTAGAAGTCTACTGCAGTATGCTGCTACTAAGTAGTATGTCGCCATTTTTTTAAACTCGTTTTTGTCCTATTGCTGAGCAAAGGTCTTCGCTATAGCCTTACACTCTTTCCTTCGTGTTCCATGTCGCCAATTATGTATGACTCAATTTGCTCGGAATAATACTACATCTGCCCGTCTAATTTCCATTACGCCTGTATTTACTTAAGTACAAACAAAGTCGGTCCACTGTGTGTCATAATAAATGTTTCCCAAGAACGCTAGAACCCCTGTCTATCTCAAGATTGTGCGATACTTACCAGATAACTTGTGCGTGAGGCTTGCGCACATACCTTTTTGCCAACTCACTAACTTGTCTGAAAGTTTCCTAGAATTTCGTGTAAGTGACAGTGTAACTTTTGTTAATCTATCCACCGAGGCGGATGAATGCTACGTCACAGATTTGTCTTCAGTACAGCAAAATAATTTATACTGAGGATAGAAAATATCGTAATAGCTTTGGCATAAATTCATCTACTACTCTGCGTATTTAAATATTAAGAGCTTTCTTTTCTTCTACTAAGAAAAATCTATTCATGTTAGTTATTGTAAACTGTCATAAAATAAAGAGAACGCGCATTGGACGTGAACGTGTTGTGAAAACGCTCTAAAAGCCGGATTGAAATGCAAATAAAAACGATTCAGCTCAGGGAATTGCATATTCAAATTGCTAAGTTCACCAATAACTTGCTTACATATATATAATCTCAGCGGGGCCAGTTAGTGTTTTGTCCCTTTTAAAAACACTGACGACATTAATTTACATTTTAAGGAATAAGCCAAAATACATGCCTATTAAAAAAGGGAAAATTAAAATCAATTTCGATCGGCATCAATATTCCATTTTCCGTTCGTAACGATGGCATTCCGACAAAGAGATTTTATTGAATAAATTACCCTTCATTAAAATATGTTTAACGTAAATTCTGGGTGAAGCGGAAAATTGTCGGGAGGTAATCTGCCAAGCGTTGAGCCAGTCTCGCTTCCTTCGCGCTCTATATATAAACAAGTCTTGATCTAGCTAATAATACAAACAAGAATTGCTCGCATTGGGTCATGATTAGCTCTCACGTGCTCTACAAGCAAGCCTTTAATTAAAACTGAAAGTAATTGTACACACGCTGCTTCAGATAGGAGATGCTAAAAGAATTCTAGCATTCCGTAATGCCAATGCTGTAGTAACGTTAAAAACTAAAAAACCACGAAACGTTTCTGCTTACTTCTACAAACGTGTCACAAAGAACGTTTCATAAATAAGCTGGTATACTCTGTGCCTTCGTTGTGAATGCAACTATTGGTCTTGGTGCCTCTCGTCTCAATAAATTTATTCGTGGAATCACACATTATTTTGGAATATCTGCGTCGTCGTTCGCGGGGAGCGTACGTGAGGGTAATGTAAACAGTGGCTGGTATGCCGCGAGACATGTTTCGTCACTTTAGCTGAAAAGGCGAAACATCGAGGGCTGAGACGCCCCGTTTCGCCAACAAATCTCTCGGATAACCTTCCCCATTCATACACGTAAATTGTTTGGCAACACCAGTGACAGCGCGCTGAATCGCAACGCTAGCAATATTATGTTGGATATATTTAGGACTAGTGTGTTGTTTTATTTAGTTTGGGATAAGCCTTTTTTATAATACTAAATATAAAAAAAAACTGAACTGTCTGTAGATGTAAAAAAAAAATAAGCAAATTAGCTCACATATCCCACATGATGTTTTCGTTAGGCAAAACACGACAGTCCTAAAAATATATTGATCGTTGCGAGTGAACTCATGTTTTGACACATAAAAATATCTTTACCACAAGAACCCTCATGTGTTGTATCTCTCTTGTTTTTAAAATTCTACTGAAAAAATGTTTCTGAACAAACATCAACGTGTGTAAAATTAACATAATTCTATAAAAGTATTTTAATACGCTTAGCAACAGACTCGAGTTTAACAGATGTTTTAAACATTTATTTATCTTCTAATTGTGTAAGTTTTATTTTTTTACAAAGCAAAAGTCAGAGAGAAAAAACAGATGTAAACTTTATTCATATAAGGGGTCTCGAGCCCGACCATATTTGGTAATGAAAATTACAGAAAAGATTCAGAAAGAATCTCCTTGAATTTAAAATTAAAATTTTGGGCATGTAACCGTAAGATCAAAAATACACCTATGGTATAAAATTGTTGTTATGAAGTTAATGTTTTCCGTCTCACATTTTTTGACTTATTAAAAGTTAAAAATCTAGCGCAATTTGACTAATAAACCTACAATCAACCTTTAAAAAATGAACAATGTTATGTTACACAGTTGTGTATTAATTTTGGTGAAAGTTATGGTTTGTCAAAAATCTATGAGTTTTTACTGCGTAAAAACTCATAGATTTTTGCACCTGTATTATTTTGCAGACTGTAATACAAAAACACGTGCAAAATTCAGGGGCACTTTTTGAGCCAGGGTGAAAATAGCATTAATTTTTGAGGAAAATTTTATGTTTTCCCGGTTTTTGGTTCTTTTTAATTATTATTTAGAAATTTTTAGTCAGATTTTCAATATGATTCATATTTTTCATAGTTACGTTATTATTTGCACGTTTTATAGATTCTTGAATTCAAAGGTATTTGCGTTTTATTGTATTTGCCTTAGTTTGGCCGGTTACAAAAATAAAATGGCCGCCATACGCGAGGTGTTGGGTTAGGATTTTTTATAAGCAGATTTGTCAATGAAGATGAGTATATAATTTCCCCTTAAAGTAGGGTAGGTAACAATAATAAAAAAGGAAATGAATGTGTACTGCTTTCAATAAGTTTAGTAAAAAAACAGCCGTGAGATCGATTTTCTAAGTTGCGAGACCGTTGTATCCAACGACACGATCGGAGATCGTTCCGTGTCCCGAAAACCACTATTATTTAAGTCCCGCCTGTTATTTGTAGATTTTAGAGTTTAGTAGTCAGAATCCAAAAGTCTGACAACCAGACTTACCGACGGGTATCAGGAGCTGGCGGCTGGGTATTGGAGTTCAGATAGGCTTCGTTCTTTGTAAAATACAAGTACACAGATAAATCTGGTTAGTATGCCGACCCCAACATCGGAAAAGGCAAGGCAGATGAAGGAAATAGAGAGGAAATAAATGGTTCTATTCTATCAAAGATTCCCTCCACATAATTTACCTGCCTGGAACTTACCCATCTGCATAATAATTTACCTCTAAGTACATTGTTACCGGTATAAATGAACGTGTGGAGGGTAAGTGACTGCATGTACTATGTAAGCGAGGCAGATCTTGACACAGAGCAAACACATTCCCTCGGCGAAACGTCTCGATCTGTCGCTTAGATACGCGAGAATAAGTGCCCAGTAAAATAGTTCTGCTGCAATTACAGATTTCAGACTACGTTTGTGGAAGATTTGAGGGAAAACTGCTGGTTTTCTGTGAGAATATGTTATGAAAGATATAATCTTGTCAATGTTTCGAAACTTAGAGAGTAAAAAGTACTTAATATTCACTTTTATACATGAAACATGTAAAAGACATTAAGATATAAATGTACGTCGCATTCCCTACAGACCTATTTCAAAGACGCACCCAAACAAGAACTTTCAACTCCGTATAACCCTTTGTTTGCATAAGAAAACCTAATTATAATAGTTTTACATTCACGTTGAAATCTATTATGAGTTTACAAACTTGTGTACGAACCAATTAAGTAGTGTTTTCTTTACTAACCAAATAAGCTACGTAAGAATTTTCTTCGTTTGTGAACACTTGCGTTTTCCTAACTTAGTTTATGTTGGTTTTATTATCTTCAAATTTACTTTTTTAATTTTTTTTTAATTCATTGCTTAGGGCAGGGCTTTATATTCGCTTGCTCTATTTATGAACAGTTTTTACTTGCAGTCGAATATTTTAACGACATTGCAGAGAAGCCAAGTTAGAGGTTACCTTTTTTTGGGACATTGAGAGATCGATTGAGATTGATTCATAAAATAAATAAATTACCGAACAAAACGACCAACACAAAAATAGATTCAATAATTTTTCCTTTTCGGTATCGTGGTTTTTATCTAGCCTATACCATCCCACTTTTGGGAAGAGATCTTGGCCGCTTGCACAAACCCTAGTGTTATGCAAATCGTCTCGCCTCTTCGTCCTGCACTTCCTTCTCTAAGCACATTCACAACTATCACATCTCTGGAGTATATTATTTTTTTTACCTTGTAATATCTTCAAATGAGTTCTCCCACCCAGGGCAGAGCGGGAGGGACTGTCAGACTCGTACTGACTAAAATCCACGGTGTCCTTCAATAGCCCTTTACGTACCGGGGTCACGGTAATTCGTGAGCCCCACGATCTTCTATGGAGTATAACTAGCTGATTTTGCTTACTTACTTTACCTTTCGCGTTTACAATTTCTTAGTGCATTTTTTTTTTTAAATTGGCACCCAATTTTCGCAAATGAAGTCAAAATCCAACTTCCTATCATTTGCATTCAATACCGTCCAATATCAACATTCTTAGAGCGTCTCACTACGAATTAGTACGGGTATTAGTAGTAGTATTTGGTATTCAGAGTCAGAAGACAGTACAGGCGATTGGCGAACGGCTAGAGAGATTAATTTGCATTCACGACCAAAACGGATCGTGAGGCTATTTCGTCGGCAACTCTCCCATTTCCCGTGTACATGTATATGTACATTATACTTGTATGTATACGGTGAAGCGAAACTGTTTCAGCCGTTAGCACCGCCTATGCAGATATTAAGTTTCACCATGAACGTTTGCTCGTGGTTAAATATGCAAGGACTATTTTCGGGGTTGCATTTTGAAGTAGGTATAATTACAATATTGTGAAGAGACTTGGCTCAGTATAAGTGTTGACTGAGTCCCATAAAATTAATACATTAAGGCCCACTTGCACCACAATCACTAAACAGGTTTAGCGCTAAACTGATTTAAAACATCGTTCTGTCTCTGTCAACTTCAAACAATTTAATAAATCCGTTTAGTGATTGTGGTGCAAGTGGGCCTAAACGAGTTTCAATAAACATAGTTCTGTTAAACAATTCAGTTTTTCCCACAACAGAGTCCATTTTAACGAACGGTATTCATTGTCCATTAATAAAACATGTTTGTAGTATACAAATGAAAAATACAAACATACGTGGATACCTTCCAATATAAATGTATGACAGGAATTGATACCAACGAAGTTGTCACACCAGAATATATGGCCGTCAGGAAACGAAATGCAGTGAAAAAGTTTATTACAATTTATACAAATAAAAATGCAATAATTTATTGTTGAGCTTTCAATCACATTTATAATTAATGGGTTCTGTATAGACGTCGCAGCGATAAACGTTCGTTATAAAGCGCACGTAGAACATGATCCGACCAATATTTTTTGTGGCACGCTCCGATGGTATACGCACACTGTGTAAATTGGAAACAAATCAAATATGCATCGTTCGTCCAACCGTGAGATGGAAAACTCGCATTAGCGATATATTCGAATATCAGATCTATTCCGAATTCGCTAGCAGATAGAATCGACAAGTTATAGGCACCATTTTTTCTGTGATATCAGATTTTTTTCTCGGTTTTGCTGTGACAACCTTATTTCTGGAATGGATTCTACGTCTACGACTGGTCCTAAGCCGTAATTTATAAAAGTAGACGCCATTATGATATTTCTTAACGTAACGCAATTCATATTTATTTGCTGTACGGGATTTAGATCAAAAGTGAGCAATTCGTCATTTTACGAGGTACCATTATTTACTCACACTGCATCCACATGTATAACCATAACCTATTTTTATGACAAATAGAGTTGAACCACAGTAATCGCAAATAAAGAATTTTATGAATTGTCTGAGTCATCCAGAACCGGCGCTTCACTACTACCGTATGGATGAAGAAGTATGAATGAATGATACACTCACATTTGCTATATGATGCTCGCAATCTGGAAAGAAAGGGTAGAGTTATTTCAACAGAAAAATGTTAGAAGCATTTAGAAGAGATCTTCAGACATAAGCGACCGCAGAGCTTTAAAAGTGCACTTACTGTGATTGTATTTTATTTGTCGTTTCCTATTTTTGTGGGTCGCAACCTCGATAGATGTCAAAGAAACGGTATTTGTGAAGAATGCGACGGTGTATAGACGGTATATAAAGAATGGAGGGAGTAAATGAAAATGTTGCCGGGCTGTATAAACCGGGCTATATCTGTACGATGCGAAGAAAATGCGATCGTCTATTGCATTTGGCTGTTGTCCCGCGCGGATTTATGTTTTACAACATACTTACCGTTTGCATCTTCAATGCAATTTTGAAGGATCTCCTAGGATTTGCAAATGGCTGCCAGTGAAAGTGTATGAGGTTTTTCTTTTAAATTCTTTATCTAATATAAATATTTCATGAATGAATTTTGCTCATACTCGCATAGAACCGTCGCTGATATTTTTTTTTATATTATCTCACACAGAATCATGATCAAAATGAAAGCCTTTATAATTCTTTATACAGAGTTTGACCAATAATGCCTTTTAAAGGTAGACACAAGGCTTGCTTCAATAATCTTCATAATTTTCCAATATGGTAACTTAAAGTTTGCGTTGAAACTTAATTATGTGCTCATTCTTCTTGTATTTACTGGAGTGTTACTTGCCGAGATAAATTAACTTCAACTTTGAACTTGTCAGTGGCAGACGTCAAACGCATTAAGTTAAAGGCAAGCTTTGAGAGCCCCATCGTTACATTACTCTGTTACAACAGTTCTGTTCTGTTCAAATTTTAGCCCTAGGTCTTGTAAGTATCAAATCAAATCAAAGCATTTATTTCAAGTAGACCAGTTACAGGCACTTTTAAATTGTCATAGACAAAAAAGTAATTAAACACTACAAAAATATGGTGCTACAGTCCCAATCACAAGACATAATAACTGTGAAAGTACCGTAGATGCCATTCCAAGGAGTAGATCTCAATGGAGAAGAACGGGCAACTCCATGGATACTCTTTTTAGATCGCTAAAATTATAACAAAACATTTGTTATATATATCATTCAATTTGAGATGGTACATTATGTGAGAACGATGTAGCAAGTTAAAAGTGTCCGTAGTATAAACAATATATAATAAATATCTCAGAATAAAAATTTGTTTGTCCCGTTAAGAGGTGTCACTTAATTTAGCTTTAATTTTCCATTAACGTACACTAATCCTAATGAGAACCTGTCCTAGTTAATTAAATTTGTGCAGCGCAGCCTGAGCGTTGTGAGAGCAAACATGATTTGTTGTTAAAACGCTTGTAATATCGGGACCGGTCATCGTCGCACCTGCTGTTAAGACCATACTTAGCTAATAGAACGCGTTGAAAATACGGTGCTTTATAGCTGATCAGTATGCTTTTACAATACGAAGCTGATTAATGAGCGAATTTAAGCTGTGTGCGTGCAGCGAAATTGTTGGAAAGCAAATGGTGTGGCAAGCGGGCGGACAGCCGGCTTTCGGACTGAGTGGTCGAACGCGCTAATTTGCAATGCGACTACGGTACTTTTCATCGTCCCTTGTCGTGCATTGTGCAAGCGGCTGTTTTCGACAGCTTAAGCGGTAACATTTTCGCTTGTTTGTTTATTTTCGCAGTCCTTTGTGAGTTGTGTTCGTTTGTGATGACTGTACAGGACGTAGAACGAAAGCCTTGAGGCACCGTGTAATTGGATTATAGTAGTTGTTCGAAAGCGTTACCAAGTAAGTAAAGAGGAGCATTAATGTTGTATTTGACTGAGTTTGGACTTTGTGTCGTAGTTAAGATATTACCAACTATAAAGTGTGTGGTTACGTGTTTATTACTAGTTTACTTTGAAATACAAGTGAGTTACCTGGACAAGACCTTTGAAATTGGTTGGTTGCTTTTCATTGTTTTTGTAAATGCGGTAATATACATTTTTGTTATAGAAATGTATAAAAATCAATTGCTGTTGTGTAAGTCTCGGTAAAACTTGAGAATGGCTAAACCGATTTGGCTAATTTTGATTTTGAATTATTTTTGGAAGTCCAGGGAAGGTTTAAAAGGTCAGTAAATATGATAAAATATAAGGAATATAGGAAAATTTCTTTCCTATCTGTCAAATATTTGACGTTTATCCCGTCGTTCAGAAACCAACAATAATTTAAAAGTCGTTCAAAAACCAAATAGGCGGTACGAAGTTTGCTAGGTCAGCTAGTTAGAAATAATTGTGCACTCAAGAATGTTCTTGAAATTAATAAATACCAGTCATTGCTGATGATTAGGGATTGAAACGTATCACGTCGAACAAACAAAATGGCCGCATTGTCATTGCGCTATTTACTTCGTCAATCATGCAAATCTAATTTACGCAGTCTGCATTCGTGGCGCTAGGCGTTAATAAATCACAGAATATAAGTTTGTCGCCTTGTCGCGTCACGATTATCCATTTTGTTAATTGAAGCGTCGGGGGTCACGCGAGGGCCCGATTAGGGCATTAGTAATGTAACCAGATGTCCCTTAAACGATGGGACAATCCCTTTCAGTCATCCCAACGAACCCAACACCGGAAATAGTAAAATGCTCCTTTAGCTACGTCAGCTTTACCCTCATAAGGATAGATGAAGAAGGTAAGCTTACGTTATACTGAAATAATTTGGAGATTTAGTTTTCAGTAACATTCAGGCCCCTGAATGACGTATAAGGTTAAAATGTGTCGTGAGAGGTAAATAAATAAGGTTTTATTTGCGTTGATGTCAATCGTGGAATTTCGTAGCAGCTCGTAGCTTTGTAGCCGTAGCCGCGTAGGCAAACGTAGCGTAGCCTACGTTTTGTTGCCTCTAAAAATAAATCAAACTGTTGAGTCATTCTTCATCGTTTGTTTGTGAAGCCCATCAACTAATAGATTTACCAACGAATCTAGCAGACAATTAATTACGTTTGTGATAATAAAACAGAAAGTATATAACTCTATTAGTTTTATGTGTAAACTGTAGGCAACATTTTTCTATTGTGTGTCCTACTGAGCTTAAAACGTTTGGTCACGAGAACGCAACAGAGTGTCTCGCAGTTCTAATTTGAGGGGTGCCGCTCACGAATTCATAATGATGGACGTCGATGGTCCAATCTGGGAGTGGTAAATTAAAATTAGTTGATATACTGTTAATTGGAGTTAAAAAGGTTCATTTACCGTGGTATAATATGATGGAACCTTTTATAAATGGCTTCGATTCGTTCTGTTTAAATTGTGATGTACTGAATGTTTGCATGGCTCGTTTTAATAATACCACCTCTTTGTTTATTTAAATGCTTTATAAAAGGCCAGCGTTTGATTTTCCCTGCTACACATTTGGTATTTTAATTGAGAACTTTCTTTTTTACATATTTTTATATACCGAATGATTATGCAGTAGATTAATAAAACTTTTAGTATTCGTAGAGAATGTTTACAAAAGCTTTTATTAAGGTTCGCCGAACTTGTTAGTATGTTAAGATGAAATCTTGTTAAAGACCTCAGGCATATTAAGTTTATACATTGTAACAGTCTTTCGTTCGTCCCTTAAAGAATATACTTATAATTATTTTTATATTTTTTTCGTTCAGAATTGTAAAGGGGACTAAAGTTATGACAGTATTTTAAGTTTTAAATTGAATACTTGTTTTATTTCTTAGAACTTAGGAGTTTTGGTTTTAGTATATTATTTTGGATAAAAAGAATATATGAGCATTCATGTTTTAAAGGAGCTGAGCTGATAAACTGCAGTTATACCTAATGTCTTTTCAACCCTAAACCGACCTAACCTAGATGTGCTTACTACTTATCGTTATCGTTCACCTGATTTGTTGACCCCGCTGGTGTCTTGTATAAATTGATACAAGCACGAGCGAAGCGAGCTCGGGACTTAGGACACCTCGGACAGGTTAGGTTAGAAGGGGATGGCCGGGTCTGTAAGATCCCAACATCCCCTTCGTACAAATTTTTAAATCACACAGTAATAGGCAAGTAGGCGACCGACCGAGACAGGAGCAGCGGTTTGGATGAGACCAAGTCAAATTTATCCAGTTCTATCCAACCAGTTACATGCTGATGCCAATATTAGGGGGTCGATGATACAATTTTCCCATCTAACCTGTTGACGGGGCAGGACCAGTGGGCTGGATGAAACCAACCCCCATGAACTTGTTTCAAATTCGAGTACTTTGCAAATGTTATAAGAATGTTAGAAGTTGTGTTATTAACTGAAGCTATATTATTTGTGTTAAAATGTCTCTTTTGAAAAATGTTAACCACTTAAGCCTACATTGTGGAATGCAATAAAGAATTGAGTATTAAGTTGTTTTTAACCCGGGGTACGGTACACACTAAAATGGGTAAAACATAAATATCAGAAGCCGCTGACTTTGTTTTTGTTCCATTGTCTTTTGTGCAACGGCCTTCTTAAAGAAAAGTTATAAATTTTACACTTTTCTGTGGTGTTTTAGATGAATATTACTTACCGTAATATTTGTGAGTAAAACTTCAAACGTAAATTCAAAGTAATCATGAATATTATTGCTGGTCCAAATCATAGCAATACCTGTTCTACAAGTAAGTCAGCTCCACTTCAAAAAGTGTCCATCACACCGTGCTACTGGTAGTAATTTCCTCAGAATAAGCCACTTTGAAGATGCGGGCGCCCTCGGCATTCATGTCCTGGAATCCGAATCACCCTACAAAGATCTTCCATGAAAGGCACTTTCTTTTCATATTTGTTCTTCATTATCTTCTTAGTTACGGATCTTCCTGGTTACGGAACATCCTATTTACAGAAATAAATAAGGATTTATTTCTGTAAATTCTTATCAAAATACTTTTTTTTAAAGTCTTGTTTTTTATAACTTTTTAATACAGTTTTGCCCACTTGGAGTTCAGATAAAAATTCCGCAGAACGTTTACTGAGATCAAAAGAAAATTATGGTATGAATCATATTTGTCACATAAATGAAAAGGTAAGGATAAGGAAAGGTTAAACGGATAGACAGATATTTTTGAGTTTATAATGTTATAGATATTTTACTGTTAGTTAATACTATTAAAATTAAAATTTAAGTGTTTAATATAGATTAAAACCTTTGTCAAACAGACAGGTGTGGCGAATGCGAAGCGAGGCGTTTTTATTTGTAATGTATGGAATTGTTTGGAACCAGTCACATAGAAAAGTCAAAGCGATCCGATAGTGTGATCGAACCGATGCGAAGACGTGGCGAAGGCGTATTTGCTCTGTTTAACGTCGTTCATAAAAGCCAGCAAATGCAACTGCCTCGCCTCGGTTCGCTACACCCAGTTTGACGTTTCGTGTCGGTTCGGACTCGGTCCGGTTCGCTATCGCCTGTCCGTTTGTCAAAGGCGTAACACCTTGTCGCGAATTTTAAAGCTTTTTTGTGGAAAGAAAAAATCCTGCCCATAATCGAATTTTCTTTGTAATAACGGTACGGTTAGTGCAGTGGCTGAGTGACTTACTGCTGCGCTGTGTATCACGGGTTCGATATCCACACGGTACAAATTAATATTTGTACGACCTGCAAGTTTGACAGGCCTGTTGGTCTAGTGGTTAGTGACCCTGACTGCTATGCCGGAGGTCGTGGGTTTGATTCCCACCCAGGACAAATGTTTGTGTGATGAGCACGATCATTTGTTCTGTGTCTGGGTGTAATTTATCTATAATATGTATGTATTTAGAAATATATAAGTATGTTTATCAGTTGTCTAGTACCCATAACACAAGCTCTGCTTAGCTTGGGACTAGATGGCGTTGTGTGATAGCTGATAGTTGTGGAATTGTGTGCCTGGCGCTTACACACATATATAAAAAAAAAGTATGTAGCTGTTCCTGGTCTGAGTGTATGTGTAAAAATCAAAAAGAGATCATGTACCTATTTTATCTTAATTTTCAAATTATTTTCGAGTTATCTTGCTTCTTTTTCACAGCATTATTAACAGTACATAATCCTTCAAAACTACAAAAACAGTTGTTATTCATGTGATTCTTAACTTAATTTTAATCAAAAACTATTCTATGACGTCATTCGAGTCGGTTCGTTTATTACGTGATAAAGTTCCGAGCAATGCTGATGGTTCCGCCAACATATAACTCTTGTGTTTACGACGCTTATAATGTAGAACATTAATGTGCAGTCTTTTATCACCTCTCTATGTTATCCTTGTGGTTACGAATGAAATGATTTGTTAAAGTGTTAAAAGGTTAAAGATTCATTTCCTCATTTAATTCTGAGAGGAATGTGGTTTTCCTTTTTATACTTACTTCTAGTAAAGTGGTTAATAATTATATTGAACGTTGGAAATTTACAAAATAGCAAGCAAATAAACTTAAATAATCAATTGAAGTTGTTTTTATTGCTGTTTTAAATGCCAACTATTCGGAAAAATTAGTGTTAGTAACTATAATTATTGTAGTTTTATAATTTACTAGCTATATTCAAATGTTTATCATGCATACTATAAATATGGATATGTTTTTATTCAAGAGGCCAAAACATTTATTTAAATCAGTGGCGATATGAGCTGGACCGCGTACAACGAAAGAGGAGGTACAGGATAAGAGCTGCTGGGAGGTATTTTGGAAGGTCTTTGCCCAGCAGTGAGGCAGAAAAAAAAAAAGTTAATAGAATCTGTAAGGTCGTTTTCATTCGCCTTCTTCTGCGAAGCAGTCATGCTAACTGTCCATCACGGCGTACCCCTTGGTACGCCGTGATGGAGAGGACAGCGACCATCTCACAATCCAGCCGCTGTGGGAGACGTCCACGATATTGGACGTAAGCGCGGGCAGGCGTTTGGCGAGTGATGGGTGACTCGCCGTCCGATCATGAACCATGCATGCATGATCATGGTCGATGGCGCGTCGTGTTCCACGTGCGACTCAGAGTTTTCAGCAATCTGACGGGGTCCCTTTTAGAGGGTCAAAACCAATACAAGTTTGACTTTAAAACTATGAAAACTTTAGTAAACAACACCTATTTCTATCAGTGATAAGATCTGTAATATTAACAAGATAATACTTACTAATATTATAAATCTTATGTTTTCTTACTGCTGTTATAAATGCGTAAGTATGTGAGGATGGATGGATGAATGAATGTTTGTTACTCTTTCACAGAAACACTGCTGAACGGATTTGGATGGTTTTCACATAGTTTGTAATCTGGATGACACATCGGATATTATTTTTCTTGGTATAACGTCCCTGTCGGATAATTTTGAAGTTACACGCAGGCGAAACGGTTAGCAACCGCTAGTCAGTTACATAAAAGGGCAGAATTCAAATATCAAAACAGAAGTCAACTATATGTATGTTACGTCGTACTAAATAAGTAGCTTCCAGTACACAAGGCTCCATTATAATTCAGTCACTCGTGCGAATAGGTTAATCTCTGAGTTTCACGCACCATTGACTTAATCCTTCAATTTCCACGTGCCTGATTGAGTACTTAGATATATTAACCCATCTAGAACTTCGTATCTATTCTGGTAAGATTAGGGGAATAAATGTGAGATGACGGTGGGATCATTTGTTATTTGTTTTGATCTAGACTTCTAGAGAAATTTGATTGCTTTTTCTATTTTGAATTCACAGTTGAGATCATTTAAATTTATCATTTGGCTGCTTTAAAAATATGTGCATAATAGATTAAATTTATGTAAAAGTAAAAGATAATAAAAATTGACGCCCGCCGTAACTTGTTTTAGCCAATTTGTGGACCAAAAGGTTACACTCTCTCGACACGCCTCGGTCTTACCTCTTACTGTTAAAAGACCTGACCATGGCCCCCCCTTTGCAATGCCTGTTACATGCCTAGGGAGACTGTATGTTAGTAATATTAACTTCACTACTTAAGTATACAATTGAGTACGGCGGCGCCCAAAGTACCGCCGACGTCTATGAGGTCACTTAGAGTTCCCACTTTGAACACCCGAGACGCCACAGTGCCACCTGCTCCATGTTATGCAGGCGAGGTTTCAGCATGTTGGGCGATAAGTCGCTAGACACACTGACGGATCTGTCTCGATCCCGCTCAGCAACCTCCTACTGGAGTATGGAACTCTCACATAATAATCAGGCATGCAGACAATCTAATATGGAGACGTGTTAAGCGAATTTATTTTATAATATTTCTAAATTAAGAAGATAAATGAAATGAAATGATGAAATGACGTATATTTATGCAACTAGGTTATATCAACACTTTTACACGTCTTTTTATAAAACTAGAAGGGGCCGGTGTTTCGTTTAGTGATAAGCGCCGCTGTTCCGCGCGGACGAGCGGTGACGTATGAGAATTGCCTTACTTATTATTCGTTTAGAAAATACAGTTTATACTTGAAACATTATTGTAAAGCAATTCAAATAATGCCTGTACTATTTTGTTCATTGAAATACATCAATATTTATATTCGTACTCTCAACGAAATAGATTGAAAACCTTTATTGAAGCGTGGTTCTCTATAGGAAAGCGTATACAACGCAGTTTCATTGTGTTATGCCAACTAACGGTTTTATTTATTTTCTGTGGACCAATATATTGAAACATGCTGACTGCTGCTACAAATAACTAGAATTGAGTTCAACACAAACGTTACAATTAAATATTTTCAGTGAAAAGAATTTAAGTGTTTAATTCAATATCGTTCAATAAAAATTTCATACAGAAAGTGGTATTTTTAAGTGATATCAATCGATATATTTAACATATTATATGTTTTTGAAATGTGGAATGAGGTTTTGTTAAATTATGATTTAAGTTTTTATTAGAAATATTTTAGTTACAAGAGTGAAGGAAATTAAAACTAAAAAACAATTGACCAACTAAATAAGAAATTGATTCAAAACAAAAATTCACGTTTAATTAAAAATACAAAATGATTTAAAACTTCGGAATGAAATTACTGATTTCTGTAACGCAGCGCACGGACGGGACCCCTCATGAATAAACCACCTGCCTCCACTCTTCATTCAATTTACGGAAATCACACTTAGCCCCAAATCTGTTTTGGGTATCAAACGTTTTGATCCGTTCGCGAGTCTCACGGGCCGGCTACATAAGCAGATTAACAAAAGCAATGTTTGTGCTGGACTCCAGGAACTTACACACATATCGTAACAGAAAACGACCTCTTTAATCACCTGGTTGCATCCTATTCGTTCGTTCTAAGTGAGAGAGAGAGGGGTGATAATCCATCGTTGGTTAGGAGCCTGGTAGCCCATTGCCGGGCGTGCGGCATAGATTCAACGGACCGCAAATTTGTCGGAACTACCAATGAAATCGGATTACTTATAGAGTTCGTGGCAAGGGAGGGCTAACGAGCGAGAACACCATTACCAGCCGTCAGTGCCGTCTTCAGACGCGAATTAGATTTGCCGTCAAACTCCGAAATATTGGTTGCGATCTTTGATAAATATTGACACCGCTAGTTGGGGATGAAGCGAACTTTGGCTTCGAACGACTTTATAATGTAGATTACGAAGACAAGTTCGACTTATAGTTCTTATTGAATTTAAACTCACTTTGTTTGGTGTAGTTGTTGGCATCTATATTACCTAACATTATTGTCTAGATCCACAAACTAACTCCAAGTTGATGCCTGACCGTTGGTTGCCTTTTTCACCCTACCACGGCTGAATATTCTTGGAATAAAATCGGCACATAATAAACTATAAATAGAGGGCCTAATTAAAGTAACAATAAAGATTCTGGTGCAGTCAATAATTTACTCTGAGATTGTCATACTTTTAAGACTGAGTTGACGCAATGTCAATACAATTCATATACAAAAATCTGCAAATAAAAATGACTCTCTTTAAATTAGGATCTGAGATTGGTGTTTGTCATCCCTTTAGTTAGTATCAGGGCACGATTACCGCAGTGGCGGAGCACATGGCTGCTGCGCCGCGTGTCACGGGTTCGTTTTCCGCATGAAACAGATATTTGTATGACCTACAGGTGGATGTTTCAGGTTTGAGTATTTGTGAATGATTCTATTTCTCTCGATTTTCGAGTTTGAATGTTTCTAAATGCAACCGTGAGATGTTCCTAGTGTGAGTTTAAGTTTTAATAAAAATAATAAAAAAAGTTGTAGCGCTTCCTCGTGGAAAAAAAAATCTACCTGATGCCGCTCTTATGGCGGCTATTTTTACCTGTATAATAATTATTTTAAGGTTTCAGTCGATTTCTGTTTCTGCCACAACAAAAAATTTAATTGATAAAAGATTTCTCATCAAAGTATCATAATCAATGCACAAAGTTCAATACATTTTGAAGGACAACGTTTAAAGGTCAGCTTGCACGCTTATGTGGTAGCTGGTCGAATAATTATCGCGAACATTTATCACTTTCATATTGTTTTATGTCAGTTCAGATCATTTATCATGCCCCGAGTGGGTAACCGTGGGTCAAACACCGGACCGGAGTTTGGGGTGGAGAGGGGAGTGGAGGAAATACCTTAATAATGCTTTGGTATAGTAAATTGGCGATGTTTAGTGGTAACATATTGTTAATGAGCATAATGATCTTATGTTCGATTTTTGAGAGTTCAAAATAATTTTGGAATTTTCTTCCATAAGATTTTCTTCACTAGCAGCCTAAAATACGGATTTCCTGTTCGGATGGTAATAGGCTCCGCTCCAATAAATGTGATTTGAGATAACTGTATATGTTAAGGTAAACCTGGAATAGCAGATGTGCTGAATTTTATTTTAATTGGAACTACATTGCGAGAAAAGTAACAATTTTCATTCTTTTAAAAATAAAGTGTCTACCTGGATTTTCCGTATAAACTGGATAGAGCTTCGTAAAGCCATATAGACAGTCGCATTTCATCCTATCTACCCATTATCGCGTTTCATTGAAAACTTTAAACTCCTTTATTCTCGTATATTTCAGAACTGTTCTATTTCTAGTTACTTTACGATTGTGCTCGGAATCCTATTATTTGTACCGTTGCATTTACGACCTTATGTCAACGATGGAAATATGATGTTAAGAGAAAATATTTCAGTGTATGTAAGTTGGTTTTATATTGTAAGTTGTTTGCAATGTGTGAGCTTCTTACAATTTGTTAGATCGTTAAATGTATGTCTTTGAAATCCTCCGGAAATCTTAAACGTGTTTTTGCATGTCAGCCATACTGCCTATCTTTGCATAATAATAAGAAAACGCGTGCTGATTGTTGACATTTCATAATTATATGTGATGATAATTTGAGAGCGATGGCTGTCGTTATATGAGTATTTCGCCTTTTACTATGTAAATGAATGTTATCAAGAGAAATATGAATGAAATAAAGTTGATATATCTTATCTGCTGTTTTCAATAAATTAGCTTCAATAAATATGCTACATGGATTATCCGTTGGCAAATATTGGGGAACTCTTTATGGGGAAGACTAAATTAAAGTTCTGATCTTGAATATTTCTCATAGGTTTGTGTATGTACTACAGATTATAATTAAGTAAATGATGTGGTTCCTTTAGTTTGGATTTAGGTTTCACTTGATTGGGTTCTTTAATTATAAGTGTGTCAATATATAAATAAATAATTGATATCCAAAGAAAAACCTTGCTCCAACTATCGACATGTTTATTTTTATAAATGAATTTCATTTTTGCATATAAAGTATTCTACGATGTGTGGAGCCTGGCAGATATAATGCTTTTATTTCATGTGTGATTGTTCTCAGTCGTAGCATAAAGCTGATTTTATTTTATTCTCTTCGATATTGATATGAACATAAATTGATGAAATTTTGAATAACTGTTGAGTATCAATCATTCAATAATTATTCAGAATTTGTTTTAAGCAGATAATTTTTGTTTCGTAAAATATATTCTGCATTTTTTTAATGTTTTTCGAAATCAAAATATGTTATGAACAAACTATAAAAACCAGACAAACTGGATAATATTCATTGGTTCTGTTATATTAGTTCAATCAGCATTAAATTTTCGACAGGCCTATTGGTCTAGTGGTTAGTGACCCTGACTGCTATGCCGGAGGTCGTGGGTTCGATTCCCACCCAGGACAAATATTTGTGTGATGAGCACGATCATTTGTTCTGTGTCTGGGTGTAATTTTATCTATAATATGTATGTATTTAGAAGTATATCAGTATGTTTATTAGTTGTCTAGTACCCATAACACAAGCTCTGCTTAGCTTGGGACTAGATGGCGTTGTGTGATAGTTGTGGAATATTTCATCATCATCATCATCTCAGCCATAGGACGTCCACTGCTGAACATAGGCCTCCCCTTTAGATCTCCACATATACCGGTTGGAAGCGACCTGCATCCAGCGTCTTCCGGCGACCTTTATAAGGTCGTCTGTCCACCTTGTTGGTGGACGTCCTACGCTGCGTTTGCTAGTCCGTGGTCTCCACTCTAGTACTTTTCGACCCCATCGGCCATCTGCTCTGCGAGCAATATGGCCTGCGTGGAATATTTATTTATTTATTATTATTTATTAATTTAAAGTTTTTGAGTAAAAAGTTCACCTAACATCCCTTAATACCGGCTGTTGTTAACAGAATACCTATTATAATCCATACTCTTACTAATGAACCCTTCTCAAATGAACGAGTTAATATCAATTAACAAAACAGTTCCCCGAAGTGATTTAACAACAACGTGTTCAAACTACGCAAAGATTTGTACAAGACCTTATTACAAACATCAAATTATTCAGCGCATGCATAAATTTCATTATGGGAGCCGTTTCATATTTTATTCATGCCACATAATTAATAAGTAAGTGGATACATGATAAGATTTGTCGCTAGAGTAAATCTTTATGATAGAAAGGATATTCTATTAATAATGTATAGTTACTCCCGACCTATTACTTCCTGATTAATTATGTCGCTCACAGTCTATTATTTCTTTCTGATACTCTTTAGTGGAAGTCTTGACAGTTCATTTATCAATGATTAGTCAACTATCCAAGTAAATGGTTGAATAGACCCCCAAAGGTCTTGCTGATAATTGGTTCCGCCTGATTGGATAACGTGTATTAACCTATTAACACGTCTACTGGGACCGAAATTAAATTAATGGGACTTCGGTCCTTTTATAATATTGCCATGGTAACCCTTTTACAAGTATTTTCGGGTTGGCTTTTCCTTTTTAACAGATTTGGCTTGTTGTCAGTTGATATTTTATATGGTGTGATTTGATCCGAGTGATCCGAATCCAATCGTTTGTGAAACCTGTGTTGGAACTATACAGGATGGATTTTTAACATGGACGTGGATGACCAAATGCGATACTGTGAGGAATACCGAAAAATACGCATTTGAGGAGTGGCTGGATAGGCGTCACGGCGTCCTTACCTTCCGCATGACGCAGGTCCTCACCGGACACGGAAGTTTCGGGAGGTTCCTGTGTCTGATAAGGAAGGAGGAAACGCCTGGGTGTCACCACTGCGAGGATCGTCCGGAGGACACGGTGGAGCATACGGTGCAGGACTGCCCCGCTTGGGCAGAGCACCGCCGTGTCCTCACGACGGCGATAGGCGGAGACCTCTCGCGCCCGGCATTGGTCGAGGCCATGCTGCGGGGCGAGACGGAGTGGCAAACGGTCGCCTCCTTCTGCGAAGCAGTCATGCTCGCGAAGGAGGAGGCGTGCCGCGTGAGGGAGAGAACAGTGTCCTCCCTCCGACCCACCCGCAGTGGTAGACGCCCACGGCGACGGACGTCGCCAGACGATCTCCGGCCACCGTAGGCGCGGGCATGCGGGCAGCGAGTAATGGGCGACTCGCAGCCCGACCATGGACCATGCCCGGGTCGACGGCGCGTTGTGTTCCATGCGCGCCTCAAGGAGTGTCAGCAAATTGACGGGGCCTGTAGAGGGCCAGAGCCTGCCGGGGTCGCGGGACTTACCCATCACCGTAACCCCGGTACGTAAAGGGCTCGTGAAGGACACCGTGGATTTTAGTCAGTACAAGTCTGACAGTCCCTGCCGCCCTGCCCTGGGTGGGAGGACTCATTTGATGATTTTACCACGATAAAAAAAAAGGGTCTTTGGCCCGATTTCAATGGAAAATAAAATTACATCAGCGGTTTTTTGAAAAAATCTCAATTCCATCACCATTTTGATAAAATGTCCTTCTCTGTACATTTTATTATGCTTTAACGTTATCATAATAATTATCAGACACTTATAAGGGTCGAACTTTACACTGTTGAAAGCAGATACAGACTTAAAATCAAGAAAGTTTTTAATGTTGTATCATTTACACGTAGGTTTATCTGTCAAATCACTTTGTTCTTTTAAAGTACGCAACAGATTTTGATGCAGTTTACTCTACCGATTAACCTACTTGCATAAATAAACACTATTTCATATGATTTCATTAAAATATAAAAAAAGTTAATTTTACACATTCAAATTTTGTAAAGGTTCTATAAAAGATCTAAGTTTTCATGTGTGTCGTCGGTACTTGTTTCGGCATAGTAACTAAGTCAAGTTTCAGACGCTTCGTGACGTCATATTGGCCTTTCAACTTTCTCTCACTGTTAGCCCTGTGAGTGAATAATTACATTAGTTGTTAGTACTTACATGTACAACATGTAGGTAACTCGTAAAACTTACTTACTCAAATATTACAAAAGCCTGTCTTTATTGTTTGCTCCTTTTTATTGAAAAGATATTTAAAAATATGACATAACATCGCTCTGGATAGTTTTTGGCGTTCATTGACAAGAATGTTCGCTATAAAGATCATGAAAATATTTTTTTCATTCGTGGTTCAGTTCGAAATAATTTAAAACGGCTCGATGTTCTATTCAAGTGAATGCTTAGGTATATTAGTCTCTTCACGCAAAAGTTAACCTAATAATAAACCCATGTTTACAAAGCATAATGTTAAGAGCATTTTTGTAAATTAAAATGTTTTAATTTACAAAAATGCTCTTAACTCTTATTACTTTCATTGTCCACGCAGCAGACATAATACCTAATCAATGGTCGGGACCACATGTGGTTCATGGAACTGGGAATGGGCTTGAGATTTGTTCAGTCAAGTTCAAGTAAAGCAAAGTTAGGTGGTATGGGCACACTATGACAGGAAAAAATGACTTGAAACTGCTCAAAATCAAAATTAAACAGCGAACAAGGGGCAGAATTCAATCAGCCTCTTGTTGGATTACTGTCGAGAGATACCTACAGTGTTGTCCTATAAGTCATCGTCAATTTAATGCTATAGTCCAGAGCATAAAGTCGAAATCTATTGACGACAAAATAGTTTCGCCTCTTCCGAAGCAACTGGACAGATTTACATCAGATTATCAACTCTGAAGCCGCATAATGTTTTTTTCCGTCTACAGGTATGAAATGTGATATTTGAATGTATAGAAGGATTTGTACAATATTGTGAACGTCTCTTGTCTGACGATTTTTTTTAACCTGTGTTGTCTCACTGCTGGGCATAGGTCTCCCCCACAACTTTCCACTCTTCCCTGTGTGCGGCTTTCTCCGGCCAATTTGTCATGAAGGTGTCTAGGTCGTCACGCCAGCGTTTCCTAGGCCTCCCTCCCTTGTTTGACGAATATGATGAATATAATTATATTAATGTTAATTAATAAAAAAAACGCATTAATTAAATAGAATGCGCGTAAAACTTCCTATGTGAAATGATATTTTCGGTCGCTGGTGACCGCTTACGAACATAATATTGAATTCATATTGTATAATTCAATATTATGTAAAAGCGGACATATTCCGTGTTAACGTTTGAAACTCACAGAGCGGTTTTATTCAAAACAATTCTCCAGCTAGTTTGAATTCAAAACATTTGAAGACTTCATTAACATGATTGTGTGGAAATTATGTGGAGATAAACTGATATGAATATGGTAACTGGTGTCAAGTTGGATGAATATTTCACTAAGGTATTTACAACTATTTTGATAACATAAGTAACGTAAACGTGAAGCAACCACTTCCTATGTTTTTTTAGAGAGTAAAAACCTTGCACTGTACAAAATTATTTAGTTTTGACCAAATTAATGTAATGAAATAATCATTACATGAAACATAGTAGTATTGTATTTAAAACAATGTTCTGTTTCATTCATTATTGTGGACAACTCACGTTTGACCAAATAAAGTAAATTATAGTTTAAAAAAACTAAAAAAACACGCTTTAATAGCAATCGAACTAAAAAGTAGAAAATATTTTTTAAGTATAAGAGAGTTTGTGTTACTGCAATATAAAATCCAACAATCAATTATCATAATTAACTTAGAATAAGATTAATATAAATATTAAGATATTAACAAACATTCAAATAAAGTGAAAAAGCGTGGGGTGCTTGATATCGAATGTGATGATCATTTTATTAGTTACTGTTTGCAATATCAGAATTATTATAAAAATATCATTGAGCACCCCACGCTTTTTCACTTTATTTGAATGTTTGTTAATATCTTAATATTTATATTAATCTTATTCTAAGTTAATTATGATAATTGATTGTTGGATTTTATATTGCAGTAACACAAACTCTCTTATACTTAAAAATTATTTTCTACTTTTTAGTTCGATTGCTATTAAAGCGTGTTTTTTTAGTTTTTTTAAACTATAATTTATTTTCTGAATTTTTAGTCTCAAGACGGCAATAAAAGAAATAAAGAAATTAAAATGCGCAAGCGCGGATGCGCGCGCACTATTTCGCTAGCAGTGACTAATTCGACTCATCCGTAGAATAAAGTCCGATCTGCAGGATTGCTAGTTTTCAGTAGAGCTTAGAGAAGTTTTTGACTTGAGTAACTCTTAAACGGTGAGACTTGGCATTTTGGTTTTTTGGTATGTTGTAACAACGCCACAGCCTAATTAAATGCTATGTAGTTTATATTTCTTATCCTTTTATTTCACGAGATAGTGAGTTCCATATCAACATAGGACATTTTATGGCGGAAATGCGGAATTATAAAATTCGAGGATTGAGAACGGATGATCGCGCAGCAATCGTCAGCAGCGACCAATAAGGAAATTTGTCTTTTGAAAGTTGGAGAAGCCAGAGAGAGGAACAGGCCGTATGCAGAAGAGAGCCAATCGGCAGCAAAAGACAGAGAATTACATTTTCATCGGCGATAACAAGCTCACTAATCTAAATATATTTTTTACTATCACTCCACCCGCGACTTCGTCAGCGCGTGTTTCTAACTTCGAACCCGAAATATTATTGAAGACAAACTGATTTCGGGCACGCCGCAATCGCGGCGGTAAGACCCCTCTTTGAGGAGTGGCTGGATAGGCGTCACGGCGTCCTTACCTTCCGCATGACGCAGGTCCTCACCGGACACGGAAATTCGGGAGGTTCCTGTGTCGGATAAGGAAGGAGGAAACGCCTGGGTGTCACCACTGCGAGGATCGTCCGGAGGACACGGTGGAGCATACGGTGCAGGACTGCCCCGCTTGGGCAGAGCACCGCCGTGTCCTCACGATGGCGATAGGCGGAGACCTCTCGCGCCCGGCATTGGTCGAGGCCATGCTGCGGGGCGAGACGGAGTGGGAAGCGGTCGCCTCCTTCTGCGAAGCAGTCATGCTCGCGAAGGAGGAGGCGTGCCGCGTGAGGGAGAGAACAGCGACCTCACTCCACCCCAGCCGCAGTGGTAGACGCCCACGGCGTCGGACGTCGCAAGACGATCTCCGGCCACCGTAGGCGCGGGCATGCGGGCGGCGAGTAATGGGCGACTCGCAGCCCGACCATGGACCATGCCCGGGTCGACGGCGCGTTGTGTTCCACGCGCGCCTCAAGGAGTGTCAGCATATTGACGGGGCCTGTAGAGGGCCAAAGCCTGCCGGGGTCGCGGGACTTACCCATCACCGTAACCCCGGTACGTAAAGGGCTAGTGAAGGACACCGTGGATTTTAGTCAGTACAAGTCTGATAGTCCCTCCCGCCCTGCCCTGGGTGGGAGGACTCATTTGATGATTTTACCAAGCAAAAAAAAAGACAAACTGATTTTACAATGTTCGCCCGCTAGGGGTTGATTTATGAAATATAGATAATTACGCATCCTTTATTTGATTGGGAAACTATTTATGCCAAGTTTTGGGTTTGTCGAAGCAAGCAGCCTTCCCTTAAAACTTAATCACCCTTTTTCACCAACTTAGAGGGTGATTTTCGAAAACCCCAAAAACACGTGTTTGATTATTTTTTATCTAATTTTTATATACTGAGTTTAAAATTTATCGGTTAGCGCGTTATGATTTTCCCACACAAACTTTAACATCGTCTAGATTACCAAAGGAGGGTAGTTTTAAAAACGAATAATTCCCATCTTTTTTATTTACTCATATTCGTACCAAGTTAACGGAACCTAACGGATAAGATTTTACATACAAAGGTTTTTACCCCTTTTCACCCCCTTATAGGTAGATTTTCGCAAAATCCCTTCTTAGTGATCACCTACATAATGAATCGCACCTACCTTCCAAAATTCAGATTCTACGTTTAGCGATTTTAGATCCTTCCCTTTAACCCTTAACGACCCACAAGTGTCTCGCGGACACAATTTTGCGTTTGAGTCCTAATAAAATCTAAAGTATTTATTTTTGAAAATCGACGTTTTATCTAATCTATCCTCAATTCTTTACAAACCTAAACCTGCAAGTTTTTTTGTTGTACTGGGGATATTTAAATATATATTAATAATAAACTAAAAAAGTAACTTATCAACCCACAAGTGTCCAACAGACACAGTAACATTTTGTTTGACTCTAGTTCGATAGTAGAATGTTTATTTACATAAACCAATATCACATATTATCGGGTAACCAATTGCAACTCTAAATACCTTTGTTTTTGTTACAATCATTGTCTTTGTACTTGCATTTTGTTTGTATAGGCTGGCTGGTATAGGTGCTTAGAAACGTTTGTTATAATAAAGCAGTTGTTCATTCATACGTTCTAAGAAATGGCTCAAAATCAAATAACACAGATTAGATTATATAGTCTCATATGAACCAAAAAGGAACGTGTTATTATATATATTTTTTACGATGCATTACGACAAATAAATTGATACAAACAATGAGCTAAACGAACACAATCTATAAATGCTCCAATTCTCCAATGGCACAGGCCTCTTCTCTATGAGAGGTGCTGTAATCCACCATGTGGGCCCAATGCAGATTGGTAGACGACACATGTCTTCGATCTTATGGCATAAATTGCACTTCAGATAAATCTGAGATAAAATACTAAAACTCCACCAAGACGCTTCGATACGCTTTACCAGATAGATCATGAGTTTACAGTCCAACGTAAAACAAATAGATGCTATGCGACACTTTTTTTACTCAAAGTATTATAGATGTTGTAGGCATTACACTAATTATATGGAAAATCCTTAACTCTTATTAGGACATACGTAAAATCGCAACTGATTTGGTAATGCCTCTTATAATGAGAAGACAAAACAAAATGACGTAACGATACGTTATCATCATCATCTACCAGCTATGCAGGATGTCACAGGAACCTACTACAACCTCGTCATATGAACCTGCTACGGAAAGGAAGAAGCGTTGTCATAATTTGTCCTTCAAAAATATCAAAAACATCTTAGTAGTTACGATATATGAACCGTAACGTTTTCTTTCAAAGCTTTGAAAAAAAATTTTTTTCAAGATAATAGTTAGAAAAATATTATCAGTTATATACACATCAAAGCCACAGCTATTATCATAATCCAAAAACACATAATATTATACTTAAATCACTGTATTTTTTCCCTAATTAGTTTATTTATGTAATGTGTCTGATGGACACTACTGGTCCGTTACGTTGGAAAAGCATACTGGGTCGTTAAGGGTTAAACTTGAATACCCCTTTTTACTAACTTGAGGGGTGATTTTCGAAAAACCCAAAAACACGTGTTTAATTATTTTTGATCTAATTTATATATACTGAATTTTAAATTCATCAGTTAGCGCTTTATGATTTTCCCATACAAACTTTAACATCGTGTAGGTTACCAATGGAGGGTAGTTTTAAAAAACTATTAATGTCCATCTTTTTTTATTTACTTATACTCATATTCGTACTAAGTTTCAAGTGTATAAACCTAAGGAATAAGATTTTTCATACAAACATTTTCACCCCTTTTCACCCCCTTAGAGGGGGATTTTAATATAAAATTTATGATATTATTGTATTGTCATCGGCCCTTGACCGCTGTGCAAAAATTCAAGTTAATCAGACTGCTGGAAGTAGGCGAAAATGAAGTTAAAAGATTCCGTTACATACATACATACATACATACATACATACATACATACATACATACATACATACATACAGGTCAAGCTAATAAAAGCGTGTTAAAAAGAGCTGAAGTCTCCTAGCAAAGTCTTTTTCGGCTTATGGATTCATCTTTTCTCCTGTTGGCCAGCTTAAAAGAATAAAAAGATGATTTTCGAGGAAAGATAATTCAGTTGCAAGTGGGATTTGAACCCGCGTCTTCTGGATAAGGACTCCAGACGTCTTACCAATTAGGCCATCCCAACTCACACTTGTAAGCTGAAATTCTCTATTCGCACGTTTGAACGTTTTTCGGTAACGTAACTGCAACTGAATATTCGTTCCTCAAAAATCATCTTTACGATGCGCGTCGCATGCGTTATTGCGTTTAAAACTAATTAAAAGAATAACCATGTAAAATTAGTTAAGTGAAGAAAAAACTGGTGGCTCAAACACATCAGTTAACCTGAGGTCTAGAACACGGTATTATCATTATTTATCGCGTCCTCCACCACGTTGCGGTCAAATTCTCGTAAATTATTTACCTTCATAATATCACAGAATTAAAGCCTTCGTGCTAACTATAAGGGCTTTCGCCCTAGTCAAATGATTAAGGCCACAATTTATGTATGCCTTTTAGTCCTCTCAGAGGAAGTGAAAACAATTTGTTATATGAAAATGTATTAATTATATGATAGGTGAGACCCAGTATTATGTTTGATTTATTATTTGATGATATCACTTGTTATGGCTGGTGTTTTTGGCCATTTATATCTTTACTTGTTTATAGTTAAGGTATTTGGTCAAAAGGAATAATAATATATCACGCGAAATCGTGTTTGGTATGTTGGTTGAACACTCTTTTACGCCTAAACATATATATATATTGTAGTTTTAAAGAATTCATCGGAACTCACGAATTACCGTGACCCCGGTACGTAAAGGTCTATTGAAGGACACCGTGGATTTTAGTCAGTAAAAGTCTGACAGTCCCTCCCGCCCTGCCCTGGGTGGGAGGACTCATTTGATGATTTTACCACGATAAAAAAAAGGGTGAATCAATAGAATATGACAAAAACTAAAAACCTCCCAGTATCTTCACACTCACATGCCCTTTAAATTCAAGGCCGCGGTGCCCTGGAACGCACATGGCATACGACAGACAGTTCCATGAAATTGAACATGACCTAGATTACAAAATAGAATAATGTTCCGAATACACAGTAATAGCTTCTTAATGATAAAACCTACAGGTGCACTATAAATGGATAAGATAAAAATACCTGCACTATTGCTGGACGGTTATTCCCTCGAGGCTCCAACGATATTGAGCGTTAAATCTGGCGCATGGGCAGCATTGTCCGTCTTTACAGTTTCAAAGTTATATTTTAACGATTTGGTACTACGGTTCCTGATATTACCGATACGTATAAACTTTTTATCTTCGATAGTGATAATAGAAGTTGAAGGCGTTAGAGTCTAAAATCTATGATTTGTAAATATATGGGACAGTAAGTTGTGCTAGTTGGTCCGCTTTAATAGAATTAATGCCTTTGTCAAACAGACCGGTGAAAGCGAAGCGTTTCGGAACCGAAGCGAGACGTCAGTCCGATAGTTCTGTCACGCTATCGGATCGCTTTCGCGTTTCTATGTGACTGGATTCAAACAATTCCATACATTACAAATAAAAACGTCACGCTTCGCATTCGCCACGCCAGTCTGTTTGTTTAGTTATTTAGTTAGAAAAAAAAAATAAGAAAATTAACGGTGTAGGTAATTGAAACACACGAGGCAAAATATTTGTTAAGCACTCGTACTTCAAAAACAAATAATTCTAGCCCACGTATCCTAAGTACATAAAGAGACACTAATCGCTTACACGTCGTCACTTATTTAAATTGTTCTAAGAAGATAATGAGTCCAATAAGTAATGGTGACTGTCAACAGTAAGCTTTTCAGAATTAGTAGACTTTAACGTCTTAATCTAGACGTAAACGTGGGCGTTTGCGTTTTATTTAAATTTAACTAACAAGAGCGAGACGTGTTCTATCTGCAGATTATTTTTAAGCTTCATTGTATAACAGATTATGATAAATGTCTGGACGTAATTTGGGAGAGATAAGGCATGTAATCGTTATTGTTATTTTACTTCTTAACATAATAATACAATAATAATTTTAAATTTACAAATGCAGGTTGTCTCGCCGCGGCCGTCTTTTTTGGCTGTAGCCTATTTCTAGGGTTACCACATCGTAGGTGATCAAAAGGGAGAACAATAATCGTTGCTCTAAACAGAGGTGCCCTAAAAACAGAGTCCGTTCTGATCACCAAAAACTGATACCCTAGTGGCACTTTGATCCCCGTAAAAGATTATAATAAATTAATTTAATATTTTGTTCTGATCGGATACCCTTTTTTTTCCACGTGGTAAAATCATCATCACATTAACGTACCGGGGTCACGGTAATTCGTGAGTCCCGCGACCGATCGGATACCCTGATACATTTTTAGGACAGTCAGCAACAAAATATTTTGACAGGTTCTATAAGATTATGTTCGTATATCAATTAATTTTAAATTCGGCATGAACATAATTATTCTTCATGATCCTGTTCTCCTAGTACTTTTTGTTCAAATCCCTCAATTTCGGTACCAACACCTTCTTCATGATCACGTTCTCCCAGTACTTTCTGTTTAGATTTCAATTTGAGTTTTTGTTTAAAGTGTTAGATAATAGCACTTCTTTATTTTAGTTGTCGAGCTCGAACTTTGTTGATCATCAGATGTAAGCACGGACCATAATCTAACAGGTAAGTTCCGTGTTCCAACCAGGTGCAGAAAATAGGTAGAGCACGGGTCCGCACCCATTATTTTTGCATTAACAACTGATTTCTGATTGACTGTACTTCACTTGTAATGTGTCAATTAACAAAAAGAAAGGGGAACAGAACGGAATGATATGTTACAGTGGATCAGAAAGGAATTTATAAAAATATACAATTGATTGTGGATCGATTTGGTGGATCAAAGCAGAATAACTCCTTAAAACAATTGCTGAAATGGGATAACTTCCCCATTGTTGTTTCCAAGAAACAACCGTTATTTTTTCGTTCAGTATTTAAATGTGAAAGTCGTCCAATTTTTGCCGCTACCTAACCAACACGTTCGTCAGAAAATCAATACACTGTTACTTAAAGCCACTATTTTGATGTGGTTTATTTTTATGTACAATAAACGAGCACTTTCGTGCCGGGTTGACAGGCGACGCGGCAAGCACCGGTTAAATTTCCCACAGGACGGGAGCACAACCCGCAATCCGCAATACGCGGTCGCTACTGACTTGTAACAGAAGGATCTATCGGTTTCCCTAAACAAAAGCGCATTCAGCCTACTGAAAAGATTTGTAGGCTTTTCACTTGTAGATTCTGTTTGCAATACTACAAAGTCAACTATTTGTGAACAATACTTAGAATATTGCAGGCTGGAATTAAAACAAAGTTAACAGTTATTACAACGGTCGCGGGATTCACGAATTACCGTGACCCCGGTACGTAAAGGGCTATTGAAGGACACCGTGGATTTTAGTCAGTACGAGTCCCTCCCGCTCTGCCCTGGGTGGGACTCATTCGATGATTATACCACGTAAAAAAAATACAGTTATTGTAATAGGGTAATTTACTGCATAAATTAATTGAAAAATGTTTAGTCCGTTAAAAAGAGTATTGAAAAATAATAAACAAGTATTTTTTGTTTTTTATATCAATGAATATTGACAAAGATAAAACGTTTTGAAATACGGGACTGGAGGGCTTGTGACGTCATAACGCCTGTAAAATAATATCGAGTGACGTTTTGTGATTTTTCGAAGCATTATATCTTCGTCAACTTTGGTTAGGGTAACAAAAGAAAAAATACGGATCAAATGTTTTTTTTTTTTACTAAAATAGCCTATTGCGATCGACTGCTGACTCA
This sequence comes from Agrotis puta, assembly GCA_943136025.2. Taxonomy (NCBI): domain Eukaryota; kingdom Metazoa; phylum Arthropoda; class Insecta; order Lepidoptera; family Noctuidae; genus Agrotis; species Agrotis puta. The sequence goes on from OW964168.2 coordinate 7,441,724, forward strand.
TAGTCACAAGGTTCGATTCCGAATTGAAGAAATCAGAATATTTTGATTTGAAAGTTTGGATTTTTTGCATTGACTCGAAGGGATAATCTTTTATCATTTTGGTTGTCCGATATATCGAAAATTCAGAAGTGCTTGATGTTCAAAATATGAAGCTATTATTAAAAAAAAAATGCTTTGTTCTGGGCTGAAATCATTGAATTTGTTAGAATTTGATGGTATCTAAATAAAAATAGTGAAAAGGTATTTTGTTCTCACTTCATATTTTACAAACACACAAACAATTTATTAAGAAAACGTAACATAAAAAGTTAACTAAGCCTCTCCGATAATCCAAGTTTAGCTTTGAAAATTAATTACGGGTTGTTAAGCACTTTAAAAGAAAATCTGTACTAAAGGGAAAGTTGAATAGAAAAAGTTTATTCAGATTAAAACTTTCATTTCTAGGCGTCGACCAACAAAATATTCTTAAAATTTGAGAGGGCCTAGACAAAGTGAGTTTTTATTAGAGATAACGATAACGGAATGTCAAAATATAAATATAAGCTTAGGGGTGCACGTCAATCTTTAAGAATAAGGGTAGCTACACACACAAGCGGGCCGACATTAATCGGCTAAGTCCGGTAAAATCGAATATACGTAGATGAATGTTCGAGAAAAAAACCGCTCGGCCTTTACTAGGCGGGCAACAGTAAGCGGGCCGGCAATAATCGGCAAAGTCGGGCGGTGTAATCGAATATAAAATGTAAATGAATATTCAGGAATCATAAACCGCTCGGCATCTTTTAGTTCAGTTCCGAACGTATGTAGCTATGGGTCGGCTTTGTCGTTCCACTAATACCTACTGCCAAATCGAATGATTTGTTAACCTGAATGAACTACTCGATTGGCACAAGCCGAACAAGTGCAGTAATTACTTCGAGTCGTCTTTGTTGCTCGACAAATACTGTCAAACGAATAATGCCAGCCCGCTTATGTGTGTAGCTACCCTAAGAAGCGCCTGCCTAGTTTGGTTTATGAATTGTCTATTGTAAAGACTTTCCTCCTTGTCTCGCAATGCACGTAAAGCCGTTGATCTCTCTTTCTACTGTTGGTCAGAAGCTCAAAAGTCTGACCATCAGTCTTGCCAAGAGGTATCGTATTACTCGGTTACTGGGTAGTATCTACTTGAAATCAATACTATACCTCTCTCCACTGTGTAGTGTGGATTTCAAGTAGGCCAGTCTCAGCCACTTTGTATTTGTTGTGAACAATCATGACGTGTGTCAGATCATCTGAAATGACTTAGTATTTACAAGTAAAAATTGCAAGATATACTTTAATTTTTTAAGCTACCGCTTAGCTTTTATCGAGTGCTCTGAGCGTGGCCACCGAATTAATAAATTCAGTAACGAAAATATCCTAACACCCCGCATCGTCTAACGTCGTTTCAGTTCGGCAAACTTCGGCAGTCTTAAAAACATCCGTCATAAAGATAATTCACTTTTTCGGACTCATTCTAAACGGCCAGCTACAAAATCTACTTACAAAATTCTCCTACAACAAAGCAGAGTGGTGCAGTGGAAGCGTGCTGGGCCCATAACCTGTAGAAAATTTTTAAACAGTTTGGAAGTGAGACCTGGGAATCCTGTATTTAAAAGACCCATTTATATCTTCATTTTAATTAATTTTTCTTAATTATTTTAGTGCACCAGAATTTTTTTAAATAAATGATATTCTCGTTAAATACTCGCGATAGGCGATAACATTTTCGTGTTTTTTTTTAATGCTATGTAATAAGCTTTACCACGACAGACCCCGAGTGCCACACTCATTTTTTTTTTATTTTGCTTTTCGGATTCCTCTTACAAAATCCGACTCTTGACAAAACAACATCACATTTTATTCATAGCAAAATGCACCGTGAGAAATCCGGGTTGTTGTACTCGTAAATTTACCACAAAGTTAATTCGCCACGAAAAAAGTATGTGTTTTGCCACAGTTTTTATTTTGATAACTGTAAATTCGCCCCATTTCTTTTTTCCGCACGGATAGCAGAACAATTATTAATAAAAAATAAAATCCAGAAAAAAACTACGGAAACCGAGGACACAATGTGGAATCTGAACAAAAATGTTCTAGGAGAACAGGATCGTAGAGGTGTTGGTACCACCGTCATATACAAAATTTATGTGACAAAGGGGTATGCAACTTTTTGGCATCAATTTTTTGAGGTACTAGGGACCGCAGTGCCATTTTAAGAAAGTATCATCATATCAAAAAAATAACTTTTGGTAAAAAGCACTAGTTTCGGGTACCAATAATTCCAAATTCAACTGGGTCGGAACACATAACCACAAATGGAACGCTAGAACGATCCAACTAATTGTATGTTTTCGGCCAAATGGGAGCTTCTGCTCAGTGAAACGGTCTGGAGCTCGGTATTGCAGTTAAAATATACATACCTACATAATATCATGCCTTTTTGAGTGGTGTTAGAGAAACTAAAAATTGATGCATGTTATTTGTGTTCTAGGTTGGGTAAACCTTTGGGTCGACGGCGCGTTGTGTTCCTCGCGCGCCTCAAGGAGTGTCAGCAGGGCCCCCCCTCTAGAGGGCCAAAGCCGCGGGTCGCGGGATAGTACGAATTACCGTGATCCCGGACGTAAAGGGCTATTGAAGGACACCGTGAATTTTAGTCAGTACGAGTCTGACAGTCCCTCCCTGTCAGACTCGTACTGACTAAAATTCACGGTGTCCAGATCAGGGATCTGCCCTGAGTGGGAGGACTCATTTGATGATTTTATTTACCACGATATAAAAAAAGGTTGGGTAAAACTTGCAAACAAAGGTTGCTATATTTCAATAATACAAATGGAAAGTAATTATTTTAATACACATTACTTTACCATAATACTAATAATATAAATAAACGATATATAGAAACTTCCTAGTAGCTGGCAGCATTGGCACGATGCTTGGCTATGCTGATTAGTTGGCCTATTAGGCAGTCCTTTGGTCACCTGAAGAGTCGACTTATCGCCAGGCGTTATCTTTAAAATCTTTTCCAGCACTCGGACCCCATGAAAACAATTAAATTATTTTCTAATGAAGTGAACGGGATAAGGTTGAGTAGCACCAAAGTTTTTTGCCTCTAAACAGAGGCAAAAAGTTAAATGTATAATCTTGTTTAATTTACGTCATTGGATGTGGCTAGGTGGAGCACTGATCTTCGCAATGTGGCTGGTAACAGCTGAATGAGAGAAGCTGGTGAGCGAGTGACATGGCCTTCGATTGGAGAGGCCTGCAGTGAACTGCTTTAGGCATCAGCCTAAGTTAGTTAGCCTAAACAGTTCACTGCATGTGGGCGGCGAGTAACGGGCGACTCGCTGTCCGACCATGGAACATGCCCGGGTCGACGGCGCGTTGTGTTCCACGGGCGCCTCAAGGAGTGTCAGCATAGTGACGGGGCCCTCTGTAGAGGGCCAAAGCCTGTTGGGGTCGCGGGACTCACGAATTACCGTGACCCCGGTACGTAAAGGGCTTTTGACGGACACTGTGGATTTTAGTCAGTCAAGTCTGACAGTCCCTCCCGCCCAATCCTGGGTGTGAGGACTCATTTGATGAAGCAGTGAACTGCAGTTCACTGCTGCTGCAGGCCTCTGGATGGGCCGATGGATATTGCCTACTGCTACCTAACATAACTTAATTTACCGGTTTGACCACTGTGATTCCTAGTAATTAAAAAAAAACAATGTGTGTGGTTTTTGTGTCCAGTTCATTTATCCTGAAAAATATTATTACGCGGCTGTCTATACGAAAAATATTTTTTGTTATTAATACATTCGTACAAAAAAATTTCAATAACTTTCTCAGAAATGAGGAAAATAAAACCTTCTTACATAAACTCGAAAGTACCTACCCAATCAAAATTATGAAACTCCAAACCACGGGGCCAAATACCCATTTTTATACGAAAAATTTATTTGTATTCCTTTTAGAAATATGTTAAACATAGTTAATTTAAGTAAACGTACGGCTTTTTTAACATATTCAGTTTTCGAATCTATTTACAAAACTTGACCGATTTGACACGATTACAGAAAAAAAAACTACTTGTCTTGATCATACAAATATTTATTCAATGTGGGACTCGAACCCACGACACGCAGCGCAGCAATCGAGTGAGCCACTGCACCAACCATGCCGTTACCACATACCGTCTTACCACATAAGACTACCATAACCGAATGTTAAACAACTGTTGAACACTTCTCTAAAAAAACTGTCAACGTCAAAACAACATTTTGAGTTGATCTAAAGCCTTTGTCAAACAGACAGGAGATAGCAAACCGGACCGAGTCCGAAGCAAACCGATACGAGACGTCAAACTGGATGCAGCGAGGCGTGGCAGTTGTATTAGCTGTCTTTTTATGAACGACGTCAAACAGAGCAAACACGCCTTCGCCACGTCTTCGCATCGGTTCGGTCAGGCTATCGGATCGCTTTAGCTTTTCTATGTGACTGGATTCAAACAATGCCATACATTACAAATAAAAACGCCTCGCTTCGCATTCGCCACGCCTGTCTGTTTGACAAAGGCTTAAAGAGTCGTTTTGCAGTTACATTTTTTTAGACAAGCTTTCAACATATGTTTATCTTTCTTGTGGTAAGACGGTTAATGTTTGACTCTATGGCGTACAATCAGCTGCTGGACCATATCCTCAAACCGGAATGATAAACACACCTGTCCCGAGAGATATGGTCTCGGTTCATCGATTCTAATGCAGGCGATACAGATCACATCTAGTTGATCATAATTTAACTACCCAGGAGCACATATTGGAGTATGTACTAGTACATATTCCAGTTTCATTTCCCCTGTGAATGTATTTGAAGTTGTAATTCCTGAGATAGCATACTTGTTCTGATTCATAGGGTACAAATGTAACTATAAAAATATAAGTCAAAGGTATTATAATAAAGCAGAACGATTGAAATGAAACTCTAATTAGTTTCTTCGAGTTACTGACTATATCAAATTCTCTGATACAGTTATTCAAAGTAACCTTTATTGGAATAGGTAAAAACTTTTTAATTTTTTTTTTAGGGTCTTTAAATTTAGGGTCAAGTCACAACGAGAAGCGACGCTGCGCGCACATTTCAAAAGAGCTACTCAAAATCTAACTCTTTTTACTACACGAAAAGATACACATGTGCAGTATAGTTGCGTCACGTCACGTGATTTGACCCTAAAACAAAATGTTGCAAGTAGGAAGAAAATAGTACATTGTTCACCAAGAGGAGAAAGTGATCGGTTACCGTCGAGGGTGTCGTTTGAATCCCGAGCCGTAGGCGAGGGCTTTAAACACCTGAGATCGGGAATCGTACTTTCTCTCGAGTGATACATAGTGCTTTATACTACACCTGTGTGGAAAGTACCTTGATACGGGGAGAAAACGCATCTGAGCACGCACGTAATACAGTTATAACTCACCAAGACAGTCCCTTCTGCTCCATACAGTTTAGGAGGGCATATCTAAAGAAAAAGACAATACCGATTGAATGCTGGCAATTAGGGGCGATACAGATTAGAAAAAAAAAATTCACTTCGTTTCTTATTAGTGCGACTGGTTAACGAGCAATAAATGTAATTAATGAACCTATGATGTTATCGGTAAGCATGTTCGAACACACACGCAATATGGTACTAATGAACTAATTAATATGTACTTCTAAGGTTTCCTGCAATAAAACTGAGTCACTGTGGGTGTAAAAGGGTGTAAAAAAGGAACATGCACTTTTACACCCTACTTGTGGTTATAAAGAAGGGTTTGTCTGTATCTTTTGTTCGATCAGCAAGATGTTAAATGAAACATTTCAAAGAAACGGGTTTGGTTAAAAAACCAAAATTTTGGAATTCGTTAGAATGGTTAGCTGTCAAAACAAAACATGAAAATGTGTTTCGTAGGAGCCCCAAACACCGTGACACGAGATTTTTATATAGTAAAATATTTTAAACAGTTTCAGATCTTGGAGAGGTTAGCCTACCACGGTCGAAGATTAAGTCACGCGTGAACAGGCTGGTCCATGAAAATGATCGTGCATTACATGTAAAGATCTCTTTCCATCTTAAAAATAAGGACTTGATTTGGACTGTTATCTCTAATTCCCCATTATTATTAGTCTAAAAGCTAACGACAGTGCCTCCCGTCCCACCTAGGGTGAGAGGACTAATTTGATGATTTTATCACGGTAAAAAAAGGCCTCGTATACAGCAACTCCAAGTAAAATATCGGTATTCTGTCGCATTTGGGTACCTGGAAGCCAATCTTAACGTAGTCGGCAAAGGATGAATCAAAGAAGGATGGTGATCATTTTTTTTTTTACGTGGTAAAATCATCAAATTAGTACTCTCCCACCCAGGGCAGAGCGAGAGGGACTGTCAGACTTGTACTGACTAAAATCCACGGTGTCCTTTAATAGCCCTTTACGTACCGGGGTCACGGTAATTCGTGACTTCCGCGACCCCGGCAGGCTTTGGCCCTCTAGAGGCCACGTCATTATGCTGACACTCTTTGAGGCGCGCGTGGAACACAACGCGCCGTCGACCCGGGCATGATCCATGGTTGGACAGCGAGTTGCCCATTACTCGCTGCCCGCATGCCCGCGATGGTGATCGTCATAGGAAATTTTCATTATTATCTTGTCAGCGTGTACTGCACAACCGCCTCTCAATACAAAGTTAGTTTGTGGCCGCATAGCAAACAGTTTGTGGACTACTGTTTGCCTTGAGTAAGCGCTCGGTACTATTGTGAATCGAGCGTTTTGGCTACGTATACAGCGTGTAGTCTGTTGCATTGCCAAGTAATCTGTGAGTAGGTGATTGGTATAATTTTGGTATAGACAATTTGATATAGGTTAGGAGATAGACGTAGGTATGTGTAGTATTGTCGGCTACATCTCGTTACATCACTTTCTCTTTTCATAAACTAAACAAAAGACGATTTTTGATGAAAGAAAAATTAAGCTGCGAGTGGGATTTGAACCTGCGTCTTCTTTCGACTCCAGACGTCTTACCAATTAGGCTACCGCAACTCACATTCATTTTTGCGATGAACGTCGCAGGCGCTTAAAAAGAATTTATGTACATACTAGTGGGCGCCCGCGGCTCCGCCCGCGTGAATGTCGGTTACCGCTGCAAAAAGCCTACTCAGGAAAGACACGGTCAGCAACATGATTCCCTGGTCTATTCACAGACACCGACACTAACATCGACGACGCAGTCATCGCAAACAATCGACATAGATAGATATTGTGTGTCGCGGACTTTTTTGTAGATATTTATAAGATCAACAATTAATTCGAACAGTTTATGGTTCTATCTTTTATAGTTTAGGCAGCGTACGCAAAATAAGTAACTTTTCTGGTTGATTTTTTACACCCTGTGGCCGAAAAACCCAAATATCTTACGGAACCCTATTTTTCTCCAAAATAAAATATAGCCTATGTTATTTAAAATCGGTCCAGTAGTTTTTGAGCCTATTCATTACAAACAAACAAACAATCAAACAAAGTTTTCCTCTTTATAATATTAGTGTAGACTACCAAAATAACTAATTTCGTACCTACTATTGCTTCATCTGTAAAGAAATAAAATGTAAACTATTAATATAATTAAACACTACCAAAATGACTGATATTCGTACCTACTATTGCTTCAACTATAAAGAAATAAAATGTAAACTAATAATATATTTAAACACTACCAAAACCTCTTATACCTACCTATTTCATAAATAACAGCAAAACAAATCTAAAAATAAACTATTCAAAGACTAAAAGTAAAAAAGGGCCCGCCGCAATCGCGGCGATAAGACCCCTCTTTGAGGAGTGACTGGATAGGCGTCACGGCGTCCTGACCTACCGCATGACGCAGGTCTTCACCGGACACGGAAGTTTCGGGAGGTAACTGTGTCTGATAGGGAGGGAAGATACTCCTGGGTGTCACCACTGCGAGGATCGTCCGGAGGACACGGTGGAGCATACGGTGCAGGACTGCCCCACTTGGGCAGAGCACCGCCGTGTCCTCACGACGGCGATAGGCAGAGACCTCTCGCGCCCGGCATTGGTCGAGGCCATGCTGCGGGGCGAGACGGAGTGGGAAGCGGTCGCCTCCTTCTGAGAAGCAGTCATGCTCGTGAAGGAGGAGGCGGGCCCCTGAGGGAGAGTACAGAGTCCTCCCTCCACCTCAGCCGCAGTGGTAGACGCCCACGGCGTCGGACGTCGCAGGACGATCTCCGGCCACCGTAGGCGCGGGCATGCGGGCAGCGAGTAATGGGCGACTCGCTGTCCGACCATGGACCATGCCCGGGTCGACGGCGCGTTGTGTTCCACGCGCGCTTCAAAGAGTGTCAGCATAGTGACGGGGCCTGTAGAGGGCCAAAGCCTGCCGGGGTTGCGGGGCTCACAAATTACCGTGACCCCGGTACATAAAGGGCTATTGGACACCTTGGATTTTAGTCAGTCAAATCTGACAGTCCCTCCCGCCCTGCCCTGGGTGGGAGGACTCATTTGATGATTTTACCACGCCAAAAAAAAAATGTGCTGATAAGCACGATTTGTAAATAACAATTATTGTCTGTCAATAAGGTCGAACAGTCTGAACGTCTATTCGCATCAACAGCCAAATATTGTATGAAGCACGCGCGCTTTTTTCCAAAATAATCCTTATAGCATGATTCTGTATTCACGCGCGATGACTGATTAGCGTGTTTCATGTATAACTTTGGTGTTTCTACACCGATTTACATGATTCTTTTTTTATTGAATAGATAATAATGTTAATTTTTTTTAATTAGGTATGAGTGAGAGTGTTGTAAACGTAACAGTAGACAAATATAGTCAGAAAGCTCCGAATTGCTAAGCTATCGGGAGTTTCACGTGTTATTGTGAGTCAACCATAAACGATAGACATATGCTGTCAAGGAATATTTTTATATAATTTTAAGGAGAACATTTCCGTCATACATGATTTCTATGTAGCTTTAACCATTAACGCTGCACAAGCGACGAAAGCTTAAAAAATGGAGTAACTTCTCCCGTTTTCCCAATGTTGTGCATATAGATACTTTTTTTAGAGATGTGTCAGATTGTCTTTTTAAAAAAAAAAAAAAAAAACTCTGTTATGTCATTACAAAAAAATAGACGATAGAAAATAAAAATCGCTGCAAATTAAAGTTTATAGTTATTTTTCCCGACCCCAATCATAACATCTGGCGACCGTGACAATGGATAAGGTAAAAGAGTCGAGGAAAATAGCACGTCAGCGGTTTTCAAAATGCGTGAGTAAAGTTGAAAATTTTCTGTCTCAGAAAGATAAAAGCGCATTATTACCCGAGTACGAGAGGCTAGGCAAACTGTTTGACGAGCTTTCAGTCATCCAAAATAAAGTAATAGATATGTGGTTGAACGATGACCATAGGGATGAAAAGCAGTTGGAACAAGATGTAGATGCCGCCGATTGTTACGAAGCTCGTTGGTATGAGATAAAATATAAAGTTAAAGAACTTTTAGATGAAGAGTCGCAATGTTCGAATAAAGGCACTGTCAAAAAGATAGATAACAGTAGCAATGTATCAGAAAGCGGCAATAAGCATCGAAACTTTAGGCTACCCAAATTGCAGCTTCCATCATTCGATGGAGAAATAAAGAATTGGATTGGTTTCTGGTCTCAATTTAAGAAGATTCACTTAGATAGCGACATTGACAATGATGATAAGTTCCACTATCTTCTACAATGTATGGAGCAGGGTTCAATTGCGAGAGAGTTAGTGAAGAGTTTTCCTCCAAATGGAGAAAATTATGAGACCGTCGTGATGCAATTAAAGGAACGATTTGCTAAAGACGAGCTTATTATTGAGCACTATGTTCGTGAACTATTACATTTAGTGTTAGCTCAATCAAAAGGTTCAAAAATGTCAATAAGAGCACTTTACGACAAACTCATGACGCAGATTCTGGCACTAGATTCATTGGGTGTCACTCAAGAAAAGTATGCAGCATTTCTGTTTCCATTAGTGGAGTCGGCATTACCTGAGGACGTATTAAAGGCTTGGAGCAGATCGCATACTCATGTAGGCCAAGAAGGCAATACACTCACTAAGTTGCTTGCTTTTGTCAAATTAGAGGTGGAGTCGGATGAGAAGATACGTATGGCACATTCTGGATTTTCAGAGAAAAAATCGGAAGCTGAGCCGACCGCAACCTGTTTCACTACTACGGATAAGAAAAATGAAAGGAACCAACCACAAAATAAAATAGAAAAAAGCGATAGGAAGTGCTTATGGTGTGACAAAACCTCACACGCTAGCTCCGAATGCCATGTGGCCATAAAGAAAACGTTAGAGGAAAGAAAGGACTTTGTAAAGAACAAAAAAGCTTGTTTTATTTGCTTGACAGTCGGTCATATGTGGAATCGGTGCAAAAGACATCCTAAATGTGTGATCTGTGGTAGAAGGCATTATCCCATTATGTGTGGTGGTCTGGCTAAAGATAAGGAAACAATCACTCAACAGACCACGGACGGCTCTAACCCACAAGAAACTGTGCTAAGCCAGTTGTCTTCTGCGAAGACTGTTTTGTTACAGACTTTGAAGATTAACCTCGTGCACGGTGACAATAAATTGACAGTAAGAGCTTTACTCGACTCCGGTGCACAACGTTCATTTGTAACGAGCGAGATAGTAAAAAAACTGGAACTTAAGCCTATTGATGAAGTAGAGTTGAGTCACACGTTATTCGGAGGAGCAGTCACCAAAAAGAAAAAACACAAACTGTATGACTTGAGCGTAAATAATTTACATAACAGCTTTGTGGTTAACATAAAAGCTCTAGAGCAAGAAGTAATCTGTGGAAGTCTCCCGAAACTGAATAAAAGCGATACGATCGTATCTCTATTAAAGAAGAAGGGTGTTGTGATTACTGATTGTTTAGATGATAATTTTACTATTGGTTTATTAATTGGTTCTGATGTTTTAGGTTGCATTCTGACTGGTCGATCAGTGCGAGTGGACGAAAACCTGTTAGCTATGGAGACACGACTAGGTTGGACTGTGCAGGGTCCAGTGGTTGGCACACCTTGTACGATAGTAAATAATGTAAGTACATTTTATGCAAGTACTTTTGACGTTCAGGATTTTTGGTCATTAGAGACAATGGGCATTAGAGACGATTCTGAAGTAAGAAGTCATAAGAAAGTAGAGTCAGATGTACTGAAATTTTTCAATAGTACGGTGAAAGTCAATGGTAGTGGTAGGTATGAAGTCAGGCTCCCGTGGAAAGATGCATCAAAATGTCTCCAAAGTAATTATGGATTAGCATTAAAGCGGTTAATGTCCACCACATCCAAATTAGAAAGCACAGGTATCATGGAAGACTACGACAATGTATTTAAGGAGTGGTTAGATAGTGGCATCATCGAAATCGTACAAAATGATGACAACAGGATCGGTCACTATTTAGCTCACCACGCAGTGGTTAAGGCGGAGAGCCTAACAACCAAGATTAGACCAGTGTTTGACGCATCTGCGGTGGACAAAAATGGCATTTCCTTAAATATGTGTTTAGAGAAGGGAACAAATTTAATAGAGCTAATACCAAAATTGATAATTAACTTCAGGAAAAATGCTATTGGCATTACCTCTGATATCAAAAAAGCATTTTTACAAATATCATTATGGCCTGAAGATCGTGAATACTTCAAGTTTTTTGTGGTGGAACAATATTGAAGACCAAAATAAAAAGTTGATCACATACAGGCACCAGCGTGTTGTCTTTGGAGTTACAACGAGCCCTTTCATACTGGCAGCTACAATACTGAAACATTTAGAAAAGTACGATTCGGAGTCTGCTGAAATATTGAGGACGTCGTACTATGTAGATAATTGTGTAACTAGTGTAAGTAATCTGGAAGATATGCAACGTTTTATACGTGAATCCAAAATAATCATGCTTGAGGGCAGGTTTGAACTTCGATGCTGGGTGACAGGTCCAATCATCACAGACGAAGAGGTCGTCACCACTTCAGTGTTAGGTCTTAAATGGAACCCAAGAGATGATACACTTTATTGCAAAACTCCTTTACTAACTAAACACAATACGGACAAAAATATCACAAAGCGATTTATGTTATCTGTAGCGCAAAGCATTTTTGACCCAATTGGTTTTCTCTCACCAGTGACTATAGTGCCTAAAGTTATCATACAAAAATGTTGGATACGTAATATTGATTGGGATGAACCTTTACCTGAAGATTTAGTAAAAACTTCAAAAGATTGGTTACAGGAGATTACGCGCATAGAGGCATGTAGAGTTCCACGGCGCATTAGTAAAGCTGATTTACGAGATAGTCATAACACTATTCACGTTTTTTGCGATGCAAGTTTAGCTGCCTATGCGTGTTGTTTGTTTTTACGGTCAGAGTTTCATGATGAGGTCACCGTTCAGTTGTTGACAGCTAAGTCAAGAGTGTGTCCAAGTAAAGCTGTGACGATGCCTAGACTGGAGCTATTAGCCGCTTTACTAGCTGCTAGAGTAGCTGCGGATATAAGACGGGACCTTAACTTAAACTGTCCGGTATTCTACTGGACCGATTCGTCTATAGTACTAGCATGGCTTAACAGAAAAGTAAACTTAAATGTATTTGTGAATAATAGAATTCAGGAGATACTAAATAAATCTGTTTTACGCGAATGGCGCCATGTGCCAGGAGAATGTAACCCTGCGGACTTCCCATCGCGAGGCTGTAATGCAAAAATCCTTCTCGAAAGCAGATGGTGGGAAGGTCCCGAATGGCTGAAAAAAGCGGCATCGGAATGGCCTCATAGTGAAGTGTCAGCAGATGAAAACGAAGTTTTGAAAGAGGTGAAGAAGTCGTGTCTTTGCGTAGTAAACACTCAAGAATTCTCAAAAAACCTACTTTACTTTGGGAAATATTCGAAGATAGTGAGAATGGTTGGCTGGTGTTTAAGGTTCCGAAATAACTGCAGGTTAAGCATGAAGAAAGAACACAGAAAAGCAGGAGATTTATCAGCAGAGGAGTACACAGAAGCTGAAAATCACTTACTCGCTGTTCTTCAAAGAGAATGTTTAGCGGATTTTTCTAAAGGCAATAAGAAATTGCAAACCTTTTTCAACGATAAGGGACTCGTTTGTGTTAAAACTCGTTTAACAATGAGCAATGACAGCGACGGTTTCATGTCGCCTATATTGCTGTCAAGTGATAATATTATTGTTGAGAGAATTGTACAATATTTTCACGTACAATACCTTCATGCGGGATCACAAACGTTAATTAGTAAACTTCGTGAAAGATATTGGATTATAAGCATACGCCGCCTTGCGAAAAAGGTAGTGCGTCAATGTGTCGTTTGTAAACGTTTCAGCAGCAAGAGTTGTACAGTTCCCGCCGCACCGTTGCCGACAGACAGGATACAATGTGGGAGTCCATTTGAGGTAACCGGTATAGACTTGGCTGGGCCACTGTATTTGAAGACAGGAGAAAAGTGCTGGATCGTTTTGTTCACATGCGCAACATATCGTGCAGTCCATTTAGATTTGTGTTCCTCACTGTCTACAGAAGAATTTATGCTAACGTTCCGCCGGTTTGTGGCAAGAAGAGGTTCTGTAAGGATAATATATACAGATAATGGAACGAATTTCCGCGGAGCTAGTTCAATACTGAAGAACATCAAGTGGAATGAAATAGTACAGAAGACCTCAACGCAGGGGATTGAATGGCGCTTTATACCTCCGTCAGCGCCATGGTGGGGAGGATTCTGGGAAAGAATGGTACGGACGGTTAAAGAAATGCTTAGGAGAGTGCTTGGTAAGGCAGCACTGAAGTACAATGAATTATTGACGGTGTTGTGTGAAACCGAAGCGATGGTTAATTCTCGGCCACTAACCTATATAGCAGACACTACAGAAAATTTAGTTCCGTTAACTCCTTCAATGTTTTTACATGTAGGAAAAGAAGGGAAGGATGTTCTAGATATGGGGCATATTGATGGTCAGCTCTTGACTGGACGTTGGCGTTATATTAAAGATTTGTGCGGCAATCTGAAACAGCGTTTTCGCAGCGAATACCTGGCTTTACTCACTGAAAAATCAACAAATAATAATATCAATCAACCAGTTGAAATCGGGGATGTAGTGTTGATAGGGTCGGAAGACACAAAGAGGGTTAAATGGCCATTAGGTATGGTTGTAGAGATGTTGCACGGGGTGGATGGTCATAGGCGTGTAGCACGGGTTAGGACCGCAAAAGGCGAATTAATCAGACCTATACAGCGTCTCTTCCCTTTAGAGGTTCGTCATAAGGATGTACCAGCCACTACACCTGCACAGCAGCTGCCTACTAAAGAGCATGTCACTCGTTCTGGTCGGCTGGTCAAACTGCCCATGAGGTATTTATAATTTTTACTTTTATTATTCCCTAATAGTGTAGTGTATTATTCCGCTTTCTCGCGGGGCCGGAGGATGTTGTGGATATAGATACTTTTTTTAGAGATGTGTCAGATTGTCTTTTTAAAAAAAAAAAAAAAAAACTCTGTTATGTCATTACAAAAAAATAGACGATAGAAAATAAAAATCGCTGCAAATTAAAGTTTATAGTTATTTTTCCCGACCCCAATCATAACACCCAATATTTCCCTTCACTGCTCTGCTCCTTTTGATCGTAGCGTAATGAAAAGTATACTATAACCTGCCCAGGAGTATGAAGAATAATCGTGCCAAATTTCGTTAAAATCCGTCGAGTAGTTTTTGTTTCTATAACGAACATACAGACAGACAGACAGACAGACAGACAGACAGACAGACAAAAATTTTATTGATTGCATTTTTGGCATCAGTAGCAATCCCTTATCACCCCTTGATAGTTATTTTTTTTAAATATTTCATGTACAGAATTGGCCTCTCTACAGATTTATTATAAGTATAGATAAATGTAATTATAATAATAATATAAAATGTAATTTTTTTACAAATGAGAAAGGGGCCGTTTAGCCACTATTTTATTATCTTCATACAATATTCTCGTTTCTACTCGTATATCTATTCATTTTAAACGTGTTTAGGTTTAATCCGACACATACCACTTAGATCCAATAGGGTATTTTACTGTACAAAGAAATTCAAAATCTGTTTAGTCCGTCTGTTAAAGTATTGAAAAATAATGTGCACGTATTTTTTTTATATTCAATGATAATTTACATGATATAAAACGCTTCCAAATTCGGGAGCCCCACTCCCGAATTTGATATGTATGATTTTTAATCAGAAATTGTGTAGCTACTGTCACTCAAAATTATGATTCCTAACGTCTCTAGGTTCTTTGAATACATTTATTTTAAACCTTTCTTTACGTCAAACAATTCATTTGGCTAAGACTAAATCAAATATTTATTTAACTCACAGTTCTGACTGGTAATTTAACCGCCAAATAATGTTCTCAACGTGGGACATTTATACATAACTCATTGTAGAGAGATTTTAAATGGACTTGTTCTAAATAAAGCCAGTTTGTTTGCAATTGGAACACACAATTTCACTGCACGTGGAGTTTCGTTTATGTTCACAAAGTATTAATTTAGTTCCTTTGTATGAAATGTCGCATTAAATGCCATTATCATGTATTTCTGTTGTGTTAATAGTTTGGCTTTAGCAAAGGATTTTATGATGGGATTGGTCTTATCTGTAGTAAACAAAAACAAATTATTATAGAAAGAAAAATGTATATTTAGTATATTGCTTTTTCTATAACGTTTTTGATTCAATAAGCTGGACTTCTTTAACATAAGATTAAGACATATCAAGCTACTAAGTAGTATACTGGCAGTATAGTCATTATTAAGTTGACATAGCTAAGCTAACCCTTCTGGGCGTTAAGTTATGTATTTTGTTGAATTTAATAATGCTATTTTTTAGCATCCGTTAAATTCAGGTCAATTTATGCCGTCATCTGCGTTGGGTAGACAATAATATAAATTTTGCCTCTTATCTTTGAACTAATAAACAATATAAAATAATGATAAAGTAGCTCATTAGCTATGCTTATTTCAGCCAAAGCAAAACGAACATTTGTGTTCGTGCATGGAATTGCTTTTATGCACTTTGAATTAAATTAAATTGTCACTTTCCTCACAATAGGAATATCTTCGTAAGTACGTGCAAATGTTACCTGAAAATCCCTTTAGGGCTATAAGCACTGTAAACACGATTTAGTCATTTGCTTCCCTCTTTTAGAGTGAAAACTTAAAACTCTAAAAGAGGGAAGTAAACCCTCTTTTAGAGTGAAAACTTTGCAAGGTGAAAGACACTGTAATGTCTTCTTTTATATTTTTTTTGTAAGTTGTTACTTTGTCATACAATCTGCAAAGGGTATGTGAATAAGTAAGGATTAGAAGGAGATAAACAATTTTGAATCAATATAGTCATCATTACTTTAAGGGACGTTTTCACAAAAAAAGAAAAAGACAATTAAAAAAAAAAACCTGTCAAGTGCGAATCGGACTAGCCCATTAAGGTAGTTGGTTGTAACTTTGAAAGGTATATTGCGGTTTACGATTTATGACGTATTAAAAAAAAAGCTAATTACTTGATCTCGTTTAAACCAATTTTCGCTGGTAGTTTGCATGGTTATGTACATCATATTCATTTTTTCACTATGGCCCTATCAGAAAACCAGCGCTGCGACAATTTTAAAAATGTCGCAGCACATGCTGAGATAGGAGCCTTTTGGCCTCGCACAGGACTAAATTGTTTTTTATTAGTTTTACCTTTTGTCGTTTTTCTTTTATATATTTTGTTTCCTTTGTTGTTTTTACTCATGTATTTTTTTTATCTGTCCTGTGTTAGTCAATAAATCTCTTTTCTTTCTTTCTTTCTTTTTTTAGTTTTACCTTTCTCTTGTTTTTGAAGTTACAGGGGGGCGGGAGGCACATTTTACTACTCTGGAAGTGTCTCTCACGCAAACTGTTCAGTTTAGAAAAAATAATATTATTTTCCTCAATATCATTTTTAAAGACCTATTCATAGACACGTGTGGGATTAGTGAAAAAAAAATCAATTTTAAGTGTGGGACACCCCCAATTTTTTTATTTTTGTGTGAGAATCCTAATGCGGTTCACATAATACATCTTACTTACCAAGTTTAATTACTTACAAACCTTTTTTTTACTAAAAGTGGCTGTGACATACAGACAGACAGACATGACGAATCTATAAGGGTTCCATTTTTTGCCATTTAGCTACGGAACCTTAAAAAGCAACAAAGAAGTTACAATAGGCCAACGAAATTAGTCGCGTGCATCGAATCAGTGTCGTCCACATGACACATAAATTACGGTGTCCACGGCTTGGACAGCAGGTAAACACTGCAATGGATTCCGGTGTGTAATATGCGTTGTAATTGGCCAGAGCTCTTTGATTGTTGTGATACTGACTGCAAAATGACAGTGGTAATGCCTCACACGTTTCCACTGACTCGTTAAAGCGGCGGATTGAAGACAGGCTTAGTCATGTTTGATCCGTTTGTTTGAAATGTCGAGTTAGTTGTTTTGTACCACTAATGTTTTGTTGTTAATGGTACATCTCTATATGAATTGTTGGTTAAGTTTGATGTTAGACAAAATATAACAGAAAGTGTTTTTTTTTTTATAAATATAAGAGACTTGTTAAAATATTTGCTGCTTTCATGCTATTTCTAATGCAGAAATATGCAGTGTTCACAGAAACATTTCAAATTGGCTATAATCACACAATTTTTGACCCACAGTGTGTTACATCCTTCACATAAATTAGTACAATTCTACTATTCTTTAACTACTGCAATTAATTCAGACTTTTGATAAATATTTTTCACGTTTCTGCATTTTATGAAAACAATTTAAAACTGTACTGCTTCTTTTACATAAAAATATCATCTGCTTTATTTCCTTTATTTCATTCATTCCTTCATTTTCATATTACAATGACTGATTTCTCATGATGAAAAGTTAAAATACATTACGAGCAACATATTTCATCAGAATTTATCTTCTGATTGCATATTACTTTATGGTTCACGCAATTTTTCAATAAAATCGTTTCAGTAAGTACATGATCGGGGGATTACTGCATTGATGTGTGGGGTTACTGGAAATCTGCGGGCGTAGCTACTCTTCATTAAATTCGACTTAAATGTGGTAGGTATAGAACTGGAGGCGTAACTAGTTTAGAGCGCCCTTGTGGTCCAATCTTTATAATAGCTAGATTTTTTTATTAGGTTTAATCTAGATGTAGATGATTAGGTCGCCTCTCTTTGCAGCTATAGAATTGTTTAATAGATACATTTCGACAACTATGATTTTACGTAAAGGCATTCTGGCAATATCTTCCAAAATCGTTGCATGTTTTTATTCAAATAATCCCTGTCCGAACCGCTTTATTTCGTGGTTGCTATATTTGCCGAGCCTCGTGACATGTTTCAAACATTTCTATACATTTGTTATTTCGCTTTATTGTCCCGCGCTTTACGCTTGCAGCGTCAGCCCATTCACTAGTGTTGGACTTTCGGTGGCGGCGCGGTGGCGGAGCGGTGGCGGAGCGGTGGCGGAGCGGTGGCGGCGCGGCGGCGGCGTCGTGTACATGAGCCCTCAAGGTCTAGAACGGGCCGAGAGATGCCGGCGTAAAAAATCACAACGCTTCTTAAACAGGTGACATCAGCAGTGCAGCATCACTAAATGTATCTCAGTATACGTCTCGTATCATGAATATACAATAATATGGTAAGTAAGGAAATAAAAAGGTTACGCAGAGTAGGCTCCCGAGAAAGTTAAAAGGTTTTGTAATAATAAATACGATTTGAAGAAACTTTATGTAAGAGAAGCCGAAGGAAATTTCACGTATACGTTAAAAAAAGGTTAGGGATTTTTTGCAACGTGTAATTTAGATTTTTTTAGAGATATTGGCTCGCATTTGACCACTACGTACATACAACGTCACAAAGGCCGTTACCGCCCTTGAAAGTTATACTTTCAAAGGAGGTAACCAAGTCATGACGCTGTCTATGTCTCGTCTCATGGTCAGCGATGTTGTGGTTGACAGTGAAGCACGCTTGCCCAAGAGAACTAACTTACAACTCACGCAATTTGATTTTGCGTTGCCAGAAACCTATACGCCACCTGCTGATTCTTAGCCTAATTGTTTGATAAGTAGTTAAACTAACTAGTACTTAAATCCTACACATTTTTAACCATTTGTTAAAAATAAGTAAACAATAGTTAGTTTAACTATTGATTTAAAAACTAGCCCTAAGATATTGAAAGGAATATTTTGCTTCATACACCTATTTTTCCTATTTTTCCGTAGAAATTGATAAAGAAAAAAATACATTTGTGTTGCTTTGTACGAGTATGTGACCAAAAACATTCCTTTCATTTCAAACAGTATTTGTTTGGAATTCCGAAAAAAACAACGGTTCAAAATGAAACCATTCGAAAACCAATATAGGTCCCGTTTTAAAAATCAGTCATGTATAAAACCTAATAGTATGTCGGGGTTTTGCCCCTGACCTATTCGTATTCAAGTCCGTCCGATAATAATTCAGGAAATCCGATATTTCGAGAGGTCATGAGTTCACTTGCATGCTTGCCTTAACATTGCTCGACTGTATATATAAGTTCCCAAAACCAATCAAAATCAAGATGTACTTTATTTTTTATTTATTTTTTACACAACCTTCACACAACGCCATCTAGTCCCAAGCTAAGCAGAGCTTGTGTTATGGGTACTAGACAACTGATAAACATACTTATATTTATTTAAAACTTCATGCAATATAGAAGTCCATAAACGTTTTCAATTTTGTAGGCATTCTTTTCTAGTCGACTAAGAACGGTGAGCGATGACCGCCTACACTCAATCTTTACCACTTCTTTTCGTATTTTGATCTAAGGACGCGGTTAGGGGATTATTGTAAGAAACCGCTCATCCGCGTGGTTGGGCGGAGGTGAGAAGGCCAATGTGTGGGCAAAGCACCGCGCGGGTAGGCGGTGGTTTACCTAAGTATCACTGGAGTTTGTTTTCGTACATATGTCATAGAATAAAACACGCGATTTCCAGTACAAGTGAGCGAGATAAGTAATAAAAAAACAATTTTAGTAGAAACAATAGTCATATAAGTTTTCAAGACAAATGTTTGTAGATTATAACATTAATACAATAATGCGCTATATATGGAGCCACATTTTCCTAGCAGTGTTGGGAATGCGGCTTGTTACTGCGAATCCCAGTAGTTGTGTGAGCGCGAGATTAAACCAAAGATATTGTAGTCATAGGAAGGAGACAACGGGATTGACGTAAGTAGCGACGTCGCTCTGCATTTCCGCTAGGGAGGTAACTACATATTTCGTTTATTTTGACGATAAAGTTATTTTTTGCGTCAAAAGTTCGAATTGTTTTAAGAGGCCTCTTACGCCGTCGTCGACTAGCGCCGCCAATCGAAAAAATTTCATAAATAGAATCAAAAATACAAAATGTGGTCTGTAATTACTGTAGAAAAGGCAATAACGTAATTTTATAACACATTGTCAACACTTGAAATACTTATAGCTGTTTAGCTAAATCGTGCATTCAAAACATAAACGGCCGTTTTTGTTACAAATGCACGATTTAGCTGAACAGCTAAATTTCAAGTGTTGACAATATATCTGTGGTCTATAGCTAGTCATCAAAACAGTTATTCTCACTTCCAAATTATTCTGATTTTGTTTATATCGCCTGAGAGTTAATCAAACAGGATTACATTCTGCATATTTAATTTCTTCAGCTTCCCTTCTTAGAATATGAACGCATGTAGACTATTCTAAGATGTTCTCTCAATGTCGAACAAAAGACTTCAATATAAAATCGCACATAAAATATAGATCACTGCGTATAACCGTATATAACCCTTACAGCTCTAAATTAGATCTCGACAATGCCAGACCAAAAAAGCCGCAGCAAGACCTAAGTTATTCTCTGCAAAAGATTTATTGGAATCGAGTTCTGCTTCGGCCATAATATATTCAATATGTGGAATAAGCTTACTCAGAATAGTGGCACACCTCTACTCTATCTTAAGAAGAAATATGTTATCTACCCACCGACTGGTTCGAAAGCTTAGGGGCGGAGAGTTCAAGGTTGTTCTAAAGGAACATTTCAACCACGGGAAGGAGCGATAACGTCCACTTTGTCCTCTCGGCAAGATAAATACTTAGTATTTAGTTCGCAACTTAGAAATGAGAAGCAAACTTTTGAGACAGTTGTATACTTACATATTATGTTTCGGGTTGTCTCAAAATGTTGCTGTCTCGTTTTAAGATAAAACATTTTACTTCACATAAAATAAACAAACATGAATTTTGTCAGCTATTTAAAAATAGAAACAAGGTAGGTACCTGCAACGGATTAATCTAGAGAAATATCCGAGACATTGTTAGCTTTAATATCAACAGAACGATATCGAATTTCAGCACAAAATGTAACGTATCTCAGCGATGTTAGTACAATTGGAACGATACTCGATACTCGTATATCGACTTCGCAGATAATCCCTTTTCTGTGTTCCAAATACCATCCGACTGCAACGGCAAATCCTGAACGTGTTTAGAGCAATTTCATTGACTTTCCACAGAGGAAATAGAGTGGGATATTATGAGTATGATACTTTACAAAACATGGGGAAACAATATACATGCTCAAAGTCGCCCCCACCTCTAAATGTACTGAGTGAGCACTCAGAGGTTAAGTACACAGTTAAATTACTCCCTACTCTATCTTTGAGACATTTTTCCTTGTTACGGGAAGCTGGAGTGAAATATAATTTACGGTTGCTAGTCGGAATTGTCGGTGTTCTTGCTTCGTATATTATTATAGAGCTTGTAAAAGCAGTCACTTGTTATTTAAATTAAAGTGAGTTATTCTAACTTTTATTGTGTCACTTGCCAATTACTTATAGTGGTTACGACTTTACTCTATCTTTTAAAATAACTGTCATCAAAGTATTCAACAAAAACATTTATAGAAAAACTTCAGGTAAAGAACGTCATAAATGTGGAATACTCGCCGCGAAAGGTACAATTTAAAAATAACTTTCTCGCGGAGTTTCCATTTCCAAACATTTGAACGTCGAGCGTTTTGCGACTGGCCGAATATGGCTTCTTCTTTTACTTCTTAGGAATACTTTTAAGAGGTAACTTTTCAAATAAATCAGTAGGCATTGCAGCAAGACTCGCGGCTGCGTACTTACTCTTTGTTATCTGTGAACTGCCGGAGGAACTTTCGGTGACTTATTTAAAATTCCATGTGTTTTAAAAACCTTTTCTGTGTTAAAATTACTATCGTGCCAGCTGTTGCACGTGACTTCTTGACGTGTTTGGAGATTGTTGAATCCAACTGTCGGGTACAGTTTTTATTCGTGTGGCGCTTTAAATAATTAAAGCATTTAAATCGGGTTACGCTGCTAGTAAGTAACAATGGTTTTAATTAGTGTAAGTAGACAAAAATGGTAAATACTGTGCGTTTTATTCAATGTCAATATAGGTACATACACATCAACAGAAGTTTGTGATCACTATCATAAACTGCTTTTTTGGAATGGAAAACCTATTGAACTGTTTTATAATATTCTAAGGTCCACTGGCACCACAAACCACTAAACAGGTTTCGCGCTAAACTGATTTAAAACATCGTTCTGTCTCTGTCAAATTCAAACAATTTGATAGGGATACAGTGATATTCTAAGGCAGTTTAGTGCTAAAGCCGTTTAGTGATGTGTGGTGCAAGTGGGCCTATATCTAAACTAATCAAATAAATAAAAAATCGAAAAAGAAGAACAAATCATAATACCTATAATCTATTGTAACAAAAAAAGATTTCGATTTTTTAAAAGTTTTCGTAACCATTTTTTATGTGTGTATTTTATGATTTTTATAGAATGTTGCGCTGTCAACCACAGTATCATATGAAAAATATTATAAACGATTTTATGAACAAAAATAGCTTTAGCCTATCCGGTTAATTTTATTATACTTAGCTATGTCAATAAATAACAAAATACACTGCGGAGAGATGATAATACTGTACATCCATCAGCTTTAGTCAACCGGGTATTTTCTCTTCAAAGATATTTCCTGAATTATCTGAAAGGCTTTAATATTTCGAAATACTTAAATTAAGTATTGTTTCGATAGCAGTTTTGAATAGAAAATTTGTACTCATAATTAACAACTCCTTATTAATATTACCGTCATGTTTCTTCATAACTTGATATTTTTACCTCTTTCATTTATCAGATCGTTGTACACAATATAGAAGAATAGAAAACCAAATTGTTGGTGTATTCTTCTCAGTAGTTCCAAGTATTTTTGTGTTTAAAATTGATATTAATCCCTTGTGTTATCCGATAATATCCAACTAATTTTTACACCATCTGTTACCTATAGTACCCGAGATACGTACTAAGAGCTGTACAAAAAGATTATCATGTCTGTGAATACATTCAAAGTTTTTTTTTCAGATAGGTCCCAAGTGTGTATTTCCAACTATTCGGCAACAATTGACGGGATCTAAACGAAAGTAAATTCCAATTTCATACAGAAAACCGGCACAGATCCTCAGAGGCTTTTATTGAATAAATTAACTTTTATTAAAATCCTGTTTGTGACCCCGACGGACGCCCCTAGCTTCGGCTTACCAACTTATTTGGAAAATCAGATTACGCTTTGGTAAATAAAAACTGGTACTCCGAACAAAATTATTGATCCGACGAAATTAAAGACGAGGAGACAATTAGGTAAATTACTATGACGTAGGTAAAATGAACTTATAATTAACAAGGAGTGACAAAAGGGTTTTTTGTTTCTAAAGCAGATTAAGTAGTAATTTAGGATGACAAAACCGACACAAATAAAGTCATTATAAATCCTACTAATACTATAAACGTGAAAGTTTGTTTGGATGGATGTTTGTTATTATTTTACACAAAAACTGCTGAACTGATTTGGATGAAATTTGGTACGCAGATAGTTTATAATCTGGATTAACACTTATGATAGTTTTTATTCGATACGTGGGATAATTTTCGAATTGTAGTGGGTGAAACCGCTGGCAACAGCAACTACGGTTATTTATTTAGGTCGAGAAGGCATAGAAGTAATAATTTTATTACATTCGGTAATTACGATATCATTTAGATAGATAAAATATTTGTTTACTGCAATGGAGACACAATAAGAATACATAAAGGAAAGACGAAAAAAAAAGTATTCGTGTGGCATTCGGGGACTGCCGCGGTAAAGCTATTGCATAGCATTTTTTATCAATTTATGCAATTATAATTATTTATTTAATTTATTAAGAAAAAAGAAAAAAAAAAATCATCGCCTACCGCGAATATTTAACGAGAATATCATCCCATCGTTGCTCTATGGGAAGTTACTCTACTAATTAGGCTATGGTCAGCCACGTCAATCAAGTGAAATGTCAAGATCTCTCGCCATCAAACGTCACAATTTGGCGAGGTTATTAGTAAGGAACACCTCTGTTATAAAATTTCAATTATTTTCGCCGCGCCCAAAGCCCGTGATAAAAGCTATGCAATAGCTTAAAAACAACAGATAAAAAAGAAGTGACACTAATATAGACATAATTATGACTTGAGAAATGTGCGGTGTGTTTCTTAGGATTGCACTAAATGGGTATCCAACCCAGCATGTGTCACCTTTTTAACCTGAAAACCAGCGCCATTTTTTTTAGGTACAGCACCATGCTGAATTGGGGACCTTTTGGCCTCGTTTAGGACTAAATTCTTCTTTTTTACTGCTGTTTTTTCGTTGTTCTTTTTTATTGTATGTTTGTTTTATATAATTTTGTTACTTTCTGTTAACTGTTGTTCTTTGTGATTTTAATAAATACTTTTATTTTTTTTGGTGAAATCATGAAATGAGTTCTCCTACCCAGGGCGGGATGGGAGGGACTGCCGGACTTGTAAAGACTAAAATCGAAGGTGATCCTTCAATATCCCTTTACGTTCCGGGGTCATGGTTACTTCAGGTTGATGCCTGGCGCTGATATCCTGCTGGATCTCTGCAGTGATATAAAAAATGAATTGTGCGGTTATTGGGAGCCATGCTTTATTTTTGTTAATCCCAGAGAAATATTTTTTGAAGTGAAAACTTCTTTAGCGGCGTTGAGCACTTTTTCTGTAATGGGTATAAAATCTTAAACTCGCGTCAGGACACGTGACCCTGACCGAAAAAGCGTAGGACGGCGCAGGGCGCTTGCGTGAATGTTCGTGTGACATTCGTTGCTAGGTAACATTGTTTATAAAAGATGTACGTCACATTGGAAAATTATTGAAATAAAAAGTCAACCATTTTTGCGAGTTTTACTAAAATCTGTTCACAAGATATTTCCAACAATTACTATTCAAGTTTTCACTTCTGCCGGCACTCCCAGAGTGCAACCCGTCGTTTTTTTTTAATAATTTTTCTTTGAAAAGTTCGAAACAGTTTTTTTCCTGTTCCAGTTTTCCTTTCTGAGTTCTTTTGTTAATCCGATCGTATAAGACCTCCTTTAATACAACATTCTAGGAAAACGTTGAGTCTGTAATTCGACGAAATTTAGAAAGAGAGTTCATTTGAACTATTTGGATTTCGAATTAAATCTATATTAAAATAGTATGCTAGCCAGTACCATGGAATAATAAAGTAATGTACAATCTGTTATTACAATGCTTTTTACGTGCTACTGCGCTACCATGTTACTCACACTACGTACTACTACTTTGTTTATGTAATGCTAGCGAAGGAAAAAAAGGCTGGTGCTTATGTTTTGCAGGTTCGAAGTAGAGCATTATAAGTATCTGGACATCAGAACGTAGTTATGTTCCGAGAAGAAAACACTCAAATTTTTAGGAAAGTTGGATCACCATATCATTTACAGTTGAACATAAAACTAATTAATAAAATTTCGGTAGTGACAGACACCGTAGTAAAAAAAACGGGCCAAGTTCGAGGCGGACTCGCCCACGAATGGTTCCTTACCATTTATAATTATAAGAATGGCAAAAAATAGTATTTATTGTTGTAGCGGTACATCATTTGTGTAAATACCAGCTGTCTAACTGTCACGGTTCATAAGATACAGCCTGGTGACAAACGGGCAGACAGACATACAGACAGTGGAGTCTTATCAAGTTAAAAGTAATCATACGCCTAAATTTTGCAAACCATACCACAGTCAGTACCGACGTTAAAAACTTCCCCTCTTACAAAAGAGCAACACACTACGATTATGAGTTTCAGCTGCACCGCAATATGGATCCCGTAGTCGCGCAGATAAAATTTAATTGAACATGTGCCAGTTCCCACAGGGTTCCCACTACCCAGATTAGAGGGCTGTGATCGCTTCTCAGCTTCACGGGAAAACCCGACGACTGCTAAATGAATTTTAATGAAGTAGTTAAGTGCGGAACCGATGGAAAACTTACAGGAACTTTAAGTAACGGCTGCTTGAAATTACGGACGATCGCAAAAAAGAGAATATTTTGTTAGTTGGTTTTCATTACGTATATATTTTCGAGAGCAATATTTTTTGATAATTTATGTATGTATAATTTATTTAGTGTTTAAAAACAAATCAAACGAACCCTTAAGCTAACAAGGATCATGTTGACTAGACTTAAATTTGAATCAGTTAGAAGCTATTAATTTAATAGATAGATTTACTCGTAAAAAGACCTTCTGGGAATATTAATAAGACTTCTATTGAAATAATCTGTAATAGGTATAGCTTGATATCGTAGCAGATTATAAGATTAATAGAAGAATTCTACAGATCAAATTGAATCGTCTAACAATGATTAGCAAAGGTTCTATCAGTCAAATCAGGGGTGCTACAATCTAAACACAAATCCCGTAGCTTCGGTTGACGTTCCGGGCTATCCTTATTCTTAATCACTTACAGACATAATATTAGTTACTTATGCGAAATAAACATTGGTGACAACATGATTGGACAGATGTCCCGACTACCAATGTCTTGTCAAAACTTTGAATTCAGAACTAATAGGGAGTAGGGTTCACTCAAAATTTCGGCCTGGACTGTATTTTCGTTGACGGACTAAGAGAGTAGATCCCTAGTTCACTGGGTTAATACATAAGATCTGTCGGAAGACCTGTCCGCAATCTGTACGATCTACATAGTTGGATTATATTTTATTTATGAACACTACTGAAATCGCCAAAAAGTCAACTGAATGGGCATGCTTTGTTTTTATTTAGTTTTTATTTTAGCTGGGTTTGCTTTCGATCCTAGACTAGGTTAGGCGTGACAGAGACAAAACTCGATGATGAAGCGAGTTTACCAGCAGCGTGTCGCGGGTTCGATTCTCGCACGGAACAAATATTTGTATGACCCTGTGCACTCTTTGAAGAGATTAGTTTTATTTTCATTATTTTCTTTTGTTATTATTCCTGCGTACGTTCAACAATATACTGAAGGCTTTTTGAATTAAGGACTATATACACTAAGCCACCGACAAGTCTCTGAATGTTTATGAAAATTACCGACATTGTTGGTGGCTTTGGTGTGTAGAGTCCATTAAAGAAACACGCAACAGTCAGTTGTTAAACGTCCCCGTTCGTCTGTCAGTCGTAACATACGTGTTCATGAAACGACCAACTCTTCAAGAGGACCCCGGTAACTCCCGCCACTTTTACAAAGAAGGCACTCGACAAAGTTTCACTTGACGTGGATTCCGAACGAATGTCGCTGGAGAGTCGTTTGAATAAAGTTAGCCCACTGATTTATGTGAAAACTTTTAGTAGTACCGCGTACCCAGAATATGTGGCCCAGTGTATTGTATGTACTTATCTTTCGGTGTTTATTCTGTAGTTCTGTTATTGCTTAATTCCCAGAGGCAGGGATGTCGGCGTGCCCGCCTGTATTGTAAATAATGTTGCCAACTTACTAACTACGGGATATCCAAACAGGTTTCAGGGAAAAATAAATTGTGTGTTATCCCCAGTATTACGTTGTATTAAAACAGAATTTCTCTGAATAGCAGGCTTTCATAACACAGATTTATCTACAAATATGATACTCCAGCAAAAATCCTCTCAATACCATTCCACAAACTTATATTTTTGTAAATCGATCCTTTCTATCGCCCTTACTTTTTATACGATATCAAAACCTCACGTGTCGTCACACGCACCCCAATAAAGTACAACTTGGATAACGCTACTCACGTTGGATATCCACAAATCGGGATTGGGCCGAGGGTCTTTGCTAAATCGAAATAAACAGGGGCATCATCGAATTCCCATTCCGTCCTTTACATTTGATTTATCTGCTGAGTGGGATCAACTTGAGGCGTAATTTATTGCAGCCAAGGCTGGCCTCTTCCGCCGTTAATTCTGGGGACGGCTAGATAACGCTCTTGACACCTTTGTTTAGGATACACACGGGCTGGTCGAGACGATGGGGAAATCTTTCAATATATGGCGTTAAGGGGATAAATTTTGAAGTAGCTTTAAAGGGTTAGAGCGACAACAGGCGGCAATGTTGCAGACTATAGAAGTATGTTCTTTTCTTTATTATTTATAGCGTTCTTGTCGCTAGGGTTTGTCTATGTGATTGATCGGCTTTGTTGCTAGAGTTTGCGGCTACGGATAAAGGTAAGAAGACCCTTATAGAAGCCAAGTTGCATTAATTCTTCCCGACACTATGTTTCTTTTGTCAGCACAATGGAATGCAGCGGTTACTACACATTCTAAAAAAAAAACAACTCTTTTCGCAGTGTCACGAACTGTTGCTTTGTTACAGAAACCTACAAGAGGATACCATTACCACGCGGGCATGTCGGAGGCTAGTAACAGTACCATATCACAAGGTGTTTTGTGTTAAGTCGCCATTTCTGCAGTTATCATTCTAAAAATTGATTTGCTTTGACAACTCTCAAAATAAGTAAGGCCGACGCAACATCCTAAAGGCTTAATAGACATATGTTTCTAGCTAACATATAATTGAAGCACTCCAGTTGTCATTAAGTTGT
Organism: Agrotis puta; assembly: GCA_943136025.2. Classification (NCBI taxonomy): domain Eukaryota; kingdom Metazoa; phylum Arthropoda; class Insecta; order Lepidoptera; family Noctuidae; genus Agrotis; species Agrotis puta. Next base: position 7,470,843 of record OW964168.2, read on the forward strand.
AATTAGTGGCAAGACCAGCTTCCCTCATATCAGTTATGATAAACACTGCATTACGAAGCCGTGACACATGAACAACTAGAGATGTGCGGACTATACGTTAGACCGATTAATCGATTAATGAGCCAATTGAAAACCGATCACACCGCCAATTGACTGCGACTATGGAAGCGACGAGATGTGTTGTATCTCGTGGACGTGGATTGTTCTGTCCTAAGATACTGAAATTAGGCCTAGAATTATCACAACTTTTTTCTTCTGTGCAATTATATTAAATTATAAAGTTACAGTGAACAGGCTTGTTCTGGATAAGCTCGCTCCATCGACGATCTTGTCTTAGTCACTCCTGACCCAGACTAAAGTCAAGAGCAAACATATTGAACATAAAAAAAATGTAAATTATACCTCTTAAATGAGAGTATTGTAAATTTGCAAAATTTGCAATTGCAAGTAAACAGACATGTTTACTTGTTACGCTTTCATACTTAAACCACTGAAAATACAGTCACACGCTTAGACCGATAAAATTACATTTAGAAAAAATACAATAATGTAAAAGAATAAGCCTATAACCATTAACCGAGCATACCTACATTCATACTAAAGGTTTCTTGACGGTCGCGGGACTAAAGAATACCGTGACCCAGGAACGTAAAGGGCTATTGAAGGACACCGTGGAATTTAGTCAATACAAGTCTGACAGTCCCTCCTGCCCTGCCCTTGGTGGGAGGACTCATTTGATGATTTTACTATGCTCCAAAAAAATACAAGAAACAGAATACAATTTTTACCGTTCTAGAATCCAATCCTCGTCATTACGCTCAGCAATCGCGATTTCGACAAAATGTGAAATTTTAGTAGGCGAATAAAATCTTGAAGATTATAAAATGGCCAGATACTGTATTCAAAACAAAATGTAACGTTTTTTGTGAAGCCTTTTTTTAGTTTGTGAGTGACCATGCACACATTTAAATGTGTTTTCCTTGGACATGTTCACTTTTACGTAAGAATCGAACAAATAGAATATTTTTTCTTCCTTTTTTTGGCTTAAATTCTCAGTATACTAGGAATTTGAACATTCAATAATTTAAGTATGTAAGATATAAAATAAAATGGATCGGATCACGTAACTTGACATTTTCAGAAAAACAAAAGGTGATGAAAGAGTTTCAAATTCCTTTGGCAACTTGATCACAAAAAAATAAAATGCTCTTGTAGTCTTTCCTAACAGACCACTCATATTATTCAAAAGGTTGCGCCCACGCTTGTTTCTTTACGTAGCACAGCTACGCCAGTTGCTACGGCGTAGCAAGTCATGCTACGATTACGTGCTACGGCGTAGCAAGTCATGCTACGATTACGTGCTACGGCGTAGCAAGTCATGCTACGATTACGTGGTGGTCTCAGCCCTACGGAACATTGTAGCAAGCTTTCATTGGAGTTATAACATCTACGTTTACAACTATTGACCCACCAACAGAACCGCAGCTGACTTCTACGAAGTTTTTGTAGTTTAGTAAATATTGCCTGAGAGGAAATCACTGATGAAATTTTGACGTGGCCCTCAAACAAATTACTACTTCAAAAGTGCCTCCGGGGTCGCGGGACCGTCTTATCAGGTAGTCGTGACCCTGGAACTTAAATTATTTTTTCCGTACTAGTCTGTCAGTCCTTTTCCTTTAAAAAAACCTTAATGCCTTTGTCAAACAGACAGGCGAAAGCGAAGCGTTTCCGAAGCGATACCGAACCGAAGCGAGACGTCAGTCCGATAATTCTGTCACGCTATCGGATCGCTTTTGCTTTTCTATGGGACTGGATTCAAACAATTCCATACATTACAAATAAAAACGTCACGCTTCGCATTCGTCACGCCTGTCTGTTTGACAAAGGCTTAAAAGTGCCGTTTTGCAGCTATTTTGATCTTCATATGCTTTATCTCGTAACATAATGGAGTGAGTGCGCGTCCCATTCAAAACAAAAACTTTATAGTACTGTTTTGAACGAGATTTTCAAGCTTTTATTGGATGATTTTAATAAATAAATAATAAATAAATAATAAATGTTTATTTTTCCAATAAATACAGATACAAGGAACAACATAAAGTTATGAAAATTAGTTACACTGACATATTTTAGAATACAAAGATAATAGTATTTATGTTACAAGATCTGTTAATCAATAGGTAAACCCTGCCTCCCAAACTAGGGTGACCTGTATCTTAGGAGACAGTGTTCGGCCACAGTATTTATACAAACATGATTTATACAATCCGATAAAAAGTGAGTAGTGATGTCGATCTAACTACTAAACTACTATAATGTTTCCGTATCTAACTAAGTAAAAGGGGTTTAATGAGTGCAGTGGGTAGATGTGTGTGTATATGTTTACTTGTGTGTCGTGTGTGCGTGTGTGTGTGTCGTGTGTGTGTGTGTATTTATGGGTAAGTATGGTATGTATGTATTATTGAGAAATTTAGTGTACTCGTATAATTACTAGTATAAGCATGAGAATTTCAGGAAAAAAAAACAACGCATATATGTTTATGATAGTATAGATGTCCACAGATGACCAATAACATTAAAAGAAGAATCTAAACACTCAAAGAAATTCCTCAACCGCTCAAATCCATAAAACTTCCCAACTATCAGTATCATACGTTAACCAGTTCGGATCCGCGGATAAGCGTTATTCGGATGTGATCCGCGAATCGCGATCCAATACTAAAAGGACAATAAATACGGATCATGCGCGTCATTTGATACCTATTGCGAATAAACTAGAGATCGTAGTTGATCTTGATGAGGCAGAAGTGTGTTAGAGTTTGGTTTTTTTTTTATGATGGTAGTTAACCGCAGTGGTCGACGCCCACGGTGACGGACGTCGGCAGACGATCAACGGCCACCGTAGACGCGGGGCAAGCGGGAGGCAAGTAATGGGCGACTTGCTGGCCGACCATGGACCATGCCCGGGGAAATGGCGCGTTGTGTTCCAAGCGCGCCTCAAGGAGTGTCAGCAAAGTGACGGGGCCCCCTGTAGAGGGCCAAAGCCTGCCGGGGTTGCTCACGAATTACCGTGACCCCGATACGTAAAGGGCTATTGAAGGACACCGTGGATTTTAGTCAGTACGAGTCTGACAGTCCCCCCCGCTCTGCCCTGGGTGGTAGGACTCATAAGATGATTTATGTCACGGTGGGAAATACAAAATCAGTCCAATTTGACGGCACGGTTGGTGTAGTGGCTGACCAATTGGACTGCTGCGCATCGTTTCACAGTTTCGATTCCTGCACGAAACAAATATTTGTATGACCTACAAATAGTTGTTTCGGGTCTGATTGTTTGTGTACGTGAGTTTCTATGTTTGTAAACACACCCACGACCCGGGAGTAATTCCTGGGGTGGGGCAACATTTTTTTTAAAACAAAAAAAAAATTGGAAATGATGGTAAATATTTTAACATCATGTGAGTGAAACTATAGACTTCTAAAGGCAAGAAATGCTCCTTTTTTTTGGTGGTTAAATCATCAAATTTGTTCTCCTGTCCTGGTCAAGTAAAGGGGCTAAAAAGGGACTAAAATCGGGTGTTTCTACAATTGCCATTTTTAATACATCAGAACGTACCAGAATGTGATCCATTTTGACTTTTTATACTTAGCTCATTTTCACATTTTTGTTTTTGATCGATTTACTTTTTTGAACTTAAAGCTCCAAATTCAAATACTCATTGGTATTTGAAGTACATGATTGTATTCTATCACTACTTAATACTAAAATTCCTTCAGCAATTCAATTATTTTCAAGAACAAAAGTAACATTCTGTCGCGTAACACGGGATCATAAAATTGAAATTGCTCGTAAAATCAGTGTCCTCAAGTACAGTTTAACGACTACTTTTCACTTCAGAAGCACAACTCTTTAGGTGTGATTTTTTTTAAGATTCTGTTTTGTACCGATGTTCTTTATATCTATACAATGTAGTTTACTAATTTTATCACGAAATTCTACAATGACCCTTTTCAAATAATGGTCTCTGTGTTGTTATATTTTTTATCTAAAAATCACTTATTTTGACTCCAAAGAATAAATATAAACATTGCACACGCTTAATAACATTGATTTTGGATAAGACTGAGCGAATGTCTACTGCATTGTATGTTGCGGGTTCGATTATTACTCGTAACAAATATTTGTATGATATAGAGGAACGGGGTATAAGACGGGGACGCGGGTATTATGGGAAATCACACACGTAAGGTAAACTTAACACAATAGTAATGTAACGCAAGCGCCAACAGGACGCCATTTGTTGATGGCCGCTTGCAAATGATTGACCTACTGATGGCGCTTGCGCTACGTTAGTGTTGTGTTATGTATTGCCTAAAGAGTGTACGTCCCCATTATTACTCGCGGCCCCGTCTTATACAGTGTTCCCCTAGGTACAGATGCCAGCAGATTACGTTATTTTATTCTGTCAAATAGCTTTAATCGATTTTAAGCATTATCACAACAGCTGAAGGTTCATGTTTAGTTGGGATTTTTTTTCAAATTAAAGGTGATGTGCTGGCGTCGATTTCTGTATTCGAGTTAAAATGTTTGTAAACGCACCCACGATACAAGAAAAGTAACTGGTCTGGAGAAATATGGAAAAGAAACCTCATTCCTCTACTCTGCAAAAAGAAAGTTTACTAAGTGTACCAATTTTTGCGCCAGTTATATTGTACGTACTATGTAATATGAGGTGAGTCCTTTAATATTTAATTCGATCTAGTAGTATTACCGTATTCATGTTCAACAGAAGCACTTTCAAATGCTAGATCAAAGAGGCAGTAGGTGTATTCGGTTATAGTATGGCATCAAAGTTCCTACCCCACAATATCTTACACCAACTTGACTCCAAACCTTAAGACAGCCTGTTCAAGAGCGGAGCGAGGTTACGGAGCGGAGAAACGGAGAAATGTTAACCAATAGGATTGCACCAATGAAGAGGAGCGGAGATTTAGTGCAATCCTATAGGCTAATATTTCTCAGTTTCGCCGCTCCGCAGCCTCGCTCAGCTCCTGTGGGCAGGCAGCTTTATATGCCAGTTTTGGATCAGATCAGACCGGCCGAATGGATTATGATGATAGGTTAAGTAGAATAAAACAAAAGACACTGGTACAACGATCTTGTGAGGTAGTTTTCGAATAAAACGCAGGCAAAGTCGCTTGAAATAGCTAGTCCAAAATAAAGCCTTCTTAAAACTCCCCTACAAGATCTATTCACTAAAATCTTAATACTATTCAATACAATAAAGTTGAAGGTAATTGTCTAAAGAGAGCCACAATAGCAAAATTATTCGGTTTCTCTTATACTGAGATGTTAAATAAAGGAGTAAGTTTGAGGGACAATTTACGACGAAGCGGGGTACTATCGCCGCTTAATTCCGTGCCGGGAGGCCAGATAACAGTCTTGTAGCGTCGTACTCGATTTATTACTTTAATCAAACGTTCTATGTATGCTGACAAAAACTACGCACTTAATGCCTTATTTAGGGCGAGATTGAACATTGGCCGATACGTGAGTGTATGTGTGTGTGGTGTGTGTGTCTTTTTTTCGCTGTTGAGGTTTTTAGGGTTACTTCAAAGTGGTGTCCATTGGGAAACGAAATTGCAAAGCAATTTTTTTTCTATGTTAAAATTTGATCTGGGTGTCACCACTGCGAGGATCGCCCGTAGGACACGGTGGAGCTTACGGTGCAGGACTGCCCCGTTTGGGCAGAGCACCGCCCGGTCCTCACGACGGCGATAGGTGGAGATTTCTCGCGCCCGGCATTGGTCGAGGCCATGCTGCTGGGTGAGACGGAGTGGGAAGCGGTTGCCTCCTTCTGTGATGCAGTTATGCTAGCGAAGAGGGAGGGAGGGAGAGGACAGCATCCTCCCTCCAACCCAGCCGCAGTGGTAGGCGCCCACGGCGACGGGGGTCGGCAGACGATCTCCGGCCACCATAGGTGCGGGCATGCGGGTGGCGAGTAATGGGCGACGACTCGCTGTCCGACCATGGACTATGCCCGGGTCGACGGCGCGTTGTGTTCCACGCGCGCCTGAAGAACTGTCAGCGTTGTGACGGGGCCCCCCTCTAGAGGGCCAAAGCCTGCTGGAGTCGCGGGACTCACGAATTATCGTGACCCCGGAACGTAAAGGGCTATTGAAGGACACTGTGTATTTTAGCCAGTACGAGTCTGAGATTCTCTCCCGCTCTGCCTTGGATGGGAGGACACATTTGATGATTTTACCACGTTAAAAAAAATGTTGAAATTTGGGAAACATTTTAAAATATGTGGCTGGAGAATTCATGTTTGAAACTCAATAATGTTTGTAATAAAATTTGATAAACAAATTCTATTCCATTTGTATTTCGTTTTTTTTTATAAATAATTCTATAAGATCGAAAATTTGTCTGACACAGTTTTGTTGAATGGAAAAATCAAATAATAGAATATTTATTGTGAATACATACAATAGTTGAGAAGTAGTACCCAACTACGACAAAAAACCGACTAAAAACTAGAAATAAACTGCGGCGTAAACTAGACATGATTTTATTTAACTATGAGGTAAAAACTGTACATAAGTACAAATGACAATTTTCAACCGTTTTACTCTCTCTGCCAAATCGAAACATTTCTAAAACATTGTTATAAAGATCCTTAAGCCCTAACAATGCGTTCCATACAGATATCAAAACCTAGTTCTGTTTCATCTCTCCTTTAGTAACTTGCTAATTAACAATTAGAGGGTCCTTTACAGTAGTCAAATTGAATCGTTATTAGCGACCAGATTAACAGGAGCGATATTGTAGATATTATCGTTTATCGATAGATACACGTGGGACCTTTGTGTGGACTTCAATTAGAGCTTGTGATTATTGCTTTATTGGGCTTAATGGTTAAACTGAGATTGCTGTGTCGATGTCACGTTGTTATGTGTTTGGTTAATGCGAATAAAAACAGGCCTACCTAAAAATTTCGTCTGAATAAATATTGAAAGGTTAAAATGTTATGAAAAATATCTAGTTTTAATTCCGCGACCAAAATCGAGACTAGGATGCAGGATGCAGTCCCACCGTCCCGCTCTCATGGATATGCACATGCAACCGCTCGGTTCGGTTGTCGAGTCAACATCTCCTGAGAACAAGTTATTATGTCTTGTGATTGGGAATGTAAGTAGTTTCATTTTAATTTTTTTTTCAAAGTTCCTTTCATGGTGCTCGTGAAGGAGGAGGCGGGACGCGTGCGGGAGAGGACAGCGTTCTTCCTCAACCCCAATCGCAGTGGTAGACGCCCACGGCGACGAACCTCGGCATCTTCGGCCAATGTAGGTGCGGGCATGCGGGCAGCGAGTAATGGACAACTCGCTGTCCGACCATGGACCATGCCCGGGTCGACGGTGCGTGTCAGCAAAATGACGGGGCTCCCCTCTAGAGGGCCAAAGCCTACTGGGGTCGCGGAACTTACGAATTACCGTGACCCCGGAACGTAAAGGGCTATTTAAGGACATCGTGGATTTTAGTCATTACGAGACTGACAGTCCCTCCCGCTCTGCCCTGGGTGAGAAATAAAAAAAAAATCAAAAATCAAAAGTTTTTATTTCACATAGGCCCATGAGGGCACTTATAAAACGTCGACAGTAGGTGCTCGGTTCGGGTTGGTCGATTCCATGGAGAAGAACCGGCAAGAAACTCCATGGTTACTCTTTTAAAATATGGTATGGTTTAACAATCAGATTGTTACAATTTTTGGATACTTAGAAATGTGAGAAAAATGTAGGCCTGGTAACAAGGGGAAGTCCTTTTTAAAATTAGTGCTACAAAAATATATATATATATATATATATATACACACGACTTACAATGTTCTCACATTCACAAACAAAAAGTAAGAAAGAACCTATACAAAAAAAAAAAAAAGAAAGCGAGGACTCATTTCATGATTTAAACACGTAAAAAAAAATCTCTAGTAAGACAAAACATTAAATTAGACGCCAATAAATTAGTGGATTACCAAACTTGTCAATATCAATGAAAAAAACTAAAAAAACTATTTCTATCTCTAGTGATAGAAACACTATTTCTATCTCTAGTCAGACAAAGCCAGAGATTGATTTAATATTGGGTACGGCCGTTAGTGAATGCAACGTCATCGGATAAACCTGTACGCTAAATCAGTCCCCATCTTTCTACTGCCACTGATAATTAAACAACGAACTGACGTTGGCTGCTGAGTGCTGATTCGTCAATACCGTTTTATACGCTTTGACTAATAAATTGGAGCGCTGCTAGGCCAATTCGTTTGTTCTCACTAGTTCTACTGAACAGTTCTACGGTAGAACTAATGGGAATTTTTATTTTTAAACTGCTTCGGTTTCAACAGTATGGGCTGAATCAATGCCTTTTGGAATTAAGTAACGGTGATTTAAGATGTTTTAATGATTGGGAAGGGCACGGGATGAGCTCTGTACAACGCTTTGTACGCAAACAAAGCGTTTAAAAATACGTTCATCGTGCGCACAGCTAAGTAGCGGAGTATCCTGTCAGAGTCTGTACTACAATCTTGGGATCTTTAAGTCAAGAGTGAATAGGTTACTTCTAGGCAAGCGAGGCCAGATAGTGGTCAAACGCGAGACGAAAAAAAATATTATCCGTACATCTTTAACTTAAGTGATATCTTTATCGCTGAAATTATATCACTTTGTCTAGGCCCTCATATTTTGTGGGAGCGGTTATATTTGACAGAAAATAAAGATTGCCTTTTAAACTAAATCGCGGTGTTACCCATCTAGTCGTATAATATAATGATAATTCGTACAAAATGCATGAAAATTAATCTTTTTGGGACGCGTAACGATTTTTTTTGGGTAGTGAAATCATAAAATGAGTCCAGGGTAAACGTGCCGGGGTCGCGGGATTGTCTCATCAGATAATCGTGACCTTGGAACGGAAAAGACTATTGAAGGATCACCGTGAATTTTAGTCAGTACAAGTCTAACAGTCCCTCGCCGTGGGTAGGAGGACTCTCTTTGATGATTTTACCAACATAAAAAAGGTGTGGTAGCGTGTTTTGGCAATACCGAGACCCGATCATTGAATCCGAGAAACGAGTATCGGGTTGTGGGTCGTTTTTAACTTCATGGTTCAGACAAAACGGGTGCGTTCTGTTCAAAGTTAACCAAGATAGCTTTGCCTTTCCTATTTTCAACTTTAGTATACCTGAAACTCCTGTACTGCATCACAATTGCATTAGATCTACATTACATTTGGGCGCCAACCCTCGCTGCGGTCAAACGCGGCCGTAGTAGCGATTAGACTTACAAACGGCACACGTAATCGAATAGCGAATATATAATGTCAGCGGGTACATTTGACCTGTAGTGTTCAATTTGGTCAGTGAGCATTATTGGGAATACATCATTTAGTTAAATAAAGCGAGGCCGAATGATTCCGTTGAATATTTTAGAGTTTTCGGATGTAAATATGAAAAAGCTTTGGACAGGCTGTTATATAACATGCACATTGCACGGTTTCCATAACTGACACGACACGACAATGGTCAAATAGGCAAGTTTGCTACTCTACGATCATCACTTCTTTTGAAATCATGTGATTCAAAGAACTACCTGTGTATTTGTTTGTGACATCACATTTTTAGGTCTAATGTATAAACATAATTTGATGGCACGCTTGGCGCAGTGGCTGAGCGATTGGACTGCTACGCTACGTGTCGCGGGTTCGACTACCGCACGGAGCAAATATTTGTATGATCTACAAGTAGTTGTTCCTGGTCTGGGCGTTTGTGTATGTGAGTTTATATGTTTGTAAACGCGCCCACGATACTGGAGAAATTTTTGTGTGGGGCAATGTTAAAAATAAATTTTAAAAAAAGTCCATCATATTCATTGTGGAAAGAGCGCCGTGTTCATCTACAAAATCTTACGTGATTGGCAGAATGTATATATATATATATAGCTGTGCACCGATCAAGACTGCCAATTTAAATGTAAATTATGCTTTACTAGCTGACCCGTTAAACTTCGTTCGTACTGCCTTAGAATCAATAATTAAAAAATCTGAACGATATTACAGAATATTTTGGTTTCTGAATGACGGGACGAACATCAAATATTTGTCATGGAGGAATACTTTCTAAAGGAAAACGAAATTGTTGCTTTTACTATTATCCTAAAATTTTATCATATTTACTCGCTTTTTAAACCTTCCCTAGACTTTCAAAAATAATTCAATACCATAATTAGCCAAATTGGTGCAGCCGTTCTCGAATTTCAGCGAAACTAACGAACAGGAATTGATTTATATATTTACTCGTATAGTTTGTGAATACCAATTCCGACAGACCGCAAAATTTGAGAGACACGTTAATGTCATTAATGTTCTGGCTTCATAATAAAAACAAACGGTAAATAAACAGCCACAGTATATTAACTCCTGCAAGGAAAGTTTTGCATCATTAGTGTGGATTCAAGCGGGGCTACTGTTTGGCTCACTGGCTTTTCAGCCGTGTTTTCACTGAATGTCGGTCTTACATTTAAAATAGTATGCAGATGACGTACTTACTGGATGTCGAATGCAAAATAGGTGTACAGACGATGAATAAATATGTTCAGCACCTTATTGTTGTTTTTTTTTACGTTCACTTGTTTTAAACGTGCAATAATTTTCAACAATGTCACTTCATTTTGAATGTAAGTCTGTTTGTGAAGAGATGATTTGCGATATTTTAGAAAAGAATATGTAGGAAAATTGCTTGAAGATCCGCGACTATACGTAGTATACGTGTAAACGCTATGTGCGAAAGTTATATATATTTATGCGCAACTAGCTTCCGCCCGCGACTCCGTCCGCGCGGATGTCGGTCTTCGCGTGGATGGTTTATTTCTCCATTTTGAGTAACTCTGACAATGATATCTTATAAATATTACGGCGCTGAATCCACTGCGGGTAATTCAACGTGTGTTCGCCGTTCTACAGAACAACGTCTATGAATAAAACTGAGATTAAAAATATTTAAATAAGATTTTTTTCTACGTATTTTTCCAGGATAAAAAGTATCCCATTTTATGCCCAGGATAATAAGGTATAACTATACCAAGTTTCATCGAAATCGAACCGTTAGTTTTCACGTGATGCCTGCATATACAGACAGACAGACAGACAGACCGACAGACAGACAAAATTTTTTTTAATCACATATTTGGGTTTGGTATCGATCCAGCAACACCCCCCACTATTTATTTTTTCAATATTTTCAATGTACAGAATTGACCCTTCTACAGATTTATTATATGTATAGATAACGCCTGTGTCGAGTCTTCGCAAAGATATTTTGAGGAAAGAAAAATTCTGCTGCGAGTGGAGTTGAGACATTTCCAATAGATGGCGCAACGTGTAAAGCGTTCAAAAAAAGGGATTCAAAAATTCAGCAGCAGAAATTGGTGGTTGCGATGGTCTAATTGGTAATGTGTCTGGAGTACCTATCCAGAAGTCTTCGCTCGCAGCAGAATTATTCTTGTCTCAAAATATGCTATGTGCAAAGTCGCTGGTCGACTAGATAGTCGTAGTATACGCTCGCAGTGTAAATTAGATGCGTTGCACAAGTGCAAGGTTATGAATTATTTTTTCACACACTTTTATAAATCAGCCTATAATGTCACTTGCTGTGGAACCTTAATGGAGTAAGCCATAGATCAACACGAGGGCCCACTTTGGGTCGATGAAGTTAGAATCCTACCAAATTAATATTATTTTATTATAATGATATAATTTATATATTGTTTTTTAATTTTTTTTTTTCTCTTCATCTCAATGGTTTTTCAATGTTGAGTAAATACCAAAAATTAAATTTACCAGGCTTGTTCCAGTGAGTGAAAGAGACAGAGCTATAAAAGTCTTCTAGAGGCACCTCGATCACTCACTGGAACAAGCCTGGTTTTAAGAAGTCATAATACGACTCCTGATCATTAAAAGCCACGTGACCAAAACAGTCCCAAAAGAGACCAACTGATTCCCAACCAAAAATAACCGATAAACGCTCACAGGTAGCAAATACAAATTGCACTTGTCAGTTACAAGTAGGCCATTCCCTGCTTTTTCATTGCGAACTAAATTAAATAGAGATAGTTAATCGAGTGTCAATCGCGGTGATCGATGTCTGGCTCGATACATTTGCATCGGGCCAATAGAGTACGTCGATTAAAAGCGTCAAACTGTTGTTTGGGAAATGTATTTTTGTACTATGAACGATGAATTTGCGCATTTTACTGTTTGAAAGCTTGCAATACGAAATCACTAAACGTTGCAAAAGGCGAAATAAAGAAATTGAAATCAAACAGAATACCTTTTTATCCTGGTAAATTGTTCCCGTGGAATATTTTTCAGGTTACACGCTTAATTTCCTGGTAATAGGAATTTCAATGGTTAATTTTTTTTTTCGTGGTAAAATCAACAAATGTGTCCTCCTAGAGGGCCAAAGCCTACCGGGTTCACGGTAAATCATAAGTCCCGCGACCCCGACCGGCTTTGGCCCTCTAGAGCAAAAATGACTAGGCCCCCCGTCATTTTTGTTGACACTCTTTGAAACGTGCGTGGAACACAACGCGCCGTCGACCCGGGCATGGTCCATAGTCGGGCGGAGAGTTGCCCATTACTCGGTGCCCGCGGTTAATTTTTTATTTAGTAATAAGTTCGCGTTTGACCACTATCTAGCCTGATAGTAAGCGAAGATGTGGTCTACGGGGAGCAGTCGGAACGCGTGAGGGATAGGACATTATCCTCTACCTCACGGTCCAGCCACCACAGAAGACGCTGATTCCTTAAGTATATCATTAATTCCCAGAATTTGATCCTTTTTAGCGACATTACCGAATGGAAATTTTTCCAATATCAGCGCGTTCGATTCCTGGCCAGGATTATTGATTTTTCTAAAATCCAATGATGCAGTTTTATTTCTCGTCAAAATCGTTCTCGAGACTCCTTTCAAATTTTTTTTATATTCCTCATACTTTCAGATTTAATCATCCACGCCCTGTTGAAAAATTCACCCTGTACATTCGACAAATATTTTTGTACATACATCATCAGATTCCATAAAATACCGTTATGAAATCAGATACCTATAAAACCAACAAAATTCAACAACATAATATTCAACAGAATTTCACGATTCACCGTTTCAATAGAAACGGTAGCAAAATAATTGAAGGTATATTTAAAGTTTAGTTGAAAAAGTTCCATTTGAATGGTGCACAACATCAGTTCATTAGGGCGCATTCACGACGCGTCAGCGGCTCTAACTGACGTAGAGCGACTCCGCAATTCGCTTTACATCTGACCTAAATTCTATCTATAGATGATAATTATGTATGTAATGGAGCTTAACTTTTTGCGTACAAAAAAGTTTGTGATTGATTTTTTATTGTTCTTTTTTTGGTGGGTTTGAAAGCGTATGTGGGTTGTTGAAAAACATAGGGAGAATTGGACGGGAATACGGAACAATATACCCTATAGTTTATTTTTTCGACACAGGAACCTCCCGAAACTTCCGTGTCCGGTGAGGACTTGCGTCATGCGGAAGGTAAGGACGCCGTGACGCCTATCCAGCCACTCCTCAAAGAGGGGTCTTACCGCCGCGAAGAGAGCAACCCTTGGTTTTTTATTGTGTGATTATCAATTTCTATTTAACTTTCGTGTCTGCGTGATCAGAAGTAAATTTAACAGTACAAAAATATTCTTATGTTACTACTTCTTGTAATATGGAATTTGTTAGTATTTCACCCCTTAAATTTAACGTATTAACATTAAAGTAGTTTTGTAACTGGATTTACATTTTTTTTCATGGTATATTATGAAATGAGTCGTCCCACTCAGGGCACAGCGGGGGAAACTGCCAGAGTCGTACTGACTTAAATCCTCGGTGTCCTACAAAGGCCCTTTACGTTTCAGGGTCACGGTAATTCGAAGTGGAGGGAGAATGCTGTCCTCTCCCTGACGTGGCTTGCGTCCTTCTTCGCGAGCCTGACTGCTTCGCAGAAGGAAGCGACCGCTTCCCAATTCGTCTCGTCCTGCAGCATGGCCTCGACCAATGCCGGACGCGAGAGGTCTCCGCATATCGCCATCGTGAGGACACAGCAGTGCTCTGCCCAAGCGGGGCAGTCCTACACCGTATGCTCCACTGTGTCCTCCGGGCGATCCTCACAGTGGTGACACCCATGCGTTGCTACCCTCCCTATCCGACACAGGTATCTCCCGAAATTTCCGTGTCCGGTGAGGACCTGTGTCATGCAGTAGGACGCCGTGACGACTATCTAGCCACTCCTCAAAGAGAGGTCTTACCGCCGCGAATGCAGCGTGCCCGAACTGGATTTACACTTATGCCTTTGTCAAACAGACAGGCGAAAGCGAAGCGTTTCCGAAGCGATACCGAACCGAAGCGAGACGTCAGTCCGATAGTTCTGTCACGCTATCGGATCGCTTTCGGTTTTCTATGTGAATGGATTCAAACAATTCCATACATTACAAATAAAATCGTCACGCTTCGCATTCGCAACGCCTATCTGTTTGTCAAAGGCTTTAGGGATATTTTTCATCTCGTAGTACGAATTCAACCAATTGAGCATTAGAACAATAACCGATCTCAACGTGGACGAAGCTACGTGCATAAGCAAGTTAAGTAGACAGCTAAGTTTTACTCCCGTAAAAACACTCGAGATCTCAAGGATAAAAAAGCACAGTGTTAGTTTATCCTGTATTTAAATAGAGTCGTTTAATGGGCGAGCTTCTCAAAAAGACTTCAAAGGGAAGTACGTGGAACGCACTTTTGCTTTCTTCATTTATTCATAGGGCTCCGGGGCGGAGGGTACTCAGTGGTGATGCTTCAAAGCCGCAGATAAACATAGATTACTATACATGTAGATATAATCACAGCAGCACTTTTACTGGGAAAAGTATTTGATCAAACCCTGGATTGTTTTAAAAGCTGAAACTGATTAAAAAAAAACAATGTCTGATTCGTTCGTTTCAAAATCAAAAACTTTCAGCAATTTAGACATCCAAACTTATATTTTATAGATGAAGATATTGTTTGTTCGGTTTAACGCTTTAAACTCAGGAACTACTTACTAGTTGGAATTGAAAAAAAAAAAATTGTATTGGATAGTCTATTTATTGAGGAAGCTTATGGGCTACATCACGCAACGGCAAAAAGGAGCCGAGCGGAGTTGAAATCATGAAGAACAGCTAAGTAACTTAATAATGCGTCTATACGTCATAAGATCTAGGAGGTGTTAGCCATATTGCTTAAAGCCTTTGTCAAACAGACAGGCGTGACGAATGCGAAGCGAGGCGTTTTTATTTGTAATGTATGGAATTGTTTGAATCCAGTCACATACATAAGCGAAAGCGATCCGATAGCGTGAATTAACTATCGGACTGACGTCTCGTATCGGTTCGTTATCGCTTCGGACTCGCCTGTGTGTTTGACAAATGCATAAGACTTAGACCGCACTTTGCTATACAATCACAGCACATCTAAGAAGTGGAATTCTCTGCTGAATCTGTGTTTCTTGATAGCTACAACCTTGGGGTCTCTTTAAGTCAAGAGTGATGTTACTTCTAGGAAAGAGTGGTCACCGTCGACCACATCATTGATGACTATCAGGTGAGATGGTGGTCAAACGTGAGCCGGCTGAGAATATGTTACTTCGTTGGCTGTTGATTGCAAGTATGACTTACGGACCACGTGATCCTTTCCACTTCACCCGCCAAGACTCATTTGATGATTTATTACACCTCCAAAAATGTGTTGATAACTTGCTATGTGTGTATCTACGTACACATGCTCGTGTATATCGTAGGGCAATGCACCATCGTTATATGGTGGACATCCCTTCGGTACATACAAAGTATTTTGCCAATATGTACTTTTATTGTGCGCACAGCTAAGGAGTGGAATTCCCTACTGGGGTCTGTGTTTCCTGACAACTATAACCTTGGTGTGTTCAAGTCAAGAGTGAATAAGTTACTTCTAGGCTAACGAGATCCACCGACGCGGGACTTACGAATTACCGTGACCCCGGTACGTAAAGTCATAGCCATTGAAGGACACCGTGGATTTTAGTCAGTCAAGTCTGACAGTACCTCCCGCCCAGCCCTGGGTGGGAGCACACATTTGATGATGTTACCACGATAAAAAAAAGCGAGATCCACCGTCGACCATATCTTCACTAACAAAATATCACCCTCAAAAAGGGATCATGTTTTGCTATGTATCTTGTCAGAGTTCAACGTCCAGGTTTAATTAGATGTTATATATTACACTGATCAATTAATAGTTCTAGTCTGAAGCCTAATTGCTATCCTTAGCTAACAATCCTCAAGTATCTATAGTACTTCAAAATAATAGATAGTAATCTCTGTATAGTGATTAACATTTACCTACTAGTTGTTGCTAGCGGCTTCTCACGCGTGATCCTCCAAAATCATCATCTCACGGGAACATAATGTCGGGATAAACGGTAGGTATGTATTATTTCCAGTATTGAATAAACATTAATTTTAATAAACTTGACACACACTAGGAATTTCTCCAGTACCTATCGTAGGTGCGTTTACAAACATAGAAACTCACGTAATACACAATCACCCGGAACGAAGAATATACAAATATTTGTCCGATTGTCTAGCAACTGCGACAACTGTGTCGTTGATAACCTATCTCCGAGTCAAATTTCTTCAAGATTTGTTCAGGCGTTCTGACGTTATTACTCATATGTAACAAACATCTAACCATCCATTCAAAGTCTTCGCATTTATAATATCAGTTAGATTATTCTCTCATTGGAGTAAACAGGCTACAAAGATAGGTAAGTATCCGGTTGGATACTTTTTTCAGGTAGTAAAATCATCATATGAATCCAATCCTACTGGTTAGTAGGATTGGATTCATATGATGACTTTACTACCTCAAAAAAGTAATTTTTCACTACATAAGACGACTGGTGGATATTATAGCATTAGATCCGAATCCATTATTTCTAACTGAGAAGTCTTTGACCCAGCAAATGAAATTTACAACCCGGACAGTTAGTTTTAAACAAAACATTCACTAGTCTTTTTTAGTCGTCGAACAGTCAGTTCATTCGTTTCCAAACAACAATAAAAAGTAAGTTTCGTATTGACTCAGATCCGTTCTGATCCAACCAATACGTGATCCAATCAAGAAAGGGACCCTTGAATGTAGTTAATTAGGCAAATAGAAAGTTTTCAGCGTTCACCAACTTGAACCCGTTCGTTGCAAAATCGTTTGTTTACAAAACTTTGCTCGACTGTCGGGTTTATTGTCTTTGTTTCTGATAAATTAGTTTTCATAGTGTGAGATATTGAGAAACTAGTTATGAGAAGAATAGATAGGATATCTAACTATTTATATCTAGATATCTACTTGACGACACGATTCGCGCAGTGGCTGAGTGATCGACGGCTGCGAAGGGTGCGACTGGCTCGATTGCCGCACGGAACAAATATTTGTATGATCTACAAATAGTTGTTTCGGGTCTGGGTTTTTGTGTATGTGAGTTTCTATGTTTGTAAACGCATCCACAATACAGGAAGAAATTCCTAGTATGGGGCAACGTTTTTGAGACAAAAAAAAACAGTTTTTTTAATCATCATTGATACTTCTTGGAGTAGCTACATTCCACCTCCTAGCGGTCCACTCCAGGTAACGGCACCACAGACTATCTGTAATCTGCAGTGACAGCTGAGCAATCCCATTGGCGGATGTAGGTCTTACCAGGACCTGCCGGGATCGCGGAGCTGTCTCATCAGGTAACCGTGATCCTGAAACGTAAAGGGCTATTGACGAAACACCGTAGATTTTAGGCAGTACGTGTTTGACAGTCCCTCCCGTCCCGCCTAGGGCGTCAGAACTCACTTGATGATTTACCACGGCATGAAGACTCACTTGATGATTTTACCTTATCAGTTCATCAGTTTTAAGGCTTTCGATATCATAAGTAATCAAGAATTAATCGATGCTTCAAAGTGACGACACTTGCCTTCTACCTTTTAGTGTGGACATACTTTTTTTTTTACGTGGTAGTATCATCAAATGAGCACTCCCACCCAGGGCAGAGCAGGAGGGACATACAGTCTCGCGACCAGTGTGGACATATTCAGCGCAATTTTATTGTTGTTTTTTTTTTTATCACTAGCTGTTTCTCGTAGGTCGCGGGACTCACGAATTACCGTGACCCCGGAACGTAAAGGGCTATTGAAGGAAACCGTGGATTTTAGTCAGTACGAGTCTGACAGTCCCTCCCACTCTGCCCTGGGTGGGAGGACTCATATAATGATTCGTTTGGTTTCTCTTTTTGGTCGTAACATGATGTTATGTAACCTATAGCCTTCCTCAATAAATACACTATCTGACACAAAAATATTTTTTCAATTTGAGCCAGTAAAACCTGAGATTAGCGCGATTAGCTTTACAATATTAATATTGATTGTCCTGTTTTTAATTAATAACTACCTCTTTATATTTATGTGATTGTTGCTGCGTATATCTGAATTTTAATAAAAATGTTCTATTCTTATTTCAAATTAAATTTCATTATTATATGAAAACAAAATTGTTTATCCACGCAGAAATTTCAAAGTTCTTTTCAAATACCTTCATAATATTTTCCTTCAAGATAACCTTTTTTGTGTTGTTAACGTTTGTAACGGCTCAGAATAATTAAGGGTTCGAGTTAATTACGTAATTACTACACTAATAGCGTTTTAATTAAACAATCGCGCTCATGTGTACAAAGCTTTTACTTTCTCACACTACATTTATTATTTTTACTACTTAAAACAAACTTATAAATCATAATGTATACCTATATTTTTGTTTGCTGAGTCTTTCAAAAGTCTTTTATCTGTCCTTTGAAACCTTCATTTTTTTATTTATTTTTTATCGTGATAAAATTAATCATCAAATGAGTCCTCCCACCCAGGGCAGGGCGGGAAGGACTGTCAGACTTGACTGACTAAAATTCACGGTGTCCTTCAATAGCCCTTTACGTACCGGGGTCACGGTAATTTGTGAGTCCCGCAACCCCGGCAGGCTTTGGCCCTCTACAGGCCCGGTCACTATGCTGACACTCTTTGAGGCGCGCGTGGAACACAATGCGCCGTCGACCCGGGCATGGTCCATGGTCGGACAGCGAGTCACCCATTACTCGCCGCCCGCATGCCCGCGCCTGATGGCCGGAGATCGTTTGGCGACGTCCGACGCTGTGGGCGTCTACCACTGCGGCTGGGGTGGTGGGAGGACGCTGTCTCTCTCTCACGCGACCCGCCTTCTCCTTCGCGAGCATGACTGCTTCGCAGGAGGAATCAACCGCTTCCCACTTCGTGTAACCCAGCAACATGGCCTCCACCAATGCCGGGCGCGAGAGGTCTCTGCATATCTAATAAGTCTACTGATAAGTGTTAAATAATAAACGATTTCTACAAAAAAAAACCCCGAAACCGTTAGCGAACGAAGTCAGTGGCAAAAAAGTCAAGGAAATTTTCACTAAAGTCACCTTTTTTTATTTCTTTCTTACAAAATGTAGTAAATCACTCTAAAACAAAATACATCAAATATTGATAATTTAACAAAGCCTAAGAATTTGCTTACAAACATTCCCTCTACATTAATTATTACGAAATCGTCGCACAAACAAGAAACTGACGGAGTCTAGTTAGCTTTTAAAATAAATTCATAGTGTAGACAGATATCTGGCTTTGTCTGGAACGGTCCCGTGAAACGTGAGAGAAATTCTGAATATTGATACAGAATATTGAAACACAGAAGCCTCCCTCTCCTATCCCTCTATTCTGAGACAAATTGTTGTAAAGATACAGCATGTCAGCTAAAAGCGGGAATTCTAAAACTGCAAGTAAGACTTTTTTAGAGTATATTATTAATATTTGCATTGTCCGTTCCTGCTCATATGGTCTTATTAATGAGCCTTCTGTCTGCAATATGCCATTTTATCCTATTATGTGAACCCACGCTTTCTCCAGTCGTGTTCCCGTAAGGGTGCCTGCATATATACGCGGCTGCGACACGGACGCGAGTCTAATAGGAGGCAATCTAAATAATGTCGGTACTGTGTTCGACTTTGTTGATGACTACATGAAGGGAAGTTTTCAGAGCAATACGCGAACCGTAGTTATGAAATAATGACTCTTATTATAAAGTTACGCAAAACATATTTCAGCACACGAATGAAACATGGAATCTGTTTAATTAAAACTAGAATTATAATCTGCGTATATTTGTTTCAGCAGAGAAAGCTTAAATAATGCCTCACCGCGTTCCAGTTGCCACACCGCAACTGGAACAAACACGTTACGAGTGCTATGAATAAACATAAAATTCCAAAACAATCCCAAAACTGCGCAATTACACGTGCTTTAATAAAGAGTCCATGTCCACAAGCCCGTGTAGTCGTGTAACAGGGATATGTACATCAGGTGGCATCGCGGCATCGCGCGGCAATTTGTATCGCGCCTGTGTGTGGTAGCCTAACTGTCAGGACTGCGGAGCTTTCATTAGTTACGTGCATTTTGGTGAAGCATACAAAAACTACCTTAATTAATAGTCATTTGTTGTACATGTATGATTTTAGATTTATTTTTGAGCTGCTATTTTGCCAAAACGAATATTATTTCTAGGTGGATAGGTGCGTTTAATTTTCACTTTTATAATAATTTATAAAGCATCCATTAATTAGGCTTAAACACCAACGATACTCATTAAAATTATCCATGTGAAATGTATCACATTAATTTCAAATATTAAAGTGTTCTAAGCTCAGTTCAATGTTTTCAAAATCGTGTATGAAAATAATAATAACTGTTGACTTGTATATTATATGTTTTCAAAGAATAGAATAGGATTTACTAACCTAAGGGCGTGTGAGCCGCAGTGCCTCGTTTTCTTCGCACGCCTCAAAAAGCTGTCCGCATTCTGACGGGGCCTTTAACCCTTTTTTTTTTTTTTTTTTTTTTTATCGTGGTAAAATCATCAAATGAGTCCTCCCACCCAGGGCAGGGCGGGAGGGACTGTCAGACTTGTACTGACTAAAATCCACGGTGTCCTTCACTAGCCCTTTACGTACCGGGCTCACGGTAATCCCTTGGTCCCGCGACCCCGGCAGGCTTTGGCCCTCTACAGGCCCCGTCACTATGCTGACACTCCTTGAGGCGAGCGTGGAACACAACGCGCCGTCGACCCGGGCATGGTCCATGGTCGGACAGCGAGTCGCCCATTACTCGCCGCCCGCATGCCCGCGCCTACGGTGGCCGGAGATCGTCTTGCGACGTCCGACGCCGTGGGCGTCTACCACTGCGGCTGGGGTGGAGGGAGGTCGCTGTTCTCTCCCTCACGCGGCCCGCCTCCTCCTTCGCGAGCATGACTGCTTCGCAGAAGGAGGCGACCGCTTCCCACTCCGTCTCGCCCCGCAGCATGGCCTCGACCAATGCCGGGCGCGAGAGGTCTCCGCCTATCGCCGTCGTGAGGACACGGCGGTGCTCTGCCCAAGCGGGGCAGTCCTGCACCGTATGCTCCACCGTGTCCTCCGGACGATCCTCGCAGTGGTGACACCCAGGCGTTTCTTCCCTCCTTATCAGACACAGGTACCTCCCGAAACTTCCGTGTCCGGTGAGGACCTGCGTCATGCGGTAGGTAAGAACGCCGTGACGCCTATCCAGCCACTCCTCAAAGAGGGGTCTTACCGCCGCGATTGCGGCGTGCCCGGACCTCGGTTGCGACAGTCGCTCCCTCCATACTGCCCTGAGATCGCGCCGGAGCTCTTCTCGCCGCGCCTCGACTTGTCGAGGCAGCGGGGTTTCGCCCCGGCGCTGCGCCTCCACGCGCCATTCATAGACGCGCTGGAGGGCAGTCGCCTCCAGATCCCAGGGCAGCGATCCGGCAAGGAGGTTGGCCGATTCGCCGGCGATCGTGCGGTATCCTCGGACCATTCGGATGGCCATGACCCTCTGGCATGCGACCAGCTTGAGTGGTCGCGTCCGAATGCTCAGGGCCCACACAGGGGCCCCGTAGAGGGCCATGGACCGCACGACACCGGCGTACAGCCTCCGGCAGGAGGCGTTTGGCCCGCTGAGATTGGGCAGGAGTCGCCTGAGGGCGGCTGCTGCCCGGTTCAGCTTTGGGGCCAAACGTAGGAAGTGCTCCCTAAAGTTCCACCGGCTGTCGAGGACGAGTCCCAGGTACTTCATCGTCCTCCCGACGCCGATGCGAACCCCCTCCACCGTAATGTGGGACTCTGAACGTGGCGCGTTGAGACGGCCATGAAAACACATAGCCTCTGTCTTTTGCAGCGCCACGTCGAGTCCCAACTGCCGGATCCTGTCAGCGACTGTCGCAACCGCCTGCGTCGCCAGGTCGGCCGCCGCCTGGTGCGACTCTCCCTCTGCCAGGACGAGCGTGTCGTCGGCGTAACATATTACGCCGACGCCGTCAGGGAGGTCGCCGCGCAGCACCCAGTCGTAGCCGATGTTCCACAGGAGCGGCCCCAAGACCGATCCCTGTGGAACACCGCACGACATCTCTCGCCGGTTCCATTCTCCCCGGTGACCGGGGTAGATGACGGCTCTGTCCGTCAGGTAGTCCTCGACCGTACGACGGAGGTAGGACGGCACCCGGTGATACCGGAGTGCCTCCCTGATGCAACTCCAGGGCAGGGTGTTGAAGGCGTTGGTGATGTCCAAGGACACCGCCAAGACGACCCTGCCCCGGGATACCGCATCCCCCGTCGTGAGGGCCCTCACGCGCATGATGGCGTCCACCGTCGAGCGCCCCCTGCGGAAGCCAAACTGGCTCTCCGCAAGGTCCGGGCCCACCCGATTCAGGTGCCCGACGAGGCGGTTTGCAATCACTCTTTCAAAGAGCTTGCCCACCTCGTCGAGCAGCACGATGGGCCGGAATGCGGACGGAGAGTCCGCAGGGCGCCCGGGCTTCTGGATCAGGACCAGTTTCCCCGTCTTCCAACGAAGCGGGAACTGGCCCCTCTCCAGGCATGCGCTAAAGAGCCCCCCCAGTCGAGGCCCGAGAGTCCCCGAGGCCAGGACCCAGGCTTTTCCTGGCAGGTCGTCGGGTCCTGGGGCGGTATTTTTGGCCTTGAGCCGTTGTACCGCCACTCTCAGGTCTACCTCGGTCACCTCTGGAGCGTCGTAGACGTCGTCGTCGCTGTGGTCCGCGTTTGCGTCAGCATCAGGTACCGTCGGAGACGGAGCCATGGGCGGGGGAGCGTGCTCCTCCCGCGAGGGGAACAGGGCGCTCACCACCTCCTCCACGAACTGAGGCTGGAGACTCTGCGTCAACGGGGGAGCCCAGGGGCGGAGCTTCTCTCTCACCCACTTGTAGGACCGGCCCCATGGGTCCCCGTCCAGAGCCTCCAGCATCTCCTTGCGGGCCAATTCCTTGGCCCGCCAGATCTCTTCGCGGAGGGCGGTCTTCGCTGCCCTGTAGCCATCCAGCAGCTCCGTCTCTACAGTCACCGCATCCGGAGGTCGGGTGCGGCGCCTGCGGAACCTGGTGTACCGGCGTCGCGCGGCAACGCACGCCTCGCGCAGCACTGCTAGCTCGCGCGACCACCAGTACAGCTGACGCCGGGCGCGTCCTTGCCGGACCCGGGGCATGGCCACGTCGCAAATCTCCGACATGGCCTCCCGGAACCACTCCGCCTCGTCGTTTATGTCGGCAGGCCTGTCTGGTGGTGACACCCAGGCCTGCACGATCGAGGCTTCCAGGAATAGCTCCCGGTCCAGCTGCTTCAGCGCCCATCGCGGACCACTTGGGTTCCGTCGCACCGGCGCGTCTGAGGTCTGGGCGGAGACGTCGAACCGGATATACCGGTGGTCGGAATAGGTCTCCACCTCCTCTACAACGCGCCAGTCTGTGACGCGCGGCGACAGGCCGGAGGTGGCGAACGTGATGTCCACCACCGACTCGCCCGTCCAACGCACGCACGTTGGGACGGAACCCCGGTTCTCGATGACTAGGCCATGCGCCAGGGCCCAGTGCTCGAGCATCCTGCCCCGCGTGTAGTCCGTAACCCGGGAACCCCAAGCCACATTCTTGGCGTTGAAGTCCCCGAGGACGAGCGCGGGGAGGGAACCGAAAGCGACGACGACGTCTCCCAGCTCCGATAGGGAGTCTTGGAACTCGGCGAGAGTTCGGTTCGGGGAGAAATAAACGCCTATCACGGCGATCTCCCCGAACCGCGCTGCGACGATCCCTCGCCCTCTCTCGACGCGATCGAGGGGCGGGGTACCGGCGGCGGCCGACGAAATGAGGGTCACCGAGCCGTCCAGGTCCCCCACCCAGTCATTCCTGGGCAGGACAAAGTACGGCTCGGCGACCACGGCGACGTTGATCAACCACTGCGCCATGCTCTGGAGCAAAAGGTCCTGAGCAGCGGCGCAGTGGTTGATGTTCGCCTGGAGGAAGCGCAATGGGGCCATTAATTGGAGTCCATTGCAGCCTCCTCCAGGACCCTCTCCGAGGGTAGAGCCACGGCAGCGGCGGCGGCAGCAGCAGAGGCGGCGGCGGCGGCGGTGGTGGCGCCGACGGCGGCGGCAGAGGGCCTACCTCTGCGCCTAGCTTTGGCGGGTGGGGCGCAGGATTTGCCCCCGGCCCGGTGATCGGCCGGCTTGCCAGCCGCCGCACATACGAAGCAGTGCGGCGGGGCAGTGCACGAGCCGGCCTTATGACCGGGCTGACCGCAGCGGAAGCACCTATCGCTGCGGTCCACCTCCGAGGTGCAATTGCATGCCGCGTGGTTGCCCACTTGGCAGCGGAAGCACCTCAGGGGTCGGGGCTCCAGGACTTTCACCTGCGCAGACACCCACCCAACCAGGAGCCTTCGGCCCTCCTGCAGCTTTTTGGCCGCCGACACGGGGCAGCTAACCGTGATGGTTTGCAGCCCCGCGAAGTCAGGACGCAGGGCGCCCGCCCTCACCTGATCGGGAGGGCACCCCCCAGTCCTGGTAACGGCGGCCACCACGTCCTCCACCGTCACGGAGTCATCCAGACCCATTATGCGCACGTCTGTGCGCTTGGTGGGTCTGGACACTCGGGCCTCCTCCGCGTTTAAGGACGCTCTGAGCCGATCGGCCAGAGCGTCAGCGGTAGGGCCACTGGCCGCGCCGGGGATCTCCAGCATCCGAGCCCCCGTTGCGGTGACCCGGTAGCGGAGGCCCCCGGCGATGCCGAGCTCCGTGAGATCTACCGCCTCCCGCGCCTTCGCGAGCACGTCGCGGTAAGACACGCCCCTCTTGACCGCGTCCGGCTGCAGTGTGATCACTACAGCCGCGGTCTTGGGGGCGCGTAATCGGGCCGCGACGTCGCGCTCCTTGCGCCGCCGCCGTCTCTCCCTCCGCCTCGAGGACCTGGCCACCTTGTCGGCCTTCCTCTTCTCCCCGGCCACTTGCCAATCGGCGCTGGCCGGAGGAGTTTTTGGAGGAGGCTGCTGGTGCGGCCGGTTGTCGGCCTGGGCCTTCTTTTTTGCCGCTTGTGCCGACCCCGCAGGTGTCGAGGCCGGAGACGGCTTTGACGGGCCCGGTTTCGCCCGGCTAGGCCCGACCGGAGTCGTCTTCGCCTTCGCAGGGGCCGTCTCAACCGGAGCCGTCCGCACCGGGGCTGTCCTCACCTGAGGCGGCCTCGTCGTCGGGGGAGGCTCCGACGCGGCTGCGGCCGCGTACGAAGACGCCAGCGGGGGTCGCAGCACGCGGCTCTCCAATACGGAGAACCGCTGCTGAAAGGCGGCCAGCTCCTGCCGCACCAGGGTGAGAATTGGGTTCTGCCCCGGTGCGGGCTGGCCTTTTTCCTTATCGCCCCCCGGTGGTGCTTCCCGACGGCCAGCCGCTTGAAGGCCGGCCAGGTCCGTCTTTAGGGCGGCGTTCTCCTTCCGGAGAGCCTCCATGGCGGCAGTCAGGCGGGTGACCTCCGTCCGCAGTTCGGACATTTCGTCCCTTGCAGACGGGGACCCGCCATATGTGCGCGCTGCCGCCACAATGGAGGTCGTGGCTTCGACGATCGCTCCGTCACGCGTGTTTTTCTTCCGCTTTTGGGTGACGGAGCGGATGGCGGCTGCCACGACCTCTGCCAGTCTGGCCTCGTTCGACACCAGACTGGTATTGGGCTCTCCAGAGGAGGGCCCCCTCCCCGAAGTCTTGCCTCGGCCTTTACCCCGCACGCTTGTGGGGATTTTACGGGCCGAGGCAAGCCCTTCCTCCGACGACGAGATGTCCCGGGGGCGCTTTAGGAACTCGTTCCTCCTTTCTGCACCCCTCTCGTCTCTCCTCATTACGCTTCCAGAGGTGACACTCTGGAAGCTCACGGCGTCTGATGCCGAGTCGGACTCCGACCCGAGCATCAGCGCCATCTCCTCACTCGGAGCGGCACTCTGTGCCCGCTCGAAATTCGGTGCCGGTGAGGTGGATGTACTGGACAGGTCCAGTGACTCCTCCTCACGGGCACGTGAGCCACCCTGGCTCGCTGCGGCGACTGCCGGTGTTTTGGGGGTATTTTTCAAAATGTTCTGCATATTTGTTCCCACGAGTATAAAAAAGTTCCAACCAACCAACCAATATAACTGGTTCGCACTAGCGATTGATTCTTCCCACAGCTACCCATCAATCAAGCTGTCAACCTCCCTCACGGTGCGCCGCCGCTTGGAGGTTTGGGGTAATTTTTTATAGAGGTATTCTTCCTCGCGGCCCGGGCGGTTAAGCCAAGGCCCTCGACCCCCGTCGAAAGTCAGAGACGTGATCCTGACAATCTTCGGGGCTACGAGTATAGCGGTGGCAAGAGGAGGTGGAAGTGCAAGACCTCCTCTTGCCTGCCCGGCGGCAGGGTAAGTGCACGCCGTGCCCGCTCTTACTCCCACCACTGTGCCCTCTGCTAAACAGAGGGACACGCGGTGGGGCGACTCGACAGGACATTGGCATACGAGCAAGGAGACCCCATAGGGGAGTTCTTGCCCGTACCCCAGGGTGCACCGTCCCGAGAAACTGGGCTTCCCCCCGGACGTATCCGGCAAGGAACTTCCAGTCTTCGGGCACTCGTGGAGGTTTCCTGTCCTTAGCACCCCGGGCCTTTAACCCTTAGAGGGCTAAAGCCTGCCAGGGTTGCAAGACTGTTTTATCAGGTAATCGCGAACCTAGACCATAGAAGCCTACTGTAGGAACACCGTGGATTTTATCAATACGAGTTAGACAGTTCCTTTCGCTCCACCTTGGGCGGGGAGACTCATTTAATGATTTTATGATTTAAATGGTGATGATACATAAGCAGGGTACAAATGTTATTAGATTTCAGATCATTTACATTACCACCTGGCCCTTTCCATCATCCGAATACAAGACGTATGGCAATGCGCCATCGATATATGGTGGACATCCTTCTGGTATGTACAAAGCGTTTAACCAATACTTTTATTGTGAGCACAGCTAAGGAGCTATAACCTTGGGGTCTTCTAGTCAAGAGTGAACAGGTTACTTTTAGGCAAGCGTGCTTCACCGTCGTCTACGTCTTCGCTTACGATCAGGCGAGACAAGATAGTGTTCAAAAGCAAAGTTATCATTAAATAAAAAAAAAAAAAAACGACGGGTTGCACTCTGGGAGTGCCGGCAGAAGTGAAAACTTGTAAAGTAATAAACACACACGAACATTTGCGCAAGCGTTCTGCGCCGTCCTACGTATTTTCGTTCAGGTCACGTGTCCTAACGCGAGTTTAAAAATTTTTTACCCATTCCAAAAAAAAAAAAAACGACGGGTTGCACTCTGGGAGTGCCGGCAGAAGTGAAAACTTGAATAGTAATTGTTGGAAATATCTTGTGAACAGATTTTAGTAAAACTCGCAAAAATGGTTGACTTTTTATTTCAATAATTTTCCAATGTGACGTACATCTTTTATAAACAATGTTACCTAGCAACGTCACACGAACATTCACGCAAGCGCCCTGCGCCGTCCTACGCTTTTTCGGTCAGGGTCACGTGTCCTGACGCGAGTTTAAGATTTTATACCCATTACAGAAAAATGCTCAACGCCGCTAAAGAAGTTTTCACTTCAAAAAAACGACGGGTTGCACTCTGGGAGTGCCGGCAGAAGTGAAAACTTGAATAGTAATTGTTGGAAATATCTTGTGAACAGATTTTAGTAAAACTCGCAAAAATGGTTGACTTTTTATTTCAATAATTTTCCAATGTGACGTACATCTTTTATAAACAATGTTACCTAGCAACGAATGTATCCAGCATACAAACTTCTTTAAAAGTAATAAAGTCACACGAACATTCACGCAAGCGCCCTGCGCCGTCCTACGCTTTTTCGGTCAGGGTCACGTGTCCTGACGCGAGTTTAAGATTTTATACCCATTACAGAAAAGTGCTCAACGCCGCTAAAGAAGTTTTCACTTCAAAAAAAAAGTGCACAACGCCGCTAAAGAAGTTTTCACTTCAAAAACCTGACTACTCTAAGAAGAAACAGCCGAAACAAGCTCAGAGGTCACATTATATTGTTTGAGTCATACGAGGTCTATGTTTGGTGTTAACATACTTGTAGCTTTAGATTTTACCACACAAAAATGCGACTTTTGTTGTATTTCGAAAGTCCTTATGTAGAATTCTTCACAATTACAATAGCTTCAGGGCCAAATAAAGACAACTTAATTTGCACGAATTTGAACCTTATCTTCACGCGCTATTTCAATTAAAATGCCAAGGCGTTTGCGGCCCTGATGGCACTTTTTGCAAGAAATAATTAGGTTTACATGTTGTGTGTAGTTAACAGCTGTTTATCACGAATATCAAAAGAAAAAGTAAGCACAACGTACTTTAAAAACATGGCTTTTTTTTTTCGTGGTGAAATCATCAAATGAGTCCTCCCACCCAGGGCAGGGCGGGAGGGACTGTCAGACTTGTACTGACTAAAATCCACGGTGTCCTTCACTAGCCCTTTACGTACCGGGGTCACGGTAATTCGTAAGTCCCGCGACCTGAAAACATGGCTAATATAATTTTACTATTTATACAGAAACTTCTGTATATTTTACTAGAATTAAATAATGGTGTTATACAAGATGTCGAATCAAGAAAGAATCTTGTACTAAAATAAGACCTCTGATTTCTTTGTAACTCTTGAAATTACTGATGACGTAGATGATGACATTACCGTCTGCTGCTGCGGTTAAGTGGGAAACATCACAAACTAGAGAAACTGGCATCTTTAAGAACGAGAGAATGAATTCTGAAAACTTGTCTCGTATAATATAGAAGAAAGATTCCAAATATATAGATAATTATGACGTAACGTGTGTAAAATAAAATCCCTATGTAGTCCTGTCACTTGCGGTCAGCGGAAACCTCCCAGAAGTTCACATTAAAAGAAAACAAATAAATATGATTGCTATTATTTAAACTTTAAAGCCTTTGTCAAACAGACAGGCGTGGCAAATGCGAAGCGTGACGTTTTTATTTGTAATGTATGGAATTGTTTGAATCCAGTCACATGGAAAAGCGAAAGTGATCCGATAGCGTGATCGAACCATCGGACTGATGTCTCGTATCGGTTCGTTATCGCTTCGGACTCGCCTGTCTGTTTGACAAAGGTCTAAATGTTTCTGTACGTCTGTGTGTGTATGTGTACTCGTCTTAAACGATTGAACCGATTTTAGTAAAATCATTTTGTGTATTTTATGGATTGTTGTTCTGCATGGTGGATAGCGGCCCACTCCCTCTCTCGGAGAGGAGATCTGTGTTCCAGCAGTGAAAACGTTATAATTTAGGCTGATAATGCTTTATGCTTACATTCAGGATTTGATCTAGAAGATGGCGCTCTTGTCACAGAAAGGACAAGAAGACATGTTTTGGGTCAGCTAGTTATTTCATAAAATCGATAAAACATTGGAATCTACAAGTTTATGAAGGAGGAATTTCCACTTCACACGAACCCGACATTGTTCGAGTTATATGAGATTTCTGTGGTTTCATTCAATCAATCAAATCATTTATTTCAAGTAGGCCAATTACAGGCACTTTTGAATTGTCAAAAGACATAAAATAAAACTAGTATTAAAAATAGTTATGGTGCTACAGTCCCAGTCACAAGACATAAAAACTGTGAAAGTACCGTAGGTGCTCATTCCAAAGCGTAGATCTCTATGGAGAAGAATGAGCAAGAAACTCCATGGACACTCTTTTCCAATCGCCAAAATTTTTACAAAACCTTTGTTACATCATTCATCTTCAGATGGTACATTATGTGAGAACGATGTGGCAAGTTAATAGTGTCCATAGTAAATATAAAAGAGACAATTCAAAAATAAAGTTATTTATAATTACAAATTAAAATTGACCATGGCAGCTTAGAGATGACCAGTCCCAACTGACAGCGCCCGTTCACGAACATGACACATATATCAGCACCATTCAGCTCAACCATTTTGGAGGGAACTAAATGATCCGACACACGCGCCACCATCAGCGAGACATTTGAGTGAGCATGACATACTCTCAACCGCCAGAGTCATTCAAGTCAATAAAAACGTAGGTATCTGGTCAATGATAGCTCTTAAGTACATAGTACTCACACAATGCTGGCTATGAAGCTATATAATACTAAACAGATTAACTCTATACAATGCAATGTCTTCATCCGCTTCAAAATATAAATAAAAGGATAACCTACAAACGAAACTAAAGTAGGACAATAATGTCCGTTAATCCATATAAATAAAACAAATACAAACACATAAAAAATAAAACTAAATGACTTAATAAAGTCAAAAAAATAAATAAATAAACAATTATATGAACTCATATAACTAGTCCGGAAGATAAAACTAATAAAACGAATCTATACAATGCAAAAATAGTTTAAGCTCCTACAATAATTTCAGATGCTAAAGATCCAGTTTCCCCTGTGTTTGTGGAGCAGGACCAGCACTAAGCCAAGCATTCTTATCAGTAATATAATCCCCCAACTTATAATATGCCTGCCTACATAGTGTGCGTTTAATGCAAGTTTTAAATTTCGTCTCACTCAGTTGGAGTATGTGAGGGGGTATTTTATTGTAACATTTTAAACAGTACCCCATGAAGGATGAGTCTACTTTGGCTAACCTGAAACCTGGTTGAACTAATTCGTCCCTTCTTCTAGTACTATAACTGTGCCTTTCACCTCTTTTACTAAATAGGTGCAGATTCTTTCTAGCGTACATGATGTTTTCGTAGATGTATTGACAAGGTACAGTCATGATGTTAATTTCCTTAAACCGTTCCCTTAAAGAATCGCGCCTGCGTAGATTGTATATGGCTCTGATAGCTCTTTTCTGCAGAATGAATATTGATTCGATGTCTGCAGCACGTCCCCATAACAAAATACCGTAAGACATAATACTATGAAAGTAACTGAAATAGACTAGTCTCGCGGTATCTATATCAGTATATTGACGGATTTTTCTAACAGCAAAAGCTGCTGAACTCAGGCGTCCTGCAAGAGATGTTAAATGAGGACCCCATTGTAGCCTCGAGTCGAGCGTGATTCCCAGGAAAACAGTTTTGTCGACGAACTCTAATATCTCTTGATTCAATACAATGTCACAGTCATTACTTTTGACATTCGGTAGAGCAAATCTTACACATTTCGTTTTTTTTCCATTCAATACTAAATTATTGGCAGTGAACCAAGAATGGACCTGCTGTAGGGCAGGCTTTATTAGTCTTTTGTCTGTTGAGTAATTACTCTTTTGACATGATCGATTTTTTCTTGTTTTTTAAGGAAAGTAATATCTATGTACGTCTCGATAAAAGAAGATAGTGTTGGTGGTAAGTAATGATAATGAAATTGAATTGACTTCATAACCTAATCCCAATTATTGCTATCTACCAGTGTTTTACATGAAGCCGTCTGCCCATCTGACCTTCACATTCCAAGAAGTACTGGGTAATACTCAATGGTAAGATTGGTTGGCCAGACTTTGGGTCCATTGTCCAAATATAATGATTGTCAATATCATCATATAAAATGTTCAAATTACAGCCGGGACCACACGCTTAACGTGCTTTCTGAGAAATAGAAGAGCCTCGGTTAGAAATGAATGATCCCCATCCACGGCCCAGGGTACCTACTTTCTAAATCCGTCAACGAAAACACGGGAACGGATACAGAAGTACAAACATAACTAACGTCAAAACCAAATTGCAGATGGATTGACGCCATCGAAGTTATTTTGATGCGTCGCTAATGTCTATGTCCTTACATCACATTGCATTAAAAAATGTAGTACCACAAATTCCCGTCGGTCATGAGTGGTGGCACGGCCTCTAAGGAGCTATCTGTCAAATCGTAATACCATTAAAGCCTTTGTGAAATAGACAAGCGATAGCGAACCGGACCGATACCGAAGTAATACCGAACCGATACGAGACGTCAAACTGGGTGCAGCGAACCGAAGCCGAAGCGTGGCAGTTGTTTTAGCTGGCTTTGTATGAACGACGTCAAACAGAGCAAATTCGCCTTCACCACGTCTTCGCATCGGTACGGTCACGCTATCGGATCGCTTTCGCTTTTCTATGTGACTGAATTCAAACAATTCCATACATTACAAATGAAAAAAAATGTCTGTCACTAAGGTCGAAATCACGGGTTTCGGGCTAAGATATTAGACCCTCAGGCGCACAGGAGTGGCTTAACCGTGAAGATTGACTTCTGAAGCTGTTATTATAAAGCCCGAAAAAATTTCAATTGTGTTTTGATGGAACTTTTAGATACAATTAAGACATTCTTTGTGCCATAATGGCTGCTGATGTTTCGCAAGCGATTTCTAACTTCTTTCATCATGCGTACAGCGAAGGAGTGGAACTTTCTACCTGTGACTGAGTTTCCAACCGCATACAACCGTAATCTCTTCAAAGGTAGGATGAACAGGATTTTTTCAGACAGGCTTGCTCATAGTGGACCTTGTCTCTGTCACCTCTGACCTAGAATAAAGTCAAGTCCACACCCATCGAGGGATTGTCTTATCAGGTAACCGTGACCCTGGAACGTAAAGGGCTATTGAACTAAACCGTGGATGTATGAGTCTGACAATCCTTCCCGTCGCGTTCTGGATTGAAGAACTCATTTGATGATTTTACCACTATAAAAAACCCTGTTAAGAATTTAGAAAAAAATAATGCGGCGTAGTTTGGAAAAAAAGAGCACATCCATCTCAAAATAAAAAGATATATAGTTAATAACGTTTTATCTAGGCTCCTTATTGGTCTTAGGTCCCTTCAGGTCTACATGTATAGTAACTTCGTACGTACCACGTTAGTGTAATGAGCGTTGCCTTCCAAGAACATTGACTTGCAACGGGTTACAGCACTCTGCAAACAGAGTCGTGCCTCCAAACAGATTAGCTGTAGAAGTATAATTCTGTTTTCGCTTGGAAACTAGTCTAGCGACGTCTGTCGCCGTGGGCGTCTACCACTGCGGGAATATTTACACCTGAGAAAAAATAATATGATAATAGAACCTATTGCGCGCTTTGGGCAGTACATTGTCCAAGCATGCTCTCCCCAGGGCATAAAATTGTATCAACAGATGCCTACACGTTCGACACGATAGTTTATGCCTATAAACTGAATTAATGTAAATATTCAATGCATAAACTCGAATATTAACATATTTCTCCAAATTATTCGCCTGTACCCAATTTTTTGTATCACATCGTTCCTCAATTTAGATTGTCATCGTCACGCTACGAAGAAAAATGTCTTCACTCTTGTTGTACCTGTATTTGCCAGGGACGTTATCTACTTAATTTATATTTTTATATTAATAAGCAATAGAGGTACGTGTATTTTAATGTGACGTGTGAAAAACTTTTTTTTTCAAATTGTTAACAACTTTTTATAAAGGTCGGTGTCTAATGACTATGTGTGTAGATTTCTATTTATGACCATAGTCCTGGAAAAAATAATAGTTTTAGAAAATTATGATATTAGAAACCTCAACATCATTTTGAACACTGACATGAAATGACAGACAGACGTGACGAATCAATTAGGGTTCGTTTTTTGCCATTTGGCTATGGAACCCAAAAAATGTTTAAAATGTGACTCTTGTTAGCATATGACTTCTGGGTCGACGGCGCGTTGTGTTCCACGCGCGCCTCAAAGAGTGTCAGCATAGTGACGGGCCTGTAGAGGGCCAAAGCCTGCCGGGGTCGCGGGACCAAGGGATTACCGTGACCCCGGTACGTAAAGGGTTATTGAAGGACACCGTGGATTTTAGTCAGTACAAGTCTGACAGTCCCTCCCGCCCTGCCCTGGGTGGGAGGACTCATTTGATGATTTTACCACGATAAAAAAAAAGCATATGACTTCTGCACGTAGTTACCTCTTCCGTGTTCATACCCACTTATGCAACACGATTCTTGGAAAGCTAAGCCAACAGTTTAAAACTACGTATTCCGAGGCAACTACTATGGGCTCTTACTTTCATAACCGTTTAATTACACTTAGCCTTAATAACCCAGTTCATTAACGTTGGTAAATACTGGTTACAATTTTAAGTAAAAGCTATTAATTTTGTAAAATTCTAAGGTATCTGTTAATTATTTAGCTAAGTAGCCTTAGAGCGGTCGCCGGCTTTACGAATTACCGTGATCCCGGTACCTTAAGGGCTATTGAAGGACACGGTGGATTTTAGTCAGTACGAGTCTGACAGTCCCTCCCGCCCTGCCCTGGGTTCCCACCCTCATTTGATGATTTCGCCACGAAAAAAAAAGCCATGTTTTCAAAGTACGTTGTGCTTACTTTTTCTTATATTAAAATACTTATGGTTAAACATCTTTACAGGTTTTATGTATATACGTGAATGTAGACAGAAATGAACGTGTGGCCCACTCCTTCTCACAGAGAATAGGCCAGTGTTGTCACACCGGCCTATGCTGATGATAATATTAATGCACAGAAATGAAGAGATTCGCAAACGAACCAAAGTTTCCGACTTACCTCAACGAATTAGCAAATTGAAATAGCAGTGGGCAGGTTATACAACACGCAGAACTGATGGCCGGTGAGGTCGTAAGATTCTCGAATGGAGACCACATACCGGCAAGTGCAGCGTAGATCTTCAACCCACAAGGCGGACAGACGATCTCGTGAAGACTGCAGGATCACGCTGGACGGAAGCCGCTTCCAACCGGTCCTATTGGAAGTCCATATGGGAGGCCTATGTTCACCAGTGGACGTTTTACGGCTGATATGATGATGATAGCGCAAAGAGAAGAAGAGAACAAAGATCTTGTGTAACAGCTGAGCAGTGATACAAGAGATAGACAAGAAACGTAGACAACTGTGTGTAAAAACTCCGCTAAATCAATCAAATTATCCAGCCATTCGCTTTGCACTGCAAGAGATAATTCTCTTCTAAAATGCGCGAAAACAGAGTCCGCGTTTCGCGTCTATTCTATCCCAGTCATTCTGAGGTTGTTTGACCATCTATCTCTTACCCACGTTAGTTACATGCCTGTATGTGGTATTTATTAAAAAGCTGGTTTGTTCATCGGCCTCGGTCCTAGGGGTCTAATCTCTAAGAACGAAACCCGTGGTTTTAGCTTTAGTGACAGACGTTTTGACAACGAGCCCGAACTAAGAATGAATGATATTACGATTTGACAGATAGCTCCATAATATCGGTTCGTATATTTTAATACAACTGTTGTAATATGAATTGTATGGAAGTTTCTTGCCCAAGATCTACGTTTTGGAACAGGCATCTACGGTACATCCACAGTTATTATGTCTTGTGACTGGGATTGTAGCTTCATTGTTTTTTTTTTGTGTTTTGACCATTTAAAAGTGCCCACTGGCCCACTTGTAATAAATGCATTTGATTTTTTTTTTATTTTGAAGTAATGGACATGATGTTGGGATTATGTGCTGGCAGTATCATGTAACCCGTAACCATTGAAAATATTTTTCAGATAACAATAACTTTATTTGTGAATTCAGCGGGTTTTTTTTATCTCGAGCACAATAGTAGCGGCTGCTGTTGATGTGCTCTAAAGTGATTGCTTTTAGTGTTTAAATATGTAACTGTGACGGATTCGTAGATCAACATTGCGTTTGTATTGTGAAAGGGACGAGTAAGCTCGCTAAGTGCTTGTTAACATTGACAAGCGGAACCAGAGGTGGTTTAACGTAGTTTTCGAATTTTGTTCGATAGAAAGGCTAAGGGAATACATTATAATACATATTGTATGAACATGGTTATAAAGTATAGGTTTCTAATTTAGTTCCATCAGCAGATTGAGACTATTTGGAAAAACTCACTGCTAAGTAAGTATGATTGCTCTGGTAGCAGCATTACTTCAAAGTGTAACTGTAAGTTTGAAACGATTATGATTAGTTTGGGTTGATCGCCCAATTGATTGATCATTTTTATAACTTACAAGACAAGAACAAAACGAGAGTCGAAATCTCAATAGCGTAATACGTAATATTAACTGTCAGCAAAAAAAAACATGTTCCCAATCAGGCATCCACTCTAATCATTGTCCTCGTTCCCGCTCATGATCATAAACAGGCCTTACAAGTATTTGTCCCGAAGCATTTCGATTCACGCCGCCAGGACGTGGTACGGACATGACATGATTGTTCGCTGGACGCTCCACGTCCGCTATTTCAATGCATTGAGCATAATGTGACGCGTAGTTATGTACGCAATATCATGAAATAGACAAGCAATTGACGATTTAGGCTGCTTTTCCACCAGACATGCTATGCTACGTTGCTGCGGATGCGATTGATATTCACCAATTATATTCATTGGTTTACATAGCACAGCACTGGTAGAAACAGATTCAACTAAGATGTGTGTTTTTATAAGGAAGGATGCGTGCTATGGCTGCGTGCTATGGCTACGTGCTATGGATGCGTACTATGAATTGTCTTCCCTACTATCGATACATCGCATAGATCGAGCAGCGCATCTTTGTAGCGTAGCTACCTTGTGGCGGCGCATCTTCATAGCACATCTTACTCGCAGAGCTACAGTAGCATCACTGGAAACGGTCACACAGTTTTGTAGCTCAGCTTTTACATCCTCGCAACACAGCTATATAGCTCATCTCTGGTGGAAAGGGTACGTTCGCGCCAGTCTGTGTCGGTTGACTAATGCTTGTCGCTTGAATATTATGTATTGTGGTTGCTATTTTTTATAATGCTTACTTAAACTAATGCCTTTTTCCATGGGGATATTTTAGACACAAACTAAAACGATTTTTTTTATACCACAAATAAGAATATTAGAAAAAAAAAACACAATAAACAAGATTTGTGTCGTGATAATAATTCCATCTGATGTGCTTGACATGCTGGTTTAAAATATTGCCTCAAATAAAATTTATCTAAGAATACTGTTGTAAGAAAGCCTTGTGTCATTTTCAATATCAAACACCACTGTTTAATAAAATGTTTCAACTTAAAAATAATAGATACCTTAGTACAGTGATTGCATTCCTTCAAGTCGTAGCCGCGGTTAATTTCTTTGACCTTTTAAGCAACTAGGTTTTGCTCGTAGTATCGCTCACCTTATCCCACTGAAACATTGTTAATAATAATATAGGTTGGCACAGCCGCTAGTCGGGAATAGTGAAACTTCTCATTAGTGAAAGAATTTTTGGAATCGATCAGAATGGTCTATCATTGATTTAAGCCTTTGTCAAACTGACAGGCGTTAGCGAACCGGACCGAGTCCGAAGCGATACGAGACGTCAAACTGGGTGCGGCGAACCGAGGCGTGACAGTTGTATTAGCTGACTTTTTATGAACGACGTCAAACAGAGCAAAAACGCTTTCGCCACGTCTTCGCATCGGTTCGGTCACGCTATCAGATCGCTTTCGCTTTTCTATGTGACTGGATTCAAACAATTCCATGCATTACAAATAAAAACGCCTCGCTTCGTATTCACCTCGCCTGTCTGTTTAACAAAGGCTTTAATCATTTTTGATTTAGACAAGTTTGGAGATGTATTCATATAATGGCTACATTATGACTTTCCAATGGAACTGACACTCCATTGAAAGAAATGGCATAGAATCGTAATCTAGTACAAATGTTTTTTGTTACTACGAATTTCTTACTAGTTCATATTGCTTTAATCGCTAATAAATAATATGAAATTTCGAATGTCATTATAATACCATTTTATGACTAGACCACTGGTCAAGTAATGAACATTACGAACGTTTAGCAAAATGACAATGAGATCGTATCGGAATGTCAAATTTATAAAAATAGCAGACATGGGCCCCAGTAGTTTTGAAGATAAATTAAAAACATACACGTCCTATACCCTATTTTTGTCTACAATTTAAAGTTCTGTCCTCACAAACTCTGATGTCACATAATATACTATCTCCGAGTTGATACTCCAAGCTGGTGCAATATTGCATAACTGCCTGGCTGTTAGCGCATGAACCAACTACTGTTCGTACATGCCAGCATCATTATGCACCTAATTAAGGTTTAATATCACTCGTTGAAACGTTATGCTGCTCTACTAATGTTTTAAATAATAAAATAACTGGAACTTAAACATGACTGGGAAATAAGCACGATGAATTACCAACTGCTGTTGTGATGTTATGGCTACTCATTAGTTGAGTTTATATATTTATTTAAGGAAAACGAACAAAGCATACACCATAATACATGTTTAGGATGGAAGAATGTTTACATTTTATAGTGCAGCCTTAATTAAAGGCTGCCACAGCATGCATTAAACAAAGGAGGAATAAAGTTTCAAATATAGTAATTATTGCTTACAGTTTAGAATATAATTTAGATTAGAACTAATTTAGATTAGAAGAGTTGGTAATATGTTTTTTTTTTATCGTGGTAAAATCATCAAATGAGTCCTCCCACCCAGGGCAGAGCGGATTGGAGACTTGCGTCGCGTTGTGTACAAAGGGCCTAAATCATCTTGACACCTCTGAGCCAACCTCGATGGAGTCGTCCATCGTCAGGCATCCATTGCGTATATATTTTGTCTTAAGTTTGTAATAACAACCCCTCCAGCGCGTCTATGAGTGGCGCGTGGAGGCGCAGCGCCGGGGCGAATCCCCGCTGTCGCGACAAGTCGAGGCGCGGTGGGAAGAGCTCCGGCGCGATCTCAGGACAGTATGGAGGGGGCGACTGTCGCAACCGAGGTCCGGGCACGCCGCAATCGCTGCGGTAAGACCCCTCTTTGAGGAGTGGCTGGATAGGCGTCACGGCGTCCTTACCTACCGCATGACGGAGGTCCTCACCAGACACGGAAGTTTCGGGAGGTACCTTATCAGAATAAGGAGGTAAGAAACGCCTGGGTGTCACCACTGCGAGGATCGTCCGGAGGACATGGTGGAGCATACGGTGCAGGACGGCCCCGCTTGGGCAGAGCACTGCCGTGTCCTCACGACGGCGATAGGCGGAGACCTCTCGCACCCAGCATTGGTCAAGGCCATGCTGCATGGCGAGACGGAGTGGGAAGCGGTCTCTCCTTCTGCGAAGCAGTCATGCTCGCGAAGAAGAAGGTGGGCCGCGTTTGGGAGAGGACAGCGTCCTCCCTCCACCTCAGCCGCAGTGGTAGACGTCCACGGCGACAGACGTCGCCAAACGATCACCGGCCACCGTAGGCGCGGGCATGCGGGCGGCGAGTAATGGGCGACTCGCTGTCCGACCATGGACTATGACCGGGTCGACGGACGGACGTCAAGGAGTGTCAGCATAGTGACGGGGCCTGTAGAGGGCCAACGCTTGCTGGGGTCGCGGGACTCAGGAATTACCGTGACCCCGGTACGTAAAGGGCTATTTAAGGACACCGCGGTTTTTAGTCAGTCAAGTCTGACAGTATGGGTGGGAGGACTCATCTGTCTATACATATAATAAATCTGTAGAAGGGTCAATTCTGTACATTGAAAATATTGAAAAAATAAATAGCGGGGGGTGTTGCTGGATCGATACCAAACCCAAATATATGATTAAAAAAAATTTTGTCTGTCTGTCTGTCTGTTTGTGCAGGCATCAGTTTTATTCATAGACGTTGTTCTGTAGAACCGCGAACACACGTTGCATTACCCGCAGTGGATTCAGCGCCGTAATATTTATAAGATGTCATTGTCAGAGTTACTCAAAATGGGGAAATAAACCATCCACGCGAAGACCGACATCCGCGCGGACGGAGTCGCGGGCGGAAGCTAGTTGTAATAATAAAACCGTCGAGACCTTACTGATTTCAGATATAATTAAGCTAATAGCCTTATTATCAGATAGACAAAACATTGCCCTCAAAACAAAGCTCGTTAGTTGGTACCCTCATCATACTAACATGTTATATTGTTATACGAACATCAAGTCTGTGTATTCCTGGAAGGTTTAATGAATGAAGGTAAGACGTCTTGTATCTACCCACTATATGCTTTAAAAAGGCTTTAAATTTTACATAGCTTCATATGGTTAGACGTGAATGTAAGCAGATATTATCTAGGCATAATAGGTCACATAATATAGAGGATTACTCGTACAGAATTTTCTATAAAATAAAATAAAGTTTAATAAATAATCACAAGAAGCATACAGTTCGAAGGAAGTGGAAGGAGGGAAGGCACTGTCCAGGAGCGTAACAATGAAGACTATACAAAAAAAATAGGTACAAAAAATAGTAAGAAATATATAAATAAATAAATAAATATTCCACAACTATCACACAACGCCATCTAAGCTAAGCAGAGCTTGTGTTATGGGTACTAGACAACTGATAAACATACTTATATATTTCTAAATACATACATATTATAGATAAATTACACCCAGACACAGAACAAATGATCATGCTCATCACACAAACATTTGTCCTGGGTGGGAATCGAACCCACGACCTCCGGCATAGCAGTCAGGGTCACTAACCACTAGACCAACAGGCCTGTTATATATGGATGTATATACGAGTTTGTGACGTGCGCTTTGTGAATAAAATATCAGTTTGGGCGTCTCTAAAACATTCGCTTTTCTCAAATTCAATGTAATTTTAAGGTCTGTTGATTTTTGGGTTTTTGAGGTACTTATATTAAAGAGTACAAAAAAAATGTTAAAACCCTACACACATTTTAAGACATGAAACTTTCCCTCAAAATTGCTCTCAGGATAATTTGATAAATCGAATTTTCCCAAAAATTCTACTGATATCGCGAAAACACGAATAATTAGACAATTTTTATGATATGTCTCAATGTTACTGAAAAAGAAAAGGGTTTTTGTAAAAACGCAATGCTTTAGGAAAGTTTTGGGGTCAATAAAGTTCAGTTCAGTTTAGCTAGGTTACTTTAAACCCTGCACGTTCTTAAAAACAGAAAAAGAAGCGCCAAGCGGGATTTCGTCGACTCTGCTTAGTTCGAAATATTACTCAGTTATAGCCATTGACACGGATGGCTTTCGATTGTCTAATATACGTGTTTTCGCGATATCCCTAGATTTTTTGCAAAATAAGTTAACAAACTATCCTACGACATATACACGGTGAACAACTCATCACACATTGCGAAAATACGTCACGACAAGCGCACTCAGCTTAATATACTCAACAAACATACATTTAAACATCGACATCATGCACGTACATTTTTAAATTATATTGACAAAGGCATCACGTAAAGCGGCATCCTGGATTAAAACCAGCCAGGCCTGTGTCCTGGCTCACTGCCGCTTACAAAAACCCACGTTTCCTTTTGTTGTGCAAAGGAGGGAGGAAAAAAAATAACGTCCCGCAACTTGTAAGAGAAAATCAAGCAAATTGCTGCTACAATTTTATGGAAATTAATAGACGTAAATCAATATTGTGTTGGACTGGAGGCAATTATTTACGTGGTTAATTTAATCTGTGGATCAATTTTTAAATACGAGACGGCACGGTTGGCGCTTGAGTACTGCGCAGCGTGTCGCAGGTTCGATCCCCGCATGGAACAAATATTTGTATGATCTGTAAGTGGTTGTTTCGGGTCTGGGTTGGAAGCTAACCTATGACACAGGAGATATTGCTAAAGTGAACCAAACATTTAAAAAAAAAATCGGTTCTTTGGTTGAGGCGTGATAATGTAACAAACTGTTTTCGCATATTTTATTGCATTAGTAAAGATTAGTATTACAGGTTTAGATTTATAATAACGAAGTATTCTTTCAATAACTAAAACCGGTCCAGTGCGTGTCGGACCACGCATAATGAATGGTTCCGTAGTTGAATACCCCGCGATCACCATGTTGTTTTAAGATTATGGACTTCTTACAATCTATTGGCAAAGAACGATTATCAGAATTTTTTTAGAATTTTAGACTCAGTAATTTCGGAGATAAAGGGGCGAATAGACAATTTTCGATTTTTTTCTTTAATAACCTGGTAACTATTTATTTTAAAATTACAAAAAAACACACCATTGCCTT
Organism: Agrotis puta; assembly: GCA_943136025.2. Classification (NCBI taxonomy): domain Eukaryota; kingdom Metazoa; phylum Arthropoda; class Insecta; order Lepidoptera; family Noctuidae; genus Agrotis; species Agrotis puta. The sequence goes on from OW964168.2 coordinate 7,513,410, forward strand.
TGCGCCAAGTAGATTCCGAGAAAATTGACTTGTGAAGGTCGGATAGACGAACACAAAAAACGAAACCCTTTAAAGATGCCCCAACTCTTGCGTGTGCCGTTTTTTCAATCGGTTCTACGGAACCCTAAGTCTGGACTAGAACACAGTTTTAAATCAAATACTTCCCTTGACTCAACTATGCCCACTTAAACCTACTAAGACGCTCACATTTACTCTTATTATAACTTGGCCGAGTTATGCCGCAATCTCAATGCAATAAACATTCAGCAGTCGTTGGCACGTGCCAACAACGACTAGCCTTTCTACCACGACTGTGGATATAGAGAGGATGAATGTGGCTAAGTAATAGAGTATGAGCTTGAAATACAATATACGCTTAGAAACTGTGATAACAATTATTAAGGGAGCAATAAAATAAAATACGGTGATTAATAAAAATCTGTAAATAAATACATCAAGAAATAACTGTTAACTCTGTAAAGATCCAAGGTTAACATAAAAAAAAATTAAATCATTTTCAATTGTCGCCACTAGGAATTTTGTTCAAAGTATTGCGGGTGGGTCGCGGAACTTACGACTTACCGTGACCCCGGTACGTAAAGGGCTAGTGAAGGACACCGTGGATTTGAGTCAGTACAAGTCTGACAGTCCCTCCCGGAAACATATTTTTTTTTTCCTACTCCTCCACTATTCTTTTCAAAAAAAAAAAAAAGTCCCTCCCGCACTCACACTGGGAGGACTCATTTGATGATTTTACCACGAAAAAAAAAGTATTGCGGGTGAGTTTACGAACATTGAAACTCAAATAGATAAATACCCAAACCCAGAGCAAATACTCATAGATCATACAAATAATTGTCCCGTGAAGGAATCGAATTCACTAATAAATTAAATCGCTCAGCTACTGCACCAATCGTGCTGAAAAAATATTTAAAAATTGCCTTTGAAAAGTAATTAAAATACTTAGGTTTACAAAAAGGGGCCTTCCTTTTTGTACTTTTATTGTTTTAACCTAACACTGACTGTCAAATACTCCTATATACTCCCAACTTTTATGTTCTGGTATAAAGTGTTGCTATAACATACTGTCAAAACTTTAATTAAAAGATAGTACCCTTAAAGAGGATACAGATAAAATTTATTCAATAGCCGAAACGACGATTAATAGTAGTTTTACTCGTATAAAGGATTAATTGTAAACTTGTAAACTACAAGATAAGAAGACTCGCTGTGCTGGCAATTGGAATAAAGACCCGAAAATGATGAAATTAGATCCAGCAACTGCAGACAGCAGATATGACCCATCCTATCTGAAGATCAGTCGGTCACGCAGAGATTCAGAGATAAACGTACGCCTGTCATAATAAACGCCCCATTTTTAAATAATTATTACCTACCTAACGCCCCTTTCAAGCCGAAATGCTAATATGAACGCACCCACATTATGCGATCATCATTATTTGAGAATTTGCTAAAAATTTAATGTGGGTTTGTCTGCTGCAGAGTACAATTTTAAAATAACCGTTAAGCCTTTGTCAAACAGACAGGCGTGACGAATGCGAAGCGTGACGTTTTTATTTGTAATGTATGGAATTGTTTGAATCCAGTCACTTAAAAAAGCGAAACCGATCCGATAGCGTGGCAGAACTATCGGACTGACGTCTTCGCTTCGGTTCGGTATCGCCTCGGAAACGCTTCGCTTTTGCCAGTCTGTTTGACAAAGGCATTAGAATAAAAATCCATTTTAGTCAGTTTACCACGAATAATTGAGGAAGACTAAAAGGATCTTGGACTTTAACACATTTCTAAGAACCAACCGACGTAAAATCCGATATCTCCAACAATATTCCCACTACATACTACAAACATTTAATAATATAATAGCCAGTTCTAGTTAACCAATGTTCCCAACTGTGTACGTTATATTGGAGGAGGCTTCTATTCCATGTGCAGGCCTTAGCGGTAACAGGAGCAGGACGTGACGTATTATGTGGGGTCCACCTAACACTCAACACAATATGCAACAAATGTGCAATATATTCCTCACGGGGAACGTTGCAACAGCGAGCTGTGTTTGCGGTGAACGAGCCAGTCGGTTACAAACGGCTAACTTCTGAGATTGATTAAATTTTACCAGCTACCCCTTTAGTCTATTACACTGAATAATCTGGGACTTTATTAGTTAATGTAGACATTGTTACAAGCTTTATTCAAAGCTGAGTCTGTTAGTGACAATAAGAATAATTTCAAAGCTCCGTGCAACTGAAACCTGAAGTGGAGCAATAGGTAGTAACTACTGGCGGTCGCTTTGAAAGTCCATGTGCCTAACTAGTGTATACAAACTTAATAATCATTAAGTTACGGAAGTTACATGAATACGCACGAATGTGAAGTTTTGGTTAGTTGGGGTTCGGCATAATATGGCTGTCCTCGGGGACTAGACAAAGAAGCATGATCGTAGCGAGACAATTATATTAGTCAGAGTATGTGTTTGTAGGGTCAGAGGGTCTACGCTCTCAGTCCGTCAACGAAGATACGTGACCGTTCGAAAGAAACTCTAAATTTTTAAGGGAACCTTATTTATTTGTTCACTATTGGTTTTGAATTCAAAAGTTCTGTGAACATATCAGAAGCCGGCACAAGAGGTGTCCAATCAGTGCGCAGTGTGTCGTGGGTTCGATCTCCGCACGGAACAAATATTTGTATAATCTGCAAGTAATTGTTCCGGGTCTGGGTGTTTGTGCATGTGAGTTTCTATGTTTGTAAACGCACCCACGACTCCGGAGAAATTCCTAGTACGGGGCAACGTTTATAAAAAAAAAGAACATGTTGCCGCTAATTTTAAAATCGTGCAACTAACTCATCTAATAATCCGTACCGATAAATAAGAGCAAACATCCGAAACTTTGGCCGTAGCGACGGGTTTCGTGCTTTGATAGCAGTATCCCAGATTTGTATTAATATTAAGAAACTTTCAGATTAAGTTTCAAAGAAAATTTTGATTTTATGTCTCAGTGTTAAGATAGCAGCTAATTTATAATATTGTACAGTGCCTGTTGCACTCAATAAAATAAATATCGACGTGCATTATTTACAAACTATCAAAATAATTAACTTATACTGTCATTTACCTACGCGATGTCTTGCATGATTGTGTGTTACTTTCAGCACTAGATATTACGGCGCTGTTGCAAGCGCCATGATCGCGGGTTAACTGGATTATGTGGGTAGATGAAAATAAATTGGTAGAAGTAGTCAAATCTGTCTACCCTCTTTGTCTCTTGATATGCATACTACCATAGATGACCATAGGTACTAATGCATTTTGACACCAAGTACTTTTAAGCTAATTCAAAACTGGATTCCAAATACAATCAACAACAAAAGTAGATGACCAAAATCAGAAATTCAGTACTAATGAAGGGAGTTCGCGTCAGAACTGTGTGGCGTCGAAGTAAAGTCGATAAAAAAGTAGGTATGTGATTGTAATTTACCAAAAATTTACTACGAGTTCACCTATACAGTTCTGACGCAAACTCCGTTCATTAGTATTGAATTTCTGATTTTGATCATCTACTTTTGCTGTTGACTGTATTTGTCAATTTGGAGCCATTGTAATTTTGTTTAGTATTAAACAGTGTCAAATTAAAACAGTGTTATTGATGATAAAATACGTTTGTATATCAGTAGCATTTTTCAGTAGTTTTTAGCATTTTTAATTAAATTCATCACCATTGCTGTAAATGAAAAAAGTACTTAGAAAGTTAGCAACATTGTCACGTTGGATGGCACCCACTACTCCGAAAATAAGCGTGATTTTATGTCATTTTATTATACGATATTTTCTATAAATAAATTGAAATAAAATAAATATAATTGAAAAATCGATGTTACCACCCCACACGACAAGAACCTCGTAAAAGCTGGGAAAGATAAACAAATCAAATATCTCAACTTAGCGCGCGAGATTGTCGACATGTGGAATGTGAGCTCGGCTATCATTGTGCCGATTGTCGTTACTGCCAATGGCCTGAACATCTTTCGAGGCTCTCATTAGGGGGTCGGATCAAGAGCCTGATTTAGAAGGCAGTTCTCCTCAATACGGCTCGCATTGTGAGGAGATTCCTGTCTCTGGAGCCCTAACCACCGGTAGCTTGGACCCTGCTCTCACACCGGCGGATCAGGGTTGAATCAGTTGATCAGTTGATCGGAGTTGCCGCAGGATATTGTCGTCAGAGAATTCATTCCCTACCGGACCGAAGGTGACGAAGGAACTGGGATGGTTTTCAGTCTCTAAGTGCCTCGTCATTTAGCAGTTGTCTTACCCTCTGCTCTTTGGTCGTGGAGATCCGTTTAATCTAGATGCCTTTCAAAAGTCTGTATTTTCCCTCTGCCAGCGGGTTGATCACAATGTTCTCAACTTCCCCGGCCACCTTGTGGTTGATTTGGCTGAGATTATAACTACATTTGGTGGCATTAGTGGCAATGCCAGCCAAAGGAAATTGTGAAATTGTTGGCCATATTTTAGAAAGCTCTCAGCCTTCTTCGCAAAATTTAATTCATATCGGAATCTTTTCAGAAAATCCGTTGCACCTGCCACCGTAAGAAAGTGCAGTATTAAAAGGTTTTATAAGTATTATTTGAAAACCTCTCCAGTAACTGTCGGACCAACGTCGACGTGTGTTCCCTTTCTTCTGTAAAGCTGTGTACACATATGAGTAGTAAATATACGTTTTAAAAGATTTCATCTAGGTTATAATGCTATTTTTTTCGATTCGGTTTTCAAAAAAGTAACTTTGAATATTTATACCTGGAACGTAAAGGGCTATTGAAGGACACCGTGGAATTTAGTCAGTACGAGTCTGACAGTCCCTCCCGCTCTGCCCTGGGTGGGAAAACTCATTTGATGATTTTACCACGCTAAAAAAAAAGATTCCTATTCTGGATAATGTCCTGCAAAAAAAAAAACCTTAACTGGCCTCGACTTCTGTGACGATCATCCCTCCTATACATACAAAGCGTTTTGCCAATTTTATTACACTTTTTTTATACACACAGCTAATGAGTGGAATTCCCTGCCGAAGTCTGTGATTCCAGATAGCTATAACCTGGGTGTCTTCAAGTCAACAGCGAATAGGTTACTACTTCTAGGCAAGCGTGTTTACCGTCGACCACATACACAGGCGAGATGGTGGTCAAACGTGAAACTATCGTTAAATAAACAAGGAAAAAAAAAGATTTAGTTTACGATCAGATAACCTTTTCGGTGTTCTAGATATCATTTTAATATGGTTATTCAGTGTATTAAAATGTCTCAGTTATTAATAATGTAACATTCTTAACAAAAAAATAAAATACCAAAAATAACAAAGATTATTTCATATTCTTGTACTTGTTTCCAAAACATTTAATGTTTTATTAAAATAATATTTTCATGTTTAAATGTCAACAAAATTGACAAGAGTCTATTTAGAAATTGTCCGAGCAGCTTTATTTAGAGTAAATATCTTTCATATTTTGTCTAGACAAATTACACGAAGATTTTCATTAAAATTCTTGACGAAATGTAGTGAAGAGATAATAGTCTAAATCTAGAAGCAACAAGGCAATAATCTGACCTAGTATTTCGACAAGAATCCGTAATATTTCGATTGTAATACTAGACTTATGTAAAAGGTCTTCAGGGAATGCGATGTACGTCAATCCTGTATGTTGGCAGTTTGGGAAAATACTTTTATGAAATATAAACTAGCTGTAATCGTGGTTTCGTATGTTGTTAGTCCATTTGTTGCTGGGCTACGTATCATCACGTCTGTATTTCCCTGAAGATTTAGGCGAAGATGTAGGTACTACCATTCTGCTAGCTATGTTTATGTCTACATAATAGAGACCAATTGAAACTTCGGGATCGTCATTTTAGCCTGTTCTGGATATAGACGTCCCTAAGGAACGTTACAGGGCATGAACTCCCTCCTTTTTGATCCAGTCACTGCCAACTACCTTCTTTAGCTGGTCATCAGTCCATCTTGCTGAGAGCGTCACGCAATAGGTTAACTTACGCTGAGTCTTCATAGAAAACTTCAATAGCAACTAGCTCAACCCACATTTTAAAAATCGAATTTTGTTTTTTTTTAATACTTCAGTTATAATAAATACTTTTAAGTAATACATCTATAGTATTCAGTTCTAAGTTATTGAATACATCTTTAGACGAAATAATATAAAGAAGGTGTTTTTTTTCCGTTCCCTGATTGAATTGATTTTCACCGAATATACACCTGTTAACAACAAATGTTTCTTCTTTTATACATTGTTACTTAACATAAAGGCTTCAAACTCATTCTACGCATTACGCATTAATATATTCAAATCATTATAATTCGATTTTTAAAAAGAAAAATCAGTAGTTATGTATTTTTTGAAGTGAAAACTACTTTAGCGGCGTTGTGCACTTTTTTTGGAATGGGTAAAAAATGTTAAACTCGCGTCAGGACACGTGACCTGATCGAAAATTCGTAAGACGGCGCAGGACGCTTGCGCGAATGTTCGTGTGTGTTTATTACTATTGACGTTTTCACTCCTGCCGGCACTCCCAGAGTGTAACTCGTCGTTTTTTTTTTAAAGTAAAGCACCTAATAATCCTGGGATCTTAGATAATAGAATTTTCAGATTCTTAGTAGGCCACTGAGAGTTGAAGCCAAACACACAGAAGAAAAGTTACCCCCGTCGTTTTATTCCTAAGTTAAATAGATGAACATCTCGAAGGAAAACATTTAAATGTGTGCATGGCGCTCACTCATACATTTATGAAAAAGTGGCGAAAAAAGTTATGTTTTGTTAGTTTAGAACACGGAATCTAGTATAATCTAAGCCTGCGATACATTGCAAACACTAGCAAAGCCAGGTCTTCTTTAAGACACTAAAAAAATACCCTATTCTCTAAGTTACAGAGTGAGACTACCGCCTTACAACTCTATCCGACATAAAAAGCATTGTCAACACGTTGTCAAAGTGTCAATTTTGCATTGAATTATGTCACTTTGTTGGCAAGCGCCGAGTTACAGCATAAGTGTGGATTCACACTAGGCTTGACGTATAGAAAATAGTAAGAGTAACTTACTGTCTATCGAGTATAGTTACACTGAGATATTTATTTGATACTGCAATAATTTTGCAATAATTTTCCTGTATTTTAAGAAAAGTGTTAGTGGACTTAGGCCGTTTGTCACTCCAGTTCTCTTTTTTTGACAAGGCAGGTGTGTCTTTTTTATAATCTCACCATCCGTGTCAAAATGTAAACTTAAAATTTATAAACAAGATGAAACAGAAAACTTATATTTTTATTACATTCCGGCGACAGTTCTCAGGACAATTTATATTATCTGCCGCGATTTTTTTTGTTGTTGAACTTTAAGTTTTCGAGGCAGTGTGCATTCGTTGTGAAGTGATTCGTATTGGTAAACTGACGGGGACGTGTTATTCGGTGTTTAACTTTTTTTAGTAACGTATAACACTTGTACATACTAAATTAGTAGCCGCAACCGGCCATGCAAAAGAAAAATATATTATGTAGATGTAGAGTTTTTTTCATATGTTAAAAATAATTGTTTATTTGAAATTGTTAATAATGGGTGCATGACGTCACAATCACGATATTGCGTCTGCAACTCTCCTTCTTAGTTGTACTCTTTAGTACGTCATAATTTTCTAATGATTATTAAAAAAAATGACTAAGCGTAAGCGTGTGGTCACGAGACTCACGAATTACCGTGACCCCCCGGTACGTCAAGGGCTATTGAAGGACACCGTGCATTTTAGTCAGTTCGAGTCTGACAGTTCCTCCCGCTCTGGCCTGGGTGGGAGGACTCATTTGATGATTTTACCACGTTAAAATAAAAGTGTGTAAAATGCCGAAGGCTAATTGTAGCAGTTTGATAGAATCAACAGACGACGCACCTACTGATAGACACATTAAAGAAAGAAAATAACTTTATAATGAAATTATAATCTGATATTTTACCACGATAAAAAAAAGCGTAAGCGTGTGACATGATAATATTTTTTAATCAAACGTTAATCTGTTTCAATTTCATAAATTACCAAAATATAATTAGCGTTCGTACATAACATTTACAAATAAGCGTTTAGATTATAATACCCTTAATAATAATACGTGTTATTTCACAATATAAATTCAGTGATCCTGCTTACAGTTCTAAATGTAGGCCACATTATCATGAATACGTTATTAATTCAGCTTATGGTTTTGTTTAACATTGAGTTAAAATTCGCCTTATGATTTTGTAGCTATGATAAATAAATCCCTACTATATTTAGAAATCATGAATTTAAGCCCCTTTTGTTAAACCCTTTCTTTATTAATATTCGCCAGATAGATTTATTTTGCTATCATGATTTTAGTTTTATTTCTTCCTTTTAAGCTAAAAAGGTGTAAAGTGTTTTAAATTAACCTACTATGAATTAAACATCTAACAAACCCATCTCGGTTTCTTTCGTATCCATAATGAGAAAGAAAGAAATAAAATTTATTGGTACAGACACAAGGGCATGCACAATAATAAATACGCAGAAGAAATTTAAAAAGAATACGTGATTTAAAAAAATAACCTAAAAGTATTTGGTTCAAAATAATATAATAACAATATCATTCTCCTAGATCGATTTAAAATTTCATTGGAATCGTTAAGATAAATTAGCGTTTAAAACATGGTGGCAGGTGATTTTATATATAAGAAGAAATACAATGCAGTATAGCCAAAACGCCAATGTGTTACTAAACATTAAATCATATTTTGTGTAAAGTTTACCATACGCCGAGAGTCTTCTTCGAAACATTTTTATTAAACAGCATGGAAGAATTCAAAATGAGCCTTCCGATAAAACAAAGCTAAATCACTAGAAAACTCATGTTACAAGACAAGACTATACTTGAACTTTAAAACAAATACATATAACATTTTAAAACTGGATACAGCAATAAATCTTCTGCGTACTTTCTTGAATGCTGGAGAGTTCCATCGTACATTCTGGTCAGGATTGGAATGTTTTCTGTATTCTGCTGAGCATTGTGTTCTAGTTATCATTTCACTTGGCAAAGTAAATCTTAATTCGGTTGGAAATTGTTTACTTTGATATTTTGTTTTCATATTGTTGTTTTATGTGAGTTTTAAAAAGAATAAATAAAGAAAATTGAAAGACGGATTTGGTATTTTTACAAAAATACCACATATAGTCTTCGCTTTTATAATCAATCACTCAAAAATCCATACACTGCTATTAAAATACATAGTGGAAAAATCCAGTATTAATCTGGAATTGACCCAATCTATGTCATTACTCATTTTGTCATTCGAACACTGAATAAATGATGCTATCTAAAATATGTAGCACAATGACATGCATTTATTTACTTTTGCTAAGTTTTCAGTGTGATTTGGTATCTTATTTATGGATGAAAATGTAAGAAAACACAGTGACATAAATTACAACCATGTACTCCTCATTTTTTTCTTGGCCAAATATTTATACAAATTAAGGATCCTCCTTCAAAAACAATTTCGTTATAAAAATGACACCGGATATTTTTGAAACGAGTAAGGTGAGTTTGTAACCGATAAATTGCCGAATTCCCGTAGCTAATGCATCTGTCACCGATTGTTACTCAGGCGGACTGAATACATTTTCATACTTTATGTCATTTTGTGGTATAAGTCATAGAATGTTTTGTTTCAAAATAATTATGAAATATTTGGTATTGATCTTCAACATGTGGCACTCTTGTACAAAATATATTCAATTAACGGATTTAGTTTTAGTTTACTCGATTAATTATTGTAAATAATTAAAATATCCCTCCCTTCCTGACCATAAAATGATCTGAAACACATCTTTTTTAAACACAAGCAAGTAATTTTTTTTAGTTTATAGAGAGGTCTTAATAATAATATAACGTCATTTTCAAATCCTCTTATCATTATAAATTCTTCCTGATTTCCGAAAAAAAAAGGATCATACTCGTAAAAACTGTTTTTTTTTATGTTACAAAGTTTTGATTTAGATTTTCATCATCGACGCAGCTCAGCTTATAAACACAGCCAGGCATTTTAATCAGGGATCAGATATCTCAATACTACAAACAAAATACTTATACACAAAAGGCAAATCATTAGACTTGAAACGGTATGTTTAAAATCAAAACAAATAATAAACATGATAAATATCGAAGTTAAAGTTTTAAAGATAAAATGAAAAGAAAAATCCTTTCACACGTGCAAACATAAAAGCAAAACCAAAAAAAACACGCTATCCACTCATCACTTGAGCTATATCCGTTCCCGAGCGGGCTTCACTCCTTAAGCTCCCATAATTGGGAAGCATTCGAATCACGTATTAAAAGCCGTGTCGGTCCCAGACACAGTCCGATAAGAATTCCGTGAGGCAATTCATATTCACGAAAAGAATTCACCTTGTGAAAATTAAATATTAAAATTTGTAAATGTCTACGATATTTCCCGGAGTGCTTTTAATACGTTTGTGAGAAAAATGTATCTCTTTTGTTGAGCTTAATGAAGTAAAAGCGATTTAATATTCACTGGTACTGCTTGCATTTGAATTGAATTTAATTGAATTGGCCCTCTTACATCCTAAAATGTTATGGTGTTCTAAAATTATAGTTCGCTTTTGTATTTAAAGCGTATTTTAAGCTTGATGAAACAAACAAGTGATCTACTTTTGATTGTTCTTATAACAAAGAATGACGCTGAAACCAATTACTGATGGTTCTATTTTGTTGTCTTTTATCAATGGTTTTTGTGCTTGTTCAAAATTTATGTTTTAAACAAAATAATAATAAACGAAAAAAAAAAACAGTTACAATTTACCAAGCTATCTACATTTAGCCTGAAACTACACAAAGCTGATTCACAGGTTTTCTGGAAAACACGGCTTTTGCCAAAGAATGAACTTAAAATACCTAATTATAATACAACAAAATACATGGAACTACATTTATTTCGGGTATCTAACTTGTTTTTAAATATACTAGTGACTGGCCTTGGCTTCGCACGAATAGTAGGGCAATCTATGCCTACATGTTTTGTTATACATCTCAATAGGCTACATTGGCAGCGTTTAAATGTTACTTAATTTTTTCTGTCATTTTTTTTTTATAATTGTCATATTCCAACTAACGGCGCGGGTGGCGCAGTGGCTAAACACGATCGTCTGCTAGAAATAGTTGTTCCGGGTCTGGGCGTTTGTGTATGTCACTTTCTATATTTATAATATAAAGGCACCCACGACATTAACGTTTTAAAAATAAAATTAAAAATTACATAAAATCTGTACCGTGGAGTGTAGGTGGAGACCGCGTGCCGGCAAGAATAGTGTGGGACGTCTCTCAGCTAAATCTATAGACGGTCTTTAGAAATTGGGTAGGACCGACTGAATTCGGAAGGTGGAAGACAGGGTGATGTGGCGCAGTCTAGGAGAGGCCTATATCCAGCAGTGGACAGTGACAGCTGATTGGAAGCAAAACCATAACCTCCACCTTCCTCACGAATCATTTTATTTCTTAGTTAGAACCGCATAAAAAGGGGTCAGTAGTTTTAAAGTTTTTTTTTTTTTAAGTAGTAAGTTTAGTTTTAATTGAACGATAGTCTATTGCTCAACCGTATCCTCTACCGTATAATTACTACCTACATTATTAAGAAAACTATTTACCAGACTAGATAGTTTTCTTTTCAAACGGCCGGGGGAGATTAGAAAAAAATCCAGAGGTTATCAACATAATACAAAGACTATGGTATAGACACAGAGTGCATAACCATCTTATCCCATTTATTCCCACCTGATTTTGGAACACAATACCTCCTCTATTACTATGCATGACGTCACTCAGTGCACGCACGTACGCTTTGATACTGTTTGGAGATCTCCTGATCTAACGGGAAGAAATACATAAATAACAGCTATTACTGTATTACCCTAAGGGGAGAGTACACGAATCTTGAGACCAAAATACCAGTCTCAACAGTGAAACTGGTATTTTGGTCTCCCCTTTGGTTAAAGAAACAAATTTTATTTTGTTATAAGACCAATATGTCATATTATTTTTCGATGTATTACCAGAAATAAACATTGGCGGATGACGTAGATATACGAAAATACCGTAATTTGTACTACAGGAAATTATACGGGAACAAATCGGCGTAATTAACAGCTACGAATGATTTATCTGACACGTCATTAATTGGCCAGACAGGTACCTACGAGGATAAATCGAGCCATAATTACCTACACAGCCTAGACAGTCAAGGCCGTAGTAAATATTCGTGGACTCGTGGTTAAAGACGTCCGTTGGCTGAAAGGGAATACATTTATGTAAATAAGTACAGACCGCATCTAGGGTGAGTGGTGCCTCCAGGCCCTGTTTAATCTTGCAAATTTATGCAAGTCGACGACAACACGTCAAACTGTCTTCGCAAGAGGACGTGATCCAAATCCGATTCGGCGCGTCATTTCGGTCGTAAAACGCTTTAGCAGTTGGCGCATTTGTCGCATAATTCTGATCTCCTCCGAGTCCAATAGCTTCTTGTGACGAACCCGATTATTATTCAAAGCTGATCCGTTAGCGTGCGTGTCAGTGGGGTGCGTTGTTCCAATGTTAGTTTACGTCGAGTTAGTGCCGGCTGGGGCATCGATACTAGCGAACATTGTTCATTGTTACTCCGGATTATTAAGCAATGCTTCGGATTTCATGTGTCTGTGTATAATCTATTGATGTGATTTGAAAACAAACTGACTTAAGTTCGGATTATAGCGAGCGTGATTTTGCGAACATTATACATTCGACGCCTATAAAAGGTCAGGGTTTCGTATTCTATTACGGAGTATTTGGTAATTAACACGTCATGAGAGGGATTTTAGGCACTCATTAAAAGGTTTTATTATGTCTGGCTTTGGTTAATTACGCTACAAAACTTTCCTTTATTTTAGCACCGTGATTTGCGAACAAAAGTAGCACGTAAAAAAATCTTTTATAACCTCTAAATAAACTCAACTGCTTTATTTCATCTCTTAGAAATATTACCGAGATAATTTATGAACTATAGTCAAGAAAATGAAATATGTTTGTACTAATAGGTTTCATACTACCAATTTTTGACGGCACGTTTGGCGCAGTGGCAGAGCAATTGGACTCCTGCGCTATGAGTCGCGGGTTCGATTCCCGCACGGAACAAATATTTTTATGATCTGCAAGTAGTTTTTCAGGGTCTGGGTGTTTGTGTGTGATTTTCTATGTTTCGAAACGCATCCACGATACATGAGAAATTCTTAGAGTGGGGCAACATTAAAAGAAAAAAAAAATGAAGGTACGATCTCTGAATAAAGAAGGCTATTGGTCCGGCTAATAATGTTTAACTAGGTATAATATTTCTCAACACAATGCAGGTAGCCTCGTCTCAAGTAAATAAGGTTCTTTAGCTCGTTAGCCTTTATGTTCTGACTCTTTTTACTAGCTGCCTAGAAAAACTGGAACAATACAGAGTAACATACCACTTTTAATGGACTTAATGTTTCTGCCAGAAAGCGTACGGAATCCCGTTATAATGAGCATCTAGAAAGGCTCTGTTATTGTTGATGTTAGGTAATGTTATGTAAGAAATGTTGATGTTTTAAGTAGGTATAAATTATGTAACAGTGCGTATTTCTCGATACTCGGTTTATATTGGTGGGTCTTTGGACCAGGCGAGTGTTGTATCTAGGGGACTTCTGTACAAAAGTTGTTATGTGTGAAATGAAAGAAAATGTATTTATTAAACTCACACGAGACTAAACAAATAACGGGAATTAAACAAAAATAAAAAATCTTATCCTGTACGAGGCCAAAAGGGCCTATCTCAGTATGGTGATCCACGCAGTACACAATAATATTTTTGAGCTTTCATCACGCCTTAAAACCTTTGTCAAACAGACTGGCGTGACGAATGCGAAGCGAGGCGTTTTTATTTGTAATGTATGGAATTGTTTGAATCCAGTCACATAGAAAAGCGAAAGCGATCCGATAGCATGTCATATCTATCGGACTGACGTCTCGTTTCAGTTCGGTATCGCTTCGGAAACGCTTCGCTTTCGCCTATCTGTTTAAAAAAGGCATAAATACTCAGACACTTATGGACTCATCTACTATACATGTGTAGATTGGTTACTAAGTAGGGACACGTACAAGGTCGCGGGACTAACGAGTAACCGTAGCTCCGTGAAGAACACCGTGGATTTTCGTCAGTACAAACTTGACAGTCCCTTTTGCCCTGGGTTGTAGGACTCTTTCGATGATTTTACCACATAAATGAAAAGGGACACATACAAAAACAACTGGTACACTATGAACAAATGAAAATATCGCTGCTATAAGTTTCAGGTGAAAATTCCAATACTAAAAGTTAAGGGTACTATTCGTCAATATAGTAACCGAGTTAGGCACCTCGCTTTGTGTCATAACCATCCATATTTTTTTAAATATTTTATGTACCAATCCCAAAAAGCCTGTCTGTATTTTGCCACGCATATAAAAAACTACTATAATTAATTTATCTACCTATTTTATTAAAGTTGGATTTTCATTTAAATACCTAACAGAACAATAGTATTGGCCTGTCAAAAGCATTGTTATCTGGTATATTTTTCTGTTCTCGCGCTTTCTATGTTTTTCTCTCGCGGTAGAAGATACAAACGTAGTTTTTCTTCCCATTATTTTAATTTAATTAATTCATTAAAAAAGAAAATACTATACCTTAAGTAATTTCGCTTTTTTTTAATCTTTTTGTTTATAAATACAACAAAACTGTAACAAACCGATGTCTGTTTGTAAGATATTTAATAAATACTAAAATAAGACCCCTGGATGGAGGCTTTTTTTTACTCCCACCCAGGGCAGAGCGGGAGGGACTGTCAGACTCGATCTGACTAAAATCCACGGTGTCGTTCAATAGCCCTTTACGTTCCGGGGTCACGGTAATTTGTACAGTCACGCGACCCCGGCTGGCTTTGGCCCTCTAGAGGGGGTCATTTTGCTGACACTCTTTGAGGCGCGCGTGGAATACAACGCGCCGACGACCAGGGCATGGTTCATGGTCGGACATCGAGTTGCCCATTACTCACTGCCCGCATGCCCGCGCGGCTGGAGGCCTTAAAGTTATTTAAGGGATCCACAGAAAAGTCCGGTTAAGCAGCCCACGAGATAACATACACAAAAAAAATAAGGGGTTTTTATCAAAGCAACAGAAGTCAAAACACTCGGCTCTTGTAGCATGTCTTGGATTATTGACTATTATTATTAATTAAACCTGTACTGTCCCACTATTGGGCAAAGATCTCCTTCCAACGACCACCAGTCGACGACTGTGCGCCACCTCCTTCTAATTCTCAAGGAAGACATCCAGTTCGTCCCGCCATCTCCTTCATGTTCTATCGTGATCCTATGACGCTGTATGTCTTGAATGTTACAGTTTATTTAAGCCTTTGTCAAACAAACAGGCGACTCCGAAGCGATAACGAACCGATACGAGACGTCAGTCCGATAGTTCGATCACGCTTTCAGATCACTTTCGCTTTTCTATGTGACTGGATTCAAACAATTCCATACATTACAAATAAAAGCGCCTCGCTTCGCATTCGCCACGACTGTCTGTTTGCCAAAGGCTTTAGAGCATACAAAGTTACATATTATTATAAATGTGAAAGTTTGTGAAGATGGATGTATGGATGTTGGTTACTCTTTCACTTAAAAACTGCTGAACAGATTGGAATGATTTGGTACACAAAATGTTTATAACCTGGATTAACACTTTCTTTTTTAACGTGGTAAAATCATCAAATGAGTCCTCCCATCCAGGGCAGAGTGGGAGGGACTGTCAGACTCGTACTAACGAAAATCCACGGTGTCCTTCAATAGCCCTTTACGTTCCGGGGACACGGTAATTCGTGATTCCCGCGACCGACCTGGATTAACACATAGGATATAATATAACTAATAGTTTTTATACCTGATTTTATGTTCCTGATAATTATCCAGTTGTAGCGGGTCAAGCCGCTGGTAACTGCTAGTAGTACATATTTCAGTACGAAGGTAGTTTAAGCGCAACAATCCGCACTCGGACCTTCGAGGCTTCGGGAAGGTCGAGGATGTTGATATATGTATATTTAAAAGGCTTTGGTTCCGGTGAGGCGCTAGAGAACAGTACTATAATGTCTTTGTCAAACAGACAGGCGAAAGCGAAGCGTTTCCGAAGCGATACCGAACCGAAGCGAGACGTCAGTCCGATAGTTCATAATGAATATTTAAATTTCCAAAAAAAAAAAGAATAACTTTCTTCAACCACGTATAAAATCTCTCGCATTGTTGTTATTGTTAATAATGAACATAAGTTGTGTACAACGTTCCTCTACATACACGTATCTGTGAAATGTGATATTATTAACATATTTTCAGGCAATAGCTCCTGTAAGACTTTGTCGTTAGCACTGAAGCGCGCCCCAGCCTATGAAATATTCAAATAAAACGACCCATTTTTGTTATCACATTATGTGATTTTCACGCAAAAGCCAGGTTAATAAATACATTAGAGAGGGAATGTTTTTTATTTGGGTGCTGGTTTTTGTAACGATAAAAGTTAATTGGAACTATAGGAGCATTTAGAGATATTTATAGTAGGGGGGGGGGGGGGGCAAAAATATGAAAAAGCAGTTTTTTTTAATATATGTTTTTGCGTAAGTTTGTATTGTTTTTATTGCCTGGGGTGGGCACGGCCTTCCCACCACTCCTTCTTACACCTATAATTGGAACCAACATAAAATAAACACAATTATAATAAAAATAGGAAGATATACTTTATGATATTATATTTAGAAAGCGTAACATCCTAACTATTTTTAATATTAATGAGTTAGTTTGTTACGCTAACATGACCAAGTCGCTGCACCGATTTTGTAGAATTTTGGTTTAGAAGCTACTTTAAATCAAAAAAATCTTGATACAAGGGAAATAGGAGGAATGAAGCCGCGAGGAAAAACTAGTATGTTTGTAACTACATATTTTTTATGTGTGTGGCAATATTTTATACGGGTGTTGTGTTTTTAGTAATGGCAATAGTTGATTGGAGCCAACATATGGCAAATAGTAATGTTTATGTTTTCATAAATGTTAGAAAACATTTACAAACAAAATATAAAATGTTATTTTTGTACAAATATAGGTAATATTTAACACGTTCTATGCCAACGCAGGTCAGTGCTGACCGACAGTGAACTTCCTCTTTAGGCCAATAAAAAATCGGATTTGTGTTAAAATTTTCCCAAACAATTTTTTTGATTAAAGACTTAAATCTCTACTTATAATTAAATATCTAGATGTCGACCAGCACTGACCGACGCGGCTTGAATGGTAAGGCGCGTTTTTTTCCCTGGCAGCCAACGTGTTAACTGGACAATCAATGTTTATCATAAGGACAAGGTTCTATAGGTAAAGATTTGATTGAAATTCATCAAAATAGACCTTTGTTGCCCACTAGTGGAACAATAAAGGTAAAAAAAAACATTTTACTAGAAATCCGAAGTGGTATTGTGGTATAAAACACACAATATTGACTATGACAATATAAACTCAAAAAGAACAATATTAAGGAGCGGACTTTTATACTTTTACATTGTTATTTTCTTTGCTTAAGAGAAATTCCTTCATGCCTGAAAACAGATAAAAACTTGTTCAAAGCTACAAATTCGAATTGAAAAACTTGGTGATTATATTTTTCAGCATCGTCGCGTAAGTTTGATATTGGCATATCCCTTATAAGTACGCGTATGCTCACAGTCCGCACTCCCTAACTTAGACGAACCCAAAGTAATCTAAAACAAATAAAGATAAGTGGGACCCCACAGACGTTTCGCGCATATCGAATTCCCCTTTATGTTCATATGAATAATAACAAATTTTGTATTCAGCGTATTGTTTGAGACTTCACTAAGAAGTTTTGCAGAAGGAAATTGTTTCCCCGTTTGTCGTCGACTTGGAATTCAATATTAAATCTGCGTTGGGATCAATCATAAGGATGTAATTTTGACGTCGCGTGTCTTTTCGAATGATTTCCCTATGTGAAACTTTTTGTTGAGCACTTCAAGATTTTTGTTTAGAAACTTCAGATTTCAAGTTTTTTTTACTTCTTAACATGTTTTTTTTTAAATGTTGCACCACACTAGGAATTTATCCTGTGTCGTGGATGCTTTTACAAACATAGAAGCTCACATAAAGAAACACTCAGACCAGAAACAACTATTTGTAGGTCATGCAAATATTTGTTACGCGCGGGAATCGAACCCACGACACGATACGCAGCAGTCCAATTGCCGCCAGCCACTACGCCAACCGTGTCGACAATGACATGATGTAATGTCTCCAAAAATATTCAGTGATCATAAGATTTTAAGGCCAAATTCTCAATTTAGAAGTTGACATAGCGAATACAAGCCAGTTTCAATTATTCTTCAAACTTAGCCACCCAATGCTCAGTGTTGGTCTTTTCCAAATCTATCCACTGTCCACTTTAATAAGATGTGGCTACTTTAATGAGATCGTTTGTCCACCTAGTTTTTCTATATTCCTCTTTCTGGATCATGGACTTCAATTCCAAAACATTCCTTAGCCATGTTTCAGACGGCGCGATGGATATAATACCTTGTATGAGTCTAGTTTTAAACCGGACGTGACGACTGGAAGATCGCACACACACTCTTATTCCGTCAACGAACATAAGGGTCCGTACAAAAGTAACTTGAAACTTTGGAGTGAAACCTACTCCCTATTAGTTTTGAATTCATAAGTTCTGAAAACACATCGGGAGTCGGGACAACAGTCCAATCAAGTTGCCACCAATTTTTAGTTCGTGTCATTATCCAATCTTATGTCCGTAAGCGATAAAGAATAAGAAACGCCCGAAAATTAAGCTACGGGGCTCATGCTTAGATCCCTGGTTGATGAGCACCCGCTTCGACTTGAGTACGTCGGATAGACCACCGAAAGAACCGCATCCTAATAGGTCACGGCGCATTGTATAAATTTATTTTGAATAATCCAGAAGAAGCTGTAATGCCTTTGTCAAACAGACAGGCGAAAGTGAAGCGTTTCCGAAGCGATACCGAACCGAAGCGAGACGTCAGTCCGATTCGACTGGATTCAAACAATTCCATACATTACAAATAAAAACGCCTCGCTTCGCATTCGTCACGCCAGTCTGTTTGACAAAGGCAATTAATATCGAATGAAAAAACCTCGTACCTATCATGTTTTAAAGAAATGTAATAACTATAGTTTAAGCTAAAAAACCTGTAACACAAGGAGCATGAAAACGTATAGTTGTCCCGGGGTAAGCGGGCCGTGAAGTTATAATGAAGTTTTTAAATGAACGTACCCGCTTTATAGAGTGAAGGGCGGCCTTCCAATGATCTTTTTTTTATTTATAATGCTCCGTCGCCTATTTTCTGACCACTTAAACTAAGAGATGAAAGAGAGTGAATATTTTATGTTAGCATGTGTTTATATGCGAATATTCGCATACGCGAATGTCAAAAATCAAACATTCGTGACATCGCTATAACATACATATTTCAATGAAAAAAGCTGATGTGAAACAGTGTAGGTAATTGATCTACTCGTAAAAATAATTTAATTAGACAGTATGAAAACAATAAGAATTAAATATTACCAAATACTCATGACAAATGACTACCGAACTATAAATGACACCGTCCGTAAAAATATTCCAAATTCAATAATGGTCAGTTATAATGGCTACAAATAAATCCATTGTATTACAGTTCTCAACAATTTGTTGCCGGCCATCAACTTTTTCTAACAAAACAATATCCTTTTTTTGACGCTCACACATCAATTTATTTCCGTTGTTACCTAAACTAGCTGCAGTTTTTTCAAATAGATGTAACTAGAAAAATATTGGCAAGCATACAATTCAGCTTTTGTGGAGCGATTGTTTTTTTTTTTTGTGTGAATAATATATTACCAAACGATACTTTTATCTAACGATACTTTAATCCATCTTTTTTTTGCGGTGCTTGTGGATGAATAATAAAAGCTGCATGGTTCGGTGTTGAAGATTAAGCCAGTCTTAAAATACATTTTTTATCTAGGAAAATCCATGAATGGTTCGCCATTCATAACGTGCGAAATAGGTTGTCTACTTTCTAACTAACGTCAGTATCAAATTGCAGACGGATAATACCGCCACGACTGAAGTCATTTTGAGGCGGCGCCAGTGTCTATGACATTACATCAAATTGCATTAAAAATGTAGTACCACAAATTTTCGCAGGTCATGAGTAGTGGTCGCGGGACCAAGGGATTACCGTGACCCCGGTACGTAAAGGGCTAGTGAAGGACACCGTGGATTTTAGTCAGTACAAGTCTGACAGTCCCTCCCGCCCTGCCCTGGGTGGGAGGACTCATTTGATGATTTTACCACGATATGGTCATGAGTAGTGGAGCAGACTCTAAGGAGATATCTGTCAAATCGTTATTTCAATCATTCTTAGTTCGGGCTCGTTGTCAAAACGTCGGTCACTAAGGCCGATACCACGGGTTTCGTGCTAACAGATTAGACCCCCAGGTATACTAAGGCTACGTATTTATTTACTTTTTATTGTTTTCCGGGACGGGAGGGAATGTCAGACTCGTACTGACTAGAATCCATGGTGATCCTCCAATAGCCCTTTACCTTCCAATGTCACAGTTAGCTGATGAGACAGTCCCATAACATATATTATCTACTAGCTTCCGCCCGCGACTCCGTCCGCGCGGATGTCGGTCTTCGCGTGGATGGTTTATTTCTCCATTTTGAGTAACTCTGACAATGAAATCTTATAAATATTACGGCGCTGAATCCACAGCGGGTAATGCAACGTGTGTTCGCGGTTCTACAGAACAACGTCTATGAATAAAACTGAAAAATAAGATTTTTTTTTTCTACGTATTTTTCCAGGATAACAAAAAACTTTTTCTCTTTTTAGTTTAATAATTCAACCCAAATTCTTGCCAAATACATGTAATATAATCCGTAGCACTGGTAATAACATCCCTCATGTACACAATAAGCTAATAAAATTCCCCATCTCAAAAACTACTGAACCGATTTTGATAAAACTTTCAGTATTCCCTAAGTGGAACGATACCTAGCACAAAAAAAAAGAATTATTTAAATCGGATGTGTAGTTCCGGAGATATGCGAACAATGAATAAGTCGATGCCTACTCCTTACTGTTAAGGAGTTGTACCTTCCATCATCAGCTCAGCTACATAAGATGATGATTACCAAACGCAAATACTTGAATTACTTCATAAGATTTACGAAAAACGATGCGTGGGCCTATAAAATTTGAGGGTTGCCCTCGATTTCTCCAAGATCCAATCATCAGATCCTGATTTGGTGACAATGGAACCACACGGGAAGCACCAGCTTTCAAACAAAAAAAGAATCATGAAAATCGGTTCACGAAGTCGGTTGTTATGCGGTAACAAAATAAAAAAAAATACAGTCGAATTGATAACCTCCTCCTTATTTTGAAGTCGGTTAAAAGGTATCCTATGTTATGCCCAGGATAATAAGGAATAATTATACCAAGTTTCATCGAAATCGAACCGTTAGTTTTCACGTGATGCCTGCACAAACAGACAGACAGACAGACAGACAGACAGACAGACAAAAATTTTTTTAATCATATATTTGGGTTTGGTATCGATCCAGCAACACCCCCCGCTATTTATTTTTTCAATATTTTCAATGTACAGAATTGACCCTTCTACAGATTTATTATAGTACAGATATTTTCAACGTATAACATAATTATGTTTTACACAAAAGACACTGCGCGAAGCTCCTGATAACGGTATAAGCTTGAGACTTGTGCCTAAAAGGGAGAATGTTTTTTACATTTCTGTAACGCTTTGGATAAACAAAAATGATGACTGAAACATTGTTTAAAAAGCCGTGTGGAAGCTAGTATCAGATAATTATTCTCACTTACTTTGTAGCGAGTGTTTAGTTGTATTAAAATAGGCACGTGAAGTCTGTTGTTGTTTCTTATCACTGACGTACACAGTTTTAACATTTTTTTTTGTTATTTAATATCAAAGCAAAAGAATGGTAGGTCCGATTAGGATCAAGCACGAAAGTTTTAAAGTTAGTGACTTTTATATACAAATAATAAAAAAAATAACAAAAATCTCATAAACCAACTTCACCTCTTTATTTCATTTCTATATTGTAACACGGTGATGACAAAAAGAGTGACAGTTCATCCCTTGTCACCTTCTTGTCACTTAAACCGCATACCTCAACCTAATACTATAATAAAACACATAATTTATGACTATCTAAGCCTCCTGTCTACCTTAAAGTGTTTGTTGAAATGTAAACTCATTTTTAATTAAAACATCTTTCTTGTTTTATCTAACACAATATTAAATGTGAAATTAAAAAGGGGTATATAAAGAAATTTCCAAGTGAAAATGAACTTGCACTATGGGTTCCGTAGGTAAAAAAAGAATGAATATGTAAATTTAACGTACAGACGCCAGCAGGTCAACCTACGCGAGTCTGTCAAATTTTACCAATCAAACATTGGCGTTCCACTTTTGCGATAAAGTTGAAAATCAATTAAATAAATTTGACAGATTGATAGGTTGATATGTTGGCGTTGAGTATGTCTGTACATACACAAAAAGTTACGTTTCAAGTCTGACACAAAAATGTATAAATGTGTGTACAAAACTGTAGCTACATTAGTTTTGGGATAACCTTAAAATTGAGTTGAAAGAGTTGACCCGTTGATATAGTAGGTAACTAATGAAGCAAGCTTTCTAGGATACTGATTTATTATGTGTCGGATATCTTTTGAATTAATAATGTAGAAGTCGTAGTCAAATATAGAGGTATTCATTGAAAACAAACCATATCTAAAGTGCATATTCTAGTAAGCTTAGAATTCTGTGTAGTGCAGTCATAGATTTGAGGCTCTTTTAACACGGAACCCTAAAAAGGATTAAAACAAAAGATTGCTAAACAAGTTTGGATAACAGCTTTAGTTTCTTCGAAAAGAATGCAAGAAGGTACTGAAGATGATAATCCAACTTTGCATCACTGCGGGTTTATATCGTCGCGTCGTCGTAAAACCACAACTCTTTACCTCTCTTGAAATTTAATTTTAAGTTCTTTTCAAGTTCTTTAGTACCCCTATTTTTCGTCTTGAGTAGTTAATGCCAAACGCCACTTACGTAAAATCTAGCTGAAGCCGACTTAGTATAATATGTCCACACTTGCAGTGAATGCGTACAGCTTTACTGCTTTGTATCTTAATAGACATTTCCTAGAACTTTGCCACCCTCGCGGTGTTCTCGGTGGCAAAGCAGAGGTTACTATGACTGCTTGTGTTTGGGTTAAGAAAGCAGTACGTTTAGCAATTTTAAATTAAATCCAGTTTTGCCCCTCTGTCAAAAATAATAAAAACAACAGCTCAATAAGACATTATTCAAAGAAAAAGCCAATGACAAGTTTAGATCACAACAAATTAAACTACAGTAAAACGATAATTACAAACTTTGCGTACAGCTGTTACAAGAAAAATACGAATCGCTCTTATATCTCTTTTTGCTGATACAAACTTTTTGTCAAAGAAAATGAACAAAATGGAGCGTTCATACATTTTATTTCCGAAGATTTTTATTTAAATCACTTTTATAATGTAATCCATTTACGTGTACGCCCAATCTCACTAATACTGTGGGATACTTAAAATTATTTACAATGATTAATTTCAATTTTCGGCGCTGAGCAGTGTTGCAAATTCAATAATGTGTTTTGTTATATGATATTTATTTCAATGTCTTTTGATATCTATTAACGTTGTTGTGTTAAATGTGTGCTATCTGTTTCTCTCATAAACGAGTATTATTTTGCCTTGGCGATCATTTTCAGTTCGTTTCGCGTACCTATTATTTAAATCTGTTGCAAAATATAAATAACTAGCACTTTTCCCGCGACTTCGTCCGCGTGGGTTACGTACTTTCCTAATTCCCCCTTTTCACCCCCTTAAAGGTTAAATTTCCAAAAACCCCTTCTTAGTGCTCCCCTACATTATAATAGGAAGCCGTGTGCAAAATTTCACATTCCTAGCCCTAGTAGTTTCGGCTGTACGTTGATATGTCAGTCAGTCAGTTCTCCTTTTATATATATAGATAAAGGTGCCAAATCTTTGCGGTGACATCAAAATAAAATTTAGGCATGTAAAAAGAAAAGCAATGCGACATACAGTGCAAGTATTATTATCGAGTATCAAACTTTTTAGTGTAATATTTATTGTTTTCTTCATATGTTTGTATTACTGAATACTAATGATTGACAGCATATTTCGAGAAAGGTGACTGGCAAAATGTTTAAAAAAAATGTAAAATCTCTCCACGCGCCGTCCTCGTGCACATTATCACTCCATTTTCTCCCTACTTTGTGTTCAAAGCCCCTACTTCCACAGTTTAATCAGCGGACTGCCGGACTTAATTTCGTTTTCATGTCTTCTTTTTATTGTCTTGAGCCATCGGCACAATCGTTTAATTTAAGGTCTTATTCATTTTTTTTTAAACTTATAATTTCATTGAAATAACACCCTTGACTGGGAATGCTTGAATCATAATTATTCTTAAGGCTCGTGAAGGAGGAGGCGGGCCGCGTGAGGGAGAGGACAGCGTCCTCCCTCCACCCCAGCCGCAGTGGTAGACGCCCATGGCGTCGGACGTCGCCAGACGATCTCCGGCCACCGTAGGCGCGGGCATGCGGGCGGCGAGCGAGTAATGGGCAACTCGCTGTCCGACCATGGACCATGCCCGGGTCAACGGTGCGTTGTGTTCCACGCGCGCCTCAAAGAGTGTCAGCAAAGTGACGGGGGGCCCCTCTAAGGCCAATGCCTGCCGGGGTCGCGGGACTGTACGAATTACCGTGACCCCGGAACGTAAAGGGCTATTGAAAGACACCGTGGATTTTAGTCAGTACGAGTCTGACAGTCCCTCCCGCTCTGCCCTGGGTTAGGACACATTTGATGATTTTACCACGATAAAAAAAAAAAAACTGCTATTAAAAAAATACAATAATTTAATTTAAATCCGCTGCGTTCGGAGTTCGTTAATTAACCTACGAATAAGAATTATCGGGATTTAAAGTATAATGTGTTTAAAACTATCTACGTAGCAAATTGCATTTAGAATCTTTGAGTAGTTTTGAGTTTCAAATATCCGCACAAACCTTCACTATTTATAGTAGTCAGATATCAATAAAACATATTTTTTATGAATTTAACAAAACTTATAATAAACTAAGTTATTTTGAACGCCTGTTGAAGATTAAGTTATTGACTTTATTTAATATTCCTGACTGTTATTTACTTAATATTTCCCAGCCGGGACTATAAAAATGTCCGTAGACGTTTTAATTTTGTTTTCGTTTTTAATTAAACATTGAGACTTGTTTACCCAAACCTTAAATTTGGCTTAACGTGTCTGCTTATTAAGCATCTTGCTGATTTTAATTTTAATAACTTAATACTGAAATGTTATTAACTTGAAAGTTATTAACTTTTAATTGGTTTCAGTGTCTATTTTGGCATAGCAGACAGTTATTACTTTAGTATTTAGTTTATTACAAAACGGAGTAAGTATTCGGTTAGTGTATATTAACTGTATTTATGGATTTAGAATAAACCTTTTTTTTTACTTTTCTTGCGAAGATGTCGTCTGCATCTTCTGATTTCAAAATTAATAAGCCGCTTCTGAGAACTTCACACGCCTCTGACATGGCTTTAGAATTAAACGTACCTATATTTATCATAGAAGTCCCGCTTTCCTCAAAATTATGTTTTAATTCACAGATGTCAATGATGTCCAAAATAAAATTAGAAAGTACACAAATAATTTGATAAAGACATTTTAGTACTTGCTTGGTTTTAAACTCCAAACAAAATCGTTCTTCAAAAACGAAGGAATAAGTTCTGGCTCATCGCGTGGTTACTTATACAAAATAATTACTTTGCAAAAGAGTACAACATTGTAAGCAAGCTGAAATATTCCAAATGCTCTAATTACACAACCTTACACAATAAATACAGCTTTCTTAGTACTGTAATAGTCATGTTAATTTCATGCAGCTCAGTAGATAATTTCAACATTGAAATGGGATTAGGAAGAAACCACTGGGCGTAGTTAGCATAATTTTCAAATTCTCAACTGTCAAAGGAATTTATGAATGCTCCATGCAAGTTAGCTCGACCACGGGAGCTGCAAAAACATTACTAAGAGGGATAAATGTATAAAATCCGACAAAATGTACGATTTGTTCGTATGAAACGGGGAATTGTACGTAATCCATGTAGTAAAGTGCGTCGGTAAAGCTTTGTTGGGCTTTTACGCAAAATCCTTCTGGAGAATCGTACACTGTTACTTTGATACTGAATATAGAACTAACCATGATAACGTTTTTCGGGACGATTGGATCGCTATGTTTTTGTGATATCAAACTTTGGGAGCTGCAATTTACTTTTTATTGGTGGGTTGGTGTAATATCATTAAATGAGTCCTTCCACCCTGGTTGAAGCGGAAAAGACTGTCTGTTACTCTTACTGACTAAAAATCCACCGTGCACTTTTAATAGCCCTTTGCGTTCTAGGGTCACGGCTATCTTTACAGATGGTCCTGTGATTACTGGTAGGCGTTTGGCCCTATGGAAGCCGCTGCTGACAGCTCCTGGAGGCGCGCGTGGAACTAACTGCTTTTTTCTTCACTCGTTGTACTGTTCTCGTATCTTTCGTGATATTTTAATATTTTTCAGGCTTTGAAGAGAAAAAAAATATAAATAACGAATGTTCTTATTTCAATGTTAAGTTCAAGTTTACTTATTTGACGTGTAATTTTGAGTAAAATGAACTATAAAAACAAACGTTAAAACTTCTGTAATACGATTACAAAACACAGAATTATCATAATTTCGCTACCAACGCTCACATTTGGTACATGCCGCATTATTAAAGAAAAAAAGACTCAAAGAATATAGAATGCTTATGTATTTTATTCCTATTTTTCTGTAGCAAATGTCCAGGAAGCGAACGGCAGGGGCGGAGTGTTTTCGTTTAATTTCCCAGTAAAATGGTGTACCCTCTTCAACATAATTACAGACGGGCTAACTGAATGTACGTATCGCTTCATCACCGTCTCATCTTTTCACAGAGTGTTTTTGCATTTTAAAAAGCTTTCCTCTCATCTTTTTTGATGGCCATTCTTTGAATATTTTGCTTTCGATGATTATTAGCTGTTATGGTTTTCCTATGTACTTTGAAATTGTTTTTATCAATTTTAGCGTTCATTATATTTGAATGAAATACGATACCTTTATAGATAGATAGATAATAGATTTATTCAGTGCAATAGAGACACAAAAACAAATAGGTACATAAAAGGATCCACAGTAACAAGAAAAATAAATAATTAGGTAAAAAAAAAAGTGACTGAAAACAAAAAAAAAGGTGTGATACCTACAGAGATTAACATAATCCAGACGTGACACAAAAAATGTGCGGTGTGTCTCAAGACTGCACTAAATGGGTATCCAGCTCAGCATGTGTCAGGGGATATTCTGACGCTGATATTCTGCTGGATCCTTGTAGTGACATACTGTAGTTATAGAATCACTCATGTGTCTTTGTCTGGTTTTAGGTCGTGACTGTTTAGATTCTTGTGGCCATTTAGTAGTTCGATGACACGCTTGGCGCAGTGGTCGAGCGCTCGACTGCTGTGATCACAGCGTGTTGCTGTCGTGGGTTCGATCCCCACACGGTCATATTTTTGTATGATCTGCAAGTAGTTGACACCCAGACCCAGAGTCTGCAAGTAGTTGTTCTGGGTGTGTTTGTGTATGTGAGTTTTTATGTTTGTAAACACACCCACCATACAGGAGAAATTCTTAGTGTTTGTTGTAAGTCTGTACATCTGGTCAATTGTCTTCGCATCTTCTTTTGGCCGGTCCACGGTCTCCACGCCAAGACTTTCTTCCTCATCTTCCAACTAGTCTCCGGTAGATAAAAAAAGTCTTTCAAAAATAAATAATAAGGAAATGGTGCCATAAGCCACCGCTGGGCAAATTACCTCGTTAGTTGGAAGTTAAAAAGGAGTGTTAATTTTTTAATGTTGTATTGAAGGGCTGAATGGAATGCTTTGGTAAAATAGCGGCCGGTTTTCAAAGGATACTTGATCGATTTAACTGAACAGTGCTTCAGTAAAATCGAACAGTTATCTGAAGTATCTAACTACCCAAATAGGTATGTTAACAGCATCAATAGTTTAATTAGAACGTCAGTAAGTTTTATTTTTTTTATCGTGGGAAAATCATCAAATGTGTCCTCCCACCCAGGGCAGAGCGGTTCCGATTCGACTCGCTGCCCGACCATGGACCATGCCCGGGTCGACGGCGCGTTGTGTTCCACGCGCGCCTCAAGGAGTGTCAGCAAACTGACGGGGCCTGTAGAGGGCCAGAGCCTGCCGGGGTCGCGGGTCTTACCCATCACCGTAACCCCGGTACGTAAAGGGCTCGTGAAGGACACCGTGGATTTTAGTCAGTACAAGTCTGACAGTCCCTCCCGCCCTGCCCTGGGTGGGAGGACTCATTTGATGATTTTACCACGCTAAAAAAAAAAAAAAAAAGGGCAGAGCGGGGGGGACTGTCAGACTCGTACGGGCTAAAATCCACAGTGCCTTCAATTCAATAGCCTTTTATGTTCCGGGGCCACGGTAATTCGTAAGTCCCACGACCCCAGCAGGCTTTGGCCCTCTAAAGGAGGGCCCTGAATGTCAGTAAGAGTTTTGAAAAATAATGGATACGTATTTCTTCTTTTGTTGAAATAATGTTTATTATACAAAGATATAACGCATCAAAATTTCGGAGTGGGGACTCGGGACGTCAGAAGCAAGTGGAAACTTCAGTTGCTTGTAACGTTTTGGAAATTTCTAAAGGTTGGTCTGTTTACGTAACAAAAGAAAATATACGTGTCAAATATTTTTTTATAATCTAATTGATTACTTCCCTTTTTCAGACATAACAGAATACCCTATTGTGCTCGATTGTAAAATCTTCGATTTTTTCAGACAAATACCCTTTTGTGCTTGATTGTAAAATAGTTGCCCCGTATCAGGAATTTCTCATGTATCGTGGATATTTTGAATATTATTATTTAACAATTCAGTATTAAAACAATTTGAAATATGCTTTGCGCAGTGGCTGAGCGATTGACTGCAATGCTACGAATCGCGACTTCGATTCCCGCACGGTGTTACAAGTAGTTGTTCCGGGTCTGGGTGGTTTTGTACGGGAGTTTAAACGCACACACCACGATATAGGCGAAATTCCTAGTGTGGAGCAATGTTTTGATTTTATCGAAATAAAGAAAAAACAAAGAAATATTCATGATAAAAACACCATACCGGTAGTTCGTAAGGGGAAAACAGACGTGATTTTATACTATTAAATGAGATGTCAGATTTCAAACAATGATGTACGTACAAATCTCGGGGCTAATAATTACAGCCGCACAGGCTGATCTTTGGGGTTAAGCCGCGCTTGCCGAAGTTGGTTTGTAGATAGGTGACGATCTGTCATAGCGAGTTTCCTCCGTGCATCGGAAAGCACGTGAAGCCGTTGGTCCCGTCATTTGTAGATCTTTGACAGTCGTTACTATTAGCCAGAAGCTCTAAAAGTCTGACAACCAGTCTTGCCATGGGATATCGTATTACCCAGTTACTGGGTTGTGGAGATCCGATAGGCAGTCGCTCCTCGTAAAATGCTGATATTCAGCTGCATCTGGTTCGACTGGAAGCCGACCTCAATATTTTTGGGGTGTTAGGAAAAGGCTGGGCGGATGATGTACGTACAAATCCATTCAACAATACAATAATATTGTTTATATTATCAAAGCTATAGCTGTTTATATTATTAAAATCGATTGTTTTAGACAACAAAATAGTTCAGAGTAACCAATTAAATTCGGAATAATAAATAATATCTGTTTATGACACGGTTATTAAGGACAATTAAAATAAATTCACAGTACAGTAAAGATTGCTTACAGCTTATTTATTAACATGGAAATTTAATTCAGTTCGATATATCCTTTGTTTTACTCGTGATTCGTTTTATATGGTAATGGAGAGAATATGTTATAATTATTTAAAACGGATGTATTGTATCTTATTTACTTAATATGTTGACTTAAATGCATGCCAAAAAGCCAACAAAGATGGAAAAGCGAAAACCTGTCTTCAAAGTAGACGGTTTTGTAGTCTGAGCGAAATAAGTGCACGTGTTGATTGGTTCACAAGAGAATATTTGCACGAGGTGAAACAGAAAGAAAGAAAGAGAAAGAAAAAATTATTTTATTTGACACAGACATAATATTAAACAGAAAAAATACAAAACTAAATTCAAAAACATACTAACAAAAAGAAACATACAAAACATAATAGGTAGGCTGTTTGTCATTACTGTGACAAGAAAGCAGCGATTGCATATCTAGACAAGACTTGTAGTCAGACTTTCAAGCTTCTGTACAACTGTCAAAGATCTACGAATGACAGCCGGTACCAACAGCTTTACGTGCGTTCCGAGGCGCGAAGGAAGCAAACGCGGCTTAAACTTAAAGATAAACTTGTGCAAGACGATGTTTCCTAAAAAGAATATATTTAAAACAACGATGTCGCAATAAAACATTTTATCTTCATTTCACAGCAAATAAACGTCTCATTCAGAAAATCGCAAAAGCAAAAAACAAACGCTTTCATCCAAATTCATTCTGGACTTTCACTCTTTTAATTAGTAACGAATCTCAGATATTTTAAATGGGGTAAACGCGGCGACAGAAAGCCTAATTAAGTTTGCACGATACATTTTCTTAGTAACTGGTAATTGAGATTCAACCCCAGGTAAAAAAAAAACAGTGAATAAAATACTAAGTGAGCTTACTTAGAGCGACTTTTGATAAAGTTTTTCGTTTGGTTAACGTTTTTTAGAAGTGTGAGTGGGAACACTTTACTTTATGTTATAATTCTTAAAGTTATACATTGTTAATCGTTTCATGAGAAGGTAGGTTTTGTAAGACAATTAATGAGAACTATTATTTATTACCTCTAAAAACATTTTTTACTTCTACTAACTTCTGCTCGCGGTTTCACCCGCGTCATGCCGTCGCCTTTGACTCTATAGAGGGCCCGTCAGTTTCCTTAGGGAGCGCGTGGAACACGACGTGCCGTCCAATAGGGCCTTTGTTTTCGGACGGCGAGCTATCCATTACTCGGCGTCCACAAGTCAGTGGCGTGAATTTTCGGCATCTTCCTTTGGCCCTATAGAGGGCCCGTCAGTTTCCTTAGGGAGAGCGTGGAACACAACGCGCCGTCTAATCAGGTCTTTGTTCTCGAACGGCGAGCTATCCATTACTCGGCGTCCGCAAGCCAGTACCGTGAATTTTCGGCATCTTCGGCGGTGGCAGGGCCGTGAGATAGAAGAAGATTTTTCCCTAGCGCGTGCCGACTGCTCTCCATTCCCCTCACCTGCCATTGAATCAAAAAATTTACAAACAACAAATGTGTGAAAAACAACAGTCACCTACATTTTAACAACAGTTATTCATTTTAAGGCGGGTGCTGATCAGCGTTAGTAGGTGTAATGTAACGTGTCACACAGCGAGCGTTCGTGCAAAGAGAAATAAATGGATCGTTGCTCGCTGCGAAAGATACATTAGGGCCCGTAACACCGGTAAGTACCCAGCTTTAGATTTTGCAACTACGTACGATTACTTGGAAGGGTCGTTACCATCATTAAAAATAAATCAAGCACAACATTAGCAACAGGTTGGAAAGCATTTAAAAGTGGCGTTTGATTTTGTATCCCTGTATTTTTATTTATGTGACAATTAATATGCTAAAAATAACTAGCAGAATCGGTCAGGAAGCAGTTGTGGGCTAATGGTAACGGCTCCAACTAACGAATTGGAGGTTGTGGATTTAAAGCCAGAAAATTCCATCACTTTTTGGTATTTTTTCATCATCGCTGCTCTCAAAATTTAAGAGCTATCAAGAAAAATTCGTGAGGAAACCGACATGTCCTTGAACTAAAAATTCAAATCATGTAGCATCGACCAACACG
This sequence comes from Agrotis puta, assembly GCA_943136025.2. NCBI lineage: Eukaryota > Metazoa > Arthropoda > Insecta > Lepidoptera > Noctuidae > Agrotis > Agrotis puta. The sequence continues at coordinate 7,545,719 of OW964168.2, forward strand.
CACTGGATCAGTGTGGTGGATTGTTGTTCATTCCTCTTCATTCAAAACCTGTCTCCCAACAGTAGAAACACCTTAATTTTCCTTTACTAAAAATGTTTTTTTGCAAAACGGTATCTGCAATATGTCGGCCATGAGCCAATTTCACTTATTATAAGTAAATAAAAAAACTCTATTCACTATTTCCAAAGATGGTTGTAAGGCGTCGAACACGCGAACAGTCGATCAGCCACCAATAGGTCGCATCGAGTGCCGGAGTCAATCGAATTTATTCAGTAATTTCCTCCAACGAACGGCCTTCCCGAATCACTAACTTCTACAAATGTGTTTCGCCAAACGGAAACTTTGTACACACTCAATGTCGAACACGTCTCAAGAAAAACCCTCTTTCATGCCTTTCAAGTGAAATAAACCATAGAATTATAATGTATGAATATTTTAGTTTAGCCAACAAAATAGCCCCGTCGACTAAATGGGTTTGCCAAACGGAAAGTTTTTACACAACGTGTGTCGTAGGAAACCTTTCATGTTAAGGTGGCCGCTCTTTTAAAGGGCGGTATTATAATGGGGAAATATTTTTTTGCGAAAACCTCGTAACGACTTGAAACGACAGACTTGTGTTGACTTTGAATTAAGTTTAGTGAATTAATGTTCTTGTGGTAGTGGTTGCAATGGGTTGGCATATGAACTTCATTTTGGTTAGAGTGCTCAAATCTGTAGTATTTTGGAGATTTGAGCTCACGGCTCACGGATCACGGCGATAAGACCTCTGTTGGACGATTGGAGAGATAGCACTGCTTCTTTATCTTCCGCCTGATGCAGGACCTCGGACACGTTTATTTCGAAAGGTTCTTGTGTCGACGTCATACGCCCGGATGTTACCGTCGTTTGGACCACCCATTCGGGCATACGGTGTAGGTCATCGCCGCTTAGGTAGAGCACCGCCATGTTCTAATAGAGATGGTGGCGACTTCTCGTATCATGGCATGGTAAACGGTCACCTCCTTCTGCGAAGCAGTAATGCAAAGGAAGAGGCGGAGGCACAAATACCTGCCAGGATCGCAAAAATGTATTAAGATGTCACTGTAGCCCTGAAATCCCAAGGGCAACTGAAAGGACAAGGTGCTTTTTAGTCAGCCAATCTGGTCAGACTCTGCCACCCAGAGTGACTCGAAATGACTCGTCCTCATCTGAGGACTAAAGAAAAAGGTACTGGAGATTAAAATGGTTTATTTTAAACAAGGGTACTAAAAAAAACTCACAAAAAAACTTGTTTACGCCAGATCCAAATCATCATACCAAAATCTGATACCCCTCTGTTATCCCGTTCAAGTAGTTAAGTCAATGGGCCAGTTCCAAAAAAGGAATCGAAAACAAGTGATTGACTATTTACTTGAGCCGTTACTTTTATTGTTATTTTATTTGTTCTTTTGTATCTTTTTATATTAAAGCTATTTTGAGCCTCGATTCTCTAAATTATACAATCTCTTTACTAAATTCCTGCCAACCAAAACAATTATTATCATCAGAATTGACTTTTTTTAGAGAGAATGCTAAAAAGAAAAGACACCACTAACGCCTCCACAACCTTTTTGATAATATATTGTACTAATTATAGTGTGATACAGTTGATTAGTTCAAAAATCAATCTAAGAAGGGATTGTAAGATATATTGTTATAATAAACGTCCATTTTCAGTGTTTTAGGTCCTAAAATAAAAAGGTATTGCTACAAAATTGCTACGTAATGCCTACGGCGCGGCGTAGCCTTACTACGACGGCTACGCGAACGTCCTATACAACTGTATTTGAAGCATGCAAATGACTAATTAAAGTTTTATATTTTTTAATAAAACGTTGCCCCACACCAAGAATTTCTCCTTAATTGTGGGTGTGTTTACAAAACATTGAAACTCACACACTTACACAAACACTCTGATCCGGAACAACTACTTGTAAATCATACAAATATTTTTCTAGAGAGGGAATCGAAATCGCGACTCGTATTGGTCAGTAGATCAGTCGAGTGTCGTCAAAGTAGTACGTTGTAGTAGCAATCAAAAAGCTCATCCCTTATCGATCTATGCTCATTGTTCGTGCCAATTATGATTATCCATCCTTGAAACTGTTCATTCAACTGTCGATCTTATCTCTTGCTATATAGAAAACTAACACGTATTATATTAACCGTAACGTAAATACGAGTACAAAAGTGTTACTAATACTCACCGAGTTATTATCCCTCGTCATTCGCAAGGAGGGGTTGTGACAGCTGATATCGTATAACAGAATATCTAAAAGCTTATACATTTGAAGTTGCTTAGTAAACAAAAGGTTGTTCAAAATAGCCTCACGCATTTGCTATTGTGGCGGAGGAGGCATGGAGTAAGATACATGTTTTACAAATTTCGTAGTTCACTTGTTTTGTGTTCTATATTGCGTCATGTCTTATTTGTTGAAGATGATTTGGAGTGACTCGGGTGTACTACATTATTATAATCCTTTTACACCAATGTTTCTCGTTTGTTTTTTACCTCTGACATTTGCTTCACAACATTACAACTTTATACGTATTAGGATAATGGTGCTATTGGATTTTAGTGTAGTTCTCACAGGTAAAAGATACCCACCAAAAACATTAAAATAATGTAAAAAAATGCCAAGTCTCTCGATGCAGTCTTTCCATCGTAAAAAGTTTTGAGATCTCATAGAAGCCAAGTCCTATTCAAATTATTTTGTAGTTATAAATCAACATTTAGTAATTGTATCAATAGTTTTCTTTATATTATAATTATAGTGACTTGGCAATGAGCACCAATTAAAAGCTGCTTGCTGCCTGGAATTATGTGCAAATGTTACTGACGAGACCTGTGATCAGATCACTACCGACTACATGCTCCAATGCAATAATAAAAAATAAGTACCTTACGGGCCATCGCTTTATGAAAGTAAATGAACCGAGAGTACACTAACACTAGTGTTTGCGTACACACTTGTGCAATTGTGCATTATAATTTATGTCCTGCGCAGTTTACTAGTCTTGGATGAGACTGACTGCCGTTGCCGAAATTCGGTTGGGACGACACGGATAAACCAAAAGAAAATTAATTTTGTGATATTAATGTTTACGCATGCGGTGTGTGACTTTCAACTCCAAATATGCCGTTTTGTTTCTTCTTGTGCTCATTGCCAAGTCACTATAATTATAATATAAAGAAAACTATTGATACAATTACTAAATGTTGATTTATAACTACAAAATAATTTGAATAGGACTTGGCTTCTATGAGATCTCAAAACTTTTTACGATGGAAAGACTGCATCGAGAGACTTGGCATTTTTTTACATTATTTTAATGTTTTTGGTGGGATCTCATTTATTTTTTGTAAGTGTATTTCTTTCTTTTTTTTTTAGGTGACCTCATAATTTCTTGGACTTCAGCTACTGCTTTGCTTAGAACCCATTCTCTATCTCTTTTGTTTCTTTTCAACGAGCTAAATAAACATAAATCTACTAACTTACAAAATAAATATAACTAAACTAAATAACACGTAAACAACTAGATATTGTAACTACCTATGTCTATGTTATATTAATAAACTATTCGCCTAAATAACTGTTTCAGTAACAATAATAAATCTACTATCTAATCCGGCTAACTTAAGTTCTCCGAATATAGCTACAATATTTTTTTTAGTTTCGAAATGGTTTTTCATAGGTAGGTGGCGCTATCAAATGAAAATTATCGAATTATTTTAAAGTACTACTTATACTGCGCTCGGTAACGAAACCATAGCGCGATTCAGACAGGTACAACGCCATCTATCGAGCGCGCATACAATCGAAATTTATCACAATACAATGGAGTTTTAGCTTTATTAATTTAATGAATTATGAACTTTATGTATCAATTAATTATAGTCTATGTATTACATTTTTATTATTCTTTTCTATTCCATGTATTTATTCATCCAATTGAATACTTAAACAACGAACAAAGTTAACAATGCAGTCAAAATCCATACATAATGTTCTTGCCAAACCGCAAATATAAAATTGTTTTCTATGGTATATTATTTTTTAATGTTTTTATAATTTTTCCTTTATATGTGGCTAATGACCTATCTTGGTGCAAAATTTGAAGTTTCTAAGTCTGCTAGAAGTACCTTAGATTTTTGATGATCGGTCAGTGAGTCAGTGAGTCAGTGAGTGAGTGACAAAATGGTGTAACTTTGATCGACCGTAACTCCTAAACTATTAATTCAATTGGCATGTAATTTCGAACTTAAGCTTGTTCTAATGCCTACTATTATTCACCGAAAACCTAAACTCCTAGCTTTGTCCACGTCGAAGATATAGGGGGGGCGAAACAGCCGCGAATCGCATCGAGAAAAGATGGTACGGCCGTGCCCGTTTTGCTCGAGACTTGGCTGGGGCACTGCCGTGCCCCCAGATTGATAGACAAGGAAGTTTATTTTATAGAACGATTTTTGCCAAACATGCTGCGAATTTCTCCAGTGTCGTGGGTGCGTTTACAAACATGGAAACTCACATACTTTACAAACACCCAGAACAACTACTTATAGGTCATACGATTGTATGTTCCGTGCGGGGATCGAATCCGCGACAAGCTGAACAGCAGGCGGTCGCCCAGCCACTGCGCTCCTAAATAAATATTTGCTATACGATTAAATTGGTCTAGACAAAACAAATATTTTCTAACGAAAAAATCTCCCGTTTTTCACACGAATGCTGTAAAACTCGAGTAATTTCTAAAAAATGTAAGCAGTATTATCGAAGTGCTTACACAAGAACATACTGTAATCTCTTATCTAAGCTTGGTAAAAATTGGTGGAAATTTTCTGATTTTTTGCCGTTCTTCTGCTCTAAACAAAGTGTAATATTTTATCAGTTGCCGAAGACCTCGAAAATAACATGAGTTTTTTTTATCCTACATTCTAGACCTAATTGTTATGAAGGAGTTAACTTCCACTCAAATCGAATGTAGCACGACGATCATCGTCCATCAAAATTCCACACATGTTAACTAATTAAAAAAAAAGAAGGCTATAACTAATTCCATCTCCACCTATCCCAGTAAACATAAACAGAAGTCGTATCCACATTAAAACCGTAAGCAAACAATTACAAAGTCCGTGTTTAAGAACAAAAAGTATTTTAATCGTTGTATCGCGTGTCGTGGGTACCGGGCTGTGGTCTTAACTTGCGTGGTTACTCGATAAGAAGGCGTAGTTAGCTGAACCTGTGGCATTGCTATTTATGTTTTTAATCTACCCTAAGAGGTGCGATGGCTGTTCCCAAAGTGCCGATGCCGGTAATAGGGGCCTTTTCGGGCCTTTTATATCCATGTTTCTGTGTGAGAGTCGGGGTTATATTTTCATATGTATTTTTCCGTATACCATTTATAAAATCTGTAGGCGTTCTCATTTGTATAAAATATAGATACCAAATTGATTTTGGGAAAGTTAACCGAGTTATTCATATTAAAACTAGTCCAATAACCTTTAAGCCGCTTCATACTTCCTGGCGGTCGATACTTATTTAAAATTGAGTTATCCAAACTTCGCATCGCATCCGAAAAGTTAAATTGAAAACCATTAAAAGCCAATCATTGGTGAACTTTTTGGGCTTCCATCAAATTACTTTGAATCTGCGACTATCCATTACAGGGAATAGCGTTTTCAAAAAAACGTCAAGAAGGTGAAACTGAAGCAATATATCAAGCGTTCGTGCCTCGCGACCACGTCCCGGGTGACTGATGTCCCCCACTCATTTATAAATTGACCTCACTTTGGCTTCGAGGCAGTTAAAGATCGAACCCATACGCCGAAATATTTTCCATCTTACCATCGACATAATAAAGTTATTGCCTCGTTTATGAACACTGAAATCGACTACACGAATAGGTAGTAAAAGTACCTGTATTTGCAGTTCCAGACGAGTTGTCATTCTGTTTTTACAAACTAAGAAAACTCTAGTGAACAGTATTGTGTTAATGCAGGTGTAACGAAACATTTCAAACAAAGGGAGCTTGGACGTTTGCTCACTGAAAGAGAACTGTATTTACATTTCAATTTTCTTTGAAACACGAGTCTTTTTGAACATAACCGTATCAGTTTAATGATCTGAAACACTGACAATCTTTTCTTTGTCATTCGGAAAAAACTTCTATAAATACCCGCTATGTATGTCAACTTATCCCTGAAATTATTATCTCCACATTCAACAATCAATTTCCCGGGACATACCGGTAATGTTGATTAGATAGCTATTGAAATGTTGATCTCATCCTTTCCTTTTAGAAAATTCGTACCAAATCGCGCGTATCGTTCAGTTATAAATTGCCATTACATCGCAGACGACAAAGCATTGAAATTCTGCCAATAAACTTGACTGAACGGGATCCGCCGCCAAGTCCCCTGTCGATACGCCGATAGATCCCTCGGGACTGAAAGATGTGTTCCACTTATTTCAGAATTGACTTCGTTTTATTTCCCCCTTCCTTTTATTCGACGTCACTCTGATGTTTTACACTGTGAGCGGCTATCTAAATAGTCGAATTTTTTTGTTCCCTCATAATAAATTCGTAGTCTAAAAAATTGAAATTTATGGCTAGCATTTGTGCCTAAATACAACAAGCCACACAGTTAATGGTGCCATCAATCATAAAATATAGCTTTGTGTGTGGTCAGCTCGGCGTACGTAGATGGATATTTATAACTACAACAAATCAGGCAACGTGGATCACAATAATTCAGAATTATTATTTGCAGAGGAAATTATTAAGGTGTGTAATTATTATCGTGGTGATTAGAGCTTGTAATTAATTGCTTGCGCTGAGGATTGATAGTCCTGCGTAGCGTAATTGTTCATCTATTGTGCCTCAAAATACAATACTGTACTAGGTATTGGTTGGTCTCGTGTTATACGACCATAGCCTATGTTCTAGTTTTAATGGAATAGGTATTAACGCGCTTATTATAAATGTGAATATAATTAAGATGAAAGCAACTGAGAGAGCAATTACATTTTAATGAAGCTTTTACTATTGAAAACAACTGATGTAGGTATTCGGTCTTAGAAGAAAATAATTCAATTATTTTATTAGTGGGTGCTGAAAAGCCTACCGTGTTGACACCAAATAATAAAAGACCTACAAAGTTATAATGTTTTTGCAAGATAGGTGTGTTTTCGCCAGACGACCTCCGGCCCGCCAGACGACCTCCGGCCACCGTAGGCAACTCACTGTCCGACCATGGACCATGCCCGGGTCGACGGCGCGTTGTGTTCCACGCGCGCCTCAAAGAGTGTCAGCAAAGTGACGGGCCGCCCCCCCTAGAGGGCCAAAGCCTGCCGGGGTCGTGGGACTGTACGAATTACCGTGACCCCGGAACGTAAAGGGCTATTGAAGGATACCGTGGATTTTAATCAGTACGAGTCTGACAGTCCCTCCCGCTCTGCCCTGTGTGGGAGGACTCATTTGATGATTTTACCACGATAAAAAAAAAACAGGTGTATTTTGCCAAAAGTCCAAACGTAGTGTAGGACGCCTTGCGGCAAGATGGGTCGATGATTTGAAGAATGTGGCTGGCAGCGGATGGATGCCGACTGCCCAGGACCAGGAGGGCTGCCTACGGCCATGAATCAGTACTTTAAGAACCGGTCCGACTCATTTCGCTATATTCGCCTCAACCTGCGATATCGAGTTCGGTTCTGAAGATAAAAGAAATTTCAGTTTAAAAACCGCGGTCAATTCAAAAATTCAATAAAATCAGCTTAAAATGTTCTCACTCCTGAAATACAGGTCTCCTCTCTGTGTCTTTCTCTTTTCCTTGTTTTTTCACATTCACAAAATTTTTTTTCGTTTAGCCTACACTGTTCCACTGCTGGGCACAGGCCATTCCAAGTGTCTTTCCAAGTGTTCTTGTCCAGCGCCACAACAAACCAGCCCTCACGGTATGAGTCCAACTCGTCTCGCCACATCATTACGAGTCTGACAGTCCCTGGCAGACTGGGTAGGAGGACTCATTAGATAATTTTACCACGCTAAAAAAAAGGGCATAGGTACACTGCACACGCGTGGTGAATCACAGTTGCAGACACAATAAATCCTACTACCTACTGATATTATAAATGTGAAATTTTGGATGGATGGATAGATGGATAGATGTTTGTTCCTCGTTCACGCAAAAACCACTGAACGGATTTGGTTGAAATTTGATTAACACGTAGAATAGTTTTCTTACAGATTTTATGTTCCCGTGGGATAATTTTCAAGTTGTAGCGGATGAAACCTCTGGCAACTAGTAGTTTACAATAAATATTTAATTTAAAATTAGGTACATACTTTGAGATAATTTTAATTTATATTTCACATATTTATGTACATATTTTTGTGGCATTTTGGTTTCAATAATATGATAAAATTCACGCATTCAATGATGATTAAAACAAATATTGGTTTTACTTTGAGGTTAAAGGTGTAATTAAATACTTTATTTTGTGTATGATTTATTCGAATGATATTGTTGTATGGCTTAAATTTAATAAAAACTGTTTTTTTTTTAAATTGCGAAAAATTCAATTTAAAGTCTAATAGTTTTATTTCCTTCACAAGTTAATTTGATAACATAAACTGCCTGAGTTAGAGCGGAGGCTCTTACATAACAAAAAAACCGGCCAAGAGCGTGTCAGGCCACGCTCAGTGTAGGGTTCCGTAGTTTCCCGTCCGTTACAATAAGTGTTAACAAATAGCCTTTTTTTAAACTTGTGTGTTAAAAAAAGGTTATTTGTTACGTTGACATTTTGAACTTTGATAAAAAGGGAACCCTAAAAACGGGCCCACAAAGGACGGTGATAACTAAAAAAAGAGTTATAGATTCCAACCGCACATGGAAAGTTCGAGAAAATGTTGTCTATTTGAGTCCCACCACGAGTAGTGGGTAGGGGTTGTAGCATGGATTGATAACAAAATCATAAATATCAACAAAAAAAAACTGTTCTTTCCATCAAGTTCAAAATAATTTTCCTAGAAAGTCCTTATAAAGTTCTACTTTCCAGATTTTTTTCATATTTTCTAAACTTATGGTTCAAAAGTTAGAGGGGGGGGGGACACATTGTTTTTGACTTTAGGAGCGATTATTTCCGAAACTATTGACATCATCAAAAAATGATCTTAGTAAACCCCTATTCATTTTTAAATACCTATCCAACGATATATCACACGTTAGGGTTGAAATTAAAAAAAAAATCACTTTCTATTTTACATATAGGGGGGCTACCCTAAAAAAACATTTTTTTCCAATTTTTATTTTTGCACTTTGTCGGCGTGATTGATATACATATTGGTACCAAATTTCAGCTTTCTAGTGCTAACGGTCACAGAGATTAAGCGAGGACGGACAGACAGACAGACAGACATGGCGAAACTATAAGGGTTCCTAGTTAACTACGGAACCCTAAAAAAGTATCATAAATAAATAAATAAATAAATTTTTGAATGTCCAAAATAAAATCTAAATAAATCAAATTTAAACAAACATAAACAAATGCTAGTAACATTGAAATTAAGCGATATTAAAATTAAAAATAAATTCATGTCATAATTCAATCAAGAATCTGACTAAAACACAATTTGGAAACCATTTGCTATGGATACGTTTGATATCCACCAATCAAATTCATTGGTGCACATAACATAGCACTGGTGGAAACGGATTCAACTAAGATAATTCTATTTTTTATATGGAACTATGCGTGCTACGGATGTGTGCTATGGATGCGTGCTATGGATGTGTGCTATGGATCCGTGCTATGGAGGCGTGCTATTGATAGGCATCAATAGCAGGCGCTATGGGTCGTCTTCCCTACTATCGATACATCACATAGCTCGAGCTGCACATCTTCCTCGCGCAACTACTTTGTGGCGATGATTTTCATAGCACATCCTACTCGCATCGCTACATAGCGTAGCTTCAGTGGAAACGGTCACATAGTTTCGTAGCTCAGCTTTTACATTCTCGCCGCATAGCTGCATAGCACATCTCTGGTGGAAAGGCAGCCTTAAGCTGCAGGCGGATGGACGACCGGTCGTGGCGGAATCATAAGAATTTCTTTTTGTCTACGGAAGCCTCATAAAATCTTAATTTGGGTCTAGAATCACGAAATTACTGAGTGTAGGTACAGGTAAGTAAGGTAAGAAAGTACTCTGAGTTTTTTTTATATTCATCTGTTTTTGTTTTTTGATCAATCAGTCTGTAAGGTTCCTGAAATCCCATCAGAAAATAACCGTAGTAGTAGATTTCGTAATATAAAAATGAAACGAAGATACAATTATTTATGGTCCTTTTTTAAAATGTAATGATTTTATTATTGGTGATGCCTGAGCGTTCACACCGGCTTCAATCGCGCTTCAATTGCGACCATCTCTTGTCGAAGTCGGCGCCAAGCAGTTTTAACTGTATTCCGTCGTCGGTGCGCAGGAGTCCCAGATCTTTAAGCGTAAACTTGCTCTATCTTTGGCTTTATCTATGCTTCAGACCAATAGAATAAACCTTCCTCTTGAATCACTCTATCTTTAAATAAAAACCGCATCAAAATCCGTTGCGTAGTTTTAAAGCTCTAAACATACATAAAGACAGACAGACAGACGGCGGGAAGCGACTTTGTTCTATACTATGTAGTGATACAAGTAGTGATAGATTATACCTCAAAACGCGGTTGTCAAAAACGTTAATATTTTCTCCTACTTAGCCAGGGCGCAAACTTTAGACACTTGTCTTGTGTCAGATACAAGCTACCGATGAATATTTGAAGAACCAGTATGAATTCATCCACCATGTGTCCAGTTGCTTTCACTTAGCACGTATTCATAAACTACGTTTTTTCAAAATGTCATCTTTTGCGCAGCGCCTTATACTGTTAATGTATGAGGCGGGAAGTCCTATTGGACAACCTAACTATCCTATATAGATATCTTAACGATATATACGAACCTAAAGCTCCTTATGGAATCAAGTTATCTAGCTTCTTTCAAAGATGAAATTATCATGTAAGACCAGTACCTACAAAATGGCTAGCACCTTTCAAATTTGTGTAATAATAAGGGGACACCCCATTATTCACAAGTTTTAGCTTTTATTGTTTCAGAAAAGTGTGGTCCCTAGGGACAAAACAATGTTTGGAACGTCCAAAAGTTTGTTTAGCCACCGAGGAAATTCGCCGAAATACATTTACTGGATCCGAGAGTAAATGGAAAGTATCCCACTGAGGAATACTGTGCATTGCCCATGAAGATATATATATGTACTTAAATGGGGTAAATTGGACTATTATTCATAGGAAATGGGCGTTATGGGTTTAATATGACTTAAGTAATTATCAGTAACGATTTTGGTCTCTATTTCATGGCACAGAAGACATTTGTTATCTATTAATTAGTATACAAGGTGAAAGAAATTGTTATTGCTATGCGTTTTTTAAATTTCAAAATTACCCGGACAAAGGGAATGTTTGGTACAGTAAAAGTTTATAAATGAAGAAGGAGTGCAGAAAGCTATTTATTTTTAAACTCAGCACAACAATGACCTAAGTTTTTCATTTTGAACGTTGTAAAATATAACCACGATACTGGAATAGACTTCGAGAGAAACGTTGAAAAAGCAACCTAATGCAGTACTCACATCCACTCAGGGATAGTAAGCTTGCTTGTAACAAAATTATCATGTTGTAATCAAACATTCCCATGTTTGATTACACCATGTTAAATAAAGGATTAACTGTACGCAATGGTAAAGACAACTAACACAATACGCTTTCAACATGAAAATATTGACTTATATACTACGCTTTTCTTTAAAACGAATCGGTAACAATTTATCTGGGATCTCTTAGAAAATTAATGACGCACCCAGTAATTACTGGTTATAAGTGGTAAAGGGGCTCTGCGGGTATAATAAATATCGATCTGATTGGTATTAGACCTTCATTCGCCACTGATAATACATCTGATACCCTTACAATATGTGAAGGGTTTACTAATGAAAAGGTTACACGAACGGAGAGATTATCTTAGCCGAATACAGGCCAGATAAGAAATCAATGATGCGTGAATATTTACTTGAGCAATTTGTGTTATTACTATGTGTTGGAATAACAAGAAATTGTTGAATGGATTTTAGGAAATAATTATATTAATTTATTTATACCTTTATTTTAGGCAACTATGGCCCATAACATAGAATTCATATCATTAATATAATAATTATAAATAAACTAATAATATGAATCACCTACAATGTAGACTTATCAACTATTGCACACGAAGAGGTTGCGCCGTGTTTCGTTGACTGGTGCCGTGCAGGTGGACACGAGAAAATGGTACACGACACCTTTCGGCCAGAACTCTCGAGACAATAAGTCGATATCCGCACCACAAAAGACTTGAATTTAGCATCATTACGTGACTCCAACCTCTCGAATTCCAGGAGTTCTTCACTCACAAATACTGTACAACCTCCTGTACCTTCGTGGAGTAATATATCCGGGACAAACACAAAAGCGTCGTAAGTATTGCAGGACGCGCCAGCATGTTTGGCCCAACCAGCGCGGTACCACACTGGTTCTGACTCTACTGAGGCTTCTTCGTCATCTTCTTCTCCATTTTGATGAACCCATCCTCGTCCGTTTCCCGCTGCTTCAATTCCTTATGTCTTATGATGATGCTTACCCCCTTTGGCTTGCTGTTTCTGCAAGTTTTGCGAATCAGTAGGCTTACCCTCGGTTACGACAGTGGCGTAGGCACGTTTAGGAATCGACTAACCTACGCGAGCAATCCGATCTACCTATGACGTAGCCTCTATCGCACGTGCGGGACGATCGACGGTGCGACGTAATGCATTTTTTTAATTTTTTCGTTCGTGCAGGTGATTACAAATCCATATGAGCCGACTCAAAACTGCTGATGGAGGCGTTTTGCTGTGCTATGAACGTACTAGCGACCCGTCCCACCTTCGCCCAGGTAGCCTATGTTACTCGGGGTGAATGTAGCTTTATAATAGTGTTTTTTTTTTTTTGAAATCGGCACCATAGTTTTTATGTTTTGGCCGCAATTAGTTTCGACCAGTCGTAAATAAGTATGACCCATTTAAAATTTTGACTTTGACATAAACTCCATAAACTCATGCCTCGACCGAAGGGGGTAAATAGGATTTTCTGAACGACAGACTTGCTACGATTCTCCAGCCAAACACCGTGACTTTATAGTCGTCTTACAACGGCAGCCATGTTCATGTATCCAATGGTTTTTTTTTCCGTGGTAAAATCATCAATGAGTCCTCCTACCCAGGGCAGAGCGGGAGGGACTGTCAGACTCGTACTGACTAAAATCCACGGTGTCCTTCAATACGCCTTTACGTACCGGGGTCACGGTAATTCGTGAGTCCCGCGACCATGTATCCAATGGTTAGTAATAAAAAATAGGTATTTATGAGATTTGAATAATAAAAATAAAAATATTACTCATTATTATGACGCAAGGCGTAGTTAGAAACACTCTTGTCACATAGAAAATGGAGATGGAATGATATGCTCAACTCGTGGGCTGGGTAATACTCTACGGTTTGATACGTAAACATGTTTAACAGTGTGTTTCATATTTCTAATGTACCTATTTATTAATGATAAAAATTATGATTAATGATAAAAAAAGTCGCGCCTAGAGATATTTTAGTCGAATACATTGAGACGACTAAAAAGTCGAGGTGTATATGGGCGGAACTTAAGCCTTAACCTTCCATAAGCTTCAAATATCTACGACGTAACTGTGGGCGATGACCTTTATCTATCGATAGGAACGTGTTTCAGACGTAATCTAAAACAATTTTCTCGACTACCCACAATGTATAGTAATTGCAGATCGCTCTCATGAATCATAATGATGTCGAAATATAGAACATACATAATTAGAAACTTCACTGTCGTATAGGTATCGATATCTACTCGTATACTATATATATTAATATTATTTAATTTTAATGTTATAAACCAGAAGAGTTTGTTTGTTTGTTTGAACGCGCTAATCTCAGGAACTACTGGTAGGAATTGAAAAATCTTTTTGTGTTTGATAGTCCATTTATCGAGGAAGGCTATAGGCTATATAACATCACGCTATTAATTATAGGAGCGGAGCAACAATGAAAATGTTTCAAAATCGGGAAAATGTATTCCTTTTCGTAAAAAATATGTAGCATGGAATTATTCCTCATGAAAAATCCTAAAGTCCGCGAGAGTATATCTTTAAAACTAACCCACTATAACCTTTTTAAGGAAATCAAATTTGTTTTTGCGAAGGTGTTTTCACTAACATTATATTAATTCTTATCCAAATAAATACGTTAATCATCACAAGCATTTAACTTTGAACGAAATTGCCCTTGACATCATTTGATTTCAATAAATTTATTAGGAGATATCACAGTTTCAAAATAATACCACATCAAAATAATGTCGGGCTGGGCATGTCACATTTGCGGCGATAAGATGCCCCTTTGAGGAGTGGATGGAGAGCTAGACGCTACGGCGTCCTCACCTTCAACCTGACGCAAGTCCCGGATACAGTTGTTTCGGGAGGTATCTCAGGCATACGGTGGCAGGCGAGGGGAATGGGGCGCAGTCAGAACGTGCGAGGGAAAGGACGACCTCCACCTCTTGCCACAGCGACCAACCTGGGCTCACAGACTAGAGATTTCCAGATGCCGATCTCATCACTACAGCTGTGCAATCCACGTCAACAAAAATACTAAGCTATAAAAAAGGAAACCGTTCCGCATTCTGATGACCAACACGTCAGACCAGTGTCAACAATCTGACGGGCCTCCCTTAGAGGGCTAAAGCCTGCATGGATCGCGAGACTGTCTTATCAGGTAACCGTGATAGCCCCGGAACGTAAAGGACTATTGAAGGACACCGTGGATCTTAGTCAGTACAAGTCTGATAGTCCCCTCTGCCTGCCTTTGGTGGGAGGACTCATTGGATCATTCTACCACCTAAAAAAAAAAGAGAAGTGTAAAGGGTTTATTCTAAGAGAATATAGGTAGTTACCCAGATAGAAGTTGGAAAAATGCTGGGTTGCTAGATGATAATGGTGGTGATGATGATTCTAGAAACATTCAATCAACTCATGTTAGGAAAAAACATATTTACATCATCACCATTCTTCTGCTCTCATCCCGATGTAATAATTGTTTCTGCAGCATATTTTCTACATCCATACATCATTCAACACGACTATATCACTCAAAGTACGCCCCATACGATCGTTTAACCCGTTGCAACCACAAGGTTTTAAAGATAAATGAAGCTTTCGTTTTAATAATAGCACCATGGCCCCAAGCAATAACTCAGGGTGTAAGAACCCATCGTCGGCCCCATGTCAACATCTGATCCGCCCTGATTGGATCATCGACCCATTGATAAATTTATCACCCTGTCAGTCGGCTTTAAGCAGTCACATAGTCTGCCATGTAATTTTAGCGGTCAATCTAGTAATCATTGGGTTTCAAGTTTTCACCTAAATTGGGTATGTCGGTATAAGATAAAATTGGATTGGTAATGGATTCGATGGCGTTGGAAATCTGTTAAGGGGATGGAAATTATTTTTGAACTCATCATTCGTCTTTTTCCACTTGGAAATCACTGACGCACTGACTGACGGTGGAGGAAAACATTGTGTCGAAATCTGAATTTACAAAATTATTATAGGTTTTAAGCTACGTTGGAGCACTGTGGGGTTCCCAGAGGCGATACCAGAGTGTGGTCACATCCTCACACAGGAATGAAAGAATAAATTGTTACTGGTATGTAACTAATGAACCTGTAACAGAAATACGAATTACACACCGTCTTACTACAAAAAAGTGTCAACTGCATAATGGCATTTGACGTTGATTTAAGGGTCATATTGCAGTTACACTCAACATTCTAACAATATAAATGAAGTTAAGTAAATATCCACAAACAAAACAAACCGAAATGCTAACAGTATTAAATGCACAAGGTGTACAATTAGAGGTACTTACATTAATACCTCTTTCACAGTACAATAAAGCCTCATTTAGACGATGCAAGAACTCACACGCGAGTTGCGTTACATTGCGGACTTTATAGGTCGAATTCAGTTGATCAGACAAATACCGCAATGTAATAAATATCTCTCCGTCTAAAACATAGTTATCCGCAATGTTAAATATGAAATTAAATATATTCTTTTAAATTTAGGAATATTTTCTGGATTGGATTATTCCAGGTTTTTTTGGTACAATTCAATTTCTTTCTGATTACGTCCAAAATCCCTTAAATCACACACAGTGATGAACTTACAAACAGAACCAACATGAAACAGAATGATGACGTCACAGATACAAAACCTCAAGCGCGTCAGGACCTAGTAAACCACAGAAACCCATTTCCATTCCATCTGCCTTGGTAACACTGCATGATGGAGGTAAACCATACCACTCATGACACACTCAATGCATCATTTTGGATATTTTGATCAAGAAAATTATGTTAATTAGTAGGTAAATGTAATGAATGCATCATAATAGGTTACTAGTATTTTGCATGGATCGATGTCATCACAGCCTTAAATCTGCTATTACAATAGTCAGAATGGTATATCATTGATTTCATAAGTGTTGATTTTAAAAAGTTTAGTTATCTATATAATATAATAGCGTCATTATGGCTTTCCAATGGTCAACTATTAACACTCCATGGAAAGAAATGGCATAGAATGATAATCTCGTACAAAAATATCTTTGGCTATTTACGAACTTCTTACACTTACAGATTGCTTATAACACTAATAAATGACTTGACGGCACGGTTGGCGCAGTAGCGAAGCGATCGAACTGCTATGCTGACTGTCGCGGGTTCGATTCCCGCACGGAGCAAATATTTTTATGATGCACAAGTAGTTGTTCCGGGTCTGGTCAGAGTTGGGCTGTACTAACAATATAACAATCAGAGGATATTTTCCGTATTTTATGAACGTTCTCTTTCTAACCGTTTTCTTAAGAAATACGAGTAGTTCTCTCGACTTATGTGGGAAGGAAGACTGGAAGACACTGCCAGTTTTGTCTAAAAACTAACCTGTAACTTTAGTTTTCCTTTGCATTTTAACCACAGTTACCTTTTAACACGTTCCCTGCGCCATCACTTTCAAAGAACTTTCAGCTGGTGCTTAGGAGACCTAAAAGATCTCGAAACTAACCTACCTTTTGGTGCGTTTGAGACCTAATCAGTCTCCTAAAGATACAGTTTTGAAAATAATTTATATCTTCCAAAAAAACAATCAAATATATTTTGAAGTTTTTGTGAGTGAAAGATAGCCTATTGCTTTATATTTTGCCAGGTTCGCACGCAGTTATGACATTTGAATAAACTACAAATACCAAAAAAAAATATGATATCGATTGTATCTCGTACCGCAACCGAAGATAGTTCAATATGTGTAGTAAGTAGTGATGGGAATAAAATAATATCTCAGTTGTCGATTGAAAAAGTTTTATTAATTATGCAAAGTGTTTTTCATTAAAATATGGTAAGCACATTGATTGCTTGCATTGCGCGCAAATGGTAACAATTCGTTTAGTTTTTTTAGAAGCGTCAGTGCTGTTTACTGTGCGTCGTAATTTTTGCCGCAATCGCGGCGGTAAGACCCCTCTTTGAGGAGTGGCTGGATAGGCGTCACGGCGTCCTGACCTACCGCATGACGCAGGTCCTCACCGGACACGGAAGTTTCGGGAGGTTCCAGTGTCTGATAGGGAGGGAAGAAACGCCTGGGTGTCACCACTGCGAGGATCACGGAGACACGGTGGAGCATACGGTGCAGGACTGCCCCGCTTGGGCAGAGCACCGCCGTGTCCTCACGACGGCGATATGCGGAGACCTCTCGCGCCCGGCATTGATCGAGGCCATGCTGCGGGGCGAGACGGAGTGGGAAGCGGTCGCCTCCTGCGAAGCAGTCATGCTTGCGAAGGAGGAGGCGGGCCGCGTGAGGGAGAAGACAGCGTCCTCCATCCACCCCAGCCGCAGTGGTAGACGCCCACGGCGTCGGACGTCGCAAGACGATCTCCGGCCACCGTAGGCGCGGGCATGCGGGCAGCGAGTAATGGGCGACTCGCTGTCCGACCATGGACCATGCTAGGGTCGACGGCGCGTTGTGTTCCACGCGCGCCTCAAAGATTGTCAGCATAGTGACGGGGCCTGTAGAGGGCCAAAGCCTGCCTGGGTCGCGGGACTTTTCCATTACCGTGACCCCGGTACGTAAAGGGCTAGTGAAAGACACCGTGGATTTTAGTCAGTACAAGCCTGACAGACGATGCAGCAGTATAATCCGGCGTTGATTTTTTGTTAGAAATCTCACCAAAATAAATAGATTTTTTTACACTTTTTTCTTTTAAAAGCACTCATTGTATAACAAAAATGATAATCAACACGTCGGTATATACGCGAGTGTTATTTCGCAAACGTGCGCGTGACCTCCCACGTCGATGCTGGGACAACACTAAAACGAGTCACGCAGCGCCCGCGCCGCCAAACTTCCCTCTCTTGCGTCTACGAGGCGTACGATTCCACGAGTACCGACATATCTCCTAACGCAAGGAATGAAAATAATTACAGTACTGTGCGTTAGGGACCTAATCCATCTCTAATTTCTTTTTTAACGTCCTTGAATTCGGCTTTAAGTAGGAAGCAAATATGTATATTTGTCCTACCCATACCTAAAGAACTTTACACGTTAGATCCTCCCGCAAGGAGTGAAACAACACGATTATGTTCAACGCACAATACAAAAGTCCTGCAAGAGATCTGATAGATCTCGTAATGCAACGAACGTGTTAAGACAGTCCCGCGATCCTTACATTCCAACCTCAGTTTTAATTATGGAAAAATGTTTTTTTGTACAGCTTTTGGAAATTTTCTGACCGAATAGTTAACTGTCAAAAGTTCGATTGTGATTGCTACCGTACCGTAGGCGCTCTAATGGTGGGATTGTACAACACGCTAAAATATTGATAGGTGCTCAACCGTGAATACAATTGTCACTCTAAACATAGGTGCTCTAAAATTCTTTGTTCATACGAAAATACATCTATGTTTTAAACACTGTTATTACAAGATTTTCTCGTAATGAGCACACCACACTATACCAATTTTCTGAACTTTAACAGTTCCTAAAATTACCTACCTACCTAGTTTAACTCTCCTTGACCGGCAGATCAGACTCGAATCAGTCGTGACAGATAATTAGCCAGACATCACCCGACTCGCTCCGCACTAGAGATTGCAGTGTTAACTGTAATACTCGTAGTACGATTCCACCAAAATATTGTGCACACATTTTGTGCAGCGAGATTCAGCAGTGCGCGTACTAAGCTGGTATCGAGATTAGCCTGTGTCTACCGGGAAGGCTGCGCGTAACTATTGTTCGCGCACAGTGCAGCACATTCGTGCGCGAACGTTTTAAGAACATTGTCGCATACCGGTGGAATCGCATCTTAACGTACTATCACGGCTATTTAGAATCTGTGCTGAGGTACAGATTAATCTTATGGGGAAACTCGAAATTATCGAAATAGTTACCTGATGGCCAATAAAATTTATAACCATTTCCACAAAACAAAAAAAAAAAGAAAATCACCACTACATAAATTCCAAAAAAAACTTGAAATCATGGCTTCTTAAAAATATATTTTACATATACACACATACATACCAAAGTTGTTATTTCTGTATTTTATTTTATTTGAGGTTTGTTTTTACTTAGTTTAATATTGTGCTGTTTTTATTTTTGCTCAATCTGTTTTGAATTGGAAAATTAATATAGGTATAATTTACGTGTAATATAGGTATATTGGTAATAAAATGTCTAACTACTTGTAAATATTCGTATGCCGCTTTGTGCGGTGGATATGCTGTTCCAAATGATTGTAACATCTCTGTCCCTACCATATTCAACGAATAAATGTCTTTGTCTATGTCTTTGTCTTTGAGGCTCCATACAATCGGATGTAGGTGACAATCGTAGGGTTATGTGGGAGGATTTATAAGCTTGATGTTTTGGCATGATTCTTGTAAAAGTAAAAATGTAATTTAAAACATCGTGAAGGTATACAGCTAAAAAGATCTATGTTTTCAGTTATTGTAGATATTTAGTCCCGTATTACAGAATGTCGCTCAATACTCAAGTATTACTTAAAACTAAACTCAAGCCATTTGATTGGTTGAAACTAGTTTTAAGTAACGCTTAAATCTTGGGGGACGTTCTGTAATACGGACCTTAGTCTGACTGAGAAAGCTAAGCAAAATGTCCCTTTATATAAGACTTTTGCCTGCGCGTTGGTAAAAATTATATATGATGTGTTTGCAAGGACGACTGCTGACGAGATCCTATTCTATTCCCAAGAAAGGCAAAGTGTTGTTTGATTTTTCCATCAGGAATGTCTCTGTCTGTCTCTGTGTCCGGTTTATAACAAGAGATTCAGCCCTCATGGAATTTAAACAAAACTGATAAAGTGTGACCTCTGCTTATCCCTTCAGAACGTCTAGGTAGCGGTCAACGGTGCAGACTCCGACTGCTACGATGAATGTTTTAGGGCTAGTTTATAATAAGCGGTTTTCCTCAAGATCGGTGAGTAGCCTTTACATAGGAGTGGTGTCAGGACATAGGGGGCACCTCCCTCCTTATGCTATACTATAATTTTATTAGTAAAACTAGTTCTAACTAGGGAAAACGAGTTCTCTCTGAAATGGGTTTTAACTTTAGCATATGTACGTATAGTGGACCGAGTCAATAAAAAAAATATCTGTTACTATTTTAGTTAAAGCGTAGGCTCAAGCCGATTACAGACATACCACTAAGTAAGCAAATCAAATTGCTTTGAACATTTTCAATATAAAGAAACCCTAAAATACTTTTCGGATATGATTTCTCTGAATTGAAAGCACTCCGCTTCCAATATGAGGGATTTAAAATGTTTCAAATTAATGTCATTAACCATTTTAGAACCGTTTGTGTAAGTCATCAAATTATCCTAAAATTAGTGTTTTGATTGAGACATGAACTTGGCTAATTCGAAATCAAAGAAATTATTTCAACTACACTTATTAGCCACCGGTCGGGTAGGCCTTTCGGATGTTCTAAAAACAAGTGGTACATCTTTACGTTGCTGAAAACTAAATGTTTTGATAGTAATAATGATGTTTGTTGCTCAGCCTTATAATTAATCATTATTGCTAAAATGTCTTTAGACTTTAAAAGAAAGGAGTGTTGAAACTTAGGTTCGGGCATGCCGAAAACGCAGCCGGAAGTTGCAACAGCAAAGAACTACGAGCAAACTGACGGGGCCCGATGGGGCCTGGAAAGTATAAGGCAACTAAAGGTAGGGATTAGATTTTAAGTCTGTCAAATCTGACAGTCCCATCCGCTCCACGCTGGGAGAGAAACCCAATTCATTATTAACCAACTAAAAAAAAAAAACATTTTCTATTCTATTGCCATTAAACTCTATCACGAAACAAGTGTTTGTTTTTAATAACTATAAAAAAAAAACAATATAAATAGTTCTTTGTTGTACCAACGACACATGAATCGAGACTTGAAACTTCCATAGCGTTCATTCATTCATTCATAGAAATAGTTTTTAAAATTACGGTTATTTCTACTGCATTTGCTACTGCCATTCATGAACAAAAGTTAGTTTGTTTTTTTCCTGTACTGTTTTCGCTCTTGGTATTTTTAAACTTGCTATGCTGATATTTATCCTAGCCCGTACAAAATTAATATTTTTTAAGGACATACATAACCTTTCACTATTCTTCCATAGTGATAGGTGGGAAATATCGAATACAATTTACTGTTGCTACTGCGCACAGTACTAACCCGCACTGGGCCCACGTGGTGGATTATGGCCCACTCCCTCACTCGGAGAGGAGGCCTGTGTCCCAGCAGTGGGAACATTATAGGATGATGATGATGATTGCGCACAGAGGCTTAGTTTCGTCAGGACTCATATAAATTTTAAGATTTCTTAATGTTATGACTTTATTACTACTAAAAAAACTATTATTAATACGGTTGCATTCATTTTGAAACGAACCTTCTTATACCATACTAGCAGCTCGTCCCGGCTTTGCACGGGTGGACTAAAGGATTATTAACGCTACTTCGGGCCGGGACCGGGCTGTGCCCCGGACGTACCCCATCCAGGCCGCAAGCATGAATCACTTCATACAAAAATTACACCACAATGTTTGACCGTGGTCCGGCGCCCGCCCGGACGGGGCACGTCCCGGTCCCAGCAATAATTAATATAGCCCATGTTACTCAGGGGGAATGTAGCTTTCTAAGGGTATTTTTTTTTTTAAATCGGCAGATTTTTTTTTGTATTTTTTTTTTTTTTTGATAGGTGACAAACAATCATACATCCCGCCTGGTGGTATGCAGTCACCTTATGGAAGCTTGTACTACTAGCCGGGGTCGCGGGACTTACCCATTACCGTGACCCCGGTACGTAAAAGGCTAGTGAAGGACACCGTGGATTTTAGTCAGTACAAATCTGACAGTCCCTCTCGCTCTGCCCTGGCTGGGAGGACTCATTTGATGATTTTACCACGAAAAAAAAAGCTTGTACTACTAGAGGTTTCGCCTACGCGCTGTTAGATTAGCATGCAAGCACTGCATAATAATAATTGCCATCCAATGCAGAGAAAACTTCTTCAACAAAACAAACATTCCATTAACCCAAACTCCGAAAACGAATATCTTTTCTAAATACACAACTACGAGGCACACGCTTCAAACCGATAGCTTTGCAGCTTTGTACAACAAGATACATCAAAGTAATTTAACAATGGAGTTCAATGAAACCCGAATTGATTCCTGTATAGTGTGGTACAGTTAACAAATATTTGTACTGCGAAGAGGGTTGGTCCAGCTAGCGCGTGTTCGCATATTGAAGAGTGGTTTGCAAAATGTGGTTGTGAAATAATGAAATTATTGTTGGGTGACTTGTTTCAGACTTGCCCGCACTTGACTCGCCCCCTCTCGTACATCCTTTAATCGTATCTAAGGCACAGTCTAGGATCTCATTTATTTGTACCAGTTTTTTACCATCTCACTGCCAACCCATGTGGACAAATGACATGCAAAATTACTAAACATACTACTTGCAAAATTATTGCAAAATTACTAAACCTACTACATATTACTAAACCTAAAAAAAGTTTACATAGGTCGGCTTTTCTACCAAAAGGATTATGAAAAATTATCATAAAATTACCATATAACGGCCATAATTTTACTAACTAAAGAATACCGTGACCCCAACGGAACGTAAAGGGCTATTGCAGAACACCGTGGATTTTAGCCAGTACAAGTCTGACAGTCCCTCCTGCCCTGCCCTGGGTGGGAGGACTCATTTGATCATTTTACCACGCAGAAAAAAAAGGGGCCATCATTTTATATGGAATTTTTGTATGGTAAACTCGTAAAACGCTTTTACTTTATTATATACTCTCACCTTGAACATGTAATGATGATATCTTTAGCGTTTACTTTGATCATAAGCCCCTATACGTCAGGCCCTCTCTAAGGAAAACGATATTATTGAAGATACAGACGTGACCTTTAAAAAAGAACATTGTTTTATGTAGTGGAGCTCAAAGAATTCCCTCTAATGTTTCTGTACCTTACAGGAAAATGTCAAGGATAAGGTCCTTGACATTTTGAGATATTTCGACAAATTGCCTAACATAATGAAGTGTCAAAACTTATTTGTTACTCATTTATCCCATAGGATATTGAGAACTGTACATCTCACACTTTTATGGCGAAAAATAATTATAATAACGTAATCTGAAAAATATTTCATTCATTTAATAAACATTTTAATGTTGCCTTGCCAGACAAAAAGCGAAAGACTCTATTAAAACGCGCACAACTCAAAAATTAACATAAACCAACAATAAATTATTAAATAAACTTAATTAAAACCTGAGGATCTCTAAAAATGGTTGGTATTGCGCTGCTCGGCTGCATATTCAGAAGTTGGTAACTCGGCACAATAACGTGGGGAAAGTTTAAAGTGGCGTGTTTTTCTAGTGGGCGGGTAGTGCGAATAACACAAATTTTAGCCGACCAGGCCACTACAACAACACCCACTCTCTGCCAGCTGCCCCTATCAACTGGGACTAATGGGAAATTATATATTTAAGCCATGGCAAACAAAACGGGTGCAAGTTTTCTAAAAACAGGACATATTACTGGCGTTTAATCCTCACAAACAAAATGCAACATTAGAGTTATTTCACAAGCACCACAAAATAATTATTCCAGTGTTATTAATCCGTTTATTCACGACCGCTCCTGCGTGTGAACACCAACAAGAGTTATATCACAACATATTCGTGCAAACTAAATTGAAATGAATAAAAAAGAACAACGTTTTAAAACTGTTAACAAAAAGTTGTAGTATCATCATTTAACAACAACAATCGCCTGCAATTTATAGTAAGCATTAATTAAAATTTTAATAAGATTCCGCAGAAAGCGTGTTTTGGAACAAAGAGACTACCTTACAATGTGATGAAATAAGTCAAACAGTAATTTCGAAGAGAAATGTGGTTTACGTCTTTGTTTTAATAAAATTTAATTAAGCGTAATTATATTTCATCTTTTACGTCTAGTAGACGAATCTGGGTAATCTGTTGACGATGGACTCAATTAAATCGAATTTAGTCGGATCGGTGTGTTGTGTTGTCTTGAAATGCGAATACAGAGAATTGTAGCTCATCAAGATATTATATATAAGAGTCATTTTTCCATAACTTTATTGAAGTCTTCGAATAAATGGAACCCAATATCAGTACTGCAAATTCAAGAGAAATACACCCTATTTAAACTGGTAAGTTTGTCCAGCTCATTAAGTTTTTAAAGCTAGGCAAGAAGCTCGCCAATCCTTTAAATAGAGACGTGTATTTTTTTTTGCTCTGTGAAAAGTACTCTGCGCTCATTTAGGGATATCGAAATTACTTTTTGGAGATTTAAATTTAGTTGTAAATCCCTGTTCCTATATATATTTTGAAATAAATACATATTTTTAAAGCCAAATCTTATCGTACCCATTTTTATAGAGGACTATAGATAAAGTTTGGATGGACAGTGATGATTTAAATGACATGACAATGTTAATTTTTAACCTCATTCTATTCCTATCTAAACTAGTAATATAATGTAAATGCGAAAGTAAGCCTTCGACAGTTGCGCGTTCGATCCCCGCATGTACCAAATATTTGTATGACCTATAAGTGGTTGTTCCGGATCTGGGAGTTCATGTATGTGTGTTTCTAAATGCTTGTTAAAGTACACGAAACAAGATTTTTGATTCATAATATTACCAAATAAATGCCTAGTATAACCAATCAATTAAGGTTAAATTACTTGTGTTATTATTTGGCATTTTTTTCCCTATAATATGACATTTATAACTTTTTATCATTAATATACCTACCTTCCCTTACCTATAACCCATTTTATTTTCTCTTAATATTATATCTAAACGTCATTATTATTTTAGTTCATATTTAGTTAAGCTTTAGAGCTTTAGACTACCTTCCATGTTTACAGCTGTTTGTATGCCAATGTTTACATCCTGTATTGACTAAGCTAAACATGTAAAGTTACACAAGGTGTTAACGGTTCCTTTGCGATGCCGTCATCAAAGCATTGCTGTACATCTAACTTAGTAACTTAGTTACACACAGGAATAAATAAATAAATATTCCACAACTATCACACAACGCCATCTAGTCCCAAGCTAAGCAGAGCTTGTGTTATGGGTACTAGACAACTGATAAACATACTTATATAGTTTCTAAATACATACATATTATAGATAAATTACACCCAGACACAGAACAAATGATCGTGCTCATCACACAAACATTTGTCCTGGGTGGGAATCGAACCCACGACCTCCGGCATAGCAGTCAGGGTCACTAACCACTAGACCAACAGGCCTGTCAAAATTGGAATTATAACTGAGTTTTTTTTTATCCTGGTATAACCATCAAATGAGTCCTCTCATGCAGTGCGGGACGGGGGGGACTGTCAGACTCGACCAAAATCCACGTTGTTCTTCAATAGTCCTTTACGTTCTAGGGTCACGGTTACCTGATGAGACAGTTCCGAGGCCCCGGCAACTGGGACGCGATTATTTTTGATATTAATTGGTGTAAATAGGTGTCTATATTAAACACTTTTATTTTTGCTGATGATGCATTACATAAAACGGAGGCGTTAGGATCTCTATAATTAACTTACAGCGTACTTGCAATATTTACGGCGTTTATTTTATGGAAAATGAAAAAACGCATTTAGTGTTCAAACTGGGAAGTAATTTTTTCCATCAAATTTCTGTTAACTTTTTTTTTTTGCGTGGTAAAATCATCAAATGAGTCCTCCCACCCAGGGCAGGGCGGGAGGGACTGTCAGACTTGTACTGACTAAAATCCACGGTGTCCTTCACTAGCCCTTTACGTACCGGGGTTACGGTGATGGGTAAGTCCCGAGACCCCGGCAGGCTCTGGCCCTCTACAGGCCCCGTCAATTTGCTGACACTCCTTGAGGCGCGCGTGGAACACAACGCGTTTCTGTTAACTTCACATAAACATGAAAATTCGTTTTAGGGCCGCAGAGGCTTTTTTTACGTGGTAAAATCATCAAATAAGTCCTCCCACCCAGAGCAGAGCGGGAGGGACTGTCAGACTCGTACTGACTAAAATCCACGATGTCCTTCAATAACCATTTACGTACCGGGGTCACGGTGATTCGTGAGTCCCGGGACCACGGCAGGCTTCGGCCCTCTACAGGGCGCCCCGTCACTATGCTGGCACTCCTTGAGGCGCGCGTGGAATACAATGCGCTGTCGACACGGGCATCATCCATGATCGGACAGCGAGTCGCCCATTACTCGCCGCCCGCGCCTTCGGTGGCCGGTGATCGTCTGCTGATGTCTGTCGCCGTGGGCATCTACCACTGCGGTTGGGGTAGGGGAAAGACGCTGACCTATCTCTCACGCGGCCCACCTCCTCCTTCGCGAGCATGACTGCTACGCAGAAGGAGGCGACCGCTTCCCACTCCGTGTCGCCCCGCAGCATGGCCTCGTTAGCACAAAATTTCCATATTTTACCGTACACCGTCCTTGAAGTATTTGTGACGATAGTTGTATGGAAAATGAAAAAGCACCGCTAGTGTACGAACGAGAAACTATTAGTTTACTAATTTTTCATCAAAACAATATAGGATTTAAAAGTTAATATTAAAAAAAATACTTTAAACATAATAACAACATAAGGAACAGTTTTGCTTTCAGTAATATTAATTGAGCAAGCATCATTGATTGAATAAAATCTGTAATAGGATTGCGCGCTAAAATAGCCGAGTAGCGATTTAATAAACCCTTTCCACGAGAAGTACACTCAATAAACAAAGTCCTTACGAGCCTGTATTTCTCCTCAGGTATTTCTGAGAACTAAAAATGAACTGAAAGAGCAAATTAGCTGATATTTATGTAGTTTTTCATAGCCCTCAGCACTATAAGTCTGAACTGTAATTTGTAATCGTCTCGTCAGCAATCGTAACTTAGCTCTCCCAGATTAACTGCTAAACTAGATTTATTTTTACGATTACATTTGCTGTTATTATTACAATAAACGAGGCACTTGCATGAATACTACGTAATTGGCCGTACAGCGGTACTTATAAGCGATAAAATGTATCGAGAATGAAAAAGCGCCTTCTGTTTACGAAGGAAAAAATAATGTTTATCATCAAATTAACTTCAAAGTCCCCGTTTATTTTATCAGTTCTTATTAAGAGATTTTTTACTTTTCTTTTCCATGTAACTACACTTCTAATGGACAACTAAAAACTTTTAAGCCTCTGTCAAACAGACAGGCGTGGCGAATGCGAAGCATGACGTTTTTATTTGTAATGTATGGAATAGTTTGAATCCAGTCACATAGAAAAGCAAAAGTGATTTGATAGCGTGACCGAACTATCGGATTGACGTCTCGTATCGGTTCGTTATCGCTTCGGACTCGCCTGTCTGTTTGACAAAGGTTTTACAGTTATCTCGCCTTATGACTGAAACTGTAGCTTCATTTTATATTTTTGACATTTCAAACGTGCATATATCTTGTAATTTTACTTAAAATACATGCTTTGATCCGAGTTCAGTATAATTTCAGTGCAGAATAAAGAGAAAGCAAATAATTATCTAGAAATCGTTTGGTCGTTTGTTTGTTTTGGTTGGCGTTTGAGCGCTAAACTTAAGAACTACGGTTGCGGTACTACTAGTTTGAATTTAAAAATGTTTTTTTGTTGGTTAGTCCATTTATTGAGGAAGGCTTTTACGGTACGAGAAATAGCAGTCGAGCTGCGGATGTAAAACCCGGTAAAAGAGTAGTTCGATGACTTTGGTTACAGTGTTACTTCTCATGCATCGTCACGGAGTAACGCACTTTCTATCTGAACCAACATGCATATATGAGCCTATAATTGTCCCATTGCTGGGAAACTAGCCTCCTCACTGTGAGAAGGTATGCCAGTGCGGATTGGAAGTCGACACATGTCTTCGAATGTTTGGTTCTAGGACATGCCATGACATGTGTTGTCACGATGTTTTTTTCACCTGCAATACCTTACGATTTTAGTATCCAGGCGACTATCGCAACAAATCCATAGAGGTTCATAGACCGTCACGCGGCAATGGATGCCAAAATCGTAACATATTGGAGACTTGCGTCGCCTTGTGTACGAAGGGGCAGACACGACATGTCGTCAACCTTATCTTCATTACCTGAAGTAATGTGCCAAATACCACCACATACAACTTATACATCGGGGGTGTTACCACTGGAACACCACAACTCTCCTTCACCGTGTTATAATATTATTTATCTACTATCATGCTATTAATCCTCTATAAAAGAACCTATAACAATTAGCTTATTGCCAACATTAAAAGACTCAATGATATAATGATCATTATATCATCCAAACGCGTGTTATAATGAATTTCAAAAAAAGAACATTCTCATGCAATGACATTTTCACCACCAGATCCCTAAAATTTTGAAAAAAGAACAACTCGTCTTATCATGTTATATCCCGCCATTTTTTCACTCGAATATGGTATGCGAATATGGTATGTTATGAGAATCTTTTATAGAGGATTCACAGCATGATTGTAGATAAAGTCTTGTATGCAACTGTTATAATTAGGTATTAAAACACTCATGTGATACTATTATCACACTCGGCTACGCCTCGTGTGATAAACCCACATTCGTGTTTTAATACCCCTGATTATACAACAGTTGCATAAATAACTATTATGATCGTTTCATCGATATTAGATTGATGCATGTCATTGGCTTTTTAACCAGACCAACGGGACGGGCCTCGTATCATTCAATTACATTTCCAATGCTGGCGGCATGCAAACTTGATAGCCACCACTTACCATAATAACATAATCAGTTTATTAACGAAAACAGCTATTAAAAACCAATTCAGTCCATCAATCTATATTAAATTTGGTATCCCGTTTTAAAATTTTATTATTGCATAATTATAACGTGCTTGCATAAATAAAACGATACTCGTTTGCCAACTAATTGTTTATTAATGTGGCACAATTTTGTCAGATCATTAATCACGGGCAGCACCTGGTTACAATGAAGCGTCTGACACATCGCATGTTACTAGATTAATCGTTCGGTCATCTGGTGACCGGAGATGTGGCCTATTGTAAGTGGATGATGATGAGACGTTATCGTGATAAGGATGTGATAATTGTTTGATAGCAATATATAAACGTAGGCTGATATTTATTTGTAAAACATTAACAACCTTTCATGGGCTGAAAGTATTTATGGTTTTAAACAACTTTTACTATGAAACCAATACTGAAAAAAAATAAAAATCTGGTGTTTCAGACATTGGCAAGTAATGGGGTATCTAATCCTAGATTGTTCATATAAAATTTATTAAATAAAAATAAATATAAAAATGGAATTACGTAATTAAAATTTCAATATTCCATTTTGTATGCAATACCTGTTTTTTCGTTATATTTCTGTTTCTGTTGACGTCTATTAGTCATATTCACATATATACAGGACACAGCAGCAGTTATTATGATCCAAATAAAGAATTAGAAGTACTTAAAACTACTAAAACTGAAAATAACCTGAATTGGTCGTTATTTTCAAGTATCACATTAGTAGTAGTAGTAGTTTCTTTTTATAAACGAAATATAAACGAAACTTAGCACATAATTTGATACTTAATTCTGTGTCAAAAATACTAATGATTCGTATTTTTTTTAAGGTTTGGTCTGTTATGTATTGTTACATATACAGGGTGTAAGAGACATCGACGCACAAACGGATACCATGGGTTCAGGACATGATTCTGGACACCCCCATGTTGGAATTTTTCGTCGGTTTTTCCTAAATTTTCTCATTTTTTTGAGTTTTTATTTTATTTAAGACTGTTCATAATCGTTATTCTTACTTAACCCAATGATATTATTAATAAAAAAGTAATTATTTCGCTACTTTCATTAAAATTAGCAATGTAAATAATACTAGAAATGGGTGTTTTCTCAGCTGTTTATAAAAGGTCAAATAAAAGGTCATCGTATACCTAAATAGTGTGTCCAGTACCGCAGTACCTGTAGTACCTAATTAGCGGCACACTGTTAAAAAAAAACAAATATTAAAAAAAAAATTGGAAAGAAACATACGAAAACTTCCAAGACGGGGGCTTCCAGAATCATGTCCTGGACCCATTGTAACCGTTTGTGAGTCGATGTATATATATACGAGTATACGCATCAATGTTTCTCGCCCTAACATTATCCTGTATGGCTTCACGGCTGTCGAGAAATAAATGTGGCCTCAAGTGTTTTACTACCACTCCGGGATAAAAGAATTCGCCGTAAATAAAAACACTTACTTTAACATAATATTTATATATTTAGATACGTTTTATAGGAAATTGAGGAAGTTTTTGAAAAGATGCTAACTGAAGATAATTTATAAGTAATTGGGATGCAATGTGACCTGTTTTATCAATATTTTATGAAGGGCTTATTAATAAAGTCCATTTAATTAATTTAAAGACGAAAATCATTTTATTCAGAACAACAGAGATTATGAAAAACTTGTTATATATTTTTATTAATAAGTTTTTCATATTATTATTTCTACATTTTTAGTTATGTTCTTTTTTTTTTAATACAACGCCCACAGAAGCCAGTTGTGATTATGTCGTATATAATAGGGTGCAAGCTTATTTAGGTTATTTTACAGCATCAAAAAATTGCAAATTTAATTAGTCCATCAGCTAGAGTTTTAAAATTTATGGGACAAGTATTTTTCCTTTCTTTTCGTTAAACCCATGCATATTCACAAAGAATAACGCATCAAATTCGAGAGTAGGGGCTCGTGAAGTCAGAAGCAAGTAAAAACTGTATCTTCGTCAATTTTGGTTTACGTAATAAAAGAAAAAAATACGTGTCAAATATTTTTTTTATAATCTTACAGACTAATTAGTTAGTAGTAGTTAGTATTTTTAATTCAAATACCCTATTCCGGACTCCGTGATTGCTACTGAGAAATTCATAATGGAAAAATCCAATTATGCTTATTAATTGACAAAATCTATGCCATTGGATAGAGTGGTTAAAAATACAAAAAAAAAGAAGTCACAATATCGAAACCGATACCAATTCTAACACAATTCACAATTTCGTTCTGAAAAATTGAGCTGGAACAAAAATATCGATAGTCGCCATATTGGTAGTAAAATAAAAATTGACACTAAACCTAGTATGTGCAGTAGAGTGTCAGTGATTTGAACTGGTGTCACTGAGTTCGTGAGCAGACAAAGGATTGAGCTTTCAATGACAAACTATTTGTTTTTTTTCATAAATTTGCAACATTATTTTTAGTATATGCGAAACCTGAATATAGTTTATTCAGAAACAGTAACTGATTCGATTCCAATAATTTTTACACCATGTTAATATATATTTTTTAAATATTTTAATTAAATTTTATTACAGTTAATTACAATACAATCACCGTACAGTTAGGTACCTATTGCCAAGCTATTATCACAAGTGTCTATCACAGGTGACGCGGTTTACGCGCGGGTGTACCGCAAAATGAGCATGTTTTTGAACGGACAACCAGGTAATATACAAACTTATAACCTTGTGATTTTTTATGAAACGGTTTTAAAATTTTGTACATAGATTCTTCACACAAAAATACTAGACAGGTGTTTCGGGTTTCGCATAAACAAAAAAATAATGTTGTATACATTATTTTTTTATAAAGCTTTGCCCTATACTAAGAATTTATCCTGTATCGTGGGTGCGTTACCAACATAGAAAGTCACATACAACAAACACCCAGACCTGGAACAACTACTTGCAGATTAAACAAATATTTGTTCCGTTCCTGAGATCGAACCCGCGATACGCTGCGTAGCAGTCGATCGCTCAGCCACAGCGCCAACCGTGCCGTCAATTTATATTTATTTAAATAGTTAATTAACTTTCCACAAACTATTCCGATTTTCGGTCACAACATAATAGAACAGCATGCTTTATACTCGGTGGTTTAGACAGCAATAAGTTAATAGTAATAATTGCATATGACGCAATTTACCAGTTATCTCAACTACCATCAAAAGGGCACGGATATCAACTACGTGGCTGCTAGTGAGTAATTCCTGTTGGAAAAACCCAAAAACGCTTTGCTCAAAATGAGAATCGAATCTAGAATCTCAAGCTCAGTGGTCACACTTGCGACCACGAGACTAGACATTTGAAATATTTACGGAAATTACCTGATAATCTGAAAATGCTTTTACCACGGGGTATCGTATTGTCTCAAGATAAGGGGGATATGGAATTATTATAAACTGGCTGTTCCCTGCCACGCTTCGCTGTGGCACAAAAAACTGTTTTTTTTATTGCGGTCGCGGATATGTGACTGATGCAAAAAATAGATAAAAACAATCCTTGATGCGGATTATATATCATGCTAAAATTTCAGCTCAATCAGTGCAGAACTTTTTGAGTTTTTGAAGCGTACACAAACCAACATAAAAATTTTATATATATAGAAAATGTATTCAAGGTATTTATCCATACTGTTCTATACTGAATTTAAGACTCGACAGCATTCAACAAAAGCATCTTCCACAAGCTTCGAGTAATTAATAAAAACCTCGTGAGACACTAACAAAATAAATTACCGCTCTACGTGAGAACTATAACATAATTGGAGGAAGGTACTCCAAACGTACCTTTTTTCAAGGAGCGTGTTCATTAATTACGAGGGCGTATTTTTGTCCCTGTCCATTAGAGATACGTCACCCCATCGTTAACCTGAGATTAATGACGTGGCTAGCTAAATTCCAACGCTATTTTAAACATTTTAACCATCACAGACTGAAAATTTTAGCAGTTTATGATCAGATCAAAGTTTAATTTAGAAATCCAGTTAGGCTTTTGGTTGGGGTCGTCTGAGCTTAATGATTAACTTTGTTTAAAACAGTGCTTTATTATAACTACATAGTTTATTGTTATATCCTAAAAATGTTTTGATTGTTCAATCTGGCGGTCGTTAATGGGCCCGGTCAACTTTGGACGTTGATGAGCTGGTAACAGATTTTCACATTTAGGATGCCTAATAATAGTAACAGTGGAGTCTATTTAAGTTTTTGGAATAAACAGTTTTGCATGAACGGGTTTTATAGACGAAAGTTATTAGTTTGTGTAGTATTTTGACGGGATTGTGAAAAATGGGATTGATATAATTCTTATAACATTCAATTTCTCGTTGGTATGAAAGTAATCACATCTAAAGTTCAAAACTCGACTCCTCCCATAGCAAAATAAAACAATGTGAGGAAACCGGTATGACGTGGAATGAAGAAATACAATACTAACCGATTTGCAGTTTGAACCGCGTAGGTGTTGCATGATGATGTCTATTTCCCCCTTCCCCTCATCATGATGAGACCTGAGTGTCGGCTGTAGGATGTAGTACGTTGAATATGCTAATACTGGCAAAAATAGATTCACCAAAACTGAAACTCTAGAACAAAACCATTCTAAATTCAAAACAATAAAAGTCTCAATACTTCCAATGATATCAATTCTAAACCACACAATCTGAGAGCATCCGATATTGAAACAAAACTGCTGGGAGCGAAAGAGATGAAGCACCCACTTCTGAACACATCTCGTTAGCCATCCAATTAGTGTTCGGATCGACAGTTGAATATTTTATACTTCACAGTTACATTACCGTTATGACTTTTTTTCTTGTCTATACTTTGTGTCTGATGAAATAAAAATCTGTTGTCCTTGTAATGATAAGTACGATTTGTTTGTCCCTTTTTCTTCGGAATGAATTATTGAGTTAATTTATGGGAGTGCATAGTACGAGTTTCTTCGAATATGAACCATATACGTGGTTGTTTTAAGTGCATTATTGATTAATTTACAATGAGACAAAACAGTGTGCACAAAACATGAACTGTGCAGATTTTACTCCCTTCAGAAAAGCTTAATATTAGTTCTTAATTCGAGCGCAATTTTGACGCACCTACCCACTTCAAAATGCTTATGAAAACTTATACATGTGGAAATTGTGTATCATTTAAAAAAAATAAATATGAAATTAAGGCAAGACTTTTTTTTTTCGTGGAAAAATCATCAATTGAGTCCTCCCACCCAGGGCAGGGCGGGAGGGACTGTCACACTTGTACTGACTAAAATCAAGACAAGACAAGACTTAAAGAAGATTAGAAATATATGGGTGAAGCCATTGCTCGGCAGTAGAATTGGTCAGTAGTAAAAAAAAACACAGTAATAAAATCCATTATGTGAACTCTTACGTTCAGCTTCATGAAATATATTTTGGTGTGCAATGGTATTTACTGGAGCAATATTTTTACAGTATGCTTATAATAAAAAAAAAAACAGTAGTTGTTGGTGTACCTTTATTAATAAATACGTAAAAACCCCAATCGCATGGAACTGAAAATGCATTTGTACAGTATCTACTGAAGTTTATATACTATTGCAAACAGTCAAATGTGGCTTTAAAACCAGCAATGTGTAAATGTGATTGCTGCTTACATGCTCGATAATATTGAGTACCTGCACAGGACAAATATTAGTTACATCTCAGCCAAAATTAGTGGCATATAATCTTCGAATAGTTATCTTCGAAGTAATCTTACGTATGTATATTTTGACTCCCCTTTTAAATAAAAAATGTAGTTTAAAATACTACACCAGCTTTTTAAATGTCACAAGTTATAAGTAGGTAGGTACATGGTACGGATATTACAGTTGTTATTTCTAAAGAGGAAAAATCAATTATGTTTACCGCCGAAACTTTCGCAGATTAACAAACGATATTAACCATAAACAAACATAAATAATTTAAAACTTTAAAACCCACCAAATGCTCCACGTAAATTAAAATTGTACAACCCTGACCGCAAGTTTCGACCGGCGACAACAAAATGGTCCTTAACATTTTATAGAATCGTAACTCCGCTACGAATGGACTTACATAAATAAAACTATGAAAAATGAATGGCTCAATTCCTTTATCCCTATTTTTTCCTCCATCGGACTCCAAATAACGTGCTCGTTTGCCATCCAGGGTCATAAATTCGGCGTCTCTCTGGCCCCACGACCCATTTGCAATTGAAAGCGTTCTTTATAACAGGATATGTCCGGTCTCACTTTTACGATCGAGTGTACATGCAAGCCTGCTCGTACTAACGTAATACACTCGCCACTTTCCTATCGAGTACATTCGCTGATATTTTTCTTTGTTACTTGGTTAGCAGACTTTTTTTATAGCCTGTTGAAGGTTTTTTAAAATAGCGTTGCAGGTAAAATTGATTCGATTGTTACATTTTCAGTAAAGTAATAAATTGTAAAATAACTTTCTTTCACTAGAAAAATGGTCGGAATGTGTAATTGTTCACATAAAGGTGAGTGTTCCTTAATTGGTCTCTCTTGCTTAATTTTTTACAATTTGTTTCTGTTACCTACGTATTGGAAAAGGGTAAGCAGATAAGCAGCCAGGTAAAGCTAATTTAAGGCTAGACTGTTTCGCCCACGGCGACAGACGTCGGCAGACGATCTCCGGCCACCATAGGCGCGGGCATGCGGGTGACGAGTAATGGGCGACTCCCTTTCCGACCTTGGACCATGCCCGGGTCGACGGCGCGTTGTGTTCCACGCGCGCCTCAGAGTGTCAGCAAAATTACGGGGGGGGTCGTCATCTTGCTGACACTCTTTCTCTTTCTTTTCTCTCACTCTAGAGGGCCAAAGCCTGCCGGGGTCGCGGGAGTTACGAATTACCGTGACCCCGGAACGAAAAGGGCTATTGAAGGACACTGCGGATTTTAGTCAGTACGAGTATGACAGTCCCTCCCACTCTGCCCTGGGTGTGACTTTTCACACATTTGATGATTTTAACACGAAAAAAAAAGACTAGACTGGTGCGGTGTTTAAATTCCTAAATACACAAGGTTTTCCTTCATACAGTTACTGTTAATAATAATAAATAAACGCAATGTAAATATAAAAAGAAACCGCAAGATTTCATTCCCTTAAAAAGTCATTCACAGTTGATATCTCCACCTTTTTATAGCAGAATCTTAAACGGGCGAAATTGAATCTCCTACGATTGGGCATTCTAATCATACTAAACCAGATAAACAGCTTAATCTCTCGCTTATCTCTCTAAAACCGCTATAAACAATCGTATTTTGCGTGAACATTATGGTATAATTATGTGAAAATCCAATCGCTTGAAATGCTATGAATAAAAGCGGGCAAAACCGGATTGGATTTAGTCACACCGCATGAATCTACGCTATAGGGAAGGATAGAATACAAATAGCGAATCAATTCGATTGCATACATCTACTAATTGTTTGCTAATCCGTCAGGGAAGCTGATTGGTCAAAGGGTTGGGTTAGAGGGACTGAATTACAATTTTCAGTCATTATAATCAATAGTATACTTAATCGGTCTGTCTGTCGGTTAAGAACTATGCTGAAGCATTTAATCGAATACGAGTGATATCATTTTAAGGACGTGGAATTACGAGTAATGTCATGTTTTGGGTTTAATCACGTATACTTGGTACTAGGAAAGTGCTAGTTTAATGTTAAATAATTATAAAAGCTGTACACTGTATAGCCAAAATAATGATCTACGTTCCGAACTTACCGGGTCTAAGCTATGTATTTAGACATTATATCAGTTGAAAAATCAAAGAAAATGTCAGTTTGCTAACAAATTCTTTTTCTCTGTGGAATAAGATTATACTAAAGATGCCATCACTGAAAGCAGGAAAAACAGAAGACTGTCGTCGAATAGTCTTTATGAGATCATGTCATCTTATTTGACTTTTTATATTAATTGATCAAGAATTTTTTAGTTTAGGAGCTAACTCAATATACACACAAACAAAAAAAAAAAACGAAAAAAAAAGAAACAATGTACAGGAATAACAGCTCTACGATTTTATTACATGTATAGATATAGATGTCCATAACAATCACTTTTAGGGGTTTTTAAAAAAAAATTTGTGTTGAATCTCAGTTCAATCGCTGACACCTAACGTTAAGCAGGTGGAAACCAGTGTACTAGTAAATGGTGCTGAATTGAATCTTGTGGACACCACTGTGTTTTTGGGTATTACTCTGGACTCGAAGCTGCAATGGGGCCCTCATATTACAAAATTGTCGAAACGGCTCAGCTCTGCAGCATACGCGGTATATAAAATTCGTCATTTAACCGACGTAGAAACAGCCCGTTTAGTATATTTCAGTTATTTTCATAGTGTTATGTCGTATGGCATTTTGCTGTGGGGAAATGCGGCTGACATCCAGGCTATATTTGTGCTGCAGAAAAGAGCCATTCGAGCAATTTATAACCTAGGTAGCAGGCATTCACTGAAGGATAAATTTAAAGAAATAAATATAATGACAGTTGCATCTCAATATGTGTATGAAAATTTGATTTTTGTTAAAAAGAATATTAATCTTTACACAAAATATAGCGATATTCATAGCATAAATACAAGAAACAAGGACATGCTAAAAGTGCCCGCGAGTAGACTCCATAAAATTAGTAATTCATTTAAATGCCAAAGTGTACGTTTCTACAACAAACTCCCAAACCGTGTTAAAGAACTAAGCCTAAACAAATTTAAATCAGTTATTAAACAGCAACTATGTAAAAAAAGTTACTATAAAATCAAAGATTACCTTGATGACAAAATGGCCTGGGAGTAAGCTGCCCCAATGCACCCTCATGCTTCAATTTTTTTTTATTTTAGATTGGATGTATCTGTTTTTTAATTCTTTGGAAATGTGAGGAATATGTGGTTTCAAAGGTCGTTAGGCTCCTTACGTACTGAGTTGAGCTTCCTTTCTCTGCCTCCTGCTTGCACTGACTGAACAGGTCCACTAAAAGTTTTCTTTGCAGTTCTTTCTTAAAAAGACCATCTCAGGCGAGAACCTACATGGACCTCACAGGTGTTGACGAAACAATTTTCCGATTGTTAGATCATTATTTATTCATATTATTATTATTTTTTTTACTATATTTTTTTTTTGTTTTTATTATACAATCTGACATGTACGAATTTATTTATTTTTTACAATCTGACATGTATGATTTTTTTTTTATGTTTATACAAACTGACATAATTACTATTTTTTCATATATACAGGGTGTCCCAAAACTCAACGTCAAGCCGAAACGGGGTGACAGGATTGATCATAACCATCACGAGAAAAATCTGAAAAAAAATCTATCCCATGCAGTTTGAAAATTATGGGCATTTTAAGAAAAACCTAGAAATTTGATCAAACTGTACCATTTTTCGGTTATTGTGGTTATTCTTTTTTATTTTTATTCATTTGAACTTTGGAAACGTAATCCTAAATAACATTTCTAGAATCTCAATAAAAAATAATGACACAATTGCCTCAAGTTTCCGAGAATTGAGACTATTTGTTAAACTACGAATTTAAAATTTTCAAGATTCGTCGATTTTGACAGGCCCTCCTATAAAAAAAATGTACTAGAGTGCCTTGGCAAGTGGCATTAAAAGTTGGCGCATTTAATCAGAATTCTAAAATGGTACAATACTTGTTAGTTCCATACAATAGAAAAGAGTAAAAAAATTAAAACCTCAAGTAACCCGATTTTTGCTATCACATTTTACTCAGTTAAAATGTTTTTAATTCGCACAAGCTCTAGGTAGCTCTCGGTAGGTTCTTAATTTTAAGACAAAATGATGAGAGAGATGGATAATGGGTATGTTTGCCATGAGTGAGCGAGACAGATAGTGACGCCACTTTTACCAAAGTGAAAAAAAGTTAGTTAGGACGTACCACTAGCAGATCTTCGCGACATGTGGTTTCAACAAGATGGCTGCCCAGCGCATTTCGCAGTGCAAGTAAGAGATTTGCTTGACCAGGAATATCCGGGAAGGTGGATTGGACGTTCAGGCACTATCTCGTGGCCCGCCCGTTAACCAGATTTAAATCCCCTGGATTTTTTCTATTGGAGAGTTCTCAAAGAAAAAGTTTACTCAAAGCCCATTGAGAACGTGGCCGACCTGCGTGAACGCATTTCTCAAGCAGCTGAGGCGATCAACTCTCGAAGATATGCCCGACTTACAAGTAGATTTTTTTTAAGAAGATGTAGGGCTTGTATTGAGGCTGATGGTAAACAATTTGAACATTTATTGTAATAAAAAATGTTATTTCTCTATCTGACTTTTATTCCAACAAACCTAATTATTTTACTAATTTTACTAACTTTTTTTCACTTTGGTAAAAGTGGCGTCACTATCTGTCTCGCTCACTCATGGCAAACATACCCATTATCCATCTCTCTCATCATTTTGTCTTAAAATTAAGAACCTACCGAGAG
This sequence comes from Agrotis puta, assembly GCA_943136025.2. Lineage (NCBI taxonomy): Eukaryota > Metazoa > Arthropoda > Insecta > Lepidoptera > Noctuidae > Agrotis > Agrotis puta. The sequence goes on from OW964168.2 coordinate 7,585,875, forward strand.
CTACCTAGAGCTTGTGCGAATTAAAAACATTTTAACTGAGTAAAATGTGATAGCAAAAATCGGGTTACTTGAGGTTTTAATTTTTTTACTCTTTTCTATTGTATGGAACTAACAAGTATTGTACCATTTTAGAATTCTGATTAAATGCGCCAACTTTTAATGCCACTTGCCAAGGCATTCTAGTACATTTTTTTTATAGGAGGGCCTGTCAAAATCGACGAATCTTGAAAATTTTAAATTCGTAGTGTAACAAATAGTCTCAATTCTCGGAAACTTGAGGCAATTGTGTCATTATTTTTTATTGAGATTCTAGAAATGTTATTTAGGATTACGTTTCCAAAGTTCAAATGAATAAAAATAAAAAAGAATAACCACAATAACCGAAAAATGGTACAGTTTGATCAAATTTCTAGGTTTTTCTTAAAATGCCCATAATTTTCAAACTGCATGGGATAGATTTTTTTTCAGATTTTTCTCGTGATGGTTATGATCAATCCTGTCACCCCGTTTCGGCTTGACGTTGAGTTTTGGGACACCCTGTATATACATTTTTATTTCTATTCTTTGTGAATGCGAGGACCCATGCGAGTCAAGCTGGTTTTTTTTTATAATCATAGTGATTGTCTGACAGTTTGAGTAACTTAAGCGGCCTACACAAGTGTCCTTTCTTTGGTATTGTTCGTCGTGTCGTTGAGCTCCTTGAGTTATGAGTCGAGCTACACGATAACTGACAAATGCTTGCACTGACTGGACAGGTCCACTCGAATTTGTGTGGTTCTTTCTTCAAAAGACCATTTCAGACACTGACCTGCATGGTCCTCGTATAGCCTGATTTACATATAATGTCTGGACTTCAAAAGAGACTGCGACCTCTGAGTTTGTTTCGGCTGTTTCTTCTCAGAGTAGTCAGGTACGAAACACCGGCCCCTTCTAGTTTTATAAAAAGACGTGTAAAAGTGTTGATATAACCTACTTGCATAAATAAACATCATTTCATTTCATCATTTCATATTAACAATATAAACTAAGATGTACCCAAACTTTTTGTAATAAAAAGTTCTAGCAGACAAAAGGCTCAAAAGTCTCAAAATTATTTTGTGAAAGATTAATTATTTATTAGTCTTTAGTTTCTAAACATTTCAAAAGACGATTGTTATAGTTTTATGAATAATGTTGTAAATTAATTAATATTGGACACAATGTTTATTCAGAAAACTTTGCAATTAGTGACAGATCGCACAATCTTCTGACCTCGTGTGACATTTATAAGGGTATGCGCATTGCATTAGCCATCCAAGCGAAACCATTGTGCCATAAAACAAATATCTACTTGTAGGTACCGATATGTTCCGAAGTTTGTCGGGTTCATAAATAGAGCTCCTCTGAGTTATCTTTGCAAATAGTTGGACGTTTGGACCTGGCTTGCTATTATAAACTGGCGAAAGCCCGTGAATAATCGATCTTTACTGTACCCGCAGCTTTTGTACAGCTGCCTCTCTCTACACTAGGCATGAATTCTGTACACAACGAATTTTGCCCGTAACGTATTCGGTTTGTACGCTTACTGAGTATCACAAGTACAACGTGTGAATGCTACGCTGCTTTCTACGCATGTTGCATATTACGCATCATACGCCAAATAAACGCTACGCTGAAAATTAGCTCAAAGCAGTGAACACTGAATTCATGTATACATAGGTATCAGTATACCTATGTATACATGAATTGCATGTTAATTTCGTTACAATATTCATAAAAATTAACCGCTGTTGTGATTGAAAATACTGACTTTCGTTTTAATTTTAATTATTAAACATTTTGGAATAATATCGTGCTTATGAGTATTACACATTTAAAATTAGTGAAAAACAATTTATGTGCAATCTATATCGGGCTCAAATATGGAGTGTTGGAATACACGTTTATGCTTGGATCGCCTATCAACTCTATTATTAATTTTAGATTGGATTTCTTTCTGCTTTTCTTTTACTAACGCCACTCTTAGAGCTACTATTACATACTTTTTCATTCTCGTTACAAACAGAAAGTAAAAAAAAGGTATAAATTTCAAAATTCAAAATTCAAAATAAGGTATGAAGTTTTTTTTTGTTATATTTTCTAAATTATCAAACGTGATTGATTTAAAATTGAATATTCGCATCCGCATTTACATTCGCCTTCGATCAATAATAGTACCATTCGCGAATGTCAAAAATCAAAACTTCGTTACATGACTAATCAGTAGATTCAATATTATTGAATTAAACATGACAATACTTAATACAACGTGGGAAGGTATTCGAATTTGAAATCACAGTCTTTAATGTAAAAAATACTCTTTTGGACCCTTTTTAGAATACCTAATATCGAATATACCCAAAATTTCCTAACTTTATTTAATTTATTCCGTATCAAAGGACTCAATATTTGTTCGTTTTTTTTTTGAACGACACCACAATTCAGAATCCCATATTTGGGCGAACATGAAAAATAGGAAATTGAATAGTTTATCCGCTTAAAGATGTCTGCATAACTAGACATGGTTTTAAGCCTTTTATCGTTGTTCTGCAGTACTGTTCGGGTGAAATACGAGTCATGCTGCGGGTTTTGATACCAGATGATGTTTTAAGTTATTTTTGTTTACTTTTTCATGTAGGGTGTTAGAAACTAGAAAAAAAAAATGTTTAAATTAACAGTACGTGTATTCAAATCATGGATCTTATATTTGGTACTAGTATGTTTCTATATCACGGCAAATATGATTAATTGGCGTTAGCCTTGCTTGCTTTACGGTGCAGGACTGCCCCGCTTGGGCAGAGCACCGCCGTGTCCTCACGACGGCGATAGGCGGAGACCTCTCGCGCCCGGCATTGGTCGAGGCCATGCTGCAGGGCGAGACGGAGTGGGAAGCGGTCATGCTCGCGAAGGAGGAGGCGGGCCGCGTGAGGGAGAGAACAGCGTCTGCCCTCCACCCCAGCCGCAGTGGTAGACGCCCACGGCGACGGACGATCTCCGACCACCGTTGGCGCGGGCATGCGGGCGGCGAGTAATGGGCGACTTGCTGTCCGACCATGGACGTTGCGGCGCATTGTGTTCCACGCGCGCCTCAAGGAGTGTCAGCGTAATGACGGGGCCTGTAGAGGGCCAAAGCCTGCCGAGGTCGCGGGACTTACGAATTACCGTGACCCCGGTACGTAAAAGGCTAGTGGAGAACACCGTGGATTTTAATCAGTACGAGTCTGACAGTATAGGTGGGAGGACTCATTTGATAATTTTACCACGCTAAAAAAACCTTGCTTGCGTTCCTTGATGATATGCTTATGCTTACTATTATGACAGACAGTAAAAATCATAAACTACAAGGTCACAACAGTTTCGCTGTGTGACCGTCTTCACAAGCGGGACTCATAACGGAATCGCCGCGTATCCGAGGCGGCAATAGTTATATTAAATTAAAAGAGACTGATTTTGACTTTGACTTTAGCTACTCGTCGCAACGACACGTTCTAAGAAAGTATACTTATAGAAATACGTGTCACGATGACAATAGCGTAGAAATTTTCTCGCTCGTGGAGACGGCCCTTTAAAGCTATTCTGATTATATCATCAGAGTTAATTAAGTCACTTCTGGGAACCCCCCTAGGCCTTTGGCATGGAATTTGAGTCGGTGAATGCCACAATTTTCATAATTTAAACTTGATTTCTAAATATAGATTGCTTTTCTATAAACTCGACTTCCTTTTAGAAACAAATATTAAATTCGAATATTGAGTGAAGTTTTCACAGAATAATACTAGTAACTTGGTAAAAGTAATACCTGATTATAAGACTGCTTCAGGATGTAGCGCGGCGATGAAAAATTTCCTGGAAAGTACATAAAAGAGTTTTGCTGAACTAAACGACAAAGGAAAGGTTCTCTTGTTATCCGAAGTTAATTAATTTTCTTAGTAGTCAACAATTTAAGATATTATTGTAGCAAAACTTGTATGTATTGTTATGAAATATTTCGATTAAAGTTAGTTTCGGGAACGCCGAAATCGCGGCGATAAGACCCCTCTTTGAGGAGTTGCTGGAGAGGCGCCACGGCGTTCTCACCTTCCGCTTAACGTAGGTCGTCACCGCATACGGGTATTTCGGGAGCTTCCTGTGAAACGCCTGGGTGTCACCATTGTGAGGATCGTCCGGAGGACATGGTGGAACATAAGCTTGGCAAAGCATCGCCGTGTCCTCACTTAGGAAGAACTTTTAGTAGTGACAGCAACAGTAACAACATACATGCTACATTGCTTTTATTAAATATATTTATTAAAAACAAATATTTATCGTGATAGAGTTTCACGGCAACAGAATAAAAGCCGTCGTACCACAAAATATTAAGCATCTGTGCAACTTCAAATGTACAAATGCTATTTTGCAGTTGACAGTTTTTTAAGACAAGTATTCAACAGATAATTATTTCAATTTCTTGAAATAAGACGGTTTTTCTGGTACGACGGTAAAGGTATAATCACTGTGCCTACATTTAGGCCAGGAGTTTGGCTTCAGCTGCCACGTAAGACACTTATGCATTTTTTTTTCTTTAAGTATATGACACTATTTCAAATTAATTCAAACTATAGGTAAATTTATAAATGATTTTATACGCTTTATTTCTTTTCAATTCGCTTTTCTTCAATTCGCCCTGTAGTAATTAAATGTTTACAAAAAATCATCTTCTTCTTTGGAAAAAAATATCTGTTTTTATTTAAGACTTATTTAATAAAAGTTCAAACATATAACAACATAGCATTAGCATTTACTCAAATGGTTTAAGTTAAGCTATTTAGACTCCTGAATATTAAATATTCCATTCAGCGGCCATGAAAAGTAGTTAAAAGTTGTGATAAAAAAAAAAACAGTTTAAATTGTTACTGTTTTAAACATGTGTTTTAAAACAACTTGTTTTAATTATGCCAACCCTGAATGCCGCTTCTCCATTAGATGATATTCCAAACAAAAAAAAAATTGTAAGTATTTGGTCTCAAAAATTATTGTTGTTTTTCCTGTAAATTGGGTCGTGAAACTCAGAACAAGTGATTAAGCTGGTAAGTGTAAACGATAAATACCCAAAAAATTTAACATTTTCAGTACAAATTTGTTTTAACATTTTGCTTACACTTTAGCAATTTAAGTGAGACAAGACAAACCTTGTTTTTAAAAATAAAAGCAAAAGTTTCATGAATACAAAATAGTTTTGTTTGGGCGACGACAGTTTATTAGGGTTTATCTTCAGTTGAAGTGACAACTAAAAAGGGTGAGTACAAGGTAGATAAAGCATTGTATGATTGAGGTTTGTTGTTTACATTTTTTCTAAACAGAACGTTATGAATTTAAAGTGAAGGAGAGAGAGAAAAGAAAAATCTTTTTCATTACTCAAACTGAATGTAGGTTGGGCAGAGCACCGCCGTGTCCTCACGACGGCGATAGGCGGAGACCTCTCGCGACCGGCATTGGTCGAGGTCATGCTGCGGGGCGAGACGGAGTGGGAAGCGGTCGCCTCCTTCTGCGGAGCAGTCATGCTCGTGAAGGAGGAGGCGGGCCGCCTGAGGGAGAGGGCAGCGTCCTCCCTCCACCCCAGCCGCAGTGGTAGACGCCCACGGCGTCGGACGTCACAGGACGATCTACGGACACCGTAGGCGCGGGCATGCGGGCAGCGAGTAATGGGCGACTTGCTGTCCGACCATGGACCATGCCCGGGACGACGGCGCGTTGTGTTCCACGCGCGCCTCAAAGAGTGTCAGCATATTGACGGGGCCAGTAGAGGGCCAAAGCCTGCCGGGGTCGCGGGATCAAGGGATTACCGTAACCCCGGTACGTAAAGGGCTAGTGAAGGACACCGTGGATTTTAGTCAGTACAAGTCTGACAGTATGGGTGGGAGGACTCATTTAATGATTTTACCACGCATAAACAAAAAAAAACGACGGGTTGCACTCTGGGAGTGCCGGCAGAAGTGAAAACTTGAATAGTAATTGTTGGAAATATCTTGTGAACAGATTTTAGTAAAACTCGCAAAAATGGTTGACTTTTTATTTCAATAATTTTCCAATGTGACGTACATCTTTTATAAACAATGTTACCTAGCAACGTCACACGAACATTCACGCAAGCGCCCTGCGCCGTCCTACGCTTTTTCGGTCAGGGTCACGTGTCCTGACGCGAGTTTAAGATTTTATACCCATTACAGAAAAGTGCTCAACGCCGCTAAAGAAGTTTTCACTTCAAAAAAAAGGTTTGAACGCGCCTGAGGAGCGGGTTGAAAGGTAGCCTTTAAAGCCCGAGGGAGAATCGCTTTCAACAGCTATAGCTTTTGACAGCTAAAAAATAAAAAATAGGAGTAGTTGTATTTTGACATTTCAATTGAACCATGTTCTAACTTTATAAACAGCAACTATATTACTAGCTAGGGTTGTTACGCAGTAGGTGCCGGACGGGCGTCGTTGCCGAGGGAGGCCTAGGAAACGCTGGCGTGACGACCTAGACACTTTCATGATAAATTGGCCGGAGAAAGCCGCACACAGGGAAGAGTGGAAAGTTGTGGGGGAGACCTTTGCCCAGCAGTGGGACAACACAAGTTGATAAAAAAAAAAAAAACTATATTACAGTGCGATGTAAAATTAAAATAACATAAAGTTAGGATTTAGAATAATTATTATGACTTCATTATAATTTAGTTGCAACTATTTCTTTAAATCAACCTGGTGTTTGACAAAATCTTTGCCATTTTTTAAATGAATGGAAATGAAAAATAATGATTGTATAGCTGTACGACCACAGGACAAAAAAAGCGAGTCGGGCCCAATGAGGGTTCCGTAGCAGTAAGTAACATAATATAAAAGTTCTTGTTGGTTGTAACTTTGAAAGGTAAATTGTGGTTTACGATTTATGACGTATTAAAAAAAAAAACGAATAACTTGATCTCGTTCAAACCAATTTTCGATGGTAGTTTGCATGGTTATGTACATCATATTTTTTTAGTTTTATCATTCTCTTATTTTAGAAGTTACAGGGGAACACACATTTTACCACTTTGGAAGTGTCTCTCACGCAAACTGTTCAGTTTAGAAAAAAAATGATATTCCTAACCTCAATATCATTTTTGAAGATCTATTCATAGACACCTCACACGTATGGGTTAGATGTTTTTTTTTTTAATTTCTGTTCTAAGTATGGGGTACCCTTAAATTACTCTAACTCCTAATGCAATTCACATACCAAGTTTCAATAGGATAGCTCTTATACTTTTGAAGAAAAGTGGCTGTGACATACGGACGGACAGACAGACAGACAGACATGATGGTTCCATTTTTTGCCATTTGGCTATGAAACCCTAAAAAAAACAAAATAAACGAGAAAGCGGCAATACGATCAACACAATTTTTTTCTCTAGCAAGTAATTTCTGTCCTAATGTTTACTTTCCACGTATTTACAGCACAGTGTTGAACTCGGGTAACCGACTTCTTTAGTCCCTCGAAATATTAAGGTCCTCACTCCGTTTGGGCGTCAATCCCCATATTGGGATTTTGAGTTACTTTCACCCCTTGGATAACAATGTATTATTTGTTCCTGCAGTAAATTCGTAATTTTTCTTACTTATTATGTTTTTGTCAATGAACCTCGCAAAAACGGGGGTAGTAAAGTAAAAAAAAGTATTTAACTACTTCACTTTACATCTTTGCTTACAAACTCCTCTTTATAAACCCTAATACATAAATCATATTCCATTACCGTTTAAGTCCAAAAATCCTCATAAAACAAACCAAATCAACGAACGGTCCTTAAAACCCCCTAATTTCAATAAAGTCGTGGTCACTAAATCTAGTTATTACCTTAATACACAGTAAAATATTGAATAAGAGACTAAAGAAGTCGAGATAAGAGTTATAATTAATTAATATCATTAACTGTACGGCAGGTTAACACGGAAAGTTCGCAGTAACAACGGGCAATGAATCTCAATAAGGAACGTACGATGTCGCTTACTCGGTCCTTTAGGCTATTAGTTACCAAGTAATGGGGAATAACTCGGAAACAAAGACATACACTGCCTTTGTTATAAAATTATCAGTGACAATTTTATACGACGTTTTTCCAACAAATAGCCAGCTTTCTGAGTAACTGGTTATATTTTTCATTGTTAAACAGGGTTAACGCTTCAAGGTACCTGCTTCACTGTTGACGAAGAGGTCACTAGAGCTACCAACTATTTTTCTAATGACTTCAATACAAAAGAAACAAAATATAGGTATAAAAATGTGTGTCCTATAAAATTTTTCATGTATAAATTCAACTTACTTATCAAAACGGTATTATTGTATTATCATCATCAGCGTCTATTCGTTCACTCCTGGATAAAGGCCTTTCCTAATTCATACCAGTGAGCCTAGTTCTGAGCTTTCATCATCCAGTCTCTGCCTGCTGCCTTTCGCAGGCCTTCGCTCCACTTGGCCCTCGTGCGCTCCACACTGTGTTTGCCTTGACGTGGTCTTCACTCAAGGACACGTCTACCTCAACGGTTTTCTGTCCTACGAGAGATGTAGCCAGCCCACTGCCACTACAACTCACTAATTCTTTGCCGATGGATTGCCTCATTCCGGATTGTATCCATCAGAGTTACTCCGATGTTCAATATTTGGTTATTAGGTGGAATGCCAAAGATTTCAGAACGCTCGTTTGCCTATTTTTGCAAGACGACTCGCTATTATAGTCTCTAGGCGCTTTACTCGTTCTCGTTAACCGCTGTCAGTGGGACCTGTTCCCATAACAGGGTTATCGCTTTGAGTCGCGCATTGACAAACGAAACCATGTAAATTTTGTTGCATGTAGTGTTTTGATAAAAATTGTGGAGCTTCTTGCCCTGGTTTTTGTTTTAAATTATAATGTCTACCATCTGCTGACAGTTTCAAATGGTAGACACTGGACACGTTCTTATATGTGTTCAGAGAAGTTACAACGAAACATGCATACATATGAGGTGAAAATGGTATTAGATTATGTAAGAAGCATGATAATATTACCAGGTTATGACGCCATGAAAGTGGCAAGGTTTTGGACCGATTATATTTCATTTAGTATATGGCATCTTTTCATGCAAAAAAGGAAGGAGCATTGTAGTAACATGCTTGCGTAAAGTGGGTCGTTGTTGATTTTGAACTTATATTTTAAGTTCAGTTTATTTGAAGATCAGATTCCTTCACCAATATCAATGGCGTCCGGGTGGTATTTTGAAACAAGTCAAAACATTGTGGGATAGCAGATATTAATTAAATGTGTTCACTACAATCCAGCGCCGATACAAATAGACTTTATTTGAGACATTTACTAATATCTGTTGCCAGGTAGGTAAGAACCCAACACCATCTACCCGTTAACTACCCTGACCGTGTGAAAAGGCCCTAAGGCCGTCAATTCCTACCCAAGACCGTCCCGATCAAGTTACACTACAAAAAGAAAAAATATAAAAATAATTAAGGTTTTATTCAGCGAGTATTGTCTCCGTTGTATAAAGGAAATATGCAAATAAAAGCTTGGAATTGAATTTAGCGCATCAACTCAAATTACATTCGGAGTGAGGTCAGCCCGGGGTCAGCTTGTTATCGAGTGAAACACAATCACTCTAGCCTGCCCTGGATCCATACCGAGTAGCTATCTCAATACCCAAACAACTTACATAAAAATAACTTCATTTAATGACAGTTTTATCGGGAATAATAGTATAAAGCTTTTTCATTTCTTTTGCGATCGAAATGTTTGTAATTTACTAGAAAAAACTGTTAAATGTGTCATTTCTCAACCTAGGACTATTTCAAATAGAACCATTATTTATCCTATACTGACCACGTGACCAGTATCGACCTGTCTGTTTTTTTTTTTTTTATCGTGGTAAAATCATCAAATGAGTCCTCCCACCCAGGGCAGGGCGGGAGGGACTGTCAGACTTGTACTGACTAAAATCCACGGTGTATGTACGGTATGTACGGTAATCCCTTGGTCCCGCGACCATCGACCTGTCTGTACCGATAACTTGCTTCTTTATAAAGACACCCTGTGAGGCGATTTCCAGCCACCGTAGACGCGGGCATGCGGATGTCTAGTAATGGGCGACTTATCATCCGATCATGATCCATGCCCGGGTCAACGGCGCGTCTTGTACCACGCGCGCCACAAAGAGCTGTCAGCAATCTGACGGCCCTAGAGGGCAAAAGCCTGCCGGGGTCGCGGGACTGTTTTATCAGGTAAAAATTACGTATCACAGACGATATCAACCGCTGAATGTTCCTGTTGTGTGTTATTTGTCACCCATCTGTATATCAGCCTCGGCAAGCGCAGTTTAACCTTTGGCAATAATTTTCTCGCAATCCTCCAAAAAATATAACCGAAATATTTCATGTGATTCAACATCAAAAAACATCATCTGCCTAGTCGTTTCCCAACTATGTATATTGGGGTCGGCTTCCAGTCAAACCAGATGCAGCTGGATATCAGTATTTTACATGGAGCGACTGCCTGTCGGATCTCCAAAACCCAGTAACTGGGTAATACGATACCCCATGGTAAGACTGCTGTCCGAGGCAAGGAGGAAACTATGACAGATGGTCACCCATCCACAGACCAACCTCGGCAAGCGCGGCTTAACCCGGAAGATCAGCCTGTGCGGCTGTATTTATTTAGCCACGAGCTCCTCAAAAAATCAACATCAAAAAACAAAATAATTAAATATGTATCAACTTTAGTTGTAGACCGCACCTCAGCTCTTAATGCCACAATTTCATTAGACGGGATTATTCGCCCATGCTAATAGGATGTTTTATAATAGTTCGGCCAGACACGTAATCATCCGATTGGCGGCGAACTAATAGGATTACTAATAAAACTTTCACTTTGCCACGTCATAATGAGGATTCTAGTGTGTTTGCCTTTGTCTTCGGATTCTATGCAAATGAGTCGTGAATTTTTGTACTGTACAGTCACGATAAAGAGAGCAAGTTTATTGGTAACAGTCTCATTTTCTGTAACATGAGACTAAGCTGGAAGGCGTCTGTATTATTGAGTGCAGCCTTTTTTTATCTTGGTAATATCATCAAATGAGTCCTCCCACCCAGGGCAGGACGTGACGGACTATCAGATTTGTACTGACTAAAATCCACGGTGTCCTTCAATAGCCTTTTACGTTTCAAGGTCATCCCGCAACCCCGTCAAGCTTTGGCTCTCTAAGGGGGCCCGGCAAATTGTTGACAGTTTTTTGAGGCGTGCGTAGAATTCGACGCACCGTCGACCCAGGCATGGTCCACGGTGAGTCACCCATTTATCACCATCCATGCCCACGATTAAGTGCAGTCTTAATATTGTTTTATAGTTTTGGTTTTGTCATTTTAATTTAAGATTTCGTACGAACAGATTTGTTTATTCTCTGTTTAAAAAAATCTTTTAATTATTTATTGATTTAAGTAGCGATTTAGAAAACTTATTGACTTGTAGTTTGCTACGAACATGGCTTTAATTAACCTGTGATATGTGCACGGTTACGTTGTTTTCAATACAACATACCCGAACCTTTTTTTTAGGTCGTAAAATCATCACATGAGGGCAGAGCGGGTGGGACTGTCAGACTTGTACTGATTAAAATCCACGGTGTCCTTCAATAGCCCTTTACGTACCGGGGTCACGGTAATTCGTGAGTCCCGCGACTCCTTGAGGCGCGCGTGGAACTTAACACGCCGTCGACCCGGGCATGGTCCATGGTCGGACAGCGAGTCGCCCATTACTCGCCGTCCGCATGCCCGAACCTACCCGAACCTAGTATTATATTATCTGTGCCTGAACATAAAAAAAATATAATGGTACAAAAACAACTTAAAATGTCTTGTATGGAACAGATTTTTAAACCATTAGGGAGTGGGTGTCCAATCAAACTTGTATGCTCTTTTAGTGCTATCTCCACTATCTACAATGAAATTACAAAGAGGAAGGATTTGTATTTTGTGTGTGTGTGTGTGTTTGTTTGTAATGAATAAACTAACGTCTAACGTCACTACACGTAACGTGCAAATTTTAAAATTTCATTAGACTTAGTTTAAAAATTTTATGTTTAATTTGTTTGTTTAGAAAGAAAATACAAATAAAGACATCTATCTGTATTGTTATAGAAGAGCGGAGCCTTCTAACACAAGCATTGTCTGCCTAAAAGAAGACTTCTAATTAATACAAATTTGTAACAATACCCTGATTGAGACCAATAAACTATTTTTATTTTTATTCACTTTGAGCATATATATAGGCTTTATTTATTGCTAGAAAAAATAAGTCCACCCGTGCGAAGCCGTAAGTCACAAATGTTATGACAAATCGCCATACAAAAATTTACTCAACTTTTTGAAAGTCCGGAGCCCCTGTCCGCGTTTTAACCGTAACAGTATGATCGGACCAGCCACTTTAAAAAAACAAACTTACGCGTTGTATATTATTGCTCAAGTAGGTACTCATTCAAAAACATCATACCTAGTCCTTAATCGTGTTGAGGCACAATCTCCAGAGGCATTTTTTTTCGTGTCGGGCTGGATAAACCCATTTTAAAATCGAAAACCGTTTTCACAATATTTTTTTTATATACAGTTCGGTGTCTAATCTACGTGGTACAAGGCTAATATTATGTATACGTTTATTTAATATATTTAAAAAAAAATCTTAAACCCTAAAATCCTGATCGCTCTGGGTTGACCCGACTCCCGATTGAATGAAAAAAATATTTTTTAACTTTTTAATGAGATGCTTCATATGAAACAACTTATTTAGATTACATAACAAATAGTTAATCTTCATAGTAATAAAATATTTTCAGTTATACTAACAATAGTTTTGCCTCAATTTGAATTTAAAATCGTGACCGGGCATTTTGTCTCATCGCTCTGCGCTGAGGTAAAACATCGCCCTCATTCCTAGTTACGCGTTATAGACACTATATTCCTCTCCCGCTGGGCAGCACCAGCAGTGGTCTAACCGCCGAGGAGGATACCTGACTGCCACGTTCCCGCGAAGGTAAGTTTACGAAGGTAAGTTTATGATTGCTCTGGATTTGGTTCTCGAATTTTATGATTGCTATGGCTCGTTATTTAAATTAAATAGTAAGCTTGTAAATGTGTTTGCTATGTGAATTAAGTGATCATTATAATGTTTTTTATGAGACGTAATCACAACTTTCTACTACTTTTAAATTCGGCTAAATTTATGATTTAGTGACTTTTTCTGATCGCTATGGCTGTGATTGCTCTGTCCAAAAAGACCAGAGCAATGATATTTTGCATTAATTGTACGTTATAAATCTGTTTTAAGTCCGTACTGTAACAATGACAAACGAAGAACTATGCATAAAACCTTTAATTTATAACCTTTTCTGGGTTTCTTTACCCAAAGAACCCATAAACAGATTTTGACGTATTTTACTATGATGATAAGTATTATTATATTGGTATTTAGCTAATCACAACTATAACCTTTTCTTCTCTAAAATTTAATATCAACTATTGTCGCAGATGGAAACCATGCCTCGAAGAAAAACATTTTATAGAGCAGGAAAAGGGGGAGCAAAATTTCGTCAGTGATTTCTTCTCAAACCATAATAGTAGGCTACATGAAGGAGTCGTATCATAAAGATTCGTGGAAGTCAGCTGTGGTTCCGTTGGTGGGATAAGCAGCAATAGCCGTACAAATACGTAGAAAAAAAAATGTCATTTTCTCCCAACTGAAACCTGGTTTATATTGAAGATTATTTTATATCACGAAGAATAAAACCAATCAGTTGACTGTACCATGTTTGAAAACACGTCAGCTGGTCACCCAAACATATAATTTTTTTTTCTACTTTCAGTAATTTCCTCTCGACTCAAATTTCACCTGATGATAGTTTACATGAAGTTATGGATAAGAACAAACGTCAGCTGGCTGTATCTCGGTGGAAATATCGTCAGCTGATACTTTGAAAATTACAAGCAGGACTAAAGCTCTCAGCCTAAAATGTGCATTCAGTTCAAAGTTTTCAATTCCTCCCAACAGAAAACTGGTTTATATTGAAGCTTACTCTTAAGAAAACAAAACATTCAGCCAATATTTACTCGCGGGTATGGTAAAAAATATAGAGTTATTCTATAGAGTTCGACAACAGAGAGATATCTGAATCTGTTGATTTTTAAAGTGCTGAGAAACACAAAATAATGATAAGTATTGCTAAAACCAACGACCTCAAGCAATTAAACATAACATAACATCACGCGTGTAATCCCCGAAGGGTTGGACAGAGGTGTAACTAAGTAAAATTAATTAAGTATAATCTCCACCAATAATTATTCTATGACCAATTTCCGCTATCCCCATTTTTTTCTTTCGACACAACGAAATGATCTTTACTTAAAAAATAATCCAGATCTATACGGACAATGGTTTTGCAAAGTCAAGAGAAAATCACCAAAAGAAAAAAGCTCGGGGCACAGTACTACCAATGAGTGATTTGACTCCAAGCCAGCAAAAGGTTCGTAAGAAGAAAAGTAGGGAAAGTTCACATAATATAGTCCAAATAAATGAAACTAACCCAAAAGTTGTTTTTTATAAGTATGTTAATTTGTTATTTTAAAATTATAATGTAATAGTTTGAAATTATAACGATATTATATTGATAATACATTTCTCTTACGTCAATCTTGTTATTCGTACACTGAATATGACTGAAAACGGCTGAATAAATAATATTTTATCAATATTAGTTTTTTTGTTTCACTGATTTCACCATTTATGATCGCTCTGGCACCAATTATGATTGCTCTGGTCGCGAAATTTTTTGAACTTAAATATTTTCATAACTGTTTGTGAAAATTGAAGGCCAATAGTAAAAATTTACTATTTGAATATCATTATTTTTAATGAGATACATAATTACTATTAAAAATCAATATCTGAAAAGCACCAGAGCGATCACACGAATACGCCCGTTTTGGAGATCCATCCTTGAACAGTATTTTGACCTTCTCACTTCTATGACATTTGAATAGAAACAAGAATGTTGACAAAGGAATTCTTTTCGTAATGTAAATGTTTCACAAATAACTACTGCGCATTGACTTTTAAGTACTAAGCATTGAGAGATAGGTATTTAGCATACAAATTTATTTATAAATCGTCGGAGACTTTTAGTTTTACTTTTCAAAAAAGATAAGCTTACTAAAAATATCAGCCATGATTCAACCTTCTTAAAAATCAAAATCAAACAGCTACTTTAATCATTTAAAATTCAGAAAATAAAGTACAGAAAATTTGTTGTTTCATAACATCAAAAAGCAATATCCGAGCGCAGTGCTTCCAATTACCGGAGTTTGTGGTGGTGGCTCGGTGCTACAGTAGCCGAGATGGAATTGCCCGAACCTACCGCTTGCCCACAAACTACACGGTGCAACTTCTGCAACTAAAGATAAAATAAAAGGAAGAAATTGCATAATGTTATCTTTGACAGCAGCATCGCCTATTGTGAAAAGAAAGAAAGATCACAAATTGATTTTGACAGATATGGTTGTAGTAACAAACCAACGGCAACCTTACTCGTTTATCGCGACAATAAAGACCACAGTGGTTTTGACAGTTATAGGCAATAATAGTTTATATCAGAGATAAAATAAATAACTATAAATAATTATTTATAAATAATAACTATAAATAATTATTTATTTTATCTCTGATATAAACTATTATTGCCTATAACTGTCAAAACCACTGTGGTCGTGGCTTGCTCTACAGTTTTGTTTTTTCATTTCATCTAATTAGATGAAATGAAAAAACAAAACTGTAGAGCAAGCCACGAGTCAATTTGCGATGTTGGCATTACTAATGTAAAAGAAACAAGTGACACATATGTCGATAACGTTAGTCGCATCGCCTAAGGTCGTGGACAGGGCAGTAGGCGTACCTACGATTGGCGAACTAACATATCGGTAATGCTAATTTACATTATGTGCGCACATTAACAGTTAGATGTACCTAAATGATGATTTTGACTAGGCCTGTATACGGTTCGTTGATTTTATAATCTAGTTTTAAGCTGTGGTAATAATTGGTTTGCTGATTAGTTTTGGAAATTAATATATTTAATTAATTAGGTAAGGTTATTTCATCACATTATTATGATTTAACGCATTTTAATCGTTCAACTCACAACTTTTTGCATGGGGCAGTTACATACCCCTTTTTCCTGGTCCACATTCATACATCTGGTCCTACAAGCTCGCCAACTGCAAGTACTACGGACTCGACTTTTTCTAATCACCTCGCCAATATACTCAGTGTGGGGCATCCCCTATACTTCAAAATTATCGACATTTGTTTTAAAATAAAATGAGAAATAAATGTACTCAAATATTTTCTAATATAACCTGTTTATTTCCATCATAAAATACTCGAACCGTATTTATTTCCACATTAGTCTCATTGAATACTCGTCAATTTTCGGGTCGCGTAACGTGCACACACTTCCGACTCACTGATTCATTTATGGCAGAGAATATTTAGGAGTCACTCTTGAAAATAAGAGAGAATAAAACATTAGAGTTTGTTTGTATACGACACAAAATGTACTCAACCTGCGGGAAGTTGGGGTTTATTTCTTCAAAATATTATATATCATCTTTTTATCATTTGCTATTCACGTGAATTTTCTCAAGTGTTGTTTTAAAAAAAAACATGTTCAAATACACAAACAGCCCGGGTGACCAATCTTTAAGCCTGCCATGGTCGCGAAACTGTGTTATCAGGTAGGTAACCGTAACCCCGGAACGTCAAGGGCTATTGAAGCACCGTGGATTTTAGTCAGTACGAGTCTGACAGTCCCAGACTTTACCATGTACAGAAAACAAACGATCCGAAATAACTACTTGTAGATTATACAAATGTTTTTTCTATACGGGAATTGTACCTGTAATACGTGGTTTAGCAGTCAATCACTCGGCCACTGCGATTACCGTGCTAACATTTCTCCATCACGATCATTTTACTGCTCTCACTACCGGTCAATGCATTTTATCGTTTTAACAACTGGCCCTTGGCAAGCCTCGTAGTCAGACTTTTTTCCCCTCCCTATTATGTAGGGGAACAGTGTATAAGACAGAGACGCGAGGTATGATGGGAAATCACACATATAAGGCAAACTTAACACAATACTGACGTAGCGCAAGCGCCACTAGGACGCCATTTGTTAATGGCCGCTTGCAAATGACATCCTGTTGGCGCTTGCGTTACGTTAGCGTTGTGTTAAGTATGTCTAAAGAGTGTATGTCCTCATTATACCTCGCGTCCCGGTCTTATACACTGTTCCCCTATGTGTGTACTTACCTAAATATTTGCCTTCTGCTGAACCCCAGATCAGTTTGTAATAAAAAAATACCTCTTTAGTAATGAAACGAATTATCTTAGTGTTTTGAAAAACAATTTAGATTAAATTGTATACACAATGGAAGTCAACGTCTAAATATCAGACAGCTTTGTTTGAGGACATACTCGTACAAGTCAAACAAAGCTGTGCGATACTTCTTCTGTTTGTTTTCCTTTAGGTACTATTAAAATAAAGTTCCAAAACAATTGTTATCTTAACAACAAGCTATAAATGTCTAATGACTCAATCATTAAGAGCTTCGGAGAAATCGCCGAAGATTTTATCAAAGAAAATTGGAGGGACTATCCAATAAAGTTTCATACAGTCACATGTACACAACTAACTTCGACACGGTTGCAATCGTCGAAGTCGGTACAAAAACTGTAGCTAGTGAACTTTGCTGCGAAAACTTGCGAAGTTGTAAAGGCGGTAAAAACTCGTTACGCCAAATCGGCCACTAAAACTCGCGAAGCGAAAATTCTATCCAACTTCAATTTACTTTTATTGTTCTTACTCTTCCTATTCTACGAAGCAAAAAAGTTTTTTTTTCTTACGTTTTAGAGACCCTCTAAACACATTTTTTTTATACAGATTCAAACGAACACAGCGTCAAAATTTCACGTTTGAAATTTTCCTTGTTACGGTGTATCAAAGGAAATGGCAGAATCTCATTCCTACTGTAATGTAAATAATCTTTATTTGAATTTTCGCTTTCTCCCTTCCCTCGCAAGTACTGCTAGCGGTATCTTCAGATATGTTAAAACCATTTACTTAAGTATTGAAATTTTAAGTTTTTGCTAGTGAATTATTTCCCATTTTATTCCATCAATAATCGTATTTTGAATTTCTTTTTCAAGTAGTTTGTTTTCAAAATGTATTAATATCAAACGTTCTAGACGGAATTTAAAAAAATGTACATTGTTTTTATTTCAAAAAATTTATAAGACAGGTAAAAGAATACAATAATAA
The DNA here is from genome assembly GCA_943136025.2 of Agrotis puta. NCBI lineage: Eukaryota > Metazoa > Arthropoda > Insecta > Lepidoptera > Noctuidae > Agrotis > Agrotis puta. The sequence goes on from OW964168.2 coordinate 7,604,286, forward strand.
ACTATAATATACTATAATAAATCTGTAGAAGGGTCAATTCTGTACATTGAAAATATTGAAAAAATAAATAGCGGGGGGTGTTGCTGGATCGATACCAAACCCAAATATATGATTAAAAAAAATTTTGTCTGTCTGTCTGTTTGTGTAGGCATCACGTGAAAAGTAACGGTTCGATTTCGATGAAACTTGGTATAATTATTCCTTATTATCCTGGGCATAACATAGGATACTTTTTATCCTGGAAAAATACGTAGAAAAAAAATCTTATTTTTCAGTTTTATTCATAGACGTTGTTCTGTATCTGAACCGCGAACACACGTTGCATTACCCGCATTGGATTCAGCGCCGTAATATTTATAAGATGTCATTGTCAGAGTTACTCAAAATGGGGAAATAAACCATCCACGCGAAGACCGACATCCGCGCGGACGGAGTCGCGGGCGGAAGCTAGTATAATATAAGGCAAGAAAAACTACTCTAGTATATACATATTTCAAATATTGTTTAAACTAAGAAAAACACGAAATAAAATATGGCATTAGAAAGACAGTATACTATATTTGTTTTAATACCACATCCCTAAGAAATATTCGCCTTCACGGTTCGTTTCCCATACGCGTGATAGGAATTCTCTTTCGGAATTGCATTTGGGTGACGTATTATTATCCATTTTGCGTACAAATCTGCGCTTCAACGTAATCAATCAGGCTTTTACGAGACATAAATAAACCGGGATGTGTGCTGTTTAGTTGACAAATGTGCAAACGTTCACAGCAACCAAATCTGTAATTAAGCACAGTTTTTTACTTAGATTGAGAACTTGCGTGTTTAATTATTTTATGTAAAATAGCTCATTTGAAAGTCAACTGACACTTATGACCTTTGTTTTAAAACATGGTACAAGCCTAATTAGTTATTATATTAATAGGAGTAATAATAATTCAGTTAATGACATAGGACTATTGTCGCCAATAAGCCTGACATAGTAGTGATAGACATATTAGCGCGCCACGTAATGATATCGATGTTAACATTCCACATGACGAGAAGCTCGTGAAAGCTGAGAAAGATAAACAAATCAAATATCTCGACTTTGGTTGTCGACATTTGGAATGTGAGCTCGGCTAAAATTGCGCCGATATGGCCTGATAGCCAAGAGCCTCGACGAACACCTGTCAAGGTTCTTCCTAGGTGGTTGGATCAAGGGCCTGATTCAGAAGGCAGTGCTCCCTGATACGGCTCACATTGTGAGGAGATTCCTATATCTGGAGCCCAAACCACCGGATCTAAAAATATTGCGTCACGATTGGCGCAGTGGCTGAGCGATTTGGTTTAGGGTGATCTGTGTATCAATATCATCACAAATAAATTTTTGTACGGCTTACGAGAATTTTTTAAATACATCCGCAATAAATGTGATAAATACGGGGCAATGACAGTACAAAAAAAAACTATATCTAGTCCAAAAGTAATTGAGAATTTATTTGAAGATCTACACAAAACACGACACGGAAAAATTACTAGAAATAAAAACGAACAGTATTTCACAGCGTTATTTAGACCCATGACAAATTACCGTCTTATACACCAAAAATAACCACACAACTAATTTAATACAACGTTTTTTTTATTAAAATTTATATATGACGTGACTGTAGTACATTAATCACGCCCCATTGATCGTCGATCGATCGAATAAGCTTAAGCATGCATTTAATAAGTGGCTAATCGTCCTATCGCGTGTTTTCCTTAATAACTCCTAGGTCGGCTTTACATTATATTGCGTACATTGTAACAAAACGTTGAATTATAACCTCGTGTATTCGTTTAATCTAGGTATAACATTTGAATAGGTTAATTACAATTGTCAAGGACTTATGAAACTGCTGCCTTTTATATGAGACTAGTTTGTGTCCGTGACTTTGCCGGTGTGGAGTTAAGTAACTGTCGGTATAAAAAGTACTCAAAGAATTTTATATTGTACTTTAAGTCTAGTTATTTTTCGGAGGGAGAGTGACAAACATCCATTCATCTTCAGAAATTTTTGTATTTACTCGTATGATACTAAGTAGTAGTAAAATATTACGTTAAAGGTATGGATGTTTTAGTTACATAGCTAAATGTGTAGACTTTGGTGCCCCAATCAATGATTTAAAATGTGATGTGGTCACTCGGTGTGTATAAATATATTACTATTATTTCTTACTTATTAGGTCTGTGTACCGAGTATCCTCCGTGTCTCTGAAATGTCAATTAACATAAGTCATATGTAGAACGTTGGGCCGAGGATGCTGCCCTGTGGAACGCCGGCGCCGTACAGATTCGGTAGTTCGTCTACTAACCAACTTTGTTCTATGACACGAACATTAATGTACTGGACTTTTAATTTCCTCATGATTGCGTGTTCCTGGAAGATTTTCAATATTGTGTATCTAAAACATGTTCTACGAAACAATATTAATAAACACGTTTTGTGGTCTTGTTCAAAGGAGAATTGTTGATATTTTTCCGTCGGACTGATGGTAAATATTATCACACATATATTTTAATAGCGAATGTTTCTTAGGAGGATGAATATTTGTAACTCTTCCACGCACAAACGATTAAATTTTTGAATAAAGAGTAAACAAACACAACTGAAATAACAGGACACTAACTGAAAATCAATGAGTATTCTTATTGTCTCCAAAAAAATCTACAAGAGACGCAAAGTGTACACTAGAATATTATGATCTTATTCTTTTATTTTTTATAATACAATCGACTATTATACAAAAAAACAAGTGTAACGCAAAGTTTTGTTGTTGCATCCCCCGAAACCGGTCGACCGATTTGTTATTGACCGGTGTATTAATAAATGCTGTGACTTTTTTTATTATTACTTTTGTAAATAATTTGCTTTACGTAATCTTATTAATATTTCGCATCTGCGCAAACCATTAAATCTAATAAATAAAGAAAGAATGATAGTGCTATTGATACCCAATCAATAAAAACAAAAAAATAAGGTTCTTAAAAGCGTCTGTCACAGCATTTTCTTATTCACACACCACGGTCTCACTTGACTTTGCATAATAATGCAAACTATATTCACGACGCTACAGATTTATGGTACAGCAGGGTGTTAGGGGACGAATAAATATCTAACAGAGCTTCCAGTTTATATTTACTTTGTAGTTTCAGTAAAAAAAGTGCAGACGTCTCTGTTAACGCCTCGCCTTAGGCCGTTTGTCAATTGTTTTGCTTTATCAGCTTCTCTTCGGTAATAGATTACACAACGTTTTCTGTTGAGATTTAAAACAATTTGGTTCTTGAAAGGTTTGCTATGTATATTCAATTGACAGTATGATAAATAGTCAAGTAGTCTTTTTTTTTATTTGCATGTTGAGATATTGAAAACATTTTTTTTTTAATGGAAGCATCTGCTTGGTCTGAAATCGCAATAAAACAGGACACACAGTAGCTAACCTATTATGTATTATTTGTATTCGTGTAAATCGTCGAAATGTAGGAAACATTTTTTTAACCCCATATGACATTTCTGGTAAAGATAGATTATGTTCCTAATATAATGTACAGTGTATAGCTGTCTTGCAATCTTAACTAAAAACTAAAGTTACAAGAGATACATACAACTATAAAAATAAATGACATCAATGCTTTGCCCCCACAGAATACCCCCGAGCTATAGATGCATTTCATTGCTACCACACTACCCAGACTTGAGCACGAAGCGGTTTAATTTTAAATTGTTTATGGCAACCCCGCGCTGAATGTCAACCTAATGTTACTGGGCCAGGTCGAAGGCCAAGAACAGAAACTTTAGGTAACACACACGAAACTAACACAAACAACGGGTTAAACTTCCCAGCACTCAATTAAACATTAATCAGATAAACATGAACAACACGACACGACTTATCTACCAACAGAATCTAATTTCCCACTTCGTTTTCAATAGCGGAATTATGTTTATTGCTTGTTCGTTTCAACCCAAATCACAAAAGGGAAATTCATAAAGCATAGCACTGCGGTTTCACTAATAAATGAGCTTTTATAAAAACAAACAAAATGCTGAAGTCGGGACACGAACAAATTGAGGGCGAAGCAATTTGTATCTCTTGTCATACTTTTTAATTTCATCCCGAGGAAAACAAATTAGTTTCGCCCGAACACTTTGCATATTTTCAAATCTTGAACGATGAGAGCGGGTTTTATTTCCTTTGTTGTATTTTTTAGTCATTTTTAAAGCTTTATTAAAAATAAGACAATGAAGGAAATCGGCTTAAGACCTCGCAAATATTCAAATGTTTTTTTTACAATTCAGTTTATTTCATTTTAGCCACTTATCTTCTGTATAATTTTCTAAAAAAAAAGTGCCCGTCCTATGCTTTTATTATATTTTTTCTTAAATGCTTGATAAATGTATAATGAGTGCTTTTAATTGTATTTACTGCAAGATATTAAATCTCTAGTTCGAGATAATATGAAAAGAATACAGAAACACAGCCCTGTACAAATATAGATAGCAAATGGATCTTGCATTGTCCTTGAAATGCGAAGCGAAAACGCGGGCGTACTCGCTCCCGATAGCGTACACATAAATTGTCTGTGACAGGAAAGCTTTAGGCTCATTTAGCTCGCCGGGGATAAATGGCAATAAGTGGAATAAACTTTCATCTAGAAATAGAAAATGCTGGGAAGTCAGATAAGATAAATTGAACGGGACATTTTAATACTTCGGAAGTTAGATTAAAAACAGTATGCTGTTGACAGCGAAGAAAATAATGGATAAGTTGTAACTAACAGTTTGATAAAAAGTCGTAAATATTTGCTAGAATAAGTCGCTCGGACCGTCCTGAGGACACGGTGGAGCATACGGTGCAGGACTGCCCCGCTTGGGCAGAGCACCGCCGTGTCCTCACGACGGCGATAGGCGAAGACCTCTCGCGCCCGGCATTGGTCGAGGCCATGCTGCGGGGCGAGACGGAGTGGGAAGCGGTCGCCTCCTTCTGCGAAGCAGTCATGCTCGCGAAGGAGGAGGCGTGCCGCGTGAGGGAGAGAACAGTGTCCTCCCTCCGACCCACCCGCAGTGGTAGACGCCCACGGCGACGGACGTCGCCCGACGATCTCCGGCCACCGTAGGCGCGGGCATGCGGGCAGCGAGTAATGGGCGACTCGCTGCCCGACCATGGACCATGCCCGGGTCGACGGCGCGTTGTGTTCCTCGCGCGCCTCAAGGAGTGTCAGCAAACTGACGGGGCCTGTAGAGGGCCAGAGCCTGCCGGGGTCGCGGGTCTTACCCATCACCGTAACCCCGGTACGTAAAGGGCTCGTGAAGGACACCGTGGATTTTAGTCAGTACAAGTCTGACAGTCCCTCCCGCCCTGCCCTGGGTGGGAGGACTCATTTGATGATTTTACCACGCAAAAAAAAAAAAAAAGAATAAGTCGCTCAAACACCAGTTTATAGAGAAAAGGAAGTGGCCCACATGCTGGCCTGTTTAACAGCTTTGCACATTACATAGGTGTGTGAAGCAAGAGTTACGCGTTCTGAACTGACGTCAGTTTCCTGTCAACACGCCACCCTGTCGTACTTACACATCCGACATTAACAAAAACAATGTGAACTAAAGACCAGTGATGCCCCGTTTACACGTCAAGTATAATGGAGCTAGTGACTTGAACTGGCAGTGAAATGTCTTAGTTTGAAGTTAGTTTATTATTCGATTGGTAAATATCTGTTTCAACGGAACCAATCATCTGGTTTTTTGTGTATGTTAGTTTAATAAGTTCTTATATAAGTGCATCTACAATACAAGATAATTATATTGCTAAGTTGAGGAAACGTTCCTAAAAAAAGGCAGCATGACGTTTTACACAGTCTGTCTTTTATTCTTAAATCTCATACACATTCATAATAAAAACTTTACTAAGGAAATTTTAACTATTTTTTTGGACTTGGCGACTCCACGTGCGTGTAGCCGTGTATAAATAAGTAGAATAAAACCACACTCTTTTAAATACTGGAAACGTGTAAACGAGGCTTGGTTAGGGTTAGGTGAAGCACAAGTAAAGCGACTGTGTTAGCTAGAGTAGCATTTCGATGCGGTTTTGCGAAAGCAAACGTTTGTGGTTACTTCTGACTAGTTTTGACACTTATACGGAATTGCCCTTTGAATGTTGTTAGGGAATCCTATGGTGGAATGAATATACAGTTCAGACAATTTATTCAATTTGTATTTAGTCAAGTTTATTAATAATGAGTTTATTAAAATAAAAATAAAAAAAAAACTACGAAAGATTGGTGATTGCTTGTGAACTTTTTTATTATCATAGTACAATCATCAAATGAGTTCCTTCCACCCAATGCATGAAGGGAACTGTCAGGCTTTTACTGATTTAAAATCTTTGAACATAAGGTGGAAAAGTACCAACATAACAGAATAGTCACACAGAACTTCCTAAAATCAAAAAAGAAAATGTTATTCAACAATTACTCCGTATTTTTCCTAAAACTCGAGAGCACTAAACGTACAATACCGACAGATATGACCAGCACTCAGGCTCGGGGCTCTAAAAATTAACAGTGCATTACACTTTGAATGGCGGGTCATTCATCTCAGCGTAATGGCTGAATGACATCTTCTAATGGAGCGGGACAAAGAGGGGCTCCTGTTACTAATTATTACTGCATTAATGTCAGCCACTGGCAAAGTGCAGGGAATCTCGTCGATAATTTTATTACAATGGTAGTTTTTTGAGGTTATTTCAGTCTATAAAAATGTTTCACTTGAAGAAGGTAAGTAAATGTAATTAAAGTTGCCATTAAGTACGAGAAAGTTACTGGTTTTACTGTCATAATCTGATTTTTGTTATTATTTTGTACAGGAACTGACCCGTAGTTACATTTTTTTTTCAACTTGTACCGTTACGAGTATATACGAATATCGAAATTCCACCCTAAACTTCAGAAACAGTCAGAATCTTATTGACTAAAATCTACCATATTTCTTAAATTGCCCTTTACTTTTAAAAGTCATAGACCATCATCATCGCGCGTGGAACACGACGCGCCGTCGAGCCGGACACAGTCCATGATCAGACTGCGAGTCACCCATTACTCGCCCACATGCTCACGCCTACGGTGGCCAGAAATCGTGCTCCGCCTAAGCTAGATTGAGACCAAGAGCAATAAAAAAACCGGTTTCTGAGGTGGTATTGCCAATTAAGAAAGTATGAAATATGAACCAGATGCAGCTGAGTATCAGTATTTTACATGGAGCGACTGCCCTTCGGACCTCCATAATCCAATAACTTGGTAATACGATACCCTATGGTAAGACTGATTATCAGACTAGTGAGCTTCTGGCTAACAGTAATGGCTGTCAAATATCTACAAATGACAGCCGGGACCAATGGCTTTACGTGCTTTCCGAGGTACGGAGGAAACTTGCTATGTAAATACTACTAGTATTAACATTTTTATATTACTCGTGTTTATTTAAATAACTTTAAGGCGTCTTTCATTGTGGTTTTCATACCGGTAATTTACGAAAAAAATCGTTATTGAAGCCAAAAATTATGCAAACTGTATGAAACAGAAGGCGTTAGCCAGAATTTTATAATTTTAAAAGATTTGAGTTCCAACACTCGTAAAACATGTCATAATCGTAAATGCAATGTACTACAACACTTTGCACTTACTAAGTGCCAATAAAACCCTCCTTATTCCTTCGCACAGAATGCGACATGCTCAAAGCGAATACTTAGAATATAAAGCCACGTCTTGTTATACAACAGTAGTAATTGCATTTTCTCTGTAATACCTACCGGAAAATAGTTCGCGATTCTCGTGATACTTTTTCAAAAGGATCTTTCCAAGACTGTTGTATTCTAGAACGTTCTATTCTTAAAAGGATACCGTTTTATGTAGATTAAGAGGTAGATTGTGCAGATATTACATTTTGTTTTATATTTCACTTCAGGTCTTTGGAAATCGGAGAACTTAACGGTTGGAGACTGCTTCATAGCAGCCGGTGTAATAAAGATACTTTGTTTGCAAGGTTTACTTTTGCTTGATTTGTGAAGAGTCTAGAACAATGAAATATGCATGTATAAGTTTTCTTAGTGATTTCTTAATGAAGGTGCTACGCTAGGGCTACGATAGTGCTACGCTTTTACTACGAAAGTGCTACGAGTTACAAAAACGTTTTTATCTACTATCATGCTATTAATCCTCTATAAAAGAACCTATAACAATTAGCTTATTGCCAACATTAAAACACTCAATGATATAATGATCATTATATCATCCAAACGGGTGTTATAATGAATTTCAAAAAAAGAACATTCTCATGCAATGCCATTTTCACCATCAGATCGCTAAAATTTTGAAAAAAGAACAACTCGTCTTATCGTGTTATATCCCGCCATTTTTTCACTCGAATATGGTATGCGAATATGGTATGTTATGAGAATCTTTTATAGAGGATTCACAGCATGATTGTATATAAAGTCTTGTATGCAACCGTTATAATTAGGTATTAAAACACTCATGTGATACTATTATCACACTCGGCTACGCCTCGTGTGATAAACCCACATTCGTGTTTTAATACCCCTGATTATACAACAGTTGCATAAATAACTATTACACGTAATTCATACTGTTTGAGCATTTATACCGGCTGTTATATTAACTGAAACATAACATGTTGTCAAAAGGAATTATTTGCAGTCAAAATGAGTTCTTGGAAAACTTGGAGTCATTTACACTATTTTTTCATATCCTCTCCGCTTTTATAATAAACATTTCATGTTTATTTAAATGGAAGCAATGAATCTCACTTGCATATAAATAAAACAGAAGCGTGAAATCCAATTACAAATAATGTTGACTAAACCCAGCTTAACTTAGAATGCGCCAACAGATTTGTGTGGTGAAAATTTCGTACTAAAATTATGGAGAATATCAGGAATCGCAAAATATAAATTCGTATTTCGGTTATATTGAGCAAATCGTTGGGTGTATATTTTTATTCCTTTTTGGTGCATCAGCGAGCATTGAGATACGTGTTTGAAATACCAACGATTAGTGTTTTGATCTTTGTAAAGTATTTTTTTTTTGTTTGTATACTGAAATCCTTACAGCGCCTCCTCCAGCCTCAATTGAGATAACTACGGGAATGTTATGTTTGACTCAACCCCTCTGCTACATTGAGATTAGTTTTCTATACACTAATCGGGGCGATATTTATCGGCACAGCCGGACGGTAAAACCGAATGTATGCATAATCACAATCCATATTGCTGTCGCATGTAACTATTCGGCTTGGCATCTACCTAGTAATCGGCGTTTTCGTTCCACAAATATGTGTCAATCTACTTAATTGGCATAAGTTGGTTATAGCCGAACAAGTGCAATTATAGCCGAAAAAGTGCAGTTAGCGACTTAGAAAAAACCGGCCAACATCATTGCTAAACACGACAAAAAAAACCATGGCTGTTTTATTGGAACCCCTTAAATATATATTTTTCAAAGTACTTATTTGTTGTTATGGAATTATAGGTTTTATAAATTCAACTAGCGACCCTTCCCGGCTCCGCACGGGTGCTTTCTCTACTATATTATGCATATAAACCTTCCTCTTGAATCATCCTATCTATTAAAAAAACCCTGATCAAAATCCGTTGTGAACTTTGAAAGATATAAGCATACATAGGGACGGACAGACAGATGGAAGCGACTTTGTTTTATACTATTTAGTGATAGTGAAGCAAGTTTTATAAATGTCTCAATATTTATTATGTGCTAGCTATTCCCCTTGGTTTCACCCATGCTGCTGGGCTCCTATTGCTCGTAGCGCGATGTTTTATAGTCTGTAGCCTTCCTCGATAAATGGACTATCCAATACAAAAATATTTTTGCAATTCGAACTAGCAAGTCATGAGATTAGCGCGTTTAATCAACTAAAAACTTCCGCTTTATAATACGAGTATAGATTTGTTAATATTTTATTCCATTTTCTTTGTCATCGGATTTAATATAACATACCTTTAGCTAAATACAAGCGTGATGTTCTCCAATGTTTGTTTTAGTACTCTTGTAAGTAATGCAATACATGAAGTTTCCTAGTCTAAGAGATGCCTTAACAAATACAACCTCGTCTTAAGCTGAACTTGCGTAACTACGCTCGAAGTTGAACTGAAACAATATTTTAAAGAATTCGTTTTACATTTATAATGTTTCCCCTTTGTATAGAGAAACTCTATTTAAAACAAGTCTCCGTTTCGAAGTTAGTCACTAACTTGTATGTTCCTATTTAGCTTGCAATCGAGTTATTATGTAAGCCTTTCGTAATGTCTTTCGTTTTCTTATATGAATACAATAAAGGCATTTAAGGCGTCTGATACTAGCTGGCAAATTAGTCTTTGTTATGCAACATTCGTCGTTAAGCCAATATAATTGTGATTTTGGTAACAAATAAATAATACAACCTTTTATTATGTTCATAGTAAGCGTAAACGTGAGATACGTAGAAAAGAATATAAAAATAAATTATTTAGTATGCGGCAAAGTTAAGTATTCCAAAAAATAAAAATCTTCCGAACAAAAGACGTTACGTACGCATTTAAGCGTAAAACTGCAAACGTTTCCTTTCTAACGATCCGTCTCATTAACTTCGTCTTATTTAGCCAATTATTTTCCAACAAATCACGTTCAAACTTGCCCCACAATCGATCATCATTACCCTGCCCTCAACACATTTATTCACTGTATATATTTTTTCGACATGATTTATCCGATACAACTTTGACAGCGGCTGTCAAAATTATGACGTATTGTAAGCAGCATCTTGTTACACGTGAAAATGGTCTTGTTATATATCTGTATTATTTAAAGGAGGTAAGAACATTTTATTGATTGATACATCGTGGTCTCTTGAATTATGTTTATTTGTAACATGTGCACTATTTCAAATACTTAGTAGTATGATCTCTAATACCAAAGTATTAGATATCACATTACTGAATCAAATAGACTAGCTCTATTACTACAGTGACATTGCAAACTGAATAAAACTTTTTCAATCATTTAAAATATTAAATGACTACTGTAGGTACATTTGCAAACCTTTGTTAAACTTAAGTACTTCCTCTTAGGCAGGTATAAGACAGTTTTATTTAAAGTTTTTCTTAATAATAAAACGTGCAAAAGTATTAATATTAAAGAGTTTGAGAAGACTTCTTCGTCACCATCAAGAAAAAGCAATAACTACTAACACCCGTATTACAGAACTTCACTCAATACTCAATCAAGCATTACCTAAAACTAGATTCAAGACATTTGATTGGTTAAAACTAGTTTTAATTAAGTAAGACTTGAGTTTTGAGTTGCGTTCTGTAATACGGGCCTAAGTGTTACCATATAAATATTATTTATATTCTTAACTACGTAGATAAAAGTAACATTATCTAACTAATACTTTCATCACGATGTCTTTACGGAAGTAAGCCGGATTATCGGACTAAGTGGCCACTAAGTAGTCACACGCCGCAGAAAACACTTATAGTACATTAATACGGCTTAATGTATACTGTTTTCCTTATATAAAATACAACATATATGTATCTATGTATATGGCTAAGGATATTAGGAGGTTTCTTCGTCTTCTAAAACGAAATATTCAGTGCTTTCTTGTTTAACTGCTCTATTTGTTATTACTGTTTTCAATTATTGATTTTATTGATCAAATGCATTTGTCAGCGGCTTCGTCCGTTCACCACTTATTGCATTTATGTCGCTCAGGATCATAAAAGCATTCAACTGGGGAAAGAATTTTTGAATTCAGGACAGTCGTTTCGGAGCCTATTCAATACAAACAAACAATCAAATCTTTCTTGTTTATAATATTAGTGTACAATCGACAAAGTTGTATCATGACTCACCATAAGCTTATTTTCTTACAGACATTCAAATACAATTAAGTCCACATTCGCGTAAACATCGTCCTTGATCTTTGTTATTTTGACGGATTCAAGCGATTTATTGTCAAAATGGGTCATGATTCAACTTTGCCGATTGTACATTGTGTCTACATTTATTCTATAAGCATTGTCGGGTTCCAGAATTGACTTTGCCTGTCATTATTTTTATTTTAAAACAAAAAAAATTTAACGCATTGGGAGGTGCCTTGCTTAGTGTTAGCGTTAGTGTGTTAGCGAGTCCCCATGCAAGTGGCGAAATAAACCGAATTTTCTAGAAATTTCGCATCCGTGCACATTGCGCGCCTGATTTTTTCGCTAATCACATTTAAATTTATTAACATTGTATTCTTAACAAGTAAACTCGGAGTTTGGCTCAAAATAAATGCGTTACAAAACTGCAAAATGAGTACCTTTCGACACTATTTTAATTTTCATTCATTATTCCCGTTTCATCAAACGCATACTTGAAGCCATGACGAAATCAAAACGTCGCATAACATACACAAACCGAAATACACAAATTCAAAGAAAATCAAAACGCATGTGTCGCATACCACAACAACGTAGAAACATCCAAAGCGCTAAGCGCTTTACAGTGACTGAATGGTCATCGTTTTGCCATTAGAAAGCGCTGCATTCCTGCACTGCTGTATTAAGCTGCTTTTTGCTCAATTTATAGTTGGTCAGTTTTAGTTTTTCAAAAGTTTCTTTACAAAGTATAACATCGATTTAATGTAGGTCATCAAAATGAGCTGAAAACCAATATGCTGGATGAGTCCTCCCTGTCTGGCTAAAGTGGAAGGAACTGTCAAACTTGACTGACGTTCTAGGGTATCTATATCAGGTGTTCCTCAGAAGCACGAAGACAGGTGAAAAGTTCCTTATTCGCCGTTGAAAAACAAATAAGTATAATTGCTTATCGCTTCATGATGATGAGAAATTAATGAAAACTATGGAACCGTGAAGAAACTTCGACTAACTCTAAGCCCTGTCGTACACTAGGCGACGCAAGCCTCTGATACCTGACGACTTTGGTAACCAGGTGGCCATCACAATACAAATCTATAGAGGTTCGTACACAGGCACGCGTCAACGGATAACAAAAGTCGTAAGGTATCAGAATCTTGCGTCGCCTAGTATACGAAGGGGCTAAGTACCTAAATTCGACCTTATAGGTGAGTACCCTAGCTATAAAAGTATAAACAAAACGGTCTGCTTAACGATACCAATGATGGACGTTTAAGTACCTCCAACATGAGCAATTTTGTTCAAGAGCTATAAAAAATATGTTTTAATGGCTCCGCTGCCCACATTTTAGTGGTCATTAAGTTCTCTGTACTTTATTTACTTTGTGACATTTTTCAACTGAAATCTATTTCTGATTTCATTTTGGCGAATACATTCGATATGTACATCTCAATTAGAATTAAAATTAGAATTTTTAGAATTAATATTTAATGGATCTTTTTACTGTAGGTACCTACCTACTTACAAGGAAACTTGTTTAATAGCTGTGTTTATAGTTGACTTTCGGTACTTTATGTGCGAGCGAGAGAATAAAGTCCAATTATTGTTAGAAAGAAGACTATAAAAACTTTTTTTTAAAGGCACTGACTTCAATACAAACACATAAAAGTATAAAATAACTTTGTTTTCGGAAATCGGTGGCTTCGTTTTTTATTTCATTGACTTTTGCTACCGACTTCCAAAAGAAAAGTTATTTTGCACATTTTTGTGTTGGTTTTTGATTTTACTTTTCATGCCAAAACACTGATATATTTCAACATAAATATAATTCTAAGATCATTCCATTCGTTTGATTGCTAACGCTAATAGTGCAGAAACTGGCAAATAGTTACTCCAGTGGCTCATTAGCTGCTTATCGATCCGAACGATTCAATTAGTCAGAGAGGAATGCTCTGCAGAAGACATACAGAGAGAGAAAACTGAAACTATTTTGTAACCGTTCTTATCCGACTGCGCAGTATTACAATAAATTCTTTCATTTATAAATAGAAGCTGTTTTCATGAAGTAACGTCGCCGTGGTCATACAGCATTTTTGCAAATGTGATGATTTTAGCCTCGATCTAGCTGGTGCTGGTGCGATATCCTCGAATCATCCGAACAGCCATAACCCTCTGGCATGCGACCAGCTTTAGTGTTCGCGTCCGAATGCTCAGGGCCCACACGGGGGCCCCGTAGAGGGCCATGGACCGCACGACACCGGCAGCGCTGAGATTGGGCAGAACCTTTACCACATAGGATATTTTCCATCCCAGTATTGCGTTCCAGTGGGATAATTTTCGAGTTATACACGGACAAAGCCACTGGCAATAGTTAATATATTATAAGATGCGGATGCATCATCACAACAACATGACAAATGTATCCGATCCATAGATGATTTGCGGCCGTACTAATGTCTGGCAGAATGCGATAGTACATATATAGCACATGGCACATCGTAACTTTAATAATCTGGAACACTGGGGCGATCATTAAGATATATTTGCTAGGGATAATAATTATACGTTGGCTTGTATTTTGGATGCTAGTTGCTTCATTACTTTTGTGACTGATAATAATTATTATGCGTCATGTTTGTGTTAATAAAGGTTAAGTAGTGATGTGATATAATAGGATTGTGTACTAAAAATATCCAATAAATCAATCAGTTGGATTATAAAAAAAATATTTGACACTGTACTTTTTGTGATACGTAAACCAGAATTGACGTACCTATAAACGTAAATTTTAAAATTCACAATACGTTATGCCTTGGGTAGTGGCATTTTTAGTGCATCCTGACGTCACAAGCTCCCACTCTCGAGTTTCGATGAAAAGAAAAAACATGTGTCCATTTTTTTTTTTTTTTTTTTTTCAGTACCTATCTAACTGACTCAAAGAGTGTCAGCGTAGTGACGGGGCCTGTAGAGGGCCAAAGCCTGCTGGGGTCGCGGGACCAAGGGATTACCGTGACCCCGGTACGTAAAGGGCTAGTGAAGGACACCGTGGATTTTAGTCAGTACAAGTCTGACAGTCCCTCCCGCCCTGCCCTGGGTGGGAGGACTCATTTGATGATTTTACCACGATAAAAAAAAAAAAAAAACCTATCTAACTGACGAAGGAACAAGAATTGCAATTTATTTATGCTGGAAAGTAGCCCGCTATGAAAGTTTTACTTAAATATTTAAATATATTGAAAACATCCATCATAATCCATGTTATTTGTGATCGGCGAAACCCGTTTTATTATCAATTCTCTCCTGTCAACCGTCACCGTAAAATCTATAAAAATTTATTATTTATTTTATTTATTTGAGGTAAATGGAATTCCCTTTATTTCATACATACACCATATGATTCCTGGTAGAAATAAAGTGGGAAAATGAGAAAATTTAATAAATGTTATTTACATAAATTCACAAATTCTTTCCTTATAAAAATAAACTTGCTGTATAGGTATCGCAATACTTTTACATTTTGACGCAGTTTTTCAAAGATTGACTACTGCGATGTATGTGGCGGATTCCGCTCATACATCCATCCCAGCACGGAACAAGACATACAAATATGTATCATCTGAAAGTAGTTGTTCCGGATGTTTGTGTATGTGTGTTTCTTCCTAGCGGTAAGATTAAATTCCGCTTATTAAATTTCGTTCTAAATTCATCACTTGCTTAGCCTTTTCCCAACTATATTGGACTCGGCTTCCAGTCAAACCAGATGCAGCTGGATATCAGAATTTTACACGGAGCGACTGCCTGTCGGACCTCCACAACCAGTAACTGGGTAACACGATACCCCATGGTAAGACTGGTTGTCAGACTTTTATAAATGTCGTTCTAAATTAGGGTCTGCAAGTTCAGTGCGTAAGGTGGATCTTTAGATCTTTGAAAAACTGTTTATTTATTACGACAAAAAAAGATGACAATAAATACGTTACAAAATCAGCTTTGAAAAATAAATGAACAGTGACAGACAGACAGACACACAAGTAATTTTAATGTTCCTTTTTTGCATTCGGACGTAAAGAGCCCTGATAAATCAGCAAATATAACAGAATGGCTTTCATAAATACTAGCCTAGTGTTATCAGATCAGTAACTAAAATAACTAACATAAGCCTTAGTGCTTAGAAATCACAGTCGGCAGTGCAAAATCACCTTCTACTGCTGTAAGGATATCATAAACATCAACAGAACAAATTATCCAATCATCACAATATTATCTGAACCGCTCAAAATATAAATTGACAAAACAATGTTGTAAAATACACAATCTTTTTCAAATCTCACTGAACTTAAACCATCAATATTTATGGAGAACAATGACTATAAATTACTGGCAAAACTCCCAAAGTTGAAGCCACAAAACTCTTACAGGGTTAAAGGCATAACAATAAAAATCATTCCTAATCTTGACGTCAATTTTTAACAATTCATCTTGAGTGGAGCGACGTTGAAGTGGCCGGATTTCTAAAGTCATTTTTCAACCGTTATGACGTAATCGCTTATAAACTCTTAGCTTTTTTATTTAGAGAGTAGGAAAATTTTCATATTCAACGTTTTATAAGCTTATCCGAGAGAAGTGGAGACCGCCGTTGTTCCACGACTTTTTGATTACCTGAGTATAGAAAGGTACTTGGAGTAGATTAGAATAAAGACAATCAAAGTAAAAAGTCTTTTGCTTCTATATAATCAGAAAACGAATGCAATTTCAGAATTAGATACAGGATATAAGTTTGTATTCACATAGTTCCGCTATTAATTTATTTGTCTAAACATACGAGTAGTAAAGCCTTTGTAAAACAGACAGGCGTTGCGAATGCGAAGCGTGACGTTTTTATTTGTAATGTACGGAATTGTTTGAATCCAGTCACATAGAAAAGCGAAAGCGATCCGATAGCGTGACAGAACTATCGGAATGACGTCTCGCTTCGGAAACGCTTCGCTTTCACCTGTCTGTTTGACAAAGGCATAAGTGTTTAATCTATCACTATCAAAAGGACGCAATTGACAATTAGAGTGAAAACATATGTAATGAATTGTTAAACTTTTATTTACATACATACTTAATTATTACATTTAAATAATAAAATTTAAAGTAAAATATTTACAAAAAGGACTAAATTTAAACTAAAATATTTACAAAAAGGACTAAATTTAAACTAAAATTAATATTACAGCCATGTAAATATTAATTTCAGTTTTAATTTAGTCCTTTTTTCTTCCGCATCGCTGTTAATGGGGAAAAGGCCTTATTTTTTAGCGTGGTAAAATCATCAAATGAGTCCTTCCCACCCAGGGCAGAGCGGGAGGGACTATCTCACTCGTACTGACTAAAATCCACGGTGTCCTTCAATAGCCCTTTACGTACCGGGGTCACGGTAATTCGTGAGTCCCGCGACCAATGTTCTTGACTTTAGTCTAACTTAGATGTGACAGAGATTAAAGTGAGTATTTGATGTGAGCTTTTTGTATTCACTAAAATAAATTAATTTTATTTCGTGTTTAACTTAGTAAAGGTAGGTAGGTAGGTAACAAAATTAAGTTTATCGTTAACATTCCATTGCTCGAGAACAATAAAGTGTATTTCTCAAAGTATCCAAGTCTTTACTTTCATCTTAATTGTAGTCGACTAATTCCGATGTCGCCTTGCAGGAATTACTAAAAACAAAGATTTTCTGGATTTGAATACACTTCTAATGGTATCCTATTACGATAAGATTATAACTACAACAATTATTAGATTTTATAACCCTTTGTTCTTTGTTAAGTCATGTTTAACTCTATTATTTTGTTTGTACTACTTTTATTAAACTTGGTTTTTAGTTTTTGAAGTGAAAACTTCTTTAGCGGCGTTGAGCATTTTTCTGTAATGGGTATAAAATCTTAAACTCGCGTCAGGACACGTGACCCTGACCGAAAAAGCGTAGGACGGCGCAGGGCGCTTGCGTGAATGTTCGTGTGACGTTGCTAGGTAACATTGTTTATAAAAGATGTACGTCACATTGGAAAATTATTGAAATAAAAAGTCAACCATTTTTGCGAGTTTTACTAAAATCTGTTCACAAGATATTTCCAACAATTACTATTCAAGTTTTCACTTCTGCCGGCACTCCCAGAGTGCAACCCGTCGTTTTTTTTTATTTGCTGATTAATTGCGTGATAAAGGGTTTTACCACCCTTTATTTTATCACTCAAACAATCTATTAACAGTCATTCACAAACTGAAATTGATGTTTCCATAGTAATTCTTATCATCTTTTCGGAATTCTCTCTTCATCTCATTCACTATAGTACAATTAGGTAAGAAGATTAATTTAATACGGTTCTAATTCACTATAATCAAACTTAGCTTTCTGACTCCTCAGCAAAATACACGGAAAAGTAATTCATAAGATTTGTTTTATAAGGATGGTATTCGAAATGGATAAAGTTTTAAGTGGGTCGCAGTAGCATAACAGAGCTCGGCATGAGGTTAATGCTAAGATTAACTGCGCTACGTGATAATACGTAACTTTTATCCCAGAAACTATATTTTATCAGCACCACAACGGATTTATTATCACAATATACGTTAATACGGCAATTGTGGAAAGTTGGCTGCTATAAATTTTCTTTCTAAGCCTTAAAACTTCGCCTTTTTGCATCCCCCACACTAGAATCTGGAGCAGTGGATGCTATTACAAATACAAATCACATGCACAACCCTCTACAACTCGGAACAACTTTGAGGATCTCTTAGAACGTATAAAACGAGATCGTGATATTTCTGTAAGAGAGAACTTCAAGGCGGATAAATATCTGTCTTTGTATTTTCTCGCGATAAAATAGAACCTGTATTTGAAGAGGGCACTTCACTACCTGCTATTTTTGTAGCCTGGCTTTTCTCTCAATAAATAGGTAAGCTTCATGTCATACAAAAGAGCTGATTTCAAAAATCAGAAAACGACCTCTTTTTATCAAGCTCAAATAAAAGTACAGCCACATTTCTTCCTTTCATCGTCTATTGGCCTCATCCAGTTTCTTAGGAAATATTTCTTTCACTTGATTATATTTCTATAGATCTTTGAGAGAGTTGGCAAAAATACTCAAGAGTCATCGTTACTAATGAAAATTACAGCGATTCGTATTGAAGGTAAAGTGCAAACGTTACCAAATGAGTCGGAACGGGAGCGGCAAGGTGCCGATAATTCAGCTTGAATTCTCTCTGACTCAACGAAATTCATTCTCACGACGCAATCTGATTTAGGTCACAGATATCTACTAGTGTTATTAAATAAAATTTATGCTTTTGAAATGCCTTCTCCTTTGCTGTTCCAATTTATGTCCGTCGGCGGTGTTAAAGTGTGTAATTTGGGAAGTATTCCAATTTTATTTTATAGCGCTGATTCTCGGGTACGGAAAGACATCGTAAGACCCCAAAATGGAATTCATTTAAGACTGAAATACAAGGTGATTTTTTTTTAACAATCTTAGTTTAATGTTCTATTATTTAAATTTCATTAGAGCTTCATTTTAATTTTCAAGAATCAAAATACTTTATCGTCGCAGTTTCTCAAAGCCAGATTTAACGAATAATAGACCGTTATTAGTAGGTAAGTTAAGTACAATAGTGCCTAATTTATCCCAGCATTTCAGAAGTGTAACACAATTAATTAAAGTCGGATTTCACCAATGAAACTGAACAGATGAAACACACTTAAACCACGTTTAAGCCTTTGTCAAACAGACAGGTGTTGCGAATGCGAAGCGTGACGTTTTTATTTGTGATGTATGGAATTGTTTGAATCCAGTCACATAGAAAACCGAAAGCGATCCGATAGCCTGACAGAACTATCGGACTGACGCCTCGCTTGGGTTCGGTATCGCTTCGAAAACGCTTCGCTTTCGCTTGTCTGTTTGACAAAGGCATTAAGACGTGTCAGTATCAATATTCCATGATACGAGTATTACTATCAGCAACTTTGATGGTACAGTGACAGCAGTTCCTTCCGTGAGATACTTGGAAGTCACGATTTCGAATCCAGACAGGTGCATTCCGGGGTTGCGAGACTGTCTTATTAGTTAACCGTGTCCGGGCTATTGAAGGATCACCAAGTCTGACAGTTCCTCT
This sequence comes from Agrotis puta, assembly GCA_943136025.2. NCBI lineage: Eukaryota > Metazoa > Arthropoda > Insecta > Lepidoptera > Noctuidae > Agrotis > Agrotis puta. The sequence continues at coordinate 7,624,397 of OW964168.2, forward strand.
TGTCCCGAAGGGAGGACTCATTTGATGATTTTACTGTGAAAAAAGACAGGTGTACTACTTTGAGTAATTTATTTTCACTGTTCGCAAAATTGTGAAGAAAAACCTCGTAACCAAAACCAGCATGTCCTAGAACCAACAGTATCGAAGACATGATGTTTACAACCAGTATAGTGGATTACAGCCCATCCTCTCACAGAGTGGAGGTATGGTTATAAGATAGCTCACTGACAGCTTAAACTGAGTTTGAATGTTCTGATCGCGATGAAGCTTCACTGAAATGTTGAAATTGGCCCTTAAACAAAATCATTTCAAGCTCATTAAGAACAGTATTACAGATAATTTATTTAGCTACGAACCCGTTGGATTATATCCATTTGATATAATTATGTAGATGAGCACAATCTGAACGTGTCTCAAGCAACTTCATGCCTACACGAGGTAACTCCTAAATATGTTAACGATGTCACATAATATACATATATGAATGTGAATCTTGGATAAGTTGCTGCTACTTTTACTTGTATGAATGATATTTCTCATTTTGATGTGCGTCTAGCTGAGAAGGCTTGTGTTTCTTGAGTAGAAGATCACATGGGAATAAAAATGTTTTTGTGAATAGTATGAGGGAGAAATCTTAGTAGGCCTGAAGACGTTTATGTGTAAAGGCTGTCCGCAAAAATGAAAACTAGGTTACCACTACAGTGTTTTAATTAGTGGCTGTTTTAGACGTCTCCCAAAATAACATGTTAACCTACTTTTAAATTATAAATAATGTGTAAGTTCTCAGATCTTAGTATGTCTGGATTAGGACTATGAAAAAACCTAAAGGCAATAATTGCTTACAATATTTTTTATAAACACTATAATAATCAGGATGAAAAAGTCTAAACTGTACTTATTCCCATTGACATTGCCAATTGAAAGCTTTGACCAATTACTTTTTATTATATTCGTTGTACAAGTATGAAGCGTTCATCAACTTATTGATTTTCTTAGCTACATATTTGACACTAGCTTCCGCCCGCGACTCCGTCCGCGCGGATGTCGGTCTTCGCGTGGATGGTTTATTTCCCCATTTTGAGTAACTCTGACAATGACATCTTATAAATATTACGGCGCTGAATCCACTGCGGGTAATGCAACGTGTGTTCGCGGTTCTACAGAACAACGTCTATGAATAAAACAAAAAAATAAGATTTTTTTTTACGTATTTTTCCAGGATAAAAAGTATCCTATGTTATACCCAGGATAATAAGGAATAATTATACCAAGTTTCATCAAAATCGAACCGTTAGTTTTCACGTGATGCCTGCACAAACAGACAGACAGACAGACAGACTAAAATTTGAATTGACCCTTCTACAGATTTATTATATGTATAGATAGATAGATTAGCAACCAACTCTCGCTTCGCAAAAGTGCAAAGAATTTTCAAAATCGTATCATACCTGTGGATACAGTGTAATATTTAGATTGCTTATTTTCTATTCAAAAGTTGCTGCTGGTATTACCAACTGTAAGTAATTAAATACCTTCCGTAAAGGCAAACCTTATCTAAATTAGTGCTGAAACAATGTGTAACAAACTAACTGTATCTGCTGAACTTTCTGCCTATACAATGTCAGTGTTGTAAACCAACTGATTAACATGTGGCCGGATACATACCGCGACATATGTCACGTTGTATCCGACCCACAACAAAGGGTAACAAAGAGCGACCATAGAGTATCGAAGGGACAGCCATAATATTAGTTTATGGTATGTTGCACCCTGGTTGTTAATCCTTAACTAACCTTTCACGAACCGATCAATATGACGGTTTGATTTATTCATAGTCGAAACCTCTTAGTAACAAAGTTTGTTTTTGCACACGTTTCGAAGATTTTCGTGTTAGCTTCTTGATGTTGAGGTCGAAATTTATTTCGCACCACATTTGATCACATGTTTTCTTTCTCGAATTTAACCGATAAGTGCTTTCAAGAACTATCCAAGGTGACCACTTCTAAGGAGCACTTAAGAAGTCAAATAGACAGTAAATCTTCAAGCACTTATGTATTGGTATATTAATATATCCTTTGAAAATTAGATATTGTCATACATTATTTGGGTTCTGGGTTTTCTGGGTTCGAACCCAGCTGGACCAAGGCGCATTACTTTCTGTAATTTAATTCATATCACCACCGTACACTGCCCTCAAAACGGTGAAGGAAAATATCGTGAAGAAACCGGTATATCCTAGAACCAAAAAATTGGAAGATATGACATGTGACTTCTACCAACCCGCACTAGAAACGCGTGGTGGATTATGGCCCACTCGCTCTCACAGAGAGGAGGCCTGTGTCCCAGCAGTGGGATCACTATAGACTGATGATTAAGTACATTATTATTACAGAGCCATGAAACAGTTTTTTTAGCTTAGTTTACCATTACCAACATTATTTAAATGCATGTCAACTGGTGGAGTGGCACGTATACTCGTACCAATAAGTTTTACACGACGCCAACGTTACAAATTATCGTGGTCTCGGTCTGTCTCAGCCAACTTACGAACTCGAGAACATAACTCAATTCCATTATTTAAAGCAAAGACCGTCATTCAACAGTATCGGGCTCGCAGTCGATGTGATCGGTGTGACTGCAAGCCGAGTACCTACGGCTACGTTATTCCCGGAATCCGCAAGGGAGCAATATTTTCACAGATAAGCAAGATGTGTGGAGTAATGCACTTGAGCAAATACGAGATGGATTTTAGATAGTTTGCTATATATTCTCACATAAAATGCCCCATACTGAGAGTTACGAGATTTGAAAAGGCAAACTTTATGGAAAATGTTCGTGCGGAGTTTCAGGTTTAATTGTGTCACAGAAATAAGATAAATAACAGCTGTTGTCAACGAATGCGTGATCATGTATTGTATTTTAGTAGCGTATGTTAATTGGTAGTCAGAAATAAGAAATTCTGATAAATAATCTCAAAGGAAACCTTCCCATTAACTGGATATAGCGATCAGATAGACAGTCGATGAAGTTGAAGTCAAAATTGTTAGGAAAAGGGGAAAACAAACTCAAAAAAATCTAAAATAACTTTTCTTTTGGAAGTCGGTGTCAAAAGTCAATGAAATAAAAAACAAAGCCACCGACTTTCCCTTTTTTAAGTATTTTTATTTTACCTTTTTACAGTTCAGGTATTCAACAAAAATCTGCAAATAATCGGCGTCTTTAAAAATAAGCCATTCATGTAAGCAATAACAGATCCATGCGTCGCACAACGTCACGGGATATCCAACATTTTTGCTGAAACCGTCTCTAGAATCTAACGAATACTATTCTGAAAACCGCATTTAAATCGGTTCAGCCAAACACGAGATAATCGCTGATAAAGATACATACATACAAACATTCACACATACCTTTTTTGACGTCGGTTAAAAATAAAATTTAATTCGAATTAAGACTGATTTATTTTTAATTACACATCTAAGTATATTATACCTATGTAAAACATTTATACATACAGATAAACAGACTCCAAACACTCCACCACATTTACACGACCAAAACAGTGCCCATTCACATGCGAAATTTGCCCAATAAATGTTTATTAACAGGACCCGTGGTACAATTTATGACGTCTCCTTATATGCCCGATGTGACTAGATATTACCCACTAGGAAACTAACAGACGCAATAAGCTCATAATAAGAACGAATGCGGTGACATGCCTGAGATTATTCCTTACCACGAACATACCGCACTGCGGGTTACTCATAATTTCCGCTAAAGTCTCAAACATAAATTCAATATAAAAACCTTTAAATGGTAACTCCAGTAGATAGCTTGCGAACTTGAAACGTGGAAACCATAATTTCGTATTTTTGCCCACTAATATTATGGGGTCATAAAAATGTATTCGAATTCGTTGAATTTGCCTCGTGATTACGACATTGACTCGGTTGCCAAAGGGCGGGAGTATCTGTACGTAACGGGGCGCGGGAAATCGGCTTTATGTAAAATATGCTGCATATGTAAACGAGCCGTCTAACCTTCTGTTTCGCATGTTTACAAAATAAGTTCTCGACTCTCGTGACGTCATCTGGTTTTCAGCTACGTCGCGCTTTTGATTTCGTCCGACAGCTTTTGGGGCAAATTGTGTAGGTACTTGTTTGTTTCTGTTTTTTTTTTTTTCTAAGAAAGACTACTGCTAGTAATAATAAAAGTGAATGGTTGTAGAGTAATTTAACATGAAGTTAAATATTGCCTTAGTTTAATAAAGCTAATTACTATTAACTCAACTCGCAAAGAGTGATAATGACTATAACTTATTTCAGTTTTAGTGAAACTTTGTGTATTACTTGGCGATATTGAATTCATTAGGATTTATAAATAACTGGCAAAAAATGGTGTACTGTTTTACACAATCCCTGCCTGGTAGTGTTTATAGAACAGGTGTATAAACATGTATTCATGACCAATCTACATCTACATTAGCATTGTATACACCTACACATACACACCAAAAATGTTTGTGATCAATAGAATCAGCAGATTTCTTTTTAATTTTATGGAAAAACAATTGAACTGTTTTATTGCTTTATATTCTAATACTATATTTTAAATAAAAAATCTATTTAATTTCTTGAAACTTATATAATATCGCAAACTTATTTAATAGGCTTTAACTATTAGAAAAAAGTTCATCATCACTTAATTGATGTGTTGTGGTATAACGTTAGTATGTCTCAAGCATTAGACGATAACACGCTTCGAACATCACCATGAAATTCAATTCCGTCTTGAAAGACGTTTTCTCCAAATCTTATGTTTGCTATTTGCACAAAATCGTTTACATTGAGCTACTGAAAGAAGTCCAAATAGTCCTAAACGTCTAGTTCGATGCTAAGAGGATTTCGAAGCCGGAATCTTGCAACGTGGTGGAGGCACCCGCTTATTAGGTAACAAATTGTGTGTGAGCGAATTTAGAGGGAGTGAACGCCGCTTTAGAGATGATCTGCGATGCGGATTTTCAGAGGGACGGCAAATGATTTTTGTACGAATACATATAAAATGGAATCAAAAGAGTTTGATAGTCAGAAATCATGATAATATTCTTTGAAACATTCAAAATATGCCACATTTTCATTTCAAATCAAATTGATGGAAAGGGACACATTTACAACAAAAATATCTTAACAATTAGAAGATCACGGTTGCATGCATGCCTGAATTAGGTTAAACCTGTGTTTCAGGCAAATATGCCATTAGTTCTCATACGGAATAAATTATTTAATTACTAATTTACTGACTGTAGGAAACAACATGTATACATCCTTTTAACATATAAAGATGTTGGAATCTGAAGTATGAGTTCTGCTTATTACGTTGTTGGTAGTAAAATTATACCAAGTTCCTACAAGATATTTCATAAATTTCGCGGAATTTTTCCTGGATGGCATTCAGATATAAGGAGCAATTCAAATCTACGAAGTTTTTTTACTTTTTCGTATTTTTGTTTTTGTAATAAAATAAATAAAAGTCTGATGACCTGGAGGTTTAACACCATGCTTCTCATACATGACGTTGGGTGTTCAAACCCAGAAATGTTTCAATGTGTCTTTTCCAATCCATAATAATATGTGTTTTCTAAATGAATCTTGGACATCACTGACGTAGATAGGGAAAGGTGACGGAAAACATCTTGAGGAAACCTAAACTTATTTATTAAATATATAGGTTCAAAATCATTTCAGGCCCCTGGTGTTCCCGGAGGCGGCTTATTTAACTCTGACACCCGAGGATGGCCACATGTTTACACGAGAAAAAAAAAAGGTAAATAAAAAATAAGTTATTTGCGGAGTTCCCTGCACTGAGAATCCGGTTTCGGAAAAATATTGGGCTAGCGGCCATAAGGGTATACGGGAAGCGAGTAATGGGTGACTTGCCGTCTGATCATGAACCATGCCTTGGTCGACGGCGGCGCGTCGCGTTCCACTCGCTAAAAGAGCTGTCAGCAATCTGACGGGGCCCCCCTTAGAGGGCCAAAGTCTGCCGGAGACATGGGACTGTCTTATCGGGTAACCGTGACCCTGGAACATAAAGGGCTATTGATATTGATGGTCACCATTGATTTTAGTTAGTACGAGTCTGATAGCCCCTCCTGTCTTGCCCCGAGTGGGGACTAATTTGATGATTTTACCAGGATAAAGAAAGTGGCCCTATTATCATAGGACAAGAGTATCGTCACACTTGTCCTGTTCCGTATATCAAACTTGAACTATAGTTCAATGTGGGCCTTGGCGTCTTTTGGCAATAGAACCCTAAAACCAGTCACTGCAGGAATATTCGTGAAAACTTTTAAACGTTATTGAAAGAAAATAACGATGTTCGACATATAATACGCTTGTGCGAGTTGCTGGAGTTGTCTGGTCGGTAAACAAATAGAAGAAATTTAAGCAGCGCTCCACAGCAATCCGAGGCTAAGCTACGAATTTATCCGTTATTGTCAACCGCGGCCCACGATTACACTACGACCCGCGGTTAAGCCATGCATGTAAAAAGCTAAGATTGTATAAAAATAAAACAAATGGGATTGTCTAATGCAACCCACGACCACGCATGCACTAACCTGGTGGCCTTGAGTACGCTTCACACTCAAGCAAAGTGTATATAGCGACAGTGATGTTAAAAAAGTTGTTTAAGGCTGCGGTTTCACTGAGACGGAGCGGGGCAGAGTGGAGAGCGATTCACCAATCACATGACTTGAAATCCACATCTCGTCTCCACTCACCCGTGGATAACGCCCGGGCTATGTCGTTGCATGAGAAATAGAGACCGCTTACATCAAAAACTTCGTACGGATCCGGACAATCTAACCCTTCAAATAACTTACAAAAGATATCGCAATACATGTAACAAATTATTAAAGAACTTAAAAAATCAGTATTATAGGTCGCAAATAAACAGTAACAGAAACAATTTAAGTAAGCAATGGTCCATCATTAAAGATATATGTCATTATAATTCTAACTCCTGTATATTTGATGACCTTCTATTCACCAAAAATAATCCACATGAGTCCATAAACTATGTAAATAACTATTTTGTAAACGTGGGTTGCCAACTAGCTCAAAGTATTCAATTGAGGACACAAAAGAATGAAGTTGAACTAACTAGAATATATAAATCAAACTATTCCTCACCGAAGTCGTTCGCCCTTCTAGCTACGGACGAAAAAGAAGTTAAAAGTACCATTATGAACATAAAATCCTCTAGCTCCAGCGGTTGGGATGAAATTCCTTCCACTTTACTTAAACTGGCTGTCGATACTCTCGCGGTGCCTATTGCCAAGATTTGTAATTTGTGTTTTACCAAAGGCGTCTTTCCCAGCGCACTGAAGCAATCCGTCATCGTACCCATCCACAAATCTGGCGACAGAGATTGTGTCTCGAATTATAGACCAATTTCATTGCTACCATCCCTTTCTAAAGTTATTGAACGGATTATGAACACAAGATTTAAGAAATTCTTTGAATCCAATCAACTTTTCTCAGAAAACCAGTTTGGATTTAGAGAAAAAAAATCAACTACACATGCCATACACAACCTCATATCATTTGCTGTCGAGGGTATGGACAGAGGAGATAAGATCCTAGGTATTTTCTTGGACTTAGCTAAGGCGTTCGACACGGTTTCTGTTCCTTTACTCCTTAATAAGCTTGAACACTCTGGTATTCGCGGTATAGCCTTGGACCTTATAAAAGATTACATGTCAAATAGAACTCAGTGTGTGAGAATGAATGGTTACACCAGTCAACAAGAATGTGTTCAGTTTGGTGTGCCTCAAGGCAGTATACTTGGCCCAACATTATTTCTGGCGTATATTGATGATTTGTGTAGTCTTAATCTTAAGCAGGGACAGGTAATTTCTTACGCTGATGACACTGTACTTTTGTTTCGTGGGCGCACGTGGACTGAGGTATTTGGGTTGGCAAATGATGGATTTGCTTTGGTTACATCATGGCTCGACCACAACCTCCTAACGTTGAATGCCCAAAAAACTAAATATTTAACATTTAGCATTAGGAATAACACGCAACCATCAAATAACTTGCAAATAAAGTTACACACTTGCAAACAACCAATAAATTGTTCCTGCTTTAGTCTGACAAAAAGCTCATCTATCAAATATCTGGGCGTGATAGTGGATCAAAACCTTAATTGGGGTGAACATATCTGCGCTGTAACAACTCGCACTAGAAAAATGATCCATGTTTTTAAAAATCTGCGTAACCTATGCGATCTCACTTTACTTAAGACCATTTATCTTTCTCTATGCCAATCAGTATTATCCTATTGTATCACTGTCTGGGGAGGTGCATCAAAAACCTTAATGATGAATCTCGAAAGAGCCCAGCGAGCGGTTTTAAAAGTTATGAGCTTCAGGAAATTCAGATATCCTACAGATGCGTTATACAAAGATTTGGCCCTGCTCACAGTGAGACAAATATTTATCAAAAACGCAATTTTACGACAACACTCCACCTTACCTAATTTCTATAACACACGAAGAAAAGATATAGTGTATTCCATTCCGAAAAGTAAGACTGTATTTTTCGATAAATTCTTTGGTCATCTTGGGCCGCATTTATATAATCATTTATCGAAGACAATCAACTTACGTGATCTAACACTCTTTGCTTGCAGAAAAACTTTAGAGAAATATCTTATCGAAATGAGCTATGAGGATACAGAAAGACTGTTACTATCCACATCATAATTAAATTACAGAAACACATTCACATCACATGCATACTTACATACACACCTACCAACTCACATTACACACTCATTGATCAGGCATTTACTTTCTTATTTTGAATTCCCTATTTTTAATTTATTTTGTTTGGGTTTCTTTTTCTTTTTGTTTTTTTTTTCTCGGTTTGTTTTATATCTTTTATTTTTTTAATGTTATTTTTAATTTTATTTTGTTTTCTGTTTTATATCATTGGCATCAATAGAATCTCGACATATTTAGTCATAAAAGTGTGAACAGTAGAAGGAAGGAATGAATAAATAGTATCTTAAGTTTTTGCATATACACAGAACATTTTGTGATTACCCACACTATTATTGTGATCAAATGACCAAATTGATGAAATACACATAAGAAGCGGGTAGCTTCGGTAATCTGTATTTCTTTAAGCTGTACTCATAATTGAACTCGAATCAATGTTTTAGATATATGTAGTTATTCTAAGATAATATTGAAATTGATTAGTGACTAAGAATGTAACTGTGGACAGTGTGTTTGTGAATGAGGAAGACTGACCTGCCGTGATACAGTCTTTACTAGTACGGAGGTCAGTGTGAACCTGAATCAAACGACCGCTCGCTCCGAGGTTCGTAAAACATTAATCTGGGGGCACGGCAGTGCCCCAGCCAAGTCTCGAGCAAAACGGGCACGGCCGTACCATCTTTTCTCGATGCGATTCGCGGCTGTTTCGCCCCCCCTATATCTTCGACGTGGACAAAGCTAGGAGTTTAGGTTTTCGGTGAATAATAGTAGGCATTAGAACAAGCTTAAGTTCGAAATTACATGCCAATTGAATTAATAGTTTAGGAGTTACGGTCGATCAAAGTTACACCATTTTGTCACTCACTCACTGACTCACTGACCGATCATCAAAAATCTAAGGTACTTCTAGCAGACTTAGAAACTTCAAATTTTGCACCAAGATAGGTCATTAGCCACAATTAAATTAATAAAGCTAAAACTCCATTGTATTGCGATAAATTTCGATTGTATGCGCGCTCGATAGATGGCGTTGTACCTGTCTGAATCGCGCTATGGTTTCGTTACCGAGCGCAGTATAAGTAGTACTTTAAAATAATTCGATAATTTTCATTTGATAGCGCCACCTACCTATGAAAAACCATTTCGAAACTAAAAAAATGTAGCTATATTCGGAGAACTTAAGTTAGCCGGATTAGATATTAGATTTATTATTGTTACTGAAACAGTTATTTAGGCGAATAGTTTATTAATATAACATAGACATAGGTAGTTACAATATCTAGTTGTTTACGTATTATTTAGTTTAGTTATATTTATTTTGTAAGTTAGTAGATTTATGTTTATTTAGCTCGTTGAAAAGAAACAAAAGAGATAGAGAATGGGTTCTAAGCAAAGCAGTAGCTGAAGTCCAAGAAATTATGAGGTCACCTAAAAAAAAAGAAAGAAATACACTTACAAAAAATAAATGAGATCCCACCAAAAACATTAAAATAATGTAAAAAAATGCCAAGTCTCTCGATGCAGTCTTTCCATCGTATAAAGTTTTGAGATCTCATAGAAGCCAAGTCCTATTCACATTATTTTGTAGTTATAAATCAACATTTAGTAATTGTATCAATAGTTTTCTTTATATTATAATTATAGTGACTTGGCAATGAGCACAAGAAGAAACAAAACGGCATATTTGGAGTTGAAAGTCACACACCGCATGCGTAAACATTAATATCACAAAATTAATTTTCTTTTGGTTTATCCGTGTCGTCCCAACCGAATTTCGGCAACGGCAGTCAGTCTCATCCAAGACTAGTAAACTGCGCAGGACATAAATTATAATGCACAATTGCACAAGTGTGTACGCAAACACTAGTGTTAGTGTACTCTCGGTTCATTTACTTTCATAAAGCGATGGCCCGTAAGGTACTTATTTTTTATTATTGCATTGGAGCATGTAGTCGGTAGTGATCTGATCACAGGTCTCGTCAGTAACATTTGCACATAATTCCAGGCAGCAAGCAGCTTTTAATTGGTGCTCATTGCCAAGTCACTATAATTATAATATAAAGAAAACTATTGATACAATTACTAAATGTTGATTTATAACTACAAAATAATGTGAATAGGACTTGGCTTCTATGAGATCTCAAAACTTTATACGATGGAAAGACTGCATCGAGAGACTTGGCATTTTTTTACATTATTTTAATGTTTTTGGTGGGATATTTCTTACTGATTAAGTGCATTTAACATTGTAGTATCTATAAATGTAAGGTTCGTCTTTTTACGTTACCAATAAAGTTTATTATTATTATTATTATTACTCAAAGCGATCACGATTTGAGGAGCAACGGCTTTCACGCAAAGGAAATAAGGTAACATGCGGTGATATCTTGACCGTCTTGATCATCGCATGGTCCGCGTCCGCAACAGTAAAGGTCTGGTCACGACTTTGGTTTAGCGGTGAGCGGAACAGCGGGCGCTGCGAATAAGACTAATTACTTTATAAGTACGCGAATTCGGCACCGTCAGCGCCACGTGGATTGTTTCAAACATTTATATATATATATATATTACATTTAAATATATATTAAGAATTAATATATATTTAAATTTAATGTATATATTTATATACATTTGAAATAACGCGCAGTCACCGCTCACAGCGACAAGATTGTGAACGGGCCTTACGCGCCGGTGGCATGTCTAGTGTATTAAAAAGTAATCATAAACTGTGCGTGCGAACATAGGCGCTTGCAAATAATTTTTTGAGGATAGATATAAAATTTTACGGGATATCCGAGGACACGTCTAACTGTGTGTAACATACTCGTATACGCAGATGCTTGGTTGACAACTTGAAATGCATCGCGTAACTAACACAACAAACTCCGTTCATATCCTTCTTAACAGTGGACAGTCATCCTTAAAGTGTCTGTATACAGTACAAACTATTGTCACGAGGCTTACGTCCACATTAAGCTTTTGTGTTTTACAATGTTCACGTTTTGTTTATTTCTGTGTGTGACGACAGAGACGTGACGGACTAACAAAGTTGTGTGGTTTTTATTACCGACAAGTAGGGCGCTCTGAAATACGTGGGTTCTCAGCTTCGACAGTTTAATGGAACGTTTAATGGAATAGTTAAATAGGGCCAGGATTATGAATTTTTCGCAGACATCTGACATTAATCTTGATTTTAAGTATTTTATAGTAATTTAAAAAAATATATATACATTACTCACCTATAATCTTGGTATGAACATGTGATGAGGAGGGATGACACTCATGTGACTAAGAGAGTGATAAGTATGAATGTTGATGGATGGAGAGGAAGAGGAAGGCCAAAGAAAAGATGGATGGATTGTCTAAGGAATGATATGGAAGAAAAAGGAGTAAATGATACTGTGACGTTTAATAGAGGAGAATGGAAGGAAAAAACGTATTGCGCCGACCCCAAGTAAAATGGGATAAGGGCAGGAAGATGATGACTCACCTATAATCTTGGTATGGACATGTGATGAGGAGGGATGGCACTCATGTGACTAAGAGAGCGATGAGTATGAATGTCGATGGATGGAGAGGAAGAGGAAGGCCAAAGAAAAGATGGATGGATTGTCTAAGGAATGATATGGAAGAAAAAGGAGTAAATGATACTGTGATGTCTGATAGAGGAGAATGGAAGAAAAAAACGTATTGCGCCGACCCAAGATAAAGTGGGATACGGGCAGGAAGATGATGATGATTTACCTTTAGTCATGTTGGAGATATTTCAATATATTAAAAAAAAATGCAAAATTCGTTTAGTAAGTTTATTTTGGTGGCATTAACTCTATCGTAGTATTAAAACTTTAAGGTTGACCACAGACTGAGTCAGTACAAGTTTTAAGACAGATTATTGCTTTACTAAAATTCTATGAAGACACGACCTGACCAAACAAAACTCTTGTAGACAAAGTTGTCTAATGACTATACGGACTGCCGACAAGTTTACTTTTACAATGTATCCAAGCGCGGACAACATAGACAAAACTGTCTAACGACATGTGGCCCCTCTCTTCTAGTCACTGCTCAGCAGCATCGGTATAGTCAATTCAGATACTGAAAATTAACTGGCGAAGACAAAAGTATGTGTCGCATGGCTCAGACAAAACAGATCTGACCAATTCTGTTCCACTTCTGTTAAATTTCACGGAATTACTTCCTTAGAAGCGATTGGAAAGATTCCTTTGTAGAGTGACCAGTAAAATACAACGAACATATTTACCTAGCGAACGCTGTTGTCGATGGTTGTCAATTTTTTTTCTATATGGGGATATTTTTAAAAAAAAAAAAACAAAAATCTCGCCGGAATGCTCTTTAGAATTATTAATACCGGCGAGATTGGTAGTAAGTGAAAAATGAGCGAGAGGACGATATGCCAGTGTTGTGTCGTTACCAATATCGAGTAATGTAAAAGCGCCCAATGTGTCCAAAAAGAAAGCCTAACTATACTCCACTCAGGTAGTCATAAAGCCGTGACACAGTAGTTGTATTGTACTGAAAAACGAAAATAATATCAGCGAACGCGTCAAAAAACATGAAGATATCACTTACGCGCCATTACCTCGAATGTAAGGCGATATTCATACATAAAAGAACGCCGACGGAGATGACTATAATTGTATACGCGAGTAATAAGAGACGAGTACTTCTGGAGTTCCGTAAGATGATGATGAAACGTTTAATGGCGTTGACAGTTCATTTCTCGGTAATATGTCATTATCACCTTTATATCTTTATTTTAGTTTAAGTTGCATCAATGTATTATTATCAAGTCTTGTTGTGCCTTTTTCAAATATCTCGATGTACTGTCTAAATGACAGCTGTGTGGGAGCGCATAGTATTTGTATTGGAAAACTACAGTAGAATTTATAGCTTTTTTTTTTTGCGTGGTAAAATCATCAAATGAGTTCTCCCACCCAGGGCAGAGCGGGAGGGCCTGTCAGATTCGTACTGACTAAAATCCACGGTGTCCTTCACTAGCCCTTTACGTACCGGGGTCACGGTAATGGGTAAGTCCCGCGACCCCGGCAGGCTTTGGCCCTCTACAGGCCCCGTCAATATGCTGACACTCTTTGAGGCGCGCGTGGAACACAACGCGCCGTCGACCCGGTCATGGTCCATGGTCGGACAGCAAGTCGCCCATTACTCGCTGCCCGCATGCCCGCGCCAACGGTGGCCGGAGATCGTCTTGTGACGTCCGACGCCGTGGGCGTCTACCACTGCGGCTGGGATGGAGGGAGGACGCTGTCCTCTCCCTCAGGCGGCCCGCCTCCTCCTTCACGAGCATGACTGCTTCGCAGAAGGAGGCGACCGCTTCCCACTCCGTCTCGCCCCGCAGCATGGCCTCGACCAATGCCGGGCGCGAGAGGTCTCCGCCTATCGCCGTCTTGAGGAGACGGCGGTGCTCTGCCCAAGCGGGGCAGTCCTGCACCGTATGCTCCACCGTGTCCTCCGGACGATCCTCGCAGTGGTGAAGAATTTATAGCTACGGTGTATTGTTGAATGAGTGCTTCAAATGACATTTAATCTAGATATTAAAAAAGTACCTTTATGCCAATGTCAAATAGACAGGCGAAAGCGAAGCGTTTCTGAAGCGAGACCGACCCGAAGCGAGACGTCAGTCCGACAGTTCTGTCACGCTATCAGATCGCTTTCGCTTTTCTATGTGACTGGAGTCAAAGAATTCCACATATTACAAATAAAAACGTAACGCTTCGCATTCGTCACGCCTGTCTGTTTGACAAAGGCTTTAAAGAGCTGTTAAAATATATACATTTGCATTTTGAGTGATACTGGGGCTTTAGTCTTTTGCGAGCAATGCACTCATTTTCTAAGAAAAAACCTAGAATTATTGGATTATAATGATGGTAGGGGGACTGTCTTAACAGGTAACAGTGATACAAGAATTGAAGGATCACCGTAGATATTAGTCAGTACGAGTCTTACAGTCCCTTCCGAACCATCCAGGGCAGAAGAACTCATTTGATGAGTTAATCACGCTAAAACCGGGTGATACCGGTTGCGGGACTCACAAATTACCGTGACCCCGGTACATAAAGGGCTATTGATGGACACCGTGGATTTTAGTCAGTACGAGTCTGACAGTCCCTCCCGCTCTGTCCTGGGTGAGAGGACTCATTTGATGATTTACCACGATAAAAAAAAAACCGAGTGATACTGACCGCATCGCAGCCACGTGGCAACAACCCACGATGCTATGAAATAGACCAAGCAAGAATAACAACCACATCCACATTTTGCTGGTACCATACTTAACTATTATTGTCACTGTGACACAATGTGATGTGGTTGTGGTACATGAAACAAGCCTTATGATAAAAAGCATTTCCAAACATCTGTGACAAAAATAGAGCGTACAATGACAGTGATTCTTAGAAGACGGTTCAAATAACTAAAAGGAATTTTACTTAAGAATGTCTTTACTTGATTGTAACAAGCGATAAATTACAAAGGAACCTTCCATTATCGCACATCACACGCTTGCCAGATTTCTTTATTACATTCATATTTTGTGCTCAAAAATAACATCGATATACGAAAATGATCGTAATAAAACATTGTTTGCTGCAAAAACATGATTATTGAACACGCTGTCTAATTCAATAACATACAATAATAATTGGAAAATTAGTTTTGAACACGGTACGGCATGTAGTTACGTTAATTGGCAGATTCACATGATTTTAACGATTAATATATAGGTTATGTTTCTGATGGTAGTCTATTTTGTATGAATCATTGGTGGAATTGACAGTTTGTGATTTTATTCTATTCACTGTCTGACACATTTACTTTCAGACATCTATACTTTTTATAATAATACGAGTGTTGTAGAATTATGACGTATGTAGACGTACGTATAATTAGACACATGTATATTTTCTTAACCATGACCGTAATTGATGATCCTACCAAGACACAGAGTCTACGCTTCTTCATTAAAATGCCCACGTTTGTTTAAAAGGTGCTTTGAAGTGGGATCTCAAGGTGAAAGCTAAAACATAAATATTCTCAAAGAATAAAATGTTAAAATAGCCATGAATTTAAATAAGAGAGTTACTTTGTAGGTGTTACTACAGTCACAATTACAAAAAAATAAAATCTAATTTATCAGAGTTGTGTGTATAAATGAAATCCCTTTATAAAAGAGACTACCCATCAACAAATAAAATGTCCTAGCATGTGATAAAACGTAGTGCAAAAAGAGAACAAAAAAAAAGTCCAATTAAATTACATGTGAAGCTAATTTAATTTGATTAATTCTGTTTTACTGAGTTTTTAAGTAATTTGATGGATTCTAGGTATATTTTTTCAGGTCAAATCGAAACTCAGAATTATTCTTAACAAATATTAAAAAGTTCTTATAGAAAAATGATAGCACAACTTTCATGTCATTTTTCTTCTTTTGTTTTCTCCCGTCGACAAAATTCGTTTCTACGACGCCATACTACGCGTGTACGCAATCGAGTATCTAAATAATAATGCAAATGCGAAAATTACTCTTTCGCACAAAAACTATTTAACGTATTAGGCCGCTTTTCCACCAGGGATGTGCTATAACTACGTTGCTGCGTGCATTGGTTTACATAGCACAGCACTGGAGGAAACGGATTCAACTAAGACGTATTTTTTATATGGAAGGAAGCGTGCTATGACTGCAAGCTATTGCTGCGTACTATGTCTGCGTGCTATGGCTGCGTGCTATGGTTGCTTGCTATGGATGCGTGCTATGGGTCGTCTTCCTACTTTCGATACATCGCATAGCTGGAGCTGCGCATTTTCCTAGCGCAGCTACTTTGCTGCGGCGCATCTTCATAGCACATCTTACTCGCACCGCTACATAGCGTAGCATCAGTGGAAACGGTCACACAGTTTCGTAGCTCAGCTTTTACATTATCACAGCACAGCTACATAGCACATCTCTGGTGGAAATACACCCTTATACCGGTTTTACGTTCAAGTGAGATAGTTTTTGATTTACACACGGGTGAAGCCACTGGAAGCAACTAGTAATGTAGTAGTGTATGGACCCAGAGGCTCACGGATTGAGCTATCAATCTCTGTCAATTATATACATTACCTAAATCTGGCGCAATCATCAATTCTCTTCTACGACTCCAACTTCTACATCAAATCAGATAGACTATTCAAATGAAAATAAAAAAAAGCTTACTCATCAAAACTCTATCATCGCATGCGCTCATTCCACGTTGTCAATCTATTTTCTGTAGTGGGACATTACATGCCTATGTTCAGGTTGGTAGTTATACGGAAAAACGAAAAAATCATAGCTCGAACTCAATATTATGACGCACTTCATAATACAAAAATAAAACAGTAGAGACCTTAAAAATTAAATAGTTATTTCCATTGAAAATGAATTCAAAACTCGAAACAAAGCATACAATAGTTCTACGTGCAAAGTTACGTTTGTCGTTCCTTTTGATTGGATATACTTACTTACAGTCCTTTCACATTTATTTTAACTACGTACAATATACACACGAATTGGACGAAGTAATCGGTGTATCTGTACATACACAAAAAAAACGGACCTAATTGAGAACCTCCTCCTTTCTGAAGTCGGTTAAAAAAGTGTCTACTGCAAAACGGCATTTTACGTTGGTTCAAGGGTCGTTTTGTAGTACACTTTTTAAGAAAAGTGTTTAACAGATGTTTAACTGTTTGTAGTAAGACAGATAATTTTTAGCGTTTGTCACAAAAATACACAAACATCATAATTTTGACAGATTTTACTGACAGATCAATCAAAATCATTGTGTTATTATTCAGGATCGTCGCTAGGAATTTGTTTCGCGAGAAATAAGGGGGGGAGGGAGAAGTAATCCTGGATAAAGAGGGGTTGACACTTAAATCAGTATTCTAGTAGAGAAGCTTATCAGCACAAAAATGTTTGTACCCCTCTATGGATAAATTAGATGCTTCTATTAATTCATTTAGATCAAATTTAAGTTAACTTACTATCGAGATTGTTATCTAAGTTATCAGAGATTCAGGAAATGAAATCCCCAAACCCATGCTTAGGGCCATGATGCTGTTATTGAATAGTAAACCGAAATACATCCTTAATGCTAACACATAAAGTTCATTGTGTTTTTTTCAGTGGCATACGAGTAAAGGTAAAAGTAACACTGAAAGGTCTGTAGTGTAAAATATTAGTTTTAGATACGTGTCAGTTGTTCAGAAAATGGATTGTCGCGGCCCGAAGTGATTGATATGCGGCCCACACGATGACACACGATTTATCTTGTGAAATTTTTACAACAAAACCTGAGGCTAATGCAGTGACGATTACGTGCATATTTTTAGCTTTATTTGAAATTATTTTCTGGTTCAGGTGTAAGGTAGTCGCGGGCGGCGAGTAATGGGTGACTTGCCGTGCGATCATGGACCATGCTCGGGTCGACGGCGCGTCGTATTCCATGCGCACGCGAATGAGCTGTCAGCAATCTGATGTAAGTACGAGTAATGCTTAAAAATATACTAGACAAAATACTAAGAAGAATGTTTTCTGCAAAAGTCTAGAATAATGTTTTCGAATTGTAACATCGGATGTTTTAACCACATTATCTTGCTACGACACTGGCCACTTTAAGCTTAACTTGCTAAAGCCGGATACGCGACGTAAGCTCTTGAAATATCTAGGCTTTTACATCTGTTTTTAATATCCATCTTACATTTTGACATAAAACCACTATTATGACATTAAATTTACTGTCGTTGTTATAAGCAGCAGAAAACTCCAGATGTACGTATAATTTCTAAAATGGGCAATTAACTAAGCGTTTGTAATCTTCTTAAGCATTTTAAAAAAAACTCGAGGAAAGCTACATAACAGCCATTGTTCTTCTTTAGAGTATAAAAGAACAGGCAATCTTTATAACAAGAAACTGAAATGGCACTCAGTGCATGGTAGAAGTGAAGTGAGCAAATATACGAATAAATTTTGAGATTCAGAAACGGTAACGGCGGGATTACTCCTCTTAGAGCCATTACAATATTATAAATCAAATATTTTCATGTAGTCATGGCAAAATCCAAACTAATATTATAAATGCGAAAGTAACTCTGTCTGTCTGTCTGTCTGTCTTTTCTTCACGCCTAAACTACTGAACCGATTAGTGTTAAATTTGGTACAGACATAGTTTGGAACTTGAGAAAGGACATAGGATAGTTTTTAACCGACTTCAAAAAAAGGAGGACTGTATTTTGTTTTAATGTTTGTTACCGCATTATGACCGACTGGCTGAACCGATTTTCATGATTCTTTTTTTGTTTGAAAGCTGGTGCTTCCTGTGTGGTCCCATTGTAACCAAATCAGGATCTGATGATTGGATCTTGGAGAAATCGAGGGCAATCCTCAAATTTTATAGGCTCACCCATCGTTTTTCGTAAATCTTATGAAGTAATTTAAGTACTTGCGTATGGTAATCATCATCTTATGTAGCTGAGCTGATGATGGAAGGTACAACTCCTTAACAGTAAGGAGTAGGCATCAACTGATTCATTGTTCGCATATCTCCGGAACTTCACGTCCGATTTAAATAATTCTTTTTTTTTTTGCTAGGTATCGTTTAACTTAGGGAATACTGCAAGTTTCATCAAAATCGGTTCAGTATTTTTTGAGATAGGGAATTTTATTAGCTTATTGTGTACATGAGGGATGTTATTACCAGTGCTTTTTTTTTTTTTTTTTTTTTTACGGATTATATTATATGTATTTGGCAAGAATTTGTATTTTTATTTTAACTAAAAAACGAAAAATAAAAAAACTTTTTCAAAGTCGGTGACAAAAAAAAAACAATGAAATAAAAAATAACAAAGCCATCGACTTCCAAAATAAAAGTTATTTTGTAGGTTATTTTACCCTTTTTTGTAGTTTTTTTTGAAGGCGGTTACTTTTTTTTTTTGAAAAAGTTTTTTATTAAATATATTTTTACGGGTTAAGCTGCGCTTGCCGAGGTTGGTCTGTGGATGGGTAAAAAGCACCCGGAGTGCACGTAAAGCCGTTGGTCCCGGCTGTCATTTGAAGATCTTTGACAGTCGTTACTGTCAGAAGCTCTAAAGTCTGACAGCCAGTCTTACCATGGGGTATCGTATTACCCAGTTACTGGGTTGTGGAGGTCCGACAGGCAGTCGCTCCATGTAAAATACTGATATCCAGCTGCATCTGGTTTGACTGGAAGCCGACCTCAGTATAGTTGGGAAAAACGCTAGGCAGATGATGAACGGAGTACAGATAATTCTATTAGTACTATATGTCGAGTGGTCCTTATGATCGATAGATGGCGGTGATCGCGCAATGATGTCGATCGTTACACGGGACAAAGAAAGCTACTTTGTTTTATACTATGTAGTGATTAAATGCAAGTAACATTGGTCCGACCTGTTTATTAGTCAGTGTTTAGTAATCCGTTTGTGCTGGATATGATAATCTCAAGCCCGGGGAAGGACATAGGGCTACTTTTTATAAACACACCATACAGGTAAAGATTGATGAAGAAACCACTGGTAGAATTTTGAAATTTGCAGAGTTCTATTATTATTATTTTTTTAATCGTGGTAAAATCATCAAATGAGTCCTCCCACCCAGGGCAGGGCGGGAGGGACTGTCAGACTTGACTGACTAAAATCTACGGTGTCCTTCAATAGCCCTTTACGTACCGGGGTCACGGTAATTCGTAAGTCCCGCGATCCCGGCAGGCTTAGGCCCTCTAAAATAATGAGCACTTAAAAAGGAATTCAGATAATTCCACCCTCAAGAGATCCCTCTAAATATTAGGTATAGGTGTTCAAAGATTGTATGGAAACTAATTTTGAAGTTAGAAATCTGGGATGAATAAAAATGTCACGTAACTTAATGAGGCAGACCAAATTCTACGCGAGCGAAGCCGCGGGCAAAAGCTAGTATTAAATAAAATGAAAAGTTTTTATAATCTAAAAGACATTAAGTAGATGAACAAAGGATTTCAATTGCTCCAAAATCCCTGCATTGCAATCCATCAAAAAGCTTTTGGTAATCGGATTGACGAAATCTATCCAATCTATTTTCATTTGATATAAAAAATTAAAATAAATCGCTCAAGCCTAGATAGCATTTTTACGACCTTTCATTTTTCTCCGTCATTTCACAAGGTGAATGGGTGAAATTTTTCGTCGAACTGAAAAATCTGGTGCAAAAGTTCGTGTAGAAATTTGTGGGGTCGTGGTTCCGTGATAATATTTAAAGGCGAGGTTCGGGTTGCAAGTGGAATAATACAACCGTAAAGTGTCCCCTTACAAACATTCCAAGAATCTCATTTAAAGTTCAGCATACTCCAAAAGTCAGAGTCAAGAGTATTATGTGCACGTTCACATACTAACTTTAGCTCTTCACATAATGCAAACAGCTTTAGTGCCTACATTAAGGCCTTACTGCCTCAGTATTGCACATTATACACTTAGTTAGGGTGCATTAGATGCTTGCTTACATCGCTTTTTGTTGAGCGGCTGTGAATGTGGGGATTAAGTGACCGATACTTTGCGTTTGTAGCGTAATTACTACGGCGTCTAAAGTTCGTTCGTTCAACTGCACTTATCAACTTACACAAGGAAAAGTTATGAGAGGATCTCTTAAAGAAAAGGAAGCATGTAGCCATTTTTACTTTTGTTTGCCTACTTTTTGACGGTTTCTTACTATTCAGCCCAGATCTTTTCAGAAAGTTTTTATTCAACAAAAACTTAAGGTATAGAATTAACTTAAACAATCCAAATAGCGATCCATCGAATAATAATTTACTGACTATATATATTATGCATCCCCTGGAACACAAAGGGCAATTTATGGGTAAGGGGGTGTTTTTAGTAAGTATAAGTCTGAGAGCAGTAGTGGCCAAGTGGTGGCCCCGACTTACGAGTAGGTCGTGAGTTCGAACCCAGTCAGGCGCATTACTTTGTGTACTTTATTTCATTGCCCTCAAAACGGTGAAGGAAACATCGTGAGGAAATCGGCATGTCGTAGAACCAAAAAAAAATCGAAAACACATGACATTTACCATACCGCACTGGGCCCGCGTTTGTCAAACAGACAGGTGAGTTCGAAGCGATAACGAACCGATACAAGACGTCAGTCCGATAGTTCTGACACGCTGTCGCTTTTCTATGTACCTGGATTCAAACAATTCCATACATTACAAATAAAAACTCGCTTCGCATTCGTCACGCCTGTCTGTTTGACAAAGGCTTTAAAGCGAGAAGGCCTGTGTCCCAGCAGTGGGAACATTGTAGGCTGATGATGACTAGTCTGACAGTGTTTTCAATTTATTAGTACTCGTATAGATAGACAAAGCCTGCCGCTTTACCAGCGCGAATGTCAAAAACTATCCCACGAGCACGCACTTTAGAGTTCAGTTTGCCGAAATTCACTCGTATCGGTTCACTAAGTTACTTTACAAATGTCTTTGTTTAGATCAGTTAAACATTTTTAAGGTCGTAATTTATTTTTTAATCGATCAAATTCCAAGGTGTTCTAAAGTCACCTTCAAGCCTGTAATTATACAATTTACCGAACATTATTTATTTATTAGTATTTACTAAAGTCCTTCATCTACCCTTTATGAATTTTAAAATGAGGCTTCGTCTAAGCCTAAACGAATTCTAGTCTAGACTGGTTTCTGTCCACACATCAATCTAAATTAGTTACCTGGAGCTGACAATGGTACATTGTGTCTACCAGCAAGTTATTTGTAGAAACCACACAAATGTTTGTTTTACAAGCGACTAACAATTGTAGTTACTGTTTTGAATTCAAGATACCTTCGTTAATGTTTGTTAAACTCGTTATAACAATATAATAAA
This sequence comes from Agrotis puta, assembly GCA_943136025.2. Lineage (NCBI taxonomy): Eukaryota > Metazoa > Arthropoda > Insecta > Lepidoptera > Noctuidae > Agrotis > Agrotis puta. The sequence continues at coordinate 7,647,105 of OW964168.2, forward strand.
TTGGTTTTTAGAGGTTCGCTGGTGCGGATTGTTTTTACTGAGTAATTAAACATGGAACCATCTACGATTTTTGTCGGGGCTAAACTATCAAAAGCTGTCAAAATAAGCCCCCTGGTACACAAGGCGACGCAAATCTCCGACAACGTACGACTTTTGTATCCAGACGACTATCGCAACACAAAACCATAGAGGTTCGTACAGTCAAAATCATAAATACTAGACTATAGACTTTGGTATCCATTGACAAGTGCCTGTGTACTACGCAGTCACTCGTCAATGGATACCAAAGTCGTAAGATATCGGAGACTTGCATCGCCTTGTGTAGGAAGGGGCTTAGACTGGTGTATTTGGCACTATCAGCACACGGTGGGGGATAAAAATTAGGACCTCATAATAGAACAATTCCCCTGTGCAACGCCTGTTTAAGTACATCCCTGGGAAGACGGTAAAAGAGCTATGAATAAAATCTTTATCTGCTTAGTAAGAAACGTTTCTAAAATCTGATACTACTAAGACCGGCGTGAAAATGATAACTTTTTAAAACATAAAATACCATCTACAGATCCAATAGATTTTTTTTCTTTTTTTTTTTTTATCGTGGTAAAATCATCAAATGAGTCCTCCCACCCAGGGCAGGGCGGGAGGGACTGTCAGACTTGTACTGACTAAAATCCACGGTGTCCTTCACTAGCCCTTTACGTACCGGGGTCACGGTAATCCCTTGGTCCCGCGACCCCAGCAGGCTTTGGCCCTCTACAGGCCCCGTCACTATGCTGACACTCTTTGAGGCGCGCGTGGAACACAACGCGCCGTCGACCCGGGCATGGTCCATGGTCGGACAGCGAATCGCCCATTACTCGCCGCCCGCATGCCCGCGCCTACGGTGGCCGGAGATCGTCTCGCGACGTCCGACGCCGTGGGCGTCTACCACTGCGGCTGGGGTGGAGGGAGGACGCTGTCCTCTCCCTTAGGCGGCCCGCCTCCTCCTTCACGAGCATGACTGCTTCGCAGAAGGAGGCGACCGCCTCCCACTCCGTCTCGCCCCGCAGCATGGCCTCGACCAATGCCGGGCGCGAGAGGTCTCCGCCTATCGCCGTCGTGAGGACACGGCGGTGCTCTGCCCAAGCGGGGCAGTCCTGCACCGTATGCTCCACCGTGTCCTCCGGACGATCCTCGCAGTGGTGACACCCAGGCGTTTCTTCCCTCCCTATTAGACACAGGAACCTCCCGAAACTTCCGTGTCCGGTGAGGACCTGCGTCATGCGGTAGGTCAGGACGCCGTGACGCCTATCCAGCCACTCCTCAAAGAGGGGTCTTACCGCCGCGATTGCGGCGTGCCCGAGATCCAATAGATAATGAGATTCTATTTTAAATCGTCTATCGAACCTATATTATATCGTCATCAATTTATTTTTGTTTTATATTGAATTCATGAAATTAATTGAATAGATAACAGTGACAGCTGGTTTTGATGAATGGATGTGAGCATTTATTATATTGAAAATAGATAAAATATTGATACAAATTGTAACAAATGCGTTATAAAAAACAAAAAAGAATATCTTTTTCAAATCTATTATTTCACAAACAGTGCATCGACTTATAGTTTTTGGAAACTGGTTGGGTCCGAAGCCATTTGACGCCCGCGTCTTCTGGATAAGTACTCCAGACGTCTTACCAATTAGGCCATAGCAACTCACACTTGCAAACTGAAATCCTCTATTCCCTCGTTCTAATTGGTAAGGCGTCTGGAGTACTTATCCAGAAGACGCGGGCGTCAAATCCCACTTGCAACTGAATTTTTCGTTCCTCAAAAATCATCTTTACGATGCGCGTCGCATGCGTTATTGCGTTTAAAAATAATTAATATCACAGACTTGTCTCTGCTGAATATTAGTAGGTATAAATATGGAGCTACAGCCTATTCGACCTACACAATTTTCTTTGGTAGTAATGGTTGTCACACTTTAACAACCCGTACAAGCCCTTAGGAGAAACAATTTACATAAACTTAAAAAAAAAATTAACGTAACCGACTTCAAAAACATCCACTTTTCTTTCGGAAGTTGTTGGTACAAAGTCACCGACTTCCGAAAGAAAAGTTATTTCGTAGGTTATTTTACCATATTTGTTGTGGTTGTTTTTGAAGTTGGTTTTTTTTAGGTTTTTATTTTACCCTTTTTAGTTTAAATATTCAACCCAAATTCTTGTCAAATACATAATTTTCTTACATGTGCAATAGAATTTTGTAGGCCATAGCACCGGTTTATGGGACCAAATGACAGGTATACTGCATCGAACAAAAAAAGAATCATTCAAATCGAACCAGAAACCTCGGAGTAATCGGTGTAGACAACGTAGATATTTTTTGAGGTTTTGAGTTATGCGAAAACAAACATTTCAAAACAAACATTCAAAAAATACATCCGAATAGAGAACCTCCACCTTTTTGAAGTCGGTTAGAAACTACAAATGAGAACCATCCAAAGGATTCACATACTTTCTAAGACAGGGAGAAATTCAGTATGTAAGGGATCGGAACCCATCCACAGACTGTCCCCGGCTTGGCTTAACCTCAAAGATTGACCTATGTGAATGTCGTTATTTACCCTCAAGCTACAACTCTCTAAGCAAGTTACCGTAACCATGGAACGGACAAACACAGCAGATTTTAATCGGTAAGAATCTGACAGCCCCTTCCACCCATGGCGGAAGGACTCATTTCATAACTTTACCACCAAAAGAAAGGTACAATTCCGCGCGGCGTATACTGATGTAAATATTTCCCTTATCAGTGTACTATCTAATCAATACTAGCTTACAAATGCTGGCGGCAGTGAAAATAACTTGAAGGGCAACCCACCAAGGAGGCTAATCCTTAATACTAAGCTCGCGTGACCAGCAGACCGCGCCACGTGTTATTTAATAACCAAACTTATATTTAGGAAACAATGAATTACCTACTTCTGTTTATATAACGACTTTATGTCAAATTATTTCGTAATTATTATGTCCTTGTCCATATTAAGTGGTTTGTTAAGTTATAATCATGAAACCAGCAAATTATTAGTAAATTGTTCAATCGGTCTTTTTAAGGTATTATTTTTGGTAATATTTTAGTTGTTAGTGTAGAGGCATTTGTCCGTGATTTTACTCGCGTTAATTAAAACAATTTAAGTTTTGCAATCAATTCAAATCGTACATGTAGCGCCATCTGTTATCAAATAGTCGTTGTTGTTTTTTCTACGCAGAAGTACTTTTTTTCGGGATGGTACCTACCATCCTTATACCGACTTTGCACACCTGAAAACGTATATTAATCTGTAAAATTTCAAAAATATCACTTTAGTGGTTTCGGCGTGAAACAAAACACAAACAAACTTACTTTCGCATTTATAATATTAAAAGATTATAAACAAAAAGTGTTAAAAATCGTGCCCACGCCATTTCTAAGTGGTAATTGAAAATTGCCAATTATTAACGACAGGAGCGAACCTTTCCGTCAAACTTTTTTATTACCTTAATTAAGACTGAGAGGTACCTAACATAAAATTACTTCACAGACTATTACCGGTAATAAACCGAAGTTTATAAAGTTTTTCTGAAGGCGAAAATTCACTAATTACTAGTTTCTAACCAGGGTTGAAAATAAAACAGTTTTTTTGAATTTTATAAAAGGAACAGTTCAAATTATTGTTTTAAACAAGCTGTTTTTATGTTCTTTCTAGTTTATGCCTAGTAGTACCTTCGAAAGTACCTTCCTATATGTTTCATTTCTAGACTACCTACATCTTTTCTTTTCCGTATTACAAAAAGCTATCAATGTATTCATAGACTGTAATGGTTTTATGTCAAGCTATTTAAACTCCAAACATTATTTTATTGAATTTTATATACATTCATCCGCCATTAAAATTAGTTAGAAAGTGTGATAAAAAAACGGTTTATTTCAAACTGTTTTAAACATGTCTTTTAAGACTACTTGTTTTAATCATGCCAACCCTGTTTCTAAGGCTGCTTTATTATTGAAGTTTTATTTTACCAACTAATAGGCTAAATAAACATCTCCAGGCGCCAAATATATTAATTAATGAAACTGAAGTAAGCTCCTTTTTCTTTCTCAAAAAATGAAATAGCTTCTATCTATGCCTTTGTTCGTGCCTAAAAAACCTATCCGATAACACTTTGTAATAGTGTAGCCTTTTAAGGTTTTATAAGTATTTAATAGAACAGAACAGAATAATTTATTTAATCAAGAAAATATCACAAAGTTAAAGCAGGCCGAACTAGGCAAGCCTGTATCTTGGGTACCAAAAATAGGTGTAATTGACTTTAAAACCTAGTAGTAAAAAACTAAGCTTGTATACTTAGTATAAATATAGGTGTGACGGAGCCTGTAGAGAGCCAAAGCCTGCCGGGGTCGCGGGACTCACAAATTACCGTAACCCCGGTACGTAAAAGGCTATTGAAGGACACCGTGGATTTTAGTTAGCCAAGTGACAGTCCCGCCCTGCCCTGGGCGGGAGGACTCATTTGATGATTAAACCACGATAAAAAAAGTATAGATATAGGTATTATAGGACTGTAGGACGCGGTTTGAAATGGACACTATCTATTGTTTTGATTTGATTAATTTAGTCACTGTGTTGAACAAAATGTTAACAAAAAAACACTATAATGACAGCTGTCAGATGACATGAATATTTTCGTTCAAAAACTTTGTGATATTTATTATGTACGATGTCACACCGCGTATTTTACACAGAGTATTTTTACCACGTAATTATGACCAAAAAGAATTTCATGTGTTATGCCAAAAATACAATGCCTATTTGAAAACAATTCCACTATCAACCGCTAACGACCTGTATAATACAGAAATGCGGCAACCTCACAATAATTCACCCAAGGAATCTATAACGTTATTTTCCACTTGTTACGTGGTCTCCGGTCTTAACCCAATAATGTACAAACACTGTCCCGCAGGGCCGTTAAGTCAGATTTATGTCCGTAACTTAGGGACGCTCTAGTGAGGACAGCAACGACGGGTTAACTCAACTGGGTTATCATAACCGTGTTTATGGCGGATAAATGACTTATTAACAATGACAACTGGGAATCTATTGTTTGGATTTCAATGGTTGCTGCAGAGACGGGATATTTTATGAATGGGAGTTTCAATTTTATTGTGTTGACAATCTTAAGAAATATAAAATGTATCTGGGTGCTTTTTAATACCTACATTGAACTCCGACGAAATGATACAACTCAGAATAATCTTTTTCATTCATATAAATAACAAAGTAAAATCAGATTTATATATCACCGTAATTCTGAATAGTTTCATTAAAAGAAAACAATACAATCACATTGACAAATCAAGGATTAGTAGAATAAGTTTTTGCAGAAGTATCGAACTCTTATCAAATAATCGAAGAAAGTAAAGTATTCAGTGAATTGAAATTTCCAAAACCCGTAGTAATTCATTCAAATATACCATTTCCTAATTGAAATCACGACACAAACATCGCTGACAATAATATTTCCTGTTAAAACGATGATCTAAACCTGATTAAGAAGTTGTTTCATCTTCGAGTTATCTCTTTATTAACCTCGAGATGAAAGCAACGAAGTCCTAAATATTATTAAACATCAAATGAATTATTTAGCACTTTCAAATTATCTGGCGGAGTAGAATATCATGGACAAAAGACGGCATAACGTGAACGAGGTAGCTTAATATAATAAAGGCATTCGGAATTTTGTGTTAAGCTTTTCTCTCGGTGCCAAATTAATGTTTCCAAGTCGACTTTCGAGTTAAATTGCCGGGATTCGTCTTAATTCTTCAGCTATTACGACTCTCATGACATGTACACGGCAGGTGCTTCTGAGATAATTTTGTAGTTAGTTTTGTTCATGATCTCTTGTTGTCGAGTAATTAACTTGCTAAAATCTACTCGCGAACTTACCTCATTTTTTACCGTGAAACACTGAGAGCTCTTAACGAACTCGAGTAAGCGAGGCTTTTATCTATGACACAAGAAAGTAGGAAGAGTTACTATTAACTTAATACATGAAACTATAGTTAGCTGTAGTTTATGCCTAGATTATCGCGTTGTTAGCCCACTGTTTAAACCTGTTTAAAGCCATTTCATGTCAGTGCTGACGGGTTAATAGACTAAATTACGGTTATTGCCGCAGTGACTTCTATACCTGCGCGCCTACGTCCGATTTAACGAATCATAATAATTGTTTTAATATCCAAACTAGATTTTACAGAGCATAAAACTTGGACGGAGCAATAAAAGAATTTTTCATCGTAAAAACGAAGGGTAAGTACCATCATTAATACAAACTTTGTATTTCCATGATTTGTACCTCTTGCTTTGTTGTATTGTAATTTTTTACGGTCGGGGATGCCTGCGCTCGCGTGGCTACACTGCGTAATCGTATTTTATATCAACAATGGCCCTTATCTGTAAAAACGTATTTGAAATTCATGGGTCTGCGTCGCTGAAAAATTGTCTACAGTATTTTTATGTTTAAAGCTCTTGCGGTGATGATAAAAAGTCGGGGATACCTGTTCAGACGCACGGAAAGTTGACGTTTACGTAATTTATATTTGTAATTTATGAATGACCTTTAAGGATATTTACGGTGGTCAAAAATACTTTGTACGTAATGTTTTAAGACGTAGTAGAGACGTTGCTTTTCGGTGTAGAAGTAACAAGGGAGGGTGAAGTTTTAAACGTTTTCTTTCTCGCCTTTTACGATATTGGTTTGGAGTGAAATATCGGCGTCCTTAACTTATTTATCTCTGGCAGCCAGCCTAGGACGTGCGTGGAATGCAAAGTTCGCGAAATATCTTTCGAATGTAAAATGAGCTAATTTTAAGAATTTTCATAGAGCGTTTGCGATGATCAGACTTAATTTAATAAACAGGTATCTAGTTAGTGGATTCTCGGTATTGATAAAAGTTGGCTCACCGTCTTAAATAAAATATGAAAAGTGAAAATATTTGCCTTTAAGTTACCTGATTTTACTTGAGACACTGGAATTGAATTATGATTAACTGAGTTATTCATACTTAAAATATTCCAAACTTTGTTTATTTAAGACGTAGTAACTTATATAATAAAGGTTGGAATATCTAAGTAAGTAAGGTACGCTATTTAAGCCATGCTATTTTTGTTTCTGCTTTATTGACATGAAATCTTACAACTATTATAAATCTGAAAATTTATGAAAATCGATGAATGTTTTGTTTGTCTCAGGCAAGTACTGCTTTTTTTTTAGCTTGGTAAAATCATCAAATGAATCCTTCCATCCAGGGCAGGGCGGGAGGGAGGGACTGTCAGACTTGACTGACTAAAATCCACGGTGTCCTTCAATAGCCCTTTAGGTACCGGGGTCACGGTAATTTGTGAGTCCCGCAACCCCGGCAGGCAGTCAAGTACTGCTTACTGAAAAATATTTTTTTTTGTCCTTGGAATATCATCAAATGGGTCTCTGATTATTCAAGTGCCTTTCTTAATGTAATATGTAGTTATTTTCAGGTGGCTTCGGTTTTTCAATTATCTAGTACCTACCTGAAATGTTTGGCTACATTGTATTATACGCATATGGCCAAAGCTATACCTACCCACTCTGATTGACGGAGTTAATTGATTTACGTCCTGAATTACAGCACTACATTGTTCCTTTAACGCAATTAACTCGCCAACCTATTCACAGATGTTATGACCCCAATATACTCGTAGTTGGGAAAAGGCTAGGCAGATGATGATGAAGTGGACCTGTATTCCCTCGTCTGAACGTTACCGAAAAACGTTCAAACAAGGGAATAGAGGATTTCCGCTTGCAAGTGTGAGTTGCGATCTTCGATCAATACTATTATTGATCGAAGGTTGCGATGGCCTAATTGGTAAAACGTCTGCAGTACTTATCCAGAAGACGCGGGTTCAAATCCCACTTGCAACAGAATTTTTCATTCCTCAAAAATCATCTTGACGATGCGCGTCACATGCGTTAGATTGTGTTCAAAAATAATTAATTAAAAATCTTTTGTATGAAAACAACCTACGTATGCTACTCAGAGTCATAAACTACCATAAAGAATCAACACACAAAAATAACCATTAAAATTACCATTACTATCATAAATGTTAATTATTTAAATTAAAGTTCAAGCCCACAAAAATCCGACGTGAAAACGGAACAATATCAAAACGGCTAGGTAGTCTCGCCGAATATATTAAGTGAAAAATTTTCCTGAAAAGCGAATTTAACTTCACGAAGTGAACTACGAATTCAAAAAGGAATTAATTAAGCTGATGTGTTTAAAACTCTGCACACGAGAGTTATAAATTTTAGTGAGTGAGTCACTGCTCGGCCATGTATTTATGTATTCGCAAGAATTTACTGGAACCACTTCGGTCCACACGTGAGCTTCGTATGCTAAATTAGCTTTCTTTGAAAAACGTGGCGGTTTTTCAGCTTCTGAACAAAGGAATGTCGTTTTACTTTGAATTTATTTTTGTAGGAAGAAATTATAGTTTATATAAAAGATTAGGTTTCGTGCTTTAGTCTGCTTTACTTCAGTTTCTTTACTTTATCTTCTTCCTTTTCCTCAATTTCAATCGGACGGCTTTGGCCCTCTAAAAGGGTCCCGTCCCCAGCCCCGTCATTGTGCTGACACTCTTTGAGGTGCGCGAGGAACATAATACGCCGTCGACCCGGGCATGGTCCATGGTCGGACAGCGAGTCGCCCATTACGTCTTTACGGCTTCCTTGGTGGCTTTACGGCTTCACATTCCGTCTCGCCTTGCAGCATGGCCTCGACCAGTGCCGGACGTGAGAGGTCGCCGCTTATCGCCGTCGTGAGGACATGGCGGTGCCCAAGCGGGGCAGTGGTGATAGGCGTTTCTTCCCTCCTTATCCGACACAGGTACCTCCTGAAACTTCCGTCTTCGGTGAAGACCTGCGTCAGGTGGTAGATCAGGACGCTGTGACGTCTATCCAGCTACTCCTCAAAGATGGGTCTTACCGCCGCGATTGCGGCGTGCCCGGAGCTTAGTAAACTTAGCATGTACAAATTATAAAGCACAAAGACATAATGAAACACAAACATTTGCAAATTTAATTTGGTCGCACATTCCTTTTGTCGTTCAATCGCCCACATAATTCGTAATACTGCGTTATATAAATTCAGTTCTCGTGAATTGAAATACATTTTCATAAAATATTGTCCTTTTATACAATGAGCTAATTAAATACAGTTAAATTAGCTTATATTTGGGTTAAACTGTCATGTGGTAACGCTTATTGTTAAATCATTACATTGCCATGAATTTAATAATAATTGTAATATGAAGAGGCAGTTAACTAATCAATAAAAGGTCGTTAGTGCGGTTAACGGGATCTATTTTAAACCTTTTTGTTATATTCTTAAATACTGCATCATATTTTTGAGTGATACAATCTGGAATAAGATATTTTGGCAGAGAAATAGGATATCTACATAGCTCAAAGAATAAGAACGAAGAAACGTCAGTGGCATTTGTGTTCCTGTGGAGTCTGCGAATCAGCAAGCGAGGTAGGACGCCCTCAGGCTAGGAGTGACTATTTCAAGTAGCAGCTGGATGGAAGTGGTCGAGCATCGATTAAGTGGCTTGCAATTGGCGAAGCCTAAGTCCAACAGTCGACTGCCGAAGGCTTATAATAACCAGACAGTATCTTTATTTATTATTATTATAAACTATTTTCCTTCTATCGACGTGTTTTTTTAACACGTTAGTGATTGGAGCCTCCTTGTAAGCAAAAAATGCCTGTATTAGGAGACTCCGCTCTTATACAGCAAGTAAAAACATATATAAAATATTAAAATAAAAATAAAAAACAAAATTAAAATAGTAAAAATGAAAACAAAATTAAAATAAAAACGTGTGTGTGCGTGCGTGTGTGTGTGTGTGTGTGTGTGTATGGGTGTGTGTGTGTATGTGTGTGTGTGTCGGTGTGTGTGTGTGTTGAAAGAATCGAGTGAGTTTAATTACGCGTTGCAATAGTGCCTCAGTGTCTTCATAAGGTAATGGTTTAATCCAGTATTACTTCACCTTATTTTTGCCGGCTGATCCTAAACCGTGTGAGAAACCTATTGTCATGGTATGGGCATGTGATGCAGCGAAATAGAGATAGTGCAGTGAGGATTTTGAGCATAGGATATGGATGGATGAAGCCTGCCGGGGTCCCTCTAACGTAAAGGGCTATTGAAGTATCACCGTAGATTTAAGTCAATACAAGTCTAACAGTCCTTACCGTCCCGTCCTGGGTGGGAGGACTCATTTGATGATTTTACCACGATAAAAAAAACCACGCCAATCCTAAATGAACTGAAATAAGCGTATAAGCGTGTATGGAAAGAAGCTTCATAGAAAGAAAATCGAGCGGCTCGGATTGAGGTGATACTAATCCCATCTAGTACTTTAGCTTACTTTAATTCTACATAGTAAAGTACGCGTACTTTAACTCTAAACAGTAGTTTTATATACAACTTTGTCCAAACTTTATTTTTTCATAAATCTATTGGGCTTCGAACAAAACGGTGATGTTAGTTTAATGTAAAACCGATAAGCGGCTTTTTATTTGTGTGTCACATACAAGCAAGGGAAACTTTCTGTTACACAGTTTCATATCACAGACCTTCATCAAATAGTTATTTTCGTCAGAAAATCGTTTTAGTAAGGATCGATCATAGATTTGAAAAATGTGTCATTTTATATCACAGTGGTGTAAAATGATATTATTTTTTAGAATTAGATATTCGTTTAAGGAATTTGACAATGAAATTCGGGTTGTACTATGCTTTTAGTAACATGATTCAATCATAAAGACACTTTTTCTTTTTAGCGTGGTAAAATCATCAAATGAGTTCTCCCACCCAGGGCAGAGTGGGAGGGACTGTCAGACTCGTACTGACTTAAATTCACGGTGTCCTTCAATAGCCCTTTACATTCCGGGGTCACGGTAATTCGTGAGTCCCGCGACCCCGGCAGGCTTTGGCCCTCTAGAGGGAGGCCTCGTCATTTTGCTGACACTCTTGGAGGCGCAGGGAACACAACGCGTCGTCGACCCGGGCATGGTCCATGGTCGAACAGCGAGTTGCCCATTACTCTCTGCCCACATGCCCGCGCATCATAAAAACCCTTTTTTTTTATTGTGGTAATATCATCAAATGAGTCCTCCCACCCAGGGCAGGGCGGCAGGGACTGTCAGACTTGTACTGACTAAAATCCACGGTGTCCTTCACTAGCCCTTTACGTACTAGGGTCACGGTTATCCCTTGGTCCCGCGACCCCAGCAGGCTTTGGACCTCTACAGGCCCCGTCACTATGCTGACACTCCTTGAGGCGCCCGTGGAACACAACGCGCCGTCGACCCGGGCATGGTCCATGGTCGGACAGCGAGTCGCCCATTACTCGCCGCTCGCATGCCCGCGCCTACGGTGGCCGGAGATCGTCTTGCGACGTCCGACGCCGTGGGCGCCCACCACACGCATCATAAAAACACTTGGCATCCTTTATTATCAAGACGTTATTATTATTTTCGCCGATATAGGCACCTACTTTTTAAGATGACAGGTTTCGTACGTTTCTGCATACATACCTGATAAGGTATATGCAAAACTTCAAGACGATAAGTTCCGTGATTTAGACATCAAGACGTAACATACAAATATAAGACTACATAGTCGTTTTGATTAAGAAGGATCTTACATTCAAGAGTATCAATGACAAAACGTAGTGGCGGCGAAAATCTTTCAAAAAAAAATGAACATGGTAATATCCCGTTCTTAGTTCTAATCTTAGTCTTACTATTTTAAAAACTTAGGACACTTTCATACAAATACTCACTTATGATAACTTCTATAAGTATTTTCTCATTAGGTGTCTGATTAAATGTATCTGTTCGAGTCAAATGCCTGCAACAGATCGGCAATTTGTCCGTTCCCTTTTTGACCGAACTTTTGTAAAACAGTGACTCTGGAATGTAAAGGGCTATTGAAGAATCACCGTGGAGTTTAGTAAGTACAAGTCTGACGGTTCGTCCCTTCCCGCCCTGGTGGGGGAATCATTTGATGATTTTACCATGATAAAAAAAGCGGAAGCCACCTAAATAAACTGCCGATTTTTCATTGGCATAACTTAGTCATTATACGAGTAGTATGGTTGCACCTTTCGAGTGAATTCAAGATAAAATATTAGCACAATTTCGAAGCTTTTACGCATATTATTTATTCAAAGTAAGCACAGAAACTACTTAGAGCCGCCCTACATATCTGAAAGCGAATAAAAAATGGATTAATGTATTATTTCATGTACGTTGCCATGTAGGTATTTGCTGCACAAAAGTGCATTTAAAGCCCAAAGTTAATAATAAATATTTTTGTAGTGGTGACAATGGAAAGATATGGGTTCGTAGAAACGAGGAATAAAAATATTTTCAATATGAAACTGTGAGATACTGAACATAACTCAGACAAAACTATTTACTGTTTATTTTCAGTTAAACATTCGAGTGTCTATTTACATATGGAGATTGCAATTAGGGTGAAGTGGCAATGCTAACACGGTTTTTATTGTTTACTTTCCTTCATACATATCTATCTGGACTAGACATCCACAAACTTGGAATAAAGATATTGACTTTTATGATCTAAATTATGACAAGTATGAGAACACGATTCTATAAAATTTTCTCGGTACAAAAAAATGCAAAGGTCGATCTATGTTTTTTCTGTTTTCGACTTTATGGCGTAAGTACTAAGAGTTATGGAAAAAAGTGTTACTTTAAATTGTAGAGAATATCATTATTATTTAGAATGCCCTAGTAATTCAGTAGACGTAAAATTTAATATATTTTATTGAACTCATACAAAACTCCATTACAAAGTAAGGCCTCGTTCAAGGCCATGCGGCGCGGCGGGCGGATCGTTGGGCGGAGCGGGACGCCTGAAACACAAACATACGGCGATGTATAGAGCGTTCAAGGAGAAGCGATTTTACACGCGTTTGTTTGATTTATGACGCCGCGTTGGGCGCCAAACGCCGCGGTGATCGCTCCGCCCAACGGGTCACGTGTCTGTAAACGTGAACTTAGGCTGCTACTATTGCACTATCTCCGTTCCTTTTCAATGGGGCAGTCCTATTGGTTAACATTTTTCCTTTTCTCCCCTTCAGCCTCACTTCGCTTCTAAGGCTTAAGCGCGCCACACACGGCTAAGATACTATAATATTTTATCTTAAGATACGAGTACAATATCGCTCGCCATACAATTCTATCTTAAGATACCAAAATATTAAATATATATTATCTTCGTCGTGTGTCCATTGAATTGTATGGCCAGCGATATGGTATCTTAAGATAAAATATTATATTATCTTAGCCGTGTGTGGCGTGCTTTAGATCTACCCCAGTAAATTGTAAAATATACTTGTATTGAGGCTTCCTCGCAACTTCCTATAATGTCTTTTTTATATAATGTTAAACTGTTGTTTAATGAAGAAAACTTAGTTTTGATTAATAACTAAGTATAGTTAAAAGTAAACGTAATTGAAATATCAAACAAAAAACAGTAGATACGAATGGCCTTTCCACATGTAATAATTTCTTGGGCCGTTGCCGCATTATACATAGGTAGACTAAATTACCGGTAGAACATTCCAAGTACATGAAACCGGTTCATTCTCTCCAGCCGTACACACATATTGGAGTAAATAAATCAAAGCTGTCCCCAGTGGGCTGAAAAACTGTCTGTTTTGAATGTATTTACAGCGCTTCGTTAATTCTCTGTTTTATTTGCTACTTGCTGATTATCTTTTCTTCTAATGTACTCATACATCTAGAGATATATATATTTTTTTGGTATCATCATAGCCCAGAGTAGGATGGATTGATTTTATGTACTTATATCACGAACTATCATAGAAATCATAACACGGATAAGCCTTTTTCCCGGGATTTCATTTCAGTACTTACCGGGTTTTTTACCGTATTCACTGAAATAAATAAAAATGGCTTATACCCTATGTATCCTCATCCTACAGTTCCTAACAATTTTAAAATTCCGGAAAAATCTCTTTGAAATCTAGGAATCCCGGAAGCATGTCCATATTAATAATATACATTTCAGGTTATTGACCCAAAATCAATCTACCTACTTCGGTCTATGGTAACCCTGAGGTATAATAGGGACATACACTCTTTAGGCATACTTAATACAACACTAACATAGCGCAAGCGCCATCACGATGTAATTTACCTGTCCTGTCCTGTTGGTGCTTGCGCTACGTTAGTATTGTGTTATGTTTGCCTTAAGTGTGTGATTTCCCATCATACCTGTCCCCGTCTTATACACTGTTCCCCGATTTATATACTAGTCAGAACACGCACAAAACAACGTTATTTTCTACTTACAAGTCATAGTTTTCTTACCTTTAGCCCAAGTATAATTTATTAATTACAGTAACTAATGCGTGTTGACGTCACACCACTTTCCAAATTCGCTTAGCAGGGACAATGATAAACCGGATACACGGCCTGAAATATAACCGGGGATAAAACACCCTTTGTTTGAAATAAGGGACGTATAATAACGACCACTAGGTAAGGCCACTCCACCCATTAGAGATAGTAATGAAATTCATCGTGGTAATAAAATAAATCAGGTAACTTATACGTAAAGGGGCTCCATGGTTTTCGCTAGTTTGAAACTATTTTAAAGCATCCCTGAAGCTTCTTGGTAAATATACGGTGTTTAAGAACAACAGCTAGTCCAATGTACTGAGACGCGCGTTCAAACGAGCTTGTGTCTGGATGCTGAAGAAATATTTAAATGGACAAACAGGAACTTCCTGAATGAGCATTTAGTAATGCAAACACACTGATGTAGTTTTATTCTACTAGAAGTATTTCATTAAGAAAATGGGCTGCAAATTCAGCTTAATAAGACCACTGATCCATTTGCAAAGGTAATTGTAATACGGAACAAGTTATTATCGTAGTTACATATGATTAATCATCAACCTATCAGATATTATAACGCCAATTAAAATGAGCAACAATTAAATATCTCTTCAATAATTAAATCAGTGATCTTGTGTAAAAATCGGGTTAATCCCTCGCACAGTGAA
Source organism: Agrotis puta (assembly GCA_943136025.2). Lineage (NCBI taxonomy): Eukaryota > Metazoa > Arthropoda > Insecta > Lepidoptera > Noctuidae > Agrotis > Agrotis puta. The sequence goes on from OW964168.2 coordinate 7,662,293, forward strand.
AATTTCAATAAATAATTCAAATTGAGAGGAGTGCTTTCGAAGCAGGCGCTGTAATAAATGGTCTAGCGTTTAATTTACATTGTTTTAATCGTCTTCTGTACTCCGAGGTACATTATCTGAAGACAACTGCCTACTGAGAAATTTATGTGTGTAACCGTTTTGGGTTGGTCCTTGATTGTATGATTTCTTTTCATTAGAAGTGACTTTGGTGTACTAACTTCTCGATGAAACTTTTAGATTGTTGACGTTTATAATCATAATATGATCAGTACCCAATATTATTGAAGCCAAAAGAAGATTCGTAGCTAAATAATAACAGTAAAATCTTTAAGGTTAAACCCTAAATATTAACGCAAGTCGCACTCGTTAATCTTCAAGGTTAAGCCGCACTCGCTTAGGTCGATCCGGCGATGGATGTTCCAGGCAGTTATTGACCTCAGCCATAGACTTAAAAAAAGACTGAACAAAGCTGCCTAAAATTGACCATACTCACTATAAAGAGAGATAAACAACTAGTGGCCACAACCTATCTCTTTCCTGTAAGACATAGACAATGTCTATGTAATGTCTAAAGCGAGGTTTTGAATGATTAGGAATATTTTGCTGTTTGTTACAATGATTAAATATTTATAGATTTAATAAAAATATTTTATTTCTAAGGAGAATTTTTTATTTTACTTTTAAAAAGAAATAAAACCATAGGCATGTAGACTATAAGAGAGCGAGAAAGTGACAGTTCTGTTACAGGAAAGACACTGCACCTATAGTATAATCCAGTACTATGTACACTACTATTTAGTGTACTGTCTGGAAGTAAAACACTGGTATACATCTGTTCTGCATTGGGTTAGTCTGGAAGAGGACCTTAACATAGCTGAGAAAGGGCTACATTTTGACAATTCGTTGATTTTTAGTTTTAATACAAGTGTCTTTCATTGAAAAACATCTTATTGATTGTAAATGATCAAAGTTAAAAATTGAGTTACCTACATAATAATAAACAAAAAAAAACCTTTTAAAGCTAGAATTAAGTATTTAAAGACTAAAAGCAAAACTGTATGTTAAGGTAATGGCTTATAAAAACTTAATTAATACGAAACTTCGTTGTGAATATTTTAAAGAACGATGCACGACATAAATTAGCCTGATGCACGAGCATTATGCTAACTTATTAAAGTCAACGCTTCGAATTTAGCACATTCGGGAAAAGTACTCGTAAAATGCTCTACGTAGTCTGTGACCCTAGATGTATTATTTTTGTTTTTGACGGCATAATATTGGATACGTTATTTCTTTCGTTGTAAAGTACATTGAAAAAGTAAGCTTTGCTATGACATAAATGCCTTTGTCAAACAGACAGGCGAAAGCGAAGCGAGTCCGAGGCGATACCGAACCAAAGCGAGACGTCAGTACGATAGTTCTGTCACGCTATCGGATCGCTTTCGCTTTTCTATGTACATGTATTTTTTGTATGTTTGTATGACAGGATTCAAACAATTCCATACATTACAAATAAAAACATCACGCTTCGCATTCGCCACGCCAGTCTGTGTGACAAAGGCTAAATTTGTAAAATATCAACAACCTTTCATGGGTTTAAAATACAGAAAAAAAACAGGTCTTTCAGACACTATGGAATATTTTTTCCATTGACGATGTTTTTATTTTTTTTTTAACTTTTGAATAAACCCGTATAATAAAAAGTCAATATACACATAAATATTGAATTTTGGTTATCAAATCACTCCATAACTTTCTTGGGCAGGCTGGAAAATCGATTCGGCACCAACTTATTACAAAGTTGTTGGGCAATATCAAAGGTCACGTAAAGTTTGCATGCCGGGGTCCCTATGAACTCCAAAACATCCTAAAGCATTTTCCCTTTCAACATTCCGGAAAATTATTATATGGGTCCTCCCCCCACCCAGGACAAAGCGGGAGGGACTGTGAGACTCGTACTGACTAAAATCTACGGTGTCCTTCAATAGCACTTTACGTTCCAGGGTCACGATAATTCGTACAGTCTCTCGACCTAATTATTCTACATAAGTATAAAAGGAGAACTGACTGACTGACATATCAACGTACAGCGGAAACTACTGGGGCTAGGAATGTGAAATTTTGCACACGGCTTCCTATTATAATGTAGGGGAGCACTAAGAAGGGGTTTTTGGAAATTTAACCTTTAAGGGGGTGAAAAGGGGGAATTAGGAAAATACGTAACCCACGCGGACGAAGTCGCGGGCAAAGTGCTAGTTCTACATAAGTAGAGTTGCTTGAAGTTAAAGCAGCATGCGAGTAGTGATCTACAGATACGTGGAAATAAATGTATACGAGTAGATGCCAGCACATCAATCTGTCAAATTTATTTATTAGATTTTCTATCTTATCACAATAGTGTAAGATTAATTGTGTTCGATTGGTAAAATTTGACAGATTGGGGTAGGTTCACTGACTGGCGTCTGTCATTTTTGACCACCCCGAAGCTTAAAGGACTTTATTTAAATAAATAAGTAAATTTAAAATCATAAGCGTCATTTTATTGTATGGATACAATATATAAATAGTAAAATAATGCTTGGCGTGACATTGAAAAGTCAACGACCTAAGGCCTTGTCACGAGTTTACGTTTTTGACAGGTAAAGTAAACGGGGACTTTGAAGTAAATTTTATGGATAAAATAAGTTCCTCGTTTGCACACCAGAGGCGCTTTTTCATTTTTCATACATTGTTTATCATAATACTTCAAGTACTCTATATGGCCAAAGATTTCATGCTACGGCCTCCGGTGGTTAACGTGCTTTTAATTTTTCAGGTAGATAATGGTATTTCCATTATCGACCTGAAAAATTAAAAGTTCTGAACAAGTGAATATAAAATCAATGACACCATTGATTACCCTACATATTTTACCCGTAAAATAATCTTTTACCACGAATTTTACATAAGTCATAAAAATAACACATTAGTGACTTTAAAAAATCTGATGTTTCTGCAAAACCGATCTGATTCAAAATGTGTACCTAAATGAGAGCTTCTTGGTTGGAGAGTTTGGAATGATATTTTACTGAATGTATGGTAACCGTTTGTGGTTTGAAAGGGGGACCTTTTGCATATGTCAGTATTCATAATACGGGAAAAATATTTTACAAAATAACATTCCTATATTCAATCGTTTTTTCAGTTTGTTATAAAATAAAAAATAAAGTATCAAAGCTGTTTATTACAGAAATTTAATATTTCATAGATACAACTAGTTAACAATACATTTAGGCTAATTTGGCATTGATTTATTATTCTACATCTTTATCAATACCTACTCAATTTATCCAAAATGCGCGTATAAACACATAATTAAAGTGATTCTCAAGGTTGGTGAAACAGATGTCTAGTAATCCTAACATGTACGGTGAACAAAAGAGATAACATTCATAATCAGACATCAAGTTTTAAAACAGTTTTCCTGCATGCTATATGGTGTATGTAAATCCTCTTAGATTGTGTTCTACATACAGGCAAAGAGGTTGATTCTTAGACACACTGAAAATAATAAAATATTGGAACGCCGTTTAAAATTTACTGTCTGGTAATCATCTCTTTTGTTGACTTTACACCGCCTAATCAGTACATAGTATAAAAAATTAAGATGATGATTTTGCCACGCCGTCTCTAACTGCCTTGTCAAGAATGGCAGCTCCGCGTTCATTGCGTTTCTTGCAATATGGCGTCTCTTTCAATTCTGCTAACCAAGCGGTTGTTTTCGGATACCTGAATAAATATTAAAAGAGCTGTCAGAATTTCAAACAATCGTGATTAGGATCATAGTACAAGTATTGTGTTAACCATATATGATGTTCTTTACTTGTCTACTTAATAAAAATATTAAATGCAAATGCTTCATTTATCGATTAGGCTAGATTAAATTCTTACAATTAGGCCTTTGTCAAACAGGCGAGTCCGAAGCGATAACGAACCGATACGAGACGTCAGTCCGATAGTTTGGTCACGCTATCGGATCGCTTTCGCTCTTCTATGTGACTGGATTCAAGCAATTCCATACATTACAAATAAAAACGCCTCGCTTCGCATTCGTCACGCCTGTCTGTTTGACAAAGGCTTTAGCTCTAGGCACAGCAAAAAAAAGTACATTCACAGAAAATCAAAGAAGTAACTGCAAACTTCAATGGACAATTAATTTGTATTTTCAAATAAATCAAAGAATTAGTATTGTGCCTAAACCTGGCAAATTATGTGTGTTTCACTACTTACTTTTTCGGGTTAATTGGAAGTAAATACTCCATAGTTGTCAGGTTAGCCAAGGCAGCCACATCAGCAATAGTGACGTGATCAGCAGCAAGATATTTTGATCGGTTCAGGAATGCTTCAAAGAAACCATATGCCTGCTCAATCTCGTCCAAATGTTTTTGTTCTATCGTTGTCTTGCCTTCTACCACTATGTAATACTGCGAAACAAGAAAGTTTATTAGTAAAGAACTTAAAGAATGGTTCTCAACCTTTATTGACCAGGGATTATTATAAATATATTCAGGAGTATAGAGGAAACATCAAGCAACAGATTTAATATGTTAAGTTTTTGTTTAAACTTTTATGTCTACAGATTTGAAAAAAAAGCTAACAGCGAGTAAAGAAAATAACGCAACGAGGTAATAGCGATTTTTATAAAATAATTGCATTGTTGAAATCGTAAGAATTAAAAAAAAACATATCTTCATTCAAACATCCATTAAAAAAAATCTGCATTCAAACATCCTTTGAACATACTACAGTCAACAAAAATCTAAATAGAAATAGATTATGCTTTACTCACAGTAATATTTCTAATTCTGGGTAAAAGAACGGAAGTGTCGAAGAAGAGTTTTTGATTGACCATTGCCCTTTTCTTGACATCTTTGGGATACCAGGAATCGTCTTTTCCGTACACATCAGCAAGGTACTGAAGAATTGCATGACTGAAAAAAGGAGGAAATATATAAGAATAGCTCTTGCAATTTCCATTTTGGTTCTAAATTGGCTACTACGATCTCGGTACAAGTAAGAACTTTTTCTCAGACTACTTTCCAATTGACTATCCGTTATATCGACTCCTAGGCATGGATACTTCACTACCTGATCAAACAAAATCTACTTCTCATTAAAGATGGATCCATAAATTATCTCAGGATTTGCAAGAGCATTCTACATTCCTGTCGTAAACTGGGACTCTCATGCAATTGCAAAAAAATGTTATTGGCACTTCAAGATACAATTTTGTGTAGCACTAGTCCTGAGACAAGCGCTAGTGCCAATAACGTTTCCTAATTAATTAATTAATTCCTAGTATATAAGTACATTTTTTTTATCGTGGTAAAATCATCAAATGAGTCCTCCACCCAGGGCAGAGCGAGAGGGACTGTCAGACTCGTACTGACTAAAATCCACGGTGTCCTTCAATAGCCCTTTACGTTCCGGGGTCACGGTAATTCGTACAGTCCCGCGACCCCGGCAGGCTTTGGCCCTCTAGAGAGGGGGGGGGGGCGTCACTTTGCTGACACTCTTGGAGGCGCGCGTGGAACACAACGCGCCGTTGAGCCGGGCATGGTCCCTGGTCAGATAGCGAGTCGCCCATTACTCGCTGCCCGCAGCAGTATATAAGTACTAGGAATTTCTGTGTCACAAGAGCCAAGTTTGCTGAGTGGTGAATCAAGGAAGTGCTTCTAGAGTTTGGATTACTACATAAACAGTTCTATCTTACGGCACTATGTAAATAGTAAAATAACAGACCTGTCATGGATACTGAAATCACCGTCTTCCATTACTGGTATTTGATGCAGTGGATTTTTCTGTAAAATAAAAATACATTGATTTATTTGGGAAATGTGGTCGCTAAAGAATTTAGCAAAAGTTGTGTTTATTTATAGATGATTTAAACTAGGCAGCCTAGATTCCCGTTTTATTCTCAAATATTTACCTTCAAATATTCTGGTGTTTTATGTTCGAAGGACTGAAGATTCACTTCAATGTTCTCATAGGGAACATTGAATATTTCGAAACCCATCATGGCTGACCGCACTGGAGGGCTCAGCTCCATGGTGTACAGTTTGATGACCATCTGGAAATTATAATCTTAATTTAATAGGAATATTTTGGATGAGGCTGATACAGGAATGTGGAACTTGTGGTCGTGAACGTCATGCAACGAAGCGAGATTTTATTAAAGACGGCGGAGTTTTAAGTGGCTGGCGAGTCTCACATACTAAATTTCCTCCCAGACGTCGTGAAGCAAAGACTGAGCATATAGAGTGTACATACGTATATTATACCCATCAGTGTATAAAGTTGAATTGGCTAAAATCATAATACTGATGGAATATGTTTAGAACATAACTATGTTTTTTATTTATTTACATTTATTCCCAAGTAACTTATGACTCAAAGTGTTAGTAACAAACAACTGTTTTAACATTTCTGGAAATACATATATTGATTAAAATGGATCTTCAGAAAGAAGAATTATTATACTTTAGCATAAAGGAAACTTCATTAGAATAAAAATGTTTTAAGTTCTTTCACCCTTAAATACACGACGACACGATTAGCGCAGTGGCTGAGCGATTAGACTGCTGCACTGCGTGTCGCGGGTTCGATTCCCGCATAGAGCAAATATTTGTATGATCTACAAGTAGTTGTTCCGGGTCTGGGCATTTGTGTACGTGAGTTTATATGTTTGTAAATGCACCCACGACACAGGAGAAATTAATAGTGTGGGGCAAAATAGTCTCAATACACATTCTGCACTCATAAAAAATATAATTATATTTATTTGTGTTATTTTTTGTGTTTCTATAATTTTATTTTAATCAATTTTAAATATTTCTAATTCTAATAACCATTTATATAAGACGTTTAAATCAGTAAATGGATTTAACAATAACTTACTTTTAGGATTTTTTCAGAAGTTTGTAGGTAAACTGGTCCAACTAGTTGCAGACTATGTACCGTTAATCAAAGTAGGATGTTTTTATACGAAAAGTGCTGATTATTTATCAACTCTTATCTCGTGATTATGGGAATCTAAAATATTATGCAATAATAGTTCCATCAGATTATCACATAAATCTAATCGGGGAAACTGATTTCCACTTCACCAACAATTTAAAATGGTCGTATAATCAAACCGTAAGTTTAATTCTTTATCAGCTTAGATTAAAAATGTCCAGATTGATACGAGTAGTAGGCCATTGAGAATCGAAGCCAAAAACACGGGGTAAAAATTTACCCCGTCGTTCGATTCCTACGTAAAACATGTGAACATCTCCAAGAAAAACATTTAAATGTGTGCGTGGCGCACATTTATAAAAAAGTGGCTTCACTCAAAACGTTTAGTAAAAAAATACTATAACACGACCAATTTTGGTCGACTTTTTAATAAAATTTATAATGACTTGTAACTATTCTTTTCTATCTGAACATGTCATTGAACTCAATTTAGTTAAGGATATTTTCGATATAATATTATAATAAATATTCGAGCACACGTTCATTTTCTAATAAAAAGTATTTTCATAATAATAGTAGTTTTACTTATAATAAGTTGAAAAAATATCAATACAAGATAATCATTACACTGATGTTGCACAATTGTTATATTTAATTATTTTTTAGTATGCACGTGTAATGAGAACAGCGGATTAAACCTTTTAAAAATCTAAACTGCCTTTATTATCAACAATCAAATATTCTAACAAACTAAAAACAATTGTACTGCGCCAGTACTATACAATGAACACAATAGGACATAGGATTTAAGATAAAACGGTACTAAAACTTCATACGCGGGACCAGGCAATCAACAAACTTTTTTACTACACATTCTGCATTTAGGGTTACTAGCACTAGATGGTATTTCTAAAAGATACTAAGAAAAATCTTTATTTCTACTTTACTCAAAAATCAAACGATGGTTTATAGGATCATGAGGCACAATATTTTTCCTTCTAATTGTGTCAGATATTATTTTATTTTTACCTCAGAAAATAACATGTGGGATCATGTTCGTTCGTTTCTTTGGTAAAAGTAAAAGATTCCAAGCTACAAATGGAGGAGGCGGGCTGCGTGAGGGAGAGGACAGCGTCCTTCCTTCATCCCAGCCGCAGTGGTAGACGCCCACGGCGACGGACGTCGGCAGACGATCTCCGGCCACCGTAAGCGCGGGCATGCGGGCAGCGAGTAATGGGCAACTCGCTGTCCGACCATGGACCATGCCCGGGTCGACGGCGCGTTGTGTTCCACGCGCGCCTCAAAGAGTGTCAGCAAAATGACTCTAGAGGGCCAAAGCCTGCCGGGGTCGCGGGACTTACCCATCACCGTAACCCCGGTACGTAAAGGGCTAGTGAAGGACACCGTGGATTTTAGTCAGTACGAGTCTGACAGACCCTCCCGCTCTGCCCTGGGTGGGAAGACTCCTATGATGATTTTACCACGAAATAAAAGAAAAAAAAGCTACAAATAAATTAAAACTCAATCGCTAAGATTTGATTAACTGCAGATCCAAAATTCACAAAAAAATATGGGCTGGTTTTGGCTTGTCTTTTTTGAGCATTATGGAAAAATATTTTAAAATATCCCGACTTCTATTACCCTACTACCCTACCTCGTACATGCAGTAAAAACTTTTTACATTGCAAAATTCAATGAAAAGTTTTAGAGGATATTGATGCCCCGAATTCATTCAGCAGTGGTTCACGCAAAAAAACATTTGAACCAAACTGTGCTCCATTCTCTGGAAGTAATATCCATTGTGCTAAGCCATAGGCAATATTTTTACAGGCGAATGAAACAATAAAAGACTTCATTGGTTATTTATACAGTCAGTGTCGTAGAAAATGGAAACATTTCACGCCATTGCACACAATTAATTAAATCGTGTGAGTGTTAACCTATGTAAATTATTTGCATTGTTTTTGGCTTAATAAACATAATATCCTGCCATTATACGAATTAATTTGGAGTCTCCGAAGCTTGTCTTCTTCCATAAATCTGTATTCTATAAACTAATTATCTCAGTCATCGCTGGCCCGGGCAACAAAGCAATATATAAGGTAATATCAAAAACCCATTTTACAGGAGAAATAAAAGAAGCTGATTTGTTTATAGTGCAGCGTACCGTGATCCAAAACATGCCTCCAAAATGTCAAATAAAAGCCTCCTCCTTTTTGATGTCGATTAAAAATGATTAATCAGTTTCATGTTTCGTTCTTTAACACGTGTAATACGAAAAATACCCGTAATACTCGATGATATTATTACCTATATCAAGAATGTCGTGTAAATCCTATTTTGTATTTATAATCTTTTGTCTTAATGTGTTTCAATATATTGAAATATTATTCAATACCCGTAATTCTACACGGTTTAATTGATGTTTTTAAGATAAGAAAGTATCAATTCCTTATCAAACTTGATTGTATAGGGATCATGTTATTCTAAGCGTTGTTAAGATAAAAATAAAATGTATTAATCAGACTACCTTTAGTCAAATTTATATGATAGCAAATAAGATAAAAAAAATTAAGAGATAGCTTAGGCATTCTATGTTGCTACTGCTGGAACACAGGCCTTATCTTAACGAGAAATAATGATCTGTAGTGTACCACGCTAGCTCTATGTAGGTTTGAAGTGGATCTATGTAGGTTTGAAGATGAGACGGTGAGAACATTTAAAAAAAAACGTTGTCCCACACTAGGAATTTCTTCCGTGTTGATGGTGCGTTTACAAACATAGAAAAACGTACACAAACATAACACCCAGACCCAAAACAACTACTTGTAGATCATAAAAATATTTGTTCCGTGCCAAGATCGAACCATGTAATGCAGAAAATAAATCATCACTTTACTCATGCTATATATATATATATAGCATGAGTAAAGTGATGATTTCATAAATTACTCGAAGTAAAGCCTACCTACTCGTAGATTCGAAACCATTACATAAACGAAACAAAGATAAATCTCACTCAATTAGCTGCTAATCACAAAATTAAATAACACGCAACGTCAAAATGGCGGTGGTAAACTGTTAAAGGCTATTAGAAGATGCGTTAATAAATACTGGTGTCCAATAAATCTGGGAAAGTAGAGACGTTACGATGTACGTGAGCGCCGCCGGTGGAATTTAAACGGGAATAAGAAGTTAAGGGGGCTTGTAACTACGTTTAAATTAGCACGTCTTTGTATCAAATTCTTAGCTTTAGTTTTAGCCTATTTTTTACAATTTACCTGGTCGCAAATGGCTACTGGTACAAGGTTATTAACTAACTAAATAGGTATTTAATAATAAATTAGGTATTAATTGTCCATGAATTTAGTTTAAGGTGGTTTAAAAAACGTGCCCCACACTAGGTATTTCGCCTATTTTGTGGGTGCCTTTACAATTTGAAGTCACGTACACACGCCAAACCCGGAACAACTACTTGGCTATCATAAAGAAATATTTTTCCGTGCCAGAATCGAACCCGCGAAACGCAGCGCAGCAGTCAATAGCTCGAATACGGCGCATCACCAACAGTTTTTGAAGAGAAAACTTCTTTAGCGGCGTTGAGCACTTTTTCTGTAATGGGTATAAAATCTTAAACTCGCGTCAGGACACGTGACCTGATCGAAAAAGCGTAGGACGGATGGAGCGTAGACAGCTATCCCCTCTCTACGGCGCGGCGAAAATGTATGCCTGGGCCTACTGTTTCGTTTAGGCGGCGCAGGGCGCTTGCGCGAATTTTCGTCTATGTTACAGCGTGCCACGAATCGAGGTCGAGGTCGAGGTCGAAGTCGAGGTCGACCTCGACCGTGTACGATAGCGCAATAAATGAATATTGTATTCTACCACATAAATGATAGTACTTTTATACTGATAAAGCAATTGGTGCAAAATTATTCCCTAACCATTCCAAAATATCAAACATGCTCAACGTTAATAATCAAGTTTTCACTTCTGCCGGCACTCCCGGAGTGCAACCCGTCTTTTTTTGTGTATGGCATCTCGCAGGTCAACCTAGAAGACGTTGTGGGCTACTATCACCAACAGTGGCGCTTTACGGGCTTTACTCGCAGTGATTTATTTATTTATACGCATAATTATAGGTAAGTATATTAGGCAGACAAAGTCGTATTTAGTTGAAGATCTTTATGGATATGTGTCATTAGGTAATAACCAAGTAGCAACCCGGAGTTCGAATTGATTGGTTGAAGGCATTTTGCTCTAACTGCTTACCTAAAAGTATCCATGGAATTTAATGTTATATTTTCTTACTATTATAGATTCCTTTCATCTGGCATCCTACTGAAAAGCTGACCTCAGTTGACCTGAAAACCAAGTCACTCGCAAAGTTCCCCAACAATTTATAAAAGGCAATAATGTAAGAAGTTCCATGCATCATCTAGGTGCACAATGTGCTTCTACGTCTCAAGAAGAGCCCTGAGCGATGTCTACCTCAGCTGTAAAAGTTCACGTTCATAAATCGCTTTAATGCTTTAACTTTGTGTGAAGAAACCGGTGAACATTTGCATTGAAGTTAGTTTTTAACTGAAAAGGACAATGTAATCATCTAATTAGCTAAAATAATCTGCATAACGTGCCACTACTGATGAGGATGCCACTACCGTAATCGATCGTCGATTGATGGTTGATTCGACGACATCGGCGACAGATAAATAAATAAATAATAAATAAATATTCCACAACTATCACACAACGCCATCTAGTCCCAAGCTAAGCAGAGCTTGTGTTATGGGTACTAGACAACTGATAAACATACTTATATATTTCTAAATACATACGTATTATAGATAAATTACACCCAGACACAGAACAAATGATCGTGCTCATCACACAAACTCTTGTCCTGGGTGGGAATCGAACCCACGACCTCCGGCATGGCAGTCAGGGTCACTAACCACTAGACCGATGGATCGATGGTCCAGCGACCACTTTGACATTCGGTACTAATCGGCCTGAAAAAGCCACCAAGCCGTATTATGATGTCTTAAAACCAGGCTGGTTCCAGAGAGTGAACGAGGTGGCGCTAGACGACTTGTATAGCTCTGCCTCTTTGCTTTTTCAGGCCGATTAGTACCGAACGATTAAGAGGTATTCCATATTGGGCACCCGCTGAAATGGCACCCTGAGCTAATGGCGCCTTAACTATTCCACATAGTGACACAGACACAGGCTCCCGTCAACATTTTTCGAAGGTGCCAGGTGCCCAATGTGGAATACCTTTCGATTAATGATGACCGATAACATCAATCTGCAATTGACTAGTGTCTTGTCCCAAGACATAGGCCTTCTAACTATATAATAGGCCGTTCCAGCGATACGATCTGGCGATACGATCTGATCGCATGCGATCTCTGTAACCTATGTATGTCCGGGAATTTGGTGATTGTGAAATGTTGGTTTACAAACGGAATCAGTCAGATAAATAAATCTGTATCGAGATGCTATGGATATGAAATAATTGTAAAGACACGATATAATGGACGATAGCACAAACGTCAGTGGAAACGAAAAACCAGTATAAGCTGATCTCTACTTCTATTGAATCATCATACTACGCCAGGTCCACTCAAAGGTAAACTGCTGCCACTCTCATGGCGGCAACTGTACTCTAACTGAAAATTGCGCAATAATTTGCAATATGCATAATTTTTATAAAAATTATAGTTTGTCGTGAACTCGTGATATGGCTTGTTCAGACAGGTATAGACTTGTCGTCGTGTCATACTTTATCAAAATAATTACGTCATAAGCAATAAGTTATACAGTTGATAAATAAGTATAAAATTTCACTTATCTCATCATTTTAACTACCTACCTATAAAAATAAGACTCATATTTTGGACCATCTTACTACTATTACCTACATCTTAGATGATAATTTTATTGCTATTTTAAATATCTATACAGGGTGTAAGAGACATCGACGCTCAAATGGTTACCATGGGTCCGGGACATGATTCTAGACGCCCCCGTGTTGGAATTATTCGTCGGTTTCTTTCAAATTTTTTGTTGATGTAAACTTGATTGTGGACCCCCCCAGGTCCAAAATCATGTCCTGAACCCATGGTATCCGTTTGTGTGTCGATGTCTCTTACACCCTGCATATAAATAAAATTATTTAAAATCATCATCATCAGCCTATATTATTGTTCCCACCACTGGGACCACAAAACATTACAAACAGTCACTGTTTTCACAAATCAACTCATCATCATCTGCCTAGCCTTTTCCCACCTATATTGGGGTCGGCTTCCAGTCAAACCAGATGCAGCTGGATATCAGTATTTCACATGGAGCGACTGCCTGTCGGACCTCCACAACCCAGTAACTGGGTAATACGAATACCCCATGGTAAGACTGGTTGTCAGACTTTAGGGCTTCCAACTAACAGTAACGACTGTCAAAGATCTATAAATGACAGCCGGGACCAACGGCTTTACGTGCTTTCCGAGGCACGGAGGAAACTCGCTATGACAGATGGTCACCCATCCACAGACCAACCTCGGCAAGCAAATCAAATAGTGAACATTTTATGATGATTACACAGATAGTTAATAACCTAGATTAACACGTAGGATATATTTTATATTGTTACGACAATCCTGTGAGATAATTACAGAACTCATCGCCGTTTCTCTGATTTGTTATGAAAAAATAATTGTATGGGTTGCTATAGTTGACTCCTGTATCATGCTTACAAATTCTATAACAGTAATTGGAGAAGAAATTGATCAATTAGTAATTTTAATGAAAGCGGTTCGACTGAGTTGCGGATACAATGACTGAGTTCGGCGTCTTTAAAATGTTGAATATTTAAATTGTGTTTATAAATGGAATATCTATACTAATTTTATAAAGCTGTACAGTTTGTTTGGTTGAACGAGCTAGTCTCAGTGACTACTGTATCGAATGGAAAAAATATTTTTGTGTTGTATAGCCCATTTATCGAGGAAAGATAATATAGGCTATATCATCATCTGCCTAGCCTTTTCCCAACTATATTGGGGTCGGCTTCCAGTCAAAGCAGATTCAGCTGGATATCAGTATTTTACATGGAGCGACTGCCTATCGGACCTCCACAACCCAGTAACTGGGTAATACGATACCCCATGGTAAGACTTGTTGTCAGACTTTAGAGCTTCTGACTAACAGTAACGACTGTCAAAGATCTACAAATGCCAGCCGCGACCAACGGCTTTACGAGCTTTCCGAGGCACGGAGGAAACTCGCTATGCTATGACAGATGGTCACCCATCCACAGACCAAATATAAGCTATATAACATCACGATATGACCAAAAGGAGCCGAACAATGGGTGAAACCGCTGGGAACTAGTCATAGACAAACACGATTAACATTTTTATTTATGTTCTGAATTCAAAAACAAATATTCTAATTTCCATATCAGGCTGTTTAGCGACATCAACTTTTGCACCTTTTTAGTTATATTATTGGTTTCCTTTAGAACTCTATTGAGAAACGTTGATATAGGTACGTGGGCATTTGCTGTTCCCGCCCCGCTTGAATAAAAACGTACTATTTTGTGTAAAAGTCACTGCACTATAGGTAACGTACCTATAGGTACTTTTTTAGTACTGTGTTGCATAATACCTACATTAAACTGTACAGGAGTCATGGAGATATTTAAGGAAATTAGAAGTTTAGTTACTAGTTTATCAGTTATATGAAATGGGTTAAGAATACGAGCCGTGATTTGACTTTGCACTTGCAGATAAGTTATGTTGCCAAACATTCGTAATAATGTATAATATTATGATAACGATAGATTAATAACGTAAACATTACTATCCAAGCCTTTATCCACTTGTTTGATAAGTATCTGCCTCGTTTTGTGATAGTATTTGATAAAGATGTACAGACGCCAGCACATCAACCTACCTTAATCTGTCAAAAATAATTTTACATGTTCTTTAATGTTCGATTGGTACTTGACAGATTCAGGTAGGTTGACCTGCTGGAGTCTGTACGATGAATTCGTGCCTATTTATTTTTCGAAAAACTAGTATGTTTATTTTCTTTAAAACTCCTATAAAATTATAAATCATTTGTCAAACAGCCAGGCGTGGCGAATGCGAAATGCGAGGCGTTTTTATTTGTAATGTATGGAATTGTTTGAATCCAGTCACATAGAAAAGCGAAAGCGATCCGATAGCGTTAACGAACCGATGCGAAGACGTGGCGAAGGCGTGTTTGCTCTGTTTGACGTCGGTCATAAAAAGCTTAATACAACTGCCACGCCTTGGTTCGCTGCACCCAGTTTGACGTCTCGTAGCGGTGCGTTATCGCTTCGGACTCGGTCCGGTTCGCTATAGCCTGTCTGTTTGACAAAGGCTAAGGTTAAAAAAAGGTTAGCACTTTAAATAGACAATGTATGAAACCCGTCGAATGGCTAGTAGGCTGGCTTTAGCGTTCAAAATATAATGCGAGGAATCGGTACCCCTTTTTAAGTAGCACTATCATCAAAATGATTCCTCCAGCCATGGATGGAGCGGAAGAGACTGTCAGACTCATACTGACTAAAATCCACCGTGTTCTTTCATTGGTCCAGACAGTCCCGCGACCCCAGACAGACCTGCGACCCCAGACAGTACCGCGACACAAGACAGTCCAGTGTATTAGTTTCGAATCGACGGTGCGTCATGTTACACGCGCTTCCCGAGGGAGCTGATAGGCCTTCCACAGGACGAAACGCCTAACATGCTGCGGATGAAACCGCGGGCAAAAGCTAGTCATAAATAAAAATATAACTGGCGAAATTAAGGTGGACCTAATCACCTCGGTAAAATAGACGAGGTGATTTTATATGTAAACGACACCTATTTAGGCAATGGGTTTAATTCAAACCTGTAACCAATGAGTACGGGTATCACAATTGTAACAGTGATAGCCGTGATTGCGCAGCAGAAGTAGCCACGATGACGTCATTAATCTTTGTGTAATGTCCACCGAAATGCGGACACGGTCGTCACGGCACATTTGCCAAAGTGAGGATGAGTTACGGTATGAATTAGCTGTAGAGAACAATGATTTTAATTACCGGGTTGTTCCTGGTAAAACAGATTTTATAGAAAGGTCAACTGTATAGTATTTGCAATTAGCGTGCTTATATGACTAGATTTAGGAACGTGGACAAGGCGAAAGAAGTAGATCGTACCAGGTAGTTTTGCTCCATAAGGTGCTATTGGTTAAAATTTAGTTAGCGATGAGCTTCATTTTTCATGATAAATAAAAACACCGATAACAATAGCTTTTTTATCTTGATAATATTCTCAAATGAGTCCTCGTGTCCGGGGCGGGGACGAGAGGGACTGTCAGACTCGTATTGACTAAAATCGACGATGTTCCTTCAATAGTCCATCACGTTCTAGGGTCACGGTTAACTATAAAGACAGTCCCGCGACCCCGGCAATCCGGCCCTCTCAAGGGAGGCTTGTCAGATTATTGACAGCTCTTAAAGGCGCGCGTCGAACACGACGGACACGCGCCATTTGTCGATCCGGGCATACTACCCAATACACAATAGCTCACTCCAAAAATTTATCCAGATCCTCAATGGACGGCGTCTGCATGCAATTGGAAATCTTAAATCAGCGGCCTTAAAGTTACACAGAAGATCGGGATCAAGATTGAGATACAAATGTATATTGTTAATTTCCCTCACAAGGTCATGACGTCTTTCTTTCGCGACAAGTTTATACCTGTCGTTCCAAGTCGACACGTGTATTCAAATCTGTTCCCGTGCCCATCTGTTGCAAAATATTGTGTAACTTTCATTTCTTGTTGGTACAGTCCAGAACCTAAATTTATTAACACAATGCACGTAGCGCCGGACTTTAACTGTCTTTCAGCCTTAGGCTGTGGTTCCACTGAGGCGGAGCGGGGCAGAGCGGGGGACAAGCTGGGCCGCGATTCACCAATCACATGACTGATGCACATGGCTGACCAGGTACTTGTGGATTTCAAGCGATGTGATTGTTGAATCGCGGCACAGCTCTGCTCCACATTATTAAAACATTTTTATCGATTAACACAAAAAAAAAAAAACTTTAATTTCATATTTTAAAACTGCGGTTTCTATGTTACGCAAGTTTCATTTCGATCATGAGACATTATTTATGCTCTTGATTGTACCTTCTGAAAACGAGGAAATATTAGCTAGTTCGGTTATCATTGTGTACTAAGCTATCATGGCCATTTCATGTTTGAATAGTTAAGAACGTGTACGAACGGCATTGCAGACAAAAAAATCCTTATTTTTCGAAATGACGATAATGTGACAAACAATTTTAATGAAATTTCACATACAAATGAGCATAAAAGAATAAAGAAGTCTATAAAGTTAGTAATTTTAGAAAAAAGTGTTAGCCGTCGTCCTAACTGGTTACGATCGTACGAGCAAACGATGCGGTCGTCGTCTCACGACGAGATGCAACACACTCATTTCTTTATCATTCTTTATCATTCTTAAAACTTGCGAGTCGTTGAGAATAGTAAATTATATATCCGAGTAGGACCACGCCGTACCTCTATATGAAAATTAGACCGATTTTAATCTGCATAGAAATGGATTTCCATTTTATATATATATATATATATATCTTTTTTTAAATACGGCGGTTCGAAAATTATTTTTGAAAACTTAGCTCATAATAGTACGGGGGCCAGGTCAAAATTTCGTCAGTGATTTCCTATCAAGCGATGAATAAACTACAGAGTTGTATCACACAGCTTCGTGTATGACAGCTGCTTTTCCGTTGTTGGGATAGTATAAGTAGTATCCCAAACATGTAGAAAAAAAATATGCATTCAGTTATTTCCTTCCTACTAAAAACTTGTTTACATTGAAGTTTAGCCAATATCACGAAGATAAAAAAAAACAATATGCTGGATTTACCATGGTGGTAAATATGCCAGCTGGTCACTCAAACATTTTCGCTTTTTCGTAAAATCACAGGGAAAATTGCTATTAAATACACACTTGACATGATTATTTTGCTGAAGTGTTTACCACTATGGTACCTATAGACAGCTGACTGTTTTTTGACTGAATGCATTTTTTTTCATGTTTGTAGTTCTACCGCTGCTTATCTCACCAACGAAATGTTCTAACAGCTGATGTCTAGGAGTCTTAGGATACATCCCTCTGACGCAATCTACTAATTATCGCTTGAGAGGAAATTGGTCAAGTAAATCTGTCATTGGCCCCCGGGCTATAATTGTTGGTGGCTTGTCTGTATCATACTCTAGGATGGCTATCTTACATAGTAGGTCGTTGGACGCACGCTGTACGGACAATTCTGGTAGTTCTCTTTGGTAATTACTTTACTAATTCAAGTTAGTAATTATTCTCTTTTCTTAGCCATTACTCGTAGAATGAATAATAGTTTATTTATTTATGTTAATAGAATTTCTGAGAGACGTTTGATCGTTATTCATTTTTGTATTTTTTTTTTTAATTTTAAAATTACTTAATTGCCGTAAGGATATTTCTAGTTTCTGAAACTTTTTTACATGAAATCCTAACTTTCAGCGTTACATAATACTAGTTGCCATATATCGTCGTTGCGACTTTAAGACCTCCTATGTGACACTTTTGTTCAAAACACTTTTTCACTCCAGTCAATTGTACATTTTGAAGCCCTATCGAATGCAAAAACTCTCATGTGGCTATGACGTTTTATTCGTAATTTATTTACCCATTACAAAATCTTCAATGTGCTTGCTCATCATAATTTGGTACTTAAAATGTCTTATGTGTCGCATGTACACATACGAGTTTTTAAGTGTATCATGCTCGTGGACTATAGGCAATTTCTGGAATAAAATATCCTATGTGCATTTACGCGGGTATTTTTTAATATTACTTTTGGTATCTTTAGACCGACAGGATCGAACAAGTGAACGAAAAGACGAGTGAAATAGATAAATCGCATGATTATTCTCTATTTTCAGACACTGGATGGCGCTCATTTAAATAACTAAGGTCTTCAGTGTGTTGCAAGTCGTTAGGTACTTGATCCGATAGTTTGAATCGAAAATTGTAAAAGTTAGTTGGATGTAAAACCGTTATCTACAAGTGAGATTGAGTTAATAGTCAATCAGAAAAATACAGAAGACTCTGAACCAAGTACTTTTTGTGATTTTGAAGCACCCCCAAACGTGGAGCGCTGTTCTAGTGGTTCCCTGATAACACCAGACGATTTAGGTTTGACATCTTCTAGATTCGATCATCAGAATGACGTTACGGAATCTTTATCTGATCAAAGCATCATCATACTATTCCATGCCGCTGAACACCCAAGTATTGTTTTTGAATCATGGCAAGTGCTATCACCAACACCAAAAGTGACAACAGTAATGACGATCCAAATTGGGTTCCAGTAATTCCACGGAGGGGTCGGATTCTTTTAGGGAGCCAGGTTGAGGAACCTTTCGACGATACGGAGGAATCAGATATCAATGAAAATGTCAGGTTGTTATCCGTGCACGATTTACGTAGAAACCGAAACTTATTTATAAGAAGACGGAGGATCTTGCCTTGTTTGGATAGTGATGATAATAATATTAGTGAGGTATCTTTGTCTGAAAATGTTGAAGACAATTTTTCCTCTTCCTCAATACGAAGACCTACCTACCTTGCGTGCACCGTTAAACAGAATAAAAAAGCACGCGTTGCCGGTACAGCGTACCTTGGATATAGAAAGATAGCTGACAAATGGACAGCGTGCGTTGAAAAGCCAAATAGGATTTTAAAGCTCGTTACTTTTGGCACGAAGCAGACGGCAATGTTACTGCTAATGAATTTACATCTTGTTTAATAGACTACTGTCAAAACCTGCCACATTCAAAACAGCGGATTATTATAATTTCTGACGGATGCGTACATCAAAACAGGAACCGAATTTTATCGAGTGCCCTAAGCGATTTGGCACAAAGGCAAACAATTTGTATGGAACAACTTTACCTGGAAAAAGGACATACAATGATGGAGGTGGACAGTGTTCATTCCACTATTGAACAATACATAAAACCACCCATATTTGCTCCCAGTGATTAACTTACCCGGATAAGACAAGCTCGACCTCAAAAACCCTACGATGTCAAATCCATACACTACGATTTCTTCTTAAATTTCGAAGAGATGGAATCGAACTTGAAATCCATACGGCCTGGCAAAAAAAAGGAGATCCTGTCGTAGTCGACATTAGGGGTCTTATCAGTCTTATGTCGATGAGTGGTCCGTACTTCCACAGCGAAGAAATAACCAAAGAAACGGAATAGTATCACCAAATCGAATGTATAGAACTCAACTAAAAATTACTGAGACTAAGTTTAAGCATTTACAGGAACTTAAAATGGTAATAGACCGAGATTATCATCCTTTTTATGACGCGTTGCAATTTAATCCGGGTACTTAATGCCTGAGGAAATTAATGGTACTTTGATTCGTATTTTTGTTTTTAAGTCTTATTTGTAATTCGACTGTTATCATGATTACTCGTATAGTGTAATTCAGAGAAATAAACGTTTATTTTCAAATTTATGTAATCAATGGTGTTTTATTTAAAGGTATTTTAGTTTAAAAGCACTGATGTGTAACTGACAGCGCAACCAAAACCTCTTATGTGTCAAATAAAATATTTTTTATTTTTTTTACTATGTTGTGCTTTTTTTTTTCAACTTAAAATATCATATTAAAAAGCAGGCAGTCATGTGGCTGTCACCTGTATTTTTTGTTGTAGTTGGTTTCCTTATATTTTTTTCAGTGGATGGTTTTTATCGATTTTCTCGTAAAAGTAAATTTTACACATAAGATGTCTTGAAATCGCAACGACGATATATAGATTGCTGGGGTAGTCTTCATACTTCTATTTAGCCATCTCTTTCATAGAAACCTTTTTCGACATAGTTTCTATTTCACGAATGACTAAAATTATTTGGGTCTTAGTTCTCTAACATGTCTTGGAAGCTTGTTGTAAAACGTAAACTTTGGCACTTAAGTAGGTTAATGGATTAATATACGTATTTTGGTGAGCCTGGTCATAGCTTACGCAAAATTATTGTGTGTTTAGAATATAAAGTACATTATCCAAACAAATAGATCATGATTCGTCTGTCCTCTTTCCAACTATGAGGTCGGTTTTTAATTCTATTGGATGCGGTGACGAATCACGAGTGTAGATGTTGTTTGCACATTGCGTTCGCGCTTCGCGCCGTTCCCCGGTCGGTTGTTGGCCCGCAACAGATTGCGGCGCGCGAACGCAAACGCGTGTAACAAGACTGTGAAGCTTTGCGAGTGTGGAGGGACGCAGTTCGCACGCGGCTAGCTGCGTTATTCACGGCGCGAATTCACGGGCGACTTCACACGCGAGTGTGTTCGACCTTTATTTAATACTGTATACTATATTATTGTTTTTATAATTCATCTTATTGGAGGAACTATGTTAAAAACAAACAGAAACTACTTATGTTGAAATCTATCGATAAAGTCGCGCCATCTAACGCATGACCATTTACATTTAATATTTTAATACCCATAGTGCAAACACTCTATCCATTTATGGATCTATGTCCTATAAGCTGGTCCCTTTATTGTTTTAATCAGTCATGTAGCTTTTTAGGCCTATTTTTTATGAAATAAAAGATATTGTTCAGACTCCCGAAATGACGCCAAAAACAGAGGGAGTGTCTATTTTACAATGACCATTGACTCACGTATTTAGTTACTTGGCAATATTGAACTTCTAGTCATTTCTTACGAAATTTATCAAAGTTTAGGGATTATTTTTGTTATACAATATTAACATTCAAAGTCTAATCGATCAATAGATCTGACATCAGCGACATCTAGTAAACGTTTTCTGACATGACGATTTGTCATTTGTCAGTATAATTCACTGAACGTGCTACGAGAGGGCGCTACTTGTTATTTCTGTACATTAAGTTTTTAAATTCTAACAAAATAAGAAATACTGCTCGAAATTCTGACAACCAGTATAACCCTTTTTTAGCCCTTGGTTAGACTGGTTGTCAGACTTTCGAGCTTCTAACAGTAAAAGGTGATACCGCGTATGACCAAACGTATTATAGGACGACATTTAGCTCGAGGAATCGATGATTTAAAGAAGTAAGTAAGTAAGTAAGTAGGTAAGTAAGTATTCTTTATTTGCATAAAATGTGGTATACAAAGGTGTTATATAATATTTTAGGGCAGGACACATTCTGCCATAACAATGGCATGCAAATTTTTAAACAAAGATTATGACCTAAGTAGTTTAAAACACATGTGTAATAATCAAGTTATAAAGAAAAGAAGAAAAACATTACTAAAAGTCATACTAATTCAGACTAAAACTCATACTAATACAGAAACAAAGGCACGTCCTCGTGTCCTGGCAGTGGATGGATACGGGATACGCACTGCCCAGGATCGGGATGGGACGGTATAAAGCATCGTCCTAATTAGCAACGATCGTATGAGCAAATAGTTCGTTTATGGCCGTCGTTTATCTTCTACTATTCTCGCGCGATGACTTGCAAGTATTAATTATGACACACTAAAGATGAGTGTGTTAAAGTTCATCGTGAACGCGTCACGATGAACGCATCGTTTGCTCGTGCGATCGTTGCGATTAAGACAACCGCCTTAGTCATAAACAGTCAGCAGATTTTTTCCTACAACAAGTAGCAACAGCTATTTAACATGCATTAACAATTATACTGCTATGACTGAAAACCTCAATTTGTTTTCTTTTAGTACAAAAGCAACAAAAATGTTCAATTTACCTAGTTTTATTTGACACATTCGTTTTTAACCCCTAACTTTTCTCTACCTATATTGTCATGGATTGCTGCCCTGGGATCTGGAGGCGACTGCCCTCCAGCGCGTCTATGAATGGCGCGTGGAGGCGCAGCGTCGGGGCGAATCCCCGCTGCCTCGACAAGTCGAAGCACGGCGGGAAGACCTCCGGCGTGATCTCAGGGCAGTATGGAGGGAGCGACTGTCGCAACCGAGGTCCGGGCACGCCGCAATCGCGGCGGTAAGACCCCTCTTTGAGGAGTGGCTGGACAGGCGTCACGGCGTCCTGACCTATCGCATGACGCAGGTCCTCACCGGACACGGAAGTTTCTGGAGGTTCCTGTGTCTGATAGAGAGGGAAGAAACGCCTGGGTGTCACCACTGCGAGGATCGTCCGGAGGACACAGTGGAGCATACGGTGCAGGATTGCCCCACTTGGGCAGAGCACCGCCGTGTCCTCACGACGGCGATAGGCGGAGACCTCTCGTGCCCGGCATTGGTCGAGGCCATGCTGCGGGGCGAGACGGAGTGGGAAGCGGTCGCCTCCTTCTGCGAAGCAGTCATGCTCGTGAAGGAAGAGGCGGGCCGCCTGAGGGAGAGGACAGCGTCCTCTCTCCACCCCAGCCGCAGTGGTAGACGCCCACGGCGTCGGACGTCGCAAGAAGATCTCCGGCCACCGTAGGCGCGGGCATGCCGGCAGTGAGTAATGGGCGACTCGCTGTCCGACCATGGACCATGCCCGGGTCGAAGGCGCGTTGTGTTTCACGCGCGCCTCAAAGAGTGTCAGCATAGTGACGGGGCTTGTAGAGGGCCAAAGCCTGCCGGGGTCGCTGGACCAAGGGATTACCGTGACCCCGGTACGTAAAGGGCTATTGAAGGACACCGTGGATTTTAGTCAGTACAAGTCTGACAGTCCCTTCCGCCCTGCCCTGGGTGGGAGGACTCATTTGATGATTTTACCACGATAAAAAAAAACCTATACTGTCATACAACACAGAAATACTTTCAAATACTTACGCGAACAAAAATAAATACAATCATTGTATAGAGATAAAAAAAGTCTCTTCGACTTTTAAAAATTCCCTTACCGAGGAATTGTTTAGAAAGTTTGAAATTTTTCGTAACATTTTTGCCATTAACATTTTTACCCTTTGAAATATAGGAACAGCCGCAGCGACTCTGCGTTGGTTTGGGTCCAACTGAAAGACTCATTCACACTAGCTCAGTTTGTCGATCATATTACTGAGATGCGAGAATTTTTACTATTAAAGCTGAAGATTTTAAACGCGCACATTTCTGACTGGAGCTGCCAGTCAGAATACGAACACCGTGTTTTTTTTTTACGCAGCAAAACATCACATGAGTCCTCCCACCCCGGGGCAGAGCGGGAGGGACTGTCAGACTCGTACTGACTAAAATCCACGGTGTCCTTCAATAGCCCTTTACGTACTGGGGTCACGGTAATTCGGGAGACCCGCGACCCTGGCAGGCTTTGGCCCTCTACATTATGCTGACACTCCTTGAAGCTGGAACACAACGCGTCGTCGACCCAACGAACACCATGCTACGAACCTGCTCATAGCGTGGTGTTCAATTGGTATTTTTTATCTTTATTGAAACACTAGCTATTCCCCGTGGTTTCAACCTCGCTGCTCGGCTCCTATTGATCGCAGCGTGATGTTATATAGCCTTAAGCCTTCCTCGATAAATAGACTATCCAACACAAAATACTTTTTGAATTCGAACCAGTAGTTCCTGAGTTTAGCGCGTTCAAACAAACAAACAAATTCTTCAGCTTTCTAATATTAAGTAGGTACTAGCTTTTGCACGCGACTTCGTTCGCGTGGAATAGTGACTTCCGGCAGATTTTTTTATTATTATTTTTTTGTATTAAAAACTATCCTATGTCCTTTCTCAAGTTCCAAACTATGTCTGAACCAAATTTCACACAAATCTGTTCAGTAGTTTAGGCGTGAAGAAAAGACAGACATACAGAGTTACTTTCGCATTTTTAATATTAGTTTGGATAGATTTTATAATGTAAAGGGGCCAAAAATGTAAAGCAGATTCTTTGTACATAAATGTAATAATTGCATGCGTCTCACACATAAGATTAGTTCATAATAATATTGCAGCAACAGCAGATAGTTTGAGTTTATTCAAATTATTATTCTTTATACTTAGCTTAAGCTAAACCTCACCAGAAATTCTGTAAACTCGAAACAATTTCCAAACTAGTTGCAATGACAGTAGAGATTCCTCTCTCGCGCTGCGGCTGACACTGTTTAGAGAAGAGCTATAGTACGCTATCATTAACACTTAGGTACCACTAAAGTAAACGCCTTGACAACTTACTAACTTAGCTCGTTAGTGGCAGAGTAACTATCTGAATTTTTTGTAAAAATTAGATCACTAAATATCTGAAGAATTTTGTAGTAGACGATCTCCGGCCACCGTAGGCGCGGGCATGCGGGCGACGAGTAATGGGCGACTCGCTGTCCGACCATGGACCATGTCCGGGTCGACGGCGCGTTGTGTTCCACGCGCGTCTCAAGGAGTGTCAGGATATTGACAGGGCCCCCTGCAGAGGGCCAAAGCCTGCCGGGGTCGCGGGTCTCACGAATTACCGTGACCCCGGTACGTAAAGGGTTATTGAAGGACACCGTGGATTTTAGTCAGTACAAGTCTGACAGTCGTTCCCGCTCTGCCCTGGGTGGGAGGGCTCCTGTAATGATTTTATCACAAAAAAAAGCACTTCAGAAGCGCAGTGGTGGTAGAGTGGAAAAGGCAATCGTAAGTTTGGTCTTACGATTTGTTGATCGTGGGTTGGAACCCAGGCAGGGGCATTACTTTGTGTAATTTATTTCATCAACACGGTGAAGGTAATCATGGTAACCGGCGTTTCCTAAAACTAAAAATTGATTGAAGATATGTGACGAAAAAAAACTTTGCCCCACACTAGGAATTTCTCCTGTGTCATGGGTGCGTATTTTCACAAACATAGAAACTCACATACAAACTTCCAGACCCGGAACTACTTCCAGATAATACAAATATTTGTTCCGTGCGGGGATCGAACCCGCTACACGCTGCACAGAAGTCGATCGCTCAGCATCTGTGCGAACGGTGTCACCAAAACTAACATCCCACTCCTCATAGAGAGGAGACCTGTGCCCCAGGAGTGTAAATATTGTAGGCTTATAATGCTATGCTTATACCAACCATATACGACTCAGTTTACTGTCAAATACCGTGCCTGACAGTAAACTTGACGATGTGTGGCTATCAGAGGTAGACTTGTCAAGCAAAGTGACAGCCAGACTTACCGTCCGCCACTTCCAGCAAACTTGACAATAAAATGGATCGTACATGATTGATATTATGCTGTCCTGAAACTGAAGCTACGATCCAATTAATAGGCGCAGCCCATGATCAAATGTGGGTACTGTAAATGCCTGTAGCCACGTCCCATGATTTCGCCAAGATCTAAACAGTGTGTTTCAACCTTCGTGAAAGCACGGTTGATGTGTGCTAATAATAAAAATATAACACTTTCATCGACCGGTAATTGAACCAACGACTCATTGCTTAACGGTCGCGCTTGCAACCACTAGGTTTACGTATACAAATTATATTCCGACAATCGAAATCACAGACTTATTTATATCTACAACTACCAGGATAAAATGAGTCTAGAAGATGTTTACGAACACACATCGAAGTCACGTTCTCGAATAATGTGACACGTAACACGTACTAACGTAACTGGTTTTGGGGAAGGCTCTGTTCCTAATAGTATGAGTTGATAGGTTGTTAGACTATCGCCTACAGCCTTCTTCTTTGTACACAGATATATTTTGTCACTTCAAATGATATTTTAAGAAAGAAGTCTTTAAGTTCGTACGTCTACCACCCACTTACCCACTATTACAGTTTGTAAGACATTATAGAATTAACCCAGCTTTTATAGCTTTGTTTTTTATACATATAGATTCTTCCTTACTCTTTGTTTGTGAATGGGAGAATATTGTAAGTCGTGTGTATATATATATATATTTCTTCTTTTGTAGCACTATTTTTAGTAAGGACTTCCCACTTGTTACCAGGCCTACGTTTTTTTCACATATCTAAGCATTCAAAAATTGTAACAATCTGTTTGTAAAACATAACATACACACATCAAAAGTGTCTAGGGATCAACATATATTTTTGCAATAACTTTTCTCCTGATTGATATTAAATAAAATTTTTTTTAAGGATTCATCAAATAAAGTGTTTTCGTTTGTCACAGTAACGATAAACCAAGTCACCTTTGCATTAATAAAGAAATTTGCCATTTTCCTAATAAAGGGATTTTTGACATTTGAACCACTAACACAAAAGTTCGAAAAAAGACTGAAATAACAGTTTTCTTTAAAATTTTATTGGGTAACTTAAACAATTAATAATCCGTGTTTCTACCGCGAACACATACTTTGGCATACTCAAAATGAGTTCATCCAAATCACGCTGTGGAATGGCCGCCCATGTTCGTTGCAACAACAAAAAAAGGTCTTCTTGCAACTGGATACCCTCCATATTCGGCAGAGCTCTTCTCTGTAGCATATCCCATGCATGCTCAATCGGATTCAAGTCTGGCGACTGAGCAGGCCAGGGCAGGACATTGATGTTAGCTGCGGCGAGAGTCTGTCTTACAACTCTTGCGGTGTGCGGTCGTGCATTATCATGCATTAACTGAAATAAGGGACCGATTTGCACTTGTAGAGGAACGATGACGTCTGATACAATCGTCTCAGCATAAATTTGAGCGTTGAGGTTGCCTCTGATCCAAATCAACTCAGTTCTTCCGCCGATCCAAATACCCGCCCATACCATGATGGTTCCACCACTATAAGGATGGACTTCCTGGCAGGATTTTAATCGCTGTTGGCGTCCAGGGCTTCTCCAGTGTCGTATACGTCTTGTATCCGGTCTCATACCAAAACGAGACTCATCAGAAAAGCACACGAAACGCCATTGTTCTTCTGCCCAATTTCTGTGTTCAAGAGCCCATTGATATCGAATCCTACGATTGTGCATTGCTATAGGTGGTACCCGTAGCGGTCTTCGGGAATGAAGGTTCACTTCATGCAAGCGGTTTCTGACTGTTTGGTCGCTAATTAAGTTCCCTGAAGAGTGATGAAGCCTCACGGCTAACATCATGGCGGTTATTGTTGGAGCTCTTCGAGTTAAGATTTGAATGTATCGGTCTTGTCTCCGTGTGGTGCAGCGATACCGTCCTCCATGGCGCTCAGCCACGGTACCAGTGCTTCGGTAACGTGTCCAAAGTCACTGATAATACTCTGACTTGTATTCAGAGCTAAAGCCACAGTACGTTGCCGGGAACCAGCTTCTATCATTCCCACGGCTCTGAGCATTTCTTCCCTGCTTAAATGACGTCGCCGCTCCATAATAACGTTGGTTTTAATCAGTAGTAGGGAAACAGTAGCACTAACAATGTCTTCAATGCGTTGTATGTTTTTATAGGGAAAATATTGACAGCTGATTTTCATCTTTTACTCGAATTTGATTCACAGTTCCTGATTCAAATTATGAAATGCACCAAAAAGGATCCATATAAATTTATAAAATCATAAATTTATTACAAAGCCACATCTCAATCTCAAGAAATCCGCATAAAAATGCTTGATCCCTAGACACTTTTGATGTTTGTATTTTAAAAGAGTAACCATGGAGTTTCTTGCCGGTTCTTCTCCATGGAATCGACCAACCCGAACCAAGCACCTGCTGTCGACGTTTTATAAGTGCCCCTCGTGGGCCTATGTGAAATAAAAAAAATTGATTTTGATTTAAACATGTAGCTAAGTTTCTGTACATATTATGTCATTCACCTCGACATATACCAACTCGCACAGGGCTCGCGTGGTTGATTCTGGCCCACTCCCTCACACAGAGGGGAGGCCTGTGCCTCGGAAGTGGGCTGATGATGATGATGATGATAATAATTCACCTCTATTACAGAAGAGGCCTGAAGGTGCTTCAAAACAGTAAGAACATTTTAGGCTAATGATAATAATAATGGTTTTGTAATTCATGAAGATACTGCAATCACTCCATTTGTTGCTACACGAGATTATTAAGTTATGACACTTGAATTTGGGTAATTAATATCTAATCTCATCTATACATCTAATTAATAGTAGGAAAGTCAAAACTGTACATTGAATATTTTTTTAAAGAATACTCGATATCGAAGCCAAAAATATATTTGTTTTAGAATTTTTGTCTGTCTGTTTCTCTGTTTGTCTGTTTCTCTGTATGTAAGTATGTCCGGGACAAACTCAAAAAGTACTGCATGCATTTACTTCAAATTTGGTACGAATATTATTAAGAAGTCGGATCAACATATAGGATACATATTATCACGCTATCACCTACGGGGAACGAGCAGTGAACCTTTATTTTTTCAACGCATTGCTATATAGCTAGTGTTTGATAAACAAACAGATAAGATTAGACTTGGCATGCCACCAGCCAAGAAATTATTGTGATAATAAAAAGAAACCACGCGTGTGAGTGACGCAAAATATACAATTTAGATTACTTATCGAACAATCAGTAGGTACATAATGAATCCCAGTTCCTTTAGTTGCTGGGGGACCGTTCAAGTATTACGTAAGCACTATGGGGGGCGGGGGGGTATTTGCTTTGCTTATTTTGGATGACATGGGGGTGTAGGGGAGTCTAGATGATAATTACGTCATCGGTAGTTATTTACTTTTTACACGAATAGCAACACTCACATTGTCTTTTCTTGAAAACGAAACGCATTTTCGGGGATTGCATACGTTTAGGCAAAAACAATACATTAATTGAAAAATGTTTACGTAAGCATGGGGGATGGGATAAGAGCATTGCTTACTTTTGCTGACAAGGGGGACGGGGGGGGATAAATAATTGTAATAAATCTGCATACGTAATACTTGAACGCCCTCTTTCTGTCGAACCGGATGCAGCTGATTATCAGAATTTTACATGGTGCGACTATCTGTCTGATCTTCTCAACCCAATAACTGGGTAATACGAACACCCGTGGTAAGACTGGCGGTCGGGCTTTCTAGCTTCTGACTAACATTGTCTGTCAAAGATCTACAAATAACAGCCGAGACCAACGGCTTTATGTGCTTTCCGAGGCACGGAAGAGACTCGCCATGATAGATGGTCACCCATCCACAGACCATCGTTGGCAAGTGCGGCTTAACCTGGAAGAACGGCCTGTGCGTTTGTAATTATTAGGACATCACGAGCCCTCCTTAAAAAAGTACGTTACGTAAATCATAATGCTATTTTTGCTGTCGCTCAATCGGATAAGACGTTTCCAGGAATCCAATTTCTTGTTTTTATTTTCTACCTTTATCTCATTTTCTCTCACCAACAGTTTAATTAAAAGTACCTGTATACGAATATGATGAATGTTTGCCAAGGGACGAGCGAAAGTGAATTAGACTAAAATAAACTAAACAAAACCCCGGGAGATGATGTCAGTTTATAAGTAATTACGAGGGTTCCGTACAGAAACGATAAAAATATTATCATAGTTATTCTTCACAATCATTATTTTTCCTACGTAACCTTTTCCTTAGTATTTTTCGATCGGGGTCGCGGGACTGTACGAATTACCGTAACCCCGGAACGTAAAGTGCTATTGAAGGGCACTGTGGACTTTAGTCAGTACGAGTCTGACAGTCCCTCCCGCTCTGCCCTGGGTGGGAGGACTCATTTGATGATTATACCACGTAAAAAAATAATATTTTTCGATCGAATTCTTTTAGCTGGTTTCATCTGCTTACCAGTATTTAACATGGAATGATTGCGTATATTTTTGTTTATTTGCCCAGCAGTTGGATGATGCAGTCTAGTAGGATCGGTTTCCTTACTTTGTTGCTTACGCAAAAGTGCACCAATCTTGTCTTCACATACTCGTATAACTTGACTCGTCCTCTCGTAGTAGATCTTACGATAACACTGCGATATCGCTGAAGGTTTTTGTTGTTATGGTATTGAGCCTACACCACATCTTTTATTAATTTATGTAGCACATAGCTGACGTCGGTGCAGAAAAATATCCTCACCTGGAACGAAAAAAACTGAACCGCTCTGAGGATCCACGATGAGGCTTAATTAACTCTGACACCAAAGTAAACAAGTAAACTAGATCTTTGACGGTAGTTCGATGGAAAAAAAGTTCCTCGTTCGAACATTAGGTCGATTTTTTAGTTATTCTTATAACAAACAGAAATCTTGTGATAAGACTACATCACACGAAAAAAGAAAGAAGTACAAAGCCGATAGTCGATAACTTTCGCACACATTGCCGCCAAAAAACCCGATGACATCATTGTGAAACATCGTTGGTCTCCAGTAGATACATATAATTTAAAAATATCTATTTCTTAAGAAGTGTCACTTCATATCATTTAGTTCCCACAACTGGGACACAGGCCTCCTGTCTGAGAGAAGGAGTGGACTGTAATCAAGCGGGTCTAGTTCGGGTTAGTGACAAAGTGAAGCGACCCTTTGTTTTTGTGGTAAAGTCATCAAATGAGTTCTCCCACCCCAGGGCAGGAGGGACTGTCAGACTTGTACACTGACTAAAATCCACGGTGTCCTTCAATAGCCCTTTACGTACCGGAGTCACGGTAATTCGTTAGTCCCGCGACCCCGGCAGGCTGTGGCCCTCTACAGGCTCTGTCACTATGCTGACACTCATTGAGGCGCGCGTGGAACACAACGCGCCGTCGACCCGGGCATGGTCCATGGTCGGATAGCGAGTCACCCAAAGTGAAGCGACACTTAAAAAATAAATAAACTTCATGGTCCTAAGTATCTGTTCCTTACATCACAAGGATCTCTACAAGCAATTTCTTCAGCAAAAAATATTCGAATAGACTTGGGGCACTTCGTAAACATCATTCTGGATGATTGATAGGCGGCGCACACGCGAGAAACTGCTTTATATTCTATTTGTCTTAGAAACTTTGGTAACTATTCTCGGTTAATAGGAAAAAGGAGGTCTGAAAGTGGTTAAGGCAAAGATCTATAAACGTTACTTACTTTTTTATATTACTGCCCTTTACTTTCTTGCAATTGGAGTTTGCTCGTTGCTTCTAACATTTTCAGAAATGCATTTTCGAAAATGAGATGAATGTGTGTAAAGAATCATTAAATTTACGAAAAATAACGACTTAAAATTTGTATGAAAGGATGTACGAGTATTTACGGTATACGCAGCAATTTTATCAAAATTACTTTTACCTTAAAATAAAATAGAGTTAAGAATGCTGAAACTCAGGCAGGAGTCAGGTTTGACAGTCAGGACAGACAGACAAACAGACAGCGGAATCTTAGTAGCCGGGTCCCGTTTTACCCTTAAGGTAGGCACGGAACACTTAACATCACAGTTCCAGAATAACCACGAACCAGAATAATTACTAAAAGACTATTAAACTATACATCAAGACAACTCTGAATATTCTTATTTCTCTTAAATAAAATCGTTTTAACTGACAGTTTGATAAATCTCGTAGACTCGTTTTTTTTTTCATTTATACATTCATCATTTCATTTATACACATTTACGAGTAGTTAGCGATTAAAACGAAATTAATAATCCTGTCACTCTATCGTCTCACAGAACTGCAAACATTCCAATAATAATATTATAGTCATCCATTCATCAGCAAACGAGTCCAATCCAGTATTGTTCTCCACGAGCGGGTTGAGCATCGTCAGCATACGCGGTATATGGGAAGCGGATCGGGCCACAGTGTGACAAAATGGGCCATCAACCTGGACACCTAACATTCGTCGATTCGACGTGTTCGTGACGAGAAAAGGTATTTCTTTTCAGCCCTTGCGGTCATTGTAGCACCGTTGCTTGCAGAAGGCATTAGCATCCGGCGAGTAAATACAATATTTTATAAGCCACAATTCAACAATGACCTACAACCAGCGCAGCACAGTGAACAAACACAATAATTGTTTCATTTTGCAAAATAATAGTTAGTCTAAGTATTATGTGCCACAAACATAGCGAAAAGTTGAATTATTACTTCAAATTAAAATAATCTTAAAAATGTTCGTCGCATCGACGAATGGTTCGAGTCTATAGGGGGCAAGCGGACGTTAGGTTTCTAGGGTTAAACAAATTCTATTGGGAACTCAGGTCATTCACAAACAACCAAATGGCCATACAATCTTCTTACACATACAAAACAAAGCTAATTTCAGAGGCCGCGGCTGAAATTTACAGAAACAGGAGCCATGTCGTCTTGTTCGTGAGATTGCGTCTGCTACGTCCAACTTTAAGCATTGTGCTACTGCGTAGTGAACAGGCAAAGCTATCAAAGTTTATAACTGTCTAATACAATGCTATATGCAAACGCAGCGGAACTTTGTCACGAGATATATTACGTTTGAATCATGTGCGGGAATCATAATGGAGTGCTTCGACAGAACAAACTTACAGTAAAATGGTGCTTTTTAGTTTTGACAGATTTCAACTGACTTTTCTCTTTACTGTAATACTCGTATAGTTCATTTTAGTCAATTTTAGAAAAATATATATTATGAAGTTGTGATTTACAAAGCAAACAACGAACATTTTTAGGTTCTAGGATATATCGATTTTTAATAAATAGATAAAAGAGGTACACTTAGAGGTAAAATCTTTATCATCCCTACTTTGATTTGATATTTCCTTTTTGCTGAAATTAATAAAAAAAAAACATCGCTGATTAAGGCATTGAACCAATTTGGTAAGTCCAAATTTGTTATCTGTGGAAATTTTATTTCCGTACAAGTGCGACAAAGAAAATAAAAAAGCACGAGTGTGAAATACACTGCATATTAAACCTTATCATATCTAATTATGTGAAATGAGGATATATGGCAAATCTATAATAACAAAATCTAGCTGTGGCGAATAAACTTTTTGTACAACAACCCTTAAATACACACTGTGCAAAGTCATGGCACTTACTGCATATAGAATTAAATATGTTTAATGTCTGTTTCAAACCTTATCACAATAAACTAGTAATACGTAGATTTTTTGCAAAAAGCAATAAACGAGAGCATTCTGCATAACCTCCATATTGCTCGCCTACGTGCCGCGCAGACTCGCAGGCGCTTCTCCATTTAACTTATCTTGTTCTGTGGCACGTACTTTATCTACATAAATATACGCCAGTCTTTCCGAAAGATTACTCCATATTATTCTTCATCTTTTCAAAATGAAAACGCTGAAAAGTCGGTCAATTTGTCACTAACGTTGGACGAGCATGCACGGATTCCACAAGTTGACAAAGAATTATGATTTTTCATTTATAAATATATTCATATTCTTCTGGTCTATACTTAGTTTTTTTTTACGTGGTAAAATCATCTGACTGTCAGACTTGTACTGAATAAAATACACGGTGTCCTTCAATAGCCCTTTATATCCCAGGGCCACAGTTGTCTGATAGTCCCGCAACCCCGACAGTCTTTGGCCCTCTAAGGGGGGCCCCGTCATAGTGGTAGTAGTAGTAGTTTTGACTGAAATATGAAAATCTTGATACGATATACAGACCAACGCGATGCTGAGAGTAGTATTTGGGTGTTATCTCTGATTTAATTATTAACTAGGTACGTCTTCCATGAGACAGCACCGTCAACGCGTCAGTCTATTATGTCGTTCAAAGTCCGTGTGGCATTCAAATAACTGGCTCAGTGTGACGTCAGCGCTGTCAATGGTGCAGTAATAACAAGTGAATTAACACTGCGACCGAGTGGTGTCCAAGGACTAGGAGATGATGATGATTGTATCGCTGCGAGATGTGCTGATCGGCCTGGGCTGAATGAAGCTAGCACAGAAACGTGGAAATCAAAACAGGGGCACATTGCTTATGAGGATGAGGTATGAACAGGAAAACGAAACATTTTAGTGTTCCGTACGTCCGAATAAAAAAATTGAACTCTGATAGATCATTTTGTTTCACCATCACTATCTACTTCTTTATTCAATATTAATTCAAGCACAGTATTAAATATCTTAAAATTCTACGTGCTATTATTGTAAAAACAACATTACCCCACGTGAATATCTACAATGATTATAATAATCGAACAACAATCAGTATTTTTGAGGAAAATCACTTTTTGATGCAATGACGGCAAATGATTGCGTATATGTTACGGTAAATGTGATTACTATGGTTATTATTAATAATAACCAGTAATTATTAATACTTACTTCATGATTTGGTAAATGTGATGAAAACTGAAATTCATCACTATTACCGGTTTTTATTAATAACTAGCTTCTGCCCGCGACTTCGTACGCGAATCCTGTTGCTTATGCCAGCGACAATGGTGTCGTCAAAATCGAAGATCTGAAACGTCTGATGTCGAATTTCAAGAGCCCAGGGATGGGAAAACAACAGGATGCACGAGACGATTTGAGACTTTCCAGATCTTTCATTTTTGTAAGTCACCAGGAAATGCCCATCAGACTAAAAATTGTTTTTTAATCATTCATTCAATTAAATTAAATCATTCCTAATGTGTTATGGTGTAGCTGAGCGCTTGGAATTCTACAACAGGTGTTCTAGATCTTCAATTTTATATGTCAACAGAGAGTGCTTACTAGCCTGAACAACTCTTGCTAAGACGTCATTCCAATATGTTATAGTGTAGCTGGGCTCTTGTAGTTCCACATCAGGTGTTCCAGATCTTCAAATTTATTCTCTTAGCAGAAAATGTTCATCACGTGGAACAATTTTTGTTATGATACCATTTTTGTATCTCTTATAGTTTAGCTGGTCTGTTGCGGTTCTGAATCAGGTGTTCAAGCTTCCAAGATAAATTATAAACAATATCTGTTGGTCAAGGATAGATAGACGGAGCCCCGCTTCGCGTGGCCACCATTTCTGCGTACAAGGTTTAAAGTAACCTGACACGAACTGGACGGCGGGTTCTTCTAGACCCCGCCATCCCTTTCGAACCTAACCTGTCCGTGTCGGGGTGCCCCAAGTCCCGAGCTCGCTTCGGTCGCTCCTATCTTCTAAGTCAAATAACTGACTTCCACCTATCAAGTTAGTTCGATGGAGCCCCGCTATTTATTACATTTACCAAAAGTAAGGAGTAATTATTAATATAAACCGGTAAAAGTAAATAATTCATAACTTTTACCTTCAACATAATTGTGGTAATTATTAATAACTGTTAGTAATTAATAATAATTATCCATTAATCACACATACCGTAACATGAATACTCCTAGCAACAAGATAAGTAGGCATTGTACCATTAATAGCAGGATTATTGATCTTGGTCAGTCAGTTACTGTGTGAGTCGTGTAGTGGTACTGTCGTGTTTTCGTTGTTGTTACGAAATCAAACAAAAATGTAAGTGTTTTCTGACCACGAGAACATACTTTTCCGTAGTAACAGTACATGTATGATACAACTTAATTTATCACCATTTTTCTTTCGTAATACTACGATAAAAATTTATGAAACTTTCTGGTGTACAACAGGCAAAACTAAATTGCACGTGGTACACCTAGGTAAACTAGGCGGGTGGAGCACGAGTAACAAACGGTTTTTTGGTATATTATTTAAATACAAGACACTGGGCGTCATTTTAATTTTTAGCTTAAACTAATTATTGTTCGATAAATGGGTACCTACATTATATTAATTGTACCTATTTATCGAACAATAATTATCATAAAAATGATCGCCGTAATGGTATGTAAGCGCACAAAACTGAACAGCGGAACAGCGTCATCAAATTGGATAATGTATTATGTCTGTGTCTATTACTTTTTATAAAGGCCCCGCAATTTTTAATAGGTCTAATGTTTAACAGATACAGTTTTTTTACAGCTTTTGTTACATGCATATAGATAGACTATGTGGTGTGGTAAAAGTAAAAAGAAGAAGCTATCTGTGTTGGTCAGTCCTGGTTCTGAATATACCTGTTCCATACCACCAACCAAGATAGATAGACAATAACAGTATTGCCAGAACAAGTTTTGTTTAATTATGGAACCCGCGCAAAGCCGTGGCCGAACTCTTGAGTTAAAATAACTGAAAATCTGTAAACAGATACCTTTTTTTATCGTGGTAAAATCATCAAATGAGCTCTGGGTGGGAGGACCCAGAGCAGGGCAGGAGGGACTGTCAGACTTGACTGACGGTGTCCTTCAGTACCTTTTGTTATGAAGTCAACTTTTGAAGCATTATGTGAATAAATTAGAGTTTAAAAAAACTAAAAAAACACGCTTTAATAGCAATCGAACTAAAAAGTAGAAAATAATTTTAAAGTATAAGAGAGTTTATGTAACTGCAATATAAAATCCAACAATCAATTATCATAATTAACTTAGAATAAGATAAATATAAATATTAAGAAATTAACAAAAATTCAAATAAAGTGAAAAAGCGTGGGGTGCTTGATATCGAATGTGATGATCATTTTATTAGTTACTGTTTGCAATGTCAGAATTATTATAAAAATATCATTGAGCACCCCACGCTTTTTCACTTTATTTGAATTTTGTTAATTTCTTAATATTTATATTTATCTTATTCTAAGTTAATTATGATAATTGATTGTTGGATTTTATATTGCAGTTACATAAACTCTCTTATACTTTAAAATTATTTTCTACTTTTTAGTTCGATTGCTATTTAAGCGTGTTTTTTTAGTTTTTTTAAACTATAATTTATTTTCTGGATTTTTAGTCTCAAGACGACAATAAAAGAAATAAAAAAAGTAAAATACGCAAGCGCGGACGCGCGCGCACTATTTCGGTAGCAGTGACTAATTATAAAATTCGAGGATTGAGAACGGATGATCGCGCAGCAATCGTCAGCAGCGACCAATAAAGAAATTTGTCTTTTGAAAGTGGGAGAAGCCAGAGAGAGGAACAGGCCGTATGCAGCAGAGAGCCAATCGGCAGCAAAAGACAGAGAATGACATTTTCATCGGCGATATCATGCTCACTAATCTAAATATATTTTTTACTATCACTCCGCCCGCGACTTCGTCAGCGCGTGTTTCTAACATCGAACCCGAAATATTATTGAAGACAAACTGATTTTACAATGTTCTCCCGCTAGGGGTTGATTTTTGAAATATAGATAACTAGCGACCGGCCCCGGCTTCGCACGGGTGGACATTTATTTTTTAAGCTCTCTGAAAAAAAATTTTTCCGTGATAAAAAAATTTTTCCGGGATAAAATATAGCCTATACGGATTCGGAAGAATCCCTCTAAGTAATGGTAAAAGAAATTTTGAAATCGGTCCAGTAGTTTTTGAGCCTATTCAATACAAACATACAAAAATACAAAGGTTTCCTCTTTATAATATTAGTATAGATTACGCATCCTTTATTCGATTGAGAAACTATTTATGCCAAGT
Organism: Agrotis puta; assembly: GCA_943136025.2. Classification (NCBI taxonomy): domain Eukaryota; kingdom Metazoa; phylum Arthropoda; class Insecta; order Lepidoptera; family Noctuidae; genus Agrotis; species Agrotis puta. The sequence goes on from OW964168.2 coordinate 7,700,637, forward strand.
TTTGGGTTTGTCGAAGCAAGCAGCTTTCCCTTAAAACTTAATCACCCTTTTTCACCAACCTAGAGGGTGATTTTCGAAAACCCCAAAAACACGTGTTGGATTATTTTTTTATCTAATTTTTATATACTGAGTTTAAAATTTATCGGTTAGCGCGTTATGATTTTCCCACACAAACTTTAACATAATCTAGATTATCAAAGGAGGGTAGTTTTAAAAAACGAATAATTCCCATCTTTTTTATTTACTTTACTCATATTCGTACCAAGTTTCAAGTTTATAAACCTAATGGATAAGATTTTACATACAATTTTTTTACCCCTTTTCACCCCCTTTATAGGTAGATTTTCGCAAAATCCCTTCTTAGTGATCACCACAGAAATCTTAATAATAAGGCAAGTGATCACCTACATAATGAATCGCACCTACTGTCCAAAATTCAGGTTCTACGTTTAGCGACTTTAGATCCTTCCCTTTAAACTTGAATACCCCTTTTCACTAACTTGAGGGGTGATTTTCGAAAAACCCAAAAACACGTGCTTAATTATTTTTGATCTAATTTATATATACTGAGTTTTAAATTCATCCGTTAGCGCTTTATGATTTTCCCATACAAACTTTAACATCGTCTAGGTTACCAATGGAGGGTAGTTTTAAAAAACTATTAATGCCCATCTTTTTTTTATTTACTTATACTCATATTCGTACTAAGTTTCAAGTGTATAAACCTAAGGAATAAGATTTTTCATACAAACAGTTTCACCCCTTTTCACCCCCTTAGAGGAGGATTTTAATATAAAATTTATGAGATTATTGTATTGTCATCGGCCCTTGACCCCTGTGCAAGTTTTCAAGTTAATCAGACTGCTGGAAGTGGGTGAAAATGAAGTTAAAAGATTCCGTTACATACATACATACATACATACAGGTCAAGCTAATAAAAGCGTGTTAAAAAGAACGAATTTGGGCCCCTTCAACCCAAGATGGCGGCTAACACAGACACTCCTCGAGTTTGAAAAAGAAAAATTTTAGTGAGAAGCATATACTTAAGCAAAACAAATGTAAAAAAAAACTACAACACCTAATGCAAAGCAAAGCCCCTTGTTGTCCCCATTGACTAGTCTAAAATATGTATCCATTATTTTTTCGAATCTCTTCATGATGGACTAATTAAATTTGCAATTTATTGATGCTGCCTTTTGTTTTCAGATGGTTCTTAAGCTGTATGCAGTGGACGGAAGCCCGGCTGCTCGAGCCGTAATGATGATTTGTGAAATATTCCAAATACCTTACGAAAAGGTAGAACTCGATATGCTTGGGGGTGAAAATTTGAAACCAGAATTTTTGAAAGTAAGCAAACAAATTCACGTGAAAAAGCCAAGGAGGCACCTGTTACATTTATTGATTAAACTTAAAACCACTGGAACTGTTGGCACTGTTGCAAGCACCATGATCACTGATAAACTCATGTTAGTGTTAGTGACCATATCTGTTTAAACACTTCGTACCCCCAGTGGAAAAAAGGCATAAGACGAAAATGGTGATTTTTCAGTATGGCGAAAAAATTGAATTTATGGGCATATTTACTTTATTTTCAAACGAAGAACAATTATTCTTGTATCAAAAAAAGGAGAAAAAAAAGTTGCACTGCGTGTTGTATTTAAGTTAGTACTAATGTTTATAGTTTATTAGGAATTGTAAAAAAAAAATATTATGCTATTTTTCAAAATGTAATGAAATACAGGATTCTGAGTATCAAAATGTATGCCAGACTTTGCCAGAAAAGAAAAAATATTTCAAAAAGTATGTTGTATTAAAGCAGTAATGAACTTGTAAATACAAACATTTATGCTAGTATAAGTAAGATTACTACATTATTTCCTTTATTACAATTATGTTTGAAATGTATTAGCAATACTTACCCCATTTTTCAATTTAGGGGCTTGCTAAGGTAACTTAAATAAACAAAGATAATTACTTATTCCATTATTATGTTAAAGAAAAGTTAGCTGCATATTAACACATATTACTTAGAGTTAATATTTATGACTAAAGGGAAAAAAAGGAAATGCATTTTTTGTGTTCATTATTTTTTTATTTCAGGCAAATTATAATTATAGTTTTGGCTACAATTAAAGTTCGTACTATCAACAATAAAATTTGACAGTAATAATTCAGCAATGTGGAGTTTCGGTGAAGATTACTACCACTAATGACTTTTTTTTAAAATGATTAACTAATCAGTAGATCATTTGTTAAGATTTGTAACAATTAACGAAATAACTTCTTTCTTGGCTCCGTACAACAAAATATTATGTTCTCTCAATAAAAATCTAAGATAACAAGCAAAAATTATTAACAAATCAAGGTACTTTACACATTGCCAGTACCTTTTGTTTTAAAATAATCAACAAATAAAAATACAAAAAAAACCTTCTTTAAGCAATAAATCAAAAAATTCTTGTTCCCTTCTACGTTATCTTCGTTCTACGAATTCCTTCATTACCAAACATTCTAGGCTATAGAATGTTTGGTAATGAAGGGATATAAATGTAACAAAATATTATTATTTTCTCAATACAAATCTATGGTAACATGACATGCATAATTTGTTAACAAAATAAGACCTTTGATACTTTCACAGTACCTTTTGTTTTAAAATTATTAATAATCAATATGTTTATACGTATGAATATAAAAATTCAACAAAATTCAAATTAAAATAATAATGAGATCAAAAATACGGGAACTAGTAAAGTTATTCTTCTTCAGATGAATCAAATACCTCCAAATTTGGAGATTCAGTCGCTGGTAACAAATTTCTATAGAATGTTTGGTAATGTAGAGGTATAGCATTTGTATTACACAGGCTAATTAAGTCTTTGAACAACGCGTCAGAAATAGGTAACAATTGAGCATATGCAAGTGGAAGTTCATTAACATCTACAGCATTGGCATTATTTGATTTGCGTGTGCGCGTCGTCGTCGTACGATTTGTAGTGTCTAGTACCAAATATTCACTTTCGAAATCATATTTAAATAATAATTTATTTGGTGCATCGGGACTTGTTTTGATTTCTTTAATTTTTGAGAAAAATACTTTATGCCCGTTTGTGTCTTGTGACCAATTCTTGCTTGTCGTGACTTGACTTTTTAGGTTGTAAAAGTCATTTTGATTCATTTCTTTAATTACAAACTTATTTTGTACTTTTGAATTCATGATTACTTCGTACAGTTGGTCAGGCGAGTACAATGTCTTATTTTTCATATTTTTCTCGATGCAGGCATGCATTGAGTCGCCTTCGTTCTGAGTGTGGCCAGTTTGTAAAAACCTGTGTGTAACTTCTACGTTCAATACACGTGATACATAAATATACATCGCGAATATGAACCGATTTCTGTTCTGGCCCGAACAATTATCTGAATACAGTGAAATTGACTTTATACCCCTGTTAACTTCAGATTTAATGAAGTGTAATAAGCAACTAGCGATTTCATTCGCACCCCTTTTTGCAATTTGTGCATGCCATAGATAACAAAACCCTTGACGGGATATTAAATTGTACACAGTGAAATTGTATGCGGGGTATTTCCTTTTATAATGGAAAATATTCACATTAGATTGCGGTAAACTAAGAACCTTTTCCAAGTCAAAAACAGCTACAGTTTTCACATTAGGATCTGCTGATTCTTTTTCACTATCCTTCATATTTCGTATGATGTTTTTATTTTTTATATGACTGTCATAATCCTCTTTCAGTTGTAATTTACCTTCTTCAGTTGAATTGTCGTATTTGCTACATAAATTGCACAAATCCTTCTTCGGCCGGAAAAAAGAAAGGTTAAAATGTGTATTAAATATTTGATTATATTGATATTCGCTTGCCACTTTAGTATTACGAAAGTTTTCATTTTCTGATATCCAATCTTTGTACAAACGATGCATTTTTGAGATATTTAAGTCTTGTGACAAATATTGACGGCTGGAATTTTGTCTAAGATAGTGAGATTCGATACAAGGAAAGGACTGAATATGTTGAATTGCACTCTGTTCTGTTTCGCTGGCTGTTCTATGAGGTCTATTGGTATGTTTTCCTCGAAGGTCTGTTATTTGGTCCCCATTAGCATATTTATCAATAGCAGTGTAAACTGTTCTTTCTTTAATACCAAGCGTATTAAGAAACATAGTTTTGCACACTTTCAAATTAGTCACAAGGCATACATCGTTTTTTGACGGCAAATAATAAACCAGTGTACGATTTCGTTCACGCTTACGCTGAATTTTCATAACTTTAGGTTCTATAATCTCAGTGTTTTTCAAAATGAATTGCCATTGAGTTTCATGGTTACCACAAGCCCAAAATTGCTTAAATATTACCAACCTCCTGTCGCTGGGTATTTTTTCAAAGCATTTAAGCTTACACTTGCAAGGCTCTTGCATCTGTTTTTGAGGCTGTTGACCTGTATTTAATTTGATTTTTTTTTGTGTTTGAGACCATTTTTCGGGATTACGCTTTCTTTTTCTAGGATTTGTATTAGCTTCAGTTACTAACACTGGACGAGAATTCGTTGCTTCAGGTTCTGTGGTGGAATTATATCCAGCTGGTAGAGTTTCAACGTGGCAGGCTATGATTGGAGGGTCTGAGTGAGGAACTATAGCTGTGGCAATTGAAGAGACCGGTGGAGTTCTATCAGGGCTTGTAGATATAGGTTCTGTTTCAGGTTCTGTGAGAGTATTATGTCCAACTGGAAGAGTTTCGTCGTTATAACATGTTATGGATGTAGGTTCTGCTTCAGGTAGTATAGCCGGGGTATTTTCAAGAGTCTGTGGAGTTTTTGCAAGACTTGTAGATGTAAGTTCTTTTTCAGGTTCTGCGGCAGTATTATGTTCAACTAACGGAAATTCGTCGCGACATGCTATGGATGCAGGCTCTGCTTCACGAAGCATGACCGTAGTACTTTCAAGAGTCAGCAGAGTTCTTGTAGGGCTAGTAAATGTAGGTTCTGTTTCAGGTTCTGCGGCAGTTATGCTCTTTTCAGGAAGTGGTGCATTATACCAGAACGTGGATACGGGTTCAAGATCGGCATCATTCGGCAAAGGATAAACTCCTTCTATGTAATTTCCTGATGATACCGCTAAATTTTCATAACTGTCTTTGTTACCCATAGAAATTGTTTTTTGAGGATTAGATATAAAAACGACAGTAGGTGACGCTATAAAAATTAAATTATTATGAGTGGTGGAAATTGGAGAAGAGAAAAGTGTAGAATTACCTAAGCAATCTCTCAAACTAAAATCGAAGTCATTCAATATTGAAGATGGTAAAGTATTGCCTAAGTCTGCTATCGGACTAGGACTCGAACTTGGTAAATATTCAGATACCGGTGGTGAAAATGGCTCTTCATTCGAAGACTCACTAATTCTGTAATTTACTGTAGATTGTCGTCTGCTACTTCGACTTGTTGACGGCGCGGTGTACATAATATCACCACGACTGACTTCATAATTTCCAGATGTTTGTTCTGCTTCTGTGTCGACGTCTGTAAATAAATTATTTTATTATAAAATGTAATATAAATAATATCATATTAAGTTGTTACTAAAGACGTCTTGCTCACAAAATAAGGTAAGTTAAGGTAAGACATTATTCTTTGTCTGACATCCTCGATGCCACAATTATTAGTGTCTATAGGACGAAAGGCTCCGGGTTCGATTCCCGGTCGGACAAACAAACAAACTTTACTAAACTGACTTGGGTCTGAGTGTACGTACCCCTTGCCAAATCCTTTACAGAATCCTTAGTTTAAGACCAGGTAATTAAAGTGATATGGCTGAGATTTTTAGATGTAAGTATATAAATATAACGCCTCGTTAGTTTAGTGGTATAAGTCCTGGGTTCAATTCCCGGGTTGAACAAACTTTGTGTCGGTTTTTTCGGACACAGATCGATTACTTTTATATAAATATACTAGCTTCCGCCCGCGGCGCCGCCCGCGTGGTACCTACTTACGGGGATAAAAAGTAGCTTATGTTACTCGTGGATAACGTAGCTTTCGAATGGTGAAAGAACTTTTAAAATCGGTCCTGTAGTTTCGGAGCCTATTTATTACAAACAAACAAACAAAAAAATATTACCTCTCTATAATATTAGTATAGATTAAACAATAATACCTAGTTAACGATTTTGAAAGTATCATGTACCTAATATAAATATTTACAAATACACATTTTGTTATAACATCTATGGTACCTATGTCTTTACAAATTAGAAATAAAATTACACGTTAGTAACAGAAATTAATTTTATAATAATAGACAGCGAATCATTCATATAGGTTCCCCTAGTTTGAGACCAGACGATTGCTGTAATTGTCTAGCGCACTTACATACTACTTGAACCACTAGCTGGCGGTAAGATAAAACATCGTGAGGAAACTGCACCTTCATTCATTCAGAATGTGTAACCACGATATTGTTTTGGTTCCGGTTACAAAGGTCGGACGACAGTCGCTCAATGTTATTGATTATACAGTAAACACGTCATTGTGGAATAATTTATTTTTAGCTTTTATAAGAATTAAATCTAAATGTACTTACCTATTAACTTCAAAATTCTTCTCGCCCTACTGTGCTGTGTCCGGTTATACATTTTCAGGTCACTTTACTTTAAAATAAGAAGAAAAACCACTCAATTGTTGTTGTTTTGTTTTCGCAAATGCGTAAACGCAGCTATTACCTTGACCTAGAAACGGGCACTGACTGTCAAGCGCGTGGATACGCACCGCCCCCTCCCCCCTGCATCGACGTATTCACGCTTATGTTCCCGCTGTCTACTCCCGCGCCGCTGTATCAAATCTTACGTCCCGGTGCAATGAAAATATTCTAGTGGAAGAAAGAAGTAATAATTCTTATGTTACAGCCGTGCTGCAGTTTGTAGTCTTATGTTTCGACGTAAAGGAAAGTTTTTAGTGGAAAAAAGCAGTAATTGTTATTATTGTAATTTATTTTAAGTTCATAAGAAGTAAACAGTCATACTGCTGTTTTTATTTTTTAAGTTTATCTTTTTGGTTAAGTAAGCGCATTTAAGATAATTTCCTTACCTAGTTAATATAACGAATAAAAAGATAATCGTGTATACAAAACTAGCGATGTAAAAAAAGCAAACGCATTTAAATCATAATATTTGTTACTATTTATTTTCTACATTAAATTTTAGGTATAAACATATTATTAATTAATATGTCATATTTTTTAATTTATTATTTGCGTTATATCACATAATCTACTAATCCTTAAGAAAAAAAGTGATGGAATATAAATTCTCAAAACTATTTTCTTGAATTAATTCGTCAAATTAAACAAGAAAAATATGAAAAAAAAAATGCGTATGTATCTTTAAACGTACTTTTTAAATATGATAAAATCGATGATTCAATGTAAATTCACTTATGCCTATTTTCCACTGAGGGTACGACTTGTAACTATGCAATAACGTCAACCGTTTCTTGAAATTACGTGTAGCAAACAAATAGTTTGAGTAAATTATTTTGTTGTTTTTAATAATATACGAGTAATTATATAAGGACTTCGAGCTAAATCAGATAACAAACAAATACGTCGATCTTCAAGGTTAAGCCACGCTTGGCAAGATTGGCCTGTGAACGATTTCCAAAGTGGCAATAGATATCGTATTACCCAGTTTCTGGTTTGTGGAGGTCAGATAAGCAGTTGCTCTATATAAAATACTCATATTCAGCTGCATCGGGTTAATTGGAAGCAGACCCCAAAATAGTTGGGAAAAGGCTTCTGACTTGGCAAAACTCACTTCAGTCGCCCCCATACTAAAAATAAATGAGTTTAAAATCATAACTAACTTAAAGTTGAAATGTATTTTTTACAGCTGAATCCAATGCACACCATTCCTGTACTACAAGACGGTGATTTTGTTTTGCATGAAAGGTATAAAGGATATGTTATTTCGTGTGCTTATGACATAATGAACTGTATCGCTTTCTCGCCCTCGTGTTTTGTCTTACAAGCACATAAGTTATTGACCGCGAGCCTAAGCCTCTCAGCATCAATACTTCAGCGGCTTTGCCCCCTTGAGACTGAAAAATTATCCCACTGGACTATAATATCGAGATAGACTACAACATTATTTTTAGCATTTGCGATACCTGAAAATAGTTTGTTCAGAGTCAGTAACTGATTAAAATTATTTTTAAATTTTTTGTTTTACCACCAGCTAATTACAATCACCTACGTTTACGTACCTACTTTGATAAATGAGTTTACGACACAGAGGCGGGGGTTGCGCAGGGGTACCGCGAACCGCCGCTGCCGCGAAATGAGCATGTTTTTCAACGGATAACCAGGCCCTGTAACCATTTTACAAACGATAAACGCAAACGCTGAGAAAGGCTTTAATAGATTTTCAACTTAATGTGCTTGGGTATAACGTTGAAGATCTAGTGAAGATAGCTTATCGATTTCGATCTTTCCTGTCGCTGACGCTCAGAAATCTTAAATAGATTTTCAACATTAGGCTTTAGGCTATAAAGTTGAAAATCTATTGGGGAGTATCGAGCGTTTACGATTATCTATACTTCTATATTAATATTTTAAAGAGGAAACCTTTGTATTTTTGTATGTTTGAATTGAATAGGAAAAAACTCAAAAACTACTAGACCGATTTCAAAATTTCTTTTACCATTACTTAGAGGTATTCTTCCGAATCTGTATAGGTCATATTTTATCCCGGAGAATAGATAGGATTTTTCGTGGTAGTGAAAATTGTGGAGTAAGGCGCCGAAAAAATTGCCGTACGTTAACGATTCTCACGAACGCTGCCTAAATAGTTAGAGATGCATGGTTGACTTCTATAGAAAAGTTGTAGAACTCAATAATGCCTACAAAAAAGTCCGCGATAGTATAAACCAAACATTTATATTTTAGCCATTATAACCACTTTTCCATAGTATAAAAGTAATTAAAATTTTTAGCCTATGTTTATTGATCATATTATCGTCAAATACTAATCCTTATCCGAATAAATTTATTGAGCAAGATTGTTTCAATAGCTATAAATTACTTTTTATTTTATTCCAATCGGACAATCCATTCAAAAGATATTACGAATTTAAAATTGTGAGAGAGCTTAAAAAATAAATGTCCACCCGTGCGAAGCCGGGGCGGGTCGCTAGTCATCTATAACATAAAAAGCTTATAACTTTGTGATTTTTCATGATACAGCATTGAAATTTTGTACATAGATTCTTTATACAAAAATACTAGAGAGGTGTATCGGGTTTCGCATTTACTAAAAATAATGTTGTATATATCCTCTCTCTGAGTTTAATTTTGTCAAGTTCGAAATACCCGTTCTGACGTGATTGAGTAACAAACAACCATCTAACCAAACTTTTTTTTATTAAATTTTACTTAACTGTTTGTTATTGTTAGTTAACTGTTATCTTATGTTTTTCTAATCCCTCTTATTTTTGCAGTCGCGCAATGATGATATATCTAACTGAAGTTTATGGAAATGACGATTCGTGGTATCCAAAAGATGTCAAACAGAGGGCACTGGTGACTCAAAAACTTTTCTTTGACACCTCAATTCTTTTTCCTAGGGTGCGAAATTTAACTGTGAGTATTATAAAATAGGATTTTTTTGAAAGCATAACCTACCTTCTTTCCTCCAACCTACATTTGTGGCTCCGACTTACATTTGTGAAATTTTCAAAGACATTCATTTAGATGATTTGTTTTATCACCATTTTTAGCTAAACGGTTATGCCCTTGTCAAACAGACAGGCGAAAGCTTTTCGCTTTTCTATGTGACTGGATTCAAACAATTCCTTAGATTACAAATAAAAATGCCGTCACGCCAGTCTGTTTGACAAAGGCTTTAAGAAAACCAGCATGTGCCACACCATATTATGTGTTCAACTTACCAAATATTCGAAGACAGGTTGTATGCACAGTCATCTCAAAGAGAGGACGCCTTTGTCTTGTCATTGCAAAAAAAATAGACTTTTACCGTCTTACTACGAGAAAGATAAACATCTGTTGATCGCTTGTCTAAAAAAACTGTCAACGTCAAAACGACATTTCACCATAAGGGTCGTTATGCAGTTAAACTTTTATTAGACAAGCGGTCAACAGATGTTTATTTTTTTGTGGTAAGGTGGTTAGCTTTTAACCGACTTAAAAAAGGAGGAGCGATTACATGTACACCGGTTTTTGGTCCGATTTATGTGATTCTTGTTTGTTTGGTGCAGTGTACCTGTCATTTGTCATTTTTCAAAAATCATTCAGATGGGTTCAGTTTTTATTTTATGAGTTTTTTTTGCTTATTGTTTAATTGGACGAAGTTATTACCGATGCTTTGCATTACAAATTTCTAGTGCACATGTTAGAAAAATATGTATTTGATATGACGTTTGGGTTAAATATTTGAACTAAAAAGGGAAAAAGAGAAAAGTAAAAAAAAAATTGACTTCAAAAACCACCACAAAAAAAGTGTTTCATAACTTTTCTTACGGAATTCGGTGGCAAAAACGTCTATAAATTAAAAAACAAAGCCCACTTTTTTTTTTATTCATGTTTTATTCTTCTCGCAGGTTCCCATAATACTTCATGGACTAAGAGTTATTAAACAATCCCAGTACGATGACATAGAAGAAGCGTATGGTTTTCTTGAAGAGTTCTTGTCCCGAACAAAGTTTCTTGCTGTTGACCATATGACAATTGCAGATGTATCTGCCTTAAGTACTGTAACAGGTCTTGAAATTTTTAAGCCGTTAGATGAGAAAAAGTAAGTGAAATTAAACAACTAGCTTTTGCCACCGGCTTCACTAGACCCTTGTTTTTCCTTAGATTCCACTTGTTTTTTTTTTGCGTGGTACAATCATCAAATGAATCCTCCCACCCAGGGCAGGGCGGGAAGGAGTGTGAGACTTGTACTGACTAAAATCCACGGTTTCCTTCACTAGCCCTTTACGTACCGGGGTCACGGTAATGGGTAAGTCCTGCGACCAGATTCCAATTGTTTGCAAAATTATGCCCTAACCGCCCAACCAATGTTCTAGTTATCTGGGAAATTAAAAGCGTGACAATATTTTTATGTCGTGGTAAAATCATTTATGTATAAGTCGTCCGGGACAGGGTCACGGTTACCTGATAAGACAGTCGCGCGACCCTGGCAGGAGACAAACTATTTTAAAAGACAGTTAGATATCACTACCTACATGTCATGTAACAAATTCTACGCTACGATAAAGTAAAAAATTACTGAACAGATTTTCATATATATTTTCATATTTTCAATTGACAGGGTATTTCATAAGGAAAGTTTTAGTATACATTTTCCTAAGATTTCAAGGAAATTATTTGAAATATGATTAATAACCATTGAAATCGAAAAATGTTCAGCGGTCTGGGAAATTTTCACCGTAAACAAAAAAAAGCAACATTTGTTTTATGTACGCGTAATATGGTCTACTACCCATGCAAAGCTGGGGCGGGTCGCTAGTCTTTACAACACGATACGTGGTCCACCAATATAATAATTATTATTATTCTCTTTCTCTTATAACCTAATCGTATCTTCGGCCTCAGTCTTTCTCTACACTTCAAGCTCAACAATGCGATTTTTTTTTTTTTTTCACTGCAGTAAAGACATTTTAATTTTCAGGTTTCCCAAAACAGCCGCATGGCTGACGTACATGAAGAATACGTCGTTTGCTAAGAAATGTAATGAACCTGGACACGTCCTTTTTGCCGAACTTATAAAGGAGAAATTGGAGTCATAGTTTTTTTTAATCATGTCAAGGCGGCTGGCAGTGGATGGATGTGTACTGCGCAGAACTGGGACGGTTAGCTTTGTGTGGAGGAGGTTTAGTTCCTGCAGTGGACGCAATCGGCTGAAGAGAGAGACAACACTAAGTCAGATAAAGGCCAAAGTATTGGCCACTGGTGTGTGGTCCGGAATGTATGTATGTTGCAAGATGATAGATAAAACAACGATAAAGTTATATTCCAAGAGATAATTTAAAATACGTTAGAGCGATTCATAACTATCTTGCATTGAATGCCTCAGAAAAAAATAAAGCCGTTTCATAACCATTTTGTTTCATTTAATTGCCATTTGATCACAGTTACCCTGAGAAATTCTTAAACATTTTTTATTGTTTTTTTTTTTTTAAGAGCCTGCTCTGTCCCACTCCTGGGCAAAGGCCTCCCTCCACTCCTTCCACCTTTCACGATACTGGGCGTCCTCCTTCCAGTTCGGACGAAACCTGTCCAGTTCGTCCCGCCATCTCCTACGTGGCCTGCCACGACCTCGTGTTACTGTCTCAGGGCACCAGTTTTGAGCTATTTTGGCCCACAGTTTGTCCGGCATGCGGCAGACATGTCCTGCCGCATGCCTGTTTTTATTGTTATATTAAAGAAATTGTTTTCTTGATCAATTAGTCTTGTAATAACTACGTATTAGACAGGTGAAAGACAGATAAGATAAAATATTTATTGAATAAGATTAAAAGTGGTAAGGGTAGTTTTTGGCTTAGAAATTTTGCATTATTGATCTTCTTTTATAGATAGAATTTTCATAGACATACAATTTGTAATGCATGTATTTTGATAAAGTGTGATCTATTGAGGTGGGTCAGTACACGTCACGTCACGTTGGTGACTTGAAAAATTAAACCATAACAATGATCAGTGAAAAAACAAAAGGGTCAAGAATTGGGCCTTGCAAACCCGTACAACAGCAACAGTATCCGCGAATGACGATCCGCCAACGTTTTAATGTTAACAAAGTTAAGTAGAGTTTTAGAATTAATCGTAGTGACCAATCCATAAAATTTTTGAAAAATTAGGGTTCCAAATCCGAAACTGCTAGCACACAAATAGAATGAGAAGACGGGCGCTAATGATTGTCACGTCAAATATGCAGAAACTTAGTCGGCCATAATAGTCTTCCGAAAAGCCGGCCAACTGCTTGTGGATGTTCAAAAAATAATTGTATACTCGAGCTGTATGGCACTATAGTGTTCACTCCAAAATGATACAGCTATTATGTTACAAATATGCTGTTTATGGTTCATCAAAGCACGCAGCCATTGGTGGAAAATGATATGGCATAAGGATGTCAAATGATAGGTACTGTTAAATAAGTTAAACTATGTAATACTCTCTGATGGTCCAAAAATGTCACTTGAATTGATAAGAGCTGTTTTTTATGATATAAATATGGGTATTCGCCGGATTTCAAACAAATAAATGCGCGATGATCAGAAGATCCAGAACAGAAATCCTCTTTTTTTTAAATTACTATTTGATGTCATCTAATTTCAGACAAAGGTGTATGTATTATTATGCCTAACGACAAGATAAATGGACAACAATGTTCAGAATGATTTATAAACTAATAAGCATTTTGACCCTGGATAGTAAGTACATAGATATATGTGAGACGTGTTCTGACGTCTCCATTTTTTTTATTTTGATAAAAAATAATGTAAGTGACTCATACATATAAAACTAAAGCATGTAGGGACAGACGCCAATCAACTTACCTCAATCTGTCAAACTTTAATAGATTTTCAACTTGGTATAATAGGGGTAGGTTGACCTGGCAGGTAAAGATTTACCTGTACCTTTGGAAATAAAAACAAATGAATTAAAAAGTGTAGATTTCAAACCCACATTTCTCACCACGAAACATCGTCATGCCGAATGACCAAGGAGCTGTCAACAAACTGACGAGTCAAACACCTGGGGGGTTGCGCGACTGTCAAAGCAGGCGGCCCTGGTGCGCAAAAGAGTTTATGGCAACAGGGTGGATTTTTAGTCAATAAAAGTCTGGCAGTCCCTTCCACACCACACAAGGCGGGAGAAATCAATGAATGATTTTACAGTCACTTGGCAGTCCCGCGGGACGGTCTCATCAGCTAACCGTGACCTTGGAACGTAAAGGGCTATTGAAGAATCACCGTGGATTTTAGTCAGCACAAGTCTGACAATCCCTCACGTCCCGCTCTGGGTAGGAGAACTCATTTGATGACTTTACCACGATAGAAACAAAAAAAAGGCTAGGCAGTCACACCCTGACTCAACGGAATACCCCCTAATGAACCAGATTGTAGCAGCGGCCCAACGTGGTGTTACAGGCCTTTTCCTTCGATTTTATGATATGATAGCTTCGACCCTGTTCCCGATACTATTTTTTATTGTTTTGTTTTATTTATACTTTTACTTTAAAACATTTAATAATGTAAATGAAAAGATTAAAAAATAACAAACATCAGAAATTGTAGAAATTAAAAGAAATAAGATATTTTTAGCCGCCAAAACTCAGCAATAACACAGAAATAACGATCGTCATTTGGAAGCTGCAAAAAACTAAATGGTTGGTACGAGTAAAGCCGCATTTTTACTTGGGGACATTTGTCCCACGACTCTGTCGCTTGACACAAAGCACACTGTCACATGTGATGTCGCCCAACGTCACTTGCGACATCTACGGGTTGCGGGACTTGTCGTAAGTTGACGCTAGTAGTCTTTGTCGCAGTGTGAACAATACAAATGTCGAGCAACATTGTTAATACACATCAGATATGTCTCGTAAAAGTCCGTCAACATGTATGTGCGACATGTCACCTAGTGAAAATGCGGCTTAAGGTTCCAATAAAGCATTGCGTCGTTGCAGCGTTGACAACGGTACTACACTTATTATGTTCTACTGCTAGGCTGAGCAAGATTTGTTTAGATAGATATTTTCCGGTTCTCGAAAACGGCTCTAACGATTTTGATGAAATTTGGAATAAAGCGGATTACAGGGACGTAAAATGAATCTAGCTAGGTCTCATGTTCGAGAAAATTCATTTACTCCATATTACTCCATAAAGATTTATACGAATAATATGTTTCATAATTTCGTCGCGCAAACCGGTCATTCGGTCCAACCCGATTTGCCAGTTAACTTCTATTGTGAAGACGACGGGTTCAAACCCCATGTAAACATAGGTTTATTTTATCTGCTGTTTTACCGAGTTTCCTAATTTTTTTTAGGTTTCTCATTTGCATCCGAGCAGGGGGCTCGGTCGACCAGGTACTATGACATAAAATGCGTTCATCCGTAGTGACTCGTTGACCGCACAAATAGCAGTGGGGGGCCTCACTCTAACCAGCTCAGTACCATCAGCTATAAAGTATCCTGACCTCGATCAAATATTTAGTAGTGTGACTGTCACGAAACGTAGTGTTACGAAATCGGACCAAAATGTAAGTTTTTGTTTTATTTTGTTGCTATGTGGAATTTCAATTTATCTTTATTTACAAAGTTTATTAAGTAGCGTATGTGAAGATACCAATAGTTCAAATAAGTCTTACTTATTTCATAACTTAAAACAAAATTAAGGAGTTCGTGGCTTAATAATTACAGCCGCACAGGCCGATCTTCCGAGTTAAACCGCGCTTGTCGAGGTTGGTCTGTGGATGGGTGACCACTTGTCACAGAGAGTTTCCTCCGTGCCTTTGTAGATGTAGATCTCTGACAGTCGTTACTGTTAGTCAGAAGCTCATAAGTCTCACAACCAGTCTTACCATGGGATATCTCAATGCCCAGTTACTGGGTTGAGGAGGTCCGATAGGCAGTCGGTCCAGGTAAAATACTGATCTTCAGCTGCATCTGGTTCGACTGGAAGTCACCCTAATATGGAAAAGGCTAGGCTAATGATGAACTTAAAACAAAATAAGCAATAGGAATATAAATTACATTTTTTTTTTATTAAGTCGGTTTGTAAAAACCTTTTTGATTTACATGTAAGGTCAACGTTTACAAAAAATCGTGCCAGCATTTACCAACTGACAGTCATTATGAGCATGTTGTAAACTTTTTCAGAATGTTACGTATCTAATTATCTTCAATTGAGGAATACTAAAAAACAGTAATCACTGCAAAAAAAAAACAATTCTTTAAAATGTACAGATACCAGCACATCAACCAACCTCAATTTTACCAATCAAACGTGAACCTTCTTGTTTTGTGATAAAGTTGAAATTTATTATAGAAATTTGACAGATTGAGGTAGGTTGATGTGCTGGTGTCTGTACATGGTGGGATTGATTTCACGAATCACACTAATTGTTGTATTTTTATTTTTTATTTCAATGAATATTAACAAAGATAAAACGCTTCTAAATTCGGGAGTGGGGGTTTGTGACGTTATAACGTCCTTAAAATTGTACCGAAACCGAGTGACGTTTTGTGATTTTAAGAAGCGTTGTATCTTCGTCAATTTTGGTTTACGTCACAAAAGAAAAAAATACGTTTAAAATATTGTTGGATAATCTACTAACGGACTAATTTGACGGCACGGGTAGCGCAGTGGCTGAGCGATTGGACTGCTGCGCTGCGTGTCACGGGTTCAATTCATGCATGGAGCATATATTTGTTTGATCGAAAAGTAGTTGTTTCGGGTCTGGGCGTTTGTGTATATGAGTTTATATGTTTGTAAACGCACCCACGACGCAGGAGAAATTCCTAGTGTGAGGCAACGTTTAAAAAAAAATATGGAGTAAAATACCCCATTGTGACAAAACTATTAATCTTTCTACGAGTATTATTGTATTTCTTTGGAAGTGTATTGAAAAACGTCGTTCGATACACGTGGGCATTTGTTATTGCCGGTAATATTGGATTTTAAACCGAATCAAATGTATTCGTAGTGTGGTTGGACACATGACGACGTCATCGTTCTAAATACAAATAGCATGACCTCGGATGGTCAACAGACACGTTAGTTGTGCTCTGTTACTATCGTCGATCTAATGTATCTGTTTACGTAAATAAAACAATAAAGAGTTTTGCTATATAAATGTTTGAAATAGTATAATATAACAAGATATTCCCAATATTGACGAAGTGACAGTGTCTGAGTCTAAAGCAGCTAAAAAAGTAATTGTAAGTCGAAAACCAAATCTTTTTATTACATTTTTTGATGTCAGTCAAGTTTTTTTATATACCTAATGTATGTTTTGCAACTCGAAAGCAGTTTTTTTCGGGAGGAATGGGATGAAAGGTCTTCTAGACCCCGCCATCCACTTAGTGTTTATTATTTTGAAAAGCCATAAGTAGGTGTCTTGCAAAGCGGACTATTATCGGAAAAAAAAAACGAAAATGAAGATCATGAAGTGTTCGACTACGGCTAATTCAACAATCCGCCGACAGCATAATTAAATTTAAATTATTCCTTATTTATGTTTTTAAACACTTGTGTCTACGTGTGTTATCTATTGTTGCTAAGCTGGAAGAAATTTCTTTAAAAAATATATCGTGTGCCTTTATGCTCCTTATCTGTTTATTTTTACTTCTTAAAGTTAAACGGATATCATATAGTATTTACGAATGCAATCATAATTATATCAATGTTTTAAAATACTCTTTCGATCAAAATGCTCATCACACGATAACCTCGCAAGCTCTTAACTGAACAAATCAACAACCTGTATTTAATATTCATACATAATGTTTAAACACGTCTATAGCTCATAAATCATTAACGATTGCTATAACAATAATCATTATTTTGTTTTGGACTGCCTTTTGGTGTAATGATCGCAAGCGAGCCGAATGCCAAGCACGACATTCTCCGGGGTCGCGGGACTTACGAATTACCGTGACCCCGGTACGTAAAGGGATAGTGAAGGACACCGTGGATTTTAGTCAGTACGAGTCTGACAGTCCCTCCCGCCCTTCCTGGGTGGGAGGACTCATTTGATGATTTTACCACGATAAAAAAAAACACGATATTCTGGGTACGATTTCCAGGTCGGGCAAAGTGTTACCGTGTTGTTTCTGCGAAGAGAATTTTACATAAATAGCAATGAAATCTAGATTTGAACCCGATTGTTGACAACAAGCCCACCCTTAATAAATGGGGCCATCTTATTAATCCTACTAATATTATAAATGCGAAAGTTTGTGAGGATGGGTGTTTGTTACTCTTTCACGCAAAAACTACTGAACGGATTTTCGGAACGGATTAGATGATATTTGGTACACAGGTAGTTTATAACCTGAATTGGCACATAAAATAGTTTTCATCCCGATTTCACATTCCCGTGGGATAATTTTTGAGTTGCAGCGAGGCAAAGCTGCTGGCAACAGTTAGTATAAACATATATGGCTAGATGTGGTTAATTTTTTTTTTACCGTGGTTAAATAATCAAATGAGTCCTCCCACCCAGGGCAGAGCGGAAGGGACTGTCAGACTCGTACTGACTAAAATCCACGGCGTCCTCCAATAGCCCTTTACGTTCCGAGGTTACGGTAATTATCACAGTCCCGACCAGATGTGGTCTAGTAGGTAAAACCTTTTTGGGGATTCCAGACGTAGTGTTATTTATGTTATTTTGTTTTCAGATGGGTGTTAAACTGCATGCCGTAGACTGGAGTCCGCCCGTGCGCGCGACTATGATGACGCTTCATATATTCAACGTTCCTTTTGAGAAGATCGATATGGATCTTATGAAACTGGATCATATGAAACCGGAATACTTGAAAGTAAGAATTCTTTTCTTGTCTAGTTTAACACCTTTCAAAGGAGCCTGGTGTTGAAGGATAAGACCCGGAAAGGCCTTTTACCTCACTAAATCTACCTCGGTGATCACCATCAGCACATGAAGAGTTGCTCTAGGTTCAGTTGGCCTACCAGGACATCTTAAAGCGTGACTCTTTAGACTGTGGAAAAGAGACGGAGCTATACAAATCGTCTAGCGCCATCTCGTTCCCTCAACGGAACTACTCACGCTTCCCAGGTCCAAAGACCCTCTGTGTAATGCCTGCTAGTTCACGTAGGACAACTGTAATGATGTCTCTCCTGATCCTCGTTGTGTCAGTGGTTGCGACTGTGAGCATCAAGTCCCGGGTTCGATTCCCGAGACGGGCAAAGTGCTACAGAGTTTTCCTAATAATGATTTCTTCGCAGCAGCTTCTAAGCCTGGATTTGTAGCCAGTTGATTACAATAGTTTATTGTTTTTTTTTTCTGTACTAATACTGAGATTAAATCTTCTACAATTTTGACAAAATATATACTTTTTCAGAAAAATCCACTGCACACTGTACCTTTTCTGGAAGATGGCGATTTTGGTTTGTTTGACAGGTCAGTTGTTTTTTGTTACTAATACTGATTGAGTTAATTTGATGGTGATCAGTGCTTATATCCACTAATGTGATCGTACATTTATCATGCTGTCCCGTTTTATTGCTCTCGTGGCCGCAAGAGCGACTACCGAGCGTGGGGTCCGATTCCCGGGTCCGGCAAAAAATGCTGCTGGGTTGTTCAATAAGAAATTCTCAGTAACTAGCAACCCGGAGTCTGGAACTTGGCGGTATGATACCCCCGGGTCTCGGAAAGCACGTTACGCCGTTGGTCCTGCGCCTGATCTTTCTCCTGTTGTGTACCATTGTATTAAGATTGTTCTGTGCCGAATGTGTGCTGTGGTCGAAATCTGTCAGGAGGACTATATTATACTATACATTTATCAGTACAACACGCACCGCATGCGCCTCACTTCGGAAAATGTTCTCAGAAATAAAACATTGAAGGCGGATACTGAAAGTGCTGATGAGGTAACATCACGCATTATATGGCGCATACGGCGCGTGCGGCGCATACGGTGCTGATAAATGTGCGACTACCTCAAATTATCCTTTTTCTTTCAAATAAGTTACAGAATATAACATAACATCACATTTGCAATCCCTAAAACGTTATGGGACTTCAAATTCAATTGTTCTATCTTTTCAGTCACGCTATAATGATGTACCTGGCTGATACCTACGGAAAGGACGATTCTTGGTACCCAAAGGACACCAAGAAAAGGGCAGCAGTCAACCAAAAACTTTTATTCGACACATCCATTCTTTTTCCTAGAACACGCGCTATAACTGTAAGTATTTATTTTAAATATCATTTATTAGAAAGGTTGGTCGTAGAAATTCAATATAAAGTTCAAGTTTATAAATAATTATCAAAACTATTAGTGCAGTACCCGATCAATTTGCTGCTGTGTTACCAGTCGCACGTTCAATTACTTCACGGAACAACAACATTTTTTTTTTACCTTTAACTCTCCACACTAGGAATTTCTCCTGTATCGTGAGCGCGTTTACAAATATTGAAAACATATTCACGAACAACGAAGTCGAGATAGCTATCTGCAAGTCATACACATTTGTTCCGTGCAGAGCAGTTCCGTGTCGATTGAAACCGATGTGCAGCAGACGATCAGTCAACCATCGCGACAACCGTGACGTCGATATTAATTCCCCGTTTATTATTCTTTTACAGTTTCCCATTCTAGTTGAAGGAAACAAGGTCACACCACAAAATCGTTTAGACGACCTCGCAGAGGCATTCAGTTTCCTTGAAGAGTTCCTGTCTCGAACAACATACGTTGCAGCTGATCACATCACAATTGCAGATGTAGCAGTTTTTGCTACTGTATCAGCTATGAATATGATTATGCCAATCGATCCGGAAAAGTGGGTTTTACTTCTTTTATTAACCGACTTCTACCCTTATGCCTTTGTCAAACAGACAGGCGAAAGCGAAGCGTTTCCGAAGCGATACCGAACCGAAACGAGACGTCAGTCCGATAGTAGATAGATCTGTCTACTATCGGATCGCTTTCGCTTTTCTATGTAACTGGATTCAAACAATTCCATACATTACAAATAAAAACGTCACGCTTCGCATTCGTCACGCCTGTCTGTTTGACAAAGGCTTTATGGTAAACAATGATAAAGCCGTAGACATCTACGATCCAATACTGTTCACTACTCGGCAGAGATCACCAGGATCCCAAGTGTTCTAGAGGTTTTAACTAGGAAGTTTTGAATTAAATGTTTCATCATCTTTAGCCTTTAATGTGCCCACTGTTGGGATACAGACGTGGGCAAAACGGGACTGGGTAGATTTCAACATATCTTCGTATGTTTGGTTCTAAGAGATGCCAGTTCCATTACAATGTTTTTCTTCGCCGTTTTGAGAGCAGTCTTGACAAAATAAATTACACAAACTAAAGCGACAGGTTGGGATCGAACCTACGACCTACATAATGTACTTGAAATTTGGAGCTAATACCACTGGGTCACCACGTACTCTTTCAGAAAAAAAATATTGAATTCGTGTAATAATAAACTTTTTAAATAAAAGTATTTACTTTTCAGGTTACCGAAAACACACGCTTGGTATTCGAAGTTGAAAGACACACCATTTGCAAAGAAATACAATGAATTTGGAGCAACGTTGTTTAGCCAGATGATCAAAAAGTGTTTAGAATAGAGAATATGAACATGTGAAATGTTTCAAAAATAATAGACGCTAATGTCTGGAAATGGGCAAATAAAAAAACAAGTTTTTATTTTGTACTAGCTTTTGCCCGCAACTTCGTTCGCGTGGAATAGTGACTTCCGAAAGTTTTTGGTTTTACCCACATAAAAACTATCCTATGTCCTTTCTCAAGTTCCAAACTATGTCTGTACGAAATTTCACACAAATCGGTTCAGTAGTTTAGGCGTGAAGAAAAGACAGACAGACAGAGTTACTTTCGCATTTATAATATTAGTTTGGATCATATCAAATATCTCTGCATTTATTGAAATAATAAAATCTTTATTGAGGCTTCATAAACATAACTATCCTTTTATTTATATTTACTATAGAGAGTATAAAACAGGTGATGATGATGATGATGCGATCCGACCGATTTCGGTCAGGGCGATTGGAAATAAACAAGTACTTAAAGCGTGAGTAGTTCCGCTCAGGGAACGAGATGGCGCTAGACGACTTGTATAGCTCTCTCTTTCCCACAGCCTTAAAACTCACGCTTTTAGATGTCATGGTAGGCACCTGTGCGACACTATACATAGCGGCTGACTCACTTTTCAAATTCGATTTCTGTCGATAGGTAGGCTCTCGTTAATGTTAGAAGACGTTGCCGTGTTCCGGGCAAAGCAGAGGACTTTTGAAGAAATAGGTTTTAGACTTTTGTAAGTTCGAATTAGGTGGATGGAAGGAGTATGAGTAACGATGATTTCCCATACAAAAGTCCAATAAATGCCTGAAAAGCTGTAATACATACTGTTATACAGCTAAATACTGTAATTGTAGCTATAATATGTGGCTAAAATATTATTAAGAATCGAATATACATGGCTACACATCAAGCCATGCATAACCAGTTTATCGTGGTCTCACTTTGTATCAACTTTCGGCACATTTAAAGGCTTATTCTGGTTTTGTGTTTTGTTCCGTGTGGACCTACCTAATAATTTTAAAATCCTAAAAACTGTAGATCAACGTCGAGAACATTCGTAGCACGAATGTGTTACGTTAAAAAAATACTTGGACTTTGGACTTTAAAATCCAAACGTATCCTTTAGCATTTAGGTCCGGTTTTAGCAAAACTCAAATCAGGATTCCTCAAAGATATAATGCATAACGATGAGTAAATATTATAATTGCGTGAACGAGTATTTTCAATTTTAAGTGTAATCTGAATTGTTTACTGTACGTCTAAGTCACTCGTATTATCATTATAATTATATCATTATCAAATTGGTTATTATAAATAAGTAAAAATAAAAATATTATTGTCTCTGTAAGCCTCTTCGAACACAACACGACGCAAATCTCTAATACCATCAATACTTTGGTATCCAGGCGACTATCGCAATACAAATCAAGCGTCAGTGTATACCATGTCTTATGATATCGGAGAATTGTGTCGCATTGTGTACGAAGGGTCTAAAGCTGAGGCTACATAAAGCAGCAATTTGCGATGCGACTTGAAAAGCGATACGATTGCTGATGAACGGTGTAGTCATAAAATATACGTGAGTATTCATTATATTTGTTTAAATTGCTCATGTCTCTCATATCGCGTCGCGAAATAGTGTAGTCTCAGCCTCATCATCTGCCTAGCCTTTTCTCAACTACATAAATATTGTGGTTGCCTTACCGTCGAACCAGATGTAGCTGAATATCAGCAGCTGTATTTTACATCGAACGACTGCCTATAGAACCCCCACAACCCAGTAACTGGGTAATACGATACCCCATGGAAAGTGTGGTTGTCAGACTTTTAGATGTTCTGACTTTACGTGCGTTCCGGGGCACAGAGGAAACTCGCTATCTCAGATGGTGACTCATCCCTGGGGATGGGTAACCATCTGTCATAGCGATAAGCATCTGTCATAGTGTTAAGCAGCGCTTGCTGAGGTTGGCCTGTACCTAGCGTGTGTTGGTCTGTAGCGCGGCTTAACCCGGAAGATCGGGCTGTGTAGCTGTAATTATTTAACCACGAGCTCGAGTGTAGTCTCAATCTAAGCTGCACAAATAACATTTAAAAATACCCTGACCTTGGTTAATCATTCAGTTGTGTGACTGTCACGAGACTCTAAAGTCAGTCAGTATAGTCGGATAATAATGTGAGTTTGTGGTTTTTTTTGCTACTAAATTGTATTTTAACATTTTTTAATCACATGTGTTCAAAAACTCACTTAGTACAGTCAACAAAATGCAAAAGTAGATGATCAAAATAAGAAATTCAGCAGTAATCAACGGAGTTCGCGTCAGAACTGTGTGGCGTCGAAGTGATTTAAAAGCATGTGTTTGTATTTTACCACACATTTACTAATAGTTCATCTACATAGTTCTGACGTGAACTACGTAAGTACAACGACCATACGATGGTCGTTGACCACGTACATTAGTATTGAATTTCTGATTCTCTTTTGATCATCTACTTTTGCTTTTGCTTTTACCTGTACCGTTATGATGATAATACTAATAATAATTATATAACGGAAGTTATTTTTATTCAATTCAAATAATCTGTAAATTTTAACAGCAATAAATCTAGTGAAATATATAACAGTTCATGTTAATATAATAAAATATGTATACATGAATGAATAGTTTAAAAATTAAATAAGTATATTAGGTACCACTTTTGGTAAACCGATTACATCTAAAGTTAATATTTACCAAAAAAAACGTAAGCACCAGCGTGTACTGTCATTAAAAACTATGCCTGTTATTATCTCAAATTGAGGAGAAGTTTAAGATTAAGCGATGTGTGTTTACCATAATTAAAGTGTTTTTTCCCTTTGAAATGAATAGTTTTAAAATTTTTTTTAAGAATACAATCGAACATTAACGTTCCGCTATTGTGATAAGGTTGAAAATCTATTAAATAACATGTTAAACGTCGATTTGATTTCATAAATCACATTATTAACGGAACGGTATCTATACAAATATTATAACGCTTTTTTTTTTTTTTTTTTTTTTTTTAGGGTGGCAAAATCATCAAATGAGTCCTCCCGCCCTGGGCGGGGCGGAAGGGACTGTCAGACTCTTACTGACTAAAATCCACCCGTGTTTCTTCGGATGCCCTTTACGTTCCGGGGCCGCGGTATCCTGGATTAAGAAAAAAGCCGCGACCCCAGCAGGCATTTGGCCCCGTAAGGGGCCCCGTCGGTGACGCGTGAAACACGACGCGCCACCTACCCGGGCTTGGTCCTTGGTCGGACGGCGAGCTTACCCATTACTCACCGTCCGCAAGCCCGCTCCGCCGCTGTGCCCTCTGCTGTTCAGAGGGACACGCGTTGGAGCATCCACCCGACAGGCTATTCGCATACGGGCAAAGAGACCCCTTAGGCACACAGTGCCTAAAAGAGTTTTTGCCCGCATCCCAGGGTGCACCGGCCCGAAAAACTGGTCTTCCCCCCGGACGTATCCGAAGGGGAACTCCAGTCCACGGGCGCACGTGGAGGTTTCCTGTCTTAGCACCCCAAATAATAATAAATATTATAACGCTGAAGAGTTTTGTTTGTTTGGTTAAACGCCCTTATCTCAGGAACTGATGTTTCGAATTTTAAAAAGATTTTTGTGTTTGATAGTATAGATATAGGAGACTAGTATTAGAAGGCTATAGGCTATAAACCATCACGTTACAACCAAGAAAAGCCGAGCAGCAGGGACGAAACTGCGGGTAACAGCTAGTCAGGTATAAAATGTTAGATGATAAATCAAATCAAATAATATGTACTGCTACGGATCATAACTAAAACTCCTCTTAGATAAGTAAACACATTGACGTCATCATTGTATATAAAAACACCATGACCTCGGTTTGTGAGTAGTGGCCAGGTTAGCCGCGCTCGCGTCTACTGTGAAAAACTAATAATGATAACTCATTTATTCATAAATATTTTTGAGGAAAGAAAAAATCAGCTTCGATCGTGACTCGAACCCGCGTTTTCTGAATAAGTACTCCAGACGTATTACCAATTAGGCTATCGCAACCCACTCCTTTCGTTGAATCTGTATAACGTTCAAACAAGGGAATAAAAAGATTCAGCTCAAAAATTTTGATGAAAACGCGATGCAGGCGTTATTCGTTTTTACGTTTTCACTGATATCTTAGTATGTGAAACTCTAGATACAACTAAATATTTATACTCCAGTACTAGTTTAGACGAAGTCGCAGTGTTTGAGGCTTCAAAAAAGGCGTTGATTACGAGTGATTAAAGATCTTATAGTAAGCAAATAGTTTTCATACCTATTGTATAAGATTTCAATGGGTTTTTACTTTAAAATTCTTGTATATCGAGGTAAACAGGTAACCATGGCCCTGGAACGTAAAAGAAAATTGAAGAAATACGTTGAATTTTAGTCAGTACCAGTTTCACAGTCCCTTTCGCTCCACCTAAGGCTCGACTCACACCAAAAGAGCGGCGAAGGGCAACGAAGCGGAGCGCAGTTTCAGTGTCATATGAATTTTAACTTTATTTTCATTACTATAATACTCATTCTTATTATCGCACTCATACTCGAAAGAGTCGCGGGAATGCCCGCGGATCCGCGGGCATTCCCGCGACTCGTTCGAGTTTCTCATGCGATAATAAATATTATTTTAATGAAAATTAAGTTGAAATTCATATGACACTGAAACTGCGCTCAGCTTCGTTGCCCTTCGCCGCTCTTTTGGTGTGAGTCGAGCCTAAGGCGGGAGGACTATATTGATGATTTTACAACGAAAAAAAAAGCAACCTTTTTGAAGTGAAAACTTCTTTAGCGGCGTTGAGCACTTTTTCTGTAATGGGTATAAAATCTTAAACTCGCGTCAGGATACTCGCGTCAGGACACGTGACCCTGACCGAAAAAGCGTAGGACGGCGCAGGGCGCTTGCGTGAATGTTCGTGTGACTTTATTGCTTTTAAAGAAGTTTGTATGCTGGATACATTCGTTGCTAGGTAACATTGTTTATAAAAGATGTACGTCACATTGGAAAATTATTGAAATAAAAAGTCAACCATTTTTGCGAGTTTTACTAAAATCTGTTCACAAGATATTTCCAACAATTACTATTCAAGTTTTCACTTCTGCCGGCACTCCCAGAGTGCAACACGTCGTTTTTTTTGCTGAAATATATTCACCAACTGAAAAACCAACGCTTTAGTACACATTTTTTGAGCTTAGAATAGAGTAGTGAAACACACAATGGTAAGTTTATTCCACACTGTAATTTACTATTATAAAGTTAACAGTAGGTAGGGACAGCATACTTCTGGAGGCGACTGCCCTCCAGCGCGTCTATGAGTGGCGCGTGGAGGCGCAGCGCCGGGGCGAATCCCCGCTGCCTCGACAAGTCGAGGAGCGGTGGCGTGATTTCAGGGCAGTATGGAGGGAGCGACTGTCGCAACCGAGGTCCGGGCACGCCGCAATCGGTAAGACCCCTCTTTGAGGAGTGGCTGGATAGGCGTCACGGCGTCCTGACCTACCGCATGACGCAGGTCCTCACCGGACACGGAAGTTTCGGGAGGTTCCTGTGTCTGATAGGGAGGGAAGAAACGCCTGGGTGTCACCACTGCGAGCATCTTCCGGAGGACACGGTGGAGCATACGGTGCAGGACTGCCCCGCTTGGGCAGAGCACCGCCGTGTCCTCATGACGGCGATTGGCGGAGACATCTCGCGCCCGGCATTGGTCGAGGCCATGCTGCGGGGCGAGACGGAGTGGGAAGCGGTCGCCTCCTTCTGCGAAGCAGTCATGCTCGTGAAGGAGGAGGCGGGCCGCGTGAGGGAGAGGACAGCATCCTCCCTCCACCCCAGCCGCAGTGTTAGACGCCCACGGCGTCGGACGTCGCCAGACGATCTCCGGCCACCGTAGGCGCGGGCATGCGGGCAGCGAGTAATGGGCGACTCGCTGTCCGACCATGGACCATGCCCGGGTCGACGGCGCGTTGTGTTCCACGCGCGCCTCAAAGAGTGTCAGCAAAGTGACGGGGCCCCCTCTAGAGGGCCAAAGCCTGCCGGGGTCGCGGGACTGTACGAATTACCGTGACCCCGGAACGTAAACGGCTATTGAAGGACACCGTGGATTTTAGTCAGTACGAGTCTGACAGTCCTCCCCCCTCTGCCCTGGGTGGGAGGACTCATTTGATGATTTTACCACGAAAAAAAAGAAAAAAAAAGGGACTGCATACTTGGCATCTGATCACATCACTATTGCAGATGTAGCAGCCTTAGCCTTAGCCAGCAGGATATGATTATGCCGATCGAACCCAAACAGTAAGTTAGTATTACTTTTATCATGCACTTCTTTCATACCTAAGTCTTAGCTGTCCGGAGGAAGATGATGTCATTCGTGATACTGATATTCCTAGTAAGAATGTCAAAACACTCCTTTAACATCGATGACGACATTATTTTCCACCAAATTTGTATAATACCTGGTTTACCAGTCTATCACACGGGCGCTAACAGTTGATATTAGGATAATGGTAGGAAATTTAATTTTTAACATAGTTTGGCGCCTGGCGAGGTGTAAATGTCAACTAAATGATCTGACTCATTAATTTTTTCTCTGTTTAAATTTTAAATGTTTTCAAAGTTTCACTCAATGATATTTTTGGGACCAAAAATTCAATCCCTTTTTTTTCAGACAGGTCAGCATTTCCGTCTTTAGAGATGATTGAAGAAGTATTGAGCAAGTTTTCAGCGTGCTTCTAGCACTATCGCAAAAATGCAGGTCGCTCTCCAGCCAGAAACCAAATGCTCAAAGTCATAGTTTTAAAACAGGCCTTAAATAAATTGTTTTTTGCGACATAAAGTACCTACTTATTTTTCAGGTTACCAAAAACATTCGCTTGGTTAACGAAGTTGAAGAACACATCATTTGCAAAGAATTGCAATGAACCAGGAGCAAATATTTTCAGCCAGAAGTTTAAAAAGTGTTTAGAGTCCTAACCAATATGTAAAGTTTTAATTAAGTTCCTGAAGGGACCTACAAGTTTTGTAAGCTCTTACTTTGTAAAATTCATTTATGTGACACGTTTGGCACAATGGCTGAGGTATTGGACTGCTGCACTGCGTGTCGCGGTTTCGATTCCTGCACGGAGCAAATATTAGTATGATCTACAAGTAATTATTTGAGGTCTTGGCTTTGTGTATGTGAGTTTAAATTTTGTAATTCCTCCCACGATACATGAGAAATTCCTAGCGTGGATCAAAGTTTTATTTAAAAAACACCACTTACACATTTAAAAAAAAAATCTGTAAGCTAATAATTATTTTTGTTTTAATTATAATTTACAAAGCTAGCGTGAGTGTTGTCAGTAAGGACTGCTTATGTAATCATGACGAGGCAAATCTGTTTATAAAAACTGCTTAAGTTATATATTAAAAATATATACCTACATCATAATAAGTACTGATAAGCAATGGTATTTGTATCGATTATTTTGAGCAAACAAAATTTTTTACTATTCACCGTTTACTCGTTATGACGTGATTCTTGAGAAAAAAAAACGACAGGTTTCACTCTGGGAGTGCCGGCAGAAGTAAAAACTTCATTAGTAATAAACACACACGAACATTGGCCCTGCGCCGTCTTACGAATTTTCGATCAGGTCACGTGTCCTGACGCGAGTTTAACATTTTTTACCCATTCCAAAAAAAGTGCACAACGCCGCTAAAGAAGGTTTCACTTCAAAAAATATATGACTTGCGTATTTGCGTTTAAATGGAGCCAAAGAATTCGTTTATTGCACGTGGTCGTACTCGTTGTACTACCAAGCGATCTAGTAGTACTTCGGGAAATTTTAATTTACCCGTGGTACTACTCACTTATTTTATACTACAGTTAAATTATGCACAAATCTCTGTTTAATCTGCCATATACCATCTTCTTATTACTTTGCAATCGTTTTTTTTTTTTTTAGTTTTTAAAATCGTCATATGAGACCTCTCGCCCTGTGGGACTCCACAAAGGGCGAGAAGCCTCTTATCACGATTTACGGAAGGGAATGTCGGATTCGTACTGACTAAAATCAATCGTGTTCCTTCAATTGCCCTTATTCATTCCAGGGTTACGGTTAACTGTGTAGACAATCCCGCGACCCCGGCATAGTAAACGAGTAGTATCACGGGTAAATTAAAACTTCCCGTGGTTCTACTAGATCGCTTGGTAGTTCCATGGGTATTTTTTTTCCCATGGTACTACTGGTAGTACAAAAAGTAGTACCAAGGGCAATAAACGAAATAATTAAACTGCATTTACTTACTTCTAGATACTATAACTACGTTATCTATGGTGTAGAAGAACTGCTCTAGTTGTACAAAGGACCTAATTCCATAAATATTGGTGGTGACATTTATTTGTAGCATAGTACAATAAAAAAAATTAGTACATTTTATGATTTTACTATGCTACAGTCCAAAAAAAATAAAGAAAATAAGACCATTTGATTATTTTACCACGTAAAAAGAAAGAAAGGCCTTATCACAAGACTTCTTCCTTTATTTTGCCTTTGCGTTTTAAAGCCGCAGAAACCTTATAAGCACCTATGTAAATATAAACATATTAATTTAAATTGGTTGCACAGTAACAGCCAGATAAACAAGATAATAATTAAATTAGTATGAGTACTGGAAATCGACAGTCATGTTTAACATTCCAAATAATCAAAATATCATCTCCAACGAAAAAGATAAAAATAATCTTGCTCTGTCAAAACAAATGACACATCAAAAAAGTTCGAAATATCTTTTTTTATTATTATTTACGGTACATTATATATGACTTGCTGTTGCCAACGGCTTCACCAGCTACATCTCAAAAATTCTCCCTCGGGAAAATAAACTTGGGATAAAAACTGCCCTATGTGTTAATACAGATTATAAACTATCTGTGTACCATATTTCATCCAAATCCGTTTACAGGTTTTTGCGTGAAAGAGTAACAAACATCCATCCAAACAAACTTTCACGTTTATAATATTTGTAGGATAGGATAGTAGAATTAGTAGGAA
Source organism: Agrotis puta (assembly GCA_943136025.2). Classification (NCBI taxonomy): domain Eukaryota; kingdom Metazoa; phylum Arthropoda; class Insecta; order Lepidoptera; family Noctuidae; genus Agrotis; species Agrotis puta. Next base: position 7,731,031 of record OW964168.2, read on the forward strand.
GTAGGATTTATTCTCCTTTTTAGATTACTTATTTAAAAATGTAGATTTAGGCCCAATTGCACCACAATCACTAAACGGGTTTAGCGGTAAACTGCCTTAGAATATTCCTGTATCCCTGTCAAATTGTTTGAAGTTGACAGAGACAGAACGATGTTTTAAATCAGTTTAGTGCTAAACCTGTTTAGTGATTGTGGTGCAAGTGGGCCTTAGAATATAAAACAATAAAACAGTTCAATTATTTTTAATTTTTATTTAATCAGCTTAAACTAGTAATCACAAACTTTTTTTGATGCGTGGACTAGGATAAGGAAACTTAGGGTCAATTGACACCTAGACGCTACACAACTCAAAATTTAGCTTTACTTACTACACGAAAAGATGCTCATTCCCAGTATCATCGCGTCATATCGCGTCACGTTGGGCCTCGAATAGAACTGGCCCTTTTTTGGAAACGTCATAAAAACATCAAATGAGTAAATGAAAGAGGAATGGAAGGGACTGTCAGACTCATACTGACTAAAATCCACGGTGTTCTTCAATAGCCCTTTACATTCGAGGGTCACGGTTACCTGATATAAGACAGTCCCGTGACCCCGGCAGTTTGAATTGACCCTTACTGTGTGGAATGCCCAGTAACAACAAGCACAGCACTATGGATCGATGATTTGAAGAAAGAAGGTGGCTGGCAGGAGATGCCCAAAACTGGGGTGGTTAACGCTCACTGTTTGGACTATAAACATTTATACCTGGGACGACGGTATTTTGCAGAAAAAAAAACTGATTTGAATGGAGGTCGACTCATAAACTCAAAGAGCTGAGTACCTATACTCTCGCATCCAGTTGGATTACGGTACTGTGAAAAAGCATTGGAATATTTAGTTGAAATCTGAAAAAAAAATGCTCAACTAATTTCTAGTACGCTAAATAATATTTGAAAAAAGTTTGTTTACATTTTTTAATTATCAAATGAGTCCTCCCACAAAGGGCAGAGCGGGAGGGACTATCAGACTTGTACTGACTAAAATCCACGGTGTCCTTCAATAGCCCTTGACATTCCGGGTTCACGGTAATTCGCGAGTTCCGCGACCCGGCAGGCTGTGGCTCTATAAGGGGGCCCCCGTCATAATGCTGACACTCTTTGAGGCACACAACGCGCCATCGACAAGTCCAGTCAGTCAGCCAGTCCTGCACCGTATGCTCCACCGTGTCCTCCGGGCGATCAAAATACTTTTAGAACATATTATAAAACGTTTTTTTTCATTCGCATTTTTCTTTTTTTTTTTGTTATTTACCTGAAGTCTAAACCACTAGATTATGCCCACATCTACATCCTTTGGTTACTCACAGTTATTGTATAATACTTTATCAGCCAGATAAGAGTTGAAATGATGTGTATTATACAGTTATATAAATAGCCTGACTTACTGGCCAGTAGTTGAGTGAGTCGTGTTGTCAGTTGTAGTGTCCCGCGATAACTTGTTTCTTATCAATAAATTAACAAACGTAAGTATTTTGATTTAGAAATAAATGTTTTATTATTATTTTATTTAAGGCATTTTAAAATGTGAGTTCTCTAGTGCAGTTGGGGCCTAAAACCGACACTTCAAAAATAACATTCGTAAAAATTATCGTAGATTGACAATTCATTATGTTTTATAACTGTGTTTACGAGCATTGTACGAATTTTATCGCAATTCATGTTATTATGTTTTTAAAATTCTGCTAAAGTGGCCTTTTGAGTGCCATAACCAGTGTCTGAATAAGAAATAATACACTTTAGCGAAATATTATTTTGTAAATTTTACATTAAAGGGCGCTAGGACGAGTATGCGAAGTAAACGTTAAATAAAAACTTCGATATTTTTTTTTTTCAACTTTCTCTATTTTATGTATTTGTCTTTGAGGGATAGAAATTGTACTCGGTGCAAAAAAAATATACAAATAAATAATAATTGTACACACTTGTCACGCACTGGTACTTAAGAATTTGGAATTGAAACTCGTTAAATCTGCTTTAGAATTCTGCAGGCATAGCATAGTGTTTAGTATGTACAAATTGACCAGTCGAAAAACTTATTAAATTATATTAGATATGTACTAATAAAGTATAGGATAGGATATCCATTGGTAGCATTTAAAGTAAACTTTGAAAGTGAATATCTGATTAAATGATATTTGTTTTTGATGTGATGTTATTTAAATCACAATACCGACTTTATAATTCAGTAGGTATTTTTTTTTTAACAAAAAAATATTGTATTTAGTCTAATGGAGTAAATGTTTTTGCTAATCCGGTAAAAATACCACACATAAATCTGTTTCTTTTTTTATTACATCGGATGCAAAATGTTATCTCTGACTATTATTGCTTATATCTCTGGCTATTTTTGTAATGATTGAATGGGAACGAAGTTACGAACAAAAGCTTAATAAGATAATATTGTATTTATTTACCTTTTTGATCGTTTTTAGATGGGTATTAAACTGTACGCATTGGACATGAGCCCACCGGCGCGTGCCTCTATGATGGCTTTCGAATTATTCAACGTTCCTCATGAGTTGGTAGAATTAAACTTACTGGCTAACGATCATAAGACACCAGAGTATTTGAAGGTAAGAAAAGATGTTTTATACAGGAATGTCATCTTCATTTTCGTGCCCATATATCAATTGGTTTAAGGTCTATTCAGTAGGGGAACAGTGTTTAAGACGGGGACGCGAGGTATGATGGGGACATACACTCTTTAGTCATACTTAACACAACACTAACGTAGCGCAAGCGCACTGTTCCCCATAACCCTGTATTCGTCTAATGCTGGACTGTTTGGCTCAACAAGATTGGCTAAGAATCTCTTAAATGGCAGCCTCGGCCCGGTCTAGAGTTATGCCTCTCCTAATGGGCATGTGGATGGTGACTCGCCGTCAGATCATGGACCATGCCCGGGTCGACGGTGCGTCGTGTTCAAAGAGGTGTCAGCGGGGCGGGGCTCAAAGGGCCAAAGCCTGCCGGGGTCGCAAGAATGTCTCATCACGTAACCGTGACCCTGGAACGTAAAGGGCTATTGAAGGATCACCGTGGATTTTAGTCAGTACAAGTCTGACAGTCCTTCTCGCCCCGCCCTGGGTAGGAGGACTCATTTGATAACTCAAACACGACAAAATGTGCTTACCTAATCCAGTCTCTGCCAGCTACCTTCTGCAGATCGTTGCTCAGCATCTACAGGCTTATCTTTTTGGAGTTCTGTAACCGAATGACGAAAAATTGAACTTTATAGATTCGTCATGTCTGTTTGTCTGTCCCGTATATCTGCGTATTCTGTGAACCGCTTTACGATTTTTATTCAAAAAAGAAGTGGAATGTAGCACATTTTCACAAACCACAAAAATATAACTTCTTCATATTGATTTGTGATGGAACCCTTCCAAATTTTTAGGATAATGTTTCTGGCATATTATTTATTATTGATTTGTCTTCTCCCTCTATCAAGAACAAATAGAATATTTTTTTTAAATTTCACATTTAACATTTTAAAAAAAATCTAATACAAAATTATATTTTTACAGAAAAATCCACTACACTCAATACCTGTAATGGAAGATGGTGATTTCATTCTGCATGACAGGTTGGTTTACTCATCTTTGGTGATTTATTCTTTATTTAGACCGAAAGATTGGAGAACAATATTTAACCCAATTTTTTTCTTTTGTTACGTGAACCGTGACGAAGATACGATGCTTTTAAAATTGGCAATACGTCACAACTTACTACAATTTTTGCTTCAATGATGATGTCTTTGTTAACATTCTTCATTGTTCTAAAATAAAAAAATACGTGTACCTACATTATTTTTCAAAACCCCAAATGGCAGACAATTTATATTTAAAAACTTTTGAAGCTGTTAAATAGGCAATAATGATTGTTACTCAAATACTGTTGATAATCAGTGGTTTGATTACAGCCACGCAATATTGGCATATTTAGCTGAAACCTACGGAAAAGACGACTCCTGGTATCCAAAGGATGTCAAGAAAAGGGCCCTGGTCAATCAAAAACTGTTCTTCAACACGTCGATTCTTTTCCCCCGGTTACGAACGGTTACTGTAAGTAAAACTTTAAAGTATTCGTATATAAGGATTTAGAAAACGTAATATGCATTTCAATTTTAACACAGTAAAATACGCGCCGAAAGCCATTTTTGAATCCCACTTTAGTAATTTTTTTATTTATTCAGATGAAGTAATGCTAAACTAATGCTACCGCCTGCCTAATTGTTCATTTACGAGTGGCAGGGCTATGATAACTGGTAACTTACACTTATAGGTTTATCAATCACGAACCTATAAATACCCACGAATAAGCGTCAAGTTACTTAGTTTTTTTTTGAAGTGAAAACTTCTTTATCGGCGTTGTGCACTTTTTTGGAATGGGTAAAAAATGTTAAACTCGCGTCAGGACACGTGACCTGATCGAAAATTCGTAGGACGGCGCAGGGCGCTTGCAGAATGTTCGTGTGTGTTTATTACTATTCAAGTTTTCACTTCTGCCGGCACTCCCAGAGTGCAACCCGTCGTTTTTTTTCGAAGTGGCATGGATATCTTAAATGAATCCCGCGACCCCGATTCGACGACACGGTTAGCGCAGTGGCTGACCGATTGGACTGCTGCGCTGCGTGTCGCGAGTTCGATTCTCGCACGAAGCAAATATTTGTATGATCTACAATTAGTTGCGTGGGGTCTGGGCGTTTGTGTATGTGAGTTTATATGTTTGTAAACGCACCCACGACACAGGAGAAATTCCAAGTGTGGGGCAACGTTTAAAAAAAAAAAAGAACGTTCTTTGCTTGGGGTGAGCGGGGTGAATCTGTAAAAACTCGTACTGACTAAGACCACAATCATTCTGGAATGTTCCAGTGGGATAATTAATAAACTAGTATTCAAATGTTTCTGACAATTCATATTCTTTCGTTATTCATTTGCAGTACCCCATAGTAATGGAAGGAAAGAAAACCATTGAACAAGCAGCATTAGACGATATCGAAGAAGCGTATGGTTTCTTTGAAGCATTCCTTAACAAAACAACTTATCTTGCTGCGGATCATGTCACTATAGCTGATGTGGCTGCCTTATCTACTATGTCGACCTTGGAATTTTTACTCCCTATAGACTCGAAAAAGTAAGAGATTTTTGTTTTTACATTTCATTTAAAAAAACATCACGCCATAGCATCATTGACATCTACATAGAATTCCGCGCCACCACTCATGGCCTTCCGAAAATTCGAGGTACTACATTTTTTAATACAATTTGACATAATGACATAGACACTAGCGCTGCTGAGTCCTCTCACCCAGGGCAGGGCAGGAGGGACTATCAGACTTGTGTCCTTCAATAGTTGTTTACGCAAGACTGTCCCTCACTACATCTTTAAAATAATTATGCGCAACCTTAATTAGCATGAGTTGCAACTATAAGAATATTATCAGGCGTTTGACTTAATTCTTAAATTTTTGTCTGTCATCTTCACTTATAAAATTATACTTGTACACTACGCACTGCTGAGAAAGTTTTATTCCCCAAAATCCTGTGGAAGTCCATTTTAAATTTATACAATAGTTCTTTACGTTCCGGAGTCGGTCACGGTAGGTCGTAAGTCCCGCGACTCTGACAGGCTTTGGGCCTCTAAGGGGCTGCGCCATTGTGCTGACAGATCTTATAGGCGCGTGTGGAACCGCGCCTTCGGCGCGGGCATGGTCCATTCACGGACAGCGAGTAATAGGTGACTCGCTGTCCGTTAATGGACCAATGCCGGGCGCGAGAGGTCTCCGCCTATCGACGTCGTGAGGACACGGTGGTACTCTGCCTAAGCGGGGCAGTCCTGCACTGTATGCTCCACCGTGTCCTCCGGGCGATCCTCGCAGTGGTGACATCCAAGCGTTTGCTTCTTCCCTATCCGACACAGGAATCTCCCGAAACTTCCATGTCCGGTGAGGACCTGCGTCAAGCGGTAGATAAGGGCGCCGTGACGCCTATCCAGACACTCTACAAAGAGGGGTCTTACCGCCGCAATTGCAGCGTGCCTGTGTGTTGTGGCGTAGAGTATAGTTTGTTTTTCAAAACAAATGCGTTCGAGAACTAATTTATTACTTTTTCAGGTATCCTAAAACAACAGCGTGGCTAACAACTATGAAAAAGGCGCCGTATTATAAAAAACAAGGTGAACCTGGAGCAGTTAAACTTGATCAGTTTATAAAGAGTAGTGTAACACCATCTTCTTAGACACTATGTTTTAATGTTTATTGATTGCCCTATCTTTAGCCTTACATAAATATCTAAGCAAAAACCATCACAAGTTATTTTATTTATTTAAAAATGGCATTAACACAAATGAAATTAACCTTTCATTCTGTCTCCTCACAGAATCGCAATCATTCTAACATTATCGTCTTCCATTCTTCAAGTTAGGCTTAAAAAGGCCACATTAGCAAAATCGATATCACATCGAGTTGCAATCATTTTCGTAAAATGGTCTATTCTGTATTATTACTTACGATGACAGCTGAATAGACTGACTGATTAATATAATTCACATTTTTACGAATTTTTCCATTTTCGCGAGAGTGGCTTTTTACCTTCACAATGTGTTGGATTGTAAACATTGAATACTAATTAAATATACGGATAATAACAACCTTGACACTAAGCTGTTTCATTTATTTAATTTCATGTTTGAGACTGTGTTACTGACTTTACTTGAACTTAGCTGAGCGGCTTTCTTAATACACTATCAATTGCCGAATCAATTGCTGATTATGCCGAACCGAATATTTTTGTAGGATGAACACCCGTCAACGAAACCTACCTATCCATACCCACTTACCCAGTGCTCCTCAAGAATGTAACCCATTTGTTACAGAGGCCATAACAGTTTCCTGCAGTTAACTGGTCATTGCTAGCCTCGTTGGCAGTCTGTTTACAACCATCTGACTCAGGGTCTTAATCCTACAGATAATTGTGTTGTAACCTGAGAATAAAATCAGACGTCAAAAACAAGAAGGTCCCATTCGTTGAATATTGATTTATGATTACCGTGGTGTGCTCTTATGAATCAAAAATACCGTCAGGAAACTGGCATATCCTAGACTAGAACCAAAAATTTGAAGACATGTAAAATCTATAACCCTCTATCCAATCGGGTTGGTTTCCTGCGGCCCTGGGTTAACCTGTACTGGATCCATGTGGTAGATTACAGCCTACTCGCTCCCACAGAGAGGAGGCCTGTGTGCCAGCAGTGGAAAAAATATAGACTGAGTTATGATAAGCACTTATAAATAGATGTGCCCCGATACATTACGAGTATCTCCAGAAATGTTTCGGCTGTTTCTTCTCAGAGTAGTCAGGTACGTGGCAACATGGCTTCAATTATCTTTAAAATATTGATTGTAAAAATGTTTTTCTAAACAAATTACAAAATAAAACTAGCTACTACGCATAGGTCGCGGGACTTTCCCATTACCGTGACACTGTGGATTTTAATCAGTAAGAGTCTGACAGTCCCTCCCGCTCTGCCCTGGGTAGGAGGACTCATGTGATGATTTTACGACGTAAAAAAAAGAAAAAAAAGGTATACTCCTACCTAATGGAATTCACTGTTGACCATTCGACTTCCTCTTCATTTTTTTTTACAACCGGCCTTAAATTCTGTCAATATCCGCAATTCAAACAAACCCGTGGTTACTCGTGGTCACGGTACAGCCTCCTAATTTATTACTTTGCAAATTGATTTCCTGTTTTGCCCTCTGATGGATATTTTGCCTCTAAATCATGTTGCGGAATCGTGTAAAAAAGTATCACATCTTCTATAAGATAAATGGAGAACTACTATCAGAATACTGCAACGCGATATCCGGTTTGTAAGTTGTCTGCCAGTCAAGAATATGAAGAAAAATCTGACAGTGAATTTATTCGGGACTAAGCCTACCAGACGCAACTCCAATGTGGTTGAGGAACCTTCATTTTCAGTGGATTATTGAGGAAATTTACACCCTATAACTATGAAACTGACATGATCAGTAACACTACCATTAGAACTTCAAACGGTATATTTATGTACGGTCAACGGCCAGCATTAATTGACCCACTTTCCCTTATTCTGCCACATAAGATGGGGCCCATATTATGATTGGCACTGTACCTTATGAATTTGTTTTTTGTGTAATTTCGGCACGTACAAGCGCCGTGATCAAGAATTAACTCAAAACAAAAAAAAAGTAGTAAATAATCACAGAAGAAGTTAGCTGAATTAGCAAATGCAATGGGCAGGCCATATTTGTCGTAAGAACGATGGCCGTTGGGGTAGATGTTTTCTCCAGTGAAGACCGCGAATCTCCAAAAGTAAGGTCGGACGGCAAGTCACGCAAGATGAGTGACGATCTTCGCAAGGTGGCCGATAACAGCTGGATGAGAGTAGTCGGTGATCGAGTGAAATGGCTTGCGATTGGAGAATCCTATGCCCAGGAGTGGACGTCTATAAGCTAATGAATTTAATAAGCACTGTTCTAAAGATTTTGGTATAATTATGTATACTTCTTTATGTTTTTGGTTCGCAGTCATGCTATATTGATGTATTTGGCAGACGCCTATGGAACGGACGAAGTATGGTATCCCAAAGACCATAAAATAAGGGCGCTTGTTAATCAGAAACTATTTTTTGATATTACAGTTCTATTTCCAAGACTGAAGAATATTACAGTAAGTGTTTTTTTTAATAACACTTATGTTCATGATCACGTAGGAGTCGAACATATGGACAACTCGCTGTCCGACCATGGAACATGCCCGGGTTGACGGCGCGTTGTGTTCCAAGCGCGCCTCAAAGAGTGTCAGCAAAATGACGGGGCCCCCCTCTAGAGGGCCAAAGCCTGCCGGGGTCGCGGGACTCCCGAATTACCGTGACCCCGGAACGTAAAGGGCTATTGAAGGACAACGACACCTCCCGCTCTGCCCTGGGTGGGAGGACTCATTTGATGATTTTACCACGATAAAAAAAGGAGTCGAACATAAATCATGATCTGCCTAGGTTTTTTCCATGTTGCGGTCTAGTAGGAGTATTTTACATGGAGCGACTGTATATCAGGGACTATCCAGATCTGAATTTCCTTTTCAAAAGATCAAGCGATCCTTTCCTGAACTGATTAATTCAATATTTTAAAGGGCGTCACGATGTCGTTGAATATACTTTGTTACCTTGCAACTGAAATATGAAAAACATGCAACTGTTCATGATTCATATAATTTAAGCAGTTTGTAAATAAATAAATTGATTTTTGAAGAAGACTATTTAACGCTACACAACTTCTTTTTGAAGCCAATCAGAGAGTAAAACCACGGGGAATAGCTGACAATATGCATGCATATAAGTCTAAAACTCTAGACTATTGGTTCATTAAATACTAACAACCCGTAGCGAAATAAACCAGCTTGCAGCAAGCAGTTTGGTGTAGGTTGCGAGCATCCTGGTCAGTATTTTCTGCAAGGCCGAGTAACAGCTTATTCAACTGGTACCTATTTTGAGGTTATGTATGCTTTCAATGCATTCATTTTGTTTCAAATGTTTTCAATCACTAGCCTCATTTTTCTTACTATCAGATAAATAGTTCCTTGATTGGACTGACTTGACTGGATTCGGGGTATAGGTGGAATATTCATCATATTTTTTATTATTATTTGGTTTATTCATTTATCAATATACTTATGTATTTCTTTAAACAAAAAAAGAAAAAAAAATTGGCTGTAACAACAATCGCCACAATGTTAGCCGAGCTCACATTCCGCAAATCGGCATTATTATTGCTAATTAATAATTCAGTAAAATAATAATTGATCGGTAATTTCGATTCCACGCTCAACGCCGAAATAGCTCAGTTGGGAGAGCGTTAGACTGAAGATCTAAAGGTCCCCGGTTCAATCCCGGGTTTCGGCAGAAGACTCTTTTTGTAGCGTAGCGTAATTTAGCTGAGTAGTGCAATTTCTTAATTCATAATAAACCTGCCATGTCACGGCCTAACAAATATATTTTTTCTAAAAATAATAATTAAGCGCAAAATCAGACAACTGCTGAAAGTGGCATTTTTGCTCTTAGAAGTTTTACAGGCGTTGCAATCAAAATCAGTTTTTTTTTTCAATAAACCTCGAACAATCCCTATTCTTGATACGCCTGAAAATTTTCTTATGGCAAAAATACCACTTTAGCCATTGGATTTAGCTTTAATTGTTTTTAAAAAGGAACATACATAAAAAGAAGATTCCGATAAATCGGTTAGCAATCACATCGTTAAAAAGATAATTTTTGTGCACTTTTTTAATTAAATACGTTTGTCTATTAGGTATTTTTCAGTAGATTGCATATTTGCGCCAGCAGTCGTTTACACGTTATAATAATCAAAACAAGACAGTAAAAAAATAAAATAAAAAACTCATCTCATTACTTTTGAATTATAGTATATTACTCTACGAGTATAATCCTATGCAATATTTTCGTCGTTATTTTGGGTAAGATAAAACAAATCTACGTCGTGTTCACAAATAAAGAAACTCTTTAAACCACAGTCAATCTGGGTCAAACGTCCCGTGTAGAACATGGAGCCACATTGGTCATGAATTCCTCCGTGTGGCTGGTTTCCCCACCAGGACACACTGTCGTTTAAAGCAGTTCCTGAAATATAATAACAGAAGAATAAAAAATCTGCGTCCTAATTGCATTAGAAATAACATCACTCCTATTAGTTTCGAAAGTTAGGCAGAAATGGACTCTAATATGTAGGTGTTGTAGGATAATTTTAAAAACCAAAACGCATTTCTGGGGATATTGCGAAAACACGGATGATTATTCAATGGCTATGACTTATATGTAAAGCAGGTTCGACGAAGCTCCGCTTAGCGGGGTCTATTTCTGTTCGCAGCTTCGTATTGATCGAAGGTTCGCAGGGTTTAAAGGAACTCAACCAAACCGAACTTCGGGATGTCCCCAAAACCTTTCTAAAGCATGTACGTTTTTGGTTTTTCCAACAGAAAAGTTCGTTTACAAAACCATCCCATTCCAAGACAGTGATGTCGCCAGATTTGTCTTATGCCAGGCCTGTTGGTCTAGTGGTTAGTGACCCTGATTGCTATGCCGGAGGTTGTGGGTTCGATTCCCACCCAGGACAAATGTTTGTGTGATGAGCACGATCATTTGTTCTGGGTCTGGGTGTAATTTATCTATAATATGTATGTATTTAGAAATATATAAGTATGTTTATCAGTTGTCTAGTACCCATAACACAAGCTCTGCTTAGCTTGGGACTAGACGACGTTGTGTGATAGTTGTGGAATATTTATTTATTTATTTATAATTATGATCACTGATCGGACATGTCACTAATTGACCATTATCTTTGTTGATACATGTTGTAAGTTTTGTAGAAGCCAAATTAGAAGCTTGTAAACTAATGCAACAAAGGCGAAATAACCATGAAGGTGTTAGGTAGTTCTAACATAAGTTATAATATTAATATTACCACAAAGATTGTTTACTAAATATAGTTCTAATGAAGCGGAAATCTCCGCTTCCTTGAAACTGTAATTTTAACCAATTGCCCATCTCCGAAATATCTCCGTTGAAAAAGTGTCAAAACTCCTGTTGCACTTACCTTTAACTGTCGTCCAGCCATCATTGAATCTGTTATGATATCCCACGTGGTACATTCCTCTTAAATAACTCCCAGCAACCCAGTCCTTAGGTCCAGTTTCCGTGAGCTTCACGATGTCATCCAATTCCAGCCAATTGTTGATCACTGCTAGGTAAGATTGTTCTGCACTGCATACGTTGTAAGCTTCAGTCCAGTTTAATGGAGTTGTGTGCAACTTGTAACAGCTACCGCTTTTCTCGTTGTAAGCGTAACCTAATAAAAGAAACAGGTTTGGTGTAATATTGGTCCCAGTTACAAAGCTTGATGCTTTTGTCACTACATCAATAGGCTATTTTGCTTAAAAGTTTAATTAGTCCGAAATATAGATTATCGAAAAAATATTTTACTCGTATGTTTGTTTACTTTTGTAAGGTAAACCAAAATTGACGAAGAAACAACGCTTCTAAAAATCACAAAAGGTCACTCTGTCGGTAAAATTTTACGGGCGTTGGGACGTCATAAGCCTCCACTCCCGAAATTCAAAGCGTTTTATCTTTGTCAATATTCATTGATTTAAAAAACAAAAAAATATATGTTCATTATTTTTCAATACTCTAACTGACGGACTAAACAGATTTTCAATTGATGTATGCAGTAAACTACCCTATTCTAACAAAATTCCTTCAACTCCGGGTGGCATAGAACTTTGTGACAGTGTGCGACACTGCTTGTCTGCGCGGATATTCGGAAATAACCGCATGGACGGTGTCGTGTGAGATTTGCCTTAACAAAATACGAAGCGATGGCGGAATTAGCAAGTGTGACATAGACACCAGTTATTGGTGGTAATAGAGCCTTTTTTATACTGGCAGAAAAACAAGACTTTAAAGGCAACACTGTCGTCATAAAAGCAAAAAACGTTAGTTTTTCTGTTTGGCAAAAAGAGAAAAAAAGCTCGCGGTAGTGTCATAATATTCGACCACGGTCCGGGTACGCAAAAGGCATGTGAAGAAAAAGGGGGGTAATGGGCTGGCGAGCCTTTTCCGCTCCACCAAGGGCAGGAGGACTCATTTGATAATTTTACACCTAAAAAGTGCAAAAGATTCAATTTTTTTTTCGAACCTATTCGAATCAGTCTTTCTTGGTGCGCGTCTACTCGTGCAGACTCGAAGTTTTCTGGACACCCATTATTTATGAAAAAAATATATATTAGATAAATGAAAGGTTGATTAATTGCCAAGCTGAATACTGATTGAACCATTTAGATATATGATGAAGAATTTAGTGTTATTTTGCATAAATAACATACCTAAATCAGGCAAATTGCACTGTTGATTCCATTCCAAAGTCTGAAGTGACTTCTTGCAAATATATGGGTTCTTTCTTTCACATGTTACATCAACAATTTTTCCACTCGCGTGTAAGACTACACAGCCTTCTATTCCTTGGTAATTATTCGGCTCTCCAATGCTCCAATTATGGTACACATCCTCCACTCTTTTTCCTGTAACAAAGTAATCGATATTTGATCGAAATTATGAGAACGGAGGCACAAAGGCCACAATTATGTCAGTAAAACTATTTTAGTTCATTTGTAAGTTAAAATAGTTTTAAATCATGGTATATCTTAAAATACTGCTTATATCGTTAATTATGAAAATTTGACTGGCACAAAAGAGAAGAGGGCTATAATCAATAATGAAATAATACGGAAAGGCAAGCCAGCCAAGATGTTGACCTGACATTGACATTGATGAAGAATTTTCTCCTGCAGCAGAAGTATAAGTTTTTGTTCCATTAATTAAATCCATGCGGGTTGACTTTTTTCTTTGCCTGCTCCGACTTCAGTACAAAGGCTCCCCTTCACTCTTGAAACCTCTTTCTACGACGAAACCTAAATCTTTCCAGTTCGTCCCGCCATCTCCTTCGTTGCCTGCAGCGACCTCGCTTCACTGTATCAGGATACCAGTTTTGTACATTTTCCTTCAACATATGTCACTGATGTCCAAACAAAATGGCGTTTGTATGAATTTCTAATGAACCACAGCACCACTACAATATAATAAAATTTAAGCTTACCGTCAACAGTTTCAAAACGTCCTTTTACTAATAAGTCTGATAACCCCACATTAACTTGCCACCATGTGGGCTGGGTACTGTTCCAATAAGATATCACAGCATCAGCTTCATCCTGATTCTCAGGGTACCACAAAATGGCTCCCTCCAAGGAACACGCACGTTTGGCATCAGTAAAAGTTTTAGGTAAAGAAGATATCTTATAGAAACTATCCGTTGCTTCTAGGTATTGATAGTCATTCCGAAAAAACTTTTTGTCCTTTTGTCCATCTGTGAATAGATGTATTTTTTTTGTGTGTAAAAGGTTTAATGAGTGGGTACGAGACACGATGCTTAAAATTGTAAAAACTTACATGTGGGTGCCGACACAAAATACACCAAAAGAACCACATAATATAGCGGTTTATTAAACATTGTAAAGGAGATGCCAAACGTCTGTCTGGTCTCAATCACAACGTAATGTACTTATGAAATGCTTGAGACAAAATGAAGCGAAAGTGTATCCATCAAGACATTAAGATATGTTTTATCAATTTTATTACAATAATAAATTTCAATATTTAACGATGTTTATATTTAGTAATTGCGATTTAAATGACCTTATTAAACGTATTATTATTTCCGCTACTGTGGATATTCCATTTTCCTGTTGTTATCTTAAATTAAATATTAGATATTCCCAAGTTCTTTATACAGATACGATGAGAAACTAATAGACCTTTTTAGTTCTATTTATACCAAACAGTTTTCAATGTTCATGCCTATAGTACTTACGCAGATATTTTTTGTTAAATTTATATCTATGAAAATATGGATGGATTGGGTGAGGAATGATATGAAAGAAAAAGGAGTAAATGATACTGTGACGTCTGACAGGGGAGAATGAGAGAAGTAAACGTGTTGCGCCAAACCCAAATAAAATAGGATAAGGGCAGAAAGATGACGATGTTTTATTCACAATACTCGTATTATTTTCCAGTAGGTATGCTTTAATGATTGAGCGAAAACCAACTATGAATCCAAAATGGTTACAAAACCTTGATGAAGGCTATGCTTTGATGGAAGCATTTCTTAGTAAAACGACATTCATTGCCACTGATTCTATCACGATTGCTGACATTTCAGTTTACAGTAATATGTCTTGTTTAAATCAGGTTGTACCAATAGACGAGAATAAGTAATTTTATCAATTACATAATTTTTTACTCAATAGTTTCTGGGTTCGTTTATTTAGTTTCTCCATGAGAAGTTCCTAGGTGGATAGCAGCCACTGAGTCTTTTTTTTTACGTGGTACTATCAAATGGGTCTTCCCACCCATTACTGACAGACTTGTACTGACTAAAATCCACGGTGATCCTTCAATAACCCTTTACTCGTCACTGTGTCTAGATTTGTGCCCGGTTGATGTTAATAGGCACGCCGCATTTTACATGGAAATTGAATATAACTGGCGATAATTATGTATATTTTTTAAGACGAACCTATAGGATTATACAAGATGTTATAAATACGTACTTTTGTGAAAACCTTCACTTCCACTAGCACTAAGGACCTTAGTATTTGAGGTTCAGCGTTGAGGGTTCAATTTTGAACCGACCAATATTAGATCGTCACAAATCGCTTCCATATTGTATACCAATTTTTTTTTTTCAGAATGTGCAATGTAAGGAACTTTTATTTTATTTCAGGTATCCAGGAACAGTTACTGCGAGGATCGTCCGGAGAACACGGTGGAGCATACGGTGCAGGACTGCCCCGCTTGGGCAGAGCACTGCCGTGTCCTCACGACGGCGATAGGCGGAGACCTCTCGCGCCCGGCATTGGTTGAGGCCATGCTGCGGGGCGAGACGGAGTGGGAAGCGGTCGCCTCCTTCTGCGAAGCAGTAATACTCGTGAAGGAGGAGGTGGGCCGCGCGAGGGAAAGGACAGCGTCCTCCCTCCACCCAGCCGCAGTGTTAGACGCCCACGGCGTCGGACGTCGCAAGACGATCTCCGGCCACCGTAGGCGCGGGCATGCGGGCAGCGAGTTATGGGCGACTCGCTGTCCGATCATGGACCATGCCCTTGTCGACGGCGTGCTGTGTTCCACGATGTGTCTACCGACAAGCCTTTGTGTAACTTTTGTTCGCGCACAGTGCAGCACACTTGTGCGCGATCATTTTCATTGAACTGAGTTCAGCAAAGTGCGAAAAAAAAAACAAAAATGGTTCTAATAGAAGAGAACATGAAAATTAAACGAGAAATAAAATCTTTTGTAGAAAAAGGGACTTTAGAGAATTATTATTCGGCAACTTACACGTCTGTGCGTGGCCACGTCTGTTACTTGCTCTATGCTTTTGTTTTTTGAAAACGTACAAACAATAAAACGTCAAAAAGAAATGTGAGAAATAACTGATGACAAAAGCGGCATAATAATTCAGTCCCAACGAACCCACCTGAATGATAACCGTGTATTGTCCGAACAGTTTCATCGCTGCCGCTGCACCGACGAGATTGGATTGAAGTGGCCGCGTGCCAGTACACGTAGTTCGTAGATACACAACCTCCAGCATGATATTGTGAATAAATCGTAAGCTGTGTTCTGACCATGATATATGCCGGTACAAATTGGATTTATTTCCCGCTTTCCCTTCCCATTGGTACTGAACAGAAACTGTTATTGCACGTATGAACGATGAGATGTCATGAATAAAATATTCTGGAGCGAACGCGTCACGCATTCGATCGCGATTTCAATGTGATACACCAATCACATGACACCTCGTACAAATGATTTATCACCCGTGTGCTCGTAAGTATAACCTGTTTTGGCACCTGCTATAGTAGAATTACTGTTCCCAAGCATTTTGATTCTGAAATATTCTCAGCACCTATCCTAGGAAAGTTAGGATTTTTTAGGGCGCTTTCAAATGCTTGTAATTATGACGTAACACGTTTTACTAGTCATGCGCTATTTGATAAAAGAGGAACAGACTTTTTTTTACATTATCTTTATTTTACGTGGTAAAATCATTCAATGAGTCCTCCACGGAGACAAAAGACGGAGATCCTTCAATAGCCCTTTACGTTCCGTAGCCACGTTTACCTGATAAGACAGTCCCGCGACCCCGGCAGGCTTTGACTCTCCATGGCAACAGCTGAATAAATTCTGTGTTTTTTTACATCTAGCTCATGTTGACACCTCTGCTAAGCAAAGGCATCCCTCTTCCTTTTCACAAACTCTTGTATTATGCGTTCCAACTAAGAAGGTCAGCGCCTATGGTCTTCATCTGACGACTGACACTTCAAAAGTACGGTTACTAGTAGTACAATTATTACGGTTATACCTTTGTCAAACAGGCGAAAGTGAAGCGTTTCCGAAGCGAGACGCCAGTCCGATAGTTCTGTCACGCAATCGGATCGCTTTCGCTTTTCTATGTGACTGGATTCAAACAATTCCATACATTACAAATAAAAACGTCACGCTTCGCATTCGTCACGTCTATCTGTTTGACAAAGTCTTTAAACAGGTGTGACGTCAATAGACGGTGACCTTCTTAGTTGTATCGCACTATACCGCACTACCTCAAACCAGCCCTCAGGATATGCATCCAGATCGCACCGTTACCTCTTTCTGGGCAAGGATCGGCAGTGCCATCCATCCATTTTGTCTTGTTTTAAAAGCCGGAGCAGTTAAAAATACTTTTACAACGGTGTGACAACTCAACAACCAATCAATGACCTCTTATCGGATTCTTTAAGAGAAATGCTAAGCTGTTAAATTTATCATAATGGGTAACTCAATAAAAACTTTACTGGTGCAAATTAACTGCAATGACGACTTGATTAAATAAAAAAACTCATTTATCAACCAAACCGGCTTTCATATTGTTGAAAACACAAAACTTTTAGCGTTTCACTGTTAAATTAACAGCATCGTTTATTTTTGAGGTGAGTGGGATCCCCTTCTTGGCGGTCTACCCCGGATAACGGCTCTGCAGGCTGAAATCTGAAACCTGCGGTGACGGCTGGGCGATCCAATCTCGGTGGAAGGCCTCACCAGGGCCTGTCCTGTTGGAGCCTCACGCCAAACAGTCTTAATTGTATTCCGTATGTGCTCAGGAGTACCAGATGGCCTACCATAGCCTGAGTAGTTAGGCTGTGGGAAAGAGCCAGAGCTATACAAGTCGTACGTCGTATACCGGAACAACTCACGCTTTAAGACGTTATGTTCATCTTAGGCCTCATCTTTGCCTCTGGGCTATAATTATGAGCCCAAAAGCAAACCCCTTTTAAAAATAAAATCGATTCTTTGGGTTAAGACTACTGAATTATCGCGGGACTGTCTTATTTTTTATTTTATTTTATTTAATCAGGTAACCGTGGCCCCAGAACGTAAAGAGCTATTGAAGTCTGTTCTGCTCTGGGAGGACTCATTTAATGATTTTACCACGTGAAAAAAAAAGACTACTGAATTCAACAGACTTTTATGAAAAGTTGACTCGTTCCAGATTGTAGTTCTAGATCAATATCATTACTGCTTGCCCGGCTAAGAATAACTCCGTAATGACCCAGCCCTCGGTAATACCGCAATGAATTGTATTCGATACTTTTGCATGCAAATGCCATTGGTTAGATTTATGCTTCAATGCAAAACAACCCATTCCTATTTAGCTTTGCGTTTTATTTGAGTATTACCGTAATACCCATTTTTGTTGTTTTTCCACTGTTGATCACATTACGCACACAAATCTATGCCGTGTCACAGCTTTATACGGTATAATCTCCTTTGCCGATACAAATCCCCGCATCGGTGTATTGTCTTTTGGGACATATATTTCAATAACTCTGCTGTGGTACTGCGTATAAATCGTTCTTTTAGACATTTGACAATAATTTACGTCGATAATTTGCATCCAGACAAAATATGCCTTTATTAACGTATAGTTGAGATATATTTTCTACGGGACCTCATTTATTTATACTTAATGAGTACATTAAGGCTTAATGACTTTTTGGGGTAACATTAATTATTCTGTTTTCTGGTTGTTTTTTACGTTTCGAGTGTTCTTATTTTGGTTAAAAAAATCCTGGCTGCTATTGAATAAATGATGGAAGGACTGATGTATAATGGCATTCTAAACCTATTTTCAAATGACCTTTTTTTTAAAAGGCGGATGACGTGGTGTGTGATTCCGGTGACGCACATTCCATTAGCTCGGGCCTATTGCTGGCGATATTTTGTATAAATAATGCCCACTTTGGCATAACATAGGAAACGTTGGGTCCAATAACTTTGACATGATCCTGACAGCATAACCGACCTTTTTTGTAAGCACGTACAATGGCTCAAAGGATGATGGTTTGGCATCCAGTAGGTACACATATTTTCATAATATATCTATCTCTTCTGCGTTTATAACAGAAGCACTACAAATAGAGCCTTCAAAAACGTTACTTATTAAGCATATTAAATACTTTTTCTCATGTCTGGGGTGATTTAAACCATTCATACGTTAAAATTACATGACGGGACTATCCTCTAAGTCCCTTTATGTAAATGAATTTTCCAACTAGACGTGGATGGCTAAAACCAAAACTATAAGGAATAGCATAATATAAATAGAAAGAAAAAGAATAATAAAAATACTAAGAGGCGTCTGGAGGGCCGATTTTGTATCTCGCCTCGCATGCAATAACAAACTTTTTCACTTGCATCGAAATGTACCTACTTCTTTTTAAATACAATATATGGGAGACATGCAATAGAGCAAATAATGCTAGGTGATTTGAGATTATTTCCAAGTGAGTGGTTATAGTTTTTTAAACCTTACTACACAATAGTGTGATAAAGTGTCTAATTTGAAAACTGATAATAATGTATAGAGAATGAACATACATAATGTGTAATGTTACCCTATTTACTTGGAGCATATAAACATAATGAGGTTAATGTCAAGTCATTTAAAGCTATCATCACACGTACGAGGTTATAACCCCAAAGGGAAGGATCTCATCGCCCGCCGTTGCTTGGCACATTTCCAAACTCGCCCAAACTATAGATCGTCGCCCAAACTCAAATCACGAATAAAACTGTATCATGTTAATTTAATCCTTAAATGGGTGCATTAACTGTCAGCAATCTGACGGAGGCCCCCTTAGAGGCCCAAAGCCTGCCGGGGTCGCGGGACTGTCTCATTAGACCCTGGAACGTAAAGACCTATTGAAGGATCACCGTGGATTTTAGTCAGTACAAGTCTGACAGTCCCTCCCGCCCCACTCGGTCGGGCCGGCCCGGGTGGGAGGACTCATTTAATGATTTTACCAAAAATAAAATAAAAAATGGGTGCATTAAAGGTTGAAACGCGGAGGATTTTTTAATGCATTTACTCTTGACTAGATTGAGCCCAAGAAGCACCAAGAAGATAGTGGAACTCTTGCGCACTGACGGAACACAGTTAAAACTTTTTGACTCCTACAGGATACTGATCCCTAGCCATGCGGCCAGTGTTACGCCTACCACGCCAGTGGAACCACTCAGCCGCCAGTGCAGGTTACAAGTAGCCTCGGGCATGCGGACGGCGAGTAATGGGCGACTCGCCGTCGGATCACAGACCATGCCCGGGTCGTCGGCGCGTTGAGTTCGACGAGCGCCTCAAAGCTGTCAGCTGCCAGCTGTATGACGGGGCACCCCTTAGAAGGCCTGCGGGAGACGCGGAACTGTCTCATTAGGTAACCGTGACCCTGGAACGTAAAGACCTATTGAAGGATCACCGTGGATTTTAGTCAGTACAAGTCTGACAGTCCCTCCGTCCTGCTCTGGGTACTCAACCACGGACTCATTTGATGATTTTACAAAGTAAAAAAAGAAAAAACTTGCAGGTACCTAGCCTGTGATGCGTGATCATCCACATACTTATTACATTCCTGTGGTCTTTCAAAGCTGTTTAATGAAAAATCTGGATATAATCATAGTGTTTTGCGTCGTCTTTTTATAGAACTTGGTTTGTTTATTTCCAACTGGCATAAAAAAGGAGATAGAGAGAACACCTAACGAAAAACGAATAAGAAACACTTTTCATAACCTGAGAATCAAACCCAGGACTGCTAAGCATAGCAGCTATGCTTGTGACCACAAAGCTTGCGACACAGACGCGGTCCCCGGACCCTTAACACAAAACTAAATCTGGCATTTAGTAGTAATAAAACATTAGTTTTTGGTTCAAAGATTAGCATTAAACCCTAAGCTTATCGTTAGAGAAATATTTTGCTTACGTCTTTGTTATGACGTCACTGTCACAGCTAGTGTGACGAGGGTCGTTGTCATGTCACAATCCTCTTAAGTAGTGTTACTAAAAGCATTACTAAACCAACCTAGTGTTAGAGTATTTTGGTTTTTCACTAAGCTAGACCTTATTGTGTTTTATAGTTTGTTGCTATTAATCAAACTTGACGTTGAATTTGATATGATAATGCTTTGAATGAGAGCTCGTGGCTAAATAATTATAGCCGCACAGGCCGATCTTCCGGGTTAAGCCGCGCTTGCCGAGGTTGGTCTGTGGATGGGTGACCATCTGTCATAGCGAGTTCTCTCCGTGCCTCGGAAAGCACGTAAAGCCGTTGGTCCCGGCTGTCATTTGTAGATCTTTGCAGTCGTTACTATTAGTCAGAAGCTATAAAAGTCTTACAACCAGTCTTACCATGGGGTATCGTATTACCCACTTACTGGGTTGTGGAGGTCCGATAGACAGTCAGTCCATGTAAAATACTGACATTCAGCTGCATCTAGTTCGACTGGAAGCCGACCCCAATATAGTTGGGAAAAGCCTAGGCAGATGATGAATGCTTTGAATGAGAGCGTTACGGGAGGTTTGTTAAGGTCACACACATCTTGCGACAGTACCTGCTCTGCAGAAATTAAAAAAAAGACGTTATTCAAAATATGCTATGAGTTCCTGCGACTCGCTCTTCTCACGAAAAAGGGAACAAATTGATTAGCTCACCATCTGATCAAGGATCAGTTGGCTTACCATAACGTCTTAAAGTGTGAGT
Organism: Agrotis puta; assembly: GCA_943136025.2. Taxonomy (NCBI): domain Eukaryota; kingdom Metazoa; phylum Arthropoda; class Insecta; order Lepidoptera; family Noctuidae; genus Agrotis; species Agrotis puta. The sequence goes on from OW964168.2 coordinate 7,752,805, forward strand.
AGTTAGGCTGTGGGAAAGAGACAGAGCTATACAAGTCGTCTCGCGCCATCTCGTTGCCTGAACAGAACAACTCATAAGATGTCATGGTAAGCCACCAGACCCGAATCGTAACCGCGTCTTGTTACACGAACGCCTCATTGAGCTGTCAGTAAACTGACGGGTCCGATATGATAGGACCAAATAACTGCAGCGGTTGCAGGGCTTTCCGAAAAGGTTACTTCAGCCCTGGAAAGTAAAATAAAATTGAAAGTAAAGTCTGTCTGACCAATTTTCTTCGACGGAACCAGCGTTTGGGTGGTTTGGTGGATTTCCCACTTTTTTAATCGTTGACTTATGACTATGCTGATCATCGTGTATGGGTTCAAAAAACCAGCTTTGTTATTTTTTAATGGCTTTTTTTAATTTTTAAGGGTTACTCGTACTGTGAGAGCTAGTTCGAAGTGGCGCTGGACAAGAATACATTGAAAAACTAGAGGGAGGCCTTTGCCCAGCAGTGTGACAGTGTAGGCTGAAGAAAAAATTAAAAAAAGGTTTTCGTGTATTTACAACCAAGCAGAGCTCGGTCGACCAGCTAGTTTTACTAACGGATATGTAAGTAGGGTAGATAGTGGTAAAATAATAACCAACTGAATAGTTCCACCATTTTCATAATGCATTAACACTATTATCATCCCTCAGGGTTATCAACACCGAAAATGCCGATTAACATAATCTCTGTTTTGCAAAAATCAATGAGTGTCTGGTAATTCCATATAAAAAAAAACGTTCATATGGTTAGTAATGTATTCAGAATATTGCAACATAATTTAATTACACTGAGAGTAATAGTAAAAAAAACAAAGCTTAATTAAAATCACGTTGTCATAACAACTTCCCAAGGTATTTTCCTTTGCAAGTTTACTATAATTGTATAAGCTTTCATTTTAATATCACGAACACAAAGGACTATATCTAATAATTCATCATGTTTTTATTAACATGGCTTTTTTAAATACAATTATATCAATTAAAAAAAAATTGACACTAAAAACTCATTCTATTTTTGAATTTCGTGGACAAAATAGACAAAAAACTTTTTTATTAATTTATCCCTCCATTCAAGCTCCATAAATTGGAAGACATTTTAAAAATAGATTTGATAACTGAGTACTGGCAGTTCTGTGAATTCCATTGCCTAAAAAAAACTACAAATCTTTGCAAAAACAAATGCGCTGGCGGGAAATTGAGAATTCAGTGAGTGATAATATAGACCCAGTTTTGGTCATGAACTTCGCAGAATTTGAAAGTTAATTGGTAAGTCAGCTATTTTTAATGTTTGTACACAATATACAACCTATAACTGTGTACGCAGAGTTGTTTTAAAGGTTTTCTGGCATAGTTCACTATTAGCGATTTAAACGCTCTTGGCACGTTTTGTTTTTTACATACAGGTGCGTGAAAATAAAATGATTATGGATGCAGTACTTAAATATCTATAGATACTTTATAATTTTGTTATCGACCGCTGATCAGCTTGTCGCAGGTTCAATCTTCGCACGAAAATAATATGTATGACCTACAATTAGTTGTGGGCAACGTTGTGACTGGGGCAACGTATAAAAAAAAAATGGTCATCTATCCAGAGACCGACTATAGCAAGTGCGCCTTAACCTACTTGTGCAGCTATTACTACTTATAGTGGAGTAGCGCATTTAGTCTGAAACTGTCACGACTTCCTAATATTCAATTAACAATTTTAAGTAATATTTTAAATCGCACCACCTGTAACTAAGTACAACTTGTACTTCCACTCGCACGTTGCGGCCTACCTATCAAACTGTGGAACAAAGCCGACTAAGTCTTGTATTATGCAAACGAGCATCATGTAAGGCGAGGATTTATGAGGCAAGTTCGTTGCGAAAATCGCAAGCAACCCCGTGGGAGAACCCTGTACTCACTATGCCTCCATATATTCATATTTAGGTTAGGACTGCTCTAGGCGACTGCCCTCGGGAACGTCACACGCATGAATGACAATCATACGTAATTGAATTGATTAAGCATTATAAGATATAGATAGAATCATACTTTTCGTCGGAAATCTATGTTTAGTTTCATTTCATAATTGCTTTGTTAAACATTAATGCCTTTGTCAAACAGACAGGCGAAAGCGAAGCGTTTCCGAAGCGATACCGAACCGAAGCGAGACGTCAGTCCGATAGTTCTGTCACGCTATCGGATCGCTTCGCTTTTCTATGTGACTGGATTTAAACAATTCCATACATCCTAACTAATATTATAAATGCGAAAGTAACTCTGTCTGTCTGTCTGTCTGTCTGTCTTTACTTCACGCCTTAACTACTGAACCGATTTGTGTGAAATTTGGTACAGACATAGTTTGGAACTTGAGGATAGTTAAGATTACAAAAAAATAAAAACAAAAAATAAAATTTATGAAATGCTCTAACGGAGTATAGATAATTCCTTAAATTATCAATAGATGGCGGTGATCGTGCAATGGTGTCGATCGTTACACGAGTTTCGTTCATGTTATTGTTTTAATTCATCGGAAAAAGTAAATAAATAGTAAAAAGGTATGAAAAAAATAATATCAAATAATATCAAAATAATAAAACTTTTAGTACAAAGAAAATGCCCGAACGGAGTTTAGATAAATAATCCGAGTTGTCGCTATGGATTGATAGATGGCGTTGTAATCAAAATTGTATTGTCGGTTATATGATAGTTTATGTGGACTGGTCCTGTTTCATACATTTTAAATTGTTCCGTTGTATAATTGGTGTTCCTGTGATGCTTATGAGAAACTATATAACTAGATCCACCAAGACTATATAACGGCATACTGTTACAAATAACCTATTTAGGACGGAATGTCATAAAAGCCGTTATTATGACTGGGATGGCAAAAGGCGAAACTTTTCCCCCCGTATTCCGTAACCACGTATTTCCATCATTCCAACTGATTTGCCATTCCAATTCAAAAGAGTTCAGTTTCTGTGTTTGCAATGACCATAAATAAAGCCCAAAGCCCAAGGGCAAACGCTAAAAGTTGCGGGGGTACATCTTGAAAAAGACTGTTTCTCCCATGGACAACTCTACGTTGCGTGCTCAAGAGCCAAACCACAAAACCTTTATATTTTTGCAAAGGATGGCAAAACTAAAAACGTGGTAAACAGAAATGTCTTGGTGTAAGAAACTTTCATAATCTCTAAAGCCTAAAATAACAGAAAATTTGTCAAGGGAGAAACAGTATTTTTTCCTTTTGGACTGAAATGTCAAATCAGTAGAATGATGAGAAAATAAGGGAAAAATAACATTTTCGCCTTTTTCGATCGGCAAAACGGCTTTAATGCCCTAAATGAGTATAAGTACATCTCTTAAATTCAAACGCAGAGCTCATTATGTTGATTTTTGAAGAGTTCCCTAGAATATCTAATTTTAAGACATAAAAAATATAATTAAATACTACAAAATTATGGTAGCACCATAATTTTGTCCCAGTCACAAGACATAAAAACTGTGAAAGTACCGTAGATGCGTTCCAAGAAGTAGATCTCTATGGAGAAGAACGGGCAAGAAACTCCATGGACACTCTTTTAAGATCGCCAAAATTATTACAAAACCTTTGTTACATCATTCATTTTTACATGGTACATTATGATGGTAAAACACCACTATGTGGGTAAAACCAAAAATCTGCTGGAAGTCACTACTCCACGCGAACGAAGTCGCGGGCAAAAGCTAGTTACAAATAAAAACGTCACGCTTCGCATTCGCCACGCCAGTCTGTTTGACAAAGGCTTATCTGTGTGTACAACAACAATTTTGAGTTAGTACGAATTTTCATTCATTTGCGTTTGTGTTTCGATCAGAAATTGTACATTTGAATATTTTTGTTGATAACTATAAAAACTTGTTTTTTAATGTCGATGTGATGCAATGAATATAAAACAAGTTTTAGTTTATAGCACACATCACGTTTTGTGTTTTTTATTAGGTACCTTACAATTTATTTATTACCTCGCTTCATTTGATAGTGTTTTTTGTGTGAATAGTAAAGTCTTCTTTTGGATCTGAATTCGAAAATCCGATTACGTTATATCTATCGTTTATTAGCAATTTTTATAAGAATATAATAAGTATTAAGATGTACAATGGAGGTTGTCTGTAGGTTATTCTTATTCCCATTCTGAAAGTCTAGACGCTTAACGTTTACCTAAGTTCAAAGTAAAACACGTGCCCATCGTAAATTAAATAGATACTTTTCAAAAACATATTACTGTAATTTATATGAATTTGAAGTACGAAACTTCAAATTCATGTACGAAACTTCAATGTGTTTTAGAAGTATTTCAGTTTTAAATCTAATTTGCTTCTTGTTCTAAATCCATTTGAGAGCTTGATTATACCTACACTCAATTTTAAGTTAGTTAATTACTTTTGTCTTTGCTTCGCTTACAAGTCGTATTGGGTGCTATTATAGGCAATAACATCCATTCGATAATTTATTTATTAAATGTGCAAATGCTAGCAAATGCATAAATTGATTGTTTATTTCTCTTTCTTTTGTATGTTATTATGAACTTATTCCATGTCTGTACCAAATAAATGCCATTTCTTTCTTTGATTCGAGACGATAATATATTTAAGAGATATGGATTGTATCGGCCAACAAAATAATAGATTTCAATTCACGATTATTTTAAGAGCATTGCACAGGCTTATAGGCCTATAGAATAATTAGTGTATGCAATTTAAGAAAAAAATGGTCAGGGCACATTTTATCAGGCAAACAAAATTGTTATTAAATAGATCCTGACAGTCATTTACATTCATAATGCTTCAGCGAATCAAACAAGAGAAAGAAATTGTTAGCCCGTGTTCAACAAAAAGCACCCAAATTTCTTCCTTATTATTTATAAAATCAAACCAACCAATGACGATCTTACAAAAACAAATTCTGAATATTTTTGTTCTGACCTCAAAGCAATGTCAAGCCTTTGCCATTATTGTTCAATCTTGTGTTAATATTTAAAGGTAAAAGGTCGATAAAGCCCGAGGAACATCTCCAACGATGTCGTAAACAGATCTGAAGATGACAAACAAAAGTATTTAGAAGCCGTCAGCATCAGCGGATATTACAATAAGAAAAGGCGATAGAATTGATGGTGCAATCTTTTCTTTACTCTAGATTTTTTATATGGGCAACATTTCCATATCTCTAAAAATATTATACAATTTTTTTTTCTGAAACTCACATACATACTTAAACACCCAGACCCGGAACAACTACTTGCAGATCATACAAATATTTGTTCCGAGCGGGGATCGAACCCGCGACACGCCACGCAGCAGTCGATCGCTCAGCCACTGCGTCAACCGTGTCGTCAATTTAATTTTATGATGAATTTTAAATATTTATTTAACGTTTTTCCAGGTCATGCGTCTTGTAATAAGCTATTTTAAGCGCGGGTGTCTCTTTTTTTTCTTCGCATGGGAACTTTTTTGACTGTCGCACCCCGAGTTCTTACTCTTTTTTTTTTATCGTGGTAAAATCATCAAATGAGTCCTCCCAATGCCCTGCGAGTCGCCCATTACTAGCTGCCCGCATGCCCGCGCCTACGGTGGCCGGAGATAGTCCTGCGACGTCCGACGTCGAGTTCTTACTCTTACAATATTTTAAACATATTATTTCATTTATTTTGCCTACACTTGCTATCGCAAGACCTGTCTCACATGAAAGTGTAGCTCATGGTAACGAGACTAGAAATTTTGGGTGACATGCGTGACACCATAATTCACATCTACTTTTCCCTCCAGTCTACCTTCGTGTAACAGATAGGTAAAGACTAGATATTTATTTTTTTGCATAACCATTATTTGAATTCGAATTTAATCAGCCACACACTAACTCTAGGATATTTCAATCTCTGAATTTCGAGACTATTATCCGCCATATTGGATTAGACGTGACGTCACGTACCTCAATATGACACTCTCCCGAATAATTCGAATCTAACGACTTCTCGTTTACTCAAATCGGTGAAAGCGTTATGCCGTTTGGTCCCTGGCTACTAATAGACAAATCCACCTTTCCCCAAATATGTCATAAACGATGACTTAGGGATTTCACAGCATAGGTAGCAAAAATAGCCGTACAATCAACAAAATAGGTGTATAGTTTCTTGTAGGTCAATAGATTAAAGACTAGGAATTTCTCCTGTATCGTGGGTACGTTTACAAACATAAAAACTCACATAAACAAACGCCAAGACCCAAAACAACTACTTGTAGATTGTATCCAATTTCCCGGAGCCACAGAAAATCAATTAAAGCTTGCATTGATTTATTCAGGGATGATTGCTGTATTCCATTCTCGAAACAATAGCCTGATGACGTATTGAAGTGAAAATTATGTTTTTCTACTCGTCCACTTTTTTTTCGCACCACTCCCACATCTTCAACTCCTCTTTCCTGGAGGCCACTCACTGTTGAATCTGCCTTACAGTTGTTGGGAACAGTGTGGAGCTGTTTTTTTTACGTAGTAAAATCATCAAATGAGTCCTGTCACCCAGGGCAGAACGGGAGGGACTGTCAAACTCGTACTGACTAAAATCAACGGTTTCCTTCAATAGCCCTTTACGTTCCGGGGTCACGGTAAATCATAAGTCCCGCGACCAATAGTGTCAAGATTAAAAACAAATTCAAACAAGGTTCAATCCAAAGTCATGGTTACTGAATAAACTAACTAAACTTTTACGAAGCTTTTATAGATTTTTATTATGCAAGGCTGCAAAATTGTTTTATGGCGCGAGAACTTGATTTGAAAAGTGAGCAAGCGAAAGTATCTAGGTTTTATCTTGAGAGTAACCACTGAAATATTATGATACAGAAATTATAACTAGTCTTCTTTTTAATATAAATTCACATAAATGCCAAGACGTAATTGTTGTAAGACTTGTCAAGTAAAACTTTCGCAATAATAAAAGTAGCGAGTACTCATCAAGTTTTTTCCTGTTTCACAACGAGACACAACATTTCAGATAACAATTAATTAGCTTTTTGTAAGAAACTTTCAAATGGTTGGAACTTGGAACTCTGTGCTTAAAAGTATTATTTTTAAATAATAATAAATCAATCATCTCGAAACTCTTCCATTTGTCAAAATGCAGAAGTATTATAAAATATTTGTAATCGTTACTAATGTTCTGTATCTTACCAACAGAAAAAAAGTAGGTACATAATTATTAATTAACTTCCTTTGCACTCACGTCGTAGAATTATTACAATCGAGAACTACAATAAATTGGAATCGAGACTACAATAATACCTCACTGCTATTTTGCTGACCGAGCTGTCAAAATCTTATCTACATACCTACACATTAGGAGGTACGTACACGATTTTATAAGACTTTATGTAAAGTAAGTTTAACTCACTTCCAAATAATGGCAAACATCATGCCTAAGAACCTCCTTTAGCCATAATGCCCTCAATACAGTTTAATCTGATGGAATATCGGAATAGGAAATTACTACCCCCACACTAAAGCGCATAAAAATGCTATCAATATGGTCTGAAAACATGAAAAATGAACCCAGTTGAATTCTTATTTTCATGAACGTCCTATCTAAAAGTAGCTCGAAAACCAATAAATTGCATTAACTGGCTTTGTTTTCGACTTGCTGATACTTTCTTTTTCATTTTGGATTTCTAAAAACATGCTCTATTTAAGGAACCCATAAAATTTATATATAAAAATAAGGATGGTTTAAGAAAACAGAGAAACTTAATAGCAATTTCTTGCTCAGTGCACCTTTGCTGACCACACAAACTTCAAATAACATTCCAAATACAGCACCCCATATCCTTTAATCCGTCCGTAATCTTCTAAGTTTTCCCACAGTCACAATGTAGTCTCGTTAAAATCAAGTAGATTGCGATACGACACTGAAGGGACAGGATAAAATTGTTTTGGTACAGAAACGGTTGACAGCTTCGCAGCTGGCCGTTGACAACGGTCGTCCAGAGTGACACTGTAATCTATTACGCGGAACACCCGGCCCGGCGTTGCTCCCACTGTTTAGTCGGACAACTAACCATTGCCTATTTCGGTGTAGTAAAAAAGTCATCGCTGTACGCGTGGCCGACAATCGGTGACAAATGATGGATGGATTACCGACCTACGTTCCGCTCGTGACAACTCAACCGCCTTGGCAAAATTATGCGCTTTGGGGCTGACACCAAATAATTGTTCCGGGGCTCCCGTAACAATTAAACAACTGCGTCCTAGACCGACAGTGGCGAAAAGCAATTTCCAAGTATTTGTAGACGTTACGTAATTTGCAGTGACAAGAACTACTCTGTTGCCTTAGAATATCGTGTTTCTCTATTTCTTGTACGAGGCACTCAAGATGACGAGAAGCTAATGCACTGTAAGTTTTTATTTTATGTCAGCCTGGAAAAAGCACTCTAAGCTCTCAACTTCCGATTAAATATAACTTCCAGCATACTCAAAACATGCGAGAGAATTGATACTAATGCTCCAACATTCCAATGCGCATTTTATAGTAAAATTTATTTTTGAAGTAGAAATCGAGATACGAAATAACTAAATAGCTTAGCCAAGACATATTCCTTGGAGTTCGTATGTAAATTACATTTCTTACGTATTGATTTCCAAAAATATGTAGTCCGTCAGAAAAGGTCTTCCGATCCCCATCTAAGTTATAGTCGTTTCCGCTGGATACCCTTGTTATGTCCGCTTTTATGAGAAAATTTATTCTTACCCGGTTTTTGTTCCGCGAGCGTGTACTTACCTAACTATATTTATATTATGTGAAATGTTTCGTAACTGAAAAGTTTTTATGATACGTATTTTCGTAGAAGATAAGATAAATCATCAAATTGTTTAAACCTACTGAACTGAACTAAAACGTTTTGAGGAAATGGATGACTTATTAACCTAGGCGCTCGAAGTCAATGGACTGGCAACGTTCCTATTACTGAGCCATTATAGACTTCAAGTAGATTTTTTGTACTACGTGCTTAAACTTGCATATTTTCTATTATAAGCTTTTAAGAGAATTATAATTTTATGCTTGAAAAACTGGGTGGCTTACATTAATACTTTTTCTTTTTACAGTGAAAAGAAGTTTCATTTTAACCTTCACATGAGTAGGATGGTTTAATACGAGATTTAAACGTTGGCTTGTTATAATTCTTAAATCATGAAATACCTACTATATCATATTTTATGTATCAATCACAAAACGATACAGCAGTTTTGGCACAAATCAAAAGGAATCTTGAGCAAATCACGAATTACCTGCAGTACACACTTGATCGAAGATAATAGGCACGTACTTACTTATTCACTACTTTAATTTATAAAAGCCAGATATGACTCAGAGTTGACAGTTCAGGTCGAGCGGGAAAAGAGAGAGACAGCTATCCATCCCTACCCGATAAATACAGTGCAGAAAATAGGGGTGTGTCAACATTGCCCACGGGGTGACAGGGTGCAGACCCTGGAGGGGCGTAGAAATGGCCAGAGCAGGACCACAATAAAATTTACCAGACCAGGTCGCGGGACTGTACGAATTACCGTGACCCCGGAACGTAAAGGGCTATTGAAGGACACCGTGGATTTTAGAAAGTACGAGTCTGACAGTCCCTACCGCTCTGCCCTGGGTGGGAGGGCTCATTTGATGAATTTACCACGTAAAAAAAAAGACCAGGGCGCAGTTAAACTCGCACTGGGCGTATAAAAGGCTAATTACGGTACTGGATGCATCTCTGCTGCTTAAGACGGCAGACACAACCAAAATCTGGTTTCTGTGTTCCAAAATCTGGCAGCTTATTTTAACAGCATCCACAGGCTATTTAACAGTTATAACCGGAGGGCACATCGAAGAGATATAGATTTACTACGTGCACTACTTTTATGTCTTGGTACAGATGACGCTAACAGTCTTATCTTATCGCGCCGTATCTAGCGAGGAGCACACCCGTTGTCAAGGATGGGACGACATGGAGTCTAGAAAACTGTTATTGTATTGATCGTTTAGACTTAAATAAGTTTTCAAGGAAACTTATGACAAAATTACTAGAAAACTGAAACCGTTTCCTCAGGAAGGCAATTTTTTGTTTTTTTCGTTCTGAAGGTTTTCGGTAATACAAGTATAAGTTGTAAAGAATCAAATCGAATGTTGGTGTAATTTTAGAATATTTAAAACTAGCTGTCGCCCGCAGTTTCGCTCGTTCATACAGCCTATGACATTCTTTAGGGTCCCATCTATCTCTGTACCAAATTCATTAAAATAAGTTCTCCCGTTTTGACATGAAAACGAAACATACATACAAACAAACATAATTGTACACTTGGGAAAACCTATTGGATTAATGTATAAAAATATAGTTTATTTCCCCCTGTCAATGAGATATTATTACATTTTTTTTTACAACATTTTCGACACTAGGAATTTATTCCTGTATCGTGGGTGCGTTTACAAACATAGAAACTCACACACACAAACACCCAGACCCGAAACAACTACGTGTAGATCATACAAATATTTGTTCCGTGCGGAGATCGACTCGCGACACACAGCGCAGCATTCAATAACTCAGCCACTGCACCTACCGTGCCGTCATTATTACATCAAAATCATTGATCCCAATAATAACTATTACAATAAACTATTCTGTCCCATATAGCAAATTGTTGTGGTTTTTTGAAGTGAAAACTTCTTTAGCAGCGTTTTGCACTTTTTTTGGAATGGGTAAAAAATGTTAAACTCGCGTCAGGACACGTGACCTGATCGAAAATTCGTAAGACGGCGCAGGGCGCTTCCGCGAATGTTCGTGTGTGTTTATTACTATTCAAGTTTTCACTTTTTTTTACGTGGTAAAATCATCAAATGAGTCCTCCCACCCAGGGCAGAGCGGGAGGGACTGTCAGACTCGTACTGACTAAAAACCACGGTGTTCTTCAATGGCCCTTTACATTCCGGGGTCACGGTAATTCGTACAGTCCCGCGACCAATTCTGTCCCATATAGCAATTTTTGTAGAACAGGCGACTTACTTCAAAGAACTCGACTTTTTGCAACTGTCTTATACCCAATTTTTTTTTTTTTTATCGTGATAAAATCATCAAATAAGTCCTCCCACCCAGGGCAGGGCGGGAGGGACTGTCAGACTTGTACTGACTAAAATCCACGGTGTCCTTCACTAGCCCTTTACGTACCGGGGTCACGGTAATCCTTTGGTCCCGCGACCCCGCTTATACCCAATTTAGATATTCATTCATGAGATAAGTGCTACAAATATCCCTTAGATCGTAAAAATAATACATGTCGAGTCACATTCGGTTGGTATGTCCCGTGAGAATGAATTCGACACCAGCCCATTGTTTTCCTATAATGGATATTTTATGCAACTGGAACCTTTTCGCCTCCAATATTATTGAACTCGTCGTATCAACTGCGTCCATAAAATAGCTGTAATATTTTCATAAGCTTCTTTTTTATTGGTTTTAGATGCGATGTAGATGTATAACGAAGGATTATTTGCGGTACAGAGGAATGTTAAGAGCGAACTCCTTCGGGTTTTTCTCCATACAAACGTATTCCGCAGTTTGGATCGAGGATAATGTCACAAAAATCCACGGTGTTATTTTTTATTATTTAGTTAGATTAGAATTAAGTATGAATATAAGTAATTTTGCATTATGTTTTTTTGCCTTTAGAGTAAAATAAAACTTACACTAAATAGTGATGAATCTAGACATGTCAATACCGCAAAGAGAATTCTTTTCCCCTCACAACATTTTCAAGCTAATCGATAAAATGTATACACCTAAGTCTGAAATCCCACGAAATTTCCATAGCAATGATACTAAAATGACTACTTTTATTATAGCATTTAATAAAAGGGCCGAGAAACTTACAAAGGGTAATACCGCATCTGAAAGATTTATCTAAACTGATTATTCCAGCACCGCACCGTGACAAAATGTCTGCTAGAGGTCGAACAACAATAAAATTTAATCAAAATGTAATTTATGAAGATTAGTATAACGCGGCGCACAAAAGGATCGTATATTGGAAAGAGAACAATGCTTCTGATGTCGACGGTTCAACCTCGGGAAATAGTTTGTGGCTGGAATGGCTTCGTAGTATATACAGAGTTTAGGCATTTGCCAAATAGCGTCTATTTTAAATGAAAACCCAACCTTTTTTTTTAAAGTACCTTGAAACCTAACTTCTACTTAAAACATTACTTGCAATAAACCGTCGTAGATCATCGCAAAACCTCAACTTACGTACTTAAGCTTTTTCGCACTCATATTTCACAATAACACTCCACACTCATGCAGTGACGGAGCACTTTAAAGAACACTACACGGCTCTTTCAAAGCAATTTGTATAGAAGTACTTATCTAGATTCTCTACTTCATTGTATTCAACGTTGAATAGGAAAAGTGCGGCCACAAGCTGAATAATAAAGAGTTAAATGGTACCAACGTACAGGAGGCACCGATTTTCAAAAATCAATCACTTATGTGGCTGGTACTGATTGAACGGCAACAACAAAGCGAACCGACACACATAAAGAAAATTAGTAAAGAAGTTTGGAGTAATATAACTTGATATAATTTGGCTTATAAAAGATGTAACCTGCTGAATGGATGATAATAATTATTATGATGTTATTAGCCATCTTACATCAATATGAAAATTTTTAAATTCCTTTTTTCATGATTGTACCTACTTACTTACAAGGACGTTAGGTTTAACCTGCGAACAGCTTGAAAAATTTGAGGAGTTCGTGGGTAAATAATAATACGTGTTATTATCTTATTTAAATGGCGCTTGCCAAGTCAATCCATGGATGGGTGACTATCTATCATTATACCTAGTGAGTTTCCTCCGTGGCTCAGAACGCACGTTAAGCCGTATATGGCAATTATCAGATTTTTTGACAGTTGTTACAAGTAGGCAGTGGAGGTCTGGCACCAGTCTTGCTAAGGGGCATTTTATTATCCATGGAAATTAGTTTAAAACTGACAAAGCAATTGAGAGCCGTTGTAATATAGTTACAGGCACTTTTTAATTGACAAAATCAGAAAAAAGTAACTAATGATCTGATTAAACACTTAGTCACTTAAGCAGTGATAGCCGAGTGGTACGACCGTTGGACTGCCAAGTCAAAGGTTGCAGGTTCGAACCCCGGCACGCACCAATGTCTTTTAGAATTCATGTGCGTATTACTTACAAATTAATTATCACTTGCTAAAAACGGTGAAGGAAAACATCGTGAGGAAACCAGCACACCTGAGAGATCTTTCAACGGTGTGTGAAGCCATGTCAGAGGCCTACGGGCGGTTTAAACTCTGACACCAGGTTGTTCATCAACCATACGATAAGAAGAAGAAGAAGAACACTTAGTCACAATGCATTATAACTGTGAAATGCTGATAGTTCCCAATCCAAAGCGAAGATCACTATGAAGATGAACAGGCAAGAAGCTACACGGGGACATCAGAATTATAACTTCAATGCCGAAAGCCAAAGAATACATTTTTAAGGAAGCAATTCTACAATTAATAGAATAATAGTGACATTAACAAAAGCCACAAAATAGGTATGCTATACAGCTTACTTGATACAAGTAGCTTTTTTTATCGTGGTAAAATCATCAAATGAGTCCTCCCACCCAGGGCAGGGCGGGAGGGACTGTCAGACTTGTACTGACTAAAATCCACGGTATCCTTCACTAGCCCTTTACGTACCGGGGTCACGGTAATCCCTTGGTCCCGCGACCCCGGCAGGCTTTGGCCCTCTACAGGCCCCGTCACTATGCTGACACTCTTTGAGGCGCGCGTGGAATACAACGCGCCGTCTACCCGGACATGGTCCATGGTCGTACAGCGAGTCGCCCATTACTCGCTGTCCGCATGCCCGCGCCTACGGTGGCCGGAGATCGTCTTGCGACGTCCGACGGATACAAGTAGCTAAGGAAAGTATCAAACCAATTTGTTATTTTCTTTCGATTAGTCCAATATTTGTTCAATCTACTTTTCCGCATTTGTTTAGGATATTGGGTCCGCTTTATTTTCCTTTGGGCAATTTAATGTAGCTAAAAAAAACAGTTTAGTAGAGAAAGTATTTCTATGTAGTAAATATGAAACCACAACATTAAAAAATACCTACTTTATTGAATGTGGTATGTAATAACAGTGGGCAGTATGTGGTGAACATTCATTAGGCATTCATTTAATATTTGATTTGAATAGTTATTAGATAAATAACTCAATATTAATTAGATATATCCGTAGTATTTTATAAACCAAAAATAAAAGTTTTTGTTTTGTTATACATTGAATGAAAAACTGTATTGCGAAACCATTGCATGGATTTTTTTTTAAATCATCATCTTCCTGCTCTTATCCCATTTTACTTATGCGCTGCCCAAACGCAGAGACTTTGTTTCCGACACAGCACACCATCACAGGGAACCGTAGTTCATGAATATGTGTTAAGTGGAAGACGTATGCGCAGGGAGTGGATGATTTCATACTGGTTCTATAGAAATCAAATATTCACTGGAAGCTTGTATCTGACACAAGACACAAAAGTGTCCAACGTTTGCGCTCTGCCTTAATGGTCAGCACAACATGTTTTCTTCTTTCATTCTATCCTCTCGGACTTCACGGTATCATTTATTCATTTTTTATTATCATTTCTACTTAATCCATCCATCGTTTGAAACTGAAATGCGATTGTCATTGTTATACAACTTCCTAGCGGTCCATCCCGGGCAATGGCACCACGGGCTCTTCATAACCTGCTGTGACGGCTGAATGTCGGTAGCAAATATTTCATGAATCTTCTTAGCTTTATAATAGTCACGTTTTATTTAATAAAATATTATAAATTAATTTTATTCAACGACAAGGATTCGGTTTAAAATAGGATAGCAATAAATCGTACAAAATGAAACACAATCTAGAACGAGTCACGTACTAGACACATGTACTTCTTTATATATTTATCTCTGATTTTCGAGCTCTTACGGCTGCATCACGAAATTGAATGCAGATAACAGGCTGTAAGCTATTTAAATAGTTCAACCATTAAGGATTCAGCAAACTGTCTAGACTTGCACACGCTTGCTCAGTTCTCATGCAAATGTGCATAAAATTTACTGGCATAATTTGTGCCCATCCACTGCCCTTATCACAGCTCGACTCACAATTAAAACTTATTATGACTGACGGAACCATATATACCATTTTTACTGATTGTTGTTTAAAAATTCTGTATTAAAGCTCGTAAATTAACTTTGCGGCGTTTATTTGCAAATTAGTTTAAAATTGTAACGAGCAATTTCAGCGGATCTAATCTATGCTGTGATAAATTTTCATTATCGACCTATTATGAGCATTCAGCCTAAATAATTATTAGGTAAAGCTCTAACGGAGTAAAATTAAATTATAGCCATTTGTAAACCCATAATTGGACTATATCATCAGGTCATCATCAGAATATAACAATTACAATTTCAGGAACATTTCTCGGAAAACCATAGTCTGATTTACACAATATGTTGAATATACTAACTGCATCATATGGAATTATTTCGTTGAATTTTTTTCCCCGATATTGTATTATCATGAAAGGAATGTTAGCCATTAATGTTATGTATAATATGCCATTCAGTTTAAAATTATAAAATATATAAATGAGTATAATCTCACAATTCACGAGAAAAGTTCGTACATTTTATGTCTCGAAGTTTTTATGAAGCATAAGTATAGTAAATTACCTTACGTTGCTACAGAGTTGAAGTACTAATAGTGTTTTATAAGAATTATAAAGGCAGTATAATAACGGTATAATAACGACCGGGGCAACGTCATATTGCTTCAACAGCAATTCATCAAACGTGCAGGGTACTATCGATCACGCCAGCGCTGTTAATGCACCGACAAATTAATGATTCCTTCAAAACACTGCCATCGTATTATTACCCTAATGAAATTCCACTATCGAAGGAAATTATCACGTAGGTAATGTCGCAGCCACGCAATTGTGTTGCAAATTACTTTTCAAGACGTAAACTTTAATAAAACCGAAAACTTACTCGTTAAAGTTGCAATTAACCGATTTTCTGAATAATAAAAGTTTGGAAGGGTAATTATGCCTGTCTGGGGTCTTGTTTTAATTAGTTTTAATGTTGGCTTTCAAACCAATTTTCAAGAACATTTTCAGTAATAAGAATGCACGAATGGTATTCAGGTTTCAGTTTACAACTACCTGAAATTAATTATTTCCGTTATGTAGCTCTGAACGGGCGGGTATGCGGGCGGCGAGTAATGGGTGACTCGCTGTCCACCATGGACCATGCTCGGGTCGACGGCACGTTGTGTTCCACGCGCGCCTCAAGGAGTATCAGCATAGTGACGGGGCCCACTGTATAGGGCCAAAGCCTGTCGGGGTCGCGGGATTCACGAATTACCGTGACCCAGGAACGTAAAGGGCGATTGAAGGACACCGTAGATTTTAGTCAACACGAGTCTGACAGTCCCTCCCACTCTGCCTTAGGTGGGAGGACTCATATGATGATATTACCACGTTAAAAAAAAAATTAGCTCTGGATGCTCGATCATAACAACTTAGAATTAAAGCTTAAGATTCTCCTTAAATTATTTTCTTGAAAATATTAATTTAAAAGTTTATAAGATTTATTATTTTACTTAAATCACGTTTAGAGAAACTACTTAACGTCAAAATACACCTTCAAATTTTCACGTTTATTTATAATCTTGAATACGATAAAACGAGTAGTAAAACACACTAACGATTTCTTTGTCCAACACTCGAAATATAATTTAATTTATTTTTTCATTTCCGTCAGTTCATTTATTTGATGGAAAACAGAATTATGTTGTAGAGCAATTGTAGCAAGTTAATGGAAGGCAGCATATGCCTATGGTTGTACGCCCCCTCGATTCATTCCCCGTATCTGATTCAAGCACGCGCTTTTTGAATCAACCGCTGCCTCGCTGCACTCGCCTAAAATCACGAAAACTTTTTATTCGTAATGTTATTATGTTTTTATGACGAAGGTATAATTTAACGTTTAAAATAATGCTAAGTGACACGATTACGACCCAGTTTACATTACAAACATTCTTTGATATTCTTTTTCAAAATACGAGCTTCAAAATTATTTTAATTAATAGTTTTAAATTGCTTATTTTCAGAAAATGAAACTTAAAGTTGAATTAGCAAAATATGTTTTTTAAGTGCATTTGTTGCGGGCATTTGTTCAGGGATAGGTTTAGCAAGATTTTGCACGATAACCTGCTGTTTTAACCACATATCGTTCGGAAACTGTTCACGTAGGCATATTCATCCGTTTTGCACGGCTATATGGGTTAGCTAGCTACCTATCTACCCGCAATTTCCATTAGCTACGTTCGCGTTGAAGAGAATCTGATTGCCGAAATGATTAGTGAGTCACGGTTATACGTATATTGTTTTCAAATGAATTGATAGCGAGGCGAGCTGAATAGCTAAAGTTTGATTGCTATATTGCTGTCTGAAATATTGATTAGTTAATTGATAAAGAAGAAAACTTGAAGTAATAATAACGTACTTGACTTTATTACATTTGGAAGTAGGTAATACTTTACTTCTTATAATTGTAATATTTATATTTTTTTCAAATTGCGGTTCCCAGTATTATTATCCAATGTTTAATTATTCAAACTTCGAAATCGTTTTTTTTTTTCTGCAAGAGCTACAATGTGCTTTTTTAAATTTAAAAAGGTTTCGTTTATATTTTACTAGCCGTTGCCAGCGGTTTCACCCGCTACAATTCGAAAAGTATTCTACGGGAACTTGAAATCGGGATAAAAACTATCCTATGTGTAAATCAAGGTTCTAAACTATCTTTGTTTGTACAAATCCGTTCAGTGGGTTTTGCGTGAAAGAGTAACAAATATCTATTCAAACAAGCTTAGTCTTAAATCCAAACAAAGTAGAATTTATAAATGTTTCATACTTTAAGTAAATACACAAATAAGTGCATTTGTCAATATCCTATTCATCATTATTGATTAATAATGAACCATAGAAATATCAGCTGAGAGATTTCCATCTTCTTATCGTATGGTTGATGAACAATCTGGTGTCAGAGTTTAAGCCGCCCGTAGGCCTCTGACATGGCTTCACACACCGTTGAAAAATCTCAGGTGTGCTGGTTTCCTCACGATGTTTTCCTTCACCGTTTTTAGCAAGTGATAATTAATTTATAATACGCACATGAATTCTAAAAGACATTGGTGCGTGCCGGGGTTCGAACCTGCAACCTCTGACTTGGCAGTCCAACGGTCGTACCACTCGGCTATCACTGCTTTTAAGATCACTGCTTTTAAGAGATTTCCATGTAGGTTCCCTATGCGTGAGAGCATCGACCAGTCTTGCACATACACTTTTTAATCCTAACACTTTAAATTCACTCCAAAGCTTCGCAGTTCCTTGAACATCAATCAAAGAGCTACCAACTATGTAATAGCCGGATAGACATAGCACTTCACACAGAAAACACTAACAAGTCGGCACGAACCTTACCTGCACGTCAAAGTGAAGGCACGAGGCGAGGAGTCATAGTATATGACTAAAATCGAACCACGCTGCATGTATGTATGAAGATTCGATCTATGATATTAATCTTTTTTTTTTTGATAGTTATGATAATTAAAGAAGTTTACAAAGGGTTTTTTTCTTAAAACGTTGCCCAACACTAGGAATGTCTCCTGTATCGTCGATGCATTTCAAACCCTCTCTTTGATTACCATAACTATAAAAAAACGATAATATCATAGATCGAATCTTCACACATACATGCAGCGTGGTTCGATTTTAGTCATATACTATGTAGGGTGACTGGTAATAATTAGAGTTTTTTGTTAACATGACAACATGTTTAAGTATTATCGGTCATTAATTAATTACCAGTCACCCTGTACATATTAATTTAATACATCTTGAAAATGTTGAATCTGGACTGATGGGTAGCATCAGCAATTACAAAGATATTAAAATAACAAGATCTACGTGAGGCGGTGGCTTGGTTTAGATGCCCGGCAGTGTATTTACCGTACCAGAACTTAAGCCACGATAAATGATTTCGTTTCATGGGAAGTATTCCTAAAACAAAGTGGCAAAGTTTTGGCAGGGCCATTTAGCTACGGTCCATTATTAGAAAACTTTAAAGATAAACGCTTGTACACAAACATAAATATGGATAGCTTTGGACTTTGGTAATGGGCAGGCTGTCAACATGTGTGTTGTTAAAAGGGGTGTGAGTATTTCGGTGGGCGACATATGTATCGTATATAAGATGTGGTCAATCAGAAACACTTAATCTCATATCCAGTGATGATTACTTACCGTACTAAGTTCAAGAGCGCATTGTGTGTAATCAAGACCACGACCCAATATGAATTCCTCGTGTGAGGCAAAGTTTAAAAAAGAAAAAAAAATGTGTTGTTATTGTGTATTAATTATTTTATTACTTAATTAAACGAAAAGATTTTTGAATAATGTACATTAAGTTTTGAAAGACTAGAATAACTTGCCTCAATCTGTCTTTTTTAATAGATTTTCATCTATCACAAAACACTAGGTTAAAGCCAAGGTAGTCTAAATCAGAGGCAGATAATAAGCCCACGACGGAGTGAGCTTACTCAGACGAAGCCAGTTCACTCATACTTTGAAGAGATACCGGTTGTATGCTTTTAGGAATACAGACGCAGGTAAAGAGTTCCACACTTTTGCTGTGCGCATTATGAAGGAATATTGGAAACGTTTATGCCTTTGTCAAACAGACAGGCGAAAACGAAAACGATCCGATAGCGCGACCGAACCAATGCGAAAGCGTATTTGCTTTGTTTGACGTCGTCCATAAAAAGTCAGCTAATACAACTGTCACGCCTCGGTTCGCTGCACCCAGTTTGACGTCTCGTATCGCTTCGGACTCGGTCCGGTTCGCTATCGCCTGTCAGTTTGACAAAGGCTTTAGTGAAAATTGGTGAAATGTAAGAAGTAAGGATGGTAATTAGCATTGAATCATTGACAGAAGCTAGTTCAATCAGCATCGGACGAGCTTTTAATTTTAATTGGGGCCGGCTTCCAGTCTGACCGATGTTCCAGTCAAATTAAGGTTTAGGACATTCAAAGAAAATAGTTATCTTTAAAATACGCTTTCTTTTCCGTCAGTAACAAGTTCTGATAGGTCATCTTTTGATTATTAAAATTATTTATTTGATTATTTTTTTTACTCATTATGAACAAATATTAACTTTAGATCTGTTAGTTTAATGTCTAATCATCGGTAGTGCAATGCCTAAAATTAGTTCAGGTGGCCATGTCACTTCATGTTACTAGGTATTACTACTAGTTTTATTTTATGAACTATAAACTTTAATCTATTCTAACAGTAACTTTAATGCTTAATTTCCGCAAATTAAAACTAGTGTGATCGTGGACTTGTTTGTATAAAAGGGGAAAAAGGTGCCTTATTAACATTAGACTACGTTTAGTGACAATGTGGAAATTACTACCGTTATTAGTCTTTTTGGCTAATTTAATTTTAACAGTGACTCCGAGTACGAACCCTTTCAATATATTTTTCAATTTTTGAAGTGAAAACTTCTTTAGCGGCGTTGTGCACTTTTATTATGTTAAACTCGCGTCAGGACACGTGACCTGATCGAAAATTCGTAAGACGGCGCAGGGCGCTTGCGCGAATGTTCGTGTGTGTTTATTACTATTGAAGTTATCACTTCTGCCGGCACTCCCAGAGTGCAACCCGTCGTTTTTTTATTGTGACTAAGTTTGGAAAACAGGATTTTGTTTGGAAAAATGATTTCGTCAGATTTTTGGATGTTTGTGTACCTTGCGACCACGATAACGATGAAGCTGTGATGGGGTCATATTGTTACAACATGCACGCTTTTGTAACACTTGCGCCGCATTTCAATGAAAAATAATAATTAAAAAAAAATAACCAGATAATAAATGTTATTGAAAATTAACGTGCACAAAACTGTGCTATTTTCAAGGGACAGTTGGCAGATTGAGGTCATTGAGTTCAATTTAATTAAAATGTTCGCCATCCTAAGCTTGGCCACTTTGATATAAAAATAGCAAAACCTTGGTATAAGTTTTTCAACGAAGTCTTTTGAATTGTAATGTTAAACTTTGTCAACTAAAAGTAGAGCTCATTCATATTAAGATACAAAAAAAAAACAAAATCTGTGTGTTCCCACTTTGATAATACAGGAATACAAATATACGTGAAGTTTGAAGATATAGTATTTTGAAGAAAATTTGTATAAAATATAATACTCAAATTATCCCCAACAGGTAGAGACACACACACTGTAATAAAAGTGACTAATGTGGCAGAAGCAGGCGCAGCTGCAGCAACCGACGGAGGTAAGATTTCACTCATCATCAGCCCATAGTTTTCCCACTGTTGGGAATCAGGCATCCTCCCTGTAAGAGGGAGTGGAGCACAATTCACTAAGCATGCAAATTCTCGTTTGGCGACCATGGACCATGTCGACGGCGCGTTGTGTTTCACGCGCGCCTCAAAGAGTGTCAGCAAAAATGACGGGGCCCCCTCTAGAGGGCCAAAGCCTGCCGGGGTCGCGGGACTGTACGAATTACCGTGACCCTGGAACGTGAAGGGCTATTGAGGGACACCGTGGATTTTAATCAGTACGAGTCTGACAGTCCTTCCCGCTCTGCCCTGGGTGGGAGGACTCACTTGATGATTTTAGCACGATAAAAAAAAGGACACAGGCCTCCTCTTTTTGGAAGGGAGTGAACCATACTCCACCATGCGAGCCCAGTGGGGGTTTGTAGATGGCTTCGAATTTTTGATTCTAGGACATGTCGGTTTCCTTACGATGTTTTCTTCAACCGTTTTGGGAGCGGTGGCTATGAAATCAATTACATATAGTTAATGCTCCTAGCTGGGTTCGAACCTATGACGATATCACAACACAATGTTTCTAAAAATACATTAGATTTTAAGCCCGAAAATCGGATTAAGTTTCAAAAAGTTTATATTCGGTTTTTAGAAAAATAACTGGATATATGAGGTAGGTCAAATCTTATGAACCATTGACTACTAGTTTGAAGAAAAGTTATTTTACTTTTACTGTCCGGATATTTTCTTTCCCAAATAATGAAATCATCCAAACATAAAACTTATTGAAACAGCATCATAACCTTTTTTTTACATTTTTTATTCATGCAATTATTTATAAAGAATAATATTTTTCAAAATTTGACCAACTCCGGCTCCCCTTTACAATGAAATAATCCTTACATGACAAAGAGTCGTATGAAATGCAAATTGTCGAATTGCCATTTTTGTGGACAACCCACACTTAACCTAAAAAATAAAGATTCCAAAATAAACCAATAAAAAAAAGCGAAACTCCTTTCAATTTTTTTTTTGTGAATCTCATAACGATTCCGATTTCCCCCTGTTCACCAACTTAAAAGAATGACCCAGTATATTTTTCCTTTTTTTTTAAAGGTAATGGTACAGCAGGAGCATCTGCAGCGGCAGTCAGTAGCACGACTATTACAAAGACTAGTCATCATCACAGTATGTATTTTATTTTTCCTAATTTTTTCTATAATGATTCATGTTATTTATTAATAGAACTGTAATTGGAATTCACACTAGCCACTATTGCCTATTCTTCGCTGCGAATATTGATAGAGGTACAATAACACACCTTTGTAGACTTGCTTTAACTACATACTAAGTGAATAGATTTAAATTAAAACAAATCTAAATCAATGCAAAAGACTTTAAACCTCGGATTGGGAAAATCAATACGATAGCTTCTTTAATATTTGTATGATGTTTATCAGAAAAATGTGCTGCACACGAAAAATACGTGAAGTGTCCCGAGAAACTGTGCCAACCACAGCTTTGTGAGGAGGTTGGGATCCCTCAGTGTTCGTCACACGAAGAGAAGTATGGGAAGGAAGAAAAAAATGGCTCTGAAACTAATGACACAGAAACTTGCAAAGGACCTGCAGCCTGCGTCTGTAAAGAAGATTATGTAAGAAATGACGATGGAATCTGCATGCCAGCTGAGAACTGCCGTAAGTATTTACAGGTTTATTCATGTACACAATGAGGTATATGCATTTAAATCATTAAAATACGGGAAGAAAAACCCAAGAATTAAATTTAAAGTTCACTTTAAAGTGAAATTTGTCGCTTGTCGATAGAAGTGTTTATCGCCACGTTACTGTGTCGTCATTATCGAGGACAAAGCGTTTTTATAGTTACGTTCCGTTTCACCAAAATTCGCATTACGGATGTAACAAAAAATCTAGAAGTTTAACAATGATTGTATTTTATGGTCCAAACATGCTTTAAACTAAAAATTTAAAAAAAAATGTATTACCACCTCATTTTTTTTGGGATAGTATGTCTAATTTGTCACGCTAAATTTTTCCGATACTTTCATGCTTAGCTCTCATTTCTGTGAAATAGATGCAAGGGATTTATTTTATTAATTTCACTGCTTTTTTTTTTTTTAGGGTGGCAAAATCATAAAATGAGTCCTCCCGCCCTGGGCGGGGCGGAAGGGACTGTCAGACTCTTACTGACTAAAATCCACCCGTGTTTCTTCGGATGCCCTTTATGTTCCGGGGCCGCGGTATCCTGGGTTAAGAAAAAAGCCGCGACCCCAGCAGGCATTTGGCCCCGTAAGGGGCCCCGTCGGTGACGCGTGAAACACGACGCACCACCGACCCGGGCTTGGTCCTTGGTCGGACGGCGAGCTAACCTATTACTCACCGTCCGCAAGCCCGCTGTTCAGAGGGACACGCGTTGGAGCATCCACCCGACAGGCTATTCGCATACGGGCAAAGAGACCCCTTAGGCACGCAGTGCCTAAAAGAGTTTTTGCCCGCATCCCAGGGTGCACCGGCCCGAAAAACTGGTCTTCCCCCCGGACGTATCCGAAGGGGAACTCCAGTCCACGGGCGCACGTTGAGGTTTCCTGTCTTAGCACCCCATTAATTTCACTGCTAGGCAAAGACTTCCTCCATGCACCTGAAAGAAGACAAAATATTGTATCTTCGTTGTTTCAGCTTCCTGTGGCAATGACAAGAATGCGACATACGGCTGCGGTGTCAACTGTGGCCGACGATGCTCTAACTATGATAAGGAACCCGGATCATGCGCCGAAGAGTGCAAAGAAAAGAGCTGTGTTTGTAAAAAAGGCTTTGTCTATGACGACATCCTCAGATTTTGTGTCCTGCCTGAAGACTGCAGTGAGTATAATTTTAAATAGACATATTTCATAGTGTTTTCCTTAATATAGTATTATTTTGATTTATGATGAACGGTAGCGGGAGAATTTCTCATTCTTTGTCTGATTGTTTGATTACCTATAAATATAAGACCACATAACTTTAAAGGAGTTATACTGCACTTACTGTTCAGTCCCTCCTTGAAGAATGTCAGTTCTGTTCTCGGCTTTGAGAACCGATTCCCAGGTCTACCTGCATAAAAACTACAGCTGTAGATGACCCTTTCAAATAAAGACAGCATCATCAATGAATATTGAAATTATTTTCACTATTCGAGTACCTAACAAATAAATCATGCTTATATGAAAATGATTGATAAACACATGCATCTTAATAATATCAGCGGTACCTACGTGAAGTGTTAAGTGCAATTACTGAAGTAGATTGTGCACTTACATAAATTGCGTATTACGCATTAGCGATCACTGAACGGGCCATAAACAAACCACCCTAGCCATCGAAACCGCTTTTACATTTTACAGCTTATTACCTAATAGTGTGGGAAGTACGGTAAAACTATATTGTATTTTTTTAATAAGAGTATTGATAATTTAACTGAGGGCGAATAAAATCAATATTCATTTGTGGTTCTCAATAACATTGTGAACTTATGAAACTCATTTATTCAAAAAAATATTTGGGTGTATTTGATCAGCGTAAGCTGCCAAAAAGCGTATGTCTATTCAGATGAAAGTCGCTAGAAATACAAAATGCTCTAACAGTAAGCCCTTTTGTAAGATTCTCCTAATTCGCCTAATACTGTATTCTGTCTGGAAAACTTACTCAAAACCCTTCACAGTTTCGGGTTGTAGTGTTGATGCCAAAACTTTTTGACACGACTTTCAAATATTCATCTTCTTGAAAACTACAACCTAAATTAAAAAAAGCAATATACATATAAAACAAAACAAAAGGAACATCTATCTTTACGAAATAACCCAGAAATATATAAAATTAATCAAAAACTTCAGTCTGCTTGCAAATAAAGTGGCATAATTAATAATCTGCATGAAACTTAATTTAAGCAAATACAATCATGAACTGCTACATAGTTTGTTGGCTAACTATAAGTTATAAACTTTTGAAACTCGAAAGCAACTTTTGAATATTACAAATATAGTACCTTTTCTAGTTTTATAGTGTAATTGAGATTTTTAACAGTGAATTTTGATACTTAAAGTCAGGTTTCAAGAGTTTCTGATTTCCCGGATTTATATAAATCATAATAAAAACTGCAACATCCTTACAACAGAAAGTTCCAGAACAAAGCAATCAATACTTAAGTACCTACAGACGTAGAATCACTTTCTTAAAGTAAGTCGTTAATACCATGGAATTATTTATTTAAACATCTGCGGCCCGACATAGTGAGAAAAAGCTTTCAACTGAAGCTATTGGACCCACTAAAATATATTACGTTGATTCAAAACGATGGCCAAGTAAGAATTTCTATCTTAATTCTCTTGAATTATTTACCTTTCTTGTTCTATCAATACACATAACTGTTTTTTATTACAATCCGTTTGACCACATAACTTTTTAAGGCTTTTTGGAACTATGTAACTATCACTCACTTGGAATCACATGAATTCCATTAAAGTAAGACTTAGTCCATTTACTTTTTTAAAACTATTTAAGCTTTAATTTTTGTGTACACTTGTTGCTGTAATGATACCTATCTGTGCAAATTAAATTCATCGATTAATAAAAGCAGGATAAACTTTCACTTTTCAGTATTATTCGTTGTATGTTTTTGGTCCATTGCAATAATCATGTTTCTCTTGTATTCATTTGTACGACCTTTGCGTACAATTTACATGATTCTAAACCTAATTTCGAAAACATCGACGATTTTATCCTGAAAATATCTGCATTCATTTCGTATTGTGGATTTCCATTGATACAATCATTGTATTTTATGCACTTTATAGCAACTGCAACTAATACAATACCGAGTAATACAATGGGTATTGGATTACGAGAATAATTTTGTCGAGCTCTCTTTGTGTTGTCGACATGGCGGAAATTTGCTTCTGTCTCATCTTAACAATTACAATACATTCAACTTTTGAACCTGTATCAATACCACAAAAATTTTCCTCTACGGGTTTTTGTTAAACGCGGTGTTGAATAAAAAAGGATTCATTTACAAACTCGCCACCCGATCGGCAAGTTAGTCGGTGGCTATTCGTACTCCAACAAGTTTAACCGGGCAGAATGTAATTTTTCCCGGGTTGGTACTGCGTTCACTTTACACACACAACCGACAATTTGGATCTATATTGTTCAAATAAAAAACTTTTTTGTTCGACGCAGTTGGTGTATATTGGACAGTGCGGAAAAGAGAAAAATTAGAAGATTTCAATTTATAGAAAACATTGTAAAACCTCTATTAAAAACACAACCCATAAAAGAAAGTCAAGTAAAAGTATCTTAAGTTTATTATAAGTTAAAATGTTTTCAATAAGTGAAATCTATGTAATTTGTTATTGGGAAATAAATAACCATATAATCTAGTAGGTAGCAGGTACACCCCAGCTTCGCTCGGAGGTTAGGTATTTAGTAAAAAGAGGGAATATTCCCACTTTACATTGTTTTTTTATCTCAAAGGGCGGCGTTTCATATGAAAACTTTTTCGAAATTTTCAATAATTAATAAACGTCATGTTTCAGCTGGTTTTCACAATGATTTTAAAAGTTACGAGTATACACATAAACACACAAAATACTTACACAAAAAAAAGCATTACGAAATTTTTCAGTTAATGACAAACAAGCAGTAAGAGAGACGCAGAGTTTAATTGTGAACATATATTAAAAACAGGGAGTCGTGAAGCAAAATAATAAAGTAATTTGACATTTAAAGCGAGACGCAAATTCCAACTAATAGAAACGAGATGATACTTATAATTATTAATGTTAATATTAATTAATAATTAAGAAGAAGTCCTTGTTTATTTTATCTCAACGGATTAATGAGTAGAAAATTTCAATACATATTAAAATCTATTTGACTTCCGAGCATGTTCTTAAACAAAGTAATTAAATAGTTAATTATTTAGCTGCCGCAAAGGCCTCAAGTGGAAATAAGATAACGTAAACGCACGTTTGTAGAAGGATTTATTAAAATTTCTCCATCTTCTGTTATCATACAAAGGAGGTATCGTTCACATTTTAAAATAACTTGACTTAAAAGATTAACTTATAAAATTTTCTTAGCCCATTTCAACCTTTTCTTTTTAGGCTCTTTCCAGTGGTGGCAACACCATAAACGTACTAAATCCAACCTGTGTATTGGGAAACACACAAATATAGGGTTACTGCAGATCAAAACAGTCTACCTTTTTTTTTAAATCGTGGTATTATCAAATCCTCCCACCCAGGACAGAGCGGGAGGGACTGTCAGACTCGTACTGACTAAAATCCACGGAGTCCTTTAATAGCCCTTTACGTTCCGGGGTCACGGTAATTCGTGAGTCCCGCGTCCCCGGCAGGCTGTGGCCCTCTAAGGGCCTCTAAGGGCCCTCTGTCATAGTGCTGACACTCTTTGAGGCGCGCGTGGAACACAACGCGCCATCGACCCAGGCATGGTCCATGGTCGGACAGCGAGTCGCCCATTTCTCGTCGCCCGCATGCCCGCGCCCCCGGTGGCCGGAGATCGTCTAGCAACGTCTCTCGCTGTGAGCGTCTACCACTGCGGCTGGGGTGAAGGGAGGACGCTGTTCTCTCCATCACGCGGCACGCCTCCTACTTCGCGAGCATGACTGCTTCGCAGAAGGAGGCGACCGCTTCCCACCCCGTCTCGTCCCGCAGCATGGCCTCGACCAATGCCGGGCGCGAGAGGTCTCAGCCTATCGTTGTCGTGAGGACACGGCGGTGCTCTGCCCAAGCGGGGCAGTCCTGCACCGTATGCTCCACCGTGTCGTCCGGACGATCTTCGCAGTGGTGACACCCAGGCGTTTCTTCCCTCCTTATCAGACACAGGTACCTCCCGAAACTTCCGTGTCCGGTGAGGGCCTGCGTCATGCGGTAGGTCAGGCCGCCGTGACGCCTATCCAGCCACTCCTTAAAGAGGGGTCTTGTCGCCGCGATTGCGACCCAAAACTGTCTACCTTGGTATAAATATTTGATTTATTCCCTTTATGTCGAGTCCCGTTATGTCGAGCCTGGAAGTCTATTGTTCTCCAAAGTATGATATTTTACGCTTTCTATTACCTTTATGTCGAGTTTGGTGAACGGGTACAGTCAGGGATGTAAATTAAAAGCCAATGGCATAAAAACATTGTTTTATTATTTGTTCTATTACTTATTTTCATATATATATCTGATCTTAATCTAAATAAATAACAGTATAATCATCACTATTGTTGCAAATGTTAAACAGCATGTCGACGGAGCCCCGCTTCGCGGGGCTCCTACTTCTGGGTGGTTTAAAAAAAAATAACCACGAAGAGGATGGCGGGGTCTTTCAGACCCCGCCATCCTCTTCTAACCTAAATTGTCCGAGTCGGGGTGCCAGCAAGTCCCGAGCTGTCTTGTGCATTTCATTGGACGTGACTGTACTTCTAAAATATGATATTATTAAATCGACATAAAGGTAATAGAAGCGAGACAAGGTTTTCGGCTCGACATAACGGGACTCGACATAAAGGGAATAAGCCAAATATTTTAACCTCCCAAACGTCATAAAAACTCAGCAAACTGAAATTTAAACTATTATGTTACCAAAATCTATAAAACTCACACCAATCTAATACAGGTCCGGCTTCAAGAGAAGATACGAGTTCAACTACAGAAAAAGCAGGAGAAGGCACAACAGAAAATAACGAAGACGATGGTGATGATGACAGTGAGTGATGTAGTAATAGTATTCCATCATCTACTATATACTTATCTATTATATCAGACGGGTTGCAGAGATTTTATTGGGAAAGAGCTACTTTATGTGAAATTATCACACAACATGTTGGTAGAAAATGAATACATTAGTTACGTAGGGTTATTAAAACAGCTTTGATCTCAAAGATCACTGTGAAAGTAAAGATGCTTTAATATCAAACGATGAATTTGGATATGGATCTAACCGAAGACTAGTTCATTAATTGAAAATAAGTTATTGATTGCATTTTTGTTCCGAGTGATGGAAGAGTTTAAATATACCTGCTGAAATTAGTTGGACACTTAGTTAAGTTACAGCATTTTTCTTTCAGATATGACATCGTCCACAGTAAGTTCAGAATATACTGAACAATCGGGCTCAACAGAGAGTTCCGTAACGAAATCAACAACTCGCAAACCCAAACATAAGACTACCAAGAAACCAAGTACTACTACAAAATCAAGTGAAGAATCAAAATACACCACGCGAAGACCAAAAACAACAAAAACGCCCGAAACTACCACTGAATCTAAAGAAGAGACAACCACTGAAGGATCCGATGGTACGATCATTTCAGAAGATTCTAAAAATAAAACGTCTGTCGCAGATTGATATTTTACTTAGTAGCACGTCCCCTGTCAATATTTTTATGTCCACTTCACAATCACACGAAATAGCAGTGTAGCGGACAAAACAAAGGCGGCAATAGAAGGACCTACTATCACTAGCCCACCAGACACAAAACCTGTCGGGCCAGAAGATCTTTTCTCTTCAAACAGGAACTGTACACTCATTAAAGTAGAAAGTAATCTATATTTACATGCAAGAACACAAAATATTGTATCTTCGTTGTTACAGATTCCTGTGGCAATGACAAGAACGCGACACGAGGCTGCGGTGTCAACTGTGGCCGACAATGCTCTACCTACAATAAGAAACCCGTGTTATGCGACGAAGTGTGCTACGAAAATAGCTGTGATTGTAAAGAAGGCTTTGTTTTCGACGATATCCTAAAAGTTTGTGTCCTGCCTGAAGACTGCAGTACGTACATTGTTAAATGATTCATGTTATTTTGTCTTTTTTTGAGTAAATATAATTTCGAGTATATCATTTTTTGAGTAGCTAGATAGCGCCGCCATATTGAAAAATTAATTTGAAAATAACATTAACAGTATAATAGTTATGTTCGCGCTGGAGGCAAGCCGCTTTCCACCGGTTCTATTGGAAATCTATAGGAGAGGAGTTCAGCAGTGGACGTCCTACGGCTGACACGATGATGATGAAGATAAAGTAATAATACTCATTCAATTTAAAAACAGGTCTAACATCAAGTGAAGATTCAAGTTCAACTACAGAAAAAGCAGAAGGGACAACAGAAAGTAACGAAGACGGCGGTGATGATGAGAGTGAGTTAAAAAAAAAAAACAAAATCTAATGATAAGAGTGAATGATGTGGTACATACTAGTTATTTGTCATTTGCTTATTTGCAAGGCCCGTACAAATTTTACTGAGTATTGAATACTGTTTGTTTACTTAGTTTCCATATGGAAAATAAATCTCAGGTGTTAGGAAAAGTAAAACATTTCTAACGAGGATAAATTGCTTTTAGAGTGATATCTAACTTTAATGACGACAGCTATTTAATTAAAAACAAGTTATCGTTTCTCATTTATATGTCGAGAGTTCTGTAACGAGATCGAGAACTCACAGACCCAAACATAGGACTACTAAGAAACTCAGTGCTACTATAAAATCAAGTTTAGAATCAACGCTCACCATGCATCAATCAAAAAGTACCAATAGCTCGACTAGCTCGCGAAGACCAAAAACAACTTAAACGCTTTAAACTACAACAGAATCGGGAGAAGAGATAACGACTGAAGGATCCAATGGTATCGATCTATGATATCGATCACTTCAGAAGATTCTAAAAAACAACAATTGCTACAGTTTTAACTACACACAATCACACGAAATAGTAGTGTAGCAGACATTATTAAGAATATAGTGGAAATAATTGATACGTAATTGCTAAATCGCTATAGATGAGTTCTCTAATATCAATTTTCAGGTAGAAGCCCACCAGATCCTTCCTTTTCAAACGGGAAGTGTACACTCATACACTGTAAAGTGTGAAGTAATCTATACTATTTTAGAACTAAAAATATTTTATTTTCATTGTAACAGATTCCTGTGGCAACGACAAAAATGCGACACAAGGCTGCGGAGTCAACTGTGGCCGAAAATGTTCCAACTACGAGAAACACGTCTTATGCGGTGAAGGGTGCTACAAAAATGGCTGTGATTGTAAAGAAGGTTTTGTTTTTGACGAATATGTCGGATTTTGTGTCCTGCCTGAAGACTGCAGTAAGTAAATTTTGAAGTGCATAATACGTTTCATCATTCACTTACCGCTGAGATGTTAGCTAGGTGATCTCTTTTGTTCAAAAAAAATGTATAGAGTGGAATAGGAAGAATGTTATTAGTAGCACTTTAAGGTATTCCTCTTAGGCTGCTTTTTCACCGGAGTTGTGCTATGCTACGTTGCTATGGATGCGTTTGACGTCCACCAATCATATTCGTTGGTGCACATAGCATAGCACTGATGGAAACGGATGCAAGATGTGTTTTTTATATGGAAGGATGCGTGGTATGGATGTGCTATGGATGCGTACTATGGATGTGTGCTATAGATGCGTGCTATGGATGCGTGCTATAGATGCCTGCTATGAGTCGTCTTCCTGGCGTAGCTACTTTGCGGCAGCGCATCTTCATAGCACATCTTACTCGCACCGCTACATAACTTAGCATCAGTGGAAACGGTCACAGAGTTTCGTAGCTCAGCTTTTACATTCTCGCAGCGTAGCTGCATAGCACATCTCTGGTGGAAAGGCACCCTTAGTAACGGATATGGCCATCTACGCTCAGTTGGAAAATTCATCCCGTATTTGCCTATACTTCAATAAGGGAACAAATAATATGTTGATCCTTACCTAACAATATTTTGAGTTCTATATCAAATAATTTGATTTTTTATTCTAATAACCAAATATCTCTAATACTAATTCAATTCAAAACAGGTCCGACATCAAGTGAAGATTCGAGTTCAACTACTAAATCAAATGGAGTACACACCACGCGACAACCAAAAAGTACAAAGAGTCCGACTACCACGCGGAGACCAAAAACAACTAAAACACCTAAAACTACCACAGAATCGGAAGAAGAGACAACCACTGAAGGATCCGATGGTACGATCACTTCAGAAGGGTTTAAAAATACAACAACTGTTATCTTCAGTTTGACTGATATATATTTTACTCGGTCATCGTTGTTACAGATTCTTGTGGCAATGACAAAAATGCCACACGTGGCTGCGGTCTCAACTGTGGCCGACGATGCTCTAACTATGATAAAGGACCCGTCTTTTGCCCTCAAGTGTGCTATGAAAATAGCTGTAATTGTAAAAAAGGCTTTGTTTTTGATGATTATCTCGGATTTTGTGTGCTGCCGGAAGACTGCAGTAAGTATAATTATTTTGAAACGAATGTGACTATGTATCTCGTAGTTTTTTTTTCTCCAAGCAGGGTACATTGCTGCCTTTATGATTAGTGGAAAACATTTTCGAATGTGTAGATAATTGCAATAAACTTCTGAGTTTGTTGTTAAATTCTGTGAAATAAAATAGATATAATTTTAACAGGTGATTCGTCTAACGAAGTAACAGAAATGACAACTGAGGAATCCACAATGGAAATAACAACTAAAGGATCTGGTCATGAAGTAACGACTAAAAGCTCTGGAATGGGATCGAATACTTGCAGACATAAAACAACCAAGAAGCAGTGGAAGTCTACCACAGCTACAAGCGAAGAATCAACAACTGATTCGTCAATCGAAGAAACTACCACAGTCAAAGGTAATTATTTTTGTTACTAAAGTAATATTTGTTAGTAATATTCAGTGAATTATTTGGTCCTACTAAAAGCAAGTTAAATATATCGCAAATGTTAATCTCTTCCTTAACTAGACTTACCAACTTCGCATTTGTGAGCATAGGTCATGGTCAGCTCAGGTGTGTTATGTGGTTACAGAAGAGTGCAACAAGATAAAATGAGAAGAAGCGTATGATTAACTTAGCACACAATAAATAATTGTCTGTAACCAAGTCAAGCTACCAAATCCTGATCGAAAAAAATACACAAATCAAAAGTAAACCGTGTATGAACGTTTGCAGGATTAAAACTCCCCCACTTTCTATAATCCCTTAAACTGCTTGTCCAATGTCTTGGTAGAATCGATGCTGTGCCAACCTAGTAGAGGTTGGAACATATCCAACTTTATGTAAGACAACCGCAATACATGGCCGAAAATATAACCAACAAAACATTTGATTTAATAGTGTCTCCATTGCGAACGAACTCCTTGTAAGAACATTCTTCAAATTAACAGAATTGTTGGAAAGGTATTTCGTGATTGTCCGTTACTTAATTGCAACTTGAAGTATTTCCCGTTGTCTAGCAATAGTAGCAAAACTTGTTCAGTGCCAGAATGCGAGTCAGGAAAATGTGTGTGTGAACGTTATAAATGTAAGCACCGACTCAGACAAATGTGTTGCTTTGTAGGTGCTAAATTTGTTCAATTGCAATTTATAACTTGTCTGTCAGCCGTTAATGACTTGTTATAATCTATTTACATTTCACTTGTCTAATTTTTTTCCTAACTCAAAAAGCTGATTCATACTTTTTATTTTTTATTCCTTTTTTTTAACTTTACCCCTCTACGGATTTCTCCTTTATCGTGGGTGCGTTTACAAACATCAAAACTCACACACACAAACACCCAGACCCGGAAAAACGACTTGCAGAACTTCCAAATATTTGTTCCGTGCGGGGATAGAAACCGCGACACGCTGCGCAGCAGTCGTTCGTCCAGTCATTGCACCAACCGTGTTGTCAGCTAATTGATTGTTAAGTTGAAATAATATATATTGTCTTATCGGTCTGATTATCTCAAACAAGTACCTAGCACCAACTGTAGAGGGCCCATAGCTTGATTTCCATACCGATATAAATATCGTTCGCTAATAGGAAAAAATACTACTTGATCCCTAATACGATTTAGGAATGTGGATAAGTATTAAAAATAATGGTAGTTTTTTAAGTTTACTTTAAATATCCCATAGGACCAAAAGACTGCAGAGGTAAACACGAATCGTATTCCAAGTGTCCATCATGTCCACAAATGACATGTAATGATTACCTCGACGACGTTAAATGCCATAAGAAATCAACCCACAAAGCAAAATGTAAACCGGAGTGCCGATGCAAAGCCGGATACTACAAGGACGAAGAAGGAAATTGCTTGAGCAAAAAGGAATGCAGTAAGTTCACTTGATTCTTTTGGTCACTTCACTATTGCTACTTGGTTATATTTTTACTTAATTAAATTCCGTTGTTTAGAAAGACGAGCAAAATCAACAACGATGGCTTCATCATCTACAACTGCAAATCCTGACAATCAAGGTAAATTTGCCGACTATTCAGCTAATTTTCTATATATGTTTTAAAATCTTTGCCTTCAACAATGATCACGGGGCATATCTCGACATTATTGATCTTACTTCACTAAACAAAAGAAAAAAAATACAAATTCTTCATCTCTCACCATATTGAAAAAAAAATACAGCCCCAGAAGAAGAAGAATGAATCTGAAGAATTGCCTTTCGATTTAAAGATCCACAGACTTTTTTGTTTAGTTTTATATTTATATGATATGATAGGTTCGCGTTTGACCACTATCTCGCTTGATGGTAAGCGAAGATGTGGTCGACGGTGAAGCACGCTTGCCTAGAAGTAACCTATTCACTCTTGGCTTGAAGACCCCAAGATTATAACTGTCGGGAAATACAGGGAATTCCACTCCTTAGCTGTGCACACAATAAAAGTGTTGGCAAAACGCTCTGTACGTACCAGAGGGATGTCCACCGTATAACGATGGCGTATTGCCATACGTCTTGTAGTCCGATGATGATGAAGGCCGAAATGTAACCGATAAAAACTTTTCTTACGGAAACAGACATTAAACTTATATGAAATACGATGGCAGGTTCTACCACTACAATGATGGTCACGACAGCGGAGGACCCTAATTGTGAAGACGTAGCAAATGAATTGTTCGTAAAAGGGAATCTTATCTACACTACAAAACTATTGACTGTGAGTGCTAATTGAATGTTATTTTCTGTTTGCTACATACTCGAATGCTTTGCCTTGATTTAATAGTCGAAAGACATAGCGTTCAAATGTAGAAGTAACCTCTTATTTTTATCTACAGCAGATCAACCTACTCCAATCTGTCAAATTTTACCAAACGAAAACTAACCTTCCACTATTGTGATATGGTTGAATATTAAAGAAATATGACAGATTGAGGTAGATTCATGTGCTCGCGTCTGTACATCCCTGGTGTCCGATTTACAAGATGGATTATGATTGCCGGCGTGCCCTGATTGTGTGTAATAAGAAGTTTTAACGTTGTTTGGTTTTGGCATTACACATTAAGTATTTGTGCTAGTGATTATTTCTTGAGGATAACTGGATTTCTAGTTAATTTGTGTCTAAAATCACCAACCCGCATTGAGCTAAGGACCTCTTTTCAAAGTCTACCAAAGTTAGTAGGAGAGTTAAGACGTATTTTTCTCGGAGTTAAATCTGTTCGTTAGTTGAAAAGAAGCTTTCACCTATTCTGTGCTATATAATAGTCGATAAAATTCCTTACATATTTACTATAACGTCTTCTCCCTATAAACAGCTCTACTCAACATTTTTTTTTCAGGATCTATCAGAACGTGATCCTGGAGACAATGTGCTAGTTGGAGGAGCATCCATTTTGTTCCTAATTAGTCAACTAGCTGTTACCTTGACATCCAAGTCCACTTTGAGGACAGAAATCTTGAATGTATTAAATTTAAAGAATACGGAAC
Organism: Agrotis puta; assembly: GCA_943136025.2. Classification (NCBI taxonomy): domain Eukaryota; kingdom Metazoa; phylum Arthropoda; class Insecta; order Lepidoptera; family Noctuidae; genus Agrotis; species Agrotis puta. The sequence continues at coordinate 7,789,102 of OW964168.2, forward strand.
AGGTAAGTGTAATTTTTTGATCATCATCATTCAAACCAAAAGAGACACTCTTGACAAACGCCCAGTATCACCGCAGCGACCAAGGTCTGTATCATTACGACAGGGTTCAAAATTGCTTGACACTTCACATACCACACTCAAGAAGAAAGCTTTTTCATTATTGCACTTTGCTCGTTCCCGCAGATGTGCCGATGTGATGGACAGGCTGACCTAAGTTACTTGTTAATGAATATTTTCAAGGAAAATATTGTTCTCGAACAGGTAGAACATTTTTTGTTTATGAAGTTTACCATTCTTCTGATGACCAAGAGGAATCAAGAGTCAATGTTGTATAGGGTTTAAGGTTAAGGTTTCTTTCAGTGGCATTGAAACATTAATTTTATCACTGCCTTATTTAAATTCGTTATGACCTAGTAGAGCCTTGACCTAGAGATCTGGGCTCTAATAGAAACAGTATAGAAAAAATCACGTACTCCTTATTTTTCACAGATCCGCTGTTACATGCCGAAAATCTCTGCAAATCTGACTGCCACTTATCCGGACATTGACTTCAAGTTATTTTGTAAAATATACGCTAATGAACACTATGCACTAACTGAACATTTTATTCAGAGTACTAAAAAAGTGTTCGGTATGGCACCTGAAAATCTTAATTTCAAGTCCCCGAAAGCTGTTAAAAAGATTAATAGTGACGTAAGTTACTTCATAACATCTTAATTCATACTAACTTAATTTCTGATCAAAATCATGAACAAAACTAAAATTAGATTTTTCTTCAGGTGGCCTTATATACTGAAAATAGTATGCTACATTACATGAAAGCACGCACATTGAAGTCATTGGATGGTTTGTTACTGGTGGATGCTGAAGAATTTGAGGTTAGTTTTCAAATATACAAAAGACAACACAATGTAATACTTTATTGTATAACAAAAAACATTAACAAAATATCATCATTCCAGGGAATATGGGACAAACAGTTTCACGCATCAGCTACAATCATGAAAGATTTCTACACTCAGGGCAAAATTATCAAAATTCCTACTATGCATAGTAGCGGTATTTTCTTGTTCGCACACAGCAATCGACTCAACGCAAAGGTACTTGTACAAAAGAAGGGTTTACAGTTATATAAATTTCTTGAAACTGAAATCTCTTAAGCTACGCTCCTGCTACGCTGTAACTTCACCTTCAACTAAGATGACCGTGCGGTCATCTTAGTTGATGAAAATGACAAATTTAGTTCAGTTTATTCAATCAAAAAAGGCATTTGGATCCGATCTGATCACCAAAAAAGTGTTTAAATGTTAAACAATTACACAGTTTTAAATGTTATATCAAAACACTAGATATTTTTAAACATTGTCTTCTGACGCACAAATGTTTACTGGGATATTTTTGATAATATTTGGATGTTGGGGTTTGAGAGCCCAGAATCATTTATTTAATACATGGTGACTGTTTGTGTGTCCATATAGCTTCATTTTCGGAACTCAGTGAGCGTTAATAAATACCTGTGTTAATTTCTATTTATAGGTTCTGAGACTGAATTTCACAGGAGGCAGATTCTCCTTGGTCATAATCCTACCGAATGCGCTTGACGGCATCAAGGAGCTACTAAAGAAAATGGAAAATCCTGAAAACATATTATCAGCACTTGATAGTTTGAAACATGATTATGTAAAAATCTATTTGCCGAAATTCAACTTATCAGTAGCTAATAGATTAAAGCTGTCTTCAGAGGCGGTAAGCACAGTATTCTATGATCTACTTATATAGGTGTTGACCCATTGCAAGGCAAAGCCATCCTAATGGAGGAGACTTGTAGGCAAAACTAAGAAGCCTTTGTTGTGTGAAGCTATTTTGGATCAGTACAATACGAGGTGACTGTAATAATTGTAGCATACAATATGGTTCAAAACTGCTTGATACTATCCATGAACTAAACTTACTAAAATCAAGACAAGTCTCACCATAACCGTTGCCAGCATTTTCATATTAAAATGCGATGATGCGATGTACTGAGACCTGATGAGGCCGTAATTTTTATTAGTTTCTCAATTTCATAGCAACATGAACCTATAGTTATCCTGAAACAGAAACTCAGAATAACCGTCATGCGTAAATCTTTAGTATCTTGAAAACGCTTTGGAAGTACCCAAATTCAGCGCCAACAAAATAACCTAAGACTAGCTTTTGCTAGCGGCTTTGTCCACGTCCATTCAAAAATTGTCTCACAGAACCGAGATTTGGGTTATTTCAAAGTATTATTAATCTATCTTTACCAATCATCCAAATACGTACAATAAGTCCCGGCATTCATGTATTCGAGCTTTCGCATTTACAAAATCATTAATTTGTCTTTATACACCTAATGTTAACTACATATTTTCGTCACACAGGCTAACTTAAAGGAATTATTCAACAAAGCAAATACTGCGCTCAAGGATATAGGTTCCGCTAAACCACCATATGTAGGCGATATCTTGCAGAAAATGTATTTCAAGGTCAACGAATATGGAATGGGAAACAAATCAGACATGGGTAAGTGATGGTTTTAATGACAAAAAATTAATTCTTCCATGGAGAGTACAAAGTGCGGGCGGCGAGTAATGGGCGACTCGCTCTCCGTCAATGGTCCATGCCCGGGTCGCCGGCGCGTAGTGTTCCATGCGCGCCTTAAGGAGTGTCAGCATAGTGACGGGGCCACCCTGTAGAGGGCCAAAGCCTGCCGGGGTCGCGGGACTAAGGAATTACCGTGACCCCGAAACATAAAGGGCATTGAAGGACACCGTGGATTTTAGTCACTACGAGTCTGACAGACTAACTAAAAAAAAATGGAGAGTACAAAGCACGTGTTATTTTTGATAGTTTACCATAGTAACTTGATCGAGTCAGAAATGAGGAGATTCGTAGACGAAACAAAGTTGCCGACACAGCCTAGCAAAATAGCAAGTTGAAGTGGCAGTGGGCAGGTCATCAAAATCATAGGATCGCGCTGAATGTAAGCCGCTGCCAACCGGTCATATTGGAAATCTATGGGGAGGCCCATGTTCAGCAATGGACGTCCTGATATGATGACATAGTGACTCATTTATATAATCTTTCAATTACAGCACAAATAAAAGGAACATTGTGAAATGCGTCATGTAGCATGTTGTTTATTAAGTAGAAAAATAATTTTCAATGTGTTATGTATTGCTGTTCTATTATATTCCTATCAAATGGCAAGCCCAGTCGATGTCTGTTATTATATTATTGCGCGTCATATTATAATAGGTTTGTTTGAATGAAGAATTGTAAAAAGGCAAAATAAAAACACGTGTTTATCCAGACATCGCAACTAATTACTCAATTACATTTATTCTTTGAAAATGTCTTTCTACTGCTAACTTTGAAGGTCATTCCACAAATATGAGCCCCGGCGCTGCGCCTCCACGCGCCACTCATAGACGCGCTGGAGGGCAGTCGCCTCCAGATCCCAGGGCATCAGAGATTACCAAACTTGCTAAAATTAACAATTATGAAATCAATGAAAGACCATTTTGACACTATTGCATTAGACCAGAGACAGTCAGTATTCACATTCTTTCTATTTTCAGATTTTACCAAACCAGAGGAAATTACGCATATATCCAAGTATGGGCCCACACATACATTCAAGGCCGACCATCCCTTCATTTTCTTCCTGTGCTTTGACGATACTCTAGTGGTGCAAGCAGGATTGGTGAATGAGCAGTGACGTTCCAGAGGTGAAAAAAACTGAATCATAGATATATTGAAACAACCGGATCTTAATGTAACTGCTATTTTGGAATACCCTTCACTGGATAAAAACTAGGATGTGTAGGTGAAGTTTGTGCTGAATTTTACTCAATTTGTTATGTGGTAACGACTGAAATGAAAACAAATAGTTTGCCGCAAGTCACTCAAGTTCGACACTGAAGACAAAAATCTAATTGTTTATTTGCCTTAGTTCACGAGTAAGGGTGAGGGCCAAATGAGCGTAATTTTGTGAGTTGTGAGTCGCACAATTTCGGTCGCTTTCATAGAAAAAGTCTTTCGCGACACAAAATGACTGGTCTGCGGTGTACAAGAACACGAAATTACGCGACACACAACTCAAAAATTAACGCTCGTTTGGCTTCAGGCTTAGGTAGGCTCTTGCCTGTGTACGAACCTCTTTGGATTTGTATTGCCTGTATACCACAGTCGTAAGGTATTCGTCGCCTTGTGTACGAACGGGCATAGACTAAAGATTTGCTACTGCGTCATGTTATGAATTAATACAAGCATGATTTCGAGAACAATTTGTGGGAAGGTACTAGATGAAGAAAATTTAAAAAAGTGAAATTATGAAACTTAGTGAAAATATCTTGTAAAATCCAGCAACCATTTTTAATTAAAATGTAAAAAACCATAAAACACTTTGAAGTAAGACGAATAAAAATATTTTATTGATTCTATTAATGCATGACGTTTTATTTGTTTCCTACATAATCTTGTATCAACTACCGTTAGACGTCTCACATTGACTGAGTGATCACATGCTGCGCAGCGTGACACGGGTTCGACCCCGCACGGAACAAATATTGGTATGTTCTGCAAGTAGTTGTTGCGGGTCTGGGTGTTTATGTATGTGAGTTGCTATGTTTGTAAACGCACTCACGATACAAGACAAATTCCTAGTGTGAAGTAATGTTAAAAAAAAACATTCCAAGGTTCATAAATCATGTAAAATACGTAGGCAGATCAAGATAGAATCTGCATCAAGTTAAATCAAGTAATATAGTAGATAGTGTAGATTCGATTATTAAATTCCTGTAGTCGGGTTGGGTCAGGTTCAGTTAAAGAGCTTTGTTACACGGTAAAACTTTAATTCTTAAATTGTACAAGTCGCGCCATTTGCCTTAATTAAACTACTTTCCTATACGACTAATTTAATACTCATGTCCAAAGAGATCTTGAACCTGATTGGTTCTAACAATATTCAAACTGACCAATCAGTGATCAGATAGCATTACACTTGAAATGACCTTTGCCACCATTGATCAGTGCGACCATAGACAAACTCTACGTCTATGGTCGCGTTCGGAAACACGCTACTTAGCCTGGCGAGAACCACCGAGCCGGAATACCTTAGCCTCTGCGAGCAGGGAGTATTCGACCATCCGCTAGTCCCTAATTAAACAGAGATAAGAATGTAACTTAAAATCAAATTCATAATAAACAAAAGAAAAACAAATAAGTTTGTTTCAATTACTTTTTTGCACGTGTCTTATCATGAATCGATAAGACATCTTTCTCATACTAATGGTATAAACAATCAAGGTAAGATTCAGCTTAATGCAAATTAATGTACAGACGCCAACAGGTCAACCTACCCAAATCTGAAAAATCTTTATTAAAGAGCTTTTACAGATTGAGTTAGGTTGATGTGTTGGCGTCTGTACCATTTTTTTTGCTTGACTGGAGATTAAAAAATCAATCTCTCATCAAAGTCATTAATTAGCATATTTCGAAATCTTCTAATTGTGTCCCATAAATAGCCGATAATAAAGCTATTCCCGATGAACTATGAACAATAGCGCATGGTTCCAATTTGTTATTAGTTTGAATTTAATATGTTAATAAAGCAAGGTCCTTCAGATCCAGCCTGTCACTTACTGTCCTCCCTCAGTGGCACCTTAAGCCGAGGTTCGTACCCCACGGGTGCCCTTAGTGTGTGGTCACTATGTTTGTAGTATTTTATTTGTAAGCCCCTGGCTGGAGGCCTTAGAGTCATTTAAGGCATCCACAGAAAAGTCCGGTTAAGCAGCTCACAACTCCCTCTAGGCTGAACTGCGAGATACCACCTAAAAAATTACCACATTCCAAGTTTACAGGTAATACAAAACGTTGTTTCAATAATACATCAAGCAAGAAAAAAAAATACGAAATTCGTTTGCAATAGAATACTGAGCATGAAAATTAATAAACATAACTGTTTATTACATTTCCACAGCAGTTTTTTTATTTTATTATTCTATGCAAAAAAAACCATACATGTGCTAAGCTCACAATAACATGAAGCAGTACAAAGAAAAAGTATTTAATAATTTCAGTTATTGTGACTGAAACATTATTGTTTTAAATACCATCTATATTGGAACAAGTGCACGAAGTCGAGTAAGAAGGTATATAAGGTAAAAAAAGCCTTGATCAATACATACCCTAGACAGTGTTGTTGGTGATAATGTGGAAACCAATCGTTGTACTAGCCATAGTGGCGAATACGGCTTCGATATCTCAATGTACAGAAGGTATTTTTTTTATTCTTTTTGCTACTAGTGTAGGGATTTTTTATTATTTTTATTATTTTGCTACTGGTGTAGGGGAACAGTGTATAAGACGGGGACGCGAGGTATAACGGGGACATACACACTTAAGGCATGCTTAACACAACACTAACGTCATATACATTGTTCTCTTAGTACTTATTGCTGTTCTATCGTCGGGAGCTGCTTTTGGGCCGTTAGTACTCTTTGAGGAGTAGCAGGTGAGACGCCACGGCGGCGGGTTTTTACGAAGGTTCCTGTGTCGGACTCGGAGGCAGCATACCCCACTCTTTCTACGACCTTATGACGCCTTTGTGTGAACTGTCATAATAGGACTTATCGCGTTCGGTCTGGTGTAGGCTTGTTCGGGTGATGGGGCAAAAGAAGCAGTCACTTCCATCGGCGCAGCAGTAACGCTCGCAAAGGAGGTAGCGCAATGCGTGACGTTGAGTCTCCGACCACTGTAGGCGCGGGCTTTCTGTAAGCCCGCGAGTGCTCTTGAGTGATGTGTAACCCGTCGTCCGAACAAACCAGGCCTATGTCAACGGCGCTGCGTGTACCACGCATGGCTCATAGAGCTGCCAGCAAAATTACCGGGCCTGATTTGGCAAAATACCTGCCGGGGGCGCAGGACTGTCTTTTTACCTGGGCGGCACTGAAACGAAAAGGGCCCGACTGAAGAAACAAAATATACTAAAGATGACAGATCGTTTTCGTTTGTTTCGTTCGCTATCGCTCAGCAGGATTTTAATAGGTTCTCAACTTTATGCGCTGAGGTATAAAGTTTAAAATGTATTAGCGACTGCTGAGCGTTCATGATTATCGCTTGCCGTTTGGCAATAGGGCCAATGTGGACTTAATGTTCGATATTCGAACAGTGTCTCGTTGAGAATTCGAGATGATTTACTTGTGAACGTTACAGAATAGCACTAGAGGTTGCTTTTAGATAGTAAAGTCTGACAGTCCCTTTCGCTCCCGTTCGCTCCAGTCATCATTTACTCTTAAGTTCTAGAACCTTCCATTTTTTATCGCAATACTAACTGTATAACCTTACTTTCAGCACAATCTTGTAAAGGAAAGCACGAAATCTACCATGAATGCTCAAATTTGATTTGTCGACCCTTGAATTGTTCGGAAGTAGGGTTCCCAAAACCATGTCCATTCCCACCTGGTACTGAACCATCATGCTGTACAGGAGGGATACCTGCGTGTATTTGTGAGAAGGGTTACGCTAGAAATAGCAACGGAAAATGCATCCCTATAAAAAATTGTCGTGAGTACTTATTTGGTTATAATGATTACGATTGTGTGACTTAGTAAAGACAAACAAAATAGAAATTTTCTTGTTAGATCGAAAATTCCATTACTTGCTCGTCCAGTTTTAGAGTAATTTTAAAATTATGCCACCTAGCTGTAAGAATTCTCTTTTCTTAGAAACTAGTCTGCCAGAGTCGCGGTACTCACGAATTACCGTGACCCTGGACGTTAAGGGTTATTGAAGGACACCGTGGATTTTAGTCAGTACGAGCCTGACAGTCCCTCCCGCTCTGCCCTAGGTGGTAGGACTCATTTGATGATTTTACCACGATAAATAAAAACATTTTAGAAAAAATCATTCAGTCATTTTTTTTTCTAGGTTTTTATTCATGGTATTTTAAATTTTACGTTTTTTTTTTTAATTTTAAAAATTAAACGAGTATGATGTTCTATTTAAAATATTATGTTGGGTTCACTTTCATGACTTTTCACAACCTGACCTCAATTCATTCTCATTCATCCATAAAGGGAAATCTTTTTCATAATCTGAAATCATTAGCTCAATATGTAGTTTTGTTCAAAATAAGGTGGAAAATTTGTACACAGCAGAAATAACTTAGGTACTCATTTTTCAGCTTCATGCGGTGGAGATGAGCATGCGGAATCTGGTTGTGGACTGAACATTGGCAGACGTTGCTCCGATCTCAATAAGACGGAGACTGTAGCATGCAACGAACCATGCAAAGAAAATGGTTGTGATTGCCGTGAGGGCTACGTGTTGGATGAAAACACAGGGATGTGTGTTCGTCCTCGTGATTGCAGTAAGTTTTTTTTTAACGTGGATGAAAGATATGGGGTGGACTCCCACATCTTTCTAGACCTGTCTCGGCTACAACTTCCGTTGGCACAAAGCCCACTCAATAACATTTAAACCTTTTATTTTTTGCTGTTAAAAATCATCACAACAGTGTTCTTCCACTTCGGCTGGACTTTCACACTTGATTGACTACAAACCAAGCTATTCCTTAAATAGCGTAGGACCGCGGTGCCTTCCTAAGAGAGTCCTGCGACCTCTGCACGCGTTTAACCCTGCAAGGAGGCCCCGTCGGTTTGTAGACAGCTCCTTGACGCGCGCTCGTAACACGAAGCTACAGAAATCGGTCCTTTTTTAAAATCAAATCAGTCTTCCCTCCCAGGGGAGTACGGGAGGGACTGTCAGACCTGTCAGCCCTTTACGTTCAGGGGCCATTGTTACTTGATCAGACAGTCGAGCAAATCCGGCAGGCTTTATTATTGCTGACAACATTTTTGCCTATGTCAATAATTCCGTTTTTGAGAGCATAGTCTGTCTGATCTGTTTAGGCCAAGGATGAGTAATCCGCCATTAGGTTTTGTGATTTTGTACTCCAATTTAAAAATTATAGGTTTTTCTATAATTTTACGGCAAGTGATGCGATAAATCCGTAAAAGATACAGCGATAACGGTATTGAAGTCATATTGCACCCGTACTGGTTGTCATTGGTAACGATACACTAGAAGTTGTAAACCATTACACTAAAGGCCCGTTTCCATTAGGCAAGCCTCGCAAACAAGTATGACGTCAAATAGGTAGGTATACAAGCTGATTGATATAAAAAAAAAACACAAACTACAGTATTCAAACTACCTACATGCTGCAACCGGTATGAAGGTCTGTTCAAGTTGCATACAATCTGCAACTTGTATACAAGTAACTTGTGTAATGGAAACGCAGCCTTACCTTGAACGGATTGTTCAGTTAGGTAGGTCCAACTTGGACAAAGAGGTTGCCCAAAAAATTCAAAAATATAAGTAATAGTGGCCCACCGGTATTGGGAACAGGGTCCAAGCTACCGGCGCTCAGGGCTCCAGTGTAAGGAATCTCCTAACAAAGCGCACCGTGTCCAGAAGAACTGCTTTCTGAATCAGGCCCTTGATCCAGCTGCCTAAAGAGAGCCTCCTTAGATGTTGGTAGAGGCTCTTGGCAAATTAAGCCATGGACCGACACCGACCGACTATCGGCACAATGATCGCTGAATCCACATACCACAATCGGCAACCTCGTGAGCCAAATCAAGATACTTGAGTTCTTTATCTTTCTCAGCTTTCACGAGGATCGCATTCATAATATGATTAAGCATATTGAGTGTGTTATGTTTGTTGGTATGTTCCGTTTTACTTCAGAATAGTGGATGAATTTTTGGTACTTAGATGGATGGGACCCTAGAAACGGTCATAGGTCATAAACAAATAAATATTTACGCACAATAAATACATAAAAAACTCAATGTAAAAGAAATCTTTTAAAAACAACACTGCTGCACATCACGTCAGTAAAATAAAGTTTATTAAGTAGGTACAAAAAGAAAATAACATTGAAATTGTGGCAAGGACATACATACATAAAATATTGTACAGGGCGATTGGCTACGGGTGGAAGCACATAATAAAATACGAGTAATAACAGATGTTTTATATAAATAATATGTTGTTTTAATTTTATTAAAAGTAAATTATAATTTATTGACCAATAACGAACTCTATTACGTCTACAAAAATAATTTTTAAATAAATAAAACACCCATCTTCAAGGGCAATTTTTTTAAATAAGGATTTGTTTATTTAATAACAAATACTTTTTTTTTAATCAGCGCCAACATGCAATAAAGATGAAGGTTTTTCATCCTGTACTCAAGCCGGCTGTGCACCGAAGACTTGTTCAGAATTAGGATATCCGATACCATGTCTCAAAATTGACCCCAAATATTGTATCAAAGGATGTTTGTGTAAGGAAGGATACGTACGGGCCGAAAATGGCACATGTATACTGAAAGAACAATGTCGTAAGTATAAATATTAATGTATACTTTTCTAATAATATACTTTTGGCCCGTTACGAAAAGACCAGTTTAACTCAATGGCAACGAAAAAGGATCGCGGTGACTTGAATATAGTGTGACTGCAAGTGATGTCCTTAGGAGTTTGCGAGGAAAAACACGAGAGACGGTCTAGCCCACTGCATTTAATAATATCGATATGGACAGTGTACGTCATTAAGCACACGATATAAAATATCCAAATATGACACTGTCGTGATTTTTTGTCGATCAGCGGTACAGGACTTGTGGTCACACTATTGTGACTACTATGAAAAGATTACAGTGTTTATACCGCGCAACAGAAAAAATTGCTCTGTGGGATGCAATAACAACATTTTCAGTGAGAACAAAATCGTGGTTATGAAGAAATCAGTTGCAGGCATTGAAATTTTGCACGGAAAAACTGATTATTTCTTCGCGATTGCGGTGCAGAAAGGGAATAAAAGATTGAAGTATGGAGGGTGGCCTTATCGGTCGCCCACCATAGTTCCAGTAGCTCGGAAACCTGACGCTTTAGGACTTTATGTATCATATTTATTGTTTGTGTAAGTGTCCGCCATCTAAATATATAACATTGGTTGTTTCCCCGAGATTCTGAAAAAAAAAACAATATGGCGGGCAACTGATAAAGCCAAAACCTTCAAACCCCTTTATGCCAAATAGTTGTATAGAGATAAGCTACATAAAATGCTACAATATGCACAATGTTCACAGCTTCAGGATGCGGAGGGGATAAAAACGCGAAACCAGGTTGTGGAGTGAACTGTGGCAGATATTGCTCCAATTATAACAGTTCAGAACCCGTGATATGTCCAAAAATATGTAACCCAAACGGCTGTGACTGCAAAGAAGGTTTTGTGGTGGACGACAACACGGGAAAATGTATCCTTCCGAGTGAATGCAGTAAGTTTGATTTCCCTAGCAAAACTGCGCGATTTGATCTTATCATCGTCGTTGGTAGAAGCAAGTGTTCATATAAAGTTGCTTGTGTGACTGTCTGTATGTTTGTATGACGTTTTCAGTGTGATTTGAAGTAATATTCCAGAAGGTTCAGCGACTATTGTGCATGCAGATAACGTGACCCGCCCAATCCCATTTGAGCCTGGTAGTCTTCTTAACGTAAGCGTGATGTTCCGCCGGGCAAGCCGCAATTGCAGCGGTAAGACCCCTCTTTGAGGAGTGGCTGGATAGGCGTCACGGCGTCCTGACCTACCACATGACGCAGGTCCTCACCGGACACGGAAGTTTCAGGAGGTACCTGTGTCTGATAAGGAGGGAAGAAACGCCAGAAAAGGACACCGTGGATTTTAGTCAGTACAAGTCTGACAGTCCCTCCCGCCTTGCCCTGGGTGGGAGGACTCATTTGACGATTTTACCACGCTAAAAAAAAAGTGATGTTCCGTATTTAATCAGATCTTCTTACACCCACAATGCTGCACTCCATTGCTCTTTAGCACACTCCAAGTCGGAACTTCTGCGACTCGGTGAGCGATCAGATCTGAGCACCGTAGGTTAGAACTGGCAGGATACACATATCGATGAGTTTCCGCTTCAGGGAAATCGGCAGATCTCCCTTCATTAGCGTCTACAGTAGTTCTTGCAGGCGTTGTCGATCGATCTCCTTTTCGTGTTATGTTCACTTTAAACTGATATATTATTTATTTATCGTTTATACGTCGCTAAATAATTGCAGCCGCACAGGCCGATCTTCTGGGTTAAGCCACGCTTGCTGAGGTTGGTTTGTGGATGGGTAATTGGTTTGTGGATCTGTCATTGCAAGTTTCCTCCGTGTCTCGGAAAGGACGTAAAGCGGTTGTTCCCAGCTTTCATTTGTAGTTCTTTGACAGTCGTTACTATTAGTCAGAAGCTCTAAAGTCTGATAACCAGGCTTAACATGGGGTATCGTATTACCCAGTTACTGGGTTGTGGATGTCCGATAGGCAGTCACTCCATGTAAAATACTGATATTCAGCTGTATCCGTTTTGACTGGAAGCCGACCCCAATATAATTGGGAAAAGGCTAGGCAAATGATGATGATGTTTTGATTTTTCGAAATGAAAATGAAATCGGGCCTTTTTTAAAATCAAATCAGTCTTCCCTCCCAGGGAAGTACGGGAGAGACTGTCAGACTTGTACTTGCTAAAAGCCACAGTAACTTTTAACAGCCCTTTACGTTCAGGGGCCACTGTTACTTGATAAGACAGTCCAGCGATCCCGGCAGGCTTTACTATTGCTGACAACCTTTCTGCCTATGTCAATAATTCCGTTTTTGTGAGCATAGTCTGTCTGATCTGTTAAGGCCAAGAATGAGTAATCGCCCATTAGGTTATTTTGGACCTATATAAAAGTAAAGGGTTTTTCTATAATTTTGCGGCAAATAATGCGATAAATCCGTAAAAGATACAGCGATGACGGTATTGAAGTCATATTGCTCCCGTACTGGTTGTCATTGGTAACGATACACTAGAAGTTGTAAACCATTACACTAAAGACCCGTTTCCATTAGGCAAGCCTTGCAAACAAGTATGACGTCAAATAGGTAGGTATACAAGCTGATTGATATAAAAAAAAACCGGCCAAGTGCGAGTCGGACTCGCGCACCGAGGGTTCCGTACAAACCTGCAAGGTTTACAAAGTTCGTTCATTACGACAATCGAGTCATAACTATGGTATTTTTATTGCAAAATGAAATTCATAACATTACAATGAGGAAAGATGGAGGAGCATAAATTTAAGACAAAGATCTCTTTATCGTTAACTGTCATTCTAGTCCAGGTAATTACTGCGCCGACAACTAGATCTAAGTATTTGATATGAATTTCAACTTGATAGCTCTACGCGTTCATGAGGAAAAAAGTAATAAGTTTATATATTTTGTAATGTAACTAAAAATTTAAGGTTTTCGGAATTTTTCCTTTATGTGTGCTATAAAACGTTGCTTCATGCCAAATTTCAAGATTCTAAGTCGACTGGAAGTACCCTTTAGGTTTTGATTCCCTTGCGAGTACTTGCGAGTTTCAAAATATGCAGCTTAAATTGCTGTTTCTTTTGATTGCGTTGACATAGAAGTTTGATTTTGTTACAGCTTAAAGGTATTATAGACCTGAGTATTTGGTATGAATTTCAATTTAATACCTCTACGCGTTTATGAGGAAATGGGTAGTAAGTTTAAAATTATTAAAAAATATATATTATGTGATGTAACTAAAAATTTATAGTTTTCGTAATTTTTTCTTTATCTATGCTATAAGACGTTGCTTCGTACCAAATTTCAAGATTCTGAGTTCACGGGAAGCACCCTGTAGGTTTTGATTCCCTTGCAAGTGTCGAAAAATTGCGGCATAAACGGCTGTATCTTTTGATTGCGTTGGCTTAGAAGTTTGATTTTTTCACAGCTTCAAGGGACAGTAGACCTGAGTAATTGATATAAATTTCAGCTTCATACCTCCACGCGTTCCTGAGAAAAAGGGTCTTGACAGACGGACGGAAAGACAGACGGACAACAAAGTGATCCTATAAGGGTTCCGTTTTTTTCCTTTTGAGGTACGGAACCCTAAAAACACAAACTACAGTATTCAAACTACCTACATGCTGCAACCTGTATGAAGGTCTGTTCAAGTTGCATACAATTTGCAACTTGTATACAAGTTACTTGTGTAATGGAAACGCAGCCTTACCTTGAACGGATTCTTCAGTTAGGTAGGACCAACTTGGACAAAGAGGTTGGCCAAAAAATTCTATTTGAATGGACAGCGTTCGAGAAGTTATATGAAATAATTATTATCTTAATTAATCTGATTTGATGGATTAACGCAATAAAAAGAATTCAATACAAATCAAAAATATGACGTGCATACACCATAATAGTAGGATCGTATTCATAATATTATTAAGCATATGAGTATGTACGTTTGTTGGTATATTCCGTTTTGACGTCAGAATGGCTACACAGATATGGATGAATTTTTGGTACTTAGATGGATGGGACCCTAGAGACGGTCATAGGCTATTTAGGGGTTGGAGCGATCGAAGTCGTGGACAAAAGTTAGTAGGTAACAAATATTTTTTTACGGACAATAATACATAAAAACTCCATGTAAAAGAAATCTTTTGAAAACAATACGATTCAATGAAATAGACTACAGCTGTACATCATGTCAGTAAAAGAAAATTTATTAAGTAGGTAAAAAAGAAAATAACATTGAAATTGTCCCAAGGACATGCATACATTAAATGTTGTACAGGGCGATTGGCTACGGGTGGAACAAATAATAAATTTATATAAACAGGTGGTTTATGTAAATAATATGTTGTTTTAATTTATTTGAAAGGAAATTATAATTTATTGGCCAATAACAAACTCTATTACGTCAACAAAAATAGTTTAATAATAAACCCGTCGTCAACGGCATATTTTTTAAATTAAGGATTTGTTTATTTAATAACTAGCGATCGATTAAGACGGCATCAAAATCTGTTGCGTAATTTTAAAGATCTAAGCATATTATGAGACAGACAGACAGCGGGAAGCGACTTTGTTTTACACTATGTAGTGACAAACACTTTTTTTTATCAGCGCCTACATGCTGTGAAAATGAAGTTTATTCAACCTGTACTGAAGGCGACTGTGCACCGAAGACTTGTTCAGAATTAGGATATCCGATACCATGTCCCAGAATTGACCCCGAATATTGTACTAAAGGATGTTTGTGTAAGGAAGGATACGTACGGGCTGAAAATGGCACATGTATACCGAAAGAACAATGTCGTAAGTATTAAGATTTATGTATACTTTTCTAATAATACACTTTTGACCCGTTTCGAAAAGACCAGTTTAGGGTCTTTTTACAGTTATTTTACCCTGACATCCAGTAACTCAATGGCAACGAAAAAGGATCGCGGTGACTTGAATATAATGTGACTGTAAGTGATGTCCTTAGGAGTTTGCGAGGAAAAACACGAGAGACGGTCTAGCCCACTGTATTTCATATTATCGATATGGACAGTGTACGTTAGTGCACACGATATGTCGTGATTTTTGTCGATCAGCGGTACAGGACTTGTGGTCACACTATTGTGACTACTATGAAAAGATTGCAGTGTTTATTCCGCACAACCGAAAAAATAGCTCTGTGGGATGCAATAACAACATTTTCAGTGAGAACAAAATCGTGATTATGAAGTAGTCAGTTGTCACATAGACCTGGTTAGAGCAGGTATTGAAATTTTACACGGAACAGATGATTATTTCTTCGCTATTGCGGTGCGATAGGGAATAGAAAATTTTAGTATGGAGGGTGGCCCTCTCGGTCGCCCACCATAGTTCCAGTAGCTCGGAAACCTGCCGCTTTAGGACTTTATGTATCACATAACATTGGTTGTGCTCCGTGATTCTGAAAAAAAAAGAACAAAATGGCGGGCAACTGATAGAGCCAAAACCTTCAAACCCCTTTATGCTAAATAGCTGTATAGCGATAAGCTACACAAAATTTTACACATTCAATTCATATTTTAAACAATTTCGTGTACAATATGCACAATGTTCACAGCTTCAGGATGTGGAGGGGATGAAAACGCGAAACCAGGTTGTGGAGTGAACTGTGGCAGATATTGCTCCAATTACAACAGTTCAGAACCCGTGAAATGTCCAAAAATATGTAACCCAAACGGCTGTGACTGCAAGGAAGGTTTTGTGGTGGACGACAACACGGGAAAATGTATCCCTCCAAGTGAATGCTGTAAGTTTGATTTCCCTAGCAAAAGTGCGCGATTTGATCTTATCATCGTCGTTGGTAGAAGCAAGTCTTCATATAAAGTGGCTTGTGTGACTGTCTGTATGTTTGGATGACGTTTTCAGTGTGATTTGAAGTAATATTCCAGAAGGTTCAGCGACTATTGTGCATGCAGATAACGTGACCCGCCCAATCCCATTTGAGCCTGGTTGTCTTCTTAACGTAAGCGTGATGTTCCGCCGGGCAAGCCGCAATTGCAGCGGTAAGACCCCTCTTTGAGGAGTGGCTGGATAGGCGTCACGGCGTCCTGACCTACCACATGACGCAGGTCCTCACCGGACACGGAAGTTTCAGGAGGTACCTGTGTCTGATAAGGAGGGAAGAAACGCCAGAAAAGGACACCGTGGATTTTAGTCAGTACAAGTCTGACAGTCCCTCCCGCCTTGCCCTGGGTGGGAGGACTCATTTGACGATTTTACCACGCTAAAAAAAAAGTGATGTTCCGTATTTAATCAGATCTTCTTACACCCACAATGCTGCACTCCATTGCTCTTTAGCACACTCCAAGTCGGAACTTCTGCGACTCGGTGAGCGATCAGATCTGAGCACCGTAGGTTAGAACTGGCAGGATACACATATCGATGAGTTTCCGCTTCAGGGAAATCGGCAGATCTCCCTTCATTAGCGTCTACAGTAGCTCTTGCAGGCGTTGTCGATCGATCTCCTTTTCGTGTTATGTTCACTTTAAACTGATATATTATTTATTTATCGTTTATACGTCGCTAAATAATTGCAGCCGCACAGGCCGATCTTCTGGGTTAAGCCACGCTTGCTGAGGTTGGTTTGTGGATGGGTAATTGGTTTGTGGATCTGTCATTGCAAGTTTCCTCCGTGTCTCGGAAAGGACGTAAAGCGGTTGTTCCCAGCTTTCATTTGTAGTTCTTTGACAGTCGTTACTATTAGTCAGAAGCTCTAAAGTCTGATAACCAGGCTTAACATGGGGTATCGTATTACCCAGTTACTGGGTTGCGGATGTCCGATAGGCAGTCACTCCATGTAAAATACTGATATTCAGCTGTATCCGTTTTGACTGGAAGCCGACCCCAATATAATTGGGAAAAGGCTAGGCAAATGATGATGATGTTTTGATTTTTCGAAATGAAAATGAAATCGGGCCTTTTTTAAAATCAAATCAGTCTTCCCTCCCAGGGAAGTACGGGAGAGACTGTCAGACTTGTACTTGCTAAAAGCCACAGTAACTTTTAACAGCCCTTTACGTTCAGGGGCCACTGTTACTTGATAAGACAGTCCAGCGATCCCGGCAGGCTTTACTATTGCTGACAACCTTTCTGCCTATGTCAATAATTCCCTTTTTTGTGAGCATAGTCTGTCTGATCTGTTAAGGCCAAGAATGAGTAATCGCCCATTAGGTTATTTTGGACCTATATAAAAGTAAAGGGTTTTTCTATAATTTTGCGGCAAATAATGCGATAAATCCGTAAAAGATACAGCGATGACGGTATTGAAGTCATATTGCTCCCGTACTGGTTGTCATTGGTAACGATACACTAGAAGTTGTAAACCATTACACTAAAGGCCCGTTTCCATTAGGCAAGCCTCGCAAACAAGTATGACGTCAAATAGGTATACAAGCTGATTGAATTAAAAAAAAATACAAACTACAGTATTCAAACTACCTACATGCTGCAACCTGTATGAAGGTCTGTTCAAGTTGCATACAATTTGCAACTTGTATACAAGTAATTTGTGTAATGGAAACGCAGCCTTACCTGGAACGGATTGTTCAGTTAGGTAGGTCCAACTAGGACAAAGAAGTTGGCCAAAGAATTCAATTTGAATGGACTGCGTTCGAGAAGTTATATGAAATATTATCTTAATTAATCTGATTTGATGGATTAACGCAATAAAAAGAATTCAATACAAATCAAAAATATGACGTGCATACACCATAATAGTAGGATCGTATTCATAATATTATTAAGCATATGAGTATGTACGTTTGTTGGTATATTCCGTTTTGACGTCAGAATGGCTAAACAGATATGGATGAATTTTTGGTACTTAGATGGATGGGACCCTAGAGACGGTCATAGGCTATTTAGGGGTTGGAGCGATCGAAGTCGTGGACAAAAATTAGTAGGTAACAAATATTTTTTTACGGACAATAATACATAAAAACTCCATGTAAAAGAAATATTTTAAAAACAATACGATTCAATGAAATAGACTACAGCTGTACATCGTGTCAGTAAAAGAAAATTTATTAAGTAGGTAAAAAAGAAAATAACATTGAAATTGTCCCAAGGACATGCATACATTAAATGTTGTACAGGGCGATTGGCTACGGGTGGAACAAATAATAAATTTATATAAACAGGTGGTTTATGTAAATAATATGTTGTTTTAATTTATTTGAAAGGGAATTATAACTTATTGGCCAATAACAAACTCTATTACGTCAACAAAAATAGTTTAATAATAAACCCGTCGTCAAAGGCATATTTTTTAAATTAAGGATTTGTTATTTAATAACTATCGATCGATTAAGACGGCATCAAAATCTGTTGCGTAATTTTAAAGATCTAAGCATATTAAGAGACAGACAGACAGCGGGAAGCGACTTTGTTTTACACTATGTAGTGACAAACACTTTTTTTTATCAGCGCCTACATGCTGTGAAAATGAAGTTTATTCAACCTGTACTGAAGGCGACTGTGCACCGAAGACTTGTTCAGAATTAGGATATCCGATACCATGTCCCAGAATTGACCCCGAATATTGTACTAAAGGATGTTTGTGTAAGGAAGGATACGTACGGGCTGAAAATGGCACATGTATACCGAAAGAACAATGTCGTAAGTATTAAGATTTATGTATACTTTTCTAATAATACACTTTTGGCCCGTTTCGAAAAGACCAGCTTAGGGTCTTTTTACAGTTATTTTACCCTGACATCCAGTAACTCAATGGCAACGAAAAAGGATCGCGGTGACTTGAATATAATGTGACTGCAAGTGATGTCCTTAGGAGTTTGCGAGGAAAAACACGAGAGACGGTCTAGCCCACTGTATTTCATATTATCGATATGGACAGTGTACGTTAGTGCACACGATATGTCGTTATTTTTGTCGATCAGCGGTACAGGACTTGTGGTAACACTATTGTGACTACTATGAAAAGATTGCAGTGTTTATACCGCGCAACCGAAAAAAATAGCTCTGTGGGATGCAATAACAACTTTTTCTGTGAGAACAAAATCGTGGTTATGAAGTAATCAGTTGTTACATAGACCTGGTTTGTGTATGCTCTATGTATTGCTATTTGCACAGATTACATATTCAATTCATTTTAAACAATTTTGTCTACAATATGCACAATGTTCACAGCTTCAGGATGCGGAGGGGATGAAAACGCGAAACCAGGTTGTGGAGTGAACTGTGGCAGATATTGCTCCAATTATAACAGTTCAGAACCCGTGATATGTCCTGAAATATGTAACATAAACGGCTGTGACTGCAAGGAAGGTTTTGTGGTGGACGACAACACGGGAAAATGTATCCCTCCGAGTGAATGCAGTAAGTTTGATTTCCCTAGCAAAAGTGCGCGATTTTATCTTATCATCGTCGTTAGAAGCAAGTCTTTATGTAAAGTTGCTTGTGTGACTGTCTGTATGTTTGGATGACGTTTTCAGTGTGATTTGGAATAATATTCCGAAAAGGTTCAGTGTTCACTTTTCCGGCCTCGGCGGCGTCGTCCATTCTCAGGCACCGATTGAGTGCATATTTTTGCCCAGCGACTATTGTGCATGCAGATAACGTAACCCGCCCAATCCCATTTGAGCCTGGCAGTCTTCTTAACTACATCAATTATTCCAGTTTTAGAGCGTAGCGTGATGTTCCGTATTTAATCGGATCTTCTTACACCCAGAATGCTGCACTTCATTGCTCTTTGGCACACTCGAAAGGGAAACTTCTGCGATTCGGTGAGCGATCAGATCTGAGCACCGTAGGTCAGAACTGGCAGGATACACATATCGATGAGTTTCCGCTTCAGGGAAATCGGCAGATCTCCCTTCATTAAAGTCTTCATGGACCATAAGTTCTTCCAGGGGTTGTCGATTCGGCGATCGACAAAAGAAGGATCCTTTTTTTTTGTTATGTTCACTTTAAGCTGACATATTATTTATTTATCGTTTATTTGTTTTGATTTTTCCATAAAAAAAAGAGTCTTCCGGGTTAAGCCCGCTTGCCGAGGTTGGTTTGTGGATGGGTAATTGGTTTCTGGATCTGTCATAGCGAGTTTCCTCCGTGTCTCGGAAAGCACATAAAGCCGTTGGTCCCGGCTGTCATTTGTAGATCTTTGACAGTCGTTACTATTAGTCAGGAGCTCTAAAGTCTGATAACCAGTCTTAACATGGGGTATCGTATTACCCAGTTACTGGCTGTGGAGGTCCGATAGGCAGTCACTCCATGTAAAATACTGATATTCAGCTGTATCCGGTTTGACTGGAAGCCGACCCCAATATAGTTGGGAAAAGGCTGGGCAGATGATGCGCTAGTCTGATTTCATGGGACCATTTAGGAAGTATACCCTTTCCAAATGGTTCAAAATTTTTATACAACATAATTTTTTGTTTATGTGAAACCCGATACACCTGTCTAGTATTTTTGTGTAAAGAATCTATGTACAAAATTTTAAAACCGTATCATAAAAAATCACAAGGTTATAAGTTTGTATATTACCTGCTTGTCCGTTCAAAAACATGCTCATTTTGCGTACACCCGCGTAAACCGCGTCTCCTGTATTATACACTCGTGATAATAGCTTGGCAGTAGGTACCTAACCGTGCGGTGATTGTATTGTAATTAACTGGTAATAAAATTTAATTAAAATATTATTGAAAAAAAATATAACATGGTGTAAAAATTATTGGAATCGAATCAGTTACTGATTCTGAACAAACTATTTTCAGGTTTCGTATATACTAAAAATAATGTTGTATAACCTACGTTCGTTTCCTCTGTAAAACAAGTGAATATGCCCAAGGAAAATATATATATATTAAATAACGAACTATAATACGTTGAAAAAAATAATTCGCATTACTTACTATAGATAAGTTTTAATTTATTTAATAGCGCCGACATGCGGTGAAGACAAAGTTTATTCAAACTGTACGCAAAACGCCTGTGTGCCTGTGACTTGTCTGGAATCGGGATATCCGTTTGGATGTCGTAAAGTTGAACCTGAAGAGTGTACCGAAGGATGTTTGTGCAAAGAAGGATACGTACGGGACGCAAATGACACGTGCATACCACAAGATCAATGTCGTAAGTATGAAAGTTAATTACCTATTTATTAGTTTTTTTTTTAAGCTTACCGCGAAATGTGACTTCTTAAACAAAAAGAAAAGGCATTTTGCAAAAAAATGCTCTTTTTAATTAATTTTTTATACTTCAATCTTGATTGACGGCCGCGTGAAAAATCTTTTCTCTCACCGTTAAGCCCTTTTCTTCTTCTACCCTTATTTATTAGTTTAATTAGTCTTTAATGTACTCGACTGATTTTATTTAATATTAACACTTCAAAATTTTGCTGTAGCCCGAGATTGCCCCAAGAATGAAGTCCATAGTTCATGCGCCAACGGTGGATGTGGAAAATGGAACTGTTCTCAGCTAGGAGAACCTGATCTTTGTATTGATCCTTATATTTGTTATCACGGCTGTATTTGTAAAACCGGATACTTACGAGCGAAAAATGGCACTTGCATACCACAAAATCAATGTCCAGGTAAGTTTTATTTCAAGTAATTTAATGTAGGGGTTCCTAATGAAGGGTGCGGATGATCATGCGTTTCCTTGAATTCTAGGGCCGTAACTAGCCTTTTATGCGTCCAGTGTCAGTTTCTTTAACTGCACCCTGATCTGACCAATTGTGGTCCTGATCTGGCTCAAGGGCTGGCCGCTGGGCTGGCCACCGTTAGCACACCCCGCATATTGTTGAATTCAACAGTCCCAACGTTCGGCACTGTTGAATTCAACAATATTATTGTCACAAAATGTAAAACTGCACTTTACTATTTCAGCACCGCCCTGTGGCAAGAACGAACGCTTCGAATTTTGTCGAGATACAGTATGTGAGCCTCAGTGCCCAAACGTTCAAGTTACGTGTGCACCCCCAAGTGAATCTGGCACATGTTCAGAAGAACCGGGTTGTATCTGTGATGACGGATTTGTAAGGAATGATGAGTGGAAATGTGTACCTGAGGAGGAATGCCGTAAGTAGTTTAAGAACTATTTCGTAAGAATGTAACATAATTTCAAGTGTTATTCCACGTTTATTCTCTACAGCACCATCATGCGGGGTTAACGAGAAACTAGAAGAATGCCCGGATTGGCTGTGCAGACCACAAAACTGCTCCGAAGTAGGCTACCCAATAACTTGTCCTGCATATCAGGGGGATTCTACGACCAATCCAACCTGTCCTGGACATCCTGGCTGTGTCTGTATCGACGGTTATGTTAGGAATGATCACGGGGAGTGTATACCTGTTGATCAATGCCGTAAGTATCATTAGCGCTCTTTGTTTACTTTGTCTATACATAATAACTAGCTTTTGCCAGCGACTTCGTCCGCATTGAGTTCGATTAATTCGCAATATTGATACAACCCAAATAGGACGCAAAGGTTGACTGGTAGATTATGCTTTGTGGCATTATCTTATGTATCACAAACAAATTACAACAAAACTTCTTTAAAAACTACATTCTTTACTAATCTAAAAGTGGATACCAAAATCATCAATTTATTGGGCGAGTTTACACGTGGGTAAGCCACATAGATTTAGTTATTTCTACTTTAAAAATGAACAAGGTTCCATATACGATTATCATCAACCTTTTCATCCCTTTACGGATGGAATGTTTAAAAACGCTTACATACGTATTAATTAATTTTCAATTAATAGCCTTTTCACATTTATAGATTCTAACCTCTGAAATGACAGTCATTAACACACTTTAACCCCTTTAGGAGTAGGGATTTTAAAAATGATTCCTTAACTTCGTTTTTAGAAAACGTTGCCCCACACTAGGAATTTCTCCTGTGTCGGGGTGCCTTTACAAACATATGCACTCACATACATTTCATCATAAAAATATTTGCTCCGTGCGGGAATCGAACCCGCGACACCCAGCGAAGCAGTCCAATCGCTTAGCCACTGCGTTAACCGTGCCGTCAAATAACTCTATAACACGGCAAATTATAGATAACCCTTCTGTTTGTGAATCAATCCGACTCGCACTCGGCTAGTTTTTATTGCATTTAAGGTTCTGTATTGAAATTTTATTTACAGCATCATGTGGTGGGGATAAAAACGCGACACAAGGGTGTGGTATAAACTGCGGCAGACTTTGCTCCAACTACAAGGAGGAGAACGTTATTTGTCCGTTAAGACCTTGTTTCTATAATGGTTGCGATTGCAGGGAAGGCTATGTGTATGATAGTAACATAGGGAAATGTGTACTACCTAAAGATTGCAGTAAGTATTAAATACTTAACTATAATCTCTTTGAATATCGCGTTGAACATTCCCAAGTGGAGCCAACTGCTATTGGATTTTTCCATCAGGAGTTCCACTGGACCCACTCAAAATGGACAAGCGCGATCACGAGATCCAATTAAATGTTGAATGGCAATTTTTAATCTGACCCACTGCTCAATTTAATTATGAGTATCAGAGAAAACAAATCTTTTTAACCGACTTCGAAAAACAGAGGTTCGAATTTTGTCGGTGTGTTCCCCAATTTCCCGATAACACCTGGACCAATTTGTAAAATTCTTTCATTTATTTGAAAAAAAAGAAAAACGCAGTGCTGGTTCAATTCTGCCTTAGTCTTCGGGAATTACAGGCGTGATATTATGATAAATGTTATATAATTTAACTTTATGGATGTTATGCAAGTATAAAAAAACTTTATAATAATGTTATATTATAGTTATAGGGTAGTTATTTATAGTAGTAGTATGCACAGAAATATTAAAATAAATCTTATTTTAGCACCCACATGTGAAATAAATGAAACATACGATAATTGTTCCAACGGCGGATGTCAAAAAAGAAACTGCACGCAAGTGGGAGAGCCTAACCTTTGTATAGATCCTATAACATGCTACGGAGGATGTGTTTGTCAAGAGGGATTCCTGCGACACCAGAACGGAACTTGCGTACCTGAAAATCAATGTCCACGTAAGTAAATAAATATTAAAAAAAAACTATTCATCCCATAGAGATCATAACACCCCGCCTCTCATGTACTACACTTCTAACAAACCGAGCAAGTACCAATGTAACTTTTTAAATACACATTACCTACTTCCTCAGCATAATGATAATAGGATATTTCATTCAAAAAAAAATTAGGGCAGATTTTTTTTCTTCCTTTTATTTCTGATCAGTGCACACTATAAGCAAATTTGGTGCGAGCGTTGTGGCTCTAAAAAATATTTTATATAAATTTAAAATTTTAATATTTAAAAAATTGACGAAGATGTAACGCTTCCAAAAATCACAAAATGTCACTCGGTTGGTAAAAGTCACAAGCCCCCACTCCCGAATTTCGAAGTGTTTGATCGTTGTCATTATTCGTTTATTTAATAAAAAAAATACGTTTTCATTATTTCTCAATACTACAACTGACGGACTAAACAGATTTTTAATTTATTTATGCAGTAAGCTACCGTATCTTGAACGCGACTAACATCGGTAAAGGTTAACATCGTGACGAAATCTAAACTCTGACACCAGAAGTTGTCAAAACACTCACACGAAAAGTGTATATGTAAAGTATGTATATTGCGAAAGAGACCATAAGTTCTAGTACTTATGGTCTCTTTCGCAATATACATGCTTATAAAAAAGTACTTGACGGCTTAACGACATACCAAAGAACATACAAAAAAAACATACACCACATACCGCGACCCTAGATTTTTAGTGTACAATTTATTTTTATTAATTAACACCTTACAAACGTAGCGCAAGCGCCAACAGAACGCCATTTGTTAATGGCCGCTTGCAAATGACGTCCTGATGGCGTTTGCGCTATGTTAGTGTTATGTTAAGTATGCCTTAAGTGTGTAATTTCCCATTATACCCGGCGTTCCCGTCTTACGAGTATACAGTGTTCCCCTACTAGCTGACCCGGCAAACTTCGTACCGCTTCAGAATCTATTTTTTTAAACTTTCCTTAGACTTCCATAAAATTCAAAACTAAAATTAGTCAAATCGGTCCAGGCGTTTTCGAGTTTTGGCGAAACCAACCAACAGCAATTTCTAATCTATATAATTATTTTTATATTATATAGATTAGAAGATTAAATGTAGCTAAAATGATGTTTGTTGCACATCTATTTTTGAAGTGTCAACAATAAGAGTAATCCAGTATATCATTTTCATGTCACGTTTTATTTACTTATTCAAAGCAGTACAATGCACAAAACCATACGAAGTTTACCACCCCTGCCCTCGCACTTGTCCGCCACAAACATGTTACGCCATCACTCTCGGAGTGGTCTACGACTGTGCACCACCACCTGAAGGCGAAGAGTTCTGCCATCCAGATTGTGTATGTGAAGACGACTACTACAGAAATTCAAAAGATGAATGTATTTCAAAAGAAAATTGTTGTAAGTATTAAATTACTTGGGCATATGGGCGGCGAGTAATGGGCGACTCGCTGTACGACCATGGACCATGCCCGGGTCGACGACGCGTTGTGTTCCACGTGCGCCTCAATGAGTGTCAGCATTATGACGGGGCCCCCCTATAGAGGGACAAAGCCTGCCGGGGTCCCGGGACTTGTCGAATTACCGTGACCCTGGAACACCGTGAATTTTAGTCAGTACAAGTCTGACAGTCCCTGCCGCCCTGGGTGGGAGGACTCATGATTTTACCACGAAGTTTGGATATCTAGTAAATGTCCGAATGTTATTCAATCAGAACGATTGAAGGGATCCCTTTATTTGGCTCAGTGATAGGTAGTCTGGTTTAACGGTTATATTGATATTCTCGTGAGATAATTCCTAAACTCAAAGTTGGTAAAGCCGGGAGCAGAGACATAGAATCCGTCAATCCAGCATCCCATATAAATTAAGAAACTTTGCTGTTTTACATTTCGGTAAATAGAACTCCCTGGTATCCTCCAATACTAAAAATTATCGCAATGACAGGAATAACAAGTGCCTTTTGGTTTCTTCAAGGAATGTTTCAATAATGGTTTCATTTATGCAGGTTAAAGTTCTATTTGCCATTATTAAATAAATATTTTGTCTTTACAGTTAAATGTGAAGAAAACGAACACTTTTCTTGTGGACCGGAATGCGACAACGAGTGTGCTAGATTATCAACATGGAACCAAACAAATTGTCCGATCAAAAATAAACAATGCGTTGAGAAATGTTATTGCGATGAGGGGTATGCTCGAGATGATAACAAAATCTGTATTCCTATAGATCAATGTAATGGTAAGCGCTTTTAAGAAAACGGTGTATTTTAGTTTTAGTAGCAGTCAAAGCTCCACTCCTGAGGCCTTAGCATAACGATAAATTAACAATGACCCTGAAAATAAAAGGCTGTTGAAGGGTTACTGTAGATTTTAGTCAGTATAAGTCTGACAGTCTCTCCAGGCCCGCCCTGGATGGGAGGACTCATTTAGGCCTTTGACAAACAGACAGGCGAGTCTGAAGCGACAACGAACCGATGCGAGACGTCAGTCCGATAGTTTTGTCACGCTAACGCGCAATCCAATCGGATCGCTTTCGCTTTTCTATGTGACTACATAGAAAAGCGAGAGCGATCCGATTAGAATTGCGCGTTGATTGGAATTGTTTGAATCTAGTCCGATTCAAACAATTCCATACATTACAAATAAAAACGCCTCGCTTCGCATTTGTCACGCCTGTCTGTTTGACAAAGGCTTTAATAATTTCACCACGATTAAAAAAAACGCCTTAAAGTTAGCTAGAAATGTGTTGAGTTTGTACTTAAAACAACGACTATAACATGGCGCAGACGACTTCTACATCAGCCAGCTCCAAAATTTTGCAAATTCTTCTTTTTTATAGTATCTTGCAATGGAGATACAAATGCGGCACCTGGATGCGGTACAAATTGTGGTAGACATTGTTCTGACTGCAATCAAGAAGTGTACGCATGTCCACACTACTGTATAGTGGGTGGCTGCGATTGCAAACCAGGCTACGTTTACGACGACAATTTGGGTAAATGTGTGCTACCTGAAAACTGCAGTAAGTGATACATTTCAAACTATTTACTTTTCGTCTGAAAGCTTAGGTAAAAGTACAACTAGTGACATCTATGGAGCAATAAAACAACTAAGAGTAAAAATGCTGCAAAGCGCTATTTGTGAAAGAAAACAATGATACTTGAGCAGAAAGGCCACGACTTAACACTAGTTTGGAAGGATCTATTTCCGCTTTTCCCGCAGTATCGGAACTTTACACCATATTATACGAAACGTTTACCTTAATACGAAAGTATTCAGAGTTGAAAAAAACGTGCTTTTTTATAATCAAATAATTCGTCTATGTCTACACCCAATACTGGGTACATACCCGCTTATAATCCCCAAAAAGTAAACAGCCACATTTCACCAGTCATTCTTAAATCCCATTTTTCCTTTTCTCTACACTCACTCACTCTCTCTCTTTTGTGACTACACTAAACCTCCGAGCCATCAAGACTTACGGATCCAATGTATCTATAATAAAACCATCAACCGTGCACAAAATTCACAGTCCGTAGCTGCTGGTCTGGCATTTCTGGTGGATAAACCCAAATATTTATCCCGTCCTAGATATTTAAGCCCAGGACCTCTTGCTTGTGCTTGTGATCTTATCCAACTAGATTTATGCTAATATAATTTTAAATGACCACAGCTCCCGTTTGTCGCCAAAACGAAGTCTTTGATAAATGTGCCAATGGAGGATGCAATAGAAGAAAATGTTCGGAACTAATCAGCCCCGTCACGTGTAAAGAACCTGAAGAATGTATCGCAGACTGTGTTTGTATCGCAGGATATTTCCGAAATGAGGACGGAGTTTGTGTACCAAAAAATGAATGCAAACGTGAGTCATCAGCTTTCTTTAAAGTAAACTTTTTTTATTATCTCTCTAGACTTTTCCTCAGCTATGTTGGCGTCGGCTTCTAGTTTTGACGTATGCAGCTGAATACCAGTATTTTACATGGTCCGGCTGCATACCTGACCTCCATAACCCGGTGAATATGGTATAATACGATACCCCTTGGTAAGACCGTTTGTCAGACTTTAGGGTTATCTATATCGAACGTCTTGGGTCAAAATTCTAAAAGTGGACAGTTGGGACCACTGATTTTCTGACGCACGAACACACTTGTTGGGGGATGCCGCATATGCGTAAGTGCAGTTAGATAAATGCGGTTTTACCTTGAGGATCAAACCGTGCTATTCTTATTTAGCCATAAACATTGTAAACAACAGGTGTATATTAAATTGTACTAATTTGTTAGTGGGTATCACAGACCATTAACTTAATTTTTCATTATTCAGCGATATGTCCCGGACAGAACGAATTTTACGAATGTGGGGGTGCGTGTGACAACGTCTGTTTGACACTGAATGAGCAGAGCAGGGACAACTGCCCCATTGTCAACATACAGTGCAACGATATGTGCTACTGTAAAGATGGATATGCCAGGAATGAAAGTAACATCTGTATACCCATCGAAGATTGTCCTCGTAAGTTTTTATTTGAATTCGTGGTACCTATATTTTTTACTACAATTTGATGTACTGATATAGACACCAGCGCCTCGTCAGAAGTACTATTCTTGTTCGTTTGATTGATTGGTTATGATTTAACTCCTTTTGAAGAAACTCTTCCCATTGTTTCTTTAGTCTATTGGTCGCAAATACAATTGATGAGCATGAAATTGACTTCGAAATCCTGCCCAGGTCAATGTTTTGTGGTTTTTCTCCTAGTTTGGTAATAGCTACATCCGGAGTCCATGCCGACGATGGCAATAGGTTCGGCTCCTGTTACACAAGAAATAAAGAAAATTTAAAGTAGCCCTACAATTAGAGTTAGTTAACTGTCAATTTAATTTATCTATCAGACTCTACAATACCATAAATCAATAATATAAGTCTCCAAATGGCATATTGTCAGATTATTGGGCTTCTGATCAACCATGATGACTGATAAAGGCATTTTAAAAGTTTGGAATGGTCAGCTTTGGCAAGCGTTCCTTAAACTTAATCAAACGTCCACTGCGCTTTTACTTCTCCTATTGGCTTAACTTATTTTTTTCACTCTAGCACCCAGATGTAGAGACGACGAGAGATGGCAAGAGAATCCTTGCCAAGTCTGCGACCCTCTCACTTGTTGTGAAGTTGGCACGACAAAGGAGTGTCCTCCAGAACAAAATGATGGCTGTGATAATACACCAACCTGTGTTTGCAAAAAAGGTCTTGTGAGAAACAGCTGTGGTGATTGCGTACCTAGCTCAGAATGTTGAATGATTTGAGATTTTTCTTTATTTCTGTTTTATTTTGTTTACATATTTTTCTCACATAATTATAAAGATTGAATAATAATATCAGCAAGATTTTGTAATTTTTAATTTAGTTTAAATTTGTCGTGCGGTATTTTTGATTTTTACATAAGAATCTTCATAAGAATTTACGCTACGGAACAATTTGCTGCTGAAATTCAATTTTTTTTAAAACAAATATCTGCCTGAATTGGTACGATTTTATATCAATTCTGCCTGAATTGGTACAATTGTCGCGTTACAAAATATTCGTTTTTCTTCGACTTGTGGCCCTTTTGTATTTAAGCAGCGAATTGTTGGCTTTTAATTAAAATATTAAGACAATGACTTAATTGTAATTCTTTTCTCCTATTTTTAAAATTTACACATTGTTATTATGATTAATGGTTTTATTGAAATAAACTATTTGACTTTTATTGTGGCTTTCTACTTTTCCCGATCATCTGACTTTATGGTTTGATTTAGTGCTCGTAGCTATATATCGATGAAAATATATTAACGGCGACAGGTGCTGCAGCGCTGACGAAATGCTACGCGCATAGGGTTAAACAAGAACTTCTGAAAATTAATAAAGTTTGTCATTAGTTGTCATTATAATTTAAGGAACCCCTAATTGGTCGCGGGACTAACGAATTACCGTGACCCCCGTACGTAAAGGGCTATTGAAGGACACCGTGGATTTTAGTCAGTACAAGTCTGACAGTCCCTTCCGCCCTGCCCTGTGCCGCCCAGTGGGAGGACTCATTTGATGATTTTACCACGATAAAAAAACCCCTAACTATGTGGAAAGGCATAAAATAAGTTTCATATTACCTGCTAACTGTGCCTGCTAAGAATTGAAAAGAATAAAATTCTGTGAAAGTAGTATGGATTTTGTAAGTATTGAGTAAAAAATCAAGCGTAAAATGTAAAAATCCTTAAAGGAATAAATTATACGTATTTTTATTGATTCTATTATGTTTGATTTATGTGGCTGAGCTATCGAATGTTGCGAAGTGTCGCGGGTTCGATCTCCGCACGGAACAAATATTTGTATGATCTGCAAGTAGTTGTTTCGTGTCTGGGTGTTTGTGTACGTGAGTTTCTATGTTTGTAAACGCACCCACAATACAGGAGGAAATTCCTACAACGGACAAGATGTGTAATTTATTCACCACTTTTGCAATGTATGATGATATACTCGTATTTGATGTGTAATTATACAACGGGCGTACTGCATCGAACAAAATAAGAATCCTCAAAATTAGTTCACCCAGTCGAAAGCTATGAGGTAAGAAACATTTTAAAAAATCAGTCGAAATGAGAAGACCTCCTTTTATGAAGTCGGTTATAAAGAACATAAGTTTCCTAAAAAAGAGTTCTGAGTAGGCTTTAATAAATTTTCAACTTTATATGCTTGGGTATAACGTTGAAGATCTATTGAAGATTGCTTATCGTTTTCGATCTTTCCTGTCGCTAACGCTCAGAAATCTTAAATAGATTTTCAACTTTAGGCTCTAGGTTATAAAGTCAAAAATCTACTGGGGACTACAGAGCGTTTACGATTATCGTTTGCGACTTGTTGTGACTTGGCTAGGGGGGCTGGTTTCTATAAGGCCTCCGACTCAAAGTCAATAGGCAGCCGTAGTGGCAGTCCTTTGAACACGCTGAGTCCGGATTTCCCTCAGGTTGTCAACTTAAATAGAAATTATACAGATTGATTATAATCAGTCTGTATAACTTATATATTATTCCATCGATTGGTTTTCTATTGTGAACTTGTTCGTGTATGGTTATTGGGAAAAGATGTAATTTTATTTCATTTAATTTATGTCTTAAATTCAAACTAATTCAATATTAGAACCACGAGCCATTGTATAATTAACAAATAACGATGCGATAATTTAAGTTATTTGAATTCGTGAATAGCTGTAGTATCGGTTTTTTATGTGTCACGATTCGAAGATTTCGAAGAATAATTAATGAGCGTTTTGAGCATTTTTGTTATCTTTACTCCAATTGGCTTGTTTATTCTTCATAAAATTAAACATTTAGTTAAATTGAGTTTGGGTATATAATCGGGGTTACAATAGTAAAGAAACGGTGCCATTAAAATAAGGCCAATTAGAGGCAGATATCAGGTAGATACAGCTGTCTACCTTGTAACTAGTGAGGTTAAAAAAGTATAACAGTTTTTACATGTAAATGAGTATGTTCTCGAAATTTTCTGAACAATATCTAGTTTTAATTACTTGACAAAAATCCAGACTTGGATGCAGGATGTAGTTCCAGCCTCCCTCATGCATATTTTTGCACATTCAAGAAAAAGCCAGAGAAAAGGGGGAACCAAAGCTCGACACATCTTTCTTCCAAATCTATCCAAAGGTTGTCTTGAAAATATCGCTTTTAGCGATAAGACCGCCCATTGTGTCACCCTATGGATAAGATTGTAAATACCCGTAAGAGTAGAGTTTAAAATGAAATATCATTTTTTTATGTTAAACACAAATTATATATAGTTTCCGGAGACGAACGGCGTTAATCCTAGATTACTAACCTTCGTCGATTGGACGGCGTGGATTTATATATAAAAATCGTGTAAGCTGACGCGTTCGCAGTTTTTACTTGTTGACTAGTTCACAGTAGTGGTTTGCATACCATTACAGCAAGCATGACTCACCGCATCGACGAATATTAATAATTAAGTAATTATCTAGACACGATTTAGTTATTGTCATTTTGTGTTTTTTTTTTATTAAATTTATGTTCAATGCTGTTTGTTGTTTGTTATTTGGGATACACTTCATCAGTTATTAGTTTTACGGTAGAAGCAATAACAAAAATTACAAAGAATAGAGAAGTTACTCTCTGGCAGAATCAATTTGTAAAAAATAAACAAAGGTACTTGCCAAGAATTAGTGCTTCGAGACCCCACATTATTGAGAGTCGTCTCTGTGCTACCGCTGCCGGACACCTTGCGATGCATCGATGGTAGCAGGCTCGCGTGCGTCCGCAATGTCACGCATCGTGGGAATCCACCTTTACATTTATATAAAATCACTCCCCAGAGGCGAAAGGGATGATGTTACACATCAAACATTAAATACCGATAAAAAATAATAAAAAAACAATATTATTATTATTTGTAATTCATTATCATTCATTCGTTTGTGTTCTAAGAAAACTTCCGTGAATGTGACTTACAATAAAAAAGCTATCCAAAGAAATAAATATTTACAACACTTCAGTTATGGTGACTGAAACATTGTTGGTTTATACCTTCCATAACGAAACAAGTGCACGAAGTCGTGTTCGGAAGTATATAAAGTAAATAGTCTTTATATGTACCCAAACAGTGTTGTTGGTGATAATGTGGAAGCCACTCGTCGTGCTTACCATAGTGGTGAGTTCGGCTTTGGTTTCGGAAAGTACAATCCCGATTATTCTTGACTGTAAGTTGTAACAATTTTTTAAACAGGATTAAACAATCCTGTTTAAAAAATCAGCTTTTTAAAATTAATGAAATTTTATATTCCTTTTTGTTCTCATCGATTAAAATACTTTTATTTTTAATACTAACATTTCGATCTTCATAGAGATGACAGTAAAAAATGGGGAGTAAAAAATTAATTGGTTTACCTTTCATGAACGAATTCCACGGCTCCAGTTTTTGGAATATAATCAAATGCGTACTTCCGGCCCTGGGTGGTGTAGAAGGGATTGTCAGACTTGACCGAACAAATAAATGAAAAACATCAAACTGCGTTTAACAACGCACAAAGTGGAGGGTTTCATAATCTGGGTTGAATAATAAAAACAAAACTTAAATTTGCAGTCAAAACATGTTATCCCATACGTGTTCAGGAAAACATTATGTTGTACAAGTATGTTTATTTTAAGAGCATGTACGTCGAACAGCATATCATGGGGTTCATGAGAAAAGAAACTACTTGTACAGACAAACGTACATACCTACTAAAACTCATTGTTGACGTTTCTAAAGAGATTACTCTTTATTCCTGCCTAATTACAGCTTTCTAGTACTAAAAGTCTTTGAGCTTAGCCAAACTTTAGACCACGGAAACCTAAAATACCTTCCTTCCTTCAGTTGCCCTTAACATTCAAGAGTTGTAGTAACCTGTCAAGACTTTCTTGCACCCCAATATATCGCACCGCGATTTAATAGAAAATACTGAGCAGTGCAATTGTAGACCATACAAATACCCCATTTGTTGTCATTAAAACAATGAAAAAGTGCCCCAAAAGAAGATAATGAAAATATATTTAATTAAAGTAAATTGAATAGAAAAAAAACATTATCTTTTATACCTCTTCAAAACAAGTTGAAGATAACCTGTTTACCTAGCTAATGCATAAATATTTATTTAATAGACCAGTGTAGAGACAACTAATTACTTTAGA
The DNA here is from genome assembly GCA_943136025.2 of Agrotis puta. Taxonomy (NCBI): domain Eukaryota; kingdom Metazoa; phylum Arthropoda; class Insecta; order Lepidoptera; family Noctuidae; genus Agrotis; species Agrotis puta. Next base: position 7,823,341 of record OW964168.2, read on the forward strand.
TGGAGAGGAAAATTATTTTAATTTTTTGTTCCTAAGCATTTTGTATCTTTTTTTTGTTTCCACAGCGCCTCTCAAATGCCAGAAACCAAATGAAATCTATCACAAGTGCCCGAACCCATGTCCCCCAAGGGAATGCGGGATCAACAAAACACTAATCTATTGTGCCCCTGCACCGACACCTGGGTCAAAATACTGCAAACCGGGATGTATATGCGCCGACGGATTTCTTAGAAACAAAGCTGGTGATTGCATCCCTGAGAAGGACTGTAGTAAGTATTATTAATACACATATTTTGGTTATTCATATGAAACCTCTAAACCAAACTTGAGTGAATAGGTTACTTCTAGATAAGGATGTTTGACCGTCGACTACAGCATTGGCAGCAAATCATCGAAGTGGTGTTCTAACGCGAGCCTATTGTAAATTATAAATAAGAAAAAAATATATATTTAGAATTTGTTTAGTTCGACTGATATCAATGACAAAAAATCCATCTAATAATTATTTAAAGCAACACCTCCAATCAAACTAGATTTTTGTTCGGAATTTAATGATTTCGGCCTTAGTGAACCATTTTGATTAATCTTCAGTGAAGAAATCAGAACGAGAAAATCAAAAACAGAAAGACAATTAGCACTTTGTGAATGACAAAATTAAATAAGTAATTCTGCCTAGAAAGATACTCTAATTTTGAAACGATGTCTCCAGCAAATACTTTTTATTACAGAATACGATTGTGCCAAGAATGAGACTTTAGACTCGTGTTACTCTGATTGCCCACCCCGCTTCTGCGGTGTGAATATAGCAGCGGTTTCATGTCTTGCAATAAATGAAACTGATTGTAAACCTGGCTGTCGATGCTCTGACGGATACTCACGAAATGCTGAAGGACGGTGTGTACTTGAAAAGGACTGCCGTAAGTATAAAACTTAACCCCACAGTTTGAGATAACTTCAGTCAATACATTAAATAGAAATTAAAAAAAAAACGACGGGTTGCACTCTGGGAGTGCCGGCAGAAGTGAAAACTTGAATAGTAATTGTTGGAAATATCTTGTGAACAGATTTTAGTAAAACTCGCAAAAATGGTTGACTTTTTATTTCAATAATTTTCCAATGTGACGTACATCTTTTATAAACAATGTTACCTAGCAACGAATGTATCCAGCATACAAACTTCTTTAAAAGTAATAAAGTCACACGAACATTCACGCAAGCGCCCTGTGCCGTCCTACGCTTTTTCGGTCAGGGTCACGTGTCCTGACGCGAGTTTAAGATTTTATACCCATTACAGAAAAGTGCTCAACGCCGCTAAAGAAGTTTTCACTTCAAAATAACTGAAAACAAAGACATTAATTTAAAAAAAAATATACTCGCACACTATTACTATTAGCGGGAAACTAGGCAATACGTGTCGGTTGACAAAACGCCTCGTCATTCTAGCATTTAAACTTCCTGCTCCGTACCTCTCCGTACGCGAGTACAGCCATTGTTGGCGTATAACATGGCCGAAGTCGAAGGCCATGGGGCGTTTTGTCAACTAGGGCATATTCTCTTTTACCCTATAAGTATTTTTAAAGCATTTCCTTCTACATACAGCTACATGCCCGAATCAGAATGAAGTGTACGACGTTTGTCCTGCCTCATGTCCTTCCCGCCGATGCGACGTAGACGACAGACTGATTTTATGTGCGCCCCAACCAAAACCTGGTGATCCAAACTGTAAGCCAGGTTGTCGATGTGCTGATGGATTTGCACAGAACGCTAACGGCAAATGTATTCCAAGGGATCAGTGTCGTAAGTTACTTCCTTTTCTTTTTTTAGTAGCGTCAGTTTGCAATGATAAATAGCACTCGTATTGCAATTTTAATATGCACAAAATGAACCACAAGTTTCCTTTTACCAGCTCAAAATCAATGCACGGGAGTCAATGAGACATACAGCGAATGCCCCAATCCATGTCCACCTCAAAGATGCAATGTAGACCCCCGTGTGATTAGGTGCGCGGCCCCTCCAAAGCCTGGTGACCCTAAGTGCGTGCCTGGATGTGAATGTTTTGAGGGATACGCAAGGAATGATGACGACATATGTATTCCGAGGGATCAATGCCGTAAGTATATATTTCATTTTAAATCCGATATTGATACTTGTCTCTAGTAATGGATGATTCATGGTATTCACAACGTATTTTAAATGCAACGAAAATATTTTTTTTTCTTTATCAGCTCAAGAGAAATGCAGAGCCCTCAATGAGACATACAATAAATGCCTCAATCCATGTCCACTTCAACGATGTGAAGTAGACCCAAGTGTGATCAAATGCGCGGCCCCTCCAAAACCTGGTGACCCTAAGTGCGTGGCTGGATGTGAATGTTTTGAGGGAAACGCAAGGAATGATGACGGCAAATGTATTCCGAGGGACCAATGCCGTAAGTATATATTTCATTTTAAATCCGGTTTTGGTATTTGTAATGGATAATGGGTGATTCATAGTATTCACAACGTATTTTAAATGCAACGAAAATACTTTTTTTTTCCTTTATCAGCTCAAGAGAAATGCAGAGCTCTCAATGAGACATACAATAAATGCCTCAATCCATGTCCACTTCAACGATGTGAAGTAGACCCAAGTGTGATCAAATGCGCGGCCCCTCCAAAACCTGGTGACCCTAAGTGCGTGGCTGGATGTGAATGTTTTGAGGGATACGCAAGGAATGATGACGGCAAATGTATTCCGAGAGACCAATGCCGTAAGATGCCGTGTGTTTTTATTTTCTTTCGTTAAAGCCTTGTTTGAAGATCCGCATTACATTATTTTCTTTGCAGTGTAGTATTTTGGTATATCTGTCACAGGATAATTGGATGAACAAAATTTTCACAAAAAATATAGGGATATCATGAGAACACGAAGTCAATTTTGTGATATTTCTCAATGTTACTAAAAATAATAGGGTTTTTTGTAAAAACGTCATACGCTTTTGCAAGGTTTTGGGGAACTCCGAATGTTCGGTTTAGTTAAGTTCCTTTAAACCCTGCAAACAGACGACCCTGCTTAGTTCAAAATTTTACTGTTTCAATAACATAGTATTATTGCTTCATCCAAGTCTTTCAATTATAGCCATTGTTTAATTATTATCCGTGTTTTCGCGATAACGCCAGCAAAATGGTAATCTACTTGTCTCGTCTAATGTCGTTACTTGGAAATTAAAGCATTTTTCTTCATTTTTTTTGTACGGAGTCACATACATGTATACATATGTTTAATTCGTTTAAATGTTATTGATTCTTTATAGTGTTTTTTTTCATTATCATAACTTTCTTGTTTTGACTTTATTAATTCTTGTTCTGAATCCCCAAAATGAAACTAGAAAATGAGCTAATGGCTCAGTGTCTAATTTTAAAGTCAATGTACAAATAAAAGGATAAATTCTATACTGGAGAGTAATTCCATATGTTTTGTAGCTTCATGCGGTGTGGATCCTAACGCAACACCGGGTTGTGGTGTGAATTGCGGTAAACATTGCTCCGATCGTAACAAAACAGAGCCTGTAGTATGCACCCAAATATTCAAAGAAAACAGTTGTGATTGCCGTAAAGGCTTCTTGTTAGATGATAACACGGGGATGAGTGTTTGTCCTGGTGACTGGTGCTCGGTAGTTTATACACCGTGACTTTTTAGTCGTCTTACAACGGCAGCCCAGTTCATGTATCCAATGACTAGTAAACGTTCATAATAAAAAAATAGTATTTATGAGATTTGGATAATTCAAAAATAAAAATATTATTCATTATTATGACACAAGGTGTAGTTAGAAACACCCTTGTCTCATAAAAAATGGAGATGGTATGATCTGCTCGACTCGTGCGCTGCCTAGGCATACTTTACAGTTTGATACGTAAACATTTTAACAGGGTGTTTCATATTTCTGATGTACCTATTTATTAATGATAAAAAATATTATTAATGATAAAAAAATAATAATCGGGCCTAGAGTTATTTTATGTCGGATACATTGAGTGGACCACTTTTGTAAGACGACTAAAAAGTCACGGTGTATAAACTTTGTTTTAAGAAGTTAATTTCATTTTTGAAGTGAAATCTTCGTTAGCGGCATTGTGCACTCTTTTTGGAATGGGTAAAAAATGTTAAACTCGCGTCAGGACCTGATCGAAAATTGTGTTTATTACTATTGAAGTTTTCACTTCTGCCGGCACTCCCAGAGTGCAACCCGTCGTTTTTTTAATATTATTTAGGACTAGCGAAACCGCGGGCAGAACCTTCTGTTTCACCCACGTTATGTTAGGCTTCCTATGGAGGCTCCGTTAGTTTCCTTGGGAAAGGCGTGGAAGACGACGCGCCGTCGACTCTGGCCTTGTCTTTCGTCAGACGGCGAGCTACCCATTACTCGCCGCAAGTTGATGCCTACGGTAGCCGGAATATGCCCCGCGATGTCCGATACCCTTGACGTCTTCAGCAATTGCTGCAATATAATTAGATTAACGTTTTTAAAGACACTTACTACAAAAAGAAAATAATATTGATATTGTCCAAGGACATGACATAAATGTCCGTAACAAAAACTAAGACAGAACAAAAAAATAGCAGCTGCAGCATATGTAGACTGCTGTAAATCGTTTATTTATTGCAAATACAATTAAAACAATAATAAAATAATACTGCAATGATATTGTCGCAAGGGCGTGTCGAACACATTACAAATACAAATTAAATAACACAAATATACACGAAGCTAAAAAAAATAGGTATTTGAAAGCAAAGCATCAGAAATTAATAAATAAATTGGCAGCTGCATGTGTTGCGAACATTAGTATTTGCACAATAAAATGTCATAGTAATTATTTCAAGGAGAGAATATCTTCTGAAACATAAAATTAAAATATTGGTCTGCCATTGTTGACTGGCCTGTTGGTCTAGTGGTTAGTGACCCTGACTGCTATGCCGGAGGTCGTCGGGTTCGATTCCCACCCAGGACAAATGTTTGTGTGATGAGCACGATCATTTGTTCTGTGTCTGGGTGTAATTTATGTATAATATGTATGCATTTAGAAATATATATGTGTGTTTATCAGTTGTCTAGTACCCATAACACAAGCTCTGTTTAGCTTGGGACTAGATGGCGTTGTGTGATAGTTGTGGAATATATTTGAATATATTGTGTTTAAATCGCACATTATTTTAATTATTTACTTGAATTAAGCACTTTTAATTATTAACATGTCTTAATTCAAGTGCCATATACAGAACTTTACTAGAACTTTAAAATCATTCAAAGAAATAAGTGATATAAACAAAAAAAAAATGAAAAGAAAGTGTTCTTCCGTAGGCCAAATATAAACTCAATACTAAAGATAAGGATAACACGAGTTTGCCATTTCAGTCCCGGGAAATGACTCATTAACAGTTTAAAATGAATTAAAAAAAAAACTGCTGCTTTAATCACAACGAGAGTTCGTAATTCGACAATATATCATTTTGTTAATGACATAATGGTCGAATAATTAACTCGTATTACGTAAATGAAAATTATCGTTAAATATTATTTTGGTAATTAATACCTGCTTATTAAATACAAAATTTAATTTGGTAAACAGCACCGACATGCGGCAAAGACGAAGTCTATTCATCCTGTACTCAAGGCGACTGTGCGCCGAAGACTTGTTCGGAATTAGGATATCCGATATCATGTCCCAGAATTGACCCCGAATATTGTATCAAAGGATGTTTGTGTAAAGAAGGATACGTACGGGCCGAAAATGGCACGTGTATACCGAAAGAACAATGTCGTGAGTATGACGGTTAATTACATTCAATATTTTTTTAATATTGCGGCCCATTTCACAACGTCTTGTTTAAAACCGTGGCTTAGCAGTTGTTTAACCGAGGCAACAGCAATATTTTTCTGTCATTTCCATGAACACATTTAATGACGCATGTTTTGCTACATAACACGAGCGATGTAGCCAAAGTTTAACAACCAGAAACTTAATTTTCAACTTTTTCACAGCTTCAGGATGCGGAGGTGATACAAATGCGACACCTGGTTGTGGAGGAAACTGTGGCAGATATTGCTCCAATTATAACAGTTCAGAACCCGTGATATGTCCAGAAATATGCAACCTAAACGGCTGTGACTGCAAAGAAGGTTTTGTGGTGGACGACAACACGGGAAAATGTATCCCTCCGAGTGAATGTGAGTTGGATTTCCCTAGGAAAAACTCCCTGGCCAAAGATAGTCTATACATAAAGTCGTTGTACTTTAATCTTTATCTTTATGATATGTATCGAATTAAAAAACAAATTACGAAGCTGACACGGTTCGATAGTAATATTTTAAATACGTTTACACCACAATTTCAAAGAGAAAATGTTTAAAATTGTAAATACTCCTAGGTCCAAGGTGTGGTAACAATGAAGTCCTCTCGAACTGCAGCAACGGTGGATGTGGACCCTGGCATTGTGCAGATGTAGGATATCCTACGGGTTGCGTGAAAATGGACCAGAAATACTGCAGCGTCGGTTGTGTCTGCCGAGAGGGTTATGTGAGAGATGAAAATGAACGTTGTATTCCAGCCACTGAGTGCCGTAAGTTTTAATAAATTACTTTTAAATATCTCCAATAAGGGAAGCTTTATAAAACCATCGCAAAAAAATAAATAAATAAGAGATCTAATTAAAATATTCTTTATTATGTTCATCTTGAAATAATAGAAAGAAACAGAATACTTTGGTAAAAATTTATTTAAAAAAAAGTTCCTCTAGATTAGATATTTCCTTTGTATCGTGGGTACGTTGGTCGCGGGACTCACGAATTACCGTGACCCCGGTACGTTGATTTTAGTCAGTACGAGTCTGACAGTCCCTCCCGCTCTGCCCTGGGTGGGAGGATTCATTGATGATATTACCACGATAAAAAAAATCGTGGGTACGTTGCGTTAAGTAAGATTAAATGTACATTTAATCTCACTTATACAACATTATTTTTTGTTTATGCGAAACCCGATACACCTGTCTAGTATTTTCGTGTGAAGAATCTATGTACAAAATTTTAAAACCGTATCATAAAAAATCACAAGGTTATAAGTTTGTATATTACCTGGTTGTCCGTTCAAAAACATGCTCATTTCTCGGTACACCCGCGTAAACCGCGTCTCCTGTGTTATACACTCGTGATAATAGCTTGGCAATAGGTAGCTAACCGTACGGTGATTGTATTGTAATTAACTGGTAATAAAATTTAATTAAAATATTTTTGAAAAAAAATATAACATGGTGTAAAAAATATTGGAATCGAATCAGTTACTGATTCTGAACAAACTATATTCAGGTTTCGCATATACTAAAAATGATGTTGTATACACTATCAAAAGATATATGTAGCGTTAAGAGGCCTCTTACAGTCCACTAGCGCCGCCAATCTAAAAAATGTCATAACTCGTAAATAGTATCAAAAATACAAAATGTGGTCTGTAATTACTGTAGAAAAGGCAATAACGTAATTTTATAACACATTGTCAACACTTGAAATATAGCTGTTTAGCTAAATCGTGCATTTGTAACAAAAACGGCCGTTTATGTTTAGAATGCACGATTTAGCTAAACAGCTAAATCGTTCTATTTACGAGTTATGACATTTTTTCGATTGGCGGCGGACTGTAAAAGGCCCCTTAAACTCATTATTGCATCCAATAACTATAGACCAGACAAAGTATTTTAATATATTTCGGTATATTTAGTTACATTAGAAACAAATAATATTATTAAAATTGTTTAAAAAATGTTATTTTTTCATCTAGCTTCGTGCGGTGGCGATGAAAACGCAATGGCAGGTTGTGGTATAAATTGTGGACGACTTTGTTCAAACTACAAGAATGCAGAAGAGACATCATGCATAGAAGTTTGCTATCAAAACGCCTGCGACTGTAAACCAGACTTCGTGTTAGACGAAAATACAAACAAATGTGTCGAACCTGAAAATTGCAGTAAGTATTTTGTTATTCGGCGAGTGGTGGGCGACTCGCTGTCCGACCATGGACCATGTCCGGGTCGACGATGCGTTGTGTTCCACGCGCGCCTCAAAGAGTGTCAGCATAATGACGGGGCCCCCCTCTAGAGGGACAAAGCCTGCCGGGGTCGCGGGACTTATCAAATTACCGTGACCCTGGAACGTAAAGGGGTATTAAAGGACACCGTGGAGTTTAGTCAGTACAAGTCTGACAGTCCCTCCCACCCTGCCCTGGGTGGGAGGACTCATTTGATGGTTTTACCACGATTAAAAGAAAAAAAAAGGATTTTGTTATTCCATCTCTCTTTTTACAATACTTCGGCCATGACTTTGACTGCCTAGTTAACCTAGTCTTTGCATGCAATCCTGTTGCAAATAAGACCTCAGGTTCGATCCTTAAGTTAGGTATAGTGTACACGTGTAAGTGTAATATTACTCCATCAGTAACCAGTTCCACAAATTGAATTTGTGGCTGGTAGATGAAAATAGGCTCATGGTTCTGGCTCTTTCAAAAATAAATATGAGTGTTATCAAACAATTTATACTCATTTGTGTAGCCATTTTGAAATTATAAGCCTTCGTTCATCAAAGAAAGAAAGAAATAATATTTATTTGTACAGAAATAGGGCATACACAATAATATCCAAAATAAAAGAGAACAATTTACGATGTTTTTTTAAAAAATAACTTAAAACTATTTGGTACAAAATTGTTTCATCATTTCATCTAGTCTTATACTTAATGTTTTTTTTTAACATTGTATCCCAAAAATCCACACACAAGAAGATTTACTTTATTTATTTTAACATTATCATTTCCAGCACCAACCTGTAGCAAGAACGAAGTGTTTTCTGATTGCGTCAATGATAGGTGTGAAGCGCGGTACTGCTCACAGTTAGGACAACCCGCCTCTTGTGTTAGACCTGCTCAATGTAAGCCAGGATGTATATGTGCTGGGGGTTACCTAAGAGACTCCAATGGTAAATGTGTACCAAAAGATCAGTGTCAGAGTAAGTTTTTTGTTGTTTCTATTTCGCTACTCTTTATCACGTGGCCTATACCTGGAATGAATTATCAAAATGTATTATTAAGGATGTAAAGCTGATACGAAAAGAAGATGTCCCTACTAGGTAAAGGGCTTAACAATCGTTTGTGATCATCAGTCAACCCGAAACCCACTTTCGTCTCTAAGTCATGCCAGAAATTTTTACATCTCTTAAAACAATACTTATCAGAAACTGACAATGCTTAAAAAAAACTCAAAAAAGACTAATAACAAATTATAAATGTCCCACAGAAAATTGCACAGGAGCAAATGAGATCTACGATCCATGTCCACCGCGTTGTCCACCACAGACTTGCGAAAGTATCGGACAAAATTACTCTTGTCCATTACAAGCCGTTAACTCAACTTGCTACGGCGCCTGTCGATGCAAACCAAACTTCTACAGAAATTACCTCGGAGAATGTATTTCGAAGAAGGAATGTTGTAAGTCTAAATCAATAACAAAGTCATAGCTACTTTATTTTACTTCTTTATCTTCTAAAACAATCTGTATTTATAATATTTACCATAAACGAATAGAATCTAAGAAACATTTTTACGAGTCTGAATCAGTGCTGATAACAGTGACATTTAAACAAACGATATGAGAGATCCTGTGGCTTTGATCGTTGAAACTACTACTAATTTCTTGACTTATTATAAAATCACTTTTTCAATTCTAGTGAAATGCAACCGTCCTAATGAATACTACTCATGTGGCAGTGCATGTGACAACGTCTGCGCAACAATAAACAAACAGAACCAGACGAACTGCCCTATCATAAACATTAAGTGCAATGAAATGTGCTACTGTAAAGAGGGATACGCTAGGGATACCAACAAGAGTTGCATTCCCATTGAAAACTGTCCAGGTAATATTTCAACAAATAGAAAGTATTGACCAAATGGTCGTTGGTATTGAATGTCTTTCAGCGTAGAAACAAACTATTCTCATAATAAATCAGTTATTTTTAATAAATCAATATTGAACAACAAAAATGTTTCGTGTTTAAGGAATATGTGGCAAAAACGAGAGATGGGACAAGTGTCCAGCAAGACTATGTTCTCCGCAGTCGTGCAAAGATTTAGGTTTCAATAAACCCTGTGAATTCGACGAAAATACACCTTGTCCCGGTCCACCTGGATGCGTCTGCGACTTTAACTTCGTAAGGGATCATCGTGGGAAATGTATCCCGAAAACAGATTGCCGTAAGTCAAATTGCTTTATGTTACACCACAAAGCGATTGAAAACTTGATCTTGACCTATTTCAGTTGCATAAAAAAATAATATGCCATATAGTGCGACCACTTTAATGAATCCATGTTCAAGGAGTACAGTGGTGAGGGGGTACGACGACAAAAGGGACAGACAGAGGACCTATTAAAGCGGTTGCTAGAAGCTCGCTAGTGGCAAACGTAGGGTTAAGAAGTTCTTAGCAGGACGGTTAGTAGCAACTAAATGATAAGCTGAAGTCTCAGTTAAATTTACACTACGAATATCTCATGTGTTGTGGGCGCATTTGCAAACCTAGAAACACCCATATTACACAAACACTCAGACCCGGAACAACTAGTTACAGATTTTTTAGCGACACGCTGTGCAGAATTAATCTTTGAGTTAAATTCCTTGCAGCATCGTGCGGAGATGATTGGAACGCAAAATCTGGTTGCGGCTTAAACTGTGGCAGACTTTGTTCTAACTATGACAAAGGACCAGTACCTTGTCCAAGAATCTGTTTACCAAATGCTTGTGACTGCAAAGCAGATTATGTTTTTGATGAAAATACAGAAAAGTGTGTGCTTCCTCGACAGTGCAGTAAGTATTTATCAAAATGGAACTTGAATATTTTAAGGTCCTAATTTTTACTACTCGATAAAACATGAATAGAATTCATTATCTTCCTATCTTAAAGCCTTTGTCAAACAGACAGGCGTGTCGAATGTGATGCGTGACGTTTTTATTTGTAATGTATGGAATTGTTTGAATCCAGTCACATAGAAAAGCGAAAGTGATCTGATAGCGTGACAGAACTATCGGACTGACGTCTCGCTTCAGTTCGGTATCGCTTCGGAAACGCTTCGCTTTCGCCTGTCTGTTTGACAAAGGCATAAGCTATTCCAATTGAAATGCGCGCAACACGTTTTCTTCTTCCATTCTTCCCAGTCAGACGTTATTTATTTGTAATTATTTACTCATTCGTTTCAAAGATTTTTTATCATCTTTAATATTATTTCCAGCACCAATTTGCAAAGAGAATGAAGTATTTTCTAATTGTACCAACAGTGGATGTGAAGCTAAAAGTTGTTCTCAGTTAGGAAAACCAGTACCTTGTATAAAATTGGATCCCAAATTTTGTATCAAAGGCTGTGTCTGTGCAGAAGGATATTTACGTGCAAACAATGGTACCTGTGTTCCGGTAGATGAATGCGGCAGTAAGTACATCTCTAATACTATCTAATTTTACACTATAATTTACAAATACGAGGATTACACAAACGAAATGGAACTAGAAGCACGGAAATCACTACATCATCAATTACAGCACTAGTAATATAAATACCATTGTGCCAGCAACACGAAGAAGAAGAAGACAGCACTAGGAACGAAAGGAAGGAAACATAGCTTACTTTAAAGTAGGAAGAACAACACAATATGATTTTGCATTACTCACACTCTGAAAGTAGGTCATTACTCGCCTGATGAGCGGATTGAAGGTTATGCATTGCAACCCTAGGGATAATCGCTTTCAAGTCACAGCTGCCCTTGGATAACAATGTACGAGTACTACAAAATAAAGGACCGAGAAAAGTTAATAAACGTAAAAAGTAAAACTAAATTCAAGGGTGTACACACATCAAAAACAGCTAAAAGTGAGATGGTAAGGACTAGAAACAAAATGGTACCTCCATGAGGACAAAAAAAAAGTGCAGTAGACAGTATGAGATGGGAGAAATGTCATCACATTTGATATTAAGAAATTATTTGAAATTATAAAGTACCAGATACATTATTACTTAAAAGTTTAACTTTGAAAAGTAGTGGGTCCAACATGGAGTCGCAAAGCAAAAGACAGGACTGAATGGAAATATTTAGGGAAGGCCTTTGTCGCAAGACAATAATTATGTAGAAAGATAAACAACCGTTACCCGATATTGCACTTTAAAAATGTTAAGCAAATGTAACATTTTAAAATTCCGACTTATATAATTAAAAACAGCAATTAAGGTTTTGTTTTAATATTGTTTCCAGCTATGGTTTGTAAAACACATGAAGTGTTATCCAATTGTACCAACTGTGGATGTGAAGCTAGAAATTGTTCTCAGCTAGGACAACCGGTACCTTGTAGAGAATTGGATCCCAACTCTTGCATCAAAGGGTGTATCTGTGCAGAAGGATATTTGCGTGCAAGCAGTGGTACTTGCGTTCCAGTAGATAAATGCGACAGTAAGTACATCTCAAATACTATCTAATTTTACACTATAATTTACAAATACGAGGATTACACAAACAATTACAAAAACAAAAAAAAAACCACCACATCATCAATTACAGCACACAATTACAACACTAGCACATCTTATAATATCTTCTTCTACACGACACAAAAAAAAATATAATCAAGAAACAAACATTATTGTTTTAAATCAAAATTGGTTTTCGTTTAAGAATAAGAATAATTTATTTGCTTAAGATATAGGTACTACCATTTGTTACAATTGGTGATTTAGTCATAAACCATATTTTGCCTGTTTAGGGCATGCAAATTTCTTTTCATTTGTTCATGGGTACATAATGTTTTAAATTATTATTTTGATCTCTCTGTCCACCGATAAGACTTTTAACTAAAAAACTCAATCTGATCATTTTTAACATCTATGAATTGAGATTTAATTTGTACTAACTAACGTGTTGAGTTACACATGACTTATTGAATTCCAATTTTCATACAGACATTAGTTTTAAGACGCTTACATCAAAAAATTTACCATCAGCTCATTGTCTGAATTTGTACCACGTCGATGACAATAGCTTCTTGCCTTAGAACATGATACACCTCTTCAAACACTTATGCCTTTGTCAAGCAGACAGGCGACAGCGAAGCGAGTCCGAGGCGATACCGAAGCGAGACGTCAGTCCGATAGTTCTGTCACGCTATCGGACCGCTTTCGCTTTTCTACTTGACTGGATTCAAACAAATCCATACATTACAAATAAAAACGTCACGCTTTGCATTCGCCACGCCTGTCTGTTTGACAAAGGCTTTAATGTACAATTGTCTTGTCATGTTATAAAATATCCCCTTCATCCTACTTCTAAACTCTTATCTACTTTCAGATTGCAATAAACCCCATGAATACTACGACTCTTGTGCACCATCGTGTTCACCACAAACATGCGAAAGCATTGGAAAAAAATACAATTGCCCTATCACTGCCGCAGTTTGTAGAGGAGCCTGCCGATGTGAAAAAGGATTCTATCGAAATAAAAAAGGAGAATGTATACGAGAAAAAGATTGCTGTGAGTATACAAGTAACTATTGACTATGACTTTTAGAAACAGTATAATTTTAATGTTACTCTAGTCTGGGTAAGAGTTGCTCAATAGCAGGACGTAACTTATCTCATCTCAAACTGTAGTGGGACTCCTCATAAATCCACGAATTCATTTTAAACAAATATATTAAGAAATTAGGCTTCTTATGCCAAAAACTAGCAGCCAAACTGACTTCAGCGCTGCTACCGACGTCGCCGTAGAGGTGGCTAAGTTTCGGTGTAACAAAATAAAAATAGCATCGTACCCAATGTAAAGAGTTGTTGAAAGATCACCGTGGATTTAAGTCAGTTCAAGTCTGACAGCCCTGAGTGGGAGGACTCATTTGATGAATTTACCACGATAATAAAAACCCAACGATTCAAAGAAGATGTGTCCTTTTTCTATTTTAATTCTTTATAGAAATCCGTACTTATTTAACTTGTCTCTTTATTTCTAGTGAAATGCAGGGGTCCTCACGAGTACTTCTCTTGCGGCAGTGCATGTGACAACGTATGTAAAACGCTTTACAAACAGAACCAAACCAACTGTTCGATTAAAAACATCAAATGCGTCAATCGGTGCTACTGTGAAGAAGGATACGCTAGAGATAAAAATAATATTTGCATACCCATCAGTACATGTCCAAGTATGTAAATCATCTTTTAATAGTTATTTATGCAACTGTTGTATAATCAGGGGTATTAAAACACGAATGTGGGTTTATTAGGTGATAATAGTATCACATGAGTGTTTTAATACCTAATTATAACAGTTGCATACAAGACTTTATCTACAATCATGATGTGAATTCTCTATAAAAGATTTTCATACCATAGGGTGTTGTACAGAACTATGTGAATTCAAGATGGCGGGAAATAAAACGATAAGACGAGAATCCGAAATTACGAATTAGTCTACAATTTATTGTTCTTTTTTCAAAATGTTAGCGATCTGGTGGTAAAAATGTCATTGCATGAGAATGTTCTTTTTTTGAAATTCATTATAACACGCGTTTGGATGATATAATGATCATTATAGCATTGAGTGTTTTAATGTTGGCAATAAGCTAATTTTTATAGGTTCTTTTATAGAGGATTAATAGCATGATAGTAGATAAACGTTATTATTTCATGTTTCTGCCATTTCTTTACAAAAACATTGTTTACATCTTGCATCTCTATCAATCATCCTTTCAAAAATCACTTTTTTAAATGTTAACATCGTATACACAATCGTTAATGCATTACTTCTTTGTTGCATTGGATGCATTTTATACTCGTCGTTTGTTCTGTCGTGGTAAAATCATCAAATCAGTCCTCCTACCCAGGGCGGGGCGGGAGGGACTGTTAGACTTTTACTGAGTAAAATCTTTTTTTGTTCTGTCGTGGTAGAATCATCAAATCAGTCCTCCTACCCAGGGTGGGGCGGGAGGTACTGTTAGACTTGTACAGACTAAAATCCACGGCGATCCTTCAATAGCCCTTTACGTTCCATGGTCGCGGTTACCTGATGAGACAGACCCGCGACTAGACATGGTTAATACTGATTTAAGTACTAACACTATTCGTGTTAGTATCAAGTTCTGCTCCATCTTCCTTCTCGCCCTATTCTGATTTTTTCATCCACACTCGTTTCTATATTGTTCTCTTTTTCAGAACCAAAATGTGGTGCAAACGAAAGATTAGAAGAATGCCCATCAGCATTATGTACGCCACAGAAGTGTTCCCAGCTCGGCTTTCCCTTTGCCTGTCCTGGTTTACCTGAGTACGGCTGTCCAGAACCGCCCGGTTGCGTCTGTATTGATGGCTACGTAAGAGATTCCAAAGGAAGGTGTATACCTAGTAATGAATGTCGTAAGTGTAGATTATATTATAAACTCATCATCTTCCTGCCCTTATCCCATTTTACTTGGGGTCGGCGCAACACGTTTTTTTCTTCCATTCTCCTCTATCAAACGTCACAGTATCATTCACTCCTCTTTCTTCCATATCATTCCTTATACAATCCATCCATCTCTTCTTTGGCCTTCCTCTTCCTCTCCATCCATCAACATTCATACTCATCACTCTCTTAGTCACATGAGTGTCATCCCTCCTCATCACATGTCCATACCAAGACAGACGATTCCCTTTAATTTTTTCTGTAACAGGCGCCACTTTCAAACTTCCCCTTATAAACTCATTCCTTACTTTATCCATTCTTGTCACTCCACACATCCATCTTAACATTCTCATCTCCGCTACATGCAAACGTTTCTCATCCATCTTTTTCACAGCCCAACATTCTGATCCATACAATACAACAGGTCTAATCACGGATTTGTATATTTTCCCCTTTAACTTGAGGGGCATCCGTGGGTCGCAAGTTGTTCCGGTGACCTGTCGCCATTTCATCCATCCCGAGTTAATCCGGTGTGTTATGTCCCGGTCTACATCGCCATCTCCTTGGACAAGCGACCCGAGGTACCGAAAGTCGGAACAGACTGGTATGGGCGTTCCGGCAAGTGTAATGGGCAAAGGACTGGAGAGACCGCCAAAATCGCAAAACAAATATTCGGTTTTGGTTCTGCTCAATTTCAGGCCCACGTTCTCCAGTCTTTGCCACCACGCCTCCAATCTGTTCTGGACCTCTAGGCCGCTCTCGGCAATAAGCACAATATCATCGGCAAACAGCATACACCAGGGGGCCTCCTCCTGAATGTCCGACGTCAGAGCATCCATTATCATCAGGAAGAGGTACGGGCTGAGAGCCGACCCTTGGTGCAAGCCAACCGCCACATTGAAGCTGCCGCTAGTGCCCGCTGTAGACCGGACTTGGGTACTGCATCGACTGTACATAGCACGGATCAACTGCACATACTTCCCAGGCACACTTTTCTCCTTAAGGGCCCACCACAGAACCTCACGTGGTACCCGGTCGTATGCCTTTTCGAGGTCGACGAACACCATGTGCAAGTTTTTATGTGCACCTCTGTATTTCTCGCACAGTTGGCGGATAGCGAAGATGGCATCCGTCGTACCCCGACCAGGCATAAAACCGAATTGGTTCTGTGAAATTTCGCTCTCCTCTCTCAGTCGCCTTTAAATAACTTTCTCCCAAACCTTCATACTGTGTGACATCAGCTTTATTCCTCTATAATTATTGCATTCCAGCACATCACCTTTGTTTTTAAAAATGGGCACTAGCGAACTATTGCACCATTCGTCAGGTATGGCTTCTTCCAGCAACAGCTTATTGAAGAATAAAGCTAACCACGTCCAACCATACATCCGCAATATTTTCCACACTTCAACAGGTATTCCGTCCGGTCCTTATGCCTTACCATTCTTCATTCCACTCACTGCATTCCTCACTTCATCCACACTTATTTTTCTTACTAATCCCTTATTTACTGGTTTATTTTCAAGCATACCACTCCAGTCATTCTCCTCATTCACCAGTCTTTCAAAGTAACCCTTCCACCTATTCACAATTTTCTCGTCTTCCGACAGAATCATTCCAGCATCGTCTTTTACGCACTTTACTTGACAAACATCCTTCGCCTTTCTCTCCCTAGCTCTAGCAAGCCGGTAAAGTTGTTTTTGGCCTGCTGGAGTATCCAAAGTGTCATATAGCTTTCCTTGGGCATTTGCTTTTGCTATAGCCACAGCTCTTTTGGCTTTTTTCTTAAGAGCATCATACTCACTCTTTCTTTCAGCTTTCAAACTAGCACGCTCATTACCAATGCTCTGCCATTCCTTAAATTTCTTCTTTTTTTCCCTCAAAACATTCTGTATCTCTGTCGACCACCACCATGTATCCCTATCTATCGTGCCCCTTCCTTTCGTCTCTCCCAAAACATCTTTTGCTGCGCTCCTAATACACCGAGCCATCTCATTCCAACATTCATTTACGCTTTGGTCGTTCATATCACCCATCTCAATCATTTTATTTACCACTCGCTCTCTTAATTCTCCAGCACAATCATTCTTCTCTAGCATATGCCATTTTACTTTAGGAGGGGGACGCTCTTTTTGCTTTAGAAGCCTTATTTGTAAGACTACTTCTATAACCAGAAGTCGATGTTGTGAGACTAAATCTTCTCCCGGTAGCACTTTGCAGTCTTTGACGAGCTTTATTTTGTTGCGTCTAACAAGGAAGTAGTCTATTTGCGTATTATGTGTCCCACTCTTATAGGTTATTAGGTGTCCATCGGCTTTTTGAAACCAGGTGTTGGCTACTGCTAGATCAAATGCAGTAGCTGATTGCAACATCGTTTCCCCCTCATTATTTAAATTCCCAAAACCCCATCCCCCGTGTACTCTTTCATAACTTCCTTTCATTCTTCCCACATGGCCGTTAAAATCACCTCCAATAATTAATTCCTCATGCACCGGGATGGTCATTAAAACTGCATCAAAATCCTCCCAAAACTTCTCTTTGACTCTTTCCTCACATCCTACCTGGGGAGCATACACACTTACCACGTTCAGTACAACATTCCCTAACATAACTTTCACAACTATCAATCTATCATTAATTCTTTTTACATCCATCACACTTTCTTTCAAATTACTATCTAACACTATTCCCACGCCATTCCTTTTTCCATCACTTCCACAGTAGAAGAACTTGTATCCCTCCCCAATTTCCCTCGCCTTTGTACCCTTCCATTTAGTTTCTTGCAAGCACGCCACATTTATTCTTCTTCTTTTCAATACATCTGCTAACTCTCTGGCTCTTCCAGTCATTGTCCCAACATTCCAACTAGCGTACCTCAATCTTTCTTCCCGGGCTCGCTTCTTACGTCGCACCCATCCGGGTTGGTGCGACAACCCTTGTCCATTTCCCGCAGGGGCCGGGTGCTGCTCCTGCGCGTCGCCTGCGGGGTACGCCCTAGCACTATCGCGCATATCAATTTCTCTAAACATATTGCTGAAGGATTTGGCTTTGATTTTATAGCCGGCCGCCTGCCTGACACTAACCCTCTTTGGGAATGCGTTTGTTGGTGGTTTACCCGTCACCATTACAGTGAACCAAGGTGCTTGATAGCATGCACTAGGTCTTAAGGTCCATTAGTCGCCTTTTACGACACCCATTGGAAGATATGGGGTGGCGCCAGGTGGCGCTATTCTTTATGTCCGGACACCACACGGACTAGATTATATTATAAACTAATATATTATAAAGAAAAATATATAGTCTAACAAAGCGCCCACTCTTTTGAGGGTTCTGTAGCCTTCAAACCGAGTGAAGCTAGGCCAGATGTGCAGACATGTTAAAACTATAAGGAATCCTTGTAAACTACGGAATCCTAAAAAAGAAACTTACCATCCCATAGCTGACGTAATTTTTTATTGACATTCATAAACTTATTTCACTATATTTTACTACGCAAATAGTACTAGTGTCACAACGTTCAATGCCATATTTATATTTTCTTCTAGCTTCATGCGGTGGAGATCGTAACGCTGTCTCCGGTTGTGGAGTGAACTGCCGCAAAACCTGTTCCACTTACAACAGAACAGATATTGTTTGTCTCGCAATCTGTTACTCAAATGCTTGTGATTGCCGAAAGGGATACGTTTTAGATGAAAATCTAGGCAAATGTGTCCAGCCAAAACAATGCAGTAAGTATTTTTATTATGATGTCTGTTTTATCTCTACTCAAGCCATTTCCTGGCCTGCCCCACTGCTGGAACATCTATCATGCTTCCATTGGTCTTCCCTTACTCCTTTCCAATCCAAACATAATTCCTGGTACGTTTATGCGTACTTAGTGAATATTAAACATCTCAAATTCTTCCACAGCACCCATATGCAGAGAGAACGAAGTCTACGATTCATGCGCCAATGGCGGATGTGGAAAATGGAATTGTTCTCAGTTAGGACAGCCTGATCTTTGTATTGACCCTCTTGAATGTATTGGTGGCTGTATTTGTAAAGAAGGTTACTTGCGAGCGAGAAATGGCACTTGCGTACCAAGAAATCAATGTCCAGGTAAGTTTCAGTCAACTAGTACCGACTAGGTGTTCATAATTGCTAGGTTATCATGCGCTCACCTGAATTCGACAATATTAATATAAAATATGACTCTACTATTTTAGCACCACCCTGTGGCAAGAACGAACGCTTCGAATTTTGCCCAGATTCCATATGTGAGCCCCAGAAATGCTCAGAGCTGGGCTTCCCAGTCCCATGTTCACCAACAACAGAAGATTCAACATGTTCAGAAGAACCGGCTTGTATCTGTAATAATGGATTTGTAAGGAATGATAAGGGAATTTGTATACCAAAGAAAAAATGCCGTAAGTATTTTTTGACCTATTTTAAATGAACTTGAGTACGTAGAAACTACAGAATTCGCCTTATCCGATTTCATAATCTGTTTACAAAAGCACACTTATTGTGATAATTATGCATTTGAATTTTGTGAGAACTTCATCAAATATCTTGTTTAAAATTGTGAAAAAATCACATGAGGATTTTATTAATTAATTAGAGGAAAAAATCATTTTTCTCGTTCACTGGAGTTTATCGTAACATTAAATATGAATTTTTAATTAAAATTTATATTAATCTTTATCTTTGCTTACAGCATCGTGTGGTGGAGATTCAAACGCAAAACCAGGCTGTGGTATCAACTGCGGTAGGCTCTGTTCTAACTACAACAAAAGACCCGTGCCCTGTCCTAAAATATGCAAACTTAACGGTTGCGAGTGCAAGAAAAACTATGTACTCGATCAAAATACCGGAAAATGCGTACTCCCAAAGCAGTGTAGTAAGTACTTCTATTTACTCTACTATAGTCCAAAAAATATATAGAGAGATACTATAACTAGTCCAAAAAAAAAGAAAAAAGAAATAAAGAAAAAAATAGGACATAAAGCTGTACTGATTAAATTTGCCCCTTTCTGGTTTATGAATATTTGAATTCCAGGTGAATTTATGACCTTTAAACACTTCTTGGGTACTCACTACAAATGAATGCACACAAAAGTAATAAAAGTAAACAAAAAAAACTTACATAAAAATTCATCTCGCTCTTGTATGGCTGCCTAATTCCGAACATGGTCGGAAAACTAATGTTCAACTCTTTAATTGCCCCCAAGATATTTTCAATCATTTTATTAGTTTGTTTTTACAAAGAATTCAACCTATACCAAATTCATGAAGTACTCGTAAAAGGACCAGACCGAAATCAATTACTCTTTTTTTATATTTTTTGACGTGGTAAAATCATCATATGAGTCCACCCAGGGCAGGGCGGGAGGGACTGTCAGACTTGACTGACTAAAATCCACAGTGTCCTTCAGTAGCCCTTTACGTACCGTGGTCACGGTAATTCTAGAGTCCCGCGACCCCGTCAGGCTTTGGCCCTCTACAGGCCCCGTCACTATGCTGACACTCCTTGAGGGGCGCGTAACACAACGCGCCGGCGACCCGGGCATAAATCAATTACTCTAGATCAGATTTAACAATTTCTAATTGAACCTTTTCAGCTCCAACTTGTGGAAAGAATGAAATATTTTCGGAATGTATCAACGGTGGATGTGACGCCAGAAATTGTTCTCAATTAGGCCAGCCAGTCCCTTGTGTAAAACTGGATCCTAAATATTGTATAAAGGGATGTATTTGTCAACAAGGGTATTTACGAGATTCTAATGGTAATTGTGTAGCAGAAAAGCAATGCAAAGGTAAGTATTTGCATTTAATCTATATATATACAACATTATTTTTAGTATATGCGAAACCTGAATATAGTTTGGTCAGAATCAGTAACTGATTCGATTCCAATAATTTTTACACCATGTTAATTTTTTTTTCAAAAATATTTTAATTAAATTTTATTGCCAGTTAATTACAATACAATCACCGTACGGTAAGGTACCTATTGCCAAGCTATTATCACGAGTGTATAACACAGGAGACGCGGTTTACGCGGGTGTACCGCGAAATGAGCATGTTTTTGAACGGACAACCAGGTAATATACAAACTTATAACCTTGTGATTTTTTATGATACGGTTTTAAAATTTTGTACATAGATTCTTTACACAAAAATACTAGAGAGGTGTATCAGGTTTCGCATAAACAAAAAATAATCTATATATATAAAAATGTTATGTTGGTTTGTGTATGCTTCAAAAACTCAAAAAGTTCTGCACCGATTGAGCTGAAATTTTAGCATGATATATAATCCGCATCAATGATGGTTTTTATCAATTTTTTTTTGAAAAACAATTTTTTGTGCCACAGCGAAGCGGGGCAGGGTACAGCTAGTCTATATATATAAAAATGTTATGTTGGTTTGTGTATGCTTTAAAAACTCAAAAAGTACTGCACTGATTGAGCTGAAACTTTAGCATGATATGTAATCTGCATCAAGGATTGTTTTTATCTATTTTTTGCATCAGTCACATATCCGCATCCGCGAGAAAACAGTTTTTTTTACGATCAGCTCTGTACCAGTGACCGCGCCATCTACCGGAAGCGAGAATAACACTCGCTGACAACCGCAGTCGTAATGACGCAGTCACATGAGAAGAAATTTTAGCATGATATATAATCCTCATCAAGGATTGTTTTTATATATTTTTTTGTTGTTGAAAAAACAGTTTTTTTTTGTGCCACAGCGAAGCGGGGCAGGGTACAGCTAGTGTTGTATATAAATGTTATGTTGGTTTGTGTACGCTTCAAAAACTCAAAAAGTTCTGCACCGATTGAGCTGAAATATTAGCATGATATATAATCCGCATCAAGGATTGTTTTTAACTATTTTTTTCTTCAGTCATATATCCGCGACCGCGAAAAAATACCTTTTTGTTCCACAGCGAAGCGTGGCAGGGTACAGCTAGTTAATAATATAAATATTAACAGGTTCTGACGACTAGTATTAAGTAGCAACTTTTAAAACAGACAAGCATCTGTCGCACAGTGCCTATGTGACGTTTGTATTTGTCGGATAGTGCTTCGTGTGAGCGACAGAGATAAAGCTCCACGAAGCCGTAACGAGCCGATTATCTCTTTTCCAAAGCTCGACGTGCAATATTCGTCACCTGTTTTCAATAACAATACCTTCTCATCGTGATCATCAATGGTAGTGTACTGACCTAACGAAACGCTATCCAACACTTTTTTTGAAAACTATTGTTTAGTTCGGCATTTTAGAATACTACCCACTTTGAGCTCATCTATCTCATTTTAACGCAGACGATACTTTTTTGGGTTGATTAAATGATCAGATGAGTCCTAACTGGGTGGAGCGGAAAGCCTGCCAGACTTAACTGAATATAAATACACCGTGTTCCTTCAAACGCCCTTTGCGTCTGGAACGCAGCTGCAGTCACTTATTTAACGCAAACAAGTATTATTTGCTGTCCACACAAAGCGTAGAGTTATTTTTGACGGACAGTACTAAACCAGTTCCTATTTACAGAATATTGCCCAGGACAAAACGAAGTTTATGACTCCTGCCCAGCTACTTGTCCACCACAAAATTGCGAGAGCATCAACAAGATCACTCGTTGTCCAAAAAGGAAAATTGATGTGGCTGATTGCAAACCTGCCTGTCGGTGCAAGAAAGGCTACTTCAGGAACAAAATTGGACAATGTATTTTAAAAGAGGATTGTTGTAAGTAGCACTTAACCGCTTAGCAATACAATGAAACAATGCATGTCATGTTCTGTGAAGGAAGCGGGTCAAAGAAGTGGTTTAGACTTTAGAGTATAAAAAAATTTACTGCGACGCGACTTACGAAACTTCACACGACAGTCCCAAATGAAATAAGTGAAGCACGTCCCTGTCGTTTGATGAAGTCATATAGTCCAAGATCTTAAACGGGGACAGGGGTTTTAGGTACACTAAAATCCCTATCCCAGCAGGTGCAAAAGCGATTGGCGTGCGGGCAAAAAGTCGAACAGAGCACACAGGTTTTAAAAGACTGTCCTTGAGTGATCAAAATACAAAACAGGCGCGTATTTAAACGCGGTAATGTCAAGCGGAGAGTTTCTCATAGCAGGCCGATGTTAGGACTTGTGCCCAGTCAGTGATTTTATCGGTGTACTGTATTTAATCAAACTGCTGCACCTTTCAGGAATTTAAGAAGCTATTTGTCTGTATAAAGTTACAAATGCAATGTTATGTATTCTTATACTTTTAGTAAAATGCACCGGTAAAAATGAATTCTTTGCTTGCGGTGGTGCATGTGATAACGTATGCGCAACTCTATTGGAACAAAACCAGACTAATTGTCCTATAATCAATATCCAATGCAACCGTAAGTGCTACTGCGAAGAGGGATATGCTAGGAATGATAAGAATATCTGCATTCCTATTGACCAATGTCCAGGTAAGTAAATATTGATAATTTTATAATCCTGTGGTATACCACGGCATGCAACAGCGTGCAATGAAAAAATACAATAAAGTGTTATTTCCAAAATTAAAACCTCAATTCTTTGTCTACAGCACCAAAATGTGGAAAGAACGAAAGACTGGAAAATTGTCCAGATTGGCTGTGCACACCTCAAAGTTGCTGCCAAGTAGGCTACCCAATTGCTTGTCCCGCGCTACAGGGTGAATCCACTGACAATCAAACCTGTCCTGGAAGTCCTCGCTGTGTCTGTATCGACGGCTATGTAAGGAGTGCTAGTGGGCAATGTATTTCTGTTGATCAATGCCGTAAGTTATAACGTCCTTTTGCATACTTTATTACATTACAAGCGACTTTAAATTGAAACGCAGCCACGATATAGGAGAAATTCTTAGTGTGGTGCACATCTGCCGGGGTCGCGGAACTAAACAGTGACCCCGGGCTATTGAAGGACACCGTGAATTTTAGTCAGTACAAGTCTGACAGTCCCTCCTGCCCTGCCCTGGGTGGGAGGACTCGTTTGATGATTTTACCACACCTAAAAAAAAAAATCTTTTTTTTATATTGCTCCACACTAAGTTTTTCTCCTGTTTTTGTTGTTCTTATATTATTATGTTACAGCATCATGTGGTGGGGATCCAAACGCGGTACAAGGTTGTGGTGTAAACTGCGGCAGACTTTGCTCCAATTACATGAAGAAGAACGTTATTTGTCCGTTGATTTGTAAACTTAACGGTTGCAATTGTAGAAAGGACTACGTTTATGATAGCAACTTAAACAAATGCGTCCTTCCTAAAGATTGCAGTAAGTATCTTTTCAATTGATAATAACCATTCTTTTTAAGAGTGCACAGATTAAAAAACTTTAACATTATTTTTAGCACCCTCTTGCGGATTAAATGAAGTATACGACAGTTGTGCCAACGGTCAAAAAAGAAACTGCACACAATTAGGAGAACCTACAAATACAATTTGTACAGATCCTATAGAATGCTACGGAGGATGTGTTTGTCAAGAGGGATTCTTGCGACATGAGAACGGAACTTGCGTACCTGAAAATCAATGCCCAAGTAAGAATTATTTAAACCGACTTCAAAAAAATAAGGTTCTCAGTTCGACCTGTATGTTTGTATTTATGTTTGGCCGCAGTATATCGCGTATGCTGTAGCTGTTCCGTATATTTTTGTGATTTAATTAATAATAAATGCACATGCCGTCAACTTTAGAAAGTAGTCTGGGTACCAGCATGGTTTTACTGTTGTGGGATCGAAATTTATGTACCTAATAATTTACTTAGCTACTTTTATCTAAAATATTGCAGTTTTAATTGACGTTCGGTCATTTAAGAACAATCAGTTTCGTGTACTTGTTTATCTTCTAAGATAAACAACTACACGCAGTTTAAATCGATTTCAGTAAGGCTTTTGCTGCGTACGATCTTGCTAGTTTACTTCTAAAATAGGTTCTGTGTTCATTAACTGACCACTCCTTATATGTAGTTGCCAACGGACATTAATTAGAAGCCTTAAGGTTAATCATTGGCGTTCCGCGAGGATCTCACCTTGGTCCTATCATATTTATTATCTTTTTTAAGCGACCTTCGAAATTGTCTTTTCATTTCCTCGCTATTCTTGTTCGCCGATGATTAAAATTAAGTTTGCATTATAGATTCGTGTAATGTAATCGTAATTCGTGGTTCTTATAATAGATAGGTTTGTAGTAAAGAAAAACAAAAATTTTATACTAAAATTGAGTGTAACATATTACTAAAAAAATCATATTTGTTTATTTATTCACAATAGTACAATGCACTAAACCGCACGAAGTTTACAACAACTGCCCTCGCACTTGTCCGCCACAAACTTGCAATGCTATTGGAATTGCCTACCCCTGTGCACCCCCACGCTTAGGCAAAGAATTCTGCCGTCCAGCTTGTGTATGTGAAGATGGTCACTATCGGAATTCAGTAGGTGAATGTATTTCAGAAGCAAATTGTTGTAAGTATGTTTTATTAGCCAGGACCTAGTCTAATCACTCTTAAATCTATCAATCCTACTAAATATTATTTTATCATTAATTTAACAATCAAATAAGTTACATCATTTGTATTATACAATAATCTGTCATACTCTATTAATCCCTTTCCCATCTAGCCGAGGTCTTCACCTCTAACATTCAGCAAAATTGCACATGGGTAACGTAAGAACAGAAAAAACTTTAGTGGGTTTTCCAAAAACTTAGTTTTATCAGCTTAACACACTTACTTATCTACTAAGAGCTATTTCGAGTTATACCATAGCACTCGTTTCCCCGAATACCGCATACCATTTATGTAAGTCGGCGTTCAAAAGTCATCGGTCCAAAATGCCAAAAACTCAATGGTGGTTTTAATACGGTACCAGAAATGCAGGATAACAGATTTATTGGAGACAGTTTTCATTTTGGCAATTAAGTAAGCCGATATCGATTTTTTTGCCAATGTCAAATAGTGACGCCAGTGCAGGAGCTACTTTTAAAATTTGTTTTGCGGTTTTATTGCCTTATAAAACATGATGTTTCCTTACAGTAAAATGTTATGCAGGTTAAAGTATTTGCCATTATTTAATAAATATTTTGTCTTTACAGTTAAATGTGAAGAAAACGAACACTTCTCTTGTGGACCGGAATGCGACAATGAGTGTGGCAGATTATCAACATGGAACCAAACTAATTGTCCGATCAAAAATAAACGATGCGTTGAGAAATGTTATTGCGATGAGGGGTATGCTCGAGATGATAACAAAATCTGTATTCCTATAGATCAATGTAATGGTAAGTGGTTTATTTTTAGTAAAAAATAATTAAGAGCTATAAGTTCTAATCTTGCCAAGAAATATAAAACCGTTTTTCTTTATTTCAAGCAACAATTTGTTAAATTAGTACTTTTTGGGTCCCAGGAAAGTAACTGGCAAAACATACAATAATTTTATAGTGTACGAGTACTTACACACTTTATTGTTGTAAATCAGAGCGCCGTTCAAGCAAAAAGAGACCGTTGCCTAACTGTGCGTCTCCTTTCATGTACTTGCCGTCGGCGTCCGTTGCCGGCTGGTGGGATGACTTTTAAGCCTTTGTCAAACAGACAGGCGTGACGAATGCCAAGCGTGACGTTTTTATTTGTAATGTATGGAATTGTTTGAATCCAGTCACATAGAAAAGCGAAAGCGATCCGATAGCGTGACAGAACTATCGGACTGACGTCTCGCTTCGGAAACGCTTCGCTTTCGCCTGTCTATTTGACAAAGGCCTTAGGGTGTCGTCACGCCTTCAGTTACCAATATTATAAATTATTTATAAATTGCGCGACTTCTTAGCCATCAATCAGTGCTTGGTTGAGAAACGGAAATAGTAATATAGAAGGAATAGCGTTATTCCTGATTAACAACAATGCAGTGGTTGTTGTTAAGCCGACTCTCCAAGCACTAATACTCTAACAACAAATGTTACGCCCCTTTATGTTAACTAAATGTTTTGTTTTTGTAAAACACGTTGACATAGTACAGGAGACCTCTTCATAATCCAACTCCAAAATGTTATAAATTCTTCGTTTTTGTAGTATCTTGCAAAGGAGATTCAAATGCGGTATCAGGATGTGGTGTAAATTGCGGTAAACGTTGTTCTGACTACAATAAAGGAGTGGTCGCCTGTCCTCTCATCTGTATGTTAGATGGCTGCGATTGCAAACCAGGCTACGTTTACGACGACATTTTGAAGAAATGTGTACTTCCTCAAAACTGCAGTAAGTGATACATTCCCTATTGGCTTTTTTCATATATTTGGTGTATTATACGTATAAAATTTGAATGCTGAGGCTCTAGCACGAATTCGTGCTGTGAAAGTAACGTGAAAACAAAAAAATAAGGCAAAGGTGTACCTTATTACATCCTCATTTCCCAGTTATGTTTAACTCTGCCGTATTCACACTTATACTACTTTATATTGTTTACAGGTCCTGCTTGTCCCGAAAATGAAGTTCTTGATAATTGTGCCAATGGAGGTTCCAATAAAAGAAAATGTTCGGAATTAACAGAACCCGAAATTTGTGGAAATCCTGCAGAATGTATCGCAGAATGTGTTTGTATCGAAGGATATTTGCGAAATGAAACCGGAGTTTGTGTACCAGAAAGTGAATGTAACCGTCAGTATACCAGTTCTCGTCTTAAAAGTACTTAGTCGTCATCTGCTTAACCTTTTCCAAGATGTTTGAGTAGGATTCCTCAAGGAATGCAGCTGGGAACTAGTATTTTACTTCTATTTGACTTCCTAACTCTGGCAAGATAGGCGCATAAAGCTTTAATTGACATAAAAGAAAAGTTAAGTTACTCATAGGTTCATGACAAACTTAATGCCACTTTGTTTTATAAACATATTGTATCCGCTGTAATTTCACCAACCTAACTTATCTGCCAAACAGGGTATAACAACAATAGTTTTAAGTTATTTTTTTTATTATTCAGCGAAATGCCCGAGACAAAACGAAGTCTACAATTCTTGCCCATCAACGTGTCCAACACAAACCTGCGAGAGCCTGCAGAAGGCTTACGACTGTCCCAATGAAAAGAAACGTTCGTGCGAACCTGGCTGTATCTGTAAAGAAGGATATTTCAGGAACAAGATCGGGGAATGCATAACTAAGGATCAATGCGGTTAGTATTGATTTCAGACAATAATAGCGCATGTCCTAGATTTTAACAAATAGTTTGTCTAACTGCTAATCAAACATCTCCTCCGTAGTCCACCAAAACAACTATACATGTTATACTAACTGTCCCTCGTGGTTTCACCCTCGCTGCTCGGTTTCTTTTGGTCATATCGTAATGGTATGTAGCCTATAGCCTTCCTAGATAAAAATACCATCCAATACAGAAATAACTTTTCAATTCGAACCAGCAGTTCCTGGGATTCGCGCGTTCAACCAAACAAACAAACTCTTCAACTTTCTAATATTAGGATAGATAAGAAAATTAGTTTTTTTTTACCGCCGTGTATAATGTTGTTGAGAGTATAAGCCAGTAATTACTTTGAAGCCTTTGTTTAACAGACTGGCGTAGCGAATGCGAAGCGTGACGTTTTTATTTAAAATGTATAGAATTGTTTGAATCCAGTCACATAAAAAAGCAAAAGCGATCCGATAGCGTGACAGAACTATCGGACTGACGTCTCGCTTCGGTTCGGTATCGCCTCGGACTCGCTTCGCTTTCGCCTGTCTGTTTGACAAAGGCATGAGTCTGCTTTATTGGTCATGTTTAGTTTATGATAATGGTTGATGGTCATGATCAAACTTGAGTCCAATATAAGGGTATCACAACTTCAATTGATCGTTTGTTGATCAATTTCATCGATCAACGTATGGTTTTTCAGACTGATTGGTAACGATCAATAGTGGTCGATTTATGACCGACCGATCGTTAATCGACATCGATCTATCTGTAATATTTCGTGACGATGAGAAACGATCGATTGGTGAGGTAACAACTGACTTCAAATCCATTCTGTCATCAATCGGTGGTATAGATTGATCGTTTAGCTTGATGCCATCTTAATGGTATCCAACATTCAAAGTAACTGTGGGCAGCCATGGTTCTTTGAAAATAAATATTATTTCGACGATGTTACAAGATTCATTTTTATTTTAGCACAATGTTCAAAACCGAACGAATACTACTCATGTAGCGTTGCGTGTGACAACGTCTGCTTGACACTGAATGAGCAGAGTAAGGACAACTGCCCCATCATCAACATACAGTGCAACAAAATGTGCTACTGTGAAGATGGATACGCCAGGAATGGAAGTAACATCTGTATACCCATCAACGATTGTCCTCGTAAGTTTTTAATTGATTACTACTTCAGTGCAGGATCTATATTTAGCCATTGATGACTGTGCTAAACTCAACAATTCGACTAGTTTTTTGCTACTCATTTTTGCCAAATATGCGACTGGTGACTAGCCGCACGACAGAATCGACTCGTGTTAATGCCCCATCACAGTGATTAATCAATCAATGCCCTAGTAATCAACTAAGGAGAGGTCGAAGACTTGTCCTTTATTGACTTATAAAAAGGTATTCTAATAGAACATTTTTCACTCTAGCACCCAGATGTAGTGACGACGAGAGATGGGAGGAGAATCCTTGCCAAGTCTGCGACCCTCTCACTTGTAGTGAAGTTGGCACGAAAAAGGAGTGTCCTCCAAAACAAAATGATGACTGCGATAATACACCAACCTGCATTTGTAAAGCCGGTCTTGTGAGAGACAATGGTGAATGCATACCTAGTTCTAATTGTTTGACGTGATTTGGTATTTTTAATATTTCATTCTGTATTATTTTAACATTTTTGTATCCATGTAAAATACTGATATCCAGTTGCATCTGGTTTGACTGAAAGGCTAGGCTTGGCTAGGCAGATGATGATTATTTTAACATTCTTATGTTCTCACATATTGTTTCAACTAATAAAATATAGGTAACCAAGATTTTGTAATAAATTTTACATGGATTTTCTTTTTTGTTTTCGCATTGAAATGGGCAACTCCTTTCAACTTTCTAATCAGCTGATCTACTAAAATGCTTGTAAATGATTTTATTAAAATATTGTATATGTACTTTGACTTTTTTCTTTGGTTTTAAAGACCAACGAACCTCCATAACGTTTAATACTCAAAATTAATATTGTATCTCAATGACGACTTAAAGTGTGAGTCTTTAGGCTGTGGGAAAGAGACAGAGCTATACAAATCGTCTAGCGCCACCTCGTTCACTCACTGGAACAAACCTGGAGAAGATGTCATAATACGGCCCCTGATCCGCTTATTTTGACGATTGGACTGCTTCTGATTGGACGACTGAAATTAACAGATTGCCTTATTTAGCTATTGATTGATTACAGATAAGGTCTGGATCAAGATTACGACCGAGATACATGATTAATTTCCGGTGTTAAGAATAAGATAAGAATAATAAGAGTTTATTTTTTATTTATTTTTCGACCAAGTTACTTTTTATTCATTTTACTATGAGTACGACTTCTACTTTGCCTGATTACCTGAGACTTTAAAACGACAGGTATAATTTATTTTACCTTATTTTTAAGTTTAAGACTATTCTTCTTCTACCGTATTCACTGACTGCGAATATTAATGTGTTTTTTTTTTAAATAGGGTGTTTGATGAAAAAACTAGCGCAAACAGAAAATTTTACACACATATTACTTAATTTTTAATGTTGCACAAAAATACCTCTGAATATTGATTGCGTTTTTATATTAAATTAAAATATTGAAGTCAGTCTACAAAGTTAAGTTAAAATAATGACTCTACGTCAAGTACTTTAGAAGTTATTCTCACTTGAACATGACCCTTCCATAGTATCGGTAATCGGAAACTAAACACCCTGTAAACATTTGTAATATTATTATGTTGTTATGACATTATTGAGTTGATATAAATTTAATTTAAATAAAAATAACGGTGAATAAATTGAACATAACTAAATTTAAATCCATTCGTAAGAAAAAAGGCTATAAATAATAACATTAAAAACCAAGGCTGAGGCCAATTCAGGGTTCAACATGAAAAATATATATTCATAACATTGGTTTGTCATATTTTGTCTTGGAAGGTGGTTGATGGGATGGTGAACGTTGCCCCACACTAGGAATTTCTCCTGTGTCGTGGGTGCGTTTACAAACATATAAACTCACATACACAAACGCTCAGACCCGAAGCAAATACTTGTAGATCATACAAATATTTCCGCAGTCCAATCGCTCAGCCACTGCGCTAACCGTGCCGTCGAATCGTAGAATTAAATGAAGAATAATGACGTATTTTAAATAGGAAATATTTATTCAAATCTTTATAGGGAACCAGAAAACTATCTTAAAGTGTCGTTCGGCATAAACTTTTCCTACATTTTGACGATTCACAAATATCTATATGGAAAGGATGGTCCCCTATTTTTTTTTTCTCGTAATGAATAAATAAATAAAATAAATAAAAGGAACCGACTTCAAAACCTACTCAAAAAGCGTAAAACAACTTTTCTTTCGGAAGACGGTGGCAATAGTCAATGAAATAAAAAAACAAAGCCACCGATTTCCGAAAAAAAGTTATTTTACAGGCAACAAAAATCGTCGTATACAAATCAAGTAGGCATACAAATCGATGCGGGCAACGTCACGGGATAACCATTCTTGCTGTATACTAATACTTAAGGCTGCATGTGCATGACCTCTGGCGCCCGGCATTGGTCCAGTCCATGCTGCGGGGCGAGAGGGTGTGGGAAGCGGTCGCCTCCTTCTGCTTCGCAGAAGGAGGCGCTCGCGAAGGAAGAGGCGGGCCGCGTAAGGGAGAGGACAGCGTCCTCCCTCCACCCGAGCCGCAGTGGTAGACGCCCACGGCGAGGGACGTCGTCAGACGATCTCCGTAGGCGCGAGCATGCGGGCGGTGCACGGTCCATGGCATAGCACGGGCATGCCCGGGTCGACGGCGCGTTGGGTTCCACGCGCGCCTCAAGGAGTGTCAGCATAGTGACCCTGGTAAGAATAGAGCTATTGAAGGACACCGTGGATTTTAGTCAGTACGAGTCTGACAGTCCCTCCCGCTCAGCGCTGGGTGGGAGGACTCATGTGATGTTTTTACCACTTGCAATTTTTGGTTCTAGGACTTACCGGTTTCCTCACAATATTTTCCCCAGCCACTCTTCTCAAAAAGGCGATACCTTTTTGAAAAGCTTGGCTGGGTTCGAACCTACGACCTTACAACTCATATGTTGGGGCCAATACCTTTGACTCTACATCTGCGTTTCGATAATGCTGTTCAGTCATAATTGACTGCTTTATCACTTTTAATCTGTGAAACTCTATACAAGCAAGGTAATTCTGTTACGTTCAATTTATTATAATTATTACATTTTGTACAACATGAAATTCTAATATTGAAATCCAGGGTCGTCATGTTTGTCGTCATGCATGACATTATTTAACGCGCGCATAAATACTGACTAATCATGCACTCTTCGATTACCGTAGTGAAGGTTTTAGAACTGTTCGTAGCAAAGTGTGAGTCAGAATGGGCCATTCCGGGCGCATTTTAGGAATCAATAAAATGTTGAGATACTTATATTTGGTGGTTGCAGTTGTTCTCCTTAATGCTGCGTGTGCAAGTAAATATGAACTCTAATGATTTATTTTTAAACCATTTTTACATTATTCAATTGATTCCATGACCATTCTGATATGTTAAAATTGCAAAGTTCAATCTTAAATAGTGTTCTACTAAGATACATACCCGTTGATTGGTTCATGTAAAACCGGTTTCAAAATCTGTAAATTAAACGACAAGGTAATATTATTAAGGTTTAAACGGTTATAAAAATATCCCATTTTGAACCTTAATAATAGTATTAGTGACCATGTCAGTCTAAAAATTACACGACAACGTAAAATCTCGATGATAAAAACCCCCCAGCCCTATCGCTATGTACGGCAAGCCTATCCCTTGGGAGAAGCAAGCCAAATACTTAGGTGTAACGCTTGACAGTCACCTTACCTTCTGTGCCCATATAAAGGCAGCTCACGATCGGGCTGCCTTCGCCGTAGGTAGGCTTCATTTCTTGCTTACAGCAAGAAACAACAATTTGTTTTGTACCGATGCGCTGTAATCCGACCTATTATGACATAAGCTTGTGTCATCTTCTCCCACTCCTACCCCCGTCTCCTCTATAAGATGCAGGTCCATGAAAACTGGTTCTTCAGGAAAGTCACGGGAGCCCGGTTTAATGTCCGTAAAGATAGTCTCCATTTAGACCTTAAAATCTCCACCATTCTTCAGTTCATGAAACGGCTTTCCAAGCGTTTCTTTGACTTTGCTGTTAGGCACCCCAACATCCTCATTGCATCGGCGGCGGCGGTCCGATACGACCCATCGCGTATTAGAACTCACACAAACCGATTCCGTCATTCCGTCCTCGACGCCGAGGACGCAAGCCGCGTTGCAAAGGCAATGCCTTCCCAAACCCTTGCAAGAGCCAGCCCGCGATGCTGAGCCTGTAGTTTTAAATTAGCCCCTAAATAATGATATTATTTAGATTCAACCCGTCACGTGCAGCTGCTGTCCTCTCTCAGTGACGCCCTAAGCCGAGGTTCGTGCCCCACAGGGGGTGCCCTTAGCGTGTGGTCACTTAGTTTGTAGTATTTTAGTTGTAAGCCCCTGGCTGGAGGCCTTAGAAGGCATCCACAGAACACTCCAGTCCACAGTCCAAATGAGTCCTTCCACCAGACAAGGAGGATATTTCTTTTTGTCTAAGTGTCCTCATCTAAATATATACCTAATTTTGGTTGTGCACCGCGATTCTGAAATCAAATAAAACGGCGAATGGCGGTTATGACCACCCTCCATAGAAAAATCTTCTATCCGCTTACCGAAAAATCCAAAGTACGTGCCTCATATACGGGACAACCTTGTATACGAGTAAGACCTTGCCAATAGACCGGTTAATAGAACCCGAGTAGCGTGTACAATTGATTTGACACAATCACCATTTTGAGTAGTACATACTCCGTGAAATTGATTAAATATTTTTGTTATAATACTGAAACCAGATTTGTGACCGGTTGATATAATAAGGCTATGCATCCTATTAAATGGGATTTAAACTTCTGTGCTTAAACATAACCGTTGAATGGTGGAGTTCTTATTAGATACACTTCTGCCTAACCTGGGACACAGACGTTACAGAGGGTTATAAGGTTACTCTCTTGGTCAGTCAATTAAGATATGGGCCCGTACTAAAAACCTTGAAAGTTTTGAGTGAACCTTATTCCCTATTAGTTTTGAATTCACAAGTTTTTACAACACTTCAGCCTTTATCAAACAGACAGGTGTGACGAATGCGAAGCGTGACATTTTTACTTGTAATGTATGGAATTTTTTGAATCCAGTCACATAGAAAAGCGAAAGCGATCCGATAGCATGACAAAACTATCGAACTGACGTCTCGCTTCGGTTCGGTATCGCTTCGCTTTCGCCTGTCTGTTTGACAAAAGCTTTCGGGAGTTCGGACAACTGTCCAAGCATATTGTCACCAATTTTCAGTTCGTACTATTTAGTGGTAAAATTAATCTTATGTCCGTAAGTGATAAATTGTAGAAAACACCAGAAAATTTAGACGAATCTATTGGTTTCGTGCTTAGATAGAAGTACCCCTTTTTTAACGTGGTAATGAAATATCATCAAATGAGTCATCCTACCCAGGGCAGGACGAGATGGGACTGTCAGACTTGTACTGACTAAAATCCACGGTGTCTTTCAATAGCCCTTTATTATGTTCCGTGACCACAGTTACTTGATAAGACAGTCACGGAACCTAGAAGTAACCCTGACATTATGTTACAACATATATACCATTTATACTTATTATACATATTAATGACTAGATTTTTATTTATTTATCAGCTTCAGATTGCGCGGTGCACCTCCCAGAAGCTAAAGCTCGTCTCGGGCATGGAACCGTTGCATTAACTGGGAAGTTTTTACACGTATGTATGATTCATGCTACATTATAAATGTATACTGTATGACCCGATGTATCAACGTAAAAGTTATGATATATAGTTGCAAGCGGCGCTCTCTTCAAGGAGGAATCTTTAAGAAAGGTTTTTGTATAATTTTAAGTTCTAGTTGACGCTTCCCGTCACATAAGGAGAGGCTTTTACCTTGACCAAAGCCTTAACCAAAGGCTAATGCCTTTGTCAAACAGACGCGCGAGTCCGAAGCGATACCGAACCGAAGCGAGACATCAGTCCGATAGTTCTGTCACGCTATCGGATCGCTTTCGCTTTTCTATGTGACTGGATTCAAACAATTCCATTCATTACAAATAAAAACGTCACTCTTCACATTCGCCACGCCAGCCTGTTTGACAAAGGCTTAAATGCACAACGTGGCAACGCTGCCAGTGTCTTGAACCCGTTACCAGCTGAGAGCAATGACGAGTGATAGAATTATGTGATGCTCGTTTTTTTTAAACATTGTCGGTCCTACCAAAAGAAAGATAAACATCTGCTAAACACCAGTCTAAAAAAACTGTCAACGTTAAAACGACGATTGTGGTAAAGCGGTCTGAATTTTGATTACAATATACGTTAAAATAAAAAATGAGCAATAAATCTGAAGTACAAATTTTTATTTTATTCACTTTCTGAAAATGGACATTGCATAGAACCTCGACTTTTGTTAACATGAATAAATTTAATATATGTTTTTTTTTACCTAGTACCTGGTTTCGACCAATCCTGAACAAAACTCCGTAGCATCGGCGGCATCTCTAATGATACCTTTGGCACAACTTACACTGTGGGCCCGAAACGGACCTGTTCTAAACGACATGCTTAGAGTGCTCAATCTGAAGTGTAAAGATGAGGTACGTTACATTACTTATTATTATATTATCTTACTCTACGATAGATCATTTATCCCAGCGAAACTCATACTCGAAAGCTACTTACGGGTAATTTGTGTGAAAAATCATTTTACACTGAATAGAGTGAGTTCACACATTCCATATAAATAAATAGACACGATTTTCAGTAGGATGACACGTGTGCCGATTATTCTGGACGATTCTCGGATGGAAAACGGATTGTGAAAACACACGCTACGATTTTTATCTGTAAAAGATTCAACTGAAAATTCCATACGGTTGCGAGTAGAATGTGTCATGGTATATTCTTAATATTCTGGGTGTCCTTGTAATTATGAATCAAATCGATTAATGGTAAAGATAACGTTATTTCCAATCTTTTTCATAAATATTTCTGAGTACCTATTTTGATGCTATTTTTAACGGTTCCAATGTTATGACTACTTATTGTGTCCAGGGAGGCAACCAATGCCAATTAAATTAAATTCTCTAACTTTAAAATTAAAAAGAACATCCAAGTGATTAATCTCTAAAGAATCTTTATGCCTTGTGAATGTTTCTCTAACATTTACGTGTTTAGCGATGCCGCAGTGTTATCGCTGCATCTCCGCCGCCGGGCTCAGAATAAAATCTTATTATAAACCTATAGTATACAATATACATATTATAGACCGAGATCGAGATATACCTTAAGGCCACGTTTCCATTATTCAAGTTGCAAACTGAATACAATTTGAACAAATCTGCTTACAAATTACAAGTAGGTAGTTTGAACTTAAAGATTTTGTTTTTTTTTTCCAATTCAAGCAACTTGTACACAAATGTGACGTCATATTTTGATGCAAGACTTGCCTAATAGAAACACGTCTTAATAGTCTCTTATCAAAACCTCACCAACTAAATTTAAATTATTTTTTAGATAAAGGTGGTTTTCCGCAATCTCATAGCAGCATTCAAGGAGGTGCCACAAGTAGAATTTGAAGTGGCTACAAAATATTACGCGAATAAGGACTACCCATTAACCGATGGTTTCAAAAGCGCTTCCAAACAATTCTTCGATGCTGAAGGAGAGGACATCGACTACAGCCAACCTCAAAATGCTGCTGACACCATAAATACTTGGGTGAGTTTAGAAATCACTGCATCATTTCTGAGTAGCTGCCGGCTCCAGCGTCACACAGGTATGCGTTTAAGATAAGTCTTTAAATAACTAATAGATAATAATCTTTTGATACCGACAGTTTTTTGAGAATATCCTCACTTCTAGTTCACTCACTCACTCTTTAAACTTTTTAACCCAATATTTTTCGCTTTTCCGTACAATTTGCTCTTAACATTTTTATTATACAAACCTAATCAGACAGTTACAAAATTAGCCGCTTTGAAGTAACGTGCTAACATACGTTCAGATTTTGGCTAAAATTCAGATTTTTATTTATAAACAGATCGTGATCACGCCAAATAAATAATAACTGCCACTTTAAATAGACGTAATTTTTTTAAATGCAATTTATAATTACAATTCTGGTAAAGGGGGTTTTTAGACCCCCGATTATTAGTGGAATAACCCGCGAAACTTATTGGTGTTGCAAACAAGACAAGCTATCCATACCTTCAAAATAATCACGAATATAATAATAATCAAGAGTTTATTATTTTTTCTTTCAGGTATCACACCGCACTCGTGGCAAAATCCAAGATCTTGTTAATCCGAGAATGTTTAATCGAGGAACAAGATTAACTTTGGTCAATGCAATTTACTTCCTAGTAAGTATCTTCTCGGTCTTATTCTTCTTCTTCTTATCGTATGGTTGATGAACAACCTGGTGTCGGTCTTATTACAAAATGGGGTTTAACTAAATCCCAGGTTTAAATCTCGTAAAACTACCATTTACACAAACATTATTACAATTCGTGGTTTAGTGATATACCGTGGTCTAACAGTCGTAGCTGTCAAAAGTGTCAAAGTTTCTCATAGCAACTTATGCATTGTTTTTTTTGTGTTATTTTTACCCAAAATGGGTTTGAAGATGGTAGACTTAATTGTTATCACAAATAGTGTGTTTAATTGTTTAGACAATGCAATATGGTTTAAATGACGGTACTAAAGTACATGTTTTATCTAAGTTTTGTAATACGGAGAAATTTAAACATGGTTCTGCAGTTAAGCTTGAACTTGATAGTCCAGGTTTAAACCAAGATTTACTTAATTTTTGTAATAACACCGAAAAAGTTGTAGCTGAGTTTTAAGACTACAGTCAAAACGTTGATACTTTACAGGGCACCTGGGTAAATAAGTTCGATCCTCATGATACAACAATCAAACATTTTCACAAGAGTAATGGTGAAGTTGTGCCTTTGAAGATGATGTTCCAACAAAACACTTTTAATTACGCTGAGAATGAGAAATTCCAGGTTAGTATTTTTTGTATTTTTTTAGAATTTTTTGTGCGTACATGCATTTTCTTTCAGTGTGAGGTGACATGAATATTTTTCTAATTTAGTTATAGACGCCAGCAGGTCAACCCGCCCGAAACTGTTTTTTTCACAATTTCAAATTTTACCAATCGAACATTAACCTTCCACTATTCTGTTAAGGTTGAAAATCTATTGAATAAATTTTGCAGATTGAGGTAGGTTGATGTGCTGGCGTCTGTACCACGTTTACCACTCGCCGTAGTCTCCAGCTTTGA
Organism: Agrotis puta; assembly: GCA_943136025.2. NCBI lineage: Eukaryota > Metazoa > Arthropoda > Insecta > Lepidoptera > Noctuidae > Agrotis > Agrotis puta. Next base: position 7,862,455 of record OW964168.2, read on the forward strand.
ACTTCTGACTGTAACAATCTTTCAAATAAATCTTGTATTGGAAATTACAAACACAATAAGAAAGAAATATACAAATCAGTCGAGCCGTTCTTAAGTAACATTATTAGATCCCACCAAAAACATTAAATGTAAAAAAATGCCAAGTCTCTCGATGCAGTCTTTCCATCGTAAAAAGTTTTGAGATCTCATAGAAGCCAAGTCCTATTCAAATTATTTTGTAGTTATAAATCAACATTTAGTAATTGTATCAATAGTTTTCTTTATATTATAATTATAGTGACTTGGCAATGAGCACCAATTAAAAGCTGCTTGCTGCCTGGAATTATGTGCAAATGTTACTGACGAGACCTGTGATCAGATTATTTGTTACGTGTGGATCATGATGGCCACTACCGACTACATGCTCCAATGCAATAATAAAAAATACCTTACGGGCCATCGCTTTATGAAAGTAAATGAACCGAGAGTACACTAACACTAGTGTTTGCGTACACACTTGTGCATTATAATTTATGTCCTGCGCAGTTTACTAGTCTTGGATGAGACTGACTGCCGTTGCCGAAATTCGGTTGGGACGACACGGATAAACCAAAAGAAAATTAATTTTGTGATATTAATGTTTACGCATGCGGTGTGTGACTTTCAACTCCAAATATGCCGTTTTGTTTCTTCTTGTGCTCATTGCCAAGTCACTATAATTATAATATAAAGAAAACTATTGATACAATTACTAAATGTTGATTTATAACTACAAAATAATTTGAATAGGACTTGGCTTCTATGAGATCTCAAAACTTTTTACGATGGAAAGACTGCATCGAGAGACTTGGCATTTTTTTACATTTAATGTTTTTGGTGGGATCTCATTTATTTTTTGTAAGTGTTTAATAAACTACTTGCCTAAATAACTGTTTCAATAACAATAATAAATCTACTATCTAATCCGGCTAACTTACGTTCTCCGAATATAGCTACAATATTTTTTTAGTTTCGAAATGGTTTTTCATAGGTAGATGGCGCTATCAAATGAAAATTATCGAATTATTTTAAAGTACTACTTATACTGCGCTCGGTAACGAAACCATAGCGCGATTCAGACAGGTACAACGCCATCTATCGAGCGCGCATACAATCGAAATTTATCGCAATACAATGGAGTTTTAGCTTTATTAATTTAATGAATTATGAACTTTATGTATTAATTAATTATAGTCTATGTATTACATTTATATTATTCTTTTCTATTCTATGTATTTATTCATCCAATTGAATACTTAAACAACGAACAAAGTTAACAATGCAGTCAAAATCCATACATAATGTTCTTGCCAAACCGCAAATATAAAATTGTTTTCTATGGTATATTATTTTTTAATGTTTTAATAATTTTTCCTTTATATGTGGCTAATGACCTATCTTGGTGCAAAATTTGAAGTTTCTAAGTCTGCTAGAAGTACCTTAGATTTTTGATGATCAGTCAGTGAGTCAGTGAGTGACAAAATGGTGTAACTTTGATCGACCGTAACTCCTAAACTATTAATTCAATTGGCATGTAATTTCGAACTTAAGCTTGTTCTAATGCCTACTATTATTCACCGAAAACCTAAACTCCTAGCTTTGTCCACGTCGAAGATATAGGGGGGGCGAAACAGCCGCGAATCGCATCGAGAAAAGATGGTACGGCCGTGCCCGTTTTGCTCGAGACTTGGCTGGGGCACTGCCGTGCCCCCAGATATATGGTGAACATATTTCGCTGTGTAGACACCTCCAATCGCACGCCATTTCATTCGATCACCGTTTACTCTCATCACATACGATCACCTTGCAATGATCGTCGCTCTACCGTGAATAATCAAACAAATCGTCTTATTTCAGATCCTAGAAATGAATTACAAAGGCTACAATTTCAGTTTCGTGGTGGTCCTCCCAAGACATAAAGAAGACTTGCTGTCAACACTTGATATTGTGTCACAACCTATGGAATGGCATAATATTATGCAAAAGCTCAGACCTGAAAGAGTTGATGTTCATTTGCCAAAAATGTTGATAAAAACCAACATTAACTTAATACCAATGCTTTGGAATGTAAGAAAACATTGATATCATTTATTCTATAGTACTAAAATTATATATAAACTATAAGTAAAAAGTTACTATTAATATGTACAAAAAAAAATCGGTCCAATACTTAATTGTTTTAACTATGTAATTGACTTTTTTTTTCTTTATTGGCATTTTAATTTATTTAATGGAATATTTTTCGGTATTTTACATTTTAGTACTTGTTATTTATTTATTTTTAATATTCGATTTTTTTGCAAAATTAAAACTGAATATAATTAATGAAACATTTTTTTTACCATTTTAGATCGGCCTCGGTGGTTTATTTAACCCGAGTTACGGATTTAAAGGAGTGTTACAAAATAATCAACCAGTATCTGTTACGGATGCAATACAGCAAGCTTACATAAAGGTTGATGAAACCGGTACTGAGGCAGCGGCTGCTACTGGTATGTATCAACTAAACAATACACCAATCACACACATTCATGTTGAGAAGGATGAATGAGAGAAAAATTTATGTTAAGGTATAAGGCTGAATGACATGAATACTCTGTAGTAACATACCATACAAACTCCAGTTTTATTGACAGTTCAGTATTGTCTTTTCGAATCTTTGTTTTCACTCTCTCTCCGTCTGTTTAACAAGAGCAGAAGCAAAATACGTCTTATGCGATCCATGTCTAGAAAGAGACTGACCTGCGTTAGTGAAGAATGTACCAGAGTCTTTCAAGGCACAGCGACGTGCAACGTTGCTGCGTCGTGACGTGCATTTTTTCATCAACGTGAATTTTCACATCACGTCAACGTACCGTTCCACGTTACCGCACCGTTCTACTTTAACGAGGTCGTGACGTGGACAAGTGGACAGGCTCTAAGACATATAAACGTAGACAAAAAGACACGATTGCATAAGAATAATTGCATTTCATGATTTGCATTTTCTTCCTTGAACTCAAGTGTCCTAGAACGTGTTAAAACAGAAAATAGAAGGTAACGAAATCGACAAGTAAAAAAAATCTTCATCTATATGTCGCGACCATATTATGACGCCGAGCCGAGCAGACGCCAGCACATCAACCTACCTCAATCTGTCAAATTTCTTTAACAGATTTTCAAGCTAATCACAATAGTGCTGGCGTCTGTACAATTGAACACTTCATGAAATGGTCCTATTTCAAAATGTAGCTTGCTAAAACTGATTATACCGTCAAAATGTCAACGTTTTACTAATAATACGCGTACGCTCACATATATGATATATGTATAGTTTTAATGGCATGTTGGTCAACAAGCAAGCGAAGCGAGCGCAGGAACTTGGAACTTAATATTTTTTGTACAAAAGTACCAACATTTTCAATGTTTTTCAACGTTAACAGTGACTTATTTGTCACTCCAGTATCTTCCTTCGAAAATATGATGTATTTGAAGCAACATAACGCTTCTTATTATGTGAAATATTTGGCAAAGTACCTCTACTCTGCGGGCTGTATGTAGGAGCGCAGTAAAAGGTGAAATTTTACTACAAAAATTGTCACAATTTGTTTAATTGTGTTGATTGGTGGTTGTTTACTGGTGAACGATATGACATGTGTCGCAAGCACTATTCCTACCTTACGAACATTTCACTTATATTCCTAGCACTTCTTTCTACCATAATTATTATCTTAATATTTTACATTTTACAGTTGTTGTTTTATCAAGAATGGAAATAGCACCTGTAAATCCGCCAATAATCTTTAATGCCAATCAGCCGTTCATATTTTATATAAAACTAAACGAAACGGTGTTATTTAGTGGAACCTTCGTCCAATAAGGTGAAATACGAAGCTTTGAATACATACTTTCTAGTTTGATGCTTGCGCATGTATATATAATTAGCCAGTTATTCAATCCAAATTATCTTTTTATTATTTTATGTTTGCTTACAAGCGCTACCTACTTATGGCTTCAGAATAGTTGCATTCAAAATTTATTGTTTTCTTTATCTATCTAGAACTTTGAAACTATTTACGAAGCACAACTGTCTTTCGATCTAGAATTTCAATGCAACTAAAAATGACACAGGCTCTGCAGTTTTTTTCCGAGAAGTTTAGATAGACATTTAATATAAATTTCACCTAATTTTTTCTCAATTTCAGCTCTAATTTTTGGCGTTACCGCAGTAATGAATCCTCCTAAAATCTTTCAGTTTAAGGCAAATCGCCCTTTTGTTTTCTAATTACTATATAAAAGTGCAGTAAAAATACCACTGTTTTGTGGAACGTATATAGGTGCCCAATAGCAGGTGAAATTTTACACAAGTAATGTCTCAATTGATCATTTTTATAATAGTGGTTGGTTAAAATGGCGAAGGAGATTGTATCTTTTTTATTTTTCAAGTTAATTGTGTACATTGCATTTAGATCTCTACTGATTCTCTATTGGTTCATGCAGGATTCATCTGTTTCGTTACCTATGTTATTCGTTCATTCTATCAATCATGTGCGAGAGAAGCACTCTTCTTGTGCGCTGAGGAGATTACGTTGTTGCCAACAAATGTTCTAAGTTACAAATTTTTGTGTGTAAGTTTTGGAAGAACGTTTGAGTTCGTCCATAATTGTTAGCATCTTCATGGCAACCATGTTCCAAAGTTCTTTTGTTTACTAGTATTTTTTAATGCTGGTCGTATCATTATATCTATGTCAAACAGTCCGTAAATTTTGACTAGTATCCAAAATTCTCTATCATCTCTTCTCCTGTTGATGAGGCAGATTTTTTCAATTACCAAGCTGTGATCATTTATGCAGTATTCTTATTCTTACTTAAATAGACATCGGAAAGATATTCAGAGCATAGTTGAAGTCAACTGCATTCAACAGCAGTAGACGACCTGTCTGTCGCTGCGACGCAGCATCGTGCAGTAATCGGTCAGAATCTTACTATTTTGTTGTTTTCTTAAATTCTTAATGTTTCGTCACAACTTTAAAAGGAGCAACTGCAACTTCTGTCTAATTAGATTCTCCATAGAACTCAGTAATCGATGCAACACATACTTTTTTTTTAACGTGTTAAAATCATCAAATGAGTCCTCCCACCCAGGGCAGAGCGGAAGGGACTGTCATACTAGTAGTGACTAAAATCCACGGTGTCCTTCAGTAGCCCTTTACGTTCCGGGGTCACGGTAATTCGTGAGTCCCGCGACCCCGGCAGGCTTTGGTCCTCTACAGGGGGCCCCGTCACTATGCTGATACTCCTTGAGGCGCGCGTGGAATACAACGCGCCGTCGACCTGGGAATGGTCCATGGTCGGACAGCGAGTCGCCCATTACTCGCCGCCCGCATGCCCGAGCCTTCGATGGCCAGAGATCGTCTGCCGATGTCCGTCGCCGAGGACGCCTACCACTGCGGCTGGGTTGAAGGGAGGACGTTGTCCTCCCCTCCTCCCCTTCGCTAGCATAACTGCTTAGCAGTAGGAGGCGACCACCTCCCACTCCGTCTCGCCCCTTAGCATGGCCTCGACCAATGCCGGTACTTTGCTCAAGCGGGATAGTCCTGCACCGTATGCTGCACCGTGTCCTCCGGGCGATCCTCGCAGTGGTGACACCCAGACGTTTCTTTCTTCCTCATATGCAACACATACTTAGCTTAAAACTATTGAATGGCTTTTTGTGGAACATTTTGTTAGTGTATGTTACAATACTGCTTCTTGACCCATGGATACGAATAAGAGGCAGTATTAAACATGCAATTCATAATCAAACCTATTCATAATTTTATACTTGTGAAAGGATTAGTGGAGGTATACTTATGTGTGTGTAATATTCAAGGATTATTAAATAAAATTCAAACGGTCCACCACTAAGCTGCAGGTAATTTGTCTGTTTATGTTGAAAGTGAACCTACCAACATACTCATTGTATATTACAGTTTTTAATCTAAATTGAAGAACCTTTAAAATATAAAGAACCGTGATTTGAAGCTCAGCGAGACTATTCTGTCTATTTTGTATCCCCAGTTTTTATTAGTAGACATTCTGGGGAAATCAGCTCATGCTTGGAGAAGGGCCAGTTTCCGTTTCGTTGGAAGAAAGGGAAACTGGTCCTCATTGAGGGCGCCCTGCGGACTCACCGCAAGCTCTTTGTAGGAGTCATTGCAAACCGCCTCGTCGCGCACTGGATGGGGTTGAGCATTGGGATTTTGCGGAGAGTTAGTGTGGCTTTTACGGCGGGCGTTCTACAGTAGATGCAATCATGGGCGTGAGAGACTTCACGATGAGGGATGCGGTATCCCGGAGTAGGGTCGTCTTGGCGGTGTCACCCGATATCTAACGCCGCCTACACTCTGCCCTGGAGTTGCAACAGAGAAGCACTTCGATACCACCGTCGCGAATTCGAGGCCAATTTGATGGACAGAGATTTCATCTACCTCTGTTCTCGTGTCGCTTTGGGTGCAACGAAACGTCCGTGTGTAACCGTGGTGGAGATCTGTCCCGTTTGGACAGAGCACCACCGTGTTCTCGGTTTGTTCTCGGGAAGCAGTCGCTTCCTTCTGCGAAGTAGCTACGGAAAGCTACTTCGCATTGAGATTCGAATGAGGCGAAAGCGTGAGGGAAACGACAGCCGCCACCTTACGACTCAGCCATCGCGGGAGACGCCCAAGGCATCGGACGTCGAGAGGCAATTTCCAGCCACTGTTGGTGTTTGCCGTCGTTTAGGGACCATGCAGGGGTCGATGGCGCGTCGTGGTACACCCGCCATAGAGGGCCAAACGCCTGCTGGAACCGCGGGACAGTCTAAATAGGTAACCGTGAATGTAAATAGTAATTGAAAGACACGGTGGATTTTAGTCAGTAGGAGACCTTCCGCTCCACCCATGGCGGGAGGCCTCGTATGATGATTTAACCTCCTAAAAAAGGCTGTTTCACAACCATACACTTGTATAACCATGACTGTTAAAAGTATATACTTTACTTTTTTTCAGGTTTAATTTCAGTATTACCTATATTTCATCTCCTACCCCCAAAAGATTTTAATGTCGACCACCCTTACCTATACTTTATAGTATCCAATAAAATACCTGTCTTTAGCGGGACTTTTGTTGGGGCAAAGTATCTACTTTGCCCCAACAAAAGTCCCGCTACTACCAAGCAGGGATTCCGATCATCTGATCGGAATCCCTGCTTGGTAATAAATGATAATAATTAATTAAGTACATAAATAACTGTTTAATTTGGTACTCGAAAAACTCAAGTTCTGAAATCGATGTTAATACTTTTCGTAATATTCCATTTAGATCCTTAAAATTCTATAATGGATCCATTTTTTCACCTTAAAGTTTCTTTGGAACTTTCAATTCTGGTATTCTTTTTTTTAACATTTTTCTTTTTTTTTTGACTTTGCCCCCCCGCACTTGGATTTTCTCCTATGTCGTGAAACGAAACTTACATACACAATCAACCAGACCCAGAACAACTACTTGTATGTTATACAAATGCTTGTTCCGTGCGGGAATCGAACTCGCGACACGCTGCGCAGCAGTCCAATCGCTCAGCACCAACCGCACCGTCAAACATAATATATCCATTTGGGCTACCTTTACTTTTCATTACTTTTTCACGTATGTTTTTTTTTAATATAGTGTGTTATATGATATTTGATGTAGGTATTTATTATAAAAAATGCATGTATTAGTAATTTTCTAAGGCGACCGCGAGTTGTATGTTAAAGATACACATTTTTTCAGAGAAATTGTAAAGTACTCCGGTATTACAAATTACTTTCCTACAAATAACGTATAATACTCGTATAATAATTCAATAAAAAGGCGGTTCACTTCGAGGACACGGTGTAGCATACGATGTAGGCCCGCTTTGGCAGAGCACCGCCGCTGCCGTGTCCTCTCTGAGTCGATAGGCGGCGACCTCTCGCGCCCGGCATTGTCCGAAGTCATACTGCGGAGCGAGGCGAAATGGGAAGCATTCACCTCCTTCTGCGAAGCAGTCATGCTACCGAAAGAGGAAGCGGGACGCGTGAGCTAGAGGAAAACCTCCACCTCACCACTCAGCCGCCGCGGCAGTCGCCCACGGCAACGAATGACGTGAGACGATTTCCGGCCGCTATAGACGCGAGCATACGGCCGGCAAGTCATGGGATACTTGCCGTCCTATCATGGACCATGCCCTGGTCTGAGCTGTCAACAATCTAACGGGGTCATAGAGGGTCAAAGCCTGCTGGAGTCGAGGGACTGTCTTATCAGGTAACCGTGACCCTGGTACGCAAAGGGTGATTGAAAAACACGGTGGATTTTAGTCAGTAGGAGACCTTCATCTCCACCCATGACGGGAGAACTCGTTTGATGATGTTAAATGCTCGCTGTTTCATGTTGTTAAATGTTTCAATATTACTTTACTTTTTTTCAGACTTGACAATGCAAAGTTCTATTGGAATAATCTCCCCGCCTAAAGATTTTAATGTCGACCACCCTTACCTATACTTTTTAACATCCAATAAGATACCTGTATTTAGCGGGGCTTTTGTTGGGCTAAAGTAGATTGATCGGAATGCCTGTTTGGTAATAATTAATAATCAATTATAACTGTAATTTTAATTAACGTACTCGAAAAACTCAAGTTCTGAAATCGATGTTAATTAATTTTGTTAATTTTCCGTTTGGATCATGGGAAATAATCCTAATGAATCCATTTTTGTCGCTTAAGTTTTTTGGAACTATCAAATCTGACATTCTTTTTGATACATAACAATTGCTCGGGACTATCTTTACTTTTTATAACTTTTTCATCCTCTTTTTAATATTGCATTTTATATGATAGAAAAACATTATAATATGTATTTAATTGTTAATTATCTATACCGACCACGTGGCGTTTATTGAGGGAGATATACAAAGCCAGAACACATCCATAGCATTATTACACTGTATAGTTTCAGAGAAAATTGTAAAGTGTGCGTTGTTCCATTAAACTCTGAACATTCTCTGTTACAGTCTACTTTCTTGCAAATGTTCTACTCTCATGCAATAACGTAAATAATCCATGAATGACGTAGCCAAACAATCTTACCAAAGGTTGGTTTTTGTACCCCGCAATCGCCGCGGTCTGCGTACCGCTCCTGCTCATAATAGTTTTTAATACACTCGTACGTAGCAAGCTGGAAACCAGCTTCTGCGTGTGGAATCCACATGAAAGTACCTACGCACTTTTGTTAGAAAAAGTTCAAAAGGCTTTCCTTAGGCACTAGTCTAATCAACGAGGCTAATGGCCGGCACTGAAATTTTGAATATGATGAAAGAAGGTGATACAGATTACAGATGCACATTAATCCAACATTCTTTTTTCAAGAGGACCAAAAGATGTAAATTGCTTATAACTCTGTGAAAAATTCCTCAGCCTCATATTTAAACGTCTTCTTCTTTTTTTTCATAATCGTAAATTTGTTGGATTTTTAAACTTACCTATTCTAACTAATACATTTATACATATGCAGAAAGTATTTGAGACTGAGGAATTTTTCACAGAGAGTTATAGGCAAATTTTCATGTTTTGGAAAAAATACCTAACTTCTCGAAAAAAAATATGTTGGATTACTGTGCATCTATAATCTGTATCACCTATTTTCATCATATGCCAAATTTCAGTGCCGGAGTGATCCTTGTTGATCGGACTATACCCATATAAGCAGAAACACGCCTACTATCCTTACCTCCTACTGGACTGCCTCGGATTCAACTTCCTAGAGGTAAGGCGAGCACGAGATCAGCTCACAATAGCCTGTAAGGCGCTACGTGGTACAGACGCCAGCTCATCAAGCTACCACAATCTGTCAAATTCTTTACTAGATTTTCAACCTTATCACAATAGTGGAAAGTTTATGTTCGATTGATAAAAAATGACAGATTTGGGTAGGTTCACCTGTTGGCACCTGCTGGCGTCAGTACAATCGGCGGTCCTGATCTGCTTGATGTGCTGGCGCGCTTTTATATCCCAAATAACTACTGCCGGGACATTAAGCATAGGCTGATTGCCGTGCCTGCATGTCGTACGATTACACGTGCTAAGTGGCCCCGCTTAATGATCTCTTGGATGTTTCCAACAGAAGATCTGTTTGCGGATGGATGGTCGAAGATTTTTTAAGTAGGTATGCCAGAAATCTGTGAAATGAATTTATGAAAATGTTTTTCTTTTTATTCACATATAGCTAAATCGTGCATTCAAAACATAAACGGCCGTTTTTGTTACAAATGCACGATTTAGCTAAACAGCTATATTTCAAGTGTCGACAATGTGTTTTAAAATTACGTTATTGCCTTTTCTACAGTAATAATAGACCACATTTTGTATTTTTGATTCTATTTACGAGTTATGACATTTTTTCGATTGGCGGCGCTGGACTGTAAAAGGCCCCTTAATCTCTGTATTTTGTTTACTCTTATTTGCATAATTGTTTTTAAATAGCTGTATTTGGTCTGGTGAATATTGGCAAAATCTTTAAAAAAGTATTGGGGAAACCCTAAAACGAACCCCGACATAACTGAAAATACGTATTATTATATACCACGGCGGAAATTATGGAGCATACTCGTATTCTACCGTAGCTCTTTCACCCCGGACACGTTGCAATCGCAGTAGTAAATATAGATATATATAGATACTCACCGGACAGGGTTGTTTTGGGAGGTTCCCAATTCTGATAAGGAAAGAAGAAACGCCTAAATGTCACCACTACACGGATTGCCCAGAGGACACAGTATAGCAAGTACGGTGTACGTACGGTGCAAGACTGCCCCGCTTTGGCAGAGCACCGCCGTATCCTAACTGAGGCTATAGGTGGCGACCTCTCGCGCCCAGCATTGGTCGAGGCGATACTGCGGAGCGAGACGGAATGGGAAGCATTGACCTCCTTCTGCGAAGCAGTCATGCTAGCAAAGGAGGAGACGGGACGCATGAGAGAGAGGACTTGATCTTACGACCCAGCCGGCGTGGAAGTCGCCTCAAAGAGCTGTCAGCAATCTGACGGGGCCCCCCTTAGAGGGCCAAAACCTGACCGGGTCGCAGGACTGTCTCATAAGGTAACCGTGGCCCTGGAACGTAAAGGGCTATTGAAGGACACCGTGGATTTTAGTCAGTACAAGTCTGTCAGTCCCTCCCGTCCCACCCTGGGTGGAAGCACTCATTCGATGACATTATTAGTATAAAAAAAAACTCATTTACCTAAAATGAAATGGATTCATTAAGCTATGCCTGTTCAATCTTTCAATTTTCTTTTTCAGTTATAGAATTGGTTGGTGGTTCTGCATTTATACCCCCACCCCCTAAAGATTTTAATGCTGACCACCCTTATTTATACTTTATAACAACCTATAATACACCTGTATTTAGCGGGGTTTATGTTGGAGCAAAATAGATTGATCGGAAATCCTGCTTGGTAATAATTAATAATCAATTAAGTAACTTTAATTTAATTTACTACTCGAAAACTCTAGTTCTGAAATCGATGTTAATACTTTTTTATAATTTTCCATTTGGATCCTCAAAATACTATAATGGATCCATTTTTGTAGTTTTAAAGGTTCTTTGGAAATATTAAATGTCATTTGCTTGTATGTTTCTTTTAGTAATATGTCTGTAATAACTATCTTTACTTGTAATTACGTTGCCGCCTTATTTTTTTAACATTGTGTGTTACACAACGTAGAGGAGACTGCGATGCACAAACGTGTGTCAGAGCGAGTATTCCACCTCCTCTGTTGTCTCAACCTCTTTCCTTTTGGATCAATATCGATTTTTTAAATTTTTGAATATTTATATTTCGTATTTCATTCTGTCATTTGTGTCATCTTCAACTCTTTTTTGATCAGTACAATTTTACCTCGGCTAGCAGCTACAGCTGACCCTCCTATACATATTATTGCGGCATCGTTCATAAGGGACATGAACGATTGCCTCAAACGGATACAATGGGTCCAATACATGATTCTGGCAGTCCCCATGTTTTAATTTATCGTCGGCTTTTAATTTTTTCTTTACTTTAGCCTATTTAAAATCGTTAATCTACCTAAACCAGTGTTTTTTTATTTATTTATAAAATATCATTAATTCATTATTTGCATTAAAATCTTACTTTAAAACTAGAAATGGGTATCAGGAAAGCTGTTTTGCAAAAGATCAAATCAAAGTTCTTCGTATGTCTAGAAACGCGACGAACGCAACCCGTATCAAAGGTAAACACCTAACTAGCTGCCGTCGTAACCGAAGCAAGCCACATCATACATTAGGAAAATTTTTAAAGGTCGGAAATCGGTAATGTCCACAAGTCCTTTTTTCTTTCGACGCGGTAATATGTTGCGTAGAATTAGGTAGTCACTTATCAATCATAAAACAACTCTGTTGCGCGTTTTAACCGCATTGTTCTCAATAAACTGCGCGCTCAAAAATGACAATTTCTATAAACGATCACTAGCAGTCTTTTCGCGAAGTTTGCGTTATGGTGTGCCCAACACCCGTTATGATATAAATGATATTGTAATTTAGAAAATACAATACTTATTTAATTTAACGTAGCGTAAATTGAAAATTGGCCGCGGTTCTAATCCGGTCGCGGGACTTATCCAATTACCGTGAACTCGGAACGTAAAGGGCTATTGAAGAACACCGTGGATTTTAGTCAGGTCCAGTCTGACAGTCCCTCCGGCTTTGCCCTGGGTGGGAGGACTCATTTGATGATTTCAGGGATGATTCATTGGAGGGCAGTCGCCTCTAGATAGAGGCGACTGCCCTCCAATGAATCATCCAATTGATTTGCTTGGATGATTGATTGCAATGGATTGCTGCCCTGGGATCTCCCAGGGCAGCAATCCGGCAAGGAGGTTGGCCGATTCGCCGGCGATCGTGCGGTATCCTCGGATCATTCGGATAGCCATGACCCTCTGGCATGCGACCAGCTTGAGTGGTCGCATCCGAATGCTTAGGGCCCACACGGGGGTCCCGTAGAGGGCTATTGACCGCACGACACCGGCGTACAGCCTCCGGCAGGAGGCATTTGGCCCGCTGAGATTGGGAAGGAGTCGCTTGAGAGCGGCTGCTGCCCGGTTCAGCCTTGGGGCCAAACGCAGGAAATGCTCCCTGAAGTTCCACCGGCTGTCGAGGACGAGTCCTCCCGACGCCGATGCGAACCCCTCCCACCGTTATGTGAGACATGACCGTGGCGCGTTCAGACGGCCATAAAAACACATGGCCTCTGTTTTGTGCAGCGCCACGTCGAGTCCCAACTGCCGGATCCTATCAGCGACTGTCGCTACCACCTGGGTCGCCAGGTCGGCCGCCGCCTGGTGCGACTCTCCATTCGCCAGGACGATCGTGTCATCGGCGTAAAAAATTACGCCGACGCCGCGCAGCACCCAGTCGTTACCGATGATCCACAGGAGCGGCCCCAAGACCGATCCCTGTGGAACACCGCACGACATCTCTCGCCGGCTCTGTCCGTCAGGTAGTCCTCGAGTCCTAGATCCTAATCTTTAATTTTAAATTTTTCGCTCTAGATTTCAGAAGTTTGGATATAACATTGTAAAGAATTGATAGATATTTTGCTTTTTGTTAGCCGTTTATGTCCCACTGCTGGGCAAAGGCCATAAGGATAGATATAAGTTTTAAAAAAAAACATTTTTACACCGTAGCTCTCTTACCCGACGTGAAATGGAATCGTATAACCATGCCTACTATGATCTAATTAAAAACGATTAAAAAGCAAGATACTTCAATATACGTTCTTAAACGGCAACGCTAACTTGAACCGCGTTTGAAAAGTTTTTGGTGAAAAAGAGACAACGGTATTATTGAAGTGAAAACTTCTTTAGCGGCGTTGTGCACTTTTTTTGGAATGGGTAAAAAATGTTAAACTCGCGTCAGGGACACGTGACCTGATCGAAAATTCGTAAGACGGCGCAGGGCGCTTGCGCGAATGTTCGTGTGTGTTTATTACTATTGAAGTTTTCACTTCTGCCGGCACTCCCAGAGTGCAACCCGTCGTTTTTTTTTAACATATAACTTTGTTTCACATACATTTGCAAGACACAGGTTCAGAAACAAGTAACGTTTTCTTTTTTTACTTATCAAGTTAAAGGGGAAAATATACAAATCCGTGATTTGACCTGTCGTATTGTATGGATCAGAATGCTGGGCTGTGAAAAAGATGGATGAGAAACGATTGCATATAGCGGTGATGAGAATGTTAAGATGGATGTGTGGAGTGGCAAGAATGGATAAAGTAATGAGTTTATAAGGGGAAGTTTGAAAGTGGCGCCTGTTACCGAAAAAACGAAAGGGAATCGTCTGTCTTGGGGTGGACATGTGATGAGGAGGGATGACACCCATGTGACTAAGAGAGTGATGAGTATGAATGTTGATGGATGGAGAGGAAGAGGAAGGCCAAAGAAAAGATGGATGGATTGTCTAAGGAATGGTATGGAAGAAAAAGGAGTAAATGAGACTGTGATGTCTGATAGAGGAGAATGGAAGAAAAAAATGTGTTGCGCCGACCCCAAGTAAAATGGGATAAGGGCGTAACGTTACCTAAAGAAAAAATACACTCAAGATTTGTTTTTCAAATACGGTAACCCGTAATAAATATTGTCAAAGTATCTATTTATTTCCCTTTTGTTAGATATTAAAAGTTTTAGTTTATGTTAGAGAAAAAGTAACTTTTATTTAATCGCTTATTTTGACAGTTGAGCGTTTCAGATGATCTGCCATAGGACGTTATAGTAACAAAAAAGTACAAAATTGAATGAATGATAACAAAACTTGACTCAGTTTGGTACTATCGCTGTCAGATGGCATGGCCCAAATTGAATTGTTAAACTGACGTCATGGTACGAATTAGAAGTACAGTTCAGTTTAGGTCCTAAACTGGATCGCGTTAAGAGCGTGTGGTAGGCCTCCTGTTAAATCTTTTAAAATTTAAATATTCTTTTTCAGGCATTATCTCTTATGTCAGTGGTATTGCTTACAAAAACCAACCTAAGGATTTTAATGCTGACCACCCTTATATCTACTTTTTAACGTCTGATAAGATACCTGTATTTAGCGGGGTTTTTGTTGGGCCAAAGTAGATTTATCGGAAACCCTGTTTGGTAATAATTAATAATCATTCAAATAATAATAAACGTCAAGTTCTGAAATCGATGTTTTTACTTTTTAATAATATTCCATAAAATACTATAATGGGTCCATTTTTACCATTTCATAATTCAAAAAATCTCCCGTGTTTGTTTTGGTCTGTTGCGGTAAATTTTATTAATTGAAATTTATTAATAATCATTATCTAATAATTACCTCATGATTTGGTAAATTTGAATATAAAATGGAAATTAATCACTTTTACCAGTTGTTATTGATAATTTACTATTCTCGCCGTCGGTAAAAGTATTAATACATTAAGACCTTCGAGTTAGTTTACCAATAGTTATTTAGGTTAGAGAGAATGCCTTTAGTAGTTATTTTTTTTAAACCACCCAAAAGTCCACAGACGTAATATTACATTTATCGGTACCAAGGTTAAACTAATAATAATTACCGATAAATGCGATTGATTTCTTACTTTCACCTCGAGTTTCGTTAATTTATCAATAATGATCGTGAATTATTAATATTTTTCAATTAATCATACTTATCGTAAAACATAACAAATCTACTTGGACTATCTTCACTTTTTATAACGTTGCCCCACTTTGTAACGTGGGTACGTTTACAAGCATTTGAAAATTCCCAAACACAACCAGCCAGAACATGTTGAAGCCACAATCATCGTACCATACCATCTTTCACAGCTCTAATATGGTTATGTTATGTTGTGTGTATATGTTAAATAGAATTGACATTCTAAAATAAATGGTTATGTTACAATTGCATTCTGTTATCGAGAATATTTGAAATATTTAATATCGGTTTGCCTGTTTTGCCTCATTTCCGTTTAGTCATTTTAAAAACATACTATTATCAAATTGAACAGGGGCTTGGAAGAGGTAATTTCCAATCTTTTTACATCTACGTACGGTTAGAAAACTTACTCGTTTTTCAACCGCTTTTCCTGGGAAATAGTTAATCTAGCAAAAGTTGACAAAATATTAGAAAAAAATCCCCAAGGCATGTATAAGATACCGTTTAGTCTTCAAAGAGAATTTAATTGAATTGCAATCTTGACTCAGTTTGGTACTATCGCTGTCAGATGGCATGTCCCAAATTGAATCGTTATACTGACGACATGGGATGAACTAGAAGTACAGTTCAGTTTAGGTCCTAAACTGAATCGCGTTGAGAGCTTGTAGTAGGCCTCCTGTCAAATCTTTTAATATTGAAATATTCTTTTTCAGGCATGTTCTCTTTTATCAGTGGTATTGCTTACAAAAACCCACCTAAGGATTTTAATGCTCACCACCCTTATATCTACTTTTTAACGTCTGATAAGATACCTGTATTTAGCGGGGTTTTTGTTGGGCCAAAGTAGATTGGTTGGAAACCCTGTTTGGTAATAATAATAAATTAAATAATAATAAATGTCAAATTCTGAAATCGATGTTTATACTTTTTATAATAGTCCATTTGTATCCTTAAAATACTATAATGGGTCCATTTTTTACCATTTCATAATTCCTTTGAAACACTCAAATCTCCTGTGTTTGTTTGATTTGTGGCCTATTGAAAAATTATTAAATTTTATTAACTGAAGTTTATTACTAATCATTATCTAATAATTACCTCATGATTTGGTAAATTTGAATATAAAATGGAAATTAATCACTTTTACCAGTTGTTATTGATAATTTACTATTCTCGTCGCCGGTAAAAATATGAATACATTAAGACCTTCGAGTTATTTTTCCATTACTTATTTAGGTTAGAGGGAATGCCTTTAGTAGTTATTATTTTAAACGACCCAGAAGTAGTAGTCCACAGTCGTAATATTACATTTATCGGTACCAAGGTTAAACTAATAATAATTACCGATAAATGCGATCAATTTCTTACTTTTACCTCGAGTTTCGTTCATTTATCAATAATTATCGTGAATAATTAATATTTTTCAATTAATCATACTTATCGTAACATATCTACTTGGACTATCTTCACTTTTTATAACGTTGCCCCACTTTATAACGTGGGTACCTTTACAAGCATTTGAAAATTCCCAAACACAACCAGCCAGAACATGTTGAAGCCACAATCATGATACCATACCATCTTTCACAGCTCTAATATGGTTATAAATGTTAAATAGAATTAATATTCAAAACTAAATGGTTATGTTACAATTGCATTCTGTTATCGAGAATATTTGAAATATTTAATATCGGTTTGCCTGTTTTGCCTCATTTCCGTTTAGTCATTTTAAAAACATACTATTATCAGATTGAACAGGGGCATAAAAGAGGTAATTTCCAATCTTTTTACATCTGGAGACGTACGGTTAGAAAACTTACTCGTTTTTCAACCGATTTTCCTGGGAAAATAGTTATTCTAGCAAAAGTTGACAAAATATTAGAAAAAAAAACCCCAAGGCATGTATAATATACCGTTTAGTTTTCAAAGAGAATTGAATTGAATTGCAATCTTGACTCAGTTTGGTACTATCGCTGTCAGATGGCATGACCTAATTTGAATCGTTATACTGACGTCATGGTATGAACTAGAAGTACAGTTCAGTTTAGGTCCTAAACTGAATCGCGTTAAGAGCTTGTGGTAGGCCTCCTGGTAAATCTTTTAATATTTAAATTTTCTTTTTCAGCCATTCTCATTGCTCTCAGTGCTACTTCTTATGGAATCTCATCTAAAAAATTTAATGCTGACCACCCTTATATCTACTTTTTAACGTCTGATAAGATACCTGTATTTAGCGGGGTTTTTGTTGGGCCAAAGTAGATTGGTTGGAAACCCTGTTTGGTAATAATAATCAATTAAATAATAATAAATGTCAAATTCTTAAATCGATGTTTATACTTTTTATAATAGTCCATTTGTATCCTTAAAATACTATAATGGGTCCATTTTTTACCATTTCGTAATTCCTTTGGAACACTCAAATCTCCTATATTTGTTTGATTTTTGGTCTGTTGAAAAATTATTAAATTTTATTAACTGAAGTTTATTACTAATCATTATCTAATAATTACCTCATAATTTGGTAAATTTGAATATAAAATGGAAATTAATCACTTTTACCAGTTGTTATTGATAATTTACTATTCTCGCCGTCGGTAAAAATATTAATACATTAAGACCTTCGAGTTATTTTTCCATTACTTATTTAGGTTAGAGGGAATGCCTTTAGTAGTTATTATTTTAAACGACCCAGAAGTAGTAGTCCACAGTCGTAATATTACATTTATCGGTACCAAGGTTAAACTAATAATAATTAACGATAAATGCGATCAATTTCTTACTTTTACCTCGAGTTTCGTTCATTTATCAATAATTATCGTGAATAATTAATATTTTTCAATTAATCATACTTATCGTAATATGTCTCCTTGGACTATCTTCTTCTAAACTAAATGGTTATGGTCGCGGGACTCACGAATTACCGTGACCCCGGTACGTAAAGTAATAGCAATACGAGTCTGACAGTCCCTCCCGCTCTGCCCTGGTTAGGAGGACTCATGTGATGATTTTACAACGTGAAAAAAAAAAAAACTATATGGTTATGTTGGAATTGCATTCTGTTATCGAGAATATTTGAAATATGTAATATCGGTTTGCCTCATTTCGGTTTAGTTATTTTAAAAGCAGCCACATACTATTATCAAATTGATCAAGGGCATGGAAGAGGTAATTTCCAATCTTTTTACATCTGGAGACGTACGGTTAGAAAACTTACTCGTTTTTCAACCGATTTTCCTTGAAAATAGTTATTCTAGCAAAAGTTGACAAAATATTGGAAAAAAATCCCCAAGGCATGTATAATATACCGTTTAGTTTTCAAAGAGAATTTAATTGAATTGCAATCTTGACTCAGTTTGGTACAATAGCTGTCGGATGGCATGGCTCAAAAAGAACAGGTGGCCTACCATGGCGTCTTAAAGCATGAGTAATTCAGCTGAGGGAACGTAATGTGAGATGTTACACAGCGTGGAGAAACTGCGATGCACAAACGTGTAACAGAGTGGGTATTCCACCTCCTCTGTTGTCTCAACCTCTTTCCTTTTGGATCTATATCGATTTTTAAAATTTTCAATATTCACATTTCGAACTTCATTCTGTCATTTGTGTCATCTTCAACTATTTTTTGATCGGTACAATTTTACCTCGGCTAGCAGCTACAGCTGACCCTCCTATATATATTATTGCGGCATCGTTCATAAGGGACGTGAACGATTGCCTCAAACGCCCATGACATGATTCTGGCACTCCCCATGTTTTAGTTTATCATCGGCTTTTTCACGACTTTTTAAATTTTTTAAGGTTTTTTATTTACTTTAGCCTATTTAAAATCGTTAATCTAATTAAACCAGTGATTTATTTTTATACTAACGTAAAAATAAAGACTTGTGTTACCATAAACGTCTCTACTCCACTTGGGTGAAAAAATGAAAATACAAAAACCGTAAAAAAACAACAGCCGTGGTCATCAACGTAAATTCTTAGTCCATCCAGTTTAGGTCCTAAACAGAATCGCGTTAAGAGCTTGTGGTAGGCCTCCTGTTAAATCTTTTAAAATTGAAATATTCTTTTTCAGGCATGATCTCTTATATCAGTGGTCCTTTTTATGAAAAACCACCTAAGGATTTTAATGCTGACCACCCTTATATCTACTTTTTAGCGTCTGATAAGATACCTGTATTTAGCGGGGTTTTTGTTGGGCCAAAGTAGATTTATCGGAAACCCTATTTGGTAATAATTAATAATCATTCAAATAATAATAAACGTCAAGTTCTGAAATCGATGTTTTTACTTTTTATAATATTCCATTTGGATCCTTAAAATACTATAATGGGTCCATTTTTACCATTTCAAAAAATCTCCCGTGTTTGTTTTGGTCTGTTGCGGTAAATTTTATTAATTGAAATTTATTAATAATCATTATCTAATAATTACCTCACGATTTGGTAAATTTGAATATTTAAAAAAAATCACCTTTACCAGTTGTTATTGATAATTTACTATTCTCGCCGTCGGTAAAAGTATTAATACATTAAGACCTTCGAGTTATTTTACCAATAGTTATTTAGGTTAGAAGGAATGCCTTTAGTAGTAATTTTTTGTTAAACACCCAAAAGTCCACAGACGTAATATTACATTTATCGGTACCAAGGTTAAACTAATAATAATTACCGATAAATGCGATTGATTTCTTACTTTCACCTCGAGTTTCGTTAATTTATCAATAATGATCGTGAATTATTAATATTTTTCAATTAATCATACTTATCGTAAAACATAACAAATCTACTTGGACTATCTTCTGTTTTTATAACGTTGCCCCACTTTGTAACGTGGTTACGTTTACAAGCATTTGAAAATTCCCAAACACAACCAGCCAGAACATGTTGAAGCCACAATCATGATACCATACCATCTTTCACAGCTCTAATATGGTTATAAATGTTAAATAGAATTAATATTCAAAACTAAATGGTTATGTTACAATTGCATTCTGTTATCTAGAATATTTGAAATATTTAATATCGGTTTGCTTGTTTTGCCTCATTTCCGTTAAGTCATTTTAAAAACATACTATTATCAGATTAAACAGGGGCATAGAAGAGGTAATTTCCAATCTTTTTTCTACATTTTTCCTGGGAAAATAGTTATTCTAGCAAAAGTTGACAAAATATTAGAAAAAAAACCCCAAGGCATGTTTAATATACCGTTTAGTTTCCAAAGAGAATTTAATTGAATTGCAATCTTGCCTCAGTTTGGTACTATCGCTGTCAGATGGCATGGCCTAAATTGAATTGCCCGTTCTTCTCCATAGAGATCTACTCCTTGGAATGAGCATCTACGGTACTTTCACAGTTTTTATGTCTTGTGACTGGGACTGTAGCACCATAATTTTGTAATGTCTAATTATATTTTATTTGTCTTTGACAATTCAAAAGTGCCTGTAACTGGCCTACTTGAAATAAATGCTTTGGTTTTGATTTTTGATTTTGAATCGTTATACTAACGTCATGGTACGAATTAGAAGTACTGTTCAGTTTAGGTCCTAAACTGAATCGAGTTAAGAGCTTGTGGTAGGCCTCCTGTTAAATCTTTTAATAGTGAAATTTTCTTTTTCAGCCATGTTCTATGCTGTCAGTGCTACTAGTAATGGAATCCCATCTAAATATTTTAATGCTCACCACCCTTATATCTACTTTTTAACGTCTGATAAGATACCTGTATTTAGCGGGGTTTTTGTTGGGCCAAAGTAGATTGGTCGGAAACCCTGTTTGGTAATAATAAATAATAATCAATTAAATAATAATAAATATCAAGTTCTGAAATCGATGTTTATCCTTTTTATAATATTCCATTTGGATCCTTAAAATAGTATAATGGGTCCATTTTTTACCATTTCATAATTTCTATGGAACACACAAATCTCCTGTATTTGTTTGATTTTCGGTCTGTTGAAAAATTATTAAATTTTGTGAATTGAAGTTTATTAATAATCATTATCTAATAATTACCTCATGATTTGGTAAATTTGAATATAAAATGGAAATTAATGACCAGTTGTTTAACGGCGAGAATAGTAATTATAATTTACTATTCTCGCCGTTATCCAAACTAATATTATAAATGCGAAAGTAACTCTGTCTGTCTGTCTTTTCTTCACGCCTAAACTACTGAACCGATTTGCGTGAAATTTGGTACAGACATAGTCTGGAACTTGAGAAAGGAGATAGGATAGTTTTTATTACAGTCATTTCATTTTTGAAGAGATCCCGCGAGATCGGGATCTATGTGGGTAAAACCAAAAATCTGCCGGAAGTCACTATTCCACGCGAACGAAGTCGCGGGCAAAAGCTAGTTATAAGTATAAATATTAAAAGTATAATTAAGACTACCTACTTCTGGGTGGTTTAAAAAAAATACCCACGAAGAGGATGGCGGGGTCTTTCAGACCCCGCCATCCTCTTCTAACCTAATTTATCCGAGTCGGGGTGCCAGCAAGTCCCGAGCTGTATTTCCAGTCTATTAGTCGCCAAGTCATTATTTATAGCTCCTCGCCTAATATTTTATTTGACTGGTATAGTTTATTTGCTACCTAAACGCAGCTGCTAGTTTTTAGTTTTTATAACACCTTTAATTTTGAACCTTACATAATATAATAAGTAGTCGCGAAAATATTTAATCGCTGGCAAGTTATTTTATTTGTTGCAAACATTTAGTCGACTTTTAAGTTATTAGTCATTCGGAAAATAATAATCTTTTTTCAATTAATCACACTTATTATAACATGTCTACGGGGTCTATCTTCACTTAATAATTTGGTAAAATTATTGGAAATAACCTCCCCTGTTTCATTTGATTCACACTTCCCGGGCCTTTCCTTACCGATTTTGATAATGGGACCCTTTTATATTGGGTTGACAAATCATCAAAATATGAGTCTTCCGACATAAATCTTACTGGCTAATACCAACCCTGTTCCTTCAATTAATCTTTGCGTTCCAGGGTCGCATTAACCTGTTAAGACATTCTATGGGAGTCATTTGGCTAAGATAGTCGGAAATTGCTTCGCTATTCCAAGACGCCCAAGGCGTCTCTGTGGCCGCATGGGCGTGAGGAGAACGTTTGCCCCTCTATCATGTGGTCTGCCTCCTCCTTCGCTCGAAGGAGGATGTACTTCAGGCGTTAGTTGAGGACTCCGTGACGTCCTTCCAGCCGCTCCTTAAAAAGGAAACTTACATCTGCGATTATAGTGTGCCCAGCATTTTAGTAATCCAAAATATGTCAGTCAGACAGTCACTCTTTCAAGGGTCATTAGATTAGCAGTTTCGCTCTAGCATTGTGAATTGCTAAACCGAATCATGTTCGAAACACCCCGTAAGAATTTAATAATAGATTGGCAAAATTGTGGGTATTGTATGAAACAGCTTGCATACAACATAGTATCTTGAAACCCAATACTTGAATGATAATATTCAGTGGAACTTTTGTAGAAATATAAACTGTAATACCGAGGGTGCTTTACAAAAACACACATAAATAAACTGATCTTATTTTACTTTGTTTTCTAGTAAAATATGTCAGACGTCAAAATTATTACATTTTAGACAATCATTACTTCGAAAATCAAATACACATTTCTTTTACACTGCTATGTCATTCTACAAGTAAAATCGTTAAACCAAACTTGTAAAATGTTATTTCTTTTTCAGCCATATTTTTGGGCAGGAATCCCGCAGTACCCCCACCCCCTATAGACTTTAATGCAGACCACCCTTACCTATACTTCATCACATCTAATAAGATACCTATATTTAGCGGGACATTTGTTGAGGCTAAGTAGAATCGGATACCCTGCTTGATACAAATCGTAAATACCAAGCAAACAATTAAATAACTGTAATTTTCATTTACACGGAAAACTCATGTTCCGAGATCGATGTTCGATATCTTTATATTATTTTATTTTGGGTACTCAAAATACTATAGCGGCCACTACCAGCTAACATGTTTTTGATTTTAATAATATTAATACGTGTACTAGGATTATCTTCAGTTTGTGTGTAATAGGATTATCTTCACTTTTTCATAACGCTTCCCCACTATGGTTAGTGGACCATGCGTTTAAAAAAAGAACAAAACACTCTTAAACAGAGACATAGAACAATCGCATAAGTACTGCGTCAATGATACTAAATTGATCTATGCTATACTATACGATACCAAATTTTATTCTAATTTTTGGCAAATAAAGCTTCTTAATCAGAGTGCTGTTTTAGCTTGCGTGTTTCATTAACCAAATTGCTATGTACATTTTTATATATCTGATATATATATTCTTAGTGCAAAACTAACAAATATTGTTTTATTTTTTCAGATACGTCACAGGAATTCTTCAATGTATTATTTCAAAATAAAATTTTGGTGGATGAAATATGTATTTTTTATTTTAAACCCAATGCAATGGCTCAAAATCTCTAAACCTTGAAAAGTTACTATTAGTGAAGTCTTTCACAATAAAGTCTACTTTATTCTTAAAACAATTAGGCTTACTCTTATTATAAAATCGACGTAATTAACAAGAATGAAAAATTCAATGACAATGATATTGAATTTTATAGATTTCAGACCATTTGACGGAAGCTGTTTACTCATTTAACTGGCCAGTTATCCGAAAAGAGTTTTCCCCCACGGAGAAAATACTGCATTGACAGTTACGGCCTTCTTGTAAAGCGTTCTTCTCGTGAGTGACGTCCAGCAGTTCCATAGAAGTAAATTAAAATCCTTGATGGGAACCAGTTCCATACGAGTAAATAAAAATCCTTGATGGGAACCAGTTCCATACAAGGAAAAGAAAAGCCTCGTATGGAACCAGTTCCAAAACTCTGGTTCCCTACGCGGCCGAAGCGGTCTCATTGCCTCCATTTAGTCATTAACAATACTAAGAACACTTCTTCAGTTCTTCTGCAAAATATATCACTAAGCAATTTGAATACTACTTGAAAAAAAAGTATTTAGGACATCTTACTGTCGTCTCTCAAAGCAACAAACCTAACCCTCTAAAGTTGTAGGGGGACTGTCTCATCAGGTAACCGTGACCCTGGAACGTAAAGGGCTAGTGAATTATCACTGTGGATTTTAGTCGGTACAAGTCTGACAGTCCCTCCCTATAACCCTATAAAGTTGTAGCTACCCAATGTTTGTAACCAGCAATAACAAACAATAGTATATTATGACGGTTACCAAGGACAGACTATTGAGGGACTAGATTCCAATTAACAGGTATTATTGGAACTCCTTCGGGGATGAGAATATCGACAGGACGGGATCAAATGAAATTACGAGTTAGATCTCACTTATCCAGGCGAAATCCCAGATAATCTTCTGAAGAAAATGTTGTTATGGCCTCTAATTCTGGTTAAAATTAAACATTTGTTTCACCTCTTACATAACCGTTTGAGAGATTAATTCTCATTCAATTTGTTCGTTTCCAATTTAAATTGTGAATTTAGATCATTCTTAGATGAAGGAATCTAATCAGATCACAATGTCCTTCCGAATTAGACCCAGACACTAAAGGACCAATTTAGAATTAAACATCCACAGTTAAAATAAAAAAAGAGAAAAAATACCTAATAGTTAAATTTTTATAATGTCATCAACGAATACGACATTTATTTGTCATGGTCAGGCATAGAATCGTCTAGTTGAAAAAAGATCAAATAGTAGTGATTACTGCCAGCAGAAAGTCATACGCAATCACAATACCAATGAAATAATTTTCTACAAAATTATATGAATTCATTAAGGGTGTCATCAGCAAGTAAAACAAGCAAGCAATACATCACTTGAGCACTGACCGTGGTTCCCCTAGAGACTTCTATATTGATGATTTAATTAAGCAGTTGCCCTCCAACTTGTGTATTGGGATGCTCGTTCACGACCGACCGAGAATCCTGTCCGTTACATCGGAATTTGTAATTAAGAAACAACGTCAAGACGTTGTTCCATGGAACAAAATCTGTTTACGAAGTCAGCCAAAGTATTTTATCTTGTTCACCACGGTTTAGCGTAAACATCCACACAGGATATGTGGTAAAGTAAAATAGTTCGCGTTGTTAGTCGTCCGCTGTTGAATGATTTCTTATTGAATGAACTTTGCTTGAACGCCTCAGTAACAGCGTTCGCAAGGATAAATACAAAATTGATGTTCAGGAAGTTTGGTTCTAGATTATGTGTTTGAAGAATTTACTTACTTTTATCGTATGTGATAATAGTCGCGGGACAGTACGAATTACTGTGACCCCGGAACGTAAAGGGCTATTGAAGGACACCGTGGATTTTAGTCAGTACGAGTCTTACAGTCCCTCCCGCTCTGCCCTGGGTGGGAGGACTCATTTGATGATTTTAGCACGATAAAAAAAAATGTGATAATGATTTTAACAATAATGACCAAAACTACATTAAAGTTTTGGATGGATCTCCAAAACGGGCGTATTCGTGTGATCGCTCTGGTGCTTTTCAGATATTGATTTTTAATAGTAATTATGTATCTCATTAAAAATAATGATATTCAAATAGTATATTTTTACTATTGGCCTTCAATTTACACAAACAGTTATGAAAATATTTAAGTTCAAATAATTTCGCGACCAGAGCAATCATAATTGGTGCCAGAGCGATCATAAATGGTGAAATCAGTGAAACAAGAAAATTAATATTGATAAAATATTATTTATTTAGCCGTTTTCAGTCATATTCAGTGTACGAATAACAAGATTGATGTAAGAGAAATGTATTATTTTAGAAAAATATCGTTATAATTTCAAACTATTACATTATAATTTTAAAATAACAAATTAACATACTTATAAAAAACAACTTTTGGCTTAGTTTCATTTATTTGGACTATATTATCCGAACTTTCCCTACTTTTCTTCCTACGAACCTTTTGCTGGCTTGGAGTCAAATCACTCATTGGTAGTACTGTGCCCCGAGCTTTTTTCCTTTGGTGATTTTCTCTTGACTTTGCAAAACATTGTCCGTATAGATCTGGATTATTTGTCATGTAAAGATCATTTCGCTGTGTCGGAAGACAAAAATGGGGAAAGCGGAAATTGGTCATATAATAATTATTGGTGGAGATTATATTTCATTTTACTTAGGTACACCTCTGTCCAACCCTTCGGGGATTACAGGTGTGATGTTTTGTTATGTTTAATTGCTTGAAGTCGTTGGTTCTAGCAATACTTATCATTATTTTGTGTTTCTCAGCACTTCGCTCACAGCAAAATCAACAGATTCAGATACCTCTCTGTTGTCGAACTCCATAGAATAACTCTGTATTTTTTACCATACCTGCGAGTAAACATTGGCTGAATGTTTTGTTTTCTTAAGAGTAAGTTTTAATATAAACCAGTTTTCTGTTGTGAGGAATTGAAAACTTTGAACTGAATGCACATTTTAGGCTGAGAGCTTTAGTCCTGCTTGTAATTTTCAAAGTATCAGCTGACGATATTTCCACCGAGATACAGCCAGCTGACGTTTGTTTTTATCCATAACTTCATGTAAACTATCATCAGGTGAAATTTGAGTCGAGAGGAAATTACTGAAAATAAAATAAAATAAAAAAAATCATTTTTGGGTAACCAGCTGACGTGTTTTCAACCATGGTACAGTCAACTGATTGGTTTTATTCTTCGTGATATAAGATAATCTTCAATATAAACCAGGTTTCAGTTGGGAGGAAATGACAATATATTTTTTTCTACGTGTTTGAACGGCTATTGCTGCTTATCCCACCAACGGAACCACAGCTGACTTCCACGAATCTTTATGATACAACTCCCTCATGTAGCTTACTATTATGACTTGAGAAGAAATCACTGACGAAATTTAGCTCCCCCTTTTCCCGCTCTATGAAATGTTTTTCTTCGAGGCATGGTTTCCATCTGCAACAATAGTTGATATTAAATTTTAGAAAAGAAAAGCTTATAGTTGCGGTTAGCTAAATGCCAATATAATAATACTTATCATCATAGTAAAATACGTCAAAATCTGTTTATGGGTTTAGGTTATCCAAAGAAACCCAGAAAAGGATATAAATTAAAGGTTATATGCATAGTTCTTCGTTTGTCATTGTTACAGTCTGGACTTAAAACAGATTTTTAACGTACAATTAATGCAAAATATCATTGCTCTGGTCTTTTTGGACAGAGCAATCACAGCCACAGCGATCAGAAAAAGTCACTAAATCATAAATTTAGCCGATTTTAAAAGTAGTAGAAAGTTGTGATTACGTCTCATAAAAAACACTATAATGATCTCTTTATTCACATAGCAAACACATTTACAAGCTTACTATTTAATTTAAATAACGAGCCATAGTAATCATAAAATTCGAGAACCAAATCCAGAGCAATCATAAACTTACCTTCGTAAACTTACCTTCGCGGGTACGTGGCAGACAGGTATCCTTCTCGGCGGTTAGACCACTGCTGGCGCTGCCCACCG
This sequence comes from Agrotis puta, assembly GCA_943136025.2. Taxonomy (NCBI): domain Eukaryota; kingdom Metazoa; phylum Arthropoda; class Insecta; order Lepidoptera; family Noctuidae; genus Agrotis; species Agrotis puta. The sequence continues at coordinate 7,890,673 of OW964168.2, forward strand.
GGAGAGGAATAGAGTGTCTATAACGCGTAACTAGGGATGAGGGCGATGTTTTACCTCAGCGCAGAGCGATGAGATAAAATGCCCGGTCACGATTTTAAATTCAAATTGAGGCAAAAGTATTGTTAATATAACTAAAAATATTTTATTACTATGAAGATTAACTATTTGTTATGTAATCTAAATAAGTTGTTTCATATGAACCATCTCATTAAAAATTTAAAAAATATTTTTTTCATTCAATCGGGAGTCGGGTCAACCCAGAGCGATCAGGATTTTAGGGTTTAAGATTTTTTTTTAAATATTTAAAATAAACATATTCATAATATTAGCCTTGTACCACGTAGATTAGACACCGAACTGTATATAAAAAAATATTATGAAAACGGTTTCCGATTTTAAAATGGGTTTATCCAGCCCGACACGAAAAAAAATGCCTCTGGAGATTGTGCCTTAATGATCATTTTCCCTAACAATTAATGGTCATCTAAGCAATGCATGATCGTGGTGACTATCGGGAATCCTGCAGCATGTTGTGTGAGCAGTTTAAACCATTGTCACTGTGGTATACATGGCATGTCGTCATCTATGGAGTATAGAAATAAGTAAAAATTCAGTATGTCCTAGTCTTTTGTCTAGTTGATGTGCGTATTTGTGTGTGTATTTGATTTCGCTGTTGGATCTAAAACAGAATATTCATTCTCCGCCATTTCGTCGAGCTTATGCTAGGCAGCTTTGGACAGGCCTGTTGGTCTAGTGGTTAGCGACCCTGACTGCTATACCGGAGGTCGTGGGTTCGATTCCCACCCAGGACAAATGTTTGTGTGATGAGCACTATTATTTGTTCTGTGTCTGGGTGTAATTTATCTATAATATGTATGTATTTAGAAATATATAAGTATGTTTATCAGTCGTCTAGTACCCATAACACAAGCTCTGCTTAGCTTGGGACTAGATGCCGTTGTGTGATAGTTGTGGAATATTTATTTTATTTAGCCTCCTATTAGGTGGACCGACGGCAGTGAGAGTTGCAGGCAACCGATGTAAGTGGCGAATTGTCGTTCGGCGTCGTAGTCTAAGGGAGGGGTCTATGTTCAATATAACAAATATTTATTCCATAAATCAGCACAAAAGCTGATCTAGAAGAGTTGATCATCATCTTAATTTATCGTCTTAAAACTATCTGAAATCATACTTTCAACAGGTAAAGAGAAACGAGTCGATAAGTAAGACCAGTAAATTAGCTTCGGATAACATCGAAGTTCGTCGTAAATTTAGCTCAACTCCGTGGATTGTAAAGACCGCTGGCTCTCCGGCAAATTGATCTTATCGGGAGGCTACCCGATGTTCATAGTTAGTGGTCCATAGTTCATTGTGAAATTCGCAAGCGGTTCTAAACTCTAACGGTCAACTAATTTACCAGCCGACCAATCTTTACCTTAATAGTTGTAGCTCCAAAGTTCTTCTCTGCAACGCGACCGCTAGGTAAACTTGACTAACTCTCACAATTTGTATAGAAATAATTAGCTACTACGATTCCCTGAACGAGATCTTCAAAAGTTTTGCTCTTTTTTTTTCTTTATTTCTGTTTAATTGGAAAAAGATTTTCGTAAAGATTTGGTACAAAACAGTTCTAGTGCAGATAAATCCAAACTAATATTATAGATGCGAAAGTAACTCTGTCTGTCTGTCTTTCTGTCTGTCTATCTTTTCTTCACGCCTAAACTACTGAACCGATTATCGACACGCAAAGAAGAAGAAGAACTGAACCGATTTGTGTGAAATTTGGTACAGACATAGTTTGGAACTTGGGAAAGGACATAGGATAGGATATTTTTATTACAAAAAAAAAAGCAAGTCACTATTCCACGCGAACGAAGTTGCGGGCAAAAGCTAGTAAATAAAATGAAAACAGATCAAATGTTTTATTTATTCTGTAACTCCTTACAAAACCACATGTTATTTATTAACATCACGTTAGTTATTTTTATTCACACCAAAAAGCATGATCTAAGTCTCTGTATTATTAGAACCACTTTATTAGCTTTCTGGCATCACAAGTTCGGCATAGTTAGAGCAGAAATACTGGTTGGACTACTAACGCATCAAAGACTATGAAATTCTGTATGACCGTAAGCATGTTACAGGGATGTAAGAAATAAATTAATCAAGGAACTGTAGCACTGGCATGACCCTTCACATTTTTGTGACGTAAATTAAACTGGAACTTTAACAACTAATTTTACTTTGACGGAAAAAAATAGTTCCTCCTTTGTACACTAGAGGCGCTTTTTTAATTTTCCATAAAATAAACGCATGTAAAAACTTCAAGTATGCTGCAAATAAATTACAGAAATCTAGTGATAAGGTCAGAGGAGTGTTTATTTATAGATTGAAATGTATATATAAGACTGGCTGTTGCCAACGGTTTCACCCGCTACAACTCTGGAATCATCCCGCTGGGATACAAACACATTTGGGATAAAAACTATCCTTAGTGTTAATCGAGGTTATAAACTATCTGTGTACAAAATTGTATCCAAATCCGTTCAGTGGTTTTTGCGTGAAAGAGTAACAAACATCCATCCATCCAAACAAACTTTCACGTTTATAATATCAGTAGGATAGAAAGTTGGATTAGAAGGATAATAATAATCAGTTGAGAAACAGTAACGTATGTTGATACAGTCAACGCACGTCACAGGTAATACTTACAGAAAACCACCATTACTGTAGAGATATAAAAGTATTGTTATTGTCCCCAATGATGTATGGTTATGTTAATAACGTTTTTTTTTTATCGTGGTAAAATCATCAAATGAGTCCTCCCACCTAGGGCAGGGCATGAGGGACTGTCAGACGTGACTGACTAAAATCCACGGTGCCCTTCAATAGCCCTTTACGTACCGGGGTCACAGTAATTTGTGAGTCCCGCAACCCCGGCAGGGATGTTAATAACGTGCCATAAATAAGTCGTCATGTGCCAATAAAATATGTTTATAGGCAAACTAGGAGAAAATGAAAAACTGCTGGACAGATTTATTTATCGAAAAAACTTTTTAAGAAAACAAAAAAATACGTGTGGCACTCGGAGACTGCCGCGGTAAAGCTATTGCAAGGCATTTTTTATCAACTTATGCAATAATATTTATTTTTTTTAAAGGAAAAAATTATCGCCTACCGAAAACTTCTTTAACTTCTTCTTTCTTCTTCTTTGTGCACTTTTTTTGGAATGGGTATAAAATGTTAAACCCGCGTCAGGACACGTGACCTGATTGAAAATTCGTAAGACGGCGCAGGGCGCTTGCGCGAATGTTCGTGTGTGTTTATTACTATTCAAGTTTTCACTTCTGCCGGCACTCCCAGAGTGCAAACCGTCGTTTTTTTTTTTATTTTGTTGTTGTTATAATAAGTACTTAAAAAAAATAAGTTAAAAATAACTAAAACCCGACTACAAAAAAATCGCGCACTGAAAAGTATAAAACAAGAACAAGCCGTGGTCGTATGCCATCTGCGGTTGTTTCACTCAATCTTGATTGGCTAGGTGGCATACGACCACGGCTTGTTCTTGTTTTATACTTTTCAGTGCGCGATTTTTTCGTAGTCGGGTTTTAGTTATTTTTAACTTATTTTTATTTACACTATTTTGGGGTTACGTTATTTGAAGTAAGTAATTTATGTTATATGTATAGTTTCTGAGTTGTGAATTTAAGATTTATCATTTGATACCCATGTTGACACTGTTAGAAACAGAAAATTAGCTAGTAAAAGCTATATAATGTATATATATTTCAAATGTGCTTATCAAGCCCTTTAATTTGACACCCATGTCGATACTGTGCGAAAATATTTTTTTTTTCGGTAACGACTTTTCATCCCCTAGAGGGCGCCATATTGGATTTACCCTATAACCAGCGGACGACTGAGACGTTTCTAACAAGACCTCATTTGTCATGTAATGATAAGTAGTTTAGAAGTTATGAGGGAACAAACAAACATACATACCGGTCAAAATCATAACCCTCCTTTTGGCTTTGCCGTAGTCGGGTAAAAAAAACAATTTTATTTATATTGTAGCAAATATTATGTTCACATTAAAAATAACACCTCAATTCACTTTTGTAAAATAAGTATGTACCCAATTAATGTTTGCATGCCAATATGGCAGAATGTTTAATTCTGTAAACCATTCATCCATCTTATTGTAAAAACCTACATTCTGTGCAAATAAATAAATATTCTATTCTATTCAACAAACGAAGCGGTTTTAATATTAACAAACAAAACGGCACGTTAAAATTGTTGTGCCATATTTGCCACTTCCATAGTCCTTGTCTCATAAAATTACTTAGAACACGGCCAACTTTGCTCCGACTTTAACTTAGTACTGGAACACGTAACTTGACTAACTATACGTATAACTGGGCCACATTGTGCTTAATATGTGTAGTTTATGTATAATATACATACAACATGAGCTACATCCACCATTTATTGGCTTTACAATGATTGTAGAAGAACAGCGGTGATGGAAGCCCAATGATATCGGCCCCAACTTTACGAGTAAGGTGTAAGTAAGTGTATATATATATTATAGGTCGTGGGTTCGAATCCAGGCAGTTATATTACTTTTTTTTTTGTGGTAAAATCATTAAATGAGTCCTCCCACCCAGGGCAGGGCGGGAGGGACTGTCAGACTTGTACTGACTACAATCCACGGTGTCCTTCATTAGCCCTTTACGTACCGGGGTCACGGTGATTCGTAAGTCCCGCGACCCCAGCAGGCTTTGGCCCTCTACAGTAATATTACTTTGTGTAATTTCGTCACCAATCAAGTTATATATTTATAAGCTACTAGTGACCCGCCCCGGCTCCGCACGGGTGCAATCTCTACTGTATTAATATGTTGTATACGTATAAACCTTCCTCTTGAATCACTCTATCTACCTATTAAAAAAACCGCATCAAAATCCGTTGGGTAGTTGATCTAAGCACACCTTTTTTTTTAGCGTGGTAAAATCATCAAATGAATCCTCCCACCCAAGGCAGAGCGTGAGGGACTGTCAGACTCGTACTGATTAAAATCCACGGTGTCCTTCAATAGCCCTTTATGTACCGGCGTCATGGTAATTCGTAAGTCCCGCGACCATCTACGCATATACAACATTATTTTTAGTATATGCGAAACCTGAATATAGTTTGTTCAGAATCAGTAACCGAATCGATTCCAGTAATTTTTACACCATTTTATTTTTTGTTCCAAAAATATTTTAATTAAATTTTATCACCAGTTTATTACAATACAATCACTGTACGGTTATGTACCTATTGCCAAACTATTATCAATGATATTTTTGAACAGGCAACCAGGTAACATAACAAGCTTATAACTTTATGATTTTTCATGATACTGTTTTGAAATTTTGTACATAGATTCTTTACACAAAAATACTAGACAGGTGTATCGGGTTTCGCATAAACAAAAAATAAGGTTGTATATGGACAGACAAACAGCGATAAGCGACTTTGTTTTATACTACTCGTATGTAGTGGTAACGCCTACATCGCGTTTTTCGTAAAGATTTCTTAGAATTTTTTCACGGCTAGCCCTACTTTAGCTGCATCATTCCACAAATAACATACATAAAAAAGTAAAGCAGGAAGTAATGTCTACTGTATCGTGGAATAATGCTCAGTTAAAAATGTTTTACACACCTGTTCGCTTTTAATTTCTGAAATGTTCTCTGCAAGTTACTCGTAAAGAAACTTTACTCATAAGTTTCTCTCCTACATCATTAACTGCTACAAAATTATCTTGCTAATATAACTTGACGCTCACTCGTTCATACTTTTAAAGTTTAACATGATGTTGTATGCCTCGTTGGTCCTGTGGTGGAGTCGACTACTTTTTTTTATCGTTGTAAAATCATCAAATGAGTCCTCCCACTCAGGGCAGATCGGAAGGGACTGTCAGACTCGTACTGATTAAAATCTACGGTGTCCTTCAATAGCCCTTTACGTTCGATGACTTATAAATACTACCCGGACGGAGCAAATATTTGTATGAACTACTAGTAACTAGTAGTTGTTTCGGGTCTGGGCGTTTGTGTATGTGAATGTATATGTTTGTAAACGCACCCACGATATAAGAGAAATATCTAGTGTGAGACAACGTTAAAAAAAAAGTGTCGCGGGTTCGACCCCGCACCGATGAATATATCTATCGCCTATGGGTAGTTGTTCCATGTCTAGTTGTTTTGTGTTTAAGTTTAAATGTTTGTTACATTCACTATACAAGAGAAATGTCTAAGGTGAGGCATTTTTAACAAAAATAAAATACAGATACGTCTTATTCAGGAATGGGCCCGGTCCTGCTCACAAAGAGGAATTCTGTGACCTAACAGTGAGAAAATTATAGCTGATTACAAGTAGTATAATACCCATTCTGTAATACGAGAACTATTTATGGTACTTAAGCAATAACCACATAACTCCTTAGTTCACTATCTAATTTACTCGCAGAAAAGTGAGAAAGATCTGAAGATAACTTTAAAAATATTTCATTTGCCCAACAGTCGTAGCACGTTCACGCAATCGCACCTCACGTACCATAACTATTGAAACATGGTACCGAAACGTTTTGAAAACCTACATTTTAGAAAATTACTATTACCAGCATTTTTTTCTGGATTAAAAGCTACTGTACAGTATTGACAGATCTATACCAATATTTAAGCCTTTGTCAAACAGACAGGCGTTACAAAGCGAGACGTTTTTATTTGTAATGTATGGCATTGTTTGAATCCATTCACATAGAAAAGCGAAAGCGATCCAATAGAGTGACAGAACTATCGGAATGACGTCTCGCTTCGGTATCGCTTCGTTTTCGCCTGTCTGTTTAACAAAGGCATTAAAGCTGACGAGTTTGTTTGTTTGAACGTGCTAATCTCAAGTACTGGTCGTTCAAATTGAAAATATATTTTTGTGTTGGATAGTCTATTTATCGAGGAAGGCTATATAACTCCATGCTATGGCATAAAGAAGTCGAGGGGCGAGTATAACCGCGGGGAACAGCTATAGCAGTACATTACGCACCAAAAAGATAAAGCAGTGCCTTACGTTACGGGTCATGGGCAATTTTACGTCTATGTTTCATCATCTCTTTGCAGTCATGCTAGCAAAGGAGGAGACGCGCTACGTGAGGGAGAGGACAGCGTTCTCCCTCCGTCCGAACCGCAGTGGTAGACACCCACGGCGACGATCGTCGCCAGACGATCTCCGGCCACCGTAGGCGCGGGCATGCGGGCAGCGAGTGATGGGCGACTCGCTGCCCGAACATAGACCATGCCCGGGTCGACGGCGCGTTGTGTTCCATGCGCGCCTAAAGAGTGTCAGCATAATAACGGGGTCTCCCTTTAGACGGCCAAAGCCTACCGGGGTCGCGGGACTCACGAATTACCGTGACCCCGGAACATAAAGGGCTATTGAAGGACACCGTGGATTTTAGTCAGTACGAGTCTGACAATCCCTCCCGCTCTGCCCTGGGTGGGAGGACTCATTTGATGATTTTACCACACTAAAATAAAAAAATATATATTTCACCATCTCTATACCAAATCCCAACTTTGCACGTTCTCGAACAAAACATACAACGAAACACTTAGGCCTCGGGCGATGCGACTTGCAAAGCGACTGACGTCATACGACACATCGCCCACATGTTTCTGTCAACCGAATTGTGAGATACTCCTAGCAGCTTCAAACATTTATCGCTGTCGTATATCCCTCTCAAAAAGAACAAACAAAAATAAAACACAACCCTATCAGGACCTTTTCACACCTTTTAATAAACCCACTTCAAGCAATTCTTGGCCCTCGTTTCGGGCAGATACCTCGGTGTCTCGGGGGTCCCTTACCTACTTATATCAAAGCAAGTGGCTCTATGAATAGGGGTTTTTGGCAGCTCAAAATTGCAACTGAATATTTTAAAGCGTCAGAGTATCAACAAAGTAATGGTGCTACGAAGAAGTCTTTTAAATATCGTCATATGCTATTTTAGAAATGGGGTTTTAAATGTTTGTGTACTTACTATGAATGCCAGGCGAGGTTTCAGGAGTCGCAGGTAGGAAAACGTTCCAGGAATTCTGGGTAAAATATAATCTCCTCCAGAACTTATAAACAAAATATGATGTGGAGGCTGTTGCAAGTTCATAGTATAACTTGAAGCAGCCATGTAAACTTATAATAATGTTGCCACCGCGATTCCATTATAGCACCTTGTTGATAAAAGATTTGATTTGTTGATGGCCATACATAATCACATTCAAGCCTTTGTCAAACAGACTGGCGTGGCGAATGCAAAGCGTGACGTCTTCATTTGTAATGTATGGAATTGTTTGAATCCAGTCACATAGAAAAGCGAAAGCGATCCGATAGTGTGACAGAACTATCGGACTAACGTCTCGCTTCGGTTCGGTATCGCTTCGGACTCGCGCGTCTGTTTGACAAAGGCATCAAAGTTTAAAACGGACTATACTGATACAGAAACGAATAATTCAAATGCACACAGCACAAATACTACACAAGAACAATCAAACAACAATACACCACTAACAAACAGAACAGAACTACAAGAAGCAAGCTGAATAAGTTAAAATTACGACATACGAGTAACCACATCTGATTCGACGATATCTAGCGAATCTTCACGGTTCCAAAGTCACGTAGCACTTGTATAATATCTGAAATTCAGTGGGACCATCTAAATTGGTACGGCTCGGATAATAAACGGACCGGATACATGGGAGTGAGAGGATTTATGAAACTAGACTTAGAATTAAAGTTAGCCGTCTGTGTGGCTACGTGCAGTCTGCAAGTAGAGATTATAATGAAACTAATGCTTGGTTTTATGGTGGGATGTGGCAGAGATTTGATCATTCTTGTTTGTGTGTTTGAATAGTTATTACCCGACTACGGCAAAGCCAAAAGGAGGGTTATGATTTTGACCGGTATGTATGTTTGTATGTATGTATGTATGTTTGTTTGTTCCCTCATAACTTCTAAACTACTTATCATTACATGACAAATGAGGTCTCGTTAGAAGCGTCTCAGTTGTCCGGTGGTTATAGGGTAGGTGACGTGTCACCAAATCCAATATGGCGCCCCCTAGGGGATGAAAAGTCGTTACCGAAAAAAAAAATATTTTCGCACTGTATCGACATGGGTATCAAATTAAAGGGCTTGATGAGCACATTTGAAATATATATACATTATATAGCTTTTACAAGCTAATTTTCTGGTTTAACAGTTTCCATTATGGGTATCAAATGATAAATCTTAAATTCACAACTCAGAAACTATACATATAACATAAATTACTTACTTCAAATAATATAACCCCAAAATAGTGTAAATAAAAAATAAGTTAAAAATAACTAAAACCCGACTACGAAAAAATCGCGCACTGAAAAGTATAAAACAAGAACAAGCCGTGGTCGTATGCCACCTGCGGTTGTTTCACATAGTCTTTATTGGCTAGGTGGCATACGACCACGGCTTGTTCTTGTTTTATACTTTTCAGTGCGCGATTTTTTCGTAGTCGGGTTTTAGTTATTTTTAACTTATTTTTTATTTTATACTTCTATCCGTGGATTTGCTCGCAAAGTCGATAGGAAATTATGCCACAAGAATGTGCTGTGTGTCTTTTTTTAGATGGTAAAATGATTACCAGTCCTGGATTGTATGGAAGGAACTGGACTCATGCTAATATCCAGCGTATGCGTCAACTGCCCCATTACTTTCCAGGATCACGGTAGCCATTATAGATAATGTCGCGGACCGTGGGTATTACCAAAGTGTTAGTTGAGTGTTGTGTGTGTGCCAAATCTAATTGAAACTATGTTTCTCTGTTAACATAGAAACATAAGTCCTTGAGTTTAAATTTTATTGTGCACCTATATAATATGTAGTTGAATAAACTTTCAAATTCACTTTCATTTATTTTCGCCCAAAATCATATTTTTTATGTTTTTTAATAGATTTTCATTAAAATAACCTACATTGTTATTACATTGTATTATATTCCAGTCATGAATAATAACATGAATGAAGAAAATTCAAAACATTCCTTTGCGGGAGGACTAATTTGATGATTTTACCAACTAAAAGCTGTAGCCGTCGAATTTGGGAGAGAAACCAAATTTGAAAACATAACCTTCTCTGTTTCAGTCGGGTAAACAAGTGTAATGAAGCAGCTTGGCTTATCAACACAGTTTAAAAATAAATCATTAATTTTTTTTTTTGTGAAACGAATAAAACAGTAATTAAATCATAATAAATTCCAATAGTTCCTACATAGTATGCGGGTTCGGCGGTTATTGAACAAAGCGTTGACTTCGGGACGGCATCGCCCACATGGCAAAACCAAAGGGCATACTGTGTAGGATTTTACTCTAAAACTAAACATCCTTCGTCATCGCCACTGAGGGTTGAAGCCAGTCTGTTCTGTGTAACACTTCCATGGCGGATTCCCTGCAGCCAAGCAGTCTGCGACTCCTTGTTCTCCAAATGTAGATGTAGCACCGAGATTTGTTGATCCTATTACTGGAAATACAAAGAATATCATCAGAATACATTTTGCGAAAGTATTGGTCGCGGGACTCACGAATTACCGTGACCCAGGTACGTAAAGGGCTATTGAAGGACACCGTGGATTTTAGTCAGTACGAGTCTGACAGTCCCTCCCGCTCTGCCCTGGGTGGGAGGACTCATGTGATGATTTTACCACGTAAAATTTTTAACACATAAAATTAAAATCATTATATACACAACATAAATAATTGAGTTTTAAAGTAAATAAATTACACTCTAAGGTCAGGGAAGATAAAACTACGTGGAGTGGGTTTTGCAACGATTCGTTTCTGTCACTTACTTTGTAGAATGGGATCAGCTTATTCGGTGTATTGAAAATCGAAATGTCGTTTTTTGGAACGCAAACCCATCGAGCATTTCATTTTTCAAACATGTGAAAATCGGAAAACAAACAAACCGGATACAAGACTTTCGGTAAAGTAAATTTCGTGATTCTAATAGAGATTGTAATTCTTGGATTCTAGAGTATTTGGGTGTTCTCAAAAGTACATAGGTAATACATTTTTTTGTTCATGTTAATAGTTGTTTTTAGTAAAACTAAGTTCATGAAACAAAAAGATCATATTTGTGAAACCAACTGAGTAATGCTACAGAAAATTAAATGGGTTTGACACCTAGTCTTCATTACTTATTTAATGGCAGTCACGTGTTCTGTGAACAAGCATTTAGAACAAAGAAAATACCTCAGGAAACATCATAATTATAAAGGTGTTGAAACAATAAAGTAACTTAATCGTGAACTTGTCACATACATGCATACTTAAGTAGTTGCTTTATTTGAACATTGACGTATTTTTGGGTAACAAGAAAAACGTATTTACGTATTTTTGTGTACATCCAGAAATAAACTACAGCCATACTCTTTAACAAATCTCTCTTTTTCAAATTGAGGTTTAACTAAAAACCTAGGTTTAAATCTCCTAAAACTACGGTTTACACTAACGTTATTACAAATCGGGGTTTTGCGATAAACCATGGTCTAACAGTTTATCGCAAAACCCCGATTTGTAATAAAAGGTGTCAAAGGTGTGTCAAAGTTTCTCATATCAACTTTTTCATTATGTTTTCTCGCTGTCTGACCATTGACCATGCCCGGGTCGACGGCGCGTTGTGTTCCACGCGCGCCTCAAGGAGTGTCAGCATAGTGACGGGATCTGTAGAGAGCCAAAGCCTGCCGGAGTCGCGGGACTAACGAATTACCGTGACCCCGGTACGTAAAGGGCTATTGAAGGACACCGTGGATTGTAGCTCTGCCCTGGGTGGGAAGACTCATTTGATGATTTTACAACGATAAATAAAAGGTGACTCCACAGGTGTCGCCACTCCAATCTGGGGTCTTCTTACTCATAAGTGACTCAACATTTTTGAGTGAACCGTACGCCCTATGAGTATTGAATTCATAAGTACTGAACGTTTATATCACTAACTAATCTCATAACCGTAAGTGATAAACTGATGTTCACCCATTCACTGACAGTCCTTGACAAATGTGACCTAGCCTTGAAGATCTATTTACCTATATATTATGGCTGTGATACGAACTGCTCAAGTAACCACCATCTGCCTAGCCTTTCCCAACTATATTGGGGTCGACTTCCAGTCAAACCAGATTCAGCTGGATATCAGTATTTTACATGGAGCGACTGCCTGTCGGACCTCCACAACCCAGTAACTGGGTAATACGATACCCCATGGTAAGACTGGTTGTCAGACTTTAGAGCTTCTGACTAACAGTAACGACTGTTAAACATTTACAAATGACAACCGGAACCAACGGCTTTACGTGCTTTCCGAGGATACTCGCTATGACAGATGGTCACCCATCCACAGACCAACCTCGGCAAGCGCGGCTTAACCCGGAAGATCGGCCTGTGCGGCTGTATTTATTTTGCCACAAGCTAATCTCAAGAACTGCTCAAGTAACCAAACCATCTAATCATAATTATCCTTTTCAAGTGTCACATAATTCCGTAACATATTATTTAAAGTCACTCAACACATACCTACTTCGCATTAGTCATCACAACGGTATTCTAGATAAAAAAAAGAATTTAAAATGTCTAAATTAGCATGACTACAGCTCTCAAGGCGAGTTGGTCTAACCCACACGCTTTATAAAGAACCACATAATTAGTATTTCCTTGATAACAGACCTGTTTTCCACTAAGAGGCTGCTCATTCAATATTTAGGGCGAAAAAAAAATTAGGTTACTTCAATTAATATCTTTTTGAGCTAATTGGCGCTTAATTGGAGCTCTCCTTGAATATTTAGTGCTTTAAAGAAGAGGTCGAACCTCGAAGAGCCTTTTCATTCAACCTTCCTTGAAGACTGTTAACTGCAAACAACATAAATATTTTTTTAACTTTCAGATAAAGTGTGCATTTTTAGTAGACTTATACTACTACAGACACTAAAACTATTAATTTGCATTTTCTACTAAATCTTAATCGTAATAACACCATCTTGCATCGTTAAGCGTAAAATGGTGAAACCGTGAAATAAGACAATTATTTACAAGACACACGGTAAAATAAGACAGATGTAATTTCGGCGACAGATTTAATACGGTGTTGTACACCCAACACGGTGTCGTGTGTGAATCACCTTACACCTAACGATTCCAAAATCAGGAAATTCACAATAGGGTCGTACTGGGCTGGAAAGGCCTCCACATGCCTGTGTTAGGTAACACCATTCAGAAAACAAAGCTAGTTTCAAGGATAGCTTGCTCAGGTTCAACCATTTTTCTATTTAATTTCTTTGTAATTTTATGAACGAATTAACTGATCTAGTTTACATTAGGTAGCAAGAGCCGAGTCGAAGCCTAAGTGGGCCCCCAATCCTACCTACTGCTTCCCCCGTGAGACGGGGCTCAACCGGGGCATGTCCCTTGGGGGCCCCGGTTGAGCCGGGGGCCCGGTTGAGTCGACGATATGGCCATTATATAACGCTGATTCACAATATAACTCGTACTACTCAACACGCAACTCGTATCACATCATCATCATCATAAAAGTAACACTAACTGTAATAATAAGTTGAATTGTTTAATCTACAGTTATAACAGCCACTCCTCTAACCTCTAAAGTATCCTACAAACTCATATCAATCACTGAAACTCTAAACTTTCAGTAGCGCCAACAGCAGGTAATAGTTTATTTGATTTGATACATCATTAATGTTACACACTCACTCTGTGCTCCTTCCTCCTTCCCAATTCCTCCTCTCTCTGCCAAAGTCAACATTTACCCCCAAACAAGTTCCACGCAAGTTTATCCATAAATGGGTGTATTGACTATAGGGAAATAAATTTGCAAGCAAATATTAGAGAGTGATTTGGGAGTAAAGGAATATAGCAAAAATTGAAACGCAATTTGCTTTTCTTCACAACCAATATGTTTGATCTTGAATCTTTTATGCTCACATTCATTTTTCGCTTACCCACGTAATAAGATTCATCTTTCAGATATGAATGACTATAAATAAACAGTTGACACTCCTTCCATCTTTAAAAGTGGTTCCTAAATTAAATTCCATTTTGAATAAAGTACCATAAATTTAAAAAAAAATGTCACGACTCATGACTGATATATCAGCCCATTAACATCCAAAGAATAACGTTTTGGCAGCCAAGTAAAATAAAAATGATATATATGAGTACTTACAGTGATCGTGGTTTCGTTTAACTTTTCCCTGTAAGTAATGAGATTCCCTGTAATTAATAAAAAGAAAAATCTTAAAAACTACTCAGGCAGTGATAAAAAATGCAGAAACTTAAACTAGGAATAGCTAATTTGCATTTAAATCTGTTTAAGAAAAAAACCTTGCAACAAAAAGGAAACTGTTAAGTTCTATTACAACTGGGGAAAGTTAGAATGTATTTCTCAAGTTCTAGAGCAAGGAGCAGGTAAAGTGGAGTATTGCATTATTATGATTCAATTCCGACCCACGCCTCTACAAATTGTTTTTCTAGAGTTCGTCTTTATGAAGTAAGATACGAAACATTCTTGTTAAGAAAACTTGATATAAGCAAACCGAATTAATTTTGAACGGAAGAATAACATTTGTAATTAATTACCTTCGAATTCTTCGCTAAAGAATACGATGAAACTAAATAATTTAATTTATCATTCCTCAAAAAACATTTTAACGTTATTCAATTTCATCATCATTTAAATAACGTCAACTTTTCGAATAGCCACTGCGATCCAGAACAAACAAACCATAAATAAAGCAGGTATCACACTTACTGCGCTCACGAAGCCCGCAGCCACAACAATAAGTAGAACGAGGCGGAATCTCATGTCGATTTGCATCAAACAACTCTACGGAACAGAGAAACAAACTGTCTTGTCGCACGTTTAATGTTGCCTCACTTAATAAAGGCTTCCGAGGCAGTGGCAGACGGTTTGCTAACGAGACTACCTTGGGGTGAGGTGTTTGTGATAGGCGGTAGCGTATTTTGTATTTGTTTAGGAGTTTTATTAGCTTAATACTTAGTCTATCCAGCGATTACATACGAGGCAGGCAGCACGATTTCGACGACACGTCAAAATTTTTAAAGAGACTAATCTGAGAAGAATACCGATCAAAACGCTTAAGACAGTAGTAAATCAGATAGTAGTGCCATGATTTCCTACAACTCCTACATGACTTTTGAAAATTACAGTATCACTTTGACTCAAGAAATGGAATCCTACCTAAAAAATCCTCAGAGATGATTATATAACTGTATACTACTGTATACCCAATAAATACATACATGATTTCTTTCACACAAATCAGTCCCACATTTAATAACTACGTAACACGAGTAACAATAAATACCTAAAGTTTTCCCTCTTACAATAAAACACGAACCTCCTATAACTTGGACCAACAAACTAAACCTGTTCGTGGTATGATTAGAAACACAATGGTAGTGTTCGTATTTATTGCAGCCCTGCATGAGACAATTCTGTCGCCAGTCACTTGTGGAGAAGGAAATTATATAATAAATGCTCTAATTACGAGTAATTTAAAGCGAGCGAATGTGGTTTGTTGTATTTCTTAGTAAGAGGGAAAATTCGGGAAACTGATATATTTTAGAATTTTTAGATTATAGTTTAACTTTTTTTTTTATTAATAAATGTATTTTCTGAAGAACTGTTTACTGATTTATACATATATATACAGGGTGTCCCAAAACTCAACGTCAAGCCGAAACGGGGTGACAGGATTGATCATAACCATCACGAGAAAAATGTGAAAAAAAATCTATCCCATGCAGTTTGAAAATTATGGGCATTTTAAGAAAAACCTAGAAATGTGATCAAACTGTACCATTTTTCGGTTATTGTGGTTATTCTTTTTTATTTTTGTTCATTTGAACTTTGGAAACGTAATCCTTAATAACATTTCTAGAATCCCAATAAAAAATAATGACACAATTGCCTCAAGTTTCCGAGAATTGAGACTATTTGTTAAACTACGAATTTAAAATTTTCTAGATTCGTCGACTTTGACAGGCCCTCCTATAAAAAAAATGTACTAGAGTGCCTTGGCAAGTGGCATTAAAAGTTGGCGCATTTAATCAGAATTCTAAAATGGTACAATACTTGTTAGTTCCATACAATAGAAAAGAGTAAAAAAATTAAAACCTCAAGTAACCCGAATTTTGCTATCACATTTTACTCAGTTAAAATGTTTTTAATTCGCACAAGCTGTAGGTAGGTTCTTAATTTTAATAAGACAAAATGATGAGAGAGATAGATAATGGGTATGTTTGTCATGAGTGAGCGAGACAGATAGTGACGCCACTTATACCAAAGTGAAAAAAAGTTAGTAAAATAATTAGGTTTGTTGGACTAAAAGTCAGATAGAGAAAAAACATTTTTATTACAATAAATGTTCAAATTGTTTACCATCAGCCTCAATACAAGCCCTACATCTTCTTAAAAAAGATCTACTTATAAGTCGGGCATATCTTCGAGAGTTGATCGCCTCAGCTGCTTGAGAAATGCGTTCACGCAGGTCGGCTACGTGATCAATGGGCTTTGAGTAAACTTTTTCTTTGAGAACTCCCCAATAGAAAAAATCCAGGGGATTTAAATCTGGTGAACGGGCGGGCCACAAGATAGTGCCTGAACGTCCAATCCACCTTCCCGGATATTCCTGGTCAAGGAAATCTCTTACTTGCACTGCGAAATGCGTACCCATACCCATTATCCATCTCTCTCATCATTTTGTCTTAAAATTAAGAACCTACCTAGAGCTTGTGCGAATTAAAAACATTTTAACTGAGTAAAACGTGATAGCAAAAATCGGGTTACTTGAGGTTTTAATTTTTTTTCTCTTTTCTATTGTATGGAACTAACAAGTATTGTACCATTTTAGAATTCTGATTAAATGCGCCAACTTTTAATGCCACTTGCCAAGGCACTCTAGTACATTTATTTTTATAGGAGGGCCTGTCAAAGTCGACGAATCTTGAAAATTTTAAATTCGTAGTTTAACAAATAGTCTCAATTTTCGGAAACTTGAGGCAATTGTGTCATTATTTTTTATTGGGATTCTAGAAATGTTATTAAGGATTACGTTTCCAAAGTTCAAATGAACAAAAATAAAAAAGAATAACCACAATAACCGAAAAATGGTACAGTTTGATCAAATTTCTAGGTTTTTCTTAAAATGCCCATAATTTTCAAACTGCATGGGATAGATTTTTTTTCAGATTTTTCTCGTGATGGTTATGATCAATCCTGTCACCCCGTTTCGGCTTGACGTTGAGTTTTGGGACACCCTGTATAAGTTTATATAGTCATCTAAAACGACATTTGGATGTTTGGTCTGAAGAATAGCCTAGACGTCTATGTGCTGCCTGCTGGGATCGCGGGACCAAGGGATTACCGTGACCCTAGTACGTAAAGGGCTATTGAAGGACTCCGTGGATTTTAGTCAGTACAAGTCTGACAGTCCCTCCCGCCCTGCCCTGGGTGGGAGGACTCATTTGATGATATTACCACGATAAAAAAAAGACGTCTATGTGCTATAAGCTATAAGCTGTAGAATACTACAGCTTTTTTTATTGATCTGCTTAATAACTATTACCATTATATTTACAACGTACTACAGGTACTACAATACAAACAATATATGTATATAAACTTTTGAATATTAACGTTCATTACTCGAACTACCTACGCAAATATTATTCATTAGGTATTATGTAGATAGTTTAGATCATAAGCCTCCTTTGAATCAAACGACTGATCAATCTATAGACAGTAAACAAAAGTTTTCCGATATGTATTCACGCACTAAGTAAGAACACGTGTAAGTGAAGGCGTTAACTATATGCCAGTTACTAGCGTACTCGTATATTAATAATACATGTACGTACGGTCAACAAAAGAGATAAGTAACCAGGCAGCAAATTTTAAACGGTTTTCTTGTATGCTTATCGTGGTAAAATCACCAAACGAATCCTCCCACCCAGAGAGGGACTGTCAGACATGTACTGACTGAAATCTACGGTGATCCTTCAATAGCCATTTACATTCCAGAGTCACGGGTACCAGACGATCCTGGCAGGCTTTATCCCTCTTAGGCCTCTGAGGCGCGCGTGGAACACAGCGCGCCGTCGACCCGGGCATGGTCCATGATCGGACGGCAAGTCACTCATAACTCGCCGTCCGCATGCCCTATATGCTGTATGTACAGTGGCTTTTGGTTATTAGCTACCTACAATCAAAGAGGTTGAAACACAGACACATTGAAATGTATTACTTAATATTGGAAAACCGTTTGAAACTTGCTGTCTAAATACTTATCTTTTGATGATTGTACATGTTTGTATCTGGATCAACATGTTATTATGATTGACTACAGAACGTATATCAAGGAGATTTTGCTACGTATTATATTTTTACAAATTGGTGTTTTAACATCTCAACTTCATATAAATCATGTTGGTGTTCTATTCCCAGATCCTGATCCAGATCCGTCATGGGTGCGTTTACAAACATATTAATTCATATACACAAACGCCCAGACCCGAAACAACTACTTGTAGATTATACAAATATTTGCTCCGTGCGGGAATAGAACCCGCGACACCCAGCGCAGCAGTCCAATCAATCAAATTTAACAATAGTTAGTTTATTATTTAAATAAATTCAAACAACCGGCGCTTTTTTTTTTATCGTGGTAAAATCATCAAATGAGTCCTCCCACCCAGGGCAGGGCGGGAGGGACTGTCAGACTTGTACTGACTAAAATCCACGGTGTCCTTCAATAGCCCTTTACGTACCGGGGTCACGGTAATCCCTTGGTCCCGCGACCCCGGCAGGCTTTGGCCCTCTACAGGCCCCGTCACTATGCTGACACTCTTTGAGGCGTGCGTGGAACACAACGCGCCGTCGACCCGGGCATGGTCCATGGTCGGACAGCAAGTCGCCCATTACTCGCTGCCCGCATGCCCGCGCCTACGGTGGCCGGAGATCGTCTTGCGACTTACCACTGCGGCTGGGGTGAAGGGAGGACGCTGTCCTCTCCCTCAGGCGGCCCGCCTCCTCCTTCACGAGCATGACTGCTTCGCAGAAGGAGGCGACCGCTTCCCACTCTGTCTCGCCCCGCAGCATGGCCTCGACCAATGCCGGGCGCGAGAGGTCTCCGCCTATCGCCGTCGTGAGGACACGGCGGTGCTCTGCCCAAGCGGGGCAGTCCTGCACCGTATGCTCCACCGTGTCCTCCGGACGATCCTCGCAGTGGTGACACCCAGGCGTTTCTTCCCTCCCTATCAGACACAGGAACCTCCCGAAACTTCCGTGTCCGGTGAGGACCTGCGTCATGCGGTAGGTCAGGACGCCGTGACGCCTATCCAGCCACTCCTCAAAGAGGGGTCTTACCGCCGCGATTGCGGCGTGCCCGAAACAACCGGCGCTAAGGAAAGATTACTTCGTTCCCGAAAGGGGTCTGAAAACAAGAGATATTTTTAAATATCCTAATTTTTTCGTACGTCGTGAGTTTTACTTTTTATTTTATCGCAATAACAAATAATTCTACAACCAAAAAGCTGGACTTTACCTATATATTTTTACCTAAATGGTTATTTAAAAAAGCACTTATTGTTTATAAAAATATAAGTTGTAGAACTAGTTTCTATAAGGAATACTTTGTAAAAATGCAGATTTTATAATATTACCTTGAACTTTGCATATAAATTTTGAGACACACGGAAATAAATAACTTTAATTTATCACATAATATGGCAATAAGTCTAAATAAAAATAATTATTAACTTTACAATGAGGAAGATTCTACATGACGCAAAACTTTATAGGAGTATGGAAAGGCACAGTCAAAGTTTACATGGGGCAGAAGTGCAGGAAGCTATTTTTTAACCGACTTCAAAAAAGAAGGTTCTCAGTTCGTGTATGTATCAGGAAAGTTTTCCTAACATTCTGGAGAAGCTTTTGGTATACAAAAACAATGGATATCTTGTGACGTCGTCCGCATGGATCCATTAAGCTTTTGTCAAACAGACAGGCGTGGCGAATGCAAAGCGTGACGTTTTTATTTCTAATGTACCTACACAGAGTCCTGGGCCGACTTCTTTTGAATATCTGAACTCAAAAGGGGTGAAAAATGTTTTAGATAACCAGACAGTATGTAGCTATTTTTTTTTAGTCTTTTGAAACAATAGGCAGAAAAAAAAACATGAAAATCAGTGGAAACTAAAACAGTTAATAAATGATTATTTCATCTTATCTAGTTCACAGTCGGTTAAAAACAGGTAAAACTGATTCAAAAAAGAAATTGACCAATTTCTACATAAATCAATGATTGACTTTATGAATGATTTGGATTTTATTGTGATATAACATCCTATATTTTATGTGTAAACTGTTCACGAAGAGTATTCAGACCTACCGTATATCTATTTAGAAAATAAACTATTTGAAACTAGCAAAATGAAACCAGAACATATTTCCAGATTGCATTTCAAACATTTCATTGTGGTTTTATTCTCTGGTTTCAATATTATGCGCTCCCGATTTACAATTCGTTCAGTGAACTATGAAAACTAATATACAAAGCTTATGTAACAAATGTTTTGTATACAACTCTATATAATCTCTCTCAATTGCAATCCGTAAGTATGTATTTGCGCATGTTTGACCAAAACGCCGCGCGAATGTTGTTTGGGCAGTTATCAGCTTGTTATTTAAAAGAAATGTACATGAAATTTCTTCATTATCTTGATTCCAAAGTGGTAGATTATGTTTTTTTTTCCCTAAAAGAGTATTTCCAATCAGAAATATTGATCGAAAATATGCATCTCCTCATTTTTAATTTTAATTTTGCTACTGACACTAATGGCTAGACAATTTATTAATAAGTAAATAAATAAATAAATATTCCACAACTATCACACAACGCCATCTAGTCCCAAGCTAAGCAAAGCTTGTGTTATGGGTACTAGACAACTGATAAACATACTTATATATTTCTAAATACATACATATTATAGATGAATGACACCCAGACACAGAACAAATGATCGTGCTCATCACACAAACATATAATGGACATATTGTAATAAATTTTTTTTAACAGCTATGTTTAATTTTATAATGATACTATTCTAAATTCCAGGCGCATTTCTCCCTGTCATTCACGCTTTCGGGATTTTATTTGACGCGTGGTCTCAAGGTTATTTGCGCAGGGTAGCGCCTTAGCAGCTACAAAATTAATCAAACACACAGTTGGCACAGTGGCTAACTGGTTACTCCGTAACAAGCCACAGGTTCAATACTCAGATAGTACAAATATTTGTATAGTAAATAAAGGAAATTTCAATTACCAACCTTTTGATACATGATATTAAAATATTGTGATATTCACAAGTATATTCGATTCACAAAATCGCCAATTAATGCAGTCACTTGAATTGGTTTCGTTCTAAATTATATTCTTAAATTAAGTCTATCCCTGATATTCCCTAAATGCGAAGTCGGAAACTACAAAATGCATTCTCCTTCGATAACACAGTCCTTCCACCTTGTCCACGTTCACACATCTTCTTCATCTTAGAAATTCCTGATGTATGAACCCTAGGAACAGTTCCCAACCTTCTAAAGTTCTGGAACACAGGACGTAAATCAGTATATTAAAATCCATGAGTTCAATTATATTTATATAATTTATGATACTATTTTGGATGTAACATGTCTGACAATTCAATAAATAATAATAAAAAATTAGGAAGTATACAGAACTACAAGAGGAAATTACTCGAGTTTGGAAAATGAATAGAGTCACAATAGTCCCAATTGTTATATCAACAACAGGTGTTATTCCGAATCAAATATTCAACAGTTTTATCTAAATACACATATCTTACATTACAAAAAGCCGCCATACTAAACACTTGTCGAATAGTCAGAAAATTCTTACAACTAGACTTGAACAGCAATTCCACAGGAGAACAAATTGATTTACACCCACAAACAGAAAACTAGGATCTCGCCTTGGTTGACACCCGTGAGATTCTATAAATACCAGGTAACAATAACCTAAGAAAAATGAAAGTTTTAAACCATAATAATAATAATATACGAGTAATAACATAATCGACAAATTCGAATTATGACCCATCATAAGCTTATTTTCTCTTAGAAATTCGCGTAAACATACATATCGAACTTGTTCTTTGCTGTTTTGACGATTTCGAACGATTTATTGTCAAAGCGGGTCTTGATTTAACTTCTCGATTGTACTGATCTTCAATCAGTAAATTGAACACCTACAGAATCAATAGATTAAAAAGCTACACAATCAGTAGATTGAAAACCTACACAATCAGTATATTGAAGTCCCGACATACGGTAGCGTGCTTTAATACAACATCACGTACCAAAAACCTCGTGAAAACTGTCAGCCAAACACAATATTAAAAGCCCTGAAAACTAAAAGTTACCTCATAACAGAACACGAGTTAAGGCCGGTGTAAAGACATCATTTACCGAGATAAAATAAGGATCATACTCCCGAACCGTCGTCAAACAATTTGTAAGGTCGTATAAACTTATCCAATCTAGTCTGACTGAGTGGTCCAGCGCAATATATATGTGGTGCGGCACTTGAAATATATTGACTGCCTTCAGTGCCTACTTCATTAGTTGTATGGTAAATACGAAAACAGTTCACGAATGAATAAGTAGTTTAGATTTAGTTTGACTGGTTTATCATTTATAAAGTTCCGTTGTGTTTTTTAGATTATATAAAAGGATGTCAAAATCCATGGTCATCAAATTCAGTTTTCACTTGCATCTTCATCTTTCATATGCTTGTTAATATCCGCGTCACCATTCATGCCCTTTTTTTTAGCGTGGTAAAGTCTTTGTCCACCCACCCTGGGCAGAGCGGGAGGGACTGTCAGACTCGTACTGACTAAAATTCACGGTGTCCTTCAATAGGCCTTTACTTTCCGGGGTCATGGTAATTCGTACAGTCCCGCGACCACCATTCATTCATTCATTCATGCCTTGCAGAAACTCGTGGTACTACATTTTCTTAATGCAATTTGATGTAATGACATCTATACACTACCGTGCCGCATCAAAAGGATGGCGCTTTAATGATGGCGGTATACTTTGAATTTGACATTAGTTCGATCGTACATCCGTCTCCGTACTCTTCGTTCATGAACGTAGAAAGTAGACCATCTGTACCGACGCGTCAACCCGTACATACCTGACCGAACTGAAAATCTGCTTTTTTATGAAGGCACCCTGATCAGACTTCGCCTTCGTACAGCAAAGGCAGGTTATGCTATCTTTCATCTTTATCATATCTTATAGAGAATCGTTTTTCTTGAGAAAATGACAAGTAGATAATTACGCTGTTTTGCTCGACTTGAAGATTTTCACGCGGCTACACCTTTAGCTTTAAAAAACCAATTAATAGTGATTTTCAATGGAAAGAAAAATTTGAACTGCGAGAGCAAGAGTTGGACCTGCGAGCTCCGGATGCAGTACATCCGACGCTCTTTACAAGCAAACCTTCGAGGTTCCCACCTACAAGCGTCAAATTCTTCAATTCATTTCTAATGTCTTATGGTGACATTTCGCGCAAATTCGCACCATCATAGAATATCTTTGAAATTGGCGATGCATGCGTTAATGCGTTTGGTTTCGCTTCATACGACCTTTCAGAGGATTCAACGGTCTGCTTATTCCAGTTTAGCATAGCTTGTTTGTTATATAGCCGTGTTTAGAAGATCATTTGAATTATAACTAGAGCATTTTTTGGAGAAGAAAAAGTATTTTGTCTTAATGTTTATTCTTAAGTCAAGCTGTTAACTAGTTCTAACATCATAATTAAGGAGTCAAATAAAATAAGACGTAACAAATTGCTTGAAGGTAAGTTTTGGTTCGTTAAATCCTTAAAACTTAGATCGTTAATAAATGGAACACTTAAGCTTTTAGGCATTCAGTCTACTTTTAATTTATTTTAGTGCCTTCGTTTCATTTTTGATTAACTCAATTTTTAACTAAGTTGTTCAAAAATTATAGATAAATAATAGTCTTTTTAGTTACGTAGTCTTTTTGGTGTGATGTTGTGCTTAATTTGTTTTCAATTTTTCAGTGTTCACTTTTGGTGAGTAATTAGTGAGCCAGGAGGAAATGGCTGCGAAATATCAGTCATAGATAGTAGATTCGAACCACTTCATTATTTAGTAATCAGTAATTTATATCATCACCACGGCTCTTATAACTGCATAGGAAAAGCAAACTTGCATAGTGAAGAAAGACTGTGATAACTATCAACTATAACGTGGCACCTTAGGTGTCAACTCTTCCAAAATGCAAAATATTTCATCCGGGGATGAAAAGTCACCCTTCAAAAAATGAAAGAAATCGACAACATAATCCGCACGTTCGGATGATTAAGCATAGCTAATATTGATGTAGTCATTTCATCAGAATATGTCTATTCGGATGAACAAACAATTGAATTCGAAGGTACAAACAATTGAATAAATTACAGAAAATGAGAATACGATGAGGAATCTGATCATAAAGTACTAGGAGAACAAGATCATCAAGAAGGTGTTGGTGCCAAACACAATGTGCCAAACTCGGATGAAATATTTTGCGGATGAGTTGACAACTAAGTCAACAGGGCTTTTTTTTATCGTGGTAAAATCATCAAATGAGTCCTCCCACCCAGGGCAGGGCGGGAGGGACTGTCAGACTTGTACTGACTAAAATCCACGGTGTCCTTCACTAGCCCTTTATGTACCGGGGTCACGGTAATTCGTTAGTCCCGCGACCCCGGCAGGCTTTGGCCCTCTACAGGCCCCAAGTCAACAGGGCTGGGATAAGATTTATTTTCCCTTTTTAAACGTAGATATTTCTAGCCTTGACTTTCCGACTAAAAAACTTTAAATCACTCTTACTACATAAGCGTTTACAAAACAAAAATTTACATGACAAAACATGACATTAACCCTTCATCCCAATATTAAAAATCCACATTAAAATTCTAAAAATATATTAAAAAGAGGCCTTAATAATTTGACAGTCATGTATAACAAAGGATTTGCTTCAAAGAACGCTATTACCATAATTTTTGAGCCCTCCTGATTGGCGCTCATTGTTACCTACAGTCCAACGCCTAATCAAAATATTTTCACAGACCCCTTTACAGACATGCTATAGACTCATTTAGGCGTTCGTAAATTATATATGAAATGCCAATTTGTGGTATTTTAGAATGGTACTTTAACGGTAACCACTTACTTCGCATTTATTTAACAATCGTGATTTAGAACCCAAAGGTCTTTTTTTAACGTGTTAATATCTTCAGATGTGTCCTCCTGCCCAGGCGTCGCTCCTTAGAAGGCCAAAGCCTGCCAGGGTCGCGGGTCTGTCTCCTCAGGTAACCGTGACTCTGGAACGTAAAGGGCTATTTAAGGATCACCGTGGATTTTAGTCGGTACAAGTCAGATAGCATGGGTGGGAGGACTCATTTGATGATTATACCACGATAAAAAAAATGGTATATGCAAAATATAGTTTTATTCCAGGTTAAATTGGGCAATCTCACTTTTTAGCCTCCGCTTCTAAGCGACAGATGATAACTGCACGTCACGGTACGCACACGATGATGTTATCATTTACAATGAAATGTGAGCCGGAAAAAATGAAGCTGGAATATTCATAAAGTTTTTACTCCTCATAAAACCCGTATCCTCACTATCGATGCCTCCTCGATACAAATTCAATTTAAAGTTTCCAAAAATTCTTAAACCTTGCATATTGGAGCGGAAAGCTTTGCTCTCAAAATTGACACTTGAAACTTTGCCCCGAGCTTAAAATTTCAAATACTTCGGCTTATTAGGTCCTGATGAAAGTTCAATTACCTGCAAGGTTATTGAAAATACTATTTGATACGAAAAGTTTTATATTATTAAATTTTTCTTTAGATACTGACAATTCCGAAGTCCACTTCGGCTGTCTTTGGTCGGCAGGTTCTATGAATTCATTTGGGTATTGAGTTAAGTACAAAATATTATTTTCTTTTGCCAAAACACACTAATTCTGCGGGTCTAAAACGGCCACTTAGCAATATACCATTCCCGGATTCACTTCGTGAATGAATAGCCTATGACGTTGTTTGAAATGCATGAAGTGAATCATTAGGAATATTGATAAAATTGGCCGTCTTAGCCCCGCTGAACTGCACTACAGCGACTGAACTGTAGATTAAAAAGTTAGGTAAGTCAATTTAGGTGTAGGTAAATATTTTATCAAAATTAAGGCGATTCTCATACGACACTATTGCCTGCAGTATTAAACACAGACGTATTTTATACGAGTCAATGCGGCATTAGCTCTGCTTCACCGCCCGATGCGAACGAAGTGGAGCAATGTCGTGGGAAATTCGCCTAAGATAACGAACGTTGCTAAAAATACTCTTCCGAAGAACCTAGTTTGATGCATGATACAAACTTAGTTCAATAACATCATATGTATAATGCACTCCAAATCAACATACTACAAGTCTTAATCCAACTCTGCAAACTATCACTTGTGGACCAAACATACTTAGTATCATTAATCATAAGTTTGCGAACTTTCCACGTATAAAGTTGGTCCTCTTAAGCCAAAGGAGGCATTAATGCTGTAGTGCTCTTTGCGTAACAAGTTACCTTGCTACCCATAAATATATTAGCAAGTACGACGTACAAGTTTAATGAGAACGACACGTGCCTAAGTGACGCACGTTAACACAAACTGAGACGTTGTGTCGTTGTGCTGATGCACTGACGAGAACTTGGACGTGTACATTTGTGTTCGAGAGCTAGAGATACATAGAATGTTATGTGTTATGTACACTATACAAGACAGACTACAAGAAATCGGTCTTATCGTCCGAGCGAAATCATTACCAGGCAACTCCTAATGTACTACCAAATAACCTATACAGATTAGAAGAGGATGAGCCCGAAGAAGTGGCTAAATAATTACAGCTGTACAGGCCGATCTTCCGGGATAAATGACGCTTGCCTGAGCTTGGTCCGTAGATGGGTGACAATCTAACATAGCGAGTTTTCTCCGTGTTTCAGAAAGTACGTAAAGCCGTTTTCAAATTCTAAGAAGTCATGTTAAAGCCTTTAATCCTTCACAAAAAGAAAAATCAGCTAACTTGAAGGATGATCGCGTGATTCCACATAATATTTTATGTAAATAAGCAGAGATTATTACGTTTGATACTTTGTTTAAGTTCCGTGTGTATCCACGGACTTGCCCGTCTTAGCTGCAGGATCAAGGGAAAATTGAAAGGATCAAGAATATAATTACGTGTACATTGACGAGACGCCCGCTGTACTTCATCGAATAATCTGTCGGTACGGAAAATATTGGATTAAGCAACTGTTCCCCTAGATGACATAGTTGGTAAGTAGTAGTCTGAAAATCACTGAAACTTGTCTAGGTACTTCTGCCTTTTTCTCTATTGTATCTTGTTCGATTTTAATATTGTCTCTCAAAATGTAAATTTATTTCACTAATTTTAACTATCTGTATTGTATTGCTGTTTTCATAAGAAAATAAAATAATTGTAGGTATCTCAAATTAGGGATAAATAACCATGTTATTATTTCGCACATTATATAAAAAAAACTATTTTAAACACTTAATTACGTAACGTGATCGTTATTACGGAACCAAATCACCAAGCTCGATATTAACGCCCCCAAAAAAAATATTTGTGGTAAACATAAAAGAACTTTCGCGTGTCGCCTACCTATAAAATTTTGTAATTAATAACCACGACGCCAGTCGTTTATGTTAATACGGGCTATTTTTCTTTACACTAATGCGCGTCTTTGAGTTCAACGTGCTTGAAACAGCACTTTGCAATTTCAGTAGCCCTGAGATGCTATCTCTATCAATTATGGCCCATAAAACGTAATGACTTCATCGTAAATCTTAGCGTACACGACAGAATTTTACTTGGTGTTGAATAAATGAGGCCAAATTGCTGGAAGGTATTAATGACTGTTGTCCCGAGCTACCCGAACTGATCGCCGGTGCGTGAGTACTCAAAGGATACCGTGCCTTTGTCAAGAAATTGCTGTGACCCTCTTAAATTCATAAATAAAGCAGTTGGCCGGCCCATCAGATATGGCGGAATAAAGCTCACCAATTATAAACAAAGCCTTATCGCCTGAACTGAGTTTACAAGCCTGATACTTGAACAAAGAACATGTTAGAAATTAAACTTGCCTACTAAGTGATGTATGGATTTAGGCTAGCGGCTTAATTAACTCGGCTATTTGCCAAGAAGCGATGTTAGTACATGCTTGCCAGACATTATCCGACAGGGGACAGGTGAAGATGATCAGTTCTCCTGCCATCTTAGTCCTCTTGCGAGAATCGTTCTTTTTGCTTCGTACTTTTCGTGTTTGAAAATAATGAAGCATTCCATGACTTATGTAACTACCTCTCTTCGTAATACCCTGTTATTTATGAATCAAAAGAATAAAAATGTAATAAAGACGTCTTTATTAGAATTTTATATTTTCAATTGTAAGGTAACTTGACTTTGAGGGTCGTATTTTGAATAAATAGCTCATTGAAAAGGTGATAAGGCCTACGGTAAAGGGTATCAGGGAAATTGGAAAATGACAATTCGTGTAGATATTCAAAGTTTATTTAAGGAGTTGGAGTACCTACGAAGTATTTTGAATCTACTTTATAACAGTTACACAGTCCACCAAACAACTTTCTCGATTATTTTTCCAGAAATGAAAGAAAATGTCTTAAAAATAGATTTAGTTTTTTTTTATTCTCTTATAAAAACAAGTTATTATTTTTACAATTTTCCCTCGCCAAACTTTACAGTTTGTTGGCGAGACGCGCTCGTTTATCATTATCATACATTTCTTTCAATAAGCAATTACAAACTTAAATAAGTAGTTCACAGATCCTTAATTCATGTGTAATAGACAGTCGCTTCATGTAAAATAGTGATATTTGGAAAGAGTTGAGCAAATAATGATTTAGTATTAAAGCTTTTAAGATTTGACACTGTCAGAAATAACATACGATCATTTTACAAAACACAAGGATGGTTGAGCATAAACGAGCTAAGTACACAAAACGATAACCAAATTATATTGTTTCCTGACACCAACTAATATTAAACAAGGTTTCGCCATCCAGCCGGGCAACTTAAGTAAGCACTTAAAATGTCATAGAGATGAATGGCTCAACTTCAAACTTTTCCTTGAACTTTTGACAGTAGAAAATCTCTAGAATTTTTATCTAGGTAGCTAATGGAGACCTCTTAAAAGCGTTTCAAACACTTTTTAATCACATCTTCTTACTCTGGTGTAGTGGTCGCAATCGTGACTGCTGAACTGACATTTTTTTTTTGTACGTCTCGCAGGTCAACCTCTAGTAGGTTGTGTACTGCTCAATCGGACTTTTTTGTGGATGTCTTAAGATTTTATGGCCTCCAGACGTCTGGCGTTCGATGTCTATATTGGTGTTGGACTGGATTTTTCTAACAGGATTTTTGTTGACGGTCAGTTGATGACAGTAGGCTTCCCCCCCCCTCCCCTATTACAGAGGTCTTGAACGTAGCTGGTGAAGTGTGGATATTACAGACTTAAGTTTCAACTCATCCGAAAAATATTTCATCCGACGATGAAACGTCAACCATCAAAAAATGAAAGTAATCGACTCTTCCGCAAGTTCGGATGAGTCGTCGCAGCTTATATTGATGAGATCATTTCATCCGAATAAAGAAATAGGTACAAACAAACAATTGTGTAAAATAACAGAAAATGAGAACACGATGTGGAATCTGAACAAAAAGTACTAGGCGAACAGAATCATAAAGAAGGTGTTCGACCTCTGCTTAAACCTTCGAGTATTACAGGGTTGGTCTTTCGTTAAATAATTTCATCTATTAATAAAGTATTTGCGTGGGTTTGACATTATACCAAAAGTTTGTTAAAAAGCTCTCGACCCTCAGTATAAATTAATATAGCACATAATTAATTCCAGGTATTTCACCGTAAAATAAATCCGTAATATATTACAGCGACAAAATTGTACGTACTAACGAAAAAAAGGGTTAAATATCTTTATCTACTATCATGCTATTAATCCTCTATAAAAGAACCTATAACAATTAGCTTATTGCCAACATTAAAACACTCAATGATATAATGATCATTATATCATCCAAACGCGTGTTATAATGAATTTCAAAAAAAGAACATTCTCATGCAATGACATTTTCACCACCAGATCGCTAAAATTTTGAAAAAAGAACAACTCGTCTTATCGTGTTATATCCCGCCATTTTTTTACTCGAATAAGGTATGCGAATATGGTATGTTATGAGAATCTTTTATAGAGGATTCACAGCATGATTGTAGATAAAGTCTTGTATGCAACCGTTATAATTAGGTATTAAAACACTCATGTGATACTATTATCACACTCGGCTACGCCTCGTGTGATAAACCCACATTCGTGTTTTAATACCCCTGATTATACAACGGTTGCATAAATAACTATTACGTGTTCACATTTTACAGTAAATATACCAGCAGATTAGGTTTATAAATACGTTATTATAGGTTGGTTATTACTTCATTAACACAAGTACCTGATGGAAATTCAAAACCTTTTCAATTAGGAGACTATTGTTTCATCAAAATAAAAAATGTATTTATTAACCTCAATTTGTACAATTAAGTTGCCGGGGCTTCCCAAAAAGTAATCCGAGGATACTTGTGTCGGGATTATCGCTCTGCCCTGGATGGGAGGACTCATTTGATGATTGTACCACGAAAAAAAAAAACCTGTGGTGGTCGCGGGACGGTCTAACCAGGTAACCGATACGTAAAAGGCTATTGAAGGAAAACAGTGGATTTTAGTCAGCACAAGTCTAACAGTCCCTTCCGTTCCACAGGGCAATAACAATGCCATTTAGTGGCATTGTTGACCAGAATACAACTACAATTTCCATTTGTAGTTATAACTTATCACTTATGTCAGGAAAGCTTCCTTTCCTCCATTGTTTGCAGTGCAAAGATTCAAAGTAACAGATGTAGTGATAAATTTAATTACTCGAGAAATTCTCCGAGAGGATTTTGGGTGCCTTCTACAAAGTCTTTTGTTTAAACCTGTGTTGTAAATGTTAAATGAAACTACGATTCAAGTGAAGCTGAAACGAATTTCTATTTGTATGGCAACTAATTCATCATCTGTCTAATACTTGGTCTTTTCCTTTATGCCTTTGTCAAACAGACAGGCGAAAGCGAAGCGTTTCCGAAGCGATACCGAATCGAAGCGAGACGTCAGTCCGATAGTTCGGTCACGCTATCGGATCGCTTTCGCTTTTCTATGTGACTGGATTCAAACAATTCCATACATTACAAATAAAAAAGCCTTGCTTCCCATTCGCCACGCCTGTCTGTTTGACAAAGGCTTTAAGGTAGAGCTCATTGCACTGATTGAGGATCAATATATTTAATACATTTTGTCAAAAATTGCACTTACTGACTGATATCGCTAGCGCGGTAGTATAGTTGTCAGTCCTTTGGGGAAATGACTACCTATATATTGAAAGCTTGATATTAAATAAAAAATGAGACTATTTTGTACTGACCGAAAAATGTTTTCATAAAAATAAATTACAACGTTCGGCAAGTTAAAGAAACAACTGAAAATCGAACATAATAGAAACATTACAAGGTTCTAATTACTCCCGCTACTCGAACAACAATTACCAACCTTTAAAAATTAACATAATTATTAACGCACCAACATAATCATAAGGCCCAGCGAACATTTTATGAAACTACCTTTTTTTCAGCTTTATTACAAAGAATTTAAGAAAATATACTTCAATTGCTTCCGCAGGTAATTACTCCGAAAATTGCTTTCAGTGGCTCGCTAACGTCTTTATAAGCTCTTTGATTATATTAGATGACACTTTTATTCGGCCTTTAAAATGACCAAATATTTTCGACCTTCTGATAAAACGTGTTGGCGGAAAGTCGAGAATAATTACGCTTATGCAAACTTTAGAAGAACTTGTGATCTTTATTTAAAAAATAGGATGTTTTTGCAGACGATGTCTTTAAAAGCCAATTTGTCGATCTTGGGTATTAGGTGGCGAAATATCTGTTTACAAAGGCTTTCAGTTTCAGGAAAAATGTTCTCAGGTGTTTTTTTTTTTTTTGACATCGTTCAAATTAGGACACGATAATTGACAACAGCTTCATACCGTCTGTATTTTTTACCCTAATCAATTTCTTTATTGTAGATTGATCAATTATAGGAAATATTTTTTTGGGACGAGAATTTTGTAATAAAGATGGCGGGAAATTTTAACATTTTTCCGTACCGCTACGAATCTGAACATTAGCATTGAACGCATTGCTATAGAAAGAGAGTAAATCGTGGTAGAGTAAGTCGTAGTCGATAAAAAATATTAACATCGTCTCGTACTCGTATATGTTTTTAATGTATATAAATTGACGCAGAGTTAGGACCCCATCAGTGCATCTCTGTGTCAACACTGTCAACGCACTTCTTTTGTTTTTACATTCAGTAACATATAAATCCCGTACGCGCAGACGGAAGCAGCAATGCTAATAATATTGACTATGATCCGCGCGGTAAGGCGGTGAGCGCCGCAGATCCGCGCGGTCGGTCATTATACCTCCTGTATAACAAGTTTTCAAATTGCCTCCGTGGAAAAATAAGAATATTCCATAATAAATAGTAGTAGGCATACATAAAGAAGTAGTTTGTGTAACGATAGTATTTAACAAGGCATTACTAAAGAAAATATTATGAAGTGTCTCACAAAATAGTGTCCAGTGAAAAGGGACTCTGTGTATTGAGGACAGCATCACCTAAAAGTAAACAACATGTTTACTGTTTGCCTAGAATTTGGGTAAGCCCTAATGCGTTACTGTCTGAGCCTAAGTCCTAACACAGCAAACATTCTCTTATTTATTATTGGTCGATTTCTGTAATACCTAAATATTGTACTGACTAAAATCCACTATGTCTTTCAATAGCCCTTTACGTTCTAGGGTCACGGTTGCTTGAGGAGACAGTCTCGCGACCTCGGCAGGCTTGGGCCCTCTAAGGGGTAGGGCCCGTGCCGAGATTGCTGACTGTTCTTTGAGGCGTCTCTGGAACACGACGCGCAATCGACCTGGGCATGGTCCATGGTCGGACAGCGAGTCGCCGATTACTCGCCGCCCGCATACCCGCGCCTACGGTGGTCGTCTAGCGACGTCCGTCGCCGTGGGCGTCTACCACTGCGGCTAGGGTAAAAGACGCTTTCCTCTCCCTCACGCAGCCCGCCTCTTCCTTCGTGAGCATGACTGCTTCGCAGAAGGAGGCGACTGCTTATCAATGAATATGTTTAAAAAAAAACCACGTCTCAGAAATGAGCAGCTTTCAAAGGTTTTTTCTCATATTTAATTGGCAGCTATCGATTCCTTTAAGTGAAATTCGTTGTAGCAACTTAAATAAAAATGGCGAAAGTTAGACAGACTAACAGTTCAAATTCCAAACAGCATCAAAATCATTACAATTACTTACTTCTCAAAATAGGAGAAATGTTGAAGTGGGTAGGTTCATTTTGGCAGAACTCGTGTAAATACTTGATGGATGAAATTTGTAGGGACGTCTCAAGTCTGGCGACAGGTCCACATCATTATTCATACTTAGTTAGCAGTAGGTACTGGCCATGTTACTTAAGAGAATGTAAATCTGTTAATTCTAGATACTTCGGTGGATTCCAGGTTTCATTAGATATTTTATAAGTAATGACGATGATAGAAATGAGCCATAAAGATATTGGATTGACGCTACAGAAAAGATTTTGTTAACCCTATTATGAAAAAAACAGTTGTCAAGCTTCTTACTATCACGGTTCATGAGATACAGTCTGGTTACAGACGATCGAAGACAGACAGACAAACAGATAGACAGAGAGACAGACGGACAGCAGAGTCTTAGTAATAGGCTCCCAATTAACCCTCTTTTTTATCGTGGTAAAATCATCAAATGAATCCTCCCACTCAGGGCATAGTGGGAAGGACTGTCAGATTTATACTGACTAAAATCCACGGTCTCCTTCTATAGTCCTTTACGTTCCGGGCTCACGGTAATTCGTTAGTCCCGCGACCCCGACAGGCTGCCGTTTATCCCTTTGGGTAAGGAAGAGGAACCCTAAAAAGGCGTTCAAGAACCATCTCCAATGTGGCTGCCAGCCCAATAATCCAAGGTTTAAATCACCCAATAAACGAAACTCGCCTTACCTATTTCATGAAATAAATCTAGACAATGAAAACCCATATAAACATTACTCTCACCAACCACGGTAGTAGAAAGTCAACACGCACCGATAGGCTCCATCAAAAAAGGCACTACTGCATGTGTTCTTTTACTTAGGCACTGAACACCCACTTATTACTTAATTTACAAGTTAAAGGACCACCACCCGCACACAAAGGAAAAATGGGTTATATAAAAGCACTGCGTACCTATTACGTTTTGAAGGCTTTCAGGCTTATGCCGCTTCCATGTAAAATAATATGTTTATGAGCAAAATTGTAGAGATCGTTTCACTCGACCTTATTTTTGCCTGAATAAGTACGCTATTAAAGGCTTTGTTTAAAAGCTAGCCTTCAAAGAGAGCTTGATGTGGATCTATGGCCCTTTTGTTTAGGATTTCCAATTTTGTCACGTGTATAGGTATTTGCTAACCGTTTGACACGTCATGTGTGTTGATTTCTGCATTTTCACTATTAATCCGGGTTGTGGTAAAAATATGGATATTTTAACACTTGGTATTATAGTGTGGTAAAGGTTGCAGATAGTGGCCCAGTGGTATCGACCCCAACTTACGAGTTGTATGTAGATCGTGAGTTCAAACCCAGCCAGGTGCATTGTAATTATTGTGTAATTTAATTCATCACCACTGCTCTCAAAACGGTGAAGAAAAACATAGTGAGGAAACCGGCATGTCCTACAAACGCTTGGGCAGAGCACCGCCGTGTCCTCACGACGGCGATAGGCGGAGACCTCTCGCGCCCGGCATTGGTCGAGACCATGCTGCGGGGCGAGACGGAGTGGGAAGCGGTCGCCTCCTTCTGCGGAGCAGTCATACTCGCGAAGGAGGAGGTGGGCCGCGTGAGGGAGAGAACAGCGTCCTCCCTCCACCCCAGCCGCAGTGGTAGACGCCCACAGCGACGGACGTCGGCAGACTATCTCCGGCCACCGTAGGCGCGGGCATGCGGTCAGCGGGTAATGGGCAACTCGCTGTCCGACCATGGACAATGCCCGGGTCGACGGCGCGAAAAAATGACGGGGCCTACCCTCTAAAGGTCCAAAGCCTGTCGGGGTCGCGGGACTTATGATTTACCGTGACCCCGTTACGTAAAGGGCTATTGAAGGACACCGTGGAGTCTGACAGTCCTTCCCCCTCTGCCCTGGGAGGGAGGACTCATTTGATGATTTTACTACGTTAAAATAAAGACATGTGACATCTACCAACCCGCACTAGGCCCGCGTGATGAATTATGGCCCGCTCCCTCTCGAGAGGAGGCCTGTGTCCCAGCAGTGACAACATTAGAGGCTGATGATGATAGGTAGCTGTAACGGTGTCACTTTAAGGGGTAAAATAATGCCAGCCATACACGATCAGGTTTACCGTTAAGTGTGCAGCGCACTGGAAGCAGCGTGCGGTAAACTTTACGTTATATGGCAAGTAGAAGTAGACTTGTCATGCACACAGATAGCCAATTCACCAGCACGCCGTTTCCAGCGTACTGCTAACTTGGCAGTAAATTGGATCGTGTATAGCTGGCATAAGAAGCAAACTTTGTCATAACAACACACACATGTCATACGAAAAGTTTGAAAGGAACAACATCGACAAACCCAAATTCAGATCGTACATTCTACATCGTACCAATTTCTGGAACGGTCATGGTCATTCGAGACCCAAAATCCTAAAACTTTTCAAATACCAATATGGAAACATGTGTTAGCTACGAAGCTACCAAAACCAAGTTCTAGATCCGCCGTCCCTTCCCAGAATGTACCATAATTTTATCACTTAAGGCGTACCTATCCGGTCTAATAGAATAATGTAAGTACATGATATACCTGTTGCTTCAATATGGCTGGCAAAGTTACGCCTTTGAGTTAAAAGCCAAAGCTTATGGAAGTTGTTACATAATACGGATGGGAACAGGTGTCGCCGAACTGTTGTTACTAACCAAGCAAGCCGGAATTAATTTGAGCCTTGTGTACCTAATCTGTTGATTGTAATTTATATTATAACTATCTTTGACAGGGCTTACATTGGGTGGGCAAGGTTTTTTGTACTTATTTATAAATTTATTTTAATACAGGTACCTCTTTTTTAGGGTTCCGTAGCCAAATGGCAAAAAACCCTTATAGATTCGTCATGTCTGTATGTCTGTCCGTCCGCATGTCACAGTCACGTTTCTTGGAAAGTATAAGAGCTATATAAAAATACTATAGCTATTACGAAAATATAACTATAAGAGTATTATGTGAAATGCATTAGGATTGTAACACAAAAACAAACAAAAAAAAATTTGGGGTTCCTCATGCTTAGAATTGAGATTCACCAAACCCATACGTGTGGGGTATCTATAGATAGGTCTTTAAAATGATATTGAGGATACTCATATCATTTTTTTCTAAACTGAACAATTTGCGCGAGAGACACTTCCAAAGTGGTAAAATGTGTATTCCCCCCCTGTAACTTCTACAATAATATGATATGTTATGAATATGATAAAACTAAAAAATATATGTTGTACATTACCATGCAAACTACCAGTGAAAATTGATTTGAACGAGATCAAGTAATTCGTTTTTTTAGTACGTTAAAAATCGTAAACCGCAATTTACCTTTCAAAGTTACAAACAACTACAAGAACTTTTATATTATGTTTGCTGCTACGGAACCCTTTATAGGCGAGTCCGACTCGCACTTGGCCGGTTTTTTTTTAATATAATTATTTAATATAAGGGTATAAAATCAATCTATAATATAAAATATAATACACTAGCGACCCGCCCCGGCTTCGCACGGGTGGACATTTATTTTTAAGCTCTCTCACAATTTTAAATTCGTAATATATTCTGAATGGATTGTCCGATTGGAATAAAATAAAAAGTAATTTATAGCTATTGAAACAATCTAGTTTATTTGGATAAGGATTATAGGTATTTGACGACAATATGATCAATAAACATAGGCTAATAATTATAATTACTATTATTCTATGGAAAAGTGGTTATAATAGCTAAAATATAAATGTTTGGTTTATACTATCGCGGTCTTTTTTGTAGGCATTATTGAGTTCTACAACTTCTACAACCATACATCTCTAACCATTTAGGCAGCGTTCGCGAGAATCGTTAACGTACGGCAGTTTTTTCGACGCCTTACTCCACAATTTTCCCTACCACGAAAAATCCTATCTATTTTCCGGGATAAAATATAGCCTATACGGATTCGGAAGAATCCCTCTAAGTAATGGTAAAAGAAATTTTGAAATCGGTCCAGTAGTTTTTGAGCCTATTCAATACAAACATACAAAAATACAAAGGTTTCCTCTTTATAATATTAGTATAGACTAAATACTAACTTATTAAACCTACAAATATACACTTTTGAAAACTATTCTAAAATTAAAAGTAAATTATTTACAAAAATGTCTAAATTAAAACAACAACACAAACAGGGCGTCAAAAAATTCATCTTATTAGTACTTATTTATTAATTAATTTATGTTGTTGTAATGTTTCACTTTATTTTATGTAGATATGATTTTGATATCATTTTTATCTGTATCAAACTCTTGAAAATATGAACATGATACACGCTGTACCAGCTAGTACTATGCCATCTTGGCAAAGATGCTCTAAACTTTCATATAACGAAGCTCTTGCAAAGACCTGGCCTCATTTCCATTTTTTTTTCAATTATACAAGTTACTTGAACACAACTAAGTTACAAATTAAATTACCATTCCTTTAATTACTTTAATATTGCAAATTGTATGCAACTTGAACAACTCTGCGTACAAGTTACACGTAGGTAGTTTGAATTTATAGATTTTATTTTTTTCCAATTCATGCAAATGTATACGTCACACTTGTATGCAAAACTTGCCTAATGAAAACTTAAGGGTCAATAAACACTGAGTCGCGAGTGTCTTCGGGATCGCTTCAAGTCTATTTGGTGCAGCTGAATACCAGTAATTTCCATGAAGCGACTGCCATTTCTGATCTCCACAAATTAGAATATACAAAACAAAGGGTTAGAACTGCTTGTCAGACTTTCGGTTACCTGTAACAGCCGTCAAATATCAGAGGTCTCAACAGAAAATTTCCGTATTTTAGCGTAGTTGAAGTATTATGACGTGAATTGTGCGGGAAATTAAATACGCCCCTAATGAACGAGGAACTCTGTTTTAGGGCCGTATAGAACGTCACTCAAAACTCAAGCATTACTTAAAACCAGTTTGAACCTATCAAATGGCTTGAATCTAGTTTTAAGTAATGCTTGTAAGTGACGTTCTTACGGGCCTTAATCATAGTAACAGATTTTCCTCTGTATACCCAAATACCCACATAAGGTACCCAATACTTGATGCGTCGATACATGCGAACAACCCACGTCGTAACAAACTTTCCGCATCGCCCCTAGGAATACCGAACTACTTAACTATGCATATAAATCCATACATTGAAACTAGTTACAAAGGAAGTTTATCACAATAGTTACAAGGGTCATTCAATTTCCTTCGGTTGACAATGCCTGAACGAAAGGGTACAAATAACCCTAAGTAAACTTGGTTCTCTCAACCCTCTCCCCCTGGTGAGGTTCTGTTTTAAAAGATTTTTTTTTTATGGCAGCTTTGAAAGATGTGTTTCAGAATACATTGATTGACAAAGATATCAGTCAGCATATTTCGAAAATAAAATAAAGAAAATAATAATTTTAAACAGACAGTTAATTGAAGAGGATTATATTTCAACTAAATGTTTTTATCTTGTTTTGTACCTAGTAACTTCAGCAATAATTCTTTACCAAGTTCCATGTAGTACTAGTTATGTGTTATCTCTGTATTGTACAGACAGCATCCACACTCCACAATATCAACCTACCTAAACCTGTCTTTTTTTCAAAAAAATAAAAGTGTTGATTTATTTATCCCATACCCAGCTCGTGGTCGCGGGACTGTACGAATTACCGTGACCCTGGAACTATTGTTGTTGGCTATTGAAGGACACCGTGGATTTTAGTCAGTACGAGTCTGACAGTTACTCCCGCTCTGCCCTGGGTGGGAGGACTCATTTTATGAATTTAACACGATATAACGCCAGCTTGTAACAGAAGATTGGGAAAATTTGAGATACCAATCTCTTAATTTGTTTTACTTCGTATATTTATGTTGATGATTTCATGATTGCATGTTTACTCGTGTAAAATGATTGATTCTACAAAAAATTCTGGAGTTATTAATTGAAATTGTTTATGTGTTTATATTTCTTCAAATCCTCCATCTAAACTTTCTCATTACCTAAACAGATTAGTAAGAAATAAGATACTAAAACGTCAACAAAATTCTTGAGATTATTAAATTCTGTCTGAAAATATTAAAACATAAAAAGGGAAATAATTAAGAGCAATTATTTGACAGATATTGTACCAAGATAGTTTCAAAGGGCACTCATTTATGTCCAAACTTAACATTTTATAAGTAGGTTCGCCAATTAAGTGAATCTCGGCCA
Source organism: Agrotis puta (assembly GCA_943136025.2). NCBI lineage: Eukaryota > Metazoa > Arthropoda > Insecta > Lepidoptera > Noctuidae > Agrotis > Agrotis puta. The sequence continues at coordinate 7,930,705 of OW964168.2, forward strand.
TTTTAGCAGGTTTACCTACTTAAATTAATTCAAACTCATTTAAACCTATCCAAATAGAGCTCAACTAAATTAATACAACTTGGAATAATGAACTTCCTAATTAAATTAGGAGGAAAGGGTATAAAAGCAATGTGCTTACAAAAATATTCCTTTCGATGTTATGAAATACAATAAGAAGAATTTCGTTCCCGGAATGAAGTGCTTTGAAGATTTTCATTTGTATTCCAAGTAACAAGTATTTTTGTATGAACTTGATTTAATGTTTGAGGATTTTGGTTTATTTTTGTTAATTTTAAATTACTGGTTAGTAAATTTTACTCGATAATACGAACAATACCTTACAATAATTGCAAATTCACAACCTTTTCGTAGTCAAAATGTAGACTTGATGTATAAACTGAAATATTTTTTTCGTTTTATCATTCTCTTATTTTAGAAGTTACACACATTTTACCACTTTGAAAGTGTCTCTCGCGCAAACTGTTCAGTTTAGAAAAAAATGATATCAGTAACCTCAATATAATTTTTAAAGACCTATCCATAGATACCCCACACGTATGATTTTTTTTTTAATTTCAATTCTAAGTATGGGGAACCCTCAATTTTTGGGAATCCTAATGCCGTTCAGATAATACATCTACTTACCAAGTTTCAACGAGATAACTCTTATACTTTTTTTTTTTTTTTTCGTGGTAAAATCATCAAATGAGTCCTCCCACCCAGGGCAGGGCGGGAGGGACTGTCAGACTTGTACTGACTAAAATCCACGGTGTCCTTCACGAGCCCTTTACGTACCGGGGTTACGGTGATGGGTAAGTCCCGCGACCCCGGCAGGCTCTGGCCCTCTACAGGCCCCGTCAATTTGCTGACACTCCTTGAGGCGCGCGTGGAACACAACGCGCCGTCGACCCGGGCATGGTCCATGGTCGGGCAGCGAGTCGCCCATTACTCGCTGCCCGCATGCCCGCGCCTACGGTGGCCGGAGATCGTCTGGCGACGTCCGTCGCCGTGGGCGTCTACCACTGCGGGTGGGTCGGAGGGAGGACACTGTTCTCTCCCTCACGCGGCACGCCTCCTCCTTCGCGAGCATGACTGCTTCGCAGAAGGAGGCGACCGCTTCCCACTCCGTCTCGCCCCGCAGCATGGCCTCGACCAATGCCGGGCTCGAGAGGTCTCCGCCTATCGCCGTCGTGAGGACACGGCGGTGCTCTGCCCAAGCGGGGCAGTCCTGCACCGTATGCTCCACCGTGTCCTCAGGACGGTCCTATAACTCTTATACTTCCGAAGAAAAGTGGCTGTGATATACGGACGGACAGACAGACATACATGACGAATCTATAAGGGTTCCGTTTTTTGCCGCTTGGCTACGGAACCTTAAAAAGGGATTCTCAACTTAGACAAAAATACAATGCAGACGAGTCGGTACCAAAAACAACAATACATACTAACACAGTAACCCTGAAATTCCAACCAAGTTTATCTCTAAACACAAGGTACCTATGTAAATCTAAACAGACAGTCTTTAATATTCTATACGCGCCGCCCCAATGTTGTCCGACGTCGGTCGGTACCAAATAATTGGATCAACTACGATTTTATTAACCACTTAATTGTATAACTAGTTTGTAAACAAATTGGCTAACACGGGTTAAGTTAGTGGATTACTGGCTTTTATATATGTCGCACCTATACTGTTGAAACGGATATGGTTAAATTATAATGATCAAATAATTATGACAGGTTCAATTCAAATTTCAATTACACCGAGACACGACGCGACGCACACATTTTAGTAAATCAACTCAAAATCTTTCTATAATATTTACTACATAAAAAGAGACACATTTCCAGTAACGTCGTGTCGTGTCACGTATTGGTGTGACCTGACCCTTATACTACAGCCCTTTTATTTAAATTATCGGTACCGTACGCACCGCTCGCTTCTATGGTACACGAAAACGCTTCCCATTATATTGTATGATATTATGACGAAGCATTGTTCGGATGCTGACAGCATTTCCCGATTTCACAACAACGAATATTAAAATTCGGCTTGATGCTGAAAAATGTGCTTGACAATTAACAATATTTTCCAAGATTCTCTAGGGAACATCGGGTCCTTCTGCGAAGCAGTCATGCTCGCGAAGGAGGAAGTGGACCGCGTGAGGGAGAGGACAGCGTCCTCCCTCCACCGCCGCAGTGGTAGACGCCCACGGCGACAGACGTCGGCAGACGATCTCCGGCCACCGTAGGCAACTCATTGTCCGACCATGGACCATGCCCGGTTCGACGGTGCGTTGGCGTTGTGTCCCACGCGCGCCTCAAAGAATGTCAGCAAAAATGACGGGGCCCCGCTCTAGAGGGCTGAGCCTGCCGGGGTCGCGGGACTTACGAATTACCGTAACCCCGGAACGTAAAGGGCTATTGAAGGACACTGTTTTAGTTCCCTCCAAAATGGTTGAGCTGAATGGTGCTGATATATGTGTCATGTTCGTGAACGGGCGCTGTCAGTTGGGACTGGTCATCTCTAAGCTGCCATGGTCAATTTTAATTTGTAATTATAAATAACTTTATTTTTGAATTGACTTTTTTATATTTACTATGGACACTATTAACTTGCCACATCGTTCTCACATAATGTACCATCTGAAGATGAATGATGTAACAAAGGTTTTGTAAAAATTTTGGCGATTGGAAAAGAGTGTCCATGGAGTTTCTTGCTCATTCTTCTCCATAGAGAATCCACTTTGGAATGAGCACCTACGATACTTTCACAGTTTTTATGTCTTGTGACTGGGACTGTAGCACCATAACTATTTTTAGTACTAGTTTTATTTTATGTCTTTTGACAATTCAAAAGTGCCTGTAATTGACCTACTTGAAATAAATGATTTGATTTGATTTGACTGTGGATTTTAGTCAGTACGGGTCTGACTGTCCCTCCTGCTCTGCCCTGTGTGGGAGGACTCATTTGATAATTTTAGCACGATAAAAAAAAGGGAACATCGGGACGAAACCTCAAGCACAGAAAGACAAGCAATAGACAGATCAAGAAAATGTTCGCGTATTGTACAGAATAAAATGTTTAAACGTGTAAAAAGTTCAACCGATTGTTATTGTGTTATTGTGTATCAAATTCTGTTCGAAATTCAAAAACGGCTCTACCGATTTGGAAAATTGTATTATTTAAATTTCGCAATTTCTGGACTGCTTTTTGATGTATGTAAAATCCTGAAAATCAAGGTGAACGAATTGGAGTAGGCAATTATTAATCGAGGTGATGTTGCCACATAGATGATTACACAAAAGCCATATTGGCAATATACCTGCAACACACAAGAGGAATATAAATCAAGTCAATCATATGCCAAGACACGGCTTAGCTCTTAATTATTAGCATATTAATGAATTGACTCAGTGCACATTATCACATCAACGAATCAGTGTTTGATTATTGACTCTACTTGAATTACTGTGTATCTAGGCTATTAATTGTAGCTTCCTGGATATCATGCTGTCCTGGTATTTCTATAAGAAAATCTCACCTGCATCTCATTGTAAAATTGGGATCATTCCATAATTTTACAACTCTAGGTTCTTTGTGACGGTTTTTCAACCGTTTGCCGCCTTGGTTGCTTAGGTAGAAATAATGCGCATTTGTTTTTTTTTTTTGTTTATTTATTCAAAAAAAGATACAGCGTTTTTGTAAACATTACACCTGCCAAACAGCAGAGCAATTTGTCGGCAGTAGGTTCTCGTGGATTTTGCACGAATCTTTGCACAAATAAACATTAAAATTATCTAAATTAGTAATTACGAGCTAACTGTAATCTACCCAGGCCATGGTTCTGCGGGCAAAGACTCGCAGGTTAACAAGGATTAGTTGCCCACGGAGTAGTTGTCTATTATATAGTAATATTATACAGCTGAAGAGTTTATTTGATTGAAGGTAGCACCTTCTCAGGAACTAAAAAAGTGAAAGAAAAAAAAATGTGTTGGATGGTCCATTTATCAAGGAAGGCTAGGCTATATAATATCACGCTACAACCAACAGGAGCCGTGCAGCACAAACCACAGGGCACAGCTAATAACTCATATTCATCAAATTGAATCTTCCTCATCAAATTGTATCCTACAAACCTACCCTAGACACAAGCACTCGAGAAGCAAGCACAGTTAAATCCTTATACTTTAACATAATAGAAATATTTACCCTGCATCCAATTTAGTTTCATAAACAAAAAGAAGTCGCTCATGTCCCGAAGATAAAAACGCGTTAACTTCAAGCGTAGTAACAAGTAGCGCCATCTGTTGCCACTTTCAGAACAACATCGCGAACTCGCCACATTTTACATCACAGATTGTCCCGCCCGATAAAAAATATTTGTTTACTGGAAATATTCTAAAAACACGAACCTCTGACATCTCATTTTTTGTAGAAAGATTAATGTGTTTTGTTTTCGTGATAGACTTTGCTGACAAGTACAGTCAGGGTGAAACTGATTGTACTTAAAATTAACATACTGCCATATTATTATACACATTGTTTTTAGAAAAAAAGTATGGGGATCAACAGGCTGGTTGATAGGTAGCTAAGCAGACCGGAGACAATGTCAAATGTGAACCACATTGCGACGCTAACTGAATTTTTTTTTCTACAACTTCTTTGGGTTGCCAAAGAAATGAGTTGTCTGAGCTGATGTCAACTGTTCAGCAAGCATCATGTAGAGTAAAATAAGATCTCTTAGAGCCCATTTCCGCTTAAGCTTTATGGGCGTTAAAAAAGCGCACAAAATAGAACAAATGCATTCCCATGTATCTGTTTACACGTCAACGCTTTTAAAGCGCGGCGCTTTTTTCGAACTGTATTTGATTTTATGTTCTGGGCAGTAGCATTTTAAGTTCAATTTACCTTTTTGTTCCAACACAGCGCTTTTTAACACCCAGAAAAAAAGCGCTCGTGCGAATGGGCACTTATGATTATGATGTTGACAGCCATTTCATACAAAAGTCAAACGATGACGGTTGCGAATTGACAACGGACTCTAAGCTGGCAGACAGTTTGGTGAACAATTAATCTCCTCGACTTTACTTGTACTGGAGTCTAGACAATTTAATTGCCTATCGTACGTCTGACCGTCGGCCGGCGTCGACATCGGCAAACTTTAATCTTTTACAATCAATCAAGATGTCAACAACCCACGCAGGACTTGTTCGAGCTACGATTTTCCTATTAAAAGATTTTCTTGACCGACCGCCTTTTCACAATGACATCGGACAAGTGGTGAGTAACTTAAATATTATGTTTTATACGGGGTGAGTGGGTCAAATTAAACAGTGGCATGAGAGAGGTCATTTCCAATCTTTTTGCCTTAATACATACGGGAGTTTGGAGCTGAGACGTATACGGTGTTCAATTTGATCCACACTTCCCGGGACACCCGGTATAATGGCGTCTTTACTACGCGGGGGCCAAATCAACGGGAAATGCCGTTAATTTTCACGATAATAGTTTTTTTATGTTCGTGTAGATGTCCATCACTGCGATAACTAACCGCATTTCCATTAAGGTGGCCCCAGCTTTTTTAAGAATCCAAATGAAACAAAATATTTGTCTCTGTATTTCTCCGAAAGATGAGGCACGGCTTTACCTTGTATACTTCCTCATTTAACTAGTTTTATTAAAGTTTCGACATCAAACATCCGCAAATCGAGCCCACCCACTACCTCATTGGTCAATTTTTTTTTTTTAGCGTGGTAAAATCATCAAATGAGTCCTCCCACCCAGGGCAGAGCGGAAGGGAATGTCAGACTTGTACTGACTAAAATCCAAGACGTCCTTCAATAGCCCTTTACGTTCCGGGGTCACAGTAATTCGTACAGTCCCGCGACCTCATTGGTCTAAAATAGCCGAAAGAAAGTAAAACTGCTAGGTATTGTTTATCATTGTGTTCATGGAATCATCTTATTTTTTTCATTGGTGAAGATCATCAACACATTCAATCACTTCCTTGATACCGTTTTCTAACCAGCAGATTAATTAAAGAATTTATTTATTTGTGAGAGCACCAGATTACCACCAGACTTTGACATAGGTACCATTCGATAAGATTCGAAAACCTCTCCAAATACGGAATACGATCAATATTGTAGAATAGACCCTTTAATTTATTTAGGGACTTCACTCTTTAATTGAAAAGGGGGTCGGTCCTACTTCTGTGAAATGGAAAAATGTAATTAATGCTACAGGACGTGAAGTAGAACTTTTTTTCAGTTAACATAATTAATTATATTGGAGTGTGTTATTGACTGTACATGGTAGGAAGAATAAGACTCGAATTTCATCGAATTTTCGGACTGCATCGTCATCTGCTTAGCCTTTTCCCAACTATATTGGGATCGCCTATTACTCGAGCAATATTGCTATGAGCTTAATTACTGCACACTGGTATTCGAGATATATGCTTTAGGCGTTTACACCGATAATTTTGGCACTATCTCTAACTACAATCCCTACCACCAGGAAATCACGAATCTTAGTTCAACCTGGTGTTAGTCGAGATGCCATTGCCAATACTAAAGTTTGGGAACAGCTTTGAACAACTGGAAGCATGATTCAACTTCACATCGTTAACTTTCTAATTCGTTATTTGCTCACTAATTACGTAATAAGCATACGAATGCTTGCAAACACAACCAACAAGTCACTAAAACAGTTCTAAGAATAAACATAATTTCGTAAAAGCTATCTTCTAACAGCAATTAACTGAAAAACAAAGTTAGCATAAGATCTAAAACTAAACGTGAAACTTAATTAGAAACTCGATTAATTTTCGACAAAGAACAACAAAATGTAGTCAAAGAAGAAAGGCGAAAGTATGGCACGTCTTAAAACAATACGCAAACAAAAAGTCTATGTATATAATATGCATTCGTGCCAACAACCGATCCCAATATTCAATATCAACGTGAATTTCAATAGAGTGTCCTCCACGAGAAAATTGGAGGGAAATCTGAATATTCCTCGCCAATTTAGAAAAAAATATGTTAATCTATTCCCCGAGAGACGGCGACTATTTTCATAAATTGATTGCTTCGAGCCAATATCAAAAGAATTGTAATATTGAATTATCGGCTGTAGAGTTTCATAATGAGTAACAAGCCAACCACTTCAGATTTCTCTCATTCTACGTTTCATTACGAGAAATTCTACTGCTGCATTGGAAAATTTGAAAACTGAGGATTTTTTTTTTAAATCAGTGTTCCTGTATTCAACCGCGACTTCGCCTACAACGCTACCCAGTTGGTTCAAAATTGTTAAACCTTTTATGTTTTTTTTTACGTGGTAAAATCATCAAATGAGTCCTCTCACAGGCAGGACGGGGTGGATTGTCAGACTTGTACCGACTAAAGTCCACGGTGTCTTTGTATAGCCCTTTACGTTCCGGAGCCACGGTTACCTGATAGTCCCGTGACTCTAGCAGGCAAACGTTTTATGCTAGAATCATATCTCAGAGACTAATATAAACATTCTACGAATATTTCATATGTCATGGCTCTATAATAAGTAACTTTTCACCACATTGAATTGTCAAATCCATTTATCTTTGTTCGTCACTCGATATTTTTTACGTCTAGATTTTAATGAGAATTCATGCGATACCCTTCAAATATATGCACATATCGAAAATCAAAATAAGAAATCACATTCAAAAAGAAATAACAAATGTCTAGACTCAATAGAAGAACGATGTCATCGGCCATCTTGATTCGCAGAAGAAACAAAAGAAAAAAAAATGGCAACACATAATACTTTTGAAACGTTCAAAAACGTTTGGAGAAAAAGTTGTCCTGTCAGCGGTCGTCAAACAGACGAAATGTTTTTGCAGTTTTATTTCGTCGCCTTGTTTTAAGGGTCTGTCATTTAGAATAAGCCTGTCGTTGGGCACAGGCCTCGGACTAGATAGCTTTTTATGCCAATTTTTCTGTCCTCATTTGCCTATCCGGCTACTTAATTGATGGATCTCTCTGGACAGTTAGTTTCTTAAAAGGTTGCCGTTGAATAACTTTTTTGAAGTGAAAACTTCTTTAGCGGCGTTGAGCACTTTTCTGTAATGGGTATAAAATCTTAAACTCGCGTCAGGACACGTGACCCTGACCGAAAAAGCGTAGGACGGCGCAGGGCGCTTGCGTGAATGTTCGTGTGACTTTATTACTTTTAAAGAAGTTTGTATGCTGGATACATTCGTTGCTAGGTAACATTGTTTATAAAAGATGTACGTCACGTTGGAAAATTATTGAAATAAAAAGTCAACCATTTTTGCGAGTTTTACTAAAATCTGTTCACAAGATATTTCCAACAATTACTATTCAAGTTTTCACTTCTGCCGGCACTCCCAGAGTGCAACCCGTCGTTTTTTTTTTTTGTCAGTGTCAGGGTCATCTCACGCCTAGACTCAACGAAACTGGAAATGTATATCTTTTCGTGTCGTAAATAAAGCTTGATTTTGAGTCGCTCTATCGAAAAGTGCGCGCAGTGTCACTTCTCGGTGTGAATTGAGCTTAAGAGATAGCTACAATTCCAAATTCTGCACTTTGTTTCGAATCAGCAATAGGGTAGTTTACTGCAAAAATAAATTGAAAATCTGTTTAGTGCGTCAGTTAGAGCATTAAAAAATTATGAACACGTAGTCTATTTTTTTTTAATCAATGAATATTGACTAAGATAAAACGCTGCGAAATTCGGGAGTGGGAGCTTGTGACGTCATAACGCCTGTAAAACTATACCTACCGAGTGACGTTTTGTAATTTTTTGAAGCGTTGTAGATACAACAAAATTGACGAAGATTCGTCAATTTTGTTTTACGTAACAAAAGAAAAAAAACGGTTCAAATATTCGATTGTCAACGGTTGAAATATTCAATTTTGATAATCTATCTACTAATTAAATTTACTGACTAAAATAGCCTTTTACCAAAAAAAAACATTGTCAGTGAAAATAAACACGTACACACACACGATAATTCCTTACTGCGACTAACAAACCACATTTCCCGTTCATTCCAAAGGTAGCTCTCAAAATATAACCACAAATGGCAGTCACATTGACGCAGAGACCACAGACGCCTTTAAACGACTCTATTTATAACGCAGGGGTAAACAAACGTTTACCTTTAGCTGCTAAATGAAAACGGACGCTAGAATGGCCGCAAACGCAGGCTAGCATTTTCATTCGTTGCCCACTGAACCGGAAGAAGCGAATAGCTTTCGACCACGTTTTCAAAATAGTAAAGGACTTTTCACTTTAGCACGTGTGATTCACGGCCCTTTCGTGTTGGGTTAAGCAGTTGAAATAGTCATTTTGGTGTGCGTAATTTTTTACACACGTCTGGGTCTGATATTTTCTATGCGGTATTAGCACCGTGCACGACTTTAGCGCCACCTAGCGTTCACAACTTTGACGGCTCTGACTGTTCTAATTGAAATCAGATTTTTTTTTAAATCACTTGGCTTTGAATTCGATGGCAATCCATCGTCACTGAACACAATTAAATGAACATAGGCAAAATTAAATATATCCAATACAGGATTTAAATGAGGATATGATGTTATTTACTTTCTTCTTTTCTCGGCAGCTAACCAATTCCAACATTGTTCATCTTTCCAATAATCGATTGAGAATCAGTAAAACAGAAATTTACTATTTCTACTAATATTCTTGCAGTTTACAACACAACAACTGCTGTGACCTATTTTTTTTGGCGGAATAGTGCGATTATAAAAAATTACGTATAGATATGTCTAAAAGATTGATTCGAAATTGACAGATTACAGAGCTGAATGTACTCTGAGACAGAGCCGTCATTATTTAAACTTTTGCCACCATAAGCGCTGCAATCGATTCTGGTACCCCACCTAGTACTTCGCACCCAGCGAATTCGAACACCTAGTACTTCGCAAGAAGCGTTCAAGTGATTACAGTGTGGCTGTGATTACGATTGTAATGAATTTTTATGAACTTGTTTCAAGCATTGTCATGAAAATTATACTTAGTATTACCAAAGCTATAAGTAATAGGGTAGGAAAATTATGTATGTACCAACACCAACTTATCAAATTTGAAAACCCGTGATTTACTTACCACTATGTTTCAATGAGGATTATTGATAGTAAGGTTATTTTATATATGTATTTGAATTCGCAAAGGCCTGTCGAGATTGCTCTAGCACAGTTAAAGACACATTTATTTTGTCCACTTAACACCTTAGCACTTAATTCAACACTTCCAAAAAATCTTAAACAAAATCTTTTCATTTAGCCTTTTCATTTTTCATTCCTCTTTATCAAATTAGCTTAACATTTTTACACCTTTACTTAAAACGAAAAAAGGAGCAGCAACCATTTTGTATTTTTAATTAAACCTCTTTTTTTTAATCGTTCTTATTTTAATAACAGGCTGTATTATTAAAAATTCTGGGTTCAATACTGACAATATTGCATTTACGCCCGAGAATTCACAGTAAAATGGAATACATTGAAAATGCTTACGTAATTTCGTTAATTATGAGTGCAATGTACCGAATGACGGCGGCCGGAAACAATAGTGTGGTATGTTATGGGCTTTGTAATGTAAAACTAAAGTGACAGATATCTGTATATTGATTGTATGTTGGTATTTTATAATTAACATAATGTCAATTACTTTTGTCGTCTGGTTACACTTTGTGGTACCTAGATTTATTGGGAAGCCGGCGAATAGTAATGAAAGACCATAATACAATTAAAACAAGTTTTCTTACTTTTAATTTAAGTCTCTCTAATTACATATACATAACTAAATCTAAATATTTACAAAAGATACTAAATAAAATTAAAACTAAAAATAATAATACAAGTGAATTTTGCAGTCTAAGCGCATAAAACCAAAACTGAACATCAAAAGTTTTCAGAAAGCACAGATAAGTTTGAATACTAAGAACGGCTCACAGACAGCATATTATTATTATGTTACATGAACACTGCAGACATGTGCCATCAGTGACAATAAAGAATGACGTAAAGTCACGTTTCATTGACGAATCCACTCAACATTCCACTCAATCAAAAAGTGACATCAAAACAACTGCCAATTTCGATCGAGTCCAGCCGTAGCTGTTACACGAATATTTCGCAGAAAAATGACACGACTTCCATCTAAATTTCGCCCGAATCGCGTCTAACTTGCCCGACACGTCACGGCAACATGTTCGTTTCATCCCACACAAATGCCATGAAAATCACACACTAGAACTTGTCGTGTCAAAAAATGTTTACGACGCCAACTTATCGCACTGTGAAAGAAAACATTTTTCCCTACTTTCCTCCGTTAGTAGCACTCTGTAGCGGAGATTCCTTAAAAGCCGGAAAATTTGTCCAATTTACTCTTTGGCCCGTCTTTGATATTTTGATTCAAAAGAGATTTTATGTACAGTTCGCGGCGCGAGTACAAAGCTGATTTGAGCAGACATATCGCGCTTCTATTGTCTACGAAAACATTTTTGGAGTGCAACAGTGTACTATAAAAATTTCATGAATATTTTTACTTGTATGTTGTAGAACATACATTCGTTAATTAAATCATACATTGAGCGAGCGTATGTGCGTAAGCGAATGCTCGTTTGAAATTCGTGTCTCGCACAGCGTCGGTAGTAGTCCAATGAATTTTGCTGTAGGCAAAGTGGAGACGCATCGCCGAAATCCTTCGGGGGTTACTTAGAGACTTTGTCATGTAAATCAGCCACTCCAACCCCTAGGGGAGGTATTCAAACTGAAATATTGTAAATATTTTAGTCGTGAATAGATACGACTACTTTGATCTCGGAAACGTAATTTCTTCTTGAATCTGTGAAAAATGGAACCTATCAAAGTATTATAGGGTTGACTTTGTAGTGATTTAATTGTTTATTTTCACACTCACACATTGTGTTTTTCTTTTTATCTACGTAGATAGATAAATATATTATGTATCATGATTTGGTCGCGGGACTCACGAATTACCGTGACACCGGTACGTAAAGGGCTATTGAAGGACACCGTGGATTTTTGTCAGTACGAGTCTGACAGTTCCTCCCGCTCTGCCCTGGGTGGGAGGATTCATTTGATGATTTTACCACGATAAAAAAAAATCTATCATGATTTAAATCATATAAAATATTGACTGGACCAATATCAGACGAAACATTATTTATTTGGGCTTCGGAACTGTTATAAACCCTGGAACACAAATGACATAAGATGGATCAGTATATTAGTCAGTAAAAGTCTGATGGATAGCTTTTACATATTTAATAATTTTACACCTAAAAACAACGTGATTTATTTTTCACTTTATGACAAAGCTCTCTTTTCTAAATGAAAAACACACATTGAATAGCCACATTTTTTTAAACACAATAGCGTAGTTTACTGAATAAATAAATGGAAAATTTGTTTAGTCCGTTAAATAGAGTATTGAAAAAAATAAACACGTCTTTTTTGTTTTTTTAAACAATGAGTATTGACAAAGATAAAACGCTTCGAAATTAGGGAGTGGGAGCTTGTGACGTAATAACGCTTGTAAAATTATACTGACCGAGTGATGGTTGGTTTGGACCATGGCTTTATTCCTACTCGGCTCCTAATGGTCGTAGCGTAATGATATCCTTTATCCTTCCTCGATTTTAGCGCGTTCAGCTAAACAAATTCTTTCCTACAAAAACGAGGTTGGTCTGTGGATGGGTGACCATCTGTCATAGTGAGTTTCCTCCGTGCCTTGGAAAGCACGAAAAGCCGTTGGTCCCGGCTGTCATTTGTACATCTTTGACAGTTGTTACTATTAGTCAGAAGCTCTAAAAGTCTGACAACCAGTCTTACCATGAGATATCGTATTACCCAGTTACTGGGTTGTGGAGGTCCGATATATAGATATTCAGCTGCATCTGGTTCTGGACTGCAAGCCGACCCCAATATAGTTGGGAAAAGGCTAGGCAGATGATGATGATGGTGAATCAAATTATTCTTTAACAACGGACATGAAATATTTCTAAAGGATCTATTGATTTTTTTCCACTGTTGGAGTATTCTGCTTTCTATAAGAGTATCACTTACTTTGCGACAGATTTTATCTTTGAGATGCAAATCAGACCTTTGAGGATTCATAGCTCAAATGGGGTGGGTGAAGGTAGCACGAATACGAACTCATATTTATTTATACTAGTATGTATTTTGCAGATAACGCCCTAACCGTAACGGTGTTTTTGCAAAAATCATACTTTTCTCGAAGCACATGATGCATAACGTCAAGGATGCTGGGATATCTTTGTCCCAGAAAGAAAGAGCTGTATTAATATTTATCTCGCTTTTACAACAGACGATGTATTGTGTTTACTTCTGGTTTTTATTTTTTCTATAGCAGCAAAGTATGAATTTACAGCACTTTGAATATGTCGGAGGAATTCAAGAATTCAAGTAGGTAGCGTAATGTTGGTGATAGAAAATAAATGTTTAATTTAATTATTGGCATTAATTTTTTCACAATAGAAACTTGATTGTTATGAAACTTTTCTTTTTTTCTTGATAAAATCAACAAACGAGTCCTCACCCGGGGCGGGACGGCAGTGGGATTATCAGACTCGTACTGACTAAAATCCACGGTGATCTTTCAATAGCCCTTAACGTTCCAGGGTCACGGTTACCAAATGAGACAGACACGCGATTTATTAGGAAACTTTAAGTAACAGCAGACGTTCTAATAATAATAATCGACGTTAGTGAGTGCATATAGCTTTAGACGTAAAGGAGCGTTATCTTAAAACTGAACTACAAGCTGCTACACATTATTACAAACGATATCGATGTCTCTTACCGTTTGAAAATGTGTTGCCCTTTAGATAAATTGCTCACACACGATGTTTTGAAGTATTTTATTTTCATTTCTGATTGCAGGCTGTCTTACCTCTTAATAAGATTCTACTTTTTACTACAATTTTTTTCTTTACAAAAAAATCCAAAATTGCGACTAGGTACTAATAAAACTTCAATATATACATAATAGTTATCTTCTCTCTGTTTCAACACATATTGTAGCTGTTTATTGTCCCTGAATTAATAAAATAAAAAAATTAAATAAAATAAAAACAAAATAAATGGGATTTAAATTAGGGCTCTGTTATTGTCTTTGTTGGTAAAACTTTGATCCATCATCTCATGCAATATGAAAATAATTATCATTATTGTTAATCTGTACTGGACCTCCCTCTCAAAATGAGCTCTACTCATTTTTTTTTAAATTGAAACCTATATTTTTTTTAGCAATATACATATAAAAAGAGGTTTCACATTTTTTTAAAGCACTTCAATTAGAATTTGGAATTTCTGAATTTTTAATGATTTTTTAATTTATTACTTCTTTTATTATTGGTGTTGAGTGTTGTGTTTACAAACATTTATGGTTATAACACAAACAGCCACTGACTTCTTAACCACAGAGATATAGAGCATCTAACCCAGCTCTATTCTATGTTCCGGAGGTGTTTCCAATTAAATTGTCGTACGTATACCCCGGATTCCCCTAACAAAAATGTGGGGTCCTCACCAAATAGACCTAGTCAAACGGTCCTGTTTGGTACCTATTATTAAATAAACAAAGGCCTTATCCGTAATTTACATTTCCGTAGCCAATTTCATTAGTCCACGAGTTATTCGCTCGAGGGAACGAGGTATATTCTCTCTATCCTGCTCGACCACGATTCGACCAATTACAACTCGGTTAATTACATATTTTGCTGTTTTTAGAGTACGTAATTGGCTCTTTTTGTTTGTATTTGTGACTTGTGACAGTTGACCATAGACATGTTTTTCTTTTTTTTTCTTAATAAAACTTTTAGCTTTGTAAAACAAACAGAAACTTAATTGATTTGGATTAGAAAAGCTATTTGCAAAATTATTTGGATTGATATCAACTATATTTATCTAACAAAACACGCTCAACACTGGTAAATAAAACTTACTTATATTTTGATTTTATTTATTATGGAAAAATAAAACAGCTGCAACATTAATTTATAAAAATGTATTACAAAATCGAGTAATTAATAAATCTAAGCGGATGTAGAGAGCTGCAAGTGTTCAATCAATGACCATTAATGGAGGCAAAGCCAGTACATGAATTTATTCATCAACAACTTTAGAGCGAGGCATGCGAGGCAACCAACACAATACGCTGCTTGGGTACTAATGAATAAACATAGCTACCAATGCTTTGAAAGTGATTAGCGTTCACGTCCAAAACACAGACAGCATTTTACCATAGATAATGACTTTACGGCACTTTTGTCATGGCTTTGCACTAAATTTTAGTTAGTCACCAAAGTGACGGGGCCTATAGAGGGCCAAAGCCTGCCGGGGTCGCGGGACTTACCCATTACCGTGACCCCGGTACGTAAAGGGCTAGTGAAGGACACCGTGGATTTTAGTCAGTACAAGTCTGACAGTCCCTCCCGCCCTGGGTGGGAGGACTCATTTGATGATTTTACCAAGATAAAAAAAAATAGTCAGAGACGCAGAGATTAATGCCTTGCCTCTCAGGTGCAGTTGTGAATTCAAAATCGGACAGGTACCAATGTGTATCTTGCAATCATCATCAGCCTATAAATGTTTCCCCTACTGGGACACAGGCCTCCTCTTTGTGAGACGGAGTGGACCATAATCCACCACGCGGGCCCAGTGCGGGTTGGTGGATGTCACGTGTGTTCGAATTTTTAGTTCTAGAACATGCCGCTTTCGTCACGACGTTTTCTTTCACCGTTTTCAGAACAGTGGTGATGAAATAAATTACATAAAGTAATGTGCTTGGTTTGGTTTTAACTCACGACTAACAAACGCGAGGTATGATGGGAAATCACATACATAAGGCAAGCTTGATACAATATTAACGTCGCGCAAGCGCCAACCGGACGCCATTTGTTAATGGCCGCTTGCAAATGACGTCCTGATGGTTACCGACGTTAGTGTTGTGGTTCCCATTATACCTCGCATCCCCGTCTTATACACTGTTCCCCTAAGTCGGGGCCGATACCACGGGGCCACCACTGCTCTATTTTGCAATGCTTATAAGTATATTTTAAACTAGCAGCTGTTCCACGTAGCTGCACCCCCGTCGCCTTGTATGTTAGAACAACAAAAACAACAACAACCGAAGAAAGAGCGAAGGACTGCTTCTTCGCTCTCTTGACGATTTCCCAGAGCGAGAGGGATTGCTAGACTTGACTGACTAAAAGCCAGTCTGTTTCTTCGGTTTCTCTGTGCTGCCATGTTATTTTAAGACAATCCCGCAAAGCTTGCAGCATCATCTGCCTAGCCTTTTCCCAATTATATTGGGGTGGCTAGCACTCGAACCAAATGTAGCTGAGCATCAATATTTTACATGGAGCCACTGCCTATCGAACCTCCACAACCAAGTAAGTGGGCATAATAAAAAATAAAAAAATAAAATAAATAAATAAATATTCCACAACTATCACACAACGCCATCTAGTCCCAAGCTAAGCAGAGCTTGTGTTATGGGTACTAGACAACTGATAAACTTACTTATACATATATTTCTAAATACATACATATTATAGACTAGCGACCGGCCCCGGCTTCGCACGGGTGGACATTTATTTATTAAGCTCTCTGAAAAAAAAAATCCGGGATAAAATATAGCCTATACGGATTCGGAAGAATCCCTCTAAGTAATGGTAAAAGAAATTTTGAAATCGGTCCAGTAGTTTTTGAGCCTATTCAATACAAACATACAAAAATACAAAGGTTTCCTCTTTATAATATTAGTATAGATATAGATAAATTACACCCAGACACAGAACAAATGATCGTGCTCATCACACAAACATTTGTCCTGGGTGGGAATCGAACTCACGACCTCGGGCATAGCAGTCAGGGTCACTAACCACTAGATCAACAGGCCTGTCAAAATAGTCCCACAAAGCTTGCATACTTCATGAATCTCTTTTTAAACAGAAATCAGAATAATAGAAACATATAGAACAATTCAATAATAAATGATCATTAATCTAACTACGAAAGTAAGATTAATTTACAAAAATAAAAGGGAAAAATATTCACAGGGTGTCAAAAAATTCATCAACATCGCTGTCAATGGGATAAGTCTCCAGAACGCTGGCAGCATTACCGCGTTGGATGGCAATGTTGATAGTTTGACAAAAAAATGGACCCGCTCTCTGGTCACCTAAAGAGTGGACTATAAGCTTAGCAATTTCTTTAAAATCTTGGTGAGCACTCTGATCATGGCCCTATATAGTGTTTCAACACCAAACGGCTCAAATACGTAACTGCTAGTCAAGCCATCTGTTTCTTTGACTTCTTTCTTAACTATGGAATTCATATTATAGTTTGTCTACACATTTTTTTTAGCATATTTAATGTCTTTGGGTCCACGTTACTGCTGGTCTTATTTTCTAAAACCATTCATTAGCACTTATTGCTTGGTCGCGGGACTGTACGAATTACCGTGACCCCGGAACGTAAAGGGCTATTGAAGGACACCGTGGATTTTAATCAGTATGAGTCTCCCTCCCGCTCTGCTGGTGTGAGGACTCATTTGATGATTTTACCACGATAAAAAAAAACACTTATTGCTTGCGTAATAGCAGCAGATGTTTCCAATTTCTCTTTTATTTATATATTATGTCTTACCAACTCTTGTACTTCTGTTCGTCCATCATGCCAATATCAAAGAAACAAAGTCTCTAACACAAAAATATCGTAATATGTACCAAGCAACATTCTCTTACAACCCCAATCACCGCAGCCATTGTATCCATAACACAATACACACAGAACACTCGAATGACATACGAGCTTGAGCGTTTTGCCATCAACAGTTTCAAATATTTGGCGTAACGGTGAGGACATGGAGCCGTCCTAAGCAAACAGGGTCGAAGCCGACCCCCCGACTAAGATCGATGATATGGTTACAGACAAGACACGTCTTTGCATTCTGAATCATAAACACCGTTTATACCAATAATGTTGCTTACATACGACGAGGTACTGCCGAGGTGACAGGCGGGATTTATTTTTTGTGACGAAAATATGTCTTATAAGCCAGAAACTGTGTTTGTCACTTACATTTTTCCTCTACGAGAAAATGTCGTAAATCTGAGCCAATCGATCACTAATGAATGATACGCACGTCCCTTCTCTAATAGGTACGCCAGATGGCAAAAAATAAGATACAAAAAAAGAAAAAGCTGAGAACATCTGAGCCGGGGGTCTACTCTTTTATTCCGTCAACGAATATACAGACCCGTACGAAAGTAACTTCAAACTTTTGAGTTTACCCTTAAAAAGTTTTAAATTCATGAATTTTGACAACATTTCGGGAGTATGGACAATTGTTATTAAGTTTTTTTAATTCGTGTCTAACTAATCTTATGTAGATAAGTAATCTCCCCAAAATACAGATTTTGTACTTTGATAGTAGTACCCCAGATATGACACTCAACACTACGTGAGCACTCAATATTTAACAACCGTTTCTAAGTTCTAAATTCAAACTCTTCATACCATAAAGTTAAATTGAAAGTCAAGAACAAAAAGGGAGTTGGAAATGCAAAGTGCAAAGCGCAAAGCAATTTCAAAGAATTGCTCCCGGTATTTGAAACAAGAAGTACTTTACCTACCTAAGCGATTCATGCAGACTTACCAATTCGGGGTTGGCTATCGAACGGTATCGAACAATTGACAGTCAGTCAGAGATATTCTCAGTTCTATGTTTAAACTGTAGATTTTCTAGACTTTCGTATTTTTGGTCACGATAGAACGCGGAGAGAATAATTTATGTTTTCAACGTGTCTGATTTTTTGAATAACTTCAATTGGTTTTGTTTTCGAAACCGACATTAGCCGGAGATTAACCTAAAAGTCGTAGGCTCACAGTTTCAAAGCATAGTGTGATATTTTTTTTAGATTCTTTTTAGACGATTGTCTTTGTTGGTTTTCGTTTATAACGAATTTGTCAAAAATACTTTCAGAGTATATCAGGTGGTAATTTTGCATTAGTATAAATACCATGGAACTCTGAGTATCTGGTCTACCTTCTATTTTCACAAAATTTGAATTAAATCTAAAAAAGGAAAGGTATTTTTTTGAGGAGCATAGCTCTAACATTATTTTTGGCGTACTCAAATGATGCCTGACATGAGAAAAATAATAGATTCTTTTAAACCTTTTACACTGTATATTTAAAAGAAAGCACAATATTCTTAGAGAAAATTGTACTAGTTCTAATACAGTCTTTAAAATATGGTACAGCTGTAACTGATACTATAATATCTTGTACTTCTTACTGCTTATTAGATCCTGGTACTACTTTCTTTATACGCTGGCCTTTAATACAATACTAGGTACTTATGTTCCCTTATCTGTTGCTAACCAATTTGTGGTATCAACTTGTTTACATGGTCTTTTAGCGCATATAGTATTGATACCATTTAGATATGAAATAAGAAATATATTATTATATTGATAGTAAATTAGTTTTTGTCTGCAATTTCGCCTATATGGATTCACACAACTTTATCATAGCAATCAGTTTGGAAACACGAACGAATTAATAAAATACATCGAAAATAACTGAATGAAACCTTCAATATGAAAATTAACAATTATTCCAATCAGTGAACCAGAAAATACCCGAAACAAAATATTTTTTCTAAAATAATGCAGCTTTTGTAAAAGATTTATTATACCCAGTATTTCGTAGTTGAGTTTCTCGTAAAGTTAAATATTTATGAGGTGTATTTATTCGGCGTAGTTTCGACGCGAGTCCAACGGTCGATTGAATCTCAAAGCGTTGAACACAATGTGAAAATTTCCTATTATAACATCCGTATTGATAAATTTATGAGCGCAAATGCGTCACGGAGAATATTCTGTAGACATAAATGATTTTGATTTTGTGCCAGGCTGCCAATACATGTTCAGAATGCGTTATTTTCTGCTCTAACGCCACCTACGTTTTGTGAAAGTTAAAAGCATTACTCTATTATGCACTCAACTTCTAAAAGGAAAAATAAACAAAAATATACCAGAACAAACAAGTTAAAATATCACACACATAATATATTTCGTCCTGCCACGTCTGCAACAGATAAGGCTGTACTTTTACTAAATTACACAGACAAGCACTAACATTTCCCCGGCGCGGGACGCAACTGGGAAAAGTAGACGCTGCAACGACCAAAAAGTCCTTTTATTTTCACACCACGCCACATAACACGTGTGTTGCTTTCATCGTACACCTTTTTGATCATAATGCGAACGGGAAATAATCGTGCAGTCATCCAGGCTGGACTGATGCTGACACCCACAAAGTTTTATTATTTTTGAACGGAGTGTAGAAAGAAGGGCCGGCAAATAGCTCAGCCTGCAAACACAGTGAACAAGCGTTCATTAAACACTTCTGCGCAATTAACGTGAAACGGTGCGGCGTTGAAAACAATGTTCGTTTTATTTAACGTAACCTTCCGACAAACACCGGCCCTCCGCTATCCAAATACGGCGCTAAAGCAAAAAGGATTTCATTGCATGGGCCCGTTTAAAACTATTGTTTTTTTATATCACAAAACTAGAAAACCTTTTATGTCTGCGACTCTGTGCGGGCAAATTTCCTAGATATATATTTCGAGATAAGATATTATATTATTGCACTGAACTGCACGTTTGCTCCGAGAATTTACGAAGTTTCCGTGTGCTACTATATCTCGGGATGGCTCATCACTATTTATTTCGGTTGAAGGAACTGTTATATTTCTTGGATGCGATACGAGGAGCGGTCAATTCGTAAGTGTTTCAAACCTAAATCCAAGCAAAATAGCGAAGTAGGCGAAATTCCCAGCGGTTGTATTTGCAGCGTAGCACCGACGCTCGATATTTATTATTCATTCATAAGGAGCACTGCGATATTTACTCTCCCATTACTGTGGCCTCGGAGTCGCGTTTCTTGCATTATAAATTTAACACGAGTCCGTCTAGAAGCAGCACATGAATAAAATGTTCGGTAAATAATTTTAAATAAACAAAGTCACAGAGGTATTCAGTCTAATTGATTGATATTGTTGGTCGAATTCAATGGTTTCAGATGGTTTTAGGAATTGATAAAACGTTTTCACAAAACGGACCGAACATTTCTACCAAAAAAAGGCTAATCCAAAATCGAATTCCGCAAGCCTCGGACCGCTGGACACCGAATAAATAACCACACAATGATAAAAACGGGACAAATGTCTATACAAAGCTCAGTGCGCGCACTCCGCTCAAAAAATGAAAACAATTAGCACTACGGCGCAGCCTGCGCCAGCCGCCGGCAAAAAACTACCAACCGTAGATAATTTACTTTCAATCGCTGCAAGAGCCCGGGAACGCGGCAGATATTACACGTAGCTTTACTCGGCAAAATATCGGCGAAAAATCTCCATTTTTGTTGGCGAACCAAATTAATGCAGTTGCTAGCAAAAATTTCGTGAACTACTTTTTTTATTGCTATCAGTTTGGGGACTTCATCCAATTTTAAAATGGTGCCCTTACACCATGTTTCGGTTTTACCGTTGCCGTCCAATTTGAAAACACTAAAATCTTTTAGCAATTCCTCAAAAAACTCATATTTGATGGCCTTCTGTTTTCCTATTAAGACATCAACTATATTTGAAGTTGAAAGTATCATCATCGTTTTCATTCAAATCTGGCGTATAGGAAAGTAGGCCATTATGAAGGCGGTTTTCAATTCTTTCCAATGTACGGGTCCCTGCTTTGCTTTGAACCAGTTGACCCATGAAACACTAATAATAACGGACGGACAATAGGCGTAGCAAGCAAAACCAGGCGGTTAAACCAGCGGGGTGAAAAGAATCCTTGAGTTGGATAGGCGCCCGGCGTCGGGGAGATTACAGCAATTTATCCGGACTTGCGACATCTGGAATAGGACTTGGTGTTAACTTTCAGCTTTCAAGGTGATTCTTGATATTGGAGAAAGATAAACAATATTTAGGTCACGACTTCATTTTAGCTTTAAGCTAATCGAGTTAAAATATTTGAGGATTATTCTCTCGCTCTCAAAGTGTCTCGCTCTGAAAACTATATCACTGGATTCATTACCCCATCTGTTTCTGGAACGAATTAAGCTTTCTTTATATTTACTACTCTTACTTTTCTTCATCCAATTTCATAAACTCACTCCCACTTAAATAAGCTCAGAAAATATAAAGTTGGCAATGAGATCATCCATAGCTTTCCATCTGTAACTTTCCCTGAAAAGCCAACTAACACCTCTGCAGACGCATAAATCATCAAACTAATCGTCTAAATCACAAACGATAGCCACAATCCCGCCTATAAACGCGGCAAATAGATCAAACACTAACAAACTTAGCTAGCGGGATATAAAACCAGTATTATAGGGATTTATACGCGGCTAACTAGCACACACTTGAATAAGGCTGCGTTTGTATCGTAGCTAAGCGGTGCGGGGAACGTTATATCCACCGATAGGATCACATCATTTCATAGCTCTGTTGAAAAAATTAGATCATAGAAGTCTTTATGTACATAAAACATTTGGTGTTTTACAAGAAAAACAAGCAATGTGGTTTGAAAGGAATGTATTCAAAACTGTATTAAAAGCTGCTGCGAGGTGTAAAACCAGTGGTCAATAGGCGAACAAAATAAGCAATTATTCACATAGGATTAAATTTGAAGTCTTACATATAGCCTTACATTACTAACTTTAGAACCAGTTACAAACTGTGTGTGTTGTTACTTATCGCGTGGCTACAATTTATGTGGAAAAACTCGCACAATTCCACAGCTCCGCTAAACCTCGCTCCGTTCAGCTTCCACACACATGTCTAGTGCAAACGAAGGCTTTAATGCGGCTCTGGGCGGTCGGCAACTCTAATGGCCTTCCATTACGTTGCTTGCCACCTGTGCTAATGGGTCAGAAATATTTAATTGATGAGAGCTGTACAGATTTCCCGATTCACATTTTTCATCCATTTCGTAGTGTTTCATGTCCGCTTTGTGGGTAGCCTCATTACTGCGGGATGTGTTTTGCTCTTATGAAGATTTTTAAGCGAATTGCTTTTATCTTTCATCTGTCTTGTTAAGTACTGACTATTTAATCCATGTTATTATAATATTTTGATTTGAGTTTTCAAATTTTTATGGAATGATATAAAATCTGCTTTGGCATAGTTGGTGTAATGGCTAACCGTCGCGTCTTAGGGGTTCGGTTCCAGCACAGAACAGGTATTTGTATAACCAACAGGTAGTCTTCGGCCCGGCAAGATTGATTCTTTAATTTTACTCAAAACGTCTTTCGATAACGTTGCGCCATCTATTGTAGAAGTGTCAAACTACCTATTGCTACAGTTGATTTTTTATTTCCGCAAACCAGGTGGCCTACCATGACGTCTTAAAGCGTGAGTAGTTCAGCTGTGGGAACGAGATGGCGCTAGACGACTTGTATAGCTCTGTCCCTTTCCGTCAGCAGAACTACTCACTCCTTAAGACTAATGGTAAGCCACCAGGTCTACGCAGGTACGCTTTTAAACTGCTTTGATCTCTAGCTGTAGGTAACGCAAAACTCACTGATTTATCAAAATAGGTAGTAACCTAAACAAAATTGTTCGATTAAAATTATAACCGTGAAATTGTTCACATACGATGAAACCAATGTAAACCGAATGTGGTTTGAAATCAAATCCTGTATTTACGGGAACAATGAGCTAAAACAAATTTTCGTTGGCGATGTGTTTGTGTTCACTGCATCTGAAAGCAAAATCTATAGATACAGCCAAACGTATTCATTTACTATACAGACAATACCGGATTCGACCTATTTTAAGTCCAAATAAAGCGTATTAGGCATCAAATAGATAGGTAACAATTACGTTGCTATTTGACGAGAGAA
Organism: Agrotis puta; assembly: GCA_943136025.2. Classification (NCBI taxonomy): domain Eukaryota; kingdom Metazoa; phylum Arthropoda; class Insecta; order Lepidoptera; family Noctuidae; genus Agrotis; species Agrotis puta. Next base: position 7,954,711 of record OW964168.2, read on the forward strand.
ATTAACTTAATTTATAGATTTGTGACGTTAATTTAATCTAAACTTAGCCTTATTCCAACTTTGGAATCGTTTAACAATGGAATGTAAATTTCGATCTCTGCGGGCAGAGCTGCGATGGTTTATTTCTCCAGAAAAACGCAGGTTCGATTCCTGCTCGCAGTCAAATATCTACTTCTTTCTGCAAAAAAGCTTTTGATAACATCGACTTCCAGACCATCGTGTCAGTGCCTTTCTGATATCCACAACTCAGGGACCGATTGTCCTTAGTCCTATTTATTCGACTAATAAAATGTCTGAATGTAAACGAATAGTCAAATGTTGGTGAAAGGCCCCGCGCGTCATAGCTCATCCAGATGCAACTACTTATTCACAAGTAACGTAAATAGTTGCAACTTACTTAGTCTGTGACAGTGGACCTCTATGGTTTTCTGATGATAGTCTAAATCCTCAACCTACCATGAAGGTCTAAGCTGCTAGCAAAAGTCAGTACTAATGTTTAAATACAAACTAAGCGTTTGTTGCCCATGGTCCACCCGCCTAGTTCACCTAGGGAAAATACTTTTACTCGCAGTTCACCAGAAAGTTCATATGTTTTTATCGTAGTCTCAGATTATAGAATGTCCAGATTCCTAATAGGCAACTGAGGTGATCTTTTACATACGGTTAATTATCATCGAGCGAGACGCCATTGCCACAATAATTGTGGTGTGTTCCCGCATTGTATTTGTGTGTTGGCGGGAAAACATTGGCGGCGGCCATTACGCCTTAATTGTGCAGAAGTATTTAATGACCTCTCCTGTTTCTGATACAATTAATGGACGAATCGGGATGCGATTGATTGTTGTCTTTCATTATTTTTAAGTACCTAAATGGACTATAAACAAAGATTACTTTACAGTTGGAAAGAGTGTCGCATGTACCTACTGAATCCGGAGGTCGAATATTTTTTCGGTCGTCGTCCTATCAAATCCTGCTCGCGGTTCGAATTTTTCTTTCCATAGAAAATCTTTGAAATTCGCGACGCATGTGTTAATGCGTACCTATAGTATTTAAAATAAAATATTAACAGTTATTACGAAATATCGCTGCATGTAGCTAAAGACAGATAAAGTACCAGTGACTGAAAATGAGTCTAAAAACATGATACATTATCGCGTAATTTGGCTTGACATTGGACTAGTTCAATTTCTTTAAGTCATCTTTCCCATTATACCAACTCGGGCACGCCGCAATCGCGGCGGTAAGACCCCTCCTTGAGGAGTGGCTGGATAGGCGTCACGGCGTCCTCACCTACCGCATGACGCAGGTCCTCACCGGACATGGATGTTTCGGGAGGTTCCTGTGTCTGATAAGGAGGGAGGAAACGCCTGGGTGTCACCACTGCGAAGATCGTCCGGAGGACACGGTGGAGCATACGGTGCAGGACTGCCCCGCTTGGGCAGAACACCGCCGTGTCCTCACGACGGCGATAGGCGGAGACCTCTCGCGCCCGGCATTGGTCGAGGCCATGCTGCGGGGCGAGACGGAGTGGGAAGCGGTCGCCTCCTTCTGCGAAGCAGTCATGCTCGCGAAGGAGGAGGCGAACCGCGTGAGGGGGAGGACAGCGACCTCCCTCCACCCCAGCCGCAGTGGTGGACGCCCACGGCGTCGGACGTCGCAAGACGATCTCCGGCCACCGTAGGCGCGGGCATGCGGGCGGCGAGTAATGGGCGACTTGCTGTCCGATCATGGACCATGCCCGGGTCGACGGCGCGTTGTGTTCCACGCGCGCCTCAAGGAGTGTCAGCACAATGACGGGGCCTGTAGAGGGCCATAGCCTGCCGGGGTCGCGGGACTTTCCCATTACCGTAACCCCGGTACGTAAAGGGCTAGTGAAGGACACCGTGGATTTTAGTCAGTACAAGTCTGACAGTCCCTCCCGTCCTGCCCTGGGTGGGAGGACTCATTTGATGATTTTACAACGCTAAAAAAAAAAAAAAAAATTATACCAACTAGGCTGAGAACAGTAATAAAACTAATAAATAAGTAAGGAAACACCGAGGCTGTCTAAAACTTTCTATTATGGAAACGACTAACCATTCAAATAATTATGATTTATCATCTTTTTTTGGGAAAATGTAAGTGACTTTCGCATGCAAAACGTTTAAAATTTTTATGACCTGTGAAATTAGGTGATGCTGTAAATACCTATGAATCACTTTTTTACTTGTATTGACTATTTCCACAAAACATTCTAGCAATTTATGTTCCAAAAGACCGGTCACCTGTGTGACCAAAGTGATAATTTAATAGCTGCCAAAGTATCATCCTATAGCCTTTGTTAATACTTTGCTAACACGTTAGGGGACTGCAGGCGTCATATTATGTTGCTTCAATCAATAAGTACTTCACACACAATTTAAGACCAACAAAGGTCCCTCATGTGCAAAGGTCTTTAACATTAATTTACATAGTCGGAGCTAGTAGAAAATCGTTTTTGATACAAGCTCCGGTCAAAGCTAGTATTTGAAATGCAAAGTGCATTTAAAAGATATTTCTAAAAACAGAGTTGTTAAATAGAAACTTAAACTTGCATGGGATAATACCTCTGTGCGGCTCACCAGAGTACCTATGCCTCACTGCTCCCTAAAGCTTCATTTCGTACGGTGTATCCCGGCAAACATCCGACATAAGGCTAAGACCTTAAAATAGAGAGGATTAAATAAACGGTAATAGAAGCAGCAATTGTGGTTATATGTTATTAGCGTAGAGGGAAAGATTCATTATCCGAGCAGTGGACGCGTTGGTTGCAATAGTTTTAAAATTAAAAGCAGAGTAGATTTTTTGCAGTTCCTATTTGGCCAAATTCATACTATAAAACGCAAACCAAAATCTCAGCCACCTAAAAGATTAAACTCAAGTTTGAGTTTGCCGCGTTTGGCGACGACATATTGGAATTCATCGATATTGTTTATGGTCAACGATTCGTAGGGTATCATGCTCTTAATCGATTGTACACTTGCTTGCGAATAGCATAATTAATTTTGCTGACACTCTTTGAGTCGTCGACCCGGGCATGGTCCATGGTCGGACAGCGAGTTGCCCATTATACTCGCTGCCTGCATGCCGGCGCCTACGGTGGCCGGAGGTCGTCTGCCAACGTCTGTCGCCGTGGGCGTCTACCACTGTGGCTAGGGTGGAGGGAGGCCGCTGTCTTCTCACGCGGCCCGCCTCCTCCTTCACGAGTATGACTGCTTCGCAGAAGGAGGCGACCGCTTCCCACTCCGTCTCACCCCGCAGCATGGCCTCGACCAATGCCGGGCGCGAGAAGTCTTCGCCTATCGCCGTCGTGAGGACACGGCGGTGCTCTGCCCATGCGGGGCAGTCCTGCACCGTATGCTCCACCGCGTCCTCCGGACGATCCTCGCAGTGGTGGCCGTACTTGTTATATGCTTGCTCTTATTTTTTCCATTATATAAAGATAGTAATATTCCATTATTTAAGATTATTTTATGTAAAGATATTATGTTCGGATACATAGATGGTGTTGCTAAGCCAATAAAATCCAAAAAGATAAGTTTTAGTTTTATTTTAATTTAGTATTTTTATATTTATATATTTGTAGCTTCTTCAGATTAAATTACCAACTTAACGCACATAGATATTAAGATAATGGACATGATATTGACAATGACATTTGACACTGACAGCTGTCTTGTGTCTATGGCTCACTGTCATGATGGTCTGTCGAATTGTCAAGTCGACACTAATGATTGCTGGCTGTACTTTTATTACAGCTTGGCAAGAAAGAGTCTGATGCGGTGACAATTGAAACTACGAAACGTTTGTTGTTGCAACATGTTAAAAAAGTCAACTACGAGCAGCTTCTGTGTCAAAAAACAATTCCCTCGTGTTATTTCACGATTTTCTACATTAATTCGCAACGATCAGTGCTTACTTGTTTATTTATAATGACATATGACAAGTAGTAGCGACCTCAATTTTTCCATACTCTTTTTTGCCAAGCTGTATTTAATTTCTTTTATTACAGGTTATTTTAAAGTATTCATTGTGAATTAGTTTGTTTTCTGGTTTACGCGTATTGTAAGATAATCGTAGGAGTAATATCAAAATGTCTCACCAAACAGGAATTCAAGGTACGAAAATATACAGTTATCTTTCCTATTTCAAAATAAACCACGTAATATGCTAATAACCCCGGTAAAACATTTTCTCTCCCTTTTTATGGTGAAAAAGAACCAAAGCTAACTAAGTTGTGGTATATTTTTAGAAATTACGATATTCTGGCCATCAACCAGATCTCCCACGCCAAAATTCCATATTGATAACATTGGTTGATAATGGAATTTAGAAACGAAATCACAAACATATTTTCTCTAGCAGTGTTGGCTAAAACTTGAATAGGTATGAAGCAGTGTTTTGAAACTGGAAGAAATACACTGGCTGTGAATTCTATGGTTTATTAATTTTATTACAACTGGTGAAAGTAACTTAAATGTTTACTTCTGTACTATTCATAGTTTTAGAAGTGCTGATTAGGCTTAGGTATAGGCTTTTCCCAGGCTGTGCCACATCACTCTGTCTGCCTTCCGCATCCAGTCTGTCCCAGCCACTTAAGGTTGCTCGTCCATCTCGCTAGAGGGTGTCGCACAACATGCTTGCCAATATGTGGTCACTACAAACATACCGGTCCTTTGACAAACATGGCAACCATCTGATACCTACAAAGAAACCAGCTCTTTTATGTAAACATAAATAACACATTACATTACAATCATATAAATGTTGATTTCAGCAAATGCAGAGTTGAAGAAATATTTCGGAAAATGCAGAGATGGAAAAATTCGAGTCTTGAAAATCAGCATAGAAAATGGTATTTTTTTTTTCTATTGAAGCTTTTTATAGCTTATAACAGAAATAGCAAATTAAATTTTGTTTATAAAAATTATGATGTACACAGTATAATTAGTCACATAGTTGCAGTAACAAGATATCTTTGTATGATTCTTTTCTAAATGGTGTGTTATTTCTACTTTATAATAAAGTATAATAATTCCTTTTATTGGAACATCACAGTGGTATTGACCGTAACTTACAAGATGTAAGGTCATGGGTTTGTAGTGGTAGGTAATTTATTTCATCACCACTGCTCTTAAAACATTTGAGGAAAACATGAGGAAATAGGCATGTCCTACAACCAAAAATTTGTAGATGTGACATGTACCAATCAGCACTGGCTGGGTCCACGTTATAGATTATGGCCTACTCCCTCTCACAAAAAGTAGGTCCTTGTCCCAGCAGTGGGTACATTATAGGCTGACGACGATTTTTTTTTTTTAAATCTTGTCAATTTTTTTTTTAATCCTGTCATTGTTACTCACTCGGTTTTGACTGGTAGAGAATACCCATGTCTATGGCATTAAATCCTCCTTTTTTGTTGTGTAATTTAAATCATATAGATCCACTAAAATCTATCCTCCTCTTGATAAATAATCTGCTACAAGGTATTGCATTTCATTTTGACCGTAACATAATACTGTTAATTATATTGAATTTCAGAGCAGCTGGTACTGTCCAAGTATTACCCAACAAAGCACTCATGGGAACAAGACTTCGACAAATATGTTCCCTCATTGGTAGTTGAAGAAATGCCATGTTATATTTTATACAGGTTAGTTGTTAATGGTTAACTTCCCGTGTTTTCAACCCCGCTGCTATGCTCTTATTCATTGTAGCGTGATGTTATATAAGCCTTCCTCGATAAATCAACACAAAAATAATTAAACACATCAACTAAACTCTTTAGCCAAATAAATTCTTCAGCCTTATAATTTGAATAGTATAGATATTCCCTCAAAATAAAGCTCACTCATTTCATTTGTTTTTCAGATTCGACTCAACAAATTCCCTCGGCCATGAGTGGCTGCTCCTCAGCTGGTCTCCAGACAGTGCTCCGGTCAGACACAAGATGCTGTATGCATCAACTAAGGCCACACTCAAACAGGAGTTTGGCTCTGCACATATTAAGGATGAAATGCATGCTACTGTTAAGGTATGCTGTTTAAATCAACTTTTAAAGACTTTGTTTTTTTTTGTTGTAAAATCATTGAATGAGTCCTCACACCCAGGGCAGGACAGGAGGTAATGTCAGACATGTACTGACTTAAATTCACGGTGTCCTTCAATAGCCCTTTACGTTCCGGAGCCACGGTTACCTGATAGTCCCGAGACCCCAGCAGGCTTTGGCCCTCAAAGCGGGCCCCATCATGAACTTTAGACTTAAGTTGGAAATAAATAATGTATCCCAATCTTTGTCTGTAACCAATCAACAGCCGAATTTGGTAATCTGAGACTAAGTTGTTCAATCATAAACAGCTTTTAAACTATGCAGATTGAAAGACTGATATAAATAAAATTACACTAAATAATATCCTGAAGTCAAAATATTGAAGTACTATTTTATATGAGCTATGGCATTTGTTGTGTCGTCACAGTTGATAATTGTGGTAGTCGCCGTTACTACGAAGAAATCAATGACTGCTTCATTGTCCTGAGAATTCTGCTGGTGTTGAAATTTTGTCGTGTTGCGAAAAACTGAATCATCAAAATTCGACCTTTGAAAGACATACAATTTGATTTGAAGTGATAAACAAACAAATCGATAGTGTTATTTATTGGTTTATCGATTGACTTTTCGATAGCAGTGACTATTTTAATGATAAGACCATCTTCATCTTTGAAATAAGTTTTTCTTTTTAGTTTAGACAGGCCTGGCTCACTCCGCGGTGTAGGTATAAAACTGCAAGTACTGGCGGGGGCCACTTCGTAGTGGCCATTTAGTCGGTTGCCGCGCGCCGCCCACTACGCACGCGCTTACTTAAATAATATTTAAGTTTGGTGTTTGGTTGTATTTACGCATAAGTTTAAAAAAAATATATATGATGAAGAAAAGAAAATACTGCATAACGTTTGGTTGTTTAAATAATGACAGTGATAGGAGCCTCACGTTTCACACACTACCGCGTGATTTCGAAAGGTAAGGAAAAAAGTGAATATTTATCTATGTAGTACATATTTAATAATGATCAAAAAACTATCTACCTGCTTGTGGTGTGCTTATTAATATCATTCAAGTACCGGCTAGTAATCATGATCAGTATGATTAGGTAGGTTACAAATTTGGCCTACAAGACGACCAAGATAAATAAAATAGACGAATATTAAACCTGACATCACTCTCACTCACCTAAGCTGAATACGTAGGTAGGTCGAATTATGATCGGTAGAAAGTAGGAAGATGTTTACGTTATTGTTTAGACACGTTCAAACTCAGAAAATGGCTACACTACGCATTCAAGGTCAGCGATCGTAATTCTCTTCGCGACTTTTTTACCTACTTACCTACAAAGACACGCATTATTATACACCCGACTTGCGACCTGCGATTGCGTCATAATAACGAATTAAAATTTTATTTTTAAATTTTGAAATCTCTTAAATACATATTTTATATTATAAACGTGTTTTAGTCATTGGAAACATGAACTGGGCTGCCGTTGTAAGGCGACTAAAAAGTCACGGTGTATATATTATTCCTCACGTAAGGTGCCGTAGGTACCTACTGTTAACATTCTGTGCTACCAATCGATATGAATATGAAGTAATCGATGACGAAACAGAAAAAGATATAGGCTGATGATAAAAACAAAATTCCTTGAGGGACATAAGGAGGTAATGAGGAGTGATATATATTTATGTTAATTAATAATGTAATTAAACAATGCATAAAATACGTATTCCTACCTAACTGTGCCCAAACTCGCGAGTCGCAACCCTATTGAGCCTGACCGACAGTAACCTTTTAATGTCGTTGGCGTCAGATAAACTAAAATGAACTCTCGCGCGTCACTATTCAGTTCATTTTTGCTTGCGCACTTTTATAAAAGTAGGTGGGTGATGCGGGTGCAAGTAAAAATGGACTCTATTCTTTCGTCCATAGATTTTACATTTGTTTGTTTTCTTTTTGGGAGTAACACTTCTGTACCTTTAGGTACTATTATATATTCTGTGGTTTAGATAGAAATCTGATAGATGGCTGATAAATGATAATTGTTATTGTGTGGCACTCACCCTTGCCTTGTAAATATAATAATTTACAAGGCAAGGGTGAGTGCCACTCACAACTCGTGACCACTCACTGAGTGGTCATGCGGACGGTGAGTAATGGGTGACTCGCCGTCCGATCATGGACTATGCCTGGGTCGACGGCGCGTCGTGTTCCACGCGCGCCTCAAAGAGCTGTCAGCAATCTGACGCGGCCCCCGTTAGAGGGCCAAAGCCTGCCGGGGTCGCGGGACTGTCTCATCGGGTAACCGTAACCCTGGAACCTTAAAGGCTATTGAAGGGTGGATCATCGTGGATCGATAGTACAAGTCTGTCCCTCCCGCCTCGGCTTGGGTAGGAGGACTCATTTGATGATTCATCACTGCTCTCAAAACAGTGAAGGGAAACATCATGAGGAAATCTGCATGTTCTAGAGCCAAAAATATTATTTAATATAGGAGATTTTCAATAAAACGACGTGCTCGATTTTAAGTGTTGAAGGGAAGTAAATTTATTCTCATGTTTATAATCGACAGTACAATCCATAGAGTTATCAATATTCTCTTAACAGCTTTTACAGCCTTTAGACTAAGATATTTTGAGTATATACTAACAAAAAATTCGAAGACTTGTGATATCTGCAACTGAGCCCCCATGGTGCATTACTGCCTACTGACAGAGAGTTGGCCTGTGTCCCAGCAGCAGTGGGAACATTTTGTGTTGATTGTGCTATGCTTAATTTACAAGGAACTTCTTTTGGTTATACACTTTATTGAGTAATGTATGCCGTAAAGAGAATTGCCTTTTCTATAAAATACAAATATCATGCCCTTTTTTTGACGTGGTGAAATTATTAAATGAGTCCTTACAGCCAGGGCGGAACGGGAGAGATTATCAGACTTGTAATGACTAAAATCCACAGTGTCTTTCAATAGGCCTTTACGTTCCAGGGTCACGGTGACCTGATAAGACAGTCCCGCGATCCCAGCAGGTTTATGGCCTTCTAAGTCAGTCAGTCCGTCAGATATATCATGCTTGTAATCTTTAAAAGCTTTGAAAGAAGTACACCGTATATCCTGAGATCTGTCAGTTTGGAAAACCCTGTATTTAAATTGAAACCTTTCTATTTATAGGATGAAGTGAGTCTAAAGGGCTACAAGGCTCATTTAACGGGTGTGAGCGCACCCGCACCGCTCACCGATCGGGAGGAGGCATTGAAGGAGCTGCAGGAGAGTGAACACGACACTAACTATGGAACTGATGCTAGGTAAGACATTTATAATCTGAAGTTTTAACAAAACAATAAGTAATGTTATGTGCTTCTAATCTGCCTGAAACTGGAATCGAACGCTCTCCTGCTTTCACCACTACTAAAAAGGCAATATAAACATATGCCATCTTACCTAGACACCTACCTCTAGACAAGGAACTGCAAAACGACCCTTATATCAACGTCAAAACGTTTTGCAGTGGACAGCTTTTTTAGACACGCTGCTTAACTTCTTTGTACCTTATTTCAAAAATAGAATAGAGCTTTGATTACAGCTTTGATTACTTTTGCCGAAAAGGGAGAGTCGGGACTAAATAATTGTATTAAATCTGCTCACAAAATACTTGAACGACCCCCGAGTTACACACCCATGATACAGAAGACATTCCTAGAGCGAGGCAACGTATTTTAAAAATGCTTTTTATTGTCATATGAATGAAAATCGCCATCAATGAAAAGTCAAATCAAATCAAAAGTTTGCACTTATAAAACGTCGACAGCAGGTGCTCGAGCTCGTGCTCAAGTCGAATATTACATACAATAGAAATCTGACATGAAGTAACATGCAAAAAATAACATGAATAATCTTATTATAACAAAAATAAAAGTTAATAAATATTTATATTATTAACAATCCATCAGTCGCGAGTTCTACTATTGTATTTTTGGCGTGAAAAAACTAACAAATGAGGTCGCGCAGGTCGCTACAGGGATGCTAATAGTGATCACTAGTTAGTTATAGAGGAATACTACGCGTTAAAATTCCACGAAATGCATTTGTGTATTGTACAATAATAGAACGCGCGACTAATGGATGGAATGGATAAAAAAATTGGGAAAAATCTTTTGTAAATTTAATCTAAATTCCAGGCAGTCAACTATGGGTGGTGTTTCCTTCCCTATCACTGAAGATGCCAAACAAGGAATTCATGATCTCAAACGAGGTTCCTACAACTACTTGCAATTTAAGATAGGTAAGCTTCTGTACTAAGTTATCCAGTAGATGTGATATACACTCGCGAGCAAAAGTATGGAAACACTCCGATTCCTCGCGATCTTGAGTACTTAATAACTAGTTAAGAATAATAAAAATGGCACCATTTTAATGTTTTTATTGTTAACTATAAATTGTGACAAAATTCATTAAAAACACGCCATTGTTTAAGGAGCTATCCCGGATCAATTCCTAGTAAGTGATTCCTTACTTTTGCTCGCAAAATGATTCACTTTGTAAACGAATAGCCAATAGCATTGCTGGAAATGCACGAAGTTCGTGCATAGTCATTGGCTATTCTTGTATTTGTCGAGCACAAAGTGAATCTTTTCGAATATTGCGATGTCGCCGTTTTAAACCCTCAGATGGCAACTATGAAAGTAATGGCGCTAGCACTAGTTCTATGCCTTGTCATTTTGATCAAACATTTTTGCTTGCGATTTTGTATGCATGGAATTTGGAATTACCTAGGTAGAGGTTCAGTTCAAACAATCTGAATAAGACATTTTCCTGTGGTGAAATGGAGCCTATATTTTAAGTTACACATCTAGCAGTATATCAGTGAAAACAGCATTCAATTTCTTCCAGTAGTTTTTGCGTGCTGTACGCACGACAGACAAACATTCTAAAAAGTGTTGATGGATTTATGTTTCTTTTTTACTTGTTTATAATCAGAAAATCTTGCGATGTTTAATGAACAGATTCCTCAACAAACAGCAAGACGCAAATCAGGAACAATAACTCTAACTATACTTATTGTATTTCAGATTTAGATGAAGAGGAGATCCATTTGTCCAAAGCGGCCAATATTTCCCTGGCTGAGTTACCGCAGCAAGTGCCGAGTGACCAGGCCAGATATCACTTGTACATATTCAAGCACACACATGAAAGTGACTACATGGAGAGCATAGGTGAGGGATATATACAATATAGAACTATAGAAACTACTAAAGTTGAAATTTAACTAAAATATTAATGTATTTATTATATTTATTTATTAACACACCACTATCATTACAGGAATGATCTAATTCAATAGTGTGGCTATAATTACCGTTTTAAATACCGTAATATATATGATATATACAACAGACGCCAGCAGGTCAACCTACCCCAATCTATCAAATTTTAGCAATCGAACATCAACCTTCCACTATTCTGTTTTTTTTTAATCGTGGTAAAATCATCAAATGAGTCCTCCCACCTAGAGCAGAGCGGGAGAGACTGTCAGACTCGTACTGACTAAAATCCATGGTGTCCTTCAATAGCCCTTTACGTTCCGGGGTCACGGTAATGCGTGAGGTCCACTATTGTGATAAGGTTGAAAATCCGTTAAAGAAAGGGTATAGCCGGATAAGTATGACGATCCGGCCCCCAAATGGGAACCTATATTGAAACTTATGTTCTAATATCGCCTTGATGTACAAACACAATTTATGTACTTTTCGCGGCCAGCTTTCGCTTTGACCTTGAGATATGGGAAAAAATAATCGCACGCATGACTTTTATTCGAAGTCGTATATCTCAAAAATTAATTACGCTAGAAAGTTGGGACCAACGCGAGTTTTTAGATGACATGGCAGAGTATATCATATATTATTTTCATATTTTTAGAGTATATTTATATATAAAAAAAAATTGAAAATAAGTAAATCATAATTTTTTTTTCATGTTCTCTGAGACTTACAATCACGAAAATAATAATGTTATGCTCCTTTATGTGCTCTATTACTCATAAAAAGTTGGTAAAAAAAAAGGTGGTGCAACACTTTGAAAAAAAATTAAAAAGTGTTTCGCACCTTGTAACTTATAGATATAAACGTGTCTCAACACGCACAAAATTTTATCGCTTGTGGAAGGAATTGTACATAAACAATTTTAGATTTGTTTTCACGTTATTTATTATATTTTATGTCTTACTAACATCGTTTGTCATGCGTTGGTATCGCTCTTGGACATTGGTGTTGCCCTAAAGGGAAGCTTTAGACTTGGATTTTTATGGCATTTTGTTCCAAGATTTTGAAATTAGTCATTGTTAAACCAACTTATTATTTTTATAAGGTCATAATGTCTGACAAGTGCAAAAACTGTAACAAATATCTTCGTAAGATGGTTGGTTATAAAAAAGTTGTAAAACTGAAGAAGAAGTTAAAGTATTCAGTGATTGTTTGAATAAAACAGTAACAGTTAATGATATATTCTGTAACAAGTGTCGTCCTATCCCATATATTAAGAAAAACGTTTTTATTTCTAAATGTACAGCATCTGACGAGGTGTCAGATGCTGTACATGTTGTGCTGGACGTGTTGGTTTAACAATGACTAATTTCAAAATCTTGGAACAAAATGCCATAAAAATCCAAGTCAAAAGCTTCCCTTTAGGGCAATACCAATGTCCAAGAGCGATACCAACGCATGACAAACGATGTTAGTAAGACATAAAATATAATAAACAACGTGAAAACAAATCTAAACTTGTTTATGTACAATTCCTTCCACAAGCGATAAAATTTTGTGCGTGTTGAGACACGTTTATATCTAAAAGTTACAAGGTGCGAAACACTTTTTAATTTTTTTTCAAAGTGTTGCACCACCTTTTTTTTACCAACTTTTTATGAGTAATAGAGCACATAAAGGAGCATAACATATATTATTTTCGTGATTGTAAGTCTCAGAGAACATGAAAAAAAAATTATGATTTACTTATTTTCAATTTTTTTTTATATATAAATATACTCTAAAAATATGAAAATAATATATGATATACTCTGCTATATCACCTAAAAACTCGTGTTGGTCCCAACTTTCTAGCGTAATTAATTTTTGAGATATATGACTTTGAATAAAAGTCATGCGTGCGATTATTTTTTCCCATATCTCAAGGTGAAAGCGAAAGATGGCCGCGAAAAGTACATAAATTGTGTTTGTACATCAAGGCGATATTAGAACATAAGTTTCGATATAGGTTCCCATTTGGGGGCCGGATCGTCATACTTATCCGGCTATACCCTTTTACAGATTAAGGTAGGTTGTTGTGCTGGCGTCTGAACATATCGGTTTTTCTTAATTCACTCAGAGTAAAAATATCAATGTTTTCTGCTACGTCATTGAGTACACGTAAGGTACGCGGTATAAGGGGCTTTACTCAATAGACAGGTCCTACTACTGGCGACCGCCAATCGAGGAGGCCCTCGTCTTCTCAATACATAGTTGTCGGGCACACTCAGGTTTATTTCTTTCAATACGCCAGGGTAATTAAAAAATATAAGTAGCAATAGCTATGCCCCTTTTTGTTTCCCTATTTCAGTCTCAGGAAAGGGTCAAATGCGGGTGACGGGGTCTTTATAGTGGTTACATCCGCATTTTTTTGTTTGTAATAAATGTAAAAGACTTGTACACGTCGTACTTAGCTGGCAAGGGGGAGTGCAGGGTTTCAAAATTACCTAAATTCTGCTTGTGTTATACTTGAATTTCCCCTTAGTCGCAGACTTAGCTCAGATCAAGCTCGACACGCCCCAAATCCGACCCATTGACACTAATAGTTTGTTATAAATTGACTGAAACGCCGAATACTCGTGAGTTTTCATATGGAGTCATAGAGAGTCACATACAGCAGACGAAAGAAACAATTTATCAAATACATTAAGGTTTTTAACTTAAACCAACCAAAATAGCTTACAGCAAATTTACAAAAAAAAAAAAACCTGACTTTTGGGAATTAATGACCCGGTTAATTTATAACCAGTCAACGACTGAATTTTCCTTTTCGCGTTCTAAAGATGTCCAATGAGACGCAGCCGTCATAGAATAAGGATCGGGATTTAGGTTGAGATAGTATAATAATTCCTTGTGTATTTTTTTCGTTCAGTTTTCATCTACTCCATGCCCGGATACAACTGCAGTATAAAAGAAAGGATGATGTATTCCAGTTGTAAAGGACAATTCTTAGAAATTATTGAGCAACGGGGTGTCGAAATCGTTAAACGGGTAAGTAAAATCCCATTTTCTTCTTCTTAATTAGTTCAGCAAAATACAGCCTATACTTTTTTATTAAACGTGACTAGATGGTATTTCCCTCCCGGATGGTTGAGGGGTGGTAACTTTTTTTTTCATTTTCTCCTGTGTCGTGGGTGCGTTTACAAACATACAAACTCACATACACAAACACCCAGACCCGGAACATTTACTTGTAGGTCATACAAATATATTTCCGTGCGGGAATCGAACCCGCGACACGCAACGCTGCAGTCCAATCGCTTAGCCACTGCGCTAACCGTGCCGTTAACTTTGAATGCAATCGCGGTGGAAAGACCCGTAAGATACGGTGGAGGTCTGCCCCGCCATTAAATAGTTGAGTCATTGAGTGCAGAAATTATTTATTAATCTATACTATATAATAAATTTATAATATGCATTAATTAATTATGTATAATATTAATTAATTTAAGAGATAATCGCGTTTTGACAGCTCAAAAACAGTATGGCAATTTATAGATATACCTCTATACTATTGAGGAAATACAAAAATAATAAATACGAAGAAATACCCATGAAATAATTTGGATTGGTTTTTAAATATAAAGATGGTTTTATTTCCGAAGGCCTTTTCCGATTTAATTTGATTTTGATAATTTATTCCCTTACAGTTAGAAATTGACGATGGCAAGGAACTCACTGAAGAGTTCCTGTATGACGAGATTCATCCCAAGAGAAATCTACATCGTCCTGCCTTCGCCAAGCCCAAGGGTCCACCGAACAGGGGCGCGAAACGAATCACCAAGTCTCAGAACTCACAATAATTTAAATAAGAACAGTAGTGCCGTCGAACGCGCCACGAGAAAATGAGCCTTACGAAACAAAGAACTTGCATCCAATAAGGCTCATTTTTCGTTACAATATTTATTTTCGCAGTTTTTCACTTTTTCTAACGGTGGCTGAGTAAATATTTCATCTCACGTGGCTGATGAAAATAATTTATAAACCTATATATTTTTCTACATATTCGGTGTAGTTAACGTCGTAATCAACTCTTTTGACAATATCTCCTAGTAAGAATTTATCTTAAAGTAAAAATCACAAAAAAAAATATTTTCATTGAAAAAAGGTAAATTGCTGTCACCTTACATTATAAAATATTCAGATTCCGAGCGTCACCAAAGAAGGCCTGCGAAAAATTTAATTACTGACATACGACACTAGCGCCGCGTCAAAAGAACTTTAGTAGTTGCTCGCACATAGGTGCTGCAGATGTTACGAGGTTGACTATGCCTTACGCCTTTTACCTATAAGGATAAGCTAGAAAGTCTAGAAATACAAAATGCCACATGCTCATAATAACTCCTTTTTCTTCGTCCATTTGTAAATTGTGTACGTATTTTTCTATCGTAGCCCTGTAAACAGTTTTACGTGATTTATTTCTCGAAAAGTATAGATTTATTTTGAATTGTGATTGAAATTTAAAATAAGCATACAGGTTTTCGCACTTTTGACAGACTCCAAGCTGACTCCACTCAACGTTGACTTAAAAAATTTGACGTGTCGAATTATTTTCATAGAAAAACCTACAAAAAAGTACTCCTTATCAAAGACTCACAGTTCAATGCTTTAGGAATTGAGTCGGAGTGAAGTCGGCGACGCGACATTTACTGTGAGTTGAGTCGGAGTGAAGTCAACGGAGAGTCTGTTTAATAAAGCAATAACTTCATTCTATTGAAAGCAATATGGCCACGTGATAAAATAAATATACCTACTTAGTTTGAAGCTGTAGGTCGATGCTGCTGAATGATTAGTACTACTATTGTAACTTTCTTAGTTACTCTACAAATATGTATTAAAAAAATATTGAAACAATAAAGTATAGTAAAATAAATAAAGACTGTTAGGTCCGTGTGCAATAAAAAAAAACAAAGGGAGTCTAAAAAAATGTTTAATACATCGATGTTTAATTGTAGAAGTTCTAAACCAATATCAACTTTTCAATAATGAAGTTTATTTTAAAACTTAAGTATAAAGTGTATACTCTAAAAATGTTTAAAACAATGTAGTATGATATTTATTTAAGTATACTGAAAATTGAAGTATTATTATATTGTATAATTATCAATAAAATAAACGAATTAGTCGACAATGAAATTATAGAGTTCTATAGATACTAAATGGCGCGATGTTGCGTAATAAGACCCGCGTTATTTTTACATAAAATATCTGTGTATTTACAGGGAAAGATCGTCGAATGAAATAAGAATAACATTAAGATTAGTCAGGGCTGTATTTTTGTTTCTGTAATGCAAGTTTTCGACTAGGAGACACTTAAATGAAAGGCTAGAGAAGAAAAAGTGTATTTTTTCAACTGACATGGTAACTAACACTTATCATAAGGCCCATTTACACGCTGCTAGAACTTGCAGGCAAGTTTGACTACATTGCTGTATTTGTTTGATAACTGAATTCATTTTCTATTAATAGTCCGCAATGTGGTTAAACTTGCATACAATTTATTGCATCGTCTAAATGAGAAAGAAGCCCGGCTTCCCGACAGTGGCAATACTATAAGGTTGATTATGCTCGTTTTAGTTGTCCCTGATCCGAATGCTGAAATCCCAACAATGCAAATATATTTAGGTGTCGCCTAGTATAAGGGAAAACGGGTAGAACCCTTTGTTAGTGCATCTTACTCATTTAAGTTTTATCTTACAAACATAATAATATGTATTTGAGTCATGTAACTGTACGAGTATTTTTGTATAACCCGAAGTAAATACTGTAGGTATAATATTTTAGTCAAAAGGAAAATTATGTGAAGTTACATAACTATTATATTAACCAGTTTTTATAATCATTGTAAAGAGTATTTAAACGTGGAAGTGGAAAATACTTCTTTTATGTATATTTTTGCATTTGAAAATTAATATTAGACGAATGATTGTATTTCTCTTAAAATTATGCAAGGACTTATTTTTTAAATCGAGTTTTTAAATTTAAAATATAATATGAACGCATACGTAGCTCAATCTATTTATTACTTAGATCTTGCCATTTTTAAAGTTTTGTAACTTTTATGATTATGTCTAAGCGTTCTTTATTACTATCTCGTTTCAATAAATATCATAAGTCTTAGCATTTTTTACCTTTCGTATTTAAAATTAAGCGAAATTAATTTATTTTATTCTGAAATTAATGCACAAATACAATAATTTTATGAACTTTGTAAATACATATTTACTTATACTTTTGCAAATCAGTTCGACCTCTGTATTGTGCAATGTCTGTAACAATAAAATGCTTTTAATATAATTGTGACTCTTATTTAGCTTAAGGTTAAATGCTGCCGTCTGTAATGCGAACAATCCCGAACAAAAATAGCGTGAAGCAATTACAACTTGAAGATAATTCAGATCTCGTAAGCAAACAGCAGTGCTACTGTATTGTAGACACCGGTGGCGCTGTCTGATGCGCTGAGGCAGAGAGAGGCAGTTCTGCATCTGCATTTCTGGGAAGCTGGGAATACCATCTAATATAAATCCATAAAGAATATACGGCGGCTAGTAGTCTGCTACATTACTGCTTGGGAAACAATTTGTGCATAAAATTTTTGGCAACTTCCGGAGCGTCCATCGGTCTTGTAACGCACAGACGAGTGCACAATATCAAGTGTCCATTTGTTTTTGGAACGACATAAATATTAAAGGTGGGTGATAAAAAAATAAAATTAAAGTAAATACTAAACTAAACTGACCTGTGTTACGGAACGTAATCTAAACACGGAAACGGCTTCACACATCACGGTATACAAACCAATTGTCTTGGCCTCGCTTTGTGTGATCTTTTCACACTATGAACGGTCAGCTTAAACTAGTTTTGTATAGCTTGATGTGTAGCTGTGTTCAGTGCCATGACTAGTCTTTTATGCGACCAGTGCGAGTTTGCTTAACTGCAGCCATGTCTAATTGTGGTCCTGATGGCCTTCCATGACTTACCAAGCGACAGAGCTATACAAGTCGTCTAGTGCCATCTCGTTCCCACAGCTGAACTACTCACGCTTTAAGACGACATGGTAAGCCACCTCAGGTCTGAATATTTCTGCACCCCTCCAGGGTCTGCTTCCTGTGCTTGGGCATCGATGTCACACCCCTATTTTCGGCACTGCCCGTGCGTGCCAATGTCTCTCCATGTCTGGTCGACGGCGCGTTGTGTTCCAAGCGCGCCTCAAGGAGTGTCAGCATAGTGACGGGGCCTGTAGAGGGCCAAAGCCTGCCGGGGTCGCGGGACTTACCCATTACCGTAACCCCGGTACGTAAAGGGCTAGTGAAGGACACCGTGGATTTTAGTCAGTAGAAGTCTGACAGTCCCTCCCGCCCTGTCCTGGGTGGGAGGACTCATTTGATGATTTTACCACGGAAAAAAAATGTCTATGGATACTACCAATACTTACTAGTAGGCTAGCAGGTAGTAATGCTCGATTTTAAGGTGATTCCTCCGTAGTAGCCCGTGAAATTCAATTTGTGTTTTTTGCAATTTGCTTATTAAAATATCCGAAATCTAACTTATTTTGACCAAATCTTTCTGTAAGCGAATGGAGGGAATGTTTTGATCATTCTCATATTTAAAGTTATACTTATTATTGTCGCGAATCATATTTTGATCAAGTTACAACTTGTCACTGATATGCAAATTCCAAAAAACAGATGTGAATTTGAATTTCGCGGGCTACTACGAAGGAATCGCCTTAATGACTGTATTTCCGTTATATCAATCTAAAAATCTCTATATAGATATTACTTTAGTCTTAGTCTTTTAATATAAAAAATTGCTCTAAATAAATAAAAAAACGTGTTAAAATATTGCCTTTATTTTATTTACATTTAAATCTCATAAAATTTATTTCTAAAAACTATTCATACTGTACAGTATAAAACAGATAAATTAATATGTAGTTTTTCTTCTTAACATAAAAAAAAAATAGTTTTACGTTATTAGTTACAGCCCACTTTACAAATAAATGTTTACACACAGATAAAAGTTATTTCAGGTATAATAATAAAACACAGTAACAAAAAAAACAATAGTTTCAAATTTTCTAAAGTGGGGGTAGTTGTATCGAGTGCGCGTAGACAGTACTAACGATAGTAGTCAGTCAGTTCTTGTGTTTCGTCGAGCTCGCACGTTCTACTGCGAGGCTAATGTGTTCTTAGCTCCTAATTTGTATCGTTTGCAAGTGTTGACTGAGATTTACGGTCCTAATAACCGGTAAACAACCTAAAGTGTGTCGGGTAGCACTGGCGGCTATCATTGTAATAACCTTCTCACTTCTTAACATATTCAAAATTTGCGGAGCAATTCAACCAATTTGCGACGCCGATCAACTATGAGTGAAAATCGTCCTTACTGATACATACAGGCGATAAAGGCGCTGCCAATATAAAACGTACTATCATCTGTGGGTAGTTGGAAAAAACAGGCTTGCCACGATGACGTAATTTACTCATCAAAAATTCAATTGCATCATTGGGTCGTAGTAATAGGGATGATTTTCACTTCAAGTTCGTCGGCAACACAAGTCAGTCGATTTGGGTCATGTGCGAGGGTGCTTACTCATTATGCAAAAAGTGCGATCGTTTGCTGGCTTTCTTCGATTTATGAAAAACCTACCTACCTAGAAATTCTGTGTGAGTGTCAAGTGTCAAATAAACGTACGGGACGTCTCTGGACTGTGTAGTGGAGCCACAGAACATCGTCAACGACAAAGTCCAGTGAGTACTTTTCCCCTTATTCCTATTTTTCCCACCTGGTTGTGCATGATCTAAAACTCTCGTATAGACACATTTTCAATTCACAAATTTTTTAGCAATCAACTACCACAACACTGATCATCTTTGATTTTTATGCAGATATAACCCTTCCATCTCCATGTGGGCCAACGATGAGGGTATAAGTCACAATAAATAGATTAATTTTATTGAATATCTAGGTCATACTTTCACGTTTTAGGAAGTATGAAGATCCTCCGATAATTTAAATAGG
Source organism: Agrotis puta (assembly GCA_943136025.2). Classification (NCBI taxonomy): domain Eukaryota; kingdom Metazoa; phylum Arthropoda; class Insecta; order Lepidoptera; family Noctuidae; genus Agrotis; species Agrotis puta. Next base: position 7,975,097 of record OW964168.2, read on the forward strand.
GATTTTCCATAATTATGTTCCTCGTAAAGTAGGATTCTGAATCAATAATTATTCCGTATGTTGCAAGTATTCGTTTTTGCCATAGACTTTGAGAATGGACTGAGCCATATACCTGCATGAAAACGATCTCTCTAGAAATAGAGAAAGCTGCCCTTTAGCTAGTCTATGGTACCTATCTCTATAAATACGGAAATAAAAATGCGACCGTCCTATCCGGTTAAGCAGCTCACAACCTCCTCTAGGTTGACCTGCGAGATGCCATTCACAAAAAAAAAAAAAAAAAGCGACCGTCCTTTTCTTCCCGTTTTTATTGGTTTTGGAACTTTTGGTTTTGGGAGGCTCAATCCATTCTCTTTCTCTATGTTCCACACGGCAGGTTACTGCGCCAAACCGCAAACAAATTGCCGTAGCGCTGCAACATGCTTTGTGTTCTTGAATTATGGTTATCTTCGACATAATTATGTCCGCTACAATGTTATACTTCTCGGTATTCATATGATATGAGTGGTGACCTCTTACACAATTGCCTCATAAAATGGCCTGAACTAATAAAGTAGTACGTAATATTCAAGACACTTATTTAATATCAGTTAGCTTCTTCTCCCCCTGTTCTGAAACAAGAGTTTCATGAAGTTTTGACAGGTTGTCGTTTTTAATTGTAGCTGCTTTTTCTAACGCCTGATTGTATTGGTCGTCCCTGCAAAATGAAAGAACAATGCATCAAAAACATCACTTGATAATAATTCAAGGTAAAGCGGGCCTGTCAAGGTAGGCGCGTGATTAGTATAAAATAATAGACATTTAAAATAATAAACTTAATCGGCGCGAGTGAATTTTGCAGTGCTTTATTTTAATTTTTATTTAAACAGAACAAAAAACTGCTTCAACATTCAATAAAGACTAAAATACACATGATATATCAGCAATATTGTAGCCCAAAAAGGGTCAGTGGGTCGTCTTAGGAGCGGAGATGATCTGTGGAATATTAAATTAACTATGACTGTTATGTTGTGTATGTTTTTCTCAAATAAATATTTTTTTTTTGTCCGTTACTTAAGATGAAGAATAAAGTTTAGTTAACTATCTCACCTCGCTTCCTTTATACGATGTAAAGCTTTTCTAATATCTTCCATGCTGACACCAGTGATTTTTAAAATTCCTAGTATTGCCAGTCCAGCAACGGTACTTAAAATAGTTCCTGAAAACAAATGGGTTATGTGTAATAATGAATTGAAAACTAAGTTCCAATAAAACTTATAACATATCAGAGTGATAAATTAATGAAACTCAATATTCAAATGAACTTCAAATAAATATTAGGAAAAGTTTAAACATGTGTAAAACTTGCTTAAAGTAACCATGGGTAATCATTAAAGGCAGAGGGCGATCCGTCCGGCGACACTATCTGGCGATGCGATCTGACCACATCTCTTTAAAGGCAGAACGCGATGCGATGACGCTGGCAGTTAGAAAGCACATTTGTATATCCATAGGTTACAGAGATCGCCGGAACGGATCGCGCTCTGCCGGTAAAGCCTTTACTAATGTCTGAAAGAAGTCGCATTCACTGCTTAATCGCCATAAATAACTAAAATTTGATTACAAACTGAGCTTTGGAATTTGCGGTTACAGCCATCTTCTAAATTATAACTTAAATTTAATATATTCAAAATAAATATATGTAATTACAATAATTTATACCTAAACCGGCACCAACTAATATAGCAGCAAGTCCCATATCTATTTTGTATAAAGCGCCAGTGAGAGCTCCCGCTGATACAAATTCAATGAGAGATGTGTCTCCTCTATATACTGATATAGTTGTTGATGTTAAACTGAAAAAAAATAGACTTATAATTAATAATAATTTGTGAACCTTCCCCTATAGCCAAACGGCAAGTGAATAAATGTAAACGCTCAAGAGTGTGTAATAGATTTTTAACTTACTACCCAAGCTAATAAAGTTGAAAATCTGTTAGACTCTAAACGGAACAAACGAAAAAGTTTTTTTTTTATAGATTTTGAACTTTATATGCTAGGGTTTGAAGTTAAAAATCGATTAAAGTTTCCTAAGCGTTTAAGTTTATCGCTAGCCCTTTGGCTTAGGGCCTGGAAGCCAGACCTGCATGTGAGCAGAATATTTTATTTACTACCTTCCTAAATGTATGAGCAGTAAAGTTAATTGTAGTAGCTTTTGTCAGAGAGTACGTAACAAAGTTGTGCTGAATAGATCTTTGGCTATTCCATATGGGCTAATAATAATGGTGTTTCAGTTGTCTTACTGTTGGACTCTTTATGAGGGCAATCTTCTGACAGAGAGTGTTTAAATTGTAATTAAGTAAAATACTTTTATTACCTTACCTAAATATTCCTGTGAAGAAGCATAATCGCCAGCCCCACTTATAAGCTCCCTTTGCAAAGGCTACAGTCACATAATCTTGCAGTCTTTTCTGAAATACACAATACACATAATTTGACCATTTTATTCTGAACTAGCTGTACCCTGCCCCGCTTCGCTGTGGCACAAAAAACTGTTTTTTTAACAACAAAAAAATAGATAAAAACAATCCTTGATGCGGATTAAATATCATGCTAAAATTTCTTCTCATGTGACTGCGTCATTACGACTGCGGTTGTCAGCGAGTGTTATCCTCGCTTCCGGTAGATGGCGCGGTCACTGGTACAGAGCTGATCGTTACAAAAACTGTTTTTCACGGATGCGGATATGTGACTGATGCAAAAAATAGATAAAAACAATCCTTGATGCGGATTACATATCATGCTAAAGTTTCAATCAGTGCAGTACTTTTTGAGTTTTTAAAGCATACACAAACCAACATAACATTTTTATATATATAGATTTGTACCTGATATAAAACTAATACTACTAACAAGTACCTATAAGTAAACTTACTAACACATCTTAACACAACTATCAGTAAAGACTTTTTATTAAAATAAAAATAATTAATAAAAAATTTTTTTTCTAATTTTCTGAATTATGATTATATATTTTTGGGCTGTGTTTACAATTGGTTTTACAGAATTTCTTACAATTTCATTCTATGTTATGAACATTTATGCTTACCAATAAATTATCATTTCAAACCTAAAAGATTAGAACATAGAAGACATACAGTTTAGAAGGATTTAATAGCATGAGCATAGATAAATGATACAGTAATTTACAACATCAGAAATACTCTACCTTCGCATCCGCAGTAGATTTAAATATTGTTGCTTGATTATTTTCTATGAAATTCATATAAGCCACCCGGGAACTAACAAATCCTCCCATACATGCACCAACAAAGGCTCCACATAATGCCGACTGAAGGACAGTGTTCAGTTCAACAGATATCTCTTCATACTCACTGAAATTGAGAAGGCTTTTAGTCAGTCTTTAATCAATCATTTTTAGATGAGGTTATTACTTTTCTACTTGCAAGGTTATAAATTTCATAGAGCTTCTGAATTATTGTTTGATATGTTAGTATGTGAGAACTCTACGAAAATGCACGAAATCAGTTACAATTTACATAATTAAGCGAAAAATTCTTCACAAAAATATCCAATTCAAAGAATGAAAACTTATGGATTTCTCGTGTTTCCTGACTTACTTTCCTGTATACATTAGTTTCACTCGATCCCATCCAGTTTGAGGAGGTGTAGTAGTGGGTTTATTGAGTAAATCGTAGTCATATTGAGCAGGAGATTTACTAAAGATAGAAATGCCTAAAGACGGAGACAATCTCAGCACGGTCCGAAACATACTGAAGGACAGATTTTATCTAATAAACCACTATCATCACAATTTTATTTTGTTTATTGTAAATTCTTGCTAAATGCCGTCTAGTTTATAATTTAATATTATTTCTTCAGCAAATCTTGTTCCCGGTGACGAGTGACATTCACTATTTTCCCGCAATGACATTGACATTTGATTTTTGACATTTGACATTAGAGGCACGTAGGGATAGTAAAATATCGATATAACGATTTATCGATTGAGTTTATACAGAGTGATACAATGTCCATGAAAGTATGGATCAAATCGAATAGGGGCATGAGCGAGCGGTGGGGTCATTTCCAATATTTATACTTCTGAGACATGGGTGCTATTTTTTACGGATCAAAAGTTAAGAACCACTTTTCTTGTTCAGATGGGTAACAAATACTTAGAAATTGAAATAAAATAAATTCTCTAACGGGAAAAACAATAAATGTAAAATAATTAGTAAGAGAAAAACAACTTCATACTTCCAAAGTCTGTATTTCTTTAATTTTGTGTTCTTATATTAAAACAAGTCTTAAATGAAAATATTCTCTAGATTGCTAAAAAAAATTACATACTTTATTATTTCTGCAAAAAGTCTGCAATTTGAGACTAAAATCCGTAACTTAAACAGATATAGATATTCCTGATTTTTGTATCACATTAACATTTATTCGGTATTGCAAGTCAATGTTTAGGGTTATGTACCCAAAGGGCTAACGGGACCATAATACGAAGATTTCGCTATCCGTCTGTCATGAGGCTGTATCTCATGAACCGTGATAGTAAGACAGTTATTTTCACAGACTGATGATGTATTTCTGTTGCTGCTTTAACAAAGAATACTAAAAAACAAAATAAAATAAATATTGGTGGCTCCCATACAACAATCGTGAAATTTTGTGTTTTCGCAAGCTTATTGGTTCTTTTTGAAGTGAAAACTTCTTTAGCGGCGTTGAGCACTTTTCTGTAATGGGTATAAAATCTTAAACTCGCGTCAGGACACGTGACCCTGACCGAAAAAGCGTAGGACGGCGCAGGGCGCTTGCGTGAATGTTCGTGTGACTTTATTACTTTTAAAGAACATTTGTGAATGTTCGTGTGACTTTATTACTTTTAAAGAACACAATGTAACCTAGAAACATTCGTTGCTAGGTTACATTGTTTATAAAAGATGTACGTCACATTGGAAAATTATTGAAATAAAAAGTCAACCATTTTTGCGAGTTTTACTAAAATCTGTTCACAAGATATTTCCAACAATTACTATTCAAGTTTTCACTTCTGCCGGCACTCCCAGAGTGCAACCCGTCGTTTTTTTTTCTATAGTTTCAACGTTCATCTTTGGAATAAGTCATTTACACGTAACTATCTATAAATATCTGTACTTTAAATTTAAAGATTTTTCATTTTACTATACCCCGTAAAATGCTCTTAAAATGCCATTCGCTTTGTTGGGTTAGAATTTTTTGCAGATTTAAGCAGATTAGATTAATAAAAAAGATATCCCCCTAAAATATCGGTAATCGGGGTAATCCGAAACGAAACAACCTGTAAAATGTTTTTTTTTCACAAATAAAAGATATACCTACAGGGTCTTTCTTTTAAATTGGCCTACAGGGGGAAATTCGCATCCTTAGGAGGTACCGAAAAAGAGTAACGTTGACATTATATTTAAGGAAAAAATTAGTTCCTTCTTCGTACACTAGAGGCGCTGTTCCATTTTTCCAAACAGTAAAGGCAGTAAATACTTCAAGGACGCTGTAAATAAAATACTGTGATCGAGCTACAGACCGACTCCTCATTTAAACTCTAGTCTGTTGTGTTTATGGTAGCTTGTAGTACGGTGGCGCCAGTTAGTATGATCACTTTTGACTGGTATTCGATCTACGCTGTATGTTGTATTTTCAAGTTAATACTATGTTTTATCATTATTTCAACCTGTATTATTTTTAAGTAAAATAGGAACATGGGAATTATAAATTAAATGAGAACTCCATTTTCAACTATATTTTATTATAAAATCACAAAGAATAAATCTAGAATTCAATAGGGTAGTCACTTAGATATTAATATTGTTGTATATATTTATAATTCATATAACTGTTTTACATAATGTAGTTTAGTGAGCGTCTGACCTCTCAGATGGATCAGACGCGTTTCATAAAATTAATTTTCACAAAACAATCATCAAAATATGTTTTATCTTGAAATATAGCTCGTTAAAGCTTGCCATTTGGATTTTTAACGTGTATTTATTAGAGACGAAACTTTAGTTGAAAGGAAAAATATTATTATATCCCTGTTATTCTTCCCAACGATTGGTCTTTGGCATATTGATTTAAGACTAATTAATATTGACATGTTCAAATTGTTTCAGCAAGTCTTACTACGATAGTGAACGAAACTAGATGTGCTTCCCAAGAAACTGATGAGATAAACGTTACTCGAACGATTGTTTACATCTATTTAACTATTTTAACTTTACACACAACCCTTTAATTTGCACACCTTTATTTAATTCTTTTAATGAAACAACAAAAACATTATTAAAAGAAGAGGAAACAAGGGAGGTAGTAACAGTAATACTTCCTAAGAAGGGTTCTCGATAAGTTAGGTAGGTATATAATTAACTAGAGCGACTACTGAAATTAAGATAGGATATTTAACTAGTAAATCTTAAAGTAATGATTATGTTAATCTTTACTATAGATCCTATTAATTTAATTTGTAATTATTAACATAGTCGTGTATAATATTTACATTCTCAGATTAATTTAACATGAGTGTGGCTGCCACTTTTTCCGCACTAATGCTTTTCAAACAAAATTAATTTAAATTCATACAATACAATGCCGCTGGTTGATTGTGCCCTCCTGTTGTGACTCGGGTCTCGTGTACAAGTGGCAAGTGGCAGGCACACAATAATTTCGCTAATAACGTTTCATTTACGGAATGGTTCAGTTCTTTCCACACAGTAGGAATAAGGGACGTGGCACGGACACAAAATAACCGCCTCGGGCGATCAAATGCCACGGGCAGCGCTATAATTTTAATTCACATTATACCCTGTGCGAAATATAATATTCCACTTGATAATATTATATATAACATAATTATCATTGGCAATATTTTAAGTCCCTTACTCCCTTTACAATTCAACTAAACAACGTGTTTATATTTCGCCTAAATATCTTTTTCTCAAGTCAGAAGACTCGGTTGAAAAAAGGTAGAGAATTTATTCACAAGTTATATAAATATATCGAAGCGTAATAGATATACTTTAAAATGTAGTCGAGTGTAGATTTCGCCAGGATAGTAATAATTAAGTTCTAAAAGTACGAATATGTCTAGAATACCAATTGTGTACTAATGTACATCATCTCATTATATTGATCCCCTTTAAAATTTATAAGTTTTATTTACAAATAGTTTCTTGAAACTTCTTCAGGTGGTCTGAAATAAAGGGATGAAAATTATAACCACATACATTCATGAACAACAAACTGAATGAAGGCAGTGAGTGAGTGAACTAAACGTTGTTGTCGTTACTCCGCCCGCTGTCTTATGGTAGACAATTGGTATGAAAATTGAAATAAAAAAGGGATGTAGGTAGAAAGGGAAAGGATTGAAAATAAAGAACAAAAAGTATCAATGATAATAATAGTTTAATTATGAAATTAAAAATAAAGAGTGAAATTAACCACACAAAAGGCTTAAAATTAAAATAAGAGAAGGCGACGACACGTAACGTTACAAACATCGACTGTCGCCGCGGAGGTGGAAGGAAGTCAGACAACATCTAAGCAGAATATCGAGGAGCATGACAGAGTAAATATATGCGCCTTAGCCAAAGTTCTATTTATTGATATGTTGGCCTTTATTCATATCATTATGAAATACTAAATACAGCTAATATATGTATGTAGTAGAGATAAATATTATAAAGCGCAATAAAATATAAGCATATTCAGAATGATATGCGGAGATATGTATGGAACGCAAGAGATACATACGAAGTACACGATAACGCAGATATAGCTCGGCGTGCACCGCGCCGACACATCACATCGCAAGGATGGACGTCAATTAACACATTCGAAAACAACTTTCACATCATTTTTCAACGCATAACTTTAACTAACAAATTGAAACAATGTTCACTTACAATGAATAAAATTGCATATATTGCGCTTAATAAAACTCTCAAATATAATTTAACTGTAACATTTTCATCAACTTTTCAATAAATGTTAAGATTACTTCAATTACCATTTACCTAAAATAATCTGTATTGACTTTAAATTTGGCATCTCATCCTAAACACTGATCTATTTATTTATTTTTAATAATATTACCATTAAAATCTAGATATTTAAAATACTTCTCTAAACACATAAATTCCTATAATTATCTATTAGTCAATACCAATGTTATTGAGAAAACTTTAGGCCTGAAAACGCTACACACAGTAAATAGTAATCGACCATGTCTACGAATTTATTGAGCACAAGCGACTGAGTAACTGTATCTGTACAGGCTGAGCGAGCCGGCCGACCTACGACCGTCACGGCATGTGTGTAGCGTTCTGCGCTGAGTACACTGGATATGTAATCTCCTCTTTGTGATTCTTGTTTAATTTAAATACATAATAATAATACAATTATTATTAAAATTACAAATGCGATTACCGCCGCTCTCACGTCACTCGACCACCACTCCTCACCATTTCAAAACACAGGCACAGAATCCTGCGCCGTATAGAAAAACATTTTCAAAAACGTGCAAAATATCACCACACCCTGGTCACCTAACATTATCTAAACCAAATAACTACTTTTACGTTCTTATTATATGTAGGTACTGATTAATACAATTGTATGATTAAATTTTTCTATTAAACCTTACACGTAATGACAATCTAATATTTTTTTCAGTTTAATCATCTTACTAAGCTCTATCTTTATTTCTTATGTATGTTACGTGATAATATATTATACATTCATAATAGTGTAAATATGTGATTTTTATAACTTCACAAATGTTTTTTTTTTTTTCTAAAATAAAATGTTATTTTTTTTACGTTTTCTTGCGTCTATTTAGTGACATGGGATATGTTGAAAGTAATGTAATAGTTAAACTGGCTGATGTGGTGTAACGTGCATACACTGGCGGGCTGCGACCCGACCGCGCTGTCGCCCGACGCGACCACGAGTGCAGGTAGCGGTGATCCGATCTATGTACACCTCGTACGTTTTATTTATCCTACACTATACATCCCTTTTTCTATCCTAATTGAATACCGACCGTGGCATCGTCGAGATATGTAATGCATTGATTGATAAGTGACTTACAATATTAATTAACATGCCACGGGGCTGGCGGCGCGCTGTTCCCGCGATGGCAGTTTCCTCTACTCGTCATATTCAGGTATCTGTTTCACGCATGCTTTGCCTAATCACATAATCTGGACGTGTAACTGAACACTTAAACTGGTCCTAACGGTAGCGTGGCTCTCGCGGCATCCCTCTACCAACAAATTCGTTACCATATACAATCTTTATACAAAAGCTTTCCTACCAGACTTTAAATATTTTGAGACGAATTCATAAGATTTTGATAACGTAATCACTTAATTCACAAACTTAATCTCTTTTGCATTGGACTAGACATATTTTTTTAATTAATTTAAGAAGGCAAAGATGTGTGAAATCCAATCGAGAGCTTAGCGAAGTCCAAGTGTGAGAAGCCTATCGCATCGAAGTGGGAGGGTGTCTATATACAAAACGAAGTATCGAGAAGGACAGATCATTAACTAAAATACTGTTTCATGAAGTTATTGTGACCTAGTGTAAATACTGTTGATTAAATATGTCGTAGAGCAAAATCAGATCTGGCTAATACTTGATAGACCGTCGCCGCAACTCCACTGCAGTGTGGCAATGCGTAGCAATCGTGAAATTATTCTAAAGTATAATGTTCGCGACGGATGACCCGCCGCTCACAAATAAATAATTATCTAAAATTAACCACTTAGTGAAACGTACCTATGCACGAGCATTTATATATGTTGTAGCTACCATTATCATAAATTAACATCGAAATAAATGCATCATGTCACTATTATGTCACTGAACATAACGTTTAAATAGTGATATACAACTAGATGCTTAGCGATAAGAGTTGTGATTACACTAACTAATCGTCAATAACTATGAATGAAGTAAAGAACAGACAATATTCTCCTAACAACGAAACAAGAATGGAAGCAAGAGCACCGGCCCCCGGTGATAGAACACGGATACATCTAAAATATACTATTAAAATTATTCTATAACTAATATTGCACACACATACACATTTCTAAACGTAACATTCCAGTAATCAAATAAGAAAAAAATGTGTATGCGTACAAAACTATATTTACTTACAAAGAAATGCAATAATAGTAAATTGTGCATATTAAAATAGACAATAATAAAATATATGTATAAAATACAATTTAATAGTAATAACTGCAAATTAATAATGTGACGTAAGAGATATTTATTTCAACAATGTGCTAAATAATGTGATGAATATAAAATTGTAAGGTGGTACATAAACTGGCTGTTGTACTGGATGAGCAAGCGAACAATGTTTGACATTGCGACCTTCATACACGCGAGACGCCCAGTGCCAACTTAACTAGCGCAATCTAATTGCAAAACATACCATCCTGATAATCATAACGAAATCATATATTGTAACCATCGGAAAATATTACGACAATATAAAAAATAAAATAATTGATATACTTATTCAAAATATGGAATGAATATCACACAAAATATAATTCCTCTCTACGTTAATACGTTCGTTCAGAATCGTATCGAAAATACAGTAGATATAAGCAGCGCTTGACTGTGATGATAGTATCTTAGATTAGATGTACAGTAACAGTAAACGTACGTATTTATTAAGAAAATAGAATAGCACTTAGTATCTAGTGTTCCGTGTAAGCGTAATACAGATATATTTTAATTTCAGTCGAGGGTAATTCTCGATTTGTGTGAGAGGTACGATGTTGGTCAGTCGCGTCATGGAGGCTCGCGCCGTCGCGGGGTCAGGGAGGCCTGACGTCACAGGTATGTGAGGCCTGACGTCAGAGGTATGGGAGGCCTGACGTCGGAGTGTCGGAGTAGGCCGGTTGACTGCGACGTGACGCGACTGCCGCTTGTGTGATATTCCGGTCGCGCAGACTTAGATCGAAGACTTAGAGAAGGACACTCGCAGGTGGTTGGACTCGGACAGCTGGTAGTTGTGCATCTTGATGAGCGCCGCCACCGCGTCGTCGATCGATGGCAGCTGTACCAGCGCCATTTTGCGGTCCTTCCTGTAATTGGGAAATTATTGATTTAATTAAAAATGTAAACCCTGACACACGAGCTAAAGATTATAATCAAACTTCTCAACAGATCATCGAAAACTAAGAATATACAAATTTAAAACGATAAATAAATAAAAATAAACGAATAATAACTTACGGGAAGAACTTGAACGCCTTAATCGTGAATCCTCGCTTGGTGAAGGCTTCCTTGATGTCATCTTCAGACACCGTAGCTCTGTAAATAAACAACACGTAAATTCTAACCATCTCAATATTTATTTTGACTAAGAAATTACTAGGAATTGAGTTTAAACTGGAAACTTACGGAATGTTGGACAGGTGAAGGGTCGCGCTTGGTGGGTAAATGTTCTGGTAGTTTTTGCTACCAGGCTTCTTGAATCTATGCAGCGGGCTCTGGGAGTAGTCCCTGAAAAATGCACGAATGACACATTAAATGCAAGAAAACACAAGAGGCGTTGTAGTAATTTCGTAGCGCTACGCAGCGTAGCAATAAGCCTACGCACGTAGCAGCGTTGCGCTACGAAAACTCGGCGTAGCATCCGATTGATAAAAATTGCTACGTTAAAGTAGTAAACGTATCAAAAGTCCAAAATGTTATGTGTTGGCCGTGCTTTTATTTATTTTGTGGATAAAAAAAAATATTTGCGAAAGTTAGAAAAAATTGCTATTACTGTGAGGTAAATGAGTGAAATATTCCAGATTTATTATATGTTAATGATTCCGAATCCAGAGTTATTACTCGCAAGTAATAATAGCGTATCAGATACCGGCTTAAGACATCTTAATAATACAAATATCGGACACAAAATGGGATCACAAAGTCAAGCTCTGATTCAGACCGAGTGATGTAGGTTTAAAGGTCGTGTCAATCACTTCTATACCGTGCCTACTGAAAACTGACGCGGTAAATAGAAAATGTTTATATTTGGGTACCTAAATTGGTATAAGTTGACAGGTTGTAAATAATCGAGACCCTAGTCCAGAGGCAGAAATGTAACCTAAAATATTGGTTTTCCTGACAATATTCTGTGGCTTGACCCTTAAATTAATCTATTCGTGATAAATTTTATGTTTCAGAGCAAAAAGGAGTGTGGATCGGAGTTTCTTAGACCTGTAGGATGAAGAAAATCCCGACGAACTAAAATATACTGCATAAGAAGCAGGCTGCGGTCACCGGGTACTGCACTGGCAGATACTTCAGTCGTCGGGTCCATCATCGTTTACAGCTCAATTTCACTCACTGTCGGGAAACCTCCCTTTGTATACTACTAGTACTTTTTGTACTACTATTTAGAAACTGGTTTGCCTTTCATCTAGATTTCACCTGCTATGATTCTCTAATCTCATACTATTAATGCGAGAGAGCAATCGCGGCCCAGTGGTATTGGCCCAAAAACTTACGAGTAGATCGTGGATTCGAACTCAGCCTGGCGCGTTATTGTGAAATTTATTTCATCACCACTGCTCTCAAAACGGTGAAGTGAGGAGACCAGTATGTCCTAGATCCAAAAAGCACTGGATGGATTGTGCCCCACTCCTTTTCACAGAGGGGTCTGTGTCTCAGCGGAAGGAACATTTAGAAGGCTGTATATGCAATATTAGGCTGGTGATGATACTATTAATATATCAAATATGTTGCTTCCAGCTCCTCTTGCCGGTTCCTTGGATATCATAACAATGGCATGCTGATGACGTACCTGGTAAGTCCAGCATCAGGCTGTCCCTCCTTGGGTAGCTGCACGGTCTGGTGCTTGCTCAACATCACGCGCATCGCCTTGCCGAACACGCGCAGCTTGTCCATATGGGTCATGGCTGTTTGAAGATTACATGTTAAATGAGGTAAAAAAACAAAAAGCAAAAAACCATAGCAAAGTGATTGTTTATCACATTGTTATGGTTTTTCACAAAATAATTTAATTATTGGCGCTATTAATTAATTAGATATTTTTATATAAGGCTACAGCCCATAAAACAATATCACCAAATTAAAGTATTAGTAGTTATAGATTCGGGTAAATTAAAATGGATTGGTGTACAGTTGATGGTAAAAGGCTCGCCCCCGTTTTATGTGGGACTTAGACATAACTTTCAAAATGTGGGTGTGCTATAAGGTATCTTCAGAGGTCATCTGGGCAGATGATGGTTTATTTTACAGTGCTTAAGCTCTGGATAGAAAATACCGCTGAAATGTATCGTGGTTATTGGTTATCGTGATGTTTTCTTCTATTAGTATTGAGAGTGTTTCTTTCCTAGTTTCTGTTACAATTATAAGATAAAATCTGTTGTCATTGTTAATTTAGTAAATTATTGTGATAGCTATTGTTTAGGGGACTAGTAGCGTATACTTGTAGACTTATTTTAGAAGAATAATTATTTTTCACATTAAATTCTTTCATAAAATACAGTATTATGTTCTCTTTGTAGGTTTGAAAACTTCCGCATCTGTAAGTTGTCGTGTTTTTTTTAGCGTGGTAAAATCATTAAATGAGTCCTCCCACCCAGGGCAGATCAGGTGGGACTGTCAGACTTGTACTGACTAAAATCCACGGTGTAAGTTGTTATCCAATAATGATTTTAAGTTTCAATTACTTAACAAATTCGCTTTTATCACATTAATTATAAAAGAACGCCGAAATCAAATCTTTACTGTACAAACTAGAGGAGAAAACACAAAGCAAAAATCTCTAAGAAAATGTTAATGAATAAGACTATAAGTATCAAGTAAACAACGACACTTCATGTTACAAGAAAAACAAACTACAGCCAAGAGGAGAACCATAAGTACACTCATAATCCTAAATAAATACATCCCCTTGTAACGTATATTCGACCTTAGAGTCTCCAAAAAAGAGTTTATTTTAGAATACGTACCTAGATGGGCCTGGTGTGGTTCGGCCATCTGAATGAGGGCTGAATCTTTCTTGTTGTAGAGTATCTTCACTCGCTGCACATCACCATACACGCCTATACGCAAATAAAAGTCTTACAAACACGCTTTGAGATTTTCCAGACATAGAAACTATAAATAATAACATAAGTATCCTTTTTGTGTAGAGTGTGTTTTGTTTTTATATCTGTTTAATCGATTTGAGTGAGAGAAACACAGTCCAACAATAGGGTAATGCCTTGTCAATGTTGTCTAAAGTATACCTATATCTAAACTAAGTTACTACACTTAACACGGTTTCTTTAATATACACAGCATATTTTAGTACAACGGCTTGTAATATATAATGTCGTGAAACGGGACAGTCGGAAAATACAAGAAGAAACAACTCCAAGCTCTAAATTGGTCACGTTAAGCTTTCGATTAATGCTTTAGCGGTTAACAGCACCGGCCGTGTACTGGCGAGCTGTGTTAAGCAAATTACTGCAAACAATTATTCACTTCTACTCACTATTTAATTCGCAAAGAATTCTTAAACTCTCGTTTGCTTAGTTAACGCACCTCTTTATAAAAAAGCTGTTAACAACGATTACCAAGTTTGTGGTGTCGCTGTCCGTTTACCGATATTCAGGTAGGTATGGGTACTAATACTAGGTAACTTAATAAAAAAAACAAATAAGGACTAATGACGTCATCGTCACACAGAGATGCGTATCGCTGTACCGTATCTAATTTGAAACTGACAGCCCACAAAGGAAAAAATAAAAATAAACTGAAATAAAGACAACACTGGGTAAACAATAGACGATCTAACTAACTTAGCTACGACTAGGGTGTCTGAAACACAAATTGTCATACAAGTTAATAAAGCGTTTAGAATTTAGATTCGATAGTGTTATCAAGCAAAGCTTCGACAAGTGGTCGGATGCGGTTATCAGTACAGAAGTCGAGAATGTTAGCTGACAATTTGTCTTTCAGGCGACAGGGCTCAGGAGCAATATTAATGTTTTAATATAAAATACGGAATGTATGTGCACACGTACCGAAAAGGGTAAAGAGAGCGTCAGGCGTGACCATCTAAAACAATAGGAAAGAGAAAAGAGACAGTATTATAAATAGTCGTAAAAGATATTTGACATCATATCTATAAATAAATTAGCAACTTATCTTTAAGGAGTTTGAGTAGAATATATAAATAGAACAGCCTGTAACGCCCTTCGTGTGGTTAATGCATTAGTTTGTTTGAATCGAAAGTGAACCCACAGTTACAATGGTGTCTGATACGGGCGTTACTGGCTATTGTGTTAGCGTAATGAATAAATTTGCCAATAAACATTAAACTACTAAGTCGGAACAATGTAGGAATTTTGTCTAAACTGTTTTAAGTATACAATCGGGAGTGAATAAATTTTAAATTTCAATTTTTTTAATTCTTTGTTGTAGAAAAGGGCGGTTACGTGAAAGAAGGTTTAAAAATCCGCCTGCCAGTATTGTGGTGGTTGGGTTTGTGTTGGTACTAACCTCCTCGTTGAGGTTGGAGACGAGTAGCACGGTGGCCAGAGGCAGTGGGGGCGCGGCCAGAGCGCGAAGAGCGGGCGATGCCGGGGTCAGCGTCAGTGCGCCGAACGCCGGCAGACCCACACCACCAACTCCCACGCCATAAGGTGACGCTAGACCAGAGCCCAGCCCCAGGAACTGAGGAGCCAGCACACCGCCACCTGTGATCATACAAACCTTGTTATACGACACTGTTTTGTAGGTGGGGTAAAAAATAAATAAAGGAAAATTGTAAAGGAAAAGATAATATAAAATCCTGCCTAAAGTTTTCTGACAATAAAATTCTTAAAAAAGTAAATCTTTTAACCTAGCCTACCTAAATGAAAGAAACATATAAAACTACTTAGGTAATAATACTAAAATAATGAGATCTAGAAGCCTCAGTGTAGATACAAAATATTTTTTAAATATGAAATGTGTCAAAACAAAACATAATTTAGGAAGCATTGTAATACAAACAAATCAGACAAAGAACATAATTATAACAAAAGCAGAACATTCGCAATGGCGGAATGATCCACACACATATTACAACCCTCGACGGTGCAATACGGATTTATGACGAGTTATTAGTCACCGCGGGAATATTTAGCATTGAAATATGAATAATAAACAAGAAAAGAGCTAACGTGGAATAGCAAATGTAATTTGGAAGCGTTATTCAAGATTTATTTCACAATGTAACTCCATACGTATATTGACGCAACATAAACATACGCATTTACAAGCAAGAATACAAAATCACCGTAATTTGCAACATAAAGAAAAAAAGGCAAAGGCGCCTTTATACCAAAACATCAAAAACAGTGAAAATGAATAAAATATGGGGACCTATCAGGCTACACAGGGAACAAAGCATATTTCTCAAGCATTCATGATTAATGCTATTACTAGGGACATAGAAAATGTTCTGAGACTTATAACGTAATGAGCATACCTGAGCTTGACGATTTAAAATGAAAAGACTTTTTGAAATAAGAAAACCAGTAAACTACCTAAGTAAAAAGGTGCAAGAGCGGTCGAAGTCAAGTCCAATAGCCAAGTGTAAATGGGGCAGACGTAGATTACCGGGAGCGCGCTAAACTTGGCGTTCGAGATGATTAATTGCTTGAAAAAAAAATTGTATTGGAGCAATCATCTGCCCCATTGGGTGGGTATCGTTGGATGCAGGACACAAGAGTCTACGATACTGTGAGAGAGTTGGAGCGCGGTGAAAAAGCTTCCAGGTGCGCAGAGTAGTGAAGACTAACTCATCCTGGATGCGAGGGCCAGGGCGAGGCGTGCCCGCAGTGGCATCAACTCACTGGTCAACAGCTGGTGCGCGTCGCCATCGCCCGACGGCAGCGTCGGGTTCGTGTAGTCCCGAGACTTGTCGTTGTTATACTTCACGTTCAGACACGTCATCTTCGAGTAGTCGATGCGCAGTGTGCAGCAACCGTTGTAAATATTCTGCCCATCTAAAGCCTAAAAATAAATAAAGAAAGTTACGAATATTGAAATAACTTTTCTCGTTTGACACGAAAACAGAACGAATTATAAATCTCATCAAAAACATATTACAAGTCGGAAAAGTTTCACTTCTTTTGAGGGTCGTTTATTTGAGTGATAATAAGGATGTGACGATTTTTATTAGTAATAAAATGAATCGCGTTCAATTTAACTTTTTAATACGATCAGGATAAAATAAAAAGGCGCCGGGGTGTTTGTCTCTTTATTCATTTTATAATTTGCATCGGAAGTATATGGCCAACAAAGCAAAATTCCTTTTAGCACGAGATAAAAAAGTGGATCGATACACTACCCGTAACAAAGAAGAAAAACTCGCATTATGGCCGTGTCAAAATTGTTACGTAGCGAGAGCAACAGCTATTTGTTTGGCCGCGACGCCTGCGGGAGGCTGATAACACCACATCGCGATAGAAAAGAGAATTAATTAAAATGCAACAGCACTCAACCCATTCCTGCGAGCATAAAGCTCGTCGGCGCGGCCGGTGTGTACATAATATTTTTATAATGAAACCAGAATGCAACACGTTTTATTTTCACTAATGAAACTAATGCTATAAAAGAACCGTACAGTCATATTTATGATCGCGTACTCAGTGCAATAGTGTGGCATTATTTATTGTTACAAATGGCATAGAATTATGCAAAGAGCACTCAACGTTTTGTTTATTGTTTGTTTTCAAGTTAAATTGAGTCGAAAAAGAATAATTGTTGATGTAAGGTATTGTAATACTCTTGAACGTTACTTTTTCAATTGGAATTTTCGTCTTTTGGGACCAATGTTAAACGAAAGCTAGCAATTTGCCAAATTAATGAAACAGTTTCGTAGAATTAAGTTAGTGTTCGTGAAGGATCCAGGCGGTTTCAGCGGGGCTTTAAAAGGTTTGTCAGGATTTCAGTTGAAACACCTTGAGGTAGTTGTGTAATAAGACAGTATTAGAATTAATTTCTATTGCTTAACTTATTTTTTATTCCAGAAATGGCACGTGCCTGAATTATTACAAGGTTACTAAATTATGTAAGAAGCTTGCAGAGGGAAAGTTTTGTCAGAGGATAAAAATTAAAAGCCTGATTACTTAATTCCTGTGAAGTAAATTGGAGTTCCTTTGTAAACCGTCATCTGTCAAATGAATTATGACATTTTTACGACGGACTCCATTAGCTGAATAAAAATGTTTTGGGCTTTTAATGCTTTACTAACGTAAATGATTGTGCTAGTAGCTATCGTTAATTTATGCCGTAGCCATTGTCTTTCACTGTTACTTTTGTGTAAGAATGCCAGGAATATTTTTTGAAGTGAAAACTTCTTTTTTTTCACAAAAACTTCTTCGGGCACGCCGCAATCGCGGCGGTAAGACCCCTCTTTGAGGAGTGGCTGGATAGGCGTCACGGCGTCCTTACCTTCCGCATGACGCAGGTCCTCACCGGACACGGAAGTTTCGGGAGGTTCCTGTGTCGGATAAGGAGGGAGGAAACGCCTGGGTGTCACCACTGCGAGGACCGTCCTGAGGACACGGTGGAGCATACGGTGCAGGACTGCCCCGCTTGGGCAGAGCACCGTAGTGTCCTCACGACGGCGATAGGCGGAGACCTCTCGCGCCCGGCATTGGTCGAGGCCATGCTGCGGGGCGAGACGGAGTGGGAAGCGGTCGCCTCCTTCTGCGAAGCAGTCATGCTCGCGAAGGAGGAGGCGTGCCGCGCCCTCCGACCCACCCGCAGTGGTAGACGCCCACGGCGACAGACGTCGCCAGACGATCTCCGGCCACCGTAGGCGCGGGCATGCGGGCAGCGAGTAATGGGCGACTCGCTGCCCGACCATGGACCATGTCCGGGTCGACGGCGCGTTGTGTTCCACGCGCGCCTCAAGGAGTGTCAGCAAATTGACGGGGCCTGTAGAGGGCCAGAGCCTGCCGGGGTCGCGGGACTTATCCATCACCGTAACCCCGGTACGTAAAGGGCTCGTGAAGGACACCGTGGATTTTAGTCAGTACAAGTCTGACAGTCCCTCCCGCCCTGCCCTGGGTGGGAGGACTCATTTGACGATTTTACCACGCAAAAAAAAAAAAAAAAAAGTGAAAACTTCTTTAGCGGCGTTGTTCACTTTTTTAGGAATGGGTAAAAAATTTTAAACTCGCGTCAGGATCACGTGTCCTGATCGAAAATTCGTAAGACGGCGCAGGGCGCTCGCGCGAATGTTCGTGTGTGTTTATTACTATTCAAGTTTTCACTTCTGCCGGCACTCCCAGAGTGCAACCCGTCGTTTTTTTTTTTTTGAAGGGCTGCAGAAGAAACATATCAACATCCAATGCTTTATTAAGTAAGACTCATAACAACAGTTTTACAGTGCAATAAAAATATCAGGGGAGTCGTTGAAGAAGCAAAAGTTCGATGTCGGAACGTGGGATATTGGCTGTAGATTTAATAAATTTCTGTTCTATATGCAAATGCGACCCCCTGATGTGTAGACGTGAATAGATTGGCTCGTTTAAAGCTCAACTTATATGGAAATGCGAAAGGCACGTAAGAAAGCGTGGAAGAAGATAGCTTCGATACGTAATTAGTTTTGTAGAGCCTCGCGGGCCCGAATTCGATTTTGAATGCCAAATGTACCGCGGCAAGCGTAAGAGAACGCAACGAGTAATTAATTTACAATTCTAATATACATCCATTTAATGAAAATATATTGTCAAGTGACATTTTAAAAGTCAAATGAGAACATTATTCGTGATTCCAATTTAGTTATATTTTTTTGCAATTTGTATTCGTTACCAAACATTATGGGATACCACTGCGATAAGCAAACAACGTATAACCCAAATGTCAACTTAGATTTTATAGAGATTTTTTTAGTGATTCTTGTGAAAATCCAGGAAGCGATTAAATTGAAACCTTTTCATTCGGCTTTTACTTTTGTTGTTTTGTATATGTTTATTGAAAACTGTTGGAAATATTTTGAATAGTTACAAAAACCTTGTGAACAAACCAATTTGGCTTAAGTGGATTTCAGGGGTTGAAATTCCCTGTACAAGGATGGAAATAAAAATATCAAGGTTCCTAACAAAACGGGTGACATTATTTAGGAGATACTTTAAACTTCCTTTTTAGTATACTAGGCCAGACATTTCTAAACTGGCTTAAATACTTTGAAAGTTTTACCAATTTACTTAATATCCAAATCAAAACTGTCACTTACGTACAACCTTTTAATAAAAATCTTCTTAAGGATAAGTATCTAGAAATAAACTGTTATATTCACAATTAGACCTTTAATGAAGGTATCTCAGCTGAACGTTTGTCGTGGATTTGCCAAAAAGAATGAGATGAAAAAGAATAAGAGGGCAAGAAGGATTTTGAATTGCAGATTAATTTCTTACTTTTTATAAGCTTTTTCGGAGGCACTTTTGAATTTAACTCGGTCGTTACTTTAAGAAGTCTTATTTTAATCTAAAAATCTCAATGTTACTTGGAAAAGATTGTGTATATTTAACGAAAGGATCTGCGAAAACATTACGTTGTTGAATATTGTGCTCTCTGGATAACATTTTATTTTCTTTATTTTTATTGCTTATGCGTAGCGATAAGGAATCACGAACATCATTTACACATTTCACGCCAATTAATTCCATGATCTTTCTACTAAGTTGCTCCGTTATCTTATCTCGTCTGAGTATCTCCTAGTCTATAGGTCAGCTCCCTCCGAGACTAATATTTCATTTTAGCTACGAGTTCTACCGGCGAACAAAGTTATTTCGTAACATTTAGCACCTGACTGTTGTAAAAATCCGGTATTCAAACTATGAAAGAAAATGTGCTGCTCAGTTTATAACACCCGGCCGATCTACTCTACTCTCAGTATCAATATTCTCGACAATTTCATTTTAATCTTCTGGAATGGTTATTTGCGCTCGCGGAGGGAGTCGTAATTGAGGTAAAAAAATATTAGGAAGAGTGACAAGGTGATAAAACGACAAACGTCACGCCCGATTTTATATTGGAATCTTTTACTGCGTAATAGGGTGAACGAATTTCCGTTCAGTCGATTTATTGGATTCGACAAACACTGATAATAATTTAGAATTTTTCACTTATAATTTCTGGGGTTGAAAGTTAAGTTGGAACAGTTTGAGTAGACGGGCAGGGATCGCGGCCACGGTGTCTTTGGCGTCAACGTAAGATGTAACAAGTGTCCTCCGTATCTCTTAATCACGTCCCCGGTAATTGTTTTATCTTTAGCTCGTTAGAACTCGTTTAAGCAAAGCCTTCTTAGTGAAGGATTAAATGCGGTCCGCCTTAATCCACCCCCCCCCCGTTGCTAATTCTGGCGGTTTTTCCACGGAGACCAGATAAACGTTTTTGTTGGGGTCCCGAGAGCTCGCCGCGTTTAATATTTATAAGAGCCCACATAGCTCAGAGTGCTTCTGTTGCCGGTGCAAGGATTACGCTAGCGCCGGAATGCATTTGGTTTTTGTCCGCAGATGACGTCAGAGAAATTGTAATGAAAACATTTCGGGACATCGTTTTTTATCAAGTCACAGGCTTTGAATTGTGTTCAATTTGTGTTGATAGCGAGATAAATAATGTATAGAGTGTTACGTTTTAATTCAGAATAGTTCGGCTGGTTCACTAAACAATGTTGTTTTGGACGGGTAGACATCCGCTCGATTAGCCACGGATAAAGGATCACTTATCGGGCGGCCAGCCCCGCGGTGCACTAAAAACGTACACGAAGACCAAGCTTTTAACTATTAATAAAAATAAACCAACAAACAAAACGACTGCAAAATTGCTCATTTTAATCACTTCGCTTTTGCTATTGGAAAAGCATTTAAAATTTTAAATCGGCACAAAATGAGATTGCACTGTGACGAATGGCACTTTGAGTAATTTCTTTTTGGTTTGTCGAAATAAAAAATTAAACTGTTTTAATTCCGCGCAGTAAACGCATCCAATATTAATTGTGAACTGTTATGATTTTGATTTATAGGGCAAAACCTAACGAAGTTTTAATAATAAACAACAGTTTACTGTAGCTAACAACCCCTAACCAAGCATAGGTACACTTGATTCATATAAATAGGTACTCCGCAAAATTTACTGCGAAGAGCGGACTTTCGTAAAAGGGGAAATAATAAATTAAGTTTTGATAGTGGCTCTAACCTAATTACGGTACGTAGGTACACATTTGGGGACGCGTCACCGAACAAACCGCGTTCGCTCCATTAGACAATGTAATTAATACTCGCGGTTACCCCTAATTGTGGTTGACTGATAGTGACGAACGAAAATCGAGTGACGATAGCTCAACAACCGCGCCCACTTAACACAGCGTTCCAGTTTGCTTTGGAAACGAAACTAAATTGGTGCTAAATGTATGTACATTGTGACATCATGAATAATGAACTGTACCACTTTAGCCGCGGGGGTAAGGCGTGAATCGGTTTTGTCCATGAACAATATATTGTTCATGAAACATAATGGCATTGTTTTACCTATGTTGGCGTAGTATGAGCGTGTAATACAGCCTAAGGGTGGTTTATTGTGACGTGGCCGAGTAAATCGTGCCAGTGCCGAAAGTTTAAAACTTGTCGCGTTCGACGGTTGATTGTCAGCCGCCTCTTGATTACGGTAAGCAAACCAGCCACAGAACACTAACAAAACAACTGCTAAACAATGTTTGACACGTAACTAGGTGATGCAGAGTGCAGCTCAAGCGATGTGGACACAGTCTGTAGGAGCCCAAACAGGGGTGGGCGATGGCACGTGCAATTTTAAACGGGACTCGGACCTCGGTGCAGGTGAACGACCAACTGTTTGTTAGCCTCCGTGAAATTTCTATGAAGTTTGACCGTCACTAGCACAGAACAAACGAGTCTCTAGGTAGTTTCAAACTTTGATAGAATGTATTTTGTGATGTCAATAGCAATATTTCAAATAAAGCAAAGTTGTGCGAGGTAGCGAATGAAATTTCTTTTGATGGTGCATTGATCTCGTTCAGTAGATAGTTTTACTGCACTAGATTCGTGAGACGCAAACCGTTTGGCGCAAGTATTATAGACTCGCTCAAGGCGAAGATATAACATTTTTGACGGTTACATTGTTTGAACACGTCCCAGTGTTGACACAAAGACACCGGTTAGACGTTGCCGCAGTGCAAAGTGCAATTTTAAAATGTAAACAAAGCCCGCACCTTGAGTCCATAAACGGTATCTCGGATTTCGCCTTATTGAACCTTGGAGACGAAGTCTTGTCAACTTTGCCTCGTTTACTTATATGAAAAATACGAACGGCTGTTACTGACGCGTATTACTTTTTTATGACAATAATTCATGCAAATAGACTGCGCTGTATGAATTTGACAATTATTTATGATATTGGAAACGATTCATATTTTATTTATTCGTGCTACGTTACGGGTCAAACGGTTCAGAAATGGCTACATTCAGGATGTAATGAAAAAATATGGATGTAACATGATGTAATCGGGGTGTGCATATTTATTTTGGGGTGCGTGATGAAAAATCGTGCGCGATGTAAACAATAGATGGGGACGCACCTCGGACTGTTAATATGGATTGTCTGTGACAGCGTCGGCCGCGTTATGGATGAGGCAGCAGTGGCAGGCCGGAGGGCCGCATGAATCACATTGTTATCAATCATAACTTACTGATGGAGCGGCCAAGGTTCTGATTAACGGCCCACGAAACAACCACTACACTAATGACTGTCTCACTACCGACTAGCACTCCTCTAGCATTACTGCAAGCTGTTGTTTGTGCGTAATAACAGGCTTTTTGACAATATGTGATGGTGATGAAGGATGGACGAGTGTTGTTTACGCATTTAAAATGATTGATCTTCTTTTTAATGACAGTCAAATTGTTAACATTTTAGCTAAAACCTATCCGGTAGTTAGTAATATACACGTAGCACTTCCACAAACTCAAGTATACATTTGGTTGGTTACCAAAGCGCTGCACGGCTATTTATATACATTTACATGTAAGTACACGTAGTCGAGCGCATTAAGAGCGTACATTTCGTGTCTGGGCGCATAAGCCGCCTTCTGAAAAGATTTGATGGCGAGGTTAGAGATTTATGTCAAGGATCATAGAGTCGGGATCGGGGGATTTCAGAGCTCCTAACATCCGACTGTACCCTTTGTGGCTGGAGCACTATCCGGCTTCACTTTGTACCTCTTACTTGTGCTGCCACTTACCTCGCGGGACGTTTTAATTCCATTTTGAGAAAAAACCGAGTCCGAAACGAGAGAACGAGTGCCTAGACGGGGCCTGTACCGGATAACGTTCGGTTTGTAAACGTGATGTGTAACTAATTCTGTGTGTAGTTTGTTTGAGGATTAGATCCGAGTAGAGACTTAAGGATAGAATGTCTGCACTGCAGGCTAAAATATTTGTGAAGCTGTTTATGTGATTTTGGTTTCCGATACTAATTTACTGACAATGTTTAATTAATTATTAAAACAGTTACTTAGTTGTTACACGAAGTACAAGATCCATTTTCACTGTCCAGAAAATGAAAAAGAATTCGACCACAATAAAATAAACAACGATTAACAAGATCATGCCGATTGCATGCAGCATTGCAATAAACAGGAGGGGCAATAAAAATAGATGTAGTAGCCAACATTGTATGCTCGTTAGGTCGCCTTGGAGTTACGGAGTCAAGTTACGACCTTAGATCCGTTAACGAGAGCAGACTTATTGCTGTCGCGACCACTGCCCGGACTAGAGTACCAACTAAACCACTGTTATTGCACTGACACTGGGAACCAAGTATGCTTGAGAACGGCATTTCAATTACGTGTTAAGATGCGATTCTATTTGGATGGAATGGTCTTTAGGTTTTGATTGGTGGTTGTGAATTTTTTTATAAGTGTTCAATCAAATAAATGCATCCTACCATAGGGCATTTTTTTGATTTAGCAGTTATTTACGATGACGCAGCGTAACATAAATGTATTCGTTTTCGTATATACAAATAGCACAATCAAACAAAAAATTTGTAGCAAGTAAATTGTAACTCACCAAAAAGTCAAATGAATTTAATTCATATTACCAAATGGTGGTTGAAGTAAATCCGAATTTATTACAGCTAAAAATAAAGTTGCATTTGATCCGGCTGCAGCAGTGGGCGCGCCAACACTGTGCTATCCTCGACTCCAATCACGACACAGTTGATGGACTTAGCGTTGCTAAGTTTTCACCACTCTGCTCTGCCGGTGATATCTCACTTTCACGAGGGGTTTCCTGGCTACCCAACATTAATTTCTAACGTTAAGTCATAAGCTGAATGCGGTGCAAGCTCTTAAATATATATCTCCAACATAAAATTGCAACGCGCTACAAGTTTGCAGCTTATACCAATCGCATTAAGCTACACAGGAATTGGGCGTAAAGAGCGACTAATTAGGACGGATAGTCGACTCGCTATTGTAGAATTCATTAGCGAATTGTACCTACGCCGCGAGGCATTACAGACAAATTTGGCAAATGAATGGAGTAACAAGAACGTTAAAATTATCTTTTGTGCTGTTGAATTGTGTACACGATACTTCTGAATATAATAAAATAAACTTTTGCACGAATCGTTGCATTCGAATGATAAAAATCAAAACCGAAACTCTCAGTCGCCATCGGTCGGAAACAAAGTTACGTTCAGCGATTCATAACCGTATGGCAACGAAAAAAAAAACAAAAACTCGATAATTATACTCGTAAAGCGAGTTTGCGGAAGCCGCAAAACGAAATTTAATTTGCCCTGAACGCTGCATCAGAAATAAAGTTAAAACAGTCGCTGCAGTAGGCGGCAGTACGCCCAACTTCTAACGCAAATGAATAGCGAATGGGAAAAGTTGAGCCGAGAAAAATGATGTCCCAGTCGGCGAGTTGGGCGCCGACTATTGTCGCGGACTGGTGGCTGCCATGTTGTTTTTCGATATTATTGTTATTAAATGCACATAAACGTTCTGTTGTTGTTAAAGCTTTGTTGGAGGTAAGCTGCCGACGAATGTACTCGGAAGTTTAATGTTTTGAGGGCGTTCACGATCCAAATGAACTGAATAGATTTCCCACAACTTTTTCGTTTGTTCAAAGTTGTTTATTATTTAGATTTATAAATGACATACACAATTTTTAAGCTGGCAAGTTTTTATCGTTTGTCCTTTGTTTTTGTATTCCTAAAACTGTGTGTGATATGTTATAGTTCCGTGGCAACGCAATTGAAGTGAAGTACGAGTAGAGAGCGAGGAGTCACTTCATTTCGAGATAGTTCGAGAGTCATTAAAGTGAATGAAACGTGCGGCAATAGGAACTTTGTTTTATGGCTTTACTTTACAAACAGTTAAATAAAAACAAAGAAGTCTTTTACTTACTGTTTTCGCCGTTTGCGCCGATACCGTGTCTGGATACTGAATGAGGGCTTGGAATGAATCTGTAAACAAAATAGACTTCGGATTAGGACTAATGAGAACTGGAGTGTTGAAAAAGAAACTGCGAAGCTTGTTGATCTTTATTTCAAGAAAACGAAATAAATGTTTACTAGATGTTTTATATCCTTAATTAAAATATACGTGGATAGGGTATTGAGTTAGTAAATGTTCTGAATTTAGGAGTGGTGTACTATCCTGATTCTAGATCTTGCTAGTATTCTACGTATTTTTTATAAATATTAAGTTTTAACATGTATCATAATCTTAATTATCTTCGAATTACCGCAGTCGTCTCAAAATTTATTAAAGCACTACAGTAGCAAAGTAACATCATGTGTATTTTATAAAATATAACAATTTTCGTAGTCGTAAAACAATTTTCTCTAGGGTACTCGAGTGTTGAATGTCTCACGGAATTCCTGACAGGCAATATCTTGTTCACAAGAACGTTCAAACAAGGTGAAATTGGCGCCCGACGTGGGCCACCCACGATCCTCGAACTCGCGCCGAGGTAGTCGCAGGTGCACCGCAGCTATTTTATCATCAACACTTTACCGAATATTCAACTAAACAAGTTTCATGCCTATTTACTTTCGTCATAAACTTGGGAAACGAGAATTTATTGCGTCTGTCACGTTGTTTTACTCACTCACCTTGTGAAACTTTGATGTGGTAGCGTGTAAAACGGCCTTATTTCGAGACTATTGTAAATAACACATAGTTACACGAGTACTACAATTCTCTGAGGTAATCAATGAACAAAAAAACTCGTTAATCACAGAAACAAGTGCGTAAACAACGGAGAAATTGTGGGCGCACATCAACTGGAATGGTCCCACAAGTAATATAGTTGGTGGAGTATATT
Organism: Agrotis puta; assembly: GCA_943136025.2. Lineage (NCBI taxonomy): Eukaryota > Metazoa > Arthropoda > Insecta > Lepidoptera > Noctuidae > Agrotis > Agrotis puta. The sequence continues at coordinate 8,002,525 of OW964168.2, forward strand.
TAGTGCGAGGATAAGCGTTAAACCCCTAATTTAAGGCATGAGCCGGGCGATCATTGCCGTCCGCTGGGCGAGACCATAAATTCACATTTTTAGGAAACATCGTTGGGGTAGGTAGCACCTGCGTTGGCCACATTACGTACCATTAGACGGTGTGACACAGACTCTAGCTCGGTTAAGGCACTGTTATGTCGTTATTTTGAGGTTGCTTAGCTGTTATGAAAGACCTCAAAGCTCTCCAATATTTTCTAGAAAATATTTTTTACTATCTACATAAAATCGAGGATTTATTTATACAACTTTGTAGAGTAATACCTATTACTACTAAGTAGGTACTATCAGAATATTTTGTTCTTATTATACGTACTTTAAAATAAACAAACTTTTTAACTCTGTCTATTAGACAACCCCAAATATTTCCGTGGGTATCAAAAGCGTAGCCTAAAGGATTATCAGACAGCAGGGTGGCGGCACCCATAGAAACCCGGTTTGCCCAAGGCTTATATCTTGTAAATCCAAAAACTTGCAAGTAAAATCTTTAAGATAACGAAGAGATTGTTGTATAAAATATTAAGTTATAACAACATACAAAACTTTGAGCAGCAAAATTTGTTATTGGACTACTTCTGTACCTTAACAATTTGCGTACACCTATAAAATATAGAACGTAGAACCACTCAAGGTAGAAAATGTCGGCGTAAATTAAAAGTAACGCGGTGTCTCCTTCATACATAGTTAAATGCTCTTTAAGGCCCCATATTTTCTTTGGCCCATTTGGGAACGCTAAAATGGAATGCATAAAAGGCTTACCGCAAATTGGAGTTTTTATGTAATTACATAGTGAATAAGCAAAAACTGTTTTATAGGGACAATGGAGACGGCCACTTGAATGTAATAGTTACTTCGTATGCACCGAGTTCATGAAAACAACGTAAAAATGTAGCTCAGGTTTATTTGGTATTCTGAAAAATGTTTTCACTTTATATTACTATAATAAGGACTGAGTCGAAAAGCCGATCTTGGCAGAGATTAGGTATGCTGCTTTGAGGAAGAAAATGTTTGTCATTGTGAGTTAAAAAGTTGCAGGAAATTATATAGGCTGGTCTATTCTGCCGTCCTCTAACTAAAAGGCCGTTAAGCCACAGTTGCTCGTTTTTCACTTTTTAATGTAGTCTTATACAACTTTCGATGCTCTATCTTTTGGTCTAAGAATCATTTTTCTATGATTAATAGTTTAGGAGATACAGGAAGATTGCTGTGCAGTTAAACCACATAAAATGCATAATTAAAAATTAAAAAATGAATTTAAATAAATTTAAATAAATATAAATGACTTAAACATATAATATATTGTGCAATAACACTATGCCTACATATATAATTTGCAGCCTTGTTCCTAGAGAGCATACTTTTCAAGAGACATCAATTCACAATTTTAGCGTTTTCTCGAAAACTACTTTTTGCACTTAACGGCCTTTTAGTTAGAGGACGGCAGTATTGTGAGAATCAAAACTATGCGACATGGCCTCATTTATTATGTGTGGTAAGAAAAACGTAATGTAATTAAATACTTTCAACCGCACACCATACAATGTTTCAGTTCCTGAAAACTTTACATAAACAAAAGATTACCGACGATGTAAGGCATTTTGCTCATTCCAAGTATGTTATAATATTTTTTATTTATTTGTTATTTGGTACGATACACGGGCATGTAACAATTTAGCCTGCGGGCTTTAACTTGTGCTATAGAGATAATTCCCTACATACACCGTTCGTTTGATGTTATACGTACTTTTATTAAATAATTAGCTGAGTAGGGTTGATTTGCATATGTAAAAAAATATTCTGTAACGGGAAATATGGTAAAATATGTTTCTTTTAAAGTAACTCGTAAAAATTATGTTTTTTTTTGCAGTCGATCTAGCCATCTGTTCACATGAATAGAAAGCACAAAGCTGAAGTTTATTTTACAATTATGAGTTCAGTAAATTCTCCATTAGCCGTCCAAATGTTAAACATTAATTTAAATTAAACCCATTCACAAGCTGCTGTTGACACAAAAAGTTTTATGCACTTTAGGCAATAATGAAAATGGAAGTTCGGCAAAATAATTGTCCCCTTTGCTCTGTTTTATTTATCCAAGCTGAAATATTCAAGCGCTAATTCAATAACGCTGCTTGCGGCTCCGATTGCGCGCAAGAAATTCAAATCTCAATCAATCCGTAGCGTACGCGCCGCTTCATTATGTTTAATTAAAAATTCAACTCGAATGCGCAATTACTTTATGGAATATTTAAACGTCAATGTCTGCGCAAAAACAAGATGGGAGTTGTGGTAAAATTAAAATTTCGTAATCCACGTTTCGCTGTGTAGCAAAGAGGTTGCTTCCGCTATGTTAATATTAAGCGGTGGGGCAGGGCGGTGCGCCGGCCGACCGATTACAGAATAATTTGATATCTTAAATGTCGACGTCTCCCCTGAAATGAGCGAGCTCTGTCAAGCCTGAATGCGTCCTCGTTCGCAATTTACGCGCCTTTTCAACTAACCTTCGCCTCCGACACTCAGATACTACTTGCAAATTGCTAAATACTGGCACAGCACCGTCGTCGTTAGCATTGGTGCACTTATACTTCGACAACACATTTAGGGTGTTCCTTAAAATTGCTGAGCAGAATTAGTTGCGACGCGACGTGTTGCTATTCATTGGGATATGTAAATAATCTCACTCTCGGCGTTTCTGCGAAAACTAAGACGCCGATGATATCTGTAGATGAATCAAATCCTTAATTAAGGGAATCTAACGACGACATAGACACGACACCTACCGCAAACAGGGGACGCATAATAATTGTAGCGGTCTGCTACACCTTAATAAAGCCAATCGGGGCAGGTTGCGGGGCAAGGGCCCGGGGCCGGGGGGCGGTGTAGGATTACGGCGACTCCGCGCTCTTCATTGAGATTTGTTTCGGGATTAGGAACGCGTTTGATGGTAACCTCCCGTCATCCTGTGGCCGACGCGCCAACAGAGCGGAACCGCTATTATAAACGTTTTCTCTACGCCGAATTCAATATTAACGCGATATAAACATAACGGAATATTCATCAGGCAAACTTCGGAACTCGTGAAAGTAACACGCATGAAACAACATGAATCAAAATTCGGTAGCAACTTCTATGCGATTAATGTTATAGGTAAAAAATTGTGGCTTTACAAAACGACGAATGTGTAAATATATTCGTAAATAAATCGGAATATTAAATTTCCGATATCGTGTAAGTCGGAAACTCACGTGTGCTCACATTGATAAGGACGTGTGACAACCCCTTCAATTTTTAATCTGTTCAAGCGATGACTTATACGAATAATTCAGGATATGGATTGAGTATCCTAATAGGGAAAAAAGTTATGCCATACATAACTTTGCAGAGTCGGAAGATTTTGAGAACGATTATGTAAGCGATTTAGAAAAAAAAGCACGAATATTATCGGCATAAATAAGAAGAAAACGCTTTATGCAAATCGTATAACAGGTAAAATATATACTGTAGGTAAGTTTAGGCAGGTGCGTGACACACCGGGTATTGAAAGCGAAAATGAGAGCGATATAGGTATGTGGTTTATTTGCTCCCCTACGAGACAAGATAATTGAAATAAGGATTTATACGTTTCGGATATGCAACCTACTTCAGTTTCTGTCTGGATTTAATCGATTCTAGGGCTAGCGCATGTGTTATTTAATAAATGTTAAGCTTACTGAGGGTTGCATCACTTTATTTTTTCCAAGGAAAGGATTATTTTTCCATATTACTTATTAGGAAACTTATTTATAACCAGCATAAAATATTTTTTTTGTGCAAAGTACTCCCACTTCCTTGGACATAATAAGTACCTAGTTTGATGCTACTTACAATATCATTGCGTACGTAAGAGTCAAACGCCCCAGTCAGGTGCGGTTATGAATATTCAGAAGCAGAATAGGTGCTGGGAAATTGTCCGGAGACAAAAGCTTTTACAATTGGACAATGATGAATGTGGTAAAAAAGCAAACAGCCGCTTGGAAAGGTGGACGTTCGGAAATTGGAAACGCTGCATTAGGAGAACTGATGTCATGATATCGACAAGTTATGAGTCTGAACTGCTTATAGTCTGTGCGATCCTGGTACGTGTATTGAGATTTTGCGGAACAAAACCTATTAACTGTAACGGCAGATTGCTGTGATTTGAGTTTGATAGCTTTTTTATGGGAACGTTGTTTACCTTACACGTATTGAGTAGGGCCAATATTCGTGTAGGAACATTTAGATACAGATGTGATTGAATTGAGATCATTCAGCGAGATTAAAAATTAACTCACCTTATTTTTAAGTTCGCACAAATACGGCAGTTCTCTAGAAAAAATTTCTATAAGAGATTAGACCTCAACTGCCACTACAGAACTTGCAATGTTTTAATTTTGAATGATTGAATTAATGAATGATATTTTCATTCGTAAGAATATGGATAACATACGTTCTTATGATCTATAAATTTGTTTCACTATGTATGCAAAATTCCACCCCTATAAATATTTGGTTTTACATCTTGGTTATACTAAATCATAGAGCATGCAGTATACATTTACTTAATTTGCAATAACATATTGAGTTGTGTTACAATATAAAACAAAGTTTGTTCTATGTCTCTCTTAAAGGGTACTTCGTTTCGAAGTACTTTTTAATAACAAATAAAATAAAACAGAATGAAGTAGTCGTAGTAGATGTAGTAAAATAAACTTTTTAATTTTATGAACCCGAACTAAATCTAAAGAGATTTATAAAACAAAACTTCAAATAAAACCAGGCGGATCAGATTTAAAATTGCAACTGTTTCTTCATAAAAGTTGACAACTTGTTATCCGTGGGACATGGCACTATTAAAATTATCCTATTTTTTATTTATTTAGGCATTTTTATTTATAAGATAAAAATAAAGCTCCCTAAACTTTGGCGCTGTATCTAATAGATTTGTTGTAATGCGGTGTCTTAATAATCCACTTATGTAAGGTCCAACCACTGGATATTTCTTATACATCCGTGTGATGTGATTACGAGTATGTCAAGAGGTTAGGAAGGCATATTCTTTTATCTGCTAATAACATTACTAAGACCACTAAACCCCCGACCGTAGTGATATTAACAATATCCGCTCTGACACTTTATTAGCCAAGGCCAAGAGAAAGCTTCGATAAAAGGAATATCTAATGTTTATTTTATTAAAAAAACGGTTCCAATATTAAAAATTAAATATTAATCATTAACGCTAAAACGCCGTCCGAATCGACTTAATTAATGAAGGGACCGATAAAAATTAATTACTCAAATTCTTCTTTACGATTTCACTGCTCTATGCGTATTCATCTATCATTAATTTCTGTAATCGGATCTCTAGAGGCATTTCATAATTGAAGATCGTAATTTATAGCTTTCATCAAAGAGATTATTTAAGCTTATGTGTATACAATTGCTTTATTTACAAATTTCTCTCAGATAATTTGGGAAATTAATATTGTTACGTCGATCGAATTGCGAGACCAAGCTATAAGCTTCTCGAAGGTTCCATAAGGTTCTCGACAATTCTGCTGGAAGTTTCTAGAAATTATGGGACTGAGTAGAAGTCCGTGGATGTTTTCCAGAACTTTCAACCATCTTCTAGAAACATCCAGTGAGCCGGCCGGAGTATGAATAGGGCGCCGATAGAGACCGGCAGTCAGTCTGGTTTGACTACGATCGAGGCGACTCGAAGTGAAAATCTCGAAGTGACTTTTAAGTGTGTGAAAGTGTGTTTTAGTGGTGAATAGCGTTTAGTGATTGCCGTAATTAGTGATTTGTGTGTCATTGAAGATTATTAGGTTTTAAATGGTGTTAATTAATTTATCCCCTACCCAGCTCGTAATAATATAATTCTGTACAAAGGTAATCAAAACTGTGATGACATAGTAAGCACAGAAGCATTGACTCATGTCTATTGACATCGTAGCACTTGCTTTGCGTAGCACACGTAGCTCGTAGGCCGGTGCTACGTCAGTCAACTTCTACGCTGCTCTAGAGAATTGCATCTGGTCGATAGTATACATAAGGTTCATCTACGATATTAGTTACGGTGCGATGGGCCAAACTTGAAGCTACGTAAAGTCAACCAACTCGTAGCTACCTTGCTACGGAAACTCGTAGCAGCTTATAAATTATCTTTGTTAATTCTGCTGCATTACATGATCTTGTAATATTTGAAGTCTCATCAATGTTTTAATTAAAGAGAATTCAATTTGAAGTAATTAAGTGAAAATGTCGTCAAGAATCGTTTTAGCTTGCAATATTCGCGCTCGGCTAAATAATTCCGCGGGCGTAGCCCAGCGGGGTTTTTAAATAAAGTTGATTTGAGGTTTCTCGACTAGGTACTGTGTAATTAGCCAAGAGTGAACTGTAATGTCGGCACTCGCTACCGCCACGCCACACGCTGCCCGCGGCTCAGGGGAGCTTATCAAATATGTACCTACCTACCTGCCTCCTGTGTGCCGGATTTATTTAGGATATGCATGAGGGTACGATTTAAATTTTAAACGGATTGCGCCCTTGGATTTCGGCCCTGTGTTATGTTTGGTAAATCTATCACTATAACACGTCCGACCGAAATTAATTTTAAAGCTCGCCTCGTTTCGATTCAATAATAGTTGTTTTAGCCGCTGTAATCCTGGGTTGCGATAGACACAAAGCGATTGTGATAAAAGGCTTATTAAACAATATATTTGAAGCAAATTACAGAGCGGTTGCATAATTAATCAGGTGGATTTTGTGCAAAATTGTGTTAAAACAAACGGAAGTCTCCTGAGGAGTGGTGTGTGAGGCTGGGAGGTATTGTGCGAGGGTGCGTGAGGCGTGCGGTTATGTTCCCTCGTCCCTCCTCTTCCTCCTTTTTCGGTGCCTTCTCCTCACACGCGGTTTTCATCGTACCTGGAGCTCATCCATCAAAATTGCGTTCGACGCTGAAGATGTAACTGTCTTCCGCAAACATTACGAATATGCATATGCATAATTATATTCCGTAAATTCAACCCTGCGTGCGTGTGCCATTTATCAAAAAGCATAGCTTAACTTTATGTAAATAAAGGGAGTTATGTACTTACTATTTTTAGTGAATGTGACGATCTTGAGCACCTTGCCGTACCGTTGGAAAATGGAGTAGAGTACGTCGAGCACGATCGGATATAACATGTGTTCTATGATCACGCGCAGGACTGTGTTGGGACCACCCTGTGAACAAAACTAGTACATTAAAATATGCAGTATTTAAATCGAGGTATATATTAGGTAAAGTTTGTTTCAATCCATTCCTTTAATGAAGTAAAATATTAACAGTATTAAAGCAAAGGAATTTAACTCAAAAGCAGTGGTTGAACCAATATAAGCCAAGATTTTAATAAAGTAAGCACAAAATTACGACGGCCCGTGTATAACCCAAGGAATAAATACAAAGAACCAAGTACCTGCTTATTTACATTAAATGTTTCGATTTAATTAATTTAAACACAAGAGGAAGTTCAGTTATCAATTACACGGTGATTACGAACAAAGAATGTGATAATCTACTTCCATTTTAAACATTAATTAGTGCTTATGAGAAAAGCTTATCAATAATTTAACTCCCCACAGACACTTTGTGACCGAGGCGAGGCTAAGATACATGACGGTAAAGGTAGGGACATCTTGAGAAGCGAAGCGATATTGTCCAATATGTCTTTGTTAAACCCGCTGGGTATTTCTTGCATACCGCATTAGACATGATGGTACACACGAGAACTCATGTCTAGTTAGAATCGAATATTTATTTAATGGTAAATTATTAATATGACAAGCTTATTTTTCTTCCAAAATTTTAGTAGCATGGCGCAAAAGGATGCCAGCAAAATCTGGCTAGTCTTAAGAAATAGTATAACACTTATAAGATTTAAGCAGCCATTCCTAAATAGTTCCCTATTTATTCTATCAAAAGAACGTTTATAATTTATATTAATTTGCGTTGCATGTCGAAAAAAATAATTATATTTCTTTATCATGCTAGTTCATGTTGGGTCAAACATTCTAGTAAAATCGCCATCAACTCCACTAGATTCAGTCTCTAACCAAAGTATATTGACCGATGCAACTACATGATCCGTACCCTCCGGGCGACAATCTGTCGAACGTCTTGGCCCAGTCTATCTGCATGCTAACCGCAGTCTACATCTTAGTCTGGCTCCCCAGGAGAATACCCAAACCTAATTTGTGGAACAAGTTTAATATTTTAAAGGTCTCTGTAATCGGCTCTATTTCTACGGAGGCCCTAGCGTGAATTTCTCGTATTTGGCTGTACAGTGAACTTGAAGTTTTAAGATGAAAATTGTATTTATGGAAAATGAAAAAGCGCCTGTAGTATACCAACGAGGAATTATTTTATCTATCAAGTCCATTACTTTTACTTTAGGTTACAAAAGCGTGAAAACTCATGACAAAGCCTTAGTTCATAATTTCTAAATTCTGTGTTACTTGGGTATAATGTAATGTGTATCGGGAAAGGTAAGATGATTAATGGATACAGGTGGAATTAATTATGTACAGTTTTAAACACTATTGTTGAAGATCGTTATTTTAGGTACGCTTGGGTATTAGTTTATGAATAGTATGAATTTTGGGTTAACACCGAGTGATATATTTCAGTAGGTTTATAGAAATTTCCACGCCAAGTTAGGAGATAAAGAATAATATAGTTTAAATCACGTGAAAGTTAAATAACAGAAAAAAAGAAGAATTATTTTTGTTTGCTATGAAAACTTATAATTGGTACCATGTTTCACACTGATTACTGTTAACTTGTATAGAAGAGGCCTCTGTTGTTTAGTTCTAGTAACTGTGAGGCATATTTACAAGAGTAATTACCTATGCCTAGAAGAAGAAAAAGAAGAATAGAAGAAGATGAAAAAGGGTTTATTTGTAAACGCTGCTTAAAATCATCTCGTCATCATCATCTATAATCAGCGTAGGTATGAAATACACAAGAACTAACGAAGAGGCGAAAATTTAATCCTTACCTGTATTTCCGTGCCTCCATTGGCGGGCTGTAGAGCGGCACCTGCGCCGGCCACTAGAGCAGCGCCAGCGCTATTCGAAATGGCCTGAGCGGCTTGTAGCGCCGCCTGCGCCGATGCCGACTGCAAAAATATTACCTATAAATAATAGGTAAGTGTACGCCGAAGGTATATGTGGTGTGTTAGCTTAGAAATAACTATGCTAGGACGTAACTAAAAGTAGTAGTGCGTTTAAGAATAAGTACATACCATTTTGGTCATGCAAGAATAAGAAAACATTAATAGTAGCGTTTTAACGATCCTTTTCAAGACTTCAAGCAATGTCCTCGCCACCGTCCGACTTGCACGAAGCCTCGTGCAAGTCGTCCCGCAGTGAATGCATAACCTTCTTTTTTTTTCGTGGTAAAATCATCAAATGAGTCCTCCCACCCAGGGATGAGCAAGAGAGACTGTCTGACTTGTATTGACTAAAATCCACGGTGTTCTTCAATAGCCCTTTACGTTCCGGGGTCACGCTATTTGTTAGTCCCGCGACCCCGGCAGCCTTTGGCCCTCTAAAGGGGGGCCCCATCATTGTGCCGACACTCTTTGAGGCGCGCGTGAAACACAACGCGCCGTCGATGCGGGTATGGTCCATGGTCGGACAGCGAGTCGCCCATTACTTGCCGCCCGCGTGCCCGCTACTACGGTGGCCGGAGATCGTCTTGCGACGTTCGTCGCCGTGGGCGTCTACCACTCCGGCTGGGCTGTCAAGTGGACACTGTCCTCTCCCTGACGCGTCCCGCCTTCTCCTTCGCTAGCATGGCTGCTTCGCAGAAGGAGGCTACCGCGTCCCACTCCTTCTCGCCCCGCAGTATGTCCTAGACCAATGCGGGGCGCGGAATATTACCTACTCTTAACATTTTTTTAATTTGCTAGTCGTTATTGTAACAAGCGTGTACCTTAATTTTCCCAGAGAGACGGTTTTCTTTGCAATTCATATAAACATAAGGACATTGAAACGAGTTTCCCAAGTGTCAAGTGCGCATCGCACATGAACACAAAAGTATTAATTCTCACATTTAGTGCGACCCTCAGTAAGTAAAAACATTCATTATCACGTAGAAAAAAGTACTAACAACAGCCCTCCGCTCTCATAATTTCGCGAACAATGAAACGTAATAGGGGAATGGAGAGGAGAGCCATCTGACACACGCGTGAGCCACCTTCGAGTGTCCAAGACCAACAGATAACATTGACCACATCAAACAAAGGGGGGTCATAAACTTATTTTGTATCGTCCGAGAACAATTCGGTACTTTGTTGCGTCGTTATATAGGGGCGGACGGCATTGTGGACGCGACACTTTGAGCGCTTAGCGAGTTAGATAACATTCATAAATTTCTCATATAAATTACGACTTTTTTCAGGCTTTTGAGGTAAATATAGATCGCAGACTAAAGTTTTATCGTTTTGAAACTAATCAAGTTAACAAACAAAAATATGTGCTAGTTTTTCAAACGAGCGCAAAACATTTCACTTGCAGCCTACTGCCAAAAAAAACCCAATATCCACGTGAAAGCTTTCAACACGATCTACGGTAGGTTCAAATAAAAAACGTAATGACACGCGAGTGAAATACAGCGTGTTGTTTACACGTTACGATCGCATGCAAGGGCGCGGCACACTTTGATCCTATATTTTCACATGGCTTTGTGCGACGACGGGCTGACAAGCGGGCAGGCCAGACACAAAAATAAGGCTTTAACCGTGTCATGGTAAGCCTGCCGTCGACGGCAAAGGCTTTGGTACAAATTCACGTTGACTTGTTCCCACTCACTCCTTTTTTTTCTCCGCTACATTATTCTTTGATATTTCCATTTCGGAACTATCAGACAATGTGTATGATTTCATAATAACTGATCCGTTGGCATATTAAAGTTTTTAACAAAATGAAGCTCTAATCAAAGCTTAATTAATTAGAGTTGCATTTTCTTATAAACTTTTTTCGTTTTTATTCTTTATCCGTTTATTATAGCCTGTTTTCTTTGATTTGAAATATCAATAGAAAACAGAACCACGCAACAAAATATTTTAGGAATGCGATTCCATCATTTTCCGTGTCACTGGTGTTCGCTATGTCGAACAGGGAAGATATTTAAAAGGTCTTATTCGGGGGACGCGCAATCTTTCACAGGCGACCACTGGCAGACATTCATCGAGGAGACGCGACAAAATAACTCCATCCGCACTGCGAGAGTTCTATTCAACCACCACAAAAACCTTTTGCATCGCATGATTGATCAAAGCTTTGCGTTCAATGCACGTTCTTTAAAATGCAGCTGGTCGACGTCATTCTCTCAAGTCTGCGGCGATCAGGAGACAATTCCGTTAATACGATTAAATTCGGATGCTCACTGATGTAATAATGTATAAGGCGCGTCTTTTCATGTGAATCACAATAACAAAGCCTAGTCTGTCTATTCGTAACAGCCTCGTTATAACTTTTAATAGTGCGCTACAAAGAGATCCCGAAATGTGACGAGATAGCAATAAATCTTTATAGTTACATTATCTTTGTATGTACTTATGTGTACGGTGTTAACACTCAGCTGATATTTTGTTGTGAATTTGTATTGGATCATATAAAAGACAACAGTGCACTTATATTCTAGTTTTATGCACGATAACTTTGATTCGTTGTCGTGAGCTAAACTTTGGGTCATATCTGTTCACTATGCTCCTACATTGTTATCTTTTATTAACTTTAAGAGGATGTCTTGTTGAAGCTTAAATAACGTAATATTATCGAAGCTTTCAGGAGTGCTGAAGTTTCAATTAAAACATTCAAGCTCACGTAGTAACCCTCGTGAGTGATATTAATATGGATGAGTATTTAGGTAAGTACTAGTCAAACGCGGAATTAAAATCTCCTTTGAAAGATGGAAATATCAGTGAAATTATTTTAAAAAGCTATCAGTTGCACCTGTACAAAGAAATCCCAGTATAAAAGGTTTAAAAGGTACGTGTAATGTAAAGTCGTCGGTAATGGTAACGAGTTCTCGTCGGAGTCACATCATTATGAGGTATCGAACAGATGACGTCGAATAATATTCTTGCTTCCTAGGTTTCGGTGCATAAGGACTTCTTTTTGAAAAGTATTCTTTTGGGATGACGATCTTTTTGTTCGGTTATTTTTCGTGGACCAGAATTCATTCGCGAGTTCTCACTATATTTCGAGTTTGTAAATTATTTTCTTTTAAGATAATACCATTTTATACTATGTTTTCTTGTGGCATATAGAAGCTATGCTTTTATTAAACCAATTTCAGAGAATTCCACTGTAACAATTCACTATTTTATCAGCCTACACACCTTTGTAAATAAACACCTATTTCCAACCCCAAAATTTCGTTTGATTACCTTCTGCCTCGCACTATCAAAGACCAAATAACCACACCTACTTTAACCAAAATTGTAGGTATTTGTACCCATTGTCTAACATAATTCGCTTAAGATGTTTCAGATCAATATTTACACTCCACTACAGAGAAACAGGGATTAACGCAAACAGATAATAGACACCTAGATGTATCCGTTTTGAGTTTAATCATCACATTAATTAGCCACGTATTGACACAAACGCCTATTTGCGATGCCGACAATTTGATCAAACAATCTGCAACTATTTAATAAACAATGTATCGCGAATATTATTTAATGTTACAATAATAATGTATTGTACATATTTGTGAAGAGCAAGCTTGTGAATAAATGACTAGTTGCGACTTGCTAATAATATCTAAATGCGCCAACTGAATAGTTAACAATGTTTTCAGAACATTTCACCTGGCAAAATTTACCTTTATTGTCCAAAACTCTCCTCTGGTTTATAAATTACGACGTCAAAGAAGCTTTTACCGCAAAAAGGGTATATTATATTATTAGTGGTAAATAATGATTGTGTTGTTAGACAATCCGGTGGGTAAATATTCCCCGTGGTCCGATGCTAACCCTTGCGCATGTTATCGAGTGCCATCCCCTCAATTGTGGCAACACAAATTTAGGCAAGAACAATTTCTCAATATTATCAGCCATCAAAATGGTTGAGGGTTTGTTTTTGATAGGTTTCGTGGATAAACGAAACTAATTAAGCGTTTTAATTAATCCTCCCATTGGGTGTTTTGTTACCGAAAATATTGATTTCCTTTCTCATTGCCGAAGAGCCTCCGGTAAGAAAGGTTCACTCACAAATGTTCGGCATTTATCTCCTTTTTTACCTAACATTATCCCGAAAGTCTTATTATTGAGGGTGGTAAGATTTCGATAAGGGCTGCTGCTTAATTCTTAAAGTGACGAATTGTGGCATAAATGTAAGTATCTCAGCTTTATTTTCACAACAAGTAGTCGAAAGTCCTGAATTTGTGTAGCGTTTATTAACAAGCTAGTTGAGGGAACTAGCTAACTAACGTTTTGATGCGGTTAACTGAGCAGATTTCAGCGACATAACCTGTCTGTAGACACAAATAAGTTCCTAAAGGGTTAGTTACCAGTTTAACCGCACTAACTTTAGTTTAACTTGAGCGATCTATTTGGCGTTTATTTGATTACAAGTGGTTATTAAACGACATATAGAAAGTTATAGTTGTAAATAGCTGTGCTCGTAAGTAATTATAAGTCAACGGGTAAAGTAATAAAAATAAAGTAAAGTGAACTAAAGCAATCAACAAGACACGGCGACATTAAAGAGTTGATCATATTTTTTAGTGCTCGAAGATGTTAAGGGGAGCGTTAATTATAGAGAGCTGATGGAGTGACATCCTATTAAAGATGGAGAATAATTTTATATTCACGAGGAATTTTTATCTTGAAGCTAAGAAAGTTTCGTCGTAAAAAATGCAATTTTGTTTAATGCTACCTACATCATTTTCATATTTAATGGACAATCTATCTATTTAAGCATAAACGTTTACCTGCATTATTAATACGGACATACTTTTCTAGTAAGGACGAGTACACATCGTGAATGAAGGCCGTCATCGAGAGACCCACTAGTCCCATACGAACAATATAATCGCGACACACACTGATTCGTCCATTTAAGACCGTTTACCCCATAAACGAGGCAACTTTTCGTGAAATTATTCAGTAGTCACGACACGCACGGCCGGTATCACGGCAAATGTTGGTAGGTATAGACAGAACAGTAATAGTTTAGTAACTCAATCAATTCGGAACAACGTCGGAGACTATGTCCCGTCGCGGCATGCGGGTTTATTGAATACCGTTATCTAAATTGTGGGGTCTTGATGTCCCCAACAAAGATTAAATTAACAGGTCGAGTGCAGGCTACAGCCGAGGGGTCTGTTTCGCAATTGTAACATCGGCTTTAATGCCCGATCGCATACCGCACGATAATCCCACTCTGTTGTGTAATAGGCCTAATTGAACTGTCGTTACGTTATTACGTATTGAGTGGCCGCGTTTTGTGTCCATCCAGCCCGTGAACGTAATCCTAATTAGTTAGTGTTATATCCAATGTTTAACATGTTCTACGTATAATGGATTTGGTAGCCTTTCAGCTGATTAAAATAGCCAGCGACCGTGTGAATATGATAAGGTGTGTCTAAGTGTGTGTTGCAACACAGGCTCAGTCGTCTAAAAGTCTAGAGAGATCGCAAGCGCTACTGCTATGCAAGAAATATTTGGGTTCGATACTAGGTATCTCCGTTTAGTTTCCCCATGTCGATATTTGTGCCCGGGATTATATGTGTCCTATAGATGCAACATTACCATACTGTTCTGGAAAACATGCGCGTCGTTATCTTTTAGTCACAATTTTACCTAACATCAGTCTTTAGAATTTAAATTACTCCGTTATCTGTTGGTCTCCAAACTCTCATTGATCGAAATATTCATGCAATAACTAGAAAATAAAAGTTACTTACGGCATTGCTATGTGTTTGATCGGTCTTGAGCTCCTTGTGGTTAGAGAACTGAACATAGACAGCCCTGCCGCGGAGCTGAGCGACGCAGCCACCGAAGTACGCGACCATCGCCACTGCTGATATCTCCTCCGCCATTTCGAGGAATGCCTGTATGAAACATGATAAAGTTTTAGTATATAAAGTACTGCTGTTCACGGTAAAAGCAGCAAAGATCGTTGTCTAGTTTTTGCCCAGTCCCTCAGAAAAAGGCACGAAATTAACATGATGAAGACGTTTTTTTTTTCGTTTCAATCCTATTTGGATCTCTTTGGTGCATTGGGATTAAAACCCTAGATAGATCTTCCGATTAATCCTAGTTCTCAAACTGTGAACGTAGTTTGATTCTGCATCTATTCCAAACATTCTAAACACCATCTTTCAACGTCGAGTATCGAGCAAGACAGAATAATAGTTCCCAACTCTTTTGTTTGGTCGTTAAAACGTACAAACTCCTCGTTCGGAGAGATAAATCAATTGTTTAACAACAGCGGTAGTGTAATGCGACGCACCCCAACTAGGTTTATGTTTGCCGGGCCCATGGAGTCCAATTAATCGGATCCGAGGCACGGACTATACATAAACCTGGGAGTACTTCATAGTTCCCCATGCAAGGACCGATCTGCAGTCTATTCTGTAGTTTGCAATACTGCATCATTCTCCAAAAGCGTCGTGATTTCAATGGCCGTTCCGTCCGTATATTCATCTATTCCACGTCGTTTTCAAACGCGTAGTATCCTGCTTTAGGCGTTGGATGAAACTCTTTGTGTGTGTTATGCCGCAAATTAAATAAAATACTTGCCCGGGGCTAATTAAAAATATTCCCTATACACGGCTATGAAAAGCGGGCTCAGCGAATAAAAAAATGGAAATGGTTCCTATCAAGTTAACTAAGCGTTTGCATGATATATTTTAGGAATTAGTTTTGGTTAGCTAACCGTTAGATAAACAATTGATAATAATTATACGGGAAAACGATTACAAAATAATAACGCGCTTGGAGGCCTTTGCCCAGCAGTGGGACAGCATGGGCTTAAAAAAATTATAATGTGTTAGGAAAAACTGTCTAATGAATACTGTTCTCGAAGGACAAAAACGAGCAATTAACTTTAATTGGGACTTAATAATACAAACTTAGTTTCATGTTGTAGGCACCAAACTTCGTTGTCTAGAAAATGGAGCAATCAATCAAATCGTATCATTCAAGAAAATCCCGCACTAGATCACAAGAGTAGTTTCCAAAATCTCATCCCATCGAAAACAAATACGAGATCAAAATCGATGCACTACAAATTAATAGAACTGTAGCTGTCACGCGAGGGACGATCGTAAAATAGTGTCAACGCTTCTTTCGCTTTAATCACCGAGAGTGGGGGCGATTGTCCGCACCCACTCACATCGTGTTTGCCCACCTCTCCACAGATGGCGCCTTTGTAACCGGACTCTCACAGGTTCGGTAACCATCGACTACCAACGATACTTTTCATCATCCACTCTGGGTGCGTCAAAGGACTAGAGTCGACCACGTTCGGTACTTTATATTGATTAGTTTCAAATAATCTGGCAATATGGGTAACTCACCTCACGATTTTGATAAAACGATTTTTTACGCTTTGAAAATATCCAAATGTTTTTTTTTATATTTTCTTAGATAAAACATTCACAGCGCGTTATATTTTAAGGTTAAATATTTAAATCGTAAATAGAATGAAAAGAAACTTATGAAAATTTTCCAGTACTTTGCACCTCGAGTATGACTAGAAAAGGACACAGAATATTTCATAAGAAAAGGCAAGTAAAGAGCCTGTGACCGTCCTTAAGATGGGATTCGGCTTGTTTCTCGTGCTAGAAGAGAGATTGTTTTCCTTCACGCCACGCTATATACAGGGTGGATGTCATACGAGCTATTTATTAGACGGGATAACATTGTCGCGGCTTCCTCCTGCGTTCCCGTAATAGGATTTTCTTTTTATTATTTTATTTCTCGGTTGTAAACTAACTCATTTTTAATTTGTCAGCGGTAAATCGTAAATTTCTCATTGCACGTGCTCGGTGGGTGTTTCGACGTAAAATACGCAGTAAAACCGGCTGGATGTTGCCTTATAACCTGCTCGTACTTCGCGCTCGCGTGATGATGTGAACATACTTTTTGATGGATTACTAACTGTACCTCGCCAACTTGTTCCTGGACTTTACACTCAGCGAATATTGCGCACTTGAGTAACCAGCATTCGTTTTATAAGAAAGATACTTCACCTCAATACGACCAGAAACGGATACAGAAATTTAATAAAATATGATCGTTAAATATCATTCGGCGAGGAGGTCAATCACGGTAAACGTATCTCGATCTACATTCATTCATGAGCCCTTCTCGACCCAAATTGAAATTTATATTAGATGTCATCGCCTTTAATTTCCGCAATGTACAATTTTAGATGCAATCTCTCTCTTGGGTTTCAATTCGCGAAGTGTACTTTTTAAATAAGCTGGTAAAAATGGGAAAGGGACCTGAAATGTAAGAGTGAATATTTGTTCCAAATTCACCGTTCATTTTGACCCCGCAATAGATAAACGTCTCTCGTTTGACGGGGGTTAGTAGGGATGTCGATCATACTAAAATTGCTTTCCATCGTTGGCGTTACATTTTGTTTTAAAATATACAAAGCGTCATTTATCGTGCGCCTTCAATATTTGGGTTCGTATTTGTTGTTTCTTTAACAAAAGATCCATAAATAGGCTGTATGTTTATATATAGCTTCTAATCTCCTAATATTTTGATCGATATGGTCCTCGGATTCAGATGATGCGATTGTAGTTACTGCAAAAATAATGAATCGTGGCAACTTCCCAGCAATACTCATTAGTGCTGCATCCAACAAATCCTCAGTCATCCCTTGTCCCCCTAATACTGCAGTTACAATAAAACGTGGGTAGGGGAAGGCTATGACAATGGTTAGCGGCCTATTTGCGGACAAGCCGTGCCTGCCACTTGTTGTGCTTCCTGCGGAGGCGAGCGCCATTGTAACTAGAGTAGTTACATGACCGAATTCATTTGTTAAATGAGGCCTGATCGGTTATGTGGCCTAAGTTTGGCTAATCTGCCTTCGTGTTTGACGAGAGGCTTGCTAAAGTTGAGGTTAAATTATGTAGACGTTCGTTTCATGGTCTATTGTGACGCCGAGCTCAATGGAGCTACCACAGATGGAAATAGGGTTAGACTTACACCATCGTTTACTATGTTTAGTAAAAACAATTATTTTCACATGCCAAGATGAAAAAGTATTATAGGATTTCAGTAAAAGCGTTTCCATTATAGCATTAAACAAATTTCCCCTCTCATAGGTAAAACAAAATCTCTTGCAATTCAAACACAGTAAGTACCCTAATTAAAAGGATTACATTTACAAACCAATTTACCAAAAACAAATGTAGTATCTTACCTGGTTTTTCCCTTTAAGGACGAGGACATTAGTGACCCTCCCGAAGGGCAGGCCGAGTTGTATGATCTCGGCTTCTGTCGTCTCATTAGGGATGTTCCGTATGTGTATCACCCGCGACGGTTTGCCAACATTCTGTTCGAGTTTCACCTGTTAAAGAAAGTAAATGTTAATTTAAACTTATTATAAGGCAAATTAATAAACTAATGGAAGATTTATAACAATATTATTCAAAGAACTTGATAAAGAGGATCTTTCAGTAGAGAAAAATAACTATGAAAGTCTTCCATAGGGTGTAGGACGCTATGATCCTCAACTAGACGGCGTTCGATTCTGGCGGAGCAAATGCGAACGTAAAAGGCGCACAACGTATAAAATGACCGTTCTAATATACATAAATAAAGCTAGCATTGTTCGCGAGGAAGAGCCGGTTGGATAATTGAAAAGTCGATGTAGTATAATTGTCGAGGCTTATCGGGCCCAACCCCGATGTGGGCGCCATTGTTCCCCAGAGAGCCTTTTGATTACGGCGGCGGGCTCGAACCGAGTCCCGAATATATTGTAGCTTTGTATGACACTTCACTTTTCATTGAAGTGAAAAGAGCAACCTTTATACAGCAATTTACGATTATAAAAAAATCATAAACAAATAAAATAAAATTCTAAATCTCATGAACAACTTAAAGTACAATAAAACCGGGTTACCAAATATTTCCGAGGTTATAATTATGTTTTCGAGGAAATCTTGGCAGACATTTCAGTTGAAACAGGGAATAAGATTTGGGGTGTTGCGGGGTATCTAAGCGTCTCCCTTTTTACGTTCTTTGGCGGGCGGCGAAGCGTGGAGGTGTAACAAATGAGTCTAATGCCTATTAGTTCGACCTTGTTAAGTTCAGACAAAGTGAGCAGCTGGTCTGACAAAAGTGCAGGGAAAAGTCAAAACACTTGGAGAACTGTTCCATTGAGGCTTTTAGTGGCTGGACTCCATTTTCTATTGATACAATGCGATTGACTTTTTAATTATCTGCTTTCAATTAAGAAGTAACTATAGACTTCCACTTTCTTTCGCAATTTTTTTCAGACTGCAGTGCGAACTTGTTTTAAAAAGTAAATAATGGAGAAATCCTGTTTTTGCTTTACTATTTTTTTAAATCAAAATTATGATACGGGGCAGGAAAATACAGAGTATACAATCCCTTTAGTAAGAAAAATATTGTAACGTCCAACTGGACCTACCCAACCAAGAAAAAAAACAGTCGAACAAAAAACAAACAGCTAACTAAAAGAAAAGAGTAGGTACACAGATATGATATTTTGTACAGCCCGAATTTCGTTAGAATCGACATCAAAAGAACCAAATCTCCGTAAATAAACAAATAAAAAATATTTTGCCAAAGTGACTTGCAAAGGGAGGAATAAATCGTCGCACACGCTCGCCCACCTCGAAGGTACCCTTCGGTATTTTCTCTTCTCACGAAAGAAAACAACTGGTACGTAAAACGTAAAGAAGGACATTACTTTCGCTGGGTCAGAAAATCTGCGAGGAACGATTTCCACATCAGGCACTTTAAATCATCCGCTCCGTCTCACATTTCATCCATAAATATTAAATCTTGGCTTGGTTCTTTGGATGGAAAAAAAGCTATCGTATGACATTTTCCCTGTGAGGATTTCCCGGAATCGGTCAATTTTCCCGGTGATCGCGCCGGCCGTGTTTATTGAAACACTATTTCTCAGTTGGCCGCGTCTACGGCACCATATCATTAACTATAACTACGTCCTCACGAGTGTTGATGTCTACGTCGACCTATCGACACCGATTTTATGGTCCAGAAGTTAATTAATTAATACATATTTTTGCTTCCATTTTTATAACTTTCTTTATTTTTGGTATATTTCGTAGCAGTTTATGAAATCAGGTGTAATATAAACTAAGGTGTTAAACCAGGTACCGTATATCATAACTGCTATCTTAATTACAGTCCTAAATTGATAAAATATGGGGAAAGACTAAACCACCGATTAGAACTGTTTTAAAACTTGTTTGTATATCATAGAGTTATAAACTCGCTGCAACAAACTTAACATGTTTGCTAAAAAAGGTATTACGGTCTGTGCTGTATTTTAAAAGTCTTAGTGGCTGTTTAATGATAGAAAGCATTTATCCTCAAAGGAAAACTTAGTGAACAGTTTAATTTAACCCATCTTTCTTCCATCTAAATGGTCTTTGTTTTGTATATTTTTCATTGCAAACCATTTAGGCTAATAACGATAATTGTTTTAGTAGTTAGTTTTGGACTAGAAATATGAAATTTTATCTCAAGATTAATTTGTTTTGTTAAAAATACAAGTCTTTATGAAGTAGCTGTTAGCAATGCCACCCACAACGTTAATACCTGATGACCTGAAATTGTAACATAACTAACCAATATCAAACACATCTGAAGCATCGGAATTTGTAATCATGTAACGCCCCTGTAACCGAACACTAATATTGGCACGTTCAAGTAAACGTAACACGAGTCAAATGTACCTGAGCACACTAAGTATTCTGCTTACGGCGCGTTGACAAACGCCCCGTCGACGGTCGCACTGTGACTAAGGAAACGACATTCTGTAATCCGCTTGTGGCTCACGGGTCAGGGGCACTATCTAAGCACGAAACCCATTGCTTCGGTCAAAGTTTCGGGCGTTTATCTCTTACGAACATAAGATTAGTTAATGGGCGTTTACTCTCATAGTCCATCAACGAAAATACGGGGCCGCATGAAAGTAACTCAAAACTTTTGTGTGAGAACCCTATTAGTTCTGAATTCAAAAGTCCTGACAACACTACGAGATTTGTGATAATTGTCCAAATGTGTTGTCACTAATTTTTAGGGCGTATGACTCACTAATCTAATATCCCTAAGTGAGACAAGGAAGTAAAGGCCCGAAACGGGGGCAGAAGCAATGCGTTTCGTGCTTCGATAGTAGTACCCCACACCCATCAGAAACAGCCGGTATTACCCCATTTAAGAACCCCGTCTTATTTTTTAACATCTGTCAGGGATCATGTTAAGGTTTTAAGTCTTAAGAAACGTTTCTGCTTAGTGCTAAGTAATAGTCGTTTCAAACTAACGATATTATATTTTTAATATTCGTCGCTTACCTGTCTTGGATGGCTAGGTACTTTGGATTAGCGATACAGTAAATTGACAACGTAGACTTTTCCGAAAGAAATATGAATGCCACTAATTTAGTAGTTTAGTGAATTTTCGTTGCGGAATAGCTGTATTATATCTGTTACGTATTAAATTGGATAATCCAAGTATTTACCTGACATCCAAGTTACGGCAGTAGGCAGACAATGACTGAGCGAATATCAAAGAAAACGGCCCTCAAGCCTACAGCGTAATCGATTTCGTGATGCAGGAAAACTTCCCACAAATATTTATTTTATCAAAGCAAACAAAATGTATGGGAAAATTCACAGTATATTCGCGTAAGAGGATTCGTTAAACTTTTAGCTGTACTGTTTATTATTTAGTAAATTAATATTGTGCTAAGTAGCTTTTGGTTCTTTCAATTTAGTGAATATACCCGAGTGAATTGTTAGAAAATATGATAACAATCGTTTTATAACGTTTCGCGTCGCTTCTTGCTTTTAAACGTTTAAACATTTTAAGATAGCTGTAGAATGTCGGGATATTTTCAAGATGATTTTCTGTATTTTAACCAGAAATTCTCGTCTTAATATGTAAAATGATGTTGTAGCATGTAATTGTAGAATATTTAAATTATTTCTATTAAACTTTTCTGAGTTTAGAATAGGATGCCTTGAATGCTTGAAAAAACAGGCAGCTTCCATTAAAGATAAGAATTATCTTCAATTGTTGGTTATTTTTGTCACGTCTGTGATACTTCTTATATCCAGATTACATCAACTTTTATATTACAATACAAGCATCGTCCATTCACGATTAAGTGGATAAAGTTAACGCTTAGTTTAGAGATAAACTACGTTTATTGATGGCCCGTCATTTGAGAAATAATGTACTATCGCGGAGAAATATCTCAAAGTCAGTGTTGGAACCCTTGAACTAATAACAATTGCGATTTAGTGAGGCGTTCGGTAGCAACTCGATGAAACTTTGAGTACCTCAGGTAGGAGGCACAAGTTCTCATGTTCGAGCGATATTTTAGCAGTCTCTTACTTGGCTTGCGATGAATGTTAGATTTCTTTAAAAGGTGACTATTAGGTCTACACATGATAAATTTTGTATCTACACCACAATAGATTTTATTCTTTGAACATGACAAATTATATTAGACCACGTCAACTTTGGTCCATATTCATATCTAGAACTATCCCAAACCTGCGGGATCATAAAATCGGGCTATAGGTAAACAAATAACACCTATGTGTTAATTAATTAATAAACAATCTGTGTGTATCAAGAAGATACAAAGCTGTTGATATCTTTCCTATAAGGGTTCCGTTTATTACGGAAACACTATACGGAACTCTTAAAAGAATCAAAACCTCCTTCAGCAAACAAATAATAAACAAATCCAATATCCTCTTGAATATTGTTTCCCAACCATCCTCCAACAAAAGTTTTTACTAAAACAATCCACCATAATTGATTCTTATGGCTTGCACCGCACTTGGAGTTGCATCCGCCGTTAAAATTTCAAGAGCATTATTACACCAGAAATCGTTGGAGTCGATTCGTTGAAACTTTTAATTGGCCGTCTAGTGGAATATTGTATTTCAATGCTGACCATCAATGATATTATTTGATACAGATTGAGAGGTACTTCCGATTTTACTATAGTTGGACCACCAAATTAATAGAAGCACTCCATTTAATTCCTGACTAGTTATTATTATAGCTCTACTAATTGGTGTTCTATAGAAATTATTTGCAAAATGTCGGCAGGAATTGGTATGAAACTGTATGTTGGACTTCATCGATGATTTTGATGAAAATAGCAGTAATAATAACTGGTTCTGTTATGAAAATAGAAACATAGAATTTAATAGGTGCATTATAATTAGTAAACAATTTCAAATGAACCTCAAACAAGTAATAGGCTTATAACAAATAACTTTAACATCGGCTAGTTATACCTACTGTAGAAAACATTGGTGAACATTAACGTAGGTATTAAAAAAATCCCAGCGCCTACCTTTGTGTCAAAATAAAAATAAAGACTAACAAAACCTCTTATCTTTTGTGAAAAGTTATAAAAATCAGGTGCAGGAAATTGGTTTGCCGATACGTGTGGCGACGACAGTCGAATCGATAAACTTAGTGTTGTTCACTGGTTTAAGACATCCACTACGATACTGCTTGAAACTTATGTGATGCTTCATAAAATTCGAAGGTGTATCCGCATGTAAAAGTTTCCATAAATAAGGATATGGAAGTTTTTGGTTTTAGTTTCTAAATTAAAAATAGCTGCTCGGGTTTACTTTCAAGAATAAGTTGTATTTGCCAAGGTTGTTACGTGGATGACCGTGACCGAGCCTTAAATACTTTTTTACCTTTTGACTTTAATCCATAGTGTTTCTTCCCATTACGTTCCAGGGTCACGGTTACCTGTTTAAACAGTCCCGCGACCCCGGCAGGAGACCATGCCTTAATTTTTTTTCTGTTGTGGGCTAGTCATGAAATGAGTCCTCCCTGATGAGTCTTAGGTACTGACTAAAAATTAACCATGTTCCTTCGGTTGTAAAGAGTCGAGGTGTCCTTTTAAGACGGTCCCGCGACACATGCCTGAAATACTGAGTTTTCTTCGTATCTCGGCAAGCACTTAAAGTCATTGGTCCCAGCTGTTGTTACAGATCTCAAAGCCTTACCCAGTGCCGAAAATAGGAATGTGCCAACCGTGCTCAGGCACATGGGGCAGACCCTGGAGAGACGCAAAATGGCCAGACATGGACTGCAATTGGTCAGACCGTCAGACCAGGGTGCAGTTGTAAATACTCGCACTGGGCGCATAAAAGCACTGGTTATACGTGAAGTATTGTTAGTATTACTACCTATTGCTGGATTATGGAGGTCAGATAGGCAGTCGCTTCAAGTAAAATACCAGTATTAGACTAGATCCCATTATAGTTAGAGACTAGGTAGATGAGATGCCAAATAATTGTGATAACACACAAATAGATCTTGTATCTATAGAAAAAGTTAATGATCGTCGGCTTTTAATATGATGTGTACTCTAGCCTTTTTATGGCCAATAATAATAGGAGGCCACCGAAATTTTCCGACATTTTCTGTCACTGATAGATAATTATTTATTTATTGGTAGGAAAGTCATCGAGGTTTTTTACTGTTGTTATGTGTTTAATAGTTCATGTGTGTTGCGGAATATTCCAGTTTGACTAAATATCGCTCTTTATTGTAAGCATAATAAGCCTAAATGTTTCCAATATTTAAACACATGCCTCTTCTCTGTGATCGGTGATTCAATGGTGTCCGTTATAGTTCTAGAAAATATTGATTTCTTCACGTTTTTGACAGTGGTTATAAAACACTTGTCCTTATTTTTTATGTAAAATGAGTCTTCCCACACAGGGCAGAGCGGGAGGGACTGTCGGACTTGTACTGACTAAAATCCACGGCGTCTTTAAATAGCCCTTCACGTTCCGGGGGCTCGGTAATTCGTTAGTCCCGCGACCGTCTTTTTTTTTGTATTAATGTATTTATGAATTAAGAATATTGATACTCAAATAACTATTCAAATGTACATATATCTAAAGCTGATCGCACATTTTGTTAACAACACATCCGCCGTACGCGCCGTTGTTTATTGTTCCTTAGATTTTAAATTGAAAAATGTTGTCAGTATCCGAATATTAATGGACGGATGCTGATAATACTGATGACGTCATATAATGTGGCACGTACGGAGCTGATATTGTTAGACCATCTTAACTGGGTTTAAATGTCGACCTAATAAACAAAAGTCAGAGCCAAAATGAAAAAGTTTTGATGTGATTTTTATCTTTATTTTTTATCCACGTAGCTTTTTCCCAAGAACATTCCAAAAGGAAAGTGGTGGAACATCCACACTTTACTCAGCTAGGTGCTAATTCATCCATGCATAAGAATGGGACAACTTTGCGCCGGTAAACTTTTAATAGTGGCCTTCGTTGGGCCTGAATCGCTTTGCAACTTTCAGCCATTTTGCCTTAAGAACATTATTCATTGAAATAAATATTGTTATCCTTTAATCCTTAATTAAGTTTGATGGCTTTTATAATAGTTTGTCATGATAACGAGCCATTCGTTTTTAAAAAGAATGAAAAATGTAAATGCGTGTTTCTATGTTTGTATACAGGAGAAATTCCCAGTGTGGGCACGTTACTTTGTTACAAAGAAAAGAAAAAAAAATACAAAAACAGGAGAATTATTTACAAAGCTTAACAATCTTCTTTCTCGTAGAGGCCAATCTGGAAATCTCTCAATTGATTGCGAATCCAGGTTGCCTGTTGTAAAATCAATATGGCGAATTCGAGTTTGCTAGACCCATCCCAAATACATTGCCAGTGTCTAGCTCTTCTGCTGGTTATGTTCCACCTCCTTTTCTGCCCATCCTGCTCAATTTCCTGCACCTTCCACGTTTTGAACGAAGCAAAAGACATACCTGTTTAGGTGGCTACTTATTGGTCAGATACAATTTGAGTCAACCGACTCACGGAATGTAAAATTTTATTGCAGGAAGCAACCGAAAGCACACTTTCAGTGCAGACCTCTTCCGGTTACCTGTTAGTTGTTAAGTTTGATAAAAAAAAGAAAAAAAGACACTCATAAACCACCAGGAGGCAAAGGGGAAAGTATATTTTAAGAGTAGCCCTTAAAATTAATGTATTTAACTGCTACTTGTTTAACTTTTACTGTTAAAAAAAATCTAGTGACTAAAATATCAACCCCCCAAGATTGATAAAACAGATCAAACTGTCATACATTTACATCGAATGTTACTTAATGTACGTAATAACGACAACAAACTATAAAGGTGTACAGTACACATTCCCCTCCATGTGTAACTATGTCTTAAATCACACGTACCATAAGTTTTTGTTTGAACAGACACTCAGCCCGTGTTCGTGGTAGGAAATCGTAAAATAAGATAGCCAAATGGTTTTAGTACCCCCTAAAACTAGCAGTAAAATAGTAAGTGCCCGGCAATGAATATCTTTATGAGATCATTTGATTGATTACTGAATTTTCTGGGAATGAAATCAATGAAGCCGAGTTGCTGTCGTACGATTTTGGAAACCGCTTCATTAATATCGTAAGCTTATTATTTAAGAGACAACTTAGGACTGTTACACGAAAGTGAACTTTGTTTACGCGGTTTCATTAGTAAGCAGTATTGATGTTAATTGTTCTATTAGCAACTAAACTATGTACTAACGAAGTCAATAAACGCGGTCGCGTTATTTGCGTACGCGCTTAGCACTCACAATACGCAAATATCTTACAGCTCAAAAGGCTGTTAGGGTACTTTACTAAATGAGTTATTCTCGCCCTCAGAGCGTCATTCGAATATAAAACAGTAAGCTATTTATAATTTACCCAGTTAATTTACCGTTTTCCACCGAGTGGGCCAGTTTAAAAAGAAAATAACAATTAGGTACTCCAATGAATAAGAAAAAAGGGACAGAGATCGTAAATTCTTCTCCAAATAAGATCAGCAGTCAACCTGTGCAAGCGAGATCGTAACTCCGTAAGACAACCTCGTAAATGCTTAAGTAGTGGTAAACGCAGTCCCCAGACATCTTCTGATTTGATTGATCTTCACAAGGTAGACCCTTTGCGTTTTTACAGGAAACGTCAAGAAAATGAGGAAAAAAACGGGGAACATAATTAATTACTTGATTTGGACATTAATGACCCGTTCGAAGAGGACGAGGGTTGATTAGTGTACTTTCTACAGACGTGCTCTCTGACATTGTTATTTCAACGAGACTAGGTATTCTGCTAAATACGTTAGTATTATGACATCAAAGTTGAACGCACATTTAATGTTAGTTAAAATTGTGTGCATTTTCCATTCAATTTGAATTCGAAAATATTGAAAATTTATTTTTATTTTTCCCTGTAACGGCCCAAATACATCTCATAAAACATTATATATAAAAACAGACGCTTTGAGTTTTCCTTCAATATTTTCACAGCATGAAGTGTTTGCAGTACAACACAAAGAGAGAACATAAAAAAATACTTTTAAAAACGAGTCGCCATTCCGCCGATAGGCACCAAATGAATATTCAGGGTAACAAAGGAGAAGGGGTGTCACAAAAAGGCACTGCCTTAATTTTCAAAGTAGAAAAAAAGCGGGGCAATCGCAAAACCATAAAATAGCAAATAAATAAGCAACGTTGGGACACGTCCCTATTTAATTATGAATTAAGGCCGAGCAGTAACGAGATCACAATGTAATTAAGATTACTGCGGCGAGGTTTTTTCAGGGCGCCCCTAACAAGTGAGAGTAAATGGACGGCAAAACGCCGTGA
The DNA here is from genome assembly GCA_943136025.2 of Agrotis puta. NCBI lineage: Eukaryota > Metazoa > Arthropoda > Insecta > Lepidoptera > Noctuidae > Agrotis > Agrotis puta. The sequence continues at coordinate 8,030,543 of OW964168.2, forward strand.
AACTAAAATGGCTACCTTGTTTTGCTTGAGATAGGGAATCATTTAATGAATCTTGTTTGGGAATACATGATTACGAAGTAATGGTTCTTCGATGTATTGTAACAGATTACTTATATAATGGCTTAATGATCCTGTAATCTAAGTTTAACGTACATTAGAACCACTTTATACTTATAAAACTGGAGCAGAAACAGAAATTCTTCGAAGTAAAAGTTGGGAAATACACTGGAATAAAATACTCAATTTAGAATAATATTATTCCCACGTTTCTTGGGATGATATTAACTTAATAAAATACTACAGGTAAAGTGGTACCTACCAATTTATTGTAATTCGCGATATCGTGTAGGGTGGAAAAAAACCTCTTCAGAGCTACACATTTGAAGTATACAGTCTACAAGAATCATTAAAAGGTTTTAGGTATAATTCCAATTGAAAATAAAAAAATACATTTCTCTTGTACGCAACAGTCAGTATGATATTTTATTTTCGCAGTGACATAATGACCGGTGACAGCGGGGGAAATAAACTGCCTGAGGGAAGAATAAGAAAATGGTTTCTTTTCAACGAGACGGTTCGCTTCTATTTAATTTGCGTAAATGATACCTACGGCGATGTTAAATATAAGGTTCGGGAATGAGAACACACTATTAAAGTATTACTTACATTTACCGAAGAATGTTTACCCTCTCAGTTTATTACGAAGTATGATGCTCCCAAGAAATATCGAGGGGCGGTAATATATTGAGTTTAAAACTTTTAGCAGAGCATATGTAGTGACAGGTCCATCGGTTACTTAAGGTGCTACACTTTCTTTCTACTAAATTGTTTGTTGTAATATTCTGGTATAATAAAACGTATTATCACGTTATTGTTAGTTTTTATACCAATTCTAAGGATATGAACAAATATTACATACCTCTTTTTCTGAAATATAATCGAATGCAATTTGCAACACCACACAGATTTTAAAGTTCCGTACCCAAAGAGTAAAACGGGACCCTATTACTAAGACTCCGTTCTCTGTCCGTCTGTCTGTCTGTGTGTAAGAGGTATTTCTGTTGCCACTATAACAGGAAATACCTACTAAAAAAACAGAATAAAACAAAAAATTAAGGGGGTCCCCATAAAACAGACATGATATTGCCGTTTTTATAATGGTACGGAACCCTTTGCACTTGGCCGGATATTTTACACACATCTACGAAAGACTTCAGAGAAAGTCGTGAATTGAGTCTTATTAAATTTAATTGCAGCTTTAAAGTATGCAGTTGTGTTAATTAGCACACCCAGAGACTTAAGTCGTGCCTTTAAACTCAACATTTTTACACAACTTCACAGTGCGTAGCTACCTATGCTCAAGTAAACACGTAGAGAAATATTTAACATTAGCTATTCCCCGTGGTTTAACCCCACTGCTCGGCTCCTATCGGTCGTAGCGTGATTTTATATAGCCTAGCCATCCTCAATTTTTTTTTTCATCGTGGTAAATCATCAAATAAGTCCTCCCAGCCAAGGCAGAGCGGGAGGGACTGTCAGACTCGTACTGACTAAAATCAACGGTGTCCTTCAAGCCTTTACGTTCCGGGGTCACGGTAATTCGTACAGTCCCGCGATCAGCCTTTCTCAATAAATAAACTATCCAACACATTAAGATTTTTTCAATTCGAGCCATAAGTTCCCGAAATTACCACGTTCAACCAAACAAATTCTACATCTTCATAATATTGGTATAGATAATCCTGACCTAGGAATATAACTCATTATTCGGTTTTAATGGACGGTGCAATCCATTTGGTGGTCAGTACATACGGCTAGCACTGGTCTCGACAAACAAAGAACTGTTTGTACAGTTACAAACAAAGTGTGCATGCAAAACTCGCCCCGTACTTATGTAAATATACGATGAAACAACTGTACAGAAGGAAAGACCCAAAACTGCGACCTTGTTTATTTTTATAACTGTTTTCTTCTGTGTTGATTGTTTCTACCTTTTGCCACGTGCGCGTTTAATGTTGAGATTTTCTTTTTAACCTCCAGATTCACGTTGATTAGTTGTGTTCATTGTTTACTTTGTTGATGCTTTTAACCTTTCGGTTAAGTTTATGTTCCATTTAAATATGGACAGTCAATAACCTATAAAGTGTTGTTTATTAAAGCATTGTGTTTTAAACCGTATGTGAGTGTTGTGCTGATTAAAATATTTTACAGCTCATTTATTTGAAACTATAAGTTCTGCATTACTGGGCACTAACTAATTAAATTTGTTTATTACGTTATACTGCATAGGTATATACACCCGACACAAAGCTGCGATTTGTACCCTTGCAATATATTCTAAATTAATGTAGAATATGACATGTTAAAAATAACAAGTCAATAGAATATCACATCGTTGCAATCGCAATAACTTACCTTTTTTTTTTTTTTATCGTGGTAAAATCATCAAATGAGTCCTCCCACCCAGGGCAGGGCGGCAGGGACTGTCAGACTTGTACTGACTAAAATCCACGGTGTCCTTCACGAGCCCTTTACGTACCGGGGTTACGGTGATGGGTAAGTCCCGCGACCCCGACAGGCTCTGGCCCTCTACAGGCCCCGTCAATTTGCTGACACACTTTGAGGCGCGCGTGGAACACAAAGCGCCGTCGACCCGGGGCAATAACTTACCTACAGTAGGAGTGAAACAGGGAAATGTTCAAAGAAATAGGATAATGGAAGTTCTTTTCATGTACTTCAAATTGTTTTATGAATATTGAACAAAGGACCTTATATTTACGCATCCGTATTCAATTAATATTTAATTCGGAATAACGTAACGTTTCTTTTTTCACCAATTTTCATCCTGTTCAAATTTTAATTAAAATTTTATGAAAAAATTGAGTGAAAATTATTTTATATTTTATTAAAAGCCCTACACACATTAAGGGTGAACCGGTTAACCGTATCGATTTAATTTCTAAAAATCCATCCGGGTATCAACAACTCAGGGGTGGAGATTAATAAAAATTTGGCCCCAAACCCTTAGGGTAGCTCTTGGCTATAGCACGTTGGCTTTTTACGAGGTACCTTTTATTTTAATACTTATTACGGTTTCGCGATTTCGCCGTTTTATCGCGATTAATCGTTTTTCAGTTAATTACACATTTCAGCAAAAGAAGTGCCGTTAAAATGGTAAGTAAAGGAATGAGTTATAGCTACTTATTTCGTCTTTGTATTGTGTGGGTGACTTTTACGTTCATGTTTAAATTAATTCGCTAAAGTATCGATATTTTTTTCATGATTTTATGAAATAATAGATATTATTGGAGAACTTGTCCAACACCTGCGCCAGCGACGCGGATGATCTCACTAACGAGAGCCAACATAACGGTTTTTCTTCTTTCAATGAACTGGTGGCCTACCATGACGCCTAAGCGTGAGTAGTTAGGCTGTGGGAAAGAGCTATGCAAGTCGTCTAGCGCCATCTCGTTCCCTGAGCGGAACTACTCACGCGATAAGACGTCATGGCAGACCACCTGATCTAATGTCAGTCAGGTAAAGAGCGTCCCACACTAAGGTAGAAAATTTCCTAAAGGTCATTTTTTTTTTAAATATGAAAATGTTATAGTGATATTGCGCGGCCAGTTACTGGGATGTGAAGGTCAAACAGGCAGTAGTTCTATGTAAAATATCCAATGCATCCATTTAGACTGGAAGCCGACCCCAGCATAGTTGGGAAAAGGCTCGGCAATTTTTTTTTTGAAAACGTTGCCCCCATACTAGTTTTCCTGTGTCGTGGGTGCGTTTACAAACAGAAACTCACATACAGAAACGTCCAGACCCGGAACAAGTACTTGTAGATCATACAAACATTTGCTCCGTGCGGGAATCGAACCCGCGACACGCAGCGCAGCAGTCCAATCACTCAGACACTACGCTAATCGTGTCGTTAAATTAATAGTGCGCGGCGTGATTGGCGCTGTGGCTGTGCGATTGGCACCTGCGGTACGTATCAAAGGTTCGGTATCTGGTCAACAAGTTGCTATTGCAAGAGAGATGTTTACCTTTTTTGCAGCAGAGTCCTGATTGTTATTGTCAGCGTGGTGCGGAGCGGCGGGCGCCATGACGGTGACGCCACTCTGCGAGAGAAGCTCGTCGGAGCCTCTCTGTGGACAAAACAGAAATAATATGAGTAACATGAGTAGCATGCATGATAATTACTAATTACTTTGTGGATATCGCTTTCTTTTAAACAATAAACTATTTTTAATATAGACGAACTACTTTGTGGTTTGAAAACTATATTTCCAATACATACATATCGACGATGAAGAGTCAATATATAATATCTAACATTTTGGCCATTTTTGTTTTATTGCATTATTTATTGTAGAATAGAGTAATGCACATGCTGACAAAGATCTTAGGTCTGTTTCTTATTAATTTTGCAAGATAAACAATTATTGCAATATATACTAAGTGGTGTTACGTCATTTACGATGGCAATAAATACTAATAAAATCTATCTAAAATATATCTAAAAACTAATAAAATCATTGATTAATATATTAATATTGTAGTCATAAGCATAATATTGTAGTCAGTTTACATAAAACATTAAAAAAATCAAATATACTAAAAAAATAATTAAACGGACTTGAAACGTTTTTTTCGCCTCCTGTAAAGTTGCGTTTTTGCAGTTATTATTTATTGACTCTTCATCGTCGATATGTGACATGCTCATTGCTCAGTTCATTCATGCAATTAAAGGGTTTTTTTTTTCCATAAAACGTTAGGAATTTCTTCTGTGTCGTGTCGTACACAAACACAAATACCCAGAACAGGAACTTACTGGACCATACAAATATTTGTTACGTTCGGGAAACGAATCCGCGTCACCAAGAGCAGCAGTCGATCGGTCAGCTACTGTGCCAACTGTGTGTTAGTTTGAAAGTGAGAAAAGTTAACTAATACACAGCGAACTAAATCAATATTGTCCCTATATTACGCCTTCTGATAAAGTAAAGCAGTTCGAAATTAAATACAATTCGTAGGTAATTTGAAATCAATGTAATCAATTTAATTGAATATTTCCATCTAAAATCAGCACAGTTAACAGATGTATGCTGCTGTTCAAATTACGTACTTCAAAATAGAAATCAAAATATAGGTAATTTAACATCAATGTACGGGCAATAAAAGCGAATGCTTCTACTGAAAATGACTAATTGGACTAATTGAAACGTGGAAAATTTTAAATTCGTCAGGTACAAAATGTTTGATGTTCAAATATGTGTACCTATGTGATTGCCTATAATGTACTATTTGTGTTCTGGTGCAATTTCATAAGTTCATTTTAATGCTGTACCTGTATATTATCAATAAAACACCAATTAGAACAGTCATCAGGCAGTTCTAAGAGCTGTTCTATCGATTATTTATCGAGGCAAGAACATATCAATATCAAGCTATACCACGATGTGACCCGAACCTTTAAACGACGAAAAATAAGGCCGAGTTGTTGCCAAAATATTGACAGGTGACTTTGCATGCGCGAAGACGTCATCTCCCCCGGCACAAAAAGAAAAACGTAACATAATAAAACAAAAACACAATTCCGGGGACACGCCAACGCACACGTCAACCCGCCCTTCCCCAGGATCAATCTCAATTTAAGACGGCGAAATGACAGACCTCAGCAGTTAAACGCACCGGGCTAAGGTATAAATCACGCTACGTAATAAAGAAAACGTACAAATGACGCAACACCGCGGATTTTGTATCGCGAAGCTCACACCTGGCGGCGTCGCCTGAATATCACTCACGTGAGACACTTAATAAAGCCGAACACATCAATTGCTCCTAACGCGAAAAATGACAGACGGTAATACACACACCAACCTATGTAAACTTAAATTCGATTATGAAAATGCAAATTAGGAAAGTAATCTGTTATTACAAACGTTCACATCAAGCCTACGTAATCCCTTCGAATTGTTGGCAAGCCTTTTTATTTTATCACAGCGGAATATTCGTAGAACAGCAGCAATTTAAAGTAATAATAAATTGTGATACAGAGAATGCAGATTTTGTTTGAACTACACTCCAATAAAAGAAAACCTTTTAGCTCTTAGTTTCGCATTTGTGATAACTGTGACCCTTTATTTGCATTTTACTTAATATTATGAAAAACGGATAAAGGTAACAACGGGATTCTCATTTTTCAGCTTTCATTGTAGAAAAAGGAACGATCTCTCTGAAATAAAACCAACATTCGCGAGTCCTATTCCTTGGAGTAATTTCGTAGAGCGCGTGTAATAATTGCCCGAAATTAAATAACATTTTTCACAACAACGAAAAAACAGCACGGATGAAAATTTTGCGGAAGGAAGGCGGATTGTGTTGGGAAAGAGGGCAGTTATCGTTTCCTTCGCAATTTCTCAACTTAATGGAGAATGATGTTGAATGATGCCTTCATGATGAAGACAATGGTGACATCGGGTATAAATACGAGGACTTACGTTATTTGTCTAGAGGCTCATCAGTGGCAGGTAGGACGAATCCGTCAGAAACAAAAAAGCTGCTCATATTTTGTTTAAATGATCGACGCTTATTTTTATACTGGGACTTTTTATTATAGTACCTGCCTTTGTATTCGAAGCTTGTATCAAAAAAAGTTCGTTTGAACGTTTTTATTACACAAAAAAAAAAACAGTTTTCAAAAGCTAAAGTTATTTACCTATCTATAATAACTAAGTAATATCGCAATGAAATGAACTTATAAATAAAAAATGTAATCTGTCCAATTACGTGCGTAATTATGTACGAATGTGACCTAAGACGCAAAATCAATTCCCTAGATTGGTTCTTCACAAGATGGTATTTGGTTTTGCTCTCGAAAGAAAACTGTGATCTTTTCCCGATGAGAAACATACTCAAACGTTCCTCCAATATGTCATTTGAATGAGCGTGATACGAGGGGCCCACATATCAAAATATAGGGAATAAAATATACATGAAAGGTTTACTTATAACAGACGAACGAGCTCGGGCCCTTCTTACAGATAGTAAGGACTCAAAATGATATGTTTACGTGGTCAAAGAGGAGTATCAAAGTCCATTGTCGAAAATCAATACGGATAATGTATTAGTGATATTAAAATGTGCTGAAAACGTTTGGGAACGATGGGTCACAAAGATTTTCTTCTTATTTATGGTATCTATATGTTAGATAAATATAACTTTTGATACTCGGTCAAATAACATCTGGAAATCAATTTACTGAAAAAGCTTCAATAAGGTAGGGATGAGTTGAATATCAAGTTGAGATATTCAATATTTGTTGTCCGATTTCTTTAGACATTAGGGTCAATTTGTAGAATAAGATCGCTATTGTTTGTTTGAATATGAAGAATAGATCGGCTATTAGATAAGTAAGTACCATACAAACCAATAATGATCGTGGAATATTTGAGTCTAGGAAAAATCAAATTAAAAAATCTGTACGGCTAGTTTTATTACTTCGTTAGTTAAAGCTCTAAATTTGGTGCTCGTGATTAGATGTATATATTTACTATCTGTCTGTAATCAGGTTCCTGAAATGCCGTTTATTGCACTTATAATTGTTTATACGAAACATAAAACACAGATGTTAAAATAACCATGTCCGCAATAAAACTCCACGTTGTGTGTAAAACGATAACCCCAGAATATAACAAATATAACCATTTGTTCCTAAACTGGCAGCGCGCGATTTTTATGAACATCATAAACATATCCGACAGCACTATCGTGTCATATGAAATATTTATGAGCCACTAACACTCTTCAGAGATCATTAATCGATATGTACAAGTACCTACAACATTCAGAAAGAGTTCATTCTTCATTAAAGTGATTCTTTCCAAGATAATGTCATCGAATCGCGATACTAAATAACACGGATATTTCCGAACTCCATAACAATAAGATCGATGCAATTCTATCAAGATTTGGCGACATCGACGGATGTCAAATAAAATATTATACCCACTATGCACGTTCATAGTGAGAGTAGGGTAAGCTTATATAATAAAACTCGTGTCGGGAGCACCTTGTTTCTGTGGCCGAATAAAATAGGGAGAAACGAGAGAAAACGAACATTTACGATGCGAATGAAAAATCGCTTCGGCATTTATGACATCATTGTTCCTGAGAATGAATCTAATATGAAAAAAATAAAAGGGTCTAGCGTGGAAAGGCTGTAACGAGTCTAATAATTTTTATTGCGATTTCACGAGCTTACAGTCTGATTTAACTCGACGTGTGTAAATTATGATTTAATTTAATAACCAGCGTTGAAAACGAGCGTAAAATGTTTTTATGTGAGATAATATACTTTTCATTAAGAGTCATGCGTTACTCGCACAATTTTATATTCATGTTTTATGGGCGCAAGCAACTCGGCGGAATTGAATCGTTAACAAAAACATACATGGATTTGTGTAACAGCTTGCTACAAATACTGCCAACAAGAAGTCAGTATATCAACCAATATAATATTATATAGTTCAGAGCATTAATAACACCGTTTATGTTAATCTCCCTAATCCGTTTAAAGCTCTTAACAGAACAATTTTTCACCTTCTTGCCCAGAGAGTGTTAATTAACTTATTTTCCCTTGATTAAAAGAAGGGGTTTACTTAAGTTAGAAGGAAAATGAATCAAAAATAAATTCTACTACGTGAAAAATTTCTTAAAACAGGCTTCTTAGTGGTAAGGGTATTAGCTTACGTATACCTTATGCACTCACATAATAAATGAAGCTTGTTCAGTGGAATTTATAAACTACGCTAAATTCTAAAGTAAAATTTGAGTCAAAATAACTTTCTGGGAAATAAGGTAAGCTTGGCACTAGGCAAGCTATTATGTACGTTACCGCTAATGCCCGCGAGTAGCGTGTCGGGCGTGCGAGGTGTAGACAGACGGCGGCGTTGCGCTAACAAGTCTATGTGTAAAGTAGACGATGCGCGCTAAGCACCGCGCTGCCACGCTGTCGATCTCATCACCGCGACTCGCAACGTGTGCTCCTCACTTTCGCCTAATGCTTCATATCATCCCGCTTTCGACTAAGATGTCGAAATTAACGATCTTGATAATATTTGTCGGCTCAGCGCTGCCAAGCTCCACTCGTAATTAATTGCACCAATTTGTTCTGCGCTTATAACGGACATTTGTCAAGCGCCCACCCGCGCTAGATGATTTTCGCACCAACTTCATAATCGATATTCGGAAATATCGATTATCGCCCAAACTCTTTGCCCAACTCGGATATTAAGACGTTCCGCAGTCATTAATAAGCCGTAACGATGTTTTCTTCGATTCCAACAAGCAATATAAATTCCAGTCATAATTTATTATGTTTGTAGTTGCCGGTGTAGTTGAGATGTGTGCATTAAAAATTCAAAGTGTGACTGCGATAAATTAGGCAGATACTAGACGATGTAAAAGTTAACAATTCTCATCACAACTAGGAGGCAAACCTCTTAGCCCCTGAACAATATAAGGAGACATTACTCGCTGTCACAACTCTACTTTATAGGGAAAGTAGGAGCTGCGAGTTTGTGTGAACAAAGTTGTAGGGGCCTGGTTACTTCAGTAACGAATAGAGACGTCAGGAGGTAACCGCCACTCGAGCGCAACTCGCGTGCCATTTCAACTGGGGCCGAACTATGTCGGGCTAACGCCGGGATCGATGTGGCAAACTGCTCCGTTACTCTCAACAATATTATTAATTAAAGGGTTATTCAGTATTCGCGTGCATAACGATCAGCTTTTAAATCGCACCTGTTAAACTTGTAAGATAGATCGGATCATTACGCTCACTAAACTTGAGCTTAATGGCCGCTCAATTTACGATACTATTAGAGTAAAACTAATCTGGTCTGAGGAAAAGTTGTGCGATAAAAGTTAACAGATACAGAGCGAGGGAAACAAAGGCCAACGTTTAGAGGCGACGTTCATTTGCATGCGAGACGATCCGAATATAGTGCAGTGGGCGCATTGCTGTGTTTTATGTCTTTCAGTATTATATAAACTACAGGAATGGGACCTTGAATAAATGTCCAAAAGAAATAATTTACGTGGAAACATTTATCATTAAACATAATTTACAGTAAACGAAAAGTTAGCAGCCAACATTATTCATAATTTCTATCTGAGTTTCCCTAATTACGTTTTATTAAAACAGTAATATGGAGCTAAGTTTATTTGGTCTCAATGAGATTGTGTTAGTCCCATGGATCCAATAAAGGCTAATGTCACTATAAGAAACGTGTTAATGGTTGTTATTTATCGTGCGAGCCTCGAGAGCGGGAGAATAATCACAGATATACTCTGCGTCTTGACGCCGATGTTACAAGTCAAACTCATATGATTTATTACGCAATATTGTTGATATGCGAATATGTCAGAAAGGTAAATATTGAATTAGGAAAAATAGATTAAAAATGTCCCTTGTGAACAATGTTTGCAGCAGCGAAGGTAGAATTCTGCATTAATTATTAAAAATTGCAGCTAAAACTGGAAAAAAAAAGATTAAACGTCTCCCTGGTGCTCAATATTTTCAGCAACGACATTCAGCATTCATTACAGTTTGCAACTAAAACTTATCTTCCTCACACAGTTGAAGGCACTTTCTTTAGTTTTTACTACCCATATTCATAATACTTGAGGAGTTGCGAAAGCGGCTTAGTGCTGGTTGTGACGAGACAGGTCCGGCCCGCTCCTAATGAGAAACTATCAAACTCCAACGGCACATTTGTCTTGTTAATGCTAATATTCAATTCTCTAGGCGACGCCGCGCCTCTAACTAGGCTTTTAGTTGGTCGTGTACCGGTAGTCTAATGTAGATAGATATACGCAGTTAGGGAATATAAGTTAATTATGTTAAGTAGTTTTGGGAAGGTTTTGGAAACCAATTTCATATTCTAAGTGAAAAATGTATAGTCTTTTTCAGTTCTTGTCGAGGTTAGCTTCCAGTCTGAAGTCCACCTCCCAGCAGAATCGCAAGTAACCTATAACCTGAGGTGACGGCTGAACAAACCCAATGGCGGTGGTAAATCACACCAGGGCCGCCTTTCTCACGATCACTGTCCTGCCGGAATACGGTGCTAAACAGATGTTACTGTGTTTAGTCGGTGCGCAGCCATTCCAGTTCTTTCTGGGTTTAGCTCGCTTCATTTTAGGTAGGTTCCTGTGTCTGATTGGGAGTTAAGAAACGCCTGGGTGTCACCACTGTGCAGATCGCGGAGGAGCATACGCTGCAGGTCTGCCCTGCTTAGGCACCACCATTCCCAAACGCGTCCGGCACTGGTCTAGGCCATGCTGTGGGTCGACACGCGATTGAAAGCAGTAGCTTCCTTCTGCAAAGCAGTCATGCTAGTGTAAGAGGAGGCGGGATGTGAAAGGGAGAAGACAGCCTCCACTTCACGACTCAGGCGCAGCAGGAGACGCCTACTTCAACGAACGTGAAGCGATATCGGCCATTGTAGGCGCTGGCATGCGAATGGCAAGTAACGGGTGACTAGCCGTCCGATCATGGACCATACCCGGATCGACGGCTCGCCTTGTTTCACGTATCTAAAAGAGCTGTCAGCAATTTTATGGGGGCCCTTAGAGGGCCAAAGCCTGCCAGGGTCGCGAGACTGTCTTATCAGCTAACCGTGACCCTAGAACGTAAAGGAAATTTTGCCAGTACGAGTCTGACAGTCCCTCCCGCCCCGCCCTGGGCGTGAGGACTTTTACCACAATAACAAACCAATAGTGAATAAAAAAGTCTAATCACATATGAAGGAATCAGTATTTTACACAAAACCATACCATACCAGCCAATTAAGTAAGAAATCTAAAACTGCTGGTACATTCCGTTTACTGACGGAGAAAAACCGCGGATATTATTTCCAAAGATGTCACTTCAACAAAAGGGCTATGAATGGGTTCAGTTGTATCGCATTAGCACATTCATATGGCAGACAATCAATATCACTTGGCGAAGGAAAAACAAATAGATTCTTTATATCAATGTACGAAGGTAACAATTCACCCCTCAATGGGCCGTACGGAATCTAAAGCGATCGTAATTTCGTGTGGCAATATTCTGCCTTTTCATATTTTCCTTTTGCCTTCCAAATGTTACATCGTACCCAATACAAGACAGCGATTTCGTTTGTTATTTCAAGCCCTCTCACGATTCTTCGATTTAGTATATCGACACGTCGAGCTGAAGCATCAGTTAAACAAAATATGAAATCACTTCAATTTTCAATTGCGATGGAGACAAATTCAGTAACTGAAAATGGTTGTTCGGTGATGTTATTTAAATTTTTATGTTATCACTTAAATAAAGATACCGAGACTGTACTTATAGGACCTTCTTTTATAAACCGGCAAAATGTCAATTCAAACAAAAAGCTACTTATAACAAACAAAAAGGCCACATCGAGCTACTTTCCTATCTTACCGATGAAAAATATAACAAGGTATATCAGGGTGTCACATTTTCAATAGTAACAATGGCAAAGCTATCCGGAGAACTATGAGAGAATGCAAAACGTGACACCCTTTAGTCGTCTTGTGAGGCTGCGTCAAAGAGGACCGTTTCGCAGCTTATGCTGATGTCTTTGTGGAAACGCATCCAGCGCTAGATTATGTATGCCATCTTTAAAACAACTCCAAGGAAATATGTTTCGTTCAACTATTGAGGGAATTTCGCGAAGTGAAAACTTCTTGACTTTGTAACCACTTTTTGTTTTGCCTTTTATTTCTTGAAAGGGGTTAAAATACTTTGACTTTTTATGCGTTGGTTGTTTATATTTACAATCTATCAATATGTAGTCACATTTTGTTCCCGAACACAAACATCATTGTAATTTTTTGATGATTATTTATGTTATGTTGAACTAAGTGGAAACCATGTCATTCCAAAGATCTGTTCATCCACCTGGCCCAACTTAATAACATACAAAAAAATAAATCAAAAGAAACAAAACAGAAAATACAACGTTAAAAAGAGTACGTCACACATGACTAACAATTTAACTTCATGTCAAAACTATTTATGGTATGCTGGCGTATATTCGCGGATGGCGTTTCAAAGGCAATGCCGTGTTTACATTTGTCTCCAGAAGAGCGCAGGGTAGCCTCAGATATTTAACCGCCGGCGGCGTTTCGCAAAGATAAATAAAAACGGCTGAGATTTAAATACTTTTTCGTTCTTATTCTTCTGCACCTTCCCTCTTTGAAGCGAGTTTTTATATTTATTAACGTTGGGAAGCAATATTTAATTATCATTAGATCGTTATGAAGTTCCATTGGCTGGTTTGCGAAGGGTGTGAAAATGTCTGTGATGATTTAAGGGAGATATTTTACTTCTAGTTTTTGGTTCTTAAATACACGGTCATTAAAGAGGTTACTGCAATTTTTATTCCACATTAAAACCACAGAATTTGACTCTGTTAATTTTTTTGCTCCATTTTTTTGGCTTTTCAGTAGGTGTGTTTGACACACAGACATATCAGTAACCAGATACGAGCTTTGAGGACGTTTGATGTGTACCAAACGTGGTCAAATAGAACATAGCCAATCTAAAACCTCCAGTCGATACGGACCGACAGACTGCAGTCGACTTTTCGAGACTCATAGCTGGAATCCATCAGGTTTAATTACTCTAGCCAGAAACGGAATAAGTTTTTTTAACTAGCCCCGTTTAATGGGGTTTCAGGTGAATTTACTAGAACTGTTTCATCTGTTTTTATAAAAATCGTTGGTAATTATTATTTACTAGAGTAATTTTAATCCCAATCAATTCAGCTGTTGAGTAATTGAGTAACAAACGTCAAAAGTTACCTTCTAATAATTTTGAACTAGGTATTTATTAATTGAAACACTAAATGGCAAAAATACGCTGTACGCTGTGTACCAACCATAGTTGGTACAAGAGCACTAATTAATTACTAAGTACATAATACGGGTGTATTTAGAGTACGGCTGCGAACATCGGCCAGTGCAGCTATTGATTAGACCCCGGAGGTGGTAATACCAGGCACATTGCAGTTCCGAACTGTAGTATCGAAACCGATACCGATACCAAGTTGCAGAGCATACAGGACTAACTAAATGTTAATGTTATTGTTATATAGAGCTATTGGACCTGTGCATGTTGTTGTACGTGTTTTGTTAGCTTAATTGCGGTAGTCAGATATTAGAGTCAATGTTTCATGCGGATCAAGGGTTGGATAAATAGAATATAACAGCAAACTTTGTCAAAGAAAAATCTTAGTTCAATTTTTAAATTCTAATAAAGATATAAGCTTTGAATTATTTTATAATTTTAAGAAACGTTATTTAAAATTAAACTTAAAACTTTTGAGTATGATTTTCAGCTGCTGAGCACCTCTATAATATTTTCGTTGAAAGAGCGAACCGTACGTACTTAATGTTAGTTTTATATTCATAATTTATTAGGTTATACTTCATAAACTTTAAAAACATACCTATATTTTAATTTCTGCACTAGCGTGCCGGTTAAATCTTGCGAGTTAAAAATCATAATCAAATTGTTACTCGCAGCAAAATCAGAACACAAAATAATGACGAAAATAGGACCTTGGGATTCAGAAACAGATAAAATATTATGAAATAACAAGACGAAACAAGCCAAAGGCATTAGGACCAATAAATGATTAAAAGGTTTATTTCAGCAGGAGTTCATCTGTTAACAACCTAAAAGCAATGAAACGTGAAAACTGCATTGTTTAGTTTGGTGAGAACCTTCCATAATCCAATAAAAACAAGTAATTTGCGTACAAAGGCTGCCACAAAGCAATTGACCGGATAAAGCAAGTGCTGTTAGCCGAGACTAGTGCCCAAAAACGTTGTGCATCAAAATATCTGGCGTCAAAACATAGTCCACAGCTCCTGACGCTTTAATGGACTTACCCGTTGTACAAGTTTGGAAGCCTTGTAGCGTTACAACAACCATGTTACGAGTTTTGAGCGCTTATCAACAACACACCGCAATGTCTAAGAGATTAAGGAAATTAGTTTCCCGTCAAAAATTTTACAAGCTACTGAGCCACTTTGTGAGTAAGCTTAGCTGAAAATGTATTTTAAGATTTGAGATAACTTAAAGACAGTACTTGAAAGAAGTAACCACACGATAGTTATAATGAAAGTCGCATGAAAGTGTAAGTTGCTAGCTCTTTCATGTGGAAAGTATCATCAACATAATAGGTTTGCTACAAACTTTTTTTACAAAGCTCCGTTGCTTTTACCAAGTTGCGTTTAAGAAAACAACATTTGCGATTCGAGTTTTAAAGTGAGACCAGATTTGGGAGTAGCTAATGTTCTTAAATCGGAACAGACGGGTAACGAGCCAGGACAAATATTTTGCCACTTCGAAACGTTACCTGACCGGGAAAGTGGCCACGGTGGAGTCAGCCGCGGGGAGACAAAGTAAATATGTCCCCGTTTCCCGGGTCGTCCCCACATTTTATCGGGGAGCGATCGGCGCTCGGGTCGGGAAATGAATTTAAAACGTGTTTGCGGGTAATCTGTTATCGGTCCCTTGTCTCTGGCTGGAATATAGACGTCCAGCCCGCTCCTATATCTCGATCGTGATTTTGCGCCGCCAGTAAACATCACCGTTTATAGTTGTGATCGTTTTGCCTCATTACACATTGTTGCCTGTTCATATCGCTATCAGTTACCCTAACGCAGATAACATTGTACCGGTTAATTAATGCGTTAAAATAAAATAATACAAGCTATTGCTATTTCAATTTCTTGGCATAATACCAAATGTCGAGTGATTAATTCAATGGAATAAGAGCCATAGCCGTGTTCTTTAATTAAAAGTGATCTGATGGGTGTAGGTAGGTACCCACTCCTGGCAAAACACAAAGATTCAACCTCATTATACTGCTTATTGAGTTATAGCCTACAGCCAAGGAGCAGAGGCATCGTTATTTTTTATTAAATCGCACAAAGGAAAAACATCGCTAATCTGAGGAAATTTCGTATATAGAGTACAATAAAATGTTTAAAGTATAAGTAGTGAATGTAAGGTGGAAGCGGAGTCTAATACGAGCAACACTGGGTTAATTATTTCGTCACAAGAGCCCTCGTAAGCCACTGTAACAGCGCTTCAGCTGAGCTCGGGGGGGCCATAAAAGCTACATAATACGCGGCGACGTAAAACTCTTATTATTTTAGTATCTGTGAAACGGTCGCGGAAAACATATCGTAAAATAAAACCTGTCGCCTTGTACGAAGATGCAAGCCCCTCCATCGGAGGCGCGGTTCAGCCAATGTGCACGCTCTAAATCCAGGTGGATTCAGTGTGGACACCGGTTAGGATCGAAACCAGCGAGCTAGGTGGATTTCTATGGTAAATACAGACTTTATGGTAGCCGAGGGATAAGTTTCCATTTTAAATTGAAGAGGAACTCTGAAATGTTTCCTTGTCTCCCGACGGGGCTGAGCGCGCGAAGCTGAATAAAAATTCACGTCAGGTAAGCACACGGAAATATTTACACAACTGAAGAATTTACTGGGAGTTGCAAGTGGTTATATAAATAAGTGCTTAACCTTATCGTAACTCTTTCCTATCGATTGACGTCAGGTAAGGCGGAAGAACGACATGAAAATATTATGAAGTTGCAATAAGAGATGGCACCGACACGATCGTTTTCTTACAGAAGAAAAGAAACGACGAGAAATCGAGAATCACAGATTTAGGTGAAAAAATGTCAACATGAAATTATTCACCATTTTTTTGGCGAAAATGCGACTAAGTCCCGGATACGCCCATTTACATAGCCGATGTCGGCGCGATGGTGCGTGGCGACTTCAAATGGGAATTATAATACCAAATTGAATACAAAACTTTCCTTTCAGTGCCGAGTAATGGAGGAGTCTATGCACCGGAACAATCGAAAAGACAAATAGAATGAGAGAGGAGACGAGACACTCGCTCTGTTGAAATAATAAGTGCCTGACGTCTTTTTGGACGTTCCTGCCGCGCTTTTTTTGTAACGATAAATTTTTACGCTTTGATCTTTCCAATTCAAATAGGCTTTTTTTCTCGTAGAATCAGAAGTTATAGGAATATTTCAAAAGCTTTAAGTGAGGCGACGGAGCAGATTTTCTTTTCCATCGGCTATATCGTTCTGATTGAAATGCAAATGAAACGGTGTCCGTTCTAAATGTATTTATTTTATCTTACCTCTTTGGCTAATCTGAGAAATTAGGGAAATTATCAGATAGAACATAATTAACTAGTAATTGCGAGTGACAGTAATAATTTTATACAACTTTAACTAAACTCTCAACTTTAACTAAACTTTCAACGAAAATATCAAATTCCTCGTTTTATATGTTTCACTGATATTACGCCAAGATACTATAAAAATATCAAATTTAAATATCTCCGCATTAGTAGTAAAATTTATGAAATTTTAATCTTCTCTCTGCAGTCGAGCAATGACAGGGATTGTTTGCTGAAGAATCTGAAGCGGTTCATTATTCCGTTCCGAGTTATTTGGCGCCCAACGAGGGGCTACGCGCGCTCGACGGCGAACATCTGACGAATCACTCACAGATTTGAATCTGTATCCACGGAATGTTTCATATTTAAAGCCATATGCTCTGGTTTGTTCTATTTTTACACTCCATGTGTGTGCGTCATAAGCGCGTAACCGCGTTTTGTAGTTGTAACTTGGAATCTGAACAAGTTACACAACGAAACAAGCTGCAACAAAAACATTTGCCTATGCCGACGTTAGTGAATTGTTCTGCCGCTCGTGACTGGGTAATTTCCATACATTTCAAGTTCCATCGCCTGCGGGACGTTCGTTCTTTTGTTGATAAATGTTTGACGGGAACTCCGGGGACGCCATTAAAAGTTTTTTCGTGAATAATTCCAGTTTACATACGCAAATGTTTACTCGTGAGTTTACCCCCGTGCTCACCTATTCGGTGATTTCTTTTCATAGAGGCGTTTGTTCAAGGAGTGGTGAATTTCTTCTGAGCGGAGTCGTTGAATATGTAATTGGAAAAGTTTTTGTGTTTTCTTTGTCATAACCCTTAGTTTTGATGTAATTTACCAGGGTTCGGGGACAAACACTGGGCCTTTAATATTGTGGAATTCTCTAGACAAAAAGTTGGTAGTAGAATTTGGCTTGATTGAAAACTGCAAACCAACTCGTGTATTAATAGGAGTCAGTTTGCGGGTAAAGTTTATTGGAAAGTTTTTGTAGGAACAAAGTGACCGATAAAGACACGTAGACCTTAAAGTTGTCGGCGACGTGGTCGGGTGAAGTGGTAAGTTCTGAGCCATAACTCAGTGGGACGAAGTTGGCCGATCAGATTGTGTGGCAGACAAAAAGAGGCTGACGTCACGGAAGCTAGATTGCGTGGATAAACGCGCGTGCTCCCGACACCACGGGTTAAGCTCACGCTATATCAAACCTTTTTACTCGAATATCTAGTCTGTTAGGAATTTTGGAGCAAGATAATACACGTAGTGCTTAGACTTTATTAAGTGAAGTAGTTTTAGTTCTGGTTTTCTTGTTGAGCTCGTGAATTAAACTCATAGTTTAAGCTTGTCTCTTTCATGCTTCATTAAAAGCAAATGTTCAATCTCTCATATTTCTGTAGGAGAAATAATGAACAGTATTTTAATTATTATGTATACTTATTTATGGGAAAATATGTAAACATCATTATCAACCTCTACACCAAAGAGAACCTGCTGATATTCATCTAGATTTCATACGCATAAGTTCAATATTATTAGGCAAATAATTACCCCATATCTTTCCCTAACTAAGTTATTGAGCATAGATACCTTCAGATTAATTAACACTACTAATTCCTCGGAACTCGCTCTTGAACTAAGACACTACTTAGGTAATCCTTTACCGGAATACCGTTAACTAACTGCAAATTAAGATAACACGTCGCGATAAGGCGACGTGTCGGGTTAAAACGGGATCTCCAATAAGTGGGTGTATCAGACCGCACTTGTAAAGGTGCGTTTACACGGTCAACTTTTTAAGAAGGTTGGAATTTGTGATGAATTTGTGTTTTTAGTGACTGTAATGTGGCCTCTACTTGATCCATCCACATATTAAATGAGACTCATCTGCCTAGCCATTTCACAACTATGTTGAGGTCGGCTTCCAGTCGAACCGGATGGAGCTGAATATCTGTATTTTTCAAAGACAAGCCTGGTTACGACCCCCCTCCCCCACCACGCACTAGGCAACCTGACTGCGGCAGCCAGTAAAAAAAAATGACGCTGGACGGGTGCCCGCGTAAATATTCTGGCTGCAGCTTAAGCTTAAGATCAACCTGTGCTGTTATTATTTAGTTGTGTTTGTGTTGTCAGTATAAGTTTGAATGATGAGTAATGTTGGAATTGCTAACAACTGCTTAAATTTAGCTTCATCAACATCATACACCCACTGCTAGGGCTCCATTGCCGTCTCACTTCGATACAGTTACTTAAAATTGCTCAATTGTTTGTGGTCAGTGTAAACGCGGCTTAACCAAGAAGTAAGCACACACAAGATATTTATAGCCCAGGTTAGGCTCAGTCTAGGTTCTCCAATGAACCTATTTTATTGTGCTTAGTTTAGAAATCAACGGTTTCTGTACGTGAGTTTAAATTTTTGTCACTTACGGTACTGAAGAAATTCTTAGTGTGGGGGGTGTGTAAGGGGTCTCTGGGTAATTCAAGAGTTTTTTCTTTTTAAAACAACTTAACAACAAAAAAAAAAAAAGAAATTCTTGTCAACTGACTTAAGTGGTGAGTTATTCATCACTAGAATTATCATCAGACAGTCGTAAAACGTGTAACGAGTAGATGACTAGTAAGTAACTGTTAATATTAAAAACAAACTTGACCAACCCACTAAATTCAAATTGAACGAAATGTTTTTAAAAACACTTAAAAAATTATTTATTTGGCTAATGTTTAATGTACGTTCAATGTAACAGTATCTAGCTATTACATAAACATACCTACCTACAAATTTTGTATTAAACGTTAATAATTTGAAGGATCAGTGGAGGCTGGCTTTGTGATTATTTCACGCTAACGAAATTAATAAGGTAAATTTCAACGGTGTGCGAGGGGCGTTATTGCGTTACCACCGAACCGCTTGTTTGATACCAAACAGCCAGGAAAAGCAGCGATTTTAAATATACTGTTAAATTCTTAAATCATATCAAAGTTTTTAAAGAAGTGCTGGTGTTACATTTTTTGTATACGATGAAGATTTATTTCGAAGGAAACAACACAAAAAATAATACATCTAAAAATATCCAAGTTCTGACAACAAAAAGGAATCTCTTATAATAAAAGGAGTTAAATTGTGATATATTTAGTTTATTTCAGGACAGAAATATCCATCCTTTAGAGTTCAAACACGTAACTAGGGAATTATACGCAATACCTTGGCGTATATACAGGTGAAAAAAAAAAATATTTCAGGAAAAATAACCATATATCTCCGACATTTTACTTTCTCCCATAAAGGTAAAATCCACAATATTGTGAGGCTATAAACTATCAAACTATACTCTTACGTAAATTATTATGAAATATTCAAACATACAAACCTTGCAGAAATAGCAGTGTCGTGGGAAAAGCTAAGTGTGAGCCAAGATTCATGCAAGTTAATAGATATGAAGTTTTTATGAGCCATAACGTCACCTCTGGAAGTGAAATAAAAAGTGATATAGCTTTTTTTATGCGACTGATAAAATATTATATTTTATCTTAATTTGGACTACTCTACATATTACTATGTTATTTATTGGTTCTATATTTTGATTTTTAGAGGGTTTAGCTAAAGATTTATAGACAACAGACGACAGTAACATGGACTGTATGCTTGCATATTATATTGTTAAAACTCTCAGCAAAATTTGAAAAGATGAGTACTTTGTAATGGTAATAAAAAGTTTTTGTTTTTTATTTTGCGTCTGCTATATAAAAAGAATAGCTGATTCATCACAAAGCTAACTGCGCTCAAAATCGTCATAAGCACGTATTACTCGTGTATAGACAGAGCAATAGTCACTTCAAAGGGCGACATCGTCGAGGCAAATCGAGGGTGTCCAAGTCGCGTACGACAAATTATGTCCCCGCGAACAGATAGCGATATTGTCGCCCCAAAAACACTTTTCCCTTGTTTTTCCTCGAAATGGGGAAGGAAGAACGGTAGTTCGGCAAGACAGCTTGATCCGGTGTACGGCCGTTTAAGGGGCAGCAACAAGTATCTTATTTACACATGGGAATACAAACTTTGTACCCGAGAATAAAGAGTTTAATTTATTTCGTACGTATGCCTGGGAAGAGAGAATTCATACGTGTCTGTATAAGGAGGAATGTGAAAGTGATGGAGCGGCACACGAGGAAACGAGTTATAGTCTGAATCAAGTACTTAGTTTTATTAAGTTTGGGCTTACTGGTGGCTCGGTAATGTACGAAAAAGATATTGTCAGGGACACTGATCGTTAGTTGTTTTATATCCTATCCAATAACTCACTGACTTTAACCTCACACATACTTTTCAACGTTTCGAAATTGGAACTTGAAGTAAATAAACCCAAGCTTATATACGAGTATGTTATGTAAGCAATGACATTAAAAGCTAAGGCACCTTCAAACGACAACGTTCCAAAAGAAAATACTTTAGAAAGAAAGGAAAAAACGGGAAAAACCAATTGTGCATCCCCGTTTCATTGTAAGGAGTCCAAAAGAAGCCCGATATAAACGAAGGACGGAGACGACTCGTTAAAAGAGATACTTATGAAAAGAGGAGATTCGTGAAAAAAATCGAAAAGCTGAGGTAAACAATAGAGACGCGGTTGGAGGCGCCGGGACAAGTTTTCAATTAACAGAATGAGACTCAAGTTGACGGCAACTCGACAACTCGATGGCATACTACACTAGCATTGCCTCTTGCTGTGAAGTTTACAGCTGTAACTAAGTGCTAGCGAAATATGGTAGTAAAGCAGACGGGGCGATGAACTGCACAATGCGTAATATGTAATAACTGTTAATGCGAAGGTGAGTTGGTGGAGGTTTCGGAACGGCCCGCAAACTGAGTGGGTTAAATGGAGCGTGGACGCGACGAGGCCCGCTGCACTTGTTGCAATTTCTCTCCACTCCACAACTTAATTGTGCCGAGTGTGCCTTTACTTTTGCTATAGACGAATGGCGTTAATTTCACCAGGAAAGGTTACCGTCCATTACTCTAATTGCGAGCCGCATTTCATCTAAGCATCTCACAACTTCGGTCCGCAACGAAGAAGCCTTCAACAAACTCGGGAAAATTCAGAGAAACCAACTACCAAAGAGTATGGAAGTAAACGAGGACTCTTCGCTAATATTCCTAATTAAGCTTTTAATGTAATTGAATGAGTGGGGACATATTACGATTGGAAGGAACCGCGCACCCCTTCGCTCGCGAGCAAAAATACTTTCAGATAAATTACTTAGAGCGAACTCAGCGCGCATACAAATCGGCCAGCGATTCTCCATATTTCACCTAGCCGAACACTCGCTCGATTTACACACTTCTGTAATAGGCAGGGGAGGGTAAACGCCGCGATGGACGAGTGCCGATGCAGAGATCTCAAGTCGGTGAAAATTAAGCCATTTCCGTTTAGGAGCGTCGTGTTCTAACTTTATTACTAATCGAGTCACGTCACGAAAAGAATTTCCGATATACAATTAAAGGTGAAACGGGTGTCGAAGATCTTGAGTCAGAGGTGGGCTGATATCGGCAGCGTCTGTCGCGAGGAGGCAAATAACCGGAGAGTAGGGGCACCTGTGCTCGATAATGCGCCGCCCCGTCTGGCCGAATGGGAGAGGAATCAATTAGGCCGTTGCCGAATTGCGTAACGGCTCTAGTTACGAGCATTACGAGTGGATCCACAGCTGGTTTTTGCTCATCCAACCTCTTGTTATGCACAATCGACATTCGACGCCTCAGATTAAGATATTACGTATTCATCGGACCTTTTCATTATAGTTTTATGGAACTAGTTAAGTAAACAGACTGGACCTTAGGGTCAGTTTCTTGATCCCTTTTAATTTTCTGATTTCAGGGTTCTTCTTGGCGGGGAAAAAAACTTGCAAACATAAAATAAGCACGTCCAATACGATATGGTTTTAATCGAGTCACTGTTGTCATGCGTGTATTTAACGACGACCGCACGCGTTCGCTGCTGGCGGTTCGGTAATGGATTACCTTAAACGCAACTGTATCATCGGGCTAACCGCAGCGAGAACGATTCCAACTAAAATTACATTTAATCCCTTTGGAAATATCGCGGTTTTTACTATGATATTTTATGACGGTTTTGTATTATTTTGAAGATTTTTGCTACAAAGTTAATGAGTTTGGTTTTTTGAGTGATTTTTTTCGTGTATTTAAATGAGGTTATTTCCATCTAGGAAATTACAAAGTATCGTGTTTTCTAGCTTTATTTTTAGTAATAATTTTTTCTGGTTGAAAAACACGTACCAATGATCGATTTACCTAGGGGAAACCGAGAAAGACAAACGTTGCAAAAATTAAGTCTAAAATTAATCGAAGTCTATGAAATTCAGATAATGACTGAGCACCCATCGTCACGGGCCAATAGCAGAGTATTAAAAAATCCAAATTAATTAGGGCGAATAAATTAAAATCGTCAAGGGAACGAACTCGTAATTTTCGCCATGTCCGCTGTAGATTGCGGCGTGTGAGGGCAGTCGTATGTGAATTATTTAGAGGCGGTCGCGCGGCCGACTGGCCCGCAATTAATGAAGTGGTCCGAGTCGTTTGTCAATGCGGTGGTCTGTGGCGGTCGGCGGACCCTCACCTACACCAATCTGTTACCTAAAATGTGTCAGATGCAGTAAACCTAAAGAATATTTGTAATTCATTGTACCAAATCAATACTAAGCACCAATTGCGAGTTGCGCTGGCAACTTCAATTGCGTTCAGTCCTAGTTTAATTACTTTCCGAAGAAATGGTAACTTTTCAAGAATATTTTACCAGTTCCAAATAAACTTTAAATGGCCTGGACCTTTATTAGTGGTGCCTATTAAATTAATGCTTTCCTGTCATAAATGCCTAAAGGTCTCCAGCATGTAATTATTCTGGCTACAAAGCAATCCATAATAATTTTATTATGCGGATTACATGGCATTATCTTACGTCCATTAAGCATAATTTTACTAATAACTATTCAACGGCTTAACATCACTGTGGCGATATTGTAAAAGGTGATTATAAATCTAGTGAAGAGGTCGGAAGCGGGCCGGGCAGGTCGCCGTTAATTTTAATGGTGAGATTTATTTGTCCCCGATTACGAGGAGTTTGATCAAATTCCGAGGCGGCGTGTAAGCGCCCTCGCAATGACATTAGGCGCGATGCCGCGACCCTCCCGCGCCCCTGTAATCGTACCGTTTAAATATAATTGCAATAAGTTAATAAAATCCCACAGCGCTTTTAATTAATTTGTGGCGACACAGGCGCCCAATTAAATGGGGATTTCGAAAATTTCATAAAGCGCCGTTGTGTGGTAAACGCTATTTTTGCAGGCACTTTGTTTTTGTACGGTTTGTTTGTAAACGCGTGGCTCGTCAATTTTGAGTGAAAATGTAAATAATGAAATGGCTTTCATTTGGTGATTGAATTAATATGAGCTTTTCAAATGACGAATGGTAGTATAGAATAAATAACAAAAGGTAACAAAACAAAGTTCGTAGCGCAGAGACGCGTAAAATATGAGTAAATGAATAGGCAGATATTAATGGAACCACATTTGGAATCACGAAGTATGAAATACCGAAATTCGTGTTCATGGTTGAATTACCAGGCCAGAAACTGCCGTGTAGTCTGTTATCAAAATGTAGCGTCTCAATTCGTCGTCCTTATTGTAAATATGCATTAGGGCGGATGACGCCGGCTTCGGCTCCTCATTACTGCGATGCGCCATCAAAGACGTCCACGATCCGGACCGTGAAGTGTCCCGGATACAAGCCGCTCAATTATGTTAATGGATTTGCAACATTCTGCCTACAACAGGCCCGCCTTCAGCTGATTGATATGCAGCTTCCACTACGTCACATGTACGTATTTATGACGATTACATTACACAGCCATCCATTATTGGAGTAACATTAGCGCCACAGGTAATTATGACGATAATAATAGCGGACGGCACAAAACAGAAGCGTATTTGCTTTACACTGATGCTCATTTCATCCAAAATCAATAGGCAGCCCTAAAACAAATACATTTTATTTCTCGACGTGTCTAGTAGGCGCAAGGGAATGATTGATAGTGCTTCGAGCACACAGCGCTTATTGAACGCCAACAGAGGGGACCACCGAAATAATGACAGTTTTTATCGAACCGTCCGACAGGGGAATGTTATCAAAAATGTATTAATCTATACTAAAATTGTAATTAAAGGCAAACTTTTGGAAGCCAATAATATTGAAAAACAATTGAGGTCACTATGATGGTATTGGTGACTTAGAGAAATGATATCGATATAAATGAAAAACACAATTTGTGTGAGAACTGTGAGTCCGCTAAAAGGGGCTGAAGCGAAGTAAGGGCGGGTTGGCAGGGCGACGCGTCGTTTTACATAACAGTTTTAAGAGAAGTCGCGCACCTGCGAGTCTAACCGTAAGATTGGCAGCAAAACGCCGACTCACCCGGCCGGTATACGCTTAAATTACGCGTAAAGCCGAACACAAAGGCTATGCGTATTCAAATTCCATTAATCTCCCACCCGGGGGAAGGTGGGGTAAAATGAACCGGCGCGGACAAAAACAATGCCGCCGGCAAATAACCGGCTCAGCATTGTTCCGGCAATTAGAAAGCTTTCCCATGTACCGGTCGTGTATAAAAACAGTGTAACATCAGCACGAATCGCTGCCTATTGCTCGTTACCGTTGATGTTTATTACGGTTATTAGGACTAAGCCGTGCGGTTTCATAATAATGTTTTTCGTATAAGTTATTTTAAATTAATCATGTGTTCACATAGGTGGCTAATCACGTGTTATTTAAAAATTCGAAAACGTTATAATCGGCAATAGCATCGTTAACTTTGATTGCAGTCCGAATGTGTCGAAGTCGTTTTAAGCATGATTGGACAAACGCTATCGTACGATGATATAATCTGGGAAAAGCCGGATCAAAGGTGGATATCAGCGAATTAAAACCGACTGTCGAGTGCTCCGTGCCGAATACGACAAATGACACCACGTTACGAATTGATTTTCAGATAATCCCAGATCGGTCATTCGAACAAATGACGATCCTTCAGATATTAATAACTTGAAATTACGCGGTTTTGATGACGAAGTTTTTTTGTAAGAACTAGGTAACCTACATACAGTTTCTACACACAGACATGCTCAATGGATTCATGAAACAGATGATTGTGTATGAAGGTTCACTACAAATTTATATAAGAGAAACTCACGAATGTATAATCCGCGATACCGATAACAGGGCAGCTTACCTGCAAAGAAAATTGTGTACATTAGATAATATATTATTTAGTTTTACATTCCATTGAACCCCAAACTGCAACTTGACACAAGCTGCTCCTCGTAATGGGAACAATGTGGCCGCCGCAATCACAAGGAGCATAGCTGCGCTATTGTTTTTACCGTTGTTATTGCGGAGTGCCGAGTAGCAATAAGCGAGCGTTGTTTGCTCAGGGCCACTATTGTACCCGGTTATTAGGACAGGTCCTACGCGGCCCGCGGCGGGTTAAGATCGGCTCAACCAACTCAACCCAGCTTTCTTGCTGGGTAGGTGGCATACTTAAGCCAACTGACGCCAGGTGGCGTCGGGTTACATCGTCGCGGCGCCGCTCCGCAGACGAAGAAGAGGTCGGAGAAGGCGCCGTTCTCTCCCTCCTCATGGTGGTGACGGGACATTGCTCCCGCCGCCACCTTCGTTAGTCATTCCCGGGCCCGCGTGAGGGCCCGGCCTGAGGGCAATCGTCGGCGGAGGATTGGAAGTGATGGCTGTGCCAAGATTCCCAGTCCCCGCCACTCAGACGAAGCGGGAATGCCGCTGGGTATTTTTAGTGGGTATACCGGGTCAGACCGGGGAGTCCCACATACCCCTCCCATCGCCCCGATGGGAGGGTATGCGTAATGCATTTTTTCCCAGCGCAAAAAAAAAAAAAAAAAAAAGGTACCTCCAACGTACCTTGGCAATGTTATAACATATCTGAAGGATTACGTACACGAGTTTACAGTGTTAAAGTACCTTGATTAAATGCTTGTGTATTTAATTATACGAGTGTTCCGGCGAAACAAGCGTCAATTTGTCCCGGCTGCACGGAGCAGAACTAATAATTAATTTGACTGACTGAGATTTAAGCGTGCTCATAATACTCGGCTCGCATTTCCGCAATGCACAACATATTCCTAATGTCGTCTCGTTAAGGTTGGCGTATTCATGACGTCACTGTTATTCAACAGTTTTCATATCCTGTTATGAATGTCTACTGTGAAACGCGACAAAACTTTATGAAAAATTAATAAAAAATTCACAGAACAGATAACATGATTCACCTTTTTTTATCGTGGTAAAATCATCAAATGAGTCCTCCCACCTAGGGCAGGGTGGGAGGGACTGTCAGACTCGTACTGACTAAAATCCACGGTGTCCTTCAATAGCTCTTTACGTTCCGGGGTCACGGTAATTCGTAAGTTCCGCGACCCCGGCAGGCTTTGGCCCTCTACAGGCCCCGTCATTTTGCTGACACTCTGAGGAGCGCGTGGAACACAACGTGCCGTCGACCTGGGCATGGTCCATGGTCGGACAGCGAGTTGCCCATTACTCGCTGCCCGCATGCCCGCGCCTACGGTGGCCGGAGATCGTCTGCCAACGTCCGTCGCCGTGGGCGTCTACCAATGCGGCTGGGGTGGAGGGGGGGACGCTGTCCTCTCCCTCACTCGTTCCGCCTCCTGCACCGTATGCTCTGCCCAAGCGGGGGCAGTCCTGCACCGTATGCTCCACCGTGTCCTCAGGACGATCCTCGCAGTGGTGACACCCAGGCGTTTCTTCCCTTCTTATGAGACAGAGGTACCTCCCGAAACTTCCGTGTCCGATGAGAACCTGCGTCATGCGGTAGGTCAAGATGCCGTGACGCCTATCCAGCCACTCCTCAAAGAGGGGTCTTACCGCCCCGATTGCGGCGTGCCCAACATGATTCACCTTGGAGAAATTGTAGAAGGGCGCACCACAAGACACGTGTATTCCACACAAGTAAATTATCTTCATACAATCTTAAATTTTTAAACATTATGTAACAAGAAACTCTCAAGAAGAAGGATTAAAGCAGGCAAACTCACGGAGTACAGCTAGTTACGTTATACGTTATAAAGTTTCCTTTACAATATACCGAAGTAAATGTATGTACTTAACAAATTCCGGGATTGGAGAATGTTTTAATGACGCCCTTATCTTGCCGAACATCCTGAGATATTCAAGACGCTCTTAAAACGATACCAATTTCAATAATTACGTGTCCTTGACATAATCAAAATTAAGACTGGAGTAGCTCTGATTCCTGTTTAAGATTGTATTTTTGGCGTTGATACTCCACAACCAGCTTGATCGTAATGGGTATTAATATTTAGAGATTACTTCTAACGGTTAATTCTGAGAACTTAAACATCTATCGGTCTTGGACATTTCAGTTGAGCCCTCAGTAGCACTAATGTCTGTCAGTACATGAATGAAATATAAGCTCACTAACCATTGTCGCAAATAGTAAGCGACAATTATTATTGTACTGTTGGAGTTTATACAGTAAGTTTATTTAGGTATTCATTTAAATCACTCAGTGTTAGTAAAAACAAAGCATGTATAGATTTTTGATGAAAAATAAATTCAACTGCGAGTGGGACTCGAACCTGGGTCTTCTGGATAAGGACTCCAGAGGCCTTACCAATTAGGCCATCGCAACACACTCCTTGAAGCTGAATCTTTAAGGCGTCTGGAGTACTTATCTAGATAACGCGGATGCGAGTCCTACTCGCAGCTGAATTTTTCCTTCCTCAAAAATCTTTACGAAAAAGTGACGCTCGCGTTATTGCGTATACATATTTAAAACTATAAAAACATAATAATATCTTAGAAAGAATTACTAAAAGTTATGTCCTGAGATGCAACTGAAAGAACAGATAAAACAAACCTGTCAAATCTAAGAACCAATAAGGCACTGATACCTTTATTTGGGTAAAATGTTACGTCTAATTCTCTGTACAAATAATAGGTAGCACAACGGATATGCGAGCAAACAGTTTGTGTGCAAACACACGTCGCGGTTGTCATAGCTACGTATACATAGGTCGGTAAAGTGCGGGCCGGCCGCGCGGCGGTTTGCCACCGAACATTAGCTGTCGACACCGTTTCCGACAATACTGTGATTATTTTAAATATTAAACGCTTTAGCCACATCTGAGTAACGGAAAATAATATTGTGGCTGTTTTAGTGATATTACTTTGCCGCAATGTTGCGGTTTGGCTTTATTAAAAATATACTGGACATTTTACTTTGGTTACGGTAGTAGGTTTTAAACTAGCCTAAATAGTTTTCTTTGAGTACGTTATTATAAATAAAATAAAACATAGGTATGGCACTCGGGGACTGCCGCGGTAAACCTATTGCATAGCATTTTTTTATCAACTTATGCAATTATTTATTTATTTTATATATGGAAAAAATTAATAAAATTATCGCTTACCGCGAATATTTAACGAGAATGTCATCCCATCGTTGATCTATGGGAAGTTACACTACTAATAAGCTATGGTCAGCCACGTCAATCAAGTGAAATGTCAAGAAAAAGTAAATCATTCATTAAAATTTTATTAATTCACGTTGACATGACAGATGTGACAGTGACAGTGTTAGGTTTATTTTCGTTACGGAATTTCTTGATTCGCCGCACTCAAAACCCGCAATAAAAGCTATGCAATAGCTTAATATTATTCGTGTGTAACATTAACCTTGAATAGGCTAAAACTACAAAATATAATGTGATCTGAATGAAAAAAAGAAGAAAAAAAAACTACAAACTAAAAGCTATTTTATAAATCAAGATAAATTCTAAGAATACGACTTAGTTAATTGAGAATAAATGATTACAGTAAAAGGATTTGTAAATTAAGGAGATTAAATAAATTAAATGCCAGCCGAGTGTTTCGTAGAACAGGTTCTACGAGCTACGAAGTTCAGGCCCATAACGGTCTCGTAGCACTAGACAACTCATATAACACGGCCAAGGTCCGTTAGATAAAGCGCGATAAGCCTGCATCATAATGTTGAAGACCGGACGGAATTACATCTTGTTTTCTTTCTTATTTTATTCAGATCAAATGGACTAGAATTTAAATTAGATTACCAGCTTAAAATAATTGCAATTATGGTACCCCACTAAACACGCTCAATATGAACTCCATTATTACAGCTATTATCTTCTATTCGAGAGTTTTCCTTGTTATTTTCTCGTTGCCTACACAATTCATTAGAAAAACGGGGAGAGGGCTCCATTGCGACAGACTCTGGTGTGGGAACCGCAAAGGTTTTGTCAAAACAAGCCCAGGAACGTAAAACGTTAGTCTTTTCACGTAAAAAACTCAACTCATTTATCAAATCACCGTTGTCTACATTACAGCGTGGGGCGTATTGTTAGTAGGCTAAAAAGCCGTCTATACAAAACGACGTGGCGCGGCGTGCGACGTTCATTTTCCGTCTAATCACGCACGAAAATGAACCTTAAATTGACCTAATCTTGAGCTTTCTGTGACAGATTCGCACGACGTCACTGCCACGCGGGCCACGGGGTCCGACAGAAAAGTAATTTGACGCCTAAATTAAACGAGTTAAATTATACAAATAAAATTAATGAACGTGCAAAGACGTAGCCATTTTCTAAACAAACATTATTTAAGAAAGTCAGAATAATTAAGAATTATTAAAATTCCGTTTCTTCTAGTCCACAGTAATCTCTAATTTATCACGTAATAATTAGAATTTGGGATTTATCCCGACGTGTTCGAATTAAGCTCAAGCTTCAGCTCCCAGGTGATCAATTTTTCCGAACATTCTCCAGGATTGATTTTGTATTAAGAACTAATTGCTTTCGTTCATTTGGTTCATTATTTGTCTATGTAAATTCTAAGCACATCGTAACACGTCACGTTCATACAAGCCAGCCCACACGAACTCCCAATCTGATGGGTCCTTACAGATACTTTTATTTGGCGTGCATAAAATTTTCACCGCCTTTTAGTAAAGCGGATTGCCGTGAGGCAAAAACGACGAACGAAAGCTCTTTCATTTGTTTAAGAGTGGCTTTACCTCCTTTAAGTGCTTCAGTATACAGGGACGGGTTTGAATACCCGTGAGTGTTGCAGCGGGAAAGGCTCACTTAAAAATTGCCTGAGTAATTTCTATGACGAACACGTACGTGTGAGACTCAAGTGCATTCCACATCGGAATTGGGCGGAGAGACCGAGACTGCGAGCGTGCGCCCCCGAGCTCCCGCCGCAGATATACTCCGACTGGGAGATTACTTAAGCCAATTTTGTCTTAGTGCTCACGCCATTACCTGCGCGAGTACATGGACACACACACGCTTTAGGGACGTGATTAACAGCTAAGTGAAATTTATTTTATCGGGCTCGATGCGAGCGAGAGTGTATTCCATTGTCTAATGGAACATTCGTTTTGCTTACTCTCAAAGAGATGGAAAGAAAAACGGTACACTGGATCTTTTGATTAAATGTTTATATTCGACAGAAGATGTACAATACAATCATACAATGTAAATACAGCAATAACGGTTCAGACAATTAGGTTGAAATCTGATTGTTTCTTTCATTAACAATTAAAAATGTATAAATACGTACTTAACGTAATTCAAAACCGGAGATAAATAAAATTACTAGGTCCTGGGGGTTACGGAGTTTTCACGTCGGAAACTCATATAAAAGACATTTCGGCGGAGCTCGTTGCCTATCGGCGGTATTATTCAAATTAATTTAGCGCGGTGAGGCAAAAAGTGCGCGCGTTGGGAGTGCCGCCCCCATATTCATAGAGCTGCCCTAAATTAGCATCACAATGAAGTGTTAGAAGCGCGACTCGCGAGCGGCAAGTGCTTAATGCGGCCTGCGTCTTCTCACACGATTATATCACATACTAATGAATTAAGTGTTAAACTTTTCAGCCGCAAATTTGTTTGGGCTTCTGCGTAATTAACTAATATTTATAATTACGGGAACAAAATTCACGTACACAATAAAATTGCACATAGTTACGGTAATGTCTTAAAAGTCTCAAAGCCGGGAAATGAGTATCGCAGAACGGAAGGGTATAAATATGTAGGTTTATTCATAGGGGCGTATAATGTTAAGTGTCCCAAGTAGCGCGCCAGCTGAACGACGCGGTATATTGTTTTTGGACCACCCTTTTACGCTTTCACGCCTATAAATAAATCAAAATATTCAGGAAGGGCTCGACTTTAAGGCGGCTTAGCGGAATCGTAAAATTCAACAGCGTTCGTACCGCCCCGGGGTTTATCTTTCGCCAGCGTTTGGCGTGTTTTTGCTTGAACCGTAAAAGAGTATCACAGTGTATGAATAGAAAGCAACCCTCCCTTTTACCGAGGACATATGGAGCAGAGCACTTTACAAGTTTAATGCTGAGAGCAGATTATCTGCTCATAGGAAATATGAACCTGCCTGTGCTTAGTGGTGAGCCTGGTGAATAATGACTGACACCCCGTTACTCACATCTCTGTAACCGGTCATGGATTCTGTAAACTCACGAAGCTACTAAAAAGTTCAACCATTTATTTCAGCCTACAAAACATGTCATGAAGAAAAACTTACACCTGGCTTCACCGGGCGCAAATAATCCATTATTTGTTTTCTTGTCAACAAAATTATTTTCATTTCACGAATAGTTCTAAGTAAACAATTAACAAGGCAATATCACTTAAGAATTTCAGCATCAATTAAGGACTATCAGTTTTAATTATCCTTGTTGTTATATTGACTATGATGAAAAATCTCCATCCATAATCTCGACGTCTAAGCGTATGCAAGGAATTCGGAATTTATCCACAAAATACGAGGAGCTTTTGTTATTCGCAAGTACGGAACGTTTTGGTCATTAATAACAATTTATTTAGCACAATGCCGTAATTTCGGTCCAAACCTTTGAGAAAACGTGGATTTGATATTAAACGCCGAATCGTTTTCCAAATTGATTAGATAGTTTATGATAAATTGTACAACTTTAGGGTGGGTCCGTATTTATTTTCGTTCGGGATACACCATACGTAGATGTTTGGACATGTTGTGTAATGAATACAAATAGATTTTATTCCATTAATTGAACCATAGCATTTAGGAAGTTTTAAAAAAGTTTTTGTTGAAACACTTAGAACTCATCACTTATTTATTAAGTTCATTTAAAAAGCTTTCAGTACCTTAAAACTTACTTATTAAAAAAAATAAAGTTCCAGGAACAATCAGCGTTCTATAAACGCTTTAGACATTTTTAATTCAAAGATAAGTCCACAATTCATAAATACCCACCCCCATAGCGAGCACTTATCAGGAAATAAGCAAGCCACGTTTTTTGTAAAATACTTTCGTTACTGTGCACACAGAGAGAACTTTACTTGGAGAAAGTTGAGGTTTCCAAAGTTTTCCATTCACAGCGACGGCAACCGGCCATTGTGGCTAATTCAAGGCATAATTAAATTTGTTTACATAATATTCTGTTACGAGACGAAAACTTGCCGGTAATACACCCTCAGGGGTAACAAGTCAAATTAAATTTTACATAGTTTTATAAATACGAACATTAAGAGATTCTCGCGGTTCGCTGTTTTATGCTTCAAAAGTTATAACAACTCATTAGGTTTATGATGAGATTTATAAACAACTTCAGACTTAATTCACTCTTCTCAACAAAGCGAAATATCTGCTAATGAAAGCCAGGGACATAAAAAAGTTATCTTAAAGATTTAACGTTTTAATAAATTCCTTTTAAATTGAAATATTTTCCTTGATATCTTTTCCTACCTAGAATTTTATAAAAGAACATCTCTCCGTTAACCCGAAAACAGGAAAAAAAATCTGCCTAAATTACTTTACATAAACAAAAGTGGATTTCAAAGGGCATAAATCAACATTAAGATTGTAGAGTCCAGAGTTTCATTTGTGAAAGCAATTTTTTTAGAAAAATAATGAAATTACCCTTGGAACTAAAGTGACCCGCCCGAGGAAAAACAACAATATTCTCGGCCCTCACTACAAAGAGGCCAGCATTTGTATTATCATTCCATTAAACAAAAGTCACCGGAGTTTCAAATGAAAACACAGAACTCATTATTCCCGGGGCAGAGAAATGATTTCAAATGTTAACAAGATTCCCCATAATAGAGTTGTTCACGAAGAGATTTAAGAAAAACAAGTATGAGGTACGGCCCGCGTTGCCTTGTGTTGTGATTCTGAAGAATTGTGTTAATAATAATTGTCTCCGTACAATGCAACGCCACTCGAGGCGGTACACGCTTGTATGACAAACGAAACCCACTCGCCGTATTGTTTTATAATCTCTGCCTTCTATTTATGCATTATGTTCTAATTTACGTCGTCGGAAGTATTATTTAAAGAATGTTTTTGTAAAAAAAATCAAGTTTCATGGAATAATATTATCAAAGGAACTTTTTGAATTTTAGATCACGTGTTTTGTTAAGGGAAATGTACCACATACAAAATTTCTTTAACATAACCAAACGGGGAAAGGTATGCCAAATTCAGAATCCGCGTCTTCCCGGCCCTCCGCGGAATTCCTATATTATATAATACATTGGGGAGGATCATTTTGCTCGTTTATTGCCGGATATATCTGTGAATGCTCGTTTGTCAAATGTACAGTCATTTATTCAATGGTTTATTTTATGACTTCGTACCTCTATCACCCGAAATAAACAAAGAGTTAGTGTGCATCCCTCGAGGGATAACTATAAGATAAATGTGCTTTTGAGCTCGCGTAAATATTGTATTAAAATAATTTTGCTTTTTCTTTATCCCATCTAAAATGGACATTTGCTTATAACGTTAGTAAGTCCATAGATATTTGATAATTTAATATTCTACTAGTCTAGTCAAGTACTGATATTTTAATCCAATTCTCATTATTAAAATATGTATGTAGACAAATAAATAAGTACACTTACTTTGCAAACAGGAAGTTTCGCGCTAAACTTAGTAAATGCGAGTAAAGTGGTAGGAAAAGCTAGTTTATAATTCATTGAATAGGGCAACGTATTCGCAAAATAAAACCCGTTTAAAAATAAATTATTGTTCATCGCAAAAAGTATAAAAAAAA
The DNA here is from genome assembly GCA_943136025.2 of Agrotis puta. Lineage (NCBI taxonomy): Eukaryota > Metazoa > Arthropoda > Insecta > Lepidoptera > Noctuidae > Agrotis > Agrotis puta. The sequence goes on from OW964168.2 coordinate 8,066,027, forward strand.
GAACTTTTTAATTTTAGGAACCACAAAAACAGACCAATGTAATTAAAATGGGAGGTACGGGTTAGGTAGGTATTCTGAAAATACGAAACAATGGATAGGTGCCTGGCGTTCCAGTTAAATTACAGAAGGATTGTGCATTCACGAAACTGATTTAACGTAATACGTTCCAAAGTGGTATTCGGAAACTGATCTGTAACTAGTGTGTGGCCTTTATCTAGCTATTCCCTCCGTGCCGCCTCTCATTTGACAACACGACACGGAGTTACGTCTCCCATAAAATATCGTAGATACGGCAGTAGTTCGGTATTTCTAATTAAACTCTGTATTAGTTTCCAGATTTGATTAGCAACATAACTCTCCAGACTAAAGCAGTCCATTGTTTAGGTATTCCTTCCATCTGATATCGAAAATAATTTCATGAAAATGTTCAATATTCAGAAACACAGCATTGTCTGTCAATAAAATGTTATCAGAAATTCTGTTTGCATTTTCTCCTAGTTTGATTAGCTTTCAAATGGTTCTGTCATTCATTTAGAATAGAAGACGAGTGGACATGGTAAATATGATACGTGCTATCGTATTTCTAGTTTCGGGTGCGTTGGAGAGGGCCGCCGGCGCCCGTCCCACCAATCAAACAGTGGTACAGAAAGCAAGCGTCCAAAGGCTTTGTATCTCATAATAAACCCGATATCCGGACTAGTCTCGCTGCAGCCGGCAGAAATTAAATACCTACGAATAGACATGAACTTTTTTCAAAGGGTCGTGTTTGACGTTTTCGGGAATATTGTATTCATGTTCGTACGTTTTTATTTTTGGATATGGATTGCATTTTCGACAGCAAAATAAGGTGTTGGCAGGTAAACAATGCATGTTCCCATGTTATGGTGAAGTGAAATGGTAAGGTGTTCTTTACACCTGGTGAATACTTTGACGTGATACCAGCACAGGACCTTTCAGAACTTTTATTTACATTTTTATAAATACAAAGCTGTTAAATAAATTGATTTGATTACCGTTGGACATTATGTTTGGGGTAGATATTTTTTTTATGTTTTGTCTTGATTTGTAAAGGACATTTATACATAAGAGTTTACATAAATTCCAGAGTGGAGTGTGAGGCGGCGGTAACGACATGACTGTAAAGTTTCCGGTGTCATAAAACCACCACGCTGTAAAGTGAAACCTTCATATTTATTTCTGTTATTCGTTAAAAGCCTCGTAAAGTTAATAAAGGGTTTTTTGTAACAAGCAGGGAGCACGTTCGAGATAAGCCCCCGGTCTCGAGTTGGAATCTTTAAAACGTCGTTAAAACCAACCCCCGGTCGGCACAGACAAAGGCCCAACAACCTAATTGTTGACGAAAAATATTCTCGATGCAAATTCGCACTCTTTACAGCCCATTCGGAATTTGTACTGGACCCGAAAGAAGTTAACGTAATTAGCCCCCGTTGTTGGGGTGTATTCAGATTTTGCGAAGTCGTGATGTAATCGCGAACAACTTTGTTTTCAACCCTACTGTGGAATGCAGTAACGTTTTATAGCAAATTAAATTTTAGAGTAGTACAAGTACGAAAAGAAACAGATGATACGAAGTAATTAAGTAGAAATAATAATGTTAAATTGTTATCATTTCCATACTGTATAAAATAGAGTGAACCCTTGAGCTAAGCTTTGATACTGTTAATGAAATTAAAATCGCTACAGTATCATGGAATAACTGTTATAATAACATCAGTTGTTTCTCGCAAAGATTGGCTTGTTATTAGTATTTAATTAAATTCTTCAGCTATGTACAGGAGTGGTGACTACGTCTGCTTTGCAGGGACCTTTAATTTAGATTCCTACGTTGAAGTCCGTAATGATACCTCTCTTGAGTCAAAAGATACGATACGATAAGTTCAGAGACTATTAAAGCTTAGAAAATGCATCTAATTTGATAGGATTCATAAAAGTAAAAGTCCTGAAACAAGAAACTTTCCCTGAACCGTGATTTCTGCGACCAATTGGTTTTTCCTGAATTTTCAGGGCAGGTTTTTATGAAATTTTGAAATGTAAAAAAGAAATACACACTCTAAGTAAAACTATTTCTGCTTTTTGAATTGGTTTTGTCAATACACATTTCATTTGAAAGCAAACATTCCAAGAACTTATCAGCGAAAATAATAAATTATTTGTAAAAATAAATAGAAAACTTCTTTTGATTTCCGACAACCACAGTTATCATTAAAAGCCGTTGCATATTGTGATGTACTCTCTAAAGCAGCCACATATTGACTCATTCACATCGACAGTGTTTACATTGGAAAGCATGTCCGGTGGACGTTTGCCGCGCGCTTGTCATTTCCCGGACATAATTTGAAACTAGCCCTTTATCCAATTCAGACGGTGCTTTCCGGCTCACCTGCTCTCGACAATTTCGATTCTAATTTGTGTTATCATTTCCAATTTCATAATGTTATACAATAAAGTACTTGTGTAACATGCTATCCTTAATTGGTACCTACGGGGATCTGGAGTGCTCATTGGGTACACTTCTCCCCGAAGACAAAGGTTCGTGGAGTCCTTGCAATCGGATCCGGCGCGCCGACGCCCTCTCGGTAATTTTCTCGTTAACGGAATGAATAAAACATTTCATTCCTTACCTTTCTTTTGTAATTGTTAATGGTTGATGGGTTTTGGCAATTTATGTTCGGTTTCTTTCAGAAACCCTATTTTGCCGCGTCATTTGTTATTCGATATCCATTCAAGATTTGCGTGACGGATTTAATTGTACGCTGCTGGGAGGTGACCGATCACACAGACGTAGTGTCTGAAAGGCCGGGAGACATTGTTGTTTATCGTCTACCCGTTAACATTAAATGCGAGCGCAAAATACATATTTGGATGGTTTATCACGCTTCAAAATAATAAAACAGGACCCATCGTCGCGATAGACAATTTGCAAAGAAAAATACATCACGATAAAAAATGTAACTCTAACGAGAACCTCAAAATGGCTCGTAAGCAATGAAACAGCGCAATTTCATGAGAAAGGCGGCCCGCAAATAAACCAAAGCGGAGCACATTCCCGCCTCCATAAAACGCAGACTGAAATAAACGTAACAGACTCCGTTCTTTAAAAAATCCGGGCGACGACAACCGCAAAGCTCAGCTAAAATCTCTAGTGTGAGTTGGAATTCCAGCGTCGGAATTTTCATAACCGGCGCATGGCGTCGTCGGTCGTTGAAGCGTTCCAGGTGAAAGATACCGAATTTATATCCCGAGGCGATTCTGCCGCCGATCGTGATCCGGCCACGGCTCGCGCCCGCGCCGCCGCCGTCGGGGAATCCTAGCGCTGTACTTTATTAGGTACCGAACCCGCTTGCCTCTCGCCAAATATGTGTGCGACCCTCCGATGACAATAAACACCCCGTATGAGCGCTGCCCACATGAAAGGCTTTATTTCGCCAGGTGTCATGTTCATGTATGCGCGTAAAACGTAAACGCGTCCGTTCTTTGTTATTGACATTCAAGGGAAAATTGTGCTTTCAAAACAACTTCATTTTCAAGAAACAATTTTTGAATCTAGCCATTAATTTAAATGCCGATTCCAACGAAATTCTGGGAGTTGGAAAAATTTCGTATTCCAGGAGAAACTATGTAATGCAGTTGAAGCGTTGTTGAAAAGTACCTATATATATATATTTAATGAATTTAACACATTTGTAGTAAACATTGTGATTTTATGCCCACTGCACTGAAAGCACATTCCTGGAACCCTGAAATTTGCAGACACATATCAGCTTTTATTTACCTTTTAAATATTAAATTGTAACCATTGAATTATGTTTTAACAAGAATCGTGTCAGGGAGCCAAGTGCAGGATATTGTGGGCCACACCCCGCGAAGATTACGTGAGTTTTTCATATAAAGCCATTCAGCCAATTTCCTCATATCCTACACAGGAGCATAATAAAGGAGGCTTTTGTGAAGGAAAGAGGTTCGCGCACCTACAATGCGTAGACACCGCGAGGGAGCGAGACCTAGCATACGCCCCTCTCGCTCCTTTCAGATAACTTGTGATATTTAGGGTGCTACCGTTGTGAACAAATAGGTACTTTTACAACGTCAACGTCTGCTCTATAGAAGATTTAGTTTCTTATTCAATTTTCACAAAATCATGTTCTTAAGTAAGGTTTAGTTTTTCCGTAGCTAGTAGAAAAATTTCTTTCGATAAAATACAGTGGTAATGGCGAAATTCTAGTCAGTATTTGAATTTATTCGTAGTCAAATAGTTTTCTCGTTCGATTGGCTGTTTTTGTGTAAATCAAATTTGGGACTAGCAGATTTTAATACTACTACTCACTTTAGAATTCACTGTCAAAGTTCATTAGGCTAATGTAGTTGAGGCAGAAACTGCTTAGAGCTCCTTAATCCCGTATTTACCTCTTTCGGCAAAAAGTATTAAAGTATTATTTTCTTTAGCTAACTCCCACGGTCTGCGTGGGTAGATTTAGATTAAGGGAACGTCTAGATTTAAAAATAATTGTCTTATCAGGTTAGGCCGTAAAGGTACATTGAAATATGAAGGAACGAATTTAACCAATGAAAGTGATCATCTTAGCTGCGTTTTTGCGTCATCACTGTTGCGGAATATAAAACAGTTGAACGCGTTTAAAGATGTTATGATCGCGTTCAGTGTCTTTTTTGCCAGAAATTAATATTCTATCTCAATACAAATCATGTTCCTTTGTTTTTACGGCGGCTTCTGATTGGACATCTTAAAGACTCAGATAGGAATTCGGTCGTTGATTGGTTACGGACTAAAATCGAACTGAAGATGAAAACCGAGATGGATTATTATTTTCGAGCGTTATTCGACTTTTACCAAATCCGAGGACAGTTACACACAAACTTAAAACAAATTCTTAGCTTACAGATACCCCATTACCAGCTCGTCCGTAAATGAACAAATTACCTGAAACAAGTGAATACACAGATGAATATAGGCCGAATACGAACAAACAACATGTAACAGTAAGTGAACACTATGTAGGCAAGCCTGGTACAGCTGATGGTGACAGCGGTGGCTGCGGTTATCCCGGGTCGGCAACGGTGAACCATCCAACACCGTATACGGTATTACAGGAATATTTGACGCTTTATTTTTGGTAAAATAACTAGTGGGTAGGTAAGATTTTCTTATTAAAACTTAGTAAAAAAAAAATCTGTTTTATTAAATTAAGCGAGGAAACCAAGACATTCTTTTATTTAGTTCTTACATAACGATCGCGTATGAAATTTAAACAAAGAAAAATACTTCATTAAGAAATTAAATGTCGGTTTGAATACATATTTATCGGTACACAGTTATAAAACACAAACGAAAGTTATACTACAACCCTTTTCCATGAGGCCCAATAAAGTAGAAAAAAAAAACACGTCTCCTACAAGATCCTCGCACAAATAAAATATTAACTAAATATTCACTACACTATCTAATAAAATATCGAACATATTTCAATATACGTCTCTAAGAGAACGGCTGTATCGATATTTATTTGTGTTGTAACACCCCAGCGGCCGCCGGAGTCCGAAAACGCCATTGGTATCGTAATAAATCGTTACAGACGTGCCGTACTGCCGTTGGAGCTCAGTTACTGGTACGCTGTTTTTACTGGCAATAGTTTTCCGTTAATCTACTATAACCAATGTTGGTATCGGTACCGACAGTGCAAGGGTTAGTCGAGCGAGTGTTGTCAAGTATTCATATTTTGAATTTGATTTTAATATCCGTTACGTCAGCCTGGATTAATTTAATCTTTAAAGATTCTGTGAAAGTTTTTTTTAATGCAGATTAAACCTGTTCTGTCAGATCAACGTAAACGAAATAGTACGACTTTCCCACATGCATAGATGTCACAGCTGTGTCTATGAAACACGCGTAAACTTTATCACTTACTCTGAACTTCAGCTGTGAAGGTGAGTATCGCAAAAAATTCACGCATTAATAATAAACTAAGCGTGTGGGAGCGGCGATAGGTAGCGCCACGTGTCACTTTGAATATAAAGTACTGTAACCTAGATACATATTTGCTCACTCAGCAAAGAACGCAAGCGTTATAATGCCTTCACAGCACACTTTTATGACACACGCATGTACGCAATTATTACTTTAAAAAATTAACCGTTACTAGTAAGCAGTTACTTTACGACCACTATAAATTATAATCTAACTTCACTATTATAACCGTCTTATAAATCAGTGTGATATCAGAACAAATTCAATGAAGCAATATTTACTGGCAATAATTCGAGTGCGTCCCTCGTCGATGTGAATAGATTACGTTTACGTCGCGAAACTTTTCTCCGATACAACGACACTTCTACTAGTTTACGGACGGTGTAAAACATGGACACCACACTTTTACGAGTGTCGCTTAACATATAGTGCCGTAAAACTGAGAAACTACCAAAAACTACACATCCACACATAAATAATGGTCATTTCGCAGTTCGTTAGCTAATTGGATCGTAATGTATCGTTATGTTACAGCAATCAAATTAATGATATTTCTTTCTGTGTCGTGTCTACTGTTCAATGTCTGCTATGTGCCATATCATGCGATATAACAGATACGCGTTACCATCCTGATATGCTAAACGTTCTGTTTCACAAACATTGAACATAAATTACGCATCGCGTTCATTTTGATGCTCATTCGACGCGTTATTTTTATTTAATTCTAGGCAGGTGCGCTACGGCCGTGTTTCAACCAATATTTTTGCACGATTACCATGCTGATGAAAAGCCAACATCAGAACATGTTACATGTTCCCACACACGTTCGCACCTTCATAGTTTTAATTTCATGTTAAATTACACCTTTGACGAGAAAACGTTCCGTTTTTAAAACAAACATTAACAGTGTTCTAGTCTTAAATTAACGCGCGCAAATATTACTTTAGTTAACATAATTTGTGATGAGAAAATTTTGGCGGAAATGTAAACGAAATTTTATATTAAAATACAATAACAATAAACAGATAAAACCGATTACGTTCTCCGTTGGAACCAATAAGGAGAGATCCCGATCGTGGCTTTTCCCAATAAATATATCGAGATGAGACCAAGATAAACATATCGGAGCGAGCGGGCGGTAGGTTTAAAATATGCAGCCTTCCGCGCTTCGTGAAATTCGTGTAAACAAGTGTAGCGGCCGACTGCGGATAAATCTTCGGGTATTATTGTATTCATATTCTGCGGGAAAGAAGGCTTCGTCGATACTTTTTTACGTATCGGTTAAGCTGCTCACGAAAATTGAAAGACTTTGTTAGCTTCATACACATAATTCGTCTGAAACATTCCTTTCTGGAATATGATTAAAATTTTATACCGCGACTGTATGAAATGTTCGTATAAAGTATCGGGATATGAAATATTTCCGGGTCTAATAATTTCTCGTGGCAATATATTCTAAGTGTAATCGGAGATTTTGGTTTCCTGTTAAGTTCAAAATATATTAGCTGGTCTGCATTACAAGTAATTGAATATAAGGTAGATTATAAATTGCTATTTGTAATGGTCATAAAGAGTTAAGTAGGTAATTTTATTTAGCCGAAGGTATGTATTAAATGGTTAACCCACATCATTAGGTGGCAAGTTACGGCGCCGCACAAAAGTAACGGAACTGTTGTCGGAAACATATTAATGGTTCGTACGGACCGACACAAAGAAGTTTGACAAGACGGCGCACAGGTGATCACTGACATATATGTGAGCTGACCCTTACTTCGACCGGTGTGCTATACCGGTGTACCGTCTTAAATTTATAATTACCAACAATTACCTTAAAAATACAATTGGAAACTAGACTAAGCCAACAGTAACAACATGAATATTATACAACAGAGGTGTTAATACTAAAATAGGGGCAAGAAGAATCACGAAGAAGAACAAGCTATTCATCCGTGAAACAGTATTTCTACCTGCCCTTTGAAAACCAGACATAAAAAGCGCAATCTTAATACGTATGAACCATATTTCTACTAAATCTCATACAACAAAGAATGCATTGTACCACTACAAAATTGTATTATGTAGCGCTCAGAAAATATGATAACTGCATTCCAATTTCGGAATTCAATAGTCGCGAACACCGAGCTATTTGAAAAATCTCATAAAGATTCGATATTTGGAACATTTAGTTGCAAATAACGAATATATGAAAATTGACTGATAGTTTGTCGGTAGTTTAACGATCAGTATGGTGAATAAAAAACATATGTCGCCGATAAATTCATATGCAAATAACTGAGCGAATGCGCATACAGCGAAAGTTAAACGGTGAGGATAAAAGTTGTGCAAATATGTTCATTTGGGCGAATAAAAATGATCAGCGTGCGATGCGACTACGTGATGCGAGCGTGCACGGAGAATAGGAATGCGAGTACACGCACTCTGCTAGCACGGACGGGTTGTCAGTAACGTGTTTCAGTTTTTTTTCTTTTAGTTCTTTTATAGTTCTATCGCATTCTTGTTCAAGGGATTATTCTAGTTTCTAGCAATTTACTAGGTTCTGCATGGGGTGCAAAATAACCATGACTTGGAATAGTTTAAAATATTGGACGGTACGTAATAGCTTTTATTAAATCAATTTTAAACAGTTTGAGCATTTTGAAACTTTAACGGTGGCTTGTGTCGTTTGCAAGGTTTTGTGACTTTTTTATTTTGCTTTCAATCTTGAAAAGACTTGGAAGACCCGGAGGTCTTGGCCTAATAGTGCGGTCACATGGGCTGGAAATAGCCCATGCTGGATTTGCATCAAATTCATTTTGTTATCTTAGTAAAATCTTTAAAGTTGCCAGCCCTATACAAGCACGTGCGAGAGCCAAACGAAGCGATATATCGCAGCGGACAAGCGGAAGTCAACCCGGCAAGTAATATATTTTTAATTGATGCATACAGCGGCCGATGTGTCGAGTAAACATTTACGGGTTTATTCGAACGATGACAGGGCCTTTGTTACTCGATTTTAACTCAAAACATTAATTGGCGGAAAAATGTGCAATTCGAATGTTTAAACTTTCAGTCGATGTAAATATTAACACAGTAATTATGAGGGCGTTGATTGTATGTGTCGATTTTAATTTTGTGTGCACTCTTTGTTGTTGCTTCCGAAGCTCATTAATACTGCAATGGTTTGTGAGATTTATTCAGTATTAGGTGTTACGTAATTAATTAATGTTATATTATGTATTTTTATAGCGTGTTCTATTATTTTACTGAAAATGATTACCTCCACTCATTGTAAAAAATCTCATAGTTATTTTTTTCTTTTGTAAAAGCATAGAAGTGTCCTTTTAAAACAAAAATAAAATGAACTCCATGCGAGAACCGGCAATAGTTTTAAATTTCATCCTAGGGCCGTCCAATGCACTGAATACCAATTACTGGTACTAGCGTAACTACTGAACATGTGGAATGTGAAGCCTAGCTCTCGACCAAGCGACCGATTTGTGTACCCTGTACAATACGCTAGTATGTGAATCAATGGAGATCAGGTATGCGGTAGGAACGTTCAATCACTGCAGGCGGTTTCATAACGTTTGTTTTAAAACATCACTAGTTACGCCAAATTAAATAGCAAAGGTATTTTGGTAGCAACGCGGAACAATGCAAAAATTTATTTTATGTTTTTGTTCAAAATTGCATTAATGATTATAATTATAATTAAGTTAACATTAATTGATGATTGCGGGCTATTTAACTGAATCAATCTAACTAGTCCGACAAATTTTCAAAAAATATTTGGTCTGCTTTTTTTTCGTTACGTTAATCAAAGTTAACAAAGATACAACACTTTTCATAGATACGTCACAACCAAGTACAATTTTTACTTGCTTCTTACGTCACGAGACCCGACTGACTAGTTATGGCGAGTTTATCGTTGTTAATATTCATTGATATAAAAAAGAAAAAACATGTGTCCATTATATTTTAAAACTCAACTGATGAACTAATTAGATTTGCAATTTATTAATGCTATCAACATGCCTATTACTTACTGGGATGGGATGGGTAATTGATTACTATACTTTATATGAGTTTGTTAAGATATTGATATAAAACCAAATATTTAGGGTCTCAGACATAGATAAAAGCTTTTGTAATTTGTTGTTACACAAATAAGCCTACCGAAAGATTTTCATATTAAATGTGGGAATAAACAGAAACTTACGAGAATAGCAAAGAAAACCAAGTGTAAGTAAATATACTCTAAAAATTTTCCTCTCAGATATTTGGGTACAACAAAGAATTGTTGGTTAACAACAAATATCCGAATTCAATACTGGCTAACCCGTTGAAAAATAAATTTGTGCCCCGGCGGATGTGTGCGCTTGCCAAGCTTGCAACCCATAGGGACGTGAATTGCCTGCTTGCACGTTGCACAATAACAGTTTTCTTACCCTAGTGGTGTTCGATACATTTTGGGTGGGACGGGACACCCTTAATATTATTACAACTTTTTGACTTACAAAATGAAGTAGGTACTTGTCTCTTATATTTTCAAAACTATCTACTAACTTGACTTAATAGCTCTTCGTAAATTACAAACTACTACGAAACACAAAGATTAAAAACTATGAAAGCAATTTAGACTTTTACTAAGATTAATTACAGGATCAACGTTCAAAGCCATTCATCAATTCCACCGTGAACACAAAGCCATCAGGGGTGTCGCGGAACTTCTTACGTTATTGAAATTTACTTTTTAAAACAATGTTAAAGTGCACAACGCTCGTATTTACGCTGCAACCGGCGGATGGCTAGTGGGCAAAGTTTTTACGATGGCCCGTCCCGGGGAATATTGTTGGTGCATTAACGTTTAATGCCCTCCGCAGTTTCACTAAAATTTAAAATTGGTTCGCGAAACAGTTGCAGCGATTAGACTGGATTGCGAGACCGGACTAATTTTCGGGATGAGTTTCGAGTACTTAATATGTTTTCAATTACTTTTCTGTGATAAATATAAATTAGATGTTACTTTTTTATGACTACGCTGCATGTGACTAAAAAGCACTTCCGAAGTTTACAGATTTCCCTACTTACATCAATAAGTTACAGTTTTCCCCCTTTTACTTAGCTTCACACAGATCATACAAAGTCGCGTTTCGGGCTCGCATACACGTCATTTCGAGCAAGTTTATGTATGGAGGGGGACAGAGAGTTGGTTCGTCAGAACGGTATCAATTTCCGGCCTTCCACTGCCATTTGATTTATGTTTGCCATCTCTTTTTTTTGCCAAAACTACAGTTTGTTCCTGAGTGGAAATGCAGGTGGGAATCTGTTGTAGTACAAATAAAAGATTGTTTTTCATCAGTGTCTGCTGGGGACGGAAATTAATAAATAGACATAGGTTTTATCTCTGCTTGTAACTATAAATTTGCTATTATAACGTTTTTAAAAATACTGAAACAAATATACAAACTGACGAACATATTTCTATAATAATGGTTTTCTTGTTACTTTACAGTGGTTTTAATAGGGATCTATGTTTTTATATCCAATGTACAACGTCTTTCACTCGAAACTAATTAATTAATGTAAGTACAAAACGCTAGCGGCACTTTATATGATATAATAAAAGACTAATGCCTACTAACATTGAATTACATCTTATAAATAGGTCCTTACAAACTCATTACTTAATGTGCTGAATCAAAGGCTATACGGTAATTATTATAATGAAATTAGAAGCCACTTTTAAAGGATTTTCCTGTTACAAAATAGGATTTACATTCAACAACAAAAAAAAAACACAAAGGGGAAAAGAAACATCGTTATCAAGAATTGAATCAAGAATCTTTCTGTTTATTAACTGAGTTAGGCGCATTATCAAATTACACCGTCAATTTGGTTTATTAGGGAAGTTGCGTACTTAAATAAATCAATCTAATTGAAACGATCAGTTTGTTATTGGGTTGGAAGTAATTAAAATCATGTGAAGCAGGGTATCATAGATAATACCCGACTAAATAACAACTATGTATGACGATGGTTTAATGACCTTTATCTATACAAACCGGCAACCTCACTGGCAAAGTAAAGACTGGACTTAGGTAAGGTCAGACGGTTCACTGCCTCGTTGGTTGTGGCAAGCCCTCCTGCTGAACATGAGGTCCAAATCAGACAGTTCTGAGGACTTTATTGCAATAGCCTGGAGACTTGATTTTTGAAACGGTTGACGGCAATATGGAAGCCTATTATTCCGTGGGACTTGAACATAACGCGCATGATATGAAATACAATAGATACGTCTCCACACTTCGGGGGAAACAATGCTGAACTTCGTTTTAGGGACAAACTCTTGGTCGCGGGAATGTACGAATTAACGTGACCCCGGAACGTAAAGGGCTATTGAAGGACACCGTGGATTTTAGTCAGTACGAGTCTGACAGTCCCTCCCGCTCTGCCCTGGGTGGGAGGACCCATGTGATGATTTTACCACTTAAAAAAAGGGACAAACTCACCACACTATTCCCAAACCACAGCAACTCCTGAAATCCAGAATCAACAGTGGCAATTACAAGAAAAGCGACGAAACTATGAATTTCTACGTGTCCCGGAGAATGAGGAATTAATCAGAAAAGAATAGTGGAGGAGTAATAAAAATATCTTTTCACATCCCTCCATGTAAAACAGGAGACAATACAAAACAATGCCAATAGGCACAAAAGGACATTACAACTGGGAGAAGCCCAGTTGCCTAGCACCACGGGTAAAAACATAAGCTGAACTTATATTACGACATGAGCCAGATGAAAGATAAAATACCAGCGTTACAGGTATAGATCCTAAAAATATCTCCCCCTTTTCAAGACCACCCCTATTAAAAGTGATAGTAGTGTTACGTGCCAACCAAAACAACAACACACCGCAGTGACTAGACAAAACTCACACATACAGTATTCGACAAAAGTGCTACCGACCTTAATATTGTTAGGAAACAGTAACCTCTCAGGTGTTGGCAGGCTATATAACCATTCAATGATTAATACTCCCGCGATGACACGACGGAGAACGAAAACCATACGCTTTCCTACATATAGCTTACGTGAATGTATGAAACGCTTGAGGTGCTAACTATACCAATATGATTGCGTCACGTAGGTACGCCTTATAAATTGTTCATTGTAATAATTTATGTTGTTAATAACTTTCAAAGGGTTTAAGTAGTGGTTATTATGAAACCTATGCCTTTTTGTCATTTTTATAACATTCGTAGTTATCCGGTTGACTGTGTCTGAATTTCTATTTGTGTTTACATTCTTATGAAAAGTATACTTTCAAACGACTTAACTTCTAAACTTACGAAAAAACAACGTGATGATGTTGCGATAAAAATATGACAACATTTAAGGACAAACACTAATTAAAACGTTAAATATTGCTAGAATATACATGCGGGTTACTCTAGATACCTATTGAATTTAATAAATGGAATTAAAAAAAATATTCTCACCTGAATATCATCAGTTAAGCAATCGCGTTCATCATAAGTGTACCTCAAACGAGATAACATTTCACGAAGATTAAACACCATTTTGAGAAAATCAAGTTCACTAAAATATAAGTAGAAGAAACTTAAGAGACACGCGAGAATTAAGACGCAAAATTAATAAAGCAACTAGTTAAACACATGACAGAAGACAGAATGGTAGTTAGTGACGCTGAGTTAAACTTTTTAAGATTATACCCTCAACAATTTATTATTGTGAATATAATTTTACTCAAGCCAATAATAATATTTGACAGCTAAGCGTGTGTTTACATATTTTTAACGCGCCAATGAGTTTTATTTTTATTGTTAATAAATGGTTTTTAGTAAATTTGAAAATAGAATAGTTCAATAAGTTTTTTATAGCCTGCTAATGTCAATTTTGTCTTGCCTTTAAATATGGAAAGAGGTTGGTTACTTACATATTTATCGTTTTGTGTTTGAATTGTTTTTTTTTTTTCACCGAGATTTGATGATGTACAGACGCCATTAGGTCAACCTACCCTAATCTGTATTTTTTTTTCAATCGAACATTAACCTTCCGCTATTGTAATAAGGTGAAATCTATTAAATAAATTTGACAGATTGAGGTAGGTTGATGTGTCAGGTCGCGGGACTCACGAATTACCGTGACCCCGGTATGTAAAGGGAACTATTGAAGGACACTGTGGATTTTAGTCAGTATGAGTCTGATAGTCCCTCCCGCTCTGGCCTGGGTGGGAGGACTCATAAGATGATTTTAACACGTAAAAAAAAGGTTGATGTGTAGGTACATACATAATAATTATGTATTATGGTTCCTCTCTCAAGAGCCCTGACCACCCGTTGCCCGGACCCTGTTCCCGGTGCTGGTGGACTGCTATTTTTTAATGTTTTTTTTTCTGTTTTTTTTTTTTAATATTTCAAAATTTAGAAAATAAGTAATAAGATGAATAAAAATTAAACATGTATTATGGTAGTAATAGGATGTATCTCATACATAACTTTCGAATACGACGTATAAATTGAATTAATAACATGAATAAATGGCACATTTTATATCAGCATATTATAGACGGCACGGTTGACGCGATCGACTGCTGTGCAGCGTGTCTCAGGTTCGATTCCCAAACGGAAATAGTACATTTAGATACAAGAGGCGAAAGTTTGTTTTGGCATTCGAGGCGGAATATTAGCAGCCGAGCCTCCTGGCGAGGCTGATGAGGAGCCGAGAACATGAATAACAAATGCCCACGTAAATCGAACGACGTTTTTCAATTATACACTTCCGAAGAAATACAATAATAGGACAAAAGCAATTTTGTCATAATTATTAGCAAACTATGGTTTTAGTTTTAGTTTTTTTTCCACGCTTTACTTGCGCCAGGTTGAAGAAGCAAAGGTATAAGTCACTATAAAGCCTAATAAGAAAAAAAATACTTTTATGTTTTTTGAATTTAAACAGAAATAAATGTTTTGTTTTTTCATAACAGTAAGTAAAAATTTATTTTTAATAATCATGTCTATCTATGATATTCCATTTATTAACACAATTTAAACAATGAAATTAAAAAAAAAACAAACTAAGCCAACTACTATCAACTATTATGTGGAAATTTTTATTACCGCATACATTTTTATGTCCGTGCGACAAAGAAAAAAAAAACACTAGTGTGAAATACACTGCATGTTGAACCTAATAATAGTGCGATAAGTGCCAGTTTTGAGGAAACGTATTTAAATATTGTATGATCTACAAGTATTTGTTCCGGGTCTGGGTATTTGTGTCTGAGTTTCTTTCTTTGTAAACGCACCCACAATACAGGATAAATTCCTAGTGGGGTCATTTAAAAAATTAATAAATAAGGACGCATAATGGTATATAATGTACTATTAGTAAATTGTGTTCGAATTTTGCAGCAATATATTTTCAGCTGTCTTTATTTTCCACGAAGTATCTACTCGATATGGTGGAACTGATGAAACTTCCTAATTAGTGTGTGATATCTCGTTCCACTGAGTAGTCGATACAGCGAGAAAATCCTCAGCTATCCTAATTAGGAATAACATACGTGAACTAAAATGGAATTTGCTGGTTTTGATTTTGACAGTTGGTTGTCATTTTTTTTAAAAAAAAGTGGCATTTAAAAAGTTTTTTTTGGAGTATACAGTGTTACAAGGATCTTTTGGCGTATTAAAGACATTGACCATCAGATTAAAAAAAAATAAAAAGATAACAAGTCGATAGTAATTCCTATTTAGGCCATTCGCCTAATGGTTCCTATGTATATATATAAAGCTTGCCTGCTGGGGTCGCGGGACCAAGGGATTACCGTGACCCTAGTACGTAAAGGGCCATTGAAGGACACCGTGGATTTTAGTCAGTACAAGTCTGACAGTCCCTCCCGCCCTGCCCTGGGTGGGAGGACTCATTTGATGATTTTACCACGATAAAAAAAAAAGAAAAAAAAATGTATAAAGCTTTGGTTAAGTAACTACAGGCACGCCACAAACGCGGCGGTTCTCATCGGACATGGGTGTTTCGGAAGGTTCCTGTGTCTGATTAGGCGGGTAGAAACGCCTGGGTGTTAGTATCCACCAATTTATTATTACAAAAATTACGTGTCCTGTTATGATACCCGATCATAATCCTTTTTGATAGAAAATTACAACACAAACATTTTTTTTTTATATCATAATAAAATAACTAAACACTCGAAACAAATACTACTCAAGAAATTCACCAACTGTGAAAATTTGATCAAACTCACGTTTACTCCCTAAGGCCGTTTCCACATGGCGGGGCGCGTGCTCACATATTACAATCGCAGCGGAAACGCTGTCGCACGCGCGGCCCGCTGGAGCGGAGGTGTCAAACGACAAATTTCACGGCGCGACTGTCCTCAGATCTTCTGCCGCTATGCCGCGCTAGTGGCGTTGGTGTGTCGCCCCCTTAGGCAGCGTGCGAATATTTTTGTTTTAAAAGTCGGGTCCTGCAGTCATGTGCGCCGATGTGTTTGGATGTTCTGACTAGTTGAGACAGGATTTGTTTAACACACATTGATTATTTCGTGACTTTAATCATTCTTCAAAATTTTAATAAACTTTTAATTTTCTTCATTTTAATTAGAAATGACTTCATACACAATTATGACTAATTGAGGAAACGGAAATTGTATCGGAAGAATTTGAAGTCTAGCTTAGATCAGCAAACTTCTTCAAACTTGTCCGTCAAACGTCAAAGTCGTAGATTCAAGGCATTTGATTGGTTGAAACTAGTTCTAAGTAACGCTTGAGTTTTGAGGTGCGTTCTTTAATACGGGCCTTAGTCCAGTTCTACAGGTCCAGTTGAAAGCCAGGGACGATTACAAGTTGCTCAACATTTTGCTGAGCTGGCCCGTTTTGGCTTGAAACATGGGACACAAAACAAATCTTTACAGTAGTTTTATTTTTAGTAGCACTAGCATACGTAACGACGCACCATCAAAGATGAGAACGTATTCGAAACAGCTGTCAATTACCATCCAACGTAACATTGTTCCGGGAGTAAAGCACTGGGATTAGATTCCAATTGCAGACGCATCTGTCCACTAATGAACGCTGGCACGTGCATACTGCAGCCACCTGACACCTCACGAGTATGGACGCCTAGTACATCGACAGCTCGTTGAGCTTAGTAAAAACAAGTTGATGTATTAGGGGTCCGGATTATAATTCATTCATAATCTGTAACGTCCAACCAACATCTTACAGTTCTGGATTCCTGGTAACAAATGTCAAAGTTTTTTATGGGATTCAATCAAAATGTTGACTCGTCGTCATCCTTAATCAAAACTAACGCCACCATTTTAATTGTTCTAATCATTTTCCACAGACGATTAATTACCATACTGTGATCACAGTATTTTGGTTTTCCTATTAACTCTTCACAATTCTACAGTCTTGGTACATTGACAGTAAAAATGGATGAGCGCTAACAATGTGGCTCATAGACGAAAATTAAAAAGTTTGCACATTCCCTGCACGTATGAAAATAGTTAGTATGTTATATTTTAAACGGACTGTGATGATTAGCGTTGGTATTTTCGAATGTATTTTTATTTTAGTTCAGTCCACACGTGCGGTATGGAATTTGACTTTTAAAAAGTAAGCTTTCATGTTTTTCTTTCGGCCAATGACCTTATTGGTCTGTAGGTTTAAGTATGTAGGTAATATAGACCCTTCTAATAAGCCAAATTGCATGCAATGATTATTTCAAATTAGTTGTAAGTATCCAAACGTACTCGTAATCTCGTTTCTAATGGATAAGGGAACACCGACTCCAAATAAAAAGTAACAGAACCTTTTTACTAAAACGGCGAACAATAATAATACATCCATACATAGAGGTCCATTTGCCGAACTACACCGAATAGCAACGTATTAGGAGGCTCATTCAATTCCCAAAATGTAGTAAATGTTGTGAACTTTACGGTTAAGGCCTCCATGTACCGATATTAGTGAAAGAATTACTATAAAGATCGAAAACACCGGTCGTAAACGTGTATAGCGGGTACGAAGCCTAAAAATAAAATTCTTAGCGGAGCTTTAATTCTAACTTAGCCTTGGTTAAAATTGTTTTGGAGTCCAAATTGAGAGGTTTTAAAGTCCTGCATCTGTCTCTTAAACTATTCAAGTAATGGAATCTAGTAGAACAGGATTTAAATGAATACTGCATTTCGACTAGCTTTCTTAAACAACTGTAGCTGTAGATATTCATGTTTATTGTGAACATAACTTAGAGAAATTGAAAACTTCAGCTTATCCAAGCTTTAATAATTGAATTACTGTGAAAGGATTCATCAAAGAAAGTAGACAAACGGGGATTTAACATGTTAAATATGTATTTATACGTTAGAAATTGATAGTCTATTAACCAACAGACACATCACTGTTACTGAAATATCATTAAGCGAAGGAGGCTGTTGCTTAGCTCACGACACGTAAATTGACTTAAGTATTCATGGCCTGATGAATAAGTTATAGGAATGAGCCGGGATGCGATCGAATCAGGCCCGATTTCAATGACCGGAATAAGTTTCTCAGAGGTTTCACTTCAGTAGAGATCCGACTGTTATCTAACTCCAACTATAGACATATATACAGGTAACTCCACAGCAAGGAAATGGCAATGATAAACATACGGCAACTTGCCAGCAACAACAGAAAAATCACGCTACGAAAAATAAGAAATAGTAACAAAGGATAAAAAAATAGTAACACACGTAAAAAGATACTTTCACAATGTAATGCTCGCTCATATTTCATACATAAATTTTGCACATGCGTCGGGGAGTAACACAAAGCACGCGAAAGCTTCTTTAAATATTCCTTTCCTTCATAATCAAAGTGCTGCGTTTGTAAGATAAGAATTCCCTACGCGCCGAGACGTTGACTGTGTGTGAGAGAGTCGTTACACCAACGAATTATTTAACTCAGCTATTTGTCAAAAATACTTCGACAAATATTTGCGAGACAATACAGTCTTAGATGTTTGCTCGTTTATTATTAGCACAGCTAATTTGTTTCACGATTAATTAATATTTCTAAAACGTCGCTCCGAACATTAATTAGTTACAAAATACATATTTAACCACTATCAACATCTAATAAAAGTTACTTGAGTACACTTGTGGAAGTTCTTAAACAAAATGGGAGTCCACAAACCTCGAGAGAAAGTTTCATTTACTTTTCTACGATAAAAAAAAAACTCTCAATTTCTTTTATACGTGTAAGAGCTTACGAGAGACGCGTGGAAAAGTTACTTAAAATCGTATATAAACTGAAATAACGTCTCCGCGGATTATTTAAAGCAACCCGTGTTTCAATGAATATCCTTAAAAAGCGGAGATTAAACCAAAAAAGTTTTTGTATTTGCTTAGCTCTTCACA
This sequence comes from Agrotis puta, assembly GCA_943136025.2. Taxonomy (NCBI): domain Eukaryota; kingdom Metazoa; phylum Arthropoda; class Insecta; order Lepidoptera; family Noctuidae; genus Agrotis; species Agrotis puta. Next base: position 8,085,477 of record OW964168.2, read on the forward strand.
GCTGATATAACTGGATTGCAAAAGTTCTAAGGATGAGTATAAAAATGCTCCAGTTGGGGGAAAGAAAAGAAAATCAGTATTAAGAGTGTCGCAATAACTGGGAGTGTGTTTTTGTTACGGCAAAGTTCTTGAGCAACTAGGTAACGCTGGCATAATAGCCGCTGAGTAACGGTTTATGACTTACGTCAGCGAATAACTACCTAACACCCTGTATAAAAGTAGGTATGTCTGTTATTTTATTCAAAAGTAATGTCATACGGGACTACTTTATTTGAAGATGCTCCAAATTGCTCGTTCCGAATCAAATGTACTAGGTACTCGAGTATGAAAATGTTGTAATAGATTTCTTATTATGTTATGAATATAATATTTTTCGAGAGGAGGCATACATACATTTATTCGTTATTTTCTTTTTTTCTCTCTGAATGTTCCTTTACTTGGGTACATAGTAATAAGATGCTTAATTAAAAACCTTAGTTATTATATAAGTTTTTATGATATTCTCTCGTGAATTATATCAATAAATACAGGTTTATTTCAGAGTATACCTAAGTTCACTTATATTATATAATACTCTATTACTTTATATTAAGACACACTTACACCAAACATTGAAGTACCAGTACTTACATGTATGGCCCCTTCAGACTGTATGAACCTTTATAAATGACTCATAAGCATGTTCATTAAAAGCTCCTCTTTCATCTGAGAACGTCAAAAGACGACAAAAAATATTAAAGAAATATTATTTCGTTTTACCATTTTCTCCACAGTTGCCAATTCATGATAGGACTACAGTTAGCTAGATGGATATTATCTATTCATCGGAAGAGGGCTCGGGCCTCCCGACTACAAAACAGGATCACTTGCGAACGAAAATGTATTGAAATCACAATGTAACCTGAAGCTTTTGTCCATTGAAAACATTTTTTATGCATTAAAAATATCTTAGAAATGTTTATTTAGCAATAGCGTTTAAGAGAAATTACTTATTCATGGCACGTCTGAATTTTCCTTGCTTTTGTTAACGGGAGGAATCGATTCGTTTGCTCCGTGTAATTTGATAGCTGATGCAACTGAAATTGTATGTTTTCGACGCTGTTTGTACTTGCCAACTTGCAAGTAATATTTAGTTTTGCATTTTCAACGTTCAAATATTCGCTCGACTCGATTTATTAGGAACGAGAATTTGATAATGTAGCATTTGAATCAAGTTCGATGGTCCGTAGTAATTTTATGTTAAAAGCGCCAATTTAATCGATTCCACGGAATAAAATAATGAACTGACGGGGTCCGCGTCCATAAAACACGATTTTATCATACCGTTGGGAGGGACACGTTTTCGAATATCGTAATAAAAAAGTCACAGATGTCAAATTTATGACGTTGGACCATTGTAAAGAGATTAAAAGATTTACTACGGATGAGGGTGGCTGCTACGGCCGCTACGCAGCTACGCGGCTACGGTTACGGTGAAGTTCTACGAGAAATATAATTTTACAAGTTTAATAATGCTGTAATCCTTTTGTATCGGTGAAATTCACGTCCTTCTATATTATATATTAGATATTCTATATTACTATTATAAAGAGAAAAGTTTGTTTGTTGTTCATCCTAGGTAAATAAGTGACTTATTTCTGCTATGTAAATAAAGCTTGTAACATAAATAAAGTTGGTAACGAACCAGTTAAAACTTAAAATTAATGTAATACGAAATTACATTAATTTTAAGCCTGTTATCATTTATTTAACATATTTCAAGAACGAAGATGACTATTCAATTAGTTTCTTACTCACCCAAAGTCTTGAATTTAAAAAATAAGTTTACATACCTGAAACAAAAATAAAAGTCATGAAGACATAATCGGGAAAACACACAAAGAATTAACACACACCATAAAGAATTGTTTTCTAGATAGGTTAAATAAAGAAAAAGGGCAGAAAATACAAAACGCCGGTTATGATCCTTGACTTTTTCATATAAGTGAGACTATTAACAAGCAATAAAAATTCAGTATTACATCAACAAATTCATTGTAACGACTCCAAGCGCAGTGCTAATGTCGCCGTCAAACTCACAGAATTATGAAAAAGATATTTCCCTTGGGGAGAACGATGCCTTATAAACGTCCGTAACTTGGTGAATAAATCACGGTAAGCGCTAACGCCGCCAAATAAATAATTTTCTTTATTCATCAAAATTAAAAGGAGCAGTTGACAAAGCGACCCTTAATTATTATTAAAATCCGATTTTGCTCGCGACTATAAAAGCCCGATGGTGGAGTTACACCCAGTTTATTTACCCGACGGTTTCTTACAACAAACACCATTATTGAACTTATACCCACTTTCCTGTTCCCCCTTTCTGGATACAGTTATATATTTTCTTTCTTCCAAACCCCACTTGTTTTTATGAACCGAATCTGTCAATATCGTAGGATTATTGATGTGTTCTCACGTTATTATGAATATATTGGAAAATGTTACAAAGTTTGGATCGTATAAATGTGGAATGAGAATTCTTTTGGAGTAATATTGTACATATTTTTCTGTTGTTATCCGCCCGTATTTAGACTACTTTTGGGTGACCAAATGCCTCTCCTAAACTCTTTCCCTTATTTTAAAAAAAGAAAGCTAAAGCTAGATTTTAGGGTTATCAAAAACAAGTTGTTTTCTCTCTGGCCAGTAACAGTGTTCCATTAACGTACTGGCAAGTAATAAAAAAATCGTTCGTATTTTCTGATTCTAGGTACACTGCAGCCGTAACTTGCTAGAGGTGCATTAGCTAGCATTTTCGAAGCCGACGAGGAGATTACTTAATGGTCTAAACCAGACGCGGACTTGAACGATGGAAAAAAAACAAAATAAAGGTACCTAAGGGTTTGTTTTGTGTCGAGAAATACTGAAACGCAAGTACAACAATAGGATTAGTTCGCCGCAACACGAGTGGAAGGTTTTTTTTGTTTTTACTTTTAGTATTGAAGTTAAGTTAATCTAAAAACGATGTAAGTATTGGATATACGGACTATGTGGTGTGTATATGCCAAGCTTGATGTAAATTTGTATTTAAAAAGTTAAGTGAATGATTCTGTGTCATGTGTAATTTTGTCTGTCACTGCTTACCAAATTTTCTCTGAATACATTTGCTACGATATATTTTCCCCTTGTGTTTGCTTTTCTCCAACATTGGTTATGGGCCCAGTACCCAGAAACCACGAGAGAATCTAAAGCATGAGATCAAGGGCGAAAAGAAGTAGTGTGGAATAATTGTCGATATAGTAAAAAGGTATCTGGACACATTAGGTACGGAGAAAATTTTTATGTTCAAACCAGTAATTAATTATTTGTGAAAAGGAGCAAAGATGAATAGTATGTTCAGAATTGCGCCCCTGAACAAAGAAAATTATGACAGTTGGAAAATACAAGTGCAGGCTATTTTAATTAAAAATGATGCATGGAAGTATGCAAGTGGAAGGGCACCTAAACCACTTAACACTGAAGAAGCTAAAAAATGGGAAACGGAGGACGAAATTGCAAAAGCTGATCTTATTTTGTCAATGTGTGGTACTGAACTTCGGCATATAAGAAATTGCAACACATCGAGAGAAATTTGGCTGAAATTGGAGTCAATTTATGCTTCGAAAGGACCTGCTAAGAAGGCCACACTTCTGAAGCGGTTGATGTTGCACAAGCTGTCTGACACAGGTGATGTACGGGATCATTTAAATAGTTTTTTCGATGCTGTTGATAAACTATCAGAAATGAATATACATATCAATGATGACTTGCTGTCTATAATGTTGTTATATAGTTTACCTGGAAAATTTGAAAGCTTTAGATGTGCCATTGAGTCAAGAGACGAGTTGCCGAAACCAGAGGCATTGAAAATAAAAATATTAGAAGAGCACGAATCCAGAGAGATAAATGGATCTCAGAATGAAGGCGTAATGCATACATCTACAAAAAAGGGTTTAAAGAAATGGATAAAAAGCGCAAAAGTTGGAAACAAATCTAACCCAGCTACCACCGGAGAAGGATTTAAATATAAATGTTTTAAATGCCACGAGCAAGGACATAAGGCATCAGAATGTCCGAATAAAAAGAAGGTACGAAAGGATATGATAGCACATCATGTGGTCGTGAACGAAGCACTAACTACTTTTAATGTTTCAGATTTAGAAATTAGTTATGCTGTCAATGTACAAAAAGGCGACTGGATTTTTGACAGTGGGTGCACGTCTCACCTTTGTAATGATGCGAGTATGTTCGGGGGCACTTTAACTGCAACTAGCGGGGAATTAAATTTAGCTACTCACGTAAGTACGGAAATAAGAGGTAAGGGTTCTATAAGATTGTCGGCATGTAACAAACACTCAAATATTGATTTACATGATACACTTTATGTTCCGAATCTGAGGACAAATTTAATATCTGTAGCCAAGTTAACCAACGATGGTTATGATGTCACATTTAAGCACGATGTAGCAAATGTCATTGACAAAAAGGGCAATATTAAATTGAGCGCTTATCGCAAAGGGAACTTGTATTGTTTAAATAAGTCTGAATATTCGTTTAGTTTAAGTAATGCAAATGTTGACATAAAGAGTTGGCACGAACGTTTGGGACATTTAAATGGTAAGGATGTCGATAAACTTTTAACCAAATTAGGTGTCAAAACTGACCCAACCGAAGTACAAAGCTTACGTGATTGCGATATATGTGCTAAGGGAAAAATGACCGCGTTACCATTTTCTAATTCCGGGGGTCCTTGCGCTGAAAAACTTAAAATTATTCATTCTGACATCGTAGGTCCTATGAAATGTGAGTCAGTAGGAGGTGCGAAATACATTATTACTTTTATTGATGATTGTACACGTTGGTGTGAGGTATATTTCCTCAGTGCTAAAAATAAAGCCTTAGAAGCTTTTAAGGTGTATAAAAATCAAGTTGAGAATCTAACCGGATTAAAAATCAAGTATCTTCAAAGCGACAATGGAGGTGAATATTGTAACGCTGAGTTCGATGAATTTTTGAAACAAGCGGGAATCATACGAAGACTGACAGTTGCTCGGACACCGCAACAAAATGGAATAGCTGAACGAATGAATCGAACTTTGGTAGAAATGGCCAGGTGTATGTTGCTAAGTTCTGATCTTTCAGCAGGTTTTTGGGCAGATGCAGTGGATACCGCGTGTTATATAAGGAATCGTTGTCCTACAAGCAGTCTACATGGTGATACTCCTTATGAAAGATGGTTACAGAAAGCAGTGAAGATTGATTACCTTCGAAAATTTGGAACTAAGGTACATATTTTAAATAAAAATCCAAATAAGGATAAGTTCACAGCAAGAGGAATTTTTGGCATCTTTGTCGGATATCCAAAGAATGCGAAAGGATATAGGATATGGATTCCAGAACAAAGAAAATTCATAGTTGCGAGAGATGTGAGATTTCACGAAAATGATCATTCAAGTCACGAGATCTCGATGCAAGAGCCAGGATCGTCTAACGTTAAAGAAGATACGGATAACGAGTTCATTGAAATCGAGTTTTCAAAGTGTACTCAACCGGAAGAACATGATAATCAAATAGAACAAGTGGACGATGAGATATGGAGCGAATGTCAAGAATACTCTTCAAGAGGATGTGAACAAGATGAAGAGATAAACCCTTCAAATATTGATCATCATCAAGAAGAATCAAGAACGCTTGTAACACGTGGACATACTGATCAACAAATGATGATGAAAAGAGCTCCTGGTAGACCTAAAATATTACGGACAGGTAATATAGGTCGTCCAAAGAAAATCTATCGAATGACCGAAGTTGAACCAATCAATTTTACTGATTCTCACGATGTTACTGATTTTGTTGGTTCAGCGGAAATAAAATTGAAAAATGCTCTGAGATGTGTCGATAAACTAGAGTGGGAGGAAGCTATACTATCTGAAATTAGGAGCCTTGTTCAAAAAGAGACATGGGATATCGTTAAAAGACCAAAAAACAGAAACGTCATTGGTTGCCGTTATGTTTTAACGACAAAGCAGAATGTTGACAAGACTTTTAAGAAGAAAGCTAGGCTTGTAGCTCAAGGTTTTAGCCAGCGATATGGGGTTGATTATGAAAAAACCTTTGCGCCTGTAGCTAGACTGGACACCGTCAGATTATTAATGGCCCTCGCAGTTGAATTAAATTTGGAAGTTCACCAATTAGACATTAATACTGCTTACTTGAATGGTTCGTTGGATGAAGAGATTTATATGGAAATTCCAGAACTATTAAAGGAGACGTTAATTAAGCTTATGAATCGTGAGGGAGAAGATCCAATTATTAAAAAGCAAGCGCAAGTCATGCTCAAGAAATTGGATGATGGTTGCGATTCATGCTTATTGCGGAAATCATTGTATGGTTTGAAACAAGCTGGACGTCAATGGCATCTTAGACTAAACAAGAAACTCACTGAGATGGGATTGAAGCAGAGTCTGAATGAGCCATGCCTTTATTTTAAGCAGAATGGAAATGCATTCTTATTTATATTGATTTATGTAGACGATTTTCTGGTAGCAAGCCAAGAAAGAGGTTTAATAGTCAATTTTAAACAAGAGTTGTCAAAAGAGTTTGACTTGAAAGATTATGGTCAGGCGAAAAATATTTTAGGAATAGACATTATAAGAAATGACAATGTCATTGTATTGTCACAAGAAAATTATATTGAAAAATTGTTAAAACAATTTAGCATGGAAAATTGTAATAAATGTGCAACTCCTATGGAAATTAATTCCAAAATTAAATCGGAAGAAAAGTGTGATACGGAAAAGTATGAAACATTGCCTTACCGAGAACTAATAGGTTGCTTAAATTATCTGAGCAACGCAACTAGACCCGATATTGCAAATGCGGTGAGTAAACTAAGCCAAAAGTTAGCGAAACCCGAATTAAGCGACTGGAAATCAGCGAAACGTATATTACGTTACCTTAAAGGGACAATACGATACAGTCTCGTATACAAGAGGACTGGTCATTGTGTTCAGGGCTTTTCAGATGCTGATTGGGCTAATTGTTTATCAGACAGGCGATCATATTCTGGGTATGCTTTTATTTTAGGTGGTGCATGCGTATCTTGGCAATCAAGAAAACAACGTAGCGTGGCTACATCGACTTGTGAGGCTGAATACGTAAGTCTATCTGATTGCATGAAAGAAGCTGTTTATTTAAATAGTCTTATGAAGGAGCTAGGAATTGTGAGGTACACTCGAGTGATTGTTCATGCTGATAATCAAGGAGCGATATGTTTGGCTCAAGACCCAATGTTTCACGCGCGCAGTAAACACATTGATATAAGACATCATTATATTAGGGAAGTGTTAAGGGACAACAAAGACATTGAGCTGAGACATGTATCCACTGAATCCATGTTGGCTGACGTACTCACTAAGCCATTGTGTAGTGTCAAGCACTATAAGTGCTTAACTGGTCTAGGTCTTAAAGATTATTGATTTTGGACGTATTTTAGTGTTTATAAATTAAAATTTATGAGGGAGTATTGGATATACGGACTATGTGGTGTGTATATGCCAAGCTTGATGTAAATTTGTATTTAAAAAGTTAAGTGAATGATTCTGTGTCATGTGTAATTTTGTCTGTCACTGCTTACCAAATTTTCTCTGAATACATTTGCTACGATATATTTTCCCCTTGTGTTTGCTTTTCTCCAACAGTAAGATCGATTGATTTAATTTTTTCTTATTTGTAATTGATTACGGCGGGATTCGGTTTTTATTTATTTGTATGGAAAAGTTATTTTTGTTTTGTTTCAATTATTTCAGAAGATGTTAGTATTGAGAATAAATTAAAAGTAATGATTAAGGATTAGGTGCATAGTAAAGTATATACTTGTTTATCAATTAAATCATAATTGACTTATCAACTTCATTAATATTCCCTTCTTTATAATACATTTACTCGTATTGTACAGTAAATCATAAGTTTCTACAATATCTAAACAACGCACTCACCACTAAGTAAGTATACACATATATTATGTAAACAGCCTGGATCTAACCGGTTGTATATGTTTAACAGTAAAAGATTTATTTGTAAACGGGTGTTCCGTACAAGTGCACATCGAGTTTTCAATTACACAAAGTGATGGCCACACTGAAGCGGGCGCACCGCGAAAAACGCGCCCGCGGTCAGCCAACCTGACCGATTGCACACCGCTCACTCGAGACCACTCCAATCCCGGCAAAATCAACACAAACAATCACAAAATAAGGTTAGTTTTCCAACGCTCGCACCGCTGCATCTACGAAAATCGTGGAACAACTCGTTTTCGAAAGGTTGAAGGAAAACTCGATCGCTTTTCCAGGGGGAAGCTCTCAGTGGTTTATTGCGTTATTACCTGGACGTGTCTGCCGCGCCGGGACAGCCGCAATTTGGGGAGAAAAGAACGATATGTTGCGAGGAAAGGGATTTTATAGAGCTCCTGAGCAACGGCTCCGGAGAAAAGACCAAGCGCCCGCCGCCCGTCTCACTACACGCCTAGCGTAATTTTCTTTGATCGAAAACTCTACAGGACACTACTTCAGTTTTTATTTTCATCCAATTCAATATCGTTGAACGGTTTGTAAGACAAGCTTCGGAACATTTCCCAGTATTTTGTTTGTTCCTTTTAGTTTATATTTCGCTTGATTCGTTTGTGCTGCTGGCAATATTCTATGAGGGTCACCTCACAGAATTTAGTTTTTAAGTTTAGATTTTAGATTTAATTAACGCAAAGAAAATAAGTGGGTACATATGCATCGGTTACTCCAGTGCTGAACAGAATATGTTGCAAATATAAGACTCGTATTACACATCGTTCACGACAATCCCATAATCCATCTACACCAAATTCGATTCAATAAAAACGTTAGATGTGACCAAAGATTTGCTCCAATAATCGAGCGACAAAAACTGTAACTTCGTCTTAGGGCCAATGAAATAAGAGTGGATGTCCATAAAATAAAATAATAACCGGTCAATAAAATCTTTCGGGTTTGGGGCAAATCTGTCAAATACGTCTGGCGGACTGTGAAGGGGGATAAGAAAGACGTCGGGGGGTGGAACGGGCGCCAAGTGGTCGGAACTTGATCTGCCGAAGGTTGATGGCAGTTGCCATCAATCGCCAGGTAATTGGGGCCATGTCAACCGAGTAAACGATGCCGCCACTGTTCACAATATTTTTTTGTGTTGCAATTGAATAGGAATACAACGTTAAGTATCGATTGTGTAGAGATTTATCGGCTGAGTAGAATAACTATAATATATACGATTAAACAGTTGAACAGGTTATTATTTGTTTACTGAATCGGAAATGTTCAAAAATGACTAAATAGTGCATGGATATATTAATCAAGAACTGAAAATACAAATATACAGTGTTCAGAGGTATTGTTGCAAAATCAACACGATAAATGAATAAAGTGAACCGTAACTAAGTCCGTCACTCATAATATTAAGGTACAGTTTTTACGAGTTTTCTACTCACCTAACTTTCAGTTCAAGTAAACGTAAACTTTCAGTTAAAGTAGTTCCATCGAAACTTTCCAAACACATGAATGATTAAAGAAACATCGTAAAATAGAGAAAAAAGGTAAAGGAAGAGGCGGAATGGCGCGACAGATGAGGTTGCCGGAGTTCGCGATGAGCAAGAACAACACTACAATGATATGACGAAGAAGTTTCTCAGTCGGGAGAAGTTGTCCTTCACTAAATTATGTACGACCCGAAGGTTGATTGATAGAGAATGCTATTTACCTTCGGTGTCGTGAAATAAAGACGTTCGCAGTCCATTATTTATTTATACGGAACGGATTTAAAGAAGAAAGGTCCGGACCTCAAGGTCCTGATTTAAACGTGACGAGAAAAGTAGAAAGTGTACCTAATCGGTTGTGTCATTAGGCCCAAAATCGAATCGAACATTAGCTTCTGTACTAATATGAGTGTAATGTAACTTTAAATATATGTTTAGTTCCAAGGCTTCGAAATAACGGAGGGTTTATAATACGGTGTATGATTTTATTTAGCGATATACAGTCGCGGATCGTAGCCCGTAAAGCTAACGTCTTGGCCCTGTAGTGGCAATCGGTAAATGTGAGCGTTTGGGGAGGAAGCACGTGACTAGAGTGTGCTATGTTACGCTAACATCTGTATCACATTTTATTGCGTTTAAATAGATTTTTAGCCTTCTTTTTTGTTGGAAAGTGGAGAGTATCTTTTTCAAACCCGTTAGAAAGTAACCGATTTTAATATTATTTTTACTGCGTAAGTATAAATCTTTTGATTTTTATAGACATAACCGAACTCTCGCCTTTTTTCATCTCATCCACAATCATACAAGTCATTTAAGTAAGTAAAAATAATGTAATATTTGATATGCGGGTGAAGCCTAAGTAATTTTCAGACCCCTCCCCCCTTATTGCCTATGTCACTCAGGACTAAAACATCTTTCAACTGGTGAAATTATTTTTGGAAGGGGTCCAGTAGTTTCGGAGCCTATTCAATACAAACAAAAAATCGAATCTTTCCTCGTTATAATATTATAGTGTACATAAAGGCCCATGTAACTTTTAGTATGGACCTTGGCATAATTTTTTTTTTCGCCAGCGATTAAATTTTGGGCACAATTAGACTACTACCTAAGAAGTCCATAGAAAAAAAATAAGTTTCTAAACCGTAACCAACCAGAGATATGACGGTTTTAATTTTGTTCTAATCAGGACTCATGTACTCCCGATTAGAACAAAATAAAATCCGTTATATCTCTGGTTGGTAATTATTGTTTTTTTTAAATTATTTTTTGCGAAGTTCTTAGATTGCGGTCTACTAATGACCAACATTTCATTACTGGCAACAGAAAAAAAAACGACGGGTTGCACTCTGGGAGTGCCGGCAGAAGTGAAAACTTGAATAGTAATTGTTGGAAATATCTTGTGAACAGATTTTAGTAAAACTCGCAAAAATGTTGACTTTTTATTTCAATAATTTTCCAATGTGACGTACATCTTTTATAAACAATGTTACCTAGCAACGAATGTCACACGAACATTCACGCAAGCGCCCTGCGCCGTCCTACGCTTTTTTGGTCAGGGTCACGTGTCCTGACGCGAGTTTAAGATTTTATACCCATTACAGAAAAAGTGCTCAACGCCGCTAAAGAAGTTTTCACTTCAAAAAATTGATGCTAAAAAGTTGCATACCCCTTTCTAGTGCCCCAACGATACAGCACAAAGCCCATCACAAAAAAAGCTCGTAGGCTTAGGCTTCGCAAGTGTAACTAAAAATAAACCTACTAGGACCGTAGGAATCAATGTGTGCGTTCCCAGTCTCCATAACAATCGAGGCGGGAAATTGCCGACTTGGTCCGATCCACGCAATAACCTCTGACTTCTCATTATGCAGATTGCCCCTCGACTCACATATGCACGTACACTAAACATCTTACCGTGGTCCACGTGTTGCTATCATCTACATTTTTACAACCAGCGCGTCTGAGACGTGGTGGGTTTTAGACGCTGATGGATTATGCTTTTGTAATTTTCTTTTTCGTATTTGTTGTTGCGGTTGCGAATTTGCAAAAAAGTAACAAAATTTACATCAAGGCTTTTACAAAATCTTTTAGGAGCCAGTTGTTTGATGAACAATAGTTAAAATAACATTTGTTAATATCCTACACATTTTTAAATAAATGGTTTAAAATGTTATAAAATAGTCAGTTTAACGACTGATTAATCGACTCGCCCTTTCATCATTAAAAAAAATGAATAGTAAGTTTTTTCATTTCATTTTTTTTTACTGGCATTTTTATTTGAATGTAGCGCACCGTAATTAAAAGACATCCTATGCTTGAGAGTTCTCATTTTTTTTAATATTTTTTTATTGACACCTTAAAAAAAGGATCCAATGAATTAAAAAAATTTAGTCACTAGCCAAATCTGTTTTGTGATGGAACACCTTATAAGCCTTAACGTAAAGTACTACGTTAACTTTCCCGAACTCTCATCAGCACAAGTGTAAACTCCGCTTTACCTTTCTTTAAAATAAATAAACAAAAACACTCTCCACACACAAACTAAACATTAACTTCAAAATTTCCATCTCAAAACAAACAAGGCTGTAGTTACACCAGCGGGACTCTTATCCATACATCAACTTGATCAAAGTACAGTTAAGTAACGTTTGTAATAAGTGTATCGTCGGCGACATAATCTGCATAATTGGTAGCCGTCGTAGGATATTGCGTCCACGTGAGGCGGCGCGCAATTTTCTGCGCCATTTCCTCCGAATCGTCCACTCGGATGGGCTATTCGACGCGCATGCCTATCCGATGCTTAACTTTAACGTTTAATTGATACTAAGTATAACGTTGTATTGAAGAATGTGAACAATGTCGTGTTCGGATGAGCTTGGTTTTTCAGAATTGAGTTTCTTTTTAGGAAACTAGGTTTAGTTGTAAGGAAACTATATATGATGTAAATCTCAGCATAAGACGTCAGAAATGGATTGAAGAATTTGACGCTTGTAGGTAGGAACCTCGATGGCTCGGTTGGAAAGAGCGTTGGATGTACTGCATCCGGAGGGCGCAGGTACAAATCCTGCTCGCCGTTAGAATTTTTCTTTCCATAGAAAATCTTTGAACTATTAAATGTTCATGGTCCTAAAAACAGAGGTGATTTTTCAAAATTAGATACCAAGCTTTTTAGAAGAATGGTTACTTTAATTTATGACAAAATAGCATTTGCCCGCAGCTTTGCTCGATTTAAATTTAGAATTAGACTATCAATTCGGATCGTACATGTGGCGCTATCTATTGAACGTTATTCTTGTTTTACTCTGGAACAGTATTTTTTTTTTCAGGATGAAAGGTACGCTGTGTATAACTGACAACGTATATGCAAATTTTCTGAATGATCGGTACAGTAGTTTGGGCGGAAAAGGTAAAAAAAAAAACTTATTTCCTCATTTATAGTATTAGTTAGGAGGTCGCATCGGATAACGCTGATTATTCTTTTCATAAATCGCACTTTGGAAATTTATAATTCTTTAACTTATCTTCCATAAATCAGACAATCTGACTAGCGAACAAAACTTCAACAAAGTCACAATAAAACAATGTCCCTCTTTCGATCGTCACGTCCACACATCCGTAACACAAACAATTGATAACCTGAGCGCGTAAAGGGTTAACAGATCAAAATGTGTTTGTTTAATTAAACAGAGTTCCAAGCAAATGTCAGTTAAATTGTTGGCAGATAGGCGTCTGTACCCTTGATTACATTTCACTTGTCCATCATTTACTTCCTAAGGAATTGACGGTGAATTACTTTACTAATGAATTGTCTTAATGTTTCGTTTGTTTTGTAATTAATTGTATTATTAGGTACTGTTTTTACTGATAGCACTTAGTTTTAACCTTTTTAAGATATTATTTTTTAACGATTTTGTCCCGTCCAAATAAGTGTTAACAAATAATAATGACATAACTTAAAACGAAGATTATTTATGGAACTTCAAATTATTCACTAAAGTATAATAATCTTTATGTTTATGAAAAGTGATCATAACTGAGTATAAATAACCCAGTGGTGTCAGTAAGAAAAAAAAAGTTCAAACCCTAAAATGCCGACGAATTGTTCTAAAATCGTCCCACTTAGCAATTTTCACCTAGAAACTAACTAGTAACTCGAAAATGATTGCGTTCCACACCGTCACGATCGATGCGTCCGCTCATCCCGACGTCACGCGATTTGTCGTGCAACACCACGTTTTTTCATCGTATGAAAGCCCCTATTTATAACTCCGGCAAATATTTTCAACGGACCGCTGGCTTTTCTGTTTTTTTTCAGTGCGCACTTGAGATGCATTTATATCATGTTCATTGAAGATAGTGCTGCAATTCTGAGGTTTTTTGTCTCTAATCCGCAATTAAAACGTGCATCAGCGTAGCACGGTTTGTAATTAAGTTTTTTTTTATATTTAAAAGTAGCAAAAATGAACTATGTTAACTGGGGATTTCTGAAGCAAAACAAGTATTATTGATAATTCCAATATAAACTTTTATACTCATATTATAAAGCCTATCTGATTTTCAAAATTTTGGCCACACCAACAGGAAATGCCGTTAATTTTCAGGATAAATGTTCGTAAAGACGTCTATCATCGCGTTAATTAACGGCATTTCCCGTTAATGTGGCCCCATAATGATGGGAAGCTATCCCAAATTGAAATATTAAATGACATGTAATAATTGCCGACCATAATTTACGAGGCTTGCTGCGCACAAAAACTAGATCCAAAATAAAACCACTTCAATGTTCCTATTATCCAATTTCACTTAAAACACCATAACACGTAATACAAATAGCTTTCATCAAATAAATGTTACCACAGAGGAAATGAACATTTGAAAAGCAGGTGTCCAAGGATTACAGGGAGATGGGGTCACGTCCGCATGGCTGTAATGCGATGACAATGCAATCGTGCAATGTGCACTAACGTATTGCACTTTGCACATAATCCACACTAATCGGGGACCTACGAGTGTGTGGATTAGGTGATGGTAATAGGTGGGCTTAGGAGGAAAAGGAGACAAGGCATCTTTTATCTCTTATTTTCTTTTTAGGTTCCACAGCTGGGCGAAGATTTAGAATAGGATATTATTCCACCGGTCACGATTTTGCGCTACTTCTTTCTAGTCTACACTAATATTATAAAGAGGAAAGATTTGTATTTTTGTTTGTGTGTTTGTTTGTAATGAAAAACTCAAAAACTACTGTGCCGATTTCAAACATTTTTTCACCATTCGATAGCTACATTCACACTGAGTAACACAGGCTATAATTATTGCTAGAAAAGATAAGTCCACCCGTGCGAAGCCGAGACGGGCCACTAGTTGGTCGTCAGGTATTTTGTTTGCTGTATATTTTGGATGTTAAAAAAATGTAATTGCTAAACGATTCACACCCTTCATATTGTGTTGGTGGAATCTCAATACCTTTTAACCTAACCTATATGTAACGTGGTCATTAACACGCAACGTGTTTATTTAATATTTAAATAAACATTTTTTTTTTAAAAAGAAATAACCGACTACAAGGCCAGTCTTTAAATCGGAAACTCAAAACAAATAATAAATAACCTGTTTTAAATCTTAAACAAATCCGTAAATTTGTAATATTATTTTTCATTTCGAAAGTTGGTGTCTAACAATATTTACATTCGAGAAACTAAACGACTAGTAAATTCATCTCTGAAAAAATAAAAAAATAACTACCAAGTAACTTTGATTCAGTATTTTCATTTGCACGGAATTACTTTAACTCAGACTTTTTTCCAACAAAAATCGCATCACGCTAGAGATGTTCCTACAAATTTTAAATGAAGCTTGTTTATGAACTTACAACTTTTTCAATCCTAATGCACAAACTTATTTCAAGCAAAATTAAAGTGTTTACGCTAGAACATTAACCGGATCCGTTGAAAGTTTATCTTAATTAATCTTTTAAGCTATTTAGTCAAAGAGAAGTAAATTCCGTTGGCCGCTTTATTGAATTCTAAGTCCGGAAAGTTGGTTTAAATAAGAAAGCATCGATACCCGACGTCTGAGCTCCGTGGTAGTCTTTAAACGATTTCCTAACTTAATATAAAGTTACAAGATTGTCTAGTAGGAACTTTCACTCGATTTCAGATTTTTTACAAATAGGAAAGTAAACTTGGTTGCGACTAGAATAGTGATTGATGTCATTAGTACTCGTATTTCCACGACTTTTGGACTTAACTTGCCCAAAAGTCGTGTTTTAAACTTCAGGACGACAACCAACAAAAACGGCTCTAGTTTTTTAAATCGTTTATATTATTTACTAAGATGTGACTGCATTTAATCATTTATTTCGTTAATTAATCACCATAAGCACAAAATAAAATCTTTAAAGTCACAGTAGGACTAATTTTAATTTTATTTACTTTTTCCAGAGCTAGATTTCTAATTTAGATGCAAATGTACCTAGGTTTCGACGCATACTGTACTCGGTTTTATTCGCACACGTTACAGCATAAATTGCCGCTGAAATTTTTATTTTCGAATGAAAATCAACCATTATTCATTCAAGTGTACGTACGGCGAATTAGTCGCGTAAATTACCATTGTAAATAGTCGTCGGAGGTAATAGCGAATATTGAATTATAGATGAAGTATTGGAAGTGGGAGATGAATCCAGTTTTTTTCCAGTGTTGAAAACCCTGAGGGAAATTCCCGGCAGCGTTGCGGCGAAGCCTTCAATTTATGCAAGGCATTGGCGTCTATCCGGATGACAATCTTGACATACGGGAGTCGGCTGAACAATGCAGTTTTGTTAGACCTACGTACACGGGCATTTTCATTTTCGAGGACCATTCATTCATATTTTTTTGTACCGATTGTTACAGCCACTTACACAGCAAGTTTTTGCTCCAAGAAAGGCCAGCCTGAAGCAATAACGAGTCTCAACCCAATTGAAATTTCAAACTCAGCTCTTGAGACCCTAAAGATTTCACAGAACATTATTACAACTGCAAAATCCTACCCGAGGCGTGAACTTTAAAATGTATCCCAAATCCACGACAACAACGACTAAAATTATTACACAATCAAATGAACAGAACTGAGAGTTTAAGTAAAACTGTATAGGGTGGCACAAATGGAAAATATGCCTCGTGTTTGCGTTATAAACTCGACCAATCACGTCGGCGCTAGCACAATGTGGGACTAAACGGCACGCCAACAAAAGAGCCGTAAAGAATGGGCCGCCGACACACTCACGCTAATAAAATAGTTCGAAGCAACAGGTCGCTGCGGCCCGCTCGCTTGCCAATACAATAGTACCAACTATGAGTGTGTATCTGTGATTCCTCTACCTCTTGTAGTGTAAAGCACTAGTAGATAGATGCTGTATCATTTTCAATTTGTTGTGCCGATTTCTTCACCGAACACGGTTCTATACTCGAATTTATTTATGTAAGGAACGAAGATTTGTCAAGGTGTTTATTTATATTTAATCTTGAGCTCAAAGGAATAATAAGGATTCCAATTGACTCGTAAAGTGCTCATTTATGTTTGACGGGATTTTGAGTGACAGTAAGAGGAAAAAAATCGGTGAAAGGAGTATGGAAATCTCTTGAATATTCTAGCTACTCTGCTCGTTTAATTCGAGCACATATTATGTGAGATTATTTTTTTAAACGTTCAAAATAAAGGTGTTTTTTTCGCTTACTTTTCATCAACTTTATTATTCTACCCGTTAATGTTTTTTTTAGCGTGGTAAAATCATCAAATGACCCAGGGCCGAGCGGGAGGGTCCTTCAATAGCCCTTTACTTTCCGGGGTCACGGTAATTCGTAAGTCCCGCGACCCCGGCAGGCTTTGGTCCTCTACAGTACTTTGACACTCTTTGAGGCACGCGTGGAACACAAAGCGCCGTCGACCCGGGTATGTTCCATGGTCGGACAGCGAGTTGCCCATTAAATCAGTTGATGGTTAATAACAATTCAACAAATAAATGACACTATTAATAGCCCATCACTATCCTCTCGCGCTCCCTACTCGCCGCGCTATCGAGGGCCCTTCACATGCAAGGCATTGTTTTATCGGACGCACTCAACTAGCCTTTAAGATAGGTTATATTTTGATTAGAAGCACTTGTGTGCCAGTGGAGTGATTTGTGGACGAAATATTTTTTTGATAAGAAAAGATTATTGGGAACAAAATAAAATATATGGTGGACAGTTTCCACATCAAGAAATCTTCAAGGATTCGGGGTAACATTTTAAGTGGGTTTGAATAGGTTATTTTGAACTGTCTTAACCACAATCAAAATACAAGTAAAACCAACATTACCACAGCTCGGAACTTGCTAATGCAAGAAATATCCAAGGGGCTCGTACACACGTACAAACTACAGAACATACAAAACAATCTCGTTAACCTGTGCCTGTACATTAACTAAGGCTATTTACAGACAGCAAGAACGACGGTCGCGCTGAGCCCTTAATACCCGGGTCGCGTGTACCTTGCGGTCCCGCAACAGGATTTACAAGTTTTCTTCTATTGGTCCAAATGCTTATTTCTGTTAAGGTCCGCTACGACTTACATAAGTTTCGTCCACCGTGTTTTCACAAAGTTAGCTTTCACCAACCCTTTGATATTTTGTCGATTTGTGGTTTTCCTTCTTGTGCCAACTACCACAAGGAAATTCGCTTGTTGAATAAACTTATCCTTACAATCCATTGTTACCCCGAACCCCTTTCGAACTATCTGATAACTTATGTATGGGATCAATAAAAACATTTTAACGTGTTTTTTTAGGTCGATGGGTCATCGTATTGTCGAGCTTGAGGGCATGATAAAGCATTTCCATATAGAGAAAGAGAGATCCTTCTTCTCGAGTTGATTTAATACAACAAAGTTTAATAGAAGATGAAAAGACATGCTTTAATTTGTGCTGACAAAAGCGGACGTTGTTTAAGTTCAGCCGCAGTCAACAAAGAACAATCTATTTAAGAGAACAGCGAGTACATTGGGTGGGAACGCGGCACTAAGTGAGGAGTGACAAAACTTGAGCCGGCGACTAATTAGCAATACAAACATGAATCAGAGGCTATTACTTGTAATTGAATTGTCGCCGGCGGCAAAGTTGTCGCCGCGGCGAATTTAAATATCGCGCTTTACGAGGTTCTTGTACTTTGCCCGCGGGATTATTATTACCGAAGTTTAACTTATAATTGTAACTAGCACAGTTCATTTTGCTGTTTTTTTTTATTTGAAAAAGAACTTGTGGTTTTCAAGATTATATTGTGTTTTCTTACTTAATGGTCACGGGACTTACGAATTACCGTGACCCCGGAACGTAAAGAGCTATTGAAGGACACCGTGGATTTTAGACAGTACGAGTCTGACAGTCCCTCCCACTCTGCCCTGGGTGAGAGGACTCATTTGATGATTGTACCACGATAAAAAAAAATCAAGGGTGGTAAAGTTTTTATTTTTTATGAAATTTTACATTTTGTAACCGACTTCAAATAGGAGAAAGTTCTCAATTCGGTCGGAATTTTTTTCTTCAACAAACTAGACTTTTTATATCGAGGCTCTCTTTTCCATTAGTTATATAAAAGTAACAAAAAATTTTAAGACTAAACTCAATGAAAAATAATTTAAGATTAAATGTTTCCTTCCAAATATGGTAACGGTCCAGCCAAAAACAATTCGGAAATCTTACAATAACAATGACGATTTTCATATTTAAATAATATCCTTAATGTAAGTGTGCGGTAACCAAGTTTATAAAACGCGTATTTCGGAAACGCAAACATGTCATTCAACGCGAACATTGAATTACAATACGGTCATTGTTTTCGGATCGGCTAATAAATATTCATTGCAAACAAATGACGCTAAATTACCGCAGCAACTTTGCCCGATTGCCCGCCCTTTAGCCCGCGGACAATTTTTCACAGAAATATTATAAAACACTTCTCTCTTTGCTCCGAAGAAATTATCTCCCCTATTGAGTAAAATTTTTCACGGCAAGTTTGACTTCAATCCATTACGTTTTTCCCAGTTTTATCTTGAAGCCGTCACGACAAACTTGGATTGTGTTAATTGGGAGGCTGGCTACTTTTTGTTAGAACATTTTGTGTACTGCAGAATTGTTTTTTAAATGGAAAATTTAGGCGCTGTATAGTTTGCGGTTGTTGCTTTTGTGTTATTTTTCCAGTCTATTTTTGTTCAGCATTTTTTGTGTGAATTAAAAAATAACTTTCAGAGCAATCTACATAATTTTAGTAACACAAAATGCTTTGTTATCTTTTGCTAAAATTCTCTGTACGCTGACCTAAATGTTTGAAATTGCCGTGATCAAATCACAATACACTTCGAAACTTTGTTATAGGCCACTTAATAAGTTTAAACATGGGAACACTAATTACGTTACCGGTGGTGGCCTATCTTGCGCGTGCTAATTACTTCACATACGTCATGCGGCGGTACGTTTCATGACGTCACATATCTGTACAATCTCGTCCTTAATATTCTCGTAAGGGATATAAATTAGAAGTTGAGTTTCATTCCCCTGAACCAACATTTGAACTTTGCTTAAGGGCCACAAACTCGTACTGGTGTGCATTTTTAAACAGGTTAAACAACAAAGTGAACTACGGTTCGCTTTGTTTAACCATGATTGATTATGGTTCATGAATTATTTAGCGTTTTTGAGATTGCTACGATTTTAATCAAAGGATTCATCAAACTTTTGCTGTACTTTTAGGAGGAAACCGATATCACTGATGATAATTTTGGTAGGAAATTCCAAATAGTTTTTTTAAACTTTAGAACTGCAATGGGGCAAAAAGGTTTAGTAATTCTAACCCTGAAAAACGTTTAGGAAAACGTTTAGGCGAAATCTGTAAGCAGGCTCACATCAAAACCCCAATTTGAAATAACTTCCAGTCATTACCATACAAATCACAAAATCGAAGATGTCTCTAGAGAAAAACAACTTATCTGACAATGAAGGCAAGAACTTCGTTTTCCTGAAAGTAGCCTTCAGTCTTAATTTCACTTCTTCATTTAACCACAAAACAGGTGGATTTAGAAGGTCGTTTCTACTTAGCTGAGTGTAGGTGTAACTTGCAATGTAACACTTACCGTACTTGTAACATGCTCGCTACGTGCAATCCGTATTAAGGAAAATGTAACATTCCGTATCCTACGTGATGCGAGCGAATACAATAAAACATCCGTTTAGCACTCTTTTCTCAGTTATTTTACGTCTACTTCTGTACCCTAGTCAAAAGCATTGTAATCTTTATTTGTGTAATGATCAGGTCGCTGTTAGGTTGCTACAACTGAATAAGTCTTTAAAAACTATTCAATCTTTAAACTCCTTGATGCCTAAGAATGTGCCAAGGCGTATGGACGCTATACGCCTGTTTAAACCTATTTAAATGGGAGGATTCGCCTGTAATCTTACAAGCAATCTTACAATTACGAGTAATATTAAATCAGTGAATTGGATCTGGAATTGTAACATTATATGCAAAAGCGCCGGGTGGGAACGCCTTTATAGATCTGACCTTCTGACCTTACCTGACTATTTCGTGATTCAACATTAGCGAAATGACCTTGTTATTATAATACCATGCCCAGACAACATTACACAAGCAATTATTATCTGGCCCTTTGTTTGCAAAATTTCACGCAAAATTAACATAATCGTGGCGGTTGAATTTTAGGTTTTTATTTTGGGGTAAGCTTCTAACTCATTTTTGTCAAGTAATTTGAACAAGTGATGATATTTCACAGGATTAAACGATATGTCATCATGCTGTGAACTAAATTATTGCTTTTGTCAAACAGACTGGCGAAAGCGAAGCGTTTCCGAAGCGATACCGAACCGAAGCGAGACGTCAGTCCGATAGCTCTGTCACGCTATCGGATCGCTTTCGCTGTTCTATGTGACTGGATTCAAACAATTCCATACGTTACAAATAAAAACGTCAAGCTTCGCATTCGCTTCGCTTGTCTGTTTGACAAAGGCTTTACTGAGGCCTTAGCAAAAGTCTTCCGTAGTTTACAGTACAGAGACCTTAGCAGATTTCCGTGATTTACTTACAGCGAACTTGAATTATTTACTGTGGATATTGTACGGAAAATTAATAAGTGCCTCTAGTATATGAATGTGGAACTAATTTTATCCATCAAATTAACGCCAAAGTTCCCGTTTACTTTTAAAACAGAAAAACATGAAAAGTTGTGTAATCTAGGCTACTTTTAGATTTTTGTACATACTACAAACAGTGATAATAGTAGATAAACTAAATACATACTGTCTTACTACAAATAGTTAAACATTTGTTAAACACTTGTCTAAAAAAGTGTAACTGCGAAACGACTCTTATGCCGTTTTACAGGTGACTTTTTTTAGACGAGTGTCTGACTGATGTTTAATTTTTTTGTAGTTAGGACGGATGCTATATATCTTCAGCAAAACCGAAGATCAGGCTACAGACCAACCCACATGTAAAAACCAGTCAGCACTTTTTCACAGATATAATCGTACCGATGTACCAGGCTCGCAGTGTCAAGAGGCAGTTTGTATGGGTTCTCAATTCCTTGACTCGTCTAAGAAGGGATTAGGCTGCTTCGCACGCACTCAGATTCCTCTGGTATAGACATCTTCGAGTGAAATTTAAGGATTAAATCCTCTTTTGGCGCGTTAGGTTTGATTTACCGATATATTTAAATGAAGTCTTAATGGATTTAGTGTATAAACTGGAACTTCATTACATTTGCAATCTAAAGCTTTTGATCTATTTTATTTTATGTCAATACCTATCTTATGAAGTAGAATACAAAACAAATTTAAATAAAAAATATCCAGTCTTCATCCCGCATTTATCCCTCCGAAACGCCTCTAACGACATTTATGTTTCTTTCTGTATTTACCTATTATATGTGAGATTAGCTCGTCAAATATTTTTCACCATGCTACCCCTTAAACCTTAAAAAAAATGTATTACGCCCAGCATAGTGCGCACAAGTCACTCATCAAGTTAGTTTAATCATTCAAACCATCAGAAGATTTTTCTTTAAAACATATCACAGTCAAAAACCTTTAAAAAATAAACCAACTGTCTTTAAACATTCATTTTCACGTAAATTGGTTGTGTCAAAAACTTTTTCTATCACAGAAATCGCTGATAGATACTCAAGAATGAGGACAAAAAACGATTTTTTGCCGCCATCCACTAAAACTATAAAGGTCCCATTTCCTAAATCATGAAGGAAACTTTGACCGATTGCCGTAAACTGATATAATATTTATCCTCAGATTGCTTTTTCCTCAAAAAATAAAAGAATGGCAACACATTGTTTGTCGCGGACAAACATTATTCTGGAATCGGATCGGTTTCAATAAGGTATTTTTGTAACGAAATTCTTTCTTAGGTTGGTAACACTTTTAAATTACTCAACGTTACTTATACTCGTAAAAGGTAAATTGTATTTAATCATGATTACTTACAAGCTTTAATAGAAAAGTTTTCTTTTCGCAGTACTACTTTACAGTTTATCTAACTAACATGGAGACGTTATTTATAAATATCAAAGCAAATGAATAAATTAATTAACTCAAAGCTCAGAACTAAGTTCATTCAATCCAAGCTAGCTCACAAACTAATGTACAGGATTCCTTGAAGTAGCTATTTCATACGTCTTAACTTCAATGCGAACCAAAGTTAGTAAGGCATGTTTTCTACAAACATAATGTGGTGTGGGGATGGCATGAGGCTGTCTGGTCCTTCGACTAAGACTTTATCTGATCTAGCCCCTGGATTAATTAACTTAAATGCAACAAGTCCGAGTTTGCGCTGCTCTCGAGATAGTCTGTCGCATGTTTTATTATGGAAGCTACTGAATTAAGTAAGTAGAGTCACCGAGGATTATATTACGTTTTGTTAGAGTACTGTCGCGTCTCGACAGGAGATTTGTATGCAAACTTGGCTAATAATTGCTTTTTGATGTCATTAAATGAAGATTGTTTTGAGTGCAATGGAATGTACTTATGGATCTCGAAGTTGATTGGGACTGTTGACTGCTGACAAACGTTGACGAGCTTTGCTTTTACTTTATTAAATTAAATTAAGAAATAACATAACATCTCGTCTGTAATTTTTTGGGTGCTACGATCATTAAATGAGTGGTCCCTTGGTTGAGCAGAATGGACTGTCATACTCTTACTGACTAAATATGCACCCTGTTTCTTCAGTTTGCCCTTTGCTTTCCAGGACTACGGTCACCTTTATAGATAGTCCAGCCCTTTGTCTTAAATCTATGAAGAGCATTCAGCAGCGGTATTCTTTCAGTACACCCAACACCAGTCGTGTTTAAGTTCATATGTACTGGGGGATGAACCTAATACAGTCACCCGCGAACAAATCCTCCAAAATTATTCTAAGAAAAAACACTGAATAAAGAAATTTAAGAATGAAACCAAATATTTACAACAAAATACTAAAAAAAAATATTAAAAAAAAGAAAAAACAGCATAAGGCAGAGACACTTAATAAAGAAACGTGTTAAAAATATTTTTCCCTTAAAGTATAACATTTTTAAGTTATAAAATGTATGTTAGTTCTGCAGATTCGTAGTCTGTGGAATAATTGACTTAAAACGTAACAAGTTGCCGTTTGCTTTGCTGTAGAACAGTGCCGTCGTGTGTTTTAATACGGAATTAAATAATCCAGACTGGAATATAAGTCTAGATGCTGCCGTATTTTTTGTAATTAAATATCAAATGATAAGTGAAGATTCAGTTTTTTGTAGTAAAAACCAAGAACCCCAAATTGTTTTGGTTAGATAGTGTGACTTGGTCTTCAAGAGAAATTAATGTCAAGATGACGTGGACGCGCACTGCAATGGCTAGTTCTGTCCTAGCCTTTAATAATGCGGGCATGCGGGCGGCGAGTAATGGGCGACCCGCTGTCCGACCATGGACCATGCCCGGGTCGACGGCGCGTTGTGTTCCACGCGCGCCTCAAGGAGTGTCAGCATAGTAACGGGGCCCCCTGTAGAGGGGCAAAGCCTGCCGGGGTCGTGGAACTCACGAATTACCGTGACCCCGGTACGTAAAGGGCTATTGAAGGACACCGTGGATTTTAGTCACTACGAGTCCGACAGTCCCTCCCGCTCTGCCCTGAGTGGCAGGACTCATTTGATGATTTTATAACGATAAAAAAAGCCTTTAATAATAAGATATGACCTTTTGCCCAGCAGTGGGATATGGTCCAAAAAAAAGTGACAAGGATCTTTACCAACAGAAGTGACAACCAACGAAAAATATGAAGCCGAGATAGACTATAATGTTATATATTTCAGTATATCACATAAACTATATGACTACCAGTAGGCAGTAGGTAATTATTCGAACAATAAAGATAATAATATACAAAGAGCAACAATTTATTGAGAAGGAGAAATCGGCGGCACCCGTTGTATCGGATCCGTCGTCGGTCCCTCAGACGTCCGTTATTGGGAACTCTGGGCTTACGCGACCAATTTATACGGCACATTCAAATTTATGCCGTATAGTATTGTAATAAGGGCGGAGTATACTGCGGAGATAAAGTTGTTAAGTTATACGGAAGCGGCCTAATGACGACATGGACTACAATAGCACGTGTGGCCCCTTGTTATTGGTATCTGACCTGACCGCTACGAGCGATTTGTCTAAATGAGATCCGGACCTCTTCTCCGATGCTTTGTTATTTTTTTCGTACGTTGCCCCTTGCTTGTGACATATTCGTAGGAACTGCTCGTTTTTCCTGATTTTATAGATTTTGTCAGTTGATGACTGGACTACTTGTTATATATCTACAAATATCATCTCTCAAGGCTAGTTTCATCATCAATTTATTGAAGTTCTAGAACAAATAGTTCACTCGTAATCGTAAGTTCTCTTGAATTACACCTATGTAAGCATTACTCTCGTTTGTTTCCCTTAATGGCCGGAAAGTGTTACTTAAGCGAAATACCAAAACTTCCTTCAAATAATTCACATGATTTATTATCAAAAGTAAATGATGATGTTGCTCCAAAATTATTTACCTAACATTAAACTATAATGAAATAACGCTGTTAAATAGAGAAGTTTAAGGAACGAATGCCTTTGGGCCTAGATTTTGTGGTGGGATGTATCATGGGAATTTGAACTCACAGTTGTAAAGGTTAGGGTTTATAATAGCTGTAGTGTGAACAGTTATAGGTACGTGGGACCACCGCAACTACCGTAATCCCGTATACCGACGATTAATCTTCGTTCCGGCTCTCACGAGGTGGTTTGTTGTGGGTAAATTTGTGGGGATGGCTACGATTTGCTGGCCATGGGCCTCGCGGGCCGAGTTCGTCATATATTAATCCTTTGTTGGTTTAATCGCCTCTTTTATCGATGCTAGATTAGGAGCACGACGCGACGTAAAGCCAAATTGATAACTAATGGACGCTAAACCGACAATTATAACTGAAATCGTGAAACAACGATTGTGTCATAATCTAACTTCGTTATTTATGGATCATTTGAGTTATTTTTGGATGAGTTCAGTTGTATACAACTATCGTTCGTGAACAGTTATACGAACTCAATAATAAATGTTGTAAAGCTCACAACATCAGAAAGCAGCAATATAAAAACAAAAATCAGTAATAGAATACGAAAATACGATAATTACACGTGTATGTGACTTGAATATTTGAACACAGTTTTCTGAACGTAAACATACACATTAGGTGCGCATTGTTTTTTAGTAATTTGTGGTGTATCGTAAGCAAAGCGCGGAGGGCGGCTGGTGTCACGTGACGCCCCGCCCGCCTAATGTTTCACTCGCGTTACTGTGACA
This sequence comes from Agrotis puta, assembly GCA_943136025.2. Taxonomy (NCBI): domain Eukaryota; kingdom Metazoa; phylum Arthropoda; class Insecta; order Lepidoptera; family Noctuidae; genus Agrotis; species Agrotis puta. The sequence goes on from OW964168.2 coordinate 8,111,940, forward strand.
ACTTCTACCTTTTACCAAATTGTATTTTCGTGTTCGGCCGAGTTTTCCTTATAAATACTGTCATTAAGACAGCGACACGGTGACAGGTGCTAATGTTTGGGAAAGTATCGAACCCATTTGTAAATAATGTAAACAATATATGTTATGACTTATGACATTTACTGACACCTCGTGAGATTGAAATCGATTTTTATTTTACCGCGAAACAATATTCCTTTCGTGGTGAATTCAGGAACAATGATGTAACAGAAAAACTTGTAATCCTATTTAATAGTTGTAACAATATACACGGATGTTAATCCCCATAAGCAGATTGATAAATTCTCAAGTAAATTATATAGCTCGATCCCATATGCCGGGGGTATTAAACGGATAAAGTATAAGCCCACGAATGATGTTAGATACGACTATAACGACAAGAACTTCCACGAATAAATTAGTAAGAGGGGAATTGTGGAGCGGGCAAAATGCTTGTTATCTCCATTCGCGATTTTACAGCTCCAAGGGAACAAAATCTTTGGAGTAATTATTCGAATTTGGAGTTTGAGAGACGCTGAATAAAAAAACGCTACGGCATTTTTTTACACAAAATATTCGAGGAGAATTTATGTACCAACATGTAAGCACGATAGCGACGGAATGTCAGTGTTAAAATGTCGAGACAAAAATATAACTCAGTGTTAATTTTTATCAGCGTCGGCGGCGCTGAAAGGTGTCATTGAGGTTGTCCGATATCGCATCCGTAAAATATACATAGCTCATGGCGGTAACTTTAAAATGGGCCCTAAAAGACGAGAGGAAGGTAGCACCCGGGGCGTCATTATGAAGCCCCACGTCATTTGTTTATTAAACATCCTGCGAGGTGGAACAAAATAATGGCACGGTAGACTTTGTCACGGCCGCTTTACCCTGAAATTAAATCGTAATGATGATGCGAACCTCACTCGCCGTCGTTTTCGGCAACCCCCCCCCCACTCCCAACCCACAGTTATTAAGTCCCGTGTCGTCTTGAGGTCAAAATGAATAGGTTTTTTTAAAAGCCCACCCGGTATGACAACTGTCATAGTTATGAAAGGAATTGCGTTGAGTGGTCTACCGTGGTTACATAGAAAATGAAAAAATGCGACGGTTTTTCATACTTTGTAGGCGACACCATTTTGTAACGAAGTGGATATGTATGTACTGCCTTTATTTACTAATAGAACTTTGACATTTATGTAAGGGAATCTCAGGAGATGTTGCCAGACGTAGGTAATAGAAATAAACGGGAGAAGTATTATTTTAGTTTTTTCGTATTCTTGTTTTCATAGACCTTTTTGTTCCGTCCATATTAGCTTTCGTGGGTATACGAGAATATGAAAGAGACTAATTGAAAACTCCACAAGTAACAACAGGGAACCCATACTTAGCTAAAGAAGACTTTGCAATAGGAAATTGAAATTATCAGCAGACCGTTAAGATTTATTTCGGCTTCAACGAAAGAATTTTAATTAAAAACTTGTTAGAAATATTCGCAAAGAATATGTAATCTGTTGTAAGATGAATTATTTCATAATTGGTCGTTAATTGTGCCAAAATTAGAGAGTTTGGAAACTTTTTTTTATAACTTATCTAAGATAATTATAGACTCTCAGAAGAAATTACTTGAATTTTTCAGCTTTTTGTTTCGAGATTAAAATAGAGAGAGAGATAATACGATATATTTTTATGTCTTTGTCCAATTTTTTTTTCACATAAAACTTAATAGATCTACTTAAGATACCTTCTGTTTCAATAGACTCTATTTGCATGCCGAAAACACAGTGAATAAAAATTTTCATTCGCGGGACTACTTAAGCGGTAACATTCTAAAAGTACCGTCTGCTACACATAGGGAAGGACTTTTTGATGATATTAACAATAAAAAAATATTAGTAAAATATTATATCGTAACACGACGACTCTTTATGAACGTTTGCAAAAACTTGCCAATACGGGTGAGTTATGTTCCGTGTTTGTTTACTAATTAAGATTAGTAAAGAAAAACAAGAATTCGCTTGTCCAAGGAGATTGCGATATAGACCGGGACATAACATACCAGATCAACTCGGGATGGATGACATGGCGACAGGTCACCGGAACAACTTGCGACCGGAACATTTTGACCCACGGATGCCCTTCAAGTTAAAAAGGAAAATTTACAAATCCGTGATTGGACCTGTCGTATTGTATGAATCGGAATGCTGGGCTATGAAAAAGATGGATGGAAACGATTGTATGTAGCGGAGATGAGGATGTTGAGATGGATGTGTGGAGTGACAAGAATGGATAAAGTAAGGAATGAGTTTATAAGGGGAAGTTTGAAAGTGGCGCCTGTTACAGAAAAAAATTAAGAGAATCGTCTGCCTTGGTATGGACATGTGATGAGGAGGGATAAGTCTCATGTGACTAAGAGAGTGATGAGTATGAATGTTGATGGATGGAGAAGAAGAGGAAGGCCAAAGAAAAGATGCATGGATTGTCTAAGGAATTATATAAAAGAAAAAGAAGTGTGAAAATAGTGAATGATGCTGTGACGTGGGATAGGGGAGAATGGAAGAACCCCAAGTAAAATGGTATAAGGGCAGGAAGTTGATGATGATGACCTTACTATAAAAAGCATGATTTCGTACTTTCCCAAAACATGACTCCATTTTTCAAGGCGCTCGTCCTGAAAACAGCTCCAGGCGATCCTGGTCCGTATTCAATTAGCAGACGTGATTAAATTTTTACGCGACTTTAAAAATACTTCCCATATAACCTACCTCAGAAATTTTAGTACCTTCTATCAACCAACAATTTTATTAGCATAAAAAAGTTTAAATCTACCAACTTAAGGTTTAATGAAATTGTATTTTAATGGAGAAATTATGTCCAAAGTATTTAATTACTTTTTATTTTAGTTTGCTTTTGTTATTTAGTGGAACTAGGGGATTTTAAATTTATGACATTAGTAGGTAGTTCGGTAAGCAACTTTATAATAAATTAACCAGTGCGGGTCTTTATTAAGAGCGCAACTTACGTATACACATAAAAAAAGTTTGGTATCACGTTGAGAAATCGAAATCTTTATTTGTTATGGTAGATTATTATGTTTTCTTCTTCTTTTTAGACTCTGTATTTAAACATTTAAATAGCTTATCTATAAAATTAAAAAAATAATATCAGCTTGTGATCACAAACTTTTTATGATGTGACAAATACGCCCTTATTTTCGAAATGACTACAGATTTTAGTGAATCTTTATACGCATCACCAGGATTCATAAGTGTCAAAAGTTATCGTAGAATATTTCTTTGATTTAGCTATAACACTACATTTCGAAAATATTCTCTGATAACTAGGATAATAAAGTACAGATTCTATGTGTGGTAGCGGTTATCATATAGGGAAAATAATACTGATTTGGAATTACCGAATACCATTTATCTTGACTAGTTGAAGGGCATTTTGATATCAGAGAATGTTAAATACCTTTGTTATATTTTACTAGACATAAGCAAAAGTAAATTATTTAATTTTCAAGTAACATCAGCTCAAATCTAGTAATTATAACTTTTAGTTTTACACGTTGTAGCAAGAAAAATATAACTTAGTATTTCAGTTATATTTTTTTACTATGATTTTTGCGTTTTCTTTTGCATTTCTGCGTCCAAAATATACCTCAAAAATTTGCCTTACCGGTTTTTTTATTGCCTCTAATATTACTGAACCTCCAAGCGCAATTGAAGACCAACGTTCCACCCAAACAAAACACACGAACCTCAGCGAACAGAAAAATGGGATTACGTGCACTCGTCCACGCCAATTATACCCGCGATGCATGCAAAATGACTCGAATCAGAGTCTGTAGTGCCGACTTGTGTCAGCAACTTCAAGTACAAACATAAATCTACAACAAACCCCTCTAGGGAATAAGTGTGGAGTAATTTGCGAGCACACGAGCTTGCTTCGTCGCGAACATTAACTATTAAATTCGTTGCATATTAAACTAGAACCTTAGTGTAATCCAGACCCACCTGCAAGCTAGGTTCGTTCTCGCGAGGCTCTTCAATGCTTCTTAAGTAACTTATGAGTTTTAGAAGTTTACGAGAATCGATATTGAAATGTGGGGCCGTTTGTTGTGGTGGAGTTGTCTGCAATATGTTGGTGACTAAATAACTTAGTGATATCGGGCAAGATGTCTTGAAATAGTGACAGGAAGGCCTGGCAAAATGAGCGGCACTAATAAGCGGCGATTGACATAGAAAAAAATGTCGTTGCAAATCGTTGTCGGAACAAGCAATACTTTGAAACCGATAGTCACTTGTTTAGGCCTTCAGTGAAAAGATAGATTACAGACTTCGAAAAAATAAAATTCCAACGAATTTAATTCGAAAACAAGAAACAAATGAGACGAACCATCGACTTCAAGGGTGCAAATCTCAGGTGATTCGAAAGTTCTCAAAGGAAGGAGAAGTTATGTCGAAAAATGCCCTCTTTGTTTGAGACAGGGAACAGGCCCACTCTCTGGTTGAGAGTACGGAACCCCACTTGACACGCTTCATTTTTACCTTTTCTTTAAATTGAAACTGGAGCGAGGGTGCTCTTTCTATGCGCCGTGTATCAGCCTTCATTATGAATTAACAAGATTTTTCAGAACATTATTATATATTTTTAAACTCCCCCCCGTTTACCGGGCTACTTTGAAATTCCTTTGACCTGCCGAAGCATGTGTGATTAATGATTGAATTGTTGGAACTTACCAAATTGGCTTTCTGAATACATGCGACATGATCACTGACCGACAAAAAAAAACAATATTTATTCGTTGCCACTACCGAACCATTATAGTTAAGAAACTGGTCACAAAATTGTAGCTATTAAACAGGAAGCACGGAGCGACTAGTTCCGCGTGGTTCTTGTAATCAGAACCGTTGTAATAGCGGTGTTCGAGCATATATCATCTTATTTCCCATAAAATTTCCCATGTTGGTGGATATTCTACGCGCACGGAGAACAACTTTTCCCATCGGGTGCGCTGCACTGCGGCCGTGGCAATGCACTTTCGCTGACCCCTTGGTTCCTCCCACGGCGGCCATCTCTCTCACTCTCCCAACTTTCTCCGTGCGCTGTCTCGCTCGCAAGCGGTTGCGCCTGCGCTTCCCGGGTACCGAGGTAATAACATTCTACGACGCGGTACGCCGCCGTGTGGAACGGGTTCTGTCGATGACTTCCACGATTATTTGTATGAAAGACAATGGTCAGCGTGTATGCGTTAAAGAGCTTGCCTTCGGATGCAGTGATACAGGTAGATATTAAATTGTGGATGTGTTAGCAGCATTTACAGCGAGCATCGTTATTTTAGACAATTATAATTCTGAACACAGCTGTTCAATTTCCTGGAAAATAGTATTTAAAAACCACTCGTTTGTAATCTGAAATCTTCAAAAAAATGTGTATGGAAAGGAAGTTCCAAGTGACTACAACAAACTTGTAGTTAAATCTCAACAATATAACATATAAGCAAAGCAGTTTCGAAATATACGAGCAATTGAGCAGTCGTGGATTCAGTCGCCGTAAGTGGAATAACTTTCTTGGTTACGAGAGCGTCTCGACTGTCTTTGTTAACGCCCTATACAGTTACGCTTATCTAGTTGCATTCCAGGTGAATGATCTTCGCACACGATATTCTTAAAGTTTAATTCGCGAGACGACAAACCTCGCAGACGTCAGCCTGCATAATATTATACAGGTATTTACTGCGCACCTGCATCCGAAGCTACATTAAATTTTTCTAAATTTCATACTCCGTCCGTGGAACTGGTACAGTATCACAAACGTGACTCAAGTTACGGATTACGTGGGAGAGCACTGGAATGGTCTGAACAGCTTGCGAGGGGTATAATAAGTGTGCAATCGGACGTCACTGATATTTCGACTTTATCTATCAAAAATTTAGGACGACATTCGTTAGTATCACACTCGGGGGAACGTCGTTCTAGGCTTGCGAGCATATCGCCTAGTGTGCCTCCAAACGTTCCAACAGAGATGTGACAGTCGCTGTATTATGACACGTAGGGCCCAGGGTTTGGGTGCACATTCGATCGCATGAGCAGTGCTCGTACGAGGGAATGCGTCTGGCAACATTCCATCGCACAATGAGTAATTTAAAAATTCAAAAACTCGTCGAGGCTCGACGTGCGCGAGGTGAGGCGATCCAACGAGTGCCGCTCTGCAATTGAGACTGTTATCTGCCTGCATGCTGCTACACAACGTACATACGTACGAGGGAATAATCCGCGTCGCTGAATAACACGGTTACCTAAATATAAACTCAGCTATCGAAACGTATACGCTGCAATCGGATAGAAACGTACGTATCGAAATTGTAACTGCAAATAAAAGCCAGCGATTCGTTACATTATAAGTTCATCTCTTATTCCGCGAACATTCGAGTAGGAGGAGATCAGAGCAGCGCACCGGAAGGGTTTCTTGAATCTAATATCGGATGGAAGTAAAAAAGGAATGGAGAGTTGTACGTGAAACCCGATCTCATTGCTAATTGGTAAACATACGGCGAACAAATTGCGCGCGATCGTTCGAAGCTAGCTCTACTATTTTTAAATGAAATTCTTTCCACTCATATATTCCCAAGCACAATTACATGGTAGTCCAGTAACGTTGGTTTTTGGAATTCCCAAACAGGTTGTAGAATTTGATTGCGATTTAATTATTCAGCATTCAGTCGATGCATATCCTACATGTCGATTCACATGTGTCGACGTGTTGTCATATTTCAATCATTCATAGGTACCTACTCAGTAATTATATTTTATTTGCTTTAATTTTCACGGCATTTTATGCTGTGCGCGCTTAGCGTTGAGATAATTATTAACGAGGCTTGTTTATAAAGCTTTAATTAGAATTTCCGTAAAGAAAACTATAATTAAAAGTAATGAATATAGCATAATTTTCAAATTAATATATCAACATACGTTTCGTATTAAATAAAAGTAATAAGCGATGTTGAAACTTAAAAACTATAAATGATATAATTACAGTTATTAGTAATTATAAACTCGAGGTGTACGAACGAATCTTGAGACTTAACCAGCTCGAAAATGGTTCATCGTTTGCAAGATAAACCTGGACCTAATATTTTTTACAGCAGAGTTTAAAATAGCTTGATTGCGGTAGTTTAATTTCCCAGAGATGGATGTTTGAGTAGGAACTTGAATCTTAGTGGGTGGTTTTTAAGTTTCAATTTAGCGGAACGTTGAAGATGGGGTTTGGCTGCAGGGAATATTGGACACTGAATCAAAATGCGAGAGTTTTAAATTCATTGGAGTTACATTTGGACTTTTTCGCCGACTGGTGCAATGGGAACATGTTAGAGTGAGGTGGTAAAAACTCGGCCGTAATTAGTCTTTGGATCCGAACCGTGAACAGATGCGGGGGAGGGCTGAGTGCCCGCGGAGGGCGAGAGATGCGTCCGACTCTCACAGCTGAATTACATTTTTTCGATGGCTTCGGGCAATATTTTTGCTATCATTTAGAATTTGTTTGCAATGGTCAAACATTGAATCGTGTTTTACTTTGAAACAACTGACTAGTGAGATTTTTGATCTGTACGTTCTACGCTGCTTGTTTTATGAATGAAGTTGTAAAACATGGTACGGGGTTTATGTTATCTTATCTTCTAAGCTCCAACAACATCTACTTACTAAGTTTGCTCAAGGAAAGTTAATATAGACACGTCATTATACTCGCAGCTAAAGGTATGACTACATTATACCAAGCCCCAGCTGGGCGCACTGCAACGCGTTAATCCACACGAATCACTTCTACACAATTTTACGAACTCACAGTTATGTAGGTATAGTAATAAAAAGGCAACGATGCGCTGCAGGGCCCCCACACTCTAATGTACGCATACCTTTTCCGTCTCAGTCAATGAAAAAGCATAAAGTTTTAGTGTTATTAATCATTTTTACTGCCCCCTTTATAACTTTAATAACTTTCTGGGGTTAACTCTTCATATGTAATGCTGTATAATGTAAAAGTAAATAATAAAACATTTTTTTTCCCTATAAACATCAAACCTGATAAGATATTTATACAACACTATTCCGAATGATTGAATGATTTGAGGAAGTTCCATTTGTCATATACTCGTATGAATGAAACTACACTTGCAAATATTGAGGCTGTTCCAGGAAAATTAGAAATTGGATTTACAAAGTAAAAATGTGTATTTACGCAAGTGTAGCGTCCGCTGAAAAAAACGCGGCAACTTTTAGCGAAGTACGACTCTCGCTTTGATACTTCTACAAGTATGAAAAAGTCTTGTTGATTAGCTCTTGGAGTTTTTATTTCGACGTATCTTTTACTTTTTTCGTCTTATTACGATTTTGAACAACTTTCGTGGTCCTTCAAGTTTTCCGTATAAAATAATATTAGGGAAACAAATTTGCTAACAAATAGGCGATTCATTTGGACATTTCGCTTAAATAATTCTTTGAATTTAGGCGAAGTTTGATAAAAAAATTACTTGGCGTGAAAATTATGCATCGGAGAAAAGTTTAATTGTATACCTTCACCAGTCAAACATTTTACAACTACAACCCAAGCCACATAAAAGTTATCAAAACATTGCCAATAAAAGCGTGTTCACATGAAGTATTCAAACTATTTTTGAATGATAGAACGGCGTGATTGAGGAGAGCCAGTGTGAACACGATAACTTTTGAAATGGACTCACCGTATCGGACGCTGTGTAGCGCCCGCTGCTGCACTCAAGTAGTGAAGATTCACTCACCTGGAAACAAAAGAGAAATATTGTTACTACTAGTACTTCGTATGAACCGATTCCTGGTACGTTTCACGCGGGGAACAATTGCTCCGATTCCATGGAAACTGGTACTGTGGATTCAATCGCACGATGCCGAGATGAGTCGTGTTATGTTTTTTTTTTCGGTGAATTTTATACGGCACTTTTATGTTATTTTAGCGTGGAAATTTTTGTCGAGTGAGTATTTCGTGGAATATTCTTGTTCATCATGACGTATGTCATCTTTATTTAAAATATACCCAACATACGCGTATATTATGATGCGATTTTCATTGCAAAGATTTTGTGACGATATAAGCAGGGGTTTGCAGTTAAGCAAGAGATGTTTAAAATCACTTTAATATTTTCACAAAGAAACTATTTGGAGACTTTCCTGAAATATTTCGTTAATTTACAATAGACAATTGCGAACTAAAAGATGTGCGTCCTTTGTGCCGCTCCCTGTGTCTTCAGATTCACTGAACTGATTCTAATCGGATGTTTTTCCTGTCTTTTGCTTGTTTTTGCTACTCAAGGGCTTGTCTGTAAGCGTCCGGGATTTTATTAGCAATGAACATTCAATTATACGATTGTATTTATTTATATAAGTAAACCTTAATTTGTGTTTGGAATTTCGGGGATTTTCTTTGTTTTTCTTTTTTTTTTGTTTTGCATGCATTCTTCGGAAAAACAAAAAAAGTATCCCAAATCCTTATCCAGGTCAGATGCGTGCTTAAATGACATACACAGATCAAAAAGGTTTGCGATCACATTTAAAAATCGTTTTTTTTTTCTTATAGTACCTTATATATTGATTTCTTTTCTTCTTCTGTTTCTATTCTTTATTTAAATATTTAAAATATAAAACAATAAAACAGTTCAATTGTTTATTCAGAAAATTTAAAAATATAGGTATATCAACTTCTACTAGTGATCATATTTTTTTCTGTTATGTGTACATGACAAATAATCGCATTGATGTTTAAAAATACCTTAGTATTTTATAGTTGTAAGGCATATTAAATACAAGATACAGTTCTACTCATACCTAGCAATATTTAAAGCGACAGCTATGCACTCAGAAACGTAATCTGTCTGAACCTTAGCTGCCTCATTAGTCTAATGGTCGCGGATTGGAAAAGTGTTGCGCGGATTTTCTGACAAGAAATTTTCAGTAGCAGCCTGTGGTTAGAAATTGAACTGGCTATATAATTACGCTTGCTTTTATGATAATAGCAGTTTCATAATTACAATACCTGATTTACCTACATCATTTAAGAACAGTTTATGGTGTAAGGTCCGACCAAAGCTGTTTGGGAGAAATTGTTGAGATAACAATAGTGATAATTGGAGAGATAATAATTGACAGGCCTGTTGGTCTAGTAGTTAGTGACCCTGACTACTATGCCGGAGGTCGTGGGTTCGATTCCCACCCAGGACAAATGTTTGTGTGATGAGCACGATCATTTGTTCTGTCTGGTTGTAATTTATCTATAATATGTATGTATTTAGAAATATATAATTATGTTTATCAGTTGTCTAGTACCCATAACACAAGCTCTGCTTAGCTTGGGACTAGATGGCGTTGTGTGATAGTTGTGGAATATTTATTTATTTAATAATCACCCTTTAAAAGTGTACCTACCCGTTTACATGGGCACTGATAGATACTTTAACGAATGGACAAGTATTATTTATAGTCGAAAATTTTAACTCTAGACGCTTAGTCGAACGCTGTTTCGCAAAGATTTTATGAAAAACACATCAAGTAAAAATAATGTGCATGAAATTTCATACATTCGTCTCCATAGAGATCTACGCTTTGTAATGTGCGACTGTCTTGTGTCTGGGACTGTAGCATTTTTTCTAGCGTGGTGAAATCATCAAATGAGTCCTCTCACTCAGGGCAGAGCGGGATGGACTGTCAGACTCGTACTGACTAAAATCCACGGTGTCCTTCAATAGCCCTTTAAATTCCGGGGTCACGGTAATTAGTCCCGCGACCCCGGCAGGCTTTAGCCCTCTAGAGGGGGACCCCGTCATGGGACAGCAGCATAGCTTAATTTTTTCTGCCTCCATTCAAAATGTACCTGTAAAAGTTGCTGAAAATCGAACGGTCTTTATATTTTTGTCATTAACATTCAGTAATCAAATCAATCATCGTCCAATTAATGTATCGTCTAAATAAACTTTTTCTAATAAAATCGACTCAACTACACACAAAATGAATAAATCTCGTATATTAACTGCATTATTTATAAAGCCGGTTACGGCATCGTCCTATTCCGATTCATAGGGGTGGTCCACAATCCCAGCTTAACTTCATTATGAGAGCGAATTGCTAAACGTTCCCATTGTTGACCACGGCCCGGGGTTTAAGGGTGGTTAGTCATGCAAATAGACGTCAACTAGAAACAAGCTCTTGGGGATTCGGCGAATGCGTTCCGATGTTTCGGTCTGCGTCGTCGAGACGTCCGAGAAATTGAATCAGTTGAGAAGTGTATTTTATTTAGAGCATCGTTGCTTTAAGATAAAGTGGTTTGGATGGACGATTTTGTGGTTGAATGCGGTTATGTAGATTCGCCTTTGGTTTCTGCTTGGATGGATTTTAGTCAATAAATATATCGGAAATCTCATGCTAGCTCGCTGTTGAGTTGAACTGGCTACTAAAATAAAAACTTCTAGTCCCATAACTATGTTATCATAATCAAGGTTCTATGGGGACAATGTGATGATAACTTTCTATAAAATGATTTCAATTCATCCACTAAAAATTATTCACACCTTTGCCCAAACTAATTTCGTACTAAACGTAACAGTTCTGTAACACATCCATTATGAAACGCGGCGTAAACAATTCAATACTATGATATTTCACAGATATTTATTAGCTATAAACAGAAGGTAAACAACAGCTCAACAGTAACATATTACCGATCGTTTCCCATTTGCCGTTCATTTTGGAAACATATTAGTTAGTCATTAAACTAACCCAAATCAGAACAGCTATTGTGCCTAAAACAGAAAGTCGATCAAACGAGGGACCAGTTTAAAGGCTAAAATGATTTTCCGCTAATAAACGTTTAGCGTACAAAGGACGGTAATGGAGAATGGATTATAATTCTCTGTTATTAATGCTGCTTCAATGTAGCCGAGCATAGAAACTCGATAGCACGCATTATAGTGATGCGACAATCGACCACCGCTGAAATTGTTTCGCCCGTATCGAACAGTCCCATTATTGACGTATTAAGCGCTACGCTAATATACTTTGATAGAACATGCCCGATGTCCCGAAACAAAGCACAATCAAATGGAATAATCTGACAAATATGTGCTAAGAAGAATGCAGTACCTAAATAAAGGGTTATGTTCTAAATCCTTTAATAAAGGGCGATGGAGAACAAAAGCAAAACCATGTTTTGAATTCTGCTGTTTTATAAAAAAAAAACAATAGGAGTAAAATAGGAAAATACGTCTGGATATGATGCTCGTATGAACATTCCTCGAATCCCTTTCATGCCTTCCCTATTAAGCTGAACATGTTTGATTGGACATATTGGTGCAGTTTTAATAAACTTTTGTGAAATGCGTTGATGATGTTTTGGTGCGTGGAATTTATAAAGGAAATTTAATCATGTTCATTGAAAGGCGTGAGATACGCCTGTACACAAAATATGTTTTATTATACCGATGATTGGTTGTGATTGAAAACACTGGCATCATTAAATAAAAAATACTATTAATTACGTCTGAATTAATCTCACAGTCGACTGAAGCACGTAGCAGGATGTTTAATATACTTTATTGACAACAAGTGTCGTAATCAGCCAATAAGTCAATCATGAGCCGACATCGAATTCTTCTGAGACATTTTTTTTGTGTAGCGTCAATCATGGAAAACCCCTAAGTATTTTTTTTTTAATTTTTAACGATCTTATTCAACTTTACCTAATGATGTTGACAAAAAAAGGGAGAAAACTTAGAGTTTGAAAGTAAAACATCCACAATCAAGAGTGGTTTACATTCCATTAAAAGTTTTACAAGTGCCTGCCTAACTAACGTATTTTACAAACAATTTCTATGAAAAAATATCTCCAAATGCCGTAAAAAACACTACTACAAATACTACTTTTTATAGTTGGGCATAAAAAACACAAATGAACATCGTACTACTTAAGCAACTCAACATACTAAAAGCAGCATAGTAAAAGTAAACGCTGTCTTCGTCAATCACAAAGATCTTAACAAAGTAGCTCGGAAACAGCAACGAAAATTTTACAAAGACTAAGTCAGTCTAAGAAAACCTTCAATTTTAGGAGTGCTCACGTTAACATTTGAACAAGTGAACATCAGCGATGCCCGGGGCTGATCACAAGTTAATGCAGCTGAACTTGTTGCACCGTCATGTCTTAAACTTAACCGTGTCTTAACTAATTACACGGACCGAACCATGTTTGCTTTGTGAATGTAAGATGAAGTTTCTGAATTTCGCTGTATGTATACGGTAGGTGTTCTGATATAATGCGGAAAAACCACAAGAACTACATTTTTTTGAAGAAGGTTTCTAATTAAAGCTTATGTGTATTGAAAAATATTCAAGGAAGCTGTTTAGAGTTTTGAAGAACTAAACTTTAGTGGCGCCCATATGGGACTCAAAAGTCCCGATTGGGCGCCAGTAGTTATCTGTTAGTCAAGTGTAATTTCATGTAGAAATAGAATAATGAAATATGGCTAGCAACATACAGCAATAAAACCATTTGTTGAGACGGCTTGCCTATCAGTTAAAACATAACATACCTTCTCAGATAACACAGTACACGAATTTAGTAAAAATTAAATTTCATTTTTACTAAATTCTTAAATTCCTGAGCTGAACACAATGTTTATTATTACGCAATTTAATTTAATCAAATAACTAACTTTGCCGTTCCCGAATATGACACTAAGTTTTCATTGCGAAATGCTAAAATAATTTAATTCGAACGTTAACAAATACGACGTGGAACAAAACAGCTGAATAGCGAGACCGTGAAATAGTCTCAGAGTCACCTTGTGTTCAGTTCATTACGAGTCTACGTCGACTTACGTCAAGCTATGTTCAAAACTTAATAAACTTTAAACAATACCCGGGAAGATGCGTTGTCAGAACTTCTAAAACTTGGAGTGAAACAGGCAACCCACGGAGCTACGCTCCTATTAAGATACACAATGTGTCTGATGTTTAATAACATACCTTCGCAATATGCGTAAGTGTACCTTATACCCGAGCAACTCATACAGAAACCGTAAGCCTAAGCTTTTGTCGCAAAATAATTTGACCGAGAAAGATACTTTATTTGAAGGTATGTCCCGAATAGTTTTCCAACAAAGAGAGGCTTTCGATTTCATTAAGTACAACAACAAAAAGATCAGATGGAAGTAATCACAGAACTGCTTCGGATTAGTTTTCACAATTTCAAAGGAAGCATTCCAAGATTAGACAAATGTTGGAGGTTCAGAGAGGTGAGCTTGCCTCCTCTCCTTTGATCACCGAATACTTCGTGACTCCTGTCCCCAATTTAAAAAACTTGGCTTTGTTCGTGCAAGTTGTTTGACCACTTCTTTCTTTGTTTCAATTGGAGTAGTCACCAGTTTGAAACGGTAAATTAGGAAACATTTTGATTGGCGGGTCACACGGTTCCGATAAACTTTTGGGTCTTGTTTCAGCGTAAACCTTTTAAAGAAATTAAACGTTTCAAGCTTCTTCCTTCTGGCTCAAACGGTTGTATTCATTTCATAATTTGTTTTAAAGGAATATAAGTACAAAATGTATTTAAGCCCCTTAATTTCTCTGTAAGACTACACTGCATTATTTTCTCCCCATATAATGTGAAACATTTTTTAAATTGGGCCATAAAGCGAAGCCTTACCGAGCCAGCCTGGGCAGGTAGCAGGAAATTTAATAAAGTAACGTCTATTTTATCATGAATTATTCTGGAAAATATGTTTTGTTTTTAAATTAATTCGCGATGTCTCAGGAATGTGGAATAGCAACACCCGAAGCTATGCCGTAGGTAATTTGAACACGGGCATTTACTTGTAAGGAAATGTATCCCGAAATAACTAAGTAAGAAACGTAAAATTACAACGCACTGGCCAGTTCGGAGTAAACCACACGTGTTCAACGCAGTGTGTAGGACGCGGCTAGTAAATAAACAAACAGGAAATATTACGTTTTCTAAAATAACGTCCTGCCGGCTCTTCTTTGATTTTTATTTTTAGAGGTATAATGGCTATAGTTTAATAGCTTACGCGATGTTAAATGCTTCTTTGATGGCCAGTATACATAATTGTAAAAAGAACATGCAATATTAACAAGATTAAAAACGAATACAACATGAATTCTCTATGAATGCAGTACGGCTGTGTACATGGATGTTTTATTGGTTTCTGAGCATTTATCTTTATTAATCTTTTGCATGGCGATGCAGTTCCATGGCTGTACCGTAATCTCATCTATTCACTGCACGTCGACTGTTTATTAACATATCGACCATAAAGCGGACAGGCGCGAATCTGTGTCGATTTTTTTCCGACTTTCCGGTGCAGACGGCTATTCAACGAAGCTTTTTTGCTATCGCTTCACTGCCAGCTTATTTTTGCTGAAAAAAAAGATCAATGATGTATTCACAGGGAAATAGGTGTACAGATTTACATGATTTTTGAGGTGCCTTTTTAATGGATTTCTATAGGTATGGAGTAATTAGCGTTATTACATTAAACTTGTGCGTTTTTAAAATACTTGGAAAAAAACTTAGTCTATGTGTCTATGTGAATGTGAATATGTCATTGTTGAATTATAATTAATTGAGTTACTATCACTCACTCAAATAATTTACAACAACCCCAACATTTAAATAACAACTACAGAATAAAGAACCCCAACATTTAAATAACAACTACAGAATAAATAATCACAAAAGAGTTAAAAATATGACAACGAATCGATAGGAATGAATAACATCGCCATACGATTTCAATGTTTGTGTTCACGTTTGTTTGTTTAGCATGCAGAGGAATGAGACGACGCCCGGCGGATCCCGAGCATCCGAGCCACGAAGCACGATACACGAGCTCTCTAGCCAAGCAAACACAACAAAATGAAAATAAATACAAATCTCACTTACAACGTTTTGCGACAGCGAAAAATGAATCTGTCTAAACGCAAAAGGGGACAAAAGATTAATTGAAAATCGATATAGGGACATACCTTTGCGCGAATCTATCAAAATACATTCACTTTCAAACGATAAGCTCGGACTGAATTATACTGTCAGTCATGATTAATGCTGAATTATGACATGCTTTATTGACTCTTCCGTTATAAAGCTGACGAAGCAAATAAAATAAAATCCCGTATCATTGAAAGAAAATACCTGCGCTCAAGTAATTAAATGAAAAGATGATGATTTATAGCCGCCATTAACTGAGCCGCTCTGTTAGAATATTGTAGATTTTTTCAACTGATTGCATGGTAATCAGTGTCGTTTTTAATATAGAATAAGTTTTATTTATCTAAGTGTAGAATGGAAAATTAGAGATGAAAATTGTATGATAAACCTCATGATACTGCTGTAATTGCCGCATGCTCTGCGAAGTACTTATAATAACTGCTCAGTAGTGCCCACTAGATAGTCATCTAATGTAATGGAATTGTTTATATGATTTGAAACTACTTTACCGTAGTATCTCGAGAAAAATTTACCTTTGAACTTAATATAGTATCAATTTCCAAATACCTAACTACCGAAATCCATACCTACAAACAAAGGGCGCGCGTCGTATCAATTAGCTCAATTTCACCCTTTTTTATACAAATTCAGAACCATTAACAGCACTGGTTTATTTGAAAACCATTAGCGGCCCGAATGGATACGGTTTGAATCATCGATAAAATGAATGGCTGTCTTTCACAAAAGCCTCGCGATACGGGCCTGATGTGAATTCGAATTATTAAATTAACTTTTTAAAAGAAAATAAAGGCGCATGCACGATTACTACGCCAGATATTACGCCATGAAAAATTAAAAAAGAAAAATTAAATTCGTGTCACTGATCCCAATGAATGGGAAGGATTTATTAACAGGGCCGGTTCTTTTTTAATTACGTCTAATCCGATACAAAACCGCGTAGAAGAACACAATCAACGTTGGGTGCGCAACACTAAATCAAAACAAACTTCAGGCTGGATCCCTTTTACAAACTTTCTAAATAACGGCGAACAATCTTTTTCATTAAAAATCGCCATGAGCCCGATTATTAGGGAAGTAAAACGCCTCCGGTGGGCCGGACCAAAGTTCGGGAGTATTCGCAAGATTTTCGCGAGGTCAAACTTGGGAATGTTAACAGATAATTACGGGTAAGTTTTAGCTAGCACGAGACATTTAACAGATGCTTTATTCGGGAGCGCGCGGCCGCGAGCGCACGATGAATGCTAATGAGACGACTACGCGGCGGAATCCGGCACCTACGCCGATCTCAATAAGCGTCGGATTGGCGTGCTCTTGTCTCGTTCCCGGCTTCCCGAGCCGCCCGTTAACACATTTGGACTCGTGTCTAAGGTTAATTAGATTAGTATCCAACAATGCTACGCAGATGTTATATAAAATCAGATTTAGGGTATATCACGCGGTTTATTTCGCAATGAAATTTCATGATGAACTTTCTTGCCTAAAATAATGTTTTCCATTTTCAGTTTATTGAGATTCGTAGCTATATAAACGAACTATTTATGGCTGTTATAAATATTGAAGAATTTAAAATGTGATGATATCTATTTAAACAGTATCTTGCTTCGCACAGCTGTAAGACACCAGCAATTTACATGAGTTGTGACAGTCATACATCCTTCCGTGCGTTACGGGCCAATTAATCTAACACGGAAACGGATATATGAGCAAGGCGCAAATGGTTTCATCATAGATATAATTTACTATCTACGTAGTAGACATAGTGCATGTTTGTGTGCACAAGAGAAAGGGGTTTGCGTCATTTTCTTGTCGATTTTCGGATAGTAAAGTTTTACAGGATATTATTGATTTTAAAATCAACATTCAATTACATTTCATGACTTTACGAACATTTACATACTATTATTTTTTTTGTTTATTTCACTAAAAAATCACGAAATATTCTCATCTAAGAACCATATCAACTAACTACAAAATATCAATCAAATCGACACATCAATAACCAAAGCAAAAATGACATCGTAGCACCAAATTTTTTTTAAAAATCCCATCCGAAATGATAGTCAAAACAAATCCTATAAATCCCGTGCTTCGCTCACTTACACTAGAATCTCTAAACAGCACGCAGTATCTGGCAACACCTTAAGGTAAGCGCAATCTGTGTAAAAGCTAATTAATGCCGAGCAGGAAACGGAAGGGCAACGGGTCGCGTCATTAGATGCATTATGCAACGCGAGACGCATGCGCCGAGCATTACAATGTTATTTGAGACTTGTGATGTCATATGCGAAATACTGCGAAATGTGTCGGCGACTTTGTAGCTCTTGAGAAATGAATTTAAATGCGGGTGTAAATATTTATGTACATAACTGTTTTTTTATGTAGGAAAACGTTTTATTTGATCAATTTTTCACATCTCTTTTCATTTTAGGTAAAACAAGATATAGGTTTTATTTATTGAATTTTGACGAAACACAAAACTATATCTTATCGGACATTGCCACTAAGAACAATGAGAAGTAATAAGTTTTTAAACAGGAAAAGGTTCGCTACAATATGTACGAAATATGTATCCATGATCAAAGTAAAATATAATAAACAAGGTAAATACATATCCCATTTTAAGTCAAAATTATTATGAATGACAGTTTGTTACAAACATTACCAAAATAACTCATTTATCAATGTAAGCATCACATATAAAAATGCTTTTATAAAAGAAAACAGACTATCTAGGAAAACATGTTCTATTTCCAAGCAACTTTTCTTACTAATCTAATTTTACTACAAGCGACAAAAAAGATTGACAACCTCGACTTTTCTCAGGATTTCTTAACATTTTACCTAAAAATACTTATACGTAACCATTTCTCACAACTGATACGAACAACCAAGTACTTATAGAACATACGTGTAGTAATTTAGCAGTATTTAAATAGTCGCTTTCAAACATAAATTTCTCAGCAGATGCTAGTGCAGTGATTTACTATGATAGCTATCGGCGAGTGAAAGAAACCAGGCGGTCTGAGCGAGCGTGCGTTTGAACGAGCCCGCATTTTATATTGTACTATAACAAGCGGTAAGAACATTTTAGTGTTAAAATTAAATTTCGTTTACATGTCTTTTGGTCTATTTGGGATCTGATGAATCTTGTTGTTTTTCTGTAAAAGAGCGAATGGAGGCGCTAGCTCCAGCGACTGGCGTAAACGTAAAGTATGCTGATTTTTTAAATCGAAAATACTTAATTTTGTTTGACATGTTGGTCAATTATTTAGATAGGTATTTGGTTAAATTGTAGAACTCAGCTTTATTATCGATAATTAAATAATTTTCTGCTAAACAAAAAATCAGCTAAAGCAATAAAAAAAAGAACATTAAAATATTGCAAATTAAACATTAAATTATACAAATAATATTATAAACATTAGAAAATATTAAACAAATAAATGAGACAGAACTTCGGAATTTTTTAATTCTTACAGAAATCAATCCCTAAATCGGATATTAATAAAAAAAATCCAGCCATCACAAGCAAAAAAAAAAAAACATATTCGTATCCTCTCCACATAAGTCGCACAGCTCAACGGAAATGTGCTACCTAATGGTACATCACTACACTCATTAAACCCTACATTATTGCTGAATGGTATTCCGAGTCGCACATGGCATTCGATGCTCTTCGGGACTAAGGCTGCGGTTCCACTGAGGCGGAGCAGAGCAGAGCTGAGACGAGCTGTACCGCGATTCACCAATCACATGACACTTTGAAGTGGTGTGGAGAAGAGATGGTGATTTCAAGCCATGTGCAGGATTCGACCAAATTATCGAAGAAGATGTGACGCTATGGGGATTGCGTCCGCTGGTCTCCGCCTTGATGGTAACTGGGCACAAGGCCATCACAAATCACACTCTTTGAAATACACATAATGTGTCTTCTCCTCTGTGATTGGTCGAATTTTGCACGTGTCATCTTCGCTCTGCTTGTTTCTACGTTGTCGCATACTGGGTGGAGAGCTTTCGAACCCACGACCTACAACTCGTAAGTGAGGCTCGATATCACTAAGCGACCACTCTTCTTTCTTTGGGTATGACTCTTGTAAGCCCATAAAAAAGATAAAGGCACATAACATGCAAGTACCAATCCGCCAAAACACATTGCCCTACAAATTATGTTATACACTTCATTGTACCTAAATCAACATTGTAACACAACTGTTATAAACATTACTAATAATATTGAAAAAATTGGACAAGTCTTTTTTTTAAATCTATGATTAATTTAAATCAAAGATAAAATTCTTCCAAATTCGGAAGTCATAACGCTTGTAAAATTGTGCCGACCGAGGGAGATTTTGTGATTTTTAAAAGCGTTGTATCTTCGACAATTTTGGTTTATGTAAAAAAAGAAAACATACGGGTCTAATATTTTTTTTATAATCTATATTTCGGACTAATATTTTTTTTGAGTGAAATAGCCGAAGCGGTCTTATCGCATAAAGCGATATCTTCCAGACAACTGTACGAACTTAAAATAAAAAGGTGGAGGTTATCTATGTAATTACGACATTTTCCCCATTATATTCTTTTAATGCATTAGCGGTGCAAGTCACCCGTAATTTATCAATTATTTATTCACAAATAATGATCACCTAAAATGGTTCAGACTCAAAATAAACCTTGAAGTTATGAGAGAAGGGGTGAAATTCCTATTCAGCTATTCAGGTAATGTTCCGTGATAAATGACCGCGGGTAATTGTCGAAAACACTTCGTACGATTAGGTCCCAATCCTTGTCGATAAATCTTGAATATTTTATTTTGGGGTGAAAAAATAGGTGCCCTCAGGTTTTTTTTTTACAGAAGATAATATGAGATTATTTTATAGTAAATGGAAAATTCATTTGAAGTTTATGAGCGTTTACGCCGAACGACAATTCATACAAACTTTTAAACTCTTATTTGAAATAAGTATGGAGAACTTTATTTAAAAAAAAACATGCTTGCTTGTTTTTTCAAAATGTTCTGATAACTTTTTAGACTTAATATGTGGGCGTAAACGGGAGTTTACGCCTACAGTTTCACAAAAAAAACGACGGGTTGCACTCTGGGAGTGCCGGCAGAAGTGAAAACTTGAATAGTAATAAACACACACAAACATTCGCGAATTTTCGATCAGGTCACTTGTCCTGACGCGAGTTTAACATTTTTTACCCATTCCAAAAAAAGTGCACAAAGCCGCTTAAGAAGTTTTCACTTCAATAAGAACTTAATACTTTGTATGAAATGCCGTTTGGCGTTACAGCGGCTCTCTGGCAGATAAATTTTTAATAAAAAAAATTTACTTACTATTTTTAATTTTGAAATATTTTAACAAAAACAAATGAAACAACAACATTTCAAAATATAAGAAATAGTACTCGATTAATATCAGGAACAGTGTAATTTTGCTTTATTCATTATTAAATATTTTTACGAAAACGAAAACAAATATCAAAAAATATAAACAATAGTGACCCATCGGTACGGGGAACAAGATCCAAGCTACCGGCAATAGGGGCAACAGAGAGAGGAACCTGCGCGGCGTGTCTGCCTGCCTGCAGCTGCCTAACGAGAGCCTTCTTAGATATTGGTCGAGGCCTTGGCAATCATGGGTCTCCACGACTATCGGCATAATGATCCAATATTTTAATTAGGTATTATTAATATTATTATTCACAAAACACTCTCAGAAGCTCACAAAAAAGTGCTTTTAATTAATGTTTTAAATGTCGCTCTAGTGTTGAATACGTCGTCATGTCTTCGATGAATTCTTGAAAAAAATTCATGCTGTCAATTTAACTTTTTACCACAAGCGAATATCAACTGTGCCTACATTTTTAAGATTCAATCCCACACCTATTCACGCACGGCTTCACTGCAGAATGCAATTTACAATAAATTATGTAGATATTAATAAGCTTTAGGTTAAGGGTTGGAAATAATGGGTGGGCCATTCATCGTTCGATAAATTGCTATGGAGACATACTGTAGTCAGATTACGTGCTTCAATATCCGGAACAAGCCAACGGGCTTGGGGCTCATCTACACGCGTATGTATGTTTTTTTTTTAATGCATTTTGAAATGGGAATGCGTAGATAAAAGGAAGCGTTGATGTGTTTATGTTTATGTTTTTGGCCAGTTCGAAAATCGATTATCGTTTTTTTTTCTCGATGTTCGTTCGCGTTCTAGATTCGAAAAACATAGACAGCTTTTTATTTATGTATCTATTCCCATATTATAACATTTTTTATGTTGTTTCGTCCGTGTGGAAGACGAATAATTAACCCAAAGAATCATAATGATACGAAGCCTATGTTTTAATCAAGGTTTTAACTATCTGTGCACAAAATTTCATCCAAATCGATCCTGACGTTTTGCGTGATTTTGAGACAAACATAAAAACTTTTAAATTTGTATAGTAATGTTAGTAGTGTAGTAAGATCACGCTTATAATCCTCAAAGGGTTAGTATAATACATATTTCGATAGTTATGATGAAGCCCTACCCAATAGAAGGAGTGCTTATTAACATTAACCGAGCGTCCATCTAAACAACATGGCTGCTACAGAAAAACAAACTTATGGGAAAGCAGCCGCGCTTAATAAGGCCATAGGTTTCAAATATGTCTGCATATTAGTTATTGCAGTATTCAAGTCGCGAAGTGAACCTAAAATCGCGAGCAAAAGTTGCCAATGACCGCGATAGCGCTCTATATTTCTTCCACACAGGAAGTCTAAAACGTGTAGAAAAATTCGAGTGTTTCCATTCAATTGGCGGGTGATCGCTCGACAGTTGGGCAACGATACGTGAAAATAATTTCAACCACATTTCGTGAGTCAGTCATTTCCTTCTACCTCACACATACAAGGAAATAGACACGATTTACGAATGTGACTGCAAAAAATATATTTGTATCGACAAACCTTCCTTTCCTTATGAAGCCAATACGATTTGGAATTATCTGTCGACGTATTGTGCTCGTCTTAAGGCGTTAGTCGTATCGATTTCGTGTTTCGAACGCTTTTGTAATGTTTACTGAACGGATTTTTGTCCTTTACGTAAGAAATGAAATGGTAAGACAAAGTAATAAAGTGCTTTCGTGAATTTTGCTGTTATTCACTGAAGAAATCCGCTAAGAAACTGGCTAGACTCTCAATTTTCTGGACTTATAACTGCATCTTAAATATTACTGTAGATATTTTGCTTTATTATTTGCAGTGCTTTGTAATATCTTGAGTCTCTTTGAAGTTTATAAAACATTGTTACGCAAAAATACAACCAAGCCATTGATATAATGTCCTGATAGGCTTTTATCGTATTAAAAAGCTGATCTTTTATAAAATAAATAAAGCTTGAGTCTTGTAAAGGAAATATTTGTTGAGGCAACACAATCTCCTTTGCTCTGTAAACAGAGCGATCATTAACATGGAGTATTTACTCAACAGCTCAAGTAATAGATGAGATCAAGTACTGATATTATCTTCTTACGACTACATCTGTAGTTTAAAACTAATTTAAAGAGTGGATGGAAGAGGTTGTCTCATTTGAAGTCATGATAAGTAATTAAAAATTTGTTCGAGACTAGACTAAACAAATCTCACGAAGTTAGACAGATCTTGAACAAACTTGTCACAGAATCAAATAAAATAAATTCAAATAAAAGGAATAAGGTGCGAAGTTTTACAAGAAAAACAGTAACTGAGATATCAAATCTCATTCAACGATCTATCTCGGAGCTAATAACACGTATCCCGCAATACCGTCCCCGTCCAACTTTGCAATACAAACATTCGAGAAATCCGAATATCTATTTAACGTCCTCAGGCGCCAACAGATTAACGCCAATATTATCCATCGAACGCGACCGAACTGCAGACGGTCGACTCTCGAGTCAAACCTTAACACTTAATCCTCACTAAACACTATTACAAAGACCACGTAAATTTATTCAGTGTGGATCGCTAATAAAACGGATAAACTTTCATTGTCATACATAAAGACGTAAGCGATCGAACACCGCACTCAATTAACAGCTCTATCGTTATCGAAATAAGTTTCGAATTTGATAATGGTAGGCGTAAATCTGCGGTGTCGGTGCAAACTGAGATACGTAGTTGATTGACAGAAGTCACGCTGTACATTGTATTAGAGGGATTGGAGCAAACTTAAACTGTCAGGCTCGTTACCAACTTGAATAGGTCGGAGGCTTAGCACAGAGATTGCAAACTGGTGCGTCTTTGATCTTCATAACAGCTAATTAATTTGGTAAGGAAAGCTTAACCGAATGTATTGACGGGCGTAAGCCCCTAAGAAACGCTGTTTGAACAACTTAAGGGACCCAGATTGTTTAATGATAAACCTTTCAGTGAGAATTTTCAGGGCATCGAGTCAACAACGGAAGTTGGCCGTTCATAAAAATTACATTTATTAAAATTGTATCTGAAAAGCAAAATGGTGTTTCTTTTTCAATTCGTATTCTGGTTTCCAATTATTTTTAATTTAACTGGAACGATGGGAGGCAGATAAAAGGCATTTTATAATTTGAATAATAACTACAAGATTTTTTAAATGTAGTTTTATTTTTTGGTTACATAATGTGGGACATTGTTTTTAAATATTGTGTAGTAATCATTTCAGATAGTGGATTATCGATTAAATTTGTCAATATTAGTTACAAAGCCAAACCTTGCTATTACCTAGATTCGGTTATTTCAAAAAGTAGATCAAATATCTGGAACCTATATAAATAAATCGAAGTCTATAAAAGTGTGTCAGCAGTTTGGCCTCTGCTAGAAAAACTGTAATGGATTCTCCAATAAAAATATTTTTCAGAAGCAGATAAAAAAACACTCTTGAAAATGCGACGCGATAGTTCGTTCGTTTAAATTTTTGTGAAAAACCGTACCATAAGCTTCTAGATGAGGTATTTTAAATTTGTTAATTGAAGTTCCAAAGGATAACCGTTATTTTAGTTGTCTATTAAAAATGTGAACTACAACTTCAATTTGACTGCCTCGTTGGTGTCATCGGTCGCAAGCGCACCTGCTGAGATAGAGGTCCTGGGTTCGATTCTTGATTGTGTTTTTCCATCAGGAATTTCTTAGTACCATCCACGGAGTCTAGGTTTGTGCCCGGTTGACGGCAATAGGCTTGCCGCCAATTACATGGGACCTTAACATCGCGCTGGATGCAGTCGCTTCGAAACTGTCCTATTCGAAATCTTTGGAGGAGAACTATGTTCAGCAGTGACGTCCTACGGCTGATAATAATATGATGATGTTGGTGAACTATCATGTTGGTTTCTTATGTCGCTTGATATCACAAGTGCGAAGCGACACCTCTGCCTTATTTATAATTCTCGCTTTAGACGCCGACGCGTAGGACAACGCGCAGCATCGCGCGATTTGTCTAAAATCCAATGTTGTAATTTTAGTTTTCGTCAAATTCGAGTTCGAGACTCCTTTCAGTATTTTTTGATATTCCTCATACTTTCGGATACAGCCATCCAGTTGAAAAATTCACTATGTATATCTAGCCTGCGCTACTCTAGCGAAATGTTTTACAAATCTAAACGAAAAATAAAAGCAATTATTTCAGTATTGCCTAGTAACAGTGCCCACTTTGCTTCATGAAAGCTTTGTGAATAATATTTTATCACCAATATCGATGATAGGACAAACAACAAATAAAACACAAAACGCTTTGTACATTTTCTAAATTGGACACAAATAAAGTGATCAGAAAATGGCACTGTATGTAAAAAATGGCGTTTTTCATCGATGCGTGTGTGTGAATATTTTGCTATAACGCGTAATTGTTCATTTTTCCGTTATAAAAAGTTAAAACTTTATCTGTCAAAGTGAGGATGGACGATTAAGGAAAGTCCACACGTATTTTTACGATTTCTTAGAAGAAATTGAAAATCTATTCTGGTTTGAACGTGCTAATATCAGGAACTGCTGATTCGAATTGAAAAAAGACTTTTGTGTTAGATAGTTTATTTATATTAAATCACGCTACGACCAAAGGAGCCGAGCAGTAGGTTTGAAATCACAGGGAACAGCTGATAGTAAACAATAATAATATGCATCCAGTAGGACTGGAAAACGACCCCGACATAGTTGGGAAAAAGGGTTGACAAATCAAGTGCTTACTTTTATGAACATGAGCTAAATTGCAGTCTTCTAGAATTCGAGCTCTAGGCGAAGTTGTATCTATCAACTGTCCTGAAACTGTAATGTCATACAGTTTCAGGACAGTTGATAGATAAAAGTGGTGGTGATAGTGTTTAAATTTGAAGCGAAAAAAAACATTACCTACCTTATGATTGCCTGGTACAAGAAGTACCAGGCAATCATAGCTCAGTGTACGTACGTAGCTATAGACCTTGTACAGACATTATTTGGTACGCAAAGCACACAGGGCGTTATTACAGACAGGTGTTCAGCTCGGAATGCGCTCGTAAAACCAACTCTATATGGATTTATTATTTAAAGTGCTCCACACCTATTGTTGGCACCGCGTGTTTATATTGAGGCAGGTCGCGAAAAGCCACTTTTATTTACTTGCCGTGAGCACAATTATTAAAATATCAATTTAAAATAAAAATGGAAACCAATTTCTACACACCACTTCACTTGATTTCATAAGATACTAAACCGACAAGTATTCGGTCTATATTGTCTCTTTTACATATCTGAACCTCTTTACGTCTATCACTATTCGTAAACTAAGTTCTCATCAAATTCCCTGTGGTCGTCGATAAGGTAAAGTTTTATGTTACCTCGGAACAAAACCTCGGAAAACGATCACAACACGATCGGACGTATCACTATTACAAACGTAAATCAAACACTGAGTTTACACAAATTAATTAAGATAATCGTTTGTGCGTGAAATTTAATAGGTAATTAACGTTTCTAAATGTAACCGTGTAATGCCGACCGGGGGCCCGTTAAGCCGCGCGCCGTCAATTACCTAACCAAACAATTGGTGGACACCGATAGCTAAGTTGCAAGCAAGCGAATATACCGCAAAGAACTTACGATTAGTATTAGGGTTAAGTATCTTATACTTGATTACCGTTATCTTCGTTTAATGATTGTTTATGATGCTGGCGGAATTAATCGATGTTTGAGGACGTTTATTATTAAAGTCTTTAGTTTTTATAGAAAGTCGTCGTTTACAATATATTCTATTTAAAATATACATTTTTGTTTCGTATTATTTATAAATTTTGTTGTGTCAAATTACTCTGTCGGCACATTTATGCTACTGCCGTACATACGTACTGTTGCGTCCTATGACTATGACAAGATAGTTATTATCTTCTTTCTAATTAAAGCTTTTCTTTAAAAAAAAAACCATACTCCCACTAAGAATTTCACTTGTATCACGAGTGCGTATACAAACATTCATACGAAATTATGATTCTTTCAGTAAATATCCTCGTTAATTGTTCTTAAACACCGAAAAGGTGCATGTTAACTTAAGAGTTAAGTTGTAAACAAATTAGGACAACAGCTTCTGGGCCCCATCTGTGCTGTGCTTATTTTGCGGTACAGGTTTCGAGGATTTAAGTTTGTTGTACTGTGTTTAAACAAAGCTTACTCAACACGGGTTCCTCTTGTACCTGCAACTTGTGTACCGATTTATGTACTCTCTACTTAATTCTTAGTGTTCGCTACACTTGCGAGTCTAAGTGAAAATTATTTGTGTCACGTAGTGGTGTTGGTTTTATAGAGTTATAGAGTGCTTAGGTTGCGAACAAGAGGATGTGTATACAGCCGTTTTAGTGTAAGTAACACTTTAGTTTAGTGGTTTCTTTTTAACTAAATTTTGAAGATATTGTGCTTATGTTCACTATTATTTTGTTTCTGATGTAGTATAGTTAGTACATAATACACTAAACGTGACCAATTATCTACGCTTTTAAATATTTTTAGCATTGTCAAATTGTCCATGACATGAGCGCCGTCACTTCAGTATATGAGTCATATTTTATCTGACCATGGCATCCTGCGAGGCTGTTAAAGCGATCGATGACAACAAAGAAGTAGTAAAGAAATGCACGTTCACTTGAATAAATAGCATGACCTATACAACTCTTGTTCTGGGAAGCGAATACCTGTCAATATAAAAGAAATATACATTTTCCTTGATACAGTAATAATTGATACAAAACAGGCACCTCACAGCAAGATTTTCTCGTCACATTTCCACAGACTATAATTACGAGTAGCACAGAAAAAAAACATAACTCCAGCTATCAATTAGCATACCAACACGAACACAACGGCTGTATCTACCCAGCTGAAACATTAATCAAATGATAACAGCCATTCCGAACAAAATGTTACAGAAAATAAAATCAATAGCCTTTATGTATTCGGTCACCCTTTATCACTAAAGTTTATCTTGTCTACATGTTGTCCTTGATAACGTTAGGCAAACTACTCAATTATTAAATGACGCGACCGAAATAATAAGCTTAATTTATTTGTCAAATGGTTGCAGTGAGAGGGTTAATCTTTGGTATTCTAAACACGCGATTGATCTCGAAGGGTAATTCTATTCATGGATTTAGTTTGACAGGATATTCCATTTAAATTGAAAAGCAATGCAGTAAAGGGTTTTCGGAGAAATGTTGTTTGTTGTTTCATAGCCTGAATTGATTATAATCAACTGTCCATTATGGTTCTAAATGGTAAGTTATTAGAGTGTATTAAAAGCATTTATTTTTTTATATGGGCACTATCCACTACTTTGTTCCCAGAATAAATAATTTAATCAATAGTAGGTCGTACAATAACAGATTTTGCTTGCTTTTCACCCTGAATTTTATGTCAATGCGATCTCTTCTTTGTCTACTTACACATCTTTTTTATTTAAAAAAGTAAACAGTTCCACGAAAAAACAGCAATTTTACACAAAAAAGTTTTAATAGCCCCGTTAATGTAGAAACAAATTTAAATATACGTTTATTTGCCCTGTTTAGACGCATAGCTGACCTTAAAAGCTCGCTGGGAAATTTTGCCATTGTGGGGATTCTTAATGTATTTTTACTGACTGTATACTCGCTAAAATGAAAATAAGGGTTAAAAGCGTTACAAAGCAAAGCAGAAATAAACAAAACGTTAATTGTAACATGCTAAATATTTCAGTATTTTATTATACCATCCCAGTTATCAAAATGGCCAAAATAAACAACAGACAACACAGCCATTTATTCCACACCTATATTTATATTAAACCATTGAAATAGTCATGAAAACTGTAACAGGCAATCGTAAAAAAAAAACTATTGATAGAAAAAACCGTATTGTCGGTAATCGACACCTGTGACAATTAATGGTGGGTTCAGTCCACACCACTTTCATTACTCGTTCGATATACTCGCCCGATATACTCGCCTGTATGAATCGGTATTCGTTTGTTTGTGCACATATTTAGCGACGGGGGTTGCGCCCCGGTCGCTTTATGGACTTGCGTTGTGTGAAATTTATTTTATTTACACTGTGATAAGGGTGGTATTGTTTTTTGATTTGGTGTTTCAGTTTGTACTTCTTTTTAAGTGAGATATGAACCGCGATGTGTGTCGTGCAGGGTGCAGCTTGCAGCGTTTATATTGCTTTCTTCAGATACAAGAAACTTGAAACAGTTCAATTGAAAAGCAACTGAAGAAATTTTGTAATCTGTGAATTTCTTACCGATTTTGTTGAGTAGGATACCAAAAATTTGAAAAAAAAATTGTGTGTAAAAGTGCTTTTTCAACCAAATCAATGAAACAAAATATCATAGTAGTGTATGCAAGATTTACAGAACAGTTAATTGAATATAAGATAAACCAGAATTAAATCAATAACAATTACAACCATCTCACACCAACATCTACAATGTATATCACCTTTACAACACTATTATCTGTAACGACAGGTACTATATGGAGTCAACACGAGTCACAATCGATTATACATCGAACAATTAGATCCCTAAGTTTGGTTCCCTAGCGGGCCAACGTAACAATGTGAATTGTAATTGAGGACCATGAGACGTGCACAGAAGGACTATTTGCGTTCATTATATCGTAAGGAGGTGCTCAAGCTTTTTAGTGAAACCTCTGAGCGTTTTAGTTGGAGAACTGCGCAAAGGAATTTTGAAAATGGAATTATTAAAGGTAAGGTTGTGCAGTTGGTATTCATCTGAATAAATAAAAATGACATATTTTTGTACCGCTTCGAAACGAACCGTTATTTCTCATTCAGATCTTCTTTTATTATGAAGAATCAATTGATTGTGTAAGGAATGATACAGAAAAAGGAGTAAATGATGCGGTGAAGTGTGACAGGGGAGAATGGAAAAAGAAAACATGTTGCACCAACCTCAAATAGAATGGGATGAGGGCAGGAAGATGATGATGACTGGTTCAAGCATAAGATAGAGAGGACAGTTTTGGATTCGGTAGATGGCACTGTTGCCGAATTAAATTAGGAACACGTCGAACTGTCGATAAAACCATAGCACTCACCATATCACTGTCAAATAAAAATCTCCTAAAAGAATCCAAAGGTTCGATACATAAATCATCGTACAGCCCAAAACTCTCGCAGGAGCCAGTTTTGTTGTCAATAAATCCATCCGCACTCACTCGTAACATACTCTAAAGTTAACAGATAAAAACTAAGTTTGTTCAGTCCCAACTCCGGGGTTCGATTACGTAAGACGCGCAAACTTCCTCTATTACCCCCTACTTAAGGGTACAAATTTAAGCGCCCCCTATTTAAACACTGTTGCCAAATACCTACGTGTGTAATTTACGCCAAGTGCGGTTTACAACCGACGAACATTTTGGTAGTCGGATTTGGACGAGAGAGAGACGAATAAATCTCTGACGAGACGAACGATTTATAAGCAACCGGTGATTTGTAAGAATCCTACAGGGAATCGAATTTGATTATACGGGAAAACAGGCTTGAAATTTTCCAATTCTAGTGTACTGTAATGATACGCGCGCTAGTCTGTATTTATGTCTCATTGCTTGATATTTTAGCAATTTCCTTTCGCTACAAGAAAATGAAATACTTAATGAATTCTGACTTGGAAAAATTACTGATCAAAGCGAGTTCACGAAAAATAATACGAAAATGTTTTGCATCAAACATCAAGTTTAACAAATTCAGGCGACAACAAGTAACGTGCCATTACTCCCGCACCAGGCTTTCATAAATAATCAAGCGTCACATTTTTCAGTACCAAAAAGTGCGGGATCCTCACAGGTGGGTGGTGGCTAAGTCTCGCAACACTGTCATCATTTAAGCCGCACATTAGTGGAACTTGCGTCGTTTGAACCAACACCTGGGGACCGCGACACACTACTCGATATTTTACTACCGAAATAAACTGCCCGGCAAAATGTAAATTTCGAGTTTGGGCTGCGTCGGCAATATTTCAATTTGGTATTCGGTACGCTGTTTTGCATGTTGTGTGTAAGACTGTAATGTGGGGATTGAGTGCTTTTCATTTTCTGTAAATAATTTTATTTTTCTGTAGCTTTTTTACTAGCAGGTTTCCTAGTTCTGTCATTTATTACTACCTGTTACCTAGGTCTGTCATTTATTTTTTAATTCTGTTCTTTCCAATGATATATTGTTATAATATTTCATTAATTATATAGTATGTCTGAAATCCAAGAAAACGTGACGAAACAATTTTTATAGTTAATAGTTTTTACAAATATAAGTAATACTTAATATCAAAAAGTAAACTTCATCGATGCATTAATTATCAAATAACTATTGTTTACACATATTTTAACACCACGAGGCAAAAGTTAACATGACTTACACGGTCAATAGAGCATCTAAAGTCAACTCAAGTGGATATAACAGGTACTAAAGGGTACAAAATCGCGCATAGATGCGTATCATTCAATCCTAGCGAGTACGACGTCGCACGTGCGTTGCGAGCAAACGCGCGTTACGACGACGGCAACACAGAACAAGGCGTATTAGACGCGCGGCAAAACCTTTCAAATCGTTTAACGCTAGCAGCTTGCACTTATTTGATCGGGCCAGTCGAGTAGAGCTTCTGTCACACGAGTACACGGTGCCAGTAGCCATGCTCTGTCAGGTCAACCCAGAAAACAAACAGATCGCACCGTGTAACCACGACATAAGACGTAACATAGTGACTGGCATTATACAAATCGGTAGCTATCGAGCGCTCTACCTGACACTCCGACATCTAAAGTACTCCTTAAAAGCCTTTCTGTTTGTACAAGCCAGTTCGCAGCTCCCGTATAATCACTCCCATTCGAGATACCCCCATTCAAATGCAATGACACTAAGTCTAGATGTTGAGCTACAATATTAATGAACTACTTTACTCCGACTAAGATACTGTTGTTTCATAGACATTGAAAAATAACTGTTTAAGTTTTTTGACGTCCCTC
The DNA here is from genome assembly GCA_943136025.2 of Agrotis puta. Classification (NCBI taxonomy): domain Eukaryota; kingdom Metazoa; phylum Arthropoda; class Insecta; order Lepidoptera; family Noctuidae; genus Agrotis; species Agrotis puta. The sequence goes on from OW964168.2 coordinate 8,144,490, forward strand.
CGAAGTTAGTGCACTTATCTACTGAGGTGTGGTTCTCTCAGATAGTCATTAAGGTGTTCAACTTAGACCAGTCTATCAGACTTCGGTGATTGTTACACCTCAGTAAGGACTACTTCTAAGGAGCCCGTGGCGTCGTTAGTCTCGTTAGACGAAAACAAAAAACACAATAAGCAAAATAAAACAAATCTGCTACTTACGCAGTTGTAAGTGAATGAAATCTACGTGAATTTTCTCTAACAACACCCACGTACCTGCAAAGAAAATATATTTGTTTATAAAAACTGATGACGAACAAACTGACTTTCGCTAAGCAAATCTATTAAATTTTTCGTTTGATGCCTTTTGAATTTTTTATTACTCGTCGATGGATATGACCTCTTTGCAATTTCAATGCAAAAAATGTTTAAAAATGAGAATTTAATTAAAGTTATACGAAAACCGAAACAACATTCCAAAATTCAAACGTTAGCTACGTTCGGAAACAAACCAATAGCGCTGGGCGCTGGTTCGCCACGAGCGCGCCAGTTAATCGCTGCCAACTAGTGGGTAATCCTTTCGAGTGGTGTGCATATAACGAGTGCATTCCAACCCGTGCCGCGTTCCGAACGCACGGCATACAGTGAAATTGCGGCACTCGCCGACTCAAAGCGATGACGGGGCCGTATCATTGCATGATGTGCATCAGTAGGCAGTGTGTGTGGCAGTGACGTACACTGATTCGTCTGTTTGCAAACACTAACTCATCTACCGCATTCTCGTGATGACACTGATAACATGATAATAATGTAACCTAAAAATTTACTCTAATGTTAGCTTTTAAGACTCCCTGATTTACAGACTATTGATAATCTGCCACGACTTTCATCCAAGTTTTATAGCCAATGTTAAGTATGCAACCGGGTCTCAAATCCACGCGAGCTTCTTACGACGAGGCGGGTGCTATTCACAACTTTCAACACCAACTACAGCGGCGTTTTAAAGTGAGTCGCTTTGTTAGTCGTTGCCCTTTTCTTGGGTTCGCAAGTCGCAACAAACTTAGCGCTTGAAAAAGCTGGAAGTTGAGAATAGTAAATAAATGCAGCATCAGTGAGATGTAGTGAATGGGAGGCAGCGAGGTGCGCCGGCGCCGCGTGCATTGCCCTCGCGTCGCCCCGCACCCCTCCGCGCGGTGGTACAAACGCGACTGACTGCATTCCGCCGCGCTTCCTGACCAGGGCAAGTGCAGCGGCATTACGCTGCAAGTACATACCGCGCCCCCCGCGCCGCAACAACCCCGCACAAACCCGCCTAGGTTACCAACAAGAAGCGAACACAAAGGAACTCCAAAGTACCCGTCGTTTTGTATACGCAATCACGTAATTCGATAAAGATGTCTGATCAATGGCATCGTCTTTTGATGTATAGTAGCAAAGAGCCTTTGCCCCTTTTAAAATAATCATAAAATCTAATATTATGAAGAAAAATAAAAGGAGTCCTCCCCGCCCTTTACTCGCTTTCTCCGAGTAAGCCCTTTGTAATCTAATGCATTAAGATTATTAGGTTGTTTTGACATCATCTTATTTCTTTAAAATTTACCGGTCTTTTATATACAGCGACTTTCTTGTGCCAACATTTACTTTATGTTCGGTTCTTTTTATATCGTCGTTTGAGAAATTCTATTTCGGTATGAAAATTTGACACATTTTATAATAACACACATTGTGATACAAAGTGTAAGTTCTAAGTTAGAGTGGAATTAAAACCGAGCCGGGAGTTAACAAAACGTAGATTTGTATCGTGCACTCAAAACGGTCATACGTAGCGAGTTCGATATAAGATACTCCGCACGGCCAGTTGGATGCAAAGCAAAAAGTATGGAAACACCCGGTAATAGTCCGCCTGCTGAAAGCGTTTTCCATGAGGCTTTTAAGCGCTTATCTTGGGAATGATAGCCGCGGCCGGACGCTGAAAGGCTGTGACGGCAATTTGCTTACATTAGGACATGCCCCGTTTCACCATTGGACGACGATGAAAGACAAGAATTTTTACGCTGCATTCGTATTTCATTTTTTTTTATTAACACACCTTTCATGCATTTACAGTGTAGACTATTGATTCGAAGCTCAGTCGGCTATGAAGTCGAAATTGATTCAGTTACAGTTCGGAATGCAGGAGTATTGAAGCAGTTTGTGCAGCTCAGCCGGGTATTAAATTGTTTTTAGAAACAATCGTCGAACATAGTTCCGACTCTTTTCGTAACTATGTGTGAATTTTATTTTTAACGTAACTGAAGCGAAAACCGGCAGTAAATTAGAGCGAGTGAAATAAAAGAACATATAAGTGTAGTTACGTCCTATTTCTTAACAAGCGGTTTTGTTAACGTTTGTTAATGGCCGCGTTAATTGTGTACAAAGTGTAATTATCGGTTTCAATACAATGTCACTGTGCGTTTTGAAAGCAGATTCGCTCTTGGGTCAATGTAAAACTCAAGATAAATTATTTTAGAATGGATTTAAGTCACCTTTAAGCTTTTTATTTTCGACATACCATCCGCTTTACCGCTCGACCGCGCGCACGAGCGGAGACGCTTGTTAACAGTCGTAAAGTTTCTGCCAAACAGCGAACTTGGCGTGGCGCGACGCTAGCGTGGCGTGTCTTTGGCGTGCTTACTTTATGGCGTATTTTGAGTGACGACTTAAGTACATTATAATATTTTCATCGTAAGTATACACGCTAAGAACACGCCACGCTAACGTCGCGCCACACCAAGTTGGCGGTTTGACAGTCTTAAATAGACTATTTTGTCAGTTGAATGATCCGGATATAAAATGGCGAATTGACGTAGGTTATCAATAAGCTTCGTTCTCGGAGAAGCGGATGATTCATGAGTTGATTATATCACTGCTTAATATTTTCTTTGAGCGTAGTAAAGATTATAATGTAATGTTAGTTAGCGTGGTCCGCAAGGAGTGCGGTGTCCGCAAGGCGTGTTTGTTTTTCCGTGGCTATTTCTGGACGGGCCGCGCGCCATTGTTCCAAGAGTTATAGCCGCTCACGAGAAGGTTGAACAACAAAACTATCGGTTCACACGAGAAAATGAAAGTAAAAATATGGTATGAAACCAATATTTTATATTTTGGACGATTTATATAAAATTATTGGAGAAAATTTCTTAGTATTTCGCGCCATGCCTTCCTCGGTTCGCGGTATTATTCACTGCACGTAAATGTTACGAATAAGTGTTTGACCGCAATTTCGTGATATGTTTACATTTAAAATTGCATTTAGATGTGATGCTGAACGGAAAATAAGCGGCTTGGAAGCTTATAAACAGTTTATATACTCGCACCTGTGTCTACTACACTCTGACGTGCCGCGGCTCTAACAATGTTGCTAAAATTGTTCTATATCAATTATAATCTATTGATTGATCAAAATTCGTTTTAGATCGTCTAGATTTGTAAAACTTGAAAAAAAATTACTGACTCTTAGTAAAACCTCCAATGTCAATTTGGTTAAAAAGCTCAATTTGCTGAACACTTTTATTTCTGCAGCCATAATATATACCTAAGCCAAGATTTTAGATATTATTTGAGATAATAATGTAGTTCTTTATTTACCTTCATTAAAAAACAAAAAACCAAAATATAATTTTCTAACCACCGAACATTTTTCTCAACAAAACTTTATTTGAAATGAAAACAATTTATTAAATTCGTTGTAAATTGTACGGCGAATGTTTTTATTTCAAACGTTAAGCAAATATTAACACTAAATGAAATAAAAACCTGTGATGGCATAAACATTTAGTTTTCTATTTTTTTTTTTTGCATGAATTTGATTCTATGCTATCAAAGAGTCTTTGCTAAAAACGTACGCACAATTAAATCAAAACACAGTCACAAAAAATAAACTTGAAAACACCACAAAATAAAACGGTACAACTCAAAATAACCGAAATATTGCTGCCAGCATCTCGAATACGCATATCTGACCGCAACCCGCAACGCTTCTTGCGATTCAATATCGACCGATAGTTTTTTTTTTTTCTTTCATATCGATATCGTTATTGGTAAACCAATAGTGTCGTTTATAGCCGAATATTTGAAAGTCGACACAGGTTTTTCTTTAATATATTGCAGGGGTTTTACTGGAATACGATTAAGATGATGTTCAGACTATTTTAAAGTATTTTATTTTTTATTTAAGTACACATTCGTCTATCACGCGAGCAACTCAATTTAAAAAATCACATTTTTGATACAGAGAACATTACAAAATTGAATAAAGCTATCAGAAGCTTTTAAGTCTAGACTACGAAACTAATGGCTCCAAAACTACATAATCTGGTTCAAATTCATAAAGCGAAAAAAACAAACTACTAAACTATTGTTTTAGCAGCAACGAGTGTTAAAAAACTTAGTTTTACTCCGGGGAGAAACTTTCAATCCTTTATAATAAGTTTAAGAAATAGAGTTCATAGTGTTTTGCTCTCAGGAATTGTTCACTATCATATTCTAATGGAGACGTCATCGTTTTTTATAAAGAAAGAACCAAATATTAAAACAAATAAGTATCTAGTTACAAACTTTTTTCAGAACTAATGGTTTTTAGTTTCAAGATGTTTTTTTACAAAATTTAGATGAAAAGATATTTTTTTTGCATTGCTACGGCATTTGAAGAAATAACGGAAGAATAAGCAAGGGAGATTTTGTATTTGTTAAATCATTTTACTTCAAAAAACTGTGCCAAGATCAAGGTTTTAAAAACCTAGCCACGTTTCACAATTAAAGTACCGAATTATTATATTACAAAAGAATTCGTCTGTTTGCTACAATTCTGTCGAGCCTTCTACCTCACTTTGATCAGAAACTTCACCTCTTTGACTTACATTTTTTATTCGCGCCCATTATTTTTAATCACTGCGTAACAATTACAGGGATCTTAAACATTTTTTAGAAATTCGTTCTAAAAATTTTTCACTATTTTATGTTGAGAGAACGAAGTTATTTTTTTACTAGGTGAACATTGATGGCATCGATTATTTTCAGGTACTAAATAGAAGGAAGAGTTAATAAGCTTACGTAGAGGCTTTCATTATGTTGGCCTCCCATTTCTTTTCATTACCTGCATCATAAAGAGGATTTTATTTCAGTTCCTCTTTTCTTGTGTAGTGACGGTCTCTTTTTTTTTAAGAACATCGTAATGGTTCTTACTTTGGCCTTTTGTTACCGTATCAGAAACAATTGTTGAATGAAAAGGGCTTTTGTCTTGAAAAAGTAAGAACCTATTGTCGTCTGTAGTAGAGATTATTTTTTAAATTTGATGTGTTATGTTGGAAATAAGGTGTGAAAGTTTCTAAGAAATTATGACTTTTTCGGTTAGAGTAAAATGCGACAAACAAAAAATTTTCAGTAAATTTGATTCTTAATTATGTAATTGATTTATTGAAAACTAGTCCATTCCCTGATTAATAAACATAACTGTTAAAAAGAAGATTCCGCATATAAAAATCTCAGGTTTTTAAAATCTTCGAACATTTTGTCACGACGTATGTTCAGTGTTTGCAAGTTGTAAGATTTCTAGTTCGACAGCTTCAGTTCAGTCCCCGAAGACATTATATACAAATCCGGGAGACGTGGCAACGAAACTAAAAGAATTCCGTCGCAGCATGGTGCCGCCAACTTTACAGTAGGTATTTACGTAACGACGGTACGTAATGCCGCGTGCGATTTTGACATATTGCTTTGCAAACAATGTAAGCTTCAAAGCTTTGTTGCCGACTGTATTTGCGGCATCTTACATCTAACAAAATATGAGCGCGATTGTATCAGCATCAGTTCTCGACAAACAAATTATAACTATTAACGCTGCCGGTTGAATATTGCCCGATATTAATATTTCCAACGGGGACGAGGGTTTTATTCAGCGAAATTGCAGTTAGAAAGATCCTATTAATGAACGTCCCAGTCTCCTTTGTCCGGCGCCGGGGCATTTCCTGCACAATCGCCCTGACACCAAGTAATTAGGGAGAAAAATTCGTTACTCTGACGTCTAGTACAGTGTTTCAGTTTTGCGGTGAAATATTTTAAAAGTTGTCGCTGGATTTGTGTTTGTACATTTAATTCGGTATGATGCACTTTGCAATAAAACTATTAGTGGATGTTTTTGTTTGAGGACGATAGTAACATTATGGTTTCCACTTGTATGCGAATTTTGTTTTCTTGAATCTAAATAACTAATTCTTTGAAAATGACGATTGTGAAAGACTCTACTAATAGTGTGTCGTAGTTTTAAATTGTTTTTAAAATAACTTTTTTTTAATATTTTGTGCACTTAAGGCATGCGCCAAATAATTGTTTTCTTTCTCTTCTGTATTTTCTTTAACAAATTTAGAGTTGCCCTCACTATTTTTGAATTTTATTAAGTACTGAATAAGCTGCACAATGGTTTAATTCACCAAGAAATAGCAACAATTTATCTACATGAAATAATTCTACAAAATGAACTACAACATTGAAGCGATTTCAAAGAATATCAGGACAATAAGCAATCGAAGCGAAATCGTATTAACAACTAATTATTAAATAGATACTTAATTCAGTGCAGTCACGCTACTAATATGTATTCATACAATAATATGTCCAATTAAAAGCAAAGGTTTTGCTGTATAAATATATTTCAATAATACCATCGGATATAGGATATTTAAGCAACTATTTAATTTTTTTATGTGTATTTATATAGATATATTAGGGTTTTGTATTTATATAAGTACTTATGTATTATTTATAATTTATATGTATACTTATGTATTTATGGTATGACATCCATTTTTATTACATTATTGTTTTCTTCTTCTCACACACTATTGTCTACATTTATTTTTTTTACTCTTCCTGTCGCAGGTCTGCTGGTAGTTTCTTGTGAAATCAGCAGTGCCTTTGCATTATTAAGTTTTAGTATGTCCTTATATTTTATATTGTGTGTACATAAATAATAAAATAAATAAAATATAGGTAGAAGATTTTTATTTTTCATTATTTTTTTCAGATATTACCAACATAAACTTATAAAGTGTACTTTTTTCCCGCAATCCCCTTTCCTTTTGGTTAAAAAATATGGGGTGTATTTTATTATTATATTATTTTTATATTTATTGTAGAAACCATTTTTTCTGTTATTCTTATCAAACGATTTTTTATAGTTTCTTGCCCAGATCATAGATACATAAAACTACCCAAGTTAATGCTTTAATGATAAGAAAATTGTGATTATTAAAAATATGATTTTCGTAGTTTTAATTTACGACCTGGCGAAAAAAGTAGCTTCGGAGAAAATTTACTGTGAAGGGCGGACAGACAAACGTACGAGTGATGTTGGTTCCTTTTTTTTATTCGGACGTACAGAATCCTAAAAATAGTAAATATCCCGTTTCAAGATTTAATGATAGTATTGTGTATTTGTCGTTTTAGTAGGTATTTCAACTAACGAAAGTTTGCTTGAGAAAAAATAGATAGGCAGTACAAATGTATGGTTAATAATGACAAAAGGCCGACTACAAATAGTCCGGGAGACTAGTTTTTAGCACAGACTCTTGAATCTACGGCCGCCGTTCCGGTTTGTAAGTCGGCACGATGACCTTATATTGTTTATGGATTGGTCTAATACGTAGGCGGTAGCGATATACCTACGTACTTGAGGTACTTAGGCAAGTAGTAAAACCATTGAATAAATTCTTAACTTTTTTAATGCAAAAATCATGTCATGGTAATTGTTCTTTTTTTTTTTTCTTTTTTATCGTGGTAAAATCATCAAATGAGTCCTCCCACCCAGGGCAGAGCGGGAGGGACTGTCAGACTTGTACTGACTAAAATCCACGGTGTCCTTCAACAGCCCTTTACGTACCGGGGTCACGGTAATCCCTAGGTCCCGCGATCCCGGCAGGCTTTGGCCTTCTACAGGCCCCGTCACTATGCTGACACTCTTTGAGGCGCGCGTGGAACACAACGCGCCGTCGACCCGGGCATGGTCCATGGTCGGACAGCGAGTCGCCCATTACTCGCTGCCCGCATGCCCGCGCCTACGGTGGCCGGAGATCGTCTTGCGACGTCCGACGCCGTGGGCGTCTACCACTGCGGCTGGGGTGGAGGGAGGACGCTGTCCTCTCCCTCAGGCGGCCCGCCTCCTCCTTCACGAGCATGACTGCTTCGCAGAAGGAGGCGACCGCTTCCCACTCCGTCTCGCCCCGCAGCATGGCCTCGACCAATGCCGGGCGCGAGAGGTCTCCGCCTATCGCCGTCGTGAGGACACGGCGGTGCTCTGCCCAAGCGGGGCAGTCCTGCACCGTATGTTCCACCGTGTCCTCCGGACGATCCTCGCAGTGGTGACACCCAGGCGTTTCTTCCCTCCCTATCAGACACAGGAACCTCCCGAAACTTCCGTGTCCGGTGAGGACCTGCGTCATGCGGTAGGTCAGGACGCCATGGTAATTGTTCTAGAAAATATTGATATTTATTAATTACACAGATTTCAAACCAATGAAAACAGTGATAATATTTGAAGAACCAGTCTAATTTAAACATAAATGTACAAATTGAGGCCCTATCATAACTTTTCCCGTGTTTATGACGTTAAATAAAAGGGAACTTTGACGTTAATTTGATGAAAAAAAAAATAGTTACTCGATCGTACACTACAAGCGCTTTTATTACCATATAATAAACGCTGTAAATACTTCAACTACGCTGTAAATAAATTACAAAAATCCTGTGCTGAGGTTTCAGTTTTACAAGTTTTCAGTATAGTTTGGTCAGTAAGTATTTCTTAGTACCATGGTTAAATTGCGTACACGTAAGTAGTACACTTTTCCATAGGAAGGAAAGAAAGAAAACAGTTTTATGATACCCAAAGGAAAGAAAGATAATCATTATTAATAGATAGATTTCTAGATAAGTGTGGTCTCTAGCTAGGAAATTAATATATAGCAAATTAAGTATTACCATATATATAGCTATTATAAATTTGAATTGGGTTCTCAATTACAATTTGACAAACCTGTCATCGTTTAGATAACATATTTTCCATCCTGTTTTCTGTGTTACTTTTAAGAATACTCTTAGATGTATATTTTTTTTTTATCGTGTTAAAATCATCAAATGAGTCCTCCCACCCAGGGCAGGGCGGGAGGGACTGTCAGGCTTATACTGACTAAAATCCACGGTGTCCTTCAATAGCCCTTTACGTACCGGGGTCACGGTAATCCCTTGGTCCGCAAAGAAGATTATTTATTACTTTGAGATTTTATTTGTAACCAAGATAATATATTTTTTACCACTATCCCGCCTGATGTTGAGCGAAGCTGTGGTCGACGGTGAAGCACGCTTGCCTAGAAGTAACCTATTCACTTTTGACTTGAAGACCCCAAGGTTATAGCTAATATTTCAGTATGTCTGAAATATTCAGAACCTCCCTTTTTTGGGAGCGGTCTGTTACCAAGTGAACCGCGATAGGCTGGGTTTGAAAAGTTCTGGAATTCTGCCAACCCGTACAAATTCACCAAATGCAGACGATTTCAAAATTGCTATCATGGGGCCTATCGAGTAGGTGCTTGAGTTTGAAGTTTAAATCGTTAAATGTTTTTTGTCCAATGACTTATAAATTAATACTTATAAATATTGTACTTAGTGTTAATGCGAAACTAACGTTATCTATTGATCTGAACCTATTTATGCCTTTACGGCAGAATGGATTTAGATATGACATCCGGCAAACAGGTAAGTTTATCGTACGATTATTTCACGTAGCCTAATCATGGGCCATGGCATTACGAGTTGTATAGGTCGTGGATTCGAACCCAGCCTGGCTCTGCACTGCTCTCAAAACGGTGAAGGAAAGCATCGTGAGGAAACTGGCATGTTCGAGAACCATCAAATTCGAAGACATGTGATATCTACCAACACGCACTGGGCCCGCGTGGTGGATTATGGCCCACTCCCTCTCACTGAGTGGAGGCCTGTATCCCAACAGTGGGGCAAATGAAAAAAAATATAAACAATTAAAAAAATAAAAACATTTAATTAATCTTAATGATGAGGAAGTGATTCATTATCGCTGTTCGCTTTTGATTTACGCTTCGTGTAATTATTATACAAATTTTCTCAACACTCATGGTGACGCAACGGGGCCCCTCGCGTACTAACGTTTTTATGTGAGGCCCATAAAATGACCGGTCGGAGCCCCAGAGAAAGATTATTATGTACTGTTCAAGACATGGTTCGGATACTCCGATTAGGAAAAATTGTTAATGAAACTGTTCCTGCTTTGATAGTGGTGATCGTTGAATAATTACATATTATAGTTAAATACAATTTAAGGTACCTGATTAGTAGGATGCATCACAGTCGTTTAAGTAGAAAGATTTTTTATTAAAAATCGTGCAATAAACTTTATAGAATTCTATACTTCATTTATTCTTTTACAGCAACATCCATCAGATACACATCTCGAGATCAAATAAATCCAGACATTTTAATTACAACAGCAAAAATATTATTTATTAGCGTTTAAAATCAGAAATCTTTCGGCAAACTGAGTTAATTCGACTAATTGGACTGTGTAAAATATTGCAAGTGACCAAAGTAATTTCCTCGTAGATTTAATTGGTACCGAGCGGCGTGGAAAATTCACTGTGCACACAAAACTGGCTTGGAAGTGTAAAACTAGTTTCATCGTTTTTAAAAACTGTTTATGAGGAGGCTTAACGAACGCGGCGGCACGCACGCCCGAAAGAATAACAAATACGCCCACAACCGCCCTAGCTGTAAATAGTTCTGGCTTATTGTATAATGTGTCTGGCTTACTTTATACTCATAATTATACTGTTTTTAGGGAAGTTCCAGATTTTTTCATTTGGTTTAGGAAATGTATGCCAAAACGTTTTTTCAACCTTTCAAAGAAACTTCGTGTAATCTGGTAGAAAAAGCGAAAATCTCAACAGAAAAACACGTTTCGGTTGTATCAGAGTTTCCTTTTCCTAGTTCTGTGATACCTGCCTCATTATCGTGAAAAATATTCGGAATACTGTAAAATCTGCCATGAAAAACCGACATCACAGAAACAAATATTTTATTGTGACTTTATTTTGTGAAAACCTGTGTTTTATCATTACAAGGCTGCCATAGTCCGTATTATTATACCTATTTCAACTTTATGCATGAATATAAACATGCCAAATGTGGAAATTTCATTATGACCATGATAATTTCGGGGGCGACCCTGCACGAAGGTTTAATAGCTTTAAAAGAAAAGTACGTGTTGGATCGCAGGAGATATTCCGCTACACGACATTATTGCATTTTTGCTCACGAAACACCTGAAAATCATTAATTAATTTTAAAGGCATTACCGCTGCCTCCTCGAAGCGTCGTCGGAACATGCAAACATCTAATTTGTTATTGTAAAATCAGGAGAAAACACGGTAACAAATAGTGCGGGTGAAACTCGGATTACAGTCGGTCACACAACGTTAAATCACATCGCACGTGACAGAATCCGTTCTTTGCATCACTAATTGATTGTTGAATTGGAATTAATACACTCATTAGATGTATGAATGCAATTAGGTGCATAGTTGTGTGGCGAATACCGTTTCGCGCGGTCGCACCGGAGCGACTTTCCAACGAAATTGCAGAGAAACTGATATAATGGTGAGGCTACCACGCGATGTGGCGCGCGTACTTTTAGCATGATTTATTATTTACTGCAATATCCTGGTAATTGATTACAAGTATTTATCATCTGTGATCACCCATCTGCCGGGTTTGCGTGGCTGTTATGGCAATATGCTCTTGGGGCGTATATCATACCGGACCTGGGTATGCCCATCTTTTGCAGCGGCCGTATCTTTAACCGTTGAACATTCTTTACGTTGCACAATTGGACTAAAAACTGCCCCAATTAAATCTTTAACAGCAGTGTTCCATTATACCAGAGGAAAATATACTATAAGAGCTAACACATATGTATTACATTCAGATAGTCAGTTTTGTTTGATTTCTCCAACATTATGTTGGTTTCTATTTAAAGATAACGACCTCATTAACACAATCTTGTAAAGTTAGCATGGAAACAAGCAGTTTATATAAATGTTTTGTAATATATAAGCGATTATTATGAATGTATTATTATGTATTTCTAAGGAAGTTAAATGATCAGTTTCTAGTCGATTGTCAAGTGTTAGACGCAGTATACGTAGGTATTATCTACCCACACAAGCTGGGAGAGTAATTTGAGCTAGTGCTTAGAAATACAAGTTCTGGGAAACTTAACTGCTTTAGTCATTTTGAAAGTCAGTCTACTAAAGAGTACATTGCATATAAAATGTATTTTAGATAATGGCGAAACCATAAATTGAAGTAAAGTTTAGCCTAAAATTAAGGTATTTCTTTTTTGTCTCGTTTAATTATTTTTTTTGAATATAGACTTATAAAGGTTTTCAGGTTTTTTTTCCCGTTACATTACAGTATGTTGGTAACAAAAACTCAGTCAAATTGCCTTAGGCATTCGTGTATGACATACATACCGTTATCTAGACCAGACTTCCTTGAAGAAATTTAGCATGGTAATGGTTCCTGATTCTTTGGAAACATTCTCGAGCCGTTACTTGTATGGCCACGACTCTGAATATTTTTGTACGTGATGAAAATATAAAAGATTTTATTCAAATGAATTTTAGTATTGATTTGACGACCCATATGACGGCTTCAAATGCGACCCATTTAAGCTTAAACATTCCCTGTAATGGATAATTTATAGAAAATTACTGAAATTTTTGGTTTAATTAAAACTGACACGGTTGAAAATTTGCAGTTTATTCAAGCTTAATTAGACATCTAAAACGAATGGAAGTGTTGTCAGAATTGTTTTCGCAAGAGTTATTCGTCTATGGAGAGAGCGAATCAGATTTGCGCACAAGTATTAAAATAACATAAACACACCTTTGACGGGTGGTCTTAATGAGAAAAGTTTGATACGACTTCCATTTAAGTCAAAGTTCTGTCATCAGCGTTTACTTTCCTAGACGGGGTGCGGCTGTACCTCGGCTACCTCGGAAACGAGATAAGAAATCTCAATCGAAACGTAAACAAAACTTGATTTTGTTATTGAGTGCAGACGACCGCTCTGTTCGATTTCCTCCTTTACTAACTTCTGGGATTGCATTTGAAATTGTGTTAAAAGTTTACACTGACGAACTTCGTTGGCGGCACGAGTTAAAACATTGTTTTGGTTTAGATTATCAAACTCCGGTCAGCTGAAGGAAAACCGTTTACAAGATTCCCCGTTAAACGTTATTGCAAATTAAAAGATTACTTCTTCACAGTTATTCAACAATAACAACTTTGTAATTAAGTTAGCACCTACTTCTGCTACTTTGCAGTGTTAAAGATTTTATTACGATACTTGTTCAAATCTAATATTACACTCCAAGTGTGAAATGAAACATTAATTAAAGTTTTAAGACTTCAATGGGAAAAACAGTTTCAAGTGGCAAAACTAGATCAATTAATTTCAATATTCCCAAGGGATCAATATAGCCGAAGTTAAAGTCACAGCGGAGACGTTAATATGCTTAACTTATGCGTGCGAACTTCTACTTGCGTACAGTTGTGAGCCAACTTAAGTAGTAGTTAGTACGCCTATCTGGAAGTGTCTCTGCAAGACAATGTTACTTACGCAATAAATATAATTGTTATTTATTTGTCGTGTGAAGTTTTGATCGGTGCGATACTCGTGCCGCACTCATGGCATGGAGGCCGCGATTGTATCGCTATACATTAGTCTGCGGCCCGAGAGAGTTATTATCAGATCCGTTTGTTCGCAACTTTGCAGCGATGTGCTCTCTACTCGTAGAAACTTATCGGTCGAGTGCTCACGGCGCGCCAGATAAGCGGGAACAGCAGAGAAGCTTGGACTTGACTTACCATGTTAGAGAGCAGCAGCCGTTGGTGTTTAGCGACTTGAGGATCTAGGGCTTGGAGCGGAAGGGCTAGGGGCAGTGGGAGAGGCAACGGCAGTGGGAGCGGGTGCGGGTGCGGAGCCGGCTGCAGGATCAGCGGCGGGCAGCAGGCGCACGGCGTCACGTAGGACACGCACCCGAGCTGCGGCGGGAACAGCGTGCCGGCGGCCTCCTCGAGGCCTCGCACACGTCTCTCACGACCGCATCCGCGGCCGACCTCCAACCGTCCGACGGCCACGCGCCGCCGACTTCAAGACACGACCGAGGTGCCCGAGGTGCCAACCACCGACAACACCGAAGCGCGCTCGCTTCCCGATTATTTTCAAGTTAACGCGGGAACTCCACAAGTTCTCGAGGATGGCGCGAAGTGCGTTGGAAAGTGTTGGAACTCGAGTTGTACTAGTTGAGGAAGGACCGGGTCGCCGCGGGGGAGCGGGAAACTGAGCGTTCGGGAGAAGCGAGAAACGTCGCACAGGGCTCGCGAGAGTGTGGAGAGAGTGGCGTCGTGCACGGAGCACAAGTCGCCGGGCCGGCGTATGGCGGTGGACTGAGCGGCGAGGCAGGTGCGCGGCGAGGCGCGGAGGGCTGGGGGCGGGCCCACCTGATCCACCTGGGCGCCTGCGCCGCGCGAGCTCAGCCTCCGTCCACACACAGACACCGACACATCAACGCTACTCTTTCGAACACTAACATTGCACTATCAACCGTCATTATGCTGCAACTTTTCATCGTAACATATTTCATGCGTTTTTCTACTTTTTTAGAGATACTGTTATCTAAGCCAACGTTTTGAAGGTAAAGTTGATATTGTACCATAACTTTCACAAAAGTTCGTTTTTTATTTTGTTTCTGATGGATTTCAATCGAAATAAAAATAAATGATTTAATAAACAAACATCGTTGTAAATCCTAATGGGTTCTCGAAATTCGACGGAAACTTTTGCGATAACGAAGAAAATGTCCATCTGTCGCATAAACCTAAATATCCCTATAGGTTCTATACAAAGAAAATGAGCGTAATAAAATAAATAGGCGACTCGACGACTCGCAAATAAGAGGCATTATCTTGCGGAAATCTCTAGCGGGATAACTGGGATAAATCGCATTGATCTCCGAGGTCCGGCTTTCCTCCGAGAGGACATCTGAAGAGTACGGTGTAAGCCCGTTGTACACGCTTAGAGAGGATTAGGCACCTTTTAACGTCGAACACTATTTACCTTCAGGATCTTTTCTCCGAGACACAGATTACATTCTTGTTAGTAGCCAATGAGTAAACAGAACGGATTTGGATCACACATGCTGTTGGCACGCGGAATGAGTGCGAGAAGAGATTCTTGTTTAATCATATGATTGTTCGATGAGTTGTAGTGAACAGAGCTATAAAACTGACCATGAACTCTCTGATGTTCTTTAGTTTTTTAGCACTACTCATGGCTATTTTTAACCTTCATACGTCCGACGTTCCTATTAAGTATTTTACTAAAAAATAACAGGATACAATTTATTATATCGGTATTTTTTAACTACATTCTGAATGTAGAACCAATTTTAATAACCTTTCTTTTTCATATATTGAAAGCAAAAGAATTCAATAACTGAATGGTAACTGGAATAATGAAAAGTATCTGAAGCGGCACACAATAGGTACGTAAGTGAAAATGAAAAACATTTTTTAAACGTTTAATATTCGCAAGTTACGATACATTTTACTTTATTTCATGAAAACTGGGTAATCTTTACAAAAAGATTTTATATTATGGTTTACCACGTAATTAATTATAAATATTTACTGTTTAATCTACTTGTAAAGCAGGTTTTAAGGGTCTTACGTGGGAGCTGCTTAAAGCGCTGTTTTAATTTCAAATTAGACAAAACCATTAGGGAAACACACGGTTCCATATACAACATCTTTTAATATAAATAATAAATTATATACTAGAGACGAGGATCTGCGTTGGTACATTAAACAGGGTTAAACAATTTTACCTGAACTTTTTTGCTTATGGGATTAAAAGTCTTCTAGAAATATGTGAATCGCTGAAATAATGTAGAATAAAATATGCGACCTTTTATTTCTACGCATAACCTTTTATTTGACAGCGTGTATGGAGGGAAAAATTAAATTTTTAAAATGATTAAATAATTTGTTTTCAGAATTATATTTAATTAAATTCAGTACCGCTTAAATTACTTGAACTTGCCGTAGTCGGGTGATGAGATAAAACAAAATGTGTTTGTAAATTACAACAAAAACAGTTTGCGATCTTAGTGATCACAAACGGTTTTTTTTTAATTTTGCGGATAAACAATTGAACAACTTTATTATTTTATATTCTGAATCTATATTTTTAAATTAAGAATCTAAAAAAAGAAGAAGAAATCATAATGTAATCTACCGTAACAAGAAAATAAAAATGATTTCTGAAAATGATCGCAAACTTTTTTATGTGTGTATGAATGATTAAAATAAAGAGTGATGGAAAGGATAAAATCGTGAGGAAATCTTAAATCTTATAAATAATGTTCAAATCGAAAACATCACAAATCCGTACAAAGTTAACATCCCACTCATTGTTACATCTGTTCTACTCAGTGCTTACAATCTCCCAGAAGTGTGACAATAATTATAGACCGATTATCTAAACTCATAATATTATAAAGAGAAAATATTAGACTTCTTATTTGCTTATTTTAAATGGTTTATTGCTGGTTGTTGCCCTTCCCGTGTTACAGCAATGCCGACATTATAGGCTGAATGTAACAGTTCAGTAACTTTCTTCACCTGAAAGTACGGTAATCGCATCAAATCCGGTAGTTCTGATATTTTTTTGCAGACTCGCTTATGTCTGATACTGGCCCAATGAATAATCCAAGTTTCTGACCCCAAGCGCCGAAAGCAAGTTTGTAAAAAAAAAGAAAAACTATAACTTAATTCCTACTCAAAAAAAACTAAACAATTTTAAAAGTTATTTCATACATAGCCTAATTTTTTTCCCTTTCTAAAACAAGGACGATAACGAATGTCTTAAATTCTAAAACGTAAATTAAAAAATAAATATTTTGAAATAAACATTAAGTAAATATCAACACACAATTAAGTATGTATAATCGCTAGAATATAACAACAACAAAACACAACATAATAAGATCGTCACGAATTGATTAGTCGATTACTAAGTTTCGGACTACAAAGGGTATACTTCAAACGTGGCTGCTTTCGATATACTATTAATAATTAATTCCGATCATCGGTGTAACAAGCTAAGGTAATTAGAGAATGTGGTAACTTGACATGTTTTTGATGATATAACCATGGATCCTGGGACGTGAAATATAATTATAGGTACACAAAATGGTGTCAAAAATAATGCTTGGTAATCAAAATGGCGGCTAGTTTTGACAGCAGCTGTCACAAATATGTCAAAATTTTTAGGTACGTGAACTATTTCCATATTTGTCATTTCTGATAGAATCACTAAACCTGGCTGATTCCGAAACCACGTGTAATTACCGCCTTACTTACTGAGCTCTAAGTAAGTTTATTCCTTATGCTTTATGTGCAATTATGAGGGTACCTTATTTAATTTGACAAGATGGCGCTGCTTTGTGACAGCAAATGTCATTAATATGTCAAAATCGTCACGTTTAAATAAAGTTTATTTTTTCTTCAAATATCATGATAATAATGTTAGTTACACTTTGAATCTTCTTGAACGGTGAAAATTGTTTAGTTTTTCCTCACAACGGTATCGTTTTTCCTACTACTGGCTGAATGATTTCTACTCTGTTTTTTTCTCCATAGAAAGCAGTTTCACAGTAGTAGTTACACTTTTTTTTTTTTTTTTTTAGGGTGGCAAAATCATCAAATGAGTCCTCCCGCCCTGGGCGGGGCGGAAGGGACTGTCAGACTCTTACTGACTAAAATCCACCCGTGTTTCTTCGGATGCCCTTTACGTTCCGGGGCCGCGGTATCCTGGATTAAGAAAAAAGCCGCGACCCCAGCAGGCATTTGGCCCCGTAAGGGGCCCCGTCGGTGACGCGTGAAACACGACGCGCCACCTACCCGGGCTTGGTCCTTGGTCGGACGGCGAGCCTACCCACCACTCACCGTCCGCAAGCCCGCTCCGCCGCTGTGCCCTCTGCTGTTCAGAGGGACACGCGTTGGAGCATCCACCCGACAGGCTATTCGCATACGGGCAAAGAGACCCCTTAGGCACACAGTGCCCAAAAGAGCCCTTGCCCGCATCCCAGGGTGCACCGGCCCGAAAAACTGGTCTTCCCCCCGGACGTATCCGAAGGGGAACTCCAGTCCACGGGCGCACGTGGAGGTTTCCTGTCTTAGCACCCCAGTAGTAGTTACACTTACGTTTCCACAAGATCCAGAATCTGATGGATTAAAAGTAAGGTGTGTGTAAGAAGTTAGAGTCACTTCAGACCGATCACAATCACTACTATCGTATTTTCCTTATTACCTGAGCAGCTGCAATAAATAGCACTTAAATACATAGCCGTACCCACACATTAAGTAGGTATACAGCTATTAGTACTTACCTACTCACAATTTCCGCGTCAAACCTACAATACGTTTCTAACAGCCTAAATAATGTATCCCTTCTCCTTCTAACGTACGTGTATGAATCACTTGGTACTTATATGTGTGTGTAACTAGAAGGCATGTGAGTGCAAATTCCGCAGTTCAAAGTTAGGCTGTGCGCCCGCGCGGGCCCCGGTCGTTGACCCTACGCGCGCGCCGCCAAGCCGTCTACGAGCCGTGTTATGTAACATGACCTTAACATTGGGCTGTGAGAAACCTTATTCAGTTTATTCAGTGTCGAGTTTGAATGTGATACGATTATGGCGTATTATAAGGCTAAGGTTGTACAACAGGTGCAGCTATTTATATTCGTGCGAAAACTGAAGAATGCGATGAGTAAACGCTTTATGAGAGAATAGTTTCTTTTTGTATTAGTAATTTTATTTAAATGGGCAATTTGCTTACATAATGCCAGTGCTTGGGTTTCGTTTTAAAAGAACTGTGTTAGAAAATTAAAAAGTATGTTGTGGTTTATTTTAAATTAAATTAGTTATACTTTTTTAAGCTCAGTTTGATTTAAAAATTAAAAAAATATGCATATTATAAAGTTATCTGTGTTCATATTTTTGTTGTGTGTGTTTTATTCATTTTTTTTTTGTTTTTGTTGTAGGTATGGTATGAATCGGAATGCTGGGCTGTGAAAAAGATGGATGAGAAACGATTGCATGTAACGGAGATGAGAATGTTAAGATAGATGTGTGGAGTGGCAAGAAGTGAGGAATAAGTTTATAAGGGGAAGTTTGAAAGTGGCGCCTGTTACAGAAAAAATGAAAGGGAATCGTCTTAGTATGGACATGTGATGAGGAGGGATGATACTCATGTGACTAAGAGAGTGATGAGTATGAATGTTGATGGATGGAGAGGAAGAGGAAGGCCAAAGAAAAGATGGATGGATTATCTAGGGCATGATATGGAAGAAAAAGGAGTAAATGATACTGTGACGTTTGATAGAGGAGAATGGACGAAAAAGACGTGTTGCGCCAAACCCAAGTAAAATGGGATAAGGGCAGGAAGATGATGATGTTTTATTTATTTTTGTTAAAAATAAAGTGGTATGTATGTCATTTCAGTAACGCAATTTTTACTTCCCATGAATTCCTACAAGACTTTATGTAAACTGAGTGACCGTAGTTTTCACAATATGTTTTAGTTATTTTAAACAATAGCAGAATGAAATAAATATAGTGTATAAGAGGTTGTGGTGTAGACATTTGCCCGACAGTGAGATAGTAAAAAAGTAATGAGAAAAAAAACAGATGAGACCACACGACACAGCTTTATTTACCATAAGTATTGTTAGTTCAGACTTATGTTTTTCTAGTGTAATCTAATAACAAAACACCATTTTAATCACCGTCTATTTAAGCAGAGGTAAATCTACAGTACTACCACACCTAAGCATACTTCACCAGACCAAACTAATCAAGATACAAAAAAACTAATTAAGCTAAAAATATAAATGTTCAAGGATTTTATGAAAACAGAAAAACATTTTATGAAAACATAATTATATTTAAAAATAAAACTGAATACTTTTTCCAAATTAAGGCCTTTACACCTATGTCTCTTTTTAATTAAATAAACGAACTATGCGTGATATGAGTCCATTAATTTATAACTGAATCCAGTCGCCAGCATATAATCAGAGGACATCCCCTTCACAAATTAGTAAAAATTACATAAAACATATAATCAACTGCGATCAACATTACAACATTTGTGAAGCGACACCGAAGCCCGCATCGACAAACACGACGAAAAGCAATCAACATTACAACATTAGTAAAGCGACAACGAAGCGTCGGCGTCGACAAAACACGACTAAAAGCGATTAACATTACAACATTAGTGAAGCGACACCGAAACCCATATCGACGAAACACGACGAAAAGCGATCAACATTACAACATTAGTGAAGCGACACCGAAACCCGCGTCGACGAAAAACGAATAAAAAAACGAATGCAAAATAACGGACGGAGAAAAGAAAACATAAAGCAGGCGCATCGTAATGCAAGTAAATCGTCCGTGCAATCCGAGAACAAAACCGAATAAATTGTTTTAATAAGGCATAAATTACGACAAAAAAAATCGGACCGATCACGCCGTTACGATGGTTGACCATGGCATTTACGCTTTGTTGGATACCGTACATGGTGCGCTTGAAATGCGCTTTTTGTATGGCTACTGAGCTGGTTTTTGCTGCATCGAATACACGGTAATTTGCTATTAGTACTGTTACGGGCAGGCAGCGGGATGGTTGCGCTTAGGTGCACCTCTAGTTTACCTCATATCGTGACAGGTGACGCAGGTGTGACGTTATAGAGTAGTCCCAACGATCATGTGTTAGTTAATAAGCACGCATGAGGTTGTTAATTTGAGCTCTAAGAGCGTTACTCAACTTTGAACGCTGAATTAAACTAAGATCAGGTGTTTATGGTCTTAGTTACGGGGTTTTGTAAGTTATGCACTTGAATATAAGGTTGTATTTGCGGCATGATGAAATTTGTCTTTAAGTTAGTCAAGTTTCATTATAGGTGAGGACAGTTGACATTTAAAACGATTTAAAGACAGATTCTTAGAAAATTAATTATTTTGTACAGACGCCAGCAGGTCAACCTACCCCAATGTGTGAAATGTTATATTAACCTTCCTCTATTGAGATAAGGTAGAAAATGTATTAAAGAAATTTGCCAGATTGTGGAAGGTTGATTTGTTGGCGCCTATTCAAGGAACGTTCAGAAACGAAAGCCAAAACCGATGTCACTCACAACGAAGGGAGGTAGGAGCTCCTCAAATATTTTCTCATGAACAATTCTTTGTATTCGAACTTACTATCTCTTAAGGGAGTCGTATACTGAAAATAAACGAGTAAAAAGCCTTGCTAAGGTTACTAGTAGAAACAGAAATAGCCGCTCAAGGATTTCAGCATTTTACAATGACAGCCGAGGCGCTAGCGCGAATCCGCGACGAATATATTGAATAGTTTTTTTTTAAATATCTCGTCGTAGTCTCGGACGTCGACGTCAATCCTCTCGTGAGTTTTTTTTTATAAATTACTAGCTGACCCCGCGAACTTCGTAGCGCCACATAATCAATACTACTACACTACTAATGCTACTACTACTACATCATTTGTTACAAAAAATGTGATAAATAAAGAACCGTTTGACTGATTTTGTGCAAACTTCACATAAACCATCTACTAAATAGTCCAAACAAAGCCTAAACATTTGGTTTGGATAGGTGAGCCCGTTCTTGAGTTATAAAATTACAACGAAAAGTGGCATTGATTTTTATATCGATCGATCTGTCCTGTGGCCGACGGCGCAGTCGCCGTCAATTTAAAAATCACTAAAAGGACAATGACAGGATTTGTACCTGTGTTCGTGATATACTCATAGACATAAAATAAATCATTGTTTACCCCGGTAAATAAAACTAGAAGTTCAACATTTTGATTCGAAAAGAAAAGAGACTATAAAATACATAGTCCTCTTAACCGGCAAAATAATTTTGTTATATTGCATACAAAGTAAAACTATGTGTCCGTTTCAACGGTGGCATGTTGATGGCATTTAAAAGGCATCAGGTTTGTTGTATCAATAATTTCCTTTAAGACGTGATGAATGATATTTTTAAAGGTTGAAACATTCGTTATTAGTTTGTAACAAAAAAAGTAGAAGAGTTGTGCCTATGTACTATAGGCAAAACTCACGCTCATATTTTTACTATTTATGCTATCTACACTAATATTATAAAGAGGAAAGATTTATTTTGTGTATGTGTGTGTGTATGTTTGTAATAAATAAACTCAAAAACGACTGCGCCGAGTTCAAAGCTACATTCATACTGAGTAACATAGGCCACCCACCCGTACGAAGTCGGGACAGGGCGCTAGTGTGTAATAAAAGTAAGCCAAGCATCAATAAATTGAAAATCTAATAAG
The DNA here is from genome assembly GCA_943136025.2 of Agrotis puta. Classification (NCBI taxonomy): domain Eukaryota; kingdom Metazoa; phylum Arthropoda; class Insecta; order Lepidoptera; family Noctuidae; genus Agrotis; species Agrotis puta. The sequence continues at coordinate 8,167,028 of OW964168.2, forward strand.
TCCATCACTTAGAGTTTTGAAAAATAATAATTACGTATTATTTCTTTTTCCAATCAATGATTTTCTGTTTACGAAGATATAGGTAACACATCAAAACTCGAAAGGCTGTCAGAAATTGACAGAATTCAGTTAAAATTGTAACTTAGATATTGTCAATTTTCGCTCAGTCAATTTTGGTTTACGTAACTAACGATAGGGGTCAAATATTTTTTGATAATCTGACAGGTTAATTAGAATTTTTCGGTCAAATAGCCTATTACAGATTAAAGCTCTTCCTAAGAAAATCCTAATAAATAACGCAACAAAATTGTACCCGACCTGAGAATCAAATTAAACACAAAGCACAGGCTTGCTACAAAATCAACGACGTATTAAAGTGTACTTAATAAACCTATATCAGATGAACAATGTTGACGATGGAGGCACGCAGGTATTATCGCATTGTCCGATATTAAAGCGCTCAAATTAAAGCATAATTCTGATGATGCTACGGACAAAATCATTATAATTAATGAAAGCACAGGCACTGTGCGTTAATTCACTTCCATTTTGTGGACTCCATTAGAGCATGTAATGTGAAACACTAAAGCGAAAACAAAATTTCGACCGAATAAACTGAACAGCACTTCTAATTATTAAACCTGGGGTACTACTATCTTAGCACGAATTCCTTCGAGCTTCGGCTGACAAATAACATTCATTTATTTCATACAAAATAATTATAAATAATTGTAATGATTTGGATCATTACAATAAAACATCGCATACTGACATAGGTAAATTAGTGATACGAACAAATTTGTTACAACATGATTGGACAGTTGTCCCGACTTCCGATATGTTGTTAAAATGTATGAATTCAGAACTAATAGGGAGTAGGGTTCACTCAAAAGTTTCGAAATACTTCCGTATTTTCGTTGACGGACTAAGAGAGTAGACCCCTGAAACTAGGATGTTCTTGGTAAGTACGTATTGGTCTGTGAATTTCAAAATGCATTTCATTGAAACGCACGCAATAGTCGGGAAATTCGTGAATACAAAACACAATGATAATGATGCAGATGATGTTCCCGTGAAATTTCGGGAAATCTTGATGTTTGATGGAAAATGGAAATGCTGTATTTTCCTACGTATTTCGGCTATGTACCACGTAATTGTTGTTTATTTAATTATGAAATTCTCTTTTGAGAGTTAATGGTTTTAAAGAATCAATATTAACAAGCCTATGCCAACAATGACGGTTAATATTATTTTCAGGAAAACTTTCATTAAACGAATTTAAAGTATTTTAGTATGTGAACTGTATGATTTTTGATTATTACATGAAATATTACTGGAATGGTTTTTAAGTGGAATCAAAACAATATTACACTTTTTTTATTATTAGATATTGTAAAATCATCAACAACCAAGGTGGAGCGGAAAGGTCTGTCAGACTTTCAGTTCTGACTAAAAATTCACACCCTTTGTTCAATTGCCCTTTACGTTCTAGGACCGCAGAAACCCGAATAGACTGACAGTCCCGTAACCCCTGCATAACAATAACAACGTACGTACAAAGCGTTTTGCCAATTCTTTTATTGTCCGCACAGCTAAATAGTGTAATTCCCTGCTGGGGTCTGTATTACTGACCTGAGTAAATAGGTTACTTCTAGTCAAGCGTTCTTCAACGTTGACCATATCCTCGTTTACCAACAGGCGAGATGGAGGACAAACGCGCTCCTACTCGTATACTTAAATTTAAAAAAAACGTTTACGTTACTTCTGATGGGTTAGATAATTCCACTTTTGAGTACCACCCACATTTTGCAAGCTAAGCTGCACCATAAAAAGTGACTAAAACTGTCACATATAATAAAGAAAAAATAATGTTTGTGAAGACTTTCAGTGAGTCTTGATTTGATTTTATGTTACAAAGGTAAGGTCATTTTCACATCTCAAAATATAATATCACATGTTCTAAGTACATAATGAGTTTAGGTGCAGCATGATGTTGGCGTAGATGTAATTCATTCGGTGTAGCACTCATAAGCAGGCTCAGAATATTCTTTGTGGAGCGTCGGGAAAGGGCTGTGTGGTTTCTAGTGCTGTGCCAAGATACATGTCGATGAATTTTCAAAAAAGTAAATAAAATTACAGGGTAAATCTACTTTTATTTACCTTCTAATTTTTTCTTTTCAGAAATATAGCATTTTTATAGTTTTTTTTCGAAAAGCTAATTTCCAACCCATTTTTTGGGTTCACAAAATGTAAAAAAATTAGTATTAAGCCAAATACTTTAAACAAAAGTCAAATATTCACGTGTATTCGTATTAATAAACAAGTATTCGTCACATTAACATTTCTCAAATACATAAATCATTAAAGTCGAACAATTGCAACGTATCGTGCAGTGGCACATCAAGCAAAAACAAAACGCAGACCTGTCTTTCACTCGTCAAAGAACACACGCACGCAATACAAATACAATACACACGAGCAGAACTCATCGACATCGACAAAGCACGTGCCTACACAACAAGCTTTGGCGCCTGGTCCAGATCAAATTAAAAACAGAATTTATTATAAGTATCATTAATTATTAAATGCAATACTGTGTTCACTGGCGTCGGGTGGGACGGACTGACCGCACTCCGTGTTTTTGCTACCAAATTTACAGGTACAAACAGAATAGGATATTTAGATTAACACCGTGAAGGGATGAACGTAATGTCGGGATAGTCGACATAGGAAGGATAATTAGTTTCACACGTACAAAATCAGAATTAACTTTTTACTTCACGGTGACGTCCATTGTACATGACTTTTAGACGGAAAAAATCCAATAAGTGTTTGTTGTGACATTTCTAATTTGTGTGTCGAAATATTTTGATTCACGATATGTTAATTAAAATGTGCACTCGTTATTATGACATACTGCTTTGATAGAACTCGATTCTTTTATATTTTTCAATTAATCATTTCGTTTGATGTTTATGATACACCGCAGTTTTCAATTACGTATTTCATTTGGTATTCAACATTAACAGCTGTTAATAAATAACCAGCTGGAGCGAAAAATAGATTTGGTTTTTCAATAAAATATCGTAACAATTTATTTAGGATCGTACGTAATATTGAGGGATTACAGTGCACTTTGCGCGAGGGGATTACAGGCGAAAATGGAATACGCATTGAAAATTTTTCCAGTAATATTCTTGCACTGATAAATTCAATTCACGATTTAAGAGCAAATCCAAAAAGCAACATAGTCCGCGTATTGCAGAATACGTTTTATGAGCATAACGCGAAATGAGTTTCATATTACAAGATACTGGAATCCGTGTGGATTTCAAAACGATGGCAATTGATAGTTCGGGGTAGGGAGGGGACCGAGGAGTAACAAACTTTTCCAAAAGTTCCCGTAACCGAGTCGAGAGGGCGAAACTACATCGTGTACTAAATCCCGCAAAAAATAACTTGTCCGAGCATTTGGCTTTTAAATGTTAATTTAGTCCTCCGAATTTCTGTTTAATATTAGTGGGCTCAAAGCCTCGACAAGGAATTAAATATGAATATTTGTCTGGCCTCGTCAACAGAATGTTCCGAAGGTCCAGGGGTTCTTTGCGTCTTTGTGGCGGTTAGTAAGTATCAAGTGCAGGTTTACTTAGGCCGTATCCCCAGGCCTGTTTTGGTCGGACTACTTGGACAATGAATACGAAAACGTATTTGCTTTGTGACTTGTGAATGTCCTCTGGCGGAATGAGGACATTATTAATTAATTACTTGTAAGTCTTGTGTGTTTCTTAAAAAGTTTAGTGACGCGTATATTAGACCTTAATGCTGGGAACTCGGTTCCGTTTTAGTCATCAAGTACCCATAAACTGCAACTATGGTTAGAGATTATGAATTTTTTTTTTTCTGTTATTCACTTTAATACTCTGTAAAAAAACCCTGGGCATATCACTTAATTGACGCATACTTACCGTAAAATGCAATATGAGCAATTTGTTCTAGTTCAACCATAACCGTAGGTACCTAATTGGGCACTGGCGTTAACATAAATCAAAATAGGATAATTTATTTAAATAGACCTGACACAGGCACTTTTGAAATTTCAAATTAGGAATTTAAAAAAGCGCGTCTCAACTGTCATGGCACATTTACCAGAACAGTGTCCGTTATCTTGGATTACATCTAGACCGGCGCCTGACATGGAACCAACATATTAAAAAGAAAAGAGATGAACTCAACATTCGCTTCAAGCACTTACTCTGGCTTTTGGGTCGCAACAGCAAATTATCAATGGACAACAAGCTACTCATCTATAAGGTTATCTTGAAACCGGTATGGATGTACGGTATACAACTCTGGGGTAGTGCCAGTAATTCTTCCATCTCATGCTTGCAGAGAATGCAAAATATAATACTTCGAGCAATCAGCAACGTCCCATGGTATGTCACCAATCAGGAAATTCATGAACATCTGAATATGCCCACAATAAAGGACGAAATCCAAAATGTCACCAAGAAATACCGGGAGAAGCTAACGAAACATCCCAATATACTGGCAACACAGCTTACGATGCGTAGCTACATAAAGCGACTCAAACGGAAGGACATCATATAAAATATATGCACAGACGATGAGGAGACGTCCTCGCTGGGGGACGCACTCTAACCGCCACAACACTCTCACCAAATTTGCTTATAGTGTTACGCACTGATCGCAAATAAAAATGATGAAAAAAAAAAAAACTGTCATGGAGGCATAAGGAGCATTTAAAGTTGCCAACATAGGCCACATTTTGACTTTAACACTCCTTTGAATCAATGACAGCATGTTTGTTCCCCGTTAAGTGCAGATAAGGCTCTCACAATCGCGCCTCTCATTAAACAGGGGGAAGTGTTTGTAATAATTGATTAAACCTATATGTATGTCGACTGTTGATTAATTGACGGTGCGTAGGTGAACAACGGGTTAGGTGTTACTGGAACGTGCATAATACTCCATTGGAACTGTTTATTTTTGCAACGGTTAATAGAAGAAAGGCTTTTCAATACTCATGCTTATCAGGATTCTGAATCAGAGTATGTGTTCCGATTTTTATGGATAGTTTTCCTTATAATTCAATCTTTACATTGTATTAAATCAAGTCGCGTAACTTCTGAACGAACGCACCAAATTGAATAATTCTTTTTGTATTCTGTTCGTTGTTTTCAGGGCATCATTTGTAAGTCCAACGGGTAGGTCGAAAATTCGAACCCTTACGAATGACCGTGATCCCGGAACGTAAAGGGCTATTGAAGTACACTGTGGATTTTAGTCAGTACGAGTCGGACAATTCCTTCCGCTCTGCCCTGGGTGCGAGGACATTCCATTCACATTTGATGATTTTAACACGATACAAAAAAAAAGCCGGTGTGGAGTACTTTTCCGAATTGAGGGAGGCCTTTGCCTATGACAGGCATCACATTATGATAGTTATCAACACACTGTTTATATAAGCAAACAGTGTGTTGATAAACACAAAATAACAACTATTTACGTACTTGCAATTTAAAATTTTAAGATTTTTCCATCCAGCATTTGTATCCGCTGTGTATTCAGTCGTTTGTAACCCAGTAAAAAGCCCTATACTCAATTTGTAAAACGGCGTCACTTTTGCGCCGCGACTTAAGAATTAGTTTTGACCTCAAACACTTCGGTAAAGCGACTTTATTCATTTGTTACGAGTCCCATGTGTTTTTTAAGAACCCACGTTAAAAGCTTTGAAGTTTGCCTAGTTTGGGTAGACCCTGTATTGCCCAAACCTTGACACCGGGACGCTAAAGCCGAGGGTTGGTGAGCGTGGAGCGGGCAAAGTTGTGTTGTTTATGACATATAGGGTGATAAATCTGCCCACACATTTTCCTGATTGCGATAGAGATAGCTCTCTCTATTTAAGTACTTGTGTCTCGTCTGATATGGGCTAAGAACAATAAACAGAAAGCGTTTGGTGGCTATAGCAAGGTGGTAGAGGAGACAGTCGTGAGCATCCCATCATTCTTCCGTGCCGTTTGTCGAGGTTGTAATTGGTAGATTTATGAAAGTCTATACCTAAAGTCTATAACCTATCTACTATCGTCTTACCTGGTAGTGACCACTATAGTAGGTGTGTGGTCAAATACGCAGTAAATTTGGCAAATGATGACAAAGAAAAACGCTCACTTTCTCTATAAGCGTCTAACTTAAAAAGGAACTTCAATACTCTATAGTTCTGTGGCGCGCTAAGTCGCGTGGTGTACCCGCGAAACTTATGCAAATGGTGTCTCCAATCCCGCAACGTTCTTACATACTGCCTCGGCTTCGTTATGACGTCATATCAAATTAATTTCATACCTCGTAGCTACAGTCGAAACCTAGGCTTAAGTTTGTCAAAGAAAACATTATAGTTTGTAAAAGAAATGGTTTTTTAAGTGACTTTTATAATATATAAAAATAAAAGAAGTTTAAGTACCAAAGTGTATTTTCTAATATTCTCTTTATAGTCAAATATAAAGTACAATATACTAAGTGACAGAACTTTTAAGTTTTTAAAAGGGTTTCCACAATATTCGTTTTTAGATAGTTAACCCAACGTTAAACATAACAATAACAAAGTAGTTACACCAACTATAATAGCAGCTATTATGACCAGATATTCCGGAACACTAACAGAACAGGTTAAAGCCAATGAGGAACACAAAATGTTCTCAAAGAGCCAATAGCACCTAATGTTGTTACACGATAACCCGTGATTCCGTAACTGCTAGTGATACTAACAAGGATTTCACTGTGTCCAGTGAGCTGAAGCGAAAACGTAGTGCGTGGCAAAGGGAGCTGGGTATGGCAGGTGAAACAGGAACATCTCTCCTGTAATATTCACTTTGGTGCTCCCCTCCTGCCCCCCGTTCCCCGCGGTCCCTTCCGAAAGCTCTTAATGCCAAGTCGGCCTGACCTCATGCCAGCTACATTAAGCCGTTTATACATAATGTATGAATTTGTTATGCCGTTTGATGTAAAGAAGCTTTAACTCAGGTAGTGCTATTTTCCTTTAATATTTTATGGTCTAATTTTTCAATTTGGGTGGGATACCGAAAAGTTTTAGTCAAGACAAGCAATCATCCAATCATTCTTATTTTGGAGGAAAGTCTCTTGATTTAATCAAACAAAAAACAAAATTAACTATAGAAATATGAAATCTCGTAGTTATAATTGGTTTTCAATCTATTTTTAAAATCCTATATGGTCCTAAAGTTTCAAATTGTATCACTGAATTTCTACAAAAGCCAGCTTGGACCATCAAAAGGCCAAAAGCTCATCAATTAAGCTAATGAAATCTCTTTGTAGCAGCGCAATATTTCATAAACATAAAAGAACACAATAACAACACTGCAAACAAACAAATTCTGAACAAAAAAATAATCCAGGTGCATTTTATTCTCTAGTTTCCCGTTTTTTAATTAAGTTAATGACAACACCACTCGACAAAGTGTTGCCAGGTGCCATCGCGACTGAGCTCAATACCTCTACTCGTCAATAGCGTTCGTATTCCCCAATATTTGGATTTTCGATGGACTGAATAAGCCTTCCGTTGCACGCCCAGTTTTTGGCCTCGAGCTTTTCCAGAAATGTAAAAAGCAGACCAAATCCTCTCGTACACAGGATTTTGACATCTCCAATAGTGGACTGTTAAAAGTATTGGTTTGGTCAAATATGGACCGTATTAATTGAAATTTTGATGTATAATTAAATATGCAAAGCTGATGACGTGTTGATTGCTCTTTTTGCTAATTTAATAGTATTAGGTAGAGGGTATAAGTAAAGTTTTAAAACGACACCCAAACGCCTATCTCGATTACTATTTTGATCCAGATCGTGGTCTGTAACTACGATTTGCCGATCCGGGTCTTAAGCCTTTGTCAAACAGACAGGCGTGGCGAATGCGAACCGAGGCGTTTTTATTTGTAATGTATGGAATTTTTTGAATCCAGTCACATAGAAAAGCGAAAGCGGTCCGATAGCGTGACCGAACCAATGCGAAGACGTGGCGAAGGCGTATTTACTCTGTTTGACGTCGTTCATAAAAAGCCAGCTAATACAACTGCCACGCCTCGGTTCGCTGTACCCAGTTTGACGTCTCTTATCGCTTTGGACTCGGTCCGGTTCGCTATTGCCTGTCTGTTTGACAAAGGACTTTAAAGTTGGCCAATCAGAAGCAGCCGTCAACAACAAAAAATCGAAAGTTGAATTGAGATAGAATAATAATTTCGAGCGTATTACGATTAATATGTACCAATATCGTTCGGCTGCATCTTTTAAAATTTGCCGTTATTGTAAGAAAACTGTTATTTCAAAACCTGTTCTTATATTTCGAACAATTTCCTGCTTATTAAAATTATAAGAAACACATTATTACAACAACAAAAAAAACTAAATACACACCGATAGTTACTTTTTCTTGCTTCTTTTCATATAAATTATTATCACCAGGCCAATGAACACGAATGAGGTAAATAGGCCTTATCCGCTTACAAACATATTTTACATCAATAAATAACTTGTTTATTGAGAAAAAAAGACAAAATAAAATCGGCAAAGAATTATACTTTTTTATAGATTTTTTCCTGTTGTAAATCCGGATGTGTAAACTTCTTAAACAGGTCAACAGGAATTCAAATGAAGGAGGAGGACACAGAATCTCCGTGAATTTTGTGAAAACTACGCCTTACAAATTCGTTACTTTACATTCAAATGCAGCCTCATTATGATGTAAAAATAAAACTTGTACGGATTCCCCCCTGCTGATTTTGGAAGAGGGAAAAAAGATGTTTTATTACTTTAATTAATTTAACGATGTATTAAGAGCTTGTCTGAAGTTAGTCTTAAGTTTTCAGCTTATAAAATTAAGTCAGTAAGTAATAAGAAAGTTTTTAATGGGTGATTGATTGAACATCATCAGCTGTCTAAAGTCCATGCTAGACAATCTGCTGTGACTTTCTCATCATGTAACCATGGCCCTGGAACGTAAAAGGCTATTGAAGAATCACCGTGGACTTTAGTTAGTACGAGTCAGACAGTCCCACCTTGATCGGAAGGACTCATTATATGATTTTACCACGACAAATAAAAATCTAGCTTCACCGATCCTTGTTTTTTTTGGTGAAATATCAGGCCTTCTCGGCTCTAGGTGAGCAGACGGGACTATTACGACTTACTGACTAAAAACAAGCCTATTCTTTCAGTTGTATTTTATTTTTATTCGCTTATCGTTCCATAGCCACGATCCTGCATTAGACAGTCCCGCTGTCAGTCTTAATGGATTTGTCAGTTTACTAAATCCATAAAGTAAGTCTGTCAGTTTTCTGACAGATCCATGAAGTTCGGTCCACCAAAGCCTGGTTCTTGATCAGACGGCAAGATACCCATTACTTGTCGTCCACAAGCCCGCTAGCCACCTACAGCAGTTTTTTTGAATACATCCCTTTGGAAAAAATCAAATAGTACTTTTCGTTACTATCAAATAGTATGGCAAAGCAAAAACTTCAAAATAACTACCCGATTCTCTGGATATAAATTATTTTAAATTACGACCAAAACAGTGTCTACTCATTATTTCCGAAACATGAAACGATACAATTGGCTGTTCCAACGAAATATCAATAACTTCGGATACTGTTCTATAGTAAATCAGTGTAATAATAGAACAAATCGTTATCATTTGGGAATCAAATGATTGTCTAATTACCCAAAGGAAAATCTGAAAAACATACTCTCCTTCCTACTTTCTTCACACATTCAAACAGGGCGTTAAAGTCCCTTCGTACACTAGGCGACGCAAGTATCCGATACCCTTCGACTTTGGTAACCAGGTGACTATCGCAATACAAATCCATAGAGGTTCATACACAGGCAAGCGTCAATGGATACCAAAGTCGTAAAGTATCGGAGACTTTCGTCGCCTAGTGTTTCGTACACTAGGCGACGCAAGTCTCCGATCAAAAAGTTGCTAAGTCGGCGACGCTCCGGGCACGCCGCAATCGCGCCGGTAAGACGCCTTTTTGAGGAGTGGCTGGATAGGCGTCACGGCGTCCTGACCTACCGCATGACGCAGGTCCTCACCGGACACGGAAGTTTCGGGAGGTTCCTGTGTCTGATAAGGAGGGAAGAAACGCCTGGGTGTCACCACTGCGAGGATCGTCCGGAGGACACGGTGGAGCATACGGTGCAGGACTGCCCCGCTTGGGCAGAGCACCACCGTGTCCTCGCGACGGCGATAGGCGGAGACCTCTCGCGCCCGGCTTTGGTCGAGGCCATGCTGCGGGGCGAGACGGAGTGGGAAGCGGTCGCCTCCTTCTGCGAAGCAGTCATGCTCGCTAAGGAGGAGGCGGGCCGCGTGAGGGAGAGGACAGCGTCCTCCCTCCACCCCAGCCGCAGTGGTAGACGCCCACGGCGACGGACGTCGCAAGACGATCTCCGGCCACCGTAGGCGCGGGCATGCGGGCAGCGAGTAATGGGCGACTCGCTGTCCGACCATGGACCATGCCCGGGTCGACGGCGCGTTGTGTTCCACGCGCGCCTCAAGGAGTGTCAGCATAGTGACGGGGCCTGTAGAGGGCCAAAGCCTGCCGGGGTCGCGGGACTCACAAATCTGTGAGTCCGTGACCCCGGTACGCAAAGGGCTACTGAAGGACACCGTGGATTTTAGTCAGTACAAGTCTGACAGTCCCTCCCGCCCTGCCCTGGGTGGGAGGACTCATTAGATGATTTTACCACGAAAAAAATAAAAATAAAAAAGTCGGCGACGCTCTGGTGTTGCAGGCGTCCGGTACGGTGATCGCGATGCTTGCTTGTCACCTTTATTAAATAAAAGAAGCCTACAGAAACGTCTTGGTGATCAAGTTTTCCATATTGATATGGACATATTGTGGCCCAAAGTTTTTAAAGAATCGATGATTACTTCTCGGATCTAGATTCATAGAATAAAACGGTAACCATTTCTGCGGAGATGTTATTCCTACCTTTACTAAAGTATCTTTCACAGTCGTTATTTGAAATATTCGTTAAGACGAAAACGACGAAGTCAACCTTTACATTATCATCAACAGCTTTCATATTATCGTCAAATATTTCTCAATGACCTACATTGAGAAATATTTGTATCTGTTTGTCTACTACGCAATAAAGAGAAATGTGATTGTTCTGAAATCATTTTACGTAAAAGGGGAAATAGATTTTCGCCGTTTATATAAATTCTAAAGATTCATGGTCCACGCCATGTTCCGAGTGTTTTAATTAAATCGAATCTTACCAATAAAACCACGAAACAAAGTTTAAAACTCATTGAAATACTCAATTTCCAACTCAAAACATTGACAGAACTTTAAAACATTCAAGATAAATCGTGCAGAATTTTGAATTGGAAAAGTAACATTAATAATAAGTTTAAAAACATATTTATCATGGCGGCTCCTAAGCCATGGCAGGCATGTCCGACCTAACGAGGAACGGAGTGTTCTCCAAATGTTTTGAGGAGTATACGTCACAAGAAAGGCGGAGCGGGACTGGGTTGTGGGCGGTACCTTTTACTCCGCTCGAATGTCTAGGAAATATAACTAGGTCTAAAGTAAAAGAGCTGGTAGCTAAACAATTAAACCCGTGCGGATTGATCGTCGTTTCAGGTTAAACTGTGATTGCCTAGGTAGGTCGGTGGATAGGTGACCATCCATTACATCAGTAAGTTTCCTCCGTGTCTCGGAGGAAACCTACTGATGTAATTGTAAAACCACATTAAGTCTTCGTTCCCGGCAGTTATTTTTAGATCTTTGACAGTCGATATATTCGGACCAGTAGCCCAAAAATGTAATAACCAGTATCACCATGATGCAGCGTATTGCCAAATGCCAACTTAAGTTGTGGAAATCAGGCATTTGCTAGTAGGCAGATTAAAAGCAATCATTGTTAGGAAAGGGACATCCAGATAATTTTACCCAAGTTTAAAGCCGTCGTAAAGAATTACCCGCTACATCCCCCGCGATCGCTTATATAATGAGACGTAGCCTTAAATGGCGGAATAATCGCGATGCATCCTAGAGTCTCGAGGCATTAGACTACAACGCATTAGATGCTATTTTATATTTGAGACGTCTTGATATCGTCTGCGTTTAAGAATACTAATATCCGTTCTTTTGACTAATGTGGGTAGGTCTAGGAGTTCTTCAACCTTTGTTTGTACATTAAATTGTTTCTTTTATCGGTAGACAGACGGCATTTTTTTAGACTAACTTTTCCCCGTGGGTTAAATTCCGCTGATCTGCTCCTATTGTTCGTAGCACAATAAGATTTTTGCTCAATGCGAACTAGTCGTTCCAGAGAATAGCGCGATCAAATAAACGAACAAACAAACCCCTCAGTTTAAATTAGTATAGGTTTGGTCTTGACTCTAATCTAGGTCAGAGTTGACAAAGATATTCATTTATTTGCATTCCACAAGGTACAAAGATGTTACTAAGAGCTTAGAGCTAAGATCCGTTGTAGGCCCTGTCAGGGCCCAGCAAAATAGTGAGATACATAATAACTGTTACCGACAGCTAAATACTACTTATAAGTAGTTAAAATTCTTACAAAACTAATAATATTCAAATGTAATTTAACATGAAACTAAATTAAACATTTATATAGGAATAATTTATAATAGGAGGGACCATTTTCTGGAGCCCTGACTAGCTAGCTTGGACCCTGTTCCCGATACCGGAGGGCCACTATTTATATTTAAATGTTTTTTTTTTCTATTCTTATTTTGGTAGGGAAAAATTAATAAAGGAAATACAGTAACATAAAATAAAGTTATGTAATTTGTAAGTAGGTAGTTCTTGAAATACTAATAGGTTAACTAACATAAAGCTCTAATTTATATAAACCTATTAGTGCTCGAGAGATCGTAATTTCAAGGTATAAAGTTCTTAGTAAGATAAAATGTACGATGAAGTAAGTTTACCTAGAAAAAGCCTGTTCACTCCAACTTCGTAGTGATAACATTTCAAAAAAGTACTGTAATTTCTGAGATTTTCTTTATTTTCTTACAATAAAAGACTTGAAAATAAAACTTGCGATTTAACCAGCATTTTTTTTATCGTCTTGAAATCATAAAGGCCTTTGTCAAAGAGACCGGCGAAAGCGAAGCATTTCCGAAGCGATACCGAACCGAAGGGAGACGTCAGTCCGATAGTTCTGTCACGCTATCGGATCGCTTTCGCTGTTCTATGTGACTGGATTCAAACAATTCCATGCATTACAAATAAAAACGTCACAATTCGCATTCGCTTCGCTTGTTTGTTTGACAAAGGTTTAAATGAGCTTTCCCACCCAAGACGGGGCGGGAGGGACTGTCAGACTCGAACTGACTAAATTCCACGGTGATCCCTCAATAGCCCTTTACGTTCCAGGGTCACGGTTACCTGATGAGACAGTCCCGCGTTCCCGGCAGCCTTTGGCCCTCTAAGGGCCGCGTCAGATTACTGACAGCTCCTTGAAACGCACGTGGAACATGCCTGGCTCTTTCGCCGCTCCGAATGAACTGCCCGATCGGCACGAGCCGATTGATACTGAAAGAGTGAGTGATTGCTCCGGGCCGACTTTTATGTTTTGAGAAATACTACCGGACCGACAATGTCGGGTATTATGTATTCGTATACATAATTAGGTATTAAATTGATACACAAAACATCACTTTTTCACAAAAGAGTCAAGTTACAGTACTTGTTTTTCATTTAATTGAATTTTTAAACAACATAGTGGTCTATGAATTCATAGAAGGTTTTGAAAGCCGAACAAGATACTTAATTTACTTAGGGAATTAATATTCTTGGAATCAAACCTGATGGATTTACATTGAAAAGTAGGATTAATTAATTTTTTATTTCTCTGTTTTGATTCTAAGAAACTTCTTCCATTCAATACATATTTTTTTTGTTTTGAGAACGGGGCCACCCTCTGGTATCAGAGTTGGTTAAGCCGCCTCTGGGAACCGCAGGCGCCAACCATACCAGAGGCTATGAAGTATTGGACGCAAGTATTGATTAAATAAATCCCAGGTTTCCGCACCATGTTTTTCTTGTATTATGTCAATGATGATCGTGGTAAAGTTAGAAAGGGTATTGAAAAAGACTCATTGGTACTTGCTCGGATTTGATCTTGCAAACTCATGCATGAGAAGCGAGGTGCTAAACCTCTGGGCCATCATGACTATTTATCTATCGGCTTGTAACCTATTTAAACCATTTTTTTTTCTATGAAGTATTTTTTGTAAATATTTCGTTTTTGTTATTCGTAGATTTTTTGTAAATAAACAAGTTTGTCATTTAAAAAACGATGTTCTTTTTTAAAACAAGTTTATATTGTTATTAAAAAATACATACGATAGACAAAGTACTCATTAAGACAAATCAAACGAGTCTAAGCTCGATGGGTTTGCGGCGTTTCATTACAGAGTTCCTAAGGCCAACTTCTAGCTTTATTATCAGATCAGCTCCATGTCAATTTCAGCTCAATCGGGAAATGGATCAAATTTAACTTGCAAGATTTGAATACAGGCAACGGGACAGGTGAAACTAAATAAAAGCTTCTAAAAAATGTAAGTATTTAAGATACAACTATACATATTTTACAAATAATAAATCATTAAAAAACTCTTAGAGAAAAAAATCTCATATTCTTTTATTCAATTACACTCAAACATTTTCCCAAGACAGATGGTTTTGGGAAAACGGTCGAGATAAAAGGCCGATGTCACTTGTTGCTTGAATCTGGTATGCGTCACACGTTCGCGACGTCTCGGTGCCTTCTAAACTGTGCTCAGGAACGTCTGTCGTACCCGCTTTTTATTTCAGGCCATTTAAATTCTATTGAGCTTGGTAACTCAGAGGAGAGCAGTTTGAATTAATGGAGCAAGTTTATTGTCACGCCTGGTTGGGGAAGTGATAAGGATAGGAGGGTTCTGCCGATAAGGAAGAATAGGAACATGTGTCTGTCGTAGGCCGATCGTTGAATTAGCCACATTCTGACACCCGGCACTTCATGATGTGCCCAGTAAAAAGCCGAGCCGATCGACCAAAACAACGCGAGGCTGTCGCACAGTTTCCAGTTTTTATAACGTAAAGTAAATGGAGACTTTAACGTTAACCGCTAAATTGCTTCTGGCAACGATCTTTTCCAAAAACAAAACAATTTTTTTAACGCGTCTTTTCTCTATTGTAGAGGCTTTAGAGTCCTTTCAAATTAGTCCCTACGCTTTCTAATTTTACATGGATTTAATACTTCAAGTACGCTGTACAGCAAAATACATAGAATTTATGTTAAGACTTTCTGTATTTGTCCTCATCGGAGAACCTAAATTACCAATCAAAACGTAAAATTTCATAAGCATGTACTCATTTATTTGATGTATAGTGGTACTACATAAAACTGACTTAATCCACCATTAAATTTTCGGGTCAAAAGAACATATAAAGTTATTCCTTTCCGTTGAAGTCTGCAATAAATAATTAAATCTGCAACCACCATTACTAGTTATAAGTAAATATCAAGTTACATTAGTGCAACGTTTTAATTAAAACACCGTGTGGTTTTGAGTTGAAATAAGTAAAATTCTTCCGTTTATCAGCTCCATCGAATTATTTCAGTTGAATAGACAGAATGTAACCGTACGTCGACCACAATGCATTATGAGAGCCGGTACGTGTGCTAAAAGTGGTTATTTTCGTTTAAATACAGTTAAAATGTTTGTTACTGCTCAAAACACGCGTGGTTGTATAAATGTAAACGCAACTAAAAGTATTTTCAAACTCAAAGCATTTATTTCAATTTGGTCACAACAGGCACTTCTGCATTATCAAAAAAAAAATAATGAAGCTACTTACAGCCCTATTCAAAAGGCATGATAATTTGTAAAGTACTTTAGTTGCCCTTTCCAAATGTCTATGGAGAAAAATGGGCAAGAATTTAAGGATTGTAGCGTGGGGTACTGTAAACCTCGTTAGCCCTACCACTAGCTCTAGCACTCTTTGATTCGCGTCTATGAGTCGCGCAATTGTCTCTGGGTTGCAGAACCATCTTTGGGTCGCGCAATTGTCTCTGAGTCGCGCGACTATTTCGGGTCGCCGGACTGTCTCTGGATCGCGGGAGTAGGTTAGGACTTTAGGTCGCGGTACCCAAGGCCCCGGAACGCAAAGGCCATGTGATATTTATGTTATGTGAAACTCGGTGGTTTTTAGAAAAACCCCTACATGGAACTTTAATAATTAACAACAATAACAATAGTTTGATCAAAAAATAATTAAAACACGCACTAGCTTCTCATAAATCTAGGCATGAAGGCAATTTACTAGATTGGCTTTTCAGTGTTGAATATTCTGTAAATATTGGTACTGCTCTACTGCCAGGATCAAAATGTAAAAGTGAATATTATATTGTTTAGAATAATCTACAGAATTTGTTGTTTGGGATTAAAACCTGTTAGAAATTCTCTTAGAATTAATTAAACTACAAAAAAAAAAACATGAACCCATCAGACCTTTCTGATGGGTTCATGTTTTTTTTTTGTCGTCTCTTTTCCACATCACAGCTTATAAGTATCGATAAAACACATACAGTATGAATGTAAAAATCATTAATCCATTCAGCCATTTCGACCCCACTTTTAATTACTTGAACAAAAAGGCAGCGCTTACAAAATAGCAGTAAATAGTAAATACAGCGCTGTACCACTACATTGTCCGTAAGCCCACATGTAGCCCGTCGCTAATAAACTGTAGTTACTGTGTACCAGTCGTGCTCATGTTGATGTGACGTCATGAACCAAATGGACGGTGACGTAGAACAACGAAGTGGGAAGACGTTGTTTCTTAATTTTCTTGTAAGGAAAATGTATTAAAGACTTAAGGCGGAAACACAACTATACACATCAAAAAGTTTGTGATCCAGAGATCAAAAACTTTGTAACTTTTAAAAAATTCAAAAAAGTTTTTATGGAATACAATTGTTGCTGTTTTATTGTTTCATATGAAACCATAATATAATCTACCATAAGACTTCGATTTTTAAACGTGTCGTGTCGTGTCGTGATTTGCCAGAAACATTTATCAGTTTCATACTTTAGTATAATATGAGACAAGTTGAATGTCGTGTAACGTGTCGTGACGCGTCATATTAAATGTATCTTCTGGCGCGTTACGACACACCACGACACTTAATCGTGTTTCCGCCTTTAAAATTGATTGAATATAGTTAGGTTAAGCGAACATCATGGTCCCAATACCCGATCTTTTTTTATTAAGTCAATATTATAGACGTCCGTAGCCACCTAAAGTCGTGCCAGCAATATGGAGAAAAAGAAGTAGAAGAAAGTCGCCATCTATGAGATTGCTTTCAAAGCGTCAACTTGAAACAAGTGGTGTAGCAGTGTGTTGCTACAGTCTGTCGTTGCGTCGGTGTTCTTTCTGGATGTCTTAGGCATCATCTGGGCTAGTTTGAGACCAGGAGCAACACCAATTTTTTTTTTTTTATGATTGCGGCGAATTCTTAATTGTATTATTAAGCTATTGTATAGCTTTTATCGCGGGCTTTGAGCGCGGCGACCGAATCAAGAAATTTCGCAACGAAAATAAACCTAACTGTCACTGTCACATCTGTCATGTCAACGTGAATGAACAAATTTTGAATGAATCAGTTTTTGACGTTCAATTAATTGACGTGGCTGACCATAGCCTAATTATTAAACTTACTTCCCTTAGAGCAACGCTGGGATTATATTCTCGTTAAATATTCGCGGTAGGCGATAATTTTTTATTTATTTTCGTTAATAAATAATTGCATAAGTTGATAAAAAATGCTATGTAATAGCTTTACAGCGGCAATACCCGAATGCCACACGTATTTTATTTTTCGTCTTTATGCTAAGTTAAAAGCTGACATAAGAAAAGAGTAAAAAAACATTTATTGCCAACACAAAGCCATATTACTGCGAAAAGAAAATATAAAACATACATAGGAAGACGTCAGCATAGGTCCCTTGACCTATGCTGACGTCTTCCTATTATCCAATGTCTAAACATTCACATTCGTATATCCACAACGAATTACCTTAAACGTATCATGAACTAAGTTATTCCACATGAATTTATTAAAGGCAATTATAAAGTTATATTGTTACCATATTAAACAATTGGGACCATCAAAGTAAATGTGTGTAGATAAAGTTTTACATAAGTAATTGCTTGTAAGATTTTCTAGAAATAATTCAGTTTTCTGTCTAAGTCTGGCACAATGTCTTTCAGAAATAAGTGATCTTAATAAAGTAAATGCTGCTTTTGCGTGTATTCGTGAATTTAGAACTAGTAAACTGATTAACGAAGTGGTATCGGACCGGACTAACGAGTTGTAGATAGTGGGTTTAAAACCCAGCCAGGTGCATTTCTTTGTCTAATTTCTTTCATCACCACTGCTTTCAAAGCGGTGAAGGAAAATATCGTGAGGAAACCGGGGTGTCCTTGTACCAAAAATTGGAAGACATAGACACATGACCCAGTGCGGGTTGGTCCCTCCTACACAGAGGAGACCTGTGTCCCAGCTGTGGAGATAAGTGTATTTTTATTTTACGGATTTGTTTGAAATATCTGAAATACAAATTACCATGTGAACGAGACTCAAAATCTAGTCATAATCTAATCACTACATAGTATAAAACAAAGTCGCTTCCGGCTGTCTGTCCCTATGTATACGATCTTTAAAACTAGGCAACGAATTTTGATGCGTTTTTTTTTTAATAGATAGAGTGATTAAAGAGGAAGGTTTATATGTATAAAACATGCATAGTAGAGATTGCACCCGTGCGAAGCCGGGCGGGTCGCTAGTCTTAGCAATAATAATTAATGTCGTTTTGAGAGATTGGAAATAACATACGAATTGAAGATGTTTTCATAGAGAACCCGTACTTTGTTCTCTTTTTGAATTGACAGGCTGTCGATCGCCGTCGACCCCGACCACTAGTTTATACCAAAATAATTAATGACAGTTTGATTTCCAACGTATACCATACATATTTTTGTATTAGCAAATATACAATTTTCCTACCAGCAAACCTGCAATAGTAGAAACATAAACCTACGCCAAACAAGTCTGTTTCTAATCAGTTCGTGTTTCCACCGAACCACGTTTCACAGAGCATTTTCAGTTCAAATAAGGCTTTATCAACCAGTTGCGTGGAACTGAGTCCGATCCAAAATTGAGCGTCGAAATGAGCATTTACTGCAAACAGTTGAGCAAAGGTTGAACATAATACTGCTCAGTACAATTTGTATGTGAAGACAATTTAGCTGTATCGACGCTGTGTTCATTACGATTGGCAAGACTGGTTTTATTTCATCAAATTCGTTGAACGGAATGAAAGTCTTTCACAGTAGATTTTTTTCTTGAATCAGTTGAAACAGCGGGGTAAAACATCAGATCTTCCGACGTCGGGATCATAACAATTTTATATGAAATACTAAAGCTTTGTATAAGTCGATCAATTATTCATATATTTAAATTGTAAATTAAAAATAAAGGTCCGCCTCCGCTTACATCAACTTCAAATTAAGGGATCGCGAATAAATAAACCATTACGAATAAGATTAAAGGCTACATTTCGACATAGCACACAAAACACTTTCAGTATCTCCCATCAAAATGCAAGCGAGTGAAAGCTTTGAGGTAACAGAGGCAACTTGGACCTTGATTGCGGATCGCAAATGTTTGCCGGGGCTCACGAGAACCGCATCAATTATTCAAATAACTACGTACAGAGACTGACTAGACGAGTAATTTTGCGAATATTACCCGTGGAGGGGCACGAAATGTAAGCTGCTTACAAGTTTCGCGCCAAATAACTTGGGGATACCCGAGAATGGCTCTTGTGTATGGTAAGTATGCAAGTCCGGGCTCCCGGGCCCGCCCGGTCCCTAGTTAGTTAAGTGACGTTATTAATCTGATGAAAAGACCTATTGATCGTGAGTGTCGCTCGCTCGTCACAGTTTCACATACTTAACTGATATTAGACACTCAACTTTGCTACTTAATTAATATCACATCTAATGACACATTTTATCTCTTCGACAAAATACTCACGTACGTTTCTCTAAGCCGGATTCAGAACCACTCGCAGTTATCCAAACATGCCGAAAATCTCAACTTAAATATAGGAAAAATGTTCAATCTGAATAAAGTGTGCTACGGTAGGCTTTACCAAAAAGGAAAGTAGGATTAAAGAGGTCGCGAAGCTGACATAGTAGGATTAACTGAACGTTGCTGTGTCAGCAAATAAATGACGATTCTTCGAACGGATACATTATTCACTGGAAGACGTATTTTTAAAAGATAGAATAAAACATATTTACATTTTGCGCACTATAAAAAGAAGGTAGGTACAGCTTACACGTGTCATCCGAATCGAAGGTTAAGAAAAGAAGGTTCTGGTAAAGAAGGTTTTGATGTTAGTACAAAAAACAAACTAGATTCTTTGTCCACTGTCTATTGGGATTCGACAAAAGCTGTGGAAATGTATATTTTCAATCTAAAGCTAAGTCAAGCAAAGTCGTTCCATCCAAATGGACCTATTCTTTGTAATGTTTTTTTTTTCTCTTACATGAATCCAGTTTTTGACCTTTAAGCTTCTTCAAACATATGCTTAGTTCTGAATGGATATAAAGCTTAAACCTCCTTAAAATGCCCATTTACTCAAACATTCCCCTACCTCGAACTTACGAACATTAATAATTCCGTCTGCTAGGCGCTTCCAGTGAAGTTCAGGGTTGTTGGCTTCCGTAAAACAGGCTTAGTAGCTGGCAACACGTCAATAAAATTTGACACTTGTCAACGAAAAAAAACGCTTATAATTTTAACTGGTACCATTTTAGATCTTATCTGCAAAGGTATTCTTTGAAAAGTTTTTTTAACTTGTTCCAGGTGTGACCTGTCAACGTTGGACATTGCAACATTTGATAGACGACTAACGAATATGACACAAAGACCGAATCTTGTCTGACAGTTTTAAATCTTTAAAAACTTACTTTAAGGTGATTCCTTCGTGGTCGCGGGACTTACGAATTACCGTGACCCCGGTACGTAAAGGGCTAGTGAAGGACACCGTGGATTTTAGTCAGTACAAGTTGACAGTCCCTCCCGCCCTGCCCTGGGTGGGAGGACTCATGATTTTACCACGAAAAAAGAAAAGGTGATTCCTTCGTAGTAGCCCGCAAAATCCGATTTTTCTTGTATTTTTTTGCAATTTGCATATCAGTAACAAGTTGTTAGTTGATCAAAATATAATTACAAGTATAATTTTAAATACAGATTTGGTCAAAATAAGTTAGATTTCGGAAATTTTACCAATTTTGACCAAATCTATGTTGATGAATTTCGCGGGCTACTTCGAAGGAATCACATTAATCATCTGAAATTAGCAGAATTGTCAATCGACACTTACATTTATTGCACTAAATAAAAATAGAATAACATTCAGACTTACAAAGATTTTATTTTTTTAAACTACTACATAGGATGTTTTATGAGTCTAGACCACACACGTAGTCCTTTAAAATTTCCAATTTCCATCTAGATTGCCTAGTAAATATTCTATTAAAAGCAGCGCTACAATGACGGCCGACACATTGTAACGCCAAACCGCGTTAATATATCCAAAGCTTTATTAAAGTTTAACACAAAAGTTGCAACGCTCGGGAGCATAACACAACATCACATTTAAAGCGCGCCTATAATTTCGCTATCGCTATTACGCCACGGAATCCTTAATTAATACCCTCAACGTTCCTTTAATATTAGATCATTAAAACCGCAATGTTCTAAAACTTACCTGCTTTCAAAACTCCAAGTTATATAAACAATGCGAAGTTTACGGCTGAACTTTGAACCGGTACCTATGTCAGGTTTACAAGTTATAACTTCCGATTCTAATTAAAAATTTAACAAACCGGATAATGGCGGTTGCTTCTAGCTAAATCATGAATATAATTTTGTATTGAACGAGGCTGAGCAACAAAGGATGGATTAGTTTTCAATGGAAAATTATCGTTCGTAATTATCTTGCACGTGCTCATTTTATTTAGCTTATCGAAGTCTTTAAGCTCTTTGTTCGACGGAAATCACAATTCGGAGTAGAATGTAATTCAAAAGTTTATTTTAGAGTAGCTTTATAAAAGCGACCAGCTTTCATGTCGATTAATTTGGCGTATCTTTCCTTATAATTCAGACGACATCTATCCATAAATATTTAACAGCAAGTTTGGGTCCTCCGTCTATTCTATTCTATTATAAATTATCCAGCTCTAAAAACCTAAGCAAGCTTGTAGTGATATTAATTCACATAACATTATATGTATCTACTAAATAAGTAAGCCAGACATATATTACGTGCTGAAGAAGCCATTACCCGATCCACTACGAAACAAAACAAAAAAAAATAGCCATCTTATAAATAATTCACACCTCAATAACAACAAATTATTATTTCAGCATTCTGAAACAACAGCTAGCTTGGAGCCACTAGAGAGTTGGCCAAGACTAAGCTTACCTTCGTGATGTCGTTGGCAAGATGCTTAGTTAAGTTCCAGTCTTCCACGGCAACGGTCGAGTTTTGTTCCAAATAGAAATAAAATTAAATAATTCTTGAGTCTGGTCTGACTTTAGTTTATGGTGGAGATGTAATTTTGTGTAGATCGTTTTGTGGTCATTTGTTGGGTATTTTTTTTAATCGGTTATTTAATATTTTATTATTTACTGGGCATCTAATCCCGGATTCACACGTTTTTAAATTTTCGATGTACCCGGTAGATTTACCAAAAACTTTCTCCTGGCAATACCAAAAACAATTTGATGCAATCGTTCAGAAATTATGGGGTGAAATTATTTTTAAAGTTGTTTCCGCTAATATCAGATACATTGAAGACGACGTTTCTGGAAACTATACAATCCCCTCTTACGAATAAATCCAAAAACAATTACTAAATTAAGATTCACATAAAGGTAGGTCAATCAACAACCAGGGCTTTTTGAGCAATAAGTAAAACCCGCATAATTTTAAACGGGCGCTGAAATATTTATGAAAAAAAAATACAGGTATTTGACAAAGCAAAAGGTAATAACGAAACAAACAAAATATACGCAGATAAAAAAACACATCCACAAATACTTGTTGATTTTTTACATTTCCCGACATTTTCATACAAGATAAAAGCGGACAAAATAGAAAACAGAGAATCCAATTACGTTTGCCACGTTAAGTTATTATGTAAAATTGTTTCCAAGGCTTTTTGTCTCAAACAGTCGGTAGCTGACATTACTTTGTAATGTAATCAAGCAGAAATATTGTTTCCTTTGTATCCTACCGTTACAGAACGTGTAGATATTTTTGTTGGCTGCACTTTTGTTTTTATTCGATTAAAATATCGTAATTGGTAGCAGGGGGTCTGCTTTCTATGTCCGTTAGAACCAAATTATCTTGCCGTTGTCAAGATTTTTTCTTTTTTTTTCTCTGAGCCTAAGGCCCCTTCAGGTGCGAGGCCGAGGCTAGGGTCCGCTTCGCCCCCACCTAGCTACGCCACTGCATACGAGTAAAATGCTTTTTAAGAGGCCAATTTTAGAAGCAGACGAATAAAAATTGTTGCATCTTGACAAAATATCACAAAAGAAATTGTTGCATTCTCTACTTTAATGAAGTAGAGAATGCAACAATTTCTTTTGTGATTAAAACCGCAACAATTTGTTCATTGATCGGTAAATTAATGATAAATGACTAAATTTACACATTACATAAACATTCACTACGTCGATATTTTGTTTCACAGGAACCATTCGCTACTCAAATAAAAAAGGACCACAAGTTGAAAAAAATGTCAAATATTATTTTCCTACCAATCCAGGCAGAATTGATACGCTTTTTCCTTTAAAAAATATTAAATTTTTTGAACGCCTAGATTATTAGGCTGCCTAAAATGAAACAGCATCAAATACCGTTCAGTTCTAGGTATTGACTTGTCGGTCAAAGTCAAAAGCTTTGTACTCAAAATGATCCATTTCCGTGTACTCTATAGGTACCACAGTCAGGTAGTATATCAAACTCTCAGCATACCGGAGCCTCAATCTATTTGATGGCAATAGGGTTTACCCCTTTTACAAGCAACATAGATAAAACAGGTGAAATGTGAGAGCACTAGGTATACGTAGTAATTTGTTGAGAGGACACTACAAAATCCTACGATGAAGCACCAATCAAAATCACAAGAGGATATCTCCACAAAATTATCCAATTCGTTACATAATAAAATGGAGCGGTCTCGCCCGCAAGCCAATGGGGCATGCCACCAGAATAGCTTCTATCAATATACTGGGGTCTTTCTTACGACTACATACGTCTTTATGGTTCATTGGCCTCGTCGATACGTCTCTTTAGAATTAAATTAAGGATGAAACCAATATGAGATAGGCAGTCGATTTCGCGGCGGCCAAATTACGCGCATGCCTTCTTATGCGAAATTCAGGGTAGGATTGTTATAGATCAGGGGATTTCTGTAACATTCGTGATTAACTTGCTTTATAACGAACCGTGATGAGGGTTACCTTCGATTGTTACAATGCAGGGATATTTTTTATGTAGCATTTTTTGGAATACTTAAATGCATTTTGAGGTATAATTTTAACAATTAAATTGAACGCGATCATCCATGTAAGCTGCGTGTCAGCGAAATCATTGACATCTCTTAAACGGGATTAAGTTGTCAATTAATTAATCGGGTATTTAAAAAGGGCACATTTACAAGATAGATGCGATCATAAAGAAACATTAATTTATGATGAAAATTCACATTACGTGAAAGTCAACTCAGACTGTATTAAACGTTTAATAACTCACGTATAATATATAATGGAATAAGACACACACCGTCTTAAAACATTTCAAAAATCCTCAAGTAAAGAAAATCTTAAACTAATCCCGAGAGCATTAGACAAGAGTTTAATAACGTTAATATAAATTATGCTTCAGTAATATTTACATGAAAGACGTGGTACCTTTTACTGTAATAACATGCAAGTTTCAGCTTCAGCGTTGCTTTAATTAATTTACCTTTAAGAGTTGGCTAGCCTTTTGTTTTTTATTAAAAGGACCACCCACTTGCGCCTTTCTCCATACAAAAATTATGTAAAGGATGGACGTGGAATCCAAACTAATATTATAAATGCGAAAGTAACTCTGTCTGTCTGTCTGTCTGTCTGTCTGTCTTTTCTTCACGCCTTAACTACTGAACCGATTTGTGTGAAATTTGGTACAGACATAGTTTGGAACTTGAGAAAGGACATAGGAGTTTTTATTACAGAAAAATAAAAATAAAAAATTAAATTGGTTAAATGCTCTAACGGAGTATAGATAATTCCTTAAATGATTGATAGATGGCGGTGATCACGCCATCGTTACACGAGTTCGGTTCATGTTATTGTTTTAATTCATCGGAAATAAGTAAAAAATAGTAAAAAGGTATGAAAAAAATAATATCAATATAATAAAACTTTTAGTACAAAGAAAATGCCCGAACGGAGTTTAGATAAATAATCCGAGTTTGACAACTCGGATCCCTTATCGATAGATGGCGTTGGGATCGAAATAGGTCGCGACATGGTCGATAGATGCCGTTGGGATCGCAATAGATCGCGCTATGGTTTCGTTACACGCGTTTTGTTGAGTATCAGCCGAGCGCTTCGGTACTGTCGTGGAAAAATTGTAGTGTCGGTTGTATGATAGTTTATGTGGATTGCTCCTGTTTCGTAAATTTTAAATTGGTTCCGTTGTATAATTGGTGTTCCTGTGATGCTTATGAGAAACCTAGATCCACCAAGACTATATAACGGCATACGGTTACAAATAACCTATTTAGGACGGAATGTCATTAAAGCCGTTATTATGACTAGGATGGCAAAAGGCGAAACTTTCATTATTCCCCGCATTCCCATCATTCCAACTGATTTGCCAGTTCAATTCAAAAGAGTTCAGTTTCCGCTGAAAACTGCATTTGCAATGACCATAAATAAAGCCCAAGGGCAAACGCTAAAAGTTACGGGGGTACATCTTGAAAAAGACTCTCTGAAGTTTCTCCCATGGACAACTCTACGTCGCGTGCTCAAGAGTGTCGAAACCACAAAACCTTTATATTTTTGCAAAGGATGACAAAACTAAAAACGTATACAGAAATGTCTTGGTGTTAGAAACTTTCATAATCTCTAAAGCCTAAAATAATAGAAAAATTGTCAAGGGAGAAACAGTCTTTTTTTCGTTTTGAACTGAAATGTCAAATCAGTAGAATGATGGGAAAATAAGGGAAAAATAACATTTTTTTCGATCGGCATAACGGCTTTAATGTCCTAAGGGAGTTTACATCTCTTAAATTCAAACGCAGAACTCACTATGTTGATTTTTGAAGAGTTCCCTAGAATATCTTCCACATTTCATTTTTGAAGAGATCCCGCGAGATCGGGAACTATGTGGGTTAAAGCCAAAAATCTGCTGGAGTCACTATTCCACGCGAACGAAGTCGCGGGCAAAAGCTAGTATGACAAATAAATGACGTTAATTTCATTTCCTTTTAATCTACTGCAGGAATGTTGTCGGTTTTTATTCAACTTGACTCTTTCGTGTATAAAAACTGCGTAGTTTGGTTTATCTTGACAGTTTGTTGATTTGAAGTCGTGCAGTTTTAGAGAAAGACATCTTTCTCATACAGAGTGATAGACGCTCTCTTTTACTCTTCTTCTTTTCATTTACTATTTAATTAGATAAACCTAAAATATAAACAAAGTTTTGCAGGTAATAATCAAGAACTTCACATTTAACTTGTATAAAATCCGATCTTAAATAAAATATATGAAAAAGTATGAAACCTTAAATTGTTCTTCATCCCCGTAGGGGAAACTTTATTTATTCCGAGATAATGATTGTTTCATCCATGCTCAACCAGCTCGCATAATTAAGGTATCAGTCGAATTTCCAACCAATATATAGAGGTAAAATGTTTAATTGAGAGAATTTGAGTCTTCACGTAGTTACCGGCTAACCGGACCCCTCTAGTTATTTACTTGTACTGCAATTGTTTTAATAACAACAATTATTATGCACAGCCGAGATATATTTCATTACGAAATCCGAGCAGCATCCCGGGAAAATAAATTGATTTAAAACCATAAATTGACCTCAATCTGATATGCAGTTATTTTTCTAAAATGATGAGAATAACAGCGATGTATATATTTTCTGCTTAAATACTCAATTATTAAAGATTTTGTATGGAAAGAAAAATTCGAACCGCGAGCAGGATTTGAACGTGCGACCTCCGGATTCAGTACATCCAACGCTCTTTCCAAACGAGCCATCGAGGTTCCTACCTGCAAGTGTCAAATTCATCAATCCATTTCTGACGTCTTACGAAAATCTTTAAAATTGGCTGCGTTTAACATTTATAACATATCAAGAATAATAATAGTTGTTATAACTGGGTAAAGGTGTATCCAGACAGGATGTGGTTGTCGCGCGTTTTTGATTCCACAGTCAACGACGATCTCTATCAAAACATCTTAAAACAATTTGTACAATTGCACCGTGTTTTGACAAAACCGCGTGTTCAACGCTTGCAGTCTAAACTTTGCCCAATAGCTTAGATTTTGAGGTCCAGTGTTCGTTGTCTAAGGAACTTAGCAATCTAAATGTCGAGACAACGTCGGCCGGCATGCCTGCTGTGCTTTATTAAATAGTTTTACCTGTTAATATTGCGAAGCATCTCTGTTCTCTGTTAACACAACTATTAACTTTAATAGAATAGACGGTGTAAACTAATATAGGTATGAAGTGCACAAAGGCGGTGCATATTTTCAGCAGTAAAAATGTAGTTCATAACGTGTGAAGTGGCTTTAGTGTACAAAGACGGTGCATATTTTCAGCAGTAAAAATGTCGTTCATAACGTGTGAAGTAATGTAAGATATTAAATTCCACTATTTAAATTCTGTCTATCACAAATACAGGATTTAGAAATCAAAGCTAAAAACATGTTATCAAATTAGCAAAGCATGTCGAAATAAGCACCCTACAGGTCATTTGTTAACAATACTACATAATATAACCAGTTAAAATCAATTGTACAAAATAATTGTTTGACAAAATTAATTATAGCGTAGTAATTAACGGTACATTACACTTAAATTTTCAATAATAGCTTTTTATCGATAACAGTGGTTGTTAAATTGCGGTGGAGCTTACGCCGGCCGATGCTCTTTCGGTACACGGAACCCGAATGCACTTTATTTACAATATGTAACCGTAAAAAGTCAATAAAGCGGAAAACTATCGAATTTAAATTGTTTCAATTAAAATATAGAACGTTTACTCGCTCGCCAGGTACTTTTAAAATTGAGACCGTTAAAGTTAATTTTTCGACGGAGTGTTATAGCCAATAAATTGTCGCCTGTCCAAACAATGGAATAAATTAAATGTAACGACTTTGTTAATTCAAAAGGGTTAGATGGTCTTAAACATTTTATCAATCAGAGTGTAAATGTCAGTCAATGATGGCGGCTTGAAAGGGTCCTTAGTAATTAAAACGACTTACTTTCTAGAAATACCTACATATTTGTATTAAAAAACTAGCTTCTGCCCGCGGTTTCACCCGCGTTATGATAGGCGTCTGGCCCTATGGAAGCCCCGTCAGTTTCCTTGGGGAATGCGTGGAAAATGACGCGCCGTCGACTCGGGCTTTGTCCTTGGTCGGACGGTGAGCTACCCGTTACTCGCCGTCCGCAAGTTGATGCCCACGGTAGCCAGAATTTGCCCCGCGATGTTCGATGCCCTGGACTTCTTCGGCGGTGGCTGGACCGTGTGGTAGAGCACGATCTTTCCGTCTCGTGTTCCAATTACAGAAGTTTTTAATGTTAACATTTCATTTTCTTGTATTAACCACTATAGGTATGACTTAATTACAGTCAAATTTACGTTTTTTTGGCTTATAGTTGCCCAAGTCCTCCCAGGAGTTTTTGTCTTGCACCATCCTGAAACAACAATTGCAGTACGAGTCCTGTATGTTTCGCTACCATATTAGGCCACTTTTTTTTAACTACTACTACTAACTTTAAAAAAAACCTTTTAACCTTTTCCACGTAGCTGCCTAAAAATCCGTTGCCATAAATGAATGTTACGTTAAAATAACCTCTTATCTGGGCACTCAGAATAATCGGATATAGTTCCAAAACTATTAGTAATATAATAGCCACACATGTTTTATTTTTTTTCAGAGTATTAAAAATGTATTTCGCGTAACTTTGTGCTGAAAATCTATGAAGTTACTTTTACAAATAAATACATAAATATTCCACAACTATCACACAACGCCATCTAGTCCCAAGCTACGCAGAGCTTGTGTTATGGGTACTAGACACCTGATAAACATACTTAGACTTACTAAATACATACATATGTATGCATTAGTAAGTCTACATAATTATGGATAAGTTAAAGTACGTATAGTTCTCTGGTTCTCCGCAGATAATATTTAAACCGACTTCACAAAGAAAATGCAAGATTTTACCTAGAAATTGTTATAAATATTTACTGAAATAATCTTCTTTTCATAAGAAGTCGTGGGAATAATTAGCAGAATTTTACTTCATTGACAATATTGTATCTTATCTCTCATGAAAGTACTTTATTTCTACAGAAATCATGGAGTTCTAAGTAAATATTTATATTTATTTCCCGTCTTTGCATTTATACAGGCAATAGGATTTCTAAGAACTAATATTGTATACTTGAACATGGTGGAGGAAAAGGCTTGATATATAAAGACCAGTCCATAAATTACTGTTCCTGTAGTTGTTTTTTTTTAAAAAAAAAACACGGGACTGTCTCATCAGGTAACCGTGACCGGAACCGGAACGCAAAGGGCTGTTGAAGGATCACCGTGGATTGAAGTCAGTACGAGTCTGACAGTCCCTCCCGTGTCACCCTGGGCGGGAGGACTTATTTGTGCCTTTGTCAAACAGACAGGCGAATCCGAAGCGATAACGAACCGATAAGAGACGTCAGTCCGATAGTTCTGTTACGCTATCGGATCGCTTTCGCTTTTCCATGTGACTGGATTCAAACAATTCCATACATTATAAATAAAAACGCCTCGCTTCGCATTTGTCACGCCTGTCTGTTTGACAAAGGCTTTGATGATTTTACTACGATAAAAAAGTGAAGTCGATTAACCTGCGGTTAAAACCGCATTCCACAATTCAAGTTGTTTTTAACTGCATTCTTACTTTAGATTGTCATACGGGAAAATACCGCACCGTTATTTTCGTTCTTCGAAGGATAAAAAGGTTTATATGTATTCAGTACATATGTATAACATTTTCCGAGCGACTGACCACAGTTCAAAGCTCCACTCTACTATGCACGACTCAATGTAAATTTTTACTTTGTCACCTTTGTACGGAACTTGCACAAACCTCCCAATGTTTTTCTTACACCGTTTCAAATTAAATGCTTTTAAATAAACATATGTACGAGTAGAAAAGGGAATGGTATTTGTGCAGTTCCTGCTACTATTTTAGTGGACAATGTTGTTTAATTGTTTTTAGTTTCATTTGTTACACTGTTACAGTTCGTGTTTTTTTTAATTCTTCACTTCTGTCTTCAAACCCGGTAACGGAAAAGGTTACGAACAATCCTAGTTCCATAATTAAAGTTATAATAAATGCCATCCTCATAAATCCAGCTACCATTCCTACTCCTTCTCAGTTCATGCTGTAATGCCTTTGTCAAACAGACAGGCGAGTCCGAAGCGATAACGAACCGAAACGAGACAACAGTCCGATAGTTCTGTCACGCTATCGGATCACTTTCGCTTTTCTATGTGACTGGATTCAAACAATTCCATACATTACAAGTAAAAAGTCTCGCTGCGCATTCGCCACGCATGTCTGTTTGACAAAGGCTTAAGATTGTGGAACTCACTTCCGCCTAGCATTCGTGATCTAAAAACCATTTCACTAAAGATTGAACTCAGAGTAAAAGAGCATTACTTTTCGTCTCTTCTGTGATATATATATTTTTATTTATGCATGCATATATGTATTTGTTTTCATGTAATAGTATTTGGTATATATTTGCATATGTTTTAATATTGCTATATAATATGAATTTTAAGTTATTCACATAAACATTTCTCTTCTTTTTCTTACACACTTTTCATTTTCTTTCTCACATCTCTTTTAGAGGGTTTACTGGCAAAAAATCCTAAAGAAATAAGCAGTACTTTTGTATTTCAGTATTAAATATGTATTTTCCTTCACATTTTTTGTGTGTAGATAAGTAGTTACAAAAATAAATAAATGAAAGTACATATTGTATTAGTATGATACTAATATTTGTCCCATGCGCAGCAGTATAATAAATTATTGACTTTAAACATAAATTAAATAAATATGTAAGCGGGCCTCCATACAACAGACATGTTTTTTACCGATAATGGAACACTTCGTGCGCGAGTCGCATTTTTCAGTACTTTTGTTGAAAATTGAGCGGACGTTATTACCTGATGCCAAAGTTGACAATAAACATATTATAAACATTGGAAGCTTTGATATTTCTTCTAAATAACCACCAAAATGGTTTTAATATAACCATTTTCCTATACAAAATCAGGTCAGTTTAAATAATATGTTACCTACTAAGCTCAGTGTAAGCCCATAATTGAAAACTGTTTGTATCAGATTAATTTATTAATTAGTTCTCATGCCCCATACAATATTCCCTCAATAACAGAACAGAAGTGCCGTGGAGTTACAATATAAAACTAGAGCGTTATGAACAATTATTTTCAAGGGGTAAGCGTTATTGATGTGTCTTTAGTTACAATGAAAGTTGGTTTTGATTTTAATAGAAAGCGATGTAGCTCTCAAAACTTGGATCGCTTTATTGGTAGGATAGACTTAATAGGCTGATTAACAAACAATTTATAAGTGATGGGTAAAGACTATAATTATGTAACTACAATGAAAATTTTGAAAGTTAAGGATATCTTGAATAGAGATGAACGGCGCCGCTGAGGCTGGCTCAGAAAGTGGTGGGGAGACGAGCTGGAATCCTACCCGGAGGACTGGTACTTGGAAAGACTTGGGAGAGGCCTTTTCCCAGCAGGGGGACAGTATAGGCTGACTAAAAAAACAAATGGAAATCTGATTTGCGTTCATCGCACCCCCGGAGTCCCGCTAGCAAATTTAATACGACCCCAAAAATAAAAAATGGCATACCCGTGAACAAATGAGACAGAACATCAAAGTAATGCACGAAATGAGAGCAGTCGAGGGCACTTGGAGTAGTTGGAGCAAGCTAAGAAAAATCTAGAAGGTATTTTAATCCGAGCGTTTCCAGCAAGATAAATACGAAGTCAACACGCTCTATCGCGTTCGCTTACACATATTTAAATTTAATTAACTAGGTATCAAGAGCAAATTTCCTTTGTGCTTCAGGCTAAGAAAGGGGATATAAACCAGGCAAATGACTGCCCGTTCTACGTTTTCTACCGCAATATATTAATAAAAGAATATTGTGCTTTCACAACATTGAATGCATGAAAAAATGGCGGAATTGTTAATTAATGCTTGAGTGTAGATTTAATTTTGTTTTATTTTTTCGTCTCGGCTTTCGTTGCCGGTATGCTGTTTACGTCAAAGCATTGTTTTAAAACGCTGTCTAGGGAAAATGTATTGTTTGATTTCGATTGTTTGAATTAGTTTGCTGCTTGGAATGGATCTAGTAGTTTTATTAATTTTAGAAAACTGTGCACTTTTTTTTTACTATCCACAACTTTTATTTATTTGTTTTATGAAGTGTCAAACAGTAAAGCCTTTGTCAACTGACAGGCGTTGCGAATGCGAAGTGTGGCGTTTTTATTTGTAATGTATGGAATTGTTTGAATCCAGTCACATAGAAATCGGTTCGGTATCGCTTCGCTTTCGCCTGTCTGTTTGACAAAGGTATAAAAAGATGACATTTTGATTTATTTTTTCATAAAGCAAAACGATGTTTACGCTTCAATTGATTTTATGATTTTTTTCAACATAGCTTTTACCTTTATTTTTAATTTAAACTGATACTTCATGCGAAATTTTTAAAAGCGAAACTTGCGCCTCTTAATCTGTCGACCAATAAGGGTGAAGTTTACCTGGCTACCTACTTATGGTACCCACTACTTGCGCCCCAGTAATCATTACGGCTAGCTGAATGAAGCTTAAGGACTATCATCACGATTCGAGCTCGTGCTGTTTTACTCTACTTATCATGTCGTTGAAAAAGGGGAACTTTTGTAGGTACCTATTGTAAAAATACCTACATAAATTCTGGTCAGTGTGTGTAGTGGTTTTTTTTTAAAGTAGACGTTTTTGCTTTTATATTCTAGCAAGTGTATCAACAAGTTTTTACTTGGGTTTGATTTTTTATTCAGTTACATTTATTTCGTAAAATCAGAGGGCTGGTTTATTTTTTTATTTGTTCAAAGAATCAGCATTGCCGTCCAACGTGGCTGTTGTCAGGTTTTTGGGGCACTGGCGACGACGAGGATGAATTTTTTTAAGGGCCTGTTTTGAATTTTTTTTAGGTCTTTTGTATGTAAAGTAAGTAATATTCATATGTGTTCAAAGGAAAACTGATAAATTCGTCTAGAAATTGCAAAACAACTATACAGCGTAAAAGAACACAATGACATGCTGTTTAGAACATTTTTATAGCAAAACTTTACTAATTAACATTCAAATTTTTGTAATCTAAACTTTTAAAAATGTAGATATGCATACTCATATAGGTTCGCTTTACTCCTTTGAGAAGAATATACTTTTTTTAATTAAATAAATCTTCATTGACTGTAAGTCAAAAAAATTATCCAAGCAAAGGTTTTAAAACTTTAAAATTTTAAAACTAATTTTCTTTAAATAACAAAAGTGTTCAGTTTTCTGTAAAAGGCAAGAAATTCTTAAAAGCAATACAAATAAGCGAAACAAAGATTTTTAAATACACTGTAACATAATCAGTAGGTCCGGTGTTTGTAGCTCGGACTACGAAAGACTCATTGAACACCAATTACCTCGGAGGCCTCTAAAAGGTCTTTAATTAAATCCTTCTCCGATGACGTCATAATTATAGCGCAAATTGGATTGAGACACCCCCTTGTTTCGTTAATTGTAAGTAGAAAATTTCTTATCTAAATTAATGTGTTTTAGGCTTTATTGGGGGTAGTTTGTTGTTCATTTACTTTGGTGTTCTGTTAATAACTATTTTTAAATTTGTATAAATTTTCTTAATTTTTTAAAAGTCCTGTTTTTTTTCGCCTGTGAAGGTATAGTACAGTCCGTAAGGAAATCTGAATAATTATCAAACCGTATGTAACTCCTTGAAAAATATGAAATGAAAAAAAGCTTAGGCCTCGATGGGTCAAAAAAGAAAATAGACTAGCACAATTTTTATTTTGGTCCTATCGGTAAGATATTTCAATTTCTAGATGTTTTTAAAATTTAACAAAAGACAATATAGAAACAGAGACACTAAAGTATTCAGGTACTTAAAAAATAAACAATCAACATTTTTAATACGAACACAATAAGTAAAAAATCCCTGCTAAACTTTATTTCTTTCTACATTATGAAGAGAAGAACAAAGAAACAGAAAACAGTGTTATGAATAGACAACATTAAGTTAAAAAACAAGTTAGAAAAAAAGCGGCCAAGTGAGAGTCGGACTCGCCCATGGAGGGTTCCGTAGCAGCAACTATCATCATAATATAAAAGTTCTTGTGATTCTTTGTAAGTTTGATTTATATTTGAGTTGATTGAATGAACGGTAAATTACGGTTTACGATTTATGACGTATTAAAAAAAATACATAATACATCTACTTACCAAGTTTCATCAGAATAGCCTCTCTACTTTCGAAAAAGTGACTGTGACATATGGACGGACGGTCAGACAGACAGACAGACATGACGAATCTATTTATTCCGTTTTTTGCCATTTGGCTACGGAACCCTAACAAGTTAGAGAAAAAATGTCGCACAAACAGTCAGACAAAGTGTAAAGACAGAATAGTAAAATATCAGCTTATTTACGAGTACTTTGTTTTCTTACTTTCGCTAACAAAGACCCGGTTTTCAAAGTGAAATTCAATTCCGTGAACGAACATTTTTCCAACATAAGTTCTCGTGTAATACGGTATTGTACTCGCTTATTTTCTAAGGATGCATTTGATGCTCGGACTAAAGGATAAAAGATATAATACAATATATGTACTGCGACGACTTTGAAAATTGGAAGCATTTGTTCATTTTCAGTAGTAGTTATTGAACTTTTTGTTTTGTTGAACTGGTTTACGATAAAATTGTATTGTGTTTTTAGATAGACTATATCGGAAATGTTAAACACGGACTAAAATTGTACTTTCGGATTAGATATATAACTTGTTACCATTTTTTTGGGTTGAAAATCAAGTGTGTCCTCCCTTTCTGAGGAAGGGAATCTCAGAAAATCAACACACAAATACAGTATCGAAACTATATATATCTGGGTAATATGAAGTGGAAACGTATTTTTCCTACTCCTCCACTATTCTTTTCTGATTAATTTCGTTGCAGGATCCAAGACAGGTAAATTCATTCTCTGGGACACGCCGAGCTTCATTGTTTCGGAGCTTTTCTGGTGGTAGCCACTGTTGATTCTGGCTTTCAGGAGTTGCAGTGGTTTGGGAATAGTATCACACTATTCCCCAATATAATTAATAAATAAATTCCTGAAAATAATTTGGGTTTGTACCAATGAATAAAAAATACATATCTAGGTAATATATATTATGTCTATAGTGCCTATTGCAAAACAATTTTCAATCTGAGATCTGAAACTGTCAGCGCTGGAACTAATTAACAACATAATTCGAATTGGATTGTACTAGGCTATCAGATGTTTTGGAGAAGTCATTAAACAAAACTTTTGTAAGGTAACCGAAGAAATACATCATTAAGGAGTTTGAACAGGAAGGGTTACATGTATGGAGTTTTACGTAGCATGTGTCAAATTTTTATTTAACTTGAGACGATTTATTATTATAATTATTGTGAAAAAGTTGATTAATTGCGGATCAAAACTTTAGTTTTTGTACGACAAGCTTTTAAATGATGTAAGAAAATGTATTTAAATTAATTTACTGTAGAAATATGTAAAACTAAATTTGAGATAATTCATTCAACAGATTTTTTTTAAGTGACTTTTTTAGTTTTTTTTAAAGACATTTTTTTTTTAATGTCAAAACTGCAAATACAGTACAGACTTGCATGTGACTTGTTGTGTCATGTTTTTCACTAATTTTGTCTCCACAAACATTGCTATACAATGTACATGCTTACTACCTAGTAGTCGGCACACCAATATTAATCTCTTCTCAGACAGTATTCGAGTTTCATGCGGCTTACGGCATACATACACCGATTTACATGACTAGGCTTAAGCCAATGTACTGTAATTGGTAACTCAAGCCAGGCATGTACTCTAAATGGACTGAACTCTGCGTATGAATTTGATACATAAACCATTAAAGGTTGAGAGCTGTAGGCTGTGCGCTGCAGTGAAAAAAGTATTGCGGATGCTGGAATAACGAATAGCATATTTGGTTTCACTCATTAAAATGCCCTTTAAAAGAGCGTATTGAATGATTTTGTGGTTTATTGAAAGAGTAAAATTCGACTGTGTTCTTTTGTAAATGCATTTTATTTTGTTTAAGACACGCTTTATGCAAAACTACTTTTTTAATTTAGTCGATTGATTATTTTCCTTTTAAGAAATGTATAAATATAACCGCAATCTGCAAATTTATTTAATAGATTTTCAACATAATCACAAGAGAAGAAGGTTTTTATTGGATTGGCAAAGAGAGATTATGACAGAATGAAATTCGAAATATGAATATTCAAAAATTTAAAAATCAAGATTGGATTGATCCAAAAGGAAAGAAGTTGAAGCATCAGAGGAGGTGGAATACCCACTCTGTTACAACTTAAAGAAACGACACAGAATATTTGGTTAAAAATGACTTTCTATCAAACTAACTGCCCGAAATATCGACTTTTCTCATCATAAAACCTGTACCTAAAACCCAACTTGATCCCGAAACGTTGTGATCTCCAACGTTTGAATAATTCGTGGCTCCAGCCGGAAGATGTCCCCAGTTTGACATAAGCTTTCCTAGCTTCCCAGTTATGTTGCAATCCCGGCTTGTACCTAAAGGCTTCCGCACCGCTCATAAGGTTGTTCGGCTCCGCACTGAACTAGCTTTACATGTTCCGGCTCGCGGTTGACTCCGATGTATGGTGTATTTAATTGTTAATTGGTTGCGATCCCAGATTTCTATGGACAAAGTTAGTTCTTGAATGGAATGGTTTAAGTAGTGTGTTAAACTAAGTTTGTTGACTTATTCTGTTTTGAATTTTTTATACAGAATTTACTTTATAGTAATTTATTTTGAAGGTTTAAAATCAGTGAAGTTGCAGAATATCTCCTAACTTTTTTTAATAAATCGTTTATTTTTAAAATATATCTTGTAAAAAAAATACTTTAAAAAATTGAACGTTACCACGTTATCAGTGTAACTGTTTGCTTACAGGTTGCCTAAAAAAACATGGCGGCCACATAATAGAGTGGCTACCGCCCAACATTACCCGTGAATATTCATTTAGCTTGGACACGTAAAACAATTTGCCAGTCAAATGAGTTTTCTAAAAAGCCGATTAAGCGAAAACTAAAATTGGTTAATTATTTATTGAACGTGCCGCCGTACGCAACGGCAAGCGTACGGTGTATTTAGCAGGCTAATTTTCAAAGAATAATTTATTGGTTTGGGATATATTTAATTAGGAATGTTGCAGCTTAGCTTGCTTTTAGTAGATACGGGTAAAATTGTAAGCTATTTTCATGAGTTTAAACCTGCAAAGGTAACTCATTTTCCAGTAAATACTAGTTTAAAAAGCTAATTTTGTCTGCGAAAATGTTAAACAACGTAATTTCATCTATAGTCACTGAATCTAAAGTTGCAAATGCAACAGCAAGCTCAAAGTCGACATCATTTCACCGTCGATTTGTAAAATTGATATAAACATCCCTAAAACAGTGTAACCGTATCCAGGTGCAATTTAAAGGCTTAATTCTAGGCGGTACTTACAGAAAGTTTTTCGTCATGATGCGATGCAATATTTGCTCAGTTAATACTCGTAGTATATATTCAAATAGCCCCACTTACATTACGCGAACAAATATGGACTCCAGCTTACCTGCAACAAATATAAAACAAAGTTTAAAAACCGCAAAACGCTAGTACAAAGTGTAAATTAGTTGGAAATATTACTGATGTTGGGAAATACTCGTTTTTGCGCAAAATTTTAATGTCTGAATACAGCATGTATTTTGTCAACCAGTATCACATATTTACCATTGAATTTTAAAGGGGTATGCAACTTATTGGCATCAATATTTTTTTTTCTTTCGCCAGTAATGAAATTTTGGTCATTAGTAGACCGCAACCTAAGAACTTCGTAAAAAATATTTAAAAAAATCTAAACCGTAACCAACCAGAGATATAACGGATTTTATTTTGTTAACAAAATTAAAACCGCCATATCTCTGGTTGGTTACAGTTTAGAAACTTATTTTTTAGGTAGTAGTCTAATTCTGGCCAAAATTTAATCACTGGCGAAAAGAAAAAAAAATGATGCCAAGGTTCATACTAAAAGTTGCATGGGCCTTTCTATTTACTATTGTAAAAATGGATTGTTTTATTAACATATTTTATATTATGACTGAGTTTACTTTTTTTACAGATTTTAATGAAAACTATCACAAATATAACTTAGATTATATATTTTCTTCATGGCAGGAAAGGTGCATTATATGTATAACATTACAACATTAACATCGCTTGGCATGAGGTAGGTGACCTTAAGACTGAACCTTTTGCATCAGTCACGCAGAGATATTCAATGGTGCGTACGTGTAACCAGTTCCTTCAACCCATAATTATATCGTTAGATCACTACGAGTCATTAAAAAAAAACACATAAGTAGGACAACATTGTAAAATGTAAGTAACACATTACACACAGTGCACACTTAGTTCTAGTAACCTAAAATATTTAAAAAGTTAATAACCATTAATTTTGATACCTACTTACCTGAAAATGTTAGTCAGTACCTTTTGTAACCTAATCATATTAATATAATGATGTTTCTACCATATTTACTATACTATACTAACGTATTTAAAATGCCCCCCCCCTTCCCCCCTGCCCGACCCCATAAATCTACGATCCATAATGGAAAACTTTACCGAAAGATCGCTGCTGAATTGCTCGATGTACAATTTAGAATTTTGACATTTTCCTCTCTAATTTACATATTTAATTTACACAAAAATAAACTACCTGTATATCGAAATTGATGAATGCTTATTTGAATTCCGATATTTTATGATTAATCAAAGCTGTTACGTACATGTGTTTTGATTAATATACGTTCAGTATGTTTAATCAAAACTTTGTCCAAAACATACCCAGGTCTTCCCTTTCAGGTCGCGAACCGGGCTGGGTCGGAAGCGATAACGAACCGATACGAGACGTTAATCTGGGTGCAGCGAACCGAGGCGTGGCAGTTGTATTAACTGGCTTAATATGAACGACATCAAACAGGGCAAATACGCCTTCACCACGTCTTCGTATCCGTTCGGTCACGCTATCGGATCGCTTTCGTTTTTCTATGTGACTGGATTCAAACAATTCCATATATTACAAATAAAAACGCCTCGCTTCGCATACGCCACGCTTGTCTATTTGACAAAGGCTTTAATGTGAACAGCACGTTTAATAAATACTGGAACGCAAAATTCCATGGCAAAATCAAATGCTGCATTTGTTACCTAATTTTAGTAATATGATGAGCATATTTCGTTGAACCCGTTTTGTGGTTTTAGCTCAAAACTATTTTAACATTAATTACAAAATTATAACATTCCGTATCCCATCAGGAGGTATTTTGATTTTAGAGCATAAATAGTATTAAGGTAATAGCATTATAAATTAACCGATTGTTTGTGCTGTTATAACTTTTCAACATAATATATTTATAAAAACTTGGTACATTCACACGGGATTTTTGGAGTATTGGTATAGATTACAATACTTCAATGTACTGGGAATAGGTACTTTCTTTGACACGAATATGCCTAAGATTTTCCAGTATAGTTTTTACGAAGCATGCTGACAACATAAAGGATACATAATACATACATACATAATTCTACGCCCATATGATGGCTAGGTTAGTAATGTCTATGTAAAGTTACACCATCAGTTACTTCCCTAAAACATAGCACGCGTTACACCTCTTAGAGAGTGCCGTCAAATCCCATAACGTTTAACAACAACGAAAGAAAACAACGCTTTTACCAATATATTCACGGCATCTGTTACATTTTCCGAAATCCGTGACGATACATACAAACAAACATCTATATGTAAGAAAAAACAAATCTTTAACTTTGCAAAGACCGCCGTCAATATTCGGTGTAGCACACACTGTTTGCGATGTGGCAAGAGCTAACAGCGGGGCTTTTATACCAACATTTAAACAAGAGATCCCGCTCCGGGGGAAAGATTAAGGCTTTGTCTTCACGTAATGCAAAACAGACGATGCTTTGTGACAGAATTTGATTCTGTACAAATTATCGTTTTGTATCTTGATGTCTGTCTTCGGGTAATTTCAATGCGAACGCTTTGTGTCATTTTGTGTATGTTACGTTATTCAGCTAATTTAATTTCGTACTGGGAAAAGCCAGTGAATAGGCACTTAATTAATGTTACTAAAACACCAATAAATAAATAATGTATTCAAATTAAAATTTAATTATTATTTATGAAAAAATACTTAATTAAAATGAAAAGTTTTGTATGGCCGAATCCTTAGAATAACGAATATTTATTTGATCACCCTCTAAATTAAATGTACTGAGTAAACGCTTTACAGAATTTCGTTCACAAATGTAGTTCAAAAGATCTTGGATAACCATAGTATAACGATAATGAGAACGTTTAAGTCGTGTGTCGCAGGTTCGATCCCCGTACAACAATACAACAGTACCGTTTCACCAGTCAATACTTTTGAAACGTAACATGAAATGTAACACTGATTGTAACCAGTTTGCCTCGATTTTGTGTTACATTTCATGTTGCATTGCACCGTTGACGTTTGGACAGCTCATTTGTGTCCCATTCACCAATCTGAACCTGGCATTATTCTTCAATATTTTTATATAACAGAATACCTTAAAAACAAAAATATAATACTGTCTATTTTCTCTGTTATTCAACAATAGTTGAGCTGAAAAATATTTTAGCAAAATTTCCTTTTCAATTACGAAAACCTATTGTTCAAAAACTATTCCATTGAAATAAAAATAATGGAGTGGCCCATCTATGTAATGAATATCATTTATTATTTAGGTCGAAATATATTTTGCATTTTTCGCTGACACAACCCACTTTTTAGGGTTCTGTACGTCCGAAAGAAAAAACGGAACCCTTATAAAATCACTCGTGTCCGTTTGTCATCCCTTCACAGTCCGTTGTTAAAAATTAAAATACTGAATACTGATATCATAATATATAAAACCATGTTTTGCTGTGTTTTAACGGATTATAGTGTAGAGGAATTAAAACTTTATCCAATATTTTAGTAAAATATACCTAAGTAACATATACCAATAATTTATAGTACAACGAACAAGTTCTTTCAATTCATACCTAACACCCGTGACAGTTATATTTAAAAAACTTCAATGAAAAATGGCATAAGAACAGTGAATAATTATGGTGATTTTTGCATTCATTCATTACAAAAACAACCCTTCTAGATCAACATGAATAACCCCTTTAGAATCCACCCCATAGCATCTTTACCAAAGGTCAATGATCTAAACGGGAAAATAAATGTCCAGTAATATAAATAAACTAGTTATTATGCTTATGCTACTCTTTTTCAAATATATTAGTAGTAGAGATGTGATACCTCGTCGGCTGTAGTAGTCGACTAGTCAGTTCATACTCGTATTTACAGTTTTTCAACAAAAAAAAGCCAATTACTTAGTAGATTGGATTGTTTTATATAAAAATGAAGACTTCATTGTCAATTTCACTTCTTACAAAAGATTTTGAGAATGGATGTATGTTGTTACTCTTTCAAGCAAAAACTGCTGAACGGATTTAGATGCAATTGAGTGCACTGGGAACGTGAACTATAACTTCGACTACGACCAGAAAAATATCTTCTGAATTTCTATAACCGCAGAGTAGACGTACACATAGACGACACACATAGCTAGACGTGAAACGCCACAGTCAAATTCAATAGTCACTAAACTCTACCGGCGAGGCCTACTAGTTGGCTAGTCGGCCAAAGTCAAAGTCGGCCCATCTCTATTAAGTACATGTGGTCAAAGATCAACATCACATTGTTAGGTTAGGATTGAGCTTAGGACTCAAAATCTTATATTTGCTCCACCATTTCCCAATATTTGTTTAGGATCAGAATTCTTATTTGTTCAATAATTGTGATTACGTATGGAACAATGATCCTCTATCATAATATGGCTAATATACATAGGTAAGTAAATAAGGTTATGAATATTAATGACACTATTCAGACCAATGTATTTATTTGAGAATTACTTGCTCGAGAAATATTATATTTGTTAACGAAAATGTATGTAACCGTCATTGTATACAATTTCTAGGAAATGTATGTTATAACTAACATTGCCTGGAAATGTGTGAGAACTAACCAAACCGAATCTCGACGTCTACTTTCAAAGGCACCAACAATATCCAGGCACCCCAAGGTTTGGTTTGCTTTGGTTAGGTTCCTTTAAACCTTGCACGCGGAAATAGGAGCCCTGTACAGCGGGGCTCCGCCTGTACACGTTAAACACTTTTTTATATATTTCCTAAATAGCTTCGGAATTGTATACAATTCCTATATATCATACATTTAAGTTAACATACTTGTAGTATACATTCAGTAGCGGACTGGCCGTGGTGGCGTTTGTTAGCGGGGCCCGGATTTGCGCGGGCCCTCCACAGTACTTGTTTGCGGGACTTGCCGCAAATCAGTTGGTATGATCGCGGGTCCGTGTAGGCCCCAATTCTTGCTACTTAAAATTAAACTTAATGAGATAATTAACAATTAACAAATAGAGAGAAATAAATAGAAAATATCAAAAAAATTGTTAAAGTTGATTAGACTATCCATTTTTGTTTAAAAACCACCAGTTGAGATCTCCCGCCCCGGGTTGAGCGGCCGTGAGTAGACCATCCTTGAGCCAACAGAGTGCCCTCCGGACGGAGCCCGACCCCGCGTACATCTTACAAACATAAGCTTGCATAGTTTACAGTAACCAATATTGCACACTTAATTACAGGTTGATTAATCATATGACTCTTATGACAATTCTTATCTTTTAACGGAAGATTTAAGACATAAAAAGGCATTTAATTTTCTTATTACATTACTTGTAAAACCGAAAAGTAGAATTCAGAAAATGCGTTTAAACAGAACAAGCCCGTAGAGATTTTAGGTAAGGTTAAAATCACT
Source organism: Agrotis puta (assembly GCA_943136025.2). Lineage (NCBI taxonomy): Eukaryota > Metazoa > Arthropoda > Insecta > Lepidoptera > Noctuidae > Agrotis > Agrotis puta. The sequence goes on from OW964168.2 coordinate 8,210,823, forward strand.
TAATTCTTAAGTGTTTATCGGCCTTTTTTTCTACAACAACGCTTGACCTATACTCATTTTTAAAGTCACTTTTATCGTAGGCCTGGGTTCAATCCCTAGGTTAAGCAGTGTTATTAAGTGTTTCAATTAAGAATTATTTAGTAGGGATCTTGGAGTCTAGATTTATGTCCGATTTATGGCAACAGGCTAGCCCTCTATTGTGTCGCACTTAAATATTACTGACACACATAGTTATACAATAGAACATACCCACTTTTGTCTCTTTCTTCGGGGATAAGAGACTTGATGCAATATTTTAGGAACATTGCGAATTTAAAATTCACACATCATTTTAAACTAATCAAATAATTAAACATTAAGTTCAACTTCACCACAGACAGGTACAGACTACAGACATAAATATATATCTTAGATTCTTATCAGCCGTCTGTTCCACGACTTCACCGTCCAATTCGGCAACTTAAGATGCAGCCCTTTCACGATAAGGCCGCCAGATGTCACCCAAGATGTAATTGCGTTCGCCTTTGTGCCAATCCTAATGAAAGGTTCACGAAACTGATATCTTTAATCAACGCGAACTTGTATAACGATGCGGGTTGACGGAGTCGCAGTCAATGTGGGAATTATGAAAATAATAATTATGACTACGTCAGCCGAAAAGTTCTGTTCAAAATAACCGTGTCATTATTAAAACATTAAAAAAAACTAGCAAGAGAAATAAACATTTCTAACAAAAAAAAAGAGAAAACATTTATTAGAATTTTTGTTTTATTTTCCATAAATTAACGTAGAAAGTTATCAAATATTCATATACAATTGTTGAGCTACCGCTTTCTGGCCAACATGTACAGAATCATGGCCAGCGGCGGTTGCATGTCAACTCTATGTACTAAATTAATTACTGGCCAAATAGAATTAGGAGATGCTTTAGAAATGTAGCACAAACTGCAGCGTGTCGGCTAATTAGTTAATTAGCTCCGTGTATTTGCTTTCATATCATTGAAGCCTGTTGTAGTGACAGCATGACCGCATATTATGGCGGTTGGTTCGTCACTTTGACATATTACTAATTGTTTGTTCAAAATTGTACTTATTTTATACCAGCTTTTGCTCTAGACTCGTAGAAATATTACGTCCTATGGCAGTCTGTAGTCTGTAGTAGTCTGTGTGAAAATTTTTTGAAACAAGTTTTGGTGTTCTGAAAATAATGACCCGACCCAAGTCCAAAATTTTAAATAATTTTATGGTGGGTATGGAAAAACTTTTCCTGTTTGTAAAACTGTTGTTAAATCAAAGCTAATAGGGAACACCTAAAAAGTTTTTAAAATAACTTTAAATATCATACAATTCCCGGAAAAATCACAAAGCGCGGATTCCGAACATTAGCAGCAACACAGAAACGTAAGGAAACTAATCTCTTTGAGACAATACTAAGGCAATATCTCTGGTTTACGACGGCTGCCTGACTAAATCTACAAATATTTGAACATTCGCCCTCATTCCACCATTGTCTAGGTCAAACTAATTTTGGGATCTTCCGAGAAGTAATTTAATTTCGCATTAAGACCATCAGTTAAAATCTGGTTAACCTTTTAATTAAACTTGTTTATTGAGGGAATTAAATCAGTGGTGTTTAGGGTAGGTAAACATTTTGAAACGTTTTCTGTGACGATGTTTTTGGTGTCGTAATTTTAGCACAAAATGGTGGAAGAAGGTGAAGATGATCTTATCATGCAAACGATAGGAAATCGAGAAAAGTTGGAGAAAAAGTTAAGTGTCTTATTGTGTGTTTTTGTGAAATTATAATGAAAGTCATGACTGAGTAGGAATACCATTCAAGCCCTTTCACAGCCATTTTCCTCACCCTGCTTCGATTAATGAAAAATCTAGAACGCAGCCTAGATAGATAGATAGGATATTCTTTTTTTTTCGTGGTAACATCATCAAATGAGTCCTCTCGTACTGACTAAAATCCACGGTGTCCTTCAATAGCCCTTTACGTTCCGGGGTCTATAGGATAAGATATTCTAGGATAGGATATTGCACACCGAAATGATTGTAATTTATCTATAATATGTATGTATTTAGAAATATATAAGTATGTTTATCAGTTGTCTAATATCCATAACACAAGCTCTGCTTAGCTTGGGACTAAATGGCGTTGTGTGATAGTTGTGGAATATATATTATACAGCTTTTTACATATTAAATAGTTGACGGTTTTCTAAACTTATAATGCAAGATTAGTAAAGGAAAATTATATTTAAAACTAATACCTCGTACGTTTTAACAGCAAACCTGATCAGACTGATTTTCATTTATTTACTTTTTAAACTGACTGATTACATATTTTTGTGGACTAATTTTTATCTATACTAATATATAGTAATAGATAAAAATTGTTGATGTGTTGGATAGTCTATTTATCGCGGCAGGCTATAGGCGATTTAACATCACGCTACGTCCCAAAGCAGCCGAGCAGCGGGAGTGAAACGGAGAAGCTGCTAGTTACATCATCTTCCTGCCCTTATCCCATTTTACTTGGGGTCGGCGCAACACGTTTTCTCTTCCATTCTCCTCTATCAAACGTCACAGTATGATTTACTCCTTTTTCTTCCATATCATTCCTTAGACAATTCATCCATCTTTTCTTTGGCCTTCCTCTTCCTCTCCATCCATCAACATTCATAATTATCACTCTCTTAGTCATGAGAGTGTTATCCCTCCTCATCACATGTCCATACCAAAAGCTGCTAGTTACATATAACATAAATTCAACATGGCCAATAAAATTGCCTGCTATAACCTAGTTGCCACTTGTGTTACCCTTCTTACAACTAGGACCAAAACGATGTAAACAGATGTTACCTAAATGTCTAAACGACTATGCAAATTTTATCATCAATCGTCATAACCAAGAATAATTTGATTGAAGTCAAGACCTTTGTTGAAAATGTATGGTCTTATGACCTATGGTGGAACTATAAAAATAAATACTTGATGCTCAGGATTTTAGACAATATTAAAAATAAAGATGATTTTTGAGGAAAGAAAAATTCAGTTGCAAGTGGGATTTGAACCCGCGTCTTCTGGATAAGTACTCCCGACGTGTTACCAATTAGGCCATCGCAACTCACACTTGTAAGCTGAAATTCTCTATTCCCTCGTTTGAACGTTTGTAGATTGTTTTAGAAACTACTATGTAGCCATGACAATATCATTCAAACTATAACACACTAGTAGACCAAGACTAGATTAGGGCATTTTTGAGGTAAAATCATCAAATGAGAAACAAACCTCCCACCCAGGGCAGAGTGGGAGGGACTGTCAGACTCGTACTAACTAAAAGCCCTTTACGTTCCGGGGTCACGGTAATTCGTGAGTCCCGCGACCCCGGCAGGCTATGGCGCTCTACAGGGGGGCCCCGTCATTATCTTAACACTCTTTGAAGCGCGCGTGGAACACAACGCGCCGTCGACCCGGGCATGGTCCATGGTCGGGCAGTGAGTCACCCATTACTCGCCGCCCAAAGACTAGATTAGGGCATACGATACTTTTAATTCCGGTTGATGAAAATAACATTCTGTGTTTATATTGTAGATGAAGACATGTAAAAGGCAAAATTATTGTTACTATAAGCTTATGTTACCTCACTACAGGGGAAAGACCTTCCCTCCTTCCACGTCTCTCGATCTAAAAGGTAAAACCTAGTTGAAAAATAAATCTCAAGCTTTAACACGACCAGTTTTAACCCTTTCTACCTGGTGAAAATGACGGCCTACCTACGCGAGTTGGAGGGTAAAAGTGGAATGGATCTTGCGGGCCGTGTGAGCGGTTCCGCTCCGGCGCATCGCAGGGAACCCGGGGCCCATACATCACTTAGTCACCCGAGACGGACCCCGCGCATGCGTACCGCCTGTTAAATGTAAACTTTATACCAAGCCCTGGGGTATTGGCGGATAATTTACCAGGTGAGATGGTAGTTCGGAATATTTTAAAGTTATTGGATTTTGCTTTTTTTGGTTTGTTTCCGTTTATGGATTTTGGAAAGATTTTTCGTATTTTATTGTGTAAGAGCACGCAGTTTTACTGATGTACCTACTTTTATAATATCAGGCCATATGAACGTAGCGGGACTGTCCAAACAGGTAACCCTAAGCCTGGAACGTAAAAGGCTATTGAAGGAGCACCATGGATTTTAGTCAGTACGAGCCTGAATGACCCTTTCGCTCCAACCAGTGCGGGAGGAGTCATTAGATGATTTTACCAGGCTAAAAAAGGTCATATGAACCAAAGTACAGTGTGTCATCTAATTTTTCATCTTTCTAGCTAACTGACCGAATCCAAGATTGTTTCACAGTGCCTATAAAACACTAATTAAAATAAATATTTAAAAATCAAGAAACAACATTTCAAATTATCAGGTTAATAAAAAATCACAGATAATGGACAACAGCAAAAAAAAACGGTTTAACAAAATACAGTTACACTATATACCTACTTATTTATTTTAGTACTTTTTAAAACATAAAAAAAACACAACATTCACACTGATCGTTGATTAAACAATGCTTTTGATGAACACGAAACGCGATGACGCCAAGTCTCTTAATGACATTCAAAAAAATTCGTCATTAAAAGTCAATTGAATTTACTTGTTGGCACCGATTGAGGGCGGCAATCAACTTCACCAATTACATGTGTCGGACAAAAAAAAGCGTAATTCTTTTACATGGGTAATATGGTCAAAGAATGTGTGGTAAATGTCAAGTTAATAAAATAAAACGCAATTAAAATAGGTACGGTATCTTTTAACTTGAGATTTTACATGGCAATTAATGTATTTTTTTGAGCTTCTTTTATTTTGAGCTCTTCTCCTCAACTATACTCGTGAATTGTACTTAGATGTATGTCACAATGTTCAGTTGTTGGCTATTCGCAAATTTAAAAAAAAATGTTAGATAGGCTTACAGTCGAACCAAATGCAATACCAGCATTTTAAATGGAGCGAGTGCGCATCTTATCTCTAGAAACACCAGCTAATTAGTGCAGTTTTGGGCTCCTGTCAATTCTTTGACAGTGTTTATGGTTAGATTATAAATGACAATACAGATCAACGACGGAACGTGCTTTCTGAGGTCATAATAAACATTCTACATCCTCTATTTCGAATAAACTGTATTCGAAACCTAACTAACCAATAAAAACAGAATAATAAATTGACAAAACCAATAAACATCCCACTGCAAATCCAACCACTCACCACTATTTCAAGAGTCTTACGGCGCCTAATTGCCACGAACCTACAAAATCTGTGCATAAATGCTAGTGTAGAAAGTAATCCTCGGTAGTCAGGTAATAAACATAAACGTTTTCCCCAATAAGACTCGATGCAAATTGAGTCCCGGAGGGTCGGAGTATTTACCTAGCGGAGGAGCCCGATCAGGCCACAAGCCACTAACTAGTTGACGTCGTTCAAAATATTGCTGATTCGAATAAAAAACCGATTGCTATCTCACTTTGATGTAGTCGGAGGAAATGGGATCTGCTTCCCATCTGCGAGGAAAGGGAGAAAATCTCCTTCACGGTTTCTGGGTACCGCGGGCAGTGGGCCGGAACCCTATTAATCTTGGCCCAATATTTACCTGTCGGTTGCGCCGTGTGGACCTTCCAAACAAAACAAATGTAACCATGTTATATTCAATGCAGCCTGTAAGTGAAATGGGGAAGTCAATTTTAAAATAAAAGCGTGTTTCGGTTTATGGAATTTTCAGAAATGTGATTATACTTCGTGCTTATACATCGTTATAGGATTAAAAGTAAAGTTAAAATTAAGAGTAAACTTCGATAGCCACAACTCAAATCATCTAAACGTAAATAACCAGCAACAAATTAAAGAATCGTTTACTTGTACAAATACTGTCAATCTTAATACCATTTTCAAGTACTGAACCAACGTATACAAACAGTTTACTCGTCTGGCTTACTTTTAAATTTCCCTGTGATTGTAGAGAGGATGGATAGCGTCATATCACCGTGGAGGACCCGGTGTCGACTTTTGACCGTTTCGAGTGCCGATCTAATTTGCCGAATCGCGGAAGCATATGAAATTCAATCGGTTCGGTTCGCTTTACCGAAGATGGTTTTGCGATAATACCGTGAATTTTCTGAGACATTATTGTCTCGTCAGGAAATGTGATAAACTAGCTTGGAATTAACTGACAGATACGTCAGTATTTGTTGAATTTATACTGAAATAGACGTTGGTAGATAGAGTGCGTGCATAGTCTAATGATTTTGAATACTATTGATGGTTAACAGAAGCTTTCAGATCATGTTGCAAAATGGACCTAGACGGCTTTATACACTATAACCGGCCGGCAGCTTTATAACAATGCTTTGACAATGGGATATTATACCGCGCAGCAAAACCTGCCGGCTATGCCATCGGCAATGTGTGTAGAAGCTATAACTGACAAGCTAATTACTAGGTACTACACTAAGAAGATCCCTGACTAAAGCCACTCAATATCCCTTATCTTAAAACCCAGGGGCCGCCAATTCAAGGCGGAGTACCATACAGCCAAGTGATACAAATAACACTTGATAGGGACTTTAATGATTGAAGATTACCGTCAAAATTGTCGATGAAAAACGATCCAGTCATAAACAAAAGAGGCCGAAAGGTATTGCTTTCCTGATAAATAGGTAATTAGCGAAGTCGTTATTTATATCTTCTTACATTTCCTTATTGTATTTGCTTGCTTTTGCCCGCAGCTTTGCTTGTGTGGAAGTCGAGAGTTATCCCACGGGAATGTAGTTTGAGGACAAAAGGTATCCTTTCTATTAATTTTGTTTGTGAACTATTTCTGTGCCAAAAAACCAGGGGCCAAACTAGAATGGTTTAAAGCCGCGTTTCTATTATTACAAGTTATACAACATTATTTTTTGTTTATGCGAAACCTGATACACCTGTCTGGTATTTTTGTGTAAAGAATCTATGTACAGAATTTTAAAACCGTATCATAAAAAATCACAAGGTTATAAGTTTGTATATTACCTGGTTGTCCGTTCAAAAACATGCTCATTTCGCGGTACACCCGCGTAAACCGCGTCTCCTGTGTTATACACTCGTGATAATTGCTTGGCAATAGGTATGTAACCGTACGGTGATTGTATTGTAATTAACTGGCAATAAAATTTAATTAGAATATTTTTGAAAAAAAATTAACATGGTGTAAAAATTATTGGAATCTAATCAGTTACTGATTCTGAACAAACTATATTCAGGTTTCGCATATACTAAAAATAATGTTGTATATATACAAGTTGCAAATTGCATGCAACTTGAAAAAACCTGCATACAAGTCACAAGTAGGTAGTTTGAACTGCAGACTTGCATGGAAACGCGTCTTAAGTGTGAATACGGTTTAAATCCAGGTAGACCTAGAAAATATAAAGGTAAAATTAACACTAAATTTTAGAATCACATAAACACTTTTTTTGTTGAGAAAGAGATGTAGATGAAATGTAGGATTTTTTATACATTAAGTTCGTCTATGTCCTTTCTGCATAAAGATTTAATAAATAAATATAGTAAAAATTATGCACACAGTGCCACTTTCTTCAAATACTTCTTCTTTTTCCAATCATATCGATGGTACAACTAAGCTATTAGGCTAGACAGGAGTTTATTGCAGGGGTTTATCAGATCGTGAAGAGGACAGAGAAATGGACATTTGGGAGACTGTAGCGGATAGTACTTAAGTGGTTTGATCAGGAGCAAGCAACGAGTATGGCATGCATTAGGAATACTCCAGTTAGCTAAATGGAAAATTTTAGACGGTTTTGTGCAAACGCTGATTAAAATTGAGAGATATTTGAAAATCTCAACTTTGAAAAGTATGTGATTAAACAGACGTTTATCATTACTTGTAACAGCATTCACAAATAAAACCCAAGATGTTATACAATTCAACAACAAGTTTACAAAACTCTCGCTTATTTACAATTTAATCAATAACTTCATAATAATATCAAAGATGAAAACATAACGCTAATTAAATTCAAAACAAAATCCATAGCAAACAGGACGTGACGAAGCCACGTTGAGCAAAAAAAAGCTTGGATTTGTGAAAATATAACTTTTCCCTAACACAAGGTATTCCTACGTTATTTCCTTTGCAGTCGCAGGTGAGATTTATCTTCGGATAATTGGATAAAGAACGCGTTTGCGAGAAGTGATACGAGGTGGAAGAAGGGGGGAGGGTGTTGAAGAAAAAACGTCGTAACAACCAATGATGTGTTACTTTTGAATATAAATCTTTTGTTTGAGATCTGTTGCCGTGTACTGCAATGCATGAATACTTATTGTTAGGTTTTTTTTGCTGTTGTTGAAGTGTAGCACGCTCTCGGATTGGAGTTAATCAGTTTGAGTTTTTTATTCTTCTTCTTCAGGTTTTCTAATTGGGTTCGACTCTCCTAATCGTTTTCTCCAGAGATCGTTTCTAGGTTCTTGGTGGGTCTATTTCATAAGTGGCGAGGAATATCTCGTAATAACTGACATCCATGTTAGTCGGGGTCTGCGGCTTTTTGGTCCATAGTCAAGCTGTAGCACTTTTTGGAGTTTTTTATTGATTTATAAAACAAAACGCGATCACTTTTTTTTAATAGAGAAAGATTCTTTTCTCTATTAAAAAAAAGTGATCGCGTTATTTTGGTGGATCGTTAATGAATTGTCAGCATGTCATTAATCATAGCTATTAACTTCCATTCTACGAAATTCAAAAATGTGTCAATTCCACATTACACAAACCGTCAATTACGCCGACCCAATGCCATACACATTTCCGCCGCATATCAACAAAGAGGTAAATATTAATAAAACTTAAAATTTACTAAAATTATTTGCAGACCGCATTAAATTAAACCTGTCAAACACAGCGGATTAAAGTAAGACATAAAACCAAACCGCTCGTCCAAAAACCTCATTTGTAATGAGCTTTTACATAGTTCGGAATTAATACACGACCGGATACCAATACTCACCACAAAATGGTCATTTAATATGAACATTTTCTCTACATACACCGCCCCCTTCAACGAACTACACAAATATTTAATATCGACGAAAAACATTTCAATGTATTAAACAATGATCGGAATTCGCGGTAAACGAAAACAATACACATGTGAAAAATTCCCCGTCATAGGTATTTCAGAAGAGTATGTCATTATGTTACTTTGAATTAAATAAAAATAAACGAAGCGAACCAATTTGTATGTTTTTACTAAATTATTTTTTTATGTTACGTCAGTGTTTAAACACAACGATCACAGCACAGAAAACATTTAGTATTAGAACAACACATACAAGTAAAACATAGAGTTAATTAGTGCCTCGAAATAACATTCCATTCGAATATAACAACGAGGTAACAAAAGGGAAAAATGAAACAGCTAGTGTTCTACAGTTGGCAAACACCGCAGCAGAACAATCAGAGAATTGAAATATTTACTGAAACTTGAACAAAACTAGGCAGAACACAATGTATGTTATGTGAAATGTTAAACATCGAGAAACCTGACTACACACAGAGTTTAGCGTAGCGCCAGCGAACGAGAATGCTATACTTTTGTGCCACTTCGCATGTGGATATTCGATAAGTGCTGCGTTGTTGGAAAGCGTTTTGCGTTCATGTTCGTAGTTGTTAGTCCTAGGTGAACGATACTCGTCAGTAGTTAAAACTTTAAATTACTTTATAGAGGATTAAGTGAATGTTGAAGAAATTATTCTTAGAAAAAACAAACCATTGCTGTGATTGATGAATTTTTTATTGTGTGATTATTTTGTTCTTTTTTTTTACATACAATGTTACAGACCCTGAAACATGTTTATCTCATTAAAATGCATTCTAGCAGCTAACGCTACGCCAGAAGTGGAAAGCCAGCATAAAAAGTGAGGGAAAAAGAAGTGCGACACACAATTTGAAATTCTAAACAAAAATTCATACATTCTACAAACCTAAACCGTATATTTGATTTTGTTTAGCGGCCAGTGAGTGAGTGATTTAGAAATGTATTTACAAAGTGAAGCCCCGAATACACGAAAGGGTTAGCGTGGCGTAAATTGAGAGCGGTGAATTATTCATATATATTTTAGGCATTACCTTGACCATTGCACGGAATGCGACCGTCTGCCGCTTGCGTAGAAAGACGCCAGGTCCAAACCCTCACTTATATACTTTAGGCACTTTAATTTTATATACACTAGTCTATGAAACTTTTGTACAGTCTTCACCGCAGTTCAGGATAATAGCGGGTCCTGAAAATTAATTTGAAACGTTAATAAATAAACTAATCAACTTTAATGTTTACTTATAGTTATGAAAACAGAATGCTTGTCTCAGCTGTCACAACAATTTGGGAGATTAATTTTATTTGAATTTCAGATGCAGTACGCAACTTTGAATAGAAGTGGTTAAGTAATTTAAGTTTTAATACACGAACATATTTTGCCATCAGCTTATTTTATACTACAGTAACGTAAAGAAAATTTACTTCAACTTTGTGACACTGAATTTTAATGAAAAGCATTTAAGTCAGCAGTGGTTTAGTACAAATATGATGGAAATGAAGTTTAATTACGGGGGTAGGCAGAAACTACAGAGCGCCACCTGCTACGAGTTTTACATACTCCTTTCGCTTCATCCACATGAATACATCTGGTCATACACGCACGCCGATGTTGAATACTACCGACTGGACCTTTCTGAAGCACTTCACCAATAAGGTCAGTGTAGTGTAATTAAAAAGTAATTACACTACACTGACCTTGTTTGGAATTAACATAAAATCGTAATTCTCAGATCTATCCGCAGTTGGCCTTTAGTGTGGCAAATCTGACAGTTCATTCCACTACACTCACAGTGGGAGAACTCATAGGTTTAGACCTAACAATTTTTCCCATATGAGTATCAAGTAGTTTTGTTTGTAAGTTCGTTTGTTTTTTACCGATGACAAAAGCTTTTGTCAAACAGACAAGCGAATCGATAGCGAAGAGTGACGTTTTTATTTGTAATGTATGGAATTGTTTGAATCCAGTCACATAGAACACCGAAAGCGATCCGATAGCGTGACAGAACTATCGGTCTGACGTCTCGCTTCGGTTCGGTATCGCTTCGAAAACGATTCGCTGTCGCCGGTCTGTTTGTCAAAGGCTTAAATGTCAATAACCGAAACGGCTTAACATCATCATCTACAGCCTGACTTCACTTACATTTAGACCTCTTTTAACTCAATAAAGGCTAACCTTTCATTCACCAAAACTTCATGGGATCTGACTAACTGTACGATATGAAGTTACCATCAGTTCTAGTGCAGTCTTTGCAAGATAAACGGCATGACGCTAAACCGACAGTGTAATGGGTAACCAATTTACTACCTGATGCGGTAGCTAGGAAATCTACTTTTTTCCTTTTAACCGAGTTTCAGATTTGCTCTCCGGGATTAGTTTTGCATCGGCGTTTGATCGGGTATTCCTTTCAAAAAGCAAATATAGATAGCGAGATTTCTGTTTTCTTTTTATCCTGGTATGCTTGATTCGGATTCATTGCGTTAGGTTTCCTTTTTAGTTTAATGGAGTATTGGTTTGTTTCTCGTCTTGTATAGATTCAAGCTAATATGGCCGCAATAAATGAAAGGGGTGATAAGAAGACAAAAACGCGATACGCTGACTTTAAACAACAAGTGAGGGAAGAAGAAAAAAATAGACAAAGCAAGCAATTTTCACAAAATGAACCTTTGATAAGAATGTGATACCCTGTCAGCCGTACAGATTGATAATATTTAACATTATATTAAAAAAATGACGGAAAAACTAAAACGCATTCTATATTGATTGATGATCATTTAAATCGATAAAAGGTACTAGAACTAAACGCTGATAGAATTCAATCATTTAATTTAATCCTGATAGAAGTCATAAAACAATAAACATTTTAAGAGATATCACTTGTAGAGCCGTTTGTGATCTAACGTAATGAAATTAGCCCAAAAAGTTCTTACAATATCTTCATCCCGATGTCATAGGTACATTATTTTAACAGACCTTCTTCCGTTAGGTTAAATATTAATCTATTCCAAGCCTTCAAGGAAAAAATTATCATTCATTGAATGGAAAATTAAAAAAAAAAACAAGTTCGGAACTCTCGCACCATAACTTGGTTAAACCATAGTTAAACCGTAGTTAAACCGTTTAGAATGTGTGTCCACACACTAAACTATTTAACTTCGTTTCTACAGTTATTTACAGCATAGAATGAACGCTCCTTATTTTTTTCTAAATCACATACGAGTAAATACAAGTAGAAATTTGTCATTTCATTATCAAGAAGTCGGGTGGTGTTCGTGTGTTAGACATCGACAGATTACATACTAGCCAAGGCGGTGTCACGGCCGCCTCACCGTGCGTCTGCGCAGACGGGCAGTCATGTCAGAATCGCCTACATAAACATAATACTCGTAAAAAGATTCATCGATATCGTATAAGCTCTTTTTCAATTAAGGAACTACATTTTTATCATGAATTTAATACACAATAGGTTCGTAATGTTATTATGAAAATCCGCCTACTGAAAATCTTAAATATACGATTTTTGAGAATTAAAAATATAACTAGGTAAAATTTTCGTATTAAAAATATACAACTTTATCGATATTTATCATGTGTGTTTAAATAACCTACGATTCAGTTAATTCTGTCCATTTTCAGGTGCGTATTTCATTAAAGTATTCGTCTTTCTAAAATTGCAAATAATATCTAGTATTTACTCAAAAACAAATTCTTTTACTACTAAGGTAAAATATTCTTTCAATCTGTCACTGTAACAGCTGAAATTAAAGTCGTTTCATTTACATATTTATATACATTATACCTGCGTTGTCTTAATTTACATCTCCTAAGTACAATTTATTTGAAAACTAATTCCTTTGCTTAATTTAACAATGTATCAGTCTGTGCCCTTTGTAGTTCTGCAACGTCGTTTAGGTAATGTTTATGTGTGTGTATGTCTAAAATTTATTTGATATACGTGGTGTAATATAAAACTAGTAATTATATTCAAAAAATGCAATACCAACGCTGTGGGGACATATTCATTTTTTTCTATCTTCACATTTACGGAAAAACATAAAAAGGATTGAAAACGCAAAAAGCCTTTGCCCAGATACGGACAGAAAAGGCTTATTAAAAACTTATAAGAAAGATAGAACCGACTTCAGAAACAACTTTCGGAAGTCGATGGCTTTGTTTTTTATTCCATTGAATATTGCCACCGACTTCCGAAAGAAAAGTAATAATCTGAAGTGCCAAAATTAATTTTGATCTAATCATCGTTTGTCCGAATAATTACTTACCCGAACTTATTTCACATAATAACATTTTTTTTACGTGGTAAAATTTTCAAATGAGTCCTGACTAAAATCCACGGTGTCCTTCAATAGCCCTTTACTTTCCGGGGACACGGTAATCCGTACAGTCCCGCAACCGACATAATATCACATGCCATAACATAGAAATTTCTAAATACTATTTGTTCTAGATTCGTTATGTTATAGTTAGTGCAGTAAAAGTAGGATGGCAACACTCGCATATGTGAAACTACCCTCTCTTTGTTCGGGATTCGAATTATTAAAAAAAAAACTATTTTTTCGAGCAGAGGATTAAACATTTCACTGACTTCGTTTCTATGTAATTCTATATAAAAAACGGATTTATATTGTGAAAGCTAACAAAGTAACATATATAAATTGAAAATCCACGAAAATAAATATTTTATGTCATATGTGTTTTTATAACAAAAACAAATATGTATGCAAACAATAAGCTGGATTCATCATAATTTTGCCCACCATCAAAACTGAAAAAGTACATAGAGATGTAGTAACTGAAAAAATAAATTAAGTGCCTTTAGAAAAACATTAAATGCATTCGATTTTCATAAAAAACGGGGCCAGAGTTTCACGGTATTCAATTAAAATATCAATCAGGCTCTCGGAAATGTATTTACTGGAAATAATACTATTTATAAATTTTATGTTCCGTAAAAAAAGCTCCTGTTACGTAAAATGTAAATATCGCGTGCTATATTGAAGGAATCACTACAATGCATGCTTATCATTTTTTATGTAATTTAAGCCTTTGTCAAACAGTCTGGTGTGGCGAATGCGAAGCGTGACGTTTTTATTTGTAATGTATGGAATTGTTTGAATCCAGCCAGATAGAAAAGCGAAAGCGATCCGATAGCGTAACAGAAATATCACATGACGTCTCGCTTCGGTTCTGTATCGCTTCGGAAACGCTTCGCTTTCGCCTGTCTGTTTGACAAAGGCATTAATGTTAACACGTATTTTCAAAGTTTCCGTTAAGATTTAAAATCAAGTCTTACAAAAACATAAAAACATTTATACGTAGTCGACTTTCCGCCTTAGTACTTAATCAGGAAGGATTAAGTCGTCTTGACCCGCGTCCGTGCCGGTTTTACTCACAATTGCCGGAAGACTTTCCGGAACGGCGAGAAAGTGGGAACGAGCCGTGACAAGCATTTTTCTTAAGTTTTTTTGTTGAAATATTTTATTGCTTTGTTTAAGGAAAAAGATTAACAACTGGATTATTTCAATATATTAAGTCTATATTAATTTCATAAAGCCGATTTACGACTGCCTTTCTGTTGATCTGATTTTATATTACAATTTCACACCTAAACGAATGCATGAATTTTGATGGACACTCATGGATCATGTCTGGGATTAGTACAAACGCCAACACATCAACCCCCATCTGTCAAATTTATTTGATATATTTTCAATTTTGTCACAATAGAAGAAGGTTCGTGTTCGATTGGGAAGACAGATCGGGGTAGATTAAAGTGCTGGCGTCTGTACATAGGATCGGTTATAACTTACCTACTCGCATACTCAAAAGCAAAATCTTTTACCGTCTTATCACAAGAAAGATGAACATCTTTTGAACACTCCTCTAAAAAACTGTCAACGTCAAAACGGCATTTTACGTTGACATAAGAGTCGATTTGCAGTTACAGTTTTTTTAGGCAAGCGTTCAAAAGATGTTTATCTTGTCGTGGTAAGACGGTTAGTTTTTAAACAACAAATAACATCCTATTTTTATAACAATAATGGTTTTATTTGTTTAACAAGTTAATAATATCGTTTAACCGATAAAACGAACAATCCATTTTATTGCTGGCAATCTTTGTAGTTAAACACAAGGCGATTAAGTCATTCCGGTGGGTGGAAATGCGCCGTCCACCGGTCCTAGTTAGAATTGCCGGATGTCTTGCCGCCGACCGGCTTCCGAACCGCAACTGTACCGTGCATTTGATCGGTAACGTCTTTAGGTTTCAATGTGCATTGACATTGTTTAATTCAGCGTTAGATAAGATTTATATTTTTATAAATTTCTTGTTTGTTAGACAAGCAACCTATCCCCGGTTGTTCTTACTTTAATTATACAAAACATCGAGGTTCTGATAGTAAATATTTGTGCAATAACTCACAAATTCAATTTCTCTCTTGTGACGAATCAAAATCGCATTGATTTTTGCTTTGTTAGTTGACAAGAACAATACAGTTACAGAAAGACAGAAAAACGACTTTAAGACGAGTTCCAGGGATTACCGTGACTCCGGTACGTAAAGGGCTGTTGAAGGACACCGTGGATTTTAGTCAGTACAAGTCTGACAGTCCCTCCCGCCCTGCCCTGGGTGGGAGGACTCATTTGATGATTTTACCACGATAAAAAAAAAAAGACGAGTTCCAATCGAAAATGTTTCCAACCTCTGGACAAAGGTCGCCACTTCTTATACTTCTATAGAACTCACGTCCTGCAACCAATTCTTACTAAACCTCCAGTTCGTGCCGTCAACATTCTTAGCCTATCACGACACTCAACCCACTGTTTTTGGGCCAGTTTACAGACTATTGCAACAGAATAGAATACAAACAAATAAAAATCCCGTGCAGTACCCAAAAATGGAAAAAAAAGCTTCAAGTAACTTGTGTAACAGCGCGTTCACATTATCGCCAAGGGGTTCATATCGCGCATTGCGAAACTTTCAGTAACAATACACGCAATAAAGCATTTTTCCACGACAGCGGACGACGAAAAAAAAAGGAAAATTTTAATTGGCAGCGACAGTAATATAGTAGAATACATTCATTTGTTTTGTCCCAATTCACAACACCCGAGGTAATGAGTAAGGGCCTATACACATAGAAAGAAAGCAGGCTACTAGGGCCGATCTCCCGCTAGGTTTAGATAACTACTACATTATTATTAAGACTATTGTCTTCCCGACCATGATGACCAATCTCAGCGGAGATTATAGTATGTACATTAGTGTATACGTAGACACAGGTGTACTCTCTGTCCTTTTACTCTCACAGTCCAATTGGACGATAATTCGAAATGAGACGAGAGAGATATTAGACGCGGAAATATGACTTGTGCTTTTCATTTCAATTGGCCAAACTGGCATTAAACCCAGAACCCCAAACGACGAGATCAATGGCGACAGTTACCACTATTTAAACAAGGGGGAGTTAATATGCAGGGCCACGGGTAGCTATAAACTGTGGCCTTCCAACGCAAATCGGGGCAAGCCGGGTTTTGTTGGTCACATTCGATACTTATCGGCGCTGATATCATTATTACTACATGCATTCACGCATAAAGAAACAAGCGCCTAATATCAAGTGTTCTTCAGGACGCGAGTCGAGGGCGCGTCGTGTTCCACGCGCGCCTCAGAACTGTCAGCAATCTCCCCCTTAGAGGGTCAAAGCCTGCCGGGATCGTGGGGCTGTCCCATCAAGGAACCGTGTCCCGAAACGTACGTGCTATTGAAGGACACCGTGGGTTTTAGTCAGTACGAGTCTGAAAATCCTTCCCGTGCCGTCCTGGGTAGGAGGACTCATCTGAAGATTTCAGCACGAAAAAAAAAAAGATAGTGTTCTTCAGGCCCTAACAAATCGCGACAAACCAAAAACCTGTATCTTTATACAAGCACCCTAACCCCAAAAAGGCGCATACGAATTGTGCGTGAAGCATTACTGACACGCAAACCCTCAATTACAGTGAGCGTAGTGTTAAAAATTAATTTATATATTACCTCGCCCTTTTAACTAACCACAACACCCCTTAAAACGTTATATATTGGTGTTTTTACCCAACATTATTCCCCAACTATTAGAATCAAAACAGAAATGGATTACGTTCATCTATAAAATGACGAGCGCGGATTGGATAGTTTTGATTTATGTCGTGTATTCAGGCGTTTAACTAATACGACTATCATGTTACGTCAGTTGGTTGTATGTTAGTTTAGCATGTTAACTGTTGGACGACGGACAGAAATAATTAGGTTTCTATCAATGGATTTGGAAACAAAACTAGCTTTGTATACTAATGGAATAACTTATTTAGTGTGATGTCGATTATGTATGTGTAGGCAGTATACACATAGGTAAACGAATTGACAATTCTTACAAAACAACGACAGAACGCGCGATCAGGAGGTGAAACGGATCGGACATTCCGCATTTTCTCTGAAATGGCTGAAATACATATACACGGCCTCTCCGCGCGGCACACCGCGTTTACATTTAATTTGTCGAAGTTACACTACTTAAAGCACTGTTGTGTGCTGTAGGGGAACAGTGTATAAGACGGGGACTCGAGGTATGATGGGAAATAACACACTTAAGGCAAACTTAACACAATACATACTAACGTAGCGCAAGCGCCAACAAGACGCCATTTGTTAATGGCCGCTTGCAAATGACGTCCTGATGGATTTTGCGTCGCCGTCTTATACACTGTTCCCCTATACGTTAAAGTTCTCCACCATATCGCTGTTCTAAATGATATCTGCTGTTGTAAATGAATAATATTTGCGCTAAACCTAGTTCACAAGTCTCTTTTATGATCATCAGCAGATATTACATTAAATCAAACGACAAATACTACATGCGCAATTATGTATTGGACGACTAATAAAGACAGGCCCAAGTGTTTGACATCGGCAAATATTAATCTACCATTACCAAACAAAAAAACTTCGTTATTTCATAGCAACTCAATCTCACTACACAGTTACCGACAACTTAGCTCACTTAAAGACTTGGCTATGTATTTTTAAACTTCATTCCTTTCAAAATTTGAAATAGAAAGCAGAAAAATCTTCTTCGTTACACCACTTCCCTCCGACTATAATCCTACTGACAGTTCTCTGCACAAAATGTTTCTCAGATATAATAATATCTGAACATTCTCCCGTTAAGTGTTGTTAGCTTAGAAAAAACTTTCTCTTCGAAGTCAGTTAAAAAGAGCTATCGCCATCAATTGTCACCAGTAGCCAATAAGAGGGAACAACACAAACTTACCGATTGGCTGAGGCCTTTATTAGAAAACTTTTATCTCCGTTATACAAGGCATGGAAAAATAAAGCTGCGGTACGTGTTACAAATAAGACATAACGGCTGGACTAACGGAGGATTAAAGTTAACGATAGGTCACTATGAACGAGTGAGCTTAGTGGCGTTCGATTGGAATAAACTGGAGTTTGTACGGCGGTAGTTAGGCAGGAATTGACTGGGCGTGTGTTAAAGTTTGATTGTTTATTGTGTCGGTGGATTTGGGCCTTTGTTCGCACTTAAAGGTGAGATTGGGTCCCTTTAAAAATATTGTCTTTACCTATTCAACTATTTTGAAGACAAGTGTACTCAAATATATTTATTTTTTCAAGAAAAATTGTATTCTTACAATTGGCTATTTGACAGTATGAATAAATTAGATATCTAATTAGTCCGTCATTTAGAATTTTAAAAAATAACAGACACGTTTTTTTTCTTTTGTAAAATCAATGAATATTTACCATGATATAACGCATTTTATGATAATCTAACTGACGGACTATTTAGATTTTTTCAGTCAAATAGCCAATTGTACAATTCTAATAATGCGACACGTCTTTTCTTAATACAATCGACATGTTCTTCCCGTATGGTTCACGTCACTTGTTGCCATTATTTTCATTTGTTCATCCATTCGAACACTTTCACCCAATCCCACACTTCATCTGATGTTTATGTTTCAACCTGTTCTTAATATTATAAAGCCGAAAAGTTTGTTTGGTTAAACGCGTTAAGAACTGGAACAGTTGGTTAAATTATACAAATACGTGTGGCACTCGGGGACTGCCGCGGTAAAGCTATTGCATAGCATTTTTTATCAACTTATACGATTATAATTTTTTTATTTTTATTTAAAAAAAAATGAAAAAAAATTATCGCCTACCGCGAATATTTAACGAGAATATCATTCCATCGTTGCTCTATGGGAAGTTACTCTACTAATTAGGCTATGGTCAGCCCCGTCAATCAAGTGTAAAGTTAAGAAAAAATTGAATCATTCAAAATTAAACATTGGCATGACAGATGTGACAGTGACAGTGTTAGGTTTATTTTCGTTACGTAATTTCTTGATTCGGTAGCCACGCTCAGAGCCCGCGATAAAAGCTGTGCAATGGCTTAAAAAATGTCTTGGATAGTCCATTTATCGAGGAAGGCTATAATACTATTTAACATCACTCTACGACCAACAGGAAACGAGCAGTGGGTGATACCATCTAGTCCCACATAAGTTAATAATTTAACTGAAATGTAATAAAAATACCACGAACTACACAAACACAAAAACCATCCACAATGTGTATGACGGGGTCCCCCTTTAGAAGTTCAAAACGTGCCGGGGTCGCGGGACTCACGAATTACCGTGACCCCGGATCGTAAAGGGCTATTGAAGGATACCATTGATTTTTGTCGGTACGAGTCTGACAGTCCCTCCCGCTCTGCCCTGGTGGACACATTCGATGATTTTACTACGCTCAAAAAAAAAAAACACACAATATGTGCACGTTACTATGCACACAATCCGTTCAATACTGAGCAAATAATCATAAGATGAGATAGATAGTAAGCGGTCTGCACGGAAATTACATACTAATAATAGACAAGATCGTGGTCCTCCTTTGACATTCAATATGACAGCCACAAATAGTACCTTGCAGTTTGAGAGCTTATACATTAGCCTGTCAATACCTCAAAGTTCAATTTCATGGAACGGGATAGAGATTAGAGATCCTAGTTTAAACCAATTAACGAGCAATTGGAATATTGATGGACATTATTATGGGAATTTCCTGGTAATCGTTAATGCGTAGGATAGCTAGAGCAGAAGCCTGGTCCCGGAACCATGCCGAGTAGCCAAGACACCGTGGATAAGTACTTACTTATCCACGGTGTCTGTATCACGGTGTCAGACTCTTACTTAAGAGTCTGACAGTCCGTCCTGTCCCGCCTTGCCTGGGAGGACTCATTTGATGATTTTACGATGTAAAAAATGGGTAGCTAGAATCAAAAGAAGTTTTTAGCTACCCTCATGATAAAAAAACGTACGTTTATGTATGTAAATATGATTCACAAACCTATTCAAATTAATTGGGACTAGCGATCTGCCCTGGTTTCGGACAAGTGATAAAATAAAAACCTATGTTAATTGTTAACAATGTAGCTCTGTGTAGTTAAAATAAAAAAGGAAATCGGTTCAGTAAAAGAAAATGTGTATATATGTACCGTTTTCAGAGAAGTAAAGTTTTTTTTAAGTATTTTTTTCTTATTTTACGTTCAACATTTCGTTCTTTAAAAACAGTTAAAAGTGTAAACTTAGCTTAAATTGAAGACATCTGGGGCCGTATTATGACGTCTTAAAACCAGGCTTGTTCCAGTGAGTGAACAAGGTGGCGCTAGACGACTTGTATAGCTCTGTCTCTTTCACTCACTGGAACAAGCCTGGTTTTAAACTTCAACTTTAACGTTAATTTGCTGGACAAAAATAGTCCCTCGTTCAAAAACTAGAGGCATTTTTCAATTTCTCACTGTAATTAAAATACAGAAATCTTATGACACGGCCTGTGCACTCGTTCCAAAAACATATTGCCTTCTTTAACTGTGTTCACATTTTCAAACTTGCCTTTGATGATATTTTCTAACCGAAGGCAATGTTTCTAGGACAGAAGCTTATCTTAGTACTTACTCGTAGTTTTCAAAAACGTCCACAAGGGTCTTTAAAATAAATACTACAGTGAATTTGAAATACATACGTTATGTAAGCTTTGTTCAAAAAAAGAAAAAAACAAAACAATGGAAACAGATGCTCGTTTGAAAAATAAATGAAACCTTTTCAAAACACATTGGTTTTATTTCATCCAAAAAAAATATTCCGTTTTCAATATATCACGTCAAAAACAACAACACCGTTGTTTCGGAAAAACTGTAATGTAATTGAGATGCTCTTCGTTATAAAATCACTATTCGGAAACGAATGAAAAGCATTCGTTGGTAGAAATAACGGGTTGTTCTAAATTCGCCACAAAATTAATTCCCCACGAGAAAAAGTATTGATCCTGTTCTCTCAGTACTTTCTGTTCAGATTCCACATTGTATCTTCGTTATCGGTAGTTTTGTGCTGGATTTTATTATTATTTAATTGTTTTGCTATCGGAAAAAATAAATGGGGCGAATTTACAACAATAATTAAAATTTAAAAAAAAGAAACAAAAACCTTTGGGTAATTTATACATAATTTTTTTGGTAGGGAATTAACTTTGTGGCTAATTTACAACAACCCGAAAGAACTTGGAAAATAACAGGCACATATCACGGTTTCGTTTTCGCTTTGTATTTATTTTGCACGAAACAAACACCGGATGCATTCGTTTAATATACGGACACCGTGTATTAAAAAACCGCATGTGCAAATATATTATTGACTCTGTGCTCTTTGATTAACCAATCGAATTGATTGCCAAAGGGAACTCGAACTATAATATTTGAATAACAGGTAATGATAGGAAAATGGACATTTACGAGTATTTAGTCAATGTGTTCTTTTATGATTTTAATTAATTCGTAAAGGTTCATGTTAATATTGACCATTAATGATCGGCCATACGTGATTATGTGATCGATAGTGACCTTTTTTTTCTGGTGATAAAGTCATCAAAATGAGCTCCCCTCGCACTGGGTGAATCAGGCCCTTACTAACTAAAAATCTACCCTGTTCCATCGTTTCACCCGGGGGAAAAGGCGGCCCGTCAGTTTGCTGACAGCTTCATGAGGCGTGCGAGGAAAACGCCTTCGACTCGAGTCTGGTCCTTGATCGGACGGCGAGCAAAGATCACTTGGCTCTAAAGTGCAATTAATGTCACTTAGTTTTATAACAGATTTCGTTTATTTTTCCAATTTCATTGGCTAGCTTAGTTAAATTGCTTAAACATTGGTTAGGAAAAATAACTTGCGTAACGTTACTTGCGTTAGGACAGCGTCCTCCCTCCACCCCAGCCGCAGTGGTAGACGCCCACGGCGTCGGACATCGCCAGACGATCTGCGGCCACCGTAGGCGCGGGCATGCGGGCAGCGAGTTATGGGCAACTCGCTGTCCGACCATGGACCATACCCGGGTCGATGGCGCGTTGTGTTCCACGCGCGCCTCAAAAAGTGTCAGCATAGTGACGGGCCTGTAGCGGGCCAAAGCCTGCCGAGGTCGCGGGACTAACGAATTACCGTGACCCCGGTGCGTAAAGGGCTATTAAGGGACACCGTGGATTTTAATGAAAAATTATCCCTGTTTCGTGATCAATTTACCGACATTTTAATTCACATAGGTGCCAAAACAGTGAAATAAATTATTATTTGTGACTGATTTAATTAAGGTTGTTATCGATTCAATAAAAAAAAAATGACCTAGACCTAAGAAAACTATTATAAAAAGAAAGATGGACATCTATGCCACTATGTTAGTAAAGTTCTAAAGAAAGTTTTCATAAGTCTAGACATAGCGAGGTGTCCCAGGAGATACCCGCAACTTTTTATTAGAAATAGGATTAATTTCTATGGTGACCTGGGAAATAAAAACATTAAGTCAGTTTATTGTACCTCTAGACCTGTAACAGCTGGGAGAAACGGGTCGGTTTTAAACGTCTTACGGAATATTGTTGAAGCAAAGAATACCGGACGACGCCTTATCGATAATTTAAAAAAATAAAAACCTTTTTTATCTTAATAATGGTATTTTGATTGCTTTTGATAAACGAGAAGTTACTTCATAGACTTTTTAACCTTCTGAAGCCTTGTCAGCAAAATAATTATTTCACGTGACATAACTAATGTCAATATTCTTTTATAAACAACATTTTTGTTCCTTCTTTATGTACCGGAATTAAATCAAACTTAACCTTGCCACTCATCGAGTCCTGTCCATCGTTTTCAAAGCTTCGTTACATTTTATTACCTTCAAACTTCAAACAGCTGCCAAGACGGACGTCAACAGTATCTCAACTGGTCGATAAATATAAACATCGATATAATAAATATCGATATCGACAAAGGCGAGGCACAACCGATGACGGACGGGCCGCTATTAACCAGCGAACGCTTATTGCGTTGCCCGCGACGTTTATATTGTTCCTCAGATAATACCCGGTTATTTAGCACAACACTAATATTCACCCGTTTTTTGTACCCGTCTGTTCTTGTTAGACGAAAATCTGATGAACCGTCACATCATTTACATTGTAACGATCCACCTTTTTTATAATTTTTGCCATTATACGAGTTTATGAAGGTTTTTATAAAGGTGCAATACTGGTTTGATATAAATGTCTTTTGTAATAGCTGTCTCGGTTATTATTTGCCTTCCGTAATTAGATTTGCTTTATAGAATATTTAAGTCTGTTGGGCGCTTAGTGAATTCAATTTTTTTACCCGACTCTGCCAGAAGAAGGGAAGGAAAGTTTTGTGATGCGTTGTCGATTTTTTAGTACCTAATTTAATAATAAGAAGGTGGAAATTTGAACTAGTAAAACTTTAGAATTACAGGTAATGTGTAAGTTTCGTTAAGTCTTAATTTAAAAGGGTCATTAGTAATTGTGAATCGTGTGGGGTATACCACTACCGTTACTCATTTTACAGAAAAATCTTTTTTAATTTTACGTAAAACAATATCGATACATGTTTGCGCTTCCAATTATAGACTACATCGTTCACACTGTC
Organism: Agrotis puta; assembly: GCA_943136025.2. Classification (NCBI taxonomy): domain Eukaryota; kingdom Metazoa; phylum Arthropoda; class Insecta; order Lepidoptera; family Noctuidae; genus Agrotis; species Agrotis puta. Next base: position 8,235,009 of record OW964168.2, read on the forward strand.
CCTCTTCTACTAGTTAAACTAATGATTTCAGACATTCCACTTTACAAGCGCAATTTCAGCCAAATGTAAGCTGTGTCAAAAACAAAAAGGTTATTTACACGTATACTCGATTTTTACTATCGGAACGAGAACTCTTCATAATACAGCAACAAAATGAACATAAAGTATAAGATTTACTGAACCCAGACATCACCACTCACCCGAAACTATGACTTACATTTTATAACCTAACAATATGTTGGTACTACTTAGAATAGATACTAAAAATTCCTGTTAGTAAATGTATACAAAAAAAATGTAAAACGTAATTTTCGATCTACTTGTCACAGCGAGTAATAGATAGCTCGCCGTTCGATTAAGGACCAGTTCGGTGTTCCATGCTTGCCTCATGAAGCTGTCAGCAAACTGATGGGGCCCCCACGCGGCCCTGTAACGCAAAGGGAAGGAACAGGGTGGATTTTAATAAGTCGGATAGTAAGTACGGATCTTTTCCGCTCCACCCAGATAAAAAGGTTTGATAAATAAAAATCTTGATAACATCTAGCTGAAACATAAGAGAGGTCGCGGGCAAAACCTAGTCTGCTAATAAAACTGTATCTCTCATCCAGTGTCAACTATCCGATACTCCTACAATTGACTGGTCTGGAACTAAAAGTTAGAGAAGTCCTAGATCTCGTATTTCATCGCTTACTTAAAGTTGGGATTTTGTTAAGACCTATCTTATCTACCGCATAAGGCCTGGAGTAGGTTTTGAAGTTCTTTGGCGCACCTGATGATAAAGTTTTTGTTATTCGCAATTAGTGATTAGGGCTTACTTAGGATATAGGTAAATAATAATGTGATTTAGACTTCCGTGCTTCACTGCGCGTTTTGTAAATTTTGATGTCCAAAAAGTGCTTATATAATTAGCCTTAAACTATTTAATTAAACCCATTAATAGACCCTTACGTTCCAGGGTCACGGTTACCTGATGAGACAGTCCCACGACCCTGGCAGATCCCCGGTTAAAAAAGGTTGAAAGCTGATCTAAAAACAGGCTGAAATGCCGGCTTTTCATTAAGTAACAATTTGCTTTATAACAAGCAGCCGGGCATTCAGAAACTATCCAGTTTCTGAATACGATACCAATCAAAGTTATTTATATTAAGAGCGGTATTTGCGGCCCATCCACCCTCTTAGAAACAGTTGGAAGGATCATATTTACTATGGACAATTTTAAATTGCTACATCGTTCTCACACAATGTATGGACGCCAACAGATTAACCTACCCCAATCTGTAAAATTTTACCAATCGAACATTAACTTTCCATTATTGTGATAAGGTTGAAAATGTATTAAAGAAATTTGACGACTGGAGGTAGGTTGATGTGTCTGTACCATGTCAAAATGAATGTAATAAAGGTTCTGTAAAAGTTTAAAAAGAGTGTCCATGGAGTTTCTTGTCCATTCTTCTCCATAGAGATCTTCGCATTGGAATGGACAACTACGGTACTTTCATAGTTATTTTGTCTTGTGCCTGGGACTGTAGCACCATAACTATTTATGAACTGTTTTTTTTTTCGTATTTTGATAATTCCAAAGTGCCTGTAGGTAACTGGCCTACTTGAAATAAATGCTTTGATAATGATTTTTTTGATTTCGTTTTTCCTAGATGAAAAGAATAATTTCCATTGTAAAATCAATGTCATAGTCATCAAATGTGTAATAACGAAATAAAAAGATTTTGATTTTGATTTTTTGATTTTTGAAATCTGGAGTTCAAAATGTTACGTACATCAAAGGAGCTCCTGCAAAGCAGTCATGCTAACGAAGGAGGATGCGGAATGCGTGAGGGAGAAGCAATTCTAATTCGTTTGCGTCGCATATCGCGAGGCGATATCCGGGCTTGCGGAAGTTGAGAAATAGGTAGCTCGTGTCGTAACATATAACCATTTTTTAAGACTGCCAAACAGCGCATGCTTTACGAGAAGAACCACATTGCTCTTAACCTTCAAGCGGGCGCGCGTAGTCGAATCGACCGCGCTTAATACATTTTCGTTCATATTGTCATTATTACTCATCACATGTATTTCTAATTTCTAGTAGCCTGTCGTTATGTCATTGGGAGTAAAAAAAAGGATAGATTTTAAAGACAATCACAATATATTATCTGCGTATATAAAAATAGAAAAATATTTGAAATTTAGTGCTTTATTTCTCGTATTCATCCCATAGGTCTTTTCGGTTACGCGCGCCCGCTCCCGTTACAAAAGACCACGCACCCGCTTGAAGGTTAAGCAATCATATAGAAATCTCTCTATAAAATAGATAAGCACACACAGCGCAGTATCATAAGAACAATATCTTTTAAATTCCTCCCGTTTTAAAACATATTGTTAAAGTGGCTCCTCCATGACTTCACACTATATATTCTTAACTGTCTCGTTCAATATGTTAGCATTGAAAAATTTACATTGCATGGAAGTTTTAGAGGTGCTCGCAGGTGGCAGTTTGTAGTGTAGAAATAATACGTTAAACGTCAAGTTGGTTTTGGAACCACTTCTTTTTATAATGAAGATATCTTTTACCTGCTGAGGAATGTTTTGTTGTGTTGCAGACACTGATTCTTAAGAAAAATTACAGTTAAAATTAGTAAAAGCGTTTCGTCGTCACTTTGGATTCATACTTTCGCGATGGGAAACTTCGGTATACGACTTTTTTTTAAAAAAAAACGTTGCCCAACACTAGGATTTTGTCCTGTGTCGTGGTTGCGTTTACAAACAGAAACTCACATACACAAACACACAGGCCCAGAACTACTACTTGTAGGTCATACAAATATACATTCCGTGCGGGAATCGAACCCGCGACTCGCTGCGCAGTAGTCCAATCGCTCAGCCACTGCGCTAACCGTGCCTTCATTCTGAAATTAATCAGCTCAGTACTTTTTTTTGCAAAGAGTCTTTATTTTGTATGTTTTGATGAAGATTGAACTGCTGTCTGCACCGGTACTGCTATATTAATCCTAAGTCGTCGATGAGCTCCACAGCATAAAGTTGAAAAGTCCGTCGACCTCATATTTTCTCACCACCAGGTGAGATAGTGCAAAAAAAACAATACAAACCAACTTTATTTTCGACACCTGGGCGCTGACATAAGGCTGTATCTGTAAAAAATAGCACCCTTGATCGATGCATCTAACTTTTTGGACCGACTCTATATTGACACGCTTAGAGTTATTCTACTAATTAGGCTATGGTCAGCCCCGTCAACAAGTGAAACGTAAAAGAAAAACATTCATTAATTATTTTATTCATTCACGTTGACATGACAGATGTGACAGTGACAGTGTTAGGTTTATTTTTGTTACGGAATTTCTTGATTTGGTCGACGCGTGCAATACCCGCTATAAACAAAAAAAAAACTTGTCAAAATGAAATCTGCAAAGCAAAGACCTAATAAAAGATAATAAACATTCCGATTTCCAACTAAAACAAAAATAAAAATAACTTCCTACTTTTCAAAGTGCATCAGGAAAAAACTATTTCTTATGCAATCCGTAACATGCTGCTTACCAACAACTTACAAACAGGTATTAGTTATAACTTATAACTTTGTAAGTCTCGGTAACAAGTTACTTAACAAGCTACCGATATAATTCCCGGTGTATACTTAATACTTATGTTACGTAACAAACAGCAAACCGATAAGTATATGAAAGAAGGGTTTTGTTGAATGGTAAATAATATTCGTGTGACTGTTAAGTATGAGGTTCTGGGGTCAATAACCAGGTTGGGTAGTGTTATTGGGGTTTTTCACTAGGAATCCCTCAGTAGCGTCCCTCAAAGCTGAAGAGTTTTTTTTGGTTGAACGCGCAAATCTCAGGAACTACTGTTTCGAAATGTTTTATTTTTTATAGAATTTTGTGTTGTTTTAGTGTTGAGTATCACGCTACAATCAAAAGAAGTTGAGCAGCGGCTTAAATCGCGGAGAACGGCTAGTTACGCATAACCCAATTGTAGACGGTGAATGAATATTAAAGTAATATCAGTTAAAATGTTTTTAAACGCACCTCGATACAGGAAACAAGAACTAGAGAAACTGGAGCAAATCTTATTTGAAAAAATACATGTGGCACTGGGGCACTGCCGCGTAAATCTATTGCATAGCATTATTTATCAACTTATGCAATTACATTTATTTGTTTAAATTATTTATGAAATAAAAAGAAAGAAAATATCACCTACCTCGAATATTTCACGAGAATATCATCCCATCGGTGCTCTATGGGAAGTAACTCTACTAATTAGGCTATGGCCAGCTACGACAATCAAGTGAAACGACAAGAAAAAAAAATCATTCATTAAAATTTAATTCATTCACTTTGACATGACAGATGTGACAGTGTTAGGTTTTTTTTAGTGACAGTGACAGTGTTAGGTTTATTTTCGTTACGGAATTTCTTGATTTGGTCGCCGCGCTCAAAGCCCGCGATAAGCTTAAAAAAAGCAAAAAAGTCCCTCACCACAAAAGGCACATTAAATTACACTGCAAACATATTTCCAAGAGTAAAATCCTAATAAGCTAAACAACTAAATAATAAAGAAACATTTCCATCTAACATTTCATAACAAAGCCAACATCACAGAGACATCATTACAGTTGTTTGCAGCGACAAAGTGAAAGATTATGAGAGAGAGACTGAATAAAGCATTATCTTCTGAACAGCGTTATGTTCGGAGAAATTCATATGTGCATCAAAGGATGCATACGAGAGAACACTGACGTCAAATACGCAGAAATTTGAGAAATAAAAATTCTGTTCCAAGTTTAAAAATCTCTCGTACTTTATAGCTTAAATGACTTTGACGGAGAAGTTGCTGGCTATGATTATGTAAAATAAGTTCATAGTTAGATTTTAATGTTTTTTTATATGTATATATATATAAGATTAGCTAACCCGGAAAATTACTTACCGCCTATTTGAATTCTGAACGACTTTTAAATTTAATTGATTTCGAATTTAACTAATCGTTTTTATTTGTAATGTATGGAATTGTCTGAATCCAGTCACATAGAAAAGCGAAAGCGATTCGATATCGTGACCGAACCGATGCGAAGACGTGGCGAAGGCGTATTTGCTCTGTTTGACGTCGTTCATAAAAAGCCAGCTAATACAACTGCGACGCCTCGGTTCGCTGCATCCAGTTTGACGTCTCGTATCGGTTCGTTATAGCTTCGGACTCGGTCCGGTTCGCTATCGCCTGTCTGTCTGACAAAGGCTTTATACAGTGATACTATAAAAAAAACGAACTCAATTTTATGCCCGTTCCAAATCGATGCTACAATATTTTTGATAGTGAACCAGTTAAAAACTGACGCACAAAGTTATCAAATCCCTGGAATTGACATGAAATGAAACCTCTATGTGTCAGGCAATGCGTGAATGGGTGTACCTTTGATGGTAAATTGAACGAGATATGTTGAGTGACAATCAAAATATGGCACTGCCGGGTCTGTGTTTTAGTTTTAGATCTAAACGAGATAGATAAGCATGGAATAGAAAAAACAATCTTTACTTCCATGTTTTTTTTATCGTGGTGAAATCATCCAATGAGTCCTCCCACCCAGGGCGGAGCGGGAGGGACTGTCAGACTCGTACTGACTAAAATCCACGGTGTCCTTCAATAGCCCTTTACGTTCCGGGGTCACGGTAATTCAAGTCCCGCGACCAAACATTTACCGTCTTACTGCAAAAAAGCTTACTTTCATGCTAATTTAACTTTTGATATAAATGCTAAATTGAATGACAACCAATGTAAATTCAATCAACAATTAATATACTAAACTTTCCATTCAATCCGTATATTCTATAAATACAGCTTATTTGAAATGAAACTAGTTTAACAGATTGCTATGCGATATACTTAATTTAATTTCATATTTGTCGACGTTTTCAGCATTCAGAGCTTATAATCCCCGCGGCTATAATCTGGTACAGAACAATTCTCAATTTAATGTTCATTATGCTTTTGAAAAGGCTTTTATAAAGTATTTTCAATACCTACGATATAAATTTCATAAATATAAATGAAAAAAAAGTGGGACATTACAAAACAAACCACATAATAAGGCCGCCCGCGCCGCGAATATGAGACAATAAACGACAAAGCTGTATCGTAGCGGTCTACGTGGCGCTTCCGTAGCAAAACTCGTAGGCGACTACGGCGTAGCAGCGGGGTACATCTAATGAGGGCACTGATATTGTACCGCTCAGCCGGCGGCCGACTCAGGCGGCCTCTATAAATTGGTTTCATGCATATTTATTTATTCAAATATGTATGAATTGAAATCTCCACGACTACTGAAATATGGCACTCGTGGACGAAAATTGAATCAACAGGGTAAATTAAGTTGACAGGCGCAGTAATAGTGTTTGAAATATAAACTGTTTTAGTTGAATAAGAAGAGTGTTAAGAAAGTGCTCTCTTGGCATTATTCAAAGTATTCTTCATAAAGTTCGCCTTCAAGCAGCGAACTGCGAACAACAAATTTTTCATATTTTGCTCTCCTGACGTTTGGGGAAATTGGTGTTTAATGAGTTAACTTATGCATCGTAGCGTGTGCTAATCTATGATTTTTTTTTGTGATAATGCGCGTTTAGAAAAGTGCACGTGTGTTTAAAACTTGCAGCTTAATAGTTTTTTGATGACTTCGCCCGGTGCAAAATTGAGCGTGCTCGAGTCCGTATAAAATACTTTGAACTTTCCGCAAACCGTTTTGTTTGTTAAATTTTATTTGGTAATGCGGTGACACGGTGACACGGCTGTTTTGTACAAATTGGGGGATTTCAAACGGCGTGTTTTGCTAGTATTTTTGTAAATATGCTTAATCAACTTTACTTAATATTATAAGCAGTAAAACAATGGAAGAAAAGCGAATTGGATTCAGCGTTTATCCTGGAGATTTTAAACAAAGAAACATTTATTTTATCTTTTCATAAATATTACTTTTTGGTTAAAATCACAGTGTGTAATTGAAATATAGCAACAGATCTAAATGATAATAAATGAGACGAGTGTTTCGAAGCTGGGAACTAATTAAAGTCGGCAGGCACGAATCAATACTTATAAATTAAGACGGTTTAACTTGCAAAGGTAATTGGGCAAAAGTTCATCTCAAATATTGACACTGTCATGACGACAGAGAAAGCTGAGCCAGTAATTCTTTAAGGCACAGTTTACACTTCCGACTCATCATTATTCGACGACAGTGAATAATTGTTAACGGGGAATTGTACTCGCTCATTCATTCTTTGTATTAACATTGTGAACAATGAATCGAGTCGATTTCAAAGTTTGTGAATTTAAAGATTTGTACAAAAGCGAGGAAACCATAATGAGGATTATAACAAAAATATTGGATGTCATTTTTGTGACTGATTTATTTTTATTGGTTTGATAAAAGCGATTTGTTGAAGATTGGCGGTCGAACTTATGTGTCATTCTTGTCTTACTTAAAATTTTCTATACGATATTTAAATATTGTTTATTTGTTACATTTTTAAATTTTGCAAAAAACATTTAAAAATATAAAAAATAGCATTCCACCAGCATTGAAAACAGGGTCCGGGCTGCCGGTGGTCAGGGCTCCTGAGAGAGGAACCTCCTAACAATAAGCACCGTGTCCAGAAGTACTGCCTTCGGAATCAGGCGCCTGATCTAGCTACCAAGCGAGAGACTCTTCAGATGGTGTTCGAGGCTCTTGGCAATTAAGCTATTGGCAGACACGACTATCAGTACAATGAATGCTGTATGTGTCAACAACCTCGCGAGCTAAATCAAGATACTTGAATTGTTTATCTTTTTCTGCCTTCACGAGTTTCTCATCATGCGGGAGGGACCTTTATAATCCTTCAACAATCATTGCGCGACGCTCCGATCAATCCATCACCACAATGTCAAGCTTATTGGCAACAACAGTCTTATCTCACTGTTGCTTAGCATTTAAGAAGCCACTACCCCCGCACTTCCGTGGAATATACGACCGTGGGCGGTGCATCCGATTTGCAGTCAGCAGTGAACGGACTCTCCTATCCAGGGCGTTAAGTTCCGTCGGAGTCCATTTGAGTATGCTGAAAGAATTCATCAATACCAATGACCAATGACCTAACCGTTGAAAGTGCGCATTAAGTTATTTTTAATATTTTTTTAGCAAGTAGACTTCCTGCATAATTATGACGATGAATGAATAACTGCTCGTATAGATTAAATGAATATATATCTTTATAGCGATTCATAAATGAGTTATTTTAATTATTCACTATATTACTTTAAATATTTCTAGTTAAACATTTCACGAAAAGGAATCTTACGTTGTGGAAAGATTCGTTTGATCTGCCTGTTATAATATTGAAGTTAAATAATTTAGTTTGACTTAAGCGGTTATTTCTCTTTTAATTAGGTTTGTCTTGGCAATTTTTGTAAGCTTTAATCTTGACGTGGGTTTTTTTTCCTAAATTTATGCCCGCGACTTTGCTCACGTGTAGATGGGTTATTTATTGCCCTACAAGATCATACTACTATGATTCCAGATTTATTCATCTTGTTTCAAATCCATTCAACTTTTGCTTTAAACAGAAATAAACAAACATTTATTTATACCTGCACCCGTATGTATAACAACAAATAATTATTCCTCTTTAATTAGAGGCTACTCAAATATTTCGAACTAAAGGGTATCGTAATGCTCAACTCCACAACATAGTTTACGCCATTCAGGTTCGAAAAGCCACAAACCCACACGTCACTTCACCAAACTATTCAAAGCCATGTCATATAAATTTATTGTATTGGCAACATTTAGTAATCTCGTAACGTTTCGTTGCTCATTAATTTAGCTAATAGTTTGTTTTTGTTCAGGTGTTGCCATAAGCCGATTATGGACAGTTATCAAATATTCTCTCATTTATTCGACCGGTGTCTGTATTAATGATTGCAGTCACACAATTTTAATGAGAGTTTAATTTTGTTCGACGGTTTTGTACATTGATAGGGACATGTGAATGAGTTCGAGGGTTCAAATGTGTATGAAAGTACGAGTATCTTTTGAGATAAATAATGATGATTTATAGTCGTCGTAATAAAAATTCAGGCATCATTTTATCACAAAAGCATTTTGGGTTATGTACAATATGACTTTTGGACATTGTAACATTTTTTGACTTTTGCCAAATTTAATTCTAACCAAATAAAAATATAAAATTAGGTTATTTTGACATGTGAACATTTTAACACTTAGACGAATGTTACCCTAATTCGTACAGATCATTTAAAGCCAAAAACTTCAATTCGAACATGGTCGAAGCATTTTTACTGTTCAAAATATTTCGTGCGTTCGTGTACACAAACCCTAAGAAAGCGTCAACAGTCTCAGAAGTTCCCTTATATTCTTTCGCGTACTTCATATTATTTAAGCTTTGATATATTCGCAATTTAAGTTGCCTGAAACTCGTTGGAGAGCGAACAGATTAAATTACATTTTTTTTCCTACTTACCGACGAAAGCAAACGACTTTTTACTGTAAACAGTGGAGGTTAGAGTGAAATATTGTGTCGTGTCACCGAAGAATCTGGATGGATTTTGTATTTTATGAAAATATGTTTAGTATTAGCGGATTAAAATACTCTTCCAAGACAGAAATTGTTATTTTGGACAATTAAAGAGAACAATGCCAGTTTTATTTCTGGACAGCTTGATGGAAGAGCAGTTAACGGTATATGACGAAATTGAATAAGCTTGTTGTGTATGTTTTTTCGCTTAATTTCAAAGTTAGTCACAGGTTATACCGTACAATCACTACAATGCTAGAATGATATTTTGGCGTACGAATTACACCAATATGAGCTGCCCACTGTTGGTAAACATTTAAGAAACTTTATGAAAAAAAATGGCGGCTATTGAAGTTCCAAAAGAACCTATTTACAGCTTGTTAGTAGGTGATGATAACACATAAAACCGTTCTATGATGAGAGCATAGAAGCCTTACCTTTATTCCAATGTGGATGGGGAAGTCTGATGCCAACGCAGGTTGTGGATGAAGTGCCGGCAGTAGCGGCAGTGGAAGAGGACAGGACATCATAGCTGCGCCAACCTGCCGACAAATGAGGATAGCCGTTATTATTGGCAGCCAATGTTTGTACAAATGTTTGATTTAATGAAAGCATAAGAACATATTCTGGGCTCATCTTACATCTTACTAATCTTATAAATGCGAGGATGGATGTATTGATGTTTGATGATACTTCTGATTCTGATTATAGTATTTCCCTAACCCCCTTTTTTTTCGAGGTAAAATTTCAAATGAGTCCTCCCAATCAGGGCAGAGCGGGAGGGCCTGTCAGACTCGTACTGACTAAAATCCACGGTGTCCTTCAATAGCCCTTTACGTTCCGGGGTCACGGTAATTCGTAAGTCCCGCGACCCCGGCAGGCTTTGGCCCTGTCATTTTGATGACACTCTTTGAGGTGCGCGTGGAACACAACGCGCCGTCGACCCGGGCATGGTCCATGGTCGGACAGCGAGTTGCCCATTTTTTCCTAACCCCTTGACTAAATTTGACGGGGCCCCTCTTCGAAAGCGAAAGCCTGCCGGGGTCATGGGACTGTCCAATCAGGTAACCGTGACTCTGGAACGTAAAGGGCTATCGAAGGATCACCGTAGATTTTAGTCAGTACAAGTCTGAAAATCCATTCTGTCTGAAAATCCAATCTCCCATCCCGGCCCACACTGGCCGGGATAGGAGGTATTTTCAGATGAGAGGACTCATAAATGATGATTTTACCACGATAATAAAAAAAACCCTAGACTACCAGATACTTGCTAAAGCATGTACCACGACTGTCACGTGTGTGACGTGACGATATTCACGACAAGGAAACGAGTGACGTGCGTATGGTGCTTCACGCAGGTCGATTCAAAAGTCGCATTGCCCCAGGCTGTGAAGCTATTTGCAATATTTGAATAGCTCATTTTGAGAGGATTTTTAAAACAATGAGTGATATTTTATTTCTATAAAATTGCTAAAATCATCAAATATAGTTGAAAACAAAATAAAAAGAACTCATTAAATATTTTATTTATTAGTTCATACTATTTTATAAGTGAAACATTTAACTTCAACCCCATCATCTATCACGATTAAGGAAACCGTCCTAAAAAAGTTTACGACACTTTTAATCACCAACATCTGCTAGCACCATTTAGAAATCATAATTTCGTCGTACATCGATACACGAACAGGGATGGGAGACGACGAATACAATTTAGTTAGCGATGTATTCGGGAAGCCGGGATAAACTCGCTAGATATGCCTCTCTAATATTCCGTGTGGGATGCTGGGTCTGTTGAAAACGATATGAATAATATATTGGCGTGAATGCACGGCCGGTCGCGGGAGATCAGTCCGCATTACGACTCGATACGAGAGCCGTGACGAATATAAGCGTCGAACCGACCGACAGTGTGACACAACCCTATATTTACCTATAATATGTATGTATTTAGAAATATATAAGTATGTTTATCAGTTGTCTAGTACCCATAACACAAGCTCTGCTTAGCTTGGGACTAGATAGCGTTGTGTGATAGTTGTGGAATGTTTATTATATTTATTATTATTATTTTACATAGATGATGAAAACATTTGTTTGATTGCACGTTACTATGTAGTTGTTGCATATCGGATAATTTGTGATTGTCTCAGTACGTCAAACTAAGATTTCTAAAATAATTGAAAAAAAAAATACGGAGGTTCACCAAATAAAACGAATTTTAATATTTTTCATCTGTTTATGGAAGTTATTAAAAATTATATTATGTAACAGAAATTTTTAAAACTTATTCCTCTTTATACAGTTACATTGACAGGCCTTTTGGTCTAGTGGTTAGTGACCCTGACTGCTATGCCGGAGGTCGTGGGTTCGATTCCCACCCAGGACAAATGTTTGTGTGATGAGCACGATCATTTCTTCTGTGTCTGGGTGTAATTTATCTATAATATGTATGTATTTAGAAATATATAAGTATGTTTATCAGCTGTCTAGTACCCATAACACAAGCTTTGCTTAGCTTGGGACTAGATGGCGTTGTGTGATAGTTGTGGAATATTTAAAAAAAAAAAACAGTTACATTGCTTGAAACGGGACGGTTGGCGCAGTGGCTGATCGGTCGACTGCTGCGCTGCTTGTCACGGGTTCGATCCCCGTACGGAACAAATATTTGTATAATCTGCAAAATAATTGTTTCAGGGTGTTTGTGTATGTGTGTGTTTCTATGTTAGTAAACGCACCCAAGAAACATGAGAAATGACTAGTGCAACAACGTTTAAAAAAAAACAGCATTATCTTTTGTAAACCAGGCAAAATACCAGATGCCGTGCCTAAACGTAGTGTTTTAACAAATTCGTCAGATTCTGGGCACACAAAGCTCCCGGTTTTGTATTGCCGTGTTACCCTTACATCGAAACTATGCGAATCGGATCCGATCGACCGTTTCGAGTTCACGTTTGCCTTCCCTTACTACAATTAGAACATATAGCTGAACACAGTTTAGTGATTTATCAAACCAATTGACTGACGATAACGACAGACGATACGGCAATACCGTGGAATTTAGCCGAATTAGGCCGTAAGGAAGGGATCAAATAACAGATCCTGACATTTTCCTGCTATGAATTGATATCGGGTTCCAATTGAAGTGGGGTCGTGTGAAGGTCTTGTTATTTGTGTTTATGAAGGCTTGGATTAACAAGTTATTGGATTAAGTTAATAAATAACAAAATATTACTTTCTTCGTAACGCCCGTATTTTTTGTTAGCCATTGGAGCGAGATATTGTGCACTAGCATCTGTGCAAGCATTGGTGAACTGTCTGTTTCTTTGCTCTCAGTCTGATGGCAATCCCAGAAGAGTGAAGATACAGCAGGCGCAGGACTAAAGACTTTGACCTTGACTGATTGCCGAACACTTCCTAAATCCTCACTGTTACTGAGTTTCTTTTAAAAGTAGATTGTGGCCTAACCGCAGCAAATATAAAAGTAATGTCAACCCTAAAAGTAATCAGCAAAATTCAAAATGGCAGAGTCGTTATACCAAAACCACATAATAGAGATTGGAAATTTCGTAAATATCTAAACAAAATCAAACAAACGGTACAATGTAAATATGAATAGGGAAGGACGCGAAGTTTTAATCGAAATGTCGAGCGGTTGTATCGAGCCATCCCTAGGGGTGTCTCGTTACAATAAATTAATTAACTGTACTAATTGAATGACACAAAACGAATTAACTGTGAGAACTGTTTTTGATAATAAAGGGCTTCATATCAATAGATTTGTTTCAATTGTTTTATAGTTTCGACAAGTATTGAACGAAGAATATCGCGATCGGGAGAAAACGGCTTAATTAATTTTCTTAAGAGCCATTTGAACGGTTATATTGCAATCAATTTGGCCTATTGGATTCGGCTTCTAAATATGAGGATGTCGGTTCTGCTATTTCGGGAACACGGTTTAGCTTTCTGATGAAGTATTCAGTCTATGCTGTTGAAATATATTTCAGTTATTCGAAACGCTTTCTTCTCCTCACCTTGCTAATAAGACAAACTGTACGCAAAATCTATAATAATAAGCTTATAGCTTTGAGGAGAAATAAAGAATTTTATTATTTTAATCTTTTATCATCTTTTTACATATTCGTTTCATTTTAAACATTTTTACAATAAAAAAAATACAAAAATTAAATTATATTTAACCAATGATGTCATAGACACACTCACTAAGTTTAAAAAATAATAAAAATGTAAAAAAGATTACAAAAACAAAAACTATTTAAATAGCGTAATCCTATTTTGACGGCACGTTTGGCGCAGTGGCTGAGAAATGGGACTCCTGCGCTATGTGTCGCGGGTTCGATTCCCGCATGGAACAAATATTTGTATAATCTGCAAGTAGTTGTTCCGGGTCTGGATGTTTGTGTATGTGAGTTTCTATGTTTGTAAACGCACCCACGATACAGGAGAAATTCCTAGTGTAGGGTAAGGTTTTTTACAATAAAAAATCCTATCTAGCTCCAATCTACCTGCTAAACGATGAACAATGACAAACACCGGCCGTACATTGACCGCGCCACATTTCCACCGAGGAAAACCGCACTCTTCAACTATTCACGAGTCGAGGGAAGTTGTTATTATGACAGTTACCTAACTCCATTAATTATATTAATGAATGCATTAATAGAGTTGGCTAACTATGTCCCGGGCTGACAGCCGACGTGAACTTCTTTTTGCTAGATAAAATAAAAATTGTACTTAGGTTAGCCGACTAGTTGGGTGAAAAGTGCGGCGTAGAGAATTTATTTCAGTTAATAGATTTGTGGAGTGTGATATGATTAGAGGAAACTAAGAAGCAACTTTAAGTTTTTTTAAATTTATAGTTTCATGATTGCAGGATAAAATTAAAATTGTAATTATATTGGTTGATTAGTTTTTTTTTACGTGGTAAAATCATCTTATGAGTCCTCCCACCCAGGGCAGAGCGGGAGGCACTGTCAGACTCGTACTGACTAAAATCCACGGTGACCTTCAATAGCCCTTTACGTACCGGGGTCACGGTAATTCGTGAGTCCCGCGACCCCGGCAGGCTTTGGCCTTCTAATTGATTGATTAGTTGGAGGAAGATTAAAATATGTCATGTTTTCTGTGTGTGTTTTGTGGACATGGTGTTTAAAAATGAAAATTATTTAATAAAAAGATAGTTCGAGCGATGACAATCAAATAAAGATTACTGAAAGAAGATAAAGAGACGATGCAATGCCCTCAAAAACTAAGGCTGAGGGCCGAAAGATTTTTGATGATGAGTTTGTCATACTGTCAAGTATTTTAGATAGTTTATAACACACATTTATGCAATAAATCTCGAAAACCAAAATACTGCAATACGAACTGAAATCCAAAAGCTTGCAACATGTAGAATACACGGAAATTACAACTTCCATGCAACTTTTATAACTACCCGTTAAATCATTAAACAATTAATAACACCAGCCTTGAGCATTAAAAATGACTTTTTAAAACCTCCCGGTCCTTAAATACATAATCAATTCGAAGGGGAGCGATTGGCTTTCTATAATTTTGACGGATCCAATTATTTTATCGCTTCTTCCTTCGCAGGATACCCTCGAAAATAATTAATTAACTATTGGTATAATTAAATCATCCCGGCTCCGCTAAATTTATTCTTTCGAGTGGCAGACAAAGTTCCTTGCTTAAATTATAATGGCGGTAAGATCATAACGGTATGATTAACATGAGTAAAGTTTATCGTAAATAAGGGGGGGAACGGGAATGCGATGATTCATGGCATTTTCTCACAGTTAGGCTTGTAGTTCACGACGCTTTGAAGTCATAATCTGTCTAGCCTTGATGCTCATTAATTTAGCTACGGGAACTTCATACTGGGATAAAAGTTATCCCATTAGTAAAGGTTGCGACGGACGTCGGCAGACAATCTCCGGCCACCGTAGACGCGGGCATGCGGGCGGCGAGTAATGAGCGACTCGCTGTCCGACGATGGACCATGCACGGTCGACGGCGCGTTGTGTTCCACGCGCGCCTCATAGTGTTAGCAAAATGACAGGGGTCAACTCTAGATTGCCAAAGCCTGCCGGGGTCATGGGACTAACAAATTACCGTGATCCCGGAACGTAAAGGGCTATTGAAGGAAACCGTGGATTTTAGTCAGTGCGAGTCTGACAGTCCCTCTCGCTCTGCCTCGGGTGGGACACATTGGATGATTTCAAGCGTTAAAAAAAAAATACTTAAAAATTAAGTACTATATGAGTATCAAATGTTATTCAAAACCGTAGGGTAATTTTTGAGTGAAAGAGTAACAAACATCCATTAATCCATCCATCGTATTTATACATTCATTTTACTAGAGTCGTGGACGATGAGCCTAAGTCGTTTTGTTACTAAATTAGAGTTACGCGCCAAATCTGTGGTAACGACATTTTGAAAGTAATTTGCACGGTTTAAAAGGAAACACTGTTTGTTTAACGGCACTTTTACAATGTTCTTTACTGTATTAAGTCGGCTATGAGCTAAACAGTTGACTTTTTGAGTAAGTTAGAAAACTTTTTTCGAGATTGCTTTCAATGAAAAATACATTTAAAATGTAACCGTATAACTTTAGTTCAGGAATACTTTAGTCATATTTTTTTTTTTTGATACAAATCATAAATTATGAATTTGATAAGAAATGCAGTTTTGAAAGTGTAAAAGGCATTAACTATTAAAGTAATTTCGCTTTGCCTTTCAAGGCCCGGGATCTTCTGAAACATATTCTCGCGACCGAAGTCCTGCTAGAAATTTGAAGAAGGCAAAGAGAGAGACATCAAAAACAACAGCAAAATTCCTTAGGTATAACCTCACGGGGTCACGACACTATTTTATCAGGTAATCTTGACACTGGAACTGATTTTAACAAGATAAAAAAGGTATATCCGCACATTAACTAATTGTATTCGCAACACGATAGAATTACCCTACGCTCTCAAGACAGAAAATAGAAATAACAGTTAATTTATAACAACTCTTCATACTCATAATTCACTTGCACAAAGCTGCAAACGTTCCTGAATGATGTGTAGTTATTATTTTTAGGGGAAATGACGTGAATGCGGCCTGACGTCACAGCTGACGTGGACTGACGTGGTACAGTGCCAGCCGGATGCACTGTAGTGAGATATAAATGTGGGACGTCAACGCCGTCAGCGGTGCAGTTTTAGAATGAAAAATCATTTGAAAAATAGTGCGGAGTCTCGAGAATGTTGTTGGAAATAATTGAGATGGATACATCACTAGTGTGGTAACACTAGTGATGTATCTATCTCAATTTTTAGATTTTTTGTGTTTAACGTTAGTTGTCTTACTTTGTATGTACGAGTATAATCAAAAAGAGAATGGTAAGGTACCGTGCAATTTAGTTTATAAGTGTGAATACGTTTGTATGAAAACTGTCAAAAAAAGGCAGATCTCTGTCAACTAAAGAGAGGTATGGTAAGGTAAGAGAGGTATTCACAACATATTTGAAAAACATTTCAATCTGATTAAATAGCTACATTTATTGTAACGTCTCTATCTACCTCAGGTAAATCCACAAGAATCTTTCAGTGCAGTACAAAAACGACATTTTAGCTTCAAGCGCTATCCCGAGTTCCTCAAAATTCCAAGAAAAACGTAACAAAAAAGCGTACTAATGCCACTCGGTATCTCAGACGGGGAGATTTTAAAAATATCTCTAAAGCTAAGGAAATGTACCTCAAAAGCAAAACTAGCTAGACTCTGTTCGTCATCCTAATACATCCTATTAGGGGCTATAGCGTTCCTGCAGAACTAAGAAAAAGATTCCAACAATTTTCTCTATCTTACACACGGAATAACTTTCTTTAATCTCGCACATAACTTGAGTGATAAGGCAAATTGCACCGACCGCAACTAATTGCAACCGCAGTTAACAATGCCGGCTATTCGTGAGCAAACAATAAGTTTGTACAATACCTTAAGAATTAAAACTTGTGCTAAACGCTAAGTTAGCGATTAAGTTGCAATCACGGCGGCGCAGCGCTGTTCTAAGTTAGAGTAAACATGCGGACGCAACTCGCATTGTGCCAAGTCAATTCGAAACTAAGTTACGTTTGTTGTTTCAATAAGTTTCTGCAATTATGTTGCATGTTTGTTAACGTATTCAATTTACATGATGGGACGATGTGTGTGCATATGCTCTTGTGTTAAGAATGTTCGCGGTTCGTTTAAGTTGTCTTCGCGGTAAGTTGTCAAAGACGTTGGAATTTAAATTGTATTGTTTACTTTTGAGAGCCTATTTCACATTTGTTTTATTTTATGACTCCAGTTCTTTGTTTGATACGTGGACAGACGTGTTGGGCATGTACACTTTCACCTTTGTCCCTAAGGATAAAAACAATTTAACCATTTCATGAATAAAACCAATGAACGAAACCCGCTCCGATTCTTAAGAATACAATGATTAAACCAATATCGGTCCACTGCTGGGCAAATACCAACCCCATATCTTTCCTATACCACGTTCCAGTACCAGTTCAAAATAGCCTTTGCGGTACCACAACATTAAAAACAAATAAGACCCATTCTATCACATAAGCCTGCGGTTCGTCTTTTTGATACAAAATCAATACCTTTGTGACACGTTCGGAGACAGAAAATTCAGTTTTTAATACCATTGTGAATTACGATCACCCATTTATTAATTAACATCACAAATGAAGGTGAAAAGTACAATCTCACTGTCCTTGGATTATATTTTCAAACAGAATAAAATATCAGGTACAGTCATGAGCAACAATGTATACAGAGTATTTTTGTATGGATTTATTTTTTTGTTCTTCTGTCACTTCGCGTTTTTAGACTTTAAACGTCGTACCACAAAAAGTTAAACATCTGTTGAACACTCGTCTAAAAAAAGTGTTACTGCAAAACGAGCCTTATATCAGTTATATCAACGTCAAATGCCATTTTGCAGTTAACAGGTTTGTTAGAAAAGTGTTCAACAGATGTTTAAATTTTTTGCAGTAAGACGGTAAATGTTTGTATAAACGTCTATTATCTCGATAAACGGCATTTCCCGTTATTGTGGCCCAAGCATAATAGAACACACGTAACCAAGTTATCGTTATTTTTCTTAATTATGAAATGTGTCCGTGGGTGCCCCGTCATATTGCTGGCAGCTCCGAGACGCGCGTGGAACACAACGCACCGTCGACCCGGGCTTGGTCCATGGTCGGACAGTGAGTCGCCTATTACTCGACATCCGCATGCCCACGCCGACAGTGGCCGGAGATTGTCGCGCGACATCTGTTGCTTTTCCTCACGCGTCCCGCCTCCTCCTTCGCTAGCAGACATGCTTCGCAGAAGGAGCCGACCGCTTCCCATTCAATCTCGCCCCGCAGCATGGTCTCGACCAATGCCGGGCACGAAAGGTCACCGCCTATCGCCTCCGAACTTTTGAACCATAACAAATTACATTGGTCGCGGGACTGTACGAATTACCGTGACCCCGGAACGTAAAGGGCTATTGAAGGACACCGAGGATTTTAGTCAGAACGAGTCTGACAGTCCCATACCGCCCTCCGCTCCCCCTCTACCCTGGGCGGGAGGACTCATTTGATGATTTTACTACGAATTTATATTACATTAACATACTCAGAGGTTTTTTTTTATTATGCCTTTCGATTTGATTCATACTTATGCTGTCACCCTGTATCCACCTGCATTATACATTTATATTTTTCTCATATATATTACAAATTAATATCAATAATCAGTTGGTGTGCGCTCAGATGTTAATGTGTAATGACATGAACATAATTACATTACAATGAGATACTCATAATTAATACATGATTGTGTACATTCATACAAGATAGCTGTATGATTTTGTATTTTACATGAATTATTTATTGCAGTGCATTAAAAGCTTTCAAGCGTGACAACGTTGGAGTCCCGCTACCTTTTTCATATATTCGTATGAAACAGAATGAAAAATTAATAAAAAATAATAACAGACGCACAGCGAAGTCCTAATAATAGGGTCCCGTTTTATCCTTTGGTTACGGAACCTTAAGAAATGAACCTAAACCAATGCTGCCATCAAATATTATACGCATACTAAAAGTTGCGATTTAAATATCCAGCTCCTCATAAGATTAATATAACTTGTAAATATTAGTGTCGATACTACGCGGGCAATACCAACGAAACTGTCGTAATCAGGTTATCTAAACATCAAAGTAAATAAAACATCAGTGACACTATACTACAGCAATGACGACATTTTTTTAAAATAATTGCCCTTCACTAGGAATTTCTCCTGTATCGTGGGTGCGTTTACAAACATAGAAACTTACATGGACAAACACACACACACACACAACCCGGAACAAGTACTTGCAGATCATCCAAAAAAATTCACTTTTATCGGTTTGCAATTACGCCAACACTGACAGTTCATAAAACCCGGTTCAGACAATCATGTTGATCGCGATTAGTTTCCATGCTAAAATCAACCTTAAATATCTCCTACTAAAGAGTTATTTGCCGCCTTTCTTACGTAATTAATTCGATTGAAATATTTCATAACGAAGTGAAAAACGTATTAAAAGTTTATCGGGCAAGTCTTGGTAGAAACAAAAACAGTGGCACAGAGTAAAATGTTTCTTTGTTAACAGATTTTGTCTTGCCAGCGGGTTAATGAAGATGAATCGGCCGGATTTTAGCTTTGAACTGGATTTGTTCGTGATTTAATACGATTACGGGTCACTTGCACAGTTTGTGGATCGTTTGTTAAATTGTTGGTTAGTTTTAAGTGAGTTTTTTGATTTTATTTTGGGTATAGTTTAAGTTCTTTGCTTGCTTAACTAGCCTTAAAAATTACTAGGTATTGGCGTAAATGAATATATGAAAGTTCCTTATAGTAGATATTTTTACAATAATAAAAAATTAAGGGTTTGCTTGCTCGAGGTGGCGCTCGGAAAGAGTAGGTGGAAAGATATGGGGAGGACTTTATCCAACAGTGGGACACGCACAGC
Source organism: Agrotis puta (assembly GCA_943136025.2). NCBI lineage: Eukaryota > Metazoa > Arthropoda > Insecta > Lepidoptera > Noctuidae > Agrotis > Agrotis puta. Next base: position 8,255,668 of record OW964168.2, read on the forward strand.
CAAATAAAAATAAATAAACAAAAAAGTATCGCAAGCCGTTTTTTTCCAGAGTATCTTTTGGAAAACAAATGTATGAAATTTCATTATTGACACAAAAAAAAATACCAACTCTGCCCCCGTTGCACCTTTCTATCTCTGCCCAACCTTACGTGGTTTCATAAATTAATTTTACAAGTTATATTGCGGGGTAACAAGCTCGAATGTCATACGCTTTTCAATTTGGCTACCCCCTGTATATGACGCACCCTCCTTATATCATTGTTTCTTGTTTTTGCAGCCCCAACTTGTAATTGTTTTAAAGTATTCTTGACAGATATAAGAATTATGTTCTTTTGGAGATTTCTACTTAGAATTCAAATCTCTTTTTTTTCCCAAATGCCAAGAAAATGAAATATTATTCTGTTCTTTTGAGAAACCACTTTCGGAAATTGAATAAAAATGTAATAATAAAGTCAGTTTATAACTTTTTCTTTCCTATTTTTCTTTCCCTTTCAAACGACAAATGAATTGTCGGTACAATCTAACCAGGTGAAGCATTATAAAAGACTTTGGGAACTCAGATTGTCTGGGCAGTGCTCTAGGCAAGATGGAAGTCCAATTATCTCTCTTTTCTTTCGAATTGCTCGTAAATAATACTGAAAGCACACACTACATGTTATTATAAAATATCCGAACCAACTCTATACATTCTTTTTTGTCTACTTCTTATGGAAAACTAATTATACTATTAAATTCTATAATTGGTTTCCTTTTTTATGATACAAAGTTCATGTTTTCTTTATCTCAAATTTTTGGTAAGAATACATTTTTATGCATGCTTAATTTTTTTTTCCTTAGCTTGTACCGTTCGGTCGCGGGACTTACGAATTACCGTGACCCCGGTATGTAAAGGGCTATTAAAGGACACCGTGGATTTAAATCAGCCAAGTCTGACAGTCCCTCCCGCCCTGCCCTGGGTGGGAGGACTCATTTGAAGATTTTACCACGATAAAAAAAAGCTTGTACCGTTCTTGATTAGCAAAGGCTAGGAAAAAATGCTTTATTTAAAAAAAAATACCTTACTTATTGTGTTTTTTACAATAATAAGTATACGGAGTATATTATTTTATTCAGTAACATGACATAAATATTAGTATTATATTACAAAACTAATAAACATATAAAACTATAAATAAAAACTTAATAGTAATAGGAATATCTATTTGTCCTTTTTAGGGTTCCGTAGTTAACTAGGAACCCTTATAGTTTCGCCATGTCTGTCTGTCTGTCTGTCTGTCCGTCCTCGCTTAATCTCTGTGACCGTTAGCACTAGAAAGCTGAAATTTGGTACCAATATGTATATCAATCACGCCGACAAAGTGCAAAAATAAAAATTGGAAAAAAATGTTTTTTTAGGGTAGCCCCCCTATATGTAAAATAGAAAGTGATTTTTTTTTTAATTTCAACCCTAACGTGTGATATATCGTTGGATAGGTATTTAAAAATGAATAGGGGTTTACTAAGATCATTTTTTGATGATGTCAATAGTTTCGGAAATAATCGCTCCTAAAGTCAAAAACAATGTGTCCCCCCCCCTCTAACTTTTGAACCATAAGTTTAGAAAATATGAAAAAAATCTGGAAAGTAGAACTTTATAAGGACTTTCTAGGAAAATTATTTTGAACTTGATGGAAAGAACAGTTTTTGTGCAAAAAAAACAAGAAGGTGGTACAAAATTCCTGGACTAAGTTTGTAGTATAATCAATTATTTAAGTTTAAAAAAAGGCTATTTGTTAACACTTATTGTAACGGACGGGAAACTACGGAACCCTACACTGAGCGTGGCCTGACACGCTCTTGGCCGGTTTTTTTCTGACAATTCAGTAACAAACCCGAAATCAAAGGACACATTAATTAATCCATCTTCATATCTTGTAACCTATTCAAAAACTCATTTATTTCAATTGAATATGAATAGCAATAGCAAGTTTGAGAATTGTTTCTATTTACCCGGGTATTTACCCGGTTTTGAGATGGCTGACTCAGTTTGCCGAGTATACTGAGCCCCCGGGTGAATGTTGGTCTAAACTCTATGTCGTTATAAACCGGGTTATGTTAGTTTTCCGTTTGTCTTCCCCACTACAGTTCACATAAACTCAAACTTGTTATTTACACGTTTTGGAGACTGCAAGTCATCTTCTGTTTGTCTTGAAATATAGCCGACCTGTTGTAGGGTATATTTTATTTTGTAGTCTTTGCTGTGCCCGACAGGGTCCATGTGAACTTACTTTTATTTTAAGAACTTTTAAATACACATGTGAATGCAATAAAGAATTGAATTGAATATTGTTGCAAATAGAAACCCGAAATTAAGAATTGTGCCCTTTTTTTAGGGAAAAGGCAGTTTCGGCTATTAGAGATACAAAATACCGGCCTTATCCATTAAAAAACCGGGTAGCGCGCACAAAGTCTTCCGTACCGTTGTCTGTAAAACGGTCTTTAAAAACAGGTCTGTTGCATGGGACCCCCTTAAATGTTTCTTTTATTCTGTTTTCTAGTATTTGTATAGTATTTCAACAACAGAAATACGTCATCTGTGAAAATTTTAACAGTTTGTCACGGTTCATGAGATACAATCCGGTGACAGACGTACGGGAATTATCTTTAATATAGAAAGGCTGCTGCACACAACATGAATAGGACCGATATTTGTCATTCCCCTTTAAGCTTAATCGATATCATTTGAGCCGTAACTAAGAAGATAAATCAAATAAAGTTATGTAAAACCTGCTTACACAATATAGATCCTGAAATAAGCCTGTTATCAAGTGTTAGTGCAAATTATCCTACACACAACTATTACCTTAGTTAATATACACATTAACACCACACCGTTCAAATATCAGCCCACAACTATTTTAAATAAAATAGTAGTTTGATAAGTAATATTTTTTATATAATAATATCAATAATAAGGTTGCTCTCTCGTTAACTCTGTTATTTTGCTGTGCCCGAAAGGGTCCATGTTATGATCTAATAATCCACCTAAGAATACACGTGGTTTGCAATAAAAGTGTTGAGTATAAAAATGAACTAAATTTTAAAAAAATGGCATCAATGAAACATTTCCTTTTGATTTAATTCCGAAACAACGAAATGAAAAACAAAACATATTGCAGTGAAATAATTTAACAGACGGTGTTCAGCCGGGCGTTTTAAATCCGATTTAGCGTCACCTACATAGTGTTAAGAAAAACATACACTAAATTAGTTAAACCTCTCGGGCGATTTATAATTGAAAATGATAAAAATCAACGTCCAATGAGCGACTGTCTGTTATGTACAGACGTGTGTACGTAAGGCGCTGGGGCGTTTTCGCTTATGTACACCCGGGTGTACAAACGCGCCCGAGAGGTTAAAATATCTTCAATAGAAATACAAATTAAAGAGTCACATGAGTTTGTATGTGAGTGGTGTAAACAATTGTCACATCTCGTGGGATAACTCTAGAGCACACGTCTTAAAAAAAAATCCACGGTGTCCTTCAATAGCCCTTTATGTACCGGGGTCTTAGTGAAGAAACTTGTAATAGCGAATATATTTCCTACCTGTAAATAAATTATTTTATATAATTCGTAACTAAATAAACTAAAAAGTTTACAAGGCTCTTGAGTCCTACAATTTTTTTGTCCTAACGCCTAAATCGACTCAAAGCCAGCGAACAAAATATGAAAAAAAAAATAGTTTTTTAACAGTCACGTACAAATTACTGACAACTTATAAACGTATCCCTATAATATTGCTTCGTTTTTTTATTCAACCCTTTAAATACTTTAGCTCGACATACAAGTCGTGACCACTCTTGGGCTGTCCCCCGGCGCATCTAACTCATAATCCTGGAGTCATAAATTCCGGAACACGTGTCGATAAATTATTGTAATATTTGTAGCTTGACATTTAGTCGAGGTCCGTGGTGTGAATTAAAAATGTAAGTTGGTCGTATCCGGTGTTGGACGTCCGATCTATCGTGGGATCTCATCGGATGGGTACAACATACATATTTTATGCAATGTGTTTCTTTAAGTCATGAGTTATTTTATTTAATGTACAGACGCCAAAAGGCCAACCTATTCGAATCTGTCAAATTTTACCAATCAAACATTAAGCCCCTTTATTGTGATAAGGTTAAAAATGTATTAAAGAAATTTGTCAGATTTAGGTTGGTTTTTTTCATTTCATTAATACTTAACAAACCGTATTTAATTTGAATAACTAGCACTGCCATATTGCGAGATGACGTTATATATTAATAAAAAACCATTCAAATTTTTTTATTCGTTTGTTCCAAGTCTATTTTTCCATCCAATTTCTAGTGTATTTCATTACGAAAATATTTAATCGAAACTTCGCAAGCATATAAAATGCGATAGAACATCGAATGACAGCGCCCAAAGCTACGAGTAAATCAAGGTACGTTCATGTATTCGACGTAAAATTTTACTACCGTCTGATAATATTCTGATTAAATATAAATTACTCTGTTCTTTACCAAACAGACGAACTAAATCCTACCAAACAGACACACATCAAAAAAGTTTTCGATCATTTTGGAAATCGAAATCTTTTTTGTTACGGTAGATTATATTACGATTTCTTCTTCTATTTAGATTCTTTATTTAAAATATAGATTTAGAATATGAAACGTCTATACGTAATTTAAAAAATATATCAGTTTATGCTAGTGATCACAATTTTTTTACATAAAATTGTAATATAATAAAAATAATATGCCAATACCGACTAGCTCAGTTTCTCCTTTATATATTATGAATAAAAGACGTTTCATAAATAAATATTTTATAGCGTTCAGATTTTCATGCTAAAACGTGAGGGAACAGAATAGTGAACGTAAAATAATGCTTTGTGTTTCTTTCAAATGTTTCTTTATTAGGAATTTTTGAGGAGTCTGAAATTTGGCACAGGCAAAGTATATTAGGAGGAATCGATTTTTTAATACCTAGGGCAGAAACAAGCATATGCCTCATGAAACACAGGTCCGAGTAGCATTTGAACGCTCGCAACACCGCCGGGGGTGGACATCGGGAAACGTTTCACTGTCCACCAGTGGGGGAAAAATTGGGGGTTGACATCGGGAATCATTGTCTTCAGGAGCCATTGAGAAAACTTAAAAGAATTCATACCACAACCTAAGCGTTCTGCAAGAATGATTGAATGTGTCGCGGGATCGTCTCATTAGGTAACCGTGACCCTGGAACTTAAAGGACTATTGAAGGATCAAGGAAAACTCTGACAGTCCCTCCCATCACGGCCTGGGTGTGAGGACTCATTTGATGATTTTACCACGATAAAAAAGCATGACTAAACCTGCATCTAATATTTTCTCAAACCAATGATAAGAAGAATAATGGTCACGACCAGAATAAAGACACAAGAAAATGTCAGAGCAAAAACATGTGAAGAGTTTACTTTCAGTTAGCAGAGCAATAAATAAATATTGATCTTTGATAGTGCCAATAAACCACAGGCTAGTGGTCTACCCTGCCATCATATAGGTACCTATTTTATATCCATGTAGTTTCTGAGCTAACATTTAGAAAGAAGATAAAACTAAAGACGCTGGTTTCTGACGTATCTTTCATTAGGTGTTACTTTAGTTTTTTTTTTAATTTTTAATTATTTTTCATATAAAAATATTTTTTTCCATTTCCCAAAGTTATTGTAATGTTTGAATTTTAAGTCTGTTCTAGGTAACGGTTTTCATTCTACATGACACTAATTTTACTGGATACTATTAATATTACACATTTGTGTACAAACTTTTAATAAAAAAGACTTAATAGGGAGTAAAAGTTAAATCATAATCAATAGAGTTTGTTAGAGATTGTTTTTTTTTACATGGTAAAATCATCAAATGAGTCCTTCCACAATGGGCAGGATGGAAGGGACTATCAGACTTGTACTGTGTAAAATCCACGGTATCCTCCAATAGCCCTTTACGTTCCGGGGTCACGTTGAAATAAATGCACATTTTCACTGATTGTATTTTGGCAGTGAAAATGTGCATTTATTTCAAATATACCTCCTTTAATGCAAGGTTTCAAACCAAACACGCTGTTCATCAAAAGGGTTTTCAGCTTTAACCAAAACCCCGCAACTACGAACGAAAATACAGCATCAATTTATCGGGTTTACAACCACAAAATATTGTCAATATTACACGTTCCAGCCTTGAACGCGTGTCCGAAGATAAAGGAGCTATCAAGCAACAATGATGAGGGAGGAACGTCAATACTGCGGCTCTGCTCGTGGTAGATCACTCCATAAATGGGTTCCCTACATTTGTGTCCGATTAATTGCATAGGCATTCTCTGCGCGGCTCGCAGACCGGTATGTCAATGAAATCAATTACTTGCACTCCACACACCTAGAACTACATACTATTACGCGTTAAACTCGTCATAATTTTAATCGATTATTCTAACGAGGGTTTGTTTAATCCCGGGTTAATGTATCTTCTCCGGGGAACTGAGTATTATAATGCTGACGCTTGAATCTCTTGCTTCCGATAATTTTAATATATATAATACTATAGATTTGCTTCTTGTTCATGTTTCGAGTTCAAACCCGAGCCGTAAATATGTCTTTTTGAATGTATATGTACTTTTTTAAGTTTATCTTGACGAAACCTGGACTGCAATATAAGTCTAAAATAATGTCAGAGGCCAAAGGCGGCTGAATTAATTCTGACACCAGGAGTTGTTATATTTTCACACGAAAAAGAAAGAATTTATGTGTCGTAAGTATCTGTTACTACCAGTTGCAATATTGTAGGCAAAAAGCTTTTTCTGTATTCTCCATGAAACAAAATTCAAAATATGTTTTTTTATACAAAATAGTTTCTAAACCACGAACTGTCCTCACCGGACACGGAAGTTTCGGGAGGTTCCTGTGTCTGATAGGGAGGGAAGAAACGCCTGGGTGTTACCACTGCGAGGATCGTCCGGAGGACACGGTGGAGCATACGGTGCAGGACTGCCCCGCTTGGGCAGAGCACCGCCGTGTCCTCACGACGGCGATAGGCGGAGACCTCTCGCGCCCGGCATTGGTCGAGGCCATGCTGCGGGGCGAGACGGAGTGGGAAGCGGTCGCCTCCTTCTGCGAAGCAGTCATGCTCGTGAAGGAGGAGGCGGGCCGCCTGAGGGAGAGGACAGCGTCCTCCCTCCACCCCAGCCGCAGTGGTAGACGCCCACAGCGTCGGACGTCGCAAGACGATCTCCGGCCACCGTAGGCGCGGGCATGCGGGCAGCGAGTAATGGGCGACTCGCTGTCCGACCATGGACCATGCCCGGGTCGACGGCGCGTTGTGTTCCACGCGCGCCTCAAAGAGTGTCAGCATAGTGACGGGGCCTGTAGAAGGCCAATGCCTGCCGGGATCGCGGGACCTAGGGATTACCGTGACCCCGGTACGTAAAGGGCTGTTGAAGGACACCGTGGATTTTAGTCAGTACAAGTCTGACAGTCCCTCCCGCTCTGCCCTGGGTGGGAGGACTCATTTGATGATTTTACCACGATAAAAAAAAAAAAAAAAAAAAAAAAAACCACGAACTAGTTCTTTGAGGAGTGGCTGGATAGGCGTCACGGCGTCCTGACCTACCGCCTGACGCAGGTCCTCACCGGAAACGGAAGTTTCGGAAGGTATCTGTGTCTGGGTGTCACCACTGCTAGGATCACCTGGACAACACGGTGGAGCATACGGTGCAGGACTGCCCCGCTTGGGCAGAGCACCGCCGTGTCTACACGACGACGATAGGCGGAGACTTCTCGCGACCGGCATTGGCTGCGGGGCGAAATGGAATAGCAAGTGGTCACCTCCTTCTGCAAAGCAGTCATGCTAGCGAAGGAGGAGGCGGGACGCGTAAGGGAGAGGACAGCGTCCACCCTACACCCCAGCCGCAGTGGTAGACGCCCACGGCGACAGAGGTCGCTAGACGATCGATCGGCCACCGTAGACGCGGGCATGCGGGCGGCGAGTAATGGGCGACTCGCTGTCAGATCATGAACCATGCCCGGGTCGATGGCGCGTCGTGTTCCACGCGCGCCTCAAGAAGCTGTCAGCACAATGACAGGGCCTCCTTAGAGGGCCAAAGCCTGCCGGGGTCGCGAGACTCACGAATTACGGAACATAAAGGACTTTTGAAGGACACCGTGGATTTTGGTTAGTGCGAGACTGACAGTCCCTCCCGATGACTCATTTGATGATTTTACTGCGATAAAAAAAAGCCACGAACTAGTTTCGCGGCAAGCCTAAGCATTATCTCATATTTAGATGTGATATTATCCTATATAGCTTTTGTTCCTTTCACACTCTGGAATGATGGATTGCTTACCAATAGCCGGATGGCAGCTCGCAAACGTCTACTCCATCAACATAGAAAAAGCGACTTTAAACACGTATTTAGGCTTCGTTCCTCGGCTTAAGGTCCATGTTGCTTTGCATGATCTCGAACAATTTCTTCTACAAAGATGTAAACGCCAATCGATGTGTCAGTGGGCTGATAGGGAAACTTTTCATTTTGCCGATGTACCGCGAGCGATGGTGGGTTGAAAAACAATTTTCTTGCTATTTGAGAGCTCATTTTTAACGTTATTGAGTGGTAACTTCTTTGAGTTTGTATATTGTTCGTTTATTTTGGCAGTTTCCATTGTTTTTTGATCGATGGATCGTTTTGGTTATGTGATGGTGTGTTCCCTTGTTCTGATGTTTAGTATTATGGTCTTAGTAAAATTTGTTTCAAGTTTACCACTTACGTTATTTCCGTAAGAGGTTCTATAAATTTCACCTGAGGAAGAGCATTTTATTATAAAACAAAGTGAATATTCGCTGTCAGAAAGAATGTGATGTAGTGGCTCCTATAAGTTTACTCCCCTATTTTCGTCGACAACACGACCTTCGGCGCCGTTCACAATTTTTCTTCATTTGCCATAAAGTTCAGCTAGATTTCATAGTGGGAGGTGATTCTTCCGAACTTTGTTACATGGAAAAAATGTCGAGATTTTATTATGATAGTCTATTTTTTTTTGCACTTACTGACATAGCTTTACGGGTAATATCTATTCAAGAGATTGTGTCGCATTTTTCTTTTGAAATTATTTGAAGACAGGGCGTTTGTTGAAAAATCTATTAAATTAAACACAAATATATAGTAATATGTCTACCTCTGTTTTATGATCTTAATTGTTTAATCCTTACTAATATTATAAATTTCTACGAAAATAAGTTTGTTTATTTGTTACTTTTTCACGCTTAAACCATTGAACCGATCATCTTATTCCATAGACAGGCGTAACGAGATTAATTCACAATTTATTTAATTGTAGGTATTGTATTTTTTTATTTTACTTTTTGCAATTTTAAATATTACCTTTGTAACTTGACAGTATATTTAATGTGTAGTTCTATTTATTAAATAATCATTTTAAATTCTCTTTTTTCTTTTTTATTGTAATGATTTGCACAGAAACACAGAATACAATGACTTTTAAACAATGTATTTCTTTGGCAAATAAACATTTTGATTTCATTTGAAACCAACTTTTGAACCTTTCATCCCGAAGGAAGTAGTACAGTTCCCGAGAAAAACAACAATAACTTTCACATGATAAATAGATGGCGCCACATGTACGGTCCGTATTGATTCTCAAATTCTAAATCAAAAAGTGCTAAGCCGCGGAAAACTGTACATGAATAAATATATCAAAAAATACTCGAGTATTTGCATATGAAACGTACGCTTTGAAACAAAAATAGCAGGAATATATTGACCAGATGTAATAAAAGCATGGTCGGCCAATAACGGACCATTTGCTCGGAGCGAGCAAATAAACCCAATAGGTACTAGTAAGTATATCAAGCGAGCCATTTGGTTTCCCAGAAATCACTGTTTCATTTCGAACACAGAATTAAAGGATAACACAGAGTAAGCTTGCAAAAATGTAGATGAGTGTTATTTTATTAAAAATATTGAACGATTTATTCTATAAATGTATTGATTTCACTGTTATTTTCTTGCAACAACCTTTTTTCTGATAGAAATTGGACCGTAGTCCAAAATAAGGGTCCAGTGCTGATTGGCAGTTTCATTTATTTTTTATATAGGAGGAGCTCGTGGCTAAATAATTCCAGCCGCACAGGCCGATCTTCCGGGGTAAGCTGCGCTTGCCGAGGTTGGTCTGTGGATGGGTGACCATCTATCATAGCGAGATTCCTCCGTGCCTCGGAAAGCACGTAAAGCCGTTGGTTCCGGCTGTCATTTGTAGATCTTTGACAATAGTTACTGTTAGTCAGAAGCTCTAAAGTCTGACAACCAGTCTTACCATATGGTATCGTATTACCCAGTAACTGGGGTTGTGGAGGTCCGATAGGCAGTCGTTCCATGTAAAATACTGATATCCAGCTGCATCCGGTTTGACTGGAAGCCGATCCCAATATAGTTGGGAAAAGGCTAGGCAGATGATGATGTGTTTGCTCTCGACCTTAGTCAAAATTAGGGATGGTTCGTGATCATATATCATCATAGTTTTGAGAATAGTGATAATGGAATAAATTACAATAAGTAGCGTTCCTGCCCGCCTATTTTGGCTATCAAATATTCAGTACTTATGTGACAGTTTAGAAATATTTTAAGTTGAGATAAAATTCACCAAGGACGCATTACATTTCAGCTTCTTTTCTAACAACGTGTAGGTACAGAATCCTGTATCAGAACTAACCTTAGTCTCAGATAACAAATTTCCTCAAATGTATTACAGATACTTTTTCAAACATAAATAGTCACCAACCCACATAGGTAGGTACCTAATGATTCCTACTGTAGCTACCAGCTAACTACTATACATAGTTTCGAAGGTATGGCGCCTAAAGCAAATGCCTATTACATACCTACCATTACTGACGTATGTACTTCCAAGCAATACCTGCGTAGATTTATTGATGCCTGAGTAGAATTTCAAATTAAGGGTCAGTTCAAACCGAAACGCGACGCATCGCGGCGCCGACCGTGCGCTCCTTGTCATAGCGACTTAAAATCTAACGTTATTTACCACACGAAGCTATAATCAATTCCAGTAGCATCGCGTCACGTCACGTTGCGTCGCGTCTCGGTGTGAACTGACCCTAAGCCGTGAGCACTAATTGCGTTTTGTAGGGTTGTACTAAAACTCGTATTAATATAAATTCACTTCTCTGCTATAACATATAAGTTGATAAACAAACTACAATATTAATTCGAAGGGGTCTAAAACTGACGAAACAAGACAAATAATACAAATAGACCTTTTTACTCCCGTTTACACGTTTTCCCTTTAACATTTCTTCAATGTTTATTTAAATTAATAGAAAAAAAAAACAATAAAACCTACATTCGCGATCAATTACGAAAAAAATATTTTTACGTAAATTTTATACCTGGTACGACGGTTTCGGCAAAAAAGCCTTTTAAAATATTCCCTTAATTGCATTACAACAGTTAAAAAAATCAAATTAATTGGATGCATGGAGAGGCTTCTGAATAACGAAGCTTATATACTTCGTGTAATATTTCTCTGTCATGCAAGAGAAAAATCGAATGTACAGCATATTAATAGTATTTATTTATTTTGCAGCATACGGTAATATGAAAACCAATGGCCGTACAGGTGAATGGATTAATTTATAAGCGAATAAATATTTATTAGTCTACTTATACAATGCACGCGAAAATAGGAACTGAAATCTAGAAAATTCATGGTTAGTAAAGCTCATAATCATCTGCTTGATAGGCGGATTTTGCCATGTATTTTTACTACACTGTATAATTTCTTCTTTTAAGCTTTTGTCAAACAGATTGGCGTGGCGAATGCGAAGCGTGTCGTTTTTATTTGTAATGTATGGAATTGTTTGAATCCAGACGCATAGAAAAGCGAAGCGATCCGATAGCGTGACAGAACTATCGGACTGACGTCTCGCTTCGATTCGGTATCGCTTCGGAAACGCTTCGCTTTCGCCTGTCTGACAAAGGCAGTCCAAATATATACGAAACGAGCTGTCATAAAAGAGTTGAAAAAAGCAAACATTTATGTTGTTCTGTCTACTTGAAAAGAGTCTTTTGTCAACTGGACTCATTCGAAATGGACCCACGCGATCACACAATATTTTTTTTTTACTATAGCCTATTTTCAAATTTATACAAAAAAAAAACTATTAAATCCTCCCGCTTATCACTTGCGGCACGGCCATAGGCTCGCGGGTGTTTTATATTTAACCGGAATATGTTTTCCATTTTCCCTTAATGTATTTCATGAAATCGCTAAATATTCATGTAATATATTATTACCACTTATGTATTGTTAATAATAATTTCAATGAAATAATTCACGCTAAGAGATAATCCGCCTTATTACAAAAAGGGGTTTAACTAAAAACCCAGGTTTAATCTTGTAAAACTACGGTTTACACAGACATTATTACAAATCGTGGTTTTGAGATAAACCATGGTCTAACAGTTGTAGCTGTCAAAGGTATGTCAAAGTTTCTCATAGCAAATTTTTCATTGTGTTGTAGTTTTTGTGTTATTTTCACCTAAAATGGATTTAAACAAGGTAGATTTAATTGTTATTACTCATTGTGAATTTAATTGTTTAGACAATCGTTCAAATGGCGGTACTAAAGTCGACGTTTTATCTTAGTTTTGTAATACGGACAAATTTAAACCATGGCTCTGAAGATAAGCCTGGACTTGATAGACCAGGTTTAAACCAAGGTTTATTTAGTTTTTGTAATAAGGCCGTATGGGTTTATTTCAGCCAATTTAAACTAGCATTCATATAAAATGTGCAGTTGACCTAATTAGAGCAGCTTCATATTTTCTGCGCCATTTATTTCATACATTTACCTACATTAGAGCAGCCTTCACCGGTAAAAGTAAAGGCTCAAACGAGATACGAAACGCTCTCTTTGTATAGAGCCGTAAGTAATAACGTTGCATAAAAAGTTGGAACAACACTCTTTGCCGTGTAACGAACAATGTTTCCACGGCGAATACCAAACAATGATGTATTCTTGCTTTTTAAAATCCTGTTTATTTTGTTGTCGAATGTACATCAGTTCTGTAACTGTGTACTCTGTATACACCTGTACAAACACAAATGGAAAAAGGACTACAATATATGAAAAACGTATCGCTTAGCTTTGATCACCCCCTTTTCAATAATAGAGCCGGGTCCGTCCCTTTGTGCCGTCTCTTGCCCGGGGCACATTTACCGGAGAACTGTAATGTGTCCATTTAATTTATAATACGAAAATTAGAGTGCTCCTCGATATATAACCCTTTTCGAAGTATTGAAGGCTCTAATTTATTTAAAATGTGGATAGATGGATAAAGCCGTAGCGCTGATACTGATGGATTTATAACACTTTTAATGCGAGCTTTTTTTCGGTCACATGTTAATAAGTATTATTACTCATTCAAATGATTGGAATGAGAATCAAAAATTTGTTTTATTAAATGAACCCCCTAAAAGCCCGTCTGAAAAGGTTAGACAACTTGTACCCCTGTAAAAGTAGTCTCCTGGTAAAGTAGTATTTTGAAATCTCCCCAGTACCTACCTAGTAGTACCTATTATAAACCTACCATATTAACACGCACTAGGCCCGCTTGGTGAATTAGGGCACACTCCCTCTCACAGAGAGGAGGCCTGTGCCCAGCATTGAGTTCATTTATGAGCTGATGATGATGATTACGCAATCAAATGATAGGAAAGATAGACAAATGTTTGTTTCAAATATAATGAGGTGTTCATTCAAAGTGACTGTAATGTTTGTTGTGTTACTTATAACCTTGTAGTACACGTACAGTTGCATTTTTAAGACTACCTACTATATTCAAAAGATACATGACACTACCGCACTGTATGGATCTATCATATTATTTAATCAACATTTCATCTCAAAATAATAAACATAAAAGGACACAATTTTTGCCGAATCGCAGTCCTTTTTTCAGGCCTTTTTTATTTACCTTGTCTTCCGTAACAAGCCTCATGTAACGTGTATTTGTATTGCCATAACGAGTACAATAAAATGCGGTGTTAATCATAAACAAGCGGGTGACGAGGTCGGCCGCGGTATGCGGGCTGGCAAACAAACAACCAGAAACGAACTTCTTTTATGTGTTGGCCAAGTTTTGGACTGATAGCGATTCACGGTGGTTCCATATTCATCAGCACCGTACACGTTACGTTGTATGACGTCATCAGCAGTGCCATCATCCTTACTTCAATAATCGGATACTATAAGCATTTTTCGGAACTCGGCACTTGCAGTGCGTACGGTGCGGATAAATAGAATAGAATAGAATAGAATAGAATACACTTTATTGTACACCAAAATTAATACAAATACAAACTTACAATATTGTTAATTCTAAGAGTACAACGGCGGTCTTATCGCTAATAGCAATATCTTCCAGACAACCTTAGGATGGAATTAAAAAACCTTAATCAAAAACGAAGGTAGGCAGGGATGCACAATAAATGTGCGAGGTTTCATGTGATTTCATATGAATTTAAAAGGCGGCGGTGCTGATGAATGTGCAACCACCTTTAAGACCACTCTCATCAAATCTAAACGCCTTTATAAGGAGCACACCAAAAGTGTAGCTGAAGAAATTGTACTCTGGTTATCATGGTTATTAAGTAACTCCAGGTTGAAGCGATCTACAGATCACTGAATGTGTTTGTTGAAACTGGATGTGTGTGTTGTTGAAAATAGGAAGGAAGAAAGGAATTAAACACGAGGTTTCAAATACGTGTAGCGTAAAACGCAAGGTTGAAAAAACGCCACGCACTCACTATGGAAACTGGATCCAAAAAGAATCTCCTGCCTTTTTTGAAGTGGGGTAATGAGTAGCTTAAGGGGTACTTCATCATAATGTTGTTTAACTACAATTTCAGAAATGCTAGTGGCATAAATAAATGGAGTACATACTGTTTTTTCGACGTAAAATTCCTCATATTTTTTAGTATACCTTTTGATGTGATATGCAATCGTTTGAAGTAAATATGAAACAGTCCACACTCCTAAAACATGTCCACTTAAATATTGCAATATTATATTCTTCTCTACACAGAACTGGATGAATGTTTTCATGAAAAAATCTCCGCTTTACATAAATAATGCCGAATGTTTCCCATCGACAGCTTCCGATGTGAGCCAGTAAATAAAATAAAATAATAAATTCTGTTTCATATTTACTTCAAACGATTGCATATCGCATCAAAAGGAATATGAAAAATCAACAAGTTTCACGACATACGTGGCACAGAGGATTCGAATTCACGATTGAACAGATATTTAATATTTAAACGTTGACAGTGCGTCCGAACTAAACAGTTTCTTTTTTTTTCTTTCTGTTAGTAAAAAAGCTTTATTAATTTTAAATAAAATAACTTAACATTAACTGTACGACTACAAATAAAACTTGGTGCACTCACGTTGAAAATAGCTTACAGCAGGTAATTGTGTTTTATTTAAACCTTATCCCGGGATTAATAATAAATAGTTCTCGAAATGGGAAATAATAGTTATTTATGCAACTGTTGTATAATCAGGGGTATTAAAACACGAATGTGGGTTTATCACACGAGGCGTAGCCGAGTGTGATAATAGTATCACATGAGTGTTTTAATACCTAATTATAACGGTTGCATACAAGACTTTATCTACAATCATGCTGTGAATCCTCTATAAAAGATTCTCATAACATACCATATTCGCATACCATATTCGAGTGAAAAAATGGCGGGATATAACACGATAAGACGAGTTGTTCTTTTTTCAAAATTTTAGCGATCTGGTGGTGAAAATGTCATTGCATGAGAATGTTCTTTTTTTGAAATTCATTATAACACGCGTTTGGATGATATAATGATCATTATATCATTGAGTGTTTTAATGTTGGCAATAAGCTAATTGTTATAGGTTCTTTTATAGAGGATTAATAGCATGATAGTAGATAATAGTTATTTATGCAACTGTTATATAATCAGGGGTATTAAAACACGAATGTGGGTTTATCACACGAGGCGTAGCCGAGTGTGATAATAGTATCACATGAGTGTTTTAATACCTAATTATAACGGTTGCATACAAGACTTTATCTACAATCATGCTGTGAATCCTCTATAAAAGATTCTTATAACATACCATATTCGCATACCATATTCGAGTGAAAAAATGGCGGGATATAACACGATAAGACGAGTTGTTCTTTTTTCAAAATTTTAGCGATCTGGTGGTGAAAATGTCATTGCATGAGAATGTTCTTTTTTTGAAATTCATTATAACACGCGTTTGGATGATATAATGATCATTATATCATTGAGTGTTTTAATGTTGGCAATAAGCTAATTGTTATAGGTTCTTTTATAGAGGATTAATAGCATGATAGTAGATAAAATATTTTACACACTTGCCGGACTGATTAATTCAGTTAGGATTTATTTATTATTAGAAAAATGTTAACCTTTTAGTTTTATTATACGCATCTTCTGGTCGGCAAGGAACCGAAGGTACGGCTAAATTGGACAGCATGTTCTTCTATTCGGAAAACATCCACTCCGCCAATCGGGATGGTAAAAATCAAATGATAGGTACATATGCCGTTGCCAAACGGAGTTTTCTGACTAGCATAGACCAAATGAATACCGATTTGTAAGCAATAGGTACATCTTAAATCTACATAATGTCCCATCACTACATAGTATAAAACAAAGTCGCTTCCAGCTATCTGTGTAGCCCTATGCTTAGTAGATCTTTAAAACTACGCAACGGATTTTGATGCAGTTGTCTTTTTTTTAATAGATAGAGTAATTCAAGCGGAAGGTTTATATGTATTTAACATGCATAATATAGTAAAGATTGCACCAGTGCGGAGCCGGGTCGCTAGTTTCATATAAACCTGAGTTATGCACAGGCTGCGTACTTTTCGAACCCCAAAATCCCTAGCATTATAAATTACAAGTTCATTAAGGGTCTATTGATATCTTATCACGGTCCTCACATCTCATATGGCTAATGAATTTTAATCTCTTCATAATCGAGGAGCCGATCCATCAAACAGACCGGCTGTCGGTCAGACCCTCTAACAAAGGGTTTTAATGCGGTTATCTATCGCTTTGTTAACGGTCTTTCTTCTATCTTTTCTCCTTTCATATACTTTATGAATACGTCGAATTTTAAGGGAACATATTTGCGTATCTTATTTATAAAATAGAGTTTTTTTTTTACGTTCTTTAACCAACGATATTTTTCTACATATATGAGCTATCTAGGTACTCGTAGATGTATTTGTTTAAATATTTCTAATTATGATCTGCAGTTCCAGGTTTGCATGTACAAACGTTTAAATTCACATATAATAATGTCTTGTTTTAAATGTATATTAACGCATCCACGAAACAGGAGAAATTCCTAGTGAGTGACAATGTTTTAAAACAAAAATGAAGATGATTTTCTATTCATTTATTTAGACAGATTAGGGAAATTATTTTCTAATAAACGAAAAGGCTTTGAATAGAATTATTATAATATTACGACTTATGGTCGCGCATTTCATTTAGTAGCTATAAAACGCATTAGTGCATTAAAAAAATGTATTTGCCTATTCATTTACATCCGTGAAAGAAAAACATATATTGATACATCCATCCATTCTCACAGAGTTACTTAATTATAAATAACAGTAAAAAGATTAATTTCATTATGGAACAATGAAGAATTCATGTTGACAAAGCAAACAATGTTATAATAAACAACAATAATTAAATTTGACGTAACAAAAAGGTATCATTATAATTCCCTGCTTTATGGAGTAAACAGTAAATAACAGCTACTATGAACGATGGATAATAACGACATTCCTTAGAAAATCATGCAAAGGACACGACAATATCTCTTGTCATTGTATACTAGCTTTTCATTTAATACTTGGCTAAATAAACACGAATACTTTTAAGCGCCCTTTACGTCAAGTTTAAATTACAGCTTGCCTATGTCTGAAATTCGGCAGCATTTATAAAAGCAGGCAAAGAAGACGCAAGCGGCCGCCCGAAGGCACCCTACTGAGTAGATTTAATTAACAAGATATGGTTCTCTTTTAAACCAACTCTACCTACTTTTCGGAACATTGGAGATTAAAATTCAATGAGCCGACGAGATATTAAATAAAATCCGAGACTATAGTTTTACGTACGTAAAGGAGAGTTAATTAATTTTTAAAATTAATCAAGTCGCCTTCGGTGCCAATAAATTCTTTTTGTACCCGTAATACTGATCGGGAATGCGAGATCCCATTTTTAAAACTTTGTAATTCGATTAAATTTCTGATGTAAAATTGTTTTCATTATCAATTTTGTTTGGGACATTGTTTCCGCTCGTGAATCTCGTAAATTATGAACTGTATGTTCTCTGTGAGCCCTCCGGCCAAGCCGTTTCTGTGTTAAAACGAATTGAAAACCGGTAATCGAATACGCGCAATGGGAGCTATGTCAATATTTTAAATTTAAATATCAAATGGAAGTAGGTACCGAACGGGTTAATATTTATTTTATTCACCATGTTACACCCATCTCTGTTCGGATTTTAAATAACAAACTTGTTTTAAATTAAAGTACTTATGTAGGTTTATTTGTGTTCAACGTTATACCGCAGCAGGTATTAAGTATTCGTTACTTTGTGATTGTTACTTCACATGCTTTATATATTTTAACAATTCAAAAGTGCCTGTTGAAATGAATGATTTGATTTGATTATATGTAGAGTGGAAATGGTAGATGACGTCATCGATGTAGTGAATAATTTTGGAACCACCAGCTTCCTTCCTAAGTTGATTTTTGGTTAAATTTCGTAAACACGGCGGCATGAACGATGAATAAAAATAAGGGGGATGTGACACAAGATAAAGGAGGTCACAACTTTGTTGTTACTTTAGAGCCCGAAACATCTTTGGCGCCATCTGACGGCGTAGTTCGACGGGAAAATTAAAAAAAAGCAGAACGCCAGCTGCCCACCTTAATTAGAATTTTTCGAATTATATAACATTTTTTTCGGAGCTCGTTCGTTCGAGGAATAACATAAAATTGTTAATAACTGCACTAAAGTGCGGAGGTACATGGTCGGAGATTTTTTACTTAGTAGAGAGCTCAGCTTTATAATGTTACCTTCTATTCTATTCTATTTCTTACTATGACAATCAGAGCCGATGTCGACTATTCTGCCAATAACGAAGATGAATTCGACAAGCAAGTAATGTGTGTCTGATTGTCTGACATTGTAAATATTCTTTTGCCGATAAACAAATATTCGTAGACAAAAAACGGATTCCAATCAATTGATAACCTCCTCCTTTTTCAGAAGTCGGTTAAAAAGTCACTTTAGCTTGTTCTGTTTTAACTGCTATGCAACTTTGGCCACACCAAATGAAATATCTGAGCACTTTCAACAAAGTAATGTTTTTTTTTTCACCGTCTCTTCATGATCGGTGTAAAGAAAATTCAGTAACTTGTTGACTACCTAATCAAATAAAGTGCTCGAAGTCAGGACTATTATAAACAGCCTTTTTAAAAGAGACCACGGTAAGTCCCTTAAGCTTGGCAAACAAGTACCGAGAAATTCATTAATTATTATAGAACAATGTATATTATAATAGGTACCTACTGAATTTTAAATAAGAAGGACAGTGACGAAGGTTAAGTATGTTGTCTGCTTCGTTTGTTGTACTTTACCTGAAACAAAATAATCAAAATGTTAATTTGGAAAGAAAAAGATATAATAGAAAATTAATGAAGAAAAATAACACGGACTGGATAATTTATCTTCAGAAAACAAACAAATAAAATTATTTAATAAGTAGTTTTTTTTTAATGTTGCCCCACACTAAGAATTTCTCCTGTATCGTGGGTGCGTTTACAAACATAGAAACTCACATACACAAACACCCAGACCCGGAACAACTACTTGCAGATCATACAAATATTTTTTCCGTGCGGGAATCGAGCCCGCGACACATAGCGCAGGAGTCCAATTTCTCAGCCCCTGCGCCAAACGTGCCATCTAATCAATTTTAAGTCAGACAATTTTAAAAACATGCATGTTTTGTCACTTTTTTTTATCATTTAAAATATGTTTTGTCACTTAAAAAAAACTCAAGCGCTGTCCACGACCTTAGGCAATGCGACACCCGCGAGCACCGTTTCACGATAACTGTATGTTTCAAGTACTCTTTTTTCTCTTCATGCAACACGCGTGTCACTGTAGCGACTATACTGAAGCCATCGTCATTATCTAGCGCTTATCACAATAAATTTGGGGCTGCACCGGTCACAATTGCGGCTAGGTTAGAATAGTGTATTCCACATATACTCAGTCAAACAAAAGACGGTATCATGTTCAAGGCGAAAAAGAACCATGTAAAAGTTCAAAAAAAAAAAGAAACGAAACGAAAAAAAAAGAAAAAATCCGCATATGACCTAGCAAGCTCTTCAAGCTCTCACAAAAGACGACATAAGGCAGCATTTTTTTCTTAAAAATAAAATAGTTCTCATTTAAATCCGGGCCAGTCAACAGGTGACCCTGGCAACTAGCCAGCACAGCTTGGAACGAGCTGGCTTATCTAGCAAGCTATTGAATATTATGGGCTCTTATGGCCCATTTTTACGAGAAGAGTTTTTCATGTAGCGTGGGGTTACTTATAATTAAATGAAAATACAGATGGGAAATGTTGAAGACATTTCGTGTTATTTAGTAGACCGCACTAGGCTTGTGACATGGATTATGGTACAAATCTGGTCTGTTAGGCGTTATCCAACTCATAAAACATAACCAGCCTGTGATGTCCCCATTGTTGGGAAACAGGTCTCCTCCTTGTGAGAGAATGGGCTGTCCACTACGCGGGCCCAGGACGGACATCTGCCAAGATGTCAACTGTTTTCTTATTTTTGGTTCTAGGATTTATGTTTCCTCAAGATGTTTTCCTTCACCGTTTTTCGAGCAGTGGTGATGAAATAAATTACTCAAAGTAATGCACCTGGCTGGGTACTTTCACTAGGCCTCCAATACTCTAGAACACTCATAGAGACCTGTAGTCCAACAGTGGGAACATATGCTGTGTATGCTTATACAAACCTGTCCTGCTATTGTTTTTTTTATTTGTCCTGAAAATTTCAACATTGTTCATTACTTAACGCTCAAATGTGGCGTCATTTCTAAACAGACAATCTGAATTAAAAGGGTTGCAGACTAAAATGAAACCTACTTACTACTACAATCGACTTAGAAACACTTCTCAAACAGTCAAATCAACGAAGCGTTTTAGATTTATTATACAAAAATACGGGTTAGAAGCGTTATGACTACTTCTCAATAAGACTAAATAGCAGATATGACTAGTTCGCTATAGGACTAAATCTCGATATGAATAGATCGCTTTAGAACTATTTAGCTGTTTGACTATATATGCATACGTCCTGTTTTCAAAATGACTTATTATCGATATGACGTACAATCGTATCTAAAAGTGGCATTAGTATAGGTACTTCATGGTGTACTTAACTTTACTGAAGTGTGAATACACTATGAAGCTTCGCTATTAAAAATAAATTGAAACAATAGTTGTCATTGTCACTTTGAATTTTTATCTTGCATATTATTTTATTGTTATTTAAAAATGCAGAGTAATGAACAATTTCATTTTATTAAAAGTAAAAAGAATAAGGAAGCACTTCTTCATGATGGCTACCGATACAATTTTGTGTCCAACAATTCAAGCGGAACGTCGTTCTGGCGTTGCTACAAAAGACAAGAGTGTAGTGCGTCTCTCACATTGAATGAAGAAAAGACCGTTATAATCAGGAAGAGTCTGCACAAGTGTGAGCAAGACTATGATAAAATGGAAGAAGACCTTCTACTGGATACGGCAAAACAGAATGTATGCGAAGATATGTCATCAGTAAAAAAGGTTTATGAAGAAGTACTCCAACAACTGCCCTCTTCTTCAACCTTTAATGGCAGACCTTATAATTCAGTGAAGGATGTCCTATACAGACATCGTAAAAGGTTCCTTCAAGTGCAAAAAACCGAGTTTTCTAAATCTAGTGAAGTGACAGTACCACATATGATCAAGAAAGACTTTTTGATTGCTGAGTTTGAATTATCAAAAGACGACAAAATGCTTGTATTTTCATCACGATTTTCCAAAAGGAATATAAGAATTTATGCAGATCAAGAAAAGGTTTTTTTTGGTGACGGAACCTTTAAAAGTGCACCCAGGCCTTACTATCAATTGTTTTCCATTCACGTAGACGTTGATAGCACGGAAAAGACGACAAATATATTTCCCGTCTTGTATGCACTCTTACCAAATAAACGCGAAACAACTTATTTCGCTTTATTTACAATAATACGTGATGTGCTTAGAGTACATATTAAACATTTTAAATGTGATTACGAATTGGGACTCATCAACGCATTTAGGACTGTGTATCCGAATGCTAAAGTTACAGGATGTTTTTACCATTACAATAAATCTGTGTGGAAAAAGGCCAACGATATCGGTTTGACGAAATCTCAAGAAGGAAGATACATCACTAGAATTACTGCAAATTTGCCGCTCTTGCCTTCATCTTATATACAAGATGGATGGTCTGCTATTGTGGAATGTTCTACGCAATCACCTGAAGTGAATGCATTCGCAAGCTACTTTTGCAGGCAATGGCTAAAGAATCCTTTGCTTATTTCCTGTGCAAAACAAAAGCACAGGACCAATAATAGTTTAGAGGCATGGCATCGTCGCCTTAATGTGCGCATGCAGCACAAACCTACATTGCTACAATTTTTATTTTATTTAAAAAAAGAGGCACATTTTCAAGATAAAAAAAAAACAAAATTCCCTGTTTGAAGCGAACAACAAAAGAAGAAACACCATATTATTCAATCGCAAGTATCAAAGAGAATTAAATAAACTTGAGATGAAGGAGATTACACTCATATTGTTTTTAAAAAACGTTAGCGATTTAAAGCGTAAATATAAGTAAATAAATAATTATGTTACAATGGAATGCTTTCATTTTAAGTATTTTAATATAGGTAAGTAGTTGAAAATTAGGGCATCCAGATCAGATCAGAGATCTGGATGCCCTATTTTCCAACAAATTTTCAAACATTTTAATCTTCTATTCACATATTATTTACCGACCTCCAATACTTTATTCGAATAGATGAATGCATTCAAGATTCTCTATTCGAAATGTCGACTACCAGTCATTTATTTCATTTATTCAAATACCATACCTTAATCTGACCTGATCATCTGTTTCCTAGGTACTTGTAGTTATTATAATTTTATGTATGGAATAATGTTCTAACCTGATCTGATCTGTTTTCTGTGGGTGAGTAGTCATTATATTTTAATTTTGAGTAATATTCTAACCTGATATGATCTGTTTCTTGATCTTAATATTTTGCGGTTAAATGAAATGTTATTGCGAAATCTTCATCTATACTAAAACTCCAAAAACCAGACCGGAACAATTTATCCGTGTGGGAATCGAACCCACGACACTTTGTGGTTGAAGAACGTGTAATCTGGCATTTGATTGTGTTGTTGTGATCAGGTCTTAACCATTGAGCCAAACGTGTCGTCAAATATGTAACAAAATAGCGGACCACTTCATGCTCTTTTGTTTACTTTAACGATACACATGTTGTATGACATCATTCATTCGATGTACTTTCATATATGGTTTTCACTGTATTCACTTACAATCAATACTTTGATTCGAACATCTGTTTAAAAATTAAACCATGAACTGTGGGAATTACTATATTATCGATCTTTAATGAATAAAACAAGAAAATATTTATATCAAAAATTTATTAGTTACTTAGAGTGTTTATACTACATTGTTTATACGCCATTTATTTAAACAGAGAACGTTTTTCAATGCACATACTGAATCATGATAAATACAACTATACAGATCATGAGAGTTTTCATATTGTTTATATAAGTTTAATAAACTAGGACAACCTTTATCTTCTAAGTTATTAATATTAGCACTATTTACAATGTTTCTTAACCACAACACTTTTTCTGAACCTTTGACATAAACGCATTTATCTCTTAAAATATTTATAATCAAATTTTGATAATTTGAGTAAGGCACAACTCCTTCATTCCAGTATATCTTTCTATTGCGCTCAATCCAACTTACTTGTCGCCGTTCTTGTTTAGTCAAATCGTAAAATGGGAATGGAGGTTTTATTAGAAATACCTGTATTTTTTTATCACATAATATTGCAATCTCCTTTATTATAAATTCGTTAGCTTCTGTTTTGAAACCTTGAACATCTACAATTGCAGTCATGATATCCTGCGCACAATGTTACTTAACGGTTTGTATTCCACAAGTCGATCGTTAATAATTAAACAATAAGCAGTTGTGTTATCTGGTATCAATGTTGAACATTCAAATTCTAACCTTACGTCTACCGGGCCTGTTTTTAAACAGTCATTTTGCCTTGAACAATCTATGATAAAAAGCGGTGCTTTTTCTTTAAAATCTTTCAAATCAAGCAACGGATCGATTGGGCTGTTATAATACGACTGACGAAATTTCACATACATTTCATATAATATACTGTACTTATTTTCAGAAAATTTTAAGCCTAAAGGTTCATAAGGGTAATATTGAGAATTCAAAAATAGCGTTACGTTTGTCACATCACAATGATCAAATACTGAGCTGTCTTTTGATTTATTACTTTTTCTATTAGTCTGCAAGCAAAAAATTACATACCGGGGCTTTTCTAATTGAGAAGCAGTTTTTACTGACCAAGAATGCTTTGTGGTTTTAGGTAGTAAAGGATACTCATATAAATCCCAATTTCTAAAAGCCATCTGAATAGATTTATCTCTTTCTAAATGCTTTAAAAGTGTTAAACGTTCTCTATCTGAAACTTTTATATGTGGTACTCTCCACTGAACCCTTTGTATATCTATTTGAAGCTGAACGACTTCATCAGTAACAATAATACTATTTAAGTTAGAATTACTCCTATTCAATATAAGTTCGTGTTTACAATTTATCACAATTTTATTGTAATCCTCTGCAAATCCTAAAATCTTATTTAATGGCACCACAACACTAAAATGCCCATCACTTTGGAACCCGTTTAAATTCCAACCCCATAATGCAGCAACTTTACTTTCTGCTTCATTTAATGAGATGTATGACTTTATTGTTGATGTTATTCCGGAATTTTTTATACGATCTATTTCAATTCCATTCATTTCGTATCTGATGTCTTGAAACAAATGCATAACAGGGTTATTAGTGAACGTAACAGTCTTCTTGATCGGATTCCCATCTTTACCGAACAGCTTTGCCCGACCTTCGATGTAGATTGAACTGGCTGATGGTAGCACGTATATATCTTGCTGGTGTATGGGGATTCTGATTTCATCGTTTTCTCTAAAGCTGTTATTGTAGGGATTGTATGAATGGACTTCATAGCTTTCGATTGAACTATCAAAGTGTGGTAAATCAGTAATCTGTAGTATACTCATACTTTAAACCCTAAAGCTTTAAGAAAATCTTTATTTGATTTAGTCAATTTCTTCACGTTTTTCTTACGTCTGTGCACCTTAACGTTTGTTGATGGAATAGGACGTTTTATTTTCGTTGGAGGGTTTTTATCATATACTATCATTTTGCTTTTCTTAAATGAAGACGTAATTGAATATGTTCTTCACCAAAGTCAATACAGTATCCAAACTGATCTACAATCCTGACAGAAATGGCTGAAATTATATTTTTGTTCACTGGGAAGTAAATAACGTTCTGGGGTATTTCTGTGTAGCCGTGACTTGAAGCAGTATCAGATATGAATTCGTGAATAAAATGAGTCGGTAATCCGTTGTAGTATGAACCGTGCACAAGATCACATTCGATTCTGATTACAGCTGTTAAACTGCTGTTATTAACGGGAACATTCGGTCTTGTTTTTAACACTGAAAAGTATAGTAAACCGCACTCGTATTGATCAGATAAATGAAGAGGTGGTTGAAAATACGAGACCAGTTCTGATTTATTTCCAGAGATGGTAACTGTAGTAGACATGCTTTCATACTGAACTCTTTTAAATGATCCTGTTTATTTTATTTCTTGATTATACCAAAATCTCTCTAAGAAATTTAAACATAGATGTCCACAGTTGAAGGGGTGATCACGTTGTATATTTTCATAATTATATTGAATGTTAGAACCTACATATTTTATAAATTCCTTTGGAGGCTTAAGATTTCCGTAACTGTCGAAATACTCAACATAATCATTATATTTTGCATAGGCTACCCAATGAGAACCAGGATTTTTTGAACTATCTAAATTAATAACTCCACATTCTTTTTTATACGGATATTTAGGGAGCTCATCTCTCATAAAGACACCTCTAAAATGAGGAATTCTATTTCCATACTTTAAAATGTCAAAGTTAGTTAAGGCCCGTTTGGGTAGCCGATATCTTAGTTTTTTTCTTTTGATACGAAAATTCCAAGGCCGCCTTTATGTGGTTTAAGGTGTAGTCCTTTCCCAATACATAGAGCTTCCATTTTTTCATTGTGTCTCCTCGATTCCTCATACAGCTTTTTAGCCATTTTGAATTCATTTATGGTTTTGGCAATACCAGCGACACCGCCTGCTAAAGCTCCTACCGCTGATAATCCCGCAAAAATAGGAATCAGAGGTAGTACTCCCCCAGTTTTTGGAATAGGAATAACACGCGGGAGCTTAATCGATGAATCATCAGCTAATTCTCTGGTAGCTGCAATAGCTAATTCTATAGCCATTTTCTTGCTCTTAGGTTTTAATTTTTTTATGTGTCTTTTTGCTTTTGTAATAACAGTTTTTAATTTACTTTTTAATCCTTTTCTAGATGTAAATTTTGGAGAACCAGAACCAGTTTTAATTTTTGCCGTCATAGCCTTGCTTACTAAGCGTGCCGCGAGTTTTTCGCCTATACTGGCATCGGAAGCAACTGCTCGCTGTTTCGCCATTTTTAACAAAATTAAATCAGCTTTATGTCGATCTTTCAAGTTTGATGACTTGTGATATGCAATATCGTGATCTTTGCAATATTCGTCTAACTTATTTACACCGTTATCTCCTTGTGCAAGTCTTTTTATTAATTTAGTACCAGGGCCACAGTAATTATATCCTGGTAAGTGTAATTCAAATGGTAAATTATTAATAAGCCAATTGAGAAGACTACTCTCTCCAAAACACATTATAAGACTGATGATTCTGGTTTAAATACTTTAATAAATAGTTATGCGATTCGAGTTTGTTGTTAATATTATTTATAATATTACATTCGATTTATCAATCCAACTGCTTTCAGCTGAAGATAGACCTAACCATTTTACTAACACTCTGTTACCTTTTCTTCTAAGAACTTTCTCAACTAGATATACATCAGGATGTTTTGTTTTTTGAAGTTCTTGTGTATAAAATGCGCCTAAAATAGGGTAACCTCTGATTGTATCTTCAATTAAGTAAGTTATGGGAGTTGTTTTTTGTATTTTACGAATTTTAAATATTTCTGTTGACCAGTTGGGAGTGTAACCTTTTTCAAATGTTCCTTTGTATTTACTGATACGCACATAATCACCTAGTTTGAACTTGCTTTTTAAATTATATTTTTTTAGCAACTTTAAATACCTTTCTAATATCATTTTTTTATTAATATTGTCCACATTAGCAGGGATTTCATTAATAGTGCGATGGTGAGTGTGATTGTATTTGTAAATAACATCATTTAGGGTATTATTTATCCAATTGTAATTGCCTTTTAAACTAAATTCCTTATAAACTTTAGATTTCAATGTCCTGATAAATCGTTCAACTATTGAAGCCTTTTTTGTTGAGAAGGTTGAATAATGGTTGATATTATATGATTTCATAAGCTTTTGAAATTTGTTATTATAAAATTCTGCTCCATTATCCGTTTGCAGATTTTTAGGAACACGTCCTTTATCCAACAAAGTTTTGAAAGAGTTACACACATCTTCTTTGGTTTTACTTCTCATAGGAAAGGCCCAAGCATATTTCGAAAATGTATCAATAACGGCAAGAATATATGTGTAATTTTTATTTTCTTTTGAAATTGATTGCATATCAATTAAGTCTGCTTGCCATAAGTCATCTATATCTTTCATGATAACATGTCTTCGTGGATAGTTCACCCTCACATTTTTATGAATTTCGTTTACCACGTCAGCTTTGCTCATGTTCACAATTCAGTATACTTGTCTTGAACTCAGCTATTATACTGAATAAAAAGGATATTATTATGACTATTTATTATTTAATTATATCAGCTTCTTTTAATTCTTCGATTATTGATAAAATTTCATTATCATGGTTTGTATTACCAGCATCTCGGGAAGCAATTAATAGTTTCAATCTGTCAACCAGTTCGTTAGGATCATCCCAATATACTAAGTCAGTGTTATTTTTGTATTTCTTTAGCGTTGGTAAGCTTCCTCCAAATATAGTGACAATATTGTTGTTTAACGATTCAGAAAACAATGGCCTAATTATTTCGCGATATTTTATACCTTTATCGCCTCTAATTTGTCCATTAGGATTGAAATCTCTCTTATGTGCATTTGTATAATGCAACATATCCTTGTAGACAAGTTTATCTTTGCTCGATATTAGTTTTAAATCGGGTTTTCTTCGAAGCAAAAGTTCTTTTAAACCAGGGGTTAAATTGTAGGTTTTATCGCCAACTTTAATTAAAGTTACATTATCATCATTCACACTATCTATTTTAGAAAATGAAACTATTGAATTACCCATTAGTAATGTTTTGTTTGCACTTCTTATTCCAAATGGTATATTTACCCCTTCATAAATATCATGAATATCATGACCCTCTAATGATATTTCTAAATCTTCCAATAATTCCGTCTGGGGAGACTTTTTAACGAACTGCACAGAATTCGGTTCTGGATCGTAGCATTCTTCAAACTTTGTAGATGAGCTAGTATTAATATCACTCAATTCCTTGTCTTCAAAATTAGAGTGTGTATTTTCTACATTTTGTGTTTTTTCTATTGCTTTATTCGAATCAACTAGGGTTTTAAGAGGATCTGTGACAGGTTTTAGCATTTTATCAACTGACAAGTTCATCGAGTGTTCCTGATCCTTCATTTGTTTTATTTTATTCTTTATGGAATCTACAGACTTCATTAATTCTATTTTAATATGTTTCTCCATGTTATACCTATTATAACAACTGCATTCAGCTAAGGAACAAATTATACTGAATTTGATTTTAAATGTTAATTACTTATATGTATGCATATGTAAACAGTCAGTCAAATTTAAAAAACATATCAAAATTCTGTCCGTATCTTCCATTATTCAATGACGATTCTTTATTAATAAGTAGAAAATGATAAGGTTTATTCCAAACAGTTTGACAAATATTTTTGAACTCTTTCCATTGTAAATCAGAACTAACATGCTCTTCATAAATATGCTTTAAATTTACATCATCTTGTTTGAATATAATAAGAAAATTAACATTGTCACGTAACAATTGCTTCGGAATTTTAGAATAGGTTTGAGACAAATAGAAACAATCTATTTGTTTATGCCTACCCATACAGAAATAATTGCGAATATTTATTTGATTTTCACAAGCAACATCATCAAATATAAATACAGAATTTGTTAAAGCTTCACTCGGAGAAATTACATCTTTGTCATTATTGAACTCGTAAAAGTTAATCTGTGGCACCCTTTTTAATACTTCGACCAAGAAACGGTATTTTGGTTGAAAAGAAGTTTTAGAGTAAAGATAAAGATTTTTAAATTTGAGTCCATTTGCGTGCAGCAGTAAACTAATCATAACATTCGTTTTACCACAGTTTGATGGGCCACATATTATACAGCGAATAGTATTTGGCAGTAAAGCGCTATGTCTGATGTGGTGAACAGAGTCACTTAATCTTATATTATTAACATTGAGAGATACGGGTTGTTTGATCAACTTCATAGTGTATATTAATCTTATTTCCACCTAACGTACACTTATATACTCGTTACTACATGAACCTCATCATAGAACAAGCATGAACTTACAATTTGATGATAACGTTTAGGAAGTTGAATACGTTTGAATAAAAGTCCATTTGTTTAGGAAATATCATTTTATTATAAATGTTCATCATAGCGTATACATTCACTCATAATAGTAGCGTAATATATTCATTTATAGTACATAACTTATTCTAAAATAATTATTCATACATCATTTCTATACAATAAAATTAATTTAGAACAGTGGATTACGTATCACTGGAATAATCTAAAAACATAGAATCACAATGACCCCAGGGTAATGTGTGAATTTGATCTTGTAGTATTTGAATTTTATCATCGTTTCTATCTAAAACTTGTTTATCTACTTGTTGGGAGTATAAAACATGTTTAATTGATTTTATCATATTCATTTTACATCTTAGCGCTTTATCGGTCAGCAGAACATTGCTGTAATCATTCAATTTTAGATTGTCTGTAATAGATTTGGAAACACCTTTAGCTTTTTTAATTTGAGTTTTGAGACTGTTTATAAAATATAATTTAGCTCGTAGACCGACAAATTCTATAATTAAATCATCACCCATCTCATGTTTCCATAATCCGGGAACTTTTGCATTAGTTTGTGGTATGTGATAAGGATTATTTACTGCAAAATTACTAGTATCGAACTTGGTAAGATCATCATGCATATCTTGATAAAAATCAGTTGTATATATTAAATATAACAAACTATCGGTATCAGTATAGCATAGCTTTGCATTATTTCCATATTTTTTCTTTATAAAATCATAATGAAACTGGTATAAGTGTTGCTTAGAATATTCCAAAACTGTGAATCCTATATAAATCGGTCTATCTAAAACAACTTTTTCATGATATAATTCTACAGCTATAAAATTATCTGAAAATATTGATACACTTTTTAAGTTTGGTTTAGCTAACAATTTTTCAGCATCAAGATGTTTGTTTGTTTTATTGGTGGTATCTCTCCATTTCGTTACTAATTTAACATCAGCTTGCTTGCGCTTATTTTCAATAGTTTTTCCGAATATCGCATTATTTAATAATTTAAAAAAGTCCTTCTCAAATGCAGTTTTGGAATTTTGACGAAGTCTGGTATTGAGATCGATGTAATTTTTGAGAAAACATTCTTGTCTAAAGCTAAGTATGCAATGAATCTTTTTTAAAATCAGACCATTTTTTAAACACTCTTTTAAATGAACATAATGAATCACATAATGATGCTTATCATAAAGATTCGCAATCAATTTTGCTGATTTTCCGTAAGGTGGTACTAATTTTTCAACTGCGAAAGGTAAATCTTTATGTTTGTTATGTAAATAGTTCGGATAAGTTAGGTCTACTTCCAAAATATAACCGTAATCATTATCATCAGAGATAGTAATTACATTAAAGTTGCTAATTTCTTCAAGAGTTAAAAATTTAAATTCTGATATAGGAAGCTTCTTCATCATAGCATAGCCATACAGATTATTACAATCAAGGTATATTAAATAACTGCTAGGTTCTAACTCGTTAAAATGTGGTAAGTATTTATTATTTGCTTCGGCATGACGTCGAGAACACTGTGCCAGCCCACCACGAATTCCTTTTTCTAATAACTCATACATTTGCAAGTCACTTATTAACTCCAGTTCAGTGCCAGTATATAGAAGCATTGCATCCCAGCTTAAGCTCGGTGAAGTAACATAATAAGCTGGATCTAACTTATAGTAATGTAAGCTTGTTTCTCTAAATTTTTCGAATATGTCACATAATAAAAGTACATCACATTTTATGTATAAATCTGTATATTCACCAAGAGATTTAACTCTGAAAACATTCCAGACTGTTTGAGCGTGTAAATATTCTTCATCAGTTATATGTTTCTTACATAAACTGTTATAGAAATGATACTTTGATGGAAGTTGCGTCTCATCAAATTTGGACCAAGAATCGATATAATCATAAGGATAAACACCCTTTTTTCTCATTAGATCAAATTTTCTTTTATCGCTAAACTCTCTTGATAAGTTTACAAAATCGTTTTCTGATAAACTATAACTCAATACATCTAAACTAGAACTAAGAAATTGAAAAGAATCAATAAATTTTATCTGAATAGGATGATCATATTTTTCTGTCTTTATTACTTTCGTTATTGAGAGGTATTTTTCTTTAGTTTTTGGTATAATGTTAATAGTACCTTCATACTTTGCTAACTCTTGAATGAATAAATGTGAGTCATATCCAGACAAATTATGAAAGACAACAGGAATGAATGAACAAATTCTATACATCAAATTACAATGGGAGTGCGCTGCTCCACGATACTCAGCTGTAATATGATTATGATCTCGGACTTTGTCATTAAGCAATAGTTGTTTACATATGTGACATGTATTCGAGTTCCGATAATTCATCTCTTGCTCAGTTGTTAATGGAGTCATCGACTTTTTATTACTTAAAATTCTATGTATACGTTTAGCGTCTTTTATTAAATATTTAACAAATATTTCCACACAATCTGTACCTCTGTATGAGACATACTTATTTAATTCATTATTATGTGCACAGCAAATATAATAAGCAAAACATGAAGGTTGATGTATCTTTAGTTTCCGAGTGTTTAAAGAGTTACTTTCATTACAGTCAATTAACATACATTCGAAGTCAGCATAAATTATGAAATTAATTTTCTGCTGCCTTTCAAAATGTTTAAATTTCAATATAGATTTTTTTTCAGGCAAAATAGACAATATCTTAGAACAGTTATGAGACTTGTATCTTGTTTCGCTATTGAAAAATTGTAAACATGTATCACATAAATAAACTTTACCTTTATAATGAGTTACTTGACGTCGTACTAGACGTATAAGATCTTTAATTAAACAATAGTGTCCGACAGTATTGTATTCAATATATAGTAAATTAAAATGATGTTCTCTCTTATGTTTCGATACATAAAGAGGCCCAGTTACAATATTATTTTGCAAACCATATATATTTACACTCATATTTGGATTGTTTTTCTCAAACTGTTTAATATCATTCATTGTAGGTGGGAATGACATTCCTTCTATATTTAAAACTGAAGAATAATGAGGATATGAACTTGTTCTGCATACGTTATTTTTCGCTGGGTATAATGCAGCAACTATACTCCATAGAAAACAACAATCATCTTCGTTTTTTATATTAATACAACTTCTAGAATGTTTAATAGCTGGTGGTAGATCTATATAAGATCCACCCCTCATAGGTGAATACTTATTTATATTAATTTCGAGATGACTCATAGAAACAAACATCCAACCAGATTGACAGTGTTGGAACTCTGTTAATTTCTCGTTCAATGCATTCATTACTTTAGTTAATAATTCATTCAAATCAGTGTTTTTATAGATAATATTGTATTTGGTATTAAATGACTTTAGTTGCTTTTCTTCTAAAGTTGGTAGCATAAAATAGGCAAACAATTCGAAATTAACTTTTATGCAATTGTGTTTATTTAGTGACATAGTAATCAATTCTACTATATTGGTTTGGTGATCACTCAGGAACGCCTCTAGACCGAGGTACTCGTCTTCCTGAGTGACATTCAATCTGTATGTCATTATTCTGTTATTGAATGCTGTCGCAATAATATGAATATTTGCGAACTTGGTATTCAATAAACAGTTTGCTTTATGTATATTAGTTCTCATATGATAGGAATACTGATTTTCTGGAATTAATATTTCACATTTGTCACAGTTTATTTTTCTAGATCTTGATTTATTAGTGGGGTGTGTAGAAGCTGTGAAACAAAGAAAAAAATACAATGATAATAATTATAAAATATAATGAAGTAACCAA
The DNA here is from genome assembly GCA_943136025.2 of Agrotis puta. NCBI lineage: Eukaryota > Metazoa > Arthropoda > Insecta > Lepidoptera > Noctuidae > Agrotis > Agrotis puta. The sequence continues at coordinate 8,289,730 of OW964168.2, forward strand.
AAATACATTGAATTACCCTATGAATTAAAGCTAATGCCGGGATAAATATGATTATATGTATATAGAGATATAACTATGCATCGTGTAATATAAAAAATGTGTACAGGAATAATGAATTGATTAACAATAGGTTAAATCGTTAAGTTTCGTAGGATCCTAAGTACGACAGCGGACAATTTTTAAAATCTTTTTGGGTCGTTAAGATGAACTCTTTTATATGGTGCCAAGACTCCTTATCTTCATCCAGTTTCGTTTTTATGCTAGTAATAGCATACCGCCATCTATTTATCGGCATAATTTTTTTTATTTCTTCGGCATCATATATTTTTACCTCGACGTAATATTTCCCTTCTTTCGTCTCACTAATTTGGCGAGAATAGCCCTTCGACTGCCTTTTCATAAAATAAGAATGTATAGGTGGGACATTACCCGTTTTGGTGGAGCTCTTAACACATTCATTCTTGTCACTGTCTTCGTCAGCGAATAAGTCATTGGCCGTAACGCGTGCTGGTGGAGAAATTGGGGAGATAGTCGGTTTGGACTTCTTCGAACTAGATCCTTCACTCGACTTGCCGGATCGGTCTCTCTTCATTTTCTTGTCCTCCGACTTCCTCTTCGGCTTCACCTCCGCTTCAGAGTCGTCGCTGGAGAGGAAGAGATCGTTGGCGAGTAGCTTCGACCTGTGAACAAATATTGAAATATATCATTAGTGCACTGTAATCGATAATTTTATTTTCTATATATGTATAGGTGTTTATGTTGACTAGATTTCGTTGTATCTCTAAATATTTATATGTATAAATCTAATATTGAGCATTATACAAATCGATGAAGTACGAATACAACGCTTGGTATACAGACACATTGTCCTAACATCAAACTAGAATACTCTATCTATGCTACAGAGATAAGAAACAACGATCAGACTATAAGTCACAGTTAGACTTGAAAAGTTACGAGAATGGAACCCTCTACTATCCAATCTTTACAAAGCATTCATAATAATATAGTTGAAATAAATTAAAATAATTATGTAACTGGTACTTAGTTTACATTTTTTCAACACAAATTAACTTATTTGATCTGTGCAGGAATCGAACCTGCATCACAGAAAAGCATCACAATATTGACGGTCAACATTCGAATATTTGAATATATCAATTAATACATTGCTCTGACCATTTAATAGTTAGATATGATTATGAATAGATACTTACATTCTTGATGCTTGTAGGCGCTCAGACAGGTAGCTTGATTAGGAGCTCGGAGCGTTGATCCTTGTAGAGAGGATTCGTTCCAGAGAGGAATTGTACCGGAGAGTAATTTGCAACGCGTTTTTATAGGCCTAAAATCACATCATTCAATCCAAATTTGTAAAACTGCATACTTGCAAAAATTGACAATTGCATACACAAGCGTACAAATCGTAGCGGTTAAGGTTTTAAGCTTACAGTATTATTATATAAGATAGCTTTTACCCATGGCTTCGCCCGCGTTAAAGTTTTAAATTATCCCACAGGAACTTAATACTGAGATAAAAAGTCCTATGCCATATGGTTATGGTTTATTTGTTTGTGTGCCAAGTTTCATCGAAATCGGTTAAGTAGTTTTAGAGTTTATTCGTTACAAACATACAAAAATACAAATCTTTCCTCTATATAAAATTAGTGTAGATTATTATATGTATAGATAATGTAGACGAATGATGAATATAGATACTTACTTAAATAAACAATAGGGGAATTTCATATTTAGAAATAAAAGTTTGAAGATTTGTTGTTTATGCTGAATGTTGTCGACGCCGGGCGACGGACGGTACAAACGCTGCGGTTTGCACGCTCGCATGCAACTTCTAGACACGTGGAGGAATGGAGATAATATATGACTAGTGAGAATCTCATATTTCGGTATGTAAGAATAAGCTTGTATTTATCTTATTTTTTTCTAGCAATTACTATGATAACTTATTTCAATCTAATTTTAGTTTTTATGAATATAGAAGAAGTTGAACAATTGTATGAAAACGTAAAACGTGTCGATGCTCACTAATTGTAGGTACCAACTAATAATCAGATCGATTAAGTAAATCTTGCGTTTTATTCCAGCATAGAGCTACATCTAAGCTATTTAAAAAATAAATCAATAACAAAAAAATATTTATTTATAATCTTTATAATAATAGCAGGTAAAACCAGGCTTAATAGTTGTATGTCGATATTGATAAATTGTTATGACCCGTCTCCTTAAAAAGAATTCGGCTACGTTGCAAGTTAGCTAACGCTGATATACTATTAACATACCATGATTTTGCTTGCCAAATCATGCGAATAAAATGTATGAAAACGATTATCGTGAACAAAAAGACAGTAGTATTATTTTGTCGATATATATTTTCGATAAACAATAAAATGTTAGGCGTCGTAATGTCTGCGGTTTCAATTTCACCATACCATTTTTGTATACAATATTAACATCTAACAAAAATATACGATATTGAACTCTATGTATTAAAATTAAGTTTTATATAAATTGAGAGAAATTAATTAAAATCGATCATTTAATTTCTGCATATGACTGGATAGAACGTTAATATCATGAAATATTGGTAAGTGTAACTAATATATTTCTTGATTTAAAAGCGTTAATAGGTGAACCTATTATTAGGTGTCTGGTACACCACTGTCAATATTTCTACACAACACTTTGTTTCAATGATATGATAAGTGTTGTTTTCAAAACGAATAATAAAATGAAATATTAATGTAGAATCTTTTTTTCCAGGTGTGTAAAAAAGTCTGGACATATAAATAAATATGTCAATCTCACCATCCTACAGTCCTGTTTCGGATAACATTAATCAACAATGTAATGTATGTATCTAAGTGACCAGCAACTGAATAAATATTTGGTGCTGTTTAATGATACAAAATCATTCATCAATATCATTTTTTATTTCAGAATTTGATAGATAGCTCTGATCCAGTTCTAAATCCATTTTACTATGCTCAAGACCAAGAAAGCTGGTACGCTGAAGTGGCAGCAAAAGCATGTGAAGAGAGTAGACAGCAAGAAATAGAAAAGAAAACATTAAAAAACAAGAAGAAGAAAATAAAGATACGTAAATCTTTTAAAAACAAATCCTTTATCATGTGTAAAGAGCCCGGGCATGTTCAACGAATAATTAAAATAATTGTACATGATGTGGATGGTAGTCTTAACACAGAAGAAATAGACAGTGACCCTGATAATGCAAGTGTGAATATACAATACTTAGTACGAAGTGATTCTGATGAAATCATGAGTGAAACTGAATGTTTAGTTACTAAAATAGTTAAAAAGTTAAGTTCAACTTTAATGTAATTGATATTTAAATATAATCATTCTAAATTTATTTTGCATTTTATTTCTATGTCATAAAATTTAAAGTGAATAACCACTGCACGACATATAAATATAAAGGTAGCGCGATGGAGCGGTGCGAGCGCATTCCATTTTCGTTAGGCTATCGTGTCGTATAGATTATACCGACTGTTGCTCGAATTTCATACGCGTGTCTTTGAATACCTAGTTGAATGGGTGTCATAATTTTACAATGAACAATTAGAATGATTATGATTTTTTTTCTTTTAAAGACAACTGACAACTGTGGGTTATAAGGATGTAATCTGAAAGTGAATACATAAAATTGAATGAATGTCAATCAATAGCAACATCATGTAAATTATTATCAAACAGCTCGTTCTGAGTCGATAATTTTGAATAGAAATAATTATCATTTGAACATCTATTCGAAATGATCTATTTTGAATAGATGCCTCATTTTGAATAGAGAATTGGGGGAGCTGGATCTAGGTAAATAATATGTGAATAGAAGATTAAAATGTTTGAAAATTTGTTGGAAAATAGGGCATCCAGATCTCTGATCTGATCTGGATGCCCTAATTTTCAACTACTTAGGTACCGAGAAAAAGAGCTCAATGCTTTAATTATCCCGATAACTGTACTTCAAAAAACAAATGAATATTTTGTCGTTACGCTATCTGGCTTTATTGCGATCTAGTCCAAACACGATATAGTCCAAACAAGATCTAGTCATATCGAGATTTAGTCCTATAGCGAACTAGTCATATCTGCTATTTAGTCTTATTGAGAAGTAGTCATAACGCTTCTAACCCAAAAATATAGCTGATCCTATATCTGCTAACTGACCCAATTCAATAGAATATGCAATCGAAGTAGTAACTAAAAATAAAGGATAAAATCCCTCGTTGAAATGTTTCCAAACACGGCACTGGATCAAGCTGTAGATTACCATCGAACTAGTACTGTATTCATTTGCCCATTTGCCCGCTGGCAAATAAAGTGTTTGTCCATAGATCGCAAACAATACGAGTGCCAGAGCCAGTTATTCTGCAAGATTTTTTATGCAAGCTCAGTTTGGATAGATTTTTTTATAACTTTGCAGTGTAACTAATGTTTTTGGTTTGAGATTTTTGCAAATCTGTGTATTTGGTTCTAGGATTATTTTGCCGATGTGTACATTTATGATTGAGTACTGTACGTTACAACTTCTTTTAGCTTTTGTCCGCGTGTTCACTCACGTTAATTTAGAATTCGCCAATTAATTTCAATCATAATTAGAAAAATACATGGCGCCATATATTATCCTAAGAATGTTACTGTTGTATTCATCCGAAAAATATTTTTGTTTCAGGATGCAAAGAGAGTTAAAGAGGTAAAAGGCACCTCTCTAAGGTCCATTTCTGTACACCTGAACATATTTGCAAAATTTAAGGATGATGACAAACAAACAAACACAATTTCGCATTTATATTAAAGAATGTAAGTATGCAGAAACAAACCCTCTACAGGTTCAGAATATGGCCAAGCTTACTTACGACTAGAATTAATAGAATGGGGTATTTTATGATTAATGGTTGTCGAGCGCCGGATTTTCCCGCAGTCTGGCTTGTGCCTAGTTGATGGCAATAGGCTCGCCCCCTATTACACGTGTCTGGCGATGTGGGTAGACCTCTTAACCCTTCGGGATATCCTCAGGCCCTCCGGGATTAAAGGCCCGGCTTTTATACATTTTTGAGTTGTCCTGTCGTTTCTTATTTGAAGTATTTTTCTTTCTTTCGTTCAGTTACCTATACCTAACTGTTACTTGCCACAGACAAATACTAAGGTAAGGACTGTCTTTAAAGGACACAGTGGTCTTAGCTTGCCGTCTGATCAAGCACCATGCCAGGATCAATAATCGCGTAGTCTTCAATGCGCGCCTTAAGGAACTGTCTGACGTCGCGTGAGTGTCTAAGTAGGTTACCGTGCCCCTGGAATGCAAAGGGCAACCGAAAGAAGTAAAAGAAGTGGATTTTTAGTCAGTCCTTTCCACCCAATCCAAGACGGGAGGACACAATTAATGATTTTTTCATCCCAAAAATAAGACAAAAAATCAAATAATACTCGTAACTTATAAAACCACGTTTTATTTCACCCACCATTGTATTGGCGGAGGTCCCTCCCCGGAGAGAACCGGGTTTAAATCTGGCACATGTGTACAAAATTTCTATTTCGGCAGGGCGTACAGGATTACATACCTGGCAACATATTGCGGTGAGGGGTACTTAGTAGTTCAAATAAAACGTCTTGGTTGAGAAGAATTAGAAGGATGACGGTTGACGTGTTAATCTTGGGTGGGTGAGGTTTAGACGAGTAACTACTATCTCTTGGGTGCAGTGCTGACCTGCGGATATTATGTGTTGGCTGTATATACAAGATGTTAATAAATTTGTAAGCGAAGTTCCACAGACTTGATGGATCACTAACTACTAGAATACGAGATATTTGATATACTAGGTAAATTCGATCGTTGTCATTTTCTTGGGGGTTTTAAAAATCTTTAAATGAATTTTCTCACCTTGGGCGAAGTAAAAAAGACTGCCAGTCTCTTACTGATCAAAATCCACCCTGTTTCTTTAACTGTTACTGCCCTCTGCTTCCCATAGCCGCGGTGCCGTCTCTTGCTGATCAAAATCCATCTTGTTTCTTTAACTGTTACTGCCCTCTGCTTCCCATAGCCGCGGTGCCTTTTGATAATAGTCCCGCGACCGACCGTTGAACCCTAAAATCTTCAATATATATTTTTTGTCTTTGTTTAGACCTATTTTGACTGCAAAGTTCTGCTAAATTATTTAATTTTGAGCCGATATGGACCTTTCTGAGAATATGTAGGTTATGCCGTGGCAACTTAATTAAATTGGGTTTGAATTGCAATTATGTTGGCCATCTCATTACAAGTCTGTAAAGGTTTGATGCTGATCAAAATATTATAAAAAGACGTAACCCTGGCATGGTACAAGACTTTCTAAGCCTAAAGGGTTGAAAAGGCGACTCAAGGATTACATCAACAGAGCACAGAATTGCTCAGTCATCTAATATCTTCAAGTTTACGGTTCTAAGTAGCCTTATTTAAACCCGCAAAGCAAATAATCTGTCTATCTAAGTTTAAATTAAGCACAAAGCATTTTCCGGCCTCGGTACTTCTTGATTCACGAATAGTCGACTCATTATTTGAGTTGAACAGCTCGCTTTACTTTAGACATGACAAAGACATCTCACTCCCTCATGTTCTTTCTTAAGGAACAATTTACAATTGAATTTTTCATACACTACTGTTGCACCTGAAATGTTGGAATTATACGAAGTTATTTAAACAGTCGCTGCACTATGAACGTCACGTTGAATTATTCAAATTCTCTTTCTTGCTATTTTTCTTAATAATAAGCTCGAATGAACTGAGTTGCAGTCAACTGAAATACTAAAGAATAATATAATCATACATGTTCATGTTCTAAAATGTCTCCAGACTTATTACCGTCGTAACTATTACGGTAATTGCGGTTGATGCTCGCTAGATAATAGAATCTTGTTCTTTATGTAATGGTTCGTATAATTTTCTCGGCTTTTTCCTCGAAGTTAAGCGCATGCAACAGTTAGCCGAGGAGGCCTACGAGCAGGCTTAAGAACATGACAGTAACAACAGGTAGGCTGGCGAGCAGCCAACTAAGCCTCTACGCTGCTACGCTTTGTGCTACGAGGCTACGAGCGCACGATCGTAGCTGTCTCGCTAGCTCGCTACGCTGCACTTAAATGACTTTCACTTTAGACAGTTTTAAACTTCTTGGTTCTATTATTCCAACAGGAAAAAGACAACATCTTAATAAAACACAAAATATTCACAAATTAACCTTTTCTATCACTATGCCCTAGTTTGATTAAAAGCAGGGCAAGGTTTTTAATTAGTTAGCTAAACAACGCTTGTAATTAAAGCGAATAAAGTTAAGTCGGATCTCATATTTTCGTCGGGTAAAGGTCGGCCGACAGTCAGCTTAAAATTCTTGGCTAGGTTCTGAATATTTAAGGGGAGTGGTACAAAGAGTATAATTTACAATTTCCTCGGCGATTTTTCGCGGAGCGGTTCAGCCATACGAGACGAATTACCTCATTCTCATTATATTTCGTGTCACCAAAGAGCACAGTCGGGGTTAAGCGCGCGTATCATTCCAACGTTTACAAATTTTATTACCCATCTCCTTTTGTTCTGGTTTACGGGCGGGGCGGATTCCACAGACTCATTGTGCAACTACAGGGTGTAAACAAGTTGAACACATGCTGAACAAAAATAAATCTCTCAATAAAAAAACGATACATCGTTAGTTTAGTTACGATTCGTTTACAGCCGATTGTTTTAGAATAACCCATTAAAAACATTTCACAGGAAAATATGAAACAAAAACACGGTGCGTTTGAAAATATTGGAGAGCGCAAGGGCCGTGTGGCGAGTTTCATAAAAAATATTATCATGCAGAGAATCGAAAAACAAAATAACATTGCAGTAAAAATAAAAGAGTAACATGAAATAATAATAAATACAGATTGGTTCGGAGTAGATATTGGATATTATGTTCATTTAACGTATGTTTGATGGAAACCTTTTATCTTCACATCTCTTTTCAATTCTCTACTTAAGTATTTTTATGCTGAAAATGTTACTGAAGAAGGTACAGTAAAAAAAACTTTTTGTAGAATAAAAACCTAACCGCCTTCAAAAGCCACCAGAAAAATGTAAAATAACTTTCTTTCGGAAGCCGGTGGCAAAAATGAATTAAAAACCAAAAACCAACACCGAATTCCATTCCAGTATTTCACACTGTACTGGGATCAATCCATCATCACTGACAGAACTATTGCAGCCAATAGACCTGATATAGTGGTGGTGGATCGATCTGAGCGGCGCGCAATGATTGTTGACATAACCGTCCCACATGACGAGAACCTCGTGAAAGCTGAGAAAGATAAGCAACTCAAGTATCTTGATTTGGCTCACGAGGTTGTCGATATGTGGGACGGTTATGTCAACAATCATTGCGCGCTTGAGTCATGTCGGCCCATGGCTTAATTGCCAAGAGCCTCGACCAACATCTAAGGAGGCTCTCGTTAGGCAGTTGGATCAAGGGCCTGATTCAGAAAGCAGTTCTTCTGGACACGGCGCGCATTGTTAGGAGGTTCCTTACTCTGGAGCCCTGACCGCCGGTAGCTTGGACCCTGTTCCCGATACCGGTGGGCCACTTTCATTTATATTTTTTAATGTTTTTTGTTAATTTGTTTTTGTAAAAATATTTAATGTGTCATATTTAATTTCGTTAATACCTACAATAAAACAACACCATATATATCAATCTCCCGTCTCCATCCTTCGGATTAGCTAAAATATAAATTCCGAATATGTCTCAAGTCGTCGAATGAATTATGAACCGCATATCGCGTTTCTTGATTCGCAAGAATACATATATGTAAGGCTTTATTGGTACTTTAAGTACCGTGAATAGATTAACAAAGTATTTTAGTGCCTTTAAAATAACGTTTTTTTAACTTTGCCCCTCACATTAAAGTTTTCCTATATCGTGGGCGCGTTAACAAATATTTAAACTCACATACTCTAAAATCCAAAACCAGAACAACCAGTACGGGAATCGATCCCGCGACATGCAGCGCAGCAATCAATAGCCGCTACGCCAACCGTGTATTCGTTTTTTCCAAATATAAGTACACTAATAATAAAGTAACAAAGTTTTAATTGAACATTAGAAATAATTAAAAACGTTGATATATAAAAATCTTCCAGCATAATCAAAAACACAAGAACATTTTAAACGCCCACCTAAGATCCACCACAATCCAATAAAAAGTTGCTATACCCACAACACGACTCCCAGTTCTATTTGCAAGAAACTCAAAGATTTCCAATTAATTAGTATCACAACTCAAGTGATTCCATATTGACCGTAGACTCATCATAACTCTTCGCGGTATACTTTTACCGGTATACTCGTACCGTACCGCAAACAAATCGATCCGTAGCGGAATGAAGTACAAATAAGTACACAGACAGAAGTTATTCCACCGGCTCGTTTATCAGGAATCTTTGGAGAAGTTTTTACGGTTTGATTTGTTACTACTTTGGTGATGTTGATGTATGGGTGCTGGATGCGTTAGCAGTTCGAATTTGGTTTGAATTCGAATTTGGAACGGTTTTTTCTTTTAAGAACGGTGGTCTGGTTTTAGGTGCACTTAGTCCCACTTTGAAACTGGGACTAAAGACCAGTTTTTTTTTTCTGATTTGGTTATATGCAACTTGGCCACATTCTACAAATTTCCCTGCTCTAGCCAGGGGGCTCATTTAGCTAAAGGGTAGAATTGGCCCTAGATCCCAGTTTTGAAGTGGGATGAGTTGCCCCTAATCCTTAACAGATTGCGTTAGAAAAAACTACGTTATGAATTATAAAACTACACAAAAGTGGTCACTTACTAGACCCAACATTTTTTGTTATATGCACCATGACGCGAAAAGAAGGAGAAGAACACTTTTTATACTACACCTGCATGGAAAGTACCTTGATACTTTATCAAATTTACGGTAGAAAGTACGTCACTGCATATCGAACAAATATGCGGAGAGAAAACGCATCTGAGCGGGAGAGAAAAGTGTATGAAAATCCATTTCTTACGTGGTTTTTTTTTTAACTTTGGGTAAGACTATGCGCCGGTAACCTAAATATCAAAAGCTAAAAAGTTTTTACAGTGAGTTTTTATCTCCAAGTTCGCAAAATGACACTGGCCACTAGCTGTGTGTTGGATGGTGTCGGGCTGGCAGTGCGACCTTGCGGTGGCAGGCTATACAATTTGATAAAAGAATATATGAAAATTGCAGACGCCATTGGCGCTATTTTCAATTTGTGTGTTGTTTGAGGATTCAGTTTTCGTAGAAAGAAAAATAAAAATGATAAGTAGTGATAGTGATGATGAAAAAAATTTTTCCTCGTAGGTGTAGTATAAAGCACTATGTATCACTCGAGAGAAAGTGCGATTCCCGATCTCGGGTATTTTAAAGCCCTCCCCTACGGGTCGGGCTTCAAACGACACCCTCGACGGTAATCGGTCACTTTCTCCTCTTGGTGAACAATGTACTATTTTTAGTATGGTATTACCATCAACTGAAGGGCAGGGCAGAGCGGGAGGGACTGTCAGACTCGTACTGACTAAAATCCACGGTGTCCTTCAATAGCCCTTTACGTGCCGGGTTCACGGTAATTCCTGAGTCCCGCGACCAAGAGAAGAACACTAGATTGTATTTTAAACATACGCGAATGTGACCAACTAATTCCTTTTTTAAATTTCTCCTTGTTTATAAAACTTTTTAATTTTAAAAAGAGTTAAAGATTTTGAGTGTTATCAATAAGTCAAAAAAAACCATGACACTATTCGCAAACTCATTCTGTATAATATTTAGGTCGTCTAGTCTTTCGTAGATTCTATCATCTGTGTTTAGTTAGGGCTTCACGCTCTGTAAGTCTATCGCCTCGCTTCGTTTGAACTCCTGCTTATTTGGAAATGCTTAAAAAGTTTTATTACCAAATGGATTTTACTGGATATACACTGCTCTACTTGTAGATAAAACTCTTCTTCGTTACTACGTAGTTTTGTTCTGAGACTTCCTACGCGCGGAAGTGGGAATCAAGTTTATATGTATATTTTAATTTTCATCTTCTAGTGAGATAAAGCCTGTATCTGTACTAATATTATAAAGCTGAAGAGTTTATTTGATTGTATGCGCTTATCTCAGAAACTACTGGTTCGAATTTCAAAGAATCTTTTTGTGTTGGATAGTGCAGTCGAGGAAGGTTATAGAATGTATCGAATCATGCTACGACAGCAGTGGCGGTGAAACCGTGGAGAACAACTAGTTTTAAGGTAGACGCTAGCAATACATTGATAGAAACTGCATTCAGTTCCATGCAGCAGTTTTTTGCGAGATGTGTCTACATGCCCACACCCCAACATAATTGTCTATTTGACAGTAACTATAAATTACAAATATAATTAGTCCGTCATTAGAGTTTTCAAAAATAACGGACACGTATTTTCCTTTTGTAAAATCAGTGAATATTTACCAATATATAACGCATCGAACGCTCGTGATGTCAGAATTAAATAAAAATTGTACTAAATTGTGAAGTATTGCCAATTTTGAAAGCGTCGTATCTTCGTTAATTCTGGTTTACGAAACAAAAGAAAAAATACGGGTCGAATATTTTTTGATAATCTAAGCGGCGGACTAATTAGATTTTTTCAGTCAAATAGCCAGTTGTGAAAGTCTAACTTTTTTCTTGCAGTCGAACCGGATACAGCCAATATTTTGGGTAATTCAATACCCTTGGTAACACTGGTTGTCCACCCATCCACAGCTCAGGCTTATGGAAGCGCGATTCAGCCTGTGCGGCTGTTACTATTTAGACACGAGCTCTTTGATGAATGACTTATCTTAAATCATGCCTCCAACACTGTTAAAGGATTGTGGCGATTGAGTGCAGTTCTAACCCCGTTATCTTGTGCCAAAAAATTAAAAATTCAACCACCATTCAGAGGAATAAAACAAAAAACGGACTCATTCCGTTCCTGCTTCAGTATGGTCAGAACTCTTTCCAAAATAACACTGAATTCGTGCAATGAAGATTTAAAAATATATAACATCCCGGAAAAAGTTAAACGCAATAGATATCCAGATCTATTCAGTTCGTTAAAAACGGGAAGATGATTCGAAGAAGACAGTAATAATACAAGATAAATATCGTCGAAAGCTTTGTATTTTATCAATGAATCAATTCATCGCTTTCCCAATGAGAAAAGGGGTTCGAAAAAGCGACTTTTTTAACGAGAAAAAGCTCTTATTTAAATTAGAAGATAAGTAATACTGAGTAATATTAAGGTTATTCATTCAATCCATTGGATTCTGAGGCTGTAATGTCGTTAAGAGCACAATGGGAGCCGGCCCGCCCGAAATGATCCGTGACGAAACTCGCCGAAATCAATTTAAAATACTTACTTACTCTTGTTAAATCTTGTGATGAATGGACGCGACAGGCATGACGGTGTAATATAATAAATAAGTTAAAGTAATTATGCCTGGCTTTATGAACAGTCGGCGGAAATTCAATGACATTTATGGGAAGTTAACGCGAATCAACTGAATGGTTGTGCGTATCAATATTTTTTTGCGCTTCATTGGTTCCTTGTGTGCGCGAATATGGATTCTTTGAAGCGTAAATGACTTTTACAAAAAAGTGGCAATTCTTCAATAAAATGATTGTGTTAGTGATGATACTATAAGTTTTAATTCGAGGTTTGATGATATTTTTTGCCTTTATGTTAATTGCATTACTGCAATTACCATTCAGTACACAAATCGTATTAAAAAAAAAACTGAACTACGCTGATGTATGAATCGAGGAGAGGTTCTCAGAAAGGACAGGTAGGTAGTACTTGTAAACGGCGTGCATGTATGTCAGTGGACAAGGTGAAATCACTATGTAAAGAAAAGTGCAAGTGGTGGTGGCCATGAGAAGAAGACAGGTGGCCTGTCCTGACTGTGGGAACGAGATGGCGCTAGACCACTTGTATATCTCTGTCTCTTTCCCACAGTGGACCTACTCACGCTTTAAGACGTCATGGTAGGCCACCAGGGTTTATGTTTCTATATTGGGTGGGATTCACTTCCGAGCAACGGTACCAGAGGCTATCACACCTGCGGTGACGACTACTCTGCGCAGGAGTTCCAGTGCTTTTCGGGTGATCTCGCTCCATTTTAGGCCTTATCTTTGCTTCTAGGCTAGACACAGGATAATAGTACATCCATTTTAAATTTATTAAAAAAATGACATATTTTTTGAATTGAGAAAATATAAACGACTAGCTATTCCTCGTGATTTCATCCCCACTGCTCGGCTCTTACTGGTGTAGCGTGATGTTTTATAGCCTATAGTCTTCCCCAATAAATGGACTATCTAACACAAAAAGATTTTTTCAATTCGAACCAGTAGTTTCTAAGATGAGCTAGAATATTTTTTCACTAAATTTAGCGCGCGTTCAACCAAAAAAAACACTTGAGCTTTATAATATTAGTATCTATAGATATTCTACAACAAAAACCATTCAGTTTAACTGCTCTTACTTCAGCCAGGCCAACACTATATTCACCTATCCGTGATAGAAACTAACTTTTCAATTTTCGACCGAAAAAGGTATTTAATAGAGGATATGGGTCAAATCTAACAAGAGTGACCAAAATGGAACACGGAAAGCGGACAAGCGCATAGCTCCGCATGAAATTCATGACAAACAATACCGAACATGAATACGGTACGGAGAACAGTGTCAAGTGTTCACGCAAAAAGATGGAAATTCATCGTCGAATTGTCCGGATTTCTTTGTTGCTTCTACTTTGAACGTATCGCCGCTGGTCCGCGCGGTTGAGCGGAGAGTCCCGTTTATCCGCGTCGTTTGGCGGGGCGTACGTGTGTTAGCCTCAACGGATTACGTGAGCTAATGCGATTTGAGATTCATTTCTTCCTCCGTCTATTTCTTAAAAATAGCATAGGCAAATGCCTATGCTATTTTTAAGAAACTAAAACCGTCACTACTTAAATAAGTAGTGACGGGGCCTGTAGAGGGCCAAAGCCTGCCGGGGTCGCGAGACTCACTAATTACCGTGACCCCGTACGTAAAGGGCTATTGACGGACACCGTGTATTTTAGTCAGTAAGAGTCTGACAGTCCCTCCCGCTCTGCCCTGGGTGGGAGAAATTATTTGATGATTTTACCACGATAAAAAAAGGCATTTAAGTAAGTGCGTGAGATTATTCGTTTATGTACTGCCAGAGCAACTAAAAGTTAATATTAAGTAAGAATACGATTGGCCAGTAGCTACGCCACATGAGTTCCTTGTTTACGTACCCTATGGAGAAGGTTAGCCTTCATTTAAAGACTGAATTTAGGATCTTTGGCCAATTAATCCCACTCAGGCGGGAGCAATGGATCCAATCGACCTAATGCAAAACAATGAATTGTTTGATAAGATTTGCTCTGAAACTGTCAATAATTTTTTGACAATCGCAAAACCAATCCACCGATAGCTAGTTCTTCAGTCAAGAATCTTAAATGAAATTAACCCCAGTACACACGGAGGGTACGCCATACGCAACAGAGGTATGCGATACGTAAATACACGTAAATAGCGTAATCCTTGGCATAGATCCTTGAGATAGAAACTACTTATCGACATAAAATTGCAAATTGCGTATTACTGAACAACTTTTAGTAGATTTTTTTTTTCGGATTACAAATATGGTAAACTGTCACAATCCTTTTTGTGGGTGCGCTGGTGATGGCACGTCGTTTCGTGCAAAAAAAATATGTTTTTTATCAATACCTTTTCTTTCTGTTTTTTCTATAGTTTATTGGGGCTACTTTCAGATTCTATGTTAAAAACGGGGAGTTCCAAAGTAACCCCAGAATCATTTTACCTTTTATCACATTGTTTTATTTATTTTTCTAAAAAACTACGCATTATTTTTGTTATTTTTTTACTTTTACAGAGAGAACTATAAAAACCGATAATTACCTATTTTTTAATTTTTTTTAGAACCTCACATTAAAAAATTACAGTCAGTTAAAGTTCAAAATTAATCAAAGTAACCTCAGTTTACGGTAACTTTTTTGGTTGGTTCTTTACACCTTGTGGCCGAAAAACCCAAATATCTTACGGAACCCTATTTTTCTCCAAAATAAAATATAGCCTATGTTACTCGTGGATAATGTAGCTTTCGAATGGTGAAAGAATTTTTAAAATCGGTACAGTAGTTTTTGAGCCCATTCACTACAATCAAACAAACAAATAAAGTTTTCCTCTTTATAATATTAGTGTAGACTACCATAATACCTAATTTCGTACCTACTATTGCTTCAACTATAAAGAAATAAAATGTAAACTAATAATATATTTAAACACTACCAAAACCTCTAATACCTATTTCATAAAATAATAACAAAACAAATCTAAAAATAAACTATTCAAAGACTAAAAGTAAAAAAGGGTACGCCGCAATCGTGGCGGTAAGACCCCTCTTTGAGGAGTGGCTGGATAGGCATCACGGCGTCCTGACCTACCGCATGACGCAGGTCCTCACCGGACACGGAAGTTTCAGGAGGTACCGGTGTCTGAAAGGGAGGGAAGAAATGCCTGGGTGACACCACTGCGATCATCGTCCGGAGGACACGGTGGAGCATACGGTGCAGGACTGCCCCGCTTGGTCAGAGCACCGCCGTGTCCTCACGCACGAAGCAATCAAGCTCGCGAAGGAGTAGGCGGGCCGCGTGAGGGAGAGGACAGCGTCCTGCCTCCACCCCAGCCGCAGTGGTAGACGTCGATAGACGATCTCCGACCACCGTAGGCGCGGGCATGCGGGTGGCGAGTAATGAGCGACTCGCTGTCCGACCATGGACCAAGCCCAGGTCGACGGCGCGTTGTGTTCCACGCGCGCCTCAAGGAGTGTCAGCATAATGACGGGGCCTGTAGAGGGCCAAAGCCTGCCGGGGTTGCGGGACTCACAAATTACCGTGACCCCGGTACATAAAGGGCTATTGAAGGACACCGTGGATTTTAGTCAGTCAAGTCTGGCAGTCCCTCCCGCCTTGCCCTGGGTGGGAGGACTCATTTGATGATTTTACCACGCTAAAAAAAAAGACTAAAAGTCGCGCTGATCAGCACGGTTTGTAAATAACAATTATTGTCTGTCAATAAGGTCGAACAGTCTGAACGTCTATTTGCATCAACAGCCAAATATTGTATGAAGCACGCACGCTTTTTTTTTGTGTATGGCGTCTCGCAGGTCAACCTCTAGTAGGTTGTGTACTGCTCAACCGGACTTTTCTGTGGATGCCTTCAGATTTTAAGGCCTCCAGGCGCGCGGACCCCCCCCGCCTTTTTATACCTGCCGCCGCGAAGCGCGGCAACCGCTACACAAAAATAATCCTTATAGCATTATTCTGTATTCACGCGCGATGACTGATTAGCGTATTTCATGTATAACTTTGGTGTTTCTACACCAATTTACATGAGTCTTCTTTTATTGAATAGGTAATCATGTTAACTTTTTTAATTAGGGTTGAGTGAGAGTGTTGTAAACGTAAGAGTAGACAAATATAATCAGAAAGTTCCGAATTGCTAAGCTATCGGGAGTTTCACGTGTTATTGTGAGTCAACCATAAAAGATAGACATATGCTGTCAAGGAATATTTTTATATAATTTTAAGGAGAACATTTCCGTCACACATGATGTCTATGCAGCTTTAACCATTAAGGCTGCACACGCGACGGAAGATTAAAAAATGGAGTAACTTCTCCCTTTTTCCCAATATTTCCCTTCACTGCTCTGCTCCTATTGATCGTAGCGTAATGAAAAATATACTATAACCTGCCCAGGAGTATGAAGAATAATTGTGCCAAATTTCGTTAAAATCCGTCGAGTAGTTTTTGTTTCTATAACGAACATACAGACAGACAGACAGACAGACAGACAGACAGACGAAAATTTTACTAATTGCATTTTTTGCATCAGTAGCGATCCCTAATCATCCCTTGATAGTTATTTTTTAAATATATTTCATGTACAGAATTGGCCTCTCTACAGATTTATTATAAGTATAGATAGATAAATTATTTATTGGGTATATTTTATGTTGGGGCTGTGATATTTTATTTTATTTTCGTTTGTCTTTCGAATGAAAAAAATATTATGAATTATTATTATGAAAAAATAATAAAATTATTAATAAACAGAGAATGAAAGAAATAACAGACCGAAGGACTTTACCTCAACGCAAAATAAAATAATTTACGCAAATATGCATTTTAATGCAGGATTCATAAGGTGAAAATTAAACATATTACCATATACGAGTAATAACGTGGTTTACATGGACTGGCATTTCAAATCAGTTTCAAAGAAACCTAAACAAAACACACAAGCTTTTAAAAGTGATTTTCTCCTACTGTATTGATTATCACTATGTTGATGAACATACGTCGTATTTAACTAAGCGCGGCCATACTACGATCTAGTAACCATTATTTTAGAAGACAATTCTTTACAATTTCTCCTCGTGACTGTAAAAGTAAAACAAAGAAACATATTCACAGATATCCCAATGCAGAAATGGTATGAACATATACTACTAACTAAACACATATCGCTTCTGTATGTACCACGGTTTACAAAGACAGACGCCGATATCAATACTGAGAGGATGGAATCTGTCCAACACATACATTGTCCACTACATATATACATATGTACATATGTATACAGATATATAATATTCAATGCTTCGGAATCGTATATAGATGGATTAGTAATCAGCGCTTGGGCCTTTAATGGTGGTCTGTAACTATTGAGCTTCGAAAGCCGCTGATAGTCAATAGATGGACAGCATAGTGGATGTTACTTTGGGCTATTAGTAACTACGTATTTACTGCATTGGTCAAAGGATGCAATTACTACTGCCAGATGCAAATGATAAAAGCCTTTGTCAAACAGACTGGCGTGCCGAATGCGAAGCGTGACGTTTTTATTTGTAATGTATGGAATTGTTTGAATCCAGTCACATAGAAACGCGAAAGCGATTCGCTAGCGTGACAGAACTATCGGAATGACGTCTCGCTGACGTCTCGTTTCGGTTCGGTATCGCTTCGGAAACGCTTCGCTTTCGCCGATCTGTTTGACAAAGACAAAAGAGTTACAAAGCTATGAAGACAAAACAATTTTAGTCAATAACTAGAATAATGGACAACAATTTTTTAAGTATTATTCTCATCTCGTGTTTGTTTAATTTTATATCTATACTTTATATTATGAAGCTGAAGAGTTTATTTGGTTGAACCCGCTTATCTCAGGAACTACTGAATCGAATTGAAAAATCCTTTTGTCATGGATAGTCCTTTTATCGAGGGAGGCTATGGGCTATATAACATCGCCAAAGCAGCGGGTGAAACTACTGCGAGCAGCTAGTATATTTATATTTTAGAAAAGCATAAATCTAACTTTGTTATTCTGTTTATGCATTTAGTTAACTTCCATTTAATATTTAGTACATTAATTCGCTTTTTAGTTTAAGTTACAACTTATGTTTGTGAATGTTAGTTCACCTGTTACTGACAACTTATATAAACCTTGTTCTCATAACTACCTACTCTATTTCATAAATTTATATACAGTAGCTGCTGGTGTACCGTTATAGATACATAAAAAAGAACTGTAACATTTCAGAGAGAGAGTCTACAACGTTATAATTCCTTGACTTAAAAAACTAAAAGTATAATATCATATACCGAGTATGAAGAGATCAGCTGATAAAAATGAGATAGTTAGAGAGGACTAAACAGTAGCTTTCAACATTTTTGTGTACAAGAAACTATATTCTATGACATTCTAAATAAAAAATCTAGCAACTCATCCATATTTTTTTGGTGTAAAAATCATTAACCCACCCATCCCATCCCGGATAGCGTAGCATGGACTGTTAGACCCTTACTGACTAAAAACCACGCTTTTTCTCCACATGTCTTTTGCGTTCCAGTGCCGCGGTACACATCAGATCTCGTGAACTACACAATGGTCACACAGACAGATAAAATAATGAATTTATTTTATATACCTTTATATGTGTACAAATATAAAGAGAAGTGGCTGTAAGAATAAATACATTCGAGGATGTATAAAAATAAAGTAACTTATTTACTTTGTTTCAGCAATCAAGAATTTTGTTACTACGTATTTTGTACTCAAATAAAGATTACAAGTACTACTCGCCTACTTACACGAACTATAGTGCAAACCTGCTACGGTACGTAGTATGAACACCAGTGGTTCTCAAGACAATGTACAAAATGACCCAATTTCACTCTAATTGGAACATGAGTCAACTAACTTAAAGAAAGAAAAACGTCCACTATCGGGTAAGACCACTACTTATGTATTTCTTTTGCTTCATCTAAGTTCAAATAAAAATTGAATTTAATTTTAATGTATAAATTAATCCTACTAATATTATAAATGGGCATGCGGGCGGCGAGTAATTGGCGACTCGCTGTCCGACCATGGACCATGCCCCGGTCGACGGCGCGTTGTGTTCCGCGCGCCTCATTAAGTGTCAGCATAGTGACGGGGCCTGTAGAGGGCCAAAGCCCGCCGGGGTCGCGGGTCTCACGTATTACCGTGACCCCGCTACGTAAAGGGCTACTGAAGGACACCGTGGATTTTAGTCAGTACGAGTCTGACAGTCCCTCCCGCTCTGCCCTAGGTGGGAGGACTCATTTGATGATTTTAC
This sequence comes from Agrotis puta, assembly GCA_943136025.2. NCBI lineage: Eukaryota > Metazoa > Arthropoda > Insecta > Lepidoptera > Noctuidae > Agrotis > Agrotis puta. Next base: position 8,309,511 of record OW964168.2, read on the forward strand.
CACGATAAAAAAAAACTAATATTATAAATGTGAAAGTGTATTATGTTAAGGATGGCAAGCGAAGTGAATTTAAATTATATTGTCAGGAAAATAAACATACACTAGCTAAAATTAAAAACAAATACTCTATTTCACATATAAATAAAATCCGCTCATCAGAAAATAATCTACCATTTCCCAATTTTGGAGCAGAAGAAAATGTTCTTTCAGGAATAGGAGCTTAAGAAGGGTGCGTAAAACCGGCCTAGTTTGGGAAACACTGCCGTAGACAACATAAAGCCCACCGTTATATACCCGCCATATCCACACTTTGGTATTCATTGACCGTAAAAATATTTTCTATTTTGCGAGATTGAATTTTCCCTAACATTGTTTGTAGGCGTTCTTTGCAGGTAGAGCGTATATAAATTTTATTTTTATGCTATACTAGCGATCCGCCCCTGTTTCGCGTGGTTAGAAGTACAAATTACGCCAATTTATGTTTTATTATATCTCAAGATTATTAGGTAGCTGTAGTAATGAAAACTCTCAAGGGTCTTGATTTTTCACACATTTTCAACTAAAATCATCATAATTCCAATCAACTTACACAAAACCTTTACATATAATATACCAAAGCCTCTCCCGTGAATCACTCTACCTAGTACCTACCTACCTGAAAACCGCATAAAAGTCCGTTCAGTACATTTCGAGTTTATCGTGTACAGACAGACAGACGCGGCGGGGTCATCTTAATATGTAGTGATACGCCTTTCTGGTTACCTTCGTTACAATTTTCCGTGATAGTATGACGGTACTGACAAAGTTGTCAGTCATTTTCCCGGTATTTTTACGTTGGAGTAAATCTGAGGATATGATCGCATGAAAGTGGATTGTTTTATAGTTGACGTTTCTCGACTTCTAAATTACCTTATCGTGTTTAGATAGAGAATTAAGTCAAAATAAGTTTAAACAGCTTCAAATATTCTGAGAATAAAATAAACAACCGAACATATTTGATGGAATGTCGACACGGTTGGCGTAGTGGCTGAGCGATTGGACTGCTGCACATCGTGTCGCGGGTTCAATTCCCGCTCGGAACAAATATTTGTATGACCTACAAATACCTAGTTGTTTCGGGTCTAGCTGTTTGTGTATGTGAGTTTCTATGTTTGTAAACGCACCCACGACACAGGAGAAATTCCTAGTGTGGGGCAACGTTTTTTTTTTAAAAAAAAAGATGGAAATTAAGAAAAAGGTAATTTATAACCTGGATTACAAAAGGTAAACTGCACGATGCCTAAGTTATCACTTCATGCTAACGGGAGATCACCATCAAATTAGTGCTGTTATTAATTTAATTGACTGAGTTATACTGCTTATCAGAAGGTAACGTTAGACTGATAGTGATGGCGTGTCACGTAGAGCATGAAAGACCTAACTGTGATACTAATTATACATGATAATTAGACCTAGTAATGGTTATATTGTTTGTGAGCTGTGGTGGCCAAGTGCAATCAATTCCGACTTGTAGGTCATGGCTTCAAATACAGCCAGGCGTGTGTCTTAGTGTAATTTATTTCATCACCACTGCTCTCAAAACAGTGAAGGAAAACATGGTGAGGATACCGGCGTCGGCTTCTGAAAAGTTGATGATGAAAAGTTATAATTATTCTAGTCTATGACACGTATTGTATGGAGTTCCATTATTGCGACACGGATCGAACTACCAGGATAAAAAGTACCCTTTGTGCTAATTAATTTAAGTGTTTTTTGTTAACTTTGCCCCGTTCTAGGAGTTCCACCTGTATCGTGGGTGCGTTTACAAACATAATAAACTCACTTACGCAAACATAATCCAGGTTATGACCTATCTGGTCGCGGGACTTATTATTGACCCCGGTACGTAAAGGGCTATTGAAGGACACCGTGGATTTTAGTCAGTACGAGTCTGACAGTCCCTCCCGCTCTGCCCTGGGAGGACTCATTTGATGATTATACCACGGTATAAAAAAATAAAATGTTATGACCTATCTGTGTGCCATACTTCAATTAAAAATTCAAACATCCATCCATCCATCCATCCTCAGAACGTCTCGCATTTGTAATATTAGTTAAATGCTTCTTCCAAACCTTGAACGTATCGATCTTATCATCAAACGGATACATATCAGTTGCAATATGTTCAATACAATCACTTAATCGGCTCTAAGGATATGTGCTTAGATATAGAGCATCATCTCTTAGTGTAATTATGTTGCTTAGAAGCAGGCATAATAGATTAATAATATACAGCATGTACCGTGTAAATTTCGAAAACTTACAAAGCATGATTATGTCAATTGTGTAACATATAAATAACATAAAAAATACAAAGTTCTATAGAATACGTGAGAATTCTCAGCATTGTTTTTTATAGATACTTGAACTATATCTATCTCATTTCTCGAACAAAAACGTTCCAACAAGCTTTTATTTGTTTGTTATTAAGTTCGTCCCACACTACTTTTATTCCACTGCTGGGCAAAGATCTCCTTCCTATTCATCAAATGCTATTTTCGAGCGTTTCTTCGGAGCAACCATCGCAGTACGCGCCAAGTTCACCTTGCTACATTTTTCGTCAAATTCTACCAAAGGACAATAAATGTCCTACGTCTTAAAATTACAGCTCTTTTCTAAAAATGCATGCATTGGACAACAGAAGACTACAAAGGGCTGATTGATAGACAGTGACAAAGCTTCTAAAAAGGGATTCCAAAAACTGGTTTACAATTCACTATGAAATTTTAACACGTCACCGTCTTTTGTCACTTCAAAGAACCCAAATTATCAGGCACAAAGGTGACTGGGTGACCTACGTGAAATTTCAACGAGACAAAACTTAAGGTCAATTCTAGAATTATATGTTATTGGATATTATAGCCGTCCTTTTGCTATCTTGTAAATTTTTTCTCTCACATAAAAAGAAGGTACTATTATCCGGAATCGTTTTTTTTTTGTTAGGATGTAATATAGAACTTGGTCATCCATAATTGTGTATATTATTTATGTTTAAACGTAAATATACCAACAACAATTGATTCGAAAGAAAGTCACAATCACATTCTAACAAACAAAACGATCTTAAGAAGGCTTATCTATACAAAAGCGTTGAGCATCGTCAGCTTATGCGGTATTGGGGAAGGTGCATGAATTTATGTTTCCTAGAGATAGTTATACAATTTCACGAATGTTCACCAACAACAACGACACACGTCAAGTTACCACATTTTAAAACGCCACCTTTTGTCTCATCATATGACTGAAAATTCAAAGTCACACAAAAGACTGGGGTGACCTACGTAAAACATCAGCGAGACGAAATTCCACATAAGTAAGAAAACACTTGGAAACTGTCACACATTAGGTATAATGTGCGAGTGGACAAAGTACATTAGATGACAAGACACATTTTTGCATGAATACTCTCTGGACTCCCCACTTTGGTTATTTGTTTTCGGAAAGAAATAATATTAAGGTAAATGTATTTTATGGAGAAACTTTTAAAGTTGTCTGCAATTGTTTTTTGGATAGATAATCGTTTATGATGGAAACAACTCATGGGTACTACAAACTGGTTTACGTTTAAAAACTTTGTTATAGCAATCGTAGTTTTCTCAGTATAATTAATATAAAAAAAAACTTTCCAAAAAGAAAACAGTGATTACATTTTATACGATTTTAGTTCATTAATCACATCATTTTTAAAGTATTTTTTTAAAGTTAATTTCTGAAATGACATTGTCTTTAAATCAATCATTAGAACTTAAAACATAATATCCCGTTTTACGAATTCTTATGTCCTTCAGCTCTCAATCGGAAGTAGTTTTACCATATTGATGGTGAAATTAAGATTGAAAATTCAAAAACACTACGGCTACTAAAATAATCCTACTTTCTTCTTTCACTTCTCAATTGTAGCTATTATTGAAAGAGCTTCAACAAACTTAACACTCGAACTGTATTTCGATCAAATATATTATCTGCTTAAAATCACCATCGAAATTGAAACAAAATATCAACACACAACCAAAATGAAGATCTCACAGAAAATATCAAAGCGATTCTTACACAATATCACTTAACATAATACGCGATATTAATCGGATCACAGCTCCATGTAATTACATACGTTCGTCATACACCTGTGTTCGAACCATTAGTATACAACATGGTAAATGGGAATTGTAATCAATCGGCCATACAATGGGGACCGGGCGTCTACACGATGGACAATGCTGGGATGACGGACATCACGATTGGCGAATGCCGCTGAGTCTCAATTACTGTAAGATGGTCCGACTGGCTTTGTTTAGAAATGTTTGAGGTTGCAATGTATATATGTATCTACGTTTTGTAACTATGTGTCAGTATAAGACCGACAACACACCGCAATTTTAATAACGCGATTCTTTCCTCGCGAATTCTATGACATAGGAAATTGCACTGAAAATAAAAAATCGCACTAAAATTGATTCAAGCTCTGCGTATAAAATATGCCGTGGAAAAACTCGCAATGTGCTGTCGGCATAAAAGTTGCGATTTGACCGTGTTTGATTGCAGCTTCTAAAGATCGTGCTTGTTTAAAAGGGGTGTCTTTAGTTTAATGTAGATCTTGTAAGTAGCAATGATTTTTACTTTGAAAATAAAATCATTTAATGCTGATGAATCAAATTTTATTTCGTAGTACCCGAAACGTACCCCTTTGTAATATTAAAAAAGACTTCCTAACTACTTTTTTCAGTGACTTTCGAAAAACATGATTTTCAAGGGTGTGTTAAATAATTCCTGTAACTTTAATCCAACCCTTTTTGACATTTCCGATACCATCATCGATGTTATAATACCGGTTTAAGTGGATCCACTACAATTTTGAAAACATAATGGACAACTGCATAAATAAATCACCACTTCCAAACATCAAATATTCCACAGCATACAATAACCACTTATCGAGTAATTAAATAAATAAAATCGTTACCGATACTTGAAAATTAATAACCATTATGGCGTCATTACGCATACGTTCTTAATTAAAATGTAGTAATTATCTGTAAACTAAACTGTGTAGTATCGCTCAATTAGTTTAATTTATCGACGATTACACCCACAAGAGATGGTTTAATTTCGGATTGTTGGTTATTGGGAATTTTTGATCTTGAAAAATTGACTTTGTACCAACGTATCTTTGGCACACACTCACTTTGGTACAAAGTCAATTTTTCATCTTGAAAAATTGACTTTGTACCAACGTGTTTATTTAGATCTTGAAAAATTGAATTTGTACCAACAAATAGGTCTACTAGAAATAGCTATAGGTAGTATACCTATTTGTTGGTACAAAGTCAATTTTTCAAGTTAGCGGGGTTGACCAAATAGGAAACTTTGAGGATTAGAAAACATAAGTTTCAGTACCGATTATAATGAAAAATAAAACATCTCTGAATTCTATTTCTTTTCAATTTGAGATGGTTTTGCTCTCGACTCTAATCCAGGTCAAAGGTGATTGAGACAAAGCCTACGATTGTCCGAAACGCGATAGATAAAAAAGGTTGCACTCTGGGAGTACCGGCAGAAGTGAAAACTTCAATAGTAATAAACACACACGAACATTCGCGCAAGCGCCCTGCGCCGTCTTACGAATTTTCGATCAGGTGACGTGTCCTGACGCGGGTTTAACAGTTTTTACCCATTCCAAAAAAAGTGCACAACGCCGCTAAAGAAGTTTTCACTTCAAAAATTATAAAGTTCATCACAACAGTTTCGTATAACATCATAATAAGCCTCATCCGCACAACGGCCTGTTGCAATTATTACTTAAATAATTACCCTATATTATGGTATCAGTTTAACAGATTCAGGGAACTTTATTTCACCAAAACTTAATATGGCACAAATAGTTTCAGTTTCATGAAAGAGATAGCCACCTCCCAATGTACGGTAGAAAAGTAGGTCTGTAGAATTCCTAGTAGCAATACGATATTATCTATGTATTAGGTTATTTTCAGATTATAGAATTACACTCGATTGTCAACTTCTATAAAGTGTGATTGCATTGATCTCCCAAACTACGTAACTAGGGGTACTCTATCTAAACACGAAACCCGTAGCTTCGGCCAAAGTTTAGGGCGTTTTTTACTCTTTATCACTTACGGACATAAGTTTTGTTAGTGGTATGAACTAAAAATTGGTGACAACATAATAGCCCGACTCTCGAAGTGTTGTCAGAACTTTCTGATTCAGAACTAATAGGGAGTAGGGAACAGAAACAAAAGTTTCCAGTTACTTTCATACGAGCTCGTATTTTTGATAACATATTTTAAGAGTTGGATGTTATTCTAATTATTAAACTTAATAGTTGCATTTGATAACCAAATTAAAATAAAATACAAAATTTTTCAACAGTGTCTTCGACATTTAAAACAGAACAAAGCGAAAAATACTCGCTGCTCTTAAAAAATTAAATGTCACGCAAATAAAAATAAAATAAATCTTATAAAATCAACGAGCCGTCAAATTCCCATCTTCGATCATCGGTACCGACTCCATAACTCATCCGATTGAACGCTGGCTTAAAAACAGCCGGCTTAATGTCACATTTTTCCATTAGCCGACATCGTGTCAGTTGGTCGGATAAATCGGCGACCTGTTGCCGAACGTATGCCGAAGACTGAAAGCCAGGCAATGCAAATTGTTCTTTAGTTTACTCACTCCCCGCGTACTTCACAAGCTTCTTTCTTCCTTTCGTGTTATTTAAAACTGTTGATGGCTTTCTTTGCCTTATTTTTTTGTTTTGTTCGGTTTTTTTCGATTTAAGTAGTTGTAAAGTTTTATGTGTTTATCTTAAAAGTAATTTGGATCACTTCAGTGTTACAGCAGTTTCATAATCATAATATGTTTGCATAAGTGAACTACAGTCTGTATTCTGTTAAACATTATTTGGTACTATATCTCCATAATGAAAGGGTCCATCTTAGCATTTATGAAAAAGAATAAAACTGGTTTATAATAAAAGATACGGGGTGAAATTTCAATTCAGCAAGACTCATCAGTTTTGTTGTCATTAGGTAAACTTTGCCTACGTTAAGACCCTCATTCTTTACTCATTTATATAACATTAACAAAAGGTACAAAAGTAAGAAGGGTACAAGCATCGATTTGGTATTAAAGAGCTTTCTACGTTGAAAGGTAGACAGGAGCCATCGAAAACATGGAATGATACTTATTATGGCGTAGCGGTCACAATAGACAGCGGCCGCCTGTCAGACCGAAGCGCCTACGATAATAAGCGTAGCGGCGCGTAGCAGGTCTACGATATTCATGTTTTAGATGTCGTTAGAAAATTGTGATGTTTTAAAGATATAAGAGAAGTGATTATTTTCAGTATTAAATGTCTTAAAAAGAGAATGTTTCCAGATTGAGAATCATTACGTAATTGATCATAAAAATAATATTCGTTCGAAAATACACACATCAAAAGTGTCTAGGGATCAACATATATTTTTGCAATAACTTTTCTCCTGATTGATATTAATTAAAAAAAATTTTAAGGATTCATCAAATAAAGTGTTTTCGTTTGTCACAATAACGATAAACCAAGTCACCTTTGCATTAATAAAGAAATTTGCCATTTTCCTAATAAAGGGATTTTAGACATTTGAACCACTAACACTAAAGTTCGAAAAAAAGGACTGAAATAACAGTTTTCTTTAAAATTTTATTGGGTAACTTAAACAATTAATAATCCGTGTTTCTACCGCGAACACTAACAACACAAGAACATCGGTTTGGCATACTCAAAATGAGTTCATCCAAATCACGCTGTGGAATGGCCGCCCATGTTCGTTGCAACAACAAAAAAAGGTCTTCTTGCGACTGGATACCCTCCATATTCGGCAGAGCTCTTCTCTGTAGCATATCCCATGCATGCTCAATCGGATTCAAGTCTGGCGACTGAGCAGGCCAGGGCAGGACATTGATGTTAGCTGCGGCGAGAGTCTGTCTTACAACTCTTGCGGTGTGCGGTCGTGCATTATCATGCATTAACTGAAATAAGGGACCGATTTGCACTTGTAGAGGAACGATGACGTCTGATACAATCGTCTCAGCATAAATTTGAGCGTTGAGGTTGCCTCTGATCCAAATCAACTCAGTTCTTCCGCCGATCCAAATACCCGCCCATACCATGATGGTATGATCCCTAGACACTTTTGATGTGTGTACTTAATTTTAAGCAACGAGTAGATAAAGACACTTAGTAACTTCGTATGTGTCCTATCCTTATTATCGAGTACTTTTTCCAAAATAAGAGTGGAAGATAATACATTTAAGGTGCGCTTACTTTATAATGTATGTCTGTCTAAAAGGCGCAAAACCCATCTCGTGTTACTCGGAGTCGTTTGTTACTCCCCTCTCCCCTCCCAAGAAGGAAAAGTAAGAGGGATACGCATAGATGTAATTAAAATTAATTATTCATGTATAAATTGAACAAGTGGTTCCTTGGAAATGGATCAAATTCTTCGTACTGTTTATTCCTTCTCGAATTTAGGAGCAGGTGGAATTTTATCAGTTTCGTAATTCGCACTTCCTACGGTATTTAGGACAAAATTATTATCTTATAATGACAGCGGGTCTAAAACACAATTTTTCTAATGATAGACTTTGTGCATTTTCGTTTAACGTCATTGGTTGTTCTTCTATTATTCTTTCACGAAGTGAACCATTAAGACAAGAATAGCAACAGTTCCAGGATAATATTTCTCAAAGTTTCTTAAAGAAATTTAACACACTGCGTAACAATTTGACACTTCTGTAGATACTAGATCTACAGAAGTGTCAGCCAAAAACCGATTAAACTTGAATTTACTAATCTCAGATCAAAAAAAATAGGCAGATAGAGCGCTCAGAACACGCGAGTGTGTCGACCAAAGATAATACAAAATCCAAGGATAATACAAACTCGCGACAGTACCAAGCTACGCATCGTCTCGCTCACACGTCACTAGTGATTTGCCATTTTAAGTCAAAACATGCCGTCTTGTGTGTTTAAACACTGCAAAAAATGTTCACAAAAACAAAGAAAACAAGATGGAATATCTTTCCACAGGTAACTCTTGTTATTTTTATTGTTTTGGTATTTATTTTCCATAAAATATTTTCGGCTCACTTGAAACACAAAACCTTAACAGTAAATCGTCTGTGTTGCTAGTTTAGGACGGGTAAATTACCCTGAATTAGGGGAGTGTGTATTGTGCATAAAAAATAACAATCAAATACGTCAATACAACTGCACAGTCGTAATCTATAGTACCTATACAACATTCGTTATTGCTTATGCGAAACCTGAATCACGTGTCTAGTATTTTTTTCACGATCACTTATCAGATACACACTAAACTATTTCGCGTATCGCGTTGTCATAGGCGCGTGCGACTGTTACAACCGGACGACTGAAGACACACGCGGAGGACGGGGAACACAACCCCGACCGGGTTGTGTTCCCCGTCCCCCGCTGCCTGTGCGCTGCCGCCGCACGCGACTTCAGCTGATCGCTTTGATCTGCCGTAACCTCTGTAGTGCTCGCGTATGATTGCGGATAGGTGTCCAACTCCTAACCTTTTTAAATAATTTTGGGACAAAATATAACATGGTGTAAAAATTATTGGAATCGATTCAGTTATTGATTCTGAACAAACTATATTCAGGTTTCGCATATACTAAAAATAATGTTGTATGGTCTATGGTCGTAATGACACAAGGTCACTAGTTAGTTCCGTCCGGGTCGTAAAGACTTCGGGTCTCGTCTCGGGATGGCACCTCCGCGCGCGGGGCTGTATTCGTATTTTTGCGTGAGAAAGTGGGACGGAGAGCATGCCTTTGAGCTATTCGGTACTTGTAAGGATGTGCCGAGCTCGCGCCGCTGGATTATTTTATTATTTGTTGCTATCTGGATATTGTAATTGGTGCAGAACTAAGGCTGTTAAAGTTTAATGATTGTGTGTAAAATTATTATTATTTTAATAAATGTGTTGATTGTTATAACAAATTGTTTATATTTTTAAACTAAAAAACCTGTCCTTAAATAGTTTATTAATCAAATTACTAAAAAGCGTTATGAAGTGTTATCCGTTCTGATATAAATTAATTAAATAGGTAGTAAGTAATTACGCATATTAACTTTTATTCCTTATTATTATTCTGTTAAATAATAAATACTACACGCTTTTGCTCTCTGGGTATAACCATAAAGCAAAATCGCGTTTCCAATTTAAAAAATAGTGGTACAATATTGAGAACAATTTAACTGAACAAAATGTGGGAGTATTTGTCAATATCTGGCAACCGTAAACGCACACAGATGCACGTGTTCGTACACGGCGCGCCATATTTGCCGCGCACACTAAAATAAAAACCGGCTTCACTTTGTTGTTCGCGCACGTTCTATCTGCCTATTTTTCTTGATCTGAGTTACTAATATGACTTTGTATAAATATGACCTACGAGTATACCATGGAATAAGAACAAGATCGCGATGGATGTAAGCCGCTTCCATCTGGTCCTATTCAAAACCTATAGTCTGGCCGTCTTAGCGTTGATATAACAGGAACGTAAAGGGCTATTGAAAGATCACCGTAGATTTTAGTAAGTACAAGTCTGTCAGTCCCTCCCTTCCAGCCCCGGTAGGGAGGACACTTTTGATGATTTTACAAAGTGATTTAAAAAAAATGTTTGATATGATGATATCGTGGATTTTTTTTACCAATTGATATCGTTATTGGATTTTTTTTGCTAAAATACTGGAATTCAGCTGCATTCGATTATACTGGAAGCCATCCTCACCCTGTTGGGCAAAAGTGGAGCAAAAGATAGACATATTTTTTTTTTGTGGACGTGAAGTAACTGCGTAACATTTGACGATCAGCTTTATTTTTTTTATTTTGCTTATGCCTCCTTTTCTAACACATGACGGTGTAACCACATCCCTACTTTGTCAAGCCCAATTAGGCGCGTAGTAGGAAGAAATCACTTTGTCATTCCTTCTCATAGGATATAATAGATACTGCATACATATCTATGAGTTCCGGTAATTCTCTAACAAGCTGGTTTTATATTAATCTTAGCCCAGGTGCATCGGGAAAATGGGGAGCTTTAAGAAATGGGCTTTTCAGATGGCATTTCAATTATGAAGGTGATTTTATTATCTGCGTTCTAGGCCTTGTTAAGTAGACAGCGTTGCAATAGCATGGCGTTTTTATTTTTAAGCGACTTCAAAAGAAGGCGGTTCTCAGTTCGACCCGTATGTTTGTGTGAATATGTATTTTTTCGAATATCTCGCGTTTGGCTGAACCGATTTTGATTGCGGTTTTTAGAAAAGTGTTCGGAGAAACTTTTAATTAGTTATTCTGGAGAAGGTTTTAGTATGCACGAATAATGGATTTCCCGTGAGTTTGTCTGATTTTGATAGACGCTCATAATTCGAAGACTTTTTTTGAACATCTGGACTAAAAAGGGTAAAAAAAAAGTATAAAATAACTTTTCTTCAGGGAGCCGGTGACAAAAGTGACAAGTATATTTAATAGTTTTAAAAAGAAAGAAAACAGCATTGAAAACGCAAATGATTTTTTGATAATTTTCACAGACGCCTCTTAAACTCAGTTTAGATGTTACATGATCGCGTTTCATTGACAAAATGCGCGCTTAATTGCAAGTACTAACGAAATACATTTACTTTTAGTGTTACAGATATCAAACCAAACATTCAACGAACTACAGGCATTTATTTCACAAACTTTGCAGCAGCTTTCACAGGTTTCAGAAGCTGCGAAAAAGTTTCAGTAACTCGTCTCGCTTTCAAAAACTATCAAACAGTTTTTTTTTAGTTTATGCTGAAACTTTATATCAAGCAACTATATCAGACTATGTTTTTTAGTATTTGGGATTACTCTTGACTCTAGTTGCCCGTACAACTAAATCGAGTAGAAGGTAAATTAACTTTTTTTTTTAAAAGGAACCGTAATAGTCAATGAAATAAAAAAAAACAAAGACACCGACTTCCGAATAAAAAGTTATTTTAAACTTTTTTGTTTGTATTCGAAGTCGGTTCCTTTTTTAAAAAAGTTTTTAATCTTTTTGGTTCAGATATTCAACAAAAATCTTCGTTTAATCAGCGTCTTTGAAAATCTAAACTTACACACTTACTGACAAACATACAATCGATTTTGATGAAACTTGCAGTATTCTCTAAGTTGAACAATACCTAGTACAACAAAAAATGAATTACTTAAATCAGACTTGTAGTTCCAGAGATATGAAAACATAAAAACATACATACATTCGTATTATACACTTTTGAAACTTAACACATTTTTTCAGACGTTGATGTAGACTAACATATACGAAAACTGGGCAGTTCTGGAAATATTGTATACATGCGGGTCGAATTGATAACCTCCTTTTTTTAAGTAAAAAAAAAAAACAATTTCATTTAAAGCAAAAACATGACCATCTAATAACTTCAAATCAATCATTACTATATGTAAACATAACAAACAGAACTACCATCACTAAAATATTTATTAGTACCGGCCCGCTAGCCCGCATCCATAAGGCGGTGCCCACAACTTGTCAATAAAGGAAACAACATTGACAGTTCCAAAGCTCCCAATATTTGTGACAGGATGTTATGAATATTGGATACTGAAACTTCATCTGTTTATTTGCTTAAAGTCACAGGGTTCGCTATGGAAGATAGATTATTAAATATTATTATCTATACTTTATACTCGGAATATTATAAAGCTAATTTTTTAAAATTCTGGTTCGAATGGAAAAAGTAGTTGTGTTGAATAGTCCATTAAATATATAGGCAATCAAATATCACGCTACGATCAATAGAAGCTGCGCAGCGGGACTCATTCAACGAACAAACGCTCCAGCTTGATTATATACTAGTATTTAAAAAAAACACCCACGGTGTCCGGACCTACCGCCTGAAGCAGGTCATCATCGGACACGGAAGTTTCGGGAGGTACCTGTGTCGGATAGGGAAGGAAGAAAAGCCCGGGTGTCACCACTGCGAGGATCACCCGGAGGACACGGTGGAGCATACAGTGCAGGAGTGCCCCGCTTGGGCAGAGCACCGCCGTGTCTTCACGACGGCGATAGGCGGCGACCTCTCGCACCCGGAGTTGGTCGAGGTCCATGCCTCGGGCGAGACGGAATGGGAAACGATCGCTTTATTCTGCGAAGCAGTCATGGACAGGACACCGTGTATTTTAATCAGTACAAGTCACTCCCATCCCACCACACATTGGACTCATTTTTGATGATTTTACCACGCTAAAAAAAAGTATAGATACCTTTCTTATGTTTTCGATACGAATCGGCTCGGCGTCAAAAATGCTTATCAGCTTCCGCGCTACGCAATCGTACAGAGTCTATAGTAGCAGCATGGAACATAAACTTTTTACATAAGCATTCAAAAAATATACCTCCTTAAACCAGTCAACCACAAATCCACTACTAATTACAACCCTTTATCCAGCAAATAAATACATTATACCATAAAACCATACCTTATTAATTAAAACGGTATCTTTACAAGCCCTCAAATGCGAGATTGTAGCCGTAAACAAAACTTTAAGTATGAAGCGAACCCCCATCTAAGATATTAGCAATCCTTTTTAAGTAACATTCGAGTCTGACAAATGAATATTTAGCTTAGGGGAGCAGGTGGTACGGTCGGTCTCCCGGCGATACATAAATCAGGATAGTAGGTATACAATGGGTACTTGGTCTACCTGGGTACTTACTTTGGTGATGATCACCCAAGTTTTTGATACAGTGTTTTGCGTTTGTTGGGGAGAAGTGGGTCATATGGGCTTGTGTTTCGTGTTGTAACTTACATAAGTTTACGAGTACGTAAAGGGACAGTTTATGTCAGAATCACTTTCGTGCTGTATTTCGACTTTTAAGAATAGGGTTGTTTACTGAGTAAATAATTGAAAATCTGTTTAGTCCGTCAGTTAGAGTATTGAAAAATAATGCACACGTATATTTTCTTTCTTCAAATCAATCAATATTGACAAAGATAATAGGAGAAATTCCTAGTGTGGGGCAACGTTTTTTTCTTTTTAAAAACGATATTGCGGTTCGAAATTCGAGAGTGGGGGCTTGTGACGTCATAACGTCTGTAAAATTATACCAACTGAGTGACGTTTTATAATTTTTAGGAGCGTTGTATCTTCGTTAATTTTGGTTTACGTGACAAAAAAAAAACGGATCAAAAATATTTTTTGATAATCTAATTTTGGACTAATACATTTTTTTAAGTAAAAAAGGCTATTGATACAATTTGATTTTCGATAGCTTTGACGTTGATAGTTCTATTAATTGAAGTATGGATATTGTTCTAAATTTAAATCAAGTAAAGGGTTTAAACAATTGATCGTCGTTTCGTGTTTTACAACGGCTTACATCAGTATTGACTTGTCATTTGTTTTCGACAGCTAATTTTGGTATTCGGGTTATCCGAACTCTACCTGTGGTGCCCCTTTAGATCATAGAGAATTGATATTTCTTTTTCATATTCTTTTAATGTAATTTATATAATTTATTTTTATTTTTTATTATTATTATTGACGGCACGGTTAGCGCAGTGGCTGAGCGATTGGACTGCTGCGCTGCGTGTCGCGGGTTCGATTCCTGCACGGAGCAAATATTTGTATGATCTACAAGTAGTTGTTTCTGGTCTGGGCGTTTGTGTATGTGAGTTTCTATGTTTGTAAACGCACCCACGACACAGGAGAAATTCCTAGTGTGGGGCAACGTTTAAAAAAAAATATGATCAACCTTTTTGTGACAGTTTATGGCCCAGTGTGGAATACTATAGTCCGGTGTGGACTCATTTTATCTCCTAGTCCACAATCAATTACAAGTTTGCAAGGTACTAGAACCGAAAGCGTATAATTACTCCCATTTTAATATTCACAGACTAGATCAAAATACTCGCAAATAACTTTAATTAAAACGTTCATAAAACAATAGGAATATGATACGAAGCAATTAGTTGTAGTAAACTATTAAAAGCAAAAAAAAACTCGTAAGAACTTTGTTCTGCAAATAGATGAAAACTTTCATTATAAAGCTGGAGGTAAATACAGGAGTTTTTATCTGTTTAATCATTTAAAAACCGGCCAAGTGCTAGTCGGACTCGCAAATAAAGGGTTCTATAGCAGCAAGTAACATTATATAAAACTTCTTGTAGTTGGTTTTAACTTCCGGGGTCGCGGGACTTACGAATTACCGTGACCCCGGTACGTAAAGGGCTATTGAAGGACACCGTGGATTTTAGTCAGTACAATCTGACAGTCTCTCCCGCCCTGCCCTGGGTGGGAGGACTCATTTGATGATTTTACCACGATAAAGAAAAGTTAGATTTAACTTTGTGAGGTAAATTGCGGTTCACGATTTACGACGTATTAAAAAAACTATTTACTTGATCTCGTTATCGTACATCATATATTTCTTCAATAGACCCTTTTTTCTTGATTTTACTTGGTAAAATCATCACATGAATCCTCCCACCCAGGGCAGAGCGGGAGGGACTGTCAGACTCGTAGTGACTCAAGTCCACGGTGTCCTTCGATAGCCTTTTACGTACCGGGATCAAGGTAACTCGTAAGTCCCGAGACCTTTCAATAGACCCTTGTAGTCTTTTAAGTAGCAGATCGGAGCCCAGAATTGTATTCGGTTCATGGCAACAGGCATCCTAGTTTTTTTTTTTAATAAAACGGTGCTCCCACTATTACTTGGTACCGAATGATAACTGGCAAAATGTGAAAACATTCATAAAGAACCGTAATAAGTACTTAATTTCACACACACATGCAAAAAAACTATGTTAACATACAATATGTATAGAAGAAAGTATGTAAGTAAACTGATCTGTTAGAAGCAGGTAGAAAAGCGTAGGACAAACCACTAAAAGAACACGTTACTTGCCGGGACACATCAAGACAGGGATGAGACATGTCGATATATCGATAAAAAAATAAGAACACAGATTTTTGCCGTTTTGAAGTGGTAAATTAGATGAAAATAACAGCAGAACACTATGTTTATTAAGAACAGGTAGTAAAATAATTTAATTAACTTGTCATAAGTTTTCTGAATATTCACGAATTACAGCCAATATTCATAAATCAAATGATTATAAATGTTTAACTGCGTTTTATAATTTATAAAATAATTTGATCAATTGAACTTGTCGCGGTCCACTGCTGGACAAAAGACTCTTATTATGCGTCTCAGTACTAGATTCACATGCAGTCTGTCCGAGCTGACTTTTTAAACTAAAACTCATCAGTTAACCGGGACTGAAACGGGCTATTATATATACGGTAAAGGGCTATTGAAACACCACCGTGGATTTTAGTCATAAAAGTCTGACAGTCCTTCCCGTCGCGCCCTGGGTGGGAAGACTCATTTGATGATTTTACCACGAAAAAACCAATACAAAATTTTACTTAGTCGTCAGAGCATTCATGCCATTCGTAGTCTGGTTCACTGTCATCGTATAAGGTGAAAACAGCTTTTCCAAACCTACTAAAACTGAATCTGTATCCACAACTTTCTCACCCCTATCGTAGACGTAGACGTAGCAAGGCACATCCCTAGTGGGGCGGGGCGGGAAACGGGCGGACGATTAGCCGTGGTGTTTCTCTGGCCGCGCCGCACGGTGGGCTGGAATCGTCAAGTGGGGACTTAAGGATTAAAATGAGTATTTTTGAATTTTATGTACTAATACAAATATTTTTTGTTATATGTAATTTTTTTATACTTAGTATTTTTCGAGTTATAGACCCCTAAACTTTGTATGAAATATTAATCGGTTTTTGGTTTAATCTGACATGTTTTAATATTGTATTACAGAAATATAGCAAAAAACAAATTATTGGTAAACATTCTACATCACCCTTATTACGTCATTTGTTTTTAACAATACTCAATAGTGCCGTGACCCTCATTAACGCATCGTCCATTGAGCGCAGCAAAATGATGACGTGTCATTATGTGATAGGATGATGAATAGCAGGTAAAAAATGATACGGTTACATTTGAAAAACAACCATCCTCAGTACGTTGTTACACATCGTAATAAACGCACTATCCTATCTCACATTTTCGGAATACTAATACTATTTATTACGTAAAAATGTTCGATTTGTTGTCAAATATTGATATTGTTGTGCTATTAAAGGAAAGTGGAAGTTTTAAAAATAATAGTGTTTTATATAGTGCTATTAAATCTAGATTAGTCCCCACTGTGTTAAGTGCTGAAAACGATAAAGCGGTAAAAGCGTTTTGTGCAAAATATTGCTATAATCTGCAAAGGAGACGGCAAAATGCTCATAGCAAAGAGGAATTGTTCAGCAACAATAATAGTGAATGGTTATCATCGGAAATAAAGTGGCCTGATTTCATTGTAAGTGCATTTGAAAGAAACCAAGACTCTGTTCCTAGTACATCAAGTGAACATGAATCTCCAGCAAAAGTGTCTACTGCCACGTCAACGAATGTAAGTCCCAGAAAACCATTTTGTGAATTAGGACCTAAGCAAAAAAAGAGACGTACAGAACATATTCATACAAATATGACTACAGAGGAAATATCTCATGCATACATTATGAAATTACGAGAGGATGGTAATCAAGGAATATCTAAAATCCTCGAACACCTACTTAAAAATCCACAGGATGTGCAAAAAGCGAAAGATAGTCTTTTAGGTAAAAATGAAAAACCTAAATTTACTCCAGATGAAACTTTGGGACTTGTTTTGTCCCTTAAATTAACAAAGTGGCAATATAATACTTTAAGAAAAAGTATCAAAGAGAAAAATGTCGACATGTTCCCTTCCTACTACAAGGTGCAAAATGCAAAACAAGAATGCTACCCGCCAAAAGATGATATCACCTTAACAGATACAACTGCTGGAATAAAATTGCAGCGTCTATTAGATATAACCACCAAAAGGATATTATTCAAAGCAATCAATATTGATAGCACAGACTTTAAGGAGATGACAATGATAAGCAAATGGGGAATGGATGGTGCCTCGAATCAAGCAAACTATAAGCAAAAAATGACAACGGAGGACAAATTGGACAGTGCTTCGACATATGATTCAAGTATTTTTATGGGTAGTTCAGTACCAATAAAAATTATTTCTGAGGAACAAATTATCTGGGAAAACGACTCACCAAATTCTGCATATTGGTGTCGTCCAATATTTTTCAAGTTTGAAAAAGAGAATAAATCAACGATTTTAAGAGAGAAAACCGAAATGAAACGGAGATAAATGAATTGAAGGAAACAGAAATTAGCGATTAATGAAGAAGCGGCTGAATCTAGAAATAAAGACTTTAGGCGATATCGCCAACACCATTCAAGGAAAGTCTGCAGAAGAGCTAATAATGAGGATATTTTAAATAATTTAATAATTAGTTCAGACCCAGTTAGTATATATCATCAAAACGTCATAAAATGATACGGAAACACAAACCATTTTCAGAAGAAGCGAAAGCCATGCTTCTTTTATCTACAACATTTGAAGATGATGAGCGGGAAAATTTGTTAATGTGGAACATTTAGAGAACGAATCTGAATCTGATGAAATTGTCTAAGTGATAATTTTGTGAGTGCGTGTGTTTGTGAGTGAGTTTGTGAGTGTGCGTATGAGTGGATTAGGCCTCCTGGAGACACCACTGATAAAAAAAAACGCGCTTAGTTCTCTACCTCAAAGGTGGTGTGGAAAAGGGAATGAAAAACAATTTTCTCCAAAATCGAAGAAAATCGAAGCAAGTGCTATATCGGATAATTTGCCTAAAAAATAGCGCAATCGAATACCGAAAGCGGTTATTTGAGAACTCTTGAGAATTAAAAGTTATTCATATAAAATCAAATTTCTCCATACAAAAATAAATTCAAATCGTTATAACTTTTAAAATATTAAGTATATACAAAAATCGCAGAAGAAAAATTTCTTGTATTTAGTGGTAGATCACCAAGCCGTCTTTATTTTTTTTTTAATTGCTTATCAATTTTCGTGAATCCCTAAGTCCATTAGAGCTTGATTTCAGCCCACCGTGCGCCGCCTTGGAAATAGAAAATAAAGGCGCCGTGACACGGCCTCGGGTGCGTTCAGTAGGGCAAGTTGACTTGCCTGAACTGAACTGCATTGGGACGATATTGATATCAAGTTTTGTGCGACTTTTTAGCATATGGAAACTAGAATAGGTATTAGGTAAAGTAAAAGGAAATTATTTATTTATCTTTGCTTTGGAATAGAATAAAAGGCTTGATATAACTTTCCACATCACAGCTGACAAATAGAAATTATAATTTTTAATACATTTTTATTTACTTTAGTTCTAACACTTAAAAGATGGTAAGTATACAAAATAAATGAAAATAATTAAATTGGATCCGGAAGTGTTTTAGTCTCTCAAAACCTAACAATATAAAATAAACACATTACCTAAACTAAACACATAACTAAAGCCAATATTTATGTAGATCATGTCAAATTAGTTTTGGAGTCAATTAGATAATGTGTCCGCATTCCGCAATTACGCTAAATACTAGATACGACTAGATCGATTCGCAATCAAAATGATTTATTAATGTATTTCGCACATTAGCGCATCTGCTGCGAAAGATACTACGTGATGTACGAGTATAATAAAAACATACGAGTATGTCAGGCTGTCAGTATAACACGCTAGGCTAGTTTTTTTTTCGGAACAACTACGTAAGTATTTTAGTATCACGATTATAATATTTTTTGAGTGTAATTTCAAATAAATCCCAAAAGACTTAAGATATAATACTTCGTAACAATTCTATATCCACTTTAAGGAAGTTAGATATTTATCCGAATTGTCATCGTATATTCAGTAGATAAGATATTTTTTCTTACACATTTCTTGAAGACTTGTAGATTTTTCTAGTGATTCCGAATCAGGTGATAGCAATCCATCATCAGTGATGGATTTTTTACGAGTCATGCACTTTATTTTATTTTATTTGCCCTCTGTTGACCACTATCTCGCATTTTGGTAAACAATGATGTGGTGAGCAAACTTCTTAATTTGAGTAGTAAACGGTTGTAAATTATGAAAGTATCGTTAACAGACGAATGATTTAAGTATTAGTTTTTTCGATGAATAGGTATTTGTGATTCGATTTCTGACTCGAGTGCGGTGGCACACTTGCATTCTACGTAATCACTTCTACAGTGTCGGGCCAGTTACTCGCCTGTCCGAAGTCTCCCGTTTAAACGCTCCCGCCCTGTCCATAGACGATACAAGTTAAACGCGTGGTCGTCGGCTCGAACGTGACCGCTTTACGTATTTATGCAGATGTACCGCCCCCACCTACCCGCATCGTCTCCCCTGCCAAGAATTCAACTAACGTCCCAATGTCCCAAATAAGGGACACACTTATTATTGGTGGAAATAAGACAAGGCTTAGCGAACATTATGATTTGGACAACGAAGAATAAAGACCAGGATTACCCGGATAAAGTTGTGATAAGTTCTGTTTTTGTGACGTGTCGTGTGTCTGGGACCTAAGGTAATGTGAAAGTATGTTCCAGGTATTATGTTTGGGGAAGATTTAGTGAATTAGTGTCATTTTGGGGATCTTATCTTATCTGATACCTAAATTAATATTTGTTTCTGATATTATCACGTGAGGAGCATTTATTCGAATTTAACTTAATACTTTCATACTGTTATAAAATAAGATTAAAATATATTATTATAATGAGAAGTTTAAAAATAAATAATTTATAGTAATTATTACAATAACGGATGACATCGTGACGAAACTGGCATACTTTTCATATCTATTAACACGCGGTGCCAACAGTGTTATCGTCATAGGATTTTACACTCTTAAAAGGACCTAATCCAAATCCTAACCTAATATTAAGACAGTGTAATTCTCATTTATTTTTCAACCAAATTACACAAAACCATCACGAAAAGAAAGCCAAAAATCAAATCGTGCGTAATAAGAAAAAGGTTATGAATAGACAATAGAGCAATTTATTTGTCCCTCTCGGGCTTTTTGTCTTCAGCACTCTACTGCCATAATATTCATAGAGAAAAATCATAGTTTATGGCGCACAATCTTTTCCTATGAAAGCTTCTTACGAGGGGAGAGCCACATTAATATTACTCACACATCTAGGATAAATTCTACGAAGTAGGTAGGTATTGAATAAATGTAGGTACTAAGTAGCTTCTAGTAAGAGTTTTTTTTTGCGAACGAATAGCATCTTTTTTAATAAAAATATTAAAGGTTGACAACCTTTAATATTTTTTTAAGACTGCCTCCTTGGTTTGTTGGTCTTTGTGGAAAACAGGTGGTGATGACATGTGCGTGTTTTTTTTTATTGATTAATGTATTTCTTCTTCTGAGAAAATTTTAACGGAGAACCCAAAATAGACTTATCTGGCAATCGAGCTCTGGACCTCACGCTCGCAACCATTATAGTGCGATCCAACTAAGAAGGTGTCTTCTTGACGTCACACCAGTCAAATCCCGTTAACGTTTCACCCTTTGGGTACGGAAGCTTATTAAAAAGTATAGTTGTACTACTTATTTACCACGGTTTAGCGGTTTTGTTCCATTTTAAGTTAAACATGGCGACTTGGCTTATGTAACTACGTAATGAAACTATGAATATGAAATGAGATCATTTAGAATATACACATTCCTAATTAAAGAAAGCAAACTAATTATGAAACTTCCATGGTCACTAAACAATTGTAAAGCAATTAAAGCTTTATTAATTAATTAATTAAGCTTTCATTGCTGAAGATTTTTTGATGTAGGGGGGAGGAATTTTAATAGCGAGCGCGGAACCATAATAAGAGCGATAACAGCCTTGTCATCTTATGAATTGGAGTTCGTGGGTTTGAACCCAGTCAGTCTGATTCTATCTCTGAAAATAGTGAACGAAATAACGATTTTATTCATAAATTATTTTCGTCTCTCTCACATAATCATTAACAGCAATAAATCAAAGAAGGAGGTCCTCTAAAATCAATCATCAGTTCCCCCTACCTCTTATCTTCCATCGACTTAAGCCCTAAAATGTCTTAACGGACCCAATTCACATTTGGACAAGACCCCCGTCACATGATTTTGAAAAGGGAAAAGCCAAAGAATTAGGCTCGAGTGATTTGGAAAAGCATTAAGAGTGAGTAAATCAGACGTTCAACGTTCATCGTTCACTGTTCACCTGTTGGCCGCCAGCCTAATATTGAACGAATGAATCAATCATTCAATGAACTAGAAACGATTTGTCAGGACCTTCTTTGAGTAATGATCTTTTGGTGTCTCTGATATGGTGATTGGCGTTAGTTAGGTGTGATATGGGTGAAAGAGAGGTATATTGATGGTCTTTTCCTTTTTATTTTGGACATTAATAGGAATTACATTATTATTATTATTCAAATTGTAAAGTACATTTATCGGTCAATGACCCATTCCTCTACATATAACAGATTTGGTTTTTTATCATCATCTTCGTCATCTGCTTATCCTTTTCAACTACGTTGAAGTCGGCTTTATGTGTAGATAGATACTGCATACTATTTGACATGATAAGGACATGATCGAACAAAACATCAATTACTTGCCCATATTTTTATTTTGAGAAAGCATATAATAAAACAATTACTTAATTCATCCCCTCAACATTATTAACTGTTTCACTTTAGTAAAGTACCTTCTTTTACGTTAAAAATGAATATTTTCACAAACAAACCACATGACTAAAACATACCCAATTCCAACATTTAGGCATAACTTACACAAAACACAAACGAAACATACATAAAGGTATTCTTTTGTCCTTTTGAAATGACACTTTTGTTTCGCAAGCAAACCTCGATTATCCGTAGATTTGCCACAAAAATGATAAGTAAATAACAATATTTTAGGCAAACAACTTATATATCCCGGAGCTAACATTGTGGGGAGCCCACGGGCCCTCTTTTGTGAGGAACCTACATCTTACAGTTCGTTACCTCAGTGAGACCATCTGTTATTTTTGCCCGCTACATATTTTAATGCTCCCAAAGGTTTTCCCTCAACGGTTTCCGAGCCATTGGACGAATTAAATGAAACATTTAAATGTAATCTCGAGCTGTGATCTGCAGTTTTTACTTTTACAGATTCTCGTGGACACGGTTGTGGGTTTTATTATAATTGGAGGTGATGTAGCGGTGTTTGGATAGCTTTCTAAATAGATGTCGGGAAAGTCTTCAGTTCGGTTTGAATGCACAATGCGTGATTTTTAACGGAGATAAATCATATGTTGATGTGTCTTGTTTTGCACTGTTTATTGGTTAGTTGGAATGAGTGCTATAAATGCGGGAGCAACATTGAGGGAATGAGGTGCTATAAAATTTTGTTAGCTGCTAAAATTGTCCAAACAAGTATTTTTTTACATTGTAAAAAAGTTACTGTCTCACTACAAAGATCAGTTGAACAGTTGACTAAAAACAGTGTAACAGCAAAACGACCCTTATATCAATGTCAAATGCTGTTTTGCAGTTGACACTTTTTTTAGACAAGTGTTCAACCGTTGTTTAAATTTTCGTATTAAAACAGTAAAAGCCCTGATGCGGCCTGTAGAAGGCCAAAGCCTGCCGGGGTTGCAGGACTCACAAATTACCGTGACCCCGGTACGTAAAGGGCTATTGAAGGACACCGTGGATTTTAGTCAGTCAAGTCTAACAGTCCCTCCCGCCCTGCCCTGGGTGGGAGGACTCATTTGATGATTTTACCACGATAAAAAAAAAGTCTGAGACGATGAAGCACCATAATGCATGGTTTTAAACTTTAACACCAAACATGTGTAGGTATGGGCCCTTCGATTTTATAGCAAATGATTTTGGATTTCAATGATGGTGCCATAGAGAATGTTCTACAGTCATCTGCGCACAACTTTAAATATGTCCTCTCATTTCTGATACACGCAATATAATGAAGAACAAGCTAATTTACTTGCTTGCTAATACAGGTTTCATTGAGGAAATTTACGTGATCTCAAAAACTTATAGGTGTCTTATGTGACTCGTATTTATTTAAGTTTGGAACCCTACATTCCTAGTACACAAACAAACATTCACATTTCAGCTCACCAATAAAATCTCCTATCAGTCAACAAATATTGAAACTCCCGCGCTGTTCAGTATTCCTTAAACAGTGAATAAGAAATTTCTACAATGGATGCTACAATACTGAATATTCCATTTAAATGGCCTTACATTTGTCTCAAAAGCTTTCTGACTCGGCATCATAAGAAATGCATAAGGTCGCAGAAAACACGGATATAAGAATTCAAAGATCGCAAAAGAAAATATGTATAAAAGACTAGCTGTTGCCAACGGCTTCGCCCGCTATAAATTACCCCACGGGAACACAAAATCGGGATAAAAACTGTCCTATATGTTAATGCAGGTCTTGGCATTGGTCGAGGCCATGCTGCGGGGCGAGACGGAGTGGGAAGCGGTCGCCTCCTTCTGCGAAGCAGTCATGCTCTCGAAGGAGGAGGCGGGCCGCGTGAGAGAGAGGACAGCGTCCTCCCTCCACCCCAGCCGCAGTGGTAGGCGCCCACGGCGATAAACGTTGGCAGACGTTCTCAGGCCACCGTAGGCGCGGGCATGCGGGCGGCGAGTAATGGGCGATTCGCTGTCCGACCATGGACCATGCCCTGGTCGACGGCACGTTGTGTTCCACGCGCGCCTCAAGGAGTGTCAGCATAGTGATGGGGCCTCCTGTAGAGGGCCAAAGCTTGCCGGGGTCGCGGGACTCACGAATTACCGTATCCCCGGAACGTAAAGGGCTATTGAAGGACACCGTGGATTTTAGTCAGCACGAGTCTGACAGTCCCTTCCGCTCTGCCCTGGGTGGGAGGACTCATTTGATGATTTGTGTAAAAAAATGTGTTAATGCAGGTTATAAACTATCTGTGCACCAAATTTCAACTAAATCTGCTAGTTAAACGTTTACGAAATGATGGTCAAGTGCATACCTATCGATATATTAAAAAATAACAATTCATAATTAACTGCCAGCCATTATTACGAATTGTCAAATTGTATCCATCCTACGAGTTGAACGGCCTTTTAAACTAATTTTGAGTTTGTATTGCAATGTTTGTTCTTTGAAATACCTATATTTCCGAGATATAAATTAGGTTCACAAAAGTGGCTTTAATTCTTATTTTCAAAGCTTTAGATCTCTATTTACTAAACACAAATGAAAGAAAGGTCTAATTTAATTAGGTTTCCTGAAACAATATTTGCCCTTTTTCCCTAAAGCTGAAATTTTGTAGAATAACTTTGTATTTTTAATCATATCGTTTTGAGCAGGCTCGCGATTATAACGAGATTCGCCGAAGACGACATTATTACTCCAATGAAGAAGGAAATAAATTTAAAAGAAAACAATATACACAACATAATATTATGTCCATTGTCCATAAACCAAACTGTTATTAACTTTTTATTTTACTAAACGGATTTCCGTTGTTTTTGGATAAAATAAAGTTCTACTCGTATTTTTTATAAACACAACTATGTGCAATAAAAATTATCCAAAAATAAAATGATTAAAAACAAAATAAGTCACTAAACTGGCAACAACGCCATCTGTGCAAATTCGTCCGAACTCGCGTTCATGATGGAATTGCGCGTCAGCCTAGATGCGAACCATCTGCTCGGAACGTTGAGTGGCAACGCCAGCGCTTCGGCAATTTGCGGAACTCTGAGTAAACTAAAGTTTCGCAAAAGTATTTAAAGTTTGTTTTACCGCTTCGGAGCGACTTTATTGCACGCGAACTTTTTGCTCAGCTTACCTGTAAACAAAGAGAAATGAATAATTAAAATGGGCTTTAAAATTTTATAGTTCACAGTTCGAGCAACGTTTCCGGTGCAACGAGGAAAAATGGTAGCATTTTGGCTCGAAAACGGCAAAAGCTCTGTAGGCACATAAGTAATTAATATTCTAGTCATCATACGTCCGTCCGGCCGCGTCATCCCTCGTTCCCTATCAAATATTTACGTTCAGCTTTTATTCTGAATGCAACGATGCGTCATAGCTCGAAGCGTATGTTACTTACCGATTTGCGGTGGCCCGCGAATTTGAATACTGACTTTTGAAGGGTCAATGACATCTACAGAAGAGAGTATATTATGATAATTATCACATACAAAATATATTACAATAGAAAAGTTTTCCTTTTTGCTTTTTAGTTAGTACAAGTCTGACTGTACGTCCTGTCCTGTCCTGGGCGGGAGGACTCATTTGATGATTTTACCACGTTAAAAAAAAGTATTTGTGTCAGACAGTCTGACAACCTGTATTACCAACCTTACTTACCCAGAGCTAATTGGGTTTTGAACGTCAGATAGACACTCACTTCTTGTAAGGTACGGTATGGGTGTAGGTACTATGGTAATTTGACAAACGGATGTGCGATTCATGCTTGCGCGACAATACTGCGACTCACTATAGTACGCTAGACTATAGCTACACTGACGTTCGACATCATACTTAAACATTCTCAGACGTCATACAAAAATGTGCGAAAAAAAAGTATTGAGTTGAATAAATAATAGAAGTCGACAACCTATGATTGAGGAAAAACCTAAGTATCTAACACCTTTACGAGATGTAGTCAAGTCAATATTAATTGATAATTTTTATTCTAGAAGCGACGTGTTAGGTTTGTGGATGGTAATATATGCAAAAGAGTGCGTGTTTTGCATTCAAAAGTTTGTAATAAGTTGTAACTTTTAATAGGTGTCTGGATTTTACAATTAAAATGTTCAAAATAAATTTCTATATTTAAATTAGTATCTATACATAAATAAAAAAGGACAGGGACACAGTTATTTCAAGAGATAGAGACAAAGGGCCCGGGAACACAAAATGGAAGGGACAGGGTGGATTCCAGTCAGTACAAGACTGACAATCTCTTCCGTTTCACCCAGAGCAGGAAAAAACATGTATTTCCCAACCTCTTCCCCTCTGGTCGCGGGACTCACGAATGACCGCGACCCCGGTACGTAAAGGGCTATTGAAGGATACCGTGGATTTTAGTCAGTACGAGTCTGACAGTCCCTCCCGCTCTGCCCTGGGTGGGAGGACTCATGTGATGATTTTACCATGTAAAAAAAAACCTCTTTCCCTCTAAAAAGTATTTTAAGCTAAATTTTCTTGTTGAAATAACAATTTGATGAAACAGATTGGTCTCATACTAGTATACGTGCATTTTCCCATACAGAGAATAAGTTCATTACCAATACATTTATGTATTAGCACAGTAATACATTTAAACAGACCTCACAGACAGACAGACGCACCTCGAGACACTAATACACATTACAGTATTCTCAACGGTACATCTGCGTCACTTGCAATTTACACCCAATTGCAATGTATCGCCTTTCACAGACTACATGACTATGTAAAGGATTTATATCTTTAAATAGTTTTGGTGAAGGCCAAGATAATAAATAAATAAATAAATATTCCACAACTATCACACAACGCCATCTAGTCCCAAGCTAAGCGGAGCTTGTGTTATGGGTACTAGACAACTGATAAACATACTTATATATTTCTAAAAACATACGTATTATAGATAAATTACACCCAGACACAGAACAAATGATCGTGCTCATCACACAAACATTTGTCCTGGGTGGGAATCGAACCCACGACCTCCGTCATAGCAATCAGGGTCACTAACCACTAGACCAACAGGAACAGGCCTGTCAAAGATATTTTTTTTTTATCGTGGTATAGTTATTAAAGGAGTCCTCTCACCCGGGCCTGACGGGACTCTCAGACTCGTACTGACTAAAATCCACGGTGTCCTTCAATAGGCTTTTACGTTCCAGGGTCCACGGATGAGACAGTCCAGCAACCGAAGGCAATTTATATCTATCGTCATTTTCAAAATTTACTTCAAAAATATAACAGACTTATCTATGGTAACAATGCAACGTTTATGTGATTGAAAGTAGGTAGAGGCAAATAAATAAGGATACTACATGCGAGTTGGAAAGCGCAGTTGTCTCGCCTATAGATATGGAGACATTGCAATGGAGTTCATAGAGTGGTGATTTGAACCCAGTTTGGTGCATCCCTTTGTGTACCTCAGTTATTTTATCACCACTGCTCTGGAAACAGTGAAGGAAAACATCGTGAGGGAACCGGTATGTCCTTCTCTTTTTTATAGTGTTAAAATCATGAAATGAGTCCTCCTATGCAGGGTAGAGCGGGAGGGACTGTCAGACTCGTACTAACTAAAATCCACGGTGTCCTTCAATAGCCCTTTACGTTCCGGGGTCATAGTAATTCGTACAGTCCCGACGTCAGTACAGACGTTCAGTCTAGATCTTTTACTTGACAAGAATGGTTGACTTTGATCTTATTTTTACGCTAATCTCTTTCTTCCGAACCGCCTTTAAACCGTAGTCTAGTCTCGTAACCGTAGTAGTAAGTTTTTTTTTATATGGTACAAATTAGTTCCTCGTCCGTACACTAGAGGCGTGTTTTCATTTTTATAGACAAATTACGTCGTGATACTTCAAGTAAGCTGTACGGCCAAAGACGTAGAATTCATGCTAGAGCCTGAGGACCTAAACATACACAGTTACAGTCTCCTATGACACATCGTAAGAACATGAAGCAACTACTTGAGACAGTGGGACAAGTCTATAAAGTTTTATAGCGAATGGGCATGAATAGCGAAGCCTTCGACATAACATTACCGTTTGTGGCTTTAGAATAGACCCCTGTCACTTCCTGGTGACGGCGAAAGCTGTGTACTAAAATCATAGAATGTAATAGGATTAGCAAGATACCGTAAAATAATAAATTTACAAAAAAAAAGGTTTCTATTTCTACGACATAATTTTTTACAAAAATAGCCAAAGAAAACTTGGAAAATTAAGGTATCTTTGGCAAAAAACAGTTTCCTATTGTTTCAGCTTACTCATTTAATTCATCATTTGTATTATCATGGAATACATCTGGCTCGCGAGAATGTCTAAGCGGAGATCCGAAAGAACAGGGTGGATTTTAGTCAGTCAGTTTAGATAGTCTGACAGCCCCTGCCGCGCGGGACGACCTATTGACGATTCAACACCAACACCAAAAAAATAACGTAGGTACACCTAAACCTGACGGCGGGTTGTGTTCCACGCGCGCCTCAAAGAGTGTCAGCATAATGACGAGGCCCCCCTCTAGAGGGCCAAAGCCTGCCGGGGTCGCGGGACTCACAAATAACCGTGATTTTAGTCAGTACGAGTCTGACAGTCCCTCCCGCTCTGCCCTTGGTGGGATGACTCATTTGATGATTTTAACACGTAAAAAAAAGGTACACCTAAACCTACGCTATTGCATTATTTCCAAAATGAAGTGAATTTCGAAAGCTCTGACATAAGAATCTCTTTCTGACACAAAAACCACCTGAAGAGGGAGTAAATATAATTTGATATTATTCATCCACACGGTAGATAATTTGCACCGAATGCATCGTCTTTTATCGACTACAGAATTACAATGCAGACTGGAGCGAATGTAAATCAAGGAGCTTTAAATCCTTAGTGTTCAATGTAATGCGAAAGCTCTCTCAGTACCGAGTCTGGCGCATTTTGGACTGGCAAATCAATGTTTATTAGAGTTGGACGTTTTTATTTACTTCTGAACATTTTATGGACGTTCCGAAGCTGAATTACGGGTTGTAGATCGTGGGTTAGATACCTTGTGCATTTCGTTTCATCAATACTTCTCCGGAAAAATGGTAAAGGAATAAATTGTGACTTCGTTCCCTTTGGCTCCGAATTGGACCTAGTTGCCAGTAGTTTCTTTGCTTTTCTGGGAAACCTGTGTCCCAACAATGGAAACAATATTGACTGATTTTGCTACACTGCTCAGCTCAACATCATCATCAGCCTGTATTCGTCCACTGCAGAACGTAGGCCTCTCCTAATGTACGCCACTGAGCCCGGTCTTTCCTCATCCAGTCTCTACCGGCTGGATTTCGCAAGTTGCTGCTCCACCTGGCCGGCGCGGCGGGCGCCTTACACTACACCATTCAAGGACGCGGCTAGCTCCCCAACGGTTATCTTTCCTGCGAGAGATCTGGCCCACCCACTGCCACTCTAGCATACCAATTATTGTATATGTTATTAATAAATTTAAAGACAGACAGAAACTTGACTTCAGGATTGAATGCTCAGAAAACATAAGGAAGTTCTCACTACTTTAAAATTAGCCTAGCAAGAAGAAACTATGCTAAGTCTAAAACAACAAACTGATCAACATTCACAACGGTACACATCATTCCCAGCCACATGTATACTAAACATTTTAGTCGGAATGCAGCCGTCTTTTATCGCCTCGCCATTACGATGCAGACTACACACGAACAAATATCCATTTGCTAACTAATAAAGGCTTTAACCACACTGACATGGAATGCGTCAGTGAAGATTCGAAGACCAGACGCGCCTAGACACAACTATGCAGTTCAAGTGCCAGTAAATCACAACGGTACACTGACGTCACTCATACACGCATCCGTACCTTTTGTAAACAGTTTACGGAGAACGCATTGGTCGGTTGCAGCCGGCACTGTGCCTCATTCACACGGACGAGTCGACTTGAACGAGAGAAGAATATAAAATTGATATTATTAGAAGTGTTATGAATATTAAGTGGGTGGGTATTCCAGTGTCGTGGTTCCTGTAGGTGTGAATGGAAGGTATTGTTGGGAAGGATGGGAATAATAATGAGGCATGGAAAGGTGGTAATTATCGAAGAATTTATGTTCGTTGATGGTACATGTGTAGCTTGTGTAGTCTTGACTGAATAATCACTAAACTTGATACTTAGAGCATAAATATAGGTGTAAAAAGCGTAATAGTATCCCTTGCCTATCCCTGTTATACAGCATGTTACAACTTGGTAGGGCTGCCTTTACAAAGGGTGTAGTCGTGCGTTTGTTAATGAGCTCATTAGTAACCGTACGCCCAGTTTCTTCAAACAAAGCAGACCTTCATTCACGGCGTGAAGTTTCTAGTTTTACGCAAAACGACTGTTTTATGACCTCGTGATTAGAAGGTATAAAGGCAAACTGTGGTTAATGTGACAAATGTCACGAATTTTGTCACATTTCCCTGGGATAATATGACAAACCTATATCTCATAGCATGTTTACTACTGCTTTAGCTAATCTATCTTTCTTTGTGATTACCGATTCCAAATTTTATTACTTAATTAAATAGAAACAATCCGATAGTATCTTCACTCGTCAAGAAACGAATAAAAATTACTCTTTGTGCAAATAGTACGTCTAACATGTGTTTTAGATAATAACCGATGACTATCGGGCGAATCGGATACAGAATCTGTAATAATCTCAATGTTTATTTACAGTTATTCGTATTAGTGATATGCTAAAACATGTCTTTTGGCGCGACACTATCGCCGCCATTTTGCTTTTTCCTAAACCTTCACCACAGACAACCGACAATGTCAGTCAAACACCAAAATATCCTTGTTGCTTTGAAGTGCACGCCATTATTTTTCTTTCGTGAGTTCCAAATTAAATTAATTGTAATGTCTCCATCTTTATCTAAGAAAAAAAACCATTTCATAAACGTTAAATTATATTTCAACGACCAAAAGATTCTTATGTTTCTAGCATTGTCAGCAGTAGTTTTATCACACCACGAAATTAGATACAAAACCACAATCGCGACTCAATTTCTGTTTATAAAATCCCTCTAATAATAATATTATCAACCGCTAGAATAGTTTGCTGTAGACACCGTAATGCACATCACATGTCGAAACCATTAGCGAGTGTGTAGCTCTGTCTGAATAGGCCTTTAGACGGGACTTCAACTGTCACAGATTATTAAGATACTGGAATAGTCTTGTGAGAGTACAAACATTTCTTCTTTTGATTAATCTTAACTACAATTTTCTAAAATCGCTTTTAAGTAATACTAACTGGATTCAATTATTCGGTGGTGTTTTTTATAAAGATTTCAGTATGTGGCATGAATCTTGACTGTGATCGAAATTGTGCGCGCACGTTCTAGAGATGTTCGTGCACATCTGGATACTTTAATGCGCAACACTTGAACAGTGGACTCGCGTTTACGCGTACACACTTGCTGTTCGCGTTCTCCGGAGTGAAAACATTTGTTTGTGCGCGAACATTTTGTGCTTCACTGTGCTGTTACAAAATAAGCGCATGCGCAAAGCTTTGCAGGTGGACACAGAGTCTAAACGCGATACCAGCTTAGTACGTGCACTGCTGAAGTTCTGCACATGTGCTGCACACTATTTAGGTGGAATCGTACCATTAAAAATTTCAGGTGTTTTGGCACTTTGAATACTTCAATATAACTCGGCGCTGCCTGTCGCGTGTATCGGACGATCTCTGGCATTCGCGAGGGTCAGCTCCCGGTGGTATGAAATTGGGTTTTGTCTGGAGAACCGCGCAGGGTTTAGGTGTGGTCTAGGTAAGAAGTCATTTAAGAAGCCACATTTCGCATTCGCATCCTAGTAAAAAAAACCTTAATTCAGTTTCAGGTTATGCAAAAATTTTTTTTTCTGCATCTAAGTGTTGGGTGATGGCGAAAAAAGAACCAGTACGATGTAAATGAAATACGAGTATAATATGAAATATGATACATTGGATTTCAAAAATATCTGTTTTCACATTTCGACCGACGCCGCGACGAAAAGATTTGTATGGAAGAAATGTTTTTAAGACGAAAGGCACAGACCTGAAAAAAAAATTATAACGTAAGAAATATTATTTTCGAATGTTCCAGAAAATATTACAAGCCATGAGGCTTGTTTAATTAATTATTAAGGTTACAGCTGTTCATAAGACTAATGGACAATTGTTATTTTTAATTTACAACCAAAATAATTCTGGTGTTGCTATGAAAAAAAAAGAAGTTCGGATCCTGACGCGTTTATTTTTAATCTCAAGCTGTCGCTTAGGTAAACAACTAGTATAAACGGAAAGATTTGAATGAAGTATTACATACTTAAATATGAGCTTGAGTTCTGAAAATATGAGAGTACTCATCTTCTTCTTCTTGTCATTTACACAAAATTGCATTATGTAGCAACTCGAATTTTCCTAAGCAAAAGTTGTACGTGTCAAATATATCTTAATGTTAACAAATTGGACTAATGTGTTACTATGTAATTAGCTGTTAGCTAATTTCCTGAACGATACACGAACTCATAATATCATAATTAGGTTGGCTGGTAACAAATGTACCTACCAAAGGCACACGTGTTATCAATCAACTCTCAAACACAAAGGAATCTGATTTTCAAAGAAAATATTATAAATACATTATCATTGAAAAAGCCCCGTCCAAAGAACATACATCTGTGTTGCCACCCAGCCCGCGGCATCGGACGTGAAGCGTCGTACCCAAATGGGGGACATTATAATAGGACGATACGCGATTTCAGAGCTCAAGGTCTCAAACAATTGTGCCGTTTTCAACGCTCCACATCTTGAATAGCCAAATGGCCTGGAGATGAAAGATTTTGTTTTTAATTTTATATGAGTTGAATAAGCAATAGATACACCGAGTGTTCGGTTCTGTATTCAAACCAAACACGTGTCCATTTTTAATTGAGGAAGAAGAAACGAAGAAGGTCGAATTCTGATTCAATGAAATGAATCACTAAAGAAACTAACCCCAGTCAAGACCTGACACAAAAAATCCGGGTCCGTGAACAAGTAAAATGAAAATGTCTGAACAAAGTCGCCACTCACAAAATCCTTAACATCCCGTATGAATTATTCAAGTAAAATATAATCTCAATTCACGAGTCCCAGTCCCAGTCGAGTCCCTATTCTGACAACACAAAACGGGCACATAAATAATGCAACTAGCGAGTGACGTCACACGCAGTGCTGTTTGTAAACGAGATCGCATTTGAATTGTTATGGTATGCTCAGTTTAGTTTGGCTATTACGAGTGCCGTGCGGATCGAGGAATCAAAGGCTGCATGGATACGTCATCGCCGTACATTAGCGCTAAGCTTCAAAGGGTTATTCGAAATTTGCATTTGACAGTAGAACGTCAAAAGTGACAGTTGCGGCATTGACAAGCACTTAATTATGGGGGTCGTTTGTTTGATGCACGATATTGTACAAATGAACTAATCGTGATTTTCAGAATTACGTTTCTGTGTGAATGGTTTTCCTCTATGTATTCAGATCAGCAAAATATGCACTAATCGCAGTTCTTCATCATCAATATGTGTTTATCTTCGTCTAATGCTGGATATATATAGTTCTCTTCCAATATACGGCACTAAGCCCTGTCGTGTGCTTTCCTCATCTAGTCTCTGCCGGCTGCCATTCGGTTGGCACTCTTCCTGGCCGGGCAGCGGACGCGGGCGCCCGTTTTCCTAGTCGCGACCATGCGAGGACACGTCTACCCCAATGGTTATCTAAATGTGTCCTACGAGAGATGTGACCAGCCCACTGCCTTTTTAACTTACGAAATTCGAGCTGTAAGCAACATGATAGGTTACAACACACAGTTAACTGATTAAGAAACACCATTAATTACAGTAAAATTACATTTTCCTCATTCCATTAGTAACTTAAAGACTTGTTTCTATAAAATTATAGTTGTGATGAAGCAAACCGTTGGGTTTCTTTGTCTGTATCACGAACTGTAAACGTTTATGGGCTCGCAATCATTTATAACGACTTATCAATAAATGTTTCAAATGAATTCAATGTAATAAATATGTTTACAGCAATACAAATCACTTTACGGCAGATGATGCAACATATTTATGTTCGGTCGAAGAAAATCTACCCATATTGAACAATTAATTCGGAGAGGTCTTTAACTCAAGAGTGAATAGGTTACTTCTAGGTAAGCGTGCTTCACCATCAACCACATGTTCGTTGACCATCATGAGAGATAGTGGTCAAACGCGAGCTGTTCGATAAATAAAAAGGTGGACACTATTGTTGGCAGCTGTACAATGGATCCTTTAAATTTCATAGATTAAAGCACTTTTTTTTATGCTCGTTTTGGTCATATCGCGGCTTCAAGTCTTCTTTAGCCACATTCCTTTTCTTCTATACTCCGAGACAATGACAGATTAGGGAGAAAAGTTTAACTGGACTGAAGCCCGTACTTCTATTGAGGTAGGAGTTAGGGCTAGATTTAATTCTAAAGGTCTAATAAACGAATAACATTGGCTGACAGTTGCTTTTTATGTTCCCGAAAGTTTTGTTCCACAATTGGACCAACTTGTTACATTTAAGAGTAATATGAAATATAATAATAAATCGTATATATACAAGGAATAGCTTATGAATACCTATGAGAGTCTAGGCATATTTTCTAAAATATAATAATTTAACGTGTAATGTGATGCTGGTCTATTTTTAACCGACTTCCAAAAAGGAGGAGGTTCTCTATTCGACTGTATGTATTTTTTTTTTTTATGTATGTTCACCGATTATTCGAAGACGCCTGAACCGATTTGAAAAATTCTTTTTTTGTTTGAAAGGGTATACTTCCAAGTTGGTCCCATAGAAATATTGTCATGATCTGATCACGAACTTCGGAGATATGGAACGGAACTCTTCAATAATAGACAGCAAATCTGTCGTGATTGCTGCAATCGCTTGGATGTTTATTGTTTACACAACATCATAACATAACATCACGCCTGTATGCTCTGAGGGGGTACGCAGATGTGTACAGTATACCCATATTTCGACAGTTTGGTTTCATTTTATTGGGGATAAGCCTATTACCATGAAAAATATTGTTAATAATAACAAAGTAAAATAAATGCATAGCAAATATTTGTATAGGATATTACAACTAATAAAAATAATTGAAAAATAAAAAAAAACTTTTTTGCAATAAAAAAACTTTTTAACAAAAAAAAAACCGACTACCAAAAATACAAACGCCCCACTTAAAACCACTAAAAAGAGAAAAATAAACTACTATTTATCTATTTCAGAAAACAAAAATGCACGTATTTTTCAAACGAATTAAATAAAAAACTTATTACCTACCAATTCTAAATCAACTTACAATATTATTTTATTTAACACACAAGATATTATGTATTTACAAACAACCTATAATGATTTATTTACAAAATTACAATGTGACCATTCTTGTCTAAACCTAATTAGCTATAAATTTAATTATAATATTTTTATAATGTTGTGTGCTAGGCACCTACTGATCTGTTTGAAGTCGGTGCCAAGCCAAATAGGTATTCCATAGGATACGCACGTCTAGCCCCGTCACGCCATCGCGCTACATCTAAATCACACCAAATCACCCTGCGCTTGCGACCGAACGCGCGATCGTGGGTCGGCAAGTCTTGAGCGATTCAACCCAAACGGGCAGACACGTGCAGGCAGGCGTCTTTGACGGTCGTCTTGAATGCATTTAAGTTTTGATGCGTTATAGTGCTGTTGATACATTTTGTATTTTTGATAGTCGCTTACGTGTTTGTAGGTTGCTATTTGTTTATTAATAAAAATATTAGATGTTATTAATTATAACCCTGTGTGTATTATATTACTA
Organism: Agrotis puta; assembly: GCA_943136025.2. Taxonomy (NCBI): domain Eukaryota; kingdom Metazoa; phylum Arthropoda; class Insecta; order Lepidoptera; family Noctuidae; genus Agrotis; species Agrotis puta. Next base: position 8,346,257 of record OW964168.2, read on the forward strand.
AGTATTATTGTTCTCTTTTTTTTGGCTTGGCACCGACTTCAAACAGATCAGTAGGTGCCTAGCACACAACATTATAAAAATATTATAATTAAATTTACAGCTAATTAGGTTTAGACAAGAATGGTCACATTGTAATTTTGTAAATAAATCATTATAGGTTGTTTGTAAATACATAATATCTTGTTTGTTAAATAAAATAATATTGTAAGTTGATTTAGAATTGGTAGGTAATAAGTTTTTTATTTAATTCGTTTGAAAAATACGTGCATTTTTGTTTTCTGAAATAGATAAATAGTAGTTTATTTTTCTCTTTTTAGTGGTTTTAAGTGGGGCGTTTGTATTTTTGGTAGTCGGTTTTTTTTTTGTTAAAAAGTTTTTTTATTTTTCCATTTTTTGTGTAAATTATCGTAGGTACGTATGTATTCGGGCACGCCGCAATCGCGGCGGTAAGACCCCTATTTGAGGAGTGGCTAGATAGGCGTCACGGCGTCCTGACCTACCGCATGACGCAGGTCCTCACCGGACACGGAGTTCACGTTGTGTTCCACGCGCGCCTCAAGGAGTGTCAGCATAGTGACGGGGCCTGTAAAGGGCCATAGCCTGCCGGGGTCGCGGGACTTGCCCATTACCGACTTTAAAAACACAAAAAAGTGAAAAATAACTTCAGAAGTAAGTCTAGTCAATTGTTGACCGATTTTCAAAATTATTCTTTCATTGGAAAGAGTATACTACCGAGGTTAGAAAGAGTATACATGGTGACAATTTTCACCATGTCACCCATTGTCACCATGTCAGGATCTGATGATGGAATCTGGAAGGTAAAATTCCTTAACGGTTAAAAGTCGAAATCAAAGTCAGAATAATAACTCAAGTTATATGACGTAGTTCAACTTACTACGTACGTACCTACGATATTTACACTAATAAAAATAGAAAAAAAACAACCTACTGATCAGATGGGGTATCAAGACAGAGGGTTTTATAAATTACTAAATGTTAAATTACAAAGTTAACTTACTACATACGTACCTTTTTTTTATCGTGGTAAAATCATGAAATGAGTCCTCCCACCCAGGGCAGGGCGGGAGGGACTGTCAGACTTGTACTGACTAAAATCCACGGTGTCCTTCAATAGCCCTTTACGTACCGGGGTCACAGTAATCCGTTAGTCCCGCGACCCCGGCAGGCTTTGGCCCTCTACAGGCCCCGTCACTATGCTGACACTCTTTGAGGCGCGTGTGGAACACAACGCGCCGTCGACCCGGGCATGGTCCATGGTCGGACAGCGAGTCGCCCATTACTCGCCGCCCGCATGCCCGCGCCTACGGTGGCCGGAGATCGTACTGCGACGTCCGTCGCCGTGGGCGTCTACCACTGCGGCTGGGGTGGAGGGAAGACGCTGTCCTCTCTCTCACGCGGCCCGCCTCCTCCTTCGCGAGCATGACTGCTTCGCAGAAGGAGGCGACCGCTTCCCACTCCGTCTCGCCCCGCAGCATGGCCTCGACCAATGCCAGGCGCGAGAGGTCTCCGCCTATCGCCGTCGTGAGGACACGGCGGTGCTCTGCCCAAGCGGGGCAGTCCTGCACCGTATGCTCCACCGTGTCCTCCGGACGATCCTCGCAGTGGTGACACCCAGGCGTTTCTTCCCTCCTTATCAGACACAGGAACCTCCCGAAACTTCCGTGTCCGGTGAGTTCAGAACGCCGTGACGCCTATCCAGCCACTCCTCAAAGAGGGGTCTTACCGCCGCGATTGCGGCGTGCCCGTACTTCTGAAGCTAAAGTTGTTTTTCACTTTTCTGTGTTTTTGAAGTCGGTTTTATTTTTTGCAAAAAAAGTTTTTTTTTTTATATTCTATTGTGTTGTAAGAAGAATAGACCAGGACAACACATCTTATTCAACTAGAACATCAAGAGCAGACCTCACTCAGCTGTAGCCCTTGAATATACATAATTGGTCGATTATTCATAAATTAAATAAGCCACCTCCTACACAGTATCTAAAAGTAATACAGATGGCTTATTTAACTGCAAGATACTAAACTACGGTTATTCTAAAGACGATAAACTTGAGCATTCATTTGTAATGAGCATTCTTGTGAATGTTACAGAATAAAAAACGAAAGCGTTTTAGCGAGCATTCCAATGAGCGTTCTGGCGAACTTTTTGCCGAGCCGACTGTCAAGTTTGACATCTTCAAGAAGAAAAATTTAATCAAAATCTAAAACGTTCGTTAGAAAGATCGTAGCGATATTTGGCTCTATGCTTGGCACTCTTCGTTGTTCAGTTAGACAAAATAAAAAAAAAAAACGAGGAATGCTCGATTTTCTGTTACAAGCGAATGCTCACGTCTATCAGCACCTTTAGGAGGTTAGACCACTTTACGTGCAACCGGACACCGGCCGTATCATATTGTAACAAATATGACAGCTTTGAAAGATAAAGATACGAATATATTGAAAAGAGGCATATATTCTATGAGGAAAGTGGGACTAGAAAGCGATAATAACATCGAATTTATTGATGCTAGATCTTCTTGAAATGAGTTAGATATGATTATAAGGTACGAAAGAAAGAGCATAGAGTTCACGTGATTAAAAATGAGATGACAAGACTAGTGCTCGTCGAGTGGCCGTAATTTTGCAATTTTTCATTAAAAATTTAAGTAGGAACATTTCATAGTTCTATTGATACAATTTATCGCTTGACGTATTGTACCAAACCAAGTAATCTTCGGTACCCTATAAAATCAAATGATTTTTCTTCAAATAGTATCTCTTATACACCTTGTATTATTAACAAAATTAACAAACTACTAAACAAATCATAACTACATTGCAATGCAAGACATTACGTGGCTAATATTGTCGTATATTAAACCAAAACCAGGAGTTGGCATCAGAAACCAATTACAATTGTCATTGACGTCTTAACTTTGAACAATTTACACTGGATGCTATAATTAACTATGGTAGGACAGTTGGCGATTGCGAACGGGATGATCATACATAAAATGCCTTTATAAAATACTACACAATGCCTGTGACGTTGAACACACGAAGTTCGGTAATTACCACATGAAAAAGACATACCAGGATAAAAACTATCCTGTGTGTTTGTGTATGTGATTTTATATCTTTGTAAACGCACCCACGACACTGGAGAAATTCCTAGTGTGGGGCAACATGGTTACAGCGTGTGTTGCAGCTATTTGTGTAGGTACCAAACATGTAAATTCTGTAGTTTTTGTGTAAAAGAATAACAAACATCCATCGATCCATCCTCACAAACTTTCGCATTTATTTAAATTCAAACGGTTGAACAGATATCGATAACACTTTGGCCCATAAAGAGTCCATTGCCATGAAGTAAAAAAAAAAATAGTTTTATGCCAGTAGTTGTAAAAATCTTATAATTTCCGACATTACGCTGGTGGAGCTGCATCAACGTATACTACGTCGGTCAAAAATACTAACATAAACATGGAAGACTCGGGCCGAGGCGTGGCAGATAGAAGACTTGTTTCATATTTATCAAAATAGCTGAGAAGTAGGCGTGTGACCTGACAATCCTGGCAAACTAATATTAGTTTCTCGTTTCATTCAGTTGATTGTAAATTTTACCAGTTTACGGTTTTGGCACAGACGGCGACAAACTTATATTTGCCGGCTCGAGAATTAGTCGCCATTGTGTTTCACTTCACTACTCTCTACAATAGAACAAATCTAACGGTTGCTACTTTGTAGTTTTGTATGTTGTTTTAGTGTTAGTTTATACTGCATTTGGGTGGTTACGATTCATGAAATCTTGATCGAATAGTGTGTAAAGGGTTGGGCTTTATAGCAGACAACGGGTTAAGTGCTCATCAAAATATTTGGCACACTGCACACCGCTTCCTTGTTGATGGAAAATAACAGAACATTTGATAATATTGCCAATTCTGATTCTTTTTGATACAGGAAAACGTTGTCTCATAAATATTTTATTAGACGTACTCGAAAAATAAATGTTTATATGTTAATGGAGGAAGAAAAACGTTTCATTGCGTGATTTAAAAACAAATAACAACATAAAATAAATCCACAAAATAACCCTGTGACATCAACATCATAAATCAAAGTACAACACATCCAATAGTTGTATCTACACAAAAAATATATTGTCGAGTTCGTAAGTTACGTGAATTCAGTTTTTACGATGTGATGTTGCGAAAGGACATATTAAATGAAGATTCAATATGTTAGGAGGGCTGGGGCTGCCTCCGACACCATTAGGAAGTGGTGGCACGGAAAACCCTCGGAATGTGATGCCTCGTTTAGACGTGTACTTGACTTGGTCGTCTACTGGCGCAGGCAAGTTGCAAAGAGTGGAATTGTATACGACTCTATTTTGCGTTGTTGCAGAGATACTGTAATACCGGTCTTCATTTGAAACACTTTATTAATTTATTTAACGTTTTAGTGAGATGTTTTCTGGCAAGTTGATAAATCTGAGCCGTTTAGTTGATTGGAAAGAATTCTAATAGCTAACCTGATTCGTTTGAAAGATTGAGTATCTTCCGTTCATTATTTTATTTACGTCTAAACGTATTTAAAGTAAATACTTAATACTAGTTCACATCATAGTGCTGAGAGAAAAAATGAATGATGATGTATTTAAGCTACATAAACTATTTCGCAAGAATTCTCAGAACTATCTGTTTATTTCAGAAACATTAAATAGCCCATTAAGAATAACATAGAAAATCATTTAACACAAAACACTAAAACGGAGCACACAATCGATTCATTCCAGTAAATCAATTCCAGTATTTAGACCGAGTAATATTTCAAGTGTACTGGTATGCGTAAACAAAGCATTGGCACAGATTCCAATGAAATGAAAGGATATGCGAGGTGGAAAAGCTCTCGACCCCGGTCGCTCCAGGTGGAAATATCTTAGCTTTGAAATCTTTTAGTCCGGCTAAAGGCCGGAGTAAGCTTCAAGTGGCAATCTGGCGTAGAAAAAGACGTTTGGCCTGTATACTTGTAGAGTTAAAAAAAATATTTATACTTAGGTAGATGTTTTATGTACAAGATATCTTTGCTTATAGCAAAACTAGCCTATAGGTAACCGTCGGTCGTCGGTTGGAACGTAAAGGGCTACTGCCGGGGTCGCGGGACTCACGAGTTACCGTGACCCCGGAACGTAAAGGGCTATTGAAGGACATCGTGGATTTTAGTCAGTACGAGTCTGACAGTCCCTCCTGCTCTGCCCTGGGTGGGGAGACTCATTTGATGATTTTACCACGATAAAAAAATAGGTAATCGTCTCTATCTCTGTACCAAAATTGGTTTAGCCATTTTGATATGCATAAAAACATACACACCTTCACATTTATGTAATATTATTATTAACAGTGATGGGGGCCAGTAGACGGCCAAGTTACTGAACGCGAATTAAACATCTAGACAGGCAAATTGTTGTTTATTTTCATCATCACTGCTCTCAAAACTGGGAAGGAAAATATCGTAAGGAAACCGGTAAGTTCAAAAACATGTGACACCTACGAATATGTGAAAAAAAAGTTCCTTTTGCGAGGATGCATGTGTCCCAGCTGTGAAATTTGTAATCTGTTTATCCACACAAATATTACAAAGAGAAAAGATGTGCATTTTTGTGTTTGTGTGTATGTGTATATGTTTTTAATGAATAAACTCAAAAACTACTGTGCCTATTTAAAAAAAACCTTTAGTAAGCTATATTCACCCTCCTGAGTAACATAAACAATCCGTGCGAAGCCGGGACGGGCCGCTAGTAAATTATAATTATATTTTCTTTAATTATGATTATGTTTATGCTAACAAAATAAGATTTAGAACGTCTACAAACTGTTGCCGTGCGAAAATATATTAACTAGAATTTAATAGTCATCGTAAGTTTCGTACGCTTTATTAACAAAGTTTAACGATAATTTCTTCTGACATAAAATACATGGAATTGTTACTCAAACGTTAACGTTTGCGAAATACGATGTGCTTTCAAAGAAATGGGTTAAAACGTAAACCGTGGCAATTTTATTTGTTGACTTGGAGACATTCAATTGTTCTCCAGCCATCAAATCGGTTAAAAACCGTGTAACGGGAGTTTGAGCTAACTTTCTATGATCTTGTTTGTTATTGTGACATGCAGAAAATTTCTCTTAATGATGCCTTTTATATCGTTTGACATCTTTCGTCGCAATAAAATACTAAATGTTTTGCAATTGATTTTTCATAGAGATGTTTTTTTGAAGTGAAAACTTCTTTAGCGGCGTTGTGCAGTTTTTTTGGAATGGGTAAAAAATGTTAAACTCGCGTCAGGACACGTGACCTGATCGAAAATTCGTAAGACGGCGCAGGGCGCTTGCGCGAATGTTCGTGTGTGTTTATTACTATTCAAGTTTTCACTTCTGCCGGCACTCCCAGAGTGCAACCCGTCGTTTTTTTTTGCATTTTGGATATTGTTTATGTATTAAATTAATGACATCATGATATTGATTGCTTGGCGCAGTGGCTGAGTAATCGACCGCTGCAAATTTTTATATGACCTTCAAATAGTTGTTCTGGGTCTGGGTGTTTGTGTATGTGTGTTTCTATGTTTGTAAACGCACCCACGACACAGGAGAAATTCTAGGTGTGCGGGGCAATTTTCTTTTTTCATTATGAAAAAAAAAATTTTATACTTATTTTTTTTTAATAATAGGTCCATTCAAAATTCCTTAATTTTAGCGCGTTTTACCCTTGGGCGTAAAACTATGGAATGCCCCCAGCTACGATGCTTTCATAATCTTATCCTTATAGTTAAAACTCACAAATGTATAATCCGCGATACCGATAACAGGGCAGCTTACCTGCAAAAAAAATGATGTACATTAGATTATATATTATTAAGATTCATATTCTATAGAACTCTAAATTGCAACTTGACAGAAGTTCCAGCAAGCCACTCTCTGAATTTTTAAATTTCGAATGTGCCGATCATATCACTTTAAGCCTTTGTCAAACAGACAGGCGTGGCGAAGGCGAAGCGAGGCGTTTTTATTTGTAATGTATGGAATTGTTTGAATCCAGTCACAGAAAAGCGAAAGCGATCCGATAGCGTGACTGAACCGACGCGAAGACATGGCGAAGGCGTATTTGCTCTGTTTGACGTCTTTCATAAAAAGCCATCTAATACAACTGCCACGCCTCGGTTCGCTGCACCCAGTTTGACGTCTCGTATCGGTTTGTTATCGCCTGTCTATTTAACAAAGGCTTGATGGCATGATGAATACGTATTTATAAACACGGAAAAAAATCAGAGACCTGAAACTAGATAGTGTGTTGATAAATTATGAAAAATAAGCAAAGCTAAGATACAAAATAAAGGGCGATCCTTGTTATTTACTTATAAATGAATCATTCCCTGCCCACAGTCTCATGTGGGCGTTGGGAAGGAACTTAATCTTTCTCGTAGGCCGGTGATGAATTAAAAACAATTTCTATTATAAGCTCCAGGAACAAAATTTTTAAAGGTCGTACCTCGTAGGTGGTGGTCCTAATCAAACGCTTATAAATACGAATCACTTCTTTTTTATCGTGGTAAAATCATCAAATGAGTCCTCTCACCCAGGGCAGAGCGGGAGGGACTGTAAGACTTGTACTGACTAAAATCCACGGTGACCTTCAATGGCCATTTTCGTTCCAGGGTCCGTAAGTTTCACGACCAAATACGAATCAATTTATAAAGAAAAAACAAACAAGAAGATTTTTTTAAATATAGAGCTATTTCTGGCGGCTTCATAAGTTTGGTTTAGTTCAACTGTCCAAATAACATCTAAATTCATTCAGTAGTTTTTGCATGAAAAATAATGAAGGGTAACAAACATGCACCACAAACTGACATTCACAATAGTAGTAAGTTATTATGAAAGAAAAAGCTACTTTGGTAACAGATCTCTAAACATGACAGATATCACAAAAACGAGACGAAAGAAACACTACAACTATAATTCAAACATCCGTACCACAATTCCAACTAAAAATATCAACGGACACAGAGATGAATGACCCAACCCAGCCCATCCATCCATCCATCCATCAAAATTGGCATCCCATATGCCGTACATTTGTTCAAAATTACAACGTCAAGCATTTATATTGAGGAAGCCATAAAATCTGTATAATCGTAAAAGCTAACTTGGGTAGCGGCCAATAGTCAATGAAAAATAACTTCGACATTCACCGTTCAATGAAGTCAGGACTTCAGAACTTTAGATTTCAGGAATTTCAGCGTTTATTGCATTTCTGAGTCTCGTATGGACCGTTATTACATCATGTACGATATGTTCATAATATGTGTATGTGTGTAAGTTAAAGGCAGGTTTACACGGGCCGAGTATTGTGACAGTAATTGAGAAAATTGTGGCTAAAAACTCATCGGTCTTTTTTTTTTTTTTTATCGTGGTAAAATCATCAAATGAGTCCTCCCACCCAGGGCAGGGCGGGAGGGACTGTCAGACTTGTACTGACTAAAATCCACGGTGTCCTTCACTAGCCCTTTACGTACCGGGGTCACGGTAATCCCTTGGTCCCGCGACCATCTATAGTACCCATAGGTCTCGGGATTATCTCATAAGGTAACCGTGACTCTGAAATGTAAAATTTGTCTATTCGAATCTGACAGTCCCTTTCGCTCCACCCGGGGTGGGAGGACTCATTTGATGAATTTATCACGCTAAAAGAAAAAAAGGTAAGATAGCATGGAGCATAATCAGCTTATAAATGTACCCACAGCTGGAACACAGGCCTCCTTTCTGTGAGAGGAGAGAGTACTGTAATCTACCACGCAGTGAGTCATTGTAGAATAAGCCTATTCAAAGTGATTTTTTTTTCGATTTGTTTGGAATGGTGATTTGAGGAAGGAACCAAATTTAGAAGAGGACATTTTCGGACATACATTGAATGACGACTTTTCCCGTGGAATAAGCAAAATCTACGTAAAAGCACGTACTGAACAAAATCAAAAAAATAATCAAAAAGGCAGTCTCTAGATATAGAGAGCAGTTTTTACTTGTAGGTATTAAGCACTTCGTATACAACGCGACGCAACTCTCCGATACCTTACGACTTTCATCCATCCATCTGGCCGAAATGCATCAAATTTTAAAGTGCATCTAAACATGGCATTGGATTGATACGCTTTCTTGAAAAAAAGTATTGAAATCCCACCAAAAACATACATGTTAAAAAGGGGCCAAATTCCTATCGGCTAATTGTTCGCCTAGAAAAGGGTTGAAATCCAATCCAATGGAAAGTTTAGATGCACTTTAAAATTTGATACATTTCGGACAGATGGACCGTAAACTACGTAGTTTACGGTCATTGGGCCGAAGTGCGTAGAAGAATCTACGTAGTTTACGGTACGTAGAAACTTGGCCCCCTTTTTAACAGGTATGTTTTTGGTGGGATTTATAATAAAAGGAAATTCGTTCACTCATTAAACGGATGTCATGTAGCTTACTCGATTTATTCGTGAAACGCTTATCAATGTTGATGTTTAGGCTTATCTTGGATCAGCACGGTTTTCTACTGGGCCAGCATTTTAATTAGCTGTCGTGGTTTGTATGAGCTTCGTATTAATTAATATTGCTTATGTGACTACTTGACTAATCATACTATACGTGCGCGATTACAGCGCCTCCTAGTGACCATAGAGATAATTTGACTTTGACAGACCTGTTGGTCTAGTGGTTTGTGACCCTGACTGCTATGCCGGAGGTCGTGGGTTCGATTCCCACCCAGGACAAATGTTTGTGTGATGAGCACGATCATTTGTTCTGTGTCTGGGTGTAATTTTTTTTTTATCGTAGTAAAATCATCAAATAAGTTCCCTACTCAGGGCGGGGCAGGAGATACTGTCAGACTGATACTGAGGTGACTAAAACCACGGTGATCCTTCAATAGCCCTTTACGTTCCAGAGTCACGGTAACCTGATTAGACAGTCACATGCTAAAGTGTTCACATCGTATAGTGTCTTTGTATTATACCTACATCTCATCTTAGTGTCCCACTTAGGGACAAAGACTCTTTGTAAATAAAAAAAAACATATATTTCTTTATTGAGATGTCCAATTAACTGAATACTTTTTCACCTGCTATCGTTAGCGATAACAGCTTTGATATCGTATCGTATCGAAATTCAAAGGGACAGGACAGTCAATCTGGAAAACAGTGTTAGGTGATCTTGGAAAATTAGGAATCTTCAAGCGGGCAGAGCCAGGAGACGCGGCGACTAGCAAAATCCGGAAAAAAGAAGGGGAATAGGTCCCCTATCCCCTAAGTCCCCTATTTTTCTTGAAAAACACGCAGTACTTGGTTATCTCAGCCCAAAAGAAACCAACCTAACAAATACAATAATTCATCACCAACCGGATGGCTCAAGTATTAATTCTCTTTGTAACTCCTAATGACTAGTAGTTTCTGTAATAAAAGCAACAAAACATATAAATCTGACCCCGGGAGAGAAATAGTTGCGTAGTGGGTACTCCTATTGTTATATTTTTTCTTGACGACAATGTTTACCCGGATGAAAGTTATCCGCCAACAAGACGCAGTCACCGGGAAAATAATTTCTTGTGCGTTTTGTCGCAAATAATCATGGAGCTTTTCTTACAGATCATTGGATTTGAAACTACAGGTTTTCTTTTTCTTTCCAGAACATTCTTACTAAGTCGAAGAAGGTTGATTCTTTATTTTCCGCCATGAGAGAAGGAGAAAGTTTATTTCTTTGGTTGAACGCGCTAATCTCAGGAATTACTTGTTCGAATTGTGTTGAAAATCTATAGAGTTCGCTTTTTTTTGTTGCATAGGCTGTAGGTTTTTTTTTAACGTGGTAAAATCATCATTTGAGTCCTTCCACCTAGGGCAGAGCGGGAGGGACTGTCAGAATCGTACTGACTAAAATCCACGGTGTCCTTCAATAGCCCTTTACGTTCTGTGGTCACGGTAATCCGGAGCCCCGCGATCCCAGCAGGCTTTGGCCCTCTACAGGGGGGCCCCGTCACTATGCTGACACTCCCTGAGGCACGCGTGGGACGCAACGCGCCGTCGACCCGGGCATGGTCCATGGTCGGACAGCGGGTCGCCCATTACTCGGCGCAAATAGGCATATCAGGTAGGCTATAAAATATCAAGTTACGTGCAATACGAGCCGAATTAACATAAATAGTAACAAAACTTTACCTTATTTGTGCTCAAAACCCTCTAAGTACTTTTAAATCATTCTTCTTTATAAGTTCACCGACACACGAAGAATTTTGGCGATATACAATCATTCATTCATTACATCTTATAACTTAACATAATAACCATAAATGCTTATATCAAACGGAGGGATAGCTATAACTAGGTATCACTATAATTACGTTTGATAACCTGTTTTCTGATCACAGTTACTTAAAATTGACACAGAAAGAAGCCTTATTTACACGTAGGTACACGAATGACCTATTTCATTATTTATTCCGGGAAACAACCAAAAGAATTCGCAAGTATATGTAAATATAATTAAATATTTATTAATAAAATCCAGCCAACCTTAATTGGCATCAAAAATTATCTGAACAATCATGCAGCGATAATAGGGTTGTCAAAAATATCGACGGGAGTTTCGTATTACAAACATTTTAGGGAAAATTAATCATTCCGTTTGTGGTTTGAACGATATTCAATTACATACAAATGCGGATGTCAATTAAATTTTGTTTCATTAAATTTGATCATTGGGTTTTGATAACTGATGATCGCTTCTGTGAAATTAACATCAATCATCGTCACGTGGTTTTTAATGATGCAATGATGATGATCACGCGGTTTTATTACATTTAGTATGTTACACTGGCAGGCCTGTTGGTCTAGTGGTTAGTGACTCTGACTGCTATGCCGGAGGTTGTGGGTTCGATTCCCACCCAGGACAAATAATGTTTGTGTGATGAGCATGATCATTTGTTCTGTGTCTGGGTGTAATTTATCTATAATATGTATGTATTTAGAAATATATAAGTATGTTTATCAGTTGTCTAGTACCCATAACACAAGCTCTGCTTATCTTGGGACAAGATGGCGTTGTGTGATAGTTGTGGAATATTTATTTATTATTTATTTACACTATGATTATGCGATTAATATGACGGTCACAGCATCATAGTCTAAATTAGAGAAAATGTCGCAAGATCCTCATTTAACTTAAAAAAAAGTTCCGTATTATTTTTAACATCATTTTTTCCATTATTATTTGAAATTTCAAAGGTTTGGGATTCCAATCCCTAACTTCAAAAGATGACTTCAAACTAGCATCTAAGAAATCTCACTTAATGTAACTCGAGGAGGTTGGCACTGTAATCCGAAATACAGGTCCCACCTAGTTCGGCTTCAGAAGCTAAAACTTTTGTGAACATAATTTAAAAAAATATATATCATAGCATTTAACTATCTGTTTAATGTGTACATTTTTTGTGAAATAAAAAAAAAACTTCACAATGCTTTTTATATGTGCATAGATAAAAAAAAGTAAAAGTATTTAAATTCTAAGCAATAAAAGTTACCGTATTACCCAGACATGTAGTGTCTGGAGCTCAGATAAGCAGCATCTGGCTAAACTGGAAGCTGAAACCAACATAGTTAAGAAAAGGCTAAGCAAATAATGAGTTTTACACAAAACCGTTTATTGTGTATCACAATGACGTGGAAAAAAAAGGTGCTAGCCCTACATCACAACACCGGAGACAGGGGAGCGCACAAAACCGAATGCCTTAATTTAATATAAGTCAATTTGGGCCAATTTAATTCCGCGTCCATGCAGCCGCTTTACGACAGTACATCATAACTTGTATCTATCTCTTTTACACTAAGGGAAAGCGTATATGGCCCTCTCATGTTTTCGAGTATCGAATTAGTTACAAACATACTTGGTTCATGAGATGGTATATCGAGATGGTGGTTGACGGTACTATTGCGACGAGACGACGACGGTATGCAATTTTGCAGCAAAACAAAATAGAAAGTGGTAGATAAAGTTTTTGAGAAGGAAAACTAAATATTAGGAGGAAGTTCATTTCATTGGCTTTTCGTGTAATGAGAGCAGTTGCATTGGGATGCATTATATGACTTGTTAGGAGGATATTGAGAGCAGTAATAGCTGAATGGGGAGCAGTAGTGCATTAATGGAAATGGCTATAGAGTTAAGCTAGAGCCTTTACATTATGTAAAGTATTTCAGTATCACAACTTTCCAAGCAGTTTAGGAAAACATGTTGAGGAAAGAACACACTCCTCCACATTTTTCTCTGTTTTTTTTTTCGACTTTAAGAAATCATCAAATGACTCCCCACTCTGGGTGGACGTCAGCCTGACTTAGTAAGCATCGCCAGGAATTACCAGATGCTTACTAACGAAAAACCAGTGTTGTTTTTGTTGCCCTATGTGTTCCAGGGCAATGGGCGAGTCGCTGTCGTTGTATTCCATGCGTGCCTCAAGGAGTGTCAGAGGGCCAATGTCATGTTTTTTTTTAACGTGACCCCGGGACGTAAAGGGCTATTGAAGGTCACTGTGGATTTTAGTCAGTACGATTCTGACAGTATCGCCCGCTCTGCTCTGGTTGGAAGGAGTCATATGATGATTTTACCAGGCTAAATAAATGTATTCAGGACGTCATTTGCAAGCGGCCATTAACAAATGGCGTCCTGATGGTGCTTGCGCTACGTTAGTATTGTGTTAAGTTTGCCTTAAGTGTGTGATTTCCCATCATACCTCGCGTCCCCGTCTTATACACTGCTCCCCTACATGGCTTTGTTCATTGTTCAGTTCGACAAAATTAAAAACGGTGAATGTTCGATGTTCTGTTACAAGTGAATGCTCATGTCTATCAGCATGTTTAGTTTTTTTTTTGAACGAAAAGTATATATCTAAATGAATCTTGAAAATAAATCCAAATTATTTAATAATAAGACTTAATAACTGTTTAGTATTCGAAATATTACAGAAATGAAGTTTTAAAGGGCTTTATAGTAGTTTCGCTTGAAATTAAATTATTGCTAACGATTTAAGATGGCGTCAGCCGTTCGCGTGAATATCAATCAAGACCTAGTTAGATGTCACTCAGAAGCCTAATTTCTCCACAGTTATAGTGGTACAGGCAGTTATAAAAATCAGCTGCCAATAAGGAATTAATGAAAGTTTTTAGATAACGAAATAGGTATTTTTACCTACTTTTTTTACGTGGTAAAATCATCTTATGAGTCCTCCTACCCACGGCAGAGCGGGTGGGATTGTCAGCCTCGTAGTGACTAAAATTCACGGTGTCCTTAAATAGCCCTTTACGTTCCGGGGTCACGGTAATTCGTTCAGTCCCGCGACCGACATTCCCACCCTAGAGGATTCAATTTATGATTTTCCGAAGTAATAAAAAAAGAGAAGCCATTACCTTTATTTATTTTCTTTTTTATTTATAGGAGTCAATCTTAATCTCACCACCCCGCAAATTACGATTTGGCAATAAACAATGTGTCTCCTAAAATTTTTATGTATCTACAAACAATAAATTTTATAACCTCTAAAAAGTAGATAAATGCTACACTTGTAATAATTTTGTTTACATTTCCCTCTAAATTATTGTCGCGTAGTCAATTGAGCACATAATAATAGTCTTTAGGTATGTTTTACGACTAAATGATAAACCTTAATATTGTCATCACCATAATCTTGTTGAATATCTTTAAAACTAAAAAAATATTGCCATTTTTATCACGAGTCTAGCGATTTGTACTATGATAGAGAGTTTATTCCACTATAACCTTAAACGAAGAGATTCTTTTTAGTCTAGGTCAGGAGTGACTAAGACAAGGTCGACGATGGAGCGAGCTTACCCAGAAGAAGCCTGTTCACTCTAACTTTGAAGAGATTAGGGTTGTATGCGTTCGGAAACACAGTCGCAGGCAGTGAGTTCCACTCCTTCGCTGTCCGCATTATAAAAGACGTTATCATTTAATAAATAAATATTCCGCAACTATCACACAACGCCCTAGTCATCTAGTCCCAAGCTAAGCAGAGCTTGTGTTATGGGTACTAGACAACTGATAAACATACTTATATATTTCTAAATACATACATATTATAGATAAATTACACCCATTTATTTCAATAAGGTCATCAAAGTGGCACTTGAATGTCGATTATTAAAATTAAAGGATATGGGATGAAAAGGGATTGATTCTACACCCATTCGCAAGGGTGAAGGATGGGCAAGAAACTCCATACTTACTCTTTTGCAAAAATGTTTTACAATGTTTTGATCACTAATTTAAAAATAAATGTAAATGCGATGTACCCATAAAGTCCAGACCAATTAAAGGATAAAAAACAAAAAAAAACAAAATTACACAGCTAAAAAGGTACACGGTGTACCTTTAAACTGCAAACACAAACAGCCAGATCCTGAACTACTTTAAGTCATGCGTGGAATACGCACCCGCGACACGCAGTAAATCAGTTTATCACTTAACCACTGTTCTAGCCGCCAATATGCTGGTGTCAATCTTGTTGATATACGTACCTACATTTGTGTTACACAATGATTTATGCCCGTTTTCACTAACATATGGTGCCACTAAAATCAATGTCTAAATAAAAGCACACAATAACATTTAGACATACATTTAGATGTCACGTAGTCCAAGTGTATATTGACATTTGTCTCTTAATAACCAATTTACAAATTATTTCAGCTAGTTCTAGCACTTACCAAATTCTGTTAAAGTCATTCTGTCTAAAATTCAAACATCCTATTTATTTCATTGCCATGTTAAAATAGTGGATAATCTTGCACAATTTTGCGTTCAAACCTAGGTCCACCATTTGATTGCGTAATAAGACAAATTATAAACCTAACGACGTAGAAAATTTAAATTCATATTTAAGATTTTCCTTTTTTTTAGCGTGGTTAAATCATCAAATGAATCCTCCCACCCAGGGCAGGGCAGAAGGGACTGTCAGACTTGTACTGAATAAAAACCACGGTGTCCTTCAAAAGCCCTTTACGTTCCGAAGTCACGGTAATTCGTGAGTGAGTAATTCGTGACTCTTAGAAATAAAATGTATCTTTTTGTACGGTAAAAATATCTTTTATTTGCTGAAGAAGTTACAAATAGAATGTCGCAAAAGTTTCTTTTCTATTTCGATTAGCGTAATATATTTAGTGTGGAGAGCGATGAGATTTCGGATAAAATAATTGCATTTTTGACACACTTTTTGGTAAAGATTCGAAGTCGTTAACTAGATTTATTTGTTTTGTAGATGTTTTTTTTTCATCTGTAGGTCTTATAAACACATTAATAGACCAAAAATAGATTTAAATAATGAAAATCTCCTTTCTATTTCCTCTTAAACCAACTATCAAAACTGACAGATGCAAATAAAAAACTAAACACATCACTATACTAAGTACATTTATTCACAAAACATCATTTTCAGGATACCTTTTAGTATGAAGCACGTACTATATTACCCTCCTAATAGTTGCTGAATAACCGGCATACGAAATGGTAACACAAATAACGATAATTATCGCGAAGCTTTTAGTCTGAGAATCTAAATGCTGCGGCGAGAATAAAATTTCTTCTACGAAACATTAAGGTGCTTATAGATTTGCACGATTTTCGACGATGGCTATTGATCCTCGATATGCTGCGTTTTTGTCGATCCAATTAATTAGATCTATCACATATTTGCAGATTTTCTTGATTTAATTTACTTAAACCCTAGTTTTTTTTCCGATAAGACCGGGCAGAATCAAGAGATCTGATCCTGATCGAAATTGCTGCAAAGAACTCATGCATTAAATAGTACCATTTGTTATTTGTCCTCTAAACTATCGCAGATCACAGCTGGTTATAGGCGTGTTTAAAGTTGCACAATAATACCGAAGCACATTTTGTTGTTAACATGTTTAATGATGGCCAAATATCAAGGCTAAATCGAGGAACTTTTTTCAATTCGTCGACTGAGAACAGATAATCTACACTGTTGACAAAAAATACGATGTCAATCGTCTTTTTACGCAGTTAGCTACTCAATTCTGGTCTATAATCAAATCTACACTCCAGAATTGACTAGTCTAGGATAATCATCGTCAATCATTGACTATCTTCGAAAATTATCGTTGATAGACGACGTGACGGCACGGTTTGCACAATGGCTAAGCGCTCGACTGCTGATCAGCATTTGGCGGTTTCGATTCCCGTACGGAACAAATATTAGTAGGATCTACAAGTAGTAATTCCGGGTCTAGGTGTTTGTGCATCTGAGTTTCTATGTTTGTAAACACACCCATAACACGAGAAATTCCTAGAGTAGGGCAACGTTAAAAGAAAAAGACTATCGTCAGAAATCCTGACAATGTGTACATACTCAGCTTTATGGAACGGAACTCTTTCTTTTATCATTTAGTGAAGAAGCGTTATTACCGTATTATCATCCGTGTTATTGTTTAAGTGATTAATGTACGTTATTTGTCTGAATATGAACTGTTAATAGCGTGCTGTAATTTATTGTAATTCATGCGATGAAGTCGCTAATATGCAATATGTCTGAAGTGTTTATGAATGACACTCTCCTTGTTTAATGTGACTACATTATGAAGCGTTTTGATACACAGCCGAGTTGGTATTTGAAGTTGATCTTTATATGTGATACTGCAACTAAGTATTTAACTATATTTTGTAGTAAATAATGTAATTGAGACACAGAAAATTATACGAATTGAAATGATCGTGTACATCTTTAAAGTATTGATTATCCTAGATATATTAGCTGGTCTATTCACATTTCTGTTAAACTAACACTGAAAGCAAAACCAAGAATATATCAAAGAAAAATGAGCTCTATACAAATCCTACAAAAAATACTTCGCGAAAATACCAAAAATAATCACCAAACAAATATAAAAGCAGATAACAGAATCTAAGCTACATGGCTTTGTTACGTTTTAAAATAGATCCCTCTCCTCCCCTCACCCCTCTTAAGGTGAGGCCTCCGCTCAGCTGATTGGCGATCTCATTAAAATCAGGAAAGAACCAGCGGCGTTTACCTCGACGTTATGTTGCGTCCAAAGTGCTCTTTCCATCTTTTTAAATTTTCTCTTTTCAATTTAAGGTGCTCGCATTGCTCGCGTCCTTTTTCTGAAATAGATAAATATTTATTTTTGGTTTGGAGTTTTCGCCTAACTTAAAACTTAGGTACTAGTTTTCTATTTCAATAATTGCCATTTTGTTACCAGGTCGGGTACAGTTTTGTTCCTTTATTTTGGATGTTTTCCACTATTTTTACAAAAATTATACTGGTAAAATAGACTATTACTTCTACTAATTCATTTTCTTATAGCGTAGAATACTATGTAAAATGAGTCTACAATTTGGCTGTTCTACTTCAACCGCTCCTGCAATTTGCCAACAGTCAGGCAGTGAAGCATGTCGAGACAGTTTTTTTTTATATGTAAGAAACTACCTCACAATATTTCTAAACAACAAAAGGTAACACAGAATAAAAATAGTCCGCTGTGATCACTTGTCAAGTGCTTTGATTACAGTAATTTACCTTCCGACCATACATTGTTGCCACCATCAGAAGGTCAGTGCCGTTGGCAGACGTCGACGCGATTTACAAGCATTTTTGCAAAAAAAAAATGAATTAAGTACGTATGATATTTTCCACATATTTCAGAATATGTAACTAATTTTTGTAACTAATAATTATTACGAACACATTCCTACTTCATGGACTTTTTACAAGTTTACTAAAAAAAACGGTGTTTATTTTTACATTTAAGCTTAGAAATTATGAAAACCAAATGTGCTATTTATTTAAACTTTACTTCAGCGACTCACACAGACTAACAATTACAGCATTAAATTTATATGTAAATGAATGAATTAAGGTTTTTTTTAATAAAAGTTGAGAGAAGGCGCCTTAACAAGGTGAAATACAAAAATACAGAACAAAATATTTTTAAGTATTTCCGAGATTGGATTGACAGGATCTCGAGACTTCAAAGTGTCATCTCGAGGATTGCGTATTATGACTTTTTTTGTTTGTATTGCTGATCGTAATAATGTGAATTGTAAGTCAAGTGGGTCAATCTTTGACATTATAATTTTGTTATCAAAACCTCTCTAGCTTTTTATAACTACTCAAATAATAAAAGAATAAAAATAATGTTTCTTTTGTAAGTCAGATGTTAAAAAAAACTCTTTTAAAACTCAAACAATATCTATAAAGCTTGATGGGGCAGGTGTTTAGTACCTGACATACTTTGAGAAGAAACATCCGAAAAAAAAAATCAAGAGGTCGCAGTCTCGCAGTCTTGCCGTCCGACATGGACCATGCCCGGGTCGACGGCGCGTCGTGTTCCACGAGCGCCTCAAAGAGCAGTCAGCAATCTGACGGCGCCCCCTTAAAGGGCCAAGGCCTGGAAACTGGAAATCGTGATCCTGGAACGTAAAGGGCTATTGAAGGATCACCGTGAATTTTAGTCAGTACGAGTCTGACAGTCCTCCCCGTCCCGCCCTTGGCGGGAGGACTCATTTGATGATTACCACGGAAAAAAAAGGTCACAGTCTCTTTAAATCTAAAGAGACTAAATCTAATGTTTTCAGACATTATAATTAGTCAAGTCATACAAGGATCATGCAGGTGTCTGAGATAGTATTTTAAGGAAAGAAGCACACAGATTTCAGGGGATTTGTCCAGTCAGTGCAAGCATTTGTCAGTTACCTAGTAGCTTGTTAATATCCTTCTCATTTTCGAAACTTGTAGTGGTGTAGTACACTTTAATTTTACCAGTTATGTTTAAAAGTCCCATGCGACATAGAGCCTATCGATATCGAACAGACACAAGTTATGACTCCGAAACTTAAACTAACTACGAAAATCTATGTAAAAAAACCTAATAACACTGGCCAACCCGAGAATTACACCAAGGATCATGCTCTGCAAGCACATCTAACAGCGCAGCGGTCTAGATTGTTAAATTAGGGCCAGACCAAATAAAGAAAACCACAGTCGAAGTTATAACCGGAGCTTGCGGAGCTTAAATTTGTCAGTGGCCAATCCCTAATCCGTCGAGCTTAACCGGTTGCACAGTTCAGGATGATTCGAGGCCTTTCAGTTCATAACTGATAAGATTTCATCGGTTTGCCAAACCGCATTGAAACTGCTTTTTTAAAAACCTGTAAAACACAAAAACAAAAACCGTCTTACTAAAACAAAGTTTAACATCTGTTGAAAACTTGTCTACCGTTAACTACAAAATGGAATTTGACGTTGATATAAGGTTCGTTTTGCAGTTACACTTTTTTTGAAAAGTGTTCAACACATGTTTAACTATTTGTGGTACGACGGAAAATATTTAGTTTGTTGTTCTTTATAATATCAACTAATGCCCGATTTGAACGTAAAATATAATTATAATAATTTAATCTTATATAATAGGACATTTTGATAGAGCGTGCAGTAAACTTAACGGATACACAGTTGTTCCTTGTGTATGTGTGTTTTAATGTTTGGAAACATACCCAGGGTATAGGAAAAAATCCTGGTGAGGAAAAAAAATGACCTCAGAACCCATTTCCTCATGCAATCAACATCCCTTCATTCACAGTGCACTACACACCACCTGACTCCAGCAGGAACTTTCTTTTCCCTTCAGCAAGTAATTTGTCCAATTAAGGAAACGCTTTCCCGCATCACCGGGCAAGGAGATTGCTGCCTTATGAATCTGTTAATACGCATTGTCCTTAGATCGGGCTTTCATTACGTAAGTACCATGTAATTGGAATAAGTCTTCATTGGATTCTGACAGTAGTGGAATATTAAATGGTTTTTTATTAGGTTGGTAAGTGGTTGGGAGTATGAGTTGGTACAATGAACGATAGGACCACGTGTCATCATGTTTATCTGGGTATAAAAACTTGACTCCGAATTTATAACGACCGCTGCCTGAGCAATAGAGGAGCATGCCGCGCCAGATTCTGCAAATTTCTTTAATCATAGGTTCGCAACCTTTTATTTATTTCTTTGCCAGAAATACAGTATGTTTACAAAGAAGTTCAATATAGAAAGGCATAATGCTACACGACTCACCGTTTTAACGGCAAATAAATATGGACTAATCAATTTCATCTCCTGAAAAAGAAAGTAAAACCAACCTCCCTTTTACATTCATACATAATTTATACCCATATGTTTGTCAAACGCTATTCTAAAAATTAAAAATTAATTATCTTTATCCCTCTATTCATGTTATCTCGCCATAATAATAAGATAAACGTTGTAGACGCTTTGAAGCTTTTGAAATTACCCCACGAAAAGCTTAGGCGCTCACTAGGCGGCGGTGCTACCCCTGTTGGGAATCTGTGCTTTAAAATGGACCAGGAATTCCAGATTCTTTTCAGAAACAACCAGCCAGCCTGTCGGTTTTTTCATCGGCTACATTTCGAGGATGTACGATAGACTCCATCTTCTGACTACAAAACGTACGGCAATGCAACTTCTTTACATGGTGGATATCCTTCCGGCACGAACAAAGCGTCTTGCCCCAGTATTATTTGTGCGCACAGCTAAGGAGTGGAATTCCCTGCCGGGGTCTGTGTTTCCTGATAGCTATAACCTCGGGGTCTTCAAGTCAAGAGTGAATAGGTTACTTCTAGGCAAGCGTGCTTTACCGTCGACCATATCATCGCTTACCATCAGCGAGATAATGGTCAAACGCGAACATAGCTTCACGTTAAATGAAAAAAAAAACCTTGAGCGTGACTAGCTGAGCAATCTTAAGCTGTAGTAACACTAAAATATGAAATTCGTAAGCTATGATGCCATCATTGAAACCATCGTAGAGTTCATAGCCGCCAACGTAACATTAAACAAATATTATGACACAAAATATTCATTTTATATTTCTCATAAGACATTAAAACATCAATCAAAGGAATGGTGTGAACTTTATGTACAATTTTATGATGCGTAATCAAAGACATTTAGAATATTATAGTAATGGTTATGATACACGAGAAAAAGCGAATATCGTAATCTACTCGCAGCAACATGACGGAAAAAAAAATATTGTTGCTAGTAAATTATATATAATATAAATATAATTAAATTATGCCATATAGGCTATTGGAGAATTATTTTTAGAGTAAACCCAAAAACCCAAAAAATATTTTTCCATAGAAAAATCATCTAAATCCAAATACACGAGTATTTGGATTAAGAAGATTTTATTTTTCGTAATTACGACATTGATGTTATTGAAAAAGTTATTAAGTTTGATGGTCAATAAATACCAGATCATAAGACAATGCATGCTGTAAAATAACTAAAATCAAATAAACCTATGTGTTTCCCACTGCTGGGAAAGAAGGTTCCTCTCTGTGAGAGAGCGTGGGCTGATCCACCACGCGGGTCTACTGTGGTTAGGTAGATGGATGTCACATGTTTTCGAAATTTTGATTCCAGGTCATGCCGGTTTCTCCACAATGTTTTCTTTTAACGTATAAAAAGCAAGTGCTTTTTTTTTTCGTGTTAAAATCATCAAATGAGCCCTCCCACCCAGGGCAGGGCGGGAGGGAATGTCAGACTTGTACTGACTAAAATCCACGGTGTCCTTCATTAGCCCTTTACGTACCGGGGTCACGGTAATGGGTAAGTCCCGCGACCAAAAGCAATGGTGCTGAAATAAATTACACAAAATAATACGCCTGTCTGGGTTCGAACCCACGACCGTCGGGGCCCGTTACCACGTTTTATAGCATTTTTTCTCAACAGTGTGATTGCGACATAATACTATCAAATATCAGAATCCTAAGAAGTCAACAATACGAGATATTATATTCGAAAAATAAAAGAAAGTCGAGCAGGGAGATGGCATAATGAAGAGTGGCGGGAATGGTCACGAGAGATTGCCACAGATTAGAAGGAATGGAGCGAACAGGGATGAAAACTACGATGAATGGAGGTTACTTGTGTTTTTGTTATATTTATGCCAATGGCTTACATAGCCAGCCATTTTTATATTACAAACATCCATAATAAACTTTAAGGCAACGTTTTTTTTTTAACATGGTAAAATCCATGGCGTTCCTTTAATAACCCTTTACGTTCCAGGGTCACGGTTACCCAATGACAATATGTGGTGTGTCATATCAATCTCAAAATTATTTTTTGATTTTGGCATGCCTAGAAAGTGCTTATTGTTTAAAACATACTTTTAACGTCCATTACAAAAGATAATACCCCAAAACATTATTTATTCATCAATAAATTATAAATCTTAATCATTATGGTGACGAAATTGATAAAGATAGTTAAATGGCTTGTTCTAACCGCGCTTTACCAGTTACTTGTATTTTATCTGGAAAGAAATGACGGTAATGTTCAAATCCTTTTGAACTATGTGAGTTAGTGACACAAATATTAATTAATTACCCGTCTTGAAAGCATAGTAAGGAAGTTATCAACCTTTAAATGGCGAATAATTAAATCTCTTATCAATTTATAATTTACCATTGCTAACACGCACAATTCTTGAACGAAATACCAATCTGTATGTAATATGCCTATATAGCCCTTTCATATGCCTATATGAAACGAACTAACACAAATACAATAATTTATACACATAACAATTCAAGTAAAATGTTAATAACACCTGCCCCACTTGTTTACAACATGTTTCGGAATGTTTCCGGGAACATTTTAATCTGGGTTAGTGTTCGAATGTTCTATTAATGAAGGAATTATACGGCTTAAAACATCTGCCATTTTTACAAGCTATAAAACTGTAAAAAAGCTATCTAATCTGTTGCAGGCATAAAAAGCTTCAAAGAAGATTTTTTTTTAAGTTTTTGATACCCCTGTCTCTTCTGTTTCGTGGGTGCATTTACGAACGTTTAAATTCATATCTAAAATGCTTGATGATTTTTCACGGCAAGCACTTCTAAAATTGAGTTCGGTGCCATATTGCGGAATTCCGTTTGAGAACTATCGAGAACTAAAGCAACAGCTGTGTGAATTAATTTTATCTACTGAATAAAAATGTTGGGTATTTTTGGGGATCTAAAATTAGGCGTGCATGCGACGATACGGGAACGTTGTTTTCGATGTTCTAAAATATTAACAAACCTTGTTCAGGTTAATATCTTTCTGCACTAATGCTAGAAATTAATAATAATCTAGTTCGGTCGGTAGGTCGCGGGACTGTACGTATTCCTGTGACCCCGGAACGTAAAGGGCTATTGAAGGATACCATGGATTTTAGTCAGTACGAGTCTGACAGTCCCTCCCGCTCTGCCCTGTGTGTGAGGACTCATTTGATGATTTTACCACGATAAAAAAAAAGCTCCATCGGTATCTTGATCCCGATCTTAGTCTGTAATCAATCAAGGATTGAAATATAAGAGTAAAAGAGATAGTAGTAAGAGAGGTAGTAGTAAGTGAGAAATATAAGAGTGTTAAAGATGTCCAAACAGATTAGCCGTCAAAAACAAAGGAACGGGATTTATATTAAGATAGCAACCCAAACATGCATTAAGAAACCTTCAACAGAATATCCCACAACTTTTTCCAAAAAAAAAAATATTTTTGTTTGTAAAATTGTACGCATGCCACGATGTCTTCATCGTGCTGGGAACTTGGCGAGGGCCGTCAAAACTAAAAGAACGTAAATTACTGGAAGAAGTGTCGCAGAAATAGAGTGGACCTTTGCCCAAGGGTGAGACAGAACCGGCAAGAAAAAAATTATCGACGAAAATTGAGGCTCTAAAAGGTTTTTCTTTGTGTCAGCCTGCTTGTACTACTAATGTAATTGCGTGTTTACTTCAATAGCACATAGATAACAATTTCTGAACAATTTTGTTCGTTCGGAACAAAGCTGGAACGGTTCATTCAGATAGTAGCAAATGTGTTGAGGGATCCGAAGCGCAATGCAGTTTCAGTGTCAGAGATCGTTAGTACAGACACAGCAATGAGAACCTCATGTGCTACGTAACACTACAAATCCTTTGAGAATTTTGTTTGTATATGTATCTACAATTCTGTATAGATGGGTTTGTGCTAGTGCAAATAATATATATATACGAGTATATATACGTTACAAAAACAATAATATTTGATTTTATTATTGCTCTAAAATATATATCTAAAACAAATCCGTTTTACCAGTTCTGTATGAGGGAGTCCAACCCGCAATGAGACCGCGTGGTGGGATATCACTCACTCTCTCTCTCTCTCTCTCTCTCACAGAGAGGACTGTGTCCCAGCAGTGGGAACATTATTGGCTAATGATGACGATGTATAAAAGAGTTAAGCCTCATTTAGACGATGCACTAAATTACATGCGAGATGTTCAAAAAGGAAGTGTGGAAGGCGAGATGGGCAGACGACATTGTTGCCATTGCGGGAGTGTTCTGGATGAGGATGGCGCGAGACCGTGGAGCTTGGCACAAGCAAAGAGAGTCCTATACCCAGCAGAGGGTGAAGATGGCTGTGGTTGATGATGATGATGATGACTATATTGCAACACTACTTTGAACAAATGAATTCATCGTCCATTTAGATGGACAGATTAAATGGGCCTTTAAAAATATGTACTCATACTCATACCAATACACACAAATATTCGAATTTTATACTAATTATAAGATACGATTTACATAAGAATAATCTTGAATAAGCAATACAATATATATATATATACAAGCATACAAAACTAAAATAACAAGTACTTAGCACTTTCATTAATCTTGTATATTTTTTTTTTAACAAATACTGGTGGGTGCGCAAGAAAAACATTCAGATAAGTGGCACAGACAAGAGAATCGGGTTGATCCAGTAAGCTGTTTGGTATGCGATGGTGAAACAATTTTGTTTACTAAATAAATTCCTTTAAATATTAACAAATTTTTCCTTCAGTCTACATCTTTTTCATAAACTGAGCCAAGTAACTTAAGAAGTACTAAATATTCTTGGAGAATTTAAAATACACGCTGTCTGATAGCAAATTGACATAAGATCATAAGTAAATAAATGTGATAGGAAAGACGGCTGAAGGAATCAGGCTGAAACTGTTACACAGATAGTTTATAACCTGATTTAGATAGATTTTATACAGGTAGTAAGTTCCTGTGGGTTCATTCCTGGGTTCATTTGCGACTTCCACGCGGTAGATGGCCGGGGCCAAAAGCCGATACAATTTCAATTGAAGCAATTTCTTTACTCACCCAAAAATTTTGTATACTATCGTTATCTAGGCAAATTCAAACGAACGTACGTGACCTACCATATTTGTCTATAGTCGGAACCTGGATAGACAAACACATGCTGTAATCAATGCATCTGAAATAACTGGACCAGTTGATTTAGGCCACATAGTGCAATACATTGTCTATGTTTACTGGTGAATTCCGTGGATAAGTCTATAATTCTATTTTTGTAATGGATTTGCTCTAGGCCCATCTAATATAGCCCAGTCGCAACTATGTATGAGGCCTCAGATGGAGCGAGCTTATCCAGAATGAACTGGAACTCTTGCGCACCGGCGCCGAACTTCGACAGGATGGTGGTAGCTAGCTAGTACTCCTCAATTGATTTTCAACTATACCCTACATCCTAAAGTTGAAAATCTATTAAATATTTCTGAGCGTTAGCGACTGGAACGGACAAAACGCTATGAAATCTACAATAGATCTTCAACTTTATACCCAAGTATATAAAGTTAAAAATCTATTTAAGCCTAATCAGCGTTTGCGTTTATCGTTTGTTACATGGCTACAGGCCCTGGTGAGGCCTTCCACCGCTAGTTCAGAACTGACACAGTTCGCCAATCAATGTATCCTTTAGTTAGAGAAACAGAGACAATATATAACGTAGACAACTCCATATAGAACTACCCGCAATCAAGTATGAATTGTTAACTTCTCTAAGATTGAGATGCTGTGACATTGTCAATTATACAATTAATGTCATGTATGTTAATCTAGTAAGGGACTCAAGTACGAATAGGACTGATTGAGGTGAACATTTGAACAATTACAAGATGTATCAATTGAATATTAGGATTTATGTTTCAAGTAGCTCTGTTGCTAACTCCGCGGATAACTCGAAAATTATCCCAAATGAATGGAATTCCGGGATAAAAAGTATCATTTTTGTTAATCCAGGTTGTAATCTATCTGTGTACAATTTCATCCAAATCCGTTCAGTAGTTTTTGTATGAGTTTTCCTAAAGAGTGTACATATGTCCCCATTATACCTCACGTACCCGTCTTATACACTGTTCCCCTACCCAAAGTTCCTACTTTCCGTAGAGCGGAAGGGCTTGTCAGATTATTACTGACTAAGACCCACCAGTTCCGGATTAACCCATAAGCAAATTAGGCAGGCTTAGGGCATCACGTCACCTTAAATGGAACACGAACCTGGTGATATGACAAGGTATAAAAAATGGAGCTCGCTTAGCTTGCTTCTGCATTCCCTTAATTCTCAAAAGGCTTTACCTATTAAACGAAGTACTTCCCTTCATTACATAACACCTTCCTTATCATCTATGAACACCGATTAAAAAAATTATACAATTATGGGGCCACCATAGTCTTGGATTGCTTATTTTTAAGTTTTTTTTAAATCGTTGTCGCACACTATGAATTTCTCCCTGTATCTTGGGTGCGTTTACAAACATAGAAACGATCTCCGGCCACCGTAGGCGCGTACATGCGGGCAGCGAGTAATGGGCAACTCGCTATCCGACCATGGACCATGCCCGGGTCGACGGCGCGTTGTGTTGCACGCGCGCCTCAAAGAGTGCCAACAAAATGACGGGGCCCCCCTAGAGGGCCAAAGCCTGCCGGGGTCGCGAGACACAGTAATTACCGTGACCCCGGAACGTAAAGGGCTATTGAAGGACACCGTGGATTTTAGTCAGTACGAGTCTGACAGTCCCTCCCGCTCAAAAAAAAGGGCATCAAGTTGTCTTAACCCGGCACTGAGACCTACCATGATCTTTCAATTACTTACTCATTGTGTTCCAGAGGCACGGTCTTGAAGACATTTGATTACTTACCCCCCAAAAAAAGGTTTGTTGTTGTGATAGTAGGTTTATGAGTTTAAATCAATCTTGTGACACTTAAGTAATATATTTCGATTTAAGATGAATTGTGAGAATTCCAACCCTAATATAGAACAATCACATAAACATATTGCAACGCAATCAAATTGGCGGTGCTGTATCCAGGAGACATGATGGATCCTGCATATAATAGTCAAATCTGCACCATTTCGACATACCTATATTGATGAATCACCACTCCGATGGACGTCGTGTAAATGGAGCATTGATCGATGCATTTTTCAGTACTTTTGATGAAATCAGAATTAAGAGATTTTAAAAAAAAAAACAGAAACAAGTGATTTTCGCACAAATTTTGTCATCGTTAATTTATAACCTAAAAACGGTCGTGAAATTATCTTGCCTTGTTACAATTTTCAGAAAGTTGACTAAAATGTCTCACAATCTGTGTTATAAATGCAAATATCAATTCTGCTACTATTTTACTCTTAAATTTGGCTAAATGGATTTGAGAACAAGAGTAGACTACATACATTATGACCTGAGATAATTTTTAATATAATTATTAACCAGTAGTTAGTTTCCATGGAATAGTTTCCGACCTCCAACACAGACAAAACCTCCCACAAAAGCTAATCAACTATAAGTAAATAGTGACTACAGATTCTCATTCAAAACATTACTGAAATCTATTCAAAATGTTATTACGCATTTCAGAACATGGCGCACAGCTGATAAATTGTCTGGAGCTTACCTCGCTTGTCTCACGGAGCAATGTGATATTTTCATTCCGAATCTTAATTGGTTTTTTATCCTAGCAATACGCATGAAGAAACTGACGGCATTTATCATAATTTTAAGCATAAAAACAAAGCAATCATTCAAATACTGTACGAGGTTTTAGACGTTAAATAAATTGGGTTTGCATATTTTGGTTTTTTAAGCTATTGCATAGCTTTTATCGCGGGCTTTGAGCGCGACGACCGAATCGAGAAATTCCGTAACGAAAATAAACCTAACACGTTAGAAGAGTAACTTCCCATAGAGCAACGGTGGGATGATATTCTCGTTGAATATTTGCGGCAGGCGATACTTTTTTTTCTCATAAATAAAATAAATTAATAATTGCATAAGTTGATAATCGCTCCAATATCTTATTTATCTGTCTGGGATACCGCAATAAAAATCCGAAAAGAATACCGGTTCTCCGATCCCGTAGGAAACTAGTTCGACAAGATCAATAGGCACAGTGTCGTTTAAGACTGGGGTAAACCCTGATGCAGAGCAACACGGAATAAAATCATCATAAGTCCTAAAATTGATCGGGCACGCCGCAATCGCGGCGGTAAGACCCCTCTTTGAGGAGTGGCTGGATAGGCGTCACGGCGTCCTTACCTACCGCATGACGCAGGTCCTCACCGGACACGGAAGTTTCGGGAGGTACCTGTGTCTGATAAGGAGGGAAGAAACGCCTGGGTGTCACCACTGCGAGGATCGTCCGGAGGACACGGTGGAGCATACGGTGCAGGACTGCCCCGCTTGGGCAGAGCACCGCCGTGTCCTCACGACGGCGATAGGCGGAGACCTCTCGCGCCCGGCATTGGTCGAGGCCATGCTGCGGGGCGAGACGGAGTGGGAAGCGGTCGCCTCCTTCTGCGAAGCAGTCATGCTCGCGAAGGAGGAGGCGGGCCGCGTGAGGGAGAGAACAGCGACCTCCCTCCACCCCAGCCGCAGTGGTAGACGCCCACGGCGTCGGACGTCGCAAGACGATCTCCGGCCACCGTAGGCGCGGGCATGCGGGCGGCGAGTAATGGGCGACTCGCTGTCCGACCATGGACCATGCCCGGGTCGACGGCGCGTTGTGTTCCACGCGCGCCTCAAAGAGTGTCAGCATAGTGACGGGGCCTGTAGAGGGCCAAAGCCTGCCGGGGTCGCGGGACTCGTAAATTACCGTAACCCCGGTACATAAAGGGCTAGTGAAGGACACCGTGGATTTTAGTCAGTACAAGTCTGACAGTCCCTCCCGCCCTGCCCTGGGTGGGAGGACTCATTTGATGATTTTACCACGATAAAAAAAAAAAAAAAAAAAAAGTCCTAAAATTGATAGCTGATAAATAAATATTACGGGACTTGGTCGAGATTCAGTTCCTTGGGTCTTTTCTGATGGACGTCACTCTTGAATCTGGCTTTCATGAGTAGCAATGATTTGGGAATAGAATAGCGCGATTGTCTCTTTATCTCATCCATTGATAGAACTACCAGCCTGAAATACACAAGCTAAATAGTAGCAAAATGCGTGCTTTGTCCTAGCACATCAGAATATGGTTATAGGAGAGCAAATATTATGATAAGACTGATATTATTATTTAGTAATTTTGTTTTTATATTATTATCATGTGGGACCTGATGAATGAAGGTAGATACAGCAAAGGAAATATAGAGAAGCACAAGCTCATTCAACCAGCCCCCTTCTACCAGACATCTAGACGCACATTAAGGGTGGGAGCCTGGAAGGACTCATGAAAAAAAGGGGCAAACCCTAATTAAATTATGAGTTGATGGAAGACGGCGTTCTGTGTGTTCTGCTAATTAAATGCCAGTGAGTTTTTCCCACTTGCGTGTTTATGCATATTTGAAACTAGTATATACATTTGAATGGCGTCTATAAATAGATATGACACAGTTTTTTTCCTCAATCTACTCCAAACTTCATTGCATAATATTACGCAAGCCCCAAAAACAAAATGAGAAAATTGCGCTTTTAATCTCTCTCAAAAACCACATTACAGTACAGTACATTATGTACTTAATGCGTCTCCATTACAGCGAAGTAAGAGTACATTGAGAAAACAAATATTAATTCAACAATAGTACGTTGAGTGACGTTTGTTCAGTCATCATCGGTTTTTAGATCTTTTGATCGAATGCCAGGAACGACCGCCAGTTGTCAGTTTTATAGGTTAACTCGACTTGTGATATAAAAGATTTCAGTCGCGCTTCATCTGTTTTTTTTAGCTTTTGGAGTACTTGCTGAGTATTGTCTGTGGATTTCCTGTTTTCGAAGTAGTTACGATAATGTAGAAAATGTACACTCGCAAGAATCTCATTAGTACTGTTGATAATTTGATATACTCGTAAAAAAATATAATGCTGATATAACACGAATGCCGCTCGTCCGCATGGTTGTACTCGTATAAATCTGTTGATGCCTTAATGCCTAACACACGTACGCCTTATGTACCTAGTTTATTGCAGCTTTTCTTTTATATTTTTAACGTGGTAAAATCATCAAATGAGTCTTTCCACCCAGGGTGGGACGGGAGGTACTGTCAGACTAAAATCCACAGTGTCATTCAACAGCCCTTTACGTTCCAAGGCCACAATTACCTGAGGAGGCAGGTTCGCGACTTACGATTAGGCAGTTTTTGGCAATTTAAAGGAGGCTTCAAAAGTTTGTTGCAGCTTGCTTAAAAAATATGTGTCATTTCTAACTACACCCTTTTAAATAAATAAGACCAAGAACATACCTTTAATTGAGGAATTTGTCTCATATTTTCCCTGACAATCATTAAATGTATACTACATCCAAAGAATTATTAAAATCGCTTGTTTAAGCTTGAATGAAAAACGCTACGAAACTACGAGTCTAAATATTTCTTTCATCAACATCATAAATAAATCGTCCCGAATATTAGAATATTGTTCGGATGTGCATTTTTAAACATAGCAGCGGAACATTTTTCGTTAGCACGATTATAAATACGGTTACACACTGGCTGAGCGTTTTAAATTCTGTCATTTTAAAATGGATTTGATTCTGGCCCAGCAGCAAAGATGAAACTTAAGGTGGAGCGCCAGACTTCGACAGGTTGGTGGTCTTAAGTCAGGCGGTCATACTATACAGGCGGATAATACGTAAACCAGAATTGACGAATATACGACACTTTTAAAAATTGCCAATACGTCACAAGCAAGTGCAGTCCGTACTTGCTTTTGACGTCACAAGCGACTCTCTAATTTTGATGCGTAATATCTTTATAAATATAGATTGATTTAACAAGAGAAAAGATACGTATCCATTAATTATCAAACTCTAACTGACGGACTAGTTATATTTACAATTTATTGATTCTCGTTAACACGCCTATTGGCTAAATCGGCTATTTGCATAT
This sequence comes from Agrotis puta, assembly GCA_943136025.2. Taxonomy (NCBI): domain Eukaryota; kingdom Metazoa; phylum Arthropoda; class Insecta; order Lepidoptera; family Noctuidae; genus Agrotis; species Agrotis puta. Next base: position 8,378,597 of record OW964168.2, read on the forward strand.
TTATTTCCAAATTTCCCCAAATATGCACACGTGGCCCAATAAACTATGCTAGTATTCTAGAGAATAGAATTCACAATATAATACGTATCAATAATGACTTGTGACGCAAGTTTCGCCCGGCTGCGTATGCGCACCTATGGAGCCATTTATTTAAAGTTACTGTTATTGAACGCACATTCATATCAAATGGGGTTATGGAACTCGTAAATATTGGTTTCAATTGATTCGATTCTATTTTAAAAGTGAGTTTGTATGTTTGATACTCAATAACGTAGGAACGGCTGAACGGGTTTGGCTGAAATTTGGCGTGCCGATAGTTTATAACTTACATTAACACGTGGTACTTCACTTCGGTAGAACGCTCCCTTTATTTATTTTATTTATTTATTTAGAAGCATTTGATGTCACAACCAGACCCTAGTTATTTCTATATACCATACACATATTTGTTTCAATCGCTTTTCCACTGCATCAAACGTGCCATCAAAATTCAGTAACAATATTCTGTTCCTCGCCTGTTTGTTCCTCGTTACATTTACTGGACCGCACGCTGCGTACCAATTTAGTTAATCTTATAGCTTTATTGCAAAACTCATGCCAACTCGTAAAGATCGTAACAAGATCGAGTGCACAATAAATCGATGCTGTTCTAGCTGCTCGATAAACTTCTCGAGACATGTACTCGTATGTGGACGGTAGAAACGTTTGTTTCTCTGAGACGATATGTAGGAATTATAGGAATCTATTGCAGGTAATAAAGATTCGTGTTTTTGGCAGCGAATATTAATATTTGGAGGTTAGAGAATGTTTAAAATGTGATGAAAAAATTATGAGTTTGCTTATGAAATTGTATTAAGTAATCGATTTTTTTTATACATATATATGACCACGGAACGTACAGGGCTATTGAAGGACACCGTGGATTTTATTCAGTACAAGTCTGACAGTCTCTCCCGCCCCACCCTGGGTGGTGATCATTTGATGATTCTACCACGATAAAAAAGGCTAAAATGAGGACGAGAGTTAACCACACCAAACCGTGCTTTACATTCAAAGTCGAGCCGTAACGCTGTTACTAATTACCCACAGAAACCTAGTTATTAAGATGAGTGTCAATAAACTATGGTCGAGGATGCAAATCGATCAAAGTGCAAGAGTTAGTCGCATAAACTTGTCCTGGAGTCATCGATTCGGTTACGGTTTCCTGTCTCGCCAACTGGCTGTTTGATGTAGTACTTCCTCATCTAGTTTTGTCGGATATCTCATAGATACTAGATTGATAAATCGAGAGGAACAGTTTGAGGAGTCATTGGAAAATGATTTTAATTGAAATATCCTATCTAACTAATATTATAAACGTGAAAGTTTGTTAAAATGTACGGGTGTTTGTTACTGATTTACGCAAAAACTACTGAACGGATTTGGATCAAATTTGATAGACTGATAGTTTGTAACCTGGAATAAAACACATAACTATTTTTAATAAAATAATGGAATAAAACTGGAATAAAACACAAATATTTTTATCCCGATTTTATGTTCCCGTGGGATAATCTTCGAGTAGTAAGAAGCGTAGCCGCTGTCAGCAGTTAGTATTTATGTTATTATAATTAGAGAAATGTTGCTTTATTTTTTATTAAGCTATTGCATAGCTTTTATCGCGGGCTTTGAGCGCGGCGACCTAATCAAGAAATTCCGTAACGAAAATAAACCTTACACTGTCACTGTCACATCTATCATGTCAACGTGAATTTAAATATTAGAAATTAGTAGAGTAACTTCCCATACAGCAACGATGGAATGATATTCTCGTTAAATGTTTGCGGTAGGTGATCATTTTATTTCATAAATAAAATAAATAAATAATTGTAATTTCATAAGTTGATAAAAAATGCTATGCAATAGCTTTACCGCGGCAGTCCCCGAGTGCCACAAGTATTTTTTTTTTTCAATTCGAACCAGAACTTCCTGACATTACCGCGTTTACACAAACGATTTCTTCGCCTCTAGAATATCAGTACTTAAAGATTTGGTTTCATCTGCTTGGGCAATTGAGCATTATATAGTATCCATACAGCTTTTTAGTTACAACAAGCAGATTTTGACAAGAACACAATTTGCTGAGAACATCAAACATAAATGAATACGTGCGAACAGCTTCAGAAACGACGTGTAGTCTAGGTACTGCTGACATTCTCGGCATGACTTATATTGTAGTTGCAAGCCACTTTAGAGATTGACAGGTGATTATAACTAGCCAGCACTAGTTAATAATAGTTGGGGATTCATAACATACTGTATTTGTGTGTGAGGAATTGAGAAAATAACTTTCGGAAATCGGTGGCTTTGTTTTTAATTCATCGACCTTTTTGCCACCGACTTCCGAATGAAAGTTATTTTACACCTTCTTTGTGGTAGTTTTTGAAAGCGGTTAATTCCTTTTGAAACTTTTTTATTTCACGTTTTTAGTTTTAAAATTCAACCCTTTTTTTTTACAAATACCTAATTTTCTTAACCAAGTACACAAAAAGCGAAAAATGCTCATAAAATATAAAATACTGATCCAAACTGAATGAAAGGGGGGGCCCGTCATATTGCTGACAGCTCATTGAGGCGCGCGTGGAACACGATGCGCCGTCGACCCCGACATGGTCCGTGATTGGACAGCGAGTCGCGCATGACTCGCCGTCTGCATGCCCGCGCCTACAGTGGCCGAAAATCGTCCTGCGACGTCCGTTGTCGTGGTTGTGTCCCGAGTCGGCTGAGTCGTGAGGTGGACGCTTTCCTCTCCCTCACGCGTCCCGCCTCCTAAGTTTGAATGCTGGAATGACGGGGAGTTTCGTCAAATAGGGTGTATTACCTGATTTTCCCCTTTCAGTAAAACAGTTTTGCCTGTACTATTCTTGTTTAGTTTTCCTTGTTTGCGAAAATGTTGGCAAAACTCAGAAAGTCAGTAAGCTTACACATTAAGCCCTACATAAATGTTAACATTCTTCCTTCTGACTTGATTTAAACAACGTATTTCCTTTGCTTTTTTTACCTTCTCAGAGCCAGGAGTATTAGTGACACTATAGCAAAATTAGAAGGAGGAAAAATAAAAAGTGGTTAATTCTAACACTTTTTTTTATTCTTGTGCTAACTACAGACTTGTAGAGACTGGAGATGGGTTGAAGGTGAAAACATTTATATACAAAATCGTTATAAACTTATCATAATGGGTTTCAATGTAACTTATCTGGGCTTAAGGCCCTAAATAAAAGTTATTTATTCGGCATTTGTTTGCGATAATTAATTCTTCGATATTAATGATCGAAGGCATTTGCAGGCATTTATTGGGCGTTTTTTCAATGCCAATATGTCCAACTATCACTATAAGTTTTGTCTCTAAAAGTATAACGCCTCTTTCCTATCAAATGCATGTGTGTAATGTATATGTAACGACTTATTAACCCATGGTTTTCGGTTCATGGTTTTCGTATACCAAAAAACAAGATATAAAACTCTCAGATTACACAAGACAGAAAGAAACACAATAATACTTACAATTGAAAAACGTAAATTTTAAAAAACATGATGAATTTTAAATAAAATGTTAGTACTCGTAATGGACTAAATATCTACGTGACAAGCCCTCCGTGCTAAATTCCAGCTCTCTTCTTTAAAATTTAATTACGAAGGTTACAAAAACACATAAAGAGAAAATTTAAGATAATATTTTTCACCACACTCGAAATACTCTTCGAGCAATGAGGAGTATTGCTTGGTATTTTATACTTTAAAGGTATCTACAGGAATTTTGTTTCTGTATACAAAGGTGTGTAAGGTACAGTGAGCTTTGGTCGCCTGAAATCGTCGCCTCGGGCAAATCTACATTGTGTATCAAGATTTATTGAAAGTCAGTGGGTTGAAAGTTTCATAACATTGGTACAGTAGTTTTCCAACATACTTCTGGTGATATAGTGGAAAACAATTTATCAGAGAAGCTTAATATTTTAAAGGTTTGTTTTCTAATATTTTGGAAGTCAACATCGATTGATTTACTAAAGAGACTTGGTCTAAAGTAACATTCTACATAACAAGACACTTATAATTCTAAGATTTAAAAAAATATTAGGCAGAGACGTACCTAATATTACACCCAAACCAAAGTATAAAACGTAGTTTTAAGTCTCTAAGTCTGAAGCCAGACAAGCATAAATATTTGAGCTGTGAGTCGAGTAATTTTGTTTTGGTCCAGTGCTCATTTTGAGTCGCAAAAGACTTTTCTTTGAAACCTGCCGAAATTACACGACTCATAACTCGAAAATTTTGGCTTCAGCCTATATCTAAATTTAAAAGGAAACAACACACATTGCAGTCAAAAACTAAAAACGTGCAAGCACGTTCATTAAATTAAATACATACATTTTTGAATGAACGTGCAAAAGCTAGTTTAAAAGGAAGAGGATAAAAAAGAAAGAGGATTAAAAAAGTTAACTAAAGTAAGACAATTCCGTCTTCATTTTTCAAACATAAATATCTAATTCGCAGACTCCCCACTAACATCTCAAGTATCAACAAAGAATTTAATCCAATCCAAGCTTTACAAATTCATATTACAAAAACCGAACGAGATCCAATTCATTTAAATTTATTTAAGGAGTAGTCTCGCTAGCTTTGAATTCGTAACTGATGAAAGAACATCGCCGATAGCGAACTAGATTGTAATAAAAAGACTTTTTTAAATCCGCAAAGAAATCTTACAAGCAACAAAAGAAAAAGCAAGCAAGGTTGGCCTGCCAAGAAATCTCGTGCAGTCGGTATTGCTGGGAGTAATCCTCTTAACGCTAGTGAAACTGGGTTGCTTACTGTATGTGTGGGACTGGGTGTGAGGAATTAATAAGTAAGGCAGTGCTTTGTAGAGGACACAATTAAGTTTACAATAAAAAGAATGACAGCGACACTTGTGAAGTAAATGATGAACTAAAGTCATAATCTGTTGAAGAAATTGCAACATAGTATACAAACCCGATACTGACTGGAAAAATCGAATTCATCAATCAGTTGGAATAAGAATGAGAAACTTTTATTAGTAAACATAGGTAGAGGACCAAAGCCTGCCGGGGTCGCGGGACTTACCCATCACCGTAACCCCGGTACGTAAAGGGCTATCAATTGTACAAAATAAATGGTCATATTTTGTAACAACATTGAAAATTAGAATTCTGTAATAGATGTCAACTAAAATGCAAGTTTAGATCAAAAACTATAAATAAAAAAATTGAAAAATTATTTTGTAACCCGTATTTTTTGTTTTGTTCGTAAAATATGCACCCGTCGGGTCTGAATATCGAGAAGCTTTACACTCTATTCCTCATGCTCCATTAATATATTGTTTAAATGTGGCTTGAAAAGCGCGCTTTATTGCCCTCTGACATGAAACGTCGTTCGTGTTTTGATATATTTGAGGTCACGATGTGGGACAACTTGAAGTAATATTCGGTAGTTAATAACTTCATTTTTTGCTAATAATGGCGGGTATGAAGTGTAATCGGAAATCATATTTTTATTTAAGTAAGTGTACTTTATTGACCTCGGAACTGGTTCAGTTAACACTTTCTTAACAATTCCCGGCAATTGAAACCTCACTGCGGTTTCAAGCTATTAGGCATACCAAAGAGTCATACAAAATTTGGTAACGGTTGAGGTCAATTCGGAAAAATAACTTTAATCCTTTCTTTCCTTCAAACATTTATTACTTCTTACTTACCTTACTGCCATACACATCCAGACCAGGTGGCCTACCATAACGTCTTAAAGCGTGAGTAGTTCCGCTCAGGGAACGAGATAACGCTAGACGACTTGTATAGCACTGTCTCTTTCCCACAGCCTAACAACTCTCCACCAGGTAGGCCACCAGGAACGACTACTTTATTGTATGTCCTCTTGGCCTCCATCTAGCCTATAAGCAAAGATAAGATCTAAGATGAAGCGAGCTCATCCAGGTGTGACTGAAACTCCTGCGCACCGACAAAACATGCATAGAAGTTTACAAACATAGAAACTTCATACACAAACATTCAGACCCGGAACAACTATTTGTAGGTCATATAAATACTTGCTCCGTGTGGGAATCGAACCCGCGACACGCTGCGCAGTAGCAGTCACTCACCCACTACGCCGACGGTGTAACTAACAGTTTGGTATGGGATTGTCATAAACTACCAAAAAGCTTAAATACTCGTATTACTGTTAAAATTCGCTGTCGGAATTCGAAACGCTTTGAAAGCAATTAGCACTATAATTAACTTTTCGTCCTGGACAGATAAATTATGGCTCTATCCTGCTTACGCTAAAACATGAAACCTTTCCCTCACTCTAGACATGCATCACAAAAGTGCTACTATAACTCCTTCCTTCAACGCCATGTATGCAATTCGCCAACGTCGTGAAAACGACGGCCGAACCATGAATCCACTCGAGGCATGCTCATGTGTGAAGCTTAAGCAATATATTTCATGTCCTGGCTTATTAATAACGTCTACAATACTATCCTGGCTATTACATAACGTAATTTATTGCCAAATCCTGCCATACATAGGATATAGGTACTAGTGTTTCCCCTCCCCATTTTGAATTAAGGTATTCGCCTGTAATGTAACGTTACAGATTCCAGCATTTCATCAATGAGGGAAGAAAATCGAGCATTACAATGCGTAACTTGTTTGTAATTATACAATGTTTAATACCTTTATACAACCCGTAACATCATTGCACTCCATTTGTAATTAAATGTTTCCGACGCGCGGCTGGCCATGTACATTACATGACACGCGAATTCCCGTCAGTCAGGAACACACGGCTGGCACAGTGGCTGAGCGGTCGACTGCTGTGAAGCGTGTCGCGGGTTCAGGAAAAAATCCTAGAGCGGGAATAGTTTTAAAAAAATGCTCAATGTCTAATTTTTACACTAAATGCGAATGCTCCTGGTGAGGGACCTCAGTGTTCGCGGGATGAGAGCAATCTATATATATATATGTATAAAAGGAGAACTGACTGACTGACATATCAACGTACAGCCGAAACTACTGGGACTAGGAATGTGAAATTATGCACACGGCTTCCTATTATAATGTAGGGGAGCACTAAGAAGGGGTTTTTGGAAATTTAACCTTTAAGGGGGTGAAAAGGGGGAATTAGGAAAGTACGTAACCCACGCGGACGAAGTCGCGGGCAAAGTGTTAGTATCTAATATGTACTAACTCAGCCTTATAAGAAACACATTTGGATTCTGCTAGACGTACGGTAGTATATTTTATTATTTTAGTATTGAAGAGGATAATACATTTCTTTTGGTTCGGCAGGAAATATGTAGAGAGAAAATAGGTTACCTATTTTCGCAGCGAAGCCTTATCTCCTTGGCTTTATTGAGATAGAATCCGAAAATAAGGACCTTGGACATAGAAGAAATACTTCAAAGGAATTTGGTATTATTGAATTTTCTATCAGACTTACTTTTTCTAATGATATCCGATCAGACTGTAGTCACCTGCACAGCTTGTTGGGCAGGAGGGGCAGGAAAGGAAGAGGGGCATATCCTGTCAAAGGGTTTCACAATATCATCGTATTTGGATTGGTTAAAGGATTTAACCAATTAAGTTACCCATTTCATAGATAAAATGGGTAACTTCATTGTGCACTAATCGTCTTGGTTTAAATCGGGCGTATTACATCATTATCATTGTACAACAAAATTGTTACACAAGAGTTTTACAATATTGCTAATTCTATGGTTACAATGGGGGTCTTACCGTTAATAGCGATATCTTCCAGACAATATTTTACCCAGAATTTTAACTGAGAAAGGCTTCAGAAAGGCCGGCTGCGTAGTACTCGCAATCGGCGTGCGTGTATAACTGTTGAATTTGGATAAGCCGAAAGGAGTATGTAAGAATCGTAGCAGGTAGCGCTCTGTAGTTTCTGTTTACCCCCTTGGGAAGAAGGCGTGAGTTTACGATGTTTGAATGATTTTAAGTAACTTACTAATAATTCTAATAAACCTCAAAACGATACAGTAACTTCACAAGAAGAAGAAAACAGTCATCTAAAAGAGCGTAAAGTTGAAAATACTTGCAGTAAACTCGTCTAACTTTTAAGTAACAACTCTTTTCCGGGCCGACAGTCAATATTGCACAAGTATTTTTGTCGAGGAGCGACTGTGGACGACAGGTCATCTGGAACAAATCTCCGACTAGCTCGGCTCGGATCTAGTTTAGTGGCATTAATGGCTAGACTTTACTTGATATTAACAATGGATTTTAATCTGGTTTTATCTGCTGTTGTTGACGGATAATTAGGGAAGTGTTTTTGTGTTTTTTGTTGTAGTAGCAATTACAGAGTCTGTTATATCGTCCATTTTTAATATCGCTAGTCTAGCTATTATTTGTAATAGAGAGTAACTAAAATAGCTTTATAGCTACTACTATTTTTACTACTTATAGTTTTAAATTTTATAGATTAATTATACATACCATACAATAAATGCCGTAAATATTTCAAGTAACCTGTAAAATTCAGAAATTTTGTGTTAAAGCCTCTGTAGTTAAGTAAAATCCTGTGCATTTTTAAACAAATGGGTTAATATTGTAGAAGATTTTAACTAATCTTTAGTTTAACCTCTGATCAAAAAGCCGGCCCTTAGTGAGCTAGGCGAAAGGAGTGTGTGATTTTGAACAAAAAAAAATGAATATTGATTCATGTACTCTATTTCTTACACGGGGTTTTTCACAGTGACTTGTGATTTTAATTCCTCATTTTGCTCTCAACTCCTCATAAACGGCTATGATATTTTTAAAATGACTAATTGGTCATTCGGGTTTTTTTTTAATGGTGCATAGCTTATCTTAAAAAAAAAAACAGATTCGTTATAAAAAAAAACGAAATTACGGGATTTGGATTGAATTAATTTCTAGCGTTAGACAGTTTTACCTTTATTTACATTTATTTTATTTTCAACAATAATAATGATGTTAATATTTACACCCTCTACTCAGATGTAAGTTACCTCTCCTTCTATTTAAATTACAGTCAATGTAACCTTTTACAAACAGGCAGACCGGCAGACAGACAAACTCACGAAGCCCAAAAGTTTCACAACTGCTTTTGGGACTCGAGCTACAAAGTTTGATTCCGACAAGTCCTGCTATTACAAACGCAAGTAGTATTCTAGGCCTAAAACTTTCCACAGTCTAAATCAAGCAAGGACTGTTGGTCTAGTGGTTAGTGACCCTGACTGCTATGCCAGAGGTCGTGGGTTCGATTCCCACCCAGGAAAAATGTTTGTGTGATGAGCACGATCATTTGTTCTGTGTCTGGGTGTAATTTATCTATAATATGTATATATTTAGAAATATATAAGTATGTTTATCAGTTGTCTAGTACCTACCCATAACACAAGCTCTGCTTAGCTTGGGACTAGATGGCGTTGTGTGATAGTTGTGGAATATTTATTTATTTATTTATTTAATATACGAAGTAGGTAGTGTTTGTAGTACTGGGGGTCTACTCCGAACGTGTTAAATACGAACTATCGGCCGAACGTTCGCATGTTTCTTACCACGAAATTCATTCTATATCGTTCGGTCGGTTCGTTCCAACTAGTTCCGACCGAACATTATTTTGACATTTAGACCCTACCATGAAAGTTATTTTACCGACCGAATATTTGAGTTTGACAAGCCTGTCATCGTCGATTTTATGTCAAAATTCACGACAGCAAATTCGCTGCTTTTTGAGTATCGTAAGTATCGGATCTATTGATTTATTTTTCGATTTCCTTGTGTTTTATATCTGTTGAAAGTGCTAAAGTGAATGTGAATTATTTACAATTGTAGACAAATGGCGTTACGAATGTTTTTGGTTGAAGAGGCTCTCGAAGAAGAGCGTTTGGAGCGCAGAAGGAATCGCAGACGACTTCGTGACTCCTTCAACATTAATACAGTGCCCGACTTTGAGTTTGTATCTAATTATAGACTCACTCGGGCACTTTTCGAAGAACTCTGCCAGGATATAGTGCCCCTGTTACCTCGAAAGCGTAATTGCCGTGCAGTTGAGCCTATTACAAAGGTATTTGTATGATACATTGGGTACTAGGTATCATAATTAGCCATTAAACATAATAACAATGATTGTTACATTTTAGATACTTGTTGCCTTGAATTTTTATGCTCGGGGCAGCTATCAAGGCTCTGTAGGGCAGAACGATGATGCTCCAATGGCCCAGCAAACCGTCTCCCGATGTATACGCGAGGTCTCATTAGCGATCAACACGCCTGAAATCCTAAGGAAATATATAAAATTTCCACAAAATGCAACTGACAGAAATGTCATCAAGAGGAAGTAAGTGATACATAAGTTTCATTCACAGAATTTGTTTAGTTCCTTAAGTTATTATTGTTTCAAATTATGTTATTTCTTTTCAGATTTTATGAAAAATATAATTTACCGGGTGTGATTGGGTGTATTGATTGCACTCACATTGCTATTGTGAGGCCTAGTGAGCATGAGGAGCGGTTTTTTAATAGAAAGCATTTCCACTCCATTAACACCCAAGTAGTAAGACATTTTGTAATAATAAATACTAGATATTAAACATCATAATACATTCAAGGAATAATGAGAGTATTTTTTCCAGATATGCGATTCAGATTGTGTGATCCTAGATGTGAATGCAACCTATGGTGGAGCCACACACGATGCCTACATTTGGTCACAATGTGATGTAAAGAGCCACCTGGAGAGTCTCACCGAGACAGCATATCTGTTAGGCAAGTATACATTAGATATTCACTTTTAAAATACTAGTTAAGTGATTGTGATTTTATTAACTTATATAAAATTTCTTTGACAGGTGATTCAGGATATCCTTTGAGGGAATACCTTATTACACCAGTCAGTAATGCTGTAGAAGACAGTCCAGAAGGCAGATTTAATGCTCTGCAGAAACGTGCCCGCTCCACCATAGAGCGCACATTTGGGATCCTCAAGGGTCGTTGGAGGTGTTTATTGGCAGCGAGGGAGCTGCACTATGATCCTGAACGAGCAGGCAAAATCATCTTGGCTTGCTGTGTATTGCACAACATGTGTATCAAGGCTGGAGTGAGTGCTCCAGAGCTAAGTCAAGATGATTTTGATTCTGAGAACTCTCGGCAGGTCATCAGCCAGGCTCCTACATCTGCCACGGAAGCTTTGAGGAGTGGACAAAGACAGAGAGAAATATTAATTACTTTATTAGAAAATAATAATTAATATACAATTTTTTACAAGGCACTATTGTTTTTCCTTACTGAAATCAACCTTTAATAACAAAACTAACATCTTAAACAAGTATTCAATTATTTTAACAGAAAACAAAAAAGTAGAACAAAATTAAAGTGGGTTTATTTATTAGAAAGAGTATGTCACATGCATTAAAAATTTACAACTTATAATAAAAGTGGTCTGATGCACGTAGCATACATAGCATTGACAATTCTTAAAAATTAAATAAAAGAAAACTAACATAAAATATTTTTTAAATGTTATTATCAACGGCCTTGTTGCTGCACATAGGCCCTGGAAAACTCTTCTAGAACCTCCTTTATTCCAGCTAATAAAACATTCCTTTCTTCCTCGAGGTTCAAACGACGCTCATCTATCCTAAAAAGCCTGTCCCGCACAGAACTATCAGCTCGCAGAGACTCACGAAGTCGCCTAGGTCCTCTGCGCCGTCGTGTAGCTGTAAAATGACAGAACATAATGCTCATAATTTGCTCCACATACTTGGTAAATACCCTTGTTATGTACACTTACAGCATATCAAAAATCAAAATCAAAGCATTTCAAGTAGGCCAGTTCCAGGCACTTTTGAATTGTCAAAAACAAAGAAAAAGTAATTCAACACTACAAAATTTATACACCAAATTAATTTATACACCTAGATTTAGAACATAAAACAGTTCAATTCTCCATCACATTAAAAAAAAAACAGCAGCTAGTAATCACAATCTTTTGTTGATGTGTGTATATGAAAAATCTATAAGGAAAGTATGCTAATTAAATGCTTTTCAACAAAATTAAACAATGACTTACGAGTCAGCGGGTTTTGTGCTGTCGAGGCATTTCTGGTTGGTGTGGCTGAAGCCTGCTGGCTTGGTTGTTGTTGTGACTGTGTTTCTGTCGGAAAAAGATGTACAAATAATAAATATATGAGAAACAATGTATAAAAACAAAATAATCTTAGAAAAACTAATCACTGACTTCATTTAAGTTCATGATAACAAAATAAGCTTTAACAAATTAAAAAAAATATGTGGTAGGATATTAAGGTAATGTGATGATGGTTTCAGTAATTAAGTATATAAATACAATAACACAGCAAGTCATTAAATTAATTTAGTAAATAATACTGTGTTTTATAAAAATAATATTATTATTTGCACTACATACCATTCAGTGAATAAAGATCCCCTTCTTGGTTGGGCGGTTCATGGGCAGAGGCAGCTGTTTCTTCTTGAGATGGCTGGAAAGCAAAATTGAGTTTATTAAAATTGAGATTAAGGCACATTATTTTATTTTTTAATATAAATTGCCACTGAACATCTTTACATACAAATAAAAGCTAGATTATTAAATAGATAAAAAATAATACATACTTGCTGAACAAAAGGTTGTGTTGCCGCTGAAGTCTGCGGGTCACCAAATCCATCTCCCATTATGGAAACAATTTTGAGTTCCCATCGAGAGAGTGAAGGGGCAGTGGATGGTCCACCTCCTGTGGCAGATGCAGACCGGCGTGCAGCTGATGCTGCCTTTTTCGCCAGGTGTTTTTTATCAGTCCACACCTAAAATTAATAATAAACATTTAAATTACACACTCACAAAAAAATGTTTTTTTTTTATTTTGTATATTTATCTCAATCAGTCTTAATCAATCTTTGAATTTTAATAGTCGCAATCAAGCAATATAACTATATAAGACTATTGTGTTTCTAATAAAACAGTAGAGAAAACTTACCTTTTGCCACTGTTTCAATGTTTTTGTACATCCACCCATAGCGTTCAGTGTGGTGTGTATTTCCTCCCACAACCTATGGCTGAGAGTACGACCCTCGATGCTCCTCAAGTTGCCTCGAGCCAAATCTCGATGCTCGTCGAGGAAATCGAGGAGAGCATCGATTTGTGCAGCTGTCGGTCCGGACATGGTGACTTCTTCTGATAACTTTCATTTTCAAACTTCAAAAACACGTACATGAGGAACAATATTCCCACCCCAATGGTCCTTTTTTCTTTTGAGCCCACTTAGCAACTTCGTCGTATAACGCTTCAACTGTTTCCAAAATGTTCCAAGGGCACTTGATCACGGGAAGTGAATAATTTATAGTTTATTTAACTTACTTTTTTGTTTACAGTTCACAACTCAACCTAAACACTTTGCACTTCAGTTGCTTCAGTCAACACTTGATAAATTAATACTGTTATCGTTAGGACGGTCGCGGCAGACGAGATTTTTTTATGGTTTGAGTATTTTTTTGTGAATTTGCAACAGAAAAACTCAAGTAGCGAAAGTTGTTAAATTAGTTGTCATCCATCACATTTTTTGACAATCGGCAAAGGTAAACTTTATTTCGGCTACGAATATATTGTTTTTAAAAAAATATTACGATATTCGTAGTTATAAATACCGAATTAAATGCAAAGTATTATTTCCTTGTTATAAAAAAATATTTTGATAAGTATTTCAATACTTAAATTATATCGAAATCAAGATTAATATCTAAAAGAAACATATCGATGCAATGTTCAACTCTAGCACTTCATTTCATTCGGTCCTATACTCTCCCGAACATTGTTTATGGTGCCCGACCAAGACTAGCGATACCGAACTATTTTCGTGGTAGGACAACAATGCGAACTTCGGTCGTGCGTCGGTCGGTCCCGAACAATCGGTAGTGTAATTTCAGAGTAGACCCTCTGTCTAAGCAGGTGCGAAACGGGAACTTAAGGCGTATTCTTCGCCAATGACCTTGAGCAAGCGGCATTAGATTCACACACACGCGTTAATCACGACTTACGAATATGACCTAACTTTTTAAGATTTTGTTTGAAAAATATTAATTGATTAAGATAAGCTAAGTAAATGCCCAACGACCAATTAGTCTGTGTTAAAATATTTTAAAATATCATAACCGTTTATGAGGAGTTTGCAAAATAAAGAATGCATATTCTCATCCCAATTAATTTATGGTCAGCGCAGCATATCTCCTTCTAGCATACCTCATCCAGCTTGTCACCTTCTTTCTAGCCACATATTCATATACCTACATTTAAAATTGTATGACAGAAAAATCTGAAAGGCTATGATAAAGACACAAGAATGAATTATCAAGCGAAAAAAAAACCTATGCAAACAAAATCATATATTATCATATCATCTGACAAAAATTTTATTTTTGCCGCCAACCACGATACGGAACTCTTCAAAAGAATGTTTGGAAAAATTTAAGCTTCCGAAAGTTAAATGGAAAAGTTTGCCACTCAAATTGACAGTGTCGCCCGGGTCGACCCGAAGGGGGTTAATAAAATCGGTTTGCGACATCGAAGTAAAGTGTTATATCTCTATTACGTCCATAATAAAATAACTTTATGCTACAGTCTGGGAGGGTGAGGAACCTCTGTGTGGCCAGGGTTATTTGTTGAAAGCCTCTAACTATTGTGTATTTTTGAACCATAAGTCTGAATATTATAACCGCATTCGTGGACAGTGAGCTATTATTAGATAGTAGGGGAACAGGACGCCATTTGTTATTATTATTTGGGGTCCTGAAGGCGCTTGCGTTACGTTAGTATTGTTTTAAGTATGCTTAAAGAGTGTATGTCCCCATTATACCTCGCATCCCCGTCTTATACACCCCTAAGTTTTTGTACAGACGCGTATTACTGTATAATATTTAAAGTATTTACTATCTTTTGCCCGTGGCATCTCTCAAGTGTTCCAATTATCCTCAAGTGATTTTTTTCCAAAAAAAGTATCATTTAAACGAGATTCATGTTTGTTTTTCTTATGTTTGTACCAAAGTTAATGTAAAATCGTTCCTTCAGTTTAGACTGAACACACAGACAAGAAAATTAGTTAGGATTTTCATTTACAGTTTTTTTTACAGCAATTGTAATTTGTATACTGTTGAAAAACCTAGATACTTTGGTAAAATTACGTTTTATATAGTCTCTAGCTGTTGCCCGCGGTTTCACCCCCTCTGCTCGGCTCCTATAGGTCGTAGCGTGATGTTATATAGCCTATAACCTTCTTCGATAAATGGACTATCCAATATAAAAAAATTTTTTTAATTCGATAGAGCAGTTTCTGAGATTTGCATGTTCAATCAAACAAACACAAACTCTTCAGCCTTTGTCAAACTGACAGGCGATAGCGAACCGGACCGAGTCCGAAGCGATAACGAAGCGATACGAGACGTCAAACTGGGTGCAGCGAACCGAGGCGTGACAGTTGTATTAGCTGACTTTTTATGAACGACGTCAAACAGAGCAAACACGCCTTCGCCACGTCTTCGCATCGGTTCGGTCACGCTATCGGATCGGTTTCGCTTTTCTATGTGACTGGATTCAAACGATTCCATACATTACAAATAAAAACGTCTCGCTTCGTATTCGCCACGCCTGTCTGTTTGACAAAGGCTTTCGGCTTTATAATATGAGTATAGATATTTTGTTACAGGAAAATTCTAAAGTAGTCTCAATGAGCACCTAAGCGTTGTTTGTGGTCGGGATTTTCCCGGTAACAAGTAATAAAAAAGTCTTAATACTTGAGGCTGAGATGGCGAAGTGAAAGTTAACCGGACTGGACGAGCAATCAAGACTTTGAAAAATTAAGCTCTTAATTAAAAACGAATTCTTAAACTTGTCTTGTTTTGTTGGGCAACGAAAGGGGAAATGCAGGGAATTTTAGAGGAAAAGTCGAGAGTTCTTCTTAGTGTAATGTTATTGATTGAATCGTAATGGTGATTTAAAAAAAAAAGTTCCCGAATTCAAATAAACTTTTTCTGAGACATTCCATTTTTAGTGGATTCGGAACTGAAAGTTTTTCATTTCTTTTTTTTTTAGAAGCTTTCAAAATAATCTGAACCGATGGGTTTTATCTGAACGCTTCTTGAAGTTACTTGAAAAAAAAAACAGCTTTTATTTCTGCACCCTGTTTTTATCTTTGAAAATCTTCAAGTGTTACCAAGGCCCTTAGTGTAAAGCTTAGCTTATGTAAACGACGAGTATATCTACTTAAGGCTTATAAAAAATTTAGGAGTAAGTTTCAGGTACATTCTTTTATCTTACCACTTATGACAAGAAAATATACCATGTTTCAGTTCAACTTTCCCTGTTAGGTGCTTTGCAACGCTGCTGTCTAAACAAGCTACCGTGAACGCAAAGGGCAAATGAAGGAACACGGTGGATTTTAGTTAGTACGAGTCTGACAGTTCCTTCCACTCCACACAAGGAGGAAGGACTCTATGATAATTTTCCACATTAAAAAGTTTCTTACAAATGAGTACTATAACATTGCCTGTTTTGAAGTAACACAACTTTAAGTTATTTATATCATTAGGACTACAACTTACATCACAACTTACAACGTCCATCCAGCTCATGGCTCAAATCTCAAGATTCTTTAACAAACCCATTCATATTTTAGAAAAACTTAACAAGCGGTTCGCAAAATCTTAAAATAATAATCGTTTATTTCTGTTTATACTGAGGTTAGACATCGTTAACGACACGTGCATCGCACGCACGTAATGGCAGACGGACACAGAATAGCAAGCAAATGGAGTGATTACTATATTCGCCTTACTTAGACTGGTAGGCGCGCCAAGAATTGCCCGTCACCTGTCACTCACGCAGGAATGTTGAATGGTTAAGCCTGATTTGTTCGTCGGCTGTGTTAAGGAATGATTGCTTCAAAACTTTTGCCTTTAAAAGTAATAACGCTCTAATGAATACTTTACAGATACAGACAATTAAAAGCAGCAAAATTGAAGATAGAGACAAAGTCTAATAAGATGAAAAGTGTAAATCAAAGAAATATGAATCTTAATCGTTGAATTTTAGGGCTTGTCCGGTCATATCCATTACGTGTCTTAAATCGGTACGGCCACGACTTCAAATCCACGCATAGTGCGCACCTTAGCACTTCATCTCCTACCAACTCCTTATCCTCAACAGAGATCGTGCATCATCGCAACAATGACAGCTCCAGATATAGACAGATGCGATTGCTTCACTTGCCCTGCTGTGACGTGCATGAATAATTGGTTTGCACACGTAAATCATACGCGAAAAACAAAAGATTTACAAGTACACCGACTAAAAGACAGCATTGAGTTAGTGTTGTCTTCGTTGGCCCCTTGCCTAGGTAACAGATGGGACTGAGAATCGGTGTTTTGCTACCGGAACTCATATGTTACATAATATTATGAGCTGATTTTCAGCGTCAGTCATAAACGTCGAGAGCAGAACATCAGCTTTCGAAAGACAGCTACAATGCTCATTTGCTTGATTTTCTGAGTGTTGAGTGGCTATCATAATACGTGCATTTTACATCATTTTATGAGCAAACTTACAGCGTCACTCATAAATGTCGACCACAAAACATATATACAATCCTTGAAAAGTAAGACAACAAAGTACAAACGCCTGCACATCAAGCCAAGCCAAAAGCAAATCAAGCCTATCTCAATCTTAACAATTTCTCCAGATGAACGTGCACCTTCTCCTTATGTGATTAAGTTGAAAATCTATTTAAAACAAATGACAGATTCCGGTAGCTTGATGTGCCGGTGTCTGTAGTTTATAGTTTATCCAGTTTGTCAGTTCTGTTCACCTGGTGAGTGAATATAATGATGAAATGAAATGATATTTATTTTTGCACGTAGGTTAATTTAAACACTTTTTCACGTCGTCTTTTTACAAACTAGGAGAGGCTGGTGTTTCGTACCTGACTCACTGTTTCATTTTAATAACACTTAACCCGAATGGTGAATCAAACCTAGGACCACATATTCAATCACGCTTACGATTACTTAGATCGACGAGGTAGTCCCTATCTTGTAACTAGAGCTTTAGAATCCGATCATGGTTGTTGGTTAAAGTACGTTCTCCACGGGCAAATCCGTCTAAAAACATATGCAGAAACAGACGGATTTTCTACTTAAGGTGACTGCACCCACGGGAAGATACTGCACCAACCATTTGCTTCACTGAAAACAGAAAGGAAAATCTAAGAATTCAAGGAACGGACGCTATTTACTGTTTAAACAAAACACAGTTGTTTTATCTCAAAGCAAGTTGCATGTTGTAAGAATTCACGCAGAGAAAATGTTAGTTAATGACCCTTCTAAGGCACATAGATAAACTTGTTGCTTTTCTCAATGTTACTTTGTAGGTAGATATTTTCAAAGCAATGTTATGCATATGAATGCATGTACAATCGACAAAGAATCAACACCCATTTTGAAAATAACGTTTGTATCCGTCAAAATAACAAAGGTCAAGGTACCAAGGATATGTACGTTAACACGAATATCAACCTTGAAATTGAATGTCTGTATGAAAATAAGCTTCAAGTGGGTCTTAATTCAAATTTGTCTATTGTACATTGTACTAAATTTAATTAACATTGAAAGTGCAACAACCTGTAAATATTCAATAGAAATTACCCGATCCAAGGAGAATCCAGGCCAATAATAAAATTAATGATGTATAAACATCGCTTCCGGTTTTATAATATGAAATAAAAGTAGAAGCGATGTTTGCTACGTAAATTACAGGACCATCACAACTTTTCAACGGAAAGCAACACAGAAGAAATCGTCGGAAAAACCTATCAAAACTTGAGAAAATTCAATAAGGCCACTTGGAAAGTTTGTTAAAGGAAGTAGCCGGGAATATATTTTATGAAAAAAAAAGGAATCTCAATTTGTGTCGCCGGTAAAAATAAAAATAACGTGAAAACCCCCCAGGCTTGGTGGATCGAGTTTGTTTGTCAACTTTGTCTGATGATGTCCTGTTAAAAATATTGCGATTCATTACAATTTCTGCAAAGTTTTGTATTTTTAACCGACTTCAAAAAAGGAGGAGGTTATCAATTCGACGGTATGTTTTTTTTGTGTGTTTGTTGCGCGATCACTACGCCAATTGTGGACCAATTTTCGAAAATTATTTTTTTGTTCGAAAGGTGATACTTCGGAAGTGGTCCCATAGTCAGCAAGTCAGGATCTGATAATGCTACGATTCTCAAATATTTTTTCTCTTCCTCACATTATACTTACTCTACTTCCAAATCGTCCACGTTCAATCAAGCATGCCACCAATAGCAAAATAATCATAAATTTATTTATAAAGTGGTTTTTAAATTGAGCTTATTTTAAGAGATAGATTATCTCATACTCGTAACCATGTCAGATGATATAAATATCTTGTCGAAAACTTCCATCGTTCATAAAAACATGACATCATGGGTTGTATTATGAGTCCAAGAGACGCATGTTTGCATTTGCATACTGTGTGAGTTTGTGGCTAAGCAACAGCTGGTCGATCTTCAAGGTTAAGCCGCGCTTACCTCGATCGATTCGTGGATGGGTGACGATCCAAAATATTCTGCGTACCTATGTGCTACGTTGTATCATTTTTAAATATTTAACAGTAGTTACAGGTAGTTTGACGCAAAATGAGCACTTCGTAAAATGTGGAATTCTTAAAATAGTTTTTTTAATCAGTATTTCTCAAATGCTGCACTTCTCAAACCGAACACTCTTCAAAATGAATATGAATATTATCATAATAGTTCAAAATAGAAACCGTTTGCTATCATTTTTTTTTCAACAACAATAAATATTTGTTATTACTATTTCACATACATACAGAGCTACAATTCTTAAGCTAATAGAACATATTTCCATATTCCGAAAGGCTGGCATCCAGTCTTACCAAAGAGTGTCGTATTAACACCAGCACAGGGTTGTAAATATCAGGCTATCAATAAGGCAGTCGCTCCATGTCGCTCCATGATGGTTGCATCGGGTAAGACATGAAGTTGCCCCAACATATTTAGTTTGGAAAAGGTTTAGCGATGATGAACACATGTTCTTAAAGGCATAAACTACATATTTTCATGTTGGGTATACTATTAAAAAAATCGTGTCGCAACAATAAATAATCCATGTTTTGAAAATATTTCTGCATCAAAGATTCTGATTTAAAACAAAATTTGTTATAACATTTTAAGCTCCGTTGAATTTTAATAAGATTTACTATGTTGTTGCAGTCATTAAATTTTATTTCACTTTTATGTAATAGAGTCGATTTTTTGTCTCATAGCTGCAACCATTTTCTTCACATGGTACAACAAAATAAAGATTTAGTGATCATCAACAAACACGGGGCATAAATAATTTTCTGTAAATTATGTTTTTAAGGGCTGCAGAATTATTAGTTTCTGTAAAATTAGAAATAAGCACGGTTGGCGCAGTGGCTGAAGAATCGACTGCTGCGCTGCATGTCGCGGGTTCGATCCCCGCACGAAACAAATATTTTATATGATCTGCAAGTAGTTGTTCCGGGTCTGGGTGTTTGTGTATGTGAGTCTCTTTCGTTACATAAAAGCCGTACAAAAAAAAAACATATGTTCTAAATTTTAGAAAAGAATATGTCTAGATGTACTCACTCTTACATTTTCGTACTATTTTAAACAAATCTCTTAAGGCTAGCCTACAGTAACACTAATTACTCACAGTATTTTCAGGATCGATCGTGCAAGCTGCCTGAAAATCGGACATCTTCAGGTGCTTAAGTTCAAACTGATGGGTACTCCATACGTTAGTATATCGAGAAGCTTAGTCCGACACGTTTGCCAATTAATCACCGAGGTTCCGGGTGAAAATGGTTCCAGGTGATATGTTGTAGTTTTAAGTTCAGTTAGAGAGGTATGTAAACTGTAATGAAAATTAATAATTACTAGCTGTGCCCGCGACTTCGTTCGCGTGGTTGTCGAGGACAAAACAACGTCGTTTAGATAAGAGTATATCACCTTTTTGATGATTTAGATAAGAGTCCTGAGGCATTTTCAAGGAAAAAACAAAAAGCAATAAACAAAATCAACAACACTTATGACTGAATAGCCTACAAACTTAAAAGAACGGTGCGTCGAACAGTCTAGTGTGACAACGTATCGTCTGTTCGTGGTCGTGACTCAACGAATTGGCAACACTAACTTACTGTATAACGAATGGCACTATTTTTTTTTTAGCGTGGTAAAATCATCGAATGAGTCCTCCCATCCAGGGCAGGGCGGGAGGGACTGTCAGACTTGTACTGACTAAAATACACGGTGTCCTTCAATAGCCCTTTACGTACCGGGGTTACGGTAATTTGCGAGTCCCGCGACCCCGGCAAGTTTTGGCCCTCTACAGGCCCCGTCACTATGCTGACACTCCTTGAGGCGCGCGTGGAACACAACGCGCCGTCGACCGGGCATGGTCCATGGTCGGACAGCGAGTCGCTCATTACTCGCCGCCCGCATGCCCGCGCCTACTGTGGCCGGAGGTCGTCTTGCGACGTTCGACGCCGTGGGCGTCTACCACTGCGGCTGGGGTGGAGGGAGGATGCTGTCCTCTCCCTCACGCGGCTCGCTTCCTCCTTCGCGAGCATGACTGCTTCGCAGAAGGAGGCGACCGCTTCCCACTCCGTCTCGCCCCGCAGCATGGCCTCGACCAATGCCGGGCGCGAGAGGTCTCCGCCTATCGCCGTCGTGAGGTCACGGCGGTGCTCCGCCCAAGCGGGGCAGTCCTGCACCGTATGCTCCACCGTGTCCGCCGGACGATCCTCCCAGTGGTGACATCCAGGCGTTGCTTCCCTCCTTATCAGACACAGGAACCTCCCGAAACTTCCGTGTCCGGTGAGGACCTGCCGCATGCGGTAGGTCAGGACGCCGTGACGCCTATCTAGCCACTCCTCAAAGAGGGGTCTTACCGCCGCGCCGCGATTGCGGCGTGCCCGCCGATTGACACTATTGGATTCAAACTACGAAGTAAATAATTACAATCTTTACTTCTTACTTCAAACCAATCACCAAAGTTGACCAAACGAAACCAATAAGATAAGCCAAAAGCCAATCCTTTTTTTCGACCAATTTAGAAAATTGATAAACCATAACCAAGCAACCAAAGAACTTGTACAACACACGCAAGAACTTTTAAGACACCTAACGAAACAATTTGCCTAGCAAACACGGTGGACGTCATTCTCGCGCGGAAAATCTTAACACCGCGATTCAGAAAATGACGTCATTTGCACAACGCCATCTATCGGATTTGGATTTCAACTATCAACATTAGTTCTATTTTTAGTCTTAAGATGTCGTTGCAAGTACTATATTTTGCAAGTACTATATTGCGTAACGTAATATTTTACTTCTTGAACTCACTAAATTAATCATATCTTTTGATAGAGTGAACCGATTTCGATGAAACAAAAACTAAGTTAAACCTCAAGTTGCGTATAATTTTTATATATAAACATTGCCAGCATTGAATTCGTAGTTTTTACGTGATGCGCGCACAAACAAACAGACAAACAGACAAAAATTTCAAAAATGATGGAAATGGGTTCTGTTACTTATCTTTTCACACGCTGGCTATTTTTTGTTTCAATTTCTTCAATGTACAAAAATGACTTTTCTACAGATTTATTATATGTATAGATGATAATTTTAAAGCCTTTGTAAAACAGACAGGCGTGATGAATGCGAAGCGAGGCGTTTTTATTTGTAATGTATGGAATTGTTTGAATCTAGTCACATAGAAAAGCGAAAGCGATCCGATAGCGTGACCAAACTATCAGACTGACGTCTCGTATCGGTTCGTTATCGCTTCGGACTCGCCTGTCTGTTTGACAAAGGCCTAAACGCTGACATCTTAATCCATACCAATATTATTAAGCTGTTGAGTTTGTTTGGTTGAACGCGCTAATCTCAGGAAATACTGGTTCGAATTGAAAAAATATCTTTGTGTTGGATAGCCCATTTATCGAGGAAGGCTATAGGCTATATAACATTACGCTACGACCAATAACAACCGAGCAGTGAGGGTTAAACCACAGGGAACAGTTAGTGTAGGTATAAAAATGTGGTGTCACGATGTTATGCGATACAGGTCGACAGATTTTACTGTATATTTCGTAGACCGGTATAAAGGTAGGTCGTAAAGTACATATGTTTCACCTACAAACCATTATAAAATAAGTTTTAAGCCCAGTGAAGGAGGCACGATCATCCAGTCTTCCCATAATTATGAAATAGGAGGTATTTCAAAAACCTTATATAAACTTTTTTTTTTTAGTAATAATTGGTTTTGCTCTAGTTTGACAATTTCATGATATGATATAATATGCAAAAAAAATGTAGTAGGATGTTCTAGTTTCCAAAATGTGGCATTAAGTCCGCCTCTTTCCAACAGCTACTATGAACGAAGTTCAAAATAAAGACCACAGAAAAGAATGGCCATTCAATTAAAAAATAGACCAATAGGCATTGAAACACTTATAAACTTTTCATATAAAAAAGGACAGAATAAGACACAAGAACCCAGCCATCTGGGACAGAAT
Organism: Agrotis puta; assembly: GCA_943136025.2. Taxonomy (NCBI): domain Eukaryota; kingdom Metazoa; phylum Arthropoda; class Insecta; order Lepidoptera; family Noctuidae; genus Agrotis; species Agrotis puta. The sequence goes on from OW964168.2 coordinate 8,402,282, forward strand.
TCATCCCAATACACTCGCCAACGCTTATAAGTTTAATAGGCTAACAACTAACCGGCCCAAGTTTTATGACACAACTTAGGCTCTAAGTGCGTTCTACTAAATGTAGAAATTTCTATAGTAAAACAGAAGTGACTACACAAGAATATTATGATAAATAGTTACATAATTGAATTGAATTTTGATAGCCGACAAACAGGTCTGATAGCCGAAATACAAGCCAGGCATAGTTCGGCTACAGACACTTATCTCTTTGATAGCCGAAATACAGGTCTGATAGCCGAAATACAGGCCAGGCATAGTTCGGCTACAGACACTTATCTCTTTGATAGCCGAAATACAGGTCTGATAGCCGAAATACAGGCCAGGCATAGTTCGGCTACAGACACTTATTTCTTTGATAGCCGAAATACAGGCCAATCGTAGTTCGGCTACAGACGCTAATCTCTTTGATAGCCGAAATACAGGGCTGATAGCCGAAATACAGGCCAGGCTTAGTTCGGCTACAGACGCTAATCCCTTTGCCATAATTGAAATTGTTGCACATTACCACTGTAAAATAGTTTTAAATTTTTGGAAATAAAATACATAAGTATTAAAAAATTATATATATGGTGTCATTAACTTTACGCTAATTACTAACTGAATGCCTAGTTTAATGACAATGTTAGACTAAACGTGCACTACGCAACATAAATATAATCGTTATAATTGTTCAATATAAATATATGAATTTATTAGAACCGTTTGGAATAATGTTCGCCAATTTGTGTGCCCACGCGATGCCGAAAAAAAGAATCACATTATATAGATCGCAAGCGCAACGTTTCAATTTGGTAGTGCGAGAATGGCCTTAGAGCGAAATCCAACAGAGCGCTTTTATAATAATTTAGGTGTTACCTAGGGTTAGTGTAAAATAATGTTTTAGTTGAGTTTACTCACGCCATTACCGAACGAAGCAGGTTTTTTGTGAGTTTTTACCTGAAAAAGAGAAAATAGATTCATTAGACACCACTAAAATGCACAAAATTATCACAAGAAATATCGGAAAGTAAAAAATAGAATAAACCTCTAATTAAATCATACAGATTGGTAGAAATGGAGTTATTTCTTCCGTTTTCAGTGTTTCATAAAGAGCAGCGTAAAATCCATTTGACTTTAACACAATATAAATTTAAAAATCGAGTAATAACGTTTACAGAACAAATGACTATAAATAGAACCGTATTAAAGTTCATAAAAACTTTAAGCTTGAAGCTTCTGTCTACTTTATAAGTTTTTTATATTGTATAGCTGAACAATATAAAAAACATATAAAGTGTAGAAACTGGGCGTCTACGGCTGACAAACTAGTCAGCCGTAGACGCCCACGGCGACAGACGTCGGCAGACCATCTCCGGCCACCGTAGGCGCGGGCATGCGGGCAGCGAGTAATGGGCAACTCGCTGTCCGACCATGACCATGCCCGGGTCGACAGCGTTGTGTCCCACGCGCGCCACAAAGAGTGTCAGCAAAATGACAGCCTCTACAGGGCCAACGCCTGCCGGGGTCGCGGGACTTACGAATTACCGTGACCCCGGAACGTAAAGGGCTATTGAAGGACACCGTGGATTGTGGTCAGTACGACTCTGACAGTTCCTCCCGCTCTGCCCTGGGTGGGAGGACTCATTTGATGATTTTACCACGATAAAAAAAAGTCGTAGGTCTAAATCAAGGTCGCGGGACTTACCCATTACCGTGACCCCGGTACGTAAAGGGCTCGTGAAGGACACCGTGGATTTTAGTCAGTACAAGTCTGACAGTCCCTCCCGCCCTGCCCTGGGTGAGAGGACTCATTTGATGATTTTACCACGTAAAAAAAAAGGTCTAAATCAACCCAACATCTCAGTACCTACTAAGCTACTTCACTTGAAACATGAGGATTATTCATACGAAACTTAATAACACGGTAAACCCGAAATAGAAAGAAGGATAATTCTGTAACTAAAATAAGTTTATTTCGGGCAAAAAACAACTGTTCTTACATCATTACTTTGAAAGTTATTTTTAGGTCACAAACACAATTAGTGATGTGCCCATGTCCTCAGTTTTATCGATTACCGAAAAACAACGGATTACATTCGGCACGCCGAATCTGACGCACGGTCGTCCCCAACGCCATTAATCAAATCACGACTATGCGGTTTAATGGCAGACTAATTACAGTTTGCGCGCGAATCACCTACACATACCGTCGCAGTAATTACTGCATTAACTCGACTGCGGAAACGCTTAATACGGGATAATGCTGATTACATATCGCAATGCGGGTGCTAGCCGAAAGTTTACCCAGTTCGGCCGTCAATCAAACGTCAAAAGCAACGTCATGGTATTGTGATGTCAATGAGAGGTTCGCTTCAGGTCGCAGATAAACGTTTAACCCGTGTTTTTTACGGTCAGCATGTAAATAATTATGATGAATAATTTATGAATAAAAGTACCTACAATACAAGCGTTACATTTTTAATCTCTGATATGAACCAAACATTTTTGTAGCATTTCGCAACAGTATAAATATTATGATAAAGGTCTTTGTAGGTAAAATGTTAACGAATAAATTGTTTCCCATACATAAGTACTAACCAATTAAGTTGTAGGAAGCATTCCTACCTTACCAATCAATTATCTCAAGTTCCACAACCATTATGAGACGAACAATCGAACCGTAATAAGAAATTATCGATACAAATACATCACTACAGCTAAGGTAGGAGAAACAGAATCTTATACTGCACAGTGCTCCCCGAAGTCTCATAAACGCGGTGATAAAATACTGCCACCCCACCTTAACGCTTACCTCAATGCCGCTTTATGGACATTTATTCACTATTCAAAAACATAATGAACTAAAGCGTTCATATTTCTACAGTTCATTGATTTTGACTATAATAGCAGCTTTTACTCGGTCATTGTGACGTCATTAGACCGAAATTCATTGAATCATTCGCGAAATAGAATGAACAGGTAAATTTGTATAGGTGCCTTTACGTATGTATGCGTCCATTCAGTATCTATTTTTGTGAAAGGTGCGTAGGTGAATCTCCTAGGTACATGTTCCTATCAAAATTCTAAGCTCAAGGAAAATGGAAAAAGAACACTAAATAATGAATAGTATTCGTGAGGATTACTTTATAAATAGGAGTATTACATTTTGAAAGTCCACTTCCGAAAAGGGGTCTTCAAATGCTACAAGGACAGTCTTATGGGACATTAGCGCAGAGGTTGGATATAGCAGTTTGTCATCATTAACACTCATTAGAACACTGAAAAGGGTTAATAAGGGTTGTTCCATATTTAGCCATAATTATTTATTTATAGTTGCCAAAATGTTTAACACTATAAATAAAACCATTCAGCGTACTATGAAATCACAGAAAAAGTAAAGACAATAATTTATTATTTTAGTAATTTACAGAAAAGTTCCTAATTGCGGTGAAATACCTAAACTTCAACTCCTTGAAAGCTCATAAACAACTCAGAATTCAACAAAAGACAATTAATTACAAACACATTCAACATAGCATCGAAATTCTAAACTAATATTCTAACACTAGGAGCGCAATCCTAACATTACACATATTGTCTTAACTCCGCACACTGAATAAATAGAAATTGGAGTGCCCAAACCTTTTCATTATGGTGATGAGCACAGTGTTAAAGAAATATTATTCATCAAATTGCAAAATTGATTATAGTTATTGACATTCACGTCAAAGTTTGCAAGTTGCTTAAATATGTTCATATACTTTCATAGAGGAGGCGTTTTTTTTTTTTTATCGTGGTAAAATCATCATATGAGTCCTCCCACCCAGGGCAGGGCGGGAGGGACTGTCAGACTTGTACTGACTAAAATCCACGGTGTCCTTCACTAGCCCTTTACGTACCGGGGTCACGGTAATCCCTTGGTCCCGCGACCCCGGCAGGCTTTGGCCCACTACAGGCCCCGTCTCTATGCTGACACTCTTTGAGGCGCGCGTGGAACACAACGCGCCGTCGACCCGGGCATGGTCCATGGTCGGACAGCGAGTCGCCCATTACTTGCTGCCCGCATGCCCGCGCCTACGGTGGCCGGAGATCGTCTTGCGACGTCCGACGCCGTGGGCGTCTACCACTGCGGCTGGGGTGGAGGGAGGACGCTGTCCTCTCCCTCAGGCGGCCCGCCTCCTCCTTCACGAGCATGACTGCTTCGCAGAAGGAGGCGACCGCTTCCCACTCCGTCTCGCCCCGCAGCATGGCCTCGACCAATGCCGGGCGCGAGAGGTCTCCGCCTATCGCCGTCGTGAGGACACGGCGGTGCTCTGCCCAAGCGGGGCAGTCCTGCACCGTATGCTCCACCGTGTCCTCTGGACGATCCTCGCAGTGGTGACACCCAGGCGTTTCTTCCCTCCCTATCAGACACAGGAACCGCCCGAAACTTCCGTGCAGATAGAGGAGGCGTACAATAAATACAGAATAAGAAGTGCACAATACTGTCAGAAAAGGCATTACAAACATACATGTACAAACGAGTTTTGAGGCTTGACTACTGAGACACAATTAATTAACTATTATTGTTTCTTATTGTTGACTTTGTCAACACAAAGTCCCAGATTTGTAATTTGTATCCCAGAGTTTTACTTTGTAAAGTCAGAACGGTTCAATAACCTCAGACAGCTACAGCGGAGATTCGTGTTACGCCAATTCTCTTAACTCCAATTACTAACTCCTCCATGTCTAAACCACGCAAGTATTATGTCAACAGTTTCTAAGAAATCCTTGATAACAATTGCTTGTCAAGCAACACGTGTTCGTGACCTATCTCATTAAGGTTTCGTATGAAGCATTTAAATTGGACACTAGTGTCACCCGGGCTATTTAATGGCCATGTGACACTTTGCTAGAGTGCCTCGGAGCGTCAATTTACGTCTGAGTGTGTCTTTATAGCGTAGATAAAAAGTATTGGACGGGTTGTGTATGGGTTCGGTTAGTTTTATTTCAATTGAGGAATTTTATTTGGTATTCATTGGTTTATTTGAGATGATTATGTTTTGATGAGGTCTAAGAGTTGAGAGCAGATGCTGCGTCCTTACAGACAAAAAAATTTGAATGTCATACTTATATAATATTTTGTGTGTTTATGTGGATAAGACAGAAGAGGTTTTGAATGTTGAATAGCTATCTTTTTATTTCAATAAATTATGCGATATTTGCAAGAACCTGGTGCAATTTTTGTTAGTTGCGTAAAGACAAGCAGGGTTTTCATTTGTTTGAGCATTCTTGTTTGCGTGCGCTTTTGGTGTTTGCCTGGTTCCACGCTAAAAGTGGCAGAAACAAATATTTGAGCAAGAACGTCTCGTCTTTTGAGGGTTATTTTTACCTTGCCTTGTAATGACTGAGTTAACCGGTGACTATTCTTGAATATTCAGGAGTAAACCTTCTTGAATAAAAATAAATATGACGTGGAAGGCAGGATTCGAGAAGCACAAATATATAGGACAAGAATGCCAATAATTTTGATGAACATGAATGAATAAGTCATTTTGATGATTTTCAACATCAATGAATGAATGCTCTAGTGATGTCTTCTGACATCGAGAACTGAATGTCATTTATTTGCTTCGAGATTGATGGATATACGTCGCAGATATTTAATTTACAGTGAGATGGACGAATGATGATTATTTAATATGTTATTTTTATATATTTTATTAATTTTTTAAGTTTCATACCCCGAAATATTGTGGATATGTTTCTTTTTTATTGTTGTTTGAACAGCAAAATTTATTAGACTGTCTATAATGTTGTGCATGTTTTTATCTTAATAAATCAATTAGTGTTTCTCAGTTAAGATTTTACAAGAGATTCCCAGAAGTCGTAAGTCCTTCGATGCATTTGTAACAAGTGCGTGTGTATAGTGAAGTTACAATAAATTGTAGGAGGAAACAATTAACTCCGCTAATTTGATTTTATCGTGTGTGAACCGAGAAAAGAACTAACACAGAATATATAGATACAGAAGGCCAGGTCGATTTCATATACGACACTGACATGGCAGTCAGACGCATTTCATGTGTGCGTGGACCTAAAGATCTTACAATAAATAAATAATCAACGGCACGGTTGGCATAGTAGCTTAGTGATTGGACTACTGCACTGCGTGTCGCGGGTTCAATCCCAGCACGGAACAAATATTTGTATGACCTACAAGTACTTGTTCTGGATATAGGTCTTTGTGTTGTTATGTGAGGTTCTATGTTTTTAAATGCACCTACAATACACGAGAAATACCTAGTGTACACAAACACAACAAAACAAAGAGTGAGACACATTTCACGTAAGTACATCACTTGTCTGACAGACATTCATTACTTTTTTAAGTGTACAAAAGTTATGAATACGAGTGTCTGTCCGTATACACCCGAGGAAAGACAATAGAAAATCGCTAGCATTGGAATCTAAAACAAAACAAACTTCAAAAAATAAAATACAATCACATTCAATTTTTTTTCTGTAACGACTTTTAAAGAAGCATTTCTGTAGCTTATTTCAACCAACATTTACAGCTAACGATTTTGACTTTGTCAATATCGCTGTTAAAATCTCACTCTGTTTGCTTTTGTTCTCTCTTTGTTGGCCTTCTGTAACTATTTATTCTGTGGCACTAAACTGCGCCAATCGAACGGCGGTAAACATTGTACGAGAACTTAAGTATATTGCAATCTGCTGAGTCAAGTTTTAAAAGAGTCTTAAAACAAGACGAGTTTAAGGTTAGTGTACATTCTAAGAATCTGTAGTAACTCGGACTGCCTCGTATTTTAAGAAAATAAAGGGGAATTAGAAAATACCTCACTAAACTGAAAATACGTACAGCGATAAGATTGCCATTGTAACAATAGAATTATAGAACTAGCAATGTTTTGAAACAATTGTGTTACAATTTTGGTGTACAATAAAGTATACCTTTATCATCTATTATTTTATATAGTTACTTTTATATATATAGATAAAGTACTCAAAATATCGCACGGAATCGGAGTGATTCCATACTTTTGCTCGCAAGTGAAAAAAGCAAACTTTTTACCTTGATTTTTATAATCAGCACTAACTTTTCACTAATCTGATATATTTAATCACAAATAATTGTTAATCTTACGAGGTAAAATAAACAACCAAAAACAAAAAAAAAAAGTAACAACACAAACGTGTTCAATCAACTAATCACTGTGTTTCATAAAAAGTAGGATTATTTAAGGAAACAGTATATTAACTTATCGATATAACAAATCATGTTAGTTCGATGTAACAGTCACTCACAATTTAATATAGTTAAGTATAAAAGCAAGCCTAATATAATTTTCACGCAACAGCAATGTAATCAGCCCCAATCAAATATTAAACAAGTAGACATGTTCATAGCCATGTTACTTTTAGTAATACTAATATAAGTAATACACGGTCTTCAGAATTTTTATTTTAATATTAAATGTTTAGGGGATAGGTCTAATCGACGCGAAAACCGGGTAGTAAAGGCTACCCACCTCCCGGTTACGTGCATGTCATAAATGGTAACCACGAATTCAACACATTTACTTCTACAAAATCTAGAATCAAAACATTGCATGAGTTTTATATAATTTCATATTGTGTCTATTTTTCATGTATATTTGTGTGTTTATTTTGGGCAAAGAAATCATGAGAGTATTATTCCGGCATCCCGCGCGGGAATCACCTCAGTTTGACCCTTTAGGCGTCGTGTTTTGTAAATACACGACGCCTAAAGGGTCTAAACGGAAGAATCCCACAAGGAAGAAACGCTGAAAAATCTGTTTTACTTGATGAAAATTGTTCTGAGTACGCATAACTGATTTGATTATTCCGTATATTTTAGACACCTTGAACTATATAAACTTTGTCATTACTCTAATTTCATCTGAAGGTTTCATAGGCATTCTTATGAAACCGGAGATTATATCGTATGCGGTTTCACTGTTTGTGAAAATAGAACCAATATAAATCCAAAAACGACAAAGTTTTCTTTTTGATACAGGCTTATCTAAAATGTTCAATATTATTATCTCAATAAGACATCTGTTCGAGATCGATTTCGGATATCCCAGTAACCGAAAAAAAAGAACATAGGTTTCTAAAATTATAGATAAGATATATGTGATGGATCGTCAGTTGACAAGGGATACTTTAGTACAACTGAGTCCGCTATCCGGATTCGCATTCGTAATTTTTCCGTCCAGGTTTGACCGAGCCCTAAAGTCCGGGCTTGACCAGACAAACTGCAATCAAAATAACGGACACGCACTTTCCGGACCGGCCTGTTTCCGCAATCTATCGGTACGTTACAGCTGCTGATGGAATTGATATGTAATAGACGCAATTCGTGATCGCACATGAAGGTTCGTGATCAAATCGATGGGAATGATTTTATCAATATTTCGTTGTGAGAGCTTACGTTATGATTGATTGAGATCTGTTTTGATAACTATTTTGAAAGTTTTTGAAGTGAAAACTTCTTTAGCGGCATTGTGCACTTTTTTTGGAATGGGTAAAAAATGTTAAACTCGCGTCAGGACACGTGGCCTGATCGAAAATTCGTAAGACGGCGCAGGGCGCTTGCGCGAATGTTCGTGTGTGTTTATTACTATTGAAGTTTTCACTTCTGCCGGCACTCCCAGAGTGCAACCCGTCGTTTTTTTTTATTTAACTATAGGTTAGAGTTTGTCCACCATCTCGCTTGTTGATGAGATGCCCGGGCTCGCGGGATTGTCTCATCAGGAAACCGTGACCCTGGAATGTAAAGGGCTATTGAAGGATCACCGTGGATTTTAGTCAGTACAAGTCTTCAAGATTTTACCACGATAAAGAAAAATGGTGAGATGCCGCATGTCCAACTTAGAGTTTTACAGTAGGTATATGAATGTTATGTCATATTTAACTCACTTAACTAATTGGTTCAACTTACTAGTTTGGAAAAATCTAGTTTGTGTAAGACGTAAATTTGACTATCGAGTAAGGGCGTGAGAAAATCAACCCTGAAACTCAAATGATAGTAAATGTCGACATAATCACTTACCATTTCGTCACAAAGCAAAATTACAAAAAAAAAAAAACTGAAAAAAAGTCATTCACCTATTTCGACACTTCTCACTCTACTCTTCACTTCATTCCATACAAAGAACAGTAAACAAGGAACAAAAACAACGTTTTTTGTAAAGAACCAAGCTTGTAGTGGAGTTATTCAAACGTGTAGGAAACGATTTGGTGAGGGTTAGCGATGTTATCGCGACGGAACTGTGATAAAGTAACCGTCAACAGGTGAAATAGAGTAAAGGGAATATTTATGTAGTTTTTCTTTACTTTTTATGGAAAACTGGCTAAAAATGGGTACTTCAATATTCGTAACTTTTTTCAAGTCGTTCTGACAGTCCCTCCCGCCCTGCCCTGGGTGGGAGGACTCATTTGATGATTTACCACGATAAAAAAAAAGTCGTTTGATCTGAAAACAACTGATCATACTTCGAACATCGAATGTGTACTGGTTTCAATTCTAAGTTCATCTTAGGCATCACTGACATGGTCGCGGGACTTGCAAATTACCGTGACCCCGAAACATAAAGGGCTATTGAATGAAAGACACCGTGGATTTTAGTCAGTACGAGTCCGACAGTCCCTTTTGCTCTGCCCTGGGTGGGAGGATTCATTTGATGATTTTACCACGATAAAAAAAGGCATCACTGACATCGGTGACGGAAAACATTGTGAGGAAACCATGCCCTGTCAGAGGCATGTGGTGTTCCCAGAGGCGGTTTAACCAACTATACCAGAGGGTAGCCATTTTCTCACACGAAAACGAAAGAAATTTTATTCAAATTTATACGTAAGCGCACCTAAAAAGTATGGAACTACTTTAATCACACCCATCGGTTCGAATCTGGTCTAACCTGTCCGTACTGAAATCGATTCTCTAAAAGGAAACATTCATAACAACACCTATAAATATACCCCTAAAAATGGAGGCAGCAGATTCAGCATTTAATTATTTTTATAATTTTTTTATAAAACGTTGCTCCACACTAGGAGTTCCTCCTGTATCGTGGGTGCGTTTACAAACATATAAAATCACATACACAAACGCCCACAGCCAAATTGCACAGAGTGGGCAAAAAATTCGGAACAAAATAAACAGCACATGTAACAAAGTTTGAGTCTTATGACACTTCATCTATGAAATAAAGCTACTACGCCTTTAAAAAGTAATCATAAACCTATATATACTTCATGCCCTTAACCCAGTCAACTGAAATACAGTATCACTACAACATTTCATACTTAGTTTAATGATCGTTTATTTTTCCACTACGATGAGTTCTCAATGGGCACGATATCTTGATATAAGTTCGGATTGTGTCGGAGCGATGTGCATTCTGCAAGTAACTATTTTAATAGGATCATTGTGAATATATCTTAACGCTTTAATGCAGTCGCGGGTCTGGACAGTCCCGCTACTGCATTAAAGCCTTAAAGCCACAGTTACCTGATAAGACTATCAGATAACCGTGGCCCCGGAACTTAAAGGGCTATTGAAGGACACCGTGGATTTTAGTCAGCACAAGTCTGACGGTCCCTCCCGTTCCAAACGTGCGTAAGTAAGCTTCTGTACCGGGCTTATGTTGTAGATAGTCCACTCTCTCTCACGAAGAAGAGACATGTGTATGTATGTTCTTTATCAATAAAATATGCGATTAAGTTAAATTTTCCATATCTTACAAAAAATGCGTGTGTCTACAATTTACACAGTTTTCTATCTATTAAAAAATGAAGGCTCGAATGAAGTTACTCGTATCTTTCTCAATATTTTCTTAGTTTAACTCTTGTAAAAGGATAACTGTAACATAAAGAGTGCAAGCTATGTAAAAAAAGAAAAAATCTACGTCCTCAGAATAGAAAGTCACTTACTAACGCCAATTACCATAGATATTTTGCAAACTAAGCCACGTTAAGTCGTGAAATAATTCTCCTTATCTCAAGGAAAACTCTCCCCTACTTAGTCCTAGTTTAAAAGTAGTTTATGTCCTTTTTCCTTGACATAAACTTTACTGCTCTTTTCAAGGTCAAATGTCCTTTTTAGGGTCGTTATGTTGGAACTAAGTTTTGCATGCTAAGAAGTCACATAATTTTACTTTCTTCCTTGGTATTTTGTAACTTGAGAAAGCAACTAAAACTAACATAATTTTAATAAGGAGTGTTTCAATAACTCATGCGGGTAATCATTAGTATCAATGACAAATCGACAGATTTATACAGTTTATATTTCAATGTTTGATCTTTGCTTTTTGATTATAGGTGTTTATTAAAATATCCCTACTTTATTATAAAATGCTGATTTTTACGTGAACACGGCAGAACCAATTGTTGATGATTTATTTTTGGGTTCAGCGATAGATTGGACCCGTGGGAGCGAAGCCGCGTGCACCAGCTTGTTTTATCCCATATAACGAACTATGAAAAAAGATTCAAGATCAAATAGAAATTCAGAATCTAAACTAAATTCAATTATCTAATAAAAAAAAACTATCACTTCACGAACTTGCAGAACATCGTTCCACTCACGACCAGCTTACTAAATAGTTACGCCCGATCAAACTGGAACCAAAGTCCACTAAAATTGGTAGGAAATTAGTATGTGACGGGCGAGCGGGATCCCCGCCAATGTCTGTGGTAATGAAAATTAATACATTTTACGGGCTAGTTACTTCACAAGTGAATTAGCCAGAACTAAACAGGTGGACTATGTTCGTATTATGCTAATAGACTGTGTAAAGGTGAGTTTAGACTAGAGTACTTGGGAAGGAGGCTTGTCTGATGAAAGATGCGTCGGGCGTATCGCTGATATGCTTGCACACATCAAAAAAGTTTGCGATCACTTTGAAAAATCGAAAACTTTTTGTTACGGTAGATTACATTATGATTTCTTCCTCTTTTTAGATTCTGTTTTTATAAATACAGATTTAGAATATAAAACAGATCAATTGTTTTTTCATAAAATTAAAAAAAAAACAGCTTATGCTAGTGATTACAAACTTTTGTTGATGTGCGTATGTGCTATCACATTGTTTGGTTATGTGTGTCGGTTATAAACAGTATCTACATTTTAAGTTAGTCAGTTATACCAGGTTATACCACTTACTAAGTTAGTAGATAGATTAAACATTTCCATGCTTAAGACGGTAAAAATCTTTTTACGTTCTGTCATTTAGTCTTTTCTTCCGTCGACAAAACCCCGTTTCTACGGCGACATGCTTGGCGTGCTGGTCGAGAAAACGCTCCAGCGTGTACTCACCTTAATGCTAATAGGTCGTATAACGCTTGCGCAGGTTAGCACATATCATTAAGGTTTTGCATAATAGAATGTTGGCGCTACTGTTTTGTTTGTGCACTCTGCATTTTCAGTTTAGCTTGAACGGGGACAATTTGAAGTTTTGTGCGTAGTGTTTTTTTTTGCATGTCTTGGAAACTGGGTTATGAAAAAAGAAAAAAATAACTGACTGAGTCGGATTCTCGTGTAACGAGTTCAATACCATTTGATTTTATTTATGTAGTTGTTATGGCGGAAACAAAAATACTTATACTGTGAATTTTTATTCATCATGAGGTACGGCACGCAGAAAAACAGACAGCGAAGGCACATTTATGGGGTTCCGTTGGTTAAATTTCAGGGAAAGAACACATAAAACGATGTGTTTATATTAAAAAGAGCATCTCAGACTCGTTTGTTGTACCGACACAACTATTGTTCATATTTATTGTAAAATCTATCAAATATTTTCTGAAGTTTTCTTTCGACATGACGTAAGTCTATGTTGACATCATAACCGCGAAGATTGTAGTCATAACTCTCCAAACCAAATATTAGTTAGCAGTCGTGATTCAAATAAGAAATAAAACAATTTGAACTAGGCAAATAGGCCAGCTGTTGAATTCCTGAAATTTATTAGCCGCCAAGAGTGTTTGTCAGAATTTAAATAAAATAACATAAAAAATAAGATGCGTTTTCTTTCAGTATGAAGAAAATGCTAATTTGGTAACATCGTAAAATACGAGTACATTAAAGTTTTGTATTCATAGCGAAGCAAGACATCTGGATAGAATCAAATGTTTTCATTCTAGTCTCGATTTTAACCTACTCTATAATTGGACAACTGCCACTTTAATATACTGAACATCATAATAAAGATCAACATTAAACTATTTTCAAGATCGTACGTATTCTATAATAGATCTTCATACTTTTTGATGCTCGCATTCTTCGCGAATCGATAGCTCAAAGTAATTTGCGTAGCTAATCTGATCTGTTCTATCAGGTACCACGTTTAAACTGTCACTAAAGGCCTTTGACACATTTTTTTTATCGTGGTAAAATCATCAAATGAGTCTGCCTTCTCACCAAGGGTAGAGAGGGTCTGACTCTCTCTGAGAGGGACTGTCAGACTCGTACTAACTAAAATACAAGGTGTTCTTCAATAGCCCTATACGTTACGGGGTCACGGTAGCTCGTTCTTCCCGGGACTCCGGTAAGCTTTAGCCCTCTAGAGGCCCCCCCGGCCGTCATTTTGCTGACACTCATTGAGGCGCGCGTGGAACACAACGCGCCTCAGGCATGGTCCATGGTCGGACAGGGAGTCCGCGCCTATGCTCACCGGAGATAGTCTAACGCCGTCCTCTCCCTCACGCGGCCCGTCTCCTCCTTCCTTAGCATGACTGCTTCGCAGAAGGAGGACCTTTGACACGATTAAAGTGCGTTTTCTCCAAATAATAAACTGATTCAATAGAGTAGGCCCAGACAAACTCAATTCTCCGTCGCGTTTTAAAAACTATTCTGAGAAAGGTACAAGTTAATATCGTCAAAAAACGTTTCTCCAGAGCTTATCAAACACAGCTAACGATAAAGAATCAGTGATCCCATTGGCGACCTAAAACAATTTATTATTGAGACTACATACTTCATGCGCATTTTGCTTGCGATAACTACCGTCGTATCAAACTGCGTTTTATAAACAATTTTAATCGTCGATTGTTCCGCCTCTTGGTTACGACTTGCGACAAGCCATTGTTCAAACCACAGATCAAGGAACTTCCATTTACAACAGGTCGTCGTACATCGCGTGCATTGTTCCAGGATTGTAAGCCCCACTCCGCAACCGACACGGAATGTATCAATGTCAGCGGATAAACGGTAGCGGACAATCGTAGTAGAGCCCGGATTTCAGCGCGAAATGAAACTTCGCAGAATACTTAAGTGAAAAGAAAAAAACAGTAAGAATAGTTTGGTGTCAGATGCAACGACGTCGCGACGGTTCGTGGTACGAGTCTGTTTGAAACTTTGGATACTACTGGAGACTGTCTCGGCTATTGTCGCCAAGTTCCACGACTTATATTAAAAAGTAAATCTCATCCTTATGTAAATTCGTTACAAATAAATCACTCGCAGTATTCATTACGTCATATTTCTCGCAACTCTTTGAATTGGTGATTAATTGCGTCTGTAGATCCCTTTTGGGTCGGTCGAAAAAATATTTTCTAAGATCGTTTTTTTCTTTACTGTTGCCTCTTTTCTTTAATCTTATTTCAACGTCAAACATGTAAAAAACGTTTGACCTTTCCAAGAGACAAAAATATACAAGAATTTTAATTGAATACCGAAGTTGTGAAACTTCTAGATTTGTTTGACTTTGAAATCTGTAAGATACAAAAAATTCGAAGATTTAGATCTTTGTTACGTTTTTGAAATTAATATTCTTTGTACTCGTTGGTCATAAATAATAATCAAGAATCTTTGGACAGAATTGTGAGAACGTGACATTGAAACTGAACTTAGTCGCCAATAATGTTTATCTAGCATACTTCAATCACTGTTCGGGATAATGACACTCATCCCAAAGTGTTAGAGTTCGATTTAGAAAGGTATCCCCAAAAGTCGATATGACATTCTGGCATCGATAAGTCGCTAACGTGAGAAGCGTTAATCGTTTAGGACTCGACAATGTTTATTGAAATTTGGGTCATACTACTTTCAGGATTGGGTCTGAAATCGTTTATGAGAATCGGGCAAGATTTATTTTTATTTAAAATACGGTGGTGGCGTTCAATGCTGTGTGAAGTGAGATTTATTGCGATTGTGAAACAGCGTTTTGCAGGCGAGCCCGTGTACTCTGTATGCATGAAGGCACTCTGCAGTCCTGGAGAATCTTAATTGTACTCCATTGAGAGATTCCAGAGCGCGGCGTCTTTATTTTTGAATAGAGGGAGACTTGTTGCTTTACTCGTGTGAAGGTTGACCGTGACTCACGTGTTGCGCTGTACATTTGGGGGCAATCCTTGGCAATTCTTTTGTTTTATATGCACAAGAAAGTTTTAGAATAATGGCGGCGGTTTCAAAGTAGCCTAAAACTTGATTTGCCTTGCGACTTGGCTATTGGAGGAAATTTCTCAACAATCTTCAGGCTTTTGTTTTAATTTTGTCAAATCAAATTGTCTTTTTTGGGTATAATATTATGAAGTATCTTCGATCTCCGGACGGAACGGAATGGAGTGTCAGACTTTGATATATTTATATAAACTCTCCGTGTTCATACAAAAGCCTTTTTCATTCGAAGGTGCGGTAACTCTTTCAAACAATTTCGCAATGCAGTCTCTCGGCTTCATAGGCTTTCTTTAGCTGGCTCCACTGTTAGTGTATCCATCTAGGCTCTCTATTACCTGGAAGCTGACTCAAACATCACTGTATCTACGTAAACAATTTGGCCGTGACGTAAAACATTATCCGCCGGGTGTCAGAATCAATAAATGTTCAAGACATCGTCCACATATGTCGTAAAGTAGGCCATTTATGACACTCAATAATCGTAAATAACATGAGCAATATTTCCGAGACCCCATAATAATGAGTGTTATTACTGTGTTAAGTTAGGGGCTGTTTACGTCGACGTGGGTTGAAATAGAACAGTTATTTGAGGGTACTCGATCGAATAGACGGCGGCAACCTCTCAAATCAGACATTGGTTGAGGCAATGCTACGGGGCGAGGGAATGGGAAGCGGTCGCCTCCTTCTGCGATGCAGTTATGCTAGCGAAGGAGGATGCGGAACGCGTGAGAGAGAGGACAGCCGCGGGAGACGCTCACGGCAACGGAGCGGACTTGGATTCTGAGCGCTTCGTGTACCACGCGCGGCTCAAAGAGCTCTGATGGGGCCCCCGTAGAGGGCTAAATGCCTGCCGGGGTCGCGGACTTTCTAAATAGGCAACCGTAACCTTGGAACGTAAACGGCTATTGAGGGAACACTGTCGATTTTAGTCAGTACGAGTCTGACAGTCCTTTCCGCTCCACCCAGGGCGGGAGGATTCAATTGATGATGAAGAAACAAAAAAAGGGTACTCAATCGCAGTTTAGCTGTCGCTAAGGAGGTTACGCCAGCTATTAGGACAACTTTGTCCCTTCACCTCGAGTATTACAAAGTTGTCCCTAGAACGTGACCTCTCCATGGGGTCTCATCAACTTCAAAGGTAATCTGCCCTGGGACAGCCGAGAGCGATTTACATCCGGACGTCCGGTTACGCTGCATACATGTGTAATCAGTTCGATTTGGACGTTGTTCGACTGGAACACGTAATAAATTGGAATTCCAGGGTTTCATTTAAGTGTTGTTTCAGTCGGTTTTCCCTCGATAACCTTTAAACAACAATTATTTTTTAAGTACGGCTTCTTGGAATAAGAAGCTTACTGATGGATGAATCACGAGTTCAAGAAGGTTCAGGAGCATTAAGTATTAAAAGTTTTTAAAGCGTTTTTATCAGTAAGTAAATCTACCAGCACCTAAAACTCCTAATAGGAGTTCAAAGTTCAAACACGTATTGTATTCAAAATACAGCGAAAAGCTCTCATCGCAATTTACCTTTCTTAGCAGATTGCATTAAATATGAAACAAGTCTTGGTGTCAATGACTGACGTACCCTACGCAGCTATGACCCCTTCATCTTCACATTACGCCATCCTGTAGTATGTACAAGACAAACAAGACAAACAAGACAAACAGAACTCAAAATCAACTGTATACAGAAGTTAATAAGGTTCTCTTTTGATTGTGTTTTATTTATGAATAATTTAAGCCTTTATGAGCATACATTCAATTAAAGGACTGTCTTCGAACGCGGTGAGATATTGAAAGGAAATGGATAGCTCTGTTGAGATGAACATGGTTTTGTATTAGCATATCAGATGAACACATGCGTCAGAGAGCGTAAACAATTGAACAACGCTGTGTAATAATTGTGTGAAAATAGGTGTTATTATGTTGTTGCGATGACTTCGCCTTATTGTTTTGAGGAGTTGATACAGAATGAAGGCAGTGCGTTAGTTTGTCTATACCTATAAAGCTGAAGTTTTTTTCTGGTTGAACACGCTTATCTCAGGAACTACTGGTTCGAATTGAAAAGTAATTTTTGTGTGTGATAGTCTTTTTATCGAGGAAGATATAACATCTCGCTACGACCAATAGGAACCGAGCAGCGGGGTTGAAACCGCGAGGAACAGCTAGTTGTAAGATATACAACTAGTTCAATTAGATAACAATCAAAAGATGTAACTTAAAAGTTGAAAGAATAGAACCTGAGTAAAATAGGCCACCCGTGCGAAGCCGGGACGGGCCGCTAGTACGTAATGTAGCCGTTCCACACTTTAGAAGCATGCACCTCAATTTAGAACTAGGTTTATCATTTAAGTACACGTACGGGTTAGTCTGAAAGCTGTTTTGAAGTAAGACACAAGCCGGGGCTTCGTTTTATTATTCCACGGATATTCCACAAGAGTATTTTACGGAAATGAAGTAAACTATATTCTTGTGTGTTTACGGAGACGGTAAGACACACGCTGTGTTTAATACTAATAAATTTCATGTAAAGGTGTTTGTCGTTGCACGTACGACACGGATTTATTTTCAATATTTAAAAAGAATCGCCTAGTGAGATGAGTAATCAGTATGGGTCAGCTAGTCGCCATATAAAAAAATGAATGAGTAAATCATATAGAAGAAAGTAGATCTTCTAAGATATTGACAGTTTTTTTTTTTAAACTTTGGCCCACACTAGGAGTTTCTCCTGTATCGTGGGTGCGTTTACAAACATAGAAACTCACATACATAAACACCCAGACCCGGAACAACTACTTGCAGATCATACAAATATTCGTTCCGTGAGGGAATCGAACCCGCGACACATAGCGCAGGAGTTCAATTTCTCAGCCCCTGCACCAAACGTGCCGTCAAAATGAACAACTGAATGACATTAAGTTTCTTTTATATCTAATTCTTCATTGGTATACGCGTGTGACGCCGGGGGCGGGCAACTAGTTTAAATATAATTTGGTTTACTATTCTAATAGTCCCAAACACTACAATTTAGAGATTCTGGTTTTAATTCCCCTGTTGGGCTCACGAACTGTGGATGCACCAAAAGTAATAAATACCTAACTTAACTCAGTAAAACTTTTAGGGAAAGACAAATATGCTGTTTTGTATCATTATGTAAATAAGCTACACCTTAGATACTAATCTATACATATAATAAATCTGTAGAAGGGTCAATTCTGTACATTGAAAATATTGAAAAAATAAATAGCGGGGGGTGTTGCTGGATCGATACCAAACCCAAATATGTGATTAAAAATTTTTTGTCTGTCTGTCTATCTGTCTGTATATGCAGGCATCACGTGAAAACTAACGGTTCGATTTCGATGAAACTTGGTATAATTATACCTTATTATCCTGGGCATAAAATAGGATACTTTTTATCCTGGAAAACTACGTAGAATAAAAAACTTATTTTTCAGTTTCATTCATAGACGTTGTTCTGTAGAACCGCGAATCTCCTTAATTAATATAGGCTTAGCCGTATTTGGGTCCAATAGATATTTATAAGATGTCATTGTCAGAGTTACTCAAAATGGAGAAATCAACCATCCACGCGAAGACAGACATCCGCGCGGACGGAGTCGCGGACGGAGTCGCGGGCGGAAGCTAGTAAATAATATACATACGTATGTCATCTTTTGTGCCTGAATCGGATTCCAAATACCTATTTCTCAAAAACTTGAAGCCATTATACACATACTTAAACAGATGATTTAATCATTTTAGGTTACGTGAGGTAATCTCACTTACGTCTATAATAAACATCTAATGTTTATAGTATACACAGGGGCTAACTAGAACTTACATGAACTTAGCCCCTTCGTACGCAACGCGACGCAATTCTCCGATACCTTACGACTTCGGTATTCATTGACGAATGCCTGTGTACGAAACTCTATGGATTTGTATTGCGATATTCGTCTGAATACCAAGGCTTATTTTTGTAATAAAACGATTCAAAAATGATTTTAAGTTTGTAACACCTACGTAATAAGTTCCTCTTGACGCCTACTCAAAATAAACAATTTCCCTAGCAAAATACACCAAAAAAAGTTAGGAATTTAACGCGAAGCTCCAGAGAATTTAATTAGAAAGATCATTGAATCCATAACGCTTAGTAAACAGAAGACTTTCAAGCGATTTAATTCTTTAAGAAACTTCTATTGTCGCATCAAACGCTGTCATGAATTATAATTCCTATGAACCCCGCATAATCTTAACGGGAAAATGTCGTAATTTACATTTTATATTAATGATGGAACATTAGCTGTTTTATTTTGATGTCTCAGTTTCTTTGTTTTAGAAAAAATGGGCACGCAATCGCTAAAAAGTTCGTTGGAAAAAAAAAGTTTGTTTATCTCATTATCTATACATATAAAATAGTAGGAAAGTCAAAACTGTAAATTGAATATTTTGTTAAAAGAATACTTGGGTTGTGATTTACAATCGATACTGAAGCAAAAAATTATTGTTTTTAGAATTTTTGTCTGTTTTTCTGTATATATATGTCCGGGATAAACTCAAAAAGTACTGTATAGATTTACTTCAAATTTGACACAAATATTATTAAGAAGTCGTGTTAACATATAGGCATACACATTATCACGCTATCACCTACGGGGAACGAGCAGTGAACCTTTATTTCTTCAACGCATTCACGTAGACGACGTCGCGGGCAGCAGCTAGTACAAAAATACAAAATGGTTTATTGCTAACATGAACACGTGTCTAGATGAGTAATCCTACTTTTAACCTATTTTCATTTTGTTGTTTTTCAACAAAAGAACACAATAGTTGCTCTGAACGTAGGTGCCCTTGGGAGGCGGGCCGCGTAAGAGAGAGGACAGCGTCCTCCCTCCACCCCAGCCGCAGTGGTAGACGCCCACGGCGACAGAGCGGCGTGTGGCGAGTAATGGGAGACTCGCTGTCCGACCATGGACCATGCCCGAGTGTTCCACGCGCGCCTCAAAGAGTCTGACAGTCCCTCCCGCTCTGCCCTGGGTGAGAGGACTCATTTGAAGTTTTTACCACGCTAAATAGTATACTTCGAATTTTCAGCCGATTCAATAGCCCTTTACGTCCCAGCGTCATGGTTACCTGTTTGAACAGTCCCGCGACCCCGGCAGGCGTTTGGCATTCTATGACGGCCACGTCAGATTGCTGACAGCTCTTTGAGGAGCGCGTAGAGCACGACGCGCCGTCGACATGGACATAGTACATGATCTGACGGCGAGACAAAAATTACTCATCGTCCGCATGCCCAATCATATATGTTTGTGAAAAAGCCAGGCAGATTATGTGATTACTACTACGGATACCCATTATCCGAGCTAACCAGGTCAGTTTCGACAAACTCCAATTAGGTTTTATCACTTAGTCGACAAAACCGCATGATGACATGTGGACATATTTTACAGAATAGCGGTATAATAATATATTATTACGAGAGCGTCCAATCAGTTTAAGTAGTCATTTTTACTGTCAACATAACGCTGCATTAACCAGGCGTACATAAAACCACGGAATTGTTTGTTGACATCTGAAGACACACGTTATGAGGCATGGTTGCACCATAAATTGCTAAGTACATTCAGTTCTGCTAAACGTGTTTAAAACATCGTTCTGTTTCTGCCAATAGTTTGAAATTAACAGAGTAATGACTTTTAAACATATGATCTGTGGTGAAATTCAAAAACTGCAATCCTAGATTTATGATGTGGATGAAGAGTAACAATTAATTCAAAATTTACTGTCCCGAACAGAATTCTCCCAAAGAAAATATAAAAATCAGAATATTAGGCCAACACAAGGTCAAGGTCATGTTAGCTTCGTTGAATATCTTTGACAGAACACGAGGACAAACAAAACCACAAGTTTTGATATGAAAACAGACAGATGATTATTGTTTTTAAATCAGCTCGACTAAATCTTAGCATGAATTACGATAGAAAGTTATCAAATAGAACTAAAATTCAACAAAATACGAGTATATTGTGTTGATATGTGAAGGAGCCAGCATTAGGATCCGTGCAACGCCATTGAAAATTGGCATGTTTATTAGGTAAGTACTCCACTATTTCAAATTAGACACAAAATATTGATAACATTAGACAGTAATCAATTAAACGAACCAGCTAAGTTACGCTATTAAAATTTAACTTGACCATATATTACATTCATAATACATAATATTCATAATCGTAGAACCAACTTTACTAGCTGACCCAGCAAACTTCAAACCGCCTCAGAGTTTGATTTCTGCACGACGTTTTTGATTTCTGAACGACAGGACGAACATCAAATATTTGACAACGTCATTGAAAATTGGCGTGTTTTCTCCATTTATTCAAATTAGACACAAAATATTGATAATATTAGACAGTAACCAATTAAAAGAAGCAGCTAAATTACGCTATTAAAATTTAACCTTGACATATAGCCTCCGACATTTGACACAAGAATATTCATAATCGTAATAGGTACCAACTTTTTTTCGTATTTTATCGAATATTTCGGAAACCGTTGAAGGTTATTTGAACAAACAATTTTAATAGTGCCTAATATTCAATGTCATTGAGGTAAATGTGTCGGGGACGAGGTCATAATGATTTAAATTATTACCCAGTCATATGTATAATTATTGGGAAATAATGAGTTAATGGCGCCAATTTTTGTTTGTGCATGACAAAGTTATAATTGAAAATTTAATTTGAATGTTAAACAATTAAAACGATTTAAGACATAAATTATTTACAACTAATTAATGAATAGATATAATTTTTGGTCCGACAGACAGTCTTAATGTAAAACTAATATTATAAAGCTGTAGAGTTTGTTTGGTTGTACGCCCAATCTCAGAAACTGTTTGTTAGAATTAAAAAAAATATTTTTGAAAAAAGTCAAATCATTTATTAAAATTAGGCCATTAAAGAGGCACTTTTGAAAGTCGAATGTTGAAATTACATGAAATGGGATGGGATTTTACACCTACAAGGGTAGGTTTGTATATGACGGGCCCCTCCTCGGAGGGCCAAAGCCTGCCGAGGCCGCGGCTCTGTCTTGTCAGGTAACCATGGATCCGGAACGATGACTATTGAAAGACATCGTGGATTTTAGTCAGTAAAGTCTGACAGTCCCTCCTGTCCTAACCTGGGTGGGAGGAGTCATTTGATGATTTTACACCGTTACGTTACAAAATTAAAAGGGTAGGTTTGTATGGAGAAGAATGGGCAAGAAACTCCATACTTACTCTTTCAAAATATTTAACCATATTTTGATAACAACCACAATAAGCTAAAAACAGTCACAGCTACAGTTTTACTACTGAAATATAATACCGTTCATTTTTCTAAGCCGTTGAAAAGTACTTGAAAAGTGTTGTATTATTTAAATGTAGGTCAGGTGCCGTATTTCCCAGCTCCGGTCGCAATACCACGACAGACGATTTTGCTTGTGTCAGCCATACTTCCGGTACCTTTGAACGTTTGGATCTACTAGTTTAGAGTGGAAAATAGAGACAGCATACTTCGTTATATTTATTCCTTCTATTAATTTTTAGATCGTGACTAAATAATTACAGCCACACAGGCCGATCATCCGGGATAAGACGCGCTTGCTGTAAAACCGTTGGTCCCGGAACTCGGCGATCGCTTGTAAATCTTGTAGTAACACCACGTCAACTGTAGATCTTTGACAGTCGTTACTATTCGTCAGAAGCTGTAAAGTCTGACAACCAATCTTACCATGGGGTATCGTATTACCAAGTTTCTGGGTTGTGGAGGTTCGATAGGCAGTCGTTCTATGTAAAATACTGATATTCAGCTCCATCCGTTCGACTGGAAGCCGACCCCAACATAGTTGGAAAAGGCTAGGCAGATGATGATGATATTTTTTAAGGCATAGTTTAATTAAGGTTACACCTAACCATCTTAAACCCATTTAATTCAAGGACTTTAAAAACCAGGCAAGTATATGTCGGAACGCGTAAAATGAAGAGTTCCGTAGTCTAGGTTCAATAATTAAAACAAAATTTACGATAGTTAAATATTATTAGAAATTAATTTATTACACGAAGTATTTTTTTTGCTTAACTTAATTTTCAAGTGACTGTTGACAAAGGTCATCTCGTGGTACCATAGTATCTTCTTTCATCTCTAGACTTAACAATGAATATATCAAGACACAAAAACGCCGATAGTTGATTCTCAAGTTAAGATTAGCCGGATAGATAAGACAAACATTATAAAAATACTAAGAGGCCGAATGTTTCCAAAACAAAGTCAATTATAACCCAAACGGCTGCGAGACACAAAACACTGTTATTAAGATTCAGTGCTGTTTTAAATAAACAACGATGTACTGCATTCGAGATCAGTGGACGGCTGGTGGTCCAGTAGCTTTAACTTACGAGTTTAAATAAATAAATAAATATTCCACAACTATCACACAACGCCATCTAGTCCCAAGCTAAGCAGAGCTTGTGTTATGGGTACTAGACAACTGATAAACATACTTATATATTTCTAAATACATACATATTATAGATAAATTACACCGTAATTACAGTATGTATATCCTAAGTTCGAACTTCACATTACTTTATAATGTTTTTCGTCATCACTTCTGTGGAAAGGTGGGAAAACACCGAGATGAAACCAGCATGTCCTAGAACAAAACGTTTGAAGATATGTGAAATCTACCAAAATGCAATGGACCTGCGTGATTTTTTTTACGTGGTAAAATCATCAAATGAGTCCTCCCACCCAGAGCGGGAGGGATTGTCAGACTCGTACTGACTAAAATCCACGGTGTCCTTCAATAGCCCTTTACGTTCCGGGGTCACGGTAATTCGAGAAGTCCCTCGACCGGACCTTATGTACGCGTGATGGATTAAATAAAGCCCACTCCCTCTCACAGAGTAGAGGTTTGAGAGACTTTATTTCTGTCCTGCGAATCCTGAAGATTGTTCTTTACGGTAGCTGATGGACTTTTCTGAAGGTTTTAAATTCGTTGCCCAGTTCTACTGGTACGATTTGCAACAGAAACAAAGCGTTCCGTTCATCTTGTTAACCATTTGCAACGAAAAATTACGAAAACTCACACACCTTTTGCAACCATGAAAAGTAACCCTTGAAAACAAAAAATATATTAAAAATTCGCTGACTCATCACAGTAAATTAAGTATGAAAAAGTAATTAAACCTTATTTTCACTTTTAGTCAATATACTAGTAACATTCTGTACAGCAAAACAGCACAATAACCGGCTTTAATGTAGTTATAATAAAGCTCCCGGTAATCAAGCGTCGGCTTTGTCCCAGCTGTCAACTTATCTGATGTAAATTAATTACAGCTACTATCAATCACGAGGCGACAAACTGTTTCAATGTAATCGTTTCGACTACATGACTATATTATTGTAGCGTTGGAGTAATCGACGATTAAGATGACGATTGTTTTGAATCGATGTTTAAGAGGTGGGCGTGGCGTCTGACATGTCTACGTTCACTGTGATAGACATAATACTCTTTTTTATGTATATCACATTGTTGAGGCCACTACCCTCAACCCAGCAGCCACCATCAGCAGCGCGCCGCACTCCGTACGCCGCGGGAGTGAAAGAGGGGTGCGGGGGCAGCGGTTCATCCAGCGGCGCCGGCGGCGGAGCGAGGCCCCGACACCACAACAGTCAGCTGTTGCGCGTCTTCAAGCACGGCTGCGCTTTACGCATTTCATATTCACAATATTATTATAATCACGTAATTACAAGTTTTATACAGTCCGCTATCATTTCATTTATTATCTCCACAAGCTATCGTCGAAACATATGGTCCTTCTACCGTTATAGTTTGAACCAAAACGGAGAAAATAACGTATCTTCGTAACGGAACTTCGATCGGAAAAAATAACGTATCTTCAAATTCAAAAATTCAACGGTTCGTCGGTTGGAGAACAAAGAACTTCATCTACTGGTTCAGGTTCACAAGAAGTCTTCATTTTCTTCGCGTGTCATTGTCTGCATTGGGTCATCGTGAACATCGATACGGCAACAGCCGTCTTCATCGAGTTCAAACCAACGGGCTGCGCAAGAAAAGATCGTCGAAACACGGATCAAGAAAACTTCTACGTCAACATCCGTCTAACGACAGCGAGAAGATCCCAGGTTCTACTCATCGGAGCCACAATTGTCAGCACATCATCAGAGGTTGACAGCATAAAACCGTGAGAACGTTCCATTTCCTTTGTTCCAAATAGTTTAACTTATGTAATAGTTACTTGTCAATTAATCATTTAGTTAATCCAATCTTCAGCCTATCAACTTGTTTATTCAGCTGCCATTATAAAACCGTTAAGGTTTAAAACATCCAGTTACAATAGTTATTATTACATTTTATTTATTGTGGGTTCCAGTCAAAATTCCGTTATTTATAACGGTTTTCTTTCTTTTTAAATATTATTCAGTATAATATTAAAACGAAATATTTTACATTGTTTTTGTGAATTGGTTTGGATTTAATTTGCTGTGTGCAGGGAAAACATTTCATAATTCACTTAGCACTTTCGATTGGAAACACCTAGCGCCTTTATTATAACAATCTCATCTTTTTCTGCTTATTGCTTGTGTCTACGTTCATGACTTGTTGCTAATCGTTTAGTATCGGGAAAAATCGCTCAAATTTTTTTAAAGTACCTCCTTTTAATTTATTTTTTCTTTGTCTTCTCTTATTTACTGCAACTGACTTTTAACTATATTTTCACAGTCATGACTGATATAAAAAGCTTAATTAAGAAGCGAGCTTCAATTAAGGCCAAGCTTACGCAATTTAGTTCTTATTTAAATATTTCTAAGTCTTGTGAAAAGTTGAGTGAGGTACAAGTCGTCGAAACCGAATATCGACTTAATATATTTGAAAATTTATATGAGAAATATGATGCATTGCAGAATGAGTTGGAAGCGTTGGTGGATGATTCCAGCGAGCAATATGCGGAACGTGAGGAATTTGAAAAGCTGTACTGCGGCTTGGTGGCTTCTGCACGTCAGCTGATCAGCGGCGCAAGAAGGCTTCTTGAGGGGAACTCCGCGACTTCCGAGGTGGATTCTTGTATTACTAGTACACACAAACACAATTCAATTCGTTTACCAAAAATTGATTTACCCAAATTTTCAGGTAGCTATCATGATTGGCTGGAATTTAGAGATACCTTTGTTTCTATAATACATAACAACAATAACTTAGATAAAATTAATAAATTACATTATTTACGTGCTTCCTTAAAGGGGAGTGCTGCTCTTGTTATTGATAATCTTGACTTCAAGTCAGAAAACTACGACGCTGCCTGGCGGCTACTTTGTGAGAGGTTTGATAACAAAAGATTGCTTGTCAACAATCATGTGCAAGCACTCTTTAACGTTAAGCCTATTGATAGAGAGTCAAGTAAGTCACTTCGTTTCATAATTGACACTACTAATAAAAATCTTAGAGCATTGGCAACCCTTGGTCAACCAGTTCAAAATGCCTTCGTTGATGTGCTTGTCATTTACATAATGACCAGTAAGCTCGACCACGTTACAAATCGTCAGTGGGAAGAGCACAGAAACACTTTTCACGAACCTCCAACATTATCTGCATTCATTAGTTTCATTGCCAGCAGAGCTGACTTACTGGAAACAATTGAGGAGTCTAAGCCTATAGCAACAGCTAGTAGCGAACCCACTTCACCTGCAACCAAACCTAAGAGTAGTGCTGTACCTGAGAAGTCATTGAAACCTCTGTCATGTCCCATGTGTCGTCGGGATCATTTCATTTTTGCATGCGAGCAGTTTAAGAGTCTCTCAGTACAGGCTCGTATTAAAAAGGTTCAGGGTTCAAACTTGTGCATGAATTGTCTTCGTCCCGGTCATGATGTTTCCAAATGCAAACTGGGTCATTGTAAATATTGTCGTCAAAAACACAATACTCTGCTACACGTCGATAGTGACAATGTTCTTCCTAGTGCACACAACACTGCATTATCAGCAAGTCAATCTTTTACATCTCGAGTAATTTTACTTTCCACAGCGCTCGTGAGGGTGACTGACGCTGAAGGTAACCACCATACAGCAAGAATTCTGCTGGACAGTGGAAGTACAACGAATTTCATTTCGGAAGACTTTGTTCATAAGCTGCATGTTCCTACCTACATTACCAAATCCAAGGTAACAGGTATTAATTCTCAAACTTCTAGTTGTAATCAGGGATGCTCAGTGTCATTAAAATCAACTGATGACAGTGAGTATGAGCTGAATATTGACTGCCTCGTGTTGCCGAAAGTATCAGCATCAGTTCCTCATACTTATGTTGATACTAGCAACATACGTATACCTACGCACGTCCGTCTTGCTGACCCCACTTATTATGTTCCGTCTTCGATCGACGTCCTTGTTGGTGCGGATGTCTTTTGGGGTATCATAGGCACTGGCCGCATCGCATTAGGTACCAATAAGCCCACTTTACTTGAGTCAAAATTTGGTTGGCTCATTTCGGGTGCATATCATCAGTCTGATTCTTCTTCTTCATCTACACATGTTTGTATGCTTAATAATTTACAAGTAGATTTGGATCGGTTTTGGGAATTAGACTCTGTGTCGTCCATACATCAATATTCAGGTGAAGAAAGAACCTGTGAACAACATTTTAAAGATACCACATATCGTAATTCTGATGGGCGATTTGTGGTAAGTATTCCTTTTAAAGAGTCACCGGACATCTTAGGTGATTCATACATGATGGCGAAGCAACGATTTCTGTCTCTTGAACGTCGTTTAGGTAAAGATCCTGGCCTTAAAAGTCTATACGTTGACTTTATTAATGAGTACTTAGAGCTGGGCCACATGTCTCAATCTACTAGACACCCACTCAACTCAACATTTTCCAATTATTTACCACATCATGGTGTTCTGAAGGAGTCGAGAACTACCACCAAATTAAGAGTGGTGTTTGACGCTTCCGCTAGAACTGCATCAGGTAAGTCTTTTAACCAAATACAGATGGTTGGTCCCCCTATCCAGGATGATTTGTTCTCCATATTGCTCAGGTTCCGTCAGCATAAAATTGTCATAAGCGCGGACATTGAGAAAATGTATCGACAAACTCTTGTTCACGATAGTAATAGGCCTTTACAAAAAATTCTTTGGAGGGCAGAACCAAATCATCCGTTAAAAGAATACACGCTTAACACCGTAACCTATGGTACAGCATCAGCACCCTTTTTAGCTACCAGGTGTTTACTTCAACTAGCTGAAGAGTGCTCAGATTCTTCAACTAAGTTTTCGATAGCACGTGACTTTTACGTGGACGATTTCTTGTCTGGTGGTTCATCTGTTTCAGAAACATTGGAAAAAAGTCGCAGCGTTAACGATGTCCTTCGATCAGCAAGGTACAATCTTCGTAAATGGCGGTCCAACTCCAGCCAGGTCCTGCAGGCGCTTAGCGGTGAACACGATGTCTCTGATGTTGTGGACCTGAGTGACAACGAGCAGTCGAAGACTCTGGGGCTTCTATGGAAGAGCTTAAGTGACACGTTTTCCTTCTCTATTAACATAAATTTAACTGAAAAGGCTACTAAACGTCATATCTTATCCACCATAGCACAGACCTTTGATCCCGTTGGCCTGGTCGTTCCATGCATAGTGGAAGCCAAAATTATAATGCAGCATCTTTGGCTAGCTAAATGTTCTTGGGATGAATTTGTTCCCACGCATATCCAGTATGCTTGGAATGAGTTTAAAAAAAACCTACACCTTTTAAATGAGTTCAAGATACCTCGGTGGGTGCTGTGTGAGTCTGCGTCCTGTCTACAGCTGCATATATTCACTGACGCTTCCGAAAAAGCTTATGGGGCGTGTGTTTATGTTCGCAGTATGTCAAGAGACGGCGAGGTCACTGTACATCTCCTTACCGCTAAAAGCAAGGTAGCTCCAATCAAATCCACAACAATACCGCGGCTTGAACTGTGTGGTGCGTTGTTGGGTTCACGGTTGTACTCAAAGGTTCGTCAGTCACTCACTTTAAATTTTAATGAAGTTCATTTTTGGTGTGACTCCACCATCGTCTTGGGATGGTTATCCACATCACCAACTCAATTAAAGACATTCGTTCGACATCGAGTGTCTGAAATTCAGGAAAATGTGGGAGGAGAGACTTGGCACTATGTTCCGTCAGCTGAAAACCCCGCAGACCTCGCTTCGCGAGGACTTAGTACTGACAAGCTGTTGTCGTCTTCATTGTGGTGGTCAGGACCACAATTCCTTAAAAAAGATATGTCTTCATGGCCTCAGTTCCCTGAGTCACATAATAGTAATTCTGACTTACCAGAAACAGTAGCTGCTTGTCATGTTTCTTCCAATCACATTATTGAAAATCCTATTAGTGCGTTATTTTCAAAATTTTCAAACCTTAACACATTACAGCGTGTGACGGCATATGTCATGCGATTCATTCATAAATGCAATCATAAATCACAAGAGTCTGGTTCATTAACTTCCACTGAACTTAATAATTCGTTAAGCTTATTATTAAGACTCAGTCAAATGGAATCTTTCCCAGAAGAGTACCGCTTGCTCAAATCAGGTAAACAGTTACCAGCAAAGAACAAGCTATTATCTTTGTCTCCTTTTTTGGACACTGTTTCTAATCTCATTCGTGTTGGAGGAAGATTAAATAATTCATTTTATGATTATAATATTAAACATCCAATTCTATTATCTAGTTCTCATACAATTTGCATTCTTTTATTCAACATGTTTCATTTACGACTCTTGCATGCTGGCCCACACCTTTTATTGGCCACTATTCGTCATCATTACTATCCCATTGGAGGGAGAAACCTAGCAAAAAAGACCACACACCAATGCGTCAAATGTTGTAGGATTAAGGCCAGTACTATTCAACCTGTCATGGGTAACCTCCCGGAGCAGCGTCTACACTTAGAATTTCCATTTTTAGATACAGGGGTGGACTACGCCGGTCCCATCATGATAGCTGACCGCAAAGGTAGGGGATGCAGGCTCATCAAATGTTTCATTTGTGTGTTTGTGTGTCTAGCTACGAGAGCCGTCCACCTGGAGCTTGTGTCGGACCTTACAAAGGAAGCTTTCTTAGCTGCACTAAATCGTTTTATTGCTCGAAGGGGAAAACCCCGTAACGTATTTTCCGACAACGGTACAACTTTTGTCGGTGCTTTCAATGAATTGGCCAGACTACTTTCACAAGACTGAAACTTAAACAGCATCGACCCTGGCATTAACTTTTCATTCATACCTGCATACACGCCACACTTCGGAGGCCTATGGGAGTCTGCTGTTAAATCCACTAAACATCATCTACGGCGTATTTTGGGTTTAACAAACCTGACCTTCGAGGAAATGGCTACCTGTTTAATTCAAGTTGAGGCTACCTTGAATTCAAGGCCCTTAACTCCACTCTCCAACGATCCTACAGACCTCGTCCCTTTAACTCCAGCACACTTCCTTATTGGTCGTTCTCTAATCATGCTGCCTCATCCACAGATCCAGAACGCTGACGTCACCAGCTTAAAACGATTTCGTCGTATCGAATACCTGAAGCACCACTTCTGGGCTCGTTTCTCAAATGATTACGTTCTGTGGCTGCAGGAGAAAACAAAATGGCGCCGATCGTCTGGCGAGCTCAAGGAAGGGACATTGGTCATAATCAAGGACAAAACCTTACCACCTCTTATGTGGCTTCTAGGGCGCATCACACATGTTCTCCCAGGCAGAGACGGCATCGCGAGAGTCGCCGACATCCGTACAAGGAAGGGTGTCATTCGGCGTGCCTTCAACACCATCTGCCCACTACCAGTTGAAGACTCTTCAACGGGGGGAGTATGTTGAGGCCACTACCCTCAACCCAGCAGCCACCATCAGCAGCGCGCCGCACTCCGTACGCCGCGGGAGTGAAAGAGGGGTGCGGGGGCAGCGGTTCATCCAGCGGCGCCGGCGGCGGAGCGAGGCCCCGACACCACAACAGTCAGCTGTTGCGCGTCTTCAAGCACGGCTGCGCTTTACGCATTTCATATTCACAATATTATTATAATCACGTAATTACAAGTTTTATACAGTCCGCTATCATTTCATTTATTATCTCCACAAGCTATCGTCGAAACACACATGAATTAACAGATGTAAATGTTGATAATTTGCATAAATTGGCAAAAAGGACAATGGACGCACGTATCGCTGAATGATAAAAAGGCATGAAAAGGTTTAAGAAAATTTGGTGAATAGAAAAAATAATTTAAAAGTATGTAGTAAGATGGATATAAAAGAGCAACTCTATAGAGAATAGATGTTCTTTTTCTTTTATCGTGGTAAAACCATCAAATGAGTCCTCCCGCCCAGGGCAGAACGGGAGGGACTATCAGGCTCGTACTGACTAAAATCCACGGTGTCCTTCAATAGCCCTTTACGTTCCGGGGTCACGGTAATTCGTACAGTCCCGCGACCAGAGAATAGATGATAAAGATTGTATTGTTATATCAGGACATTGGATAAGGTTCCTTTAACAAAGCTCTAGTTAACCAAAAAGGTAAATTAACGAAAATCTTATTCAAAAAGAAATTAAAATGGCAACTGTCGGTATATTAAATCTGACTGTACTGTTCGCTATACAGTCTGCGCGTGATTAATGATTCAGACGGAAACTCCATAAAAAAATCCAGAGACGAACTCTGTACCAATTACTACGCACATTTTAACATAATTCATGAGAGTAATGACACCGTTTTGAATGTTATTTTTGTATGATACGTTTACAAAAACTCGTAAAGCAATTAGTTAACGTCTGTGTATTTTAAATAGGAACCTATTTATGATGTTACAGCTGACGTTACATTTTGAAATGGTTGTCATATTTCTGGCGTATGTCGCTTATGTTTTTTATGTAATCGTTTTTATCTACATGAAAAATTAATACTTGACAAAGAGATATATACTGCCGAAAAAGAAAACGGAAAACCCATTTTTCTGTTTCATAAACCGCGTACCACGTTAATAGAATGCGTAGGCGCAAACAAAATCAAAAGATCAATATCAATCATTCAACATCGCCCACAAAATGCATTCCGACATTTCAGCAGGCAATTAACTTATTAAAATATTTCGCCAGAGATAGATGGCATAAATCTAGTTAACACGGCGATAAACTAGCCGGACAGCTTTGCAGACAGTGACTATATTTCACTTAATTGAAACTAACTACTAATGACGTCTCCATCATGAACTGTCACTATACACTAGCTTCGATTACTCTACCAATATAAACGCCTCTAAACAATTGAATGGGATGATAATAAATAATTTATGCTACCGTAGTTACATACCGTTCTGATTGAAACTAATGGCGTTCTATATTGGTGACTCATTCAGTTATATCGGTCTATTTAGTCGCATTGGTTTCGTGAATTAGATCATTAATAAAGCATTCGTCTTTCACATTCCATGCGTGAGTTACGAATGAGGGTATAATTTTGGCGCGATGCCTTATTGACAACTAGATTTGCCCGCTGCGCTCGCTTTGATATAGATTATGTCAATAAATCAAGTGTTATACAAAAACAGAGAAGTAGCTACGAGTATTAACCATATATAGCGACGAAACTATCTCTAATGCTCTATACCAAAATGTATTCAAATCGCTCCAGTGCAGCTGTAGCTAAGCAAAGTAACAAACTCACTTTTGCACTTAAAATTCTAAAGGGCTATTTATAATTATTTATTTAATTATTTTAGAATTGTCCTTTTTGAGTTTTCGTTAACACTTAAGCAATTCGTTCAGATTGACAATGGTATTTTAATGATCCATTGACTTGACACTTGACAGTTCAATTGTGAAATGTTGATCTAAATCCGTCCCTGTTACAGTCACTTCGTTATGATTTTTGGAATATCATGTTCAATGTTTTGATATTACACCGTGGTAAAATTGATTATGGAATTGAACAAATAAGTGAAAGGTTATTCGTAGTAAATGATTATCATGTCAAAAACATTTTGATTTTTCATTAAATCGTTGAGCATTTTATTGGCGTCAGTTTTGCTACTGACATTTAATGACGTAACTTTCTATGTGATTAAAGTAAAAACAAAACAATTACGAAGTTGATTGCCATCGTGCATAAATTACTTATAATGTTTCTTTTATAAATCTCAAGGTAGTAAAACGAAGTGATAAATAGGGGTCATTAGTTCATTGAAATGGAAAACAACCTCTATTTTTCTGTAATTGTTACGACTTTTCAGTCTAAACAAACCTATTTAAGGATAGCTGTGCCCGCGGCTAAAACATCGTGTAAAATGTTTGTTTTTGGGATAAATTGCGCCTTATATTCTTTTTCGGATAATTCTTAAGAAATAACAATAACATGGGTGTAATGTGATATGTTGTGATTTTCATTCAAAATAATAATAACAAAGGCTTCTATTTATATAAACACGCTTCAGGGGATAGACTCCGTTTCTTGAGTCGGGGTCTTTTAATGTTACTTGTATTTTGGGTAAACGTAAGTGCCATATTCTTGTCAATTTTCCGGATTTCCGGAACATTTATATGCAGAACCACACGCAAGTGTAGCTGAAGGTACAGTTTCCTATATAGTAGGTCAAGTCTGACAGTTCTTTCCGCTATATTCAGAGTGGGTGGACTCATCTGATGATTCCAAAAACATTGACGATTATCCAGTTACGTTGATCAGACATGAGTGGCCATAATAAGCGACGTGGGATAGACTATTAAACAAAATCAATTTCTATAACGAAATAAGTGTATATAAAGATAAAATAAAATAGAAAATATGTCTTGCCCTATATACATATACATTTAACCCGAATAGATGTTAACAGTTTGTCAGGAAAGGTGATTTTTTTCATCAAGCATGAGATAGTTTTTCAAGTTGGCCACCCCTGGTATATGGTCTATGCCAACACGACCAAACTTTTTTTTTTAAACAGAAATGACATTTAATGAGCTCAATTCCTTTGGCTTCCTATCAAGAAGGTCGCGTACTGACGATATTGTTTATTGGTGCCAGGACCCGACCCTCAATTGGTTTATATTGGTTGACGTAAACGCAAGGCAACATGGCCGTTGCTCTGTGGGTTCCGTGTATTATTACTATGGGCAATAACCAATAACCATCAAGTAATTTGTGTCGACTAACGTCGTGTGGTCTATGCAATATAGTATGATTATTCATATAAATGCTTGTCTTTGACTTGATAGAAATTCTGTCTAAACTGCTATTGGGGTCATGTATTCAATTTTGGTTTTTGGAGACATTATCATTAAAAACTCAAAGTAAATAAACTAAATTATGTAAGTGAAAACCTGTGGCTAAATAATAACAGCCAAACAGCTCAGTCTTTTCTTCTATGGATAGGTGAGTTTTATATGAAACGTCAGTATAATGTATTCAAAAATTGTAACGATCAGTTTGTAAAACCATACCTACCATATTCTAAATGAGTAACCATGGAGTTTCTTGCCGGTTCTTCTCCATGGAATCGATCAACCCGAACCGAGCACCTGTTGTTGACGTTTTATAAGTGCCCTGATGGGCAATGGGCTATGTGAAATAAAACATTTGATTTTGATTTTGAATAATCTTAACAAGTTTCCTCCATGTTTTGAAAAGCACGTAAAACCGTTTTTACCGGCTGTCATTTATAGATCTTTGATAATCGCTACTGTTAGTTCGAAGCTCGAAAATCTGACAACCCCTCTTATCAAGGGGTATCGCATCACCCAGTTACTGGGTTGTGGAGGTTCGATAGGCAGTCACTTCATGTTAAATACTGATATTCAGTGGCATTCAGTTTGACTGGAACGCAAAAACTCGAAAAACTGATCTATTTTGAAGCCCCTAAATTTTATTTTCTGACAAGTTTATTTGTTTAAGGAAATGCCGCTTTTTGCTTTGTTTTGTTTTATTTGATTGCCTTTTGATATGCTTCTTGTCGGTTTGGCACATTTCTGCAGGGCTTTTTTTCATCAAATGTTTCCTTCCGCCCTTTGTGGACTGGAACTGACTGCCAAACTCTTAATGACTAAAATACACCGTGTTCCTTCAATTGTCCTTTACTATCCTCTCCCTCTTCAGGGTGGCCCAAGCCTCCGGTGTTCCGGTCGCTGCTGACGTTGGAAGGAGAGAGGGGTTGTTGTTTGATCTCGAGTAAATGCATGTTCCGTAGTTCTTTTCTTTAGGCGAGTGTTTCTATAATTTACTTCAGACTCATATAAAATTATCATCTATATTATCAATCTTACTTAAATTCCAAACTTGAAATAGTACGGCCATTTCCTTTGGTCGGTGAGTTCCTTACAAGCGATAAATTAGTCGACTACATCAGAGAGAAATATTATAATGATTCGTGGACGCCAGCTACGATTCCGTTGGTGGGATAAGCAGCTGTATGGCTACAATAATGAAGAAAAAAAAATGCATTCGACCATTCCAATTCAAAACTTGTCCAAATTGAAGCTTTTTTTTAGCGTGATAAAATCTTCAAATGAGTCCTCCCTCCCAGGGCAGGGCAGGTGGGTCTGTCAGACTTGTACTGACTAAAATCCACGGAGTCCATCAATAGCCCTTTACGTTCCGGAGTCACGATAGCGCATTAGTCCCGCGATCACGGCAGGGTCCAAATTGAAATTTGTCCAATATCACTAAGAAAATAAACAATTACTATTAACTATGCCATGATATTAGTTAGAACCTAAATTAGTATAGATTGACGACAATTCTCAAACTTGTTTCGCATAATTTTTGTGTGATTCCCTTAAGCTCTTGTAAAGACGCATTTATTGGTAATTGACGAGTGCTATTTCCAGTCCGGCCAACAATGGTCCGTGAATTGCAAAATGGTCCTCTACTAACACGGTTGAGCGTTCAATTCGTTTACAAAAGGTTTATTAAAGCTTAAGTGATCTGTCAATGAACTAAGTACTTGCTTCCAAATGCATTGTGTGCAGAAATAAAAAGGAAAATGATGCATTGTATTACTTAGTTGGTTGTGAAAATCAGATAGGCAGTAGCTCCATGTAAAATACTGATATGCAGCTGAATCTAGTTTGACTGAAAGCTGACCCCAACAAAGATGGGAAAAAGGTAACATCTTTGTCTAGCTTTTTCCAAACTATATTGGGGTCGGCTGATGAAGATGTGAGAAAAATAAACTTTGTAGGTACTGTAGTCTCATTTTTCAGCCCCATTTTATTTTATCGTCGTAAAATCATCAAATGAGTCCCCCCACCTAGTATCAGACTTGTACTGACTTAAATCCACGGTGATCCTTCAATAGCCCGTTACGTTCCAGGGTCAGACAGCTGATGAGATGATGAGATAGCCCCGCGACGCTGGCAGGTTTTGACCCTCTAAGGTGGACCCGTCAGATTGGTGACAACTCTTAGAGGCGCGCGTGGAACACGACGCGCCGACGACCCTGGCATGGTCCATGATCGGACGGCGAGTCACCCATTAAATCTCAGTCCCCTATGGTTCGATTAAAATCTTAACAAAACGGCCACGCCGAGTATTAAGGCCCCATAACAATTTTCCAACTTGTAATGTTAATCGGACTATAAAAAATAATTTTCCACGCTTGTCCCCAGTATTAATTAAGAATGTTACTTACGCACGATTCTTTTCCGTGATAATATTTCACCTGGGGACCTTAACGAACGTGTAATGTTATTTTAACGACAAGTATTTGCTGTTGTATATTAAAGCGAGGTAATGAAGCAAATATTTTTCGAGAACTTCATGTAAAGTTATTTTTTTGTACGACTATTGCTGTGTTGCCGGCTTAAAGGGGTATTGATTTTTTCTACTTTGTTCTATTATTAGTAAGGTTAATGAGGATAAATGGATGGATATTTGCTATTGTTACGAGCTGGACATGGGATAAATTAATTAACGCCAATTAAAGGATCAAATATTTGAATCGACACAAATCATTTGGTAAAATCATCGAATGTTTCCTCCCACCCCGTATTGCTAGACTTGTTCTGTTTCTTCAATAGCCTTTTACGTTCCAGGGTCACAGTTACCTATTTAGATCGTCCCGCGACCCTGCAATAGTCCAGAGTCATTCTTGAGACCCCGTACGCCAAATACTTCTATAGAAAACTGGCCAAGACCAAATCGCCAACAGTTTTCTTTTTACCGATACATAAATCTCGTTGTAAAATAAAAACAAAATTTAGCTTTTGCTAAAAGCTATCGGAGAGTTCGCTCCAAATTGGCTAGTTCCATTACAGCTAGATTTGAAAGAAATGGTATGGCCATTACCACTGGTTTCGTTCCTCACCAAGCGAAAGACGATCTTAGGGAAACCCTTGAATTACATTACGATTTTAAGGTACCTCGAGATTGCCATAAGATCGTATTTTGTTTACATTAAAAAACCGGTGGTCATTGTAACGCTACTAATTTGCATGATGACTCTGCATTGTACACTTCGTTGGAGAATTTTCCTTCTTTGCCCGCGTAAATGGAATAAATTAAAATCATTATAATACGGTTGACTCAATTACTGGGTGAGCGTAGCAATTTTAAAGAGGTATTTTGGACTAATTATAATTTGCTTTGTTTAATAGTCCACTGGGACAAAGCACTGGATATTACTTGAATTTGGGCAGCATGACTAACTAAAGAACAGTAGAAACAGGAAAAGAAACCTGTAGGTCGTGAGGCTGTCTTATAAGGTAATCGTGACCTCGGAACGTAAAGAGCTTTTGAAGGACACCGTGAATTTTAGTCAGCACGAGTCTGACAGTCCCTTCCGTCAAGCCCTCGGTGGGAGGACTCATTTGAGGATTTTACCACGTAATTAAATGGGATCTACTCGTATTACAGAGAACGACGCTGTGTCTCTACAAAATCGTCACACAGCTTGTAGCCAAAGACATCATTATTTCAGATTATTTTTGTCTTCTAGAAGAAGTGAGTTAACATAGTAAGAGCAAGGTTACTTATGATTCAGTCCACGTCAGGCCCAGGGTGGGCGGTCTAGCAACAATAGCAGAAGGAATCGGCCCCCGGTTAACACTTATTGGTCCACATGTTGCAATTGATTCTTCGGTGGGAGAGCGTAATTTCTACACAATAGCTCTTTTCTTTTAAATAAAAGATAATTACTTGAAAATTTTAGTGGGTTGAAGGAAAAGAGTTTTTCACTTGGAAGTTTAATAATTGTTTTCAATG
The DNA here is from genome assembly GCA_943136025.2 of Agrotis puta. NCBI lineage: Eukaryota > Metazoa > Arthropoda > Insecta > Lepidoptera > Noctuidae > Agrotis > Agrotis puta. The sequence goes on from OW964168.2 coordinate 8,441,026, forward strand.
TAGAATTAAAAAAATGCATATTTAGATGGATTGTAGTTTTAAATAGATTTTCTGTTCTCGATGTTGGTGTTCCCAGTTTTAAGGGTTCCGTCCCCAAAGGGTTAAACCGGACTTATTAAGACTTCCCTGTGCTGTTTGTCCGTCTGTCACCAGGCTGGCCTTATGAACCGTAACAGTTAGATCGTTGAAAAGAACCAGAAATACTACACTTTTTTTTTACCGTAGTTAAATCAGGGCATGGCAGGAGGGACTGTCAGACTTGTCCTGACTAAAATCCACGGTGTCCATTAATAGCCCTTTACGTTCGGGGTCACGGTTGTTGTTTAGTCCTGCGGCCCCCGGCATGCTGTACCAACTGTGAATCTTACAGAAAAGGTACCATTCTCGCACGATTTTGCAGGAAGTTGTTCCGGGTCTGCGTGTTTCTGCGTGTGACTTTAAATGTTTATAAACGCACTCGCGGTACAGGAGAATTATTAGCGTGGGGCAAAAAAAAAGATCTTACTTGGTATATTAGGCTTAATCACTGCCGGCCAAAAGGTGTACATAGAAGGTGGACATAGTTTACATTTCGGACTATATATTATGTAGGTATGTTTAATTCGTTCGTTCATACTAGCTCCTTTATATGTATATTTGTCCCACAAACAACAAAGACTAGTTGATCGACAGTCGGGTCGGCCGGCACAATAAACCGTAATCAAACTTGGGGGGGAAGCGAGAAACTTCACTCGCTTACCTACTGCCTACATTGTTTGAGTACATCAATTTATGCTAAACGTTGCTTCCTTGCTGGGCGTCCGTTTTCATATGGAATTAAGATTCTTCTCGTCTTCATTGATGTCAGGACAGGCAAGACAGGCAAGACAGGCCTGTTGGTCTAGTGGTTAGTGACCCTGACTGCTATGCCGGAGGTTGTGGGTTCGATTCCCACCCAGGACAAATGTTTGTGTGATGAGCACGATCATTTGTTCTGTGTCTGGGTGTAATTTATCTATAATATGTATGTATTTAGAAATATATAAGTATGTTTATCAGTTGTCTAGTACCCATAACACAAGCTCTGCTTAGCTTGGGACTAGATGGCGTTGTGTGATAGTTGTGAAATATTTATTTATTTATTTATGTCTGTAGAATAGGCTATTTTACTTTAAATTTACTAGTCAGAAAGTAGTCGATTTTCAAAAAATATTTGACCCGTATTTTTCCTTTTGTTACGTAAACCAATATTGACAAAGTTACAACGCTTCTAAAAATCACAAAACGTCACTCAGTTGGTATAATTTAACAGGCGTTATGACGTCACAAGCCCCCACTCCCGAATTTCGAAGTGTTTTATCTTTGTCAAAACTGATTCATTTTAAAAAAGAAAAAATACTTGTGCATTATTCTTCAATACAATTTAAATTGATTTTAAATTTATTTATGCAGTAAACAACCCTATTCTACAAGAACCATTACCTAGTGTGTTTATTTTGTTGAAAGAAAAAACATAGGAAGAAATGGACGGAGGCCTATCCCCTACAGTGGGTGTGTTTATATCAACAGATCAACTACTTGTAATAGGTCATACAAATATAGGATCCGTGCGGGGAACGAACCCGCGACACGCTGCGCAGCAGTCCAATCGCTCACCCACTGCGCTAACCGTGCTATCAAGTATTAGTAAGTCTTCGTCTACTTAAGTGGACGAACCTATTGTCATCAAGCAAGTACGATTACAACACTATTGAAAAAAAAAGGGAACCGACTTCAAAAACAAACACAAAAAAGCGTAAATTAACTTTTCTTTCAGAAGTCGGTGGCTTTGTTTTATTATTTTATCCACTTTTGTCACTGACTTCCGAAAGACAAGTTTTGTACGCTTTTTCGTGTTTGTTTTTGAGATCAGTTTATTTATTTTTTCAAATAGTTTTTTTTTTATTAGTTTTACACTTTTTAGTTCAGATATTCAACAAATATCTTCGTATAATCGGCGTCTTTGAAAATCTACAATCCAAGTAAGCAAAAACGGATCCACGCAGGCAACGTCACGGGTCAAATGTTAAATATGAGATAATCGCGAACACATATACATACATCGCGAACATACATACATACAAACATACAGGTCGAACTGAGAACCTACTTTTTTTTTCAAGTAAGTTAAAAATCCAAAATATCTCATACCATTTTCAGTGAAAAAAGAGAAACTTCTCCACTTTTAACTATATCCTCTAAACATGTATCAAGATGGTAACTAACGTTACTTTTCATATCATTTTTACAAATCATACGAAAAAAGGAAAAGAGATCTATTTTCATCCAGGAACATAACAAGTCCTTTGATCTTGAAAATTAATAAACTAAAATGGAAACCAAATAATGTTTTCCAATGAACAGATCTCTATTCTTTGTAAAATATTTCAGCGGGGTATTAAGGGCAAAGACGCTTGATAAATCCGAACTCAAATCTTACTTCTTACAGAACTATTCTTGTTTCCTTTTTAAGTTTCAGCAATTAAATAAATTACAGAATAATTAATTCTACACATACTGTATTTTGATGAAATTATAATTATTCTCTTCAAATCTTAAAAATTTCAACTAAAGATATTAAATGATTTGAATCGGTAACACAACGCTGAAAAGGGAATTTGGACTCAAAATGTATAAGTCGCTGTAGAAATACGGCTTACCTTACCGTATCCCCCTTAAATAATTCTATTAGACAATCCATTACTAAAATAAGTAAACATGAAAAGTTTTTTCAATCAAATCAAATCAGGCTTGAAACATGGATATCAAACGAGCTATTTCCCAATATCTTTTACAAATATCGTAGGAATCCACAATGTAAGTATAGAAACTCTCTTATGTTAGTCAAGCGTACACTATAAGGGGTGGTATGCATATGTTCAGTTCGGCATTATTCGACAAAGCAGTGCGAAATTTCTTGTTAGACCAAAATCGAAAAGCTTAAACAGATTTGAAAAGACAAAAGCTTTTTTTTAACGTGGTAAAATCATCGAATGAGTCCTCCCACCCAGGGCTACAATCCACGGTGTCCTTCAATGGCTCTTTACGTACCAGGGTCACGGTAAATCATAAGTTCCGCGACCCCGACAGGCTTTGGCCCTCTAGAGCCCCGTTATTTTTACTGACACTTTTTGAGGCGCGCGTGGAACACAACGCGCCGTCGACCCGGGCCATTCCATTGTCGGACAGCGAGTTGCCCATTTACTCGCTGTCCGCATGCCTGCAAACTGCAAAAGCTTAGAAAGATTTAACAGTGGCAATCACCAGAAAAAAACACAGAGGCGACGAAACTCAACAATGCCCGGACAATGAATGAGTCTTGCAGTCCGCAGCAAAATTAATCAGAAAATAATAGCGGAGGAGACGTCTCCCTTCATGTCAAGCAGGACACAGATCAAAACAAGGCCAGTAAGCACAACGGACCGTAGCAAGGTAGATAGTCTAAGATAACACTCGGTTTAATTTGAATTCTGGTGAATCTCAAAGATGATAATTATCCTGATGCTAAATGTGAAATCGAATTTACCAATTGAATTAAACCCGAATAGACTTGGTGGAGAGATTTTACCGTCACTTCCTCTGTCAAGTCAAAACTCTAGAGAAGGGCAGGCTATACAAATACTGTCCAATCGAATGTGCCGACCCGATCAAGTGTGCAACGTTCCTTACTTGTTAGTAGATTTCATCGGTTAGTAAACCAGGCGGAAAGACATTGTTAAAATTGTTGGCCGTTTACTGTGTCATGTACAGTCATGGACAAAATACCTTCCAAGCAAGATTAAAAAGCCCACCTAAAGTATTCATCAAATTTTTTTGATGTACACGCCACATTTTTTTGGTGACGGCATTGCATTGCATTTGACGGTATTTTTCATTTCAATTTTTTTTTTTGTAAAATGCAAATCAGCTGTCTGTTTTTTTTTTTAATCGTGGTAAAATCATCAAATGAGTCCTCCCACCCAGGGCAGGGCGGGAGGGACTGTCAGACTTGTACTGACTAAAATCCACGGTGTCCTTCAATAGCCCTTTACGTACCGGGGTCACGGTAATCCGTTTGTCCCGCGACCCTGGGGAAAATCAGCTGTCTGTTGGAAGAGATTTTCCCTAGGTCTGCAAAGTAAACTACCGACCCGCTCCTCAGGCATGTTCAGACCTACTTTCAGAGTATAAAAAATATTTTAATGAGTAAGAGAGTTTAAATGCATACATAGATGAAATTCAAAATTTGAGGCAGAGTAAAAACTAAAGATATTTTAAACTAAATTGCAGTTGCTGTTCTACACAAAAGTCATTACAAAAGTCATTATTTGGTAGTAAAAGGTATTTATTGCTTGTGACTGTACTTACAAGACCCACCCATTGTACGCCATTCAGTGTTATTCGTTTGGTCTATATATCGGAATTAGTATAGGACTTGACGTAAATTAGGATGATGAATGGACGTGGAATGTTGCCAAACGGAAAAGATGGCTCTTCACATAGCTCTGTAATCTCTGAAATGATTATTTGGTGTGAGTATAGGCAGCTGGTTTAATTGTTGTTTTATAAAGGCATGAAGATGCATTTGGCTGGATATTTGTAGAGGCTTTGAAGAAGAATTGGGCATGAAACTTGGCGAGGCGTAATAGGCAAAACTACTTAAAAAATAAATTAGATTTTTTTGAAATTAGATTAGATTCATACATCACAAATTATTATTTAACCCGTATGCACTCTTTTGTTACGTATGCCAAAATTGGTGAAGACACGATTTTAAAATTTGCAATACGTCACTCCTAGGTATAATTTTCACTATTTCTGACGTCACAAGGCCCACTCTCGAGTTTTAATACGATTTAGCTCTGTCAATATTCAAAGACAAACAAAACGTGTCCCTTTTTTTCTCAAAACTAACTGACGAACTTGATTTGCAAATTATTAATTCTGTCATTGTGCCTATTATACACAGTAAAATTGCCAAATTAATTAAAACTTGTTAATATTTAACAGCTATTTGCGACGTTGCCAACTGTTTGGATACGCGCTCTTAATACAATGATACAGAGTGCTAAATGTGTAATAGCTCGTTTTATTTACAAAATAAAATTCGCAACGCAATGCATCATCATCTTCTTGCCTTTATCCCCACATCCTTATGGAGTATTCGGAAAGCCGAACGGATGAGTACGCGTCTATACACAAAGTCGGTGTTTTCTATGGGTCATAAGCCGAATAGAGCTGAATAAGTGTGAGTAGTCCTTTATACTTCGGGTCGGCACAACACTACTACGGCTAAAATACATAACATACAAGAACAATTCACAAATAAAAAAGCCTTAAAGCGTAGACCACAACCAATTAATCCAACGAACTTGGACTAAGTGTAAAAGTAGGGAATGTAAACGAATTCAGTTGCCGATCGAGAATGTAAAATGTACTCCGTTTAGAGATAAATTCTCGCTGTCTGAAGCCCGTATTTATTTTACTAGTGTTGTTTCGCCGTACTATGTGTATTTCCCACTTTGAATTATGTTCTTTTTACCGTGTTAAAGAATTATGGTGGATAATTAACATAGAAATTAAAAGCCATTAAAATTAACCTAGTTAAAGCACTAAGCTTGCAAGTAATAGTTACGTTATACCTACTTCCAACACCGTAATAATACTTTTTGTGTGTCTTAAAAACTTATCGCGGGACCCGGAACGCAAAGAGCAGTTGAAGGAACAGGTTGCTTTTAGTTACTCAAGTCTGACAGTCCGCACAGGGCGGGATCTCATTTGATGACTTTATTATTTATTGATCACTAGGACGCGTCATTGCGAATACACTGGATACAGTCATCATTATATAATTGTATCCATACACAATATTAAATACGTCATGAAAGATGTTAAGTATAAAATCGCGATAGAACACTGGCAACCCTCACTGTACTAGCCTATTTGTGTCACTCAACTAAAGTGGCAGTTCTTTCCATGTTAGACTTTTGCTACAATTCTATTGGCGCACACTGTGCTGCTGACACGGGCCACAACACGCCACAGTTCACAATTTAAAACTCGGTCGTGGTTAACTTGAGCTATCATCTCGACGATATTTATCGTCAATGCGTAATGCTTGGTACACACGCAGCGACTTTAGTTGCTGGCGAATCAGTTTGGCAAGCAATGTGTGTGAGAAATAAGATATTGACATCTCAAACAAAGTCAATGTGCAAGCAAAAGCCACTACTCATAAAAGTTTTATAGTTATAACTTCAGTGCTGTCTCTAAATTACCGAACTTACATGCGTAGCAAGCCCCAAGACCCAAGTTTCATCGATACAGCATTACTTTTGTATGTTATATTTCTCATCGCTGGGTATCAGACTTATTTTCTCTATGCTTACATGGAGGAAGAAATGATCTGGTCGCGGAAATGTCTAAACTGGTAATCGTGACCTTGGAACATGTAGGGCAATTGCAGGAACACGATAGATTTCAGTCAGTACAAGTATGACAGTCTCTTCCTCTTCACCCAGGACAGAAGGACTCATATGATAATTATACCGCCTATAAAAAAGCCGTGACGCACTAACATCTCAAACCAAAGCTCTTTGGTGGATGTCACCTGTTTTTGAAGTATTGGTTTTAAACGATCGCCCATAGTTGCCGGCAACATTTTTCAAGATGATAGCCACGCACGAGTTACAATTCCGCTTTGCGAAATACCGAATGGATGCGAATAGTAAGCTCTTACAATAGAGGCAGAAATCAGTACGAAGAGGACCCAGCTTAGTCCTCGACTGTATTATAAATTGAATTATTAATCACAACAGCTTAGCGATGAGTGGTTTCAACTTAATTTAATCCTAAAGCAGTGTTGTAGCTATCTGGGGAACCGTTTACATATTCGCATGTGGTTGATTAGAATGGGTTGGTAGTGGTAACCATTCCACGTGCTACTTTAAATCGATAAATTCTTACTGCGGTAATGGAAATGTTCAGTTTTTTATTCAAGAATTTTTATATGTGTTATAAATAAAAAGCACTGCTATTTTTATTTGAAAAAGAATTTATTTCCTGAAGGCGGTTTGAAGTAATTTTATTTGGTATTGAAAACTATGATTAAACTGTATTAATAGTATAGCTTATACGGGACATTAGTGATGAAATAGCCTTACGTAGTTTATAATTCATTGAGATTCTGCAATTTATAGTCATTTCTTAATAACGTTGTCAAATTGTAGGTGTTAAGTGTATCTTAAGAGTGATTTATCTTTAGTACTGATAGTACATTTCTATACAAGTGGGGAAAGTTTATTATTGCATTCGAGCTCACCCGAGCCGTTTAGCGGCAAGGGTGATAAGGAGCCAAGAACAGCAATAACAACACTCACCGCTGTCTATAGTCATTGAACCAATTTGGATTTCTTTACCGGTAGAACTTTATATTTCAGCACAAGTGTGACGAGAGAAAAGAAAAAAACACGACAGCGATAAGTGACAGTTTTCGGTAAGTATACAGAAAATAAATCATTAATAGAACGAGGAAGTCAAACATACTATCATAGGTCAACTCGTGAAAGGTCACCGTGTAAAAATGTAATGGACATTTCCCGTAACATTATGATTTTCCTCTTTATTTACCTTCTTGATGTGTTATTCGCGTGTGATAGACCGCCACTCAATACTCGAGGATTACTTAAAACAAGATTCAAGCCATTGGGGTTGGTTCAAACTAGTTTTAAGAAACGCATGAGTCTTGTGGGATAATATAGGTCTGCAGAAATTTTTATCTTCAAGTATATCGTCATTAATTTTGAGTGATGTACTTATCGATTAATTTAAAAAAGTAATTGACATTCTTTGTTTTTATTCTTGATCCATTAGCAAAACGCCGCGATGACGGAAATGATTAAATGATATATGACATTGTGGTGCTAAAACCAAGTGAAATAGAAGATTCCATGATTTAAATCATCTGCCTAGTCTCCCAGACTATGTTGGAGTCGACTTTTAGTCGACCCAAATTCAGCCGAATATCAGTATTTTACATAGAAAGTCGTTCTATGTAAAATACTGATATTCGGCTGAATTCTAGCCTATGTGACTCCCATAACCCAGTAACTGGGTATAACACTAATAAGATGCCCTTTTTTCTATCGTGGTTTAATCATAAAATAAGTCCTCCTACCCTGGGACCCTGTCAGACTTGTACTGACTATAAATCCACGGTGATCCTTCGATAGCCCCTTTACGTTCCAGGGTCACGGTTACCTGATGAAACAGACCCGCGACCCCGGATAAGATGACCCTTGGTAAAACCATTTGTCAGACCTTAAATTTTTAACAGTATCGACTACCTTCATCTACAAATAACAGCTGACCGGGACCAAACTCTTTACGTGACTGCCGTACAGAGGGAACTTGCTATAATAGATGATGAGAATAACCCATCCAAGGACTAACCTCGGCTAACACGGATTAACATTGAAGATCGACCGTTGCGGCTGAGATTACTCAGCCAAAAGTTCCTCTTCCAAGAATTAGAAAATAACTTCTTAAAAACTTTCTTATCAAAAGAAGCTTACGATTTTTGTGACCTTGTTTTAAAATAATTATAAAGAACATCGGCCATCTCTAAGTTCAATGCCCTAACAAATACCAGTCGCAACACTCAATTGTTTATTAATATTTTCGAACAAGCACCAAATCGTCTGACACTACTTATTCCTCACGAGACTTCTATCAATTTAATAACATGCCACGAACATTCTCGACCAAGTGCGACAAACGATAGTTTCGGAGCATCGTTCAATTGGACTCAATGGATCCGACCTCGCCCCATCGGGTCTAAGGAGCGTCCCTGATAAAGATACCCGTATGATCTAGCAGACAGATGCATTATCCAATACAAGATTGGATGCTGGATGCGCGACGATGTCCTATTTCTCATGGATGAACGGTAGTTGATACTTGACTATTCGTCAGACTGGGTCAGCCTGTTATTGCAGCTAAATTGCATTAGCAAACATCACTACATAATATAAAACAAAGTCGCTTCCCGCTGTCTGTCTGTCCCTATGTATATCTTTAAAACTTCGCAACGGATTTTGATGCGGTTTTTTAATTGATAGAGTGATTCAAGATTATATCTCTCTACCAAAATTCAATCAAATCAATTCAGCTACATATTTTGGCTTGAAAGCATAGCAGACAAATACACTTTTTTATTTAATATTGTGTTCTTTCAGTGCTCATTTTATTTTGTGTGTTTTTGTGGTTAATATTTTTGAAGTGAAAACTTCTTTAGCGGCGTTGAGCACTTTTCTGTAATGGGTATAAAATCTTAAACTCGCGTCAGGACACGTGACCCTGACCGAAAAAGCGTAGGACGGCGCAGGGCGCTTGCGTGAATGTTCGTGTGACTTTATTACTTTTAAAGAAGTTTGTATGCTGTATACATTCGTTGCTAGGTAACATTGTTTATAAAAGATGTACGTCACATTGGAAAATTATCGAAATAAAAAGTCAACCATTTTTGCGAGTTTTACTAAAATCTGTTCACAAGATATTTCCAACAATTACTATTCAAGTTTTCACTTCTGCCGGCACTCCCAGAGTGCAACCCGTCGTTTTTTTTTCTTTCTTTCACTGTCATTTTTTTAATAAATACGAGAATTTTAGTTAGGATATAGTACATAGCTACACACAATTTTAGCTTGTATCACTAAAAAGTACGTAAACACAAATATTTACTGACATAGGGGAATTCTACCCTCGTATTTTCAATTACCTAATTGGAAACAGTTTTCGATGTTCACACCATACAACATGTTAGTTAAACAAATGCAATCTAATCGATGAAATGTAAATGTCAAAAGCTTTTATTTTGTCGAAATCGTACACTTGTAACCGCACTGCGCACATTTATAGGCAGATGTAATTAACCAAATGCTTTTTGAACCGAAAATAAAATTGATACTGTTTTTAGCGTGTTCAAATCATGAAATGAGTATGAGGACTCATTTGGCCCAGATGGAGCGATAGGGACAATCAAATTGTATTGACTAAAATCTACGGTGTTCCTGCAATAGCCCTTTATGTTCTAGGGTCACGCTTACCTGTTTAGAGAATCCCTCTACCCCGGCAGGCGTTTGGCCTTCTATGGGGTTCCCGTCAGATTGCTCTTAGAGGCGCGCGTGGAAGATGACGCGCCGTCAACAGGGGCATGGTTCATGATCGGACGCCGAGTCACGCATTACTCGCCGTCCGCATATCCGCGCCAATTCTTAAATGATTGCGGTACGGATTTGACAAAAGCAATGATGAATAATTGGTTCACATTTGCGCTGGATCGGAAGAACGGCAAGTCGTAGGGAAAAAGAGACCTAGAAGACTGCCCAGCATTGCGATGACACATGCTAACAGATTCCAGCTTTTACTAAAACGGGATAATATTTCGAAATATTCATTAACTTTAATAATGGGACGAGCCACGAGAAGGTGATCGCGAAAATGGCGTTTACCAGAAATGTGTGGTCATATTTGAAATCTGACCATCTAAACTGACACAACACATCTTTTTCCATGGGACCATCATCGTTGAAAATAACCACGCCTATGTGGTCACGCTTTATATTCATAACCAGAATAACCTAACCACATCTCTGTCCCGTGTTCTACATTTTTAACTATCAGTTCCGTTTCAACTATCAAAAGTTGAAGAATAACACAAAAGTTACAGAAAAACACAAAAATCCTCAATTGAATCACACCATCAATCAATAAAAGACCGAGCCAAGTAGCCCGCACTTCATCCTCAGAGCCTCATTCAAATCAATATTCCTCTGCAACTTACCAATAAATTGAACCGTGACAAATATTCCGAAGGGCGAGGGAAAAAAAGGGTCTGACCACTTTAAGAAAATCACATAATTGAAGAACAGTAAACGGTGCGGAAAGGAGGCGACCCCTGGAAATAATTCTCTAAGAAGACGTGTCTTTACCGGATGTCAAATGGAACCCACGGATCATATATCATGCGCGGTTAGGGGACGGAACCGCCATGAAAAATGACCTGAACATCTAGTTTTATATGTCACTTTAGATGTTAACATAAATAGAAATGACGGTAGAGTGTTTATACATACACATATCATCAATATATTTTTCTTGAGAATAAATAAACATTATCCCAAAATACCATAAGTAAACATAAGGAAGCGAAGATGTAAATATTTTATATGGAAACATGTGGTGCGCACTTCCTTAAATTCAATATTTTACGATTATTACAACATACATAATTATAGTGAACATAAATATTAGTAAACACGTCAGATAATATTGGATACAACCAGTACTTGCTAAATTCTTCCCTTATTACGATACAAAAAAACGTTTATTAATTTCCCAGACATAGGAATGTGAAACTCTCTGTAGAAGAACATTTTCACTATCTTTTACATCGTTCAAGAGTATTTTTAAAAGAATTTTCAGGCAGCTGAAAATTCCGTAGTCGTGTAAGGACTTAAGGAGTATCGTGTCCTCAAAGGGTCCTACAAAAGAATTAACAAAGCAAGGCGCTCTCGACTTGACTTTTCCAATTGTTAGCCAGAAAATGTACTGCGAATATTGTATAGAACTGCCTACTAATATTACATTTGCGAAATTGTGCATGTTTGTTCAGTTTTCACGTATATACAATGGATTTTCGCGAACTTTGGTGTAGAGATACATTGGATCTTAGAGATGATTACAATCTCTATAGAAGAGAGGGTGTGCAACCGAATCCGATGGCACCAGTAAGTTCTATATATGTATAAAGTTGAATCGAAATGCCAGCCAAGGTTGCACAAATGTCTTAAAAAGTTACCGCGACCCAGAGTATTTTACTGCATAAATAAATTGAAAATCTGTTTAGTCCGTCAGTTAGAATATTAAAAAAGAATGAACCTATTTTTTATTTATTTAAATCAGTGAATATTAACACAGATAAAACACTTCGAAATTCGGGGGTCTTGTGATGTCATTACTCCTGTAAAATTATACCAGCCGGGTTACGTTCTGTGATTTTTAGAAGCGTTGTATCTTCTTTAATATTGATTTATGTAACAAAAGAAAAAACACGGGGGGAAAAATATTTTTTGATCATCTATATTTCAGTTGTTTGTTATCTTATTTTTTTTTGAGTAATATAGCCTACCAAAGGAATGGAATTGTTTGAATCAGTCTTCCAGTCTCTTCTGCTCTGAGCGGAGGGACTCATTTGATGATTTCTCAACCCGAAAAGTTGTCATTGAAATTACTAACACGCACAAGAAACTTGTTCCAATTGCTATCTTCAGATCAAATCTGAAAACGACCATCAGTTTTCAAAAGATAAAGATACTTAAAGATATTTTATTTGTTCAAAACATGTGTTTACACACAATGTTAAACATGCAAGTTCTTATTAATTAAGTTTGTCCGTACATGTTTTACCTGGTGAGGTTTACAAATTTGTTTTTTTTTACAATTTACTACATAAAATTACAAATAGCAATAGCAATATCGGCAGCTTATTTTCTGTGAATTACATAATAAAAAAAAATAGAAATTGTCTAATAGTAATTGTTACAAATAATGGAACTACAATAATTATTATGTCAAAAGGTAAACTAAAAACACTTTTTTAATATAATAATATAAATATAATATAAAAATATTCTTGTTGCGGGTAAAAAACACTTTTTTTACCCGCAACAAGAATATTTACTTTGAATCATGTCGTCGGCACGGTTTGCACAGTGGCTGAGCTATCGACTGCTGCAGCGTATCGCGGGTTCGATCCCCACACGGAACAAATATTTTTATTATCTGCAAGCTGTTGTCCCGGCTCTGGGTGTTTGTGTATGTGAGTTTTCCATGTTTGTAAACGCACCCACGACACAGGAAAAAATCTTAGAGTGGGGGCAAAGTTTTTTTTGAAGTGAAAACTTCTTTAGCGGCGTTGTGCACTTTTTTTGGAATTTGTAAAAAATATTAAACTCGCGTCAGGACACGTGACCTGATCGAAAATTCGTAAGACGGCGCAGGGCGCTTGCGAATGATCGTGTGTGTTTATTACTATTCGAGTTTTCACTCCGCCGGCACTCCCAGAGTGCAAACCGTCGTTTTTTTTTTAAAAAAAAAAGGTATATTCGCATCCCCATAATATCGCAATACAGAGTGAAACATCAATAAAACATCTGCCCTCATTCATCCAGGATTAGCACTCCGCAAGGTCGGCTTAGGCTCTTCACTTCGACCCCAGTTTACTTGTAGAACAGTTTCAATGGATCAATGTATTTACACACAGTTTCAGCACTTTCAGCTTTCACTTACAACCTTTTGTTCGTTTTTATTGACTATTGTTATGGTTCCGTACCAAAAGGATAAAACGGATAAATAAATAAAATGTGTCAACGGATTGTATCTTCTGGACAGTCAGACACAGTTGAAATTTTCACAACTGATATATTTTTGTTGCCATGTAAATACTGAAACACAGAATAAAATACATATTTAAAGATGTAGTGTAGGGGAGCCTCCCTTACAACAAACGTGATTATTATCGACTGTTTTCTTTTATTATTGCTAATAAAATTAGTTTTAGCCCTAGGGAAAACACTGTTTTTTTACGTGGTAAAATCATCACATGAGTCCTCCCACCCAGGGCGGAGCGGCAGGGACTGTCAGACTCGTACTGACTAAAATTCACGGTGTCCTTCAATAGCCCTTTACGTACCGGGGTCACGGTATTTCGTGAGTCTTTGGCCCTCTACAGGCACCGTCACTATGCTGACATTCCTTGAGGAGTTCAATCTACTTTAGGACGTTTTAAATACTATGAGTACACTCGCGAGAAATCTTACATCCCGGTTTCCTCACCATGTTTTCCTTCGCCGTTTTGAAAGCAGTATGAAACCAATCTACGAGTATCTGTTCAAATTAAGTCAACTAAGTCTTACTTATGTCCTAATTTCAAAAAGTATAGAAAAAACAATTACTCATTGAATCTACATTCAAAACCAATACATAACATTACAATACTGAATATGACAGCTATCGAAACCGAGAATATCGGTAACATATTTCGGAATACCGATATCAAGACACAAAACGGATGTGACGGTCTTAGTATCTCAATAATACGTGATCAATTGAACAATTGTCTTCCCTCTCTGATTCCCTTTTCCCTTCTTGTGACGTAGGTATTTTGTTACAACTTGCCCTGATTTCTCTATATTGTGTTATCCTTCTGTAAATCGATATCTTAATGCGATTGGGAAGTAAACAGATAATTACGGCGTTGACTGAATAATAAACAATGAAAACGTGAACTTTTATTTTTGTTTCGGCAACTGTTTGAACAAAGAACTGACCTAGCTTGTTTTTCAAGACTTAAGTTTTTGTTTCCATCAGTGTTTAACTGATGATGTCACCAAAAAACATCATTGATTGTCGTCCTTGATTGTTCAAACAAATCAAGTTTTAAAATACATTGACCCGAATAACAGCCATGAGAATAGTTTTGAATGACCCATTTGTTTATAAAAGGCTGCCCCAAATCTCATTGTCCCATTGTAGATCCATTTTAATAGAATAATACCGGTCTCATCACACGGCAACTTTTCAAACTTGCTCACAAAACATAGATGAATCCCACCCCCTGAAACGTTTCAAAAGATACATCATTAAGTCCGGTAAGGGTTTTATAAACCTCCATAAAATTGAATTCAGACAAGCTTATTGCGGTTTTAACATCAAAGATAGTTGAGAATGAGCCACAAAGCGAGATAATGGAAAGGGCCGATCGTTAGACGACGGAACCCTAAACAGAGCAACGGTTCGCGATATGAAGAATGTTGCCGTCCACACAAACTCTCCTCATTACAAGGTTACAACTACCCTCGCTAATGACGACGGAGCAACCTTTTTGCGCGATACTTGGTCATTCGTCTTACGGTTAGCGACATGTGCAGACGATTCTACATGCCCTCCGCGGTCCGCCGTCAGACCTAAAGATAAATGAATGGACTTTTCATTACCTCACACCTCTAAATAAGGTCGACAAGGTCAGTTTTACGTTCAGCGACCCAAATAAAATACTGAATTATAGTTTTAGACACACAAAACAAATTATGGAACTTACGATGACGTCGCTATTTTGCCGCCATTCGCGAGCTTTCATTCATAATCAAAAATTTAAATGAGTTTCCTCGTTCCACGAGAAAAGCGTATTTTTTTTTCTTCTAATGCCATTTTGGGATGGTATTACTCTTAAATGAATATTCATTCGGTGCGAAATCGTTTAAGAGATAATAGATTGAGGTTCATATTAGGTTCGCAATGAGTTATGGCTTTTCGTTTTGTATGCGGGAATTCTGTCTGGATTCATCTAAAGTGATTAATTGATCGGTGAACGAGTACTTACAGCAGAATAGTTATGAAGTAGCTTTTATTAGATGCGTGAATCATTACCTGAAAATAAAAAAATAAACATCGTGAGTTAAAGGAGACAATTTTTTTTCGGCCCACTGTTAAACGGTAACGTTTATTAATCATATTGCACACGAAAAAAGTGATCATCTTATTATAATTAACGGACCAGAAATTATACAGAAATGTAACCGGAATAATGAAATAATAGTAAAAATGTGTTACGACAAAAAATGCTTGTTTAGGAGCGTTTTTAGGTTTATTTTAACGTGAAAACAAATGTTACTACGGTGCGCAGCGGTAATAACATCGTCTTTAAATACGTTTAAATAGGTAATAATTAATTGGTACAGTGAACTTGTTTTTAATGCTGTTATTAACGGTTATCACGTTATAATATATCAATTAACGTACTTTAAAAATCACCGTGGAACGAAACGTAATTATTAGCCCGTTGCAGATACTCTGTGGTCCAGTTTCAAACAGTTTGACAGACAACCTAAAACGTAGGTACTCTTTAGACAATTTCCTACAATAGTTTAGTTCTTCTGTTCTTTTCATATTTTTATTCGAAAGATTTTATGAAAATGGCATCTGTAGATACAGTGCATAATCCACAAAGCCGTTGTATCAATTGTGCAGCTCGGTTTCAACGGAATGTGCGACAACAGTTACTGTCCGAGGCAGCTGCAGATCTATCACGTAGTACAGACGTGACTTTGTTTTATACTTTACTACCTATATATTATTGAAAAGTGCACTATTTTGACTTATAATACCAAGGAAACCTATCCACTCATTAGACAATAGCTCTTGTGAGATTTTAGGTTATTACGAGAGTCATGTTTTGACTGTAGTAATTCACAGTATTCCGGTTACATAAAGTTTTGCTCATATTACCACTGTAATCTAGAGATTATAAGGAATAAACCAACGTGCATTTCATTGCTATACGCCACAATCTGTGGTGGGCCTATTCCCCAAACAAAAAAAATTGTCTCCTTTATATTCATCCTTTTAATAAATATGATATAATCAGTGTTATCGCAGCCGGATTAATACCCTGAACTTTGCAGATAAAATGTAATTACGATTTCACGCAGCCTATTTAGGTTATCGCATAAAAAGGGTTAAATATTCATGTGCTCACGCTAGCAGCAATAATACATATGGAAACCTTCATTTATTTATCCAGCCGTCTAAGCAACACTGACAAATGGTCGCTATCAAAATAACCGAAAGAACCTGTGAGAAAAATCCGAGATTAAAGCTGCACAATGAACTCCTCAGTATCCGAAATTCTTACGTAATTTCCCGAGAGGACACAGAAAAATGTAGCTTATTACCTCACTGGAGTAGGTAACTACAGTCGAAACTAACTTGCCATTGTTGAAAGTTACAGTTTTCAATCTTGAGCAAGTTACTTCATAATTCAGGCTTGAGGGACGAAACTGGAGCCACAACTTTTACCGGTGGGAATTCGGTAGTTTACGGTAAGAAGTTGTTATACAAAGCCAAACAAACCCAATGATCATAGAGGTTCGCGCTTCGTCAAGTATAGGCCTTCAGCACGCGATTCCCTCGCGGCTCATTTAAGTGGTTTGTTTATGTTCTAAATTTTTAAGGCCTAAACGAAAACATGTTTAACTCTATAAATTAATTTAGTTTTATCAGCATCCTCCATCAACGTCAGTGCTCTCGTTATAGGCCCTCCTCAGGCGCGATGAGTGACGTTTTAATTACCTACTTGTTATTTAACGTCCCCTGATATTGTTTTTATTTGAAAGTTTGTTTTATTATCACTTATCTTTTAAATGGCAAACTTTTGTTACGATATACGTCAGATTATATTAGAGCTTCTGATGTTTGGCTTTCTAACTCTGAAATCGACGTACATATAAACGTGAAAGTTTGTAATGGGTGCATTAGGATGAACGGATGATTGTTCCCCGTTTTATATTAAAAATACGGAATGGATTTACTAAAGTTTACCAGTAACCTGGATGACACATAGACTATAATTTATAACAACAATATCTTTATAAAAATGTATTTGAGTGGGCGAAGCTGAGCACAGAAGACAGTTTTCAATAAAATGTAGCAATGTGTAGGTACTTTACATTTTGTATAATTCAACGTTCGAATTTTCATAAATAGAACGTCGCAAATCGGTTTGTGTAGTTGAAACATGTTTTCTTTTTTTAAATAAAATAGTGATGCGGTTGATGTGGAGCACGTAAAATACAGTTGTTAAAATAACATGCTCTATTTAGTTGTTATTGAATAGCAGTGCTATGTAGCAAGACGTATAGTATGGTCAGTATAATAGGCGCGCATCTCGGCGTCAAATCCTCTGGCGGCCGCGTGTCGCCGGTTGATAAGCAGTCGATGGGCTAGAACGAGGCGATGTAAGTGATAAGCGATAGCGGGAATTTTTGCACGTTGATGTCGGATTGAAAAGCTATTGAGAAGTACGGAAGAAAATAATGCAATGCCGTCCTTTATTATTTAATTATTATTTACTCGTGATATAAGAGTAAATAAAAAATCAACCACAGTTAAGGGATGCATGTATCTACTTAAACTTCAGTGGATGTAATAATTTATTTACAAGCTGCGGTTGAACTCCCCTCGAAAAGGATCAATCATCAACTTTAGTAGCCCGTATCCCGATAAATAATTGAAATCAATTGACTACATTCCCCTCATATCAAAAAGCTCATAAAGCAGCAAATGTTCGAGGTCATTGACTGGACTACAACTGAAGCAATACAACAGAACTACTGTTCATAATGATGAGCAGTAGTTCACATGGTTTTCTCTCCCCATATACCAATTTATTTAGATGCAAGCACTCACGCTTTCTTCTTCCATATTTTAGTCGTCATCTCCGTAATCACCCGTTTTCTATACTTATCATCTTTCACACAGCCCATTAACAGCTAACAGTTTATAAATTAAATCGAGTGTAGTCTGCAACGCTACGCGATGATAGCAACACCCTGTTAACTAACCGTTGACCAACGACAGTTACGCTTTGCCCCTCACTATTACTGGCTCAAGTGACATTTTAAGTGGAATGTCAAGTTCCTTTGCCTCATCTCTTTAGACAAACTACTGCGAGAAATGTCAATTGAACGGAATTTTGTAGTGGCGTTTTATTGTGAATGCGCTTTTACGATATGCCAAAGGTGGTCTAAGGTCGTATTTACGACCTTGCAAGTATCGATTTTGAAAGCAGGTGTTCTATATCGCATTGTAATACAAATTGTTTTACAAGTAAAACGGCTACTAACCAACCGTATCGCCGACCACGAAAATGACAAACAATTTCACATTTCGCGGACATTTATTTACAAGACAATAGGGCGCGATATGACGAAAATTTTCAATTAAACAAAACAAAACGTCGACGCCTTGGAGGGTATTGTATGGTGCGACAGTTGGCATTGGCGGGGAATGGCGTGGAATGGCGTGGCGTGGCGGATGTCCGGCGCGCGGCTGGCAATGGCGCGGGATACTAAAGCCGTCGTCGACGTGAGAATGGCGCGCGACTCACTTGCGCCATTACGGTCGGAACGGCGTAGATTACGGACTGATATCATACGGAGGTGCCTTCTAAGAATTTATAAAGAATTGGAGCAGTTAATGCAACTTGCTGAGGTCGATCTAAGGTTCCCGTGTCATGTTCTCAACGAGCTTCGCGTTAACCCGTTTGTTTCAGCTGTCAATTAAAGATCTTTGACAGTCGTTACGGGTAGTTAGAAGTCGGACAGTCAGACAACCAGTCATTTCAGAGGGTATCGTACTACTTGAGGCGTGGAGTTCAAAGGCAGTCGCTGCATATATCAAACTAGCTTCTGTCCGCGGTTTCACCCGCGTCATGTTAGGCGTTTGGCCCTATGGTCTCGTCTCCATCAGTTACCTCAAGGAGCGCGTGGAACACGGCGCGCCGCTGACACGGGGCTTGTCCTTGGTCGGACAGCGAGCTACCCATTACACCCCGTCTGTAAGCGGCTGGAATATGCTCCGTGATTTCCGACGCCCTGGGCGTCTTCAGCTGGGGCGAGAGGTAGAGGATGTCTTTTCCTTCACGCGTTCCGATTGCTCCCCATTCCCCTTGCCTGCTACCTACCGAATCCCTGAGGTACCTCCCGAAACAACCATGCCCGGGAGGACTTGCGTCACGTTAAAGGCGAGGACAACGTAGCGTCTCTTCAACCACTCCTCAAAGAGGGATCTTATCGCCGCAATTGTGACATACCCAGCCCGTCGTTATTTTGCTGCGGAATTATTTTGAAACTGTGATATCACCTAAGATATTCTTTAAAATCAAATGATGTCAATGGCAATTTTGTTTAAAATTAAATGATTAACGTATTTATTTGGATAAGGATTAATATCATCCTTTACGAAAATACCTTCGCAAATAATGCATTACTTTAAAAAAAAATGAATTCCATAAAACAGGTTATAGTGACTTAACCTTAAATGATAGATATATATATGCTCTCGCGGACTTTATTTTAGAACATTTCATGAGGAATAACTCCGTAACACATATTTTTTACGTAACTCTCACTGTTTACGCAGCGCACGCAACGGAAGCTCTAAAAAAGAATTACATTTTCCCGATTTTAAAACATTTCTCATTGGTGCTCCGCTCCTATTAGCGATAGCGTGATGTTATATAGCCTACTAGCTTTTGCCCGCGACTTTGTTCGCGTGGAATACCGGCAGTTTTTTTATTTTTTGTAATAAAAACTATCCTATGTCCTTTCTCAAGTTTCAAACTATGTCTGTACCAAATTTCACACAAATCGGTACAGTAGTTTAGGCGTGAAGAAAAGACAGACAGACAGACAGACAGAGTTACTTTCGCATTTATAATATTAGTTAGGATAGGCTTCCTCGATAAATGAACTACCCAACACTGAAAGAATCATTCAAATCGGGCGTAGTAGCAGTACTTCCAGAACAAATAAACACTGCAGCTTCATAATATTAGTATAGATAGGTACTGAGATATTACAACTGCAGCCAGTAAGGGGTTGAATTCCTTTTGCGCTGACGTAGGTCGCGTACGTCTGTCGCGCGTACGAATATACATAGTGTACTACTAGCACCATACTGCGCGGCGCGTACTACGTTGCTTTCTCAAAATAATTCTATAATACGCCATCGACCGTACGCACCCGACATCAGCGTAAGAGGAATTTAAGCCTTAGACTAGAAGCTGACCAAAAGCCTAGGGAGATACGATGAGAATTGGAGCAGCTTATGTCATCGACGCGCAATTGTTCTGACCACATGTTCTGTTCACATGCAGTACTTCAGTAAGTCTTTGTGGCAATTAATCAACATTTAGGGGCCAACAATTTGAGATACCGAGACGTAAATAACATGAAGTTTAAAAATAAGCTTTGCCTTGTTAGGCGTCCTATACACTAAGTAAAGGGCGCAAGCGGTCCCCACAGCCGCTGCACGTGATTTTGACCTAAATACACGTTCAAAAAAAAGGCGGTATGCAATAAAAAAACAAGCGCGGCGCGTTCGTCGGGTCGCGTGGCGCGGCGTGCTGTGAACGACGCCTTAGTTCATTTGAAGTCTTTAAAAATATTTATTGAAATGTAACGTCATCGACACTAATTTTTAAAGCGCTTTAGCAGCTACAGTGATTGATACTAGCCAATAAAAAACAACAAATAAAGTTCATAAAACTTTTTTCCCACACCCATGACCATTTTATTTGACCTCTACCCGTCGAAGTGAAGAAGCATCATTTTATCTTAACATTTAAAGGCCTTATTCAATCACGCACATCATAAAACGTGACATCATCTTGGTATTCAGTTCTCGACAACAAATGTACAATACGATACAAATCTCGCGGCAACACTCGGCAAACATACAGTAGTATCTCCCCTCGTTTCCTGCATCGTAAGTAACACACGTCCCGCGTAAGTCTACCAACATATTTTTGTACGCCCTATTTCGCAACATTAGATTTTACAGACAAAACAATAGAGTAAAAAATTGCGTGACACGAAACTACAGAAATCGGGTGGTAGTTCTGTGAGCGTCAATCTACCGAGAGGGAACGCTATTTCGGTCTGCATGGCATACTCAAGCGGTCTTTGAAATTTTAATCGCTACATTCACCCTGGCCCGATGGCACACTGGAGACCGCGTGTTACCATGTTCATCAAGCCACCGCCAAAAGGATAAAAAATGATAAAGTGTGACAAGCGTGCGGTGAAACCTTCATTTTTGGGCGTGTCAACCTAAATTGAGCCTTTTAAACTTTGATCGATGTGTCTGTTCACATCTTTCATTATTGCAAACTGTAAAAAAATCGTGCACTCTGTGGTACTACGTAACCCTGTTAGCTTTACAAGAAAACTTTATCGCCGAAAAGCTTGTTGAACTTACAAAGGAGTTTGTTCCGTACTTTTGTTAGATTAATGGTCTTAAACATACGTATCCATTACTGGAACTTTTAATTTATTAAATTGAATAAGCTCTTTGAGAGCTGGCTTTATAAAATAATACTTTGTACTTGTATTGTTCTTCAAATCTTCACCGTGCCGTTTCCGTGGCCTATTTTCAGTTGTTGAAAGGAGTCCGGTTTATTTTCGAGTCTGGCCGGTTCCTTTTGAAAAGACATTATTGAATATAGAATGATAAAATACAAATTCATTCAAATTGTTAAAGAGGTCAGTGGGACTTGTGGCGGGAACTAGAATTGCAAAATGTGCTATTTAAATGGCATGGTCGTACTACGCGGACCGTCGAGTATTTCAATAGTGTATTTATAAGTTGTTCACTTATCGGCTACGAGCAGTGAAATAAATGATTTCCTGTATTCAAGTTTGCTTATTTCATTTTAATACATTTTTGTTTAAAATCATACTTATTTTTATTATCATCTGTAAAAATAAATGAAAAGTTGGTGTTTAGTAATTTTAGAAGCAATGTAAGTTGTGACTTCATAAATTTTAAAAATGAAATTTTCTTTTAGAAATAAAGTATAGAATTATAATAATTTAATAGGGTTACATAATTTAATGTTCTGTATCAGCCTAGACATTCTAGAAAAAACTTTAGACTTTAACTTAGCGATTATACTTATTCAAAAAGCAATAAAGTTATTAATTATTAAAACAATAAATTCCTTATCTTGAACCTAGTCATAAAGGGATGATCATTAAATTAAATATTATACTTGGCATACCTCTACCATACACCCTATTAAGCGCGTGCGTCAATTATTATTGTATGTATGTTATGTACGCCCTATTATCCAGAACCGTTGATCCGATTTTGATGAGATCTCACACTCCGGAAATACGGGCTTCCATTCATCGAATGCAAGGGGAGGTATTACTTACATAATATACGGTGTTGCGAACCGAGCCAAAAGTTATGGCGATGAAAAGAAAGGGCATAGCACATTTTACGCTCAGATTTTTATGCGTTATAATGTTCTTCTTATAAAATATTATATTATTTTAATTAATATTATGTAAGGCGGAAAACATTTCAAATTGTACTAAAATCATTTTTGATTTTCGTTCTTTTAATCAAAACAATACACCTGAACTTTAAAATTCAAAACAAGTTCCGTCAATAACACTTTTTGTCCATCTTACGACTACAAAAGAAAATAAAAGAACAAAAAAAAAACTTGCAAAAATAAAACACGAAACACACTGCGGTGAAGTCAAGGAGTCGACGATTAAAGCGAGCGTCTAAACTCGACGAACATTTTAACGAATGTTAACCTCACATGACTCCAGGACAAAGGCACAAGTTATGCCACAAAAAAGTTCAAACATCACGTATAAACATTCCTCGCTACATTAAAAACCCTGAAAATGCCGCGGTATTATATCATGTAGAACAAAAAATATGTAGTAGCACGCGATTCTCTAGGCACCAATGAGTGTCCAACACTAACACACGCGTGTCCAACCTACTTTAAAATTCAAATCTTATTTACATTCACCCCCTGGCTTGGTGTCTCCTAAAATGGGTCTTAGCTAACACTGAAAACTCGCCGCATTGGGACTATTTTCGGCGCCCCTTTAGGACTGTTAAAATAGAATGTTCGAGACCCAGAAAATGGTTTTCGTTTAGGCTATATTCAATATCCTACAGAACAGGCGCCATTATTTAAACCTGTTTTAAAATCAAGCTTACCAAACTATACCTTCATCATACTAACCTAATTAGCACTGTAGACATAAAGAACATTGGCAACACCTATCCTGCAACATTAGCATGTGGAATTTAGTCGGTTACCATTTAATCTCGTTAGCTGTTCAATTCGGTTCGTTGTGGAGTTGACAGTTAGCAATGCGACTCGGCTAATAAATCATAATACGACGGAATCGAGCCCTCTGGTAACTCGCAATTTTCCGATGTACACGGCTCAGTATGTCAATCAACCCGAATTGGATCGCTTCGCTGGTATCGTAGAAACAAGATTTCAGTTATTATTTCTTTATTTACGACTGGAGTGGATTTTTAAATGCTTTTAATCAGAAACTGAAAGATATATTGTAGAAATACTGAAGTCTATGAACAATGAAATTAAATTATGCGTACACATTTCTTTACGTAAGTGACGATGGCTGGGGTGCTAAGGACAGGAAACCTCCTCGAGTGCCCGAGGCTGGAAGTTCCTTTCCGGATACGTCCGGGGGGAAGCCCAGATTCTCGGGACGGTGCGCCCTGGGATGCGGGCAAGTACTCCCCTACGGGGTCTCCTTGTCCGTATGCCAATGTCCTGTCGCGTCGCTCCACCGCGTGTCCCTCTGCTCAGCAGAGGGCACAGTGGTTGGAGCAAGAGCGGGCACGGTGTGCACTTACCCTGCCGCCGGGCAGGCAGGAGGAGGTATTGCACTCTCACCTCCTCTTGCCACCGCTATAATCTCGTAGCCCCGAAGATTGTCAGGATCACGTCTCTGACTTTCGACGGGGGTCGAGGGCCTTGGCTTAACCGCCCGGGCCGCGAGGTAGAAAACCTCTATAAAAAGTCACCCCGAATCTCAAGCGGCGGAGCACCGCGAGGAGATGTATGGCTGACGGGAGTTCTTTTGAACAATCAGTCGCTAGTGCTACCCTCGCCAGGGTACCGGCCGACCCCCTGGCGAGTAATAAATGTCGTAAAGACGTAGGCTTACCTAGGTACAGGGGTCTCTGCCTAGGTGGACCTTTTATATCCCCCACACTCGTGGGACTTAGATGGATCAGAACAAAAAAAATCCCCCCCAACAACCGGCAGTCGCCGCAGCGAGCCAGGGAGGCTCACGTGCCCGTGAGGTGGAGTCGCTGGACTTGTCCAGCACGTCCGCCTCACCGGCACCGAACGAGCGGGCACAGAGTGCCGCTCTGAAAAAGAGGATGGTGCTGACGCCGTCATCGATGTCGGAGTCCGACTCAGCGTCAGACGCCATCAGCGCCCAGAGCCCTGGCTCTGGGCGCGGAGGAGGAAAGGGGGCCGCCGAGAGGAGGAAACGCTTCCTCAAGCGGCCCCATTCGTCGTCCGAGGACGACGAGCCTGCCTCGGGCCGGAAGATCCCGACAAGTGTTCGGGGTAAAGGCCGAGGCAGGACCGGCGGTAGAGGGTGCGCCGAGGAGCCCACCCTGGAGGAGACGGTGAGGGCAGCCGTCCGCAGCCTGGCCTCTACCAATCCGGGAAAGCGGGCGACTAAAGACCGGGCCGCAGGCGCAGCCACTGCCAAAATTATGGCGGCAGTGGCGGCGGCTAGCCTCGGCCAGGCTCCGCCCGCATCGCCGACGGAAGCGGACGAAATGTCCAAAATGCGGGCGGACGTCGCCCGCTTGACGGCCGCGATGGAGGTTCTCCAGAAGGAGAACCTCCACCTAAAGACGGAGCTGGCCGGACTGCGGAAGGCAGGCCGCCAGGGGGAGGTCCCGCAGAAGCGGAACGGGGGGCCGCCGGCGCAGGCCGCACCAACAGAGGACGCTGTCCTAAAACTGGTGCGGCAGGAATTGGCGGCCTTCAATCAACGCTTCGCGGTGCTAGAAGGCCGCATCCTGCGTCCCCCGCTCGCGGCGACCTCGTACGCGGCTGCTGCGGCCTCCACGCCGCCTAAGCAGGCCCCGGAGAAGCGGGCCGCGGCGAAGCCTCCGGCGCCGCCCAAACAGCCCCCGGGGAGAGCCGCGGCGGCAAAAAAGGCGCCGACAAGGGCGGCCCCGGTGAGGGAGGTCCCGGCGGCGGCGGCAGCTCCAAAGCCCACGACGGCGGCAAAGAAGGGTGCCCCCCCGGCGGCGGCGGCGTCCCGGCTGCCTTCACAGCCTTCAGGGCACTCTCAGCCCCCTCCAGCCGATGCCGAATGGCAGGTGGTCGGAGAGCGAAGTGCCCAAAGAAGGCAAAGGCGGCGGCAGCGACAGCGCAAGAGGCGAACCGTCGCGGCCAGACTCCGCGCCCCTAAGACCGCGGCTGTAGTCATTACACTACAGCCGGAAGCGGTCAAGAGAGGCGTGACGTACCGCGA
Organism: Agrotis puta; assembly: GCA_943136025.2. Classification (NCBI taxonomy): domain Eukaryota; kingdom Metazoa; phylum Arthropoda; class Insecta; order Lepidoptera; family Noctuidae; genus Agrotis; species Agrotis puta. Next base: position 8,466,996 of record OW964168.2, read on the forward strand.
CGTGTTCGCAAAGGCGAGGGAGGCGGTGGACCTCCGGGAGCTGGGAGTCGACGGGGGCCTCCGGGTGCACGTCACCGCGACGGGGGCCAGACTCCTGTCGATCCCCGGCGCGGACAGCGGCCCTACCGCTGACGCTCTGGCCGAAAGGCTCAGAGCGTCCCTAGACGCGGAGGAGGCCCGGGTGTCCAGGCCCATTAAGCGCGCGGACTTGCGCATTATGGGTCTGGACGACTCGGTCTCGGAGGGGGACGTGGTGGCCGCCGTTGCCAGGGCTGGGGAATGCCCTGCCGACCTGGTAAAGGCAGGCATCCTACGCCCTGGCTTCGCGGGGCTGCTGACCATCACAGTCAGCTGCCCCGTACCGGCGGCCAAAAAGATAGAGGAGAGCCGAAGGCTCCTGGTTGGCTGGGTGTCCGCGCAGGTGAAACTGCTCGAGCCCAGGCCTCTGAGGTGCTTCCGCTGCCAAGTGGGTAACCACGCGGCATGCATGTGCACCTCGGAGGTCGACCGCAGCGACAACTGCTTCCGCTGCGGTCAGCCCGGTCACAAGGCCGGCTCGTGCAACGCCCCGCCGCACTGCTTCGCATGTGCGGCGGCTGGCAAGCCGGCCGATCACCGGGCAGGGGGCAAGGCCTGCGCGCCCCCCGCCAAAACCAGGAGCAGAGGTAGGCCCTCTGCCGCCGCCGTCCCCGCCGCCGCCGCAGCTCCTGCTGCCACCGCCGCCGCCGCTGCCGCCGCCGCCGCCGCTTCTGCCGCTGCCGCCGTGGCTGCGCCCTCACAGAGGGCCCTGGAGGAGGCCGCAATGGACTCCAATTAATGGCTCCATTGCGCTTCCTCCAGGCGAACATCAACCACTGCGCCGCTGCTCAGGATCTCCTGCTCCAGAGCATGGCGCAGTGGTTGATTAATGTCGCCGTGGTCGCCGAGCCGTACTTTGTCCTGCCCAGAAATGACTGGGTGGCGGACCTGGACGGCTCGGTGACCCTAATTTCGTCGGCCACCGCCGGTACCCCGCCCCTCGATCGCGTCGAGAGAGGGCACGGGATCGCCGCAGCACGGTTCGGGGAGGTCGCTGTAATAGGCGTTTACTTCTCCCCGAACCGAACTATCGCCGAGTTCCGCGACTCCCTATCGGAGCTAGGAGACATCGTCGTCGCATACGGTTCCCTCCCCGCGCTCGTCCTCGGGGACTTCAACGCCAAAAATGTGGCTTGGGGTTCCCGGGCCACGGACTATACGCGGGGTAGGATGCTCGAGTACTGGGCCCTGGCGCAGGGCCTGGTCATCGAGAACCAGGGTTCTGTCCCCACGTGCGTGCGGTGGAGGGGCGAGTCGGTGGTGGACGTTACGTTCGCCAGCGCCGCCCTGTCGCCGCGCGTCACCGACTGGCGCGTTGTAGAGGAGGTGGAGACCTACTCCGATCACCGGTATATCCGGTTCGACGTCTCCGCCCAGACCTCAGACGCGCCGGTCCGACGGAACCCAAGTGGTCCGCGATGGGCGCTGAAGCAGCTGGACCGGGAGCTATTCCTGGAAGCCTCGATCGTGCAGGCCTGGGTGTCACCACCGGACAGGCCTGCCGACATCAACGACGAGGCGGAGTGGTTCCGGGAGGCCATGTCGGAGATCTGTGACATGGCCATGCCCCGGGTCCGGCAAGGACGCGCCCGGCGTCAGCTGTACTGGTGGTCGCGCGAGCTTACATCGCTGCGCGAGGCGTGCGTGGCCGCGCGACGCCGGTACACCAGATTCCGCAGGCGCCGCACCCGACCTCCGGATGCGGCGACCGTAGAGGCGGAGCTGTACGAGGGCTACAGGGCAGCGAAGACCGCCCTCCGCGACGAGATCTGGCGGGCCAAGGAATTGGCCCGCAAGGAGATGCTGGAGACCCTGGACGGGGACCCATGGGGCCGACCCTATAAGTGGGTGAGACAAAAGCTCCGCCCCTGGGCTCCCCCGTTGACGCAGAGTCTCCAGCCTCAGTTCGCGGAGGACGTGGTGAGCGCCCTGTTCCCATCGCGGGGAGAGCATACTCCCCCGCCCATGGCTCCGTCTCCGACGGAATCCGACGGTGAAGCTGACGCAAACGCGGACCACAGCGACGACGATGTCTACGACGCTCCAGAGGTGACCGAGGTAGACCTGAGAGTGGCGGTACAACGGCTCAAGGCCAAAAATACCGCCCCAGGACCCGACGGCCTGCCAGGAAAAGCCTGGGTCCTGGCCTCGGGGACTCTCGGGCCTCGACTGGGGGGGCTCTTTAACGCATGCCTGGAGAGGGGCCAGTTCCCGCTTCGTTGGAAGACGGGGAAACTGGTCCTGATCCAGAAGCCCGGGCGCCCTGCGGACTCTCCGTCCGCATTCCGGCCCATCGTGCTGCTCGACGAGGTGGGCAAGCTCTTTGAAAGAGTTATTGCAGACCGCCTCGTCGGGCACCTGAATCGGGTGGGCCCGGACCTCTCGGAGAGCCAGTTTGGCTTCCGGAGGGGGCGCTCGACGGTGGACGCCATCATGCGCGTGAGAGCCCTCACGACGGGGGATGCGGTATCCCGGGGCAGGGTCGTCTTGGCGGTGTCCTTGGACATCACCAACGCCTTCAACACCCTGCCCTGGAGTTGCATAAGGGAGGCACTCCGGTATCACCGGGTGCCGACCTACCTCCGTCGCACAGTCGAGGACTACCTGACGGACAGGGCCGTCATCTACCCCGGTCACCGGGGAGAGTGGAACCGGCGAGAGATGTCGTGCGGTGTTCCACAGGGATCGGTCTTGGGGCCGCTCCTGTGGAACATCGGCTACGACTGGGTGCTGCGCGGCGACCTCCCTGACGGCGTCGGCGTAATATGTTACGCCGACGACACGCTCGTCCTGGCGGAGGGAGAGTCGCACCAGGCGGCGGCCGACCTGGCGACGCAAGCGGTGGCGACAGTCGCTCAGAGGATCCGGCAGTTGGGACTCGACGTGGCGCTGCATAAAACAGAGGCCATGTGCTTTCATGGCCGTCTGAACGCGCCACGTTCAGAGTCCCACATTACGGTGGAGGGGGTTCGCATCGGCGTCGGGAGGACGATGAAGTACCTGGGACTCGTCCTCGACAGCCGGTGGAACTTTAGGGAGCACTTCCTACGTTTGGCCCCAAAGCTGAACCGGGCAGCAGGCGCCCTCAGGCGACTCCTGCCCAATCTCGGCGGGCCAAACGCCTCCTGCCGGAGGCTGTACGCCGGTGTCGTGCGGTCCATGGCCCTCTACGGGGCCCCTGTGTGGGCCCTAAGCATCCGGACGCGACCACTCAAGCTGGTCGCATGCCAGAGGGTCATGGCTATCCGGATGATCCGGGGATACCGCACGATCGCCGGCGAATCAGCCAACCTCCTAGCGGGATTGCTGCCCTGGGATCTGGAGGCGACTGCCCTCCAGCGCGTCTACGAATGGCGCGTGGAGGCGCAGCGCCGGGGCGAATCCCCGCTGCCTCGACAGGTCGAGGCGCGGCGGGAAGAGCTCCGGCGCGATCTCAGGGCAGTATGGAGGGAGCGACTGTCGCAACCGAGGTCCGGGCACGCCGCAATCGCGGCGGTAAGACCCCTCTTTGAGGAGTGGCTGGATAGGCGTCACGGCGTCCTTACCTTCCGCATGACGCAGGTCCTCACCGGACACGGAAGTTTCGGGAGGTTCCTGTGTCTGATAGGGAGGGAAGAAACGCCTGGGTGTCACCACTGCGAGGATCGTCCGGAGGACACGGTGGAGCACACGGTGCAGGACTGCCCCGCTTGGGCAGAGCACCGCCGTGTCCTCACGACGGCGATAGGCGGAGACCTCTCGCGCCCGGCATTGGTCGAGGCCATGCTGCGGGGCGAGACGGAGTGGGAAGCGGTCGCCTCCTTCTGCGAAGCAGTCATGCTCGTGAAGGAGGAGGCGGGCCGCCTGAGGGAGAGGACAGCGTCCTCCCTCCATCCCAGCCGCAGTGGTAGACGCCCACGGCGTCGGACGTCACAGGACGATCTCCGGCCACCGTAGGCGCGGGCATGCGGGCAGCGAGTAATGGGCGACTTGCTGTCCGACCATGGACCATGCCCGGGTCGACGGCGCGTTGTGTTCCACGCGCGCCTCAAAGAGTGTCAGCAAATTGACGGGGCCTGTAGAGGGCCAGAGCCTGCCGGGGTCGCGGGACTTACCCATCACCGTAACCCCGGTACGTAAAGGGCTCGTGAAGGACACCGTGGATTTTAGTCAGTACAAGTCTGACAGTCCCTGCCGCCCTGCCCTGGGTGGGAGGACTCATTTGATGATTTTACCACGATAAAAAAAAAAAATAAAAAAAAAAAAAAAAAAAAGTGACGATGGCTAATTTAGAAATTACAAGTCTCGTTTTTTTTTATAAAACAGACACGGATATGGCGCCATTAAAATTCTGCATTCACTTTGAAAAACATCCTGTATGAATAAAGTTTTAGCCTTTTTTATCTTCGAAAATAAAAAAAAGGTTAAAATTCTACCAATCAATATATGGTATGGTATATGCTTGAAATGATGATTCTACCAATCATCATTTCAAGCATAAAACTTACTTTCCAGCAAAGTCATAATTATATAATATTTTAAATCTAAAATGAAAGCTCCAAAACCGTTGCGCAATAATATATTTAATTAAAACTTAGCAAGTTCTCACAACACATTCGCGCAACAAACTTCAAGGTCGTGAGATCGCCTTTGACCTCAGTCACCTTAAAGTTATTTAATATTCAAATACATAGATAAACTCACACCTAGCGATACTCGTTATTTTTTAAGGCGGTCGCCGCTATCGCAAAACGGGCAAATGTACATGTTTACTGATATTCAGGTGTTTAAAGGGTTTTTTGCCATCACCCTTTACTTTTCTACTATTTTTGTTGTAGTGTTCTATTCAATTTGTAATATTTTAATGGCTAACGAAGGAAAACACATTAGTTTTTACGGTACTGATAAAATAATTGAATAAAAGCTCCAAACATTTGAAAACATCTGAAAATTGCTTTTTGGTAAACTCTCGACTGGGGATTAAAAGTTATGCCCGTTTTCACTCATATCTAAATGAATGCCTAAACATTATAATAGCACAGTTGGAATTTAAAGTTTTTAACTCTCGGCACTGAGCCAGACATTAGAAATCCAACTGTACGATTTCATTTCGGCATACATTTAGGTGGCGCTTATCTTATAAATTAATAATAGAGCTGGTACATTTAAGCTTACTCGTGGAACTAAAACAAGTCCAAGTATACACATGTGCCAATTTCCGAGTCTGCTCATTCAATACTATAATATTTATAGAAAAAATATTATTCTGACTATATTTTTCTGCACTTAAACAAGATGTTTTAAACGCTGAGTTGCTAACATCATTATTTAATTGAATCTAGGATATTACAAGTTATACCTGTATTCTTCCAACATTGCTATGCCTATAAATTCCCAACACCAGACAGCCTATTAATAAGTTTTAATGAAGATCCATTAAAGGTAAACGCATAAACTAGTGATGTAGCCTAGAAACAATTTATTTGCGTAATTATATCCAAGAAGATAAGTGTAAAACCGGTTAACCTTGAATCTCTGCTCGTATAAGATCCTCTTTTGTTTGTATACGCTGAACACCTAATGGAACGATCAACGAAACTATTGATAACAAGGACTTTCAACCCTATCATTAACATAATACGTGTAATAATAGACTGGAGTGACGTAACCCTTTTGTCTTTAACCGTTTCACTTAAGGCGGAGGCACAAAACGTTTATTGGTTTAATGAGAATAGCCTTGACAGAGACTATTTTTCACAATGACAGTTGATGGTCCGTTTTTGTTATTAGCTGAAGCATTTGTTGAGAATTTGTACAGGAACTAAAATCCTTTGACCTCTGGAAATTAAATAAGCAGTAAACCATCGACCTTATTGCAATAGGTCAATTTAATTTTAACTGACTAATTACAGTCAAGTCTTATATGCTTAGCCAGTAGTAGTAAGATAAGTGCAATAGGTCAAAGGATTTTTTATTTTTACAGACTAATTACAGTCAAGTAAAGCCTGTCGGGGTCGCGGGACTCACAAATTACCTTGACCCCGAAACGTAAGGGATTGGATGGGCTACTGAAGAACACCGTGGATTTTAGTCAGTATGAGTCTGACAGTCCCTCCCCCTCTGCCCTGGATGGGAGGACTCATTTGATGATTTAACCACGCTAAAAAAAAAGTCAGTTTCCAAAGTAACAGACGTACGAGTATAAAGGTAAAGAAATTGATGAAAAAAAAAAACGAAACAGGAAGAAATCAAGCCATTGGATAGTAATTTGCAGTGTTGTTCTACAAAATTAGTGCTTTGATTTGATTTTTGAAGTCTGAAACCAGAAATTCTGCTTTGAAATTCACCTCAAAAACATGTTTTTGAAATTGACAATAACAAAAAAAAGACTTATTTTATAAACACAATCATACGACGTTGATATCATTACCTCTAAAAAGATTTCATTAAAAAAGATTCATCTTAAACACTAATAAGTGTTCATTAATGAAATCACATTAAAATAAAGGGTATTAAGAATATGCGGACGAAAGACAAGAACATGAAAGATTTAAATAGTGTAGACAAAACAAACACAGAAATATTTAAATCTTTCAATGAGCTCTTCAGCACGTGTAGACAGCGCTGTCGTCGAATCGAAGCGCGTTCGTTGTTTCTTTGCTTTTAAACCAATAGCTGACCATAATAATCATGGCGGGATCTTGTCATATTATTTTGAATGTTTCACATTTTTTGTTTTTTCCACCCAGGGCAGAGCGGGAGGGACTGTCAGACTCATACCAACTAAAATTCACGGTGTCCTTCAATAGCCCTTTACGTTCCCGGGTCACGGTTATTCGTGAGTCCCGCGACCCCGGCAGGCTTTACTCCTCAACAGGGGGGCCCCATCACTATGCTGACACTCCTTGAGGCGCGCGTGGAACACAACGCGCCGTCGACCCGGGCATGGTCCATGGTCGGACAGCGAGTCGCCCATTACTCGCCACCCGCATGCCCGCGCGTACGGTGGCCGGAGATCGTCTGCCGACGTCCGTCGCCGTGGGCGCCTCCCTCTGCGGCTGGGCTGAACGTTTCACATAAGCGCCTTATCTACTACTAATATATCGACCCATCGTGTCATATTGCTGGGCAAGGACCTCCCTTTATTCCTTCCACCTCCCACGGCTACCTGTGGTAGTAGTCCATGGAGGCCTGCTATCTCCATTTATTTACATTTCATTAGAAAGAGCTGTCAATCAAGCGTCATTATTTCCAAACTATGACTTGATCAGCTTCCAGTCAAATATTGCTGAATACCAGTATTTCAAATGGAGCGACTGCCTTTCTGACCTCCACAACCCCTTACTGGATAGCAAGTAAAATACCCAATCAGTAAATCTAGCAGTAATTACTAATAATAGTTCCATATTTGCTGATTGGTCCAAAAATAGTGCGCACGCGCTTAAATTGGCTTCCATTTTGTAGTCGGCGCTTCACGGATGAATGACAGCTGTCAACGTGCGACTTACTTGCTTCACACCCAATCTACACACATCGGAAACATTCTGGAATACATTTTAAAACTAGTTTTTTTTATGCTACGTTAGTGTTGCTGACGTTTTGTGAAGTGTTGCCACTTAAACAGATTATTGAATTACCTAATTTTATTTTTTATAAATCCGTCAAACCGACAGATGACTTCAAACCTGTGATGTTATAAGACCGCTAAAAATATTAAAAATAATTCTCGTACATACTTGTCTTGTTAACGGAAAAGGATGTTTAACTTAGGTTTTACTCATAAAGAATGTTAATGTAAGAATATTATTAAGTAGTAGAAGCCTCAAGTCTTCATAAACCTTGAAAAAGAACACGATAAATCTGTAATTACTGTAAGAATTAACGACAACCGACTAGAACAATAAGAAATCACGAAAAAGCAGTGGCGTGGAAAAAACATGCAATACTAATTGAGACACAGTGGATGTCTGTCAAATGTCTACAGACAAAGTCGATTGGTGTTCTGCTTTATATCCAAACGCGATTAATGTCGGTTATCGAGATATTGGACTAAATTGGAGTAAATGTTAACCTAAATATAGTAGCTTCAGCCTGCGATATCTTGAGTTTCGACCACGTGATTCGAAAGGTTTCTTTTTTAAAAACAATTGAACTAGATTTTGTATGAACATTTTTTTTATTGTTCAGTTATTAGTGAGTTAGTAATTATGTTTACATCGACAATAAGTAACCTTTCTGAGGTTACTTTTGTCGATCAGCAGGGATGGACAAATGCGAGCAATTAACACTAGCGGGTTTAAAATTAATTTAAGTAATGGTTTATACAAAGTAAAAAAGCCTAAAGCTTTTTCCCTTCGGCTTCTCAAACTGGGATAAAAAGTATTCATCGCTTAATTGAGGTCAAGTATTAAGTTCAAAAAAAAAACAGGCATAAGGCCCGTAACTTGTACAAAAACATGCAACTTCGTCCGAAGTTGTGCAAGCCACTAGCATAATTTTTTGCAAGTTGCTGCCACGTTAATTCTGGTTCTAAAAGGTGATAGACAAACAATTATTAACTTAAACTATTTTTATATAAGGTTGTTACAGCCGACGGCACGTCAGCGGAACATCAACGAAAGGCGTCGTCGCGCCCGAGATATTACGGGTGCGTTCCAAGTTCCAAGCGCGTTCACCTGCGATCGAGGTGAAGGTCAGTCGCGTCATGAACTGAACGCGCCCGGACGCAAATATCAATGTAAATCTTGTAGGTATTCCCGCCAAGCCAGCCATCTTGAATTTCGGCTTGACCGGTTTTGGGATGAGACCCAGAGTTAAGTAGCGACGGAATGTCGTCTTTACTGGATTTTTAGATACGCCGAGAAAAATTACTAACACTGAGAAGAGTGAAACATAAAATAACACGTGCTGTATGAATGAACGAGACAATATTATTCAAATCCATTGTCAACGTATTAGAAACGTGAATATTTTTGGTGCGGTATTGCGAATCCAAGATTTAAATCCTTGTGGTCGTAATGTTAGAACTAGACGGAAACAACAATAATAATATCATAATCTTCTTTAGCCTGTTACCTGTCATTATCTGTCATCCGATGTCAGTGCAAGTTTAATATGTCAAACGTAAAAAATATGTCATCTTGACATTTTGTTTTAAGACGTCACAGAGACGGTCTTTTTTTTTAATTATGTTATTTATTCTGATAACTTTTTTAATAGTCTTGTCTTGAATCTCTTCGCTCGGTTTTGTGATTGCTAAACCGGTTCATTGTTTATCAATCCAAGTCTAGTCTGTTGCATCAACGTTGGCTGACCTAATGTTAGCAAATCGTTATAACTAAGTCTGCGTTATTTACTTGTTCTGTTAATGTCCTATTGCAGCACTGTAATTAATAAATATTAACACCTTTATACACAAATAATACTAAGACATAACCTCACGCTTGTTTCACATGAAAGTTTAGACAGAGGTGTACTTATTGGTAATAATAAATTGGGCACACTGAGACATTTTCTGACAGAAAAACGACCCAGTGATAGAAACCAAAACCTTATGGCTAGTTGAGCTGTTGACCAGTAGACCGACAGTTTAAAACGTTTTCATTACTCTCCAAAACAATTCATTTCACTAAAACTATTTTACGTACTTCACGTTAACAACCCAGTAAGTCAACGGAAGACGTAACTAGAGCAAATATTTTACCCGAATTCGAAGGTCGCGTGAACGAACCCGGAGCAAAAAGCAAGTTATGACTCCGTGACAATTGTCAACACCGTAAATTATGTTCTTTGTAGAACACGCTAACTGATTTAAATTAGCTGTATGTATGAAAAAAATGGTAATAATATTAACGACGGTTTACGTCACAAACTGTAGATAGTTTGTGACGTAAACCGTCGTTAATTTATTATAGCACGAGTCCGTGAAATTTCTTTGAAATTCATTCATGTTTATCTTTAAATTTTATTTCTGCAAAACAGCTCGACAGATTTTATATTCAAATAGTTTCGGCACGGTATTTCTAAACATAAAACGATGTAAATAACCCAGACTTTGATTAAGAAACCGGTTGAACGCCATCTTAAGTGGTATTTTAAAACTTAAATCCCTTTCCGCCCTTGTGAACCAGAACAAAGGTACCAATTAAGCTCCATAATCACCAGCACCCTTATAATTAATACTACAGAAATTAAAACTCCAGCAATAAACGTACAATACTGTACAAAAAATACACAATCGTAGCTTTGTACTCTACCGAACATTCATTAAGAGGAAAAGAATTTTGTATTAAAAGGCCTTCTAGGTGTTGACCTGAAATGAACTTTATTTGAGAAACGTTTAAAGTTTTTATTCCCAAGATGATGGACTTAGCAAGATTGAACAAGCAAAGATGGATTACGGAACATCGTAAAAATGGATTGTTCTTAAGATTCCCGAATTAGTTAATCCTTTAATCAAATATCTTGTAACAAGCATCTTAAGTTTTTAAATAAGAATTGTAAAATTAATTGGTATTTATTCCTTGTTTGGTAGATGTAAGATTGATAATAAATATTTGGGTAATGGGTGGAAGGCAGCGGCGTGTCTTGTGGTTAATAGTGGTCAACATTACAGATGCTCTAAACCTTACATTTACGAAGAGTAGGAATGTGTTTTTAATAGATACGATTCTGAAGAACCATTCCGGTTCACACAGACGGGAGGAGACATTTGACGACCAGCCCAAAAACGTATAAAGAAGAGCAACCTACAAGCCAAGCTTTACATCTTGTATGCAGTCCCGCCACCTGGTAGATTTTAAGTTTATTGAAAAGTCTAGTCAATACTGTAATTAAATCCAATGACTTGATTTTTCCAGTCTACAGACGTAATTGCATAGGACAATAACTCTTAGTGAACATAAAACCTCATAAAAAACTGTCGTTAATTGAAGAGCACACATACGATAGTTCAGTATGAATGTAGTTTGATAGCGTAGTGGGGACAGCTCGGAGTTGCTAACGAGGGGAAAAGTGCCTATTTCCGAGACGTAATGACGTCGTGCCAGCCTTCCAGCTCGGCCAAACAGCAGCCCAGCTTGAATAGAATTCTAGACTAGATCATATTTAGACATCCTCTATTCAATAAGTACCAGAACGATGAGATTTTAAACTGACGTGGTCACTAATACTAGAACTTAAAATGGGATTTTAATTATGTAGGAATTCGGATGGATTTTGATCGGTACTAGTTAGATAGTCCCTCTCGCCCCGCCCTAGGTAGGAGGACTCATTTGATGATTTTACCACGATAAAAAAACTGTAGATTATTAGTATGATTTCTTTTTGATTAGATTCTTCATTTCAAAATACTCATTTAGAATATAAAAAAAAACAGTTCAATTGTTTTTCCATAAGTTAAAAAAAAAACAGCTTATACACAAACTTTTTTTTATGTGTATGACGACAGCTTTCCTATAGATGTTAAATATACTCCGACCGTTTTTCTCGAAATGGGTTAGTTATGAAACACAAGCCTCCGAGCAGTTTCTTCGACGTTTGACATTTTGTACTTGATTTTCCTGATTGTAATCTTCAGATTTCTAAGAAGAAAATCGCAACTTGTGATGTTTCAAATAGAATTTCACAAAAAGGTTTCTAAGGGCCGGCGCTCACCGCTGGGCACAGCGTGTCATGGCTAAATCAAGTCATTTTTAATCTTATTTCAATTAATTAAGAATTCACGTTTCTTTATTTCCACAGCACGATGCCGTGACGTGTGATGATTTTGTAGCATGACGTGTCATGCCCTTTCATTCTAACGCCACTGCATCCCGCGAGACGTGTGGGTCACTTTTGATCGAGAAATTATGAATGCTAAGCTAGTTAAAATGAGGTTGAAACTTGGGCACTACAGCGTGGCACGGGATGCTACGGCATGTCACGGAACGGTGCGGGATGCCGCAGCACAACCTGCTATGCCATGCCGTGGCACGCCGTCAGTGAGCGCCGGCCCTTAGAAGTTAATTATCCGATATAATAGGGGTCAATAACCCGCTTAGAGATAAAAATACCTTTTCATATTTTGTATGAGAACTTTGGTTTGAAAGCTGGAGAGAAAAGGTTTACGGACAAAATAGAAAATAACTATTTTTATAACATGAAAGTAAATGGGTTTTTTTTTAAATAACGTCGTTTTATCACTATAATTTACATTTCCCTTTTTCGACACTATACATTTACTATGAAATATTATACACTCAGTTATATATCCATAAAGCCTTTGTCAAACAGACAGGCGTGACGAATGCGAAGCGTGACGTTTTTATTTGTAATGTATGGAATTGTTTGAATCCAGTCCATAGAAAAGCGAAAGTGATCCGATAGCGTGACAGAACTGTCGGACTAACGTATCGCTTCGGTTCGGTATAGGTTCGGAAACGCTTCGCTTTCGCCTGTCTGTTTGACAAAGGCATAAAAGAATGCCTCCTAAAAAGCAAAAGTAAAGGGTCAAGAATATTGTTTTAAACGGTATAAGTCATAGAGTTTTTATTAAATCTAGATTGGAAATCGAAAACTTGACATGCTGTGCTCAAAAGGCTAGCAGCATAACAATGACCACAATTAATAATTATTATTTTAGAATAATTAGCCAAAGTTAAGACCGATCCCAAATTGGCAACAAATGAATCCTCGCATCGAAAACAAACAGTCGAGAAACAACGAATTGGTCGGACCCTTGTCTGGTGTCCTGAGATTTATTTAAAAAGTTAGTGAACCGAAGCGTGTTTTTTAATCTGTATCCAGCGAGTGTATACATCTACAGATAACAAATTACATTGGCACCATTATTGACTGTGCATTGGCCAGGTCTTGTACACAATGGCCCATGCTGTTGCTTTTCATGAACAAGTACAGATTCGATTATAATTAACCTGTTCCCGCTGCCGAGACATAGCTAGACCTCTTGACAAGAGAAAATTTCACATAACTTAAAATTTTCGGTACCTGGTTCTTTTTTTACGTTGTAAAATCATAAAATGGATGATCCCGCCCTGAGTGGAGCGAAAAAGACTAGTCAGAATCCTACTGACTTTACTCCACCATGTTCTTTCAATTGCCCTTTACGTTCCAGGGCCACTGTAAACAATTTAGACAGTCCCGTGACCCCGTTCCTGGATTCCTTACGACGTTTTACTTCACCGTTTGGAGAGCGGACTTTAGTAATAGTTTACATATATATTATTTATATACAAAATACTCCGGGTTGATTATCAAATACTTTTTTTATCAGTAACCTCAAACGCAAAACCGAAATGAAGTATCAATATCCACTTTGTCAGTAACAATTTTACAAATTGTAAAATGATGAAATCGTGACTTTTCTTGCCATTTAAAGGTACCTAATTAATATCAAGCAGTAAAGCCTTTGTCAATCAGACAGGCGTGACGAATGCGAAGCGTGACGTTTTTATTTGTAATGTATGGAACTGTTTGAATCCAGTCATATAGAAAAGCGAAAGCGATCCGAAAGCGTGACCGAACTATCGGACTGACGTCTCGCTTCGGTTCGGTATCGCTTCGGAAACGCTTCGCTTTCGCCTGTCACAGCAGCACATTATGACATAAATTAAACTTTATTGATTTTCAAATAATCTATACTAATATTATAAAGAGGAAACCTTTGTATTTTTGTATGTTTGTATTGAATAGGCCCAAAAACTACTGGATCGATTTCAAAATTTCTTTTACCATTACTTAGAGGGATTCTTCCGAATCCGTATAGGCTATATTTTATCCCGGTTTTTTTTTTCAGAGAGCTTAAAAAATAATTGTCCACCCGTGCGAAGCCGGGGCCGGTCGCTAGTAACTAGATAAATGACTAACATCAAATTGAAAAGTGAGCTCGAACGTAAACAGTCAATTTATTTTGTTTAAATTATTTTATAACAATTGCTCATAAAACGAAAAACTGAAAATTCAGACATTTACCGACTGGGGTCATCTGTTGTTTAAGCGCACACTCACACACACATAGAGAGAGGAGTTTTGTGTGTAGTGCTTTAAGTGAAGAAAGGGGACCTTCAAAATACATTGAATATACTTATTCAAACAAAAAGTAAAGAATCATGACAAATAGGCCCCTTCTCTTAACCTAACGGTTAAGTTTAATTTCAAAATATTAAGGCGCAGATTGATTAATTGAGGTAGACCTTTTCAGCATAAATTTTACTTAAAAAATCAAAATATGATTTGAATGTGTTTGCACAAGTGACTAGAGAGTAGAGATGGTGTGTAGAAGCATTGTACAGTCAGCGACTAAAGTCGATTGTCGCTGCAGTCAAGTAAGCTTAACTCAAGCGTCTTCTGGGTAAGCTCGCTCCATCGTAGGCTCTGTCTCACCTTTGACCTCGACTAGAGTCAAGAGCAAACCCATCACAATTAAAATAATAAATAAGTGTTAGATTAATACTTGTAGTATAGAACATTATTATGTACTTAAGGCTGATATAAACTTTACCACTGACCTATTCTTCACAACGAACACAATTTTGATGCATCATTTTTGTTTTATTCTTTTACTTGAACTTCAAATGTCTTGTAATCTGTGTACAGACGCCAGCACATCAACCTACCTCAATCAATCAAATTTCTTTGATAGATTTTGTACCTTAACACAATACTAGAAGGTTAATAATAGATTGGTAAAATTTTACAGATTCAGATAGGTTGACCTACTGGCATCTGTACATTACAAATTCACATAACGTTAAAAGACACATACAATAAGGACAAACGTAACCAAAAGTCTTTAAGCAATGAACATTGTAGGAAAAGATGCGAATATCACTTACGTAAGTCTACACGTAGAACAGGTGTCAATTTAACATCCTACAGACATTCTGCCCACAAAATATTTTACACTATCCTTACGTAAAATAAATTTTACATGCAACGAAATCTCGTAGGAAACAACTCTAACTTTACTGGAATGTTCCGAGAAAGGTCCTTGACCCTAAAACTTTCTCCTAACTTTGGATACAGAGTCCGGAGTAATAAATTATGGATAAACTTTTTTAAAGCTTTTGAATGAATATTATTATGCTTTGCGACACACTCGACTACGCGAGTGTACATGATTTAACTTTAGAATTATGGACTATGCTTTTATGATTATGAAATGTCTGTCTAAATTAAACTTTCATAATTTTGTGAAATGCATAAAATGATGAAATATCGTCATTAGGAATATTTGCCTGATAGTCTATAACCTACTAATATTATAAACGTGAAAGATTGTTTGGATGGATGTTTGTTACTCTTTCACGCAAAAACTACTGAAAAGATTTAGATAAAATTTGGTAAACAGATAGTTTATAACCTGGATACCTAGAGACCTAACACATAGGATAATTTTTATCCCGATTTGAACTTTCCGTGGGATAATTTCCGAGTTGTAGTGGGTAAAGCCGCTGGCAACAGCTATTCTTTCCATGATTTAGAACAAAGTCGCTTAAGTCCGTCTGCACGCCCATAACTTCCAAACGACTGCACCAAATTCGGTAATTTTTTCTTTGTTGTGGCTGTTGTTATCAGGAGAAGGTTTTTTTTTATGTAAGAAAGTTTCGTAAAACTCGGAAAATCCACCGTGTAAAAAAATTAATCCGTACGAAGCCGGGGCGGACCACTAGTGAAGAATAAAAACCTTAATTATCTAGTAATCACCATAATTAAAGTATAAATGCTGAAAGAAGACATGAGTAAAATTAATTCAAATATCAAATTTTACAACGCATATAAAACGTGTATCAAACATTCTGAATATTAACTAAGAACTAACGATATTTTACGTTACGATAGAAGGGTAGTAGAGAGTTCAAACAAATGAATTTTCAGTGAAATTCGCTTAAAATTTACAAATTGTGAGACAACTCTGAAACTATTAAGTAGTGCAGGTAAAACAGTGAACAGTTTCGTGAAACGCTGGAAATAAACCTGGAATTTTACTACGCGTTAATACAGTTAAGGCATGATCTAACCTGGGAGAAATAGGTGATTTTGGTTTAAGTGTTTAACATTATCATCTACCTTGCCTTTTCCCAAATGTATTTAGGTCGGCCTCCAAGTTGACCCAATGCAACTGAATACCCGTATTTAAAATGAAACGACTGTCTATCTGATCTTCATAGATAACGAAGGCAGAAAAATCTAAAGCCCCAAAGATGAAAAGTAAAATTGTTTCGTTCTGTAGCAGGTAATATTTCAAAGGAATGCCACAATAAATCTAAATAATGCCCCCAATGAAGAAGATCGCAGCAATATCGAATGAATAAAGGAGAGTTGATTTTTTGCGACTAACCTAAAAGGGTACCCTAAGTACGGAATCCCGCAAACATTATCGTGAAGGCACGGACCCTTCCCTTAAGGTGAGCACTTTTATATGCCCATCAAACCTTACGAGTACAATAAAACACGATTGTTTTCCATTAACATCGACGTCTAACGCCCCCTAAACTAAAAAAAATGTACGAACCATTTTATGTATGAGCTGCGATGATATAAACAATTGTCGTGCACACGCCTTAATCGAAAATCAATGAATCGAGCGAAACAGATAGGTGGGACAAATGAATTATATGAACAGTGTGAAATTAAAAAAAAAAGTTTGTGATAAATTGCACCCTGCTAGCATTTTCTATTACAATGTTCGAACGAAGCTTAAAGCATCCGCCAAAGACGAAAACTTACAACGTTTGACAGCGAAAATATTTCAGACACTATAGTTTCATACATAGGTACAAAAGGAGGGTGTTCACTGAGGAAAATAAAATTTATTTACATTTAAAAAGCGTAGCGGAATCCTTGTCAATTCACTGCCGTCCATCAGAGGGTCGAGCGAACAAATAAAATGAGATCACAACAGTACCCTGCTTGCGACAACAATGAACTGGGAAAGATCTGCTTTGCTTTAATTAAAAGTAAATTGTTCGTACAAGCATTAAGTATTTAGATGAGAGCTGTGAACAACAGTAATTATTGTTGTCATCGTCAACGGTACCCGATAAAAACCAATGGACATAGAATGGTCTGTTCTTGCTCGAATCTGGCACAGTGGGACGCTAGGAAAACCTTTACTTATGAGCAGTGAGTGACTGGAAAGGAGGACACATGTGCACCTGAGCACAAATAGTCATCACTTCTATTAGAATTACGATCATGAATCGACGACGAGGAAGGAGGACGATTCTGTCTGTCATGCTATCTATTGACATCTTGCTTACCATCTATGGAAAGTTCCAATACCTATGTCTTTTGACAGTGACTCATACGCACTAACAAAAATCATAACAGGCAGTGTTTAAGTGCTACTCAAAAGTTTTCCATAATAATTTTTACATATTCATCGCGATGTTAGGGTGCGTTTGAGTCGAGACGTCTGTACGAATTTGAATAACAAATGGCTGACATCTGCATGTTTCTAGCGGGGATTCCACTGCCTCCCTCAAATCCTGATTCAGGGAAACAATACTGGTCCCTTATGAAAACTGACAAGAGGTCATAACTTGGGTTTAAAGTATTTATCATGCTGGCAAACAAATAATAAAGCCGTTGGCTGTGATTGTAGCGAAAGACAATGATACTGGAATAAATCGCAAAGCAATTTTCTTCGAAATAATAGCAGGTGCATTAGGAAGCATTATCGCGTGTAAGAGGTAACTCCGTGACACAGAGGCCAGCTAATCAAGGCTAATTAGCAGATAAGTAACAAAGAAAACACTTATTATAAAACAAAGTAAAAAGAATCATCTTACTGCGGCATTGAGGTTCGAATTTGTTATTTGCTTGTCAAATTGTCGGGAGGTCATCGGTCTATACCAATAAATACGTAGCTCTTACGTCACCGGCCGCCAGACATACGTGTCTTGAATAAAAACGATGGAACTCCTCAACTAAGAACTATAATTAAATTTTCCACACGCGCCTGACCACAAGTCCGAACAAAGCGGTCTCAGAAACATCCCAAAAACTGGGAGTTTTCATAAATTAATTCAACGAAAGAAATATTCAGTAGTTCTGCTCCCAACCCGATCATATTTCACTGGTAAGGTATCGAAAAGCAGGGAAACTGGGGTCTGCAATCCTCCAGACGCCGATTAATGTCGAGGTTGCGGTACCACTTAGTTATAGGGCGGAACAAAATACGAGATATTACCTGCTTCTTTTTTGAATAATTTCTTCGTACGAATTGCTCTTCTCGACTTTGTTCTGCTAAAGAGACCCACAATGTGTAATGCTGTTCAGTTCAGCACATCAACGCAATCCAGTAATCTGAATGTGTTCGTTATAATACTATTTTATCCAGAAAATCTGACCCGTATAAAACATCCTTACAGTAAGCTTAGAACAGATTTAAAAGTAATTATAGTTAACTGTTCAAAATCATAACTAACAATTAATTCAGAAAACAAGAGATGTTTGGATGTGGGTTAACACTTTTTAGCAGAACTAGGCTCATTTTGCGATTCAATATCAATATCAGTAGTATTTCGTTTACTCGTAACTTCGACGCACAGCTTCGACGGTTCGTTTAAAATTTATTTTAAGTTGAAACTTTTCGTTTAAGATTTCTTGTGTGGTTTGAAAGGCACGAGTAATGTCGTAAGAGGCCTCCGCCGCCATTTTGCAACATTACGACTGTGATGAGACGGCAAATTGCTCATTTGTCTACCGCGACACTTGCAAAAGCGAGCCAAGATTGTCTGTACTTACCTTTATCTAGAATTCGGTTTTGCAACGTCCAGTAAAATTTAAATATTTTTGCTGCTAGATAAAAAAAAAACGTTCAACAATTTTTAGTAACGATTGAAGAAAAAAAATGTAATAAGTAACTAAGCAAGCGCAAGTTGATGTAATTAATTAAAAACGACCTTTAACGCAGATGTAACCACGCCACGTAAGCTTATATCATAATTAAAAAGTATAATCAGACTATGTATACATAACATTTTACTATTAACAAAAAAAATTTGAAAGTACAGCGGGTTGAAAACCTCATAAAATACAAATGTAGGAATAAAGTAAACCAACCAAGTGAGTCGTCATCTGGGAAAAATCCGACACTTAAAGATGCCTTTTGAGTGCCACGGGTTTCAGTACTTTTCAGCCATCTTATCCACGTGGAGAGCAACGTTACAATACCCTGAAGCGTTCGTCCTGAAAAACGTTAATTGCACGACACCGACCGTGGTGAGGCTCCAGCTTCTATCTCGCAATGCAACCAACATTCCAAAAAAACACAAAGCAGAATCAACCTTAACTCTAAACCAATACAACATCGTTCAGGAAAACAGGTCTAAGTATTTAATATACTTTAAAATGAACCACACTTAGCACCTGAAGGCATCGATAAGAAATAAATAGTGAAAATTTTGCAGGAAATATGATTCGGTTCGAGATCAAGTCTCAAGCGGTCTTCTGTGAACGTAAAATAAGTGGCTGTTAAATTGCTCGATTTCATGCTTGTCGAAAATTAAACGATTGACTGGAAAACAACATAGATTTTAATACCGTAATCTACGTGTTGTATTTTGTCTTCAACAAAAATATTGTACAAATTGTTGATTGAAATTGAAAACATATTATTTCGTACTTGTTTGGTTGTTTGTTAACATACAGAAATATTGATGCATTACTGTTTTTTTTTATTGTGTTAAAATTATTAAGTGAGTCCTCTCACCCAGGGCGGGACGGGAGGGATTGTCAGACCTGTACTGAGTAATATCCATGGTGGTCCCTCAATAGCCCTTTGCGATCCAGGGTCACGGTTACCTGACCTCCATGAACCTCATTACCATTATGTGGACCGTTTTTAAGAGCTGTCCAACGCTATGAATTTCTCCTGAGTCGTCGATGCGTTTTCAAACATTTAAATTCACATACACAAACAGCCAGATCCACCTACCACACAACTTTTTTCCCGTGCAGATGTCACACCGGCGAAACGCAATGTAAAAATTTTCAAGACAGCTTATTATTTTTTCGCGATTTTTATACATTTAAGATAGAGAGATTTTACGTAACGATTTTCAAGATTTTAAACAGTAGTCGAAGTAAAACTACGAGAGTAAATCTTCACAATACCTCTGTTACAACAAACGGGTTAATACTTAAAGCGCTCAACAATAAAGTTTTTGTGTCCACCGGAAATAATGAAGGAGTGAGACAAAGAAAAATAATGACGATGAACTCCCCTAACAAAAGAATCGGCGAGTAAACTGTAGAAAAAGACTGCAGAATGAAAACCAACCTTATGTAGGTTAGTTAAAGAAACTTTAAAAGATATAATGGAATGAAAAATAACAGAAACGAAATGAGGGACATAGGAAGCGAAGGAAGTTTGGACGTCAAGAATGAAGTTGACATCAAGTAAACCATTAAAAAGTTACGTAATTATTTTTTGTTTGTTTTTCTTTGGCGACCTATTGACTTACCTGGGCATTTGGTAGTAAACCATGATCGCAAAACTGAAAGTACTAGCACGAATTTTAGTTGAAGTTATTGAAATAAGTGTTCTTAAGCATGAAAGTTTAATTCGAAATTGATAAAGTCAAATAAAAGTAAATGAACAGGAAACAAAACAACACATAAACATAACCATATGTATCTAAAGTCGAGTCGTGTGACATCTTAACATAATTCGAGTCGCAAAGCTTCCCCAAAGTCGTATTGTTAGTACTCTCATTAGCCGGGTGTTAAACATGACCCGAGCAAGTTAATATCTCTACAAGACACCCACCGCCATCAACAAATAAGTTACATTTAAAACGATCGGAAAACGCCTTTAAGAAAATCCCCACAATCATTGTCAAGTGAAATAGAACCTAAACAAAATTAGGAATAGGATTCGTTCTCGACCAAGCGTGTAACCAATAAAGGGAACGAACGGCGCAACAGATCCCCACGAATATGTTCGCAGGCTCACTGCGAGTTACTAACACTCGCAATTCATTTTGTGAACTGAATATATTATACCCTGATAAAAGATAAAGCACCTTTCGCCCTCGGAGTAAGGGTGAATATCAAAAAGAACTGAAGTCGTAGAAATAAGCGGGAATTTTCTCGCTAGCTTCAAATGATTTTCACCCGTACTGCTTAGTGAATAAGTCGAAATTCATCTAAAAGAGCATTTTTACAAATCCCAAATCGCGATCATATGGCAAGGCAGACGATAAATATGTTCGGTGTATTGAAATCTTACACTGTCATAAGAACTCGTAAATTGATCGCAAAGAAGTTAAGTAACTTTATTTGTTAAACTTTTATCACTTTGGAACATACTTTCAGGGTTGTCTGGGCAGGGCTTTTGAGAATTAGCTTGGAAATTCCCAGTAGAGTTCACTGATGTTGATCTATTCATTCATCTTACATAAAAGATACAATGATGTGAGAATATTGTTTAGTACCGAGTGAACAGGAAAAAGTAGTTGATAAAGTCGACCACGAGACATTATAAAGATAAAAGAATTCTTTCAGTGACCAGCAATACGTGTTTTATGTACCTATAACCATTACAGCAAAATTGATTTCAATTTTATGGTTTCTGTTCCCCTGAATCCAATCATTGTTATCGCTTTTGTATGCTGTTAAAATATAATGAGTATGTACGCAATTTAGATTGTGGCCCAAATATCTCTTTAATTTTAAAGATGTCTCTCAAGAAGTCACTTTGCCGTAACCTCAGGAATGCTTTTATATTTTATGCCCTATTCAGTGCGAGATTTTTTTTTTTTTTTTTTTTTTTTTATCGTGGTAAAATCATCAAATGAGTCCTCCCACCCAGGGCAGGGCGGGAGGGACTGTCAGACTTGTACTGACTAAAATCCACGGTGTCCTTCAATAGCCCTCTACGTACCGGGGTCACGGTAATCCCTTGGTCCCGCGATCCCGGCAGGCTTTGGCCCTCAACAGGCCCCGTCACTATGCTGACACTCTTTGAGGCGCGCGTGGAACACAACGCGCCGTCGACCCGGGCATGGTCCATGGTCGGACAGCGAGTCGCCCATTACTCGCTGCCCGCATGCCCGCGCCTACGGTGGCCGGAGATCGTCTGGCGACGTCCGACGCCGTGGGCGTCTACCACTGCGGCTGGGGTGGAGGGAGGACGCTGTCCTCTCCCTCAGGCGGCCCGCCTCCTCCTTCACGAGCATGACTGCTTCGCAGAAGGAGGCGACCGCCTCCCACTCCGTCTCGCCCCGCAGCATGGCCTCGACCAATGCCGGGCGCGAGAGGTCTCCGCCTATCGCCGTCGTGAGGACACGGCGGTGCTCTGCCCAAGCGGGGCAGTCCTGCACCGTATGCTCCACCGTGTCCTCCGGACGATCCTCGCAATTCAGTGCGAGATAGCAATAAAATATGCATATCTTGAAGTTTAATATTACCGTCTTCTAGGTGTCCATAAAGGGCCTTCGCTCAACATTTAATGGAGAAAAATAAAAGTTGTTCACTCATTTTTCATGCCTTTAAAGGGACCTCTGTACAAAGTGATTATATCATTCCATTGACTCGAGGAACTAATTAATATTCCATTAGCTGTTTGCTGACCAAACAAGTCGAGCCACACAGGTACTAAGGCATTATCTGTAGTTATGAAATCATCACCATTCTCGTAGATCGTACTGTAAATTAATCATAGGCCGAGATGTTCCATAAACTACTTTGATCTTTAACTGCAGTCTTATCTTTATTGCTATAAAGAATTAATGAAAGGCAATCGTGTCTTGGGTTGGCATAGACACCACTTTAAGTCGTGGTAAAATATTGGCAAATGTCCTGACACCTGTGCATCTGATGACTTTATGGCTACATCAGTAAGCGGAGTTCGTAAAACTGAATTTTGAGCTAAACGCATTTGTTAAACGCACTTTTACATTGCAATCGACACGCTGACAAAAATAAAATTTAGGCAAGCGATAATGGAATCCTATGAAGTCCGACCAAGACGAAGATGAAGAATGATCACCTCACTAGGTACATGAGGCTCTTTTTCTTTGACAAGGTTCCTCATGTCGTCATCATCGTGCACAATACAGCTACAAGTTATTTTTTTTTGTCGTAGTAAAATCATCAAATGAGTCCTCGCAAACAGGGCAGGGCGGGAGGGACTGTCAGACTCGTACTGACTAAAATCCACGGTGTCCTTCACTAGCCCTTTACGTACCGGGGTCACGGTAATTCGCAAGTCCCGCGACCCCGGTAGGCTTTAGCCCTCTACAGGCCCCGTCACTATGCTGACACTCCTTGAGGCGCGCGTGGAACACAACGCGCCGTCGACTCGGGCATGGTCCATGGTCGGACAGCGAGTCGCCCGTTACTCCGCCGTCGTGAGGACAAGGCGGTGCTCTGCCCAAGCGGGGCAGTCTTGCACCTACAAGTTATACTTAGGAACAAAAACTCATTGGCAAGAATGCATTTTGTTTAAAAAAACAAGAAATACAATAAAAATTCTAACACTACTCCCAAAACACAGTAAATTGAAAATCGATTATGTCCAAGTGTGGAAGACAAGACAATGAGTATGTAAACCGGTGTATGCAATATCACTCTGGAAGCTGTAACACGTTGGCACAGGCTGGCGTTGGTCCCGACGCTTAGTCATGGATCCTTGCCAGACCGGCGGTACTACGAGCGGTAAATACCTACGTATCGTAGTACTACTTGACATCGAACGTTAATTACCGCAAATAGCTTTGGATATAAGGTTAAGATCATGTCTTGAAATGTTTACAGAATTTGATACCGGTTTTTGAAGCTGTTTCGAGAAAATAAAACGTCGCGCGATGTTTGTGGAATATATTTGGACGGATGAAGTGTCTATTTTTAAGCAAATTCTAAGGAATTGAAATATAAATAATATAATATACAGCCTTGTTAATGAATATGTGGTTTTTACTCTGTGTAACATTCCCGAGAAATGTGTGTGAAATTTCATGATAGACATACAAAAATTACAATCATAAGTGAAGCATGAAGAATACATAATTCGTGTGCAATATTTTTTTAAGAACTCGTCGTGGAGTGGACTAAATAATGAGTTAATAGTTTTCGTCGAACTTAAACGATGCAACGTATCAGGCCCGTCGCCCACAATTTCACAAAATAAAAATCTGAGGCCAGAATGACAATTCGATTAGGAAACGGTGTTGCCGTTGGCACCTCCGCCATTGCAATCCCGCCAAATTAGTAACAACCCTAACTAGATTGAGCAAAAGTTAATAATCAAAATGAAACGCAAAGGACCTCTAGAGACGAAAATTCTTTGGCAGACATATGGGCCTAGGATAGACGTGAGTAAATAAAAGTCTGAAGATACAAAGTTAACTAAGTTGATGATAGGATCGATCATACGGCGGCGTTGCCTTGCCTTATACCCCTCGGGCATACATCTCTCGGATTCCATGTAACATAAGATACTCAGTCTAGAAATACTGGCACATATAGCTGGGTAAAGTAGCACGGTGGATAAGATAACGTATGTAGAATTTTTACGGCAGTTTTTTGTGCTAAGAGGTCAGAGTCAATCATTTCTTGAAGTCGTTTGACATAACAATGGAGAGTAAAAAGTCAATAAATCATGTGTGTTGCGAGTTTGTGACAGGTTGTCAACCCATCTGTGTTTCCAATAATAACTTTGAAAAAGAGTTTTCCAATGTACCAACAATGTACACTGTAAGAAAATTAAGAGCTCCAAACATGATTTTCGTTGCCGTTTCCGTTTTTCATAACTGCGTACATGCAGCATATGACTACAGAATCAATCTTGATCGTATCAAAAGATTTCTAATAAGAGAAACAAGAACGAGCTTACCAAAATAATTGCAACAACACCCAAACACGTTCTCCGAAAATCCCCGACAAAAAACGAAATGAGAGACGAACAAAAAATAAAAGAACTAACACACTACACAAATCCCATTCGAGCATCTCAGAAGTAGAAATAACGCACGAAGTAAAGGTAAAGAAAATAATTGAAGGACATTTGCTGCTCGCGGTGGCTGCCAGGGTCATTCTCTTTGATTGCCATCTCGAGGGTCCCCGAGACCCCAATACGAGGCAACCCTAGGGAGCGTCACTCAAGTACATTTGATATTCGTTTCCGTCACTACAATTAGGGTGAATATGGACTAACTTTCTATTATTGTTTTAGGTGTGGGACATTGAGATAAAATAATTCATTTGTCGCATTAGTTGGAGGAGTTGGTCAGTAGTAACACACGATTTTAGTATAAAACGCCACATTTTCTAAATGGTGCTTTAAAACCGTCGTCTTAAAATAGCTACTTAACATGTCCTTAATGCAAATTTTTGCTAATTAAGTACTAACTTAAGTCAATGCGTGTTTTAATGACCAAATGCATGTCAGTAAGCGGTCAAACGATCAGTTCTAAAGTCTGTAGTAATTTATGATAATGTTTTCATTTTGTGCAACGAGTTTGAGCGTGCTCACCAATCACGATTTTGTACTTACATGTAGTAATACAGTGTACCTCTTATACTAACAGTTTTACGATAAAATGCATACATTTAAATTAATTCACGATTTGAATTGCTTGCGAAGAACAATAGTTAGTTTTCCACGGACCTAATTGAATTTTCGATATGTCTAACAGCTTTGGATTAACTCAGTCACTTCACGCCCATGTTTGGGTAATTTTCTCAAGCAGAAATAATCGACTCGATAAAGTTTTGACAAAGTCGCCCGTGTGTCATCCTACATTCAATCAAATAACGTGGAATTAGTATCGGACGTCGCAGTGTCCCCCTCACAGGAAACGCATCATCTTCATTCCTGTCCATTTTGCACATTCTAGAATTGGATCGAGGAGGCGAATGGCATAACTGCCAAGCTAGCAACTTACTGGTCTATAACAATTTGTGGTTGACAAGCGATAATACAGAATCACTTTAAATATATATAGCATTCAGGTACGAAAGTCGAGATGAGCGGTAAGTTTTGAAGCGCTGTTGCCAAGAAAATCAAGCTTCTGCAGTGCATATAAAGATCGAAAAAGGCACGAAGCGGGACGTTAATAATGTCCAGAAACTGCATATCACTTGATTTAGCACAATTTAAGCATAGAGAGATCAACTCCCATATCTAACTCTTCAAAGCGTACTGTCATATAAGTTTCTTGCATCAGATACCGTTTATCTTTCGAACAAATAGGCCACGTTCTCCTACTCAAGATAAAACACCGTATACCATACGGTAAAACATTCAAAGTGACGTTGTATCGATTCGTTCATCATACACCGCTCGCATCCGACTCTTGTCTCCCGTCCTCCCGTTCCATATCGTCGAACAACAATATAACCACGATGTGGTTGACACAACACCACGCTATAATGGAGAAACGTAATCAAAAGAGGCTTAAACCAATTTGAGCGATTCCGTATCGAGGTTTTAGGGTCGAAAATAGAAGTGGGGTACAATTGGGAAGTTTTTGGTCTAAAGCCATTTGGGTATGGGACTTCATGTTCTGCTTGAATGGTTTATTTATTTAGAGCCTTTCCTGTGCTTATTTCACTTTTTGCGATCTAGTGAGAGTGTAGGAAAATATCTAGAAAGTTTGTTTTAGACACGAAAAGAGGTCTTATATTTTTGATTTCTTTTATCTTTTTTGGGCTTGTGCTAATAATAAATCGCTGTGTCCTAAAACAACTCAGTTACCTCAGCTAATGGCATTTCCATTCGACAGTGTATTATGCATTCAACTGCCATCAATTTAGGCAGGTGTCCATCTGAACGTGTTTTTAACATGATGTCAAAACATTTTAAAACTACCCACCTTTTGTTTGATGTTTCATTGATCAGTCTGACTCTGAAGACAATGGAATGGAATGAACTAATGTCAAACTGAGCGTGTAAGCTGCCGCCTACGATTAAGGGAAGATGATGATCACCTGGTGCAAAGCAAATCTACCGTTCTAACGTGATGACTCTCAAATGAACTAGAAATTTACAATCTTTGATTTATCGGCACATCATCTCATCGCCCCTGTTTAGCTGTCCTATGATTATATCTCCCCCTCACAAGGTAATCAGCAGACAGGAACGGTTTATTGTGGTGCAGGCACCTGTCACTAGTCATGCACATTTTTGATCTTTATCGATGGAGGGTACTATGTTGTGTCTATTGTTTCAACCTTGGTAAAATCATAGCGATCGGACTACCTTTTTCTTCTTCTGAAATTGGCGCTTTGTTTAGGCAGTCGGTAAAAGTAAAACTTTCTTAATTAATGTATATCAAAATTAATTTGAGGTTGTCTGTCTTATATTCTAAACCCAAAACGTATTCCGGGTTGGTTATTCAATGAGGATCATTTATCAATCAAAATCATAACTTTGTTTTCAATCTCATTTGTCTACTTCCGCATTGATTAAAATAGAGACTGGCCCGAATTAATTTTACCAAACAAACAAGAACATTAAATAAAGTGGTTTAAATTTAAACTTTATCGTGTAGAACTTCACACAAATAATATAATGGAATACGTCGAGATCTCACACGTTCATTTATCGATTTCTTCGCCAACAACCCGAACTTAATTAAATAAGTAATAAGATCAAGTTCCTGCATAACAAATACGTATTAATCCTCGAGAGACGCGACCTCCTTAATTCACTACCACTGTTTTACCATACAGGCTAGAATAGTTCGTAACATCATTTGTTAGTGCAATTAACGTAAGCGTGGTTTAAATTCAAATATGAATGAATGCATTACTCCACGTGTGATGGAAAAATGACTCTTAGTGCTAACGTTGTAGGGTTAATTTAAATTAATGTCGGAACACAGTCCCGCTGTGGAACGGACACAATACAGTGAACACATCAGAGCTAGTGGCTCTGTTACAGGAATATGTAAAGCGTCCCTAGGGTGTCACCACACGGCAATATGTTACAATGACGTTTTTATAGGTACATGTTCATACTGCCATACAAAATCATGCTTTGTCTAGCCCTATACACTGTACAGTAAGTCAAACAAAACAATTTCCGACATGAATAGCCATTCACGCAACGTTATCAATGTTGCTTCTCAAACATTTACCGACTACGTCATTATGTATTAGAGCCTTCGTGACAAAATTGGAATAAAAACATGTATTTATTAGCAACAACTGTTGTATTTTCGACAAATCAACGATTTGTGACTCGGAAATATTCAATGGTCGACCCTGAATTTATAAAATGGTTTTTGCATGCGTTTCCGTCCCAAGGCCAAGTTAATTAGGAGTCTAAGATACGGAGGTTATTAACACCGACTTTAATATAATACATAGTATTTCGGTTTTAAGTCACATACAGGGGCAGCAGTAATTAGTAAGTTAAGCCAATTATAGTAACTTATATGTGTTCCTTTGGCAGTGTGTTGTGTTAAATTTTGTTAGGAGAATGTGGGAAAATACGTGTGAGTATCTTCCCTTTAAAATGTAATAGCGGTTCACTTGTAACAGCAATTTATTGGACAATTTGTATTCATTAACAAAGTGAGAAAGGCTCAATAGGTGTTCGTAACCAGGATTTAACGTCTTAGTTCCCACTGGGAGTGACGGCGGCTCTTGTTCAGGGAATTTTCCGAAACATTCCTGGGACGAATTCCGGCAAAAGTTGGGCAGAGCATCGCTTAAATAGGATGGCGATTGTGTGCGTACTTTTTGGGAATTTTCATCGTACTTCTCACTCATTTCCATCAATTGTATTCAAGTGACTAACAACTACAATATAGGTGAATACAACCGACATATTCTCACACAATGATATTTTGACTAACTAACATAATCGTATTATTATTAAGTCTCCTAATTGAATTATTTGCTTATGCCAAGTTCAATGAACATTAAACTCGGAGATATCCGAACCAGTCTGTTAGCTATGTTTAAGACTATACATTTAGTTAGGAATGCTAGTTGCAAAGCCGTTAAATAATGTACCTGATTACCTTTGCAAAATGTAACCCAGTAACCATGGCCTCCCACAATGTCGTGCAAGCAAACACGCCGGATGATATCATCAGGGTATTTCACTTCGCTGACCATCGCATCATCTGTTATTTATTATTACAACCATTCTTACTCAATGCGCTAACAATATACCATTGTCAAATACGATTTCAAAGTATGAAATTAGTGTCATACCTTGACCACGAGACAGTACCAGCTGAAATAGAGTTACTCATTAATTAGCCCATTGGCCCAATTCATTACATATCTTAGACATCGTGTGAATAAGAACATTAAGAACGTCTTGAATCTTTATTACTGTAATAAATTCTTAAACCACTGTGTGTTCGACATTGAAGTTATTGCGACAGAATCTCTAGAGAGGTATTCAAAGTAGCTGTGTTGTAGAAATGCTTGTTTAAGTAGAAAATTTAATATCGCACGAGGCAAGGCATCGCACAATGAATCGTGCCGGTCCCACGACCGCTGCCTGCCCGCATTCAGATTCATTAACAAGGCTAACCATTGTTTATGATTCACAATCCATACACACATTCTCTTCGCTAACACTGTATTAAAAGAAGGACTCTGTATGCATGTTTATCAGTATAAATCATAACCAAATGAGAAGCAGCTGTCTTATCTCCGAGTTTTATATTTCCAAAATGTTATTTGCCAATTTCTTTCTTGCCTTCCCAGAAAAGAGTTATACGAATCCCAGCGGGACGCTACTCGTTTTCAAATAATAAACAGGAAAAGGAGTTTTAAATGGAAAGTGATCAGAGTCACGGGAGATTTGTTCCCATCAAAGATATCCCTCTAATTGGGAGGAAACCGCTGAGAACTTGAGACATTATATTTAGGTATTGATCTTTGAAGAGGGCACATATATCATGATTACCGACATCCTGATAAATGTGTCATATCACTGACATATTGACAGATCCCAGATAGATAAATAATTCGGAGCTGATAAGTCGAGAGCTAAAAGTGATAAGAGATCAGAAACACACACGTAAATTCGCATCAAATTTTACAGTTTTGCGGTCTTGTTTCTTCTATCGATATGTTAAAATCTTTAGCGTTTTAATATACTCATTAAATTGTATTTCAGATTTATAGAATAAACTACTAGCAGTAACTATCCAATGCAGAGACATATGATCATTTCCTGTTAACGATAGAGTAAATGTAATCGATTTTTGGAAGGCGTCCAGATTTTTTTCTCGTAACTAATTCTTGCGGCTGGCACTAGTTATCACTGAATGATATTTGATTCTTCCTACAAAATTAATTCTATTTTTAGTGCCTTACATTCGTTCTTTTGATGTAAAGACTGACACGAGAAATATTGTAACACATAAAAAGAAACATGACCGTAGTTCCCAAACACGGCGATGATGGCACGAATGTGAATTATTTTAAAGTAGTTTATGCAAACTGGGAAATAAATTGAATGCGGACGTAGACAGAATCTTGGTAGTTCTGTCTCGATAGTTATAATACTAATCACGTTCTATATTTGTAGTTGAAATCTTGAGTCTGCAAGTGAAGGTCACAGTCTCGATCCGTCACGTGAAGCCGGTCATTTTGAGCCATTAACCGATACGCTCCATGAATCACATACTCAATGGTTCCCCTTACGTTTACGAAAACGTCTTGTTAAGTCTCTTAATAACTCCCAGATTCGTAACATGTAACGAGTTTCAAATGATTTTTAAATTAACATTTTATGTAGGAAAGCACTCTGCTTGCATTACAGGCTACGTATGTTAATTTAGATGGGATGTAAGAAAATATTTCGTTGGAATTGAAGAGAAATGTAGTGAATGTGGGGCGTTCGTGAACACAAATATCTTTCCCCGCAGAATCTAAAACAAAAGAAAGTCAAGATAAAATATTAAATTATAATACTGCCATCTATTTTTGTGAGTGCACGAACGGAAATAATTTGGGAGAAGCAAACGATCAGAAATATTTCTTTCATGAATCAGGTTTATAATTCCAAATGTATCTACTATTAAATTGTGATTGTTATTATGCTTCTCTCTGTCTGTGACACTTTTATTAGTTACAAACATAGATCTGTTAGCCTACATCTAAATAATTTCCGCAAAACATTTTTCTGCAAAATTCAATCTGCAAAGTGAAATATTCATTCGATGAGCGGAATATGCTGTTAACTTAACTAGACATGTGCCGTCGAAGTATCAGTTTAGTAGTTCCTAACTAATTTACGTCAAGCTCCGGTGCGAAGGCGCGAACTTGTGATCGCTACTTATTCGCCCAATTATAACTTCGACCGCATTACATTTACACCCTCATTATTAACGAACCCGTTTAATGACTCCCTAACAAATTAATACTCTACAAAGTTTAAAACTTTGGAAAAATGGAGTGAAAAATTAACTGAAAACTGATATGTTGACCGTTGACCGTGATTATTACAGCAGCGTTTGGAAGGTTGCCTCTATTGAAAAATAAAATAAAATTAAATTAAATTAAATTTGATTTGGACGCTTGAATTTAATTATGTTTTGTTTTAACCTCAACGTTTGACCCAGACTCAAAATGGCGCCCATCAGTTTTGCAGACAAACCAAAATCATGTATGAAATCTATTTCTGTTCGTGGTTTGACGTAGGTATTTAATTAAAATTACATTGTCTTTCTTCAAGTAATGCTCTTAGATGCTCTTAGCTCCAGAAGTAAATCCTATTACAGACAGCGGTAAGTAAATATTGATCTTATTATAAACAAGTAGGGAAGGATTATGTATAAGAGCTTGCTAATTAGAGAGATAACCTCCTTAACAATCCACGGATCCTTTATAAACAAACCCGATACTCCGTAAACAATCAGATCCTTGCGACCTACCCGAAGATAAAACCGTATTACTAAATCGATACTAATCATAGTTGTGTACGTGAAATGGCTTTTAAATTCGTATGCGATAACCGAAATCGATTTTCTATCGATTCTTATTAAAAAATCGAATTACAAAGACTCTTTTCTTGGGATAACATTATCAGATTAATAGGAAAACCAGTCAATGTATCAACAGTTTGATTTTGCACGCTGATAACGGCTACCGGAGAAAATATTGTTGTACACAGGTCTCCAGTATTGGATTAGAAAACTACGAATGCTCATTTGCGATTACAATTGTTAGGTACTAGTACTTGTATGAATTTTATCGATTGCACACATCTTGTTAGTGCTCGAGTCGTAATAAATTCTGGTTACGGTAGAGAGAAACGTACAAGGTAAATGTTTCAAGTAGCCACGTTCTTTTAATATTGTTATGGCTCTCCTTTTACTAACTTTAGCTTTTTCTACGGTACTGCTATAACACTTCTAAGTAGTAAATAGATACTTATTCCAAGTTTCTTGGTACTTAGTTCATAAACCGCATTTTGTTTTTGGGAAAACCTTTGCAAGAATACTAATTTCAGTTTTGTGCTTAATGTTTGCTTCTTATTTTAAAAAAATCTTTGACTGAAAGCACCATTCCGTGCTTTGACGTCAAATACTTTAAATAAATTTCTCTATAGGGTTTTCTGAAAATATGTGGTAACTCGGTAGTTGGCCAAGTTTGGCCCTTTTGTCTTACAACTTTACCCAGCTGAAGGCCGATATTAAGGCCCTTAAGTACCAGGGGATTACAAAACGTCTATCCACGCTAAAAAGCACCGAAGCAGATCTTTAATCAAGCAAGGGACTGTTTGTCGCTCCGTTCCTCAGGGACGAATCCGCGACATAAGTTATAGCGCCATCAATGCCAATTGTTAAATTTATAGGCCATTATTTTATTGTTTAGTTAGCCAAGAGCATATTGACGTTATGCTACATGACTGGGCATGACGTCAAACAAAGCTAAGGCGTCATCCACATCCGACGGATCAAGTAATAATAGAACAAACGGAATGGATTACTGAGCTTTAGTACATGTTTACAATGTGTGAGGTGGTGGGTACATGGATATGTTCTCTTCTTGGCTCATTGCGTCGGGATTATATTTGCTTGGTTCAAGAATTGATTTATGTTTATGGAACTTGTCAAGGACGACAATTTTCCGTCAATGCTGAATAATCAGCGCCCGCGCAGTTCTGCAAAAAAAGTAGAGTGATGTGAATCTGAAAGGTTCAATTTCCTCACAGAGAAGTTTGTCTAACGGCTCACAATCACAGCAATTGCCGCACCGTCAGAAATGTTCTACATATGAAATATCGGTAGCGATACTGCCACTGACGTTCGCCATTTATCTCAAGATGTGGATAGTTCGGAAGTTGCAAAGCAGGGTTTACTGACTGATCGGCATTTGCCGATATAGTCTCTTATTGTGTTTTAGTTAAAGGCCAAAAATAGTATCAGTTCCAGGAGTTACCGATCTTTGTAATAACCTGCAAATAAAGTTAATGTACTTTCTCAAGGGTCAGGGCTCCTGGTACCTTGAATTATGCGGAAGTGCGTTACTCCCTTTTAAATAAACAAGCCAATCCTTCCACACACTCTGTACCCCACAAATCACATACACAAATATTCTTCTCAAACAGCCGTGGGCCATTCAAATATTTGTGTCCTTTTACAAAAATCGAACTGGCAAGGTTTGCGGGCCCTGAAGTGTGTAGAGGGAGGGGTTTCGCGGTAACGCCATCCATTATCCAAAAGCCAGCATACTAGTGATGGCCGCGGTTTGTGCACTTGACACACCTATCAGCCTTCTATGCTAGCCTGGTACACATGGAATTGTAAATATCAATAAATTACAATTTATTGACGTTATTATGCGTTCTGGCTTCTAAACCAATATCCGTTTCAAAATACTTCTATGACGAGTATGACTAATCTATTATACATAATCGTGTTTTAAATCATGGCCAGTTCGCACGAGTAAATATTAGAAGTCAGATTCTTAAGTTTAGGAATACATACCTACACCAGGTATTGTTCGAAAGAATATGAACGATTCCTCGAAAAAACTGTTCATCCGACCGTACTACCTTTCGTACCATTATCAAGAAAATACGGCTGCGTAAAACTTTGATATCACGCCAGATATACAGATAGCCTCAGTAATAAGAGATACTTCAAGAAAATTCATGGTTTTGGGATTATGAACAATAAATAAGAAGCGAAGGTGAGTGCTCAGCCGAATAGGAAAAACTGAGAACGAAATGGTCTTTAATAATTTATAAGGTCTTGCCAGGGTCACAGATATTTAGCCATAAACTCAAATAAAGCCTTAAAACGCACGACGAAGCCGTGAATAGAAATTTAAAAGCTTGGCTTACTGTAACACTCTCTGCAGGGTATATTGGAGTAAGTAACTCTTTCAGTAGCGCATTGGTCCGGCGAAATTCTAATGTGCACCGGGATTTATGGGCGACTCGCAATGTATAATGTGAATACGGGCTTAAGAGCCCGTTCAATATGCGTGGAGGAAGGCTAAAAGCATAGCGCCATAATATTCTGCACGATCCCAGCTATAGCCCGATTTCCAGACTATTAACGATTACGGCAGGAAGGAAGCATATTGTTCTATATTCATGTTACTGTCTTCTCTCGTCTTCAAGGCAACAATACTTGTGCCGTATATTGTGTAGATCAGACATACGTACAGACCCAGTATCATATTATAATGCGGATGGAGTTATATCAAATTCATATCGAATTTCTCGACCGTTTCAATATCTATATTTCGCGTAAAGATTCCTCATATTCACACCGGAGTTCCTACAAAAGCGATTCAAAAAGTCTAGCCCACGGGGATTGTGTCTCTTGCACTAACAAAACCTTGTTTCGGTGCCTATGTTCTGCGAATAAATGCGATCTGAATATATTATCAGGCGCATTACGTACGATTCGCTTGAGGCGCGTATCTACCCGGGGCTACAGAATTCAGTTGCACACTTTTCCAACTTCATCCTCGCTTGGTACAAAAGACATCTCTTTTATAGTGCACAAGTATTATCAGGCGCCGAAATATAATGCAAAATGTGAAGAACATTTTGTAGGAACAGTATAATGGCTTTGGAGCGTTCAAATAAAGTTGGTATTAAGATTGGAACGCCGAGAGTTCGAGTCGGTTCAAATTGGTCTTTGAAGATTTGGCAAAGCTGGCCTATAGTTGAGGTTTCATCGAATGTCAAAACACTACGAGCTGAGCTAACTACGGTTAGTTAAGTTCAATCGGGTAGCGCCACCGCTGGGGTGAGGCCGAACCGTAATTAATTACTGCTGTCGCTGACAAGCGAAGGCTGCTAAGTACCTATCGTTTCATAAATAAACTGTATAGCTTTACGCACATAAAGGTATACTTAGTGCTGGTATGGTATTAATAGCAGATTCTTGTACGTGATTGCGCGAATTTTTAAAAGCTTACGTTTTTCCGACAGCCATGATGCGTGCTCTGTTGCCGTGAAATCAAAAGGTATTTAAATATGATATGCAAATGTTGTTGAGGGACAATATCCATTCATCTCGTAGACGTGTCCCAAAAGAAATAAATCACATTTCCAATAAGCGTCCGAAGGTATAATGCAAACACAGACGTTAGTCCTAACAAAATAAGGATGGTAAACACATAAATGTGGTCGCGCACTAAAATATTCTTCTTTATTCCACAAAATCTCGACCAAATATGTATTGCAGGAGTATTTCCACATTATACAGCAACAAAAAACTCCAATCTGTTAAACGATACCGAAAGTGGACTAGTTAGTTTATTCATGAATTCGGCCCCAACCGAAATCGAACATCAAGTAGGTACTTATACATCGGCAGAGTTTTAAAGCGACTAAGTACTTAAACTGAGCTCATCTATCCAAGTTTCAGTAAGCCAACAGTATCAGTATAATAACTGGATAGATTATTCGGATCCAATCGGTGGCCCTATTTACTTATTCATTGTCTATTTCGATTCTGGTTGTTTCAACCGAGGGTTTCGATCTGTTGTCCTGTTTCGATTAATAACTTATTGGCTTCAATAAGAACTCTATGGTTCCAACATGGGGGTAAAACTACCTGCATTGCACGCGCCACCGCGACCTAACAAACAAAAAAAAACTTTTTGTCCAACAAGTTTCGGAGCCAGTTCAAGTTTTTTGCAGCAAGTTTTTATGTGACGGCAATTCAACATTTCGGGTTGATTAATTATAATGATTTATTTTAAGGTTAAAACCTCTGAACTAATGCTAATATTGCGTAAAGCACGTACTACAATAAAAAACCGGTGCAGAAATCAACATGAACATCGATGACATCACTAAATAAATCTGTCGGAAGAATCGGACGACGGGAGTCGCCCGGATCCGGTTGTTAAGCTCAATCGAAACCACTATTTTTATTACTCGATTTTAGCATAAATAAAAAAACTATTTTTAATCATTTCATAAGCGGCTGATGGCGCATGGAGCGAACCAGCACATAAAATAAAAAAAATTCGTCAGGATATTTTGGTTATACTCGCTCCACTAGCCTATACATCACATTAAGAAGCTCGTCTGTCGGTATTAGATCGCATTCCTTTGTTAAGTCAACACTTTCTCGTATTAGACCATCAATTCATCGGGATTCTGGAGAAGCGGCCATCAATTTAGCTAACGCAGACATATTCTGTTTTATAGCACTCTGTGTAGTTTCAACAAGTGTCAGAATTATGTTCGAGAGTCGTTCCAAAAATGTGGATAAGAATTGCCCCCACGGTGACAAATAGTCCAAAGAGGGTGTGTTCTTTAGTTATAGTACAACTTTACCTTCTTCATTCATATCATAATAGTTTTCAAAAGTAATATTATATTGATGTAGTATACGGTTCTTACAGAATAAGTTTCGGTTTTTAGACTCTCGTCCTTCATCGTTCTAAGCCCAAATGTGTTTACGCCTGAGCAATTACTTTATCGTCTTTTTAACACTGACACTTTAATACCTAACTCCAGGGTGTTAAACTTGCTCTTAATCTTGCCTCAAGTCTCTCAGGACATATGGTCTGTTTTTCGGAACAATTTTCACATCTTATGGATACGTAGACAAAGCGAGGTGTTTGATTAAAGTCGAATGTTAAGAGGTCTTTTCATGTTTCCTTTGAGTAATTTAATAGTAAAGTTAATAAAAAAGTACATGATATGTTCACTGGTCACCTATTGAAGATTTAATAAAGTCCCACGCTCAGAATTCTTCCAGAAATTATAGCTTAAAAAATCAAGAATATTCAAATCGCCTTATCCGGATCTTCAGCTAACAAAAATAGAAACTTTTGCTCCTTTAACTGGGTGTTTGTGGAGTTGAGGTAAACTTTACGCAATATAAACCGCTGAACTTTGGAGTCGCATAGACTTGGTATAACATTTGTTTTGGTTATGCACTTTCTAATGCACACGTTTTAAGTTTGTACATAAATAACTTGAGTCGACTCCCGCGGCTGACTTCTGACCTCGCCTTCAGAACTGGCATTCATTTGCCATGTTGTGTAATAATAATTGTAAACCCTACGAAGCGCTGCGCAATCCGCGATGACTCGTCGTAAATAATTACGGCTGCAATCAGCTGAAAGTAACCTTTGAAGACAAAAGTAAGTATAACAGGAAAAGCAATACTGAATAGCTTATTACAATTCTAGTTTCTTTGAACAGAGTAAATATTCTAGTGGTCCTGAATAAATAAATAAACAAAGTAGCTTTTAAGATTCAAACAAACTCGCGGCGATCCATCGCGCACTTTTACTCAGGCTTCTTAGAAATCGCGGCACATCTAATTACACTAATTGATTACAATACTACAATTCAAAATAAACGCTAGCAGCAAATAATTACGACTGTAAATAGGATGTTACATCAGTCTGGCCACCCAAGAGCCTACTAGCTTCAATACTTGAAAGACACTTGACTAAATAAGCATTCGGTAACGATTAAGCAAGCCAGTGGAAGTGGTCGAGTAGAACTGGAATACAGTACTGGAATGGAAGATACTCTACTAACTGGTTATGTTAATACAGGGTTGGTGAAGCGTGGCAAAGGTCAGATTTCGACGATAAAGAGGAAAAAATATGTTTATTTATTTCGGGCGGCCGTTGCTAGGAAGATTACCTGTTGGGTTTTTTTTTTTATATTTAAGAAGGTTGTTTATTGATTGGCTTCTCATAAGTGTTTCGATGTAGGTATAAAGAAGAATAATATAATAAGATTATGAAGAACTTCAATTTATTTAATTAATCTTGTCATTTTAAAAAAAAAATTGAATCCTTGTGAAGGTGAGAAAGACAGTTGCTCCATGTAAAGTTCTGGTATACAGCTGCTTTCGGAAAGACTAGAAGCCGACCTCAGCAAAGCTAAAGAATAACTGGGCTGAGGATTTTTGGCTCGAAAGCTACATGCATGCAATTTTCGAGTAAGTATTTGTGGCACGTTGAAAACTTGTCCATTACTCCTACCATTATCCCTTAACGCAGAAATGCAGATGTGGCTGAGAAGTAAAGGGATTTAATCAAGATAGACACTTTAAAGATGAGACTTTTTTACTAAAAAAAGTCTTGCTAAAGAAACGTTAAAATTTAATATTTAAAGAGTGGAAAATTTTATAAATCACTTACTCTAAAATTACATGTAGCTCTCCCTGACTGACGCTAGAAACGTTGGCAGACCGAAAGTCAGAGAGGTGACCTACAAAGAATCCCACGATGGTACAAAATATAGAAGACCTAGACTCAACAATACAGTAATACTTTGCATCAAAGAACGTTATGATTGTACACGATTTTGACGATAGACATCATTGATCGAAAAACATATCAGAATCTGTGCATGACACCTGCTGTCAACAGTTCCCATAATGCATTACTCGATAACGCAGTCACGATAATGGACTAAAACCCATGTATTGTAGAGCACAATGTAATCGTTCGATACAGGGGTAATTCAATTGAAAGGATTTGAATTAAGTCTTGATCATTTGATCACCGGTCATGGCCAATCGTATTGAACGTATGTCTACAGTTCTACACTATTTGCAGTGTATTATGGTGTATGTTACATTAGCCTTTTTTTATTGACTGAATATTTTAGCTGAACCCTAAATAGTTTAGCGGTAAATTACGGAATCACAGACAGCTCGTAAAATTTGCAAGTTGAAGTAGCAATGGGCAGGCCACATCGCTTGTAGAACTGATAACCTATGGGGAAGAAAAGTTATCGAGTGGCAACTACGGATCGGAAGATACAGCGTAGGCGGCGCCTCCCATTAGATGGACCATCGACATCATCAAGTGACGAATTGTCATTCGGCATGGCAGTCTAAAAGGGCCTATGTTCAATAGTGGACATCTTCCGGTTGATGATGATGAAACAACGGAATCAGTAATAACTGTAGTTTA
The DNA here is from genome assembly GCA_943136025.2 of Agrotis puta. Lineage (NCBI taxonomy): Eukaryota > Metazoa > Arthropoda > Insecta > Lepidoptera > Noctuidae > Agrotis > Agrotis puta. Next base: position 8,506,404 of record OW964168.2, read on the forward strand.
ATCATATTTTAGTTTAGCCTGTATTTTTACATACGTTTAGAGGTACTATTTAAGTACCTCGACCCAGTCACTAACCAGTTGAACGTAGTGTTTGCTAAGTATGAGATCTCAAGTTCGATTCCAAAGTTGAAAGTTATTATATTTTTAATCAGGAGTTTCAGAAAGCAATACGCGTATCCCTTTTCGTAACAGGGTGTAATCTATGAACTCTGCCTAACCATTCGGCGTATATAGATGTGACGTTCCGTTGTGCTTTATAATAGTTGCGTATACCTTGTATTCTACGTACTGTATAATAATAGTGTAGGTACTTGGTGTTCCATTTAAAAATACTTTTAAAAATGTCAGAGATATTGTTTCACGCATATTTAAAATTTCATTCTGTGACTGTCTGAATCATACAAAGCAAGGTAAAAAATGTGAATTCTCCTGTACCTACATGTGGGACATGTAGTATGAAAATTTTATTTTCGCGCACTCAAACGGAACTGGTGTCGCTATTTTGGTCTTTAAAAATTCAACAAACTTGCCTTACCTATATCACTTTAACTTGATCGTAAAGTTACGGGTTCCACGATACTCCTAGATATTGAAACTGACACTACATTTATTAGAATATTGGTAACTAGAACTAACCAAAAAAAATAAGGTAAAGTAGGCAGGTAAACTAGTACAAAATGCTTGCAAGTAAGTATTTATTAATGGGAATATCTTGGGGTCCATACGGGATCTAATGCTTTTTTCGTCTTGAAATATTTTATGATTTATTACAATGGTGAATATTATTGAATTGTTAAATAAATAAATAAATGTTGAAAAGGTACAATCAACGACAGTTTTATTAACTGTAAAAAAAAAACACGTTGTCGACTTTTTTTATGCACGCCGCGTATAATATTCATACATCAATAATAAAAAAAATACAATTTAATTAATTAGGTGACTAATTATATAGTTTTAATCCTAAAACAATTGATTGTGGGCGCGTTGAGTACCTCAAACGAATAGTTATGAATGACACAACAAAACTTGGTCTTTGTATTATAAACATAGTAAATAACTTCAAACACACGTTTATCTAGTTGTATATTTGATCACACTAATTCCTTTTGATACTGAGCAAGTAAATTGGCAAGGCTACCACACGTACGGAACCAGTTAACCACATTACAGGCCACTCTGTTGTTTGCTTTCCAGCTTGCAACGACAGTGGATTAGGATAGCTTAAGTAATTACAGCTGTACCAAGTAACAACAAACAAGGGGATTAACAAAAACTGGTTAGAACCAGCTTCTAAAATTTAACTTCAACATTTTATGTTCTCTTTAAATCCAAATAATATCTGTGATTTACATAAAAATGTTTACTAAAAACTTTGTATTCTATCTGAAGTTGGCATCAGAAAAAGTTTTTCAATTAATTTGTTTTTTAGGAAGATAAGACTTTTGTTTCAGACTGTACTGTGGCGAGAAAACCAACAGAGTGATATTCGAGTGTATTTGGCAACAGACTACGAGCAAATACGGGAAGATTTCTTGTGTAAATATTGGTTAGACGATGTTATATGAATAGAAGAAGTTCGTTTAACCCAACGAATGTGAAGATTAGATGTGCGAAGTAAAATATCATAAACGATATTTCATGTATTGCTGATAGTTTATTACCTAATTTGTTAGGACCATCATAGCGTGTTTTCCTTGTCTCAAGTCGGTGCTAATGATATTATTAAGACATTTTAATATATGTTTTCTCAGTTTAGGTGCTTACACAATTCATATTTGACCGAATGTCAAAAATGTCAACGATTCAGTCAATATTTACTATGCAAAGATTCATTCTTATCTATTGTATTCAAAATTTGCGCGAAGTTAAGCAAATGCGCGTGCGCAACTCTTTACATTTTGACTGAAAACAGCACCTTTATTAATAAATCAACCAATAGACAAACAATTCTTGAATTTACATTTTCATTGATCGGGTTTTTACTTTAATTTGCATTTTCATAAACAAAATCGGTTATTTTTTTCTGAAAATAAAATCGTATCTTACCACCATACCGCGTCGGTAGCAACTTTTAAATGTCATCAAAAAGAATCTTACCCAATAAATTATGGCAAAGACAAATATAATCCGTTTAAAATTAGGCCAAGGAAAAAATATTCACCCCTTGATTTTTTCATGACAATTTGACATTGCGAACTGACGTTAATCGCTTGCCAGGCGAAGGGACATTTTTGTTTTCGTCAATCGAAGTTTTTTCTCACCAAAAACAACGGAACATCGATTTGAACTTAGCACTCGATTCGGTCTCGACTTTGCCAAGTTGCAATATTGACTTTAAAAAGTTTGTAGAAAAAAAAAGGTTGCGAGCGATTAAAGTCGTCACTTGTTATTTTAAAAGATGTTGGTTTTTTTGCTGTTATTACGAGATTGTATCAGATTCCAGGTAGAAGATTCTTTATTCCTTTTTTTTATTTATTCGTCATTTTGACAAAAACGATTTACAAAAACATTAAAAAAAAATATAAAAAATAGCAGTCTACCAGCATAGGGAACAGGGTCCGGGCTACCGGTGGTCAGGGCTCTTGAGAGAGGAACCTGGTAACGATACGCGCCGTGTCCAGGTGTTCTGCCTTCTGAATCAAGCGCTTGATGCAGCTGCCCAGCCTTCCGTGGCAATTAAGCCATTGGCAGACACGACTATCGGCACATTCATCAGCATCATATCAGTCCGGAATCACCCACTGCTGGGTATAGGCCTCCCCCTTTTTATGCCATATCTCTCGATTCTGTGCGTCTCTTATCCATCTATTCCCCGCGATCTTGACGATATCGTCAACCCTACGGGCTTTTGGGCGGCTCTGGTTTCTATGGCCGAACCTTGGCAACCATTCGGTCAAATTCTTACTCCATCTGCCATATCTGCGTCTAGCCAGATGGCCTATTGGCACATTAACTGCTGTATTCACGTTGCACATGTTAACAACCTCAAGATAAAGATACTTGAATTGTCTAAGATTATTGTTATTTTTTTGGTTATGGTGAATATGAGATGGCGGGATTTCTGAGAAAATACTGTTTAGAAGTTGACCTGCAAGATAATACACTTAAATAGGTATCTACCTGTTTTTTTTATCGTGGTAAATATATACACCAAATGCGTCCTCCCACCCAAGACGGGAGGGACTGTCAGACTTGTACTGACTAAAATTCAAGGTGATTTTTCAATAGCCCTTTACGTTCCAGGGTCACGGTGACCTGATGGGTCAGTCCCGGGATCTATTGGGTACGTGTTATGTGTGAGAAGTCTAGAGGCAGACTGGCAAACAGACAGATTGTGAGTTCAGTTCAAGTGCCGATATCTAGCCGGTGTTCAGTCAAAACATCTGATTGAAGATCTGTCTGGAACTATCAGGGCCCTGGGGTTAACTTGATCAAAATTGTTCAAAAGTAAAAAACGTCGCGGGCATGCGGGCGGCCATGCCCGGGTCGACGGCGCGTTGTGTTCCACGCGCGCCTCAAGGACTGTCAGCATAGTAACGGGGCCTGTAGAGGGCCCAAGCTTGCCGGGGTCGCGGGACCTTCGAATTACCGTGACCCCAGTACGTAAAGGGCTAGTGAAGGACACCGTGGATTTTAGTCAGTACGAGTCTGACAGTCGCTACCGCTCTGCCCTGGGTGAGAGGACTCATTTGATGATTTTACCACGACAAAAAAAAACATCGTTGCTCTAGGTCAGCCCAAGCACACCCAAGGTCGTGTTAATAACTTGAAAGTTTACTACCTACATCGCGTTCACTTATTTTTTCAGGTAAATCCTGCAAGATTGCCTACGCTATTGACAATGCCATGATCATTGTTTACAATTCAGTTTAAAACTTCTTCAAAAGGAGTTCTCAACTCTCAATCCTAAATCAAAAGGTGAAATTCCATCAATGCGTCTTTTTTAGGCATTACACTTAGGTGTCGCGTGGTGTTGGTGAAAGTGGGAAACAGGAGGCGATGACACTAATGTAATAGACAGGTACCTACGAAATAAGGATTATTTTTGTCTCAAGTTGATAAGTAGGTCAATCCTTACCTAATGAATAATGAACGAAGTTGTTTATTATTTATTATTACACCTTATCTTTGTCTTATGGAATGAATGTCCACGATCTCTTGTTTATTTTATTTTTAGTGTCGACTTAGACTTAATCCACTGATAATATCTAATACTTAAGTAGGTATGAAGATGAACCTATCTACATTAATCTTAGGTACCTACCTGTCCTTGACTGTTCATTCAACTTTGTATGACAGTAGGTTTGTACTGTAATCATACATACATAGTCATGTATGTACTATATACCTAACTATACATAACATGTATAGTAGCAAGCACACCCAAGCGTGTCTTATTGTAGGTACCTACCTAGGTAGGTACAGACAGGTCACATACCAACAAACCAAAAATACGGCGCTGTCTGTGGTTCACAATAACAAATGAATGTCCCATCGCGCTACAGATCAAGCCTACGCAAGTGTAGGTAGATCCATTAAATTAAAAGAGGCTTACTTAATTAAAACAATCACTAGGCAAAATAAACTTTATCCAAGAACAAGTTTTCAACAGATAAAAGCACGGTCTCTGACTCAAAAACAAAAAAAAAACTAATAAAAAATTAAAGTTTGTGCGGGAGACGTCAAACGTCACTTCGGTTTAATTGGTTCAGCTCCTCAAACCAGTCTTCAATTATTCAAGAGCAAGCGAGATGGAAGACCTCGGGATGCTCCTGTGGTGACGTCACCTAATAGAGTGCCTGGTCTAATGAATAAACTAACCATACGCACCATGTAATAAAAAAAAAAACATAAAAGTCAGCGTCGAAGGACCACAGCAGTGCCCGCGAGACGCCGAAACGAAACTTTTTTTTTTATGAAACACCTTTTTATAAATCAGTAAAGCACACTGCACGTGTGTGCTGCACTGGTTTCGTAAGCTTCGAGTCAGACGTATAAATTAAAACTAAAAACGAGTAGGTATATTTTTAGTCAGTCATAAAAGCGAATTATAAAACGATATTATTTACAGACAGCCAACTTAAGTTGCGGATATTGAGTTTGAGTTCGCAGAGCAGTGTGAAAACTACTTACTCACCTTTGTAAAGAAGTTCTGTGCGCGCGCAGGTAAAACACCGAAATCCCACAGGTGAACGTTATCCTTGAATTTGAATTTTGGAAAAAAGATTCGAAGCTGTGGACCGGCTTAGTGACGGCGAGCCCCCGGTATCCACTCGTTCGTGCGCTCCTGTTTAGCGACGCACCACGACAAAACTACAACACTGTCACAGTTTGTTTATAAAATTATGAAGCACTTATTAATAATTTCGATGACCCGGACTGCGCATGCCCGTGCAACACGCGCCTCTTTCGAATACAAGGTAAGGTTATGTTTAAGTTGTAAGCACTTCCTTTCGGCTCCACTACACCGGCACACGCACTTCACACTAGTTTCCCAGAAGAATCTTATTAGAACCAATCCGTGCGAACTTTTTTCCGATAACGCTAACACACAAATCACTATCGGAGCACTTGTAAAGTTATTCCCACGAGAAATCTTTAAGTACCACCAGAAACCGACACTGTTGCACGTATTTGACGATCAGCCGGCTCTACCTGCTGCAAACGAAGGCCGTGTACATATAATAAACACTTAAAAACTCCGGAACCGGTAATAATTTGATTCCGCACGTGAACGTGACACTGTCAAAATAAAAATTTGGTAAACACGGTAACACCAGTAACTCACTCATTTACGGTGTAACATCCCATATTTGTGCCGCGGTGAGGTCCGAGTGACAAATAAACGAATAGAAAAGAAAATAAACGAAGAATACTAAAGTCGTCGACTGTGAAGCCGAGCGTCCGACACTCCTGCTGAGCGCTGTACTAAACGCGAGAGGCCGCGCGACCCGCCCCGCCCCGCGGCCCGCGCGCGTCCCTCCCGCGCCCTGCGACCCGCGCGTACACACCGTATGAAAATAAAGTAACGTTGAAAAAATCACAAGTGCACAGGGAGGAGCAGAGAGCATAGTTCATCCCTCAGTGGTTGTGCAAGTTGTGCAATTGTTTGTTTGTTTGGTAGTTGCACGGCGGCCGGCGGGGTGCAGGGTCGGGGCGGCGGGGGCGGAGAGCGGCGGAAGGCATTCAATTAATCTGACAACACGTGCGTGATCGTGATGCACCCTCCCGCCTCAGCCTATCACACGATTCATTGACTACCTTTACTCCAATATTCGCCAACATTAACAACTTTTCTGCGTAAAAATAGGTAGTTCATTGATGCCGCTACTACAAAGTTGAATGAACGTGTGTGATACGTGAGAGTTAGGCGGCTCCTTAGTTGTGGAACCGTTATCAATGCAAGTGCAAATGCAAGAATGCCGTTACGGTCCTTGTTTAGTATCCGACCACGTGTCTCCACCGTGTCTTACTGAATAAAACTACGTCATTGAATTGATTCTTACGAGATTTTATTGAAGAATTTAAACGAAATGTTATAAGGTATGATTATTATCTAATGGCTCCTTGGCCTTGCCTCAAGGTCAATAAACGTGACACAGTTAACTTTACTTAATATTTTATGATCTGAGTTTCGTGTTTTGGCCATCTCCACAGTGAAAGCAAGAGCTATAAAATCTTTAAGAATGAAAATAAAATAATGTTTAGATACACTTAAAATAAAACTTGTTTTATTTCATACTAGAACCGTGGAGGTGACTATCACGACAAATCTGCGGAACTCACAAATTACCGTGACCCCGGTACATAAAGGGCTGTTGACGGACACCGTGGATTTTAGTCAGTCAAGTCTGATAGTCCGTCCCGCTCTGCCCTGTGTGGGAGGAGTCATTTGATGATTTTACCACGATTAAGAAAAAAAAACAAATGTAGTATCTCTATGGGTACTGTCCCCGCATTTCTACCAGCACTATACGTATAAAGCTCTACACACATTTGTTCAACACAAGTCCTTCAATGACAATAGACAAGTCATTACAGTCAAGTACAGCAGGTCTATAATTAAATTAATTAACCTTTGTGCCAAGTTGTGTCGTATTCCAAATTATGTGGTGTTCTGTTAATCCAGGTACATTCGGCAGCAAAAGTAGGTTAACTCTGCCCGAAGTTTTTGGAAAGATTTATTAATGAAAACCTGCTCATTTAACTTAGTTCGTACTTGGGTATGTAAGTACTTTATTTAAAACTAGCTTCCGCCCGCGACTCCGTCCGCGCGGATGTCGGTCTTCGCGTGGATGGTTTATTTCCCCATTTTGAGTAACTCTGACAATGACATCTTATAAATATTACGGCGCTGAATCCACTGCGGGTAATGCAACGTGTGTTCGCGGTTCTACAGAACAACGTCTATGAATAAAACTGAAAAATAAGATTTTTTTCTACGTATTTTTCCAGGATAAAAAGTTTCCAATGTTATGCCCAGGATAATAAGGAATAATTATACCAAGTTTCATCGAAATCGAACCGTTAGTTTTCACGTGATGCCTGCACAAACAGACAGACAGACAGACAAAAATTTTTTTAATCACATATCTGGGTTTGGTATCGATCCAGCAACACCCCCCGCTATTTATTTTTTCAATATTTTCAATGTACAGAATTGACCCTTCTACAGATTTATTTTAAGTAATAATAGATAAAATTAGGAGTAAAATAAAAAAAGAGTTTTAATGTTTACTGGTTGTCACAGTGATTGAGCGATTGACTGCTGCGCTATGTGTCGCGGTTTCGATTCCCGCAAAGAATAAAGTATTTGTATGATCTACAAGTAGTTGTTCTGGGTCTAGGTGTGTGTGTGTGAGTTTAAATTTTTGTAACGCACTCATAATACAGGAGAATTTAATAGTGCGGAGAAATGTTTTATAAAAAAAATACTTTGAAAACTTTGTATTATTTATGGTGATGAACTGATGATTACAGATGATTTACGATAAATAGTAATTAAGTCAACTATGATTTACAGCGGGTCTAAAACGGTCACTCAGCAATATTCCTAATGATAGATTTCGCGAATGAATAAAAGAAGAATAGCAAATGACGCTGCTGGAAATGCACGAAGTGAATCATTAGGAATATTGCTTAAAGTGGCCGTTTTAGACCCGCAGTAATGCTGCACAATTCTTTTGGCGCTTCAAAATCCTGAAACTTGTAAGTAAAGTTCATCATTTTGGTGCAATTTATTCCGAGTTTAGCGTTTTTTTTTTTAAACCAGGTACAATCAACACCAAAAGTTGGATTATGTTATCCGAAGTTAGCTAAAGCATTCATGGATTATAACTTGCTCATTTAACTTAGAGGTTGTTTGTAACAATTAATAATTGACGAGTTGGAAGAGTAATACTTTTAAGAATTTTAATTATTTATGAAGATTATGATGATTATTTTTGCTCTAAAGTAGCAAGATGGATTTTGGATTTCTTCTTTCATAAATCGATGTCTTTATCTCAGCAGGGCCTCAAGTCTGCTATTGAAATGACGGTACGTTTAGCGCAGATGGACTGCTGCGCTGTGTGTCGCGGGTTCGATCCCCGCACGGAACAGTAGTTGTTCGGGGTCTGGGTGTTTGTGTATGTGAGTTTCTATGTTTGTAAACGCACCCACGAAACAGGTGGTTCCTAGTGTGGGGCACGTTTAAAAAAAGATAGCGTCAGAATGGTGTATCATTGATTGATTGGTCGTTGATTATTTGGTATTCTACTAATATGATGGTGTCATTTGACGACTTTCCAATGGTCAACCACTGACACTCCATTGAAAGAAATTGCATGAAATGGTAATCTCGTGCGAATGTTGCTATTTACGAACTTCTTACTATTTCAGATTGCTTATATGACTAATCAATAATAATATGTATATTAAATGTAGCATGAATAATGAAAGCAGATTACGAACTGTTAACAAAATGACAACGAAATCGTGTTGGAATGCGGAATTTTAAATTTAGCAGAATAGCCCCAGTAGGAATATTAATGGTTGATCAGTGATCATGTGATGTCAATAAAATTGACGACACGGTTGACGGAGTAACTGAGCGATTGACAGTTGATCTGCGTGTCCCGGGTTTGATAACCACACAAAACAAATCGCATGGCCAACAGGTGTTTGTTTCGGGTCCAGCTGTTAAATGTTTATAAACGCACCCAACCCAACGTTGCAGACGAAATTTCTAGTCTATCCAAGATTTCCTACAATAAACGAAAAGAAATCAGTACCTAAGTTAATCGTTCATCAAATGAGTCCTCCCACCAGGGCGGGACTGGAGGGACTGTCAGACTCGTACTGACTAAAATACACGGTGTTACTTCAATAGTCCTTTTTGTTCCAGGGTCACTGATGAATCCCGCGACCAAGTGACTTATTGCTTTACAACAAAAAAGTAAGAAGAAAATCTCATTAAAAAACTGAAATATGAAAAACTTATCAAATATTTATTACTTACAGAAAAACTGTCTCTAGAGTTCTATTTTCAGTAGCTGATTCTATAAATAAAGACAGATTTTTTTATTAAAGCTATTTCTATTTTCGTAGAACTAGAAATTCCGAGACCAACAGGCAGGCATGTTGACGGCATCAATAAATTGAAAATCTAATTAGTCCTTCGTAAGGGTTATGAAAACTAATGCATACGTATATTATACATCATACATATATCGAATTAATGCATATTTACAAAGACGAATGACGTCAGAAGCAAGCGAGAACTGCAATTGGTTGTGACGTATTGGTAATTTTAAAGTGTCGTATCTTCGTAAATTTTGGTGTAAGTAACAAAAGAAAAAATACGTGTTTAAAGCCTTTGTCAAACAGACTGGCGTGGCGAATGCGAAGCGTGACGTTTTTATTTGTAATGTATGGAATTATTTGAATCCAGTCACATAGAAACGCGAAAGCGATCCGATAGCGTGACAGAATTATCGGACTGACGTCTCGCTGACGTCTTGCTTCGGTTCGGAAACGCTTCGCTTTCGCCGGTCTGTTTGACAAAGCCATAAATATTTATTGATAATCTAACTGACGCGACGGACTGATTAAATGTTTTCAGTCAAAAACCCTTTTTGATAATGAACATAAATAAGTAGAAAATGGCACATTTCGTTCTGTACAAGTATGTAGTTATCGAGGTATCTCGCTATCATCTCCAACGTTCGTCTCAGTTTAAGCTGTCTGAAACAAACGCCACTAAACAATTTAGTTGCAGAAGTACAGAAACGTAAGTACGGGAAATGCACACGTTTTTAGCGATTTAGAACTTTATTGTCATGAGCAGAACAATCATTTTTCGGTAAGGAGAAACAAAAGGTGATTCTGCAGGGTTATTCTTTTATATTGGGCATCAGGGGGAAATCCGAATTCATAAGAGACATCCCCCTGTTGGCCAATTTAAAAATAAATACCCTGTAACTTCCCTTTTTTATCGTGGTAAAATCATCAAATCAGTTCTCCCACCCAGCCCCATGGCGGGAAGGGAAGGACTGTCGGACATGTACTGAAAATCCACGGTGATCCTTCAATAGCCCTTTACGTTCCAGGGTCACGGTTACCTGATGAGACTGTCCCGCGATCCCAGCATTCCTAACGTCCCTGCCATTGATTATTGGCTTCGCACTGTTTTTCGATTTCGCAAAAGAACGACATCATAGTTTATGCAAGTTTAGCATTTATAGTTTTATGCAACTCAGCTCATCTTTCCGGAATAAACTCCCTAAAAGATGATTCAAACTAAATCAAAATGTGTTACGTAGTTCATTAGAACAAAGCAGTAATACAGACAGACAGAAAAGCTTATATTTATTATATGTTTTGAAAGTTTTAATTTAATGGGCATTCATGGCCATGATTATTTTTATTTTAACTGCATAGTAAAACAATAACAACAAAAGTGTCATATCATACAAGAACCCTTAATTAAATTGTTGTTAATTGAAGCACCGGACAGAAGCAATTTATTGGATATTTTGACCCGTATCCACTACACAATATACGGGCCACTCAACAAAATTAAGGGCTCATAGTACTGTAATTCAACGTTACCACTATTGTTTTTGTATAGTTCTGATGTTTGTTTCGTTATTCTATCACCAATTTATGGGCTATTTTTGTACGGAGTTTGATGATATTTAGCACAAAGATACACTGAAGATATTGTCCCTTGAGGTAGAACTCGATGTAGTATTTTTTTTGTCAAAAGTGTGGTTATGTCAGCTGTATATCACCTGCCTGAATTTGTTTGGATCTAATAAATGAGAATGTCCATAACTCCATACCGACGGCTTACGGCCAAAAGGGGATAAGCGATTTTTTTTGCGAAATCGACTCGTATATACTTACCTTTTTTCCGATTCTAACCATATTATTATATAAGTCGATTTCAAAAAAATTAAAAAAAATGTCGCCTAGGGGATAAGCCGGCCGGCCGCAGTTTGGCCGTAAGGCATCGATACGTATTCTATTGGTGTCTGGTTTGTGTCATGATTTTTCAAGTTTCGCAAAGGTGCAAAGGCTTTTTCCCATGATTTCCAGTTTTCTCGAACCCGTGAGTAGTCACTGGTCATTTGCTTTGTCTTTCTTACTTTCGAATTAGTGTAATTTTTTATTGGTTTGCGGGGAAAAACATTCAAAACGCTACCGGTCCTCAGAGAATAAATTCTTAAATGTCGTTTATTTCCTGCTAGATTTATGTGATCAGCTTACAGTAAAATGACTTGATAGAATTTGAGTAAAACTGCAAACAACAGCTAGTATTCACATGCAGTACACTGCTGTCCTGGGTCCGCATCCATCCGCTGCCAGCCACATTCATCAAATCATCAACCCAACTTGCCACTGAGCGTCGTACACTACGTTTGCCCTTCGCGGTCTCCACTCCAGCACATGTCTGCTCCATCGACCGTCTGTCCGTCTACAGACATGGCCAGACCACTTCCACTTCAGCATGCTGATTCTACGCGCAACGTCGGGTACTTTGGTTTTCTGGCGAATGACTTCGTTCCGAATTTTATCCACCGAGAGAGATAGCAGCACTTATCTCTCGCAACTATCTCCCCTCGCTTCTAACATTTGACAGATACTTGACTGATACGGTTAAATTATTCATACAAATATAATGAAGAGGCGAGTTGTGTTTGTTAAGGGTTCCCACACAAACGGATTATGAGATTGATATGGATACTCGTACCTCGATGATAGCTTACGTAGGTAAATTCGTATGTAATGTTATCTTTTACTGTTTAATGATTACAGAGGCGCCGCGGAATACTTTTCTCGAAGTTAGTTGCTCTTTGGCCAGAAGTGTGAAAAAAGGGGTTAAAATAAAAAAATGGCAGTTTTCAAGCTGATGGCTGAGATAAGGAACGATTATGATTGATAACCAATTTATGCAGAGTTTTCTAGTTAATTTTTAGATCTTGTTCTTCACGAATGAAGTAACCCGGAGAAAACCTAATAAGTTTTTGTACTGTTGCTAGATTAGCATGGACTTCGCGCCAAATAATTAAATGTCCGTATGTTTGTGTCACTTTCACACCTAAACGACTGAAATTATTTGGATGAAATTTGATGCACAGATCGTTCATAACCTGAATTAACACATAGTATAGTTTTTATCCCGATTTTATGTTCCCGTGGGGTAATTTTAGATTTGTAGGATTATTTCCTCTTTATCTACAGAAAGAACGATTGGCTTATTCAAGTTTTGACACAAACAAAATACACTGATACTTGGACAGAACCCCGCTAAAATAAAGGATGATGACCAAATTCTAAACAATCCGAATAATGAAATCGTGAAAACAAACTCCGGGGCAAAGTTACAACGTGGGTCAAGGTCACGGTCAATAGTCATGAATATCCTATCAGGCGCACGTACGTTAAGCAGAAAACTTTCTGTTCAAGTTTTTTACTTTGTACTTCTTTCACCTTAACCGTTTAATATATTGTACGGACTGGGTTAGGTTTGTAAACGAGTTTCTGCTCCACAGTGATCATGAATATAATCGCGTTTAGTAAAAGTGAAACTGGGAATGCTTTATTTGTTCATAGGCTGCACATTTGTGTTGGTAAACATTTAATCTTGTGGTGGAATATAAGATAACCAATGTGGAAGATGTTGTGCGGAGGTGATCGAGATAGGTGTAGCATTTTCTTTTTTTTATTTAACAGTTTCTTTTTTCACGTGGAGAGACTACTCAATATTTGACTGTTTATCTGACTTCTATAACACAGCATTTAAACAAAACAATGTCGCTTAGTGCGCTTTGACATTAGACGACAACAGTTATTTACCCCAGAAATGTATGAAACTCGATATCATTATCGTCTAATCTGAAAGCACCACTGCCGTACGTAGTTAAATATTCATTAATTCACTTAAAAAAAATCTAATACCCCTTGTCAAGAAGAACGGTCAGTACGTTTTTTTTTCTTTTGACAATACTTTATCCAGTATTAACCAATCTTGCACTACTGTATCTTCATTGTACAATGGACATCACCTACATAAGTTTATCGCGATCGATAACGTCAAAATAGTTGGGTACCGAAGAATTTTAATCTCCCAAGATCGCTTTACATCATATCGTTTGTAGTATGCTCTTAAGACTTTAAGTTTTTTATGAGCTCACTCGGTGACTTAGATACCTACATGTTACGTTATACCTTGATAAGTTTTGTGTATTCTGCAACGTCATTAGATATGGTGGTATTAGAAGCCTGGGAAGATTTTGATAAAGTTTATGGCTGTTCTGCTTTTCGTATTGGCATTTATCTCATAATTTAAACACCATTGGTTTATTATAAGTTATTGGTTGGTTTAGAGAAAAGATTTGTCAACAGCTAGTTACATTAAAGCGCAGATAGGTATATTATTTTGTTATACGTGTTTATTAGAGTCCACAAATATAGGTCTCTAGATGGCGCCATATGTTGTCTTATTAAAAAGTAAGGCATTGTTATAATGTCAGCAATTAATGGGAAGGTTTGGACGGTGAGTTGTAACTTTTGATTTTGAAGTAGAGCTTCAATGCTAATAATGCCTTTCTGTAAAATAAATACTAACTTTTTCGTACCGTCCTTGAACTCTACTATGAAATATAACTGTGACTTTACCTACGTATAGGGAAATAAAAATATGTTATGTAATGTACCCACGTCTAAGTCCTTACGTTCAGTCGCGAGATGAGCACAGATCAGTCAAGCATGAATCTGCGTATCTCCTATTAAATGCATCTTATATGCGCCATGAGTTCTCAGAATATGATTCATTTTTCCTTGAATTTATTGAAGTGGAAAGATGAGGATGCCTTTACGCAGCCCTTTAATATATCTATGCTTTAACTTTCATTGTTATTTTAGTACTGTACAGACGCCAGAACATCAACCTATCTCAATCTGTCAAATTTCTTTAAGAGTTTTTCAACCTTATTACAATAGTGGAGGGTTAGTATTCGATTGGTAAAATTTGACAGAAACGGGTAAGTTGACCTGCTGGCGTCTGTAAATCAACTGACTATTTTAAATCGTGGCGGCCAATTTCATGAGAAACCCCGGGGAACTGTACCACAAGCTACCTGTAACCTTCGGTGAGGTCTGAACGATCCTATTGGTGGTGGTAGGCATCACTACGGCCACCACTCTCGCGACCGGGTCACCACAGCTGTGAATTCAGAGAGAATTGCATTGTCAAATTCTGTTGACATTTGTTATTTTCCCGTTGGATTAGAGGGGAAGATCCCAGTGACGTTTAAGAACTTTTTTAAAAGATTAAATGACAGATATTGACATTGGGAGCAAAACACCTTTTTCTCTCCTGTTGGAGTAGGTACTGTATTCCGTTCGCGTCTGTGCGAAGGAGTTTCGTTTTCTTCTGGTTGACCTCCATCTTAAACCTCATCTTTTAGTTCTGTGCCAGGTTCAGGCCAAGAGCAAACCGATTTTAATAAAAAGAAGACTTGACATCTATGGACGCCAACGTGAATTATTCAACGCATGAAAGCACTACTATTATGAAAACATTTGTGTGATTACGCTGAAACAGGTTTGTTCTCTTTTCCCACACTATCAAACTAAATTGGTGTGTTGTAACTTGTAAGATCTTTTTAAATAGCCTGTTTTATTATGCAAAGATTATATCAATTACCAATCAACGATTTAAAAATATAACTGAAGTAATGTAGATACTAACACTTGCTCTAGTAGCAATTATTTATTAAGCACGTACTACATATTTCATTTACAACATATCGACGTCAATTCGATGCTTATATGCAATTATATCGATAAACGTTTTTTCCGATTTTCGATTTTTTGCGCTTATAAAAAAGGTATATCGATAACCTTGGCCTTAAAGTTTGCACCTCGAAGTCGTACCTTTAAATATCTGATCGAATATAATTTACAAGTACTTAATGCGATATTTAACAGGTTTTGTAATTATAAAAATAACTTTCAAATTTGTTTATTCAAAACTTTTTTGTTGTTGTATGGTTGTTTATTGAGAATTTAATGAAGTTCTCGGGATCGGAAATTACCATTGACGATGCATTATTATATTTATAACTTAGCTGTGATTCTGATTTTACGCAGATACTTAAAACAGCTTAAATAATAAGTTGTAAACCATTCAATAAACTCACACTCACGATACAGGTAATGTACTCAAACGACGATAAAACGTGGCAAGTTATAGGTAGTTTAGTAAAGTTGGAAAATCTATTACAAAACTTTTAACTACTTTCATCTAATCTTGGTTTCTTAGCGTTACACATTGGTCCCGTAGTGCGGCCAGTACTTAAATAATTACGATGCAAGTATGTACTTGTACATTCCGCGTTTTTAAAGGACTATAAGAGAAATACAGCGCGCCGCTTACTCATGTAGAAATGGGCAATATCCTTTATTCACAAAAGTAGTTTTGGCTTAAAAAAGGAGTAATTCCAAAAAAGGAGGACTTTTAGAAATGATGGATTCGGGGTGGTTTACTTGGCCATATTATTATACTCGTAGATGACAAATGACCCTACCCTGTATTTATAAATAGATAATGTGTATAATTAGTACCATAATAATATTAATGACTCAAACTACAAGCAAAATGCATTAACTTGAAACAATTACTGTGATATTATTATGTAGGCATAATAAACACGCAACGTGATATAAACACCTGAAAAGCAATTTTTCATAAAAAATACACGTATAAGCGCTGCCGTTGAAAATCTAATGTCGTTCTAAAAATTTGTGTACATTTTGTTGTAAAATAAATGTGCCTCCATTACCCTAAATCTTAACAAAAACATTACTTACTCTCGCGTATTTACTTGCCTTTAACAGATACGGAGTAATGTGCAGGTTTTTTTTTTACATTTTTTGGTACTTTTATTTCTGGTTTCACTTTTGGGGGGGAGAAACAACTAGGTTGTAATAACAGTCAAGGAGATATTTATTTGGACTTAGCTGGGTTCGGGTTTACATGTAAAATACTACTATTTTTAGATTAGATAGACTAGAGTCGACCCCAAGTTAGTTGGGAAAGGTTAGGTACATTAATTTTCCCTTTTGGTCCGCCAAAGGACGAACAAATAGTTATTTCAATGTAGTCTAGCAAGAGGAACACACGACAATCAGTACTTTTGTTACTGATGATTACACAGAATATGCGTTGAATAATACCAGCATATGATATTCTAAAGCCCATCCTGAAGTTTAATATCCTGTTCAGCACAACCTGTCAGCCTGCACTGCATAACGTCAGTCTACATTCAACGCACAAAGACTTTTATATCAGCTTCATCATTTCATAGTCTCCTGGTACATCGTACTGTTTGGCGCAACTTTGCGCTTCAAAAGGCATTTATGGAGGCAACATTATAAGCCCGCGTTTTCAACACAAGTAAACTATTACAATGTTTTATGTTCTCCTCATAAACAGAGATATTTAAACCGTTCGTGTATTAAAACTGAAACGTGTAACGTCTTTTTGTATTACTCTAATTTACATTTGAAATCGCGAATTACATATTCGTGAAGCTAAATGTTTCTGAGTTGTAAAATATTCTCTTTTGAAAAGTTTGTTTTTATATTTTTTCATTTTCCTGGGTAATATAAGTGGTACTTTCGTCCTATCAACACTAATTCTGGTTCAATCTATCAAAAGGACTGAAGTCGGGGCGAACATAAAACGTGTCACTCAAATGTATTACGTATCCAAGGTCTCATGGTTCTACGTATTTTTTTTTTCTTTAAACATTTTCGTGAGAGCAAGGTGTGGAGAGTTTATTTAGAGAGCATTTATTTAAATTAAGAGGTTCAACTTCCTACTATCCGATACATAAACGTTTATAAACTTGAATGAGCTGCTTAAAATCTTTATACATTTCCTTTTCTTGATTTTAAAAAGATGCGCGTGTCTTAAGTTCAAACATAGAGTATTTATACTTGAACAGAGCAAGGACTTTCCATAAAGAACTTTTATAAAATTTCATAATCACAACTTCTTAGTAGAGAAATATAAATCTAGTTTTTACTTTGAAGAAGTCGTGTACGAACAACTGCCATTAATTGCCATCCAAAGAAACCAAAGCCTCAATTGTTTGTTTTAACAATAAGGTTAGCTAACTAATAAAAGAAAATGGACAAACTGTAGTGATAAAACTACTCCAAGCAAATCTGTAGTCCTGATAGCGGAAATAGGAAGTAACTATGTCACAAAAGGGATATCAAGATATATTTGAGCGTAAAAAAACTTACTTTGAAGAGTAGCTTTTATCAAAATGAACCCTTTGCCCAATTCAAAAGTATTTACAAATCCATTTAATTCCCATGGGAATATCGAAAAATTACAAAGTAAATAATGTTTGATCAATAGTTGAATTAACTATTTATTGGAAGGTCCCCACTTCAGACTCTTCCTGACTAAAATCCACAGTAGTCCTACAAAAGCCCTTTTACGTTCCAGGGTCACGATTTCCCGTTTGGATAGTTTGGATGTGAGATTGCCGACAGCTCTTTGAACAGCGCTTGGTGCAAGACACGGTGTCATGTCATCCATTACTCGCCGTCCGATCCCTATCCTGATGCCCCTCGATCGTCATACCATCCAAACAATGTTGACAATTCCTACCCAAATCGCCATCCCAATAAATTCTGATGGTACCAATATTATATACACTTCGCGTGACCAGAAGGCTGGTTCTTTCTTTGGTCAAAGAATAAGCATTGCCATCTAACGTGGTAATGCTGCCAGTCTTCTGGGCACGCTACCGGATGACAGCAATTCTTTGACGTCTAAGTGTCTCTTCCTCCTTTTGTGTTTTTAAGTTTAATTAAAAATTTTAGCTTTAATTTTAATTTAGTATCTTATAAATATTTAGATTTAGTTAGGTATATATACGAGTGTGTAATTTAAAAATATTTAAATGTTTTGTTTAATTTTTATAATAAAAACTTTTAAGTATCAAAAAATGTAATAATAACCACTACATATATGTATATAGCCTAAAAAGGAAGACAGTTCTCGTTAAAAGTTATCCATCTCAAGCGGCCCACAGTCACATGATACCAACATTACCAGCTATCGAGTGTAACATGTCATTGCGATCCCAAATTGGCACTTTTGAACGCAATTTAAATGTCCCGGGATGTGTGAACTTTATTTATAAGTTAACGGAGCACTTGGAACTCTTAAAATAAAATAATTGTTATAATTGATTAATGATTTATCTACTTAAATCTTATCTTATCAATAAATGCGAAATTTTGTGAGGTTGCATGAATAGATATTTTTTTACTCTTTCACGCAAAAATGAATGAACGGATTTGGATGAAATTTGGTATACAGATAGTTTATAACTTGGATTAATATATTTTTTTTATCGTGGTAATATCATCAAATGGGTCCTCCCACCCAGGGCAGAGCGGGAGGGACTGTCAGACTCGTACTGACTAAAATCCACGGTGTCCTTCAATAGCCCTTTACGTTCCGGGGTCACGGTAATTCGTACAGTCCCGCGACCCCGGTGGATTAACATATAGGATATTTTCAACCCAATTTAATGTTCATCTGGGATAATTTTGAAACATCTCGCACTTGAGAGAGTTATGTCATCCTAACGTGCCTGTTTATAAACAAAAATACGCTTCCCACGAACATAAATTATTCAAAACTGTGACACCAATAACATTCAATTATATTGTAGAGTCAACAATATTAATATCAGTTCACCGCTCCCCATAACTTCGCTCACGAAGCCATAACTTTATGTGTGTGCGAGCCTTCACTTCAAACTCTTGAACAATCTTGAGAACGCACGAGTGTTAGAACCTATAAATTATTTAGGTAAGGTAGTTTAAGTTTTAGCGGGTTTACACATCAATAAATAATCCCCGCGTAGGTGCTTACGTACCGGGGAAACTTAATTTATATCCCTCCCTCAGACATGACATCCGTAAGTCAGCACAATACCAGAATTACGACCTCCCGAGTTCTCGAGATCAAATTCATCACCTGCGAAATTGTTTTCGCTTTAAAACAATGCGATATCCCATCAAACAGTTTACGCGCTGACATTTGTGAATGTATTCTATCTACGGATGACGTTATTGCCTAAATTAACGTGGCGATGCACCCGAACGCAACTGTATCAGCGTGTATTGAAATCGGAGCGGGGTATTCATTACGCAATATTTTCCCTCGCCCTAGAGAATCGCGATGAAGCGTATATAGGGGAAAAACGGCGAACTTCGTTTCACAAACAAAGCGCGCGCCTGAAAGGGGCCTGTGAAAAAACATTTTCATTGTGTCTGGGAGTCGCTCGATTTTTAATCTTCCCAGCGTCCCTCTGTAAGTTTATTGTGAGCTTTGCGAATCAGGTGGCGACCGTCCCTGAAACCTGCGCTTAACATCAACTATTGGACCGCCCACATAAATCCTAACTTCATATGGAGCAACTCACTTGAAAACTTATCAGGGTCCCCTGAAAAGTTTATGAACTAGTTTCATAAGCATACCCACCTACCTATTGAATATAAATAAGCCAGAGATGATATAATTTCGTAACTCAACCAAACTTTTAAAAGTTTAATTTATTTATTACCCAGTCAAATTTTATAGTTATATGAATTGCGACGGTAAAAACTTACCAGTGGTTTACCGACTGACACTGACTGGCCGTTTTTTTTTGACCGCGGATTTTAATTACAGTGCTAAAAAACGTAAATGCGTGTTATTTACATTGCCGAGGTGCGATTTTGAAGATGACATTAAAAAACTCGCCAAGTACGAGTCGGACTCGCGCACAAAGGATTTCGTACCAT
This sequence comes from Agrotis puta, assembly GCA_943136025.2. Lineage (NCBI taxonomy): Eukaryota > Metazoa > Arthropoda > Insecta > Lepidoptera > Noctuidae > Agrotis > Agrotis puta. The sequence continues at coordinate 8,526,774 of OW964168.2, forward strand.
TACCGTCTATGAAAACGGGGAAAAAACACGTTAGTTGTACGGGCGCCCCCTTAAATATTTGTTATTACAGCGGCAACAGAAATACGTCATCTGTGAAATTTTCAACAGTCTAACTGTCACGATTTTTGAGATGACCTGGTGACAGATAGATGGACAGCGGAGTCTTAGTACTAAGCTCCCGTTTTATATTAAGGAGGTTACGGAACCCAAAAAATGCGGATCTTCGAAATCCTACCTATATTTACCTTCTTAAGTCACCATCGGATTTAGGACAGACAAAATGTGCCACACTAATAAATTTCAGCCTAACTATTCAACTATCAATTCGTACTACCTAAGGACAACTCTTGTTGTGTCCAGCTTACGTCGACCTTCATCAACACTTAAAAGTTTCCTTCTTCTCTCATTACATGTGGTCAATGCAGGGGGAGGGATGTTCCTTCTTATCTGGTCGTTACATGTGTGAAAGGCAGGGATCCACATGATGTTCGCTCATGTTTCATTCATGCCGTTGAAGACGATGTTGTGACGTGTTCACGGCTCCGAGATACAGTCATGCATTGATCAGTATTGTTGAGAATTGTTTTGATACACAATACATATTGTGGCTTTTGAACCGGTAAGATATTAAACAGTTACCATTTAGCATTGTTTGGTTTGCCATCATGAGTTGGAATGAAGAAATTCTTTGTTGATTAGTGCTTTAGTGGATAAAACAATAGACGTTTTTTCTTATAATTAGTCCGTAATGTTCCCATTGCTGCAAGAAATAATATGCGGAAATTGCACTTGAACCGAATGAAGGTTCATGGACACTTTCTAGGTTCTCTTTTCTCAACAATTTCTAGATTACTTGGCTCGTTCTTCAAAAAAACTTATTACTATGAAGTCCGATCGCCAAGTAAAATGGTAATTCGAAAAAAAACTGTTTAACTTAACACTCGCTTTGCAATTAATAACCAGATTGCGTGTTCTGCACTTTTTGTTTAAAACGGGTCAAGAAAAGTGACATTAGTGGCGTAATTTGTTACCCCTGCAACTATAAACATGCAGTGTTTATTCCTCTATGCATTCAAATCAAATCGTGTACTGCTACCCAGACCCGCTACTTGGGACTGCAGCATTTTATGACTACTTTTGTCAGCTTGAGTATTACCTGTTAAAACAAATAGGTATATGACATACTATTACTGTAAGACTGTATCATCCCACTTAATGTTAACTGTTAATAAATAAATATTGTTCTTTCAAATAGGCCCATGAGGGCACTTATAAAACGTTGAACAGGTGCTCCGTTCGGATTTAACGTTTCCATGGAGAAGAACTGGCAAAAAATTCCATGGTTACTCTTTTATAATATTGTTGTTGTTACCAGTAAATGTAAGGTATGAGAGAAAAGCGTGGGCCTGGTAACAAGTGGAAAGTTTTTAATAAAATCGATACAAAATAAATATGTATAATATCTACACGATCTAAAATGTTTTCACATTCACAAACAAATAAAAGAAAAATCTATATTGAAAAACTAAATTAGCCAGTTACTACTTCTGTAATAAATTAATGTCTTTTGAACTGTAACAAATCTATGTAAAGTGTCAAAGCTAAGGCAATAGGCAGTTTGACAGCATCAATCAGCAAATTTAATTAGTCCGTTTTTTCTTTCTTTAAATTAATGCTTATTCACAAAGATTTAGCGCATAAAAGTTCGATAGTCGCAAGTGACGTCAGAAGCAAGTAAAAACCGGCCAAGTGCGAGCTCGAACTCGCCCATAAAGGATTCCGTAGCAGCATGTAACATAATAATTATAAAAGTTATTTTAGTTGGTTGTAACTTTGAAGGGTAAATGGCGGTTTACGATTTATGACGTACTAGCACTTTGCCCGCGACTTCATCCGCGTGGGTTACGTACTTTCCTAATTCCCCCTTTTCACCCCCTTAAAGGTTAAATTTCCAAAAACCCTTTCTTAGTGCTCCCCTACATTATAATAGGAAGCCGTGTGCAAAATTTCACATTCCTAGCCCCAGTAGTTTCGGCTGTACGTTGATATGTCAGTCAGTCAGTTCTCCTTTTATATATATAGATTAAAAAAAACGAATTACTTGATCAAAGCCTGACGGGGTCGCGGGACCTTCTCATCAGGTAACCGTAACCCTGGAACGATATAAGGCTATTGCAGGATAACGGTGGATTTTTGGAGAAATTAGTCCTACGGTCCTGGAACTGTCAGACTCTTACTGAATAAACATCCTTAAAATAATCCATACGAAATCCTTCACTGATTTTACTATTAAATATTATTAATAAAAATTTATTAAATTTTTATTTTATTTTATAAGTTACACAAACAAATAGTATAAAGGCTACGTAGTTAATATTAACTCCTCTCGTTAAAATAATTATGGTAGACCATACAGCTTATGAATATTTAGTAGCTCTGCCCACTCAAACCGAGCGTAGTTTGTTCACAGGATGAAAAGCCAGTGGCTTAAAGCTCTCAGGTAAGCTAATTAACTCTTGGTTTTAAGTCCTAATCAAGTTTTTAATGAGTAAAAAAAGACTAGAGGGAAAATAGGCTTCAAATCTATTGTGATGAAACAATTACCTGCGAAATGCGGGTGTATTAGATAAATTAAGTAGTTAAAAAAATTAAAATTAATTTTTAAAACTTGTATTTAATTACCAGCCAGTAAAGGTTTATCCAATACGTATTTATAGCTTTTTATATCTAAGCAATTTATTTTAATAATATTGATAATTATTCAAGAAACTTGAATAATAACTTAGTCGTTTTCATCGCCATTTTGTAATCATGTTTTACGATATTTTTATAACTGATCATAAATTTCATTAGTAGTATTTTATAAATAGTAACATTTGCAAATGCGCTAGTGACCTATTAGAAGCGCACTACTTAATTAATGATGAAAGGTCAGAATGAACTTATTTCAATTTAATTTAAACTACGCCAAGGTAACAATTTGCTTGCGGTCAAGATTTAGAATAAATAAAGATTAATGTTTTCTCATTAAAAGAGCATCTGAAGACCCAAGAGTAATCAAACTATCTCCTAGGTCAGAACAGTTTGCTAATGCACGATGTGGTCTCAGTACATAAATTACTAATGATCTCATTCGCCACCTTGGATAGTTATCCGAGGAGTGATAGTTAGTTATACAGTGAGATTGACCCCCGTGGCCAAACTGTATCAGGAGCACTATTTATTACTTACTTTAAGGAGTAGTAGATTATTGTATAATTATTCTACCAGATAGGTTTATTGGGCATCGACGGCGCGTTGGGGTCGACGGTGCCTTGTGACGGGCGCCTCAAGGAGTGTCAGCATAGTGACGGGGCCCCCTGTAGAGAGCCAAAGCCTGCCGGGGTCGCGGGACTCAAGAATAACCGTGACCCCGGTACGTAGAGGGCTATTGAAGGACACCGTGGATTTTAGTCAGTCAAGTCTGACAGTCCCTCCCGCCCTGCCCTGGGTGGGAGGACTCATTTGATGATTTAACCACGATAAAAAAAAAATAGGTTTATCAGGTAGTTGATGACATGAGTAGACATTCAGTGGTCAGCGTCAGTCATTGTTAGTGGAGATTTTATACTGCATAATGTGTATGCACGCACAGATATACGTGCCATGTCATTTCCTACACTCCCAATTAGAATTTTTGGTTCTACACCAGTTGACACATAAGACCAGTAGGGCGATAATTCGATCGATCTGATTCGGGAAATCAAGCACAGGACCAATAGCTGAACATTGTTTCTGAAATAGAATAGTAGCAATAAGTAGTGCCTTTTATTTTTTATTTGAGATGAGTGTATTCTGGACTCAAGCTCAGAGACAAAGTAAACGATGATACACATTAAATGAAAAATACAATAAAACAAAGTTCAGTAGATACAGCAGAGAGACTAGCTCAAAATCTCATCAATCTAACAACTACTCCATCAAAACCTATTACTAAAATTAAATCGCATAACAAAAGCGTTTTAAGAAATACATAAATTTCGCCCAGTGCTACTTACGCCGGTCGAGTTCAAGAATTATGAATAAAACATGCCACACTTCTTGCTACGGTCGAGCTATCTGTCTTGCGTTGTGAGGTAGCTATCCATCTATTATACAAGGTGTTATTGTACTTCCTGCCTTATGGCACATCATTTTGAGGGCTCCGGAGGCCCATTGAAGTAGGATCGAGCGTATTGTTATTTATTGTTTCCTTACACTCTGTATAACAAAGCGAGAGGTGGATAAGGTGACACTCTTCTCTTCTTATATTTTCGTCTGAACCTTAGGCCCGTTTTTATTCGCATGCCTTCACGTCGTTGATAATTCATCCTATATACTTAATATAGAATGTGGTTTGGAGAATCTACCGAGTAACACGTCTTTTGATGGGACCTGCATACAGATCTGTAATTGTTATATTTAATAAGTTGGGTTTTATTCTGTCTGTATGTTGTGGTAAATTATTCATTAGTGATTAAAAATAGCATTATCTTTGGAATGACTGGCTTTGAACAGTCTTGAACGGTGAAGCGTGTTATACTGTCAAGCCAAGAAACAGACAGGCGTGACGAATGCGAAGCGTGACGTTTTAATTTGTAATGTATGGAATTGTTTGAATCCAGTCACATAGAAAAGCGAAAGCGATCCGATAGCGTGACAGAAGTATCGGACTGACGTCTCGCTTCGGTTCGGTATCGCTTCGGAAACGCTTCGCTTTCGCCTGTCTGTTTGACAAAGGCATCACCGTTTGATAATTTCTTGTAGGGCCTTTTTGTGGAAAGGAAAATTTGATTGCGAGCAGAACTTGAACCTGTGTCTATATGATTTGGTTTACAGTACGTCTAACTAACTAGGCCATCGCAGTCATGCTCGACAAGATCGGATTTTTCATTCATGCAAGTTATTTGGCTTTGAAGTGATGTTGAGAGATGGTTTTCACATAACTTAATGAAGTGTTACATATGCAAAAAGTAACATGGATTAAAAGGGGTCAACCACAGACAGTAATTGATAATACGTGTATTAATAAGGTAAATAAAATAAATAAATAAATATTCCACAACTATCACACAACGCCATCTAGTCCCAAGCTAAGCAGAGCTTGTGTTATGGGTACTAGACAACTGGTAAACATACTTATATATTTCTAAATACATACATATTATAGATAAATTACACCCAGACACAGAACAAATGATCGTGCTCATCACACAAACATTTGTCCTGGGTGGGAATCGAACCCACGACCTCCGGCATAGCAGTCAGTGTCACTGACCACTAGACCATCAGGCCTGTCAGGTAAACAAGGGACATGTTTAGTGCTTCCTGGGAGCTTTTCTTTTACAAGCTCGCCTCATAATTGATGAAGAAACATCAATGAGCTTACTAATGAGGCTTTTTTTTTATCGTGGTAAAATCATCAAATGAGTCCTCCCACCCAGGGCAGGGCGGGAGGGACTGTCAGACTTGTACTGACTAAAATCCACGGTGTCCTTCAATAGCCCTTTACGTACCGGGGTCACGGTAATCCCTTGGTCCCGCGATCCCGGCAGGCTTTGGCCCTCTACAGGCCCCGTCACAATGCTGACACTCTTTGAGGCGCGCGTGGAACACAACGCGCCGGGCATGGTCCATGGTCGGACAGCGAGTCGCCCATTACTCGCTGCCCGCATGCCCGCGCCTACGGTGGCCGGAGATCGTCTTGCGACGTCCGACGCCGTGGGCGTCTACCACTGCGGCTGGTACTAATGAGGCTACCAGCAGTTGCTGTAAACAATGCACAACTTGGCAATTAGCCGGGAAACACTAGAATTAAGAAAAGGGGAAACTATACATTCCTTAAACCGGTATGTATATACGTACTTGTAAGTATCGGAGCTGACATAGCAAGCACACAGCAGTAATAGTAGTTAAAAAATATTTTTGGAAATTTTCCAGTAATGTAGCGTTTTCAAAATCATCAAATCCCTAATCTCATCGTCAATCTCTTACGTTTAACCGACTTAAAAAAAAGTAGATTCTCAGTTCGTCCTGTTTGTTTGTATGTATGTATTTATGTTTATCCGCGAATATCTCGCGTTTCGCTGAACCGATTTTGATGCGGTTTTAAGAAAAGTGTTCGTTTCATTTTGAAGAAGGTTTTAGTATATAACACTAATGGGTATCCCCCTGACGTTCCCGCATGGATCCGTTTTAGCTTACCTGGTAGATTTTCAAAGTTGGTTGTATTTTTGTCCGCGATTATCTAGCCTTTGGTTGACCCGATTTTAATGCGGTTTTCAGAATAAAGTACTTTAAAAGGTAAGGTGTGTTTAAGAACATTTCTGTTTTGCAGAGGCGATAACACGCTGGCGATGTCTCTGTGATACAAGCGCCCATTGGCTATGGTGACTGCTTTCTAACAGGCGAGCCGTATTCTTGTTTGACACGTATAAAGTAAAAAAAATACGTTTCTCTCCAAAAGCATTCAATATTTTAATCACGACAATAAGACAATCTAAAAATACCTCCCCTGGAAGTTTACTTTTATATGATTGAAATACTTTCAAAAGTGATAAAAATAACTTGCTGAACTAATAACTTGCTCCAAAAGTTTCAGAACTATGAAAATAAAACGTTATTCCATAGAAAGTTTACGTGAACTTGTCAAGTAAGTACGTGTTCTTTCCTCATATGAAGCCGTGAAACAAAACTCGTATAAAGAAAAGACTCTATTGACTTTTATAGAAATTTTCTTACTCCAAAAATTGCACGACGAACTGGATTTTAATTTTGTAAGAAACTGGTCTGTAAGGGCCATTCATAAAAAAAAATGGGGGCCTTTACCAGCAATGTGACAAAGCAGACAGATGATAAAAAAATCATAATCATTTCACCAATATTTTCACCTAATGTTCTATTAGGGAATGATATCGATATTATACGACCAATAAACGTTCGAACAAGGGAATCAAAGATTTGGTCTCGAAGACTGGAGTTGCGATAGACTAATTGGTAAGGTGTCTGGAGTATAGGGGGTACTACTATCTTAGCATGGAACCCGTAGCTTCGGTCGAAGCTTCAGGTGTTTCTCACTGTTGATCATAACCTTAGTTAGTGGTATGAAGTAATAATTGGTGAAAAAAAGGTTAAATAGCTGTCCCGACTCCCGATGTATTGTGAGAATTTATGAATTCATAACTAATAGGGAATTTCGGGTACAGGGCCCGTTTATTCGTTGAAGGACTGAGAAAGTAGAATCCCTGGTCCAGAAGACGCGGGTTCGAGTCCCACTCACAGCTCACAGCTGATTATTTCTTTCCCCAAAAAAGCTTCATCATGTAATGGTTTTGGTTTCCCATTGCATCTATCAACTCCCTCCGTTATTTCCACTTCTGGTGTTTGTTGTTTTGGTCTAGTCATCCAGTGTTTCACGACATAAATTATCGTGCAATAGGGTATTTTACAGCATAAAGAAATTGAAAATCTACTTAGTCCGTCAGATTGAAAAATAATGGACACGTTTTTTTTTTAAATTCAATGTGCGTTGACAAAGTTAAAATGCGTTAAAATTAGGGAGTGGGGGCTTGTGACGTCATGACGCCTGTAAAATTATACCAATTGCGATTTTTAGAAGCGTTGTATCTCCGTCAATTTTGATTTTTGTACAATTATTTTCCTTTCGGGCTACATTTATTTTTTCAATTAAATAGCCTATTCTATATAGATAAAAACACTTCATGATCTGCACGAATAGGAACGAAGCCCAAAGTACGTTTTTGTTAATGCCACTTACTGGGCAAAGGCCTCCCCCAAATCTTACGAAGTGCTCCTCTCGTGCGCCATTTCGGCCCAGCCATCGCACTTCGCGATATGCAACGCAAATTTTATTTGTTTGTATCTTAAGCCACCCGAGTTGAGCAGCTTTGGCTTGCGCACTATCGTGAAAGTATCCAAGAAAGCATGAAAAATTCAGAGCGAACATCTACCTGACTCCATCTAGGTGGCAAAGTGTGCACATAGGGGATTGAAAACCCAGTTTCCCTGTATCTATTTACGGTAAATACATCAGCATAGGTTGCAAGCCAACCGAAACCACACGGCTATTACCATAGAATAATAAATCTTACAGACATGCTAATAATTCAACAGCAGAAAAATATTACTCAGCGTGTTGACTACCAATTACAATGATTTAGTGTTTATTTTTCTGATACCTTGTCCTTCATATAAAGCCTTATAGGATAACTGTAGCACGACACACGTGTCAATTTGGTGAACAAGTTAGTGATTGCCAAGTTCGTAGATTTAATCACCTATTTATTGCTCCTTTTCAGCCTGTGAGGATTGGGGTTTCCCAAACCGAAATAATTGTGAATGGACAGGGTGTTCAAGTCCATTCAGGACTATCCACAAGTCTCGTAATATCGGCTTCATTGGCCTTTTGAACGTCACGAGCCCTCTTTCAATGTTCAGTTTTGCCCGATTTGACGCATTTTGAATTTTTTTTTTAAAAAAAACGTTGCTTTTGTAGTTATTAAACATGCTTGTTTAGCACTGTGCGCATGTTTCGCGTCTGTAAAATTCACGCTCTATGCCATTACAAATAAAATTACTACGAAACAACGGTCTCGACCGCTTCGGTTCAAACGCATTGGAATGGATTCACTCAATTTTGTGATATAAAATATTTTCTTTTTCGGAATTTCAATTGAATTACCTTTAATTGGAATTCGATAGTGCATGTGCCTTTTGGGTAATCGAATGGTTTATGAAAGCTTTGTAGGATAATTTTGTAGATAATGGAATTATTAAGTGTGGTAATGCTTTGTGTCTGTATTTCCTTTTACACATGTGATCATTATCTTCCGGCCCTTATCCCTTTTACTAGGTCGGGGCAACACTTCTTCCATTCTCTCCTGTCAGACGTTTAAGCATAATTAACTTTTTTTTACATTCATGTAATTCCTCATACAATCTACCCATTTTTTCTTTGGCCTTCTTATTTCTCTCCATCCATCCCATCACTCTCTTAGTCAAATGATTGTAATCCCTCCTCATCACATGTCTCGATCAAGACAGACAATGTGGTATGTTTCAGGTGCACATGTAATGCATGTTAAAACTGTTTTCAAAACAGCCATTTTGTTTTTATTTTGCAAAAAATCTCTACTCATGTTCTTGGGCTATCCAATCGTGCAAAATCATCCCCATCATCGCTGGCGTCCCACACTGCTAAGTTCTCCTCTCTTCGGTGCCATGGTTCCCAGATCTTCACGGCGATTTTAATCATGCATTTCAAATGCTATTTACACAGTTATGATTGTTAGTTTTTTTTTTGTTATTATTATACATAGGTCGGGCAGCGAGTAATGGGCAACTCGCTGTCCGACCATGGACCATGCCCGGGTCGACGGCGCGTTGTGTTCCACGCGCGCCTCAAAGAGTGTCAGCAAAATGACGGGGCCCCCCTCTAGAGGGCCAATGCCTGCCGGGGTCGCGGGACTTGCGAATTACCTTGACCGCGGAACGTAAAGGGAAAGGACACCGTGGATTTTAGTCAGTACGAGTCTGACAGTCCCTCCCGCTCTGCCCTGGGTGAGAGGACTCATTTGATGATATTAGCACGTAAAAAAAAATATTATACATATGTCGCGGATTGATGTCGCTACCGTACAACGTACAGCGCCATCTATTAATTCGAAGCACAACTAAACGTCATGTGATCAGAAACGCAAGCGCGCCCCACCGCTTGGATACGATCGTCGGTAGAGGGGATGCAGCAAAGACCGACAGAGACCGAGCGTTAACTCAGGCTAGTTCGGACAGTCTTGGCAGACGCTCAGTACCAACGCACGTGTCTGTTTCTGTTTTAATATTAAATCATTACTTTAAATAAAGTCAGTAAAAGTTATAACCGTATTTCGTTCGAGTACCCACACAGTGCCCACGTTTATCAAAAATTATGTCGGATCGTGAGGAAGACCCAATGCTTCGCACCTCGGCCACCCTCGATGCGACATCAGCAGTGGGATACACTCGAGCTGAAGAAATTATGGAGAATGGAGCGATGACGTCACGCTGTGACGAGAATTTGCTTCGTACGCTGTTGGCGGCCCAAAACCAGAACATGATGTCCCTCATAGAAGCTGTCAGGGGTCCAGCAGGTACCAAGCATATTTCTCTGCCTGAATTTGACCCAGATAAGCCGGATGTAGACGCACGTGCTTGGTGCACTACAGCGGATCTGTGCTTATCGGAAGTTCCGCTTCAGGGAAGTGCACTCATCATCACCTTAAGCAAGGCCCTGAAAGGAAGTGCTTCACGTTGGCTGGCGCAAGTGTCGTTTGCGGGGATGACATGGTGTGACTTTAAAAGCCTGTTTCTATCCCGTTACGACTGCGTGGACACACCAGCCGCTACGCTTGTCAAACTGACGAGTAGCAAGCCTAAGGAAGGTGAATGCTATGCTGCTTACGCTGCCCGGTTGCTTTCTACACTCACATCACGCTGGCAAAATATGAGCGCCGAGCAGATAGCCATATCCACAGTGCTGGCTCACATGGCACAATTTGACGGGCGTATTCAAAGATTGGCTTTTACTACCGATGTCAGCAACAGGAGCAAGCTTCAGTGTGAACTTCAAGCGTTCTCATTTTTGAAAAGGAAAGCTTCGAATAGTAACACAACCGAGTCTGCACCAGATGTCAAGCGATCGAAGTTTCAGCCGTCAACTTTGAAGTGTCACAACTGCGGTAAGCCAGGTCACAGAGCGGCTGATTGTAGATTGAGGGGTGAAGTGAAGGGTAAGGCAGCTAATTCTGCGACCTCTGCATCAACTTCTACTGGATCGAAGCAGCGTCCAGATGTCATCTGTTTTCGATGCGGTAACGCCGGACATTTTGCTTCTAAATGTCCACGAAGCAATGGCGGAGGCAGCAGCACACGTGGTTCGAGCAGTTCAGTGGCAACGTCTGCACCAGCAGCGAGCAGCGAACGACGCGTTGAAGTTTGTTACGTCAGCAATCCTAGTGGTGTGTTGATGAACTCTGGTGAGTCATTTCCATTTTATTATGATTCTGGTGCCGAATGCTCTCTAGCGAAAGATAAAGTCGCGTCAAAGTTTAGTGGCAAACGTGTAAACAACACAGTAAATTTAACGGGAATCGGTCACAGTAGTGTGGAAAGTACCCTACAAATTTTATCTGAGGTTATGATAAACAATCTACGATTAGAAATTTTATTTCATGTTGTCCCGGATAGTTGTCTTAAAAATGATATTTTAATCGGTCGCGAGATTTTGGATCAGGGTTTTAACGTTAGTATGACGTCTAATAGTGTTGTTTTGAGTCATGAAAAAATTGTTAAATTATGTGACGTTTCAAATGAGCTCGAAAATGGTTCTTCTTTTCGAATTGATTTCGATAATGTTAATACCGACGTTCCGACGGAGTTTCGTTCCCAATTGAGTGCTCTTCTGTCAGAATATTCATCTTCATTTTCTAGTGGTGTTTCTAGATCCCGTGTTAAAACAGGACAGTTGCAAATTCGACTAGTAGACCCTAATCGTACAGTCAATCGTCGCCCTTATAGGCTAAGCGCTAGTGAACGCGAAGTTGTTAATGTTAAAGTGCGGGAATTAGAGGAAGCCGGTATAATTAGGCCAAGTTGTTCGCCTTTTTCCAGTCCAGTGTTGCTCGTTAAGAAGAAAGATGGTTCGGATCGCATGTGTGTCGACTATAGGGAACTGAATGACAACACTGTATCGGATAGGTTTCCACTACCATTGATAGAGGATCTTGTCTCTAGGCTAGGCGGTGCTACATGGTTCACGTCTCTTGACATGTTATCAGGCTATCATCAGATTCCAGTCCATCCTGAATCAATAGAGCGAACTGCATTCGTCACACCTGACGGTCAGTGGGAATATTTGACCATGCCGTTCGGTTTGAAGAATGCAAGCTAAGTATATCAGCGGGCTGTTATGAAAGCATTAGGTAACCTTGCATATGCTGTGACGTATGTTGATGATATTTTGGTGATAGGGTCATCCGTAGAGGAGAGTTTAGTGCGTCTTCGTACTGTACTCGAAAAATTGACAAAGGCTGGTTTCTCCTTGAATTTCACCAAGTGCTCATTCCTTAAACGCCGCGTTGAATATTTAGGGTTTGTGGTAGAAAATGGCCAAATTAGACCCAACCCAAGTAAAATTGTAGCTTTGTCCAAACTTCCACCACCCAAAACAATCACTCAGCTGAGACAGTTCATAGGTCTGGCCACTTATTTCAGACAATTTGTGCCACAATTTTCAAAAATAATGGCTCCTCTGTTTCGTTTAACGAGTGGTAAGAATAGGTCCATTAGCTGGGAACCTAGCCATGAGGCCATTCGTCAAAAAATAATTTCCCATTTAACCAGTGAGCCAGTTCTAACAATTTTTGACCCTGCTCATGCTATCGAGTTACATACCGATGCTAGTGCTGAAGGATATGGTGCAATTTTTATTCAAAAGATTAATGGGAAACAGCACGTGGTTGCTTATTATAGTCGTCGTACGTCCCCAGCCGAATCGAAGTATCATTCGTTCGAGTTGGAGACTTTAGCTGTCTTTAACGCGATAAAGCATTTTAGGCATTATTTGCTAGGTCGTAAGTTTACGGTGGTTACAGACTGCAGTGCTGTCAAAGCTTCCAAAAATAAAACTGACTTGTCTCCAAGAGTTCATCGTTGGTGGGCTTACATGCAGTCATTCGAGTTTGACATTGTTTATCGCGAAGGCAGTAGGATGAGTCACGTAGATTTCCTTTCTAGAAATCCTCTTCCTACTTCTAATGTAGCTATCTCTCGTGTGGAACAGAAGCGTGTCGATTTAGCTGAGCTTTCTAGCAACTGGTTGCAAGCTGAACAGGAAAAAGACGAAGAGATCAGCAAGATTGTGTCTGATCTTCGTAACGAAGTTTTTCCTGAGGAAACTCGCAAAACCTACGAAATACGCAAAAATATTCTGTTTCGTAAGATTCAACGTAACGGTCGTACCAGATGCCTGCCTATTGTACCAAGAGCGCTCAGGTGGTCAGTGATCAATAACGTTCATGAGTCAGTTATGCATTTGGGATGGGAGAAAACTCTGGAAAAGATCTATGAGCACTATTGGTTTGAAGGCATGTCCAAATACGTGAGGAAATTTGTGGATAATTGTGTCACTTGTAAGGTAGCTAAGCCTCACTCGGGCAAAGTTCAGGCTGAACTTCACCCAATTCCTAAATTTAATATCCCATGGCATACCATCCATGTGGATGCTTCGGGTAAACTGTCGGGCAAGAACGACATCAAAGAATACGTGTTCGTCATCATAGATGCATTCACCAAATTGGTTTTACTTCGTCACTCACTCAATATTGACACGAACAGTAGTATCCGTGCTATTAAGTTTTGTGTAGCTTTGTTTGGGGCTCCGAAACGCATAATAGCAGACCAGGGTCGTTGTTTCGCGAGCAAAGACTTCTCGAGTTTCTGCGCTACTAACAACATCGAGCTGCACTTAATAGCTACTGGAGGCAGTCGTGCAAACGGTCAAGTCGAGAGAGTCATGAGTACCCTCAAGAGCATGTTGACAGCTGTAGAGACTAGTCGTGATCACTCTTGGCAGGATGCATTAGGAGAAGTTCAGCTGGCCATGAACTCCACCATTAATAGGGTGACTAAAGCTAGCCCTCTCGAGTTGATGATAGGAAGGGTAGCACGTCCGCTTAGTTTAGTGACCGCTGATGATGATGAGGTTCAGATTGATTTAGACGAGACTAGAGAGCACGCGACACAGAACATTGAGAAGATATCAAAGTATGATAAGAATCGTTTTGACCAAAATAAGGCCAGAGTGTCTAAGTTAGCCATTAATGATTATGTTTTGATTGAAAATGAGGAAAGGAATCAAACTAAATTAGATCCCAAATTCAAAGGCCCATTTAAGATTATTGAGGTATTAGACGGAGATAGATACCTACTCAAGGCGCTTGACTCTAAGCGAACGTACAAGTACCCCCATGACCGTGTGAGAAAGATCCCCGATCACCAAGTGCCGCGAGAGTTAGATGTCATAGTTGATGACAGTGGTAGTGAAACCACATCCGATTAAGAATGCCGTGTGTACTCATACTCGAAACTCTTGACCGCACCTCATGAGTAACATGTGGCGATGGGTCTATGAGAAGTCGTTGGTGCGATTTCTGTCTGTGTTGGTGCACAGAGCGCTTTATGTGTTGTAGCACATTTTGCGCAAGATGTTTTGAGAATCGTTGGTGCGATTCTGGTCTGTGTTGGTGCACAGAGTGTCTCATGTGTTGTAGCACATGTGGCAGTGAGTATGCAAAGAATCGTTGGTGCGATTCTGATCTGTGTTGGTGCACAGATTGTGATGAACGTTTGATGAGTTGAGTACGCATTGCCTATGAAATTAGTTTCAGATTTGTGGAAATAGTTTTCCGTTGATTACCTTGTTGATCGGATCTCTTCCAATTACTTGTTGTGCAGAAAGCACTGTGTAAAAACCCTAATGTTAGGGCATTATAAATCATGACAGGTGGTTATTGTGTGTACGTAGATTTAGTGGAAATAAACTGCAGTGAAAATGAGTCTCTTAGTTTCTATTGGCAGGATAGCCGAGCTATTTTACTCTCCAAGTGTATTTTGTCCACAGGTACTACACCCGAGGACGGGTGCTAGTCAGGGATGGCCGTGTCGCGGATTGATGTCGCTACCGTACAACGTACAGCGCCATCTATTAATTCGAAGCACAACTAAACGTCATGTGATCAGAAACGCAAGCGCGCCCCACCGCTTGGATACGATCGTCGGTAGAGGGGATGCAGCAAAGACCGACAGAGACCGAGCGTTAACTCAGGCTAGTTCGGACAGTCTTGGCAGACGCTCAGTACCAACGCACGTGTCTGTTTCTGTTTTAATATTAAATCATTACTTTAAATAAAGTCAGTAAAAGTTATAACCGTATTTCGTTCGAGTACCCACACAGTGCCCACGTTTATCAAAAATTATGTCGGATCGTGAGGAAGACCCAATGCTTCGCACCTCGGCCACCCTCGATGCGACACATAGGTGCTATGTCACGTTACAACGAAGAAATTACCTGTAAGTTTTCGAATATGTAAATATGGATAGTTAATATTAGCAAAATAACACCTTACGTTTATTGATTGCTTAGTTCTTATTTAAATACAAATGTATTAAACAGTACTAAATGTTAACATCCTACATAGTTTTCACAGTTGATGAACCTTTATATTTTATTTAAAATATTTGCGGAGTAATAATAAAACTAAAGTGTTTATTTAAAACCGTTCTTTGATATATGAAAGCTGAAGAAAGTGGAGATAAGTAAACACGGCCTTGTACCACAGATTACACAGAGTACTTCGTAAGCGAAATGTGAGAGGTTAGCAAATATGAAATGAATGGTGATGTAAGTAAAATATTGCACTTGTGTAACTTTCACTGAACGGATGCGAATGTATAAAGTGTCCTCAACTTATACAACGGGTAGTCTCCTTTCTAACTCAGGCATTATATAGTCGGTCTATCGTTTATTCAGTTTTATTTTTAACCAATATACAAATAATAAAAATGAAACGGTTTTCTTTTATTTTTGTTTAAAGCTTGTTGATTAACAGGACGCCATTTGTTAAAGGCCGCTTGTCAATCATGTCTTGATGGCGCTTGCGCTACGTTAGTGTTGTGTTAAGTATGCCTAAAGAGTGTGTGTCCCCATTATACCTCGCGTCCCCGTCTTATACACTGCTCCCCTATTTAGTTTCATCAAACATTTTTCATTCCTGGAGTTAAAAGGCAGTCGTGGATGCGAATGGTAGAGGACATTGTTGTGCTTTGAGGGTCCTTTCAATTTGCACCTTTACACGACAGCTATATGTTGAGTTTCTAATATGATGACGGCACGGTTAGCGCAGTGGCTGAGCGATTGGACTGCTGCCCTGCGTGTTGTGGGTTCGATTCCTGCACGAAACAAATATTTGTATGATCGACAAGTAGTTTTTTTCGGGTCTGGGCGTTTGTGAGTTTATATGTTTGTAAACGCACCCACGACACAGAAGAAATTCCTAGTGTGGGGCAACGTTTAGCATTATATTTGCATGTTATTTGGAGGATGGGATATGATTTTTAGTAGCCCATGCTAGTCCAAAGGTCGGCAAATAACTCCCCGATAACTTCCAGGAGTTCTTATTTTGTGCATCCTTGAACAAGACAAATGATGATTGCCCTTATAAAATATAATTGCCAAAGTCCGTCACTGCATTCTAAACTGAATAATCAACAATATAATACAACAACATACAAATCTGCTTACAAAACCAGTTCATTATTCCCTCGTATTTTCATATTTTCCATAAAATATACAAAAGAATTCTCTTTTAACACTTTTATTTCTAAGTGTTGATTAATATATATTGGAGTCTGGAGGGGTAATCCTCCGGGAGCACGGTAATTTACGACGCGGGCGCCACTGGCCCACAGACAATACCTTATTTACGTTTAAATAAAATACGATCATTGGATTATTGATAAAAAACCTAAGCTACCGATATTCGCAATATATTTTGTGGGATAACGAAGAGTAATGCGAATATAGAACGAGCTGTAAGCTACTTTGCTTGTCCAATTGTTACGCTTGTTAAAGGTAAGGTCGTTACAGTCATAAATGTTAATTTGCTGGACGTGGATTGTGATTAATCAGCGGAGCAATCAATGATTTCTTTGGATTTGTGAATTGTAGTTTTGATTGTAGGTCTAGGAACGAAATAATTGGTTTCAGCGCGTTTTATTTTACCGCTTGTTTTGAAATGTTCGTGTGACGTAAAGTAGACGGGGACTTTGACATTAGGTAGTCAAAACATTAGTTCCTCGTTCGTACACTAGAGGCGCTTTTCCATTTCCCTTTTTTTTAACTTGGTAAAATCATCAAATGAGTCTTCCCACCCAGGGCAGAGCGGGAGAGACTGTCAGACTCGTACTGACTAAAATCCACGGTGTCCTTCAATAGCCGCGACCCTGGCAGGCTTTGGCCCTCTAGAGGGGGGCCCCGTCATTTTGCTGACACTCTACAACGCGCCGTCGCTCAACGCACCGTCGAAATTCCATTTCCCATTCAATTAACGTCATAATAATTAAAATACTCTGTACAGTAAAATACGGAAATCTTGTGCTGAGACCTCTGTTTTGTAGTGTACATGTCAGTGAACGCATTTCCAGCGAGAATTTTCCAAAAATTCGAACAGGATACAAAGGTAAGTAGATGTATTGCTAAATAAAATTATATATATCAATATTTTACAGACAATAAACAAACAGTATGGCCATTTTGTTCATATATTTCGCAATCAAAGGCATGCACGTACGGAAGCTTCATATTTTTGTATTGTTTCATACATTTCGCTTCCGTTCCGTCACCATGAATGGTATTGGAAAAGGATTATTTTATCGTACAACTGAGCGGGAGACAAAACTTTGAATATCAATACTCAATTTATTTATTGCTTCCTCGTATTGAACTTACATTTCTGGGTTTTAAGCCTTTGTCAAACAGACAGGCGTGGCGAATACGAAGCGAGGCGTTTTTATTTGTAATGTATGGAATTGTTTGAATCTAGTCGCATAGAAAAGCGAAAGCGATCTGATAGCGTGAGCGAACCGATGCGAAGACGTGGCGAAGGCGTATTTGCTCTGTTTGACGTCGTTCATAAAAAGCCAGCTAATGCAACTGCCACGCTTCGGTTCGCTGCACCCAGTTTGACGTATCGGTTCGTTATCGCTTCGGACTCGGTCCGGTTCGCTACCGCCTGTCTGTTTGACAAAGGCTTTAGTGTAGACATTGTCAAAACATTTATTTGCTCATGTTTATTTTTTTATCGAAATTTAATGATCAAATGAGTCCTCCCACCCAGGATGGTACGAGACTGGACTGGCAGACTCGTAATGCCTAAAATCCACGATGTCCTTCATGAGCCATTTACGTTCCAGGGTTACGGTTACTTGATAAGACAGCCCCGCGACCCCGGCATTTACTCATGCTGCTCATACGGATACCAGTGTATAGGAAAAATAAAACTAATATAATTATTATAAAACTAAGATAGGTATATACATATCGATGCCTTATGGTCAAAAGGGGATAGGCGACAATTTTTTTGCAAAATCGAATCTTATATTATAGGTTAGAATCGGCTTTTTTTAGGGTTCCGTAGTTAACTAGGAACCCTTATAGTTTCGCCATGTCTGTCTGTCTGTCTGTCTGTCCGTCCTCGCTTAATCTCTGTGACCGTTAGCACTAGAAAGCTGAAATTTGGTACCAATATGTATATCAATCACGCCGACAAAGTGCAAAAATAAAAATTGGAAAAAAATGTTTTTTTAGGGTAGCCCCCCTATATGTAAAATAGAAAGTGATTTTTTTTTTAATTTCAACCCTAACGTGTGATATATCGTTGGATAGGTATTTAAAAATGAATAGGGGTTTACTGAGATCATTTTTTGATGATGTCAATAGTTTCGGAAATAATCGCTCCTAAAATCAAAAACAATGTGTCCCCCCCCCTCTAACTTTTGAACCATAAGTTTAGAAAATATGAAAAAAATCTGGAAAGTAGAACTTTATAAGGACTTTCTAGGAAAATTATTTTGAACTTGATGGAAAGAACAGTTTTTGTGCAAAAAAAACAAGAAGGTGGTACAAAATTCCTGGACTAAGTTTGTAGTATAATCAATTATTTTAGTTATCACCGTCCTTTGTGGGCCCGTTTTTAGGGTTCCCTTTTTATCAAAGTTCAAAATGTCAACGTAACAAATAACCTTTTTTTAACACACAAGTTTAAAAAAAGGCTTTTTGTTAACACTTATTGTAACGGACGGGAAACTACGGAACCCTACACTGAGCGTGGCCTGACACGCTCTTGGCCGGTTTTTTTTTCGATATGTATATGTGACTAACGTCACGGCATTGTTGGAATAGTGGTTCTGGCGATTGACTGCTGCACTGTGTGTCCTTGACCAGGTTCCTTGACCAGGGGTCTACCTTGACCAGTGCTCTATTGCTCTACATTGTCCTACGCATTTCCAGATATCTATTTATTTTGTCTTTTTTAGATAGTTTGAACTCGTGTTATTTTTTTTAGGCAATTATTTATTAATTTTAAGTACAGTAGGGCCTCTTTTTCGGTGATCGCTGTAATCCGGCGGTTACAAAGATATGAAGTGTTAGCTGATGAGGAGATTGTGCAAGCGACAATGTGTGAGGATGATCAGCAAGATCAAAACTATAGCGTTGATGTTCTCACCTCCAAGAAAGTTGGTAATTCAGAGGCAGTGGGATCTTTAAACACTGCTTTAAAATGGGCTGAAAGTAACCAATTTGATAGCCACAAAATTATGTTTCTCCTTCGACTTAGACACCGGGCTTTTAAAATTACAACCTTGTTCAAGAAGAAATACTCGTATCTAATTTTAACTTACTTACTATTTTTCTTGCATACCTAGCTGTAATTTTGAACATGTTCATTTTTGTCTTTATAATTTAACAAAAACAATTATTAAAGAATCTAAGCTTAAACATGGGTTTTATTACCATTAAATATGACATACTACAATCCGGACACTTCGATAACCCGCAAGGGGTCTTGTTTTTGCCTCTCCGGATTAACGAGGTCCTACTGTACTCTTCTCTACTTGACGTTAACGTCGCGTACTCGTAAGAGAAGTAGTAGCTCAGTGATATCACCCCCGACTTACGAGTTGTAGGTCGTGGGATCGAACTCAGCTAGGTCCATTACTTTGTGTAATTTATTTCATCACCACTGCTCTCAAAACGGCGAAGGAAAACATCGTTAGGAAACCAGCATGTCGTAGAACCAAATTTTGAATACATGTGACATCTACCAGCCCGCACTGGGCTTGCGTGGTAGATTATAGGCCACTCACGCTCACAGAGAGGAGGCCTGTGTCCTAGCAGTGGGAACAGGATAAGAGTACTTAAAACTAAAAAGTATAAATAAATTGAAAATCTGTTTAGTCCATCAGTTCGAGTATTGAAAAGTAAAGGACACGTATTTTTTTGACCGCGTGACGTTTTGTGATTTTTAGAAGCGTTGTATCTTCGGCAATTTTGGTTTATGCAACAAAACACAACACACGTGTGTAATATTTTTTAATAAGATTTTTTTCAGTATTATTCAATTCAGTCTTTTATGCCGATTATATAGTTTTTTAAATTTCTACGGCCACTCATGAAACTCCGATTCTGGATGGTAGTATAAAATAAATAAATATATATATAAATTCATCAACGCTGCTTATCGCAGCCCATTTTAGGGCTTCCCCAAGTTACTAAAACATCTTCAGTTCCCTTCCCTAGAACCAATCTACCCCAACTAATTTGTTCAAGAGAGACCGCCAGCTGATTAATTCTGTTTTTCTTTCATTCCAAAATCATTAGCATTAAAATGTAGATTAGGGGATTAAAATTTAATCCCAATTTACATTTTTGTTACAGTGCCTAAAACCTTACGAAATTAAATCAAAATATGACCTAATGCTAGAATTATGTTTAAAGAAAATAACGTAATCTACTTCAGTTTTACAGAATTAACTTTTCAAGCGCCTTCACTTGAAAAGTATTTAGTTAGGCAAATCTGTAAGCTAAACAAACGAATAATGGAAAATACTCAGATGAGTCTAGAAGCAAGATATTGATAAAAATTTAAACGATATTCCTAAACTTATTATTTATATATCTATACTAATATTATATTAAGCTCTAGAGTTTGTTTGGTTCAACGCGGTAATCTCGGGAGCTAATGGTTCGAATTGAAAAGTTTTTTGTAGTTTTGTCATTTTTTTTTATCGGGGCAGCGTTGTTGTTTGCCATGGTTGCAGCCCGCAACCATGGCAAACAGCTATCTGTATATATAAAAATCTATTAGTGTTCATTATAGTCTCGCTAAAAGTCAAGAACGGCTGGACCGATTTGGCTAATTTTAGTTTTAAATTATTAAGTCCAGGGAATGTTTTAAAGGTGAGTAAATATTATAAAAATATTATGAACAATTATCTTTCAGCTTTTTTATTTCTTGATTCTGAGGCGGTACGAAGTTTGCCGGGTTCATTATAAATGTGAAAATAGGTTTGTTTATTTGTTTACGCCTTAACCACAGAACTGATTATCCTGTTTTGTATATGAACTGATTCATCATTTGTCACGTGTACAGAAACGGACACAGAGATAGAAAGGATTCTAATATCT
The DNA here is from genome assembly GCA_943136025.2 of Agrotis puta. Classification (NCBI taxonomy): domain Eukaryota; kingdom Metazoa; phylum Arthropoda; class Insecta; order Lepidoptera; family Noctuidae; genus Agrotis; species Agrotis puta. Next base: position 8,548,093 of record OW964168.2, read on the forward strand.
AAAATATGTTAACATAAAGTCCTCTGAGGTTTTAATACCGTGCATTTTTTCTAAGAAAACTTATCAGAGACTAACAGTGTGCCACTTTGAGCAGCTACTGAGAAAACATCTTCAGTTCCCGGCTATTTAGAGATTCCACGACTTGATCAAACAAAGTATCTTTACACACTAATTAAATGCAGTTTCTAAAGGGACACCCCTTTTAGCACAAATACATTTATCTACACTCTATACTAATATTATAAAGAGGTAAATTTGTTTGTTTGTATGAAGGCGGTAATCTCAGGAACTGCTCAACCGATTTTGAAAATTCTTTCACCAGTAGAAAGCTGTATGGGTCCTGAGTGACATAGGCTATAGGAGGGGGGAGGGTCGGAGCGGGCGTAGCCGCTGGCAAAGGCTAGTACTATATATCTATACTAATATTATAAACTATATATCTACATATGTATACTAATATATGTTTACTAGTATTATAAAGCAGAAGAGTTTGTTTGTTTGTTTGGTTGAACGCTCTAATCTCAGGAACTACTGGTAGGAATTGAAAAAAAAAATTGTGTTCTATAGTCCATTTATCGAGGAAAGCTATATAACATCACGCTACGACTAATAGGAGCCGAGCAGCGGGGTTGAAACAACGGGGAACAACGATTAAAATGTAAAGCAGACTGCTGTCCACATTGGCAGATGTCACATTACTTCGATTTTTTATCTTATGACATGCCAGTTTTACGATGTTTTCCTTCACCGTTTTGACAATAAATTATAGTTAGGAAGTACAAAAAGAAAACTCTCAAGCTATGTTGCTTCAGCCACAAGACTATTAATGCGAATACATAATGAATAGCGGATGGTGGAAACTGTGAAAGGTATTGCAATTATACAAAGTTTCCACCGGCCGAACTTACCAACAGTTCTCCTGGTTAATTGATCGGATCTATTATTCAACGTTGGAACTTCTCGAGGTGTTCAGTTTCCTACTGTCACAGTTCCGTGAATAATCACTCATTTTCTTAATTTAAATAATCATATTTTCTTGCTGGGAAACAGGGATTTTCTGTAGAGTTCGGTTACGAGTGCGCTTGTGCAGGTACAAAAAAGAATCCGGCTAGTTCGAGTCGGACACGCACACGAACGGTTCCGTAGTATTCTCTATAAGAAACGGCAAAAAAAACTTGTTTTTTGTAAATATTTGCTTAATTTTAATAAATTTTATTAATTTATAACTAAATAGTCCGCGATTATTTCTAGCGTCTACGTGTTGCCATTATCAATATGGAGCAAAAATTCACGTTTGACATTCATTTTATTAAGGGCGGATGGTGCTCCACCTAGTTTCTCCAATTGGGTGGAGCACGGAGACTACCAATTTGGATATAGATCCAGTTCTCCAACTGATGACGTTATTGTACAGTGAAACAAAAACTTGCTTTAGTTGGAGCACGGGACCCAGTCTTTTTTATAGTCTCCGTGGACCACCCCTTTGATTTTCTTTCCTTTTTTACTATTCGTAAAGTTTCCCTAATTTAACTAGTCTATTTTAGTTTTCTCTTTGCCTATTGAAGATGTGATATTTTAAAATAACGTTTTAAATAACGGTCCTTGACGAAGACCTAAACAAAATAGTACTCTATTTCTGGCCTTCCAATCAATAAAAGCTTTTACAAATGTCCATGTAAATAAAAACAAACATTATGCACAACTCACATATGCAGTCATGAGCACAAACTATGTTCAATAATGAACATCCGTACTTTATCCGGAGCGGCTAACTTCCGGCGTCGGCTCGCTACTGTCTGTTATAAAAAATATTTTCCATTAAGTTCGATCCGCTTTGCATATCGTGGATTGCAAATTGAGAATTGCATATCCATTAGGATTACCTTTGGGTTGTTACTGTTGTCAGTTAGTATTTTGATTAAAGTGTGACAATTTAGACAGTGCTGTGCAACTTTTTTGCCTTTACAAACATCATCATCATCTGCCTAGCTTTTTCCCAACTATATTCGGGTCGGCTTCCAGTCAAACCAGATGCAGCTCGATATCAGTATTTTACATGGATTGACTGCCTATCGGACCTCCACAACCCAGTTACTGGTTAATACGATACCCCATGGTAAGAATTTAGAGCTTTTGACTATCAGTAACGACTGTCAAAGATCTACAAATGACAGCCGGGACCAACGGCTTTACGTCCTTTCCGAGGCACGGAGGAAACTCGCTATGACAGATGGTCACCCATCCACAGACCAACCTCGGCAAGCGTGGCTTAACGCTAACGCTTTTCAGCCAAAGACGTTGCTGCGGCAATTCAGAGGATGAAGAGGGGTAAGTCTCCAGGGTATGACGGGCTCAGCATCGAGCATTTTAGGCATGCAGGTGTGCATCTTCCGCGTGTATTGGCTATGTTTTTTACACTGTGTGTCGGTCACTCATACTTACCGGAGTCGCTGATGAAAACCTTGGTTGTGCCCATTCTTAAAAATAGGACAGGTGATGTGTCGGATAGGGCAAATTATCGGCCCATCTCACTTGCTACAACAACTGCTAAGATACTCGACGGTTTGCTTAACCAGAGTCTCAGTGGGTACTTGCATTTACATGACGCACAATTCGGTTTCAGGGCGGGACTATCCACTGAAAGTGCTATTCTGTGCCTTAAGCATACTGTCGGGTATTATACGGAGAGAAAGACGCCGATATATGCCTGTTTCCTCGATTTGTCTAAAGCTTTTGACACAGTGGCATATGACATACTGTGGCGAAAGCTGGAGGAAACGGGTATACCAACGGAATATGCCAGTATTCTCAAATTCTGGTATAAGAATCAAATTAACCAGGTGAGATGGGGGGATACCCTATCTGATGAATATAGGTTAGAATGCGGTGTGAGACAAGGCGGCCTCACTTCCACCGGCCTCTTCAGCCTGTATATAAACCAGTTGATAGAGGAGCTCAGCAGGACACATGTCGGATGCTACATTGACGGAACATGTGTCAACAACATAAGCTATGCTGATGATATGGTTCTGTTGGCCCCCTCGGTCAACGCTCTGAGGACGCTGGTCAAAATTTGTGAGCGCTACGCATCCGGGCATGGTCTGAGGTACAACTCACAGAAAAGTGAGGTACTGATTTTTAAGGCGGGAAACCAGAGGCCTAGTACAGTGCCTCCGATCATGCTCGATGGGACGCCTTTGAAGGTTGTGCAGAACTTTAGGTATCTGGGTCATCTGGTCACGGAGGACTTAAAGGATGATCCAGATATTGAAAGAGAGCGCAGGGCGTTGGCGGTTAGGAGCAATATGCTGGCCCGTAGGTTCGCTCGTTGTACTAAGGAAGTAAAATTAACTCTTTTTAGGGCATATTGCCAATCTTTTTACTCGAGCGGCCTGTGGGTTCGGTATACGCAACGATCCTACAACGTCCTGCGTATTCAGTACAACAATGCTTTCAGAATGCTGTTGGGGTTGCCGCGGCATTGTAGTGCGTCACAAATGTTCGCGAATGCGCGTGTTGACGGTTTTCACGCCATAATGCGGAAGAAAGTGGCGTCATTATTACAAAGACTGCGCGGTAGCAGCAACAGCATTCTGCAAATGGTTGCGTCCCGTTACGACTGTCCCATACAGGCACACTGGGTGGGAATCGTTACGGGTAAGTTGTAAACATGCCCCTGTATAGTGTATAATGTACTAACATAGATTTTAAGAAAAATTGTTACTAACACACACCCTGTAGGTATTAATACTAACATAGATTTTAAGGATATTGTTACTAACACATACTATATGGATTATGTCCGAAATAAATATGAATTATTATTATTATTTTTGAACTTTTGAAGCTTGAAGGGCATACAATAATGAGTGGGCGATATTGGAGAAAAGGACACGGTGTTGCTCGGCCGAGGTGGGCAGATCTACACCGTCTGCTCCACCGTGTCCTCCGGGCCCCGGATTATTATATTTATTCCCGAATCCCGACACCGGAATCTCCCGAAAAACCCGTGTATGATGAGGACCTGCGACAAGGGGAAGGTTAAGACGCCGTGACGCCTCTTCAGCCACTCCTCAAAGAGGAGTCTTACTACTGTGATTGAGCGTGCAATTAATTGTTGAGTCTAAGTATAATCGCTCCTATCTTTCGTATACTCTCGTGGGTGACACTTGACTTTTATGCCTTTGTCAAACAGACAGGCGAGTCCGAAGCGATACCGAACCGATACGAGACGTCAGTCCGATAGTTCTGTCACGGTATCGGATCGCTTTCGCTTTTCTATGTGAGTGGATTCAAACGATTCCATACATTACAAAAAAAAAAAACGACGGGTTGCACTCTGGGAGTGCCGGCAGAAGTGAAAACTTGAATAGTAATTGTTGGAAATATCTTGTGAACAGATTTTAGTAAAACTCGCAAAAATGGTTGACTTTTTATTTCAATAATTTTCCAATGTGACGTACATCTTTTATAAACAATGTTACCTAGCAACGAATGTCACACGAACATTCACGCAAGCGCCCTGCGCCGTCCTACGCTTTTTCGGTCAGGGTCACGTGTCCTGACGCGAGTTTAAGATTTTATACCCATTACAGAAAAAGTGCTCAACGCCGCTAAAGAAGTTTTCACTTCAAAAACGTCACGCTTCGCATTCGCCACGCCTGTCTGTTTGACAAAGGCTTTAGGGCAACTATTTGGGAATATTGGTACAGGAAGTAATTCGCCTGGTTGGGCTGGAACCTCCAACTCGTACGCTCTCTACTGTTCAGTTTACCTGTCAGTGTTTTTCTATAAATAATGCAATATTATAAAGAGGTAGTACAATTTGTTTTTTTTTTGTAATCTCCGGAACTTATGATCCATTTTACTAATTATCTGATAGCAACCTACATTATACTTGAGTGTTTAGGCTATAAATTATATCATGCATAATTGTCGAGCCGTCAGAATTTTTGTCTTGCAAGTCAGAAAAAGTAATAGCGCGGGCGCAGTGCCTATCTAGCCTTTTATGCGCCCAGTGCGAGCTTCTTTAACTGCACCCTGGTCTGGCCATTTTCGCACCCCTTCAGGGTATGCGCCCTATTTTTGGGCACCGTTGGCACACCCTTATTTTGGTGCTGCGCTAGTGAGATGCGACGCAGAGGATCGGGGGCCAAAACATCACGTAAACGTACCAGCGGAAGCTAGTATTCAAATAATCCATCTGCTTAAATTAGGTTTATTTAAAGCATACGCGAATGCCATCTCATGACACAATAGCACTAAACATACACCATGTAATCAGGGGGAGGCGTCGCGACGCAACTCTATGCGACTGTTTTTACGAGCACGTTCCGAAACGTGTCACGCTGAGTTTAGTGAATTAAATTAACATTTTTATTATTGTTTACGCTTTAACAAGTGTTTTGTGGATTTGCTCAACTAGAGATGCAGGATTATTGTGTAAACAGTCGTACAATAGCTGTCTTTTATTTTAATGAACGCATTAAAAAAATGTTGCGTTGTTTACGATGACGAGCTGATAAATGATCCAAATATATAAAGGAACTGGAAATTCGTGTAAAACCCTTCGAATTCTGGATGAAGTATAACATATTTTGAAAAATCTGTGGTCATAATAAATGAATACTACTATATTTAATAACCAGTTAGTAATAAGGAATCGAACGTTACAAAAGTGTCTGAAATACCTACCCAAATAAAGATGGGCTGGTAATTTCTTAAGTATGATTGTTGTGATTTCAACTTAATTGAAATGGGTAAAGATATTGATTGAGATTCGAATATTTTAAACATACGGAGTCAAATTAGAGTTCCCTATTTATCAGCTTTCTCCCGCGGTTTCAGCCATTGTTCAGCTCCTATTGTCGCGTGATCTTATATAACTATTATACTTTACTATAATATATTAATAATAAGTGGATAATGTTAATTAGTAAGACGGTGTTTAACATGAAGTTGTAACCCTTTTTTATATTATCCCGAAATAAAATAAAATATCCTTCTTCGGTTCAACACAAAAAGGTTTTTTTTGGTTTCTGAAGTTAGCGCGTTCAATCAAACAATAGTATAGATTAGAATTCTGCACATTCAAAATGTAATTACATTCGCGGACTTTTTGACCTAAACCTACCGATAATCACAAATTATAAACCTAATAGCGAACATTCATACCAAACTAAACAATAATAATAAAATAAATTGCACCTACAACATTTCCGAACGTAGATCTTCAGCGGAGGTAACCGCGAATGTAAGACCGGCTTATAATTCCATTTGTTGAACATTCAGCCAACTTCTGAACGTTACTTTAATTGAAATGCGTTTCTTATGCCCGCCGTAATGTGGACTTTGAGCAATAAATTATTTTTATTTGTAATTTTTTTGAATAAAGTTTTAAAAGTAACAATAATTATAGTTGTTTTTTTTTTTTAATTTACTGCTTGTTATAAAATGCGCATAAGAAGATGGTGGGACGAACTGGATAAGACAGAGTCGTAAATCAAAATCAAATTTTTGAACGGATAATACCGCCATAACTGAATTCCTTTTGACGTGGCGCCAGTGTCTATGTCATTACATCAAATAGCATCAAAAAAAAATTAGTAACTTGAATTTACACCGCAGGTCATGATTGGTGGCGCGGACTGTAAGATATCAGCCAAATCTAATAATATCATTCATTCTTGGTTCGAGCTCGTTGTCAAAAAACCCGTAACTAAGGCTGAAAACACGAGTTTCGTGCTTAGAGACTAGGCCCCAAGTACCGTCAGACCTGGCAGACGGAAACGTGATTTCTTAAGAAGTGCAAGGAGTGGAGGGAGGCCTTTGCCATGGTGTGTGACAGAGCAGGATAAAAATAAAATAGTGCGTAGTTACTGCAACCAACGTGTTTGTATGGCCAAATGCATAAATGTGGGTAAAACCAACGGCGTATGTAAAGATACAGTTGGCCTACGCCTATGTATAGAAAAAAGTGTAACCACTCTTCTCCCTGAAAAAATAACAATTCTCTACAAACAACTTACATATTTCTCAAAATAGGTAATTTTAGAAATAATTTTCAACCATAATTACCAATTTATCAGTTACCAGTCCACCACCATACTACAAAAAAATAACACGGACACACCCACGCCCAAAGCATTAACGCTATCTGACATCAAAAATGGTTGCAATCAATCATCAACGTCGCCATGACACCTATCACCGTTTCCAATTAGTAACGTAGTGTGGACACAATACACAACAGGCATATCATCAGTAATAAAATACAGTATTTCAACTATGACCACCGAGTCCATTCAACATTTTCCATATTTTTGTGATGTAAAGTAAAACGGGAACTTTGACGTTGATTTAGTTCCTAGTGCGTATATTCTTTCATTTTCTTCGGCGAGTAATGGGCGACTCGCAGCCCGACCATGGACCGTGCCCGGGTCGACGGCGCGTTGTGTTCCACGCGCGCCTCAAGGAGTGTCAGCATAGTAACGGGGCCTGTAGAGGGCCAAACCCTGCCGGGGTCGCGGGACTTACGAACCGTGACCCCGGTACGTAAAGGGCTAGTGAAGGACATCAAGGATTTTAGTCAGTACAAGTCTGACAGTCCTTCCCGCCCTGCCCTGGGTGGGGGGACTCATAAAAAAAAAAGTACGCTGTACGGTAAAATACGGAAAACTTGTGATACAGCCTCAGGTCTTAAGTAGCAAGGGGAATCATTTTATCTAGTACTAACTAGTTTCTGGAGTTTATTATAGACACTAGCCCTATAATAACCCTCCTTCTGGCGCATTCTGGTAAACACTGGCACACCAATCCATCTGGTTAAATGGGAAATAGACCTCCACATTTTTAGGAAAAAGCAGATAATTAAAAATAAAATTTCAAGTAATGATGCACCACCCCACTGTTGAGTATAGCAGTATTAGTAATATCGGAGTGACCATGTGGTCGAGGTTTGCCAGCTGGCACTAGCTTGCAAGTGTTACAAGGGATTGGCTTAGCTGCAGTCCAACCCTGGTAAAGTCATCCATCTTCCATATTATTTTTCACTTTTCTGCTCGCGTTTCCATGTATTCTGACTGCCATCCACCTACCTGGCTATTGGGTTAGTAAAGTAAGTTAGGAGTAGAAACGTCATTGAAAGGTACTGTAAGAACTGTCTATGCCTCACGGTAACAAATCAGTTCAGAAGAAGGATTACTGGCAGATTAACAGGTAATTGATTTACTGTCTATAGTGGCTATCCTTTTACTGTGTCATAGATAAGTACTAATATCCTCTAAAATAATTGTCAGCGTCATATCCTTACTAACATAACGTACAAAAGCGAGCATAACGTGACGAGTTATATTCATCGCGGGCCCGACATTATAAATAACTCTCTTTACACAAGTCAGTCGGGCATTGTATTTAGCGCAGTGGGAAATTTCCCGCATCAACTATTACCAGTTTTCACAAAATTAGAGCGCTCACGAAGTTTACGACCTTTGTTCTTATTCGCGTTGTGGTGTCTACGCAGAAAAGAGCAATTTTTGCAAAGAAAGCGAATTAAAAGGGATGATGAATAAGTGTAAGTGTATTTTGTTCTTTGAGAAGAACATGGGTGAATAATAACAGTCGCATGGGGTGATCTTCAAGATAAAGCAAATAAGCAGTGCTTCTCAGGGTCAGTCTGTGCTTCGAAAACCTCGTAAAGCCGTTACAGTCCGTTCACGACTTTGGTCTAAGCGATGAGCGGAGCGACAAGCGAATAAGACATTAGTGACTTTGGAACAATTGCCGTTAATTTAAGGGTCGTTTTGCAGATGCACTTTTTTTAAACAAGATTTCAACAGATTTTAATATTTTTGTGGTAAGGCTTTTGATCTTTACGCCTAACACTAAGTCACCGCTCACAGTCATAAGGTCGTGAACGGGCCGTAATGGTTTGTGGAAGTCAGATCAGATTGGCAGTCGGTCTAGGCATGTAAAGTGTTAAAAAGGTTAGAAGACGATAATCCATCTAGGTGGTTTCCTCACAGAACACTTACCGATACGCGGTGTCAACTCCAGTAATCGTTTGTCATCGGCCTACCATCATTTGGCTCATCGACCCATCGACAACTTGAGGTGCTTCACAAGTGGCAAACGATAATACAAATTATCTTTGATATTAAAGACGAACTGTTGTCTTTATTAAATATAAACTTTAGAACTATGGGTATACCTACTCTAGAGAACTAGCGCATAAAGTTGAAAATCAATTAAAGAATACAGAGCGTTTTCGTCTATAGCTTGCCTGCCATATGTCTAGGTTCTCCAGACGTCGCGGCGGTAAGACCCCTCTTTGAGGAGTGGCTGGATAGGCGTCACGGCGTCCTGACCTACCGCATGACGCAGGTCCTCACCGGACACGGAAGTTTCGGGAGGTTCCTGTGTCTGATAGGGAGGGAAGAAACGCCTGGGTGTCACCACTGCGAGGATCGTCCGGAGGACACGGTGGAGCATACGGTGCAGGACTGCCCCGCTTGGGCAGAGCACCGCCGTGTCCTCACGACGGCGATAGGCGGAGACCTCTCGCGCCCGGCATTGGTCGAGGCCATGCTGCGGGGCGAGACGGAGTGGGAAGCGGTCGCCTCCTTCTGCGAAACAGTCATGCTCGTGAAGGAGGAGGCGGGCCGCCTGAGGGAGAGGACAGCGTCCTCCCTCCACCCCAGCCGCAGTGGTAGACGCCCACGGCGTCGGACGTCGCAAGACGATATCCGGCCACCGTAGGCGCGGGCATGCGGGCAGCGAGTAATGGGCGACTCGCTGTCCGACCATGGACCATGCCCGGGTCGACGACGCGCTGTGTTCCACGCGCGCCTCAAAGAGTGTCAGCATAGTGACGGGGCCTGTAGAGGGCCAAAGCCTGCCGGGGTCGCGGGACCAAGGGATTACCGTTACCCCGGTACGTAAAGGGCTATTGAAGGACACCGTGGATTTTAGTCAGTACAAGTCTGACAGTCCCTCTCGCCCTGCCCTGGGTGGGAGGACTCATTTGATGATTTTACCACGATAAAAAAAAAAAAAAAAAGGTTCTCCAGACGTGTCATTGTGTAGTGAAAACATCAATATATCCGACTTACAAGAAACAGTACTTAGTAAGTAACGTGCGAACAAAACGCGTGGCTACCAATTACTGACGTCACAAGTATCAATGCTCTGTAATTATGTCCATTGTTCGAACACAATGCTTTTCTACACGCTATTGAAAAAACTCTAAAGGAAATACGTTCAGTATCTTTTATGCAAATCTTTGTAGGTATATCGATGGTTGTTTTAAAGTCGTGGGTTATGTTTGTAGATACCGGGAAGTATTGTCTGAAGGTTACAGGGAATTGAACTCTAGCCAGAGTCACACACAGAGCCAATTTTTTGCTTTATAAGCAAAAAATTGGCTCTGTGACTGAGAAATTGCATCGCGGGATTGATTCTCGTCCCGCACGGAATAAATATTTGTATGATCTACAAGTTGGTTTTCCGGGTGTGGGTGTTTGGAATTATTCCTAGACTGAAGTAATGCTTAAAGCCTCGGTGGGAAGACTCATTTGATAATATTACCACAATAAAAAAATGCCTATAAATGTGTTGTCTTGCCATGTCAAGTACATTTGTAATTATTGACATAGGTATCCCTTACTTCACCATATCATCAAGTAAAGATAAAACATTTCCTCTTCGCAAACTGATAATGTACTAAACTTCCACATGATTGATTAACAAGTACCTACATTGAAGGGTGAAATGAGATGATATCGCCGCCATATTGGGCATAATATACTTGGCATATAAGGGCATAATATACTGGCATATTTGTGATACCAATTTCACAGGCAATATCATTGAATATCTCTTAAAGGTGAAGAGACCCTCGTACTGAATAACTATAGATTTATTGTAAAATAGAAAATAGAATCCCCTATTTGCTGAGTACAGAATAGAATAGTGTCGGCGTTAACAAAAGCTGTATTTATTGTGGGTGTAAACAGGTCCTGTTATGTGTAAATTCAACAATATATTTAGGTTTTTTCTAGTACTTTGCGTGATTTATTTGTGTGCTTCGATCTAGACCTATTAAGCAATTTTAGGAATGACGCGGTTTTACTTATGTATTTTGACATACACACATCAAAAAATGTTTGCGATCACTTTGAAAATCGAAATCTTTTTAAATTCTTTATTCAACTGTTTTTCCATAAAATTAAAAAAAAAATCAGCTCCATGCTAGTGATCAAAAACTTTTTTTCAAAATTAATTGTTTTTATTTCACATAGGCCCATGAGGGCACTTATAAAACGTCGATAGCAGGTCTTCGGTTCGGGTTGGACGATTCCATGGAGAAGAACCGGCATGAAACTCCATGGTTACTCGTTTAAAATATATATGTTATGGTTTTACAAACGGATTTTTACAATTTTTGATGTGTCTACACAGTTATAACAGGTTTTTGTTAATGAAACTATAATAATAGTGACAGTTTTTGACAATGGAATTCCAAACGATCCGCAACCATGAACATCATAGGAAAGTCGGTCCAAACAGCGGTGGTGACACATGGCTGAACTTTCCCTCCGAATCCGATAACCTCCCGAAACAACCGTTTCTGGTGAGGCCCTGTGTCAGGTCAAGGTCGCCGTGGCGTCTTTCCTGCCATTCCTCAAAAAGAATAAAAAATGAAAGGCCCACATAAGGCCCATGGAACATAGGACCCCGATGTTGAGCCTTCTTCGGTAGGACGCGTTTGGCACCCCAAGATTGAAAGAGCCGCCACAGGGTCGCCTCGGTCGTAAGCTCTCCACGCGCGGACGGCGCAGCGGGTGGATCACTCGGTGACAACCCGCTGCTCGCATGCTTGCTTTGCGTTAACTGCGCATTGTCAACGCGCAGGTCCCGAGTGGACCGCGCGATGCCCGCGAATGTCAATCGCTAATTTGTTAATAGACTACTCGAAAATTCGTGGACAAAGCGACGTTCACTCGTTGACTACGTGGCGTTCACTCGTTGACCGCGTGGGCTCCAATTGTGTTAACGCGGCGTCCACCCGTGGACGATCTGTCGTCAGCGAGTGGACGTAGTGCGACGAGGCAGTGCGGGGTGGGTGCCGGGTGGTTCTAATGAACTGTGACCTTGAATGGATGATCTATTTCTATTCTGAATTCGTATAATACTAAGTAACAGAAAACAAAAATAAACAAAGCCTTATTTAATTAGTTAACAAAAACCTAAAAATAAACAACCTAAACATTTATACATCCCTTACATTTAATTTAATGTCAAAACGTCGCAACTCTTTACAAAGAATAAACAACGGGCTAAGTTTGAGTAGACTTTCATAAAACTTTTTAATTGGTTTTTTTACATTGACAATACAAGCAATCGATTTTTTTTTTTTATTGAAACTCATTGGTTGTGGGATTAATGTATTAAAAGTTTTCCCGTTGGCTTCCCTATGGGCATTGAATATTTATTGTCCGAGTTTGTTATTTTTAATGAGGGCACTACCGCGGGATACAGTTGTGGTACTTTAGTAAGTTTATAGAGGTTGTTATGTGGCTTAAAACTGTTAAATATGTGGCTGGTAGACTGTTACAGGCACTTACGGATGTGCCAATTTTTTCTTTTTTAAGTACCTTCTCACGCATTACGAGTTCTTCATGTATTGTGTGCATTTATAAAAAACTAGCGACCCGCCCCGGCTTCGCACGGGTGGACATTTATTTTTTAATATATTTAAGAAATATTTAATGAAAGTATTTTTGAAAAGAACTTTATATAATAATTTTAATTACTTTTATTCTATGGAAAAGTGGTTATAATGGCTAAAATATAAATGTTTGGTTTATACTATCGCGGACTTTTTTGTAGGCATTATTGAGTTCTACAACTTTTCTACAGAAGTCAACCATACATCTCTAACCATTTAGGCAGCGTTCGCGAGAATCGTTAACGTACGGCAGTTTTTTCGACGCCTTACTCCACAATTTTCACTACCACGAAAAATCCTATCTTATTTTGGGATAAAATATAGCCTATACGGATTCGGAAGAATCCTTCTAAGTAATGGTAAAAGAAATTTTGAAATCGGTCCAGTAGTTTTTGAGCCTATTCAATACAAACATACAAAAATACAAAGGTTTCCTCTTTATAATATTAGTATAGAGTATAGATATAGAAGTATAGATTAACTTACATATAAATCGTATAGTAGGTAGTAGGCGCTGAGCGTAGCGCCTGAATGAAATACACATATTGTTTACCAGTCTAACACACCGGCGCAACCAACTGCCATGAAAATAATGGTAGGAAATTGATGTTTTTACATGTTTTTGCGCCTGGCGAGGTGTAAAAACCAAGTAAATTTTCTGGTTCATTTATTTACCCTCCCTTTAAATATTTAATTTTAAATGTATGATGGTTTAGAAATGCAACACTCACTTAATCAAACACTTTTAATCGGACCAAAAAATTGCATAATTAAATACGTCTAGCTTCGTTCAAAACCACGTTGGCTCAGCCAGGTCACTATTTCTGTGTTTAGGGATAATTGGAGAAGTATTGAGCAAATTTTCAACGCACCTCAAGCACTTTTCCAAAATTTCAAACAGCTCTAAGGCCATTTGACATGCTTCTCTTAAAATCAGATACTTTTAATGTGGCGAAATAATCAGATTGGTCCTCCCACCCAGGGCAGAGTGGGAGGGACTGTCAGACTCGTACTGACTAAAATCCACGGTGTCCTTCAGTAGCCCTTTACGTTCCGGGGTCACGGTAATTTGTAAGTCCCGCGACCCCGGCAGGCTTTGGCCCTTTACAGGGGGGCTCCGTCATGATGCTGACACTCCTTGAGGCGCGCGTGGAACACAACGCGCCGTCGACCCAGGCATGGTCCATGGTCGTACAGCGATTCGCCCGTTACCCGCCGCCCGCATGCCCGCACCTATGGTGGCCGGAGATCGTCTGCCGACGTCTGTCGCTGAAAATCAGATAGCTAATTAAATTATATACTTTTGAAAGCTTTATAAAGCTGGATAAATGCGATCATCTAAACTCTACATGAAAAAAAAAACAAACTTCCTTTCTAACTGCTTTACAATCAAGCCTGATCAGTGTGTTTTAATATTTAAACTTTACTGTTGTTTCTATTCCATTCATTATTAAACTGGGATCGGAATAAAGAATTCATGAAACGAAGCCAATTCAGCCTGAATGTGTGGACCCTGTATTACAAAGGACGTGGAAGCAATTATTCAAGGCTGAATTTGTAATTTTTGTGTACGTATATTGGTTGAATGCAAGAATAAAGGGAAAATGAATACCGGATTTCTACAATTGAGTAGATATCGAGTTGTACTGTATGATCTATCACTTATTTTTAACGTAGTAATAATATCATCAAATGAGTCCGGAACCCACAGCAGGGTGGGAGGGATTGTCGGACTTCTTTTACGTTCCAGGATCACGGTTACCTGCGGACGGCGAGTAATGGACGACTCGCTGTCCGATCATGGGCCATGCCCGGGTCGACGGCGCGTAGTGTTACACGCGTGCCTCAAAGAGCTGTCAGCACAATGACGGGGCCCCCTTAAAGGGCCTAAGCCTGAATTCTGGATGAAAAACTTATTTTTAACATGATTACCCAAAATGGAGTGTTGTGAAGGGGACACTCGCCATTATTTAGGATTCATGAGTTTCGAAGACACATCGGGAATTGGGACAACTGTCCAATTGTTACGATATATTTTAGTTTGGGTCTTTAATTAATCTTTTGTCCGTACTTCATACGGAGTAGAAAACGCCCATAAATATATAAATTATATATGTGGTATAAAATAAATAAATAACTTCTGTCGAAGCTTTAGGCCTTCGTGTTTAGAGAGTACGTAGACAACCTGATCTTGTTCAATTCTAGTCCACGTGATACACCTGTCCCATGTACATAATTTCAAAACTGTTTAAAAAAAAAACATTAATTTATAACCTTGTTATGTTCCCTAAATGAGCATGTTTTTGAACGGACAACCCGTTCAAAAACATGCTCATTTCGCGGCTGTTCGTGGTACCCCCGTGCATCCCGCGCTTCTTGTGTCGTACACGCATCGATAATAGTTTGGCAATAGGATCCTAACCGTACGGTGATTGTATTGTAATTAACTGATGATAAAGTTTAATTAAATTATTTTAGGAAAAAAATATATCATGGTGTAAAAAATACTGAAATCGAATCAGTTCTTAATAAATAATTTCAGGTTTCGCATGTACTTACTAAAAATAATGTTGTATAGAAGTGTTGAGTGATTTGCGAACTCGATCATGCCTCACTGTCTTGTGTTTCAACTCAGTGTTAATTGTTAGGATGGATCTCCAAAACGGGCGTATTCGTGTGATCGCTCTGGTGCTTTTCAGATATTGATTTTTAATAGTAATTATGTATCTCATTAAAAATAATGATATTCAAATAGTATATTTTTACTATTGGCCTTCAATTTACACAAACAGTTATGAAAATATTTAAGTTCAAAAAATTTCGCGACCAGAGCAATCATAATTGGTGCCAGAGCGATCATAAATGGTGAAATCAGTGAAACAAGAAAATTAACATTGATAAAATATTATTTATTTAGCCGTTTTCAGTCATATTCAGTGTACGAATAACAAGATTGATGTAAGAGAAATGTATTATTTTAGAAAAATATCGTTATAATTTCAAACTATTACATTATAATTTTAAAATAACAAATTAACATACTTATAAAAAACAACTTTTGGCTTAGTTTCATTTATTTGGACTATATTATCCGAACTTTCCCTACTTTTCTTCCTACGAACCTTTTGCTGGCTTAGAGTCAAATCACTCATTGGTAGTACTGTGCCCCGAGCTTTTTTCCTTTGGTGATTTTCTCTTGACTTTGCAAAACATTTTCCGTATAGATCTGGATTATTTGTCATGTAAAGATCATGTCGCTGTGTCGGAAGACAAAAATGGGGAAAGCGGAAATTGGTCATATTATAATTATTGGTGGAGATTATAATTCATTTTACTTAGGTACACCTCTGTCCAACCCTTCGGGGATTACAGGTGTGATGTTTTGTTATGTTTAATTGCTTGAAGTCGTTGGTTCTAGCAATACTTATCATTATTTTGTGTTTCTCAGCACTTTAAAAAATCAACAGATTCAGATAACTCTCTGTTGTCGAACTCAATAGAATAACTCTGTATTTTTTACCATACGTGCGAGTAAACATTGGCTGACTGTTTTGTATTCTTAAGAGTAAGTTTTAATATAAACCAGTTTTCTGTTGTGAGGAATTGAAAACTTTGAACTGAATGCACATTTTAGGCTGAGAGCTTTAGTTCTGCTTGTAATTTTCAAAGTATCAGCTGACGATATTTCCACAGAGATACAGCCAGCTGACGTTTGTTTTTATCCATAACTTCATGTAAACTATCATCAGGTGAAATTTGAGTCGAGAGGAAATTACTGAAAGTAAAATAAAATAAAAAAAATACATTTTTGGGTGACCAGCTGACGTGTTTTCAACCATGGTACAGTCAACTGATTGGTTTTATTCTTCGTGATATAAGATAATCTTCAATATAAACCAGGTTTCAGTTGGAAGGAAATGACAATATTTTTTTTCTACGTGTTTGAACGGCTATTGCTGCTTATCCCACCAACGGAACCACAGCTGACTTCCACGAATCTTTATGATACAACTCCCTCATGTAGCTTACTATTATGACTTGAGAAGAAATCACTGACGAAATTTAGCTCCCCATTTTCCCGCTCTATGAAATGTTTTTCTTCGAGGCATGGTTTCCATCTGCAACAATAGTTGATATTAAATTTTAGAAAAGAAAAGCTTATAGTTGCGGTTAGCTAAATGCCAATATAATAATACTTATCATCATAGTAAAATACGTCCAAATCTGTTTATGGGTTTAGGTTATCGAAAGAAACCCAGAAAAAGATATAAATTAAAGGTTATATGCATAGTTCTTCGTTTGTCATTGTTAACGTCCGGACTTAAAACAGATTTATAACGTACAATTAATGCAAAATATCATTGCTCTGGTCTTTTTGAACAGAGCAATCACAGCCACAGCGATCAGAAAAAGTCACTAAATCATAAATTTTGCCGATTTTAAAAGTAGTAGAAAGTTGTGATTACGTCTCATAAAAAACACTATAATGATCTCTTAATTCACATAGCAAACACATTTACAAGCTTACTATTTAATTTAAATAACGAGCCATAGTAATCATAGAATTCGAGAACCAAATCCAGAGCAATCATAAACTTACCTTCGTAAACTTACCTTCGCGGGTACGTGGCAGACAGGTATCCTCCTCGGCGGTTAGACCACTGCTGGCGCTGCCCACCGGGAGAGGAATAGAGTGTCTATAACGCGTAACTAGGGATGAGGGCGACGTTTTACCTCAGCGCAGAGCGATGAGATAAAATGCCCGGTCACGATTTTAAATTCAAATTGAGGCAAAAGTATTGTTAATAGAACTGAAAATATTTTATTACTATGAAGATTAACTATTTGTTATGTAATCTAAATAAGTTGTTTCATATGAAGCATCTCATTAAAAAGTTAAAAAATATTTTTTTCATTCAATCGGGAGTCGGGTCAACCCAGAGCGATCAGGATTTTAGGGTTTAAGATTTTTTTTTAAATATTTAAAATAAAATTATTCATAATATTAGCCTTGTACCACGTAGATTAGACACCGAACTGTATATAAAAAAATATTATGAAAACGGTTTTTGATCTTAAAATGGGTTTATCCAGCCCGACACGAAAAAAAATACCTCTGGAGATTGTGCCGTTAACAGTTTTCAGTTTGTTTCACAAACAAAGTATCGGATTCACTGCTGTTTAACTACGGTTTACATAATTACGTTTAACAGCGACGATTAACTGGCCAGTTAACAAGTTAAACTATGGATTTTCTGAAGCGCGAACTTTCGTTTCATAACTATTAAAGTATTTTGTAACTTCTTACTGTTTCGGGTAATTTGAGGACCGGGATTACGTTGTTTGAGCCTGTTTTTTAACCGACTTCAAAAAAAGGAGGAGGTTCTCAATTCGGCTGTATTTTAATTATGTTTGTTACCTCATAACTTACGACTAGGTGAACCGATTTTGATGATTCTTTTTTTGTTAGATGCATTATAACTGTCATTTGGTTCTAAAAAGTTAAGTTCAGTAGTTTTTATTTTATGAGCATTTTTCGCCGTGTACTCGAGAGAACCTCCTCCTTTTTTGAAGTCGGTTAAAAACAAAGCCACCGAATTCCGAAAGAAAAGTAACTTTACGCTTTTTTATGTTAGTTTTTGATGGAGGCCATTTTTTTTTGTTTGTGTTTTTTTAGTTGTTAGAGACTTTGTATGAGCCTGTTATTTTATACAGGATCGACTTTATTAACTCCTCACCAAACAGTGATACCCATCATGGTGACACACATCAATAGCAGAACTTGATAAAAATGGCTAAGCAAGTTTGACAAGATACTATTTAGCTTAGGACTAAGAAGTAGGGATGTGACCGAATAGTTAGTTGGTGACTACTCGGAAGATACAGCGTCTACGACTACTAGGACTTCTTGGTACTCTCCTAGTTCTACGGTACGGGAAATATTTATGTGGGAAATGGCAAGTACATTATGTTAAAGGGCGTTGATTTTTCAACCTTCAGTTTAATATTTACGTAATATTTTTCTTGAATTAATATTTATGGACTGGATTTGATGTTTTTTACCTTCTGCATCATAAAATTCTATCATAAACAACGAAGAGGTAAATTAACAATTGCGTGATCTTTCAAAATTTTAACCTGATTTGGCAAACTTATCAAGAGTTAGTTCAATTTTTCCAAAAGAAAATTGGAATTACTAATGTTTCAACTAGTACTCGTATTTTCTTTAACATAACACTCTGCGTACACCATGGTAAGTATGAGTTGCATAAGCGATAAGAAGTCATTAACCCTTACTTTAACAATGTGGTACTTAATAATAGAAACACGTTTCTCTTGAATGAATTTTACTGCACGCGGAATACGAACCTTTTTAAGTACACTGTACCTCATATTGCTTCATTATTTCAAACTGAAAATTTTGTAGGAAGTAAAAATACAGTCAGGCACTTCCAGGGCACCTCAGTCTTCCGAGTCCTAGTTATAGTCGAATAAAGCCCTTGTCAAACAGGCAGGCGCGACGAATGCGAAGCGAAGCGTTTTTATTTGTAATGTATGGAATTGTTTGAATACAGTCACATAGAAAAGCGAAAGCGATCCGATAGCGTGACAGAACTATTGGACTGACGTCTCGTTTCGGTTCGGTATCGCTTCGGACTCGCTTCGCTTTCGCCTGTCTATTTGACAAAGGCATAAATCCTAATCTGACTACTGGTTGCTGCAGCCATCACTCCTAACCAAATACTTCAGTTTTCATTGAATTAAGTCTTTGATTCGATATCTTTACTTTTTTTTAGTGAGGTGATCTAATGACGTTCGATTACGTTATATTTAAATATAGTTTGAATCTTAAATCTGCCTGTGAATTGACCAATTTGAATTACCAATCAATTGACAAATGCTTTTAATAAACTGTCAAAACGCGATTCTTCCATAGATTTTATATCGCAATAGCATTCAGTCACATCACTGATAAGTTAACTCAATTATTAGTTGTAATTTAATAAATAGTAGGATTGATTTTAGAAGTATTAAAAATTCATGCGTCCGATTGAAAAAACGTAACCTTTATAAAGGGTTCATTGTCATTTGGTGCTTTGTCATTCTGATGCACGGATCCCTAAAAACAATATGAAATCTGCATATAGTGTTGGATAAATCATTTCCAACTACGGAACCTTTTATTGTCCGTGTCCTACATGGACTTGGCAAGTTAATTTAATTGGATGTTCAACCTCAAAATGAAGTGTAGTTTCACACAAATATTATTTTGAAATTATTGGTTAACGGTCTCAAATACCCAAATCTATATAAAAACGATCCTAATAGTATGATACTGTAAGAGAATGAACAAAAGAAACAGTAAAAAAAATTACAGAACACAACCACAGCATTCGTAACACTATTCATAATGAAAAAGTCTCCTGAAATTGAAAAGATATTTCGACCCAGTTCTTTGGTACGAAATTCTCGAATATAGGGTGTTCGTGTAATGTGGCTTACAATGGGCTGTATATAGTCCTATATAGTCAGGTAGGTGGAGGCTGAATAACCTCTCGTGATTTCTCAGGAGATCTGTAGGTACCTTGTGAATGGCGGTCTTTGGGCCAATGCGTTGCGGGGAAGTGTGGAGACGGAACTTGTTGCATTTTTATTTAACTAATTTTAGATGATTGAGTTAAGAGATTTTTTTTTATTCGTTGCACACATTTGAGCACCTTGTTATTGTTCGTATTTGTATTATTATATTATGGGAAGTATAAGTAAGTACGTGTTGTAAGTATCATATTAACGTACTTACAATTCAAATCTACTTTATTTGTAAAACTTAATTTAAAAAAAAATGGAAGTAATGTACTATATTCGAAGCCTGTTTATATTATTTCACCACAATATTATTATTTATATAATTATACAAAACTATGCAATTTTATTGGATGTATATTTCAAGATACAGACTGACGTTAGTTATTAATACTATTCTACGTTGTTAGTATTCAACGTCGAAATCCCGTCCCAAGTCAACTCCAAATGTTTGTGACCCTTTTTACGCTTTAAGACTGTGTTTTGTCGCTGCCATTCTGGCCAAGCATTAAGAAATATAACAAATTTATTGTTGTATACAGATAATAGTTTTTTTTTATCGTGGTAAAATCATCAAATGAGTCCTCCCACCCAGGGCAGGGCGGGAGGGACTGTCAGACTTGTACTGACTAAAATCCACGGTGTCCTTCAATAGCCCTTTACGTACCGGGGTCACGGTAATTCGTTAGTCCCGCGACCACAGATGAATAGATTAACAAAATAATTTTAAACTGATCATAATTTACAAGGAGCCTCCTCCATATCACGACCTAAGTTTCTTAAGAAAAGTCCTCGATTTCTTTACAAAACCTCACATATTACAGGAAGCTCCTTTCAGTCAGTTAATTTTAACTAAGTTTCCTGAATTCCATGAAATTTCATTACATTAACCAAGTGGAATGCGTTTCTCTTCACTTCAGAAGTGAAGTTCCATTCATTCAGGGTTCATTTACGAGAAAATACGTTTTTGATGTTCATTTAAAATCAGCATTTAACTTCTCTGAAGCAGGCTTTAATGAAACATTGGACTGATTCGTTGAAAGTGAATTTATATGGATTAACACCCGATTTATAGAAGGTTGTAAGAGTAACTTAACTGTGCTTTAAAATATATCTTTAACTATATATTTTTTAAATCGTTAGATCTTTTTTCCTTGGAAGGGGCTATCACTGGTCAACCTCGGCCCAACCCTGTCAAGTAAGCCTTCTGTCCAGGCGTTCTACGAGTAGTAATGGAAGCCTGTGCTAGTGTAGCTTATACTACCTGTAAAGACTTTTATCTGGAAAACGCTATCTGCTAAGTAAATGGTAATTGCATTTTTCTTGTTTGAGTCATAGGATCTCACTTTTTGTGCCGTCACTTGCAATAAAATAATTAATTGCTAACTGTTCTCCGTGGCTTCACCCCCGCTGCTTGGTTCCTGTTGTCTTGATGTAATATAGCATGTAGCCTTCCTTGAAAAATAGACTATGCAACACAAAAATAAAGTTTAAATTCGAACCAGTAGTTCCCGAGATTAGCGCGTTCAACCGAACAAAACACTTCAGCATTATAATATTATAACAATAGACTCTTTAATTCTTATTTTTAATTTTTTTTAAAACATAGGAATTTCCTTCTGTGGCGAGGGTACGTTTACAAACATGTAAACTCACATACACAAACGCCCAGACCCGAAGCAAGTACTTGTAGATCATACAAATATTAGCTCCGTGCGGGAATCGAACCCGCGACACGCAGCGCAGCAGTCCAATCGCTCAGCCACTGCGGTAATAAGAATGTCTCACGTTGCGCTTGCCGGTGCGTGGACTCCATTGGAGAATCTTACAGCCCCATCGGTAAGATGATACTAAGATTTAATTATAATAAATGACCAAAATTAGAAGTGTTCAGGAAAAAACAAACTCTTTCTTAATCTACTTTGTCCTGATAATTAAAAACACAAAATAGGTGCTTAAAGTCTAGTAGTAGTCTAGTTTTAAACAATATGACAGTAATATTTTATTCTAGAGATGCTGATCCCTCGGCGGGCCAAATGCTCCTGCCGGAGGCTGTACGCCGGTGTCGTGCGGTCCATGGCCCTCTACGGGGCCCCCGTGTGGGCCTTAAGCATCCCGACGCGACCACTCAAGCTGGTCGCATGCCAGAGGGTCATGGCTATCCGGATGATCTGGGGATACCGCACGATCGCCGGCTAATCAGCCAACCTCCTAGCGGGATTGCTGCCCTGGGATCTGGAGGCGACTGCCCTCCAGCGCGTCTATGAATGGCGCGTGGAGGCGCAGCGTCGGGGCGAATCCCCGCTGCCTCGACAAGTCGAGGCGCGGCGGGAAGAGCTCCGGCGTGATCTCAGGGCAGTATGGAGGGAGCGACTGTCGCAACCGAGGTCCGGGCACGCCGCAATCGCGGCGGTAAGACCCCTCTTTGAGGAGTGGCTGGATAGGCGTCACGGCGTCCTGACCTACCGCATGACGCAGGTCCTCACCGGACACGTAAGTTTCGGGAGGTTCCTGTGTCTGATAGGGAGGGAAGAAACGCCTGGATGTCACCACTGCGAGGATCGTCCGGAGGACACGGTGGAGCATACGGTGTAGGACTGCCCCGCTTGGGCAGAGCACCGCCGTGTCCTCACGACGGCGATAGGCGGAGACCTCTCGCGCCCGGCATTGGTCGAGGCCATGCTGCGGGGCGAGACGGAGTGGGAAGCGGTCGCCTCCTTCTGCGAAGCAGTCATGCTCGTGAAGGAGGAGGCGGGCCGCCTGAGCGAGAGGACAGCGTCCTCCCTCCACCCCAGCCGCAGTGGTAGACGCCCACGGCGTCGGACGTCGCAGGACGATCTCCGGCCACCGTAGGCGCGGGCATGCGGGCAGCAAGTAATGGGCGACTCGCTGTCCGACCATGGACCATGCCGGGTCGACGGCGCGTTGTGTTCCACGCGCGCCTCAAAGAGTGTCAGCATAGTGACGGGGCCTGTAGAGGGCCAAAGCCTGCTGGGGTCGCGGGACCAAGGGATTACCGGGACCCTAGTACGTAAAGGGCTATTGAAGGACACCGTGGATTTTAGTCAGTACAAGTCTGACAGTCCCTCCCGCTCTGCCCTGGGTCTCTCAGAACTCTTGTGATGATTTTACCAAGTAAAAAAAAAAGTCTCAACACCCCGACATTTACATTTAGCTTTCGTTACATTTAGTGCAAAGCTTGGGTCTTGACATGGTGCAAAAATGTCGAAAACAACATTCACAGTCAATAATAGTAACTGTCTCTTAACATAACTGAAATACAAATATGACTGTAGATATTGGACTATGTTCAATCAATACACAGTTTTCAGGAAGTAATGTTCAAAAAATAATTAAAAGTTTTTCGACATATACCTACCTACACATTATCCAAATGCATGAAAAATCAGAAAAATAAATATCTCGTGAAAACGATTAATACTCAGAGAGAAGTTCTATCTGTAACGTCTAATTAGTAAATCCCTATCAAATTGATTGCTGAACATATACTTAACAGTGCTCGTTATTCTCTCCTTCTTCTTCCGGCCTTATCCCATGTTTATTTGAGGTCGGTCCTCCTAATCATTCTTCTCCAAAGATGTCTTTCCTGGGTCGTCATTGGATCAATACAATTTCCATCTAGGTCTTTCTTAACTACAGACATCCATGTAAGTTTACAGTGCTCGCGATTGTTAACGGCTATCAGACGAACATTGTTTCACCAACGGTACCAAGCAACAATGTCTACTAAAATCAATCATAAACACACTACAAAGTACGTAGTTTAAAAATCGTCTATTTCCTCGCTCTACAAACATTAATTTGACCGAGTTATTTCACTGGTTAGTAAATAACTATTTCCTTAATCAGAATATTCAGCGGAATGAGCTTATGAATCATTCCTTTACTTTGTCGGCGATTTACTTATACAGGAAATCTGTTTTCCGTTGGTTTAGCTTGGATCATAGACTTCGGTCTGCGGCAGACGTGCTTTGAGCGGAAACTAATTGCAAGAAAGCCATACAACACGGATGTAAAACCATGGAAGGGCATAGAATAGGGGTGATAACATTTTGAAATATTTCCACTTGTCTGGAGTAAACATTAAATTAATGAGCTTTACTTTACTGAAAGGCTCAAAGCTAGAAAAAAGCGAGCAGTCCGCATGCCCCCGCCTTTTTTATCGTGGTAGATCATCAAATGAACTGCTGCGCAACGTGTCGGGCGATCGATCCCCGCATGGAACAAATATTTGTATGATCTGCAAGTAGTTGTTCCGGGTCTGGGTGTTAGTGTATGTGAGTTTCTATGTTTATAAACGTACCCACGATACAGAAAGAAATTCCTAGTGTGGGGCAAAGTTCTTTTTAAAAATGAAAAGAAAAAATGAATGAGTACGCCCTCACCCTGGGCGGGATGGGAGGGACTGCCAGACTTGTACTGACTAAAATCCACTGTGATCCTTGAATAGCCCTTTACGTTCTAGTGTCACGGTTACCTGGTGAGGCGATCCCGCGACCCCAGCAGGCTTTGGACCTCTAAGGTAGTCAGATTGCTGATAGCTCTAAGCTCTTTGAGGCACGAGTGGAACACGATGTGCCGTGGACCCGGGTATGGTCGATGATCGGACGGCGGCGGGGCTGAATCGTCGCCCTTATTATCACTTTTGCCGTGTGTATGCTATCCAATTGTTAATTGAATATCACAAACCACATCTACGTTGCCCGTTCATTATGTTGTAATGAAACAAAAAATAATATGTAGTGTTTTTATTCATTTGTCAAATACCAAATCAATTAAGAATAATCTCAAATTACAAAAAACATTATGTATTCGATGTAATAATTTATCTGATTGGCCATTTATTTGTTATCATAAACTAAATTATATGAAGGCGAAAAAATACAAGTTTCATTTTTATTAATAATACAGACTTAAAAAAATATATTATAATTTCTAGCTTATTTTTCTACTCCATAATGACGGTATTAAGTCTAAAAGGAACAGTTATAGTACATGTAATTTTTAAGAGGACATAGAGGACATTTTTATGCGTAAATTATTTGCTTCTACCATTTAATTGAGTATAATAATAATTGGGTCTTTCTTCAACTTATTGTAAAAAAATTACGTTCTACCTTGCGTACCTACCCATAGACATACCTTTCTTTCTATTTATAGTTATCTCCCACAAATTATTTTCTAGTTGTGTAGTTGGAGTTATACAAAACTAGAAAGTATTTTGTGGATTATTTGCAATTTTGTAATTCAAGTTAATAAATACTGGTAGATTCTAGGTTCAACAAGTCTAATTTGAATAAATGACATGACCCTCAATGGGTACTTATAAAACGTCGAAAAATTGGTACGGTTTGGCTTGGTCGTTTTCATGGAGAAGAACCGGCAAGACACTCCATGGTTACTCTTTAAAAAAAATCGAATCGGTCCGTTGAATTCTAACCATTCTTCTGTTATTTCTGTTCCCGTAAAACTCTCAAGCTTATGCACCATCCTGTAACTTTAATTCCACAACTTGGCCCCCTGGATTAAAGCCAACGAAGATGTTTGGTGTAGTCCTGAATAACTAGACGTTGCCTGTATTCCATTCTGCAATAATACCGAAATACGTGGCAGGACCAGCCCCGACATCAGACATCAAAAGCGATTGTCCACGTGACGTCACTAATCAGTAGTTTAGTGACATCATGTGGACAATCGCTTTTGATGTCGTTCTCTGCCGGATTACTACCAGCTGTGTCGTAAGTCATATGTCGTATGTCTGATTGGATTTCTAATGTATTGAGTTGAAAGACGGTAACTGTTAGTGTGTGGAATAGATGCTTGGATTGATGTGGATACGCTTTGATAATCTTAGGATACTTTGGTTGTTTGTTTGAGCTCTCGTATCTATTCAGTCGTAACTTTAGAATCAGGGGCACTGAATGAAGCTTTCATGTGTAAAAGTAATTTTCAGATCTTAGTTTAGTCCATTCTTATCTGATATTTATTTGGTGACCTTTTGTGTATCAGCTTTAATCTTAAAAAGTGATATTGTAAATTGAATCTTTCCAAAAACACGAAACAAGAAAATCTACTCCTTTCGCAGTTCTAAAAAGAAGTTAACATCTTACGAATTTCATAGATACTATGAAACTTCTTCTTTTTCGTGTGAAGATATTGCCAACCACTGATGTTGGGTCGACGGCGCGTTGTTCCATGCGCGCCTCAAAGAGTGTCAGCAAAATTACGGGGCCCCCCTCTAGAGGGCCAAAGCCTGTCGGGGTCGCGGGACTGTACGAATTACCGCGACTAAGGAACGTTAAGGGCTATTGAAGGACACCGTGAATTTTAGTCAGTACGAGTCTGACAGTCCCTCACGCTCTGCCCTGGGTGGGAGGACTCATGTGATGATTTTACCACGTAAACAAAAAAACCGCTGATTTTACAGTTATACCCAGTTAGCCTAAGGACCCCAAAGGCTTCTACATGCCTTAAAACTTCTATTGATTACACAAGTCCTATTGATGTCAGTGATGTCCAACATAAATTTTATCATTATGACCTTTTGACAATTTCCTGACATCATAATCTGCCTATCAATTATTATGATGGGGTAATTTTGGCGACTACTTATCTGACCTCCAACCCAGTGAACACTGATATACCCGTTAAGTACTAAGAATCAGATTTTCAAGTCACTGATTACTTTAATTCCCTATTATAAAAAATAACATTCTCTTGCCGGGTACAGTTTCGCAAGCAAAGATTTACTTTTCACTGAAATTGTTAAATCAGGTAAAATACAGAATAACAGTAATTCTATCTTTATTGTTAGTGGCATTCCGTTCAGGAACTGTAGACTGTTTAGTCTTCTGTCCTTGTTATTCAATCCCCGTTGTTTTAGGAAATCTGAGCGCCTGCCTATATTTAGTACTAGCTTTTGCCCGCGGCTTCACTTGCGTTCATTTATAATTTGAGAAACAATAAGGATCGTGAAAGTGGCGCCATCTGGAATATGAACGTAATTGTTGTTTTTCTCGGCAACAGCTCTCGTCTGTTTTTTTGGATGAAAGATACCCTATATTCGTGTTTGCAGCCGCAGTGGTAGACGTCCATGGCGACGGACGTCAGCAGACGATTTCCGGCCACCGTAGGCGCGGGCATGCGGGTGGCGAGTAATGGGCGACTCGCTGTCCGACCATGGACCATGCCCGGGTCGACGGCGCGTTGTGTTCCACGCGCGCCTCAAGAAGTGTCAGCATAGTGACGGGGCCCCCTCTAGAGGGCCAAAGCATGCCACGGTTGCGGGACTCACGAATTACCTTGACCCCGGTACGTAAAGTGCTATTGAAGGACACTGTGGATTTTTTCTGACAGTCTCTTCCGCTCCACCCCGGGCGAGAAGACTCATTTGATGATTTTACCAAGATAAGAAAGTAGTCAGTCTAGCAATGGATTTACAACAGCTTTAAACACGCGCAGAAACACTTTGAAATCAATTAACTGCACCATGTAAACATAAGTTTAGTTGCATGGCTGCGGTCGGGCGCGGCTTTCATGGCGAGCTCGGATTAGTCTGCAATTAGAAACATCATGGCGGCGGCAAATCTCTCTCTCGTGCTTGGATTTTAGCGGTCAGCTGACCACAAGTAGGAACTAGTAATGGTGAGTTACGTTCGTAGAAAAAATACTTGGGATACGGATGCAATACGCAAGAAGATGAAACTGCGTGGTATTTTTTTTTAACGTGGTAAAATCATCAAATGAGTCCTCCCACCCAGGGCAGAGCAAGAGGGACTGTCAGACTCGTACTGACTAAAATCCACGGTGTCCTTCAATAGCCCTTTATGCACTGGGGTCACGCGACCCCGACAGGGGTATGTTTTTATTTAGAAAATGTTATTGTTTTATGTTTCTATCCACTTCAAAAGTAATTTTCTAGGAGAGCGAAAACTGCTAAACCAATTTTACATCGAAACCCACTATTGGTGTAACTACCTACCGCTATAAAATATAGTTTAACTCGTATTTAAGTGGAATTTGTACTAAAATTTATTGCGGGTTCTTAATTTATTCGGAACTGTACAAAAAAGTACTTTTTAACGCACTAAGTCATTGCTTAATAATACATGAAGGTCCCCAGTGTATACCAACTTCCTTTGAGCACCTGCCTATTAAAATCTTGGAAAGTTATCCCATTAAGTTAGCTTTTATCATTTTGTTGCTTACTGTTTATTATGGATCTGTGCCAATGTGTTACAATGTGCGTTGTATTTTCGTTCCTGAAATAATATTTTAGTTTAAACTAGATTTGTTACTGTAAATATAAGCAGTAAAGCGTGAAAATTTATTAAATAGTTATTATTGCACGTAATTTTATTAATAGGCGTGAATTTATAGGCTAGGATTTACAATTAATCGTATTTTTTTGGTTCATATTTTACCATATTGTATTGTAAGATATTATGTATAATTTAAATATATCAAGTTATTATTCAACCCCGATGCGTGTGTGCGTGTCTGTACGTATGTGTCTGTTTTTGTCATCGTAGTTATTAAACGAGTGAACTGATTTGAAAACGTTTTCTTTATTTATTTGAAAGCAGAATTTCTAGAGATTATTCTTATACCTTTGAATATTCTTATATATTATATTATTTATCTTTGAATATACTTCGTGTGGTCCTAGTGTTCTATATAATATATATGGTTTCTAATCCATTTGCACACAATTTGAGGACATAATATAAACTAGTATACTTTATTATCCTAATAATGTTTACGCATAATGATATTAAAGCATAATATGTTGTGTAGGCTAATGTAGATAGATTTTTATATCTGCTAGATAAGTCCCAGTCAAGTCCTCCATACCACTAATGCAAACCACTGATCGTCCGATGTAGTGCCCGATTATTCACAATTCAAACATAAAATAGTTTTAGTCACCGTAAATAACTGATAACAGAATTTCAATAACCACAAAAATAACCAAACATATCCGAAACCAAAATAAATGATTGATCAAGCCGGTTGCGGTTGTTTTAGTATAAATATGTACTGAAATTGCTAAACAGTCAGATAATTGGGTATCATGGTACCTACCACAACTGGGGCTGTGGCCAATCTATCTGTATAATCTGGGATTAGTCCCGTTACCACAATGTGCTAGGTTTTGTTTACACCCGCGTTTAGTTAACCGATGATTATATTACTGGATTAATTTGGCCCATCATTATAGGTATTGGCGTAAGCCGGATTACCTAAATGATGTGCATTGAGCTGTGAGCTAGATTGGTTAGTATTGGGCCGAGATTCTAATGACATGTTTCTGTGGTTATCGATGTGAATGATTTTACAGAAATGCTGGTCCTACGAGTTAGTTGCTTTGGCGAATAGACACTTTATTGTCTTTAGGAAAGCGGGATTGATTCTCGTTTATAGGATATTTTTTTATGCAGTACAGATTTTTTTTAAATGTGATTTTATGTCAGGATATAAAACTCATTACTATTTTTTTAAAGGTACGTGTCGCGGTTTTGATGATGAGATCGAGTGGATCGGGATCTGGGTGCTTGTAAATATGAGTTACAAAAAAATATTCTAAACGTTAACACTACAGAAGATTCTCCTAGTAAAGAGTATTTATTAGTGGAGCAGTATCAGAAACTTGCCATCAAAATATGTAAGAGGTGTCCCATAACAACAGCAATTTCATGCACGAAAATTCATAACTGAAGTCTGGAAATTCCGTTCCAAAACTCGAAAGCTTAGGGAAAAATTGCGGAATTCATAACACGTTTAAAGTGCACAAGTCATGGTGACACGTTACGGCACAAAGCCGGCTGAGAGGTGTAATTGGAAGCTAATCCTTGCCTTCGTCGGCAACCCGACGGATTGCTGGCAACACAATCCGTGTGTACGTACTGGGTTTCCATAGTAAAGTGGTAGAGTAGCCGGGAATTGAAATAATTGGGATAAAGTTTTTTTGAAAGGAAAAAAGGGTTTTCAGGAGGTATCAGACGATACTAACGGCATCAGACTTCTTTGCACCTGTTGGTCCAAAACTACGAGTATCTTATCTTTCAAACTAAAATGATTTTTATACAGCATTGAAATCGCTAAAGTGGTTTCTGAGATAAGCTTGTATGAACTTAGACATATATGATTTTATATGTATACTTACGAGTATTAGGATGACGGATATTTAACTTTAATGGAACGAGATTACCACCTTTTTTTGAGGTGTTAAAATCGTCAAAACGGACTGTCACGCTCGTGCTGACTAAAATCTACGATGTTCCTTCAATTGCCCTTTACTTTTCAGGGTCATGAATCACGATCACCCTTTTGGACAGTTCCGCGACCCCGAAATCAGAATTCACACTTGATTTTAAGATGTATGAATGATAGGACAAAAGAACGTACAAGAAGAACAAAGTCTTCGCTTTGCAGTGAGACAACATGGGCTAAAAATAAACAAAAAATAAATTTCATACTACAAATAAACCGGAAAAGGAGCAATAGAGCCTAACTGCATATTTTTGCTATCCAGAGTCAATCGCACGTGACTCGACTGTCAAGTAATGATTCACCTTTTCGGGCCACTTCGTTTTCCCCGATTAGGAATATTAATTTTGGGTGAAAAACAAAGAATTTGTGTATTTAAAAAAAATATGGGTAAAATTTCAAGCCTGTGTGTGCCTTGAAATCGGAAGGCATATTCCACTGCTGTCTCATCAGGTAACCGTGACCCTGGAATGTAAAGGGCTATTGAAGAATCACCGTGGATTTTAGTCAGTACGAGTCTGACAGTCCCTCCCGTCCCGCCCGGGAGGACTCATTTGATGATTTCACCAAGATAAAAAAAATAACAGCATTCTACTTTGCAACAACAGTATATAGTGGCTAGGTAGGGCAAAGTGGAATAATTCTTTATTTTTGATGTCTGTCTACAGATTTCAAATCGATGTGTCATGAGATCTGCTTCACCGCCTGATCGCCTACCAGACGTTCCTATTTCAGCATTCTTTTTAACCCTTTTGCTTTTTTCGACTACCAAATTCAACGGAGCGTATATTCACAGTCTGGGGATGTTTTCCTTTGAGGGATTCATTGATTTTAGTCTCTAAATCCTTGCATCTATAGCTGTTTTCATTTACTTTATTTTTTCTCGTCGTGCCCTCGAACTCGGTAACGCCAATTATGGCTATTGGGAAGTATTTTTCAATTGGTTGGTTGAGAGCCATTAGCCATCTGCGCTCGTTGCTATCCGATGAAGCAGTAAAAGCTATCAACAGATAAATCTGTACAAGACTATATTTTGTTCGACGATAAGATTTTCATTTATACAAATCGGTATCTTTATAAGAAATCTTTTATTTTGTAAATAATCTTTTCTTTTATTCTTCTATTAACTTTATTGTTAGAAATAGTTTCAGAAAACGTTTTAAATGTAGCTAGACTCGGGGATAGTGTAGTTTTAGTGCCATTAGTTAAAAAAATAGAATTATATCGTATCGTATTGTATATGTAAGTTCCGAAAGTATCCCTCTACATTTAAACTTTTATTACTCTTCCTCTGTATGATATTAATATAAATATAAAAGTAAAAAATAACTGTCTGAATTTTCTGTCTCTTCCCTATGCTTACCTATATATACATCCATCCAAAAAGTTTACTCAAAATAATATTTCATAACAAACTCCCATGTTTCAGGCAATTTTCTAAACCCTGGCATCCCCACGTACCCACATTGTTAGTATACGCGCAGTGGTATTATGTATCTACCTAAGTTTATGATGTGCGTTGATTCACGTTCTCGGGATGCACGAAGTAAATCTTCCGTTTACGACGGATTCGGCTTAATCCGTTGTTCTTTAAGACTCTGTGTATTTGCACAGATCCTCGCAAACATTCTGTTTATTTTACTCAGTATTAATATATACTTAAACTAGTTTGTCTCAATGTTTGTCTTGCGTATATTTGTGTTGTTTCGGGTTTGTTGCTTCAAGTTTAATATTAGGAAGCTGTTTTGGTTTCTTGTAATTGAGATTGTCGTTTTGTTCACTGAAACGGAATGTTTATTGGAATGTTTAGTAGACTAGAAACGTTGAACTGAATGCCAAAATATTATTGAATTGGCTTAATTGTTAAACGAACGACGAATATTCAATAGAACATATCTAATCATTCTGTGTGTTCCTTAGTCATCATCTGCCTAGCTTTTTTTGGTTTTGTGTCAATAAATCTCTTTTCTTTCTTTCTTTTTCTTTCTTTTTCCCAACTATGGTCGGCTTGCCGGGGTCGCGGGACTGTACGAATTACCGTGACCCCGGAGCGTAAAGGGCTATTGAAGGACACCGTGGATTTTAGTCAGTACGAGTCTGACAGTCCCTCCCGCTCTGCCCTGGGTGGGAGGACTCATTTGATGATATTACCACGATAAAAAAAAAAAATACTATGGTCGGCTTCCAGTCTAACCGGATGCAGCTGAACATCAGTACTTGATATGGAGCGACTGCCACAATTCAGTAACTGGGTAACATAATACCCTTTTGGCAAGGTTGGTTGTCGGACTTTCGAGCTACTGATCAACAGTAATAACTGTCAAACATCTTCAAACGACAACCGGGACCAACGGCCTTACGTGCTTTCCGAAGGGAGGAAACTCGCTATGAAATGGTCACCTATCCCACACAACAACGTGAGTAACTTAGTGATAAAGAAAATTTGTCAGCTCGTTTAGCTAAGAGTTTTCATGTTGACTAATTTTTAGTCAAAATTCTGTAAAAATAAGTAAATGTCATGTAAACATCGACGCTGTTATTATAACAAAATCTAACCAAAATGATTGAGGGTTCCGGAAACTGGGACCGCAATCAACTGACACCGCGGTCCCAGTTGGCGGATCACCAACAATAGAGGATATGGAGCTCGCCGCCGGCTCGGTCATCTCGATTGCGTTTCGTGGGTTCCATGAGATTATTTGTTTAGTGTGGGTACACTAAACAAATAATCTCATGGCCTACATTATGACGGCCCCGTATTATGACGTCTTAAAACCAGGCTTGTTCCAGTGAGTGAACGAAGTAGCGCTAGACGACTTGTATAGCTCTGTCTCTTTCACTCACTGGAACAAACCTGGTTTAAAGGCGTCATTATACAGCCGCAGGTAGTGGTACCGGGACTGGTATTTTTTGAGTTTAAGTGCTAAACGAATTATTATCGTTTTCATTAGCGCAGCGTAACACGTCCACCTACAAAGTGGACAGATGATCTGATGAAGAACACGGCATTGCGCTGGACGCAAGCCGGTTCCATCCGGACCTATTGGAAATATATGGAGGAGGCCTATGTTCAGCAGTGAACGTCCTTTGGCTAATATGATGATGATGATGGTGATGGAAGGAGAATTCTTAAGTAATGTTGGGCATCGTCAATAAAAACAGGCAAAAGTTACAGGTCCTTTTTCAGCCATTCGTTTCGTATATTCTTCGATGTTACACAAGTTGATGTATATATATGTATAAGGTGTTTTTGCGGAATTTCTTTGTCAAAATAATAGTTCAAGAAAAGGGTCCTTCATTCTTCCGTTCCTCTGCTCGGGCCGTTTGTTTGTGAAAAGCCGACGGAGGTCCCAAACAATTGTCGAAATGTTACAATATTTCACATATTTTGTTTGTAAGGATCGCGACTTGTGATGTTTTCACGCGAATATAATTTACTTTTCTGTGATTTTTACTCTGCATTGTATTTCGTAATATTGTGTTTAAATATTTTTATTCTTTATCACCTTACATTATTAAATGTCCACATTCAGTGTTCGAAACAAAACGTATCAATTTTACACTTTTTTATAAATGTGTGAGTGAGCGCCACGCACACATTTAAATGTTTTCCTTGGAGATGTTCACTTGTTTTACGTAGGAAACGAACGACGGGGCTAATTTTTCTACCGTTTTTTTGTTTTCAATTCTCAGTGGCCAATGACAATATAACCACTTGACCGCTCATACGGGTGACTCAGGCTCACGACACATCAATGGAATAGCACTTATATGAGATCCCGATACGAATGAATGTTTTAGTACTGACCAGTTGTTGGATCTGTGCACATTCCTTAATTTTGGAACCTAAAAAAACATTTATCGAATAAAACCGAAGCAAAAATGAGTACCTGTGCAATTAAATGGTGCGGGAAATCATCTAAAACATCTAGTTATGAAAAAGATGGTATAAGTTTTCATAGGTAAGTAAAATATGTTTATATTTATTTACATTATTGGTAATAAGAGGGCTCAAGCTAAACTGGTTGGTTACTAAAAAAGGATTACGCGTTGATGTCTTTTGGGATACCGCGTT
Source organism: Agrotis puta (assembly GCA_943136025.2). NCBI lineage: Eukaryota > Metazoa > Arthropoda > Insecta > Lepidoptera > Noctuidae > Agrotis > Agrotis puta. Next base: position 8,582,769 of record OW964168.2, read on the forward strand.
GATGTCTTTTGAAAAGTCCTTTACTTTCACTAGAATATTAGATAAGTCTATCTCTTTCTATCCATAAGTACTTTGTGCTGTCTGCTGAAGTGATGTGACAACTTAAAACATTGTTGATAAATTATTTAATCGATAATTTCTAATGGTAAATAAAAAATAATGTTATTTTTTACGTTTACATTTAGATTTCCAAATATTCCGGAAGTTAAAGAAAAGTGGATTAATGCCACTAACAGGGAAAATTGGTTTCCAAAATATTATAGCGTCATTTGTTCAAGGCATTTCACAGCTGAGGGGCCGTTCAAGTATTACGTAAGCAGATTTATTACAATTATTTACCCCCCCTCCCCCTTGTCAGCAAAAGTAAGCAAAGCACTTACCCCCTCCCCCCATGCTTACGTAAACATTTTTCAATTTATGTATTATTTACATATGCATTATTTGCGAGAATCCCCGAAAATGCGTTTCGTTTTCAACCAAAGACAATGTGAGGGTTGCCATTCGTGTAAAAAAGTAAATAACTACCGGTGACGTAATCATCATCTAGACTCCCCTACCCCCCATGTCATCCAAAATAAGCAAAGCAAAGACCCCCCCACCCCCCCCATAGTGCTTACGTAATACTTGAACGGCCCCTGATTGCTTTGAAGCTTTAAAGGACCGACGCCGTTTGTTTAGTTTATTATTATTTTCGTTTAATCTTCATTTACTTCTCTACATACAAATCAACATTAAAAAAAGCAAAAGAAGACTTAATTGCCATCGATTTTATCGATATCGATATTATTGTTGCTGGATTTACTTGTTATCACTATTCTTACTGACATTGTTGCATCAACCAATCACAACTACCGCGGGCCGAGGAACGGGGGAAGACGCAATCCCCCGGTCCCCGGCCCGCACTGGTGAATCGTGTGCCTAGGCGAAATCGCTCTATGAGCTCTCAAGTGGTTTTAATTCTCTTTGTCAGTGACCTACTAAGCATCTGGACATTCTATTGTCTCAGCTTTATCGATTACCTGTGTCCGAAAGTCTAATTATTATTATTTTGTAATAATAATTATTTAATAAAAATAACAATTATTATTTTGTTTAAAATTAAGGTGTTCTTCGTACGCAAGAATACAAGAAAATCATACAAGAAAATCTTTTGTTTGGTACAAGCATGCTTGTACCATTTATCCTAACTGGAGATTGAAAAACGGTAGTTTAGTTACAATTATCAATTATCTGCTCTATTGCTTGAGCAAGAGAATGGAATATTGTACTTTACGATTTTAATCGCAATGCATATAATGCTGTTGCTAAAGTGGTACGTTTTGATGCGCTGAGTTTTGGAGGTTAGGTTAGCGGTACCTCCATAAGAATACTCGCTTTCAATCTTTTTTTCAAAACTTAATAGGGTATAATAAATGTGATTAGTCCCTAACTCCGTAAACAAATTGCAAACAATAAAATTTAAATCATTACATACTCAAAGAGCTTCTTGAATCCCATTAAATGAATTCCAACTTCCGACATTTCCGAACGATACATGTCATGTTCCTTTGCAACAATCCGGAACGGGAAAACAAAACAATAATTGATTGATCCCGAAAAAATGTTGGAAATTCCTGATTGATACATCTCTATATATATTTTGTGTGGAATTTTCCTCGAAAATAGAGAAGTATTTCCTTCGGAATTCTGTTTGGAGGTACTGGGCGGTATTTATAGTAGGACATTGTGAAGATTCTGAGAAAAAAATGCCAAGGCCTGTTTTATTCCATACCTAGTGATGACTAGGCGATACTTTTATCGTGGTGAAATCATCAAATGAGTCCTCCCACCCAGGGCAGGGCGGGAGGGACTGTCAGACTTGACTGACTAAAATCCACGGTGTTCTTCAATGCCCTTTACGTACTGGGGTCACGGTAATTCGTGAGTCCCGCGACCCCGGCAGGCTTTGGCCCTCTACAGGGGGCCCCTTCACTATGCTGATACTTCTTGAGGCGTGCATGGAACACAAACATGTTTCAACCCAGTACTGTGACTAGTATACAGATAGAAGTATACAGATAGAAGTCGAACTAAATCGGCCCTAGCATCAGTTTTCACGCTTTTGTGATGTAAAATAAGTGAGAAGTTTGGCGTTAACTTGATGGAAAAAACTGGTTTGTCGTTCGTACACTAGAGGCGCTTTTTATTTTCCATACGAATACGCTGAAAACTACAAGTACGCTGTAAATAAAATACGGGATTCTTGTGTTAATGCCTCAGTTAGGTACTTATTCATAGTGAACATAGGAACAAGAGAAATTGTGATATATGAAAGCTTAGAATCCAATGTGTAGTTCTGGATGTGGGCTTACCAAAGCTTTTCTATGGACGGCTTACCACAGTTTATATTCAAGCGTCCCACCCGGTAGTTCCCGGCCTTTACAAGACCTTCTCTGTTACTTATAGCACAATGTTAGTACACACGGCTACACATCAAGCTATACAAAACCAGTTTCTCTTGCATCTTTTCAAACAATAGGCTAATTTACTTAAAAAAACTAGTCCATATTAGATAGATTATCAAAAAATATTTGACCCATATTTCTTCTTTTGTTTCGTCAACTCCAATTGATGAAGATACCACGCTTTTAAAAATAACAAAACATTACGCGATCGGTATAATTTTACAAGCATTATGACGTCACAAGCCTCCACTCGAATTTATTGATTTAAAAACACAAAAATACGTGTTTGCTATTTTTCAATACTGTAACCGACGATGTAGGGGAACGGTGTGTAAGACGGAGACGCAATGTATAATGGGGACATACAGTCATACACTCTTTAGACATACTTAACACAACACTAACGTAGCGCAAGCGCCATCAGGACAGTCGTGGGACTCACGAATTACCGTGACCCCGGTACGTAAAGGGCTATTGAAGGACACCATGGATTTTAGTCAGTCAAGCCTGACAGTTCCTCCCGCCCTGCCCTGGGTGCAAGGACTCATTTGATGATTATACCACGATAAAAAAAGCGCCATCAAGACGTCATTTGCAAGCGGCCATTAACAAATGGCGTCCTGTAGGCGCTTGTGCTACGTTAGTATTGTGTTAAGTTTGCCTTAAGTGTGTGATTTCCCATCATACCTCGCGTCCCCGTTATATACACTGTTCCCCTAATCAGATTTTCAATTTATTTATGCAGTAAACTACCCTACTAACGGTCGGTTTATAATGGTTTACATAGCTTGTGTAGCCGTGTGTACCAGTGCGGTTACTATAGCACTCTGAATAAAAGATTGGAGTGTTTGTGCCGGGATGAATTGTTACATTAGGTACAGTCAGTAGTCATTAGTACAACACTGAGACACCTGAACCTTATCACGAGATTTCTGTATTTCACTTTACAGCGTAATTGCAGTATTTAATGCGTTTCATCACCATCTGCCTACCAACTATATTGGTTATGCAGCTTAAAATCAATATTTTACATGGAGCGACTGCCTATCAGACCTCTAAGACCCAGTAACTGGGTAATGCGATACCCCTTGGTGGTTAAGACTGGTTTCAAAGCTGCTGACTAACAATAACGACTGTCAAAGATCTACAAATAACAGCCGAGACCAACGGTTTTATCTGCTTTCTGAGTCACGGAGGAAACTCGCTATGACAGATGGTCACCCATCCACAGACCAACCTCATCAAGCGCGGCTTAACCCGAAAGATCGGCCTGTGGGGCTGTATTCTATGAAAAAATGACCAAGCGCCTCATGTGTACAAACGGGGAACTATTTTTTTTGGAAACAATTTTTAGTTAATTACTAGTGAGGCTTAAAAAAAGGGAAAGAAATAACTAATTTTACATATTTATTGCAGTAGGACATTCTCGTGGGATATGTTTTTGACATCCACGGCAAAACTGAACAACTGAGAAAAAAAGCACTTACTTCGAATACCAAAGGAAGTACCATGTTAGGGATTTTTTTTTTTTTTTTATCGTGGTAAAATCATCAAATGAGTCCTCCCACCCAGGGCAGGGCGGGAGGGACTGTCAGACTTGTACTGACTAAAATCCACGGTGTCCTTCACTAGCCCTTTACGTACCGGGGTCACGGTAATCCCTTGGTCCCGCGACCCCAGCAGGCTTTGGCCCTCTACAGGCCCCGTCACTATGCTGACACTCTTTGAGGCGCGCGTGGAACACAACGCGCCGTCGACCCGGGCATGGTCCATGGTCGGACAGCGAGTCGCCCAACCATGTTAGGGATACAATCCCTAACATGACAAAATCAGAACATTAAAGTTCTTTATTTCACCACCAGCCCAGATAAAACAAACCTTACCAAAGTAGCTAATTAATATAAAGTTAAGAGCGCGTATTCTGAATGTTGGCAACGTCGCAAATAGTTGTCAAATATTAACAAGTTTTAATTAATTTAGCAATGTTTTTATGTTACTGTATGGAAATAAGAAATATAGAGCACTAAAACATTGATAAGGAAATGCAATAATTAATACCGTGACACCAAATATATAGTTTTAGATGTAAAAAAGTATTTGGAAACTTGCCAAATGCCTTTTTTTACACTTGAAACGGTTACAACATCAAATTCAGTGTTTTAATTGCATTCCTATATCAATGCTTTAGTGCACTACAGAGCCATATTTCTTATTATCATATAGTAAATTTACCAAATTTATGGGGGTAGGAGGAACAGAGTGGAAAGTTCTCTCACTACCCCGGTGAAAAGGAAGGTACCTTCCGACCAGACGGGTGTTGTGTCTGGCGGGCTTTCTGCCCGACATTCATTGTCGGAATGTTCTCTGTGTTCTAAACTCGCGGATAACTTTGATTGCGCGATGTAGACATCTTTCTGATGTAGTTCTTCCGTCGTTGCAGAGATGGCGCTAGTGTCGTTTTTGTTAACAGTTATTATGTTCGCTACATCACTCCCCTCCGGAGACCGGAGGTCGATAGTAGTAGTCCAAGCCAATTGTAGTCGTCGTAGATGCCGCAATGTTCACAGTGAGTCGGAACAATTCGATGCGGAGAAGAGTTGCCGCAGGGTTCACGGTGAGTCGGAACAGTCTGCTGCGGTGAAGAGTTGCCGCAGGGTTCACGGTGCGTCGGAACAGTCTGCTGCGGTGAAGAGTTGCCGCAGGGTTCACGGTGCGTCGGAACAGTCTGCTGCGGTGAAGCGAGATCCCAGTGAGTCGGGATCCGGCGCTGAGTAGCATTCATCATAGTCGGATGAGGAAGCGCCGCGAGGTGAAGGCTATGACAACCAGGAGGATTCGCACTCGACTGGCTGAGATGTGCCTTAGTGCAGGAGCATGGTCGCTCGATGAGGTTGAGGGTGCTGACCAGGTATGCGCCTTCTGCGCATGCTGATGATCAGGTATGCCCGTTTGAAGCTGGCTGGCTGGTTGTGGTACTCGTTGCTCGAAAGCTTGAGGAAGTGATGCAGGTGATGATGACGTCACGTTGCTCGAAGGCTGCGCTTGACGTCCATTTCGGGGTCACCAGTTATGGGGGTAGGAGGAACAGAGTGGAAAGTTCCTCACTACCACGGTGACAAGGAAGGGTGCGCTGACGATCACGTCGGGGTCACCAGTTATGGGGGTAGGAGGAACAGAGTGGAAAGTTCTCTCACTACCCCGGTGAAAAGGAAGGTACCTTCCGACCAGACGGGTGTTGTGTCTGGCGGGCTTTCTGCCCGACATTCATTGTCGGAATGTTCTCTGTGTTCTAAACTCGCGGATAACTTTGATTGCGCGATGTAGACATCTTTCTGATGTAGTTCTTCCGTCGTTGCAGAGATGGCGCTAGTGTCGTTTTTGTTAACAGTTATTATGTTCGCTACAAATTAAATAAAACTTGTAAATATTTGACAGCTATTTGCGACGATGCCAACTTTCAGAATACACGCTCTTAAAGGGTCATTAACATTAATTGACATTCGTGAGTGCTGGGCCAACCCATATATTTTCCTCGTTTTACTATTGCACGCCACTTGGCATAAATAATACATATATAAGTTACCTTGCGACGTTCTGGAAAGGGCCATTCTCATTCATTAATATTATTTATCTTATATTTTTCTTGAATAAAACATTATTAATCAATTACTAGCAAGCGCAGCGTAGGACGTCCACCAACAAGGTGGACAGACGACCTTATAAAGGTCGCCGGAAGACGCTGGATGCAGGTCGCTTCCAACCGGTATATGTGGAGATCTAAAGGGGAGGCCTATGTTCAGCAGTGGACGTCCTATGGCTTTTTTTTTTTTTTTTATCGTGGTAAAATCATCAAATGAATCCTCCCACCCAGGGCAGGGCGGGAGGGACTGTCAGACTTGTACTGACTAAAATCCACGGTGTCCTTCACTAGCCCTTTACGTACTGGGGTCACGGTAATCCCTTGGTCCCGCGACCGACGTCCTATGGCTGAGATAATGATGATGATGAATCAATTACTAAGCATTTTATTTACATGTTCATACAGGTATTTTCAAATATATTTATAGAAAATATTTTTTTTAATGGAATACAAACAATTTAAAAAGTTTTTTTTATGCAAGAAATAAGGAGATTTTTATTTTATTTCATTCTGACACTCATATTACGCCATAATTCACATAGGTTTATCTTTTTATTCTTGGGGCAATAATGCATGGGGCGCTTCTGGGACCTTTCCAAGTCCTTGAAAACCACCCGTATAATTCATAAGGACTTTAGAAAGATACAATAATACGCAATAAAATAAATCTGAATAATCACGAAACGGATTCGTTTATCACAGGCCCGACTTCGAATGAGAACGTTCAACGTGAAGTTATCAAATTATATAAAGTCGGCAACTCGACGTTTTTGTTTAGAAAGTAATTAAAAGTTGTCTTTCTGTTGCAAAATAAAGTTGTTGCCTATCTTCAGCCCTGATATTATAATTTAGACCAAAGATAGTGTAAGACTCAAGAATGTTAAGAGGATCATAAACCACCAAGCTGAACCCACCACACTATTCCCAAACCACTGCAACTCCTGAAAGCCAAAATCAACAGTAGCAAACACAAGAAAAGCGCCGAGATAATGAAGCTCGACGAGTCCCGGAGAATGAATTTATCTGCTTTGGATCCTGCAACGAAATAAATCAGAAAATAATAGTGGAGGAGTAGGAAAAATATGTTTTCACTTCCCTCCATGAAAGCAGGAGACAGCAAATAGGCACAAAGGGACATTACAACTGGGAGAAGCCCAGTTGCCTAGCACCACGGGTAAAAACGACCATTTTGAAGCAATAATGCTAGCGAACGAGGAGGTGGTATACATGAGGGAGAGGACATCCTCCACTTCCTGAGCCAGCCGACCCAGGAGACACCAAAAGGGCGTCGGACATCGCATCGCATTGTTTTCTAGTCAGGTACGCACTTGCGATGGCGAGTAATAAAGGGCAGCTTGCCATCCAAACAAGAACCAGGCCAGTGAAAACGCGCGTAGTGTTCCACGCGTGCCTCAAGGAGCTTCCAGAAAACTGATGGGGCCCCCAAGTGGCAAATGCCCACCAAGTTCGCGGGACCCTCTTAAAAGAATACTTGGAACGCAGAGGGCAACTGAAGGAACGAGGTGCATTTTTAGTCAGTAAGAATCCGATACTTGGAACGCAAAGGGCAACTGAAGGAACGGGGTGCATTTTTAGTCAGTAAGAATCCAGCAGTCCGTTCCGCATTACATAGGGCGGGGAATTAACTTGACAATTTAACCACAAAGAAAAAGCTAATCCATTTTTTACCGACTTTGAATCAAAAAGATTATGGCGGCCAGTATACTTTTAAATTTTCTCAAGTGCACGTAAATCAATGGCAAAAAATTAAATCAATGAAACAAATGAAGTCTCTGGTTTCAAAAAGTAAAATATTTTTTCACTCCTATTGTGTGCTTTTTTAAACAAGCCCGCCGCACTTTCTTAAACATTGCAATTCTTGAAAGCCAGGATCTTCAGTGACTATGAGGCAATGAATTGCAACGAGTCTTGGAGAAACTATTCAACTGTCTTGAATCCCGCAACGAAATGAATCATCCTAGGCTATGTCTGGTCATATCCTACCTACTTTTGTAATAGATGAACAGATGACATTTTAACATCGGATCGAGGGGAAATCTACAGGTGGCAAAAGATAAAAGTGGCCGACATATCCAGAAAAATGTGGTCTCTATGGTTGTAATGAATTCAGGCTATAGATTTGCCTAAAAAAGTATAAAACTAATGTTATACATGCGAAACTTTAGATTAATAGGGGAACAGTGTATAAGACGAGGACGCGAGGTATAATATACTATAGGCAATATTGTAGGCATACTTAACACAACACTAACGTAGCGCAAGCGCCATCAGGACGACATTTGCAAGCGGCCATTAACAAATGGCGTCCTGTTGGCGCTTGCGCTACGTTAGTATTGTGTATACCAACCATGACATATTAACGAGGGTAGGACCCCTCGTTAATATGTCATGGTTGGAAGAAACGTTCACGCACAGGTTAATACATACAGCAACCAATTTAGAGTAACTAAGCCCCATGATTTCAAAATCACTCGGTAAATTGGTATATATTTACATATCTGTTACGTTCTCAGATTGAATGCATGCAATTTGGATCGTCATTTCCTGTGATCCGTCTCAGATACGACTGCCGATCAATTGAGAGGTTAAAGGCGAAAATTACAGTTATTTTTGTGAGATCATTCGAAATTTTAGTTGTTACCCATCTAAGTAAGAAAGTTCGTGAAACAAGATATTATACGTTTAAGTTCTGATCAATCTGACAGGCTTGTTGGTCTAGTGGTTAGTGACCCTGACTGCTATGCCGGAGGTCGTGGGTTCGATTCCCACCCAGGTCAAATGTTTGTGTGATGAGCACGATCATTTGTTCTGTGTCTGGGTATAATTTATCTATAATATAAATAAATAAATAAATATTCCACAACTTTCACACAACGCCATCTAGTCCCAAGCTAAGCAGAGCTTGTGTTATGGGTACTAGACAACTGATAAACATACTTATATATTTCTAAATACATACATATTATAATATGTATGTATTTAGAAATATATAAGTACATACATATTATAATATGTATGTATTTAGAAATATATAAGTACGTTGTGTGAAAGTTGTGGAATATTTATTTATTTATTTATCTGAAAAGAATTCAGCGATCTCGGTTGTGTTCCAAAATACGTTAGGGCCAATTGTGTCGGTCGCGGGACTCACGAATTACCATGACCCTGGTACGTAAAGGGCTACTGAAGGACACCGTGGATTTTAGTCAGTACGAGTCTGACAGTCCCTCCCGCTCTGCCCTGGGTGGGAGGACGCATTTGATGATTTTACCATTTAAAAAAAACATAGGCCAATTGTGTCAACCAGCTCATAAAAAAAAAACGACGGGTTGCACTCTGGGAGTGCCGGCAGAAGTGAAAACTTGAATAGTAATTGTTGGAAATATCTTGTGAACAGATTTTAGTAAAACTCGCAAAAATGGTTGACTTTTTATTTCAATAATTTTCTAATGTGACGTACATCTTTTATAAACAATGTTACCTAGCAACGAACGTATCCAGCATACAAACTTCTTTAAAAGTAATAAAGTCACACGAACATTCACGCAAGCGCCCTGCGCCGTCCTACGCTTTTTCGGTCAGGGTCACGTGTCCTGACGCGAGTTTAAGATTTTATACCCATTACAGAAAAGTGCTCAACGCCGCTAAAGAAGTTTTCACTTCAAAAAATTCTTTCAATAAGCATGTTGACAACATCAATCAATTTCAAATTTAATTAGTCCGTCAGTAAGAGTTTTGAAATAAAAAATGGATACGAGTGTTGAATTAATGCATATTTACAAAGATATTACGCATTAAAATTCGAGAGTGGGAGCTTGTGACGTCAGCAGCAAGTGAAAACTGCACTTTTTTATGACGTATTGGAAATTTTAAAAGTGTCGTATCTTCAATTTTGGCATATTCGACGTAACAAACGAAAAAAAACGTGTCTAATATTTATTTTATAATTTAACCGAATCCGATTGAAAAAATCGGATTCAAATACCTACGATAGATCAAGCATCCTGCGCAGGATTCGTTTTAGTCCGATTTAAACTTTACGATTTTAAGCCACTCCTGGACCCAAAAACGAATGATTTTACAACCATTTTTACGATAGCTTCTTTGATTTACAAGAGTAGTTTTATAAATAAAGCTTCCAAACACTCAAACTGATTTATTGTCAACTTTAACGCAACGTTAAACTTTTACACAACATACTACGCTTTAATACAAACAGCATACTGTAAACGCCCATAAAACAAGCATTTCGAGTTTTCAGAAAATATTCTGTAACAGCATCACTTCTGGCACTCCAGAGCAGTGGTGCAGATGATAACGGTACCGCCTTTTAGATCGAAGGTCTCAAAACGGTGCAGGAAAACTTTGTAAACGAACAGGCTTTTTTTAACGTGGTAAAATCATCAAATGAGTCCTCCCACCCAAAGCAGAACGAGAGCGACTGTCAGACTCGTACTGACTAAAATCCACGCTTTCCTTCAACAGCCCTTTACGTTCCGCGGTCAAGGTAATTCATAAGTCCCACGTCCCCGAAGGTCATTATGCTGACACTCTTTGAGGCGCGCGTGACCCCGGTATGGTCCATGGTCGGACAGCGAGTCGCCCATTACTCGTCGAAAACGAACAGGCTTGGCTGAAAACCAAATAACGTAAGACATTTGACAACTATCAACACGCACTGGGGGCCCAGCGCGTGTTGGTAGTTTGTAGTAGCATTTTTTTTGTTTTTTTTTTCGTGGTAAAATCATCAAATGAGTCCTCCCACCCAGGGCAGGGCGGGAGGGACTGTCAGACTTGTACTGACTCAAATCCACGGTGTCCTTCACTAGCCCTTTACGTACCGGGGTCACGGTAATTCGTAAGTCCCGCGACAGTAGTAGCATTCTAGTTTACAGTCCACTCGCTCGCATAGAGAGGAGGCCTGTGACCCAACAGAGGAACAAAGGCTGATTATGCCCGTCTGTTACTCACCTTACCCCGACCTGTCATATTTTCACCCGTCTGTAAATATGTATAGAAAAGATTTGGGACACTGTTATGATTCAAAATGGCGGCGCAATTGGGGTCATGCTAATGTTCTTTTTACGAGTTGTTTCGTAAAATGCGAACTCTTGATGTGAGGCCGGCTGTAGCGTTTTTATCTATCGACTGGTGTACCGCCGCCAAAATAGATTTAGTTTGATGTATTGACGGTTGCTTCTGGGTATAAATTAGCCTTTTAAATGGCTTTTTATCTTGCACATGCTAGTTGGTTATCGTTATTTGGTTTGCCTGTTCAATTTTTGATTTGTAGTTTATTTTAATTCAGTGATGAACTCTTTCTTGCAAATACATACATAGTACACTCCCGCCTTAATCTATAGGCCATAAGTTACGATACTTTTTTATTTCATACCGTGAAAAACCTCAAATGATTCCTCCCGTCGTTGACCCTAATGCCTTTGTCAAACAGACAAGCGAAAGCGAAGCGAGTCCGAGGCGATACCGAACCGAAGCGAGACGTCAGTCCGATAGTTCTGTCACGCTATCTGATCGCTTTCGCTTTTCAATGTGACTGGATTCAAACAATTCCATACATTACAAATAAAAACGTCACGCTTCGCATTCGCTACGCCACACGGTGGGCTGGAATCGTCAAGTGGGGACTTAAGGATTCAAATGAGTATTTTTGAATTTTATGTACTAATACAAATATTTTTTGTTATATGTAATTTTTTTATACTTAGTATTTTTCGAGTTATAGACCCCTAAACTTTGTATGAAATATTAATCGGTTTTTGGTTTAATATGACATGTTTTAATATTGTATTACAGAAATATAGCAAAAAAACAAATTATTGGTAAACATTCTACACCACCCTTATGACGTCATTTATTTTTCACGATACTCACACCACCCTTATGACGTCATTTGTTTTTAACAATACTCAATAGTGCGGTGACTCTCATTAGCGCATCGTCCATTGAGCGCAGCAAAATGATGACGTGTCATTATGTGATTGGATGATGAATAGCAGGTAAAAAATTATACGGTTACATTTGAAAAACAACCATCCTCAGTACGTTGTTACACATCGTAATAAACGCACTACCCTATCTCACATTTTCGGAATACTAATACTATTTATTACGTAAAAATGTTCGATTTGGTGTCAAATATTGATATTGTTGTGCTATTAAAGGAAAGTGGAAGTTTTAAAAATAATAGTGTTTTATATAGTGCTATTAAATCTAGATTAGTCCCCACTGTGTTAAGTGATGAAAACGATAAAGCGCTAAAAGCGTTTTGTGCAAAATATTGCTATAATCTGCAAAGGAGATGGCAAAATGCTCATAGCAAAGAGGAATTGTTCAGCAACAATAATAGTGAATGGTTATCATCGGAAATAAAGTGGCCTGATTTCATTGTAAGTGCATTTGAAAGAAACCAAGACTCTGTTCCTAGTACATCAAGTGAACATGAATCTCCAGCAAAAGTGTCTACTGCCACGTCAACGAACGTAAGTCCAAGAAAACCATTTTGTGAATTAGGACCTAAGCAAAAAAAGAGACGTACAGAACATATTCATACAAATATGACTACAGAGGAAATATCTCATGCATATATTATGAAATTACGAGAGGATGGTAATCAAGGAATAGCTGAAATCCTCGAACACCTACTTAAAAATCCACAGGATGTGCAAAAAGCGAAAGATAGTCTTTTAGGTAAAAATGAAAAACCTAAATTTACTCCAGATGAAGCTTTGGGACTTGTTTTGTCCCTTAAATTAACAAAGTGGCAATATAATACTTTAAGAAAAAGTATCAAAGAGAAAAATGTCGACATGTTCCCTTCCTACTACAAGGTGCAAAATGCAAAACAAGAATGCTACCCGCCAAAAGATGATATCACCTTAACAGATACAACTGCTAGAATAAAATTGCAGCCTCTATTAGATATAACCGCCAAAAGGATATTCAAAGCAATCAATATTGATAGCACAGACTTTAAGGAGTTGACAATGATAAGCAAATGGGGAATGGATGGTGCTTCGAATCAAGCAAACTATAAGCAAAAAATGACAACGGATGACAAAGTGGACAGTGCTTCGATAGATGATTCAAGTATTTTTATGGGTAGTTTAGTACCAATAAAAATTATTTCCGAGGAACAAATTATCTGGGAAAACGACTCACCAAATTCTGCATATTGGTGTCGTCCAATATTTTTCAAGTTTGAAAAAGAGAATAAATCAACGATTTTAAGAGAGAAAACCGAAATTGAAACGGAGATAAATGAATTGAAGGAAACAGAAATTGGAGAAATAAAAGTCTCACATTCATTATTGCTTACTATGATAGATGGTAAAGCAACATCAATCCTCTCTGAAACTTCAGCTCAACGATGTGACATATGTAAAGCTGTTCCTACAGAAATGAATAACTTGTCTTTGTTATTGACTAAAAACATTGATACCGACTTGTACAAATATGGTTTATCATCGCTTCATATATGGATACGTTTTATGGAATGCATTCTTCACATAGCCTATAGACTGGATTTCAAAACATGGGTTGCAAAAGGTGAAAACAAAGTTTTGATGGAAAAAAGAAAAAAAAACATTCAGGAAGCTTTTAAAAATCAAACAGGCCTTTTAATAGATGTTGTAAAGCAAGGACATGGAAGTACTAATGACGGGAATACCGCTCGAAGATTTTTTTCAAATACAGAGATTGCTGCTGCAATTACTGGTGTCGATGAAAACTTAATAAAACGGTTTTCAATCATTTTAGAAACAATATCTTCAGGTCATAAAATTGACACAGTGAAATTTAAAGAATATACGGAAGCCACCATAAAATTATACGTAGATTTATATGAGTGGTATCACATGCCCTCCAGTGTGCATAAAGTTCTCGTTCATGGAGCAGCTATCATTGAAAACTTGGGATTAATTCCGATTGGAAAGTTATCGGAAGAAGCGGCTGAATCTAGAAATAAAGACTTTAGGCGATATCGCCAACACCATTCAAGGAAATTCTGCAGAAGAGCTAATAATGAGGATATTTTAAATAATTTAATAATTAGTTCAGACCCTTATATATCATCAAAACGTCATAAAATGATACGGAAACACAAACCATTTTCAGAAGAAGCGAAAGCCATGCTTCTTTTATCTCCAACATTTGAAGATGATGAGCGGGAAAATATAGAATTTGTTAATGTGGAACATTTAGAGAACGAATCTGAATCTGATGAAATTGTCTAAGTGATAATTTTGTGAGTGCGTGTGTTTGTGAGTGAGTTTGTGAGTATGCGTATGAGTGGATTAGGCCTCCTGGGGACACCACTGATAAAAAAAAACGCGCTTAGTTCTCTACCTCAAGGGTGGTGTGGAAAAGGGAATGAAAAACAATTTTCTCCAAAATCGAAGAAAATCGAAGCAAGTGATATATCGGATAATTTGCCTAAAAAATAGCACAATCGAATACCGAAAGCGGTTATTTGAGAACTCTTGAGAATTAAAAGTTATTCATATAAAATCAAATTTCTCCATACAAAAATAAATTCAAATCGTTATAACTTTTAAAATATTAGGTATATACAAAAATCGCAGAACAAAAATTTCTTATATTTAGTGGTAGATCACCAAGCCGTCTTTATTTTTTTTTAAATTGCTCATCAATTTTCGTGAATCCCTAAGTCCATTAAAGCTTGATTTCAGCCCACCGTGCGCCAGTCTGTTTGACAAAGGCTGAAGAGTCAAAATTCCCTGATCAGTTTAAACACTCGTTACTCCTAAACGAAGTGTCAATGTAACAAATGACAATATCCCAGAATCCCAGCGATTTTCTTATAACGGTGTGTCCACAACTTCCTTTATACTTACTATACTCTATGGTCCACAACTGTCACTCCGCCATTCGGGAAGGTTCGGGTGTAGCCGGGAATGCTCGGGGTAATTGAAATCCGTCATACTACCGCGTATGACAAATGACAAGCTGTCGACCGCTGCCCCAACTGCGGTAGTTGTCAAATAAAACGGTATTGGTCAAAAGGAAAAAGTGGAAACAGGAAATGTTTTACTTTTTTTTATCCTCCTTGGTTGTTAAGGAAACATGATTTTTGACCTTTTAAAAACGACCTTGTTTTTTTTGGTTAATAAGGTAAACAAGTAGTTTTATTACACACATCAAAAAAAGTTTAAGATCACTTTAAAAAATCAAAATCTTTTTGTTCCTGTAGGTACATTATATAATGGTTTCTTCTTCTTTTTACATCCTTTATTTAAAAATATAGATTTATAATATAAAACAATAATACAGTTCAATTGTTTTCCAGCGAAATTAAAAAAAAAAACAGATATACTAGCGATCACAAACTTTTTTTTTGTGTGTGAACATCTTTAAGTACCATAAACCAAAGAGGGTATCCGCACACTGTGAAGCACTTTCCATAGACGTTTAAATGTACAAGCTCAGATTAAAGAAACAGACAGATGGAACATGCGCGACAAATAATGTAAAGCCACTTTATTATTAAGTGTGCGCGGTAGTTAAGAGAGGCACTGTAGGGACACGTGCATCTGTTTGTGTACCTACGGTTGCCAGATATTGAGAAAACCTCCCGTATTTTAATTCAATAAAATTGTTCTCAATTATTGTACTACCTAATGTTTCAAGTAGAACACCTGCTATTGCTTTATAGATACAAAAGTAGTACAGAATAATAATGTAGGAATAGAAGTCAAATTTACACTCCGCCAATTTTATTAATTTATATCAGACAGTCAAACTTTCATATTTATCTTTTTTAAGTTACCTATCGTTTTTTTTTGTAATCTCTATTTTAATAATCAAATTAAATAATCCATATTTATTTTATTTTTCGATTTTAAGCCGAAAATATTTGAGGGAAAATAAATAGCAAAACAATAAAAACAACAAGTGTTATGGAAATATATTATTGTATCATGTTTTCTTTGTTTTTTGAGAACAGAAATGAAGAAATGAAGTCATTATTTTCATAACATTGTAATAATACATCATTCATTCGTTAATATTGATAGTAAAGATCAATTTTCTCGAAAATACTTCAATCCCAATCGAAAACGCGGTAGCTATTATAAAACTTGACTGGCTAAAAATCAACCTGTTTCTTCAGTTGCCATAATGAGTTCCAGGGCCTCGGTAACCTGTTAAGACAATTTCACGACCCCGACAATGATTTAATTTGAGGGTCTGAAATTACCACACCGTTCTGACACATATTGTAGCTGCAAATCACCTTGGGGAACTTACAGTGTATGATGGGAAATCACACACTTAAGGCAACACTAACGTAGCGCAAGCGCCATCAGCACGTCATTTCCAGCGTCCTGTTGGCGCTTGCGCTACGTTAGTATTGTGTTAAGTTTGCCTGTAAGAGTGTATGTTCCCATTATACCACGCGTCCCCGACTTATACACTGTTCTCCTATTTATTTAGCTTTCATATTATTTTTCTTTAAATATACTCCACTAAATTTCCGATAAACATAAGCAACAAAAGCACTGCTCTTTATTGAAACGAACCAAATAAAACAATCACAGTTGTTTCATATTATTGTTTAATTGTTTACATAAAACACTTTACATAGCGTTCGGGAATGGCGCACAACAAATATTGATAGTCGATGCAATAAGCTGTAATTAATTAAATTAATAAAAATCCAACGCTGCCTGAATACTGGGTTAAAGTTTAATGTAATTACGTACAATAAAGAAAGTATTTACATAATGGCTTGGCAGCCGTAAGTACACATTTTGTATGGCTCATCAACCAGTATGGATTCAATAAGTATACCTACTCAACCGTTCGTGTACGTTGGGATTTGAGATACGATAGTAGATTCGGTTTAATTTGACTTGCATAATGGTCTGAAGTCCACGAAGCAAAATTTTGGGCAAAATAAAAATCATCACCATCATCATCATCATAAGCCTATAATGTCCCCACTGCTGGGACAAAGTTCAAAATTGACTGATTGACGAAACTGTTTTTGCTATGGCAATAATTTTGATACCAGATAGATTTTCTTAGCCCCAATTTCAAGAAAATCACTAGCTAGGTTTTTTTTTTATCGTGGTAAAATCATCAAATGAGTCACCCAGGGAAGGGCGGGAGGGACTGTCAGACTTGTACTGACTAAAATCCACGGTGTCCTTCACTAGCCCTTTACGTACCGGGGTCACGGTAATGGGTAAGTCCCCCGGCAGGCTTTGGCCCTCTACAGGCCACGTCACTATGCTGACACTCCTTGAGGCGCGCGTGGAACACAACGCGCCGTCGACCCGGGCATGGTCCATGGTCGGGCTGCGAGTCGCCCATTACTCGCCGCCCGAATCACTAGCTAGGTAGTACATATTCATTAATAAAACGTGCTAGTTCAGTTATCTTATGCAACAAGCTTCGATCATTAATAACAACAACAATGTATTATCCGCCTATATAATGTACCTGCATATCTGTGAAAGAGCGGTATCTCTTCCTCTACCTATCTGGGAAAGAGTTTACTCTTTCTCTCTTCCCGTGCAAGCAATACTACTGCTCTTTCTCGCGAGTTCAAACAAATTATGACGAGACGAGAGAGCTATGCTCGGTGTTTCTCTACGTGATCGAATCCGAAATGAGGAGATCCGTAGACGAACTAAAGTCACCGACATAGCCCACCGGATTAGCAAGCTGAAGTGGCAATGGGCAGGCCATATTGCTCGCAGAGCATATGGCCGATGGGGTCGAAAAGTACTAGAGTGGAGACCACGGACTAGCAAGCGCAGCGTAGGACGTCCACCAACAAGGTGGACAGACGACCTTATAAAGGTCGCCGGAAGACGCTGGATGCAGGTCGCTTCCAACCGGTATATGTGGAGATCTAAAGGGGAGGCCTATGTTCAGCAGTGGACGTCCTATGGCTGAGATGATGATGACGAGACGATTTAATCCACACTGGCTTTATTTAACTACTTTCGTAGAAAAAGTTTTCAACTACCCAAAACACTAGTCCGGCGTTTATTTCGTGAGCCGACTTGTCATGACAGATGTAAACATAAATTGGCGACATTCTTTGGGCTCCGGTCCGGTCCTTGTCGTCATTTGTCATCTGTACTGGATGCGCTGTGCCCGTATACCTAGTTCGCGAGCGCGAAATATTTTGCGTTTATTATGATTGCAGTTTGGACGGCAAAAGTTTAGGTTTTTGATGATGTCAGGAGGACTAGACTTCATAAAAAAGGCAGGATAGACTTGAGGTCGCTTGACTGTCTCATCAGGTAGCCGTGACCCTGGAACGTACGGGGCTACTGAAGGATCACCGTGGATTTTAGACAGTACGAGTCTGACAGTATGGTCGGGAGGACACATTTGATGATTTTACCACGATAAAAAAGGGTAGACTTGACGCAACATTTGAAAAAGAGTCACACCTCAAAATCTTAATCGGACGACTACAAAAAAAAACTGTATCATTTGCGTGGCATACCACTACTTCACTACATAGGTAGTATAAAACAAAGTCGCGTCCCGCTGTGTCTGTCTGTCCCTATGTATACTTAAATCTTTAAAACTACGCAACGGATTTTGATGCGGCGTTTTATAATAGATAGAGTGAGTCAAGGGGAAGGTTTATATGTATAAAACATGCATAATTTAGTAGAGATTGCACCCGTACGGAGCATGGGCAGGTCGCTAGTATGTTATAAAACAGAAAAGTCTGTTTGGTTGAACGCGCTAATCTAAGGAACTACTGCTGCGAATAGTTTTTTTTTGTGTTGGATAGTCCATTTATCGAGGAAGGCTATTGGTTTTATAATATCACGCTATGACCAATCGGACCCAAGCGGCGGTGGTGAAGCTGCGGGGAACTGCCAGTTTAATATATTTTAAAAATAGATTGTAATTTAGTACCCGTACATCAAAGTTTACAGACTACCTACCCACACAACCCTTTCAAAATTTTATTACGGCTGAGAAAATGCATTTCAACCCTATTTCAATCTTAAAGCAATAACACACTGCACGCTCCTTTCGAAAATTCTTGAAATGCATAACAATGAGAAAGCCCTTTAACCGTCGTATTCAAAAGGAGGGTAGTAAAAAAGGCGGTTAAATTTAAAACTATAAAGTGAGAATGTTAATGGACACTTTGAAGCTTATCTCCATACTGTAGTCGTAACTCTGAAATGGGATTACTGTGTTATTTTCAGGTGGTCATAATAATTTACTAATTTTGTCTAGAGGGCTGGAAGACTGACTGATAATTGAAGAAGCATGCACTGGGTAAAAGACCCGTAATACTGAATTATGACTGTTTTACTCAGACAGTGGACAATAGTTGTTATTTGGCTTAATGTACGGCGAGCAACCATGATAGGTATCAATACGAGAAGTGTAAACATACAAAGCTCAATTTCAGAAGAAAAATATCTATGATAGGATACTTAACTGAAAAAATCGAATTAGGCCACCAGTTAGATTATCAAACAATATTTGACGCGAGTTTTTTCTTTTGTTGTTTAAACCAAAATTGACGAAGATACGACACTTTAAAAATTGTCAATACGTCACAAGCAAGCACAGTTTTTACTTGCTTCTGACGACTCTCGAATTTTGATGCGTTATAACTTTGTAAATATGCATCAAAACAACAAAAGAAAGAATATGTCTCCATTATTTTTCAATTTGTTACTGATGGAATTGATGCTGTCAAATTGCCTATTGCTTTTATTCTACCATACACGTGACAAACAACAACGGGGCATTGTTTAAAAAAAAAAAACAATCATACGGCTTGCCTGATGGTGCGCGGTCACTGTTGCATATGGACGCCTGCAACTCCAGAGGTACCTAACGCCGGCGCGCTCCCGACCTTTTCCACGCTCATTTTGAGGGTGTGAAGAAAATAGGAAGGAACGTCATTGTGCGGAAAGTTAAAGGAGCAATAGTTTCGGTGAAATATGTTTACATCGTTACAAGTGCTGGCTCACCCACATCTGCAGGAAATCAACCTTGATCTTGATCGCACTTGTGCGAGTCGCCAGCTAGCTGGACCCTGAAGGGATACTTATACCTCCCACCAAGGCAAGGTTTGTGAACAAGGAAGTACAAGAGGAATCCCAT
This sequence comes from Agrotis puta, assembly GCA_943136025.2. Taxonomy (NCBI): domain Eukaryota; kingdom Metazoa; phylum Arthropoda; class Insecta; order Lepidoptera; family Noctuidae; genus Agrotis; species Agrotis puta. Next base: position 8,603,013 of record OW964168.2, read on the forward strand.
GTTGAAATGCATCTGTACTAATATTCTGACGGGGCTTCCTTTAGAGGGCCAAAGCCTGCCGGGGTCGCGGGATTGGCTCACCAGGTAACCGTGACCCTGGAACGTAAAGGACTATTGAAGGATCAGGTGTGACAGTCCCTCCCGTCCCGCCTTGTGTGGGAGGCCGCATTATTTTGATGATTTTACCACGATGAAAAAACAAAAAATCTATACCAATATTATAAAACTGAAAATTTTGTTTGTTTTTTTGATTGAACGCGCTAATCTAAGGGACTACTGGTGGAGTCTTTAAGCTGTGGGAAAGAGACAGAGAGAGAGGGAGATATATACAAGTCGTCTAGCGCCATCTCTTTCCCTGAGCGGAACTACTCGCGCTTTAATCGTCATGGTGGGCCATCTGTTTGATTTTTTTTTTTTGAAGTGAAAACGTCTTTAGGGGACGTTGTGCACTTTTTTTGGAATAGGTAAAAAATGTTAAACTCGCGTCAGAACACGTGACCTGATCGAAAATTCGTAAGACGGTGCAGGGCGCTTGCGCGATTGTTCGTGTGTGTTTATTACTATTCAAGTTTTCACTTCTGCTGGCACTCCCAGAGTGCAACCCGTCGTTTTTTTAGTAGGATAGTCTATTTATTGAGGCTCTAAAACATCACGCTACGACCAATAGGGGCCGATCAGAGGGTGTGAAACTACAGGGCATAATTAGTCACAAATACCTAAACATAAAACCTCGTAAATTTTCGCCTTTAAAGCAAATAAAACATAAAAGAAGGCAAACAATCTGATTCAAAATCTGGCAGTAATTATAATAATCTATGTTACATTAGCGTTGCAATGATCATTGTTTGAGGCTATGTTGTTAAACTTTCAAAGAAAACTTTTAATAGGCATGAAGTTACGGAGAATTCAATAGAACTCTGTAATTGTTATATCAAGCCTGTTTCTGAGGTAATAGCATCGTAAAATATCCCTCTTAAATGTTATTTTGGGGGAAAATTTTTGCTTGAAACTTATACAATTTCTCCACTGATATAATTACCTAGCTTTCAGAAACGCGGCTACTTCTTTGTAAGTTGTTACCTACTTATCCACAACTTTTTAGTTCAATAAAAGGTAATTTTCGGTTTGATTTAAGATTTCAAGTTAGGGTTGAATTCTCTTTCTATTAAGCCGACTGTCGCGGGACTTACGAATTACCGTGACTTCGGAACGTAAAGGGCTATTGAAGGACAACGTGGATTTTAGTCAGTTCGAGTCTGACAGTCCCTCCCGCTCTGCCCTAGGTGGGAGGACTCATGTGATGATTTTACCACGATAAAAAAAAATCCGACTGTACCTATATTATAAATATTTGAATTTATTTATTTTTAGAGGTTCCTTGAAATAGTTTATTATCATTTATTTAGTAGGCTATTTGTTGGATTTTTTCTCTTTTTTCTCACGTAATAAAAATAACACCAACTTTCGTAGACATACCTACTACTTAGAGTACAAAGATTCTTTTTGAAGTTTACAACAGTTACTTTTTATCTAAAAAAGAGAACATTAAAAAAATAATAAGGAAGAACGGAAATTAAAATAAATACGTAAAAATAAGATAATAATATGTTAATCTCCCAAAAGTAAATTAAGCATCATTCAATAGTAAACGAAACAAAAATTAAAACATATTTTTTATTTCCTAAACTACAGTTGATTGCAGAGAACATTATAATACTTGTTTAATTGGCCAAAATACTTAAAGCCCCTTCGTTTTAATAGTCCATAACATTCCTATAATTATCAACTAAAACAAGATATGACATAACATTGTATCCATCTGCCTGTTCCATAAATAACACGACAAAGAAACTAATTAATTTCAAGCGCCGTCAAAACACTTCATCACTAGTTAACTCAGATGTCACACTTACTAATGAATTGCTAAGCTCTCACATAAAGTAGGTAATTCACGAGAATTTAGGCGTTTCCATTTCATACACAGATCGTGTTTCGAATGATGCTATAGTTATTTATGCAACTGTTGTATAATCAGGGGTATTAAAACACGAATGTGGGTTTATCACACGAGGCGTAGCCGAGTGTGATAATAGTATCACATGAGTGTTTTAATACCTAATTATAACAGTTGCATACAAGACTTTATCTACAATCATGATGTGAATCCTCTATAAAAGATTTTCATTCCATAGGGTGTTGTACAGAACTATGTAAATTCAAGATGGCGGGAAATAACACGATAAGACGAGAATCCGAAATTACGAATTAGTCTACAATTTATTGTTCTTTTTTCAAAATTTTAGCGATCTGGTGGTAAAAATGTCATTGCATGAGAATGTTCTTTTTTTGAAATTCATTATAACACGCGTTTGGATGATATAATGATCATTATAGCATTGAGTGTTTTAATGTTGGCAATAAGCTAATTGTTATAGGTTCTTTTATAGAGGATTAATAGCATGATAGTAGATAAAATCATTTATAATAATCGTATGGATATAATAAAGAGTATGGATAAGGAACATGAGTTGACGATGTTTATTTGTTTTTGTTATTCGCTACAGGCGGGACACACTTTCTTCTTTTTCTTCATTAAAAAAAAATGTTTCCCTTCTCTAGGAATTTCCCCTTCTTGATGCTTTTATAAACATAGAAACTCACTTAAAAAAACACCCAGACCCAGAACAACTACTTATAGGTCATCCGTGCGTTTGAACCCGCGACGCGCTAGACGGCGTTTTCCGTTGATTTTGGATAATATTCTTTAAATGTTCGTATTTACGCGATAATTAACGGCAACTCCCGTTAGTGTGGCACTGGTGTTTTGGTGTACTTTTCTTATAAGCTGGTAATATGCACAGTAACTTGCACAAAATATGCAAGTAGCTGACATGATATTAAGCTGTAACAACCTCTGATTGGTGAATCGTTTGGCATGGCTGCTACTTGCACACTTTTGTGCAATTTACTGGCACAGCCTGCTGGGGTCGCGGGACTAATGAATTACCGTGACCCCGGTACGTAAAGGGCTATTGAAGGACACCGTGGATTTTAGTCAGTACAAGTCTGACAGTCCCTCCCGCCCTGCCCTGGGTGAGAGGACTGATTTGATGATTTTATAAGAATAGCAATCTGTGACAAAAAAAAACAACTAAGTATTTAATGATTTGCGAGCAACTCATCATCTTTCTAGCTTTTCCCAACTTTGTTGAGGTCGGCTTCCAGTCAAACCGGATGCAGTTGAATATTAACTTTTGACCAATAGATCTGTGATGTTTATCTTAGAAGTCAATATCTGTTATTGCTTGCACTTATACCTGAAACTAACTTCTTAGACAACCTTTGAAGATACCATTAGGTTAAGAAGTTTATATCAAAGGTTGCATCTACAGGTTAACTCAAACTCAAAACAAACAGGATAAATCAAAGGTTGCATCTACAGAGGCTGAATTAATTTTCTAAGCCCTCAATTGCATGAGTGCCTAGAAGATCAATCGTAAATATCAACTTAGCCATCTACATTCGAAGCACTTATTGAGCATTTAATCTTGTAATTAGTTGAAACTAAACGAGACGGAGTTCGCAAACACGCGAGTGATCTATAAAATATTCCATTTGACACCTCAAGCGCGGTGTTTGCCTGTGTACGTAGCTGGAAAACAGACAGTGTCGGGGGAATTATGTGTATGCGACACAGAATAAATAATGAAGACGGGATTCGGTCACAAAGCGCAGCTCATATCGCGGCAGGCTTAAAACTGTGGCGGCTGAATAAGCCCGGCTAAGGAATATTCTTGCCGTCTAAAGGCACAATTTGAATGAAGTTAATTAGAACTTCATAATGTATTCATTGAAGTAATTTTAATTGTATGAGTTGAGGAGGAAATTGTTTCTTTTTTAATAATCGTTTGAGGTGAAGGAACAATGGTTAAAGTCATAGATCGACAAAGAAAAAGTCTTAAGGGGTTTTGGTAATTATTTGAATCGATATTATACTTTCATCAATTAATTTTTAAAAAAAAAACAAATTAATACGGTTTCAAAATTGTTAAACTTACAACTTACTTAAAACATCATAAATATTTACCTATTTTAATTGCAGCATTTTCATTTCAGTTGAATATTTTTAATAATTCAAAAATTTTCAAAATCAAACAATTAATAATTCCCTGTATACACTTAGCGCCACCTAGTGACAGTAAAACATAGACATCACAGACTCGGTAAACTTGGTGTTAGTGTCTGTTGAATCATGCAGATGGCGTGATGCTCAATATAAATTCAGATTTTCCTCATTATTCTTATAAACAATGGGTATAGAGTAAACTGCATTAATTTAGTCGTTATTTAATATCATTCTGCGTTAAAAATGTTAAGAAAAAGTTTTGTATTTCAAGATGTAGCGGTAAACTAGTAACTAGGAATTTATGTAATCACACTTACAAAAGCAAGGAAACGTCCGAAAGATTGATTACTTGCCCACCAAAATAAACGATGTAATTACGATTCCCGCCAGAAGATCTAAGAAAAACATGCAAAACTAACACATGCATCCTTTATTTACAGTTTAAATACTTTGCCACATGTTTCCACCCAAAAATAAAGTTTGAAAAGCAAACAAAAGACGCATTCTCAATCACATCCACAAGAAAAGTTGTGAGTGCTTCGAAAAACGCGCTGCGGGATTGCAAAGATCGATTTGGCGCTTAAGTCGAGGTCAGTTGCATAAGCCACTTAAAAGGGAAGCTTGAACCGGGGCCGGCTAATATTTTATAAAACTTTTCTAAAGTCCGGTGTGCAGTGTGCACTTTATTTCTTGAGGATAACAATGGGTTGGTCGACATTGACAGATCACGCTGCGGGCTTGCCTCCACCTCAGTATGGAGCAGCTAACTATGTATAAAGGTGTTATAACAATATGATGGAGTTCCTCTAGTTTTTGTTAATTTCTTAACGGTATTCTCCAAAAAAAAATTAAACATTTAAACGTTTTAAATACGAAAGAAATTTTGTTGGAGCCTAAACGTTTAAGTAACCTATAATTTTAGATTGCTGCAAGGTGATTAGAAGATACCAATAGGGAAACGGGGTTTTAAATTTATTAAAAAAAAAAACAAATATCTTGCTTCTGCAGTCAATGGAAGAAAAAGATAGAAGAGCAAACAATGAAGTCAATCGGTAACCGGGGTAAAGGTGCATTCACACTCATGAGCCACGGTCACGTCACGTCTCGTTCCCACACGTCAGTCACCGGCACGTGATCTATCAGTCACGTCATCGGTCAGGTACATCAAATAATATTTCCATACAAGTTTCATACTTTTATCCCCACACACCCGGGAACGTCACATCTCAGTTCAGTCAGTGTATGTGTTCAATGATTCAGCCAAACCGGAGACGTGACTTACGAACGGCGTGACGGTGACTGGTGACTAGACAAACCGTTACCGATCCGTTGTCGGTGACTTGACATGACTGATGTCTGTGAATGCACCTTTAGTCTGTAGGAATAGGTTAAATTATTTTACTTAGAAAAAGTACGAATCGCCGCAAAATAAGCAAGTCTGTAGACATGTATACTAGTAAACAATATCGATGAATCCATCATCAGCCAAGATCCTTGACGGACGATCAAAGGCCTGATTCAGAAGGCAGTAGGAACTCCTTGATATGGTCCGTATTTGAGGAGGTTTCTGTCTCTGAAGCTCTAAACACGCAGCTAAGGATCACACACTATTTTATTATATAAATAGTTTTAAGAACCATATAAAGATATTATATAGAAGTATAAATAAACAAAATAATAATGTTCCATCAAACACAAATGCGATTCGAACCTCAAAAACTTTCAAAATTACCGTTTAAAGTAAACTTCTTAAACTTTTATTTTGTACTTATTATAAAACAAAAATACAAAGCTCACGACACAAACATAAGCTTCTTTTCAACTTAAGTACCTATCTATCTAACTAGTCTGAAACCGACTTCAGTCTAGAAAAGTCTAGAAAATTCTCCAGACAATCGGCTGGGCGGTAGTTACAAATAGCGTTTTTGTGTCGCCCGGGATTGTGGTTACGTTAAACGGTTGACTCCATTGCCCCGCCGGTTTCCTATTTGCCCCCACAAACCATGCTGGCCTACTAATGGTCCGATTTGTTTGAAGTTTTTTAAAAACGCCCAATTTTTTGTACTGATACCTATCTGTTTGTTGAGAATTGAAGAGTCATAAGATGGAAAAGATGATTTCACAGATACCTGTAATATAAAGAGACATAAAGATATAGTACAAGTAAAAAAATAAATAAATAAATATAAATATTCCACAACTATCACACAACGCCATCTAGTCCCAAGCTAAGCAGAGCTTGTGTTATGGGTACTAGACAACTGATAAACATACTTATATATTTCTAAATACATACATATTATAGATAAATTACACCCAGACACAGAACAAATGATCGTGCTCATCACACATACATTTGACCTCCAGCATAGCAGTCAGGGTCACTTACCACTAGACCAACAGGCCTGTCAAAATGATTTGAAAGTATCAAAAGCATTTTCATATTATTTTCTTTCATTACAAATTAGTTCGCATTCGCTTGTTAAAAGCAATCAGAAAAATGCTGACGTTTAGTTTCGAATCATCTGATGAAATCGCTTGGTAAATAGTACACGGACCACTATATTGCAGTTTCCATTAATAAAACTCGACTAATTAATATTTTGTAATTTTGTTGATGATTTTCAAAGCAAACACTAGGATGGCGGGCGGCGAGTAATAGTGACGGGGCCCCTGTAGAGGGCCAAAGCCTGCCGGGGTCGCAGGACTCACGTATTACCGTGACCCTGGAACGTAAAGGGCTATTGAAGGACACCGTGGATTTTTGTCAGTACCAGTCTGACAGTCCTTCTCGTTCCACCCTAGGCGGTCTCACCCTCATTTGATGAGTTTTACCAAGATAAAAAAGGTAAACAGAGAACGTAAAGGGCTATTGAAGGATACCGTGGATTTTAGTAAGTTCGAGTCTGACAGTCCCTCCCGTCCCTCCCTGTGTGGCAGGATTTACCATGATAAAAAAAAAAACAGAAATAAGCAATATCAATTCCAAGTAATAAGCATTTCCATTCGAGTACCACTCGAGTTTCAATGGTACCGCTCCATAGTTTTCCCAATGGAACTTTTCAATCGACAGATAAGAGGCTTGTGGACTCCTCCCGATATTTATTTACCACGAGGCAGCAAAGAAACTTGCTTTGTCGACAATAAATTGTATTTGTTCATTATTCAATTGCTCCCCTCTTCATTTTAATAAGCTTAGTGATTTTTGCTGTTTTCTGTTAAGAAAAGTTTTTGTTAAATGAATAGCGTACGAAAAATTTTGTTTGTTTTGTTAGTACTTTATGTTAAAGCTTTGTGATTTTTAAACTAGGTAAAACATACCTTTAGAAGTATCGGCTAGTTTCGGCTTCATAAAGTCTTTGTCATCACTACCTACATAGACACACATAAAAAAAATTGGAATCACTTTGAAAAAAGATATCTTTTTTGTTACGGTACATTAAATTATGATTTCTTCTTGCTTTATACATTCTTTATTTAAAATATAGATTTAGAATACGAAACAATAAAACAGTTAGAATGTTTTTCCATGAAATTAAAAAAAAATGAATTTATGCTAGTGATCATAAACTTTTTTTTATGTGTGTATGTGAAGTTGTTGTTGGTTAGTGTTAAGATGAAGTTTAAGTACCTACAAAGCCGAAACTAGCCGGTTATCTCTTTCTAGATGTCGATGTTTGATGATTTGCCGGCGTTTGTTACTAGCGAGATTATAAGAAATAAAGAAAGGTTTATTTAGTATAAGCCTCAAAAGCACACAACAGAGAAAACAAAAAAAAATAACATCAAAAAGTGTTATTGTGTGTCCCACGGCTGCGCAAATAATCCCCCATATTACTGTTACCTATCTTCCCAGATAAATAAAATAACCCATCCTTCTACTCTCCACAACGCGCTAAGTCTGGAACTTTAAAAAACTTGACATTTTCATATATTTCGATTACAGAATCGACAAACCTTAAGGAATATTTATTTGCCACAAGGCAGCAAAGAAACTAGCTTTGTCGACAATAAATTGTATTGGTACATTATTCGATTGCTCCCTCTTAAATTTTAATAAGCTTAGAGATTTTTGAAGCGATTGTGTTTTATTTTGTTGTTTTCTGCAAGTTTTGTTAAACAGTTGTGTTGCTAGATCAAAATAAAAGCGTTTTTTTTGTTTTGAAACTTTGGTTTGAAGTTGTTGAGTTTTATGTCGTCTCGTTTTAAAACATTTGTTATTTTTTTCAATTACTTACCTATATAAGTATACAGAAATCCGAGAGTGTTTAAAATTGAATTTTTTGCTTAGACTTCCCATCAATCTTTTTAAAATCTTAAAAAGTTTGATGGGAAGATTATTAGCTATATAAACTAAAAACAACTTGAAAAATATTTCAACTTGCTCATGAATATTTCAAGGAGACTGATTGTAATTTGCTCTAAAATTCATATTTTTACATTCCAAAATGTGTACCACAATACATAGAGGTTAAGGTCCCATAAGGCATAAACAATTCAGTATAATCTATCAAACATAACTGATATATTGTTCAGAATATATGTTTATGTACATGGAGTACTGAATATTTGTCAGTCAGCCCAAGCATATATGAAACTCACATATCTTATTCATAACGCCTAATGGCAAAATCTGTTCAGTATAAACTGATGGCCAATTTCGATAACAATATGGCTTACTAAATGTGAAGAATTATTAATTAACATAGATGGTTGGGATGTTACAGATTTGGGAGTGGATTAGATAAATGTGATGTTGTAGGCACAAATGTACGTATGTGTATCAAAAAAAGGTCTATGAGCTTAAGCTGATATTTTAAAGTTTATAGAAAAACAATTGAACTGTTTTATTCTAAATCTATATTTTTAAATAAAGAATTTAAAAAGAAATAATAATATAATCTACAGTAACAAAAAAATATTCGATTTTCAAAGTGATGAATATGAGTTTTGTGATGTGTGTAGGTTCTTCAGTTGGTTTTTCATTACTGTTTTTATTTAAGGGAATATAGGTCTTCTTACTTAACACCTTTTAAGACGATTATTTTTTAGAACGCTAGAATGAAAACACCAATAATCTCAACAATATAGCTCTTAACTTTGAAAATCCTATCAGGATTGTATAAGACCAAAAATGGCAGATTCAAAACCACTTTACATTGCGAAGTGAAGCATCAAAACGCAACTTTCATAGTTTTATTATGTAGTCCAGGGGTTCCCAAACAGTCGCGCCGGCGGCGCCCTGGTGCGTCGTAGAGAGTACAGAAGGGCGCCGTGAGACGCGAGGGTCGACCATTCTCCAGATTGATATTGCGTGGAATCAAGATTCTATATGTATAAGATATCCACCAGAAAAAAGAACATAGTCTCATTGATCTCTTTTGCAACAATAAACCCAGACTAACGTACTCTGATTTCGTGGGGTTCGGAACCAGGTACCTATTATTGTTTTATTAATCACCTGGTATCAACTAGGTACGGCGCCGAGAAAAAAAAACGACGGGTTGCACTCTGGGAGTGCCGGCAGAAGTGAAAACTTGAATAGTAATAAACACACACGAACAGTCGCGCAAGCCCCTTGCGCCGTCTTACGAATTTTCGATCAGGTTACGTGTCCTGAATCGAGTTTAACATTTTTTACCCATTCCAAAAAAAGTGCACAACGCCGCTAAAGAAGTTTTCATTTCAAAAATTCTAAACCTGTATGTGCGCCGCGAGCTGAAAAAATTTGGGAACCCCTGATGTAGTCATTAAAAACAAGATTTTGCAACCGCGTAAAGTGGCCCCAAAAATTTACGCAGAGAGCAATATTAAAACGTTTCAGTAGCCGCCTTTTACGAGGCGGTCGAAATTTAAAACGCGTTTCGGGGAGTGTTGCCAGCCTTCGTCTAAATGCTTTATGTTTTATTTTATTATCCGTGTCGTCACCTAGTCTTTATTACACGTTGTGTATTATTCGCATTTGTTATGTTTTTTTTTTCACCCTGATAAGGATTTTTAAACAGAGGGTTTTTGTTTGAATTTGTAAGCCATTAAATGTGTTTTTTTCTTAAAGTCAGTCAGATGTATCAAAATATGTTGCCAGTGCATACTATTCTTATTTGAAGAGTATAAAATAATACTATGCACTCGAGGTAACTGAGCTTCTTCATAATCACAATTTTTAATTTCAGTAATGATTTAAAATATGATAAAACTAATTTTAATTAATTGTGCGTGAGTAATTAAGATACTGCCACAGTTTTACGCTTAATATAACACAAGTACAGGTAAGTAATTAAATGGTGGAAAATAAAGGTTAACCATGCTGATGCTTATGGTATAGTTATTTTTAATTTTTACACAATTAAGAAAATAATATTATTTGAATATTCCTTTATGTGTTAATGTACTCCTGTATATTCTTTTTTTCTAATTTTAGTGAGCAAAATCATATATTATTCCCCATGTCACTGGCTGACAACATCAAACTCGGTGACAACAACACCAACTCCCTCTTAACATTAAAAAAAAAAACAAAAAAAAATTAAATATCATACACGTCTAAAACAACGGCTATGTATAAAATACAGACGCCATTAGCTTTCGCAAAAGGTTTATTCAGGATTATCCGAGTTTTGGAAGAAGCAATTAACGCTTTTGAATGATTAAGCAGGTAGCTCGCTTAGTTAAGCTTTCAGAGGAACCTTTCAACTTGTGTCTGCGTCTAATACGTACAACGCATTTGGATCTATAAATTTTATATAGGTAGGCTGAAATTGTAAACATAAGCATGGTATGAGCTATATCTGATTTTGAAGCTGGAGTGTTCTGGTTTTTTCATCGCATGAGTACTTCCACCCTGGGCGGGGCGGGAGGGTCTGACAGACTTGAACTGACTAAAACCAACGGTGTCCTTCAATAGCCCTTTACGTTCCGGGGTCACGGTAGCTCGTTAGTCCCGTGATCCCGGCAGGCTTTGGCCCTCTTTTCTTTATGCCTACCGCGGAAAGTTTAAACAGGGAGTGAAAGATTCGGCCTCGACGAGCAGTACTGCGATGGCCTAGTTGGTAAAGCGTTCTAGTCCTGGAGAACAAATCTGGAAGGACTAGAGATTCAGGGCAAAAACTTTCATGAACAAAATTTACATATTATTCATTTTCATTAATCAGTTTATGCCCAAATAAATGTCCGGTCATTGGAATAAAAACTAATAACTTTGTATTTCTTAAAAAAATTGCAGAAACTTCGCAGCAGAAGCAGAGAAGCAGAGCAAAAAGGCGTTTACCCTTTGGCCTTTGCCTTTTAATATATCCAGAGCATAACCCCAAGTCTAGGAAGGACACAGCTTCGAGTTCTGGTCACAGTGGAATTTCATTCCTCATGTAAGCTTTACAATAGCATTGAAATATATATTATTAGCTGTTGCCAACGGCTTCACCCGCTACAAATCGAAAATTCTTCCACGGAACCATAAAATCAGAATAAAAACTGTCCTTAATGTTAATCCAGGTAATAAACTATTTATATACCATATTTCATCCAAATCCGTTGAGAGGTTTTTGCGTCAAAGAGTTATAAACATCCATCCAGCCAAACAAACTTTCATGTTTATAATCAGTAGGAAGTAGGATTATATTTACATTGTAAGCAACCGTACTGCATGCCTGTCAGCTGTTCACCAGTATCAAGACTGGCATGCTGGATAGCTTCCCCGTTTCACCCTCAACGTCGGTCATCTGATCCTCACCTGTCAGAACATTGTGGTAGAATGGACGGTACATACAATGCATTGAGGGAAGCTTGCGTTTTGGAACTCCGTAGGTAATATGGAAGAACTAGAACATATCTAGTGACTAATATGTGTTATGCCTTTGTTTATTACTGTACATCTATAAATAATGATTACTAGGTTTCCTGTCCTGTGTAATGCAATCTATTGCGTAAAAACGCAACTAGCGTCTTTTTTTAATAATTTTCTTATTGCTTCAATAATGAATACTACTTTTTTGTGGTGGTAAATAAATAAAAACGAGCTTTTTCTAATTTTTAATGTAATTCCGGGATTTGGGGCTTATCCTCTTTATTCTTTCACTGTATGAAATCTGTGTAAGTACATGAATAACTACTACCTAATTCTAACCTATGATTATTAAGCTGAAAAGTTTGTTTGGTTGAACGCGGTAATCTCAGGAACTACTATCTCGATATGAAAAAATATTTTTGGCCTATTTATTGAGGAAGGTTGTGGGCTATATACCACCACGCTACAACCAAAAGGAGCCAAGCAGCAGGTCAATCGCGGGCAAAAACGATTTACTAAATTTGAAACAGAAGGAATAGTAGCTTACTGCACTTTTTCTCCTTAAAAAATAACTGTGCCTAATTTAAAACTCTCTCGCCCACGAAATTTTCATAAAACGTGTAAAAAGTTTTTGTTTCACGTACATATTAATAAAAAGCTTAAGAACGTAAAACTTGATTGAGATCATTTCTATGGATTTTATATAGAAAGTACCTATCGCATTGCTCTACATTCTATTCAATCACAACAATTGTCCACTTGCTTCACAATTGATTTGATATCAATGACATCTCGGCTCCAATCGCCTTGAACTCATGAATATTGGATGAATCGCATTATTAACATAATTAGGAGTAAATTATACACTTTGTGATCAATAATACAATGAAACTGATGCCTGATCTGTTTCAAATCTGAATTTTAACGTTAATCAAAGAATCGCTCATGGACAGTTAGCAATTCATAATTTATTGTAAACACTTATAAAACATTAAGTAAGAGGAAGTTAAGGTCGGATAGTACAAGTATATTATTTTAGATGGGGTGAACTTGTAGCCAACCCCAGCATAAATACATATATATATGTATATATATTTCTTTTTAAACGGTGCCCCACTCTAAGAATTTCTCCTGTGTCGTGGGTGCGTTTACAAACATAAATAAACTCAGATACACAAACGCCCAGACCCGGAACAACTACTTGTAAATCATACAAATGTTTGCTCCGTGTGGGAAACGAACTTGCGACTCGCAGCGCAGCAGTTCAATCGCTGAGCCACTGCGCTAACCGTGCCGTCGAAGTCGTAGCGGGACTAACAAACTACCGTGACCCCGGAACGTAAAGGGCTATTGAAGGACACCGTGGATTTTAATCAATACAAGTCTGACAGTCCCTTCTGTTCTGCCCTGGGTGGGAGGGCAGGAGGGCAGTCATTTGATGATTTTACCACTAAAAAAGAACACATCATAATAGAAGACAATTTAAGCAGAAGACAATGTTTCACCACCTTGGATGTTATGAAAGGAGAAACATAAGTAATTATAAAACAAGAATTAGCGGGCCCCTCTACACATCACTCATTGTCGCTTAAAATTCAGCGCTGAAACATCATCCCTCCTTGTTTAGGGCTCAAAACCCAAAGGGAAAAACGGGGCCCTTATTACTAAGACTCCGCTGTCAGTCTGTCTGTCTGACTTAAGCCTTTGTCAAACAGACTAAGCGAACCGGACCGAGTCCGAAGCGGTAACGATACGATACGAGACGTCAAACTGGGTGCAGCATACCAAGGCGTGGCAGTTGTATTAGCTGACTTATTATGAACGACGTCAAATAGAGCAAATACGCCTTCGCCTCATCTTCGCATCGGTTCGGTCACGCTATCGGATCGCTTTCGCTTTTCTATGTGACTGGATTCAAACAATTCCATACATTACAAATAAAAACGCCTCGCTTCGTATTCGCCACGCCTGTCTGTTTGACAAAGGTTTTTTACCGTTGAGATATAGACTGGTAACAACCAGTCTATATCTCATGGTCACGGGACTGTCCCATCAGATAACCGTGACCCTAGAACGTAAAGGGCTATTGAAGGATTATCGTAGATTTTAAGTCAGTAAAAGTCTGGGTGGGAGGGCTCATTTGATGATTTTACCACGATAAAAAAGGCTGTATCTAATGAACCTTTATAGTTAGACAATTATCATTTTCACAGATGATGTATTTCTGTTGCCGCTATAATAAAATAAATATTGAAGGGTTCTCCCAAACAACAGACATGATTGTTTTGCCGTTTTTTAACCCGGAGCCTTTCGTACGTGAGTACGACTTGCACTTTTTTCTTTTTTTTTAGCGTGGTAAAATCATCAAATGAGTCCTCCCACCCAGGGCAGAGCGGGAGGGCTGTCAGACTCGTACTGACAAAAATCCACGGTGTCCTTCAGTAGCCCTTTACGTTCCGGAGTCACGGTAATTCGTGGCTTTGGCCCTCTAGAGGGGGGCCCCGTCATTAAAGTACGACTCGCACTTAGCCGCTTTTTCAAATACACATATGAAATTATAAAACGTATTATGCCATCAGATCTACCCGACGTTACCTACATTTTCCCCCTCGCAGAATCGTCACGTCATGAATAATCATTTGAATTAAGCTAATGCATCCTGGCTAATAGGCCGTTCTACGTATATACGCGCTAATCGAATAATGGATATTAATCGTCTCATATGGAACATTTGTACTTAATTTGACTGTTCTAGTTTTTTTTTTTATCTTGGTAAAGTCATCAAATTAGTCCTCCCACCCAGGGCTGGAGGGACTGTCAGACTTGTACTGACTAAAATCCACGGTGTCCTTCAATAGCCCTTTACGTTCGGGGACGGTTACTCGTTAGTCTCGCGACCCCGGCAGGCTTTGGCTCTCTAATGTAAAAACCATATTATTTTCACTGTGAGATTTTTTTTTAGCATGTTATATGAGTCTCATTAAATGAGTCCTCCCACGTAGGGCAGAACGGGAGGGACAGTCAGACTCGTACTGACTAAATTCACGGTGTCCTTCAATAGCCCTTTACGTACCCGGGTCACAGTAAATCATAAGTCCCGCGACCCCGGCAGGCTTTGGCCCTCTTTGAGGCTTGCGAGGAACACAACGCTGCCGTCCTCTAACTAAAAGGCCGTTAAGTGCAAAATGTAGTTTTCGAGAAAACGCTAAAATTGTGAATTGATGTCTCTTGAAAAGTATGCTATGTAGGAACATGGCTGCAAATTATATATGTAGGCATAGTGTTATTGTACAATATGTTATATGTTTAATTCATTTATATTTATTTAAATTTATTTAAATTTATTTAAATTCATTTTCTAATTTTAATTATGCATTTTATGTTATTTAACTGCACAGCAATCTTCCTGTATCTCCTAAACTATTAATCATAGAAAAATGATTCTTAGACCAAAAGATAGAGCATCGAAAGTTGTATAAGACTACATTAAAAAGTGAAAAACGAGCAACTGTGGCTTAACGGCCTTTTAGTTAGAGGACGGCAGAACGCGCCGTCGACCCGGGCATGGTCCATGGTCGGACAGCGAGTTGGTTACACTGTGAGGTTTAGAATATTTTTGTAAAAGAAAATTAGTTTTATCGTTTGTGCCAATATAATGAACAAAAAAAACCACCTAGCAAAACTGAAACCGTTAACATTTTTCATAAACTGGAACATAATATCGGTATCATGATTAAGCTTCCAACGAACAGCATAGTGTTTTTATGTGTGTGAAATTCAATACCTATATCCAATCCATGTAAAAGTAACAATTCGCGAAAGTTGGCAATTTCACAAAGCTCTGACACCCTAGCATGAACTCTACGTATTGAGTCGTGTGCAAATGAAAAGCGCCTCTAGTGCATGAAAGAGGAACTATTTTTTTCCGTCAAATTAACGTCAAAGTTCCTGTTTACTTTACGTCACAAGAACGTGATGAAGCCGCTGTACATATTATATAAAACCTAACGTTGGAACATTTCATCGAGTCTTTGTAAACAGAGTGTCTACATATTACAAAGCTTTTTGTTCGGCATTCGGTTCAGTTAAAAATGGCTTTGAAACTGTGTACCAATCTATGCGAGTTGAAAACGATATGAATTTGGTTGGTACTACTGGTTGGTTCAAAAGTCAAGTTTGTTCACCAAATTGACTGTTCAGGTCCCCATGTTACCTGAACAGCATTGAATTTGATAGCAGTTAGGAGTTGTTCCCAACGTTTCTATGATTGGGGTGTAAAAAGGCCCACAGAATATCTTTATCATAATTCTCATACTGAATCTGTTTGTGGTTTTTTTAGACCCCAAGGGGTTAAAACTCCGCGGGACTGTGTCATCAGGTAAACGTGACCGTGGAACGCAAAGACAGTACAAGTCTGACAGTTATAGGTGGGAGGACTCAATTGATGATTTTCTTCTTATTGGCGGGATGGTCTTCCTTTTATTTCTGTGAATAATACCTATAATGAAGCCTTTCGATCGGTATGATAAAGCTACGGGGTTTTTTTTTTCGCATAGTCCCGGTTCAACCATGCTTTTGTTTATAAATCAATCAAATTTTAAAATTAAAATGTCTTCTTTCAGTAAAATGTTCAATCTATAATTTAGGGTAAGGTACTTTCCACCGGGCACGCCGCAATCGCGGCGGTAAGACCCCTCTTTGAGGAGTGGCTGGATAGGCGTCACGGCGTCCTTACCTTCCGCATGACGCAGGTCCTCACCGGACACGGAAGTTTCGGGAGGTTCCTGTGTCTGATAAGGAGGGAGGAAACGCCTAGGTGTCACCACTGCGAGGACCGTCCTGAGGACACGGTGGAGCATACGGTGCAGGACTGCCCCGCTTGGGCAGAGCACCGCCGTGTCCTCACGACGGCGATAGGCGGAGACCTCTCGCGCCCGGCATTGGCCGAGGCCATGCTGCGGGGCGAGACGGAGTGGGAAGCGGTCGCCTCCTTCTGCGAAGCAGTCATGCTCGCGAAGGAGGAGGCGTGCCGCGTGAGGGAGAGAACAGTGTCCTCCCTCCGACCCACCCGCAGTGGTAGACGCCCACGGCGACGGACGTCGCCAGACGATCTCCGGCCACCGTAGGCGCGGGCATGCGGGCAGCGAGTAATGGGCGACTCGCTGCCCGACCATGGACCATGCCCGGGTCGACGGCGCGTTGTGTTCCACGCGCGCCTCAAGGAGTGTCAGCAAACTGACGGGGCCTGTAGAGGGCCAGAGCCTGCCGGGGTCGCGGGTCTTACCCATCACCGTAACCCCGGTACGTAAAGGGCTCGTGAAGGACACCGTGGATTTTAGTCAGTACAAGTCTGACAGTCCCTCCCGCCCTGTCCTGGGTGGGAGGACTCATTTGATGATTTTACCACGCAAAAAAAAAAAAAAAAAAAAGGTACTTTCCACCAATGTGGCATAGCCGTGGGATGCCCTATGTTACAATTACTTAATTAAAAAAATATTTTTTGACATTATTGGAGATATTTCGAAATGAATGTAGATATCCACAGAATAACGCTAAGCTTTTGTCAAACAGACAGGCGTGACGACTGCGAAGCGAGGCGTTTTTATATGTAATGTATGGAATTGTTTGTATCCAGTCACATAGAAAAGCGAAACCGATCCGATAGCGTGACAGAACTATCGGACTGACGTCTCGTATCGGTTCGATATCGCTTCGACTCGCCTGTCTATTTGACACAGGCATTATTGTAGCCTCTGCGTTCTGCTATAAAAACAGTGATGAAACGGAACTTTTGTGATGCTATTTTGTTTAGTTGATGAAACGCGCAAGTGATGAAACCATAGGTTAGAAACCTTTGTGGCTCTGAGTTAAGGGTTAAATCTCACTGAGCAGACGCACAGAGCTTCACTGAGTAATTGTTCTGTTGTGCAATAATTAAGTGATGATTGTTCTCGTCTGTTTCCAAAACGGACCTCGGTTTACAGTGAAAGCCAATTAAAGTCCATTAGAAATTATTATACCTATTCATTGTAGCATTTTGAGTTTTCGTAACATCATTATTTCGTGTGTATGTTAGGTTTATTTTAAAGTAAAAACTTTTTTAGAAACGATGAGCACTTTATTTTATGGCAAAGGTTCTCAAAGTTTTTCAGTTCGTGAAGAATTATTTTACAGGTTTAGTATTTTGTCTTGGTGCCCTAGCTAATGCCTATATCACACCTCCGCTGCGAAACAACAACTGCGAAACCGCTGCGTGAGTTTCGCTGTGCAACAGTACTTCACTTACGCGAAACTATAATAGCGAAACAGAGCGAAACCTAAAACTAGAACAATTGAGACTAAGACTCGAAAGAAAATGTCGTCGCTTTCGGAGTCAGAGGAGGAACTAATCTTACTGTGGTCAACTACTTTAAAAAGGCGTCGTACCTGGGTGCATGATATCAATAAAAAAAGAAAGAAGTTGGGAGATAATATATTATGTAAAGATTTACAGTCACATGAAGACCGTTTTATTCTTACTTCAGAATGACACCAGACAGTTTTGAAGAGTTACATAACCTTATAAAGCCTTGTATTACTCAACAAGATTTTTTTGTGTTATTATTGTAGTCAGGGTGATTAAGTAGGTACAAAACAGGTCTATTTCTCACTGCTTGTATAAGTTTTTCAGTACATTCCAAATCCATTGTTCCTATTTCGCTCATAAAAATTGTCGATTGCTACAGACGCGTCCGAGATACACGCGGAACCGCTCCGAAATGGCGGACAACGGGCGGAGATGTAGACGGCGCCTAAGCAAATGAGCGAAATCATGTTAGAAAGAGACAACATCATAGTCTGTTTTGTACGTTAGAGCAGGAAATTTCGCTATTGTTTCGCCGCCCAAAAACTCACAACTCATAGCGAAACTATGGCGGTTTCGCCCTTTGAGTTTCGCAGCGGAGGTGTGCTACAGGCATAATGGATTCCAAGCAGCAAAATGAAAACTTCACTAAATCGGAACACAATTGAAGTGAATCTGATTTCAAGCCGCTGCTGTCTGTCTGTCTGCTGTCTGTCTGTCTGTCTATCCGTCTGTCACCAGGTCTCATGAACAGCGATAGTTAAGCATTTGAAAATTTCACACATGATGTATTCCTGTTGAGCAAGCGAAACGTTATTTTGCTCGATATTGATAACGGAAATATTCACAGAATATTTAGTTATGTAACATTCACTTCAAAAAAAAATATAGTTTTTTTTTTAATGTTGCCCGACACTAGGAATTTCCTGTCGTGGATGCGTTTACAAACACACATAAACATAACCCTTCCTTGGCAGTCGCATAAAATGCTATTTTGCAATTATTCACAAAATAATATCAAAAAACAGACAAGCAAACATAATCAAATCACCCCTAATGAATGAACGTCCCCTAAAAATTCAAGGGAGCCACCTTTCATTATTATTAACCACATGTCAGTTCATTGCTAGTTAGCCCCCGTTTTCTGCCATTGTTCTACGTATCCGTTTTAATTTTCGGTTGAAAATCAGCGAAGTGAGCGTCGACGGCGACGTACCGGCCGGTTTGCTTCCCTGTTTGGTCGGCAAATAAACCGGCCGGGCCAATTCCGACCATTGTTAGAAATATTGTTTGCTGCCCACTGTGCGGTCTGTATTGTGAACAATGGACCGATAAAGGGCACGTGAAGTTCGATTTTTTATGTATAGACAGATTTTGAATTAACCTGCTACTTTTGCTTAGGTACTATACTTATTACTATTACTTATTGCGGTTGATGTGCTGGCGTCTTACATATGAATGCAATTAAAACACTGAATTTTATGTTGTAACCATTTCAGGTGTATAAAAGGCATTTGGAAAGTTCCCAAATGCTTTTTTTACACATAAAACTATGTATTCGGTGTTACGATATTAATTATTGCCCTTAACATTTTTTTTGTGCACTACAGAGCCATATTACTTATTTTCATACAGTAACATTGCCAAATTAGTTAAGACTTGTTAATATTTGACAACTATTTGCGACGTTGCCAACTTTCAGAATACGCGCTCTTCATAATCGTATCGTATCGTAACTCGTCTCTAAATAATTACAGCAGCAGCACAGGCCTTCGATCAATGAGCTATTATTGATCGAAGGCTTAAGCCGAGCTTTCGGGTTAAGTCGTTACTGTTAGTTAGAACCTCTAAAGTCTGACAACCAGTTTTACCATGGGGTATCCTGTTTGTTACCCAGTTACTGAGTTGTGGAGGTCCGATAGGCAGTCACTCAATGTTAAATACTGATATCCAGCTGCATCTGGTTCGACTGGGTTAGTAGTTGGAAAAAGGCTAGGCTAGGCTAGGGAATGATGATGGATGAGGGATTATTTTTTCTAAAAATAAATGTAAAATATTACAACAGTAGGTTTACTTAAAAAATACAACTATATTACATTTAATTTCATATGTTTTCGGGTAACGATGAACCAGACCTTTTCAGTTAAATAAATACCGTTCAACACCAATCACCATGTTATTTCCTACCTAAAAAAACAACACTAAAATAATCAGTACTCCGTATGTATGTAGTAGGGTTACCTTTAAAACAACCAAGTTCTGTTAAACATGTTATTTCAAATATGCGAGTATATTCCAATTAGCCGAGTTTACTTTTGAAACCTAAGTTAAATTCACAAGGCATTATGTTGAAGGTGTATTGCCCGGGGGCAGGCGGACCCACGAACTACTAGCTGACTATCACAGCGTAATAGAATTTCGTGGAGTACTACTATTAAATGGGAATAGTCCTACACAAACACGAGAAGTTATTCAAAATAGTATTGCTTTTATTTAATTTCGTAAGGATTTTCAGGAAATTCATTTTCTATCATAATATACCTGATTTGACAAGAGGCCTTATCACGTTTTTTTTTTACTTATTTATAAACGGGAATTTTGACGTTAATTTGTTCGAAAAAAAAGTGATGTAGAAGTGTGTTCTGATGTGGCACTTACAATAGTGCCGAAATATCAGTAACTCAAAACAAAAAACAAATTCAATAAACCGTTTCAAGTTTTTAATAATCCTTGCTCACATTAACTGTCTCATCTGCCTAGCTTTTTCCCAACTATGTCGAGGTTGACTTTCAGTCTACCAGTACCTGAGTACCAGTAGGTATATTATATGAAGCAACTAATCTGACCTTGACCTGCCTAGTTTGGGCATGTGGACGACGAGTATAGCCTCCTGCAGACGCACGCGATTATCCGCGCGTGGCGATTGTTGAAAAAACCTACTTAGTCCATTTTCTATGAAAACAACCACATCTGTTCACTGTGAAGCCTCCTGCAGACACACGCGATTATCCGCGCGTGGCGATTGTTGAAAAAACCTACTTAGTCCATTTTCTATGAAAACAACCACATCTGTTCACTCTGAAGCGGCGCGGCGCATTGCGATTCTGATATTATTATTGCGACGGCTTGGGGCAGGATTTGTTGAATTGTTGGATGGAATTTATTTAATTTATAATTAATTGCGCATGGTTTTGTCGCGGCGTTAACGTAAGTAGCTTAGGTAATTTCCACTCTAAATCTACTGCGAATGGGTTCACTTCTTTTGGCAGCGCGTGGTCCTGCGGCAACGCGTCGCGTGACGCGCGCCGCGCGCGCGCTCCTGTCGCACGGCCGGCCCATCATGTCCTTACCGTAGTACATTTAGAGTTTATATTTTTGTGGCAATTAAGGGTGCTTCGTCGACGCCGCATTGAAAACCGCGCGCCGGCCCGTCTATCCTCAGTATAATTAGCATACCTCATCACGGCGGTGCGGTGCTTTGCGCGCTGTGTGAACAGCAATGCGGCAAGGCACCGCGTGCGGCAACCATGGTGTCGCCACGCTCGTATAATCGCATGTGTCTGCACGAGGCTTGAAGCGGCGTGGCGCATCGCGATTCTGATATTATTATTGCGACGGCTTGTGGCAGGATTTGTTGAATTGTTGGATGGAATTTATTTAATTTATAATTAATTGCGCATGGTTATGTCGCGGCGTTAACGCAAGCAGCTAAGGTAATTTCCACTCTAAATGTACTGCGAATGGGTTCACTTCTCTTGGCAGCGCGTGGTCCTGCGGCAACGCGTCGCGTGACGCGCGCCGCGCGCGCGCTTCCGTCGCATGGCCGGCCCATCGTGTCCTTACCGTAGTAAATTTAGAGTTTATATTTTTGTGGCAATTAAGGATGCTTCGTCGCCCGCCGCGTTGATAACCGCACGCGCGTGACGCGCGCGCTGGCGCAATATGCTAATGTAATTTTCAATCTAAACGTACTACAATTGGGTTCACCTCTCTTGGCAGAGCGTGGTCCTGCGGTAACGCGCTGCGTGACGCGCGTCACGCGCCGCGCGCGCGTTCTTGTCGCGCGGCGGCCCGTCTAGCCTCAGCATAATTAGCATACCTCATCACGGCGGCGCGTTGCTTTGCGCGCTGTGTGAACAGCAATGCGGCAAGGCACCGCGTGCGGCAACCGTGATGTCGCCACGCTCGTATAATCGCATGTGTCTGCACGAGGCTTAATTGTCCGATCATGGACCATGCCCAGGTCGAGACGGCGCATTGTGTTCCACGCGCGCCTCAAAGAGCTGTCAGCAATATGACGGGGCCCCCTTAGAGGGCCAAAATTTGCCGGGGTCGCGGGATTATCGAGTAACCGTGGTCCGGACCGTAAAGGGCTATTCAAGGACACTTTGGATTTTAGTCAGTACAAGTTTGACCGTCCCATCCTTCCCCGGATTCCAGGACCCATTTAATAATTTTACCTCGTAAAAAAATGTTCACATTATCTGAAGTATCTGCCTAACTTTTTCCCAACTATGTCGAAGTTGACTTTCAGTCTACCAGTACCTGAGAACCAGTAGGTATATTATATGAAGCAACCACCAATCTGACCTAGACCTACCTAGGTTATACATATATTTTCCTTTCTTGCGGTGGGACATTAAAAAACTGGTTGAAACTGTAAATATCGGTACTGAATGGGTTTTTGTAAACCAAATAATATACCGATAAATTAAATTAAATAGTACCGTGTATTGTGAATCTACAAATTACTTTCAACCTAGCAACCGCTATGTCCAATGAAGAAGTTTGCTAATATTATGCAATAAACTAGTTGGTCAGGCGTTGTGTTCCACAACTTGACTAAGTCCTCTACCAGGCGAAGTCTTAAGCTGATGAAAATGACGAGATGCTGTGTCTATATTAATAAGGCCACACATAATGGGCTTCTACTTAGATTTGTCCACTCAAAAAATTAGTAAAGTCCCAGAAAATATTTGATTCGCAATTTTCGATCAATTTTTGAGGTATTATCGGTAGATAGGTACCATTTGCTATTTCCGTCGAATCCCCTGTTATAACAACATGTTGAACAGAATTTTTCTTTTATTACGTCAACAAAAATTCATGAAAATACTACGTTTTTAAAATTCACGATCGAGCCGCGCCTACCCCGCCCCCGTAGCCAAGTCACAACAAGTCGCAAACGATAATCGTAAACGTTCGGTACTCCCCAATAGTTTTTCAACTTTATAACCTTGAGTCTAAAGATGAAAATCTATTTAAGATTTCTGAGCGTTGGCGACAGGAAAGATCTAAAACCATAAGCAGTCTTCACTAGATCTTCAACGTTATACTGAAGTACATAAAGTTAAATATCTATTAAAGCCTACTCAGCGTTTGCGTTTATCGTTTGCTACTTCTCTATATAACCTATAGCTATATAAAATATGGCTACAGGTCCTGGTATATTTTTTAATACGTTCTACTTTTGACGACACTAGCTCCGACTCTTGAGTTTTGATGCGTTTTATCATTGTTAATATTCATTCACAAGAAAAAAGAAGTGTCTATTATTTTTCAATACTCCAAGTCTTGTACTCCAACTGACGGCCCAATACATTCGTAATTTATTGATGTTGTAAACAAGTCTAATTAACAAAACCGACGTGTGTTGTGTTGAAGTCATTAGAGCCTTAATTTAATGCTAAGTGTAACTAATAATCCTTTGATTCCAATGATGGGTTTATTTATTGGTGGTTTCTACCACTGCTCATAGGTTTTACCTTGCAATTAATTAGAAGACTAATTAATGTATAACACTACATTCCTTTCCTAGTGGCAATGGCGTCATCATCACTAATAAGTACAAATAACATTTTCCTCTCCTCTCTCTTTCTTTTTTAAGCGAGCGAAATTTAATTTGACTTATGTGCGCTATGGTAAAGTTGTCCGAGACACCCCACTAACCGTCAGATGGGGGAAAAGCCGAGGTCCTACTGAAGATCGATCACTAACGTTAAGCAACGCTTGGCGATGCCTGACTTTGGATGGGTGACCAATTTAAGCGGCCCAATTGCAGATGTTACTTGTACAGCAACTACTGTAGGCGTTTTGTAGTTTCTGCCTGTTCCCATGAGAAAAACGCTTATTTATATATTACTCGAAGCTTGGTAAGTCAAATCTTCAATCAAGGAGTACATTTCAGTTAAATTAACCGAAACCTAAATAAGCAAAGCGCTAAATGAAATCCAAACTGCAAATAACTGTAAAATAAATACGACAGTCTGAACAAAGGTCTGAGCATACTTATCTGTCTTCTTACAACGTTGCCTTATTTATTTTTTTGGGTTTTAAATCTGTGAAGTAGGATTTAATGTTATTTTAAGTACTGTTTATCCTGTTTTATTCTATTACGAGTATTTTTTTATTAGCATTTTTTTCATCCACTTCTGTATTGTTGTTTACTGGGATTCATAAAATTATTCATCATTACTTTAATGGTTTATCTGCAAGATTCAATGCTTTCTTTTTATACGTCAACATTACTCAAGTCTTATCTAAATTCTTTTTCTGCATGGTCGGTTCTCTAGTATGATAGCTGTCTAGTTTTCAAGGTTAAGTCTTTGGCCTGATTTCATCATCAGATTTTTCTCACTTTCAACCACACCAATTACAATAGCTGTTACTGTTATAGATCTGTCACATTGAAAGACCGTTTTCATTAGCTCCAGAACACTCATTTCATTTTACAATATTTTGATATTTCAGTCGTAAAATTCTGTAGCATCCAATGATAGCAGAAGCGCAACAAGAACTAAGAACTGAGAAGCTAGTAATATTACGTTCAAATTTTCGAAAATGAACTCAAAGCAACTATCAAATTAGCATTTAGTTGTTCCCAAAGTGCACTGCGCTTTCTCTATGCTATTTTTAATGAACCCTAAAACGGTTAAGTTTGGTTGTATGCAGATGAGAATGCATGCTTACTTTTGTTAAACTTAACAAAAAGTACTAAACTTTATGCGCATAAGATTCACTTAACCGCCTTTCTAACGGTTAGAGGTCTTCTGTGGGATGGTTAACGTTTGTGATATTATTATTACCGTAGAGTTTCAGCAGTAGGTGATGATGTAGCTTAGCTTAAGCGCTTGGGTGGTTTCTTTGGGATGCAGTCATCCTCTACTTAAAAGCTAGCTTCGTTTTTGTTACCTACTTGGTTTAAAGCCTTTGTCAAACAGACAGGCGTTGCGAATGCGAAGCGTGATGTTTTTATTTGTAATGTATGGAAATGTTTGAATCCAGTCACATAGAAAACCGAAAGCGATTCGATAGCGTGACAGAATTATCGGACTGACGTCTCGCTTCGGTTCGGTATCGCTTCGGACTCGCTTCGTTTTCGCCTGTCTGTTTGACTAAGGCATAAAGGTTACCTTAGTGAAAAAAATGGTTGAACATCCATTTGGTCAAATAGAAGGATTTTCTTGCTCTATTCCCAATATAGTCTCCGCCTTCAATACTTCGTCAAGGTGGTGAAATACATAATATTTTTGAAGTGAAAACTTCTTTAGCGGCGTTGAGCACTTTTTCTGTAATGGGTATAAAATCTTAAACTCGCGTCAGGACACGTGACCCTGACCGAAAAAGCGTAGGACGGCGCAGGGCGCTTGCGTGAATGTTCGTGTGACTTTATTACTTTTAAAGAAGTTTGTATGCTGGATACATTCGTTGCTAGGTAACATTGTTTATAAAAGATGTACGTCACATTGGAAAATTATTGAAATAAAAAGTCAACCATTTTTGCGAGTTTTACTAAAATCTGTTCACAAGATATTTCCAACAATTACTATTCAAGTTTTCACTTCTGCCGGCACTCCCAGAGTGCAACCCGTCGTTTTTTTTTTGTTATGGTTAGTGCTCTACTTATTTTCAACATTCGTTAACAATATTTTTTGTTTCTACCAAAAACCCTTACTCAAATCGCCTCTCCAACAAACTCACCTACTCTTTGTTAAACTGTTACACTATAATTACTGTTAACTTTGTGCCGTACCCATTATTTCTACAAGAGCTAGGGAAAGACGCACCTTTTACACTGAATTATTAAAATTAAACCGGTTCGCGTTGCGGGTTGCGGTCTCAAAGTCTCCTCGGTACGGCCGCAAGAAAGTTGCGGGGAATAGGTATAGAGAAGGACAAAGGAGGTAGCCCGGAGCAATTTGTTCATCGTACGTATTTGTTCGCGCCTAATTAAACATGAAACAGTGGGGCCAGGTATATCAAGGGAATTAGGGATTCAAGTGTAGATTTTAATGTATTGCGACTCTCTGTGTTTTAGTTTTATTACTATTGTGTTTTGGATAGTTTTGTTACCAGGGGCTTTGTTAATGCATTGGGTATGGTTTTGCGAAGTACATTTATGGGTGCTCTGAAAGTTTTGTTATTTGTGTCAGTTAGGAGACGCTGTGTAACGGTCAATAAAGACTGTTTCAATAATCGCTCTAAGTTGTAGTCAGTTAAAAATATGACACGATTATGTTTCAATAGAACATTTCTTTAGCCATACCTGAGAAACATTTTCCTAATCCTTCACGTATTACAATATTTTTTTTGTGTGGCATCTCGCAGGTCAACCTAGAGGAGGTTGTGAGCTATTTAACCGGACTTTTCTGTGGATATCTTAAATGACTCTAAGGCCTCCAGGCAGGTGCTGACAACTAAATAGTGACACGCTACGGGCGTGTGGAGTACGGACAACCCCTGTGGGGTACGGACCTCTGTTTAGGGAGTCACTGAGGGAGGACAGCAAGGGACAGGCTGGATCTGAATGATAACGTATCACAATTAGAACGTAGTATTATATCTTTAGTGGCCTTTTGACCTCCACTAACAGAGATACAGACAGGTAATAGGCGATAAAATTGCACCTTTCAAAGTCAACATTGGCAAGTTTGGCTTCGTAGAGCTTTATCTTTGTGACACAGATCCTACCTATGTATGTTTGTCACTAGCGTGTCGTTCTCTCTTTCTCTCTCTGCCTTCATCTACTACAACACTTAAAGCCAGGTACCTGTTACTCTTCAAAACAAAATGGCAACACCACAGAACAACAAACACTTATCATGCTCCAACATTTTCTTCCTCAACGCACAAACATTTCCAGCCAGTTTCACTTATATAAATTTCCAAATGAGTGAAACTATCTCTTTGTTGAAACTCACACCCAGTAAAACAGTTAGCAGTTATATTAGGGACCTCATTCCGTTAATGAGAACAATCCACAAACATTTGCGAATGCACCGCTGTTTATCAGTTAACTGGCAACACTTTGCAATCAGGAGCGATGCGGCCAATAGTACCCGTAGTATGTACTCACGGAAAATTGATATTGCCAGCTTAGAGTCGAATGGTGGACGTCAAATGTCAATATGTGGACCGTTTGTGCTTTTGATTTGTATTGTGTTATATGAACGTATATTATATTTGTATTGTTTTTAGTTATTTTTTTGTGAAGTAGGAAGTGGTTAGAAGTTTTATAAGGATTTTATTTATCACTTAGGTATACGTTTTTGGAAAACTGTTCTTTAATTCCGTTTTATTTTTTTTTTCTCCATAGAGATCTACGCAGAGAAATGGGCACCAACGGTACTTTCGCAGTTATGTCTTGTGACTGGGACTTTTTTTTTGTCTTTTGACAATTCAAAACTGCCTTTCAACAGTACTGAAATAAATGCTTTGATTTTGAGTTTTGATTGGAATTGTATTATTTTTTATTAGAAAAGCTGTTGTGCATTCGTTCTATGGGACTCGATTTTATATGCGTTGACTTTGGTAGCTAAAACTTTTCACGAACTCAAGTCAATTGTTAAATATCAAATTCAATTTAGGAAGCTGAAAAATATCTTTGTTTAACATCAACATTGTGAGTAGTATTCAAGCACCCTACATCAAGTTGACAACAAAACCATAAATACTAATGACTAGAATATGAAGTCCTGCATTTATTGGCAATGGAGAATGGTCAAAAAGTGTTCAATATGCAGGGCACTCCTATATTGAAGTGATATCCTTGACCCTGAATCAAAAACCTATAGGTAACTATTCAATTCATGTATGACTACCTTCTGTCTATCTAGCGATGTTTTGATAGCATCGTAATAATATAAATTTTAAAATGGTCGTCAAAAAAATTTTCACCACGTATCGTCATCTATTAAATCACTTAGGGCCAGTTGTTTGACCAGTAGTTAAACTAATAAATGATTAAAATCATTTACGTTTTTAACCACTTCTTAAAAAATATACTTGTAGGATTTGAACGAGTAGTGATTTATACTGATCAAACAACTCGCCCTTAACGGCTTTACATCTTCCTTAATCCATGCATCGGTTTAAAAGTATCAAATCTTGACGTGAAAACCGTCATTACAATATCAAATCACAATCGCTTAGCAATAAACGTGTTCAAAGAAATCAAATCCGTCTGAACTCCTGCTCCATACTTCCAGTACAATATTCGCGAAAATAAATCCGCTTAACCACAGAGAGACTGGCGAAATAAAATATTCTATTAGCAAAATCCGTTGGCTCATAATTCACTCAGAGAGCAGCGCACCGTGAGCATGGCAGGTGGTCTTAATAAATACGAAAATGGCCTATCGCGAGGTTAGTAATAAATTCAAAAGGCAATCAACGCCACAGGGCGGGTAAAAATATTAATAGCCGAGAAATAATTATGTATTCATGACTTCCAGGCTCGGTCGGGGATGAAGTGGAGGCGAAGTATCGGGGTAAACTAAATCCGTGGGGATTGGGTGAAGCACTCGACCTCACTCGCCACCGCTACCGCCGCGATGCCACCGCGTCTCCGCCGCTCACGGTCAGACCACGTCGAAGCTCACGTTTTTGCTCAAACGCACGGGTTATCGGGAATCACCCTTTTGATTCCATATTTATGTTCCTTCCATTATTTAGTGACGTCGATGCTGAGGACGGTTCAACGTTCTGCACAGGCATAGTATAATTGGGTTTTCCGTCGGGAATTTCTCGGTAACAACCCGGTGCCTGGATTTGTGGAGGGCAATAGGCTCACCTCCAATATCTATAGTCTAACATCATCAAGATCCGTTTAGCCGTTCTGGTGTAATTGAGTATCAAATATCCATCCATCCATCCATCAAAACTTTCGCATTTCTAATAATTATTATAAACGCGAAAGTTTTAAATAATTATAAGTCAGATTTCGGTTACTGGTTACACTACTGCCCAATTAAACAATAACCGCCTTACGACAAAAAGATAAACATCTGATGAAAGCTTGTCTAAAAAAACTGACAAAATCAAAACGACATTTCACGTTGATATAAGGGTCGTTTTGCAGTTACACTTTTTTAGACAAGTGTTCAACAGATGCTTAACTTTTTGTGGAACTACGGTTGAGGATTATTATATTTGTTAAATTTTGATTTTTATAGTCCTATTTTCGTATTCAAATAAATATTAAATTGTAAATGGATCCAACAAAATTAAAGCTATGTTTAACACAAGAGTTATCTAGTAAAACAGAACAAATTCTATTTCATTCGCAAATTGTAACTGGTTGTTTAAATGGCCGTCGGATTTTTATTACGCGGTATTTAGGTTCACATTTAGTAAAACCTACATTACACGTGGTCGTACCTATTATACGTAGAGGCCGTGAAAGTTTATAAAACTAACTTCGCTATTATTTACACTGTTACGTGCTTGGGTCGACAGCCCAAGTCGAGTTACTAAGGGGACTTATTTAAGGGTGCCTTTATAAAGAAGCAGGTTTTCGGTACAGACAGATCGGCATTAGTAGGGGCAGGTAAAAATTGTTAAAAGAAACCGGAAAAAACTGCTAAATGTCAAGCTGTGATTATGTGCAAACTACACAAGATAACAAAATGGGTATATTTTGCCTGCACCGACCAGTACCGACCGATGAAAACACCGCAATAATTCTGCATGACGGTACCATTACTTCATTTTTATTGATATTTAACATACTGGAAAGGGTAAGTATTCCCGTCAATATCCAGTAGGCTTCAATTTGTAACAAACACAGGATAATCCCCCAATTTACAGCCATCCTGTACCTCTTTATTAATCCACAGCGACTGAAAACAAAACAAGCCAAATCAGCTTTTCGCGTTCGGTTGCAAGTCATCAATCAATCGTTAATCCAACGGCGCAATATCCATAAAATGGATCGCGGGAGGTCGGCGTGCATTGGGTACGCATTGGGTACGTAATTCTGGCGGAGCGAGCCGACGACAATGCCGCAATCGGACCAGCAATCTGCATAATGGATTGCTGGGCGAACGCTTCGACCGGTGGCCGCTCATTCAATTGTCGCGGTCGCCGATGTGTCGCCCCGTTATTACGGACTACGGAATTAATAATTTCATGCCGTATGGGCGCAAAGGTTCACGCCTCATTGGAGGTTAGATTTTTTTGTGGGATTATTTTTTTTGGTTTGTAATTAGCTTGTTTCCTGTGTTGGTGATTTATTGCTTTGGCTTTTGCTTCGGACAATTTTGGCAATATGACCTACTTTATTAAAAATCTTTTTCATTATTCATACTCTGAAAGTAGGTCATTGAGCCTTTTGAGCGATTTGAAAGTTATCTATTGCAGGCCTAGGGAGAATCGCTTTCAACTGAAAACTGCCAAACTACTTAAGAAAATTAAACAAATATTATTTTGACATTTATACATTCTATTGAACCATGTTATAATTTTTTATACAGCCCCTAAATTACAGCGCAATAAAAATAAAAATTACTTACGATTAAGTATTAAGAATATTATCTATATTATGACTTTAACATAATTCAGCTTCAACTATTTCTTTAAAATAACATAGATTGCGGCAAAATATTTGCCGTTTGTTGCCGTAATGGTGAACATGAAAAATACTGGCAAGCTAGCTATAGCTATAAGCGGGAAAGTGACAATTCGACCAACACATTTTTTTTCTTTATCTGATAATTTCCGTTCTTATTCATATTCGTAATGAAAAGCACCGTGTTTACCTCGGGTAAATTACTTATAAAGTCCCTCGAACTATTAGCGACTTCACTACGTTACGGGCGCCAAACCCCGTCTCGGCACTAAATAGGTAACTTTCACCCCTTGGATAACAATGTACTATTTTAACCTAGCTCGCTCGCTCAACCACAATCCTGTCGGAGTCCGATTCCAAACAACGTTACTGTGTTCCATCGGGTCGGTGCGGGGTGTGTTCATCATCTCATCTGCCTAGCCTTTTCCCAACTATATTGGGGTCGGCTTTCAGTCAAACCAGATGCAGCTGGATATCAGTATTTTACATGGAGCGACTGCCTGTCGGACCTCCACAACCCAGTAACTGGGTAATATGATACCCCATGGTAAGACTGGTTGTCAGACTTTAGAGCTTCTGACTAAGAGTAACGACTGTCAAAGATCTACAAATGACAGCCGGGACCAACGGCTTTACGTACTTTCCGAGGCACGGAGGAAACTCGCTATGACAGATGGTCACATGATCCACAGACCAACCTCGGCAAGCGCGGCTTAACCCGGAAAATCGGCCTGTGCGGCTGTTTTTATTTAACCATGAGCTCCTCCAAAAGAAAAATAATATTGTAAAATAGTAATGATTATTCCAATGGGTCCATTGAAGTTGATAATTGCACCTACACACTATCCAATCGTTGCAAATGTATGTAAATACGTATAGTAAATTGTGCAAGTAATTTTGGATTTGAAATGCAAAATAATACTGTGACAGTACAGACACAAGCTTACTGGAACATGTCCCATCGGGGATCTTTGCATATTTGACAAACTGTTTTGTCATATCCTAATCATTTATTCAACGTAGGCATGGATGTAGGGAAAGCTTCTATTGACGTAGTTATAACTCTAGTCAACGAATACAGTCACGAAAGTGTTTAAAAATCAAAACAACAGGAAATTTCATATTTATTGACCGTCTCTAAGTCCTAAGATGCGCTAAGTGTCTAGATAGCTGGTCACGGGACTCACGAAATACCGTGACCCCGGTACGTAAAGGGCTATTGAAGGACACCCTGGATTTTAGTCAGTCAAGTCTGATAGTAAGTAAGCAAGCAAGCAAGTTTTAGTCTCAGGAGGACTCGTTTGATGAATTTAACACGATAAAAAAAGATGTCATTGCATGACTTTAATTACATAAACCTGCACGTCCTATTCCAAGCGCCTTTTTTAATTTTCCGTTCATTCTAAAACAACAATATTTCGAAAAAAAAATATTATAAATAATCAAAAAGACATTATATTCAATAGACAAATACTTCAATAAAACCTGCATCTACCCAGCATCTTGTAACATCTCTATGTCGAGTGTGTACCACAAGATGTACGGCTCAATAACGCGTCCTAATCTAAGCCGGGCTTTCAACAGCCACACGAGATTTACTGGCCACATATTATATGTGTAAAGGAACAATACCGAGGATATTGATTTAAACTATGATATAGTACGTACATCTTGATGTGGAGTAAGATGTTCCTGAGATATAGTGGGTGTATTTTATTTTCCTGTTCGGGTTCGCCCGTGATTTGTAGGATCTGGCTTTCTGGATTAGTGACTTGGAATTGGACTCAATGGGGTGTTGTTTTTTTGTGTTGCTAAATTTTTATTAAGAAAGTTGGGAGCGGAAAATTTAGTTGTATAAAAGATTTTTTTTTTAGTATAGAACTAAATATTTCTATATATTTTTATATAATAGAGTTAATTGTAAATATTTTTGACGTCATAGTTTATTTGAATCTACAAATATTTAAAAATAAAAAAGAAATCGACAATATCGCTCGTGTGTCGCTTGATATTTGTGAGCTAATCTTTTCTGAGTAGTAAGCAAGAAGAAAACAAAAAAAAATCAACTGCATAGTATAACTACTTTAATATGGCAACAATAAGATCCTCACGAATATTTCAATGTCAAAATAACTCTCCGTTCCCTTTTAATGGGTGAACATATTTTTGATTGAAAGGTTTACCTAAATTCCAGGGATTTTTTAAGCCTATGTCACGTTTCGATAGGATAACTTCTGACCCATGATCAAATACACCGTTAGAAATAATTTAAAAAGTTACCATGGCCCAGGAATGCAAAGGATAATTGAACGAGTCGCGGAGCCGTCTTAAAAAGGCATCGTAGCCCTGGAACTGAGAGGACAAACGAAGAAACAATGTGGTTTTTTAGTTACTAAGAGTCTGACACTCCCTCATTCATACATTCAGTCATTTGAAGACTTTCACCCTTAAAATAAAGCTCAAAATCAAAAATCAAAAGCCTATTGACCTATATAAGCCTGTATACATATAATTAAGTAGATTATTACACCAGCTAAACAATTTAGGCAGTTGTCATGAACAATGAGATACGTAGGTACTAATTACCGCACATAACGAGATTAGGTTACTATATAAGTATATACTATGTAACTACAATTAATAATTAATTAGTCGATTCTACTTACACATCATCAAGTAATCCAGTCACGAAGCTTACAGGTATGTTAATAGATTAATTTGCAATCATTGTGATGTCAAGAATCAATTTATCGAATAATATCATGTTGGTACTTATCTGTTCGTACTTAGTAGGTATTTAGTTACATCGTTTTTCCATTTGAATTGTAAAGGAAAGTGGATTTATGTTTGTGATTGGAGAAAGGTAGGAGGAGCTCGTGGCTAAATAAATACAGCCGCACAGGCCGATCTTCCAGGTTAAACCGCGCTGGCCGAGGTTGGTCTGTGGATGGGTGACCATCTGTCATAGCGAGTTTCCTCCGTGCCTCGGAAAGCACATAAAGCCGTTGATCCCAGCTGTAGATCTTTGACAGTCGTTACTGTTAGTCAGAAGCTCTAAAATCTGACAATCAGTCTTACCATGGGGTATCGTATTACCCAGTTACTGGGTTGTGGAGGACAGGCAGTCGCTCCATGTAAAATACTGATATCCAGCTGCATCTGGTTTGACTGGAAGCCGACCCCAATATAGTTGGGAAAAGGCTAGGCAGATGATGATTGGAGAAAAATAGGGTAGATTAATGGCTATTTATAATTATGAAGAAAATTTATCGCGAAAAACGTTCATTTCTTCCCAGAATCACACACAGATTCTTCTATAGTCAGACTAATTGTTTGAAGTGAAAACACGGTTATTAATGAGTTAATAACGAATAAGCCCTTTGCCAGAGGCTTAAGCATTTCCATACAATGTGTCAATAAAAAAAAGACTCCTGGGCACATTATCAGCTGACAAGAAAGAAAGGCTGATTTAGAAAAGGTTGTTTGTTCTGTAGTAAGTAGTTAAATTTTGTTTAAAACTTAGTAGAAATTGTATTTATTTATGAGCCCCACAATTTCTTACTTGACCATCTCCAGTGTTTGTAAAATAACACTTTTTGATGCACGACACTTGTAGCTCTTCAGAACCTCTTCATTATGTTTCTCATAACTTCCTTTTTTTTGGAAAACAACCATGTTTTTAAATGAAGTAATGGCAGTTTCAACAGAAAAAGTAAAAACCTCCACTCTAAACCAATTTACACATTCAATTCTTTTTAAACGAAAAAGCAATTCAATTAAACTAAAAGGTAATCCTAGAAAACCCGATAGTCTATTAAAATAACTAATCCAACAATTTCAGTTACACAGTCACTACCGTAATTGAAATCCATGAACGGTGCACCATTTCTCGTATGAGCCGTCGGTCAATAGAAAAACACAATGGACCCGACACAATAGGGTCCATTCACTGGTCTTAAACGGTCGTGAACAAAATGGAAATTTTAGTGCTCACGAAACTCAAAACTATCCGTGATAGTCGATGCTACCTTCATTTTTTCGTACGGTGTAATGCGAGGCTATTTTTGGACCATTGTCGGGATCAATCGGTTGATAAGTGACGGTAGTATTGGTATTTTGAAAGTATTTACAGGCCTGTTGGTCTAGTGGTTAGTGACCCTGACTGCTATGCCGGAGGTCGTGGGTTCGATTCCCACCCAGGACAAATGTTTGTGTGATGAGCACGATCATTTGTTCTGTGTCTGGGTGTAATTTTATCTATAATATGTATGTATTTAGAAATATATAAGTATGTTTATCAGTTGTCTAGTACCCATAACACAAGCTCTGCTTAGCTTGGGACTAGATGGCGTTGTGTGATAGTCGTGGAATATTTATTTATTTATTTATTTTTTTAGTTTATTTGACTTTTCGGACGATTTAATTTCCAAAAAAAATTTGCTTAGATACGAGATGATTATTTCCTTTTTGGCCGTTTCCTATATGGCCTAAACTTCAGTTGGACACCGCTTTAAAAGGTTGTAAAAGATGCAGGTGACACATGTGGACCCAGATGGAATGTGGGCCATATTTACAGAAATGTAAAAAAAAATAAACGGGGATTTTATTCTATTGTGAGATAGCTGACTATTCCAAATTCTTCTAAGTTCTAGTTTCTAACAATTTTTACAAAGATATGGTCAGAGCCCCTGCTCGGGTCGCGGGACTAACGAATTTCCGTGACACCGCAACGTAAAGGGCTATCGCAGGACACCGTGGATTTTAGTCAGTTCAATTCTGACAATCCCTCCCGCTCGATTTTAGTCAGTTCAATTCTGACAATCCCTCCCGCTCTACCCTGGGTGGGAGGACTCATTTGATGATTTTAACACAATAAAATAAAAAATAAAAATAAGATATGGTCAGAGCTTAACATTCTTGGTCACCTTTTTCACCATCACATATTTCTTCACAACTGGTCAACAATTCACAATAGACATCACTGCAACTCCCCTAGTATAATCCCCCATTTCTAGCCAAAGTACTAGGAAAGCATAACTGCGAGACACGTGACATAAGACAGGCGAGGCATAAAGCCAGTTGCACTCGTAACATAAACTAAACCCGGCCCGGCTCAGCTACACGTCATTTCATTGCAAACGTCTTGACTCTTCATTCAGCTATAGTGCAATTTACAGAAGCCTTGGAAGGATATGGAATGGAGTATCTACCGTCCTAGGTATCATTCATATACATATACAAGTTGGTGTACGTGAGTTAATTGGGTAGCAACCAATTTATCGCACAAAGATTTAGAAGGAAGCTCACAATTTGTTTGAAAATCTGTAAAGAATTTGAAAAAACTTTGTCTCTTACTTCGCTGTGAAATCGAATTTATTTGTTACACTTTTTTTATAAAAACGTTGCCCCACTCTAGGAATTTCTTCCTGTGTCGTGGGTGCACTAACAAACATAGAAACTCACATACAGAAACACCCAGACCCGGAACAACTACTTGCAGATCGTATATTTGTTCCGTGCGGGGATCGAACCCGCGACACGCTGCGCATCAGTCGATCACTCAGCCACTGCGCCAATCGTGTCGTCAAACACTTCGAATCGATTTTGATGAATATTATGGTACATACGTAAAAATGTTTATAGTCTATTTCTTTATGCATAGAACCCGAGGACACGGGGTTGTAGCAAAATGGGCAAAGGATAGTAATATTTAATTAAAATAAGGTTTAAAATAAGACACAGAAAAAGTTATGGGAATATTGTCATTCCATTTCAATTTAACATTTTGAAAAAAAAAAGGTTTTAATTACAAAACAGACAACGTTTCACTTTGGGTTGGTAGGCCCCTAGGGTTTCAGTCCTTTTGAAGTTACAGTTATTTTAGTACCGATCCCAGATAATTTTACTAAAATTAAAGAAAAACAGATATTTGACAGTCTGTTTATTTTATGATACAACTTGTGAAAGCCTACAGGTCCTTTTAAACCCATTACATTTTACATAAGCGGTGTGGTTTTGTATTTCTGTATTAAGCCAAGGATACACTAGGGGGCAAATGGAGCAACATGTTGCGGAACATGTTGCTCAATAACTACGTAAAACATGCCGAAGTGAATGTCGCGGAAAGTTGTGTTGACCAGACTAGTCAGTGTTTATAGAAATGTCGGCCGGCAGTAATAATATCGAGTGTATTGAAACGTAGAAGAAAGAAAAGGTGGTGGATGCGGAATTTCTTACCATCACGAGAAACAAGAGTTAATTTCCTAAGTGATATCGATGAGCGACAATGACGCAGGACACGTGCGCTCGCTCTCGAGGCGGGAGCAAGCAACATGCCCCGCATCACGTACAATGTTTCGGGTCATGTTGCGGCACACTATGCAACGTTTCAGCGTCACGTAAATTGAGTGTTGCGCGTCGTGTTTCGAGACAAAATGTTCCCTAGTATATCCCAGGCTTTAGGTTCCTACGTATGTCGCGGGACTAACGAATACCGTGACCCCGAAACGTAAAGGGCTATTGAAGGACACTGTGGATTGATTATGTGGCGCTACGAAGTTCGCGGGGTCAGCTAGTATTACATAATTATAATGATATTTCTAAATTGGTATATTTAGACCTGCTAAAAATGCAGCAGAATACTTTACTTACCTACTGGAATATCTTCTACACTGGTCTCATAATAACCGCGGGCAAAGCAAGAGATACATTCATAATGCATCATGTATGAGAGATAGGATAATAATCTGCACAATATAGCAGGAAACAGCGGCCGTAGCTACATTAGGGAATAATAGACAATCCTTCGGGCTACCTGTGGACTTCAACACAGAGTTTGAAAGAAATAGAGATGACGGAGATTTTAGCTTTCTTCTTTCTTTCTTTCTTTGTCCTGGCTAGCCTTTTTTGTTTTTAGCGTGGTAAAATCATCATTTGAGTCATCCCACCTAGGGCAGGGCAGGGGGGCTGTCAGACTTGTACTGACTAAAATCCACGGTGTCCTGCAATAGCCTTTTCCGTTCCACGACCCCGGCAGATTTTGGCCCGTCATTTTTTTTTTTTTTTTTTTTTTATTCCACAACTATCACACAACGCCATCTAGTCCCAAGCTAAGCAGAGCTTGTGTTATGGGTACTAGACAACTGATAAACATACTTATATATTTCTAAATACATACATATTATAGATAAATTACACCCAGACACAGAACAAATGATCGTGCTCATCACACAACCATTTGTCCTGGGTGGGAATCGAACCCACGACCGCCGGCATAGCAGTCAGGGTCACTAACCACTAGACCAACAGGCCTGTCATTGGGCTGACACTCTTTGAGGCGCGCGTCGACTAGCCTAGATGTTATTTAGTGGTCTTCTACTGTATATCTGAGGATGCTTGTAACACATCTCCATCGCGGAACTGTAGTAGTGAAACCGCTGAACTAACCGCCGGATCTGCTATTTTTAGGGCGATTCAGGTCCTGCGGAAAATCCGCGGTACTACAATTTTATAATGAAATTTGGTGTAATGACATAATCGCGGCACTAGTATCTACAATGTGAAACAACTATTAGAAGATCATAGAAATATTTGTTCCGTGCGGGGATCGAACCAGCGACACGCTGCGCTGCAGTCGATCGCTCAGCTACTGCGCCAATCGTGTCGTCTGTCCAATTATGCTGCGCATGTCCACACTAAAAGTAATATTACTTTATAACCTGCTCCAGTCCTTGTCTATGCCTTCCTGGCGCTCATTCCCCCACACTCGTGCCATAGTATCGGGCTATGAGCAGTAACGAGCACAACATATCATTTGCTCGAGTGTGAAATTCGAAATGGCTGCAAACAGGCTCAGCCCGGTCTGTGCATTCATTGCTCTCTCTCTTATTGGTGACCAAGTACTGATTACGTAGATGAGTTGATGGTCGAATTAGTTTGGTATGGTGTTGAATTTGTTTCTAAATGTCTGCCTTTTTTCTTTTTCATTCTTCTGGTGTCGAAGTTAAGTACACATATCAAAATAAGTTTGTGTTTTTTTATCGAACTTTTTCAAGAAAAAGTCTTTGTTATTGTACCATACCAAAACAAAAAAAGGTTTTCCAAAGTGATCGCAAACTTGTTTGATTTCATGATTATTAAGTACATTTAATCTCACGATGTTTTACTTCACTGATGTCATATGTGTCGTAAACTTTAACATCGGTCAGTTCTAATAGGCCCGTTTTTCTTTTGGGGTCTTAAAATCATGAAATGAGTCCCCCCTTACTAAAAAAGCCCACCTTGTTTCTTCAGATGCGTTCCACGGTAAGATACCGTGGAACGCAAAGGGCAGGTTTAGACAGTCGGTAGAAAACACACTATTTATTTTTCGACGTAGTATAGTAAAAAATAAAAAGCTTTGTGTTTCAAACACATTTATTTACTAGTTAATAGTGTAGAATTACGTAATGTTTAGTTTCAACTAAAATACATAGATCTTCTAAACTTATAATGAGAGGTCTTCAAAAGTGCTTTTCCATAAATTTTAATTCTGATTCATTATCTTGTAGTCAGAACAGCAAATAAACTGTAGGCAGATCTGAGAACCTGAAAAAGAAAGTAAAATAGATTTCATCATCATCAACAACAGCTGGAAGACGTCCATTGCTGAATATAGGCCTCTCCCTTAGACCGCCACGAGGAACTACAATTCGCAACTGTTACTCTGACGATATCATCGGTCCACCTAGTGGGAGGCCAGTCTGCGCTGCTAGGTAAAATAGGTTTATTCTATTACTAATTAAAACCTCATTCGAATTTAAAGTAGATATCTTTCAGATCCAGCCTGTCCCTTGCTGACCCCCTCAGTGATGTACGGCAACCCGAGGTTCGTACCCCACAGTTGGCCTTAGGGAATGGGTGTAGAATCAATCCCATCCCATGCATTTACTTTGGTCGCGTTACTTTCTCATCAGGTAACCGTGACCCTGGAACGTAAAGGGCTATTGAAGGATTGAAGTGAATTTTAGTCGGTACGAGTCTGATAGTCCCTCCCGTTCCATCCTGGGCCAGGACGTTTTTGATGATTAAAAAAACATATTCGACCTCTAAAAGTGCCTCTTTAATGGCCTTTTTTTTATCGTGGTAAAATCATCATATGAGTCCTCCCACCCAGGGCAGGGCGGGAGGGACTGTCAGACTTGTACTGACTAAAATCCCCGGTGTCCTTCAATAGCCCTTTACGTACCGGGGTCACGGTAATCCCTTGGTCTCGCGACCCCGGCAGGCTTAAGCCCTCTACAGGCCCCGTCACTATGCTGACACTCTTTGAGGCGCGCGTGGAACACAACGCGCCGTCGACCCGGGCATGGTCCATGGTCGGACAGCGAGTCGCCCATTACTCGCTGCCCGCATGCCCGCCTCTTTAATGGCCTAATTGAAATAAATGATTTGACTTTGTTGTGCTCCCACAAGTTACTCAGGTCCAGTTAAGCAGCACACAACCTCCTCTAGACTGACCTGCGAGATGTTGCCATTCCCAAAAAAAGAATTTAAAAAAAAAGTATTTAAGTCACAGAATGAAAATCTTTTGGAAACAGTTTATTACCGAAACGAAAGTGGCGAGAGACAGCGGTATGATCCCAGAAACTGTTGGAGTGATGTTCTGTGACCAGCGCAGCATGGCAATCCGGAGTAGACGACGCAATTCTGGGGAAGCTGACATCCAGTCACTCAGGTATACTGCAGTTATAACCGAGTCACTCTGGAAAATGCAGCATTGAAATCAGTACCAGCAACATTCAGATCTAAGATCTTAAAAAAATAAAGGTAGAAAATCATGTTTATGTTTCAAAAAACTTTAAAAAAAAATGAAAACGACTTCAAAAACAAACCCAAAAAAGGCTTTGTTTTTATTTCATTGACTATTGCCACCGAATTCCGAATAAAAAGTGTTTTGCATTTTTGTGTTTATTTTACCCTTTAGTTCAGATATTCAACAAAAATCTTCGTAAGTAAGCAACAAAAACGGATCTATCTGGACAACATCACAAAATATCCATTTTATATTAAAACTTTCTCCAGAATGTAACGAACACTTTTCTGAAATCCGCATCAAAATCGGTTAAGCCAAACCTGAAATCTTCAATCCATAATAACAAATATTTTTTGCTTCAATAATAATTTCCTATCTCAAAAACTTCTCAACCGATTTCGATGAAACTTGCAATATTCCCTAAGTTGAACTTTTAAATACTTAGTACAACAAAAAAAGAATTACTTAAATCGGACTTGTATTTCCGGAGATATGCGAACACTAACATAAAAAACATACATGCATACTTGCATATATACAGTTTTGTAATTTGGCACATTTCTTCAGACCCTGATATAGACTAATTAGAATAATTGAATTGTAAGTACCTACCTATGATTCTACCAAAATAGTCTTTCTAGACCCCGTGCTAAGCCGAAAGGCGCTAACTGCAAAGCTTAACTTGAAACAATTTTTACATCTCCATTTCACCTAATTCCTCATTTTAATTGCCAAGAGTTTTGGTCGATTTTCTCAAAAATATCCTAGATTGAGATAATACTTTTTTCTTAAGAGGTACAGCATAAGTGCATTTCTACCCAAAGCCAGTTTTCTGGCGTAATGTCACCTCGATGAACTTACCTCGTATTTCACCAAATTACCAAAGTAGCAGTACAGCAAAACCTGGGCTAATAATATTAACATTTCCATGACCATGAACAAAAAGGGCAGTGATAGAGACTGAAAAGAAAGAATTTCATCAGAACACGATTATTCATAGGGGAACAGAGTATAAGACGGGGACGCGAGGTATGATGGGAAATCACACACTTAACATCACACTACACGCAAGCGCCAACAGGACGCCATTTGTTAATGGCCGCTTGCAAATGACGTCCTGATGGCGCTTGCGCTACGTTAGAGTTGTGAAAAGTACCTATACCTAAAGAGTGTCTGTCCCCATTATACCATGCGTCCCCGTCTAATACACTGTTCCTTTGATGTAGATGGCAGTAATGGCCCAGTGGTAACCGCCTCAACTTACAAGTAGTAACTCAACTGATCCCCTTGGTTTTACCCCCGCTGCTCGGCTCCTATAGATCGTAGTGTGATGACACTATATTGCTATAGTGTTCCTCGATAAATGGACTATCCAATAAGATAAGAAATTTTCAAATCGAATCTGTACTTCCTGAGATTAGAGCGTTCAACCAAGCAAGCTTTGTGATATCCATTATAATATTTTATCCATTATAATATTAGTCTATAATGTCCCACGACTAGGCAAAGGCCTCCCTCCGCTTTTGCCACTTCTAGTGGCTTTCTGCAACCGTAGTCCAGTCCTTCACACACAGTCCTCTCCACGCTAGCAAACATCACAGCCAGGGGCATAATTTTGTGCAATTTATTTTACACCACAGCGTAAAAACGCTGAAGGAATATCGGACTATATCTGATTTTTCAAAACTTTTATTGTCGGATTGATTAAATCTGCAATTTATTGACGCTGTCAAAATGCCTATTGTTTACTAAAAATATTGTGACTAAACTTACTGCAGAACTCATTCTGTATGTCACCACGCATATCGTAGCAGTGGAGCTGCAAAATTCAAATGTAATGGCAATGTTGAATACCTCGCCGACTTCTTTTGTAAACCTGAAACATTGAACAAAATATCATAGAAAATAAACATTCTTTGACACTACAGATCCACCGTACCCCTGTGGAACGATGAGACTTTAAAGTTAAACGATATCACCAGGTACGAGTGTACTAAAACTTAAGAAATGTCTATATATAAAAGCATAGAGTTTCATACTGTAAACGAATTTTTAAAATGTGGATATACTTATAGTGAAGAAGTGTTCAGTAAAGACTCAATTTAACGATACAAAAAATTCATTCATGCAAAAGATTCATGCAAGTTTGACAACATTGTGGTAATCAACTGAATTTATTGTCCATTAATAGTCCGCAATTTCGTCAAACTTTCATCGTCGCGACTTGCATGCAATTTCCTGCAGCGTGTAACTGGGTCTTAATTTTTTTTTTGCTTCATTTTACACCTAGAACACTGGACCGATTTTGATGAGTTTTGGTA
Source organism: Agrotis puta (assembly GCA_943136025.2). NCBI lineage: Eukaryota > Metazoa > Arthropoda > Insecta > Lepidoptera > Noctuidae > Agrotis > Agrotis puta. The sequence continues at coordinate 8,646,226 of OW964168.2, forward strand.
CAAAGACAGATGGGAGTTAGGAGAGGTAAGGATGAGGGTAAAATCTAGTGATTTTTAAATCTTCACGTACCACGCGACAGCCTCATATCTCTGCACATAATGCACAAAGCGATTTTTCAAAGCCGTGTCAGCAACATCTTTATAAACGCTACTAGAGCTACTAGATGCGCCATCCGTATCGAACAAATGCTCTAAATTGTACTTGATGATCTTCAATTGGACTTCCGCCTGTGCATAATACGTTGAGACGAGCAAGTCGAGGGCCAAGTGGCCGGTCCCGATCCATGGTAGGGGTCCCACTTCCTGTATTACTGAACATATAAATCTGAGGACAATCATTTAATTATTGAGTGCTTTTGTGTTTTAAGCCTCATTTAGACGATGCAAGAAATTGAAAGCGAGTTGCATGCAAGTTTGACCACATTGCGGTATTTGTTTAATCAACTGAATTCTTTGTCCATTAATTATCAAACTTGTTTCCAAATCGTATGCAATTTGTTGCAGCGTATGCTTTGCATTGAAAATTGACGTCGTTAGCAAAATGTGTTTCTAAAATCTGTAAAACTGGTTTTCACTTTTCTTAATAGTATAGTAATAATACATTTATTTCAGGCTACACAGACAGTTTTCAACAATTTTTATTTTCAATTGTGGAGGGTAATGTGTTCTATATAATATGTAGTAGTTGATTAGTACAAAGAATAGATCTAGATTTTTTCGTAAATCAGGCTCTTGCTAAATGTTTGAGATATTTTAGAATATAAATCGATGGAATTTTATGATTCTTTTATATTTAAGTTATTTGAGCACAGTAAGTAAAATATAAAAGAATCATAAAATTCTAATGATTCTTCACGCAATCTCAGAAACTACAAGTGCTAGGAGTTTCGATGTTTGCATAGGAATTATTTTTAGAATATAGATGCTACCTAAGACGGGATTATGCGAAATAGTATTCGGGATTGTTTTTGGGGTTGATACATTGTATGAAACTTCGTTACTCCAAGTAGTAGGAGTCACAAATTTTTGTTTATATTTATTTAGATTTTCCAAAAGTATCAGATAAAGAGGAGACCAGGAGTAGATAGAGTAGAAAAAGTGCGAAATTCGCGCAGACACGACGTCGCGGGCGGAGTGCTTTTTTTTTTCTTTTTTTTTTTTTTATCGTGGTAAAATCATCAAATGAGTCCTCCCACCCAGGGCAGGGCGGGAGGGACTGTCAGACTTGTACTGACTAAAATCCACGGTGTCCTTCAATAGCCCTTTACGTACCGGGGTCACGGTAATCCCTTGGTCCCGCGACCCCGGCAGGCTTTGGCCCTCTACAGGCCCCGTCACTATGCTGACACTCTTTGAGGCGCGCGTGGAACACAACGCGCCGTCGCCGCGTCGACCCGGGCATGGTCCATGGTCGGACAGCGAGTCGCCCATTACTCGTTGCCCGCATGCCCGCGCCTACGGTGGCCGGAGATCGTCTTGCGACGTCCAACGCCGTGGGCGTCTACCGCTGCGGCTGGGGTGGAGGGAGGACGCTGTCCTCTCCCTCAGGCGGCCCGCCTCCTCCTTCACGAGCATGACTGCTTCGCAGAAGAAGGCGACCGCCTCCCACTCCGTCTCGCCCCGCAGCATGGCCTCGACCAATGCCGGGCGCGAGAGGTCTCCGCCTATCGCCGTCGTAAGGACACGGCGGTGCTCTGCCCAAGCGGGGCAGTCCTGCACCGTATGCTCCACCGCGTCCTCCGGACGATCCTCGCAGTGGTGACACCCAGGCGTTTCTTCCCTCCCTATCAGACACAGGAACCTCCCGAAACTTCCGTGTCCGGTGAGGACCTGCGTCATGCGGTAGGTCAGGACGCCGTGACGCCTATCCAGCCACTCCTCAAAGAGGGGTCTTACCGCCGCGATTGCGGCGTGCCCGGACCTCGGTTGCGACAGTCGCTCCCTCCATACTGCCCTGAGATCACGCCGGAGCTCTTCCCGCCGCGCCTCGACTTGTCGAGGCAGCGGGGATTCGCCCCGACGCCGCGCCTCCACGCGCCACTCATAGACGCGCTGGAGTCGCCTCCAGATCCCAGGGCAGCAATCCGGCAAGGAGGTTGGCCGATTCGCCGGCGATCGTGCGGTATCCCCGGATCATCCGGATGGCCATGACCCTCTGGCATGCGACCAGCTTGAGTGGTCGCGTCCGGATGCTTAGGGCCCACACGACACCGGCGTCCAGCCTCCGGCAGGCGGGCGGAGTGCTAGTAACTTATTATAATTATGCAATATTAAGACTGACCTAGTAATCTAAACCTCGAGTAATTGTGCAATGTTATGCAATGAGTTGTTAAACCATTACTTCATTGTTATAATTTATCTTCAATCACACACAATTAATCAGTATTACACAGTGTTTTATCATTTGCTTTTTTTTTAAATATTAAATGCAATAAATTGCATGTTTATACATTACAGGAACAAAACCTCTATAGTTACGTACGTCAATAATCAGTGAATTGATTATTAGTTAACTAGTTAAGTAACCTTTTTTGTTAAAATCCTATTCAATTGTTAACCATTAGTTAAAAAATGTAACGAACTAGTAAAGCGAGGTTAACTATTGGCGTGGACCAGTGCCCTTTTATAATGCAATTTGATGTAATGACATAATCACCGCGTTAAAAGGACTGCACTTACCCACTCCATGTGTCAGTTTCAAAGGGCGTGTAAACAGCAACAATAGCTGTAGGGTCTTGGTACCTCCTGACTATGAAGGAGGCTGGCCAAACGAATCCAAGAATTATGATGCTAATCTTCAATAACTTGACACCATGATTCATGCGTTTTGTAGTCTCAAGGAGCATCTCTTCGTCTTTTTTCGTATAGGCTGCTAATATTGGGTCTGAAAATGAACAGATTTTTAAGCTATTGCATAGGTTTTATCGCGGGCTCTGAGCGCTGCGACCGAAACAAGAACATCCGTAACGAAAAGAAACCTAACACTTTACTGTCACATCTGTCATGTCAACGGGAATGAAGATAATTTGAATAAATTTTTTTTTTTCTTGACGTTTCACTTGATTAACGCGGCATATCCCATAGAGCAACGATCTCGGTAAATATTCAGTAGGTGATATTTTTTTCATAAATAAAATAATTATGATTACGTAAGCTGATAAAAATGCTATGCAATAGCTTTACCGCGGCAGTCCCCGAGTGCCAATATACTTTTTTACTTTTGTCTCATACTTGTAATTTGTTTTTGTATCGTGGATGCGTTTATAATTTATATAATTAAAATAGGCAGAACAACTATGTATAATTCAGATCATATAAAGATTTGTTCCATGCCTATGCCATGAATCGAAGCTGGGACACGCGAAGCGATTCAACCAAGCACTTAGCATGCTCATGCATGCATTACCCGGAGCATTCGCGTATAAGTAACATTTTAGATTCGACTTACAACTTACGACTAGCATTACATTACAATACTACCTCCCTGACTGACGAGCATTCGCGTGTAATGCAACTAATGTGGTCCGTTGAACTAATTTAATTGCAAGTGGAGCGTATTGATATTACAAGTTATATCATTACAGGGTGGTGATTTTCCTCCCTTACGTGTGTGTCTTAGTGCTCTTGATGAGGAAGCACCTTCAGAATTGAGCTCTTAATTTGAAAGTCTAAATTGTTAAGTACACACATTGGGCGACCCCTTTTCATTAATACTTTGTTTTAATCAAAATACCAAAATAAAAAATAACTGGTCTCGAACAACATCATAAAATAATCATAAGCTTATGAATTGTCTTACCGTTTAACAATTCGTTAATTTTATCAACTCTAGATGTATTCATGTTCAGCGCAATGAATTTCATAAGTAAGTTGAGTTGCGGTATGGCAATCATCGAAACCTCGAACACATCATCCCAGTTATGACGTCTCTGCAAAATAATGGTCAATATCTTTCTTAAATATACTATAAATAGACTACTACATCATTTGTTACAAAACCTGTGATAAATGAAGAACCGCTCGACCGATTTTGTGCAAACTTCACATAAACCTATTCAACACAAAAATATTCAACACAAACTCTTGTCAAATAGGTACGTAGTCCGTAGTACCGGTAATAACATCGTCCAAGTACGCAATAAGCCGCAGCGGTGGACGCCCACGGCGTCGGACGTCGCAAGACGATCTCCGGCCACCGTAGCCGCGGGCATGCGGGCGGCGAGTAATGGGCGACTCGCTGTCCGACCATGGACCATGCCCGGGTCGAAGGCGCGTTGTGTTCCACGCGCGTCTCAAGGAGTGTCAGCATAGTGACGGGGCCTGTAGAGGGCCAAAGCCTGCCGGGGTCGCGGGACTTTTCCATTACCGTGACCCCGGTACGTAAAGGGCTAGTGAAGGACACCGTGGATTTTAGTCATTACAAGTCTGACAGTCCCTCCCGCCCTGCCCTGGGTGGGAGGACTCATTTGATGATTTTAAAACGATAAAATAAAAAATAAAAAAGTACGCAATAAGCGAAAAATTATCATAAAATAAAATCTACTGAATCAAACTGAAAGATTTTCATTGGACCAAATAGCAGATATACTGCATTGAACAAAAAAAGGACGATCGAATCGGTTCACCCAGTCAGTAAGTTATGAGGTTATCAAAAATAAAAATAAACAGTCGAATAGAGAACCTCTTCCTTTTTTTGAAGTCGGTTAAAAAAGGTTCGGACTGAGCTGGAGGGTTTGAAATCCTCCTCGCAGTCAAATTTTTCTTTCCACAAAAAAGCTTAACAATTCGTGCCTGCCGGGGATTGCGGTTCTGTCTAAACAGGTTAACGTGACCCTGGAACGCAATTGAAGGAAAAGGGTAGATTTTTATTCAAAAAGAATCTGACAGTCCCATCCGATTTATCCAGGGTGGACTCATATGATGCGTAAAAATATTAAAAAATAGCTAAGTGTGTCATTCTAGCGCTGTGTCGTCCAGGTGCTTTTACTCACATCTGCAGCCTTTTTCTGTCTTATAGCTTGGCCTATTATTATTAAATATTGCATTGTAAAAGAAATCATACCTGTATAATAAATACAAAATGCGCCAAATTATATAAAAACGTCAACACAAAAGCTAGTGATCTGTATATTTGATGGCATATCCATAAGATTCTATTCTTCGGCTTTTTTAGAATCTTGAAATATCCTGTCCACATTAGTACTTTATATACTTCTGTAAAGGAGTCAAACGGACTGATTTTGTCGTCACTCATTTTTACCCGACTGTTGTAAAAGGAGGGTTTTGTAAAAGGAATGTTTTGTACTGTATTGGTATTGTCTTCTTGAAAGTTCAACGATGACTGTTCAATTACGCTTTAGTAATGAGTTCGGTCAATTAATTACATGTATGGAACAATTAATTTGTCATTTTTAATCGCAGGGTTTTACAGCCATATGATTAATTAGAAGGTTGTTCTTTATTCATTTGACTACCTCTATTAGAATTATGATGGCACAGTGGTATTCATATTTAAAAGGTTTTAGTTTGATTTCCGCGTCGACAAAAATGTACAATTTTCATCTTTGATTTTCCTAGATTACCTATTGACCCAATTCTGGAGTTCCCTAATTGTGTCCTAGTGCTTCAAAGAGAATACAGTTGAATAATAATTTGTAAAGCCTTTGTCAAACAGAATGGTGTGGCGAATGCGAAGCGTGACGTTATTATTTGTAATGTATGGAATTGTTTGAATCCAGTCACATAAAAAGCGAAAGCGATCCGATAGCGTGACAGAACTATCGGACTGACGTCTCGCTACGGTTCGGTATTGTTTCGGACTCGCGCGTCTGTTTGACAAAGGCATAAGAGTCTGGATATTTGTGTATGAGAATATTGTTTTTGAATATCTCCATTCCTATTCGTGGGGCAACATAAAAAAAACAAGTGTGATGAACCAGGCAGTCAACAGATGAATTATTGACTTGACACTTGACTTGAGTATAAAAAAAAAACCAAAAACATCATAATTATCCCAAATACCTAGATTACATTTACGTCTATGATAAAGAAAAAATGTAATCGTTACATTAGGTTAATTAAAAGTAACGAGCTATTATATTAATAAATTATTTATTACTTGAGTTCTGTGCTTCTGATCTATAATAGTTAATTACGCAATTTCTGTAATTACTACGAAATGATAGCAGGTATTATGTCGATAGATCAATACGGCAAGTTCTAATTATTATGATAAAGGTTGTCTAACCTGTCTAGGTTTGTAGTTGGAAGTATAGTGTTCCAAAGATTAAAAAAATAGCGATAATATACCTATTAATCTTTTGAAAACTGAATGATGAAATGTAGGCTAAAATTGTGCCACCGTAGGCGCGGGCATGCGGATGGCGAGTAATGGGTGGGTCCCGATCATGGATGCCCGGGAAGACGACGCGTCGTGGGTTTCCACCCACACATCGAAGAACTGTTAGCAATCTGACGGGGTAACCTTGGAGGGCCAAATCATGCCGGGGTCGCGGGACTGTCTCATCAGATAACCGTGATCCTGGAACGTAAAGGACTATTGAAGGATCACCGCGGATTTTAGTCAGTACAAGTCTGACAGTATGGGTAAGAAGATTCATTTCATGATCTTACCAAGATAAAAAAAGCTATAAATGTGGAAAAAATACAACAAAATAATGTATAGTAAGCATTTATTCCTCTATCTAACAATATGCTTAAAGTTAACCAATTATGGCTTAAATATGAACACATTAGAAAGGGGGCAGCCACACTTGGAAGTGGGGGCCAAAGTCTAGCTTCTTTCTGAGAGCCTCCTCGAAGACTGCGTCACGGGAGGCATCGCGGGGCCCCGAGGTATCTTTACCGCACTCGCGACTGACTTCACGTGCCGCTCGCACGAATTTTGACACCTGGGCCACGCTTTCACGGACATCTTCCACTGGTAACTGTAATTTTTAAAGTATAATTTAACTATTAAAACGTGTCATAGGCAACATGTGCATTCTAGCTTCTAGAAAGTCACTCACAGATGATGAATATGGTCAAATATAAAGGTGGAAAGACATTTAGAAACCGCCAGAAACGGAGAGATTGTACACTTTGCATCGGCTGACCAATTATTGAAGAGGAAGGAAAGAGTCCATTCCCTAATGGTGATTTCAAAGATAACTGACTGCTGAAACATGCTTAATCACGGAATCTACTCAGTTATTATGTAACATGCTATTTGCATAAAGTTGTCCACTTCCACTATTTATTCATACCGGTTTGAACGATTATTCATTCTGGCAATATGGATGATTTTCTTGTATCAGCAGAAAGATTCACCAGCGTTTTTGTGTTAACATTTTTTTTCTGCCTATCGGAGTTCCTACCAAGCTTACTTTTCTGGCAAAGCCACCTTATTACATTTCATGAAATTCTCACCTCATTTTCATCTTTAGGCAGTGAGTGCGGGTATATCCTGACCCAATGTCCCACGCGGCCAATGGCCCTGTTCCAACAGACCCCGTTCCCCCACTGGCAGGCAGACATGACGCGACGCCTGGATGCGGCAGTTGAGTACCCTCCGCGCCAGGATTCGTCTACGCTTTCTGCTGGAGCTATGGGCACGGTCGAAGTTGACTGCAATTGAAGTCGAAAAAGTTGTGTTATAGATGTTTAATAATGGGCATGACTCCTTCTCATCACGTCATCATCTCATCCGTCCGAATGATGCCCATTTTTGCAAAATCCACTAGAAGACTCCAATAGACCAAGCCAACTGCAACTTGGACCAGCCATCTTAATTAAACGATAATGCCAAGATATAACGAACTCAATGAAACCTTGTACCATTTAGTTCATAAGCGACGAAGTCACGGAAGGTATTTTTCTGCTCATATCGAACTGTTCTATTTCAGGCTTTCGATGTTACGCGATGTAATAATTGTATATATTCATCCTTGCATTTATTCTTCAAGGCCATAACCTTCGGGAAGTAAACGCAAGAATTATAGAAAAAAAAAACACAAACACGTGATTTACATTTTATGTTAATAGTATCGAATAGTTTTTGATGTAGGAATTCCGTTTTTATTTCTGACGATTGACATTGAGAATTATGTTTCGATGTAACGATGGTTTCGTGCCGCTTAGCAACACGCAGGAGGGTATTATGAAAGGAAATGTGTTTACAATATAGACGAGGAAGAGATCCATTGATCAAACTTGGTTTTTGACATATTCTTGGCCAGTGTTTTGTCTTCGATATAATTTAGGTACCTTCTTAATTTCTGCTTCCTTGTAATTTATTTCATCACCAGAGGTCTCAACACGATGAAGGAAATCACATCACATCGTGAGTCTAGCTCTTAATTCCTAGAACCTAATAGATACATCTACCAATCCACATTAGGTGCGTTTGGGGTATTACCGTCTAACGGCCCACTTCCTGTCATACAGAGGAGGTCCGTCCGACCTGTGTCCCAGCTGTGGGAATATCAAAGGCTGATTACGCATGCAGCATGCCAGTAAGTATTACCTGAACGTCAGCTTCATTACTGGTATCTGTTTTGTATCGTCCACTGTGTAACTCCTTGGTTTTTTCTGTCGACTCCTGCATTTTTGGTTGTTTGGGACATGAAAAGTTAAGCCAATATAAAGGTCAGTTAAATTTGGAAAAAGAAAGATTTCGTAGACGTGCACGTTTAATTTTTTATGATTAAACGAAATAGTGCCTAGATTCACAGTGCGCGAGTACTTAGTGTGTGAGCTTTAAAACTGAAATTGCAATAACACTTCGCCAGCATTGCTCAACTACCTGAAGCACCATTTTAATTAAATTGTAGACCTGTAGAATGATCCTAAAATATGATGCTTTCTCCTTTGCACTTTGAGTTACAGGTAATGTCTTACAGTTATTGTTTTCAGTCCTGAAGGCGTTTCCAGTGGTGGCAAGACGTACAGATTCGATTAAACATAATCGAAACCTGAGAGAGCAGCATGGAGTTATGTATCTGGTCGATCGATCCCCGTTTTTTCTTCGCTTTGGAAGGAAGTTTCTACCAAAAATAACCTACGTTTTCTAGTAGAAACGATTGGTCTATTAAAGGAATAAAGGATTAACCTTGTCAGCTTTCTCCGTTCCCGATGTTGACTTGTCAGACTTCTCAGGCGTGGCGGGCGTGCTGGTCGCCGGCGCACTGCCGGGTGCGGCGGGCGCGGCCAGCGTCACGCAGTGCAGGGGCAGCGCGCGGCGCCGGCGGTGCGCGCGCGCAGTGCGGCGCGGGGCCGAGCGCGTGCGGGCCCGAGTGCCCCCGCCCTCCTCCTCCGAGCTGCAACTGTCATGTACCCAACGGCTTCATATAAAAATTGTTGCGTTACCTCCACTTCTCCGTCTCTATTTTATCTTATGGTGTCTGTACACTTTCTTTTACACATTCTAAAGCCATGTATCCACTATTGAGCATTCCTAGATAGCGAACGAAATAATGGATCTATGTAGAGCAGTTACAGGAGCGCGGTGTGCAAGAGGTTCGCAAACATAGTGGAAACATTTACTTAAGGCCTCGACGAAGGGCACGCCGCAATCGCGGCGGTAAGACCCCTCTTTGAGGAGTGGCTGGATAGGCGTCACGGCGTCCTGACCTACCGCATAACGCAGGTCCTCACCGGACACGGAAGTTTCGGGAGGTTCCTGTGTCTGATAGGGAGGGAAGAAACGCCTGGGTGTCACCACTGCGAGGATCGTCCGGAGGACACGGTGGAGCATACGGTGCAGGACTGCCCCGCTTGGGCAGAGCACCGCCGTGTCCTCACGACGGCGATAGGCCATGCATGGTCAAGGCCATGCTGCGGGGCGAGACGGAGTGGGAAGCGGTCGCCTCCTTCTGCGAAGCAGTCATGCTCGTGAAGGAGGAGGCGGGCCGCCTGAGGGAGAGGACAGCGTCCTCCCTCCACCCCAGCCGCAGTGGTAGACGCCCACGGCGTCGGACGTCGCAGGACGATCTCCGGCCACCGTAGGCGCGGGCATGCGGGCAGCAAGTAATGGGCGACTCGCTGTCCGACCATGGACCATGCCCGGGTCGACGGCGCGTTGTATTCCACGCGCGCCTCAAAGAGTGTCAGCATAGTGACGGGGCCTGTAGAGGGCCAAAGCCTGCTGGGGTCGCGGGACCAAGGGATTACCGTGACCCTAGTACGTAAAGGGCTATTGAAGGACACCGTGGATTTTAGTCAGTACAAGTCTGACAGTCCCTCCCGCCCTGCCCTGGGTGGGAGGACTCATTTGATGATTTTACCAAGATAAAAAAAAAGGCCTCGACGAGGGGAATGTCGCGCTTCGAGCGACGCATCTGGCGCCGCGGCCCTAGTGGTGGGTGTACGGCATCAATCGTTACATCCGTTTATGGAGAGGTAGCCTGGAGACGCGAATACCATAGTGGGTAGTTAGAGATACCAGAAAAACAGCTCAAGTTTCCGAAGACTTGTTGGCGAACTTAAAAGAATCACTGTGTAAAGTTGCGCTCGGAAATGCTAAGTATTCCTCGCTTGCTCGCCATCTCGCTTTTTTGCGAGTACACAGGCACCATAAGATCTACGTGCTACTAGTGGTTAGATTGAAGAGAATTAAAACGATACTAATTGAGTTCAGTTTTTCAAAGTGTTTTGATAAATACCACAAATACTTAGATGCATATATGACTGATTGACATCCTAGAAGAGGTTTCGGGAACAAATATTGCTTATTGGTCTTTGCACAGAGATGATCAGCTTGTTTCGGCTTCGTAGACCGAATGACGGCACCGCGACAAGCTGACGATTAAACGAGGCCCATGTGACCATAGGCCTCGCTTAAAAACACGCGGCGCGTCGGACGGAGCGGGCCGCCCAGAACTCAAACATACGGTAATGGACGAGCATTCAAGGAGAAGCGGATTTAGACGCATTTGTTCGCCGCGGTAAGGGTGTACAGTGCCTTGTGGCGCCCCATCGCAAAATATTTCGAGCTTATAGGGTGACACAAGGGCGGTGCGGCGCCGCTGTGGCAAAATAAAGAACTAAACGGTGTCACTTCGGCGTCGCAACGAATTACCTCCCCGCCTCGTCCCTCAGGCAGTGTGTGACAGAGATAAAGCTCTAAAATTCCAAAGTAGCTGACCATCTCTTTCCAAAGATCGACGTACAATATTTATCATGGGTACCCCTTCTGTTAGTAATTATATCTTGATCTTCATAGCTACAGTGTTTCGAAATTAAATGAAATACTTTTGAGCGAATGAGACGAAAATTGACCATGAGTCAAGTTTTGTTAAGAGGACGTTACAAACTAAACTACTGAATCAATATGAGGACAAAAAAAAATGCTGACAATAATAAAATAAAAAACACTAACATTATCCCTGTCGCTGGACGACTCGATTCAGTCATTTTTGGCCTAAAAAAACAATAACGAATTTATGTGTCAACCTTCGGTAACAGTCATTGTAATCTTAGTTATCTAGTGACACCCGCGCCAGAAATTAATATTGAAACCAACCAACGACTTAATTTGCAAATGCGAGTATAGAAAATGTTCAATCACAAGCAGCACACACCAAGCGGTCAAGGAACACACACCAATATTAGAATTGAGATACAATATTAATTTCGGGCATTCATCAAAACTCTGCAATCTCAATCCAAATCTCGTTCCTTTGTTTTTGACGGCTGCTTCTGAATGGACATCTTAAAGACTCGGATAGGCAAGTTCAGACATTGATTGGTTATAAACAAAGATCCGCCAAAATACCTAAAAATCCGATCCATGCGTCTCAATTATTTCAACCTTAACCTAACTTCAAATTAGATTTCAAAACCACAAAATCACCTGCTAGTGCAAGAGTTGCATTCAACTTGGCCAGTCAGGTGTCTTCATAGGCATTCCCATTAAAACGGCGACAAACATAATGCTTCATACATAACTTGCTGGCTTGCATCCTACTTCTTAATCCATTCTACAAAATGTAAGTCACCTGTTAGTATTTGGCGTTGGTGGAGGAGGTGCTTTCAACTTGGCCAGTCCGGTGTGCTTCATGGGCAATCCGAGCAGGTCAAACAACTCGTGCAGCATCGGTTGCTTCACCATTACATCAGCCTCACAGTCTGATGCCAGCGCCGGGGAGAGGTTTACCTGAAATCACACAAAATTATTGAAGATTTTACACTTTGGCTGGCAAGATTGTAAAAAGACGAGCAAGGTGCACCGACGACTTGTTGAGAGATATGAAAGGTCTTGAAGATTCGATTAGAATTTGTGAATCGTTTTGTCACACATAGCATTTAGACTGTGAAATATCGATGCATACAAGCTTCAATTATAATTTCAGGTAAGAATAATGCCGAAGCCGAGAGCCATTAGAAAAACAATAAAGAGATATTTTTGGACCCCATCAGCCGTCGGACTAGCTAAGTCTTGATATACTACTCTGAATTACCTCCAAAAGCCAAGGCTTCAAACAATCATCCAGCAGGACATCAAAGCCGTAGAATTCGAAGCAGTTTCTTGCAGGTGGAGTACCAGCCGCTTGTGCTAACAGGGTTAAGGTCACCAGCGCCCTGATGCGCTGCCAGACCACCCACTCTGCAGCCCCCCAGCGGCCTATGAGGGCTTTACGAACTTGCGTCAGGGTCCACTTACACCCTGTAATGTTGAAGACGGGTTTTATGACATGGGTGTTTTATTCGCAAACATTTTAATGTTTCTGTAACATGTGTTGTCTGTTTTGTAACGTGTTTTTTTGTTGTGAGTTCACTAGAAAATGTTCTGAGAAAAAATCTAAATGATAATTGATAACATTAGAATACATATCTAAGTACTAATCGCGAGCTAAACTAGTTTGTACAAACAACTTAAAAAGCAACGCACGAACAACTCTCCCACTATTGCCATTACTCTCTACCGAAATAATTGACATATGGAAAAATCAAAATGAACTTTCGATAAGATCAATTATTTTGTATATCATTAAAATTCTTGATCTAATAAAATAATATAATATCATACGACTAATCAAAATTATAATAATTAGCCGTACCTACAAATAAACTTAGTCCGTTTGCTAGTAAAATAAGTGAGAATCAAAAATGTACAGCGTTGTAAGGAGTAATATACTCCAATATGAATGAACACAAAGTATTTTTCTTCAGATGATCATGGAAATTGATCTAGTAAAAGTTACACTACGACAGCACTAGCACAAGTTTTTCAAAATATAGCTACTTCTGTGATCTCCTATACATCTACCACTACAGAAACCACCATGCTTCTCAATTAAGATAAAAAATTTCAAAACAAAACCGGTCAATACATACAATAGCAACATCGAACTTGCAAAGCATCACACGGTTGTCAAGACGCCCGGTATAAAGGTGACCGGGCGTCTTCAGTGACGTGGCAACACTCACCGCTACCGATTCGGTCCTTACATTCAGCGTATCGGGGGCCGCTCTTGTTGAGTGAGGAGTTCGTCAGGTGGCGATAGGGGTTGTGGATGTCCGAGAGGGTGTACTTGTCTGTGCCTGAAAGGAGAAGATTGGAAAGTTAATCTCAGCTTCTATTACATCGATTTTTTTTGTTAGCCTGCTCTGTCTCACTGCTGGACAAAGGCCTTCCTCCACTTACGCAAGCGTGTTTCGGTCCTATTGCCCGGGACTGCTACCACAAAGATTACTCAAGAACGTAGATAGTATTATAAATATTGTCTCTCTCTCACGTTCAAAATCTGAAGCTAGATATACATCAGCCGTAGGATCTACAGCACAATGTGAGCACTGAGGAACGAGGATGTCACATTACTAACTTTGCTGCTACTTTGAGAATCGACACAAAAACACGTTTAACAGTCGCGCTTACTACTTTTTTAAAAAAAGAACACAGTACCGAATCTCGCGAGTCCCTCAGCATACATGTAGGCGGTGAGCGGTCTGTATCCCGGCACACACACGTAAAGCCGGAGGTCGAACTTGTAACCAGCAATCAGTAGCGGCCTCTCTATGTACCGCTGCACCACCGCTGAAGTGCCGCAATTCATCTCGCAGAGGCTCTGGAAATTATTTGCGAATTTTCTTAGCACTGTCCATGTTGGGAATTATTAATAGATCAAGAATATATTTTTAAACGATTTAGTCACTTTTGAACTTGTGATCGATCAAATACTCAAAAGATGCGTCCTAAAACCTAGATCCCTATGGAGAAAAACGGATAAGCCATATCATAAACATATTACATTACAATTTACTCTTTTGGCAGGTGGAGCAGGAGGTTAGAAAAATCACCAGCAGACATCCGGCTACCACTCGAAAGAAGATTGGTAATTGGCATCTGCAAGCTGAACGCGACTACACGCTTCAACTTAACTTGTTCATGAGGTCTTCGGGTAACTATTATGGGCATTCATGGTTTGACGTCATGCTAACATCTGTTTTTTGGTACAACTTCTCGATAAAACATCAATTACTCTGTTTTGATCAAATATTCAAGACTTAAAAAGAAAATGACTGAATTCATTTTTTTTCGTGATTGAGAGGCTACCACCGTATATCCCGCCCACGGAATCGCAGCTGGCTTCCGCGATTCTTTGTGGTACAGCTCTCTGATGTAGTCTGCTGATTAGCTTGAGAGGAAATCACGGACCAAATCTTGACGTGGCCCTCGTACTGTATGTGTTTTTTGAGACATAAATTTCCTTAAAACCTAAGACTACATACCCTGAACAGGAAGATCCCTCTCCCCTGGCTCTGAGCTACAGGCTTGTGTATCCATACGACGTTGGCTCCCGCCCCGTTCTCTCCGTCTCTTCGCAGTCGGGAACACTCCGAGACAAGCTTCGCATATTCCAGGGGCAGATGATAGCATGGTGGACTGTAGAATAAAGGATTGTTCGGTTAACTAACATTCATATAACGGGAATATTCTTCAAAATTTAGAAGAAGGTTTCAAAAACTTCAAACTTTCACAGTTTGCGAACAACATTCGTAGCTAAGTTTGAAGATAATGATAATTTTATTCCCACAGTACGGCCAAACACGTAGAATTCGTGCTTGGGCCTCTGTTTGGACATTGAATATTGGATAATTTACTACTATTTCTATGCACAATTTAAATCTAATAGTATAGTTAAGTTAATAATACCTATAAGATTTAGTGTAGAGTAAGAAAGCTATGGATTATGTAACAAAGACGGTTGGTAATTCAGTTTCAAAATCAATGGTCTAAAAATATGAATGAATATTTGTGAACCTTACCTACCGAAACTAGACATAACAACACAATAGCTCGCCTATTTATAGAAATCAACCAGCAATCACTATAAATAACTTTCCCAAAATAACATTCACCAAGAATACTTCAAAAGAATTCCGGTAAACGATTTACCATTTCATGTTCAAGTAAAGAATAAAAAATCCATAATTTTACGACTGACAAGCCAATCGAGGATATAAAATGTAACTGCCTGTATACATAGAACATTTCGAAACATAAACTTTTTAAGCGTGCGGATAATAGCAGGGAAACACCGAAAATATACGGACCGATAGTAGATACTCTTCCTTCTTCTGCATCAGACCATAAAATTTCGCCAGCACTGATTGGCGATAAGAATTTACAAGTAAATATATGGATGTTCACAAGTTGGCAACACCCCGTATATCGTAAAATACCGACTCGTATTTTTTCACGTAAAATTCAGGCATAGAGATACGGCGTTTTGTGCACGCAATACCTACTATTATAATAACAAATTCGTTTCTAGTACAAAATTCATAAACAGAATCCTTGATGATAAAAATTCAGTGCTTAACTACGTAGTTCTTCAACCTCTTATCTAGATTGTAATTTATTATCATAGATACGAGTACAATACGACCCCATAAACTATTTTTATTTCAATAGGTATATTTTTTGAGTCACTGATCGACATTCAGAAATCATTCATACCTCAAACGGATTAAAATTCAAATTTCTGTTTGCATCGTACACGAGCATTACTTTTTCACTACCTCAAGTTATCATCCATCTAATTTTTACTACTTTCTCTATCTCACTCGCACACCCCAAACAAATGTTTTGGGGTGATCCTGTCAGTTTAGTGGTTCAACAATCTACTTAATGTCCAAAACAAAACTATGACATTGATTCCTTTTTCTTTGTGCAATCGTCACGCGATCTCCGTGGTACCACTTGGGGGTAATTGCTGGAAACGTTCATTAATATTCAAAACAATAATTTAATATTACCGTGAACTTTCACCTTTGAACACGATGCAGGAATTTTTAAAACGACCTTTGAAAACTTGGCAGCGAAACTTTAGGTGTCCGATGGTAGCCATGAAAGAATTAGACCGAAGGTCTTTTTCAATTATGCTCTTTTAACAACAACTATTTCAGTACTTACTTTCAGTCTTAACCATAGATTAATTGCAATAGCATTTAGCGTGACCATAATTGAAAGCAATTAATTTAAAGTTTTTGCAAGTTGACAAGGAATACAAAGTCAAGTTGAATGTCAAGTCTATCCTTAGAAACTATAAAGTGCAGTAAATTCTGTGTAACAAATATTGCGCTGGCATGACATTGCATTCTGAAATGAATTGTAAAGAGTTTGTTTATTACGAATTTCGTTTGCTTAATCGGTTATAAAATAAAATACCAAAATAAGTAAGGCACATCATGCAATCAAAAATGCACCGATTCTTATACCTACATCTACTACGTTATAAAATTATATCATAACTAAAGTCATCTACTCACTCTACCTTTCGCATTAAATTACACATAATAAGACCCCCCGCGCACTGGGCAGCCAGGATATTTTCGCAGCCAATCGACGACTTTTTGATAGTGCGCGGACGCTGACGGCTTCGCCTATGCGCTCTGGCTGCGCGCAGCCAGCTGGCTGCCGTGCAAATGGGCGCGTTGTATTGGCTGCCGCAGCCAGGAAATCGTGGCTGCCTAGTGCGCGGGCTCCCATACAAGTTCATACAACGTCATATGTTTTATTGGCTGCTGCAGCCTAGCTGCCGCAGCCTGGCTATCGCAGCCAGGCTGCCTAGTACGCAAGGGGTCTAACATTCGAGCGCAAATTCTTTTTTCAAACCTCAGTAAGAATAAGTAATGCAAGGTACTGCCGTGAGACACGCGATAGAACGCGTGGGTTCATTCAAATACCCGGTGACGTGAACGATTGACTCGTGACCCGGACCACGGTACACGACAATGTAGATCGACCTTTATATACGTACAAAGTACGCACAATTTACATAGATTACTTATGTACAGATGAGGTAGGTTAGGTTTGATGCCTAAGTCTGTATATTAGGTATTCTTAGGCTGGCTGTATGAAAAAATATCATAACAGCGTCTTTCTTTTCCAATCTGTTTCATCAGTGAAGATTAGTAATTGGCGGTGAATATCACGTACCTACTTAATTTTATTCTGTTTAGTTAAGCTGTAAATCTTCCATTCTAAATAGATAAAAAAGCTATCCGAAGGTTTATTAAAAACATTATGTGAGGTACTTTTTTTTAAAGCATCCAGTTTATAAGGGAAATTCCTAGTAGGGAGAAACTTTTTTTTTAACTTAAGAAGATTATTCATCAACACTAAGCAGTTGCATCTTTTACTTATGTACAACTGGTACTATGAAACATCCTGTACAGCTATAGTTTATAATCTAGTTTATGTAACCAAAAAAAAAGTGATAACCGAGAATTAAAGTGCACTTTGCATGAAAAATAACAAAAAAAATCAGACGAAACTCCCCAAAAGCAATCCAATAAGTAGTCGAACAAGAACTGGGTAGGGTAGGGAATGGCACGTATGTAAAGTTCCTTACCGTCTGGCCGTATTAAGTCTATGATTGAAGGTAACTTTTATGATTGATGGATAGACTTGGATAATTTATTTTTACGTTCCCGACGTTATATGAGTTCCCAAACAACGTTGTATTTGTCAAAATTCTTTCTACGTTAAAGGGGAATCGGTTCAGTCATAAATCAAAATTGCATGTGGAAGTAATATTGTCAAAACGTACTTTTTATGATGAATAAGAACGCCGTATTATCCTGAAACGGTGACATTATAGAAATAAATAACCTTTATTTAGAATCGTGATTTTCCGGAGTTTCGCAAATTGTGATCCAATAAACCTAATTTCTTCGGCAATCGTGCAGCTTTTTTACTGATTTACAATTCCCAAAGCGTTCTCGAAATTAAAAAGATAAACGAAATAATGGTTTCTCATTTTACGACAATTTTAAATCAATTTTATTAATCTTTGTAAACAATTCGCTTCCCCGGTTGTTAATTCCCATCAGGATAAAATTACAATTTACAACATCGGCGGCTTTTCGGGCTGCGTGTACAAAAATGGTTTCTGCCCGTTTTTATTGCTTTAAATTTGTAAAAATTACCCGATATTTAATCGTTTTCATTATTGTCGTGAGCAATGAAATGAGGTTTATATTTCAGGTTTGTTTTCCAAACATTTATGGTGAAAACGGTAAGTACCTGACTGTTGTTTTCCTTATTTTTACTGCCACAAGATTCTGTATATACGAAGGTACCGTTTACCAATAATTTCAATTTTCTTCCGTTCATTTCAGACACTTTTAAGGCCCAATACTGAACTTAATTCAGCTCCTAAAATCAAATTTAACCTTCGATATGATTCCAATTAACTAGCCAAAATATACGATTGGAATGAAAACGAATTTAGATAATATTTCACGTCTTCTCGTAACACGCAATGTAACAAATTAAATGATAACATCTACTATGATTTACAGTGGAAAAACAATATGTGAAATATCATTATTTTATTGTCTTGAGCAAGTATTCATTCATCAAATGTGATATTAACATTTGTTGGCCTTATCTCAGAACTAAGTTATTAGCATATATTTTAATGATAATTCTTTATACTATTAAAATAGTGGATATTAAACTCTGCTGTGCATAATTGTATATCTCGCAGACTGTACTACAACCAAAGTTGTAAAATTCTTTTCAGGTGATTCGTTAAACAGCAGGTTTCAGAACTTTACCAAAGTTTTGTACATATTATACACCTAGTATTTTTTAGGCAAAAACATACCCGAGTATTTTTGGAGCAATAATATACACTAGTATTTTGGGCAATACTATACACCTAGTATGTTTTTTTACTTCATGAAAAAAAAAAAACAGTACAGATATTGTAAAAGATTTGGTACATCGGCACGGGAGGTCGTGGGACTAACGGATACCGTGATTCCGGAACGTGAAGGGCTATTGAAGGACATCGTGGATTTTAGTCAGTACAAGTCTGACAGTCCCTCTCGTCCCGCCCTGGCCGGGAGGACTCATTTGATCATTTTATCACGTAAAAAAGGGGTATTGTCGTTGTAAATTCTATCTAGGAAATATCTTGATCAAATAAGTCCTCCCGCCCTGAGTGATTCATGACTCATTTGATGATTTAACCACGATAAGAAAGGCCCTTCGGTAGCCTCTAAAATTTAGAGGTTACCCTTGATCCCAAAGGAAGTTCTATGCTTTTCCGCGTGCCCTAGAAACAGACTATAAAGATAATCATCAGTCCATATAGGCATTGCATCAGTTCATCAACATATAAAAAGTGGAAAGACTTGCAAAAATGTTAATTGCAATGGTTTGCAATGCGGCTGTCAGGAATGTATGTAATCAACCAGATAAGGATCTTGTAGCTGACACGTCATTAATAGGTTCTGACTTTATCGGCTCAAGTAATCTACCGATAATATTAAGTTGTCTTTATTGATTAACATTGGAGTTAGGATTTGGAGCCGCTAGATGGCAATAGGATCGCCCATTTTCATATGAGATTGTGGCTAAGCAATCGACTGCTGCGCTGCATGTCACGGGTTCGATATCATGGCTGTTTATGGATGTGAGTTTAAACACTTGTACACGCACCCACAATACAGGAGAAATTCCTAACGTAGAGGAACGTTTACAATAAGACATTCGGATGTACGAGAGAGACATTTCGCTTTTATATTTTTCCCAGATCATATTTGCAACAACAATACCCCTCAACTCCACTTTTCCGGTAATTAATCATGTTCATGATTCATTGACATTAATCATTTGAAAATCTATGTTATCAAGATGACGGAAAAAATATTACTTGATTGTAAGAAAAACGATAATTGTTGACACGAATAATATGATTATCTTTCAACAATCATGACAGAAAAACTATTAATTGATTTATTACCGTCTATCTTTGTGTCACATTCTTTGACAGCTAACAAGAGCTTTAATAAATAAACTGACAGGTAACAATCCTAAGAAAATTTATAATTCATAACGAAGACATTATAGCAGTACCTGTTGAAGACTCATTATGATCTGTCCAGCCTTTTCCTTCCAATCTTAATAGATGCAACTGAATATCAGTATTTTACAAGAAGCGACTGCCTATCTAACCTTCACAACCCAGTTAGTTCTGGATAATAATAAATGATGATGGCGAATGGTACAGATGCCAGAACATAAACCTACCTCAACCTGTTAAATTTCTTTAATAGTTTTTCAATCTTATCACAGTAGATAAAGGTTAATGTTCGATTGGTAAAAAATAAGAGATTCTGGTAGGTTGACCTGCAGGCGCCTGAACAACAACCCTCAGCAATACTGGTTGTCAAATTTTCGGGACACTCCTTGTAACGACTGTCCAAAATCTACAAGTGATAATATCCAACGGAACAAGACGCGGAGGAAACTCATCATATTCTTATTTCTTGGGATGTTAGGATATTTTCCTTCGCTTTCTTTCAGGGTGGCCTCACTTATGGGCTTGACTTCTGGGCTTGATTGAAATCAAGAGCAAAAAAAAAACAAAAAAAACTCCGAAGTCACCCATCCCCAGACAATCCTTGCCAAGCGCGGCTTAATATATCTGTGACGCTATTATTATTTAGCGAAGACCTATAAAAGATTATTTATATTCCCTAAACCACAAGTATAGGGGGAAGAAGATTAGTGGCCTGCCAATTTTATGTAACGTATGCTTCCGAATATCCTCAAGGGAAGTACCCTATTTCAGGCGGTATCATAAACTCACAATTTACGTTATTGTAGGACGAAAAACTGTTTTTATGGAGGATAAATAAACAGTATAAGGTTGTGAGGAACAACTACGTAAAGTTAGTACAGTCGAACTGGGAACTTCCTCCATTTTTGAAGTCGGTTAAAAAACAAAGTCGCTTGTCTATCTGTTCGCCCATAACTTCCGAATGACTACACCAAATTGGATCATTTGGTGTAGTCATTCGGTCCTTTGATTTTTTCTGGTTTTCTTTATTGTCAGGACTAGATTTTTATTTAAGAAAATTCTCGATAATCTGCTGTAGTAGATCGAAAATTTAACCTTCAAACTAGCCAGTCTCGGCTTGCGAAGCCGAGACTGGTTAGTATTTTATAGACAAAGGATTCTTTGACCATGCAGTAGTTCTAGCTGATAGGCTACTGTCTCGGCGAAGCCCATGGTTTCGATTCATATCTTCAAATATATATCTATGTAAAAAAGCTCTCTCTGAGTGCAAGGACCGTCCCGCAATCCCGGCAGGCTTTGGCCCTCTAGGGCCCCGTCATATTGCTGACAGATCCGGCTCGCGAGAAACACGACGCGCCGTCGACAAGGGCTTTGTCCATGACGGCCTGCGAGTCGCCCATTATTCGCCGTCTGCACGCCCGCGCCTATGGTGACGGCGGCTGGAAATCGCCTCGTGACGTCTGATGCCGTCTGATGGGCGTCTCCCGCGGCTGAAGTGGGAAACCTTCAGTACAAGAAGAGCCACGATCTCTGCAGGGTGGTTGGTAGCAACTGGATGAGACCCTTACCGAGAATCAGTAGTAATTTGATGATAATAAAAAAACCGGCCAAGAGCGTGTCAGGCCACGCTCAGTGTAGGGTTCCGTAGTTTCCCGTCCGTTACAATAAGTGTTAACAAATAGCCTTTTTTTAAACTTAAATAATTGATTATACTACAAACTTAGTCCAGGAATTTTGTACCACCTTCTTGTTTTTTTTGCACAAAAACTGTTCTTTCCATCAAGTTCAAAATAATTTTCCTAGAAAGTCCTTATAAAGTTCTACTTTCCAGATTTTTTTCATATTTTCTAAACTTATGGTTCAAAAGTTAGAGGGGGGGGGACACATTGTTTTTGACTTTAGGAGCGATTATTTCCGAAACTATTGACATCATCAAAAAATGATCTTAGTAAACCCCTATTCATTTTTAAATACCTATCCAACGATATATCACACGTTAGGGTTGAAATTAAAAAAAAAATCACTTTCTATTTTACATATAGGGGGGCTACCCTAAAAAAACATTTTTTTCCAATTTTTATTTTTGCACTTTGTCGGCGTGATTGATATACATATTGGTACCAAATTTCAGCTTTCTAGTGCTAACGGTCACAGAGATTAAGCGAGGACGGACAGACAGACAGACAGACAGACATGGCGAAACTATAAGGGTTCCTAGTTAACTACGGAACCCTAAAAAAGATAAATAAATAAATCACGTGGATTACTCAGATGATGATGATGGGTTGATGACAGATGCGCGTCAACACAATAACAACAAACAAGTCCTTTGATATAGGATACCCATAAACTGTGATTTATAGTTTTGTAATAAAAATCTGTTATTCAAACACATTTTCAATGATAAATTATAATTGTAGCGTGACCCCATAATACATGTTAATAAAATACTGCTTCGATTTATTCGTCTTGTAATATTGGTAATTACAGTACAATTTTCGGTCAATGAGAGTTATGTACAGACGCCAGGAGGTCAACCTACCCAAATTTGTCAAATTTTAGCAATCAAATATTAGTCTTCCGCCATTGTAATAAGGTTGAAAATTTATAAAAGAAATATGAGACATTGTGTTTGCTTGATGTGAATGTTGCTGTACATTTTTAGTAGGAGAAAAATTAAGACTTCGTTTGCGATAATTAAACGCTAGCTTTTGCCAGCGGCTTGGCCTGTAGATTGTTTGAAATAAAGCCCTAAACTAAAAATAACAAAAACAATAAATTGTAACTGATAATTTTTTAAATTAAAAAAAAAGAAACTAATTTTCTAACATCTGACAAACAAAACCCAGTATTTAAAAGTACTTAACCCTGCTCTGCTACGTTCTTAAAAGCGTACCAAAGTACACCTGACGTCTTGTTAGATAGTGTTTAACGTCAGCGAATATAGTTCCGGACGTCAAATATAATGGATGTTACCATGATACACCGGTTTCCACGGTCAAGGTTAGGCAATTAGAAAAAACCAGTGGCAATTATTATTACGTCTCAACTGAGAATATTGTGGACATTAAAAGAGTAATATATTATTAACTGAGTTTGCAAGACATACCTACATTCATCACTACCGTTTTAACAACGAAACCGTGACCTTACGCAATTTTGTTTGTAGCTGCTGGGAACAATTTTAGTATTTTATTATTTAACACTAGCTTCCGCCCGCGACTCCGTCCGCGCGGATGTCGGTCTTCGCATGGATGGTTTATTTCTCCATTTTGAGTAACTCTGACAATGACATCTTATAAATGTCTATTGGACCCAAATACGGCTAAGATCCGACTTTCGGCGCTATAGGTTACGGCGCTGAATCCACTGCGAGTAATGCAACGTGTGTTTGCGGTTCTACAGAACAACGTCTATGAATAAAACTGAAAAATAAGATTTTTTTTCTACGTATTTTTCCAGGATAAAAAGTATCCCATTTTATGCCCAGGATAATAAGGTATAATTATACCAAGTTTCATCGAAATCGAACCGTTAGTTTTCACGTGATACTTACACAAACAGACAGACAGACAGACAGACAGACAAAATTTTTTTTAATCATATATTTGGGTTTGGTATCGATCCAGCAACACCCCCCGCTATTTATTTTTTCAATATTTTCAATGTACAGAATTGACCCTTCTACAGATTTATTATATGTATAGATAATAAAATTATGGAGCTCATGGGAACCAATGTATTTTTTTTAACGTGGTAAAATCATCAAATTGGACCTCCCACCCAGGGCAGAGCGGGAGGGACTGTCGGACTCGTACTGACTAAAGTCCACGGTGTTCTTCAATAGCCCTTTACATTCCGGGGTCACGGTAATTTGTGAGTCCCGCCGGGAATAATTTTGGCGCGCTTGGGAATAAGCCTTCTGAAGGGCTTTCAAGCCGTAATATACTTATGACTACATTTACCTGAAATCGTACACAGCTCCGTAAATCCTCTTCATGCACCGCAGAAGACGAGACAGATTATCTTTTCTGCATATCGATCCACCCTTCGGTATGTGATTCATGAACTGAAAACGAAAATATTTTCTTACATAACATTGCCATTAAAATATTGAGAGACAAACATTTTTATAATAATAATTATGTACGTTCTAAACATTGGTAAAAAATTTACGAAGTTCAAAAATATGGCAGCTTTTTAAGGGTAAAAAAATTTCATTTTTCAATTAATTGGTTTTTTGTGTTCTGTTGTTTGAATGTTCTGAAAACAGCGAAGGAAAATATCATGAGGAACCGCATGTTCTAGAACCAAAATTTCGGAGACATGTGACATCTACCAATCTAGGCCTACGTAGTATATTACAGCCTTCTCCTTCTAATAGAGGAGAGGCCTGCGTCCCAGCTGTGGGAACAATATAGGCCAGGGGTGGCCATCTTGAGTAGACATAAGATCTACTGTTTACTAACGAAACCCTGTGCGATCTACCAATTACATACTTCTTGAAATCTTAAATGAAACATCATAGATAAGTACACAATCATGTAGTATTTTTATTGAACAGTTTAGGAGTTCCTTTTCATATCACATGTGAGATTCTTTCCTTAAATTTACTTCATACTTTGGAAGTCTGAGTTGATGCTGTTTAATCAACATAATGTAGGCCCACGATCGACTGGACTAATAGTCGCGATCGTTGGCCACCCCTGATATAGGCTGATTATGCTACAATTATAGCTTGGAAGTAATGCTAACTTAGCATTTATTCAAATTGAAGAATAAATGACATCCGTTACTTATTTAATGCGGCATCATAGAGTAAAACATTAGGGTCGCCAACATCATCCATTTCATGTCTAGACAAATATTTTAACATTAGTACAACGACATTTTGTGTCTCTGTTGTTTCTTTAATAATCATAATTCAGTGTCAACTAATTTCATAAAACTTTCCCTTCAAATAACTTCGTCTTTATTGCTCATTTGTTCAATTATGACTTTGTCGATTTTAACCACGGAAATTGTAATTTGAAATTAAATTAACATAACGACACGATACGCCTTTTTTCCCTATAGTTAGGTAGATGTGTATGTATAGGACACCCAAATTCTATTAGTAATTGGGGCGAGCTTATTCACTCTAAATCACCCACCCCCGTTTAAGTCGTGATGGCCCGAAGGTTTAACACCTCGCTTCTCATGCATGAGGTTGCAATTTCAAACCCAGGCAAGTCCCCATGTCTGGTGTCGCGGGACTAACGAGCTACGGCGACCCCGGAATTGGAGGACATCGTGGTTTTTAGTCAGTACAAGTCAGACAGTCCCTCCTACCCTGCCCTGGGAGGCCTCGTTTGATGATTTTACCACGCTAAAAACAAAAAGACAAGTACCAAAGTGGCTTTTTTTGAATTCATATGTACTTTTTAAGTTTATTTTACATCACTGACATCGATGACGTAAAGCTAATATAGATGATGAGCCGTTGCATGACAATCTACTTTATTAAATATCCTGTAAACGCACGGCTTCTCTGATGCAAGCAAAGTCGCATGTAAAAGCTAGTAAATAAGTATAAAAACTGCTAACCTGCCAGTCTCCCAAGGTCTTGTAGCTGGCTGCAGGGAAGGCGCTGGTCTTCCACCACAGATTCCATCGCTCCTCCAAGCCAGAGTGGTAGCCTGGGTACATTCGCCATCCACGTTCTGCGCATACCTAGCAAACAAGACCAATTAGTAATTGCTGGCATTTGTATGAAGAACCCCTAGATATTGTAGGCAGTGACCGAAAGTGAAATAATGAAAACTGGAGGCTGGAAGACGTCCACTGCTGAACCAAGGCCTCCCCCTTAGACCACCACGCCGAACAACTAACCACCACTTGCGTACATTGGTTGACAGCGACTCTCAAAATGTCGTCGCGTCGGCGTTGGTCCACCTAGGTGGAGCCTACGCTACGTCTTATCAGACTTGCAAGCTCTATACTATAGCTAAGTCAAGTTTCGTCCACATCAATAATTAGAAACATTTTCATGTGATTCATAGATTGTCAGATTTAGCTGAGATTTTAATTGTGTTTATCTACACTTATAATATTAATATTATTAAAGGTAAATATTTGTTTGTGTTGAATAGGCTCCGAAACTATTACTGGACCGATTTCAAAAAATCTTTCACCAGTTTTAAGTTGCTTTGGTCCTGCTGAGTAACATAGCCAATAAAGGGTAGGGGCTGAGCGGCAGAAGCCGCTGGCAAAAGCTAGTTAATTATTAATGCAATTGAACGTCCTTTATTTAATTTTTTAGATAGTAAAAACATCATATGAGTCCTCCCAGCCTGGGTGGAGCGGAACGCACTGTCAGACTACAATGCACCGTATTCCTACTTTTGCCCTTTAAGTTCCACGGTCACGGTAACCCTTTTGCCAGACGGTTGGTCCTCTGTGGGGGGCCCGTCAGATTGCTAACAAATACCTGAATTGATTTAACCTGTTCACAGATAGTTTTCACTGATGTAGCTGTAACCATGCCTATAATAAAATTAAATACTTAATATTGATACAGTTTTCCGACCATTTAGACCCCAGCAGTACGGTATGTACTGCTGGGGTACACAATATTCAACAGTGAGTATGATATAAATTTAATTACATACAAGTTTCATTACTTTAAGATATTTGGATTTTTTTTCTTTGGTTTTATCTTTGAAAATTTCAAAATTGCATGCAATTTCATGCATCGTTTTAATGGGGCTTTAACAATATTATTATAGTCTTCAACATTGGAAATCAAGTAAAAGAACTCCATATGGATTTGAGCGATCGCGGGACTCACGAATTACCGTGACCCCGCTACGTAAATACGAGTCTGACAGTCCCTCCCACTCTGCCCTGGGTGGAAGGACTCAATTGATGATTGTACCACGATAAAAAAAATGGATTTGGGCAGGACCAGCAAACATAGTAGAGCGTGTTGAAAGCTGTAGCTGAATGGTGTCCAAAGACTTGGAAAGACAGTGAAGAGGAAGACATTATTGCCTTCTTGGGAGAGCAAATAGAAGTCTGTAACCAACAGTAGGTGAAGCCAGGTTAACTTCGTGACTGATAACTCTGATGATCTTGTTTTTAGTCTGTCTGGTTACAACATCATATACATGAGTCAAAAATTGTTTATTATCTATCCAAAAACCCCACTTTTCTAGTAAGCACCTTGATGATTAACTGACTATATAAAATATTGTTATTGATTGAATAAATAACAATATTTTTAATTGTTCTTCTGATCATTTAAAACCATGAAAACCGATTCGTAAAGTTTTCAAGAATAGAAATTGTCCTAAACGAAAAAGAAAAACGTTTTTGTGTTTTTTTAATTTGCATGCATGTTTCGCCAATTTTAAGTTGCATATTATTCGGTGTCTATTATTGATAGTCTCTATCTATATATATACAAAATGTTATGTTGGTTTGTGTACGCTTCAAAAC
The DNA here is from genome assembly GCA_943136025.2 of Agrotis puta. Lineage (NCBI taxonomy): Eukaryota > Metazoa > Arthropoda > Insecta > Lepidoptera > Noctuidae > Agrotis > Agrotis puta. The sequence goes on from OW964168.2 coordinate 8,674,026, forward strand.
CTCAAAAAGTTCTGCACCGATTGAGCTGAAATTTTAGCATGATGTATAATCCGCATCAAGGATTGTTGATTTATCTATTTTTTGCATCAGTCACATATCCGCGACCGCGAAAAAACAGTTAATTTGTGCCACAGCGAAGCGTGGCAGGGTAGAGCTAGTAGCTTATAAATAACGTTAATAATATTTTTGTATATACCTGCCAGTAATAGTAAGTAACTGATGACAATAAATACTTTGCATAATGACATTCTGAAATATGGAATTAGTGGAAACAGCATTTTATTTTGTCATTAATTTATAAATAAATAACAACATAAAAAAGTGACCCCTTTTTCACATAATTATATTAATATCAATTGAAATAATTGACGCAATTATCGGCAATAAATAATTATAGGATACGTATAATGTTCAAAGCATGTAATGGAAATAAAAATATAAATAAACAAGTGAAAAAAATAATTCTGTTTCATAGAACCAGCTGTATACTACTTAAACTTAGTACTAAACTACTTATTGCTAAACAAACTAATTACTTGCATAAATCTTTGAGTTGTACTTACGGACCAGTATACAACTAATAATTATGACAGTCATATAATAACGTGCATTTACAGTTAATATTATTATACTACACATAATACAATAATAGTAGTAGTATTATAAACACAAAGGTTTTACCTAGTTTAAGACCAAAGTCGAAACTTCACTACAATCGTAAAATGTCCAGCTTATGTCAAGTATTATTTACAACTAATTGATAAATATCACACTAGAGTTACAAAACTAATTATAAATGCTCCTTGAATTGACAATTTACAACTCATTTTATTTAATTACTAGTTATTTACTACATAATAACTTAAAGCTAAATCATTACCTACTGTGCATTTGTCATCTAAGAAACTACATGTTTCCTTAAAAGTGATACGTGATACCTTGACCAGCAGCCCAGGTCCAGATCCGCTGTCATTGAGTCTGAATATAAAAGGCTCATCATCATCAAAGCCGCCGTCCATTCTTCAGCACAACCCTAGAAACATGTCTTATTATTTTTCAAAATTGGACATGATCCATGAGGAACATTTCTTTATTTATATCAGCCGCGATACATCTCTTCAATGGGATATACTCGTGTATGTGAACGCGTGAATCGCATGTCAGCTTATCATCGCTATCGTTATATTGGTTGGAGTCGTGATATCGTTCGAGACACGTTTAGTTCGGCAAGCGTGCGGTTCGACGCGGGTCGACTGGCGCACTCCGCCGCCCACCCTATACTGTCTCCGATTCTCCAAGTTTGTTGGGTTGCAAGCTGATGCCCAACCCCCAGTGATTTATTAACCCCCGTTCGTGACACGAGCCTCCGGTAAAAAGCAACGTAACTACGATAATGCATTTTGTTAGTATAATGACGAGTCCCTTTTTATATTTTACCGAACAAGTTCGCTAAAGTTGAATAACATTTTTGATGAATGCGTCACGGTGGTTATATTTTTATACAGTTTTGATTGCGAACGACTGATTTTTATGGGAGATTTTGATTAAATTTGTTTTTATGGGGATGTTTTTTTAACATTGAAATTCGAATCACTGAACAAAACATCATTAAAAATCTTTGTAGCATTGTTGTTCCATAAAGAATATTAATGGGGTTGTCTCGCGTGATGAGGTAGTCATCAATTTCATGTCAATAAATTAAAATTGGCCGATATTTATTTATAGTTGGTTTTTAAAGGTTCATAATCATGTTGCGACTTAACTTTTCCTTTTACGTGCAAGTTCAACACAGACAACTTTCCCGCGACTAGAAGTGCCATTTTAATTGCATGCATTACCTTTAATGCCCTGTAGACGCTAAATGAAAGTCTAATATCGGCTATAAAAGAGCATGTACTCTATAATTAAATTCTATAAAACTTTAAATTGAAACTCCTGCCGCTTCCTGTAACCCACTTTTACGGTAAACAGTTTGCGTGATACAGGTTGTTATAATATAAAATGCTCGCTTTAAAAACCTACAGGCCGTTGTCAGTTGTCATTCACTTCTTTTTTCATTCGCCTTTGCATAAAAAGGGCAAAATATTTCATTAGCCAGGTTACTAAGGCTACGTTTGCGTGTCGTGACACAACTGCCACTTATCTGTTATCATAATTAAACAAAAACTTAAATAGTATGTGTTGGATCATTTAAATTAATTAATCTCGATAATGTTATTAGTATATAGTAAGTAAGTAATTAAGTAAGTAATTTACTTGTCGTTGTAAAAACTTAAATGTGCAAAAAGTATGTGCGAATACAATAGCCTACCCAATTATGTATTTAATAATCTACTACCTGATAATTACAATATAATGGTAATAATGAACATATTACTGAATACAACATTATTTTATTCATTAATTACGATTCCGAAGTAAATAAAATATCATGTTCGAAACCTTTTCATTTATTCTGTTGCAACATCGAGCTGTAAACATGTAGATAAGAGATATATGACTTCTAAACACGAAAGTGAGTTGCACAAGTCATTCTAAAATTAACGAACATTCCAAGTTTTGTATCGGTTACAAACCAATTACAGGACACGAAGGATCCGATGTTTTTGTTTTTTTGTTGCGGGTGCACATCAATAAAAACATATCTACCTGAAATAGAATCCATATACATACAATATATTGTGCGTAAGTACAAAATCCAATGTCTACACCGGCGAAGTTACGTGCGTTTCCCACCTTTTTCGTATCATTCATAGTCTTTGCAAATGACGTTTTTGCGCTGACGACGCGCGTAGAACGCAGTCAGAACATTCAGTAATCGCAAAACTGAAATCCTTTGCACACGATACTTGCCTTTGTATTGCTAAAAACGCAGATACATCACTATAAAAGCGCTGCAGGGACGCGTTGCAAAAAACATGCAAAAAAAGTGGTGTAAAAAAGCTTTTACGTATAAGATTAATAAAGGATTTAAGTTTAACCACATATGTGTTATATCTAATTAAACCTTCAAATATCACCAAGGATGACTATAAAAATAAATAGTAGTGTTGTAACAATTAAACGTTACTTAAGTAAGGCCATTGGTCGCGGGACTGTGCGAATTACCGTGACTCCGGAACGTAAAGGGCTATTGAAGGACACCGTGGATTTTAATCAGTACGAGTCTGACAGTCCCTCCAAGCTCTGCCCTGGGTGGGAGGACTCATTTGATGATTTTACCACGATAAAAAAAAGGTAAGGGCATTGATTCGGAACTAAAGCTGAAATTATATAAATAACATAACAATAACAGCAAGTATATAATAGTCAAGATACTGAACTAGACAAATAAATATTTAAATCTGAATTAGATGTCTGGTTTTCATACTTATAACAACCAGTATCTAAAATATTGTTTTGTCTATCAGAAAGAAATAACCTCCTTCTGAAGTAGTTGGCTTTTTTTTAATTTTCTTGAAAGTATTGTAGCAGTGATGGCCAAGTGGTATCGGCCCCGACTAACAAATTGAAAATCGTGGGTTCGAACCGAGCCAGACGCATTACTTTGTATTATTTATGTCATCACCTCTCATCATCTCTCAAAACGGTGACGGAAAACATCGTAAGGAAACCGGCAAGTCCTAAAACAAAAAAACGAAGACTTCTACCTGGATTATGACCCACTCCCTCTCACAAAGAGGAGGCCTGTGTACCAGCAGTGGGAACATTATAAGCTGATGATGATTCTGGAAGCAGTATGCAGTTCCCAAAAGCTACCAATTATGTCTCATGTAGATTGTAGAATCAAGCTTTTAAGAAAAAAAAAAGTTTTAAAAAAACATTGTTGCCGTTTTATAATGCCTGACAAATCGTCGTTACTCTTTAAAAAAAAACAATTATAATATATGACGCTCTCTAATATGTAAGTCGACTTATCAAACTATTCACGCCTCGTACGGATTTTTTCTTTTCTTACACAAACCAAAATTGATGAAGATAAACATCACAAGCCCCCAATCCCGAATTTCGAAAGGTTTTATCTTTGTCAATATTCATTGATTTAAAAACACAAAAATTACGTGTATTTATTATTTTTCATAAGTCTAACAGATTTTCAATTTATTTTTCCAGTAAACTCATTGCAATTATATTATTAATATCTACATATCATGTTTTATTGCTAAATTAATTAACACTGATTCATAGCCCTTCATAACTCATAAAAAGTCTAACAGTTACGATTCAGCATTAAACTGATTCTAATGGCTTGGAGTTCTATGTTTAGTGCAATTACTAGTCGAGCAATGGATTTTTGTCATTAAAATAAATGGTTGTGAAAGTTCGAAGGTCGGGGAAAAATGTTCGAACATAGTAGTGTAATGTAAGGGTGAGGTTACACTACCGTTACTTGAGATCTACAATTTTGAATTTTCTGTATCGATGATTTTCTGCATTTGTAGGGTCCGTATAATATCAAAAGAAAACAGGTGGCCTACCATGATGTCTCAAAGCGAGAATAGTTCCACTGTGGGAACGAGATGGCGCTAGACGCCTTGTATAGCTCCGTCTCTTTCCCACAGTGGAACTACTTTCGTTTTAAGACGTAATGATAGGGGGGCCTATCATTACGTCTTAAAGCGAGACTAGTATGAAGTGTCTATCTGTCCGATCAAGACTCTTTTTATAACGAACGCGTGGAGGTATAAAGCTAAAATTAATATGAATACTCAAACCTACAGTTTTTTGAAGCTTTCTTGATTTTCTTGAACCATACTATATAATTTAGATTTTACCTTTCAAACAACCGTATTATTAATCAGTTGTAACCATAAAAAGACTAAGTCTACTTAGGGTCAACTCGGTCAATACGAGAGGACTCTATACCACACCAATGCCAAAGGCCCAGATTACCACTCGCCACCGTATTGCCTTTCCAACATGCCATTGCTAATTAAAGTACTTTTTTCTGCTTTAAGTTTGGATTAAAAAGATTTGGAATTAACGCAAACAAAATACTTTCTTTGGTATAGTTCGTCGTGTCGTTGAGCTCCTTGAATTATGAGTCGAGCTACACGATAACCGACACATGCTGGCACTGACTTGACAGGTCCACACCACTTCTGTGTGGTTCTGTCTTTAAAAGACCATTTCACACAATAACCTGCATAGTCCTTGTAAAACCGGCCTCTCCTAATTTTTAAAAAGACGTGTAACTGTGTTGACTTAATCATTTCCAATATCATTTAATTATAATAAGCTTCTGAAGTTCTTATTTCCAGTGTGAAAACCCCTTTCTATGCTTTTAAAAATAACGAACCATATAATATAACAAGGAAATAGCTACAGTAATAGATGCTAGGGACGCACGATCATTGGGAAAGTGCAAGGCCATTCTAGCGTGAGCAATTGTTCAACTATGAAAGAAGTTCAGCTTACTTACCAGAAATTATTCAAATATCCTACAAAATTCTCGAGATTTGTGGACTTCAGAAGGTTGAAATCTTTGGATTTAGGTTCTATTTTGAAATGAACCCGTACCTTTTGACATTAAGAGCAGTCTTCTGTCAGTTTATTTAAAAACAAATGAATTTACTTTATGGGTACCGAGTAAAAGATTGCATCAGTCTGCATACAAGAAACTTCCTATATAAAATTACTAGCACTATGCCCGCGACTTCGTCCGCGTGGGTTACGTACTTTCCTAATTCCCCCTTTTCACCCCCTTAAAGGTTAAATTTCCAAAAACCCCTTCTTAGTGCTCCCCTACATTATAATAGAAAGCCGTGTGCAAAATTTCACATTCCTAGCCCTAGTAGTTTCGGCTGTACGTTGATATGTCAGTCAGTCAGTTCTCCTTTTATATATATAGATTGTTTATGATTTGCGCATTTACCTTGGCATTAATATACTTTTACAGGTTTCGAGTCAAATAAATTATTCAGAACAATTTGAGAAGCATAAAATAGTTTTAAAACGTTCATCATGAATTTTAAATAAAATCAACAAATTCTTTTAAAATTTATTTATAAATAATACTTCCATAATAACCTGGCTGTAATACTAGAACGCAATACAAATAAAAAGTTAATAAATATTTCCTGGCAGATACAGACGACATTAGCACATCATACAGAATGGGGAATCTGTCAAATCTTTCCAATCGAACATGACCCTTCACTAATTATTGTAAAAAAGTTGAAAATCTATTAAATAAATTTGACAGATTAGGCCGGTTGCCGTCTAAACATAAAACAGCAAAAAAAAAGGTAAGCTGTCATTTTTCCCGCGCTTTTCAGTGACATCACGAAGGAACTTTCTTTCTTCTCTCCAATGCCACTTGGTATCCGTCTACAGCTTTCATCATTATATCTATTTTGACCCTGATCTTGGGTATAGGACCATCCTCTTTGTCTTCCACTACTTTATAATGTCGCAGTATTGTTGACAACGCCGTTTTAATCGACATCAACGCATATTGGTAGCCTGTGAACAAAATAATTTTAATTTTAACTTTCATTAAGGCAAGGTTTGAGGGGAGCTCTTGGCTAAATAAATACAGCCGCACAGGCCGATCTTTCGGGTTAAGCCGAGGTTGGTCTGTGGATGGGGACCATCTGTCATAGCGAGTTTCCTCCGTACCTCGGAAAGCACGTAAAGCTGTTGGTCCTGGTTGTCATTTGTAGATCTTTGACAGTTGTTACTGTTAGTCAGAAGCTCTGAAGTCTGACAACCAGGCTTATCACGGGGTATCGTATTACCCAGTTACTGGGTTGTGGAGGTCCGACAAGCAGTCTCTCCATATAAAATACTGATATCCAGCTGCATCTGGTTTGACTGGAAGCCGACCCCAATATAGTTGGGAAAAGGCTAGGCATGTGATGAGCAAGGCAAGGTTTCAATGTTGATGGATGGAGAGGAAGAGGAGGGCCAAAGAAAAAATGGATGGATTGTCTAAAGAATGATATGAATGAAAAAGGAGTAAGTTATACTGTGACGTCTGCTAGGGGAGAACGGAAAACGATAAGAGCAGAAAGATGATGATGAAGATAAGATTTCATTTATATCCAATTTATGTTTTTTATTTATTTATTTGGAACTTCTTTCTTGGGGTTTCATCAACAGCTGTCTACAAAACTGAACTGAACTGAACTGAACTACCTATTTTGAAGTCAGCTTGCAGTCTAACCAGATGCAGCTGAATATCAGCATTTTGACATCCACAATTGACTTAATGACAGCCGGGTTCATGTCTAACATAATTTCTAGGGAACTGAGTAAATATGGTATTTATGGAATGGTCCTCCTTCCACAGTCCGACCGGAGCAAGAGTTGCTTAACCTTAAATAACCTGCAACTATTACCGTCTTGCTACAAAAAGGTAAACATCTGTTGAACACTTGACAGGCCTGTTGGTCTAGTGGTTAGTGACCCTGACTGCTATGCCGGAGGTCGTGGGTTCGATTCCCACCCAGGACAAATGTATGTATTTAGAAATATATAAGTATGTTTATCAGTTGTCTAGTACCCATAACACAAGCTCTGCTTAGCTTGGGACTAGATGTCGTTGTGTGATAGTTGTGGAATATTATTATATTATATTATTCTTATTACTTGTCTAAAAAAATGTTACTGCAAAACGACCCTTATATCAACGTCAAATACCGTTTTGCAGTTGACAGTTTTTTTAGTCAAGTGCTCAACAGATATTTCACTTTTTTAGTAAGATGGTTATTGTTTGACCATGCACTCCTCATACCACATACCACGCTCCCAAGATCATTGTGCATAATTATCATTAAATCCACTACCGAAACAGTGATATCAATGCTAAATCGATCTATAACCGGATTACAGGTATTTCCGGATCTATCAAAATGGTGCAAAACCTCGGATGTATAGATAGGGAATTCCTTTTAAGACTGATAAAATGCAGCACGTGCACATAATGATACATAAATACATAACAAACAACTATTAGCATTAGCTCTCAGTTAGTTACTGGAAGTAATTATCATAACGATTGAGACAGATGTTGATCAGGGGTAGTCAACATTCGAGTCGTTATTTCGCATTTATTAACGGTGGACTACTAGTTGTACTAGTGGTACAACAGGTAAAAAAAATAACCTATGATGCTACCAAGCGATCTAGTAGTACCACGGGGTTTTTTTTTACCCTCGTGACGTCAAAAGCAAGTAAATACTGTACTTTCATGTGAACTTTTGCTAATTTTAAAAGTTTCGTATCTTCGTCGATTTTGGTTCACGTAATGAAATAAAAAAATCCGTGTAAAATACGGACGAATTAGATTTTTCTGTCAAATAACCTATTTCTTCTTCGACCTTTAACCACCAAATGCTGGTATTCAAAATCTTTCCATTTTTGCTTTCTGCTTTGTGTCTTAAATGCCCCACAAGTCTACTTTTTGTTTTACAGAAGGTCGTTGAGACGAAACGATAAAAAATGTAAGGTTTTTCAGACATCACACACAAAATATCTGAACCAACAAATAACCTTTTTAAGACATGTGTTAAAGAACCATAGTTCATTAGTAGTATTTTTTTACACACAATAAGCAACTCGCTCCCTTCTCTATTTTTGGAGAAGCCTGCATTAAAACAGTCACGAGCCACAATAAATGATCTCACGTCATGTAAAGGTTGTCAATCTCTGACAAATACATATCAAGCAATAATACACCACTTTTTATATCAATCAGTTCAGTAAAAAGATGCACATGTGCAAACAATAAATAATTGTTTCTTAGTACGAAGTCAATCAAGTATTTTCATTACGTTTTAATTTGTAGATTAATAAATTATTTTATACGAGTATAAATCTCAACAGTACCTACCTACTTTATTATGAATTCATCCATCTTTTTTTATGGTGGTATAATCATCAAATGAGTCTCTCTCCCACCCAGGGCGGGACGAGAGACTGTCAGACTCGTATTGACTAAAATATTTTACGTTCCAGGGTCACGGTTATCTAATAAGACAGTCCCGCGAACCTGGCAGGCTTTGGCCCTCTATGAATGCTTATAGCATTATTACAACTTCTCCTGTATCGTGGGAGCGTTTACAAAAATTTAAATTCATATACATAAACACCCAGACCCGGAACAAGTACTTGTAGAACATACAGATATTTATTCCGTGTGGGGGTGAAACGCGACACGCAGCTCAGCAGTCCATGACTTTTAACAATTGCACGTCTCTGCACCAGAAACTAGAAACGATCCAGTGCAATGGTCCAAACCACCCCTATCTTAGGCAGTGACCAATTTCCCTATGAAAACTAAATTGTGGATGAATTATTTCTAAGTAGAGTAAACAAAATGTTAATTTTAAATTATTTAAAAATCTCATATTTTTTATCCTTATTTGGTAGGTATCCATCCAAATTTAAATATATAAAATCAGCAATGAATACAGAATATTTAAGTGGTCTTTACCGCAGAAAACTCCCGTGTTTAAATTCAAATTTCCTTAAATGAATCACTGTGAACAATTCTGGGTATAATACTTATATTTTTGTATATCCTTTCCTACAGATTTGACATAAACATTCGGATCGAACTTTACTAGGTACGTGGAATCGAACGATAACTGACAAATGTTGCACTGACTGGACAGATCCACTCAACTTTCCTCAAAAGACCTCGTATGACCTGAAAAATACAAGTTTGTTTCAGTTGTTTTTTCTCTGAGTAATCAGATACGAAACACCGGCTTCACCTAGCTTTAAAAACATTTATTGTGACATGTAAAAGTGGTTTTTAATACCAACTTACAAAATAAATATCATTTAATTATCATTTATGAACTTCGAACCCATGTCCTGCACGCAGCGGCTGAGCAATCGAATGTTGCGCGGTGTGTCACTGGCTCTATTCCCGCACAGAACAAATTTTGTATAGTCCACAGATGTTGTTCCAGTTTGTGTGTGGTTTATGTATTTAAAAGTAGTAGTCCGCCAGCTACCTTTTTTACAAGTCTTGTTCCTCTACGGTTCAGCAAGAGACATGGTCTTAGAAAGAAGATGTTTGTAAACGCACCACACGACAAAAGAGAAATAATTCCTAGTGTAAGGCCTCGTTTAGACTATGCAAGAAATTGCATGCAAGCAGCGTTACACTCCGGACTATGGAGGGGCAAAAACTTCAGTTGGTTAAACAAATACCGCAATGTAGTCAAAATTGCATGCAAGTTCTCGCGTTGTCTAAATGAGGCCTAAGACACAGTTTTCATGACAAAATTAAACTGGAATGTTACGTGGAGCAATTTATAACATTACCATTCATCATCTACCTGCCTTTTCCCTACTATATTGGAGTCGGCTTCCAGTCAATACGAATGCAGCTGAAATCAGAATTTTACATGAAGCGACTGCCTATAGGATCTCCACAACATAGTAACTCGGTAATATGATACCCCACGTTGCCAGACTTTAGAGCTTCTGATGGTCTCTCAGACCAACCTTGGCAAGCGCGGCTTAACCTGTAAATCGGCTGTAATTACTTAGCTACGAGCTCCATTACTTTTATACTTTGAGAGAAAGCCATTGCTAAAGAATCAAAGACATGACTGTGATTTGATCGTCAGGCAATGATCTCACAGATAGGAGGCCTGACTCCCACAAGTCCCAGTTGTGGGCTAGAGATTCAATTACTTACCGAGACAGTTCCTAGGTCCATTACTAAAAGGCATATAGCTGCAGGGATGTTCCAGGTTGAATCGTTCAGGCAAGAACCTGTCGGGGTCAAATACTTCGGCGTCTGGACCCCAGTACTTGTGGTCTCGGTGGACTCCCCATATTGAACAGGCTACGCCCGAACCAGCGGGCAAAACACGGCCGGAGGCTGTAGAAGATAATTATAATATTAGGTCAAACTGTCTGTATCGATGCTGTCGCACGTTTCATAAACGCATTTGCAACGTGCTACAGAAACAATGCTAATGTGCTGGGACAGCATCGGGACTGCATTGGGATGCAAACGCGCGACCGTGTCGACCAACATCGGGAAGAGAACGGAGTATTTAAAAGTACTAATGTGTCTTTTTCAATTCATTTGTACTTTTAAAGTTTATCTTGAACATCATTGTCATCGGTGACGGAAAACACCGAGAGAAACCTGACCTTATAAGTCTATAGCCTTGTCAGATGCCTGTGGTGATCCAGGAGGCTGCTTAATTCACTCTGATGCGAGAGGGTGGCCAAAGAAGAAGAACCACCGTTACCTTGACAACAAAATACTTACGTAGTGTAATATCTTCTAAGACTTTCCTGATAATGAGTGGCACCGGTGGAAAGAGACGCATGCTCTCCTTTACTACTCGCTCCAAATACTTTAACTTTACTAAATCTTCTTTCACTAACATACGATCATCGTCGAAGACCTCGCAGAGTCTGTGGAGGAGAACAAGAATGAGCCACTAGCAATCGTCATCATAAGCCGGCAGACGTCCACTGTTTAACGAAGTCTCCCCCTTAGAGCGCCATCCCAAACGACAATCCACCATTTTTTGTTTAGCGTCGTAAGATCATTACATGAGTCCTCCCACCCAGGGCAGAGCGGGAGGGAATGTCAGACTCGTACTGACTAAAATCCACGGTGTTCTTCAATAGCCCTTTACGTACCGGGGTCACGGTAATTCAAGAGTCCCGCGACCCCGGCAGGCTTTTTTTTTTAAAAAGCTTTGGCCCTCTACAGGGGGCCCCGTCCCTATGCTGACACTCCTTGAGGCGCGCGTGGAACACAACGTGCCGTCGACCCGGGCATGGTCCATGGTCGGACAGCGAGTCGCCCAACAATCCGCCATTTGCACTTTTTTATAGTATATCACTATCCGCCTATCATCATCGTCATTTCAGCTTAGAATCACCCCATGCTGTGCATTGACCTCCCCGTTTTTGTGCCATACTTTTTTAAATCTTTATTTATCGAGATCGGTTCTAAAGTTATTATGTGAGTATCATAGTAAATAGACGATATTTTTTTCCTTGAAGGCACGAGCCAACGACAAATTCTTCTAAGCAATTAAACCTACCACAAACATGTGTTATAGATATAATTATAAATCTGTAGAACGGTCAATTCTGTACATTGAAAATATTGAAAAATAAATAGCGGGGGGTGTTGCTGGATCGATACCAAACCCAAATATGTGATTAAAAAAAGTTTTGTCTGTCTGTCTGTCTGTCTGTATATGCGGGCATCACGTGAAAACTAACGGTTCGATTTCGATGAAACTTGGTATAATTATACCTTATTATCCTGGGCATAAAATGGGATACCTACTTTTTTTCCTGGAAAAATACGTAGAAAAAAAAACTTATTTTTCAGTTACTACAGAACGCGAGCTCAACAGCAGTAGCTCAATAGAGGGATATCCTTAATTATTATAGGCTTAGCCGTATTTGGGTGCAATAGATATTTATAAGATGTCATTGTCAGAGTTACTCAAACCATCCACGCGAAGACCGACATCCGCGCGGACGGAATCGCGGGCGGAAGCTAGTAACAAATAACTACACAACATTATAAATATTGATAGTTTTTATCATAGATACTAGTTTGTTTGGTTGAACACGCTAATCTCAGGAACTAGTGGTTCGAATTGGAAAAATCTTGTTGCGTTGGATAGGCAATTAATCGAGAAAGGCTCTTTCCACGGACTCTTCGATAGCCCTTTACGTTCCAGAGTCACGGTTACCTGATGAGACAGACACAGAAGGGCACATCAAACATTACGCTACGAACAAAGGAGCTCAGAAAACCGGAGCCAAACAGCGTGGTTGAAACAGCTAGTCCTTACATAATTAAAATTGCACGATTTTGATTTCCTTAGTTCGTCAATTTATCGTGTAGATACATATATTAATCGAGCTTACAATTAATCTAAGTTTAATGTCTACAGGAAAAACGTGTAAACAATAAGCCCTAGATTTTTAATAGACAACCTACAATCAAGTTATTTTATGCTACCTGTTAATAACTCAACAGATAAATCAATATAAAATACGGAAGAAGTTTTAAATATAAAATGTCAGTTTAATACCTATCGGTAATACTAACACATAAGTCATTGTAACTTCCTAATTTTATACTGGTTTTCGGAAAACGATAAATTATTACGATTATAAACTCCTTTGACTGCATTTATTAGGTTTTAAACATGGAACCAGGTGGCCTAGCGACAGAGCTATGCAAGTCTTCTAGCGCCATCTCGTTCCCACAGCGGAACTACTCACGCTTTAAGACGTCATGGTAGGCCAAATGCATTTAAAATAAAACAATCAAGGCCATTGTTCTGCGCAGCAGTCGATTGCTCTGCCACTCGGCCAACCGTGCCGTCAAAACTATCTCTCTAAGAAATTTCATCCGAATCAACAAAGTAACAAACATCCATCCATCCTCACAATCTCACATAGATACTCTCGCATTCTCCGCATTTATGATATTTGTAAGATAAAAAAAAACTTACTCATCATACACTTTCTCCTGAATTTCCGGGTATTTAGCCAACAACTGTAGAGTAAACCCTATGGCTACGGCAGAGGTGTCCGTTCCAGCCACAGTGATGGTCAACATTTCTTCCCTCAACTCCTCATTTGTGTACCCATTCTCACCTCCAGATAAATGGATTAACAAGTCCAGGAATGATTGTTTCTTGTATGATTGTAAATCTGCAATAAATGAATAATAGTTATTTGTTATGCAAGGGTGCAAAGTTGTTTTTTGGCGCGAGTACTTGAATTAAAAACTGAGCAAGCAAAGAATTCTAGGACTTCTAGGATTCAAATATAGAATCCTGAGCGTAGCGAAGTATTCAAAGGTACGAGACGCAGAATAACTTTAAGCCGAGCGCAACACACAACTTTTCACATCACTACAGCGAGGAAATGTGTAGAAAATAATGGAATAGAAGACGTGTTCGAATTTTGAAAACACTTTCCGTGGTAGTGCGGAAAATGGAGTTTTGCGCTCAAGTTTCGAATGACAAATAGAATCTTTCCGAGCGTGTGAAGTGAAAACGTTCTTTTTCTCTGCCACAAAGATGATACTTAAAGATAATCCTTTGGGGGAGACTGGCATCTATCTGCACTAGAATAGTCTGTCACACAGATTACCAGGGCCTCAAATCTGCTATTACAATAGTGTCAAAATGGTCTTTCATTGAAAAAAAATATGTTTTTTTGCTATTGACGAACTTCTTACTACTTCAGATTGCTTATTACACTGATAAATAATATGTTACAATTATAATATAAATACACAATAAGTAAACTCACAATTTCAAAACATTATGTAAGTACCTAACAATTCTATTACGAGACCACTGACCAACCAATGATCGAGCATTATGAATTTAGCAGATTACGAACTTTTAACAAAATGACAATGGGATCGTGTCAGAATGATGAATTTAAAAAAATAGCAGGCTAGGGCCCCAGTAGTGCTATTCTGTAAAGTTTACGAGCTCACTTCGATAAAGTGAGCGCACAATCGAACTCATACTTAAATCTGAGTTTCTGACCGAATTGTAAAATAAATTATCTAAACATCACGTTTGAAATTCGAAGTAGTTGTCTCGTTGAATCCAAGATGATATTCTTTTATAAAAAATATTTCGATTGCGCGGGTGAAGTGAGACGGTAAACGTTACAGTATAGCACTACCAGTCCTCCACAAAAGAAATGTTTGTTTAACTTTTTTTTTTCACACTAGCAATTTCTCCTGTGTCCTAGGTGCGTTTACAAATATAGAAAAAAACATATACACAAACACCCAGACCTGAAACAACTACTTGTATTGTAGGTCTTACAAATATTTGTTCGTTGCGGGGATTGAACCCGCAGCACGCTGTGCAACAGTCGATCGTTCAATCTCTGCGCCAACCGTGCCGACAATCTTGTGATAGAATCTTATGGCAATTGCAAATATAAGTTGACTTTAAACTACTTTAACCATTATTATGAGTTTTTAGGCCTTACAGACTAAAATCTCATAATAATGGTTAGATTTATCTTACCGAATTCATGATCAACTTCTGTTCTAGATATTTTTTCATATTTTAATTCTTCTCTCTTCTTTTCAATGACCTGTAAATTCATTTACATATAAATTATACTGAGGACTTCAATTTTGATCACGTCTCTAACCTCTCGGGCGATTTATAATGGAAAATGATTAAAATCAACGTCCAATGAGCGACTGTCTGTTATGTACAGACGTGTGTACGTAAGGCGCTGGGGCGTTTTCGCTTATATGTATACACCCGGGTGTACATAACGCGCCCGAGAGGTTAATAAAGGCTTGTTCCTAGCATACTTTTTTTCAAACGGTGAAAAGTAGAGACAACGCTCTGCAATGCCCATTTTTTTCTATACCAGTACGCGTTGCTTGACACCATAGGAAAGGGTTATGGCGACGTTTAAAATGTAGAAAATAGATTTTTTAGTCATCTACGGGTGCCATAATCGAACAAAAATTTTGACGAATTCTGTCGAAATAGCTTTGTCTCTTCTTGGTAGAAAACGCTACACGTGCTGGGTGACGAGTGCAGGATTAAAACAGTAGCAGGAGTAACAATTGCTACGGGTCCCGAGCATAAGGGGTTTGGCCATGCGGGGCTCCTGTTTGCGCAGGGCCCGCCAGGTCAGCAAAATGTGAATCTTTTATAACTATAAATAATAATAATATTAAGCTTGCCAAAGCCTAACAGGGGTTGGCAAAGAAACTCCTCACTAGAATTTGCTACAGGCTCCGCGTATGCTTATTCCGGCGCTATGGGTGAACTACTTTAACTTCTGCATAAAGCATGATATAATTACCTGGTCTGTGAAGCGATGCATAAGAGCTATACACTCTTGATGCTTCTTGTACTGTGGGAACCACTGGTACAGCCAATCTGGCTGCAGCCACAGGTGGAAGATCCTCGCGCACACCAGGTTTAAGACGCGGCACATCGCATTCAAGAACGGTTGGTCGGGATTCTCTTGTGCGTTTATTTTTACTCCTATTGTTGTTTCTGTCAAAAAAAAGATGAATCAGAGACGTAATGACTTATTTGTGGAGCAAAATGACAAATTCCTGTTAAAAAATATACATAATTATACCAATAATACATATATAATTATAAGCATTCGATTTGTAATTTTAATTTAAAGTAATTCATTGTAAAATATAAGCATAGAGCGGGCGTAGTACGCGATGTGTCTTTATCAAACCCCGACACATCAACAACTAAAAGCCGCGTTCAAATCGCTACATTCGTTTAGGAGCTACGATACACAGAATGACACCTCAATCTTCTAACCTTTTTGCAAATAAGCGACCAATAAACGCAATGACCAATTGTATTTTTAGACACGGGGAGCATTGGGTATTAATTTTGAGTATGAATAATCCTGGAATCACTATCATCTAAGGATTTTCAGCTGCTGTTAAGAAACAAACAATCAAAATTAGAAGCAAAACCCATGTGTAAGAAATAATAAATTTTTAACTTTTAACTTTTTCTATCAGAAACACATTACAAACAACAAACTATAAATAGATGAAAAAAACAAAAAAAAATAGAAACTTCGCACAAATGAAGTTAAATTGCCTAAACAATAGCCATGTTGGCGTGCAGAAATAATTATCATGACAAATGGATCTAGACTAGACTAAGCTGTAGTCTGATAAACTACGGTAATTTAAACTATCATCAATCTTAATCATATAGGCATAAAGTTCAACGATTTATTTGTCAAAATTGGTGTACCTATAAGTAACGGTGGAATTGCTTTCGGGTTTAAAAATAGTTCTAAGCTATTTAGACTAAACAAAAGAAGATTATACTAAATCACTAATCTATTTAGAATTAGGGCAATAATAGTAATAATAAATTTATTTGAGAAATACTTTGCTACGTTTGCATTAAGTCTAGACATTTGTTTTTTAGTATTTACATTTTAGCTGTAGCGAAGTCTCCCTGCACTAGGCTAAGCCTGTTGGAAGCAATTTATTTTCATTTTTGTGAGATACTTTATTAAATAGATCCAGACTTTTTAAATAGGACAATACTTTTATATTATTTATCAGGGACAAAAAATAGCCCACATCATTGTCCACGGCGTTTCGCAGTCTACTATTGACCTATCATCGTCAACGTCAGCCTAGCTTTTTTCTTATGAGGTTCGTATTCAGTCTATCTGAATGCAGCTAAATATCAGAATTTTACATGAAGCGTCTGCCTATTTGACTTCCACACTTCCACAGCCACATTGAATAATAAAAGAGAGTGGTAATGAGACTTTGGGACTTCTGACTAAGAAGTAACGGCTGTCGGTACTGAACACGGATTTACAAATTGTATTTCGATTTAAATTAACGAAATCATAACCTTTGCTTCACTGCCGTGTAAAAAGGGGTATCACTTTCACCAAAAGAATTATATCAATCCTAGCTCATCACTTTTAAATGCACAAACATCAATTGAAATTAAAATTCCAGCACCAAATTCAATGTAAGGAAAAAAAAATACTTACCACATACAGAATCCAGGGTGTAAGTGCTAACAAAAGGCCAGATGCTGAACTTTCCCTTGTCAGTAGACTTCATTAGCTGCTTCACCAGTTTCTGACTCTGTTCAGCGAAAACATGGACAAAGTTTTCGACTATCCTAGGACTGAAGGCGGGTATAAGCGTCTTTCGACGACGGCGCCAGATAGGAACTGTTCAGGAAAAATGATTATCGTCAGCCTAAATGATTTACATCTATGAGCTACCACAATTTTGTCAAATTTCTGTAATAGATTTTCAAGTTTATCTCAAAACAAAAAGATTCACGCTCAATTGGGAAAATTGGCCAGATTCGGGTAGGTTCTGGTTGGTCCGGTGGTTCAGGCGTCATTACCTAGTCTTGAATGAAATTGAGAGTGTGAAATGAAACACAACATGTAATATTTTAGCAGTTCGTTAGCAAAGCAATAATAGTCCTCCTGCCCGATTTTGGCCACGGCGGCAAACTCAGCGGAGATTAACCATCTGCGCGGGACATTATTATAGTGTAAAAGTGTGTGCGCAGTCACATTTATCCCTTTACTCTTATAGTCCGATGAGACGAACATCCGACATGATTGAAGAGAGACCAGGTCCAGGACCAACGGCTTAAAGTGCTTTCTGAGGCACGGGGGTATTATAGCGCCAACTTCCTAACTACGGGCTACTACTGGGAAATTCGAATGGAAATACCCAATAGCACTTTTTTCCCAAAGCAATACTTGCCAGCTTGCCTAACAATAAAACTTTACCCTGCATACCCATCAAACATTTTGAAGCATAAGGTCAATGATAGGCTGATAATATCTAGCACTGCATAGTGTTACCTAACACCATTTATGATTCAGTGCCGACTCTATTTCAGGTAAAAGTTCATGTTACAGAAATATCTTGCCAATTTGGCTGTCAGTCCAAGGTGTTACTGATGCATAAGAACTCATTAACAAAATTTCACTTTTGTTAATAACACCTACTCTTTTTCGAGTGGCATTGGTATGTGCAGCTTTCGCAAAACTTATATATGGTGATTGAGATACTAAAATTATGGGTAATAATATCCGCATCAACCCAGTCTGTACCCTAAGTCACGAAGTCCAAATTGTTTTACCTCAAGTAAGCCTCATAATTTTTAGGACTGCTACCACTGACCAAAACGTGGTAGGTAAACTACTATAAACGCTTTATAGTACGTTTAAGCACTGGTTAGTAGTCAACTTCTGGACAGTGACGAACCAAGAATAATAAGCCTTGCTATAGTTTCATCACCAACATCTGCGATTTACCAGATAATCGTCATGACACATCACAAGTTTACAACACAGTCTGATTTACCTTGTTGTTAGCATTTTTATATCCCGTTTAGCTCAGTTACTGCATGTGTGTCACTGCTAATATTATTTTCCTTATTGTTTACCACCGAATTATTACGAATTACCTCGCTTTTATTCTTTAGGTGACACGTATGGATAGCGACGTGACTTGAAGGCATATGGTCTCGTTAACATTGATAATGTCACTGGTCATTGAGATTACAGTCAGGTTTCATAAATACCTATTATGTACAAAGACACTTTCACACATTATAAACTATGTTGCTGTTGCTATGATGAAGGCCAAACCCTAGATCTAGGTGATTGTTGAGACATAGATGGATAAATTCCAAATGAGCGAGTTAACCCAATATGACAACAGCAAACGAGTAACCAAAAATTGGAATGTGTCATCTACCAACTCACACTGCATGCGCGTGAAGGATTATGGCCAACTCCCTCTCACAAGGAGGTGGCCTGTGTCCCAGAAGTGAGAACATTAATGATGATGAAAGGAGAAACCATGCAATCATCAAACTAGCCGCCAAAAGACTTTCATAACACTTTTCTCCGAAGGCAATTAATCAAAACTGTGTAATTCTTTGTTCAAACACCTACTACAGACTCCAACTTACATAATCAACACAAGGTTTAAACCTAGAATTTGTCAGAGGCGTCCAATTTAAGAAACACGTTTAAAATTGTTTAAAAAAAACCTGCATACAAAAATAAAATTGAATTTCTCAGTGATCAACGGCATTTCCCGTTAGAGTGGTAATAACATAACGATATTAGTGACCTTACCTGGAGCAAATATTCCACCATTTCCTATTACTTTTCTGATGAACCTGTGCAGGTCATCCTTTTCCAAGCACGTCTTCAGAACCATCTCAAGATCGACGGGGTCCACTACGACTGTACAAAAATTATATTGGTATTAGTTCTGGATCATTTTTGGATTTACATTACATTACAAGCTCTACATTACATTACAGAGTATACACTTGTGTCGTGGTGGTAACTATCAAATGGATCGCAGCGCGCGATGTGACAGATTTTTTTTTTCTTTAAATGTTATAATAGTAGGCTGCTTAACAATATTTTCTACATATTCTTATGTATAGTTTACAAGTACAAGTAAAATATAATATACTTACTAAAGAAAAGTATATGTCCCATCCATCCTCTAACGATGCCATCATTTTGCATGCTCTCATAGCTTAATAGTTGCAGTTGTTTCATTATCTCTGGAAGCCGTAATAACTACAATTAGCCTTTGTCATCGCTTTAATTTTTTTTTACGATCCTGAATTACTATTAGTGACAAAACGGGACCCTATTTACTAAGAGTCTGTCAGATGGTTTGTACGTCTGTCACCAGACTGTATGGTCATTATCATAA
The DNA here is from genome assembly GCA_943136025.2 of Agrotis puta. Taxonomy (NCBI): domain Eukaryota; kingdom Metazoa; phylum Arthropoda; class Insecta; order Lepidoptera; family Noctuidae; genus Agrotis; species Agrotis puta. Next base: position 8,694,274 of record OW964168.2, read on the forward strand.
ACCGTGTTAGCTACACTTGAAAATTTTGAGTTCTTGAAGATTTTAAGACTGCTCCCATACAACAAACATTTATTTGCCGTATTTATAGATAATGGTACGAAACCCTTCGTGCGCGAGTGCGACACGCACTTGGCCGGTTTTTATCACTGCTTTTTTATAAAAGACGCAACGCTGATGCAGCGTTGAAACAGCCTGTCTTTAGTGGATTTTAAACTTGTGTTCTAAGCATAAAGTTCAACGGGCACGCCGCAATCGCGGCGGTAAGACCCCTATTTGAGGAGTGGCTGGATAGGCGTCACGGCGTCCTTACCTTCCGCATGACGCAGGTCCTCACCGGACACGGAAGTTTCGGGAGGTTCCTGTGTCTGATAAGAGGCAAGAAACGCCTGGGTGTCACCACTGCGAGGATCGTCCGGAGGACACGGTGGAGCATACGGTGCAGGACTGCCCCGCTTGGGCAGAGCACCGCCATGTCCTCACGACGGCGATAGGCGGAGACCTCTCGCGCCCGGCATTGGTAGAGGCCATGCTGTGGGGCGAGACGGAGTGGGAAGCGGTCGCCTCCTTCTGCGAAGCAGTCATGCTCGTGAAGGAGGAGGCGGGCCGCCTGAGGGAGAAGACAGCGTCCTCCCTCCACCCCAGCCGCAGTGGTAGGCGCCTACGGCGTCGGACGTCGCAGGACGATCTCCGGCCACCGTAGGCGCGGGCATGCGGGCAGCGAGTAATGGGCGACTTGCTGTCCGACCATGGACCATGCCCGGGCCGACGGCGCGTTGTGTTCCACGCGCGCCTCAAAGAGTGTCAGCATATTGACGGGGCCTGTAGAGAGCCAAAGCCTGCCGGGGTCGCGGGACTTACCCATTACCGTGACCCCGGTACGTAAAGGGCTCGTGAAGGACACCGTGGATTTTAGTCAGTACAAGTCTGACAGTCCCTCCCGCCCTGCCCTGGGTGGGAGGACTCATTTGATGATTTTACCACGCAAAAAAAAAAAGCATAAAGTTGAAAATGTATTTGGGAGCTTTCATAATTTTTCTGTCAATCACAGGCGTTCCTGGGTTCAATTTCCGTATGAGACAGTGATACTGGCTGTCACTAAGGATTTCTCATGTGCAGCCTGTTTGGACCTGTCCCCGGTTGAGTCAAGGATTTTGAGTTAGGACGTTACAGAATAACTACTGATATAATTAATAAGTTTGTGACTATGACAGAACATGAACATTATTATTTAAAGAGACAGTAGCAGGAGAACGTGACGTAAATATTCCAGTTTTAAAATTCACAAAACTGGTTTCACATAATAGGTATGTTGACTGCGTCAATAAATTGCAAGTTTAATTAGCCCGTCAGTAAGAATAAGTTAAGAAGAAGTTTTATAAAAATAATGGACACGTATTTTGTCTATGTTGAATTAAATGCATATTTCGCATCAAAATTCGATAACAGGGCTCGCAACTTCAGAAGCAAGTGATAACTGTACTTGCGTACTGTATTGGCAATTTTAAAAGTGTCGTCTCTTCGTCAGTTTTGGTTTACGTAAGAAAAGAAGAAATACGCGTCAAATATTTCTTTATAATCTACTGACAGACGGGCGGATATTTTCAATCAAATATCCTAATGTTTCGTAGTAGTACATAAAAAGTTTATTTATAATTACCGAATTGTAATATTTCAAAGAAATATAGGAATAATAATGTAAGAAAGAAATGTAACATATCACCAGATTTTTTACATTGGGTCTTTACTTTATCTGATGACCCGCTACATAAAAACAACTCAATTTTATTATGTAATCTTAAGTAAGTACTTAAAATTCGGTATAATATACGAGTAGCTTGTTTTTTTACTTTCGTACGTCAGGTTTCTTCAACTAAAATAAGTATTAAAAGAGCTTACACTAATCCTAAATACGCGGATGTAATGCATCCCCGTTTATTTAAGTGAAACTATCCACCTTTTTTATCAAAGTGGCAATAAGAAACTGAATATAGAAGAGACCTACACTCATTGGCTGACAAACGGTTAAAAGAGAAGAAAATCCACCCACCTTCAGTATTACCAAAAAGTGTGTGTGCCACTCCAATCAAAGGCAATTCATCTTTCGGTCCTGGTAAAGCGGAAGCCAGTTTATTCATATGCCTCCTTCCGTACCAAAACTTCACCCACCACAACACTAAAACTGAAAGCAATAACCACACAAACATTTTGTCACTTCATATAGGACATAGGTTATATAAAGGACATAGGTACGTGCAGATTTCTTTAAAAAAAAAGGAACATGGTATGCGCGCGCGCCTCCTCGCGTGTCAGCCCCAAGAAAAAGTGCAGCCGTTTATATGGCAATTTTCCTCCGACCGGCCGTCACTTGTCACACTAATTCTACTCTGGTAAACAGTAGGGTCGTCAGGTTCACGGTGCGGTTAACCTTCGTATACGAGGAACCGACAACCATTATTATATTTAAGAGTTTAATGTATAACAACTATTGCAGATGCCATTATTGAGATGCAATTAAAGGGAATTAAATTAAATTAAATTATTTATTTAATGTGTCTTGTTTTGCGATGCGATTTATTTAATTGAATGTCTAGCTTTAAGGCCTGTTTCCATTTTTTTAGTATTGATGCCGATAGATTTATGAGCAATTCACATCACGTATCATATCCTGTAGATAACGCGCAACAGTTAGCGGATAGCGGTTAGAGCAGCGGCTGAGTGATTGAACTGCTTCTGCTGGACGCGAGGTATAATGGGGACATACACTCTTTAGGCATACTTAACACAACACTAACGTAGCGCAAGCGCCATCAGGACGTTATTTGCAAGCGGCCATTAACAAATGGCGGCCTGTTGACGCTTGCGCTATGTTATTATTGTGTTAAGTTTGCCTTAAGTGTGTGATTCCCATCATACCTCGCGTCCCCGTCTTATACACTGTTCCCCTAGCTCTGTTGAAATGTGCGCGCGGCGTCGCATTTCGGTGTGACTTGACCCTTAGGACCACAGACGCGTAAACTATGGTCATTCAACACAATCATGATTGCAATTCGTTGCTATAGTTTGTGTGGCCCTGGCGGTTGAGAGTGTCATGCTCACTCAAATGTCTCGCTGATGGCGACGGCGCTCGGTGGCGCGTGTGTCGGATCATTTAGCTCACTTCAAAATGGTTGAGCTGAATGGTGCTGAATGTTCGTGAACGGCGCTCTCAGTTGAGACTGGTCATCTCTTAGCTGCCACGGTTTATTTTAATTGTTGATCATTTTATTTCTGAACTAGCTGCTATCCGCGATATCTTCTGCGTGAATGCTATACAGCACCAAAACTACCTACGATAAAGTTCACTGCTCGTTCTCCGTAGGTGATAGCGTGATAATATGTAGCCTAATGTTGTCCGACTTCTTAAAAATATTCGTGCCAAAGAAGTAAATCCATGCAGTACTTTTTGAGTTTATCCCGGACATACATATAGAGAAACAGACAAAAAACCTAAAAACTATATTTTTGGCTTCAGTATCGATTGTAGATCACACCCCAAGTATTCTTTTAAAAAAATATTCAATGCACAATTTTGACTTTCTTACCATTTTATTATATGTATAGATATTATATATATATATTTTACTATGGACACTTTTAACTTGCTACATCATTCTCACATAATGTACCATCTGATAATGAATGATGTAACAAAGGTTCTGTAATAATTTTGGCGATCTCTTTTGCCTCTGACAATTTAAAAATGCCTGTAACTGGCCTACTTGTATGAAATGCTTTGATTTTGATTTTGTGATGACGGTTCTTGTCTGTATTATAAAAGAAAAAAAAAATATAGTATTTTTAATAACATTACGAGTGTCACTCAGGAATGTGGAGCGAACTGGGCTTAGAATCAGTGCTCTAGGGTCCAAAGTAAACAGATGGTTTAGCCATTTTTTCTATTTCATTTCAGTAGTCCTTCTGTGTGTTCAATGATAATATATAATCTCTATATAATAAAATAAAATAATATATAAATCTATATATAATCGGATAAAGAATTATTCCGAAAGATAGTAGTTACATCAAAAAATATTTGATACCCACTTTTTCTTTTGTTACGTAAACCAAAATTGACGAAGATACAACGCTTCTAAAAATCACAAAACGTCACTCAGTTGGTATAATTTTACAGGCGTTATGACGTCTCAAGCTTGAATTTCAAAGCGATCTTTTATCTTTGTTAATATTCATTGATGCGAAGATATTCAATCACGCTATCTAAGGTGGGTGGACCATGAAAGGCCATGCTCCTTCGAAGGCCAATTATTAAAATTTCGTAGTTATTGCCATGTGATGACAAATTCCTTCTATCTACATAAACATCCATCGAACTAGAAATCACAGACGCGGCGGCGAATCGCTCGCGCCACTATTTTGGCAGTACGGTCCCTCGCTTCATTGATATCGGAAATCGGCGACGTTAAAATAAGGTGGTGTACATAGAAGGCCACTCCAATAAATAAACAGTTATTATTCGTTTATTCACTGGATAAATGAAACTAACAAATATTTAAATAATACTTTGTTTTATTCCGTAATATATAAACCACTTCTTTTTATTGTAGATTTAATCGCTATTTATTAACTTTTAGTGTTAAATGACTGATTTATTATAATGGCCTTCTAAGGAGCCTTGTTCCTAGCAAGGCCATTTGGAAGAGCTTAACAAAACTTAAGTTTAATGAATACTGATTAAAGCTAGGTTAAAAAAAAGTGATTTATATGGTACACAATAAAACAAACTATTATTTGATAATTTGTTTTTTTCATTTATCCAGTTAATAAACGAATAAAAAGCGTTTACTCGTTAGAGTGGCCTTCCATGGTCCACCCACCTTACTCAGACACGGATCTAGACTAAACTTACCAAGTTCTCGCTAAAAAACAAACTTATTCATAAAAAAACTCAGACAATTTTTGATAGAAAAAAGCTATTACTCGGTAAATGAATACCTAAACGATCGACGTAAAAAACGTAAAAACTATAAATCTCGTGACTGTATATATATTTTTTTTATTTTTTTATTTCTGCATTATTAATTAAAATTTCAAATAAATTCCATATACAATGCCAATATTAAATACTAGCTTCCGCCTGCGACTCCGTCCGCGCGGATGTCGGTCTTCGCGTGGATGGTTTATTCCTCAATTTTGAGTAACTCTGACAATAACATCTTTTAAATATTACGGCGCTGAATCCACTGCGGGTAATGCAACGTGTGTTCGCGGTTCTACAGAACAACGTCTATGAATAAAACTGAAAAATAAGATATTTTTTCTACGTATTTTTCCAGGATAAAAAGTATCCTATGTTATGCCCAGGATAATAAGGAATAATTATACCAAGTTTCATCGAAATCAAACCGTTAGTTTTCACGTGATGCCTGCACAAACAGACAGACAAAATTTTTTTTAATCATATATTTGGGTTTGGTATCGATCCAGCAACACCCCCCGCTATTTATTTTTTCAATATTTTCAGTGTACGGAATTGACCCTTCTACACATTTATTATATGTATAGATTCACACAGACAATAAAAAAAAACATAGATTATACAAACTTAAAATTATTTAATTCTATTGTACGTGGCGCCATCTATGAGCCAATTGGGACGACACCCAATCTATGGGTGTGTTAGTGACGCTCGACGCTCATAGATGGCGCTGCATTAACAACGTCTATGAATAAAACTGAAAAATAATTTTTTTTTCTACGTATTTTTCCAGGATAAAAAGTATCCTATGTTATGCCCAGGATAATAAGGAATCATTATACCAAGTTTCATCGAAATCGAACCGTTAGTTTTCACGTGATGCCTGCACAAACAGACAGACAGACAGACAAAAATTTTTTTAATCATATATTTGGGTTTGGTATCGATCCAGCAACACCCCCCGCTATTTATTTTTTCAATATTTTCAATGTACAGAATTGACCCTTCTACAGATTTATTATATGTATAGATGACATACAATTATTAATTATTTATTAAATACCTAGTAACTAAAGGCCATATTACATTATTTTATTTTTAATAATAATTTAACATTATCAATGACTAGCTTCTGCCCTCGGTTTCACCCGCGTCATGTTAGGCGTTTGGCCCTATGGTCCCGTCCCGGTCAGTTCCCTTGAGGAGCACGTGGAACACGACGCACCGTGGCTCGGGCCTTGTCCTTTGTCGGACGGCGAGCTACCCATTACTCCCCGTCCGCAAGCGGCTGGAATATGCCCCGCGATTTGTTGCCCCGTGGCCGGGGCGATAGGTAGAGGATATCTTTTCCCGCACGCATTCCGACTGCTCCCCATTCACCTCACCTGCCGCCGAATCCCTGAGGTACCTCCCACAATAACCGTGCCCGGGAGGACTTGCGACAGGTTGAAGTTGAGGCTGAGGATGCCGTAGCGCATCTCCAACCACTTCTCAAAGATGATCTTACGACCGCAATTATGACTTGCCCAGGCAGTCATTATATTAGTGTAGTATTATTTTGAAACTATGATATCTCCTTAGATATTCATTAAAATCAAACGATGTCAAGGGCAATTTTGTTCAAAATCAAATGCTTGTGATGATTAACGTATTTATTTGGATAAGGATTAATATCATGTTAATGAAAATACCTTCGCAAAAAATGAAGCTCTTTAAAATCAAATTTGATTTCCACAAAAAAGGTTATAGTGACTTAACCTTAAAAGATAGATATATGCTCTCGCGGACTTTATTTTAGAACTTTTCATGAGAAATAATTCCGTAGTACATAATTTTTGCGTATCTTTAACCGTTTACGCAGCGCACGCAACGGAAGCTCTCGAAAAGGAATTCATTTTCCCGATTTTGAAACATTTCTCACTGCTGCTCCGCTCCTATTAGTGATAGCGTGATGTTACATAGCCTATAGCCTTCCTCGATAAATGGACTACCCAACACTGAAAGAATCATTCAAATCGGACCAGTAGTTCCAGAGATTAGCGCGTTCAAACAAACAAACAAACTCTTCAGCTTTATAATATTAGTATAGATTATGCTTCCTCTCTCCAAACTCACTTGTTTTTGTTGTGCCCGACAGGGTCCATGTCATGATCTAGTTTTAAGTTTACCACCTAAGACAACATGTGGAATGCAAATAAAGTATTGAGTATTGATTTAAAATCAAAAAATACGTAGATATTTTTCACTTTTCAATACTCTTACAGTAAACTGCCGTAATTGTTCACACATTAGGTATGATTAAAGATAGATAACTAAAAACCTTCTAATGATAATTAGTGAGTAGTCAGTTATTATTAATGAATAAAAGTAGGTATTATCTTAATAGCACCACACCAGTTATTACCTACCGTATAATTGTTTAATTTCGCATGGATTTAGCACGCGTGTGTAAAGTGTAAATAAACTTCGCAGGTCTCGATAAAAAAAGAGAGCAGTTAGGATTTGCAAATTGTGGCACGTGGGTTCGAACCAGCGTTGCCAGACGTCCCGATTTTGGCGGGAAGACGTCCCGATATTTAAATAAAAATAAAATTTCCCGCACGGGACCTTGAATCAGCTTTTAGAAATAACTTTAATTTTTGAATTTAATTTTTTTTCATTATGACGCCATTATGATATTACTTACTACATTACCAAACTTGTCAAAATCAACAATTATTATGAAATCAATGATAGACCATTTAGACACGTTTGTAATAGCAGACTTGAGGCTCAGGCCCAGGCCCCCTAAATAACGCGACAAAACTAATTGAACCCAAGAAAAAATGCATGGATTCTATGAAGAGTGAAAGAAAAAGGAGTAAATGATGACGTCATCTGCATTATTACTCATTTTTCTGGCTGACCGGGGAGAATGGAAGAAGAAAACAAGTTTTCACAAGTCTCGAGAAATCGAAACATAAGGAAAAAAGGGGTCTCGGTGGCGTCACTCATAAAATAAGAAAAAAAAACACCTTGTTGCTTAGCAAAAATGTACATTTGTTCATCTTTATTAACGTATTTATGACAGCATAAAAGAACAAGATATTTTTTTTGTCTTTACTTGGGACAAAATGTTTTAAGTGGTACATTCTATAATCTCAGCTTTCAAGGTTAATATGCACGATAAATCTTACTATTTTGATTTTATTTAATTTTCAATGAAGAATAAGCTCAAAATGTTTAATAAAAATATCTTGCTTGTAGGAATTGGCAGATATTATGTCAACCAAAGAGGAGGTTGTGAGCTGCTTAACCGGACTTTTCCGTGGATGCCTTAAATAACTCTAAGGCCTCCAGGCCCCCCAGCCAGGGGCTTACAACTAAAATACTACAAACTAAGGGCACACACGATAAGGGCACCCCCTGTTAGGTACGAACCTCGGCTTAGGGCGTCACTGAGTGAGGACAGCAAGTAACAGGCTGGATTTGAATGATATCATTATTTAAGGGGCTAATTTAAAACTACAGGCTCAGTATCGCGGGCTGGCTCTTGCAAGGGTTGGGGAGGGACTGATGTTAAAAAGTGCCAGTTCTAAATAAGAACTAACATCACTAGCTTTTTTAAAAGAAAAAAATATCGTCGTCAAGATGATGTGCATGTGCATGTAATTCAATAATAATAAATTAATAACATTTTCTTTAACCATAAAGATTTTCCCCTTTCACAGAGTTCAAACAATTTAATTTTTGGCAAAGCAACACATTTTCAGGGCCGTCTAGACAACCTGCAAACGATAAACGTAAACGCTCAGTAGTCTTTAATATATTCTCAACTTTATGCTCTAGGGTGTAAAGTTGATAATTTATTAAACACTTCCGAGCGTTTAAGTTTATCGTTTGCCACTTGTCTGAGAAGGCAACAATACGAAGACAATCCTTTCTTTTCTTATTTAAAATCATACAAATATTTGTTCCGTGCGGGGTTCGAATCTGCGACACACTGCTTTACACTTGAAAAAAGGTTAATAGGCATTAGTAGACGGTACATTTAACTTATAAGACATCTGATCCGCGCCGTCGACGAACTGCAGGAGTATAATCAAAGACGTGTACACTGCTTGCATATTCTGTAACAAGAGATTACGATGACACTCGTTTTTTTGCCGATAAAATGTAATACAGACCTAATACTTAAATTGGAATACTCCGACATAATTTGCGCTTAGCAACCGGTGATATACCTATAAGTAAATATGTGCCTGAAAAAGTCTAATAAGTCCGTCAGTTAGACTATCAAAAAACATTTGACACATAATTGTTTCCTTTGTTACGTAAACCAATATTGATAAATTATCAATACCTCACAATTTTGATGTGATTCTTTGATCTTTGTAGTATTTTTCAAAACTCTAGCTGACGGTGTATTTAAATTTGCAATTTATTGATAGTGGTAACATGCTTTTTATATGATGATCGTAGCTGGTGAAATTTTGAATTATTCTTCAAAAATCATCAGTTTATGTAGTTAGATTTATTGAACTGACAAAGTCAAAACGACTTTTACACTTTTTCACACAGTTACATTTTTTTTGACAAGCTTTCAACAGATGTTTATCTTTTTGTGGTAAGGACGATCTCTACATGACCAAATTTATTCTTACAGAAATATCAAACTTCTATTAAAATAGTCTATAGATTTAGAAAGAATGCTTCTTATCGGTGACAAACTGCAGGAGTATGATCAGGTAAGTAGACACATAACGCGACAACTGAAACAAAAAATATCGCGGTTGGTTACAGTTTTAACCTAACTAACCGATTCAGTCGGGGTACTCTATACTACTTCTAGTTCTGGCAACCAATTTTGGACAAAGGCCAGAAAATCTATAAAAATACGTATATCTTAAAAAATTTAAAGTAGGTACATTACTAAAAGTAAAAAGTGACAAGTTATGAATCTAATCAGAACATGCTGCCGCTATCGTGCTGCGTAATAGTGCAACGTGTAATCTTTACTAATATTATGCAGCTGAAACAAACTCATTTGTTTGTTTGGTTTGGATTGACAAAATCTTTTTGTGTTGGATAGTCCATTTATCGAAGAAGCCTATACAACAAATAGGTATATAAAACATCAATAGGTTATACAACATCACGACCAATAGGAGCCGAGCAGCGGGACTGAAACTACGGAATACAGCTAGTTATAAATGAAAGTATATTGCTGGATGTAAAAAATGTTACAAGGAATAATTCCGATTTCGCCAGCACTTAGTAGTGCTGGCTGTCGCGCTGAGGGCACACGGGACGACACCACCTCGCAGCAGTGCTGTAGCTTCATTGAAATCTATAGAGGATACCTACCTATATGGGGACCTACATACAGAGGCTATGGAACTAAATTGTTAAATAAATTTCTCTGTTCAATGCCTGATTTTTTTTTCTGCCACGTAACAAAGACTGGGCTGTCATTTTCCAATTGTGTACTTTTCTCATGTTTTAGGTACTTATGAAAAACTCCCAAAAGTACTATTTACCTGGTGCAATAAAGGATAATTGAGTTCGTAGAGTCCACCGGCGGTAAATATTGGCTTCTGATGTAGAGTCTGTATAGAAAGCTGCATCGCCTATAAATAATTAAATAAAATCATCAATTTATAAGATGGTAGGAAAGTTGGTTGGTGGTGATCGCAAGCACAACTACCAGATAATTAATTATATTCTTACTCCTTCATTGTTCATTCAGTACGTTTGTTTACTTTGAGAGGTTTTTTTTAGTGCGGTCTGACATCAAATTTTAGTTTATACTAATATTAGAAAGCTGAAGAGTTTGTTTGTGTGCACGCGCACTTTCAACTACTGGTTCGAGTTGAAAAAAAATGTTTTGTGTTAGACAATCCAGTTATCGAGGAAGGCTATAGGCTATATAACATCACGGTACGACCAATAGGAAGGCTCCCTGGAAGGCTTCAGGGAAGTGAAACCGCGAGGAAAAGCTAGTACATTATACACTGGCTTCTCACTTGGATATCGCTCTTCGCACTGCATCAGAGTCTAAAAAATCTCAGGGTAAACTTCAAGCAATTAAAGACATTTCTAGATAGTTCGTAGTAGACGAAATGAGACTCACGGACGATGGAAAGAAATCGGATGACTAAAATAGTAGTTCTATGGCTGGTACCTATCTAGTATGGGACGTTCTTAATTTTAAAGGATTCGGATTGGATGCATTGCGAAACAAAGTTTAAATACTTAAGTATTACACCGTATGATGTGTATTAGGAGTTTATTTATTATCAGTTATTTACCTCTGCATTAACTGCCGAACTAAAATCGCTGTTCATGATTTCATGTAAGATAAAGGATGTATTTTTGGCCTGCAACAAAAAGTAATGCTACTTTAAAATGTTACATTATATAAATTTCAATTATATATTTTAGATCTTAAAAAATATTGATGAGTTTTAAACTTACCGCCAACACAGCACGTTCAGAAACAAATACTATCAAAAATATTATAACGACTGCATAGACGATTTGCCATCCAACGTAAATGAGAAATACGATGTACTTTTCTACATCGTGGAACAAGCCTGCTGCAGTCGCTTCCATGAAGTAAAACATGTAGAGAATAATGTAAGTCAAGCTCCATGATATAGTTGCCATCAACATGGACCCAAAAATTGTGTTGAGAACGTCAGAAACTTTGTACAGCGTCCCATACATCTTAGCACACGCCTTTATTTTCTCGCATATATACTTGTCTTGAAGTCCAAGTGGTTTCTGAACGTTACCAATCTTGCATCCTCGAGCAAACAACTTATATTCCCAAGATTTTTGATTTTTAATATCTTCAAGCACTTTATTAATGCTCTCATATCTACCTCTGACAACTTTGAGGAAAAAGCAATAATGAGCTGTTAAAATAACGGCGAGAGCATCAGAGAATATGACTTGGTACAGTCTTTCTGCTGGTATATCCACGTTCAAATGGGTGAGCGAAGCCCAAATGCTGAGTATCCGAAATAAATAGACTACCAGCTGACAAATAGACATTTTGAGTGCCAGATGTGCATCTTTAGTATAATCAACATCTTCACCGAGTTCTTCTAAACTCTTGTCCACACTTACTACGAGCTCCATATAATCGTTGTTGGTATTTATTGAGAATGGAATCTTCCACAAGGCCAATATAACATACAGTGTTGAAGTTATCCTCTCGTAGTCGTCCCCATATCTTTGCACTTTTGTATTGTATAGAATACGCAGAACTGTCTGGTCTTCAGCGTGTGCTATATAAGTGCAATAAAGATAAAAAGCATACCACAGTAAATAACAGACCAACCCGAACCAACTAAATTTCCTGGTGATACGGTTGTTCGGGCACATATGCAAAACAAATATTGATATCCCGCTCAGCTTCCTTATGATATTCGACAGAGCTAATGCTTCCAGGATGTTTTTGTATTGACGAGGTTTCATGTTTGTCTTGAAATACTTGTTCATTGGGCTCACTTTCATTTTGAGGTCGTAGTCAGCAAAAAGTCACCCAAATATTTGAATTCTCGTTCTAACGTCTGCCTGGAATGAAACCGCTCGATCTAATGAAAGTCTTTTAGTTTTTAATCAACTTTAGTATGTATACCAATTACGGTTTATTGCCAGTTGTCGAAATAAGGAAATTATATTTACTTTAAGGGTTAACATTTATATGTTTTGGGAATTTTGGATATACCACCCTAATTAAAGTACATGGCGCATAACTGTAGGAAATTTATTATGTAGGTTGTAATCATATTTGTATTTTTGTTTTATGAAGATGATTATGGTCTTTGTTTGAGTTGTCGAGAAATCAACTGCAACATGTTCCTTTAATAATGATCAACACTAGTCAATGTGTATAGTGTTCTTAACAATGTTTTTACCAATATTTTTACGCCCAACCTTTTTTAATGTGTTATTAAATATGTAAAAGACAAATAGAGAAAATACATGTCCACTGGAAGAGAAATACATAATTATTATTACTTCGCCCTTTACCACACATTTCCGCAATTTTTTACGTACCTAATTCTAATCACAATTTATTACTCATCAAAATTAATATGATTCCGGCCCACACTTAATAACATAAGCGTTTCAAAATTGGAATGTAAATAAAACAAAATATTGGTATTCGCAGTATATCCACCGGATATTTAGTAATTTATTTCTCCTGAACGTTCACATTTACAGTGATAATCTACATTATGAACATCATAGGCATTATATTGTCATAATAAACAATAGAGGAATATAGGCATGTTATGTACAAAGGGATTAGGTCGAAAAAAAAAATTACTCAGAACTATTTATAAGCACTATACAATTTTACATGAAAAATTACAAGCACATGGTATACTACTAATATAGTATAGTAGCTTCGCTGCGTGGCGATAATAGATCTATGTAATAGCTTATATTTTGATAAATAGCTAACTAATAATGTACACAAAAAAATAAATTGTGCTCTGTCGTAACTCTTAGAACGTATGTTATATAATATAGGGAATATTGAGAGCTTAATTATCCTCCGTTCCTATCCTACAGAACCGTTGATCTTCGATAGCAATAACTTGAGAAGCATTCTAAAACAAATCTTCGTAGCTAGCAAATAAACTATCGCAAAGATTGGATATAAAGATAGAGATACAACAAAGTCACTGTCTTCAGACAGTAACGAGTTATTTTTAGGCATAGTTATGATTATCATATGGCACTAATATAGTTTTATTTACGGTAACATTGATGTACAAATTTATTTCTATAATTTGCGTCCCGTTATATTTGAAAGCTTATTTTCTGGTACATTAAAATTATTTGTTTTTTAGAGTACTGTGTAGAAGGTAAGGTGTTTACTATTAAAATTATACATATTATTTTAGTTCAGCTTATTGAAAATCTTGAAGCTTTACAGGAGATTCCATAGTACCGCTAAAAGAAAGCAGAAATAATAGATTTTTTCTTATTTGTATGATTATGCCAATATTCCATAATACACACTCAGATTTCATATAAAGGAGACAAAATTATCATCTTCCGACATTCATCCTTCAGAACGAAATACCAATTAAATAGAAACTTTGATTTTGAGATCAAGAGATAAGTTAGTAATGTTAGTGAGAAGGTACCACACGCGGCTTGAATGCATCCTTAAAAAAATGAATATTGTAAAAAAAAAATCTTAACAAAATATAAAGCTGCCTCTGTAGACTAAAATGAATTGTATTTTAATACTTATTATACATTGTAACCACCCAATGAAGTCCACAATACTCTCTCTATTTTAAAACCTTGGTCTTGTCTAAATACGCACATCAACATCTAAAGTAATATAATTCTTATAAAACACATTTACACACATAAAATTGCGTACTTTAGAACATCTGGCCAAGGTCTCTGGATATTGCTATATTGGCATTCAAGATTGCTGCCAGCACTTGATAGTTTACAAAAATAATATCCTTCGGAATTTACGCTTGCTATTATTCAAATGTCTTTATATTTATTGCAACTTTCTACCTACTCCATACACCGAATAGACTGGCATTTTCACATAATCGCCACACAAACAATCCATAAAAAGAAAGTCTAATAATAATAGCTGTAAAATAGGAACGCTAAACATTTATTTAATATCCAGAGCTTCAAAACGAAGCTTGGCTCATAGGCCCCGCCTACTTTAATCACGCGCACGATCAGTTTACGGAATCGCCCGAAACTGAATGTATGGAGTTAGATATATTAGTTTCACGATAAAAAAAATGTGGTGAAATTATCCGATATTTTTGTCTTTATCATAGAGTAGCATTTAAAACTTTTAATTAAAATTTCCCTTAGACGAAAGTACTGCATATAAAGCTATAATAATTAACTTTCTACGAACTGGGATTGAACTAACTATTCTTGCGTAGCAGAATACGAAACTTTAGGTAGGTAAGAAGTTTTATTTTTAATTCAATTATTTTAAAACTACGGACAATCTATTAAAATGTATTTAAACGTTTAAAATGCATTTTAAACGTTTAAAACAACAATTATATGTACTGGTAATAATAAAAACGCGGTGACAATTCTTAAAACAGGGTAAATAATTATTTGTAATCGATTTCTAATTCTTGATTCGATTTTTAAATCGAATTTAAGATACTTCGAATAAGAATCGTGACGTGAAAAAAAATATTGATTGACGAATTTTCCACCGTGTTGCTATAAAAATACTTTGACAAGTAAAGGATGATTCACGCTACACCGTGCCGTGTCCCGGCGCCGGACGGGGCACGGTAGAACATTGTGGTGTACTTTTTGTATGAACAGCACGGCACGGTATAGCGTGAATTATACTTAAGGCTTTTCATAAAGTTTGATTAAAATTATAGAGATAATCACAAACTGTGCCATTAGGAATCTTTTATAATTATATTTCCTTTAAGCTTGTCTAATTTAAAGCTGCCCTTTTAATTCACCTATACTAATATAGTAACTCTTTATTTGACATATTCTTTCAATTTGAGTAGGCATGCCTTTTCGTACACAACGCGACGCAAATCTTCAACATCCTTACTACTTAGGTATCTAGGCTACTAGAACAATACAGGTACCGGATTTAGAAAGAGATAATTGCTAATTTTTGCTTCGTATATCTTTGTCACACACTTCCTATGTGACCTTTGTCCTTGGTTAGTGTGCTCCGTGCGACAGAGACAACGCTCAATTAAGCTGAAACTAGCCTATTATCTCTTTCTAAAGGACCGATGTGCAATATTTTTCGCCGGTACTACTCACTGACGTTCATAAACAGGAACATGTCGCCTACATTTTGACATCTATCAATTTGATATGGTGGTAATCGCCTGGTTAGTAAAAGTCGATGTATCGCGTTATGTACGAAGGGGTTAACTAACACCTGGGTTCAGATACTTCCAGTCCTTCACTCGTGATATATTAGGTAACAATTATGTAAAGGTATCATAGCTATTCACTTACGCCCGAAATTAATATTTTCTCGCAATCCAAATGCCGTTCCTTTATTTTTGACGGCTGCTTCCGATTGAACATCTTGGACAAATTCGGTCATTGATTGGTTACAGACAAAGATCCAACCGAAGATAACAACTGAGATAGATTATTAATTTCAAGTGTAAGTCATGTAGAGTAACTTTCAGTAGGTAATATTTGAGACTCTGTACCAACTTATACTACATTTTAAACTTAGTGACAAATAAATGCGTATTGTAGTCGTAATTTGGTAATGTAAATTATTCCTCAACAATTTATTAACTTAAAGTAGATGGTGATGTTTGTCTTTCTATTCTCCTAATAATACTACTAAAATATTTTCGTAATAAAGTATTAAAATTGATGTTATTTAATGGAACTGATATTATACTAGTTTTCGTGATGTAATTTTTCATAAATAACGCATCTAAGCGTTCATGCGAAGTGCTCACAGAATCAGTTATTTTAAATTATTCTATTAGATTAATTGTGATTTGTTAGTTAATTTTTACAAACCATGTGTCCGCTACCCCGTTTTATAAATTTCCCTCTAATATATTTATTTAGATGCAGTATATTTTATATTTTATTATTGTAAATTTTTCGAGTAAATATCACTTTTGGTTATATTTTTATTTCTTAATTTCCATAATATAGAATAAAGCACAAGTCTAACCTGGCACTGTTCGGTCAGTAGGCAGTGCAAATATAATATTTGTGGGTATTGAACACACGGTTCATGTTTTATTATTAGAGGCGCTTCTCCTAGTTTGCACAGCACCATTATGCTTAGATACACTTCTTCAAAGTAGTTCATCAGTATCTTGCAAATGATACAAAAGTAACCGTTCACTCTCCCATCCTAAACAATACTCCTAATTCGTAACTAATAAAAACAATCACGCAGCCGCACCAACAACAAATTCTTTCAAAACACATTGCAAATACATTTTTGTAAAGCTCAAGTCTAATATAATTAAAATCACATCTCATTAAATATCTTTGGGTACAACCAAATAAAATTATTCATTTATAGCGTACAAAAATACAAAAAATATACAATAATGTCAAATATACGTAATTATAGAGGAAGTTGGGGGGAAGCATACCACGTGGAGTCCACCGATGGGTCGATAGAGCGCATAGACTAGACACATTGTAATTGAAGGGATATGGTATACACAGAGGTCCTTTGATATGGGCACGTCACATCATCAGCTGCCTGGATAGTTCTCGAAGTGAACGTCCCCTAAAAGTCCGTCAGCCTCTCGGAAGCGACGTTATTGTTGCAGTAGCTGAGATTCATAGGTCACAGAAGATCTTGGACGTGAGATGTGTCGAGGTTGGTGATGAGAGTCTTGAGGAATGTCATCTCTTTGCGCGCGTTCTCCAGGATGACGCGCGGGTCCTGAGACGTGCAGCGCAGGCAGTTGGGCGCGAATACCATCGCGAGGTTCGCTGAATCCATTTTTGTTTGACTTACCACTTCCGGCGCGGTGAATTGTTGGAGGAAACTTATTAGATAGGTGAGTACCTGAAATAAAGTATTGTGTTATTTTATGGATTTTGATGATTTACGCTACTGTGCCGAATGCACTACCATGAAACGCCCGGGTTACAGAATGGTTTTTTCTACTGCTGATTATTATACAATTACAGGATAAAAGCTACCTGATCTCACGTCTAGTATTCCAAGCGAGCTTGCTGATGACGCGATGCATCACAATTCGACCGATTTCAACTACAACTGAATATCATCCTTACCACTACGACATATGACATAAAACATGCGGTTTTCTATGGGTAAATAAAAACAAAACACAGTCGCGACGAGGACGTAACTAAGTCGAATTGCAACATTAAATCGTAGTGGCAAGGATGATTTTCATTTTTTAGTTAGTAGAAATTGCAAATCAAACGAATTGCGTCATGAGCAAGCTCGCTTACGGAATCGAGGCGACTTTCAACTTATTCGCTTTTATTGCTTGACCTCCAGTTGCTCAGGTCAATTCCTGTAGTGCTCAGTACTGACCAGTCTGTTGATGGGCGGCAGGCGGTGCAGCGCGCGCGTGCAGGCCGCGAAGTCAGTCCCGGCCTGCACGCACGCCGAGTACAGTGCGTCCGGGATCAGCGGCTCGTACAGCTCGCGGTACCACAGCTTCAGCAGGCTGGCCGGCGCGTGCGCATCTGGGAGGACACAACACGAGATATTATACGGTCACACAGAATCCTTGCTAGGGGGAGAGGAACTTCTCATGTTATAATTCTAATGTACCGACGCGCGACGCCAGACATGTAATAGTAATAGAAAGTTCATGTTCGATTGTAGAAACTTTACCGATAGGGGTAGGTTGGCGTCCATATGTATGATGTACCGTTTTCATCAACGTTTTTGCTCCTTAACCACCTAAAAGCTGGCTTACTGCTGGTACCAATTTATAATATTGTCTCTAAATTCAAATAAACCTTGGTTTTCATAGTTCAACTGAAACTACCAATTTTACTACTCATACATTAACGCTTGAGTCGCATATCGTAAAGCTAAACAAGTAACAAAAGAAATAATTTATTCATGATCTATATTTCGGACTGATTACATTTTTGGAGTAAAATGACCTATTGGCAAGGAGACTGGGGCCACCTTTTTCTTATCGTGTCGATGACAATCTAAATTGACTCGACCCAGAATTGGGCCACGAGTTTAGCGCTCTTCGAAATGTCCATCAGCTCGTGAACAGTCAGCAGGGCACGCAAGGCACGATATTAAATACCTCATCGTTTGAAACTGGAAACTGGGGTACTTTTCTAGAAGACGCGGACGCAGATCCCACTCGCAGCTGAATTTGTCTGTCTTCTTTTTTCAGGACAGGGCTTTACCTACTGAACACTCACCAGTCAAAGTAGAAGCATCAGGCAGTTCCCAGTTATCAATCTTGGCCTTGAGCGCATTGACCTCGTCCACGTCAGCCGACACCCTGAAGATCCCCTCCGTGTCCCGTCCGTTGAGCGCCAGCACCTGCTGCGACAGCGCCACCTGCACCCACGGCAGCTGACGGTTCGGGAAGCGCTCCTTCTGCAGCGTCATCACTTCTGACAGCGTGTTGCCGAACATCGATTGACGGAATATTTGTATCTGTGGGAGAAAATTAAGTTGTTATTCGTGTGTTTTGCGCGTGAGTGTACTGTGCAGTTCAATTAGGAAAAGGTGTCAATGATCTCAATCTTTCATCTGTCACTTGAAAATAAAGTTAAAGTTAATAATGTATCTTATCTTGTTAGATTTATGTTATATAAATATGATTTATGTTTATTTCAAATCGTGCAAGGGCACGCTTTGGGACCTTCACCGATTTTCGGCGGAAGTACAGTCGCGTTCATTTTAGCGGAAGTACAGTCAGTCAGTCAGACAGACTTCAAAAATATATGAATATCAAAATAACTAATAATATTGTGTCAACTATACGCATCATTAAGTAATGATCAAGATTTAGATTAATTAATTTGTAACTGCTGTATTTAACTGTATTATATATGTTCTCAGTCACATGTATACAGCCAAAGGGACATTATTAACTCTATTTGTCAACTGTCACTTGCAAATGAAGTTTAAAAATATTAAACTCTGTGCAAATTAATTTTTAATATTGTATACATTACATTTTAAGATGACCAACAGGGCGAAATCCGCATTCATAAGAGATACGGATTTTTTTTCTTAGAAGCCTTTAGCTTGTTTTTGATGTCAACAATTTTGCCATAAATTTTTATTTTTTTCGTCGAATGTAATAGGTAGTACATAATTGTATGACTCACCCTAGCCTGATCAATATCATCAGTGGTAGGTTTCCTGGGTTGCCGCTTGCCTCCGAAGCCGATCCTCTCCAGTCGCTTGCACGCCACGCCCGCGTAGTGTGATACTTGTACGTGAATGGGCCATTTGCCAACCTGTCAAATAATGGATTTGAATTGACGTCAAAGTACATTTATAATATAAAGGAGCTAGAAAGGGGTATGCAACTTTTTGTTTTCAACATTTCATTACTGGCGAAAGAAAAAAAAATTGATGCCAAGGTCCATAATAAAAGTTGCATGGGCCTTTAGGAAATATATCTTCGGGTCTTTAATTTCCTGTCAACAAAAAACTAAGGTCAGTGTGTCGAATAATTAATGAGGGTCAAAACACTACATTAGCGAATGTTGACATCAATGCATTTAACTTTGTACTTGAGAGACGAATAGGCTGTTACGAAAATATTAGTCCGAAAGATAGATTATCAAAAAAATATTTGACCCGTATTTTTTCTTTCGTCTAAAAATCACAAAACGTCACTCGGTCGTATAAGTTTACAGGCGTTATGACGTCACAAGCGGGGGTTTCGACTCCCGAATTTCGAAGCGTGTTGTCTTCGTCAATATTCATCGATCTAAAAAAACATTAAAAAAAAACCACATTCATTCAAAAAACATTAATTCGTTCATTCTTTTTCAATACTCTAACTGACGGACTAAATAGATTTCCAATTGAACATGATTAAATTGATGTAATTTTAAAATCAGTTAAAAAGTGAAGTAACTTAGTTAAATTTTTAGTTGCATACATTTTAATATAAAATAATCTCCGTCACGAATAAACCCAAAAAAACTATTTCCTGTTAGAAAAAATATTTTAATTATTAATCTTACCTTTATTTATGCAGTAAACTACCCTATTATGAATATTTTTCTATTAGGTTAATTTTATTTTATTAGGTTAAACTAACATCTATAACTTAAAATTTTCAACTTCGTAGTTAGTATTAATTAATCAAGTTATTTTTTTAACGTGATTAGTCAGCTTATAGGGCGGGGATATCGTATAATCCTGGTGGTTATTAGGTACCGTAGAATTGAATCCGGATGTGTCGATTTCGTAATATATCATTTAAAACTAAATTATAATTCGAGGTAATTTTGCTTTTTCTTTTAATCAGTGAACTTCTGATCCTCAAAAATTGCTTATCAGCAAATATTTCATAGAAAACCTCACCTCTGGGAAAGCATCAGCAAACGCAGGATCTCGATGCCTGTTCACGTAGTTCGTCAATGCCGGCTGGAACGCAGACGACGGCGGCACGAACGCTAAGCACACCGCCAGCAGCTCCCAGCCGCGGAGCAATGAGTCGCGCAGAGGATTCTCTGTCGTTTGTCTGCATAGCTGTACGTATAGCTCGTCGCGTAGTCTGAAAGGACAAAAAAAAATTACAATTAGACTTTATGTTGTTAAAAAATATATCTTTATCTTTGCACAAATTGTAAGAATTGTAACAATAATCATGCACTAGAATGAAAAATTG
Source organism: Agrotis puta (assembly GCA_943136025.2). Lineage (NCBI taxonomy): Eukaryota > Metazoa > Arthropoda > Insecta > Lepidoptera > Noctuidae > Agrotis > Agrotis puta. The sequence continues at coordinate 8,715,601 of OW964168.2, forward strand.
GATGCGAAAGAGACTGGATCCTACAACACAGTGTATCCTAGTGTAGATCTAGTGTCCCACACCTTATTGTAAAATTTTTGTGTAAAATAAAGATTATTTTTTAGATTTAGATGCTGAAAGTCATATATTTTAATCTCTCTACCTAAGTGGGTAAAGAGAAAAAAATATATATTCGGACTAGACTAGTTCAAATTGTGAGTTGCACGACCCATATATGATTCAGTGATGATGGAAGTTTAAAGTAGTTTGCCGATCACAATCTGAATGAATACCGAATATATGTAGAAATTGCAAAAGTTCAGTTTTTTTGTTGGATAAAATTATTAAAAAAAATAACTTACTTCTCATTAGCAAAAGTAGCGTGCAAGATATCCTGCGCGACGGAGTTGAGCGTCATCCCAGGCCGCGCCTTCCGGTCTCCCATGTAGATCTGTACCAGTCGGAACAGGTCGATGGCTGCCTTCTTGTGCGCCTTGTCCCACTCCGCACCCACCATTGGGGCGCTGATTGATGATGATGTCCAGGAAAGAAGGTCGCGGACAGAAGCCTGAAAGATAAAAGTTTAATATTGATGAAGTAGGTCTGCTAATATTATAAATATCTGGCCAGAGGCCCCGGGACTTTCGCTGCAGCGAAAAGTACGGTACAGTAGGCGAATTGTCTGTTGACTAAAATAAATGTATAGAAATGTTGTACTAATCATGGCACACGTAGCGGTGATCAGCGTAATTTGCCGAGTCAGCTCAAGAGCGATTGGCAGGGAGAGAGCGAATACATGGTAAGACCAGCGACCGTATTATGACGTCTTAAAACCAGGCTTGCTTCAGTGAGTGAAAAAGACAGAGCTATACAAGTCGTCTAGCGCCACCTCGTTCACTCACTGGAACAAGCCTGGTTTTAAGACGTCATAATTCGGCCCCAGGTTGTATTTTATTTTCGAGTCATCATCCTTACCATTTTAGCCCCGAATCATCCCATTCTTGGGTATGGCTTCTCCTTGTGTTTTCGATAACCAATAACAAATGTCCCCCAGTCATAAACAAGGGGCACTAAAGATTTGGCAGTAATGCAAATAGAAAGAATATTGTTACCGTGTTTTGTGTCACCCCTACCTTTCTCCTAAAGATGCCCTTGTTGAAGTTGAGGTTATCCTTGGCAAAGATCTCGATGTCCTGCTCGGGCGGCGGGCGCGGCGCGTGCGCACGTACCGGACTGTACAGAGTGCCCGCGCAGGGGGGGGGCGGGGGGGCGGGGCCGGCCGCGCCGCCGCCCAGGGAGGACGTCTGGCAACGATACGTGTATTATTAAAAAGTAATAATATTATATCAATTACGAAACACTTCCGCATTGCTAAGAATTCAAGAGTTAGAATGGTTAGTCAGTCAAATTCATTACGTTTCTTTCAATGAAAATTATCTGTGAACGATAATTTGCATGTGTCAAGAATTAATTGGTCACTCTATTGTAGTATCTACTGGAACATCTAATAAAAACAAAAACAAGATAGATGGATCATGAACAATTGAAGTTAGGTACAATCGACCTTGAATCATAGCCCATTTTGACAATAAATCGTTTGAATAGAAGATAAGATATGAAGATAACGTTATTGAAAAATAATTAAAAACATTTACTCACTCTATGAATTCCAGGCGACGGCTGGCGATCTCGATCGAAACCGACAAAAGTGTTATAATACGACACTCCATGGTTCATATACTCCACATCAACCGGCCGATGCGCGTACGCATGCGGCAGATACACGCCGGAGCCGTCGTCATCGTCCGGAGTGCGCGCGCCGCCGTCCGACGACTCGTTGTCCGGCTCGTGTCCCGATAGTGAGCGGGACTCCGAACCGGAGCGGGAATGGGATCGCGATGATCCGGACTCGCCGTCCGAGCCTGAACCAGCGCCATAGCGTGCTCGACCTGTTGATTACGGGTAAAAATTACTGTAAGGTCCTTAACACGCGAAGAAATGGGATTTGTCGAAGGAAGAATAGACAAAATGACCGAATATCGAATTTTTGTATTCCTAAACATGGCGATGTTTAAAATTTCGAAGCATCTTGAAATGATCGGAAAAAGTAATTTTATGCAGTAATTATATTTTTAACAGACGTTTTTGAATTCGTCATTAAAGATCGTTATCGTAAGCTATGCCGATTAGTTAAATGGGGACTCCCTAAATAACAGTATAACTGTTTACGATAATTACATTAATTAGCAGAAATTTCCTTATAATTAAAATTTTCAAGTAGAAACATTAAAAAACTCACTTGACAATTTAGCCTGCTGTATAATATAGTCTTGTAGAGGCAACAAGTGTTGCATGCCGCGTAGATCCCAGTTGCAGTACAAAGGAGAGCTTCCACCTTCATCCTCCTCTTCCTCGCCGTCTATAGGAACTTCTTCTGGTTCCACGGGCCTCTTATGTCCTGAAAATATATACTGAATAAAAAAAGGGAAAAACCGTGCACAATATTCAGTTTTTTGTATATCTCAATTGCCAGTAGTAATCGTAACTGTTTCTAAGAAACAAATCGTTTTACTAAGACTCCATTCCTCGACTTTAAAATTATTCTAAATTTCTGAAGCAGGATCCCCAAACACTGGTCGCTGGTTGGATTCCCGCACGGAACAAATATTTCTATGATCCACAAATAGTTGTTCAGCATCTGAGTGTTTGTAAGTTTAAATCCATGTTTGTAAACACACCCCAATTACAGAAAAAATCTTAGAACAAAAACTAGGTTCTGTTTAATCTACAGTTAATATTTTTGCGTGATAAATGCGCATTATACGAAAAAAAGTATAGATATTACTACTGTAATTTTAAATAAAAATAAATCATAATAACTTACGTCTAGATTTAGTACGATCTCTAGGCGCAGTGGATCTCCTCTCCTCTAACCTCTGGTTGTGTTTCTGTACATTAGGCTCCGTTAGAGGCGGCTCCACCAAGTTCACGCATTTTAACTTGTAGTTAACTGTAAAATAACGGTTAATTACTATTTTTACTAGCAAAATATAAAATAAGACCTTGTGTGTCTTTACGGTACATTCAGACTGACTGAAATTACTTTTGGTACATTAAAGCCGGAGTCGCGTTTCTTAGTCTACAGTGGGGTGAAATAGTAGCAATAGGACAAAAACCCTCTTACTAACATCTTGATGTTCTTTTATTATCACTTCTTAGGGTCAGCTCACACCGAGATGCGACGCGACATGACGCCACGATACTGGAAATGTGTATTGTTTCGTGTAGTAAATTAAGTTAGATTTTGAATCTGTCTATTGAAATGTGCGCAGCGTCGCGTCTAGGCGATGATTGGCCCTTTTTTTTTATCGTGGTAAAATCATCAAATGAGTCCTCCCACCCAGGGCAGAGCGGGAGGGACTGTCAGACTCGTACTGACTAAAATCCACGGCGTCCTTCAATAGCCTTTTACGTTCCGGGGTCACGGTAATTCGTACAGTCCCGCGACCACGGCAGGCTTTGGCCATTTTGCTGACACTCTTTGAGGCGCGCGTGAAACACAACGCGCCGTCGACCCGAGCATGGTCCACGGTCGGACAGCGAGTTGCCCATGGTTAATTGACCCTTAAAGTAAGTTTCGACGTTAATAAAGATGGTTTACCAGCAGCAATATTGTCCTGTTCGTTAGCTGAGGAAAGCCTCATAAAGTTATGGTGCGGTTCATGTGGCGGTGTCCGATGCTTGCTGCTACCGGAAGATACCGATGTCTTGCTAGAGGTATAGCGTTCTGGTTCCGCTTGTTGACGTCTGCAACAATTGTTTTTTAGGTAATGTTTATTGTGATTGATATCAACCCGCTTTACTAGCTTATGTAATACATTGTGAAAGAAATTGTAAAAAGTTTTGCTAGTGGTGTCCCAACCGGAAGCCAACTAAAATTATAGTGGTAGTATTTAGTTTAAAAATAAAATACATATGTGTAAGACTCTATCTATAATTTTCTTTGAATATATAAAAAAAAAAGTTAACATGCAAACATCAAACAATTAACAAAATTTTACAAGTCCCATGTTGGGCGCCAATTTCAACAGGTGTATCATTATGGCGATTTTGGGGACAGGATTATGTTCAAGGATATTGGATATAAGTTAGTCACAAAAGCACCAATTTTTACATACTGATTGAAGACTAATTGATGTTCATAAAAAAGTTAATTCGGTCCCAAGTTGGGCGCCAACAAATTAAAAGAAGCTTTAAGGCGCTTAATAAATCTTTTTTTTTAAGATTATAATTATACACATTTAATGCAAGAGGAAGGAACCACGTTAAACTAATAATTCGATTTGAAAATTTACTTCAAAATCTTACCTAGTGAAATCCCGTGCTGGATGCCAATTAGTAGAGGCAGCATTGTGACGTAGATCGAGGCTAGTCTGTCTGAAGGGCTTGTCGACGCTGTACACGGCTTGCTTCTCTGGGTACCTATCCATGCGTTCCAGTTCCGCTAACCTGTCTTTGTCTAAATGCCTGGAAATCATGAGATCTTTTTATTTTCTTTTATCAAATTACATATTTAAATGTTATTTGTTCTCCTACAAATAGATGAAACGAAGTTGTTCGATTTAAACGCTATTTGACTAGCAGTTATATTTGAATCGGCACGATCAAAATCGATGTTTTAGTCAAGATAACAAGTACTTTAGAAAGACTTCAATATTTTAGCAAATTCTTTCAGCTGTCTCTCATCTATGGTCAGTTTTTATCACGAAGGTTTTACAAAGCTGTTTGGAGAATTGAGTGGTGTCCTTGCCAATCAGTTTAACCAAATCAATCTCCCATTGTGATTCAGTATTTTTACAGGATAAAGTATAAGAAGCTTACCTATCAGAGAATCGTTCCCTCGCATGTCTAGACAGCTGGTGTGGTCTCTCTAAACTATGCATAACACGCGACGCGCCGCCCGCCGCTGCATCCGTTGCCAGTGATATGGAAGATACTAGTGAGGGTCTGGCTGCTGTTGTCTGTTGAAATTAATGTTCTTTATTAATCAGTAAGAACCAAAAAAAAAACGTTTATTTGCGCTTAATTTGACTCACACTATGTGGAAAGGAAAGTATGTGTCACATTGACGCAAAACGGCAATCACTCAAAATAATGCTGAGTTATCATGTGCTAGGGGAGGCCTATGTTCAGCAGTGGACGTCCTATGGCTAAGATGATGATGATGATGATGATCATGTGCTGTGTGATGGAGACAAAGCACTGACTTTCAGATTACATAGCATACACAATTAGCCTATATCGCTCACACTAGTGCAATACAGGTCTCCTTTCAATGAGGGGGAGTGTACTTTAAACCACCATGTTGGCCCAGCGTGGGTAAGTGTGTTTGTCTTAGAAATTGGAGTTCTATGTTCTGTTTCCCTTTCACCGTTTTGTGAGTACTAGTGATAAAAATAGAAACATACACAAATACGAGCCAGATTAGGCCGACATCACTGCTCCATTCATTGATCAATGAATTCTAATCAAATATGCACAGGGGGACATCGGGATCAGGGGATATTTATTTTTAGACTACAGGTTTGTTTGTGGGTCAAAGCAAACAAACCGGCGCTAAATCCAACGACCTATTTATAGGCCGGCTTTATTTCTGCTGAATTCCCGGCATTTTCTAGTCCGATGAATCATGTTTGTTACATATATGACTGACTCATAGTGATTATTCGGTTGATGTATCCATAACGCGGACAGCTAAGCCGGCAAAATAGAAATAATCTTTCTGGACCTAAAGAATTAAAACGATTATAAATTATACCTTGAACAAAACCGTAATAATCTCATTAGATATTATAGATGCTGAAGTTTGGATGAATAGTTTTTAAAGTTCGGATTAAGACATAGGCTACAGGATTTTATCTAGATATTACGTTCTTACGCCATATTTTTTCTACTGCTGCGTAGGCGAAGCCCCCGGGCAAAGGCTAGTTTAATATAAATGGAAGAACAGTTTTAATGTAAGTACTATCAGTGTCCTACATTTATTGACCTTAGCTTTATTCTGGTTTATAAGATGGGTCAGTTTTCATGGAGCATTGACTGGAAAACAAAAACGCATTTTAAGAGCTTAGGCCAGAATTAGCATTGTATTTCTATATCTTTATTATATCGATTGATAATGATAAAATGTGATGCTCATAAATGTGACTAAAAATTGAAATAAATGCCAAAAAATGTCCGGCTGACTGTTGCCCTAAACGATATTCCAATAAAACACAAGGGCACCAGCATTCAAAGCTCAATTCCTCAATGTCAGACAGTCAATGCTTCCAATGGTGTCAAGGTTGCCACCACAATAGCGAGGAGCTCAGAACCTCAGTTAAATTGGGTCGCGGTCGTTACGCTAATAAACGTTAGCGTTCAACGCCTAACTGGAGTATGACAAACAAGTCACTTATACTCCCAGTCAGACCCTTTTAAAATTTAGTTTTAACTAGCTATTGCCTGCGACTTCGCCCGCTACCACTCGAATTTTATCCTATGGGAATATAAAATCAGGATAAAAACTATCATATTATGTGTGATAATCGAGATTATTAACTATCTGTGCCCACATCAAAATACGTTTACAGACATCCTCACAAACTTTCATGTTTATAATAATTAGTAGGATTTTATTACTCAAAGTTTGTCTTAGAAGAACTCCCAAAAGTGAGAAAGATGAAGAAGATGAAGATTGTGCCAAAACAAAATTGTTTGCATTACATCTTTTTTTTTATCGTGGTAAAATCATCGAGTCCTCCCACCCAGGGCAGGGCGGGAGGGACTGTCAGACTTGTACTGACTAAAATCCACGGTGTCCTTCACTAGCCCTTTACGTACCGGGGTAACGGTAAACCCTTGGTCCCGCGACCCCGGTAGGCTTGCATTACATCTAGCACTTTTTCAACTGCTTCATTTATCTGTTAATTCTATTAAGGTGTTTTTTTTTTATTTAATAAAAATCCTTATTTCCTATCAACATCACACAATTTCACATCTCCGTACTAACATTTGATGACTAAGTTGGTGAGATTATAGAATTATCCAAAACACAAGGCTATGAGCTCATTAGTTAAACCTTTCCAGTATTATAAATAAAACTATCAGCTCTTCCCAGCTTCCCACGGAATCAAATTTTTGATCTACCTTGGAGATTTTTAAATATAAACCTTATCCTGACAATAATGAAAACAATTATAAAATAATTATACAATTTTGTGCAGTCGTTCAGAAGTAATTCGCTTTTTTTTATCGTGGTAAAATCATCAAATTAGTCCTCCCACCCAGGGCAGGGCGGGAGGGACTGTCAGACTCGTACTGACTAAAATCCACGGTGTCCTTCACTAGCTCTTTACGTACCGGGGTCACGGTAATTCATAAGTCCCGTGACCAGAAGTTATTCGCTTACAGACAGACTTAGCGATTTTCTTTTATACCATGAACAAAGTCCATGTCTTCCAGCTGATGATGATGTAAAGATACAACTTACCTGTAAGAATGGCGTGGGCGTTGGTTTCTGTAAGGGACTGCTGGGACTCTGCGGCGACGCTGAGTCACAGGATGATCCTCCCGCCGATTGCTGTTTTAACTGGAAGCATTAGTATCAATCTATACGGCCTATAACTACTGCTACCTCAATTTGACTATCTAGTTAATAAAGTGCTTTATATCTTAAATCGACTAACTGATAATTGAGAAGGCACGAACACTGGTAATTAATAAACTATCTCGGTTGCTATCTTAATTCCTATCGTTGTCTGTGACCAATCATCGACCCAATTTGCATACCCGAGTCTTAAAGATGTCCGAACAAAAACTGAACGGTGTTTGGATTAAGATAGAATATAGATTTTGGACATTAATAAATTGCAAACCATGTACCTTCATGTACCTCATGAAGGTCGGTTTTATCGGTGCAAATCGGTCAGAGATATTTCTTTTATGTTACTAATGATAGAGATATTACAAAGATAGTCATTTGTTTTCTTTATTTGCAACTGCTCATTTTCACTATTCCTTTGACAACATTTCTAATTCTACTCATCACAATTTATTTTCACATTCTTTCTTCCAAGGTCACATACAAGGCTGTGGTGCAAGCAATTAGGACCCCATACAAGCAATAGCGCATTGAAATTAAATCTTACCTTTCTTCTAGTCAAGGGGGTACTCTCTACAGATTTGAAATACTTTTCGTGCATCGAATCATCAGACGCATCTTTCCTGGGTGATATAAAGCTGCCACTACGGTTTAAACCTGCAAGATATTCAAGATACTCGTAAAAATGCATAATCAGTTGACGACATGATTGACGCAGTGGCTGCGTTTTCGACTGCTGCTCAGCGTGACGCGGGTTCGATACCCGCACGAAACAAATATTTGTATGACCTACATGTAGTTGTTTCGAGTCTGGGTGTTTGTGGATGTGAGTTTCTATGTTTGTTCGCACCCACGACCCAGGAAACCTTCTAAGTGTGGAGCAAAGTTTTAAAAAAATCACAACAGTATTGGCAGGAGTATTGAGACATACACAGGAAACACATATATCCCCAGTTTTGCAAATCATTTGATTTTTAACACACTGCTTTTTTTTTAGCGTGGTAAAATCATCAAATGAGTCCTCCTACCCAGGGCAGAGCGGGAGGAACGCACTGCTTAGCACTAAAATACAAAGTTTGCTCTTTCCAGCTAAACATGAAAAGTTGATAATGCAATTTTTTTACCTGCATATAAATAAGTTCATTATCCAGAAAATTACCTAAAGCAAAAATGGTATTGAGAGGTAACTGCGTAACATTAATTAAGCTTACGAGACTCACGTACTTTTTCTATGACATCATACTAATCCGAAACTGAGAAATTATAGTTCGACACGCTTTCAGTTTCTGTCGCCGTAATATACCTTTTTACGGGAAATGCCATTAAATATCGCGATGATGAACCTTTATACGAACATTTAAAGTCCATTTTTTAATGGCATTCAAGGTCAGTGTGGGGCCTAGTATTACATAATATTAATCTTGGTCAGTGGAAAAGTAATGCCGCACAGCTTTCTTTTCTTTTTTTTAAAGTTGCGTCTCACTAGGAATTACTCCTGTGTCGTGGGTGCGTTTACAAACATATAAACTCACATACACAAACGCCCAGACCCGGAACAACTACTTGTAGATCATACAAATAAAGGGTTTTGCTCCGTGCAGGAATCAAACCCACGAAACACAGCGCAGCAATCCAATCGCTCAGCCACTGCGCTAACCATGCCGATGATGATTGCTGGTGCATTGATTACAGGACCAAGAAACCACCTAGGCAGATAATGGGACAACCCGATCGTGCAATTCTTGAGGTTATTTTTTAAGAAGTCACAAGTATTTAATAAGATAAAATTTTAATAAGAATCCAAAGTAGAAGTTGAATCAGAGATCAAATCAAATCAAAGATTCAATGAGATAGTAAGAATCAAAAGTAAAGGATCGCGTCGCACACCGCGCTCCTCGACGCCCCGCATGTCCTTGAACGAGGCACCCACGATACAAGAGAAATTCAGAAAGGGGTAGAATTAAAAATTTTGGTTCACAATCCTCAACACTGAAAGACAATATAAGAAGAAGGGCAGTTAGGTATGTTTACCTGCATGAGGCGACCATTTCTCAGTTTCGTGCGCCTGAGCTGCACTGCTTCTTTTTCTAAGTTGCGGAGTACATACAGGGGGATTACATACTACAGCTGCACTAAGTTCCTGAAACAAAGAATATGGTTTTATGTATTATTCATATCATTCAGCGAGCTTGCTCATGATTCGTGCGATATGCAATTTCCAATAACTAAAAATGAAAACCGCCCTTGCTACTATGATATAATGATGCAATTCGACTGACTCAAGTCGTCGTGGCGAGCGTGTTTTGTTTTTCACCTACTCAAAGATAACCGCACGTTTTATGGCATATGTCGTAATGGTAAGGATGAATTTCATTTGTAGTTGAATTCGGTGGAATTGCGTCGCATAGCAAACTCGCTAAATCTCAAAAAAGTTTTAAAGCTTCTTAAATTGACAGACATTTGTTCCATGTAAAATACTGGTATTCAACTTCAACTTAACAACAGTAAATTCAACAGATTACTCAAAAACGGAAATCTCATGTGATGATGGCAAAGCTGGTTTATTTAATAATTGATTGCCAATACACAAGATGACTGAAAAAATCTAATTTAGTCTATAAGTTATATTAAAAATTATTTGATTCATATTTTTCTTTTGTTACGTAAGCCAAAATTGACGACGCAGATCGACTTTTACAATTCGCAATACGTCACTCCTAGGTATAATTCTCACTATTCTGACGTCACGAGCTTTGATCCATGCCAATATACAATGATAAAAAAACGTGTTCTTTAGTTTTGAAAACTCTAACAGAGGAACTAATTAGATTTGCAATTTATTTATGCTATATGAATGCCACATGTTTTTTACCTGTTTCCTCCTCTGCTGTGCGCTACTGATGCTGCTATCTGAAGACCTGCCGGAGTCTGTGTGTCGACAGAGCTGGGTGGAGCCATCTTCGCTCAATCTCCCGCGTCTACTATCACCGCTGTTCCTGTATTAATCATCTCAAATATATTATTCTCTCTCATCTTTTATACAATTTTTTAAAGATACAAATATATCTATAACGGCAAGTCACAGCGGTAATCTTTATTACGAAAGCATTGTCATAGGGTTGGAGGTCTGTCATAGCCATTATGACGAGTTAAAACATGTATAGGTGCTCGAATCAGGCGCCGCTGCCAATATTTTTTTTTTTTTGTCGGCCTCTCCCCCGCCCTCTCTCGACTTTTAACACTGCTCGCTAATATTTTTAAACCCCGATGCAAAAAAAAAGGGTACGGTATAATACCCTAAGACGGGTGTACACTCCACGTATAGAGTTTGGCGTTTGAAGTCGCCATTTGGATTGTACCTCAAATGCATGCCGCCGTCTTAATTGTTTATCAAAGGCATAAATTACATTATTGGTATAGTAACCCAATTACACACCGCCTAATCTGAATCCAAACAATAAAGAAACATAATCTCTTTCCATAAATTATCTCGAAACAGACACTGATGATAATTTAATTCACATTATCATCAACACGTTATCCTGCTCAATTAACAACACACCTTTATCGGTACAAACAATGAAAGCATTTATAAAAATGTATACAGACTACAAAAGAATTACGCCTCATCAAACTTGCACTAAGAGAAACCTAAAGTTGTGTGTCAGTGCAATTTTGAATGCTCCACTCAGCACCGAAAGTTCGAATTTCAACAATGCAATATATTAAGGCAGTTAAGGTATCACTAGGTTTAAATAAAAACGTGTGTTTGAGACGGTCTTTTCCGCTCAACCCAGGGCAGGAAGAGTCATTTGATAATTTTGCACCTAGAAAATATATAATACTGTTTTCAGATAAAAACAATGATCAATGATTGTTATATTGTGTATTTTATTGCATTTGCATGCACTATAATCTTGTATCATTATCTGCATTAATTTTTGTAATATTTATAGAGCTTACAATAGACTTGTAGACAGGTACAACTTAGACCCTGTAGGGCACAGCCAAACTATAAAACTAAAGTATAAACTAGGGTCATCTCTGACCGAGACTAGAGCAAACCCAACACGATTAATACATAATTTGGGTAATCAGGTTTTTTGGCTACAAACTTTCAAGTTAACTGACCAAATACCTACTGATTTATCTGCAAACTATACCTCAACTGAAGACAAATAAAGCGTGAATAGATACCTTACACGTTAGCAATATATATTCACACATAATTGACAATACAATAGTGAAAATAATTGGTTGTTTTGTCACCTGTGATGGTAATGCGACCTCCTCGTTCGCACGGGACTCGTTTGTGTGAGGGTGACGGTTTTTGTGTTGCCCGGCGACAGCTTGCTGACGCTTGCGACTGTGCTGTTGCCATTGCTGCTGATTGGGTCGAGTATTGGAGGCACCTGATGATATGAAGTCTACTTTAAGATCTCTTAATTATTTGTAACTACAATAAATATCATTGTTGATCTAGCTATAGTTAAATGGGGCACGCCGCAATCGTAAGACCCCTCTTTGAGGAGTGGCTGGATAGGCGTCACGGCGTCCTGACCTACCGCATGACGCAGGTCCTCACCGGACACGGAAGTTTCGGGAGGTTCCTGTGTCTGATAGGGAGGGAAGAAACGCCTGGGTGTCACCACTGCGAGGATCGTCCGGAGGACACGGTGGAGCATACGGTGCAGGACTGCCCCGCTTGGGCAGAGCACCGCCGTGTCCTCACGACGGCGATAGGCGGAGACCTTTCGCGCCCGGCATTGGTCGAGGCCATGCTGCGGGGCGAGACGGAGTGAGAAGCGGTCGCCTCCTTCTGCGAAGCAGTCATGCTCGTGAAGGAGGAGGCGGGCCGCCTGAGGGAGAGGACAACGTCCTCCCTCCACCCGAGCCGCAGTGGTAGACGCCCACGGCGTCGGACGTCGCAAGACGATTTCCGGCCACCGTAGGCGCGGGCATGCGGGCAGCGAGTAATGGGCGACTCGCTGTCCGACCATGGACCATGCCCGGGTCGACGGCGCGTTGTGTTCCACGCGCGCCTCAAAGAGTTTCGCACTATGCTGACAAGTGACGGGGCCTGTAGAGGGCCGAAGCCTGCCGGGGTCGCGGGACCAAGGGATTACCGTGACCCCTGACAGTCCCTCCCGCCCTGCCCTGGGTGGGAGAACTCATTTGAAGATTTTAACATGATAAAAAAAAAGCTATAGTTAAATACAAGTTATATTGTGTATATCAACAACGGAATTTAATTTCTGTTCTAACTAGCTTCTGAATCATAATATTCATTATGATTTAGAAATCAATACCCATGAATTTAGCTCATTAAACTAGATTGAAAAATTTACCTGTTTTACATATATTTTGACTCATAAAAAGTATTGCACTCTTGTATGAAATATTTCTTATTTATTAAAAATCCTTCATTATCCATGCTACAATGTATATAATTATAAGAACAATATTTAACACATAAAACAAATGCCTATCTCCTGAGATATAGGCATAAAGAACAATAAAGAATAATGGGCATACATTATAAATAACCTCATTTTAATGTCAATGACTGTCTCTTGCACAATATGTATAACATCACCATTGTTGTAACCGCTACCTTCTAACTATATGTGTCAAAGCAGATAAAACATTGCAATATGTGTTTTAAAATTATAAAAAGTGCATTATAAAACAGAGTTTATTATGTCACTATCTTTTAAGTATCATAATGTTAGTTATTAAAGAACCTATAATTTTCCAAATATATGAGAGTTAGTTTAAAGATATGCTATGAGTATAAGTCTAGATCAAAAAGGCTGATTAGATTATATAAGTCGTGATAAAAATTCTTCCAGAAAACATAGTATAACACAGGACAAGGTCAATATAGAATTGAAGAAATATAACAAAATGGAAAATTAAACCACTAAAATAACAGTAAAAAATCAAACATTAAAGAATGCAATAAAATAAAACACAATAGTAACCTAGTTCTCTTAATAATAGATATGGAATTCTTAAGTTAAGCTTTCTTGGTATTGCTAGGAGAGATAAAAATAGATCTGATCCCAATTCCAAGTTGGTTACTCCCACAAAAATCAATTGGGATTCTTCAATGTAGACATTTTAATATGTTTTGAAGAAATATGCTATATGTGATAAAATACATTATTGAGGTTAATGCCTTTTTTGTTCTAGTAAGCAAAGTGATTTATGAATAGATATGTAATAGGAAAGCGGAAGGACACCTTTTTTTTTTGTGTCTCCTTTTTCTTACAATCTGTCACTGAGTATAAGGACATTTAGTAATAGAATATATAAAGGAAGGACACCTGGGCTCTTAATATTAGAAATCAACATAGGATAGGATGTGGCCCAATATCCAGTTACTGTTAAATTGCCCATAGTGCAGTAGAGATGTGGATTTGATTTTGCAATCCACACAGTCCTTATTAAATAGGTTTTTCTTTTGTTTAAAATAAGTTAAAGTGGCCAGAAATCAGAGAACTCAATATAACAATCCATCATAGGATGTGGCCCAATTTATGGTTACTGTTCGTTTGATTGCCCATAGAGTAGCAGAGCTGTTGCAGTTTTGATATTGTAAATAATTTTACCTTTTTTTAAAAAAAAATTCTTAGGAGCAAAACAAAAATAAAACTATACATGCAAACATATGACTCACCTGAGGTACAGGTTGATTAGTTTGTGTGGAAGTCTCCCTCCTTTTCTGTGGGTCTGTGTTTTGTTTCAATGTTTGTAATTTAGCTAGCGGTATGATGTCACAGTCCGTAGGCCTATGCCAGACAGTTGTCTAAAACAATAAAGTAATCATGAGGTATTGTTCAAGCAGTATGTCATGTTTCTTTTTATTATGTCATTATAATTACCTGTGTGGAAGCATTGTAATAGTAAAACCTATGTGTGTTGATATCAAAAAGTTCCCACCATTGTGATGAGTCTGTGCGTTTGACTTTTACACCCTATAACAAGAGAAAACATAACATGAACAAGTATAGCTTAAAAAAGTAACAAGGTTTTATAGCCTTCATTAAAATCAATTATAGAAATTGTATGACTAGTTCTGATCCAACTAACACAGAAGAGAGGACATTATTTTAGCTACATTTGATGAAATTTACTCACTTCCTTTTCATTATTGAAAAACAACTGAATATTTAAACATTATCTTATATCAGAATGCAGTCTTTAAGCAGATCAAAAGTTCTTATATCTTTATTACTAAGAAACACAATTTATTTAAATATTTATTACAAAAGACAAAATGTGAAAGTGAGTCATAAATCTGGAATACCCCTAGTATTTGCGAGATAAACATAATTTATACCTTGATAATGCTATAACAGTGTTACAGATACAGTAATTTAAGACATGATCTTAACAGAACTAGGATACCAAAAACGTAATCACTTGAAAAAAAAATAACCGGCACTTTTGTAAGGAAGTAAATGAAATTTTGGACGTAGTACCTCAGGTGGGTCCCAGACGCATTCGCCAGTTGTTAGGTTAGCATACATATGCTCCTTTGTCTTCGGCTCGATAATCTCCACCCATTCCACCCTAGAATAAAACATCACCAACGTCTCAACTTTACTACCACTATTCTACCACACACCAACAATTTGACTACGAATTCAGGGCGTGACATTAGCGATTTCCGCGTACTTTATTGATTTTGCAACTTTCAACTACGGATATCGGAAGCAATTTGTCAACAATAAGTAAAACTTAAATGTAACGTATTACCTTTCGGACGACATTTTCACTAGATAACAATAACTTTTCTAAACTTCACTTACACATCCTAAACAAATTATTGACCTAAAATACGGATGAGAATAATCGGAAACCATCCATGTTGAATGTTTACTTCATTGATGGGTGCGTTTGTGGTAGGGCCTCAAATGTCATTCAGCTAAATATTACGTGTAACGGAAAATAAATTTTAAAACACTGTAAAAGTAAAAATCATAATAATTGCAAAATTACAAATTTTAGATATTTTGCTCACAACTTTGTGTTTTTGGAAATAAATACAACTGTGGCACGATGACTCTGGAAAGTAAAACTGAATGTAATAAAAACGAAACGAAATTAAAGTCAGAAATAGACTAGCGGCTAAGCAAAGCACAATAGATTTAATTATTATTTTATTATACAAAAATGATAATTAATTACATGATGTCTGGCTATTTACTGGTTAACTGTGATTACTCGTTGTCTGGATGTCATTATTTGAATATTTTAATTTCTCCACTGATCATTTAATTTTGTGTCGTGTGGTAGAAGTGTACTCCTGCCCTAATGCAGAGTTTGATGACATCATCTTAGATGACAGTAAACGGGCTTTTACGAAGATGGGTATGGTAAAAGCAATTAAATTAAAATAAATTATAGACTCTTAGACAACTTAAATTTCACAGTTTATTTCTTCCATTTTTGTTTTTTACATTTTCTTAAAACATTGATGTCGTCAAGCACTATTTATTACGCTATTCCACGAATATATGAATGTTGTTTCTGACATAATACTGCAGATGTGAGTGAAAGCTATCTTTAAAAAACGTCCAATCGGAAACATTGATTGATCTCATTGATAAAATTTTGTAAAAAGCATAGAGGAATTTCCTAAAAGTAAAACTATTAGATAAATCCCAGTAATTGAAGGTAAAATTAAGCGATATTAAATATATTTTGCATTTTCAGTTTCATTTAGTTTTTAAGCAATGTTGCGGACTCTGACTATTAACCTTATAAAATGCCGGTGGCCCAATACTGCTGATTCATTTATTAGTAAACAGTGCAGAGGCACGTCGACTTTTGGTATTGAGACCGTATCCACGAACCAGCCTAAAATAGTTAAGGGTCAGTAACTAAATTGAAGCTAATGCATATTTATTTCATTTAATGTTATTTCAAATATCTGCTACCTTCTCTTGCTACAGGTGTTTTATGTTTTTTTTTAGCGATGGCTGATGATAAATCCCACTTTTTGCTGCCAAACAACCAGAAATTTGTAGAACTAGACAGTTCTCAGGCATTTGCAAAACTAACAGATAAAGAAAAACTTTATGCACATTATTTGAGTCAGGTTAGTTTGTGTTTTTCCTTACTTTATTGCTAAGTAGATTTTAATGACCTTTGTTTTATTTGTGCAAAATAATTTGTTTTGGAACAGCAGTGCTATTCTTTGAGGCTAGTACTGCAGCATGCTTTGTTTTTTTTTTATCGTGGTAAAATCATCAAATGAGTCCTCCCACCCAGGGCAGGGCGGGAGGGACTGTCAGACTTGTACTGACTAAAATCCACGGTGTCCTTCAATAGCCCTTTATGTACCGGGGTAACGGTAATCCCTTGGTCCCGCGACCAACTGCAGCATGCTTAGATGAACTCCAAATTATATACCTACAGACAGACATGATGATAATGATGTGATCCAACTGATTTCGGCCAAGGTATTTACTTAAACTCTGCTGTTGTAGTTTGTGCGCTCGCATGTGATTTATGTAACCAATCTTCTTTAGGAGGATCTTTGACCATTGCGGGCATGTCAGCATTCCATGTATAAAGTTATAGATAATTGCCTCAAGTGGTTCGATTTTGTGTTGATCCTGCAGATGTATGAATAGAGAGTAGTTTTTAATGCTTATTCATAGTGACTTCATAAATTTATTTTTAGATTACACTGTGTAGTGTGAATGTCATGTAGCTACTAGTAGTATAATGTTACTTGTTTACTTATAGAGATAAGGAAATCCATGTTTCCAAGAATATACCTTTATAAGCACTTTAGTGTTTCCTTAAAGCCTGATAATATACCTACATATGAAGTAGTACTTCAACCACTTGTATAGAAAGTCTATCATACATTTGAAATGAAATTCACAAAATATTTTCAGGGTACTGGAGATGCATTTACAAAATTAACATGCTTTTTTGTCTAGATATATTAAAATGCAATGCAAAATTTATGCTTTCCTTTATAATTAAGAGCAGTTATATTCCTACATACGGAAAGCTGGAATGTAACTATTCTTATAAACCAGGATCTATTGCCTTTATCTTAATAACAACAATGGATATGATAGGATGAACTAAATGTTAAAACCAAGCTTCTTATAACAGTGAACACCACAATAGACATTTCAAATGTTGGTAGAACTATAATTTGTTCAGGGAAGTTTTATTATATTAATAAAAAGTTCTGATACTTTTTCAAATAACTTAGGGACTATGCAACAAATATGATGTTAGTATTATATTTTTAACAAAAATATGTGTATTTCAGGCAGCATGGAACGGAGGACTCATTGTTCTTATGCAGACAAGTCCGGAGGCTCCAAAGATTTTTTCTTTGCTCCACCGGATCTTTGCGATGCAATCTATGGATTCTCTTAAAGAAGCTGCCAGAGAACAGGGTGTTAGTAATGAAGATTTTCAGGTAAAAACTCTTTTATGAACAAAACTGTTTCTTCAGTTCAGTTTTTAATTTAACAAGCTTTAACTAATATTGGAATTTTGTTTATAATTGCGGATATTGCGTCACTGGTCCTGAATACATTCATGAAATTGTGGAATTCCAACGCAGAATTAGGAAAACAAAAAACTTGTAATACCAAGACCAACACTAGAACATTTTATTTATATTAATTTTTCTCAATAATAAAATAGTACTGATAACTTCACCACATCCTGTACTCAACACATTATCTATTTACTATTTTGTGGTAAAAAACATCCTATTATTATTGTTTTGTGGTTTTCAGGCATTTTTAGTATACGCTGGAGGTATATTTGCCAACAGCGGAAACTATAAAGGTTTTGGTGATACAAAATTCATTCCGAATTTACCTAGGAACGCATTTGAGCTTATTGTGAAGGGTTCCAAAGCTTACGAAGATGACCCTCAGCACATGATGAAGCTTTGGCAACAAGTAGAGAAGTTTATGTATAGCATATCTCCGAGACTCACCCGTCTCGGTCTTGCTCCACAGGTTGGTAAAAAAACTGAATTGACACTAAAAAGTTTGTTTATTTATTTATGGTATTCTATAAAATATAAAAAATATTATGGCTGATTTTTTATTATCATGTACTGTATGGATACAGATTAAAAACTAGATGATGTGGTTTACCTATATAGATAAAGTTTAAGCAATATATGTCATTACAATATAATAAATCCAATACATTCATTTTAGGGTGTGACAACCTACTTTTCAAGTAACGTAACTGAAGAAGATTCAAACTTAGTTAACGACTGGATGAAGACAAAACTGTTGGAAGCATACATTTGTCGAACATTCAAAACTACCGCAGAGAATGGCTGTAAGTATGAAGGAACAAAACAATTGAAATTTGTATTAATCTTCTAGACAATGTTAATTTAGCGTGATATGGTGTCCCGTTAAATTAACCAATTTTTTTAAAATGCTAATCAGTATCAAAATGATGTAATATGTACAGGATACCTACATAGGTCTAAAAAGTTGTAGAATACATTTTCATAATTAACAGTTAACTATGTATATTGTAAACTTTTCCACAGTACCCTTATACACCATCCACTTAGCCAGCGTGGAACAGGGACCAAGTCCAGGCCTGACCATGGCAATGGAGAAGTACAAAGGGGCCTATTTCCAAGTCACCAGGGGAGACTACTCGCCACTCTTGAAGCGGGTAAATGAGAACCTGACGATGGCGAGGGAGTATGCAGCCAATGATAACCAGAGGAACATGCTAGAGCATTATGTGAAGAGTTTCAAGGAGGGCAACTTGAATGAGCATAAGGAAGGAAGTCGGTTCTGGATCCAAGATAAAGGGCCAATTATTGAAACGTAAGTATATCGAATACTAATAGTAGTCTTAAGCCCGAAATTATTATTCAATTTAAATAGATTTAAAAAAAGAAGAATGAAGTATTTGTATTATGCCATTAACACTTTCTCATGAAGCATTTCCCAACTTTCACAGATATCAAGGTTTTATCGAAACCTATCGTGACCCGAGCGGTCAGCGTGGAGAGTTCGAAGGCTTCGTAGCCATGGTCAACAAGGAAATGTCGAAGAAATTCGGCGATCTCGTCGAAGGAGCCGAGCGGTTCATCAAGTACCTACCTTGGGGCGAAGACCTGGAGAAGGACACCTTCCTAAGACCTGACTTCACCAGTTTAGATGTCATGACTTTCTCTGGAAGTGGCATTCCTGCCGGCATCAACATTCCTAATTGTATGTACACCTGGTTTGTAGATTTAAAAGCTTCGATACTTATTATAAGGCCTGCTGTTGAATTTTCAACAGCAGGCCGAAACTTTAAATTACAATAGGGCATTGAGATAAGAGCCCTTAATTTTACTAAAATGGACGTTATTGTGTTGATAATTAACGTATATCGCTATTAGCGTTAAGACTGCCATATTAACCATAGATTAAGAAATATTGTAAAGCACTAGTTTTAAAATATTGGTATACCGTGAAGTATATTCTATTCTATTGTCTTGTTACAGACGATGAAATTCGTCAGAACTTCGGCTTCAAGAACGTGTCTCTGGGCAACGTGATCCCGGCTGCGTACAAAGAAGCTGTCATTCCATTCTTGAATGACAGTGACAAAGAGCTTCTGGAGAAATACAGAGTTGCTTCCTTTGAAGTAGGTTTTCTTTCCTGTTAAATTTTTCTCTGATTTAAAGTCGTATACCCATTATCATACAAAACAATTTTAAGGGTTAAATCTATGTCTATGCTCTTCACAGGTACAAGTAGGTCTCCACGAACTGTTGGGTCACGGCAGTGGTAAGCTGTTGCAGCAGAAGGCCGACGGTAGCTTCAACTTCGACAAGCAGAAAGTCAAGAATCCGCTTACTGGTAACATTTTTATCCTTTATTTTTTTACTTATCCGTTTACAATTTTAAATATTTTTACAAAAAAGAATTTCTAAAAAAATATTTAAAAGTGAAAAAAAATAGAATTCCACCTGCATCGGGAACAGAGTCCGAGCTGCCGGTGGTCAGGGCTCCTGAGAAAGAAACCTCCTAACAATACGCGCCGTGTCCAGAAGTACTGCCTTCTGAATCAGGCGCTTGACCCAGCTACCAAGCCAGAGCCTCCACAGATGTTGTTCGAGGCTCTTGGCAATTAAGCCATTGGCAGATACGACTATCGGCACAATGACTGCTGTATTCACGGCCCACATGTCAACAACCTCGCGAGCCAGATCAAGATACTTGAATTGTTTATCCTTTTCTGTCTTCACAAGGTTCTCGTCATGCGGGACCGTTATATCAACAATCATTGCACGACGCTCCGATCGATCTATCACCACAATGTCAGGTTTATTGGCAACAATAGTCCTGTCAGTGATGATAGGTCGATCCCAATACAACGAGATATAACATCATAACATTAACGGACGGTAACATTATTATTATGCTGTCTTTAATTGCATATTATGTAGTTGAAATAATATGTATGTTTTTTTTTTTCAAGTAGTTAGGGTAGGTAGCGCCGATAAATATTACATTACGACCATTAGAAAGAGTATTTGGCTAGTTTCGGTTCATACGTTTCTTAGATCGTTATCTTCGTCATACGAAACGAACGGCCCGTTCACGACTTTGCCGCTGTGAGCTGTAACTTAGCGCGGGGCGGCGAACGGTAAGATCAAATGTATAGAAATGTTTGAAACACTCCACGAGGCGCCACAAGTGGCGAATTCGCGTACTTAAAAAGTAATAAATATCTTATCCGCTTCGTCAGTCAAACGTCATAAGGCCCACTTGCACGACACATCACTAAACGGCTTTAGCGCTAAACTGCCTTAGAATATCACTGAATCCCTGTCAAATTGTTTGAAGTTGACAGAGATAGAACGATGTTTTAAATCAGTTTAGCGCTAAACCTGTTTAGTGACTTGTGGTGCAAGTGGGCCTTAGTGTGTGACAAAGAAAGATAACGCGCCGCGAAGCGAAAACTAGCCGATTGTTTCCTTCCAAAAATGAATGTGAATCTTACTGGGTTAAGTAAGATTCACATTCATTTGTACAAATTCCTGACGTACCGTTGCTCGACCTAGAAATCGAACCCACGACCTCAGTATCACTCATTGCGACCGCGAGAGAATTTGTTATTTATTTTGTTTTAGTGATAATTCTGTTTACCGGTAGAAACAGAATTGAGCAAGCTACACCCCCTTTAGGTTTGTGCAAATCGAAACCGGACACATTGTGTAATATACTCTACTGAGTGGAGTAAAGTCTATTCTATTATCTCTATTCGCCAGGTAAGGAGATCGAGTCGTGGTACAAGCCAGGAGAGACGTATGACGGCACGTTTACTACTCTTGGCTCTGCTTTCGAAGAGTGCCGCGCTGAGGCAGTCGGGTTATACCTCTCGTTAGTGCCCGAGATATTGAAGTGAGTACTAATCTTTATAATACTCTTCCTAGGTTTGCCCCGCCAATGTTAGGCTCGGCTGCCAATTTTTACCTCTTGCAGGTGAATATACGCTAGCGAGCAAAAGTATAAAATTACTCCGATTCCGCGTGATCTTGAGTGATCTTTTTTTTTTATCGTGGTAAAATCATCAAATGAGGCAGGGCAGAGCGGGAGGGACACCGTGGATTTTAGTCAGTACGAGTCTTGTCAGACTCGTACTGACTAAAATCCACGGTGTCCTTCAATAGCCCTTTACGTTTCGGGGTCACGGTAATTCGTACAGTCCCGCGACCCCGGCAGGCTTTGGCCCTCTAGAGGGGGGCCCCGTCACTTAATCTTAAGTGATCTTAATAACTAGTTAAGAAGTTTTAAAAGGTCCATTACCATTTTTAAAAGGTCTAAGTATCTATCAAATTCTTTATGAATTTTCACGCCATTATTTATCCCGGATCAATTCCAAGTGATTTCATACTTTTGTTCGCTACTCGCTACTTTTATAAATTATCATATGGAGCTGCTACATTACTGTTTCTCCAGCGATTCAGAAGAATACTAAATCCTAAGTAAATCTTAATACTAGATCATAGAAATCTAGAATGGTGTATATGGCTAATTTTGCCCATATTAATATTTCAGGCTATTGACTCCAAATCAATCTACCTACTCCAAACTATGGTTATAACAGTGATTTAGGCGAAAAGGCAACACATATTCACACAGCTAAGAGTTATAAGTCCATTATCACATTTATTATAATCTAATTTATCTTGTTCAGAATCTTCGGGTACGAGGGCCAGGAGGCGGAAGACGTGACCTACGTGAACTGGCTGAGTCTACTGTGGAACGGAGCCGCCAAGGCCACGGAGATGTACCAGCCCGCCACCAAGACTTGGCTGCAGGTATCGTATCTATGATTTTATTACACCACGCTGTAGTAGAGACAGTGGACTCTTACAATGTTCTTCTTTAGTGTTGTATGTAGGTAGCTTGAGATTCTCAAAAAGATTTTCTGTGCGTGTCTAGTTATTTGATGATAAAATGTGCTCACTCTCTGAAGTAACCAATAAAAAAAGGTATTTATTTATTATTATGTAGGAAATTGTTGGTAAAAAATACATTTTTAACACGCTTTTATTAGCTTGACCTGTATGTATGTATGTATGTATGTAACGGAATCTTTTAACTTCATTTTCACCCACTTCCAGCAGTCTGATTAACTTGAAAATTTGCACAGGGGTCAAGGGCCGATGACAATACAATAATCTCATAAATTTTATATTAAAATCCTCCTCTAAGGGGGTGAAAAGGGGTGAAAATGTTTGCATGAAAAATCTTATTCCTTAGGTTTATACACTTGAAACTTAGTACGAATATGAGTATAAGTAAATAAAAAAGATGGACATTAAAAGTTTTTTAAAACTACCCTCCATTGGTAACCTAGACGATGTTAAAGTTTGTATGGGAAAATCATAAAGCGCTAACTGATGAATTTAAAACTCAGTATATATAAATTAGATCAAAAATAATTAAGCACGTGTTTTTGGGTTTTTCGAAAATCACCCCTCAAGTTAGTGAAAAGGGGTATTCAAGTTTAAAGGGAAGGATCTAAAGTCGCTAAACGTAGAACCTGAATTTTGGACGGTAGGTGCGATTCATTATGTAGGTGATCACTAAGAAGGGATTTTTTGAAAATCTACCTATAAAGGGGGTGAAAAGGGGTAAAAATCTTATCCGTTAGGTTTATAAACTTGAAACTTGGTACGAATATGAGTAAAAGTAAATTTAAAAAAAAGATGGGAATTGTTCGTTTTTAAACACCCCACGCTTTTTCACTTTATTTGAATTTTTGTTAATATCTTAATATTTATATTAATCTTATTCTAAGTTAATTATAATAATTGATTGTTGGATTTTATATTGCAGTAACATAAACTCTCTTGTACTTAAAAATTATTTTCTACTTTTTAGTTCGATTGCTATTAAAGCGTGTTTTTTTAGTTTTTTTAAACTATTATTTTTTTTTTGCGGAAAGTACCTATACCTTTTTACGACCCTATATTACCGTCCTTGCTGACAGCTAAATAATTAGGTTTCTCATATGTGTGTAGTACGTGAAAAAATCCCCGTTACATTAGATACAAATGTCATAAAATGTTTTTTGCAGGCGCATGCCCGTGCTCGCTTCGTGCTGATGCGTCTATTAGAGCTGGAGGGCGAAGGCATGCTCACCATCACGGAGTCAGAACCTGGAAAGAATTTGCTACTCACGCTGCAGAGGGAACACCTCGCTACCCGGGGGAAGAAGATCATTGGTAAGTGACATCACAATTAAAGAGAAACTGAATTTATACACAGTTTAAGATCTCTTAAAGCTCATAAATGGCCTACCTATTTATAAATACTTGGTCGGTCACGTTCAGTTATATTGTAGAACCCTTATAAGGTCAAATCTATACCTCTATACTTATAGTAGAAAGCTGAAGAGTTTGTTTGTTTGGTTGAACGCGCTAATCTCAGGAATTGCTGGTCTGAATTGAAAATATTTTTGTGTTGGATATTAAGTACAATTATCGAAGACGAAGGAGACCGTTTACAAGTACAAAATCAAAAATAAATGAACCATGTTCGACCCCATTGCTTTTTCCCACAAATATTAAACATTGCATTAATTTCCAGGTGATTTCCTGGTAAAACTGCAAACAATCAAGGCTACGGCTGACTACGATGCTGGAGAGAAGTTGTTCGAGAAGTACAGTCGTCTGGATGAGCCGTGGAGCCGCTGGCGCGACATTGTCATGATGCACAAGCAGCCGCGCAACATCTTTGTGCAGCCCAACACCTACCTTATTAACAGCAACAAGGGTGAGTGCTGGTGTTTTTAAGACTTGTTTTGTACCTAATAGCAATTACATAAGAATCACTGGCATGGTTGCAACATGGCCGGCAAATCCGGGATGGGCCCGGAATTACGCGTCTCGGATTTCGAATTTCGTACTTCGGCATACGAAATCCGGGACGGGTACCTCGTGCTTACGTTTGGTTGTCTGCGCTTCACTTTGTTTATTACTTATGTTGATTTTTTACTAAAGAAAAAATCTTTAGTAAAAAATCACTTATATTGACTTATGTGTTTTAATATTATTTTAAAAAATACACTGCGAAGCTAAGTTAAGTCTTACCATAGATATGATAAAATATTTGCAAAATATTACGAGTAAAGCGATTTACAAAAATAATTATTGATTTTCGTATATTTTCCTACCGACTCAATTAGTAACTCTCGAATTGTCCCAGAAATAAAATTCCTAGCAACTTTTATCACTGGACTTGTTTGTGCATCATCTTTAGCGGGGTGTTAGTTCACGCAACGCGACGATACTGGAAATGTTTTCGTGTAGTAAATAAAGTAAGATTTTGAGTCGCTCTATTGAAATGTGCGCGCAACGTCGCATCTCGCGGTGAATTGCCCATTAGTCTCATCTGCATGATCAAAATACTTACATTTGAGGCATTTGAATTTTTTAATGGTTTCTTGTGCCTTTCAGTTTTACTGCTTACAGTAGTAACATAATCTTACTATTAATTTTTTGTTTTTCAGGTGAGGAAATAGACCTGAAGCGCTACCCTGCGTCGGCCGAAGGTATGATCAAATCCTGGGTGGAACGTTTCCCGAACACAGAAATCGATGATATCCTGGAGCTTCTAGCAGATAAAGACAGCAAGTACTTCGAAGAACTGCAAACTATCACCGCATAAAACCACAACCAATTTCTACAGTTGTAACATTTCACGACGTGTTGGTCATATCAGTTTAACCTTTATGTCAATGATTTTAAGTCACAATACGCGTTCGTAATTTGTTTTCAACCGCTGTACTATAGACTTAATATATACTCATACTGGTACAACATTTTAATATCAACTATATCAAAATATAAACAAAAAAAAAACTATATTGTTTCAATGTCGTTTTACAAGTACTTAAAATGTCACCATAATGTAATAAACACCAAAATATAGTATACCGATTATGAGTTTTATTTATTAGCGCAGTTTGAACACCAAAGACACAAAACTCGGAAAGTAAGAAACCCTCCAACTCATAGATAACCTTAACCTTTTCAAAGATACCCACGATACAGGAGAAAATCCTAGAGTGGTATAAAAAAAAACAGACCCGGCCAACTACTTTTATGTTAGTAGCATTTAATTGTGTTCAGTGCGGGAGAACACGAACACGCAGCGCACAGCAGTCAATCAGTCAGTCACTGCGTCAATGGTATCCTCAATGGGGCTTCGGGTCCAGAAGCTATGATTTCTCTACGCCCCATGTTAGTTACTAGTTAACAATAATATCTGTGTCTACCCGCAACGGCAGTCATACATCTACGAACTAAAAATAGGATAACAATATAAATAAAAATGAATAAAACACGTTTTAACTATATAATTTATTCACATTCAATACAAAACGTGTGTGATAGCAAATTTAATATCAATCATAAGAATCACAGTACCAAATTCACCGTGGTAACTATGACAAAAAGAGAAACATTAAAAATCACCACACACCAATAAATAATTTTCAATTCTAATAAAAATTAATAAATAGATTCGAAATTACAAAGATGAACGGATTTGCGTAAAATTATTGCTTTTTAACAGTTAACACCACTGATATCTAACAAGACGCTCCCTGACTTTACAGCAAAATAATCATGAGAAACGAGCAGCGCCGGTACCACGCGACGTCGTATACAATACTAGTTGAGTGGAACAAACAGCAGCTTACAATAATACATTTAAAACTGAAAACGCTATTAAAATATACACGTTTTGTGTGAGTCTATAACAAGTCCGGTCTATAAATAGTTATCCCTAATGAAATCATCTAAGCACCATTCTATTCGATTACTGTTACGTCGTGACTTAGCATTCAATACTATAATGATTATGATAATTATTTAAACTTAAATTGACTTAGGGTCACATAAAAAAATGTAAATTGATAGTAACTAAGAAAATTATAGTTAATAATGTTGAGTAAAACGTATTTGTGCAAACACACTCTAAAATTTGTGTCATTTTATATATTTCAATAAAATGGACTATATCAAATCCAGTCACTTATGTTTTATAAAGGCACATAAGAATCAATTTACAATAAACACTTAACAAAAAGTCCACTCTTTGCAAAATATATTATTACACTTCAATAGACAATCGTATATTTATTTTAACAGTAACAAAATCTGTTCAGCATAACAAGCTGTATCAAATGTGCGGCAGTCGGACACCACGCTTTGGAGAAAGCCAACAAAGTTTATACAAAACTATTTATAAATATTATTTGTTGTAATATTTGATGAGTCTGTGTGAAACTAGCTACACCCTATTCATAATTAATTTGATGATCCAAATGCCTAACATTCGGAATTCTCCAAGTAACATTTTAATTCTAATTTTTGCATTACTTTTACGATTTAGTGAGAGATTTTTTGTAATCAGTTTTACCTAAATTTGCCACTAAAGACAGTCTTCTGTCGGTGATGAGATTCTTTTAATTTACATGAAATCTAAAAACACGTGAGTATATGCTACATTTGGCAAGAGTATCGATACAGCCTCGATTAGATCAACACTAATAAAAGACTAATAAGACATTGTAAATAAGTTATAACAAAAACAATGAAAGCATCAAGTTCCTTCAGATACACCTACACCTACAGTGTCCTCGCAATAAGTTCGCAAAGTTAATTGTCAAAAATGCTTATATAAATCACAAAATCAAGTAATATCCTGCACAATCAATAATTCCTCTCAGTCAACTTTCTCAGAGCATTCTGCACCGTCGCCTTCGCGGTCGCCTTTCGGTGAGATATTGGATCTGAAACATTACACTTACGTTATGTTGCTGCTAAGTACACCTCTATGGTTTTCTTCTTTTTGTATTGCTCTGTGATGTGTCAATTATGAAGTGCATATTACATTTAAGATATTAATTCTACTGTCATATGATTTTGAACGTTAAAATGGTTGGTAGCTGCTGTGATTCTGTTGCCGAGTTCGCTACTAGCAATAACGTTGTGGACTCATTAAAGTGAATATTAGATCTACTATCTACATTCGGAGGCATTCTAGTATTTTACATATTTCACAATACTTCTTCGTTTGCTTAAGTATAGGATGTAAAACTTTTTAAAAGCATTAGTGCTATAAACTTTAATTCGGAAGCGTGAAGCGTGCACAGAATAAAATCGTATTATCTTTCACTTTGGGAAAGTTATTTTTAATTATTTACGTGACATGTAAGTACAAATTCATACACACCTTGGCAGTGTTTCCTTCTCAGCATCCGGTTTCCTGGTCACGCTGATTGATATCTTTTTTCTTTGCCTTATTTTTTCCAATATATTTTCAGGGCTCGGTTCTTTTTCGCTCTCTTTCAAAATAATCGCAGAGTTGCGTGTAGTTCGTTTTGGTCTATAGGTAGCATAGTTACCAGGTGAATACATTGATATGGTTCTGTTGTATTTGTGCGGATCTCTCAACGAATTGACAAGACTATTATCCTCCGTTCCATCGGAGCTGTCCAAAAGAGATTTCGTCCTGGAGTACCGGTTGGCACTGTACGACGACGGTTGGTCGTAATCTAAATAACTTCTGCTCCCTGGATATTTTCTAAAGTCGTTGCGATCGAGAGATCTATAAGTATCAATTTTATCATTCAGTCCATAGTTATCAAACCTTAAGTTACTCCTAGTGTTTACAGGCAGGTCAGTTAAAAGAGATCTATAGCGTTCCGTGGACGGCGACAAGTCAGACGAGACGGAGAGCCCTGGAGAGAGCGGAGACAAGTCGTATGTGAGCGGTGATGTCGGCGACACATCGAACTTCGTATCCGACGGTTGAGAGTGTATTCTAGCGACCGGGTCGTACTCCGCCGCTCCAGGGCCCACTAAACTACTCTTTCGTCGTTGTTTCTTTTCGTTGAATCTTGAATAAAAGCTTTTTCTACGTATTCTATCGACAATGTCTTCTTTTTCAGGCGTGATGGAATCGTGACTTCGGAGGTGTACTGTGGTATTCTCAGAAGGGGATAGGGGATTTCTATCGGAAATTTTATTATCAGCGCTAATATCAGACTTCAATTCGGAGTTTGAAATAGTTGACCTACTTCTGGACCGACTGCGACTCTGTGCTTCATTGTTCTCGGTATTAATGCTACTGTCCACAAGCGCGGCATTCTTTTCTGGAATATCTTTCTTTTCAGTCTCACCGTCAACAGAGGAAATATTCATAATTTGAGGTTCTATCACAGGATTAGTAGGAACTATTTTCTTAACTCTTGGCAATCTAGAGAAATCTAACTTTAAACTGTTTCTAATGTTTTTTGCTTCGTTTTCCTTTTTAGACGCGGACTGGTCATCATTTTCTACAGACAAATTGGAGACACTGTCACTAGAGGTTCTCCCGTACTTGTTTTTGCGTCCAAGACCATTCAATAGCAGCGACGTTGGTCTGCGGGGTTTGTCTTTGTCAAGACTGTCCGCACTGGCTTCAGAATTAGATTCAGTTTTACTATTATTGTCATTAGGCTGTTCAACACTTTCGAGCTGTGATTTTTCAACAATGGGTTTTGATCTTTCCTTTGGCTCGAATTTTTTAAAGAGACCTAATACTTTTGAGACGGTGGTTTTGTTCTGTGGTGCTTGCTGAGTTTCCAAAGCAGCCACATCAGTCAGTGTGACAGCTCTTTTAATGAGATTTGATTCGGTTGTAGGCTCTACGTTGACGGGCACCGACTGCTCTCGTTGCAATCTGCTTAACTTAGAACTATCCTTTTTCGTCTCATTCTTTACACTATTTTCAGCCCCTTTTTCTGGGGAGCTAGATTTATTAGACGCAAACTTTTCTAACTTATGACCTATCGATTGCAAAACAGATTTCTTTTTTGTGACAGTCGTTGATTTCGTACTATCCTCATCGGTAACTTTATCTTTTACTTTCTTTGTAACTTTCTTTTTCTCAGTAGTTGTTTTAGCATCACTAGTTTCTTGGTTGCTTGCTAAATCAGTCTTCGATTTCGATGAAACTTTCCTAATAATCTTTTTCTTTACTGTACCTTTCTTTTCTGTTTGATCAGAATCACCGGTCTTTGCGACTGTTTCGTCTTTTTTCGACGGCTGATCAGTTGTATGTTTAGTGTCTCCGTTAGATGTAACTTTCACAATGTCAACCGATGGTCCACCATTTGGAACTGTCATATTGTTTTCTGTTCTAGCTTCCGTTGTTTCAGACTTATCATTGTCTCTGTTTTTCAATATACTATACTTTTTCAATGACAAACTAGTGTCACTAGATTTTAATTCTGATTCCAATTTGGAATCAATACTTTGTTCCGGCTTTGTATTATTTTTTACCGAATCGGATTTTGTCACTACTTCTGGCTTTTTCTTAGGCAAGGTAATACTGAAACTAACTTCTACATCCGATTTAATATCGGTATTGATAACCTCATTTTTCGGTGAAGTATCTTTAGAATCTTCTTTTTTTACGTTACGACTAATATAAACTTTTTCTGGCGACGGACTACTTGCAGGGTAGCTCTTGGGTCTTATTAGTTTTGACTCCCTCGGCAAAGACCTCTCTTTATCATATTCTCTGCTAAACGAACTTTCAGGCAACGCATTTTCACTGGGCTCGTCTATAGAATCTAGAGTCTTCACAGGATAGCTTTTAGGTCGGATCAATCTTGAATCTTTAATAGAAGAGTTTTCATCGTTAATTGATTTTTCTCTTGATTTTTCTAAATTAGTATAACGTTTCGAGTTCGACGTCGATGCGGACGAATCCACTGCGGTTTCTTTGATGTTATCAAGGATCGGGAAGAATGGTGTATTCGATCTGCTGCGCTCCTTGCTTCCGACTAGCCCAATCGGCGACAGACATTTCTTTGGAGCTGTTACGTCGTCCCTGAACGCCGGCGGAGCTTCGGTTATGTCTATGGGACTCTTTGCAGCCGCCGCCTCTTGCGATTTGTTTCTCTTTTCTCTGATTTCTCGCAAGATTTTCTGGGTTTCCAACTCTCTTTCTTTCCGTTGGCGCTCGTAAAGGTTCTCGTCCGGCGGAGTGTCGAAAAAGTCTGATCGAAGGAACCTCGAGAAGCGACGTCGAGGCTGGTCTACGCTGCCCGCCGCGCGCAGCGAGTGTCGCCGCAGCGCCGCGCTTGCAGTGCCACCCGCAGCGCCAGTCGCAACGCTACCCGCAGCGCTAGTCACTGTGCTGCCGTACGACGGCGTGTAGCT
Source organism: Agrotis puta (assembly GCA_943136025.2). Taxonomy (NCBI): domain Eukaryota; kingdom Metazoa; phylum Arthropoda; class Insecta; order Lepidoptera; family Noctuidae; genus Agrotis; species Agrotis puta. The sequence goes on from OW964168.2 coordinate 8,746,980, forward strand.
GGGCTCCGACGTGCCGCTGCCGCCGTCCGACCCGTACGTATCGTCCAACGACAGAGTTCGCTCCGGGGTCAAGTATTTACTGAGCAGAGGCCTGTCTCGCGGCCGCGTCACGAGCGGTTCTCGCATGAGCGAATTAGGAGACGGACATTCTACGTCGACTGCGGCCAACAGAGGAGTGACCTCGCGGGAGCTGGACCGTCTTCGCGGTCGCGGTAAAGTTGAATATTGCGGTGTCGCGGCGTCCATTAGATGTTCTTTTGGACTTTCTTCTTTAGTTTCTATAGGGGTCTCAGGGGCGGCAGCGAAAGGTGCGGGCGGCGCGGGCTCCTCGGCAGGTGGAGGGGTGACGGGCGCGGAGGGCGCGGCCAGCTCAGAAGGAGCAACAGGCGCGGCGGTCGGCGAGGGCGTGGCGGGTGCGACTGTCGCGGGCGCGGCTGCGGGTGTGTCTGTCGCGGGCGCGGCTGCGGGCGTGTCTGTCGCGGGCACGGTTGCGGGCGTGTCTGTCGCGGGCACGGTTGCGGGCGTGTCTGTCGCGGGCGCGGCCGCGGGCGGGTCCTGCTCGCGCTGGTCGTGGTCGGCGGAGTGCGAGCGCACGGGCGCGGGCGGGCGCGCGGCCCCCTGCAGCGACAGCGTGCGGCGCAGCGTGCGCGCGGCGGCGGGCGGCAGGTGCGCGAGCAGCTGGCGCTGCAGCCGCCGCGACAGCGCGGGCGTGAGGCCCGACAGCGCGCGCATCTCGCGCTCCGAGAACTCGATCGAGCTCAGGTCGAGGTCCGACAGGTCTAGTCCGCTTTCGACGTTCGATTCCGAGTTTTGGGGCCCGGTACGGTGCTTACCGGTTTTCTTACTACTACCTGAAATTTAATCGAAAAACACACGTTTCGATCATGCAGAACGCTCGCTGTCATGGAGTATTTACAGTGCCGATATTGTAATCTATGTCCGCTCGTCGATCGAGATCGAAGGGGAACTACGAGCGGTACCTCCTTGTTTGATCTTAAGATAGAGAATCGAGTACAACAAGACTGTGAGGGCTCTGTGTGCCCGTAGTAAATCCACGAATAATGCAAACATCGATGCGATCAGTTAAAAGTTAATACATTTCTACAAATACTAAATACTGTCTAGTCAAATTAGGGCAAACGTTAAGCTTTAAGTATGCGAAAACAAATCACAAAAGAATGCATTAAAATGTTGCTTCTGTAGGGATAGTAATTTATCAAATGCGTACTAAATTATGGCGTCAGCGATATATTTCACATAGTAGAGGCATCTCTATCTGATAACAGCCGCGGCGCACCGTGCGGAACACAAAAACACATAAATGAAGAAATAAATATAGTTTAGTACCTATTCTTGTGTGGCGTTTGTGGCAGATTTGTGGTTGGCGCTGGTGCCGCTGTGAAGTGAAGATTTGGTCGGAGCATGCAGTGTAACGCGCAACCCAACTGCAACCACACCAACACAAGCTCACTACCGCTTCAGTCGCGCGACACCCGCCCCGCCCTCCCCTCGCCGAGCGCTAGTCTGGCTGCAGTTGTCGCAGCCCCGCGGTAGCGAATGGACGACTGACATGATCTCTAGTACCTGACATACGTGTTGCCCAACATCGAGTGCTACCACATCCACTATCTACGCATGTATGCCATCAACACTTGACAAACAAATCAATTAACTGTCACGCTACATACATATTTTATCAAAATCTTACTTTTTACTGAAAATTATTGTCGACAGATCAAAAAAGAAAAATAAAATTGAATATTCTGCTTTATACAAAAATAGTACTGCATTGGCACAGGAGATGCAACATGTGAAATGTCCTGTACGTACATTTCATGCAATGCAACTGAAATAACTGAATTTATGATAATCGAGAGCAACGCAACATTTTCCTGCTAGTGTTAGCGGGTAGGAGAAAGTCAACACCTGCACAAAGAATGCAATTTGAATACAATAATACACTACAATGCAAAAAAAAATGTTAACTTTATTAATTAAAACAATGTTAATGAACTCTAAAAACACAAGATATATGATAGACTGAAGGTAAGGTTGCCATAGAGGCGGTTATATCGATAGTCTATCATACATGACATTGATGTTAATTGAGAGAAAAAAAACGATGTCGACGGTGGAAAACGTCGCGAATATCGGAGGCAATGGTAACTGTAGTTCGTTGGTGGCGTATGGCGTATATTCGAGGTACTTCATGGAATGATTTGAGAGTTAATTTCTTTGTTTTAGTGAAGCTAGCTTTTTTTGTGAGTGTCGTTGACCGTGCGAGGCAGCACTAACTACTTGCGAGTTGCAGTGCGACGGTGACGCGGCGCTCTTATTGCGAAGCATGGGTCACAAACATATTTGTCAATATCTACCATTTACTTAACTAAGTTGTTTAACTTTAAAAGGCCGTTTGTGCATGTGAGTTTAGATGTTTGTAAACGCACCCTTGATACAAAAGAAGCTCCTAATGGAAGTTATTTTTTTTTACCATTGCTACATTTGATTGATCTGATTCTTATAAGGGTCGTAGCGGTTGGAATTCTGTGGTTTTGCCATATCCACATGAGAAAAAAAAAAATAACAGAACCTTTTTGAAGTCAGTTTAAAGAGGCGTCAAATATGTTTGTTTGTACGTTTAATCTATTTGTGCAAATAAACTCAGAATTTCGTAAAATAGATATAAAAAATAGCAGCGAGGCGCAGCGAACAGGCCTAAATCAAATAGACAACTAGGTAACATTAACAACACTATTAAGGTACTACACATACGATATTCTACATTACAGAATTTCTATACCAGGGGATCTAAAATGGCCACTTTAGCAGCTCATTAATATCAATGTTGCTAAAATTGTTCTTTATCAATTATCTACCCAGTTGCTTGAACAACAGAATACGATATTCCATGTTACGAATTTTGTATAAAATTAATTACGTAACATCGAATATTACATTCTATTGCTCAACCATTAGAGGAGATAATTAATAAAAAAATTACAGCAACGCAACGACCCGGAGGCTAATAACCTACCTCATGATCAGTGAGTTAAACTGAGCTTCTAAAGATGAAAGCTACTACCTTGGTGACTAAACAATGCTAAAATTGATGAAAATGCTGACAAATATATTTGGATCCCCATGATCTTTATAACATGTCAAGCATTATAATGGATAACACAAAACATGTCACAAAAATCACTTCGAAATAAGTAGCTGATGAACTGCTTTTCATGCTGCTATGCCAAACGTACAGTAAAATTTACATAACACCAAGTTTTTTACACAAATAATTTGGAATAATTCACATAAAAACTAAATACAACATGTGCAACAATTTTTAAGTGCTTCTGTTGAGTAATATTGTGATTTAATTAATTAATTTGTATTATTACATGTACAGTGTGTGGTTTAAAATTAAAATCTAATAATTAATCGAATTTTTACATTATTTTAGAATTTACGTATTAAATATTGTGATAGCTAATAAAACACTGCAAAAAAAAAACGATTAATTAAAATTTCCATAATTTTGGAACTTATGTGTATACAAATGCAAAAAATTGTCAAAATGTTTAAATTATAATTTAAAGACAGTCAAAGCTAGGTTTAAAATGTTCTATTTTTAAAGATGTAAAAAATACACCAACATAATAATAGAAAATGTGTGTCTCGGTGCATGCCTCAGGCGTGAGCGTGATACTGGCAACGTTTTCCCCGTGCGCGGGTAGCAAGCGGATGCAAAGCGCGGGACTCACCTCGCGGCATGTGCTGTCGGGCCTTGAACATAGAGTCGAAGTCTGCGTGCATGTCGCGCGAGCCCCAGCCCTCACGTCTAAAGTAGTAAATAGAGATTTAATACATTACAACAGTAGCGACAGTTGGCTCATGTATAGTGGGCAAAAGAGAAAACCGACCGCAACACATTATTGTTAATCACTTAGAGAAATAAAAGCGCTTCTATTCTGAACGTTAAGCTCTTTCTGACCAACTCGATAACTGCTGTTACTTGCCGATTGGATACATGCTACACAAAATTGGACTGAAAGAACTGCTTTTTAAAAATACTTATCCCTTTTGCCTTCTATACTTGAAAAAGTGCGATGTAGAGAAATCGTAATATTAATATAGTCTTAGATCAAAACTGCACAGAAATTGCATGCGAGTTGCGTTACATTGCGGATTATTGATGGACCATGAATTGAGTTAATCAAACAAATACCGCAATGTAGTACAACATGCATGCAAGTTCTTACATTATCTAAATAAGGATTACGACAAAGTAAGTTTGTGTAAGTATTCATATTTGAAGTTTTCCCTATAGTGCGTTGTAAACTCATAATTATAAACTTACGTTTCAGAAACACTTCTTTTACTTTCCACATATCTATGAGTGCTGCATGTAATCATAACAAAACTTGTTACAATGACATCGAAAAAACAAATTAACACTGAGCAAATAAATAAGCAAGTTGACGAAAAATCGAAATAGTCCATCAGTTACGTTATTAAAAACTATTTGGTCCAATATTTTTAATTTTCATACATATATCAAAATTAAAATTGTAATTACGCACATTGCGATAATTACATTTTTTACTGCGCTCTGACGTCCCTAAACCCACTCCGAAGTTTTTTAGTCGTTCATCATTGATTTAATAAAAAAAACTCGAGTCCATTATATTTCAATTCTCTGACAGACTAAATAGATTTGCAATTTATTGATACTGTCAAAATGCCTTTTACTATTATCATGATCGTGCTATTGTAGTGTGTAGTTATAAATTTGATGAAAATATACTCACAATAAGTTTCTCCTTGGTAAGTGGGGGCTGCATGCATAAAATTAACATTATTTTAGTTGGAAAAAAAAACACGATAAAATTAGATGGTAAATGCTAATGTTTCACTTACATTCATTAAAGTATTGATTACAATAATATTATGATAGCCAAATGAAAATGTTTAGCGTGTTAAACGGTGTATTGTTATAATCAAACTTTATGAATATAAATTTTATTCATTTCAAATATGAATTAAAGCTTTCTTGGAATAATGAATTTGGACTACAATTTGTATTTTCGTTGAAACTCCAACGAACTCCAAATATTAATTTGTGAATCAAAGTTTGTATGACTAGAGGAAAATTAAAAAGCCTTCCAGAAAGATGAATTTTAATAAACAATTTAAGTGTACAGTGAACAACAAAAGTAGATAATCAAAATCAGAAACTCAATACTAATTAACGGAGTTCGCGTCAGAACTGTGCAGATGAACTGGTAGTGTTTGGTAAATTATAATCACATACTTTTGAATCACTTTGACGCCACACCGTACTGACGCGAACTGCGTTCTTTGGTTTTGAATTTCTGATTTTGATCATCTACTTTTGTTGTTGACTGTACAATCGACAAAGTTGAATGATGATACACCATAAGCTTATTTTCTTACAGACATTCAAATACAATTCCACATTCGCGTAAACATACATGTCCATGGTAACGACTTTGATCTTTGTAAATTATACAGATTCAAACAATTTTTGTCAAAGTGGGTCATGATTCAACTTTGTCAATTGTACCTATTCAAAAGAATCCTGTCAATCAGGTTTTCAACCTTTAACTTTATTTATCTGTTATAGAATTGTCTTAGTTATTGTATAGCTAAGCCATACGTTGCTTGAGGTGGTAAATGTACGTACCTGTTAAAGAACGGCGACTGTAGGTTGTTAAATAGTGAGTGCTGGCTAAAGCCCGGACCTTCCTCGCCGTTCAGGCGGTTCGTCAATGCACGCACCTGAAAACAATTAAATAAATGATTTTTACAATATTAGTTGTCAATCTGCGATAAAATGTAAAAAAAAAGACTTTTTTTTAACTTTATTTATCCAAGCTAAATAAAACAATGTCTGTTAAAAATTTGACGGGAATTCCACGTTAACTGGTGGTAGTGATATCTTTCATATTCTTTTCTATAAGTCGTGATCGCATTTTCGCTGTATGCGAGATGACATTACTACGGGACTTACGATCTGTATTTTTTTTGGAAACTATCCGCCTTACCACAAAAATATATATCTTTTGAACACTTGTCTAAAAAAAGTGTAACTGCGAAACGACCCTTATATCAACGTGACATGTCGTTTTGACGATGACGGTTTTTTTAGAAAAGTAGTCAACAGATTTTTATCTTTCTTGTGGTAAGACAGTATATGTTTTGATAAACATTTTCGGCTTTTTATAATTATTAGAAAACACACATCACTCCTGAGAGCCCCGACTTATTTCATTTCTATAGCGAACAGAACCACATCTATAGTTCCCGCGAGATAAGGTTATTGATCCTAATCATGCATCGTTCGAATTTCATATACCATAGTTCGAATTTCAAAATAAAATATAAGGTCAAGGTCGCCTCTTCTCAAGATACTTTTGTTTTGATCGTATTACGTCACTTTCTTTACATGTTTTCTTATAGTTTTGGAAATATTGGAATACATTGGTGGACGGGGGTCAACGAATTTTATTCCAGACTTATATGGCGGGAACTTTAGCAGATATTCTTTCTTTGCTCATACACATTAGCGAAACTTCTCAGTTTTTCTCAAAAATTTAATTTCAATTCTTACTCGGTGCAGCAGCGTAGAGAAGAGATTCTCAGCAGTGAGGAGATGGAAGCCTTCATCCTCTTCATCATCCTCTCCGGAGCTGACGGACTCCGCTCGCGCCGCACGACTGGGTCGTAGCCGGTGCATGTGCGCGTCTTCCTCTTCCTCCGATTCTCCACCGCTTACCAGGCTGCTGGTAAATGGAGAGTGAGTATGTTAAATAAGGTAAGAGATTAGTTTTAAATGTTTGTTTGCATTTCGTTAGGTACTTCAAAGCGTTATCACAATTTTGTGACTAGATGGTAAAGTAGCTATTTAGAGATTTTTTTGTCGTGGTAAAATCCATCATGAGTCCTCCCACTGTCAGACTTGTACTGACTTAAAATCCCCGGTGATCCTTCAATAGCCCTTTACGTTCCAGGGTCACGGTTTCCTGATGAAACAGTCTCGCGACCCCGGCAGGCTTTGGCACTCTAAACTCACATTGAATATCAAACTCATGTGAAAATTTATTGTGGTTTGTGTGGTGATCAGAACTAAAACAAAATTTTACATGGTTGTCTACGCCTAAATGAGATGTATTTACAAAAGAATAACTATTCAGCTCGCTCATCAATCAGACAAGAAAAACCTTTTAAATGTAAAGACGTGTGAACTTCTCACGATCTTGCCGCTGTGAGCGAAGACTTAGTGCGGGGTGGTAAGCAGTAAGATCAAATGTTTGGAGCACGCCACGAGCTACAGCTCATAGCGAAAACGCACTCGATTTTCTAGTAACAAATCGGTATAGCAGCACGCGGTATTCGGAGCGGCAGGAACCAACGAGAACTGTACAAACGACACATTGCGGGTGTGGGGAGTACGGCAGCTGCCATAAACCGCTGCACAATGCGGACCGTTAAGGTTTTCCAGGCGATCGAGGCCAAAACGAAACCTTGTAAGAATAGACTATTATAAAAGCTAGGAGTATAAAAAGTACCTGATCCGCCTGGGCTTGGCCGTGCGGTGGTGTCGCAGGCCGGGCGGGTGCTCGGGCTCCAGCGACCTCTGCCGCGGCGTCACGTATCCCTTGCCCTCCACCGCGATGGGGATGATGAACTCGCGCGCTGACTTCTTGATGGGCTCGCCAGGACTGCTGCATGCTTCGCTCGCGCTGCCGGACTCGGTCGATGCCAGCCGTCTGGATAACATCAAAGTATTACAATCCGTTATTACTACATAGTATAAAACAAAGTCGCTTCCAGCTGTCGTCTGTCTGTCCTTATATATGCTTAGATCTTTAAAACTACGCAACGAATATTAATACGTTTTTTTTTAATAGGTTCATATGTATAATATAACATGTGAGAATATAGTTAAGATTGTACCCGTGCGGAGCCGGGGAGGGTCGCGAGATTATCCATACTATCGTTAGCGAAGAAAAATTTATTTTTAGATATCTTGCACTCACATTGAATTTCAAACTCATGCGAGTACGAAATGTTTGAAACCTATGACCATGAGCATATGAGGCGAACGCAATAATCCTCAAACGTGAAGAAGAAGCTGTGTCCATAAATATGCAGAAGCAGTACAATTTGTAAGGTTATTTGACGATAACAAGTTCGAGGACTAACCTGAGCGGTGTAACCCTGGGCGCAGGCGTGGGCATAGCCTTGGGCGTGCCGGGCGTGACTGGTGTGCCAGGCGTGAGCGGCGTGCCGGGCGTGAGCGGGGGCGGCGGCATGGCGGGGAGCGGGGGCGGGGACGTGGGGGAGTCCTCCGCCGCCACTGTGATGGGGATGATACGTTCCACTGATACGCCGCGACCACTAGAACAAGACATTTTGATCAATAGAGATACATACCTTTATTACATGAAATAACTGATGAAATCAGTTTTAGTAGTCGAAGAGCCTAAGTTCCTATCTACCACAAGTTTGTACACGTCTCCTGCAAAGATTGTCATAATGACTAACCATTTTCTCAAAGATTGTCTGGAAAATAAACGTGCTAGTTATCCGACGGTGAACGAAATAAATTCTAGCGTAGATTTAACTTTCGTAATGTTACCAACAAACACTGGGCTATGGCTAGAAAGTGAAGACTTGCAAAAGACAGTTCTATATTCACTTTGTAGATGATGTCAGGCTGTCAATGGTGATCAACATTCCAATGGGATGATATTATTACCTGTTGGCATTCCGATGGTCGTCGACCCTGTGCATGGCCTCCGTGCGGAACACGCGAGGGGCCGCGGGGGCCGCGGGGGCCGCGGGCGGGGTGCCGGGCGGGGAGGCCAGGGAGGCCACGCCCGCTGACGACGAGCGACCGTACGGCATGGGGGGCTTGCCTGCACAGACACGAGGGTTACTCACTTATTCCTAACGAACGAAGCGCATACGAAAAGCGACAAAAATAGTTCATATAACATTTTAGTTAGACATTATCAAATGCATAGGAATTCAAGGTCAGCGCAGTAAATTGGCGCATGTTTACACATTAACAAACAGGACATAAAAATATGACGCATAACTCCAGAATAAAATTTAATAGATATATAAAAAAGAAAAACTGTTTTTAAAGATATTTTGTTACCTGTCCGTATAGCAGACGATATGATGTCCCTTGCGGCGCGTCGGCGATTCTCTTCCCCGGCTTTCTCTTCAACCAACTTTGCCATAGAGTTTTGTAGACTCCTACGGATTATGTTTTACATTAGTCATAGACAAATAAATAGCTTGGCATCATAGCGGCTGCATTAATCAGAATGTCTAAGAAAACAGCATCCGTCATTGTCACATGGTAAAGTATCGGCTTACGTAAGGAATATACTATATGAGCAAGAATATTTACTACGTCTGATTTTACAGACATTTAAAAAAAAGTGTCATTCTAGTAAGACGGACACGATCAAGAAATGTATGGACATTTGCCCAGCCAGTGTCAGAGTATGTTTTAGTCTCGTATTTTTAAATTCAGAATATAATGAGACCAAAGTTCAGTACATAGTAAAACTTGAAAAGTGCTTTCAAATTAAGGATGTACGAAAAATCTAAGTATGAATTAAAACGCGATAAGCATATATTATGCTGAGTTCAGAAGCTATCCAAATACTGACTTAAAAGCATTAAAAGCTCTTAAATTCGGTTGATATCGTAGTGATGGCGTTCATACTAAAGAGTCGATGTAAATGATCAATGTCCTAAATCAGCGGTCAGCAATCTTTTGGTAGATAAATAGCAAAATAAGTAAAGCGCGGACAGAACGTAATTCTTATATTAAAAATAGAAATAAATTTTACATGAATATTATAAATAAATAAACTGAAGATTTTCCTTTACGAATAAGGAGATCCCTTATTCATAGAAGAAAATCTTCAGTTTACAAAGCAATCACGGGCTGCAAGGAGGTACCGCTTGTTCTAAATAATAATCAGTTAACAAACCTCCTAGCATCTTGCAGTAGCACAGCAGGGTCTACAGTAGTGGAGCTGTGCGAAGGCTCGCTCTCCGTCTTCTTGACGCCACTGCGGAGGTTCGACTCCCGCTCCGCCTCAGTGTGTGTCTGTGACAAATACACGCACGATGAATACAATATAACTTTACGAATCTTCCTCAACGCGAACGGCATTTTCGGAATTTAGGGATTATGGTTTCGTCACTAAAACTTCAGTATTTTAAATTAATACTAAATCTAGTGGTCGTCTATGTTCTAATAATCAATATTTTCTCTGACGATGGTCACACACGACCACCCCAGTTCGAATTCGAGTCCTATATAAAATGGTGGTGAGCGCCAAAAACATGGTGATCGTAGGCGCATGCTGACGACGGTTACACGAGCTTTGTATATATTTAAATGTGTTACTAAGTTTGTTTGGCACGTTACTGTTGGGAAATAATGGAGTTTTAAGCCCATTTGCACCACAATTTACTAAATGCATTTAGGTACCGCTGAACGTCATTGTTTTCGTCAATGTTTAGAGATTTACGATATTTATGAGTTATGGTGCAAACGGACTTCGTAATGAGTAACTCAGAAAGGATATTGATAGCAATGCGCAGTGCATTGCTATCCATATCCTTTTCGATTATAGCCTAATGATACTGAAGATTAAATAACAATGCGATCTTTATATCCAAGCATTACTAGATCTGTCATGTTTTTATTATTTTTAGGCATTTGTTAAAACACCATTTTAGCAAAATTATATATGAATGTATAATGATAACCATTTTCTTCAAGTGGCCTTAAAGTTCGTTGATCAATGAAGTTCTACTTTGGAAAGCAAAGGAATCGAATATATCATTTTAGACCATATAAATTCTAGCTTTGCTATTTGTTTTTATAAAAATGTTGCCCGACCAGAAATTTCTCCTGTGTCATAGATGCGTTTACAAACATAGAAACTCACTTACACAAACACTTAGACCCGGAACAACTATTTACAGATCATACAAATATTTGTGCCGTGAGGGAATCGAACCCGCGACAAGCGGCACAGCAGTCTTTAGCTCAACCACGGCGCCGACCGTGCCGCCCTCTATTGCATGATCATCGCGTCAAGAAGCATACTTAGTATACAAAAATTCAGTAGGTTGTGATGGCAACATCGAAACTAATGTTATACAAATTGAAATATTTCTGAAAACTTATTCATATATTATCTCATTCATAAATTGATAGCATTATAATGCATTTAATGTAAAACTTGGTTACCTATAATCCAATAAAAAATGGTGATTCATTCGTATTGTAAACGTTACCTGCCAATTTCCTGTTGTGATGAATCAATTAAAGAATTATAATATTATTCTTTTAATAGTCTACGTTTGAAGGTAATTGGTACAATAATAGATTGTGGCTAAATATAGACAGAAACAGTCACCATTTCCGTGTTTGAATCTATTAGTAAAGAGATTTGCATTTTACGAGCGCAGGTGAATCATAATTTATTTAATTAACGTTGGTATTCCCTAACCTGATGATTTCATTTTGTTTAATTTTAGACATCATATCACATAAGGTAGGATAAATCGACTGTGACTGCGAACACTATTGAAACTACAAAATCACCATTGAATGTCCATTTAATATTCTATCAAAGCAAAAAGATATTATTTCATCACGTTTTACATCAAACAAAATCGAAACTGCAACTGCATTCTACGTCGAAATAAAGCTTTAAATTGCTCTCCTGTAAAAGTATGTGATTTGCAGTTTCGATATCGTTCGTGGTCACAGTTAAAATCAGGTCAGGGTACAAAATATGTACCAGACATATAAATGAAGGCTATCTTAAAAAAAAAAGATTTGGCGGTGAGAGGCGCTAGTGTAGCATAAGGTCTCCAAAATGTCAAATATCATTGTTTGTGGGTGGGTTAGGCGATTTGGAGCGGAGTATACTAAGTGTCAAACTTATGGACAGCATTAGAAACTTCATACACAAATAGCCGCTGTTGGCTTAATATCTGAAGGTTGAAATGGAACTAATTTAGTCATATCGGCCGTATCTCGGAGTTGCAATGGGCAAAAATAACCACTCAGTGGATCTCAACTGGCGGTGAACTACAACGCGGTAGGCCCAGGAGATGGCGGGATGAGCTGGAGTCATTCTTAAAGGATTAGCCTACAATCGCACTAGATCGCCAAAGGTGGAAAGAGGGAAGAGACGGTACAGGCTCATTAAATTCAACTAGGTTTTCAAGCCTATAACAAGAAACTTCAGAATCTCACTCAAAAGTGGCGCCAACTGGTAAGACTAAATACGGTGGCCTTCATTTATGCGCATACGCATCTTCATACAAAACGACTATATTCAATATCCAGTTTGTGATTTAGGCCTTCTTCTCGCTCCGATCACGCGCAATATCAAGTTATCTCCGTCAAATTCGGATTATTGGTTTTTGTATGCCTTAAATCTGTCTGACAAGAATAAATCTTAATTATACTCTCTTTTTTCAATTATTTCAAGAGTTAGATAGAGATATAAAAAAAAACATATTTGTTTACCTGTGAAGGCTCAATGCCAATTTGTTGCAGTCGAACTGTGCCATTATCAGGCGTCTTGGACTGCAACTCACGGTCTTCACTCTGTGCTTTGGGCTTGGCGATCTTCGACACAACTGTAAACATAACAAGAGTTTTATTGCTCTATATTTAAAGTTGATTTTGCAATAGCATAATTTGATCTCAATTCGGATCGGTGTGGCTATTTCAATATCTACCTGGTTTCGAGATATTGCGTTTGATTTCAGGTGCAGTTGTAAGAGAAGCTCTCCTCTCGAACTGATCTTTGAAACTGCCGACGTTGCCTCCTGGTGGATCAAAAAGTAAGTTCTGAATATGACAATCTAAGAAACAGAGCCCTGGCAGCATCTCTAGTATTCATCCGGTGCATTCATAATATTTATAAATCGCATTATCATCTTCTTCCTTGCGTGTCGATGAGCTCAAATTATGTCCGACCATAATGTCACACTATTGAGGTGGTAAAATAATCAAATCAGGACTGATTTGATTACTTTAGTCACTCCTGAGTGGATCAAAAGAGACTATCAGACTCTTACTGACCTACAATCCACCCTTTTCTTTCACTTGTCATTAGCGGTCCAAAGCCACGGTTTGGTCTATGCAGGATGGGTCAAGGAAACTCTATTTGAATTTACACTTCGCTATTTATGTCATAAGATCTAGTAAAGATAATAAGTTACCTGGTATAGAGAGTTTCTTGGGCTTGGGCACCTGGTTGGTGGGCGGTTGTTGTGCTATGGACAGTGACGTCAGCTTGTCAGCCGCAGACGCGACAGAGCTCTGCTTTGTGTCTTCTTGTGGCTGTAGACAAGCATATAATAATATTTATATGTGAAATGAAATTCTTTAAGTAGGATATTATACGGAATCTTATTGGATATAATATAGGGGACGCCTATGTTCAGCAGTGGTATATATCCATCCTACAGCTGATATGATATTAGTACGAATATGTAGAACTAGAATCTACCAGGTCGTCAGTCGTCTCCACTTCTACATTGTTTCTTATCTTTTCTGCCAATTAAGAACTGTGAACAAATTCAGTGAAGTGTTCAGTTTGTAATTTTGAAACATCCTTCATTTCATCATTCATCCTTTGATCAAAATATTCATGCACAGGCTTAACGAAAAGACCCCAATTAATGCGAATTATGATTAGATGTATGATAGACTTTCACCAAGTAGTTTTATTCCGCAACTAGCTTTCGCCCGCGACTCCGTCCGCGCGGATGTCGGTCTTCGCGTGGATGGTTTATTTCCCCATTTTGAGTGAATGACATCTTATAAATATTACGGCGCTGAATCCACTGCGGGTAATGCAACGTGTGTTCGCGGTTCTACAGACCAACGTCTATGAATAAAACTGAAAAATAAGATTTTCTTTCTACGTATTTTTCCAGGATAAAAAGTATCCTATGTTATGCCCAGGATAATAAGGAATAATTATACCAAGTTTCATCGAAATCGAACCGTTAGTTTTCACGTGATGCCTGCACAAACAGACAGACAGACAGACAGACAAAAATTTTTTTAATCAAATATTTGGGTTTGGTATCGATCCAGCAACACCCCCCGCTATTTATTTTTCAATATTTTCAATGTACAGAATTGACCCTTCTACAGATTTATTATATAGTATAGATTAATTCGAAATGTCGCAACAGTTTAAAGTTCTAAACCATAATAGGAAAAATCATGTGTTGCCTAATTAGTTAGTTTCGTTAATCTTGTAGAGCATAAAATTGCCTATGCTTCTCATAATCATGATAAAAGAATGTCTGATAACTTCAACATTACAGAAATAGGAAAATCAACCTTCTTACCTTGGCATCCTCAACTTTCTCTACCGGTTTTTCTTCAACAGTCTTAGTAGGAGAAGTCTTCTTCTTGATGACGACGCGCGGCTTGCTCGGTTTCTCAACCGGTTCCTCTTCTTTAGGAGGTTCCTTCACGATGTCCTTAGTCAGGTCTCTCACCAGCTCAACAGGCGCGGGCTGGATTGTGATCGTCGCTGATGATTTCAGGTTTGGTGTTATTGCCTAGAAGAAACAAGTACTTTGTTTGAAATATGAATGTTAAGAATTTGTTAAGTTCGTACATACGGATTACGGATACACATCAAGCTATGCAAAACCAGTCAAAGGTAACCGCTAAATATGCGAAAAGACACGAAACAAGACCAATAAACCGGTTTTTGTAGCTTCATGCGTGGCCGTGTTTACACTAGTACTACAAGTGTGCTTTAATTATAGTCTTACCGAGTCATCAGCCAGATTAGGGTCATCATTGGGCAGTATTTCCGGTGAACTCTCTTCAGGCAGTACCGGCGCTTGCGGCGCAATGCTCGCACAACTAAAATGTGACATCAATTTATCATTATTAGGAATCTGTTCATTAGATCTAGCACATTTCATCAAAGTAGGAAAACATTTTTATGGTGTTTTCTCGGACTCTTTAGTAAAAGGTGAACTATTCGATCAGTCGGCTAGAAATCCCAAAAATACAATTTTCAGGACAGCAATATGAACAGCCTTGAATGAGACCTGTAGTCTCTAACGTTGGAAGTTAATTATCTATCTTTGGTTGGCCTATCTGTGTCTATAACCAATCAACTACCGAGTTTGCTTATCTGAGTCTTTAAGATGTCCAATCAGAAGCAAATGTCAAAAACAAAGGAACGGGATTTAGATTTAATATAAATTACGGGCATGAAATAGGTGCATGCCTATGCATTACTAGTATGCTACTCTCATATGATGGCTAGATTACAAACCTGGCAACTCTTTCCTTCTTCCTTTGCAGTCCACTAGCCGACATTGCGAGCTCCAGTTTGCGTTTGTTGTCAGATGCCGACACGATCGTACGAGTCGGCGACGGCTTAATTGCGTCTTCACCACCCTCTGTGGATATAAATTTGTTGATATAGTATTTTTATATGAATGTGGTATTTGATGTCAACGTAAAGACAACTGGCGACCTCTATGGAGCAATAGAAGAACTAAAATTAAAATTCTGCATCGTGCAATTAAAGTTGATGTTGGTTCGACAAAACAACCGGTTGGATTGGAAGAAGCTCTTGGAACATAACACCCTGTTCCTTATATCCCAAAAAATACTAAAATCACTTGAGAAAGCTGCAACACTTAAGACTTTCTGATGACGTCGTACTACCACCGGGTTACAAAGTATCCTATCTGTTAATTATGTGCGTGCCACGTTATATTCAAATCCTTTTAGTTGTAATGCCATGGAATGAACGGCAATTAAGGAATTTAATCAGAATGAGCCTGACATAACTTTCACCCACCCTGCGCAGCAAGACTAATTAGAAAATTCCTCACCTCAAAATGGTATGTTGTTCACTACTCATGTTAACCCCTAATTTACTATCCCAAAATGAAATACAAGATAACAAGTACACTAGCGAGCAAAAGTATGGAATCACTTACATTTACTTGGAATCGGGATTGCTTCTTAAACACTGGCGCAATTTGAATGAATTTAGTATCAATTTAAATTTAACAGTTAAACCTTTAAAATGGTGCCACTTTTATTATTCTTAAATAGTTATTAAGTACTGTTGATCGCGCGGAATCGAAGTAAGTGATTCCATACTTTTGCTCGCGAGTGTAGTACAAATGTGTGCAGTTACCTGCAACCAACTCCAAGATCCTCTTCTCAGCAGAGTTGCTGGGCTCAATGTGAGCCATGGACGTTGAACTTGTGAGGTCTGTGCCACTCTCCTCGGGACCTAGTTCAGACTGTTGACAAAGTGCGTTCATTTTAATCTTTTTATAGAAAACATAAATTCATTTCTGGACATAGACTTAGTAGTACATTTTATATCCTAGCATAGATCAGAGGAATTTGAAATAGTGAGATTTCAGGTATTTTTGTGAGTTCAGTTAGGCTGCCTCGCTCCTGAGGACAGATAGTCTCAGTGTTCGTAATAGGTAATCATGCCTCCATAACATTACATTTCAAACTCTTCCCATATGATGTGAATTTCGGTACGTTTCTAGTAAAATATCTGTCATAACTTTGAACTCCAAATCTTCTTAAAACGACGGGACGATCACAAGTATAGTGTGTACAACCCGCACCTCGTTGGGCACCATGACGGAGTTGGAGTTGGAGGGCGCGGCGGGCGCCAGCGACAGCAGCAGGTCCAGCCGCACCGGGGTCTGCGCCGCCAGCGCCTCCGCCTCCTCCAGGCACGACGTGTCGCAGCCCGTGTTCACCCAGCTGACGATAACACCACATTTATGTTTCTAATAAATCACCTTTTCAAATAAAACTTAGCGAGCTTGCTCAACAACATGGTTTAAGAAACTAAAGCTTTTTATAGAATAAGTCATTGACTCACGGATTATCACAAATGTATGCGATGTCAGCACGTTTCAAAGGGTCCACTGTGAGCATGTCGCGAATCAAAGGTGATGCACCTGAAAGATATAATACATCAGTTTAGTAGTCCCCGGCTGTTTTAAGTTACAATAATTAGAGAATGATCGTTTATATCCCGAATACGATAAGTTGATAGGTATATGGAGATCATCATTAGACTTCGCAAAAATGAATTTTTGCTTGGCCCTTCTCAAGTACAGGTACCGGCAATAGAGTAAGCACATCAATTCTTAGAAAGAGACGAAAGAGATTAGCAGTTAATGATGCCACAAAGTCTTATCATCATCATCAGCCAGCAGACGTCCACTGTTGAACAAAACTCTCCCCTTAGACCGCCACGCCGAACGACAATTCGCCACATGCATCCATCGGTTGTCCGCGACTCTCACGGTGTCGTCGGTCCACCTAGTGAGTGGCCTGTTTATGATACGTCTTCCGGTTCGTGATCGCCTCGAGAACTTTTCTTCCCCATCGGATAAAGGCTACGAGAGATGTAGCTTGCCCATTGCCACTTCAACTTGCTTTTAAGAGCTGTGTCGGTGACTGGTTCTTCCGGATTTTGTACCGCACAGAAACTCTGAACCTAGCTCTTCCCATTACTCATTGAGCTTCTCTCAGACTCGCTAAATAAAATAGCCGCTACGTCTAACAGGAGAAAAGAAGAACAAAACGTGTTGGGCCGAATCTAAGAATAATGATAATGCTTGGAAATAGTTCTTTGTTGCCGGTACTTAGAATAGCTTTATTTGATCATAATTATGTTTGAAAGTATTTATTCTACATTTACTTACTCGATGGGTTTCTAGGTTCATAGTAATCGCCATTACTGATCTGTCGGACTAGACGTTTGAAGTTGGAGCCATCAAACGGCATGGCTCCGTAGACTAGAGTATATAGAAGCACACCCAACGACCAGCAGTCCACCTGAAGTTAAAAGGAAATACTACAATTAATATCTAGTATTTTTTCGAAAGAAAAAATCTATGAAACAGATCATGATATGCTGTCCAATGATAGGCATTAGGATGAAGCACAAATGGAAAAGTTACCAAATCGACCTTGAATAGTTCCGAATAATTTATTTGTTGACCAATGACAGGAACACAAAAAAAAATATTCGAACGCACTTTTAGCTCTGTATCGGAACTATTCACTATAGAAAGAAATGTTGACGCTCCATGGAATATATCCCTTCTTGAAGATTGTATTCAATTGATTTGCATTTTAGTCAACTTAGCAAAGACTGAGTGCCTCCTTGGGGCATATCAGTTTCGGATGCTTTTCTACTCATCGAAAGATAGAATAGAACCTTTTCGGCTATAAATACTATTTTACAAAATCTACTTTCGTTAAATTTGATACATGCTAGCCAATTTGCGTTATTTATTCTACCAGCTAAATGATTTTAGTTACAACTTTCACGGTTCTTTTGACCAAATACTCAGTAGAGTTAGGATTCATAAATTTCGTATAGTGAATAAGCAAAAAAACCCAAATATGATTTTGTTTCGTGGTTATAATCAAATGACCACTCGTCTTGAGTAGAGTGGAAGTCACAGTCAAACTCTTATTGACTAAAAACCACCCTGTTACGGGCTGTTCACACAATGGTGGATGGAGGTGGAATATGAGGACACTGTAGCGTGTCTCCACAACCTCCTCAAAGAGGGGACTTAAAGCCGCGTTCGCGGCATGTCCACCCAAATTTGACCCTCCAAAAGATCATTGACTCGAGCTCATTATGTAAATAAATCGATAAATTATGCCGTACCTCTGGCCCTATGTAAGGCGTTCCTTTAACGATTTCCGGAGACGCATATAATGGTGAGCCGCAAAACGTTGACAATAATGATGTCTCTTTGAAGACATTTGATAAACCAAAGTCAGCAATCTGGAAACAATACAACTTTCAGTACACACACAGACAAAATCTTTATTAGTACGGTTCACTTCACATAGTACGGTTTTTCACATACCTTAGCACTACCAGTATCATCTAATAAAACATTTTCCAATTTTAAATCTCTATGGCAGATTTTATGTATATGGCAATAATACACAGCAGTTGCGATCTGTCGGAATAATCTGAAACACAATCACAGTCTTAAGCAACGACTTCACTGAGAAGAATATTTTCCACAGTTAAAAGTCTACCGACCTCCTAGCTTCGTCCTCTTGTAATACTTTTTTCTGACTAAGATAATCGTACAGCTCACCGCCCGAGCAATACTCCATTACGAGGATCATCTTTTCACTGTTTTCAAATACTGAAAGACATAAAGATATTTTAGAGAACAATGGTCGCATATTTTACAACCAACTTGTAAAGGAAAATGAATACTTATTATATTCATTTAGATTGTTATGAAGAGTTCAGTTCTCAAGCTATAGATTAATAACGTATTATTGTTCGGTCGCATGCCATGTTGTTTTGAACAGCGCTCCCAGACGAACGTTAGTCTATGAAATGAACGACAAAAGGGCCAATACGAGATGATTTGGCACCGATTGATATTGTACTTTATAGTTTTCTTTGTCTTGTTACTGTGGTATTTAGATCGCAATAATTCGATGAAGCATTGAAAATGTCAGAGAAAATGAAGTTGGAATTTATAATGACCGTAGTTTTAGTAATGTTGTCTCATCAGTCATTTAACAGTTATGGCAAGATTAAACGGAGCAGAAACTATAACTGCCCGAACGTTTTAATGAGGGGACAGAATATTATTTATTATTTTCCTTGTGTTACATACCTTCATAAATATGTACAATATTAGGATGTCTAACAGAAGACATAATCTGTACTTCACGCCGAATGCGTATGAGATCAGCTTCCGACTCGATCTTACATTTCTTGATAGTTTTGATGGCCACCTCCTGACCTGTCTTCTTGTTGATACCCAGCTGCACCTTACCGTACGTACCTTGGCCTAGTTTTCTTACTATATCGAATCTGTAATGTATATTCATAAATGGTAAGTAAACAGGTTCAATGTAAGGTTAATGGGATAGTGATTTGAATCTAGTAGGAGATTTAAATGCATTACTCGATGATGTAAGCGGTACTGCAATTGTAAATAAGGGACACAGTTAGATCAAAGGCACTAGTCAGCTCTAGTTTTCTTGTTACAAAAATTAGGACCTAACTATATTCATTATCTTTTGTACAGCAATTCATGGAAACATTGTTCAAAAATTAATGATCAAATACGAAGTCATCCCAGCTAAAACAATTCAATTTACTCAAATGATTAGAGTCGAGGTTTAAATCGATAAAGCAAATCGATGCGTCACGGAAACGCACACATCACTTCTTTGTGAACAGTACAATTTATATAAGCGAAAGCGTTTATCTTGTTGTACTGTATATACTTTCTTTACACATATGTAAATCGCTTTAACACTTCGACGCTAATTATAGAAATACCTATAGTAAAACGTAATGCAGAGAACTACTATTTTAAAAAGTGAATCCGGTCGCCTATTTAAAGAGTACTAAATGACTGTTTAAAATGCGGACGAAAGCTATTTTTAGTTCCTTAACTGTTTATTCCACTATGAACGGAAGAACTATCACACATTTCGGAGGGAGGAACGTTTAAGTTGCAGGAAGTTAACAAATAAAATGGTTTAGGTAAACTAACAATGAATCCTCAAATTGAAGAAAATTCGAGTATAAAGTAATGCGAATAAAGCTTAATATCCTCAAAAGTTCAGATATTTTCAGATGGCACACATACGACATCAAAAAGGATTATGTTTTAAGTAAAAATGTGAAAGGTTTTAAGATTAAATACTGAAAAAAAAAACAATGAGAAAATGATATGACAAGAAAGGGGAGATATGTAGGCTAGTAGCAGATGCTAGAGATGATGCTAGAGAGCTGTGTCCTAAATAAATTGAGATAGGATAAGGGCAAGAGGACGATGACATCAAAAGGCCAATATACAAAGTGATTATTTTTAACTAGCGACACTATAGATAAATAGGAATCTATAACAGATGCTGCGATTTTTTCTTCGAAACCATTAGCTCTGGTTTCTTGAAAACAATCTTGTCATACTTAATTTTCCGATAAACGAGCTGGTTTCTTTTAACTTGAACCAAAAGGCATCGATCGCTGCCCACGCGCAATGCACGCATTGCTCGCTTGTTTAGTATTAGTAAGTAAAGTAATGCAGAAACATTCAAATGAATCGGCCTCGCGTCGAAGACATTCACCCGATGTTAAACAATATGTACATATTTTATTCATTATTGAGGAAGTGGCTTTGTTTTAATATAGCATAGGATTGATGAAGGAAAGCTAAAAAAATACAAGGAACTATGATTCACAAATGATACCAGAAACTTCAAATAAGCACGTAGTCATCTACCAAAATGGTTTAATATTAGTTTTTTTTAAGATAATTGTAGTTCAGAATGTCATTGTCTATAATACTGAGGTGTCAGTATTGGATCAGTTCCAAAAAAAAATCGTCAAATTTGTGCAAAAACGAATATGGTCATTGTTTAAAAGCAGTCTTTTACGATAGAGCGAAAATATTCATGAATGCATTAATATCTATGGACGGAATGATGTAACAATCAACCTTTACGCCTACAAACTTCCGACGTTTCTCGTGTAGGACGTAGGTGAACAGTCTGACACCCTAAACCCGGTCATTTGTTGGTGACGTGATGCCCAACGGCGCGTACACAAATGTTCCATGTTGAATGCGTTACGTTACGAAAATAATACCAGTGTGAGCATGCATTGACGTAAGGATGGCGTATGAACTTTACGTTCTTAGATCTCGGACAAACAAGAGCTCGAGAATTCGAGAGTGCAGATTCAAAATGGGCCAAGCGAATTTGTTACAACAGAAAAGGGTTATAGGCCCAGAATAACAGCATATAGAAATACCAAGCGATCTAGTAAGAACAAAATAGATTTAGCCAACAATTTGCGAATAACAGCAATCTATAAATATTGGGTTATCTTTCGGTATTCCTAGTGCTTATGTGACAATGAAGTTTAAGTGTCAGGGGAGAATGCTTACCTTTGTTTGAGCCTCAGCCGGTGGTCGTGCATTCGCACGTCACCGGTGTTCTCAATGCCGTCCATGATGTTGGCGGTGCGCTTGCTCTCGCCCACCACCATTGTGACTGCAACAAACAAATAACTCACTATCACGACCTGTTTAAATACAGTCATTAAAATATGTATCACACAAACTGCGATGCTGGTTTATGTAGTACCGCACTTGGCTCGTTATTCCGACACAGATTTGTTTGTAACCAAAGTAAGAATTACTATAATTTGCAAGAAATAAATCCACTAAATATATGAGATGTGAACCAGGAAATGGCACGCGAAACTATTCTTTAAAATTAGATACTTAGGAAAAAAAACAGTTATTTTGGCGTATTGTCTAGCTTTCTGACGAACCACAACAGGGCATTCTTTGGTACAATTTGGGGAAACACCACACAGTCATTTCGGAATTCGGAAGAAAGCTTCGGCCAATTAGCCGTTTGGCGAGTCGTCAGCGCGACTGTAGGTGTCGCCGTGTATCTGCCACGCTTGTTTATAAGCTGGCAAAGAGAGTAGTTTTCCCGTCAGCAGGGTCCCCGGTGATTTATTCATCCTCGTAGTCAGTGAATACTAATAAGCCGATCGAGTAGGGACTCTAGTAAAGGCAATCCTAATGGACTTAATATCCCATTGACCACTACGATTATTGTTCTCGAACGTGATTCACGCCACAATTGTTTGAGCAGTCCACGCACGTGTCACGCTAGCGCAGCTTTCCACTGGACTAAATGAGAAAGTATTGCACCTTACTTTCATTATAAAAGAGTACCTATACCGCAAGAAATTTGATACAATTAAATAAATAGGTTCTAAAACGCGTTCAAAACCATTTACGCCAGAAAATCTTGCTCATACAACGTGTTTTATTAGAGTTATTTTCTAAAAACCTACGCTTTTCTCCGACATCAAATAAAACCCGGATATTTTAAGTCTATGAGCAAGCATACCGCCATAAATTACTGAGAAGGAAGACTAGATTGAGTCTGTAAGTAGAGTACACGTCTCATAGATACAGAGTAACGCTGCAGTTGTTCATTAATTAAATTATTACTTTGTAAATATCGTTAATGATACGAACAGTATTATAAACATGTGAGTGTCGTAAAGCCACCTACATATTGGGTTGGGCGACGGAAATATCCTGCCACGTAGGTACTGTAGTAATACCAACTGGTGACTCGAACTTCTTATATTCCGAGGAAATGCCTCTGCAAGTGCGTTTCTTGGAACAATACATGATGTTCTGAATTTGCCTCATGTGTTTTTACAGTTGGTTTAATATTTAGATGAGAAAAACCCAGCTTCTGCAAATATTTCAGATTGTACAAAAACAACATTTCCTTCTTCTTCAAAGCACATTCTTGAGTAAATGGACTTCTTATTGTTTTCTTCTTTATTCTGATAAAAAACGCAATTCAGTACTTGGAAGATAGCGAAATAACTACAAATAAAGTACAATACGAAAACAAATTAGACGACAAGGCAACAAATTGGCTTGTAGAATAAAAACGTCTGTGCTCACGTATTGAGGTGGGTGAATGACTTACAGACGATGGACTCCATGAATAACTATTAGGGAACTTTACTTTGCAAGCACACACAGAATGATACATTTTGTTTAGCGACAAGCTCGCGTTTGGTCACTGTCTTGCCTGATGGTAAGCGATCATATGGTCGAAGTGAAGCACGCTTGCCAACATAATCAAAAGAAAGTTACAAACACTTTTTGTTTAAAATTCAGAACCAGAACAACTGTAAACCTTGACCGAAAAGACTATTTACTATTATTGAACAGGGTTTTTTTTTTTTTTTTTAGCGTGGTAAATTCATTAAATGAGTCCTCCCACCCAGGGCAGGACGGGAGGGACTGTCAGACTTGTACTGACTAAAATCCACGGTGTCCTTCACTAGCCCTTTACGTACCGGGGTTACGGTAATGGGAAAGTCCCGCGACCCCGGCAGGCTATGGCCCTCTACAGGCCCCGTCATTATGCTGACACTCCTTGAGGCGCGCGTGGAACACAACGCGCCGTCGACCCGAGCATGGTCCATGGTCGGACAGCGAGTCGCCCATTACTCGCCGCCCGCATGCCCGCGCCTACGGTGGCCGGAGATCGTCTTGCGACGTCCGACGCCGTGGGCGTCCACCACTGCGGCTGGGGTGGAGGGAGGTCGCTGTCCTCCCCCTCACGCGGCTCGCCTCCTCCTTCGCGAGCATGACTGCTTCGCAGAAGGAGGCGACCGCTTCCCACTCCGTCTCGCCCCGCAGCATGGCCTCGACCAATGCCGGGCGCGAGAGGTCTCCGCCAATCGCCGTCGTGAGGACACGGCGGTGCTCTGCCCAAGCGGGGCAGTCCTGCACCGTATGCTCCACCGTGTCCTCCGGACGATCTTCGCAGTGGTGACACCCGCGTTTCCTCCCTCCTTATCAGACACAGGAACCTCCCGAAACATCCGTGTCCGGTGAGGACCTGCGTCATGCGGTAGGTGAGGACGCCGTGACGCCTATCCAGTCTTACCGCCGCGATTGCGGCGTGCCCGAACTTCGGTTGCGACAGTCGCTCCCTCCATACTGCCCTGAGATCGCGCCGGAGCTCTTCCCGCCGCGCCTCGACTTGTCGAGGCAGCGGGGATTCGCCCCGGCGCTGATTGAACAGGGTTAGTGCTTATTTGTAACTTGTCTGAGGTTACTTCTCAAGTCCTAATACTCTTTGTCAGACAGGGTCAACACGATCAACGTTGGCAGATGGTTCTATTTGCGCACGAAAGTAAAAAATTGGCTTGGCTTTAACTGAACGGATATGAAATTAATGTCAAGGTTTCATAGTTTTGGGTGCACAATCCGACAACACGGTTAAACTCTTTGTACTGAATTATAGCTGGCAATATTTCTTCACAGAAAAATAGGCTAATGATACTAATAGAAGCCGTACTTACTATAAAAGTGTTAGATAGACGTGTGTACTAAGGATTAGAGCTCGCAATGAAAGACTTTATGATTGACGGAAATGGCACTAAAGGCGACATGATTGAATCGTCACTATTATTTCAACACTATAGTTAAAATATAGGATTTTAACAAATAATTTACTTAACTAATTATCAAAAAACTGGCCCTTAGTCTATGTCCGACACGCTTTGGTAAGTCACCCGTGCTAATTAAACCTGCATGGCGGTTAATCTTCTACCATGGCATAAGCTTCTGTTCTCAAATACTCGTAGGTACATTTTTAGGCATGTCTGTGGTAACTATTGGCCTTGAGCTGGCCTAGCCCAGCGTAGAACGAAGTTTTGATAGATTAGGAGACCAGTATTTGGTTTTGATACCAAGACAAAAACTGGCTTTTCAGCATCTTATCAATCTTCTAATAGGTTAAAGAAGAAAAGTGTACTTGGTGATCTGTCAACGTTGAATAGCTCTGTGCTCCTAAATTCCCATTTGCTTATTAAAATTGGGTTAAGAAGATATGAGAGTTGGCTAACGAACACTATTTGTGTTCTAACTTCCAAATTACTTGAATTATTTAAACTAGACAGTACAAATTGCTACATTAAACGTAATTTACATAAACTTATTACAGTTCTCCTGCTACAGATAATTAAACTCTCCAATGTCCGAATAAACATAAACCCAGTGGTTTAAACCAGAACTTTTGTTCATCAAAATAAAGAGGGTGGCGTTAACTACATTAACACATTTGTTTATTTACTGTTTGGTAGGTTCACCCCTCTGCGTACTTGTTTTCATTAATAAAGTCTACAAATTTAATTTTCCCCTCTTCAAAAGTCTGATACGAACTGTCTACTTGAACTGAGGGAATTCTTAATTTTGTACATAAAAGAGTAAGGGCTGATTCCACCAATGAAATTGAACGAGATCAGTGCAGTTATAGGCACGTTTTCTCTGTCACACACTACCGTGGCATTTGTACTGGTTCGAATCGTCGTTGGTTGTGCTTAGTGGGACAGAGATAACGCCCTATAAGTCAAAACTAGCCGATTGTCTTTTCGAAAAACGATGTTCAATATTTATCGCCGGTTTAGAGTGCTGTTCGCATACAGATTCATTGGTGCACGCTCTAAACTATAAAACTGAAAATTCTTGGACGACTTCATTTCAGCCGAGATAAAACAATTCAATCTGAAACTATTTCACATTGACTCATCGTTTACATCTCGGACATTTTTTCTATTTCGGTCCACCTTGACAATTTTAAATTATTTTAGAATTATCATCTTCTATAAGTCACCTGTTCAGCTCATTATTTATTGCTCATGTCATACGGTCTACTAATCATTCTTCAAAAATTTATGTAGCACCGAAAAAAATAATTCAACTGTCTACTCTGAATTGATGATAGTTTCAGCAAAGCTCTTTGAACCGTCTCAGCTGTCTCTTGAAAAGGGTTTGGATTGTCACCGTCGTTTGTTTTCACGTGTTACAATGTCATCCTAGCGTTAAACTGTTGGCGTATCTAGGCCAGTTACATAGGTGTCAATGTTTCTCGGTCGGAAACGCCGCGGTCGTCGGATGGCATTGGCGTTGTATGAGCGTGAACGGTGACGTCCAGAAAAAATGTGGCGCAAGTAGCCAATTAACATGTGGGATAGTGTGGGGCCGGCGTCTCGGCGCCTCTATAAATATCGCGATCCGCGTCCGCGCCCTCCCCGCGAGCCGAGTTCGACCGGCAGCCACAGCCGCGCCGCCGCCGTCTCCGCCCGGCACCGAGGACCGCAATAATAAAGACAACATAAATCCCAATATCCAATCTTGACGTCACAACTTATGGTGCATCGGCCTACGATTTGAAGAGTATTTCTAACAAACACGAATCTGACGAAATCAAGAAACGTGTCAGTGACTCATGGCATCGACCAGACACAAGAGAGAGTATTGTCATTTCAATAAGACCAAAACTTTACTTGAGTGCGGTATTCCTTAACTTAAAGCCGGGCGGCCCAGCAAACTTTCAAACACAAAGAATTTTAGGCATACTACGCAGTATCAAAAGCCGGCTGTAAATAATTAATAGCGGACACGACTGATGTCAAATTTGATGAATACTTTACACGTTGGCGATCGAAGAGTGGGCCAAATGGGAGTGTGTATCCCGGAAGCATAGTTGGCGGTCCCAGGGCGACTTGCTCCGAGTCGGCGTCATCAGGCGTGTGCCGAGCGGACACAGAACGGCAAGCGCGGACGCAGAGATCGCGCTATTTTTGTTCACTCAACAGTTGAATAACCTCCAATCAACTATTCGCACTTGCCTATGAGTCCAACTGAAACATGGACAATCGCTCATTTTAATGTGATTTCATGACCTTCAATTTAAATTTATTTTTATCTTTTAAGTTTCAACGAACTTTTTATTTAGTAGGTGATGCACGCAGTTTTCTGTCTTATAATCTTATGTAAGTTAGACGTTCCATTATTTTAATGTCTGAACAAACCGCATTTCATGTTACAACACATACTGAATTTCTAAGCCAAACGGAAGAGAGCTCCACTTGTGCACGAACTATTATCCATAAAGGAAAACTTCCGGACAATAAAACGTATTTTCAGAGCAACCTAGTTTCTGCTGCCTGTCTCTAAAGTTTACAAACGGCTATGTAAGTATGGTGCATCGTGCTGGTTTAATATTGGGAAATGGAATGCATTCGTTTTGAGAGTCGAAAGCGATTTCTTCTGAAGTAAGTAGGTATGTACCTACTCGGACTAACATTGTACGAGCATTTACCAGATTCTGATCCTATCAGGAGACTACTCGACGTGAAAAGAATCACGAAAAAGTGTATACATGCATCATTATAGCAATAATTACAGATTCAAGATTTAGCAAGAACTACTGCAGACGTCGCTTATTTTCGCATTAAACACAAAGTAGAACACTTTGTTCAGATGTGTGTTACATTAACACAATTGTTTGTGACCACGCATCATTTATTGTTTAAAAAATGTAAATACCTACTATAATATTAAACTGGCATTGCAATAAATTCGAAGGCTCATTAAATTATGTTTTGGAAAACTACCAGGTGTTATAACGAACATGTTTAAATATTTCAATTACAATGTCACTGATGAGGAATTAAATGCCTATTACATGGATTAGCTGACGAAATATTGTAAGGTTTCAAAATCGATGAAGGCCAGACGAAAAGCCAATTAAATGGTATTAAAATACATACTTATGTAGTGAGGCAATTACACAGCCCAGAACTACTCCAAGCTGTTAACTTACTTGAGTAAATGTCACAATTTCAGACACAATCATTAATTTTGAAAGTGGGTTTAGTGGGTACTGTAGTTAAATACAGAACGATGTTGATGGAAGGAGAGGGAGAGAAACAGCAAACGCACGATGAATTATATGAGAAATGTTATGAAAAAGGAATAAGCTCCTTCGTCTCGGGTAGTGTACAAAGGGGTTATCACAATACAAATCCATAGCGGGTCATAAACTGGCACGCGTCAATGGATACCAAAGTCTTGAAAGTATCGGAGACTATTGCGTCGCGTTGTCTACAAAGGGGCTAAATGATAGCATAACAGTACAGAGCAGAATAAAAGAAATAACGTATTGCACTAACCCCAATGAACACGAGATTGATTATGAAAAATTGGCACACAAGACTTATAAAATCCTAGCACCGACGCGCCTAAATGGCACCCTCACACGTCCAACATATAAAGAATCCTTTTTACTTAGGGACATTCATTGATTATTTATTATTGCCCAATTCATAAAAACGGAAGCAGGAAGATTGTCTAGACAATTTACAAGCATAAACAACCTACTAGAACAGATGAAAAACATAAAAATGCAAATCAGACACGAGTTTGGTAAAATTTTAGTATAAAACAGCAAGACATTACGCCTATGTGCTGGTATTTATTATACTATTTATGTTCCAGATGAATAACTTTGTGGTAGTTACTTCGCTGTAGTCGCGTAAGAATAACTGAAGGTTTATTACTAGTACTTAAAAGTGTAATGTTTTCTCGTGATGTCTCAAGTTCTGGACAGATTTTAGTTCCTGCTAGGCCACATCATTTCGCTGCTGGGCATGGCCATGAAGAGGGTGGAATGAGCTGGACAAAACCAAGACCACTAGCTAATATTTGCCTAGCTAATTTGTAATTTGATCCATGGATCAGTAATGTTCCCTAAATTCCTATAGAAACTTGTTCTCAAACGCAATTTCTATAATTTATTCTCTTCCATAATGGGTGTAAGATTTCTGAACATCCTCCTTATTATCCTCCTCCGCATAAAGGATGAGGGCAGAATTTAACGGTTAGTAAAACATCGTATTGGAATTCGCAAGACGCATTAACTTCTGGCAACCAGCGCTAACTAAATACAAGAATGAAGAAGTGTATCCAAAGATTCCGATAAACAAAAAGATACAAATAAATAATTGGGTAAGGAAAAAATCTATATATCTTGCTTCTCCATCGGATACAAACGGGTCTCTCCTAGGTAGATTGGGTAAGCAAATGCTGCTTTGCATTAGTGCTAAGCAAGCAAGTGCAAGTATCACAAATTAGGGACTTCCAAGTTCAATTAATAAAATATACCTGTTCGATATTTCGAATTTATTTCACCTTTTGGAGCAATTGATCAACACAGAATGAAGTAACATAAATTAGGCAGATACATGACAAAGAAGTGCGAACATATTTTTATAGTAACTTTATCATTTGGCATAAGTCTAGTACCAATGAATGTAGCAAAAATAGAACATAATTCCTTGACGCTGACTCAACGTTGTTTTGTCTAAAATCAAAGTTACTTCGTGGAGTTAAGTGAAGTTTGTTCAAGGAATAAGTTAAGCAGTTCTGTTATCTTCCTACATTGGACGGGTTATTGCACTTGTAAGCATACCCGGAATCCTGGTTTTTAAATAATTATCATACTAATCAACGAGTAGCGTGGTCAGGACTTGTGATGTTCATCAACTTTTTTCTCACAGAAATTTAAGCTCAACAGTGCGAACATGTATGTATATAGAAGGAAACAAAAAGAAAATATGCAGCCAAGATTTTAGAACTCAGTCAGGAGTCTCAGATAGAGTGAAACCACGCGGCAGTACAAACAAATCCTGTCGAAAAAGCTGGAAACACTTGTAATCGATGCAGCAATTGGGATATGAGGCTCTCAAGCATTCAATATTCATATTTATCTTACGTCTAAAATTCGGAAATTTAAAACTACCTAATAGAAGCGTTTCCAAATTTGTACTATCTCAGTTGCTTATACCGCTGCAGTCAAAATTAACGTAAATACAATCCAGAAACAATAATTCCTCTAAATTCTACTTCGCGTTGGCGATTTCCCGGCCATTGCCCCAGGTACACCCACTCCGGTTAAGAAAACTGTTTCCATGTGCTGAATACCTGAATCAGGTTCCCAAGATAAAGAAAGATTTTTTTTCTGCTTAGTAACTGTGGCCCGCTTTTTTAGACGAGTAAGTCTAAAAACGGCTCCCAGCAATTGAAAAGTTTATGATAATCCGTTGTCATGTGATGCGGAACAATGACGAAATTGTATTAATGAAAGTTTTGGGTATGAATTTGATATGGTATATTTTGTGATATAAGATCAGGGCAACACCAAACAAACAATGAATGGATTGTATGATTATAAAGATAAAAGCGTGATAATAACGACTTACAAGGAAGTATGATGGTAAAAGACTAACTGCGCAGACGCAGATCCCAAATATAATGCAATGAGGGCAAGAGAACGAGTAGGAACTTTTTTAATTTGATGACGAGCTTGTTAAATGTAGTAAATTCGCAAGAAAGCCGAATAACCTACGAAATAACCACTGACTTATCAGAATCGGCGTAGTAAGCCGGGAGAACGAAGTCATGACCAGAAATAGTGTTCACGCTTATAAGCTTTGCGTCTGTTCTTCTAGTTAACAACTTCACGCGCATTCAGGCGAATGAAACGACTCACTACTATTCGTTAAGGTTTTGAAGTCATTATTATGTTTTCAGTTTGAGATATTCACATAATGTAGCCTCATTTAGAGAATGCTAGAACTTGTATGCAAGTTTTACTAAATTCGCAACTCACTCTCAACACGGTTTACACATGCTTGCTTATGGCTAGATCTAGAAGTAACTTATCAGTCAAGCCTTGAACAATCTCAGGTTAAAGACATAGGGAGATACCTCATCTGGCAGCGAGCTCCTTTCCGTTAACGTTTGGAAATGTGTTAGCAAGCCTGGGCAAGGCATTTCCGAAAAAAGTCCGATATTTTTTTCAATAGTCCTGGACCTTTCTTATGTTTCTCATAAAGTCAAACAAGCTTAGACAATTGACATGTCGATAAGGCCATAAGGCCAAGCATGCCATAAGGCCTGCTATTTCCAATCTGGACGTATGGTGCCTTATCGACAGATTGACACCTTCGATAATATGATAGAAGTTTGACACGCACAATATTTGTATCTGAAGTATTTAGGCAAGTGAACATGTTGGAAATCCAACACATTGGAAGTTGAACACGAGAATAGAGACAAGGTTAGATGGACGAGCTCGTTTCGATTGCCTACCGTTGTTCCCATAGGTATTAGCCGCATTTAAATTGATTAAGATTTTAATAATTAAATCATTAATGAAGACCGGTCGTCTTTTTTGAGAATCTTCTTACTAGCTTGTTGAATCGTATCAAGTCATTATTCGCAAAATGGGATTAGTAACTTAAATAAGCTTAATAATGGCATTAAGAAGAACGAAATGCTCCTGTTTTTTGTATTGTGTGACCTTCAAGGAAACCTTAGGACGTGACCTTTATTTACTTATTTCTGGAAAAGTTAGGTAAGCGTAATGCCCAACGAAGCAAGGATCAATGAAGGTTCAAGGTTCACTGAACGACAGTATAAAGGAAAGCATTAACGCCCGAGTTTAATACGTATATAGGGTGATTTGTTATTCTTAGGGTTTTTTCCAGAGAAACTGAACGTCATGAGTACATTTTAACTGACTTGAAAAACTGCTAGTGCTATCACTGACATGGAATATTGAGACTGAGAGATCTTGAATAACGTGATGCTCGCGTTCAGATTGAATTACTTGTACAATATCTGGCTGGCAATATTCGCCCCGAGGGATTTATGTGATCCAATTTAAATAGAAAAAAAGATTTTCGGACGTAATTCTCCCAGGATTCAAACACGATATTCCTTTGTAACTCGTGTCTCTCAAATTTAACATATTGTTTCAAATGTGAATCCGAAGCCAAGTCTTATCTACGACACTAGGTCACGACCCTGTCGCTCTTTTCTATTGATACAGACAGTGTGGGTATCTACAGCTGCTTAGTATTTTTGCAATATGACCTTGTGACGGTGCAGTCGCAATTTCATGAAATGCGTCACTGTACCATAGATAATTGGACGAAATTGAAAGCCGCCTTACGAGTCTACTATTGAATAAATCACGACAGTCCTTTGTCCATGAATGAGTATGCCCCTTGACCCTGTCTGGCAACTAACTTCCTTTACCTATTACTTCTTGCTGGTAAATTACTTTTTGTAGATCTTATTTTTACTGTGGTATAATCATCCGGGATGGACTTTCAGACATGGACTGACTAAAATGCAAATAGCAAAGTTACTTGATGTGACAGTTCTGGGTTACACTTATGATAGTGTAGTCCAGTTTGCTTTGTGTACGCCCTATGCATGTTAGACAATTTTTCAGAAAAGGGTTAATAGTTGATTAACTCGGCCATACATATATTGCAGACTTAAATATAAATCCTCCTAATTCCAACCAACCAGTCATCAACCACCTAAAAGTGTTTACTGTCCAGTAAAAAAGTCTTCCAGGACTATATTGATGAATAAAATTAATTTCATATAACATATAATCACAACAAATGAAATAGTGTCTCACTAGTGTTAATTCTCCAATGAAAACACTTTAGCTTGGAAGTTAGCCAGATAAACACTATATGCAGCATGTGGCAAAAACATATTATATAGAAAAACATTCAAATCATGACAAATAACTGTTTCGTTTGTACATTATTCATTAAATTATTATCAAGTGTATTAGTTTATGTTCACACCTCACTATTTCATTGATTGCAACTGAGTAAGTCACGTCTTTATGCGTTCACTATGCACTATTTGTTTATAATACAGAAGCATGACTAGACATTCATTAGGGATAAATAAACTACATTCTATTTTAAAGCAGTGATAGTACTTCCAATACACAATAATACTTATAGGCATGTCCGATTTGTTATCAGAAACTTGTCTAGAGTCAAGTGTGTTATCATAATACAATACATAGGTATTAATTGTTAGTCTACAGTGTGGCATTGAAAAGCTCTTATCAGTTGTACATGTAAATAAATAAACACAACATTAAATCAACATGTCAGATAAGAATGTAAATAATAACATTAACAATGTCTTATCAAAATAAGTTCAAGTGAGGGATTTCATGATGAATCACTGGCTAGGTTTATTTTAAGACTAAATTGTAGATAAGTTAGTCATTTGTAAACCAGACCATAGTTCTGTCTGAAAGAATTTAATTGCAAATTGGCATTGGCTCTAACAGCCACATGGAAAATATCAATTTGTGCATAAATTTATTTGTAACATGAAAAATTTGTCCAATAATATACCTAAAATTCAAGATAACATTTTCTTTGCTTAATAATAAACCCACATTTACTCACTGAAAAAATGAGACTCAGAGAAAAATACTGTCTGGTTACTTTTAAATATTTTTACCATTGGTTTTTTTTTTAAAGAAGGAAACCAAGTTGTCCAATTGGTATCTGTGTCACAGCTACCATTCTGTAAGATGCGTACTAAGAAAAAACTACAGACCTAGTTCTGTTGTTATTATTAGAATTGAAAAACTGGACTACAAACGTCCAATGAAAAACACAAAGCATGTTTTTGTCACTTTCATTCTAATAAATAAAACTGACCAGAGATTAGAGAACGGACACATTTTACTCTGTTGAAATTTGTTTCTTTTTTTTTGTAATTGATTGTAGATTATTTTAGGATCTAATTACTTATTAGTTGAGTCAAGTAGCTTATTTTCTTAATTTATTTTTATTTTGTCTATTATAAATCAGAATTGAGGAAAATAGTCAGTTTGCATGATTTATACTTTGCATTTCATAAACTACAGTATAAATTGGTGTTGCTAGATAGTTATACATAGGAATGCATAACAATCATTCTACTTTAATGCATGTAATCTGGCCATCTTACTGACTGTATATAGACTAAATAAATAATTCATACTTTTCTACTCTACATCACACCTAGAATTCAGATTACTTTTTTATTATAATTTAGTAAATAAATGATGTAATGACCTAGTAAAAACAATTACATTACTTGATGAGGTACATGAATAACTACAAAAACATAATAGGTGGGAAGTCAATTTTTAATTCATCATAATTATTATTTTTCAAAGAATACATTGTTATACCAGGAAGATTATTACAACAGTTTTCCTGTTATCCTTACGGTAGGTAAAAGGTAAATAAAATTATAAGATTTTTCCTCCATTAAAAATAAAATAAAGGCAACAGGATCAGAGGAGCTTACAATTTAATGGTGTCAGCATAGATCTGTTTATAATTTTACTTCACATTCACTGACCTATTTCTAAAACATTGTTTTTACAATACATTTCCAATATTTTGAACCTTACCACGTTTGTGATAAAGACTGTGGATCGGTCTGATGAATCATGCTGCTAAAGTTTACAGCAATGGGTAATGCCTGCTGATGTCATGCAAGCCCCAGTAACCAAAGAAACCAAGTCTGTCCATCCGGCTACCGCTCGACCTCTTGCGCACCTACTACACTTCTTAGAACTATTAAAATAACGTATGCTACCAATGGAAGAAAGCAATGCTCATACCACATGAAGAAATCACCAAGTACCCTTTTGGGTCCACATTCTTATGTAATATTCCCAGTTTGGACACGTTTCTTTATGGATCCTATTAGTTTAAATTCGAATATTATTAGGACATCACATGGAAATCGAAGAATTATGCGTAGGAGGCATAAATACCTTTATTTTATGTGTAATCCAATATCCAGAAGAAAGTCGCAGTCCAATTTACACACGAGTACACTGTCATTCATGAAAAATAACGCACCATCACTATGCAGCACTACACAAATTTTCACTTAAAATTATATTTTTATGTGAAAATATCACATAATGCGCCATTTTCGCAATAAATCCGAAGGACAGCAATCGGCAATCGCTGCCATCTTTTTTGTCAAATGTCTAAAAACTAAATATAGCGCTTGGAACGAACTCTGGTGTTATTTTTAGAAAATACAACGAAACTTTTACAAAACTACTAGCGACCTCTTCTTGAAGCTGGTCATAGATTCCATTCGACACTAGATGGAGTGTATTCAGTTGCTGTTATTATTTCAACAACAGATGGCAGTATAAGTACGGTAAAGCCCTTTCATCCCAGCGACGACGTAGAGCTGATTTATTTTGTGAAAATTATTACCCGTAGAACTTGATTATAAAAATGAATATCAAAGAAAATATCCATTAAAATTAAAAAAACACAACATGAAATAGACTTAACATAGGTAAGTTCAATCAACCTTATTTTGTTTGGAATAAATTATTTTCTTCGTTCCTCGGTAGTTATGGCGTCACTTATTTCGATTCTTTTAAATGCCCAGTCCGTTTCCTCCTAAGAGCCAGTTGTTTGATATTCACCCCAGCCGCACAAACAGTTATTAGAGGACAGGGACTATATATTTTTGTCTTTGCATTGGCAAAGATATTAAAATATATACGAGCCAGATCAATGGCTAAACTAACAATGTTTAAAACCCCACCATTTTTTTTTTACAAATCTTAATAAATGTATAGGTTTACTTTGTGGTAAAATCATCAAATTAGTCCTCCCACCCTAGGCGCGACAGGAGGGACTGTCAGACTTGTACTAACAAAAATCCACGGTGATCTTTCAATATTATAGTCCTTTACGTTCCAGGGTCACTGTTACCTGACGAGACAGTTCCGCGACGCCGGCAGGCTTTGGCCCTCTCAGCCCTCTGAGGCCCCCGTCAATTTGCCGATAGATCTTTGAGGAGCGCGTGAAACACGACGTGTTTTGTGCCAGTTCCGGACAAAGACCTCTCCTTCCTATATGCCTTTCAATTCATTTTGTCCGTATAGCTTTCCCCAGCCAGTCTGTTAGGAAAGAGTTCGAATCGTCACATCAGCTTTTTTTTTAAGACTGTTTCCATTTTTATTTTGCTTTGTTTAGTTATAACGTCTAACTTCAGGCACCCACTTACTTTAGCTTAAATTGTTCTAGAGTGATGAGCTGATTTCATTCTACACGTTTATACGTGGACGAACCGTACCTTCATCCTGCTCCCTAGACAAGCGGGCAAACGAAATACGTAAATAGATGTTCAACTTACTTCCAGTTCTCTTTCAGCGATTTTCAACTTTATGCATTAACTAGCTTTTGCCCGCGACTTCGTTCGCGTGGAATAGTGACTTCCGGCAGTTTCTTTTTTTTATTTTTTGTAATAAAAACTATCCTATGTCCTTTCTCAAGTTCCAAACTATGTCTGTACCAAATTTTACACAAATCGGTTCAGTAGTTTAGGTGTGAAGAAAAGACAGACAGGCAGAGTTACTTTGGCATTTATAATATTAGTTTGGATTACGAAACGAACAAAAACTTGCGGGAATCGAACCGCGCACTGCGCTAACCGTGCCGTTTAAGAGAATAGGAATAAAATTAAGGAAGCATAAAAAAGATGAAAAATGCAGTACACAGTTGCAAATCCTTCAACTAGGTATATTCAGTCTAAATACAGACAGCCACTTTCCAAATCTATCCTTTTTAGTTCACTACACAAGTTTCTCTGATGACAAAAGAATGTATTTCAGACAAAACAAGCTCGCTTCATGTTCGGCCACTCCAGTGTTGATTGTTGAAGGCGGAGATTGTAAAATTGTGTCTCGTTACGTTATACGACCGACCGAAATCCGGGGTGACGTCAGTTCAAACACATCCTTTTACTTTTTAGTTCAATTGTGTTATGCATGCCTTTGTGAGGTCCGTTTACCTACTTTGGATCGAAGAATTACCTATATTACTAGGAAGTTTTTGTTGCGCAAAGTGTATTCGGCATTCCATCGTGTTCTTCTTTACCATTGGTTATGGTTTAGGCAACGAAGTCATAGCGTCATGTAGTAAAATTGGGTAATGTTTGACATTTGCTTCGATAGATGGCGTTGTCGTCGAAATAGATCGCGGTATGGTTTCGTTACATGTGAATGTATAAATAGGTTGGGAATTATATTTTAGTTGTTGTTCTTGTTAGAAATTGCGAGCAGTACATTGTGTTTGGTACTAGTTAATAAACGTGTTAAGTTTTACCAGTGACTGTGTTTCAAGTAGCAACCCACTCCAAGTAGACCCGCGGTATTATACATGGTCCTTCGAGAGTCGGATGTGGTCGGAGTGTTTTTGGTGATTTCCGGTGGTGGTAGAAATCACCACCCTTCGCATCGTTACTGGGCAGTGGATCGCTGTCCAGAGCAATCCCTTTCAGTGGGTACCAAGTGAGAGGTACCAGGAGCTGGAGGTGGAAGACCGGTTGGTGCAGTGAGCAGCCAGTGGAGCGTGGTGCAGCACTACTGGTGGCAGCAGCAGCCGGAGGGACGAGGCAAGGGAGGAGAAGAGGAGCAGGCCGTGGACACGGAGGGCGCCATTCATATGGTGCAAATACATCGCAAAGGGAGTTCCTCTGAGGGACATCAGCAGTTAGTGTCAGTGAGTGAATCAGTGGATAAATCGTGAGTACATTTGCCATTATTATCAGGAAGAGTCTAGTGGGAGGACTGGGAGGATTCCTAAAAAGTGAAAGTTAATTTGAACTCTATTCCCATTGGAAATTTAACTTAGTCGTTATTGCGTAGTTTTGGGACTTGTAATATTTTAAGTGAAAAGTGGTAACGACGGGGAATCCATGCCCGATTTAGACTCGAAGTGTATTTAAGTGAAAGACTTGTAAAATTTTATGAAATAATTGGTTACTTTGTTCTTTTAAATAATTGTTTAGATTTTATCATAACATAATGGAATCGTTCAGTGATCTACAGGAGGACATAAAAGCTAAAATGCTTAAAGCTAAGGGTAATTATAAGAAGTCCCCTAAAGAACGGTTAACAATTCCATATGTTGAAACCAGGCTTGATAACTTAGAGCAACAATGGAGCTTATTTACAAGCACTCATACTAAAATTATAAGTCACGTTAAGAGGAGTGATTTGCTTAGTTCAGATTATCATAAAAATTGTGTATATGACGATGTGGAAGAATTGTACGTCGAATACAAAACTGGTTTAAAAGATATGCTAGGCAAATTAAAATTAACGGAACCAGAGTGCAAAATAAGTTCTATTGGTAAATGTGAAAGTTCAGCTACACGTTTCAAGTTGCCTGAAATAAAAATACCGATGTTTTCTGGTAATTATACGGAGTGGCAGACATTTAGAGACTTGTTTTTAGGGCTTGTGCATGAAAATACTTCTCTAGACGATGCTCAAAGGTTTTACTATCTCAGAGGACATTTAACTGGGGAAGCTGAACAGCTATTGCGAAATATTAAAGTGTCCTCCGATAGTTATCAAATTGCTTGGGAAAAGTTGGATAGTATGTACAACAATAAACGGTTTTTAGCTAACGGCATCTTGAAGCGTTTGTTAGGTCAAAAGAATTTAGTATGTGAATCGGCTTTGGAAATTAAGAAATTAATAAGCACAACGTCGGATTGTTTAGAGGCTATAAAAAATATAGGGATTGATGTATCATCTTGGGATATATTGGTGATTCATATTATAAGTGCCAAATTAGATAAAGATACTCGGAAAGCTTGGGAGTTAAAAGTATCTTCAGGCCCTACGGATGAATTACCAACGTTCGTGCAGTTCTCAAAATTCTTAATAGGTCGATTCAGAGGTCTGGAAAATATAGAACCTAGTGATGAGAAGATTATTAAGTCTTTTCATATTGTTAAAAATAATGGTGATACCACGTCATGTGCATATTGTGCTGAGGGTCATAAAATCGACTTATGCAAAAAGTTCCATAAAGAAACTAATGATGTCCGTCGTAATTTTGTACAGGAAAATAGATTGTGTTTTGTTTGCCTTCGTAATAACCACTGTGCAAAATTCTGTAAAAACACTCTTAGGTGCCAGGTGTGTAGACGCCGCCACCATACTTTATTACACCCAACAGGTGTTTCTGGGTCTAGTGTTGGGGAAACTAGTAGTATTGCTCACGCGGAAACCTCATCGTCCGCTGGTAGGTCGATGAAGGAGGATACAAATAAGTATAATAGTGAAGTAACCGTTCAAGCGGAGGGGTTAAGTAAGCCGGTAGTTTCGTGTCTTTCGACAGGTGGTCAGAAAACTGTTCTGTTACCTACAGCTTTGGTTAAAGCTGAGTCGAAAGATGGGAACTATCAGGTAATTAGGGCTTTGCTAGACCAAGGGTCACAGGGATCTTTCGTTACGGAGTCCACAGTCCAATATTTAGGATTGAAGAAGAAGCCATCAAGGCACACTGTATTAGGTGTAGGGGGTGAAAAAATCGTAACGTCAGAGTCCACTGTTGACATTAATTTGAGGTCTAAAATAGATCCCAAAATCCAAGTAAGGGTTAATGCTTACGTACTGAAGTCAGTCACGGCCCTTCTCCCAGCTACAAAAGTAGCTAGGATAGAATGGGTAGACTTGACTGATGATGATTTGGCTGATCCCGAATACCACAGACCCAATAAAATTGATATTTTATTAGGGGCTGAGGTTTACAATCAAATCATTCAGGAGGGCATTAAAAGAAATATAAGTGGAACTCTTTTAGCTCAAGATACCACATTTGGATGGATATTATCGGGCGCTTGTGAAATGGATACTGAGTCAAATATTCATTCACACATTACCGTGATGCATTCCAGTGTTCAGGCTGATTACAGGTTGAAACTGTTT
This sequence comes from Agrotis puta, assembly GCA_943136025.2. Classification (NCBI taxonomy): domain Eukaryota; kingdom Metazoa; phylum Arthropoda; class Insecta; order Lepidoptera; family Noctuidae; genus Agrotis; species Agrotis puta. The sequence goes on from OW964168.2 coordinate 8,787,157, forward strand.
TGTGAGTCAGAAGCGGAACCATCTGGAAACAAATTACTCACGGAAGATGAAATTAAACGTGAATATATATTGACGGGTACCACTAAGCAGCAGAATAACTTAGGTAGATATATAGTGAAATTGCCACTGTGTGATGCTGACCCGTTCAGCAAAGTTGGCGAGTCTAAGTATATTGCTGGAAAAAGACTAAAGAGTTTAGAAACAAGGTTAAAAAAGAAAGTTAAGAAGAAATTAAGAGAAGATTGTGTATATTCATAGTTGCTGAATAATGCAGAGATGTAATTTGTAATTTTACTTTATAGTTCATGTAAGTTGTATTTAATTATAAGGTTGATTGTAAATTCCTAAAATACTGGCTATTGTGTAAACAGATTTATATTTGCTAAATACTCGTAGTTTCACGATATTGTTGTTTTGTTTTGGCCACGATCCTTTATTGTTGGCATGGTGGGCGGTCAGTAAATAAGGACATTCTGCATAATGTCCTTGGTGGGCGGTATGGTTATGGTTTAGGCAACGAAGTCATAGCGTCATGTAGTAAAATTGGGTAATGTTTGACATTTGCTTCGATAGATGGCGTTGTCGTCGAAATAGATCGCGGTATGGTTTCGTTACATGTGAATGTATAAATAGGTTGGGAATTATATTTTAGTTGTTGTTCTTGTTAGAAATTGCGAGCAGTACATTGTGTTTGGTACTAGTTAATAAACGTGTTAAGTTTTACCAGTGACTGTGTTTCAAGTAGCAACCCACTCCAAGTAGACCCGCGGTATTATACAACCATCAATTGATATCTTTACTAATTTTATAAAACTATGCACAAATTTAAACACCCAGATGTAACATGCTTAACAGGGAAAAAAAAAAAAGGGGGCCCTAAAGGGCCAGAGCCTGCCGGGGTCGCGGGACTAACGAATACCGTGACCCCGGAATGTAAAGGGCTATTGAAGGATACCTTGGATTTTAGTCAGTACAAGTCTGCAGTCCCTTCTGCCCTGCCCTGGGTTGGAGGACTCGTTTGATCATTTTACCACAACATAATTTTAATTTTGTCCTGTAAATACCTACCTAGGTAAGTACTGATATACCTCATTACACAATTTTGTTCTAGAGGGATATTCACCACTACTTCATATAAGAGACATAGAATAAGAATAGGTAGGTATGTCCTATTTAGATATAGCAATCTTCATGCAAGGCCGGTTTTAGATGCTTTCCAATTTCGGAGCGTTCACATTCTAGTAGATCATGATAGGTTATTCTCGTCTTAGCTTCCCTTGCGTTTTACTTCCTTCCGCAACTAGACACGTGCGTATTTACTTATCGTATTATTTAATCGTCTCTACCCCTTAAGGGCGCGTAACCAAAAAGTTTGCAACGTTGCAAATAGCTGTCAAATATTTACAAGTGTTAATTAGTTTGGTAATTTTACTGTATGAAAATAAGAAATGTGGCTCTGTAGTGCACAAAAAAATTGACGCGCTCTTAAACGTTGTTACGGACGTTAGTTGCGGTACTGAAATGCCATGAAGTCCCGGTACCTGTGAGGTATTGGACTTTGTGGTTAAAATCGCTGCATTTTTAATACAGTTAAGGATATGGTGAAGGAAACTTCTTGCATCGTATCGCTTTCTGTTTTGCCTTAATGGTCCATTGTATAGACGCCAGCAGGTCAACCTACCTCAATCTGACAAATTTCTTTATTAGAATTTCAACCTTATTTATGACAATAATGAAAGATTAATGTTCGATTGATAAAATTTGATAGATTGGGGTACGTTGACCTGCTGGCTGGCGTACCTTCATGTGGTATGTTTATAATAAGAAGGTTGTTTTACAGAACGTATTGTCACCGAAGGCTTTATATTTATAGGTCACTTACAAGAATCTTTTTTCAGCAAGTTTTTACAAAAATAAATATGTTAAATACCCAGATCCGCACTACGTGAAACAGACTGATTTTCTCAATTGAGCGTGCATGGCTAAATCTGATACTATGAATGTTAGAGCTAATAGCGAATACTCAAAGAAATCTAGGCCCGATTTTGATGAAAACTAAAACTGCACCCTACATCATTGGATTTTTGAACAATCTGTATTTCTAGCTAGGAATCTGTAAATTACTCGGAGAATTGTAGATTTTTCTAGAAATAGGTTGCCTAACTGTATCAGGTCAGGAATGCATGTCGGTAATAGTGTTACCGGTACGCACAATCAGCTATTTATCATATAACGTAACCTAACTTTCTTACCCATTCCAGGCGCTCACACAATCGATATGCCTACTCAATCAATAAATAAATTAATGATTCTATATATATTTCGTAACATACTTGTTTGTTTGTCTATGTATTTTTCAGCGAGGACTGAAACGAATAAGTCTGTCTGGTCGCTTTCAGTATCTTCGTCTCAGAATTATCTATCGGGTCCAATCTCTACTATATTATGCATAACACCTTCCGCTTGAATCATTCTATCTATTAAAAAAACCGCATCAAAATTCGTTGCGTAGTTTTAAAGACCTAAGCATACATAGGGACCGGACAGAGAGACAGACAGCGGGAATCGAGTTTGTTTTATACTATGTAGTGATGATTCACATTAGACCAATTAAAAAAAAAGCATTGCCCCACAGTAAAGACCAAATTTGGCAATTAACAAGATCATCGTCATCATCAGCCTATAAATGATCCCACAGCTGGGACACAGGCCTCCTCTTTGTGAGAAGGAGTGCGGGCCATAATCCAACACGTAGATTATTGGTTTTAGGAAAACTTTCTCGGTTTACTTCACCGTTTTGAGAGCAGTGGTAATGAAATAATTTTCACAAAGTAATGCGCCTTGGTTCGAATCCTTAAGTCGGGGCTAATACCACATAGGCCACCAATACTCCTACAAGAGAAGAAGAAGAAGATTAACAAGATGCAGTTGTTTTTTTTGTTGCTAATCATGTCTTCCCGTCGGGCTGGAGTGGATGGGAGTACCCAATCCCTCCGTTAGCTTGCATGTGAATAGCTGATCTGAAATAAGATTCTGTTGTCTCTTTCTTTTAAACCGTCTCTGAAAATATTTAAACAAAGACAAACCGATGTTTAATCAGCTTCCTGTAGTTTTACCCATCAAACCGAAGTGGTTTGATGGTTAAAACTACCAGGATCTTTCAACACGGAGACAACCGCAAACAAAGTCACGGGCCACAACCAGTACCTAATAAGTGTACCTACTTATAACGTAACGTGTGCGTCACGTTAGCACGACGACTTGTTCGCGTAGTTAGCGCGGGTCGTGGAGGGACGGTGAAAGTGGTTACGTAATTCTGCAGCAGGCCTGCGCCCGCGCCGCTGCAACTTGAAGCCGCTTAGGTAAAAGGCACATAATATTAACACTCATTAACTGTACGCGTTCATGTATTGATCATTATGCTCGGGTTTTATTTACGAGGTGATCGGAATGCTTGGAAACTGATTTTGCATCTAGTCTCGTAGTTTTTCGTTCACGCTGCAGTTTTTCTGTGTATAAGAGTTAATTGTTAGTACAGTGAGCAACAACTCGATTAAAAACAACTTTATTTTTAAAGAAAAATAATACTTATTGCTGACTATTTTGCACCTACGAATTTTTCTTTTTGTTGCCAAAATTATAATCTATCCAAACTAATATTATAAATGCGAAAGTAACTCTGTCTGTCTGTCTGTCTGTCTGTCTGTCTGTCTGTCTGTCTGTCTGTCTGTCTTTTCTTCACGCCTAAACTACTGAACCGATTTGTGTGAAATTTGGTACAGACATAGTTTGGAACTTGAGAAAGGACATAGGATAGTTTTTAACCGACTTCAAAAAAAGGAGGAGGTTATCAATTTTATGTTTGTTACCGCATTACGACCGACTGGGTGAACCGATTTTCATGATTCTTTTTTTGTTTGAAAGCTGGTGCTTCCCATGGGACCACCATTGTCACCAAATCAGGTTCTGATGATTGGATTTCGGAGAAATCGAGGGCAACCCTCAAATTTTATAGGCTCACCCATCATTTTTCGTAAATCTTATGAAGTAATTTAAGTACTTGCGTATGGTAATTATCATCTTATGTAGCTGAGCTGATGATGAAAGGTACAACTCCTTAACAGTAGTTTGTTACCGAATAACGACCGACTGGGTGAACCGATTTTCATGATTCTTTTTTGTTTGAAAGCTGGTGCTTCCCGTGTGGTCCCATTGTTACCAAATCAGGATCTGATTTTGGATTTTGGAGAAATCGAGGGCAACCCTCAAATTTTATAGGCCCACGCATCATTTTTCGTAAATCTTATGAAGTAATTTAAGTACTTGCGTATGGTAATCATCATCTTAAGTAGCTGAGCTCATGATGGAAGGTACAACTCCTTAACAGTAAGGAGTAGGCATCGACTGATTCATTGTTCGCATATCTCAGGAACTTCACGTCCGATTTAATTATTTTTTTTGTGCTAGGTATCGTTCAACTTAGTGACGGGGCCTGTAGAGGGCCAAAGCCTGCCGGGGTCGCGGGACCAAGGGATTACCGTGACCCCGGTACGAGATAGGGAATTTTAGTAGCTTATTGTGTACATGAGGGATGTTATTACCAGTGCTACGGTTTACGTACCGAGGTCACGGTAATTCGTAAGTCCCGCGACCCTGGCAGGCTTTGGCCCTCTAAAATAATGAGCACTTAGAAAGGAATTCAAATAATTCCAACCTCAAGAGATTCCCTCTAAATATTAGGTATAGGTGTTCAAAGATTGTATGGAAACTAATTTTGAAGTTAGAAATCTGGGATGTACGATGTGAAGTTACATAAAAAAAATATAAGTATTAAAAAAATGTCACGTAACTTAATGAGGCAGACCAAATTCTACGCGAGCGAAGCCGCGGGCAAAAGCTAGTACTTATAATAAATCTGTAGAGAGGCCAATTCTGTACATGAAATATATTTAAAAAATAACTATCAAGGGGTGATCTGGGATCACTACTGATGCCAAAAATGCAATCAGTAAATTTTTTGTCTGTCTGTCTGTCTCTCTGTCTATCTGTCTGTCTGTCTGTATGTTCGTTATAGAAACAAAAACTACTCGACGGATTTTAACGAAATTTGGCACAATTATTCTTCATACTCCTGGGCAGGTTATAGTATACTTTTCATTACGCTACGATCAATAGGAGCAGAGCAGTGAAGGGAAATATTGGGAAAACGGGAGAAGTTACCCCATTTTTAAGCTTCCGTGGCGTGTGCAGCCTCAATGGTTAAAGCTACATAAAACTCATGTATGACGGAAATGTACTCCTTAAAATTATATAAAAATATTCCTTAACAGCATATGTCTATCTTTTATGGTTGACTCACAATAACATGTGAAACTCCGGATAGCTTAGCAATTCGGAGCTTTCTGATTATATTTGTCTACTCTTACGTGTACAACACTTTCACTCATCCCTAATTAAAAAACGTTAACATTATTATCTATTCAATAAAAAAAGAATCATGTAAATCGGTGTAGAAACACCAAAGTTATACATGAAATACGCTAATAAGTCATCGCGCGTGAATACAGAATCATGCTAGGTATAAGGGTTGTTTTTGTGTATCGGTTGCCGCGGGAGGTATAAAAAGGTGGGTGGGTCCGCGCGCCTGGAGGCCTTAAAATCTTAAGGCATCCACAGATAAGTCCGGTTGAGCAGTACACAACCTACTAGAGGTTGACCTGCGAGATGCCATACACAAAAAAAAAGCGCGCGAGCTTCATACAATATTTGGCTGTTGATGCGAATAGACGTTCAGACTGCTTGACCTTATTCATCATCTGCCTAGCCTTTTCCCAACTATATTGGGGTCGGCCTCCAGTCAAACCAGATGCAGCTGTATATCAGTATTTTACATGGAGAAACTGCCTGTCGGACCTCCACAACCCAGTAACTGGGTAATACCATACCCCATGGTAAGACTGGTTGTCAGACTTTAGAGCTTCTGACTAACAGTAACGACTGTCAAAGATCTACAAATGACAGCCGGGACCAACGGCTTTACGTGCTTTCCGAGGCACGGAGGAAACTCGCTATGACAGATGGTCAGCCATCCACAGATCAAGCTCGGCAAGCGCGGCTTAATCCGGAAGATCGGCCTGTGCGGCTGTATTTATTTAGCCACGAGCTCCTAATATATTATTAGTTTACTTCTTTATAGTTGAAGCAATAGTAGGTACGAAATTAGTTATTTTGGTAGTCTACACTAAGGGGCCGTTCAAGTATTACGTAAGCACTATTGGGGGGCGGGGGCGTCTTTGCTTTGTTTATTTTGGATGACATAGGGGGGGGGAGTCTAGATGATGATTACGTCATCGGTAGTTATTTACCTTTTTACAAGAATGGCAACCCTTACATTGTCTTTGGTTGGTTTGGTTAGGGGATTCCCGCAAATAATGCATACGTCTAGATAAAAACAATACAATAATTAAAAAATGTTTACGTAAACATGGTGGGAGGGGGTAAGAGCTTTGCTTACTTTTGCTGACAAGGGGGACGGGGGGGTAAATAATTGTAATAAATCTGCTTACGTCATACTTGAACGGACCCTAATATCATAAAGAGGAAAACTTTGTTTGTTTGATTGTAATGAATAGGCTCAAAAACTACTGGACCGATTTTAAAAATTCTTTCACCATTCAAAAGCTACATTATCCACGAGTAACATAGGCTATATTTTATTTTGGAGAAAAACAGGGTTCTGTAAGATATATGGGTTTTTCAGCCACAAGGTGTAAAAAATCAACCAGAAAAGTTACTTATTTTGCGTTCGCTGCCTAAACTATAAAAGATAGAACCATAAAATGTTCTAATTAATTGTTGATCTTATAAACATCTACAAAAAAGTCCGCGACACACTATATCTATGTATGTCGAGTGTTTGTGATGACTGCGTCGTCGATGTTAGTGTCGGTGTCTGTGAATAGACCTGGGAATCATGTTGCTGACCGTGTCTTTCCTGAGTTGGCTTTTTACAGCGGTAACCGACATTCACGCGGGCGGAGCCGCGGGCGCCCGCTAGTGTAAAATATTTTTATCTTTAATGCATTATATTTAAAAAGAATTTATTAATTTAATAACTATATTTTTAAAAGTATTCTATGACACCATTAGCTACAATTTTCTCTGCTTGATGCTTGTTACGTTTAGTTTTTCGGCAAAACCTTTTTAACAAATAAGAAGAACACCCTGATTGATGGTGTTATGTAATTTTCACAGTTCAAGAGTCATTTATCTTCTAAACTAAATGTCAATCGGTCCGGAACACATCGGTCATGATGACGAATGCTTTTGGCCTATACAAAAGAAGAGTCACATAACATGCCTCTATGTATACATATTTTGTCATTTTCCTCGTAGCGGAGGTGTGTGTACGATTGCCTAATATGTGCCTACCTATATTGGGTACTTGACCTTATTATTTATATCATGTAAGTAGCCTTTAACGTTTCCAATGTACACCGACCTTTATGAAAATCTTTATGAATATTGGCCAGGAATAATAATACTAATTTTTGTAAAGAACTATTTCGTTTTGAGGTGGAAAATCATCAACAAGTTCTCCCAGTCTGGGCGAACCGGAAGAGACTATCAGACCCGTGCCGACTAAAAACCATTTTGTTGTTTTGGGTGCCTTTTGCGTTTAAGTGCCACGTTACCTATTTTAGATTGGTCTAGTGAACCACTTTAAAACCTACGAGGTTTTAGTGTAAGTCAAGGGTGAAGACGTAACTTCTAGGCAAGCGTACGTGCTTCACCGTCGACCACAACTTTGCTTACCATCAGGAGGGATAGTGGTCTAACGCGAGATTATCATAAAAAATAACTACTATATCATTTTTTTTACTGTTTGAAAGTAAACCTCACGCCTGTATTTTCCGCAGAGATAGGCAGAGGTGCACTTAAAGTATACCACATTTCGCCACTTGCGTTTTGTCCCATGTAATCTGAGGCGAGCATATAATATTACAATTCACCAAAGTAGATCCAGACTCCAAAGCTGTTACTGAAGAATTATTCTCGAAACGAGCCCTGGGTCTTATATCTAGCAGTCGAGTTATAAAGTTAAATAATACTTTGATGACAGCAAGGAAATTAACACACAATTTGTTTACCATTTTCTTGTCATACATACTTTTGGAATTGTGCAAGTCTGAATGCTTGAACTATAGCTAAGTGAGGTAAAAGTAGTAATGAAAGGAATGTGTTTATTGTCACGGCCTTTGGAGAATTAATTTTTGATGACAGTTTCACAAAAGATGCGTGAAAACCCATTTTTCTTACATTTCGCTTGGTATGTTCAAGTTTCATGTTTTGAAGGGGCGAGTCCATTTTTTCCCTTTCACAGAGAGGAGCCTTCAGCTGGTAGTTTTCAAAGTCTTTTAAATATTTAGGCTGAAAATGTAGCACTCTAAAGCAAAGATTCTGTTTCAGTGCATAAATACTTCCAATGTAATTGATAGATCTTGAAATTATACCCATAATATATTATAATGATGTATACGAGTATTAATGTATAATTATGTAAATGTCTGTCAAAATGAAAATAAATCCGCTTTTACACTACATCTGACAAATAATGATAGGATTTATATTAAATACTGATACAACGAGTTCAAATCATCACTCCATTACTTTGTCAATCTTTCTTTTTCTATGCCAAGTGGCAATGAAATTAAAATTAGGAGAAAAAGTGAAGGCCTTTAGTATGGTTCGTTTCACTCTACTTTGTTCTTTACTTGCATAATTATGTAAACAAACAAAACAATTGGAACTACTATTACGACATGACAAGTAACTGGAAGTGACTCCGTTAACGTCTAGTCTGATGTTACAGTAATGGGTACCAAAAGACCGGAAGTGACGCCACGGGCAATAACTCAATGCCTCTCATTTATCAGTTAGCAAAAACTGAGGTGGCGAACAATATCAGAGGAGAGCATTGATGTAACAGCTGTTGCGCCGCGCAGGGGGACGATACTTTTCTCTCGAGTTTCTCCAGCGGCGCGCGCGCAGTCGAACCTCCGTCGCGGGAAAACACGCGCGTCTTTACATCACCTCTTCACGTGAACGTATCTTCCTTCACGCTCAACTAACTTATGAGCGAAATTATAGGATTACATTAAGAAATTTGTGTGAAATTGTAGTTATAAAGGCGAGCATTGTGTTTGTGTAATTGATAGGCTGATAGAAAGTTAGCTAACTTATTGCCTGGGTGAACAAACGTATAAACACCGTATATTTTACAAGTTGTGCACGAGTGCCGGTGGACTAACTGTGAGGTTTGTTACATTGACTTTTTAATGCATTAACTAATGTTATTTTAAGTTCACTAACATAAGTGTAATTAATAAATAGATGTAGTTTACTTAATGTGATATTTCTTTTCTAACATGTTTGCTATTAATCAGCAAGTGTCAATCTGTTTTTGAAAAGAATACATTAATCATTTTTGTTTGTTTGTAATTAAGTTTGATCAGTAAAGCGTAAAGAGAACACAGAACAATTTGTTTAGAGACGGTTTAGAATTAAAAATAAAAGCACATAGGGAAAGTACGAACAGTCACTTGTTGGTATTGTTGCTAGCTTGCAGTATCGTACCTATTGACTAGCAGCAATACAGGTTATAGACGGTAGAGTTATAGACGATAGCACATCAACAAACGCGAATCTATCAGTTTTTTTTTTGTTCTTCTTGCAATCGGTTGTATACCTTTAGCAGATTTTTAGTACGAGTATTGGCTGCTGAGGTCCATTCTTCCAGTGAAGAATCTGCCTCTCTTATTTATTATTTGGCTTCATTCAATAAAGTCCCACTTGTGGTGGTGTTTGAGCCTTTTCATAGTTGTTGGTGTTGTTGGTTCACTTAGGGCTATGGCTAGGGTGTGTGAATCTATTAAATTAAGGATATTTAATAGATTTATAGAGAACTTTATTAAAATAAAGGGTTTTTAAAATTGTAATGTTTGGGATTTGTTGACGTGCTGAATTGCTGGCTATCTTTACAATGTTTTACACTGCAGTTTCCAACATATCATGTCTTTTCGTCATTAAAAGAATGAGATGGAAGACACCATAGAAATACGTCCCGAAATGGTTCCAAACTTATGATAAATAAAATATTGACACCAATACGACACGCATTGTATCCGCTGCAAGCGCTTTCTTTTTACTGTAAAACTTACTTAATTGTTTGATTGTAGGCACCAAGAACCGATTAAAACAGATGTTATCTAAATTAAACCAAGAAACGAACCAGCTTTTATTACAAACAACAGATAACTGACGAAATAAGGTGCTAACTACGCTAAGAAAATATTATGGCAGCTGTTATTGACTATAAAATCTTGTGAACTGAATTACTATTTCGCAGAATGGTTGTTATCAGAATGTCCTCCATTTCTTTCGAGACCATTGTGGGGAAAACAATCGAAGGTGCTCCCACGGCACCGATAGTGTGCACCAACTGGTTTCTTTCGGCTTCTCCTCGCCATTAACCGTAATTACAATACACGAGACTCGAATACGTTTATTGGGTAAGAAATATACGAACTAAATGATGTTTTGAACTTTCTCAATTATCGTTGGAATGGATTATCTTTCTTTTCATTTTATTTAACTCACACAATAATAATGACAAACTGGCTCTACACATCGTGGTCTCACTTTGTATATTCTTCCCGCACATTCAACGGTCAGCTTATACTGGTTTTATATATCTTGATGAGTAGCCGTGTACAAGTGTGTACAAAGTAAAATAGAAAAGAGTTAAAGGGCGCCAAAAAATTTTTGCATTCATTTTTATTAAATAGCTTGCAGCATTCATTACCATTCTTTCGAATGTATGAATTACTTTCATATTACGCATAACTGAGAGCAGTTTGAGGAAGAGGAAAGTGCCTATTATATGCAGTAGTGTAGTGCGCAATACGTTGGAACGGATAGGAAAAAGATAAAAAGATTGCCTTAATAAATGGTGTATTTAGGTGTTTTGTTTGAAACTTTATAAAATGTCAATTACACGTGATTACAACTGAAATTTCGGAAAACTAAGAGTCAAGTAAGAGTTCCTATTTTCATCTAATAAAGAGAGGGCGTAATTGTAGCGCATGATTCTTCCAGAATGTTCAGAAGTGTGGCAAATGTCGAGCAAAAAAACTGCATACCTACGCTTGTAACATTTGACGTTCAATTTACGCAAAATGGATACTTTGAGTGCCAAGCATATTGCCGACACGCATTTGCTCAATACGATTAGGTATGTATCTAGGTTTGAAAGGGGCAAATGGGGCAATAGTGCATTGATGTTAATGTGATACTAACTGCCCCTGCGCGTGGGGCATAAAACGTTGTACACCGACGACATACACATGACCATAAATGACCATATAAGTCACTGTCTAGTGTCATACGAAGTACTATGAAGTCGCGTGTCTTACTGATAGTTTTTATCAACAAAGAGTTTTTCTTCAGTACAGTTGCGTTAGTACTGAACATTGTTAGTTGTTACACCAGCGTGCATTGTGCGTTACTCACTCACTATACGTTACATAAACCTTAGGTGACATAAACCACGTGAAATAGCCATATTTATCTCTTTCTTGACATATAAGTTGAGTGGAACAAACGCCTAGAAGGTTGATTCATACGTTTCTTGTTGATACAGCCGAAAAAAGGGTTACACATTCAGAATGCACAACGTGAAACAATTGGTGTTGCCGTTCACCGAATGCCAATATGATGAAACCGACTTTACGTGATATATTTATCAATCAGGTTGTAGGTTTACGAAAGTCTAGTCTACGCGGTATCGCCGAGGTAACGGTTGACGGAGTGTGGCACCTCACAAAGGTGTGTATTAAATAATTTTAATTCTATGCAAGTGTGCTTAATACTTATCCTTCGATTTTAACGAACCATTCAAGGAATCACACATGACATCTGCCTTGAAGTGAGTAAAACACTCGTAATAGCACATTGGTGTCAGCCCATTACATGCAAGACGCTCAAATTGTCCCACTAACCTTCGCTATTATTAACTTCCGCTATAATGCATGTTATTATACTTAACTGTGTATAATGCGTCTTTATGACTGGAGCTAGATCCTAGAATACAATTGGACCGACCTGCAATAATATATTGATTTTCATTTTTCAATTCAATTTTTTTTTTCTCCCTAGTGCTGAAAAGTATTACTTTCAACCCGCTCTTCATGCATGCTCAGACCAACTTTTTTGAGTATAAGTAAAAAAAGACTTAAAATTCATGATAACTGAACTAGGCGTTTCTACTTAAGGCCTAAATGCGAATATTGCAATGAACTGTTCTGCTTAAGAACCTAGTGCTTCTATTACAATGACGTGTTCATGAACATTATCTTTAATTAAATCTCAGAGCCCCATTAAAAAGTAATAAACATCAAATTAATTCGGGATTTGTATGCGCAAAGCATACTCACTCACTGTTATATCTTTGGGACTAAGTACTGTTTATCATACTAATATTATATTGGTTCGACATCCGAAGGTTTAAATCAATGTTACAACTTCCTCTTGATAATATTTTAAAGTGTACTGTGTTATGTATCAAGGTTGATTGTCTCAAACATAAATTTGAAATTGTGTGCGTTCTTTCCAAATTGCCGCTAATTAATACATCCTGCATGTCAGGATATAATCCATGATGGCGTCATCTTTAAGATAAATTAAATTCTCAAGTCAACACGCATATTTTTATTCGCAGTCAGGATCAAAGAAAATTTGTTTTTATAAGTTATGGTTATTCATCATCGTCAAAATTCTCCTGCTAGTCGTATTTATCTAAATTCATTAAGAGTCAGCGCTGATTCAAGTCTTCTATATTTCTCTAATACCTACTCGACATCATCTAACCACTCTTTTGTCCACATCCTTCACAGTCTATACATTTTTTTTAAATTATTCATTTAATGTCGCTTTTCAACATCTAAGGTCATTAGCGACCACAGTTAACAATATATTAATTTACGTACATGTAATAGGGTACAATACATTTGCTTAAACAAAGAGGGGCCCAACCAAACGCTAATGTCCCCGAAAACGATATTTTCTTTTCTTCGGTTTATAATAACAGTTTTCCATTATGCATCAAAAAAAGTCATAAAAACGTTTAAAATATCTAATGAGTTTCGCTACTTTTAATTTGACCTTCCAAAAAAAGAAGTATCGCGACATACGAAAGTACAGTCAATGAATGTTAAAGTGTAGTGTGTTTGTGCTCAAACATTTGTGTTAGTAACACACGTGGTCATGCCTTCGTCCACTTTCGAAAATATCCTTCCTTTCTATTTATGTACTACCCTGTTGTTCTGTTTGACCATTGTGTATTTTAATATAACAGTGTGCCTGAAAATATTGTTAAAGTTGGACGATAAAGCCATGATGGCTGAAAAAATAATTTGAGCCTAGTTTGTGTCCCACTGCCGGGCAAAGGCCTCCCCTTTGAATTTGAATTATCGATCATTAAAATCATTCGCTTGCTCGTGATTCATATATGGCCCTCGCTTTAAATCCGTCCTTTATTTGCTAGTTGCATACATATAGTTGTTGTTTTCTGAAGTGACCCGTTTTGTCAGGACGATACTGGAAATGTATATATTTTCGTGTAGTAAATAAAGTTAGATTTTGAGTCGTTTGCTTGCTTGCTATTGAAAGGTGCGCGCAGCGTCGCGTCTCGGTGAATATTGACGCTAAAACTGCTCATCAAAGTGTTGCAAAGTGTAGCAAGAAAAATATTTCTAATATTAAACGTATTTTTAGTAAAAATGCACTGCTAATTTCTTTATTACGAAAGCAATTTCGTTTTTATAATTGATTGACAACTGTATCATTGTAAAGACGGTTGATATGAAAGTAAATTAAAATGAAACTTGATAATTTCAAGGTCCGTTTATTTAATTTACTTTACAACGCAAACGTAATTTAAATAATTGTTATGGCCATTTTAGAGATGTTTTTTATTAGTAAAACGAAACTGTCATAGAAAACGTGCTTCTAATAGAAACCCTTTACAAAATCGGTTAATCTGTTTAGGAGCTACGATCTCCCAGAGAGATACGCACGACTTAACACTCTTCAATTGGCGAAGGAGGTTAAAAAGGTTACGACCCGCATTTCGCTGATATGTAGGTAAAAGTCGTATAAATACATAGACAAAGAACTTCTCCACGGAAGTAATTAGCCATAAAAATGTAACCAAAATTTTAATTTCTGTAATTTTGCTAATAAGCAATAAATTCTTTAATGAGTTTCCTATTGTAATTTCAAATTGACAGATATGCATGTACTTTGTTTATGTATTCAATATTACATTACTGCAGTATAACCAGATGTCTTAGTGAATCAAGCGCAAACGTATTAGAGTCAACTATAGCACCAGATAAATCAAAAACAATAAAGTAGATTTTTAAATCAATCAATTATTAAATCTTACTAAAACTCGAGATCGGCGATTTGGCTAATTTTGGTTTTGCATTACTTGAATTTTTTGAAGTCTAGAGAAGGTTTAAAAGGTAAGTTAATATGATAAAGATATTAAGAATATAGTAAAAGTAACAATTTCGTTTTCCCATAAAAAATATTCTTTCCGTCAAATATTTGATGTTCGTCTCGTCGTTCAGAAATCAACTCTGCAATTATCGTTCAGCTTTTTTACTTATTGATTTTGAGGCGGTACGAAGTTTGCGGGTCAGCTAGTGATAAATGAAATTATAAACAAACCTTCAAGATCTTCACTCCAAGGATTGATAAACAAGTTTTTCATTCAATTTCCATTCAATAAAGAAACAGATCATTAGGTCAAGATTCTCCACTCATTCATTCAGAGTTAACGATCATCGTGGCGAATTATAATCTATTATAGATGATAGATATTACGGCGGTAATAGCTTTCTTTAATTACAGTATAATTTTGATGTTAATAAGGCAGCCGGTGATTTCTGTTGTAATGTTTGGTTCTATGGCAAAAATGCATGTTGTAGCTGACTATGATAGTCTCATCATTGACAAAATAGAATTGTTTTATACATACACGCAATTTGTGATGCATGGACTCTGACTTTCTTTTAGTTTAATAAAATTTACTTTAGGATGTGGAAAGCAGACCGGGGTCGCGGGACTGTACGAATTACCGTGACCCCGGAATGTAAAGGGTTATTGAAGTACACCGTGGATTTTAGTCAGTACGAGTCTGACAGTCCCTCCCGCTCTGCCCTGGGTGGGAGGACTCATAAGTTGATTTTACCACGTAAAAAAAAAGGGTGTGGAAAGCAAAAATCAAAACCAATTACTTCTATTTGATCGCTAATCCATATAGTAGTATGATGAACGTGCAACATCTTCATGAAGCTATATTGTTACGAAATTGGTCTTTTCGAAATTTTGCAAAATATTCTAAAATCTAAAGTGACCAAAATTTTCAAATATTAAAAAAAAACATTTGATTTTTCGTAATCGTTACTTTAATTACCTTAACTACGAGTATTAATAAGAATTATTGGTTTTTATTTCCATCCGCTTTTCAAAGAAAATAGTAAGTGACCAGTGCTTTTTTTTTGGTAGTGTTTCAAAATTGTGAAACCATTCCTCATTGACCTCATAATTATGTCTATGGACATCTGAAATCATTAATTAAGGCTGTCGTTTTATTTCCCATTCCCTTAATTAAAGAAACGTTCTAAAATCAAATTACTGCCAAGCCATTACACTTTGTAACGTTTATGTAATTAAAAATAGCTGTCAACAAACCCAAGTTAACAGTTACGTCATTGAACACGAACAATGAATGTGCATGTTCTTAGTCTTACGTAGTTTAAAAGTCAATAAGACGGTTTCTGTTAAAACTAACATTTGGAGTACCTTTGATCGGAGCAAAGGGAGCCAAGAACGTGGTTATTGAGAAGTGTCTTATTAAATTCGTAACTTCTTTGTCTAATATTAAACTAAATGGTCGTTTTTTCATTGTGGTAAAATCATCAAATGAGTCCTCAGACCCGGGGCGGGACGGGAGCGACTGTCAGACTTGTACTGACTAAACATACACGGTGATCCTTCAATAACCCTTTACGTTCCAGGGTCACCGGTACCTGATGAGACACTCCCGCGACCCAGACGCCTGCTACCTACCTCTAGATTTCTTGATTGATTTAAATGTCCCTTTTCTTTTAAAGTTTGAAAATCATCAATTGGGTTCTCCAGCCCCGGGAGGAGTGGAAAGTACTATCAGCGTTCGCTGACTAAAAACTAACCAGTTCCTTCAGTCGACATTGGTTTTCCAGAGCCGTGGTCCTATTTTACACAATCCATGTAGTCCCTTTAGTCATTTGAGAGCCTAGAATAACTCTAGGGCCTCCAGCCAAAGACTTACAACTAAATTAAAATAAAACTAAATGACCACTCGCAAAGGGCACGTTCTGTGCGGTACGAACCTCGGGCGTCACTGAGAGAGGACAGCAAGGAACAGGCTGGATCTGAATCATATCATTATTTAGGGGTCAATTTAAAACTACTGTCTGAGCATCGCGGGCTGGCTCGGACAAGGGTCAGGGAGGAGTTCAGTCATTTTCTGTATCTCTGTCTGCTTATATAGGACCCAATTTTCTCATTTTTATGTAATTTGTCGTAAACTATGAACTTAATCTCCAAACCGCCAAAACTATGGATATTATCCAATGGTTTCTGAGTCAGTAGGCGCTGCAAAATACATAATATTACGAAACAGCTTTCCTCGAAGTTGATTTTAAAACCTCCACTTTCTACAGCTATTGCGCGATCTCTGAATAAATATTCGTCAAACGTAATTTATGAATTATAAACAGTATTGTAAATATAAAGATGTCATTTAAAAAATGATATTGTTATTTATTTATAGGCCACAAATAAAAACTACGTACTTAAATAACGATTTATTCTTAAAAATATTATTAAGAAAAAACTAAATTCAAGTCACGACATTATTAACTATGCTTGAACTCATTATAAACCTTATACAATATGAGTAAAACACCTTATGTAAAATAAAATTGCACCTTTCAAATGCAGCGCGTTGATGTCTTTTATACGGAAATGATCCTTCGTAATAAAACACAACATCTTTTATTCATTTAGCGCCCTTTTTCTGTGGTGGTGACTGGTGTATATTTATTAATTATTTTTGAATTTATCCATGGCTGGCATGGGGTGAGCTATCACCCCATGTAGCTTGTAGATCCCATTTTCCGTATTACCGCTGTGCTGAAATTCATGAAAACGTTACAAAGAAATTCACTTTCGCATTCATAATATTAGTTGGAAAGTTAAAATCACTTAATTGGAAATTTTCAAATTCTTAATTGAAATAAAAATATAATGCCTTATATACATAAGTATAGTATAAAGACATACATATTATTATTTTATACATAGTATAAACTTCTTAGAGTTTTGTAACTGTTGCTAAGTGCCCATGCGCAATCATGCTTGGCCGTCTATGTAACAAGTATTAGTTACTATCGTAAAACAGGATTTGTAATCTGCTCTATTAGAATATATTCATAATGAATTAAACAAGAGTGATAACATTTAGGACGTGGTACAGACCATTATTGAATTTGTAGATAGATAAACGTAAGTTTTTTTTTTGTCGTGGTAAAATCATCAAATGAGTCCTCCCACCCAGGGCAGAGCGGGAGGGACTGTCAGACTCGTACTGACTAAAATCCACGGTGTCCTTCAATAGCCCTTTACGTTCCGGGGTCACGGTAATTCGCATAGTCCCGTGACCAGATAAGCGTAAGATAGATGAAAAATCAATCAGTTAAAATCAGCTATTATTACTTTCTAGAACTTGATTCTTGTTAGTGACACTATCGGATGATTTAATAATAAAGCGTGTGTATTTTTTTTTTCAAAAACAACGGTTTCGATTCCTTGCTTCTTTTGATTTTCAAAAAATCCGAAGATGCATCAAAATCGTACTCAAGACTTCTTTCAGTATTGCTATTCTTCATAGTTTCGGATTTAACCATCCAGGCCCAGTTGGAAAATTCATCCTGTATGTAGTTTTATTTTATATGTAGTACTAGTCATATATAGATTACTAGCTTCCGCCCGCGACTCCGTCCGCGCGGATGTCGGTCTTCGCGTGGATGGTTTATTTCTCGATTTTGAGTAACTCTGACAATGACATCTTATAAATATCTATTGGACCCGAATACGGCTAAGCCTATAATAATTAAGGAGATTCGCGATTCTACAGAACAACGTCTATGAATAAAACAGAAAAAATAGATTTTTTTTCTACGTATTTTTCCAGGATAAAAATACCTATTTTATGCCCAGGATAATAAGGTATAATTATACCAAGTTTCATCGAAATCGAACCGTTAGTTTTCACGCGATTCCTGCATATACAGACAGACAAACATTTTTTTAATCACATATTTGGGTTTGGTATCGATCCAGCAACACCCCCCGCTATTTATTTTTTCAATATTTTCAATGTACAGAATTGACCCTTCTACAGATTTATTATATGTATAGATTTTTTGCATTTGTGTATTGAATTTGTGTGGGCACAGTTATAGTTACACAGTTGCTTGGCATAAAGGAATAAATAACATCCTTATCATGATAATACTAAAGAGAATCTTTGTGTTAAAATAAATTGCTTTACCGTACTCTTGTCCGCATTTCTTAAATGCAATTTAAAAGATACATATTGAAATCTCATATTTCGTTAGTAACTAGTATCGAGGTAACTAGGCATTTAGCTGAAGCAACGGGAATCTAATTGAAAATAACGTTATATTCTGTACTGTTTAAAATTAACTTTCTAAAATAAGTGATTAATTACTTTCAGAGACTATCAAATTGTGTTTGATCAGCAAGTTGTAATTTCAGTAAAACGGGATTTTGTTAAAATCCAGGTTTATGGTGACTGTGAGTTCTTTTATGTTGGCGTCACTAACATCCGTGAAGAAAACGTCCACTACTAACAGTCCCGCGAACAGAAACAAAAGCAATATAGACATAAAGAGAGCAAACAGCTTAATAACAGTTTAAGGGTATAAAACGTTATTCGTAATAAGTTAAATTACAACAGGAAATCACAGTAATTGCAGGAAGTGCATATTTTGTACGTTTATCTGCAGCTCTTATAAACTGAACAAACTTCTCAGGAGAGAAAGGGATTGTGGCTCAATTTTCTACAAAATCCAATTTATATCACGACGTACCTAGATTTTTCTGTGCGCACTCAAATCGAAAATTAAAAATCCCATGGGACCCTCCCCCTATTTTTTAATTTAATGTTTGTGTGTTTTGAACTTATGTGAGTGAAGATTTACTAGAAACACATTATTTTATGGGGTCAATAGTCATCTAATGACCCCTACTTTTTGCATATAGCATAAGGGGATGTCACAGTCGTACTGGCTAATTGCCCTATGCATTAACTTCTTTCTGAAATTCTTGCAAACTTGACAGGCATTTGGCTTTCTCGGGTCACATCACATGAACTCAACAATGTGCTCTATGACGAGGCGGCTTTGACATCGTCCGATCGTGCAGCGCGAGCTGTGAGTGATACTGTCACTGCTGTCAGTGTCAGCTTATTGAATAGCAACCTTTTCTGCCAGGTTGGCGTGAGCGCTGCGGCCGGACTGTCACAAGGATGTGTTTATAGAGAATAGGACTGGTTCTTGATGATAGCTCGCACAGATACCCCTTATATTACACCCGGTGATCCCTTACATGTGTGGAATAAATAACAGTTCAATTACGCACTTGGTAACAGAGATACCTAATTATATTTTCCTTGTAATTTCCCCGAAGGGCATGTGAGATGACCTATAACTTAGGTAACCTAACAAAAACTATCCACGCGTTCCGCACACTGGGTTAATAAAGCCTTGACATAATTGTTTGTGACAAATTATAACCGCTTAACGTTTAATTTGGACACAGTACCGTCCACTTGGATTACCGTGACCCCGGTACGTAAAGGGCTAGGAAGGACAACGTGGATTTTTGAATTTACCACGATAAAAAAAAAAAAAGTACCGTCCACTTCATAGCAGAAATCCATTCAGGAAATGATCAGTAGTAACCGAACTTCCTATAAACTGTAAATAAACACGTTTTCGTTATAAAATGGAGAACGGACGTAATTTATTGGTCAGTTTGCCACAGTAACACTGACCGTATCTGACAAAAATATAAACAAGACAAATATAACAAATAGGTAGGCTTTTTTTTTAGGGTGGCAAAATCATCAAATGAGTCTTCCCGCCCTGGGTGGGGCGGAAGGGACTGTCAGACTCTTACTGAGTAAAATCCACCCGTGTTTCTTCGGATGCCCTTTACGTTCCGGGGCCGCAGTATCCTGGATTATGAAAAAATCCGCGATCCCAGCAGGCATTTGGCCCCGTAAGGGGCCCCGTCGGTGACGAGTGAAACACGACGCGCCACCGACCCGGGCTTGGTCCTTGGTCGGACGGCGAGCTTACCCATTACTCACCGTCCGCAAGCCCGCTCCGCCGCTGTGCCCTCTACTATTCAGAGGGACACGCGTTGGAGCGTCCACCCGACAGGCTATTCGCATACGGGCAAAGAGACCCCTTAGGCACGCAGTGCCTAAGGAAGAGTTTTTACCCGCATCCCAGGGTGCACCGGCCTGAAAAACTGGTCTTTCCCCCGGACGTTTCCGAGAGGGAACTACAGTCCACGGGCGCACGTGGAGGTTTCCTGTCTTAACACCCAAAATAGGTAGGCTTGTTTTTTTTATGTCTCCGAGGTCCACCCAGAAAAATATCATCAGGGCCATCTTCTTTGTTAAGGCCTACAGCCAGGGCACTTTGAACCTTAATGATACGGGTACATTTTGTATGGTTCGTCATTTATTTGAACGTGAAAGTGCCTCGCTTCATTTTCTTCGTTAAGTTCAGTAATCGAGGCAGTACGAGCGAACGCAAGCAAAACCACACGTAAATGAATGCAGCCAACGATAAAACGTGATTCATTTGTTTTTTCAATGTCGTATCATCGTATGCATCAGTGTCGTTTCGACTTTCACTAATTGTAACTAAAGTACGCCCACGCCCGGTAAGCAGTAAGCTTAAATCATGCGATAAAATCCAATTGTGCAAAGAACATTACCACGTAGGCTTGATAATGATACCGTACTCGCTTACAAACACAGCGTTGGATTTTGATCCTTGCGCTGATACCGGAATGTTTTGATTTTATAATAGTGGTCGCTGCCCAAACGTCTCGAGGTCGTGCCGAGATGTATTTGAGTGAAAGTTGTGATAAGTCCCCACCTCGGACTCCGGTCACTGTCTGCTTGCGTCCATTTGTTCTGTTCAACATGGCCGCTAGTGCGTAACCTTTTAAATTGGAAGCTGATGATCAGAACTAATCAGGTGTTTCAAAGTGAATCGTGTGATAAAATTCTGTATTATGAATTCAGTTTTTTTTTTTAGAAACGTTACTTTTTATGCCTTTGCTGTGTAATTACAATTTCGTATGCTTAATTGTCACCTTCACACTCGGTTTTTTATGAGCAAGCTTCAATAATCTGCACACTCCCATTTTATATACAAAAACACGATCACATGACCTTATGCACAACAATTAATTTATAGGCCGTTTTAGGCACTTCATTATGAATAAAAGATGTCAACTGATTCACTTCTATTTACGTGCTTAAATTATGCTAATTATATCGGTCATTGAATACAACACCAATCAAGCAACAATCGTAGATATGAACTGCATACTCTTCCGAGATTTAGGTACTTAATCTTTGTTAAATCAAAATAATTTGTGTTTCCATAAGTTTTAATCATTTTATTGATTTTCTTTTTCGATTTTCTCTATTGATTTATTATACAATATCTATTTTTGGCACCCATTATATAGGAAACAAAACTCGTAGAGGAGCTATTGCTAATCAATAACAGCCGCGCAGGGCGATGTGTGACCATCTATCATAGCGAATTTCCACGATGTCTCGGAAATCACGTAAAACCGTTAGTCACGGCTGTATTAGTAGGTCTTTGACAGTAGTGACTATAGTCAGACGCTGGAAAGTCTGACAACCAGTCTTACCAAGGGGCATTAGGTATATTACCCATTACTACACTGGGCTGTGGAGGTCAGATAGGAATTCGCTTCATGTAAAGTAGTGTGAGTCGATTCCAACATAGTTGACATAAAGCTTAGCAGATCATTATAGGGAGAATTAAAGCTACTGTGGCTAGCTATAACTTCTAATCTTCTCTTGTTAGGTACAATAATAAATTGAGTGTTTAACCGAATAGAAAGTCATCTTTATATTATTAACTAAAAATATTGAAAATCATTCTCTCACATATATATCTCTCATATATAGAAATCAATTTTAAGATCTTGAAACAAGGCTATGTGTGTTCTATCAATAAATCGTGGAATCTGCAATGGTGGTTAGTATTGCAAATATTGATTTCTTTTGAAATTTTATTTCTGCACGTCTGCTGTAGCTTTGCAATATTTATTTTGTTAAGCAAATATTTTGTAAGAATAGTTTAGTGACCTGAATTACAGACATCGATTAGACAAATCTTCCTGTTTTCTCAATCAACTCAAGAGAATCTTACCTTATCAATCAGCCTCGCAAATAGTCAAATACGGACTTTTTTCACGTCAGCGGTCTAACTATAACATCTACAGTCAATACAATTCCACTCGCTAATTGTACATACAAACAGTAGAAAGTCTCAGCTGTTATTTACATAACCGCGGCCAATGACGCGACTCAGGCGCCGATATTTCACGTCAGGCTACGCATTCAAATGCTAAATACCAGCTCTCTCATTAGAAGTACCTCTTTAATTACAATAATGACTTACAAACCATTGGGTCTATTGTAATTTCCATTTCCCGTGAAATCTGCATAAGGGTGTGACCGCACATCTACGCGGGTCATAACGGACATTATTACTACATTTGTCGCTTATATGTATAATATACATTATATTAGTTAAACATGGTATCGAAGTATCTCATTGGAAACAAACATGAGAATAAAGAAGTTTTTATAGCTTTCGTTGCATAGACATAAGTTCTCAACACTTTCAGACGGGCTCAATACCATTGCGCGTCGATATTGTCACTTAGACGATGATGTAACGTTTCTTCTATATAGCCTCAAATTATGTCACTTTGTTTAGAACGACCATAGTTACAAAGTACACTAAACGTCTTACCGACAACTACTGTTTCTGTGTCATTAGTTTCAGTTTGTTTTGTTTATTGTCAAAAAAACAATATTCGATTGTTCTTCAATCACTCGCTAATATATATAGTTTTTAAATTTTCGAGTGTCAAATAGTAAACGAGGTTTCTTAGAGTCCGCTCCACGATTTAAATCCTTTTGACGCGGCGCTTGTGTCGAATTTTCCGCAGTACTTGAGTCGTGGTGCGGATAAACATTTTTGACTAACCTTCTGACTAAACGACCTTATCAACAACACTATTTTGTCTTATGTCTTTACCTTGGTGTTAATTTAACTAATTTTTTAACTTTAAATATGTAACAGAAGCTGCAAATATAACACATATATATAATTTTTTAGTAACTTTCCATCTGAAATTTTTCAACAGCCGCTTACTCTGGATTTACATGCAGTTGATAGTTTTGTTATATTGGGTTCGGGGCTCTGGACTTTGTGATGGAGCAGAGGCAGGCTTTTTGGAATAAAAGACGACATTAATTTTATTATAAGATTTATTTGAATGACTGTCTTGTATAAGCCCGTGTCGCAAAGACAAGTGACGGGCGGCAGTGTTGCTAATATACGAGTATAACGATAGTAATATAATAATTCAAAGCGCAATATCTATTGTTTAGTAGTTACAGCAAATACAACTTTTTTTGTGGTAATAAGTTTGCCTTAGCAATAAGCTTACCTTTTATTAAAGGGGCTTAACCATGATTACTCAAATATGGGAATACCATTTGAGGAATCTCTGCCTTAGCGTTTTTGAATTAAATACCAGCGTAATAATTATGTTATGTAATTTCCTATTTAACGGATGAAAACACTCCTTGGCCACGATTATGTCGTTGAGTATGAAGCAAACGCTTATTAAATACAGTGAGTGCTGATTAGCCATCATGCGGAAGGAACAGCATAAGTGAAGCTGTGCAATGTCGGATGTACGGAGTTCAGTTGCGTCAAGAAATACGATGGCGGAATAAATTGCATTAATTTAATTTAGTATTTGTATCACATTTGTCATAGTGATCTGTGCAATTAATTGTTGTTTTACATGTTTTTATTGTTATTCTTGGTTGTGGATGTGTATCTGAGGTGAATACCGATAAATAGATACCTACTGAAGCTTCGTTCTGTAGAGCAAATGCTTGCCAGTCTGCATAAGCAACAACAAAAATAATATACTACTATTTAAAAGGCCGTTAATAGGAAGTTGTAGTTGAAATTTTGTTCTGCAAAACGTAACTTCCCGGTTGGTGGATGTATGTTTATGGCAAACTTAAAAAGGCATGTTGACAGCATCAATAAATTGCAAGTTTAATTAGTCCGTCAGTTAGGGTTTGGAAAAATATTTTTTTCTTTTCTTGAATTAATGCATACTCATAATATATCGCATCAAAATTTGTGCCGTACAAAGCAAAACTGTACCTGTTTGTGACATATTGGTTTTTTTAAAGTTTCCCCTCAATCACAATTTTGTCCACACTCTATGTAAAAACAACACATTAAATCGAAAACACCAACTCACTAATTGGCTATATAGTTACGAACGAGTAGAATTTTCCAAATTACTCGTCGTTTTGTCCCGGTACAATGAAGTGAAAAAGTTTCTCACTGTATTGTAGAGATTACTTATATGAGGTGTAGCGCCATTTTCCTCTATTTTTAATTTGTTCTTCGTACAGTGGAAATGTGGAACATAACTGCTTACAATTTCTACAAACGGCACGTTTGGCGCAGTGGCTGACAAATTGGACTCCTGCGCTATGTGTCGCGGGTTCGATTGCCGCACGGAACAAATATTTGTATGATCTGCAAGTAGTTTTTCCCGGTCTGGGTGTCTGTGTATGTGAGTTTCTATGTTTGTAAACGCACCCACAATACAGGAGAAATTCCTAGTGTGGGGCAACGTTTCTTTAAAAAAAAAAACTATTATTTAAATGACGCTACGGCAGAAATTGAGAATTTTTAAGTAAGGAGATTATTCGTTTCTTTCGCGTATTTTACAGCTTTGCTCGCGTGATTGTCGAAAATCATCAGCCCTGCTGGGGCCCAAGTCTGTAATTTTTGACACGACCTCATTGTAATTTGCTAAATTCATTAGTCGATCATTGGCCGGTCAGTGGTCTCGTAATAGAATTGTGTTAAATTGACATTAATATTCATGCCAGTTTTTTTTCATATTTTTACTATGAAAAAAAAACTGGCATGATTATTGGCTATTATTTTATTATTTATTAGTGTTATTAGCAATCTGATGTAGTAAGAAGTTCATAAATAGCAAAAAACATATGTACGAGATTACCATTCTATGCCTTTCTATGGAGTGTCAGTGGTTGACCATAGGAAAGTCATAATGACGCCATTATATTAGTAGATTACCAAACCTGTCAACATCATTGATAGACCATTCTGACACTTTTGCAATACCAGACAGACAGGCCCAGGACCTCCTACCTTTTTTTAAGATTATTGAAAGAGTTTTGGTATCGGAGCAGTAGCTCCAGAGATAATAATGTTAGTGGAAAAATGCAGACTCATTATCTTTGCGATTAATTATTCTAATGTTCTAAAAAAAATACCGTGACCCCGGTACATAAAGGGCTATTGAAGGACATCGTGGAGACTTGACTGACTAAATAGTCAAGTCTGACAGTCCCTCCCGCCCTGCCCTGGGTGGGAAGACTCATTTGATGATTTTACCACGATAAAAAAAAAGAAAAAATATATAAATAATTGTTACAAGTAAAAGTTTTTGTTCCAACTGCCGACTCCCACGCTAAATTGAAGATAGTATTTGACCTACAATTAAGTGTCACTAAGTAATATTCTGCCCACGACAATGACCCTAATGATGGACTCTTTGACATTGTGTCCGTTTTATAAACTGGCAGTCATTAATGTAAAGGTTCGGTCAAACCAGTACCGACAAATTGCGGCTGCGGCTTTGGGCATGGACATTGGACATGTTAGTGGCCGAAGTTTTATTAAAGCCGCGCTTAAAGCTCAGCATACTTTAAAGGTTTTTGAACTGCCTGAGTTCCTTAAAATTTTACCCTAGATTGCCATAACGTTGTCATCTAGGTTGGTACTTCATTAAGAGTTTGCAAATTGAAATGGCAGGCTATATTACTAGTGGAACTGTTAATCGATATAGCAAAAAAGATCTAGAGTGACGACCACGAACTGCAGTACTCAGCCTTCCGCAGCGCTCAAACCACACTGAGACTAAAGTTTGCTACGCTCTAAGCTACTGACAGCGACAATAACCAATCGTGCGGCGAGAACGGTGAGGGCTCGCGCTTCGCGATTAGATGATCTCAAAGCCTTCGCATCGTAGAGTACATCGTAAGAGTCAAGCCATGTGATTTCTTATTGAGAATAGCCTAGCTTGGCCTGCTTATACTGCACCTGCAGTACTGCTTATACTGCGCCTGCAGTATAAGCAGGCCAACGGTGCATTATAGGTGAAACGACGATATAGTGACGAGAGTCGCGAGCAACCGATGGATTGTCGGTGTCCACAGCCATTCCGACATTAGTCCTGATCAGTTTGACAGATCCTTTACTCATTTTATCGTGCTACTAGGAACAGCAGTCACTGCAATAACTTGGAAGGCTTTTTGAAAACAGTGTGAACTGAAAGTGGTCTTGATGACGTGAAAGCTACGACAGAAGAAAGCACTTTCGGACTGCATGAGAAAGCTTTTAAGACTAAGCTTTGATTGCTTTCGTAAAGTTAGTGGCCTTACATTGCCTTTACTTTTTTCAAAGAAGAATAACGCCGGGTTGTGCAGGCCACTACGAGTGACCCACAGGTAAAACGATATTCGCTTTAGAAGATTATCTTGGGAAAATCCCAGCAGAAGATTATCTTGGGAAAATCTTCAGACACGAAATTAATGTCTAAAATAAATATGTTACAAAATATGTTATATATTATAAATTATGAATAAAAAATAATAAGGTAAATACTAATACATATAAAGAACAATATAGGCGTCGTTTTAAATAAAGCGCTCTAATTAAAACGGAGTGTAGCGCACAGAACAGTTTTAATGAAATACACGATCAAACGATACGCGAATAGAAAGTAATTTTAATGTAGACATGTTGCATGGAGGAGCTAAATTAAAATATTTGTATAGTTTTAAGTTCCGATTAAGTGACAGAAAGAAGAAAAGCGTTTTTTTAACGATGGGTTCGCGTTTGACGACTATCTCGCCTGCTCGCATGGTAAGCAAAGATGTGCCTGATTCACTCTTGACTTGAAGACTCCTTTATAGCAATCAGTAAATACATTAGTCATCAAACAACTAAACAGATTTTCTTAACTAAGAATCATATACTGATCCCAAAAACGAGCATACACACTGTATTTAGACAGACACACAGACACAGACACGTCAAATTTATAACACCCCTCATTTGTGACTTTTTTTTTTTTTTTTTTTATCGTGGTAAAATCATCAAATGAGTCCTCCCACCCAGGGCAGGGCGGGAGGGACTGTCAGACTTGTACTGACTAAAATCCACGGTGTCCTTCAATAGCCCTTTACGTACCGGGGTCACGGTAATCCCTTGGTCCCGCGACCAGATTTATCTTCGTCTGAAGTTGTCCACTCCACATTCATAAACTCCATGGTCTTTTAGACAATAAAATACAGATTTTCCTCTGCAAGAAATAATTTATGGATTATTTTATCTGACTTCAATTTAAAACATCATAAAAAAAAACAAATATGCAGAACGTCTCGCGTAGTATTTCGGACCTGCTTTTTATGCACCAGATGACTACTTAGTACTTGTTTTTTATTTAAAAAAATCCTACTATAATAGATGGATTGTCAAAGGAATATTGAGAAAGAAATAACGCCGACCCCAAAGAACAAGAAGGAAGAAGTTAGTGCGTAGTATATGTTTTGGTTGTATGTGTGTATTAGTTTGTTTGGCATACTTGTCATATTTTTTAGAAGAATAATTAAGAATGTCCGTGGAGTAGTTGTTGTAAATTACTTTTATATTGGTGGCATCAATTAATAGAAACCAGTTTTTCCCCTTCCTATCCAGATCTTCTCCAGAGGATTCATCTTTCTCTGCATACAATTATACATTGATTTTCATACAATATATGATATTTACTTAAACCGTGAAAAAATAAAGAGAGCAAAACTACACAGTTCAATCCAATTACATGAATCAGTGCACAACCAAATATGCAACAAAATAAATAAATGCAACTGAAATTACAAACCAAAGAGCTCATTTTACAGTAACTGTAAAACTCGTTACACTTCGCTTCAGAGGAATACAAAAAAAATGGTAATAGGACAAGCCGAGTAATTTGAAACATTTGCTCAAATTACTGGAATACAGTACTGGTTATTATTCCAGTTTTGTCGTCGGTATGAGTAGCCACTAGCCAGCCGACTGTGAAATTAGGACGTGATTGCTGAACTACGATTCCAGGTCAATCGCTTCGGCCGACATGTTTGCACCAATAACCCATGGGTCAAAGATTGATGATGGTCTCTTACATTGCGTATATCGCTTTTATGGGAAAGAAAGTTTGGGGCCTTTTTTCCCATTGTAAAGAAATAGTTGCACTGATTTGTTGTGAAAGGTTATGATTATTGAACTAATCCATGGAAGAAAATCTCCTATTCCAAAAATAAAATGATAATGAGCCCCATGATATATTTTATGTTTTGGTGGTTAACCGGGTAGTTATCCCGGTTTGTATAAGTGAGTTTAAAGTTTAAAAAAAAAAAATTTATTGCTAAAATTCCTTTTGCCATTTAAAAAAAACTATGTTCTATTCATCTGTCACTAAGTTAAAACTAAAATAATTTGAATTTTGTCATTCCAAAACCAAAATGTCTGCTTACTTATTCCTATTAAATTCGAGGCAATCGAGTATTTTTTTTTCTTTTTATATAATGGTGTTTTACCTATCGACCGCCATCCTGAAGGTGCAGTCGGTTTAAAACAGAGTTCGTTTCTAAGTACCTATTTTAACTGGGGCTTACAATTAAATAAAACATTGAATAGATTATTTTATGTGTGTCGTACACATACTGTTTGCACATTATTTATACTTTTAAATATATCAAAAGAAAGAAATAAGTAGTGGTTTGCCGGTATCGCTACCAAGCTACTGTTGGAAGGGTTCCAGAAACAGGAAACTCAAGAATCGAGGAGTAACCTTCTGAATTAGGCTCGTGATGCAGCCCCCTAGAAGACATTATCATATTCGGCTCTGGCAATACGTTATGACTAAGTATCTCGTAATTTATCGGCAAGTACAAGAAACAAGTATGAAGAGGTTCTCAAAAAACTGGTCCTTTGTGCGGCCAAGGTTTTTGTTCGTGGTCCTTTTACGCTTACTTGTTTAATATTTGGGTTTCTTTATATATTTTCTGGTGTAGTTGTATAGCAATACCATATAACGCTCAAGATTCAACTCCGCATACTTGACTTTTTTTATTACTTTAAACGGTTTACATTTTTGGCTTACTATAAAGAGATAAAATAGTTGGAAAATCTACTTAAACACGAATCGAACAATACACAAATTGAAATAGCTAAAAAAGGCGGTAATTAAATCACAAATTCACAATCAACGTGTGCGTTTTACGACAATCATTATTCAAGCCACGACACGGTCTGCGTTTAGCAATCATAGAAACGCCAAAACACAACATTGTTTCGTAACCATTGTGTCGCTATGAAACAAAGTATGGGAACTTCGGCACGGACTAGGAAACTGTCGTTAATGATATAATTAACAGTCGAGAGATCTTTGACGCCGCATTGTTTAGGAACCACTATTCTAAGAAGTTGTTACTTAGCACTTAGTAAGTCTTCGAACTGTTGTGAGCACAACTTATATTATCGTTTAACACTTTAATAAACGTTCTGTATCTAATCTATTCCAACAAAGGCTGAGCTTGTTTATGGAATTTAAATCCTATATCAGTGTCAACCTGTTATTTTATTACACATGTTTTTGTAAGACCGTTTCCCGTGGTTTTATCCACGCTACTCGGCTCCTATTGGTTTTAGCGTGATTTCGTTAAAATAAATCATTTTTTAATTCGGACCAGTTGTTCCTGAGGTTAGTGCATTGAACCATACAAAAACAAAAACAAACCAACTCTTCTGCTTTAACTATGCGGGGTAAATGAGTCCTCCCACCCAGGACAGGGCAGGAGGGACTGTCAGACTTGTACTGACTAAAATCCACGGTGTCCTTTAATAGCCCTTTACGTTCCGGGACCATGGTAATTCGTTAGTCCCACGACCCCGGCAAGCTTTGTCCCTCAACTATGCGGGGTCTTACTGAAAACAATCAATAAAAACGGTATTGCTTATTGTTATAATTTCATCATCAATGAATAAAGCGTGACCTAAGCCATTGTAAGAACAAAGGTTTGTCTATCAGTATTATCTATTTATTAGTTATATCTTTACACAAACTTAAAAAATACGACAAAGAAGACGTACGCAAAACAAAAATATGTCAGGAGCACTTCAAACGAGATTTTGAAATCAGACAAACACAGGCATATCTTTGAAATGGGGTTTATTAACTGTCAAGACAGGGATTTTGTTGTTTTTAAGTTGTTGACTTGCTCGTTTTTTATTTAATTTAACCTTTCAAATATGTACAATTGTGTCCTTTACCTAAATAAATCTGCACTGCAGTACATACATTTAGAATTGTAGTGTAAACGCAATCTATTTGACAAGGCGATCGTGTTTTGTTCACAGGCGGTCGTGAATGCCGGGCCGCATGGATGGCGGCGCACGCCTGCCGCTCGCTAGCCGTTCTACTCACAGTACTCACGCTAGTTATAGCCAAATGTAAGTACCTATTAATTAATTATTAGAAAATATTTGCCGTACTTATGGCTAGCAACAACGCAGCAGACCCAGATGTAAATGACGGGATTATTCTTCAAAGTTAGAGTAAACAAATTTCTTCTGCATAACTCACTCCATCGTAGACTTTGTCTCTCACCTAGAGTCAAGAACAACCCATAAAAAATAAAAGAAAAGAAATATGAACTCAAAAATCTTTGAGGACCGATCTTTGGAGATAGAAGAAGAGGTTACTCTAGAGGTAGAAAGAGGTTAGGCAGGCTTTAACCAGCTAAGAGACCTTTGCGAGGGATAGATTTGAAACCCCAACTAATCTTTAGTGTATGGTTAAGAAAATCGAAATATTTACTGAAATCTACAGAATACTAGATCGGCAAATTTTTGATGTATAAGTTTTATCAAAAATGTAAAACATAATAGGAGTAAAATCAAAGGAAGGGATTAGGTTAGACGATTCGGAATTAACTTTAAGTCAAGGGTCAAAATCAAAATCAAAATCAAATCGTTTATTTCAATTAGGCCAATTACAGGCACTTTTGAATTGTCAAGAGACAAAATAAAACTAGTACAAAAATAGTTATGGTGCTACAGTCCCAGTCACAAGACATAAAAACTGTGAAAGTACCGTAGGTGCTCATTCCAAAGCGTAGATCTCTATGGAGAAGAATGAGCAAGAAACTCCATGGACACTCTTTTTCAATCGCCAAAATTTTTACAAAACTTTTTTACATCATTCATCATGAGATGGTACATTATGTGAGAACGATGTGGCAAGTTAATAGTGTCCATAGTAAATATAAAAAAGACAATTCAAAAATAAAGTTATTATTAATTAAAATAGACCGGGGCAGCTAAGAGATGACCAGTCCCAACTGACAGCGCCCGTTCACGAACATGACACATGTATCAGCACCATTCAGCTCAACCATTTTGAAGGGAACTAAATGATCCGACACACACGCCACCATCAGCGAGACTTTTAAGTGAGCATGACATATTCTCAACCGCCAGAGTCATTCAAGTCAATGAAAGACGTAGGTTTCTAGTCAAAGATAGCTCTGAAGTACATGGTACTCACACAATGCTGGCTATGACGCTATATAATACTAGATAGATACACTCTATACAATGCAAGAGATAGTTGTACATTCTTCATCCGCTCCAACAATATTATTAAAAGATGAAGGAAACCTACGACTGTCGTACTAAAATAATAAAAATACACACAAAAAGACAAACAATAAAATATAAAGTAGGACAATAATGTCCGTTAATCAAAATAAAATAATAAAACAAATACAAACACATAAAATAAAACAAGATGACTTAATTAAGTCATAAAAATAAAACAAATAAACAATTATATGAATCCATATAACTAGTCCGGAAGAAGAAAAAATACTAAAAATCTGGGAAAGAGCATGAACGCCGTCTTAACTTCAACAGAGTGACCAGCTGTTTTTATCGTCTAAATAATCGTTAATGGAATAATATGCCTTAGAACAAAGGTTGGATTTAATCTTAGATTTAAACACATTAAACGGCAAGTCTAGGAATGACGAAGGCAATTTATTATAGAATTTTATACCAAGGCCTATAAATGAGCTGTGAACCTTATGAAGCCGATGAAAAGGAACACGTAGGTGGTGCTTATTTCTCGTGTTAATAGTGTGAAAATCACTGTTCTTGGTATATAGATGTAGATTTTGCCTAATATATATAATGTTCGCAAAGATGAATTGAGATGCCACTGTCAGAATGCCAATCTCCTTAAACAAATCCCTCAGAGAAACTCTAGTACCTAGTTGGTAAATTGCCCGAACAGCTCGTTTTTGCATGGTGATTGACAGATTCGAATGCTTCACTAAAATCTACAGCTGTGAGCTACAATGAAGACTATTGCATAGACTATATTTGTAAAATTACTCTTACAACACCACGATTTTGGTTCAAAAATATGTCTCAGAGATAAACAATACGACTTTGTAATACGATAAAGTCACAAGAATAATTCAAATGCTGACAGTTGACGCAACTTTTAGCACAATAAAATTAGTTTATTGATGTTCTCGCTATGCTCTGTTACCAACTGAAATTATATTGTCCAAGGTAAAACACGAGCGTACATTTGAATAATTGAAATCAATGTATCTGTCTACCCAATACGACAAAGCAAATTGTTAAATACCAAATTATAGTCTACACAATGGCTTTGCAAGTATTGTCAATTGTCAAATGACCGAACCTTGACGTTGACCGGGTTTGCGGGCCGTAATGAGTCTCACGTTTCACGTAGGTGTACCATAAGTATTTCGACCTGTACAAGGAATTACTATTACCACTGAACTAAGTAGACTGTTGGATTTCTCATGATTCTCGTCGGCTGGGAGCGGCCTACTTTCGTCCATAGTAGGCCTCGCATTCGAGCTACATACTGCCCTACAACGGCCGACAGATCAAGGCCACATTAAACAGTAAAAAGTGGTGACAGTCGTTCACCCGGAGACAACGCTAGCATTCAGGTTATATACTGCTGGCGCGATGCCTTTCGCTCCTTCTTAAAATGCACTCCACTGCATACACTGTAAGACAATCAGTTTTGAAATACCAAGAAACGAACACCATTTGAATAAACATTGCAATGCCAAACATTCAATTAGGGTCGAATATATTGTTTGCTAATATTAGTCTTCTGCCACATACATAGTAAAACCTACTGAAATTGGATTCTTTTGTGTTAAATTACAAGTACTAAGTGGAAGGCGAGGAAGCCTATATTTCAACAACCGTCTAATATGTTGGGCATGGCGTCTGTACATGTTTTTGGTTACTATAAAAACCGATCTTTTCATTTTTTTCCCACCGAAGCCTTGTTGGTACTTTATCCCCATCAGTGATGAAACGAGATGCTTATGAAAGGTTTTTTTTAAACAGATGCTGAGTTAGAATCATGGCGGGGCGCCGGGAGGCCGGCGACGCCCGCACAGGAGGCGGAGGATGAGAGACGAGACATCGAACTGCTGGAGGCAGTCAAGGAGTCTATGAAAGAATGGGAACAGAAGAGAGCGAGAACAAGGTAAATAGAAAAACTTCAACGATGACTACTATTGTCTTTATACCTTCATGTCACTCTTACCAACTATGAGTTAATAGTATTTACGAAAAAATAACATAAA
The DNA here is from genome assembly GCA_943136025.2 of Agrotis puta. Classification (NCBI taxonomy): domain Eukaryota; kingdom Metazoa; phylum Arthropoda; class Insecta; order Lepidoptera; family Noctuidae; genus Agrotis; species Agrotis puta. The sequence continues at coordinate 8,821,526 of OW964168.2, forward strand.
ATCGAACGACTGAGATAAGCGACCAAAGACAAGAGAAATAGAGATTTAAATGTGTTATATGATTTTTTCGGATATGGGAAAGCACAGTAAAAGTTCTGGAAAAGTGAAAAGGATCACGCATGATTTAACTTAGATTTATCAGCTAGAATTATAATTTCATAGAACACTTTACATTCCGATTTGGTCTTACTAACTTACATACATTTTTGTCATAAGTTATTAGATCTTATAGCGTTATTGCCAATAAATAACTATAGTCCGAGTTATTATCTCTTTAGTCCTGATAGGTAAGAAACAAAATAAAAAATAAAAAACGACGGGTTGCACTCTGGGAGTGCCGGCAGAAGTGAAAACTTCAATAGTAATAAAAACACACGAACATTCGCGCAAGCGCCCTGCGCCGTCTTACGAATTTTCGATCAGGTCACGTGTCCTGACGCGAGTTTATCATTATTTACCCATTCCAAAAAAAGTGCACAAAGCCGCTAAAGAAATTTTCACTTAAATAAAAACACATTTTCCTCGACATATCACTTTAAGAAAATTTGAAATGCAGGTGTTAAGCTTGACCTTTACGTCTGGTACTGAATTATTATTGTCATATATCATCATTAGACATTATGTGTCATTTCAACAGTTTGTTGTGAAAATAAACTATTGTGCAAATAACTGTTACGTGTTGCGTTTCAATCTCCGCAACAAATACTACAAGTGAGAGTTACATCTCATCACTCATGATCGCAATAATAGTGCTCTGGTCTTAGACACGGTTTCTACCAAACCACCTTTTACATTGGTAGTAACCGCAAGCCGATTGCTAGGCAAATCCAAAGGTTAAATAACCAAGAAACTGAATGTAAGGTGATCCCTAGATGGCTCTAGATGGCTTATTTTTTTTTAGTTTTCTTTTCCTAATCTGCAACACGTTAAAAGAAATAACATATCTTAATGGTCCTTTGGAGGTCGCTATTTTCCGTCGCATTCGTAACATTTCGTCCAATTTCGATGCGTGCTAGCACTAGCACCAAGAACGCCCACCACGCGGGCCCAGTGCGGGTTGGTAGATGTCACATGTCGTCGAATTTTTTGTTTTAGAACATGTCGGGTCCCTCACGGTGTTTATCTTCTCAGTTTTGAGAGCAGTGGTGATGAAAAAATTACGGAAAGTAAAGTCCCTATGTTACCAGTGGACAGAAAAGAAAGCGCCTGGCTGGATTCCAAACCACGACCTAACACTCGTATGTCGGGCAGTAATCACTGTTCTGCTTCAGTGAAAACTAGTCTTATGTAATGACGTCTACAAGGATCACAAAAAAAATAATTTCATAACACTTAGCTATATTATGAGATTTTTCTTTTGTTTTATTTCAAATCTTCTTTGTCTATTGTGTGAAATATTTTACGGAGTTATTTAAGTTCAGAAGTATAATATCACTCACAAGTCGTCTGTCGTATTCTTTTGTTCACGAATTAGGTAAGTTATTATATGGAAAGAAAAATTGGAACCGCGAGCAGGATTTAAACTTGCGATCTCCAAATCCAAATCCAGGTTCAAGTCCTGCTAGTGGTCGAATTTTTCTTTCCATAGAAAATCTTTTTGAAACTAGTTAAGGAAGCATTTCCAATCGGTCCATGTAAAATACTGATATTCAGTTACGACCGGTTCGAATGGAAGCCGACCCCAACATTTAAGTCTGGAAAAGTCAAATGATAATGATGATATTAGAAGCTTTTTAGAAAACTTCTCGTTCAATTTTATGGGTATTCAAGCCATTCGAGTGGAATTGAAACACACTACATATGGAACGGAACATCTTTATTCAGGAAAATTTAAATTATGCAAATGTTCGCATTTTAACCACTTGCGTGGTTGGAAAACTATGTAGGTATTGTTCTCACGTATTTTCTAGAATTAACATATGAGGGCTATAAACCTAAATGTAATTTATGTAAATTAGCTTTGAATGCCTTGGATGTCGTATGCATTGCATACGCGTTGCAAATGAAGCGAAAATAGTATAATGTACAATCGTAATACCTAGGTTTAATGACTTACATAAGTAGGTACTTACACTTTGAAACGCTTATGACAACACATTGTGAAAAAACATTAAATCTCTATTAAAATACAGAAAAGCATTAAATCTTACAAAAGGCTCTAAAACTTAGTACAGCCGATAACTGAACTTTGTTATGGCAATATCTTGAAATCGATTCAGCAACATATTGTTCTCGACTTTTAGCGCACTTTTGCGATTTGCATTGCGTATAATTTGAGGATAATATTTTTCATATATTAGTCTGAAAGTAGTGTGAAATAAAAATTGACTGTATTCCCTAGAGACTACATTTGAGTCCAAAATTCTTGTTTTATTAATGATAAGCAGTTGATAATGACTGTCTCTCGTAATTATCTCTTTCATAGCCGTTTCGTAAAGCCAAAAACCCAAGACTGACAACTAGTCTGGAATGGAATGTAGACAGGCTTGAAAATAAAAATAGTTTTTTTTATTTATTTTATATTGTTAAAACCAAGGTTCTTTTTGTTCTCTTAGTTTATGACACTATCTCTAATTAGTTCGACTATATGTCGATGTATAAACTTATAAATGAATGATATAGGCTTCATTTAGACTTCATTTTTTCAAATTCGCCGTAGTTATAAATATTTACAAGAAACGATCAAAAACAAAAAAAAAAAAAACATCATGTTTTCATTTAATTATTGTTTAATTAAAATGCCAATAAAAGTTCAAAAATATAAAATAGCTTTAGCATGACTCAAATGGTTTTATGAAAAGCCAATTAGAGATAGATATTTTATTTCTCCTAAATATTAATTTATTTTCATTTTATATCCATTGATGCGCCATGAAAAGTAGTTAAAACGTATGATAAAAGACACTGTTTAAATTTAAACTGTTTTAAACATGTGTTTTAAAATAACTTTTAATCAGCTGCATCTACTGCACTGGAAACCTAAAAAGCCAAACAGATAATGATGGGCAAGTAGTATTAATTAATAATAATTTCGTCAACAGGAGTAAACGATCTCAAGGCAGCGTGTGCTATGGAGAGTTCGGATGTTTCGAAGATGCTGGACCATTCGCGTACTTGGAAACGCTGCCTAGCTCGCCACAGGAGGTCGGCACGCACTTCCTCCTCTACTCTACTGTCAGCAGGTACCCATTTGTCTCAAACATCCTTTAAATATTATATGTACTAATAGAACCTTACTCAGGGCCGTAGCTGGCTACGGGTAGCTGAGACATCGTTGGCCGATACCCAACGTTAAAAAATACAAACTAGCGTAGTGACGAGCAATTCTCAATGAACGAACTACAAAATCTTTAGTCAGTGGTCAAAAGGCAAATTTTGGTTTTCCAATAAACTTTAACGTTGTTGCTGTAATTTTCTACGACTCTAAAGCTGATCCTTACCGATTGTCCATGAGCTAAACTGTTAAAGACACGAGTTGTAAATTGCGTGCCACTAATCTTCGACTCTTCGCGCCACGACTTGTTATGCGACGGTGCTTTTTTGCGTGAAAACGTGCGTGCTCGTGTTGCATGACAAATCGCAGTGTCCGAACGTCATGAACGGGCCTTTAAACTGTTTAACAATTTTATATTATTCTGATTTTTGCGGTTTCAGAGGAGACCAGCCACTGTTGGCTGTGTCAGCAAGCAATATGTCTGCGGCATGGGGCTGGGCGGCACGAGCATTCGACCCGAACAAACCGACCAGGGTCATCGTTCACGGTTTCGGCTCCAACTGCGACAACGTATGGGTCTATGAAATGAGGTCCGCTCTCATGGCTGTTGTAAGTAAACTTTACGTCTATTTCAAGATGAATAAATATACAGGACTTTCCAACTGGGCGATAAAATTTCGATCAGGTATGGCTCAACAAAAGTAACGTAAGATAGAAAAAAAGCAATTTGTTAAAATCTGTGACTTCCTTAAGCTTGCCATAATTTTATATAATTACTTCCCCAAATTTGATTCTTATTAGCGACACTATCAAATGGTGTAACAATACAGGTTGTAATTTTTTTTTCCATAATCAACGGGCTCGGTCGATCCAATAATGCAGTTTTATTTTTCGTCAAAATCGGGCTCGAGACTCCTGTCAGTATTTTTCGATATTCCTCGTAGTTTCGGATTTGGACATCCACGCCCTGTTGAAAAATTCAACCTATATACAGATCGCAGGGACACCACTTTTACCATTTTACAATTATAAATGACTGCCACCTGCTGCCAATGACAATGAAAAATAAGGTGACTATGCCCATGACCGGCGTTGCAATTGAGCTTTATCCTTTGAAATATTACCCTGAGTAGTCCATATTATGATTATCTTCTTGTATTTCTTTACTCTTCGTAATGATGTAAGCCTATTATTGTAATACACTGAAGTTGTCACAGTGTAGTAGCAAACTATGTAATTGCATGTGTCTTCTCTTACTTTATGAGAAAGACAGATCTACAGACAAATTCACTAACATAGGTAATATCTACCTATACGTAAAAACAAAATGCTCATGACCTAACTTAAAACAGACAGTGCCCAGACACACTGTTTCATAATGAGATGATGAGCGATTATATAATAATAAACATTAGGTACATAATTATGATTATATTGTGAAGGTTTAATGGCTAGTATTATGACAGTTAAAGTGTCTATCTACATTGACAAATGATAATGAACTGTATTACTTCTTTTGTAGGAAGAATGCAACGTGGTTTGTGTTGATTGGGAAGGAGGAGCAACGATGCCGAACTACCTCCGGGCTGCTGCGAACACAAGACTCGTCGGCAAGCAACTTGCTATGCTATTGCAAGGTAATCCTGCTCGAAGGACCTCGAAGGACGGAGATGACAAAGCTATAATAAATAACACGGCTATTCAATTTATGTTCGTTTACTGTTATGAATACATGACTGTATTGTTTCAGGTTTCGCCAAGCATATTGACTTGCGGTTCGAGGATGTTCACTTGATCGGCTTTAGTTTGGGCGCTCATGTCGCCGGTTTCGCGGGTTCAGAGTTGCGGAATATTAGTCGGATAACAGGTTAGTTTGATATATCATTATTCAAGTGCATATCTAGTAACATATGTTTTAAAGATTGAATAGATAGTCGCCATCGGCAATCGACATCAATGTACAAATTTTAGCCAATAATACAGCTAATAATTCTAGACATAGCATTCAAATGTTTCGTAGGTTTTGAAAAAAATCTCTTTCAAATTATAGTGTTACCTATATGGCTGACGCTACATCTGCTATGTCTACATTTTATTTTCCTTTACCAATATTTCGATAATTTAAAACCACTTACTCAATTCTTTATCTCTGCAGGACTAGATCCAGCAGGCCCTCTCTTCGAGTTCCAAGACCCTCGTGCTCGTCTGGACCGTTCTGATGCGAAGTTCGTCGATGTCATCCATTCGAACGGCGAAACTCTAATTCTGGGAGGTCTGGGCGCCGCACAGCCGCTCGGACACGTCGACTTTTATCCCAACGGAGGGAGAGTGCAACATGGATGTTCTAATTTGTAAGTAATTTTCATAAATAGGCAAGAAGAAACCATGACTAGCATTGACGGTAATCTAAAATAAACAGTATACATCGCCAAGAATATCCCACCGCTGGGACTACACCGCTCTCTCTCACTCTGCTGCTCCTCTTTTCTGAAAGAGTGAGGCGTCGTACCTTATATGGGCACAGTTACTTTGTAATTTTCGGTTTTAGGACATGTCGATTGTTACCGCTGTATTCCTTAACCGTTTTTAGACCAGTGGTAGTGAACTATAGTAACGAATCAAATTAGGCATAGTTCAGTGTGGGTCTGGGTTCGAACCGACTCATAAGTTGCTGCCGTTAACGTAGTTTTTGGTATAATTATTACGTTCTTCAAATAAGACATGTTAGATTATGCTGATAAATCAATTGTGAACGATGATTGCGTTGAATGACGTAGGTAGGCCGTTGTGTGCCTACGTTTGGAAATTATTAGACACTGATAAGCAGTAATACTGATGTTTATGATACTATTTAATAAGCTAATCAAGAACTAAGGAGTGCCTAAGGAACTCGATTCAAAAGACTAAGTTTATAAAACACTCAAGAGCTGGTCCTTCGAACCGGATGTAGCAAATTATTCAATTGAATTCAATTCATTTCATTACCTTCCTGTTTTAGATTCGTTGGAGCGGTATCCGATTTTGTCCTACCCTGGGCAGCAGCGTCAGTGGAAGGTCGCTCGCTCTGCAATCACAGACGAGCCTACAAATTCTTCACGGATTCCGTCTCGCCCAAATGTCACTTCCCGGCTTTCCCTTGCGAAAATTACGACGCCTTTCTCGAGGTAAGTTTATTGGAATCACAAGACGAAACTAGTAAGTAATAAAGATTTAGATGTAGAGCAACAATAATTTATGAACGTACTCGTATTTTTAAATAGGAAGTCATATTTAATTCATAGTAGGAAGAAGGAAGTGTTGCAACTCAATTTGCGGTTGCGAAGTAATTTGACAGAAAATTGCTTATTGAATGATATAATTTTACGAGCTCGAAACAATAGCCCAATTTCATTTTTTTGTGGTTGATTGACCACAAAATCAATTGCGATGAACGTGGTACTTACAATGTTGCCGTCGATTTGGTTAAACTAATAAAACTGTTTGTGTAACGAACATACCTACTTCCTTTATGTACTGCCTGCAGTTACAAAATCGCATTGTTCCATCATTTCAGCATATTGGTCACGTAACACGTTAGGTACTCGTGATGTTTTCCACTAGAACGAACTATATGAAAGTCTATGTGCGTGTGTGCTACGTTTAAAACTTGAAATATAGGTATATCGACTTACGCTAGAAATTAACCGTCTTACTGCAAAGAAATCGAACATCGGTTGAACACTTACAAAAAACTATAAACTTCAAAACGGCATTTGACGTTGATGAGGGTCATTTTGCAGTTACACTTTTTCAGAAAAGTTTTCAACAGATGTTATACTTTTATGTTGCTATCTTATTATATCTCTTGATCCCGATCTTTGTCTGTAACCAATCAATCAACGACCGGATTTGCATATCCGAGTATTAAAGATGTCCCATCAGAGGATGCCGTCAAAAGCAAAGGAACGGGATTTACATTAATTTAGATTGTTAGAAGTTATAAGAAGGTTCCAGATCCAATTAAATATATATTTTTTTAAATCTTTAACCTTATTTTATTTAATATCTTTTCATTGTTTCAGGGCCGGTGCTTCCCCTGCGATGGTTCGCGCCGCTGTGGCAACATGGGGTACTACGCAGACCGGTCTCTGGGACGAGGACAGCTTTATTTGCTCACCAGAGAGGAAGAACCGTTTTGTGGTATTTACTCACCTAAGTTTATTTTTGAGAACACATCCCGCCCATGAGAGAATGTTTATGAGAATAAAAATGTGTAGTTGCGGTTTTTATTTTTAAATTTGCTTTTTTCTTTGGACCAGAACAATATCCTGCAATGTTTATATTGTTACGTTTGTTTCTAGCTCATCAATACCATGTATCGGTGTGGGCCAGCAGCGCTTCAGGAGACAAGGTTAACTTCGGTCGAGTGACTTTGACACTACACGGAGATTCCGGACTCAACGAGTCCTTCCCTATGACCAAGTATGTATTCTTTGTTTCTGTATTTCTGTTTAAGATTATGCAAAAACGATCTATTCCAATTTGGAACCAAGTATAAACATTTAACACAAAATTTGATTGTATTCTCTTTTTGGTGGTTTCCAAAATTAGCGTGTACAAAGGAAGATCTCCACAATGAAAATCCCCTTATTTTATTACCCTGATATTCTGTAAATAGTGTTACTTTGTTTTTGATGGTGGCTTTGTTAATTCGGTCGCCGATTGATTACAGTCAAATATCAAACCGAAGATAGCAACCATGATAGGTTATTAATAGGGTATTTGGCTGAAAAAATGTAATTAGTCCGTCAGTTAGATTATCAAGACATATTTGACACGGGTTTTTTTTTCCTTTGTTACGTAAACCAAAATTGACGAAGATTCGACACTTTTAAAATCGCCAATACGTCACAAGCAAGTGCAATTTTCACTTGATTCTGACGTCACGAGTCCCAACTCTCGAATTTTGATATCTTTGTAAATATGCATTAATTCAACAAAATAGAAACGCACACATTATTTTTCAAAACTCTTACTGACGGACTAATTAAATCGTAAATTTATTGAAACTGTCGACATGCCTATTCCCAGCGTTAAAGGTGTCTACAAAATATACATATTCACTACCTTCATTCTTATTCCTAGACGAGAAGACGTAGTGAACGGGAGTGTCCGCTTCACTCGGGTGCTGGTCCCGCACCCGGCACTGGGTGTGCCGCTGCGGGCCACGGTGCACTACGCCGGGTACAACGGCTGGCTCAGCGCTAGCGCCAAATCTATCCACGTACACAAGCTACTCATCACCGACAGCTTCGCTAAGACGTGAGTTGACGTGTGTCTAACAAACTCACTTTCATATATATATGATTATTTTTCTTATGAAAATGTTGACCAGTGCCGAAAATAGGGATGTGCCAACGGTGCCCAGGCACAGGGCGCACACCCTGGAGGGGCGCCGAATTGGCCAAACCAGTCCTACAATGGGCCAGACCAGGGCGCAGTTAGAAGCTCGCACTGAGCGCATAAAAGGCTAGTTACGGCACCTACGTTGAAGTTTTCTTAGAATTTCACCTGCATCTCCTCGAAAGTTTACAAACTTGAGTTTAGATTGATAGTAATCCACCGACATCGCGGGAAAAGAAAAAAGAAAAAAAGGTCAATGTTCTGCAGTGGAGCCTTCTACAACTAAGGAAAATATTGTAAGCTATAATAATAAATAAATAAATAAATATTCCACAACTATCACACAACGCCATCTAGTCCCAAGCTAAGCAGAGCTTGTGTTATGGGTACTAGACAACTGATAAACATACTTATATATTTCTAAATACATACATATTATAGATAAATTACACCCAGACACAGAACAAATGATCGTGCTCATCACACAAACCTTTGTCCTGGGTGGGAATCGAACCCACGACCTCCGGCATAGCAGTCAGGGTCACTAACCACTAGACCAACAGGCCTGTCAAAGCTAGTACAGTGGGCACTTTAAAAAATATTATGGAAAGGACATAGAAAAGCTTTTGTTACCGCATGTTTCAATAGGTATATTTTATGCCCGTTGTTGATGTTTAATCTTGTCTTTAATCTGTTTACAGTTCTTCATTCTGTAAGAAAGGAATCCAGCTATTGTCTGAAGAATCTATTGAAATGCCACTCTACCCTGGCGATTGTGAAATACAACAGGTATTTACATTTATTTTTTCTTTTTCTTTTTTCTATATACCCATTGAAAGACAAAAGTTTTTAAATCTATTTGTTTTTATTATTCAGGATAACGAACTACCAAATATAACGATCAGCACTCACGAATACTTAACTACCAAAGAAAAGACGACGAAAGAAGAAGGTAATACCATAGATCCTGTTGACAACGAACTGCCTGAGGACTCACCTCAGCGGCCCTTCACTCTCGTAGACACTTACGAGTGGACGGGGGGAGAAAGTACCGGCCGAGCCTTCGGGATGACCAACACGAAAACTGCTCCTAGTGGGGCCATCGAAATAGCCGAGCCAGTGCTCCGACCACGTCTACGAAAAACACCTCGACAGCGAGCTGACTCGTCTGACGACCAGGAGATATCCGAGCCATTACTAAGAGCAACTCGACCTCCAAGAACAACCACCGTATCACCATTGATACGAAAAGCTAAGAACTACGACATGTCAACCACACCCACTTACGAAACAGTAACGTGGGGCGAAAGAGCAGAGAAAGAAGAACCCGGATTCGTAGTACAATTCCTACCTTCTAGACTGGCATCGTTCATCTCGAGGGCTGAACGATATGCCAGGGACACCCTACTACCTCTAGTATCAGCCTATGCACCGCGCTTGCCAATATTCGGTTCCCGAGAGGTGCCGAAGCCAACTGCGAGGTTTATCCCCACCGAGGATTTAAATGTGACGAGTTCTGTGCCAGTGCCAACACCTACTTTAGAAATGAAGATTGAGACATTGCGGACAGTGGGCCCGCCGGGGATGAAGCGCGAGATTGAGTCGCCTGAAGATCCAGAGATACCTGTGACGACTACGACTTCGACGACGACTACTACTACCACAACTACGACCACACCTCCAACTACGACCACGACAGAGAAGATTAGAGCGTCGCCCACTGAGATGTTGAAGATAGTCGCCGGACCATCCGCATCGACTAGTACAGCTTTACCACCCGTAGCATTGAGAAGCGAAGGTGAAAAGATAGTCATCGTGTACCCAAGCAATGCTAGAGACGAGAGAAAGATTCGATCGCATTCGTACCCTGAAGAGTTACAGTTTGAAGCGCTATACCAGCACACGGGGTCACCGACCGACCTGCACGTGGACCTGCCCACGTTCGCCCCTCCGACGTCCTCCCTCGCGCCCCCCACTACGTCCGCACCCAAAAGTGAAGCAAGATACATTCCAGTAAGCTACGTCAAACCAGGAGACGAAATAGACTCAAAGTCGAAATAAACGTAGCTAGTTTTTGAGACTGTTTGATACATATTCTTGATTTTGTAAATATCAGAATCTACAAGATTAGTATTTTTGTACATAGTTTTTTTGTTAGTAAAATAGCTACTAAAACGCCTACATTTAGAGCAAGAAAGAATGTTCTCTGTGAAAAAAAAGTTGTTTATTTCTGTTGTTAATTATTGAAAATGCCTGAATAAAATTATTGTTGTGTAAATAAATTTAGGTCTAACATAGAATAAGAGACATTTTTATAAAATAAAAACTTATTTATTATACAATTCCACTCTTTTCATTTAACTTCCATATTATCATTCGGTGGAACAACTTATCATCAAACAAAAGTGCACTTCCTGAATACAGAACAAAAAATAAACATACCTCTAAAGAACAATCAGAGATAATGCTATCGTATTTGATTCAAAATTAACTTATCGTTAAACGCTATGAAATAATAAAAATATCACATGAATAGTGTCAAACTAAAATTAATGGAAACATGAGGATTCTGATGTCTTATTTGAAATTCGTAGCAGTGCAATACTGTCAATCCATAAAAGTAAACGACGATACTGGAATCAATTACATCTTATGACACCCCTTAACAAAATACATGATACAAACCATCCGGGCTATACAGATATCATCATCAGCCTATAATGTTCCCATTGATTAGAAACAGGCGTTCTGTGTGACAGATTGTAGGCCATACACAATCCACAACCCGCACCCAGTCCAGGTTGGTAGATGTCACATTTGTCTTCAAATGTTTGGTTCTAGGACATGCCACTTTCCTCACGATGTTTACTGTCACCATTTTAAAGGGGTTAGACCGATATTATCAGACATTACAATATTAACGAGTCCTCAATAAAACCGTAGTTTGTTCAAGGGGTTCTATTATTACCGTGACACAGAAGTAACAGCAAACGGAGTGCTAACACGCAAATGATCGCTGTTTATTCTTTATAGAAAGTGGTGGAACAGCCGGCAAAGTACTGTCTGTTGGATTTTGAATGAATCTGGTCTGGAATTAAAATAATTTACACCTAGATCTTTATAGGTTCCTAACTTTAGGTCTGTTTCTAAGATTCATATCAATCATATCTATGCCTATTCTAGCTGAACTGGCGGAAAAATTGTCATTCCAGCAGTACAGGGTTTCGTCTGTGTTACAAACAACTAGTACTTTTTTTCAAGAAAAAGATTTGAACAATGTTATTTAACCCAACTTCCTTTCTACTTTTTGACATAGGGCACGTTAGCACTCCATCTGCTCACTACTCTGGTAAACAGGGCCGTTTTTAACCTATTGGAGACCCGGACACATTAGAAATATGGGCCTTTTCTATGTAAATGCGAGCCAATTGCATAAAGTTCTCTAGCACATTACTTAGTACTCTTATCATAATAAAACAAAGCGGCAACTTAGCGCGGATTGTTTAATTCCCCTAGGTTAAGTTACATTTTTTAGGGAATCCCTTGTTATAACGTCTCCAGGAACTCCGGACCTTGGGGGTCCGGGGCCCTGAGCCCATGCCCAAAGTGCCCAATAATAAAGACGGCCCTGGTGGTATACTGTAAGAAGTCTTAGGTTTACTTCATATATTTATCGGAGTGCTGTGTGAGGATACGGGCTGAGGACTTGGCATCGAGGAACAGAGTGTGCACGGAGGTGATGTGTGCGGGAGTGATGCGAGACGCACCGTCCGCCCGGGCTGCCAGGGAGGCTGGCGTTAGGAGCTGGGCTGCGTACCTGATGACAAAATATTCATATAGTTAATCTCTCAAGAAAATAGAAACATTAGTGTGATACCTAAGGCAGTCTAAACTGTCTCTCTAGTGGTCGCAAGCGCTTCTGCTGAGACAAAGGCACTAGGTTCGATTCCTAGGTCGAGCAAGTGTTAATACTGTGTTTTTCCACGAGAAATCTCGGATTTGCGCCCGGTTGAAAGTTCACCCCCTATTATATGTAACTGGCAAAATCCAGGTGGGTGCACTATTAGGTACACCTGTGCCAAACCATTTGACATGGTCGCGGGACTCACGACGGTCGCGGGACTCCCAGGTCGCGGGACTCACGAATTACCCCGGTACGTAAAGGGCTATTGAAGGACACAGTGAATTTTAGTACGAGTCTGACAGTCCCTCCCGCTCTGCCGTGGGTGGGAGGACTCATGTGATAATTTTACAACGTAAAAAAAAACCATTTGGCATTAGCGTACAGGCGCGATGGCGTTATGTTAATCTCAAGAGTGGTGATTGTCGCGTTGTTGGGTTTTATCGTGTTCGACTCTCCAGCCACTCCTCAAAGAAACCCCGCTTACCACCACGATTGCGGAGTGCCCGACACTTTAAGGCCAGAATTCCCCTCACGCTTGTTAGTCGCGTACCTGCAGTCGTGTGGAATAATAACATAGTACGCGCTGCTGACGTCAGCGTCGCAGTGTAATGCTATATAGAACACAACGTATATTCGTACGCGTAACCGACGTCAACGTAAGAGGAATTTCGACCTTAAGGATGACGCAGAGTTGTCTTGTAGCATTTTGATATCTATTATACAACGTTCACTTAGTTTTTATAAAAAGTCAGTTTTTTTATTACCTTAGGGTACTGTTAGCTCCTACTTCTGCCAATGCAGTAAGTGCCTCCTCATCGATAGCAAGTCCTTCCGTAGTTGCTCGTAGTTTCAAAATCTGAAATATACCAATCATTAGTGTATTTCTATCCTCTATTATGTTTAGAAGCGAATAATTCGAAGATGGTTCATGTGAATTTTATTAACTTTGGCATAGAGCTTAAATTACCATGCAACAGCTACACTGATATATACCTGCAAAAGCTCGGCTTTGTTGTATGGCAAAGTACGGATGATGAGCAGCCTGTCTAGAAGGTCCAATGGGATCCCGTGCGGCGAAATAATATCCTCAGTTCCTCTGAAATATGCAGTACAAATATGTTAAAAGTCATTTTTAAACAAACACCATTTTTTACAAATCAAACAGTTTCTTATATTCTGTACTGTACTAAATTTATATTTTATGTTCGATAACCAGGTCGAGCCAAGTGACTGAACATTTTTATGGAGAATTCCAAAGTAGCAGTTTTTTCAAGTCTAAATATGTTTCCCATTAATAGGAGGGCCGCCTTTTAATAGAAAATTAAAAACAAATCTGGCGAAATATGTGGTTTACTTGGCGCTCAAGTGGATAATACACGTCTGCCTAACAATTCGGGGAAACAAACACAATGATATAGTACCAAACTCGTTTCAAAATGGTTGATTTTTGAATACAACATACATAGTAAAATATTACCTTATTTGGCATTTGCCCCTATTGGTAGCGAAGATGACAATCGGCGCAATTGCAGACTCCAGGGCTCGATGTAGATATGTGAAAGTTTCGATATCTAGCATGTGTACCTGAAAGTTAAACAAAGATATGAGTACAAATCGTTACATTACTATTGTGCTACTTGGACAGACTATGTCCGCTTATTGTCAGTTTCGACTAAATGCGATTTCGACGGCAATGTTATCTGAAGGTCTGAAGTGTAGAAGAGAGGGGGTAAAGTATAAAATACTCTGTCGCTCAGTCGTTGTCCGAACGTCGACCCGCTAGATCGTGCTGGTGCGTAGGCGAGCCAAATATACTATTAATATATAGGAGCCACTACATTTAAGGACCCAATCGATTTTATACTTTATGGATAGAGTTGTAAATCTACTTCTAAAGACGGGCTGCCGTTTCTACGCTGCATTCTTTAGACAATAGCACTGCAGGTCAGATTTATATCCTGTATGTGTGAATTGTTCTTACTGCAGAACATGTTTATTGTCCTAAACATGTTCTGCAGTAATAACAATTGGGTATGTAATTTGATAAAGGTAAGTTATAATTACCTCATCTATAAATAGAACTCCAGGTACCAATTCAGCAATTCCTTGATCTATGTATTTGTTCACTACTTTGTTGATTTCTTTCCTCAGTTTATCTGTGAAAATAAAAAGTTGTAGGTTATGTATAACTGTGATTTTCATCAAAGTTTTAAATACACAGCGAATTTTGTTCCCGCGATTTTTCACGTATTATATTTACCAGTAATCTCAGTCTTCTTTGGTTTCATGAGCTGTCCCATCATGGACATGATGTCTTGTCCACCCTGTGGCTTGGCGTTGGCACAATCTAAATCATGGAGAGTCACATCCTGGACGACTTCCTTCTTCTTGTGCACGTCGCCTTTCGGCAGAGGCACGTATTCTTCAGCCTAGAAAAAAGATGTATTATTTATGGCCAGAGAAGGGGGCAATACTAAAACTAGTAATTTCAATATTCATTTCATCAAGAGGGCCTTCACATAGTACGTAAAATATTTTTTGGGGAGGAGGTCTTATAAAACATTACAATGCACGTAATTTTATTATAAAACTAGACAACAAAATTCTTAGTTTATGTTTAACGGGGAAACCCTAGATTACATGGTAACTTTTATTTTATTATCTCAAGTTACCAACCGTTTTGATTTGTTTTATGGGGGCATAACAATAAACTTTTTAGTAAAATTGCGTATTGATTACGGCCCGTTCACGACTTTGGTCTAAGCCGTAAGCGAAGCGGCGAGCGGAGCGGACATTAATTACTTTGTAAGGCGGCACCGCCTCGTGGCGTGTTTCAAACTTTTCTATACTCTTGATCTTACCGCTCACCGCCCCGCGGTAAGTCGCCGTTCCCAGCGGCGGTGTACAGAAAAGGAAGGGAGGGTCAAAAATTTACATTGATTTATGATTTGAACCCGATATTGGGAGCATAACGTTTATAACTAGACATATGATTATGGAACAAGCAAAATATCCCGTCCCCTATGAAACAAAAGACTGTATTTATTTATGTATAATTACCTCAAGATCAAACTCTGTGGCAAAAGTGTCACTACGTCCCTGCCTTTTCACTGCTCCGGAGTTGGCTTCAATGTAGATGACATCACCCACTTCAACTTTCTCTTTCTGCAGTGACTCGTAGATGGTGGGATCCAACTTCAGTTGCTTCGTTCCTTTGGCTGTCTTTAGCCCGATGATGACATGTGAAACTGTCTTGCCGTAACCTGTGGCATTTCGACAATTTTAAACCTATGATCCAATTCTGGGTCAACTCATATTAAGCTTGTCAACAACACGCTAAGAAGAGTTGTGGAATAGTGTTTATGTATCTATCAATGAGTGGATAATTTCTGCACAAAAACCAAATATTGTTTGATGGTTCAGAGTTCACATGAAGCTTCTCGTACGCAAGTTTGTGAGTTCAAATGCGGGTAAGTGCCAATATTCTTTCGAGTTTATCTTAGGCATCACTGACATTTACAGTAAAGCAAAACATAGTGAGGAAATCTGTAGTTTTATAATATTAAACATAAGTCCTAAGACTGAGTTTCAGAAGCTTGTGGATTTCACATAAGCGCCTTAATTAACTCTCAACATCAAATTTGTAGCAAGCACAGAGTGACATAAGAGAGATAATCTCACAACTGTATGCTATGGTAGTCTGGGTTAGACCATTGCTAAAGAGCAAAGTAATCAAGAGATTTCTACTTAACTATGTAAATTGTGACTATTTATGTAATTTCAAATTATAATTGTACTAGACTGAAAACTGACACCATAATTTAGAAGACGTCTTTCACATCAGACCTAAGTGTTAATTCCTGAAAATGTGTTTAAAAACTTAAAAAACTAACCTCCAGCAGGATTTTCAGTTTCAACAGGTGTAAGTTCAGTGACCTCTCCTTCATAAACTTCTTTGGTCTCACGAATTCGCAGGCCTATGGCACGCCGGAAGTTCTCCATCAATACCTCTGTTTTCTTAATTTCAGTGCTGTATACTTCACTGCCGACCATTGGGCAAAATGGCACCTGTGACAATTTATTTTTATTGTGAATTATAGAATCCATCATCTTGTTATAAATCGATAAGGTTATTAATTATTCAAACTTTTCTGGCAAATAGGATGAAAACGTTTTAAGACGGATTTTGCATAACAAAGAAAAATCCAATTTTTTTTAGTTTACTGTTATACCTGAAGTACCTGAAGTTACTATGATCATATCGGACTAAATCATTGTTACTATCAATTATAAAAACAGTTGAATTAGAGATTAGGTTTCATGAATCCTACTTTGAGTTATATTCTTAATCCATTATGTTTCCTATATCTCTAATCTCAGAATTCACCCTTGATCTAAAAACATTGCTTTATTTTCAAAACTAAGTTAATATTTGATATACTCACTTTGGTACCTAGTTCTTGTGCAATAGCTAAGGCAATGGCAGTTTTACCAGTGCCTGGTGGTCCAGCCAACAGCAATGCACGACCAGCCATCTTCTTGCTTCTGATCATATCTACCACTATTCCTGCAGCCTAGAAACACATTTAAACATAGTTTTACGCGATTTATTGATAATAACTCGCGTTTCATTTTTCAAGACGGAGATGAAGTGTTTCATGTTTTAAAATACATAAGATCCACTGTCCAGTTATTTGCACATATGTTTCCATTGGTTAACAGTATTCCTGTTATCATAGGAATTATACGAAAAGCTTATGCATTCATCCATGAACACTATAAACAAATTCATCTATTGAAATAATACTCCATGGTAACCAAAAAACATAACCTCAAAGTTGGATCGATATTGCAGAAACATCTAGATTTTTTGCTTTACATATCGACATTGTTTTAAATTATTAGCTTTACTGAAATAGTTAACTATATTTTATAAAATACCTCTCTCGCAGATTCCTGGCCCACGAGACCGGCTGCCATTTGAATGGGAACCCCATTTTCATCCAAACCCAAGCCTTTTATATGACTGTGAGCTGATATTCTTTGAGTTTTAGCGGTACTTTTTACTTCCTCAATCTTCATTTTGTTTATCTACAAGTAATTTATAGGTAGAAATACTGTTAAAATTAACACAAGTCACATTCGTCGCAAACAGCACCACAACAATCTAATTACTGAATGAAATATGAATGAACTGATAACAACCGTGAACTATGAATGAAATGTCGTTAGTTCGTTGCCAAAGTCAAAGTTGCCATAAATTATTTTCAGAATAAATCATATAAAGTGGTCGTCACCGAATACGGATGTTTCGGGAGGTTCCTGTGTCTGTTCCTTTCCAGGAAGAAACGCCCGGTTATCACCACTGCGAGAATCGCCCGCAAAATATCGTGGAACATACGGTGCAGGTCTGCCGATGCATGGAGGCGATAGGCGGCGACCTCTTGGACAATTTTGTCGAGGCCGAACTGCGGAGCTAGACTGAAGAAATCAGTCACCTAGTCCTCCGAAGCAGTCATACTACTGAAGCAGGAGGTGGGAATCGTAAGGGAGAGGACAGCCTCCACCACACGACTAGCCACCGGCCGCGTTAGACGCCTACGGCAACAGACGTCGGGAAGCCATTTCCGGCCACCGCAGGTGCGATCATGCGGACGGCGAGTAATGGGTGACTCGCCCCCCTCATGAACCGTGCCCGGGTTGGCAGCGCGTTGTGTTCCACGCGTGCCTCATAGAGATGTCAGCAATCTGTCAGCCAGAGGGCCAAAACCTGGTGACCCTGGAACGTAAAGGGCTTTTGAAAGATCACCGTAGATTTTAGTCAATACGAGTCTAACAGTCCTTCGCGTCCCGTTTTGGGTGGGAGAACTCATTTTGATGATTCGACCACGATAAAAAAAGAGGGGGGATCCAAACGATTTCTCTTCCATTTATTAGAGATGTTCCAGTGGCAGATCCACATTAAAAAAATCAAAAAAATGCTATTTTTCATTATACCTTTTCATTCTTCATATCAAAATCTTAAACAGGGAGGAGCCCCTTCTCCAAAACTAGTGAAAATAAATTTACGTAATAAATGAATAGCCCCTTGTGAACCTAACATTTTTAAGATATTCGTTAATTTGCCCTAAAAGCGGGAATTCCCTGAAAATTTGCAACTAAGATGAATGAATGAAAAACTGCTTACATTCATTCATCTTAGTTTATTAAATGTTGCCAGTTTTGCTGGAATTCACCTATTTTCAGGAAAAGAGGCACACTTTGATAACGTTCCTCATTTTAAGGGTTATTTGTGTTCGTCAACAACCATAATATTATAAAGAATATCTGCGTCACAATATGGTTACCTCCCTTGAAAACACCTAAGTTGGTTACTAGTATAACCAATAATTGATAAAGCCCACCGTATATCACACTTCAAGATCAGTAAAAAATTATGGAAGAAAATACCTGTAACTGGTATAAATTTACATAATATTATAAGATCCTACCAAAAATATATATAATTTCATTATATGATTGTGTACTGGTAGGTACACCAAGTACCTATTCTGAATAAATAAAGAAAACACATGCTGCGTTGATGTCAGACAAAATTGTGACTAGGGCAGATAATTACTTTTTTTCATGTGTTTTCAGTATATTTAAACGTCTTATCAGACCAAATTATTTCATTTTGGGGCGATTTTTAAAACCAATGTTGGCAATAATGATTTTTGCATCGGTCGGAGAAAACGTTTCATTTCGACGATTGAGACAATTTCTGTAGACTGCGGAGACAGTAAATAAGTTACGAAATAAACAAATTGTACGTTACCTGTTCAGATGTTTATTATGATTTTGGTTTTGAAAAATATTTTAGGAGGCTTAACTTCTTATAGAGTAGATTATCAAACATATCAAAATCTTGTGAATTAAAAATCCGATGTACAGACGCCAGGAGGTCAACCTACTCGAATCTGTGAAATGTTACCAATAGAACATTAACCTTCCACATTGTAATAACATTGAAAATCTGTTGAAGAAGTTTGACAGATTGAGGTAGCTTGATGTGCTAGTGTCTGTACATACAACTGCGTAAAACGACATGTTTTAATTTCTACAGCTGACCTGTCAGCCATTGGATTTAAGAAAATATTGTTCTTTACGCAAAGCATCAAGAATATCAATATTTATCTATATTTTTAAGCTTAAATCATGATAATATTACATCAGTGTAGATCCTGTAAATAGATTTATGGTGTTTACGACGCAATGTGGTAAGAATAGAGTACATAAAGAGTTTTAACTTGGTGCATAAGCAACACAAACGCTGAGATGGAATATTCAGCTCAGAATTTAGAATATGCTGTGTCGGTATTCTACAACGGAGAGCAGAGTGAAAGGGCTAAAGCCCACGCATGGCTCACAACTGCGCAAAGGGTCCCAGAAGCTTGGAATTTTGTGTGGGAATTACTTCAACCAAGCAAGGTAATTATACTGATTATAATACATAACATCTGTTATTACTTGAAAGATAAGATCTAGTTATGATTTTCTGTATTCTACATCGGTAACTGAAGTTGATTATATGACTAGATTTCGTTACTAGGTTTCTAAAATATGCTACTTGTGTAAACATTTTTATTTTTTGTTATTTTTACTTGTTTTTTATTAATTAATAAATACTTAAACTTATGCTTTTTCCCAAGTCAACAGGCACAGGCTACAGAATTTCACCTTTTGTGTTTTTAAAAATAGATTTGTTTCAGGGAACAGAAATCCAATTTTATGCAGCAACAACACTTCATACAAAGATTCTCCGCTGCTGGAATGAGGTGCCTCCAGAGAGCTATGATGAACTGAAAAATAAATTACTGCAGGCCGTGTTTACATACTCCAAAGGACCTAAGATTGTTACTAATAGATTATGTATCAGTGTGAGTATATGATGAATAACATAGCTACTGTGTTGAAGAAAAATAAAACAATTTCTTTTGGGGTTCCATGTCCAAAGGTATATTACTAAGACACCACTGTCAATCTATCTGGCACCAGCCTGTATCTCTGTGATAGTTAGACAGCTAAAATTTCATATATCTAATGCTAAGTATTTAAGGGGACTCCCATAAAACACACATGTTTTTTTCCATTTATAGATGGTATGGTATGGTAAGGAAATGTCTGTCCGCAAGTCGGATGCGCTCTTGGTTTTTATCACATTTTTAACTGCACTTATTCCAATTTATTTTTTGGTGCTATTTACTCTTCTACACCTTCATCTCTATACCAGACTGAGTAGTGTTCCTGTGTGCTGGTGTAAGGAAGCAACAATTACCCATACAAAGTTTTTCTTTCATCATATTAGTAAGATTTTCCATAATATCCATAAAAACAAATGTTGGATGTATGTAATTATGGAAATTGACTTCTTGCTTAATATTCTCTTATTTGATTTTTTTGTTTATTCATCTTTTGTAAATTTATCATTAAATATAATAATAAAAAAATAAAAAATATTTCATTTATTCTTATAGTTGGCAGCATTTATCCTGCAGCAAGGAACAGTGGACTTGGCTACAATCTTGAGGCCTCTGTCTACCGAGGAGAACACAACACTTTTATTGGAAGTTTTAACTGTGATACCCGAAGAAGTAAGTATATCAGTTAAAAAATATACCAGAGTCTATGAAGATGGTGTCCAATCAATATGGCCTGTTTTAAAAATATATATTTTTGCTATGTCTATCAATTATATACGTCATTTTATCCACGTTGATAAAATGACGAAACAAAATTAAGTTAACGATGTTGTTATCCATTGAATGAATATAATTTTAGTTGATTTATAAAGATAGATATCTACAATTTAGAATTGGCAACTACAGTACTTTACAAGTCATTTTGCCTTGTGACTGGGACTGTAGGTAGCTTTCAAAAGTGCCTGTAAATAACAAATTGAAATAAATGCTTTTTGTTCATAACCAATAATTTATCTTTACTAGTACAACAGCATGACAATGGGATCAGCCCTGAGGAGTAAGAACCGTACAGCTCTACAGCAGGCTTGCCCAGCAGTTCTAGATGACATGCTCCGGTGCTTACAAACTGTTTATAAGTGAGTTGTCTTTCTATTATAATTTTCGGATATAGCCATCCACACCCAGTTTGAAAATTCACTCTGTATATTTGTATCTCCCGTCAGCTACACAACAGAGTGTCCGCCCGAGCAGATAGTTCAGTCGTGGGTGACAGCGGCCACGTGCGCGTGCAGCTGGCTGACGCTGGGCGGGGAGGACGCGGCCGAGCACGCGGCCGGCTCGCTGCCCGACCGCATGCCGCTGTGTCGCGCGCTGCTGGCCATCGTACAGCTGTTGTACACGTGAGTATCTTACATTCCTAACTAACATAGGATACGAAAGTAAGTTTCTTTGTAACCATTTCACGCCTAAACCACTGAACCTATCATCCCGAAATTAGACGAATTCGTTATTAGGTGTACAGAGACGGACATAGTACCTTAACCTAAACGGACAGGGTACCTTATACCCCGAAAAACATACTGGTGCCGAGTAAAACAACAATAACGTTGATCTATAATTGACGGCGCGAGTAAAAAAATAAAATATAATAAAACCTAAAAAGTACTTATAAAGGTTGTTGTGCATACTAAACTTGACACGTACACTACATCGCGCGCTGCTATCGATTTAAAAGTCCCCACCACCGACTTCACACTTAGCGTATAATTATAGAACACAATATAAATGTATGAGTATACGTTTACGTACGTCAGACGTACGCGTTCGACATCAGCGTAAGATAAATTCAGGCTTTAATGTATTGTCAGATGGCACCCCGCAGTAAGCGACACGCCGTTAGACGCGTGTGAAGCGTGTCTATCATCAGTTCGGGCTGCTGGTGGTACAGCGGCTGCAGCGCGGTACCACGCTTCAGCGCTGCAATTGCTGTCCGATCTTGCAGCGCTCGCAACGCCACTTATGACAAGGGACAACGTACCTAATTCTATAAACGAGGTATGTATTATGATTAATAAAAAAGCAGTCTTAATTCATCAGAACCTGAAAAGTTCTAATCAAACCAGATTCAATTAAACAGTCATTATCTTAAGTAGCTTGAAGTAAGCAACTATTTTCTTCCATTTTCCTGTCACATAACAAACAATGACAGAAAGTGGAAGTAAGCAGGCCATAATTATATGCCGTAGACAAGATGGAAAATGTGGGCATCACAGACGCGATAGAACGTAGGTAGATAAGACTACCTTCTAGGTCTACAGACGATCTCGTTAAAGTGGCCGGAAGAAACTGGATAGCCATGACTTATACCGCCAGAAGTGGAAAGATTTGGAAGAAAGTCAGCATTGAAATAGCTGCCACTGTTGGCGCGCTGGCTAAGCGATAGAATTCTGGCGTGTCACGTTTAATCCCCGCACGGAACAAATATTTGTATGATTAACAAGTATTTGTTCCGGGTCCCGCTGTTTGTGTGGGTTTCAATGTTTGAAAACGCAACGACGATACAGGAAAAATACTTACAATAGTATTAGGGCATCCGTTTTTATTAGAAGAAGAAGCATTTGGTGGATAAATGTTGAAGATAGTCGTCGTTTGTGGAAAAGCACAGTTTTTAGATCATAGATCATAGATAAACAATAATCTTTCATTTTCTCAGGAACTGCTAGCTGCCCTAATAACCTGCTGCGTCTCCCTAGGCGAGTGTCACGCGCACACACTAGTGAAAGCCGCAGAAAGTGCGGACGGTTCAGACGCAGCGAACGGCGCGCGACAGCTCATAGAGCTAGTGCTGGCCGCGCAGGCAGCGCCCGGACATTACCCACTGCATGAAACCAGGTCCAATCTCACGTTTGGATTCTGGTATACTATACAGGTGAGGTTCTTCAAGCGATCTAACAATAGGCCACCAAAACTAATTAGTCCGTCAGTTAAATTATCAAAAAATATTTGACCCGTATTTTTTATTTACTTACGTAAACCATATATGACGAAGATACGACTCTAAAAAAATTACAATGCGCCATGCCGTGGTGTCATTTTTAGTGCGTCCTGACGTCACAACCACGGCAGTCATTCAGTTCAGCAGTTCAGCAATCAAAGTTTACAATTCGCGACGCAGGCGTTAATAACTATAAAATATTAAAAGCGTCAATGTTGTTTAAGACCTCGACACTCACTATACTGTGTCTGTCTTAACGCCATAAACTATAAGGCCTCGTTCAAGGACACGTGTCGCGTGTAGCGGGCCGCCGTTCAAGAAGTGGCAACAATTGCAGTACAATTGGCCGCACGGCCTGCTCTTGAACGAGGTCTAAGTCTTTTTCAAACAACTGTCCAATAACCAAGTGTCTATATTCCAGGATGAAGTTCTAAATCTCATGGACAGAACAAACGAGATCCATCCAATATGGCGGCAGGTATTCTCGCGACTGCTGGAGACATTGGTGAACAAGTCAGCCGCGCCTGCTGATGTGTCGCTGTCGAAGGATGACCTCGAGCTGTTGCGGTGTTACCGGCAGGACATCTCAGATACTGTGGTCAGTAATTTAAATTAAAAAAATAAAACATGACTTAGAAGCAGTGCAGTGCAGTGTCGGCCCAGTGGTAACAGCCCTGACGGGGCCTGTAGAGGGCCAAAGCCTGCCGGGGTCGCGGGACCAAGGGATT
The DNA here is from genome assembly GCA_943136025.2 of Agrotis puta. NCBI lineage: Eukaryota > Metazoa > Arthropoda > Insecta > Lepidoptera > Noctuidae > Agrotis > Agrotis puta. The sequence goes on from OW964168.2 coordinate 8,845,710, forward strand.
ACCGTGACCCCGGTACGTAAAGGGCTATTGAAGGACACCGTGGATTTTAGTCAATACAAGTCTGACAGTCCCTCCCGCCCTGCCCTGGGTGGGAGGACTCATTTGATGATTTTACCACGATAAAAAAAAAAAGTGGTAACAGCCCCGCTAGGTACATTATTTTGTGTAATTGATTTCATCACCATTGTTCTCAAAACGGTGAAGGATAACATCTTGAGGAAATAGACACGTTTTAGAACGAAAAATTCGAAGACATGTGATCTACCAATCTGCACTTGGCCCGCGTGGCAGATTAGAGCTCACTCCTTATAGACAAGAGGCCAGTATTCCAGAAATGGGAACATATAGATGATTTTGCTATGCTTGTGGATTAATTGTGCATAAATCCTGACTCCGTGGCTGCTACTGCGATGTCCCTTATGGAAAATCACAATACGATCGCCAAATTTATCCCGGACCTCAACTCAAGAAGTTCAATAGTCGCGCTTCCGACCACAACAATATATAAATTTCTGTGTTCAGATGTACTGCTACGGCGTGCTGGGCGAATGGTGTTGGACGACGGTCGAGGCCGCATTCACCGCGGCCACCACCGAGAGCGGGCGGGAGGCCGCACTGCACGTGTTCGCGGCACTCGCAGACGCCGCGCCCTCGCAGAGGTCCCCGCCCCCGCTCGTGGCGCTCCTACATCATGCCTTGAATGTGGCACATACGTCCACGAACAAAAGGATGCTCAATACTGCACTTGACTGTCTTGGTAAGTCGTTTTCTTCTGTGGTATTGGCACAAACTAGCGGCTCGTTCACGACTTTGGTCTAACGCGACGTCCTGCGTGAGCGATCTAGATGCGAATGCGAAGCGATGCGGCGCGGTGCGAAAACAACAAACAGTCGAAACCTATTGAAGTGGCCTACGTTACGAAACGCACGTGGGGTGCGGTACGAAGCGGCGCGCAATAATGCGAACGCGATCAGTTGGCTTGATATTTTCGCGCGATCTGGATGCGAGGCCGTCGGGTTTTTGTTTGGTTATAATGTCGGAAATAGAAATTTTAATTAATGCTATCCAAGAACGTCCCACATTATGGGATAAAAGGAATAAAAAATATCACAACCCGTTATTGTCGTACCGCGAATGGGAAGATTACACAGTAGTAGATCCACTTCTTCGCCGTAAATACTTCTTGAGCATTTGATATTTGAGAAATGAATTTTCCAATATTTTTTTTAGTTCCATGTACGTCCATGACAAATGCACAGCGCCATTGAACGGCGGCGTCAGTGGCGGCTGTGCGAGACGATTCGCGTGCACGTTGGACATACTCGCCGCGTCGCATCGCATCGCATTGAATTCGCGTGTCAACGCTTCATAATCACGTTCGCTTTGAACCGCCTACCTAGGACGTAGCGTAAGCGCTGCGCAGCGCGGCTGGCGGTGCGGCGGACCATAATCCACGCCATGTACCCTTAATAGCCAACTCTCGCACCGCTCCGTTTCGTAACTTTAATTCCTTGTACTTTTCTTCTCGCCGTTCTTAGTACGGCGCATCGCTGTACGATCCGCTCGTAGAAAACCGCGCGCATTTTATGAGAGCCGTCTCGTGGCGTGCTTGAAACATTTTAACCCTTAAAATCTGTTTCCTCAGGTAGCTACGCATCATGGGTGTCGTCAGTGAGTGAAGTCCGCGAGCTGGGCCCCGCGTGCGTGCGCGCAGCCGGCGCGGCGCTGCAGCGCTGCCCGCCCGCCGCCGCGCTGGCGCTGCGCAAGCTGGCCGCTGACTGCAGCGGGCCAGCCGCTGCACTCGCGCCGGACATCGTGCAGGCGGCACAGGTGACTACTTGAACCATCGCCACGAATAAGGCCTTGTTGTATGGGACTTACGAAATGCCTATTATGCAATTTACCCCTGTATCCAAACGTTGGGAATATATAGAACATACTACAGTTTACATAACCACGTACCTATTGCAGACATTCCAAATCAACTCTGGTCGGTCGGACGCGTGGGTGCGGCGCCAGCTGGTGGCGGCGGCGGGCGCAGCGCTGGCGGCGGCCGAGCTGGAGGCTGCGGGACCGCTGCTGCGGCCGCTCGCTGAGATGTTGAGGGACGAACTAGAGGCGCAGGTATGTAGGCAGCATGAGTGCCCCTCTCCCTCCCCCTTTTGAATATCAATACTTCCTAATATTCATCATTTTCATTAAAGTAACCTGCATCTTGTCTTTCGAACATTAATCACATACAGGTAATGACGATAAAATAATGTAGGTATCGACACATCGACTTTTGGAAAAAGATGGCTAGTTTCGGCTTCGTTGTATTCTCTCTCTGTCACACTTTCTTTCTGTCCTTTCACTACTTAATGTCGGTTACAAACTCGTTCTGTCCCGCCAGTCAGGCGACACGGCCCGCGCGCTGCTAGCGGCCGAGTGCTGCGCGTCCCTGCTGGGGTCGCTGGCGCCGTGCGGGGCGCTGGCGGCCGCACTGTTCCAAGTACTGGCGCCCGCACTGCCGGCATATGCCAGCAACCAGCCGCTTGTTGAGGTTTGTATCATCATTTCCTACCGAGTGCTGCGCGTCCCTGCTGGGGTCGCTGGCGCCGTGCGGGGCGCTGGCGGCCGCACTGTTCCAAGTACTGGCGCCCGCACTGCCGGCATATGCCAGCAACCAGCCGCTTGTTGAGGTTTGTATCATCATTTCCTACCGAGTGCTGCGCGTCCCTGCTGGGGTCGCTGGCGCCGTGCGGGGCGCTGGCGGCCGCACTGTTCCAAGTACTGGCGCCCGCACTGCCGGCATATGCCAGCAACCAGCCGCTTGTTGAGGTTTGTATCATCATTTCCTACCGAGTGCTGCGCGTCCCTGCTGGGGTCGCTGGCGCCGTGCGGGGCGCTGGCGGCCGCACTGTTCCAAGTACTGGCGCCCGCACTGCCGGCATATGCCAGCAACCAGCCGCTTGTTGAGGTTTGTATCATCATTTCCTACCGAGTGCTGCGCGTCCCTGCTGGGGTCGCTGGCGCCGTGCGGGGCGCTGGCGGCCGCACTGTTCCAAGTACTGGCGCCCGCACTGCCGGCATATGCCAGCAACCAGCCGCTTGTTGAGGTTTGTATCATCATTTCCTACCGAGTGCTGCGCGTCCCTGCTGGGGTCGCTGGCGCCGTGCGGGGCGCTGGCGGCCGCACTGTTCCAAGTACTGGCGCCCGCACTGCCGGCATATGCCAGCAACCAGCCGCTTGTTGAGGTTAATATCATCATTTCCTACCGAGTGCTGCGCGTCCCTGCTGGGGTCGCTGGCGCCGTGCGGGGCGCTGGCGGCCGCACTGTTCCAAGTACTGGCGCCCGCACTGCCGGCATATGCCAGCAACCAGCCGCTTGTTGAGGTTTGTATCATCATTTCCTACCGAGTGCTGCGCGTCCCTGCTGGGGTCGCTGGCGCCGTGCGGGGCGCTGGCGGCCGCACTGTTCCAAGTACTGGCGCCCGCACTGCCGGCATATGCCAGCAACCAGCCGCTTGTTGAGGTTTGTATCATCATTTCCTACCGAGTGCTGCGCGTCCCTGCTGGGGTCGCTGGCGCCGTGCGGGGCGCTGGCGGCCGCACTGTTCCAAGTACTGGCGCCCGCACTGCCGGCATATGCCAGCAACCAGCCGCTTGTTGAGGTTTGTATCATCATTTCCTACCGAGTGCTGCGCGTCCCTGCTGGGGTCGCTGGCGCCGTGCGGGGCGCTGGCGGCCGCACTGTTCCAAGTACTGGCGCCCGCACTGCCGGCATATGCCAGCAACCAGCCGCTTGTTGAGGTTTGTATCATCATTTCCTACCGAGTGCTGCGCGTCCCTGCTGGGGTCGCTGGCGCCGTGCGGGGCGCTGGCGGCCGCACTGTTCCAAGTACTGGCGCCCGCACTGCCGGCATATGCCAGCAACCAGCCGCTTGTTGAGGTTTGTATCATCATTTCCTACCGAGTGCTGCGCGTCCCTGCTGGGGTCGCTGGCGCCGGTGTTATTTACCGTTCGATAGTTAGATCAAATTGTTGCTCATAAAGATCGAATTCTGAACGTAATGACGTACTCGGGCCAATCTTCAATGTTGAGGATAATGACGTCCGATACTTTTACTACTAGTGCAACCAACCATTGAAAAAGAACAAAAATATAAATTATTTTAATTACATTTAACTTAAACGTAATTAAAATAATTTATATTTTTGTTTTAAAAGTATCGGACGTCATTATCCTCAACATTGAAGATTGGCCCACTCCACTGACGAGCATACATTTATTTGGAGATCTAAACTCTTCAACATTTACTTTCTTTTCACAGCCATTGTTCCACATACTAAAGCAAACAGTATCGTCATTAATCGATGACTTGCTCCCATATGTGTCGGACATCGCGCAACTAATCGTCGCCGGATTCAACACGTACCCGTGCCCCTCGGGATTAGACGTCGTCAAACTGGCAAGTATTCCCCGTTATATTTTAAAGTTACGTTATGTCGGTCATATAAGAAAGAAAAAAGTTACTTATATTTGTTACTTAGATATATGTCGCACTTTATTCAAAAACTAGCCTCTGCCGTCCCGCGTCATGTCTCACGTTTGGCTCTAGTCCCGTCCCCACCAGTTCCCTTGAGGAGCGCGTGGAACTCGACGCACCGTGACTCGGGCCTTGTCCTTGGTCGGACGGCAAGCCGACCAAGCCACCATTTCATACCCATTACTCCTCGTCCGCAAGCGGCTGGTATATCCCCGGGATTGGGGCGATAGGTAGAGGATGTCTTTGCCCTCACACGTTCCGGCTGCTCCCCATTCCCCTTGCATGCCGCCGAATCCCTGAGGTACCTCCCGCAACAACCGTGCCCGGGAGGACTTGCGTCAGGTTGAAAGTGAGGCCGCATCTCCAACCACTTCTCAAAGAGGGATCTTACTGCTGCAATTATGACATGCTCAGGCAGTCATTATTTTGTTGTGCTATTATTTTGAAACTATGATATCTCCGAAGATATTCATTGAAATCAAACAATGTCAAAGGCAATTTTATACGAAATTTATTTGGATAAGGACTAATATCCTGATAATGAAAATACCTTCGCAAATAATGTATCACTTTAAAATCAAATTTGATTTCCATAAAAAAGGTTATAGTGACTTAACCTTAAAAGGATAGACATATGCTCTCGCAGACTCTATTTAGTAGTAGCAATAGAACATTTCATGAGGAATAATTCCGTAATACATAATTTTTGCGTATCTTTAACCGTTTACGCCGCACACGCAACGGAAGCTCTCGAAAAAGAATACATTTTCCTAATTTTGAAACATTTCTCATTGCTGCTCCGCCCCTATTGTCACCAATAGGGGCTTAAAAAAAGCAAAGTGCTTAAAAAAAGGAATTCAGTATTTGCATAACTTAGAGCTTATTTAACCATAAATGCCAGGTGGCCTACCATGACAAAGAGACAGAGCTATATAAGTCGTCTAGCGCTATCTCGTTCCCACAGTGGAGCTACTCTCGCTTTAAGACGTCATGGTAGGCTATAATATGAGTTTATTATCCCAGGTGGTGCTAGCTCTAGGAGCAGAGTGGGCGGGTGCGCGTGCGCTGCTACACGCGAGTGTGTCAGCCAGCTTGCGGGCACTCGCACCCGACCCCGCAGCGCGGCCTGAGCTCACTGAGGGGCTGTACTTGTTACTGCAAGCCATCACCAAGAAGAAACCTCAGTTTTTGGACTGGCTAGACGATATACTGCCTGATTTAATGGATTTGGGTAAGAATAATTGAAACTGCAAATTATGTCGTGTCTGTTTCCAACTGGTCCTATTGGAAATCTGCAGAGAAGGCCTATATGCAGTAGCGTGTCTCGATGCCTTTTGTAGACGCACCCTCGCGCCCCTGTTGTTTATGCTGTAAAGTTTTGTTTTTCCAAATCTTGATAGTACTTTTTTAGCGTGGTAAAATCATCCAATAAGTCCTCCCACCCTGGATGGAGCAGAAGGGACTGTCAGACTCGTACTGACTAAAATCCATGGTGTTCCTTCAATAGCCGTTTACCTTCCAGGGTAACGGTTACCTATTTAGATAGTCCCGCTACCCCAAAATTTGATACTGAATTAAAAAAAATAATTATATTCAGAAACAGCTGTTGCGCTTGCGATTAGGGATAGATAACCTTTTCTATATTCCGCATACAAAGTACAAGCCATGTACGCCACACGTCATGAGACTATAGCACTACAGTTCTATGCCATTTATTGTTAATTTGTGGGTGTCAACTTGTACGTTGTTCCTCAGCGTGTGCGTGCGTGCGAGTGTGGGAGATGGGCGGCGCACGCGCAGCATGCGGCTTCCTGTCGGCGCTGGCCACGCAGCGCCCGCAGCGCCTGCAGGCACGGGCGCCCACGCTCACCCTCGCCGCCATGTCTTGTATAGGTAACTATTACTTGCGCGTGCTTCCTGTCGGCGCTGGCCACGCAGCGCCCGCAGCGCCTGCAGGCACGGGCGCCCACGCTCACCCTCGCCGCCATGTCTTGTATAGGTAACTATTACTTGCGCGTGCTTCCTGTCGGCGCTGGCCACGCAGCGCCCGCAGCGCCTGCAGGCACGGGCGCCCACGCTCACCCTCGCCGCCATGTCTTGTATAGGTAACTATTACTTGCGCGTGCTTCCTGTCGGCGCTGGCCACGCAGCGCCCGCAGCGCCTGCAGGCACGGGCGCCCACGCTCACCCTCGCCGCCATGTCTTGTATAGGTAACTATTACTTGCGCGTGCTTCCTGTCGGCGCTGGCCACGCAGCGCCCGCAGCGCCTGCAGGCACGGGCGCCCACGCTCACCCTCGCCGCCATGTCTTGTATAGGTAACTATTACTTGCGCGTGCTTCCTGTCGGCGCTGGCCACGCAGCGCCCGCAGCGCCTGCAGGCACGGGCGCCCACGCTCACCCTCGCCGCCATGTCTTGTATAGGTAACTATTACTTGCGCGTGCTTCCTGTCGGCGCTGGCCACGCAGCGCCCGCAGCGCCTGCAGGCACGGGCGCCCACGCTCACCCTCGCCGCCATGTCTTGTATAGGTAACTATTACTTGCGCGTGCTTCCTGTCGGCGCTGGCCACGCAGCGCCCGCAGCGCCTGCAGGCACGGGCGCCCACGCTCACCCTCGCCGCCATGTCTTGTATAGGTAACTATTACTTGCGCGTGCTTCCTGTCGGCGCTGGCCACGCAGCGCCCGCAGCGCCTGCAGGCACGGGCGCCCACGCTCACCCTCGCCGCCATGTCTTGTATAGGTAACTATTACTTGCGCGTGCTTCCTGTCGGCGCTGGCCACGCAGCGCCCGCAGCGCCTGCAGGCACGGGCGCCCACGCTCACCCTCGCCGCCATGTCTTGTATAGGTAACTATTACTTGCGCGTGCTTCCTGTCGGCGCTGGCCACGCAGCGCCCGCAGCGCCTGCAGGCACGGGCGCCCACGCTCACCCTCGCCGCCATGTCTTGTATAGGTAACTATTACTTGCGCGTGCTTCCTGTCGGCGCTGGCCACGCAGCGCCCGCAGCGCCTGCAGGCACGGGCGCCCACGCTCACCCTCGCCGCCATGTCTTGTATAGGTAACTATTACTTGCGCGTGCTTCCTGTCGGCGCTGGCCACGCAGCGCCCGCAGCGCCTGCAGGCACGGGCGCCCACGCTCACCCTCGCCGCCATGTCTTGTATAGGTAACTATTACTTGCGCGTGCTTCCTGTCGGCGCTGGCCACGCAGCGCCCGCAGCGCCTGCAGGCACGGGCGCCCACGCTCACCCTCGCCGCCATGTCTTGTATAGGTAACTATTACTTGCGCGTGCTTCCTGTCGGCGCTGGCCACGCAGCGCCCGCAGCGCCTGCAGGCACGGGCGCCCACGCTCACCCTCGCCGCCATGTCTTGTATAGGTAACTATTACTTGCGCGTGCTTCCTGTCGGCGCTGGCCACGCAGCGCCCGCAGTAAAACAGCTAGACAAGCTGACGAAATTGCTTTGCAATGCCCCGTTTCGAAACAAACAATAAAACTCGAAACCGCACCAAACTAAATGTGTTGATACGTGACAGGCTCCGGCAGATTTCGCATCGATAAGTGTGGTTAGTGTTTCATCCACTTTACATAACACCAGGAAAAGTTTTTGTCAGTTCCTTAAATACTTTTTTTTTCTAAAAAGAAAAAATTTACTGACAGCAAATATCCTTTCCGAAAAAAAATCTAAAGATAAAGAATTTTTAGAATATTTATAGTTAATTCCCTTTTCACTTTTGTTCTCGATTCTCTTATCCTATTTTCTCCAAAATCAGGTGGAGGAACACCTCGCAACCAGATTGAGCCGATAGCAGACCTGCTTCTGTCGTTGAACCGCGCGGCGTGGCGCGAGGCCGACCTGGGCGGCTGGCTGCGGCCCGCGCTGGCCACGCCCGGCTTCCCCAGCATCCACGCCACTGACACACACAAGCAGAAGTTTATACAATCAGTTGTCAAGTACGTGCAATTATTAACAGACGCCAGCACATCAAGCTACCCCAATTTTTCAAATTATTTTATAGATTTTCGACTTTATCATCATCATCATCATCTCAGCCATAGGACGTCCACTGCTGAACATAGGCCTCCCCTTTAGATCTCCACATATACCGGTTGGAAGCGACCTGCATCCAGCGTCTTCCGGCGACCTATATAAGGTCGTCTGTCCACCTTGTTGACATTGACCTTGTCGACTTTATCGCAATAAGAAAAATCTACATGTGATTGGCTAAATTTGACAGTTTGCCAATGGGGTAGGTTAATTTGCTGGCGTTTGTACATACACATATTTTATAAAGTGACATTTTTAAGTTGAAAACCAGGAACAGATTTAAATACCGAAAAGTAGGTATATTTTATGGATTATTTTATAATTTTTCAAAAGCAGTTTTTAGATATTAACAATTTTGAAGAACTTAATGTTTCAGACGAAGTCGCGTAGATACAATAGATATTTTTCGGTATAAATAAAAACAATGAACACAAATTCTTAGTAGTTTCTACAATTACAACCAGATATTAAACTACTGACATATTTTTTTTTTGTTTTATTATTATAAATAAAACCCATTTATTTTTGTTATCAGGGAGAAGACGAGTAAGAGACGGATACTAGAGGCGGTGCAAGAGTTCTCATTAGTTTGTCGCGGCCTCGTGGACACAGAATACGCCAGACAGACGATCGCGTCCAAGCAATTAGTAGCGTGAACACTATTAGGAGGTCAGGGAAATTAATTGATAGCGACTCTTAACTACCGACATATAGACCATCATCATATCAGGACGTCCGCTGCTGGACATAGGGCTACACCATAGGTTTCCAATAGGATCCTTTTTTAAAGTGGCTTGCATCCAGCGCGACCTGTGGTCTATCAACTTGCCAAGTGAATGTGGATAGTTACATCTGAAACTAATTTCTAAAAAATTGATCTTTATCAGCGACACTATCGAATGGTGTAGTTATTTAAAGTCGGGCCCTAGACTTCTTTGAGTATTTTTATCTTTCCCTCATAGTTTCGAATTAAGCCATCTACGTCCAGTTGAATAATTTGTCCTGACTATAATACACTCGCGAGCAAAAATATAGAATCACTTGCTTGAAATTGATCCGGGATAGCTCCTTAAGTAATGGCGTGATTTGAATGAATTTAGTATTAATTTAAAGTTAAACCTTCCAAAAAGTAGTCAAGATCGCGCTGAATCGGAGTAAGTGATTCCATACTTTTGCTCGCTAGTATAGTATACGTGTCTCGTTGATTGCCAGTTCGACTGCTAAGCAGGAAGTCCTGAGTTGGATTCCCATTTGGGACAGAGTTATTGCGTTTTTCCATTAAAACATTTCTAAGTATCTAAAATTTTAGACTTATGTCAGGTTGATGACTATAAGGTCGCCTCCTATGACTGGCGGAATGAGTGTAATATGGTAGACCTCTTACTAACCATTGATAAAAGAACCGTGATGTTATGTATACAGGGTTATTTGTAAAACATTAACGTTTCATGGGGTGAAAGTACTTATGGCTATAAACAACTTTTTAATAAGAAACCAACCCAGAGAAAAAAGTGTTTCATACAAAATGGAATATTTTTCCGTTGAAAATGTATGAAACACCTGTTTTTTTTATCTTTCTGGGTTGTTGGACTTTCAGTCCAAGAAAGGTTGTTAATGTTTTACAAATAAACCTTGTGTAACTGTCATGCTTCGACAATTTCTATGAAATTACTATCTCACGCTAAATTTATGCAAGTAGACCAATTACAGCCACTTTTAAATTGTGAAGACAGTTTTTCAAAATGACTGGACCTGTGCTAGTTTTATATATTTATACGCAATAACGCCTGCGTCGCGTTTTAGAAAAGATTTTTTAAGAAAGAAAAATCCAGCTGTGAGTGGGACTCGAAACGTATTCTGGATAAGTACTCCAGACGCCTTACAAATTAGGCCATCGCAACACACTCGCAGCTGAATATTTCTTTCCTCAAAAATCTTTACCTATGCTAAAGCCCCCCTCCCCCCAGATATCTGTGGTTTCCTAACAATTAATTTCTCTGAACATTAAGGCGAGGTTTTCCTGAGCACCGCAGGCATTCAACGCTTACCGCAGCGCCCGCAAGGACTAGCGGATACGTAATGAATTACGATGCGCGATGACACGCGCGCCAAAACTTGCGAAGTCTAGGTAGTAGTTACAGAGTAGAGCAAAGCAGTAAATCAACTTGAATTGATTACTATAGGCACGTTTGTATGTATATTTTTTTTTGTTGCGGTATTATTTTGGCAATTTTGTTCAAAATGAAATACTTATGACGATTAACGTATTTATTTGGAAATATGGATTAATATAATGTAAAACTACCTTCGCATATATATTGCATTATTTTTGAACATACAGAATAATTTAGTTGGAAATATGATGTTTACAATCTTAAAATGTTACAATGTTAAAAAGTAAAAAAAAAACAGGACCTTTGGACCATTAGATAAATGCCGTTTGTATTCGACTATCATTATATTAAGTTGGTGATATGTTCGTATCGCAAATAATTTTGGTATTACGTTTGAATGGAAAAATTACTTGGCGCCGGAACCTTAATCGAATAGAAGCTAATGAAAGCTAATATTATTTTTTCTCTAAAAAGTAACGGATATCATCAGTAGAATTGTTTTCATTAAGTACATTATAGTCACATACTCCTCAATTTTAGGATTATTCAAATGAACAAGTTGTAAAGTAATTAACGGAGACACCTTACGCCCTTCCGTATGCTCTATTCACCTATAATACAAATGTTGATTTTGATTAGTTCGTAATAATTACCACTAAATACTTTTTTTAATTAAATAAAAAAGTGGAGTAAATGACTCACTCGTTATCCCCTGAATCATTAGTCGATATATGCGCACTGCGCTTGGCCTGCAGCTGCATTGCTCTAAAATATAAAACATCTAGGTAATTTTAAAGCGTGGAGGTGAATTAGGGGTCACGGCAGTTAATAACTAATATTTTTGTAGGAAATGATCATACTGTGTACACTTCCACACTATGACCACAACCTATTTCACATTTGGAGACAGTAAACCATTATAATAAATGCGTTCACGGTGGCTTTATGAACTCTGACATAGGGTCTAAATTTAACTGTCTTAAATATTTGATGCGGTTGGTAAATCCGCTAGAAAAATAAACCATTATATTATATTCTGTGGTTATAGTCTAGGAGCCACTGAAACATCCCACCCGTTCTCCACAAAGCTAGATTTTTTAAAATTGTATTATTGAAAAGTAACGTTGTAGCAGGCATCTATGTGGTTGCATTATCATTCCTCAAAACGGAGACAAAGTTATTTTGTTTTTGCTCTCACAGTATGACTATAATTTTAAATTCTAACTTTGTGGAAAACAGGTAAGTCGGATGGTTCAGTAGCTCTCCTACTATTAGTAAAGAGAAATAAATATACAAAGGAGGTTTTAATAATTTTTCCAATGCATCCTTACCTTTTTTGTTTATTCAGCCTTCGAAGAGCCAGCGATGACAACTTCTTACTTTTTCTGCCCATTTGTTTACAAAATCATAAACTTATAAAATGAACAATATTACAAGTATTTTGAAAATTAATATATATACAGGTATTATTATTTAAAATAAATGTTTGTCTCTGTCAGTAATAGAACTAAGTGTGGTGGTGGGTTTGCAAAAAAATTGACGTACATCCGACCTCCGACACGGTCCAAGACCGACTAAATGCCACGGGTCGAGTGTATGAAAAGACGAAATCACCTAATTCTGGACTTACTGGTATGGTTTCTCATCCTTTTACAATAATACTGCTAAATTCTATCTCATTTTTTATGCTCTTCAAGATGGTATAAGTTTTATTATTCAAAGCCTAGTATAACTCAAATAAAATGGTATCCAAACCATGAGTTGGACCTGTTTTTGCGATTTAATTGAATGCAGTAAAGTGCAAGCAATCGTGTATCGAAGAGCAGAAACCTGTAGACCGAAGACTGAAATATGTACTATGTTTTTTTCAAAATTTAAATCCCTTTCATTAAGGAATAATACACAATACAAAATGACGGTTTTGCGTCTCACATCGCCTTAACGGTGGAAGGGCATCGAAGCATTTAAAGGAAACCGCTGTTTTTTTTTTAATTGCCGATGAATATCCTTAGTCCCCAGTACATCTAAAACGACCATGTTAAGCAATTCTTCTAAAAGTAATTCTGAAAATCATAACCATTCTTCCGAACATAGACTCATAACATGGACTGAGCATTAATCATCAGCCTATTAATGTTCCCACTGGGACACAGGCCTCCTCTCTGTGAGTGAGCGAAGGCTTTAAAAATATTATTTGTTAATAGGGAAGGTTTACTCCTTTCTATATGTCTGTATTTTGTGGACTATTTTACGATTAGCCATACAAAGCTGTCAAACAGATGAATTTTATGTTAGGAATTGTAAAAATGAATTGTCAATTTACTAATTTTTGTACGAAATTGCTAAAATGGCCTTTTCAGGCCCACAGGTTCGGAATAATGTACCTAATAAACACGTGGTAAACGTTGGTGCGTCAGTGGCCCTTCCATCCTTTATAGTTTTAACTAAAATCAATGTTCTCAAAACCACGCCTCCTATTAGGTACACCTAGTAGACGTGTTACTGAGTTACGCTTAAAATAGTATCGTTCATTTATCCCACGAAGCGTAGGTGAAAGTGATCGCCTACAATAAGCCGGGTCTCCTGCGCCAACATTTATAATACGTTTGTCTCGGCCTCTTTTATATTAGCTAACAATGTTTTGTGTATATGTAAAATACGAAACAAGGCGAGCATGAGATTACAGTTAACTGTAAAAGGACATTTTACACGGTTTTATTGTTTCAGTGCAACATTCTTCTGCACACTCGTCAGTTATGCTTTAAATGCATTTGCTATCAATCATGTCTGTTAGTTGGACGTCGCGCGACGCTAGCTTGGCGTGTCTCTAACGTGTTTCTATGAAAATTTATCTAAATATATATAAAAATGTTATGTTGGTTTGTGTACGCTTCAAAAACTCAAAAAGTTCTGCACCGATTGATCTGAAATTTTAGCATGATATATAATCCGCATCAGGGATTGTTTTTATCTATTTTTTGCATCAGTCACATATCCGCGACCGCGAAAAAACAGTTTTTTTGTGCCACAGCGAAGCGTGGCAGGGAACAGCTAGTATAATATATAAGTCGTCACACTTGCGCAGACGTTTAGCGGGACGCCTTGCATGTATCATAGTAAGCACGCTAAGAACAAGCCACGCTAGCGTCGCGCCTTTAGATCTGTGTTTACGCAAGATCTTCAGCGCTTCATATTGGCGCAGTCCGTTTTGGGAACACCAAAAACAATATGCACGAATGTCATGTCCGTATAACACGATAGCAAATAAAAATAGAAACCAGCGAGGATTCGTGCGCTAAATGAACTATACGTATATCTTTGTTGTTTTCCTATCGCTTTAGGTCACTCGACAAAACGTGCAGTTAAAAATATTACATAAAGTATCATGAATTTTATTATATTCTGTAAAAAAATTACATTGTACATAATTCATTAAATTGTGATATCATCTGTATATAGCCGTAATGATGTCGTAATAGAGATCTAAAATAAAAATACCAAAAACTTGCTTTTTGTCTTTATTTTAATTTAAAATAGTAAATATAGAACACTATTGGGTAATATTTAAACTTAAGAGTACATAATGATTTATAAATAAATTAAGTTTAAACGTATACTATAAGATTATGAAATGTATAGATCAAAACATAACATGAAAATGCTTTTTAACAATGATTTAGTAGAATTCAGAGCAGTTCCGGTACACTAAAGTTAGTGAATAACCTACACTTACATGACTATGGTTGCCAGATTAAAACATGTTAAAAGGCGGATAGTTCTGTCACCTTAGCCGGACATTTCTCTCTTCCTAAGTTTTATTTTAACATACAAAAAAATGTTGTCATGGAAAAGTGCACGTAAATAATTTAGATATATTTAAAAAAATTATCGACTATCTATCGACTATTATTTCAACTGGTCAAAGGTGTATAGCCGAAACCGTCCGGCTAAGTAGTAAACTCTGGCAACCCTATTAACATGACTAATATAATTATTAGAACCAGATGAATACCAACACTACAACAAATGAAAATGTATTAAAATCTAACTATTTTTATGCGTTGTGTTAGAAGATATGCAATAACTACTGTTGTTTAATAAAGCTAGTATTGCTCCGTGGTGGAAAAAGGAGGGCTTTATTAGTCCAACGTCTCTTTCTCGCACGGAAAAAAAAATGGTTTCAGTTATAGTGTCTAAGAACACGCTTAATCTGGAGATTCTGGGAGAGAGTAGTACGGTTTCCCTTTAGCCAAAAAATCGCAAAAAATGAATGGTAAATAGAAGTGGGACAATATATGGAAATAAGAATCCATAATTTATGTTTTTCATTGAAAAAAAAATCTTTTAAAGCGGTCAAATGTTTTTTGAAAACAGCGCTTTATAAATTCCAATATCTCCAAATTTTTCCACTTCACATAATGGCTCTGCATCGGTATTTGCGTATTCGAGAGACGTGTCGCTTCTCACGCCATAATCACAATCTTTGTAACGAACACTGGATAAATGAACACGTCAGTAATCACATAACCTAGGTATAGTAAGGTCACGTAATCCTTACTATAAGTTCTTCACACACTTATACCAGTCGGCTTGATTGCAGATAATATACATATGGAAAAAAAACCGTTCGGCTCGTTTGGTGTCGAGGCAACTCGAACACGATTTTAGAGATGTTAAGAGTCCGAACAGAATTTTGTCGAATTAATGCCGAAAAGGTGTAGTGAGTGTTACATGTCGCCTTTGTTGTTCCACAAAGATCACGGAAACAAACGGCTTTCCCGAACAAGTGTGTAGCGCCCCTTCCACATAAATTGCCCGTTGGCAAGATTACAATATTATTGAATCCACATATTAAATTCGAAAGCTCCATTAGGAGTTTCATAATTATTATACAATCACAGTTTAATCTCATAACAGTGTATCCAACAGACAACTAACTGCACACATCACCTTCCTATGGAATCAGTTCTATGTGGCACGGCAGTGATTCGTGCCATGTTCTACAGTTCTTTCAAAGTGAGAAGTGACAAACGATTAACAAAAAGCTCTGTCTTTCATGGATTTTCAACATTATTCTTTGGCATAAAGTTGAAAATCTATAAAAGATTTCAGTGTGTTAACGCTCTGCGGCGCGGGGCCTCTGAAAACGTTATGCAAATTCCAAGTTAATATAACTGGAAGAACTTTTAATTATCGTAATTTCTCACCTTAAATAATTCTTACAACACACGCGGATCGACAAGGGTATGCAGTTTGGAAAGTCTGGAAGCACAAAACTTTTTATTTCTAAGAAAGCATTCCCATACGCGGTACGTTTCATTATCTAAGGTTCAATTTAAGTGCCGCTGAAAAAAAAGGAAGAAAATTTATATCGAAAACTTGCAAAGCACAATGAACTTTATGCTTATTGTGTAATGTACAAAATAGAAAATTGAACAGAAAAACATGTTGCGCCTTCTCACAGTTAAAATAATAAAATCTAGTTTATACATTACTCAATAGATGTAAAGATTTGTAAAATTTCGTTGCTATAGTTCGCTTCCATTCCATTCCGTAGCAACAAAAAAAATTTAGCTTTCGAACGTTTGCACGCAGCGTTGTCTGTTGAATATACTCACGTGATTTAAGAATCAGAATCATCTTTAGATTCCTGCCCACTGCTACTTTGACATTTGCCGATCTCGACATCGAAATCCAAGAACTTGTCAGGTTCGCAGTGCCTGTTCTTGAAGCGAAGGAAGTTTAGGGCTTGGTCCAGGGTCAGATGGAAGCAATCTTGGCGACTGACGTTGAGAGATGAACTCTCCAGGTCACTGTGTGTGGCTCTGGCGTATTTGAGGCTTCTAGAGTTATGCTGGCCTTCTACGGTGACCTAATTTTAATAAAAAGGATATTATTGGATATTGTTTAACTAGTACAGCATCATCAGACATTAAATTAAGGGAGAATAGATGACACATACATTGATAAACACAAACACGTGTTTGGATTGACTCCCATATGAGTAATGTAACAAATATAGCCCTACGTTTTAACAAGTTCTCGTGGGGCAGGACTTTGAGTCTTCGGCTGTCGGTCTGTAGTACGATATACTTTATAAACCTTTAAGTGGTACCAGGCCTGGCTCACTCCGCGGTGTAGGTATAAAACTGCAAGTACCGGCGGGGGCCCCTTCGTCACGGCCATTTAGTCGGTTGTCGCGCGCCGCCCACTACGCACGCGCTTACTTAAATAATATTTAAGTTTGGTGTTTGGTTGTATTTACGCATAGCTATTCCGTCCTCGCCGCCGAGGACGACCGTCGCGACGTCCGTATCATTGCCCTCCCCGTCCCTCGCAAGAGCCAGCCCGCGATGCTGAGCCGTAGAGTTAAAAATCAGTCCCTAAATAATGAACCATTGTGATCCAGCCTGTCCCTTGCTGTCCTCTCTCAGTGACGCCCTAAGCCGAGGTCCGAACCCCACAGGGGGTGCCCTTAGCGTGCGGTCACTTAGTTTGTAGTTTTTATTTAGTTTGTAAGCTCTGGCTGGAGGCCTTAAAGTAATTTAAGGCATCTCTACAGAAAAGTCCGGTTAAGCAGCTCACAACCTCCTCTAGGTTGACCTGCGAGATGCCATACACAAAAAAAAAAAAAAAAAAAATGTATTTACGCATAAGTTTAAAAAAAAATATATATGATGAAGAAAAGAAAATACTGCATAACGTTTGGTTGTTTAAATAATGACAGAGACAGTGATAGGAGCCTCACGTTTCACACACTACCACGTGATTTCGAAAGGTAAGGAAAAAAGTGAATATTTATCTATGTAGTACATATTTAATAATGATCAAAAAACTATCTACCTGCTTGTGGTGTGCTTATTAATGTCATTCAAGTACCGGCTAGTAATCATGATCAGTATGATTAGGTAGGTTACAAATTTGGCCTACAAGACGACCAAGATAAATAAAATAGACGAATATCAAACCTGACATCACTCTCACTCACCTAAGCTGAATACGTAGGTAGGTCGAATTATGATCGGTAGAAAGTAGGAAGATGTTTACGTTATTGTTTAGACACGTTCAAACTCAGAAAATGGCTACACTACGCATTCAAGGTCAGCGATCGTATTTCTCTTCGCGACTTTTTTACCTACTTACCTACAAAGACACGCAACACGGGGCCTGTGACAATGAAATGAATGAAATGATAAGGACTAGTTACCTATTTTGCCGTAAACGATAACAATCGATCTTTAAAGTTATGACTACAACTTGGCCAGAACGGATTGAAACGGAACTAATCTTTTTGTTTCTGACAACGTTTTAAAATCTTTGATATTTGATGTAAACAAAGACCGCAGGTTTGTTAGATTTATTATTGTGCCACAAAACTAACGTGATAAGAGAATTAAACAATGCATAAATAATGTAATTAAACAATGCATAAAATACGTATTCCTACCTAACTGTGCCCAAACTCGCGAGTCGCAACCCTATTGAGCTTGACCGACAGTAACCTTTTAATGTCGTTGGCGTCAGATAAACTAAAATGAACTCTCGCGCGTCACTATTCAGTTCATTTTTGCTTGCGCACGGGAAGTTTAGGCTATTATAAAAGTAGGTGAGTGATGCGGCTGCAAGTAAAAATGGACTCTATTCTTTCGTGCATAGATTTTACATTTGTTTGTTTTCTTTTTGGGAGTTACACTTCTGTACCTTTAGGTACTATTAAGTATTCTGTGGTGGTACCAACAGAAAACTATTCGAAGGGAGATTGTAATTGGTACATCACGCACTGCCCATTATTTGGAATCAAAAGGTGAAGTTGAATTGCATGCAACCGACATCTTTGTTGAACATTTTAATTTCTGACACATCGTTGTTTTTTTTTTAATAAACTGAATTTCTCTTCATTTTTCAGTGTAGCTAATGAAGAAAAATATACTATGAGTAAGTCTATTGGGAAAGAAAATCCCAGTAGTATTACTGGTAAGACTTATCGGTAAAACTTCTGGGAACAACTCGTTTTTTCAACATACCTCATAAGTATAATATTTCGCCTTGCGCTTGGGCCCGATGTAGGCGACATACACGATAACCCCCCACGTTCGTATGTCGACATCCACACGCAGGTGGAAGTACTCGTCCAGCGCCATGATCAGCCAGGTGTCATGCTGCTCCGAGTTAACCTTCATCGAGAACTTGTGCTTCCGTCCGATCTTCACAATCGGGAGGTGTTTACACTGAAACGAAAAATGGTTTTCTTGAGAAAATCTGTCTAATCATCTGAAATTGAGTATTAATCATGTTACTAGATAGAAATTGTTACAAACACTGCGCAGTCCTTATTTTCGTCAGATTAAATTTTATTGTTGTCCAGGAGTGGACTGAGATACTATATGCGCCTGGACGACTGCGGAGAGGGCGCGGGGCGGGCTCTTAAGGAACCAAACCCGCGGCTACACGAGCGTTCCTATTGCTTTTCCATCCAGTCTCAGACGCAGGTCAGTCGGAGAATTTTTTTGTAAACACTTTGTGGTTTCACCTTTTGTTATAAAGTCCACTATTTCTTCTTTTTTAAAATCCCATCGAGCCTAATCATTGGTCCTTCGAGCCGGATCAAGCCAACCAATCCTAGTAGAGCCTAATGAGCTATGTCACCTGGAAGTGATGCGCCAGCTCGTGGTGCGCGAGCGGCGGGTGCCTGGCGCAGGGCGGCGCGGGGCAGTGGTAGCGGCGCGCGCCGCAGGAGGCCTCGTGCGGCGCGCGCCTGCGCAGGCGCACCTCCCTCCCGCAGCCGTGCCTGCATGGGTAGCGCAGCATCTCAGCCACCTGCGAACAGAGAAACTGCTACTGATGTGCTTGTATGTCCGACCACGCGCTATGACACGCGATTAAGGCCGGAATTGAATGTTTTAAGGTTAGTTATCAATAAGATCGTAGCGTTATTGTTCAAGATCATCTCTTCTTGATTCTAGTTTCATAATAAACACATACCCCTTCCATAGCCCTATTGCGCACTGAGGAGAAAGTAGTGCGACACACGGGGCAAGACGCGAGTCGTGTGCGACAGCGACTGCACACCAGATGGCCGCGTCGGCACTGCGAGATGGGCGGCTCCATCCATTCTAAGCAGACCGGGCACTCCAATAAACGCAGTAGACTCTGTGGTAAACGGACAAGTGTGAATATCACTATACAATATCAGATACTTTGAGGAAGAATCTGCCAATATTAACAGATTTTGTAATGAACCATCTGTCAATATTAACAGATATTGTAATGAAACATCTATCAATATTAACAGATATTGTAATGAAACATCTATCAATTTTAACAGATTTTGTAATGAAACATCTGATAAAATTAACAGATTTTGTAATGCAACATCTGTCAGTGTCCGGAATAAGCAGTCTGCCGCAACTATCCCACAACTGAATTTGCAATGAAGGAACTATATTTATGCATACCGCGTCAATGTAAGGGTAACTTGAAACAAGTGTTTCCTTTCGAGAATGTAAAGAAACAAACATTTCGAAAGAGTAAATTTAGAAATCTGTGCAGAGACAGCATATTATATTTTCTCGGTAACGATGTAGATCCAAAGGAGAAAGTCGTCCATATTTGATGTTTAGTCTGTACAGTCACGAGCAATAGTATGTATACACTAAGCAGTATTCAAAAGCGATGTTCTGCTACCATATTGATTAAACTTTTGCCTTTTCATAAGACTTCTATTTTGGAAGCCATACTATTACTAAATAGGTCTTATGTCTTATTTTAAAGTGGAAACCAGTATTTTACGAGTAAATTACGTTTGAATTTTGTTAAATGTTATTGCTCGTCACTGTACACACTCGAAGATTTAACTTTTATGATATTTCAAAAATTATACATTAAAAATATTAACAATAGTGCCAGTGCTTTTGACAGACTAGCTATAAGGTTAAAAAAAGTCACACAAAAATGTTCAATAAATACACACGGTGCCAGCAGGGATTTTAAAAAATAAACCACTATATTGTATTATTAAAAATTATGAATTTAACTACGATGATAGGGTAAAACGATTTAAGCGGAGCGGAGAGCGATTCACCAATTACAAGGCTTCAATTCCACATTTCTTCTCCACTCAAGCCATGTGTTTAGTGAATCGTTCTCCGCTCTGCTCCGCTCCGCCTCAGTCGAACCGCAGTCTTAATAGGTGATCATATTTTAAATGGCTTATTTCAAACAATGTAAAAAATATATATATAACTCACTTGATTGAACTCTTGGACAGAATACGGCTCTGCATTTTCATCGGTTGCTGAAATTTTGAGAATAAAAAAAAACATAATTATAGGTATGGTTTACACAAATTGTTGACATTACTACTGCATGCTATCTGTACAGTACCTGGGTGTTAAAAAAAGGTTAATGTGATCTTTTGGCGTCAAATAACCGTTTGAGAAATTGAGAAAACCACGGCGGTTCCAATTTTAGCCACGCGCCAAAAGATCCATGTGTGGCTACAGAATTACAGATAATGAATAACAGATACGTGCGGGAATACTTCAAATTGTCGTTTTTATTATTATTAAATTTCATTTTTTTTTACAGACATTTTTTAACGTTCTTACTTACTTTCCCGTTTCCTCTTAATTCCGTGGAACGGAGATTGCTGCTGTGAAGTCTCGGCATTCTCATCAGAATTTGTGGCCACCTGCAAAGAAGCTGTACCTTTGGATAAGGGTATACCTACCTTTTGCAATGATTGATAAGCACACGGTAACTAGGAGCCTGAGCCTTGAAATAAAAATAAGCATGTGCGCCGGCGCACATTGAGAAAGTTTTTTTTTTAGAGCGAGTTTTATTTTTTAAATAGGAAGATTTTTATACTAGTACAATATTTACCGGATTGTTGCGTATTTTCATAAAACATTGTGTTATAACGTAAATCAAAAAATAACTTAATGTGATTGTTATTCAAGTTAGAAGAATATCTTGACAATCATGCCAAAAAAAAATTATCAACACTTAAAAAGCTAGACATTAATCAAGCAGGACAAAAACATAATATTGGAGAACAAATAATTACTTGTGTGTATTTTCGGGAATTTGTCAATATATAAGATGCTATAAAAATATCTGCCACGGCTTTAAAGGGAGGTAGTACTTTCGTACTCCGGAACAGTTAATTCAATTTGAGAAAATAAACAAGTTAAATTAACATTGGCTCTACTCTGCATAACGTGGTTCACAAATTACGCGCGATGTGTCGCTTCGTTAATGAAAACAACTGCTTTGCAAAATCTCTTTCCATCTGTTAGGTGAAAATTAAAATCAGCTGACTAGTTCGTCACTAATTACTAGGCCTGGGGAGGTATGCCTGCGTATTATTGCGTAAATAAAATAAATAAATAATACGTGTTTTTATAAAAAGAAAGTGCAATGACTTACCAGCTACAGCATTCCTCCAAAAAACTGACGTACATAAAATGCTAAACTTCCCATCACACTTACACGTGTTGAAAGTGCAGCCCTCTTTTCTCTTCAAGAGGAATACGTTCCAACATTCTTATAACATGGGTTCGTAGTACGCACAGATACGTGTCTCCGTTCAGTCTGTCCAAGAACAATGGTCCTTTTTTTATCGTGGTAAAATCATCAAATTAGTCCTCCCGACCTGCCCCAGGCGGGAGGGACTTGGGACAAACCCACCACACTATTCCCAAACCACTGCAACTCCTGAAAGCCAGAATCAACAGTGGCAACCACCAGATAAGCGCCGAGACAATGAAGCTCGACGTGTCCCGGAGAATGAATTTACCTGTCTTGGATCCTGCAACGAAATTAATCAGAAAAGAATAGTGGAGGAGTAGGAAAAAATATGTTCCTACTTCCCTCCATGCAAGCAAGAGACAGAACAAAACAAGGCCAATAGGCACAAAGGGACATTACAACTGGGAGAAGCCCAGTTGCCTAGCACCACGGGTAAAATGACTACTAATATTAATTGGTCCTAATTTGTGATTCGTTAGTCCCGCGCCCCCGGCAGGCTTTGGCCCTCTACAGGCCCCGTCACTATGCTGACACTCCTTGAGACGCGCGTGGAACACAACGCGCCGTCGACCCCGGCATGGTCCATGGTCGGACAGCGAGTCGCCGTGGGCGTCTACCACTGCGGCTGGGGTGGGGAGAGGACGCTGCCCTCTTCCTCACGCGGCCCGCCTCCTCCTTCTTGAGCATGACTGCTTCACAAAAGGAGGCGACGGCTTCCCACTCCGTCTCGCCCCGCAGCATGGCCTCGACCAATGCCGGGCGCGGGAGGTCTTCGCATATCGCCGTCGTGAGGACACGGCGGTGCTCTGCCCAAGTAAGGCAGTCCTGCACCGTATGCTCCACCGTGTCCTCCGGACGATCCTCGCAGTGGTGACACCCAGGCGTTTCTTCCCTCCTTATCAGACACAGGTACCTCCCGAAACTTCCATGTCCGGTGTGGACCTGCGTCATGCGGTAGGTAAGGACGCCGTGACGCCTCTCCAGCCACTCCTCAAAGAGGGTTCTTACCGCCGCGATTGCGGCGTGCCCGAAGAACAATGGTCCTAGGATTCTGTTGCCGAGTATCCCGGCCCACACATTAACACTAAACCGAACCGTCTGAAAGTGTTCAGGCCGTACAACGCGAGGATCCGCCTCAGTGCAACACGTAGTTGTCGCTCACGTTGAAGACTCGAGCAGCATCCCTGGTGCTCGCAAGAGTATGACGCTGGAGTCCAAAACTTCCTCTTCGAGTTCGGCAGAATATGGAGGCCAGCCTGCGTCAACCTGAGGCGGGTCCAAGTGGCCCGGTCGTCTAAATCTGGTACACGGCATCCAGAATAGTAAGATGACCCACTCGCACACCAAACCTCTGCTGGTATAGTTTACTGCATGCACAATAATTAAGTTACATTCGCGGTAGCACAATACCATTCAAGATATTCATGATTGGAATATTACAGTCGTTTGGGAGTCGGGGGTCGAGTCACGACTGGCGAGCGAGCGGTAGCTGGCGCGTGCGACGGATGCGGGACGGGGTAGTGCGTGGGTGAGGGGGGGGGGGTTTGCATTGACGACCGAGTGGCCGGGGCGCACGGCGCTGCGGCGTTGTTATATATTGATTGATATAAGAATGGCAACAGTTTATGAACGGCGCCGGCGTTTTGCGAAATGATTGAATTGAATTCGGTGCAGAGCGGCAACAGCTTATGTCTTGGATGGTTTTAAAGTAATAAATCAAAGGGGTATGCACTTTTTATTCAATTTTTTTTTTATTTCGCCAGTAATGAAATGTTGGTCATTAGTAGACCGGAACCTAAGAACTTCGTAAAAAAAATCTAAACCGTAACCAACCAGAGATATAACGGATTTTATTTTGTTCTCATCGGGAGTAAATCACTCCTGATTAGAACAAAATTAAAACCGCCATATCTCTGGTTGGTTACGGTTTAGAAACTTTTTTTTTTTCTAGTGACTTCTTAGGTAGTAGTCTTATTGTGGCCAAAATTTAATCACTGGAGAAAAGAAAAAAAAAATTGATGCCAACGTCCATACTAAAAGTTGCATGGGCCTTTATAAGTACTTTTTTTTTTGTATGAAAAAAAATATGTCAAATAATCAATTATTTATCTTTACTATTGTAATCTATAAACGCAATACTATATCCCATTGCAGCTTGGCAGATATTTTTATAGCACCTTGTATATATTTTTTATTTTGTCTAAAAAAAGATTATGAATCAACGCCTAAATGTCCTTAAAGTGTCGGTCAACAGAAGTCGGAATTAGGTAGAGTTATTCATGTATTTACACTGATTTTATACAGCGAAAGAATAAAGTGGATATGCCCGAAATCCCGGGGTTACGGGACTGACTATTAGAAATCCCGGGAAGATCCATATTAATATCAACATTTCGATGCAAGTACTAAGTTAACTTCCGTAATTCCGACCTCTTGACTCGTCTTTTGTCTAGCAGATACATACGGCATTGTTTTCATTGATGGCTATGGCTTCTGTAGCGTCGGTCTCGACGTCTGCCGCGGGAGCTGTGTCGGTTTCATCCGGGGCGTCCACTTCCATCACCTCCTCTTCTAGAGATATGGCCCCGGCTGAAGCATCATGTGTTGGCGCTAAAGATGTATCGGTTGATAAGTCATTTTCGGAAAATAATTGAACTTAGGAGTTCAATTATTTTCCGGCCTTGTTTCCACAATTTTTTATGTGATTTTTCTGGATTGGTAGAAATTTCAGAAGGCCAACAGCTGTACAATCTATTTTATATATAACTGTTTACATGTAGCTGAACGCGGGATGAATATTGAATATCTAAACGATTTTCGTAGCGGAAACGGGACCTAAGAGTGTCGATTGTTCCGTAAAGCTTCACATAAACAGTTTTGAACTATAAACCTAAAGTAAATCTTACGAACCTTACTTATATATGTTTTCCTTTTACTAGATACGTTTGTTACTCTTTCGCCCAGAAACTACTGAACGGATTTATCTCGATTTTATGTTTCCGTGGGATAATTTTCGAGTACTAGCGAGTGAAGCCACTGGCAACCGCTAGTTAAAAATAATCCGTGTTTAGCTCTCATCTCATCTGTTGGGAAGCAATGATATGATCGAAGGTATAGCACGCTAGAAATAACCCATTCACTCTTGACTTAAAGACTCTAAAGTTGTAGCTACGAGTATCAAGAAACACAAACTCTGACAGGGTGTTCAAGTCCATATACATGCTTAAAGCATTCAGTTTATAGTTCAAAGATTTAGTCCAGATTTTGATTTGAGAAGTTTCAAAATAACTCACTTTCATTATTTTCATCTTCATTGTCCGCATTGTTGTCATCTGTGTGCTCGGCAGCTGGTGGCGCGTCCGGCACTGCCTCAACATCTGAATCAAAAATCGGTGCTACAAGACTTGCAGATTGTTTAAGTATTTTGAACTTTATGCCAACTACGGCAAAATTGTAAAAACGACTAAATCAATATCATGTGCATCAATGCGAATAGTACGGATCTTTGAAAACACACGCGTGAAGCTCTCGCTCAACCTTCGAAATTTGCTTACCAGTTATACAGTTATTAAAAAAAAAGAACTTTATTCTTCTGTGAATGATGTTCATATTCCTATCAACGATTGGCAGTGAGTGAATGTGAATTTCATGCCAATAAAAGTCGTATTAAATAGATTTTAAGGGTTATTCGAAGCAATGTCAAAGTCCGGTCTGCGAGTGTTTTCTATGCCTTTTTTAAAGCCAATAATGTGTCCAACTGCTGGACAAAGCCTTCATTTTCCGCTTTCCAGACTTCGCTGCCTTGTTCTATTTCTGGAAATTTTGTCTGGCACCCATGATTAAATCGTAGCACTATATGCAACACGGTTGACGTCGATGGTATCAAGACGGATGAATCAAGGGAACGCCCTTTTTTTTTCATCAAATGTGTCCTCCCACCCAGGGCAGGGCGGGAGGGACTGTCAGACTTGACTGACTAAAATCAGCGGTGTCCTTCAATAGCCCTTTATGTACCGGGGTCACGGTAATTTGTGAGCCCCGCAACCCCGAGGGAAGGCCCCTAGATTAAAACAGTGACCAAGACGCCGGCTGGAGCTCCGGTAATTTACCGTCGTCAGACTGGTCCACGTTGACGTAGTGGTGCGGGTCCGGAGCTGGCGGGCTGGTGTCGATGTCGGGCGCGGAAGACGCGCGCGGCGCGGGCCGGTAGCGGGCGCTGGACGACGGCTGGGGCTCCGGTACTGGGAGGACGTCGGGCGGGTTGCCTGAGGGTGGATAAGGAGTATAAATTATCACCGGAAAAATATGTAGAAGAAATAAATACTGGTATGAAGAGTTTCTACAAACTCGCGACGCGAGTGTGTAACACAACAAAAATGTAACCTAAATTAATAAATCAGTTAAACATAAATAAACCGCAATAACTGCCTACAACTACATACCATACATACATACCATTTCTAGTAAATCCAGGAGGTAAAGAGCATCGACCTGGGTGCGGCCGACTGCAACAGTTGTTGTAAGTCCTGGGCCGAGCGTTTGAGGCGGCAGACAACGACGGCGTGAACAAAGAGCTTCGAGAGGAACCGCCACTGCCTGCGCCACCTGGTGGAGACAATGAAACTTGTTTTAAGTATAATAATCAGCCTATATTGTCATCACTGCTAGGTCATAAAGCTCCTATTTCTCTCTCTACAAGTAAAGCAGTGAGGGTTAATGGATGTTAAGTATTTGGGAGGAATGGTGTCCACCTCCTAGCAGTCTAAACCAGACAAAGGCTACCTGTCACTTGTGGTGGCGGCCGAGCGATCCCAATGGTAGTTGTAGGTCACACCAGGTTGTAGTATACACCGAGTATCTCTTTAGGGAGTTGGATCAAGGGCCCGATTCAGAAGGATTCCTGTCCCTGGAGCCCTAACACACCGAAGGACCACTATTTTTGTATTTTAAAATTCCGTAAATTTTTGTAATTACTTTTTTTTGTTTGAAAATATAAAGTAAATATGTTTTTAAATGAATAATGTTAAAAATAATAAGGTTACTAACGTCTGGAGGTCGTCGGCTGCATGTTGCTGCTCTGTCTGCACTGAGTTAAGTTGTGAAGGTTGCGCGTCAACTTCTTGAAGGCCAGTAGCCGCTGTATGTCCGCAGTGCCCGTGCGCTCATGGCGACGCGGCTCGCGCAACTCGGGGCGCTCAGGGATGGCCGACCGTGTCATGTACGTTAGAGGCATGTCGCAGATCCTGGATCTGAGGGAACAAAGCTTGAGACACAACAGCCGGAACAACTACGTGTAGGCTTTACGAGTGTTTGTTCGCTCAGACACTGAGACAACCGTGTCGTCAAACCAATGAAACTTTTTCACGCACATTTTTTTATATTTCTTCTAACGTTGTTAAACACACCCAAGATACAGGAGAAATTCCTAGTGTGGGCTAGGAATTTACTTCTTCTTTTTTTTACCCTTTTTCGTTTTGAAAATATATTTAACAAAAATCATCGTATAATCGGCGTCTGAATATCCGCCATCTATGTAAGCAATAACTGATCCATGTGGACAACGTCACGGGATATCCATTTCTGTTGTATGCGAGATAATCGCGGACAAACATACATACGTATGTACAAACATACCGGTTAAACTGAGAACCTCTTTTTTTTCGAAGTCGATTAAAAATCGAAGTGAACATTACCGTGTGACAGGGTTGGTTGCTCTTGGAGTGTTATTGATAATCGACCAAAACAGAGCGCGGTCCATCTTAGCCTGTTGCCTCCTCACTGTGCCGGGTGAGGTCGCCTGCGATTGTAGCCCTCCTCCTAGTACCAGCAACAACGATTTATCATTAATACTAGTATGAAATAAATATTGCATGCTACAAGAGAAATATCTAAAAGTACATTGTTATAGAAGTGAGGGTGAACCTCGGTGAACAAATCTAGGCAAACTTTTACTTTTTGTTAGTACTAATCTAGAATTCTTTGCCTTACGGCCCGTTCACCTCCTTGCCGCTGCGAGCGATGACTTAGCGCGGGATGGCGAGCGGTAACATCTAATGTATAGAAATGTTTGAAATACGCCACGAGGCGCCGTTAGTGGCGAATTTGCGTACTTACAAAGTAACACCTTCTTCCGTATTCGCGCCATCCGCCGCACCGTTCACCGTTTAGACCAGCCTTTCCCAAAGTGGGCGATAACGCCCCCTTGTGGGCACTGCAGGCCTAAAGGGGGGTGGTAAGAGACCCAGAAAAAAAATGGGGGCGTTGTGTAAAGGCTTCGGGAGGCGATTTGTAATTTCATCAAGCTGGAAGGACTCTTAGACACCGAAAAAGAGAAATCGTTTGCATGTTACCGA
This sequence comes from Agrotis puta, assembly GCA_943136025.2. Lineage (NCBI taxonomy): Eukaryota > Metazoa > Arthropoda > Insecta > Lepidoptera > Noctuidae > Agrotis > Agrotis puta. The sequence goes on from OW964168.2 coordinate 8,874,283, forward strand.
ATGTGGTGACTTGTGGCTGTTTTTGTTTTTTAATTGGAACCTGATATCAACAAACTTATTAAACAGCATCAGATTCATCCTTCACATTAGTTTTTATATAAGAATCGATTATGTTTGTATTATTTTGAATAAAAGATCTATGTACAAACAGAGTATCTAACTCTGTTTTAATACTATAAAGTTGCGTTTCAATAATCATTCTCATTGGCAGGTGCTAAACCGCTGAGTTACTTCAGACCTGAGCACCGTTGTGTTACTACCTACTGTGCTCAGGTCTCAAGTTAACTCTTGCAGATTATTGTAAGTCTTAGAATGAATGTTTAATCTCCGCTTATATAGCTCAAAACAATTAAGTAATTTAATTTGAAGTTATAGTGGTTTTTAAGGAGGTGAAAAAAAGGGGGCGATAAAAATTAATTTATTCTCAAAGTGACAAAATAAGTTTGGGAACCCCTGGCTTAGACCAAAGTCGTGAACGGACCGCAATGTTGAAACGTTTGCGCGTCGATTTATAACACCTTGAGCAGTAGGTACGAGTTTTTTAATTATGAATTTAATTTATATCAACATGCACAATAAGAAAACTGTTAGTTAAAAAAAGGACTTTAACACTTCTCTATATGGCTAAAAAGCTATAAGATCATTTACAATTATAAGTCGTTTCTAAGTTATCAGCTCTGTAAATACCCACCCCCGCTAACCGGAAGAACAGGTTGGCTCCCACTCGATTCCCTCCACCATGGTTCATCTATGTACAGGTGTTCAAACAAATAAATGATGAATTTAAATTCATCAAAACATAATTCGAGACGGCAGCGGAGCGGCAGAGACTAAAGCAAAATCAAAATGGCTTTAGGTGAGATATAAAAATCGGAACGGCTTTATTTCAGTATTGTTTATAAAATTTGGTAATATGACAGCTATAGACAGCACCACCTCCAAAAAAAAACGATAATATTTTTTTGTATGAAGAAAAACACAAAAGTCGTTTTTTCTCACAATGTAATAAAACTTAAAGCCTGCAGCTTACATTGGGTGTTGTCCCACATGAGACGATTCCGAAATGGTATAACAACACCCATGCGCGCATGATTCACTCACAGCAGAGTGTTGAAGTTCGAGAAATTCAGTTAGTATCAAATATCAGTAGTTTGTAAAAGCACATAAGCCAAAAAATTATTATGTCAGATTCCATCACAAATTCCTTTAATATAATCTACACCTTTTGTAATTATCATGAAAATATAAATTGATGACACGGTTGGCACAGTGGCCAAGTGATTGACTGCTGCGCAGCGTGTTGCAGATTCGATCCCTGCACAGAACAAATACTTGTATGATCTGCAAGTAGTTGTTCCAGGTTTGGGTATTTGAGTATGTGAGTTTTTATGTTTATAAACGCACCCACGATCCGGGAAGAAATTCCTAGTGTGGAGCAACATGTTTTTAAAAAAAAAATAAAAAAATTATGTATAATACATGTATGTTTTAATAACAATTATAAAAGATGTGGATTTCCATAATGCAATTAAAATATTCATAGTAAATACACTAGATTATACATCAAAATAGGTATGAAATCACTGAAGCAAAAATAATTTCAGTAGTTAACTTACCAAGGGTGGATGTGCTGCCAGCATTCCCACTGCTTGTACTTGGCATATCAGGTACACTGGGTCGAGTTTCATCTGATTGCCGCCTCAGTACCGGTGGAGCTTGTGTAGTGTTATTTTCTTCTTCATCTACAAATAAAATATAAATGGGTTAATAAATATAAATTTTGAATAGACCCTGGGTTTTCCTCAAGATTCATTAATGGATTCATCATTGATCAGATCATTTACACACCATAATGAGTGCAAAATGTCAAAATATGTTAAAATCACAATAATCTCCTCTTTGCATAAGGGATTATCTATTTATTCTGTTTAATTTAATTTGTATAAATAACAGGAAGTTCCCATCTTCACTTTACTATGAATGATTATCAATTTTACCACATTCCAACAGAAATACAAACAATTTATTACAAAACAACAAAATACCATGTAATTAAATAGGCAGATTATAGTGCATGATACATTTTTATGCATTATTTAATCTATTTGAGTTATTTTATATACATAACTTTAGCATTTGCATTTATATAGATTGTTTAGATCTACCTACAACGTAGTAACAATAACATTATGTCGTAATGCATGTATTCAATTTAAGTACTTTGTGTAAACAAATATTTGCTTAGTATAAAAGAAGAGTCTACCGGGCGCGCAATGGGTTAGTTGTAGAAATAGTAAAATCATACGTGATTAGAGCAATTATTCATAATATAAAAGTATTCGAAGGTCTCCGATTTATTCCTTGTATGCAGTTTTTATTGTTCATCGATTACACTATACCTGAGCTCCAAGGATACTCTGATATCCCCAATGATTTCTTCAAGTTCTCTTTTCTGCTACCCATTTTAAACACTTTATTTTATTACCATTCGTTTACATTGAACTACCTTCCTACGCCTCAAATAATATTTCCTTTCTCACAAGACACAAATTCTTTATCACCCAGAAACCCACAGCACGACTGACTTTAGTGTGTCTGTGTCATATTATTTTCCTCTATGGTCTGTGTGTTGACATTTGACACCTTCTTTTTTGTAGTGTTTCATGGCACGGCATCAGGGCTTTTGTGACAAGACATTTGAAATTTCTGTCAGTCCATCACGAAAATCGACTAAAGCTAGCACAAGGTCCAGGGCTCTCTTCAGTAGGTAAATTCATAGACAAAGTTCTTAATGTCAAACAGGAACAAACATGTTTTTTGAACTGTTTTGAAGTTTGAAGTCGCCGGTCGCTTGGTTAAAATTTTAGAATTCTCAACATAAAGTTAATTGAAAACAATTAACTTTAGACTACGAGGTGAATACAACTCATAGCAAAATGACCGATTTACCATTTCAAGTTGAATATGCGAAAACGGGAAGAGCTGGGTGTAAAGGATGCAAACAGAAAATTGATCAAGGATCCTTACGTATTGCCATTATGGTGCAGGTAAATCACAATATTTTTGAAAAGCATTAGCTAAGGCGGTGTCCTGCGTGAGCGACAAATACGACGCGACGCGATGCAACACTAAGTAAAAATTATAATAATATTATATTAGTTGAAATTGGTCGAGATGCGTCGCGTTGCGTCGTACCTATTCGTCGCGTTGCGTCGTATTGGTCGCTCACGCAGGACACCGCGTAACGTTTCATGCCATTTCTTTTAATTCCGTGCATTTTCGTTTACTATTGTATTGGAAGACTAAACAAAATGATCTTAAAATGATATCAATGCGAACTGCAAATGCGACTAATAAACTTAATCGGCCTTATTACAAAAACTAAATAAACCTTGGTTTAAACCTGGTCTATCAAGTCCAGGCTTATCTGCAGAGCCATGGTTTAAATTTGTCCGTATTACAAAACTAAGATAAAACGTCGACTTTAGTACCGCCATTTGAACGATTTTCTATACAATTAAATCCACAATGAGTAATAACAATTAAATCTACCTTGTTTCAATCCATTTTGGGTGAAAATAACACAAAAACTACAACACAATGATAAATTTGCTATGAGAAACTTTGACATACCTTTGACAGCTACTACTGTTAGACCATGGTTTATCGCAAAACCACGATTTGTAATAATCTTTGTTTAAACCGTAGTTTTACAAGATTAAACCTGGGTTTTTAGTTAAACCCCTTTTTGTAATAAGGCGGATAAGCTTTGTTAACCAGGACCGTAGGACTGTGTGCGCTCTCGTGTCGCAGACTGCCGATGGCCGGCATTCTTTACATTTTGAAATGATACTTTTATTTTACAGCTATACTGTCATGTAACGAAAATATTAATACTTTCAATCTGTTATTATCTACATTTAGTACCCAAAATATGTATCAAATAATGCTCTTCACTTATAAGTCTATACTTGAAATATAGTTTGATACTTATCATTATGAATAAATATTGCTTATTAAATTTATTAAATGTATTGCTTCTTTTTATTTCATGTCAGTCTGCATTCTTCGATGGTAAGCAACCAAACTGGCATCATGAGGAGTGTTTCTTTAAGAAGGCACATCCCAGCTCAGCCAGTGAAATCAGCAACTTTAATAAACTCAAGATGGAGGATCAAAAGAGAATCAAATCTGTTATGGGTATGGTGAAAGTATATTTAATCTTTAAACCTGTTAACAATTATACACAATTATTTGCCCTCTCCTTCATGGTCACATGGTCATGGTCATCATATTTTTGGGTCCATTTTTCTATGCAATATTATCATTTCATGTGATATTAATTTAGCAAAAACACTTTCATTGTCAAGAGTGTAGTACTTTAACAGTTCTCAATAATAATACATAGTATCAATTATCAGTAAAAGCAGGGGATTTTTAGCTGTAATCATCTACTGCACACAATGATGCAGTATTTTTATCAGATATCAATATGAAATAATACATTTATTTTTGCTACACTAAATTTTTATGATAAACTAAACTATCATGACATGGAAACTAAACACAGCTTTTTATATTGCTGAAAATGAATAAAGGTGATAATAATTAATAATACCAATAATTTTTTCTGTATAGAGAATTCAACTGGAATAGTTATGCCAGTTGAAAAACCAAAGGGCAAAGGTAAATCTAAGAAGAGGGCAGCTGATGACAGTGCTACTTCTGAAGCCATTGCTCAATCTACTAGTTTAGCACTAAAAGATTACCTTGTGGAGTATTCCAAGAGTAGCAGAGCTACTTGTAAACATTGTGATATTAAAATATGTAAGGTAAGTGATATAAGGAAAAGAATTTTGAAAATTACTCATAGAAATAAGGAAAAAGATAACTAAAAAATCTGTAAGCTTGATGGGATTTCCCAGTGATAAAGTTAATGAATTGCTTTACAAGTATTTAAAGCAACACCATCATAATTCTTCTCTCTTTCATGTATGTATTTTAGGATGAAGTTCGTATATCTAAGACTGTGTATGATACTGAAGTTGGTTCAAAGTATGGTGGTCAGCCATTGTGGCACCACGTCAAGTGCTTTGCGGAGAGGAGGAGTGAGTTCAACTTCTATGCAGGTGGAGAGAGTATTCCTGGGTTTAAAACTTTAAAGAAAGAGGACCAGGCTATTGTTAAAAAGGAGATCAAGTATGTTTTCACTGTTATAAACAATTTTAAGATTTTAAATTATTTATATTTAATATAATTTAAGTTAATTTAAGTTAATGACGGCACGGTTAGCGCAGTGGCTGAGCGATTGGACTGCTGCGCTGCGTGTCGTGGGTTCGATTCCTGCACGGAGCAAATATTTGTATGATCTACAAGTAGTTGTTTCGGGTCTGGGCGTTTGTGTATGTGAGTTTCTATGTTTGTAAACGCACCCACGACACAGGAGAAATTCCTAGTGTGGGGCAACGTTTTATTTAAAAAAAATAAAATAAAATAAAAATTGTTTTGAAATGTTTCAGGCCATTTAAAGCAGATGAAGTGCCAGTGAAGAAATTAAAAGTAGAACCTAAAACTGAAGAAGAATTAAAGGAAGAAAAGGAGAAAGAAAAGAAATTGGAGAAACAAAATAAACTTTTCTTTAAATACAGGAATGCTTTGAGTGAACTCCCTAAGCCTGATTTGGCAGAATTACTTGAAGTAAATTCACAAGAAATACCTGCTGGCAAAGATGAGGTTTGTTGAAATATAACACTAACTAAAATTATGTAGCATGTATTGCTTCAACAGTAAAACAGTCTTGGCACCATATTGGGACAATAATGAAGTTTAAAAAAAAAACACTCTGTTCCAAAAAGCATGTAATTCTTAGAAAAGGATGCAAGATGTCACAATATAGTTTGTAAATTACTATGTTCTAGTGCTTGGACCATCTTGCGGATTGCATGGCGTTCGGGCGTCTCAAGCCATGCTCAGAGTGCAAGCACGGACAACTGGTGTTAGAAACACATGGTTATAAATGCACAGGTAATTTTATTATTAGTGGTCATTTAGGTTTTTCCTGCGAATTCATCTGTATCGACTTCAGTATCGTAAAATGACCAACAGAAATATACTTATTACCAAGATACGAGGGTCATTCAATAAATACTTAGCCTACAAAAAGTAAACGAAAATTTTGGAAAAGTGGCAATTTATTTTTCAACATAGTCTCCTTTTAGTTCGATACACTTAGCCCAGCGATGCTCCAACTTTTTTAACCCATCCGAAAAATAGTTTTTGTCAAACTCTGCAAAATAGGCCTCCGTGGCGGCGATGACCTCCTCATTCGATCCATATCTATTCCCGGCGAGTGATTTTTGAGAAAGAAGTCACAAGGGGCCAAATCTGGAGAATACGGTGGATGGGGCAGCAATTCGTAGCGTAATTCGACCAATTCGGCCATGGCAACGGCAGACGTGTGAACCGGTGCGTTGTCGTGGTGAAACAGCACTTTTTTCTTCGCCAGATGGGGTCGTTTTTTCTTTAATTCGGCGTCGAATCGGCCCAATAAATCGGCATAGTAAAGCCCTGTAATTGTTTTACCCTTCTCGAGGTAATCGATGTAGATCACACCTTGTGAATCCCAGAAAACGGTGGCCATAACTTTTCCGGCCGATTTTACAGTTTTCGCCTTCTTTGGAGCACGTTCCCCGGTCTGGATCCATTGTTTTGATTGCTCCTTGGTCTCTGGTGTGTACCAGTAGATCCAGGTTTCATCGACGGTCACAAAACGACGCAAGAATGTGCTACACTGTGGTAAAACTCTTTAGAAACTACAGCGCCCTCTGGCGATGAGGCTAGGTACTTATTGAATGCACCTCGTAGAATTAAAATATTCTCATCAGCATAGATTTAGATTTGTCATATTGATGAAATAAGCCTGTTACTGTATCAATTCTAGTAGTTTTTTAATGTTTTTATGCGTAAGAAGAATATTTTGGTATCTTATCTCTTATCTATCTTTGGCCTATGTTAGCATATATGCTCGTACAAGGTTAGTATGAGCATATATGCTAACATAGGCCCATCTCACAATAAGCTATTTTACAAAAAAAAAAAAATATTAGTCCGAAATATAATAAAAAACATTAGAGTCGGTATTTTTTCTTTTGTGTCTTAAACTAAAATTGACGAAGATACAACGCTTCTAAAAATCACAAAACGTCACTCGGTTGGTATATTTACAGGCGTTATGACGTCATAAGCCCCTGTCAATATTCATTGATTTAAAAAACCAAAAAAATTATATGTTCATTATTTTTTAATACTCCAACTGACGGCCTAAATAGATTTTCAATTTATTTATGCAGTAGACTATCTATTCCTGCCTGCACGCATCTTACATTCAATAATAATGAGGAGGCTCTCACTGGGTAGCTGGGTCAAGCGCTTGATTCAGAAGGTTGTACTCCTGGACACGGCGCGTATTGTTAGGAGGTTCCTCTCTCAAGAGCCCTGACCACCAGTAGCCCGGACCCTGTTCCCGGTGCTGGAGGACTGCAATTTTTTTATATTTCATTTTGTAAAAATGTAACAAATAAGTGAAAAGATGAATATAAAAAAAATAATAATGATAACTTTGTCCCCAACAGGTAACTTAACAGAATGGACGAAATGTTCACATGTAACCCAGAATCCCAAGAGAGCTCTCATGATCGTTCCAAAAGCCTACAAAGAAAGCTCTATCTTCAAGAAATATAAGCCTAAGACTGACGTCAGGCTGTTTGAATCTGAACGGCTTCCACTGCTGGTGGTTGTTAAAGATGAGGCTGCTGTGTAAGTCAGAGAAACAATATAAGTATTACTAGCATTTGATAAGTATAATCTATTGTTTTCGAAATCATCAAAATATTCCTCATAATAGACTTGCTAACTTATGTATTTTCCACAGCATCAAGAAAGAATTGCCAATTCCACCATTGAAGAACTTGCAGTTCTTCTTATATGGCAAGTTGAAAGACAAGGAGGAAACTAAGAAACGTATTCTGAAGTTAGGTGGACTTGTGGTTAACAAGCTGACTCCTACTACCGTGGCTGTAGTGTCCACCCAGAAAGACGTGGAGAGGATGCCTGATAAAATGGAGGAAATTAAGTCTATGGATATTGAGGTACTATTTTTTTTTTTGTTCTTTTGTATAGTCACATATAATAATGTTCTCATGCAATTTTTATTTTCTTTTTGTATTATATCTGCAACTAGCGACCCTACCCGGCTTACGGCACGGGTACAATCTCTAGTATATTATGCATGTTACTACATATAAACCTTCCCCTTGAATAACTCTATCTATTCAAATTTTAAACCGCATCAAAATCCGTTGCGTAGTTTTAAAGATCTAAGCATACATAGGGACAGACAGACAGCGGGAAGCGACTTTGCTTTATATTGTATAGTGATCAGTCTTGTGTACTCTAAACAGATGTGGTAAGTGACATTTGGTAGCTACAGTGTGTTCTCCAGTGAGAGCAACTACTCATAGGCGTAACATGTATCTATGCTACTCAAGAGGGTTTCTTTCTTTTTTTACGTGGTAAAATCATTAAATGAGTCCTCCCACCCAGGGCAGAGCGAGAGGGACTGTTAGACTCGTACTGACTAAAATCCACGGTGTCCTTCAATAGCCCTTTACTTTCCGGGGTCACGGTAATTCGTATAGTCCCGCGACCATGCTACTCAAGAGGGTGGAGACTGAATGTGTTTTCTTCTGAGATGTTTTAGGTACGTGCGTCTTATCAACCCATCGGCAAGTTAATTTTAAGGCCTCGCCAGTCTTTCTAGTTATGTTCTGGTTATGGCCGAGATTTCGTCTTTTGGTTGTGTATCTCAATATTTGTAATGAACCCAAGGCCCATTATACTTATACACACACATTATACGTATGTAGTTCTGAGAATCACATTTTGCATTAACTGTATGATGGAAATATTACAGCTCCCCTCTATCTGGATGCAGTACATCCAGTCTTTAAAATGGTTATATATATAAGGAGCTTCTTTAATTTCTTTTACAGGTTGTTGAAGAATCATACCTTGATTTAATTGAAAAAGATGGCACTATTTCAAAGTCGTTGGAACTTATAAAAGAGAATAACATTGCTGATTGGGGATCTGATGTAAGTTTTTGTTTCGTAAAAGTTTTTTTTTTAGATTCCATTGAATTTTTAATTTTATTTTGTTTTCTTTTATCATAGCCCACTACAAGGGTTCCTCAAGATGTTTTGGACGGAAAGTCGATTCCAAAATCTGGCAGCTTGTATGTAAAATCGACTAAATCATCGGCTGTGAAGTTGAAAATTCAAGGTAAAGTTTGAATATAAGACTTGCCCATCTAAGCATCCCCAGCTAAGCAATGTTAACAAATTGTTCTTTATCAATATCGATAACTGTTAATTTTTAGTCTGGCTTAAGACGTGCTAGGCCACAGAATGTCTCTTTGATATTTAAACTACTTCGTTTGCTAGGTGGTACAGCTGTAGACCCGGCATCCAACCTGCAGGACGAAGCGCACGTGTACACACACAACGACGGCTCTAAGTATACCGTGGTTCTGTCGCAGACGGACGTCGTCGCGGGGAAGAACTCCTACTACAAGATGCAAGTGCTGGAGAGTGATGATGGCAGGCGGTAAGTAATAATAGTCATAGAAATTTGATTTCATAAAAACAGTACTTAAGTTAAGTTACAGTTAAGTGCTACGATATAACAGAATGTACACAAAAGTTTTAGCATTTGCAGCCAAACTAGGAGGAAAAAGGGTATGCAACTTTTAGTATGGATCTTGGCATCAATTTTTTTTTCTTTCGCCAGTAATTAAATTTTGGGCACAATTAGACTACCACCTAAGAAGTCCATAGAAAAAAATGTTTCTAAACCGTAACCAACCAGAGATATGACGGTTTTTATTTTGTTCTAATCAGGAGTTATTTTTTGTAGATTTATTGAAAATAAAATCCATTATATCTCTGGTTGGTTTTAGAATTTTGTTATTATTTAATTTTGTTATTATATTTTCCAACAACTATAGACCTATATCCGTATTGCCGGTTTTCAGTAAGGTGTTTGAAAAAGTGATGCTTGATCAGATGCTCAATCATTTTAACATCAATAGAATATTACACGAGCAGCAGTATGGTTTCACCAAAGGACGTTGTACCACTGACGCCGGTGTTACCTTATTAAAACACATATATACTGCGTGGGTAGATGCTCGAGATGCCATAGGAATTTTCTGTGATCTCTCAAAAGCATTTGATTGTGTAAATCATGAAACCTTGCTCTTAAAACTTGAGCATTATGGCCTCAGTAAACTCGCGCTTAACTTGGTGAAATCTTTCTTAAATGATAGACAACAGCAAGTACAAATAAATGGTGTCACTTCAAAGGGTTTACGGGTAGAAATGTGTGTACCACAAGGTTCAATATTGGGTCCTTTTCTCTTTTTAGTTTATATCAACGATCTTCCCCATTTGTTCAAAAATCAACCTGAAATGGTATTGTTTGCTGACGATACTTCTTTGATATTTAAGATAAATAGACGCACGTCACACCTTGACGATGTAAATAGCGCTCTACTGCAGGTGCACAAGTGGTTCACCGCTAATAATTTAGTATTAAATGGGAAGAAAACTAAGTGCATAAGATTTTCTCTACCAAATGTCAAAAGTAATGATAGTGACATCGTATTGAATCAAGAGAAACTAGAATTCGTCCATAAAACGGTTTTCCTAGGAATCACGCTCGACTCAAGGCTACAATGGAGTCCTCATTTAACATCTCTTGCAGGACGGCTGAGTTCAGCAGCATACGCTGTTAGAAAAATCCGCCAACTTACTGATATAGATACCGCAAGGCTAGTCTATTTTAGTTATTTTCATAGTATTATGTCATACGGTATTTTGCTATGGGGACGGGCTGCAGACATCGAGTCCATATTTATTCTGCAGAAAAGAGCCATCAGAGCCATATATAATCTATGTAGGCGCGATTCTCTCCGGGAATTGTTTAAGGATATCAACATCATGACGGTACCTTGTCAATACATATACAAAACATCATGTACGTTAGAAAAAATCTGCATCTATTCAGTAAAAGAGGTGACAGACACAACTATAATACTAGAAATAGGGACCAATTAGTTCAGCCAGGTTTCAGGCTAGCTAAAGTAGACACATCTTTCATGGGGTACTGCCTAAAATGTTACAATAAAATACCTCCTCACATAATACAACTGAATGAAACAAAATTCAAATCATGTATAAAACGCACACTATGTAGGCAAGCATATTACAAGTTGGAGGATTATATTAATGATAAAAATGCTTGGCTCAATGCTGGTCCTGCTCCACAACAATAGGGGTAAACTTATTAATTAGGTAACACGCATAATTATTGAGGAAGCTGCAGAAGATTGTAAGACTATTATTGCATTGTATCGATTCAATTTCTTAGTATTATATAATTTTATTGCACATGTGTGAGTACTATGTACTACTTATTAATTATTATTGACTCGATTTTGCCCTGGTTGTTGAGAGAATGTCATGCTCACTTAAATGTCTCGCTGATGGTGGCACGTGTGTCGGATCATTTAGCTCCCTCCAAAATGGTTGAGCTGAATGGTGCTGATACGTGTGTCATGTTCGTGAACGGGCGCTGTCAGTTGGGACTGGTCATCTCTTAGCTGCCACGGTTTATTTTAATTATTGATTATTTTGTTTCTGAATTGTCTTTTTTTTTGGTATTTTACTGTGGACACTTTTAACTTGCTACATCGTTCTCACATTATGTACCATCTCAAAATGAATGATGTAACAAAGGTTCTGTAATAATTCTGGCGATCTAAAAAGAGTGTCCATGGAGTTTCTTGCCCGTTCTTCTCCATAGAGATCTACTTCTTGGAACGGGCATCTACGGTACTTTCACAGTTTTTATGTCTTGTGACTGGGACTGTAGCACCATAATTTTGTAATATTTAATTATATTTTATGTCATTGACAATTCAAAAGTGCCTGTAACTGGTCTACTTGAAATAAATGCATTTGATTTGATGGATTATTTTTTACGAAATTCTTAGCTTGCGGTCTACTAATGACCAACATTTCATAACAGGCGAAAGAAACAAAAAAAATTGATGCCAAAAAGTTGCATAGCCCTTTCGGCTAACAGCGCCATCCCTTCGATTTAAGGAAGGTTTTAGTTCTTAAAACTAGCAGTTTTATCTTTTACAAAAAGAAAAAAAAAAAACTAAAATTCTAGTTACAATTATAATCTGCACCTCCATTTGAGTTATGTGATGGTGAATGAGTGAGTGTGAGAGGTTCTCTACCTCATTCTACGTATTTCTCCTGTATCGTGGGTGCGTTTACATACATTTATACTCAACAAAAACCACAAGAACTAATACAAATAATGACAGACTCATACAAATATTTGTACAGTGCGCGAACCCGCGGCACATAGCGAAGCAACTTATCGCTCAGCCACTGCGCCAACCGTGCCGTCATTATTGATCGCTGCCTTTGAAAAGAATTCTGAAAGACAGATTGGCAATCGGGATCAGAATTGCGACCGAGATAGGTTACACTTTATTATTAGACTAGCGAACCGCCCCGGCTCCGCACGGCTGCAATCTCTACTATATTTTTCATGTTTTGTACATGTAAACCTTCCTCTTAAATCACTCTATCTATTAAAAAAAAAACCGCATCAATATCCTTTGCGTAGTTTTAAAGATCTAAGTATACATAGGGACAGACAGACAGCGGGAGGCGAATTTGTTTTATACTATGTAGTGATTAACACGTGGATACTTACGCAACAGTGAATTTTTTAGTTTTTATTTATTTTGATAAATAAGTTGTATGACGTAATGGTGAATTTTTCTGGAAGTGCGGTATTATAACAGAAAAAAAGCTCTATTAATCTAAACATTTTATAAAGTTTAATGAACATAAGGTAAAATTATTTTTAACACCCTTGCTCGTAAAGCTGATGTAATTCCACCAGTTTTAAATATGTAAAGCGGGTCATAAAAAACGCGTGTGTTACCAAAGCAAATAGTTAAGTTATAGTCCATACAAATTCTATAACAATATTATTTGCCATTTCAAATATGGAACTGATCGCCGCCGCCGCACGACTCCAGCTAGTGAGCAGCGCGCTGTTGCTATTCAAATTTCGAACTAATCGCCGCGCGGCGCCAGTCAGTAGGCAGCGCTAGCGCGCTGTTAAAATGGCGGGAAAGCAACAGTGTGCATTCACATATTGAGTTTATTAAAAAAAAAAACAGTTTATTCGGTAATTTAAAAACTTGGCTGCATGCTCTAGCGTCTTTGCCAACATTTTCACGCAGCCACGGCAGAAAATAATCCTCGCGCTATTTTTCTCAAATTTTCTTTTCTTTGTACTTGTATTATGAATATCTTTTTTTTTCTGTTTCCTCGCAAAAGTGTTAAAAAACGTCGTACGGTATACGTGCGTATTGGTTATAACATGCTCGGCTCAATTACGCACTCGCCTTCGGCTCGGGCTAAAATTCCGCCTCGCATGTTATAACCATCTTTACGCACTAATATCGTAATGTACTATAATTACAAACCTGATATATATTAATATTAGCTGTCTTAGACTAAGAATGCAATTTTCTTATATCAGATACTGGTTCTTCCGATCTTGGGGCCGCATCGGGACCACCATCGGTGGCTCTAAGGTACAACCCTGCTCGTCCGTGGATGAAGCAATGGATATGTTCCGAGACCTGTACATGGAGAAGACTGAAAACCCTTGGGAGTTCAGATATTGTTCTGTAAAGGTAATTAGTATGTTAAGATTTTCAAAGAAGGAATAGTACATTGTTTACCGAGAGGAGAAAGTCGCAGTCGAGAATCGCACTGTCTCTCGAGTGAGGCTGACCCCACATTTGGCGTGCGCGATCCTCGGGCGAGCGTCGGGTGTTGCCGCCGTGTGAATGCATGCAGCGTGCGCGGCGCGCTCGCGACGCTCGAGTCGCGTTCTTACCCCTTCGCCCGCTATCCCCGCCGCTCGCCGCCGCCGCCCGGGTTAAACGCCAAGGCGAGCGCCGCGCGCACGCTGCATGCATTCACACGGCGGCAACACCCGACGCTCGCGCTACTCGCTCGCCCGAGGATCGCGCACGCCAAATGTGGGGTCAGCCTGATACATAGTGCTTTATACTACACCTACGAGGAAAATAATAGTACTTTTCAACATTGAGTATATAGACAATAACGTACTTGGTTTGTATTTTTGCGCTTTTTCACTGAAATAAGCTAGCAAAACAGTTTCAGAAAAAGATGCCGCATTTTTTTCACTTTTCCATTGCAAAAAATCTTCATAAGTTTTATTATATTTTTTAATTGATTTCTGTGGTAAAAGGTTATCAATCAGTATTTTTGCTGTTTCCTTCAACTGCGGCGGAGTTAAAAAATTGAAAATGGCGCCAATGGCGTCTGCAATTTTCATATGTTCTTTTTTCAAATTTTATAGCCTGCCGCCGCAGGGTCGCACTGCCAGCCCGACACCATCCAACACGCAGCTAGTGGCCAGTGTCATTTTGCGAACTTGGAGATAAAAACTCACTGTAAAAACTTTTTGGCTTTTGATATTTAGGGTACCGGCGCATAGTCTTAGCCAAAATTAAAAAAGAAAAACCACGTAAGAAATAGATTTTCATACACTTTTCTCTCCCGCTCAGATGCGTTTTCTCCCCGCATATTTGATCGATATGCAATGACGTACTTTCTACCGTAAATTTGATACAGAAGTTTCGGGAGGTACCTGTGTCTGATAAGGAGGGACGAAACGCCTGGGTGTCACCACTGCGAGGATCGTCCGGAGGACACGGTGGAGCATACGGTGCAGGACTGCCCCGCTTGGGCAGAGCACCGCCGTGTCCTCACGACGGCGATAGGCGGAGACCTCTCGCGCCCGGCATGGTCGAGACCATGCTGCGGGGCGAGACGAAGTGGGAAGCGGTCGCCTCCTTCTGCGAAGCAGTCATGCTCGCGAAGGAGGAGGCCGGCCGCGTGAGGGAGAGGACAGCGTCCTCCCTCCACCCCAGCCGCAGTGGTAGACGCCCACGGCGACGGACGTCGGCAGACGATCTCCGGCCACCGTAGGCGCGGGCATGCGGGCGGGGAGTAATGGGCGACTCGCTACCCGACCATGGACCATGCCCGGGTCGACGGCGCGTTGTGTTCCACGCGCGCCTCAAGGAGTGTCAGCATAGTGACGGGGCCTGTAGAGGGTCAAAGCCTGCCGGGGTCGCGGGACTCACAAATGACCGTAACCCCGGTACATAAGGGCTATTGAAGGACACCGTGGATTTTAGTCAGTCAAGTCTGACAGTCCCTCCCGCCCTGCCCTGGGTGGGAGGACTCATTTGATGATTTCACCACGCTAAAAAAAAGGTCTTTCTTTTAAATTGGCCAACATTGGATCTCTGAATCCGTAAGAGATACGTAAAAATTTTGTTACGAAACTAGCTTTTATTTGTTGTTAAAAATTTTGGCGCAGTTATTTTTTGGTCAAGTGTAGTCCTGCCCATACAATGAAGTTATCCTTACGTGATACTAAACCGAAAAGCATCATTAAAATAAATAGGAATATTTTCGCTCATACAATTTGTATGAAAAAATATAAAAATAAAGCTCATAATACATGATCGTCATATATTGGGCGCTTTCACATTTTACGATAACGGTAACAACACGACACTGGCATATCGTTTGCTTTCGCTCATTTTCCCTAGAAACGTAAGAAACCACCAATCCCACCGATATCGTGTCGTCGTGAAAGCATTTATTGGCATAACATACAATGATACAACACTACTTTTATGCCCGTGATGCGTGTCTTTCGCATACTTAGCTTATTTCTGTTGAGATTGGTCTCTTCGACCAAAATTCAAACTTCAGTCGATAGTAAATGCCACAAAGACGCCAAAAAATACAGAGATTTGGATGAGACCTATGAGTGTAGCTCTCATGGGGTGACTAAAGGCTTTGACAAACAGTAAGAAACTGTAGGTGTATACTGGGCGGCCGAGTCGATTTCGCTATCGCGCCCAGTCTGACGTGACGAGTCGCGCCCCGTCTAGATCAGCGTGACGTAGGCGCTAGCGTGGCGTGTATTTTCATCGTACGTAAGCACGCCAAGCACACGCCGCGTTACCGTTCCGCCGAGCTCCCTGTTTGGCAAAGCCTTAATAGTTGAAGAAAAGAGACAAGAAATTAATAGTTATTTATGCAACTGTTGTATAATCAGGGGTATTAAAACACGAATGTGGGTTTATCACACGAGGCGTAGCCGAGTGTGATAATAGTATCACATGAGTGTTTTAATACCTAATTATAACAGTTGCATACAAGACTTTATCTACAATCATGATGTGAATTCTCTATAAAAGATTTTCATACCATAGGGTGTTGTACAGAACTATGTGAATTCAAGATGGCGGGAAATAACACGATAAGACGAGAATCCGAAATTACGAATTAGTCTAAAATTTATTGTTCTTTTTTCAAAATGTTAGCGATCTGGTGGTAAAAATGTCATTGCATGAGAATGTTCTTTTTTTGAAATTCATTATAACACGCGTTTGGATGATATAATGATCATTATAGCATTGATTGTTTTAATGTTGGCAATAAGCTAATTGTTATAGGTTCTTTTATAGAGGATTAATAGCATGATAGTAGATAAAATATATTATTTCTTAAATATTAGGTGCCCGGACGTTACTTCCCGCTAGACATGGACTACGGAACTGAAGAAGAGGTACCACAAACCCTAGAGCTGGACGCTAAGTGTGACCTCCCTGAACCAGTACAAAAACTTATCATCAAAATATTTGATGTTAACGTCATGAAGAAAACGCTGCTAGAATTCGAGGTAGTTTCTTAATCAGTATTTATAATCAACTTATTATTCCCACTGCTGGGACACAAGTAACACATGCGTCCTCACTAAAGAGTGAGATGTAATTCACTACTCTGGCTCATTATGAGTCAGCAAACGTCACATGTCTTCTAAATTTTTGAAAGCAGTTCACTGTTTTCTGAATATACTAAATAAAGACAATGTTTCGTTTTAGCTTGATACTGAAAAGATGCCATTGGGAAAACTATCGAAGACACAGATAAAGTCCGGATATAAAATTCTGTCGCAACTTCTGAAGCAAATCGAAAAGGGATCTACTAGTCAAGCTAAATTGATAGACGCTACCAACAGGTTCATAATTATATTATTTTATAATATTTTAAACATAATTAAATAATACGTCAAAGCATGATATGTGATATTTTTAAGACAAACTTTGTTGCGTTTACGCTGGCACAGCTAGTCAACATCGCCTTGGTTGCCAAATAAAAACACTGTTGGATAGATTAGAGGAAAATGGAGAAACAATACTGTTACAAAAACTAACGCCATTTTTCAAGGGGTGTACACAGAATTAACAAAAGTAATTGAGAATTAATCATATGGTTATAATTTCAGATTCTTCACTCTGATTCCACACGATTTTGGCATGAATAACGCTCCGTTGCTGGACAATGTGGAGCTCATCAAGACCAAGACGGCCATGCTTGATAACTTGCTCGAGATTGAAATAGCCTACAGCTTGATGAAGACAGGTATTTTTGTGTTTATTTTTCGCTCTGGCTTCTTTTTTTTTCTCGCTTTAGGTATGCATATTGAATTATGACAACATGCAGCGGCTAATAATCGGACCAAAACCTTCAAACTCCTTTGTATGAAATGTACTTAAATGTATTAAACTGAACAATAATTGCATTAAGGGGCCTCTTACAGTCCACTAGCGCCGCCAATCGAAAAAATGTCATAACTCGTAAATAGAATCAAAAATACAAAATGTGGTCTGTAATTACTGTAGAAAAGGCAATAACGTAATTTTATAACACATTGTCAACACTTGAAATATAGCTGTTTAGCTAATTTTTTTTATTTGTAACAAAAACGGCCGTTTATGTTTAGAATGCAGGATTTAGCTAAACAGCTATATTTCAAGTGTTGTGATTTCAATTTATTTGGATAAGGATTAGTATTTGACGATAATATGATCAATAAACATAGGCTAATAATTTTTATTACTTTTATTCTATGGAAAAGTAGTTATACGGCCTTATTACAAAAACTAAACAAACCTTGGTTTAAACCTGGTCTATCAAGTCCAGGCTTATCTGCAGAGCCATGGTTTAAATTTGTCCGTATTACAAAACTAAGATAAAACGTCGAATTTAGTACCGACATTTGAACGATTGTCTAAACAATTAAATCCACAATGAGTAATAACAATTAAACCTACCTTATTTCAATCCATTTCCGGTGAAAATAACATAAAAACTACAACACAATGAAAAATTGGCTATTAGAAACTTTGACACACCTTTGACAGCTACTACTGTTAGACCATGGTTTATCGCAAAACCACGAATTGTAATAACGTTGGTGTAAACCATAGTTTTACAAGATTAAACCTGGGTTTTTAGTTAAACCTCATTTTGTAATAAGGCGGTTTATGACTAAAACATAAATGTTGGGTTTATACTATCGCGGACTTTTTTTTAGGCATTATTGAGTTCTACAACTTTTCTATAGAAGTCAACCATACACCTCTAACCATTTAGGCAGCGTTCGCGAGAATCGTTAACGTACGGCAGTTTTTTCGACGCCTTACTCCACAATTTCCACTACCACGAAAAATCCTATCTATTTTCCGGGATAAAATATAGCCTATACGGATTCGGAAGAATCCCTCTAAGTAATGGTAAAAGAAATTTCAGGGGTCGAAACTAGTCAGTAAAATCAGTAAAAGTCAGTTTTTTTTAGCATGGTCAGTAAAAGTCAGTTTTTTGAGAAAATGGTCAGTTTTTTCAGTTTTTTGAGATCAACACATATATTGCTCCATATATTTTTTTGGAACCTTATTAATTATTTACTGACACAATTTTGCCTGTCTGTCTCGTTCCTTTTTACGCCTACCTTCTTCATTCTAGATTTTGCTTAAGAAATATATATCTTATAGTATACCTACTAGCAACCAAACCCGGCGTTGCTCGGGTTTCACCTTTCAAGTCCATTCATTTCATCAGTTGCAACACTTTTTCACATTTTCGCCACCCACAACCGCGACCAAACTTCCTTCCATCAGGAGACCAAAGGGGAAATGATTGGAGTTGGTGGTCATAGAGAAAACCCTGTCTTCCCGTCCTAACATTAGCATTTTAAATATACATTTAGATTGTGTCAACAAAAAACAAATTTCTAGTCATTTCTAATTTTCTTAGCCGGGCCCAGTGAAGGTTTGAGAGCAACTAACAGCTGATGCTCTATTATGATGTCTTGTGGCAACTTAATATTGTAGCATCATTATTTCGAGGAAAAAAGTCCAATCCTACTTTTTTTCTCGAAATAAATACATATTTTATTATTGTAAGTTTAACTTTGCATATTTGTTACAGCTTCAGCTTTTTAACCTGCATTGTATGTGATTTAATTTGACTGCTGTGTGATTTGTTTGTGGCTACTAACCAACTAACTATTATGGGGAAATGTAAATTTAATGAGGACTGGCTTTTTTTTTTTGCGTGGTAAAATCATCAAATGAGTCCTCCCACCCAGGGCAGGGCGGGAGGGACTGTCAGACTTGTACTGACTAAAATCCACGGTGTCCTTCACTAGCCCTTTACGTACCGGGGTTACGGTGATGGGTAATTCCCGCGACCCCGGCAGGCTTTGGCCCTCTACAGGCCCCGTCAATGTGCTGACACTCCTTGAGGCGCGCGTGGAACACTACGCGCCGTCGACCCGGGCATGGTCCATGGTCGGGCTGCGAGTTGCCCATTACTCGCTGCCCGCATGCCCGCGCCTACGGTGGCCGGAGATCGTCTGGCGACGTCCGTCGCCGTGGGCGTCTACCACTGCGGCTGGGTCGGAGGGAGGACACTGTTCTCTCCCTCACGCGGCACGCCTCCTCCTTCGCGAGCATGACTGCTTCGCAGAAGGAGGCGACCGCTTCCCACTCCGTCTCGCCCCGCAGCATGGCCTCGACCAATGCCGGGCGCGAGAGGTCTCCGCCTATCGCCGTCGTGAGGACACGGCGGTGCTCTGCCCAAGCGGGGCAGTCCTGCACCGTATGCTCCACCGTGTCCTCCGGACGATCCTCGCAGTGGTGACCAGGCGTTTCCTCCTTCCTTATCCGACACAGGAACCTTCCGAAACTTCCGTGTCCGGTGAGGACCTGCGTCATGCGGAAGGTAAGGACGCCGTGACGCCTATCCAGCCACTCCTCAAAGAGGGGTCTTACCGCCGCGATTGCGGCGAGCCCGGACCTCGGTTGCGACAATGAGGACTGGCTTAATAAAAAAGATAAAAATGGACACTTTATATCTGAATGGGGAAAAAGGGATGGTGAAAATGAGGTTAATATGGCCAAGACATTACTAGATACCGCTGTTAAAGAAAGAAAAGACTACGAGGAGAAAATTAAAGAAGAAGAAAACGTACAAAAAATTATAGATAAAAAGAAAAATGCTTTGATTACTTACTTCTTCAAGAAATCATAATGTCTAATGTTTCTAACTTTTAATATTATTTGTATGATTGGATGTGTGTCATTTGCTTATTAACAAATATTAAAACTGATAACTATTTGTAAACTGTTTAATAATAAAAAGGTGGTGATGGTTGGCTATGGGGATGGTGGAGGCCAATAATATTTTTT
The DNA here is from genome assembly GCA_943136025.2 of Agrotis puta. Taxonomy (NCBI): domain Eukaryota; kingdom Metazoa; phylum Arthropoda; class Insecta; order Lepidoptera; family Noctuidae; genus Agrotis; species Agrotis puta. Next base: position 8,895,086 of record OW964168.2, read on the forward strand.
TTTTCAATTCCACGTGAAACTTTTATTTTAAGTTAGTTCAGATGGTCAGTAAAAGTCAGTTTTTTTAGATTTCTGGTCAGTAAAATCAGTATTTTTGAACACTGAACCTGTTTCGACCCCTGAAATTTTGAAATCGGTCCAGTAGTTTTTGAGCCTATTCAATACAAACATACAAAAATACAAAGGTTTCCTCTTTATAATATTAGTATAGAAGATATAGATATAGTGATCTACTAGTATGTTAACCTAATCCACATGAAGGAATTATCTTTGACAAATAATTGAGCCAGAAGTGTAGAATGCAAACAATTAGTATTGTTACTTATCAAAGCAAAACAATTAGTTATTTGGTGCCAGTCATACACTTTCCCACTTTTATTCAATTCACAAATGCAAGCATTGTGATGTTATTCGTTAGGCAATGGCGACAGGTCAAACTTATTTTTTTTTACGATTTTAAATTTAGTTTTAAAATGCAATGAATATTGATGTTCTGGCTTCACATTAAAACTGTGTCACAATTACTACCTCAAATCAATTTGTGCAAAAACAATAGGCAAAATTGGGTCCTTTTTATCTTTTGAGTTAATTTTACTTTTTAAAATTCACAGATTCTGACGAAACGAGCCCGATTTCGGCTCACTACTTGAAACTGAAGGCGGACATAGCGCCGCTGCCGACGTCTGCGCCTGAGTTTGACATGATTCAGGAGTATGTGCGTAACACGCACGCTGATACGCATTCCATGTACACTTTGGACATAGAACAGGTAAGAAAACTCATTTATTTTACTGTTGATTTAGGAACAACAAACACACGGATTTTTTTTTTAATAGCCTAATTTGTGTCCCAGTGCTGGGCAAAGGCCTCCCCTTTTTCCTTCCAAACCACTCTACTTTGGGCAATTTCTGGCCATGTCAGTCCCGCGAACATGTTCAGATCGTCACACCACCTCCGCCGCGGTCGACCTCGACGGCGATGTCCTCCCTCAGGCGTCCAGTGAGTGACGACCCTGCCCACCTCTCCGGGCGCATACGTTCAACATGGCCCGCCCACTCCCACTTCAGCTTGGCTGTTTTTACTCCCACATCAGCTACTTTGCTAATGGAGCACAGGGTGGTGTTTCTGATTCGATCCTTCGCGCCTATTATGCTGCGCTCCATCGCCCGCTGGCAAATCTTGAGTTTGGACTTTTGTTGTTCGGTAAGTGACCAACTTTGTGCACCGTAGGTTAGGACGGGTAGGATGCACATGTCGATGAGTTTTCTTTTTAAAGTTATTCCCCATAACACGGAAATAACATAAATAATTGGACGAAAACAAGAAGCCCACCATTTCAGATAGGAGGTCCAGTGATCAAAGGATTACAGAGGTCTTTTACGTTAGTTATATCGACCTTCATAGGGTATAATTATGTTATCGGGAATGATATCTAGGAATTGTAATTTTATACAACTCCTAGGAAATGTATAGAAGCTAGACGGAGCCCTGCTGCGCGGGTCTCCTATTTCCGCGTGGAAGGTTTGAAGAATCCTAATCAAAACGAAAGGAAATAGGAACCCGGTGATTTTAGGAATTACATACAGTACACTACATTACATTTCCTGGGAATTGTAAACAATGACGATTAGATACATTTCCGTTAAAATATACTGATTAATAATATTTGCAATTTTGAGATGAACTGTGTCCATAATATCATAAATTTCCTTTTAGTCAAAAGGAAGTGAACTGAAGTTTCTACTTATACTTTATAGACTCATGCTAATAAGTTAAAAACACAAACATTAATGAACAAATACGAATTACAGGTATTCAAAGTGGTTCGCGAAGGTGAAGACAAACGCTTCAAGCCGTTCAAGAAGCTTCACAACAGGCGACTGCTGTGGCACGGCTCGCGCATCACCAACTTCGCAGGGATCATCTCTCAAGGTCTGTGGTTCAGATCACTTAGCTGTTTTCTTTGCCTTCGATCTAGTAGCGGCTTTAAACATTGATTTAAACCTGGTGGTTTAGTTTGGTTTATCGTATAAAAGAAAAACATTAACAGCTAACATATTCTGGATTTCAGGAACTAAAAATAGATTGGCGAAATGACACAGTTCACAAGATCCTATTACATATATGACTTCCGATTTGAACCGCCGTTTTTCTTTTAAATCGGCTAGTTTAGTTTGCTCAAGAATAGGCTATCAAAAGCAAAAATTAAAAAGAAATCTACTGATGGTCCCTGAGATTAGACCGGTCATAATAATAAACAATCTTCAAAATCAATCAACAAAGCTTTATTGTATTAAACATAAACATTGTCCAGCTACAGGGCAAAGCTCTCATGGCTTTTTTTATTACATGGTAATATCATCAAAGTGAATTCTCCCATTCAGGGTGGAGCGAAAGGGGCTGAAAGACTCGAATTGACTAAAATCCACGGTGTTCTTTCAATAGCCTCCTACATTCCAGGCTCACCTGTTTAGACAGTGCCGAGACTCCGGAAAGCCCTAACGGCTAAGGTTGTTTTATTAATACCCTAGCGGCCCGTCCCAGCTTTGCACGGATGGCCTATGTTACTCAAGGGGAATGTAGAATGTATGGTGAAAAAATTGTTGAAATCGGCCCAGTATTTTTTGGCTCATGCGTAAAACGTTTCTTTCGCACTGAATAAAAGAACCTTTTATAAAGCTGGCAATTTTGTTTTTTACGTTTTTGTCGCGACATTTTGCGAAAGAAGCATTGTGAGAAAGCGACCTTTTGAGAAGGAGTCATTCTGCGAAAGCGACATTTTGAAAAAGAGACTTTTTACTACCAGCAGACATTTTGCGAAAATGACGTTTTGCACCTGAGACAATTTTTTAAGAGTATTCATTACAAACAAACACACACACAAAAATACAAATCTTTCCTCTGTATAATTAAATTTGACAGGCCTGTTGGTCTAGTAGTTAGTGACCCTGACTGCTATGCCGGAGGTCGTGGGTTCGATTCCCACCCAGGACAAATGTTTGTGTGATGAGCACGATCATTTGTTCTGTGTCTGGGTGTAATTTATCTATAATATGTATGTATTTAGAAATATATAAGTATGTTTATCAGTTGTCTAGTACCCATAGGGCCGTTCGCCGTGGGGCGCCGGCTTAGAATTGCGTTCCCCCAAATCATCCCGTGGGTGTCGTAAGAGGCGACTAAGGGACAAACCGGAGGTCGGGCAGCAGCGTCCTCCGTGTACTGCACATCCTCACTGCGATCGCCAACCCGCCTGCCAAGCGTGGCGATTTAAGGCAAATTACCCCCTCATGATAAGAAGCATAAAAACCAGGCCCCCAGTCCCCGGCAGCTCCGCTATCCCTGGCGCGGGTAGCAGTCAAGGTAACGGCGGAGCAGGGGGTGCGAAGAATCTCCGGAAGAGATCCGGCTACCCACCCCGACGACGACTGGCCCTGGTAACACACAACATACGCACAATGAGGACTGACGAAAAGATCTGCGAGCTGGAAGAGGAGCTGAGCAAATTACACTGGGACATTATAGGGTTATGCGAAGTCCGTAGAGAGGGGGAGGACACCGTAACCCTGAAGTCTGGTAATTTGCTCTACTACCGGGAGGGCGACCAACAGTCCCAAGGTGGTGTCGGGTTTCTCGTTCACAAGTCCCTCGTAAACAACATAATAACCATCGACAGTGTGTCGAGCAGGGTGGTATACCTAATACTCAGAATATCCAAAAGATATTCGCTGAAGGTCATTCAGGTATACGCACCGACCTCGTCACACTCCGATGATGAAGTGGAGACTATGTATGAGGACGTAAGTAGGGCCATACATAGTTCCAAAACCCACTTTACTGTTGTTATGGGGGACTTTAACGCAAAGTTGGGCAAGAAAAGCGGTGATGAGTTGAGAGTGGGGCAATTTGGATATGGGCCACGGAACCCTAGGGGGCAGAGGCTGGCCGACTTTCTGGAGAAAGAGGAACTCTTCATGATGAACTCTTTCTTCCAGAAGCCGCCTCACAGGAAATGGACCTGGTTGAGCCCCGATGGTTTCACGAGAAACGAGATAGACTTCTTCATGACCGACAAGAAACGGATATTCAGTGATGTCTCTGTGATCAACAGGGTAAAAACCGGTAGCGATCACCGAATCGTAAGAGGCTCACTGAATATCAATGTTAAACTTGAAAGGTCCAGCTTGATGAAGTCTACGCTCCGACCTACTCGGTCCCACATTCAAAACCCCGAAAGCTTTCAACTCGAGCTCTCTAATCGCTTTGCTTGCCTTGAGAACTTAGTTTCAGTGGACGAGATCAACGACGGGCTAGTGGAAACTGTCCGCACGGTAGGGTCTAAGTTTTTTAGACCCTGCCGTAAAGATAGACCTCAGAAATTGACCGAGCAAACCTTAAACCTCATGGCTGAACGACGTTTGCTACAGTTGCAGTCTTCCGATGACGCGAAGTCATATAGGCAGCTCAATAGACGTATATCTAAGTCCTTGCGACACGATCTGCGTCTCTTTAATACGAATCGTGTTAAAGAGACCATACAGCGAAACCAAGGCTCCAAAGTGTTCGCAAAGGACAAGTCTATTGGGCAAAGCCAGATGACAAAGCTGAAACGGGAGGATGGCAGCATAGCGTCGACCAAAGCAGAGGTTTTAGGCGAGATCGAGAGGTTCTATGGACAGTTATACACTTCGGTCGCAAAGCCCGTTGACAGCTTGGTAGGAGATCCAAGAGCCAAGCTGTCCCGACATTATACCGAAGATATCCCGGACATCAGTCTGTACGAGATTAGGATGGCCCTGAAGCAGCTTAAGAACAACAAGGCGCCGGGCGAGGACGGAATCACTTCAGAGCTTCTGAGAGCGGGTGGAACACCGGTACTTAAAGTCCTCCAGAAGCTCTTTAATTCCGTCCTGTCCGAGGGCAAAACGCCTGAAACGTGGAGCAGGGGTGAGGTGGTGCTGTTCTTCAAAAAAGGTGATAACAGCCTATTGAAGAACTACAGACCCATCACGCTTCTGAGTCATGTTTATAAGCTGTTTTCAAGGGTTATCACGAACCGTCTCGAACACAGACTTGATGACTTCCAGCCTCCCGAACAAGCCGGTTTCCGAAGAGGCTATAGTACCATAGACCACATCCATACGCTGCGGCAAGTTATACAGAAGACCGAAGAGTATAACTTGCCATTATGCTTAGCGTTTGTGGACTATGAGAAAGCCTTCGATTCGGTGGAAACATGGGCGGTGCTTGAGTCACTCCAGCGATGCCGTATTGACTATCGGTACATCGAGGTATTGAAGTGTTTGTATAATAACGCCACCATGTCGGTCCGAGTACAGGAGCATAGCACGAAGGCGATTCCATTGAGAAGAGGCGTAAGACAGGGGGACGATATCTCCCCGAAACTGTTTACTGCCGCAATGGAAGACGCCTTCAAGCTCCTGGAATGGCAAGGACTTGGCATCAACATCAACGGCGAATACATCACTCACCTTCGGTTTGCCGACGACATCGTAGTCATGGCAAAGTCGATGGAGGAACTCAGCATGATGCTCGATGGCCTCGACCGAGTTTCACAACGGGTGGGCTTGAAAATGAACATGGACAAGACGAAAATTATGTCAAATGCCAATGTTGTGCCCACCCCAGTCTCTGTTGGAAACTCGGTACTCGAAGTTGTTGACTCATATATCTACTTAGGACAAGTAGTCCAGTTAGGTAGGTCCAACTTCGAGAAAGAGGTCAACCGCCGAATCCAACTCGGTTGGGCAGCGTTCGGGAAACTACGCAATGTCTTTTCGTCCGACATACCTCAGTGCCTCAAGACGAAAGTCTTCGACCAATGTGTGTTACCAGTGATGACATATGGCACCGAAACGTGGTCCTTCACTATCGGCCTCATCTCAAAGCTCAAAGTCGCTCAACGAGCTATGGAGAGAGCTATGCTCGGTGTTTCTCTACGTGATCGAATCCGAAATGAGGAGATCCGTAGACGAACTAAAGTCACCGACATAGCCCACTGGATTAGCAAGCTGAAGTGGCAATGGGCAGGCCATATTGCTCGCAGAGCAGATGGCCGATGGGGTCGAAAAGTACTAGAGTGGAGACCACGGACTAGCAAACGCAGCGTAGGACGTCCACCAACAAGGTGGACAGACGACCTTATAAAGGTCGCCGGAAGACGCTGGATGCAGGTCGCTTCCAACCGGTATATGTGGAGATCTAAAGGGGAGGCCTATGTTCAGCAGTGGACGTCCTATGGCTGAGATGATGATGATGATGAGTACCCATAACACAAGCTCTGCTTAGCTTGGGACTAGATGGCGATAGTTGTTGTGTGATAGTTGTGGAATATTTATTATTATTTATTTATTTTATTTATAATATTAGTGTAGATATAAGTATTTTTTCCTTCTCCTTTGGCCAGGTCTCCGCATAGCGCCTCCGGAAGCGCCAGCGACGGGCTACATGTTTGGCAAAGGTATTTACTTCGCGGACATGGTGTCCAAGTCTGCCAACTACTGTTGTACCAACATAAGGAACCCGACCGGACTCATGCTGCTTTGTGAAGTAGCTCTCGGAAACATGTAAGTTATTGCAAATGTAGTATCATCATCATCCACCTACTATGTTCCCACTGCTGGGACACAGGCCTCCTCAGGGGAGTGGGCTATAATACACCACGCGGGCCCAGTGCAGGTTGGTTCTAGGATTTGCCTGTTTCCTCACGATGTTTTCCTACACCGTTTTGAGAGCAGTGATGATGAAATAAATTACACTTATGCTATGTTCAAAAGTACCCCTTAAATTAGAGCTACATTTAATCAAATATGGCGTACACTCACAGGAAAGAGTGTTACCAAGCGGAGAACGTGAAGCTTCCCGCCGACAAGCACTCTGCGTGGGGCATCGGCCACACGCAGCCAGACCCCGCGCAGAACAGGACCCTTGACGACGGAACCATCGTGCCTCTCGGCAAACCTGTCTCTAACCCAGTCAGCGGCTCACTGCTGTATAACGAGTATCCTTTATTAATCGCAGTCAGAAATTTCACTTTTTTGGCCTATTTATTCATCATAGACAGTCTAACGCAGTTCACTATTAGTTATTGGACTATTCCAAACAGCTTACTTCTCAGCAACTTTAATCCAGCAGCTACCAGTCATGCTACGACATCTTTGCTTCACCTGCCTTACCTTTATATTATTCGCAGCGTTTTGCGGGCACATTACTTGTAGTGCTATTGCCTAATAAGGATAACTCTGTGTGCAACGCTGCCCCAGTTCGGTATACACCAAGCTACTGATAGCGTGTCGATGCTCAATCTCAAGGCGTGCAATCGTAGTGTAAAGCCTAGAAATTGTTTTTTAAAGGATAGCATAACTTGAAAGGAACACCAGTGCTATTCTTTATTAACAAAGTGTTGTGACCGCACGCCTGCAGCACTCACGCGCTGGGACATACTGGGGCTAAAGTTAACTATGCTCTAATTAACTGGCAGCAACGGTGAACGCCCGCGCTTCGCGATTGAACGATCTCAAAGCCGTAGAGTCCAGCAATGTGATTTCTTATTGAGAATAGCGTAGCTGGAGTTGTACAATAGTAGACTGCGATATGCTGACCATATTGCTTGATTTGCAGCATTACTATTTTATTGACTTCGAGTGTAAGGCTTTTTGGACCCAATTAATCGCTGTTATATATCATCTATACTTGACGATGTTGAAACCATTCATTTTACAGGATATTTTCCTTAGCACACATACAGATTCATCGTATACGACGTCGCACAAGTCAACGTGAAGTACTTAGTGCAAATGAAGTTCAATCACAAGTATTAAGTGTTGAATGATTGCCTATTATTTCTTCAATTGCGCACGATGACAATATCTTCTGCGCGGCCATGATTAACCATTTTTATTTTACTATGTCAGCATTTTGATTTCTTTTTTATTAGATTTAAGGTTCTTTGGAATCAAGAAAGACATTGTAAGATGTATGTGCTTAAAAACTTGATAAGTTTTTCATGACATTTAATTAATGCTTTCATTAGCCTTCCAGCCTGAGGTAGCTGTGTGATAGTTTTCTAGTTTTAGGAACTACAAGTCCTTGGTGTGAAGCTTGCTGGACAAATAGTCAAAACCAAAACAAGTGTTTTCTTTAGCCATCCATGCTTTTACTAACAGATAGACTATCGAATATCTATACGGCCTTTCAGATATGGGGTAGAGGCCGTGCCACAACTCATGACCTGTAGAAAATATTCGAGGTACTACATTTTTATAATGCTATTTGATGTGATGATAAAAACACTAGCGACTAGTCAAAAGGACTCTATACGCGATGTCCAAAATTTCACGTAAAAACGTGTTATTTCACTTATTTCTGAAATCGTCTACAACCTGTTAGAAAGTTTCGTTCAATCTAATTCAACTTAGTTGTTTACTGTTAGTAAAAGTAATATAATGTTGATAAGTCTGTAACCAAATTATGGCCGTTTACCTCCAAAAATGGCCAGTCAATGTTAGAATCTCGGGAAATATACAGTTTCGTATACTGAAACTAAGCGGTATTTTCATAGAGATTAAATGTTTTTGATGATTATGATTCTTGAATGTCTTATTAATATTTCCTGATTATCAGAATTGTAATTTTTGTTATTTTTATAATTAAGTCAATGATGTATTGATCACAATAATCATTTAATTACATTTCGTTTATTATAATGATGTTTTATTTATTTAACCACTATTAAAAAAGTATATTCAGTTGAATTGATAACCTTTGTTCTCTTAGATAGGTAATGCCTGTGCAAATGAGGGACTTTAGAGTTAAGTCCGTAATATGGAAAAAAATACCCCGACTCGTGAAAAATATGTATGCCGCAAACTCATCACACGCGAAAAGTAAATGCGCACGATGACAATATCTTCTGCGCGGCCATGATTGAACCTTTAATAACTTTCTTAATGTTGGAATTTGAATTTATGCTATTCACAGTTAGTGTACGCGTGTTAACGACATCGTTGATGCAATAGCAGAGCGATGACTGCGGCGCACCGTGTTACGGGTTCGATCCCCGCATGGAACAAATATTCGTTTGACCCACGAGAACTTGTTCCGGGTCTGGGTGTTTGTGTACGTGAGTTCATGTTTGGAAACGCACTCTTATAAAAAAAAAGTATTCTACAAAATTCCTGCTTACTTTGATGTAGTTGTTTTTCTTCTACAACACAGACCGGGCGAAGGGACAATTTCGTTTAGGACTGAGACTGACCCTTTTTTTGCCCTTGTACGGAATACTTTGTGTGCGTTATTCGATACAGTTTATAGGGGATCTATTATTATGATGGACAAAAAGACTGCAAGGACTTGGAAGAAGGCGTCTGCGCAGACCCTAAAGAGAAACTGCAGTCGCAGAAAGTGACCTCCATCATTTTAATATCTGATCTAGCAGTCAAGGTAGCGTGAAGGACTACGCATGTATTCCAGTACCCCTGCCAAAAGTAAACGATGAACAAGCACCGTGTGGTTTCAGTTGGTACGAATCTGAGAGACACCCTTCGCCAATCGCAGGCCAGGTCCAAAAATGTGACTAAATATAAATTACAAGTCCCACGCTGGGTCCACAGTGCGGGTTGTAAGAACTGCAACAGGATCAGTCTGTAGGTGCGGTGCGGTAACAATCTGACTTTGGGTCACACACGTGCAAGCATAAATACTAATTTGGTTTTATAAATGTTTACTTTGTTACCGAAAAATTAGCCCCCTAAATTAGTACGAGCGTATTTTTAATGATCGCTAAATAAACGCTGAAGTAGAATAAATGCAATCCCATTAGTGCCTATACGCACGAGTGCTTTTTTATGGCGGTTAAAAAAGCGCTTAGTTTTAACAAAAAGGTAAACTGAACTTACATGTTACTGCCCAGCTCTTAAAATAAATTACAGTTCGAAAACAAGCGTCGCCCTACATGTGAATGCACATGAATGCATTTGTTCTATTTCCGGTGGTTTTATAACGCCCAGACAAAAATCGCTCGTGCGAATTGCCTCTTACAAAGCGCTTTTAAACCGCGGTGCTTTTTTTCGAACAAATTGATTTTAAGTGCTGGGCGGCGTTTTTTTTTTTCAACTCAGCTCTTTTTAATGTCTACACAAAAGTTAATCGACTAATCGATGTTATTTAGTTTTTTTAATAAACTCATCAGGTATTTTCAATCTGTGTAAATTGACACTGTTTCAAATGTCAACTTTTCAATGTCACGTCACATGTCATGTTATTGTCATTTTGTCAGTAACTCAAACTCCGTGATGGTTAAATAAAATAAATACATACACATTTTGTGATCGTCTATTCAGTGTTACTTTGTTTATATACATTTAGACTCGTACAAATTATCCAAGAAATATTTAAAGCACTTTTAATTTGCCCAACTAAAGTAAGAGTAACTGGTGAAAATGGAATCAGATATTATCAATTGGAGTAACAAAGAAGTTGTAGATTTATTACATAAAGAGAAAATATCTAGTATCATAACTGAAATTATTAAATCCCACGATATCGATGGACAGTGTCTGCTATCGTTCGTTGATCGAGATTTTTATGACTTTCCATTCGACCACGTAAAATTGGGAGAACGTAAGAGATTCATACTCCTTGTAAAGAAATTACAAAAACACAATCGTAATGCGATGTTCGAACTCGGCCTTTGTGATGATGCCCTAAGTAATCCATCTACAAACATCAATTTCCTTGGGACTAACTTGTCACATTTGAGTTATAATCTTCATAACAAAATACCAACACCCAGTGACATTTACGTGAGGAATTCAGAGTGTGTGTCAAGTTTTACTCCAGATGTGAAAGCTTCAAGATTGAAACCTGAAATTTGGAAGACAGCTATAGCTCTAGGTAATTATATGAACAGATAAAGTAATGCCTATTTATTTACATGTTTTGTTTGGTACCCTACATGTTTGGGAGACAGTCCAAGGAATCTGTGTCTACATACAATAAACAGATGCCACATTGTGTCATCACAACATAGTTGCAAAACATGTGTCAACAACTATTTAACAGTATTATATTTATGTAACAAAGGACTGTTTTGACTTTGTGACAAATTGCTCTATTTTTACTATGTTGACATATTCTGTGGGGACACTAGCATGGGCATGGAAAATGAAAGCAAAAGTTTAATTTTTAAAAAGTAACAGAAAGTGAGTAGAAATTCATATTGTATGTTAGTTTCTCCATAGAGTTGACAAAATGGTAATCAATGTTTCTGTGCAGGCTATGTCTTCCTGGTGACATGGGTAACCGCTGTAGTGATGGTCATTGTGCATGACAAGGTGCCAGACATGAAGAAATACCCTCCACTGCCAGACCTGTTCTTAGACAATGTGCCACACATCCCATGGGCCTTTGACATGTGTGAAATCACTGGCTCCTTCCTTATGGCCATATGGCTAGTTGTACTATTCTTCCATAAACATAGGTATGTATTTAAATATTTATGTAACTACACATTGAAGTAAACAGACAATTAACATTTATTCAAATATTTTGAATTTCATTCAAACTAATTTTCTATTTACATACAATTAAGTAATATCCACTTATTGGAACATACTTTTGTTTACAAATAATTATTATCTGACTTTATGATTACATTCAAATGTTCTTAAATTTAACACATGATTGTTCTTATCTATATACTAGTATGTGTTAAAAACCTGAAGAACAAAGTTTAAAACTAAAGTGTACTTTGAACCATTGTACTGTCTATGTTTTTTAAAAACAAATAATTGATAATGTTATCTGTCTAAGTTTTTTTAGGAGTCTCCATTATCTACATAATAGCAAAAACTTGGTCAATCTTACTAAACCTGATGACCAATCTCTGTATGCTTAAGGGGGCTTTTGAATATTTGTAACCTTTGTTCACATAATGTTTTTCAAAACAATTATTCTATTTATGGAATAAATGTTTGGAAGATTTACACATGTGCAGTGTATCTCTGCCTACCCAAAACGCAGTCATTTATAATGTTTCCCAAAATAATTGGTTTGCATTTTGTTATAAAAATAAACATACATTTATTTATTCAACAAGAAATTGAGAAACCTATTATATGTAAATGAAGGTTTGTTTTAATGTAGTCCAACAGTCTTTGTAATGGCTCAAGGATAATTTACTCAACATTCCTGGTATCTGTTTGTATCAACAAGTACAACTTATAGCGGGATTCTTGAAGAAAACAACTTTCCCCTATTTAAAACGTATAATTTTGATATAGGTAAAATTGTAAAAGTAAATAAAAAATACAGTTAGGATGCGATTGTGCCCGGTTATCAAAGTAACAAGTTTTGAATTAAATAAAATTAGGTCGCACACACAAAAAAAATTCGGTTACGATACAATTATGTCAGATTATCCAGAGAATGTACGAATCAATAGTTATTTAATTTACTGAGGAAAAACCAAAATCCTGAATATCAGAGGAAAAAAATATTTGAGCGATCCTAGCGGTAACTAACTAATTGGCCAATGTCAATTAACACGCCTCGGAAGAAAAAAAGAGATGCTATTTGCCTAAATACTCGTACATACCCTGTGTAGGGGTTGTATTACTGTGCCTTACATAAAAATAACAATTTAAACATTAAAAGCAAAAAATAAGACAGTTAATTTAAATAAATAAAGAATCCTCAGCTTGATCCTGTCGGGATGGAGAGACGCGCTGCAGGACTGCCGCGGAGAACCGTGCTGGTAGCCACGGTCAAAACAGGACCAGGCCTCCGATGATCTGACGCTTGGACTTATTTGTCGGCTCAAGAGCCTGACAAATTCAGGATCCGGAAAGACTGCACGCAACCACACCGGGGTCGCGGTGGAGCGTTGCTCCCGACTGCTAGCTTATAAAGTTGTAGGTGATACCGTACTCAGCGCCTCCGATACATAGGAAAATTTTCAGATCACGCCATTCCGGCAAAAAACAGAAGATTTCACATATGATTTCTTTTAACCAACGTTGTCGACTTTAAATTCAAAATGTTTCACATTTTTTAACAAAAAGTGATTTCCACCCAAAAAAATCACGTCACGGGCAACAAACCACATCCAACTGACATAAAAAAAATCTTCATTTTTTCTCGAACAAAAACCAATTCCTAACTTAAAAAGATTCAGTTCTTAAAGAAAAAATTTCGACTAAAGGCTTCCGAAAACAGGTTGCATGACAATCACCATAAAAAAAGGTGATATTTAAAAATGTAGCGTTTTTTATAACGCTGCAGTACCCCCTTTCCAAGAAAAAAAAAAGACACAAGTCCGGCAGAAGGGAAAAAAGCAGAGGAAATTAACTTAGACTAGCCAAAAACACTATACCTAATAATTGACCTAAACTAAACCTAACATAGACGACATCGGAGTACAACAGATACAGAATAAATGAGTGACCGGTTTCTCATCTACCCGTTATCAGTGCAAGCTCACGAAGTGTCCAATAAACCTAAGTTTGACCGGTCAAGAAAATAACAAGGAAAAATTAAATCTAAGTAAAACTAAGTTAACTTAACAGTTGTGCAGTAGCAGCTATCTAATTATACAACTAACTTCAAACTAGAACGACAAAGTCAACAAAGTGACCTGAAAGAGCCAAAAGAAAAAGATAAAACCTAGGATAAATAATAACACCTAGTTGACAAACGTGATCGGTTGAAAAATATTTAACAGTTTCGGACAAAGAAACACCTTGGCCTTAAAATCAACAGCAGACAAATCCATCATGAGTCTATAAAAGAGACTTAGGACAAGCAAGGACAAAAAAAAAATATCTCAAGTCTAAATAAGGCTTGGACATAAGACAAATGAACAACAGTTCGAACAAAGGAACGTGAGTCTTAGAGAATACAAAAACAGAAACAGCGTTCAAGTTCAAAGATACAACTTGAACGACTAAGTAGTACTCCGGTTCAAACAAGGAACGGGAGACAAAGGGAGGTTTAGGAAAAAACCAGGCTTAAAGAAATAACTTGAGCCTAAAGTCAAATCAAGTAACATTCGAACTTAAGGAAAAGTTTCAAATCGAAGATAAAAAAAATTTCGATAATAGATTTTATCGATACGTGCACATCACTAAAGGATACACCAGTATGGCTGAGTTCTAAAATTATGAAAGCCACAAGTTCACTTGTATAACTTGGGTCTATACACAAATCAAGTACTACACGAACTCAGAGATAAGTCTCAGTTGTAGATAAGACAGACAAGAGACAAAAGGACTCCGGTTCACAGAAACTAGAGTCAGAGGAGGACTAAGGCTAACAGGATTTCAAGTCCAAGAGAAACAAGAAAATTAAGTCCAAGACTATCATTTCGGATAGATTAAGTGCAGTAATTAATTAACACAACGCCCTACCAAAATGTGCAACACGCCATTTATAATAGAACTAGCTATGACGCGACTTGAAAATGTACTAGCATAAAATTTAGAAAAACGCCATCTATGTACGATTATAGGAACTAATCGCTAGCGACAACTCGACTAAAGATGTCCTAACACAAAAGTTTAACAACTGCCATCTGTAATTAATTGTTAGTACTGAACCAACGGTAATCATAGGCAATTTTTAAGGATCAAACTGAGCGCGATAGAATCGCTTGAGTCCCGTATAAAATATTTGAAATAAAAGATAGAGGAAAAAAGTTACTTTAGGATATCTTTAATATGATATCTACCAGAATGTAGGGAACCACAGTCCTGTAGTAAATAAGTAGTCCTAGAAATAACTTGCAAAACACGACACTTAACAAAACGTGGAGCAAGCTTTCCAGAGAAAAAGTCTTCTCCAGATGACCTAGAGAAATTACGTCTCCATACAGTGTCACCAACACTTAGAGTGATAGCCGACCGATTGGAGTTATAAGCTCGGGAGTTACGGAGGAAAGCCAAAGAAAGATTATCAGCCACCTTCGCATAAACCTCACGAAGTGAAGACAAATTCGAGGCGTGACGAGTCCGACTGTCCGCTAAATTAGAGCTTTGAGTCTGACTACTAGCACGGCTAGAATCCATTAGCACTTCTCTACCAAACATGAGAAAGTTAGGCGTGAAGCCTGTGGCTAGATTGACGCATGAGTTAAGATAGAGCTTTACTTTAGGCAACATCTTAGCCCAACATCTTTGGTTTTCACCAACTAAAATCCCTAAGCATGTCACTACACTTTGGTTATAGCGCTCAACAGTATTCGCTTGGGGTGTATAATAAGGTGTAAATGTAGGAGATTCAATATGGAACGATCTGAGGAAATTTAGAAACTGACTACTGCGAAAAACAGTAGCGTTATCGCATAAAATAGAACGAGGAACGCCGAAGTTAAAGAAGATTTCGGACTCTAAAGCTTTAATAATAGAAAAAGCGTCTACTCTCTTAACAGGAACAAGCCACACATACTTCGAAAAAACATCAACCATAGAGATGATGTACCTATAACCGTAATAAGCGATGGGTAACGGTCCAATCACATAACTGCTTGACGAACGGTGGACCATCATCGGATCTGATAGGTGAAGGCAGAATAGACTGGCTGGAACCACAAGAGACTCTAGGTGGAATAGGAGGTGGCGGTCGAGAGATGATAGGACTATCACGATGCGGAGTCTCACCAATGGAATTTCCTTCTTCCGACATGATGTAAATAAAACTAATACAACCCTAGGCAATCACGTGCATAAAACTAGAATAAGTACGACGGCTATGAATTAAAAGTCGATTTGATCCTAAGCAAAAAAAATAGGCACCCCAAGTACAGCTGGACCTAAACACAAAAAAGAAACTAAATACGCAGCGACCTGCCGTGACCGGAATTGCCAAGCTAGGAAACAAAAGACACCACTAAGAACAGACAACAACCGTGCATACGGAGCTTACCTTTGCAACACGACGCCTATAAGTTCATACAACACACTCATGCACTACGGGTTCTAACAACCGCTGGCTAAAGGAAAAACAAATTAAACACAAGGGATAACAATCAGGTAAATTATGTATTTGTTGGGTGAGAAATAAAAGAGGGTTGTGTGTTTTATAGTTCACAAAATTATTTTATATAAGTGATGAAAAATTACAACTCACACAAGCAAACAAAGAACAGTATCCTGCCAGTTCTTCGTTATCGTATCTGTAGTTCAGGGCTCGTGATGTATCACCATGGGAACAGTCCAGGCTCTAGGAAACTCTTAAACTGGTCACTTGGGTAATCACGTTAAAGTCCTGAAACCAACAATAGGAATAAACAGAGAAAGAATTAGCTCACACAGTGGAAGAAATTATTAGCTCACTTGAAGCGAGCTACCACCCTCGAAATTGCAAAAAAAAATATTATGTGATGTAGATTTAAATAAGAAGAAGTATGGACAAGAAAAATACTTACTTTATTAGTTCGGGCGCCATATATAGCGGGATTCTTGAAGAAAACAACTTTCCCCTATTTAAAACGTATAATTTTGATATAGGTAAAATTGTAAAAGTAAATAAAAAATACAGTTAGGATGCGATTGTGCCCGGTTATCAAAGTAACAAGTTTTGAATTAAATAAAATTAGGTCGCACACACAAAAAAAATTCGGTTACGATACAATTATGTCAGATTATCCAGAGAATGTACGAATCAATAGTTATTTAATTTACTGAGGAAAAACCAAAATCCTGAATATCAGAGGAAAAAAATATTTGAGCGATCCTAGCGGTAACTAACTAATTGGCCAATGTCAATTAACACGCCTCGGAAGAAAAAAAGAGATGCTATTTGCCTAAATACTCGTACATACCCTGTGTAGGGGTTGTATTACTGTGCCTTACATAAAAATAACAATTTAAACATTAAAAGCAAAAAATAAGACAGTTAATTTAAATAAATAAAGAATCCTCAGCTTGATCCTGTCGGGATGGAGAGACGCGCTGCAGGACTGCCGCGGAGAACCGTGCTGGTAGCCACGGTCAAAACAGGACCAGGCCTCCGATGGGATTCTTGAAGAAAACAACTTTCCCCTATTTAAAACGTATAATTTTGATATAGGTAAAATTGTAAAAGTAAATAAAAAATACAGTTAGGATGCGATTGTGCCCGGTTATCAAAGTAACAAGTTTTGAATTAAATAAAATTAGGTCGCACACACAAAAAAAATTCGGTTACGATACAATTATGTCAGATTATCCAGAGAATGTACGAATCAATAGTTATTTAATTTACTGAGGAAAAACCAAAATCCTGAATATCAGAGGAAAAAAATATTTGAGCGATCCTAGCGGTAACTAACTAATTGGCCAATGTCAATTAACACGCCTCGGAAGAAAAAAAGAGATGCTATTTGCCTAAATACTCGTACATACCCTGTGTAGGGGTTGTATTACTGTGCCTTACATAAAAATAACAATTTAAACATTAAAAGCAAAAAATAAGACAGTTAATTTAAATAAATAAAGAATCCTCAGCTTGATCCTGTCGGGATGGAGAGACGCGCTGCAGGACTGCCGCGGAGAACCGTGCTGGTAGCCACGGTCAAAACAGGACCAGGCCTCCGATGATCTGACGCTTGGACTTATTTGTCGGCTCAAGAGCCTGACAAATTCAGGATCCGGAAAGACTGCACGCAACCACACCGGGGTCGCGGTGGAGCGTTGCTCCCGACTGCTAGCTTATAAAGTTGTAGGTGATACCGTACTCAGCGCCTCCGATACATAGGAAAATTTTCAGATGACGCCATTCCGGCAAAAAACAGAAGATTTCACATATGATTTCTTTTAACCAACGTTGTCGACTTTAAATTCAAAATGTTTCACATTTTTTAACAAAAAGTGATTTCCACCCAAAAAAATCACGTCACGGGCAACAAACCACATCCAACTGACATAAAAAAAATCTTCATTTTTTCTCGAACAAAAACCAAATCCTAACTTAAAAAGATTCAGTTCTTAAAGAAAAAATTTCGACTAAAGGCTTCCGAAAACAGGTTGCATGACAATCACCATAAAAAAAGGTGATATTTAAAAATGTAGCGTTTTTTATAACGCTGCAAACTGCAGTAAGAAATGAGAACTACAGAATCACTTTTGTCTCTGGGCAAAATCTACTTAGTCTTTGTTGCAAGTTATGTTATATCAACAACTAATTGCCCGCTTCTCTGCGCCGATGCATCAACGTCAAAACATCGAGATCATTCCATGGATGGAAGATCTTACTGACTTTAGTCCTAAGCTATGGTGGAAACTGCATTTAAATCGCACGTTTTTTTCGGCACGAATAACTACTGCGCTGCGTGTCGCGGGTTCAATTCCCGCACGGAACAAATATTTGTATGGCCGATAAGTAGTGCTTCCGGGTCTGGCTATGTGTATGTGAGTTTATATTATTTTTTTCCTTCTTTTGCAATGAGTGGCTTGACTACTCTGCCAGTGTCACGTGGCGGTTTATATTCTTGTAAACACACCCACAAAACAAGGGAAGTTCCTATTGTGGAGCAATTTCTTTAAAGAATCCTTCGGCCGTCATTATGGCGCAGTCGGGTAACAAAAACGTAAAGTGACTTCAATTGTGTAAATAATACGTATAGTTACAAATGTGTCATACATACACTATGCAGACTTTGAACTCTCTGTGCAATTTATTGTTCACTACTTTAACGTATAATTCCGTGAACTAAAGTCTCTTTGTACGATGCAAGTACCCTATTAAGCCAACCATTGACTTCCGGAATTCCAGATTTATTCGGAGTTCCGGACCCACGTTTATTGATTTTATGTTAGTGTGTACTAAAAAACAAAGTATTGGGGAGCATTACAGTCTGAGAACTACCGCTGTAAGCAACAACAGAAAGACATAATTATCCATGCATTTTTATACAAATGTAATAGACACGGGCAGAATGAAAGTCTGTTATGTAAAGGCACTTAAATGATGTCGTGATTGCGTATGTATACCACATAGCATTATTGCATAGAGTACATGTTTTCACTACCTTTTATTGCGCATCCACAATTTTCATAGCACACAACATACTCGTAATATGTGAATATAGGCGGGTATTTTGCTTTACATTTACTTTGTCGTAATCATATTTCTTTACGACAATAAAAATAACTTTTATTGGTTTGTAGTTATGTAATGATGAACTTAGATAGATCAACATCAATACATTAATTATGTTCTACCTACTATTTTGGCAGCCTTGTTAATCTCACTGGTAAATAATCGTCTTTGAGTCATTCTTCTCAATCAGATTTCATCCGCGGTCGTCCATCCATGTACACATCTAGCAGTTGGTCTGTCAAAACTTCTTCTACCATCTCTCGGTAATTATTCAATGACACTTCGTCTTCTCCACCAGCCACCATAAGCTCTTTTCTTTTAAGTGACATTATATGTCCATTCAACAGTCTGTCGATAACATCAGGGACATTCAGGGAGTATGAAGCTCTTTGCTACAAAACTTACGTAGAAGTTAGCTATTTCAGCAAGGCCGTCTTTTCCATCGATCATTCTGGATATATGCCCCCAAATTGCAAAAATTAAATTAGGGGATTTAGGATTCGAAAAAAATACATTAAACTAAAAAAACTTTCCTCTTGGGTTACACCATACCCCCAGAAGGGTTCTAAGGTTTTCGAACTTGTCGCATTCGTTTTTTGCATAGGTACATACACCAATAGTTACGCTTAGTTTCAACCAAAAGTACAATAAACAAAACCTAACGTATCCAAGGCATTGTGCTAGTGTATTATATACACTTCGGTCGCATCCTACTCGGGGTCCCTTTTTCCTAAATAACTCAGCTTCTAAAAAGTTAAACACAGCCCTGCATACCAGTCAATTCACGATTCAAAGCTACTGTCACAACTCACAGTGTCTCATAATTTAAGTGCACATAAGAATGTGAAGATTGCAGAGGCTTATTAGTCTCGCCACGCTTAGCATTTAGAACAATAACTTGACGAAGTTTTCTGAGAGATCGTACGTACTCCATCGCCGCTGCGACATGCCCTGTTGTCTACTGTAAATGATATGTGTAGTGCCTTCCTAGTCGGTCTTGTATGGCTTGTCTGCTTAGAAGAGATGTTCCCTCAGTAATCAGTTAGATGTAGGTCTTGCAGGTATGTATGTTGTGTGTCCATGTAACATAAAAAAAGTTACAATCGAGAAATGAAAAACGTACTGCATTTGTTCCACACAAAGACTGTTCATCATAATTTTACACTGTTAATAGTCACACTGAGCCATTTTTTTTTTTCGTGGTAAAGTCATCAAATGAGTCCTCCCACCCAGGGCAGGGTGGGAGGGACTGTCAGAATTGTACTGACTAAAATCCACGGTGTCCTTCACTAGCCCTTTATGTACCGGGGTCACGGTAATTCGTAAGTCCCGCGACCGACTGAGCAATTATAAGTAATGTGTTTCGTATTGCCAGATTCAAAGGGGGAATGTTAACAAATCCCTAAATTATGCTTATCTAGTTTCCAAGGATTGCTGTTAAAAAAATCCTCTTGGAAAACCCAATGATACGCTTCCTTGTTGTTTGTTAAAAATAACTAGACAAAAACGAGGCAAAGAAAAGAAAAATTCTTTGTGTGATATGAACTGGTTACCTGCATTTACACTTTCAGTGTTATGTTATCGAGTCCTTTCTTTGCTGATTCATTTCTGATCGTTCAACTCAATTTATGAATCACAAATAAGACATGTTTGAGATTGAACAAAGACCTTTTTGTCTGAGACTCACTACAAACACACAAATAAGACGACAATCCCCGAGTCTTCAACAAGCCTTTTTTTCTTCTGATTTTTATATTTGACGTAGACTTTGCCTTAATATAATAAATATTTAATGTTATACCTAATCCAACCGAGTTTTTTTTTTATCATCTTATTGATTTTACAATTACCGCTTTTTGAGCTCACGCACAGAATATACGAGTATATAATAGTACTAGGTAGCTCACGCGAAATCTTCTAATACATCACTTTCAAATGCAACGAACGGGGCTATTATCTTACGGTTAAGGCCACTTATAACCAACCATTTATCTACCAATACGAACCTGTATAGTAACATTCTTATGCATTATGATTTCACTGTAATGCTAAGTGAATCATTGCCGTCTTTATCAAGTAACGATATCGTTGCTAGCTACGTAATTTACACAGTTACCGATTGCCATTGTCCGTGTACTCTGCATGTTCAGTTGGCCAGAGAATGAGAACCATTGTTGGCTTCCACTTCACGTCACATTTCCACATTCTTTATTATCAATAAACGAGCGAATTTTCCTCTGCTTGGTAAAGCTATCGGCCGTAATTTCTCGACTCTATGTTCACATTCACACCGGTGGAACATTTACATAAAATTAAAGCGAAGCGTACATTCCGTTCGTTAAACCATATTTAGCATAATAAACGAGGATTTCACATAACAACGTTTAATTTTATGGGTCACCTACAATGGCGCGACTGTGTGCGTGGCGTGTCCTAAAAGGAAAGAGGAAAACTTCTTTTTGCTACAGAAGTTTAGGTGAAATAGCGATGTATTGAATTATAGACTTGATTTAAGGGATTAGGTTATTGTAACTTTCAATGTGTTGTTCATGATGTCCGCGTAGGAGCTATAAGTCTCTATTCTTTCTAAGGCCAAGCCGTGCTCCTTGACACATTTTGCCTTCGAGAAATAACCATATCCAGCTACTCCTGATTCAGACTTTCCTCACTGGTTAACAATCTGAAACGCATTCGATACTGTTCCCACTATAACCACTAACAAAACATTATCATTCTTCTCCAGGTTCATAATCCTGCGAAGATTCTTCGCGTTAGCCGGCACAGTGTTCCTGTTGCGATGCTTCACGATGCTGATCACATCGCTGTCGGTGCCGGGCTCCCACCTGAAGTGCGAGCCGCGCTCCTACCCGCCTGCCGACGACCTCACCGTGTGGGGCCGGAGATTGCGCCAGGCTTACGACATCTGGAGCGGCGCCGGCATGTCTGTCAGAGGAGTGAGGACGTGTGGAGACTACATGTTCTCCGGGCACACGGTCGCGCTGACGCTACTGAACTTCTTTATAACTGAATGTGAGTAACGACTGTTGCACTTCTATGAAGCCTTTTGAACTCATACTCTGAATTGAGCAGACAACTGCAAACCCCCCATTAACAGACTGCAGTCCATTCTAATCGAGCCGTATCTCCATATTTGTCTACGTATATCTGTCAGCTATCGCTCTCTCTAATTGTCTAGTCATTTGGTGTATTGCGCGTCTATCCGAGTGCAAAATAATTTACTGAATTCAGTTAATCAAAAACTACAGAAATTCTAATATAATCCCTTAGCTTCTTGCGACACAGGAAGTAAAGGAGCGGCTATTCTGAGCGAGGTGCCACACGGTGCGACACGTGAATGCGTTCTATTTCTAATGTTAAACCTTCGTCAGTGAAAATGTTTACTTCTTAATTTTGATAGCGATGACATTGATTGTGTGCTCACGCCACAACTACGCGGTGTAAACAAATCGGCTATTTATAACATTAGGAATAACGGACCGCAAAATATTCCGGTCGCGACTCCTTTTTACGAAACGGAACTCTTTGTTGACCTACATATACTTATATTCAGGATATCAAATGTGTATTTAGAAAACAGATATCTTATCAGTCAGCAACATACTTTATCTTTACATAATATAGATAACCTAATCTGATAAATATATAATATAAAATATTTCTATCTGGCATAAAGATAAATATATGACGTATTAAGGAAGTTTTGAAAATATTGAATGACGCATTTTCATGTTCATATAACTTATCAATTCAGATGAACTTGTTTTCACAAATATGTTGACTTCTATTTCTAATTACGTTGTAGATGGTGTCGTATTATGCCTATAAACAAGTTATTTGCTGCGTAGTTTTCTAATATATCGTAGAAAACAAAACAATGAAATAACTCGGTATCAGTGGTCGGGCACACACTACAAATGTATTTGCGACTAAATATTTAGTAACTAGCATGGTGACTAGTTATCCTTGAATTTTTAGCACAAACACTACATTTGCATCCTTTGTTAAATTTAAAAACAGAAACAATCATTTGAGAAAACCATTAATTAAGAAATATTCTCATCAATTTAAACTTGCTGCAAGGACATGTAAGAAAAAACTATTTTCTTCAAAAATACATGTCTTTTTTCTTTAGCGGGGGTTACAGTTGCCAGACATAATCAATTCACATAATTGAGTTGGCAGCTAAAATAAGGGCAGACGACCTTCTTGTAAACAAAAACGACTTAACAAAGGATTTATAAGTATATTCATTATTATCCATGCTGATAATCTACATACAAAGTCTGAATATCCGATTTTATCTTAGGAAACCTACAACAATAGCTCTTAAACAAAAGCTGACGTAAGAGTTAGGTATTTCTTTGTACTTGAGAAATTAAGCTGGGTATTTAATATTTGTTTAGCTAATAAATCATAACATAATCCATACATAACTCAGTGGATGGTAGACCACCCATACAAGTATACCGAGTTTCTTCCATGTCTCGGAAAAATTAAAACCGTTTGTTTTAGTTGTCATTTGTAGATCTATGAAAGCCGTTACCAGGTAGTCAGTAGGCCGAAAGTGGACTGATAACCAAGGGGTATCGCATTAACTAGTTTTGACTGGATTGTGGTGGTCAAATAGTGATATTCAACTGCATCTAGCTAGATGGGACCCCGACCCCAAGATACTTGGGAAACGGCTAAGTAGGTGATAACATAACTCCTTTTATAGCAATCCATAGATCTTAATTCTACAGCGCATCCAATTACAGGTAAATACAACATGCGTATTTAAATGTACAAAGGATGACAAAAAATACGACAAAATGCCAGGTTTAAACTTTTCTTATTGTCTAATGTTTGTTTTTCGTAAAAAGTAACCGGTGTGTCATTGTGGATATCGTCGAGGTCGCTGTATTAGTTGACTAGTTTGCACATCCGTAGTATAGGTAGTGGGACTAGTCTCAAAAGTCTCATTTGGCTATCGTAGGTCTAATAGATGCCGGGGACGCTGCACTGTATCATAAGGTAACCGTGACCCTGGAACGTAAAGGGCTACTGAAGGATCTCCATGGATTTTAGTCAGTACAAGTCTGACAGTCCCTCACGTCCTGGCTTGGGTGGTAGGACTCGTTTGATGATTTCACCACGATAAAAAAGACCTAGTTGATCGCAAGAGCAACTAGACCTTAAACCTTAACAAATTGCAGAGCTTGAGGTCCTCGGTTCGATTCCCAGTACGACCAAAGTGCAATAGGGTTTTACAATCAGGAATTTCTTAGTAGCAACTACGTGATCTGCCCAAAGATGGCAACGACTCGCCCGCTGGAACACAAGCATAACTGGCGAAATGTGGATTTATGCGTGTACTTCGAAAATTTGTACAGGCGTGAAGTATCAACTTAGTTAAAGTGGTTAAAGTTAACAATCAGGAAAATAAAATTTGTACCTCTGTCACTTATTTTTAATTATGCTTATAGCAACCCAAAGGCCAAATACTCGGCCAATAAGGGCGTCACGCGGTCGCGTTCCGCCAAGATTTCTATAAAGCAATAAGGGTATCGCGGTCTCTATTAATCACTTAATTAAGCAATTTTATGGAAAAAAAAACTGTTTTATTGTTTCGTATTCTCAATCTATATTTTTTTAAATAAAGAATCTAAAAAGAAGAAGAAATCATAATATAATCTACCGTAACAATTTGATTTTTTATGAGTTTGTGATCGCACACTGCTTTTGATGTGTGTAAGTAGGCCCATGTGGGCACTTAAAAAAGGTGGTGCATCGGTTCAGGTAGGTCGTTTCCATGGAGAGGAACCACTCTGAATCTGAAAGGAATAACTCTTTTAAAATATTCGTTGTTGTTCCGTAGTGTAGAGTATCACTGCAACAGTATCCTGTCTACTAATAAAATAACTGCATTTACCAATTTGTCTGGCGGGCCCGTTAAGTTATTGTGAATAATATTATAATACAGACAGCTGTTTGACCGTTCATTTTAGCGGTCATTGAACGGTTGTAGCTTTAATATCTATGTTTACAATACAATTTGATAAGATCCTGATAAAAGAACAAAGACTTTAAAAATGACTTCGTAAATACTCTCAAGCTAAAGCTAAAGTAATTAGATATTTCGTTTATCTGTTCTTAATCCTTTAATTTAAAATATGGGACTTACGTTAATCCTGAAATACATAGAATATGAATAAAATACATAACTGCGTAAGTCGCAAAATTAATACCTACATGTACGTACTTATCATTAATTTGTATTATCTTGCCAAAATAACCTCGACTTTTTACAGATATGACGTCACTAAATATTTTTGCGCTGTGTGTATCGAAAATTGCATTGTTAGGGGCAAAACCCAAAAATATAATGCTCACTAGCTGCATCCAACGAGAACGTAATGCGATATGAAATGTGTCATGCCAGACTGTAACCTATCTCTGAGATAAATTACATCAAGTTCCGTTCAGACGATCTGACATGATTAACAAACATTCCTCCATCAAAACGTATATAATGTTAGATTGTTCGGGGCTTTACAAAATCCTGAACTAATGTATACCTAATGAGATCACAGTTATTCATCATTATTTTATCCTCCCATTAAACAAACGACACCCGTTTTATTTGAAATTGGTGCAGCATGCTTTCTTGGTTCGGCTTCTATTGATCGTCTTACATTTTTGTTTTATTTTGTTGCCCACGTACTCCAAACATTTTCAGTATGTGGATTGAAAGAAAGAAAGAAAGAAAAGAGATTTATTGGCACACACAAGACAGAACAAAAAAATTATATGAATAAAAACAACAAAGGAAACAAAATATATACAAGAAAAACAACAAAAGGTAAAACCAATAAAAAACAACAATTAGTCCTGTGCGAGGCCAAAAGGCTCCTATCTCAGCATGTGCTGCATTGATTGGAGTATGATTGGAGTTGTATGTATTATTCAACCATTGTTGTAACATTATTTTTCAAAACTCTTATTGACCAACTAATTAATTTTGAAAATTTCCGGTTAAAATCATTAATACTCGTATTTACATGAAATTTTAAGGAATAGGGTTAATGGACAGAATCTTGGTTGACCGAGTGTCCGACTTTGTTTGAGATTATGATTGACATGTTTGACACCAACTTGTTGTCTTCATATAGTTGCGTGAATTCAGTTCAACACCCTATTGACCGTTGGTTTATTTATTGAGTAATTAGGATATTTGTCGTGCAAGCCTAGTTTGACTTCAAACATTTTATCTTTCACCTTTTAAAATGTCATAATCTCTTAGTTGATGAAAAAAAGCTTTCCCCCTTTGTTCTGGGCAAGGGGTCAGGTGGGGGGCAAGGGGGCCAAATGTAAATGTTTTCGGGTCTAGTTATTCTTTCTAGATGCCTAATCAAATAAATCCACCACCAATATCTAGTGCTGATTGCCAGATGTCACATGTCTTAATTTTTTTGATTCTAAGAGATGAAGGGACGATTTCCTCATGATATTTTCCATTACCGTTTTGAGAGCAATGGTGATGAAATAAATTGCACTACGTAATGACAGACTGTGACGTAATGCTCTTGTCTGGGTACGAACCCACGACCTAAAACTCGTAAGTCGGGGCTGTTACCTCTTGGCCGACCATCACTACCCTCACCTTAGTTGCTTTTTCTTAGTGAAAACACCAGATAGTAGCCTCCCTACGATTTGCTGTTGTCACTATTTAAAGTCAAATGGGGGGAGCCGACATTTTTACAACAATGAACACCATTATAGATGCCACATAACAACTAATTTTACTATTTTTTATTGACTTCCAGATACCTCACGCAACTTATACCTCCTGCACATCCTGACGTGGGTGATGAACATGTTCGGAATCTTCTTCATCCTGGCGGCGCACGAGCACTACTCCATCGACGTGTTCATCGCCTTCTACATCACCTCCCGGCTGTTCCTGTACTACCACACGTTGTCAAACAACCAGGCGCTCATGCAGAACGACTCATCCAGGTGAATCTTGAATGAACTTAGTTTATACTCGTCATTTCTTGGGCCATTTTCTCATAACATACGTCTGTATGGCATCCACATTTCGCTATGTTTTAAGTTCACCGTTAAAAGGGCTCAGGCTAATGCCATAAATTGGGAGCTAATCCAGAATCTGTTGCTGCTACTGAGTACATTCTAATGTAAAACACATTAATATTGCTTGAACTGTTAACCTGGAATCCTATGTTCAGCTTTTGCGCTTGTGACCATTACCATTTATTTACTCCAATAAAAAGCTTATCAATCCTCAATGCTGATATCACGACTAACAATTTCATAATTCTCATATCGGTCGTAAGTCATTTCCTATAAACCATCAACTTCACAGCAGCCTCCAAACAACTGACATATTCGCCTCATACAAACAAATCATTGCTAAGTGGTATCATTAATATTTTATCAGTATATATTCCAGGACGCGAATATGGTTCCCGCTGCTGTCGTTCTTCGAGTCGGAAGTGGACGGGATCGTACCGAACGAGTACGAGGGACCCGTGACCATCCTGAACAACCTGCGCCAGTGGGCCGTGCAGCTCATCACCGAGGTGAAAGAGTCTTCCGTCGCCAAGATCGCCGGCACCAAGCTGCAGGAGGGCGCCGCCATGGGCGAGTATTCCGTCGTCAAACTGGTCGACGGCATCAAACGTAACCTCAGCTTGGTCGAAGAATACAAAACCTCACGCCAAAGATTAGTCACGCTAGACAAAAACATACAAGCCTGCCTCCTAGACGAGCACCCCGACGTGGAACTGCGACATAGAAACATTGCCGAGTTCCCCAGCGATGCCCTACTCAAGGATTTCAGTAATCCGCCCTCTCCAGTTATGAAAAAAAATATATGAACGAACTAAAAGTTCTTAAAATAGAGGCTGTTTATAGAGATACTTCATTGTAGCTTTACTGCTGCAATGGAATTTATTAGATACCTGAATGTTTACATTTCCATAATAGATTTTATATCATGTTATTCCATATTTATTTTACTAGATAAGTTAAACGTAGCATAAATTATTAAGAAAATTTATTTGCTCAAAGTACTAATCTTGAATAAATAACATTTTCGCTTATAGTTTTTTGTTGTTCTCCTTTGTTGTTTTCGCCAAGTTGGGGCGACGGAGTATGCATCCTGCATGATACAAGATGTTAGTATGATGTGTGACATGCTCTTTCATCTCAACTTTACAGAATATGTTGAGGACAGTAATATGGGACAACACATCAGTGCGGAAGGTGATCGAGGAGTGGAACATTCGCATTCCCCACAGCGGAGTGTGCGTCGGTTGATATTTCACTCGAGACGGGATTGACGAGGACTGACTAATCGCGCGACGTCAAAAACGACATTTATCAATACATATTCGAGAAAAAAATAAGGTTACAGTGGATGTGCTATCATTCTTCTGTTTATTTACCGCTAGCTATTATGCCAACCTAAAGTTTGAATCATTGCCCTGTAGATTCTGTTACAGAAGTCTAGATTAGCCAAATTTGCCGTCAACTTAATAGCTAGCAGTAAAAACATAACATGTATCTACTGTGTAAATGCAAGTCTGGCATGCAGTTCTTCTACCTCAAAAAGTTGTGCGATGTAATTTAAAACTATTAATTTATTCAGTAGATATCTGTCCGATGCAGAAGCATATGAAATAGAATGACTATGCAGTCATGTCAATTTTAAATCCTGCCTTGGACACATAAGTACGTATAGTATAGGTTAAATAAAGGAGACCTCATCTGTGACTTTCCACTATTTAGTCATTTACTTGCAAGTGATGAAAAATTGTATGAACTGCAAAAGTTATGTGTTCGCAACATAATTATAGCTTGTACCCGCATGAAGTTTGGTAATTATCCCACAGAAACGTACATCGGGATAAACATCCTGTTTTTACACAGGTTGTAAACTATCTGTGTACCAAATTTCATACGAATCAGTTCAGTAGTTTTGTTTATAAAAGTATCCATCCAATTCATCTCCATAAACTTTCGCATTTATGATGGTAAGGCCGCTTTCACATTGCGCGACAGTAGAGCGGCAGAAGCACATTCCTTCACATTTTATTAGAATAGCCACGCGTTAGCAGTGTCTTTCACGCGACTTTCGCGCAAAAATCGCCAAAATGTGAAACAGATTGTTACGAAGTTCTTTATGCAGTTCATACAAAAAGCTATAAAAAGGGACTGAAATTACAGTATGTTTTAGTTTTTTTTCTAGTCTTGCTCTAAAGGTTAAATACTAATTGTGAACAGAATTATTATTGTGTATTAGAAGTACCTTAGAATGTTGATGTTCGGTGTATGAGTGAGCGTGTTAGCTACAAATTTGTAAGCCTTAATTTTGTAGCTAATGTAATTTTTAAGAATGTGTATAGTTATATTATAGCAACTGGAATTTTACGCTTACAGCTCCTACAACAAAGTAACACGGGATCAAAAAAAAAGGCGGAATAGCTTTAAGGAAAAAGTTGCTCGCCTTGTCAAGGACACTGGAGCGTGCTCGACTGATTTAACGGGACAGTATCACGTCCCAAAGTTTCAGTGTGCGCTCAACCTTAGCCACTTGAGAAATGATAAGAGGATATTATCAAAATTACTGATTAGATATTATAATTTGGAGAAAATACCAGATAGATAATATACTATTAATAGGTACATTCCAAAAGTACTGTTCACTTAAGTCATTGTCATAGTATAACAAATTGATAAAATTAAATTATGAAGGGCGATCAAGAGCAGTCAAAAGCTCAGGATTCTCGCACACATTTATCAAAGCTACCAGCAGCTTAGGTAGGTCATACAGATATTTATTCCGTACAAGAGTTAGTAGCCCCTTGTCGTCAATTGCGCAGTCATCAAAAGACTTGCTCTAAAGCTCTTGAAGCACCTGCTGTTGACGTTTTAAAAGTGCCCTCATGGGCCTGTGTGAAATAAAAACATTTGATTTGAACACACTAGTGAGCAATGTAGGCTTGCTAAAAAAGTATCGATAAATCGATAATTTTAAATCGATATTTTGGGGCCATATATTTTAATCCTATATTTCGATATGAAATATCCCATATCGAACAACTTTTTTTCCTTTGTTAGTATGCCTCCAATATGTAACTAAAAAAAGAAACCTACAGATTAAAATATCTTTGTCGTGGTAAAATTATCAAACGAGTCCTCCCGCCAAGGGCGGGACGGGAGGTACTGTCAGACTTGTACTGATTAAAATCCACGGTGTCCTTCATTAGCCAAAAACTGCTGCAACGCGTGTTCGATTCTCGCACAGAACAATAAAATTTGTAAGGCCAAGGGATATAATTGTTTCGGGTCTCATTGTTTGTGTATGTGAATTTGAATGAAATGTTTGTAAACGTACCCGCTATACTGCATAGACAATATAATATAAACTGAGACCATAGTGGAGTAATGCCTATTTTAAAAAAGCGTAGCGAGCTCAAAAAATTAAGAACTGTCACGATGTTTACAGGAACTTGAGGACCGCAACTGCCCAATAGAAAATACGGCTCTGCATAAAATAAGTGAGATCGTAGTAAGTGTACTAACCCATATAGTGAGTGACTGCATCTATTGATTACCACTGATTAGTACTTCCGTAGGGCGCTCTATATGGGTAACTAGATGTTAGCGGTCTGTCATCGTGTGCTTATTTATGCAGAATGGTTTTAATAATTGTTGTTTTAATATTTATAGTCTCTACTATATTTGTATGTTAAAATAAAAGAATATTAGTGCGTAGTACTCGTAATCGAGAAAAACGTTACCCCAGCAAGAATCGTTTTTCCTTAAACGGCAGGGGGCACACATTTTTTTTATATGGGGGCACATTTACAGCAGATAAGGCACGAACTATAAGTTCTACTCATATAACTCTAGGAGACACTTTCTTGCTGGAGTAACGTACACGACCAGATGTATAAATGTGGATGATGGCGAAAGGAGTATGTTAGGATTTTAGCAGGCGGCGCTCTGTAGTTCGTGCCTACCCCTTGGGAAGAGGCTTGAGTTTATGTATGTAAAATAAAAGGATTGAATATACCAGTTGAATATAATAGTCCCAGATGTAAAACGGCAGCGTGGCGACGTGTACACACTGGATGTCGCACACAATAAACGCTTTGCATGCTTGTAAATGAAAAAAAAACCGGTCAAGTGCGAGTCGGGCTCGCGCACCCAGAGCTCCGCACGTATAAAAACGGAAAAAAAAACCTTTCGTGTATGTGGGACCCCCTTCAATATTTGTTAAATTATTTATTTTAAAAAATAATTTTTAAATATTCTTAGTCTTCCTGTTGCTCTTTTTCGAGCAAAAATCACGTTTGTTGTATGGGAGCCTCAGTAAATATTTATCTCTATCTGTTTTTAGGGTTCCGTAGTTAACTAGGAACCCTTATAGTTTCGCCATGTCTGTCTGTCTGTCTGTCCGTCCTCGCTTAATCTCTGTGACCGTTAGCACTAGAAAGCTGAAATTTGGTACCAATATGTATATCAATCACGCCGACAAAGTGCAAAAATAAAAATTGGAAAAAAATGTTTTTTTAGGGTAGCCCCCCTATATGTAAAATAGAAAGTGATTTTTTTTTTAATTTCAACCCTAACGTGTGATATATCGTTGGATAGGTATTTAAAAATGAATAGGGGTTTACTACGATCATTTTTTGATGATGTCAATAGTTTCGGAAATAATCGCTCCTAAAGTCAAAAACAATGTGTCCCCCCCCCTCTAACTTTTGAACCATAAGTTTAGAAAATATGAAAAAAATCTGGAAAGTAGAACTTTATAAGGACTTTCTAGGAAAATTATTTTGAACTTGATGGAAAGAACAGTTTTTGTGCAAAAAAAACAAGAAGGTGGTACAAAATTCCTGGACTAAGTTTGTAGTATAATCAATTATTTAATCATATATACAAGCATTTTTTTTAACTTCGTTTACGTATTTCATTATTCTGAACGTATCTTCTTTCAAACAAAAAAAGAATTATTGAAATCGGTTCGCGCATTCCAAAGTTATCAAACGCATAAAATGTTAAGGTAAAAACCAGTTCATAAATGGTTCGATAGATGGCGTTGCGTAATGACGTCAATTTTAAAAGTCGATGTCTTCGTGCTTTCATGACCTACCTGTGGTAAAAATTTGCTACTACTTAAAATATATGTTCTTAGAGTGCATAATCGCTACCTGAACTACTTACTCTTTTCGATTAAAATAAAATAGCTATTTGATAAAGGTTTGTGGGAAATTGTTATTGTGTCTTTTCAAATTTATATTGAGGGTTTTATTTTTTAACTTGTACGGGGACAAAAGTGGTTGATAGTCGTCGCACACAAGTTTAAAAAAAGGCTATTTGTTAACACTTATTGTAACGGACGGGAAACTACGGAACCCTACACTGAGCGTGGCCTGACACGCTCTTGGCCGGTTTTTAGTATTTGTTTTCATAGCGGCAACAGAAATAAATCATCCGTCTTAATTTCAACTGTCTAACTATCACGGTTCATGATATACAGCCTGGTGACAGACTAATAGGGGAGTCTTATTTATAGGGTCCCCTTTTATCCTTTGAGTGAGAAACCCTAAAAAAAAACGTCCGTCTATGCATCACCTGCCTCCCCGTAATCTGTGGGCGCGGGCGATATGGCATTGCACGAATTAAATAAATGAACGTATGAATTAAAAGGTCATTTAATTTTCATAATTATAAAAAAGATACGTTATCGTATCTATTAGCGTGTACCTATGAGTATTTGAATTCTAAATGTACTTTCTAAGACTTCCCAGTAGAATGCAGTAGGTAGTAAATAATAATTAATCAGATAGCATAATCTGATTAACAATTATACATAACAAGTTCCGCTTCGCAGAAATCGATTCTATCTCGTATTTGGTGACTCAACCGAGCATAACGCTGACGTGATAGGGAGTGGATTACAGAAACTACTATGGGTTCAAAAGAAGAACAATGATTTTGAAAGCGTAAGTTTTCGAAACCCGCGACCTTGAGTGTCGTCGCACTAAAAGAACGATCCATCTAGAATTGTAATAAAAAACTCATTAATAGTACCTCAAATAAAGTAATTATAGTTATTGTAACCTACATGTTTCCAACCGTGACACATTTTTCTTTCGATTTTGTTGCACACGATAAAATATAAACAAGACCAGAAATAAAATAATTGTTTCGTTCGTATTTTATATAATTAATATGAAAAATTGTTAAAAAAACTGTCTTTAATTAAAATTAATAAAATGATGAATAAATTTGTCATGAGTAAAGTAATTCATTACAACCAAAAGCAGTGCATTTTTCTAGAGAATGATCATTTATGTTGTTACAGTATAAATAATGAATGTAAATAAATAATACTATATTTCATGGCAGTCTAGTCGAAGTAATGGCTTTTTGATTTTGCATCGAGCAAGACAAGTAACGACAGAAAAGATCATTGTCATGAATTAATTACTTTCACTTATAAAAATCATATTAAAAATTAATTTAAGAAATATTCCATTGTAACAATACACAAAAGAACATCGAAATAAGCAAATTGTAAATAAAAATTAATACTTTAAAAATAATACAAGCCTTTATGGAGGATAAAATTGTTATATAGAAATATTATTCTGGAACTTCATAGAAAAAATTTGATTAATTTTATTATAACTCTAATGATTTACGATAATAGGCCACATTGTCTATGAAAACGTAACTATACATCGCCACATAACATGATTCTCAACAAATACTTCTTTGCATTATATACAGTGACTATATCAAAGAAGTGATGATGATGATGCATTATAAATAACAGAACTTAATGAATAGTGCTTGCTTAGTGCTAATAGGGATTGATTTGAGCTGAAAAGCAAGTAAATGTTCAGTCCATTATTCAGCTGCAGCAACTTGCTCGCTCTGGATCAGAGCCTCCGATGGATTATCTTTCTTCACTTCGGCAGTCTCTGTTTGTTCTTCGGCGGGTGCTTCTTTTTCCGCAGAATGCTCGCGCGAACTAACAGTACCATTTTCGTTAACTTCCTCCTTAGCTGGAGAGCTTTCTTTTGAAGCTTGCTTGGCTTCTGCTTCAATTTCTTTTTCAGGAGATTGAGCGTTGTCTTCAGGGGTTCCTTCTTTTTCTACAGATTTTTGTCGTTCTGCTTCTTTTTCAGGGGACTGTTCTTTTGAATCTCCCTTGGCATCTTCATCTACATCCTTAGCAGGAGTGCCTTCTTTAGATGCTGCAGCACTAGCACCTCTTGCAGGTGAAGCCTCTTTAGCGGGGCTTCCCTCTTTAGCTGGGCTTCCCTCTTTAGCAGGGCTACCTTCTTTAGCAGGGCTCCCCTCTTTCTCTGGTGTTTTCTCTTTCTCATCAGTAGTCTCAGTAGTGTCAGTTGCATCAACTTTCTCCTCTGTGCTGGCTTCATTTTCTTTGCTTTCTTCAACATCGCCATTGACAGCCTTTTCCTGAAACAAGTCATGCTAATTACAAATCTCTACTTGGGATTAGTAACATTTTAATTATTTTAAACAGAATGCACAAGCAAATTTAATTATCACTAAATGTAATTAAATGAGGTTGTTGACATTTCATCAAGGAAAACACTACCATCTTATTTTGTTCCCTATATTGTTATAATGCTGAAGAGCTTAATATAAATGAGTAGCACTTGTAACAAATATGGGTGCATTACCTGTTCAGTTTCAACTTGAGGTGGTTCCTCAGGTGGTGCTTCCATCTTCAAGAACTGTTCCAACGTGTCCACTTCATTTGCAAGATCAAACAAATCATAGTCCTGAAAATCATAAAGAATGCTGCTGCAGGACCATTTGTTTACAAATTTTTCACGAAACAAAAGTTGCTTCTTACAAACACTTTGTGTAAGTAAACACAAAGTGTTTGTAAAAAGTAATGAAATTACCAACAGACAAGTACTTTATAAACAGTCCCTCCACAATAATATAACAAAGAAACAAAATACAAACAGATGGCAACATACCAAAAATACTAAGTCATCTATTTTGCGAAATATCTAATAATTAATATGGCTAATCTATACGTACCCCACAGTATTCGTCATCGTTGAAGATCTGCGGCGGCAGCGGGGACCGCGGGTTGGGGTCACTCACTGTGCCACCGTTCGATTTCGAGTTGTTTTGCATAAACTCTTTATCAGATTCCTTTCCTGGTTCCGTTATGTCAATGACATCATATTTTATGCTTTTGGAATCTAGGATCATCAAAACACGCTGCTGCCGTTTCTTCACCTAAAAAGTAGTATATCTCACGTAATCAAAAACAATAATTACATGAATCAGCTTTGGAAAAAGTCGAGAAAAGCGCCCGGCCGTCCCAGGAATTTTCTAATATTAAACATACCTCTTTATTTCCAGAAATACCACTGATATATACTTTGACAACCATATTGAAAATCTTTCGATTCAAACTATAACAAAGGTAAATAACAAAAGCTACAAAATATTATACGAGAAAAATAGGCTTGGCCATTAGACAATCTGTTTTAATAATAATAATTATGGGAATGGATGACAGTTGCAAGTGTAACCAATTTATATCTTCAAATTCTACTATTTTTATTACAAAATAACACTGACCTTCCATTCTCCACTTATATTATTATATATTTTGATGAACGATTTAGGACGTATTAATTTTTATTTTATAACTGTACAGTCAAATTATACAAAGCAGGACGCAGCAGTAATATCAATTTAAAGAGATCTACAAAATTATTACCTATTTACCTCGACAATTGTGGTCTTAGACAGACATAAAAACTTTATTAGATTTGATATATTTCAGTCTTGTAAACAACCGTGTTCTTCTAACTTATCACTTTACTGTATTTTTATCCAACATATCCATTTCTGTTTCGTTCACTGAGGTTTCGTAACAACTACTTTTGTGCAATGTTAAGTATGAGGTTC
Organism: Agrotis puta; assembly: GCA_943136025.2. Classification (NCBI taxonomy): domain Eukaryota; kingdom Metazoa; phylum Arthropoda; class Insecta; order Lepidoptera; family Noctuidae; genus Agrotis; species Agrotis puta. Next base: position 8,931,188 of record OW964168.2, read on the forward strand.
TATGTTCATATTCAAAACCTGGCAAAATGTTATTTATTCAACTTGCCAACAATGGAATACAATAATACTAGGTTTAGTATTCTTCTTAGTAATAACTGCAGTCTGATTTCATTAGGTTTTTTACTGGATAGTATTGCCTTGCACACTGTAAAGTGTAAACCAACTGACTTATAATGCCCAATATGATCTTGAGCAGTACGGCCGTAATCATTTTGTAGAACTGTTGTAATCTTATTTAATAAAAATGAATCGCTAAATGTGTTGGTAAGCGCATAACTCAACAACGCCTAGACCAATTTGGCCAATTCTTTTTTTGTTGTCTTCGTCATTGTGAGGGTTCTTATGAAAAAAAATATGAAAAGAAGGGTAGTGTAGGGTAGAGTAGGTTTAATTTAGAAACAAGCGATAAAGGAACTTCGCGCGGGCGAAGCCGGGGTGTACAGCTAGTAATTAATACGATCGTGTTTGTATTGATCATTTTAAAATTATTTAATACCATACGTGGCATCATTTAAAACTAGGCAACATTGAAAACGTTTCGTTCTACGCGACGCTAATGGAAGTGCTGTCAAAATCTAAAGGCGCTAAGTTCAAATAAACACATTTTTTCGCTGTAACATGTTCCTACTGCCCTAACGAATAGGTAAGCTTCTTTTTTATTGCTTTATCCTAAAAAAACTAAACAACGAAACGGCAACAGTCACTATTGAAAATTGTTCTTGATTTTATTATCATTAAACACTACACACACATCTGCTGAAGCAGCACGAGCTTCTGATCGTGTGCCTATCGTAATTGCCTATCATAATTATAATTGATTGGCCATTGTACTGTTTTTTCGTTTATTCGTCGTTTACATAATTACATTTATGTTTTTATCTTAACAACATCGAGAATAGGATTTAGATGCTGGAGCCTGGAGTCCAGGGATCAACCTTCGTACTATGCGTATAGTGCTTTTTGAATCAAAGCCTTGTCTGCCAGCCGGCCGTACAGTGGAGAGCCTTCAGGTGTTGATCGAGGCTCTTTGAATTAAGTTTTTACGAGCCTTTAACACTAGCGTTTGTCCAGCGTAGGCATTCCATGAACGCAAGCGCATAACGCAGAGGCCGCTACAACGCTTCGCGATGTCGCGTCTCGTCCCAGCGTGTCCTCTGCAGTTAATTGAATGCTGCTCTAGCGCAGCGCATTCATCATTTCGCTATAGGAATTTTATCGAAAAGGATTGTACAATGAAAAAAAAGTCCCTATACAGACAAAATAATTTAAACAGTTTTCTAATGTGTCTGCGTATTAACCTTTTTGGTTGTTTTTAGCATACAATCAAAGAGCACATACATACCGCGCTTACAACACGCTGATGGCATAATGAAAAACTGTTAAAAAATTCTGCCAGGATACTTATCTCTTTTGTTGATCGTATATGAGACCGCGACAAAGCGACCCACGCTTTGTGTTGTCGCGACAACTGCGATGCGCATACGTTCATAGAATGCTTACGATGGTCAAACGATAGTGTGGAGGTGCTGTAAACCTCTTAGCAATCAGAATTAAAATAAAAAAAAGCTGAAAGGTTCATTATTCATTCACATCCATTGTTTCCAAAAAATACCAGCTGGGTACTAGAGTTTCTCTGAGGGATTTGTTTAAGGAGATTGGCATTCTGACGGTGGCATCTCAATTCATCTTTGCGAACATTATATATATTAGGCAGAATTTACATCTGTATACCAGAAACAGTGATTTTCACACTATTAACACGAGAAATAAGCACCACCTACGTGTTCCTTTTCATCGGCTTCATAAGGTTCATAGCTCATTTGTAGGCCTTGGTATTAAATTCTATAATAAATTGCCTTCGTCATTGCTAGACTTGCCGTTTAATGTGTTTAAATCTAAGATTATATCCAATCTTTGTTCTAAGGCATATTATTCCATAAACGATTACTTAGACGATAAAAACAGCTGGTCACTTTGTTGTAGTTAAGACGGCGTTCATGCTCTTTCCCCAGATTTCTTTCTTTCTTTTTTTTTCCCGACTATTTATATGAGTTCATATAATTGTTTATTTGTTTTTTTTATGACTTAATTAAGTCATCTTGTTTTGTTTTATTTTATGTGTTTGTATTTGTTTCATTATTTTATTTTGATCAACGGACATTTTTGTCCTACTTTACATTTTATTGTTTGTCTTTTTGTGTGTATTGTTAATTATTTTAGTACGACAGTCGTAGGTTTCCTTCATCTTTTATTAATATTGTCGCAGCGGATGAAGAATGTACAACTATCTCTTGCATTGTATAGAGTGTATCCATCTAGTAATATATAGCGTCATACCCAGCATTGTGTGAGTACCATGTACTTCAGAGCTATCTTTGACTAGAAACCTACGTCTTTCATTGACTTGAATGACTCTGGCGGTTAAGAGTATGTCATGCTCACTCAAATGTCTCGCTGATGGTGGCGTGTGTGTCGGATCATTTAGTTCCCTTCAAAATGGTTGAGCTGAATGGTGCTGATATATGCGTCATGTTCGTGAACGGGCGCTGTCAGTTGGGACTGGTCATCTCTTAGCTGCCCCGGTCTATTTTAATTTAAAGTAACTTTATTTTTGAATTGTCTTTTTTATATTTACTATGGACACTGTTAACTTGCCACATCGTTCTCACATAATGTACCATCTGATGATGAATGATGTAACAAAAGTTTTTGTAATAATTTTGGCGATTGAAAAAGAGTGTCCATGGAGTTTCTTGCTCATTCTTCTCCATAGAGATCTACGCTTTGGAATGAGCACCTACGGTACTTTCACAGTTTTTATGTCTTGTGACTGGGACTGTAGCACCATAACTATTTTTGTACTAGTTTTATTTTATGTCTTTTGACAATTCAAAAGTGCCTGTAATTGGCCTAGTTGAAATAAATGATTTGATTTGATTTTGATTTGATTTGATACAACATCTATTTTAAATAAAATTTTAATACGTTCGTTTATAATACATAGGCATATTGTCATTAGATGTAAATAAAATAAAATCGCAGCAAATCATAAAAAGGCGACAAGAGCAGACGTGGAATGTTCATACATAAAAGCTTTACAATAAAATAAAATTATAAAATCACATAGCTCAATGAATTCACATAAATAATATAGATTCTAGCATCTATTTATACAGCATGAGAATGAAGATCTTGTTATAAAATGAGAGTTTGTTCTTAGTTGTAGACATTATAATAAGAACAGCGCAGCAGTCACTCGACAGTGAAATGCAGCGGCATTAGAAACGGTCTATCTATCAATTTTTAACATCACGTGCATGCCATTGACTTGACTGCATTCTAGCGAGACACTATTAAATCTATGAGCCATTACATAACTCTATTGTAAAAACGTTACGAGACGTTGACACAGCGCCATGACAGAATTACAGCTATACGAGATCCATTTCAAATGTTTTTTTTTATATTTTCAATACAATTAATGAATTAGAGCCTTAACATGAAAGTCTACCACTTGATTCACGACTTGACAAAATTGACAAAGTTCAACGTCCGTACCAAGTAAATAATAAGTGTAAAGCATTTATTTAAAGGTGTTATTCTAATTTTAATTGTTTATCTAGTCGTGTGTAGGCACGCACACAGATATACACGAGTATATTGTGCGGAAATATTATTGGCAGATGTCCAGATTACTAGACAGTTGTCAGTTAGTCTTTACGCTCAGCGAGCCGTGCTGATATGTATTATAATTATACTCACCATGGACCGTTCGACGTATTCAATGTCGTAGAGGATTTTATATCTACTTAAAATATCGGTTAAAAAGATATATCCTTACTTGAATATAACACGTTAACTTTTAACATCTTATTCTTAAGAGCTCGCTTTGACTATTATTTAATCTCATGTTTTCCCGCTTGTCAATTAACATACACACGTAGAAGTTAATAGGAATGTACAAAAAGGACACAGTTAACTATTTTATTTATCAGTCGGAATCGCCTTCATTTGCTCAAATATTTTAAACATAGAAACGTTTTAATATATTAAAATATACAATCGAACTCTAAAACAATATTTACACAAAATGATACAAAAATAAACAAAACAACGAAAATAAATCGTAATAAATCTGGTTGACGCACCTCACATGAGATTATAAAAAATATCTAAATTCTTAACATATAAACTCCAATTCTAAATATTAAATAGATACTGTTATTACCTTTTGATGGACGAGATATAGTTTTATTTGATTAAGAAAAGGTCGCAATGTGCTCCGATCAAACGTGTGAGGTAGCATCAGCTGACGCATTCCGCACATCCTCATTAATCACGCTGAACCCGATTTCTGTTTAGTAAAACTATACTTGTTGGCAAACTGACAACATTTAATTTGTGATTAGTTAGCGTTTAGTGAACGTGAAGAATAAACGTTAACAAGTCGGATGTTAATACATCATCCATCAATATTTCATTTACAATAACAGTTTTGTGCAATACACATAAATTATAACCTTGTTGGGAGTACTTATATAATTTTCTAGATGGCTTACTAAATACAATTTTATAGCCCGAACAAGTCAAATTGATACTTATTAAACAACCAAATATGGGCAATAAATAGATGAACTTTCTTCTCTGCATAATGGCAATGATTCACAATTATATGGTATAGGCGTCTGGCGATCCGAACAATCGGCTACCCGTCTGTCGTCAAGATCTATCAGTATGGACACACAAAAGCGACTGAACGTGATTCTATGCGTAAACTACTCCTTCATTTATATCGTACAAGAAATGAAATATCAGCACTCAGAATCTCTCAGGGATGCGACCTCTTCCGTACCGCCATTGTTGATAGGAGTGTAGTAATGGTCAAGATAGGGGCTAAAGCGTATTTTTGTAGTTATTATGGTCCAGGATTCTGCATTACAAGACAGTAATTTAATAGGTAATATATTAAAATAATGCTCTCAGAAAGTCGCATAACAGACCACTAGACTTTTGCAATACTTGATCAGACTGTAGAGCTAAAATGAAAGTGGATAGCTGCACAAGAGGAGGTTAAACATTTTGCTTAAAGCAGAGTGAGGTTCCAGCCAGCCACTCTGAGCTGAAACTTAAAAAAAAGAAATCTGGTATCACGGCAGAGTAAAAGAACGAATACTGTTTAAATCTAAATTCGGTAGGCCATTACACGCACGCAGAGTGAGATCGAATAATACTAAGTACATCGAGAGACGCCCTGACTTTTGACATCGTGCTACTTATGGCCGTGGGTAGGGTTGAGAGTAGCACGGTGTCCCAGCGCTGGGACGCGTCTCGAGTGGTGTTGAGCGGTGTGTTCACACGGGGGTGCCGAAGTCCGGGTCTCCGTCCCCGGCCAGCAGGCGCGGCGGGAAGCGCTCCACGTCGCCGTTCGTGAGCGCCGCGCCCTCCGTCACCCGCCGCGCGGATCCTATCCTGTGTAACACAAAGGGAATCTATGTTAGACATTCAACATTGCTGTTATATCAACTGTATGCTTCCAATACCTCTAGTTTTGCCAGGTCAAGTTTACAGAAGAATATCGAAAATCGAATATTAACAAACTCAAGGTCTAATAATATTGAGCTTAGTGAAATTAATTTAGTAATAAAATTGTCCTTAAAACATTTAGGTTACTTCCAAGACTTTATCGTAAGAATCGAAGATCAGGAACAGAATGGTAAGTGGTTCTACTGATGTAGACATTCCTCATTGTTACCCAGCTTTTTGCAGATAACGTCATGGATTTTCGTGAAGTAACGCCTGATTCCATATTCCTCATTGTTCTTTAGTACAATAACACACACGTTGGCAATGTCTTAACCGCATTATTGATGTGAGATCATGATAACCGTCATAATTAATCAAGCGCGGCTCCATAAATCGCTCATCAGACCGGCCCTACCTCACTAATATAATTTAACAGTCACATTTGTGTCACGCGGTAGAGATGACTCTGCGGTCAGCAACCCGCATGCTCGGTGTAATACGGGAAGAAATTACTACATAAACTGTGGTTTATTCATAAAAAGGGGTCTGTTATTTATATTATAAGTTTTTACAACCTTCGATAAGGTCAATGATCTGTATGTAATGTACTTCATTGCGTATATTTACTACTTATATGCGTATAGAAACGCTATTTGTGAAACAATTGTTTCTGAATTTGGTAGCAGAATGTCTTTGTCATTGATTATGTATCTGACGAGGCCCAGACGCCATCCAGTGTCGCGGGACTGTCTAAACAGGAAACCGTGACCCTGGAACGTGAAGGGTTATTGAAAGAACACCTTCGATAGTCAATACGACTCTGACAGTCCCTTTCGCTCCATCCAGTTCGAGACAACTCATTTGATGATTTTAAAACGTTAAAAAAAAGGTTCTCTATCCATTTGTTCAAGCAGAATTCATACTATTTTGCTCCTATTCAATCAAGATGAATTTTAAAGAACTTGTACATAGATCACAGACTCATAGTTCAACCCTGGACATTGACCCTTTTTATAGGGTGTAATTTATACCAAGTGTTACCTAAATCCTTTGGATTCTCTTCTGAGGGGCTTGATGTCTCCATTGGGCTTGCTGACAGGCTTCGTGTCTTTGGACTCGATGTCGATGAGGGGCGGCAGCGCTATCTGTGGCGGCGGCGCGGGCGGGGCCGGCGTTAGTGGAGATTCGGGAACTAGTCAATTATTATGTTTGGTTAGTTTTTAGAAAATGGAACTCAGTACTGTAACACACAGTACAGTAATGGAACTCCGTATCTCGTATGGAATCCGCATCGACCACACAGCCTATAGACTCCTAATAACAGGCGACCGATGTCTGTCAACACATTAGGCAAAAATGTCTTATAACCGTCGTCACTCACCAAGTTCGTATTAGGTTCGACCACTGCTGTGAGCCGTAAACACTTCCGCATTACTCCTTTAAAAAATCGAGAAAATAGACATAATTATGTTCCCGTATACAATACGTTTGTGTGATAAAAAAAGCCGGACTTCAAATTTCCTGAAAGACGGTATCACATTTCATCTGTAAGTTAATAGTTCCATAATCTAAATTAGATTAAATTTCTGTCAATATTTATCGGGGTTCATTTTATACTGGTCATACTTGATGTCTTTATGATTGCGTCCCTTTCTTTTGCAAGTATTTTTTTCGCCATCTCTTTTCCTCGATTTCAAGTACACATATTAGTGATGTTCCAAATCGTACAACCACCTCTGTTGTCGATAAAGCAAAACAAAAACCTATAACTATTAATTTATGCAAAAAATATTTTTTCAATAATTAGAAATTACAACAGAACATCTGATAAATTGTGAAACTTTAATTTATAAATTTTAGATACCCACACGATCTTGATTTAAAAAATAAATGGATAATTGCAACCAAGCGAGAGAACTGGATCCCATCTACTTAAAGTGTTATATATTCACGTCATTTTAGCGAAGATTGTTTTATCCTTATGAAAAACCGTCGATGTCTACTAAGTTGATCAGTACCAACTAAGTATTTGCCTCTTTTGGTGAGTTTAATTATTGAATTTTTTTTTCTGTCTCCTAGGCAAAAAGTATAGTTTCGGAATCTTTCTTCTTTTTCGTGTCGCTAGCACGACGTTATTTATATTTTATTGGCCTAAAACCCCGTCATCTCCACCGCGTTGTCGGTAGCGGCGAAGAGATCCGTTTGGCTGCATGTTTTTGGGCTAACTCTATAATATCGCGCTGCATTCAATTTGATAGGCCTCACCAAAGACATATAAGAACATAGCTTATAATAATGACGGAAATTTTAAAACATTGTTTTTATTCATTTTTACAATAAAAGAAGGTAATTGAATGCAAGCATGTAAAAACATATTTTATTAAATACAATTTAAATATGTCGATACTTTCTTGTTTGATTTAAAACCGTCCCATCCCTAGTGACATGCACTGACCTTGAATTGACCAATCAGGACGCAGAACCCCGTCCCCCTCGATGACGTCATACCTCAGCAAGTTGGCAGAATAGTTTTCGTGCGTTTTATCGTGTATTAGGTGTCTATAGGCTGTGTGGTCGATGGGAATCCGATTCCCCCCCTGTTAGCCAACTTAAAAGAAAGACGCTGTAATCCTTATATGCAGTGTAACATCTGACCGGGCTTTGACTTTGAGACAATAGACTTATGCACAGACAGACCTCACCAAGAGTTTTTAGCATCTGACGGCTTAACGTCCAAGCGCACGGTATTTGATTTGACTAAAACTATGCCACTTCTGTTACATTTCACGAAACCGCTCTCATTGAAGCAATAGGAAAGATGTTTGTTACTAAACATAAAAAGAAATATGTTAATAATATTAATTTAGTTAAATGACCTACCTCCATCAGATACTGGTAGGTTATCGCAGGGCGCTTCCGCAAGGGGTTCATCCGAGGAAGGAGCCTCTAGTTCCACGGGTCTGTAAGCGCCCTTAGTGCGCCAGTCCTACAACAAATCATCGCAACATACAGTCTGTGCACTTTCATAAATACTGATTATGATTTCAACGATTAATGTTGCAATTAATTTAATTTACAGCCTGAAACTCGTGTCACTATTCAAAGTATCAGTAGAAGTACGAAAACAACTTCAGTGATACTAAATTAAGGTTCTATTAACGTAAATAGGTATGAAAACTAATAATAAATAATATGCAATACAGCGCAATTCCTAAACGACATCACTGGCTACGCTCCAGCTGATTCTACTGACATACACTAGCCAAGGTCTTTCCTAGTGTAAATATGACACCTTGGTCTTGTTACTATGGGTAGTCTTCGCATCTGGATTTTGTCCAGCACTGTGCAAAAGTTAACGAACTCAGCCTATTTCAAAGATGAAAAGTCCTCTCCAAAGCTGTGCCACAAAATCCTGTCTGGCTTCTGCATATTTGTTTTGCGTAATAGACTTGGTCGTTAGCCCACCCGTATTCGAGTGCTCAAATGACTACTTGAATTCGGGTACCTGATGCATTTATCACACCACGAGCAGCCGAAACCGACCGAGATTGTCCGAAGTCGGGAGTATTTAAACCCGCTCATTTACAACTCGGTCTTTTACCCGAATTCCATAAGCAATCGAATGCGGGAGATTTTTTAAGGTCGAAGCAAAGTATTAATCTACTCAGCCTATATGTATATCTTGTGTTTAAGTGTCACTGGACAAATAATGTGCGAAAACCACCTAACCGAAATAGCAGAGAACTTGGTACATACCACGACGTGTGAGGTTTCTAAACTGCGCTCTGTCTAGAAGAAATGATATATTTACAGAATCATGGCGTCATACTTTGTGTAAAATAAGATAGAACCCTGATTGAAGCTTCCTATAGTTGTGGGTGGACAAATACTAAAATTAGGAAAATTACTAACACTTAAATTCACTATATTTTGCATAGCTCCATTGATTTTAATAATATATGTGGAACATTTGTCTATGCACTGAGTTACAAGGATCGATATGCAATCTTATTCAGTCAGAAATTTGATGACTATTCTGTTAAGCTACTTTAGCTTGTTTGAGCTATGTCAAAGGGCTTTGGGGCTGCCAAAAGCGGCTTCATTAGCTCTGACACCAGAAACCGCATCCTCACATAAAAATAAAAACTTAAACGTGTAAGGTTATTTACCTAATTGAGTGCGATTGAAATATTAATATTTTTATTTTATTTATTTTATTTTATTAAACTTCTTGCACAACTCTGTACAACGGCGGACTTAATGCCTTAGGCATTTTCTGCCAGTCTACCTTGAGGTGGTGCAGAGATAAAACATAGCAGGTGCAATAAAAAAAAAGAGAACAATTAACTAAAGATATATTATATAATACATATATAAAAATAAATAAAAATAAATACATACATACATACACTCACTTAGTGCAGAGAAAAGAAAAATAAATGGAAAAACTGTCAACCAATTATTTTTAAATCGAATCTGCCAGCTTCTTAAGTAAAAATTCTCGAGCTTTTATCTTAAACGAGAAACGATTGGTTGCCGTCCTGATATTCAGAGGGAGTTCATTCCAGAGAAAAACCGCCTGAACAAAAAAGGAATATTTCTGGAGGCTAGAGCGGTGAGAGGGACATCGCAGAAGGCGGTTACTAGTGGAACGAAGATTCTTGGTGTGTGCTGAGCATAAAAATTGGAAATGAGAAGTAAGATAAGAAGGAGAAGTGGGTTTGTGTAAAAGAGAAAATAGAGTCGTCAATGCCCTCAACGCTCTACGCTGCCGAATGGGCAACCACTGTAAAAGTGACCTTTGTTATAGTGATATTTTGTAGTTTGATGTAGCGAGTTCCTAATTCAAGCGGCGTTGTGCGTTATACCTGAGGTTTGCGTTTCTTCTTGAGTGCGTTGGGTCGCTTGTGCACGGGCGTCGACGCGGCCGACTCCCCGGAGGAAGCGTCCCGCGTCGCCCGCGCACCCCGCACCCCTCGCGCGCCCCTCCCAACACCACCGCTGCCTGACCACTACACACCACGCCGTACAGCTCATTTTATTACTTACAAACAGCATTAACAAGGTGTATCGTATTACCCAGTATTGACTGGGGTTTTTAAAGGCAATTGAACAGTCTCAGCATGTTTAATACTTGGTTTCATTCTTGGCTGCATCGAGTTAGACTAAAAGCTGACCCCAACATCTGAGAACCGGCGAGGCTTATAGCAGGATATCGGTAGTTAAAACAGGTGTAACTGGGTCAAGGCTAGCCAGGGCACAACACGAGCGAACCCGCGCCCGCTGCATACTTGTTTAGAGTGAAGACACCGTCTGCTTTTAGTCAGTCGAGCCAGACATGTTCCTCGGTCTACTAGTTGGCAAGTTTTTAAGTATTTCGGACTTCTATCTACTATAGCTTAAATGACCACACTTTATAACAGTTAATTTTAAAGAAAACATATAAATTACCTCAAGCCTAGCCTCAATCTTGATGGAGTCATCGTCCATGTCTAGTATGTTGAGGTTGTTGTTGATGTTGTTGTAGTCGGGGTAGGGCGCGGGCGGTGGCGCCACGCGGTAGGGCTCCGACTCGCACTCGCTATGAGATCCCGCTTCTGACGTGCGTCTGTGGGTACACGAATGCACTGAGTACATGTTAACAGTAAAGCCTAGAACTACACAATCAACGCATCATCATCAACTTATAAATGTTCCCACAGCTGGGACGCAGGCCTCCTCTCTGTAAGAAGGAGTGGGCCTTAATCCACCACGCAGGCCCAGTGAGGGTTGGTAGATCTCAGTTGTCTTCGAATTTTTGGCTCTAGAACATGCCGGTTTCCTCACGATGTTTTCCTTCAGCGTTTTGAGAGCAGTGGCGATGAAATAAAGTACACAAAGTAATGCGCCCTGGGTTCGAACCCACGAACTACAACTTGTAAGTCGGGCCTATACTACTAGGCCACAACTGCTCTATGAGCATAATGAACCTAAAGTTATCCCAATGCTGACAGATAGGACTCTCTTTTGGAACGAAAGGCCAGTCTTCGGATGTGCTAGTTTTAGAATTTTTGTTTTAAAGACATACCGGTACTTCAAAGGCTAAAATGAGCTTCATGCTCGAACAACTTAGCCAAGCCAACCTCGGACTTAAAATCAACATGATGAAAATCGCGCGAAAGGCAGTTAGGCGTCGGCCACATGTTGCATTTAAATTGTGCAAAAATAAAAAGATTAGATTCCAGACTCTAGGAGGTAGGTCCAGAAAGAAATGGTAAAGACGAACTGTACTCGGGCATGCGGACGGCGAGTAATCCCCTGGATGGGAAGGACTCATTTGACGATTCAACTACGCTAACAAAAAAATGGCGAATTGTATTCTTACGTAAAGATTTGGGTTAAGCGGCTACAAGTTCCTACTTCAAGAAGTAGCAATCGTTATTACTAACACTGAGGTGCCTCTACAATTCCTCGACCGTTACAGCCTTCAGAAGTAGCCGTAGGTCTCAATTTGATAAATGTACAGTATCACTTACTAGCTGTTCCTTGTGGTTTCACTACCGCTCCTCGTATCCTATTTTTTTTTTTTAAAAAACGTTGCCCCACACTAGGAATTTCTCCTGTGTCGTGGGTGCGTTTACAAACATATAAACTCACATACACAAACGCCCAGACTCGAAACAACTACTTGTAGATCATACAAATATTTGCTCCGTGCGGGAATCGAACCCGCGACACGCAGCGCAGCAGTCCAATCGCTCAGCCACTGCGCTAACCGTGCCGTCAATTTGAAAAATTTATTGGTCGTAGCGTGATGTTATATAGCCTGTAGACTTCCTCGACAAATGGACTATCCAACACAATTTTTTTTTCGATTCTAACCAGTAGTTCCTGAGATTTGCGCGTTAAACCAAACAAACATCTTTTCAGCTTTCTAATATTGGTATAGAATATAGCTAAAGACTTTTCAAAAGATGTTTTTGTATATCTCTTTCGACACATTATGCAAAAACCAAAATAATTAGCTTTTTATGTTAGAAATAATTTTGATAGTCTTGTATTATTCCAAAGAGATTAGTATACAGTCAGCGGATATATCATCATCTGCCTAGCCTTTTCCCAACTATATTGGGGTCGGCTTCCAGTCAAACCAGATTCAGCTGGATATCAGTATTTTACATGGAGCGACTGCCTGTCGGACCTCCACAACCCAGTAACTGGGTAATACGATACCCCATGGTAAGACTGGTTGTCAGACTTTAGAGCTTCTGACTAACAGTAACGACTGTCACAAGATCTACAAATGACAGCCGGGACCAACGGCTTTACGTGCTTTCCGAGGCACGGAGGAAACTCGCTATGACAGATGGTCACCCATCCACAGACCAACCTCGGCAAGCGCGGCTTAACCCGGAAGATCGGTCTGTGCGGCTGTATTTATTTAGCCACGAGCTCTCAGAGTCAGCGGATATAATGGTATTAAATTGGTGTCTGATTTGATGGGCGTAATTTTGAGCACAGTTCCAAATAAAGGGTTTAGGCAATTCGTATCTGAATTCAAGGAAGGGACACAGTGTAATCAGGACTTTCTTGCTTTCAGACGTGATGTTATTAGTATCAAACAAATGTAAAAAAATAAAAGGTATATACAGCGCAATATTTATAAGAATAGAAGCAAAGTGTAAAACAAGGTCGTTGTGTGTGTATTTTAAATATCATTTAAAAAAAAATGTTTTAATATTTTTTGTGGGATAGACTTTGCCCAGCAGTGGGACAAAATAGGGTTAAATGTTCCTCACGTAAGTTGTCTCCATGATTGGCGTTACGTGTCAGTTACACGAGTTGTCATCGCCGCGGCTGTCGGGAGCCGACGTGAGAAAGTTGTTACGCTGCCAAAAATAACGAACAACTGTTGAGCATACCTACTAAATAATTATAATCAGTAGGCGCTCGGACTGCCTGTAAGAATTACGTATTTAAAAGAATCATGTTTTAAATGCTCGAGTGTTGTTTTCGGTAGAGCGTAACACAAGATTAAATGACTCGACGTTTACGACTACAGTATAAAATAATATACATATTTTTAAATCAGCCACCATTTAGTCTGCTTCGAATTTTTGAAATATGAGCGTCCGATCGAGCGTTTTATGTGGTCTCCAACGGCATTTTCTTTTTAGTATGATTGCTCGACTTATTTTCATATAGAAAAAAAAAACTGACTAAAACTAACAATCATTATACACAATTGGAATCAGCTATAACAGATTTCACGCTCTATAATATGAAATTACCAGTGACTGCATAGAGTAGGTTACATTTAGTGTTTGTTCACGTTAGTGGCAAATAATAGTGTCTTCACGTACAAAATGCTGGTGCGGTGAAAGTAGCGGGCAAGGTCGCGAGTGACGCGTGCGGAGTTCTCGCGACAATATTAAACGTTTGTTGTAGTTTATGTGTGTTCACTTGTGGCGCTAGTTAAGTTCAAATACGAACTCCCCATGTCCACCGAGCCCGCACCCGCTACCACACTCGCGCTTTCCAACGTGAACAAGCATAAGCGGAGCGTCAGGCGTCGAGACACAGAGCGGGAAAACAAACATACGGCTATGTATTAGAGCGTTCAATCTCCACGATTAACGCAGCACAGCCCTCCCCCGCGTGTGCATGAAATAGGCCTATGGCCATACGGGTAAAATTAGGTCCATTAGACCACACACAAATAATTCTGCCTTTATTATCTTCATATTATTGATAGAAACCAGGAACAGAACAATATTCGATATTGTTCTGTTCCTAGTTTCTATCAATAAACGCAGTCTAATTTCTGGTGCAAGCAAAATTAAACATTGACTTTATTCTAATTATAAAGCTGAAGAGTTTGTTTATTTGAACGCGTTAATTTATTAAACGCGTTTTTTTTGGTCTGTTTATCAATACCATATAATAACACGCGACGACCAAATGCAGTCGAGCAAGGTGGGTGAAACCACAGGGAACATGTAGTGTACAATAAACCCAATAACCTGATCCGCTCTCTTGTCAATCTGATTTTGAATGAGCTTACAAAATATTCTTAATGTAGCGTAGGCTTGTGAGATTACAACATAAACACACTATATTCCAATAAAATTTTACTAGCATGTGATTATCACCTCTATGTCATTTGAATTGGACACAATATCAAACCAATTTATTCAGCGATTGATGACATGCTGTTTTGAATTTCTATAACAATTTGATAATTATGTTATTAGCATTTTATTAACTTTATTGCCGATCTAGCCAAGGTCGTGGGAATCTGTTGGTCATTGGAAACTCAGAGGCGTTTTTAGAAGCAAAGTTTGGGGCCAGCAGATATGCAAGAATTTTTGTCTCAATTTCATCTCAGTGACAATCTGTGTCAAAAACTTAACATAACAAAGAAATATTTTTGACAAATTGAGACACTGATTGGAATTGGAATGCGAAAGTTCTTTGTTTTCTTTAAGTGGCTCAGTTTACAATGACAGGTTTTCACAATGGTTACAATAGAGCAATTGAATAATTTCTATGTTTAGGTATTTGAGCAGTAGCTATCACGGAAACCCTGTTTACATTTTACTAGCTGTGCTTAGCTCTGCTCTTAAGGGTGAAAATGAAATGTGTATCTTTTCGTGTAATAAATGAAGTTAAATTTTGAGTAACTATTAAAAGGTCGCGTCTTCAGTGAAATGTGTACCTTTTCGTGTAGTAAATAAATTAAATTAAATGTGCGCAGCGTCGCGTCTCAGTGTGATTTTATCGTAACGTTCGTTCGTAATAGTAACAGACACTATTGCGTACTAAAAAATAAACTGCAAGGCTTTATTGCATTAATTAAAAAATATAGATTATTTGCTCTGCTTCGAAATAGTTTAATTCTACAAAGTCAGAAATAAATTATTATTATTTTATATTTATAAACTTCAAAGGTAATGAGATATTTTATGAATCTGTAGCTAATGTAGACGTATGCTGTAATAAATACAATTATGAACGCCTAATAATGTGTTGGATGTGTTCCGTCATTTATTTTAAGAATTAATTATATTTTACTGTTTCAACGCTACACTAATTGATTTCATTTATTTTCTAGCTAGCGACCCGCCCCTGCTTGGCACGGTTAATACGGCTTGGCAATAAAACGAGATTTCTTAATAATGTTTATGTTTAATATTAATTTGTTCTTGACAAGAATCTTCCGGAATAATTTCTCTTAACGATCGTGCAACCCGCATTAGAATCTGTTGCGCAGTTTCGAAGATTAATGCAGACAAACGGACAGACATGAAAGGCGACTTTGTTTAATCATATTAATAATACGATTACCATTTCACACAACATTATAAAGATTAGTCAACAATAGTCTACTACAAAACACAGTACTATCGATAGTAGAATTCAGAGGCTACCGAAATGTAATTGACGTGTCATGCTCAGTTAAACGCCTAAAATTAATATTCAATCTTAATCTAAATCCCGTTCCTTTGTTTTTGACGTATGCTTTTCATTGGAAATCTTACAGCCTGTTCTCGTTTTGGTCTTAGCGGTAAGAGGAGCGACGGGCGGTGCAAATAATACATTAGTTACTATGGTTACTTTGTAAGAACGTGAATTCGCCACTAGCTCCACCTCCTGGCGTATTTCGAACATTTCAATACATTTAGTCTTACTGCTCGCCTCTCCTCGCTAAGTTACCGCTTACGAGTCGGATAGGCGAATTCGGTCTTTGATTGGTTAAATAAAGATCCAACCGAAGATAGCAATCGAGATAGATTATTATTAATTTTCAGCGTAAGTCGCTGATATTGAGAACATTATCAAATTCACTCGATCACACCCAATGTGCGGTAATTTAATTAATATATCTTCGGTATAAATTATTTTAAACAGCAAAAAAATAGCTAGTCATTTTATGACAATCATAACATGATTTGCGATAAAATTCAAGAACTGGAATATTGTATTTCGATAATAGATTAAGAATAATCTTATAGCAATTTGTATTGACAAACAACGGATATCGACAACGGATGGACGAATGAAAAAGGTTGTATTCATAGACATCATAAAGCATGGTGCCTTCCCTTACCCGACTCAAATAAAACTGCAATACTCTCTAGAAAGAGAGAAAAACAATTATAGCACCACTTGTCTCTTTCCTGTGTGACATAGATAATGTCTTTGGTAATGTAAATGAAAGAGATAGACGGTCCTAGAATTGTTTTTCTCTCTTTACTAAAGGGTACTGTTGCGGCAGTACTGCTGCGTGTTGTCGATATCGGACTCATACCTCAACGAAAAAGCAGTTAGAAGTTGTTCACATGAGAGCTTTATGAAAATAATTAAAAAAATAATTTGTTTTATAATAACGCTTTTTTAACGGATTTTATGCGCCAACCGCCTGTATTCTATTCACATATTTTTTAATGGTTTGTAATTTCACTTAGAGTAAAATTAAAAATCGCAGCGGGAAGTTCTATGTCCATTATTTTTTGGCCTGAGTGAGGGAGAAAGACTAGCACCTTTTATTTTTCGTGGTAAAATCATTACATGAGTCCTCCCACCCATACTGCCAGACTTGTACTGACTAAAATCCACGGTGATCCTTCAATAGCCCTTTACGTTCTGGGGTCACGGTTACCTGATGAACCTGGCCCGCGACCCTGGCATAGAATACCACCTTGCCAACCGAAATGCATACCACAGTAATACAGGGATAGATCTACACAATTATTTTCAATACGCAGTTAATATGAGGCAGTGTGCACAGTACCTGTTATAGTCTGGCGTGCGTGGTGCAGTGGGCGTGGCTCCAGATCCGTCGGGCTCCGCCCCGAACACCTCGCCGTCCTCCGGATACAGTGGGAACCTGGCATCACAAGAACTGTATCATTATTATAATACTGTGATTGTTTCATTTTTTTTATACGCGTTGTCGCCTGGCTGCGTCGCGAATCTTAAAGATTTTTGTGAAAAGAGAAATGTTTAACCAATCTGGTGGTCGCAAGTGCGATTGAGGTCCATGGTTTAATTACCAGCTCTGGTATCAGTGGGATAAGGAAATCTTAGTATCAGCCACAGAGTCTACATTTGTACCCAGTTGATGGCAATAGGTATGGGACTTAAACATTACTTTCAAAAACTTTACTCTTGATTTTCAGTTTTGCGTGACATCAAGTGTACTGAAAGATTGTACGGACGCCACGACACACACTTTAATTCCATTCGGTGAAATTCTATTACCGAAGATTAATTCTAGTTTATTCTCACCTATAATTATCTTCGGACAGTCTGTCATCGTCGTCGGTAGCTATGAACTGCACACAGAGCGCACAGTCTCCCTTCACGCTCTGCAGCGCTTGAACCGCTTCTTTGTGACAAGCCTGCAAAAAACAAGCGAATTGCAGATTTCTTAAATATAACCATTCAACATTTGAATTAAGCCCCATTAAAACAATCCAAGAACTTGCATGCAACTTTGAATATATTGCGGTATTTTTTTGATACATTGATTTTGTATTCCACGAATAGTCCGCAATGTAACGCTAATCGCATGCAATTCCTTGTATCATATAAGTAGGCTTAAGGTTCCACTAAAAAGTGGATTGTTTTAAAAGTCTAACGCGAGGGAATAATCTTCTGTTTTGTGAAACATAGATATTCAAGGAGTTCGTTTAGGATGGCCATCCGTCACACCTTTCCATCCAACGGAACCCGAGAGGACGGCGCATATTGTTCCTTGTGCATCTCTAACTGATAGCACAAACCTTACTGCCCTTAGAACGGGGCCCGCGGGTGGCGAATGATATGGTCAGTCTGGAGCATTTATATAGATGAAGCATTCGTTTACATATTTAGAAAACTACTTATACGTAACGAGGTGTGATGCTTCATTCAACTTAGTAGTCCAGCGTCATCTGGATGCGGAATAGTCCACAATATACCTTCATTGTGAACGGTCTTCAGCTTCATGTAGTAATAGCAATAGCAGAGACCAAGGGAAGGACGAGGTATAGAGCTTTCCCTATCTTCTGTCCTACCTTTTGCTTATACGTTATTTAGATAGGCTGTACTAGAAAGCGCAACAGGACTAAATTTATGAGTTTTACTCTGAAACGCGAAGTTATTTTTTCGGAAACACGAAAATGACTGAACACGAAGTACCTGTGTGAGATCGACGTCATTGATGGCGAGTATGGCGTCTCCGACGTACAGCTCGCCAGTGAGCGCGGCCGGGCCGCCCGCCTCCAGCTCAGAGATCAGGATCGGCACGCCGTGCTCACGACCACCCTGTGGGTTTAAACAATTCAAATAAATATTACTTGGCGGTTAAAAGAAATTTTCTCATCTCTCAGAAAATCTCTCATGGTAGGAACTCAAATGCAACTTTATTACAACTTATAAAAATACCAATGCGACAGCAAAAACACAGATAAAACAACTAGGAAAAAACATTTAATTTTTAAGCAACAATTTTTTCACAATTACATAAATTACGTAAAATATTAATTAATAATTACGTAAAATATTTTCATACTAACGTGAATGGACCAAGTACTCAATACACAATACACTCACAGTGACCGAGATGCCAAGTCCTAAGTGCGGTGAGCGTCGCACGCGCACGGTGCGAGCGAGCGCACGCGCGGGCGGCGCGGGCTCGGGCGGCGGCCGCGCCATGCCGCGCGAGCCACCCGCCCCGCGGCACACGCGGACCAGTGTCTTGTGCCGCTGTACTAGGATCTCGGCTTCCACCTGCATACAAGAATACAAGTGCGTGAAGAAAACTGTCAGATTATCGAGAAGATAGTGTTAGACCCCGGACCCTTGACTGCCAGCGATTTCATTTCCAATCTTAGCCTTTCAAGCAATACTATCATTTCAAAGTGTTAAAATTTAAATGTACAATTTCAGGTGCTGCGCTGACACACTGACTCTTATTTATTAGGTATTTCTCGGCAACAATTTCACATCGTTGCAGTCGATTTCTTTTGGATACGTAAGCTAATTATAAAATTGTATTCAATAGCCCTTCATTTTTCGCTACGTCACTTCGACTTTTAACCATGGTAAAAGGTAAAACTTAAAACTTTTACCAAATATGTTTTTGCGACTGATTTCTTATTAGAAAATATCTCCATTACAAGTATTCCAACATTATTAAATACTTGCTTTTGTCAGCGACTTCGTCCACTCATACCACCGCCTCCCCTTATTGTCTATGTCACTACACACTACAATTTTTGAAATCGGTCCAGTACAATACGGGTTTCGTCCCATTATCTATAAAAACGGCAAAAAAAAAACATGTCTATTATATGGGAGCTCCCCTTTATTTTATTCTGTTTTAAGCATTTGTTGTTGCAACAGAAATACATAAAATGTGAAAAGTTCAAATGTCTAACTATCATGGTCAGTTCCGGATTAACCCATAAGCAAATTAAGCAATTGCTTAGGACATCTGCATGTCATCATGCTAGGGGCTGTACACCTACGGAGAAACCAAACCTATCCGAGGCAGAATGATTAAATTTTGTTGCGATCACAGATGATGAAGATGCTTAGTTATGATCACAGAGTTTCTCTTATCCCTTTTTGGTATGAGTAAACGAAAATACCTTATTTCTTGTTTATGGAAACGTGCAGAAAAAAATCGAGCGAAAGGTAAAATAAAGCAGGCGCTCCACTTGCGGTTTTGTTAAGTACTCTTTAACGCCTAAACGTTGAATAACCGTGATATTCTAACCTACATTGTGAACTCAGAGCTTTCAAAATAAAAAATGGTTGTATGATAACACTAGAGCTTAGCCAACGATATGGCACAAAAGACACAAAATGTTAATTAATGCGAAGTGCACTCTTTGGAACTGTTTAAACATACTGTCTTAACTCTGGCAACATATAAGGCGGTCAAGTCATGGTTTACTAAGAAATTTGTTGTCTTAGTCCAGTAACTTTGTTGCCGAAAGTATGCGGGTAATTTGCGTCAAATCCGGTAATTCTGATTTAAAGCAGACTTGTTTATGATGTTGGCCCAATGAATAATCCAAAATTGAGACATAGATCGCCGAACGCAACTTTGTCGAAAATAAAAATAAAACCGCGACAGTTTCTTTTAAGTTCCTTTTCCAAATTATGGCGATTATAACCCATAAGGTCCAGTTGTTTACAATAACATCTCAGAACGTTTTCTACAATATGAAACTAGATTGTTGAACTAAATTGGCTCTAAAGACCCAACAGTTTTCGAGATAAAGCGTTTATTATTATTATTTTTTTCAAACTCTGCATTTTCTTGCAATGTTTTATTTTATGTCTAGCAATTCCAGCGGTATCTCAATCCAACGTGATTTTTATTACAAAAAGTTAAAATTCAGAACTACCGGATTTGACGCAATCACTGATGTTTAAAGTTAGTGGACTATTTAGAAAAAGCCCAATGCTCTCTCCAACCAGTTAGTCATTTGACTAGATCAGTAACACTCGCAAGCAAAGTACTTGTATGGCCAGACGTATGAACGTGGAAGCGTAGAAGACGGTATTCCGTAGTTTCTGCCTACAACCACAAGAAAAGACGTGCATTAAGAATGAGTATAAGCATCCAAAAATTCGATTCGTATTTTTCAACCTTCAGTCATCCAATGCCGAATGTAGGTTTCTTTTTTAGAGTTTGGGTTGAAATTCGGTCGTCCGGGTGAAAAAACGGAACCTTTATAAGATCACTCGTGTGTCCGTCTGTCCGCCCTTTGCAGTAAATTTTTATACCGTAGCCTAATGACGCATACTACACCAAAGGTGTCGGTTGCACGTTGCCGACTCTGCAGAAACTTTTTCACGCCTTTTTTGAAGAGCCCTATGTTGTAGTTCATTGGGAAACCCTTACAAATCTTTGCACTTCTGGCGGTTTTGTATCATGGCTATCCAGTTTCTTCCAACCACTTTCACGAGATCGTCTGTCCAATTCATCAATATTGTTTTTTTAATAGCCTCACCCACGCAGGTGTTCTGAGTTTATGCAAAAACAGCAAGCGTAGTAACAGACAACACGCAGACATAAGCTTACTAAACACTTTATCGATATGTACGGCGCGACGCAAGCGCAGCTTTCTTGTCGCAGGTGCACTCTCTGCGTAATAGTAGTAATTGTGGCGTATGCACTATGCATTATTATGTGACTACAGAATGTAATGCTGCTAAGTTTTTTTTTTTGAAGTTATAAAATCATCAAATGAGTCCGCCCTCCCAGGATAAATCCACGGTGTCTTCAATAGCCCTTTACGTCTCAGGGTCACAGTTACCTAAGAAGACAGTCTCGCGACCCCGGCAGGCCCTTTGAAAGGGGCCCCGTTAGATTGCCGACAGGTTTTTGAGGCACGCGTGGAACACGACGCGCCGTCAACCTGGCATTGTCCTTGATCAGACGGCAAGTCACTCATGACTCGCCGTTCGCATGCCCACGACTGCTGCTAAGTTACAGTGAGATATGGAATTGGTAGTCTAGTGATTCTATTAGCTAGTTACAGTATCTACCTTGTTTCCTACATTCCGCAGTTTATTACAGTTTACCATTTCAAACATTCCCATTAGTTTAGTGAGAACGGCTGTTTCCAAAAGTCATGCTCTTAAATGGATGACAGTTGGATGAGAAATCGCATCGAAAACACGATTAGATTTTTAAATACCAGACTAGGGTTGTTCCACCAAAGTAAACATTGTATACACAAAAACATAATAACATCCTCTTTCTATAGTTTAGAGTCCGAGAGAGATCCTTTTGTGTTACGTTAAAAAAGTGACCTAGATTTTTTTCACTTGAATGAACCCTATGAATCGCGAGACCGTCTGTAAAGGTTACCGTGACCTTTGGACTTAAAGGGCAAATGGAGGAACAGGGTAGACAGTCCCATCTGCTACGCCCAGTGAGGGAAGACTCATTCGATGACTTTCTTATAAAATTGTTACCCTATTACCATTTAAACACAGAGCCAGACACTAGATTTAAAAAAAAAACAGCAAATATACCTGAGCCCAGAGAGAGTCTCGCAGCTCAGCGCGCATATCTCTGCCGAGCAGCTGCAACTGTTGTATCCTACCAGCCAGCTCCTTATCCAGGTACTTTGTGGCCAGCCTGGAATGATACATTAACGCACATATTATTATTTCGATAAAAATGAAAAACACATTATTATGAGCTCAAAATAATCACGATGTGGAACCCTGATGGGGTATGAGTATTTACACGGGTCGATCCGCATCGCTTGCAAATTTTTGTCACTTGCGGTTTAGTTTAATTTTATTGTCATTTCGCTGTACCAAAAATCCACCCGTGTAAACCAGAACACAGATAGAAGGCGTCGCGGCAGGCTACTTAAGAGATGGCGGGATTGGCTGGACAAAACCAACTATCAGCGGTTGGCTCTGGATCGAGGTTATTGGAAGTCGTGGAGGTCTTTGCCCAACATTGGGTTAATATAGATCAGCAGTAACAGAAACACTAAGGGATTTCATCTACCCTTTACCTACCGGTCGCGATGAGATCAAACATAAATCAATTTTATGCAAAAATGTTGCCACATATTACAGCCACCTACATACAAACAGTACTCGTTGCATTAAAAAATGTCCCGTAGATGTACAGACGCGAGCAGGTCAATCTGTCAAATTTTAGCAATCGAACATTAACCTTCCCCTATTGTGATAAGGTTGAAAATCTATTAAATTAATTTGACAGATTAAGGTAGGTGTATATGTGCTAGCCCAGTCTGTACGTAACTGCATTTATAAGGTAACATGTTTCTCGCTAGCCACAAATATTTCTTCATACCCACATTTTTTTAAAGATAAATAACTTGATAACAGTTTATTACCCTATAAAGTTACTGTTAATTTTCACATTAGGAATTTCTTAGCAGCAAACACAAACTCTTGTTTTGTGACCAATTAATGGAAATAGACTCTCCTCCTATTAATTGGTATGTAAACATAACTGAAGATAATGTAGGTATTCTATTAGGTGCACCCCAGATTAACCAACCCTTCGGGGATTACAGGCGTACTTATATTTACTAAAGTATAGCAAAAGAAGAAGGCATGTTGATGCATAACGGCACAAACGGCATGTTGCCACTGTGGCTGAGCGACCGACTTCTGCCCCGCGTATCGCAATTTCAATTCCCGCACGGTCAAATATTTGTATTTCCAAAAGGTACTTGTTCCGGGTCTGGCTGCTTGTCGACACAGGAGGAAACGATTTTGTAAAAAATAAAAAACTCCGTTGATCCCTAATAAATGATAACTGCTTGTATGAATTCATTATAATGCTTACCTAGCTCCAAAAAGTTCAGAGTGTAGTGCTAGCACAGTTTCTCGGAGCGCTGCGTTCTCCCGCGCAAGTTGTGCAGCTTCGGATCGCGCCCGCGCTGCGTCCGTCACGTTGCCGGCAGCGTCGCCTCCTTCCTGACACCCTCCTGCACAGGCAAAATATGCCTTGAGTCTGAACCTTAGCGACATCAATCACAAAGCTTCTCTTTGTCTTGCAAGATCACGCGGTTTCCAAGCGAAGCATGTCACATGAGATGAATGTTTTGAAAAGGATTAGGCATAGACACGTATTCGACATAAGTTTATCTTCTCGAAGATGTTGTAAGAGTAGTTAGGTCATATCAAGCAAGATCGGCAATACCTAGTATTCAATTGAGGGCGATCTCTACATAACTAAGTGACGAAGCAATGTCTGCAAGTGTTCGAGATTGCTTTACTGCTTATCATTTAGTGTAAGTAACACCAGTTCAACTTTGGACTGTAAACTATATTGAATTTGAACATCAGTAGCTACACAATAGAATTTAACTTACCAGCTGACGCGGCTCGTGCTTGCACCAGTTCGGCCCTCATATCTACTAGTTCAGCCTGCAAATAGAGAAAAAAAAGACCTTAATCCTCGGCGGTTAAATCTCCCAACAAATGGACGGCATCGTATATCAACAATAAGTAGTGTCGAATGTCATGGAAGTGATTCAGCACAATAGAATTTAATCTCAGCCCAAAATCAATGGCGGCGTTAATCCGAATTAAAGGACACAGCGGTCGTGTTGTCATGTATGTCCTCGACTCGACACGGGCACATAAATCGTTTGACTTCTGCACCCTCACGGTGCGTGCGCGCAGCGCGGGCGTGCGCGTGCCGCACGGCCGCACTCGAGCCCACAGCCTACCCTCATCCACATTTCAGATGTCATCTCCCCGCCAATTCCATGATGATTTATTTTATTACTTCAGTTGAACATTTCGTTTAAGTATTTAGGTCGTGGTGTAGTTTAAATGATCTCACTCCTATTTCGAAGAATTAAATACTTCTCAATTTCTTGATTAATCCAATTGATCACAGAGCACAACTTATTGCACTCTTGTAGCTTGTATAGCTAAAGGTGTGGAACAAATTGATATCGTGAGATGGTATGCAAGATCCGCTAAGCAGTGAGCAGCGAAATAAAACCTACACGTGGGATTATAAATGGAGCTTGATTAGACCCGCCCCAACGTTTAACAAGGCCCCTTTAAGGAAATATCTATTTAACTACATCATTTTATGTTAATGCAAGTCTATTCAATTGTATGCATACAAATAATTCTAGTTAATTTCAGAAGTAAATGAAACAAGGAATGCAGTTAAGCGACATTTACGAAGAACTGTCGTTCTGTTTTCTTTTAGAATTTTAAAGCGTGTACTCTTTATCTCCGCAGTGCTGAATACTGATTGAAAACAGTAAATGTGAGCCGGAAATGCATGTAGATGTACTATTTAAGTGCAGGGCTATGATCTCGAGTGGATGTTACTACAAGCCGGCAGGCGATGCAAGCGGAGGGCACTGGGCAGCTGCGCGCATGCCGCACCGGGTTGTGGACTTGTGGTGCAAATACTATACGTAATACGCATTCATAGACTTATATCTATCTGATGTAAGCATGAACAGTTTTATGAGCTTCAAGCGATTATTATTGTAATCATTATATAAAACGGCTTCAGTAACATAGCCTGCAAAATTACATATAGTACATGGTATAGTAGCTGGTTTGTAGAAATACCATAAGCTAAAAGCTCTTTTTAAAACTTTCACATATATCACGTACGTCGGTTGCCCTTCATAAATACTGTTAATTTATGAGTTGATTATTGATCAGCGAGCTTTGAAGGTAATGGCTAATTTAAATCACGTCAAATGTTAATCCTGAACCTTGATTTATTATCAAGTCATTATCGAAAGGGTACTATTACACGAACGGGATTCGAAGCCCACCTGTAAAATAATAATAGCAAAGCTAGTCATTAGCCGAACATAATCAACAACGCTGGCATTCCATTTTATGATCAATTACATCATAATTATTGTAATATACCAACTTTGAAATTTTATTGGGTTAATTAACGTTTTAATTTAATATATTATATGCATGTATTAACATTCGTGTTTAACGCAATGGATGATGTTGAACCGCCAATATTTATTTCATTAGTAAGTAAATAGGTAAATATATTAGCTGTCTGTGAGTCCAGTGAACAAAAGAAATGTACCAGTAACGTTGAGCGAACGTGGGGAACATACCCAGTCTTAATTACAACTATAAACTTTAGAGAGCCAACCTTTGCGAAACTATTATTTCAAAACACGTTAGTCACAACGTTTCTCGGCATAACACGTAGTCTTCGTACTTTTACGTGTCCTATCGACGGTTTCTCATCGAGACTTTCAGCGCCACACCCTTTGCAATTATCCTTGGCACACAAAGATATTGTGACGTCGCTATACATGGTATGCAAAAACCATAAACAACATACATGAATGCCTATGTGAATGAACATGCTGGATAAATGCACAACGAAATGCAGACCTGCACTCTCAATATTTAACCAACATTGTTTGAGATGAGTCTGTCTCGTACTACACACCAATAAACACGACCTACGCTGATTTCAAGATCATTATCGCCTGAACTCTGAGTGGGCGATTGTTGTTGTTAAATGCGATCGTGAATATTATAACAACTATGAGAATTCTAACTTCTTTAACACATCAAGTGAAGCAGTATAAAAACCATTATAATAAATGAACAGTTAAGTTGTATTGCGAGACAATGAATACGATTCATTAGGGCCGCAATAAAACGCGAGTATCTTAGAACGGATGGCCCTCGGCAATTTAAATACCAACTTCGACGACAACGTGCCCAGCTACTTTCATCTCTCCTCTAATTAAGTTGCGAGTTATTGCGATAACTCTGGCCACTAGTAATAAAGCGGCTTCAGCGGCCAAAGTTGCCAGCTGCACGACGCCAGATACTTTAAGCTGTAACGGAAGAAAAGCGATTCACGCTTTTTTGAGTGGACTCAATGGTATACGCGGTGTGGGCGCCGATCTCAGATAACGACTAACAAACGGAAGATTGATTCACCGCTGTTTGATATCGTTGCTCACATCTCAGATACACGAAAGATTTGAACGTAGTGCGCACGCGCCGCTGTCGGTGCTCGCGGACCAGCCGCCGAGCAACACATAGATCAGACAATTCATGCAAAGCAACAACAATAAATCTCCCAATCTGTGTGTCGACACATTTACACGTCTTCCGAGATGAAATCTGACTCTCATGAATAACAGCACATGCCATCGCATTTTAGTAGTAAGAGTTCACATGAAAGCTTGTCTCGCGTCTTGTCTGACATGTTTAGGGGACCACACGAGTTGATATACAACTTTAATTGAATTAGCCTCGTCGCAATGCAATCGTGTCTTGCTCTAGTACAATTCATATGGGCAGATACTTAAATTCATTAGAATGAGAGCGAATGACACAAGAAATATCTAACTGCAGCAGAAATAAGCTTCTGGAAGGCAGCTAAAACACTTTATTTGTGAACAGTTTAAACATGGGTCCTTAAATCAAAGCCACAAAGCCAGAGCTTTACCATTTAAATATCTTCTATTGGAAAACACTTAAGTGAAATTGGTAGTAACATAATATGAGCGGTTACAGCTTTATTTACGACGCGACATTATGGAGACGTATGTTTTTCGAGAAACACTCGTGAGTGGTTGTTTGTGTATTCACTTTCAGTACCGTTTTACAACTCAGGTAAAAAGAAAAAAACATCAAGTTCATCACTCTACAGATATGGAGAAAAGTTGGTAACACTAAAAACATTTTTAAGAAAAGCCCTTCTTAAGTAGGTAGTATAACAGTTCACAATACACAATTACGCATCCACTATTTGGGAAAGGAATTCTATGTAAACAGTAAACGGTACATGACTCCATTGCATATTAATGGGTAAATCAAGTATTTGAATAAACGTGTGATTTTTATACTGCTCTAAGTAGCTAGGCACAATATAATGATTTACAGCTTTGCTAAAATGCAACTGGTATGGAAATATATGAACATAAGCTTGTTTGAAGTGTGCAATAGCTCTTTCCTGTAAGTCTACATGAGGTCATTGTTTCGTCTGTCTTGAGCGCCCTACATGCATTGTTTATGGCTCTGACAAATACTTGCACCGTGTGCAACTCTTCATTTACATGCGTCCCGGTCGTGCTTGCAGTCGGAGCAACATTCGCCGCCCGACCGCCGCCGCGTACGGACGTCTCCTCGTGTGTGCTCCGTGCCAGTGCTGTGTTCTCCGCTGCGATTTCGTCGTGTCCTGCTGCGACGTGTCAAGAGAGTAGTCAAGACTACTCGAGTAAAAATTGTCCTTTTCAGGACAATTCTTACTCACCCAATTCCCTAAACGTCTCGCGTGTGTTTTGCCCCTTCAGGGAAAATCCACAGTTTCGTGGTTCTTGGTGGAAACCTTACGGTGCCAACGAAGCCAAGAGGGTGGTGCCCCAATCCATCCCGCCGAACCCCTTCAGGGCGAGGTTAATTTATTGGAGTCGGGAGCTAGGACCTTGGCCTTGGGGGGACTCCTAGTCAAACCTAGTCTCTGATTTCGTTCACAGCTACACACCTGGTGTCGGTTGGGTGTGTCTACCCCTTCGCACCAGACCCAAATAGGGCCCTGTTGCACATTAAGATTGGCAACAGGATTACAAGCTTAGGGCACACCGTAGGTACACACCTCCCTGCCATACACAATCCCTCGGCAGGGAGGCTACTCACCCCCGGGCCCACCCACCCGGGGAGTTAGGTTGTTAGGGTTAGGTTTTACATCCCGAGAGCTTCACTCTCATGTCGGCCGCTCTTAGCTGACTTAATCATGGACAAACTCCTCAAGTTTGTCGAGACCCTCCTCCAAGACCCTTTACTAAAGGGTAAATATGACTCTGCCTTCGCTGCTCTTAAAGCAGAAAGCGATTTAGAGCAAATCGCTAACTTTAGTGATGCGCTCGAAAGCCCTTTATCTCCCCCGCCCGCCGAAAAAGGCATCCCTGTGAAACCGACTTCTCTGTCTGTAAAGACAAAGAGTCCCGCCACTCACGTCCCCTCTTCTAAAGCCGCTTCTGCAAAAGCGGCCTATGTCCCCAGCCCTTCTGTCGCAAAAGCGACTTTTACCCCCACTCCCTCAACATCCAAGCCCGTTGTTGAGAAAATGGACACATCTGGGCCCATTTCGGACTCTGATCACTCTGACTCCGCCTCTTCCTCCGACGAAGACTTCACAGTCGTAATCGGAAAGAGGAAACAGGGGAAATACTCTCAAGCCGGCAAGGCTAAGAAACCCCTCGCAGCCCCACCTACCCCCTCTCCTCCGGCCTCTCGTCCGGTTTCCCCCTCCCCACCAGCGGCCCCCGCCAGCCGCCCCTCAAGCCCTATGGCAATCGCTCCCGCGGCTTCTACCAAGAAGCCTAGGCCCCCACCCCCGATTTTCATTCAAGAGAAGTCCAAATGGACTGAAATCTCTAAATTGTGTGCGGATCGAAAGATCCAATACACTAAAGCCACTAATACCCAGCAGGGTATTAAAGTTATAATCCCTACGTCTTCGGACTACAGGGAACTTTCCCGTTTGCTCCGTGGAAGGAATGTAGCCTTCCACACCTACTCCCTCCCCGAGGAGAAGCCCACCCGTGTGGTGATAAGGCGGATCCCTAAAGAGATTTCCACCCAGGACGTCCTAGATGACCTCCTTGCCCAGAACGTCCCCACCTCTGCCGTCCACCGCCTTCACAAGGCGAGGGGCGGCGATCTCTATGACATGGTGTTGGTAATTTGCGACCCTGTCGAGTCCGGTCCCCATCCCATTTTTAAAATCAAATCCGTGTGCTCCCTGACGGGCATTTCAATTGAAAAGCCCTACAAAGCACACACAGTAGGACAGTGTCACCGCTGTCAGCTATACGGCCACAGTCAGGCCCACTGCTACGCACCACCCAGGTGCGTCAAATGTTTAGGCGGCCACAGCACGGCCGACTGTCCCCGTCCTAAGGACAAATCCCTATGTACCGAACCCCCTAGCTGCGTTCTATGCGGCCAAGTAGGACACCCGGCTAACTACCGCGGTTGCCCCAAAGCCCCCAAATCTGCTTCTCCCAAACTGGCAAAGCGCGCTGCCGCCCGCCAGCAGAGGGAATCCCCATCTGTGAAGATTCCTTCCTCACAGATTCCCGAGAGGCTTAGCCCTCAGCGACCCTCTCCGTGGAACTCATTGAACCACCAAAAGGCCTTCCCAGCCTTAGGTTCAGCGTCCCCAAAACCCACCCCAGGGCTACTCGAAGCCCCCGCCTCCAAACCCGCGGCTCCCGTGACTGCCCCTGCACCTTCGCGCAAGGTCGCTCCAGCAGCCCCGCAAACCATCCCTCCCGCGGTACCCTCCGGCCTTGTGCCCGACGTAGATCCCAATGACATGTATGTCATAATCAATGCCTTTAAAACGGTCCGCAACCACCAAGAGTTTTTGAGATCTAAGGCAAGTCAATTGGCAGCCCAACTCAGGGCTTCCAATGGTAGTCCTGAGGAATACTCAAAAATCTTCAAAGCCCACCCCGGAGTGGGTGACGCCCTTTTAGCCCTCCACCTTGTTTAGTTAGTCCAATGGCTACTAAAAATAAGAATGTCCTTAAACCACGATCCCTTAAATTAGGCTTTTTCAATGCCAACGGCATTAGAGGTCAGCGTGACGAAATCGCTACCTTCCTCCGCGATAACCAGTTAGACATCCTTCTCGTTCAGGAGACTTTCCTAAAACCGCACCACCGTGACCCTAAAATTGCCAACTATCAATTAGTTCGCAATGACAGGTCACGCTGTCACAAGGGCGGTACGCTCATTTACTTCAAAAGGACCCTGCATTGCATCCCTCTAATACCTCCTCCCCTCGAGTCTCTCCTCGAGGTTTCAGTCTGTCGGTTAGGCATGACCGGCCATCAACCCATCACCATCATATCCGCCTATTTTCCCCCTGCCCTCGGCGCAGAGGATCACAATTTACTCACCAAAGATCTTACATCCCTCTTCGGCCTGAGCGACTCCGTCATCATGGCGGGCGACCTCAACGCCAAACATCCCGCTTGGAATAGCACTACTACCACCCCTAGAGGGAAGGTAGTGTTCAATCTAAGCGCCTCGCTAAATTTTGATCCCATCGCTCCCCTTGAGCACACCCACTATCCCGGTGATCCTAACCACCGTCCCGACGTGCTCGACATAGCGCTCCTCAAGAATGTCAACCTCAAGTTGCATTCCATTGAGACGCTACACGAGCTAGACTCTGACCACCGTCCAGTGCTCCTGCACTTAATCCCTCGCTCGGGTCCCTCCGACCCCAGCCAGCCTCCTCCAACCAAAGTGATAACTGACTGGAAGAAAGTAAGCGATAAGCTGAAATCAACCTCGTCACCTCACTTGGACTCTATCCCCGACCACATAGTCTCCGTCGCGGACACGACGGCCGCGATCAACTCGTTTACAGAACACGTGCAATCCGTACTGACGGATTGCTCACGGGAAGTCTCAGAGATGAACGATCATCGCTGGAAACTTCCTGATGACGTACGTGAACTGATAACCGAGAAGAACGCGGCCATCCGTGCCTACAGCAACTTTCCATGCGACTCGAACAAGGCTCACATGCGCAATTTACAGCGTGCTGTAAAGAAACGCATCGCTGAGCTTCGTTCGAACCGCTGGAATGAGATGCTGAGCGATCTCGAGCCCACCCACTTAGCCTTCTGGCAGCTGCAACGGAAGTTGCGTGCCACTGAAGAGGCCACTATGCCTCCCCTCAACCGTCCCGATAAGAGCGTCGCCTTTGACGACTCTGAAAAAGCCGAATGCCTGGCCGACAGTCTGGAATCCCAGTGCTCTCCCAGCACCCAACCGGTAGACAAAAGTCACCTCCTCAAGGTCGACTCTGAAGTCCAACGTAGGACCTCCCTCCCTCCCGTAGAAGACCCTGATGATCCTCTGCCTCCAGTCACTCCAGACGAAGTGCAGGACATCATAAAACGTCTCCGACCCCGGAAAGCTCCCGGGTCGGACGGTATCAATAATAGGGTATTTAAAATCCTCCCCGCCCAGCTCATTATGTTAATGACCGCCATCTTCAATGGCGCTCTGAGCAACAACATCTTTCCCCAGGCATGGAAAGGGGCCACTGTTATCGGTATCCCTAAGCCAGGCAAGCTCAAGTCTGAGCCCACGAGTTACCGTCCCATCAGTCTCCTGAACGTTCTCGGCAAAATCTACGAGAGACTTATTTATAAGCGACTCAGAGATTTCGCCGATGCCAAGTGCCTCATTCCTCACGAGCAATACGGCTTCAGGACCGGTCACTCGTGCATCCATCAAGTCCACCGTATAGTCGAGCACATTAGCGCTGGGTTCCAACGCGGTGCAATGACTGGTGGTCTATTCTTCGACATAGCGAAGGCCTTCGACAAGGTCTGGCACAATGGCTTATTATATAAGCTCTACCAAATGGGTGTGCCAGACCGTCTCGTGCTCATCTTACGAGACTTTTTGTCAGATCGCACATTCCGCTATCGCATCGGGAATGCCCTCTCCTCCCCTCACCCTATCCGAGCCGGTGTCCCTCAAGGCTCAGTCCTCTCGCCCCTCCTATTCACGCTGTTCACTAGCGATATTCCCAAGAGCAAAAAGGCTCAGTTAGCTCTCTTCGCGGACGACACGGCCATGTATTACACTGGCCAAAGTCCAACCGCCATAGCCCAAACCCTCCAATCCGCAGCCAACGCCCTCGGCGACTGGTTTAGGAAATGGAGAATTGAGGTTAATCCTGATAAAAGTCAGGCGGTCCTCTTTAGATCGCCGCTCAAAAGACTTCCCCTCCGCCCCCTCAGTCCGATAACCATGTACGGTAAGCCTATCCCTTGGGAGAAGCAAGCCAAGTACTTAGGTGTTATCCTCGACAGTAACCTGTCCTTCCGCGCCCACATAAAAGCAGCCCGTAATCGGGCTGCCTTTGCCGTAAGCAGGCTCCACTTCATGATTACAGCGAGAAGCAAATTGTCGCTTAAATGCAAAATTCGCCTCTATACCGCTGTAATCCGCCCCATCATGACATATGCCGGTGTCATATTCGCGCACTCCAATCCCCGCCACCTTTATAAAATGCAGGTCCTTCAAAACCGTTACCTCAGGAAAGTCACGGGAGCCCCGTTCTATGTCCGAAACGATAGCCTCCACCTCGACCTTAAAATCCCCACTATTCTCCAATTCATGAAACGCCTTTCCAAGCGTTTCTTTGACTCTGCCATCAGGCACCCCAATCCCCTAGTCGCAGCGGCCGCTCGATACGAACCGTCTCGTATCAGCAAAATTCGCCGACCAAGGCATACTCTTGTCACCCCCGATGACCCCATCACTCTCCTCCAGGAGAGCAGTAGGGAAACCAGTACACTTCGCAAACACAAACACAAATCGATCCCGTCATTCCGTCCTCGCCGCCGAGGACGACCGTCGCGACGTCCGAATCATTGCCCTCCCCGTCCCTCAAAAAAAAAAAAAAAAAAAAAAAAAAAAAAAAAAAAAAAAAAAAAAAAAAAAACGTGCTTGCAGTCGCATCACGCCGGAGACACAACCTCTAACTTTTCACTCATTGCCAGTCAATATGTTAATTCTTTCACTACCGTTCGATTGTACCACTTCCAAGCAGGAATCGCAAGTTAATAAACACCGCTAACCGGTAAAAATGTCAAAAAAAAAGTTCAGCAAAGTAAAATTTTCATGTGGGTTAGCAAATGTAATGCATAGTTCACAGGCTGCTCGGCGAACAAGATCACCAGATAGCGGTATGCACGCCTACGCTGCAATGATACTTGACGCTTGTGCAACTGATCTCCAAACTTACATTAGACTCAACATCCGTAATGCAGCAATGGGTGCATTACCATAAAATTTATTTTAAACCGATCGCCTGCACCGATCGATTAGAAGGTTTTATGAATGATACAAGATCAAGCAGATGTGAACATTCGAACAATGGTGAGAGTACGAGGTGCAAAGGTGATGGATCGCCACCCAGGAAATGGATGTTATCGAGCAGCATGAGTAGTGGATGAGAGCGCGGCGGGGAGCTCGTTCGAGCCATTTGTCCTATCTACAGCAAAGAGTTATTACCGCTTTTCACCTCGTCCTATTGACGGTATCCACTATTCAACGGCTAACTTCAAAAAGTCATTTGAAGTTATAAATGAATCAATAGATGCGGTAATCTAAGAATTGCTAGCGGCCACCAATTACACATCCAATAAACGGTAAGTATTGGCAAATGGTCCGATCCTGAAAGCGTTCTAGTATTGTTTCTGACTGTCGAGACACGCGGGGTCACAAATCAACGTACGCGTAATAACAATGGAGACAGTGGAGTAACAGTTCGTAGCGCTTAACAAATGATCCTCGGTGTAATCGCAGTGACAAGTGTTGGCCTCGGCTGTTGGAGGCTGTCCAAACCATTTTATCTTGTTTCACATTATAGTTCGAAGGTGTACGTAATTATTGAAGTAGGTTAAACGAACAACTTAACTATTGTTTTTATTTGTTTAACAGCCTTCTGGATATTTTGTTAACCAAAGTGAATCCAAGACGCTTGTGTTTCGAAACCGTGTCTTCAAATGTCTGGCTATTATAACTAAAATTTTGCAGAAATTCCGAGTGATTTCCTCGATTTCTCAACGAAGCTATAAAGTACACAACCAAAGCCTGCAGTGCCATTTTAATTGTGGCCTGTGAGAATTGTCCACCTGCTGCATGCTAAGAGCTTCCCAAGTGAATTAAAGAGGAACACATCTAGAGTTATTTAAAGTTAGATGAAATAATGCAATATGTATGTTCATTCGTGTGATTGGATCGTGCTCGCACCTGGCGACCGCGGTGCGCGGGCGCAGGCATTCGTTTCTCGCGCGCCAGTCGTCGTGTTGTCTACGATAATTTCGCGACACACGTTTCTCAGAAAAGAATCAATGCAGTACATGCGCTGCACCCTCAATGAGGATATGCTAATCTCAGTGTTCTTGTAATGTCCGGTGTACTATTACATTCAATACCTTCGTATGACAACGACAGATACAATCAAAACAGAGTTTTACGACGCAATAACAATCATCATAGCTGTAATTAATCATAAAGAAAATTAACAATCTCTTTGTGATTGATTAACAGGTGATATAACTGAATACTCTTATCTTATGGTTGTAACTGTGCCTAATAGCACATGAAATTGAATACTCAAGAAAAACAAGTTGTTGCATAATGTAAGCTCGTAAGCTCATGTTAACATGAATGTATTAATAAAAGAAAAACAGTTATTAAACGCATAGAGTACGTATTATTATAATATTCAGGTGATTAAGACAAAATAAAATGATTGAGGAGATAATCACGATGACAAATGTGAGTGTCGTACGGAGGTATTAAATATCCGATCCGTTGAATGCAATTTGTTACTGATAGAATGAGTCATGAGTGTGCTTTAATAGTTCAGTTAAGAAATACTTGCTCTCAAACGTCGCAAACATGAATTTATACCGTGTCTCCCGCAAGACATATTTCAAGATATGAGACACCTAAGGACAGATATTTTAAGGCAGTGGTTTAATTATTCTGCAACTGTTCAAATAAAGTGATAAGTTAATTATTTAAACAAGATAAACATTTAACCTGTAAAAACATTAACTATTTGTGCAAACACACATTTTTGCTGATTATTATATTTCAGTGACAAGGTCGGGATTTTCAGGTGGAAATATGGTGGCTTAGACGATGTCAATAAAAATAATATTGTAGAGTCATGATTTCAAAATACTTAAAAATTTTAAACAACACTTAATTGTCTCATGCTGATGAAACTAAAACGCTCAAATGGAAGCAGGATGAAATGTATGGCAGAGAAAGTGTATTTGCTAAAGACATGATGGGATTCCCGTATACCACTGAGGAAATGATACAATAATTTGGTTGGTAAACCTAAAACTTGGAAAGAAGAAACGTCTGACCTAACTCATCCAAACCAAAGAAACAGAAGAAATACGTGTACAGAATGAAATTCCAACAAACTTCAAACTAGGTAGTTTTGGTTAGACCGAGTGACTTAACAAAGGACATTAACATAAATTCAAAAGCTGATTAGGAGCCAGTACAGTACTCCAGTCAATATAAAAGATAACGACCGCGAGAACAAAGACCCAGCGGCTACCTGAATTATGTATAGAGAAATTTTCATTCATGTATCAAATAAAAATTAATAGCCTGCATAAATTGTGACAGAAAGAAATGACTTTCATATTATATTCCTTCTTTTTTCGATTAACCAGAATAATGTTGAAGATTCATTATCACAATGGATTCTACTCTGCTCCATGAAAGAAGCGACAGCCGATAAGTGTACAGTAGATTGTTAATAAAATTTATTATATCAATAAACAATGCTCTCAGACCCATAAAACAACAAACAATAAAAGCGATTTTAAGCTATAAACGTATGCAGTGGTTTATGAGTGTTCCACTGAGCAGTAAAATTGGCATCAAGTCATCGACGAGGGGTGTAAGCTAAAGGGCATGAATCATCCGTCGCTCCGCTTCGAAGAATGCATAGCGATCTAGTACGTTAGGCTATTTATGTATACTCTATTTGCATTTATTGTAATTTGAACTGAATTCCTTTACGTATTATTACTTTTGAATGATTTTACCATCATAAGCAATTCCGCGGCGCAATAGTCGACCACATCAAGGGCGACGAGAGTAATGTTCAATGAGTCTATTGAAGGCTAGGGAACAGGTTTGCGGGGCTGACGCGGTGTTTGCGGTCACGACGTCCGCCGATGATGGTGGCACGCTCGAGCGGACCACAAAGTGGACCGCAGGAGCATCCCGCCGAACGCCATCATCGCCTGCACCACCCACTAAACCTCACAATATGGAATCCCAAAGGCGCAACTTGTGTATGGTATCAAATAACGCCCCGGATAGGGGAAACACAATAGCATTCATGAATGACGCGACGCTTTCGAGATAACCATCGTGGAACAAAGCTGCCGAGGACGCTTACGCCGATAGATGGTTCTGCGTCTATTCAATAGTCACGTACGTTTCACAAAATCTGAACGACGCATTGGATTTGCGAAAACTACTAGCATTACGCTTTACATAACATTTTGGCAATGCACAACCTATTTGCATTGCACTTCTGCGAAATGCGAATCGATAGAAGGAACTGCCAGTAATTAAAATTCTGCTTCACACGACGACATTCGACGCGACAACAGATTACAAAATACGCATTATAGCAATAAACATCTTTTCGTAGAGACAAAAATGCAAATCTTATGCGGTTTAATACGTACAGCCACGCTCATGCTAACTCACATATAAATTACTGCCCCCGTCACGACATTTATTCAAATGAATCTATCTTTAGATTACGAATCGTTTTTCTATCGTATTATTTATTTTATTGCTTTTCGTATTATAATGTGATGTGCTGTTTTACAAGTGGCACGCATAGGAACGATATCACATTTATTACAATAACGTGTGAAAGGAACAAATTATTTAAAGTTCATTTGCCGGCAAACGAAATATTGCTTCACGCTAATCAAACAGCCATTTCTCTGAGTGAGGTAATTGTGAAAATAATAGTGATTGCCATTGACCTGTGTGGGACGCAGTGTGCGAAGTCATTACTCATTTACGTCCTCCAAACTAATTGCGTTATGTTTTATATCGACATAAATGATCACTTATTAAAATAATATGACAGGCTATTTTTATTGAATCTTATTGATTTTATAATAGGTATCCTTAAAATCATCAATTACGAAAATGAGAGAAAATAATAACTTATTACGCAATTATTTGTTATAACGGTGAAACTTATTAAAAAGTCATAATTCACGACTTTTTCGTATTTTTCTATAGGTTGGATCACCTAACTTTAAAAGGCACCGCTGAATGACAAACTACAAAAACATCCAAATAAAATAGAATTTATTCTATTACCCAAGCGCAAAAGTGCTTTCGTCAAAGAATCAGCAAGCGAAAGAATTCGACGGAACGCAAACGAGGAGCTTTGCAGAAAGGTGAAATTTTGACGTAGGTACATACATATAACGGAGCAGATGATAAGTCAGGGAAATCTAAAACACAACGACAATAATCTAATAGTAATTGATGTGGATACAATTAATGACGACAAAACTGTGAAGTCAAGTAAAATAAATTATTAAATGAAAAGTGCGACTCGCGAATAGATCTACAGAAAACAGTAGGTAATTTGCGAGACAGAGCTTTCAACATTATGAGGTAGTAAAACAGCATAAAGCCCATTACTGTTAATGTAAAGCGATGTGGAGGAAGAGTGCACACCGGCAGACACATGCGCGCGCGCAGCCCGCCCCGTGTTTACGTGTGCCACTTGCCTTTGTTGAGCGAACACAAGCATTATTTGGCCCTAAGACCTTACTAAGCTTTAACTTCTTAATATTTTGACGGCACGTTTGGCGCAGTGGCTGAGCAATTGGACTGTTGCGCTATGTGTCGCGGGTTCGATTCCCGCACGGAACAAATATTTGTATGATCTGCAAGTAGTTGTTCCGGGTCTGGGTGTTTGTGTATGTGAGTTTCTATGTTTGTAAACGCACCCACGATACAGGAGAAATTCCTAGTGTGGAACAACGTTTTTTTTTAAAAAAAAAAAAAAAAAAATATGCACATAAATGGATAAGTATCATCAATATAACATGTTTTATTAAAAACTATCAGCAGCTTCGCCAGTGTGGTATTCAAGAATTATCCCACGGTTACGTAATAATCCACGTCTTTGCTAAATTTCGTGCATATACGTACAGCCGTTCAGTCGTATTTGAGTAACAAATATATTTCCATTCATCCAATTTTCGCATCTTCTATATTATAAAAAGGATGAACAGCTAAATGTGTCGCGAAAGAAACGGCTGGACCTCAGATTAACGGCCTGGACCAATTCGGCTAATTCTTTACTGTTGTTAATGGTCAAGAAAAGATGTAGATCTACGTACATTTTACTTTTTTCATTTCTCATGTTCCGCATGAGCAAATTACACTCATGCGAAGTTGGCGCAAGTTGCTAGTTTATAATATTGGTAAGATTTATACTTCAAAGTTTATATCAACGTTTTATATTCGAACATAAATCACTACACAAGTTACTAAAACTAATAAACATTTTATTATGTATCAAGTAGAACAAACACGTCAATCAAAGAGATAGTCGCATCGTTGGTGCCATTGGAGCAACAAAAGGAAAGCTTGGAGATTTTCTTTTTACAGCCGGATGCCTCATCTCGGGGAATCGAGATTGCCAACTGCGCAAACCTTGGTCGATGAGGCGATATGTGAGAGTAGAACTAGTAATTGCTTGGTGTCGTTAAATTTTGCATTTAAGTTTAACGTCGATAGTTATTACTCGATCGAGAATTATTACAGCGAGTTACTAGAACTCGTCAACCGCGCTGCTGCACGTGTGTAGGTAAGTAGACATTGGAACCTAATTAAACGTTGGTTATAGTTTATTCTCCGGCCTGCGGCGAGCGATTCCCACGAACCGCAGAAAGGCAGGCCTGTCGCATTATCATATTAAAGGTAAATCGTGTACAGGCGTGACGGAGTACCCACTTCTGCAAACGTCGTACGCGACTGCGACAGTGCGACGCGTTAAAATGATGTTTTATGTGATGGTAGACCTTGGCCAGCTTACTTCATGTCCGATGTCAACGCTTCAATGTAAGCAAATAAGTATATTTGTTTTTCTAATGCAACATTATAAATTGCAACTAATTAACATAAATCGTCTTCAAGGTAAAAGGTAAGCTACTACTCTGTAGTAAAACTGAAAGGGAGTACACTTTATATTGATCGACAGATGATTGAGACTATAAAAGCCGTGTTTGACGTGTGAAGCGATGATTTCTTTGAACATACAAAGCTTTACATCAACACCCAATAAGCAGCCTGTTGCTTTCTCGTATCCGCTAACCAAAGGATAATGACTCTGAATAAGTAATGTATAACATTGTAACAATATTGTGAATCAATAAACTGGGAGCCATACCAATCAGGAAATCTCATCGCATTTTATGAGAACGATAAAAACATGGCGTATTATTATCACAGAATGGTTATTACAAGATAAAATAAGAATAATTTTGTTTACACGACAGTTGTCATTAAAGGAATTGCATAAGTACCAATTACTAATTACAATTCCCTATACCACACACACACAGATAACATATCTATACTTAATGGCAATCTAAATAAACACAACACCAACGAGGTTTTTATTTTTTGTGCGTGATCGGGGTAAGAAGGGTAACATGAAAGAGGAGACTCGGACATCTCCCTTTTCATCTCTCTTTGATAAATCAAACAGTGTTACTCTATTGCCCTCTTAAAGCCTGGCTTCATATTCATAGACTTGGAAATGGCAAGGACAGATATTGCTAATAAATAACAAAGATAAAATAAATGTAAATGTCCTTTTAATAACTTTGTCAATTTATGTATTTGAAATCAACAACTAACACCTCCACATCCTTTTTTGTTTCAAGTCTCTCCTACTTATATCAAGCTTTATGTAAACCATGTTAACAAGAAAAGAGGAAGAGATTTGCAATATCTATTTTAACTGAAATTAAAAGCTTAGTTGCGAGCTTTTATAGTTGCAAATTGATAATAAAGTTTTAAACCGACTAACATCACTGGCTCTTGAATAAGACATTACCCCAGTATTCTGTGACATAACACAGAATCCAATTCGTAAAATCATCATAACTTAACTTGTTCAACGCATTGAAAACACACATTATCTTGTAAAATCACATTCGACGTCAAGATACAGCCGATAAATCAGGACTGATTGAAATAAATGGCAAGCTCACTATGGAACATAAAATATGTTCCATTTATTCGCAGTCAACAAGTCCCACTACACTATATTCTCATTTTGGAATAGTTAACTTATGTAGTGTTTGTTAACGACGGTAAAGTCAGTACTGTTGTTTTATAAAACATTACAAGAACCTTGTTTGAATTTAATGTGACCCTATTACAAAGTACAAGCAAAAAGATTTATAAGCGGTTACGAAAAAGGAGATCAGGTCTGATCAAGCAATAATTTACGCATGTTAACGTTACCGATCGGGGTGGTAGAGCAAAGCACGAGCTTTCTAGAGCGTGACTTGTAAATGTACAAAACAGAATCGCTGCAAGCTAAGTACGTAGGGCACCAATACATTTCGCCAATGAAGGAGTAAGTGGAGTGGCGATGACCGCAGTACTACGTATACATAATATAAGTGATTCAAATCATGGGTGCTTCTGGTTTATTTGGTACACTCGCCAATAACCACGAATACTAATAAAAGCAACGATTCCATGAAATCATAAAAGTGAATACGATTTTCAACAACGAAAAACAGTCTAATACACTTGCACTGTTTAATTGGCTCGTTAAGCCCGGTTGTTATTTCACGCCTATGTGTCAGTGTAGCAATTTAGGATTGCACAAATCTACTAATTAAACATATGAATGAGCATTATTATCAGCAACAGTATCTGGCTTCAAAAACAAGAACTGCTAATAATAAGTGCTTGTACAATTTTTTTAAGTTACTTTGTTGGAAACTAATGCGCTCTACTCGTACTTGACGATGCTGTGATGTTTTATAAAAGGTTTATCTACAGATTTAAATTAAATTTTAGTTATGTTCAATAACTGCTTGGTTCACGTTATAAGTAAATACTTTAATTTAATCGGTGAATTAAGGGGCGTCTCTACAATTTCAAAGACATAATGAGTAATGAATAAAGATATGTGTACAATCGCCTCTAAAGGACAGTTGACCACCCGTGTAGCTTCCCCCTCTTGCCTCCCATGAGCAGACGGCTCAAAACCCACATAACCTGTCACGAGCCGGCTGTGGTCAGCAGTGGATGGACACGCTTCGCGGTAATCGAAAATTATTTATTAATGCTTAATTACTGTATGAGTACAATCGCGGCACTCGCACTCCGGCGCCGCTTGTTATCATTTATTGAGACCTAACCCGTTTCCATCGCATATTGATTCAATGTAATGACTTTATATGGCACCACGGGTGTTCTGTTACGAGGTGTTTTTTAATGTAAACGCAATTATATGTCGCCACCGAGGCGTTATTTAATACCTAGTGTAAATGATATAAGAATGGCAAACCGCTTATCAGCTTTTCATGAAAGCAAACAAACGTAGAGATTTTTAAAGCGATACGTTCATCGTGGAAGGTAAGGTTTCCACGCAACGATGCGATGACGCAAATTTTTCACAAAGCATTTACGTTCATAAAATAAAATAAGTGGTAGGTACATAACTGTGAAAATGTTGTCCGCAGCAATGGCAAAAGAACGAACATATGCTTCCAGTGAGTTGGAAATGAATATGAAAAGCTGAATTTCTCTATAAAAGACGGCTTCCTACCTGAATGTTTTGTGAGACTATTGCTTTTCATGAATATGCTAATTTTAATAGAAAATACTGTTGGCTAGTGCCGCTAGCTTAGGACCAGATAATCCAAAATGAGGTAAAAGCTCCCTGCAGAATTTCAGCGGGACAGGTAATAAGAGAATACTAATATTACATCGTAATTTAATGTTTTGTAGCGCCTGCTTTGAATGCATATGCGATACATTCAGATGATAAGTGGTGAGAAAGTAGAAATGTAAGTTGACATATAAGACAAAGAAAGATTACAAATTCACGTTGCACATTCGGAAAAGCGTCAGCTTAGGTTTTAGGTAAATCGTAGGCACCTTAGAAATAAAGGGTTGAAGTTGGTTGTATTAAAGACTAACTGTTTCTCGTTCTTTCACCCCTGCTGCTCGACACCTATTGGTCGTAGCGTGATGATATATAGCCTATAGCCTTTTTTGATAAATAGACTATGCAACATAAAAAGATTTTGAGAATACGAAACAGTAGTTCCTAAGATTAGTGCGTTCAACCAAACAAACTCTTCAGCTTTACATATTTATTTTCTTCTTTTAAAAAAAAATTGCCTCACACTAGGAATTTCTACCTGTATTGTGAATGAGTTTACAAACTATAATGTTAGTATAGATTATATTAACTTGGTAAGAAAGAACTTTAAAATTGCTGTAGAGAAAGAGATTATTTAGGAAGAAAATGTAACCGCCTTCAAAAAGAACCACAAAAAAGGGTAAAATAATCTAGGTACAAAATAACTTTTATTTCGGAAGTCGATGGCTTTGTTTTTTTTCATTGTTTTTTTTTTGCCACCGACTTCCAAAGTAAAAGTTATTTTGTAGATTATTTTACCCTTTTTTGTGGTTCTTTTTGAAGGCGGTTACATTTTTTTTTTGAAAAAGTTTTTTTATTTTACTCTTTTTAGTTTAAATATTCAACCCAAAAAGCCAAATACATAATTTTCTTCTGCACTAGAATTTTGTAATCCGTAGCACTGGTAATAACATCCCTCATGTACACAATAAGCTAATAAAATTCCCTATCTCAAAAACTACTTAACCGATTTTGATGAACCTTGCAGTATTCCCTAAGTTGAACGATACCGAGCA
This sequence comes from Agrotis puta, assembly GCA_943136025.2. Lineage (NCBI taxonomy): Eukaryota > Metazoa > Arthropoda > Insecta > Lepidoptera > Noctuidae > Agrotis > Agrotis puta. The sequence goes on from OW964168.2 coordinate 8,974,772, forward strand.
CAAAAAAAAAGAATTATTTAAATCGGACGTGAAGTTCCGGAGATATGCGAACAATGAATCAGTCGATGCCTACTCCTTACTGTTAAGGAGTTGTACCTTCCATCATTAGCTCAGCTACATAAGATGATGATTACCATACGCAAGTACTTAAATTACTTCATAAGATTTACGAAAAACGATGGATGGGCCTATAAAATTTTAGGGTTGCCCTCAATTTCTCCAAGAACCAATCATCAGATCCTGACTTGGTGACAATGTGACCACACGGGAAGCACCAGCTTTCAAACAAAAAGAATCATGACAATCGGTTCACCCAGTCGGTCGTTATGATAAAAAATAGAGTCCAATTGATAACCTCCTCCTTTTTTTGAAGTCGGTTAAAAAGACAGTGCTGCGTTGATCCCCGAAAATGGGATAAAGAAAAGGAAAAGCAACTTACACATCAGAAAGAGTTACACAACCTTCGTAAACTTAATGTTTATGTGGCTCATCGGTATTTATCGTACCAATATTCCAAAGGTGACTGGAAAGCAAAGGCACTCGAGAAAATGACTAAATTATGTTTGCAAAGACTACACAAATCAGAATGCTATCACAAAACGTACTCATTATACGCCTTGTGCAATGATAAGTACACCAGTATTGTGATAGACATCTTGGTTAAATAATTTCTTAGCACTTGAGTTTCTTGACAAAGATCGAAATGAACAGACAGTATTGTAATGATGAAGGATGAAGAAGCCGTATTTATTTAGAATATAAAGAAAGAGACTATCTTCTCTACACGCAACCTCGTGAGTGCAATCAAAACGAAGGCACCTGCGTGCGTACACACTGTCCTCGCTATCACAGACTGGTGCTGATAGCAAACATTAATCGACTCGACAGTTCAACACCCATCGAAGGGAAAGTCAATTTATGTAACTAAACGAACCAATATTGATTAAGATGATCGATGAAGATTTGGATTCCTCAAGCACGGACGTGACGCAATGTCGACAAGTGTTTTAAAACACACAAGTACCCTGCGTACTTACAACATGCGACATCGTTTCTCTATAAAGCTCCGCACATAAAGAATTTCTTCTTCTTTTAATTAACATCTAATCAAGGGCTTCATTTAGAAGAATCTAATACACGATTTATGAGCAGTGGGAGACCAACTTTCTCACGCGGTTTGCTGACCAGATTCAGCGCACCTTATTTTATAGCATCTAATCATTTCATCTTAATTCTTAGAAAGCTCTTTTCTACGTATGTATAATGTATGTTTGTAGGTTGTAACATCTAGTTTTGCAGCAGCTGCATCTTGCGCTGCTACCTCATGGTTAATGATATTAGCTAGCATAATTGCACTGGTTCCATAAACTTAATTATGTGCAGGTTTATCGTTCAACTAATACCATCATCAAATGAGTAAACAGTTAGAACCAATCAAATGAAAACAATTCTGCATTATTAAAACCTAAATTTGTTTTAAAAACAAAAAAAAAAGGAACTAGAAGAATAACTGAATATAATGAAACAGTTCATGAAAACTGCACAATATACGAAGCATTCAATGCAAAGCTGCTGAAAACTGTTGTAATGAAAGGCTTCAGTGCGAGGGCGGGCGGGGAGGTGCGCGTACGCACGAGGCGTGCTCGGCGGGTCGGCGCGGGAGCCGGCTGCCAGAGCCGCTGCGGAAGCTGCGGCAAGCGCACCTGTCTCGACCCCGCGCCCTCGGAACGCGGCGACAAACCTTACGCGAAACACACGTGTATTTACTTCGCTATTTTATGCCCTGTGACATGAGTATCAGTGAGAGTTCAGTGACAGTGCACTCGGTAACTCCCTAGAGGACACATCTGCAATCTGGAGCAACCCTAGGTCGGTAACGCAACGTTTTATCTTTCTTATCACACTATCGCATGTTTTGATTGCACACGCAATATCCGCTGTGCGAATATCTTGTTTGCGTTACTTTTGTAGTGCATCCTTTTAATTATATTAATTATAAACTACACATCTATTTATCGAATGTTGCGTGTTTGATCAACTTTTTTTAAGCTTATATTCATTACGATAAGCTTTATGTTGATTTTCATCGACACACCTGTAGCGTTAAATTTTCTATTCAATAGAAAATGGGTTTAGATACGGCTTTCCATAACATAACGACCTATGATGTATTGATAATTTGGAGAAAATGAAAACTATCAATAACACACTTTTATGTTTATGGCTTGCAATTTGATTTCAACGACATGCGACACCATTGTTTGAAATGGCTTTTCATAAGAACTATTTCACACAACTAGGTATTTGGTTAAATTAAAATGATAATTATAAAATTTCTAGCTGTTATCATCCGTCAACAGGTTGCAGATATGAAATAAATAAATATACATAAGAGCAATTAAACAAATTACAATTCACAATTCTCCATCCATAAATAAATTATTATCTGGAGCACGTAAATGTCATCAGTGAATAAATACTGTTTACCAATAAGAAGAGTGGCTAGGTGATGACAAGTAAATGTACGGTAGAGGGAGGCTGGGCAGCTAGGAGGTCTGCCAAACATCCGCGGAGTAGCAATACGCGTGTTATCGACAATATCGCCATCGAGACTGGTTCCTACGACCGCTACACGCTGCTATGCCGTTTGCGAACATCGCTAAACCACATTTTGTCCATTTTATTATCATACAAATTCAATACACCGACCTACATAACAGTACATTAAAAGTGAACGTGCTCCTTATCGTACCAGTAAATTCAAAGAAGCCACTCTTTTCATTAACAACTTTTTAATGTAAAACTTGGTGCGATTAAAATGTCTTCACGCTTGCTACATCGTTAGGATTGATCACGTAAATCGTTGAGCTTATTATGTGACATTAGCATTTAAAGGACCTCTGGGGGCTAGGAGCGATTATTGGAGTAGTTTATTCCCTTGTGAGGCAATGTGAACGAACCTCGGAGGAACGGCAGCATAAATCAAGGCATTACCGCCTCGACATTGGTTAACTAGCAAGGCGCTGCAGTCAGACGTACTGGGATATCATAATCGTTCGCCAGTCATAACTAACGTTAATTACTAGGAGACGTCGCCACTGGCTCCTGAAAGCTACTCGGGGGCCCGAGGCAAGCATTGCATAACGACGTGGGAAGAGCGATCAAGTGAAGGGCATAGAAGAGTAAACACTCGTTACTGCACTGATGATTTCATATCGGTCAAGGAAACTCTTAAAGGAAAACCGCAACCTACAAAATTATATTTTTGCATTAATTAAAACATGTAGGTAACTTTGCGCTACATTTCAGAAAATAACCAACACGCATATTTTCAATTAAGTTTTAAGTTTTCATTCGTCAATTCTTCCATAAATCTAGATTAGGAGAGTGTTTCACTAATTAAAAGCTAAATATAAAGTTCTCATTAAAATGTTGTCCTGTCTGGCGAACGGATTCATATGATTTAGAAATGTCAGGGTAATTGGATTTATCGTACTCACAGACGGGTTTCGCCTTAACCTTTATAGCTTAGTTTTAATTCTTATCGATTCGCTGGTAAATGTCGAATCAAAGAGTACCTGCAAGCAATTAAGAGATCATCAAGGGCTCGCCTTGAGCGTCTGTTAGGTAAGCCCTTCCGAGGGAATGTGCGCGTGCGCTCATCTGTTCACTATTCTGAACTGCATAATCACTGATTACTATTTAGAACTACTTGATCAAATAACCGCATTTATGATAAAGCTTTATGCTTTCGATGCAGTCCGTCGATTTCAAGTCGATTGATAACCTCTGGAACGTTCTCGTGAATGTTACATTCATAACTTACTGATGAAGTGATAAATCAATCAAATGAATATAAAAGCTTTCTTGTGAAATATTCAATTATGCGAAACGGAAATTCTTAATCAATTACCAACACTGACACATGTTTGCATATAATATTGGGGCAACCTTTCAAAAGAGGAAATTCATGTTCAACTTGTATAAGTAAGCGAATTCAATGTGGTACCGAATATAATTAAGGGCTATAAATTATTAAGTTCATACGAGAAACACACTCCAGTCAAGCAGGAGTCGAGAACTTAATGGACTTTCGCCGTACCCTAAATACCAATGCGTAAAACGTTTTAAAAGGATATAAAAATTATTTGAGTTGGTTTTCATTGTCGTTATTTCGTTTTTAATTAAAGCCAAAATTAGCACCAGGAAAGGAAAAGTTCCAAATTCCTAATAACCTAATTTGTCCTCTTAAGTCTTTCTCGATTTCAGAAATTTTCGCATGCCTGTACCCATATTTGAAACCATATTCCATTTCAAAAAGAATAAACCAAGATAACTTATTTTAACCACTTATTTCATACCTATTATTTATTGTTTATTCTTTCAGGATAATAGGCGAATATTACATGGCCATTATGGTAAACATTGTTCACATGTCATAGTTTTTCCTAAAACATTTTAATGAGCCTGGAAATAGGTCACGACTCCGAAAGTAATAAATTGACTGAAACTAACCTAAGTCAAATAAATTTAGCGGAAAACTATTTTAAATTGGAGAAAAGTCTAATAATAGTCGTTAGTACATTGTTATCAAGTTAATAACCTAGAAGCAAATTATCGGTATTACCGATGCAACGGTGCTCCAGCTCATAATGACATTGTTAGTAGCGCAAATATGCCATTCGTAGTGCACCATTCAATTATTTCCACGATACCAGTTATTACGAATGACATAACCTATCCTAAGCTGTTCGTTAGTATTCAGTGGCAGCTATTATTGTTAATGAATGCAGCAACGTTCTAAGGGTGTACAATTAAATCGGGAGGTATGCATATCAACGTAAGCAAACACGACAAGTCGCTCCCGGCCTGCCGGTACACGAGCACCTTGTATTTGTTCTACACAAATAAACCTCCCGGCACGTCCCCAAGTGCGGTACACATAATTATACAAACTAGGACAAACGCCTACTTGTTTCTTATAAACTCTATACTGCTAAGATATTTTACAAAATACAATAGTGATCTAAATAAAAAAGTTGTAATTCTCAAGATCGAAGTTGCAAAACTGACCTTTTCGAAACAAAACATTAGCCTAATCTACGGAAACTTGAAATATTAAGCAGTAGATAGATGATGACATGTTATAGGTACGGTTTTGCAGCCTATATCTATGTGAAGACGAAACTTTGTTTTCTTAACCTCCATCCACACTTCCCGCGTGTATCAGTTGCGAGACGAGAGAGAAAGTACCAACGTACATTTCGTAACTCCTGCTTTTGAAACAAGTAAGAAAATCGAAAACTAAGTGTTGTTTTGTTAAACAACTGCATAAATATCCATAAAGATATCAATACAGCCATCAATAAAAAATGCTAAAGCGATTTAAGCGTGATACTTATAATGATATTATATTACGTGAGGTGCATGTTGTTGAATATTACATAACTACATACATAGCACTTGATAGTAAACCATTTAAGATGTGAATGGATATCAAATGAGAATTTAGGAAATACCTTTGTTACGGCTACAACAGTGATGGTATGTATTATATTTGTAACACCTACGATATTTACTTCAATGTTAGATAAAATCGATTTTATCGTCTGTCAAGAAGATGTTGATCATCAATACCGGTCCGGTAGACGGAGGGAGGTCCCGCGGTGCGACCGTGCGACGCTCTGTCATCGTTTATTTGCAAAATGTCGCCGCGAGATAATTCCACCTAATGTGTATTCAAAGCGAATCATCACCATGCTAATGTAGTAATTAAGATTGTATCGCGTTCAAGCCGGTTTGCAAACGCATGACTTTGAAACAGCCGGTATTAAACACTTCGGTTTAGGTAAAGAACTCATTAATTTTACGGGAAATTAAAACCGTTATCATTATTTTAATCGAATGTTTATACGTTTTTCATAGCTTAAAACTTTAAAACATTTAAAATGGTTGAAATTAAGTTATTAACTGATTTTTAGATCTGGTAACAGTAAAATTATGTTCTTCCATACGTTTTGGGTTTTTTTGTAAAGATTCCAGTCCTCGGTGTTATTGTATTACTGTCGGCGACGCATTCCAATACGATTTATCATAAAACGATCCTGATGGAAGCACTTACATTTAGGACACATTATCAGTTTTTGTTTCTTCAACAGTTTATGGGGCATTGTTAAAAGTCGTCTCTTCACCACACACCACAAAGCCTTTCCGTGAGCCATTGAACCTGGCTGAGTGGTGACCTCCTTGACATCAGTTATACATACTCGCTACAACAAAACTATGATTCAACATTTCTTAACCATTCCTTTTAGAATAAGCTTTGCATAGTGATGTAGTGTAGCAAGGTTAATCCAAGAACGTGAAAGTTTTTAAAGCTGCATTAAATTTGTCAAAAAAAATATTATTCTAGTTTTTAATCACATCAATATGAATTCAATCATTGCTGTAGCAAAAAAGGAAAGGGAATCGATCGTGAAGACCTGTTTAACTAGATTTGATCAGATAAGAAATCAATTGTACTGGTTTAAGTCACGGTCTTATTAGGCAATGTATTGTCTTGGACAGATGCAACTGATATGGATCAACGCTGGGAGTGGCACGCGCCGCCGTGCGCCAGCCACGACCACTCGCTGGCCCCACAGTCGCCGAGTTGCGTTCGCGCCTGGGCACAGCGGCTGAAATATGCAGTCCCGATATTACACAATGCATTTGTAAGCGGCTCTCCCGGGACATTTAGCGGTATTAAACTATTTGATAAGAACATAAAATACGTCTGCGCTTGCTTTAGTTAAAATAATATAACTACACTTCTATTTATTTTGTGAGATAAAACACAAACACAGAACAAAGTTTGCCTGTAAAGGTGATGTAAACGTTCCTATTTCGTTGTCAAGTAGTATTTGTAAATACTTGATTAAGATTAGAATAACTGCATGTCAAGTGAAATAAGTAATGTTGGATAACTTCCCTGCACCTAAACTTGTACAGATAAGCCCTTTTTCGAACTTTATTACTATGCCATGATTCTTTTCATAAGATATTAGAACAAACCAATTTCAACATCAATGATAATATCGTTTACAACGTAATAAAAAAACAAGTAAACGGTAGCAGTCACGCAACAACATCGTTTTTCAATTTACCATCAGGTAAAATTTGAATAATTATGAAATTATCTAACAGCGGCGCCGGCACTCCGAAACGTATCTGTGTGAAATAAGACAAAGATTAGAGTGGAACATTCAAGATAAATTATTGTACCAAAATTCTGGATAGGTTGTTCAGTAAATGTGGACTCTGGCACCCAGTAATTGGCAGCCGGTTCGCGCGAGTGGCCGCCGCGCGGTCTGCCGCGTCTGTAACCCACTTATGAAGACGAACAACAGAAGCAGATGACACAGGACTTGACTTAATGCGCACAACAAACGAACACCTACATCCTAAACTTTCCAACTTTCTTTGTGTCGCTCTGCTAGCCATTTGTCATAATCTTTAAGCCGCAACCAATGTTAGCGAAAAGATTTCAAAATGCTGTTTAGTTATGATGACTGTATACGACACTATGCCGACCAACACGACTCTCATTCTTAAAGATGATTCAACTATCGACAAGATTCGAAACGAGGACAGAGAAACGACCTAACGCGAGCTGATAACGTGGTCTAGGAGCACTCATAGCTATCTGTAGATACATTAACACGGTTCACTTGTTACTGCAACAAAACAAACAGTACTCCGGGGCCAGGGCTACACACCGCCGCGGAACTACCACTTCGTTAGCGTTCATGGTAAATACAATCTGTCATACATACATTATATTTAAAATTAAATTGAGCAATTGATTACAATACCAATGTAAGCAATCAAGTCTCTAATAAATCCAAATACAACTGTCACGACTCACGACACTTCCCCAGAAAAGCCCTTACCTACGTAACACTATCATTTAACAATCTGTTTAATAAATTGAAACTACATAATTGGGACAAGCATAATTTGAAGGGCTCGAAGTATTCATTATGTTGTTAAAAAATTAAAGACGAAGGATGATTACGCCGCGTCGCCCGCAACGGCTCTCATTGAGGCTTCTTTTTTTGTTCTTTATATCTGATGAATTGAGCACGGAGGTTATTTATTTTAAATGGTGACTCATATGAAATTGCAACATAAAGGCAAATTTATAATGAGCTACCCGACGACATTCCACGAAGGCCACGTAGTCGCAGACAGGTAAACTTTGCAGAGTCGAGTCCGCGACTCCGCGCCCAACAATGTGAGCACGATGCGCGGGCGCAACCAGTAGTCACAGCTTACTTTCGTAATGAAACCGTATTGATAAAGTCATTTAACTAAATATTTATTACATGTAAATGCTAACAAGTTCAAATGATTTATATCGATTATAATTTCTACGTTCTTTACCGGCTGACACGAAACGATTATAATTTATTCACAATTCTTTCTGGCCGCTTAATCGATCTGTCCATTTCCTATTTAAACTGGAAGCATCGGGTAAATAACTATATTTTTGTTACCTACTGCGGTTAATAAATACCTACTTATTAAAAAACTTCACTTTTGTGGTAATAATTAATCTTAAGGATTACTCTGCGTCCACTAATCTGTTATCTGTTTTGATTAAGTTTACCGACATTTATGAGATGTAAATGACGGCGGCTGAGTGTGTGTGAATAACTGAATATTTACGTACATCATGTAACGTAACGTTAATATAAATAGAGCATTTAGTTTCTACATAACTAATAACCCAGTTTTCAATTCAATCGTAGCTCATATCTTTGGTTGAGTGACTATTAACTTCGCGTAAAAGCGCATACACAAAGTTTGGTATATAAAAATGAAAAGAAACATTTATCAGTTTCCGCTTGTCTGTTTTTTTTTTAAATTGAATTTATAGTCAACCGTTATTCTGACAGTATAATATTTTATTAAGTTTTTAAATGCGTCAAGAATTGAAAGGAGCAATTAAGAAACATACTACAAAAGGGACAGCCAAAATAAAATGAACAGAAAGCAATCTCGGGTGGTCCACAGCTCCATGGATCCATTATGAAGCACAACAGCACACGTATCTCGGCGTTCCAGATAAAAACTTATAGGACATCCCCTTTCCCTACATTTTAATTTAACAACGGAAGCCGCGTGACTCGACAAGAAAAGAATCAGATTAATTTCACCGCTGTCCCGCCTGACATGCCCGTTCCGTACAAATAAATTGTTCCGAAACATCGCCGCGATTAAGCCATGTAGACAAAAGGGGTAGAGAATGCTGCAACAAAATAAACGTGATCTCACCAGGAAGCCCGGCCACAATAGGACGAGAGAAGGACGAGAAGGCCAATGACTTTGTAAAAACAAATATATCTCTATTAATCCCATCTCATACAAAGCTAATTATGTTTGATGCATACCAGTATTTACATAAGAACTTAACGTTAATAAATATCTGCTTAAAACGAGCATTATTTGATGTTGGTAGTGATATTAATGAAATTTATTTAGACTTATGCGTACCAATGAAAGCAATGAAAGCGCGTAGCACCTGGAAGTGCGTGCTGTAGCCGCGTTGGCTCGCCTCCAGTTCCACTGAACTTTGACAACTAGCTGCGGCGGTAAATTGCTGTAACACATCCGTCTGCCGCGCTTATACGCAATACAAAACTCTACTAACGTGAAAATGCATTACAGGAAATGTCATAAAATGAGTCGCACGAGTTTGGACGACTTTTCGTCAACAGGATATCAGTAATGCGGTTCACGTCATAATTAGGTAGATGAAATACTTTTCGTTCCGTTTCTGCATTCACAGGTCGCATGTTTTCATGTAATGTGAGGTCGACGCACTTCAGAAACGTGCATTCCTTTTCCCTTTCTGAATTTTGATAGCCTCCAGGTATGTAACAGGAACAAAAATATAATGACGGGGTTTCGTCAATTGATCTCATACAACAATGTTTCTTTACGAGATGTCGTGACATGTTCAAGTATTGTTCTGTTCGGGAGCGTGTACCTTCTTCATCGATTTTTAATCATGCGGGACGCCCTTTCATAAAGGTTCATTAAAAGAAATTGGTGTGTCGTCATTCACTCCATCATGATTTAGCTGTCATTGATCACTTCAGCGTCAGTATGAGTAGTCAATGCGCCAGTAAATCATGATAGCCGTTATATGCGATTGCTTCGACATCTGATCTAAAGTCTATTAATAACGATCTATTTCTTTTGTATGTCGACCCGAAAAGAATTAGACGGTCACCGAAAGTAACGTGTTTGCGTGACTACTATGTGACGACAAACGTGACGCTATTTGACATCATTGCATTGGACGCATTCCAGAATAACGAAAAAAACTGAGGGATAAAGCCTCAAATGAATTTAATATGTAATCCTGAGTTACATCCGCACAATGTATCTTGGAATCATTCAAACTAGACACATTCAAATGAGTGGAACACTTAGCCCATCATATTAAAAGATACAATCGCATAGAACACATAAGACTGACGTTATAATAGCGGAGGTATTATGATTACGTAAGCGCATGGTGCTTACGGAAGGATGGAAGTTGATGAAAGGCTGACCTTAGCAGTGTGGGCGTAGCTAGACAATGATAATCCGAGGTCCACGAACTATACCGGAATGCAAATAAATAGATGCACATGAACAGGACGGGCCTGTACAGTGTACACCTGTCGCTGATCCGACAAATAAACAATGCACGTCATGCCGCGACCTACGGTAGCACGGATCTAACATTATACTGCCATCAGCATAAAACACGCGCTTATGCTTAATACATTTCCACACATTATGAATAATTTGAAATCCTTTATCGAATCAAAAAAATATTTATTGTAGTTTCATAAAGCAACGCAAGCCTTTAAACTTTATTTCAGATTTAACTCAAAAGCAGTCACACAAAACGCACATAAAATACTTTGCCTAAGTTCATGTGATAACAATACATTTGGCTAGTATTAAATCGCGTGCTTGTCATAAACAATGCGTGCCTAACACGTAGTAATGGGTTTGTATCCTACAGGCTGCCATACAAGATGACAAGCGAGCAATGCGAAGACCTGAAAGTTCAAGGGAACTTTCGTTTTAAGTTTTCCTTTTTAAATGGAGAAGAAGATTGGAAATTCCTGTGAGTGGAAAGCGTGTGATTGGCTGTCACGATTATTTGTCATCTTTTATAGGTAACATCATAAAATATTATTGAAAATATTGCACAAATGCAAGTTATCGAGCGGTTATCTTTTGTTTAAATATAGCTAACTGGGTAAGAGTTGTCAGTGTATAATATTAACATTGTATAAATGATGGAGAAGTGTAACGCTGTAATTTCAGACACACTTTTTTTACGTAGTCATGTCTCTTTGGAAAAAAACACTTTTTAAAAACGATTTTAGTACCACCTACCCTAGTGGCTGGTCGCGGGACTCACGAATTACCGTGATCCCGGTACGTAAAGGGGCTATTGAAGGACACCGTGGATTTTAGTCAGTACGAGTCTGACTAAAATCCACGGAATCATTTGATGATTTTACCACTTTAAAAAAAAAAACCACCCTAGCGGTACTACAAATGAAAGTTAATCTTTTGAGACAAAAACTGTTGATTTCTTATAATTACTATTATGTCTTGAACGTGTAATAAATTGCGCTATGCATCCCCGTTTTATGTATTCTGATAAAGCTAGATAATATAAAGATAATTACTTCCCAGCAATAACGTACTCAGGGTAATTAAAGGATAATGGACGCCTGTAAGTACTTCGATAAAGATTTTAAAGCAATCACAGTACCCGCTTTAATCGATTTGTGTGCAGTTATAAGGCAAATAAACGTACCTTTAGGAAATTACTTTAGCGAAGTGGTGTGCTTATAAAGAACCGTTTTACAGTTTACTGATATCAATGACCCCGCCACGCGCGCAGCACAGTTTGTTTAGCATTACAGAACATTTTCATACAAAGCCTTCACGATAGCTGTCCGCGACGGGATCTTAACGAGACAACGTTAAGCAGGTGTTAAATCGTAAATCGTATACAATTTTATTTTTCACATCTAAACTACTACGAAATTTTTCGCAACAATTTTCACAATAGATTTATGAAATCCCACATATGATGAGCCAAGTTTTAAAACTTAACCGCCCACGTAACATTAAGCTTATTGATAGCCCGTGTTACGCATTGGGCGCCATATTAATGAATTATCAAGTCATTTGCCAAAACCTAATGACAGGTTTATGAGGTTGTATCACTATGTTGTATAACAGTGTATGTATTTTAAAATTTGATTGAGAGTCATCAACTGCACAGCCTATTAACTAATAGGCTGTGTAATTGATTACAAGTAACTGCTTTTTTGTTAAAAATAAAAGTAAGTATAACACTTCTGATACTAAGTTTCGGATTAATAATAGGCATTGTGCTTAGTTAAAAGTACCGCTATAATGGCTTCCTTATCGATACTGGTGAGCTTCCGAAATTACAGCTATTGATTGTACAAAAGAAGCAACTGCTCACGGACCTATTATATATCTCTTAGTTGCTTCTTGCGGCTTCACTGGGACAGAATATTCTTTTCAATTTAAATATCTTTTGCTAGCACTTAAATTGCCCGGGGTGCTAAGACAGGAAACCTCCACGTACGCCCGTAGACTGGAGTTCCCCTTCGGATACGTCCGGGGGGAAGACCAGTTTTTCGGGCCGGTGCACCCTGGGATGCGGGCAAAAACTCTTTTAGGCACTGTGTGCCTAAGGGATCTCTTTGCCCGTATGCGAATAGCCTGTCGGGTGGATGCTTCAACGCTTGTCCCTCTGAACAGCAGAGGGCACAGCGGCGGAGTGGGCTTGCGGACGGTGAGTAATGGGTAAGCTCGCCGTCCGACCAAGGACCAAGCCCGGTCGGTGGCGCGTCGTGTATTACGCGTCACCGACGGGGCCAAATGCCTGCTGGGGTCGCGGCTTTTTTCTTAATCCAGGATACCGCGGCCCCGGAACGTAAAGGGCATCCGAAGAAACACGGGTGGATTTTAGTCAGTAAGAGTCTGACAGTCCCTTCCGCCCCGCCCAGGGCGGGAGGACTCATTTGATGATTTTGCCACGCTAAAAAAAAAAAAAAAGCACTTAAATTGCCCGGCTCGACGAGCGTTGTGTTCCACGCGCGCCTCAAAGAGTGTCAGCAAAATGACGGGGCCCCCCTCTAGAGACCCAAAGACTGCCGGGGTCGCAGGACTCTCGAATTACCGTGACCCCGGTACGTAAAGGACTATTGAAGGACACCGTGGATTTTAGTCAGTACGAGTCTGACAGTCCCTCCCGCTCTGCCCTGGGGGGACTCATTTGATGATTTTACCTCGATAAAATTTAAAAAAAGCACTTAAATTGCACCCAAAACAATTGATGATTTTCAGACATGCCTTAACAGTTTTGCTCATATATCTCTTGTTACTTCAATTACGCTGAAATTGCATCTGACTGGATTTACAATTTCATATTTTCAAATCTAAAAAGGTCAAGTTCTAAAGTTATATCATTCATTAACATTTCCCCTCAAACCTCTTATTCTAAATATTGACATAGACACGCAACTTCAAGCAGGACCATTGTGTTCCGCAGACGGGGCGATGTTAAGAGCGGCTGTGGCGGCGCTGGCGTGCCTATGCATGGCGCGCGCTTCGCCCTCCGAGCACGGCCTACGAGCGTACACGCAGAACACACAGAACCCCAAGGTAAATATAAATACAACCCTGTAAATACTGCATCCAATAAAAGGCTTAAACAGAAGTGACTACCAAAGACGAGATAAGAATTCCCACACGCATTTGACACTGCATATGGCATGAACTACTTGGAGTTATTATTTGATGGTAAGAAGCTATTTTAATAGATACAAATGATTGAAAGCGATCGATAAATGTGGTTCAGGTCTAGTCTATGATAATACAGGTGAAAAGAGAAAAGGATCAAGACTCTAACTTCTGCAGTCGCATGTTGCATGGTCTCATTCTGAGCCCGTCGATGCGTTTGTTTATTGTAGCCCTTCTGTACCTTATGTTTTTGTTGACGGTCTTGTCGAGTTTCCAAACATGCCCGTACAATATTAGAGCAAACGGAACATGGAATAATATGTCACCGACACCAGCACTAGTTAAATAAAAGCCTTATACTTTTTTTCGGTTGTCGTTGTGTCGAACATATAAATTACCGCTGTCAATGGTTGGAAAACTAGACTGAATGAATTTAAAACTTGTTAGTTAGGCAATAATAAGTACCTGCTAGAAGCGATATTCAATGGGAATTGAGTAAGCTACTTGACACGCTAAACTTTAGCTTTAACGACTTAACCAAATATACAATCCAAAATCTCTTCAATACTGCGCTAGACTAACATTATGTCGCTGGTAACTAGACCGACATGTTCGGTGCAACTGGTATTGCAAAGTTGTACGATAATAAGGTCTGCACTGAATTACCAAAGAGTTTGAAAATAAAATTAACCCTATTGAAGTTCGAACACCTAAAATAAAAGCACGGCACGGCAATGGAAAAGAAAACAATAAAGATATAGCACGTATCGGTTATAATTAGTTGATCATTGAAGTATGTCAGAGAACAAGAGTTCAGACTAAGAGAATGGACAAAAAGAAAACACCAACAAGCATACTTGAAGCCCAGAGTCAAATTCTCGTGACGAAATTGAACGATACGGAACTAAACCGAGTCCTTTTCAAAGCAGGTCACATTTCATAAAACATTGGCTATAAACGAGACACACATTTTATTCTATGATAATATTAATATGCTCTCCGACAGACATCAAAACGTATGGCGAGAACTGCCGGAAATATCATGATGTTCTTGTAGATTACTTTCGATAAACTAGTTTATAAATAAATGTATGCCTATTAGAAGCTTAGCATTTATTTTGGTAGCACTTTGTCAGCCCAATATTGGTAGCTAAGAATAACA
Organism: Agrotis puta; assembly: GCA_943136025.2. Taxonomy (NCBI): domain Eukaryota; kingdom Metazoa; phylum Arthropoda; class Insecta; order Lepidoptera; family Noctuidae; genus Agrotis; species Agrotis puta. The sequence goes on from OW964168.2 coordinate 8,989,776, forward strand.
TGGTATTTTTTTTTTTGCAGGACATCAACAGCATCCTTGCTAGTATTGAAGAAAGACTTCGGGTTTTAGACACAATTAGTGCCGTTCAGTCGAAACAAGCACGACGTCTGGATGTTATTCAGGATAAGCTTGGTGAGTGTCTCTAGAACTTAATTTTAGGATACAAAAATAGTAGCAGGATTCCACAGGTTGTATTGCATTCAGTCAACGAAAATAATAAATAAACGCCTCTTTGTTCTTCTTATATATTATGTATACTAGCTTTTGCCAGCGGCTTCGCCCGCGTGGAGTTTCACGTGTTATTGTGAGTCAACCATTAGGAATAGTTTTATATAATTTTAAGGAGAACATTTCCGTAATACATGATTTCTATGTATCTTTAACCATTAAGGCTGCACACGCGACGGAAGCTTAAAAGTGGAGTAACTTCTCCCGTTTTCCCAATATTTCCCTTCACTGCTTTGCTCCTAATGATCGATAGCAACAACCTTAAATATTCATTCGACATGAAATAATTGCAACTTGGAAGCAAAGACATTGTTAAACAAATTTTCTAAGACTGCAGCCAGAACTGTATGAACTAGAACAAAGTTATATCACAACAATACGTGGGTATTTGGTTCCGGGCAACTAATGAGTCATGTACGGACTACGGTAGTATTATTTTGTCATATCCTATTTTACTATGGGTCAACTTTTGCAATATCTACTCGCGTACATCTCTCGCAATTGAATGAACAAGAGCAACGAGCAACGCACAATTAACTGCTAAAGGCACCGCTTTGGGCTGCAGTGGTATGAATAAATTAGCAAATGGACGTCGTACGCACGCTGAATAGGATACCGCTAATATTCATGTATTTGCTTTCAGATCGCGTCGAAAATACATTGACTTTAAAATTAGAAAGAGCTCAATTAACAGCGGAAAGACTTGAGCACAGGTTACATATGCTGCAAACTAATGTGCAGGTGGGCTTTGTTTTACTTCATAAGCACATATTTTACGTATGTGGAGAATGACAACATAAATAAAACATTTTTAAACATTTCAGACCACCATCAAAGAGAGCAGTGATAAAATAGAACGTAGTCAAACGAAGATAGCTGAACTAGCTAGGAATCTAACCACCCATATTATAAACCACAAGCATTTATTAGAAAAGGTGTGTATTCATCTATTAAAATATTATTTCATTATTACTTTAGCGAATTAGCGAACCGACTAGAATAACCGAAAGACTAAGTGGCATCCAATTTTAATTAAGCCGTACCAGATGCGATACGATGCCATATTCGGTTCAGCAATGGACGACAATAGGCTGATTATAATAAATAATAATGCATAATCTCATCGAATAATAAAATACAATCGGAGAATACCCAAATGTAGCGGGAAAAAGCAACTTAATATTCTTAAACAATACTAATGCCAATGAGGCAAGTTTCCATAAAACTTGTAATAATATCTATACACATATATATACTGTTATAATAATATCATATTAATATTTCCCCTATATTCTAGGTAAACGGCGCGTACGCAGACACGTGGCACCGTAGCTTAATACTAGAGTCACTGATGAGGGACGGCCTCTCCCTCGTCAACGTGACAAGACGGGAGCTGGCTGATGGATTAAGAACTTTGGCCAGACGACAACGGGATGCCAGGATTACTTCAGCAGATTTAGAACAAACCTTCACCAAAAAACTTAGCGACAATACTTATAGGATTGATCTAAAGGTGCGAAAATAAATTGAAGTGAACGAAGTATTTTCCTACGCATAAAAAACAAAAGTTATTCAATCCTTGACCGACATGCTCGTTGAATATTCGCTCAAGGAAATCCATATAAGGTTGAGAATTTACTTAAATCAAACAATATTTTTTGCAGATGCAGGAACTTTTGGATGCACAAAAGCGTTTCGTGGATTCGTGCCAGCAAGAACAGCAAGACGATCCGAAACACGTGACGGATGTGCTGGACAAACTCATCGATTCGTTAATTAAACTGTACGTAGCCCATGAATTATTCTCTAACCATACGAGTCCTTATTTATGTAAATTGCTGTGACCATAGTAGACTGTATAGTGTACACCGTTGGTGAATACGCGGAAACGGTATTAAGTGCATTGCTTTCGGGAAAGTCATTTAATTTAATTTCTTATTTCATAGTATGACCGTATGACCGCAGTATTTATTGTGACTTGTGTTGTTATCGATTCGTCCACACTGCCAAAAACTTAAAACTACTGAAAAAAAGTACTTAAAAGTCGCGGGACCGTCGTCTGTACTGGTAACCGTAAAGACAACTGAAGGAACAAGGTAGATTTGTAGTCAGTCAGTTGTTAGGAGTCTGACAGTTCTTTTTGCTCCACCCAGGACGAGAGAACACGTTTGATCATTTTACCACCTAAAAAAATGGAACAACAGAAGATAATAAATATCTAATACATTAGTTAGATAGTTCTTCATGTTTTATGTGAATGTTTCTAGACGCGAACGAATTTATTTTCGAATGAGATATCGTTTAGAGGATTTGGAGGTTTGCAATATCGTCATTAACTAACAGTGTCATTTGTTTTCAGAACATCTTCAACATTCCATGAGCTTAAGAAAATTCAAGATGATATAGATAAGTACGACAACAGAGTCGTAAAAATCCTGAATGCGACACGAGTACCACAGGTATTATTCATTTAAAATTTATGACTTCCTCATAATTATTTTAACTCGAGTTATCCTTGTTTCGTTATCGCTTGTTAAATTATCGCTTGTAATTCTTCATGTTTATTCTCTATTCTTGACAATGATTTAGAAGCTGGCTATTTACTACTATTTTTTCTTCTATTTTTCCAGACGGACTTGACCTGTCGACGCTTAGAAGGCGCTTTTCGCAATACATCCCACACAATCCTAAAAGAGAATGAACTACGTCAGCTGACAGAAAAATTCGTATCTCTGACGGATCGAGCAGACGCAGCGCTTCAGCGTTTAGAAGCGCATCTTAAAGACGACTCCGAGGAGCCAGGACAAGGATCTGAAGTGACTGCCGCTGCAGACAGACTATTGCAAAAACTGGAAGGAATCAAGTAAGTGATTGAGCTAATATATAGATAATAAACAGAGTCTTAAAACAAAATAAAATGAATCGTAGTCGCCAGCGTTTTCATTAGTTAAACAAAAACCTTGACAGAGATGACTGGTTCATGATCATTTTTCATTCAGTCATTGACGGCCATTGGTTGATGAAAATTGTCCACGCTTGTGCGGCGGACAAACACCTGAAAAAACGCTAGCTGATGATATAACTGATGATATGCTTTTCTAAACATATCACACATTTTATTTTTGTCATTACAGCAGTGAAGAATCCGACGAAGAATTCGATTGGGAAGAAGACGAGGCGGGGTACTTTGATGATGACGGGGGTGGTGATATCATGGGCATAGACAAGGATATCCTGAGCGGCAGTACGGCACGCAGAACGAAGACCACGACCGTGAGGCCTCCGCACCGGAGACATCTGCACAAACACCCTTACGACCGCGGTCCGAACATTAACTATCCAAAACCCTCGTATTAAGTTTGTTATATAAATACTGTGAGAACCTATTCGAGTTTTATTTGCATGAGAGTAACACAAACCAGATGGGGCACAGCCTTTGAATCTATTTATTTTTACTCTAAACATAGGTTTGATATACTTTTACAAAATGATATATTTTTTTTACAAACGTGTGGGTGAACACTGATCTCCTAGCTAGGTTATAAAAATCTGTGTTAAGGAGTAAGGAGAAGCAATCCCGTCCCCTAAGATAGAATGACCTATTATTGGTTGCTATGCTTCGGATGTTACTGCTATAATTATGAAAGAATTGGGTAATACAATACAAAGGTTAAAACAAGGATTAAAATTAAGTAAAATAAATTAATTACATTAAATTAAATCTCGTCTTTGATGAAAACTTGACATGTGTGGTCCAGAAAACTTATTTTTAAGCTCCGTTCGCTCATCAATGGGGTTTCTTTGTTAAATTCCAAAAGATTTCAATTTTGTTTTTTTTTTTGCGTTTTTTAACGTGATAAAATCTTCAAATGAGTCCTCCCATCCAGGGCAGAGCGGGAGGGACTGTCAGACTCGTACTAACTAAAATCCACGGTGTCCTTCAATAGCCTTTTACGTTCCGGAGTCACGGTGATTGGATAAGTCCACAAGTAGTGGTTTCTTTTTCGGGTGACTGTGTCCTCAATCACTTTTGAGGGTTGGATCCGCGCCTGGTTAGACTGGGTGCGAAAGGCGGAGAACCAAGTAGCGCAGTTAAGTATAGGACGTAGGTACGTGTCAAGTTTAATATGCCCCACAAATTTTTTACAACGAATAGTTGGCAAGAATTGGCAGATATTATGGATACCAATAATGTGGTCACTATGAGGCTATGTCATCGCGCACACGGCGTATTTCCAGAAGTGCACATTGAAAGGCTGAGTTGAACATGTAAATCTAGTTGTCAGTACCAGCCTTAAGTTTCAATATTATGTGGCTGGTTGTTGGCTATAGATTTGCTACCTGTGACATGAGAGATTAATATCACTACCGAAATGAAGGTGTACCGCAGGGTACACCTCTACTCTACCTACATCTGCAATTTCTTATTTTTTAACCAAAACCTTGCCCCACACTGAGAATTACTCCTGTATTGTGGTGGCAATTACAACATTTGAAGCCACTTAGGCAAAACAACTGGAATAGCAACGGCAAAACACTCAGCAACACAGCCAGCATTGATATAATTTTACGTCATCATAAACCCAAACCAAAGATTGTTTAGTAACTAACTAGTAGTATGAGGCCTCTCAAATTCAGTCATTAGTTCAGAACACAGTACATGTCATCAATAGGTACCTGTTCAAAAGATTCTTTTAAGTAATATTGCTGTAAGAGAGTTTCCTTCCTTAAAGATCAGTTAGTGGTATGCATTCCACTCATTATTATTATTATTTTCTCCTTTTATATCTACAATCAGTGCTTTGTATTAGCAATTTTGGTGAGAGTGTTATGGCAGTAAGAGTGAGTCCCTCAGTGAGGACGACTCCTCATTGTCTATACACATCAAAAAAAGTTTGTGATCACTAGCATAAACTGATTTTTGTTTTTTTATTTTATGGAAAACAATTAGTGTTTTATTGGTTTTATATTCTAAATCTATATTTTTAAATAAAGAATCTCAAAAGAAAAAGAAATCATAATAATATAATCTTTTGTAATAAAAGGATTTAGATTTTTCAAAGTGATTGCAAACTTTTTTTGATATGTGTATATGATATCCTTCTGTTTGAGGTGATTTATGTAGCTACAGATCATAAGCTGCGTTGCCAATGTATAATAAATTAAAATAATTATTAATTTCTTTATTCTATTGAGGTTATGAACCAAAACAACATGTTATCAGTAAACCTTATTTTTTGGGTTCACATCTATCTTTACAGGTCAACAGTTAACAGACTCATGTTTAAGATTAAGGAACTCTAGATAGTATTAACCTATTTATTTAGAACTAAAAAAGAAAAAAAAAATGAAAAATCATCTTTCACTGCCCATTGTTGGTCTACAAGTTGATTTTTTAAGAAAACACCATACTAATTACTTTCCCATTAAATTCTTTGTGCTGAATTCACAATTCAAGGATCTCTTAAAATTGGTGCCTTTCACATTTATTTTGCTCTATGACTTTTAAAAATAAACATACCTCTATTTTGGCACTGTTCTGAAATATTGTAAGTGCCTTGTGCGTAAGTTGAGCAAAGCATGAGCTGAGTGTTGCAATCCTCTGACGAGAAGCAAACACCACCTCCGGCTCCTCCGTCTCCAACTCTGCTGTAATTAGCAAACATTATCATTAATTAATACATATCATTATAGATTTGGGCTCAGCATAACATGTCAACTTTTTATTGATTTCTATATCCTTCTTTTCTTCAAATAGACATTTCATGAGGTTTTTGTTTCATTGTTAATAAACAACAACTGCAGTAAAGATACTTCTGGCAAATTTAAATAAAATTTTAGGTTTTGATGCATATAATAATAGGGATACTATTTTACAAGTACACTAGAATGGACTAGCATGGCCTGCAGACTGTTAACTAAATATTCCATGACTTATGTGTGGTTCCGGAGAGCACCTTTGGTATCAATTACCATAAACTCTACATGCACCAAAGCAGCCAATGGTTGTTTGTAGTAGAACAACTCAGTAACATTTAGGATTATATATTCGAAATGGGAAACATATTCTTTTAAAAGACTGTGTGACCATGAGTAATACAGCAATTTAACAGTCATCACTTTCATAACAACAAAACATAAAGCAATGAACTCACACAATGACATACAAATGGAAAGATCCAGTACCACTGTGTTTGAAGAGTTTAAACATTTTTACTGCAGATAATTTTGAATCAACAGAAGGTAACTGATATTGATTAAATCCTACAGCCACAATTTTACTGCATAACGCATTAAATCTCCAACAAAACCGCTGGACTCATAGCAGCATGATTCCAAATGAAAACTCGCAAAGACCAGGAGAACGAGTACTGTAGTATAATCAAAGCAATGATAAACAACTTTTACTTACTTATGGAGGTGTCTAATTCGACACATGCTTTGTCGAATTCCTTTTCTAATAAATCTAACCATCGAAAGCCTACTCCGGTAGTCGCCATTTTCACAATAATTTGTTGACAATTTGCTGTCAACTTGACATTCGGCCAAGCCAATCGTTCAGAAATTAAAAGTCCCTATAAATGGGTCTCATAGACATTTTTTGGTTCTTTTCGTCCCTCTTTGGGACAGGTCTCATAGACAGTGCATCGGACTAAGCATATTCAGTCTAAAATTGCAATAGGCCTATTTTACTTGAAAAAATATTATCAAAAATTATGTGACCCGTATTTTATCGTTTGTTACGTAAACCAAAATTGATGAAGTTACAATGCAACGCTTCTAAAAATCACAAAACGTCACTCGGTCGGTATAAACAATGTTATGACGTCAAGCCTCTCGAATTACTAAGCGTTTTAACTTTGTCAATAGGTATTCAATGATTTCAAAAAACAAAAAGAACGTGTTGATTATTTTTCAAGACCTCGCAAATGGCGGCCATTTTAGTTTTTTAATCATTAGAACTGGGTATGTACAATCGGCAAAGTTGAATCATGACCCATTTTGATAATAAAATATCCAAGAGACCTACATACATGCAAATAACTATATTGCTAAGGTAAACGTTGAGGCTTCTGTAAAACTTACCAAAGTTTTCTAAATAATAAGTGAAAAGAACCAAAAAACATGGGAAAACACAAAATTGTACATAAAAATTACTGAACCTTTTCACTTTTTTCATTCTAGCTTAAAAAGTACCCCTGAATTTTGCTTGGGTTTTTCTATTAAATTAAAAGTATTTGAGTCAGTCTATAAAATGATTTCAGAAGTCTCAACGTTTGCCTTCGCAATAAAGTCATTTGCATTTTATTGTACCTACATACTCCAGTTCGGCCGGTTAAAAACAAAAACCAACACCCAACACCTCGCGAATAGTGACCCATTCGCGAGGTGTTGGGTGTTGGTTTTGTCGATAAAATGAGTCTATAATATCATAATATCCCCTTAAAGTATCGGTAATCGGAAACCAAACACACTGTATAAGGAAGACAAACAGTCAATGTAAAAACTTATTTTTTCCTTTTGATGCCTAGATAATGTCTAATGGGGCTACCACACGCACAAGCTCCACCAAAGTTTTGCCTGCGCAAGCCCGGCCTGCGCGTACTTGCTTGTGTGTGTCTCAGATCAAGAAAAATAGGCAGATAGAACGTGCGCGAACAACAAAGTGAAGCCGGTTTTTATTTTAGTGTGCGCGGCAACTATGGCGCGCCGTGTACGAACACGTGCATCTGTGTGCGTTTACGGTTGCCAGATATTGACAAATACTCCCACATTTTGTTCAGTTAAATTGTTCTCAATATTGTACCACTATTTTTTAAATTGGAAACGCGATTTTGCTTTATGGTTATACCCAGAGAGCAAAAGCGTGTAGTATTTATTATTTAACAGAATAATAATAAGGAATAAAAGTTAATATGCGTAATTACTTACTACCTATTTAATTAATTTATATCAGAACGGATAACACTTCATAACGCTTTTTAGTAATTTGATTAATAAACTATTTAAGGACAGGTTTTTTAGTTTAAAAAGATAAACAATTTGTTATAACAATCAACACATTTATTAAAATAATAATAATTTTACACACAATCTACTATAAACTTTAACAGCCTTAGTTCTGCACCAGTTATATTGTACAAACATACTATTAATGTTTCAAATTGGTAACGCGATTTTGCTTTATGGTTATATCCAGATAGCAACAAATAATAAAATAATCCAGCGGCGCGAGCTCGGCACATCCTTACAAGTACCGAATAGCTCAAAAGCATGCTTTCCGTCCCACTTTCTCACGCAAAAATACGAATACAGCCCCGCGCGCGGGGGTGACATCCCGAGACGAGACCCGAAGTCTTTACGACCCGGACGGAACTAACTAGTGACCTTGTGTCATTACGACCATAGACCATACAACATTATTTTTAGTATATGCGAAACCTGAATACAGTTTGTTCAGAATCAATAACTGAATCGATTCCAATAATTTTTACACCATGTTATTGTTGTATTTTGTTAGTATAGTGTTGTATTTTGTCCCAAAATTATTTAAAAAGGTTAGGAGTTGGACACCTATCCGCAATCATACGCGAGCACTACAGCGGTTACGGCAGATCATAGCGATCAGCTGAAGTCGCGTGCGGCGGCAGCGCACAGGCAGCGGGGGACGGGGAACACAACCCGGTCGGGGTTGTGTTCCCCGCCCCCCGCGTGTGTCTTCAGTCGTCCGGTTGTAACAGTCGCACGCGCCTATGACACAACGCGATACGCGAAATGGTTTAGTGTGTATCTGATAAGTGATCGTGAAAAAAATACTAGACACGTGTTTCAGGTTTCGCATAAGCAATAACGAATGTTGTATAGGTACTATAGATTACGACTGTGCAGTTGTATTGACGTATTTGATTGTTATTTTTTATGCACAATACACATTCCCCTAATTCAGGGTAATTTACCCGTCCTAAACTAGCAACACAGACGATTTACTGTTAAGGTGGATTCTCTGGCGGGAAATCAAATTGAGCGGGAGCTTTAATTTTTCGTCTGCTAGAAAATTTTAATTTTTGTGTATATCTTGTTAAATATTCGTGTAAATAGTAAAGTTCGATCTTATTGTGTAAAGGGAAATGGGTACCGAAAGTGATGGGGGCGATGATCCCGTCGACAAGGAACCTAAAAAGAGGAAATTGGCTCCCATGGACTCTGCACAATCTCAAGACTATATAATGTATATAAAACCCAATTATAAAAGACAATTTCCCGAATGTCACAGTGGTGATTGTATAGTATATGTGGAATCAATGGAAAATGAAAAATTGGGCAATAAAAACCCAATTGGTCTCACTAAATTGTTTACTGAGAATTCAAAAGGCATTGTTGGTATACACAGAGTTAATGCGTACAAAGTCGGGATAACTTTTAAAAAACCTGCGCCGGCGAACAATTTTCTCAAAATGGACCATTTCTTGGGGAAAAATAAACTCAAAGCCTTTGTACCTGCACATATGACCGAAACTACAGGCGTAATACGATATGTACCAAAAAACATGACAAATGAAGAGGTCTACAAAACCATTCAAAGTGATGTTGAAGTTATCTCCATCAAAAGATTTATGAGGAAAGTTGATGGAAAACTTACTCCCTTGGGTACCATTGCAGTGACATTTGCTGCAACAGCATTACCACAGTTTGCATATATCCAAATGTTTAGATACCCCATACAGGCCTACATTCCACCATTACTACAATGTTATAAGTGCCTGAAGTACAATCATTCTGCAAGAGCTTGCCGTGGTGAACAAAGGTGCTCTTCCTGTGCCGGTCGGCACTCGTATAAGGAATGCGACGTCGAGGAGATTGTTTGTATAAACTGCAGCGGCAATCACTTGGCAATATCTAGAAATTGTCCTCTAAAAAAGCAAAAAATGGAAGAAAAGAAGCAGAAGTTTCTCAATCGCAACCAAAATTATGCCACTGTGGTGAGTACACCTCCAACCATAACAGATAATAATGTTTTCCCAGCTCTCAAAAAAACAATTGAAAAGACTGGGGGAGAAAACTCAAAGTCTATTGCTGAACAAATTGTAAATAATGAAGTAGTTATAAATGCTATTGTAAAGTCACTTATTGGTCTTGGTAATAATAAAGATAATGCTCCAATTACAAATAAAAGAATTAAAGAAATACTGTTAGCTAATTTAATTATCAATTAATGGATACATTTTTAAATATAGCACAATTCAATATACAAAGCTTACAGAGTAAAAAGGCCTTATTAAAATCATTTCTTTTTGAACAAAAAATAGATATATGCCTGTTGAATGAGACTTGGCTTAAAGACAGTAGTATAATTCCTCGTTTTGCACCATACAATTTTGTCTATAAAAATTCTGCTAATGCACATAATGGGGTAGGTATATTGATAAAACAAAATTTGGCTTATAATATTATAAATACAACTTTCTATGAATCTGTACAAAATATATGTATTTCTATAGAAACATCTATGGGTAAATTGCATATTCTATGTGTGTATTGTCCTCCCAATAGCAACAGATTTGATACTAATAAAATGAGGAAGGTGCTTCTTGAAACTCCTAAGCCATGCATTATCATGGGCGATTTTAATGCACACCATATATTATTTGGATGCCACTCAAACAATAATAGGGGTAACAGTTTATATAATCTTATAGATGAATTTGACATGTGCGTTTTAAATGATGGTAGGGCAACCACTGTTCAGTACCCAAACAGGAATGCCTCAGCTATTGATCTAGCTTTGGTTAGTTCAGCATTAGCTCCTCTATGTGAATGGCAGGTTCATGATGATCCTATGGGCAGTTATCACTACCCAACCCAGGTAGCTATAAATGTGAAGCCATCAATATATGAGGTCCGACCTGTGGAAGAAAAATATATTTATAATAAAGCAGATTGGTCTAAATATTAAACATTAACAGAAACATGTTTCTCTCAGCTAGCAATAGATAACATGGAACCACTTCATTTGTATGACAATTTTGTAAATATTTTAAATGAAATAAGAATAAATACAGTCCCAAAACAGAAATCTAATCAAACTGTGCAACTTCTTAGAAAACCAGCTCCTTGGTGGAACCAAACATGTAATGAAGTAGTTCAGAAGTCTAAGGAAGCCCTGTTACACTATAGATCATCACCAACCATACCCAACTTTATAAAATATAAGAAGCTTGATGCTAAAAAGAAAAGAATATTGAAAGAGGAGAGTATCAAGTCATGGCAAGAGCTATGTACTAGTTTTAATAGAATGACACCAGTTGCAAGAATATGGGGTTATATTAAGAGGTTTAAAAGGATAGGCTCTTCTTCTAATAAATATTTGAATGATGACTGGGTGCCTACATTTTTAGATAACTTATCAGACTCATCAGAATTGAGTGAAAATAATATAAATAATATTTTAGACCAGTCTTTGGAATCCGACACTAACTATTTTCTTAATAATCCATTAACAATAAATGAATTGCAGATAGCACTTAAAAGCAGAAAAGATACAACCCCAGGCCTGGATAACATACCATATATTTTAATAAAAAAGTTACACCCTAATGCCTTACAAATTTTATTAGATATTTATAATAAACTATGGAATAGTCTACTTATACCAGAATCATGGAAAACGCAATGTGTCATTCCAATCTTAAAGCCCAACAAACCTGTAAATAATCCTTCATCATATAGACCTATATCATTATCATCTTGTTTAGGTAAACTCTTCGAAAACATGCTTAAATTACGGTTAGATTACTTTGCTGAGACTCAAAGCAAGTTGCCAGATATACAGTATGGGTTTAGAAAGGGCAGAAGTTGCTCTGAAAGCTTTGTATCATTCATATCAGACCTTAAAAAGGCTAAACTCGGTCATTCTAATGCCATATGTGTTTTTTTAGATGTCAAAGGTGCTTTTGACAATGTTAATATTGAATGTCTAATTCGTGTTTTACATGAATTGGGCATACCAAGTAAAACCTTGAACTGGATTTTTAATTTTTTGTATAAAAGAACTGTGTATGTTAAATTTAATAATAAGCTCCATGGACCTAGGTTGGTTAATAAAGGCACAATGCAGGGAGCAACCCTTTCACCACTACTATATAACTTGTATACGTCTCAGATCCTTAATTATGTGGATACTGCTCAAGTCAAAATATTACAATTTGCTGATGACTTGCTTTTATACACAGTAAATCAAAACTTGAACATGGCTGTTAAGAATATGAATACTGCATTGGCTCAATTGGAATCTTATTACATCAATACTTTAAAATTAGATATAAGTCCAGAAAAAAGTTCAGTATTATTATTTAGTAAAGATTTGTTAGCACATTCCACTGTAAATATTGTATACAATAACAATTTGATTCCAATTGTGAATCACCATAAATTTTTAGGTGTTTTAATAGACGATAAACTGAAATTTGATAAGCACATTGATTATATCTGTCATAATGCCATGAAGAGCATAAATGTCCTCAGAAGCTTAGCAGGAACTTTTTGGGGCTCCGACCCAAAAACACTTAGCATGTTGTATAAAAGCATAGTCAGAAGTCATTTTGACTATAGTTGCTTAGCTTATATGAATGCAAGTACTACATTGTTAAGAAAACTGGATGTGATACAAAATATGGGTTTGAGAATAATTAGTGGAGCTATGCGCTCTACACCTATTAATTCTTTAGAAATTGAGACATGCATACCTCCCTTGATATTGCGCAGGTTGATGTTGGCTAAGAGATTTTGCTTGAAAGTTTTGGTATCAGATAGTAATCCTCTAATTGAAAAATTCACATTACATTCCATGGTCTCTCAGTCAATGTCATCTGATGTTATGACTGGATCCTCATTACTGAGTGGTAATTTACCTGAAATTCCAATAATATTTAAACATGTCAATGATGATACACAACACATTGTTAAAAATGATAATTGGCCTGTATATAAAATTTCATATATTTCTCTTATCAATAGTATTAATGTGTTCATTGATGCAGTGCATAATAAGTTTGAGTTTTTGCAGTTTAAAGATGATCGATCAAATTATTACATCATATACACAGATGGTTCTAAAACAAATAATTATGTAAAGTCAGCTTATTATGGTCCACAAATAGATTCCAGTAAATGCATTAAATTACACTCAGCATGTAGTATTTTTACTGCAGAAAGTTATGCCATTTATTGTGCACTGCAACATGTAAATAGTCTTGTAAATAATGTACATAATATACTGATTGTCACTGATTCTATGAGTGTTTTAGCTGCATTACAATATGTAAATATGTCTTATAAACTAAATTATATTATTTATGACATTAGACATAAGGTTAGGGAATTAAATCATAAGTTAATTAATGTAGAATTCGTGTGGGTGCCTTCCCACAGTGGCATATTGGGAAATGAAGCAGCAGACATTGCAACCCATGCAGACCAATTTGAAGACCAATCAGAAATGGTGAAGATTCCGTTTACAGATTACTATAGCCTATTTAAAGAAAACAACAAGAAATTATGATATGGAAAGAATATTGGGATGCAACTCTAGAGATTAAAGGCAAATGGTACGCTGAGATTCAGAAAGAATTACCCACTAAGCCCTGGTACCATCAACTTATAAATGGCAGCAGAAGGTTCATTACCATTATAACACGGATGAGGTTGGGTCACTGCCTGACACCAGCTCATTTAAATAGACTGCGCATATACACTGATAGTAATTGTCGCCACTGTGGATCTGACAATGCTGATTTAAATCATATTGTTATGGAATGCCCAATTTTCAATTTGCAACGATTGGCTTTAGTGAGTGCAGTTTGTGAAAGTGACAGTGACAATAAAGAAAATGAAGGTCAACAAAGTGTTCCCCGCCGCATTCAGGACTTATTATCTCATAAGAAATATTTCCATGCATTGTATGATTATATTTGTAATACTGTAGAAAAAATTTAATTTTTGTTATGTAATAGTTTTTAAGTACCTAATTTTATACATCTTCTGTTTATGTATCTATTATTTATGTATTCGACTGAAGGACTAGAATCCATGGTCATGAATAAATTAAAAAAAAAAAAAAAAAAACTGTTAAGGTTTTGTGTTTCAAGTGAGCCGAAAATATTTTATGGAAAATAAATACCAAAACAATAAAAATAACAAGAGTTACCTGTGGAAAGATATTCCATCTTGTTTTCTTTGTTTTTATGAACCTTTTTTGCAGTGTTTAAACACACAAGACGGCATGTTTTGACTTAAAATGGCAAATCACTAGTGACGTGTGAGCGAGACGATGCGTAGCTTGGTACTGTCGCGAGTTTGTATTATCCTTGGATTTTGTATTATCTTTGGTCGACACACTCGCGTGTTCTGAGCGCTCTATCTGCCTATTTTTTTTGATCTGAGGTGTGTGTGGTTGGGCGTTCAGTGTTGCCGACCGTGTATTGCTTTTTCATGCGAGAAGTTTGCGCAGGCAAAACTGTGGTGAAGCTTGTGCGTGTGGTAGGCCCATAACGTACTTTATAGGAAAGAGAAATATGTTGTACGAGTTCAGTGTTTGGTCCATTTTTTTCAGTTTTCATTGAGAGTACGGCAATATTATTTGACAGTTGGCTAGGGAATGCTCACTCGATGCAAAATTATGCATATAACTTACCAATAATCATCCCAACCGAGTGGAGCGGAAGGGGCTGTCAGACTCGTACCAACATCCACCACGTTCCTTCAATTGCCCTTTACGTTCCACTGGGTTACAGTAACCTACTTAGACAGTCCAGCGATCCACAGATAGGTAAATACTTACGCGGAGAAGATTTACGAATAAATCTGTAAAAAAAAATTAAAACTTTGAAACTGACCTTTAACGGAGGTCAACGCTCAATACTATGACAAATTAGTCGTCTGTATCCTTCAAGGTTTCAAATCCACACGTTATTTTAAATAAAGGTAAATAAAACCTACGTTTAGTTTCTTACTTTCTTGCACTAACTTTTTTTTCCTCTTTACTTTTTGGGTTTATCACACTGTGATAATATCACCCAGAAATACAAAACATGTAAACATACTACTTAAATTTATGAGATCTGGACTATCACAACTACTCACTGATTGACATTAGAACTCTAACTAACCTCTCAGCCTCCTTCGACAAAGGGGTAGCTAGGATGCTGTTACAGGCTCCCACTTCGCTTCTCTCCCCAATCACATTAATTTTTTCGTGTACTTTCCGGTCACATTCCATCAGTACATGGTAAACGTCTTCCACAACCTCACAGACTTCACAGTTTGGAGATGAACATTTGCCCATTAAAAATTTCTATTTATTTGATGTGATGTTACCGGATCGCATCCTCATCATAGCTAATACGAATTTCCTGTCTAATTCTTTGTCTTCAAACCATGGGTAACGAAGAAGTTCAGACTGGATTGTTTTATACCTATTCCTTTTAATTTTGACCGTTCATCAAAATATTCTTGCAATCTTTCTCTACAAAGTTCTTTGACATGGCCGAGCCAATCGGAGAATAGCGGTGTACATGTGTATTGAATTCCTTCGTAAGACGCTTGCTGGGCTGCTGTATCTGCTTCTTCATTACCCATAATTCCAATATGTGAAGGAATCCATTAAATGGTAATAGTTTTATTTAGAAACTGTATTCTAAATATTGAATCTAAAATAGTGATAGCAATTGGGCACCCTTGTTGCACTAACATGTTGAAATAGGTTTTAAAATAAAAGAAAGGGTAAACAAATCAAAGTTGTGTAAAAATATTACTTTGCTGACCATAGTACAACAGATATTTACTAATAGTTTTATAACAAATTCTTTTTTTAATAAAACAAAGTCTTGTAGTGGCTGTTGTTTATTTTATATTGTAGTTATTTACAAATAAAAGGGTATCTACAATATTGCGCCACATTATCTTTTCCGCACATTTCTGAGTAGCTAAATCACTAAGCTTTATTAATTTAATATAATAATTACACTACATAGCTACGCCATGTAATGGGAAATAGATATAGCATAAGTATAAAAATGGCCCGAGACCTGAAATCAAAAATTATAAAGCAAAGGATTATCTGTAAAGCCGAAAGAGCTCTAGCCAGCTAGCTATTTTTGATTTCAGAAATGATAGTGGTAGGTACGTAAAAAAAACAAATATATTACGATTTTCACATACAGGCTACATGGTGGTACGAAACACTAATTAAAATCTAGTTTAATTCAATCCAAGTGTGGGAACAATCAAGTTTTATCCACATTCAATTATACCAATTAAAATCATACCGAACTAAGTTCGTTCGCTACACAAGTAACGAAAAAATTAAATATCTAGAAAAGATGGCTCTTTTCCGGACTATCTGTTTAATGACTGAAGAAATAAGAATACAAAAATATGTAGGTACTTGGTCTAAAATATATTATCTCCCACTATATCATGTACTCTGTATGTGGAAGTCTGTAAACATAAATAACTCACATACCTACATATTTACATTTGATACTCGTTTACAAAAGAATATTATTAATATATAAAAATAGCTAAAACTAAGGTTCCATAGCCAATGACATGATTAAGTTTTTTTTTCACTTTTAAGCGCGCCATACACGACCTAGAAACTATAATAGTTTATCTTAAGATATCATATCGCTCGCCATACAATTCTATCTTAATATACCAAAATATGAAATATATATATATTATCTTCGTCGTGTGTGATGGTCTATTGAATTGTATAGCGAGCGATATGATATCTTAAGATAAATATTATAGTATCTTAGCTGTGTGTGGGGCGCTTTACAATATTCACTGCATAGTTTAATGTCGGCATTTTTACCACTTAATTATTATTTAGTGTTCGACTTAGGCTGGAAATTAATAATCTATATCGGTTGCTATCTTCGGTTGGAGCTTTGCCTGTAACTAATCTACGACCGAATTTACCTATTCGAGTCTTTAAGATGTCCAATCAGAAGCAGCCAACAAAAACCAAAGAACGAGATTTGGAATGAGATTGAATATTAATTTCGGGCGTTACGCTGGGCAATAAAGCTTATATTACGACAGTAAAGTCATACCCCTACATTACGTCAGAACTCAACCTTAATACTTAACATTTTAACCTTGTTTAACGATCTCGTTTGGCTACTGAACCCTAAAAATTAATATATACATTTATTACAAATTACAGCGACCCGTTCAAAATAAAAATGTTGAAGATACATAACATTTACGAACAACCAAATTCCAGGTAGTAACTTGAACACACACGTTCAGTGTCTTTTTTATTACATTTAAAATGGGTTTGCTTTTGACTTCAATCTAGCCCTGAGGCAATGATCAGGCCTAACATGAAGCGAGCTCACCCAGAAAGAGTTCCTTCGCACCGACACGACCACAGTAGAAACTATTTTGTGCCGGTCTCCGACAGGATAGTGGTCGCGAACCAGGCGGTACTGGTGTCTTTTATAATCGTAGGAATATGTATTTTACAATTATTTTCATTTTGTTTAGCCGTAATAAAAAGATTTCCCTTTTTGAGCTGCTCTAATAAAAAACATCAAGTTCATTTAATTCGGAACTTAAACCGCCTTATTACAAAAAGAGGTTTAACTAAAAACCCAGGTTTAATCTTGTTAAACTATGGTTTACACAGACATTATTACAAATCGAGGTTTTTCGATAAACCATGGTCTAACAGTAGTAGCTGTCAAAGGTGTGTCAAAGTTTCTCATAGCAAATTTTTCATTGTGTTGTAGTTTTTGTGTTATTTTCACCCAAAATGGATTGAAATAAGGTAGGTTTAATTGTTATTACTCATTGTGGATTTAATTGTTTAGACAATCGTTCAAATGGCGGTACTAAAGTAGAGGTTTTATCTTAGTTTTGTAATACGGACAAATTTAAACCATGGCTCTGCAGATAAGCCTGGACTTGATAGACCAGGTTTAAACCAAGGTTTATTTAGTTTTTGTAATAAGGCCGTAATTGTTTAACTAAGTACTTAACCATCCAAAAATAATACGCAAAGTTACTATCCGCAATCAGCTAGCCTCAGAATTGAGTACGTCTATAGCGTATATTCTCATTGGCGCACGTTTCACATATAAACATTATCAGATGATTTACAGGCTTACATAAGAAAATATACAAAGAGAGGAATAGAGTTGAGTTTTAACATGTTAGAATGTGAATATTTCGCTACAAAAGAAATACCTATGTTAGACGAAGATCGTGACCCTCATACAACAAAGAGTTTAATAGTTATAATAGTAACATAAATTGGTATGTATCAAATTTCCAGCCCGTTTAGTAACGATTCTATTCTTATTTTTAGCTCCAAATATACTCACATGGCGCTGTTACAATTCTTAACAGTAGGTACCTATTTATTTCCGTACTATTGTTGAAAGAACTTATTTTTACCATGTATTTAAAGCGGGGGGAAGAAATTAAGAATTGAAATCTTGCGTGCGACATACTAATATTATTTACGCCACAAAATGTAGAAGCTACTTTTCATCTTACTACCAAATGTATGCAAACACATGCGCAAGATTGATTTGAAACCAAAGACATCAACTATTGTTCTTTAAAATCTCTTTTTTTGAAACTCTCTTTCAAACTAATGACGAATTGAAAGGCAAAATCTTTTTTTGGATGGGCCGCAATATGAACACACTATTGAAAGACAGCTATTTTTTTCGAATAAATTAATAATTGGAATAGCAGCACCTATTGCCATGATTATAACTTTGAAGTCTATGTATTGATGCAGAACGCTCAAAAAAGTGAAAGAGGGTGATAACATTAATCCATACTTAATTCGTATTAATAGATTTTTTAAATGTAATCATGCTATATACACGGTGAGTATAGAGATCCTCTTTATCGTCTCACCTCACACGGTGAGGCAGTCACCCATATCGCAGTATCAGGCGACGCCAGCCAAGTGTGGTGAAGCAGGGAAGAAACGCGGTCTTTTACTGTTATCAATTATACCACGAGCACTAAAAGTTATACAATTTGCAAATTATAATTAACATTTACGTTGGTACTTGGTACGAATATAGCATTTTGGGATTCATGCTATAATCAACCTTGTTTTTGGAGTGGTAAAATCATCAAATAAGTCTGGAATCAAATGAATCTGAGTACCCGAGTGAAACAGATGGGACTGCTAGAACTGTCCAGAGCCGCGGAAACCTGCGTAGACAGCCCCGCGACCCCAGCTGATGCTATGAACCTCACAGTTATAATTGTTATTAACTGATCTCTTAGAATTATGCTAACTGTTAAGCCACTAGTGCTCAACTACAAAGACCTCAGCAAGTCAACATATGCCAAACTTTAAAAATCCCAATAGTGCTTGAACGTGAACCATCTTTTTTTATGATAAAGTTGAAAATCTATTAAAGAAATTTGTCAGATATGGGATAGGTTGTGCTGGCGACTGTATACTATGGATTATAATTAAATTGCAAGATTATAATGAACAGGCACATCAAAAGACTAATAACATAGTATAAAGACGGGAAGTAGGTATCTCCGGCCCAATCCGCGATATAATTGCTTAAGTACTGCCCTAGGGTTTTCAGCGAAATTTTAATTCAGTGCCTATAAATTGGCAAGGGTCGGAAAGTTGTATTTTTTTACTTGTATTGTCTAGGTACAGGGTTTGTGAGGTCGATTTTACCTACACGTTGATGAAACTTTTCATGACGAAAGAAACAGCGACGGGCGGCGCGGGGCGTTGATGAGCACTAGTAAACGGTAGTTTAATTATCAGTAACCTTTTTAGATGAAATAAGCGAACATAAATGTAAGGAACAGCTGATTTTTTTTTCTCCGCGTCAGGTTTGGTCCCATAGTTCTATTGGATCATACAATACGTTCTCCTGCGATTATCACACATATTTCATTCATTTACCGGTGCCGAAAAGCCGTGACGCGCAAACCTCGTGTAGTGTTAGCCCGGACCAGCGCACTGAGAAATGGGTCGAGATATTATTTAAGTGTGCGTGCGGCGACGCATAGATACTATGGTGCACACATACAAGCCGCGTGCGGTGCGTTTGTATGAAGATAACGTACTTCCTTCTTTATGCTATGCTAATTATTTTCATCAACTACACCAAGATATTCTCCCACTAAAAACTAGAACCTATAAAATAGAGAACAGCGAGCGACAGAGTACTAAATGCAATCCTACACAACATAATCAATCATATGAAACCACAGGGCTAAATTACAATTTATACAATTATAAAATGGTTCAATGTTATTGAGTCTTTTACAGATATTATTTATAATCTAAATATAGAATAAAGCTAAGCTATGAATATAGCTAAACAATGTTTTGTGTAATTTTTACTAGGTGCAAGTGATAAGTGCGTACGCCCATTCATTGAAATTACAAATAGATCAACATAAAGCTCTGTTAGCTCAGCATCTGAATGCGTGTTGCAACTCCTAATTCAGTAACTGCGATTATATTGCAAAATAAACAAAACGACTATAACTGGCAAATAATTTTTGAATACAACTGCCAGAATACACCCCCATTTACAACATTCTCATCGTTCAGAAACGAAACAGATACCAAGTTGCAGGTCTTTTGTTCGAGAACTGTTACTCTTGATTGAGAAACCCAGGGAGGGGAATAATAAATTAATTTTCTGCACATTTAGTCTAGGCCAAAACAATGCATAGCAAGTATAAACCACATAATTGTACGCAATATCATGCACAAGTATGAATGAAGACAATAATTCATACGTAAATGCGCCTTCACCTTACTTAGGTCTACCATCAAGATTATTTCAAATAAGCACTGTACTGAATCAGAATCACCTAACATTACTGGCACATCACTACCGCTTTGCTATTTACTAGCTATCCACTGCCACGGTGGGCATTCCTTATTTACTCCAGTTGAGACAATGCTGATTTAATGCAGTGCTTATACATGTACGATGAGCTTAAGTCATACCTAAATATGGTCAGTTATAATTTCAAGTTATTAAATTATAAAAATATGATAATTTACATACCTATACAAATAATATTGTAATGTTTAATTTATGTACTTGACAAAATCTATAACCTAATTGTAAAACAAAGTATTTTATGCCTACATATATTTTTAGTTATTTAGACATTTATAGTAATATCTACCAAGATATAATAAAAGAAAAATATACAACAAGGAACCTTTGGTTTCTAACATAATAATATATAAAAATTGTTAGCACAACAGTTTGATATTAATTTAATCATTTATTTCTGGTAAGTAAATTAAATAATATTTAATTAGGTATGAAAAGTATTTTAAAACGAAGTAACGAAAAAATTAGGCACCAAATATAAACACAAAAGAAATATAAAAAAAGGTCAGGTTCTTTGCAATGGATCAAAATTTATATAAGTAAGGCTACACTGACAATTTTATTAAAATTAAAAAATTTTGTAAAAATAGAAGCTTACTTTTGAAGGGATGCAAAAAAAAATTATGGATTATTTGTACTGTTACTATGCTACATAGAGGTAAGATAATATTGTCACTCATTCTTATGAATGAGCAATTCAACCATGAAGATGTTTCACATAAAATGCATCAAATGTTATGAATGATATTTAGTTTTAATTCCGCGACCAAAAAAAACTAAATATTTTTTTAAAAAGATTTTTTTTAATAAAAACTAAATATTTTTCATAATATTTAATGTCATGGATTTCTACAAAGTAATGCCTGATTCTATAATTTATAAAATGTATTTTTAAAACTGTAGCTTTATAAACTTTGACATTTATTTATAAAGTTAATTATAGACACGTCTTAAACGGAAATATTTCTTTGCCCTAAGCAGCCCTTACATTTTCTAAGCATCCAGATATATATTAACATAATTACCATAAATCGCATTGGTCGCAACATTTAGCTTGCAGTGCACATACAAACTCTAAATTTAAATCACTTTAGCTTAAGTAAAAAGCACTTTGTTCATAAAACATAAACTGTCATTAAGAAACAACACATCCATTCTTGTCTGGTATATGTCCATCTGATCGCTCAATCTCTAATAATATAGCATGGAACATGTCGGTTACAGACTGAAATTAAAAAAGAACATTATTTTAATATAAACCTGTATTAGTAAATATGTATGACTAACAACTTGACAATAATAGTAAATTTCCCCAATACTGATAAGTGATCCTGCCAGGGTCACGGGACTAAGGGATTACCGTGACCCCGGTATGTAAAGGGCTATTGAAGGATACCGTGGATTTTAGTCAGTACAAGTCTGACAGTCCCTCCCGCCCTGCCCTGGGTGGGAGGACTCATTTGATGATTTTACGACCATAAAAAAAAAATACTGATAAGTGATGGTAACTTTTTCATCTAACTAAAGAAATTAATCAAATTATCCTTGGGTCATCTGTCAACCCTGTTTAAAATGATGGCATACTTTTAATTTTTATTGGACCAAATTAAATATATAAGTGAACATAATTAAAGTTATATTTTAGGGAGCTACTCACCTCATTTCTCTTAGCACTGGTTTCTACAAATGCAGCCTTCCATTTCTCTGCAAGTCTTTTACCCTCCTCTGTACTAATTTTTCTTTCTAGATGAAGATCAGTTTTATTACCAACTAATACTATAGGCACACTGAAATGAAAAATTATAGTGATGATTGACAATTACATGATATTATAAACCAAGTAATGAATCAATGCTATCATGTACTCACTGTATTTTTCCAACCATGTCCAAAAGTTTGTCATAAATAATTTGTACTATTTGAAAACTTTTACTGGAATTGATAGAGTAAACTAGTACATATCCATGGAAATCCATACTGTATTGGAGCGGGAATATGCTGTACTCATCTTGACCAGCAGTGTCCACCAGCTTTACTTCATACTCAGTTGAGTTTAGCCGGATAAACTTTGTGAAAGCTATGGAATCAAATATTAATGTTAATAATTTCTTATGACCGTGAAATAGTGTGTAAAGGGGCAACTAAACAATAAAATCATACAGCTTTTCCAGTAAAAATTTGTTTTTGTCTTTTTTTTAGTAAAATGATGATGAATGATTATTGACTACCGCGGTGAAGCTTACCTATAGGGTGATTCAACTAAGAAGGATAGTCACTATGGACAGTCACTTGAAAATAATGTTTAGCACTAAAATGCTGTGTTTATTAATTTTTTTCTCTGTGTTAGACTTATTTTAAAATGATAGTTGTTTATTTAAAACCGTGCAAGGTTTTAAAAGTGTTGCACAACGTCGCAATATGGCGTCATCAACTATCCTTCTTAGTTAAAACACATTATAGACGATGAAAAGTAAGCCTTTTAATAATGTACTAAGGTAGCCTATAACTTTCTAATTAGATTCTACTACCATCAATAAAATACATGAATAAAGTAAATAGATAAAAGTTATAGATAATCAAAAAGGAAGTTTTGAGCTTAATAGTGTTTATATCATCAGTGCAAAAATAAAGTAGTAAAGTATGAGTGACCTATTGATAAGATCAAAGACACAGTCAAGTTAAAAAGTACATTTTACCTCACTGACCTTCTGTTTAAAACTAATAATAAAAACAATACTTTGGTCCATTTCATTGAATTTAGTAAGATAAATGTGCTGTATTAATAACCTACATGATAATATTGCAATTAATAAAAAGTGATAAAAGAATGTGTTTTAGATAGAAAAGGTTCTTCAATGATAAATGCAATTCGCAAACATGTGGAGTATTGTGCACTGCACAAAGATTGATCGCAGTGAGCTTGGCGTGAAAAAACATGCTACCAATAAATAATCACTGTCAATATGTACTTACTATTTTCAATTGTAGGATCATAGGAATCAACGAATTGACCTTCCACGAATTGTATAATTAAAGATGATTTACCTGAAAACGTTATTTTATTAATATATTGCCATATTAAATAAGACGCACAAGACTTTGAAACGATAACATTACCCACGGAACGGTATCCCATCATAGCAATCTTCCTTTGCTTTGATGGCATTTTTGTCAAAACTATATGAGGGAGAATTAGAACGTTTCACTCAAGCTGTTATATGTAGAAATACAAGTTCAATTAAATTCATAATAATTTCTCGAGCACTTTTCGCTTGTTTGACAAACGTCGTATGGTCATTGGTATTTGACTTTGACATTTCATTAATCTGGTTTGTTCTCGATTACATTATTTTGATTTGATGTTATTGCTGACTCAGGTAAAAGTAAAACATAAGCTACCAAAATACTATAAAGACACCCTAGTGAACTTTACACATTATTCCAATACTTCATACGCCTTTGCTAGTTTTTTACGTGTTGAAATTTTGAAATTAGTCCTCCTGCTCTGGGTGGAACGGGTCTGAATCCTATTGACTAAAATCTACAGTCTTTCTTCAAAAGACCTTTCCATTGCAGGTTCACGGTTACCTATTTAGATAGTTCTGCGACCCCGTCGCCCCTCTGTGGGGACCCCGTCAGATTACTGATAGCAGAATGAAAAGCGCGTGGAAGTTGGGACACGACACTGCGTCAACCCGGGTAAGGTCCAAGATTGGACAACGAGTCACGCAATATTCACCGTCCACTTGCCCTCGTAAATCACCTCGCAACGTCCGTTGCTGTAGGCATGTCCCGCGGCGCGGCGGTTAGATCATGAGATGGTCTTCTCGCTTGTGTATTCCGCCTCTTTCTTCGCTAGCAAAAATGCTTTGCAGAAGGAGATGACTGCTTCCCATTCCGTCTTACCTCAAAGCATGACCTCAACCAATGCCAGGTGCGAGCTTGTGGTTTCACCGAATGTTTTACTTTAGAAAATGTAAAAGCATGGTTTAGTTACGACAGCATGGAAATTATGACTACAAGTTGCAACTTATTGGGACAACTCTATTTTTGTCAATATCATACTTTGACATGACATATTAAATTGTCATTTGATGTCATTGTTATTTTTACTCCTGTCTAGGCAAAGTTTTTCGCGATTGTGAGTTTAATCGTTTTTACTGATTACTTTTATTATAAGGGCGTATTCTTTGAATAATCATTGTTTATTTCTTTTATGCACAGCGGTTGATGAAAGTTGAAATTTAATGCTGTCCTGAAAATCTATCTTGCTTTGTTTGCCACTACTAACTGATTATTTTGTTGTGATTCATTACTAGTCTGTTCGTATATTTGTTGTAGTCAGTGCTCATTGTTTTCTTACAAAATTTACAGTTTCAATAAAAATGTCTGTGACTATTCCCGAGTGTCCGCCGAGCCTAAAGTCAATTCAGCATTATTTGAAGACTGCGGCTGAGCATGATACAAGAGATCCAGTTGTGGCCTACTGGTGCAGACTCCATGCCTTACAAGTGGGCTTAAAAGTTGCAACCGAGAAGACGCCAGAGGAAACAAAGCTGCTTATGTGTATGTTATTGTTGTTTTCATATAAACTTCAGAATTATGTATTACATGTTCTCACCAAGTATAATGAAGTAAATCCTAAAACTTGCGTTTTAATAAATCAATGTTGTATGTGTAGATAATTAATGTGTCATCATTACAGCTCTGATGGACTGGTTAGAAGAATGCAAGAAAGTGAATAAAGATAATGATTCAATCTCTAATGAGGTGGCCGCCCAAGCCCATCTTGAAAACTATGCCCTGAAACTATTTCTGTATGCTGACAAACAGGATAGGGAACAAAATTATGGGAAGTAAGTTGTTAAATAAAAATATTATTAATAAAATACATTATTTCCTGTTCTCTGTTATTATAAGATTTTGATTCCTCAATTTTATAGAAAACTAATCAAATCAGATAATTTTATACTGAGGATGATTGATTTCAAGTCACCAGTTATTGTCTAACATGGTTTTGTCGACAACTCTATGTTAAAAGTATTTTGCTCAGGGAATTAGACATACAATAGAATTAAGCTTCTGTCTATGTAAAGGAATCATTAAAATGTATGTGTACCAATAACTTCTGAATGATTCCACTATATTGAATAGTAATTTTTTTATGTGTTCATTATTCTCAGGACAAGGATAGATATTATGTATGAAGTACATTTTTTACTAAATCAATTGAGTTTAAAAATCTCTATAAAAAAAGCTAGTGAGACAAAAGAGTGTAGCTTGTAATTATTAAGTTTGAATTCTAATAAACACAACCCATTATATTTTATGCCAAGTTTTGTATAATTTCATTTTAGACTGATTATAACTGTGTGCGGGATTGTCTAAGGAAGTTACCGTGACCCTGTACAGTCAGTGTCGGTACCTTCTGCTTCACCCAGGGCTGTAGATTCATTTGATGATTTAACTAACCAATGAAAATAAATGTATGTGTGTAATTTGTAATCCTAGGACCTTATTGGTGCCTTGTTGATGTAATGATCTCAAGGGCTGGGTTTAATGTTAAGTTAAAATATTTGTCTAGTTCTAGTGGAATGCAGATAAAAGTGGGCTCGCTCACCCTTTTTTATGTACAAACTAGTGAACCTCCTGGCATTGCACAGGTGCAATAAAATAGAGCCCATGTCACATCAATTATGTAGCTATTAGTGAAAGAATTTTTAACCAACTTCAAAAACGAACAGATTCTCATGTTGGTCAGTATTTTTAAAGTAAATATGTGTACACCAATCACTCGAAGGCTACAGTCCCATTTTTGTGATTCTTTGTAGGCCCATCTCCTAACCTTAGACTGTGCAATATTCCCAGGTCATCCAGATGGCCATGATCCTCGGTGACGGGACAGAAGCTGCCCTACGAAAAGGGCCCACAAAGCCATGGTTTAAAAATATGCTCCCATGTGAAGCTAAGATGGGCAACTAGTTTAAGCAATCATTTGTTAGTAGATTTCAAAAGGACCACTTAACTGTTTTAGGCAAAGGCTAAAGGAGAATATTATGTTTTGTTTCAGAAATATTGTGAAGGCATTCTACACAGCTGGTATGATTTATGATGTCCTTACTACTTTTGGTGAACTGACAGATGAAGCTGCCCAAAACAGAAAGTATGCCAAGTGGAAGGCTGCCTACATTCACAACTGCCTCAAGAATGGCGAGACCCCTGTTCCAGGTATATTTTTTCATAAAAGTGTTTTGATAACTCAATGTTTAAAGTGACTGTCTTTTATTACGTGTTTCATTTCAGGTAAATCAGATATTTAATAATATGAAACATATTCATAATGTTAGCCCCTAAATTACTTAAGTCTGCTTATTAAAAGCACATGAATTTTAAAAAAACCAATGTTTATCATGGTCTTGACAAATTTCAGGACCAATGCAATCAGAGGAAGGTGATGAAAATGCTGGGGCAAGTGATGGTCAGTCAGCGCCGGCAGGTGGACCTGCCGATATGCCTCAAGCTCCGGGCTTCTCAACAGTTACTCAGCCAGCAACTCCACCAGTTGCTCCATCAAGCTTCAACAGTTTCCTGCCTGATCCTAATGCTGCAATGAGGGCGGCATCCCAACTACCTCCAGTACCATACACTCCGGATCCAAATCCTGGTGGGTTCGTACCTTATGACCCATCTCAGCAACAACAACCCGCGGAACCTCCTACTAATTTATATGGTAATAATAGAGTCGCGGAGTTGTCCCCAGATCAAATTGCAAAAGCTCAGAAGTATTGTAAATGGGCTAGCAGTGCTCTTAACTACGATGACATAAAAACTGCCATTGGCAATCTTAAGAATGCTCTGGAATTACTCCAAACAGGCCGTGACCCTGCTTGAGTCAAAGCAGTACATAGTACATATGTGATATTTACTGTATGTATAAATTGTTTCTTTTTAATGATCTTTTTATCAAATAATATTGA
This sequence comes from Agrotis puta, assembly GCA_943136025.2. NCBI lineage: Eukaryota > Metazoa > Arthropoda > Insecta > Lepidoptera > Noctuidae > Agrotis > Agrotis puta. The sequence goes on from OW964168.2 coordinate 9,017,905, forward strand.
CGGCATAATACCATTAAGATTATATACATAATATTACGTATGGCTTGCACGCAATGATGCCGGAATATTACGCAGCTTTAAAAGTAAAAGTTTTTATAATACCCTAACAGCTAGTCGGAATCTCAAGGACAAACATCGAAGCCCCATGCTACCCAAACACGCTCTGTGTTATAAACTATTTAGGTTCAAAAGCTATTTTGTAGAATTTTCCTCACTGTAGTGGTCATAATTATAAAAGATAGCCTGTAAATTTAGTTGCTAGGCACAATACTGAACCTCTTAAAATATTTGAATCATTTATCCCTCAGGCATAATGCTCAGCCCAAGCTAGTAGTTCTTTGGAACGCCATAATTTATTTTCCAAAATTAGTTACATTTTAGGAGAAACTCATTATGGTAATCAAAGTGTGCAAGGTTAATTTATCTACTTTTGTTAAATGAACCAATTATCATAAAACTCTATTAGACACATTATGTAATATTCTGTAACACTCAGATCAAGAAAAATAGGCAGATAGAACGTGCGCGAACAACAAAGTGAAGCCGGTTTTTATTTTAGTGTGCGCGGCAACTATGGCGCGCCGTGTACGAACACGTGCATCTGTGTGCGTTTACGGTTGCCAGATATTGACAAATACTCCCACATTTTGTTCAGTTAAATTGTTCTCAATATTGTACCACTATTTTTTAAATTGGAAACGCGATTTTGCTTTATGGTTATACCCAGAGAGCAAAAGCGTGTAGTATTTATTATTTAAGAGAATAATAATAAGGAATAAAAGTTAATATGCGTAATTACTTACTACCTATTTAATTAATTTATATCAGAACGGATAACACTTCATAACGCTTTTTAGTAATTTGATTAATAAACTATTTAAGGACAGGTTTTTTAGTTTAAAAAGATAAACAATTTGTTATAACAATCAACACATTTATTAAAATAATAATAATTTTACACACAATCTACTATAAACTTTAACAGCCTTAGTTCTGCACCAGTTATATTGTACAAACATACTATTAATGTTTCAAATTGGTAACGCGATTTTGCTTTATGGTTATATCCAGATAGCAACAAATAATAAAATAATCCAGCGGCGCGAGCTCGGCACATCCTTACAAGTACCGAATAGCTCAAAAGCATGCTTTCCGTCCCACTTTCTCACGCAAAAATACGAATACAGCCCCGCGCGCGGGGGTGACATCCCGAGACGAGACCCGAAGTCTTTACGACCCGGACGGAACTAACTAGTGACCTTGTGTCATTACGACCATAGACCATACAACATTATTTTTAGTATATGCGAAACCTGAATACAGTTTGTTCAGAATCAATAACTGAATCGATTCCAATAATTTTACACCATGTTATTGTTGTATTTTGTTAGTATAGTGTTGTATTTTGTCCCAAAATTATTTAAAAAGGTTAGGAGTTGGACACCTATCCGCAATCATACGCGAGCACTACAGCGGTTACGGCAGATCATAGCGATCAGCTGAAGTCGCGTGCGGCGGCAGCGCACAGGCAGCGGGGGACGGGGAACACAACCCGGTCGGGGTTGTGTTCCCCGCCCCCCGCGTGTGTCTTCAGTCGTCCGGTTGTAACAGTCGCACGCGCCTATGACACAACGCGATACGCGAAATGGTTTAGTGTGTATCTGATAAGTGATCGTGAAAAAAATACTAGACACGTGTTTCAGGTTTCGCATAAGCAATAACGAATGTTGTATAGGTACTATAGATTACGATTGTGCAGTTGTATTGACGTATTTGATTGTTATTTTTTATGCACAATACACATTCCCCTAATTCAGGATAATTTACCCGTCCTAAACTAGCAACACAGACGATTTACTGTTAAGGTTTTGTGTTTCAAGTGAGCCGAAAATATTTTATGGAAAATAAATACCAAAACAATAAAAATAACAAGAGTTACCTGTGGAAAGATATTCCATCTTGTTTTCTTTGTTTTTATGAACCTTTTTTGCAGTGTTTAAACACACAAGACGGCATGTTTTGACTTAAAATGGCAAATCACTAGTGACGTGTGAGCGAGACGATGCGTAGCTTGGTACTGTCGCGAGTTTGTATTATCCTTGGATTTTGTATTATCTTTGGTCGACACACTCGCGTGTTCTGAGCGCTCTATCTGCCTATTTTTTTTGATCTGAGCTGTAACATATACAAATGGTAAAATTATATAATATCTAACATCGCTATCCGAATTTGTATTCGTAATAATTATTCTTCTATGTATTATTTTTTACAACAGTATAATAATAAGTAACAGTAAAACTACACACATCAAAAACAGTTTGTGATCATTAGCATAAGCTGATAAATATATTTTTAATTTTATGGAAAAACAATCGAACTGTTTTACATTCTAAATCTATACTTTTAAATAAAGAATCTAAAAACGAGAAGAAATAATATTACCTACCCTCCCTACCAAAAATATTTCGAGTTTTCAAAGTGATCACAAACTTTTTTTATATGTGTATGTGATTAAATTTTGTTAATTGTATGTATACAAAAGAAATATGGATATTTTTTACCAATCTGTTTGCTAGAGCTTTTGGTGTAAAATATTGTAGTAAGCACTAAAACCTATTGTTAATGAAAAATAATAATTCTTATATGAAGATAAAGTTACAAATAAAACACATTGGTAATACTTCCCATTTATTCATTGACCATTACTTCACTTACACCGCACACCACATAATATACAATAAGATAAAAACATTATACATATTTATATATTATATAAACACAATTAAAGTTGCCTTTCATGTAACTTAAAGTTAAGAAGCTTTATTTTTGTTTAGAAATAGGTACATCAAATAAATGTTTGAAAATAAAATATATTACTATTAAAAAGCTTTGGCGTTATTAATAATGAATGTGATTGAGCAAATAATATTAATTACATCAAAAAAGGTGCCCGGTTAATTTTATTGATTTTTTTTAAGTGCCGTAATTACTTACTAAGCCTATCAATATGCATTGGCAGTTATTGTTATGAATCTACAAACGTGACACATACACTTCACTCACACATACCAAATGAACCTAGCACGTATCGCTTAAATTAATATCACTTTTAGGTACAAATTACTTTTCAAGGCGCGCTCGCGTAGAGATTAAGAAATTAAATTGAACATTATATTTTAATAACCAAATGGTTGACTTTACAATAATATGCACTATCAGGGTTTTAAACTAAAAAGCTGAATGTAATAAAGTTACTAAATAATCTCAACTTTTGACTAGCATCATCACAGCGTGATTCATTAATTTATACAAAGAGCATTTTTTTAAATAGTTTAATTTACCCAGTTAAACAATGAATGCCTTATCTTTAACAGTCATTCAAAGAAAACTCGGTAATATTTTTCGAATTTTACTCTGAAATATAATGCTATTATTTCAAGATAATAGCTCTGCATGTATGCCACTGCTTATAATAATTATTATGTAACATTATTATTGAAGCTATTCTCGCTTGAGCCCATTCCCGTTCTGTGTAGCAGTGGCTCTCTCCATTTCCTCGCGGCGGCTGATTTGGTACCTGTTAAAATGGTTACATTTTATTAAAATGACAGCATTATATAATAAAAAGGTAGATGATACCCAAAGAAATATAGGTGGGCTAATTATTTATTCGAGCGATTAGCGAGTCTGAATTCAACTGAATGTAGAACACCTAAAACATGGCCCTTGCCCAGATCTCTGCTCACAACAATAAGCTGTGATATTAATAGTTTGCTTTCACGGTGTTGATTTTAGCACGCTGGTAATTTAAAATAACTTTGAGATAAATATGACTTCAATACTAAAGCGACAGGTTTCTATTTTGCTAAGCACTTGTAGTTGCATTTTCTCATTTGTAGAACTGATATCTATATTACAATTTTGCAAAATTGCTATATCCCAATCGTCTGGAACGTGTATTATTTGCGCGACACAGCGGTTCGTCATCGCGGATTCCCTGGCCAGTTGCCAAAACAATACTAGTGTGCGATAGCAGTACCTAATTTTATTTCGTAACTCTTGTTTATAACACATAAAAATTGGTCAAGGTGCACTACCTACCCTTAGAGGTATATACGGTAGAAGTAAATGATATTTTTACAAAAGATTTTGAGATTTAATCTCATTCTTGATAAAGTAATTAGATATCAAAATTTATGCTCCTGTAAAACATTTTCTGCAAACAACATGTTTTTTTATTGAGTTCAGTTTAACTCAATTTCTATAGTTCTAGTTTTCTTTGACATTTATATGAATTTTTTATATCAACGATGATGACTATAAAAAATATTCGGCTAAATTTGAGCAGCACTGACGTCAATAATTACTTCCCAAGAGCACAGGTTGTAGCCAAATATTAACGAATCTAGATGATTGTGATTGGATTTCTTTGGAATCTTTTTTCTTATTGATTAATTTAGTGTATTCGTGCAAAATAATGTAAAACATGTTACCAAACAACAAGTCTTCCGCTCAGCATGAAGAAGAAAACCAGCGCCGGCGCGCAGCGGTCGAAGGGATCACCTACCATTACATGCGAATATGCTGCTAATATCATCAGCAGGACGAGGCCTATGTTAGCTGTATTTTTAATTTTATCTGAAAATAACAAAACAAATTTTTGAATCGAGAACTCGGAACTTTTTTTTTATTTGTAGCGTTATTTTATGGTTAAAGAAATTTATTTCCCAATAAGAAATTACACAGATTTCACTTATTTGAGAACATTTTTAACTTATAATAAACTTAAGATACTTTGACAGTCGTAAAGCATTATATCTATATAAACATTATTTTATTTTCACTTAGTTTAGTTTCGCAACTTTTAACATAAAACCAATTTATTTACTAATCTACCTACAGAATTCTAACTTTTGTGGTGGCTCGTTACAAATCAGAGATAAGGAATGCGAACTCGGTGCCACAACTTTAGACAACTAGACCTTTTTTTTTTTTGCGTGGGAAAATGATGAAATGAGTTCTCCCACCCATGGCAAGGCGAGAGGGACTGTCAGACTTGTACTGACTAAAATCCACGGTGTCCTTCAATAGCCCTTTACGTTCCGGGGTCACGATATTCATTAGACCCGCGACCCCGTCAGGCTCTGGCCCTCTAAGAGAGGGGGGGGGGGCTCGTCATCGTGCTGACAGTCTTTGAGGCGCGCGTGGAACACAACGCGCCGTCGACCCGGGCATGGTCCATGGTCGGACAGCGAGTCGCCCATTACTCGCCGCCCGCATGCCCGCGCCCGCTGTGACCGAAGATCGTTTTGCGCCGTGGGCGTTACCACTGCGGCTGGTTTTTGAGGTGGACGCTGTCCTCTCCCTCACGCGTCCCGCCTCCTCAATAGCTAGCATGACTGCTTCGCAGGAGGCGACCGCTTCCCATTCCGTCTCGCCCCGCATCATGGCCTCGACCTATAGAATATCGGGCGCGAGAGGTGGCGGCCTATCGCCGAACCAACAAGAGCTTTTTTTATCGTGGTATAATCATCAAATAAGTCCCCCATCCAGGGCAGAGCGGGAGGGACTGTCAGACTCGTACTGACTAAAACCCACGGTGTCCTTCAATAGCCCTTTACATTCTGGGGTCACGGTAATTCGTGAGTCCCGCGACCCCGGCAGGCTTTGGCTCTCTACAGGGGGCTCCGTCATTATGCTGACTCTCCTTGAGGCGCGCGTGGAACACAACGCGACGTTGACCCGGGCATGGTCCATGGTCGAACAGCGAGTCGCCCATTATTCGCTGCCCGCATGCCCGCACCTACGGTGGCCGGAGATCGTCTGGCGACGTCCGACGCCGTGGTAGTCTACCACTGCGGCTGGGGCGAAGGGAGGACGCTGTCCTCCCCCTCACGCGGCCCGCCTCCTCCTTCACGAGCACGACTGCTTCGCAGAATGAGGCGACCGCTTCCCACTCCGTCTCGCCCCGCAGCATGGCCTCGACCAATGCCGAGCGCGAGAGGTCTCGGCTTATCGCCGTCGTGAGGACACGGCGGTGCTCTGCCCAAGCAAGGCAGTCCTGCACCGTATGCTCCACCGTGGAAAATTTGAACTTGACAAGTTTTTTAATGTAGAAATAATATTAAATGCAGTAACTTGGCTTCCATAATTTCTATTCTTTTATTGTTTTAAACGCCCAGTTTTAACACAGTATAAGTCTCCCAAGACTTTTTATTTCTAGTTATTTACTAGTACTTACTCAACCTCGCACTTGCCAGTACACACTCTCGGTTTTATGATTGTACTTTATGACTACACTAGCTTCTGCCCGCGGTTTCACCCGCGTCATGTTAGGCGTTTAGCCCTATGGTCCCGTCCCCATCAGTTCCCTTGAGGAGCACGTGGAACACGACGCACGGTGGCTCAGGCCTTGTCCTTGGTCGGACGGCGAGCTACCCATTACTCCCCGTCCGCAAGCGGCTGGAATATGCCCCGCGATTTGTTGCCCCGTGTCTGGGGCGATAGGTAGAGGATGTCTTTTCCTTCACGCATTCCGACTGCTCCCCATTCCCCTCGCCTACCGCCGAATCCCTGAGGTACCTCCCGCAATAACCGTGCCCGGGAGGACTTGCGTCAGGTTTTAGTTGAGGCTGAGGACGCCGTAGCGCATCTCCAACCACTTCTCAAAGAGGGATCTTACGACGGCAATTACGTATATGACATGCCCAGGCAGTCATTATTTTATTGTAGTATTATTTTGAAACTATGATATCTCCTTAGATATTCATTGAAATCAAACGATGTCAAGGGCAATTTTGTTCAAAATCGAATGCTTGTGATGATTAACGTATTTATTTGGATAAGGATTAATATCATGTTAATGAACATACCTTCGCAAATAATGAAGCTCTTTAAAATCAAATTTGATTTCCACGAAAAAGGTTATAGTGACTTAACCTTAAAAGATAGATATATGCTCTCGCGGACTTTATTTTAGAACTTTTCATGAGAAATAATTCCGTAGTACATAATTTTTGCGTATCTTTAACCGTTTACGCAGCGCACGCAACGGAAGCTCTCGAAAAGGAATGCATTTTCCCGATTTTGAAACATTTCTCACTGCTGCTCCGCTCCTATTAGTGATAGCGTGATGTTACATAGCCTATAGCCTTCCTCGATAAATGGACTACCCAACACTGAAAGAATCATTCAAATCAGTTCAGTAGTTTAGGCGTGAAGGAAAGACAGACAGACAGAGTTACTTTCGCATTTATAATATTAGTTTGGAGGATAGTTTGGATAAATAACTGATGGTGACAAACGTTCCTTTGAATACCAAAAATACGATTGGATATATGCCTATACAATAGGCAGGCAACAGCAATACAAATATTTGAAGGCCAGTCTGTACCACATTTTTTATGTTTAAACAAATCGTTCTTTATCATATTCACCTTGGGCTACTAACGAAAGAAGATTCGCATTTGGCAAATTTTTGGGTGGCTGTGCCCACAATTCTTTTTTGAGGGCTGGTTCCGCGCCTGGCGAGTAATGGGTAGGTCGCCGTCTGATCAGGGACCATACCCGGGTCGACGGCGACGGTTTGCTATCAGTAGTCCAAACGCCAGAACTTGATCATTTAGCTTGATTTTCAATGATTTTATTTTAAAAAAACCGGCCAAGAGCGTGTCAGGCCACGCTCAGTGTAGGGTTCCGTAGTTTCCCGTCCGTTACAAGTTAAGTGTTAACAAATAGCCTTTTTTTAAACTTAAATAATTGATTATACTACAAACTTAGTCCAGGAATTTTGTACCACCTTCTTGTTTTTTTTGCACAAAAACTGTTCTTTCCATCAAGTTCAAAATAATTTTCCTAGAAAGTCCTTATAAAGTTCTACTTTCCAGATTTTTTTCATATTTTCTAAACTTATGGTTCAAAAGTTAGAGGGGGGGGGACACATTGTTTTTGACTTTAGGAGCGATTATTTCCGAAACTATTGACATCATCAAAAAATGATCTTAGTAAACCCCTATTCATTTTTAAATACCTATCCAACGATATATCACACGTTAGGGTTGAAATTAAAAAAAAAATCACTTTCTATTTTACATATAGGGGGGCTACCCTAAAAAAACATATTTTTCCAATTTTTATTTTTGCACTTTGTCGGCGTGATTGATATACATATTGGTACCAAATTTCAGCTTTCTAGTGCTAACGGTCACAGAGATTAAGCGAGGACGGACAGACAGACAGACAGACAGACATGGCGAAACTATAAGGGTTCCTAGTTAACTACGGAACCCTAAAAAGGCCATGTGCGGGTCGGACTCGCATATCAAGGTTTTCATATCATGACCATCTATAAAAACGGCAAAAAAATCATGTGTGAATGAAAGGCCCCGTAAAACATTAATTTTATTGTTTTCATATTATATTATTGTATGTATTTCTTGTTAAAGTGGCAACAGAAATACATGATATGTGAAATGTTGAATTGTCTGACTGTCACAGTTGATTAGATACAGCCTGGTGACTGACGGAGATACAGACAGACAGCGGAGTCTTAGTAATAGGGTCCCGTTTTACCTCTTCGGGGACGGAACCTTAAAAATTAGAACTTGTTTCGCCATAGTACAAAAGACCACCAAAGACCAACAGGCCGAGAGGACTAGTTTGTTGATCTTAACAACACAAAATAGCGCTATCTCTTAATCTTCGCCCAAAGCCTACCGGGGTCGCGGGACTCACGAATTACCGTGACCCCGGAACGTAAAGTGCTATTGAAGGACACCGTAGATTTTAGTCACTACGAGTCTGAGACGTCAGTCCCACCCTCTCTGCCCAGGGCAGGAGGACACATTTGATGCTTTTACCACGTTAAAAAAAAAACTCTTAATCTTCCTTATGAAAAACAAAGCATTCACTTACGACTAGGTATAGTTGCCAAGGCTAATCCAAATAATATTTCGAGGCCGCCCACAGCCCTTCTGTACCATTTCGAAGGTAACTTGAAGTCTAATGTTTCCGTTAATGGAAACACTTTTGCGTATCTCACGTATTCTTTTCTCTGAAAAAAATAAATATTATTACTTTTATATCATTTTAGCAAGTAGATTATGAACGTAGATACACTAATGCACATTCAGTGCCAAAGTAGGATGCGAAAAGACGAAGTAGAAATTGGATTTTCACTAAGTTAAAATAAGCAAAAGAGAATCGAACCCATACTTTTTGCAGGTTTTAGGCTACCGTCAAATGTTGCTTCTACTGTTTAAGTACGGTAGGTACGTAACCAGTGGAAGCAACTTTAAGAAGATAATCAAAAAAATCATAAATTGATGCTGTAAAAAAAGATGCGTCATGTTCTAATGCCGTTAGCGTAAACTTTTACTTTTTTGTTGGATGAAATCGGTCCATTACATTGGATCGTTAATGTTTACATGATCACCAAGGCGAAAACTATTTCAAGGCAGTCTTCTTTATTATAGATATCCCGATATTGTGTAAATTACGCATATTTAATGGGATCGCTGGATCCAATTCCAGAGTCGAAATCGTATATTATCATTGGAAGACGCTAGTGTTTACTTACGAAGAACTATGATATCTATTCGGAGTTTGTTTACATTCGTAATTTTAAAAATAATATCTAGAGATATAACAAGAATTTGATTAACGTCTTTCCATTTACCTAATGTAGTAGTACTAGTATTGTAAAATAAATACTGTAAACCTTATCAGGGGGTCGGATATGGCATCTCTCACCGTTTAAAAAAAGTAATGGTGACACGAGTTGGCAATTATTATTGTCTATTTGATGGGATCGAATCTAACCAAGTCTGCGCCATTACCATAGGTTTTCTACTGCAACATTTCCACCAGTTTTTCGTTTTAAGTATTTTCCCAGCGTTCGTTTTCATATGCGTGGGTAGGTCCTTTACAACGACAGTTAAATGAATATCATATAATATGGTGTTACTGTCATCATCATCTATTTAAAATCATGTGAGATATAGAGATCAAAATATAGAGATCATTTGAGACGCGTTAGTCGCAGTTATTCCAAACAACGAAACACGAATCAATATTTTTAGTATTTACGTCCGTCTGTCACTCATCTGTCCATTTTGTTTGCTCTATACGCGAAAATGGCTGCGTGGATTTCGATGATACTTTTACTGTTGGTTATATACGTACATAATCTCCAACACATTACTGTCACGAACAATTTTATCGATTGGTACTTTCAGATTCTAGCAGATTGAGTAGTAGTTTCAGGTTGACTTGGTAAATAGTAGGTCAGTAGTTAAATACTTGATTCGGTCTTTATGAGTAGATAAGTAATATGCTTTTACATAGAAAATAAATTAGGTCCAACATCAGCTTGGTTCCAGCTCCTACTTGCTTATTACAAATTTTGATGATGGATATTAACCAGTTTTTGAGGAGGTAGTTTTTCGATAAACGGGGGAGCAGCGGTGGCCCATTGCAGTGGTATCGGCCCAGACTTACACGAGTTGTAGGTCGTAGGTTCGAAACCAGCCAGGCCCATTAATTTTTGTAATTTATTTCTTCACCACTGGCCTCAAAACGGTGAAGTAAACCGGTATGTTCTAGAACCAAATGTTCATTTTATAGACACATTAAACCATAATTAATTGCTTTTCTGCGTTTAATGACTTCCTAAACAACCAAATTACGATCACAAATACTCAAGTCAGTCAATAGGGTATTTGACAGAAAAATCCTAATGAAGTCAGTCAGATTTTCGAAAAATATTTGCCACGTATTTTTTCTTTTGTTACATAAACCAAAATTGACGACAATACGACACATAAAATTGCCAATACGTCACAAGCAAGTTCAGTTTTTACTTGCTTCTGAAGTCATGAGCCCATTTGAATTATGATGCGTTATATCTTTGTAAATATGCACTGATTTAATATACGAAAAAAGACGTTTCCTTTATTATTCAAGACTAATTAGATTGCCTATTAAATGTACCTAATCATTAATTTAGATTAGGTTAAATATACCCGCCACATTAACTTTTGCTCAGTTTTAATAATTCTTAAAAAAATCTATTCAGTTCAATATTTAAAGTCCCTGGTAGGTATATCTATGTTATTCATAGAGCATAACGCCTATAACTGAACAAATATTTTATTAGTTGCCAACATTGTTGTAGAAGGATCGAATCAATAATGTACATGTTCATAAGCAACATGCGCCAACAAATAAATTACAGATGAAGATGATTAAGAATCGGCGCACCGCGCAGGGGGGCTTCGCGACTCGCGATGGAGTCACGCTACTGTGTGCTGTCGCAACGAGACGACTCTGTGGTGGTATTAGGCGGCAGGCCAAATACGAAAATAGCAAACCACTCGCTCTGCTACAAAAATCTAAATGCACCTAGCGACCTTATAATCTGTTAGCTAGACAACTGATAAAAATGCTTGCTTACCAAATCCTTATGAAGTTCCTTCGAAACTAACGGGGTTAACTTTGTTATTCCAACGAATACAAAAAATACCCCTAAAAGGATGGATAAACTTTTCAACACGATAGAACCCATTTTTGTTAATCACACTTCAATAGTATTTTAGCACTGACTTTAAACCACTATCATTCTTTAAAATTATTATTGCATTCTAATTTTTCCTCACTTATGTAATTCTGTTTTAGACATAATTTTTACTCTGTTTTAAATAATCGGCTTTTTTTTGTTATGATTTAACAAATTCAGGCTAGAAACATGAATTCATTGAAATAGTCAATAGGTGAAAAATACACAAGGAAGTTAGGAGCAAACACGTTTCGCGCCGGCGCGAAAAAATCCATACCGTACTTACATCACTACTTATTGCCAGATCAGAAAAATGTTAAGCAGCGTCATCAGGTTAACATATTTATGTTTGTGTTGCTGGTGTGAGATACATGTTGAAAACATACGATCAAAAGTAATGAATTATGTCTTTCTAACAAATTATTTTGATTAACAGAGCATTAACTTTAATTGAATGTTAAAATGGCGCCATCTCGCGCGTTCTAGTAACATCTCGACTCGAAGGATTGTTTCTTGCCGGAGAATTGTTCTTCTGAGTATGGGTTTGGACTTTATTATAATATTGTCGGTCACTGCATCACTGACGCTTATCCGTAGATCATTCACGCGTTTTGTTTTTATAAGATTTTCCGCGATGGCAAGAAAGTTGAGTGTGGACGGAACATTACTTGTTCAGCTGTATAGAGAGTACAAATGTTTGTGGGATAAGCGGGGTGATGTTTACAAAGATAAGAGAATGGGCGCTTCGGCACTAGAAGCCCTCGGTCTTCACTGGCTAAAAACCAATCGGTTCCTTCAGTTGCTTTTAACACGGTCCCATGAAAACCGTAGTGGCTATCAACTTGTACAAGGCTCTGTGTTTCCATGAGGTCTGGCGGTCGCCACCTGCGGATCCAACTTAACGCCGATACGGACACCTACAGTGGCAGATTTACAGTCCTAGCCGCTAGCGCGGATCCAGCCCTCAAAAAAATTAATGAGCACAGACACCCGAATCATGTAATTTTTTTAGCTTTTGGGACTGCATCAAGTCAGGTATCCTTAAAGACGATTGAAGCCAACTGTAATTATTTGAGCGTATTGGAAAAAAATCCATCGTGCCAATAACGATGGATCCGCGCTTGCTCCTTTCTCAGGAACCATCATATAGACTATAATATTGCCATCTTTCTTTCCTTGGACGTTTCTGAAAGCGCTAAACTCGTCATCGACACGATAAGAAGATTGCCCAGTTTTATCTGATTCAGAAAATTAATTAACGTTAATTGAACGCTGCTAGTTTATAATAGGTATTTTAAGAAGTTTCAGGGATTATTGGACATTTAAAGAAAACATTTCTAAACGATTTTAGGTTTTGTTTAACTTAACGAAACGTAAGAACAATTTATATGTATGAAATGATTTATAAGTACCTACTTTATTTCTTGTTAATATTATCATCAGTTAATTTTATTGTCACGATTGGCCGCCTTGTGTCCGGGCCATAGGATACCATGAGAAAATACAATCAAAAACTAGTCCGCTAGGGTTACTTATAATCGCCGAAATCTAGATAGAGGAAAAGCTCTGGTTTCAATGAGGATGTTGAAAAGACGATGTTGGAATACATGACACTTGATGCTTTACCTCTTTGTTGTTGTATAAAAAATCACGGTGGTTTGAGATACCGCTAGATTTGATCGAGTAATATTTAAAATAGGTAATGCAAGAAATTGCGAAGTTCTAAAAAATTATGAACTTTAAAAAGCTCTATCTCGGAATATTTTTGGGTCTACAGAAACCATTTTAGTCTCATGTTGTATTCTAGTTAGTTACTTTAAAAACGTCCTGACAAAGTCTTACAAAAAACTTGTCATTTGGGCTTATATCGCTACGTGAAGGGCTATTGAAGAAATACCGTGATAAACATCAATTTTAGTAAATACGAGTCTGACATCGCCGCAAACCTAGGGCCGGACAGGACTCATTTTATGATTTTATAGTAACACTAGCTTCTGCCCGCGGTTTCACGCGCGTCAAGTTAGGCCTTTGGCCCTATGGAAGCCTGTAGTTGGGGAGCGCTTTGGAACACAACTAGCCGTCGACTCGGGCCTTGTCCTTGGTCGAACGGCGAGCTATCCATTACTCACTGTCCGCAAGCCAGTTTCTACAGTGGCCAGAATTTTACCATGCGATGTCCACTGCTCTGCGCGTCTTCGGTGGTAGCAGAGGCGTGAGGTAGAGAATGTCCTTTTCTGCACTCGTTCCGACTGTTTCTCTCACCTGCCGCTGAATCCCTGACCGCAACTTTACTGTATATGATTACTTCCCAGAATTTAATCCTTATTAGCAACACTATCGAATGGTGTAATAATAAAAGGCGTATTATTAGGCATAAAAGGCGTAGGATTTTACCACGATAAAAAAAAAGTCTATAGGCTATATAACATCACGCTATCTATACCATTAGGAGCAGAGTAGCAATGACAAATGTTTCAAAATCGGGAAAATGTATTCTTTTTCGAGAGCTTCGGTTGCGTGCCCTGTGGCTACGCAAAAAATATGTATTACAGAATTATTCCTCATAGAAAATTCTAAAATAAAGTCCGTCACTATAATCTTTAGCTAGCTATAGCTCGCCGTCCGCCAAGGACAAGGTCCGAGTCACGGCGCGTCGTTAACAGAAGTCGGAACGGGACCAGAGGCCAAACTCCTAACATGATGAGGGTGAAACCGCAGGCAGAAGCTAGTCGTTTCAGATATAACCATCCATGCCCAGTTGAAAAATTCATCCTGTATATTTGAAACATTGAAAAATAAAACAAATGATATTAAAATAAAATTATATTTTCTACTTCAGGAACTTCAGCTTTTAAATAGGTTTTGTAAGTCTCATTAAACATAGGAGCTCCACATAAAAGAATTTGGTCACTATTTTGAAAAGGTTTTAAAAAAGATATATGTTCACTGCTTAACTTGTGATTGTTTATTGGTTCTTGATATCTACATTTAAAATTGGTTGTGCTTGAGCTTAAATAAATATTATACTTGAAATTCCAATAAGATTTGAAAGCATAAAGTTCATCTCTAAATAGTATAGAATTCTCACATTGACAACAATAAAACAACATTATTTTGGTCATTACATCATCATTATTTAAAACTGCATCTATTATTGTAATAAATGGAGCTATCCCTGTCCCTTGAGCAATCATTATAATTCTATTAAACTTATTATGTTCCAATTTGTAATGCCCATATGGACCTCTCCAAATTGTTGCATCTCCTTCCTTTAGATTACACAAATGAGTAGATACTAGACCTTTGTCATATTTTTTAACAACTATGGAGAAATCACTTTCAGTCACTTCATTTTTAGCTTTCAGTGGCGTATATGCTCTTGTGCAAGCTTTTTTATCTCCATTAAATTTAAAAAGAAAGTGGTCACCTGGGTTCCAGCTAACTTTGTGAATATTTGTAGATAACTTTTTAAATGTTATAAGATAGTGTAAATGACAGACTGGCACAATCTTAACAACATTAAATACTGTGTATTTCGATTGTGATATACCATTATTCTGGGATATATTATTATTTACACTTAGTCCATTCTCTTTGTGTTTCTTGTAAAGCATCAATTGCCTTTCGTATATATCAAAAATACAAGGATTACAGCCACTATTACAACAATCTTCCTTATCTGGTTCAATAGGTTTTTCCATTGATGAGGACAGTGTGTAGAATGGAAAAGCACACTAAACTCACTTTTGTTAGACCACAGAGTACTGGCTACTGGGCTATATCCAAGCTAGAACAGTCAAAGAATGTTTTTAATGCACGCAAAATAATATCCACGATCACGTAAAAGCCATGTGAGTAAGTATGAATTCAATTTCATATTTCGATGTTTACATGTTTACATCCACTTATATGACATTTAAAACATGATAGATGACATGACTGACAATGACGTGCCCAACTGCCCATGGACATTTTTTTTTGTTTTAATTCCTTCATGCCGCATTTACACATTCACGCGAATCGCGATGCAAACGACGACAACGAGGTGAATGAAGTTCGCCTATTCGCCTCGTGGATAGCTCGCGATTCACGCGTTCACGTTGGGAACGGTTTTTCGGACGCGAATCAAAGGGCACGAATGGCGAACACGAACACAGCTAGCATCCGACTCAAGAGGACGTCAAAAATGGCGTGGAGCGAAGTGCGAATTTTAGAATTCTTAAAGCTATTTCAAAAGAAAGAGCTGATTTGGAATCCAAAACATAGAAATCACTTTGCCGACGGTTTTTTATAATTTTTTACCCAGGTTAAATAAGTGATTGTATATACCTATAAACTCATTACTTAATAAAGTAATGACTTTCTGTGTATGATGTCCATAGAATAATATCCACAAACTAATAAGATAGTGGACATTATTCTATGGACATCATAGACAATTAGTATCGAATAAGTATTACTTTGACGATTTTCTTATTCGCTGGGTGTATAGTACTAGGTGGGGTATCAGAGTCGATTGCAGCGCTCATGGTGGCAAAAAGTAGAAAAGCTGACAGCTTTGTCTCAGGGTACATTCAGTCAGCTTTGTCAACCGTCACAAACGTGCTAATCTCAGGAACTGATACTTCGAATTGAAAAAAAAAATTTGTGTTGGATAGTCCATTTATCGAGTAAGGCTATAGACTATATAACATCACGCTATGACCGATAGGAGCAGAGCGGCAATGAAAAAAAAATACGGATATTACAACATCCGGAAAATCTTATTTATAGCTTCCGTTGCGTGCGCTGCGTAAACGGCTTAAGTTACGCAAAAAATATGTAAAACGGAATTGTTTAGAAGAAGAAAACGCTTACACCAAAACAACTAAGATAAGGGCAGGCGAATGATGATGATTGTCATATTGATGTTTCTGATCCGAACTTGGTTTTTTGCACAAAACTAATAACTAGATTTTACTAGTAGAAATACAACTCAATTCCTTATTCAGGCGACTTAGTAACTTTCCCCTCTATCTATTAAGATCAGTAATCAGTATTTCTTGTTTGTTTATTGATAGCTTCCTGTTGGCGGGAATTTTGAGATAAAACTTTTATTGTATATTTTTAATATTGTTCCGGTCGGCAATAAGCTACCATTAAGAAATTATTTTATTAAAAAAAAATCGTATCAATTCAAGAAACTTGAATGATAATGTTAGATCCATTTCTTTTTATTTCTTGTTAACAAAGACTTCAGCGCCCTCTGCACCGACGCCAGACAAGCACCGGCTCGCTCGCTGCCCGAGTGCCCGCCATAAATTCTCTTTGACCCATTGCGTTACGGTTTGCTGTAAACAACTATGTGAGTATTTCTATTGTAATATTGTACAGAATTCAGATTTTATTTAATATTTTAAAAGCCGACTTTGTTTTCTTGAAAATATATATGATAATATATTGTATTTCTTTTTTGAATATACAGGAATTCACTCATATATAGTTAATGTAAGCAGACTCCATTATTAAGTCGCTTGGCGTTCCTGCATTTTACTGTGTTGTTTTAGCACAGGATTTCTCTAGAAATACGTTTTGTTATAATATTTTTATGGGAAATTCTTTGACGTTAGTTATATTTTAAAATGTACCTGTGTAATCACATATAATCGCTAGTTCCATGGTTAAATAATTAATTCGCTTGCTATGTACCTAGCTTTTAATTATGTGTAGAAAACGATCGTATTTTGTTGACATTTTCATGAATTGTTGTATTTTGTGACCGGTTTTTGTTTATTTTTGGTTCTAGATTTCTATTTTTAATAATCAATGCTGTAGTTTTGATAAATATTTGATTCATGTAGTGGCGTCACAAACAATAATGGAGTACGAAATGGAGTTGCGTTTCTTTTTATTGTGGAATATGGAAAATAATTTTCATCTGGTGTTATATTTCTTTTTCAGTTTTTTCTCTACCTAGCTGTTTATAAATAAGCGACAATGTCTGATGACGGATCGACAGTCGTAGAGAAGAAAGGACGCGGTAGACCCAAAGCCAATGGAACACAATCAGTCAGTATTTTTTTGTAATCATTGAAGTATAATAATACTATTTCACTATTTAATTCTAATGTATTTAATTTGTCAGGAGGCCAAGAGTGATACAAAGAAAAGGGGCAGACCGCCTGCAGCAACCAGGACTAAGGAATCTACAAAGTCTTCGGATGATGAACAAGCTCCAGTAGCGAAACGAGGGCGAGGCAGGCCTAAGGGGTCTAAGAAAAAGTCAGCTGCCAAGGCAAAGGTAGTTTTTTAAAATATTTAGTGTTAGCTTAAGAAAAATAATGGAAGTACTAAATCAAACATTTTTAATGTTCTAGAGTGCACCAGTTGAAGGAAGGGGCCGTGGACGACCGCGCAAGGACCCCCCACCTAAAAAAGATGCAGCTTCCACTGAAGAGGAACAGGATGAAGATTATGAAGACGAAGGCTCTGAGGAGCAGTAAAATGTGTTCTGTTTTCTGACTCGACACTCACTTTTAGTGTAATTTGTTTGTCAAGATAACCCTTTTTGTGTTACTGCAATTTACTCATTTTGTTGTAGATCTTTTCATTATTGCTTAAATTGATTTTTTGGAAGATATTGCACATGGGGTTATCATGACAGTACAAAATTCTCATCTGAGATTGTCTACCCAAATTTTAATCATGTGAGAAATAAAAGATGACGTCAAATGTAATAGCTGCTTAAGAGACTCTTGTGTGATTACAATGCATTTACTCGAAATATTTAGTAAATAAAATATTTCTCACTTGAATAAATTTGGGGTGACTTAGCTCTCCCTAGAAACGTACAACTTTTAAGATTTAATTTGTAAGATCCTTTTTTTGTAGAGTTTATTCATATAGGTATTTTGTAATCTCTTGATTTATAATTCATACAACTTTGTAGATTTATTATGTTGACTTTAAAGTCAAGTATTATTTTATATAATAATAATAAATAAATATGTTCACTTTTCGGAATAATCTTATTTTGCCCTTACTGTATTTAATATTAGGTACACTGACTTGTGAATGGTGTTACATTGTATCCGTATGTGTTCTTGATTGGTAAATCACTTGGTATATTGCTGATCCACAAACTAGAATCATGTAGTGGTATGGGTAGTGCCATTTGTAACAACCTTTTTTTATATTCGGCCAGACTGAACTTGTTTTTATTGACATTTATTGTGTGTATGTGCGTGAATGTACAAGTTTAGAACAAGATATAAATAAATCTATGAAATCCATGCTGGCTTTTCGTTATAGTACATACATTATCGAAGGGGTGAAAGTTATTTAAGTCCCGAGACGGGGTTTGGCGCCCGTAACGTAGTGAAGGTGCTAATAGTTCTAGGGAGTAAATGAGTAATTCACCCGAGGTAAACACTGCTTTTCATTACGAATACGAGGAAAGCAAAAATAAGAACTTAAATGATTAGATAAAGAAAAAATGATTGTTGATCGGATTGTCGCTTTCCCGCTTTTTTGTTTTTTTTTTCCCTGTGGTCGTCCAGCCATTCAGTATTTTTCATGTTCATAATTTAATAGATGGCAAAGATTTTGTCGTTATGTTATTTTAGAGAAATAGCGGAAACGAAATCATTAAAGTCATAATTTAAATTCTTAATACTTTTATATTACCTATTTTAAATCGCGCTGCATTTGAGCAATTTAAATAGGATAGGACCCAATTGCTGACCCCCCAGTTATTGACCTAACAGATTTTATCAAAAACAATAGATGTTATGCTAAATGTTACATAAGGCCCAGCGTGTAAAAAACGCCTTCTCCTAAAGGAGTGGAACGTGTATAAGGCACCATAAATATTAGTTCCTCCTTTCCCCGTAACCTCTGTGTGTCGCTTCAGTATTTAGATAGAAACATTATCAGAAAAAAACGCTAATGAACTTTTTAATTTTTTTTGATAGATTTTGCATCCCTGGTTTGACTTCTATAAATAGAGTTACTTTTAATAATAAAAACATGAATAATATATTATTTGAAAGTCCGTCCAAAACGGACGATATGTGAAGAGAATTTTAGTCTGTGGAACTCTTATGTCAAGATGAATGTCTGTGATGTAAATCTATGGTTTGTTGAACTGTCAATATAATAAAATTATCCAACGTGTGTACGGAAAGTCTTTTACTAAACAATAAATCCACACGATATTTCAAAAGGTTATGGGCCCAGACACAGACTTACGGCCTAATAATCGTGCTGGATTGGTTTTTATCAAGAAACGCTGCGGTAAAGTAGCTACATAAACATACGTCGGCCAGGGCTGTCTGACCAGGTGTGGCGGTCGCCGGCTCAGATTCTGATAAATCTGGTAATTGCGGTAAAGCAATAATAATACGGGCGATGGATTCCGTCGAAAATATGGCTTCTGGACAAAGCTTTCAGCAGCTTCAAGGTGTACAAAATTGGACAGCGTGGTGTTTCAAAATACGCGTTTTACTAAGAGCTATGGGTCTCTTAGACGTCGTTGAAGGCACGTTCAAGGCCGACGAGGATCAGGAGAAATGGATGCAGAAAGATTCAAAAGCTCAAGGTATGTTGGTAACAAACATATCTGAAAAGGTTATACCACAAATATTAAGCTGCAAGACGTCAAAAGAGATTTGGGATAAGCTACATACAATATTTGAACAGCGAGGCGAGCTGTCTGTGCATATACTTCAGCAGAAGTTCTTTTCAATGAAATTTGAAGAAAGGGAAACCGTGTCAGAGTTCCTGGGAAGGTTCGAGTCTCTCCTGAGCAAACTGAAGAATCTCAACGCTGAAGTGAGTCAAACTATGGCCATCACAAAGATAACTTCATCTCTGCCATCACAATTTCAGCACTTTGTGTCAGCGTGGGAATCGGTGCCAGCAGAAAAAAGGACCATGGACCAGTTAACAGCGCGATTACTGATCGAAGAGCAACGCGCCTCAGCCAAAAACAAAGAAGATGAGTCATCTGCGTTTGTACACAAGTCTAATAGAAAATGCTATCGGTGTGGAAAAGTGGGACATCTGAAAAAGGAGTGCAAATCGAAAAGTAGAGGTACAATAATTAATAATACTAGTTGTAAGTTCTGTAAGAAGAATAATCATAAAAGTTCAGATTGTTGGTTTAAAAATAAAAGCGAGAAAAGTCAAGATGTAAACAAAATTAAACAAGGCAATGCATTCTCTGTGTTCGAGCTATCATCATTGTTTTACAGTCAATTAGAAAGTGATAATTGTTGGGTAATGGATAGTGGAGCTTCAGAGCACATGTGTTATGATTATGATATGTTTATAGACTATAAAAAACTAGAATGCCCTAGATCCATAGTTATTGGAGACGGCAAAATCATACAAGCCGTTGGTATTGGAGTTATTTCTTTAGAAGCATTTACAGGTAAACAATGGATAAATACAACATTAAATAACGTTTTACATGTTCCCAGCATCAAGATGAATCTATTTTCAGCAAGTTCAACTACAGATAGAGGTTATGTTTTAACAATTAATAGTAAAATGTGTTATTTGAGGAAAAATAACAGTAAAAATGTTTGTGCACTAGCATATAGGAAAAATAACTTGTTTATAATGAAGTTTAGGTCTAATAAAATTCAAAATGCTTGTGTTGGTAAATCAAGTGACAGTTTATCTGAATGGCATGAAAAAATGTGCCACCAGGATATTGAACAGGTAAAAAACATGTTAAATAAATATGATATAGATTTCAGTGTTAGTAAACAAAAGGAAATAACATGTGAGCCATGTCTTTTGGGTAAGTTACATAAGAGACCGTTTCCTATAAGTATAAATAGGGCAGATAGGCCCGGTCAATGGTGTTATGATTTTATTTGGGTTTTATGTTTTTATGGGTTTTTAGTAGCAGAGTTTTTGTATTTTAATAATAATATACACTGCAATTTTTAGATACCCAAGAGAGAGTTTTTATTTCTTAATGAGTCTTACCACAGACAAAGGCACAGAGTATAAAAATTAGATCAATGTCCATAGACATACTATATCGACTATTGATTCGATTACTGTTTATATAGATTAGTACAATTCTTTCAATATTATTTAACACACCCCCGTAATCTATAGAAACAGCATTACAAATAAACATAGTTATTAAGATTTATATTAACAGTTAGTTGCATAGATAAAAGAATTAACTTATATAGTTTTCAACTAGACACAAATAAGTAGGTAGACAATTTCCATTAAAAAAATTGTTACAAAGTATTTTAAGTTTTATCAAAAAATGTTCCTTACAAGGTTAATATAATGTACTTTTAGGTACAAATCAAAAGTTAAGTTTACATTTATCCACTTATAAATCTGATAAAAAATTCACAAAAAAAAATCTTACACACAAGTAGTAAAGTTTCACATATTAGTTTTACAAGAGTAGCTCCAAAATAATATTAGTAACAATTTTTAATTATTTATGTAGTTAATAGTTGCATGTAAATACAAAAGTTTGATATCAACATAATAGCAATATTATATTTAAGTACAGTTAAGTTTGCATAATAAGATTTCTAAATTCACAAAATTTATTAGTTTTTAAAGGTTTAGTAAAGATATCTGCTAATTGCAAGTTAGTAGGACAGTAAGATATTTTAATTATATTGTCAACAAATAAGTTATGTAAAAAATGATATCTAACATCAATGTGTTTTGACCTGCGATTAAACACACCATTTTCAATCAACCTTATTGCACTCTGATTGTCAATATTTAGATTTACTGTAATATTAGTCTCAACAAGTTCTTCAATTAATCCTTTGATATATAAAAGTTCCTTGCAACATTCTGCTGCTGAAATATATTCAGCTTCGCAGCTTGATAGTGCTACTATTGGTTGTTTCCTTGTGCACCAGTGCACTGGACCTCCACAGTACATCACTATGTAGCCACTGGTACTTTTTCTGGTCTTTTTGTCACCAGCATAGTCTGCATCACAGTATGCATCTAAATTGGTTAAGATTTCATCCTTATTATATTTTATTTTAGAATTTAAGGTTCCTTTCAAATATTTGATGGTTCTTTTAACATTGTTTAAATCGTTATTATTTGGATTTTCCATATTTCTACTCTCATAGTTCACAGCGTATGTCAAATCTGGTCTTGTTTTATTTGATAGGTACATAAGATGACCTATAGCTTCTCTGTAAGGAAAATTTTCTTTTGTTTGTACATCATTTTGGTTGTTTTCATTGTTAGAGTAGAGTAATGGTGTAGGACTTATTTTTGCCTCTGTCATGTTAAATGTTTCAATTATATTCTCAGCATTCTGTCTTTGTTTCAGTTGTATATAATCTTCAGTCTTAATGATTTCTATTCCTAAAAATGTTTCAGGATTCTCCGTGTATGTCATTTCAAATTCTTCTTTTAGGTTATTTATCAGTTTCATCATACATTCCTTATTTTCTCCTAATAGTATTCCATCATCAACATGTATTCCCAGCATCATTGTATTGTCTGAGTTCTTGAATAAACATTTATCTGCTTTAAGTTGTTTTAATCCATTTTTAAATAGAACTGATGTGAATTTTTTATTCCAGTTCATAGGAGCTTGTTTTAATCCATATAAACTTTTCTTGAGTTTACAAACTTTAGTATTTCTGTCATATTCGTCATAACCTTCAGGTAGAGCCATAAAAATGTTTTCTTTTAAGTTTCCATATAAAAAAGCTGTTTTTATATCTAATGACATAATATGTAGATTTTTTGAAGCACCAATAGCCATTAATATTCTGAATGAACTGTTACTCATCACTGGGCTAAATGTGTCTTCATAGTCTATTCCATATATTTGTTGACAGCCTTTTGCCACGAGTCTGGCTTTGTATTTTCCATCTGGTTTTATTTTGAAAACCCACATACTAGCTATAATCTTTCTTCCTTTTGCTTCTTCTTTTTCTACTATATCCCAAACTTGGTTTTGTTGTAAAGACTGCTTTTCTGACTTTATAGCTTTTATCCATTCTTTACTATCTGGACATGTTAACGCTTCTTGAAATGTCAACATAGCATAATCAGTATATCTTATTGGTATTTTACATTGTCTTCTAGGTCTTTGGGAACTTGCATTTTGGTTATTATTATCTGTTTCTTGAGTTACTGAATTATCTGTTATAGGTTCTTGTGTGTCTTCTATAATCTCTAGTAAGTTGTTGTCTTCAGTGTTTACGACCTCTATTTCTTCTGGGATTTCCGACTCTTGTTGTATGTTTTCTTCTTCATTTATTTCTATTTTCATAATATTATTATATTTGTCTTCTGTATTGTCTTCTTCATGTATTATAATATTTTCTTCTAAATTTTCATTTGTTTTTATAGATTCTTCACAGTTATCTTCTTTATTCTCTTTAAAATTGAATATTACATCTCTTCTGATAACTACTCTTTGTTTTTCTTTATCAAATAGTCTATAGCCTGTTGGGGCATAACCAATCATGATCATTTTCTTAGTTCTTGACTCAAGTTTATGTAGATGTCCAAGTTTCTTACTATATGCTTCAGAACCAAATATCTCTATATTTCTAAGATCTGGTTGTTGACCAGTCCACAATTCTATAGGTGTTAAGTTATTGAGTGTTTCAACTGGTGTTCTATTTATAAGATATGCAGCAGTTTTTGCAGCTTCTCCCCACAGATAGCTTTCTTCTTTAGATTCAAATAATAAAGCTCTTACTTTTTCTAGAACTGTTCTATTTAGCCTTTCCGCTTTTCCATTTAGTTGGGGACTGTATGGTATGGTGTAATCCAATTTTATGCCTTTATAGCTGCACCAATTTTTCATTTTATTACTGGTGTATTCTCCTCCATTGTCACATCTGATTGTACTTACTTTTAGATTTTTTTCTCTTTCTACTTCTTCAATATAGGCTTTTATGACTTCAAAAGCTTCATTTTTATATTCTAATAAATAAACTCGTGTATAATGAGTGTAGTCATCAAGAATAGTAAGTATGTATTTCTTATTATCATATGTATTAGGTGAAATAGGACCACATATATCTGTGTGTATTATTTGTAACGGCCTCATTGCTCTTTGTCTTTCTGTATTAAATGGTTTTCTCACTTGTTTTGACATGATACATACCTTGCAAGTTTTATTTAAGTTTTTAATTTCTTCTTCACTCACATTCATGTTTTTAGCAACCTTTTTAAGGTTAAGCATTTTACCAATACTCGGGTGACCCATTTTCTTATGCCATTCCTCGGCTTTATTTATTTTATCCGTTAATAAGGAAGTTTCCTTTTTTAGATTATTAATTTTTACAGTATACAACCCATTTTCTTCTTTCTTTCCTTTTAGTATAACCTCATCTTCTTTTAGTATTTTAACTTCTTGATCCTCAAATATAACTTTACCACCATTATTGGTTATGGCATTTACTGACATAAGATTGTTAGTCAGATCGGGTACATAGATAGTTTGTTTTAGAGTACACTCTGATCCATGTATTTCTCCATGACCTTTTGATTGCATGGCAATTCCAGCTTTTGCTATTCCAATTTTTCCACTTTCTTCTTGAAAGTTGTGTAAAATATTTTTCTTGTTGGTAAGATGGCTTGAAGACCCGGAGTCAACAATAAATGTTATAGTTTCCTTTTCTTCACATCTGTTGTCCTTGTATGTCATAAATGCTGTGTTGTTTTTTGGATTTTTGTTATTATTTTGTCTGAAGAAACATTTTTCCGTTGTGTGATTATTTTTCTTACATATGGTACATTCCATCTTCTTGTTATTAGTTTTATTCTTAAAGAAACATTTTTCTGTAGGGTGATTTGTCTTTTTACAAATTTCACAATTTTTTTCTTTTTTATTGGGAGTATTATTATATTTGTTTGATTTTCTTTGAGCCTTGTATGCAATGACCTCATTTTGTTCTTCTTTCATTTTGTTCTGAATTTTATATCTTTCCTCTTCTTTTAATAATCTACTTATTAGATTTGTAGTTGTTTTCTCATGGAGCGGGGAAGATTCCCATGATGTAATAAAGTTATTGTAGTTTTCCGGTAATAATGAAATTATTTTGGCAATGAAACTGTTGTCTGTTATTTTTTCGTCATATATGTTTAATTCATATCTTAAATTTTCTAATGTGCTAATATTTTCGGCCATATTTTTACTTTTATCATATTGGTATGCATAAAATTTTTGTAGCATTTCGCATTTACGTTGTTCATTCGGCCTCTCAAACAAAGCACAAAGTTTTTCGTACATTGATTTTGCATTTTCACATGTCATGATGTGAATCATAAGTTTTTTATCAATGCTCAGCATTATGATTTTTTGCGCCTTAGCATCTTTTAGCTGGTAATCGTTATTACTTTGTTCTCTAGATGGCATAGGAATTGCTTCTGTACCTGTAGTTCCATGTATAATATCCTGTAAGCCTGAGCTTTTGAATAAAATGTTTACTTGAAATTTCCATAATGGGAATTCTTTTTCACAATGCAGTGTAGATATTTTCTGTAATTCCACGAACGACTCCATTTTGTTAGTTTTCTTGTGTGTCCATGTGCACTTACTTTCACTACTTCGTAGATAACACGTTTAGCGTGAATTTTATGTTTTATCACTGGCAAGCGCTCTGGGCCCATAACCTGTTATGATTTTATTTGGGTTTTATGTTTTTATGGGTTTTTAGTAGCAGAGTTTTTGTATTTTAATAATAATATACACTGCAATTTTTAGATACCCAAGAGAGAGTTTTTATTTCTTAATGAGTCTTACCACAGACAAAGGCACAGAGTATAAAAATTAGATCAATGTCCATAGACATACTATATCGACTATTGATTCGATTACTGTTTATATAGATTAGTACAATTCTTTCAATATTATTTAACAAATGGCTACATATGGATTTATGCGGACCGATGGAAACAATATCATTAGGTGGATCAAGATATTATCTACTCATAAAGGATGACTTTTCAAAGTATAGAACGGTTTATTTTCTGAAAAATAAGTTTGAAACAGTTGATAAAATTAAAACTTTTTTAAATTTTGTCACTAAAAACTTAGAGTATAAAATTGAAATAATAAGATCAGATTGTGGTTCAGAATTTATAAACAAAGAGGTGAAGTCTCTCTTCAATCATTTAGGTATTGTACACCAAAATAGTGCTCCGTACACACCCCAACAAAACGGTTGCATAGAACGTGAAATGCGTACAATAACTGAAGCGGCTAGAACAATATTGTTATCAAGTAATTTAAATAAGTCTCTATGGGCTGAAGCTGTCAATACAGCTGTATACGTTATAAACAGAACTGGTAAAAGTAGGATTAAAAATGTAACTCCGTATGAGCTCTGGTATAAAAAGGGATTATATGATATAAATAATTTAAAAGTATTTGGTTCAAAGGTAGGTGTACACATTCCAGATCATTATCGCAAAAAATGGGATAGCAAAGCTGAAATAGGATACTTTGTAGGTTATAGTGAAACAACAAAAGGTTTTAGAATTTATTTTCCCCATAAAAATGATGTTTTGATTAAAAGAGAGGTAACATTCCTGAAAGGCAATTTTAGTAGTCAAAAGCTAGGTAATACTTTTCAAGATCATAATAATATAACCCCATTATTATTAAAAGAAGAAATAAATAATAAAGAGGATGAAATAAGAGAAGAATATCACAGTTTTAATGAGGAAGGTGAAGAAGATGTAACACAGTTATCAGATCTTGATGAAAATACAGAAGTACAAACAGAGGAAATTCTAAATTCAGAAGAAACATCAGAGTCAGAAAAAGAAGAAGAGGCAGAAGAAACACCTCAAGTATCAACACATTCACGGAGAGGCAGAGCAATAAAGAAACCATCAAGGCTAGATGACTACGAAACAAACCTTCTATCCATCGGTACAGAGCCAGCTACTCTAGAGGAAGCGCTTGACTCTGAAGAAAAGGAAGAGTGGAAGATTGCTATGAAGACTGAGCTAGATACTCTGAGAGAAAATAACACATGGACAGAAGTAAATAGCGTACCAGAGGGGAATAAAGTAATTTCTAGTAAATGGGTTTTTAAAGTTAAACAAGTAGGTACTAATAAAGTATATAAAGCTAGGTTGGTAGCAAGAGGCTTTGAACAGTCTGATTGTGATTTAGAAGTATATTCTCCTGTGGCTAAATTGCCTACTTTTAGAGTTTTTATAGCAGTTGCAAATAAACTTCAACTTTCAGTTCATCAGATGGATGTTATAGGTGCTTTTTTACATGGTGACATAGATGAGAGTGTATACATAAAGTTACCAAGCGGTGAAACATGCAAGTTAAATAAATCATTGTATGGTTTGAAAAAGTCTCCTAAATATTGGAATAAAAAGTTTGATGACTTCATGAGTAAAGAAAATTTCAGTAAATCTAAAAATGATCATTGCTTATATTTCAGAAAGGTAAATGAATGTATGCTATATGTTTTGCTATTTGTTGATGATATTCTTATGTTTTGCACTGAAAACAAGGTTTTGGAAGATTTTAAAAGCGAGCTAAGCAATAACTTTAAGATGAAAGACTTAGGTTTGGCCAAATGTTATTTGGGTATCGATATTGATCAAAAGAAAGGTACAACGGTAATTAGTCAGAAAACATATCTTACTAAAGTTTTAGAGCATTATAATATGTCAGATTGCAAACCAGTTTCTACTCCAATAGACCAAAACTTTAAGTTTGAAATACTAAAAAGGGAAAAATCTGAAAGTCCAGAAATAGAGAAAAAGTGTAGACAACTCATAGGCAGTTTAATGTATGCAGTTTGTGGTACAAGACCAGATCTATGTGTATCAGTTTGTTTCCTCAGTAGGTACCAACACTGTGCTAGTATTATGTTGTACAAGGCATTGAAACGTATTCTAAGGTATATAAAAGGTACATTAAATTACTCTTTGATATATAATAGCACATCCACAGAATTGCAAGGCTTTGTTGATGCAGATTGGGCCGGTGACACACAAGATAGAAAATCTACCACTGGTTATTTGTTTAAAATATTTGATTGTACTGTAGTATGGTGTTGTAAAAAACAACTTAGTGTGTCATTATCCTCCACTGAGTCTGAATATATTGCATTAAGTATGGCTATTTCAGAAGCATGTTGGTTGAAAAATTTGTTGTGTGACTTTGATGTTGTCGGTAATGAAGTGATCTTGTATGAAGACAACCAGTCAGCAATAAAACTTGTTTATAATAATGAAAATAATAAAAGGTTAAAGCACTTGGATATTAGGTATCACTTCATTATGGACAAAATAAAGGATAAGTGTATTTCAGTAAAGTATATTAAAACGCAGGATAATTTGGCGGATTTGTTAACTAAGCCGTTAGGAAAAACTGTTTTTGAGAAGTTTGTTAAGTTAATTTTTTAAGAATATAGGGCTATGCACATAATCTATGTAATGTTGGTCATGCATTTTTAGAGTTAAATTCTGTTAAAAATAAAGGAGTAAGTTAAGTATTTGAATGTGCCAGTATAAAATGCATCACTAACAATTTAGTCAGAATTAAATGTTTTAATATTTGTGTTTTTAAACAGGGAAAACAGGAAAATATTATGTTGAGGGGTGGTGTAAAAAACGCCTTCTCATAAAGGAGTGGAACGTGTATAAGGCACCATAAATATTAGTTCCTCCTTTCCCCGTAACCTCTGTGTGTCGCTTCAGTATTTAGATAGAAACATTATCAGAAAAAAACGCTAATGAACTTTTTAATTTTTTTGATAGATTTTGCATCCCTGGTTTGACTTCTATAAATAGAGTTACTTTTAATAATAAAAACATGAATAATATATTATTTGAAAGTCCGTCCAAAACGGACGATATGTGAAGAGAATTTTAGTCTGTGGAACTCTTATGTCAAGATGAATGTCTGTGATGTAAATCTATGGTTTGTTGAACTGTCAATATAATAAAATTATCCAACGTGTGTACGGAAAGTCTTTTACTAAACAATAAATCCACACGATATTTCAAAACAGCGCACACACCACATTTGTAATCATTAAATTCTGTTGATTTTGATTTTGACATTTTCGCGCCATTTTTTAGAATGTCAATAACTTAGTCGACAATAAAGGTGACTGAAGATAGGTACTTTTTACAAAGTCAAATCATTTATTTCAATTAGGCCATCGAAGAGGCACTTTTGAACGTCGAACATTTAAAAAATATTGAATAGATTTTAATTCCTCACGTTATGGTTATACACGTTTCGTGATTTTACAGAATTTATGAAACTTCGATATCAAAATATCTTAATACTCCAATTAGGTACCTACCTACTTTAACTCAGTTTGGAGTAGTATACGACATTGATAATACGAGCACAGTAACTAAGTAAATTATACCGAAAAAACCTATACAAATCTCGAGTTTCTCCACGGTCATCAGCATAATAGTTAGCGCTCGGCTTTTCGCTTCGGATAAAATTTGAATGAACCCTAAAAACCAACTGACAAAATGAAAACAAAAAAGAAAAATCTAAAGATAACCTGGGCTTTGAACCCGAGGTTATCACCATAGAAAACAAATTGGGCTACTTAGACGCCGATTCGTGTGACGAGATTATGAACGTTATGAACCATATTATTCCTAAAAATCTTCATGAATATATGAATAAATGAATATACGAAGAAAACGAATTTTCTCAGACATGGGACCTATCTAGATTGATTTTTGGCCCCTTTAAACTCCTAAAGCTAAAGAGTTGGTTTGATTGAACGCGCTAATGTCAGGAACTACTGTTTCAAATTGAATACATATTTTGTGTCGGATTATTTAACATCGCGCTACAAAAATAGGAGCCGAGCAGCGGGAGTGAAGCCACGAGGAACAGCTAGTATGTGAATAACTGGAATATTGAACTCATCAATCCATTTCATCAGTAGTCTATATCAGCGTCTGAACAAATGTGCCGAATTTCAAAAGTGTATGTATGTTTTTATGTTTGTGTTCGCATATCTCCGGAACTAGAATTTTGAATTAAGCAATGTTCAACTTAGGGAATAGGTACTGCAAGTTTTATCAAAATCGGTTCAGTAGTTTTTGAGATAGGGAATTTTTTGCTTACTTGGATTGAATATAAAGTCGATTATTTGTTTGTCCGCGATTATCTCGTGTTTAGCAGAACCGATTTTGATGCGATTTCCAGAAACATTCGTTCTTTTCTCGAAAAAGTTTTAGTATAAAACAATAATGAATATCTCGTGATGTTACCCTCATAGATCTGTTTTTGTTGCTTACTTGGATTGTAGATTTTAAAAGACGCCGATTATACGAAGATTTTTGTTGAATATCTGAACTAAAACGGGTAAAATAAAATAAACTTTTTTAAAAAAAAGGAGCCGACGACTGCAGAAACAAACACAAAAAGTTTAAAATAACTTTCGGAAGTCGGTGGCAATAGTCAATGAAATAAAAAACAAAGACACCGACTTCCGAAAGAAAGGACAAGGACTTTAGTCGTGGCGTAGACTCAACACATCGTTTTATTCTTTACCTAAGTAGACTTGTGTAATTAATTGAATTGTCAAAATTAGGAACACACTTATTTGAAAATCTTCTATCTCTTATATAACTATATCTATATATATAAAAATGTTATGTTGGTTTGTGTATGCTTTAAAAACTCAAAAAGTTCTACACCGATTGAGCTGAAATTTTAGCATGATATATAATCCGCATCAAGGATTGTTTTTATCTACTTTTTTTTTTAAACCGTTTTTTGTGCCACAGCGAAGCGGAGCAGGGTACAGCTAGTGATTTATAATATACTAGAATGGAGAAAATAGTTTTTCAAAATACGTAGACGTATTTTTTAAAGCTCTGTTTTAAATAAATTTTAAAAGATAGACCTGTTTTTTTTTCATAGGTTTTATTTTTTAATCTCTTATCTCAGTCTCTCTATTTTGCGTGGGTAGAAAGTAGAGTCTGGCCAACAAAAGGTGTCCCAAAAAAGGGCGGTAATTTTAAAAAATCAAGAGCTGATAACCCCCGCTATTCACTGGTTAAACGGAGTTGATACATTATTATTATTCAAAACTAATAAGCGATATTTATATCAGTATTTCATGTCAGGTGGCGGTTACATTAGGACCACAAAAACATAATTCAAAATGCCATAGCATAGCCAGGATATATCATTTCTTTTTTCATATTGTTCTGCGTGCATTGAAGTCCACAGCTCAACTTTCCTGGCACGACATTATATTGAAAGGTTGAATAGATGACCACTGTTACAGCTACTGTTAAATCGCCGCAATACAAAGGTTAGGTGTCATATTCTAAATCGGATTCCAAGTATTCCACACCTAATATTGTTAAGTTTTGTTTCCTCGTCTCTTTTGTTGATATTTCCTGAAAAATAGATACACCGTGAAAAATATTGCATTATTTTGTAAATAAGTGAAAAAGTATCAAGATGTTTCACTTTTACGTAAATTCAATGATGTGACAATTTTGACAGTCCTAAAGTATTGCCTTATCAAAAGTTTGGAAATTAATTCTTGGTCAGCTTTCGTTGGCCTTTCAGGGGTTCCCAAACTTATTTTTTCTACTGCCCAATTTGAGAATAAATGTATTTTAAGCGCCCCCATTTTTTCACCTACCTACTTAAAAACCACTACTAATTAATTACACTTTAAATTAAATTAATTAATTGTTGTGAGCTATATACGCGGAGATTAAACATTCATTCTAAAAAAGACTTTTACTATAATCCGCAAGAGTTAACTTGAGACCTGAGCACAGTAGGTATGTTGAAGATGAGAATGTTTATTGAAACGCAACTTTATAGTATTAAGAAAGAGTATCTTTTATTTAAAATAAAACAAACAATCGATTCTTATATAAAAACTAATGTGAAGTATGAATCTTAAATTTGTTGAAATCAGGTTGCAATTTACACAAGATACATGACTTCGCGGAGAGAAATATCGAACCGAGTTTGAGCAATCTCTTAATTGATATTAATTGATGTTCACAAGTTGTAGCCGAGAGTCGTGAGTTCAGTCAGTGTTTAACTAGATGAAATTACAAATCACCTCCACACAACGCCCCGATTTT
Source organism: Agrotis puta (assembly GCA_943136025.2). NCBI lineage: Eukaryota > Metazoa > Arthropoda > Insecta > Lepidoptera > Noctuidae > Agrotis > Agrotis puta. Next base: position 9,050,552 of record OW964168.2, read on the forward strand.
TTTCTGGGTCTCATTAGGTCTGCATGCAGCGCCCACAAGCGTTTAGCAAATTTTTTTTTTACATTTAAATGTAAAAAAAAAACAAAAAAAAGGTAGGTAGGTAGGTAGGCTATTTTGTTTTTTTTTTTAGCGCGGTAAAATCATCAAATGAAGGACTCATTTGATGATTTTACCGCGCTAAAAAAAAAAACCACCCAGGGCAGGGCGGGAAGGACTGTCAGACTTGTACTGACTAAAATCCACGGTGTCCTTCAATAGCCCTTTACGTACCGGGGTCACGGTAATTTAAAGACAGTTCATTGCGTTAGTATAGACGCCTGGACGTCAATATACCCGAAGCTGTCAAATTTTGCCAATCGAACGTGAATCTTCTTAATTGTTTTAAAGTTGAAAATCTATTACTGAAATGTTACAGATTGTGGTACCTTGATGTGCTGGCATCTGTACAATTGTACATTGTAACATTCATTGACTCAAAAAAATGGACTGTGCCTTCCCTGGCCAAGTGATAGATAAAATTGGCAATACTCTAGAAAAAGAACCACTACCTATCTCTTTCCTGTAACAGAAATATAGGACACGCTCTTCAATTACTCTCTTTCTAGTTGAGTGGTGTCAATTTGAGGCAGCTATTGCGCAGTCCATTAGGATGTTACCATGAGTCTATGGTAACATCCATGTTTTACTGTCTTTTCTTCAAAATACTTTGTAGTCTGTGGAAACTTGGCTGTATGGGCTCAGCTCCCTTTGCCTGTCCCAAAGAGAGACGAAAAGAACCAAAAAAAAAAAAGTCTGTGGTAACTTCGTGTAATTAAAAAAAAACTATTTTGTGTTGTGGAGGACGGTTGCTGCTGTGACTCCGACAGTGTAACTGTCAGCGTCATTCTCGTAAATGGTGTTTCTAACGTACGTTGAGTAATATTTTTGGGATCACTTCCGACCTTTAAGCGATACATTGAGTGTACAAACATGAACTGAAGATTAGTATTTGAAATCAATCCGTGTTTAACGTACTTATCGCCAACGTTTGATTACTATATTGAACTTTTAAAGTGTGTTATTACTTCTATGAAAACCGTGTCGCGCAGTACATTGAAAAGTTGTTGACTAATTTCGAAGTTCTTAATAGTGATTGTTTTAGTGTATTTGATAATAATTGTTTTGTTGTTAAATGTGGTTGCTGTTGAATTGAAACTTAAGCACTTCAACAGGTTAGTATGATAAAATATTAATAGTAAAAAGTTTTGAATGTGGTCTGCGCGGAATGCTGTGACACAGGTAGGTTAATCACGTAACGTTATCTGTGTGATTACATTACACCTCATTATGATCCGAACATAGTTGAGACTGCACACCATTACTTTTTGTTTATGATTTTGCAAGCAAACTGTGAAAATCATGAAGTTTTTGTCAAACTTTAGAACAAAAAATTCAAATTCTGCATAGTTTGACAAAACTTTTTTTGTTGACTCTACTTTTCTGATCATTCTTAATCATTATTAAATTCTTAAACATAGTTTTGTTTATTGGTACCTATTTTGGAAGATGTTAAAGAGAAGTTTTAAAATGATTGTTCTCAAACTAAACTGACATTTATGGTTCAACCACTTGAATGTTTCTGAAATAGACTTAAAATTAATAATTATTGTCTTACATAGAAGTTTTTAGATGAATCTAACATGTACATCCATCAGTCATAACATGTCTGCTATGCTCCAAAATACAAAGAGTTTTAATACATAGCTTCATACAAGTACAATAAAGTATAGCACAAGCTACTCACTAAATTATTACTGTAGATTTCTATAGGCAGGTAGAGGAAAGTATTTTCAAAACCAACTACTTTATTAGGTACAGCTGAGTTTGTATTACAAAGAAGAATAGGGCCCAATCCAGTTATTTTGCCATAATTCGATCACTATTTTTTCTATTGACGTGTATAAATGGATTTCAACGTTGTTAAGAAAATATTGATAAATAAAAATATTTTATCTTCATCATCAACCTGTTTCGTTATGTTGCTGGGTGTAGGACTCATCAGTTTGAATGAAATCTTGCCTATATTTGAAATGTTTAAATAGTCAGTATTCAAGAGATTTTATTGGAAAAAGTTACACTTAGCTTGAGTTGACCATATATTCAAGAAAGTTATAGAACTTTAGGATATATAATCACTCATAGCAATCATCATGTAGCATGATGTTATATAGCCTATTAGTCTTCCTTGTTAAGTTTTTTCAGTTAGTTTAACTGAAAAACCTTGTTATGTAGACTATCCAACACAAAACAATTTTTCAATTTGAACCTTCCTGAGATTAGCTATTTGTTTTGGAAATCTGTGATTTATATTAACACTAGCGACCCACTCCGGCTCCTCATGGGTACTATCTGTACTATTATGCATGTTTTATACATATAAAACTTCTTCTTGAATCACTCGATCTTTTTAAAAACTATCAAAATCCATTGCACAGTTTTAAAGATCTAAGTATACATAGGGACAGACAGCAGGAGCGACTTTGTTTTATACTATGTTGTGAAATGTAAGAAGCCACTCCATTATTTCCTAGGCGAAAACATTACTATATAAATATCTATGTCATGTTAAATATTAGTATTGAGCTGTGATTGTGTGTGATGTGATTATGAAGAAAGCAAAAAATTATCTTAACAAGCACAGCAAATCCACCTTTATTTAGCTTTTGAATGCTGCTTCCTATCTAAAACTCTGTAGATGGAACAAAGATTGAATGCTCCAATTATATCTTTTGTTAATTTTAACAATTTACTTACATCTTAACCTCTCAGGGGCGTTACGTACACCCGGGTGTACATAAGCGAAAACGCCCCAGCGCCTTACGTACACACGTCTGTACATAACAGACAGTCGCTCATTGGACATTGATTTTTATCATTTTCAATTATAAATCGCCTGAGAGGTTAACTCTATCAGTCACACTTACATTGTGATTTATTTCTATGCAAAAAAGTTAAAAATAAACTTGAATCTACCTATGAGAATCTGAGAATGTTTAGGTTGAGGAATGAACTTCCTTTTGAGGATTTCCTAATCAGTTAAAAAAAGGTTGAAATCTGTAGGGTTAGCAACACATAGGAGATAGCTCAAGTGTTCCAGGCATCCAGTATCCTTATTTTTATCAATAAAGACTATGTAACATCACGCTATGACCAATAGAATCAGAGCAGCAATGAAAAATGTTGCAAATTGGGAAAAAATATTATTTTCTGTTGCGTGCACTTCAATAACGGTTTAAGTTACGCAAAAATTATGTACCTGTCATTAAAAGTTCTAAAGAAAATGCTGTGATAGCAAATGTCGGCTTAAAAGGTAGACGCACTATAACCTTTTTTATTTAAACCAATTTTGTTTCAAAATAAAGCATTATTTTTATAAACAGGATATTAATCTTTATCCAGATAAAAACGTTACTCATCACAAGTATTTAATTTTGAACAATTGCACCAGGATAAGCGTGTCGTCGCCGCTAGGGAGATCGCCGCACAGCACCGAGTAGTAACCGATGTTGCACAGGAGAGGCCGCAGGGCCAATCCCTGAGGGACACCGCACATCTCACGCCAGTTCCACTCACCCCGGTGGTGACCGTGGTAGTAGATGATGGGCCTGACCGTCAAGTATGCCTCAAATTACACATACCGTTAAATTTCATTTATTTGTATTGATGAATTAATGATTCAGTTGTCATCGTTTGTATGTGTTACGTTTTAGCGTACGCCACTACGCCACTAATACAGGTATTACTAGTGTTGTATTAAAACAATCGTTCCTTGGAGATTTGATGATGCTCAATACGATGACGGATTCTGGTGAACAATCGTGACACGTGCCTTGATCGTACGCAAGCCTATGCCACATTTACCATACGCGACCACGAGTGTCGAGTACTTATTGACTATAATGCTTTGCATACGAGACTTCCATTCTAATTAGCTTTGTATGGGTTTATGCGGTCGATATGTACTTCTGACACAACCTTCGTCATAATAATATATTATAATGTCATCATATTAATATTATAATAAATGGAGAAATATTTTATCATCTATACATATAATAAATCGAATCGTCTGTCTTGGTATGGACATGTGATGAGGAGGGATGACACTCATGTGACTAAGAGAGTGATGAGTATGAATGTTGATGGATGGAGAGGAAGAGGAAGGCCAAAGAAGAGATGGATGGATTGTCTAAGGAATGATATGGAAGAAAGAGGAGTGAATGATACGGTGACGTTTGATAGAGGAGAATGGAAGAAAAAAACGTATTGCGCCGACCCCAAGTAAAATGGGATAAGGGCAGGAAGATGATGATGATACATATAATAAATCTGTAGAAGGGTCAATTCTGTACATTGGAAATATTGAAAAAATAAATAGCGGGGGGTGTTGCTGGATCGATACCAAACCCAAATATATGATTAAAAAATTTACTGTCTGTCTGTCTGTTTGTGCAGGCATCACGTGAAAACTAACGGTTCGATTTCGATAAAACTTGGTATAATTATTCCTTATTATCCTGGGCATAACATAGGATACTTTTTATCCTGGAAAAATACGTAGAAAAAAAATCTAATTTTCCAGTTTTATTCATAGACGTTGTTCTGTAGAACCGCGAACACACGTTGCATTACCCGCAGTGGATTCAGCGCCGTAATATTTATAAGATGTCATTGTCAGAGTTACTCAAAATGGGGAAATAAACCATCCACGCGAAGACCGACATCCGCGCGGACGGAGTCGCGGACGGAGTCGCGGACGGAAGCTAGTTACCAATAAATACCAGTTCAACGTCGGAAATTCTTACTTGGGCCGATTGTAAGTACTCATAGTGGGCGCATGTCATGTTTCGAAGGGTTCCATTCATTTGGGAAATATCACAAATTGTGAAGAAAATAAAGAAAAACAGTACTTGAAGTTTGCACAAATATGTTGCAAAATATGAGATAATTTAATGTTGTTAAAAGCCTCATAAAAATAGCCTAATATGCAGAATGTGGTTGTCACTTGACTGGACTGTGTAAAATATTAGTTCATTTAATTTCAAATCATCAAATAATCATCCTCTTGTAAGGATAAATTCATATCAAGTATTTAGTTATTGAAGAATGGATGAAACATTCTGTACGTCTATACCACCCGGTCGTTGCCTCAATGACTCACTGATGCACGCTCTGAGTAGCTCTGACTTGAATACAATCATTGCGAACGAATTCAGGTACGAAATTCGATAACACGTTTTTTTTTATATGCCCTTAAGTTTTACTGTTATGCTATGATTCTATTTTGATTTGGTCATGTTTATATTATTATATAGTACTTACCTAATGTTGTATCCTCAATCAAATCGGCATTGAGTTGCTGAGACATTTTTTATTACATTGTAAGCAGGTAAACTATTAAGTATTCTGTGCCAGGTACCCCAATGTTAATCCCCTATGGATTGTTCAACCGGACGCCTTTCTCTACATCGATAAACGATTTTTAAAACCCTTCTGACTGATACAGAGACTGACTTCATAAAGTTTAGGTAAGAAAGACAAAAAATAGGCATTTTAAGAAAATAATAATTCTATAATTAGGTTATTTACTACTATCAGTAAAACAAAAAAATAGCAATTAACCAAACAATTTCCTGTATTGACTACATAATATTCCCTCTTGCCATTTCACAACGCAAGACATATTTAATTTTCTTTATGGTGCAACGACCACATAAACTACCATAGTATCACACTGTAGATACCGAATTCGCATTTTATTTGCGCAATGGTTTGTAATTATGAGTTGTCGTCATGTCGCTCTATCATATTGTGAGTGTCACGCTATTATTTTGGTTTCGCTTCACAATTGTGGCAATTGATACCGTAACTGTGCTGATGGATGTATGGCCTCGTTGCACTTATATCATTTTGTCCAATGAAACACAATTTTCAAATGGAACTTTTGTTTCAGATAGCATGACGTAGATATTCCAGCCAACTTGCTGTCCAGCCAATCGTCTAACGAGTGCATTGTATCGAAGTAAGTTTCACCTGTTTCACTATGTGGTCTTAGCCACATATTGCTTGTACTGCATTCTGTAGATAGAAAGCGTTAACCAGCTATGTTAAATACCATTGCGTTCGTCAGTAGGTCACAGCTTTGGTCGACGTCCTGAATTTTTAAGTATTCTATTAAGGCGTTGCTTGCGCCTCCGTCTCAGTTTATGGGCGCTTTTCTCTCGCTGATTGCGTCTTTATACGTTCTCCTGGCAGGTTTCTCCACAAGGGCCTCTGTATCAAAGCAGTAAATGCGCCGTTGCCCCCGGAGCCTTGCTGTCTCGCAAAACATTTCAACCGTGTTGCGCTAGCGAAACTAAACTCTTTTCTCATACATCGCAGTGCTTACAATGATACTCGTATCTATAGTATTTCACAACTAATAAACGGCTCATAAAGATCATGGTTTCCAATTGATAACTGGTTTCAATGATTCCAAAACATGCAAATTAGGTTCCGCTAAATATACCCTTTATAACTTACTGCTGAGATCTACATACAAGTGTAAACAAAGTATGTAATGCAAACGTTTGCTCCAGTTGGTAAATATATTTAGGTTCGGTTTGTTTATAACTTTCATTGCATCCGGTCCGAAATTAATACATTTCTTTTTTTTGTAAGCAAGATGAAGTTAGTTTGTATAATACACGCCTAAATATTTCAAAGAAAGTCTTCATTTTCAAGTTATTTTCGATCATTTTGGAGACGTTTGAGTCCTTGGCACAAGTTCTGCGCTTTTTCAATACAGGTCTGGTGTTTGCTAGAAAACATAACGCCATTGCAAATCTATAAAATCTGATGTTGGTCAGCAACGAAGTAGCTAGTTTTCTAAACTCGGTTCAAACTTTCACGTCTGCTTCTCGCAATAAATGGCATTTAGCTACTTATAACAAGTTTTTTTTTCGCCGTGAGCCATCGAGCCTTTCGTTTGTTCCTTCGGATCATGTTGCATTTTGTGCTGCAGAGGTTACGCTCTGACTGACGTCTGACGCCGCAGTCACCGGAAAGTGATCGGCGAAGACTACGGTCGGCTTGATTCGGATGTTTGTGTGCCCTGCACCCGTTCATGGTTAACATTTTGCGACGACAGATATACGTGTTATACAGGAACTTTTATACTACAGACGAGGAAGTATCAATGCGAATAGTGAAGCCAACCAAAACCTCTGAACATGTGGTTGCTGGAATTACATACTAACGTAGCTAGAATGCACAAGGCACTTTTGAATTGAAAATATGCGTCCGATTGTCTTGCACGTTAGGCAGCTAATTACATATTGGTGCGTCGTGTGGGAGGAACAATGACCTTAGGGCGCATGAATAAGGGGGGCGGCTCCGCACTAGGATTGGCGCAGCACCGCGTCAGCAGCAGAGCCGATTGCTTCTAATTTAATTAGGTTGCAAGTGGAACGCGCCTGGCTCACGCAGCCTGACCGCTTTACACACTCTCACTGAACCTTTGCTGTACTTAGCTTAAATTTGATTTGTTAAACATGAAAACTTAAAATTATCTAAAATCACCTTGTATGGTGCAAATATTTTAACATACAAAAACACCAAACTAGATAAATCCAATTCCAGTTCCTCCAATAATCGTCTTCTACGATGTCCCTCTCACCGCTCTGGTTTCTTAAAGTCATCTTTCTTTTCCAAGCAGTTTTTCTCTGGAATGCGCTTCCTCAGGATATCAGGATGGCAACCAGTCCGTTCACGTTTAAGATGAAAGTTCGCGAGCATTTGTTTAAGAATCTGGCAGACTCGTAAAGCTTTTTTTTGTTTTTAATGTTTTTCCCATCTTTGTTTTATTTCTCTATTATAGTTTAGTTAATATTTATTGGTTATTTATATTTATATATATATATATATATATGTAATATATACTTGTATATATTATTTTTCTCTATTGTCTTTTTATATAGTATTTTGCACCTACTATGTTTGATTCTCTGCATCACCCCAAGGTTGACTGGAAGAAAATGCCCAAGGCATTAAGTCCGCCTTTGTACTTCCATGTGCAAGAAGATTTAAATAAATAAATAAATGTAAAGTCAATTGTATGACCATTCATTCCCCATACGGAATAAAAAAATACAGTAATGAACATGGATGGTATCACATCGACCCTCGGGTTTTATCGTTCTTAATTTAGTACATATCAACATTTCACCACTGTGCTCTGTAACAAAGGTTATATTGTATAATATGTATTTGTGCTTTGCTGCGAGATGTTTTACCGTTACAAATACCCAAATTATACGTCATTTACACTGAATTGGTACTATTGACTTGCAAAACTGATTTAGTAAACAATAGCTTGTAATGGCATCTCGCTCTGTCTGAACATCAATGGCGCAACTGTAGTATTGTTTGAGATTATCTTTTAAATCGGTTTACCTTTTCGACTGTTATGAAAATGTACCTGAAATTGCAATTGATATCAGATATTCAGAAAATTATTCGTCGTTCGGTGTACGTTGAGCGGTGGCTATAAAATTGGGGCTACATGACATTTTTCGTGTCAGGTTCGCTATTGCGAGAACCTGCGTGAGGTGAAACGGTTCCCTTTGCACACTCGGTGCCAGGCTCCACCGACCCCATGTACGTACTAGTGGTCGATATAGCTAGATATATGTCAACTGGCTTCGTGTTCCGGAACAGACATTCTGCAAACAACTGTGTAGTTACGGTGACGTTTCACTAAACATCAATATCTTACAATCGCATGCTCGCCGATCCCGTTTTCGTAGAGAGCGAATGCGTCGTCCCGACCGGTCACGGTCATTTGTTGAAGCGCGAATGCCGATAAGTCCGTGGCGTCACACTTTTCTTTCTCTTCGATGGCTATCGTTAATGTGGCAGCCGAGACCGGCTGGTTGCCGAGCCCTCTCTTTCTCGCACTCTCTGTAGTATTGCCCTACTATCACTTCGTCAATGATCGACACAAAACACTTCGTTATTTGATATTTCTTTCTCTTAAATTTTATGTGTTGTTTTTACCATGACTACATTCTCAATCATTTCGATTGGTTACATAAAGCTTTACTTTCTTTGTTGGACAAATATATCTCCGGTTATGGAGGTTTTTTCCGGAAAAGAGCAAGATTGAATAATAGTATTATATTTAAAGGTTTTGTCTGTGACTTCGGACGTACTACTATTTTTACTTGTATGGTGTATTACATTATATGAGAAAGAGACACTATTTTTCCGGTCACAAGTCAATGAAAATTACTGTTGGAAAAGGTGAATCTTTCCCGCTGTGTGGGAAAGTGTACCAGGTTTATAGTATTTTTGGGCTTCGTGAGTCTGGCGTAAAGGCGTTGCATACGAAACGTTCGCGACCTTTTTGTACTAATGTAAAGCAGTAAATACATAAACAAACACTATAAAATAAAGTACGATAACCCACATAGTCGTAACTCGATTCTAGAATTAAGTCACTTCGAGATATTAAGGAATGTTCGTATGTATGGAGCAGGTGCACGTATAGTCGTATACGCTCAGTGCAGCCAGCATCAGTCGATTGGATGCCCAATATTATTGCACAAGAGCTTTAACCTCACGAACTCCGTAAATATTTCTTAGTGAACATTTTCTGGCACTTAATTTAGTACTGATCCTATTTTAGTTTTTTTTTACTGTTATCATAGTGATTTAGGTGAGAGTTTGTGTAAGTTTTTCTAATAGGTAGCCCTTGGTTAGAAGGTCTTCAGGGTAGAGCTTAGCGGCTCTACTCGCCGGTACTTGACGAGTCTCGCGTGCCTTCTCTGTGAGTCATACTAATGCCTTAGCTTGGTGCTTTCGCATTCCATTTGTTTAATACAATATAACATACAGTCATTATTCTAATATTTTTATTCTTGTATGACCATATAAAATAGGTGATTTTGAAACAGGTAGGTAAGCGTGATAACATTTATAGGGATAATCTTACTATGATATTTTAATCTCTAGTGTTAACTACTTACGATACTAATAGTCAAGGTCAGACCATTAATAGATCGTTTCTCAAACTGCTTGACATGAGTCATGCATAATTCTGGAACGTTTTATTTGTTTCTTCTTCATGAAAGGGATTTTCCAATATGACGCTGACACAGAAGACTCCTAAAAAAAGCTATCAGAATTGTCCCAAACCCGTTTTAATGAAACTTTTGGCCACAGCCACATTTTCATAGAACTTATTATACTGAACTAGCTAGCTTAGCTTGACATCAGTCACTCTTCGTTGATCTAAAAACTCGTCCATTTGCAACGAAGAGGGCAGCGATGATACAAAAGCCGGTTTTGAAATGTTTTGTTGTGCTCAAGATAAGGAGCGTTGAGTGACGTCTGAGCACACAGAAGTGAGCAAATGCGACGATGTGGATTGTGAAGATGAGCTTAAGTCGTCGTCAATTAGTATTGTTGCGTGACAGGCTAACAGTACTGTCGCATTACATAACAAACATGGGAGCATTCACATAAGCGGGCCAAGTTCTCAGGCCCGCACACGACAACGTCGCGATCATCAGCGACTCGCAGTAGACACTCGAGTTTCACGATTCCCGTAATCGGAGTTACTCTGTGTGCACGCAATTACACTGATAGCGCATTCTCATTTTGTCAAATGCTGTCTTTACCGCTAGAGAAAACATGCATCATAAGAAAAATTGCCATTGTTACGAACTTTATTTTAGATAGTGATGCTGATGAGGCTTGAGGAGATTGTTAAGTAATGATTTCAACGCTTAATAAAACTGAAAGTATTAATGACTTAAAGAATGTCTGACTAATGACCGATTATTTTCAATTTTTTATCTTCTTCATTGTAACCAGTGTTGTATTTTGTATTCAACACGGAATCTCCACATTTTATCATAGAAGTTGTAGCCACTTAGTTTTACTAAGATTTTCGGCTTTTAATCTATAAACTTAAAAATTATCAAAAAATAAAACAAAATATTTGATCACCATTAGAGCCGACAAGTGCACAACGGTGCTTAACAAAAACGTGTGTCGCGTTGCGGATAGGTCCACTTGTTCCGCCCCTATGCACTTGCCACGGGGGTCGATATGCCCATGGTTTTTGCACCCGCTTTATTATTTTAACTCCATGCGTTCCCACGCTGCACTTAAACAGAATTAACCTGTTCAATGAAAACTAGAATGTTTATGTTTACTCATAAATTACGTTACGTGCTTCTTGTAGATTCTCATACCACATTGTTAGGTGCTTGCAATTTCCTGGAATTAATGTTTTGAATTATTATTTATGGATTTAGTTCAGTGCAAAATTGCATTTTATGCCAAACATACATGCACCTAAACGTATTTCTTATGTATATTCTAATATTTGTTTAACAGCGATAGAATCGCAGCATGTCAATAACCGTTTTAAGTACTTTGTCTATGGCGGACAATTCGGCAGGTCACCTCCTGGTGAGCCGCAGGAAGAGGCAAGGTCGGCGTTCAAGCGTGAAGTTCCGGCACCATAGACGTCTTTGTGTTATGGCAATCAATTCGTACTAAGCTATCAAACTAACAAACACTAGTGTCAATATTTGGGCCTTTTTAAGATTATTTTTAAGGCTTGATATCTAAACTTGGTTCTTTTATTTATTAATTTATAGTAACGATATTCAATCACGGACTTTATAAATTACACTTGAGAGCAATAAAATCGCACACCCCTTGTAATTTGGTTTATTACTGATTGTTTTCTAAAATCGAAAGATATTGAGTAAAAATCATTAGACAAAATTAAAGCATACAAGCTTAGCTTTACAAAAACATAAAATTAAAATCATTGACCTTCACGTAACTTACAAAAACCGACCGTACACCGAATTCCCCAAATTCACGCGTTTGCGTTGTCACTACTTGCACCCTTAGCCGCAGGTATAAAAAGATCAGTTTATTGGAATTTTTATTCACGTCTCCCCGTCCCTCGCAAGAGCCAGCCCGCGATGCTGAGCCGTAGAGTCTTAAAAATCAGTCCCTAAATAATGAACCATTGTGATCCAGCCTGTCCCTTGCTGTCCTCTCTCAGTGACGCCCTAAGCCGAGGTCCGAACCCCACAGGGGGTGCCCTTAGCGTGCGGTCACTTAGTTTGTAGTTTTTATTTAGTTTGTAAGCTCTGGCTGGAGGCCTTTTTTTTTTTTTTTTTTTTTTATCGTGGTAAAATCATCAAATGAGTCCTCCCACCCAGGGCAGGGCGGCAGGGACTGTCAGACTTGTACTGACTAAAATCCACGGTGTCCTTCACGAGCCCTTTACATACCGGGGTTACGGTGATGGGTAAGTCCCGCGACCCCGGCAGGCTCTGGCCCTCTACAGGCCCCGTCAATTTGCTGACACTCTTTGAGGCGCGCGTGGAACACAACGCGCCGTCGACCCGGGCATGGTCCATGGTCGGACAGCAAGTCGCCCATTACTCGCTGCCCGCATGCCCGCGCCTACGGTGGCCGGAGATCGTCCTGTGACGTCCGACGCCGTGGGCGTCTACCACTGCGGCTGGGATGGAGGGAGGACGCTGTCCTCTCCCTCAGGCAGCCCGCCTCCTCCTTCACGAGCATGACTGCTTCGCAGAAGGAGGCGACCGCTTCCCACTCCGTCTCGCCCCGCAGCATGGCCTCGACCAATGCCGGGCGCGAGAGGTCTCCGCCTATCGCCGTCGTGAGGACACGGCGGTGCTCTGCCCAAGCGGGGCAGTCCTGCACCGTATGCTCCACCGTGTCCTCCGGACGATCCTCGCAGTGGTGACACCCAGGCGTTTCTTCCCTCCCTATCAGACACAGGAACCTCCCGAAACTTCCGTGTCCGGTGAGGACCTGCGTCATGCGGAAGGTAAGGACGCCGTGACGCCTATCCAGCCACTCCTCAAAGAGGGGTCTTACCGCCGCGATTGCGGCGTGCCCGTGGCTGGAGGCCTTAAAGTAATTTAAGGCATCTCTACAGAAAAGTCCGGTTAAGCAGCTCACAACCTCTTCTAGGTTGACCTGCGAGATGCCATACACAAAAAAAAAAAAAAAAAGAATTTTTATTCAGTTGCATACCGACGGTCAACGTGATAACATCTCTACTGGAAGCATACGGATTTACTGGAAAAATATGGATACCACGCCCGCAGAAGCCGCTCAAGTTATTGCCTTGCTCGAAGCAGGCCATAACCAAAGTGAAGTTGCTCGACGGCTAAATTTGAGCCGCTACTCTGTTCGTCGTGTATACCAGAGGTTCCAAGAGACCGGTGGCTACATTCGGCGACCAGGATCTGGCCGGCGACGCACAACATCAGAGCGTGATGACCGCTTTCATGTGACAAGGTCTTTGAGAAATCGGCACGTGAACGCGGTTCAACTGGGACAACAGCTTCGAGAAGTTCGCAATGTCAGTATAAGTCGGTGGACAGTTCGAAGAAGACTAGGTGAAGCAGGAATGACTTCACATCGCCCAGCAAATGGTCCCAAATTGACCACAGCTCACCGACAAGCCCGGCTACAATTTGCTAGGGAACATTTAAATTGGACGTATGACCAATGGCGGGCTGTTATGTTCTCTGATGAGTGCAGAATGACTTTACATGGTCATGATGGACGCTCTAGGGTCTACAGAAGGTCATCAGAGCGATTTTCACAATGCTGCATAAGCGAACGTGTGGCTTTTGGAGGTGGATCGTGTATGTTTTGGGGTGGCATAATGTTGGACACTAAAACTGACATTGTATTCATCACTACGGCGAATACCGGCCCGAGATCGAGAAGTTTGACGGCTGCACGATACGTCGAAGAAGTGCTCGAAGAACATGTGAGGCCGCTTGCGTGGCTTATGGGAGAAGATTTTCTCTTAATGCACGACAACGCCAGACCGCATGTCGCTAGAACAGTTTGCGACTACATGGAAGATGTTGGAATCACCGCGATGGAGTGGCCAGCTCGTAGTCCTGATCTCAATCCGATTGAGCATGTCTGGGATGAGCTAAAAAGAAGAGTTCGAGCAAGAAGCCCTGCTCCTACGCGCCTCCAAGAGCTTCAACTTGCCATTGAAGAGGAGTGGAACGCCATACCACAAGAGTTCATGGTGAAATTAATACGGTCCATGAAAAACCGATTAAGAGCTGTAATCAAGGCTAGGGGAGGGAATACACCTTATTAAAAAACAATTTGATCAAGCATTTTGAGTTTTATTTTTATTCTTTGTTAAGCTAAATTGGGTAATTTTATCCGTATGTTGGGTTTTGTGCCCTAAAACTCCCTATGGGTACTTTTTTTACACTGTATTTGATATCATTAGAAAGGTACTGAAGTAAACATTCAAATAGTGTAAGTTTTATTTTAATATGTATTCACATTTATGAAAAAAACTGCTTTAACAACAAAAGTCAACGTGTGCGATTTTATTGCTCTCAAGTGTATATCGTTGTTGTTATTATTGTCCAATTTCTACCCATGTTTTGATGATCGATCACTTATCACTGTAATCAGACAGAACGGCACTTATTTTCTAGATTAAGATTGTTGTTGTTCAGTTATAAATACTTTTTGGGAGTACCTATTACGTACGCTTAAGTAACAGTTGTGCATGTATGTCTATTTTTTTTAAGTATACGATCTGTTTTGAATGGCTCGCAGTTCCTCGGTGTGGCCAAGTGTAGTACGTACATACCTCGTACCGTATACGCTGCATTCAACCAAAGCGGAAGCGAGCCGAACCATAACAACGTTGACGGCTGTTTCGGTTTCTGACAGTTAACACTAATAAACTGGTTCAGATGAAAACTGAGATGAAATAGGAACATGTTTCTGTGTAATTCTAAACTTAAGCGAACACCGGTTATGTTGTTAGTTACTTGTAGGGCTGGCTGTATCTGCTTTGAAAACTAAACATTGTGTTTTAGGAGTTTGCTGAATATTTTGTCACTGTGATCACTTCGGTACTCTCATTTTTTTTTAACTAATAAAATAAATGTTTCTGATCTTTTCATGACAGCGTAGGGTCAAGTGTCAGCGGCTAATACAAGTGGGCTTATCGCACCTTGCTTAAAATCCTACCTACGCTTGGTAAACACGCCTATTATTTACATACTGGTTGGTTCAACAATCACATTTACTAATTGGCACCCCTAAGATATAGAAAGCAAGTTTTAGCTTCTATTCTTTACAAATAAGACCTTATTTTAATTGCTCTGTTTTTTTTTAACCGACGGAAAAAAGAGGAGTTTTAAATTCGATCCGTATAATATACAGGGCGATTTTTTCAACTGGAAGTGGATGGCCAAATACCAAATTTTAAAATAAAAGGTTTTATTTCAAACTATTGGAATGGTTTATAAACTATATAACACAGATGGCGCAGAGCTCTGCCAAAGTATGCAACGGTAACCTGCGCAAATGATTAGAAATAAGTTGGTAAATGTTTCAAAAATCGTTTGGTTGTTTGTTAAAAGTCATACGTTTGCTTACTTACCTTTTTGGAGATAGTAAATTTACGGGCATTGGTGGTCGGGCGTTTCATGACCGCCGGGGCCATATGTTTACGATATAAATACCTACAGTGATGCGTGCACCAGCACATGATGAATGCCAGAAACCGCCCACAACGTCCACATTTTTCATTTAAACTCTAAATAATAATATAAATGCTTTATCAGATTTCAGATAATAAGTTTCGACCAGACACAGTCGAAATTAAAAATAATCGCCAATTAATGCGATATCTTTTCGTAATAGAAAGTTACCTGACAACCTTAGCCGCATGACCTAGATTCATGATCACCATTGAATGGTTACCATAGCCACTGTGTTTGTTTGATTCAATACTAATGTTTACTATACATAAACGAAATGCGTTGCTGAACCAGTCGGGCATTGTGTACGGAAGATTGTTACATCAATCAAAACAGCGGAATAGGTATGACGCTTGATCGGAACTGCATTATTACCTAAATCATTGTGCTTTTCAGAAAGCGTATAAAACAACTGAAGAGTTCGCGGCTGTTATTGGGTCGTATACGAGTGCTCTATATTTGTAAAGGTGCAATATTTATTTGACAAATTATCGCTATTGGAACATTGATAAGGACGACTTGTTTGGGTGCGGCTAATTGTTGACATTCCTTTTTGTAGTGACATAATACAATGTACTTAACCACCCAGTAAAAGTTTCAAACGTGTTTTATTAATAAATTCAAAATAATACTATGATTAAAATTTAGCTTAAATTCAGACTGTAATTAAGATAGCGGGTTTTAATGTAGGTAACCTAATAATGAAATCATTTACTGTGGTCAGAGTGATGATAACCTTTGAGTAATTAAAAATTACGATGACATTAGGTCGCATAATGAGCGCTATGATATGAACGTTATGTAGTTCACTTGATTGTTTGTGTCAGGCTAATTAATTTTATGATGTTACTGTGAGAATTTATTGTATTGAATAAAGTAATATATTTTATGATGAGTTGATGAGCCGCACACCTAATGATTAATTAAGTTTGTAACTGACATTACATTTTCTTGTAAATAAATAATGTGTATAATGTTATCGGTCGCAGTAAGATATGATCAAATTATGAAAATTGTTCTTCAAGGATTCATTCACACAAATGTAACCAAGTGACACCGTTCTGAATTTCTGAAAGATTTGTTTATCGATCAATATTCAGTCGGGGATCTAAAATCGCCTTTGCTAATCATATTACGACTCGTTGTTAGAGGTACGGTGATTTTTGTTTGTTTGATTTTTGTAGTCATTATTTTAACATCTTAATTTTTTTCTTGTGACGTTCCAGGCTGACTGATGCGGTGACACAATGGATGCGGCTGACAAGCGAATGCTGGAGCGAGAGGCGCTCCGCAACATGATCCAGCAGTGGAACGCCAATCGCCTTGATCTGTTCGCGCTCAGTGAGCCCAATGAGGTAACATTACATTTTACACCTTATCACTTCGGAATAAAGCCTTAATTGGTTTTTGTTTAGCTTGCTGACCTTACGATTTATTAATGTAACGACAACCATTAACATTAACATCAATATTATTAATCAACAATGATACCTACATATTTTTATTTCTGCTCATAGCCTTGTTTTTAAATTAGTCTTGGCTTCGCTAGTCTCTTATAAGAGTAGGTATGTGTATGTCAGGGGTAGGTACCCAATTTTTTTCAGTTCGCGGCGCACACACGGTGTAGCTAGGTGATACCAGGTAACAATGATACCTGGTTGAAACCTCCACTAATAACTACCAAACCGGAAGACGTGAATTTGGTTTTAATGTTGCATGAGAGTTCAATGAGATCTTATTATGTCTGGTGGATTTTGTGCATCAGGATGGCTTAGATTCAAAGAAATTTGATCTGTAGGATGATCAACAGGAATATCACGGCGCCAATCTATACAATATATGGTACACCATTTGGGAACCCCTGGTGTATGCCATGATTAGAATCTATACAATATGAATGATCGTTTATTTCGGGAAATCGTTACTCATTACCATCATTCAATCAACTCAGCCCATTTCAGCCCACCGCTGAACATGGTCTTCTTCTAAGCTGCTTCTCAAAATCCTGTGCTCGACTTCTGCTGTAACTTTTGTGGCTTCTCAACCACATTTTAAAAGTCGTCAATAAATAATGTCATGAATAGTGGTTTCAACACAACAATAGTGTTTTTCTAGAAACTGTATCATAATGAATAATACAAACATATCTAGTATCATTAAGTTATACTTAATTTAGGTAATATTAAAGATTGATATCTGTTCAGTTTATCAATAAAGTCCACCAGATAATAAATAATAAATACTACGGTACGGTAATATAAACACGGGATGTGAAATAGTAAATACTAGCTGTTGCCAGCGGCTCCGCCGCACTACTCGAAAGTTATCCTACGGGAACATAAAATCGGGATAATAGCTATGTGTTAATTCATAGGTTATATCTGTGTACCAAATGTCATTTTAATCCGTTTAGTAGATTTTGCTTGAAAGAGTAACAACCATCCAAACATTCCTCACAAAAATTCGTATAACATTAGTGGGATATAATTATCTAAAACGACATCGATAAACTCGGCATCACGGACAGGATAGGATATAAGTAATCGTATTTGTGACGTCATTCAATACACAATTGATCCTCTCTAATCCCGGAAGGAATCCAATACTTATCGACAAGGAAAGGCAATAATAGGCCTTCACAGTCACACGTTTACAGCTCATTTACTAACAGTTTATAATAAAGTAGCTTTATCAATACTATCTTATCTTAGTACTTACTATGGATAGGTACGATTATTATAAATGCAAACATTTTTAAGACTGGATGTTCGTTAATCTTTTTCGTAAAAGAGGCTGAATATTATAATAGTTAAATAACCTGGATTAATATACAGGCTGAATTTTTGCATGGCCAAATCCGAATCTAAAGGAAATAGCGAAAAATATTAAAAGCAGTAAATGTAGAATGAAGATTTTGATGAAAAATTAAAACGCATAAATAAATAAGAAACAGTTGATTTTGAAAAAGAAACTCAGAAACACATTGTATTATTATACCACCACCAGTAGTATAGTTTTGCTAATAAAAATCAAATCAAAATGAAATCCTGCGACAGCGAAAACTAGTCTGTAATGATTAAAAATCTAATATTTAGCATAGCATCATGCCTATGTTTAACTTCGGGGTTAACCACGATTTAAACATAATTTTTACCAGTAGTACACCCACATTTTTATTAGGTGTCTTGAAGTTCTATTGAATACAGATCGAGGCTATTGCTATCAACGGGGGACCATTTCATACTCCGGGCTACTAGTGAGAAATCCTTTTGGAAAACCCTTTTCATATGACTTTGCCTGACCTGACACCCAATTCTCTGATACTCAGCAGAAGCGCTTGCGATCATTACACCAATAAAAGTGTAGTAGTATATATTTTTTGCGTCAACTCTGCATATTTCTTCAACTCTGATTTTTTAACCTAGTTTTCTTGGAAAAATGCCAAGTCACGAGTTGAAAGGGACTTTTGATTAATAACTTAATTGGTAAGGAATTGTATAGACTGGCGTCTTCAAAGCTCTGTAGGTATTTTTTGTGCTTTGTCATCTGTGTATTCGTCCTTGTCTTGCCTTATCGCCCTAAGATTGGAACTTGCACGTCAAAAAAATAACAGGGTCTATGTGTCCATTATTTACTTTAAATGTTATTGTAGTTCAATAAACTGGGAATTTTTGGAGACCCGCATAAGGGCTCCTGTACACGATCTCGCCGGCTGGTTTGATTTTCGGCGGCGGAGGCGCGGTAGCAGCGCGATGTTGGCGCAGTCGTGACGGTATACACAGTATAGCGCGGTGGCGGCGCGGCGGCGGCGCGGCGGCGGCATCGTGTACATGAGCCCTTATGCTCTGTGGTGGATTATACATATAGCCTATTCACTCTCATAGAGAGAAGGCCTGCGTCCTAGTTACAGGTTGATTAACCTTATGCTGTCTGCCCTACACTATTCCTTTGCTTGTCAAAACAGTAGGAAAATAATTACGAGGTCAACTATTGCATTTCTTCTCGATCAGTAGGTGAACTTTAATGCGTTAGTCCTCTGTAATCTCGCTAATCAGATAAGAAATACGAAACAAAGTTAATAACACAACAAAGCTGAAATTGCCTTTGTTTCTAACTTTGTAAAGCGTGTGTCATGCAAATATGTTTCATAAATATTTTGCGGAGATAAAACGGCCGCTGTGTCACCATTTTATCGTTCAAAGAACCTAATGAGATAATTTATTTTCCATTCTATAGTTTTTGTTAATTGAATGTATACCTAATATGAAAATAATCGGTTTCCTGCGAGGCATAAATATTTGTTTAACCTACTGATTAAAGTTGTTGGTCCGACTTCCGGGGCCTAGCTGTTTATGCATGTAGAAAATCTCTCATGTAACTCGTTGGACTAGTGGTACTAGTATATTGCTACTGCTGAGCATAGAGTATTGGGTTCGATTCGATTACTTGGGCCAAGTGTGAAACGCGGGAATTAGCTCTGTGCTGGCTTGTTAGCTATAGACCAGTAATCCAGTATGAACCATAATGTACTTAACTAATTTCCTGTAATGTTCTTATTTTCAGAATCTGGAGTTCCACGGTGTTATGCGGTTCTATTTCCAAGATTCAGGTCAGAAGATAGCAACGAAATGTATTCGTGTCGCCTCCGATGCCACTGTGAGCGATGTCATAGGTGAGACCTCACTGCTTATTTAATGTACTTGTACCTAATGTTATGTGCCTTTGCTATGTAAACACGATTTCACTCAACTGCCACTGGGGAAACTTTCGCGACTGAGTTATCATTTTCTTTGAAGTTTAAGTACTTACTCTGTTGAATTTTTCTTTCTTATTATATTTTTTTTTAGTTGTGAGACTTATTTATTTCATATTTTTTAAGTTTTTTTATTTTAGTATCAAAGATAAAGTCCTCCAGATAGGATCCAACTACAATCTTGTTTTATCAGATATTCTAAATTTCAGACATAGTGAAAAATGATTTTCCAGAAAGTTCCACATTGTTCTACTGACATTTTTAATTACTATTAAAGTTATATAGATAATTAATTTGAAGCAGTCACTCTCTATTTACCTTAGAATAAAGTTTAAATTCAATATTACATATTTTATCAGTCAAGAATGAATTCGATCTCAATTCAATCTTGTTGGAATAAATAAACAGTAATAATCTTTACTTTTGCTTACGTTTTACCATTCTTATCTCGAGGTTATTACATATTTTATATTCTTTTGTGGCTAGCGAAGGAAAAATAGCTATTCCTTTGTGAAGTCTGAACTAGGTATTCATTTGTCTGTATATTTTTGTGTTAGGTTTTATATCTACGAATAAAGTTTATACTTGAAAAAAGAAAACGTAATATAATTATCTTGAAGCCTCAGGAATGTCGGGCACGCCGCAATCGCGGCGGTAAGACCCCTCTTTGAGGAGTGGCTGGATAGGCGTCACGGCGTCCTGACCTACCGATTGACGCAGGTCCTCACCGGACACGGAAGTTTCGGGAGGTTCCTGTGTCTGATAGGGAGGGAAGAAACGCCTGGGTGTCACCACTGCGAGGATCGTCCGGAGGACACGGTGGAGCATACGGTGCAGGACTGCCCCGCTTGGGCAGAGCACCGCCGTGTCCTCACGACGGCGATAGGCGGAGACCTCTCGCGCCCGGCATTGGTCGAGGCCATGCTGCGGGGCGAGACGGAGTGGGAAGCGGTCGCCTCCTTCTGCGAAGCAGTCATGCTCGTGAAGGAGGAGGCGGGCCGCCTGAGGGAGAGGACAGCGTCCTCCCTCCACCCTAGCCGCAGTGGTAGACGCCCACGGCGTCGGACGTCGCAAGACGATCTCCGGCCACCGTAGGCGCGGGCATGCGGGCAGCGAGTAATGGGCGACTCGCTGTCCGACCATGGACCATGCCCGGGTCGACGGCGCGTTGTGTTCCACGCGCGCCTCAAAGAGTGTCAGCATAGTGACGGGGCCTGTAGAGGGCCAAAGCCTGCCGGGGTCGCGGGACCAAGGGATTACCGTGACCCCGGTACGTAAAGGGCTAGTGAAGGACACCGTGGATTTTAGTCAGTACAAGTCTGACAGTCCCTCCCGCCCTGCCCTGGGTGGGAGGACTCATTTGATGATTTTACCACGATAAAAAAAAAAAAAAAAAAAGCCTCAGGAATGTAGAAATAATTAAAAGCCAGTTGAATATAAGTCGTCAGAAAGCAGTCATTATGATGCAGTGCAATCGACTGGTCACCTCCTTACATACCGACGTACTAGATAATTAACGAGTCTGTACGACCGGATAACGCAGTTGATAACTTGCTATTACAAAATATAAACAACTTGGGAATATGTTACTAACCTACATCTAAGGAATGTTCGGTTTCCGCACACACTACTTTTTACATATAATATTATGAAAGAAGATTATTTTTTACGGGTGGATTTGACCCATGTTATCATACAAATCCTATTTTTGTCAAGGAAGAACCAAGATTTCTTAACTCTCCTATTTTGCAAACTGTAACTATACTTTGAGAGCTTAAGGCATTTCCTAATTGACATCTTTGTAAGTAAAATGATGTAGATAGTGATGATTAAGTGAAGATTGTTTTTTTATAATCCTTGCCCCACACTAGGAATTTCTCCTGTATCGTGGGTGCGTTTACAAACATAGAAACTCACACACACAAACACCCAGACCTGGAACAACTACTTGCAGATCATACAAATCTTTGTTCCGTGCGGGAGTCAAACCCGCGACACATAGCGCAGGAGTCCCAATTTCTCAGCCACCGCGCCAAACGTGTCGTCAAAAGTTTCAAAATCAAAACAAAAGTTTTTATTTCACATAGGCCCATGAGGGTACTTATAAAACGTCGACAGCAGGTGCTCGGTTCGGGTTGGTCGATTCCATGGAGAAGAACCGGCAAGAAACTCCATGGTTACTCTAGTTAAAGACATATGCTTCGTTACCACTCTGCAGTTATTCTGCGTTGTTGATTACTGCACACATTCACAGTGAAAAGGCTTGTTGTCCTAGCAGTTCGAGCATTATAGGCTGATTATGTTATGCTTCGACAACCCCGTTACAAATTAGAAAAAAAAATTGCAGTAGGTTGATGACTTTCAGACTTTCTATTGCATCTATCTTAATATCATCAGGTGCTATACTATGTTGTATTTCGGGATAGTGCCCATCCGAAAATTCATGTCAAAAGCACGTATTATGCACACGGCGGAAAAAACTAGTCCTCATCAATAACAATAAAAGCCAATTCATTGTTGCCTAACCGTGACCCTGAAACGTAAAGGGCTATTAAAGGAAAACCTTGAATTTTAGTCAGTACGAGTCTGACAGTCCCTTCCGCTCCACTCTGCTCGGGAAGACTCATTTGAGGATTATACTGCGCTCAAAAAATTTACTAATCACCATTTTCTTTCAACAGAGACATTGATCGAGAAGTTCCGTCCAGACATGCGTATGCTGTCCCTCGGCTCGTACTCTCTGTGGGAGACGCACGGGCCTGACGACGAACGGAAGCTGGAGCCCCATGAGAAGCCCTTGCTGGTGCAGCTGAACTGGCATGCTGATGATAGGGAGGGACGGTTTCTACTTAAGTGCCTTAGCAACAATGAGGTAACTGTAAATTATGCTTTTATAATGTACAAATTTCGATATTACAAAGCAGTGATGGTCTAGGAGCAATAGCCTCAACCTGGTGGGTGAGGACTCGGGCAGAATATTTTTTTAGCTCATTTTGTCCCACTGCTGGGCAAATGCCTCTCGTAATTCATTCCAAGAGCTCTAGTCTCGTGCTACCCCGAATCAGCGAGCTCATAGTATGCATCCAGGTTTATTTACGCCACCTCTTTCTGGGCAAACTGTTGTTTTGTGTCATTTATTTCATTACCATTTTCTCTTAAATCGGTAAAAGAAACTAACGTGAAGACATTTCACGGAAAAATAGAACAAATTTGTTATCTACTGCACTTGACCGGTGTGCTTGATAATAGCAATAATCCAGTTCCTTTCATAGAGAACAGGTCTGTGTCCAGCAATGGGAACATAGGCTTATCAAAACAGATTATCAATACTACTGAGCACTATAAGATCTAGAGCCGGTTTCGTCTACAGTTTGGAGTGCTTATTGTTTAAACACCCATTTACCAATTACTCCTATAGAGTGGGTCGTGCACAATCATTTAAACTCATATACACAAATAGTCAGATCCAGAACAGGTAGGTAATTCAATATTTGATAACACTTTCTTACTTAGAAAGAGAAAATACTAGGTATATCCAAGAAACATCATTATTGTTCGTATAAAATCCTGTGCAGTCCTATAAAGAAAGCGTTTTAATAATAATTATAAGTAAGTCATCGTCTTCATCAGAGCATATTTTAATAAACCTCTATTGTTCTCAGGTCCCATTGTCAGCGGTGAACGACAAAGGAGATCAAAACTTCAAACGAAAACTATCGAAACGAGAGAAGAAAGAACTGAAGAAAAAAGAAAAATTATCGAGACTTAAATCCGACACCAACGATGAAAATAGACCAGTCGCTGAAAAACTCTATACAGGTTATTTATTGATATAATATTGAAGGTAAAACAACCAGAACAGCAACAACATACAAACCCCAAATATCGCTGCAGTGAAGATACAAACAAAACAAGAAAACAGGTAGTGGATCCGCAATCCCTGCGAATTGTGGATGTAGTGGGTTTTAGAGAAGTTTCGTCACATATTGATCTTAGTTGTCTAGTCTTTTCCTATGTTGGGGTCTATACAGTTGAATACTAGTATGTTACATGGAGCGAGTGCCTATCTCACCTCCATAATCCAATAACTGAATAATACAATACCTCTTGGTAAGACTGGTTGCCAGACTTTCCAGCTAGTAACTGACAGTAACGACTGTAAAAAATCTACAAATGACAGATTTTAGCAAAGAACTTAAGAGGCCAGTTTCTCGATATTTGTCTCGAATGTGGCTTTTGTAACGGCAGTTTTATGTCGTGGCAAATATCAGGTTCAGGTTCAGGTACAGGTTCTTCCAAAGTTTTCTGTAAATGATTACAGTGTCAAAGGAATCATATTACTGAGATGTAATGGAAGAGATAACCCTCTACGAAGCTGAAGTAAGCCGATAATCTCGTTCCAACAGTCGGTTTCCAATATTTATTGCCAGTATCTGTATTGTTTTTATATAAGGAGTAATAAAATGACCAACTAAAGTTACTTCCGCAGTATGTACTAGCGACTCGCCCTGACTTCAAACAGGTGCAATTTGAAAACAATACAGCCTATGTCACCCCAGAATCGGGCATGCCGTAATCGCGGCGGTAAGACCCCTCTTTGAGAAGTGGCTGGACAGGCGTCACGGTGTCCTGACCTTCCTTATGACGCAGGTCCTCACCGGACACGGATGTTTCGGGAGCTACCTGCGTCGGACGAGACAGGAAGAATAGTCTGGGTGCGCGTACCACTGCGAGGATATCGCCCGGAGGACACGCTGGAGCATACGGTGCAGGACTGCCCCGCTTGGGCAGAGCACCGCCGTGTCCTCACGACGGCAATAGGCGGAGACCTCTCGTGCCCGGCATTGGTCGAGGCCATGCTGCGGGGTGAGACGGAGTGGGAAGCGGTCGCCAGTTATGCTAGCGAAGGAGGTGGCGCGCCATGTGAGGGAGAGGACAACGTGCTCCCTCCACCCCAGACGCAGTGGTCGCACCCACGGCGACAGACATTGGCAGACGATCTCCGGCCACCGTACGCGCAGGCATGAGGGCGACGAGTAATGGGCGACTCGCTGTCTGACCATGACCATGTCGACGGCGCGTGGTATTCCACTCGCGCCTCAAGGGGTGTCAGCATAGTGACGGGGCACCCCTGTAGATGGCCAAAGCCTGCCGAGGTCACGGAACTCACGAATTACCGTGACCCCGGAACGTAAAGGGCTATTGAAGGACACTGTGGATTTTAGTCAGTACGAGTCTGACAGTCCCTCCCGCTCTGCCCTGGGTGGGAGGACTCATTGATGTTTTTACCACGTTAGAAATAAAATGTCACCCAAAAATAATGAAGCTTTATACAGGTGTAATAAAATAAATGGATCATTAGTTCCAGAGATGCCTTCAGACAAACTCAAAAACTTTATCCGTCGCACCATAATAACTACTACAACTTTTCTGTTTAACTGTTTTTGTAGTAAGACGGTATCTCTTTATAATATTAAGTATGGATAAGGTCAAATACTTGTCAAATAAATACAAATCATGTTCTATTGATCAAGTTGTGATTCATATGTTTGTGAAGAATGTCAAGTTGTCGCTTCTTTGTACTTCAAGGACAATAAAATAGTGACACATTGTCGTTTATTCAAAAGCTTAAGCCGGTAATAGGTGTGGTGAATATCAATGGTTGCATGAATAGAATGTTTAGTCTATAATATTCTAAACCACAATATCTTTAAACTATATATCTAACTTTTACAAACAGAACTCCCGGAGACGTCGTTCATGCGCAGCATCAGTAACCCGGAGGCAGTGATGCGTCGCCGGCGCCAACAGAAGCTCGGCCGCAAACTGCAGCAGTTCAAGTCCAAGGATGGGGGACCTGACACAGGTAAGGCCACGCCACGGAAACTACAATTTGCCTTTTTTTGTTGGGATAGTACAATTATCAAACTCATTTGATAATTGGCGGGAGGACTCATCCACCCGCTCTTTTTCTTGGTCGTGTCGATGATATCTTTTAATTAAATGAGCTTCGAATAGAACTCAGGCACATTTACGGCGTTGGTGCCGGCTTCGGACACTTCAAGTAGTGACTCTAAAAAGTGCCTTTGTTGATGGTCTTGAGATGGAAATTGAGCTATAACCATAACCAAGTGTAGTAATATCTAAAATTCAGATCTAAATGCTCTAGTTCCAGGACTCATGCATATATGTACATTTATGAGTCCTGAAACGAGAGTAAACCTTTTTTGAGGAACCCTGATAGCGTAGTACTCCTATATTTTGAGCAGTCATGTAAAAAGTAAGTAACCAGTACAGACATCGTGAACTTGACCTGTGAACTAGAGCCGTGTCACTTTGCCTATTTCTAAACATCTGCCTCACGGTTAATAACACGGAGTAGTGAGTAGTTAATAGTAGCAATTGTTTTATGAGTCACCACCAGAGGAGACACGCGACTTGCTTGTAATGGATGGCTCACGCATGCTCAATTAATTTGTGAACTTTACACGACTTCCGTTGGACTTTTTGTTTCTTTACTATTACAGGACTATGACTTTTTTACCCTCCAGAACATTTTAAAATTAAGCGGTTTATCAGTTTTATCACTAAGTTACTAGATAATCCTAAAATATCCACAAATTCTCAATTATTGAATCAAGAAGACACAGAAATTCTAATTTTACAGCTTACATTTATCATCATCTGTCTGTTCTTATCCTATCTTATTATTTTACTTCCGGTCGGCACAACACGTTTTCTTCCATTCTTCTCTGTCAGACGTCAAAACATCATTTACTCCTTTTACATTCATATCATCCCTCACACAATCCATCCGTCTTTTCTTTGGCCTTCGTCTTCTTCACTCCCTTTTACAGCTTACTTTTGTATGTGCGAGATTAATCCACTATTAGTATGGGGTTTGGTGTTTCAAATTATTGTAGAATGGAGAGGTTTTCCGTAACATCAAAAAATCTATCGCAATAAAAAGCGAAACTGAAAGGCAGTGGTCACCATGGCGACCTCAGTTTGTTGTTTCAAGCAGAAACGGAGCTTACTTCAGAAGCAGTAGAGCTCGAAGGAGCATGTCGTGAGAAAGTACTACCTTCAAACTTACCAATATCGCTTAACCTCTTTGCTTTGTTTAGAGTATGGGTGCCCAATGTAGTTAAAGGTATAGGATACAATTGTAGTCAACTATTTGTCTTTGAAAATAAAACTTACTTGTGAGATCTGTTTGATGAGTTGTGAAAATGTCCAGAAGTGGCGGTGAGTGACTAAATTATCAACAACTCTGGATAATCGTAACTGTTTTTTGATAAATACGAAAATCTAAACATTATATTTTTTTATTAGCCATTATCGTTTCACTAGTAAGATATGGGGCTTTTCCCGATATCTTTCCAGGTGCTCTTTTCGTGCGTCACCACGAATCAACCATCGCAGTGCGGTAAAATTCATCTCTCCTCCTATTTTAAGGCCGTCCATCCTCAGGCACCCGTTGCGTTGATACTTATGGTTATTAGGCAGAACACCCATATTTTTCTTTAGTGTTCTTTTCTAGTGCAACCACAGAACTAGCCAGTGCGTGTCCTGGTCGTCTGGCCACCTCATTTTGGGCCGTTCATTCTCAGGCACCCGGAGCATGCATACACCTCACTTATTTATTAAATCCTAGTACGTTTTATTTTGATTTAGGTGGTACCCTCAGGGTATACGGCTCAATACTCCGGCCCGACGTATCATACGTCACGTTACTGCTGTCAGTGAACGACTCGGCTGCCACGGTCCTGCGGGAGACGCTCGACAAGTACGGCATGTCGTATCAAGATCCGCAGCAGTTTTGTATAGTGCAGGTAAGGGTAATGTTATGGAGCATCAAGCAAGCAATTATTATCTATAATTAAAGCATTAACTTTGGTCGCGGGACTCACGAATTACCGTGACCTCGGAACGTAAAGGGCTATTGAAGGACACCGTGGATTTGATTCAGTACGAGTCTGACAGTCCCTCCCGCTCTGCCCTGGGTGGGAGGACTCATTTCATGATTTTACCACGAAAAAAAAAACAATAACTTTCGAGTTTTAAAGAGATGGGGCGGTTGAAATAAATGCTCCTTGAAGAGCTCGTGGTACTTGACGTGCCGTCAACTCGCACCTGGTTCTTAATTCGACGGCGAGCTACCCATTACTCGCCGGCTGCAAGCCCCCAACAACTGTAGCGTTAATTTAAAACTGTCTAGTATGCACGATTCGCAACTATCTTTGCCGTCCCATCTGCTGTCAACAGTGGTGAAATTATACTCTTAACTTCGGTTACTGTAGGCACACACATCACTGACACATCGGCACTAAATTTATGCCATTTTTTTCGGAAAACATCAGAACACTACGTGAAACGAACCTTTAAAGATTAAAGTTGGTATTAATGACATAAACAATTATGGGAATGGATGTCGTGACTGAAAACAGGCTTTTACTCCGCAGTGGGACGTAAAATTTATGATTGCTACTACACTGTAGCTACAAATTTTCCGGCATAAATATTACTTCCGCCAAATTCCATCAATATTGATTTAGGTATGTCTTATATACATGTTTTCAGAGAACTACCCCAATCAATCGAACCGAATCAATTTCAAACTTTGTGTGAATAGAAAAAACATGTTACTAAACTTATTGTCTGGTTTTAGGAGGATAAAACTGACAATTCGGAATACATCTTAGAGGACGACGAATGCCCGCTTGCGTTGATGAATATGACAAGAAGTAAGTAATGCATGTTTGTCAATGAATACAGTATCTTATTATTATTTAGTTTTAGTTGTTTTGCGAATGACCATTTAAGATGAAATGTTCCTGAATTAATTTCGGTAACATAAGGAGATATTTTGTGGACTTATTTATTTATTTATTTATTTATTTATTTAAGGTACACCAACAGCAAAACATACAATAACATTAATTGAAAACAAAAATATAAAACATATGTGCTAGTATGTGAGCCTATGACAGGTATACGCAACATTTACTATAAAAGAGACAGCAAAGTAACAATTTGTAGTTACAAAAATGTTATAAATAAGTTAAAATATAATATTTTCTTAAAATTAAATGGGTATGTGCGGTATAAATTAACAAGAAATTGATACAGAAAGAAAGAAATTAAGATATTGACAAAGGTTAAAAAAAAATACTAAGTATGTTGGTTAATGCGCTCCCGTACCTCCGAAACTGATCGTCTGAACTTGTTAAATGAGACGCCGAATAAATCAGAGTCTAATAATTTAAAACTGCTATTATAGTTTCTGCATATTCGAAGTATCGGAGCGTTAAGACCGAGGTTCGATTTACGGAAAGGAATATGGAAAAATCTACTGATGGGATATCTAGGGGGTTTCAAGGGAACTGAATACTGAATACGCTCGATTAAATCACTGCATTTAACAATTCCGTTAACAATTTTGTATAAAAATATAAGGTCACGCGAACGACGACGGTCTCTCAACATATTAATGTTGAAAAATTTTATGCGATGCTCGTACGGACAGCGATGGCTTATTCCTCTAGATATAAAGGCGAGATGTTTAGAAAAAGCTCGTTGTATTCCCTCAACTCTTTGAGAATGAACAGCGTAGTACGGATTCCATGCAACACTGGCGTATTCCAACCGACTACGTACTAGAGTGTTGAACAAAACTATCCTGGTCTTTGGAAGTTGAAAGCCTCGAGTGTTGCGTTTAACGAACCCCAGCATCTGAGCCGACTTTTTGACAACGTCACTGATGTGCGGCTTAAAACTTAGTTCGTCGTCGACCAGAACCCCTAGATCTCGCATTTGCCGTACCTTTGTTAATACTGTGCTGCACAGTGTATAGGAAGTTGGAAAAGATGACTTTTTTCTAGAGAAACGGACTTAACTTTGCATTGAATACTAGCTATTCCCCGTGGCTTCGTCGAAGCGTGATGTTAAATAGCCTTAGCCTTGATAAATGTACTATCCGGCACAAAAATATTTTTTCTATTCCAACCAGTAATTCTTGAGATTAGCGCGTTCAACCAAACTTAGCTTTACAATATTAGTATATAATTCCCCGCGGTTTCACCCGCTGCTCGGCTCTTTTTGGTCGTAGCGTGATGTCATATAGCCCATAACCTTTCTCGATAAATAGATTAAACAACACAAAAGAATTATTCAATTCGAACCAACCGTTCCCGAGATCCTAATCTTGAAGTTTGTTTGTTTGAGTTTGTTTGTTTGAACGCTCTGGCGTTTAAACAAACAAACAAACTCTTTAGCCCTATAATATTAGTATAGATTTATAAGTTTCGGTTACTAATTATAGTTCACCTAAATAGGGATAGTAACTATTATTGATGGATTATAATGTAGTCTTCAATGTTGATTTCATGTCAAAAATGTATCTAATAAGTAATTCATACTGCCTAACAGGCATTTCTGTAATTAAAGCTGATAAACATTTCAGGTATTTACTAAGACTGTTATAATTAAGCCAATCATCAAAATTTTAATTGCTGCTTTCGATTTACACAAAAGCGGCTGTTGATATTGATCCAAATCTTATATCCATCGCGTTTATGTTCAGGAATTTTGGGTAATTATATTTAACTTTATTAAAGGTCGTCCACTGGCCGTCATTCAGCCATCATTTATTAAATTTTTAGGTTGAAACGTTAATAAGGTTCTATTGTCAAAGATTAAAACCTTTTTAGGGGTTTTACCTTTAAAAGTGTGTGTCAAACTTGTTGTGTAATGTTGTTGTTTTTTATTAATTTAATGTATTTTTGAGGCATATTTTATGTAAAATGTTACCTTACGCACTCCTCCACATAAACTTTTACTGTTCCAATTTTATTAATCTCCGTCCGAATAGGAGGTATAAAGTTTTCGCTTCACCTTTTAATATAAACTTCATAAAAAATAGAGTACCATTTATAAATGATTAAATATAAAATGCATTTGATAATTTTGAAATATATTTTCTATTAGTTTAGTTCAAGTTCGTGTATAAGTACTACTGTTTGCAAACTATGCGATGTCGCGTGCTAGATTAAAGATAAATATTGTTGCTATAAACGCTGACAACGTGCACTACCGATTAGGTGAAATTGCCTTTTTATACGCTGAGAAAATTTGATTAATGGGGTTTAGTGGCTGGCTGGTTCTTACAGCTCGTTGCCTCTGTCGCATAATGTAGTAGGGTTAGTGCACTGGCACGAACTACTAGCTCAAACTTACTGGCTCGGTTACTTGCCGATACACTAACGGAGCTAGACCATCGTCGTTAGAATTTACTACATGAAGTAAAAAGTAAGGAATTGAGGTTACAATAAATCTATCAACTCTGTTTTCCGCAATTAGCGGACTAACTAACTAAGGTAGCTAATTTTCACCCGTCGTTTCACAGTCGTGCAGGCCGATAATAAAGGTATTACTTAAAAAAAACACTTTCCTATGTCCTTACCTAGGTCACGGTCTCTTTTTTTTCTTAGATCTCATTCATATACGTTAAACTGGTAAATCGAAAAAATGTAAACTACAGACTGAGCTACTTTAAACCCTTGTTAGAAAATGAAAAAATTCGCTACGTAAGCTACACTCCCAAGAAGTGTTAGCAAGGTAGAAGCTTGGAACAGCGTTGTTTAGTTTTCGTGTAAAGTGAAAATGAGATGACAGCGCATGAGCCACTTGACCCACATGCTAGTCGAGTACAGTCACACTATACGAATATTCTAGAAAAATACAATGTGGTGTGGAACTAGTCGCTCGGATTGTTTGTATATGGTATTGGTCAGTGATGTGCCGTATATCTCGACTCTTTAGACTGTCTCGTGATAGATTGTATGTTCCACCTACAAAGTAAATAGAAATAACAGTGTCTGCCTGTGTATGACGAAGTAGGAATAACAGAGTCCACCTGTATTTGTACCACGTGTAGAAGGCTCATTTGATGATTTTTCCTGCCCATTGTATCCGGATGATAGCTGACTTGTACTGTCCAGCTGGGCCTATGCCTCATACAATTAATTATAATATTAAAAAAAAACAGTATTGTCCGGACTTTTTGCAAATCTACAGTTTTTTGTCAGGACTTTTCTATTTTGAAATGGCAATCCTATACGTTAGTCCAGCAGTTGGCAACCCTCGGCCCGCAAGCTACCTCCTTGCGGCCTGTGATTGTTTGATAAAATGAAGATTTTCTTTTTAAAATAAGAAGATAATCTTATTTATAGTAATAAAATTCAAATAAAATTTCTTTCCGTTTTTAGAACAAAAAATTGCGGCCGTAACTTGATTTTGCCACTTTGTGGCCCTTGCTTACCAAAAGGTTGCCGACCGCTGCGCTAGTCCCTTAGTAGGTAAGGTTAGGTAGTTTTGTATTATTACAAATCGTATTACACGAAATAGTATTATCATACTTCGTAAACCTCGTGTTGAAGACAAATATTGTATCGTTCATGAATACATAACATAAGATAACATAGTGCACCACAAAACCCAGTTCTCAGTAATGCTAAGATAACCGAGATATTTACTAAGGTTAAACCTGAAGTTGGGATTAATATCGCTTCCACTATTCGGTTCTTTGTTACATAAGGAATTTGAGATTTTCATATGAAAAAATATTTCTGTACCCAATCTCAAATGTGAAGGTAATATTCGATAGGAACACGTTCCTGTTTTATGGTAACGTCTAAACTATGTTCAAACTTTGAAGGAGTTCGGATATCGAGAGCATTTGGGATACTGGGCATCGTAAACGCGGAAAAAGGGACACGGGAGGATTATGTATAGTGCTCGAAGATGGTTTTATTTTGCTATATTCTTATTGGTTTAGGTTTACCTTTTCTTGAAAACTTACTACTGCGAAATTGACTAGATTCTAAATAGAATTATCGATTTTTTTTAAAAGATCAATGAAATCTGCCTAGCCTGCGGACGACGAAACTTCGTCTCTCAACTCTCTTGGATTGGAATATCGACACTCAAGTATCGCTTAAACTGGGTTTTAGTATCATCTGCTGCGATCGCAAACAAAACTCGAGTTGATTTGTAATGGAATAAGTCTTCCCACACAGGGCAGAGCGGGAGGGACTGTCAGACTCGTACTGACTAAAATCCACGGTGTCCTTCAATAGCCCTTTACGTGCCGGGGTTACGGTAATTCGTTAGTCCCGCGACCCCAACCATTTAAAGCTTAAGAATATTATTATTGAAAGTTCAGCTCATAAAAACAACATAATACAAACGCATGTGGATATTACACAACGTACTTGCTGGAGGCAAACACGCCTTATTTGCCTTCTTCCTAAATTGGGTCATATTTGTTTTACGTTAAAAAAATAAAGCCAAACAGTTTTGTTGAAGGTATTGTATTGTATTGTATTGTTAAGGGCTCCCTTTTCCGCATTTGGACTCGTAGGTGGTCCGTTATGCGTGAGGTGGGACGGTTGGCTATGTGAGCCAACCCAGCTCCTTCCAGAAGCTCAGAAGTCTCCTGGGACGTTCACAGGCTTCTTGGAGCGACCTTGGAGTGCCAAGGTTTTGTGCCCGTTGGTTAGCAACGCCTTCGCATTCCAGGATTACGTGGGTTGCCGTTTCATCCGCGTTCAGGCAGCCCCTGCACAACGGGCTGTCTGTCGCGTTGATAGTAAACAGATGTTTGTTGAGTGGGCAGTGACCGGTAAGCATACCCACCACAACTCGTAATTCTGTTCGTTGGAGGCTGAGAAGTCTGCTGGTCAGTCGCGGTGTTAGTGCAGGTACCGCTTCTCTAGACTGTCTGCAGTCGGTTGTAGATGCCCATCTGGCATTATGTTTTGTTTGGGTTTGCAAACGTATCCAGGTCCTGAGTTGACCGGATGGGATTGGCAAAAAGGGTGTGGGGCCGGCCACATCCATACCCGAGCCTCTCCTTGCAAGTTCGTCTGCTGCATCGTTACCCAATGATCCACTATGTCCTTTAATCCATTGCAAAATGACCCTGTTGCGGTTCGAAATTTTTTGCAATGCTAGATGACATTCATAAATTAG
The DNA here is from genome assembly GCA_943136025.2 of Agrotis puta. Taxonomy (NCBI): domain Eukaryota; kingdom Metazoa; phylum Arthropoda; class Insecta; order Lepidoptera; family Noctuidae; genus Agrotis; species Agrotis puta. The sequence goes on from OW964168.2 coordinate 9,084,962, forward strand.
GCTGGACGACATAATATTGCCGTTCAGCGCCGTTAGTACAGCCATACTATCGGAGAGAATTCTAATCCCGTAGTTAGATATGTTCCTTTCCATGACTGCGATGGCAGCTTGGGTGATTGCTACACATTCACATTGGAATATAGAGCTATGTTCCCCTAGCGGTAGAGATATTTTTATGTTGAGATCCATTGAGAATACACCAGCACCTGTACCGGTTGCGGTTTTAGAGCCGTCCGTGTAAATACGGACTTCGTTGGCTCCTGATTGATCTCGCTCGGTCTCTGATAGTTGAATTCGATAGAGCTTATCGAACACGTGAATTTTGGGGATTCTATCACAGGGCGCTTCAATGTATGGTACATCGTTTAGCGCTCTTTCCCATATTATGGTGTGATTGCCCCTTTGGTTTTTCCACATGCCGGAGTGTTTTAACCTGATTGCCGCCATACTGGCCTCCTGTTGGATAAAGAGGTCCAGTGGCGGCAGACCAAGCATTATCTCCAGGGCATTAGTTGGTGTTGTTCGCATGCATCCTGTGGTGGCTGCGCAGGCCAACCTCTGGAATGTCTGCAGTTTTTTACGGGTGGTTATTAGTTCAGTTCTGGGCCACCAAACTACCGCTCCGTAGGTAATTATTGGTCTAATAACGGTCTTATAGAGCCATAGTGTTATTTTTGGCGAAAGGCCCCAGGATTTCCCCAGAAGTCTTCTGCATTGCCAAAATGTTATGCTTGCTTTGTCAATCTTGTGGTCCAAGTGTTTGTTCCATAACAGTTTGCTGTCAATGATGATACCCAGATATTTGACCTCATTAGTTAGGGACAGCTCGGTGCCAAACAGTTTAGGTAGTTGTAAACTGCCAAGATTGCGTTTGTGAGTGAACATGATAAGTTCCGTTTTTGACGGGTTCACTGATAGTTCGTGCTTCAAGCACCATTGTTCGACGATCTTCAGAGCCTGTTTTGCCAAGTTGCACAGCACATTCTCAAAAGGTCCCGTTATGAGAATGGCTAGATCGTCCGCATAGCCTACCGTATAGTACCCATGTTCAGTGAGTCTGCAGATCAGCTCATTGACCACGATGTTCCATAGGAGGGGGGAGAGAACTCCTCCCTGTGGACAGCCTTTAGCTACCACACCTCTGGTCGTGGTATTTACGGTAAGTTGAATAGCCCTTTGTCTTAGCATGTTGTCTATCCACCCGGCAGTCGTGGGTTCGACCCCATGCCTGGATAGGGCTCGGCTAATGCTGTTAAAGGTGGTTTTGTCAAAGGCGCCTTCCACGTCTATAAAGACGCCTAAGGTTGATTGTTTGGATGATAGTCCGTTCTCGATTCGTGATATGACGCTATGAAGGGCGGACTCTGTTGATTTGCCCATACTGTAGGCATGTTGGTTAGCGTTGAGTGGCTTACACGACAGGGCATGCGTTCGAATGTCCCTTTCACAGAGCCTTTCGAGGGTTTTAAGTAGGAAGGATGTGAGGCTGATTGGCCCGAAGGACTTCGGCTGCGTGTAGTCACTTTTGCCGGGCTTGGGAATAAATACGACTTTAACTTCCCTCCATTTGAGGGGAGTGTGACCGTAAGCAATGCATGCTCTGAACAGGTTCACGAGATGCACCACCAGATTGTCATCACTCCATTTCAGTAGTCCTGGAAAGAGACTGTCCAGGCCAGCTGATTTGTATGGAAGGAAGCTGTTGATAGCCCATTTCACTTTATCGTATGTTACGATTCTCTGGGCTTCGTTCCAGTCGGTACTGGATGCTGAATTGCCGGTCTCAGCTTCCCAGCTGTTTTGTTGAAGGTACAAAGTTACATTTTAGCGGAAAACTTTTTCGTTTACAAATACCAGGGGGCAGAACAAAAAGAATAACTTAATAAAAATTGTTTTCTCGACATCCAATCTCGTCGTTGTCACTGACGACATTTCAATCGTCGTACGTGTCCGCCACGATAAAATGGTTAACTGTAGCTGAATAGAATCGGAGCAAGCGCGCTCAGTTTTCGTTCTAAGAGCAACTTGTGCATACAAATCTTGTATTTACTTTAGCAGTTTCATAGTTATATATGAATTTGGATTTGATAGAGACGTGTTTGAGACTTTGGGATTTTGCTTACTTTGAATCCGTATCATTAACAGAAATGACTGTGTTTAAGGTTACGAGTGAATTCCTTATGGCCATGCACTTAGACTTTTGCATGCAATTTTTATGTTACTATATGATGTAGTTCTTAAATATATCAAGACATTTTTAAAGCTATCTTTGAATTTATCGCGTCATTCAAATGTATCAACAGATTCATAAAATAAAACGTGCAATAAATTTAAATACAATCAAAATAAATGAGTCGAGAGCGTTAATTAGAGTTGGTTTATAATCTTAAAAGGTTTCACCCCTTTCGAAGATTAACTTCAAAGTCGACCTAAAATTACACACATAGGGCCTTAATAAGCTTTCAAGATTAGTAATTATTCCGCAAAAGGTAACGTAGAGGTAAAGTTAAGCTGGGGTAGACAGTTGGGTGCTCACAACCGCAACTTTATATCGTCATCAGCCATTCTCGTTTCGGGAGTTAGTAATCTGGGGTAATAACAAGGTCCTTTTTTTTTGAAAATAGAAATAAAAGTTATAACGATATAAAAATGCATAATAATTTAACTGCCATCATCATCTTCCTGCCCTTACCTCATTCTACTTGGGGCCGCCGAAACACGTTATCTTCTTCCAAACTTAACATCTCTCAAACGTGACGTCATCTTTTTTTTTTACCCACACTAGTAACTTCTCCTGTATCGTGAGTGCGTTTACAAACATAGAAACTTACATACATAAACACCCAGACCCGGAATAACTACTTGCAGATCTTACAAATATTTATTCGGTGCGGGGATCGAACCCGCGACAAACAGCGCAGCAGTCCAATTGTTCAGACACTGCGCCAAACGTGCCGTAAAATTCACAATAATTTAATTTTATTCAGAGAAAAAGATTACTTCATAAAAATAATGTACAAAGTCAATACTAGTTCCTAACCTACGTTTAGCATTTTGCGATTCCAGAAAAACATTATGTTCAAGGTTTGCGCTCATGCGAATACCTTTTAGGATAATTTCCCTGTAGAACGTTGTGATCTGTATGGTAATACTTTTTCATTTTATGTAAATCATCAGGCTAAACCGCCTTTGTACGGACTAATTCTCCCAAGCTTGTAATGCGGATAACGCTGTTGATGTGGTTAATTCATGTTTAATTTCAGGATATTAGCGCATTTTAAAAAGCTTTTCTAAATAAAAATCGATGGGACTTTATGTACCAATTATACCAATAAGTAGCAACACCTACTGAAACACAGTCGGACATTCGATCTAACTGGGAGAGCAAAGTTAGTTCATTACTTAGTGAACTTTTGTCTCTCGGCAAATATCGAAATTGAATCGAGTCCGATGTTCGATTTCGGGATAGAATTTGTCCCTTGTGTTGATTCGGGTTATATACTATTGCTCTATCGGTCATACTCGAGCCTAGTTTAGCCAAAACTGATGCATTGCGGCAAAATTAATACAAGGAGTTGGCTCCTGTCTGTTCGTGGTCAAATATACGAGGCAAAGCCGAACTGAGGAGTTTGTCGGTGCTTTCTAATAGTTATGTTTATTTTTATTATATTTGACTAGCTGCTCCCAGTAGTTCCACCCTTGCTGTTTTGCTCCTATTGGTCGTACCGTGATATTTTATAGCTTTCCTCGATAAATGGACTATCCAACACTAGAAGATTTTTTTCATTTCGAACCATTGGATCCTGTGATTAAAGCGTTCGACCAAAAAAACTCTTCAACTTTATAATATTAGATTAGATAGTAAAGATTTTATTAATGTACCTGTTGTCAATTTAGCTTTAAGCAAATACTACTTCCTTTTTTTATCGTGGTAAAATCATCAAATGAGTCCTCCCACCTAGGGCAGAGCGCGAGGGACTGTCAGACTATTACTGACTAAAATCCACGGTCTCCTTCAATAGCCCTTTACGTTCCGGGGTCACGGTAATTCGTACATTCCCGCGACGTATAGATTGAAAGATTTTTAATGTTAAAATAACTTGTTAATTTTAATAAAAAACATTATAGGATAGTACATCGATGAAAGAAAACTTCTAGACGTTGAGAGAACATTCCGAATTATGTAATTATAACTTTTGTTGGGTAATAGAGGTGAAGGTCAAGTCATAATTTTCGTCATAGGTACTTGTATTAATAATTGACTGGAGAAAAGTAACAGATGCTATGTGTACCTACATGTGTAGCCGAGTTTTTTAATAAAATAACTATGTAATTTTAGATTATCCATTAAATAATTATGACATAAAAATTATACTAAAGTTTCAGAAAATTATAGTGTCTTTGGAGTTTCAATTCCTTTGTTTTCGTACTTAGAACACGTATACGACGGCCGCTAGAATTTAATATTGAGCTACGAGCTGACGTTTATCCGTAACGCTACCAGTCTCCAAAACAATATTTCTTGAAAAAAAAAAAAAAAGTGTCTTCGCTGTCTGATCGTGGATTCGGAGCCTAACGATGAACAGTTTTCTTGTTTCCTTTTAGGACTACTTCAGTTATTTTTGTTTCGGGTTGTTCTCTCTATTTTCATGATCACCAGAGCAGTGTTAAAACTGCATCCGTGACCGTCCCTGGTTAGACACATTTTTTTTGCGACTTCATTTTGTTTTTGGACTGCAATTAGGTACTATCGCAAAAACGTGCCAGTGGTTATTTAGTAATAGATAGCTTATGGTTAATTTTGCACAAACAGGGTCTGAGGGCAGACTATCGGTTTTATCCAATGAATTAGTAATAATCCGGGTCTAGCTACTGCTTCAGGAAATAAGATACTCAAGGATATAAGGTGACGATAAGAATTCATATCAGGAATCATCTTAACTTGTAAGCTACGTTTTTGAGGACAAAGTCTTGTATTAATCAAATCATAGTTTGCCGAAGTCCAGAGCTGGACGCAAACTTACCAAGTTGCATTAGAAGTTAAAACATTGTCTTGGCCGCTAGGTCCCTTGCAAATACTGCTAATATATCCATAAACTTCGACACTAATACCCGTTTGCCTATTTATATCCGATATATATATCCGACATGAGTTTTTTAAAGCCTCAGCTCAGCCCAGTCTTTAAAAATAAACTGCGTGCTTTTATTACGGCATCTAGTGCTGTCTTGGATAGATATCTGCTACCACTGCTGGACATATAGCTTCTCCCAGGCTGCGCCACATTACTCTGTCCTCTGCATCCAGTCTGTCCTAGCCACCTTCTTAAGGTCGTCGGTCCTAGATCGGAGGCGTCAAAAATTCGCAAATTATAGAAAAAACATTCAAAGGTAAAACAAGAAAATCCATCTTGATGATTCCATCTTTAACGAACTTTGACAAAAGTGTTGGCACACAATGATCGAATATAGAACATTTGATGGACATATAAAAACGAATCGAATCTCCAACGGGAAATGAGTGAGTAGGCCGTAACGAATTGTCCGATAACGCTTTTTCATCAGTATCCCGACCTACAAAATCTTTGGTCCAACTGAAGTTGAGGTTTTGGTTCTTTCTACGTATATTTGTGTAGAGAAATGGAGGTCGTTTCCTGAAGGGAACAGAACTAAATTTAATTATTTAGGGTAAGAAGGCTTTTGCTTAAGACCTCACTTCAAAACTTCATAAAACATGTTTCTCAAAGATCCTCCGGGGCCTTAACTTTTCATAATTTTGTTACAATTATGTTAAATTAAATAAAAAAAGACGGCGCGGCGGTGGAAATCTGAAACTGTTTTTAGGTGCGTCCTTACTTAATAAGAAAACTATTGTATCACATCTTGACAAGTTTCTTCGTGCAAGTATATTAAGTAGTGGTGGTAGAAGTAAGTTGGCGTGTCCACTATTTCCGCGAGTATGTTCCTCTTGGGTCGGACAATGCTCGCCGCGACTCACAATGGGAATACATGAGAGGGAGCGTGCGGGCGCAGGACGCGGCAGTCGCCTCGCAGACGCCGCGCCACGCGCCTCACTTACCGCGCGCCTCGACATGGATTGGGGCCTCCGCCGTAAGTTCGCACGAAAAAACTTTTTGTTCAAAATTTGCAATGTGATCGCCCGCTAGGCCCACCGCGGCCACCGCCAGCGCCGCAGCCGCGATCGAAGCAGATAGTAAACAAACGCATGTGGCCGACAGAGTAGTCTGACCGGTGTGCCCACAGATGCCGGTCGACCGGCCGCCGGTGCCGGTATTTTTAACTCGTTTCGCGGTTCGATGTCCGTTCCTTCGTGGAATCGATATGCATAATACCGTCCTTGAAAGTCTTAACTTTTGCAAGAGTTTAATAGAGTTATAGTTTCTCAAGAACCCAACAATCGATGTCTTACATATATTCCGGTGCACGACTGTAAGTTGCAAACTTGTTTTGTCATTATGTATTAGTACTCGCAAAGTTTCCGCATGATGCGGAAGTTCCAAACTTTCTAAATGATAATGTGTCGTCACCGATCAAAGCTTGCTAGTGTTTCTTTTGTCTTGAGTTAAACCAGTTTTATTTCGCGGAGAATGTCGCGATAACGAGCACTGAACACTTTTTATAGTCTGGCCATAAAGTGGTGTTTTTCTTTCTGCCAGTTACAATTTGACCTTTAGCATTGTTTGTTATTGAAAGTGATCCCTAAGGCGAGTTGTTAGTGAAGATAAACGATTGCGTGTCCGTGCCGAGAGACAAAGCTGCATGAATTTATGGCACATAAGAAAGAACTTGTGGCTTCTGGAGCCAGAACATGTAGAGCCTCTATTACAGTAAACCTAGTATTTCTAAATTTTAGTAAAATATGCGCCTGTTGAGAATGGAAGGTTGCAAGCGTAGCCTTTTCTTGATGCTGATATAAAATTAGGTGACAAGTTTGCCACCGAGAGAGCAATATGGAAATCACCCGAAATTATCTTGATTATTGCTAAATTTGCAAATATACACTACCTTATTTTACATGTAGAGACCACCCTAAAAGCTTCATATGTGTTCACGGTCAAAACGTGATTGGGGTACGAATAAAAATAATGTATACTCGTATGTTTTTCAGTTATTATTCCCTCTCAAAAAATGTTTCATATTTGTGTGTATAAAACTGGTCATATTTAACCAGTTTCACGTAAAAAGACGAACAATAACGGTATGCACTGTAGTGGAAACTCAAAACTACAGAAAGTTTGCACCAAAACCCAAAATATAAAGAATAGTAGAACAATAAAACATTCCAAAAAAGAGACAAAAAAGAAATTCTCTTGTACAATATCATTTTCATACTTGCGCCTATTATTTAACCAGATCAGGTTTTCTGCTCGATGGAATAGAATACAAAGCGCATTAGAGTATTATCACTACCTTTGGCGTATCATGGTGAAGTGGGTCACGAATAATGGCGTCCAATATCTTCGAGCAGAACCTATTACTGGGTGTGACACTGTGTAACCCATAACACTTTGTTTTTTACTTTATTTGCGACATCAAGTAGTAAATGTCAAGGTAAGAGGCACTTATCCTACACCTGCTCTATTAACCCAATAGAAACTGCGTGGAAGACGAATAGCTTGTGTATTTAGCTCGGGAACAAACTGGCGGGTAATGTATTTGTTGACCCTTCGCGCCCGAGCGTGCTTGCATACTTATACGTTGGCTATATCCTGCCATAAAATACCATGCACATGTAGTCGTTCAATTGTATAGTCCTCTACTTAGTTGTTAACTTAATATTAGACTGCGCAACTTAACTGTCGCCATTCTTCTGTTTCTTTATTGCTGATTTTATCAGCTAAACACAATAATGTCAGCGCTGATATCTTTTTAATTTACCGCGTGAACTCTTGTAACTGAACAATGACAAAGTATAAATACTTTTGTTTAACTTTGAGGTTCGTTTTAAAGTTTTAATTTAATAAAACTTTATCAGGGACCCAATTTTTCTTTCATAGATTTGGTTTCCAGACAATCATCTTTACTTCATTAGGACTTTAAGCTTTAGCGCGTTGATTAGTACGGAATGGACGTTGAAACCGAAAATAGAGATGCCCGAAAGTATTATTAGACTTACTGAAGTTTAGGCCTGTAAGGTCGTTGATTGACGTGGCAGGAAACTAGCTACTAATACCCACTGCCCAGACTAATTAGGATGCCGTATTTAAAGCCAACGAACTTCTTGTATTGCGACTTGCGGGCATTGCGATTGTGTTTCGTCAGTAATCTAATCGTCCAAAGATGCATTTAAAAATAAAAAGGTCAAGTGGTTTTGTTCATGTCTTCAAGTGAAAAGAAATTTCTATGCGTTATCATTCAGTGAAATTTACTAAAGCTTTGCTAGGTGTGGGTCAATCCTTTAAATTTAGATGAATAGTTATCAAAGGGCTCTAAAAAGTATGTGAAACGACTAAAACTTTTGTAAGTATAGCTTTTATCCCAAAGAGGGCTTTGCCGGCTAGACTGTTCCCTCGGGGGTTTCGATCTTTCTCACAAGTGTCTATACGAATTGGTCTAAAAATAATATTTGAAATTCAAAATAATATACAGGTTGATTTTTTAACAGGCACAAAAGGAGTTAAGCTTCTATGCAAACCGTAAAAGATAGACGATAGATGTAAAAAATCTTTCCAGATTTTTTTAAGCGAATTCAAAGTTTTTTTTTAGCGTGGTAAAATCATCAAAACGTTCTCTCACCCAGGGCAGAGCAGAAGGAACTGTCAGACTCGTACTGACTAAAATCCACGGTGTCCTTCAATAGCCCTTTACGTTCCGGGGTCACGGTAATTCGTGAGTCCCGCGACCTCGGCAGGCTTTAGCTCTCTAAAGGGGGGTACCTTCCGAAACTTCCGTGACCGGTGAGGACCTGCGTCATGAGCGTATTCAAACTACACGTTTTTTTGAAATATTTCATTTTTGCTTCATAATTCAAAACATCTGCAAAGCATAATATATGTCGTTCAACGTTTACTTTACTAGAGAAACTGAGCAATATGAGTAAAAAATATAACAAAGATCACGCTGTAATTGTAACTTTGATCGAGCAAGAACTTTCGAGAATATGTTCAATATTTATGCCGCAAGCTTGTTGAGTATTATTTGCAATTCAGTGGTGTCAGCAAAGTGTTCTGAAGTTTAGAATTCAGAAGCTAAGCTACTAATTATAAATCCAAACTCTTCGTGAATTTCTTTCTCACAAGTCTGTCGTGTACTTTCATACATAATGAAGTCGACAGGTCTACGACCGCTGAAGTTTTTCATTTTCAGGTATCGCTTTTCGTCACTTGAATAATTATTGTCTCAGGAACATAATTACAGGGCCCTACTCACAATATCATTCCGTGGTTTCCCGTATATTTAGAAGATCACTTCACGACTTGCTACATGTACCAAAAGTAATTTCTTTCGTTTACTTCAACCGTCACGTCAACATTTTCGTATCATCTTAAGATGCTATAGAGGGATATTTACTATGATGACGACACTATAAACTTCGTGATAGGAATTCTTCAATTTTATTCAGTTAAAATACTTATTCTTTAGAAAATCTAAATTTTCTAGAATTACTTACTAGATTTCCCAATAAAAGAAATATTATTGGTAGTGCCATCGATTTTATTATAAGAACTGTGTCGCTTGTTCTACATATAGAATTATAAATAAGAGAAAAGTGTGCCTACAGTTTTCCGTTGGCGGTATGAAGTCCGTTGGGATAGAGAGTGCGCGTTTTCACATATTCCAAAGAAATAGCACGTGTCTAAGTGTCGACCCTATATGAAGAGTTATATGTATTGGTACGCATTTAAGGCGGAAATGATCCTCATTAGACATGGTTTTTCAGCTAGGTGTAAGTTTAGTTCAAGCCACCTCCTAGAACCGTGACAATAGATGCGGGAAGTCTGTCTTGATCGCCACGCTTGAAGACAAATGACACAGCAATATCATATATGTATGAAGGTGTAGACGGCTCGTATTATCCAGCCTTATTGCATTATCTGTTAGAGGTTCACTATATGGCACCCACGGGACGTTAGCTGAGCCTATTGTTAACTAAAAAGCGAGTGACTTAAGATCTTGATAAATCGTTCGGGAAATACTGAAAAGACTATTTTTATACCTTTTTTTTGTTATCCGGATGTTAGTCCTTATAAACCTATATACAACTACATCACACATCTACCCTCAATCGATACTTAGATTCGATAAGCATTGACGATGCTATCTTCACGATATGCTGGTGTTACCTTGACTTACTTTCATTTCTTGATATTTTTGTTTACTCCTTGGTTTATTTGATGTATTTTATAAATATAAGCACGTTCCTTACAATTCGAAGGTATTAAAAAGACGCTTTCACAAAATCAATTCATTCATTAATCTTACCGTCTCTTGATTTATTGAGTTGAAAAGGCGTGTAAAATGATGACAAAATAATAATGCTAAAATTGTCATAAAAAGAGACGTGGTGCGTTTCAGGTGTGTTAAGAGCATCGGGACTCGTTATTCATACAAAGTACCTCTCACCAACAATCCTCCATTCAAATTTTAATTTCACGACACTTGCTTCAAAGGGAAACAGCCTTTGATGATCTGGAAAATCAAAGGTTCACAGTTACTGTTGCAATTCATATTTATGAAAATGTTTCAGCTAGCCTGCTTTCATACTTTCATGAATTTTGTATTGAATCGAAGATCGAAGTTCATCTTTTAATAATTTGAAAACTTTAATGTATTTGCAATGTAACTACTGATTTTTTTCTAACAAAGTATGATATTTGTTATCCTGGATAATTTAGGCAATGATATTTTAAAGTTCTATTTAATTGAGGACGAGTCTACTCAGTGTAGTGATTGCTACTAAGAGATTTTTGACGGAAACACCCAATAACACCGCCCGACCCCGGAATCGAACATCCAAAACCTTTACCTCAGAAGTCGTTCAACTTCTTGTTTTATATGTAAGCAAATATATTTTTCGTACCACTTGCTCAAAAAAGTGACATTCTATGCTTCAAAAATCGAACATAACAATAGTCATTTTTAACCTGTTAAAAACAGGGAAAGAAAGTTGTACTGAATTTCATTCATCCTCTAGGGAGAGAATGTGATTTAAATTTGGAATACTTAATACCGAAATTTATACTGAACTACATCTGTGTTTACACCATTGAGTTTCTATATGTATAAAGCTTTACACATCTTTTTGAATAAGGAATACGCATTTATTATGCAGTTATGATTATTAAATAAAATTACTAAAACCGAAGAGGCCGTATGAGCTTGATGCCTTTGCTTTTCCGACAAAAATGGTTGTCTAGGAATTTGCCGCGTTTTTGTTTTCTTCAAATAAAACCTTAAGTTTATTTTAATTTATTTTTATAAATAAGTTAATGTTCTAAAAATACAATACGATGTTAAATCAAATGAAACGCTAGTTCCTCAGACGCAAGAACAGAGAAATACTCAAATTAACTCATCGACAATAAACGTACCAAACAAAAATGTAACTCTCTCTATCAATAATTGGACCAATGTTTCGAATGTTAACTTTTACTTTTAATTGTCATTATTTTTAATAAATGCTTATCTCATGTTATTATTGAGTTCATTTTTTCGCAAATGGTACGAAAAGTAGAGTATTTTCCTCGGTGATAAAGCTGTCTTAGTCTTGGGTGAACTTAAATCCCTCGCTACACTCAGGACTCGTCTTAAATCCCTCGCTTCGCTCGTGATTTAAGTTTTTAACACCCTCGCTACGCTCGGGAGTAAACCTCGAGTCCTTCGTTATGCTCGCGATTTAAATCGTCACCCGCGACAGAAGACACTGCTTTATCCCCTTGGTTAATAATCTACTATTTTTCCCTTTGCCAGCAGTTGCGCCCGCTCATTAAACCCCCTCTCCATACCACTAAGGACCAATGCAGCTTTTTACCAACCAAAGAATTCTTTAAATAATTTTATTTCTCCCAGAGGTTACCCCCAACACATAATCACACTCACAATAATGTAAGCAGCATGAAAACATTAACAGTTAGTTTTCAAAGTAACAAGGAATAAAATACTCGTCCACTTTTATGTCCGTACCTACGTGGTAGCGTATAATTTTTAAGAGTGCTAATTATGCAGAAGTTCAGATTCTCTACTTCCGCTGAATAAATCTTTTGTTTTCACTGCATCAAAACTGGGATAAGGCCTTTTTCCTGAAAGTTTCATTGTTGTGTTAAGAGAATTGAAAGTTTTTTGACCAATATTTCTTGATAGAATGGCCATTACATGATTTTCTTGTTTGAAACTAGTTGAAGAGCTATTGAAAAATGTTAGTTATTATTTAATGACAGCCGAAGAAAAGATTTTGCAATTGAAAACTGCCACGTTGTTCTAGTGGTTGTAAGTGCGACCGCTGAGCACGAGATTCCAGGTTCGGTGCCGGGGTCGGGAAGTGTTATTTGGTTTTTCTTTTCGGAGTTTCGTAGAAGCAAATGCGAAGTCAGAATTTGTACGCGGTTTTTTTTTAAACTTTGCCCCACTAAGAATTTTTCCTGTGTCGTTTACTAATACAGAACTCACATGCACAAACACCCAGACCCGGAACAACTACTTGCAGATCATACAAATATTTGTTTCGTGCGGGGATCGAACCCGCGACAGTACGAAGCAGTCGATCGCTCAGCCCCTGGGCCAACGGCAATAGGCTCGCCTACTATTACATGGGACTTAAACATAACTATTGAAATGTGGGTGTACTCCTCTGCCTAAATCTTCGGGATTATAGGTATGGTGAAATGTTATGTTTGTGATAGCTGCCTGGAATATTAAATAACTATGTTATTTGCGGTATCGGTAAACATTACCTATATGAGTTGAAATCGTCGTCGAGGGTTATTTATTGTAGCGAGATGTTCAAAAGGGCGACGTGTATTTTGCTACATAATTGTACAAATCTCTTTAGATGTATTGTTGTCCCAGTATTGTCGGCCCTGGGTACATATGAGCACATGTCCGCCCTGCCCCTGCCATACATTCATTGTTATGTTTACGCAAGGTCCGACATCGTGACATTGCGTGCCGGCGACATCGGTCGTCGGCAGCACATATGTCATATATTGCTGCACCCACCTTCCGTTGATGTTATCGTAACATTTATACATACTTATACTTTGAAATAAGAACATGTCATATTACGTATTATTCAGATCTAAATTACGCAAAATTTTCCATGCATAATGTTGTATTTGCATGCAATAACTCTCTGTTCGCAGATTTTTTTTCTAATGTTTATTCAATCAGATGAAATCCATCTCCTCAAATTGAAGCTTACATCATTGCCACAAACTTGATTATCCGCTTTCCGAAACCAGTCTAGACTAGCAGGACATCAGTCCCATTTATCTGCGCGACCTCCACTCTTGGACTCGTCTGCACCAAGGCCTGTCGGTCCTTGACAAAAACGACGGGTCTTCTTCTCTAAGTTAACTATTCGCATCTTTCAAAGGAACTACGAGCATAAGTTGTTCTAATAACTGCGGCCTTGAATTTGTGAATCTACTTGATAGCCAGTATCCATGTTTCAGCACCGTATGACCTTGTCCATTTGTCGCTAGCGTTAGTCTTCTAGCACTGTGTCTATTCCGTTATAACATACTGTGAACAAATGTGATACGTGTGTCAATGCGATACAACCCCAAATACTCCCAATGTGTATCACAAATAAATTTTTAGATATCCATTTATGTTACAATGTACCCATTTAAAGGCTTTGAAAGCTTATTACCGTCCGAATAAAGCAAATCGCAAAATGTTGCTCAAAATAAAGTGTAATTTGAGAGTCATTTGCGCCAATGAAAGGAAAAGGGTGTGGAATGGATTATGCTATACACGTGTATATTCGTGACCTTTTAGAAAATGAGGTTTTCTCCTATATGAACCCGACGGTCCCATATCATTTAGTGTGTAATGTTGAGTGGCGTTTCGTCAGAGTGATCGCTATCGGTACTAACTACAGTAGCATGCCAAGTGCTTTAAAATCTTTATTGAAACCACATCTGGATATAATACCGAGCGTACATCAGACATCTCTAAACGGAAATGCCCATTGTTGTGGCTCCGATAAATATAACTTAGACGTCAGCACAATGGATGAACTGATTCAACTGTAACTGATTCAGTATCAATTCAATCAATACGTAACTGAAACAGAAGTACCTACACTGAAAACAGCATTTCATATCGAACTAAATGTCAGCACACTAAACGTTTTAATTATTCAATCTGACACGTGGAAGCAAAAGGGATTCGATCGTATCGGACTAAGTTGTGTAGATTTGTTGACTATTATTATTTGTGAACTAGCAACAGGTGAAGTGATTATACAAATTCACACAGGCACGCAACATACAAGGTTCACTGCGACGGGACGACGACCCGTCAAGCCGCGGAGTAGTAGACGGCCGCTGCCGCGCCCAATCTAGCGACTGCCATATCCTGTCGTTTCTGAGGCTCACCTTCGTCATCGTGTGCCATATCTTGTTAATTAGTTTTGGGTAAAATGGGTCATCTGTCAATCACTTACCATATCTCGCCATTCTGTACTAACGGTTTTGACAAATTGCATTATAGTTTGCTAAGTATGCGTTCTTAGTAACTTACTGGCAAGTACATAAATGGACGTGGTGATTATCGTGACAAGATTCTCGATTTCAATCACAACGACTTGAATCATTACTTTCTTATCTTACTCGTACTTTCATATTAACTTCATTATACCGCATATTGTTTCAGGAGCTTTAAAGTCTTCTCCGAATTTTGTTGGGCTCATCCCGCTGATCGGAGTCATCGTTTAATTAATTACTGATATTATGTTGTACACGGCATGTGCGATGGGCTAGTAGACATCGAACCAGTTTATGTACAATCGACAAAGTTGAATCATGACCCACCGTAAGCTTATATTTTTACAGACATTCAAATACAATTAGGTCTACATTCGCATAAACATACATATCCATGGTAACGACTTTGATCTTTGTAAATTTGACGGATTCAAACGATTTATAGCCAAAATGGGTCATGATTCAACTTTGTCGATTGTACAATACCTTACATATAATATTTACGATGTGTCATGTATTATTCCGTGTAATCGTGTATACGTCTAGTGGTCACTAAAACTAGACAAAACCAATAAACTAGTCCTTAACCTGTATTGCATTATGACTTAAGTGGCGGGCGGCTGGCACCGGTGCCGCGGTGGTGGTACGTCGTGTGTGACGTAGTGGTGGTGTGGCACTCAGTCCAGTTACAATTAGACCGCCGGTCGGTTTGAACTTACTACGCGCTACGCTTTTATGGTATACGGCCGGCTATGGCTAAAGAAAATACTAATCGCGCTCGCAAATATGCTTTTCAGTAGATCCTTTAGTTCTCGGTTGCGAAATGATAAAAAGGAAGTCGTGCTAGGTAATCGTTCCTCAGGCTTACAGTGTTCGTACTCACGTCTGTATAAAGTGTTCATGTGGTGTGTTCAGTGTTTTCTTTGTGCTATTGACCACAGTATCCAAAATTTTAATCGCCAATTTTTAATGAGATGCAATGGAATATCAGATGTGCAAAAATTTAGATTTAATTCCCTATCTAGCGAGGTTCCCACTTCTAGAACTTTCATTTCATGTTGAGTTTCATGCCCTGTAATAAAGCACGACCTTTTTGATTTGGGCAAGTTCCCGGCGGATGTCAACTTTGGTGGAAATGCGGCAATTGACACTTGGATGCGGACGGACAGTTCGAAATTGAACCACCCCCTTACTATGAATTTCTAACTCGTCAATAATTTATATTCCATTGCTTGCTCGTTTAAGTATTGATTTTGCCATTCTGCTGAACCCAAGTGCATTGTTTATGTATGTGTATTATATTCCACAAACGGCCCCATAAGCTACAAATCCACTATTTGAGCTCGAACAGGCTTACTTCGCCAATTTTGTGACTATTGACCCGGTTTCCAATTCAGATATCTATGTAAAGCAGGTACGTAAGTTGTTTGTAATTCCTGTTGTAGTAGTATGACTAATATATTTGACCTTATACTGGATGCGGACTTGACTTCCAAATTAAAAGTTTCATGGTAAACAAAATTTTTCAACTGGGTTTGAAAGTTAAGCCTGATTTTTCCTTCCCAATATCGGCAGAGTGGCGCCGATTAATAACGAATTATTTCTTTGTTTCCATCAATCATTAGTTCAAATACTTCCACAGTATGATTGATACTGTTTAGTATTGTATGTATTGCGAATGACTGATTGTGACAAGTTGCTCGTCGCCAAGGTGAAATTTCGATTACCTAGTTTGTAACTGCTACCAGTTACCAAACTTAATTATTTTAGTTTAGATTACTGTTTTAGTACTTCAATTAAAGTTAGTAAGTTGTTACAAAACCTTTTTGTCTTCGATTGTCTTGTAAGTTTTTATACTAGGTTGCTACCAGATTTTTGCATCGTCAACATGCCTGATCTTATGCAGCGGCCTACGAAAGTTGTAGCTCGTAGCAACTCTCGTAGCTCTAGTAGAGCAACGGGACAATGTAGACACTAATGATGTTGACACTAGAGGCGGGCTCGTCTCACTCGTAGCACGTCCCCCTTCCTCCATCAGCCCGCTTCTCTGAGCACAACGTAACACGCTTTCGAGTGCACTTACCTAAACACGATGCCACTAAATGTAGCACTTCTGAAATATCCGCAAATTGTGTTAAGCCATGTGATCGTGTTTGTAAAGTAATATTATGGTATGTAGATATTTAAACGCTATGGCAGTTGAGAAGAATAAAGAAGAGCACTTTATGAACCTACCTGTGCCTGATAGGTACGGGTACCTATAGGATTCGGTGTCAGTCTGCCAAGTTTCCTCATTGTTGTGATACTTTAATTATGTTTGCCTACCCTCGTAATTAGTCCATCTCACCGTCCCAGTTGGGTTAATTTATTTCTTTATTCACTTAGCTAATGTGTTTTTTGTCTTATAGGTCAGCGTTCTGTTTATCGCTCGTAACAGGAACGACCAGCAAAATAATAATAAATTTACATTTCATCGTTCGTGTGGTTTCTTTGTTATTTGTCCTAGACATAATAAAACAAAAACCAGAAATGTCAACCTTAATTTTAATAACGCCATACAATAGTAAAGTGTAGTACCGCCAAACTGCCAAGTGTGGTCATTAGGGTAATGTCCCCCAGGATCCATTGTGGAGCCGCGGTGCCACCATGTGTGTTTGTACAGCCATACATAAATTAACTTTCGACCACGAATAGGTATGTGTTCTAGTTAATTAAGCAGGTATGTAGTTGAAAGGAATACAGCAATGTATTCAGCACGTAGTTAATTACAATTAGGTATACTAATCAATGGCTGTTGTTACAAGTTGATCAATCTCCACATTTTTATAACGCATCAAGGCCTTTCAAATAACCTAGGACACAATTTTACAGCCTAGTCTTGAATTACCCATGAAATCGAAAGTAGTAAAGCCTCAAAGTCTCCTGTGCCCAAACTCTATCTCGGATTTAAATTGCATTTCCACAAAAACGATAACACCAAAGTCCAAAACGCCAAAAAAATATTAATTTCGTTTAGTTACGGCGCTGAATATTTTGAATGAATTTTCATCAACATCTAATCCGATTATTCGTAACAGAGTTCCTTTGTTATACAAAATGTGCTTGTTTTATTAGGTACTTTGTAACATAACATTTTTCAAGTCCATGTTACCTTTTTGTTTGCAATCTCATAAATTTGGGTTCAATTGACAAAATAAAACCTATATAATCGAGGTTTACTGCGACCAATAATAACGCTTGCTTTTTATATATTAAATAAACCTTCAATCTATTTTATTTGGTCGTAAAAGTAAAATATGAGTGTTCTGACGATGAGGTATAGAATTCTTGTTTAGAAATGTAGTTAATTATTTACATGTGCGAGCAAAAGAAAAAGCATATTTGTGTAAATATTTTGTAGACCGTATAAATACGGTCTACAATTACATCTTATACGTCTCCTGGGTAATGCTGTACAATTTCTCGACTAAGAACAAGAATTATCATTCAGACCTTTTCCTAGAGTGTAGTTAAAGTTACCAAACAGTAACGGTTCATTCACACTAGAACATTTAACGAAACGTACCTTTTCTTATTTTTTGACGGCGGTAATGCTTTTTAAATGCCCGTGTTCACGCGCATCATAAATTATGATATCATCTTATATCACTAATCGTGTTTTTGTTTGTGACTGATCCTCTGTTGCGTCCAACACGCGTAGCATGGCGATTCTATCTCTATTCTACCAAGAAAAGACAAAGCTCTTTCTATCCAACTCGAGATGTCTTCTGCCCGAGCATGGCGATGCTGTAGACTCGCGTTTCTAGGAAGACAAAGACAGACGTTCTCTTTCCATAGCAACGGTGAATGATTGAATGTGTCAAGACTGAAGTCAAGAATCGGGCGAAGTGTGAACATCAATTCGGATATTTTGACAAATCATCAAATAACACGAATCTGTAACCATGTGAACGTCTATACATCATGGCGTATTGTGTTTTTAGACGAAACGTCTATGACGGCTCTCATGTGAATGAGTCTTAACTATGAGATCAGACAAAGAACCAACAAAGAACGTTATGCGGCCAGGCTTCAGCTTACCTATTGCCTTGTATATTTAAACTTTGAACTCGGCATTGTCCTGAAAAGCACTGAGACGAAAGTAACTTAGACGTTAGTAACTGGTTAACTATCGCGGATCACAGATCGGGGAACATAGAAATGAGGTCCCATTCCGGTTGGGAAATGTAGGGAAACCGGAGACGGGACGATGAACGGTGGGGTCAACAATATATCCAGTTGACCCGATGCTTATGTCTAGGTCAGAGGTAGCCACACGTCGGCCATGTATAAATCATTTTAACCTTTGTTCTTTTTTGTTTTCGGTTATTCTCATGAATCTTAGAATATGAATAAACAAGAAATTATTTACCCAGTAGTTTATATATGGATTTATTATGACAATAGGTCTGGTAGGCACACAAATAGTTCCTTTCGACACATTCGATCATCAATTAAGCATAATTGTCAATACGCCTGACCTGTCGTAAAGGCGTCGACCCAAATAAAACCATGTTTATTGTGGATACACCTTACTATCTTACTGAAATTATACGTGGGAATATTATTTATGAAATAGGTGAGTAATAAAATGTCTTAAGAAAATTGTTATTTCTAAAAACAAAATTACTAAAGCAAGGAAATTGATTGGCAGTTAAAATGACATTAATTAAAAATGTGCGGAAATTAAAATCTGAGATCAAACATCGGTCCTAGATGAGCCCAGTCTTTGGGCACGGGTAAGCGATTTTAATCTTAAAATAGTGTAAAATTGTGTCGCCTAAAATTGTCTGAACGCGCAAAACTTCCAAGCAACTGCATCCAATTGGATTTTTTTTTGTTTTTTTATTGTCATGTTATGGTGTATGTAATAGTTAAGTTATCGAGTAATCCAGCTAGTATGTTGAAAATTTGAACGCGTGCAAAGCTAGGGCGGTCCGCTAGTATAAATATAAATAATAATATCCAAATAACGAGAAACTACACTTCGTCAATCACTTTATTTATAGCGTTAAATAATACTCATAGGGTTTACAGTTGGCATTCAGCAGCACTGATGGCCACCCACCACCCTGACTATCACAAAGATCCACTTTCCTCAGTTGCTCTCTATGAATTATGCATCTTAGAAAAACCACCACTATTATTGTATCCAGTTCCATATTACTGCGGAACTACTGAACCTATGCCGAACTATCAAGAAGGGTCGCTTCACTTGCTTGGTAAAAGTTAACGTCTATTTTTTTATGTAGCTGCTTTTATTTCGTCGACACGACAACACTAGTTTTTGAAGCGTTTTTATCTTCACTTTTTTTTTACGTTTATCATCACATGAGTCCTCCCACCCAGGGCAGAGCGGGAAGGACTGTCAGACTCGTACTGACTAAAATCCACGGTGTCCTTCAATAGCCCTTTACGTACCGGGGTCACGGTAATTCGTGTGTCCCGCGACTCTGGCAGGCTTTGGCCCTCTACAGGGGGCCCCGTAACTATGCTGACACACCTTGAAGAGCACGTGGAACACAACGCGCCGTCGACCCGGGCGGACAGCGAGTCGCCCATAACTCGCCGCTCGCATGCCCGAATTTTATCTTCACTAAATTAAATATGATAATAATCACTGGACTGCTTTGTTGGTTTGGTCGAGGACGGTCAGCTTGAGGTCCTGGTTTCAATTACCAGGTCGGGCATTAATAATGGATTTTTCCATGATACGGAATTTCTCATCAGCAGCCACGGAATTTGGAGTTGTGCCCGGTTTATGGCAAAAAGAACTCAATACTTTTCGTTACAAGCACCCTTATGACTGGCTGTTATGATAGTAATTTCATCTAACTCATGGTCCTCATATAACTTCTCCAATACTATGTCTAAACATCAAAAGAGACTATCTTAGTTTGATTCGATGTTCTCAGAGTGGTTGGAAAGGAAACATTGATTTCCTATAGTTTCTAAAATATGTTGCCGGTATATTTTATCATATTGATTGTATGTGATTGCGTTGTAGTGCAATTTATTTTTATGTAAATTTATTTGATCTTCTATTATATATAACATCAACTTAATACCTGTGTTTTTGTTGTAGGCTCCATCATGTTCCATGTGCGGCGGCGGCCAGCAGACGTGCAGCCGCGGCGGCGCAAGAAGAAAGTCGGATCCGGCACAGGCACCGCCGGCGGACGGCCCGGAAACGACCCGATGTTGGTAGAAATGTCACCCGACGCTACCGTCTTAGAGAACGGACGACGACTCAGGATAACAGATGTGGTCGAGGTATGTTAAATTATAAAATTGTTAAGTAATAACTTCATTAGCATTGCAATCTTGTTCTAAGCATTCGCTGTATGCAATCCGCCAATTCTTGCCAACTAGATATTTTGATAAACATTTTCGGCTTTGTTTTAATTATTATTATTAAAAATAGGTACATAAAAAGGTTGGTGAAGTAGGTGCATATTAAACTTGACACGTACTTCACTCCATTAATTCACATCTCTGCCACATCGTCACATCGTTCGATTTGACAGTCCCCACCAACGACTTCGCACGTAGCGTATACGGCACATTCAGAAACTATATTGCTTCTCACGTCCATGCACTTAAAAACAAATAACGTATCTACATAGTCAGATACGCAATCTGTGTAGTTTATGATGCTTTTCTGAAGGCAACTGCTATCCCTAACAACAACAACGTAGCCCAATCGCATTGACAGGCTGCAGTAACACGACTGATTTTATGTAACTCAATGTAAATGGCGACTTTGCCACCTGATTATTCATTTGCTGTACTAACAGAATGGCAATGTGATTGTTTATAGATAAAGGCTTTGTAGACATTGAAGAGAGATACCGTTGTGTTGCCGGCGAAATTGTGATTGCTTCCTTGGGAATTAAAATCGTAACGTGGCATGTTGAACTTGAGTCTCTGCAGACGTGCGATTGGTATTTTTCTTTTATTGCTCGACTAGTCTGAATAGAAGCTCACTGCCAAAGAGATGAGCCTTATGTGGCATTTTCATTGTCGATTTATCCTGTTTATGGAGACTAGCCCTGCAACATATGAGTCGCATTGCTTGCAAAAATGAGTAGTACAAATCGCGTGATTGTCGCCGCACGGCATGCGGTCTGCGTGCGGCCGTGCGGCTTGTCGACAGGCAAATCGCCCGAAAAATTAAAATCTATAAATGCATCGAAGGATATAACAACTTTTCTGAGTTTTGGCCTTTGATTACTGCTATACATCCATCCCTTACTACAATCCCTTAGCAAGCCTTCAATCCTTTGTAATTTAGGACCTTATAGACAAATCACAATGCCAAATCCCAGTCGGTTGATCACAGAGAGAAGACAGCGAGGTTATATACCCCTTAAATTATTTACTATCCAATTTATGGCGAGTGAGACTTGTAATAGACAAGCGGATAGACGTCGGCTCTGCCGGATTATACTGAATCTTGTTTAGGACTGGATTTATTTTAAAAACGAGATACTTTTAGGACATGTCACACACAGTTTTGGGACCCCATTTTTTATGAAATCCGGTCTTCTTAAAGAATATTAAATTTATTATTTATGCATTTATTTTTAACTAGCTATCGCTCGCGATTTATTCCGCGTGACAGAGTTCGGGGTCCATTTTCGCAAAATCTCATTTTAGTGAGCATCTACGTCCTAATAAGGACTCCTATGCAAAAGAAACTACAAGCACTTGTAGTTTCTGGGATTTCGTGATGACCGACTTACTTTTATTATAGAAAGATAGATAAATCACAAGGTTTTAAGGAATAAATCGAATTATTGCAAAAACAAATGATTATATTACCTACTTTCAATCATAAAATGATTTTTCTAAAATTAAAATTAAATAAATAATTTAAAAACGAAATAACTATTTCAAAACAATGTTTAATTATCTCTTATTTCACCAAAGTGTCTATAAATAACTTGTAATAGTTATTTATGCAACTGTTGTATAATCAGGGGTATTAAAACACGAATGTGGGTTTATCACACGAGGCGTAGCCGAGTGTGATAATAGTATCACATGAGTGTTTTAATACCTAATTATAACGGTTGCATACAAGACTTTATCTACAATCATGCTGTGAATCCTCTATAAAAGATTCTCATAACATACCATATTCGCATACCATATTCGAGTGAAAAAATGGCGGGATATAACACGATAAGACGAGTTGTTCTTTTTTCAAAATTTTAGCGATCTGGTGGTGAAAATGTCATTGCATGAGAATGTTCTTTTTTTGAAATTCATTATAACACGCGTTTGGATGATATAATGATCATTATATCATTGAGTGTTTTAATGTTGGCAATAAGCTAATTGTTATAGGTTCTTTTATAGAGGATTAATAGCATGATAGTAGATAATAGTTATTTATGCAACTGTTGTATAATCAGGGGTATTAAAACACGAATGTGGGTTTATCACACGAGGCGTAGCCGAGTGTGATAATAGTATCACATGAGTGTTTTAATACCTAATTATAACAGTTGCATACAAGACTTTATCTACAATCATGATGTGAATTCTCTATAAAAGATTTTCATACCATAGGGTGTTGTACAGAACTATGTGAATTCAAGATGGCGGGAAATAACACGATAAGACGAAATTACGAATTAGTCTACAATTTGTTGTTCTTTTTTCAAAATGTTAGCGATCTGGTGGTAAAAATTTCATAGCATGAGAATGTTCTTTTTTTGAAATTCATTATAACACGCGTTTGGATGATATAATGATCATTATAGCATTGAGTGTTTTAATGTTGGCAATAAGCTAATTGTTATAGGTTCTTTTATAGAGGATTAATAGCATGATAGTAGATAAAAGTATTTATGACCTAATAACGTCACAAAGAATATTGAGTGTTCAAAAATATACCTTCCCTTCGGGAGCTTACAGAGCGGCAAGAGATACAGTTTTACTTATTCTCTTTTATAACACCCGGCACAGCAAGAGAGTTGTTATAAGTTCGACCGCTACGACTGTCTATCTGCGGCATCGTAGCTCTTCAGGTCATCAGATCTCTTGTTTTGCGTTGTACCAATTACCGCGTTTTTGGTAAATTATAGTTTGTCTTAATCTTTTCTTGTTATGCTATTTTTTAATTAAATCACTTAGGATGGAAGGATGTTGTATAAAACATGGATAGTAACTACGTTTCCGCTACACAATATACGGGCTATAACCCCGAAGTGCTTTCATTTATAGATTTAATACAATATAAGAATAGATAATACACAAGCATTCAACCGGTTAAATGACACATGCCTTCAATGAACTATTTAGAGTAGTTTTTGTTAAAGTCGTAGTTTTGCGAGGGAACAGTCAGGTGTGCTGTCGATCGATGAACGATATCAATGTCGCTCGGTCGAACACATCACATTTTATATTCTGACAACATCCACTTAAAAAGACATTACTCACCTGCGACAGAAAAATAGTTTAATTTGCTACAGAACTAATGTTTTATGTGTCAATTAAAAATAAATAAACATTTTAAGTACTATTTTTATGTTAAACAAAACTGAAACAAATGACTAATTGTTGGTGTCATAAAGATATTCCACAGGATGGCCAACAGGGGGATTTGAGATAGGCAAAAACTTTGTTAGGAGACTTAATTTAGCTCTTTTTTATGTTAACAAATATGTCAAGTATGAGCTGTCCTCAAAAACTAGTAAAAAACCAACTTCTGCCGTCCCGTTTTTTATCGTCCCATACAATGAAATGATCCTTACATGAAGCAGTCGAACGGCATTAAATATTTTTTTAACCTATTCTTTTTTGCGGACAACTCACTTGACAAAAAATATATATGCCCAAAATTGTTACCATAAAAAAAGATTTCCTAACAAAGTTTGTGTTAGAAACTTTCATCTAACTTTATGGATGCGGATTTCCCCATGTTGGCCAACTTAAAAGAATGACTCTGTATATTATATTTGCTATTTTCGTGATAGTTTTAAAGCCGTCTCATTAAAACTGCTTGTATGTAACAGGACGGACTGTGGCAAGTGTCCAAAGATTGTATCAAACAACTAACATTACCTTAGTTACATATTCAAGTGACGGATGTCGCTTGCATAAATATTTCACTTTATAAGGAAATGGCACGGATTTCAAAAACGGTCCCTGAATATATATTTTTTTATCATTTCGTTTGAGGATTTTTCGGATGGTCTGGTGTCTGAATTATATCAGCCGCCTATCGGATCCATACTGGCTACTGACATGACTTTGGATTTACACATATTAGTCATATGTGTTCAGTTTCGTCACGATGTTTTCCTTTACTGATGTCAGTGATGTCCAAGATAAATTACAAAAGTGCCCAAGTATTGAAAAGTACACATCAGTACTTTTTACACATTTGTATATCATTGTGCATGAAATGCGAGTTGTTTAAATTCTGAGCCATCACGATTTGTACAGATAAAATCATGAAGCTTTTCATTATATATATAATTGAGTATTCGGTAACCACATACCATTCGTGTATATATCGAGTTATTCGAGTAAAGCCTCGAATGCGGGCTTAAAATTTTACCCGAAAATTTAAAGCAATAATACCAACGCACAGTTTTCTCTACTAGAATAATTCAATTACGTAGTTATCGCTGCTCCAGTCTCCAGCTTTATGAATTTAATAAACAGCGCTTTGGCGTCAAAGTCAATTCGTACGAATATGCTAAAAGTTCCCTCGGTAAATTTAAATTACTACATCAGCCCAATTTGCCTATAGCTTTTAAGAAAATCTTTATTTTATGCAAATATTTGATTCTATGTAATTTTTTCAACTGACTTCGAATGTAAACAACTTCTGTGAATTCTGAGATTGTATTTTCAAATAACTGCCGAAATTAGGCGTGGGTAGGAACTTTATTAAGCTCTTTCGACAGTATTGATTATCTGCAATGAATGTATGGAAAATTCTACTGTAGCAATTTCCGAACAAAAGCGAAGTTACCCAAGTTTTCACTTCATGAAACAATTGAATTTTATAGTAGTTCCGAGACTCGTACTACCTACTCGTACTACTCGGTTATAACAACTGAAATGTCTGCAAAAAATTCTACTCGCCGAGTTAGACATTAAAGTTTAAATCTTGTGAACTTAATGTAAATGTACCATTAGGGCTCGTTTACATAGAGCACCCGTATTCGTTTTTAACGGATCCGTCTCTACTGTAGGTTTCATTATCACACCACATTTACAGTGCCGTTTTTAACGCACCCGTTGGAAATCTAATTTAAAACGGATCAGTATTTTAATACAGTTGTGTGTGTGAATTCAGTCATACAAGTACATACCCTATTGCCGAATAAAACCGTTCATGATAAAACGGACCTCTGTGTATACGAGCACTTATATACGTAGATTATAAATTGAAATGATTAATTAAACACAGCTGCTCCATCAAATATGAGATTCAGTATTTTACGAAGTTGCGTATTGTTATTGAAATCTCAAATTGAGTTTGGCAAATTACAATATTCTCGCTCTCCATTATTTAGGCTTGATAACCTCAAGGTGTGCACACACAGACATACAAAGCGACAGCGTAGTATGAAGGAGTCTATCGGGTTATGTGTGCATAGCATAACCCCACTTATCTTTTAGGCACCTGTTCTAGCGCCAGCGATTAGCGAAGAAACCTAGAACTATCAAAGAACTACGAGTATTAACGAGTTTGAGAGTGGTGACGTAGGACCTACAATTTTTGTTCGTATAAAATAATCTAGATAGTTCCTCCATTTTCGGCGGCGGGACAATTACCTTTTTATGGGTATAATGTTCCTCAGCCCCGGTTGAACAGAAAGGCGTTGCGTCTGGTGGGCCCAACAGTTGATATCGTGTTTTTCTATAATTATGTTCTTAACTCGGGGTGAACTAGGTATAAAGCGCAACGTAGTTTTTTTTTTCAAGTTTTTATTTGCCTCCTTGATGTTGTAGTTTTTTTTACTGTGCCGCTACAGCTTAATAGGGCAGCAGACAAGATGTCCTATATTTCTTAGTAAACTAGAGCAGTTAGCTAAAAAATAGGCCATTACTATGTTAATGTTGGTCGGCAGGTGGGTTCCGGCAATGGCACGACTCTTCAGCTGTACGGCCCGTCGATCCAGCCGCGGCACTGCGTGGTTGCGCCGGCAGAGGGCGGCGGGTACAATGTGACGCCGCTGCATGCGGATGCGCACGTCTACGTCAACGGCCGCAGGATCATGCACTCGCAGCGGTTACAGGTCAGTCTTGTTTCATGGATTGTAACAAGTGTTACAGACCTTTTTTTATGAGCGGTCACCCTTGGTGTCAGAGAGTAATTAGCTAGCGAAACCTTGTGGACGTGACGGGTATTAATATCCTTTACAGTAAAAAACAATCAAATACAGACTTAATGTCTTTTGAGATTCATTAGGTAAGTGGTTTTTAAAGTAAATGTCTGTCGAGTTTCGCTAGCTAACACTTGTCTGGGTTTATCATTGGTACGATGAAACGATAAATAATGTAAAGGACTGCTGAGTTACACAGAAGGAACGTTGACTAACTAGTTTCAAAATTTAACACAAAGTCAACTAAGAATTCAAATTCATTATTCTCCTTTTTTTTACTCTTGAGCTTTTTACCGTCAAGCAAAATATTCCTAGTATACCACCGACG
Source organism: Agrotis puta (assembly GCA_943136025.2). Lineage (NCBI taxonomy): Eukaryota > Metazoa > Arthropoda > Insecta > Lepidoptera > Noctuidae > Agrotis > Agrotis puta. The sequence goes on from OW964168.2 coordinate 9,112,348, forward strand.
CCGCCCGCTTATTGCAAAGCCTTCCATTATTCTACGAATACAAAGCTCATTAACCTATTGAGGTTTTCAAACGAAAGCTCTGTTTTACATAATAGGACGACCCCGCAAACCCCACGTAAAGCTGTAGTTCAATTTTCGAAGAAGATATGTCAATGACGTTTTTCCTATAGACACAAGTACTGAGTCAGCCCTTATTGGCAATATAGATACACATAAGTAATCCTTGAACAAATCTATCGACTCTCGGAACTAATACTATGACGTAAACCTGAATTTTATAACGGAAATTCAGCTGAAAGCATTTCTATTTTTATGGATTCGTTATTGACTTTTACTGTGCTCTTAACATAAAGACGATCGTTTCCGTCGCAGGAACACAGGCACGAGTGGCGAAATGTCTCCCTAAATGTGCCATGTACTGCCAACCCTGTTTAAATGTTGACGAAAATATATTCGAAGTGGAACCAAAACGTACCGCTCCATAATACACGAACGAACACATTGTTTGCATTGCTTAATGAAGCCAATGCTTGTGTAAATGAACTCGTTTCCTATCGAGTTTTGGGCTTATGTTTAAAATATCCTTCATATAATTTATTTTGGCGGCACGATTGGCGCAGTTGTCAAGCGATCGACTGCTGTGCTGCGAAGAGGGTAGTTTACTGCATAAATAAATTGAAAATCTGTATAATCCGTCAGTTAGACTACTGAAAAATAATGAACATGATTTTTTTATTTTGTTAATACAAAGACAAAACGCTTCGAAATTCGGATGTGGGGGCTTGTGACGTCATAACGCTTGTAATTAAACCGACCGACTGACGTTTTGTGATTTTTGGAAGCGTTGTATCTTCGTTAATTTTGTATTCCGTAACAAAAGAAAAAATACGGTTCAAATAGTTTTTGATAAACTATCTTTCGGATTTATAATTTTTTTTGAGTAATATACATAGCCTATTGCGGGTTCAAACACTTGTATGATCTACAAGTACTTGTTCCGGATCTGGTTGTTGGTATGTGAATTTAAATGTTTGAAAACGTATCTACGATACAGATGAAATTCCAAGTTTGGGGCAACGTTTTGAAAAAATACTCTCGTTGCTTGAATCATAAATACCAATTAAATAATAATATAAATTTAATCAAAAAGTTATTTATTCAGATACCAATTTCAGCGCTGCCTTCAATCAATCAGCCAGACAGGATGAAAGAAATCAATTAAGAAAACAGTTTCCCTAAGGATTGTATAGATTCGACGACAAGTATTGAGTATTTGTTATGTTAACCTGAATACAGTTCTACTAAATATTACAGGAACACGTCGAAATTGTAGATCAAGGTCAGTCACTTGCCCCTGGGTTTACTAAATAGGTTACGGCAGAGTTTTATTTGAAGTAATACATTCAACAGAATGCCCACGTAGTTCACCGTGATATCTACATTCTCCGAATAGAATGGACATTCTTGTGTAAATCAGCCTCGCTTAACAACGTTCCAAAGCTTTGCTACAGTATTTTTTATCTAATTGAAACACACGTATTTCTGCCCACCCAGTATATTATCGTGTGGATAGAATTCAAAATCAATATGTCCGAAAAGCAGATCACTTCCAAATAACCGCAAAGTCGAAGGACTCTAAAATATTAAAGGTCATTTAAAATGCATAAAGACAAATTGAAAGTGAATTTCAGCGAATTTGAGTTGTTAACCTGAGATTTGTGTTGATTGATGTAAATTATTTTGTCGCAGCACGGTTGCCTACTTAAATTCGGTCGTGTTTCGACGTTCCGTTTCGTCGACCCAGCACAGGAGAACCTCATTAACAGGAACCTCGCGCAATCACAACACTTCGGCTCCGGCTCAATATACGACAGGTGAGAACATTGCACACATACTGTAGCTCGATTCTTTATGTTGTGTATAGTTGGGCCCTATAGTTGAACTTAGACTGACTCGAACATTTATTTGATCGATTTGTAGTCAAACATCATCGCACAATTGCAACATTTTGTTATTACTTTTAATTTGTACTAATTCTGTCAAATGTAAGTAAACACTATCAGTCCCGTCGCTTATCTAATCACTTTCAAAGCTGTGTATTTTATGTTTTGTTCATCTGTCATTGTTTGTTTTCTTTTGCATGTTTCTGTCACTGGCTCACGAATATCCGCTTGTGTACGTTACCCTTACGTTAGATCGCCGACTTCGCCTGGCGAGAATAGCGGGGCGATGTCGCCGACGTCCATGACGTCCCACCAGCCCGACCCGCTCGACTCCAACGCGAACACTACCAACGATACAGAGTATCAGAGGACCATGAGTCCGGTGTCGCACGACACCTACTACAGGGACGCCAACGACACCATACCGCCATACAATAACAATACGCTGAAACTCGACAACGAGTCGCTCATTATGTCGCAACACCTCAATGACACCAAAGACGACTATGTGAAGGACGATCACACGAGCTCGGTGTACAACGATCAAGATCAGAGCTCCAATGTGAACCGCACGTCCAACTCTGTGCAACAGTACAAAGACAATTATGAAACAACGTTCGACTTGGACGGAAACGTCGAGACAAAGAGTATCTGCAGTGCAAAAAGCGGAGGCTCCGGACATGACACCAGGTATTTAATTATAATTGATACAACCACTCTAACGGATTGCTGTGGATCTGACTTTACTTTTCAGTTTATCAATTATTTACAAACTTGTTAGGTCTCAGGTTTAATAATAATTAATTTCAGTCTCCTTTGATGTTGAATAACTGAACAATTTATGTACATCACTTCTGAAGTGTCCGTAATATTCAAGATTGTGTATAGCGTAAACGTCTGTTGAATAAAGCCCGCTTAATGCTTATTAATGTTTTTTGTGAAGTTTTCGCTTGTTTACTATAATTCTTGCTTGTAATGTTGAGCATCTTCCGACTGGTTTTACCACGTTCTTTGTCATGACGATATTTTTGAAGACATCAATAAATTTCCGTAAAAATCAAACGTTTAAATAAATATAGCTACAGCTAAAAAAATAAGGCTCTGTCAAAAAGAACTACAATTGGCAAGTGGTAAAACAAGCCTTCAGTCAAAATTGCACCTTATCATCACATCACTAAGGGTATACGACGATACAGGATGAGCGCGGGCATGAGCAGTGGTCGCGGGTGTCAGGAGGCGATCCTGCCGGCAGTGCTGGAGTTCCCTGAGGCGGGACAGGCGCAGTTCTTGGCGGCGGTGATAACGCGGCTCGACCCGCACGCGCCCGCCTTCAAGCTAGCACCTGTTTACACCCTGTATCTGTGCGCCAGGTAAGATTTCTATTGAACTGTTAAATAAAAACACACGCTGTGTTGTCAATATTAATAAGTCAGCGAGGTTGCTTTGCTAGTTTTCTAGGTTCGGCATTTTGTCCAAACTCCACTAGTTTATAGGTTTTTGAATAAATGAGTAGGGTATTGAATAGAGAAAGCTTTTAACTAAAGTTTCCGACCTGTTTTGCGATAGTCCACCTTTTGACAGAACTTTTTCAATTTCTTGATGGCTATTTGAAACTACGTGATCTTGCGGACTGGCTAATATTTGACTACAAAGAGAGCACTGAACTTTTATTTTAGCAAGTTAAAATGTTATTGACCTCCGTTTTATAAGTATTCCCTTGGAAAGCAACCATTTTATACACCCGACTTTAATTTCATTTTCTATGTATTGGCTAGCTTTTAAAGCCAATTAAACAAACATTTCCAATTTAAACTGCTTCACAACTTGAAGAAATAAACTCGATGTGTTACTTAATAATACATGCACGTGTTACGAGCTATAAACCGTAGCTCTACGACAGGTACATAAAACCCCACGACGACTTTATAACACGCTCGTAATACGCATAAAAAGAATATCAAATCTCTCTATCTACTTACTTCTATTTACTTCTTGGTTAATATTCAAGATCTTGGGTTGTTAGAGCAGAAACTATGCCAGATATATTTGGCACTTGCCATACAAATCTTTTAGAGCATTATAATGAGATTAATGGTTCGATTCCACCTAAATAGTTTGCTCCACATTTGCTCGCGCACGTCAGCAGTGCGCGTACTAAGCTGGAATCGCGTTTAGCCGCTGTGTCCACCGGCAAGGCAAGGCATTGTCCGCGAACATTTTCACTGAACTATGTGTAACAATGTGGGCGCACAAAAAAAAACTACTGCTGACGTGTAAGTAGTGTGAGGCAAAAAAAGAAAAAAACCTGAATACTTCAGTTACTGGATGATTATCTATCTGGTGAATTTGTTCGTTTTGCTATAGTGAGTCCACCAGAGCGAACATCGGTGGAATCAATTTTTACACTAACCATCACGTTCATTTACCACGAAGCTCTAGTGGCGCAAAATGGATTCTTTTATCATGGAGTTATGGTTTAGATCACCAACACGTGTAGCATGACCAATTCTATCTCTATTTTACCATGAATAGATAAAGTTATTTCTATACAATTCGATTTTTTCCCCCGATTATCCTTTGACCCGTGGACAACTAAAGAATAGAAGAAACATTGTTTTCCGCATTTTAATCATCGTCATGCTTATGACGATAGAAGTCTTCCTATATTCTGTCATTTTATCTAGTCTTCCATCGATAAACCCGTTTCTACTGTGTCGTACATGCTGGTAAAGTTTTTCCCTAGACAAGTCCTTTACTATCAATACACTACAAAAAAATCAACGAAATGTTTGTTTACTGTACACCTTTACCCTTTAAATTATGTTATGAGAGTAATAAAGATACATTACATCTAAAAATATTTGCAGATTGCCCCCATTCATAACATTACTGAGATGAATCCAATTTGTGGGAAATGTAATATATTATACTGATTACGTGTGAACATAGGCTCGCCCTTTATTATATGGGTCTTAAACATAATTTAATGTGGCTTAATGTGGGTGTACTTTACTACACCTATTCCTAACTAGTGACTACTGAGTCTATTGGGCACAACCTTGAGCGCACACAGTACATATTGTGTTCGTCCTTCATTTTTTTTACATAGAGTTTGTGTTCCTAAAGCTGCGATTCTACCGGCGCGCGGCACAAATGTTCACTCTAGTCGACTCACTCAAGTAAACACGAACAAATTATTCTCCAACATTCCTAGAATATTATACCTGGGCACACAAATTGTGCGTGCACAATTGGACTCGTTTATTTATGCGCGCACATTGCTAATCTTAGTTCAGTGAAAATGTTTAAATTTTACACGCCTAGCCGGTGAATACAGAAGCTAAACGCGATACCAGCTTAGTACACGCATTATTGAAGTGTGCGAAAAAATGAGCCGCACACTATTTTGATATGATGATATGAAGAATCGTGTTTCTTTTAGTTTTTTTCCTTTTATTTGAGGATTAGAGTCGTGATGCTATGTATGTTTTATACACAGGTACCGCGCATCAACACATTACCGCCCGGAGTTGACACCGACCGAGCGAGCTCACAAGCTGACCGCCTTCCTCCACCATGTTGCCACCCTCATACACGCTACAGTACAGGTAATTTACACGCTCATTATTAAACAAAGAATGGAAATTTCTAGTTAAACAGATACACGTAATTGGTGGGTAGCACGAGTTCTGAAAACGCGGCTGTTATTTATTATATTTTAGCTATAATATTCGTGTCCCATGTTCACGTTTATTAATATGTATGGTTTTTATTTTTACGTCATGTACTTTTTTGTGGTGAACTGTCTAGCGATTAACGATTACGCCGTGTGGTGAGATAAGCTCCGCACAGGATCTAAACTAGTCCAACTCAATTTTTTTTTCTTCGTGTTGTTTACTATCTTTCCATATCGGGAATTTATTATAGATATGTTAAAAAAGAAAGCATAGATTCAATTCTATTATACACTTTTTACCGTTGGAATGTGTACAGAGAATGATTATTCCAGTGCCCGTAAACAAGGCCGTTCAATAAATACCTACTATTATTCTATTACTGCCCTTAGTAGATAGTGACACCGGTAACGGAATATATAGATACGAAAAGCTGAGGATTGATGACAATGTTGTGAGGAACGTTTAAGTATGAATGTGATTGCTATAAGAGTAGAGAAAGACAAGACGGCAAAGAAACGATGATAGGAGCGGGTGAACCATGATATGGCTAGAAAGGAGGTGAGCACTGTGATGAATATAAATATAGAAGAAGAAAAAAAATTACGCCGAGCCCAATTGAATGGGGATAAGAGCGAGACCATAGATTTATAATAGTTAGATCGGTGATACGAGAGAGATATAATATAGGTAATCGTGAGTTAGAGCGAGACAGATAGCCGCGACCATTCGCGTACACGCTAGCGGCCTGTATCGGCCCGACGTCAGTTGTGTACGAAACAAATCCCGCTTATTTTAAATATTCTCGCGTTTTAAATTGGAAATTTGCGATTTAATAGACGTAAATAGTTATGGTTACGTGTGCAGTACCCGGTTGTAATTCTTCGAAGAAAGAAAATCCACAGAATTATTCATTTCACATGTAAGTACAACTGAAAGATTTCATTCTCAAAATGCTCTGTTTATGAACTCTGAAAAAGAAATTATGCACAAATCAATAGATCATAATATCGCTTTTTATTATATTCATGTTCTGAATGCATACGAATTGAATTCAGCGAAATATCAAATACGTGAATTTCTTGTTACTTCTAACCTCAATTCATAGTGATTGACATAATATCGAAAACCACATTTCGATATGTAATTTGACTGGCAAAGATGCTGTACATAGAGCCTTATTAGTTCTTATTGCTCGACTTAAAAAAAATATTGTTATTATCCTTTAGCGATAAATAAGTTACGTAATATTACATTGTTATAAATAACGTTAAATAAATTAAATTATGGTGTAACATAATTTTTTTCAGATTTCCTAAAAATAATGATGTTCGACAAAAATGGCTTAAAATGATAAATAGAGAAGATTGGGTTCCCCATAAATACTCAACTATATGCAGTAGACACTTCGAACAAAAATGTTTTTCTCATAGAGGCTCTCAAAGAGTGAAGCTGCGCGCTGGTTCAATACCTACATTATCCATGCCTGTAAGTTATTTCCTAATACAAATATGTATTATTTTTTACAGCTATACATAAATGGTAATATGTGCATTTTGGGTGTGTATTCGCTACTGTGTGGATGATGAGAATCCCGCGGGATGAATCTTGGAGGATGGTAGATAACTGATAATTATTTATCTTGATTTTATTTTTCACTTGACGGCAGCTGTATGTGCTAGGCCATAGAGTCACGAATGTCACGATTTGATTTTAGATTGTAAGCATTACTTACTCCTTTAAACCTCTAGTCAACCAGAAAAACAAGTGATGTATGGATTAACTTTTGGTTGCAGGTTGTTTTGAAACCAAAACGTCAAGTGTCGTCATATGTTTACAGAGATATATCTCCGGTTCCCAGTACCTCTACAGCGAACGTTTTTGCATTGGAAAATTCCCCAAGAAAGAAAAAGATGAAGAAAACCATTGACATTCTTAGGAAACGGTTACAAATTAAACAACAAAAACTAAAAAATTTAAGGGCTCAAAAAAAACGCGCCTGCGAAAAAGTGTCAAAATTATCTCAAGTGATAAAAAATTTAAAAAGTCTTCCATCGCTTCAGAACGACGTTGGTGCTGTGATGGGGTCTTGTTCGATGGATTTCTTACAGAATCTCATTGATAGGGTTAATAAAAAAAAACAAAATAAAAAAATTAAAGAAAAGTATGATGCGCAACTTAAGACGTTTGCCCTAACTTTGCATTTCTATAGCCCTAGGGCCTATAATTACATGCGAAAAAAATTTGACCTTTGCTTACCACACCCCCGAACACTGAGAGGTTGGTATCAAAATGTCGACTGTAGACCAGGCATAACTAAGGAGGCCATTGAAACCATAAAACTCGTAGCCAAAGAAAAAACGGATTTGGTCATTTCCCTTATGTTCGACGAAATGTCCATTCGTGAACATATAGAATTCGACGGTCGTAATCATCACGGATATGTGAATGTAGGAAATAATATTCACGGAGATCACGTAGACAAGGCCAAAGAGGCATTGGTAATAATGGCAGTGGCAGTTAATTCTTTTTGGAAAATTCCAATTGCATATTTTTTTGGAAGAGGTTTTACTGCTACACAGAAAGCAACACTTTTAAAACAATGCATAGATGCCTTGTCAGATTTTGTGAAGATTATCTCTGTTACTTTTGACGGCATAGCGTCTAATATAAATATGGCAACAATTTTAGGGGCCAGTTTGAGCAATGCGCCATTTAGACCATACTTTTTCTACAGAGAAAAAAAATATTATATAATATTAGATGCATGTCATTTATTAAAGTTAGTTAGAAATACTTTTGCCGAATATAAAATTTTCCATCATAACAACGAAATTATTAGTTACGAATTCATTGAAAATCTATACAAACTTCAAAATGATATCGGTTTGCATTTAGCAAACAAAATAACCGCTAAACATGTGAACTTTGTCAATCACAAAATGAATGTACGCTTGGCAGCCCAATTGTTGAGCAACTCCGTTGCAAATAGTTTGGAGTTCTGCAACGAAAATTTAAAATTACCTTGCTTTGAAAATTGCCAAGCGACAACAGAGTTCCTAAAAAATATAAATAACTTATTTGATATTTTCAACTCAAAAAATTTGCTCAGCCATGATTTTAAGAAGCCCTTGAATACAAAAAATTTTGAGAAAACTATAGCTGAATGTGACAAAGTCTGTCAATACATACAAAATTTAAAATGCAATGGGAAATCTTTAACGGAGAGTCGAAGAAAACTTGGTTTTGTTGGTTTTATGTCAAATTCGGTGGCATTGAAGTGGATTTATGTCGATCTGATAGAGTCAGGAAAATTGAAGTTTCTTCCGACATACAAGCTCTCTCAAGACCATCTCGAAACTTTTTTCAGTGCAGTGCGCTCTCGAGGGGGCTTTAATAACAACCCTACTGCTAGACAGTTTACAGCAGCATATAAACGCCTTCTCTGTCACGTAGAAGTGCAAATTAGTGATAAAGCCAATTGTTTGCCTTTAGAAACAATCAGTATTCTCAATGCACAAAGATCTCAGACAATTGACACAATAAATAGTACAACAGGTCTTAGTGCAATACTGACGCCACACGAAGATATGCCTGTTGACCAAGTCCAGTCAATCGATGATGATTCTGATTTCTTATCATGTATGCCGTGGGTGCCTGAAGGAATGGAATGTGTAATAAAGTCTATTGTTGAATACATTTGTGGTTACGTGGTAAAAAAAATCACAAAGAAAATTAAATGCGAGCGATGTGTGACTGTACTTTACGGCGACGTTAAAGTAGGTTCATTTATATATACGAAGGACGTTGGTGGCCTGATTTATCCTTCGCAAGATGTTTATGATGTAGGTGTTCAATCTGAACGAGTTTTCCGTAAATGCATTAGTGGAAAAAATATGGATCAATTCGAGTTTCACAAGGTGGTAAACGATTGCCTTGTGACATGTAAAAACTTTTTTAAAGTACTTGACAGTCATATGTATGATTCGCCAGTATTATTTAACCATAAACACTTGCTCATAAAAGCAATAATTGAAATATATTTGACAATCAGAATAAAGTACGAAGCTAAATTGGAAAATACATCGAAAGAAAGTTTGCGACATTTTTATAACAAATTAGTTCTGTTTGGTGGCAAATAAAAGTCAAATTCATTTTATATATGTGGTTTTATTTTTTCTCTGCGTTATCAGCACTAGGTACAGAAGATACCTCACGTAATTTTTTATCGATATTTACAGTTTAGAGAACTGCATGCGCATCACTATTGTTCTTGCTCACATTCACGTTATACGCACACTAGTGTAATTTCATTTCGGTCTCGCCTGACTGAATCTATTGCCAATCTAACTATTATAAATCTATGAGCGAGACTGATATGTCTTTTAGAGAAGGAGCATTCTTTACCTTCTAATAGCTGGGCCACAGTAACGGCTTTTCCCGTTGATTTTCTTGATAATCTACCGTTAGTGTGGCCCTATTGTAATAGCTTCGTTGACTTCTGAGTATGAGGTCCCGGGTTCGATTCCCTGGTTGAGTATTTTTCTATTGGGAAATTCTCAGTAGCTAGCCCTCTATTATATGGAACTTAAACATATCTGAAATGTCGATATTGTGTGTTTCCCGGGCCTTGTGTTTTATATTTTTTTTAATTTTCCAGGAGCGTTGCACGGATTCGGCGGCACAAGCGTTCTGGATGACAAACGCGAGTGAACTGCTGCACTTCTTGAAATACGACCGACACATATCTTCGTTTTCCACTCAGGCGCAAGAAGTACTCTCGTTGACCGTCCAGAATGCTTTCAGGTATGTTCAATGATTCATACTCACTAGTTTTTTTTTCACATAGTATAAAAAAGACATGTTGACAGTGTCAATACCTAAATTGGAAATCTTTTTTGACCGTTTTTTAGAGTATTGAAAAATGCGTATCTTTTTGTTTTTAAATCACGGCACGGCTCGTATTTTTTTAAATAATATAGCTGACGGGCTAATTAGATGTTTTCAACTGTCTCGACCAACTTCCCCCCATTCCTTCCACTCATCATAATGGTGATTTTTTCCGTGATGTTATACTGACTTATTTTTTCTCCCCAGTAACCTAGTAACATGCTTCCAAGAAGAGTTGTCCCGTGGCCTGGCCACCCTGACCAGCGCGGCAGTGGGCGACGCCAACGAAGCGACGGCGCCCACGCTGCAGGCGCTGGCCGCCGCCATCGTACTCCTGCGAAGGTGTCGCGTCAACGCCGCGCTTACTATACAGCTGTTCTCGCACCTCTTCCATTATATCAATGCTGTTTGTTTTAACAAGGTTTGTTGGGCGAATATCTTATTCCATATTTAGGGTAATTTTTCTATCTATTGTCAATGGCAATCTTAATTGAAATAATGAGTTGTAAATGAAAGTCTTAAAAGTTATGTTCTAAAGCGAACAAGAGCTAGCAATATAAGTATTGTATTGAGTCATCTCTTTCTTCGATGTCCTATTTAAATACCTACGAGATGACGAAGACACATTTTAAATATTTATTTACATAATAAAATGTGTTTTTGAACAATTACAGCTTGTATGTAATCCCTTTAATAATTTTCAATATCCATCACGTCTATTAAGTTTTCCTATTTATTTAAAGATCTCATTATATTTACAACTAGCACTTATCCCGCGACTTCGTCCGCGTGGTTTACGTACTTTCCTAAATCCCCCTTTTCACCCCCTTAAAGGTTAAATTTCAACCCCCCCCCCCCCACCCTTCTTAGTGCTCCCCTACATTATAATAGGAAGCCGTGTGCAAAATTTCACATTCCTAGCCCTAGTAGTTTCGGCTGTACGTTGATATGTCAGTCAGTCACTCAGTTCTCCTTTTATATATATAGATAGGTCTGTACCTATTGTAAATCTCTCTGAAAAATACGTCTGTACGTATTTTTCCCTTTAAAATAATGTAATAATGAACCGAATCTCCCTCAGTTGGTAACAGAGCCCGGCATGGTGTCTGCCCGCTGGGGAGCTGCCCTGTCCGCGCGGCTGAAGGTGCTGGCGGCCTGGGCAGAGAGGCAGGGGCTCGAGCTAGCTGCCGAGTGTCACTTCGCACGCATGAATCAAGCTGGTATGTTCAAATGTTTCTTTTTAAAACATCATATTCCAAAAGAGTAAGTTTATTCATCTAAAGCAGGGACTAAATTAACTTATTAATCCCTAGGGACTATAAATATTATTTGATTACTTCTCTCAAGTTCAGATTTTAATTGTACAAATAAAAATGACTTATTATTTGTAATAATTGAGTGTAAGTAAATCATAAGTTGCACTTGTTAATTTCTCTAAGAGAGTGATAAAAAGTGGTGTCCACATGGGGGCAACACTAAGCTCGAATGACGTACTTTGAATCCCTCGTTGCGCTCAAGATTCTGTTTTAGAATCCCGAGCATAGCGAGCGACTCTACATGGATTCTAGAGTTCGGCTCTAAATTGAAAAAAAAATCTCGCCTTTAAATTGTTGCTTGCTCCTTAGATAAACAATCTACATTTTTTTTATCATCAAATAGGTAGGTACTTTCACTACAAGAACGCATAATCCGAACTCAAACATTTATTTCCAGCGCGCCTAATTCAGGGCGAATACCGTACCGCAGACGAAGTTGTAGCCGCTCTAAAAGCGTGCTTCAAACTGAACTCAGTACAAACGCGGGCGCTACTCACACCGCTCGCGCCGCCCGACGTGGTAGAAGCGGGCGTGGCCTATGTGCGTACGCATACCGACGAACTGTACCGGGCGGACGGGAGAGAGATACGACTGGAGGAGAGCTCGTGGTTAGGAGCGGGGTTATTAATACCTAGTGATGGATTTAGCGCTGAGGTACGTTCATTTTAAGATTTTTATACAAATCTGTTTAAAATTTTATTAAAATGAGGCAGAATTGGTATCAGAGGTCTTAAAAAAATGAACACGCCACTGCTAGTTGGGAGTAGTTAACTTTTAACTGGAAGTAGCGGTTGTGTCTGAGGAGAAGTGTGGACCAAGCAAATGCGAGTAGACAGTAGACAGAGACACAAGTGTATGTATGTTTGTGTTCCAGGTGGTATGCGGCGTGCCGCCCGGGCTGGCGGAGTTCGTGGCGCCGCTGCAGCGCGGCGGGCTGTGTCGCCTGGCGCACCAGCCGCACGCGCTGGGCGTGTGGACCGTGTACATGGGCAGCCACGCGCCCGCGCGCAAAGCGCCCGACCCGCGCCTGCACATCATACAGCTGCACAAGAACTCCAACGGGATGGGACTCAGCATCGTTGCTGCTAAGGTGCGACTGACACTTGCAATTGTGACGCTCAACGGAGGCTTGAAAATTATTGTCTTAATCGTCACTTTCACGACTTTGGTCTAAGCGGCAGAGTGTCATGCACTCATAGTATCCACAGTAGCGGTTGGCGGCAGCTGTCGAATGCCCCCACTCCCGCATGGCTATCCGTACCTGTTTGTAATCTGTTTCGTGGCATCGCAATCATTCGGTTGTACTTTTATTCCCGCCACTTCTAGCACCGCGTACCGCTGTAGCGGTTCGTTCGGTGCACACCACACTGTTTTTGTTATGAGCGGCGTCTCATGGCGTGATTTTAACCCATATTCTACAGTAGGAATTTTTCCTTAATGGATGCGTTACAAACGCCGAAAGCTGTAAATATAGATTTACATAAACACCCAAACCGGAAACAACGACTTGTAGATCATAAAAATATTTGTTCTATGCAGGATTCGAACCCGCGACACGCAGTACAGCAGTCAACCGCTCGACTAGTGCACCAACTGTAAAATAGAATGCTTAACCAATCATTCACTTTCTATAATCGCTTATTCAGGGCGCAGGACAGACCAAGCTCGGCATCTACATAAAGTCAGTGGTGCCGGGCGGGGCGGCGGCGGCCGACGGACGGCTGGCGGCTGGAGATCAACTGCTGTCTGTAGATGGACAATCGCTCGTCGGAATCACTCAGGAGAAGGTTTGTGACAAATGAACAAACCTTTTTAGTCTTATTTGATCATCTTCGTAAATTCAAATGTTTTAAAGACTGAAATTAAAGAAAACTCGTATTAAAAGGATGAGGGTGCTGTTCACAAGGCCCAACGTGTAAGTTAAATTATTCGAAGACGACAATTTTTTTTTTAAATATTATGTCTGTTGACGTCCGAAGACCTCGAAAATTACATGGCCACAAACGCCACAGTACACGAGCCACAAAGTTTGAGAGAACTATTGAATAATTCTATGATTTTTAAAGAATTTCATAACTTCTGGGCTCAACTCAACAAGCTTCAAACAAAATTTGTAGTTTCTTTTTAATCCAATCTGGGTCGCAGTTACTTTGATACAACCCAACACAAATTCTTGGTTATCATAAAATTATATTCATAGGCGGCAGAATACCTAGTGCGTACCGGCCCTACGGTGACTCTGGAGGTGGCGAAGCAAGGCGCCATGCTGCACGGCCTCGCGACGTTGTTGCACCAGCCTGCCTACAACCAACGACAAGGTATACAACTGCTACGTAATGCAACTCAAACTAACCTACTTACTGAAGATTCGGTCACAAACTTCAACTCGCTGCGAATGCCTACTCGCCGCGAGTATTTGCTGTATTTGACAGGCTATTTGCAGCGAATAGTCACCGCGATTCGAATTGAGAATGTTTAATTTTACTCGCAGCGATTAGTCGCTGTGTGTGACCGAACCTTTACTCCTTTCATACTCAAAAGAGCTTTAAGTCAAGATTCAAAAACACGGACGAATAATTTGAAAATATGAGTAATCATGATATCATCAAAGAATACATTTTCAGGACTACAACAGGAAAAGAGTTTTAATGTTGTTCTAAATAAAGGACATGCCCGGAATTTGTATACATCCGACCCCTTTCAAAAAATATTCGTGTACATTGAGCTTACGAATGTTTTCATAATAGTTGAAAGTTTTATGAACAGAGGAGAAACGAATTTAATAAGTAATAATGCAAGCATCTCTTCGCATTGTCTTCCATCAAGTTATTAACCATTTTACTAACCTTGTGTTCGATAGAGCCTTCCATTGGCTTAAATAACAATTATATACTCACAATAAGAATATACTAACTTTTACTGTATTCCCTATTTGATCTTCACAGAAAACGGGTTTTCTAAAACCTTTCTTTAGTTCTCACTTTCATTTTAAAAGGAACTTAAGATCTAAAAATTCTAAACTGAGTGATTTAGATTCTCCGTTGACTCGGCGATCGAAGGTTTCTAAATATATCTTTATATTTGAAGGATAGAATTTTTTAAGGGAGGTATTATGCTTCCGCGTGCCGGTTTCAACCTAAGGCACGTTTCAAACACGAATCCAAAACTTAACGATTGTTTTCATTTACACCGTGGGGCGTCCGTGTCCCGCCCAAGTCTTGGTCCCTACAAATTGAGCAGACGCAGTTTGCATATAAATACTTCCTAACATAAGTGGTGGTGTTTGGTTGTGGCGGCAGTGGAAGAGGTGCAGTACGAGGACCGCTCGCGCCGCAACTCGGGCACCTTCACCAACCCGAACCCCGTGCTGCTGCGACCTGCCTCGCCGCGCACCGAGCTGGCCACCGCAGGCATGACCACTTTACACCACCCACCCCCCTCGCACGCCCGGTAACACGGAACCTTATCAGTGACGTCACATAGGATGTTGTCGGTACGTTGCGTCGTTTTAACACATGGACTGACATGTCGTTACTAAAACGATGCAGCGTCAGTTTTCAGGCGTCACAACATACCGATAACTCGTCTTGTGCAATCACTATAACGCAGCTATTTTACAGTCAGCAGGTGCAAATGTTCCTTTTTTTATGGCTTTACACTTTTGCGCTGGCAAAAGTCTTGAGTTTTGCAGTCTTCGGCTGTGTCGCTGATTACCATTTATGTTGCAGATGCCCTTGCGTTTCTTTTTTGTTTTCGTTTCTTTGAGTTCTGGCTTCGTTAGCAATACAAGTTCAAATGTCGAATTCAAGTTCATGTAAGTGTCTATTGCAGGCTATGGTCGTCGGCCGTGTCACAATCGATGTCATTTCCTAAAAGATGAGTCGACGGAGTCTAGTACGGATGAGAGCGAGGAGTGGCAGCCCCATTACCACGGTTCTATACCTAGGTTGATAGTGACGTTGGACAGGGAGAACAACCAGTTGCAGGACGACCTGTCCCCGGACACGCCGGGCTGTCCGCTGGAGCTGCGGGACCACGCGCTGCCGCCGCGACCCATACCTGTGTTCACGTTCACGTGCGAAGACTTTGACGAACAGCAACCCAGTGGTGACTCCACCACCGGTACACAAGCCGAAGAGTCTCCGCAGCATCCTCCCCGATTCGATACTCCTCCGGAAGATCCGCCGCCAATACCGGACCCTCCTGCCAACTACGACCAGTCCAGCGACAACGGAGACTCCATTTGTTTACCTCCACAGATGGAACCAATAGACACCAAGCTCACTCTCGATTTATTCAATGCTCGCAGTAGAGAGAACGAGTTCTATAGACGACGTTGTACCGGCATCGACGAGTGCGTGAGCGCATGCGAGTGTTGCCGCACGCCACAACCTGAAACACAGCAGATCCCTTACATCGACGAACCGAACTCAGAACCGCTGATATTTGAAAACGAAGGCCCGCCAAGCAAGGTGGCTACGCCAAAAATACGACGAATATTACCTTCTCTATCCCTCGATCAATCGGATTCAGAGAAGAAACCTGAAACCGCAGACGCAGTTTGTCAAACGCCCTCTTCTCCAATGGAAGTGAAAAGCCTAATATCGACTCCTAAAAGAAAACTCGAGCTTAACCTTGATATAAAGAAAGACTATGACCAAATGGATAACATTCAGTGCAGGCTTAAGAGAGCAATATTTAGCATGTCGACATCTTATTCAGGTAAATCTGAAGATACCGAAATTCCGTCCACTTATTCGACGTCTGATTCTTTTGATGAGACGACTAATGAAGTAAAATGTGATGTTGGCACCGTTAAAACTCAGACTCCCGCAGAACCTGGTGCTAAACAAATATTAGATAGTGTCGATCGAAAGTCATGGAAATCCCCTGATGAATATAGACCTGCCTTCGGCAAAGTTAAACAATTGACAAAACATTTCAATGACATCAATCTGAAGTATTGTGTTAAGATATACAAGCGAAATTGTCAGTCCAGTCCGAACCTCAGTGTGCGTGATAAAACTACCAAGGTAATCGAGAACCTTCCCGCTAGTGCCAGTTTAGCAGATATACAATACGAGTTCAATAAAACTGATACAAGCGAAAC
This sequence comes from Agrotis puta, assembly GCA_943136025.2. Lineage (NCBI taxonomy): Eukaryota > Metazoa > Arthropoda > Insecta > Lepidoptera > Noctuidae > Agrotis > Agrotis puta. Next base: position 9,129,281 of record OW964168.2, read on the forward strand.
CAAGTGTGAGAAATTATCTGACGACGAAGTGAAAAGTATCCTGATCCAGTTAGAAGACTGGTCTAAATACGGCTCCCGCGGCAGCGAGGACACGCTAGCGCACGGCAATGAGTTCGAAATACCGAACTTGCCTTCCGAGGAGCACACGGACAACACTGCTAATGGATACATGTTCAACGAGATCATCGACAAAAAGCCGAGACGAATCACTTTGGATAACATCAGGCTAAAGTCAAATCAATCTAGTATGAATTCGGATCAGACCAAACAGAGTAAGGAGTCGGTGATTGTGAGTGAGGCGAGTTCTGAAAAGGGGTCTTCAAATCATCTGTCGCGGGTTGTGGCAATGATTCCCCAGTCGCAGCCATCTCTAGTGGCGTCCTGTCCCGACATCAGCGCCGCACACACCTCGTGTAAGGCTCCCACACACGCATGACGATAGGTGTGTTATAGCTGGACGCACAACTATTTTCGTTACTCCACTAGAAATGTTATTTAGTCTCTACATAGATTATGTTCTATAGATACTATACTTCCCACATTTGTCGTTTTTATGCAAACATACGTCATGTTGCTACATGAAATTAGTGGGAGTGGTGGAAGTCTATTATTTGAACAGAATATAATTTGTGTCAAATGCATGGATGTCGTTACGTTTATTATTTTTTCGTATGAAAATCGTTCTTCGTTTATTTTCTTACAGTACGTTTCTGTCACTCGCACTCGTTATTTTTTTATTCCTTTTCGGTTATATTTTGTATGTCGATGTAGTTTTTAATTTTATTTGAATAGTTGAACGACTAACAAGTTTTATTGAGGTATTATAATAATATCGTGCTGTTGTAGCGGGCGCTGCAGGCGCCGGCGTGGCGGGCGGCGGCGTGCGGCGCGCGTCCGAGCGGGACCTGCCGGCGCGGCTGGCGGCGGAGGCCAGCGTGAAGTCCAGCAAGAGCACGCCCGCGCTGCACCACGCGCCGCCCGAGCCTGCGCCCGCGCACCACCACACACCCGTCAGGTACGGTAGCTTGCAGCAAGAGCACGCCCGCGCTGCACCACGCGCCGCCCGAGCCTGCGCCCGCGCACCACCACACACCCGTCAGGTACGGTAGCTTGCAGCAAGAGCACGCCCGCGCTGCACCACGCGCCGCCCGAGCCTGCGCCCGCGCACCACCACACACCCGTCAGGTACGGTAGCTTGCAGCAAGAGCACGCCCGCGCTGCACCACGCGCCGCCCGAGCCTGCGCCCGCGCACCACCACACACCCGTCAGGTACGGTAGCTTGCAGCAAGAGCACGCCCGCGCTGCACCACGCGCCGCCCGAGCCTGCGCCCGCGCACCACCACACACCCGTCAGGTACGGTAGCTTGCAGCAAGAGCACGCCCGCGCTGCACCACGCGCCGCCCGAGCCTGCGCCCGCGCACCACCACACACCCGTCAGGTACGGTAGCTTGCAGCAAGAGCACGCCCGCGCTGCACCACGCGCCGCCCGAGCCTGCGCCCGCGCACCACCACACACCCGTCAGGTACGGTAGCTTGCAGCAAGAGCACGCCCGCGCTGCACCACGCGCCGCCCGAGCCTGCGCCCGCGCACCACCACACACCCGTCAGGTACGGTAGCTTGCAGCAAGAGCACGCCCGCGCTGCACCACGCGCCGCCCGAGCCTGCGCCCGCGCACCACCACACACCCGTCAGGTACGGTAGCTTGCAGCAAGAGCACGCCCGCGCTGCACCACGCGCCGCCCGAGCCTGCGCCCGCGCACCACCACACACCCGTCAGGTACGGTAGCTTGCAGCAAGAGCACGCCCGCGCTGCACCACGCGCCGCCCGAGCCTGCGCCCGCGCACCACCACACACCCGTCAGGTACGGTAGCTTGCAGCAAGAGCACGCCCGCGCTGCACCACGCGCCGCCCGAGCCTGCGCCCGCGCACCACCACACACCCGTCAGGTACGGTAGCTTGCAGCAAGAGCACGCCCGCGCTGCACCACACGCCGCCCGAGCCTGCGCCCGCGCACCACCACACACCCGTCAGGTACGGTAGCTTGCAGCAAGAGCACGCCCGCGCTGCACCACGCGCCGCCCGAGCCTGCGCCCGCGCACCACCACACACCCGTCAGGTACGGTAGCTTGCAGCAAGAGCACGCCGATATCAATATCTAATTTTGACGTATCGTTCCCAGCGTGGCTGTCAGTCCGGCGGCAGCGAGTGTCTCTCCGAGCGCTTGGCCCAGCAAGTCCCGCAGCAGCCACAACCTGTCGGCGCCCACGCAGCACGATGGCTTCTACCAGAACCTCTCCACTGTGCAGTCACAGCAGCATGCTTTACAAGATAGGTATGAGCTTCATGAAATACATAAACTCACGCCCTTTCCCATGGAAGGAAGCAAAAACTGTACAGCAGTTCTTTCCTCAAAACTCCATCTCAGACACCCGCATGATCCTCATATGACCAGAGCAATATAATATCTGGACTTCAAAAGAGACTGGAGTTTGTTTCGGCTGTTTCTTCTCAGAGTACTCAGGTACAAAACAAAGACCTGGCTTTAAAAATATTACTTGTGACATGCAAAAGTGTTTTTAAAACCAATTTAAAAAATATCGTTTATTGCTAATCGTTACTATCTTCACATACAAAGTTCATTCATCTTAAACGAAGGTGGAAGTACTAGGTCTCTGCTCAGGAGTGGGATAGCATAATCTTAATAAAAAAATACATAAAATGTATTTCTATTCTCTTTTTCGTAATGTAATTGACTAACTTTTTTTTTAGCGTGGTAAAATCATCAAATGAGTCCGTGGGGCCCCGTTATGCCCAGGGCAGGGCAGGAAGGACTGTCAGACTTGTACTGACTAAAATCCACGGTGCCCTTCAATAGCCCTTTACGTACCGGGGTCACGGTAATTCGTTAGTCCCGCGACCCCGGCAGGCTTTGGCCCTCTACAGGCCCCGTCACTATGCTGACACTCCAATTGACTAACATAGTACACACTTAATTTACTCTAGATGGTCATCGCTGCGCAGTTCGACGGGCAGCAATCGACCACAATCGGCGCACTTCATGGCGGGAGGACAGGTCGAGGCACCAGACTCACCTTTGCATCACCAGGTAATATCGATGCTTCCGGCAACAAATGTCGTAAACGCCATTTTGGCGAAAATGAGTTAAGAATGCAGCCCTACTTAATTTTTGGCGCTGCGTCGATCTAAAATAGTAAAAAAAATATTCGCCTAAAAAAAATACTTTTACTCCCAAAATTTTTACTAGTAAGTATAATCAAGATTTTTTAGAAAAGAGGGTATGTATAACTCATATTGCTTAGAACCGAATAACCGTGCAGGTCGTATAATACAACGTACAAACATCTGTCGGTCGTAAAAACATGAATACATAATTAATTGTAATTACATCCCACAATCATTTTTAAAACGTAAGCTCTGCAGCTCGAGATCGGGCTGCCTTTGCCGTAAGCAGGCTTCATTTCATGCTTACAGCAAGAAGCAAATTATCGCATAAATGCAAAATGCGCCTCTATACCGCTGTAATCCGTCCCGTTATGACATACGCTGGTGTCATCTTCGCACACTCTCACCCCCGCCTCCTTTATAAGATGCAGGTCCTTCAAAATCGATTTCTTAGGAAAGTCACGGGAGCCCCGTACTATGTCCGCAATGACAGTCTCCATTTAGACCTGAAAATCCCCACCATACTTCAGTTCATGAAACGCCTTTCCAAGCGTTTCTTTGACTCTGCTGTTAGGCACCCCAATCCCCTAATCGCATCGGCCGCCCGATACGAACCATCGCGTATTAGTAAAATTCGCCGGCCAAGGCATACCCTTGTCACCCCCGATGACCCCATCACCCTCCTCCAGGAGAGCAGTAGGGAAACCAGTACGCTTAGGAAACACAAGCACAAATCGATCCCCTCATTCCGCCGCCGAGGACGCCCGTCGCGACATCCGAATCAATGCCCTCCCCGACCCTTGCAAGAGCCAGCCCGTGATGCTGAGCCTTAGCTTTAAAGTAGCCCCTAAATAATGATATCATTGTGATCTAGCCTGTCCCTTGCTGTCTTCCCTCAGTGACGCCCTAAGCCGAGGGCCGAACCCCACAGGGGGTGCCCTTAGCGTGTTCTCGTGGGGCGCACCTATGAACGGACGTGTGACCGCGCAAACGATCGCTAACCGCGCCATAAAATAATCTACCTCCGCGTTGACGTTAATAATGTCGAAAACTCCTACTAAAAGTGTTCAATACGCTTCGGATCCCTATTTATCAACAATAAAAGACAAAGAATGGATCAATGTGGCAAGATTCCAAAATCGAAAACGCAATGTTGATGAATCGGACAGTGATTCTTCGGTATCACAGGAAGCAAGGAGATTTAAGAAAACTTGTTGTACGACAGAAACTCTTAACGATACCATTAACCTATTTCGTGAAGAAATGAAGGCTATGCATTCATTATTGAGCACCATGAAAGAAGAGCAAGACACTAAATATGCCCAGATGCAAACCGACCTAAACGAAATAAAAAAAGAAGTTATCGAAATAAAAACAAAGAATTTTGATTATGACCGCACATTAAAAAATATAGAGAACAAGTGCCAAGAACTGGATGAATCACACAGAAAAATCACTGAATCTAACAATAAAAATGAAAAGAGAATTCAGGATTTTATACAGAAAAATATTTTTTTAGAAAAATATAACAAATCCCTGGAAGACCGTATCGGATGGCTGGAACAAAAGGAGCTTGCCTTCAATGTCGAATTAATTAACGTGCAACAGATAGAAGGAGAAAATACTGTGGAAGTCATTGAAAAAATTGCACAAGAGCTCAAACTAAATGAGAAGGACATAGAAAAGGTATGGAGAGTAAAAGGAGAGGGATCGTACCCCCGACCAGTTATAGTTAGATTACGTACAAAAGAAGCTCGCATTAAGTGGTTAAAAAGTCGAAAAGTACAACTGACCAATCAAGACGGTACTCGTATCTATATAAATGAGAATCTAACTCGTCAAATGCGGCAACTATTTTGGTCAACAAAACAACAATTAAAAGAAATGTATAAATTCATATGGATACAAAATGGTAAAATATTATTGAAGAAGAATGAAGAGGAGAAGAAAATTTTTACTATTCGCTGTGAGAGTGATCTAAACAAATATTTGTCTAATAATATTGAAGCAGAGAGAGAGTAGAATTAAAAGTCGTTACTTTGTTCCTGCCTACCTAATTACTGTATAATTACCAGTACTAATCATACATAAAAATGAATATCCAAAGTATAAGACAAGATAACAATTACACTAAATATAATGATATAGACGAATGGAAAAAGTCCACTAAACAAACGGTACATAATAATTTAAACATAATACACATGAATATTCGCTCGTTAAGGATGCACTTTGAGGAATTCACTGTTTTAATAAAAGATTGCAAGTTGGATGTTATATGTCTAACGGAAATAAATATCCAGATCGAAGAAATGTGCAATTATGAAATAAACGGCTATTATTCCTATTGGGTAACCAGAGAGAAGCAAAGAGGGGGAGGGTTAGTTATTTACGTAAGAACTGACTTAAAATTTGACATAAAGCTGAAACTTATGGAGTTTTGCGAACTAATACACGGCCTAATCATTATAGAAAACACTTACATAAACATAATAGGCATGTATAGACCACCGCACTTAAGTAAAACATCTTTTATACACGGAATCAAGAAAATAATAAAATCTATACCTACTAGAACTGATATCGTTTTTATGGGCGACTGTAACATCAACATTCTGTCTAATGGAAGTGACGCCTGTGCTAATGAATATCTTAACATGCTGAGTGAATTGGGATTGCAATGCTGTATCCAAGATATTACTCGTGAAGCAATAGTATCGGGACGACGAGTTACATCCTGTATCGACCACATATTTGTGCGAAATGTACATCCGCGCGGTGAGCTGCACGCCTACGTACTAACCACTACGGTATCCGATCATTACTTGACTGGGCTTTCTATTCAGATAGGCAAACATCAGAATCGTCCTTGCGCTCGTACGGTCTTAAATAATAAGTTAGTGAAAGCAAAATTGGCTAATGTAGATTGGAGTAAGTTTATTTTAATACAGGACCCTCTGGAATTATATAGGCAGCTACGTGAAGTGTTTGACACAATTTACAGCTCATCAAAAATTGAGAAATTAAACAAAAAACGTGAATCACATCCATGGATTAGCAAAAAATTGCAAAATATGTTGCGTCATAAAGATATGTTATTCAGAAAATGGAAATCTTCTCCCAAAGATATGACCTTGCGCCTGGAGTACACGAAATACAGAAATAAATGTAATAAAGCTGTGAACTGTGCCAGAAACTCACATAGACGCCAACAGATAGAACAATGTAACGGAGATATGCGAAAAATTTGGGGACATACAAACGAGTGGTTAGGAAGGACAAATTTAAGTGTGGATGAAGTTATTCAGAAGCATTTCTCAAACAAAAATATTGTAAACGTCTGTAATAAATTCTGTCATACATTCACCGAAGAAATTGACATAATAAAACAAAAACATAAATGTAATAGTTTATTCTATGATAGGCAATCGTACGTAAATGTAAGCAATGTCAGTTTCAGATTCACTAAGGTCACTCCTAAAGATGTTTATAAAGTTATAGATCGGCTGAATTGCAGCAAGTCCCCGGGATCGGATAATATTAGAGTTAAAGACTTAAAAGAGGTAATTGAACCTATTTGTAAGATACTATCATATTTCATAAATAAATGTATTGAAAAAAGTATGTACCCGGATGAATTAAAAGAAGCAATTATTAGACCAATATTTAAACAGGGTAATCACAACGAATTTTCTAACTATAGACCTATAGCAATATTAAATACTTTTAATAAAATAGTAGAAAAGACAATAATAGGACAAATAACACAATTTTTGGAACAAAATAAAATTCTCACAGATGTTCAGCACGGGTTTAGACCAAATAGGAGCACGTCCACAGCTTTAATGAAGTTTACAAATGATATTAACAACTCTTTAAATAATAAAAATGTGGTACTATTAGTATTTGTTGACTTTAAAAAAGCATTTGACACATTAGATCACGAGGGCTTGCTGCAGTCCATGGATGAATGTGGTATTCGAGGTCCAGTAAAAGCATGGTTCAAGCAATACCTTCACAAACGGTGTCTTAAAGTTCGAGTCAACGGTATAGATAGTGTATCTGGAACTGTAAAATACGGCGTGCCGACTGGATCCGTGTATGGGCCGACTGGGTATATCATGCATGTAAATAGTATGGTTAATGTTATACGTAACTGCAGTACTTACATGTATGCTGATGATACATGCTTGGTATACAGTGGTCGAGACTGTGCACGAGCTCAGTCGGCAGTGCAAGAAGACTTCGACAATATTACCAAATGGGCACACGACAATGGCATAATTATAAATATTAATAAGACTAAATATATGTTAGTGTCTTCTCCGTACAACCCTCTGGCAAAACAATATAATATTAACCTAAAAGGCCACTCGTACGAATGTCTTCACGAGGAGAAACGGAACTGCAAATGTGAAACACTGGAACGTGTACTTTGTTACAAATACCTTGGACTGACCATTGATAACAGGTTTTCTTTTGATATGCATGTCAACAGTATATGTAAAAAACCAAGGATCCTATTAGGAAAATTTCATAGTTTAAAATATTTTGTTAGTAAGAAGATAATGTTCATTTTATATCACGCTCTTGTTGATGCGACAATAAGTTATGGACTGGGTGGATATGGTCTCACTTTTCCGGTTCATGTGAACAAGATAAAATCGTTGCAAGTTAGATTTTTAAAAATGTTTATCAATAATAAAGAAAAGTTAAAGCTTAATAAGGATTACGAAAAATTATTTAAAATCTGTAAAATACTACCAGTAGATAAAAAAGTAAAATACATCGTCACATTGGAACAATACCAAAATACTGAGTATAGAACCGAACAAGTTTACCACCAGCCAGTGCGGGAAGCAGTTCAAAGAAAGAAATATCAACTTCCAAAAATAAACAATTTCTATGGGCAACGAACAAGACAGTGGTTAACGCCAACAATCTTTAACGAACTACCAAAAGAATTAACCTCAAAGAGAGTTTCAAGGAATACTTTAAAAATAATCCTAAGAAAACATTATCTATCATTGTGTCCTTAACTTATTGTACCTAACATAATGTCATAAGTGACTTATTTATTTTTCGACTATAATTCCTAATGAATTAAAGTCGAAAAATGAAAAGGTTGGAAAAGGCTGATACACCTTTATGCAAGTATAGCGTATTACATTGTAATGTTCGAGTGTTGGGGGTAGGCCGGCTCGCGCGAGACCACTTACTACATGTCAAATAGACTTAAATGCAATTGGTATAAGGTCGAAAGTAGACCGTTCTTAAAGTATGTAAAGTGTCGCTGGAGCCCGTATACCAATCAACATTTTGAGTATTTCTTTATATCTACCACGTTGGGAAGACTTGTAAGCCCATAACAGTGTGTATTACTTTTATCATAGTAGCGTTTCGTAAAGCGTCGTCACAAATAGTATCAACTACCTACAAGGTGGATAAAATACAAAAATTATCTACATTTAACCGACGATATTTGTACCTATTGTTTATTTTTATTCAAAGAGTGTATGTACGTATTCACGAGAACACTGCCGACAAACTGTATTGCAGTTTGTTTGGCAGAAAACATGTGTTTAAATATGTATGTTTCACGTTTCTGAATAAATAAATAAAAAAAAAAAAAAAAAAAAAAAACTTAGTTGTAGTTTTTTAGTTGTAAGCCCCTAGCTTAGGCCTTAGAGTAATTTAAGGCATCCACAGAAAAGTCCGGTTAAGCAGCCCACAACCTCCTCTAGGTTGACCTGCGAGATGCCATTCAAAAAAAAAAAGGGTGTGTTGCCGTTTCCGCACAGCATCGCTCACTCATTCCTGAGCAACCAAACTTGAGACCTGTAAGAGGGGGACAACAATACTTTCTTGGGTGAAAGCAGGTATGCGGGGCGTCTCATATTAATTTTTTTTCGATGTTATTGGCCGCACGCACGTGTCTATTTAAAAGAAAACTGTCTTCGTGAAGGTTACGGTCGATTGTAGCAGAAACCATTGAAGTGTGTTGAGTGGAACTTTTAATCATGTCAATTTGTGTTTTATTTTATTGATCTTATTACAAGTAATGAAAACTCAACTTACAGTCTTAAATTCATTGATTTGCTTCAGATATTTCCATGTTTGTTACATACCATCGCATCAGATCGTGGTGTTTACACTCATTTTTATTCCAGTATATGGTTTTTAAAACCAAACCCAGAACTATTGTATTCAAAAACTGGTGCATACTTCTAACTTCCGTTAGACAAATCGTTCTCCATTGATTTGTTAGTGGTCGTAAATACCAACTTCTTGAATTTTCTGGGGTGTATGTCCAAGCTAACTTAAAATAAGGCTTTGACATAAATAGCAATAATATATTATGAAACACCATCGTATTTTACGTATTTCTTGTTTAGAACACAACTTTATAACTTTTAAAGTTAAAAAGATATAAGCCAAAAACGAAATTATTTTTTGTTTTTCGTTGATTACCAAAAGTGCTATTTTGGTGTTTACGACCTTTGTTGTCGGAAGCATCGATATTTTTATTTCAATAAGCATCGTATATGTATTATCTTTAAAATGTATCTCATAAGTAGTATATATATCGAATTAACTTGCAGAGAATTGTATTCTGAACAAGTTAATTAACTTAATTGGCTATCACGTTGAAATCGCCGTTAGAGGCGCTAGTGTAGCGTGAGGTCCTCGCAATGTCAAATATAACTATTTTCGGGTGGGCCACGCGGATTTTTATTAAATTACATTAATGTTGTGATTGTTTTGCAATACTTCAAATTAATTATGGAAATTTTGAGTTACGGATTAATGAATGTCGTTATTTAATATATAAGTGGTAATAAATAAGTGCAAAATTTGGCAAAAAAGGAGGGAACGCTTAATTAAGCGTTCCCTCCTTTTTTCGAACAAAACGGTCTGTTATAGGCAAGATTGTTCGAGGATCTGTCATTATTTATGCATTGCCTAACTTTTTCCCAACTATGTTAGCGTCGTTTTCCAGTACAAACTATAATTAAAAAAAAATAGCTTTGGCCTCTTATTCTTCACACATCATAACATTGTGTTGTAGAACGTAGCGAGTGCCCGCGCAGCCAAGCTGGCGGAGATGTCGGAGGAGGTGTCGCGGCGACAGCTGGCGTATCACGCCGCGCAACAACAACACGCGCAACAACCGCAACATGGACAGCCGCAACATCATCACCTCATAGGTAACCTTTATTTAATATGCGACTGGTCTTCTATTTCTTTCAGCGGTTGTTAGCCCGACGTTGTCCTGCTTTTGTATTGAACGGCCTATTAGGAAAGTTTCTTGTGTATTTTTTTTAGCTTTGCACTACACTTGGAATCTGTCCTGTATCGTGGGTGTATTTACATACATTGAAACTCATATACTCAAAGCACCCAGGCTTGGAACGGAGATGCCCCCTGAGACAATCGAGTCGTTAATATAATTCAGACACTCCTGCTTACATTAAGCTTGACCAAAATGGCTGTAATTTACAATGCTGTCCTGGCTATTCGCTTTGTACTGTGAGTTTCTCTATACACTAAATCTCAGAATCACGTCAAAATTCACCGAATGTGGAATCGTTTAGATGGCCCTCATCATCAAGAAAAACTTCGTATTTTTATCTTTTATTTATGATAGGCTCGCGTTTGACCTCTATTCCCTGATGGTAAGCACTGATGTTTTCAACGGTGTGGCACGCTTGCTTAGAAGTAACCTATTCGCTCTTGACTAAAGCCTTATTTAGACATGCAAGAATTTTCATGTAAGTTTTATGAATGAATGCATTGTCCATTAATGTAGTCAAATTTGCATGCGAATTCTTGCATGTCTTAATAGTGCTTAACATTTCACAATAATCCGCAGGCCAGCCTCAGCTGCAGATGTCTGGCGGCGGGTACGGTCCGCAGTCGCCTCACCCGCTGCACCAGTCGCAGCCCATGCTGCACGTGCACAGCCAGAGCCCGCACCAGATATACCACAACCAGCATCACCCGCCACAGAGGTCAGGAATATAACTTAGCTAAAATCTTTACAAACATTTATTTAACTTTTGACAGCTAAAGTAGTAAAATGTCGAAATTACATTTCGGAATCGATTACTTAAAACAATCGATTTAACAAATTGATGTTCCATTTTTACTCAACGTTTTGCAATTAGAACTATCACTCAACTCATACAATTTTTGTTATGATTACGTATCGTTACTATTATTAAAAAAACAAAGTGCCCATAAAGTATGGTTTTTATTGGAATCATTATACGGAACTACATAAGGGTGTTTATATAAAAGTTAAATAAATGGTTTGAAATAGTGTAGGTGTTAAGGAGAATTCCTTAACACTCGGTGGGAAGATTTTTTGAACCAATCACGGGAAAGACGAGAAACGCGATGTGAATCAATCAGATTTCCGCACGAGTGAAAACCAAACTTTAAATCGTTTATCTAAAGTCTTCCATTTATTGGATTACAACATTCGTTATTAAAATGGATGTGTCTACTTTTAAGGGTCAAGTCACACCGAGACGCGACGCTGCGCGCACATTTCAATAGAGCTACTCAATATCTAACTTTAATTTACTACACGAAAAGATACACATTTGTAGTCGCGTTGCGTCGCGTCTCGGTGTGAACTGACCGTAATAACCATAAATACGTAGCATTGGCAGCAACATTATCTTTTTATCAACATGATCTCAAAATCAATTCCCAATACGAGACGGATGTTTTAGTCCCGTATTACAGTTTTCAAAATTAAAATAATAACTGATATTGCAGATACGAATGGATGCCTCCCGGCCCTCCATCACCACAGAGATCACAACCTCCGGTCGCTCCGAAACCTCAGGTAAACCACCTTTAACTTATACACTCTACGCCAAACGCCTGCCGGGATCGCGGGATAGTCTAAACAGGTAACCGTGACCCTGGCGCGTAAAGGGCTATTAAAGGAACATCGTGCATTTTAGTCAGTACGAGTCTGACAGATTCTTCGGCTCCACCTAGCGTGGTAAGACTCGTTTGATGATACTTTACCAGGAAAAAAAATATATTTAGTAAGATCCTTTTAATTAGCGCAAACATATGCAAATATATTTATTTAAAACTCACAGAAATCTTTATCACAAGTAAACAAATGAGAAAGTAAAATAAAAAATGTAAATAAATAAAATTCCTTTGATGGCATGTAGAATTCTACGTCTTAGATTACGGCTTTATATAAGTACGTACGTTTTGATATTTGTGTGAATGTTTAAACATAAATGAAAATTAATGATGGCTGATTAATTTATAATGAATTCTTGACAGGGTGCTCGGCGACCGGATATGGAAATGGAAGAGCATCAACATGCTCAGTCGCAACATGCGCAGTCGCAACATGCGCAGTCGCAACATGCGCAGTCGCAACATGCGCAGTCGCAACATGCGCAGTCTCAACATGCGCAGTCACAACATCCACAGTCACAAAACCCACAGTCTCATCTGCAGCAACAGTCACAAAACCCACAGTCTCATCTGCAGCAACAACAACCTCCGCTCAACAGTGTGCAACCTGAAGACGGTAGGAACATTCATATTTTTCACTAATGTTCGTGTTGGCTCGACTTGACCCGAACATGTACCTACTGTAAATCTGTAATCCTTATATATAACTGGTTTGATTACGTTGCCGTAACGAAATTACTTAACCTCTCGATTCTCGATGACTAAAGAACATGTTATCGTGTTAATGAGAGTTTATTTATGAATTTTATCCATGAATCTGACGGCCAATCGCATTTCTATACTTTGTTCAAGAGCTGTTAGCGTCAATAAACATACAGATGAAAATATAAATGACAATAATTAAATCACGGCGTTCATTTTCATTCGTAAAATTAGCTTTAAGTTGTAACTTGTGCATTTATCAGTATTTTAAACAAAAAGTTCATATCGATTCGATATTTACAATGTATCTTTGGTTGTATACAGAACGGTATGTAGCCAGCGCACTAGAACCGCCGGCGGTGTCGGTGTACCCGGCGGGGGGCGGGGCGGGGGGCGCGGGGCGGGGCGCGGCGCCGCACAACCCCTGGCAGAGGGAGGAGCGAGAGAGACAGCACGAGGCGCGACGAGCACAGGCACGAGCGCGCAGGTACACTACACACTTCAAACAGTTATTTCAACACTACGTGGCTGAATCATAGTGCTCTTTATACTATTGAAATAAGGATGTTGTTCAGTTACTTGATAGCAACTTGATACTATTCTAGTTTCAAAACTAGGATAGTAGTATTTCATTCACAATACCAGAATACCATAACTAGAGAGTAGTAAAAAAAACTAACTTCGTTTCCTGGTTTTCCATCGAAATACCTAATTTTTAAATGACATTCCTAGGGACGCAACCATCGCTCAGTTACTATCTCTTGGAGCAGCACGGACGCCTGTTCAAAACCAACAACTACGGGCACTCCAACTGGAGAGAGACTTCGAGCTCCGAGCCACGCAACACGACCAGGTAAAACAGACATTTAATTTTAAACAAAATTTTAAAACGTCTTATAGTTTTGTTTCTGTCTACCCTTTTTTTTGCGTGGTAAATCATCGAATGAGTCCTCCCACAGCAGGGTAGGAGGGACTATCAGACTTGTACTGACTAAAATCTACGGTGTCCTTCAATAGCCCTTTACGTTCCGGGGTCACGGTATTCGTTACTCCCGCGACTGATAACAAAACCTTAGGCACATAACTGCAATTACAACATTACGATAGAATAAAATAAAAACTCAGTTGTTAGGGCACGATTCCACCAAAATAGTGTGCTACATATTTTTGTTCGCGCTCATTTTCACTGAACCGAATTTAGTAATGTGCAAATAACGTTTCCACTACTCAAGTGTGCGCACACAAAAGTGTTCAGGTGTGCGCGAACATTTTTTTGCCGTTATTATAGACTAGCACTCCGCCCGCGACTTCGTCAGCGCGTGTTTCTAACTTCGAATTCGAAATATTAGTGTAGACAAACTGATTTTCGCCCGCTAGGTTGATTTTTTAACTATTTATGCCAAGTTTTGAGTTTATCGAAGCAAGCAGTAAAATCGTGTGATTTTCGAAAAACGCAGAAACACGTGTTTGATTATTTTTGATCTAACTTCTATATACTAAGTTTCAAATTCATCGGTTAGGGTGTTATAATTTTCCCATACAAACTTTAACATCGTCTAGATTACCAAAGGAGGGTAGTTTTAAAAAACTTAGAATGCCCATCTTTTTTATACCCATATTCGTACCAAGTTTCAAGTTTATAAACCTAAGAGATAAGATTTTACATACAAAGGTTTTCACCCCTTTCACCCCCTTATGGGTAGATTTTCGTAAAAACCCTTCTTAGTACTCACCTACATAATAAGACCGTTTTCCACCCCGAAGGGAAGAAAACGAGTATTTCAGGTCTTGCCGAGGCTTGACCTTCGGAGATAACCTACCTTACCCAAATGCACACACACATGTCTACTTACGTTTCCTTCGTCTCTGTCCGTGTTCTAGGCGCGGGGGTGAGGTGCGGCGGCGCGCCGCGCCGCCCCCCGCGCTGGGAGGGGCGACGGCTGCCGCGCGACTGGAGAGCGCGGGTTTCGTTAGTACGTTTACTCGGAAGGGCCGGCAAGGGCTTGCTTCGGTCAAGCCTCGGCAAGACCTGAAATACTCGTTTTCTTCCCTTCGGGGTGGAAAACGGTCTTATTTCAGTTCTGTGCCTTCGGCTTGACCTTCGGAGACGTGTCTATTTTCTGCCGGCGCCCTCTAATAGCGTACTGTGACAGAAGTGGGTATAGAGCGTACATTAAATAAAAAAACACCTGCATAGGATAAACGAAGACATCTTTATTATTATCCGTATGAAACTTAAGTCTAGCACAAGTCTCTATAGAGGTCTTAAGTACTTGTCGAAACAGTTAGTACCGTAACATCTTATTAAACTAAATTATGAAAATCTGTTCATTAACAATAAAATAAGATTTTTTGTTAAACTATTAGACTTATACAAAATAAAAAACAAAGTAATTAACAGGTAAGTACCTATCTATATTAATTAATCTAGTGAGATCTCAACAGTCTTTAAATCACAAGTAAAATCATCATAATTTATATATTACCAGTTAGTTAAACTGCAGAGAATGAATTATTAAGAACATTTAAGTTTTCAGTTCTCGGATGTTCTACCGATTTGCAATAATGCTTAAAGAAATTGTCGGAACCTCTCCAGTTCCCTCTTCTCAAAATAAAATCTAACGGTACGTTATTTTGATAGTCACTTGACGCAACAGCTGATCTTATTGAGCCTGGACTATAGTTTATGCCTAAATCTCGAAAAGGAGCCTTAATCCAACCAGAAATTATAGCTCTTGTGGCGGCTTTTACTTCACCACGGGTGGTGATAAACAAACTATTCAAATTCGGGCGTGCACTTCTTCTACTCTCCGACAACGCTATCAACTGATTTACCCATTTGACCAAACTTAATGCAGGGTCTCCTGAGCAAGATAACTGCCATCCTGACTGCCGATTCTTGATGTTATCAGTCTTAGACCCATATTTAGGCCAGAACGTTATAGTAGAGTTTGATCTATCGCAATGTTGCTCGTCAATGCATAAGAGCGTAAGGTCATGTATCCGACGACCTGACGCCAACAATAATAATAAGGCCACATGCCGAGAAACCTGGAATAAGCTATCTTCACTTGGATGATGAGATCTCAGCCATCCTAGCAGATCGTGGACGTCCCAGATCTGTGACTTTGAAGTTGAGGATGCGCACTTTTTAATTCCTATAGCTTTGATTATTGTTGAAACTAAAGGATGAGTTGCCAATCTTTTTTCCTGTGTAGGGTCAGCCAGAGTTAAAATAACTGACTTGTGGACCAAAATGGTTGAAGCTGCGAGCTTCCTAACACGGGATAAGTACCCCAAATAGGCAGCTACATCCTGAGGTCGAGGATTGCTGGGGCTTTTCCCATTTTGTTTGCACCACGAGACCCATTGTTTCCAGCTAGACTCATAAGTGCGCCATGTGGAATCACGCCACGCTGACTGAACAAGATCGATGTCGCCAGGATCCATACCTGCTATAAGTTCGCCCCACCCCGTATCCTCCAGACCTCGAAAGAGAGGTCTCCTGCATTCGGCAGAGGGCGGTCGGTGGACAAGTCGACTAGGCAACTGTTGACATTGCGTATTCGAAACGGGGCTTCGAGAGCTCTTCGTTTCAGGTCGCCTCTCCAAAACACTGTTTCCCAGCGAGGAGTCATCAGTAAATAGGTACCTGAAGACTGGTTGAGGTGTCGTAGTACTCTGGGAATCAGGGGTGGAGGTGGAAAGATCCATGCGAGTTTGTAATGCCAGGTCTGGCTGAACGCGTTGATGAACATTGCTTGCTCGTCCCATGCTTCTATCGACGCATACTTCGGGACTACTTTCGATCGACTGGTTGCGAACAAATCTATCTGAGGGGTACCCCACTTTAGAAATACTTTTGTTGTGACTTCGTCTACAACATGCCAATCCGGGAGACTTTTTCCCCTTGACAAACAGTCGGCTATGGAATTGTACCGGCCTGGAAGGTAAAAGGAATGTATGGTTACCCCTAAGCTCTTCGCTAGTAACAGGATCTTTTTGGACTCCTCTAACAACACCATAGACCGAGTTCCTCCCTGATTTCTCAGGTACGAAACCACTGTTTTGATGTCGGATTGAATCATGACCGATTGTCCTAGTACTGCGTTCTGACATTCTTTTAGAGCTATGTAAACGGTGAATAATTCCTTTTTGTTTATGTGCCAAACAACTTGCTCTTTCGTCCATTTTCCCAGTAGGTGGCCATCGCCTATCTGAACTCCCCAGCCTTCGTCTGACGCATCTGTCGTAACAAAAATTGTAGCCTCTGGAACGAAAATTTTTCCCGGCACTCTTATGTTGAGAGTCCACCAACGGCAATCGTTGACAGCCTGTGGTGGAAGGACCCTTAGCCGGTCGGGCTGGTTCTGAGACAGTTTCAGACTGGCGCGCTGGATATATCTGGTGAACAGACGACCTAGCGGGGTGACCAAAGCTGCAAAACCGAGTCGACCGATGAGTGAGGTACCTAATCGCCACGTCCATTGCTTTCTTTGTAATACCCTGTCTAAATCTGTCAATAACCGACGTATTTTTTCTTCCGGAAGACTTTTCTCGTTCTTGTCTGTATCCCACACAATTCCTAGAAATTCTATTCTTCTTGTAACTTCCAGAACAGACTTTTCCAAGTTTACACACCAACCGAGGCTCTGCAGAAGACCCACTGCATAGCTCATTTGGCTTTTTAGTACATGTGGGTCTTGGTGTGCAATAAGAAAGTCGTCTAAATATACTAGAATTCGTAGTCCCTTTGTTCGTAGAAACCCCGCTAACCATTTGGTGACGCGAGAGAAAGCTAATGGTGCGCTGGATAGGCCGAAGGGCAGCGACGTCATCTGAAAGAGTTCGTTTGCATAGCCGAACGCAAGATATCTCCGGTGGCTTATTTTTATTGGCACATGAAAGTAGGCTTGACTTAAATCCAGCTTTCCTAAGTAATCGCCGGGCTGGAGAAAATCGGGGATCTGAGTCTGGTTTATCAGTCGAAATTTTCGTGGGCTTACGTAGCAATTCAGGCGACGAAGGTCGAAAATTTGCCTGAGCTTTCCGTTCATTTTTGGAATTAGAAACATACGCGACAGAAATCCGGTCTCGGAATGACATTTCTCGACTACGCCTTGGACTAGAAGCTGTCTGAGCTCTTTGGACATAGCGTTCGAAGGTTTTGTTGCGAATCTTTCTAAGTTTTCTTGCAGGGGAATGGAAGGCGGTTTGGACACGAAAGGTATTGTGTACCCCGAAATTATTTTTAAAATCGCTTTTGGCGCCCCAATTTTCTCCCATTGTGTTCGGAACTCGCCCAGCTGTCCCCCTCGAAAACCGTCAATATGTGGTACGGGATTTTCGAGATTTCCTGTCGCTGCCACCCCTACCTCTACGTTGACCATAGTTACCAGGCTTTTTGGATGATGGGTTGCGGGATGAGGATTGGTGAAAGGAAGAGTTATGGGGCGGCAAATGGTAGTTGGCGCTGTACTGCGTTGCCGATCGTTGTCGCCAAGATGGTTTCGTGGCTTTGGATCTAGTTGGCGGAGCTGGTTTTCGAAAGGAATTCACGGTCTTTTCCGTAGTTCTTGGTGGGATAAAAATAGCTGCTACACCCCCGTTATCTTTGACAAAAGCACCAAGTTGTTTCTCCTCGAATAAGTGGCTCGGTGATGGAGGAATGTTTTGCAGAGCGCTATTTAGGATATCATTCCTTGTCTTAAAAGTTTTGCGACGAAGGTCTATGGTCTCAGACCTATGAGCACACACGTACTGCAAAAGTTGGTCCGAGACAGTTTTGAAGGTGGAGTCTTCCGCCACTAATTGTCTTAGTTCTGTGCTGACACTCGGACACTTTTTTACAATTATGTTAAGATTTTCAGCCAGGGCCCTTCGCTGGAGCAGCAACCCGTGCGTAATGGTGCCAAGAAGATTCTCTTGCTTTGTGAGCCAGGGAGACGGTTGAGTGGTTAGCGTGCCCAGCTCTGTATTAATTTTAAGGGCGCTAAATACGGAACCCGCCTGCAGGTGCTTTTCTACCTCCTTGTACCTAATTCGGCTCCAGCCATCACTGCCCAGCCTTTGACACTCAATACCTTCTTTCTTAAGTTGCACCGAAGGCTCTGGTATTAGAGGATCCGCCTCCTTGGTTGTGGGCAGGAACTCTAGTTCTTTTTCGTCCGCCTCAACTTGCCATTCTGAATCCAGAGGTGGTGCCCTCCATGACGGAGAGTTAGAGGTCACCGAAACTGTTTCCTCTTCCTCTTCGGAAATGTAATTTTCTTTTTCGGATTCACTGTCAAAGTGTTGTCGCTTCTCTAGCTTTTCCAATAGGATAGCAAACATACTTTCTACCTTGTGATCCAGAGCTTCTATTCTAGCATCCCGCGATGTGGAGGGTGAGTCCGAGTCCCTTCTGCGTCTACGTGCCGAAGGTTCTCGTGACGTTGCGGAGGACGTACTCCTTCTTTTCCGACAGGTCTCTTCTGTTTCTGAGCGGGAACCGGAAAGAATTTGATCGGCTTCCGCCCTGGTGTGTAATAGTGGTCGTAGTGCGACGACTGACTGTTTAAAAAGCTCGGTACGTGCTGCTGAGCCCCGTATGCGGTTTGCCACAGCTGGTGGCCCGAGAATAAGAGCTCGTGTAAATGCCCAGTCGAGAAGCTTACATCGTATATCGCGGTACCCCTTCTCTGAAAGGTGATCTGCCTCAGGTACGAATGCCCGGACTAGCCCCACAGTAGGCAGCGCAAATACTAATTTGTTTAGTATATTGGGCTCAATCTTCTCACCAAACACTTCTTCTTTTGTAGCTGTAGTCACCTCCCAGCTTGACCAGCCATCAGGAAGATGCTCCTGAGCTAGCACCTTTACTCGGTCCAAAATCTCCTCGTCCTGGTCTGTAGCTGCACGCTCATCTAGCAGCTCGCCGAGGGTAACCAAGTTTGCTCGTTGAGTCATCTGAAGTGAAAGCAAAGCGGTCATGCAAAACCCAAGCTTTTTTGGTGCAAAAAGCCCAATGGTTTTTTGAAGCGCGCCTCTCAATAATTTGAGCCGCGCCGCCCAGATTCTGAGCCGCGCCGCCCAAATTTCGAGCCGCGCCGCCCAAATTTTGAGCCGCGCCGCCCAAGTTTTGAGCCGCGCCGCCCAAGTTTTGAGCCGCGCCGCCCAAGTTTTGAGCCGCGCCGCCCAAGTTTTGAGCAGCGCCGTCCCAATTTTGAGACGCGCCGCCCAAGTATTGGGCCGCGCTGTCCAAGTTTTTGGACCGCACCACCCATATTCGGGCTGTGGCTGTGACTAGACAGACTGTGGCTGAAAGCCGACAAGTCTCACGAACGTAGTTGCTACGTCGTGATCGTCTCATGTATATTGTGGATGGTATGTCCGACAAATACATAATAACTCATGCATATTTGTGGATGACATGTCCGACAAAGATTATGTTGCATGCTATGGAGCGTGCTAAGCTTGCGATATTTCTCATCCAAAATAAACTTTATTTACAGATAACCCACACCTTGAACATAACAACACAGAAACAAAGAATGAAATTGAATGACTTACCTTGATATCCAATGGTAAATCACTCACAAAACGTTACAACAACGTTAAAAATAGTAAACTCGTAACTATTATACGTAATATTAAAATTCGTAATCACAACGTAAACAAAACTGTGCGTACATCAGGTAACAGTAAGCGTACTGACGAAACCCGCGCTCTCCAGTCGCGCGGCAGCCGTCGCCCCTCCCAGCGCGGGGGGCGGCGCGGCGCGCCGCCGCACCTCACCCCCGCGCCTAGAACACGGACAGAGACGAAGGAAACGTAAGTAGACATGTGTGTGTGCATTTGGGTAAGGTAGGTTATCTCCGAAGGTCAAGCCGAAGGCACAGAACTGAAATAAATTGCAACTACCATCCAAAGTTTAAGTTATACAAATAGCGGTTTAAAATACTTCCCTTTAAATTTGAATACCCCTAGTATATAAATATTGACTTTCAAATTTATCAGCTTACGCGTTATGATTTTCCCATACAAACTTTAACATCGTTTAGTTTACAAATGGAGGGTAGTTTTAAAAAAATATTAGTGCCAATATTTTTTATTTACTTTTGTTCTTATTCATGGCAAGTTTCAAATGTATAAACCCACGGAATTAGATTTTTCATACAACAGTTTTTACCCCTTTTCACCCCCTTAGAGGAGGACTTTCGCAAAATCCCGTCTTATTGCCCCCCTACATAGTAGACTGCAACTGCTGTCCAAAATTCAAGTATCTGCACAGAATATACAGGGTGTTTTTGGCATCGTAACGCAAACTTCGCGAAAAGGCTACACCTAATGCCACTAATCAAATTGTGAAAGTCATTCATCTCGCTAATGATCGGTTACAGAAATCGTCATTTTCGAGCGCGCAATGTATTGCGAACACCGCGATATAAACGCTCAATACGTTGTACCTACGTAGCATGTCACTGCCTACAGTACAGTACAGCGAATATCGGCAACAACAATAATATAAAAAATACCTACTTATTGATGTTAGGAACATGTTTATGCAGAAGTTAAGAGGAACCATAAGCTTAATCTCTTAAAATCACGATGCCGATAAGGATTGACAACAAAAAAGAAGCTTGTACTTAAACACATCGAGCTCCGGTATTGTAGGTATAAACTAATGAACATTTAACTTACTCTAAGCTCGCTCAATCCTGACCAGGTACAATACGCGCAACCAAAGATGAGACCCGACGGATCACGTGGTCATACCTGCGCAGTAAACAGTTTGTACAAAATGCTCTACGAAATGTTTACTGCGCAGGTGTGACCACGTGATCCGTCGGGTCTCATCTTTGGCTGCGCGTATTGTAAGATTCGACGTGGCCGCCCTTAGCGCGCTCGCAGTTTTGAGCGCGGCGCAGCACCTTTTACTTTACATAACACCAAAAAAACATTTTTAAATCAAACTCACGAAAACACTTGAAAACACACAAAAAAAGAGAACAAATTCGTTTTGGAATCTAGTCAAAACGTATTTCTTCTCACCTCGCGTAAACCGAATTTCGCAAAAGCATCACTCGTACGCGTCCACGGTCAACCACAAACTGACAAAAAAAAAAACGTTTAAATCGGACTGCAAAAGAAACTTTATAAGTAGTTACCTATGACCAAAGAACAAATAATGGACAGTCAGGACAAACATCATGTTTTTCGTCATGGGTATCGTTTTCATAGTTTTCGAGGAGGATGTTGTAGAAATTGTTAAATGTGATCTCAGATCAAAAAAAATAGGCAGATAGAACGTGCGCGAACAACAAAGTGAAGCCAGATTTTATTTTAGTGTGCGCGGCAAATATGGCGCGCCGTGTACGAACACGTGCATCTGTGTGCGTTTACGGTTGCCAGATATTGAGAAATACTCCCACATTTTGTTCAGTTAAATTGTTCTCAAATATTGTACTACAATTTTTTAAATTAGAAACGCGATTTTGTTTTATGGTTATACCCAGAGAGAAAAAGCGTGTAGTATTTCGTCGTTGCGATTTCAAGACCTCTTATGTGTAAAATTTACTTTTACGAGAAAATCGATAAAAACCATCCACTGAAAAAAATATAATGAAACCAACTACAACAAAAAATACAGGTGACAGCCACATGACTGCCTGCTTTTTAATATGATATTTTAAGTTGAAAAAAAAGCACAACATAGTAAAAAAAAATAAAAAATATTTTATTTGACACATAAGAGGTTTTGGTTGCGCTGTCAGTTACACATCAGTGCTTTTAAACTAAAATACCTTTAAACAAAACACCATTGATTATATAAATTTGAAAATAAACGTTTATTTCTCTGAATTACACTATACGAGTAATCATGATAACAGTCGAATTACAAATAAGACTTAAAAACAAAAATACGAATCAAAGTACCATTAATTTCCTCAGGCATTAAGTACCCGGATTAAATTGCAACGCGTCATAAAAAGGATGATAATCTCGGTCTATTACCATTTTATGTTCCTGTAAATGCTTAAACTTAGTCTCAGTAATTTTTAGTTGAGTTCTATACATTCGATTTGGTGATACTATTCCGTTTTTTTAGTTATTTCTTCGCTGTGGAAGTACGGACCACTCATCGACATGTCTCAACCTATAAAATATGGATCCATCGGATGAATACATAAGACCCCTAATGTCGACTACGACAGGATCTCCTTTTTTTTGCCAGGCCGTATGGATTTCAGGTTCGATTCCATCTCTTCGAAATTTAAGAAGAAATCATAGTGTATGGATTTGACATCGTAGGGTTTTTGAGGTCGAGCTTGTCTTATCCGGGTGATATAATCACTGGGAGCAAATATGGGTGGTTTTATGTATTGTTCAATAGTGGAATGAACACTGTCCACCTCCATCATTGTATGTCCTTTTTCCAGGTAAAGTTGTTCTATACAAATTGTTTGCCTTTGTGCCAAATCGCTTAGGGCACTCGATAAAATTCGGTTCCTGTTTCGATGTACGCATCCGTCAGAAATTATAATAATCCGCTCTTTTGAATGTGGCAGGTTTTGACAGTAGTCTATTAAACAAGATGTAAATTCATTAGCAGTAACATTGCCGTCTGCTTCGTGCCAAAAGTAATGAACTTAAAAATCCTATTTGGCTTTTCAACGCACGCTGTCCATTTGTCAGCTATCTTTCTATATCCAAGATACGCTTTACCGGCAACGCGTGCTTTTTTATTCTGTTTAACGGTGCACGCAAGGTAGATAGGTCTTCGTATTGAGGAAGAGGAAAAATTGCCTTCAACATTTTCAGACAAAGATACCTCACTAATATTGTTATCATCATCATCACTATCCAAACAAGGCAAGATCCTCCGTCTTCTTATAAATAAGTTTCGGTTTCTACGTAAATCGTGCACGGATAACAACCTGACATTTTCATTGATATCTGATTCCTCCGTATCGTCGAAATGTTCCTCAACCTGGCTCCCTAAAAGAATCCGACCCCTCCGTGGAATTACTGGAACCCAATTTGGATCGTCATCACTGTTGTCACTTAAATTTTCAAAGATTGGTGTTGGTGATAGCACTTGCTATGATTCAGAAACCATACTTGGGTCTTCAGCGGCATGGAATAGTATGATGATGCTTTGATCAGATAAAGATTCCGTAACGTCATTCTGATGATCGAATCTAGAAGATATTAAACCTAAATCGTCTGGTGTTATCAGGGAACCACTATAACAGCGCTCCACATTTGGGGGTGCTTCAAAATCACAAAAAGTACTTGGTTCAGAGTCTTCTGTATTTTTCTGATTGACTATTAACTCAAACTCACTTGTAGATAACGGTTTTACATCCAACAAACTTTTACAATTTTCGATTCAAACTATCGGATAAAGTACCTAACGACTTGCAACATACTGAAGACCTTAGTTATTTAAATGAGCGCCATCCATTGTCTAAAAATGGAGAATAATCATGCGATTTATCTATTTCACTCGTCTTTTCGTTCACTTGTTCGATCCTGTCGGTCTAAAGATACCAAAAGTTATATTAAAAAATACCCGCGTAAATGCACATAGGATATTTTATTCCAAAAATTGCCTATAGTCCACGAGCATGATACACTTAAAAACTCGTATGTGTACATGCGACACATAAGACATTTTAAGTACCAAATTATGATGAGCAAGCACATTGAAGATCTTGTAATGGGTAAATAAATTACGAATAAAACGTCATAGCCACATGAGAGTTTTTGCATTCGATATGGCTTCAAAATGTACAATTGACTGGAGTGAAAAAGTGTTTTGAGCAAAAGTGTCACATAGGAGGTCTTAAAGTCGCAACGACGATTTATTATTTAACAGAATAATAATAAGGAATAAAAGTTAATGTGCGTAATTACTTACTACCTTTTTAATTAATCTATATCAGACCATCATATCATATCAGAGAATATAACACTTTTTATAACGCTTTTTGGTTATTTGTTTATAACGCAAAATTTTGAAGGAAGCCATTCATTATCTTGCCTGCTTTGGCGAATAATAGTGACCCATTTACCGCGTAAAACCGGATAATTGATGAAACTAATAATTCGAAAATGAAAAATATCACTAATGAAAGTATGGAAACCTCTAAATGTCACATGGCAAAGCCTAATTGTTGCAATTAGATACTAAAAGTAATAATAAAATATTTCAAAAACCCCAAAAAGTCTTGAAATATAAAAATTTTAAAGCGCAGTACACCGCACGCGGAACTAAAAGTAAACGACTAAACGTACATCAAATAATAAAATAATAATAAATACAGGTACTATAGATTACGACCGTGCAGTTGTATTGACGAATTTGATCGATATTTTTTATGCACAATACACATTCCCCTAATTCAGGGTAATTTACCCGTCATAAACTAGCAACACAGACGATTTACTGTTGAGGTTTTGTGTTTCAAGTGAGCCGAAAATATTTTATGGAAAATAAATACCAAAACAATAAAAATAACAAGAGTTACCTGTGGAAAGATATTCCATCTTGTTTTCTTTCTTTTTGTGAACAACTTTTGCAGTGTTTAAATACACAAGACGGCATGTTTTGGCTTAAAATGGCAAATCACTAGTGACGTGTGAGCGAGACGATGCGTAGCTTGGTACTGTCGCGAGTTTGTATTATCCTTTGATTTTGTATTATCTTCGGTTGACACACTCGCGTGTTCTGAGCGCTCTATCTGCCTATTTTTTTTGATCTGAGAATGTGATAATTAATTAAACTGTTTCGTGTTCTAAACTAGGTACCGTCTTTTACTGCTGTTAACCGATGTCATGAGATTATTCCTATTTAAATTTTATTTGTAAATTAGTTATTTCAACTCGATTGTTTATTACTATAGAACACAATTTTTTTTTTAATAAATTTTGAAAGTAAGAACCGTATTGTAGCAGGTGGCGTTCTGTTGTTTCTGCCTATCCCCATGGGAAAAAGGCGTGAGTTCATGTATGAATGTTGTAAACTAGTAATATCAACTAAATTGTTTGATCACTACAGAACACTAATGTTATAAAATTCAAATTCAAAAACATTAAGAACCTAGTTGAAACACTGTCGATTACTTATTCTTTGCCAGACTTATCCTTGGAGCCACGACAGCGGCTTCTTTTGAGAAAGTGCGCGCAAAGTAAAATGTTCTTAATGACGCAAAATGAAGTAATACATTTCCGACCTTATGTTCTCTACTTAAAGTCGATTTTTTTTTGTAAATTTTTAAATTTGTTATGAAGGACCTAGCGGCGACTTTGTGCTCTTTGTGCCAAAGCCGGCGGTGCGCGTTCCAAGAATGCGGCACATAAAAGACGCAAAATTAAGTAATGCATTTCCGACCTTCGGTAGTTAAATTAATGTCGAATATCGGTTATTTCGTGTTGTTTAGATTTTAGCTTTTATTTACTACTTTAAATTGAGCCAGGCCTGGCTCACTCCGCGGTGTAGGTATAAAACTGCAAGTACTTGCGGGGGCCACTTCGTAGTGGCCATTTAGTCGGTTGCCGCGCGCCGCCCACTACGCACGCGCTTACTTAAATAATATTTAAGTTTGGTGTTTGGTTGTATTTACGCATAAGTTTAAAAAAATATATATATGATGAAGAAAAGAAAATACTGCATAACGTTTGGTTGTTTAAATAATGACAGTGATAGGAGCCTCACGTTTCACACACTACCGCGTGATTTCGAAAGGTAAGGAAAAAAGTAAATATTTATCTATGTAGTACATATTTAATAATGATCAAAAAACTATCAACCTGCTTGTGGTGTGCTTATAATGTCATTCAAGTACCGGCTAGTAATCATGATCAGTATGATTAGGTAGGTTACAAATTTGACCTACAAGACGACCAAGATAAATTGAATAGACGAATAATCAAACCTGACATCACTCTCACTCACCTAAGCTGAATACGTAGGTAGGTCGAATTATGATCGGTAGAAAATAGGAAGATGTTTACGTTATTGTTTAGACACGTTCAAACTCAGAAAATGGCTACACTACGCATTCAAGGTCAGCGATCGTATTTCTCTTCGCGACTTGTTTACCTACTTACCTACAAAGACACGCAACACGGGGCCTGTGACAATGAAATGAATGAAATGATTAGGACTAGTTACCTATTTTGCCGTAAACGATAACAATCGATCTTTAAAGTTATGACTACAACTTGGCCAGAACGGATTGAAACGGAACTAATCTTTTTGTTTCTGACAACGTTTTAAAATCTTTGATATTTGATGTAAACAAAGACCGCAGGTTTGTTAGATTTATTATTGTGCCACAAAACTAACGTAATAAGAGAAAAAAAATAAGGAGGTAATGAGGAGTGATATATATTTATGTTAATTAATAATGTAATTAAACAATGCATAAAATACGTATTCCTACCTAACTGTGCCCAAACTCGCGAGTCGCAACCCTATTGACCTTGACCGACAGTAACCTTTTAATGTCGTTGGCGTCAGATAAACTAAAATGAACTCTCGCGCGTCACTATTCAGTTCATTTTTGCTTGCGCACGGGAAGTTTAGGCTATTATAAAAGTAGGTGGGTGATGCGGGTGCAAGTAAAAATTGACTCTATTCTTTCGGACATAGATTTTACATTTGTTTGTTTTCTTTTTGGGAGTAACACTTCTGTACCTTTAGGTACTATTATATATTCTGTGATTGAGCCGTGCATGAGGTACTACAGGTACTGTGGTATACGATGACCTTTCATTTGAACTTTTATAAACAGCTGAGAAGACACCGTTTGTAGTTTTATTTACATTGCTACTTTTAGTGAAAGTAGTGAATTAATAACTTTTTTATTTTAAATCTCATTAGGTTAGGTAAGAATAACGATTATGAACAGTCATAAGTAAAAAAAAATCCAAAAAAAATTAAATAAAATAGGAAAAAACCGACGAAAAATTCCAACATGGGGGGGTCCAGAATCATGTCCTGAACCCATGGGTTCAGGACATGATTCACGGATTGAAACGGAACTAATCTTTTTGTTCCTGACAACGTTTTAAAATCTTTGATATTTGATGTAAACAAAGACCGCAGGTTTGTTAGATTTATTATTGTGCCACAAAACTAACGTAATAAGAGAAAAAAAATAAGGAGGTAATGAGGAGTGATATATATTTATGTTAATTAATAATGTAATTAAACAATGCATAAAATACGTATTCCTACCTAACTGTGCCCAAACTCGCGAGTCGCAACCCTATTGACCTTGACCGACAGTAACCTTTTAATGTCGTTGGCGTCAGATAAACTAAAATGAACTCTCGCGCGTCACTATTCAGTTCATTTTTGCTTGCGCACGGGAAGTTTAGGCTATTATAAAAGTAGGTGGGTGATGCGGGTGCAAGTAAAAATTGACTCTATTCTTTCGGACATAGATTTTACATTTGTTTGTTTTCTTTTTGGGAGTAACACTTCTGTACCTTTAGGTACTATTATATATTCTGTGATTGAGCCGTGCATGAGGTACTACAGGTACTGTGGTATACGATGACCTTTCATTTGAACTTTTATAAACAGCTGAGAAGACACCGTTTGTAGTTTTATTTACATTGCTACTTTTAGTGAAAGTAGTGAATTAATAACTTTTTTATTTTAAATCTCATTAGGTTAGGTAAGAATAACGATTATGAACAGTCATAAGTAAAAAAAAATCCAAAAAAAATTAAATAAAATAGGAAAAAACCGACGAAAAATTCCAACATGGGGGGGTCCAGAATCATGTCCTGAACCCATGGTATCCGTTTGTGCGTCGATGTCCCTAACACGCTGTATAATAGTACCTGTATCTGCGCTTAGCAGTTTCGGCTGTAGTCGAGTCTTAATAAAAACCCTGTTCTTTTATATGCATAGATAATGGTACGGAACCATTCGTGCGCGAGTCCTACTCGAACTTAATTGATTTTTTTTTTAATAACAGTATTTTTTTCCTGTGTCGTGGGTCTGTTTACGAACATAGAGACACATATTTGATTTTGTATTTCGTTTTTTTGCTTCAATAGGAGGAAGGCAACGCGGCAGAAGGTTCCGAAGAACCGGAGGAGATGCAGGACGAGCTGCCGGCCTCGCCCCCCGCCGCCTCCCCCGCCCCCCCGCTCACGGCCGCCCCCCCTCCCAAGTCCATACTCAAGACCAACACGCGTACTACTGAGATCACTAACGGATATGCTACGGAACAGGTACTTATTGTTTGTGAAGCTAACTTCATTATATAACAAACGCGGAAAATGGAATATACTATTCTATTGCTCAAGCAATAGAGTAGATAATTGATAACGAACAGTTTACTAATTGATAACTAAGGCGACGATAGGTCATCCATCACAAGAGAATAAATTAGTCTAATTGGACTTAAACCTCATAACTAACTGCTATTGTGACTACATATGAACTGTTATCGCGTATTGGCACAAGAAAAGAGAGACCTATAACTCTGTAATATAGAAAAGAAGAGAAAAGAGAGACCTATAACTCTGTAATATAGAAAAGAAGAGAAAAGAGAGACCTATAACTCTGTAATATAGAAAAGAAGAGAAAAGAGAGACCTATAACTCTGTAATATAGAAAAGAAGAGAAAAGAGAGACCTATAACTCTGTAATATAGAAAAGAAGAGAAAAGAGAGACCTATAACTCTGTAATATAGAAAAGAAGAGAAAAGAGAGACCTATAACTCTGTAATATAGAAAAGAAGAGAAAAGAGAGACCTATAACTCTGTAATATAGAAAAGAAGAGAAAAGAGAGACCTATAAATCGCTTTTCTTGCCTTGAGAACTTAGTTTCAGTGGACGAGATCAACGACGGGCTAGTGGAAACTGTCCGCACGGTAGGGTCTAAGTTTTTTAGACCCTGCCGTAAAGATAGACCTCAGAAATTGACCGAGCAAACCTTAAACCTCATGGCTGAACGACGCTTGCTACAGTTGCAGTCTTCCGATGACGCGAAGTCATATAGGCAGCTCAATAGACGTATATCTAAGTCCTTGCGACACGATCTGCGTCTCTTTAATACGAATCGTGTTAAAGAGACCATACAGGGAAACCAAGGCTCCAAAGTGTTCGCAAAGGACAAGTCTATTGGGCAAAGCCAGATGACAAAGCTGAAACGGGAGGATGGCAGCATAGCGTCGACCACAGCAGAGGTTTTAGGCGAGATCTAGAGGTTCTATGGACAGTTATACACTTCGGTCGCAAAGCCCGTTGACAACTTGGTAGGAGATCCAAGAGCCAAGCTGTCCCGACATTATACCGAAGATATCCCGGATATCAGTCTGTACGAGATTAGGATGGCCCTGAAGCAGCTTAAGAACAACAAGGCGCCGGGCGAGGACGGATCCACTTCAGAGCTTCTGAGAGCGGG
This sequence comes from Agrotis puta, assembly GCA_943136025.2. Taxonomy (NCBI): domain Eukaryota; kingdom Metazoa; phylum Arthropoda; class Insecta; order Lepidoptera; family Noctuidae; genus Agrotis; species Agrotis puta. The sequence goes on from OW964168.2 coordinate 9,159,543, forward strand.
TGGAACACCGGTACTTAAAGTCCTCCAGAAACTCTTTAATTCCGTCCTGTCCGAGGGCAAAACGCCTGAAGCGTGGAGCAGGGGTGAGGTGGTGCTGTTCTTCAAAAAAGGTGATAACTGCCTATTGAAGAATTACAGACCCATCACGCTTCTGAGTCATGTTTATAAGCTGTTTTCAAGGGTTATCACGAACCGTCTCGAACACAGACTTGATGACTTCCAGCTTCCCGAACAAGCCGGTTTCCGAAGAGGCTATAGTACCATAGACCACATCCATACGTTGCTTCAAGTTATACAGAAGACCGAAGAGTATAACTTGCCATTATGCTTAGCGTTTGTGGACTATGAGAAAGCCTTTGATTCGGTGGAAACATGGGCGGTGCTTGAGTCACTCCAGCGATGCCGTATTGACTATCGGTACATCGAGGTATTGAAGTGTTTGTATAATAACGCCACCATGTCGGTCCGAGTACAGGAGCACAGCACGAAGGCGATTCCATTGAGAAGAGGCGTAAGACAGGGGGACGTTATCTCCCCGAAACTGTTTACTGCCGCAATGGAAGACGCCTTCAAGCTCCTGGAATGGCAAGGACTTGGCATCAACATCAACGGCGAATACATCACTCACCTTCGGTTTGCCGACGACATCGTAGTCATGGCAAAGTCGATGGAGGAACTCAGCATGATGCTCGATGGCCTCGACCGAGTTTCACAACGGGTGGGCTTGAAAATGAACATGGACAAGACGAAAATTATGTCAAATGCCAATGTTGTGCCCACCCCAGTCTCTGTTGGAAACTCGGTACTCGAAGTTGTTGACTCATATATCTACTTAGGACAAGTAGTCCAATTAGGTAGGTCCAACTTCGAGAAAGAGGTCAACCGCCGAATCCAACTCGGTTGGGCAGCGTTCGGGAAACTACGCAATGTCTTTTCGTCCGACATACCTCAGTGCCTCAAGACGAAAGTCTTTAACCAATGTGTGTTACCAGTGTTAACTTACGGCACCGAAACGTGGTCTTTCACTATCGGCCTCATCTCAAAGCTCAAAGTCGCTCAACGAGCTATGGAGAGAGCTATGCTCGGTGTTTCTCTACGTGATCGAATCCGAAATGAGGAGATCCGTAGACGAACTAAAGTCACCGACATAGCCCACCGGATTAGCAAGCTGAAGTGGCAATGGGCAGGCCATATTGCTCGCAGAGCAGATGGCCGATGGGGTCGAAAAGTGCTGGAGTGGAGACCACGGACTAGCAAGCGCAGCGTAGGACGTCCACCAACAAGGTGGACAGACGACCTTATAAAGGTCGCCGGAAGACGCTGGATGCAGGTCGCTTCCAACCGGTATATGTGGAGATCTAAAGGGGAGGCCTATGTTCAGCAGTGGACGTCCTATGGCTGAGATGATGATGATGATAACTCTGTAGTAGGTGAATTCAGGTTGTGGATGATGATTAGACTGACATAATTGTTTACCCAATTTCATAGGTGACTTATGAAGAAACTAGAGTATCAGAAGTGAGTTCGGCCGTGAGTGCCCTGAGCGTGTCATGCAGCACCCACAGCCACGCGGGCGCCCCGCCGCCGCCCGCGCGCGGCTCGTCGTTCGCGGTGATGGCGGAGCGCGCGCGCACGCTGTCCCCGCCGCGCCACGACCAGCATGCGCACGCGCAGCAAAACGCGCACAGCGTCGCGCCGCAGTATGTATACACTCATATTTTTTACTTCGAAATCGTAATTGAGAAAGAGAATGACTAAGAAAAATAGTACAAGAGTTATTTTAAACGGTCAATTACAAGTTTTTTTACGCTTTACATAAACATTCTCACTTTATAATTTTTCGACAAAACCCTTTTCGTTTATCGAAGAGCTTACAGAGTCAAAATGTTATTTTTCATTATTCATTCTCTGCAAGTAGGTTATTACATGCCTGGTAAAAAGCGCGGCAAAAAATTAAAATAACATAAAGTGAAGTGTTAAGAATATACATATTATATTATGGCTTTAATATAATTTAATTGAAACTATTTCTCTAAAATAACATAGATTTCGGCAAAACATTTGTGTTTTTTTTAATGACGATCATGCAAAATACTGGCTGGGCGACCACGGGAAAGCGACAATCCGATGAGCACTCATTTTTTCTTTAGCTATAAATTATGTTCTTTTTTTTACTTTCCTTGTATTTATAATGAAAAGCAACACTGTGCTTTCCTCGGGTAAATTACTTAAATTTAGTCCTTCGATCTATTAGCGCCCTCACTACGTTACGGGCCCAAAACCCCATCTTGGGACTAAATAAGTAACTTTCATCCTTTGGATAACAATGTACCATTCAACACGTTTAGGGTTGGCAATAGACTGTTTTACTCAAAAATAATAATTTTTAGTCCGAAAGATAAAGTATCAAAAAATATTTGACCCGTACTTTTTCTTTTGTTACGTAAACCAAAATTGACAAAGATACAACGCTTCTAAAAATCACAAAAAACGTCACTCGGTCGATATATTTTTTCAAACGTTATGAAGTCACAAGTACAACAACTCCCGAATTCCGAAGCGTTTTCTCTTTGTCAATATTCACTGACTAAACAAAAATACGTGTTAATTATTTTTTAATACGGACGGACTAAACGAATTTTCAATTTATTTATGCAGTAAAGTAAGTATTGGCAGTTAAACTGCTTAAAACCTTTTTCATACTGTAGCAATGAAATAAAATGTAATGAATCTCCCCAGGTCCCCGGTAGGCTCCGCGCGTGACAAGCGCGTGTCGTTCCACGAGCGCGCGGCCCCGCCCGCCCCGCCCGCCAGCTCCCCGCCGCCGCTGCACGAGCCGCACGCGCAGCCCGCACGGGAGGACCCGGACGTACGTACCCTCAATATTACAATACATAATACAAACTTATACCTTATAATAAGACAAAAAAAAAGGACTGTTAATACCAAAAAAAATAGAAATATGTTCCACTGAGAGTGAAAATTTTATTTCTGTAATAAGCATTTCAGCAGCACATGTAGGAAAATTTAACATGTCGTTCGCTTTCGGCTTGTAAACTACATTATAATATAAAATCATTAACTAGTTTCTGAAATCAAGCAACAAATTATTTTAACTTATATATTTATTAGCAATAACGCTTGCATCGCGTCTTCGCAAAGATATTTTGAGGGACGAAAAATTCAGCTGCGAGCGGGGCCCGAACTTGCGTCTTCTGGATATTTAGATACTCCGGAAGCTTCACCAATTAGGCTATCGAAACCACTAACTCCGAACCTGAATATTTCATGCCCTCATTTTTTTTAAACGCTTTACACGTTGCACCATCTATTGAATGCGTTCAAAAAACAAAGTTTGTATGTTATTATTAGGTATATTTAAAAAAATATATTACAACCAACTAAATGCCTGCAACAGCTCTCAATGCCGTCATTACAATGGAAAATAGTCGATAGTCAATTATCGTTTCGATGTGCTGATTACAATCAAATTTATTGTTCAAATTCGTCCTAAGTTACAACGTGAACTATGCATTACAGCGGTTTATAGAGGAAGCGGAGAGTATGCTGGCAGGGCCGGTGTCGCCGCAGACGAACAACGCACCCAACATGCCGCAGCACACGCCCGGCGTCATCGGCGCACAGGAGGTCTACAGGTACGAGTAAACAAACAATCTTCTATCTATAATCCATATGCAAATAAATGAATATGAATATTATAAAGAGGAGAGATTTGATTTTATTTGTTTGTATTTTATAGGCTCCGAAAGTACTGGATCGTTTTAGATTTTCCAAAACTATTCTATACGGAGGGTGACCGGGGTTTTAAATTCACTGAGTTCGAAGTTAGAAACACGCGCAGACTTCTTTAAGCTTCCACGGTTTAATATTGGTTTAGCAACCCGCGATCATGCCGCTTGCAACAGCGTGAAAATATGGGGAACTCAAAATAATCAACAATTACGGAAGATATTCCATAAGTTTTTTAACCAGTGTTTTTATAGGCAGACGTGTACAAGTACATAAACGCAGCCACTTTATTGTTTTGCCTAACAACCTGTATGTCCCTCCAGAGACCCGCGCGCGCGGCGCCTGGCCGAGCAGCAGGCGCGCGCGCCTCACGCGCCGATCCCCGAGCAGCTGTCCTTCAAGGAGAAGATGAAGATGTTCGCGCTGGAGTCGGGCGAGGCCTCCACGCCCAAGGACAAGGTAACTGCGAGACACTGACACTGTCACACTGTGCCGCCACGCATCATGTCGCATCGATACGTCTCCATGTCTCGTTTCTAACACTAGTCTTAATTCAACCACATAGTGTACCTCATCCGTATAGTCTTTGTGCACCTTCAAATTATACACTACTTTGAAGATGCCCTTTCCCTCTCTATATTAGACAAAATCACTGAATTCTTTAACTTGCATGGGTTAAAACACACACCCGGTTTAAACCAGTCAATGTTATTTGCAGGTCAAAATATCACGCGCGCAGCGAGACATCGATGCGGTACATTAACCTAATGATGACTATTAAACTATATTTGCAATGCGTTATGAATACATACATTTTACGTGTACATAATTTGTACGTATAGAGGAATATAACTCCTGTAATGATTTTATAGTAGTATAGCAAAGTTGTAACGATACGTTACAGTTTGCGTTACAGTATTATAATAACATATTTATATTCCGCTCTAAGTACTTCACGGTGTAAGCGAAAATAATGTATTTTTGATCTTTCGAACAAACCTATTGGCAGCTATTTTATGCACATGACAAAAAATATTATAAAAAGTTATCTTATTTAATAACCTTAACGAATATAATTACAATATTTTCGCTTTCAAGTATACTTAATGTAGGAAAACCTCTGAGAGTGAAGTTATTCAGAACCAGTTATACTGTCGTGACAGGTCCACGAATTGCCTTGTGATGAAACATAGCACCAATTTTGTATGTCATTCATAGAATCTAAGCGAGTTTTCTTTCCCAAATAGGTATATTTTTATGATTATGCAAATTTTGAATGATGTTTAAAAGATAGGTATCGCTTTAGCAGCTAGAGCAATGATATTATTATACTTATACATTACATTTTATCAGACCATATCTTAATATAGGAAACAGTTGGTTATAATATTGAAATCTGTTTCGTATTCATATTTTCGGTATTTGTCGTACTATTACCAACGGGCACATCTTATTTATGAATTAAAGTCGGAACTATTGTGCCATTGTTTTAGTATATTGTGTAATGGATTTTTGCCGTTTATATAATGATAAAGTTTATTATCTGGGAGGACCAATTTAGTAATCGACGTCGGAGGGTGCCTTTATGTGTACCTTAAAAGTAAATTAACATATCCCTCATATTTTTTTCAAGCCATACAATTAATACATTGTTATCCATCAACAATAATATTGTTCGTAACTTCGTAACATTCCAAAGAACATTACGTTTCTTTTTCTATTTTATATGTATGTTATTAAGCATTCCTATGAAACATGAATGTATTATTGTGTGTACCGCTATAGCGGTTGTTATCTTTATAATATTATTTCGAAAGTTGACCTGTTATTACAATTCGAATTTTAACAAAAAGCAATAAGATATTGTGAAGACTTTGTTGTAAATACAATTAATAAATTTTATAGACTAATTAAGCACGTGTTTGTGCCAAAAACATGTTCCAATGTGGCAAGCCTACGTGGAATGGCGAAATTTTATTTAGTGGCAACCAATATTATGATAGGGTACTTTAATGGCACAAAGGCCAGAAGCCATGGCAGAAAAAAATGGGTACTTGACTACTTGATATTGTTTAAAAATGAGGGTGTTATTGTACTCTTAATATTCTAAGTAGACGTCAAGAGTGATGTAAGAATGACAAGACAGCGAACGTGTAGTTAGCTTTATGCTCGTTCTCTTATTAGATATCTCCTTCATACAAGAGTTCATACTACATATTATATCCATCTAGATGTAGAGCATCAGTATTAAATAGGTCTTGTTACTTAGTAATACCCTATCATTTAATTTGTCTAATGGGCAAAAAATACAAAACATCCCATATAATATAAAACATATTATAGTCAAATGCCTCATTTTTTGGTCACAAGATATTAATTAGTTTAGTCAGCATGCATACACAATTAGTTTTAAAACTGAAGTAATATTTCATGTCAGAACAGAACACTGGGTGGCTACTCATAATGTTATTATGATTAACGTTTTATAGCACCAATTTACTGTATATAATGTAGGTAGTGGAATCCTTGCGATTATATTAAGGTTTTGTACACCTGTTTGTATATGTAAATGTTTATTCGAGGAGAGAACGATGGCAACTGTTTGAAGACGAGTCCAAGCGACGGAAGGCCTACGTGAGGGTAGACTTAGATTAGTTCCTGGGGATTCGATTCAGTAGATTCCCAGTATTCACCCAACGATAGTCAATTAGAAAAAGATTGAGATTAATTTTAGAAAGGAGTTTTCATGATTTCAATAGCTATACTGTACATAATTACGCTTGAAAACGTCAAAATAGTATCGTTATGAATATTTAAATAACATAATTCGAATAATTATTATTATGCAAACTAATTATTATACTTGTTATTAATGGTAGCTATTGTACTTCCTTTCTTTTGAAAATAAATAAAGTAACATTACCCCGATATTTTATTTATACACGTTTCTTGTTTGTCACCTTTGGACTGTTTTCAGACTGCGAGAAGTGCATCTGGCGACTTTGTGTGATAGAAGAAAATTAAATGATTGTTCCACCACACTGTATTTATTGTATAAATTAACTTTTTAGCAGTGTTATTGTGTACTTAATCTTTGTTTGTTCTTCGCAAGCACAGTCAACTTATCTTTTTTCTGTTCTACGTGCCGCTCGAATAGGGTTTGTAACACTGAGTCTCGTAGAACCTTAGTTGCAAGTCGTCATTGCAAACACATTAGTTCTAAAATATACAACAAACTAAACAAAAGCTTACACATCTACCCTCTTAGATTAAAAAATGTCTAGATTGATAGTAGGCCACTGAGAATTGAAGCCAAAAAGACGGTTAATATTTCCCGCGTCTGTCGATTCCTACGTAAAACAAGTGAACATCTCCTAGGGAAACATTTAAGAGAGTGATCACTTATCGACGCAGCATCAGCTTGATCCGGCTAGAAAAATCTAGCCCCGCACAAATAATTGTAGTCAGTCTGTGTATAGTCATGTCGATCAAACTGAAAATAATGATATAACGCCCAGGGACCGAGTTTGAATCCAATATAAATTCAGACATACACAAAATCACAATGTTGCTGTTTTAACAACATTAGTTGAGACATTGCTAACCACTCGATGTTTTCGCTGAAGTTCAATGTACCTTTACGTAATATAAGATAAAAACTTTATTCGTGGTTTACGTTGGATTTAATTCCTAATCTTGGTCGCTTCGCGGGACTGTTTCATCAGGTAATCGTGACACTGGGACGTAAAGGGCTATCGAAGGGATCACCGTGGATTTTAGTCAGTACAAGTCTGACAGTACGGGTGGGAGGACTCATTTGATGATTTTACCACGATAAAAAAGAGCAGTCGCTTGTTCTCTCATGTTATAAATTGCGTGGCTAAATTAATAGCACCACTCTGCTCTCCACGAACCACTAAAATCTATGGTCGATAAAGACGATCGGAGGTTAGTGGTTAATTGTACTTGCGTCCGTTTTTTTTCACCGGACAACGGACCGTTTTACCACCTGGTGCATTTGTCCGCCGGACAGATGTCCGGTGCATGTACACGCTTTCATTATAAACCATACACCACGGCAAATTCGGCGAAAAAATCGGTCCGATGTCTGGAAAAAAACGGACGTATATAAGCGGCCTTAGGCGTTGCTTGCTCTGATTTTGTTTTGGTGTGACGTTAATAACGTATGTCGACCAAAAACAGAACTCTGTTTCCACCAAGCGCAACTGAGAGAATCATTCATAATCAAAACGAAACTCTACGATTTATTTAAGTGGACATAGATTTATTTTCTAAAACAATGCAATTTAAAATCGTTACGTTTTTTACATAATTATTTGGCAGCACCTCGTACATTTTGTTTTGTGTTGAAATACCCAAAGGCAATACTGAATCTTCCGGTACTCAGTTACACCAAAAACTTTACGTACCGGGGTCACGATAATTTGTGCATCCCGCGACGCCGGCAGGCTTTGGCCTCTACAGGCCCCGTCACTATGCTGACACTCCTTGAGGCGCGCGTGGAACACAACGCTCCGTCGATCCGGGCATGGTCCATGGTCGGACAGCGAGTCATATTTTGTATTTGATTTTAAAGGCAACTAAAAGATAAAATAATTAAAGAAAAAAAAACAATTAATAGATTAACAGTGTTTATATTTGTTTTGAGGTTAATATTACGTGTGCCATGTGGCTTTAGGTACCTTTAGGAAAAAGCACTAAAAGATTTTCTAAAAACATTATCAACATCATCATCAGTTAACATGAGTTTCATATCATAACAGAAATGATACAATACTATATACAACATTGTGTTTTGTTTCATCCAGAGCGAACTGCACAGTGGCGTCGATACATGGACCAGACATTACTTTGTGCACTACAATTATAATATTACGTTATATCTAGAAATATAAAACTTTACAATATATAGTGCAATTAGAAACATTCAGAATGTAAAGGCGGTTTGTACCAAACAACTAAAATTATATTGTTTAAACTAAAATAACAAGGTTTTAGTTCGTAACGGTGGATACTTATTACTTCCTTATTTTCTGTGACGTAATTTAAATGACAGTGAACTTTGGCATAATCTTCCACCTTACTAATTTCGAAACGTGACTTAAAGTTACAACTCCGCTAAAACTTGTAAGTGTTCTAATTCATAATATTATTTTAATGTGGAAGATACAATATCTAAAAATAAAGGATTTCAACACTTTCGTTACAAAAGTAAGTAGCAGAAATGTGAGCTAACCATTTGGATTTAAATCCAAACCTATGTAATAAGTTGGCATTCAATGTTGAGGAAGCTGAATCTCAATTAAGTCTTAACCTATAACAAATTTACATTGTAACAATTTTTCTACATTCTCATAATCATAATTAACATACTTAATATTAAAGCTTGCCTTTTATTTACATACTAAATATTAAAACACGAAACTACGCAACATATAGAAAAATATATGGTATGTTCAAGTCAGTAAATGATAAATGCCAATGGAAACGTCAATGTCATAAAATAAAATATCACGTTTTCACTGTCTTTGCCTGGCTGCGAGGCGGAGGATTTGTACGTCGCGGCTAAACCCCGAACTCGCTAACCACTCTTGAATTCAGTTACAACTGATGCCTCCGATTGCAACTGTTATTGTTGCTGCATAGGATTCGTTGCCTGTCCGTCAGAAATTCAATTACGCTTTCTAATGTCGACTACGTACTAATCAGCAAATAAACGGTATAAAATAATATATCATAATATGGGGTGATCAGGATTTTCACATTGTAATACAATCGAATTTTGGATATTTTCTGGGACAATCGAATGAATATATATTTTTTATAGCACACTAATTGTTTACGCAAGACTGTCCCTCACTTCATCTTTAAAATAATTATGCGCAACTTTATTTAGCATAAGTTGCAACTATAAGAATATTATCAGGCGTTTTACTTAATTCTTCAATTTTTGTGTCATGTTCATTTACAAAATTATACTTGTACACTACGCACTGCTGAGAAAGTTTTATTCCCAAAAATCCTGTGGAAGTCCATTTTGAATTTTATACACTAATTCATAGAAAGATACATTTTTGCAATATATCGCCCTTAGTGATTGGTATGGACTCTACTAAAAGGCTGAGCCTCTCTTGATGAACATCATAAGCGTTGCACATATTTTGACATGGCTAAGTATTTAGACATTATTCGCCCTATTATTGTTCTATTTGTACTTCGTGCAACGAAATACTATGTCTCAACGATTTAATTAAATAATCGACAGTTTGATATAATAAAAAGTGCACCAGTGTTAAATATGTAGCAACGAGTTCGGGTTTTAACAGCAATTTTAATGTGAGTTATGGCATATTCTATATGCATCTATATAGCTAGAGTACATATACTGTGTATTATAATCCATATAAAAATAGTCATATCAAGACTTATCAATCGAACTGTTACGTAGTAGATGTGAATTATAAATAGATCCCACACTAATTGTGGCTGACCACTAATGTACAACATTGATTACTCTTGTTCTGCTGCTATTCTCGATACTAAGACAGATTGTAGTAAACTAATATAAAAAATAAATTTAAATAGTCATTCATCCTATACATTTCTTTTCGTATAAAATATTTGTTAATTTTAATTGCGGAAGTAGCACAGCCGTCGGTCGCCACACGCGGGTGACGAGCTCGGGCCAGCAGATGTGGTCAGTGTGGCGTTAAAAAATTGTAAATATAGTATCCATACGACCAATAGTTACGACTATATAATAATATCACACGCACGTTCGCGCACTCACTCTCATACAAATACGATATACATATATCAACAACAATGGAAGAGTTATCAGAAGCCCCGTGTCATTATAATTTTCTACGAAAAAATGGACTTAATGTAAAAAATATGAATAGAACAATCATAAATCCAATCTTAACAAATAATACCTTGTATTATATTTTTGGATTGAATGCTGTGGCACTAGATTTTAAGTGACGTGTAGTCACCCTACCCGGCGCGTCACCCTCACAGAGGTTAAACATTAATGGACAACACAACGCAACGGTCCAACATTTAGAGAACCAAATAAAAAATACAGTTTAATGCGCGCACAAGTTTCAAAATAATTCAAACTGACATCAAATGCGTAGCATAATGGAAGATTACTCAGGAATGCATCTCAAGTTGTACACCCAGATTTATGTCGAACTTATAAAATTGACTTAAAAATATGTATAAGGTATATATTTTACACTATTCCGACTCACTTAAGACTAACAGATAAAACCACACCCGGCGGCGGGGCCGGCCGCTGCTCTATCGTACCTACGTCTGTCGCTACCGACGGTGAGAGTGTTCGCAGCGTGCTCGAACGATTATACATGTTGAAACGTGCATCAAACAAGGTACAGCTGACGCAGCGCCTCACGCGGGCGGCTGCGTCTGCGCCGGCGTGAAGAACTGTCATTGAGGCGTGTCGCGGGCCGCGCTCCAGCGGTCGAACTCGATGCCCGAGTCCGGCGACACGCCCGACGGCGCCGCGCAGTCGCACGCGCCCGCCGCGTCCGCGCTGCCGCCCTCACGCACGCCCAGCGCCTGCAGCACCTGCACAACAACACGGTCAGCGCGCGCCTCGCCTGGGGGGGGCGGGGCGGGGTGAAGCGGTGCGGACCTTACTCAGACTGGCGCTGTGCTCGTGCAGACCCAGGTCGCGCTCGAAGGAGTGCAGCTGGCGCATGAAGTGGAAGTTGGGCGCGATGTCGGTCTTACGCGAGCGCACCAGCTCGAAGGCGTCGCGCAGACACAAGCGGTGCCGCTGCATGAGGTAGGCCAGCGTCACCGTGACCGAGCGCGACACGCCCGCTACGCAGTGCACCAGCACGCCACACCGGGCAGACATCGCCTCCTCTGTGGAACATACAATAAATCAGAATAAGGGGCCAAGTAGAGACAATAGTCATTATAAAATTGAGACAAATTTCGACTAGGAAAAACAAAATCTGATGAGAAACCAAATGGATGCAATAATCAGAATCAGAGCAAGAAATATACCTCCTTAAACGTGATTGATTCACGTATGAAGAGTCATTAGAATTGTAGGTTTATTACCAATAAATCTTATGGCCTGTGGAAAATGTACGGATAGGTTTTGACTCCAGTGGTCAGCGATAGGTATCTTCAAGTAGTTAATGCCGCAGCCCTCCGCTTCGAAAGTGTTGGGCAGGTCTGGGGTCACGTTCAGCACATACTGTAATCATAAACAGTACCTTTAGTATTGTTCTTTCTGCAAGTGATTCTTTTTATCATAATATATTGAAACATAAAAGTAGTAACATTCTTTGTAATACTTTTCGATTCTATTACACCAAACTATTAGCTTTTATCGCTTTATCAATCAGTCTGTAATGTTCGGTAGGGATATCAGGCTTTTCCTCCTTCAAAGGGAATGGACTTCCAGACATCACGAAGACTCGACGTGGGTTGGTAAATGTGACATCTTATAAAATTTTTGGTTCTTCAAAGATTAGACATTAGACATGTTATTTGATGATTTCACCACGATGTAGCGACTGAGACTATATAGAAGCAGCGTGTACCTTTACCTTTATATTATGCCTAGCGAGCGCGTCACAGTCCTCACTGTTGGTGGAGTTACCGAGGTACAGGTTGGGCAGGATCTCGATGGGGAACTCCTGCGGCACGTGGCCGTGGGTGTCCTCGCATTCGGACGACGAGCCCGACGACAGTGCCTCCTCGCAGCCGGAGCCCGAGATGCGGAGTGACCTGAAACAATAATTGTCTTACATAAGTGTGTGATCCGTAAAGCAATTCTCGCGTTCGGTCCTTATTCTTTACCCTAAATTAGATTAGATTAAACTTCTGTCTGAGTTTTGATTTACACAACTTCAAAGTGATTTTTTTTTTGCTTGTATCAGGTATTTACATGGTGTAGAAAGATAGTTCTATGATATATTGTTCTCTTAAAATCTTCATTTAACTAGGCGATCAAACTCCAGCCCCTAACGCTGTACAGTCACGAGGCAATATTCTCGTTATTGCGATAATAATGCAGTTTGTGTTGAAGACATGTTGTGAAGCCAGCAGAGTTTGATTGATTGATTGTGTGACTTGCGAGCTAATGGGATTCTATTCTGTTGGTATCAACATCGTTGTCTGCAACCTAAACAGTTCACGAGTTCCATGCCACCATAATGCAACTCCATTTAGCAAACGAAGATATTTCACTCATTGAGACAAAACTTGAATAATCAAATGTTTGACTTTAACAATGACTGTTATACTCAAAGTATATTATTGTAGTAACTTTCTTCTTGCAATAATACAGGTAATCAATATTTACTCTTAACGAGTTCTCTTTTACATAAGGTTACCCATGTTTTCCTACATAATCCAGATATTACGTACGTACCTCACACCGCTATACCTACATTGTTATGACGCAATTGCTAATAAGTGGAAGTTTAAAAATAAGGCCCAACATTTGAGAAAACTCGGGTAGGCTGCCCTCATCCCCGTAACGTAATTATATCCCGCTTCCAACCAACCATTGGCCCTATAATTATGGAGAACAATATTGACAACGCTTTCCAGTAAACAATCCTCTTCTGTATTCGTTATTTTAGAGCCAAGAGAATGGCGTGAACGGCATCCATGAGTATCATTAATTTTCAGCAAAACTGGTATCGACCTTCAAGAGTGTGACATAACCAGTGTTGTTAGAGCGTGGTCGGCTGGTGGCGCATCTGAGCGAATGTTGGCGGAATGTGTGGGCCCGGGCTCGGGCGCGGGGCGGTATCGATCGCGGGCTGCTCAATGGGGTAGGAGGCTCCGGGGGTTCTCCATTCACCTGCCCCCGCGGCTCAATGGCCGCCCACGCAGCCGCGTCCTTACTCTCTCCCCCTCGCCCCCACCTGCCGCTACCCGCCCCCCGCATCCCTTGCTCGAGGCTCCAACGCGTCTCCTCCCACGCGACACTTTTCCTAATTCGCCCTCAGAGTCGTCTCGCCGCCATTCAGTTTGCTGTTTTGAAAGCAATCAAATTAGGCGAATGCGCGCCCTCACAGCCTCGTACAACGTACTGTTGATGGCTTGCCTCCTACGCCACAATGCCAGATTCGCGGAAGATCTGCGTTTATGTTACCATATCAAGAAATGCTTGTCCTCCAAATCGAAGTTAGAAGGTCAAAATAAGTCTACATATATTGAATTAAATTAAACTAAATAACGAAGTATTTCGCAAAGTTATAAAGCCATAGAAAGAATATGGTGGTCATAACTTTGAATTCATTCATTAAACTAATCAATGAAAGCCCAGCCCTACTTCCGCCCATTCGTGTTAGTCATAATGAAATAATCCTTTATGCAGTCCTCATTTAATTGAGGGCCAGTTGTTCAATCAATAGTGAAACTATGGTTCAAATCCCATACATATTTTTATATACAGGAATAATTTTTCAACTAGATGTGGATGACTATATCCGAAACTTTGAGGAATATCAAAAAACGTAGAAAGGAGTCTCGAGGCCCATTTTGCAACAAAATCTGCGGGTTCAATTCCTTGCCCGGATTATTGATTTTTCTAAAAACCAATGATGCAGTTTTAGTTTTCGTCAAAATCGGCCTCGAGACTCCTATCAACGAAAATTCACCTGTATATATTTTTTAAGAATTGAATAAATGGTTATTTAATGTTAAAGTTAAAATGTAACTAATGATCGAACAACGAGGTCTAATCACATTTAAAAACAAACAGACTCAATTGAATTAATGTGGTCTAATTCATTAAGAATTTTTGGCTTCCAGTCGACAAAACAATGCTGTGTTTTTATGTTTTGGACCTTGTCTGTGGAATGCGGGCACTGCAACCTCTTATTTTAATGTTCAAGTTTTGTGTCACGACGATGTGTCCCCTCAATGAGTGGGAAGGGAATGTAAATATCAAATAAATATCAAAACAAAATTAGGTTATAATTATAATTGAAGAAGTTTAGAACCCAACCAGTGACCCTTTTAATTAAATTATATACATCTAAATATTTCTAACGATACTTTTATCGGTTCTTCACACTTATGAAATACATAATTTTGTGCGACCAAGTTGACAAGTTGCACAAGCTTTCAAAAAAAATTGCGGTCCTATTTATTTGCCTTCGTTTGAGATTTCACAAAAGATTTATTTTTTAGAATTCGTAATGTTTTAAGTCTTTGAATACACGTTTAGGGCATGTATAACAAGATGTTATTACCTAATACCCTACGAAGTTGCCGGTGCTTCGTGGCTGCTTTAGTCGGAAACAAAGGTGAAAACAAATCCAATGAAAATAAACAAGAATATAGTATCGTAAAAAAATGATTTAATTGAATTACTTTACTTAGTATGACGAATCGACGAATCTTATAAAAAACTTAAATATCAATGGAGAGCGTGCGTCAAACAGGCGCTTGATCCAAATTGGATCAGTGTCGCGTGCGTGGTCATCAAGATAATTATGAACAGTCGGCAGCCAGTGGGCAGCATGTACTCGGCATTAGTAGGCTCATAGTAGGTAGTGCGGAGCGTGGGCAGCGCGTGGGTGCGCGCCAGCCGACATGTCCATTCAGTGGAGCTGCTCGCCCACGCAGCAAGCAGCCGTCGCCATTCCGTCCGATCCCATCATGTCAACGATATAAGCACGTTTATACGAATTTACCTACACGTGTGTGAGTGATGTGGGTGAACGGAGCCTCGTCCCTTACGCAAGTGCCGATTGTCAACTCAATATTACCGATACACAGGTGTAACAAGGCTGCGGAGAATGTCACTCCGCTAAAACAATGAATGTTCTGCTCATTTAAATGCGCGCATACTAGCTACTTGTAGTAGTGCATTGTATAAGTGAAGGCGTCGGCGGCTCCATGCGAATACAATTCGTATTTGAATGGCGGCGGCGTGTGCGAGGCGGACGCCGGAAGCCGTGACACGGTCGGCCGTGTTATTAATGAACGACTCCGATACGTATGGGCGGCCGGTGCCTCCGCGAGCCGGCCGAATAACGAGCACGGCCCAACTCGTAGCCACGGCTTGTAGCGGCCGGGCTCCGCGAGTCGGTCGGCTAACTGTGTGCACACTGGAGAGCCGGTGCGTGTGGGCGTAGGAGTGCGTGCGCTGCGCCGGCGCACAGGAATGCGGCTCGACCCACCCGCTGCCAATGACCGCCTGCAAGGGACGGTTTTTTTTAATGGCGGACTCACTACCTCCCATCCTGGCAGTCGTTTTAACGATCAGAGTTGTCTGAACAAAGCTGATCGCTCGTTTGTGTTATGTATTACGAGCTAAAATAAGTAATCCCTGGCTTGTTTGTATGTATGTTCGTATAATATTTATGTAAGTGTGGACGTGTGTTTGTTTGGTATTGTATTTTAGCAAGTGTGTCGAGGTCACAGGCCACTCTAGCACCTACTCTACACTAAAGAGTGTTGTCGCGTAAAATTAACGTTCTATTTTTATTAAATTTCTGAGATGGCAGGCTTTGTTGAGTTTTGTAAAAGTTACGCTGGAAAGCAAAATAAAAAATATATTTAGGTTCACGATACTTCTTTATATTATCGTGAAAATTAAAGGTTTTATGCATTTGTTTGTCGCATTACTTTGTTTCGATACCATTTATGTAAATTTTCGCTAGTCAGTTTATTTTGACCCTGGATATACAACGGCTACAAGGAGAATAGCACTGCTTGCTGAACATAAATTATAGTGCTGTTACTTATATGGTGTTATACTGATACATAATTATGTTAAGCGGTGTAATAGCTAATAGGTTTAATGTTAAGATTATGACTACTACAGTCTTTCCATACCTATCTAACCTATCAAAATAGAGGCTGAGCGATTGTACTGCTGTGCAGCGTGTCGCAGGTTCGATCCTCGCACGAAACAAATATTTGTGTGACCTACAAGTAATTGTTCCGGGTCTAGGTGTTTGTGAGTTTCTATGTTTGTAAACGCATCCACGACACTGGAGAAATTAGGAATTTCACCAGTATCGTGGTTGCGTGCGAATGGGGCAACGATTTAAAAATAAAAAACTGTGTTGTTGCTGGCATTGATACCTTGTATTTTCGCTATTAAATGAATGGATAACGAAATTAATATTATCAATCATTTTATAAAAATGTTAAGCAATATATTGAATTATCGTTATCGTATATGAACGGCACGTAATCGTTAAATTAATCACACAACGTGATAGGGATTTTCCAAATTTTCATATTATACACTCTGAACATCATTCAATTCAATATTGTTTGTTTTATCCTTTTAGTTTTTTTTTGTATGAAAACAACACAACACGTTTGACCCTCTGTGCCTTCGATCAATAATCTCGGTACAGATAAATAACGAAATTATCTGAGCATTGAAACTCAGCCATATTGCTTGTCGTTTCTAAATAAAGTTCATTTACGTATTGTGTAAATTGATAATAAGAATAAATACTTTAAAAATTGTTCTTATTGATGATTTTTTAAATACAAATATGCTCGATCGAAAATCGCAATATTTTTAATATAAAAATAATACCATCACCGACCGTCACCATGGACGGATTATTTCGTGAATGAACTCACGCGGAGCGAGGATTGCCTTGACGTCAACAACTATGACGTCACGTCAGCGATAACCTGCCGACGCGGTCGCGTCAACCAGGATCTACGGATGTCATCATTTAAGCACAGTGACATCACACCTACTTTATTGCAAATTAACATTTCTCAGGACATGTGATTCATAGGTGTAAGGCGCCAGAGGTTAACGGCATAGCTTAGGGTCTACTTACACACACTTCCAAAATTCGATACCTCATTTCATTTGAGTAGGAGTTACTTATTACAACATTGAAACAAGATAATAGAAGATTATCCATGGATGAGTTTTAGATACCGAAACATCGAGGGATGTTGACGTCAGCCCTCCCGATAATAAAGCAGAGTAGGTACCTACGTCATCTTGTATTTAGAAAATATAACAAAACATTGTACATACCTATGAAGATTTAATTAGAGAAAGCTTTCTAAATATGCTATTTATACAACGAGTGTAGGCGGGATCGTAATTATTTTTCGTCCTGTTGTTCGCAAGATTCATACAATGTTATTTTTTAAAAGTAGGTATATCGGCCAAGGGTCTGATTGTGGGCCGTCTGACTAATTCGTGCGTGTTTGGCTGTTCGGTTCGTCCGGCGGCAGTCCGGCAGTGGCCTGCCCGGAGTCCCAGGGCCGGGAGGCGAGTGCCGCCGGAGGCGCCGCGTCAGCGTGGGAGTCGTTACATTTACACCATTAATTTAAATGTTCCTATTTATAGTTCGCTCGGGTATTATATCGTGAAAGGTAGCAGTCATGCAACCCACGCGATCACAAGCGGATGCTTGCGAATCACATCGCAGTCGATGGAAAATAATTCGGGAAGCTCGAAATATGTTTTACATCCTCTTTATGATGTGTATTCATACGGACAGATTTAGCAGGAAACTCATCCATTTGCGCGCTACACTAGACTAAGCAGATACATCTCGAGCTATTTTATAATAATACGACTATTCCAATAAAAATATGCGCACTAAAAGACTGCTACTTAATCTAGTGATGAATAATAAGTTTGTTAATTGGCATTACCATCAATATTGTGAGGTGATGTCACGTTACAAGTCGCCATTCAACATCGTCGGTTCATTAACATCATGTACCGAACACCTACAGTGATTTGCGCAGGGAAAAACTGAGTGAGCCTGAGCAGTGAACGGCGGCCGCATGCGCGCTGGTTGGCATGAATGGAGCGCACTCCATTGAGCGCAAGGCTCCGTTTCACCGCTTCTAATGCAATACGCCAATTACGTTTAGGTAACTGCACACACAACCGGCGTAGACGCTCCTCGTCACCATTCACAATGATGAATGAGTTTATTAACCAACTCGTTCTTTTTCGGTGCTGCATTGCGGCGCAAGTTTTTGCAATGGATTGTTCAACGATTGATGAAAAATGAGGCAAGATAAGTTAGTGGCATTCTATCTGACCAAGTAAAGAACGTTATTACAGGAGTCGCTTTAGAGCTTTACCTAGAGCCTTGTTGAAACACAGCCGGTACTAAATGAGGGCTAAAGGCTAGAGCTAAGACTTAGCTAGTACATGTATATTTGATTAACATTGTAGTACTAAGCGATACTACTTGAAAGGATCACTCATTCTCATGAATGGAGTATTTGACATTGACGCGTGTTCGCACGTGCAGAACTCAATCAGTCACGGCTACGTGTGATAGGTGTCTATTAACATTATATTTATGAACATTATCACATACTGGCTGAGTAACAAAGAGCGGTAGGAAGGAAACTGTTTGCACTTCATGACTAACATCCTCTGTCATCGTCACCGATACTGAGAATTTGGTTTTATGATTCGATCTGCTTGCATATGCAGCCCACGCGCTAAAAAAAACTCCAGGTGAAGGTGAAATAAAGTACACGAGTCTTATTTAACATCGCTAGCTATTCAACTCGAAAATTGATTTGTTCAAAACTTTCTACATACATATATTTACCTTATCTGCGCACTTATTTCATAATTTGTACATGTCCAAAAGTCATCGTTACAGTATCTAATACCTACAATACATCAGTACTTTACTTTCGTAAGCGATAAAATATCGTGTTATAATACGTGTAAAATATGTATACGAAGCGAATGTACAATTACTTCTCACGGATCAGCACATCAACAACATCATATTGAGAAAGTCCGCCGGCTCGCATCCAGTCGTGCCGGAATAGGTTCGGACACTTTTTCCGTCGAAGTGAAAAACCTTCTCACGCGCAAATCTTGTTCCCACGCGTGAGTTTCCTCGTTCTCTCAATCGAGTGAGGCAGTCCGTTCAGAATTACAATTCTTATGATTTCCGCGATATTATTACACGATCCAGTTTATTTATAACTGATCATAGTAATCTTAGTCATTACGACATGGCTTCAGTGTTACTTGAGTAATAAAAGCAACATTATACTCCAATGCGAGCGCAGAAAAGTACAGTCGGAATTACTAAAGTTTTTGTAGATCACTCCCGGTGGCGAGAGAGTAGAATACATTTTACACGTACGCCTCTACTTCCAGACCGTCCCATTGAGAATAAGCCCTCTTGACTTCTTGCTGTACCTGAACATTACATGCAAACTCCATTACTGGGCCGTGTATGCCCACGAGTCACGGTTGATGTGCCTTCTGTCTAGGATTTAAACCAAAACGCCAGGTTGCCGTAAATTTAATCTTACACAATGATAATTGAATTTTTGGTGCAAATGAACAGACTGTGAGAATTAAACTATTGAAGCGGAACGAGTTATTGCGAAAAACATACTGGAATTGAATATAATTTAAGAAGCAGAGGTAGTGAGGGAGAGATATAAAATCTTACAAGGTTTTCTAAAATATAGTAAGTGGATCCAGATTTATTATTCATTCACTTGGGCCAATAAACATAATGTACTAACCTGACGTCTCTTTTATTATGACCGGATGGATCTACTCTTGGCCACGATCTCGCCTCATGTAAATTGCTCTCTAAGATGAAACGTCCAAAGTCGCATGTTTACTTCTGCTTAGATGAGTTTCATGTTGAAAACTTTTTCTTTCGTAAGTGGCATGCATGTTTAGATCATTCTCCACGACGAGATGTTGAGGTTTTTAACGAGAAATCGTTATAAATTTTGCAAGGAGTAAGGTTAAGTATTTAAGTGTAGGCTCATAGAACAAGATAGGGTACAGACCGTAGACCCATGAGGGGTAGATGCGGCACATGCTGAGCGCCCGCCTCGCTGCACCACTCGGGATAAGCGCGCCGGAACTCGTTGAAGTCTCCTGTTGACAAACAACACAATCACAATCATGTCAAGACTTTATTAGATTAACAACACCAGTTATAGCCTATTTAGAACTAAACCTATTTTTTAAAAGTGAAAACTATCATTAAAAAGAAATACAACAAAGCAAGGCTGTACATATTTAAATGCTTGTCTCACTATCGATGCTACCAACAAGTAATAAGGTTTTATAACCGGAATAGAAATGTATAATATGCACAATTAATATAAAGTTATGCTAAGTTATGTAATGCAGAATGGCGCCTAACACCTAAATATGTATATTAATTCTCCGGTTGAGTGAGAAGTTCCTTGCAGCTATTTTAGTTGCGAATTAATTACATAATATGTGTCTTCTGGGATATAAAATGGCACAAGCTGCTCCCCACAGATGCATCTAGGGATCTTATGACGCATAGGACCACCTGTGGTCTAATTAGAACAAAATTATAAATATTCATATGTTTGCGTGGAAGGGAACAATGTACTGTACGTACTTACAATCTTATGCATGCTTATGTTTATTTAAAAGCGAATTTTAAAACTAGTCTAGTCTAGATGTTAACTGTTATATGTATATAATCAATATATCAGACACGCGTCGAAACGTTTATTTTTATGGTTAATCCCCGTAAGACAAGTCATTCAATAATAATTCTAACAATTTCCGAGTTTGACCATATTGGATAAACTATGTACGGATTGGATTCAGACTCTCGAGTATGCTAACGTGGTCATTGGAAGAATCCTTTCGACCAACTCTCACTTTGCTGCAGTAGCAGTAGTAGTAGTCTCAGTTTTACTTCTACATAGTTTTATTGAGGTATTATAATTTATTTATTTATTTTATCCTTTATTTCAGGCAACTAAAGGCCCATAAAACACAAGACACATATAAATATAAAACAATAAAATATAATGTGCGCAGCGATCGAAAAGATAGTTTCCATAATTTAATTCCACCGAATTCTCCGATGTCCGGGCCTAGAATCCCACTCTCTTGAAGAATAGTTCCATATCCAAGGGTTTCATGTAGTTCCATTTTCACCTTATGTTTTGTTCGTGTTCAACAATTACATTCCATTACTACGAAAGGCAATTGTTACTTACAATTACTAGTTGCGCGTTAATTATTGACGTAAATATGTGGGCGATCGTTAATTCAATTCTAAGTCTATTTCTTTCATTCATTGTTTCCATTCATAATTATACATGTTTGACATTTACTATACAGCAAAATATCTCTTTTGCACGAAGATAGAAAGGAAGAGTAACGGGGTGGATCATTTTAACGAGCGAACCTCATTTGTTGAATATTTCTTTATGACGTGTTTTCCGAAAAACATGGACCTCTTGACTTTTAGAACATCATCAGAATATTTTATGGTAAAGGTCATGCTTTTATTTGTCGGAGTTGAAATGTTACTCAACCCACACCTGTAATGCCCACTACCTAAGTTACCCTTTCAGTGGGAACGGAGACAGCTGGGAGGAATGTAGGCAGTTATGATTGCAAAACTAGAATAGAACAAAAGATTGTTAATTGGTTTTAGTAACAAGTATTTGTAGTTCCTAACACGGTGTTGTTGGTGGCGACAGGTGCGATAAATGGACGACACGCAGCGTTTCCGTCGCGTACGGCCGCTTCCTGTCGTCCGCTGCACAGCCCACGATTGTGATGCTAATAACGCTCCCATTATGTCTATCACGGAGCTATAAGAGGTATATTGTCACGAGCACGACATTATTGACGCCCATTCAATATCCTTCGCATTCGATATCATTTGTGACTGAACAGTTAATCGACGTTTATTAGAATTGGCCTTTTGCAGGAAAGGAAATAGTGTAAAAACATACATGTCATGATGTATGACAAAATTTGCAGTAATATTAGTACCTATTTATGTTATTATAAATGTATTCCATAGACACGAGTTCGAACGGATTACAGGTAAACAGGGCAATTTTTTTTTGTATACCTAACAGAAATTGTTCGGATTAAAAATAAATCAGGTACTGTAATGGTAATAAGTAATGACGATGAATAATTATATCGTAGGACAAGTTGCCACTTTCACATTAAATATGGGCCATTGGGTGAGCTGCAAGCCTAGCAGGCAGGCAGGCATCACGCAGCCGCGAGCGCGGGGGAGCGGGGCAGGCGGCGGCTCGGCATCGATCCGATGACTCATCGCGGCCCATTCATTCGCCGCACTCAATGAACCCGTCGTACCCTCCTCCACGTCTCAAACACCCCTCCCCCCACTTTCCACGTTCGTCCTCGGTAGCAAGGACTCCATAAAACTCGCCCCTCACCGCGCGAACCCAATCCTTCAGCCTGCCTCACACCCACACAACATTAACGTGATCGCTTCGCACACATTTAGCACCCACTCCTGACCGCCCACCACCGATAGCCATACAAACAGTCTACCTAAAACGTAACTTTGATGTAATTTGAACTGATTATATTTTGACAAGGTTTGGGGCACAGCTGGCAGAGACCTTGAAGAGGATAAAAAAATATGCAAATGCGGTAAAGTATGAAATAAGATGTGGAAATACGCATGGCATGGCACACAAGGCAGTAGTCAGGATGATGCTTGGCGGCGGTACCGGCACGTGGGGAGGCGCTGCGGGTGGGAGGCAGGTGCGGACTGCGGGGAGGCCTTGGCCCGGCGGCTGCGGCCCGCGTCCTTCCAGCGTTTATCAACAACCTTGTGCGATTTTAACCACCTAATACATCATTATGCCGACCTGTAAACTATTCCACATATAATTTTCTTCTTAATAGTTTAACTAGTCTTCCTGATCTACAAGTTGCCAGTCAAATGAAATTTCCTCAGTGGAGGATTTCAATTGGTTCGGGTCCTACACCTCTCCGTATCAAAAGGACAATGTAGTAAAATGCCTATGTGGGATAATTTGACGTTATAGTAAAACGACCGACTGGTAAAACGTCTGTTTAAAATGGTCAGACCCACAGATGTAGAACGTCTGAAATATATAAACGGATGCAGAAAATATACCAAAGATAATAAGTTAAATATATTTTTTTATTGAATTTATCAAATAAAAACTTTTTTTCTTTCGCGTTTTTTCGTTTCGTGTTTTTAATCGCGTTTAATTTCAATGAAGCACAGCAGTCTTCCCTATTTGAAAACTACACGCACCCGTGCGAAGACAGAACAGGTTACTAGTTACGATGTCATTGCTGCTAAGGAAAAGGCGATAAATTATAAAGTTTCAGCTATTCAAACATTTTGCCGATTGGTGTGAAATGATTTACAAGTCATTGTAGCTGCTGTTTTAATATTCAGAGTTCATATTTTAGATCAGGTGAACTAAAGAGCTCACTTCCAAAAGATAATTGTGTCATGGATCGGAGTGGCATCTGCCAATCCTACTCAATTGAGAAGATGGAACTTTGAGTTCGAAACTTCTTCTCAAGCAATTTTAATAGGGTCGACTGTCACACAAAAGTATTAATTTATTATCTTCAAATTGCGGAATCGCATTAACATAAATAATAACCATGTTCTCGGCTCATGATTGTACTGCACCGAAATGTAGTTTAGTAAATAGGTTGAAGCGAAAGCGTATGTCATTGATAATATGTGGCATCTTTAAATAGACTTTAATCAAGCCTGTTGGAACAATTTAAACCAATTTACTAAGGTTGGTGGGCGACTTATAAATATGATTGCATATCGGCCTCTATTGACTGTTCTTCTTCTGAGTTGGGTCAATTAAATCCATTCACAATGATCGTGACAAACAAGTCTTGTTAAATAAATGACATAAACATTTTAACCTTCTGGCTTTGTATCAACGAATACAGCCTGAATCTAAATAAAGATGCAGCGGTTGCAGGGAATACGTTCTTGTTACCTGTGCTAGCAATTGAATGGTTTTTAGAATAGTGTTAATAAAACAATAGATGAATGATACTGTAATAAATAAATAATAACGTTCGACCAGATTCTGCGAATGTAGCAGATTGACGTCACTAACGATTTGATTCAGGTTCTTAGAATCGACGGAATGGGAGTTTTGGATTTCAAGGCGATATCACGAAAATAGATATTCTTCTTGTACTTAGAAAAGTGTTTCTGTATTATAAACTCACAAAATAGCCCACGCGTATGAGGCGATGCCTATGTAAGGTTTTGAAGATAAATAAGTTAATCAAACAATTTTTTAGAACAATGAATCATCTCTGGGGATTTACCGTCGTAGGTCTAAAGATCCAGGAATACAGTCAACGTTAAACTATTTAATCATTAGAAAATAGGATCTAATTCTTCCTCAAGCTTGAGACAAAGTTCACTTACAATGACGTACACAAAGCCGCGGTAAAGGTTAAAACTTGTAATAGTTACATAGTTTTGTTATTATTCATGTTATATTTTAGATGATGTGTCGTCGAATAATGAGAAACTACAATACATGTTTTGCGGTTGAACAACAAAGTGTCTCTAGTTAACCACCGCAAAATGTTTAATTTCCTGTTAATTAATTAAGTAGGTAGGTTTATATTCCAGCGTATTCAATTATAAATGGTCAGGACATGTTGCACTAATTGACTGTCGGCTCGATTTCAAGCCGATAATGAGTATGGCGCCGTCGTCGGCTGCCCGCCAGATAGTGCTCCTGATAATCGTATCAGTATTTAACAGAGTTCCATCGCGCTGCACCCCGAGTCCCGATCTCACATCACATGTTATAACAATGTACACTTGTACGCTGATATCTAATTTATGAACCATATTCAAAAGTACACGAGCGTTAACAAATTGGTGGCCTTTACGTGCTTTTACGGCGTAACAAGTTACCCAGTTTTTTTATTCAGAGTCACTGTAGCTGAACCAGACATAAATAAAATACAATACGCAGCACAAAATAGTAATCCGCGGATTGGACATTACATCAGCACATAAAAACTGTCAATGCCAATGTTACGCCTTCCGATGTACTTGTGTATACACACTGAGCTCCATTCAAAGTTTTACTCTTTACATTTATCAATGATATACGATTGATTAACATTGTGTCCTTTATTATCGTGGCGGGCGTTGACAAAGACATTGTTTTAATAATCAGCTAGGGAAACCAGCAGATAAAAGCATACGTGAGATCCCGCTTCCCTTTCCCATTTGCTTTTCCTCTATACTGCCACATTATCATACCTATAATATTCGCGTGAGCCATCCACTCCGGCCAGATGCACACGATTTCCTCTACGATTATAAATGTTAAGCCCCAAAGGGTTTACATTCAAAGCGGAGCTCACAACATCCTGTTGTTCGCAAGCACGTGCCATTTATTTTACGATCGAGCTGCTCTGTACTCAGGCACTTCAAATGGGCAATTTACTGTCCAATATAGATCAATGGAATATCTTATTTACGATTAAAGTGATCGCTGAATTTATTAATTTGCTTCCGGTCTTTCGATGACTATCACTACCTTCTTTATTGTACCTATCTATGATCATTACTATTTATAATTTAGACATTACCAATGATGACCTTTTATTAATGAATCAATGATGCATTTGATTACTGAATTATCTGGGTATTTCAAATAATAACACATTGGACATGCTTTTCGCATATACTTTTTTTTTAGTTTATAAAACCCATCAGTAGTAACGTAATATACAGATCTTGTAGATATAACACCTATATTCTTGTACAAAATTGCCTACTTTTAGTTGTGCAAAACAAGTATTTTATCGTTTAATATATTTAACACTCACATTTTATACATACTTTACACGCAAAGTTGAAATTGACAGGACGTGAGTAAAACGGGAACTTATTAATAAAATTGCGGCGCTTTTCCGTCGGCGTCGGCCGAAGACCGAAGCAGTAGCTCTACTGCTCCACACATCCGGTCCGTTTGATCATGCAGTTTAAATATCCGATAAATTATTATGATCCTCTCAAGTTTCCTACTAATAATGTAGATGTTGAAACTAAGAAATATTTGATGATTTCGTCATCAAAATGAGACTACGTAAAAAAGCTATCGCAATATCTTGTCCTCGTTGTAAAGTATGGACAAATTCGTATCCTACGTGTTTGTGTGACATTGGATTAATTCCCTATATTAAATAAATGTTTAATAAGATTTTGAAAATACGAATTGAAAGTTCTCGAAACTAGAAGGTAAAATGGTGTTCAAAATAAAGGCAGCTGTGAAAAATAACTTGTTCATATTTCGCATCCTGTTATTCTGGAACTTCACACGTCGCATGTAATTAATTCAGGCAGCATCGTCATTTTTGTTGTACAATAAATTACACGGCAATAAATGGACCACTAAACCGTGTTCATTTACCAGTCCAGAAAATACGAAACGTCGTTACAAACAAGCGCATTCGAGACTGTGCGGTGATTATAATCTAACGTCTCGCATTGAGGAGCACAATAAGTAGTCGACTTCCTCTCCCACGTTTGGTAGAGCGGATGCCTCGACTTGCGACCTCCGGCATGCCTCTTACGCCCCTCACACATTTTAAACTAAAACAGATTGAATCGAAGACGTTCTGTATCTTTCGTCTCATCTAATAGAGTTAATAAATAACTGGCTGTTATGCAGTCTAAGCTAAAAAAGTAAATGATAAACTAGCACTTTACCTATTATTTACTGTTGCAAAATAAATCGATACAATCGATCTTAATTAGTGCAGAAGACTACCGGTTTGCAAAATCTAGATTTTACAGAGCTGTTTTTATTGAAGAAACTTGGCAGTGAAACTGCAACCATAGAGGCCATTTGGGACGTCAAAATAATATACTATATAGGGCGGGCATGCTCCCGTGAAATCGCGGTGTCGATTTTTTTAAAGCAATTTGGTACCGGGTCTTCATACCTTAATCCCGGTTCTTTCGATACTTTTTATTTTCTTTCTTCTTTTCAATATAAAGTAACAAATCATATTCAATAAACTACTTTTTTATACAATAGTTTTAATATTTAAAATCATTTTTAATTGAAAATACTGAAAATTTTCTAAAAAAAAAACTACTCAGCAATGTAAATAAGGGGTCAAGAGATACTAGTAGATTTTTTTTATTGCATTACTTTCATTTTAATTATTTTTTTCTTTATTACGTTCGTCATGCTAAAATTCTTTTTAATTTTATAATTTTAATATCTTAATCTCTAAAAAAATAAACCGACTTCAAAAACTACTACCAAAAAGTTTAAAAGAACCTACCTACCTTAGATATTCATTCCATCATTCCAAATTCTTGTCAAATACATAATTTTCAGACATGTGCACTCGAATTTTGTAATCCGTAGTACCGGTTATAACATCGCCCATGTAACAATGAGCTAAAATTGCTCATAAAATAAAAACTACTGAACCAAACTATATGAAACTTAATGGCACCAAGTGGCAGATATACTGCATCGAACAAAAAAAGAATCATCAAAATCGGACCAGAAACCTCGGAGTAATCGGTGTAGACAATGTCCAAACATTTTTAGGTTTTTGATGTTTTTTGTTGATTTTTCAATAACAATGTTAATAAATATTAAGGTTTTCTTGATTTTTCAAATCAAGAAAACCTTAATACAATAATAAACATCCGAATTGATAACCTCCTCCTTTTCGAAGTCGGTTAAAAAAGCATTTTATTTTTGTTTTGCTATTGGTTTGTTTAATGATACTTTACTTTTATTTTAAAGACAATAAAGTTTGCTTCCCTCAAATGTTGAATTTTGTTTTTTTTTTTTGTATTTTGATCTCGAAAAAGCATTATAGTTTTGTTTTGCACATGTTTGTTTTATGATAATATAATTATAGTGGAAGGAACGAAGTGATTTCGTGACGTAAAATACTAATTGTATAGTGAATTACGTGACGAAAAAGGCTTATTTTTAATTCAAAATACATATGTACCTCGAATTTAAGTTCTATTTGATAATTTTTCCAAACTGATCTTTAAAAAGCATTTAAATTAAGTTGTGATTGGGTTTTGATATTTATGTCAATTATAGATTTACGAATAATACTTAGTTTTATTAAATACACCAACATACATTTGTAATGAGTTCATTTTTCAACGAATTTAGATAATTATATGTAGTGTGCACGTGCCCTTCGTACAATAAAATAGCGACATTTGTACTTAAGTACCGAAAGTATCGAATTTTCCGGGAAATCCTGGTTCCAAGTCCAGTACCGAAAATCCTGTACCGCCTCTCAAGAAAGTACTGCATCCACTAATACTCAACGACTTTGCATGATGAATATTTCATAATTCAGGTACCTACGTACGTCGCTTTTAAATTAAAAGATAGATAAGTATTGAGAAGTTTTTGTCAATGATGTTATGAAACGGCTTCTCGCCGTGGCAACCGGTATTACGTGTTACCACCAAGTTAGGTAATAATTTACTGAATGAATGCCGTCGTGAGAATAATAGGTAGCTACCTATTTGGTATCCATTTGTATTAAAAAAAAAATGTAACATACTGAAACCTCATTAATTTTTTATTGTTTTTGTGTCTGACATCAAATTTTAGACTCTTATCCTGCTCTTTCTAATGTTATACTACGAAAGAGCAGGATATCTGTTTCAGTAAAAGGGTACACAAAAAGAAATATGCAGAAGCTAGAAATGCTCTGTACAAAAGTAATTTTTGTGATATCAATTGATTTTACAAAATTGCTATTAAAATTCAGTATCAATTTAACTGATATGTTCAAGTTCAGAAAAAATAACAAATTTAATGCAAAAAGCTAAAATAATTTATTTTTCTGAATTTGGTTGTACCAACTGGGCTTAATTTTAAAAAAAGCATATAATAATACAGTTTTTCTAGGGTTCAATAAACCTTGAAAACTGGATTCAAAGTTGAGTCTGATTTAAAGTGAAAATAAAAAAATCTTAATAATATTTTTGTGCAAATTGTTTTCCTTTATTCATTTTTTTTTCCTATCTGTTTACATTTTGTTGTGCAAATTGTAAGTTTTAATAAAAATTGATTTTTTAAACATATCATGTAGATGTCTTTATTAATATGATGGCAATTTGTGCATAATTATTATTATAAAAATTTAATTTTTCTTTGTATAAAGTAAAATTTCTGCTGTTGTGAATAATCTACAAACAAACATCTATAAACTTTAAACTTAAAGTTGACAGACATTGCCTTTCAAGCAGTAATTTGCATTTTTAGTACTGAGGTGGTAAGATATGGATTTTTTCTTGCCTGTACCTCGGACATTGGACTTTTTCGCATTATTATGATGATAAGCCCTTGTTTTCACTCAGTTGGGTAGTACTTCTTACTTTTGTACTTTTAGTCTCAGCTGCTTTCATTCTGCTATTTTTTTTGACAGGCCTGTTACTAGTGGTTAGTGACCCCTGACTGCTATGCCGGAGGTCGTGGGTTCGATTCCCACCCAGGACAAATGTTTGTGTGATGAGCACGATCATTTGTTCTGTGTCTGGGTGTAATTTATCTATAATATGTATGTATTCAGAAATATATAAGTATGTTTATCAGCTGTCTAGTACCCATAACACAAGCTCTGCTTAGCTTGGGACTAGATGGCGTTGTGTGATAGTTGTAGAATATTTATTTTATTATTATTTATTTTTTAGATTTGGTCTGAAATTAGAGAATCAGTCAAACTAATAAGCTCATTAAGGAGCTGTTATTGATTTTTTGCAGTAGTTACATGTGACTACTATGCTCGGAATATACTGTGATAGCAAAATCATAATTTTATGTGCAGAGGATCACTAGGGAATTCAGTATTTTTTTTCATTAACGGCACAGGTTGCTTAGCAATTGACTGCTGTGCTATGTTTCGAGTTTAATTCCTGCATGGATCAAATATTAGTATGATCTTGAAGTAGTTTTTACGGTTATGTGAGTTTAAATGTCTGTAAACACACTCAGTTCAGGAGAAATGCCTAGTAAGGTGCAAGAAATTGTCTATTATCTAATATTACATATTTGTTGATTTTGTCAGTTTATATGACATTTGTCAAGTTAATTTTATAGAGCAACAAGTTTATATTTTCATAATATTATTATGTTTATTTTAATAATAGTTTATTTCATGATGGGATTGCAAAGATTACAAATGTTGCATTAGTATGTTTTTGCATATGTGCATCTTTACCATCATGAAGAATGTACAAATCTTAAACTATGCGCATAATTCCACATGGCACTTGGTTGGTTTTTAGGTAAGATTAGGTAGAACAAGGTGTTAATCATGATGGTGTGTACTTTCAATCAATAAAAGTATTATCAACTAACTCCAGGATATAAGTACTATATTGATTAGCTGGCTAATGTGGTGTGTTATTTTAAATGAATAGCTTTGAGACAGCAAGTTTCAACATCAATAATCCCTTATCAATTTTGTGATGTATCCCACATTGGAAATTGTACAAACAATTATTGGAATAGATTGGTATATTGACATTAAGGCACACACTTTGATTCTGATCTTGTTGGTGTACATTCACAAGCAATAGTATGTAAACACTAAGCAGTATTCAAAAGCGATGTTCTGCTACCATATTGATTAAGCTTTTGCCTTTTCATTAGACTTCTATTTCGGAAGGGATATAGGTCTTATTTCAAAGTGGGAACCAGTATTTCACAAGTAAATTGCATTTGAATTTTGTTTTGGGTATACATGTTATTGCTTGTGACTGTACCATACAGCTTTAACAATCTGAACATGATGCAGATGACAATGTTTATGGTAGGACAATGCGTGTATGGAGCTAGTTTATCATTATGACATATTATGATGTAGGGACGTTTTTTTTTGTCAATGTTAACTGCAGATTGTTAAGCATACTAGGTACCATGTTAGTTGTGGTGCACATACAGATTCTATCTCGACATGGAGATTAACTCAACTTTAGAAGAATTACTGGTTTTCACCTTTACACTGTATAACTTGCTGTTTTGGAAGCAGTGTAATGTAAACAAGTTACATGCAGAATACTTTATATGCTCATTTCAAATTTCAATTTTCTGAGAAGTTTAGTCTGATAGGTCTCACACCATATTCATGGACATGGTAAACGAAAACATGAACATTGCCTAACATCACACTGTGCCATACAATGTTGAAGGCTGCATCTACTGCGCGCAGGACACTCAGACTATTTTTTGTAATTAGGTATTACATGCTGTGACTCGTACCTTCAAGGCAGACGACCTGCACGCCATCTTGCTTTAGCCTCCGTAGCAGGATCCCATGGACCGAGTCCGGGTCCCGCGGGACTCCGTCCCCGTATAGCACGAAAATGCCCCGAGTGCGGCAGTGCGAGATCCTCGCCTTCAGCTCCTTGCACTGCACCGTCGACACAATGTCGATCTTACCCGCCGCCAACCGCCGCAACATTATACTCGGTATAGAAAAGTTCACTGCGGAACGGATGTGAGCTATCGAGTATTCGTTGGAACCGCGACAGTCTATCAGCACAGTATCTCTCTCGTCAGAGCGCAACTTCGCTAACAACCACTCCTTCGACACCAGGTCGCACTCGCATTCAGAATCCGTAGGCATGTTGTAATTTACAACGTTCTCCTATGTTTACACGAGCCCTTTGCGACTTACTATCGCCTGTTGCACTAATACTTATAAATCTTAAAAATTGAGTTCATAAACACTGACATTCTTAATAACACTAGCTATTAGCAAATCCGAACAAATTAAATTTAATAAAAACTGAAGAAAGCCATTTAGAATAAACACAACAGTAACGTAACGTTCACCGCGACCGAGCCAGGCGCCAGACGGCGAAGCAAAACGCAACAACGACCGAACGAACGATTTCTTTCATCCGACATCGACATGGGCAACGAAGAGGGTGAGGAGGATGGAGGGGCATGGTGGGACGTGCTGAGCAGCCGAGCTCCGGCGTCATCGGTACCAATCGGCAAAGTTCGGAACATGCCGTGGTATCTTAGAACAAACGGCACGGTACGCTGTAAGCACTGCCATCTATTAGCCGCTTCAAGAAAAGAAAGGCTGCTTGTAATTTTTTATAAGGATTATTACTAGATGGCACTATGAAATAACGATGACACTATAATGACGTTGACATTTGACTTGATTTGACATTGACACTGTTTTGAATTTTTCACAAGATTTTTTTCGGTTGGTGTGTATGCGCCTATGCTGTTAATTTTCTTGTATTTTCGTGTTTTCTCGCTTTTGTTTTCCTAGAGTACGTGTAGTTGAACTTTGTTCCTCCGGCTTTACTTTACCCGATAAGTTTAAGATGGCTCAAAGGTCCTGTTGTGTTCCCGGCTGTTCCATGAAACTTGGAGGCGGTAAGTTGTCTCAGTCTGAGTATATTTTTTATTCGTATCACCGGCAATGTGTAGAATTTCGACATTTTATAGAATTCCCGTTTTCCGGCTTAGAATAACATTATTCCTTACGTATTAAGTAACTGGTACCTACTTAAAAGTTGTATTAGTTCAAAGTTACTACTTTTATTGCTGAAATTACCCACCTATGTACTTGTAATTCTTACCGATTTATTCCTACTATTATTATTATAAATGTGAAAGTGTGGGTGTTTGGATTTTTGGATGTTTGTTACTCAATCAAGCAAAAACTGCTGAACGGATTTGGATGTAATTTGGTACCCAGATAGTTTATAACCGTGATTAAAACAGGATACTTTTTATCCCAGTATGACGTTCCCGTGGGATAATTACCCAACTTCACACGGGCATAAGCTAGTATGTAATTGAACAACAAACATACTACTTAGCCAATTCTCACATTCTTATTATTCTTCGTCTGCTTAGTGATGGGAGATTACTCCATGGAAACCTGTTTCCTGGATTAAAAGTGTCCTTTAAGTTAATCCAGGTCATGGTGTACCTGTGTTCGCCCGAACCTATTCAGCTGTTGAAGTGTGGTTGAGTAACAAATATCTAAACATAATATAATTATGTCAGTAGTATTATGTGTTTGATTCCAGACCACTCATTATTTTTACTAAACCAAGATACAAGTTTATTTTATAATGGAACAAAAAACAGTTAAATGTTCAAGTTTAAAATTATAATTTGAGTGTTATGTTACATTTTCTTTTCTTTTTTATGTTTGATGAACATCTTGTAACAAGTTCTTAATTATCATGTTTTAGGAATGCCGTTGCATCGGTTTCCAAATCCAAATAATCCTGCTCAAATAGAACGTTTTCGCACTTGGGTAATGAAAATTGGAGGAGATATTATTGGAGAAAATAATGAATTTATATATAAGAACAGAAAAGTGTGTCATAAACATTTTGAAGAAGTTTACACATTTCCAAATATGAAACTAACTGCACTGGCAATTCCAACACTTGAAATTCCAGGTAAAATTTGTTAATTTTTAAAACACTATACCTACTCTTTTTATTGATGGAAAAAAGTAATGGTAAATAATGTAACAATGTCTTGTTTTGTGAAATACTAAGCAATTTAAAAATTGAAACTTACTTCATGAAGAAGTTTTTTAAGCAGATTAATATTACGCAGTCTTATTATTAGAAATTGTGTCTGAAAATATTAAATTTTCATAAAAGTAGATGTATGGTCTTTAAATTTTGATTGATGATGATAACGGCTTTCTATGAATAAATCCTTTTATCCCAAAAGGTTGTGTTCATCCCTATTAATAATAACTCTATAAATTTCAGGTGTACATGTTGGTGAGCACAGGCATATTGAACTGCCATCTACGGCAATTCAAATGACGACAACCTCCTCTTCCAGACCCATTCCCATCAACACAGATTTATCTTCGAGGCCAGGTAAATGATTCACTACGTAAACTTTTAATGGAAATTTATAATAACAGAAAGCATCAAGGCCTCCTAAGTGAAATTATTGTGAGGGTTTTTATAATTTTAATAGAATACTTAATATTATTTGTGAAATATAAAGGTTTAGGCGAGTTTAGCGATTTTTGGCAGGGTAAATCTTACCTATTATATTATATTTGCTTCACTGCCACTGACATGCTAATGTTGACTGTATCTGTGAGTATGAAATGTTGCGCTTGGCTAGAGCAGTCAAAAAGAAAACAATACAAAAATAGTTCTATACCTATAGATTACAGGTAAATTTATAACAAATCTATGGTCTTAAAATAACATGGTAAATCTCCAATCAACATGTTTTCATCAACTACTATGTTATGTTTGTTCTTGAAATAAATTCACCCCAACTATGGAACCCTTCATTATGCATTGTCTAATACGCACTTGCCGGTTTTTTTCTTTAAATTATACTTATATTAAAAGCTGAAGAGTTTGTTTGTTTGGTTGAACACGCTAATCTCAGGAACTACTGGATCGAAATGAAAAAATATTTTTATGCTGGATAGTCCATTTATCGAGGAAGGCTATAGGCTATATAACATCACGGTACGACCTTTAGGGGCTGAGCAGCGGGTGACACCGCGGGGAACAGCTAGTTAAATATATAAATAATTAGTTAAATATTTTACAGTGGTACAGAACCCTTCGTGTCTGACTCTGACTCGCACTTTTCTTTAATAATTAATAAACAACCCAATGTTAATTTATGTTTATTATGTTCTTACAGTCATGAATATTGAACTACCATCTACTTCAGTTCAAATACAGACAGCCTCAGCCAGACCAGTTCAAATGGACACAGATATATCTTCGAGGCCAGGTAAATATTATACAGTAGTCCAAAGATAGTGTCGACCAATTTTGCTGATAGATTTTTTGCAGTTGGTAATCGATAAAAAATACAATTTTTTAATTTGGTTTTGCTATTGTGATTACAGTAATGAATATTGAAATGCCATCTGCTTTACTTCAAATGGAGATGGCCTCTACCAGACCAGTTCAAATGG
Organism: Agrotis puta; assembly: GCA_943136025.2. Taxonomy (NCBI): domain Eukaryota; kingdom Metazoa; phylum Arthropoda; class Insecta; order Lepidoptera; family Noctuidae; genus Agrotis; species Agrotis puta. The sequence continues at coordinate 9,195,100 of OW964168.2, forward strand.
ACACAGAAGTATCTTTAAATCCAGGTAAATAAAAAACAAAATAATTATTAAAATACTATAAGTAGAATGCCTCATTTATCTAGTAGCAAGCGCGACTGCTGAGCATTAGGTCCCAGGTTCGATTCCCAGATCGGGCAAAGTGTTATTGGGTTTTTCTAAAGGAATTTCTCAGTAGCAGCCACGGAGTCTGGATTTGTGCCCAGTTGATGGCAATAGGTTCGCCTCCTAATACATGGGACATAAACATAACTCGCGAAATGTGGGTGTACTATTAGGTACTTACACCTCTGCCTAACCCTCCGGGGATTACAGGCGTGATGTTATGTACACTAGCTTCTACCCGCAAATTTTTCGTTCTCGTTTGCGTGATGTTTAGGCCTCGACCAACCGCGTCGCATCCCACCGCCCGGACAAAAATGTGATAGCTCAGTTAATAAACATGATGTAATAAATTTAATTTATAGCCTATAGCAGTCAGGAATATTGTAGCTTCCTACCAGAAGAAAACATATTTGGAATTGAATAATTTGTTCCAGAGATTACCCCTACATACAAACAAACAAGCAAATTTTACCAATATAATATTATAGTTAATACCCAATGCATAACTTTGTTTTTATTTTTCAGGTCGTTATAAGATTTCCATACCTTTGACTGCAACAGAAAAGAAGCTGAAAGACATAATATCTGAAGTCAAATCAAAATTGCGCAAAGCTCGTAATACAAACAAAAGGCTAAAAATGGAAATAATGATGGCAGAAAAAATTATGAAATCATCTGCCTATCAAATGGTGAAAGAAAAAATGACACCAGCAGCTCAGACATTTTTCGCAATGCAGATCAAGCAGTTTGCAAAGAAACCTGCAGGGAGGCGTTTTACTCTAGATGAGAAAGTTCTCTGTTTATCTTTATACAAGCCTTCCCCTAGAGCATACCGAATACTAAGTCAAATGTGCATACTTCCCAAGCGAAAAACTTTGGAGAAATTGCTTTGCAAAATAAATCTAGAGCCAGGATTCAACGAAATAATATATCAACATTTAAAAAAAAAAGTAGAAAAAATGCCCGCCCGTCACAAATATTGCTGCCTGATTTTTGACGAAATGGCCATAGCACCTAATTTATACTATGACAAGACCACTGATATTATCCACGGTTTTCTTGATAATGGTGAAGAGAGATCAAAGACATTCTGTGACCATGTGTGTGTTTTCATGATAAGGGGTATTTGTAAAAAATACAAACAACCCATATCATTTTCATTCTGCAAAGGAAGCACTAAAACGGCAGATTTATGCAAGCAAATTAAACATATTATTCATTCTTTAAATGAAATTGGGTTAAATGTGGTTGCTACAGTGTGTGACCAAGGAGCCACCAATATGGCTGCACTTAACCTTTTGATGAAGGCAACTGAAGGAGACTATTTAAGGTGTGGCAAAAATTATCCTGGAGGCTTTTTTGAGATAGATTCAAAAAAAATATACCCAATTTATGACCCACCTCATCTCATGAAGGGCGTTAGAAATAACCTGCTTACCAAAGATTTAAAATTCAAAGAAGATGGTAAAATAAAGTTAGCTTCCTGGTCACACATAGAAGCTTTATATAAACGAGGACCAAGATACAGAGGAGTCAAGCTTATGCAAAAGTTAACAGCTCAGCATGTATATCCACAGCTAATACCAAAAATGAGAGTCAAACACTGCACACAAGTGTTTAGCAATACAGTTGGCCTGACTATGGGGTACATGGCAGGTTTGTAACATTGAACATTTTTACTAACAGTATTTGACTTAAATTCTGTGATAATTTTATCAAGCTTTTTTGGTGTTTTAAGTGAGAATACTAAACATAGGTTTTGGGAGGTGGAATTTCCAAAAAATATTTTTAGTGTCTGCTTTGATAGTAAAGGAACTTACTGTAAAAAAATATAATCATTTGTAGCTTCAGTAGTAGGCTCTGCGTTAGTGATACGTTAATTAAACCATACTGGTTTAGGTGGCGCTCTGTGGTTTCTGCCTATCCCTATGGGAAATAGGCGTGAGTTTATGTATGTATGTTAAACCTTAGTCTGGCCAAATCGTTAGTGAATCTTTCATTATTGATGGAAAAAATCAAAGTTAATTAAAAACTTTTTCTTTTCAGATGAAGGGAGACTCCCGAAAAAAAGTATGGACACAGCCGATCTCATCCTATTTTTTGATAAATTGTTTGATTCAGTCAATGGCAATTTCCATAGACCTGACATAGGAAAAATTTATAGATGTGCTGTAACTCGGCAATCTCCACATCACAGATTGTGGTATAGAAGTTTACCAATATTGAAATCCATGACGTTCATCACAAAAACTGGTCACAGAGCAACTGTGCCGTCTTTAACGAGTTGGGTAAAAACTATCGAAGCTTTTCTCGCCTTGACAAAGGATTTGCATTCTGCAGGTTTGAAATCGATACTGCTGCGCCATATTAATCAAGACCCCTTAGAAAATTTCTTTGGGGCAATAAGAGCACAGTCATGGTCTCCGCAATAATATGCCAAGTGCTTACGCTTTTATTAACGCTTATAAATCGTTACTGATATGTAATATTACATCATACAAATCGGTTGGGGCAAATTGTGAAGAAGACAATTTTGAATTGTTACATTCATTAAAGAAAATTTTAACTGAAAACCAGCCTCAACCAGATAAAATTAATGTTAACTATGAAATAGCGGAGGAGCACTTATGCATAGGGGACGCAGATGTAGAAAATTTATTATCAAATCCCGAAAACAAAGAAAAATGTGCAGCAGTAGCATACTGTAGCGGGTGGCTCATCTATCTTTTAAAAAAAAATATTTTTATGGATTGTCAAACCTGCAGACATGATTTCGAGTCTGAAGAAATCCAAGACTATCATAAATATATTAAAATTAAAGAATATGATAGCACAAAAACTTGGCTTTCTTACCCAAGTCGTGAAGCATTTTCATTTTTTTTTAATTCGGAAAATATTGTTACAGAAGTCCTAAAGACAAAATGTCATAGCAAAAATATAAAAGCTTATTTAGAACTTGTGTTAACAATAAATATCAACTACAATTTTATAACATGCAACAATCATAGAAATTTATCTATAAAATTTATGATAAAAAAACTAATTTTGTTCTTCCTAAATAATTGGTGCAAGGATATGAACCAGATAATATCTGGAAAAACCACGTTTTTTGATGAAAGTGATGAGATGAAAGTGGCAGCTCATAATTATTATGTAACACATAAAACCAGAAATAAAAACTAATAACCTATCATATTGTTTCTTTTTCCCTTTAAGAAAAATGTCATGCACTGTTTTCATGATTTGTGTTACCCTGAAATCACAAATTTATGAAAACAATGCAATAACAATAATATCTATAAAAGCTGGGTACCCTAGTAAGGCTGCACTATATCTATATGTATCTATGTAGTGCAGTGGCTTTAGTTCATGAAGCAACCACTACACGGCAGCACTTTCGCGACCTCGAGCGAAGCCGAAGTTACCCATCTATAATAGTATATTAATCTATGGTTCGGAATTGGAAGAATTAGTCGATTTGGATGAATTTGTCTTTAGTTACGAAAACACAAAGTATACAATACTAAATGAAAAGGGTCAAAACTTCGGTATAATGGAATTCAAGGAAACAATAAAATCATACAGAAGAAAGGTGTAAAAAAACGACGGGTTGCACTCTGGGAGTGCCGGCAGAAGTGAAAACTTCAATAGTAATAAACACACACGAACATTCGCGCAAGCGCCCTGCGCCGTCTTACGAATTTTCGATCAGGTCACGTGTCCTGAGGCGAGTTTAGCATTTTTTACCCATTCCAAAAAAAGTGCACAAAAGTGCGCCGCTAAAGAAGTTTTCACTTCAAAAATTGTCGAACAAACTGCCTCGCATCTTATCTTAATTGTTAGTAAGAATGCGAAAGTTTGTAAGGATGTTTGTTACACTTTTAGACAAAAACTACTGTACAGGTTGGGGTAACATTTTGTACATATTGAATTAACTAATAACACTTAAGATACTCTTATTTCGATACGACGTACCTGTGGTGGGTAAAATAATTATCGAATTTCATGCGGGTAACGCAGCAGGCATAGACGCTGTTCAATTTAAATGTAGGTATATCCCCAGCCACTTCTACTTATTAGCAGGTCGAAAGATAAGCATTTTGAAAATTAAGGGCGCGTAGCCAGAAAGTAGGCAACGTCGCAAATAGTTGTCAAATATTTACATAATTTAATTGATTTGGCAATATTACTGTATAGAAATGAGAAATATGGCTCTGCAGTGCACTAAATTATTGATAAGGGAATACAATTAAAACACTGAATTTGATGTTGTAACCGTTTCAGGTGTAAAAAGGCATTTGAAAAGTTCTCAATTTTTTTTTCATCTAAAACTAAACTAAGGGAATGCAAGTAAAGCGCTCGTATTTTTTTTTAAAATTTTAGCATTGCACTTATGAAGAAACCAAAGCGTAACCAAACGTTTATACGGTACTAACCCTTGCGAAACTCATGAACCTTGGCAACTATTTATTCAGTAGTGATGCCCTAAGCCCCAATTGCTTAATTGAGTTAATCCGGAACTGAATTCATGTAACACTTCTGCTAATAAGGCCTTCTTAATTTAGGTCTGGTCTGGCCTGGTCCACGTATTTTGTGTAGCATAAGGGTGTATGGTTATGGCTATACAAACCATTTGAAAGAAAATATGAAAAAAATCGACTAAGTTAATGAATGTAATAAAAAATTGAAGAAGTGCCACTCTAAGACATCCATAGTGTCGAATTATGTTGTCAATCGTAACTGTCAAGTTTTTGTTGCGCATTGTGAAATTGCAAGTTGCGGATTGCAAGTATTTTAACATTTTTTTGATTTAATAACTGAAAACAAGAAGTCTTTAATTGTAGGGTACATCTTTCTAAACTACTTTTCACAATGGAGGACATATACGACGATTTAACTAACTACGAAGACGTGAACGCTCTTGAAGAGGTATCGTGGTTTAGCGCCAAAACTTTCTGTCATTTTGTAACTATACTTATCAAAATATTTTGATGAATTATCCAAATAGCTTTTCACACTATATTGTACACTACAACTTACCCAAAAATAATATCATGACTTCTCACAGATAAATTTAATTTCTTCATTTTAGCTACGTACTGAAAACAAGGAACTGAAAGAAATGCTTGACAAACGTTCAGCTGCCATGGAAAAACTTCAAAAAGTATGTGTCTAGAACTGCCGTAATCATTATGTCTTCCCAGTATTTTTATACTCTGAGGACCACTCATAAAACTAAAACATAATACTCTGAACTAAGAGGTTTTGCCAAAGTTTGATAGATACTTCAGCTTTTCTGCACTATTAATGTTTTTTCGCTCATATAAATACATTGAGTAAACATGTCTATTACTAAGGCTAAATAACTCTCATTGCTCCTAAACTTCATACTAACTGCTTGATGTTTGTGGACTCCATAAACAACAATCTTCTGTACAAATGTGCACTCATGCCAGCTATTTGCCAGCTAAAGGGAAAGTGTTACGAATGGATAACACATTGATATTGTAGGAAATTTTGCAGGATTATGACACTCTTGAGGCAGAGTTTAAAAAATTAGAGTATAACTATTCTTCTCTGTTGATGACTGCCCGAGCAGAGATCGAGAGGAAGACACAAAGGATTAATCAGCTTAATACAGAGTTAGTATTCTTTTATACAATTAAAATAAGAATTAACAAAAATTAAGGGGTACAGTCACAAGCAATAACACTTAACAAAATTCAAACACAATTTACTCCTGAAATAGTGGTTTCAACTTTGAAATAAAATGGCTTCCAAAATAGAAGTCTAATGAAAAGGCAAAAGTTAAATCAATATGGTAGCAGAATATCGCTTTTGAATACTGCTTAGTGTATACATACTATTGCTGGTGACTGTACCTTGACTTTTTTTCATAATTAACAATCAGTTAAGAGGCTACTTTCATAACAGTCACATTCATAACAAAGTATTTTGAAAAAATATTATTATCTTAAAATAATGTATGTTTTTAGAAAAGACATGATGGTATTGAATGCTTTAAAAAGTGGACAGAGAATTAGAAGGAATTTCAGCAAAGGTCAAACAAAATATGAGGTAATACCAGGTAATGGAAATAATAACAAAAACAAAGAAAATATTGTTAAACAGAAGAAGGATGAAATAAAACAAGAAAGGTAAGAAACAATTTTGTTGATAGATAGATTATTCCACAAAAAAAAAAGGTTTTTCTGTTTTTACAATATTATCAATTACATATGGGTTAAACAGCAGTCTCATCGCTGATTGCAATATCTTGCAGACAACCTTTACTAATTAGACTTTAAATATAGAGGGGGTAGTCAATGGTACGCTGTAAATAAATACATAACACAGTTAGTTGATTTTAATTAGTATTGAACATATCTAATTATATATATCTAAAATAAAAATAAAAGTATAAGTTTATCTGAGTCCACCTGATACCAATAAACCATGGGCTGAGTTAGGTTGTGTGTCCCTTTTATCTCTATTTAAGACTTATCTTGAAATGTAATGCACAGCGACTGGTTAATGTTTCTGCTTTGCATTCAGTTAACTAAGTATAGTTTTTATTGCTTTATGTTTCTTATTTCCACACTCAATTTTATTTGAAAATGAGTGTAACTAACATTGTATTTAATAGTATTCTTTCCTGTGTTTGTAATGTGTTCTTAGGTATAAAGAATGGTTACATCATAATGAAATTTTAAGGTTATTTGCATTGGCAACCAGCTCTGGTTAGGTACTTGAAATGTGACCTGTATAAAACTTTATTGTTAAAGCATGCTGATGATAATATAGAGCTCATATTTCTGTTATTGTTGCATCTGTGACTGCAGTTTTGATTCAGAACATAGTAAAATATTCTTAAGGAATTTGAATTATTTGCATTGCTCCTGCAATCCTGCATGTATACTTATTCGCTCTTTATAACAATGTTGATTGCCCTACTTGTAATAATGGCAATAAAATAACTTGCAAACATTGTCATTTCAAGAAAAACTGAAATTATCACCATGACTTTTACTTCCATAAAATTCCCCCATTAGTTATAAATCATATTTTCTGAATATAAAAGAACAGTGCTATTCATACGTTTTTTAAGTAGTTGTTATGTATTTCATTCATTTGTGCTGAGTTAGAACCAAAAGTGTTTCTAAATAAAAGAGCACTGTAAACCCAACTTATTCTTAAGGATTGTGGATTAAATCGGAGGCTTTATGTATAAGAATTTATTTCTGTTATTTTAGACGCGAAACGCCTGTTTTGCCACCAAAAGACACGGTGCCTGAGTCTGGTGCTAGCAATAAAAATAAGTCTGACAATGCTGGCACAAAAGTAGAACAATCCACCACTAAAAAGAGCAATATTAATGAAAACATTGCACAACCTAAGACTGATATCAATAAGCCTCCCGAGGCATCTGCTAGCAGCATTAAGGATAGGAGGAAGTCAATGCCAGCTGTGAGGTAATATATTCAATCATGTTTAAATAGACATTCCATGAAAACTCATCAAACATACCTCATTACATAAAATCTTAACATTTCAGCATGCCAATTGACACATTTAGTTCTGACGATGAACTAGAACGAAACTATAAAACCAAAGATACAAGAACACAACACATCCAAAGTGACAATGAAAGTCGAAACACAAACAAAATGCCTATTCATAAAAATAGCAATAAAATTTCTGAAATATCCAGTGCGGATGACAGAGTGCACAACTACCATGATCTTGTTTCAAGGGATAACTACAAAGGTAGACCAAGCAGACAACAAGACTCTAGCTCATATAGAAGTCGGGATAAGTACGAAGTTTCACTGAAACCTAGGAAGCAATACAGTCCAGAAAGAGGACAAAAGAGACAACACAGGGAACATCAAGATGACTATCACAGATATGAACGTGAAAGGTATAAAGGGAGATCCCTGGAAAGTCCCCCTCCTGAATCTTACAGCCGTTATAATCGCCGGAAATCAGAATACCGTTCTGATTATGACAGACATGATTATGAAAAAATGAGACCTCATTATGATGACAAATATTCATCATCGAAATATAGAGCCAAAGATTATGATGAGCCTCATGCTAAAAAACAGAGGACAGAATTATATGGTAACCCTAATGCTCACTCAAAAGAAGATAAGAGGCACCGCTATGAGAGAGAACATGTGGACGGGCAGCCTGTTCCATGTTTCTCTCCACATGAATATGATGATCTTCGTTATTCGTGCCAGTCTCCTGATTTCGTGTACACTGATGCAGGTCATACAAATCCCATTAAAGGTAATAATAATCTAACACTAGCCGTCATTTGCACCCGCCGTTGTCGACACCTTGTCTTGATATACGAACATAAATAGAAAAGAAACAGTCAAAAGCTGCAGCCGACCCGAAGTGATGCACTTGCGCTCATTCGAAAATTATTATTTTTTAAGTGCCTGCTCTGTCCCACTCCTAGGCAAAGGTCTCCCTCCACTCCTTCCACCTTCCACCTTCCACGATACTGGGCGTCCTGCTTCCAATTCGGAAGGAACCTGTCCAGTTCGTCCCGCCATCTCCTACGTGGCGTGCCACGACCTCGGGAATTAAATTTATAAATTGATTGAAACAGCGTCATGCCTGTTTTCCTGCAGGCGAAATATTGGAGTTCAAGTCCAGGGATATCTTGGGTTTTTATTACTTGAACATATCAAGTAATAAAAACTCCTAAAATACTTAAAGAAGAGTAATTATGGTTTGTAGACTGACTCAAATACTTTAAATTGAATACAATTTTCATACAAAATTCAGGGGCACTTTTTGAGCTAGACTAAAAATGTGATACAGATTTGTCGATAAAAATGAGTCTATAATATCCCCTTAAAGCAACGGTAACCGGAAATTAATCACCCTGTATAGAGTGGAATTACTTCAGTAAACTAAAAACATGATTAAATTCTTGCTTTAAACTTTTTCAGAAATTATGCCTACTGCTACTGTACCCCTGGAGGATCCGAGAACCACAAGCAAAAAATATGTCATTTGGAAAGATAATGTCAAAGAAACATTATCTACAGCGGTAGGCAGGAATATTGATATCATACCAGTTAATAAATCTGTGTGGAATGTAAAACCTGTGGATATTCCGGCTGCTTTAGTACATCGACCGTCACAATGTAGTGACCAACTTTTAAAAGATATTTACATGGACATTGATAATCCAGAGCCCAATCTAGATATTTCTATAGAATCAGGTGAGGTCCGTGAAACTGATAAGGAGATCCATGAAATACGTACCAAACCCAAGGCAATTAAACATGATACTCATGATTTGAAAGTAAGTAAACAAGTAACAAAAGATCTTTCGAAACAACCGATAGATGTAAACACAGTTCCACCCACTAATATAGCTGGATATCGAATTCCGAAATTAGGTAAAAATAAAAATAATACAAATAGGGATGTTCCTATTATTGACCTAGACGATAATTTACCACATCATAAGAATGCTAATAGAAAAAGTGCGACAGAAGATAGTTTTCCGAGAGAAGTATTAACCCACAAACAGCAATATAATGAGCGAGAAAAAGAACATATTAAAAATCTAAAATCAAAAGACGCAGCAGGTTATTTGCAAAGTGAATTAACATCTCGCAAACAGAAATATAACGAGCGTGAAGAACGGGTAAACGTGGAGGATTCTTTACACAGTAGTAAAAATTACAGTCAAAAAGAACGTCTTAAAAATATAAAATCCAGAGGAGCAGAAAAAGAATTATCAACTCGGCAATATAATGAAGGTGACGAACGTGAACAGGGAGATTTTCTTCTTAATAAAAAATACAATCAAATGGAACATACAAAAAAATCAAGATCCAGAGAAACAGAAGACAGTTTGCGAAAAGAACTATCAACTGAAGACTTTAAAGAATGTATGCACGTGGAAGATTCTGTTCCTATTAACAAAAAATACAATAAATTGGAAAGTAATAAAACATCAACATCCAAAGAGAGAGAAGATAGTTCTCGAAAAGAATTATCAACTAGTAAACAGGAATATGATGATCGTGAGGAACGCGTTAACGTGAAAGATTCTGTTTCTACTAACAAAAAAGACAGTAAATTGGAAAGTAATAAAACATCAACATCTAAAGAGAGAGAAGACAGTTCTCGAAAAGAATTACCAACTCATAAACAGGAATATGATGATAGTGAAGAACGCGTGAACGTGAAAGATTCTGTTCCTACTAACAAAAAATACAGTACATTGGAAAGTAATAAAACACCAACACCCAAAGAGCGAGAAGATAGTTCTCGAAAAGAATTATCAACTCATAAAAAGCAATATGATGAGCGTGAAGAACGCGTGAACGTGAAAGATTCTGTTCCTAATAACAAAAAATACAGTAAATTGGAAAGTAATAAAACATCAACATCCAAAGAGCGAGAAGATAGTTCTCGAAAAGAATTATCAACTCATAAACAGCAATATGATGAGCGTGAAGAACGCGTGAACGTGAAAGATTCTGTTCCTAATAACAAAAAATACAGTAAATTGGAAAGTAATAAAACCTCAACATCCAAAGAGCGAGAAGATAGTTCTCGAAAAGAATTATCAACTCATAAACAGCAATATGATGAGCGTGAAGAACGCGTGAACGTGAAAGATTCTGTTCCTAATAACAAAAAATACAGTAAATTGGAAAGTAATAAAACATCAACGTCCAAAGAGGGAGAAGGTAGTTCTCGAAAAGAATTATCAAGTCATCATCAGCAATATGATGACCGTGAAGAACCCGTGCACGTGAAAGATTCTGTTCCCAATAATGAAATATACAGTAAAATAGAAAAAAAACAAAAATCAAGTTCAACAGAGACAAACGCGAATCAAAATCAGTCAACACTTACCAAAATAGCTATTGTGGCTGATGATTTAGAACTAAGCGATGACAATAGTGATCATATGGATGCTAACAGGACAGCTCCAACCAAGTCGCACAAAAATTGTGAGAAGCCGATAAACATGAACGAAGCTAAAATTAATGACTCTGGAAATATTTCAGATGACAAAACATTGACTAGTTCTCATAATACGGAAATAGAAAGAACAGTTGACACTGCCGAAATTACAGGTGGTACAGAGGAGGAAAAATGTAAAGAATCAAAAAGTAATAAGAAACAGAAAACCAAGAGGAAAAAATCGAAATCAATATCTAAAGATTTAGTAAACTGGGGAGCTGATGCCATCCATGTTCCTGAAAAGAAGTCAAGGGCCAAAAAAGAAAAGGAAAGTACACCTCGAGAAACAAAAGAGAAGTTTAGTGACCTCTTTGGTGATAGTAGTAGTTTAATGACTCCAGAAGATTTAGGAATACCTTCATATTTACCCATTTCTGAAGACGCACAAGACGCCGTTGACATCAAAATCAACCAAATAATTGATGGTAGCCCGCTAGACTATGAAAATGAAATTCCTAAAGATAATATACAAACCCAAAACAGAGTTGAAATTAATATACTAGAAACAGAAGCTCATGATGACATTGGTAAAGCTGTTTTACAAAAATCTAAAACAGATGTAGAAGAGAAAGAAGTTACAGAAATTATAAAGAAGTCTTCCAAAAAGAACAAAGAAAATGTAATGGAACCTAATCAACTTCTATCCCCTATCGTTTATGAAAATTTGAACCCCGGAACTGACTTGAATGATCCTAATGTTGTCAAAACAGTTATAATTTCAACAGGAAAACAACCTGAAATCGCGTATGAAAATAGTGTAGAAGTCACGAAATCTGCTGCGTCTGTCGTGGTTAATCCGGTACAGGGCCCTAAAGACCATCTGTTTCCGGCTACAAAAGAATATAAAACCGATTTATTGAAAGCTTTAGCTACTTCAACTCCACATAAAGAATTTTCTGCTGTGAATGCACTTTTAACCAACGCTGCAAATACTGATGCCATCAGTGATCCATGTGTTAGCAATGCCGTTGCATCGATCACTGGTTCAGAACAAGTAGTCAACCAAACTGAGACAAACACGGAATCGAATGACGCCCCTGATGTGAGAATATTTGTGAAGAGGCGCAGAAAAGCTGTTAAACGACCACCGATGACTTAGAAGATATAGATATTAGATTTAGGAATGAGATGGAATTATGATTATGAGTGGATTTCATAATGTATTGCAATGCAATCTTGTGCGAGAGTCATGTTGATCAGGATTTGGAAATTACGATGAATTGTTTAGTTAACAGTTACCACGGGTATTTGAGATTAGATCTCTTAGATGTTCATGCTTTTATTAATCAATACAAACGAATGGTTTAATTAAACAGTTTATTAGTTCTACTTTAGTATAATACCGGGCGGGTCGCTAGTATACAATTAAATAAGATCAAGTTACAAACTTTTACACTTATAAACAAGTTTATCATGTTGCTCCATGACATGTTGTTTTTGAGTGCATTACACAAACAGCGTCTTTCAGAAATATTTTAGCAGTGTTGATTAGTTCATTGTATAGAACGCTGTTTTGATGGCTACGTGAAGGGTCCCTTTACAACTTGAGTGCAATTTGATGACATATTTTTATTTTACTCTCCTGTTCCGAACTTGAGGCGAAGACCGAAGTCGAGAATTGGGGTGATATGTGACCACGAAGTTTATGAGAAGTAGTGTGTAGTTAATGCTTTCTGAGTGTTTCAGTGTATATTGCAACTATAAAATGATTTTATTAAGACTGAGCACTTTATGTGCCACATATATTGTAAAGAAGTCAATAAAAATACTTTATGTATTCCCATAACAGTCTTTATTTTCCTTATAAATTACTGTAAATTATATTTACATTTTCATTTTAATAGTGTCTATCTATATTATACATTGGAAAGAATGATTAATTAACACCTAAGCTTATAGGAATTTGTACATAATTATAACTTATTTAATTAAAGATACATTTAATTTCCATATCAACTTAAAATTATTTACATTTACCAGGAAGTCTTTTTTCAAATAATATTGCATGTATTAACTTACTGCTTATAAACAACTTTGCTGTGACGTCATAAAAAGGAGCCTCAACAAATTAATTTAGAACATATTCAGACATAACTATTATGTAGATGTTACTCTTCCAGTCACAATGTTGGAAGATTGTTTTCCTTATTATTTACAAATTTGTTACAGATAAAATTTCCCATATAATTTGGATTGGTTATCAGATTACTCAGAAGTCTAATCAGTTAGTGATAATCGATTATAACAGATGAGTTGACAGTTTAGCAATCGACCATGACTTCGTGACGCACGACTTTGATATCAGCCGGTGTAAACATATTCTTCAGATAATAGCGCGTTGAACTTGTTTAAAAATTTACTTTAAAACTAGTAATTTATTCTTCTAAAATCGTCAGGATCTGCTGTATAAATAAAATTCCATGTTCAGGTCACGCTTTATAGTATGGAATTGGAACCGGATATAATTGAGATTACGGCAAGTATCGTTGCTTGCGAGCTAAACTAAACACGCGAAGGAGTTCGCGGGCAAATAATCACCGATCACGATGATGAAGAGCGTTCACTACATGTAGTCGCTGGGCGTTCTGGGATTGGATAGGGTTCCTATGATGTTGTTGGCAGTAGGTATGTCGTCGTTTCGGGACATGGCGGAGCCGGACGATGTCCCGGAGATCGACGAGCCTGAAGCCGAGGGTCGTTTGCCTAGTTTCTTGATGACGGTGGGTATTTGTTCGGCGACGTCAGTGTGCGGCGCCACGTGCTGGTAGCAGACGGCGGACGCGTGGCCCGAGCGGACCGACGTGAGCGGCGTGCCTGCAGTCCATGTGTTGCTGGCCGGGTCGTACACCTCCACAATGTCCAGGAACGACGTGCCGTCGTATCCACCTGTGGAACAAGAACGTGTCATTTAGCATGCTGTCTAAGCAAGAACTAATTATATTCACAGTGCCTTTGGGTTACCCCGACTCAAGTTAATGCATGGTCAGCTTGTCTCTCGTCAACTTTTTGTTTCGTTAACGTTTTTATGAGTTGCTGTTACTTTTTTCAATCGAAATTTATGATATATGGCTATATGGCTTCAAAAAAAATTGTAATAGAAAAACTTTGTGATCAAATGTTTACATTTCACACTAAATAAAAATAAGATACCAGTAAACTACGATATTGTTCAATTTATCCGGTCTAGTGCAGAGAATCCACATGAAGTAAACACCAAATACTAACCAAGCGCATATAGTTTGTTGTCCAGCACAGTAAGCGAGAGCGCCGAGCGTGCGATGTGTACAGGCGCGACCAGCTCCCACGTGTCTCTCTCGGTGTCGTATCGCTCCACGGACGCTAACTGTTGCGAACCGTCGTAACCTCCCACTACGTAGATGTACTGGCTCATTGCTGCTACACCTGAAAATTTTATTTATAATTAATTTCGTTAAAGCTCTCAAAGATAGAATAGAGTTCATGCATCGTAAAGTATCCTTTTACCACTGATCAACAAAAGAAACTAAAATAAAACCCACAGTATACTTTAATAACGTGTTACATCACTGTCATTTTGATTTGATTGAGAGGTAGAATCTAATCTAATCTTTGGGAATACATACTTTAACTTGATTTGGAACCCAAGTTTTAAGCTATATAATTTCTTAGACAGGTTAATCGGACGAGAGAAGACTTAAGAAATGGGTTAATATTTCTTTGTCCAGTTAACTTACCAGCTCCACTCCTAGCTATGTGCATAGGCGCCACCTCGTTCCAGATGTTGTTCTCAGGATGGTAGCACTCCACAGAGGCGATACGTCTAGCACCGTCGAACCCTCCGACTGCGTACAACAACCGGTTCACGACGGCGACGCCGACGCCCAGACGTGCGCAACCCATCGACGCTACTGATGTCCATGTGTCGCGTTCAGGGTCATAGCTGTAAAGATAGTAGATGAAGGGTTAATATTGTTGGCAAAGGTTTTATTACTTTTAGGGTTGGGCCACATCGAGTTGCAACATGCCCCCAACGCAGCACGTATTTTTTTGTGGTAAAATAAATGTTAGAGCTGACGAGTTTTCGAACATCTTGAAGTCCCTTTGACTTCAGTCGGGGCGAGGACTCGATCTGTCAGAATATTTTGTCTAAGAGAGCGGAAACCGCGTGAAAAAATCGTTGTATTTCAATTAGAAGTAGGTACTAAGTACACACTCGGGCACGAAAAGCATCATTTTATACTATTCATGATAGACCTACCAAAAATGATCTACGTGACTTCGGCTGTGTACAGTCACGAGCAATAGTATGTATACACCAAGCAGTATTCAAAAGCGATGTGCTGCTACCATATTGATTAAACTTTTGCCTTTTCATTAGACTTCTATTTTGGAAGCCATACTGTTACGAAATAGGTCTTATTTCATAATGGAAACCAGTATTTCACGAGTAAATTGTGTTTGAATTTTGTTAAGTGTAGCACATGTTATTGCTCGTGACTGTACAACAAACCTTATTCTATATACCTGTAAAGTTAAACTTAATAGATATTGTAAATATGTAGGTATAATTATTATCGCAAGTAATGTACACGTTGCCAAAAAAAAACCCATTGTTAGTGACTTGTCACAGTGACCCAAATATTAGAATCATGCTTACTGGTTGTTTATATCTAAATTTCTTTGTTCGTCATATTATAGTTAACATTTCTACCCGATCAATAGGTTTTCGGAATTTATTAGTGTAAAGTATCTACTATAATTTCTATTACAGGAAAATCGCTCAGTTTGAAGCAAAAAGGGAATAATTTATGTTTAAAACATTGTTGGCTAAGATCAGTTATTCGTCATTACATAATTGGAGGACTTCGCGGTTATAATCTCATAGTTATCAAACACAAGCCACGCCCCACTATCAAGCATCGAACTTAGCCTATTGTAGTTCAGTGCTAGGCATATTTTTTTTTATCGTGGTAAAATCATCAAATGAGTCCTCCCACCCAGGGCAGAGCGGGAGGGACTGTCAGACTTGTACTGACTAAAATCCACGGTGTCCTTCACTAGCCCTTTACGTACCGGGGTCACGGTAATCCCTTGGTCCCGCGACCCCGGCAGGCTTTGGCCCTCTACAGGCCCCGTCACTATGCTGACACTCTTTGAGGCGCGCGTGGAACACAAGGCGCCGTCGACCCGGGCATGGTCCATGGACGGACAGCGAGTCGCCCATTACTCGCTGCCCGCATGCCCGCGCCTACGGTGGCCGGAGATCGTCTGGCAACGTCCGACGCCGTGGGCGTCTACCACTGCGGCTGGGGTGGAGGGAGGACGCTGTCCTCTGCCTCACGCGGCCCGCCTCCTCCTTCACGAGCATGACTGCTTCGCAGAAGGAGGCGACCGCTTCCCACTCCGTCTCGCCCCGCAGCATGGCCTCAACCAATGCCGGGCGCGAGAGGTCTCCGCCTACCTCACGACGGCAGTCCTGCACCGTATGCTCCAGTGCTAGGCAAAGGCTATTTTCATCACGGAGTTTCATATCCACTCTGTCCCTTTTAGAAGACTCTGTTATGCATATTTACGAGGTGGACAAAATGTCCGCCTGTGACGTTGGAATGAAATGGCGTTATGCCTCAATATCCTATTGAGCATGCTTTTGAACTTCCAACGTTCGGTTCAGTGCCGAAAGTTGAAAATGCTCAATTTTGCTGAGATATTATATTTCCTTATTCGATCCATCAGACATCGTGCACAGTCACGCGCTATCGCATGATACTACTAAAGTCATTGAAGTCGATCGATGTATCTAGTTGCCGGAAGTCCCGCGCTACGTTTACAGATTTCACAATATTATATTTACGTTTGTACCTATGCAAAATACGTACCATTCAACAGATTTATGGTATTCAGAGCCCGCGGAACCGCCAACTGCGTATAATAATCCATCCATTACTGCTACCCCTACCTGTAACACAAAAAATAACATTATTATAACAGCTTAAATCTGATCTTTGTTTACGATATTTTTAAAAGATTTAAATATCGATGTTAATTTAATCTCTATTATTTATTGTTATTCTATAAAACTTCAGATAGTTCATTATTCATTTGAAAATGAAGCACAACACGTTTGATAAAGTTATTACATTTCTCATTCTGTACTATTTCAACTAGGTTATAAAAAGATCATCCATCCGTAAACAGATAGGAATAATTAAAAATCGCAACCGATAAGTAAGCTCATTAGCTTACTTAGTGGCAGCTCCATTGAGCGATGCCATGCACTTTGACCTTGAACTACGACAACCTTACTACTACGACATAAAGGCACTACCAATATAAAATGGTTTGTACTATTTGTAATGAAACAAAAGATGTCGACAGTTGCGCAATCGCTATCAATATCGCGGTAACTGCTTGAGCGAAAAATCCATCATATCACAAATGGGCACATGTGGTGGTTTACAATTTACAACCTTCTCTCTCATGAAAGGGATTTTATAGAGAAAGAGCGGAGGCCTGTGTCTCAGTACTGGGAACAATATAGGTTGATTATGCTGTTAAAGTAGTTGTAATAGAGTACATACCCTGTGCCTAGGCGTTGACATAGGACTGCAAGGTCTCCAGTGTTCTGTAGCAGGGTTGTACACATCGACCCAGTCGCTGTCGTACGAAGAGCCCGGCGACGTGTTGCGTCCTCCGACGGCGTAGAATAGACCCTAATATAAACCATTGCTATCAATATAAATTATACAGGAATTATGGACAAAGTTAGGCTTTTTAAATGCTTGTTCGGTTTGTCACAGTTGGGCGCCAAAATGCTCATTCCGCTTTGCAACCGTGCCTGTGCCGAATTAGATGTTAAGATTTTGACCTTAAAATTTTATTTTTTTCCCGGCAATTTATCAGCACTGTTGAAATTTTCGAATAGTTGCACACTGTATATAAACCATAAAGTATTTTTTCGAAATCAGCCAAAATGATCAGATAACACCCAAAATTTGAAACACACCATTATATAACAAAAAGATATGCCGTGTGCGACTGATAAATATAGACAATAAATATTATTAAACGATGACGTTTGAATGTTACATTTAGTCACTGTCATCCTGACTCGGAAACATTTCGGCTTTGGAACTGCGCAGTGAACGTATCGCCACGTACGCGCCGTGCGTTGACTCTTATTGTTAAATATTATTTTACACTCACGTTGTATAGGTTTTTCGTAGAGCACGAAACTACTTCGTCATGTACCTAAGTTTTTATTGCCTCGTTGGATTGATATTTTTTTAATTCTTATCTGAATACAGGTTTTGGCCACACTTTGAAGTAAATACCTACTGATATTCAATTATTTTTTTTGAATATTAGCATCACCAGGCTCTTATTGCAAATGGATTCCACAGACAGCTTTTTCACTGCAGCTATATACTCGATTTTCTATATTTTTTATCACGTAATTAGTATGCTCACAAATATTATTAACTGCTCACAAATTCTGATACTAAACCTTGGCATAGTCGTTCAACAGTTATCGTCCAAGTTGAAGGTTCCAAATGAGTCAATCAAGTGCTTGTAAAACATGATACGTTATCATCAATGGCTCACCTTTAGAAACGCGGCTCCTAACCCTGACCGTGGCACCGTGAGCCTGGGCAGAGTGGTCCAACAATTGTCATCTAAGTTGAAGGCTTCAAAAAGGTCTATCGAATGCCTGAAGTAGCCGCCTGCGACGTAGATGATGCGTGGTGTGTTTGGTCGCCTTTCTTTCACCACAGGCTTCTTGTGTAGAGTGAGATCCTGGAGTATGAAGATGGGATAAGTTACAAGTATTTATTGGATCAAGTTTTAGTTTAACTGGCTCCAGTAGAATACTAGATTTTATACGGAGAGCTATATATCTTCAGTAGCACAATACTTCTTGTTAAGACTGGTCTTCTGACCATCTCTTGGTATTGACAAACATTTACGAACGCCACTGAATAGTCACGTTATAACGATTAATCCACATTAAAGTAATTGTGCAGCAATGATTGCAAGAGTCAGCGTTTGAAAAAATCCGCTAAGGAATTAGATTCGTGGAGATTTTTATTAGTTTGTTGTTAATGACCCACTGCTGGACAAAGACTTCGTTTCCAAGGCGAAATGTTGACCAGAAAAAGAATGTATCAAGATTCTAAGGCTATACGAGTGGAAAATTTACCTTAAATATTTTAGCGAGGTACTCCCGGCATGCGGGCACTTTTTTGAGCACAGTGCACGTGCTCATCTGCTCCTTGAGGAAGCTCGGCGTGAGGTACTGACACCGCACTGCCTGCAGGATGTGTTCCATACGCGGGTGTCGTCTGTCCTCGTCGTATTTCACCTGTGGACAATAGCAATGCTATTTAGAATATGTACAACTTGCTGTTCCCCATAGTTTCGGTATGGCTGAACGGATCCTGTTGGTCGTAGCGTGATGTTTTATAGCCTAAAGCCTCCCTCGATAAATAGACTGTTATAGTAACAATTTGTTGAAAAAAATTATGGTATTTTTACAAAAGATTTGAATGTGCAGTTTCTTTTGTGAAATTCGCATTAAAATATTTTATTTGCAGTATAAATCCAGTCTCAAGGGTCCTACTGTGAGTACCATAATGAACATTGACTTCGATAATAGTTTTATACGAATTCAAGACATAGGTACAGCAACGAGACAGCAAACAAAATCAGCTCCATGATAGCTAGTCTTATGTTACTTATGTTAGGGTAGGTCAGGACTAGGTACTCTTGCTTGACTGATTGCAATTTTATAGTGATAAAAAATTGAAAGCAACAAAAACTTACCCATCAGCCTACCATTAAATTTAAATTGCTTATACCGATAAAAAGTTATGAAAATAAAAATGTTAGGTCCTGAATCCCGATAGTTTGACAGGCCTGTTGGTCTAGTGGTTAGTGACCCTGACTGCTATGCCGGAGGTCGTGGGTTCGATTCCCACCCAGGACAAATGTTTGTGTGATGAGCACGATCATTTGTTCTGTGTCTGGGTGTAATTTATCTATAATATGTATGTATTTAGAAATATATAAGTATGTTTATCAGTCATCTAGTACCCATAACACAAGCTCTGCTTAGCTTGGGACTAGATGGCGTTGTGTAATAGTTGTGGAATATTTATAAAAAAAAAGTTATCAATTTATGACTATTTTTGCAACCGGATCCGACTGTGGTCTTATATCCGCATTAAGTATGATTAACAGAAATGTTTCCGTCAAAGAGATAGCGGATGTCTATTAATCAGTAAACAATATGTACCTATATATTATCTATATTCTATTTTCACTTAAACAAAAACAACTTTATAACAGTGTTAATTAAGTTCATTTCAAAATGATTACTGCGATTGAATAAACCCTAACAATGTGTTAATCGAAAATTTGAGTTATCTGTTGGTATCAAAATATTTTTTCTTGGGAACTTTTATGTGAACATAAGGAAAAAAATACAGAGTTCCCAACTAGTGAATTTTGCTCTATAATCTTCATGGTAATTAACTTACTTTTATTTACTTACTATCCAGTCATATTAATGTCAAATATTATTATCAGTAGGTACAATGAGAACATGAGTATCATATTCTTTATTTACTTGTTGGTATTATATATTAACAATGCGTTATACTACTCTTAATATGGGCGTTGTGAATACAAAATTATTTGTGAAGCAAATTAGCTAGTTTTACGATGATGATGATTATGTGATATCCTTTATCACATACGACGTGTTGACAACTACGTATGCATCAGACTCGGCGCACCTAGGATTAATCATGATCTATTCCAATAATTAGTGTTGAGATAACAGCTTCCAGAAACCATACACGTTGTCCAATCTCTGTTCAAGATAATTATAAAAAAAACGAATTGCACAGCGACAAATGAAATGTTATGGTATTTACAATGACGTATTAATTTTCCGATAAAGTGATTATTTGATTACAATATAAAATTCTTGTTTACGTCATACGATGATAAATATATCGGAACGCAGAAGATAAGTGACTTGCGATCCTCAAGCTCAAAATGAAGATCGATCACCGCTTACTGGGCTTTTTATTGTCATGTTTGTATGTATATCGTCGAATTGGTGATATATAGATATGTATATGAATATATCATGGTTGATTAGTTTACACATTTTTGTGGTTACACGTGTCATTTTCGATTTTATTATTTATTGATTGCTCAGGGTAGTAATCAATAAATAATAAAAAGTAAGCCTCTTTAATATCGATCAGTTTTTCATACGAGGTATTAAAGCTAGTTAACTTAGAATGCCCACGATTGTGTGCAGATTTAAAAATGTAAAGTAATTTATTGCTAAGCGCTGTTTTCAGTGATAAGGAAACTGAGAGTCATCGTTTTACTTAAAATATTGCTCATAAATAAGAGTTCAACGATATCAGTTGAGATAAGATAGTGGCGTAGAATGGCAACATTTGGGAGCGGGATACTTTGACCATCAAGTTGGTCGTTGCTCCACTATCGCTTGCAACTTGTGATAAACTGATTTTAAAAACTCGATAATTATAATTAACTCCTTACGTAGCCTATTTGTAGATAATTTTCTATTGTGATGGTGACGCATTGACCTCGGGTTACTGGCACAAAATGCTACTTCTCACAGAAATGCTGATGAATATTCTGCAAACCATTACGATGTTTGAACACGCGATAACAGAAGTGAATTGTGAATTTATTTAGCGATATTAACGGATGTGGCGGATTTTACTTATCATGATAGCATAAGATAACTTAGTAGCTATTATTACTGAGCTACGAGATTGGACAAAATATTTAAGAATCTACTACTATCACCTGTGTTTGGTTTGTCTTGACTGCTACCGACCGGATTGGGTTGATATTTTTAGACGTTCATATGGTTATGGTCTTGATAGTGTCCACAAGGAAAAGATTTTGAAAAAAAAAAACTAACAATTAATACCCCACACAGTTGAAAATAGCTGGTAAAACATTGTATGAAAACACGTCACCGGTCAAAGCTGGTATATGTTCACTTAGATTTAATTTTAACAACATTTTTTTTAAATTTAACTACATATGACACAAGGTCAGCTTTTATCAGTGTCGTTTACACGATTTTTAATGTTCTTAATGCTAGAAGTCGAGCCTCCTTTCTGTCAGAGCGAATACCACCCAAAAACCATCAAAATACCTAGTTGGCAAGAACTGGTAGGTATTATAGCCCCCACGAGTCGTTATCATCGCGCATACAGCGTATATTGAACGAACCTTGTGGCTGTAATTACTTAACCACAGTCGGGACAGTTATTTACATAATAATATTTTAATACTAGCTTCCGCCCGCGACTCCGTCCGCGTGGATGTCGGTCTTCGCGTGGATGGTTTATTTCCCCATTTTGAGTAACTCTGACAATGACATCTTATAAATATTACGGCGCTGAATTCACTGCGAGTAATGCAACGTGTGTTCGCGGTTCTACAGAACAACGTCTATGAGTAAAACTGAAAAATAAGATTTTTTTTCTACGTATTTATGCCCAGGATAATAAGGAATAATTATACCAAGTTTCATCGAAATTGAACCGTTAGTTTTCACGTGATGCCTGCACAAACAGACAGACAGACAGACAAAAATTTTTCTGATCATATATTTGGGTTTGGTATCGATCCAGCAACACCCCCCGCTATTTATTTTTCCAATATTTTCAATGTACAGAATTGACCCTTCTACAGATTTATTATTGTATAGATTTAATAACTTACCCAGCTAAGTACTGCATTGTACACCTCCCTTTCTTCCCTGACGTTCAGTTCGTCCTTGCGAATCATACATATTAATTCTTGAGGCGTTAACTGTAGGAATTCTTCTTCTTGACACACCTGTGAACAAAAGTGGTTTAATTGATTTCAATAGGAAAGAACAGCCAAAGCTCAATGTAGATGGCGTGATTGTAGTTAGTTCTCAATAAGACCATTGGAGTCAATCAATGTTGCAATATAAAATGAAATTAATATATTGTCAACAGAGGAGTTAAGTCCTGGTAAGCCAAAAGCATTAAGCTTCTATTTTGACCGGAAGCTCAAAATAGAAGCTTAATGCTTTTGGCTTACCAGGACTTAACTCCTCTGTTGACGTGGTGGCTATACATAGATTGTTAAACGTATGCAAATCCTATAATTGCATTCTACGTTACTCTTTTTCCACTCACAGATAATTGGGAGTACTCCCTTCCCCCAAATCAACTTGGAATATGTCTTAAAAACAAATAACCAAAATCCAAATGAGTATCCTGTAATAACGATCAGCATTAGACCGACAAGAAGTCAGGCGATGTTTTAATTCACGATATCCCTTATCTAAAGTAGTAAACCCGCGAAATTAGTTAGCAAACCGCGCGTCACGTAGGTACGTAAGGCCCCACGTCTTCGTGTCGTAGCGTGACGCTGCTTTTATCCCGGTATACCATTTTAACGTGTCATGTCACGTTATCAGTCACGTTGTAATATTTACTCGGATTATAACAGCTGCAGCTGACTTATGATGAAACACATAAACACGATTTTATTCGTTTTTCTTTTAAACAATTTTCATGAAGATATTAATTTTTGAAGGCATTTTAGGATAGGTAAATATTAAAGTTCGATTGTGTAAATTTAGGTCATAATTACGAAAATCCGTGATCACAAGAAGTTACTCGATTCACATTATCTCTGAAAACTAAAATTGGCAGCGGGGAATCCGGACGTCTCAATTTTGTCAATATCTAGTGTCGAAGTCCACGGTCCACAATGAGTTTGCAAGAAATGTGTTACTGCGTATTAGTTTTTGTAAGATAGTTTGATTAGATTATAGATTTGAACAGTGTTGGGGTGTTACACACATGTTTCGGGTTTGCTTGATTCACGGCAAGGCGGCAAAATCTATATACGAAGATATACGAAGTGTAGATAGGTATTTGTTGGCTCATCTTAGCTCGAAATGTATCGACCCGAACGTGACTAAGCGAGGCTTTTCATGCCAAAGTAAAAGAAAGTTATGTATTTGGGCCCGGTTTACAGAGGCGCCTTGGTGTTTAGCATCCTTTTTTTTAATGATTAATAGTTATTTTTACTCAAATGTGTCCCTGCATTTACATACCTGAGTAAAATGCCTCTCGATGAAATGATGCGCTTTCTTCTTGAGTTCGACGCAGCCATGTTGCTCCGCGAAGTTGGCGATGCCAATGGCGTTGGAAGGGTCCAGTTGTCTCTCCAGAAAGGCGCAGCAGGCGTCGATCACGTTCGATATCTGTCGGCATACAGCTAAAATAAGTGTAGATTGCTAAAGTTTACACATTTATGCGTAATTGTACTCTTTCAAAGGGACTCTTTGCTTTCAGACTATTCATATTCACACCGTGCCTCGTTGGCCCCTTCATACCTTCACAACGCGACGCAAGTCTCCGAAGCCTGCAACTTAAGTATATATTGCTGCGTGCCTGTGTACGACTACGAATTTCTATAGGTTTGTATTGTGATAGTCTCCTGAATACCAAAGTCGTAAGGTATTAGAGACTTGCTTCGCGTTGTGTACAAAGGGGCTTGCTAGGAGACAATGTTGCCTATGATAGTCGTCAAACTGGTTCGTTTTCGCAGAGCCATTCATCACTAATCATTACTGACACTGCCCCAGGCAGTTAAAATACATGCAATGCAAATATCCAAATTTATTACCCAAAGATTTTAATTTGCATAAAGTGTTTTAACATGCGTATGTGTGTTTAGATTTGTGCTCGGTTTATAAGTTTGGATCCTATTTACATGGGACTCTTAAACATAACTGGCGAAAAATAAGGCTTTTTAAGAATATATTAAAATAAATCAAATTATTTCTTTGGAGAAAAAGTTTAGAAAAAATTGCTTGTAATTGTTTTAATCCCAAAAGTAACACACGTAGTATACATTATTAGTATGCATTTTCACGCGCATTTGAATTCTTTTGAAACAAAGAAAGGAAAGGCGATGTAAACAAGCTTAGGTATTTATGCATAAGTTACCAAGAAACGTACTGAATGTATGTGAATGTTAATCAATCTGTTGTATGTGTATGTTCACTCTACCCTGATCTCAAAGATTAGATACCATTTTATAATATCAAACAAAAGTAGTATAGAAAATTATTTGACAGAACGACTAAATTGAATTTCAAAATGGAGATATCCTATAATACTGAAAACGTAAAAAAAAAACTGTAATGAAATGATTGAGCAGAGAAAAACTTTAAGATTCGGAGAATAATAATTAAATTAGAATTATTCATTGGCTATTTTCTGAGGAAATAAAACCCAGAGTTTGACTCAATATCAAACTGTTTTTTTGCCAGTCAGATTTTTTACGCAGTTAAACTGGTCTGCTCCGTTTTGCCATGACGATGACGTTGTCAGTTTAAAGAGCAAACAGTGGTTCATAAATATAGGCGTTTGGCTGACTCAGACTAATGTAGGGTTTGCCTGTTTGTAGGAGTGTTCTGATCCTCCTTTTATAAGAGTATTACGAACAGACAACAGTACGATTAATAATTTTGGATCATATTTTTATGTTTTATTCAAACTAGCCACAGCTGTGGCTGAGAGATTAGTCACGAGTATAAATATAAAAACGTAGAATGAGCAACAAGTGATTTTCTCCTATTTTTATTCGAACCAATTGCGTGTTATATATTATTCTTTTGGAAGTTTGAAACCCTTATTAATATGAAACAACTCATAACATCTAAGTATTAAGTAATCTATAAACAAGTACTTATGAATTTTGAAAAATGTTTGCATATTTTTGTTCTTTACTGTATCAAAACATTAAAGCCAGAAATGTCACAAGTCCGATGTAATAAGGTTCAAAATAAATAAACAAAAAGTTTAGTCATAACATAACGTATAACTTACTTGGAACATGGTGGCGGCCGGCAGTAGCTGGCAGACAGTGATCTCAGTGATCCTGATCTTGCCGGTATACAGGAAGTAGACCAGCCAAGCGATGGCCGAGGGGCACACGCCTTGTAAACGTACTCGGGACATCTCGCACTCTTTCAGTCCACTTGTGAACATAGCCTGTGGGAGACCAAAGAGTTAGAATTCCATAAATCAAGGTAGATTATTTTTAAGGTACCCAAAGGGTAAAACGGGACCCTGTTACTAAGACTGCTGTTCGTATGTCACCTCATGAACCGTGAAAGTTACACAGATGATGTCTTGCTGCTATAACAAGAAATACTAAAAACAGAATAAAATTAATATTTAAGGGGGCTATCGCGAGTCCCAACTCGCTATTGGCCGACTTTTTTTCATCAGTATGTTACATAGATACAGTGCTAATAAATTATTTAGACATACCCACGTGTGAACTCACGATGTTCGTCCACGTCAATCTTTAAAACAACTTTTTTATTTCATTGAAATTTATTCTGTACAGTTGGTTCACTTTGAAGATATGTTAGTTTTGAACCAGAGTGTAGGGTCGGGACGCTCTTCTATTGCTATATTTTATAGAGGTAACATTCGTTTATTTGTATACATATAGGCAATGATATTATAAGTAAAAAAATATCATTGCATATAGGGGTTAAATCTTTGGAAAGAATGATTCAATTCTAATGTTTTGTTTCAGGTATGATGCTAGTGCTATCCTGAAAGCGATGTTTTAAGTAATGGCCATCTAATAAAAAATTAAAGCACAGTCCGTTAAGTAAAGTCCGCAATGTGGGAACTCCCCTTGACATTATGACCGTGACTTGACAGTTTATGAATACCTAGAGTAGCTTGCGAGAATCGTTGTGCTCCTAATTACTTTCACATACACATCTTAAAAGATTGGACTTTGATCGTCTACATTTTTACTATGGATTAGAATTGACATCATATTACTTATGCTTTTCTTTATATTTATTCGTTACAAACTTGAAGCACACAAACGTGTATACATTAGATAATGTAGATTTCACGGAATAGGCATTCAACGTAATCAATAACGTTTAATGTACTCGTTATATGATGAATTTCTAATTCCAACGAGTCTAAAATTTCCAATTTATTGAGTCTGCCCTGGGTTTTTGGTAATTGAGTAACGAATTTAGCGCTCTCAGAAAAATCAGACAAAACGTCTCTTTTGTTGTAAGTGTGGTGCTGCTCTACAAACAATGAGGCACTTAATATTGTGTCCTGTCGATTGTTCGTTACTATTTGCGATAAAATTCGTAGTCTTATCGCAATTCGTACAAAGATTCTGCAGTGGCGTTTTTAGACTCCCAGTTCTAATTTTATGCTCTGATCTAAATCTATTTCCAAAAAGTGACTTCGTATTTGAATTGAGTCATGGATTTGATACATCAAAGCAATACCGGTTTCAGCTAGATCAGCCAATACACCGTTATGTTTGCTTCAATGGCGCCTCTACCAGGATACAGTTAAATAAAGATGTTGTTTTAAGGCGAGGTTGCATTGCAGTGCGTAAATGTGTGGGGGCACGACTTCACCCCCTGCTAATAACCTACATATAATAACCTACATTTTGAATATGTTTTCAACATTTACGTTAATATTAAAAGCTGTATCTATTGATACAGCTTGCATATTATAAATTCATGATGGAATCTCTAAAGAGATGTTTGCCAAGATATTTTTAATTTGAATATAATGGCTTTTATTTAATAAAAATCTATTTACATTTTCAGACGTTCAAAAATTTTAAGTAGTATTTCAAACTTCCCTTGAACAAAAAATGGCTGATATTGTTGCCTCATTTTTGCAGTGGTCACAAGCGTGACTACTGAGCAATAGAGGATAAGGCTTTAATCTTAAGTTGGGTAAAGTTATTGAGTTCTATTATCAGGGATATCTCAGTAGCTGCCACGAAATCTGAATTCCTGCACGGTGAGTGGCAATAGGTTCACTTTCTGTCAGGCACACGTCTGCATAATTATTAACGCGTCATGATATACTATCTATAAATACCAAAAAAAAACGGTAATGGACACAAACCAATTCTATCTATTTATCAGATTACGGGGATTAACCATGTTTACGACCTCGCAATGACATGGAAATAATCTAGTCACCGCGCACGTTTTAAATAACACTTCGGAAAATCGTTGTGTGGACAATAACAATATTTGTTGAGCTTAGAGGCTCGCCTATGATAAGGAGTCATTGTTTGTCGAACAATTTTACAAGTAGACCTACTCATGGAACGTGAATGAATGAATGAGTAACAACTCTGTCTATAGATACGCGTTAGTTGATTAGAAACATAATTTTATGCAGATACTACATCTGCATAAAATTACGGTTTCTTCCCACTTGTTTTACTAAACGGCTCCACGGTAGAACTAATGAAACTTTTTTCTCAATAGTTATACGAAATTAGGTGTTATAAAAAAAGGGTTTAGGCGCAAAAAAACCCTAATTCGCAAAATGACAACCAAGTCGCAAAAGGACCAGTTTTCAAAATGACAAATTCTCTAAAAGCCTCTCAGAATCAGGCTTTTAGAGGATTGGCCATTTCAAAATTTAGGCTTTTCGATAATTTGTCCTTTTCCGACTTCGTTGTCATACTGCGAATAAGGCTTTTTGCGCCTAAATCGAATAAGTATAAAGAATATTATCTATGAGAGCTAGTCAAAACAAATTGATTATGTCTTAACAAATCATGAAGTTAATAAAGAGTATGGCATAAATAAATGCTTACGGACTATACAAACATAAATAAAAGTATCTAGTTAATACATAGATTGTGAAAATTATACGGGTAAGTGATTTGATTGGCTCATTGTTGTTCATTAATTCAGCCAAATACAGAAGATAGCAAAAGATTAAAGATCCGTTAAATATTATTTGTGTAGGTTACCTTCAAAAGGATATGTATAGAATAATAAACCATTATATACCTACTTACTATGTATAGGTAGACCTATACATCGTATGTAAGTAGAGATAATAATGGTTTGTATAACTAATATGTGTATTATTTTATTTGTGGAGGATGACTGGCAATTATTTAATTAGAAGCGTGTAATAAACATTATTATTTTTATATTAATAACGTGACATTGCTTCGTCGACTTTATAATACGGTTTGACGAGTTCGAAGAGTAAGTAAAAAAAATAAATAAATTGGTAAATTATTCTTTTGACAATTCAATCTATACCCAATAATAATATTCTAGACAGGAAAGATAAGATTTGTTGTTAGATGTATAATCTCAAAAAGGACTGAATCGATCTACAAAATATTTCACGTGGCTCTGGAATTACATGGAAGAATCTACGATGGTGCAAGGTCTGTTCGATGAAGATTTTATTGAGAAATGAACTATAAAGAAAAATAGCATTACAAAGTTTATTTTCCTTATTTATTTAGTGCCCACGTGATCCTAGCTAAATAATCTATGTATAACTGTGATAATCATTAAACCGATAACAATTCAATTTCTTTCAAGTACCTACATAGTTTCAAGTCTGCCGCTGATCAAATTGAGGCTTTCAACCACAGAAATCTTTATTATTAAGATTTCTGTGCTTTTAACCCTTCATACCTTATGGGAAATACTTTATTGGAATAGTCTAACCTTGTAGGTGAATATCCTAAAATAAGATAGAATTGGGGTTCTCAAGTCTTTTTTAAGTCGCCTTTGCGAGTTATGAAAATTGTACATAACATGGGAATGGATAACAATGCTAGTAGTAATTGGATTCAGGATGATTTTACTCAACTAACCAAGCATTGTCATCCAAACTAAACATGTATGCAAAGTTTCAGCTCAATCGGTCGAGGGTAACTGCATTAAAATTCGGTTGCAAGATTTGACCTAAACAAATAAGTACTTACTTTTTTTTTTCCTGGTAATATCATTAAATGAGTCCTCCCACCCAGGGCAGGGCGCGGGAGGGACTGTCAGACTTGTACTGACTAAAATCCACGGTGACCTTCAGTAGCCCTTTACGTACCGGGGTTACGGTAATTGCGATTCCCGCGACCCCGGAACAAATAAGTACTGCAAATAAAATGTAAAAAAACTACTTACTTTGAAGTACGGGCTCCCCGCAGCTAGAACAACTTTGTGAACATGGAACAACTCATTGCCGACTTCTAACACGACGTCAGTCAGCATGTGGTGTGACCGCATCGTGAACATCATCTGAAAAACACAAATTATTGTCATATTCTGTAAATATGTTGTTGAACACCGTGAATGTTCCATCAATGTTGTTTAAAACAACACAACTGAACAAGCGGGATCGATGGTAGGTATCACAATGAAAGCTTAAACCAAAAAATTGACGATTTTTCTTAATTTCGAAGTGTTCTAGCATTGGGCTGGGCAAAAGGCTTTTTTTATTTTTTATCGTCGTAAATCAAATGAGTCCTCCCACCCAGGGCAGGGCGGGAGGGACTGTCAGAATTGACTGACTAAATCAACGGTGTCCTTCAATAGCCCTTTACGTACCGGGGTCATGGTAATTCGTAAGTCCCGCGACCCCGGCAGGCTTTGGCCCTCTACAGGCCCCGTCACTATGCTGACACTCCTTGAGGCGCGCGTGGAACACAACGCGCCGTCGACCCGGGCATGGATAAATTCATTCTCCGGGAAACCGGTACAAGTCGAGCTTCATTGTCTTGGCGCTTTTCTGGTGGTTACCACTGTTGATTCTGGCTTTCAGGAGTTGCAGTGGTTTGGGAATAGTATGGTCCCATAAAAAATAGCTTAGAAATTAACCTCGGCTATTTCGAGTAAAGTGTTTTAATAATAAGGTTAAAAGGCCTCTACATTAAATTTATTGACCTGTTTTACTACGTATCACTGATATCATAATTGTTATTAGGTACTTGTTTATATATCGCGTTGGTGTATCTGTCGTCTTTACTCGTACTTATGCCAATGTCCTAAACCAGGGCATGGTCTTCCTGTGTGCTTTTCATCGTAAACTGATGGGCTGGTTGATTTTTATTTTGTAATTTTTGTATATAATATAAAATTGGTATTTATTACTTTTGATTACATAGTAGTATATGTACGCAATATATTCCTGTAGCCAAAGTCTGTATTTTTAACCCAGCAACACGATTATAAATATCGCACAGTCATCGTAATACAAAGTATGTATTTCGTTTCGATATTGTAATTTATGGCCACCATTAATGCTCGGTCCAAGGACCCTCAGCTATCTCCTAGATTCAGTAGAAAACACCTCGCTTAAATCTAAAAACTACATCTTATAGGTATTTGAGTAATTATCGTGAGCATTATAAAAACGGACGAAAAAATCTGATTTTAATCTCAAACTCATGCAGCAAAACAAGTTCCACTGACGGCGTCGATAACAGACGGAATTTACGAGCGTGACTCAGCTCAAATACTACAACAATTTATGTAAGCATTTCGAAATAAACTCGTTTCGAAAAAATACAACCATTTCCATACATATTAGATACTTATGTAAACACAGCTCGACAAAAATGAAGTAGGTGCGTATAGCTATGAAGGTGGCTGATAAAAATATGCTTTGTCATGGCAGACGGTGGTGCGAACCCGCGATAAGTAGGCGAGTAACAATGTTTATTTATTGGCTATAATATTGTGTAGGATATCAACAGAATGTATTCATCGCGATCTTTTGTTGACTGTTCATACTAGCGTAGTCTCCAAATCTAGTTATTTGCGTGAGACTTCATGTTCTCATTGTCTCAGTATCGTCTCCATCAACCACTTTGGAGTCGATGAGGCCAAGCGGAACAATGGGTATTCCATATTCGCTATTACTTTATTTTTGACCGACTTCAAAAAGAAAAGATTCTCAATTCGGTCGGTTTTTTTATGTACTCCGAGTAATTGGAGTACATAAAATAACGAGGTTTCTGGTCCGATTTGTGTGATATTTTTTTTGTTCGATGCAGTATACCTGCGACTTGTGGCACCAAAAAATTTTTAATTAATTTTGATTCAGTAGTTTTAATTTTATAAACATTTTTCGTTTATAGCGTACCTACTTGGACGATGTTATTAATGGAGAGGTAGCTCGAAACATAAAATTCTTCTGCACATGTAAGAATATTATGTACCTATTTGACAAGAATTTGCGTTGAATATTTTAACCTAAAAGGGTAAAACAAAAATATACCAATTAAAAATCTAAGCCACCGAAGTCCGACAGAAAAGTTATTTTACACATTTTCGTGGTGCTTTTTGAAAAGAAAAGTTTTTTAAGTAAGACATAATATATGTATAATGCGTTTCAATTGCAATTGAAACTGCAATGAATTGCGCGGGTTAACAAAGACCGTTGTATGTATTTTGGCATCTACACAAATGCATAACGGCGAACCGGGTAAAATCCCGTCTAAGGACATAAAATATCAGGCACAGTAGATTTGACATGCCATTAAAATTGGTAACAGCAGAATCTTTAAATTTGGTAATAGTTCCTATCATAAAAATAAAAGATAAGAACTTTCATGATTCATTGACACAATACCTCAACCAAACATTTAAATAGGACTAGGTACGAACCTTGAAATATGTATAGATAATAATAATATGTATTTGTTGTAGGTAGGTTAAGGTACGATGATTAATTTATAAATTCGAGTTGCAAAGCTCTAAACCACGTGGTCGGAGTCGTGAGCTATTACTTGTAACTTGTGCTTGTAATTATCATATTTATTGGTAATTTTGAATTCATAAGCATTTTTACTAAAACAGGTTCTTAAGGATTATTCTGACGTAACTACTATGCCGAACACCGATATGATATTGTATAATATTGATTAACAAATATAGCAAATTAGTGGAATTCTCGGGATAACTACCTATCTAGTTACGACTTACAGAAGACCCAGTTTAACATGACATTGCTAATGAAAGTAAGGTGACTCCTTATTGAATGGTAGTTAAACGTCATCACAACGTGGGCTACGGATTTTTCCGCACACAATATTGGCCCCTGATGCGTAGTTAGTCATAGCATGCGTGATGTTTTCACGACTCGTGAGTGTACGACAGCGTCAGCACCATTAACTTAGCCAGTAGTGTTTAAATATCAGTCAAAAGTAGAAGTGAACCAAGATGAGATGTAAAAGAAGTCAAAATATTGTAACTTGAACAAAAAGACTTTATTTTGCTAGGGCTTTTTCGACGGAACCATTGAAAAACTACTTCCAAACATTTTCGTTACTGTAGACGAGGTGAGCGAGATACGCTCACGCCATTTCCTCGACAAATGAACTGAAAATATTGATTGATCGAAATAAAATAGAGATTAAGCTCTCCACATAGTGAGACATCACCATGACAAAGCACTTTTAATCACGTACGCCAAAAATGAAAGGCGAGATCATTATAATTAACAGTGCTAATACCAAAATATCATTCAATACGAGCAACATCTCAGTTAAATAAATCCAATTTATTAAAGACTTGCCTCAATAATGCAACAGTCGTCTGTTCTTTTTGAGCGCAGGACGGGACGCATTGTCCGCGATATTGCCAATTTCAATTGCAAAAGCAATAAATGAGGCAGACAACAACTGCACAATGCATTATACGTATGTTCCTTCATCATAAAATGGTGAAGAGTTAAGATACAAACAATTAGATATGTTTAAGCATTGTGTTGATTAGTTTATCTGGACGATATTCTAGTTCATATTTGTTTTCTATCGTTGATTTTTCTTTATAATTTTTTTTGGAGTTTTTACTAACTATCAACATATTTTAGAGATTGTTTTCCAAGACAATTATGTTTAAGAAGGTCAGCCAAGTTCAAGTATCTGTATGTTGGGCTGATAAATAATGTAGTCGTATTTGAAATGCCTATAATTATTATTGCCTATAATCAAAGGTATTATAGAGGTATTCTGTTCTTGTCAGTGCCGTTACTTACGTGCCTGTAACTGGCCTACTTCAAATAAATGTTTTCATTTTGGTGGTTAATTGTCTGCCTTCTTAAGATTTAGTTTCCGATTGCTTATCATAAAAGCACTTTTTTTTTGGTGTGTATATCGTCATGGATTTCCTTCCCCCGGAGAAAAACGAAGGGGTGTGTCAGACTGGACTGATTAAATTCACACGGTGGCCTCTTCTGCTTCATGCTCTGGGAGCATATCAATAACAATATTTAGATATGTTTTTAAAGAGAATACAGTATTTACAAGAAAACTGTGACAATAATAAATATTAATCTGACAATGATACATTGACAAATATGTTATTTTGCTCTGTTTTGAAGGTTGTAAATACATTTGCTAGAAAACTACTAAATAACTCGATGCTATCGCGCTACATGCCCATGTTCAACAGTGAGTGGTGACTTGGTAAGCTACAAGGAACATAATTTAGTTAAATACATAACAAGTATAAAACTTAAAAGTGTTCAATGCGGCTCAAATGCTGCCAGTCATGTTGGCCATTGCGAAACGGTCTCGAGAAATGACGTCGCGACGTCGCGGGTTCACGGCCGTTGGACAATCACTGTGTCACTTATTAACATAACTAGGTGTTAATGTCCTTATTGACGCTTAACGTAATAATCATTGTCATTAGTTAAACTGCTAGTACCGATTTTAAGTTTTCACCCACGTGGTGGACAGCCCTCTCCCTCTCACAGCGACGAGGCTTTGTATCCCAGAATTCGGCCAACTCAACAACTTCTAGACAGATCGTCTTACATTTTGAATATTAAAAGCTGTTTTTAGCGATGCTACTGCTGATTTGTAGTCTAGCAGGTAGAAGGTAAACCGCAAAATTAAGCCCCAATGTTTCTAAAGGACCGTTAGAGATTTGAAAAGTAACTTGTCCTTGTTATTTTTTCCAGACAGTGCGTCTCTAATAGAACAAAATAACAGTATTTCAATCTACAATGCAAGAATGGCATGCATCTGAGCATTTATTCGATTTATTAGCTTATATTACTTGAAAAAAGGGAAAACAGTTGTTAGATGTTATTGCATTATGTGCCGATCAAGGAATCTGCATCCGCTTTCAGAACAATTTTGATATGAATTGGTGAAATGATCATAACAGTAAATACAAGTATAACTTGAACTCTTTATGGAGATGGTGAAGAGGCTGAGCTGACAATGTCGTATCAACTATCTGTCAAAGCTCCAACTCGATGGCAGAGGTGTGTGGAAGCAAGGTGACTTGTTGATCGAGTGTTTCTGGCATCGGCAATAGGTTATTTTACTACAAAAAATTAATTAGTCCGAAAGACAGATCATCAAAAAATGTTTGACCCGTATTTTTTCTTTTTTTACGCAAACCAAAATTGACGAAGATTCAAGGCTTCTAAAAATCACAAAACGTCACTCGGTAGGTATGATTTTACAGGCGTTATGACGTCATAAGCCCCCACTCCCGATTTTCTAGCGTTTTGTCTTTGACTATATTCATTGATTTAAAATCTAAAAATACGTATAAATTATTTTTCAATAGTGTAGGTAACTGACGGACTATTTTTTTTTTCTTTTATCGTGGTAAAATCATCAAATGAGTCCTCCCACCCAGGGCAGGGCGGGAGGGGCTGTCAGACTTGTACTGACTAAAATCCACGGTGTCCTTCAATAGCCCTTTACGTACCGGGGTCACGGTAATCCCGTTAGTCCCGCGACCCCAGTAAACTATTGATTGGTACGAACATATTGATGCAGAGAAATATAGATCATGATTATTTTTTAATATTAACATCAAGAAATTAGGTGAGTCAGAAATTAATCTATATTAAAAAATTGCAGTATTGCCATCCAACGTGGCAGTGCTGTAAGCGTTCTGGGCACTTCCCCGTTGACAGCGATGTGAATGAATTTTTTGACGCCCTCTTAATTTTTTAATTTACATTTTTTTTCGTTAGCAAAGAAAAAATTAAGGCCACAAGGGATGGGGGAAGGTGAGCAATACTCAGTGAACGATGTAGAAATGATAACGGCTGGTAGAAACAAGAACATCATGCACACTGATACGAGTAAAAGGATCAAATAATTCTGGCCATCGTGCCGGAAGCCAATGACGTGATTTTTTTGTGGTAAGTATACTGAATAATTAGATGACCCAAAAAAACGATAGTTGATTGAACTTTTATAATAGTCAATGTAAAAACATTGGGCTTTAATATATTACGAGATGATAAAAAATAAACAAATAGTTTGGAACATGAACAAAGTCTATGTACAAAGTCCAAAATATTTTCATTAAGATTATTTCAGATAATGCTACTGAGTAATCAATTATGTCAGTTAACATATTTTTCATGTTTGTGCTCTTTGGAACTGTCATTGAGAAATTGCAAATTCACTACGCGGTTTTGTACTGTGTGTTTTGTGGCCGTATGTGGTTGCGAAATTCGTTGCTTCGTTTCTGAACGTACTATCTATGACGGGTAATATTGGATTTTGCTATTCTATAACAAAAATCGAAGGTTATTTCAGTACTGGCAACACTGTCCTAGGGCTGAATAACATTGTTGCAAATAAAGTGCAAAAACGTGAGTTGCCAGTCGTCGCATCTAAACAATGGTGACTAGCCTACTTATTTTATGAATTTAATTAATTATTTCGGTCAAACTACGCGACGACGTCACCTAATAAGTTTCTTTATCGTTCATACACAATGAATACGTGCGATAAATAAATTTGCGACTGATAACGATATATAACATAAAAACATTTGATTAGCAATTATTTGTAGCGATTTCTATATTCTGGGACATTATACAATGTTGAGCATAAATCATGCATGCAAGCATAAGTCATAATACTCTAAGACTGAATATTTCACGTCATGATAAGTTGCGTGCAGTGGTTCAGCAAAAAACTTAATACCTTAAAGGTATTAACTTTTTTGAGATTAATTAAACTGGAAATCAACCATAGACTCATCATACTGATGTAGCTATTCTGTCTGCAAATTGGGCTTCTAAAAATATTACTGCTACGTTCAATGACCTATCAAATCCTGTCACTAAGGCCACTGAACAAATTAGGGATGTCGCTCAAGTTACTGACCTCAATTTTGAACATAAATTTACACTGAAAATAGGATAGATTTTAGAGTGTAGCTATCTCTTTTCTTCGCTTCGAATACTTATTGGTTTTAGATTATTTAATAAAGGACGAAAAGCTTTAGCCCAATTTAATCAACTGAATTGGTATTGGTATGAAATAAAGAGGAAACACTAACCGTAATTGATATGTTAAAATTATAAGAAGACTACTAAGACACATATCTAGAACGTCAAGTATGACTAACTAAAGGCTTCGAAGATTTTCAGTTCTAAAATGAAAGAGGAATAGCGTCCTGGGTTTACCGTCCTGGTTTCCGGTCACCACTACTTTGAATTCATACTTTTCTGATAGAATATGAACGACTGGATCTAGTGAATACAAGTTTTAGAATACAAAACTAATCAAATCTTGGGAAACTTAAAGTATTGAAGTTTTCATAAAACTTCCCTTGTCTTTCAAGGCATTTTCTCGAAATAAATGTATTACACTTGGTTGGCAAATTACAGAAAGACTTTCCATATAAGACACCATATTGGCGGCTAAATAAAGTCTAGTTTCATCCATTTTAAGGAATGCACCCAGTTATAAAACTCCCTGTATACAAAGCCAAAACGCAAGGGTGTTTAACTAAGTGCGTAGAGATTGGAAGTCACTTTATACAATGTCTTCCAATCTATACAAGAGCAGAACTCTAATACTTGCGTATAATTCGTTGAAACGTAATTCACTATCTTACTCCAAAATATACGGTACGCATACGAAGTAATCGTAGTTTGGAATAAGCGTGCCAAACTCAAGATTCCAATCTATACGCAAGCAGTTGCATGCTCGCCATTGATTTGTTGACTTTTGTTTCTATTCTGTGATAATGATTGTCTGCGTCTCTATTCTAAACTTTGCATCATACTTCGGCACGTGCCATATAAGCCCAATATTTTACGCTTATGATCCCGAAGAAGACGGTCGACGTGAGGGGCACCCCGAGGTTCGGTTTGGTTAGGTTCCTTTAAATCTTGCAGACGGAAACAGGATCCCCGCGCAGCGAGACTCCGTGACACACTACTCTATTCCAGATACGAC
Organism: Agrotis puta; assembly: GCA_943136025.2. Classification (NCBI taxonomy): domain Eukaryota; kingdom Metazoa; phylum Arthropoda; class Insecta; order Lepidoptera; family Noctuidae; genus Agrotis; species Agrotis puta. The sequence continues at coordinate 9,233,317 of OW964168.2, forward strand.
GGTTGTAGCAGTAGATAAAAAAGTGCAAAGCTGAATTTGGTTGAGAAAAATTGTGCTTACCTTCATGAAGTCACTGATATAGTTTCCCATGCAGAATGTTAAGTCACCAATTTCGTTTGAACCCGTTCCCATTTCGCCTTCCAATACGTCGCAGTTGATGGGTGGCATGTTATCCAACATGTTGCCTCGGCCCATATCTTCATCTGTCTCCATACCTGGTGGATACAAAGGAATCTATGTACTAGGGTACCATTAGGCTGTACGACACCATTGGCTTGTTAATGGCGGTTATAAGGGGAGTCAAGTTATCGATACTGCAATTTTTCAGAGCGACAGTAAGTTCTGCATATATTAGTACCATTGAGATTGTTCCAACGTCACCATCATCATAGCCTACTGCTAACCAAAGTAGAAGACTTATTTTATAACAAAACAGTTTTACGTGTCCATAAACAGCGATATGTGTTCAAAGCCCAAGTTTCTGGACGAGACGGTCATTTTTGTAGCTTTTATGGGATCTCCAATACCGATGTGGGACAATGACCATTGTGCTCCATGGATCTAGACAAATTACTAGCAGACTAGACAGGCATTGAAAGCTTTATGTACAATAAGTCTGAACATTTGATTTTATTTGCGATTTCAAGATGTACTGATGATGGAGTTTGTCTTTTTTCCCGTGGATGAATTCAACAGTATTTAAGAGTAGTAGTAGTTTTGCTATAAATATGATTATGGGGCAAGAGACCTGAGTAACTGAATATTTCCCAGTAGCCGAGTTACAGAACCAATATACTTAATACTGACCTAAACTTCTGATTCATCAGATTTATAGGTATTGCCTATGGAAACAAATTAACAAAACCATAATATTTTACCTATGTAAGACGGGTTGCATTGTGATCCGAACACATTTGTGTCAAGTTTCATATCTATCACTAATATACAATATTTAATAAATAATTAGTTAAAATACTATATTTTAACAATTTTAATTTGAGATCAAATTCACCACACTAAAGAGGTTGCACAGCACACACTTCACTATTCCAAAATACACCTATTTATTTATTTTTATATTATATCTAAATACAATCACTTTTTGGTCACCACTCCTCACGTGTTGTGTTTTAATCCGAGAAAGAGTTGTATTAGCCGCAACAGTCGCGCGCTCACTGACTGGGTAGGACAACATACACCTTGCACACTGAAAGTTTGGTAATCTGAACCAAACGGGGCCAACGTTTCGAGTCATGGTGACTCGGCATAAAACCATATTTTATCGCATTTTCAATAACCCCGAATACTAAAAAACCAAAGTCATCGCGTTCATATTTTGGGTGGGCAATTTTTTATTTTTGTTTATCTGGCTTATTTTATATTCTTTTCATTCTAATCAGCCATTCATTAGGTTACGGACACATCTAAGTAAAAATCCCGCGAATTAAAGCGAGACTTGCACACCTTCAGTGGTTTCCACATTCCTTGAAAGCCAGTGGATCATAGATGAACATTTTAGGCCATTCTTACGTCGCGGTAAATGACGGAAGAAAACCAAGACAAAATATTTTGAATGCAGCTAGTGAAGTAAAAGAACTTTTTCAAACCTGGTATGATAACACCCTCGAAGCTCAGCTTGAATCCCTGACTCCAGCCTCACCAACTACTTTCTTTGGAAGGTCGCAAAGCACTATACCAGACCCCAGGTAGCTGTACCACTCCTCAGAAGTAAGCAAGGTTGGGCAAGAACACATCAAGAAGCCGATACATTTGCTGAGCATTTGGCAGTTGTATTCCGTCCTAACGAAGCAACAAATAATGAATCTGAAGAAGAAATAAACTCATGTCTAAGTCAAGATCTTCAAATGTCACCACCGTCAAAAAAGCCTTCGTGTTTTAACGACACTTTACAATGTAGTTCTAAGAGTACAGTACTTTCCACAGGAATGGAAGGTTTCACAGATACTCATGTTGCATAAACCAGGAAAAACACCCAATGTAGTGAGTGGTGAGTTCTTACAGACTTATTAGCTGGTTACCAGTACTCTTGAAAATCTTTGAGAAACTCCTGCTCTCCAGATTATAACCAATCTTAAAAGAAAATAACACCATACTTTGTCACCAATTTGGATTCAGACCTGAGCATTCCACAGTCAAACAGGTTTACAGAGTGTGCAATTGGGTTAAGAAATCGCTTGAGGAAAGCGAGTTCTGTTGCTCAGTCTTTTTGGATATTTACCAGGCTTTCGGCCGCGTTTGGCACAAGGGCGTACTCTATAAGATAAAAGATTGGCTTCCTCACAACTTTTATGAGCCATTGAAGAGTTGCCTAACAAAACGACTGTTTCAAGTCAAAGAAGCTGATGCAATGTCGGAGCTTTTGGAAATAGAGGCTGTCGTCGCCAAAGGACCAGTCCTGGGACCAATTCTGTACACGTTGCGCACATCAGACTTGCCAGTAGAGGATAATGTGTCAACAGCTGCATTTGCTGATCATTTTTTTTTTATCGTGGTAAAATCATCAAATGAGTCCTCCCACCCAGGGCAGGGCGGGAGGGACTGTCAGACTTGTACTGACTAAAATCCACGGTGTCCTTCACTAGCCCTTTACGTGCCGGGGTCACGGTAATCCCTAGGTCCCGCGACCCCGGCAGGCTTTGGCCCTCTACAGGCCCCGTCAAGCATTTGCTGATCATACAGTAATTTTGGCTAACAACCATGGCCCCACAATTATTTCGCAAACCCTGCAAAAAGGTCTAGACAAAATATCTGACTGGGTTGAAAAGTGGCGAATAGCAGTCAGCCCATCTAAGTCGGTACAAGTAATTTTTACGCTATGCAGAGGCAATTGTCCGCCAGTAGGCTAAATAATATCTGTGTGAGGTACTTAGGACTATACCTCGATCGCCGATAATTTTTAGCTGGAACTTATTGAAAATGGATTCATAACGAATCTGGACGTCTACGTTAGTTGGACGCTGGTAACAACCCTTGAGCCTTTTCAGATGTTGTTTTTGGGGGTCTTGGCAAGTAAGTCATTGGCAGACACGACTATCGGGACAATGACTGCCGTATTCACGACCCACATGTCAGCAACCTCGCGAGCCAGATCAAGATACTTGAATTGCTTATCTTTTTCTGCCTTCACGAGGTTCTCATCATATAGTTGGGAAAAGGCTAAGCCCATATATAACAGGGGTGGCCAACTTGATTAGACATAAGATCTACTGTTTACTAACGAAACCCTGTGCGATCTACCAATTAGGTACATACTTCTTTAAATCTTAAATGAAACAGCATGGTTTAACAGAACAGTTTTAGGAGTTCCTTTTCATATCACATGTGAGATTGTTTCCTTAAATTTACTTAAAACTTTGGAATGGAAGTCTGAGTTGATGATGTTTTATCAACATAATATAGATCCACGATCGACTGGACTAATAGTCGTGATCGACCGGTCGATCGCGATCCACCGGTTGGCTATATAACATCACGCTACGACCAACACGAGCTGAGCAGCGGGTAAAAACGCGGGGAAAAGCTAGTGAAATATATATCCTTCCGCTCAGGGTGTAGTTGAAGTGACTGCCAGAATTTTACTGACTAAAAGTCCACCCTGTTCCTTCAGACGGTCCCGCGACTCTGCAGACCTCTGGCTCTATGGAGGCCAAATCAATTTAGTGACAGGACGCTTCAAGGCAGCGAGCGTGGAACACTACGATCCGTCGATCCAGGGTTTTTAATTGCGGTCTTACGGTGGCAGGAAATCACCACGTGATGACATACGCCGTGGGCGTCTCCCGCGGCAGCTGGCTCGTGAGGTGGAGGATGCCCTCTCTTCTACGTATTCTACCTTCTTCTTCGCTAGTGTTACTGCTTCGCAGAAGGAGGTGATGACTTCCCATTCTCCCTCGCCCCGCTGCATGGCATGGCATGATGCCAGGCGCAAAATTTCGCCACCGCCTATAGGTTCCGTGTGGACACAGCGGAGCTTCGTTTGATATCGTGAATTCGACTCTGAGCACTGCACTACTACCAGCAAGCCAGCTCCTTTGAGTATCATGATAATGATAAATGATATTTATTTTGTAAGTTGGTTATAAAAAAAAGGACTTTTACACGTCACAACTAATATTTTTAAAGCTAGATGAGGCTGGTGTTTCGTACCTGACTACTCTGAGAAGAAACAGCCGAAACAAACTCGAGGACTATGCGGGTGTCTGAGATGGTCTTTTGAGGAAAGAACCACACAGATTTGAGTGGACCTGTCCAGTCAGTGCAAGCATTTGTCGGTTATTGTGTAGCTCGACTCAGAACTCAAGGAGCTCAAGGTATGATTTATGAGCTTCCACAGTGGTGCAGTAATTCCAATTAACCAGACCAGCCAGCTATGTTATGCAAGTGTCAGGTTTGTATAGATTGTGACGAAAAGAGAGAAAAAGAATAGGAACATCACATTAAATGCTAATGGATTCCTGCACAACAGGACATTGGCATGTGATTAGTACATGCTAAAAACCTACCAATGTATGAGTATTACATGATTTTGTACTTAAATTCATATTCAATATGACATAAAATACCTACACTATGTTACTTTGAACCATTCAATATAGATAAATTGAGGACATTAATTATAATTGTACAATTCTGCAATGACTTGCAGAATGCTGTTTGTTATACCTCTTTTTTTTTCTTGTAATATTATTTACAATCTTAACAAATGTATAGACATTGACATTCAAGCATAGTTCTGTGTACATTAGGGGCCCCTGGTGCAATACTACCTACAGTTCAAAAATAGTAGCTCAGTACAAATATGTTGATTAAAACATTGATGTACGGTTGATGCCTTGAATTACACAATACTTACAAATTAATACAATTTTTTTATGAAAATAGTAATAGCAGAAAACCAATCAATACTTTTATTTTTCAAACTGCACAAAGAAAATTTACCAACCCACATTGAGCTGACTTGGTGGATTACAAAACACTCCCTCTCAGAGTGGAGGGCTGTGTCCCAGCAATAGCAATAATGGGATGATTTACAACTACACAAAAATATTTTTTTCTATGGCTAATGGCCCAAATGAATAATTGGGTTTGAATACACTGCATGTATTTGTAGTACAAAACTTGTACCACAAAAAAGTCTAGTTCAAAATTAAGGATATATGAACATTGGTAACATCTTTATAATGGCATATCCTACAGTCAAAAATTCAAAAAATGATATTGATTGTCCCAGACCAAGTCTTTCTAGAGAATTATAGTACGGTCCCTCCCTATCGTAAAGGGGAGACCTTTGAGTCTGTTGTAGTAGTTGGAACATTACAGGATGATAATCTTATGTGCTTCTTATGGTGTTTTGCATTAAATACTGTGTCACTCATTTATACACAGGATACGTTTCTTAATAAATCTTATCTGAATAATATTGTTAAAATTCGATTGGGAAACAACTTAGTGGTGTGACTCATAAATGATAATTTAGGAAAAATGTCTTTGACAGACATGTATTATCTAGGGGAGGCCTTTTGCCAGCAGAGGGACATGAAATAGGCTATTAAACAAATAAAAAGACATGTACCGCTTTTCGTATTTGACATATACATGATAAATTTGAATTACAACCTACCATAAGTTTATTTTGTTACAGAGATTCAAGTACAATTGGGTCCACATTCCCGTAAACATAAATATCCATGATATGACGATCTTGATCTTTGTTATTTGATTATCTTACGATTTATTGTCAAAATGGTCATAATTCAACTTTATTGATTGTACACTCAGTAGGTACCTGGTACCTTTTTATTTGGAATACCAGGTGATGTTATGATGTTACTTATCTTTTTTATAAGCTCTAAAACAGTTATCAAAGATATCCTGACACTTGAATCAGTTGTTAAGTCATCACATTTGTTATCAAAAATTAAAGAGAAAATTATCTGACGCTTGTGAAGGTATATTATAAAAGGACTGCAGTAGGTATAATTCTAATTGTTTATGGACAATTAAATGACTTGCTTTTTAATACTAGCGTGATAAACTCTTTTTATTGTTTTACTGCATATAATTATCAACTGAACACATTGAAAAAATTATGTAGGTACCCGTCTAAAGATCGATGTTTAATAAATTCCAACTATATTTCATAAACAACAAGTTAATCAAAAGTAATTATCATTCTAATGGACAGTTGAATAATGTAATGCTGTCAGTTGAAACTATGTAAAAAAATAAATACCTTCAAGAATTTATTAGGTTAGATTCTGCTACTCTATGTCATGTTTGTATTGACTTTATAGTCAAGTTATTAAAAGACAAACTTGAGCTTAAATCTATAATTTTATTTTGTTTTACCTACCTATTTTATAATTCTCAATACTTTTTGAAAACTGGTTTCAACACAAACATATAATTAAATACAATGCTTACCTGCTTTATGTTTAAAGTGTGATGTGATGTCAGTAGTAAATGCACTGTGTATTACTTGAATAAGGCCTCAAAGCAAATAGTTTATAAAAATATTTTCCAATTCATGATATAAATCGTGAATTCACTCCGAAAAATACTTTTTTCACAATACTTCAATTACACACGTCACAAATTCACTGAATTGTATTTACTGTTTCTGGAATGTCTTGATTACTTCTGTTTACTATTATTTTATTACAAAATTAATAAAATTTACTTTTTGCTCACTCAAAAAATCATTTAACTATTTGCCCCTTCCCGATTGGCAAATGACATTGACAACTTCTGAGGGGTTGCCACTGTGCTTTTGTATTTAACAATTTTATGGTGCTACTAATCTACTAAAAAAACACATATCTGGTAAATGATTTAAAATACGAGTACCATAACTGCAATAGATAAGAATACAGTCTTGCACCGATTTCAAAACTTTGTGAAAATGTTCAATCTATCTAGATTGGAAAGCTAATAGATTAAAGAGGAAAAAAAACTTATAGTTTATTGTAGAGATTGGCAATTCTTTATTTTTATAAAGAGCTGCACCTGAATCGATAAATAATAGTAATTTGGGTACATCTCTAATAGGTGATTCTAGCCGTATTTTCGTTATAATTCTATACGGTATTTATTACATTATTACACGTGCATTAAGAGAAAACATTTTGTATTTAAATAACAAATAAATAAACTAAATTATTGTTCTGAAAATCAACATTTTTAGTTTTATTTGAATAATTTTATTCCTTTCCACTTGCGTACGTCCTTGTCACTCTACATGTCCAGTTAAAAAAAAACCTACAAATTCGACAATGGCAGACGCAAAGCAAGGTAAGATTTAGCATTTTTGTAATTTTCTATCCTTTGTAATGTTTATTTCAAGCGTTTACTGGAAAATTCAGTCTATTAAATCAGTCCAGATTATTGATTAAGAGTAAAAAACGTTTGTAAGGGTTCGTTTCACCTTGTCCATGCTTCATCATCAACTAGATTCTTTTGATTATTTTACACGAATTTTGCTATTCCTCTACGATAAATCTAGATGAGGAGCGCGATTCAAAAGTGCTTCTGTATCCAAGTAGGTTTTTATACTTCAGTTTTAAAAGTAAAAAATGTTTAAAACCACTTATATTGTTGTCACACATTCACCATACTGCTCCTTTTTTTTTTGAAGTTCCTGCTGCTTTTTTTTTGCAGATTTATGAAACATGTAGCATATTTATCATTTACTTTATGATTGTTATGTTTGTTTAATAAATATTAGTATTATTTCACGAACCAATATTGTAGGTCTTTATAATGTTATTGACTCCTCACAATTCTTTTTTCACCATGGATATCATATTGGAAAGTTGAATTGATACATAGTATGAAAGGGTTGCTCGGTTTTTTCAATATTTGACAATATTGCTTGAGCCATTTCTTTTATGAACAATTTAAGAAGTTTCAAATTTTCTTTAAAGGAAAATCACCTATTGAAGATTTCTATAATGGATCATCCCAATCAAGAGTGGTTCTGGCAAAGCCGCGACTTGGTGGCTTTGGCTCCTCTAGTTTTGCATCAAGTTCCAATAAAGGAATCAATCCATTTGGTAAGTGGGTACTTAAGATTCCCTTTGAAGAGATCCTTTGTGTCACAGATAAAATCATAAATGTAATTTAAATTTCTTTACTGACACTTCTATTCAGGTTCCATTCTGCGACCTTCTCAGCTGAAACCCGGCAACAATCCATTTCTGAAAGTTGCTGACACATCCGAGGCTACAGATGCTACAAAGGATAAAGAAGAAGAGACTCCATCTGAAGACAGATTGAAGGAAACCAAACCTGAACCTGAGGCTCCCAAGTTTGTACCTTTAGGAGGTGCTTCTGTCACTCCACGGACCAACAACACAGTGCCCCCTGCAGGCCAACCTGCCCCCAGCTCCTCAGGATTTGTGTTTGGCCAAAATTTAAGTGAGAGGGTTGTCATAAAGGAAACTGTGAATAATGGAGAAGCATCTTCTGCAGACCACATCTCATCTAATGGAACAACAGAGTTATTGTTCACAAGTGCTGTGGCTACTGTCAAGGATAATCAGGTCAGTTGACTAACTTAAATGGTTTAAAGCTTTAACTAATTAGTTTGGCAATTATAACATTCCTACAACTTAACATTATACAGTAACATAAAATATCCTTACTCATAGAAAAGCAGAAATACCTAACTTTCTGATAAATGTTTTAGGGTTGGCTTTCATTCTATCCGGCAGCTGAATACCAAAATTTTAGACAGCATATCATTACCTTACTTCTACAAAATAATAATTACGTACTGGGTATTCGTGAAACATCATCCTTCATAACAAGTATACATATCTGTTTCACCATTAAATTATTTGCTGTACATGATCATATACAGAAACAATCACTTACTCTGTGAGTCTGTGTATATTTGTTTCTAATCAATGTAAACAATAAGCAACTGACCTTTGATGCTGTTGTAAAAGTTACAACTTGATAGGATAAATACCAGATGGGAAGGTTTGTGTTGATTACTGTGCATCATTGTCATGTTTATTTAGATAGATAGATAAGTTTTTTTTTTTTATAGATAGGTTTAATCATATTTCAAAGGCTCAAACAAGGTAGGAATTTATTTAAGTTTTTCTTTTCATGGTATATCATCAACTAATTCTTCCTGCACAGGGTGGGACAGAAGGAACTATCAGGCTTGTACTTCCTAAAAACTATGGTGTTTAACTTTTAATAGCCCTTTACTTTCCAGAATGTTGAATACCTGATAACATTATAAGATGTCCTGAGCTGCCATAGATTGGCCAATCTTAGTATTATTAATTTGTCAACATTATACAACACAAATGGTACATAGTCAGACTTGGCATTCTCTGCCTGTCAACCTAGACCTTAGTAGAATTCCATTAGAACAGATACTGCACAAGCATGCCTGCAAACACTCAAACAATGTTTCAGTGTAATAGATGTGATAAGAAACTTCAATGTAACTATGTATTTGTCATTGTGTTGGTAGGAGGACAGTAATCAGGGCGAGTCTTCAAGCGGCGGCGACGGACTGGCGGCCGCAGCGGCAGAGTACGAGCGCTCCCATGCGCGACCGCCGCCGCCCGCCGCGCACTTCAACACTATCACTGGCGAGGAAGGCGAGATCAATGTTCTGCAGGTAATATTATACATCTAACTACTACGACCATAGGTATAGAACTGCAGGATCTAGCAGAAAATACTTCGCCGCGGGACCAGATTGTATTCTGTTGTTGCTAAAAAAGTTTTAATGCATTGAGGTTTAAGTTCTTCTTGTAGTCAGGCAAAAAATTACTGAGCTGAAATTATTAACATTGTTTTCTGTAAAAGATTTTCTCATTTTATTTGTGATACTACAATGATTTCTTATAACCTTGACATGATCTGATTGACAGAATGTTTGTTCTAACCAGATCGCAATCATACGAAAACTTTACCACTTTAATAACCTTGTTATGTTCGCTTTGCAGATATCGTGTCGTTTGTTCGCGTGGGAAGCGGGCAGCTGGCGCGAGCGGGGTCGAGGGATGTTGCGACTGAACGACGCGCCGGCCGGCAGCGGTGGCGCCGCCAGGCTTGTAGCCAGGGTGTCGGGCTCACTACGAGTCGTGCTCAATACTAAGTTATGGCCTGACATGGTGGTAGAGCGAGCCGGCACTAAATCTCTCAGAATCACAGCTGTTGATTCACAGCAGCAAATTAAATTGTTCCTCATAATGGTTAGTAGAGTGACAAAAAGTTTTGCGTCCACCCTAAGTGTTATCAGACAAGGAAAAGATGAGAGCTTATTGTTCATATCAAACAAACAATTACCTATGAATTAATTAAGGCATAATAATACACTTGTTAGCTAGCCAACTAAGCCTTATTGTTGAGAGTTGTTCTAGGAGATTATCTGATATTAAATGAATAACAATTACATAGATATTTGGAATCATGCAGCTGTTAGCAAGATAAGTGAAAGGCAAAGATGCTACAATATCATGTTAACATTTTTTTCAGGCAATCTTGAAGGTCATCATATTTTATCTTCAAGGTTGTATTTACCCAGATAGGACCAGTATAGTATTTGTCCTCAGAATATGTACTGTACATTTGTGTTCAAAGTAAGTTCAATATTCTTAATTTTTTTTGGTCTAAGTTTCGGTTTTCTGTCTTTCAGGGCGCCCCAGGAGATATAGTTCAACTGTACCGGGCTCTAACAGCTCGCATTTCAGTGAGCAAACGTTCAACGACTTCCAACATTGGCACACAGAATGCCACTTCTCAAAAAGCTGCTGAAAGGCTTGAGGCGGCCGCTGATGAGGAAGACTACCTCGAGAAAGCCGACGACGATGAACAAGAAAACGCCGCTGACGACATCGCTCTCGATGACGACGTCCCAGATAATGAATTAGCCAATAATGACAGGCTAGAATCTGAGCAAGAACAAAAGACTGAAGAACATGAGTCCAATGTAGATGGGATGAAGGTGGAGAAGGACACCAAGTCACTGAAGCGGAAAGAACCAGCAGACGATGAGACATCCCCTAAGAGACAGTGCCCCAAGATATTAATAGAGTGATACTGATATTTATGTTCATAACGATGCGTTGTATAAACTTTGTGATGTAAATGTGGACATGGTTCATTTCTTCAACATCCCCTGAAAGCTCTGGGTTCAAATATAAATCTTTTATGTAAATGTAACTATAGATAATGTGTAGAAATATTTATGATTAAATTAATATAGCATTTTACAACATTGTTGATTATTACTAATGGAGGTTCCATTTCTAATAATTATAGCGACCGCACAGGCATTTCAGTAATAATTTGAGTACAAAGTAGAGTGGCCGCAGTATTAAATTTGTGCTATGTAACGGCTCAAAATTTCTGTTCTCACATTCCAATTGTTGCATGCGAACGCAAATGGTTTAGCATGTTCGGCCAGAGCTGAATACCAAATACAATAACTGATGTGGTTTATTTTCTGATAGATTTTTAAATAAACTATTTCATAATAGAATACACATTGTTATTAAAACACCTGTCTCCTGATCCTTGTTCTACATTGGGTTCCTAATGTCGCACCTCATAATTATATGATTTTAAACATTTAGTGTTCATCATAAATCTCTTGAAAAAAGCATTATCAACTGCATGGAAAATAAATGAAGCCAGCAGACTGTCCACTGTTCACAAAAAGTCATCAAACCAAGTAACACTTTGTGGGTGAATCTTATTATCTACAAAACCAAGCAGTTGAACATATATCGTCAAAAGTTCTCAATCATATTTTTTGTTGTGAATACTTCTCAGAATGTTATCCTTATTACCAACATCGAATGGTGTAATAATACAGAGTAATGTCATGTTTTTTTTTTCAAAATGAGCTGGTTCGATTTCCAGCCAGGATTATTGATTTTTCTAAAATCCAATGATGCAGTTTTAGTTTCTTTCAGCATTTTTCGATATTCCTCATAGTTTAGGGCTTGTTTCACACGCACCATAAACCAGAACCACTCCACAACAGCGACATTTTTTAAAGCCCCATAAGAATTTATTTGTCGTGGAAGCGTTTACAAACATTTAAACTCACTCAAACAGCCAGACCTGGAACAACAACTTTTAGATCATACCAATATTTGTTGCGTGCGTGTGTCGCACCCTTCGAAAACTCAGCGCAGCAGACGATCGCTTGTCCACAATTGCGTCTACCTGTGCTGTAGCATGTTTGCTACGTCGCTTGTGGTTGTGATGTGGTAAGTATGGCTACAGCTACATATGCACCCGTGAAACAATCTCGTACACAACGTGAGTACAATCGCGTACATATTGAGAACGAAATGTTTTGGAGACGTAGTGCGCTGCGAGAGTCACTAATCATGGCCATAATTTAAAATCGGATCAATTTATCTATACATATAATAAAAAAGTATGAAACTGTGTCTGTACATTAGTACATTGAATATAATTATTTAAAAAAAGCAGGGGAGATTAGAAACGGTAATAGAGCACGTATACAAAAAAAACTCTGTGTCTGTTTGTTTGTACACGCTAATTCGGAACGACTGGATTTGAATGTTTTTGTTTTGTTGTATAGGTATAAAGTCTGGGCAACATAAAGGCTATAATTTAACTTGGAAACTTGAACTCCTGATGCAGAACCGCAACAGACCAGCTAAACTATAAGAGATACAAAAATATGACCAAATTACGTTTGCTGCGATCGGAGGATCGAAAAAAAACCGAAATGATTTTAAATTAATTTAATTACTAATTGAATATTACAAAGTTAATCCTATGAATGACGATTCCAAGTCGAAGTAGGACAATAGAATGATCATTCTTACAATTTATTGAACAAACAACAGTTTGCGAATTCGATTGACGTCATAGGTGCATTGGCAATAATAAGTATCGGTGCGGATGCAACATCAGCGATCTTCATATAGTAGCGCTATGTAATTCCTCCCCCTTTAGAACGGCGACTATTTTAGCACGTTGAGTGAAAATGTTGCCGGAAGTTCGCCAGAACTTTCATTCTCTTCCCGGGTTGCGGCTGGTGGTTGCTGTTTCTTTTCCTTAGTGTTCGTACGCCTGCGTAGGTAGCGCCGGGTCGTAACGATGATAACGAGTACGCTTGCAATCGATAGTATTCCATAGAATGGGATTGTAGTGTGATAAAGTCCGTCTGTGACCACGTTTTCAAGTTGGACAGGATTCTGGATCATGAGTTGGTCCTGGATGCTGTGTAGTCCTTGGAGATCAATAGAGTTCAGATTGACGTGGGTAGCTGTGGTGGCCTGCTTCTCAGCGTCATAGGGTATCTTCATTAACTTCAAGGGTTGGCCGTTAATTTCGTCATAAACGTTCGCAATGGTGAACTCTTCAGATTTCAAATAACATCCGGTAGGAATTGTTGCAAGGTAACTACCCTGAAGCGATGTGTAGTCTTTCCGGTTACAAGTTAGTTGTATCTTCGTTTCTTGAGGAAAGGATAGGACGTAATGTTGGTCGTCGAGCTTCTCCATGGCTTCTCTCATCAAGGTGACTGTGGTAAACCTGCAGGAGTCTTGTAAAACTTGGTTGGTGATTAACTCCTGGACGCAGTCAGCTTTGGTGCGAATCTGGTGGGTAACATCTTTCTCACAGAGGTACCAGTCTTTCGACTTCGGGCATTCAGCCTCTATGTACACATGTGACATCTCGTTAGTTGCAAGGAAAGGGAAGGGTGGAATGAGAGCTTGTGCATGTTTATTAGGTACCACAGAGAGTCTATAGATATCGTAACTATCTTTAGAAAAAATTGGGAATTTAAATACGAATACTATCTGCTTATCTACATAATATGATCCCGGTTTTATAATATCATAATAATCTCTAAGTTCTAGGTCTAAAACTTGCTCTTCAGCGTAAATAGTCCTAAGTTTCCTTACCATTGACTCTAGTATTTCTATGTCTATCATGGAGTGATGGGTACTACCCGCACGAATGAAAGCTAAACTATTTTCTATCCTGATTAATTCCTGGAATAAGTCCTCTACATTATCGCTTATAATTTCTAGTAATTGGGCAAAATGAGCATATTTCATTAAACTTGTCTCACTTAGTGCATTACTTTGTAATATAGTCTCTAAAGTGATATTAATTTTATTCTGGTTTTGTACTATCTGTGTGATTATGCTATTATATTTAGACATCCACTCCTTACTCATACTAATATGATCATTAAATTCGGTCACTAATTTATTTTGGTTACGTTCTAAGATCTTAATTGCCTGATTATATTTTAGTGCATCTTCGTGATCTAGGTTCCCAGTTAAGCTTTTTATTATTGAACCTAGTCCATCTACAAGACCTCTTTTGGCTCTATTGGGTTCTAAAGATCGTAATTGTTTTAAGACATTGCCAAGTTTGCTAGTAAGATATTCCAACTGAATTTCATATAGTGCGTAAGTGTCGTTAGTCATTTGATTTTGACAGTTCCTTAGTTGGGTCTGTAGGGAGTGAACATTGGTTTCGATATTACTTAGTTGTATGTACTGAATGAAGGTATGGTGATGAGTCGTGATTTTCATTTGTCCAAGTTTAAAGGGTAGAAGTCCGGGTCCTTCGTCGAGGCTCTCAAGTCTTATCTCCTGAGATCGCGTCATTGGGAGCATTGTTACCAGTAGGATCCTGTAACAATTTTGCTGATTTAGGTATACGCTTAAGTCTTGACTTCGCTATGGGGCCTCGTTTTTTTGAAGTATAAATGTGAATCGGCAGGTCTGCTAAAACTGTGTCTTGTGTATATCGAGGGGCAGTTTTTTGTCGACTTGCAAGAGGGTTTGTTATAAATACTTGTTGTTGGGGGGCGTATTCTATCTCCGGTTCACGGGTTTCATTTCTTTTCTCTATTATCGCGGTACGATTAGCCAGTGATGACGAGTTAATGATGTCATAGACACGTTTCATTTTATCTCGGTGAGCTTGCGTATACTGTTGTAATAAGTGCTGTGTCAGGTCAATGTCTTTACAGTCTCGGGGGTCAAAATGACCAGTCAGTAAATCAAAGGGTCGACATCTTGTGAAGCTATGTATAGAGCTATTATAAGCTATTAGAGCATAGGGCACAAGATTAATTATTGGTTCGTCTTTAAACTGTAACTTAAGGAGTCTAAGATGTTCTAGAAGGGTTGAGTGTAGTCGTTCGACATTTCCGTTGTCGTTGGGTGAGTGAGCTAGTATTCTATGATGGTTGATGTTATGAAGCCTTGTGAATTCCATGAACAGTTGGTTTGTGAACTCGGTCCCATTGTCTGTGATAATGGTTATAGGGACGCCATGGTGGGTACAATATTGCAAAAGGGCTTGTAATATGCTAATTGCTGTTCCGTCACGTAGGTGATAAGCTTGACCGTACTTTGTAAATACGTCGATAAATGTTACGTATTTTTCACCCTGTACGGTGAATAGATCCATATGGATTGTCTCGAACGGTTTGGTAGCCGGTGGTACAATGTTAAATTGAGGTCTTATCGGGTTTCTGTCGTACTTGGCCTGACCGCAAATTGTACATTCATTTATAAATTTGGTTATCTGATCCTTCATCTTTGGCCAGTAATATTTACGAGATAAGGCTAAATGACACTCGGTAATTCCGCGATGGTTAGTTTTACCGTCATGATAGTGTCGTATTATCTCCTGTTGTCGAAGATAATCTTTGACATTTTCTAATTCAGATTTAGCTAAAACGAGTTTTAAGGTTGAACTTTTGAATTTGTCCTGTATAATCGGTATGATTGAGTACATGGCTAGAGGTGGGTTAACTAAAATAGCTGTCTTAACCTTAGGGTTAACGTACTCTTTTACGGCACAGATCACATCTTCCTCTAAGTTAGATTCGGATAGCTGGATACTTATACGTGTATGGGTGTCAAATGGCTTGGTAACTACGGGTCGTTTTTTTACGTCATTTACAATGGTAAAGCATATCTGCCTGTTGAACTTATTTAATGGCTCGTCAGTTATGGGAACTTCTAGGATGGGGTTCTCAACACTTGTATGTACTGTTTCGGTTGAGGAGTTTGTTTTACCAAGGATGGTTTCTGATGGATTACCCATTAAGGAGTTTAGTTCATCAATTTCATCTATTAAGGACATGGCTTCTTTAGTGTGAATTTCAATGCGAGAAAGGGCGTCAGCATTTGTATTGGATTTCCCTTTCTTGTAAATAACTGAAAAGTCATATTCGCTAAGTCTAAGTCTCCACCTTGTCAGACGGGAATTTGGTTCTTTCATGTTCATCATCCATTGTAATGGCTTATGGTCAGTGAAAATTTTAAATTTGCGTCCAAATAGGTAGGGTCTGAAATATTTCGTGGCCCAAACTATAGCAAGTAATTCCTTCTCTATGGTACTATAGTTCATCTCGCTTTCGTTTAGGGTTCGGGATGCATAACAGATAGGTTTGTCCGAGTTTATAGGTCCTTGGGATAGAACAGCGCCGATGGCTACATTCGAAGCGTCTGTCGTCAAGTTAAAGTCTTTATTGAAATCTGGATACTGTAGGATAGGGTCGTTAGTCAGGAGAGTCTTGCATCTTTCGAAACAATTGACGTATTCAGAGTCAAGGGAAATTTTACGTCCTTTTTTCAAGCATTGAGTAAGCGGTTTTGTAGTTCGGGCAAAGTCAGGAATAAATTTTCGATAATAACCAAGAAGGCCCAGGAATTGTTTGATTTCTTTCGGTGTTTTTGGAATGGGATACTTCTTAATTGCAGATATTTTATCGGGATTTGGCTTAATGCCGTCTTTACTGATGATATGGCCTAGATAAGCTGTTTCAAGTTTCAGGAATTCGGATTTGTCCATCTGGATTTTAAAGTTGGACTCTCGGAGCCTCTGGAATACTTTTTCGAGATTAATTATATGTTCCTGAAGGGATGTGCTGAAAACGATGATGTCATCTAAATAGACAAGACATATCTCGTTTTGGAGTCCTCTGAGGACATTATCCATCACACGTTGAAACGTGGACGGCGAATTTTTTAGTCCCATCGGCATTCTGAGAAATTCAAAATGACCGTGTTCCACGTTGAATGCCGTTTTTTCTACATCCTGAGGGTGCATTTCCACTTGGTAGAATCCACTTGCCAAATCCAAGGTCGTAAAATAGTGACATTTACCTAATTTGTCGAGAACGTCATTGATGTTGGGTATAGGGTACTTATCGTCTAGGGTCTTCTCGTTTAACTTACGGAAATCAACTACGAGACGCCATTTTTGCTTTCCTGAGGCATCTATCTTCTTTGGAACCACCCAGATAGGCGAGCTCCATGCGGATTCTGATGGTCGTATGATACCTTGGTCAAGCATTTTAGTTATTTGGTCCCTAACTTCTTGGCGATGTACAAATGGATACCGGTAGCTTTTAGCGTGCACCGGAACATCGTCGGTAGTTCTTATTCGATGCTTTACCTTGTTTGTAAAAGTTAGTCCCTCACCTTCAATATAAAAAACGTCCGAGTAACGGGAACAAAGAGCTATCAGGTTAGCCTTTTCTTCCGGGTTTAGATGATCAGTTCTTAAACGCGATACTACTTCCTGAGCGCGTGTCGATGTTTGTTGAGTACTACTGCACTCGATATTGAATAATTCCGCGTGCGCTGGGCGATCGATTGAAAATATTACGTCATTTAGTGTCGGATTTTCGATTTCCAAGTAACCACGATTACGACTTACGGTAGTAATACATTCATGAATTATGCAATTGCAAAGAATTTGTTCCCGAATTAAAACGTCGCCTTCTGGCACATCAATGGGGATACGGATAACCTTAGTACTCCCAGCTGGTATAATATCTTCGTATAAATTTACGTTACACGAGTTATACATTACAATAGGGTTTATTGCAGATCGAGTCACCAACATGTTTTCTTTCAAATCTATGCGAGCTTCCCAATCATTTAGCAGATCTAAACCGATGAGACCATCGAAATAGTCATGAAACCGATAGATGAACAACTTCATGGTTTTGGCGTCATTAAACTCCGCAAAACATGGCAAGGTTATAGAGTAATCGTTCCTGCTTGTTGCGTGTATGTTGGTTACCTCGAAAGGGTCGAAATTCAAGGGGTATTCGGCAAAATGTTTTTCGACAGCTTCGGGGCTAATAAAAGATTGATTAGCACCTGTATCTATTAAAAATTTTAAAGGTGGGTCTCTAGTTTGTATATAGGGGAGTTGCCTCTGGGTCTGAAGGTTTAATTCTATTTTGGTTTTTGCGACGTCGAAGCCTCCTGAAAATCCTGTTGAGCACGGTCGATTACACCCGCTTGCGATTCATCAAATACTTGGTCGTTCATTGACACGTTATAATGAGTCGAGTCAGCGGCGAGACTACTCGGGTCAGAGACACTGTCATTGTAGTCAGTATAGTAATTGTACACCGGTTCGTAGTAATAGTTGTAATATGAGTCGTCATACGTCATGCACTCATTCATATTCATTTCTCGGGCTTTGAAATAATTCGAAGGTGGTGGATTTCCAAACTTATTCCAATCATGGGCTGCTGGCTGATTTGTTGGAGGTAGGGGTTTGGGAGTGAATCGTTGAACACCACTCATTGGCTGAGGGCCTTGAGGTGCATTATTTCGGGGTGTTAGTCTAAATATGTTGCTACGGGGATTATAATTAGGAGGTGCCGCACTGAACATTCTTTGCGTGCTCGTTGGCATACGTTGTTGATGTTGTGCTGGTGCAGGGAATTTAAAAGGCTGAGGTGCGGGCCCCGCTGGACGTTGGCCCATGGGTAATGGCCAATTAGGTATTGGTGTCGGGAAGTTATGAGGTCGTGGGGTAAACGCTACAGGTGTAAGAGTGGGATGAGCGACTTTAGGAGGAGCTTGGGCTTTTGGGGTCTCGCGTTGTTGCAAGTACATTACATTGAGTTCCTCTTGAACGAACTCGAGCGCCTTCTCTATTGTTGGTGGGCGCATGCAACGTATGCGGGATCCTAAAGGTTCTTTTAACCCTCGGACATATGCCTGCATGGTAACCTTTTTATACAAGTCGCGTTTCGCTTCTATGGTCGTCGATACAGTCTCATGTAAAGTCACGTAAGTCATGATCGTACTAAACAACGTTTGGCAATGATCATAGAATTCTTGTGGCGTTTTATTACCCTGAGTGGCTAAAGAGAGGTCGTTGTACAATGCGGTTTCATCACGCTGATCTGAAAAGTTATTAATCAAGGCAGTTCGAATGCCTAGCCAGCTCTCTGGTATTCCATTGGCATTAATAGTACATGCCGCGGTCCCAGTTATTTTATTAAGTATTCCGTTTATTAAACATAAGTTGGAAAATTCACTGCCAGGCGTACTACTTAAGTACTGCGCAGCTAACGAATCACAGATTCTAATGAAACGGGTAAGGATGTTCGGGTTGCCGTCGAACTCTGGAATAAGGCGAAGAGCCTTGTAGATAGTATCTGGGTTATTCTGAGCTTGAGTCATATTGTCTAGTTCTGAGTTATCTAAAGTTATATCTCTATTTATATCTACTGTACGTTGGCGAGCCTGTCGCGATTCAGGCTCCCGCGCACTGGAGGCCCTTGGGTGATAAATCTTGAGGTTTAAGATTCAAAGGGATGCAACACGAGAATGTTTCAAGTGTACTTACAGGTATCTCATTTCTGGTTCCTCTCCGTGAATCGGTGGCTGGATTCTCCTTCTGGTCTGCAGCAGGTCCGTAGGTTCAGGATACTCGTGACGTGACTTGATAGTCGCCCAGGTGACTCGCGATCGTGGTAATCGATATGAAATTGATTCTAACGCGATTCGCGAACCGGCCCGCGAGTATCCTACCGACTGCGCCAATTACGTTTGCTGCGATCGGAGGATCGAAAAAAAACCGAAATGATTTTAAATTAATTTAATTACTAATTGAATATTACAAAGTTAATCCTATGAATGACGATTCCAAGTCGAAGTAGGACAATAGAATGATCATTCTTACAATTTATTGAACAAACAACAGTTTGCGAAATCGATTGACGTCATAGGTGCATTGGCAATAATAAGTATCGGTGCGGATGCAACATCAGCGATCTTCATATAGTAGCGCTATGTAATTACCATAGCAAAATATGTTCCAGGTGATGAACACTTTCTGCTGAGAGAATAAATTTGAAGATTTGGAACACTTGATGTGGAACTCCAAGAGCCCAGCTACACTATAATATATATAAGAATGACGTCTTAGCAAGAGTTGTTCAGCCTGATGAGTACTCTCTGTTGACTTAAAATCGAAGGTCAGAAACATTTGATGTAAAAATCAAAGCTATCACTAATTTTACTTTATAATTATAAAACAACATAATTATGCCGCTAGTACCTCAAAGTGGTGAAGGCGGTAACAGTTTTCGATGAGGATGGTAATCATTGAAAAATAAAAAAATCATCATCATCATCATTAAATAATATCTCATGTGTATTGGTCATCAAGGCCCAATTTGGCGCATTGTCCTTTGACTCTATTTTTTTTTTTTTTTCGTGTTAAAATCATCAAATGAGTCCTCCCACCCAGGGCAGGGCGGGAGGGACTGTCAGACTTGTACTGACTAAAATCCACGGTGTCCTTTAATAGCCCTTTACGTACTAGGGTCACGGTAATCCCTTGGTCCCGCGACCCCAGCAGGCTTTGGCCGCTAGCAAAAACTTCCATCTTTTTTTTATCTAATAAATATGCCTTCGGGCTTATGTTATTTCAGTGTTTAATTTCCTTTTCCATATATCTTCGTGACACCGTAGCCTACCCACCCGGTAACGCAGGAAAGCAGTCACTTAGATTTTAATTGATCAGGTATCTTCACAATTAACCTATAACCATACCATGCCTAGAAAGATGTCAAATCTTTCCATATGTTTCAAAGGAGCTAAAAGATTGAGGATCATAAGATCCCAAGAATCTACCGAAGATAGACAGGAGAGACTTTATGCTGTCCGAGAACATCAGGCTGCAATTCGCTCCGTGGATACCTCTTCGCATCGCGAAGCACGCCTGCGTTCTCAGCGTATTTACGCATCTACATCCAGCTCTCTCTAGAGACCAGTGAAGAATATGATGCGCGACTGATCGCTGATCGTGCAAGTCATGCGATGTCTTACGAGTCGGAGACGTGACGTTTTAACAAAATATCTTCGATTTTAACGACTCCGTTGTCGCTGGCATAAACACCAAGATCCGCATACGAAGTCGCGGGCAGAAACTTGTTTAAAAATATAATTTCTGCAAGTTTGCCGTATGTTATTACTTTCCAGAATTTGATCCTTATTAGCGACGGTATCGCATGGTGCACAGAAATCTTAATAATAAGGCAATAGAAGTCGCATAGACGCGTGACCAATGATATATCATTGCACGTGACCTTGTCGCCGCGCATATGTATGGTAGGTCACAAGTGCACGAGGAGCGTTTGTTGCGGTTACTTGTGTTATTTGAGACGCGGAGAGGTAAACATGGTGTTTTGCAGCGTATCCAACTGCGGAAACTCGTCCAAAACTTGTAACTTAACAAATAAAGGAATAACATTTCATATGTAAGTACTTAATTTTTGAAATATTGTCGTTTTTAGTAAATATAAACAAATCAAATATTTTTACCACCGCTACAACGATCTATCACGAAAAACGTTTTTTTTGTCAATTCAATAACCATCAATGCTTAAGCTTGTCCATGTCTACTATTACAACTGCTAAAAGCAGCAATGGAATTATAGTCATGCGGACTTGCATTCTCGCGGCGCAATAAACAATTCTTGGTACAAGCCGCATGAGTTGGCCGCAATTTAGTGACGTGCCACTACTATTCTGTATCGATAAATTAATTACGTTCAGTTTGATTCTTAGTTTTACCAAATTGGAAAACATTATGGTTTTATGTTAAATGTTTAAATATGAGATGTATTTTCAGTTTTCAAAATCAAAATAATGTAGAAGTACCATACTTTTTCATTTTTACAAATTATTTGCTTAATAATTGTTCAATGTGACCCATATTAGGTATGTATTTATATTTATTTATAGTATATAATTAATATTCTTACATATTTATGTATTGTTATTTATATAAAACTTAAACAATTTCAATTATGTTATTTTAATTTTAATTTTAGTTTAGTTTATTAAGTATTTGTAGTCCACCACTACACTAGCTACCTCCCCACTTTTATCTAAGTTCGTACATAGTCCGTCCTATTTGGTCATTGCTTTTTTTTCCATAAGGTGAAGTATTGGAGAGCCTTTGAGATTTAACTATATTATAAACTAAATGTATCTTAAGTAGATACTACACTTATTGTTTTATTGAATCCCTTTCAATAAAATTAGTTATCTATTGTTGCTAGATTCCTTGGCGATTAACACTCAACGGAAAATTATAATTTATCGACATGAGCTCGTAGTAGTTTGCACTTGCACTGCACTATTCCTACGTGAGAGTGAGCGCGCGATATCATTTTCTGCTTTTCGCACACGTTTTTTATTGGCTGCAGGAGTCACGTGACCTGAGATTATACGTTTTTAGAAAATGTTGCGTAATGTCATCGCAAAAAGATTTGGTTTTGTTGCAGCAATGCAAAGTGCATATCGACGATGAAGAGTCAATATATAATATCTAACATTTTGGCCATTTTTGTTTTATTGCATTATTTATTGTAGAATAGAGTAATGCACATGCTGACAAAGATCTTAGGTCTGTTTCTTATTAATTTTGCAAGATAAACAATTATTGCAATATATACTAAGTGGTGTTACGTCATTTACGATGGCAATAAATACTAATAAAATCTATCTAAAATATATCTAAAAACTAATAAAATCATTGATTAATATATTAATATTGTAGTCAAAGCATAATATTGTAGTCAGTTTACATAAAACATTTAAAAAATCAAATATACTAAAAAAATAATTAAACGGACTTGGAACGTTTTTTTCGCCTCCTGTAAAGTTGCGTTTTTGCAGTTATTATTTATTGACTCTTCATCGTCGATATGTAGGCGTTATTGTGTATCTATTGTTTGTTTATGTGGTGGTAGCTGTGACCCGGCGACACTCGTCCCGCTATAAAATGTAGTACTATAGCATTTCTATTACCTTATTATTTAAGATTTCTGTGGCATGGTGTAATAATACAGCGTGTGTTATTTTTCCAAAAGCTGCAGGTTTCGTTTCCTGGCCAGTAGGTAATATAGATTTTTCAAAAATCCAACAATGCACATTTTTGAGATTTTTTTGATATTTCTCGTAGTTTCGTATTTAGCCATCCAAGGCCAGTTGGAATATTCATCCTGTACTCTATATAGGCATAAAGTGAGTGTATGTACTTACAGTGTACACTACACATGCCCAGTTTTACCATTTTAGCACAGCTCAGCGCCGATAGATATCATTTGACTTGGGTCGGCGCAACAGGTTTTTTTCTTCCATTCTCCCCTATACGTCTGATAGGGGAGAATGGACGAATCGTTTATTAGACAATCCATATAGCTTTTCGTTGGCCTTCCTCTTCCTCTCCGTCCATCAACATTCATACCCATCACACTCTTAGTCACAGGAGTGTTAGACGAGGCCTAAGTAGCATTTATTTAAATTACCTACCTTGTCAATATTTAATCAAGGTTCAATTTTCATCAAATCAGTTTGTTTACACTGCTTATTAGCTGAAGTACTTAATTGGTCACTTATATTTTCTAAGTAGATCATTAACTTAATAGGAAGTGTCGCAAAATTAACACCCTCGGTTCAGTAACAGGATGATACTAGATGCTTTATCGGTGGGTTTTATATTTATTTACAAGCTGTGTTTCACCTCTCGCTGCTCGGCTCCTATTGGTCGTAATGTGATGTTATATAGCACACAAGATTGTCGACATGTGGGACGTGGACTCTGCAAATCATTATACCAGTAGTGGTTACGGTCAATGGACTAGTTGAGAAGAGCTTCGACCCTAAGAAGCTCTCACTGCGCGGCTGGTTCAAGGGCTTAATGCAGAAAGCAGTGCTCTTGGACACGGCGTGCATAGAGAGAAGGTTCCTCTCTGTGGAGCCCTAACCACCGGCAGATTGGACCCTGTTTCCGATGCTAGTCGGTTACTATTTTTTAGAAATTTATTTAAGAAATTGAACAGTTTTATTGACGTTTTTGGTAGGCGTTATGCTTTACTACGTTCAGGTGAGGAATTTGCTTATCTGGAAATATTATTGTTATTCTTTATTGTACACACAAATATAATTAAAATAACACTTCACATAAGGGAAAGTTATGTGATTTGTTATCTCGTTTTTTTCTTGTACTCTTCCTTTTTTGCCTTTCAGCTTCAGTCTCATATTCAAAGATATATTTTAATAAGTGATTATGTAGTACCTTAATGTACAGGCGCCAGCACATCAACCCACTTCAATCTGTCAAATTTATTTAATAGATTTTCAATCATATCACATAGTAGAAGGTTAATGTTCGATTGGTAAAATTTGACAGATTCGGGTCGGTTGGCCTGCTAGTGACTGTACAAGTTTTGGACTGTCAATATGTATGAATATTCCGTGCGCGGAATTGAATCCGCGACACGCAGCAGTCGATGGCTCAACTACTGCGCCAACCGTGCCGATATCAAGAGTAAGTACGGCATTGTCTGTGTTATTGTGTGGATAGCAAATCGTTGTGTAATAGTTTGGCTACGTGCTCTGTCATCCTTCGGCAAGACGAAGAAGCGTGTGCTTTAGGTTAAAGCAACATTAATTCAATAAAAATGGTTTAAACAAGGTGTGGGTTAAACTAGAAGAGAAAAATTTGGGCACGGCATTATTTAGTTACTTCACGCATGCCAAAACAGAAACATCCTGTATCTTTGATTTAATTACCTGGTACCTACTTACTAAGAATTTCAAATTGACACCCCAATAGAAAATCAACACAAACTATTCAGGGAGCAGCCCAAGTAGCAAATACTTCAGTCTTTTATTGATGATATCACCAAATACATAATACCTACTCCATATCTTATGCAAAATGGCGGACAGTGCATCGTACTCAACGTTCGAAGGATTTCGACCTCACTTTGATGCATTGGCGAGAGTCGGTTATTTTAAAATAGTTTTGAAGCCTTTGTCTTCTACGAAACGATTTTTGCATAACGTATACCGTGTTATGTCTTGGACTTTTGTTTTGACCTACAATTTACAACACGTTATACGAGTTATACAGGTAAGAATATTAAGTCCAAGAAGAGGAGAGAGGCCTTTTCTCTTCTTGTTGGTATTGTAATGAAATATACTCGTATATCTTTGGGTAATCTCTTGGAAGCCGATGAAAGGCTACTGGTCAAACTGTATGGAAATGTAGACAGGATAATTCACTGACATCGGCAACCCACGGCCTTTTCCAGTTTCTGTAAAAAATATATTTTACAGAGCTCACATTTTACAGAGATCTAACTTTTAACCCCAAGTTGGTCAACCTTATATTTAAATGAACATGACTGAAAGAGCGTGTGTTACATGCAATGCCATGCAAATAATAAAGAACCGCGCAACTTATATGGCAAGCATCTGAGTGCCGATGATCTTACGCAGCAATTCAAACCAGGTCGTCCTGGTCACGCCTACCACCGCTAGTGGGATCGCTCTGCCGTCACCGCACGATACAGGTAGCCTGTGGTACCACTGCATGGGTGGATCCCACCAGCCACTATTTTTGTATATTGGGGAAGCGTACTTAAAACAACCCATTAGTGTTATGTTTTATTAAGTTTTTTTTTCTATTATGTATCAGGTCCGGCACAGCACTAATCTAATAGTGGACACGCTGTTCATATTGCTCACCACTCTAAACTCGCTGGGGAAGCAAGCCGCCTTCAATATTAGGACCCGCCGCATTGATAAGTTGATCGACATCATTAACGGTTTGACTTCTAATTTAGCACCATACAATTAGACACCCTATTATGCTTCTTTGTTAATATTAAAAAAAATGAATGTCATCCAATCAGGAAAAGCATTTTCTAAACTCTGAATCTATCTCTCCATTTGATCCCCTAAAAAAGAAAATTGTGAGACAAATTGCCCAAATGATGAGAGATGTGCGTTATGTTAAGCCATAATAGTTAGTGTGTTAGCACGAAGATTGTTTAATTTTATTAAGCAGAATGTTGCTAATCCCGAATGCTCCTTTGAATTCTAACATTTTCCTCAGGCCCCATCTTTGCAGCAAGCAAGGCTTACCACGTTGAAGTATTGAAAGGTAACGCTTTGGTGATGTCTCGACTCCTCACTTTGTACCACGTTGCCATATTCACTTGCGGAACCTTGTGGGCTATGTTCCCAATTGTTAATAGACTCCTAGGCACTGAAGTTCAGTTTACAGGATACTTTCCTTTCGAAACTTCAAGCACGCTAGCGTAAGTAGGTTTAGTTTTTAGTTTCTTAACTGTGTTCTGTAAGATAACTTAGTCATTTTTTTTTGTCTAGCAGCAGAAATGTGATTAAAGTGCGAATAAATCTATTCTTAACGAAATAGCCCATACAACTTTGATGCGCTTCTAAAATGTTACTAGCAAGAAGTAAAAATTAATCTTAATTTTTAGATTCTCGCTGGCATTGGCCTACATGATTATTCTGATAACTTTCCAAGCTTATGGCAATGTAACAATGGACTGCACGATCGTAGCGTTCTACGCGCAAGCCAGTATACAAATACAGATTCTTCGCTACAATCTTGAAGAACTAGTGGATTTTAGCGGCACTGAAAAGATAGGCACACCAATTAAGAGACCTATTCAATACGCTTTTTACAAAGACGAAGAAGACAAGGACAAATCTGAGCTACAGGGCAGGCTCAAGAAATGCGTGTTGCATTATGAACAAATCCTACGGTAAATCATTTGTTTGTTGCTCAGGCAGATCAGATGTTGTCCAGTAAGATCACGCCAGTAGTCCCGACTGTGTTGATAGCTGTTCAGTACCGATAAGTGAATTAAGTGATTCATGTCCGGTATAATTGCATGCTCTGCAAGTATGAAAAATGCTGCTAAGTCAACGTACCAGTTGTCTTACAATATCACACGGCCGGAACAATTCCTGGCAAATACTCATCTTAGCATAATTCAAGCATAAATATTCAATTGGATGATGCTAGTCGAGAAGGGTCATTAAGACTTTTTTTCCGTGATTACCAGGTTTGCAAAAGAAGTAGAGTCGATATTTGGAGAAGCAATGGTCGTCCAGTTTTTTGTGATGGCCTGGGTCATATGTATGACGATGTACAAGATTGTGGGGGTACGTGATCCTATTTTGATATAAACAATATCTACTTACATAAAGATCTTTACAAAACGTATCTTTGACTTATTTCATGTTATTTGTTCTTCCAGTTAAGCATAGTTTCAGCGGAGTTTGTGTCCATGGCCGTGTATTTGGGTTGCATGCTAGCCCAGCTGTTTATTTACTGCTATTTCGGGACACAACTCAAAGTTGAGGTAACTGATTGAGACATTATAGCGAACGCGCACGTGTACCACAGTAGACGCCACTATTCTTGTTTAAAAATGGCTGCTAAAATAGTAGTAGTGACTTCGTTGAATAAAAAAACAAAGCGTAGTAAAAGTAATTCAACTAAATTTGGCTGGGCCTTGTATAACCTAATTGACTTGTTTTTAGAGCGAGCAAGTGAATCAATCAATATACTGCTGTGACTGGTTGCGTCTGTCGCCACGGTTCCGGAGACAACTCCTCGTATTGATGCAGTGTTGTCACCGCCCCCTGG
Source organism: Agrotis puta (assembly GCA_943136025.2). Taxonomy (NCBI): domain Eukaryota; kingdom Metazoa; phylum Arthropoda; class Insecta; order Lepidoptera; family Noctuidae; genus Agrotis; species Agrotis puta. The sequence continues at coordinate 9,261,130 of OW964168.2, forward strand.
CTCCTCGCACCGCATACGTCATTCCTATGTCTTTGGACACCTACATACAAGTAATGTCGAAATTTTTAGCAAGAATTTCCTTTGAATTACGGTGTACGGATGAGTGATATTAGGAGTAAGTGATACAACGAATGCTGTTGCTATACTGCCCTTTATTATAAAAGAACACAAGTTTATATGGTTACATTGACATCTCCCTCTCATCTCCTCCCTAAAACTAAAATAAAATAAAAGTTTACTTTTATTTTATTGCATGGATACAATATAAGCACAAATTAAACATTGATACTCTTAGGCTAACACGTATAAAATATAGTTATAACATAATCGTAGTACATATGTTCGTTATGTTTGGTATACAAAGTTATACAATAATAAGTAGTTACATACTTATAATAACAATCAATCCCTGAGTACCTATGAGCGCACAGCTGGCGCTTATTATTCGTCTCCGTTTTCTGCTGACCTGTATAATAGCTATTGTTAAGTGCTTATAGCATTGGTAATTAATTGTCTTATTGTTTTTATCTTAAACATGATACGGTTTCGTTCTGTTTTTGTGAATAATGTCGGGTTTTCCCTTATAATTGACCTCAACATTTGGTGACAAATCTCTAATCACCTTGTAAGGTCCAGAATATAATTGTTGAAGTTTATTGCCAGTTTCATTTTTAATTAAAACTTGATCGTTTGGCTTGTAGCGTATTGGATTTACATGCTGGTCGTATCTACTTTTTCTGCCTATTTTATTGGCTATCAAATTTTCCCGCGCTTCGGTTTGAGAAACCTGTAGGCGGTACTTAAGTTCAAGCGGGTAACTGTCGTAATTATATAGAGGCTCTACACACTTTTCCAAATTATTGGGCAAGTTACACTTTCTACCGTATACGAGTTCGAATGGTGTAAATTTTGTTGACGAGTGAACTGTCGTATTATAAGCAAAGCACCAGAATGGTAACCAAGTACTCCATAATTCGGGTCTTCCTTCTGCTTGGATTCGCAAAAATGCACCTAGATTTTTATGCGAGTTCTCTAGCGCTCCGATGCTTTGGTGATGATACGCAGTTGAGTTTAACTTTTTAATATGTAGTAATTCACAAACCTGTGTCACGGTCTCGGACATGAACTCTGTGCCTCTGTCGGTAGCTATGTCCCTCGGGATGCCATGTTGAAGTATGAAGTTATCCACGAAGGTGCGTGCTACTTCTGTAGAGGTTTTAGTGACGAGGGGATACGCACATACATACTTGGACAGCTCGCATTGCAATGTCAATATATAAGAAAAATTGTTGCTGTCTTTGTCTAATGGTCCTACCAAGTCTAAGAAGATTTTATCGAAAGCCGAATGAGCAGTTGTGGTGATTGCCATTGGCTCTTTCACCTGAACTGTATACTTATGCTTCTGACATTGAACACATTTTTTGACATAATTTTTGACATCACTTTCTAAGCCTGGCCAAAAATAGTATTTTTTTATATTAGTCAGCATTCTTCTCATGCCCGCGTGCCCACTAGTGGGCAAAAGATGAAAGTCGTTGAGTATCACTTTCCTATCATCTTTGTCCTCTATTCTTTCGACATCTTTTAATATACATAATCTGGGCCCTTTCCAGTTGCTTTGTTTTCTTATCTCACTAGTTAATTTCTCTACAAAAATTTTATTATTCGAATTTTTAATGAAGTATACTTCTTCTATATTTAGCTTGTTACATAGATCACTCAGCTCTCTCGCAAACTCGGCTCGCGTAGTTTGTGATTGAGATGCCGAGTTTATGAATATAGTTTTCATTTGGGCATTATACAATAATATTATGTGTGTTTGTAACACTACTGAGCTATCGCTCTTTAACTTCTTAAGACTGCTACTGGGTGCAAATCTTAACTCTACTGCGCCTCTTGGTTTGATATGAGTTTCCACTACATGTGGTTGAACTGGCAAGTTGTCGGTGGGCAACTCATCTGCCGGGGCGACAGCATCTAATTTTCGTTTTTGAGCGCGAGTCATTACTGCACACAGACACTCATTCATTTCTTTAAGTTCTTTTGACGTAATTTTTATTCTAGATAATGCGTCTGCAACGCAGTTCTCACTCCCTTTTACGTATTCTATTTCGTAATTGTATTCTTCTAGAGCTAGTCTAAATTTAAAGAGCCTGCTAGATGGGTCTTTTAAATTAAATAAGTATACAAGGGGTTTGTGGTCGGTTAGTATTTTAAATGTACGACCGTATAAATAGGGTCTGAAATATTTGACAGCCCAAACTACAGCTAAGAGTTCTTTCTCTATAGTGGGATAGTTCTTTTCCGCTTTGTTAAGGCTCCTACTAGCGTAAGCTATTGGTCTGCCATTTGAATTTGATAGTACTGCCCCAATTGCGTACCCAGATGCATCGGTTTGTACTATGAATTGATTTAGTTCTGAGAAATCTGGGTACTGTAGGATTGGCGGTGACATCATACTCTGTTTTAGAGTTTCAAATGACGTTTGACAGTTGCTATCCCAGTTGAATTTAGTGTTTTTCTTACTTAAAAGGTTTAAATGATAGGCTTTGTCGGCAAAGTGGTCTATAAATTTTCTATAGTAGTTTGCAAAAGCAACGAAGCGTTTCACTTCGTCCGTACTTTTAGGAACTGGATACTCTTTAATTATTTTAATCTTATCTGGGTCCGGCAATATACCATTGCCTGTCACCACGTGGCCTAAATAAAGCATCTCTTTCTTAAGGAAATCGCATTTAGTGGGATTTAATTTTAAGTTGGCACTGCGCAACTTTTCGAATACTTCTATTAAATTTTTGTTATGGTCAGTTAAGTTCCGTCCCATACAAATAAGATCGTCTAGGTACACTAAGCACTTGTCGTAGGATAGCCCGGTCATTGCCATGGTCATCATACGCGAAAATGAGCTGGGACTAGTTTTGAGTCCCATAGGCATTCTTGTCATTTGATACTGACCACCGTCTGCACTAAATGAAGTATATTTCCTACTGTGTTTGTTTAACGCTACGTTAAAAAATCCTTGGTTTAAATCTAAATGTGTGAAATAAATACATCCACACAAGGAATCTAGTATATCCGTGATGTTTGGCAGTGGAAACTTATCATCCTGAATACAAGTGTTGAGCTTACGGTAATCTATAACTAACCGCCATTTTTTTTCCCCGTTTGCGTCTGATTTTTTAGGCACTAGGAGTACTGGGCTGGACCACTCACTGGAACAAGGTTCAATAATTTCTTGTTCCAATAAGTTGTCCACTTGTTTTTTTAATTCGGCTTTCTGTGAATGCGGCATTCTGTAGGGCTTAACGTACACTGGTGCCACGTTTGGTTTCAATGTTATTGAGTGTTCATATAATTTAGTTGTTCCTAATTTATCACCCGGTAGGAAGAAAATATCTGCATATTTTGCGCAAATGGACTCTATGGACAATTGCTCCTCTTTATTTAAATGTTTCAGCGATAGCGAAGCGAATACCTTTCTGACACGATCAGCATTATTATTGGTTTCTTGAAATGAACATACATCATACTCGCTTGCTTTGTAAAGTGTTGGACTAATTGTTGTCAAGACTAAATCTGTCTCCGTGGTGTTTAAAATCCTAATTGGTATTTTCCCATTCGTGGGCTTAACTAAAGTATTTGCGACAAAGATCCCCTTTTGCAGTTCTGTTCCATTAACTACACATTCTTCTATCTCACATGTTCGAATAAAGTGAATAGACTCTGATCTTGCCGGTATATTAAAATGATTGTTTGTCATTATTAATGGTAATGATACCTTTGAGTTGTTATTCCATAGTAACAAAGTTTGGTTACCGTAATTTAATACTGATTTATACTTGCTTAAAAAGTCTTGTCCCAGTATGCCACTACCTTTACAAGGCAATGTTTTAAAAACATAGAACTTATGTTGTAGGGTCTGATTTCCAATAACTAGGCGCAAATAAGCATATCCTATAGCCTGTACTTTGCCCCCGATGCCGTTTACAAGTGTCTTCTCGATATGGATTGGAATGTTTTGGTCGAGAATTTGTTTATACTTTATGACAGATATGGATGCACCGGTGTCTACTAATAATTGGTATGAATAATGGTTATGCGATTTTATATTTACGTAGCCTACGTTATTGCATGATAAAATTATATTTTTAGTCCCGAAAAAACTGGTCCTCATTCCGCTGTTCTGTTTCTGTATTTTCCTGCGTTTCTGAGTCATCCAATGTATGTATGTGTTGATCCCTGGAGGTGCTATAATTGGACGGCTTATTCCCTTTATGTCGAGTCCCGTTATGTCGAGCCGAAAACCTTGTCTCGCTTCTATTACCTTTATGTCGATTTAATAATATCATATTTTAGAAGTACAGTCACGTCCAATGAAATGCACAAGACAGCTCGGGACTTGCTGGCACCCCGACTCGGACAATTTAGGTTAGAAGAGGATGGCGGGGTCTGAAAGACCCCGCCATCCTCTTCGTGGTTATTTTTTTTTAAACCACCCAGAAGTAGGAGCCCCGCGAAGCGGGGCTCCGTCGACATGCTGTTTAACATTTGCAACAATAGTGATGATTATACTGTTATTTATTTAGATTAAGATCAGATATATATATGAAAATAAGTAATAGAACAAATAATAAAACAATGTTTTTATGCCATTGGCTTTTAATTTACATCCCTGACTGTACCCGTTCACCAAACTCGACATAAAGGTAATAGAAAGCGTAAAATATCATACTTTGGAGAACAATAGACTTCCAGGCTCGACATAACGGGACTCGACATAAAGGGAATAAATCAATTGGACCTACCTCTGTTTCCATGAAATGGTCGGGTGGACCGGCGCCAGCTTGCCTGCGATCCTCTCCGAACCTGATCCTGCTGTTCGTCTTGGTTTTGGATAACCTGTTGATTGCCACGTGCGCGTCCTCTACCTGCGTATGAGAAGCGGCCTCTCCGCTGTGACCAGTTATAAGACGATCTCCCTCTATAATTCATCGTTAAAATATCGGAAGATGTTGATGGACTTGTTATATCTTCATCGATGGCCGCCTGTACTGCATCTTTCAATGATGTAAAATTTCTGGCTGAAATTATTGTACTAAGTCGTCGATTTCTCAATCCATCTGAGAAACATTTGATAGCTTGCTTCTCATTAATTGGCTTTAAAACTTTCAAACTGGCCTCGTTGGCCCCCGATTGAGAGATCGTCAAATCAACAAACAATTCCGTAATTTTTTTGCCGAAATCATCGATTGATAAATCGTTTTGCCTAAGACTTTGCAGCTTTCGTTGAATTGCTGTAGCCGATTTTTTAGGCAATAACTGAATCTTCAAGTCAGCTATAAAGTCGTCAATATTGACATATGAAGTCGCTAATTTCAATTTTGCGGTCTGTGACAGTCTATTTTTTAATACGAAATTTAACAGTTTTCCTTGTGAATTTTCGTCTAACTCTGTTTTGTAATACTCTATGCCATCTATAAGTTGCTTTACGCTAGCCTCATCGTCTGTACAAACTGGTAATAAACTTAAAGCAACTTTTAAATCAAATTTACAAGTAGTTGCCATTTTATCTGCCGTACTAGGTTTCTGTGAGCACAATTCTAATATTTGTTCATATAAATGATCAAAATTTGCGCAAAGCTCTTGAATATGCGAACATTCACTCTCACATACGGTGCTTTTCGATTTTGAATAATATTCTAAAAATAAGTTGTACTCTTTTACTAAGTTGTCTGCCTCTGCTAATTTTACGACTATAATGTTACCTTTTCTTCTATCTGGACCTATCTTTATCAAATATTTTCTGATTTCAATTAACTTGTCGTACAATGTTTTTAAGTTTTCTGCCATTTAACATAAATACTTATTTCTATTTTCTTAGTAGGTACTGAATTACATACCATTATTTTATACTGCATACACTCCAGCGTTCATTTTTTTTTTCATTTGTCACTTATTTTAGTCCTCTAAAATAATGTCATGTATATTTTATGCTATTACACGTTTACTACTAATAGAGAATAGACAACACCTTATATATAACCACGCACTGACACATAACGAATACAACTTTCGCGCACTTTTCTTCGTAAACCCTGGGTTTTTAACTCTTCAGATGACGTCCTCAGTGTCCTTCTTGTAGCCTCTGGCATTCGTCCGCATTTCCTCTGCGTCAGCTCTACGTCTCCATATAGAACATCGTAATCTGTCCTTCCTGATCTCATTACCCATCCATTTCTGATGGCAATTCTTGTAGATTCTGAAGATACCATACAAAAACGCCAACGATGCTATAAGAAGTAACACGATTAAAATGATGTTTGTTGTGCTGGCATGTATCGTCAGCTGCGTGATGTCAGCGCTGTTACTTCCACCTGCTGCGTTTTGTGGAACTATAACTTCTTCCTTCGTATTAGTTGTACCCATTTTGTGATTGTCGTGGTAAATATTCACAAAATAGAATAGTGACCACGCTAAGTCCCAGTACGAGATTGGTCTCGTTACAATACATTGCGACACCCGTTTTGGTCAAAGAAATGTAAACATACGCTGCTAGCGTTTACGCTGTCACGGTCGCCATGTACGGATGAGTGATATTAGGAGTAAGTGATACAACGAATGCTGTTGCTATACTGCCCTTTATTATAAAAGAACACAAGTTTATATGGTTACATTGACATCTCCCTCTCAACGGTGTTATGTTCTAAATGATAATGACACTTTTTTTGCAGGTGCTGAGGGCATCTTACACCTTGTTTACGTTCTTGAATCGTTAGAAAAGACACATTATCATGGGTTATACCATGGATAACATAATCAACTTCAATTCAATCAAAGCTTATAGCGAAATAATGTTTAATGTTTACTTGAGATATGCCTATAACATAATAACTTGAATGTAGAAGAAACAAAGAACTTGTGAGATGAAAGGCCACCAGGTTTGCAGGTATCAGGATAAGAGTAAACTTTTGCTGAAACATAGATTTTTTATTAATAAAAGAATAATACTTCTGAGTTGTTTAGTTTAGTTCTAGTGATCTCCGCGCGTAACAGTATCAGAGGTCGCTCGTAAAATTGACCACCGTTTGATTCATTCGGCCTTTACTGCTGTTTTATGGCTCAGCGCCGCCAGAAGTAAACGAAGCTGATCCCGAATCCTGCATTGTTCTCCAGTTGTTTCTTATATCGGTTGTGTATACGGGTATACCCCTATCGAGCTACCAACTTTAACAAATATTCAAACAATGTAGTTATTATTTTATTGTGGCTTGGTATATTTAGGCAACGCGACGCAAAAGAAAGCACCATTGTTTTTATATTCTATCTGTGTGTAAAAAATAAACATTAGAGGCAACTATAAATAAATATCGGTGTTTTATTTACTCGTCGTAGTGTTTTCACAAGTATGTAATACAATTATTTTAAGCACTCTTTCTTGAGGGCACCGTTTAACTTCGGTCGTAAGGTGAGTGCCGTGTGACTCACGCGGGCTCCGCCAGACAATCCCGGAGCCCGAATCGGCGAAACCCGCCTCTTCAGTGCTCCGTACGACGTAAGTGCTGAAAGTCGTGTAAAAAGTTGTATCCGGCCGCGAATAGCGCGTGTGGAATTCCGTTTATAAATACGCGAGTGCGGCGCGGCGGGAGATCTCTCTGTTCTCGGCGAAGGAGCGTGGTGCGCAGGGCGGCGCGCGCGGCCCGCAGGCACACGCAGGCATGCGCGCGCGCCGATGATATTCACGGGCGGGGGGGCGCGGCGCCGCACCTCGCCCGCGCCACGCGCGCGCGGCCCCGCCCGCCCGCACCAGTACCAGCGACTCCATGCCGACTATGTGAGTCTCAGCGTCCACTAGCTATTAACTAATAACGCTATCTAATTCACTTATCAATAACGTGGCAATTGATAGCTTCTTCCGCCGCTATGTCAGGAAATACGAATTTCACTTCTTTCAACGAATAGTTATTGCTCTCACAGTAAGAACAACTAAATCAGGTACCAGTGTACCTACGAGTATCATTCTGAGTCTACGTGTGAATGTGAACAGCTGTCATACAAGTTACTACCAACAGTTTAATGACAGCACTAAAGCAGTTATTTGAGGATGTCGGGCATAAAACGAACCGAGAGATAAACTCTATTCAACAATTAAACAAACGTAACGGATGTAACTAATGCAATAAACAGATAATGATAACTATCAATCTTAGACGTCAGACATACCGAGTTTCGAGCACGCCGCATTCTCGTTGGTAAGGCCTCTCTTTGAGGAGAGACTGGAGAAGCGCCAGGGTGTCCAAACCTACCGCCTGTCCCAAGTTCTCAACATAAACACAACGCTTGCTTCCGGGGATTCCTTTGTCGGATCCGGCGGATGGTAGGTAGTGCGTTCTTTGTGAAGGTAGTTCTATCTATAAGGGTACCTCTGATCACCACATCGGTTTCTGAAGAATGTGTGAGAGAAGTGTTTTCACATTACATGATATATTTTAAACTTAGACGAGGCATAAAGAGTACCTATATCTAAAATTTCACAGTTGTGAAGTGTGAGTGTCACGGTTACCTGATGAGACTAAGGGGCACCCGTCAGATTGCTGACAGCTCACTGAGGCGCGCGTGAAACACGACGCGCCGTCGAACCGGGCATGGTCCACGGCCGGACTGCGAATCATCCATTACTCGCCATTCGTATGCCCGCAAACCACCACCCTGGACAATAAAGGAATATTGTGGATTATAGTCAGTACGAGTCTGACAGCCTAGTCCCTTCAGCTTCACTGGGCGGGCGGGTGGACTCATTTGATGATTTTACCAAGATAAAAAATAAGATTGTAGCAGCAGCCAAGCCCTATGGGAAAAGGCATGAGTTCACTTAAGTAAGTATGAGATACGTATTTCAGTTATGCACCTGGGGTGGTAACGCACCACTTCTTACCAACAGAGGGTTGACCGAAGGGGGCTATAGACATACGTAATAACCGTTCAATTTTGTATACTTGTCCATTATAAAACTTAATTATTTATTAAAAGCTGTTCCCCATGGTTTCAACCCCGCTGCTCGGCTTCTAATTGGTAGTAGCGTGATGTTTTATAGCCTTCTCCGATAAATAGACTATTTAGATAAATTGAAAACAAAAACATTTTTAAAATTCGATAGTAGTTCCTTCGATTATAATCTAAGGAACTACTGGAACGAATAAACTCTTCAGATTTACAATGTTAATGTAGAAGTATAGATTCATTTTTAACAGCTAAGCAATGGTCCTCTCATTATTTCTCACAAACTGTAGATAAATCTGTAAGTAAACATCCCGACAGTCGTAAAATCGGTATCTTAAGTGCTTGCAATTTATGTTGTTTCTTACCGCGCCCAGACTAAAATAAATTAAGATATGGCAACGGGAGATCGATGTCAGATTTACGAAAACAATTTTTTATTATCAATCATTTTTATGAGATTGTTCTAATGGGTAGCGTATCTAATTATAATTAAACTGTTTGATTGATGAAACAGTGATTTAGATCTTTCAAATCGATAAGGCTGATTTATTACTAAGCTGTAATTTTATGTATTACGTTTCTGTGGGTAAAAATTATTGTAAGCTGGAGCTTGCCGAACCCAGCTGCCCAGGCGGCCCTTAAGTTATGAAAAGAAGTAGCCTGTAAAATATCAATCGCCTTAGGTTTCCTTAGGTTTTTCGTAATCATTATTCAGCTCTTTTTTAATACATAAGTACTGCTAGAGACTGTCCATAAGCAAACTCTTAAACATCTTACTAATCACTAACTTGCAGTTCATCTATACATGTAATAAATCTGTAGAAGGGTCAATTCTGTACATTGAAAAAATAAATAGCGGGGGGTGTTGCTGGTTCGATACCAAACCCAAATATGTGATTTAAAAAAAAATTGTCTGTCTGTCTGTCTGTCTGTATATGCAGGCATCACGTGAAAACTAACGGTTCGATTTCGATGAAACTTGGTATAATTATACCTTATTATCCTGGGCATAAAATGGGATGCTTTTTATCCTGGAAAAATACGTAGAAAAAAAAAACTTATTTTTCAGTTTTATCTACAGAACTCGAACTCAAAAGCAGTAGCTCAATAGAGGGATCTCCTTAATTATTATTATAGATATTTATAAGATGTCATTGTCAGAGTTACCTACTCAAAATGGAGAAATAAACCATCCACGCGAAGACCGACATCCGCGCGGACGGAGTCGCGGGCGGTAGCTAGTACGTACATAAGTCTCTACATATAAGGTTCAGGTTTTTGATTCTGGTAATATTTGGGGAAACATCTTCCTTGTTTGGTTATTGAAAAACCAAAGACTTAGAAACATTTTCATTAAATAAATATCACTAATTAATACTTCAGTTTCTCAAAAATAATTTTCAAAGTGGGCCAAGTAGATTAACATTACAGCTAGGTTTAGTCGACTTATTTTCCTTCTCTAATAAATAAATACATTACGATCTCCTTGTAAAAATATTTTTGTGTTTGGTACAAGCCGTTGCTGTTGCCACTACTCGTTCGATACCTATTTCACGATGTTTATGTATCTACGCGTATACATCTGTATTATGATATCTATTGTTAGACATTCAATTTACAATTCACATAGCTTCATTGAAAACTGAAATCAAACGGCAAACATGTTAAGGTTTTTGTGGAAAAAGCTTTGTGTAGGAATGTAGGTAATTTTGGTAGAGGGCAATTCCGTTCAAATTATAATAAGTTTAGTTAAGTAAAAAACTTAACTAAACTTATTATAATTTGCTCGGTTAACTAAGAGTATCTTGTGAGCGGAGATGGACCATTCATGTTTCATCTACGTTTCACATTCTTGCAGTTCTGAAATGACATCTCTGTCCTTTAATTTAAATTTTTGTGCGCTTCAATTTAAATTCATATTCAGGAGTTATTTGGTCATAGCATTGTCCTCTTCTTTCATATTTTTTTGTATGATTAATTCCCTTTCTGGCGATTTCATATTTCTATCACTCAGTATCCTTTAGTATTTTCATTAAATAGGAGTCGAGCAATACCACCAACTTCTGACCGATATTCATACCTTCTCGCCACGTTAAAACGTGGATACTTTACCAAGTGTTTACCAGCAAGAGTTTATGGGACGAAACTAATCACGGCCCTACGTCACAGACCGTTTTTGCTCGTGCTGAAGAGTTAAGATGTCGTTATTTTTTTATGATAGTAAGCGAGTGATACCTGAATGGGCGCTGACACACAGTTCAACAGTGGAACGTAGAGCAATACCATCGAACGAACCATTGGGTTCCGTCTATTTTTACTCGTGCATTTACCGCGCAAGCTCTCAGCCTTGATGCTCCTCGCACGATTCTCTTTAAGCCACGTTCAAGTTTGCCTAACTGCGAAAATGTGGTTCAGTCATTTAAAAAATATAATAAGAGCTAGATCTCTAAGGTCATAACTTGAATCCAGTATCATCTGTTTTTCCTTGGCCTTATTATAGCTTGGCCCTATTATGTTCACAGAATTTTAATGATAATTAAGATCAACCACGACGTTCTGTGGATTGTTCAGGTTTAGTAACGGTACATCTCTCTTAACCTTTAAAAGTAAGGTGGCGCCGATAAAACCCACGACGATAACTTGTCTAGAGCTTTGCGGAGCCTTATAGGATTTATAATGTAGTTAGGGCACTACTTCACTATTCTGGTTAGAGATTCGATTATTAATAATTAGCAAAAAGGGTGCTAACATGCCAAATGGTGCTAATATACGAGTATAAAAAGATCAAAGTGTACAGACACGCCGGGACAACGACTCTGTACTATACTATGCCTTTGCACCAGGGGTGATACCGTGATATTTATACTACTGAATATTATAAAGCTCACGAGTTTGTTAGGTTAAACGCGGTAATCTCAGGAACTACTGGTTTGAATTGTGAAAAATCTTTTTGTGTTGGATTGGATAGTCCATTTATCGAGGAAGGCTATAGGATATAGGGTAAAACCACGGGGAATAGCTAGTTATGTAATAATCGAGTGAGAGATCAACGATCAGCATCTGCAAATAATATAAGGCACCATTTTACAAAAAATACAGAAACGTTTGTTAAGTTCACTTTATGTAATACATAGCACGTTTCACCATTTCCTTTGGTTTGGTGCACAATTAAAATAAAAGGTACCAACAGCAGTACTGAAAAATGATGTTATTTAGATGTGTACTAGTTTACCATGGAGTCATGTATAGGAGGACAAAGAACTTCTTGAAGGTTAATTTATCTGTCTAGGTAAGCATGATAAAGCAAAGTTCGTCAATTGTACTCTTCTGTATATTATTCGATTTGATTGTCATTATTATCTTAGTCACTATCACGATGACTTTGCTTTTCGGCAAACGAATATCTGTTCAAACGATTGTAATTATTTGACTAAAGAAGAAATGATTACTTCTAAAATGCGTCACATTTTTACATTACCTACTATTTATGCGCATTAAATTATAAAACGTTATGCAAGTATTATTAATTTTTAAGCGCATTAAAATTGATGAAAGATAAAGTGTCAGTTATTCAATATATTCTAAAATACAGCAGGTTTATTCATTGACAAGTATGGTTTTTAGAAAGGCATTCGACTTTGTACATCACTTATAATTGTTATTTAAATTAATTATGTAAATTCGTCTTGGTTTTATTACATCAATAAACTTTTAATTAAAAACAGGTGTTTTATCCACATTAAGTAGTTGTTTATATTTCCACACTTCTACTAGATAGCAATCTGACCGAAGACTACGTCAAGAAGCTATCTTAGGACCGCTGAAGGCATTTATTTGATGGATATTTGTTCTTAATTTCATAATGGATATTTATATCCACCTGTCATTCTCTTCGTCCCAACTTCGGTCAATGTGTTATGGGTTTTTATTAGGTTTCTTTCTGGTGGAGTATCAATTTTGTTTGATGGTAATAACCAAGAATTCCACTTGTCTGCAACTAGCAGTTGTTAATGTGGTTAAGTTCTACAGGAACCTTTAATTCAGGACCGTTTGCTTAAAAACCAAAGATGCTGTTGATTATGCTCTTTTGAAAAGTCGTGCGCGTGTTGTTTATGCGTCTGATATTTCAGGAATGTTTCTAAAAAGTTACTACATAAGTAATTTCTGATGCTGGAATTATATCTTCGCTGTAACGTGGGACTTACTTAGATAATGCTACTGTCTAACAGTTCTAGTACCATGACAGACATGTTATCTAAAGCTTTTAGGCGGCGCGTCAAGCAGCTGCTATTGTATATGCATTTTCCATTAAGAATTGCAGGTATTTGTTAGAGCATAACATAAACGATTTTCGACGCAAATACCACTTGTTTTCTACGAGAAATAATTCAATCAGAGCGATGAGATTATAATCCGCCAATCTAATTTCCTTTGATGTAGTAACGCTTCAATGGAAAATCAATTGAGAATAACATCTGTCTCGAACAACCGGCCAATGCCACGCCTATGCATGCGACTGCAAATCGAACGCATCGCGTAGTGCGATCGGTCACGTGATCTCGCTTCATCTCAACATATTATGATTATGACAAACGAATTCTCAATTTTGGCCATTTGACACTAGCCGTGTACTTCAACTGTAGCCACCCGGATCCATGCCAGGGAATTCGCAGACCTTGAGCGACGACGCTTTCTATACAAATACCGTTGCATCTAGTTGTGTCCCTTCGGCTGTAAGGGCACTACATCAGTATCACAGAATCCGATGTTTATTGGCGATGGCATTTTTGTGCATCCCGGCCAGTGGCTGTGACGTCTGACTTGGCGATGTGTCCACACACCGACATCAGTTGCGTGCGATGTCATCTTGGTTTCGGGTATGTCCAATTTCTCGTTTCGCACGCCATCCAAATTCTTGGCTTTCAATGAGCTTTACGTTGATATCGCTGAATAAGAAACTCGTAATGTGAATAACCGCGGGCTTTGTAGCGAGCGCTGCGACGCGCGGAGCGGGACGCGGACGCACTAATTATAAATTAACACACGCTGATTAATATTTTATCAAGGGCTCATACGATTGATCGAATCTGTAGCTATTCTAGCATGTGTTTCGATATTCAAAAGTTGATGTTTTGTTAAATTGTTAGTTGGGCGTGGGCTTAAAAGTAGTTGAAACTAAATTTATTCTATGCTGAATTCCGTTTTCCAGCGCTAAAGTTGTTTATTTTAGCTGCTACATTTTCTTATTACGCAGCTCAGTGAACAGATTGAGAGAAAACTTTAGGTTCCAAAAAGAACATTCAGAAATTATTTTGGCATTTCAGTTATATTTGAAATTCTTTGTGACGCTGAAAATAAAATGATTTATATTCTTTTCTGAGGCAACAAGGGCTTCGCGGTGTTCCACAGCCGTAAAAGTTATATAAATAAAACTTTGTATGAATAATGATGTGTTCATTTTCCATAATAAGTGTAGAGGCTGCATCACGTATGGGCGTCGCTATTTCGTGTCCAATGTGGGTGCACGTTGTTGGCAGGCGCTCAACCCACTGTAATTAGCGCTGAGTGACATAATGCACGAGCGCCTAAACAACAAACAGTTAATCGCTACGAATTATGTTTACAATCTGTTGTTATGTCGTCTCGTTTGAAAACAATGAGTATTCTCGCTTGCCTGGAAGGAATCTACAACTTTCTATCCATCTAGCGAACTTGGTGAAATTTCAAAGACATTGCATTTTTCATCTTTTTTAAGTTGTAGCATTTATACCTAAACTATAATTAACATGAGACGTACGATTATGGATAAATAATTTAATACGAATTGTCATGACAAAATACCGTGTGAACTTAATTGATTTAATAGCTTGTCATGAAGAAGAAAAATGCGCAGTTTCCAAAAGCAAAATACGCGGAAGTGCTAGTACCGCGATACATTGATGCGTAGCGTGGCGCATACTCTGTGTTTACATACCGATGCCCAAGCCCATGCGCTGTAAACAACACGACACACTACATGGAATCCACATTTTCTTATCAATATGGCTAATACAACGGTCATATAATATTCATATTATTATTTACTATATTTTCTCTCTCAGGGAATTCTATCATAGCTTTTTTTGAGGTGGAAAATCATCAATGAGTAGTCCCCGCTCTAGGTCGACTAACCCGTTCCTTCGGTTGCCCTTAACTTGCCTGGGGCCGTCTATCTTGTAAGGACAGTCTTGCGACTGTTTTATCGTAGCTGAAGTTCAGAGAGAGAGTTTATTTTTCATTACACGAAGTCGCATTATTTTGAAAGATGGTAAGTTATTCGATAATAATTCACTCTTAATCAAGGTGTCCCGTTTTGATCCACGTCCCGATCCCGACTTATCCTTGATCGGGGTGCCGAAAATTCTGATTATTTATTTATTTAAGGAGGACAAACTCTAACTGATGAATAGTACCTATTGTTAACATGCAACACAAAGCCTTTATATAGAAATAGAAAAAGTAACAGAAAACTTAGGATGGTCTAACAATTCACTACTCTCCTTAGTCATGAATTAATAATCACAAGGATTTTTAATATCGAGCGGGTTTTTTAGCCATAGTAGTAGCCATAGTAGTAGTAGGTAGCCATAGTAGTCCCGATATCAAAATCAAAATTCCGATTATTTTAACCCTCCGTTCCGAAATGTGACAAACTGTATGGCATTGCTTACAGTGGAACACTACCCAAGCAGCCCCACATAAATACAGGATGACAAAAAAAGGCCATTGGGCAAAACGGAGTGGGAAGCCGTCGCCTCCTTCTGCGAAGCAGTCATGCTCGACTTGACAGAGCAAATGATGATTTGAAGACAGAGCAAATGCGGTCAAATCATTAAATGACCGACGTATAAACGTCGGTCATTTAATGATAATTATTATTGTTCAATCTATTTTGATTACTTTTTATTTTGAGCTAAAAATTTAGTCTAAATAGACTTAGATTTTATTAAAATATGATGTGTCCGCTTAAGTGTGCCAGTATATTTACTGCGAAAATCAGAGTGAACTCTCACTGGCCGTGGATATCTATATTCGAAACTAAGGAATATCGAAAAATACTGAAAGGCGTCTCTCTGAAACTTTGACGAAAATGAAACTGTTTTTCCAGAATTTGAACTTATTAGCGGCACTATCGGAAAGGGTAATAATACAGCGTGTGATTTCTTAATACAGCGTTCGATTCCTGGCCAGGATTATTGATTTATCTAAAATCCAGTTATACAGTTTAATTTTCGTCAAAGTTGGCCTCGAGACTTCTTTCAGTATTTTTCGATACCTATTCTGCATAGTCTCGAATATACCCATCCGCGCCCATAGCCAGTTGGAAAATTAACCCTATATATTACGGGCGAGCCTATTGCAGTATTGCCTACTGAAAACATCATAATGGACAAACTCAATAACATTGGCTCGATTGCGTAGTAGAAGCGCTTGCATCTAATAGACCAGTTGTATTAAATAATTTCCTGTATTTTCCAGTGGTTGCCGGGCGGGGTTTGCGGCGAGGGTGGCGAGGGTGCCGTTCGCCGCTCCCGCGGCAAGCGCATAACGCAGAGGCGCGGTGCCATCAAACACCATAAGTAAGTACAGCGCCGCCGATATTTTACTGCACCGACTAATATACCAAGTCGAGGGTAGTGATTTTGCTTGGAAACAGCGCCAAGTTACCGTATCGTTTCTAGTACAGCACCACTGCTTTCAAAACGGTGAACGTAAACGATTTGAGGATGTTAGCATGTTTCTAAACCGAAAATTAAAAAAAACCAGTGTCATCTATGAACCTGCAGAAGGCATGCGTGGTGGATTACGACCCGTTTCCTCTCAGAGAGTGGAGGCCTGTGCTAAAAAATTTAGAAAATTATAGGCCGTAATAAATAAATAAATAATAAATAAATAAATATTCCACAACTATCACACAACGCCATCTAGTCCCAAGCTAAGCAGAGCTTGTGTTATGGGTACTAGACAACTGATAGACATACTTATATATTTCTAAATACATACATATTATAGATAAATGACACCCAGACACAGAACAAATGATCGTGCTCATCACACAAACATTTGTCCTGGGTGGGAATCGAACCCACGACCTCCGGCATAGCAGTCAGGGTCACTAACCACTAGACCAACAGGCCTGTCAAATGATTGTTCTCAAGCTACATCGAGTTTATAGATAGTTAGATACTTTGATACAGACGTATGAAACATACGTCTGTATAAAAGCTGAAATTATTCAAAATCCAAAGTGCCAACAGTTGACTGTCGTATCATTCATGATGATTAAGACTTCATCATGCATGGCATTCACTAAACCACGTATATCGATGACACAGGCTTGAGCAATGCTAATACAACGAACGAACAATTTTAATGATAACTAGCTTTTTCCCGCGGCTTCGCTCCCGTCAAATAAATATTCTACCCTACTCTACCCTACCCTACTCTACCCTACCCTACACTACCCTACCCTACTCTACCCTACTCTACCCTACCCTACCCTACACTACTCTACTCTACCCTACTCTACCCTACTCTACCTTACTCTACCCTACTCTACCCTACTCTATCCTACTCTACCCTACTCTACCCTAGTCTACAAAATATCCTATGTCCTTCTCCTGGCTCTAAACTACCTCCCTGCCAATTTTCAGCTAAATCGGTTCAGCCGTTCTTGAGTTATAAGTGGAGTAACTAACACGACTTTCTTTTATATATATAGATAATTGTCTTGTAACGCCTACATGTTTAACAGCATTCGCAACAATGACACGGAATTCTAAATCGTTGCTAAACTGTAACTAATACTTTTTTTTTTATCGTGGTAAAATCATCAAATGAATTCTCCCACCCAGGGCAGGGCGGGAGGGACTGTCAGACTCGTACTGACTAAAATCCACGGTGTCCTTCACTAGCCCTTTATGTACCGGGGTCACGGTAATTCGTAAGTCCCGCGACCAAACTGTAACTAATACTTAGCTTCACTTAACTTCTGTATGCCTCACACGCATTATCGAGCGGCAATTTGCGTTGTTGTTATTACTAGTATACTAGGTAGTAAAACTGTTACATTAATCAGGCACTGCAATCAGAGTTATTACAGACACCGAATGATACCTAGTTTCATTCAAAATTTCGTTCAGGGTCAGTTCACACTGAAACGCGATGTTACTCGACGAAACTGGAAATGTCGTTGTAAATCTTATCGTGTAGTAAATAAAAGATTTTGAGTCGTTAATAAAACGTGCCGTATCGCGCTGCATCGCGTGATCGCTGAAATGTGTATCTTTTCGTGAAGTAAATAAAGTTGGATTTTCAGTCAATCTATTGAAATGTGCGCGTAGCGTCGCGTCTCGGTGTGTATTGATCCTTAAAGTTCAAGCATTTATTTTGCTGCTCCCATTTTGGTCTCGTGGCCACAAGCGCAAAAATAGAGCGTGGATACCCGAATCCCATGCCGTCAGGTATAAACATAACTGGAATAGAATATTAAGAACGCAACAAGCCTGAAGTTTGGAAGTTAGTGGGTACGCTTGCCTCGTAAAGCACGATAAGCCGTTACTGTAACATTTAATTTGTTACGGGAGGGACTGTCAGTCTCGTACTGACTGAAATCCACGGTGTCCTTCAACAGCCCTGTACGTTCCAGGATCACGGCGGTTACTGAGAACCCGGTTCTTGGAGGCGCGCGTGGAAAACGACGCGCCATGGACCCGGGCATGGTCCGTGTAGAGGACAGCCTCCACCTCACGATTTACAGCTGGATCGTGAGGTGGAGGCTGTCCTCTCCCTCACGCGTTCCGCCTCCTGCTTCGGTAGCATTACTGCTTCGAGAAGGAGAACACAAGGCTTACATGTGCTCTATAATATTTTCTGTGCACTTGGCTAATCTCAGTGTAAATAATAATTATTCGGTCGGGATCATTTTCTTGCAACCAGCCCTAGTTTCAAAGTTTCCATTCAAAATAAAAATCATCAGGGGAAACATTATCTTCGAAGCTTAGGTACCTATATCCGTGGCAATATATCACGCCACATTTTGATTAATATCACGCATCTTTGTGTTTAAGATTTTTGGCGCAAGAGATCTCATGAGACCATCACTCGGTGTCGCCTACGTCTCATGTTGTATTTAGGAACACTTTCAGCACAATATATTATGATACTAGTAGAATAATTTACAGAAATGAACTGGAACGCCCGTTCCTGTAGTTAATTGCCCGTGTTCTCTTATTTATGTGTGTGTATGAAAGTGAGTGACACGAAGAGTGTTAAAGCATTTGTAATATTAATATTTATTCAGACTGTAAGCAAAGTTATTGGCTGTTTACTCCATTACATAAGCGTGATTGATTTTATTAAACGAGTATCAATATATATTTATAATTTATGTTCGGCTTACCGCTATAATACCATTTCTTTCTTTCACTCATTACATTTTTGTACCGAAACTGCTCCGTTAAGCTCGTGGTCGCAAGCGCGACTGCTGAGCGTGGGATTTTGGATTCGATATTTTAGGGTTTTTCTATAAGAATTTCTCAGTAACTAGTAGCCCGGAGTTTGGAAGTTGGCGTTAGTACCCCCGTGTCTCGGGAAGCACGTTAAGCCGTTGGTCCTGCGCCTGATATCTCTCCGGTCGTGTCGGATTACCGTCCCATCGGACTATGAGAGTAAAGGAACAGAGAGTGCATCTGTGCCTGCGCAGAAACTTGTGCACAATAAAATATCGCGCATATGGCTTATCTCCCTTGAGATTGGCCACCGTGGTCGAAATCGGTCAGGAGGACTATTATCATTTATTATATTCGTCGCCAACGCATTTTTTTTTCCAATAAAGCATATCGAAAAGAAATATCCAAATAAGGAAGGTCGCAAACGTTACTTAGAGAGCATAGTGGATAATTATTTTCGTCAGGATATCTTAGTAGCCGTAGTTCGGGATCTGGATTTACAATACCCTATTGTAATCCATCCATTTGACACAATTGACCGATAATTCCGTAATACACTCTATTTTGGGCTCGAAAACACGATTAATTAAAAAAAACCGTTAAATTACATTAATGGTTATTAATTATATTAACGAATTACTAAAATCCACGGTGGATTTTAGTCAGTACTAGTCTGACGGTCCTTCCTGGCCTGCCCTGGGTGGGAGGACTCATTTGATTATTTTAACACGATAAAAAAAAGCTTCGAAATTAATAAAAAAAAGTAAGATCGAGTTTGCTTTTGCCATACAAAACCTATGGGAGAATTGCGTTTTGACAGCTCATAAAAGTATATTGATTGATAGGCGGTTCTTAGATGAGACTCAAACATTACTGGCGGAATGTGGGTGTACAGACGCCAGCACATCAACCTACCTCAATCTATCAAATTTCTTTCATCGATTGGTAAAAATTCAAACATTAACTCACATACACAAACGCCCAGACCCGAAACAAATACTTGTAGATCATACAAATATTTGCTCCGTGCGGGAATCGAACCCGTGACACGCAGCGCAGCAGTCCAATTGCTCAGCCACTGCGCTAACCATGCCGTCGTAGATTGGGGTAGGTTAACCTGTACAACCCTAGAGAGGTGTTAAAATGTCTAAAAGAAAATCTTTACCATTATTTCCAGGGTCCACGAGGTAAACGGTCACCGTTTCGTGGCGAAGTTCTTCCGGCAGCCAACGTTCTGTGCGTTCTGCAAAGAGTTCTTGTGGGGCTTCGGGAAGCAGGGCTACAGGTGCTCCGTGTGTCAGACGTCTGTCCACAAGAGATGCCACAACAAGCTGCTCGGAAAATGTACGGGGTCCTCTGCGCATTCGGAAGCCACTGTGGTAAGGATGAGTATTGTTTTAACATATTTTTAGTAGTAAAAGCTGAGTGGTAGCGTCTCGGCTCTGGTGATAAGTAGACACAGTACGGACGGACACATTCATTTACAAATTAAAAAAGTTTGAGATCAGTTTTTGTACTTAGGACTCTTTTTTATTCTTAGGACTCTTCTTACTACTATTATTTGTTAGGACCACACTAAAAAAAGAAAAAAGAATATTTGGTAAAATAAAAAAATACGTGTTTATTACTTTTGTTAATGTTTACCATATTCTTCTCTTCTTCTTATCGTATGGTTGATGAACAACCTGGTGTCAGAGTTTAAACCGCCCGTAGGCCTAGGTAGACCATATTAAAACCGCACTACATACAAAATTATCCCTCCACCCCAGCCGCAGTGGTAGACGCCCACGGCGTCGGACGTCGCCAGACGATCTCCGGCCACAGTAGGCGCGGGCATGCGGGCAGCGAGTAGTGGGCAACTCGCTGTCCGACCATGGACCATGCCCGGGTCGACGGCGCGTTGATGTTCCGCGCGCCTCAAGGAGTGTCAGCATAGTGACGGGGCCTGTAGAGGGCCAGGCAGGCATTGGAGCCTGCCGAGCTCGCGGGACTAACAAATTACCGTGACCCCGGTACGTAAAGGGCTATTGAAGGACACTGTGGATTTTAGTTAGTACAAGTCTGACAGTCCCTCCCGCCCTGCCCGGGTGGGAGGACTCATTTGATGATTTTACAACGCTTAAAAAAAAAACCTAAGAATCAAAATTTTGACTTATGCCCGCGTGTTCAATTTAGGTCCACACTCTCACTACAGGATACTTTATATCTAATTATTATTAGATGTTTGCTTGTTTGTTGGAACGCGCTAATCTCCGAAACGACTGCTCCAAATTGATAAAATAATTACATAATATCGCGCTACGACTAATAGGAGTCAAGCAGAGCGGCGGGAATAGCTAGTTATGGATGTTCCTATTTACTGTTGTGTTAAACGTGATAGTTTTTATAACCGTAGTTTTCAGTTCTTCTATTTATTTGCGCTTATTCGTTGATGTACCCGACACATGAGCTGGAGGGGATTTTTTTTTTAAAGAAGTTTATTCAACCTTTCTTTTCAATTTTATATGCATAAAGCCTGACATCCAGGTAGCTAATCTAAGACGGTTAGAGCTGAGAGGAACTGAATCAATCATAGGGCAGTTGTAGAGATGATTGAGTCTCCAGGTTGGTTCAAATCGGGCCACCAAACTTTAATCATTTAAATTTTCCCCGAAATAATCAAGTCACTACAAGCAATTTTAACTGTAATTAACATTTTTTTACAATTTAATTTCCAGTACCTTCGCGAGAGGTTCAAGGTAGACGTGCCGCACCGGTTTCGGCCACATCAGTTCATGTCACCCGCCTTCTGCGACCACTGCGGGGCTATGCTCTATGGCTTCTTCAAGCAGGAGCTTAAGTGTGAAGGTATTTTCGACTTAATGGCGGTGAATGTAAGAAGCAATTTCTGAAGGAAGTGCACGTACTTAGGCAAACTCACATTACCTATTCAATGTTGGATTTACCAATAGGCTGAGTAGGCTGGAGCGTGGGGTGGCTGATTTTTAGTGGCAGCAAATGGGCCACATTGTTTTCCTGTCTTCCAGAAATTAAACAAATGTGTTGGTACCTAAATGGTACCAGTTATAGCCGGTCCACACCAACGGCATTTCCCGTTAGTGTAGCCTTGTGTTAGAAAATGTTAGGTATTTCAAAGAAAAGCATGGTATCAAAACGCCAGAGTGGCGTAAATGTCACATGTACAGAGGCTGATTATATTCTTTGGTCTTGACGCGATAATTAATGGCATTTGTACACTAGTGTACATAAACAATGAAAAATAGACATATATGTTACACATAAAATGATGAATATTTTGTTTATAAATTAATATTAATTTCCAATGAAAACAACTTTTCTCAAGAAGTGATAATGATATCGAGTTGATTGATATAAGAAGTTATACTAAGTATTTATTTTTGGAAAAACTTCAGCTAATTTTATAGAGGAAGCCAGCACTCATGAAGGCCGTGCTAATATTAGACCGATTCAATAATAATTTAGTATAATCAGTGTCGTACATGAGAATCAATCGATGCACATGATCGAATGCTATTACTTGCGTGAGCAATCATACGATACACTCTGTGGAAAGATTGTTCAAAGATTTAAATTGTTAGATGGCATCAGTCGATCTTTAATAATGGTCACATTTTTATCTCGCTCAGTCATGCTGAAAATCATATCAATAGACGCTCTATCACTGAGAGCATTCGCCTGAAATGTTACAAATCAAGAATCGATTTTGAGCATACCGCTATATAATGTTGATGATTGGATTTTTTACATACCCCAGTGATTGTTAAGATGCGATTCCACCGGTTGGGTGGTACTGCGCGGCACAGTGTGCAGCAAAAATGTTTGCTCTGGTGGACTCACTCAAGCGAACACCAAGAAAATTGTGCGCGAACGTTCGCGTTTCGCGCACGCCTGGATATTTCCGGGCGCGCACACGTGAGCGCGAACAAATGTGTCGCACACTATTTTGGTGGAATTGTACCATAGCAGGTTGCGAATTGGTTATAACTGATGTAACGCTAAAATCTGAACTATTACAGGCAAATGCTCTAGATGGAGAAAGCTCCATGTGGGATGTGTGAGCTTACCTTGTTTTTAAGATAGAATATTTATCGCGCTATCTAAGCACAGTGGCAAGTCTAACGTTTTAAATCTTTGTACTGCCTTTTTCTATTACAAATCGTCAGGAAATCTATTTTAAATTAGCAAAAGTATGTGTATTATTTATGTGTACCTGTGTCTTATTGATGTACACCTGTGTTTTATTTATAAGTGCATGCTTTGAATGGATGCATGGTGCAAGAATAGCCTCTGATATTGCAATTTTTCAAAGGTGAACCACGTAGTGTTTTATGACAGTGTCATATGCAATCATTTTATGTAACTTAATAACTATATTCAATGTTTTAATTGCTTGTTATTTCGGGCTGTAAGCTAGTTTGCAAATAAAAAAAATGTCATTAAGTTTACATATTATATTGATCCGAGTGTGGTGGCGTATAAAAGGCGTGGCGTCTTTTGCAAGTGCCTTTAAAATTATTAGTATATTTTTATTAAATTATAAATTAATGTTCATGCTGTGCATGTATGAAGCTAAGCTATATATATAATACTCTGTCTAGTGCTTTCCCTTTTTCATGCATGTAAT
Source organism: Agrotis puta (assembly GCA_943136025.2). NCBI lineage: Eukaryota > Metazoa > Arthropoda > Insecta > Lepidoptera > Noctuidae > Agrotis > Agrotis puta. The sequence goes on from OW964168.2 coordinate 9,285,262, forward strand.
CATCATTTACCATATTTTTATCATAACTTCACCGTAGAATAGAGAAGTGTTCCAAGAATCACTGAACATTAATTGGTTATGGGAACTTAAATAGAGAAATGATACGGTTTATGTAGGTATGCTATGATACACTCGGATCATGTTTCGCCAATTATATGTAAGTCTTACTTAATTGCACTACTTATTATAACTAGGTGAAATTCCGGGCTAGACTTGAAAATGTCAAAAGAATCTTCGTCGACACTTCGAATCCATGATTAGTTCGATCAACGATGATGGTTGTTGTATGAAGATTTTCGAAAAATTCCTCCGGCACCTATGATGAAAGTGAAAAAAACACGTCTCGCCCCGCAGCATGGCCTCGACCAATGCCGGGCGCGTGAGGTCTCCGCCTATCGCCGTCGTGAGGACACGGCGGTGCTCTGCCCAAGCGAGTCAGTCCTGCACCATATGCTCCACCGTGTGTGTCCTCCGGACGATCCTCGCAGTGGTGACACCCAGGCGTTTCTTCCCTCCTTATCAGACATAGGAACCTCCCGAAACTTCCGTGTCCGGTGAGGACCTGCGTCATGCGGTAGGTCAGGACGCCTTGACGCTTATCCAACCACTCCTCAAAGAGGGGTCTTATCGCCGCGATTGTGGCGTGCCCATAGGAAAGGGACTTGGATTGCGATTGAATGTTAATTTCGGGCGTTAATCTTTAGTCTTATCAAATAAAGTTTTAAAAGACTAAAAATTGCCTAGTCTTAGAAAAATGTGAAAGATGCTTTTCATTCAACGTACTATTTCACAGATATAATATGCATAGAGAACTGCTATCTGATCTACAAAGAACTGCTATCTGATCTACAAATTACTATAAAGAATCTACGTCCTGCTACGAAGGATCAAATTTCGTTACGAAGGTGTTAGTTCTGCTACGAAAGATTAACATCTCGCTACAAAGATGCTATGTTCTGCTACGAAGAATCAACGGCTCGCTATGAAGGTGCTACGTTATACTACGAAGGATCAACGTTTCGCTACGAACTTGCTATGTTCTATCAATGTCTCCCGTGGCTCGCTACGAAGGTGCTAAATAGTGTTTCGAAGGTTCAATGTCTCGAGTGACTCGCTACAAAGGTGCTACGTTATGCTACGAAGGATCAACGTCTTCCTATGGAAATGCTATGTTATGCTACGAAGGATCAACGTCTCGCTACGAACTTGCTATGTTCTATCAATTTCTCCCGTGGCTCGCTACGAAGGTGCTGCGTAGTGCTACGCAGGTTCAATGTCGCGCGTGAATCGCTACAAAGGTGCTACGTTATGCTACGCAGATTCAATGTCTCGCGTGACTCGCTACAAAGGTGCTACGTTATCCTACGAAGGATCAACGTCTCGCTACGAACGTGCTGTTCGTATAAAAATAATCACACAACAGTCATGGTTATTTCCTTCTATCGAAACAACGTCATCTCTATGTGTTTCTATTTTCAAAAGATTTCTCTTTCTATTGCATTTTTTGCACTGGTCGTTATGTTATTATTTATCGTAATGGAAGGAAATTATAAACCATATTTCGGGACCATGAATCTCGTTATACTCGTTTTAAAGCACTCTAATTTCGCATAATTTTATTGGTAATTTTCAGTTCTTTAATAAAGGAAGAATACCTAACCTTTCTTAGTGCTGCTCCGAATTTACGTTTTCTCGTCATTATAAAAAAAAGAGTTAAGCGATAGGATTAATAAAAATCCTTCTTCAATCCTTTAACGTAGTCGCAGACCATACAAATATGTTCTATGTGGGAATCGAACCTGCGGCACGCAACGCAGCAATTCTTGCCGTCCGTCGCGCGTCCGAGACATAGCTGTACACGTAAGTTTCTTATAAATACAAGTATCTACATAATTTGTTTATCTGGAACTACATATAATGGAGATCTGCAGCTTACCAAGATAAGGTAGCTTATGTTAGACTAAATGTGGAACAACCAAATCAATACACACGTACGAGTTTCACAATTTAAGGCAGACTTTATTAACCAGTTGTGTATTGATATATGTACTTTTATCCTTAGGGCATGCATATCTCTTTTTATATACTTTCGCTACTTTAACTTCCACGTCTACGTTTTATCATCTGATCATAATTCTTGCGAGGTGGCCCTTCTAGTTTAGGCCATCCTCTCCTGGCTTTGTTAGCCGATGTTAATTCATCCATGACCATACTATAATCATCTGTCTAGCCTCTTCCTAACTATGCTGGGGTCGGCTCCCAGTCGAACCAGATTCAGCTGAATATCAGTATTTTATATGGAGCGGCTGCCTATATGACTACTCCCAATAACTAGATAAAATGGTACCTGGTGGTAAGTCTGGCTGTCAGACATTCGAGATTCGTGCTACGACTGTCAAAGATTTACAAGTTACAAGCGGAAAGAGCATACCCTTTCCGAGGCATTAGGAAGCTAGCTATGATAGATAGTGATCCATCGACAGAGAAACCTCGGCAAGCGCGGCTTAACCTTGAAGATCAACTGGTGCTGCTATTATTATGTAGCCACGTCCATCCATGACTATACCTTCTCAACTATACTACCTGAACGGTCATTAAATCTAGCATAGCATTAGTCTAGCAGGAAATCTACACATTTAGACGAACAACGTACTTGAAATATTATGACGTAAATTGTACGGATAATGATAGCGCCACTAGTGTACGAACGAGTAACTAAAAACCGTTGGATACATAATTATACAGATCAGATTTATGACCGTGCTACGTGCGTGCTCGTATAAACCTCAATTGATAGAAGATTCTATATCTAATAGATGAATTATGAATACCTCCATTAATGTAACGAGTTTCTAAAAATTATGATCTATACTTTCATTTACCGTTTATCATCATCACCCACTGCTGGGTATAGGTCTCTCTTTGCTTATTTGTCGTTATATTAAATTTATTATACTATACACTTAAACTATATCGTATTTTAAAAACATGAGGTCTCGTAATATTTACTGCCGCAATATTCATGTTAATTTTCCACTTCTCAAGAAGATAAACTGTTGAGGTGACAACTTGGCTTACTCTACATAGGTATATGAACTCATTTTTATTTTAGACGACCTTATTTTCTTGTCTTTCAGCTCGAGTAGTTTCGATTAGCATGAGTCTGACATTTTGAGGAAATTTCGTTCAACACAAATACCTACTTTTACCACCATAATTAGATAGGACCGGTTAAAACATAGGTTCAATTTGTATGATAAAATGAATCTTTACATGTCATATTAGGATATGACAATACAAAAAAAAAATCGAATAATAAAAATGACTTTAAAATTTTCTATAGAAATAAGCAGTACCCTTGTACTCAGTTCTATATTAAAATTATCATGTTTTGTATATTGTGTGTATTTAAATAGTAAATAAAATAACATAAAATATAATTTCAACAACAAAAGGATTTTTTTCAAACCCGACAGGAAACAAGGTGGTTTTTCTTTATTATCTTAAAGACTAATCAAGAGTTTTCGTATTGAACTAGCACAACGACATTATCGGTAGCCAGTGCATCGTGCCAATTAAAACGAAAACCCATTTTCCAAAACTGACTCAAGACTTCCACACACACATTGGGTTTTTTTAGCAAGCAAGCTATACAGCAGTCACAAAAATGTACCTCGTTAATAAACAAGTCCAGCTGGGAATAGTTCTCGTAAATAGGTAGACAATGCTTGCTTTTCTATTAATACGACTAGGTATGTCGCAAGATGATTTATTTTTGGATACTCTAATAATAGAACGAAAATAATGACACGCATGCCGCTTTTAAACCCAATCAGTAATTAAACATTTCTATTTAACACTGCGTTCGTATTTTAAGTTTAGTGGTTGCTTATAAAGGCGCTCAGTTACAAATTTTACAATTATTATGATTCATAAGGAAAAACTCATTCAGTTGACTGTAAAAACTTCCTTCCGAGATTGTGACAAAAGTCGTACGTGTCTATTATTATCTACTTGCCATCATCAATCAATCACCTGGGCGGGCGGATCGGGCGGTCGCGGGCCGAGGCGGGCGGTGGGCGGCGCGTACCTGCACGCGCTGCTCACCCCTCGCGCCGCCTGCGTCAGTCTGCGCGCGCGCTCCGATGCGCGACACCGGTTGTCGCACGTCCGTGATTTAACGCGCTATTATGCCACTGTTTTCCGAACACATCGCGAACATGTATTACGGGTCATCATCCCCGTATACAGGATCACCTTACAGCTATAGCAGTTCAGCAGTGCCTTTGGGAACGTCTTACAGTGCTTCATATCTCAATCCTGGTGGCAGTTACAGCACCCACTCGTCTATCAGTAGCTACTCTCGTGCACCATTGTCGTCAAGATGGTTTAACAGTGCCGGGAGAAACTATTCTCCTTTACTTACTACGATAACTGAAAGAGGATCGTCGAGTCCTGTAAGAATACGTAGCCCAAGAAGAATACCAATTTCGTCTAGGAATTACGGTACTCCCAACTATACGCCTCGCCCTGTGAATATAAATACCGCTGATATCGATGTCTCCAGAGATAAATACGGGTCACGTCAGGTGGAAGCTCCTACACCGTCTAGACGTCCAACGCCTCCCACACCTCCTAAGGCTGAACCAATGCCACCAAAAGAGATTTCAAGTAATGAAAATGAAAGTGGACCTTTCATGCCCAGGATAGATGGCAAACCAGAAACCGGTATTGATTCATCACCAGGAATTCAAAGGAGCACTATAAAACGCGGTAGAACCGTTGTTAGACTTTACACTGTTAAAAGAAATTCTCCTCGTAAACCTAATGAAGAGACAGAAGCTTCCGAAGTTACATCAGATCAAACTGAACAAAAAGTAAGCGAAGGAGCCAAAACCGATGAGAAAGAATTTATGAAATGGAGGGAAAAGCTTTCTGACGATTTGACTTACAAGGATAAGAAAGAAAAGAAAACAATGGGTGCAAAGCTTGTAGAAAAGTTTCATGTGAAAAATGAAAAAGATTGGGAAATGCCAAATAAGGTACAGCAGAAAGAACTAGAAGAATCTCACAGTGTACCAGCGACTCTTGCGCCAAAAACTGTTCCAATTGAAAATATTTGCTTAGATCGAAGATGTTCAATGGAACTTTTGGCAGAACAAGCTAATTTATTAGATTCATTAATTAGGAGCGAAAATCTCAATATAATAGATTTGAGCAAAATTGGTGTCGCTACTGAAACTAAAAATAATTTAGAATCTAATAAACGACGAAAACAGGATTTACAAAATCCGCTCAAGACCACTAAATCTGACCATTCATTATACGATAGTCTTAAATCATATAAGGATGTTAGAGATCCAAGAAACTATTCAAAAAGGCGTAGTATTAAGAAATCTGCTTCAGGAAGTAGTTTACGCAGATTAGATTCTATAACCGAATTTCCAAAAGAACAGGCAAATTTGGACTTGCCTGAAATTGAAGAAAGCAGATTATCAGTGAAAAAAGATGACACGAAACAAAAGCCTAAATTAAAAACTAAAATTACATCATCGGTTGAAGTAATAGAAACTCCAACGAGTCCGCTGAGATTCAGAGTGGAAAATGTTACTGTAGAGGAAAAGACACGCATGCCAAAAAAAGAAATTACTTTCAGTAGTGAAGTCGAAATATTACCGCAGATAGCAGGAAATGTTTCTGATGTGAGTAAAGAAATAAATAACATAAAGAAACCCAAGAAAAAAAAGATTTCTGGAAATGAACTTGAATCGCCCGAGCCTGATGATGGTAATTTTTGGAACAAAATAGGTAAAAGAGAAACAGTTTACTTACAAAAAAGAAAGCAGAACTTAGATGAGGCCAGGGAAAAACACATGCGTTCTTTATTCTGGTTTCCAGTTGAAGAAGAATGTGATAACAGTGTACAAATCACAGTTTGCGAGTCAAATGAAACTACGCAAAGTGGTGTGACTTTAACTGATACAAATAACACCGCAAAAGAAGCTAAGGAAAATACTCCTAAAGCACAAATACATTCTATAGACCTTGTTCAAGAAAACCTTCAAGATAATTTACATTCCGGGATCAACACAGATATTTCTGATCAAAAGATAGATGAGCAACAAAAATCCACTAATTTAAACATCAAAACTGATTTTGAAATTAGTCAGCAATCTGATATTATGGATGAAACTTTTACCAAAACAATACCTCAGCTTACTACAGTTGTGACAAAAGAAGAAAAGAAAGATTCATACTTACTTGAAGATTGCAAAGAACAGAACAGTAATACAACATCGGTCAAATTGACATCTATTTCTAGTGAACGTAAAAATATAGGAAAAAGTGCGTCTCTGGAGGCTTTGGATGAAAATAAAGTGAAAAAACTTAGCCAGAAGAAGACAAAATCAGAAAAATCAAAGAAATTAATAAAAAACGGCGGTCAAGCAGAATTAAAATCTCTTCAGACCATTTTACCAAAACCCAGTGCAAAAGCAGCAAGAAAACTAGAAGATGTAAGTACGAGCAGTCAAAAACTGGAAGAAAACATGGTATCAGCAGAAAGTGTACATGCAGCAACTACACTGAATTCAGTTGATAAACTTCCTAAAAAAGTGGCTGTAACTGAGTCTGATGAACCAAAAACAATAGCAATAAATACTTTAAAAACAAAAAATACTACCACGGTGCCGTTAAAGGACCTGTCTGTAAAAGGAGTAGAACAAAGTGAACTAACGAAATCTAAGAAGCAAAAAGAAAATGATAAAGAATTACAACCAAACAAGAACATGGAAGTACAATCATTTGAACCAGTGACTTCAAGCGAAGCATCATTTAAAATTGCAGTACCAACATCTACTGAGCCAGCCGAAACAAAAGTTTCATGTTCAAATATAAACGTTAATACAACCGTAAAAAGCTCACCTAAGATTATAACAGTTGATAATATAGCAATTGCTCAAAATACAAGTCCATTGGGAGAAGATGTCAAGACAGATAAATTATTAAATGGCCCTAGTGTTTTAATTGAAAATAAGAAACCATTAACAGACAAGCCACCTTGCACATGCACATGTCACCTAGACGAGCCACACACATGTTCGTCGAGTATTGTTGAGCAAAAACCTGTTGACACGGTTCGTAAATCAAATAAAAACATAAAAGCACCAGCAAAGAGTTCTCCAGAAAGTAAGTCAAAAGCTAGCCCGCCAGCTAAAAATGTACCTAAGAGTGATAAGACTGATGACACAGCTTTGAAGGCAACTGTTATACCGTTAGTAAATAATGAAACGTCGATCTCATCAAGCAATGAGATAATTCCTGTGCCGGCTAACATAACGGCTAATGTTCCTGCTACTACAGTAGTGTTGCAGTCAGAAGACATTCCAAAAGAAGAAATTGAAGAAAAAGTACAAATTGTGCAAAAGACAGGAGAGGAAAATAAGGCTGAAAATATTATTAAAAAAGACGAACAACCAGAAACATCTACTCAAGCTATGATCGCTGCACCAATCATAACTAAAAAACCAGTGAAGGAAGAAAAAGCAGCCAGGCCTCTTATAGCAACTCCACGTCCTTTGCAAAAGAAAGCTCCTCAAGTAATACATTCAGACTCATCGGAATCTTCTTCAGAAGAAGAATCTTCAGACGAGGATGAAGAAGACGAATCAGAGGAAAGTGAAGCTTCTGCGGAATTTTACGAGTGTGACAATAACCCAGATGGAAGGACTTCCACCGGCTCCAATGATTCCGGCTTCGATTCTTCAGCACCAGCGTCGCCTGCAACGTTTTCGCAAATTAAGAAAGGTAAAGAAATCGACACTAAACCAATACGGAGACGCACACATTTATGCTCGTACTAAACTCATTGTATCCACAAACTAATTTTCCACTAAACCGATAGGAAATTTTGCATGTCTGCTTTTGCACGGCTTTTAGCAAATGTTAGATGTACGTAGCATGTCTGTACAGTTGTACAAAAACCATAAAAGCCTAGAGCCACGCGACAATCCGTAATCTGTTCTAGACTGCGATGTAAACTGCCACCGAAAATGTGAAAAATTGACAGCGAATTTGTGCGGCGTGAACCAGCGTCTATTGGTGGAAGCCTTGGCATCGAGAACTGCATCTAGAAAAGGTGGGTAGACACTCGCAGTACTTACGAACATGGTGCGTCTGAGGTGATCAGCGGTTTTTATGTTATTAGCGAAACGAAACATACCAATGCGAGCGTCATTGCGACGTCAGTCGTTCAGCCCAAAATAAAGCAATTTTATTGGCTGGCTATCTAACGTCTGTTACTGTTTCTGTTATTATTAGATAGGTATTTATTGACATGACCACGATTGAGAAAAATCTTAACAAAAATCATAAAAGCAAACCAGGCTGACAATTTATTTATACTCGTAAACGATCAAAAATATAAATTTTCATTATAAGTAAATAGCTCGAACGACACATTATTTCTTTCCACTATTTACTAGTAAAGTCAATCTTATTCTTCAATAAAGTCAATTTCTAGTGAATGTATTTATAAAATTGAAAACGTATTGTGCGTATTTGTTTATGTTCAGAAGTACATTGTGGCGTGGGTGTCATATGTGACTGTCTGGATCTAAGCCAATCATTTGCTCACCTGTACAAAATTAATAGGACCAATTGCAGCCATAATTAACATAAAGAGGGAGTTGACATTAAATAAATACGAAATTTCTTTGGCCTTACTTTGTGTAACATCTTTAATTTACAAATTGACAAAGTTGCAATTTCCTTGGTTTGGTACAAGGGAGTGTCACTGGTATCGGTTGACAAGATCGGCTGTCAATCATCTGATGATGGTCATAAAATGTGACATCAAGAACCCCAGATTCTTGGAGTATTTTTAACTCAAAAACATTTCACTCTAATGTCTAGGAAGTGTTAATGAAGGACACTGTAATTTGATCAGTCATCGAAGTACTAGCGGATGATGATGGATGCCAGTGCGTGTCTTCGCTCTCGTGATCAACGGATCGATGGCTTCTACAATCATCGATTAATTTAGAAGCTGACAGCCTGTGGACTTTTGTCAAGATTTTTATATCGTACAAGCAAAAAATAAACTTATAAAACTTCTGTTACCTATTCTCAATCGTGGGAAGTATTTTATGATTAGGACTATCAGCAGTGGTATTGTTTTTATCTTTTGCATGACAATAAAAAGAACATAATAATATTATTATTAAATGTTAAACGAATAAAATGTTTGTATCTATAACTCAACTTGTGCCGTATCTATTTTCTTCTTTTCATCACATAAAGTAATAATAATATTTATGCATAATTTTCAAAATCATATTTGTTTCATTCTATGAGACGCTACAGTCTACAATTTTATTATCAATGTTTACATTTTTATGTGTTAAAGTGTTTGAAAGCATATTTTTATTCAGATTAAAATACCTATCTACAAAAAAATAAGATCATCAACAAATGGGTCACAAATATTTTTGGGTCTAATATGACATTTCCTCTTAGTGTGCCGGATAAAATAAATTATATCTTCACTTCTTTTTATGACTTTTTGAGTGATTTATTAATTTTCTTAGAACCCCAATATTAGGTTCTGTTGTGTCTAATCCAGAGCAATTTGATTGTTATTCCTCCGCACAGGTGGTGAGGCTTCCGGGACCTCGTCGAGCTCTGCGCCCGCGCAGGCTAATAACACCGACATCTTAGAACAGGAGCTTGGTGAGAAATATTGTACTATAATAACGAAGATTTACTGTCCGTTTGTGTATGTTCTGTGTAAATACGTTTCTTTTAGATAAGGATAAATGATATTGACTGTTGTACTTATAGTTTATCTAGTCTCCACTAAATTTTGCTTGCAGCTACTAACACAGTTTTCATAGTTGTCATGTTTTCATTTGATGTTTTTATTTTTCCAAATCACATCTCCAGAAACTTCTAAGAAAAAAAAACAGGTTTTCTTGGATCACTATTATATAATTAAATTATATGTGACTGTATGTAAATGTTTATGTATTGTGCAATCAAAGAATCATCAATGGTGTGGGCCGGAATCATTCTTGCTCATATAATAAATACTCCAGTTCATAAAATATGTTTGTTTGATAATAAACACGGACGCTGTCACGATTGGCAAAAAGGTTTAGGTAAAATTGTATTCTGATCACAGTTATAAATATCTGAACCAGTAGGACTTTCGCTGAAAACAGATTGCAGGCCCACGGCCCACTTCGAGATAGGTTCCGCATTCCGCGCGAGTGTCAACTTATCACTGTATAAATTATATGATACACGCTGCATTATATCACTTCCAGATTTGAGTAATTAATGAGATACTAGTGGATTAATGCAGCAGCTTTATTGAAACACTAGCACTTTGCCCGCGACTTCGTTCGCGTGGGTTACGTACTTTCCTAATTCCCCCTTTTCACCCCCTTAAAGGTTAAATTTCCAAAAACCCCTTCTTAGTGCTCCCCTACATTATAATAGGAAGCCGTGTGCAAAATTTCACATTCCTAGCCCCAGTAGTTTCGGCTGTACGTTGATATGTCAGTCAGTCAGTTCTCCTTTTATATATATAGATAGATATTCACAAAGACTAATTGTCTATTTCTATTTAAAACTCGAACTTTCAAACACTTTCAGCGGGAACATTTTAAACTTAGTATTTAGAAACGATTAGCATAAACAATGATTTCACTGCAGCTGCTTTTACTCGGAGAAGAACAAAATATACAAATTAAAAATATACAAACAAAATTTACTCGGAGAAGAACAAAATAAAGTAATATATACAAAATTTTCCTTGAAACTAAGTGACTAAACAGGAAAATTAGAAACTTTCAGAACTTGGAGATGGCCGAATGATTTATTTCCAATCAAGCGAGACTTGACAAGTGTTGGCACCACATAAGGAACATTAATATTAAAAATTAATGACTTGGACTCCGAAAATAAAACAAAGACTGGGGTATTATTAGAAACATTAATTACCAATACGCAATTATGCAATCAATTTGAAATCTTTTGTAATTAACTACTTGGATACCTTCCATCTTCTCGCAGGACTGACTAAATAGGTAACCGTGACACGGGAAAGTTCAAAGGATCATTGGCGTAGCGAGACCGAAGCTAAGAGGGGGCAAGACGTAACTGCGAGGCCCTTTCCTTTCAGCACGCCTCCACTGCTCGCCCGAGGCCCCCTTCTTGAAAAATGACTTGATTCCCCCAAGTCATCTAGTGAAGTCAAATCAAGTCATAAAAATGTGATTAGCAGCAACATCAGCTTTACCAGGCCCTTTTGACTCTTTCAGTTTCCAGTTTAAAAAAATAACCACGAAGGGGATACCGGGGTCTTCCAGACCCCGTCATTCCCTTCTAACCTAACCTGTCCGAGTCGGAGTGCCCCCAGTCGTTTTGATGTCTTTTTTTTTTGTGCCCCTTTTCGTACATAACAGCTGAACAACTTTGTGCTTTTGAACGAGAAGAAGACGGACTTCATTGACACCCCGAGGGTCGGTTTGATTAGGTTCCTTTAAACCCTGTAGACAGAAAAAGCAGCCCCACGAAAGCGGGGCTCCGTCGACCTCACATTCCTTTCTTTATTTCACTACATGTAGTTTAGTGAAATGACATAATATTTCTGACTTTATATTAGTATTTTGTAATATCACTGGATACTTTTGATAAAAAGACATAATAAGCAAGAATATTTGACATTTGCCGGGATTTCGCGAAATCCCTGATATCCTCATTTCCCTGCGACATAGTAAATTGACTGAGAAGGGGGGACAGACGGACGCGACGAGTGATCTTATACGGGTTCCATTTTTTTATTCGGACGTACGGAACCCTAAAAACATTCACAAAACAAGCAAACCATATGAAATCCACCAATCTTACAACAAGACAGTTAGATGAAAGAATTTATATAAACAGGATAGAAATATTCAAGAAAAATATCGAAGCATTCTAAACAAATATCTCCTGGCAAATAAAATGATGCACTCATTATTTATACGAATGCATCGACTTGCATGGCAACAGAACATAAACAGAGATAGCCTCTTGTAATGGGGATAGAATGTAATTTATCTATAATATAAAAGGAGAACTGACTGACTGACATATCAACGTACAGCCGAAACTACTGGGGCTAGGAATGTGAAATTTTGCACACGGTTTCCTATTATAATGTAGGGGAGCACTAAGAAGGGGTTTTTGGAAATTTTACCTTTAAGGGGGTGAAAAGGGGGAATTAGGAAAGTACGTAACCCATGCGGACGAAGTCGCGGGCGAAGTGCTAGTGATGATATAAGATCGTTAATATTAGCTGACCCGCTCCGGCTTTGCTCGAGTTTGTAATGATGTTTCTTTTTTGTCGCTATTTTCTTTTATACGGTGATTTATTTATATTTACATTATATTTATACCTACACACTCATAGATTAGATAGATTATTTTAATTAGCAAGAAAAAGAGGTTTTTTTTTTATCGTGGTAAAATCATCAAATGAGTCCTCCCACCCAGGGCAGGGCGGGAGGGACTGTCAGACTTGTACTGACTAAAATCCACGGTGTCCTTCAATAGCCCTTTACGTACCGGGGTCGCGGTAATCCCTTGGTCCCGCGACCCCGACAGGCTTTGGCCTTCTACAGGCCCCGTCACTATGCTGACACTCTTTGAGGCGCGCGTGGAACACAACGCGCCGAGAGAAGAAGAAGAAAAAGAGGTAGCGCGGTTATCGTTCCTAAATTTTTATCATAAATTTCAATAAAAATATATTGATAGAAATTGGCACACATTACCGCGTATTAACGATGGGTGGGTCAGAAGCGACAAATTCTCTGAAACACTGCATACATTGAAATAAAGTAAAAAAAAAACTGTTACAAATGAATGCATTCATCAGAATTTGGTTGAAATCAATGTACTTATTTATTTTTACTGACGGATTCCCAAAGCCAATAATTACTATATAGCCTATGAATATTTTTTTGGAAGCATAGTCAGAGCAACTAAAGAGTTCATCCGTTGACTCGCACAGGACCCGGAAAGTTTATAAATTAAAGTACAGTCAAATCGCGCGATTCTGTGAAAAGGAGTTCTGTGCCCAGATTTTAGGCTTATTATGCTATGTGTATGGCCTTTTTTTACTGTCTCTGTTGAAAGTGCAAAACTTAATTTGGAAAGCTCGACTTTTCCCTACCGAGATCCCGTGATTACCCCCGAATTAACCGAGGCGACCTTGATATTGCTCCGTCTGAGCAAATATTTTTAGCGACGCTCACGATCCCAACCGAGGTGAAAGAGAATTAATATATCGCACATGCTGTACCAATTATGTCATACTACTATAACGCAACGTAAACATCCATGAACTTGAATCATGTTGTAAACCAACGACCCGACGTTTACGAAAAATGAATCAACAAACATGCATTGAATGATGATGTTTCGACGGGATTATTAGAAAGTTGAGTAAGACGTGCGAATACAAATAAATGGGAGATTTCAGCGCAGATACTCGTGTCAAACTTAAATGTCAGTTCTTTAAGATCCAATTAAAAACAACTCGCTTTCGGCAATACCAACTCTGTGTTCAAATCTCTTTAAAAATCTAAAAAATAAAAACAATACAAGCAAAATTGAAGAGAGCATTTTGATGTTCTAGCCAAGCGGATCATTAATTTAACGATAAAATTTACACAAGGTTTTGTTCCATATATTTATGAATATGACAAGGTAAACCAATTAGTAAAGTAATCGTTTCGCTGGTCGCACTTGAAAGTGTCACGCGATAAGGATCAGTTCGTACCTAATGGCTTCATCAAAGGATGTTTATAGATGGGTATCGGCCAGTCGCCACAGATGTAGTAAATCCCAACACTCGTGCCACTAATGTAAAACATTAGAAACTTAGCGCGTAGACAGTCAAAAGTAAAATGATCAGACCCTTACGCGAGGTGGGGTTATAATCGCAACAACAAGAAATAACTAGACAGTCCATTTTAGTGGACCTCCATATGTACGAAACGCAGAAACTGTGCCGAATACTGAATTTGAAGTTTACAGTGAACGTGTCTCGTACTTGAAAGTTAATGTCTAATTTTCAGTAAAAAGTCCACGTTTATCTAGGTACTACAACTATAAAATGAACAACAGTCAGGTAGGTATGTTATTTAGAGCCATTTTTAAGACCATCGAGCCATTTTTAGACCCACAATATAATCCATGAACGACCCACACCAAATTCAAACAATAATTAAAAAGATCGCAAAGAACTATTTTTCTGTTATGTTATTACTACAATTTTGTGATGTCACCATTTTTCCGGGTATGCCTATGTAAGTAGGATATTTTTAACTTTGACATTTTCAGACATTTCAATTTACTATTGTACTCAAGCAGACTTAGACTTTTAACATTTGAGAACGCTCAGTTTCGTAACTGTGCCAAAATAGTCGGAGCTCTTTCTAATACTTTTGTTCAATTTTATGAACAACTAAATTTATATTAAGAGTTACTTTCTTCTACCGTATGTACTTTCAAACATATTTTGGACATTTTGTTACCTTTCTCAGAGCAATCCACTGCCTACGATATCTTCAGGAAGACTGGTCGGTTCACTCCTCCCGCGAGGTCCATCCCGCGCTTCAGAAAGTACACCGTTGAAGACTTCCAGTTCATCAAGGTGCTCGGCAAAGGAAGTTTTGGAAAAGTAAGTTCATTAACTCCGTTGTTTTCGTAAATCGTTCAGCAATCAATCTTTCAAGAGCTTCCGCGTCATGCAGGACATTAATTAGTCTGTGTTGTCTGTTTGCAATTACTTATCATTGTTTTCTCCCGTTGACCTGAATCTGGCTCAGAGGAGACAAGTGCCAGATATCTGACGTGAAGCTCGGGTTCGAGGTTTAAAAATGGATCAATATATCACGACAATCAAAGAGATCATCTTGTTCTCATTCTTCTTTCTGATAGCTTCAAAGCAATATTCTTCAAATGTGTCTTTAATGTAGCAAGATATGTAATGTTTTTAATTCTTGCGATACGTAGATTTTCAGATCCAAAAAACTTTACTTATGCTGGTGTCTTCACCTCGCAGATATAAAACATTATTGTTCCAAATTGCTACCAAGAAAAAGTAATTTTATTTTGTAAAAATCCAAGGTGTATACGTATTCTCCGTCCCAAAATAAACGAAAACTGAAACAAGGGATTTTGCCAAGAGAAAAAACAGCTCTCGCATACATAGATAAGCCGTTGTGTACATGTAATGATTTGCAGCAGACAACACTGAACACAGTGTATTTAGTTGCTGAAAGAAGCAGTTAATAATACAAAAATATGACAAACTCGACACATTCCAACATAAATTATCGCCGATTCATTTACAAATGTGTTAAAAGTCCGAAGTAATTTGTTTTCAATTTAATGTTTAGTCCCTGAGATGACTTTTCTATTAGTTTTTCTTACTCAAGCACTTCTTCCGGATTGCAAAAACTATTTTTTTTTTTGCTTTAATATTTGTATAATGTGAAAGTTTCGTTTTAATCCAGATATAGATTTCTTATATCATTCTTACATAACTTTGGCAAGACTTACCACAGTCAGATTATTTATTGCTCTTTTCCGATTTCTTTTAACTCTATAAATTTTTCTGTATCATCGTCTTTTTCTAGTTCAGATTTATAGTGTCTTGCTTCCAAAACGTCTGTGTTTTTCTCAAACGTAGTATCTAATCTTTTAGTTTTCATAGATATTTCGTAATTTCTATTGTTAGAATACATTTTTGGGAACTGACGACTGGCTTTTCTCATATGCCCAGTGTTTTGTCGCTTATAGTACAAATACTTCGGCTGGCAACTAAATTTGATAAACATTAGCTCAAGCTTGTCAGGTGTAAAATGTTTAAAGTATTTATATTATTCTTATCTATTATAGTTCTCACAATACGTAGGTGTTTTACAACTACTGCGAACACAGCAACTCAACAAATATTCTAGTGTCACAACAGCTTAGTTATTGCACTCTTAAACTGTGTCAAAGTGTTAGGAAATCATGTGAAAATAGAATTAACTACCTGTGAATTCGAGAATAGATGGAACTAGGTCACCAAAGAGTACTTCATGTTCATTTAGACTCATGACTGAACAGAAAACCTCATAACATGTTGAATAACTGAAGAAGAGCATTGTATGTAGCTACTATTGAAATACGGAACTACGTAGAAGTTATGTAAAGAAAAAATGAAAATACAGTATGGGTTACGTTCTTATTATGTCTCAACGAGCTATTACACGCATGATCATGGTCGGTGACGCAATGACGTCAATAGACGCGACCGATTCCTAACAGGTAGACACGGTAGATACGTCACAGAAAGCAGACCCATCTAAAATATTAGACTGTCTAGTTGATTTAGACAAGTGACGATATAATGCTATTAATTTCTCGCCTTCGAGACGCAGCGGCGGGCAGCCAGTTAATAGTGACGCACTAAACATCAAAGAGTTAGGAAATGTCAAATAACATTTTTATTTTGCATGTAGAGGGCGATGAACTCGTCAAGTTGTGACCCATTTGCGTCCGTTTAAAAAAGTATAAAATGCAACATCGAATGGCCTGGATATGTAATGAACCACAGTTACTTGCCAATGAATAACTGTTCATTCCTCATGGAATAATACGAAATGACTAATTAAACCTAAAAGTCATCGAGAAAGTTAAGTAAAAAGGTCTTGTTCCTCGCAAAAAGAGCTTTTTGCAAATTTAATTTTATTGAAAGAGGATACCTCATACCTGACCTATCAAGGTAGGACTTCATCTTATTTTAAACCCGTGTTCGCATAATAAATAAAGAGGACATAAAATCAAAGTTCCCATATACCTGTCAGTGGCCAGTGATAAAGTTTACTCGTACATCGCCACTCGCCCTTTCATTTCAACCGAGGATAAAATTATCTGCCGATATTGTGTAACAAATGGGTGAGCTTTCAGCTCTAAATGTTTCGGAGCCCTGAATGTTCAGTATGATAGTGCGTTCAAAAGCATAATAAAAACTATTTTTGGATTAGGGCGGTAGCTGTATGGAGTTAGAGAAATCAGGACTTTCGAAATTTTGGTGAACAAAAATGGGTGTAACTGTTTCTTTGCAACGGTAGTTATAGTGATTTTTCAGTTTGTTGGCCAGACACGTGTGGAATAGAAATAAGGACTGACGAGCAGGTCTCACTGGTGACTGATGCAAAAAGTATTTCAAATTCACCCTGTTTATCAGAATTTCTATGAAAGAAAATATCGAAATATTGTGAGAGGAAAATTAGTACAACAAGACAATGCCCGTTGGAATTAGGTTGACATTTTGTTTATCCGGCATGACATTAATAATTTGGCAATAGTAATGGATGCCCAATTGGGTAGAAAATGTTTGAGATAGCAATGACAACAAAATGTTTGTCAAATACGTGGCAACCACTTTTTTTTTATCGTGGTAAAATCATGAAATGAGTCCTCCCACCCAGGGCAGAGTGGGAGGGACTGTCAGACTCGTACTGACTAAAATCCACGGTTTCCTTCAATAGCCCTTTACGTTCCGGGGTCAGGGTGGGGAATTCATAAGTCCCGTGACCACTAAGAAAAATTCTCGTTGACACAAAAAGGTTGTCTGTGACATATCTGATGATGATGCATTTATCATTTCAGTGTAAATGCAGTGGTGACCGTAACCTAAGCAATGATGCGTGATGGCAGCTTGCCACCTGCATCTTAGTGGTTCGCCGCAGTTTACCTGCCGTACTATCACATTGAAACATTAAATTTATTCGCTCTATTTCGGGTGCCTACATCACTGGCCACCTTTCCAACGTCAGCGAGCACGTGTCATCGTCCTCCGCTCGACGTTCTTACGCCTATTAACTATTGTCTATCGTGGCTTAATAGTCTACCGTCTACAATTATTATCTAGCTATATAATAATAAGCCAAAACAACATGAATCTTTCAACGCATGTAGAGGCGCGCTCTTTGTCTACAGCGTATGTATTTTTATTCTCTAAACGGATGCGTCAGGTAATGTGTTTTCATAGATTTCTTTAGCTCTGGTGTCAGTACTGGTCAGTACCTATTCTCTATAGGTACAGATTTAATTAAGGATGAGGCATACGATTTTCTCAAAGTAAATGTTTTACAGTTTCGGATATAGCCATCCACGCCCAGTTAAAAAAATCAGCGTCTACAGACTCCAATAATTTAAGTATCTGACTGACAAAAAAAAGAAAATAAATACAGGAATATTATTTAAACTAATATACCGACAGTGTTCATCGACCTATACATCTCCAGTTCAGTGCGTAGGCAAGCATAAATAGACGTTAGTACAGAGACAAACAGATATTGATACCGGTTCTATTTAAAGAAACGCAAATCGTTAGCGGATGCCACAAAAACGAACTGTGTGAAAGATTTGTCTTTGAGCAGTCGTACCTATGGCAAGTCAGATACAGATATAAATGTTTAAGACACTCGATGATCTTCCATCTTATTTGTTATTATATAATGAGGCGTTTCGTCTCACATTAAATATTTAATGAGATGTCTCTAATTTTATTAGTGTTTCTGCAAATCACGCCTGGACAAAAACAAAGTAAAATTATGTGCTGATATATGGCGCAGGAAGCATACGTGACACCCATACGACACAAGTTTTCATTTTATAATTCATATATATTATGCTTTCTCCGTATTCTTGGCCCATTCTCAAAGGCAATTGGGCCAAGCTCTGCGAAACCAGGAAGACGTAGCGTTCTGGCTCACGTAACGCCCGGATCACTCTGGCTAATAAACGTGGATTTGGTAAGCTGTAAATCAATTTTAACATTACGCATTTGCTATTTTGATCATTTGAGAATAAGGCTTATCGAAAACTCGCCATTTTGCGATTCAGATCTTTTGAGAATTGACCATTTTGAGAATTAGGCTTTTAGAGAATTTGATATTTTGTCCTTATGCGACTCAGTTGCCAGTTGCAAAAAAAGCAGTGATAGCCGAGTGGTACGACCGTTGGACTGCCAAGTCAAAGGTTGCAGGTTCGAACCCCGGCACGCACCAATGTCTTTTAGAATTCATGTGCGTATTATAAATTAATTATCACTTGCTAAAAACGGTGAAGGAAAACATCGTGAGGAAACCAGCACACCTGAGAGATTTTTCAACGGTGTGTGAAGCCATGTCAGAGGCCTACGGGCGGTTTAAACTCTGACACCAGGTTGTTCATCAACCACACGATAAGAAGAAGAAGAAGAAGAAGAAGACCTAAACCATCGCTAATAAGGGTCCAATTCTGGGAAGTCATGGTCTCACACTCAAGCTCAAATGACTGGATGTAGATTTTCGTAACAAAAAACAAACAAGAGTTTTCTTTTATACTTCCAGGTGTTATTGGCGGAACTTCGCGACACAGAATACTACTACGCTGTGAAATGTTTGAAAAAAGATGTGGTTTTAGAAGACGACGATGTAGAATGCACTCTGATCGAGAGGAAAGTTCTAGCACTTGGCACAAACCACCCCTACCTCTGCCATTTATTCGCTACTTTCCAGACGGATGTAAGTAAACTCAATATTTATAATCATATTTCACGCCTCATGATGACATTTAAAATCACTTCAGTACACCATTTTTTTGCGAAACTCATTAATGCGAATAAATTGTGGAAAATATTTCTACAAATCTTCATTAATAGCTTCGGTTTTTAAATAGAAGACAGTGAGCAAATAGTATTTATAGTTATAATTGGCGTATTACGTGGGGGCTAAAAAGTTTAGGATGGCATGTAATATGCTTTTATGAAATTAGTAAGCCATACTTAACTGAAAAGACGACGATGAGTCTAGGAAAACGAAGCTTTGGATGATTCCCAATCACATGACAATGAGAGGCATAGCTGATTGAAGCAACGAAAGACCACGTAACATTTGGCGCATGACTTCTGAGGATCGCAACCTTCGCAACGCATTTGAAAGACACCGCCTACTTTCTTTCGTAACTTTTGTAAGAACTAACATACCGCACCGTGTTTATTTAAATCAAATGCGATGGCACACAGCTTGATGCAGCTGTAAATACTCCGCGGTCTACCTACGTTATTTAATGCATGCTTCTATATTCATTTTAGTCTCACCTGTTTTTCGTGATGGAGTATCTGAACGGTGGCGACCTGATGTTCCACATCCAGCAAAGCGGGCGGTTCCCGGAGGCACGCGCTCGGTTCTATGCTGCGGAAATTGTATCAGGACTCAAATTCTTGCACAAGAGAGGCATTGTTTACAGGTAATTTTCTTTTATATATGACAACTTTTTAGTTTTGGATGTAGTCGCTATGATTCTATACCTTTTATAGCTTAATTTACTACCCTCTCCCCTAAAGTATAGAATCTTAGTGACTATACATCCCACAAGGCTACCCCGAGTCCTATTCAGTGTATCACTACTCTTCGGCTGAAGTATTTCTGGCACAAAAGACGTAAGAATATTGAAACATCCCTTCGAAAACCTTATAAATAGCTGTATCACATCGCCCTTGATGCTGTAAGCACTAATTATACGTATGATATTACGCGTAAGTTAGCACTATCCTTTTGCCCTTGCTACATGTGACTTAGTCAGTTCGGTGCAACCATTTTACTTATGCTACAGAAGGACATGACTCCACATTTGACTGCCTGGCTGACACTGTCACTAGCTTGAGAGTGAAGTTGTTGGTGATAACCCACCATCATTTAGGTATGATGGTGCTAGATCGTGTACACTGGATGTTTTGCTCCTTTAATCGTCTCTTACGAAGCCCACGGGATGAGACGAAGTCTCTACAGCTAATTGCCGTCCACTGATGGACGTAAGCCTTCTCCAAATAACGTCAATCATGTCGGTCACGAGCAGTCCGCCGCATCCATCCACTGCCAGCCACTATCTTCATATCCATCGTGCCGTAGGGCGTCCTGCGTTTGCCTATAAGATAATGTAAGAGTTTAATTACGGCTTTGATAGACTACTAATAAGTGCTAGAATCGCACTTTATAATCACCTGTATTTCCTTTCCAGGGACTTAAAACTGGACAACATCCTTCTAGACTTCGAAGGTCATGTCCGCATCGCCGACTTCGGTATGTGCAAGCTACAGATCTATCTGGACAAGACCGCAGACACCTTCTGCGGGACACCGGACTATATGGCACCTGAGGTCAGTACCTACCTCTAACAGTAGTCTTTTGTTTTTCTCCCTCAACTCGACTCAAAAACAAATAAATAACATTGGTATAGCGAAAGTTGAAAGAGTGGTCACTAGCAAACTTGTTTCGCCAACTAATTAATTCAGAATGTGATTGGTTTCCTTTTAGTACCACTTTTGTCCTATGTTATGCTATTCTCTATACGAAATCCCATCGCTGTATTCCACGATGTGCTTTTCGACGAAGCGTCTTTAAGATCGTCCGATCGTGTAGCGCGGGCGGTGAGCGCTAGTGTTGCTGTCAGCTTAGTGAATTTTTTTTTTTTTTTTTTTTTTATCGTGGTAAAATCATCAAATGAGTCCTCCCACCCAGGGCAGGGCGGGAGGGACTGTCAGACTTGTACTGACTAAAATCCACGGTGTCCCTCACTAGCCCTTTACGTACCGGGGTCACGGTAATCCCTTGGTCCCGCGACCCCAGCAGGCTTTGGCCCTCTACAGGCCCCATCACTATGCTGACACTCTTTGAGGCGCGCGTGGAACACAACGCGCCGTCGACCCGGGCATGGTCCATGGTCGGACAGCGAGTCGCCCATTACTCCCATCGCTGTATTCCACGATGTGCTTTTCGACGAAGCGTCTTTAAGATCGTCCGATCGTGTAGCGCGGGCGGTGAGCGCTAGTGTTGCTGTCAGCTTAGTGAATAGCAAACTTTAGTCCCAGGGTGGAGTGAGCGATGCTACCACGCTGTCACAAGGCTGTTTTATAGATAACTAGCTGTTGCCATCGGCTTCACCCGCTACAACTCGAAAATTCTTCCACGGGAACATAAAGTCGGAATAAAAGTTAATCCAGATTGTGAACTATCTATGTACCATATTTCATCCAAATCCGTTCAGAGTTTTTTGCGTGAAAGAGTAACAAAGATCCATCAATCCATTCAAACAAACTTTCACGTTTAGAATATTAGTAGGATAGCACTGCTGGACTGTGAGTAGGTATCAGACAAGGCTTCCCCTAGATTTACTGCAGGCTGATGATCGAATGTCGTGTTACAACATTTCATTATTTCAGCCGTTTTGTTCATAATTCAAATAAAACATTTATTTAAAATAGCTGCTCCCCGTAGTTCAACCACGCTTCGCAGCTCCTATTGGTCGTAGTGACATGTTACATGGCCATTCTTGATAGATGCACTATCCAACACAAAAAGAATTGTTCAATTCGAAGCAGTTTGAGAGATTAGCGCGTTCAACCAAACTCTTCTGCTTTAAGTATGGACATATATAGTTATCTAGGTACGATAAGATACTTACCTTCATAAGACGGAAGAACATCATCATTGCAGAAGCAAATCTTTCTATAATGAACAGATCTGTCTCCATAGATCTTATAATAATGAATGGTTATTGAATCATCCATACGCCTGCCAATACTGTCGTTGACAACTTGGCAGTCGTGTTAATGTTTTTCTAATCGTGTCGCGGACTGGTCAAAGGTTGAAGCCTTTTCTTCCGATATGTTGAATACCGCATATTTTCATCTTTGGCTTCATTTACGAGTATTTCTCGAATATCCTTAAAACCGTTAACTAAATTACTCGGTTTCTGCTTCCTGCAGAGAGAAAATATAATAGAATATTATAGTTTATCTCTGCAGGAAATTATAGAAGCTATAAGCGACCACGATTTACCACGCAACCTCTGTATGAGCTGTGATATAAACTGAATGTGTGCATGTGATTGTTCCTAAAACTCGTGACTTTACACACGGTTTGTTTACTAAATAAGACACGTAGTAAAAAAGTGCCAGTCTCGCGGTGATGCATATTTATGACATGACACATCTTGACTTCGGATGATTTGTAATTAACAGCCAAATGTCTGTCAACACTATGCATAACAACAACAGGTTAGCGTTTCACTCTGCCCTCTACCACGCAACTTGATGCGGAGGTCATGCGACTCAGGTACCTCTTTAATTTAGAGACATCTTGAGATAAACTAGGTATGGGTCTTCCATATTTTTACCATCCATTTTAACCCCACGGCTACAGTTGTTGTTTGATGGTGTGTACCAAAGAGAATTAAAACCACTTGAGAGCTCATAGAGCGATTTCGCCTAGGCACACGATTCACCAGTGCGGGCCGGGGACCGGGGGATTGCGTCTTCCCCCGTTCCTCGGCCCGCGGTAGTTGTGATTGGTTGATGCAACAATGTCAGTAAAAATAGTGATAACAAGTAAATCCAGCAACAATAATATCGATATCGATAAAATCGATGGCAATTAAGTCTTCTTTTGCTTTTTTCAATGTTGATTTGTATGTAGAGAAATAAATGAAGATTAAACGAAAAATAATATCCTTTATTTGTTATTCTTACTTATTTACTACATTACTAAAAAAATATAAAAACATTTTTTTAAATTTAGACAACTCACAAAAGGTCAAACAGGGTCGGCGTTGCTGAACTAAACAAACGGCGTCGGTCCTTTAAAGCTTCAAAGCAATCAGCTGTGAAATGCCTTGAACAAATGACGCTATAATATTTTGGAAACCAATTTTCCCTGTTAATGGCATTAATCCACTTTTCTTCCAGAATATTTGGAAATCTAAAATGTAAACGTGAAAAATAACATTATTTTTTATTTACCATTAGAAATTATCGATTAAATAATTTATCAACAATGTTTTAAGTTGTCACATCACTTCAGCACACAGCACAAAGTACTTATGGATAGAAAGAGATAGACTTATCTAATATTCTAGTGAAAGTAAAGGACTTTTCAAAAGACATCAACGCGGTATCTCAAAAGACATCAACGCGTAATCCTTTTTTCGTAACCAACCAGTTTAGCTTGAGCCCTCTAATTACCAATAATGTACATAAATATAAACATATTTTACTTACCGATGAAAACTTATACCATCTTTTTTATAACTAGATGTTTTAGATGATTTCCCGCACCATTTAATTGCACAGGTACTCATTTTTGCTTCGGTTTTATTCGATAAATGTTTTTTTAGGTTCCAAAATTAAGGAATGTGCACAGATCCAACAACTGGTCAGTACTAAAACATTCATTCGTATCGGGATCTCATATAAGTGCTATTCCATTGATGTGTCGTGAGCCTGATAGTCGCCCGTATGAGCGGTCAAGTGGCTATATTGTCATTGGTGTGTACATATCACAGCCTCAAATATGACTACATATCTATACTATAATATTATAAAGCTGCAGAGTTTGTTTGTTTGTTTGTTTGAACGCACTAAACTCTGGAACTACTGGTCCGATTAGAATGATTCTTTCAGTGTTGGGTAGTCCATTTATCGAGGAAGGCTATAGGCTATGTAACATCACGCTATCACTAATAGGAGCGGAGCAGCAGTGAGAAATGTTTCAAAATCGGGAAAATGAATTCCTTTTCGAGAGCTTCCGTTGCGTGCGCTGCGTAAACGGTTAAAGATACGCAAAAATTATGTACTACAGAATATTTCTCATGAAAAGTTCTAAAATAAAGTCCGCGAGAGTATATATCTATCTTTTAAGGTTAAGTCACTATAACCTTTTTTGTGGAAATCTTTGATTTTAAAGAGCTTCATTATTTGCGAAGGTATTTTCATTAACATGATATTAATCCTTATCCAAATAAATACGTTAATCATCACAAGCATTTGATTTTGAACAAAATTGCCCTTGACATCGTTTGATTTTAATGAATATCTAAGGAGATATCATAGTTTCAAAATAATACTACAATAAAATAATGACTGCCTGGGCAAGTCATAATTGCGGTCGTAAGATCATCTTTCTCAACTTCAACCTGACGCAAGTACTCCCGGGCACGGTTATTGCGGGAGGTACCTCAGGAATTCGGCGGCAGGCAAGGTGAATGGGGAGTAGTCGGAATGCGTGCGGGAAAAGATATCCTCTACCTATCGCCCCAGCCAGGGGGCAACAAATCGCGGGGCATATTCCAGCCGCTTGCGGACGGGGAGTAATGGGTAGCTCGCCGTCCGACAAAGGACAAGGCCCAAGCCATGGTGCGTCGTGTTCCACGTGCTCCTCAAGGGAACTGACCGGGACGGGACCATAGGGCCAAACGCCTAACATGACGCGGGTGAAACCGCGGGCAGAAGCTAGTTATTGATATATGCTGTAGATTGTACAACGCACTTATGACAAAGGAAAACGTTCAAGTATCTAATCTTTACATGATGTCATGAATATATCTGTAGCGCAACATTCTATATGATGCATTAACAGAGAGCTATAATGATTTCTCTAATTCCAGATTATAAAAGGCCTGAAATACAACCAAACTGTGGATTGGTGGTCGTTCGGCGTGCTGCTATACGAGATGCTGATAGGTCAGAGTCCGTTCAGCGGCTGCGACGAAGACGAGCTGTTCTGGTCCATCTGCAACGAGATGCCGTCCTACCCGCGCTTCCTCTCGCATGAAGCGCTCACCATATTGACTAGGGTATGTTGGTTAATAGCCTGAATAGATCTAAGAAAATCCTGGATCCATGTGTGAGGAATTAAGAAAAAATAATGGCGCGTATTGTAATTAGTTGGTAATCACTTACTCATAGGTACTAATAGTCCTCCTGACCGATTTCGGCTACGTCGGCCAATACCAGCGAAGATTAGCCATTTGCGCAAGAGCGGCGACGGACGTCGGCAGGCGATCTCCGGTCACCGTAGGCGCGGGCATACGGGCAGTGAGTAATGGGCAACTCGCTGTCCGACTATGGACCATGCCCGGGTCGACGGCGCGTTGCGCGACGCGCGCCTCAAAGAGTGTCAACAAAGATGACGGGGCCCTCCTTCTAGAGAGCCAAAGCCTGTCGGGGTCGCGGGACTTATGATTTACCGTGACCCCGGTACGTAAAGGGCTATTGAAGAACACCGTAGATTTTAGTCAGTAGGAGTCGAAAAGTCCGTACGTATTCCTATTGGGTTTTCGTTTTAACTATGCCGAACACGTTATTAACTCCAATTGTTCTTATTGTAGTTATTGGACAAGGACGCGCGGACCAGACTGGGCGGCACTGAGTGCATGCACGGCGACATTCGTGAACAGGACTTCTTCAACCTCATCCACTGGGACCGCCTCGAGAGGCGTGATTTGGAGACTCCCTTCAGGCCAAGAGTGGTAAGTGAATTGCTTGAAGCAATTTCCTATTTGAAAGGGATAGGGCTTCATCTCCGATTTTCTTCTTCAAAAATATATGTTTTATCACATTTGAAGTCCATCCAAAACTGTTACTGTCAGCAAATAAATAATTTAAATCCATTATTACTTTTTCACAGCGACATCCGATGGACACGCAATACTTCGACAAAGCGTTCACTGGCGAACGACCACGCCTCACCGCAGTGGAGCCCCATGTTTTGCGCTCCATGGACCAGGAGCCATTCAGAGGTTTCTCCTACACCAACCCCAACACGACGGACCGCTAAACTTCACTCTAGCACATAGAGCGATGGTTGAAATTCCCCTGTTACATTTAGAAGGCGCAAGCACAACAACGTTTTCGAGAACGTTCGGTGCGTGATCTTCGGTGTTATTATTGGTGATTGTAAGTCCCGCTGGACGGTAGTCTTCGGCAGTCGAGTTTTTGTAGTCGTAACGAATTAGTACTTAGTACCCAAGAAATAGAACATTCGGAATAGTAGATGCATAAAATCTACTTTTTTACAAGAATGGGTCGAGTTAAAAAGCTGCCTTACGTGTTGTATTCTGAAACGAATCGATGCCTACATGTAGAGGGTACCTTAAATGAATCAGTTGTAATGCATATCAATTAAAACGTATGTTATTGTGTCTGGTACACGAATTGTATTGTTATATGGAATAGGTGTTAGGTAAGGGCTGTAACATACACGCTGCACTCAAGATACCTGAAAGTAATATGATTTACTTTCATGAATCTTTTTTTTTTTAAATTCAATGTATGTTTTATACATTCAGCCTGTGTGTTACATGACCATAAATAGTAAAGCATAATATTTTATAAATGTTCACTTTATTCTTGTTTATAATTTGAATTGTACAATCAATACACCAAGATATTTTATAAATATGTATGAACATTGATTTCTAAAATCTATTAAAAATAACGACTAGAATCCCTAAGTAAAAATAAATATTAGTAACAATATTGGAATATTTAAACCTAATTAAATTCCTATAATTTGAGATTTACTTTAACTAATTTGATTAGTATATTGTTATCGTATAAATGCAAATAAATAAATGATTCTATTTGAAATAAATGAATGATTGTCATTATAATCAAATTATTTTAATATTGTATCGCATATTAAGAATAAATTATAGCAAAGTTAGTTTGTTCGGATTGTACATTGTTTGTTGGATAATAAACTTACAAATTAAAATTGTGTTTATTTATTTGTTTTTAAATGCTTTTACAGACATGAATATTATTATACTTGCTTATAAAAGTTACTATAAATGCTCGGCATCAACCTGGCACAGCCCGCTTTTCTTTTGTCTTCTCTCTCAATGATTTATTCATAATAAGTTGTAATGTGTTCAGGATAAGTTAACAATACTTGGAGTACTTTGTCTTGCGTGACTACGAGCAGGTGATGCGATAGTTTGTCCTCGAACACTTCCACTTTATATATAGAGGGGTGTTGTATACTACTGTCGTAATCCTGAACTTTAAACAATCGATTCATTTGACCATATCCCCAAGGTAGAACCGGCGGTGTGTATACCGCGACCTGAAACAATGTTTTCGTATAACTTGGAGCTGCAAATGCTGATAATGTTAGTAACATTTTAGATCTATTTATCCTGCTTATTGGATATGAAGTTTCATTAATATCGGTTCATTTATTCCGGAAGATATGAAATTGAAAGTTTGTAATTATGCCAATCGGCGTACATCAGGGGTGGCCAATCGGTCGATCGCGATCGACCGGTCGATCG
Source organism: Agrotis puta (assembly GCA_943136025.2). Taxonomy (NCBI): domain Eukaryota; kingdom Metazoa; phylum Arthropoda; class Insecta; order Lepidoptera; family Noctuidae; genus Agrotis; species Agrotis puta. The sequence goes on from OW964168.2 coordinate 9,313,465, forward strand.
CGGCTATTAGTCCTGTCGATCGTGGCAAAGCAAAAAATATAAATAAGTAGACCAGACTGCGCAACGTAATCACCAACTACTGCACCATCATCTGATGACACATGAAGATACTCAGACCCAATGCTCACACTTATATATAAATGTTGATTAAACATCATCAACTCAGACTACCATTCCAAAGTATTAACGTTTAAGGAAACAATTTGAAATGTGATATGAAAAGGAACTCCTAAGACTGGTTAATAAAAAATACTACACTATTGTGTACTAAACTATGCTGTTTCATTTAAGACTAGCTTCCGCCCGCGACTCCGTCCGCGCGGATGTCGGTCTTCGCGTGGATGGTTTATTTCCCCATTTTGAGTAACTCTGACAATGACATCTTATAAATATTACGGCAATGTGTGTTCGCGGTTCTACAGAACAACGTCTATGAATAAAACTGAAAAATAAGATTTTTTTTCTACGTATTTTTCCAGGATAAAAAGTATCCTATGTTATGCCAAGGATAAAAAGGAATAATTATACCAAGTTTCATCGAAATCGAACCGTTAGTTTTCACGTGATGCCTGCACAAACAGACAGACAGACAAAAATTTTTTTAATCTTATATTTGGGTTTGGTATCGATCCAGCAACACCCCCCGCTATTTATTTTTTCAATATTTTCAATGTACAGAATTGACCCTTCTACAGATTTATTATAGTATAGATTTTAAGAAGTATTTAATTGGTAGATCGCACAGGGTTTCGTTAGTAAACAGTAGATCTTAAGTTTAATCAAGTTGGCCACCCCTGGCGTACATGATCCTGTTGACTTTTTGTGAAAAGATACCGAATATGCTACTTTTACCAGATATTCGTTCGCACTTGATTTTAACAGGGGAATTCCAAAAAATCCGCTGTACGCCATTAAGAGTATGAAAATTCTAACTTGCTAAAATAAAAGATCGGGATGAAAGATGAAAAATTAGGTGAGCAGTTGTAATTATTTCGGTAAGAATATAACAAATAGCAATGCTATCATTTTAACCTGGAATAACCCACGACAGAGTATAGATCTCCCACTTTTTCGGCTATATTCCTAGTTAAGCGTCAATGAGTAGGCAAGATGACTGAATAAATCTAATTAGTCCAAAAATTATTTGTCCCGAATTTTTTCTTTTTGAACGCATTTACGGCACTTTTAAATTCACAATACGTCACTTCTAGGTATAATTTTTCATAGTTCTGATGTCACGAGAACAGCCCCGAACTATTATGCGTTATAGCTTTGCCAATATTCATTAATTTATAATTAAATAAGTTAAAAATAACTAAAACCCGACTACGAAAAAATCGCGTACTGATAAGTATAAGACAAGAACAATATTAGTCGGGTTTTAGTTATTTTTAACTTATTTTTTTAATGTCAATATTTTCGGGTTATATTAAGTATAGATATTATTTGAAGTAAGTAATTTATGTTGTATGTATAGTTTTTGAGTTGTGAATTTAAGATTTATTATTTGATACCCATGTTGACACTGTAAGAAACAGCAAATTAGCTAGTAAAAGCTATATAATGTATTTATATTTCAAATTTGCTTTTCAAGCCCTTTAATTTGATACCCATGTCGATACTGTGCGAAAATATTTTTTTTTCGGTTACGACTTTACATCCCCTAGAGGCCGCCATGTTGGATTTGGTGACACGTCACCTACCCTATAATCAGCGGACAACTGAGACGCTTCTGACGACACCTTATTTGTCATGTAATGATAAGTAGTTTACAAGTTATGAGAACAAACAAGCATACATACAAACATGCATACATTCATACATATGTACATACCGGTCAAAATCAACACCCTCCTTTTGGCTGAACTGATGGACTAATTAGATACGCAATTATAAGTGATCATCCTGTCTGTACAAGTAATAAATAGAAATAGTAAACATTAGGTACTGACCCCTCCATCTTTGAAGCCAAGGAACAAAATGTTCCCATGTTCAGTGAGACACGTCAAGTTCTCACATTGTAACCAGATGAAGTTCGTTTTAAGTTCCGAGCACACCGTGACCCGCTGTTTGTTATTGTCAGTTACTGAAAATGGACGTCAAATATAGGTTTATTTCATTTCAAGTTTATTTAAAAAAATAACGTAGCTCCACTCTCGGATTTTCTCCTGTGTCGTGGGTGCGTTTACAAACATAGAAACAACTTGTAGGTCTGTAAACTGAGATAAAGAATTTGCTTGTTTGATTGGTTGGACGCGCTAATCTCAAGATCTGCTGATTCGAATTGAAAAAATATTTTTGTATTAGATAGTCTATTTATCAAGGAACGCTATAGTCTTTATAACATCACGCTACGACCAATAAAAGCCGAGCAGGGGTATGAAACTAAGGAGAACAGCTAGTACATAATAATAAACAAGTAACTGTCTTACCTGATACTGCAACTCTATATGGACTAAACAATTCTAATACGGTTGACTCCTGGAGGCGCGGTACAAGATTGTGACTGTTCACTTTGTGATAGGTCTTTGTTTCCAGATCTTCACACAATATAAATCCAAGCTTGGTTACTAAGCAAACTCGATCATTTAACACATTCATACCGCAGACTGTGTCGAAGTCATTCCCGTAGTAGCGGCCTCTTGATACAAGATCCCATTTATTATTATCCCATGTGAGAGCGAATGTTATGTAAAACGAGTTGATGAAAATATAGCACACGTTGTCTTCCATTCTGCAAAAATATGTAGTTAATCAGTTACAAGTATGTGTTCTGTGCGGGGATCGAACTCACGCACGCGACGTCATTTTCCTTTTTCATAAGTTGAGATCACTCTTCTAAAAGCGGTCTTTTTTTACGTAATAAAGTCATGCAACGAGTACTGCTATTCTGGGTGGAGGGTAGGGACTTAAATAGCCCTTTACATTCCAGGGACACGTTTACCTGATAAGACAGTTCAGCGGAAGACGGATCTTAACACCGCAAATATGACGTGCCCATGTAATTTGAATTGAAATCAATGTTAAAAACTTGTAATGAGTAACGCATGTAGTTGGATAAGAATTATAAAAATACCTTTGCAAATTATCCTACTGGTTCGAAGTTAAAAAAACTTTTTGTTTTGGATAGTTCATTTATCGGGGAAGGCTTTAAAACATCACGCTACATCCAATAGGAGCCGAGAAGCGGGGGTTAAATTGAAAATAAAATAATTATTGAACCTTACAAACTTACTTGTACAAAAGAATGTTGTCAATGCCATAGCCGATCATTCGTTCCTCATCATGTCTAGTATCATCCGGGCTTTCTTTGCCGTAGGCGCGAAAAACGGGCCCAAAATACACAAACATGTAATCATTCTCTCTAAATTCTGTTGCTTTTACTAAAATGATAGAAAGATATACTTTAATTCTAGGTATCCAGATATTCATGTCAGTGATTGTGTATGATGTATGATATATGTAGTTGTATGGGGCCGGGTGGCCACATGGCTTGAGAGGACTAGTTCTTAGATCCTGATACATGTCAGTGGACTCTTATAACAGATCAGAAGCAAGAGTGCCTTAAAAGTTTACAGGCAGATACATAGATTTATTTAGTCCTTTTGTTTGAGTTTAGCTGAGGCATGTAAAGGAAACTGAAAAGCGAAAAATAAAATATATGTTTAGTCTTAGCTACCAATAATAGTTACAATTTTAGAAGGTGCGAAATAAATACTCATAATGTAGGGGCAAGAAAAGCCAGTTTTAATAAAATTACCGTACCTGCACCATCAACACTTTTAATAAGTTCTGAATTTGTAATGTTAAAGTATTTAATGGGTTTTTCTGTCTCCACATCTGTTGTCAAAATTAGTTTATCTGAAAATTGTTAAATACAAAAATATGTAACAGTTTGTTTGCTGGTCTCACTGTGCAAGGGATGAGTCAATGATCTTAGAATCAGCACTTTTTTATGTTCACAACCCTGTGTTTTTAGATGAGCCAAAGTGGCTAAACTGTAGAACTTGCTTTTGAACACTATGAGATGTATTTTGTACCTTATTACATGTTTACATTGTTTTTAAGACTTGTAAATTCATGAGTATTTAGAGGTTTATGATGCTGCAAGTAAGGGTAATGATTATGAATTAATCTTGTTACCTTTATACACATGTATGCATGTTATGTTCTGTACTGCATATGTGTACTTTAGTTTTATCTCCGCAAGTCGCACAGAAGGCCACAGCATTGAATTCATCCACAAATCTTTCAAGCTAAGCACTGATTTCCTTTTGTAAGTTTCACCCCTGTTTGTCATTGTTACTGCAAAAATCCTCGGCCAAAGGCAATAAAACTGTAATAAAATAACAGTTAACTTACCTTAGAATTGCACACTGGCACACTCTTAAAGCTCAGCAATAGCCATGTAGTTTTTGGAGTTATGAATACCTTTCAAATAATAATATTTACCTTGATGTAATCCAGTACAACATATTTCCATCTCCTGTTAACTGTAATACATGATAGTAATGATTGAAGACTTAATTTTCTAAACACCATCCATAGCAATTCCTCTGGACAAAATTCCCAGCTCAAAGTTGGAGAAACCTCCATGATAGAAAACGGTTATCGACTTGTTTGGAACACACCTTATGGCACAAGCCGTAGTTTTTATGTATCGTAATCAGATCTAATAATTCTTCGAATTTAAATTATTTTTGTCAGTATTCATCATCTTATCAATGTAAACAAACAAATAACCCATGTTTATGTAGTCTGTGAAATAACCGCTGAGAAAGCTTATGGCAGCATAAAGCTGGCTGACATTGACACACCTGACACTGACATCCATCACTGATTTTTTTATTTGTTTCCTTCACGCGGAAAAGGCAAAAAGCTTCTGCCCATACAGCCTACTCTTATTTTTATCTTTTTTCTAGTATTTAGATAGATCCAAATCTTCAGTGTTATTAATCGCGGCCAAAAATGCCTTCTCTGTAGTATAAAAGATTTTTTTCGATTTTGTAGATATTAGGACGAAACTAAGTCTACAGTATTAGATTAAAGAGTGATTAAATGTGAATGCGATATAATAATAAAAATCATGTGATTACCTTTGTAACCAATAGATTAGAAGCTTTCCAAAGTATTGATAGCTTTGATTGAGTACTTAGCAAGAAAACTAAAAAGGCACCCACAAAAGGCAAAAAGCCTCTTTATCAAGGTCACTGGGTGCCACAGACTATATCAGGAATACTGAATATCCGAGATTGGATGTCATGTCACTTTTAATTTGAGCTTATATATGGCTGTATGGCTCTGTTCCTTTGCCTGCCTTTTGGCGAATTTTATAAACAACAATAATTTGAGGTTATGTTATGTTTACCAGTTCCAAAAAGATTGTGACAAAACTATTGTCCTTTTAATTTTTATTATTTTGGTGGTTACAGTGCAATTCAGTGGAGGTTAACAATTCAAGTGGTGTTAATAAATAGACAGAAATGGTAAGAGTACTAAACTAAATAAATAGTAAACCGCAAACCGTTTTATAAAAAAATATTTATACTTGTTGACATATTAATAATATCCATGTACAAGTTTGAGTAATATTATATACAAGCTAATATCATAAAACTACCTTCCCAAAATACCCCAAGATTATATATAAAACGAAACTGATTAGTTGGGTCGAATTATCATTAGTACAAACTCTAATTACCATTTATTTCTGTTTCAGGCTCGAAATGCGGAAAAGGCTATGTAAGTGTTTAATTAAGTTTCCAAAATCACATTAATTTATGGTACCAGGTACATAAATGGTGGTGCCCCCCCCCTCACTAGCCTCTAATGCACAGCTTGCTTTGAAAGTGAGGGCTTGGAAAGTCTGAGGGCTAATATTAAAGACCCAGTTAACTAGAATAATTATCTTTATCCTTATCTATACTACAAAGTACTAATATTACAAGGCTGAAGAGTTTATTTGTTCTTTTAGATGAACAAGCTAATATCAGGAAATACTGTTTGAAATAAAAAAATACTGTTGTTGTTGTATAGCCCTTATAACAAGGAAAGCTTTAGGTTTAGGTGAAACCATGGGCTAGTCGATAGCTTCTATATGAACCCTTTTTATTATTGTGGTAATATCATCAAAAGAGTCCTTCCGTCCAGGGCAGGATCATACTGCCTAAAATCCACAGTGATCCTCCAATAGCCATGGTTACCAGAGAAGACAGTACCATTACCCCTGTTACCTCTGCCCCTCTAAGGGGGCCCCCCTGTCAGTTCTATAATAACACTAGTGACAACAAGTGGCCAAAAGCTTCAGAACCTAGATAGTTCTAAATATTAATCTTCCAAATTTTAAATGTTGTTTAGTCTGCAGGCTCTTGAAGCTATGTAGAAGATAAAATATTTCGGTAGGTCCCATTTGTTCTATGGAACATGACATAATAGAACAAATTGAGAAAATATTGTCCCTATTTGTACTATAGAACTACATACTAGCTTTTGCTCCTGTTTTTATTTGTCTGTGAATGCACAGAACTTAATGGGAATCGCTTTTCCCAAATTCTTCCATGATGAGATAAGACGTGAATGACATTAATGTTCACTGTCAAAAAATTGAAAGTACTCGCTACATAATAGCTTTATTTTGAAAAATAAAAGCAAAATCTGTTAAAATTTCTGTCAGTGAGTAACCATTTAATCATCAATCGTCGCTAAGACAAGTGGTAACAAATCATTATCCAGTGGCCAGTTTACATATCAACTTCAAGAAGTTTATGTAAGTACTTAGTTTGTTCTATGGAACAATTTGAGACAAAAAGTACAAAGTGTTCCATGGTACAAATAGGGACAATATTTTCTCAATTTGTTCTATTACGTCATGTTCCATAGAACAAATGGGACCGACCGGAATATTTTTGTAAAGCCTAGTTTGCCAATTTTTGTATTTAATTATATTTTCAAATTAGATGCCATCTGTAAAATTTGAAATAGATTTTTAGAGCCCACACCGTGTGTCGGGAGGGGGGGGAGGTCATGTGTGCGTGTGTCGCGTGCAGCCCAAGACTTTAAATTTTTAAACCCAGACTATAATAGAAGCCCCCCCGGAAGCTCCCCGGATGCCCTCTAAACTAGGACAAATCTAGGGAAACCCGGACAGATGGCAATCCTATAAAAATCCCTAATGATCATCAAAAAATCAAAAAGATAGATAAAAGTGGAAGTTCAGTAGGGAGTTAATTGCCCTGCAGTGAGAGGAAACCCAGGAATGATGATGGTAGATTAAACTGCATCTCTACAGAGAGCAACTTGTGTGTTTTCAACACAAATATTGGAGACAGAGGAATTGGAACTTTTAGTAGGTAATTATAATGGAACATTTTCACTATCAGTGTTCGATTTTTTCATGCTGTCTTGATAGCAGTGGTAATGGAATAAATTACACATAGTGGCACTCGCACGAGCGGAATTGAAGTCACAGCTTGCTTGATGGATATTCCTCTATTTACAGGACCACACTGGCCCGATGGCGTGCGGCTCAAGTACAGGAGGCGGGCGGCCAGCGCGAGAGGAGGCCGTACCTCGCATCAGAGTGCACCGACTTGCCTCAAGCTGAAAAATGGAGACTGCAAATCGTCAGGGAAATAGCTAAGAAAGTCGCACAGATACAGAATGGTAAGTTTTGATTGTTAACATCATACTGGCCATTCGACCAATCTGTCTTCACTGAATCCTGATAATTGATAAAGACATGTCAAAATTGGAAGCTAAATAAATGATTTATTTAAAAATTCTTGCCTTAAATCAATAGGGCTATGGCTTTCAACATGGTATCAATAGTTTAAGATGTGAGTTTTTTTGTTACAATACTGATAATAGATAATATAATATTTAAAACCTGAAATGGATGATGTCGATGCAGCTTCAGTTCAAAATTCTGAAGCAGCTGTCGAAGAGCCGCAGCCAGTAGTACAGTTGCCGCCGACGACGCCTTCTCCACAGCCGTCCGTGTCGAGATCGAGTCCCCGGCGCAGCACAACACAAGCCACACCCATCCCCCTGCTCACACCACCGTCGCCCACAAAGTTCGCAATACCAGCACCAACTGAACTACCAGAAAAAGACAAAAGTCCAACATCACAGTCTCCGAAGTACGCAGTAGCATCTCCCACAGGCAAAAATCACAAAAGTCCAAAGTCCCCGTCTCCAAAGTACTCTATACAATCGCCAACTGGAAATTCCGACACAGGACAAAGAAGCCCAAAAGCGCAGAAGATGGAACAAGATCAAACTGGGAGAATCCAAAATATGATGGCAGAATTCCAGACAAATGGTAATACAATAACAGAAAAGGTCGAAGATTTAAAAGGTACCGTCAAAGACCTTGCATGTGAACTAATGGGGTCTAATTCTAATAACTTAACTACCAACATCGACAAAATAGCTAAAATGAGCAAAGTGCTCACGTGCGAAGCCAACGCTTTGAGACAGTCTATAAAGAGTTTGACTGAGGACATCGCTCGCACGAAACAAGAGTTATGCTACTGCAAAGACGAGGATGTCAATTTTCCATATCACTTATTCCTTATTGAAATGATAATAAACAAAATCCATATGAAGTGTGAATGTTTTGACATAGATTGCAATAATTTAGTTATTTCAGCTATATTCTTGGGGAAACCGCCAATAATATTATATGATTCCTCTTTTGGTAAAATTGATAATTTCAGTAAACTAAACGTTGGAAAATCAATCTTATTTGCCATGACGTATGACAAAATATGCAGTATTAAAGAATTTAATATTGTTTTGCTGTTGACGAAACAACCTCCGTGTACCACGTGTGTGACGAGAATAGCTGAAACACACATAGACTTCACATGTGAGTTTATCCAGTTGAGAGAAGAACTTTGCAAGAAATGGATGCAGGAACAGCCTACAGACAACATACTGTGCACCACATCGACACCGCTTACCAAAAACATGTACTATTTGTCATGCTGTGACGGTGAAAACACAGATTCAATAGGTGTTATTGAGGTTACCATTCGAATGTCGTTTTTAGGAAAAGAGATCACCACTGCATTTTGCGCTTCTCCTAAACAACAACGACAAGGTACTTCATTTCTGCTGAAAGAAGATCACGGCATGACCATGTACTCTTGCCATAAAGTGGAAATGGACGATCAGGGCAAAATACTTCTAGATGAAGGAGTTATGACAAAAAAACCTACGAACTGTCCAGCAGATCAACACAAAAGATCGGATAGCCCACACTCGCAAATATCTAGCGCAATATCGAGACGTTCTTACGACTGTGGATCTTGTTGTGCGCCTGTGGCTTGTTGCACGCCTGTAACTTGTTGCGAACCCGGTAAGTTATATCCTAAAGTGTTGGTACTGCAGTATAGGTACATAGACCACCTATAACTGAATATTCTTAATATTTTCCAGATCGAACTCAAAAATATGACGAAATTTATACCAAAATGAATGTCAACGAATTAAAAATCAGAGTACCCAAGAGCAGTAGAGTAGAAAGAATAGGAAAGTATGACAAGATACAGGAGTTATGTTTGTGTGAAAGTACAGCATACAATACCGGTGAACAAATACAATTTGAACTGCCTAGAGATCCTGCTTGTCGAGATAACACCTATACGTCAAACTTGACATATTCGTTGCAAGGGCTGGAAAAAAATCCTGATAAGAAAGATAGGAAGACTGTCAACGTAACGCCTACCAGTTGCCCCCTCCCTGTGAATATAGCTAAAGTACTGCATCCACAAAAAGATGTGTTTATTTTAAAAATTGGAAAGAAACTCGAAACAAAAGATAAAAAGACTGACCTAGAAATAGAATTAGTTACTCCAAAAGCTCCACCCTGTGATAAATGTTCGGAGAGTAACAATGTTGGCCAGCAGTTTAACGGTGGCGACATTGTAAAATTAAGTGGCAAGGACAAGAAAAAAAAAGGCGGCAAGGACAAGAAAGGAAAAGGCGGCAAGGGCAAGAAAGGCAAAAAAGGAAAAAGAAATAACACTTTTTAATTACCATTTTAACATAGAAACCCAAAATATGTTGACAAAATATTTTATGTATATTTTTAACCATGATACAAGAATTAAAGATCTAGTCAGAATTGTCGTCCTAATTTGATAAACCTAGTCTATGATTTGAACCATGACATGCATTAGCTATCTTAAACATGCGCTTAAAAAGCATAAAAAGGATAAAAACTGTAAAAACTATTCTTTCGGAAGTTGGTAGTAAAAAGTCAAGGAAATAAAAAACAAAGTTACCGACTTCCGAAAGGAAAGTGGTTTTACAACTTTGTGTGTTTTTAGAATTCGGTTTCATTTTATTAAATTTATTAAAAATAAACATGAAGGTAGTTATTTTTTTCGTTTTGTAGTAATTTAACCTAAGAAAGAAGCAAACGGTTTTATTTTTGTAGGATTTAACAAATGATTAGTTTAACTACTGATCAAACACCTGGCCCTTGGATACACGTGATTCACAAAACAAAAGCCTTGCTCTTTCTTTCACCTAAATAAAATACTGGAAGGAAATATCAAACTCAAAGACTTTAAGAATGAAAATAACTTCAATGTATTTTTTTCTACCAGCTGGTTTAGGAGAGTTTCGAATCCGGGACTTGAACGACGAGATAAACAAATTGATGCGCGAGAAACGTCATTGGGAGGTACAGATCAAGTCCCTGGGTGGGCCGGATCATGCGCGCGTCGGGCCCAAGATGCTGGACCAAGATGGCAAGGAAGTCCCCGGCAACAGAGGGTACAAGTACTTCGGGGCCGCTAAAGACCTACCAGGTATGTTGGCAGCTTTTAACTCAAGATTACATGATAGGTAGCTCCACGTGCTTTGCATAAAGTACGGATTCTAATGCTATTTGATTACGAAAGTTGATGCTTCGATTTTAAGTATTATATCGATAACTCAGTTGTACGATTATTAATAAAATATCAACCGAGAACAGTAGGCGTTTCGAACAGACTATCGAAGTAATAAATTACCGAAATAATAAGCAATCGCTGTAAAACCCTTCGTACAAACTTGACATAGCACCTCATCTTTTATTAATAAGACCTGTAAATTGTAAACCACTCATGTTTTTACAAATAAATATATCTTTATCTTTACCGATAAAGCATCGATGGAATAAAACATCACACCATGTTCGATATAATAAAAATCGCATCAACTTTTGAATCAAATGGTAACCCCCTGCAACAGGAATCGACAGTCATAAGTTTTTGGGAAGCGTGCAGTCAGAGATAAAGTTAACTTTATATTTGTTGCCGGATGATCTGATAAGTCTTCTGAATATCACTTAAAAAGTTTGACTTGCCATTAAGATCAACACTTAAAAAAAAAAACAGAAGATACCGGAATAATGAACTTATTGTCAGTTGAAAATAAGGTGCGAATACTCCGACGTGACATGAAACGCTTATGTGTTAGGGAGAAGCCACATGGTGCGGTGCGGCGCCGTATCGCAACCATTTTGCCGCATAACTGTCCACATGTGGTATGTGGCGCCGCAAAACGGCACCGTTGCGGCGCCGTAGTATAGGTACGGAGCGGGGACCAAGCCAGTCCCAGTGCAAAATGGATCGGAATAGACGTGTTTTGTTGCTTCTACTACTACACCACCGCCGAACGCGTAGAATCATACAATATTGGGTCAGTCCAATAATCGCGTTAAGAAACAGCAACACTTCCTCCCCACCCCCTCGCGTCTCGCTCAATCGAAGTGCGGTGTGCCCGCGGTGCGGCGCCGGAACGCACCGTCTGGCATATCATTGATATTTATATGCAAGCCGCCGCAGCGACATTGCTCCAGCACTGCGCCGCGACCTCCCCGCACCGTGTGGCTTCTCCCTTAAGATTGATGACTCTTAACGAACAGTCCTGTCACGTCGATGTTCGTTTGACTTTGCACTTAATTCCTCTTGCCATAAAGTGCAATCAAGAAAGGATCTGGACTTCCCTTTTGTAATAAACGAATATCTACAAAACCCTTTTTTGATGGGCAGGCGTTCGCGAGTTATTCGAACAGGAACCTCCGCCGCCACCACGCAGGACACGCGCCGATCTCATGCGAGATGTAGACGCTGACTACTACGGCTACAGAGATGACGACGATGGACTCTTGATGCCGCTAGAACAGGAAGCTGAGAAAGAAGGTACGTTTGACAATGAGTTCTGAATCTTTGTATGCTTGATCTACAGTCTATTAAAAAGTTGAATGCCTATTTTCAAAGTTCTTCTGTAATATGTGAACTCAGAGTTGAAATTCTAACTGTGCAAGAATTATAATAATGAAGCATTTAGGTGATAGTGTGAAAATGGACATTAAGTTCTAAAAACTTGCAATCCGAGGCTATTTTATAATTGCTAATACACAATAGGAAAAATAAACTCTCACAATAAAACGGACTGCCCGCAAAATAATCGCTTTTGGAAAACGATTGGTTGTTGTGTTGTATATCAGAGTTCTATTGTTTTTCTATCTTATAGCCATAGCGCGAGCAGTGGACGAATGGAAGAGGAATAAAGAGCAAAATAAGGATCAAGACATGCCCGAAGAAGAGAATATTTATCCAGAAGATGTGAGTTATTTCGCCTTTGTATTGTTGGAGAAAGATATTAAGAGGAATACCTCCTATTTAGGACAAGAGCTATGCTTTATTGTTATTAACTAAGCGGTCGCTTGCTGTGCCGCGTGTTCTGATCCTATTCGATATGGGTTCGAAAAATATTCATATGACCCACAGGTAGTTCTTGTTCCGGGTCTGGATGTTTATGTGAATTAAGATGTCAAACGCACCCACGATGCAGGAATATTCCCATTATTTATTGAATTAAAATTGAAAATTTGTATTGGTAGTGTGGGACAACGTTAAAAAAATCTAGTTATCGTAACTCACTTTAATGTATTCGCAAATTAATTAATTTTAACTAGTTTCGACTTTATTTTAACATAGGTACACAACACAATGTCGATATTTTTCGACTGAGTACCTAGATAGCTTCTCGCCGCATTGCCCCATCAGATTAGCATCGGTTCTTGCCCTTCTACCAGTCTCTCACCATGCTTTTACTCCTTTTTCTAGCCCGACGACAAACGAATAGAAGAAGACGAGGACGGCGAACCAGTCCGGCCAATAGTGACGTCACATGTCGCAGTACCGTCACAGAAGGACATAGAGGAAGCGTTACTGCGGCGCAAGAAGCAAGAGCTCCTTGAGAAGTACGGCTGTATGGACGTCAAGATGGAGCTCAGATGACAAAAGATAGTCTGATGTTAATAAATAAGATTTTTATCACCATTCATGGGTTTTATTCAGTTTTTCTTACGTACTTCCCAATATCTATTTCTTAATGAAGCTTCGTTATATTGGTTAGATTACAATAAAACAATATTTGTTTTCCTATAGAGCAGACCTCTTTAGAAGACCAATACCAAATATTATAGGGTTGTGGTCAATTTCAACAGATTAGCCAAGTGCACAGATGATACAACAGATGCACTAACTTGCGTTATTATGGTTGTCACATTACCACACCACATTTTTATAAATTCCGCGCTGTTTCAGAGAAATTCTTGGCAGCAACACCTAATTTCACTGTTCAAACGGAATCGCGTCCAAGACCTCACACTTGAGGTCTTGGAACCGAGTCCGCGTTCGAGTAGTCGCGTTTACGACTACGAAGCCGAAGCCGGGCGTATACCAGATTTTAGGACATTGTTTGAAAGAAAAAGGCGGAAGGCTTTTCGAATTACTTTATTTTCGAACAGATTTGTTATTTAGACATAGGTACGTTATCTAAGCAAAATATACAAGATATTGGTGAGTTGACTGGCTCTATACCATATTGCAATCAACACCAAATTTGACTCTGTAATAGGCCTAACTACATAAGTATATAAAATTAAGGTTTCAAAATGAACTATTGCACGATCTGTAATAAAGTCGGACGAACGGAAGCCTCATTCTAAGATCCAATACTGATTCGAATAATTCATAAGATTCTAAAGATTGTATTCAAGTTCACATTTATCAACACATGTATTTTAACGATAGTGGACATCCGACTACACTTATTTCAATAGGAATGTATAAACTTAACATTATTGTAAGTAAGCTCTCACAGAACTAATTTAATTAATATCTAACAACACCAAGTCCTGAAACCCAAGGGAATTAAATAATATGTCTCACTTCAGCGTGTTAAGACCAGTGACCCGTTTTGCATTGATATAATTGCGCGACTTTTTTTTACCGTCTAAATTGGTATCATAAGATTTATGCGACTAACGGTACTCACAGGAAGTATCCGAGATCAGCATCGTATACATAACAGAGACATTCATAAAGTAAAAAAAAATAGACCATAGATATCAGTTCAGGATGTGTCAAGCGTGTCGTTTTGAACGGCTTTGCCCCCTGAACGGTTTCCCATACATCTACAACATTAAGTAGTATGAAGTAACATAATAAAGCGAAATCGTAAAGAAGCCGAATTCCTACTCTTCCCGCAAATAGATAGACAAAGCATATTTATTTAATCGATAACTTCGAGTCAAAGAATAACTTTCTTAACCATAATAAACTGTAACTTTGATTTTTCATTAATTTCATACAATTTAGCTCTCGCGATATTTAATATCTAAAATACATTTTGTTCTATATTATATACGTGAATGTACTAAAATACAACACTAAAGACTATTAAGTAACTCACACAAATTAATTTATTGATGAATAGGTTTATAAAATAAAATCCTTTATATGAACCTTCCACGAACCAGATTCTTTTATTTATATTTAAACTGAGCTAAACCAACTCCAAATACATAATTATTTATTGAGTAATGTACAATGTTTTTAAAGTAAGAAGCTCTGACTGAATCGTTGTTTTTGCAGTCTGTACAAGTCGATTACTGAGAGATGGCACATTTCCGACAGAGACAAAGCTATATGAGAGACAAACGCTAGAAAGAGTCATCTACTTTTGTCCCACAACCGTCTGCTGAGTGCCATTACTTAGTAAAAGGTGCTGGTAAATTATTACTATAATATTTATTGCATTGGTTACTACTGCTACGGTAATAAATAAAATGCAATCGGAAGACAAGACATTGACTAAACGAACTAGCGTCTTACGAATGGCATTGTATGGAGAGTGGTTATTTAATTAAACATCGCGTTTTGATGTTTGGTACTTAACTAATTCGTTTTGAACAGGATTCTTGCTTTTTGAAAGGGGTTTTATTATATGGTCTCAAAACTTTGCTAAATCCGGTGTTCAAAACACCGTTTCTGTTAGAACACTTCATTGAACATACAGCAGTAAAATTGACATGATTTATATACGCAATAAAATTTTCATCAATACGAGACATTGAACGATCTACTAAGAAGCCTTTATTAGTTGGGGCTACATCCAAACATCAATATAAGATGCATATCCACAAAGTTAATATTTGATTTAATTAACTATTAAAGAATTTATCACAATTCTAATTTTATACTTACTTATGCGATTTCCCGATAAACTCTAGCGGTAAGACAAACCCGTGATTCTGTGTTAAGCATTTAGATTCTTATATTTCCAACTTGCTTTCTGAATACACGCCGTTGGCTGGGTCTATATAGGTAAATATATTCGCTATTAATATACTGGATTAGTTTCCATTGTAGCGGAGTAATGAACAGATAGAGTGCTTTCGAGCGTGCCCGCGGTTTGCACACACAGCGAACATGGGTTTTAGATCTCCATTATGTTGATTACTCCGTGTCTAATGTATTAGCTGCATTGTTACGTTTAAGAGAACAAGTTTTGTTGCTTGGTGTCGTTTTCAAAGTCGCTCCACGCGTTATTCAGTTCCATGAAGATCATTTTCGCCATGTTCTCGTTGGGGGTGCCCATTTGCTGTAAAATATAAATAGTGGCTTAATTAAAAACAGTATTCTGGTTCAACTAACACAGTCAATTGTTAGTCAAATAATGGCAGAATACTGTAAAACTATAAAAGGTGGTTAAGGATTTACAGATTCGCTGTTAAAATAATTATTAGCAAAGGTGCCAAAGCTCAGAGGCGCGTATTTGGCCTTTTTTTTTTTATCGTGGTAATCATCAAATGAGTCCTCCCACCCAGGGCAGGGCGGGAGGGACTGTCAGACTTGTACTGACTAAAATCCACGGTGTCCTTCAATAGCCCTTTACGTGCCGGGGTCACGATAATCCCTTGGTCCCGCGACCCCGGCAGGCTTTGGCCCTCTACAGGCCCCGTCACTATGCTGACACTCTTTGAGGCGCGCGTGGAACACAACGCGCCGTCGACCCGGGCATGTTCCATGGTCGGACAGCGAGTCGCCCATTACTCGTTGCCCGCATGCCCGCGCTTACGGTGGCCGGAGATCGTCTTGCGACGTCCGACGCCGTGGGCGTCTACCACTGCGGCTGGGGTGGAGGGAGGACGCTGTCCTCTCCCTCAGGCGGCCCGCCTCCTCCTTCACGAGCATGACTGCTTCGCAGAAGGAGGCGACCGCCTCCCACTCCGTCTCGCCCCGCAGCATGGCCTCGACCAATGCCGGGCGCGAGAGGTCTCCGCCTATCGCCGTCGTGAGGACACGGCGGTGCTCTGCCCAAGCGGGGCAGTCCTGCACCGTATGCTCCACCGTGTCCTCGCGTATTTGGCCTTGGGAGCAATTGAAGCTTTAGCCTCTGACGTTTTACATTCGTGAACATCTATAAGCTTATCATCATAATCTGGGTTAAGGCCCTCGTTCTGACGTATTTTCTGGTTCCGTGCGTCCTTAATCCAGGTGCAGCAGGCAAGCCAGACGCACATTTGGACAGATTTTTTGGCTACCAAAGTAAAGATTACTGAAAATTCAACGCACTTTGGAATGGTCACGTTTGCGAACGCTATTTACCCTGCTCTAACTAAAGCAAAGCCGGCGATTACTGGAATAACCTTCAAAAACTCAATGTTACCTTATCAGGATGTACAGCGAGGCACGCTTTCCTGTAGTTACGCTTGACATCTGCAGGAGTGACCAGTTGGGACATGTCGCAGCGAGTCCAGCGACAGTCCTCCCACACCACCGTGTGTAGCGAGCACAAGAGCGCGCGGATATTCGCCTTTTTGCCTTCCGTCTGTGAAATAACATGAGAATATCGTATCTTGAGCTAAATAACTAAGACCTTTCTTTGCATTTGAAATTAATGCTAATTTTACACGCAATTTTGATGGCAAATACATACATTCCTGTTTTCTTTGAATTTGGGTGTAAAAACATATAAAAAAGTTTGCAATCACTTAGAAAATTCGAAATGTTTGTTATGGTTAATTAATGGATTTCTTCTTCTTTTTAGATTCTTGATTTAAAAAGTTAGATTTAGAATATTATGTTCTCACATGGTCACAACTTACCCATTCATTGACCTTCAACTTCTCAGGATCGACACCATCTTTGACCATTTCTTCCTTCCTCATAGCGTTCATAGTCTTGGGGCCGGAATCCTTTTTGGCCAAAAATTCGTAACCTTGACTCCCGAGGAGATCACCGAACACATCCATTGGCTTCCGAGGTTTGTCGTCCGCAGGAGTTTTTGCTGGCTCAAAGTGAGACCTACTGAAGATTACAAATATTTTGAGTACTCCAGTGTTTATTTTGGATAAAGAAAAAATAAACAGAATAAAAATAATATGTGAGAATGACAACCATGTTGGTTCAACCAACCAACAAAAAAAAAGGTGGGTAAAGAAATAACAAACTTAATTAAACAAACAACCAACAAACAAGAACAACTTTTCCTAAATTAAACCAAGGTTAGTAAATTTGTGCATTAGCTTGATGCACAAATTTACTAACCTTGGTAAAAGCATGGTAAAGTTAAAATGTCACTAGAATTCTAAACCTAAGTTATTAAAACCAAGATTTTCAACCTTACAATGAGTTAAGTTCACATAACTTACTTATAATCGGGCTGGTGTGCGGGCGTGTGCGGCTGGTGCGCGGGCGTGTGCGCGGGCGAGGCCCGGGGCGTGGTGCGGCGGCTGCCGCCCGCGCTCAGCGCCCCGCCCAGCGCGCCCAGCTCCGCCAGCGGGTCCCGCCGGCCGCTCGGGACTGGCTGGGCGCGCTCTAAGGGAACGCTTTGGGGACGACCTGCTGGACGGATTATACATTAGTAAATTAGATACAATACAAATAAAATGATTTGATTTGATTTAGCTTTTGTCAGTGACTTCCGCGTGGTAGACGAAAATTAAATCAGCATAAAAGATCGCCTGTGAAATATTCCAGACCTTTCAATATTTGGTACGGTCATGGAGGTACCCTATATGTTACCTTTCGACCCATTACTTACTAACCGACTGGTCAGTGCCTTTTTAACGTACTGTATAAAACTGAAATTATGATTTTAAATACATGTACAGTACTCCAAAATTAATAATACACATAAAAATCTTCGTCACTGTTCGGCAACGGTCGTATTCCCCGAGCGTCGGAAGACGATACGTATATAGAGTGGTTAAGTGCATTTTCTTCATGCATAATTTAGTAGAATTATGTGTTTTGTGCTAAAAGAGATAAATGTTGATTTATCAGTAACGAAATTGATTCGATAATTCGATGTAAGTAAATAGCGAGGAAAACGAATTCACCTTTGAAAACAAAACCAAAAAGGATGTGTAATAGCAGCTCTATATAATTCCACACAGAGAGAACACGTGCAGTCACCACCAATATATAAAGACGACTGACGCACTTTTGACTGATCGGTGACAGCCGCCGACCGCCCGAATTGTTTTCAATTGTTTCACATGATTTGACATATGACATTGACTCCTGTTTCTTTCGAACAAGGTGCAAAATGCAAGTGCATTGTTTAGGGCTCTCTCCGATTCAATGATTCGGGTGTTTCCGGGAATACGACAATTAGCGAAGATTTGCATGTGCATTATTAATTTGGGAGTACTGTATGTATTTTTTATTGTGCATTAATGCCTGAAACGCCGTCGCGAATCGTAAAACTTTTTTTTAAAGAAACATTGACTGTTAGCAAGACACAAACCTGCGTCTTTTTTTTTTCGCACTTTCGCACTCCAGCCCGGCAAGCTTGGAACTTTCATTTTATTCTTATACGTCTTTCGATAGTGTTGCACCATCTATTGTAGAAGTGTCAAACATAATATGTGATAACTAGCTGTTATCTCCGATATGAAATGTACCTTCTTCCTGAAGCAGCTGTTGTGGTGTAAGCACAGGCTCAATCTTCGGCAAAGGATCGTTGAGGCCGAAAGGATCGAAGTTAAGCGGATCGCTCGAGTTCACGTTCGGCTTCGCTTCGGCTGCCTCCGTCGATGGAGCGGGGAGGTCGCCGAATATAGACTCCGTTGCGAATGTCTACAAGGAATGCAGGAAGAATTGTTGGAACGTGAATTTTAGAATGTTATCTTATTGTTATTTTCAAAGGTAATTTAAATAGAGACAGCCTAAAACTGGGCTACGATTTTGGAAAAGAAAGTGTGTTAGAACTGAGAAATTAGGATGTTAAAGATGAAATTGTATAAACAAGAAAACTTATTTGTAAATACGTATAAAATTTCTATGGGGAATTCGGTCGCGGACTCACGAATTACCGTGACCCCGGAACGTAAAGGGCTATTGAAGGACACTGTGGATTTTAGTCAGTACGAGTCTGACAGTCCCTCCCGCTCTGCCCTGGGTGGGAGGACTCATTTGATGACTTTACAACGTTAAAATAAAGGGGAATTAATACTCACACATCTTTAAACATTGAACAATTTTCAAGAACTGAATTGAAATTTCTTAATAATAACACCAGAAACTTTTAAGACCTTGAGATTGGGTTACACAAAAAAAAAAACGTGACTTACCTGAGCTTTCTCCCCCTTATTTCCAGTAAGAAAATCTCCAAAACCATCATCAGTCTGCTTCTCTAACATTCCAAAGAAATCGAAGGAATCATCACTCTTCAGTTTTTTCTCGGGTTTCTGTTCCTGTGGTGGAGCTGAGCCAGAGCTGAGGTTCAGGAAGTCTGCCGTGTTCTCCGAGGGAGGGGAGGGGGGCGCCTGAGAGGAGGGGGGAGGGGGGGCGCGCGGGGGGCTGCGGGGAGGGGGGCGCGGGCCGAGAGGGACGGGACGGACGAGTCGGTTCCGGCTCTCTCACTGGGTAGTCCGCTGTTACTGTGGGTAGGAAACTTGGTGTTAATAAATCGTTGTAATGTTTGTTGAGCAATGTCAAATGTTCGCTCTACTCTCTAAGTACGTATTGAAACTTGGAACACATCGACTATTGCAACACTGAGTTTGGCTAGATTTGGTATTGAAAGTCGGAACACCTCGACTATACATAGTTGTTCCAAATATTGGCTTATGTTCTGTTTGCAGAACTTCCTCAGTTATTTTTAGCTTCGGTAGATAATTTTTTACATAAAATCCCGTATTCTAATAATACCTAATATATTTAAAAACAAGCATGCAACAGTTAACAAGAGTAATTTTTAAACATGAATGAACATTGTAATAAAACCTCTAAAAAAGAAAAATAACCATGTTTTACGTGAATAAAGTACAGGAATGACGACTTTGTGCACGCTAAAATGTGAGTACATAATGAATATTAAAGTTATGTATAATACAAACAAAAACGGACACTGAGTTGTGTTTCTTAGTTATACACAGAGATAAATCATTCAGTTAAAATGTATGATAAGTTAAATTGTTAAAAAACACGTCTGGCGTGTTCAGCTTAATGAATGATTGGACACAACACTACGACATACTTGTCTTTGGTACTGCACCGGGGTTGTTGCGAAGATTAGCTGCGTGAATAGATAACATAGATGTACACAAATACAATACAATACATAAACAATAAGTATACAATACAATAACTCTGAGATTGGTGTATACCGTCCAACGTATTTAACAACGTTCAAGTAAATTAGCTAGCCAGACTTCGCCGCCTCCTGGCCTCATTCCACTTTATTGGAGGTCGACGAAGCATTGCTTCTGTTTCCACTACTTGTCTATTACTCGTCATCTCAGCTAACATGTACTTTCTAGGCTAACGAAGCCTAACGATTTCTTTGGTCTTACCTCACTCTTATAGCCATCTATTTTGATACTATATCATCATCAGCTTATAATGTTCCCACTTCAGGACACAGGCCTCCTCTTTGTGATAGGGAGAAAAACAAACAAAACTATACACGTTGGAGGTATACACATACCTGACATACCTACTGAGAAAATCCATCACGTCTGCGGAGGTTCGCTAGGTAATTGAATTTATATTTTGCAACTTTAAACTCCGAGTATAAAATTGAATACATGTTTTTCAATTCAAAATCATCATTATTAGCCTTATGTTGAGCATTATTTTTGCAATTTTTAACCATAACCTCTTTACGAAAGAGTATAAAATTAAATGTAACACATAATCACCATCAAAGTATAAAGATAAAAAGAAAAACCTTACCAAAGTTATCAATAGTCTCGTCTCTCTCCAGATTAGTAGAGAACAGTACATCCGGGGTCCTTATGGGGAAGGAGTGGTCCTCCTCCCAGAGGTCAGAGCGCGGCTTGCGACGCTCACCGTTCTGCACGACCAGGCTTATGACAGCAGTAGTGTTGTTCGAGAAGTGGTCGTTCACGGGAAGGGACTCGTCTATGCCGTCGATTTCAGACCTGTTAGGAGAGAACATTACAAGTTAATATTGATTTTAACGCTCCAAGCTTCGGTACTAAACGCGCGGCACACTATTTGAAAAAAAAAAACAAATATTTAAAAAAAAATGGAAAGAAACCGACGAAAAATTCCAACACGGGGGCGGGACGTCCAGAATCATGTCCTGGACCCATGGTAACCGTTTGTGCGTCGATGTATCTTACACCCTGTATATCGAAAAGACAAACCAGATGAATGCTTTTGGTTTCATAAAAGTTCCCCCTTACCAGAAATCTCTCCTACATTGTGGATGTGCGAATTGTACATACAAAGAGCCAGAGTTCTTACGGTCGCAAATGCATGGCTAGGGAACTCTGCACTCTTCGAACAATAAACTACAATTTTCGTTCAAGCAAGGGGAGCAAATATTTGGCTTCAGCGAGTGGAGTTGCTATTGCCTAATTGGTAAGGGGTCTGGAGTACTTAAACAGAAGAAGCGAGTTCGAGTCCCACACACACACAGTTCGAGTCGCAGCTGTGATATCATTATGTAATTTTTTTTTAAACTGCATTCAGACATTGAGCTCGATCTTCTAAATGAATTTTAAAGTTTGCACACTGCTAGGTAAAAGCGTCTCCAATACCTTTCAGTTTTAGGACCCCCCTCCGGTGACTCTTTGAAGCCCTAGTTTTACACGTCCAGGGCTTCCCGTCACCTCTTTTTGGGCATTCTTCAGCCACATTAGTACAAACTAAGGTTACTTCTAGGCAACCATCAGGCAAGATACTGGACAAACGCGTACCTATCGCTAAATGAATAAAAAAATACCTATTAAACTTGATGTGATGCTGGTCCAATGCCAGGTATCCGGTGTGGAAGTGTACGGACAGCACGGGCACTGAGTGCACGCGACCCAGCTGTTGCCGCGCGTGGTACACGCACACGGCCACGTCACCCACCACCGTCGTATCTAGCGGGAGGGTCACCTGTTGACAATGATTATGTGTCTATCTCTGGATTCGATAGAAAAACTATCTTTATCTCAAGTTTAACCTTATTGGAGACAAAAAAACTACAGAACTACTATAGATTGGATATTGGGAAGAGCCATTAGATTAATTTTGGTCCCATAGTTAATTTCTTTCAGTTTTGTTCAGTAGTTTTTTAGTATTTTATGAGCATTTCTTTAATGTAACTCATAAGACTTGGTATATCGACCTCTAATTAGTTAGAATAAGTGCACGTAAATGATGATCAAGTATGATTTCAAAAACTGATTTCCATATGGTGCAATTGCATGACATTTTGTGAACTGGACACACAAACGAAAAAAAAAAGCCGTTTCCTTTCATCAAGTTTGTTTAGGTTAGACAATTTGCATTTTGCATTTTTCAAAAGTAATTCCTAAAATAAATACTCACTTTCCCCTCAGCCATACTATAGAGATGCAACCGATCATAATCTTGCATGGTAGACAGCAGCATTCTGTCTTCATTGTATATCTCTATGTAGGGCCGGCAGCCATCGCGCGCCTTCGTGAACAGAGGGACTGGCTGAATAGTCAGAGATACCAGGGTCACCGGCCGGAAGTGAGGGAGAATTGGTTCTGGTCTGAAACAAAACAAATGAAATAGCATTTTTTCATTCGCTTCAGTCATTTTGGAGTGATTTCGTGAAATGTAACGGAAGGATTTTCGTGCGCGCTATTTGATTTGACCAATGAGCGCGTGTGGTGGTAGATTGAGTCATCAGATTGGCAAGGTGAAGCAACGCTCGGCTAGGTCTGCTTTTGGATGGTCGCAGGACTGTACTAATTACCGTGACCCCGGAACGTAAAGGGCTATTGAAGGACACCGTGGATTTTAGTCAGTACGAGTCTGACAGTCCCTCCCGCTCTGCCCTGGGTGGGAGGACTCGTTTGATGATTTTACCACGTAAAAAAAAAGTCTGTCTTTTGATAAGTTACCAAAGATTAGCAACAGTGCTAATTTCTGAAAAAGTACTGTTGCTTATTACCGAGGTAGGATGTCAGATGTTATTTTATAACACGGTCAATTTAATGCTTAAAACATTTTGGTAAACTGACAAATACATTGTATGCAACAGAGGCGTTACCAGAGTTACCAACTAACTTTCGAATAACTGATTAGCAAGTTTCCACATATAAATGTGGAATTAGCTTACCGTTAGGAACAACTTGATCTTGTCTTTCTGTACGACGAGACTCGACACAGCATTATATAAGCTATTCCCGTGCATTTACCTATTGCTGTATTCGTAATTTTTTCTCATCTTATTAACCTGGCTTGATTATATGATCACAGAATGAATTAGTAATATACTATCACTTCAACCCCGTGCCGGCTCAAACAAGCACTCGTGGTTCTTTTTGAACCTTATTCAGTCAGAATAAGGTTCATAAGATTATATGAACTTATGCAAGTTCTCTCGTCACATTATATTTAATAGCGGCAACAATTTTCATGAGTGACTTACCTAATAATGTTAGAGAGATAGTAGAGGTATCGCAATTGGCTAGGAGGCATGTTGATGGGCGCGCGCTTCACCGCGAACATCTGCAACGCGTCTTCCGGCACCGTCACCAGCTTAGCGTACAGAAGTAGACCACAGACTAGCATGCACGACATTTGTTTGCCGTCCTGAAATTATACCAAGCTGTTAAATTATAGACAGATGCATGTTTGTTAAAGTAATGACAATAGGTTTGTTTACAAAAAAATCGAATTAGTCCGTCACTGAGATTATTTTTTTAATTGGCACGTATTTTTTCTGTTGTTACGTAAACCAAAATTGACGGAGATACGACGCAAATTCGAGTTTTTATGCGATTTATCTTTGTGAATATTACTATTTCAAAAGTCAAGTCTACGAGGCTTTGGTCAACGGTTCTTTTACACCCTTTTACTCCAACAGATACGTCAACGTCAACATACCTGACACGTAATAACAGCAGCTTGCCGTTCATCTTTGCCTAAGTACTGGTACATATGCTGCAGCAACGCATACGTGGGGGCCAGTAGTGGCGCACGATGGGCCGGCGTGGGCCACAGTGTGCGGCACGCGTCCGTCACTGGCACGTGGCGAGGGAAGGACAGACGGCAACCGCGACAGGCGTTGTAAATACTGTATTTGCCGCCGGGGTGACGACTTTCTAAGAATGCCTGGAAATGAAAAAGGATATAAACATTGTTTTACTTAATGCCAGCTTTCAAACCATGCCTGAATATTATTGCGCTGTTGAATTTTCAATGCGTTTTTATTAAATATTGAATAAAGGATTCATTAATCAAGTTCAAAAGTCCAAAACGGAGTTAAAATATAAATATTTTTTAAATATTGGTATTTTTGTGGAGTAGTGTGCCAGTGTGCACCCGTCTGCAGGATATGTCCCACCTCCTTTCCTTCCCACCCTTTTGCTCTTATTGCTTTAATTAAAAAAAAAAAGAGCTGTGCGGTGGCTACGTATTGGTCGGACACAATTTGAGTCCATCGACAAACAAAAAAGAAGATATCTTTTTGAAATGATCTATGCCAGAAACGTATTGGTTTTTGTTGGATCCCAATTAAAAAAAATACCGTTCTCGTAACAGTGCCCTCTTCGGACTAACATTAAGATATCATTTATCACTTATAAAATCATTAGATAAATAACTTACCCTGACGTCATCTATATGGTTGGTCTTGTAAGCGCTTTCTAAGCCCTCCGACGGATAAGGCATCACTATGATACGACTAGTTATGTAACTTATATCCAAATCTGTTCTAGCTATTGACCTGAAAGAAGACATCAAACATTAAATAAGTCTATTTTCTGAAGAAATTTGCTGCAAGTTCTATTATGCTTATAGAATATTGTTTATTAAATTTGATACTCACTGTTGCACAGTTTGCATAACCTTCGAAGAGGTATCCTTCAAATTCTTAAGGAAGCTACCAGCACCTCCTTTGATAGATGAGAACAATCCCCCAGAGTTTGCCGGTGTGGCTGGCAACGGTGGCTGGTAGTGTGGGGCAGCAGGGGGGCGCGCAGGCGGCGGGGGGCGACTGGGCTCCGGCGGCCGGGAGTTCGGCACCTCTTGGCTGACTGCTGCTGGTTCTTTGCTCGCTAAAACGAAAAAAAAACTTTACTCACACAGATAATTTAGAAACAAAATGACAGTTAATTTGGCGCGCTTTTGTGTGTCACTTAGTTTTGAAGTTTCATGACTGTTACGAAATTTTTTAAAGTAATCTTATATTTACGTTACGGGGAACGATGGTAATCATTATATTTTATATTTATTTTGTGTATGTTGAGTTTGTATTAAGTACAGTTTCGCTAACGTTTGTAAATAAATATTATAGTGAAAATTACATGATTAGATTTCAATCCGGTACTTTATTTAGCAATGTCCCTCGTGATAGACCAATGATTGGTGCTCTCTCTCTAACACGTAGCAATCTAGCGTGTTCTCACTCTGACTCTGCTAACTCTTTGATTCAGAGTGCCAGCACAAAGTAACTGATAAGGCGTTGTCATGTATAAGTACTTTTGTACTTGAATTTACATTATTCAAGTGTTAAAACATCACAAGGTTCAGACATTACAAAAACACCAATAAAGAGTACTAGATATTTATTTCTAATATTAAATATCTTACATGTTTACACTTAAACATCTAAATAGTAACAAAAATATTGCTCGTTTAAACATTATCTCTCTTTTAAATTAACTATTCGAATATAATATAAAAATCAGTATTGTTTAAAAAATTACATGTGAAGATTGAATAAATATTAAAATAAGCGAATATAATGAAAAATGTTTAACATTACAACAATATACTCTTTTAACAACATAATATTGTTTAAAACATTTATAAAAGTATTTTAAATAATTCATTTTACTTACCTATTGGTAATAGTGCCTACAGGTCCCTGAATGTATGTAACGCACCATTTTGGCGCATTTCCCATATTTTGGAACAGAAGATGCATTAAAAATTGGGTCGTTACCAACGTTATATTAATTTTTTATTTGGTAAAATCATCAAATGAGTCCTCCATCTCCTCTCCGCCTGGGTGAAGCGGAAGGGACTGTCAGACTCGTAAGGACTAAAATCCCGTGATCCTTTAATTGCTCTTTACGTTCCAGGGTCACAGCGGCTTGCTTAGACATTCCCGCGACCGCGGCAGGCGTTTGAACCTATGGGAGGGCCCATCAGTTTACCGAAAGCTCTTTGAGGCGCGCATCTGACACGACGCGCCGTCGACCCGGGCATGAGAAATGATCAGACAGCGAGCTACCCATTACTCGCCGTCCGAAATCGCTTCGCGTCGTCCGACGCCCTGGGTGTCTCTTGCGGTGGTTGGGCCGTGAGATCGAGGATGTCCTTTCCCTCACGCATTCCGCCTCGTACTTCGCCACTCTTACTGTTTCTCAGAAGGAAGTGACTACATCCTCATCGCTCCGCAGCATGATCTCTGCCAATGCCGGGCGCGAGAGGTCCCCGCCGGAAATTCGTTACCAATGCTCAAGATTAGATATTCCATAATATTTTCTGATCGATCTTTACTTTTTGAGAAAGAATGAGTTAAAACTCTGTACCGACTAATAGAAAAACAAACCCGGAACCATTTTTAAATCAGTCCATAAAAACTCCAACCGTCATGCGCATGCACATAAAAATAAATCAATTATTTAATATTTAAATACGTCTGAACTCAACAGAAAATACACTTTAGTTGGTAACGCCCCGCTTTAAATATTTGCCAAAGAGAAACAGAAAATGCGTCAACATGGCCCAGTTCACAGGAACCGTAATAATAATACTTTTGAAAAATATTCTACGGAATAATTGGAACTACAGAAGACTTGGATATTTATAGTATAAAACTATTCAGAAATATTTTCTTTCAATCAGTATATTCAATGATTGAGTGAGCAAAATACTAACATTTTGTTTTCTTAATCTAAACTTGATTAAATAAATTCAAGTTGAGAATATATTTTGACATAAATTGGGGCAAATGCTTAAGTTTCCTAAACTAAGTGGAATATGTATGAATATAAATTAAAAGCACCTATAAAAACATTATTATAGTTTTTAATCATATAAATCTGATGGCAAATGTACTTGCCAGCTATTTGAATTGAACCATTATTTCTGAAGCACTTGAAATCCTGTGCTATTTTCTTGATTCTGATTCCCCAGTGATTGAATTATATTTTCACAGCTTAAGTTTGCTTTGGTTTCCTAACGTTTATTACTTCTTAGGATAAGCATTATTTATTTTAAAAATCGAATCTTTCAATAGGTATATTTTGTGCTAGCTCAGATTTCCAAATTATTTACACAGATCTACTTTGGAGATTTTTAGATAAAACTAAAGCTCTGAGAGCATATTTCGGAATGCAACAGAAATGTTACACATTGAATGCACTTAATCTGAATTAGATTCTAATAAGAACCATGTCGAACACCATACATAGGTCCTCAATATAACAGAAATCTTAAACTCGTAATTACATAACAATTATGGTAACTAATTAATACTATCGACCGTCAACTTCACTTTTGTACCTTTTCATGGAATGTGGAGTTGTAGTTGGAAGATTGACTTATGTAGTAGTGAAGCAACAGTTACATTTAAAAATTCGACTATATACTGTCTTTCAATTAAGCTACAACATAAAAGGATATTTATTTAGGTAAAAGTAGAACTAGACTAAAATCTACGAATAGGACGGATCTACAATATCTATATCAATGGGTTTATTTAAATACAAAGAGAATTGTAATTATTATTGTCATCGTTTAAACAGTTTAGAATACTATGATTGGTTCTATACAAATTCGTACTACTCGTATTTGTCAAAAAGAAGGAATAAATTAATTTCGTCTTCAAAACATCGAATTTAGTCCACAAAATAACTGGTGAATCGCTGCCAAACACAAACAACCATCGAGTGGTTTATAAATATATTCTAAAGGCAATAACAACATCATTAAATATAGTTAAACATTAATAAATAAAAACAATGAATACTCATCATTGCGAGCATATCCAATGGTTCTAGCAAGCGTCAATGTGTGATGGGTGTCCGATGCAAGGTTTCATGCAGCGGGTCATTTAAACGAGAAAACTATTGGGCATCCAAAAAAGTTGAAAACACCTAAAATGAAAAAGAAAACGTGATATGTATTGCATACACATTATTCTACAAGGCAGAAGTCCCTCGCCTCTAGCAAATAACGATCATAAAATAAATGTTTACAGTGTCCGAGTCAGTCAAGTTGGCTCGTTAGTGTAAATAATATATTACTACAGTAAGTACATAATCTGATAAAATGTATCAATATATTGATTGTAAACACTTCAGTACGTTCCTCATTTCAACAGACTATCTTTATCTGCTAGTTACTATATCAATTAGGTATTGATTTATTGGAATCATTCGGACACCGCCTCGCGGCGCGTTCACTACAGAAGATATATTTCAATTGATTTTCCGATTTAAAAAAAAAGAGGCGAAGGACTTCTGGTTCTATATAAACAGGTACATGCAATGTGTTATGACCATTCAAAAGAAATAAAATATAAGCACTGATTCCTTTTTAAACAGGCTAACATGCATGGCAGATTCCATCCAATAATTTAAATATTTCTTAGTCATGCCTCTCTTCATAATTAGTTTTATATTATAACGCCTACCGACGGGCCTACTTTATATTTTTTATCAATTCTTATACGGTATCTAAATAGTTATCAATTCTTCAAGATAAGATAAAAGTAATAGATACTCGTATTTTTAATCGTGAGTTAGAAATAATGTTATAACAGTAAGTGTTAGTAAAAATAGGTGCAATAATATTATAAAATTAAAAATGGTAAAAGAAATGAATTTTTATGACCATAGAAGTGTTGAAAAAACCGATGGTAAAAATATTTAATATTTTATGCAAATTTAATAATTCCCTGTAATTATTTGTACGTTTTTCAGTTACTATGTTGATGATCGTGATTTATGAAAATTTGACAACAAAAAAAAAGTATTGTTAACACATATCAATCCGAAAAAAAAAGCAGAGACACCAAATTAAAATGGAGTGAAGCTAAATACTGGAAAAAATCTAATAAACAACCATCCGAAGTAAACATAAATAGAGAAACCACCCAAGAATTCTAAGTACTGATATGAATTATGAAGCCATATAACAAGATAGCTAGGTACTATTATTTGCTAGTGCGCCTCGAGCATCTCGATCAACAGCGTAAGACCTAGTCGGGCGAGTAAATCAAGCTCAACGTCAACTATGTATATCGCATTCAATTACGAGACTCCTACGCATCACACATGGTCTTAACGAGCGATCATCATACATGTGGAAAAGATTACAATTGACTAACGCGTAGATTTCGCGAAACATTTTCCTAGTTCAATAGGTATCGTACGGATAATGTTGTGACTAATGATAGATTAGAACAAATGAATGTTCGCAGCAAAAAGTGAGATAATTTAAAAGTTCAATTAAAACAATTGAACTCTCGACTGTGCGAGCCATGAGTTTTAAAATTGCAAATGTTATCTGTGTGTGTCTTTTTGTGACATTACCACTGAACTGTAGAATAAAGATACATTTTAAACGACCTTAGTGCGAGGGCATAGGGTTCTTTAGAACGCAAGATTTTTAACTACAGACTGTTTAAGATGTTGACTTATAATAGGCCTTAACAGTTAAGAAATAAGATTTAAAATGAAAGATAAGTTTGGTACAGATTCAAATGCTACATCCTAATTGAACAGTGAGTTAAGTCGCGATGCAATGTGCGCGCTTATTAAACGGTCGTCACACCACACTTAACACGTGCACTTTGATCGGTATCTCTTAACAAAATACGCCTTAGATGACGATTAATGGCATACTGTCTTATACTTTACTGTCTTATTAATGGAAATCCCATACCTAGTATTACACACCCTATAGCCAAGATGAGTTAATGAAAATGATTTTTAGTAATTTACACTGCTTGAATGTTTGTTAGTTGTTATTTAAACTTTATAATCGTGCCTACATAATGTGCAACCAGATCTACAGTGCGTACCAATATGTTAGTCGAAAGCGAACGTGAAACTGATCAGTAACACAGAGCATGTTACAAACACATGAAATACCCACATTTGTCCACACACGGAGCGCCCAACCACAGATCTCACTTTCAATATCTGTGCCACTCAAAATGCGTTAGAAATAAAATCAAACGACGGCTGTGAAGAATATACTCATTTATTTTTCTATAAGCTCCCACATGACTAAATAATAATATGCACAACAGAAATAATGATCCAATGACATAAGTGTAAAACATAGTGTTTATAGAAACACTAACTTTGTGATATCAACTAATGACATAAGTATGAACGTTAAACATCATGTATTCTATAATATCATATAAATCTACTCTAATCAATACTTGTACCTCAGTTTAACATATCATTTCCTCATATTGTCTGGAAAGTTTGGACTGACCCATGATTTTGATCGCAGTGTTTGATTGCATCAACACAGATAAGATGTGATAACAAGCAGTGTAATAGAATACACCGATCTAGGTAATAGACTAGTTATATACACACAAATAACTTAAAAATATAAGAGCCAAAATATAATCTACGTGACAAGTGCGCGAGGGTGCCAAGACCACCAAGCACCAAGCCACCAATACCGTTAAATGCCAACGAAGAGCCGCGGCGGCACCGCAACCAGTGTTAGTTCACATATGTCTCAAATGTGTTATTATAAGCCAATATATATTATATATCATATACTAGACAATATCCAGATTTCGTACCACTGTACATTTGTCTATAAACTACTGGATATTCATTTAATATCAACTATTAGACTTTATAGAAAAATAATATACTATTATAGTAAGGGGTTTAGACATTGGTGTGAAATTGTATATATAGCCCAATAGAGTTACAGGAATGTAAAGACAGTTAATAATTACACCTAATATATAGTAAAGATTCTAACTAGCGACAAGTATCCTATCTAGATATAAAAGGTATGCATTTCATAAATGCACACTGACTTTTTGGTAATAAGATTATTCAAGGAGAATGTTAGAAGAATTTGCGACAAGTTTATTCGATTTTGTCTGATACCTATATTGTTTAATCATTTAAGTGACCATTCTATTACTCTATCACTGATCTTTGAAGTCTTCTTTCATAATCAGACTTAGACATCAAATTAAAGCTTATTTAACTTTCACTGTACATGAAACATCATGGCTAATATTGCACTATTTAAATGCACAGTCTGAGCCTCTTCCAACACAAAGAAATGCTCCAAAATATTAACTCTAACTTTACGAATGTCATGTAACGCATCTCAACATTGAAGCAACATAAATAATTAATCAATTTTGATTAAAGTCAAATAAATGCTATACTACCTTATTTCATTCAGAGAACAATTGATTCAACATTGCCTTACCTTTGGTGATGTTCAATTTTTGGTGATAATCAACATTGGAATGTAAATAAATCTCACATTTTGTTTAATAACCTTTCTAAGGAACTCAAAATAAATATATGGAAAAATAAAAAAATTTGAGTGTAAAAAGTCAAAAAATACTTGACCATTTTTAGCTCGAGTATTTAATGCAACAGAACAGAACGATGATCCGTAGGGGATGGAAGTGAAACGCGCGCTCGCAACTCAATGTAAACGTTAGGCGACTCTGTCTCGAATTTATCACAAAATGTTGAACGTGGCGCGACGCGACATTTGTCTTAGGATATGGTAGTGTAATATTTACTTGACTTCTTATTACCTGGCGAGCTAGTGGCCACAGATTGTTCAACTTTTTTACGCTCAAATTTGAGTGGTTGCTTGAGATTGACATTATTGGACTCTGCTATCGCCGCCAATCGCTCCAGCACACTACTTATTGTCAAGCGCTCTTCAGGGTTCACTGTGAGGCAACCACCTGGGAACAAAAGATATCACAATCACATATTTCAATTCATAAACAAAACAGAATAGTGAACTAAGTAACTTTACTCACTTATAACTTCATGAAAACATTTATAGCGTTGATCATTGGGGTTAAGATTATAGTTTCCATTAAGAATTGCAAGTTTAGCAGAATCTTCAAATGGATGTTGCATATAGCACAGTGTGTAGAGGATGCAACCAAGTGCCCAAACATCGACACTGTGGTCAATTTTGCGATTATCCCAAGTGTCTAACATTTCTGGTGCTCTGTACATAGGTGTGGTGAACTGAGCCAGCTGGAATTCAAGAAACAAGAGGTGGTGTTATTTCTATTCAGTTAAGTCAGATCAGAAATGGTCTAATAAGAATGATAATAAGTTTTATTTAAAGAGAATAAAGTGTGACTTACAGTTTCCTCTAACATATTTCTTTGATTTGCACTCCAAGAAGGATTTGGTGAATAAATATCTGTGGTAGCTGAACCAAAATCACATAACTTTATTGTACCTATAAAAATCAATGAAGTCAATTAGTAATGTACACAAGATTTAAAATAGTCACAGATTTTCCATTATTTTTATCATGCTGTAATTAGAAAAGCTGAAATTAATGTTACCTTCATTAGAAATTAAGAAATTTTCTAGTTTGAGATCACGATGTGCAATAGGGGGTACTTGTGCATGCATGTGCTGCACTGCTCGGCATGTCTGGTAGAACACCCTAAGTATTGTTGGGAGAGGGAAAGCCGTGCCCCTATTTTGCAGAGCTTCCATCAAGCTTCCCCCACTGCACAAATCCGTCAACAACAGATACTCTCCCATACCATGTGATGTTTTCGCCTTATCAATAAAAGATGCTGCTATATATTTGATTATATTAGGGTGACCTGATAATTTTTTTAATATGCTAATCTCTTGTATTATGTTTTTGTTTGCCTGCTCATCAGCTGCCATTAGCCTTTTTAAGGCAAATTCTGTGCCGGTGGACACGTCTTGAGCAACAAACACAAAAGCAAAACCACCTGAAATAGAGAAAAACGCTTAGTAGGAATATTGTCAATAGACCATTTTTTTTTATTAAAATGAATTTCCTGTTAATAGTTTGCTGCAGATATCTGATTAAACATTTGTATTACATTCATAACAACTTTATATTTCCTGTCTAATTAATTTCCTAGTATATTGTAAACACATACTACCAGGAAATATTATACCAGGAAAGTCAATAAAAAGTTATAGATTATTTAAAGAAAAATTTTTAGCAGTGAGAAAATACTAAATGATTTTATGGAACAGTAGCCTTATAGACATTTCATGTTGTTTCAAGTAATAATACTGCCATGAGGTTTCCATCAATTGAAAGGGCCACTGCATCAATGTACCTTTTCTTCTCAATATTGAGTTGATCCAACATACTATGGCTAGAATAATGGTACCCTTTCTTCACACCAATCAATAACAATGATCTTACTGGAACAGCTTGCTCACAAATAGTTCAACTTCAGATCAAAGACCTTTTCGAAAAAAAGTACCTACACTTTACAACTCTTGAATAAAGTGTCTCTTCATACCAGTAGGGGTAGGATGCATACAGAACATAGGTTGGAGTGTAGCCTTAGGGGCACTATGGAGCAAGGAGCAAAATTTTTTTTTTTGTTTTCTTTGCTCCTCATAGTACCCCTAAGCGCTCATAGTGCTCCAACTCCTACACTCCGCACTTAAGACGACCCACTGACCAGAACATAGTCTAAACACAGTATGTGAAATATAATACTATCATATGGTTACTAGAATCATATCTACTGATCTATTAATTATCAATTTATTCATTCACTCAACAATGTTATGAATCACTGCTTCCAACTAATTTATATGACCTTACAACATGAGAAATTTATTTAAAAGTTGTCTATTATGTTTCTACTTGCTCAAGTGCATTTTTTCTCCTATTCTAATAAAAGCAAGTCCACATTTTACAGACTTTTACAGGATGAGTTGTTCATCACAGCAATATTAAAGTGAATGTAATTTAAAAGTTTATTCACTTTGTTGCAACGAAATTGGCTCGAGTGTAACGGATATGCTCATATTAACGACCCCAAACATTTGTCGCACAATGTACCCTTACGCCCCCAATTTCTGTGACGTTAGTACGTGTACTGCATCAACCTACACGAAACGCCACTACGGCAAGCTTATGTTTACGAGAAACTCGTGGCGGAGCATTAAATACTTAGTATAATTTGATAGAGCTTACCTTCTGCGATCACTTTTTTAACTCTCAATTTCATATTTCCTATTTCAACAAACTGACCAACAAAATCATTATCACTGCCACCGTTAGCGCCTCCAGAGCTGAAGTAGCCCATGGCTGATTTAAAGACGCTCATTTTGGAATCTACTTTTGTGATTTTGCTATATAAATTAAGAAGAAAACTGTGTTTTATCAGCACCCTTTGCCCAAATCCATTTTACAATGGCACATAATGGCAGAAAAAAAAGAATAGGCAGATTTGTTGGCAAATGGCAGGACGAGTCCAATGTTGCCAAAGTAGAACTTTTGGCCGCATAAAAGCAAGTATTAAATTATATCAATGCCAATAATAGTTCAAATGAGCATTTTTATCACCTTAATTTTTTTTTACTTTTGTAACCTACAAGTAGGAGAAATTTAAACTTGAAACAGTAATTGCAATCTGTAAAGCTACAGAACCTTCATGCCGGGCGGTTATGAAATAATTGGTGAAAAGCAGGGACATTTAGTAAAAAAAAATAGCAACATTACAAAAGGCAGAGACAAGCCGTTACTTTTTTAGGTCGGCTAGAGGTGGAAAGGTGAAAAGCAAATACTACTAGTGTGCAACTGTCAAAATCGATTTATTTAGTCGACTAAATAGATGACAGTATCACATATTGACATTTCCTGGTTGATGACCCATTTTTTTGTAATCAGTCTGTGCTTTGGTAAAGTTGTTATAAAATCATTTGGAAGGAAAGCAAAGCGAACTGTGCTGATTTTGTTATTTATTATTGGCATTTCCTTCAATCACAGTTTCATAAATTGTCCAAATTCCTCGCAAGCTTACACCGGACTGATGTTTGTCAATCCTGTGTGAAAATAACAAACATGGGATTTGAAATCAAAAGATTTCAAGGTGACGTTGATGAAGAACTCATTTGTCCTATTTGTTCAGGAGTTCTAGAGGACCCACTTCAGGTTTGTGTCCATTTTTTGTATTGGTTTATCAAGAAAATGTGTTTAATGCGTGTGTTGTTATGAATAGGTTTATTTGTGTACTTAGGCTCCTGCTTGCGAGCACGCGTTTTGTCGCGCTTGTATAACGGAGTGGATCAGTCGCCAGCCTACCTGCCCTGTGGACCGTCAGGCGGTCACCGCCAGCCAGCTTAGACCTGTTCCCAGAATACTACGCAACTTACTCTCAAGGTGAACATTTCACAAGAATGTCATGGCTTCTTAAAGTTTGTAGGTCACACATTGTGATTGTTTTGAAAGGCTTATATAATAAATATCATGAGTTTAATTGCAGTCATGTTGTAATAATCAGATAATGGGTTCTGTGAAATTGTACGGATCATGTTTTGAGTAACAGTTCATGATTCAAAACATTATTTTATTTATGTATAGTGAACCTGACTTAAACATCTGATTCATGAAGACAGTAAATATAATGAAAGAGAAAGATGTTATAATTAATATTCAATGTTTACTTTATAGACTTTGCACGAGTTGTGACAATGCACCACATGGGTGTAATGCTGTACTGAAACTGGATTCTCTGGCATCCCATTTAGTTGAATGTACGTTAAAATTCCTTAATTAATATCATGAAAGAACCGTTGTGTAAGTGTTTATAGTATTACCATTTACTAACGTTTTGAAAATTAATTTAATACTTTTATCTTGATATTATAGCACAAAATATTACTTGAAGCATAATATTTTATGATATAATATCAACATAAATGGATGGCTGTAAACAATCTTGATAGGATGGATTGTGTATTTCTAAATGAAGCTGTAAACAGCAGTGTTTCCAGAACAATAATAATTAACTTTAAAATTAATTTACAAAGTAAACATATTTTTGAAAAACTATAACTAATGGCAGATGTAATCATCCATTTAGTTATAATTAAGATTGTTACTAATAAGATCATCATCTCAGCCATAGGACGTCCACTGCTGA
The DNA here is from genome assembly GCA_943136025.2 of Agrotis puta. Classification (NCBI taxonomy): domain Eukaryota; kingdom Metazoa; phylum Arthropoda; class Insecta; order Lepidoptera; family Noctuidae; genus Agrotis; species Agrotis puta. The sequence continues at coordinate 9,350,410 of OW964168.2, forward strand.
ACATAGGCCTCCCCTTTAGATCTCCACATATACCGGTTGGAAGCGACCTGCATCCAGCGTCTTCCGGCGACCTTTATAAGGTCGTCTGTCCACCTTGTTGGTGGACGTCCTACGCTGCGCTTGCTAGTCCTTGGTCTCCACTCTAGAACTTTTCGACCCCATCGGCCATCTGCTCTGTGAGCAATATGGCCTGCCCATTGCCACTTCAGCTTGCTAATCCGGTGGGCTATGTCGGTGACTTTAGTTCGTCTACGGATCTCCTCATTTCGGATTCGATCACGTAGAGAAACACCGAGCATAGCTCTCTCCATAGCTCGTTGAGCGACTTTGAGCTTTGAGATGAGGCCGATAGTGAAAGACGATATAATATATATATATATGAAAGACGGTATAATAAGATAAAGATTATATATTAGTTAATTACTGATTCTATTATGATTGCATTTATTGATAAATTAACATGTTTTTAAGGTTTAATAACATAGGTAATATTTTTCTGAATTTTATTTTGTGTTAATAAACAAAATTTATCTTGTTTATAGGTGAATACAATCCCAAAAGGCCAATGCCATGTGAAGCGGGTTGTGGACTTGTGATACCTAAAGATGAACTGGCGGAACACAATTGTGTCCGAGAACTACGGGCACTCATTGCAACACATCAGGGAAAGTTAAATGACTATGAACAGGAATTAGCAGAACAGAGACTTGTGATCAATGAACATAAACGAGAACTGGCTTTGTTGAAAGTATGTTATGCATTTATGTATTTTGATACTTAATTATGTAGTTAAATTTATGTTTTAATCAGGCTAACTGCCAATTAAGTTTGCTTAATGTATTTCATAGTTTACTATGTAATAATATTATGGTATCATTACTGACTTCTTTGACGACACGATTGGCGCATTGGCTGATCGACTGCTGCGCGGGTGTCGCGGGTTCGATCCCCACACGGAACAAATACTTGTATGATCTACAAATAGTCGTTTCAGATCTGGGTGTTTTTGTGTATGTGACTTTCTATGTTTGTAAAAGCACACACAATACAGGAAGAAATTCCTAGTGTGGAGCAATCTTTTTTAAAAAGAAGAACAATCAACTAGACTTGCAATTAATATTGCATATTAGCAATTAGATTTATACAACATAAGTGATAAAGAACTTCTAATGTCATCAACAGAAAGTTTACAAACACTACTAAGATTTACTAGCGATCGCGAATTGCAATAACCAATTCAGAAACTATTGGGTAAAGTTGATTTTTGGATTACCAACACATCTGTCTATACTTTCGAGTATCACAGACATTTAAGAAAACTATGATATTACATAGTAACTCATTCTTGCAAATAATTGTATCAGGAATTCATGCGAGCGATGCGTCTATCAAACCCCTCAATGCGTGCGCTAGCCGACCAGATGGAGCGGGAGGAAGTGGTCCGCTGGGCCAACTCATTGACGCGCGCGAGAGTCACCCGCTGGGGTGGCATGATCTCCACACCTGATGATGTTTTACAGGTAAACTTCATTTACTAAGCTTTTGAGTTTTTCTAAAGCAATTCCTCTAAAAAGTACCTTTTACAATAGTAATTGTGTAGTAATGTTGTACTCTGAAACCTAAGTCTTTACTAGTAGTCTTACGCCGTCACTATTCTACCTCTCGACTCAAACATTCTTCTAAAACGGTTGTCCAGTATGTGATTCCATTCAATGTCGTTCCGTTTTAGCTAGCAGCCATTACTTAGTCCTAAGAGCTTGTCTATAAAGTAGGGAACATCGGTTAATTAATGTTTACATGATGACCAAGTTTGTGCTGAAGGCAAAGAAACTAAGTGGTTGCAACTTGTCTTACGAAGATACAGAACATATTTTAATGATCAATTCATGAATACTCAAGTACAAAGTAGCCAAAAATCTGGCTACTTGACTTTTTCAATTACTTGTACCATCATATTTAGTGTATGAATGACAATGTATCTGTTTTCTCAAAAAACTTTTATTGAACAACATTATCTATCTATCTTCTATATATATATAAAAGGAGAACTGACTGACTGACATATCAACGTACAGCCGAAACTACTGGGGCTAGGAATGTGAAATTTTGCACACGGCTTCCTATTATAATGTAGGTGAGCACTAAGAAGGGGTTTTTGGAAATTTAACCTTTAAGGGGGTGAAAAGGGGGAATTAGGAAAGTACGTAACCCACGCGGACGAAGTTGCGGGCAAAGTGCTAGTAATGATATAAGTTTCTTTCTTCTAAAGATGTAAGCACACGATATCTTCTTATCTGATTGTTGGGAATCTGTATGTACGCAATATTTTGTATTGTACCGATCTGTGTTACAATAAAATGGTCTATTTGAAATACATTAATAATGTTCTATCTATCGTGCCACTCAGTAATCGTAATATGTGACGATATGAGGATAATTGCTGGTCTGTGTTTCCGTGGGAGACAAACTGAACAAAAAAAAAACAAGAAAGCTGTTGCAGCAGTCATTAAAAAATTATGCAAAGGCCTCCCTTACCTCCTTCTGTCTTTCGCGTCATCTAGGTCTTTCGCGTTGTCGTTTACCGCCAGTTGGGATCCATTCAACATGTTTTTTGACACAGGCCCTGTATATTATAAGTAGGTATACTGCTAACTCAAAATATTTGTGCAACTCTTGTTTTAGATGATGATCAAGCGAAGTTTATCAGAATCTGGCTGTCCTCCTCACATAATAGATGACCTTATGGAAAATTGCCACGAACGACGATGGCCTCCTGGCCTTTCCTCGCTCGAAACCAGACAAAATAATAGGAGGTAAGTTTTAATACAGTTTTTAGAATATATTATATTTAAAATTTAGTCTAAAATATGTGCTTGGGTGAGTAGTTCCGAGCACTAGCTTGAGATATACAGGGGTAGTATGAGATGGGGTATTTTTTCATGATTAAATCAAATTAAAATACAACAAAGTCGAGTTAGGTAACCTGCAAATTCTTTTCATACTCAACTTCTGAAAATATAAATTTATAACTTAATAAGCCGTTTATTTGCAATTCAGCGTGTCTCTTGACAAAGTCTTGTCTTTGAGGACACGATTGGCGCATTGGCTGAGCGATAGACTAATGCGCTGATGACTGATGTGTCGCGGGTTTGATTCCCAAACGGAATAAATATTTGTATGATCTACAAATAGTTGTTTCGGGTCTGGGTGCTTGTGTATGTGAGTTTCTATGTTTGTAAACGCACCCACGATACAGGAAGAAACTCCTAGTGTTGGGCAACGTTTTTTTTAAAGAAATAAAAGGCCTTCTCCAGATTTCTCCACTGTTTTCTATCTTCTGCAAACCTAGTCCAGTATGACAGGCCCCATTTTTCTAACATGGCGTAAAACATAACCATAGTAGGGTCTATTCCGCAATGTAATATAATTATGTACTGTCCAACCCCATTATAGACCCCATAGATGGTCAGTTATTTAATAAATTAAAAATGTAAATTATTTATTTTTACAGGTTATATGAAAAATATGTGTGTAAAAGAGTGCCTGGTAAGCAAGCGGTGCTCGTCCTACATTGTGACAACACGCATGTGGACGAGCATATGATGGTGGAGCCCGGCCTTGTGATGATCTTCGCGCACGGAATCGAGTAGCACAGGACAACACGCTGTCTGTGTTCAAGTGACAAAATACATGCTTTCAGACGTGTGGAAATCGTGTGACTTGGATGCGGAGGTGTTGAGTGCACTAATTAAATAATAGAATATATCAATAATGGATGGAGCCTGTGAGCTATTTGACAGGTTATCCACTAGATATGAACAGGGTAAACTAATATTCTCACAAACATAAATGTTCCTTGGTATAAAGTTAATGTATTTACAATTTTATTCGTCCGTCCACTCGGTGCCTCCGCAAACCACACGTACTGTCAGGGTCGCCACACTCGAATGAAAATACGCGCGGCAAAGAGGAGCCGATCTGGATCTCTGAGCGACCACGACAATCTCTGCCAATATGAACTATAGTTCTAGAATACAATTTAAAAAAAACCACCACCAAAAATTTAAATTGTGTGGCTAGCCATAAAATGTTGGCATTTAAAAAAAAGTATTTGTCTGGCAACTGTAAGACCAATGATTATTGTACAATAATATTATACAAATCATATTTGATAATGAGTGTTGAAATATTTTTATGTATGAAGTAGTAGTATGAAGTATGTGAGTTTTTAGAATAACAAATAGGCATTGGATTGAAGACATTCCGAATAGAAATGAAATGAGTAAAGAAATATTTACTAAAAGTTATAATAAGTTAATTCAATGTTATGGAATTCAAAATTTAAGTATTAATGAAATCTAGTTTTTTATAAGTTTGTTTTTTTTTATTATATTAGTGATTGAATGCTGTGTTATGTTTAAAAAATAGTGCGTCATTATTTTTTACAAGGTCGCAATAAATAAGCTAGCAGGACTCTGCTAATATGTATTGGTATCTCAATCGGACAAATAAAAAAACAAATTTTAAGTCTTGCTGGCATATTTGAAATGACTCTGTGGAATACCCTCAGCCTATGCTGTATACATACTGAGCGATCAAACAAAGGTTTATATCACTGGGCCTCCCTTTGTAAATGTTTGATTAAAATTAGAATTAACAAGGATAATATAATATTTTCACAGATCTCAGGTGGTAGTATGTATTCAGCATATTATTGCAGCATAATTTTATTACTATTCCTACATTTACTTCATAATTCAATTTCCATTATTTTTGTAATTGGTAATCTCTATTATGTTATGTATTTAGCTCAATCTATAAATAAATATACCTAATGATCACTAACTGACGAAGTTCTATCTTTCATTTACATGTATCATAATAAACACAATTCGTCTTCCCTTAAACCTGCAAGGGAAGGCGAAGTATGTTAATATAGGCAGAAACTATAGAAAATGCTACCAGCTATGATTCTTACATACTATTTTTGCCTTGACCATGGTCATACATCTGAACGGTGCCGGATTAAAACTACTTGATGCCCTAAGCAATCCATCCAAGCCTATAGTGCCCCCCTATCACGATAAAGTAGTTTCCGTTTTTTGAAGTGAAAACTTCTTTAGCGGCGTTGTGCACTTTTTTGGAATGGGTAAAAAATGTTAAACTCTCGTCAGGACACGTGACCTGATCGAAAATTCGTAAGACGGCGCAGGGCGCTTGCACGAATGTTCGTGTGTGTTTATTACTATAGAAGTTTTCACTTCTGCCGGCACTCCCAGAGTGCAACCCGTCGTTTTATTTTCCTAACATATAGTGGTGATGAGGATCTGGTTCTATTCGATCCGATTTATGATGCCCCCTGAGACGTGACGCCCTAAGCAATTGCCTAATTTGCCTGTTTTGAAATATCGTGTGGATTTATTGTTTAGTAAAAGACTTTCCGTACACACGTGAGATAATTTTATTATAATGACAGTTCAACAAACCATAGATTTACATCACTGACATTCATCTTGACATAAGAGTTCCACAGACTAAAATTCTCTTCACATATCGTCCGTTTTGGACGGACTTTCAAATAATATATTATTCATGTTTTTATTATTAAAAGTAACTCTATTTATAGAAGTCAAACCAGGGATGCAAAATCTATCAAAAAAATTAAAAAGTTCATTAGCGTTTTTTTCTGATAATGTTTCTATCTAAATACTGAAGCGACACACAGAGGTTACGGGGAAAGGAGGAACTAATATTTATGGTGCCTTATACACGTTCCACTCCTTTATGAGAAGGCGTTTTTTACACCACCCCTCAACATAATATTTTCCTGTTTTCCCTGTTTAAAAACACAAATATTAAAACATTTAATTCTGACTAAATTGTTAGTGATGCATTTTATACTGGCACATTCAAATACTTAACTTACTCCTTTATTTTTAACAGAATTTAACTCTAAAAATGCATGACCAACATTACATAGATTATGTGCATAGCCCTATATTCTTAAAAAATTAACTTAACAAACTTCTCAAAAACAGTTTTTCCTAACGGCTTAGTTAACAAATCCGCCAAATTATCCTGCGTTTTAATATACTTTACTGAAATACACTTATCCTTTATTTTGTCCATAATGAAGTGATACCTAATATCCAAGTGCTTTAACCTTTTATTATTTTCATTATTATAAACAAGTTTTATTGCTGACTGGTTGTCTTCATACAAGATCACTTCATTACCGACAACATCAAAGTCACACAACAAATTTTTCAACCAACATGCTTCTGAAATAGCCATACTTAATGCAATATATTCAGACTCAGTGGAGGATAATGACACACTAAGTTGTTTTTTACAACACCATACTACAGTACAATCAAATATTTTAAACAAATAACCAGTGGTAGATTTTCTATCTTGTGTGTCACCGGCCCAATCTGCATCAACAAAGCCTTGCAATTCTGTGGATGTGCTATTATATATCAAAGAGTAATTTAATGTACCTTTTATATACCTTAGAATACGTTTCAATGCCTTGTACAACATAATACTAGCACAGTGTTGGTACCTACTGAGGAAACAAACTGATACACATAGATCTGGTCTTGTACCACAAACTGCATACATTAAACTGCCTATGAGTTGTCTACACTTTTTCTCTATTTCTGGACTTTCAGATTTTTCCCTTTTTAGTATTTCAAACTTAAAGTTTTGGTCTATTGGAGTAGAAACTGGTTTGCAATCTGACATATTATAATGCTCTAAAACTTTAGTAAGATATGTTTTCTGACTAATTACCGTTGTACCTTTCTTTTGATCAATATCGATACCCAAATAACATTTGGCCAAACCTAAGTCTTTCATCTTAAAGTTATTGCTTAGCTCGCTTTTAAAATCTTCCAAAACCTTGTTTTCAGTGCAAAACATAAGAGTATCATCAACAAATAGCAAAACATATAGCATACATTCATTTACCTTTCTGAAATATAAGCAATGATCATTTTTAGATTTACTGAAATTTTCTTTACTCATGAAGTCATCAAACTTTTTATTCCAATATTTAGGAGACTTTTTCAAACCATACAATGATTTATTTAACTTGCATGTTTCACCGCTTGGTAACTTTATGTATACACTCTCATCTATGTCACCATGTAAAAAAGCACCTATAACATCCATCTGATGAACTGAAAGTTGAAGTTTATTTGCAACTGCTATAAAAACTCTAAAAGTAGGCAATTTAGCCACAGGAGAATATACTTCTAAATCACAATCAGACTGTTCAAAGCCTCTTGCTACCAACCTAGCTTTATATACTTTATTAGTACCTACTTGTTTAACTTTAAAAACCCATTTACTAGAAATTACTTTATTCCCCTCTGGTACGCTATTTACTTCTGTCCATGTGTTATTTTCTCTCAGAGTATCTAGCTCAGTCTTCATAGCAATCTTCCACTCTTCCTTTTCTTCAGAGTCAAGCGCTTCCTCTAGAGTAGCTGGCTCTGTACCGATGGATAGAAGGTTTGTTTCGTAGTCATCTAGCCTTGATGGTTTCTTTATTGCTCTGCCTCTCCGTGAATGTGTTGATACTTGAGGTGTTTCTTCTGCCTCTTCTTCTTTTTCTGACTCTGATGTTTCTTCTGAATTTAGAATTTCCTCTGTTTGTACTTCTGTATTTTCATCAAGATCTGATAACTGTGTTACATCTTCTTCACCTTCCTCATTAAAACTGTGATATTCTTCTCTTATTTCATCCTCTTTATTATTTATTTCTTCTTTTAATAATAATGGGGTTATATTATTAAGATCTTGAAAAGTATTACCTAGCTTTTGACTACTAAAATTGCCTTTCAGGAATGTTACCTCTCTTTTAATCAAAACATCATTTTTATGGGGAAAATAAATTCTAAAACCTTTTGTTGTTTCACTATAACCTACAAAGTATCCTATTTCAGCTTTGCTATCCCATTTTTTGCGATAATTATCTGGAATGTGTACACCTACCTTTGAACCAAATACTTTTAAATTATTTATATCATATAATCCCTTTTTATACCAGAGCTCATACGGAGTTACATTTTTAATCCTACTTTTACCAGTTCTGTTTATAACGTATACAGCTGTATTGACAGCTTCAGCCCATAGAGACTTATTTAAATTACTTGATAACAATATTGTTCTAGCCGCTTCAGTTATTGTACGCATTTCACGTTCTATGCAACCGTTTTGTTGGGGTGTGTACGGAGCACTATTTTGGTGTACAATACCTAAATGATTGAAGAGAGACTTCACCTCTTTGTTTATAAATTCTGAACCACAATCTGATCTTATTATTTCAATTTTATACTCTAAGTTTTTAGTAACAAAATTTAAAAAAGTTTTAATTTTATCAACTGTTTCAAACTTATTTTTCAGAAAATAAACCGTTCTATACTTTGAAAAGTCATCCTTTATGAGTAGATAATATCTTGATCCACCTAATGATATTGTTTCCATCGGTCCGCATAAATCCATATGTAGCCATTGACCGGGCCTATCTGCCCTATTTATACTTATAGGAAACGGTCTCTTATGTAACTTACCCAAAAGACATGGCTCACATGTTATTTCCTTTTGTTTACTAACACTGAAATCTATATCATATTTATTTAACATGTTTTTTACCTGTTCAATATCCTGGTGGCACATTTTTTCATGCCATTCAGATAAACTGTCACTTGATTTACCAACACAAGCATTTTGAATTTTATTAGACCTAAACTTCATTATAAACAAGTTATTTTTCCTATATGCTAGTGCACAAACATTTTTACTGTTATTTTTCCTCAAATAACACATTTTACTATTAATTGTTAAAACATAACCTCTATCTGTAGTTGAACTTGCTGAAAATAGATTCATCTTGATGCTGGGAACATGTAAAACGTTATTTAATGTTGTATTTATCCATTGTTTACCTGTAAATGCTTCTAAAGAAATAACTCCAATACCAACGGCTTGTATGATTTTGCCGTCTCCAATAACTATGGATCTAGGGCATTCTAGTTTTTTATAGTCTATAAACATATCATAATCATAACACATGTGCTCTGAAGCTCCACTATCCATTACCCAACAATTATCACTTTCTAATTGACTGTAAAACAATGATGATAGCTCGAACACAGAGAATGCATTGCCTTGTTTAATTTTGTTTACATCTTGACTTTTCTCGCTTTTATTTTTAAACCAACAATCTGAACTTTTATGATTATTCTTCTTACAGAACTTACAACTAGTATTATTAATTATTGTACCTCTACTTTTCGATTTGCACTCCTTTTTCAGATGTCCCACTTTTCCACACCGATAGCATTTTCTATTAGACTTGTGTACAAACGCAGATGACTCATCTTCTTTGTTTTTGGCTGAGGCGCGTTTCTCTTCGATCAGTAATCGCGCTGTTAACTGGTCCATGGTCCTTTTTTCTACTGGCACCGATTCCCACGCTGACACAAAGTGCTGAAATTGTGATGGCAGAGATGAAGTTATCTTTGTGATGGCCATAGTTTGACTCACTTCAGCGTTGAGATTCTTCAGTTTGCTCAGGAGAGACTCGAACCTTCCCAGGAACTCTGACACGGTTTCCCTTTCTTCAAATTTCATTGAAAAGAACTTCTGCTGAAGTATATGCACAGACAGCTCGCCTCGCTGTTCAAATATTGTATGTAGCTTATCCCAAATCTCTTTTGACGTCTTGCAGCTTAATATTTGTGGTATAACCTTTTCAGATATGTTTGTTACCAACATACCTTGAGCTTTTGAATCTTTCTGCATCCATTTCTCCTGATCCTCGTCGGCCTTGAACGTGCCTTCAACGACGTCTAAGAGACCCATAGCTCTTAGTAAAACGCGTATTTTGAAACACCACGCTGTCCAATTTTGTACACCTTGAAGCTGCTGAAAGCTTTGTCCAGAAGCCATATTTTCGACGGAATCCATCGCCCGTATTATTATTGCTTTACCGCAATTACCAGATTTATCAGAATCTGAGCCGGCGACCGCCACACCTGGTCAGACAGCCCTGGCCGACGTATGTTTATGTAGCTACTTTACCGCAGCGTTTCTTGATAAAAAAACCAATCCAGCACGATTATTAGGCCGTAAGTCTGTGTCTGGGCCCATAACCTTTTGAAATATCGTGTGGATTTATTGTTTAGTAAAAGACTTTCCGTACACACGTGAGATAATTTTATTATAATGACAGTTCAACAAACCATAGATTTACATCACTGACATTCATCTTGACATAAGAGTTCCACAGACTAAAATTCTCTTCACATATCGTCCGTTTTGGACGGACTTTCAAATAATATATTATTCATGTTTTTATTATTAAAAGTAACTCTATTTATAGAAGTCAAACCAGGGATGCAAAATCTATCAAAAAAATTAAAAAGTTCATTAGCGTTTTTTTCTGATAATGTTTCTATCTAAATACTGAAGCGACACACAGAGGTTACGGGGAAAGGAGGAACTAATATTTATGGTGCCTTATACACGTTCCACTCCTTTATGAGAAGGCGTTTTTTACAGCCTGTGGGTTAATCTGGAAATACATCTGAGTCATACATGTACTATGCAGCCACACTTTCCGAAGAGAACATCGGTGAAATTCAAACAGACACTAGATGTAAAGAGTACAGTCAACAACAAAAGTAGACGATCAAAATCAGAAATTCAATACTAAAGAACGCAGTTAGCGTCAGAACAGTGTGGCGTCGAAGTGATTCAAAAGTATGTGATTATAATTTACCAAACACTACCAGTTCGTCTGCACAGTTCTGACGCGAACTCCGTTAATTAGTATTGAGTTTCTGATTTTGATGATCTACTTTTGTTGTTGACTGTACCTATTAGCTGTTAAGCCGCGTTTCCATTAGGCAACATTTGGCGCGCGACACGTTACACTTAACATGTACAAATGTCAAATTTATCGATTTGTAGGTATTTTCTAACCCACCAACGTGTTTTTTTTCCTTTTTGATGCATTTTTCGATAAAATTATAACCACTGCGCTGAAATCAACACATGTTCCTCTGACGACATGTTGTCGACGACTGAAGTAAAGTAGTAGATGCGTATACACTTAGACAGACAACGTTGTTCAACAGTAGTTCCGCCCTGACTTTCACCATGTTGGGCAACTTGTCGTATAGCATGAAATGAAACGTTCCAAAAAACGTCAAGCAGTGAAGTACTCAGCAGCAGCAGCTGTCAAGTATTTTTGTTTGTCATCTTCAACACAAACTTTCTGAAGTTATTGTGAATTAAAACCTCAAAAATGTCTGAAATGGAAGTAACGGAGAGTGGGAACGATTGTTCCAACGATTTGTGTGAGTATCAAACGACTGTAGGTTTTAATAAAAAGTGTTATAATACACAATAACCTCGCTTGCGTCCACCGGCTGTTTGTCAGGATTATTAAAGCCTTTCCTTATTCATTTCAGTGCTTCTGGATCGCGTGTTTTTGCGACTGGGTAACGCGGATAGTGATGACCAGCTCGAGAGTTGTCTGAGTCGGTTTCTTCCGCCTGTAATATTGAAGCTGTCATCACCCCATGAGCAGGTCTGAGTAGCTTTATTTACGGCTACTTTAGCTGTTTTTTTTTATAAATATAAGTGTCTACTTTATATATCTTATATACACCCTTGAGTCATTGTTTTAAAATACTGTTGTTATCACTGAACAATGTCAGAATGTTTCTATAGACAATAAGTTACTACAACTGATATATTAGATTCATTTTCTCTATCAATAATTCTTTGGAAAATTGTTACCATGCCAACAAATTTAATATACAATAATTCTCTATTGTTGTTATATTTCTTTGATTGATAACTCAGTATATTTGTCAGGTGCGCACCAAAGTGATGGAGCTGCTTGTGCATGTGAACAAGAGAGTGAAGTGCCGTGCTGATGTGCAGTTGCCCGTTCAGACTCTGTTGCAGCTGTACAAGGAGCCCACTTCTAACAGCTTTATTATTGTAAGTATAATATTTGGAGTATGCAATGATAAAAATAGCGACAAGGTTGTATAGATTCTGCCTAATTTTAATGCCTCACATATCTCGAAGGTGTATGTTTATGCATGTATTTTTCTTAATATTGTAATATCAATGCACCATTTTTTTAAAGCAGCTCAAGAAAGCAGTCTTTAGCAAAATGTTGGCTCTCATTCAATGATTTTTCAGTGGTATCCTTAAAAAGGTAATTTCAGTGCCTTGTCATTTATAAATATTTACAAAACACCTCCATTTTTAAATTTTAACTGTTCTAACTTATAATTCAAGAGAACCAGAATTACCATTTAATATACCTACATATTTTCTACAGAACTTTTCAATCATATACATCACCATGGGTTTTCCGAGACTGCCTCGTGAACAACAGCTCAGTTTGGCCCCCTCTCTGTTACAAGCCATTGAGAACAAACCTCAGGGACACCAGGACGGGTAAGACTATTACATATTTCATCATATACAAAATTCTATCGATAATATCTGGTGGTGGCCCTAGAGATGTCAATCTGGAAAACTGGATCCTGTAATCCTGCAGTTTCAAAATACACTTACCAGATCCTGTGATTGGTCAGATTAAAAATGAGGCCAGATTGCAAGCAGCAGTTTTAATAGCGTCATATGAATATATGTTGTATCTTTGTGAAATTCGGTTTACATAAAGTAAAGTATATTTTGACGTTATTGACTTTGGAGTATTGACACAGTCTGTAATTTCACACAGTGAAATAATTTGTTCTTTTATTGATCCATATTCCTTCATTATTTATCCTGTTGTTTATTTTTCTTGCCTTTGTTACAGTATATTGATGCTAGTCATGCCACTGCTGGGTAGTATAAAGGAAACTGATCTGAACTTAAAGGAAAAGCCAAAAGTTGCCAATTTGATACTCAAGTTTGCCACTGATGTTCTGCTTCTGCCATACAGGTAATAATTACGTCTTCTAGCGGCATTTGGCGTACTGGCTGAGAGTTCGACTGCTGCTCTATGTGTCGTGGGTTTGACTACCACACAGAAAAAATAAATAGTGTTTGCTAGAAGTAGTTGTTCCATTTTGGCTGTTTATGTATGTGAATTTAAATGTTTGTAAATGCACCGCACGATACACGATGTATTCCTAGTATGGGGTGACTTTAAGAAAAAAAGTCTCTTATTGTTTTTGTTATTTTGTAACTTAAAAAGGAAAGCATCCTATTTTTTTTTTTCATTGTAAAATCATCAAATGAGTCCTCCCACCCAGGGCAGGGCAGGAGGGACTGTCAGAATTGTAATGACTAAAATCCACGGTGTCCTTCACTAGCCCTTTACGTACCGGTGTCACGGTAATGGGTAAGTCCCGCGACCAAGGAAAGCATCCTTTAATAACTTCATTTTTAATACAATTTTATAGATGTTATTGATGAGCATCAATTTATTAGTCTTTCTATGTTTTAGGGCATTACCAAACCCTGGTGAGAGTGAGTTTCAAGTACCTCCTGGTATGAGTATGAAGACTTACAAACGTATCGTGGACAAGAACCAGCTCAATCCAAATCAGCTGGAAGAGGTAAAATATGAACACCCACTATACGAATTTATCTTCGGGTCGTGTCCAGTCATGCTCGGCTCCTAAGCATAGACCCACCTTAATGAAGCTTCAACTATCGCGGCACAATTGGTTTTTTTGTTGCCATACTGCCTATTGTTTTGGTCCGCATTGGTCTTTCATAGCCACATGGCCCGCTCTTTTTATAGACACATGCATAACACTATGCTGCATAAATACAATATAACAAACCTACATAATAAATTGATTTTCAGATGAAACTGTCTATAGTGAATTTCATAGGTAAGGATATATTCAATATGAACGACACGCTATTGACGTTGATCGTAGCTGCCGCTGACTCAAGGTTCAGTGTTGCCAACCACGCAAATAGCCCACTTATAAGGGTTAACAGGTAAATATTGTTTGATACTACTTTTACACTAATGTAAGGCCAGCCGCTCACTGGAAACAAAAATTTTATTAGAACTTGCTGTATTAAATTAATACTTTGTTTCAGTTCTGTTGATTGGTCTCAGCCTTCAGTAGTGGCTCCATTATACTCCTTATATTTGGGAACATGGGGAGGCATGAAAGTACCCCCAGATGATCGCAAGGTGAGCACAATAGATTTTTTTCTTTCTTTTTGGCAATCGATTTGATGTCGGCAAACTGTACCAGTGTCATGTCGTGATGGCATAACAGAGTAAGGCGGGCCGTCGAATGTTGCAATGTATATTCAAAAAGTGTAATAAGTCCGTCAGTTCAAATGGTGTAAAAATATTGACCGTATTATTTATTTGCTTACGTAAACGAAAATTGAAGAAAATACGACGCTTATAAAGTTTACAATACGTTACGCTGGGGTATAATTTTTGGCGTTCTGACGTTGCCAGCCCCTATGTGTGTCCAATATTTTTCAATACTGTAACAGACAGATTAAATCTAAACTGATATTATAAAGCTGAAGAGTTTATGTATTATGTTTGATTGAAAGAGCTAATATCGGGAACTACTGGTTCGAATTTATAACATATTTTGTATTGGTTAGTCTATTTATCAACAAAGGCTATAGAATATATAACATCACGGTATAAGCAATAGTTACTGAGCAGCTGGGGTGAACCCACAGGAAACACCTGTTCGTTATGTATTGTTGATACTGCAATACTGTAAGTTGTAATAATAATAATATATTTTTAGGTACCCGCTTGCACAAGACTGCGTTTAAAATTGATACAATATTTGAACAAGGCGACAGGACCTGCAATTATGTTCCCTCATTGTGTTCAGGTAACTAATCTGATGGCTTACCATGACGTTTTAAAGCGAGAGTAGTTCCACTGAGGGAAAGAGACAGCTATACAAGTCGTCTAGCGCCATCTCGTTCCCTCAGTGGAACTGGTATGCCCGACAATGCATATCATCTGCTTAAAATGGAACAATGGTTTTGTAATTTGATTTACTTTTTTCACAGGTTGTATTTTCGTCCTTATTTGATCCAAATACGAATTCAAGACTGCGTAACCAGGCTCTAGTGTTTCTCCTAAACGTTATCAATAGGTAAGTCCGTCTATTGTTGTTGTGTAATATTTTTACTATGGAGTCTGTGGGATTGATTTTGTGAAATATAACTAGTGGATCAAGATTGATCAAATCAAATAGGAGAAGATCAAATAGCGAAAGGGACTGTCAGACTCGTGCAGACTAAAATCCACCGTATTCCTTCAATAAACTATTTTACTCAAATAATTTAACTAAAAGTCCGAAAGATAGATTATAATAAAATATTTGACCCTTTTTTTATTATATTACGTAACCCAAAATTCAAAAAATCACAAATCGTCACACTGTCGGTACAATTTTACAGGCGTTATGACGTCATAAGCCCCCACTCCCGTATTTCGAAGCGTTTTATCTTTGACAATATTCATGCCAACTATTTATCAATACTCTAACTGGCAGACAACAGATTTTCAATTTATTTACAGTAAAATATCTTAGTGCTCTTTACGTTCTAGGGTTATCCGTTTGGTTAGTTCCGCGGCCCCGGCAGGCTTTACCGTAATACTACATACTGCTGAGACTCAGGCGTCCTCTCTGGAAGATATAATAATAGTATAAATATGTAGATTTCATAAAGGTATTAATTTTGTTGCAGTGGTGACGAGACTCAACTGAGGAAGGTAGCAACAGTGTTTCTTCAGGGTTTGTTGAAACTCATCAGATCCGACGAGCATGTTGAACAACATGCCAAAGCCTACTTGTGTTTAGGTTCGTATTCATTCGTTCAAATAATAGGCATGTTGACAGCATCCGGAGACCTCTCGCGCCCGGCATTGGTCGAGGCCATGCTGAGGGGCGAGACGGAATGGGAAGCGGTCGCCTCCTTCTGCGAAGCAGTCATGCTCGCGAAGGAGGAGGCGGGCCGCGTGAGGGAGAGACAAGCGACCTCCCTCCACCCCAGGAGAGGAGGGAGGACTCATTTGATGATTTTACCACGATAAAAAAAATAATAATAATATGTTGACAGCATTAATAAATTGCAAATCTAATTAACCCGGCATGGACACATATTATTCTTTTGTTAATTCAATGCATATTTACTTAAGATATAACGCATCAAAATTCGAGAGTGGGGGCTTGTGACGTCAGAAGCAAAAACTGTACTTGCTTGTGACTTATCGGCGGTTTTAAATCTTCGTTAATTTGGTTTAGGGGCCGTTCAAGTATTACGTAAGCAGGTTTATTACAATTATTTACCCCCCCCGTCCCCCGTCCCCCTTGTCAGCAAAAGTAAGCAAAACTCTTACCTCCCCCCATGCTTACGTAAACATTTATCAATTAATGTATTGTATTTGCCTAAACGTATGCTTTATTTGCGCGAATCCCCGAAAATGCGTTTCGTTTTAAAACCAAAGACAAATCCAAAATAAGTAAAGCAAAAACTTGAACGGCCCTTTACGTAACTAGAGAGAAAATACGAGTCTAATATTTTTTTGATAATTTAATAGACGGATCAATCAGATTTATTAATTCAAATACCCTATTGTGGAATGGTTTTGATAGAAACCACAAAAATATAGTTTGCACCATAAAATTAAAGGTTTATAGAGCAGTTTGTAGTCTTGTTGTTGAATGAATGAAAGAATGAAAAAAAATGAATTTAATTTATCTTATGACAAAGTTGAATATCCTTTGAGCGAATTTAACAGCTATAAGAAGCAAGACTTTTGAATAGACATTTTTTCTTCTGTGACTCATGTGTTTCTATTGTAATAAAAATGAAGAACAAAATAACAACATTCTGTTTTAAAGTACCTTTTCAATATTCAGGCCGCCTCGCGATGAAGTGCCCCGATACCATCAACAACCAGTTCGCCTTACTTGAAGAGCTAGTCAAGAAGATACCGGACGCCGTGCCTGAGATGAAGACTGCGCTCAGAGACGCACTGCTCGAAATGTCTGCCGGCTTCAAGATTAATGCTGAAGGTAGTAAGTTGTTCCACTATTGTAAATTGTGCATCCACTTATTTTGAATTCCCCTATAATACGGGATCAGCCTATTTATATCGACCGCTTTTAGCTCAGACTTAGAATATTATAGAGACAAACGTCTGCCAGGGTCGCGGGCCTGTCTTAAAAGGGCACCGCGGTCCTGGAACATAACGGACAATAAACATTATGTTCTTGTTTGGAATCATGAACTTTTATCTCTTTTCTTTCTACAGCTAAATCAAAGACTCCAACTGCTCCATTAGCTGGTACCTCTGCGGAGAAGATGGACGTAGATGAAAGTGCTAAGACCAGCCCCTTTGATGAGCCGCAGGCGTTGGCGCTGTTCGCTTTGTTGGACCAGTAAGTTTAATGTTCCAGAGATCAGAATTTAGACATGATTATGATCATGACTAAGGCGTTAGCAAAGTGTTCATCGATATAAAGCTTTATGAACACATACCCAAGTCAGAGGCTAATTTATGCCGCCGGGGCGTTGCCAAGCAAAAGAAAATCGAAAGAACATGGCAAATAGTCAGTACTCCACCCTGGGCGGGAGGACTAATTTGATGACTTTATCACGCAAAAAGGGGCTGTACGTAATTTCTTCCGGGGTTATGGGACTTAACGAAAGGGGAAGGAACAGGATGTATATGTATTTCAGTCAGAAATAGTCTGACAGTCCCTTCCACTCCGCAGGGGGGGAAGGACTCATTTAAAGTTATACACACATCAAAAAAAGATTGCGATCACTTTGAATAATCGAAATCTTTTTTCTTACGGTAGATTCTATTATAATTACTTCTTCTTTTTAGATTCTTAATTTAAAAATAATAATATAATAAGATTTAGGATATAAAGCAGTAAAACAGTTCAATTGTTTCACAGTAAATAAAAAATCAGCTTATGTACCTATTAAAAAAATATAAGCTTTGATGTGTGTACCTCGAAAAAAAGAAGGTCCTACATAGTTCCAAGACGGCCGGGTTGACATGTGTAAATCGGCGTCCAGCTGACTTATGTTTTGCCAACTTTAAATGTTTATTTTGTTATTTTCTTTTCCAGTTACATGCACAGCGAAGAGTCAATGATCCGGTACATCGCTATGAGGTACTCAGCAGCTGTGTTCCCACCAGACTATGTGCCGTCCAGGTATCTGCTATTGTTGGCCAGTGGAGACAGGTAAGAAACAATCCATCAGATATATTGAACAATGAACCTTACTGGCATTATTTTAAGATGCATATAACCACACATGGGCGTGTACGAGCAGTCATAACGATCTTGGTCATGTGAATTTGATCTTCAATGTGCTTGAATTGAAGTGCAATTTTCAATGTCTACAGGAAAACATCTGATCTTTTTAGAAACTAGGAGAATTGTGTCGGAAGCTTAAATAACAATGTTCTTAATAAGTTGCTTACCCAAAATTTGTATTTAACGGTATTTTTTTTATCCTTTAGCCAAGACGACATTTCCAATGAAGCTCTAAAATGCCTATACGGTACATCACGTGCAAGCGAGATAGAAGACGCAGTATTCAACGTCTCAAAGAAAGAGACATCAACAGTCAACATAGATGAGGATACCTCTAAGAAAGACAAGGACAGACCTACCGAGACTCAAGAGTTGAAAGTGCCGAAGTTTAAAGAAGTAGTGAACTATATTTGGGATCAAATGCAGAAGAGGAAGAAGGGGTCTAATGCTAAACATAGGTTCGTGATCGGGAATCAAGTGTTGCAGTTTCATCCTATGACTTATATAGAGGTTAGTTTTTTCAATCTAAATAGAAGGACATGACATGATTTCTTGTTTTTAGGAATGAATGAATGCGTTTGTAATGACCGTTAAACTGTTCTTGTTTTAATGAAATGATTTTAAAAGGTAAACTAAAAGGCTATATTTAAAGTAAATATTTCACACAGAATTACTTAATTTTTGTAGACTTATACTTCTCCATGTCCCACACCCGGGATAAACAATTACATTAACAGTATAATCTCGATCTTCTAGATCCTCCGCTACATGCGAATGTGCCTGAACCGCGACGCTGACCTGAAGGATTGTTCGAACCACCCGAACGCGACATCTCCACTCCTGTCCAAGTACTTTTACGAAAACTTGTTGGACACAGAGGTCTTGGAGCGGTACTTAACCATGATCACGTCGCTACTCAATGCTAGTCCAGGTATGATTTTGAGGCCTCCATAGGGACAGACGTTTGCCGGAGTCGCGGACTGTCTTTACAGGATACCGTGGCCATGGAACGTAAAGGGCAACCGAAGGTATAGGGTGTAATTTTAATGAGTAAAAGTCTGTTACTTCCGCTGCACCCAGGGCGGGAGGATTCATTAAAGTTTGATAAATTGACATACCGATTTACACAGACAAGTATAAGAACACAATAAAGTTGATGTTTCTATATTATTTCATCCAACGAAGTACTTTTGTCTTATAACACTTTCCACCCCCCAGAAATAATGCCGCTATCATGTTTCCTGGACATCGTCGGCTGCGTCCCGGACAAAATGGCCCCAAAATACACGAGCCTCCTCCCATTTCTACGTAACCTATACACGACCAGTACCAAGGAAGAAATTCGTGAAATAGCGGCGGTCATCTACGCGATAATCACTGTGACCACTAGCGAGAAATCAGCGATAGACAAGGAGATAAAGGAGTTCGTGGTACAGGGGCAGAGTAATAAGAGCTTGGAGGCTCAATGCGGGTACTTGTCGGCGTTGTCGAATATGTGTGAGAGATGTGTCGTGTTGTCGAAGAGGGGGAAGTTTGGGGGGAAAGGGTTTAGTCCGGCGAATTGGGAGCCGTATCAAGAGGGGGCTGTGGTTTTAGGTAAGTTATTAATTTGTTACTATGGAGGTAACCAGGAGGTAACTACCGATACTACCGACAGTAATAATAATTTAACTTTTTGTTACAGCCAATTTCCTAGCGAGCACACAGAGCCTCCTGGTCAGTACATCCTGCTCGTCCATATCCCTGCTCGCTCGCTGCAGCGGCTTGCCTCTCCCCAACACATCGGCGAAACAAGACGCCTTACTGCAAAACGAGAACCCGTTCAATATCAATAAGAGTGATACTAATGTTGAAGATGTTGATGTCACTAAGTTTACTGTTGCTGATAGGTAAGTATTTGACTTCCAGTTTTGACATGTATTTTTTTTTTAATTTGAACCTTTTTCTATTTATTTACATTAAAAACATTGGATTATTGAAATGTTCCTTCTGTGTTGGTTATATTATTAGAGATCGTTTGATTATTTCTTAATATACCTTCATAACCTAACTCAATGAGGTAATTTTTTTGGCCGAAAATTTCACTTGTTTAATACATGTCTGTTTTAATACACTTTTTGGTTAATAATTATTCTCTCAATCGATTCCTCGTACTACACACATCAAAAGTGTCTAGGGATCAACATATACAGGCTGTTTGTCTGAAGACCGTTAACCTTGAAACCATAGGTAGTTGATTTAATTATAAAAATGTTTGTCTGAATTTAAAAATAAATAAACGAATTTTTCTTTAAAAAAATCAAAAATGTTGCTGTCCTACATCGTCCGTTAATTCATGGATACTATGCGCCCGAGTTACGTATTCACTGCAAAGGGCGTTAACCTGCCGCACTAGCCGTCCGTTTAACTACATACCTACATAAGTTTTAACTAACTACATCATTGTAATAAAATACAGGTAACCTGTGATGTAACTAACTTCCCTTCATACTTTTCCTGGCTTAGGACAGGCAAAAATACCTACCTTTGTTGCGTGACGAGTCCAGATGTAAGTTAGGTTATCACCCGACGCGGCGTAAACCCGAACCATTTCGGTCCACTGTTCGTTTGTGTACGACATAATCACTAAACACTAACACTTGCGCGAAAAATTAACGGTGGGGCGGCGCGGACTCGAGCGCTGCGCTGCGAGCGTACGTTACGAGACACGTACGTTCGATAGCGACGCTGCCGGCAGACTGAGGTGTGCGCGGGCGACGCGGCGGCGGAGTCGCGGCCCGGCGCGCTCGGCTCTCGCGGCTTATTTGATCTAGTGTTCTTTACCTTTGCGTAATAGGGTGAAATAATTTTGGGGAAAAATGGAGACTTTATTGAAAAAAAAAAGTTTTTATTTTTTATTGAATTTACGTTCTGTAAGTGATACCAAACCACTGGTTTCAAGTTTAAGGCTGATTACACTAACAGGCTGTATTTTTGCAATAACTTTTCTCCTGATTGATATTAATTAAAAATTTTTTTAAGGATTCATCAAATAAAGTGTTTTCGTTTGTCACAGTAACGATAAACCAAGTCACCTTTGCATTAATAAAGAAATTTGCCATTTTCCTAATAAAGGGATTTTTGACATTTGAACCACTAACACAAAAGTTCGAAAAAAAGACTGAAATAACAGTTTTCTTTAAAATTTTATTGGGTAACTTAAACAATTAATAATCCGTGTTTCTACCGCGAACACTAACAACACAAGAACATCGGTTTGGCATACTCAAAATGAGTTCATCCAAATAACGCTGTGGAATGGCCGCCCATGTTCGTTGCAACAACAAAAAAAGGTCTTCTTGCGACTGGATACCCTCCATATTCGGCAGAGCTCTTCTCTGTAGCATATCCCATGCATGCTCAATCGGATTCAAGTCTGGCGACTGAGCAGGCCAGGGCAGGACATTGATGTTAGCTGCGGCGAGAGTCTGTCTTACAACTCTTGCGGTGTGCGGTCGTGCATTATCATGCATTAACTGAAATAAGGGACCGATTTGCACTTGTAGAGGAACGATGACGTCTGATACAATCGTCTCAGCATAAATTTGAGCGTTGAGGTTGCCTCTGATCCAAATCAACTCAGTTCTTCCGCCGATCCAAATACCCGCCCATACCATGATGGTTCCACCACTATAAGGATGGACTTCCTGGCAGGATTTTAATCGCTGTTGGCGTCCAGGGCTTCTCCAGTGTCGTATACGTCTTGTATCCGGTCTCATACCAAAACGAGACTCATCAGAAAAGCACACGAAACGCCATTGTTCTTCTGCCCAATTTCTGTGTTCAAGAGCCCATTGATATCGAATCCTACGATTGTGCATTGCTATAGGTGGTACCCGTAGCGGTCTTCGGGAATGAAGGTTCACTTCATGCAAGCGGTTTCTGACTGTTTGGTCGCTAATTAAGTTCCCTGAAGAGTGATGAAGCCTCACGGCTAACATCATGGCGGTTATTGTTGGAGCTCTTCGAGTTAAGATTTGAATGTATCGGTCTTGTCTCCGTGTGGTGCAGCGATACCGTCCTCCATGGCGCTCAGCCACGGTACCAGTGCTTCGGTAACGTGTCCAAAGTCGACTGATAATACTCTGACTTGTATTCAGAGCTAAAGCCACAGTACGTTGCCGGGAACCAGCTTCTATCATTCCCACGGCTCTGAGCATTTCTTCCCTGCTTAAATGACGTCGCCGCTCCATAATAACGTTGGTTTTAATCAGTAGTAGGGAAACAGTAGCACTAATAATGTCTTCAATGCGTTGTATGTTTTTATAGGGAAAATATTGACAGCTGATTTTCATCTTTTACTCGAATTTGATTCACAGTTCCTGATTCAAATTATGAAATGCACCAAAAAGTATCCATATAAATTTATAAAATCATAAATTTATTACAAAGCCACATCTCAATCTCAAGAAATCCGCATAAAAATGCTTGATCCCTAGACACTTTTGATGTGTGTATTTTACTCCTAAAAAGCAGTGTCGAAAATAGGGGTGTGCCAATAGTGCACAGGCAGAAGACCGTAACCATGGAGTGGCGCAGAAATGTCCAGACTAGGATGCAGTTAAAGAAGCTAACTAACTTTTCATATGCCGAGCGCCAACTCAGATAAAGCTAGTTACAGCACTACTAAAAAGTTGTTACAATGTTTTGTACCAATAAAAATTTTACCTTTATGTATTGAAACGTTAGGAAACCCATATAAGATTTATTTCCTAGCTCGAAAAGTTGTTATGGAGAAGCTGATCTAGAAAATCATAGATTTCTTGTTTTCCTGCTCCTTGGAAATCATCAAATTTACTTCTACTTTGGGACCAACAGAACGGAGTATCAGACTCCTTCTCGTTGCGTTCTAGAGCCGCGGCAACATTTTAACACTTCCACAACCCTGGATCATAAGCCTCTATGTAATATTAGAAAAAACGAAAATGAACGTGAATTTATATGATTTACTTTTGAATCCAGATTGTTCAAGATAGTTGGGAACGCGAAACTACCATCAAAGTTAAAAGAGAGGGCGCTGTATACGCTTGGACTAATGTGTTGTGGTGAAAGATTGTCTTTCTCCAAACAAATCGTTATGGGATTCCTGCAGATGGCTAAGGATGTAAGTTATTGTAATGTTATTTTAAAAGGTACTGCTTTGCTTTATGTTTGAAAGAAATGTGACCTTTAATTTTACGTCACAGTCGAAATTATATTTTATTTTCGCTACATTATGGTTGTTGTTAGATTACTGCTGTCACATGTAAAATGACTTGTTAAATGTTTCCATTGTTTTACGTATTTTCTCCACTCAAACCTATCGGAACTACATCTTATACAACAAATGAACACTGTAATTAAAAATATTTCTTTTTCTTTTTTTTAGAGCAAAGAGTTTGAAATTCATTTACAAATCGGCGAGTCACTAGTATTATGTGTTGAAGGTGTAAATTCAAATGAAAACAGAGATCTATGGACTGAATTGCCAAAGGAGGTAAGTTTTCACATTTACATACATATAATTATAATATTCGACTTCATATGCTGGTAGCAGGCAAACTACACCACGTCTAACTGTTTCTCTTGGTTATCAGTAAAGAATTTCAGATCACTAGAGTGAATATGTTATGAAAGCTTTATTTATTTTAAAAGAAAACTAGGGCATACTCTTGGTCGCGGAACTCAAAAATTACCGTGAACCTGAAACGTAAAGGGCTATTGAAGGACACCGTGGATTTTCGTCAGTACGAGTCTGACAGTCCCTCCCGCTCTGCCCTGGGTGGGAGGACTCATTTGATGATTTTACCACGAGAAAAAAAAAGGGCGTACTCTTTATTCATTTGCAAATGCACACATATAAACAATCAGACCCAGAACAACTACCTATCTCTTGGCCATACAAATATTTACTCCGTCGGGGATTTGGACCCGCAACGCGCTAAACAACAGCGAATCGCTCAACCACTGCACCAATCGAGACGTTTTGTACATAATCTGTTTTCTACTTTTTCATTTACAGTAATGTATAATTTATTATCTACAGGGTGCGGCAAAAATAAAGAATACAGACGCTTTGAAAGAGAACGATCAGTTATTAGAGTGGTTATTAAAAGAACTGTTCAAGATTGGGCGACACCCACATCCACATTCCAGACAGGTAAATATTGATACAATTGTAAATGAATAGCATCCTTAAATCATATTTTATAAAGCTCATTTCAGAATGTCATGTCATTTGATTTAACGTTGCAATGTAAGTTGTGTTAAAGTTATTTTTTCAAGAAAATGTACCTGTTTCCATGTTTGGAAGATAGGATATATAGTCTTTGTTTAATGGATATTTTTCGCTGTCTAGGCCACAAGTATTTGGTTGTTGGCGTTACTTAAGAACTGTCCTGAAAGAGAACCTATTAAGAACAAACTGCAAGTGTTACAAGATGTGTTCATGGACTTCCTATCAGAAAATAGCGGTAAGTTATCAAAAATATACAAATTATACGGACAGCAGATCAACCTACCTCAATCTGTCAAATTTTCACGAACGAATATGAATATTCTATTCATCTTCTTTTGTGATAAAGTTTAAAATCTATTAAAGAAAAAACACATACACGTATTTCAGGGCCTTATTTGCAGTCTAATTGGGTTATTTACTGCCGTCATCTAATAAACATAGGCAGCGTACATCTTAAACTACAATATTATGACAATTATTTAAGTAAGATTACATAAGTCGAATAGTTTCTGTGCGTTTTTTTGGGGTTCATTTTATCTTTATTACATAGTATAAATCAAAGTAGTTTTGTGCCTGTCTGGCATAACTTCATAACGATTGCACCAAATTGAATAATTCAATTTCTGTTGTGTTCTGCACTATTATCAGGGCAATTTGTATGAAATATTTCGAATTACCACCGGGAAGGTAGAAAATTTGAACCCGTGCGAAGTCGGGGAGGTCCACTAGGTCAACATCAATGACGGTGCATATAACGACCTCTTCAATTTCAGCAGAATTATCAATTTTTTTACTTTCATAACAGAAAAATACATTATAATATCCTCCATGTGTTACTCAAACTTATTTTAGCGAACTAACTTCTTTTTCAAACAGACATAGTCCAAGACGTAGCCAGCAAAGGTCTATCTCTGGTATACCAGAACTCAGATGAGAGTCAGAAACAAGCGCTGGTGGGTCAGATCATAGAGCAGCTGACGAGCGGCAAGCGATCCGTCGCGCAGGTCACCGAAGATACTAAGATCTTTGAGGAGGGGCAACTGGGAAAGGCCCCTACTGGGTAAGTGGCAATACTAGTTATTAATTAGAATGTACTTATAAGAGTCTGAAAATAATGATGTGTTAATGGATTAAAATGTAATACTGGGGTTTAAAAATCGGTGGCTGGGATGGTCCTTACAAATCGGTTGGTAATTTCTCGCTCTATAGAAATGTCTATAGACGTAGGATGGTGTCCTCAATATACCTTTAAATATGGTAAACTTGGGGTCTTTAAGTCAAGAGTGAATAGGTTAGGTACTTCTAGGCAAGCTTGCGTCACCGTCAACTATATCATCGCTTACCATGAGGCGAGGTAGCAGTCAAAGGCGAGCATATAAAAAAAAAGAATTGGTATGGTGTAAATCGCTGAAATTATTTTGGCTATTTACACTCTATCCGATCGTCGTGTTAGGTTTGCCTAGTACTGTAACTAAAACAAATTAATAATTATTCATTTAGTTAATTGAATTGAATAATTATTAATTTAGTTAATTATTCAATTATAATTAGCAACATGGCATAGCGGAGCACTTACTCGACCTTTTGCTGCAAGGGTCTACTAAGTTCTTTTTGCGACACTATTAATCACATCGTGTCATTTAGATTATAATATTTTTCAGGTGTAACGTTGCTTTCGTCATCTCAACGATGATCTTTATTTTTTTTCAGTGGCAATCTGTCTACTTACAAAGAGCTGTGCTCTCTCGCGTCAGATCTGAACCAACCGGATCTTCTGTACAAGTTCATGCATCTAGCTCATCACAACTCTATGTGGAACTCGAAGAAAGGTGAGTCAAACTATAAGAACACCCGTTGATTGTGGTCATCTTATGGTAATAGTAAACTTGGCAGGTACATTTGCTCAAGTTGGCAAATTCGGTTCAGTTAAGAATGTAACTAACTTGAAGCAAGGATATATTTTATACGGCTCTTGATTCGGTTTTTTTTTTCATCTTTGTCCCCTCACTAGGAATTTCTTTCTGTATCGTGGGTTAGTTTACAAACATAGTAACTCACATACACAAACACCCAGACCCGGAACAACTACTTGCAGATCATACAATTATTTGTTCCGTGCGGGGATCGAACCCGCGACACGCTGTGCAGCAGTCGTTCGCTCGGCCACTGCACCAACCGTGCCGATCGGGATCTTAACGTTGAATTCTGTTTGGATAGCTTTGACGTAATTGAGCCAAACCCAGCAGCTTGTTTCTATATGCCGACTCTGTCGGTTATCGGTTAAAATATATATTTATTTTTTGTGCTGTATCATATAAATATTTTTTTTTGTCCAGGTGCGGCGTTCGGTTTCCACTCAATAGCACTACAAGCGGGCGCCCAACTGTCGGACCACTTACCTAAGATAGTCCCGCGGCTGTACCGGTACCGGTTCGACCCCACGCCGCGCATACAGAACTCCATGCAGAGCATCTGGCACGCCATCGTGCCCAACACTATGGCCACTGTAAGTTATATCAATAGATATCGATGTCTAGAAATCCTACAGCGGTAAGGACTGGCAGACTCGTACTGGATAAAATCCATGGTGTTCTTTCATCAGCCCTTTAGGTTCACGGTTACTTAGACAGTCCCTCGACCCGAGTGCAAGCGTTTGATGCTTGGTACCTACAGATTTAGGTATCTTTGATTTTCCTCCGATATAATAAAGACTACACAGTCTATTTTATCACTTCCTACTTTTTCAAGGTGCTGCGTAGTGCGGTTTTCTTTTACTTGGTGAAATCATCATCATCTGAGTCCTCCCACTCAGGGCAGGACGGGAGGGACTGTCGGACTTGTACTAACTAAAATCCACGGTGTCCTTCAATAGCCCTCTACGTTCTGGGGCCACGGTAGGCTTTGGCCCTCTAAAGGGGCCCCGTCATATTGTTGACAGCTCTTTGAGGCGCGTGTGGAACACAACGTGCCTTCGACCCTGGCATGGTTCATGATCGGACGGTCGATCGCAGTCACCCATTACTCGCCGTCCGCATGCCCGTGCGTAGTGCAGTGAGTTGTAAATACAAAAGTGCCCTTTTTAACACTAATCTTTACTGTTGGATTCTCAAAGCTGAGCTCATACCTAGAGTTTAAAATCCAGCGTGATCCGAACTGGACTATCGGATGTTTAGTTGACCCTGTGACTCTTCATGCTTTTTTATTCAATATTTATTTATTTGGAGGAATTAATAGTGCCTTTCTGTTTCAGGTACACAAATATCATAAAGAAATCCTGGATGATTTGGTAGCGAATCTCACTTCGAACCAATGGCGAGTGAGGATGTCTTGTTGTAACGCGCTAGCAGATTTATTGAGGTAAAACCATTCCATTATTATTTCCAGTTGTACCTAAACGGGAACTTAGTAAGAAATTCGATTTAATGTAAATTCACTTAGATCTAGTTGGAGATTCATTCATTATATTTTTCCTTCATTTGTTAGTTATCGTTGCGTTCCAACAAAAGACAGCATCATTTTAGACTATAGCAGGAGCGCTGCAAGCAACAATCCTTAGATTTTTTCACCCAGCCAATGCCAGCCTTAAATTATAAAATGTCCAGAAGCCGTGGTCGTAACAAAAAGTAACGTTAATAGTGAAGCCAGTTTTTTTTTATAAATGCGTGAGTCACGCACACACCACGCACACATCTAAATGTTTTCTTTGGAGATGTTCACTTGTTTTACGTAGAAATCTAACGACAGCGACGTGAATTATTCTACCGTGTTTTTGGCTTAAATTGGCTACTTGACTGAAAAATTCTAAATGGTCCGTCACTTAGATTATAAAAAATATTCGACCCGTATTTTTTCTTTTGTTTCGTAAACCTAAATTAATGGAGATACGTCACAATTTAGTACAATTTTTATTGAATACTGACGTCACGAGCCCCCACTCTCGAGTTTCGATGAGTTATATTTTGGTAAATATTCATTGATTTTACAAAAGAAAAACAACAAAAATTTGATAAACTCTAAATGACGGACTAATTATATTTGTAATTTATAGCTACTGTCAAATAGCCAATTCTCAATGGTCTACTAGTAATCTGGACATTTTACAATCTAAGCTGCCAGCTACCTTCTTCACCTCTTTGGTCCATCAACCCACCCTACGTTTATCTACGCAACGTCCCCATTCGCGAACGAACCTTACTACTCCACCTTTCTTCGGGTCTGCGACAGACGTGTCTCATGAATTTATAAATTTAATATGACACTATATTTGAAAAATTACGGTACCAAAACCTAGATAAATAAATGTAGAGTGTACTGTAACAATAATGTCTTTATGCAGAGGCGCAACTAGTCTGCACGAGTCGCTAGACCAACTGCCGACGATATGGCAGCAGCTGTTCAGAGTAATGGACGACGTCCACGAAGGTACGAGGCAAGCCGCCACCTCTACTGCCAACGTGCTATCAAAGGTAAAATAGATATTAATAACTACACTGAACTCCTAGACACGGCGCGTATTGTTAGGAGGTTCCTCTCTCAGGAGCCTTGACCACCGGTAGCCCGGACCCTGTTCCCGGTGCTGGTGGACTGCTATTTTTTATATTTTTAAATGTTTTTTATTGCTTTTTTGTAAAAATATTTAAAAATGTAATTTATAAGTGTAAAATGAATAAAAGAAACTACACTGATATGCAATTAACCGAACCATTACATTGCGGGTTCGTTCCCCGAACAGAATAAATATTTGCATGATCTGTAAGTAGTTGTTTTTGTTCACGATACAGGTGAAATTCCTAGTGTGTTGCAAAGGATTTTTTTCAAGGAATTGTTTTGTTTTCTGAGTACATTTGATGCGTCAACTAAGTTCACTTGTGAGAATTTTCGCTAAAACCTAAAATAATACTAATACTACTTGGTATTTTTTTTTAACGTGGTAAAATCATCATATTGTCCTCCCACCCAGTGCAGAGTGGGAGGGACTGTCTCGTACTGACTAAAATCCAAGGTGTCCTTCAATATCCCTTTACGTTCCGGGGTTACGGTAATTATGAGTTCCGCGACCTCAGCAGGCTTTGGCCCTCTACAGGGGTGCCCCGTCACTATGCTGACACTCCTTGAGGCGTGCAATGCGCCGTCAACCCGGGCATGGTCCATGGTCGGACAGCGAGTCGCCCGTTACTCGCCGCCCGCATGCCCAATACTTCTTGGTATAACCCATACAGATAGCATTTCGTTGAAATTTGTATTTAAACAAGATTATAATTATTTAACACAATCTATTTCCAAGAATCTATCAATCCTTATTCATGAAAATTTAGTTCAACCAATAAATTATATTGTATTTCTAGTTATGTATTCGCGCAGCTGACGTGAGTACCGGCAAGGACGGCAAAGAGGTCGTCTCCGTCATATTGCCTGTTCTACTGGACACAGGCATCACAAATTTAGTCAAAGAAGTTAGAAGCGTCAGGTATGTATTGAATGATCGTGATACTTTATATATTGATGTGTCTTTATGTATGGATAGCGGTCATATTTACAATAGAGTCTTTCAAAATTCCCTTTTCTTTTGGTAAAATCTCTTCAAAGAATATAGTTTTACAAGTATTTCTGATTTATATCTTTAGTAAAGTGAAGAGAAATCGAACAAAGAGACCCAAAATTCGAAGCTGTTTTTTGTCGAATGGGAAATCCTTAATAGATGTCCTTCGCTCTGGGGACGGTGGAGAGGTTCTTCAGACACGCATTGATTACTCCACCCTGATGTTCCCTCGTACATTTACTTTAGGGAGCAGCGGGAGTGGGATCTACTGCGACGTCGCAATGCCTTATACCGGTTGCGCTATTTGTGGGTTCAGTCTATATTTGGAGTCTGACACAAACTCGTGTCTGATCAGACTTCTAATATCTCTTGAAAAGCTATTTTAATGGCCGCAATACTGATAGTCAAGAGTGAATAGGCCACTTCACCATCGACCACGTCATCGCTTACCACCACCAAACGAGATAGTGGTCAAAGGTAGAATAAAAAACATGTGTGCAATTCACACGTGGCAGAAGTGAAAACTTCAAACATTTTTAAAAGAGAACCATGATTCTAAGAAACACTGTATAATGCTTAGTATATAATTTTCTCCTACGTTAATTGTTATGAATTTATGTGTCTGTCTCTTTTTGCTGTCGCTTTTTCGTTTCATCTAATTTCAAATCACAACGATTCTAAAGAAGATTTCACTTAAAAAAAAAGAAAATGTTACTACACAGTATTAAAAATACTCCCCCCAGTTTACAGACAGTATCCAAGCTGGTGACGGCGGCCGGCGCCACGCTGAAGCCCTTCCTCCCGCGCCTGGTGCCGGCGCTGGCGGGCGCGGCCGGGGAGCTGGAGTCCGCGCGACTGTCCTACCTGTCCACCGCGCTGGCCGACAGCGCCACCAGGGACGTGCTGGACGACATGAGGGCCAGTGCCGCCCGGCATCACTACACTACCGACACCGTGGTCAAAGTAAGAGGAACAATTATATATCAGCAGATATATCATTATTTTGTTTAACTCGGGGTTTCGCCCGAAATTAATATTCAATATTAATCAAATCTGTTTTTTTTAATTGGTCATATTAAAAACTCGGATAGGCAAATTCTGTCGTCTAGTCATGATCGGGTTGAAGGAGCGTAGTGGGTATAACCGAATAAGTCAGTCGTGACGTCGAATCGCAAAAACTTAAGCAGAGCACGTTACGATTGTTTCAAAAAACTCCTAACAGCTTTAGGATGATTCAACGTCGAGAAAAAGTTGTCACTTGACACTCCGGATACTCCGGTAGATGGATGGTGGTGGCCTTGGTATAGATCAAAGAGAAATATCCACGGAATACAGTTTGAGCGTCACATACGACCACCTGTCAATCATTGTAATTTAAACCTTATATCAACCTCATTGAATCCATTTCAATCCACAGTGTATGCCGTACGTCGACATCGAAGTCATGAAAGAAATGCTCCCCAAAATCTTAGAACTGATGAAGTCTCCGCAACTGGGTACTAAAGTAGCCATCTGCCACTTTATAGTGTTAGCGGCACATTACTTGAGAACTGATATAGAACCGGTGGCTGGGAAGATTATGTCGAACCTACTGAATGGGACATTTGATAGGAATTCGACTGTGAGGAAGAATTATGCCGAAGCATTGGGGCAGGTTTCGGCTTATGCTAAGGTGAGTTCGAAAAAAATATATGAGATAACTCTGTATAAAGAATTTGGGAATTTCGAAAGTTTCTATCTACTCTTCGAGTACATTGTGATAAATGCGATGTTACAAACCGTTGGTTGATGGGATTTCCCCAAAATTACCGCTGTAATGTGTTCCTGAGTGCTTCCATACTTTATAAAAGGAATTATTGCCTAAAATTTATTGTTTCGAGACCCAAAGGTGTCAATCACGTGTCAGTGAGTTAAGATCTATATATAATTTCCAGTATATTATATTTTAAGAAATGTTTGGGAGGTTTTAAAGATAACTATTCAATATGTAATTTGCCATTAACAAACCATTTACGAAAAAATCTTCCATTTTAGGTCCAATCAGCAGAAAAGCTAATGAAGAAGCTAGTAACATTATACGAAACAAAAGAGGACGATATGTCTCGGTCGGCCATCGCTCTCTGCCTCAAGTCTATATCCAAAGCTAAGATAGAGCATATCAAGGATAATGAGACCATCCTCGCGCCCATGGTGTTCCTGGCCATGCATGGACCTAAGGACGATGGTAAGCGATTATAAAACAAGTGGCATTATTGCTAGAAAGGGAAAATTTATTAGTTGGTTGAGTACATTTTCTGACGAGGCCCCGTCATGTTAGGTTACTTTAAACCCTGAACACAGAAATCTATTCTAGATACTAATATTATAAAGCTGCAGAGTTTGTTTGTTTGAATATGCTAATCTCAGGAACTGGTTCGAATTGTGTTGGATACTCCATTTATTGAGGAAGGCTATAGGAGGAGGCTATAAAACATCACGCTACGACCAATAGGAGCCGAGCAGCGGGGTTAAAACCACGGAAAACAGCTAGCAGAGTAAATATTCCAAATTTTTGTTTTACTACAGAAAATGTTGACTCTCATTTGGAATTTCATCTGTATCGTGCACTAATTTTTAAAGTCACATACTCAAACACCCAGACCCAGAACAACTACAGGTCCTACTAATATTTTATGTTCCGTGCGAGAACCGAACTCTCGCTCTGCCTCTGCGCTAACCGTCAGATATAACATTTGTTTCCAGATTCGTCAACAGTGGAGATGTTCGAAGAGATATGGACGGACATAAGCCCGGCGCGGGAGAGCGGTATCAAACAACACCTGCCAGTCATACGAGAGGAGATTGAGAAGTGTCTCAACTCTAGTAGCTGGACGAAGAAGATACAGGTAATCAAATAATAATACTAAACATGTCATAATTGTGAAAAATACACGTTTTATATGTTCATGTCATGCGACAGCATTTTGTTTGTGTTAAGGTACTGATAGATTTCAGTATTCACTTGTACTCGTGACAGAACATTCGCGATAATCAACAGTAATATTCACCGAGTATTCGTTTTTAAAGGGCTATGCAACTTTTTGGCATCAATATTTTTTTTTCTTTCGCCAGTAATGAAATGTTGGTCACTATTAGACCGCAACCTAAGAACTTCGTGAAAAATAATAAAAGAAATTAAACCGTAACCAACCAGAGATTTAACGGATTTTATTTTGTTCTAATCAGGAGGTAAATCAATATAAAAACTACTGATTAGAACAAAATAAAAACCTTCATATCTCTGATTGGTTACGGTTTAGAAACTTATTTTTTTTTCTATGGACTTCTTAGGTGGTAGAAGACTAATTGTGCCCAAAATTTAATCACTGGCGAAAAAAAAAATTGATGCCAAAGTCCATACTAAAAGTTGCATACCCTTTTATCAAGGATAGAGTCAAATGTCGATACGAACATTTTCATGATCTTTTTAGCCAACGTCTAAAACCTTGCTCCTCAAAAAATATTCTTCATGGAGTGGTCAGACTTGACAGTCGTCTTGGCTGTTCGCCAGAACGCTCGATAGAATGTTTGCTAAAACGCTCTCGTTATTTTTTCTGTAATGTAACATTCGCAAGAATGCTCATGACAAGTGAATGCTCAAGTTTATCAGCACCTTTAGGTTTTTAATGCCCCATAAAGATTTAAGAAACGTCATTGCTGTGCACTAGTCAAGGGCTCTAATCATAGCGAATTTTAGTAATAATAATAAACTGACTATGCAACTTATGCAATATACATATCAGGAAACACCGTAGGTTATTAATTAAATTTAAAATAATAACTAGCGCACAAAACAGCAAATATTCTGCAATGCAATTAATCACCATTCGATAAGAGGCAAGCTATTTATTTAAAACGCTGATTTTCAACCTATTATTAACTTATTTCAGGCTGCGAACGCAATAAAGACGATATGCAAGGAGGTGTCATCAGGTCTGGGCGAACACCGCGAGCAGTTGATCCGCGCCATGTTGGCAGCCGTGCACGGGAAGACGTTCGACGGGAAGGAACATGTCATTGTAGCATTGGCTGAGTTGTGCGCGTGAGTCGATGCTTGTTTCATTTATCTTACGACTGTTATAAGAAAGTTATCTACTGTAGATATATTGTGTAGTTATACGCTTGTATTTATTGTTGTTTTTTATGTTAACACACGCTTTTATTTTGATATTGAATATTTGAACTGACGAAAAAACTAGGTTCTCAGTTACATACAGTATTTTTTTTTAAAGGTATCTTGTATTGATCTACGATACGATCTACTGAACGATAACTGTAAAAGCTCAGTAGACGTAAATAGATTTTTAACTTTAAATTCTAGTGAATAAAGTTGAAAGCGATAAGACTACTGTGCGATCGGAACGAACGAAAACGCTCTGTAATGTTTAATCGATTTTCAACTTTATATTCAACAGTTTAATGTTGTATAATCCAATAAATACTACGAGCGTTTACGTTTATCACCGATTGCCACTTGTCTATGGGTCTACCCCTATTCATATGTGACCACACCTGCTTATTGACGTTAAATTACAAAAGTGAGGTTGCTTTCTTTTGTACAAAAATTTATTTCAAAATTTGTCTAAACATTTTCAGAAGCCTGTACATTCTCTCAGTCTTAAATATTCTTACTTTATTCCATAGTGTAAAAGAAAACGAGCCCCCTGTATCACAAGCCCTCGCGTCCGAAGTGATCAACACCCTACTAGTAGAGAGTCGCAAACAGGAAATGGTGTACAAGCGGCACGCCATCACTGCGCTCGGGCAGGCCATCGCAGCCACGCACTGCGATCGCTTCCAACAGCTATATGAGATCGTCAAGGTTATACTGTCTAAGGTAAACTGACCTTTTTAATGTGTAACATCTTTCCTATCGCTTCCTTCTTTTTTAAGTGGCATCTCGCTGGTCAACCTAGACGAGGTTGTGAGTTGCTTAACCAGACTTTTCTGTGGATGCCTTAAATGACTCTAAGCTTCCAGTCAGGGAAGGTCGTGGTTAAATAGTAACAGCCGAATAGGTCGATTCAGTCGGTCCGTCAAGCCGCGCTTGCCGACTTTGGCCTGTGGATGGATGTCCGTAGATATAATAACATACCGAGTTTCCTCCGTACCGCGGAAAGCACGTAAAGACGTTGGTCTCGGCTGTTATTTTGAGACCGTTGACAGGCGTTACTGTTAATCAGAACCTCGAAAATCAGACAATCAGTCTTTTTTAAATTAATTACTCGAATTTGTTGTAAAGGAGAATAATTTTTTGGCAGGACGAACATTCAGTGGGCAAAGAATCTGACGAGGAAGACAACGAAGGCGCCAGACAGCGGCGGGAACAACTGACGGCGCTGAAGGAAGCCGCTTACGAATTACTTGGGAAAGCGTGGCCTAAGGAACCTGACACACAGGGTGAGTTTATTTATAATTTTACTTACCAGACAGACTTTTTTTTTTATCTTGGTAAAATCATCAAATGAGTCCTCCCACCCAGGGCAGGGCGGGAGGGACTGTCAGACTTGTACTGACTAAAATCCATGGTGTCCTTCAATAGCCCTTTACGTACCGGGGTCACGGTAATCCCTTGGTCCCGCGACCCCGGCAGGCTTTGGCCCTCTACAGGCCCCGTTACTATGCTGACACTCTTTGAGGCGCGCGTGGAACACAACGCGCCGTCGACCCGGGCATGGTCCATGGTCGGACAGCGAGTCGCCCGTTACTCGCTGCCCGCATGCCCGCGCCTACGGTGGCCGGAGACGTCTTGCGTACCAGACAGACTTGAGATTACTTACAGAATGTATGAGTTTATTTACCCAGGATTTACACGTATGCTAATATGCATGATGCATATAAACCATTCCTTTTTATCACTGACTATTGATGAAAAACGCAGTAAAATCGTTACGTAGTTTGAAAGATCTAAGGGTACAGACTGCGGGAACTACCCGCAGGGAAGCGTTTTTGTTTTATACTGTGTAAATATTGTATTTCTTTAGATAAATATTGTTTCTTTTTTCTGCATTTGAACCAGACTGAAGTTGTTTAAACTATGAATAAAAATGGTAATACCTAAATATTTCGTGTTTTTATCAGATAACAAAGAAAATAAATTGGTTCTTCCATTTGGGGGTTACGATGTCGCCTGTTTCGTTAGGGCTTAAAGAGCAAGAACATAATTTGATTGCACCTAGATTTGGGCGATTTGTTTTTAATTTTAGAACTTTGTGAAAGTTCTTACTACAAAATTGAACATCTGTTGAACACTGTCGTTTTGCAGTTGGAACTTTTTTAGAAAGCTGTATAAGTGATGTTTAATTTTAGACGATCAGTTTACTTGTAGAAGACTTTAATATTCCAGCAAGCAGAATTCGAAGAATAATCCTTATTATTTTTACATTTCACAGAAAAATACCAAGACGTATTCTTCGAGCACTGTTCAAAGTCCTACCCAGTGAGTTCCCGCTCGACACAGCTGGCGATCCTGGCGTCAGTCGCGCGCGTCCTGGAGAGACTGACTGTCCTCTCGAACAGCGGGGAGCCCATGGACATCGACAGCGCGCCCAGCAACAGGGACAAGGCCATCAGCACTGTTACTGGACACGTCGCTCTCATCATTGATTACACGCTTCGTAAGTATTGGGAACTTTTCCTGTGAAATAATTTTATCAAATACCGATAGTGATTGAAATGATTAAACAAGATCCGACGGCCGACAAAACAGTTTTTTTTTTGCACGACTCTTAAGCACTTGATGAAACTGTTGTATTAGTTAAAACAATAGCTTACGGCAACTGTATGTCGGGAGAGGCAACCGGATGGCGAGTGGTAATCTGGAACTTGATAGTACAGATTCGCATCGCATCGTTCAAATTGAAATTGATATTGGGATGGGTTTTTTGGCGAAGCAACTGGATGGCATTGCGTTGTCTTTTGTATCTCTATCTACACATTTGGGAATAAAACTTGATGCTATTTTTTTACAGAAAACAGCAATCAAGTGAGGCATAGAAGGGACGCGCTCAACATTATGGAAATACTTGTAAAACAATTAAAAGGTAATCATTTATTTCACATCTTTTATTTTTTGCATATGATAGTATTAAGAACTCCAAAAATATTCTTGAAATTACTTTCATTACTGGCATAGTTATCAAAAAAAAAAAAATATTATCTGCATAATTAAGAAAATATGCCCAATATACGTTAAATATTATGTCCGCTTCAAATTCTAAATGGTTCCACATTTCACACGAGACTATTCCTAATTTTATTTCCAGATCTCAACAAAACAGAGGACTTAGAAAAACTACGAACTATCTACCAGTCGTACGCACAAGACTTGTCCAAGGACTCGTCACACGAAATACGAACCAAAGTGGACAGCATCAAAGTACACTTTAAATAGTACATGTTTTTGTTATTTATTGTCGTGACAAAACCAGAAATTAAAATATTCTGTATGAAAACACTGTGTTTTTTTTTTAATGTAAGTCGCGAAGGAATAATACGATGATTGACTACACAAAGTTGCAATAGCGACAATTTCATTCAACATGAATCTAACATTAAAATTACCGTCCTGCTAACATCGGGTCGTTCACGCTCTCACAGTTAGGTGACCCAGTCGGCGACTATATGGCAAGCGAGTCGACGATTTTTCAGTGTGGTGTCGAAAACAACACATTAATCCTGAGATCGAACTCTGCTTACGAAGTGGGTCCGTACCACGTATGTACGTTAACCTAATCCAAACTTTAACATTTTCTCAATCGAAGACAAACCTTGCATTTTTGTGATAAAGTTGAAAGTTGACTGTTAAGAATTTTTAGATTTGGGTAGGTTGACGTACTCGGGTCTGTAACATTAGGATTATTAAGTACTGTTGAAATAAAACACCAAATAACAATATCACATCAGTGTTTAATGCTATTGCATTAAATAAACCTATGGAATGAAATAAGGTATACAATAACAAAAATAATTAATTAGCATAAAAACATCGCCTAAGCTAAATAAGTAATCATTATGTACACACAAAATAATATATTATTTATTTATTTATAAAAATTTAAATACGTACTCCCTTTTTACAGCGAAGTGATAATCTCGACTAAAATAATGAAACTAATACCTCCATAGATTAAAAATAATTCACAGTTTTTTTTACGAAAGAGCTCCAGAAGTTATCCTCATTCGACATTGCAAAAAATAAAAATGCAGTTTTATTTAGCTATCAAACTGTCACAATCATTTGATCAACTCATTGTTACGTTACAGCATGAAATCTTATTTTAAAAATACACATTTGAATAATATACTTTAAAATAATATACTTTCGGAAAACATTGACAGTGTTAGTAAATTAAAATTAGAGAATTTTCAAAATAAAAATCAGTAAGGTAATATTGCAAGAATATTAGTTTTTTGAATAAATAATGAAATGTGCATTAGGCCTTTTAAAAATAACTACATAAGTCAAAATGTTGCGTTAGCCCATTCATTTAAATACCCCGTGCCTTATGTAAACTGGTGTTTTACTTACATATTATGCGATATTAAAACTACTCTATTCTAAACGCCCGGTTTTTGTAATATTTTCTACATAATACACGTATATAGACTTGAAAACAAGTATCACAACTTGTAAAGAGGAGGAATCGTGGTGTCAGAAAGATCTGTTATAAAAACCTGTTAAATCTTAATCTACGCTTTGGATTTTCGAGTTTTTGCTTTTAATACCACCTCAATTTCACAGATACAAAAGTAAAAATGGTGGATCCAAAGAACCGGGCATTACTGAGGTTGAATTATGCCAGCTGCCTAACACTAGGGTCACACTAACGGAAAATACCGTTAAATATCGCGGTAATGGATTTTTCGACGAACGTTTAAAGACTATATCGCGAAAGTAAACTGGAAATGCCATGAGTGTGACCCGGCTATAACAGAATTATTTACAGTCATACACTATGGCAACACTACATCGTGTTTGTGAACAAAAATATTAATATTACGAATAATACTTGATGCCATAAGAATAAGAATTTAGAGATCGGACAAATTGTGGTGTAAAAGTAGGAAAGTTTTTACACTTAAAATTGCTTAGCGTCAAAAGTTTATCTATTAAAATTGTGACTAAATAATCAGCAAAGCGCCTTTATGGATATGATGTTTGGTTACAGCCATATTCGATTCTATGTTAAAATGTAAGCAATAATATATTTGTACCTAAAATAAATCAATTGAAACTATCCACGCATCCATCACACTTGCAAAACATCAAAATTCATTAATTTTACCATTATCACTAAAACAGTTATTTTAATTCTAATTACAATAACTTAATTGGCTTTTGTGAAGGTATTACTACTAATACTACTATAGACTATGAAATTGCACGAGTCACACGATTTTGTAACTTATTGCGACGTAGATTGAGAAAAATCTTTATTGAAATCTTACTCTTCGAGCCAAATTGTAATTAGAACAATTTTTCCATCCGCCGTGGTATCACGAAAATTAACTACACAGGACCATATGACAGCGAAAATACACAATGCGTCAATAAATTATTAAAAACATTACCCTATCTTTTTGACTTACAGTCGGGTAAAAAAGCTCCCTTCAAAATAACACCTTCACAAAAACTTCTACAATGGTCTACTAGTGTAACATTGCACTCTATACATCATCAAACAATCCGCGAGGAGGGATGGTCATCTTATCCCTCCTCCGTTCGTCGTAATCAGTTCTTATGGACGGCAGAGTGCTTTCCCCGAAGCGGTGGTCCAGTTCATCTTCCAAGGTCAAATTAGACCTGTTGTAAGGTAACTCAGCTCGTTGGTAGCCGGTGACCTGGGGTTGGTTTCGCTCGGGGCTCGGTTGCACATAGAAGTCTGAATCCACGTCGTTGAGAAGCCCGGTGTGGGCTGAAACGTGATGACATGCACAATAACCGATACATTATTGATGGTTGGAAAGAAGGGTCTGTTTATTGGCTTTTGGTACTTTTAAACTTACTTTAAGTTGTAAAATTTAAGGTACTAATTTAAATAAAGGAGCGGTTTTGTGGTAACCTCTCAACTCGACGCTATAGATGCGTCATTCCAATGTGTGTTTCAAAAAAATACAGCTGGTAAGATGAGCTACTAAAATAGTACCCAATTCAAGCTGTGAAAGCACCCTATAAAAGTGCAATTATTTATTTAATCAATAAAGTTTTATAAATATGTTCCATGCTTGCCCATAACATGCAAAAACAATTTTGCACATGATCATATTTGTATATCAAGTTAAAAGCAAGCATTCAGCCAAACAAGTTTTTAATCTTGAAAAATAATACCAAGAGCATACAATAAACAGTATAGAATGGTAGTAGTTTTAAAGAGCTGTGCATGAGTGGGTTTAGTGCAAATGATAGTTTTAGTCACAAAAACAAACAAGGCAAGAGAGAAATGACATAAACTCTTAGAAAGAAAAAATAAAGTATGTTAATTTAAGGGTGGTCCTCCAATCCGAAGTTAACCGTAATGGTAGTCATTCGGTGTGAAGCGGTTACACCGAATGACTACCGAAATTCGAGCCTAATACTTGAGATATTTTCATGATTATATTACTCAAAAGATTTATGTTATAGAAAAAGTTTCGTAGGTATAAAATAAGACAAAATCTTTATAAAACAATGGTTGTTCGTATTACCTCCATCCTGTGTGTCGCGCGCCGACCTGTAGTTTGAGAACCTCTCGTTATAGTCGCGGCGGCGAGTCAACGATTCTTCGGCACGCTGACGCCTACGTTTCTCTGTTACAATTATATGCGAAGGGTTGTTATAACTTGTAACAATTCTAAATGGGCTAACTGTTCCACAGTTGATGGATCACAAATAGGGGAGCACTTTGAACTTGAACTGTTTCAATTGGGCCACAAGTTATTAATCAGTAAAATGTATGTGAGAGTTTGATAGAAAATTGTGGGCAAATTCAAGGATGAGGATCAGATCACCAAACTGACAAACTTTCCATATGGTATCAACATTGCCATCACGAAAACATGTGAAATCGAAACTGAGGGTATAATACTTCTGTGTTCAGACGTCGAGTTTAGACTAAATAAATTTTAATATTAATTCTCAGCAAAATTCAAAAGCAAACTTACCTCTTTTCACAATCTCCCGTCCCTCATCAACCAGGTCGGTAGTGAGCTCATCATCGCCCACAAACTGCTGGAAGCCGCACAACGAGAGCAGTCGACTTCCAAGTGATAGATACGTGGCCACACAGAGAAACACGACCAGCATCGGGAAGTAGATGTTGAATCCTTCGGCGATTATGCCGAGTACGTCCATGTGACCCATTATCTATGGATAAAAGATTTTGTTTATTCATTGTAAGCACGATTTACCCTACCCTGTTCACCCTAAATATTGGCAAAAAAAAACTAACTAATGTGATCACTTATTAGGTGGTTATCAGCTTCCCGTATCGTGTCTAAGGCCCGTATTACAGAACGTCGCTCAATACTTATGCATTACTTAAAACTAGATTGAAGCCATTTGATTGGTTGAAACTAGTTTTAAGTAAAACTTGAGTCTTGATAGACGTTCTGTAATGCGGGCATATAATTCCGACCAACTATGGCATAAATGGCTTAAAGTTACCTGTAATTAATTAGCCAATACCTATAACAACATACCTGCGTATAATAAGTCTCCATGATCCTTTTCTTAATAACGTGGGAGTCCATATGTATCAAGCTGAGGAAGTTCAGGCACATCGCCGGTGTCAGTCGGCAGACCATCATGCCGGAGAAGATCAGACTGTACTCATTGGTCTGGTGGTGAGGAGCCAAGTAGTACAGGTTCAGGAGACGGATCTTGAGGACCGTGGAGTAGGCGCAGTAGAATATGTACGCTATTACTATTGTTGATACTGCCTGGGGAAGAAATTATCATGGTTAACAAAATTGGCTGATATAGTAGCAAATCGAAGGCTAATTCAGTTAATTTTTACACCTAGATTCAAAACAAATACTTGTACATTATACAATATTCATTCGTGCGGGAATAGAACAGTACGTTTTTCACTAACGTCTGACAAGGGTAGGTAGATAATAATGATAATAGACAAGGAATAAAGAGCCCAATTTCAAATTTATTTTTTAAATTTATATTTTTAAATTTACATTTCCCAATCGAATGTGAAACTTTTTCTTCTGTGATAAAGTTAAAAAGCGATTACAGAAAATTGACAGATGACAGGGGTAGGTTCTGTGTACAGTGACTACTTTAATGTAACGTTCTGTCTGCCAGTGTAGTCTGGGTATAGATTCAGAGTCTGATAATGAAACATGACAAAACAATGTTGAATGGCTTACAAATATAAATATATATACTATTTGTACTTACCTCAATAACCTTATAGTTGTAAGTATCGGCAGCTGCGATGACAATATTCGCGAATATAGAGAGGACAGGCTTCTTACAGAAGAAAGTCATCTCCGACCAGACTACGGCCACGGACATGATACCCGTTATCACGGCCATCGTCTTCAGAAAGTACTGCTTCAGGAAACATTCCCAGTACCACTCTGAAAATTCATCCTTCATTAAAGCTGTTATTTCATTCAAAAAAGAAAAAAATCGTCTGCGGGCAGGACTTAAACCTTCTGGATAAATACTCCAG
The DNA here is from genome assembly GCA_943136025.2 of Agrotis puta. Lineage (NCBI taxonomy): Eukaryota > Metazoa > Arthropoda > Insecta > Lepidoptera > Noctuidae > Agrotis > Agrotis puta. Next base: position 9,393,247 of record OW964168.2, read on the forward strand.
ATGCCTGACTAACTAGGCTATTGCAGTCCTGCCTGGCAAGTTCAAATCTTTCATTCCATTCTTAAACGTCTTTCGATAAATTTCATTTTCATACTTCATTACTATCCTTCTATCTTTTCATTACTAGATCCAATATGGGTTTATAACGTATTGGTAGTGCATTGGATGTTCTATAGTAATACTAGAGAGATCTAGTATTACTATAGAACATCTCTCCATGATTGCTCGCTCTCAATCAGGAGTGTTTCATTTCAATAATGAACCTACTACAGGGGATCTCCCTTCCCTCTTACCACTTTCTATTTGCGAACCGAGTACAAACAAGAATACGGCCCGCCAAGCAAGCAAGAATAAGAATAAATTTGACACTATTGCGAAAAGTATCGCAATAGTGTCAAATTTATTCTTATTCTTTAAGAATTAGTCCAGTTTCCGGGCTGTAATATGAAGTTCTAACGCTAAGATGATTCTGTTGCGAAAAAAGGATCATGTTTGCGGTCATTACCTAGCTCTGTTTCTCGCATAAAAAAAAAAATCAATGGTCTTCATAATTCATGATATAAGCCCAGTCATGAATAAAAAATGTTATGTCAAGTATCAATTGCTTAAATAAAGATTTAATGACAAACAAACATCTGAATCACAACCTTATGTAACTAAACACGAAGGTTAGGTATTGCATAACATCATTGAGCTTTAAAATCAAAATATATGTATTTAACTGACTATTAAGTAACATTATCGTAGTTTCTGGACCGGACGCTAGACTAATTAACTAATGAATTATTATTGGAATGTTCTGTATTTCGCAATGTAAAATATTTCACTAATTGTATTAGAATTAATTAAATACATAATGGGAAATATTTCAACATGTTAATTCATTCTGCATATTATTAAGGGCCACTGTTTTAGTTTCTGATCATTAAAATGAAATATCCGTAAAATCTAGACTTGAATTCTCACTTGCTACAGACAAACTCTGGCAATTTCATGCCAAACATATCTACTTTAACTTACCGATAATTGGAGGGTAGAATATCCGTTGAACTCTAGGCCGTGGTGTATGGAAAGTATGTTGGAACCGATGGTCCGGCGACCGCGAATTGGCTGCAATATCTTCAAGGTGGTAGATACGCTCCAGCATCAGACCCCATTGCGTTTCCGTACGCTGTAGTACGTGTAGTGCTTTGATAGTCTGTGTACATAGCATTATAGTAGAATTAAGATAAATGTTGACCTAGAATAGAACCCTGTAGAACTCCCTCTATGAATACTGCTCCTGGATATCCATGAAAGGTAGTTTATTTATTGACACACCAACGATTTATTCACTAATTCAACATTAGAAATTTGGTACAGATGGTAAAGATTTGTGGTGAATTCATCACTTATAGGTGTACAGCACTTACATGGTCCATACTAAATAACATTGAAAAACATTTAAATATTACATAATACAGTACATTAAATAGGTAAATCACATTAAAGTTAAAATTTGTATTAATATTAAAATAAAATCAAAGCTAAGATTAAAATGAAAAAGTTCGTATATATTGTCCAAGTTTTCAATAACATCAGTTGTACTATTGAGAACACAACCAAATGCCTTTGACAATTCATAAAAAAGTTAACATAGATGTGTTTAACAGTTAACATACAATGTCATTATAACATTGTTTTTAATTACCTTTTTATGCAGATTGACGAGTGATTTCAAGGAGGGTGGTACGGGTCTGTCTGGTGGCGCGCGTCCATTGAGCCGGTCTCGCAGTTGTATTGGCAACTTTTGTACTATGGTGTCGACATGGCGATACAGAGGGTGACCAGATCCCACTGCTGTTGACACTGCTTTTAGACTCTAGATAAATAAAAAAAGAATGTGAAATAACACTCCTTACTCTGACTGTTTAATTTTTCACTATCTAGATATATTCAGGCTAAAGATTAAGCCATAATCTTCAAGAGATCATAGACGAATTTCAAACCTAAATATATTATACCATAATCAAAGTGTGTCAATATGACTGATTAGATATTGATAAAACATTATCCTCCTTTATAGGATGTAGTCCACAACTGTTTGATAATGCTTTTAAGTTATTCCCATTTCCGCTTTTGCCAAAATAGAAATTAATGAAATCAATAAATAAATACTTACATCCAAGATATCATCAACAGTTTCTTCAGCTTCACACTTATCAGTGCTCAGCTTAGCTATCTTGAAGTAGCAGTAGGTCAGTGTATAGTTTTTCTTTGAATTATTCCATAGATTTCTAGGCACTTCCACTAAGGCATATCCAAGTAATAAGATTAGCAGGAACAAACCCCAAGTATTACTAGCTGTTGATGCAATCACTTTTATTTTTGGCGGGTCTAAGGATACGTCAGGTTTCAGGGCAATGTATATGAGAAGTATACCACATATGAATAGGTATGAACCATAGTATATGGCATTGTCGACTAGAGCTGATTTTAGCTTTCCCTTAACTGTAAAGTCGCCAGCTTTGCTGTATGACTGCATCATCGGCATTATTAACCTGGAATAGTGATTTGATTACTAGTTATTTTTTTTAATTAATTTATCTGTTAATATTAGAAGAAATATCAAATGGAATGAAACTCACAGGTCATAATTATGATTTTTAACACATAAATTATTTATTAAGTCATCCTAATTGTTTTAATAATTAAATATTTACACACTACTACGAAATTTAATGAGTTAGTAAAACATTTTTTTTTTCTAATATCTATATTTGTTGTTATCACTGCAAAAGTACTTAATTTAATGACATGGGTACATAACATGAAAGATTTATTGATAACAGTAACATGTCAAATAAAAGCCATATTATCTAACTGTACTATTGACTTTACTAAATGGACTTACTTACTTTACTGAATGGACCTTACATATAAGTTTCATATATTTTACGTTTGAAAGAGAATTAAGATAAAGATATATTTATTTATTTCGTAAGATATATTTTTTTTTTGAATGAGAATTAAGTAACCGCTTGTATTAAAATTAGTATCATTACAGTGAGGTTACCAATCAAGAGTGTGCTCTTTTCATTTCTATAATGTATTTTAGTCATTACAGGTATTCAGTGGCTCGAAAGTCACAAAACTATTTTTATCTAGTGGTATTGCATTACCCTTTACTAACTGGGTTGTGGGTGAGGTCAGTAATCATATGTAAAATACTGGTGTTCAGTTGCATAACATTATACTTTTACTTGAAGCTGACACTAGTATAGTTTTTTTTTTATTTGAGATGGGCAATTATGTTTAACAGAAGCCTATGCTATGTGAATGCGAGTGGGACTACAGACTCATTGCCAGAAAAGGCAAGACACTCATGTTGATTGTATGGACATTTAAAAAAACTTACCAAGTAAGACATTGTGAAGTCCAATAAACAATCCTCCAAAGGTTAGGGAAAACATCAGAGCTCATGAAGCTCCAAGGCTTTTGACACTCAACAATGGGAGCTACAGTACTTGAGCCATTTCCAAGTGCAGCTTGAGTTGTTTCCATCACTTTTGTAGCATTTTCCATACATTGTCGATATACAGTCTGTGAAATATAAACAGTGTATGATTTGTTTGAATGAAGTAATAAGTTTTGGATGATTTTCTCTAGATGGCATGTTTATGGTTCAGTTAAAATAATGATGTTTGAGTAATTTCAATGTTGTGATGTCATTGTAATAACTTTAGTCTGGTTTATTGGTTTTTATTGGAAGAACCCACTTTATGTGAAGGATGTTTGTACTCACCGATGATATATCCAGGGGCAAGATGAACATAATCACAAATGAGAAGTACCATGCTGTTAGCACTGACACAGTCACTATAATGTGATTTCGGTAGCAATCACCATATCTGTACAGTAAAGTCGCTGCTAATATGAACGCAGAAATCAGTTCTATCACAAATAACGTGTAAGCCATTTTGACACAACACTACACTGATTCACAAACAAATTAAGTCAGTTTTTCTTCGCAGTTTTCTGCTTCTCTCTCCAAACCCTCGCTGCTTCGTGCTGCAGCTGCTCAAACCGAATCTGAGTTGTAGATTTCAAAGGTAGCAATCTAGGCCTTTCAATTTCGTACTCCGGCGGGCATTCTTCATAAAATAATATTCCCTGATCGGGCAAAATAGGGTCGAACTCAATACTTTTGTATTCAGTCCCTTTCGTTTCTGACATATTTTTAGGTACAAAAGATTGACTGTGATGACATTGTAACAAGAGTTACACAAAAACTGAAATCACTCTTAAAATAATACGAACAAAGAATTAATGTACTAATATCAAACAGAAAATCTAAATAAGCACTTGTGATATCATCACAAATCGCCAATCGCTATCAAGACAAATCAATCAAAACCAGAATGTCTATTTTCTACCAAAAAAATATCAATATTTTTCCAACTCTGACAATTTGCTTTCCCTTTTACTCCTATTATGGGTTACGCTTTGCAATGGGATTTTGTTTCAACTGCTTGTTAGACAATGTAAAAAATGTTAATATTTTAATAAATGGAATGATGGAATGTTCTACCATACAGATTATAAATAAATTACATTTACGAAGAAAGTTTTGGATTGTTTCTGATGTCACGTCAACATGCAGTTTCAAAATAACTTTAGTATGTACTTCTTTTCAAAACCTTCGGAAAATTCGTAGTACTGCATAATTTTATGTAATGACACAGACTCTAGCGCTGCGTCAAAAGAACTTCGTGTCGTGGCGCGGTCTCTAGGTTAACATACACTTCTGAACGTTGCATCGAATGTTTTCCAATTATTTTAAATGATAATGAATTCGAAATAAAGATGTGAAAACGATATGCCTACCCACAAAATCTAAATTAATCCAATCTATATAATATGTATTATGCCTGCGACTTCGTTTATTTCGTTTTTGTTAACAGACTTCAAAAAAGGATGAGATTCTCAATTCGACTGTTTTTTTATGTTTGTTACCTCATAAATAACGTTTAGGTATACTGCTTTTGATGATACTTTTTTGTCCGATGCAGTATATCTGTCATTTTGGTCCGATGAACTTTTTGCAGTTTGGTTCAGTAGCTTTTATTTTATAAAGCGTTTTCGCTTATTGTGTACTTCGGCCATTTTATTACCGCCACCGGTACTACGGATTACGTGTACTAAAAGTCGGTGGCAAAAATAAATTAATGTTTAAAACAAAAAAGTAAAACAACTTAACTTTCGGTAGCCGGTAGGACTACCGAAAGTTAAGTTATTTTATACTGATATATGTAGTTTTTTTTATGATTTTTTACTCCATCTACGGCTAAAAATAAAATGGACCTACATAACAACCAAAATATGTGATTGTGACAAAAGGTTGGCTACTATTGAAAACAAATGGAACGGAAGTCGGGTTTGAGTTCTACATTTGTCGAAGATGGACGTAGAAACAGTTTTATCGGTGATTTTATACAGACGGCAGAAACGACACAACAGAAGACGGAGATATTGGGTTCACCCAATTTTGTCAACCAGGCTGACTGAAAGTCAGTACATTATTTTATATCCTAAGTTAAGGCAATTTGAGCCCAAATTCTTTAACTACTTCAGAATGTCTAAAATACGTCTATCCGTGTCGAAAGCGCGCGCTCAACTGAACGGAAACATAGAAAACCAATGATCTCAAAGCGGCGTTGACGCGCGCTGACAACAGTCGAGCGCTAGCGCAGCGTTGAACGCGCGCGTTACTAAAACGCGCGTTAGCATGTGCACGGCCTGAATAAAATGTATGTAGTTGTAAACGCGCGTTATCAAAACGCGCGTTGAGCGCTTGTCATCTGAACCTACCCTAAAGCAAAACGAAAAGAAGGGTTACGATTTTGACCGGGATGTATGTATGTATGTTTGTTCCCTCATAACTTCTAAACTACTTATCATTACAAGACAAATGAGGTGTCGTTAGAAGCTTCTCAGTTGTACGCAAGTTAGAGGGTAGATGACGTGTCACCAAATCAAATATGGCGCCCCTACGGGATGTAAATGGGTTATTCTTATTCTTAATGAAAAAACTGTTTCAAGCATTTTAAATACCCTATTTACTCATAATATGCTAAAATTATTATGCAACAATGAAAGTATCACTTATCTATTCATAAAACAAATAAAAATAATTATGATGTTGTTAAGGTATAATATTAATAAATTAAAATATAATGAAAAGTCACGCGACGTGGCATGTGAGATGTATGTCATTTAGTAGTAAATTATTTTTTGTACTTTAAACAGCTCGTTTATACGTAAGATTTCAGTTTTATTAATTTTATGGAATGTCAACGAAGACTACTCCATTTATTTTTATATTGTGCTGTGATTTTTTTTCAATAAATACTACATTTGAAAATTGTGATCAATTTTTTTGTCACGGCCATGGCTCGTAACTCAATCGTGTGTAAAATCGGTGTAATTTATGGTTTAATTCTGGCAACACTATTTTTTATTTTAGGCCTAGCAATACTATCAAACGTTAATCAGTTCTGTCAAGATGGTGGCTTAGAGTTTTTGTGAGAGTTATTTCTTCATACATTTATTGAGTTTGGTCGAACATAAGCGTCAAAACCGTGTTAACAATTTTCAATTAAAATATTTATATATACCTTTATATTTTGCATGTATTAATTAGTCAGGGTGAGGCGTACTTACAGTGATTTAATCAACATTATAGACCGAGCCGGTTCGATGTTATGTGAGCCACGATTCAAAATTGTCACAACCATAGGAGTCACAACCATAGTATATGATACCATGGTTGTGACAATTAGTCATGGTCGTTACTTTTTTTACAGTTACTATTTTATAAATATATAAATATTAACTTAGTTAACTTTATATAGGTATTTAAAACAGCGTCGAGAAAAACGAAAATCTGAGAAAAAGATTTAAAAAAATAGTGGTTAAATAAACACCGCGACCGTGGCAGTACTAAAACAATTTTTTTTTGTGTTTTTCTACAATTTAAGCCCGGCAAACCTAATAAACGAAGTATTTGATATGTTATCTAACGATTTGAAATAAAACTTACATAATAATTACAAATCACTGTATTTTTTTTTCCATGACACTAAAAATAAGAATAACCCAAATTCGTAAGTGAAAAAAATTTTTTCAAACGGTATTGATATGGGTATCAAATTAAAGGGCTTGATGAGTGAATAAATATACATTATATAGCTTTTACTAGCTACTTTTACTAATAGAGTTCCAAACTTTTTTTTACTCTAATTTGTTCCTCACTAGGAAGTTTGTCCTGTAACGTGGATACGTTTACAAATATTTAAACTCACAAACACAAACGTCCAGAACTGGAACAACTAGTCGTAGATCATTTTTATTTATCATAATAACCAACTTGAATTAATTATTTGTACACATTTAAATATTCGCTCTGTGCGAAATAGAAATCGAAACACGCAACACGCTGTGCGTCGTGCCGTCAGACTATCCAGAAAAATATCAGAAAGATTCTTTGCGGTAACAGAAGATATCTTAAAACTTATATCTGCATAACTTTTCTCGCCTAAGCCGAAGTGATTCTCCCTTCAACGTTATCACAGAAAACTTCAGAGGCGGCGATATCGTAACGAATGTTACAGACATGGCTGCGTGTTTAGACTGCTGAAATAATACCCCAGGGCGCAATAAACTGCGTACTCGCGAATGGATATCGGAAGAGTAATTCTTATTGAAACACCGATGAAAAACCGAGAACGGTAAATCTTAAGGTGTTTTATTTGTATCTGTACCTGGAATGATGCGGGTTGTATACATATTCCTTCGTGGTAATATGTAGACGGCACAAGCGATTGTTTGCAGTGCTGCGTGTCGCCGAGTGATTCCGACACGAATCAAATACACATTTATTTGTATGGCCTATCGGTAGTTATTTTGGGTCTAGTTGCTATCTTCTGTGAATTTAAACGGGAGGGACTGTCAGACTCGTACTGACTAAAATCCACGGTGTCCTTCAATAGCTCTTTACGTTCCGGGGTCCTGGTAATTCATAAGTCCCGCGACCCCGGCAGGCTTTGGCCCCGTCATTTTTTGCTGACACTCTTTGAGGCGCGCGTGGAACACAACGCGCTGTCGACCCGGGCATGGTACATGGTTGGATAGCGAGTTGCCCATTACTCGCTGCCCGCATGCCCTTTTCTTCATGATTTAGGGCTTGAAAAGAATAATTATGGGACGTTAGATAATAGCCTCCCAGGAACATCAACAGTGTCCTAATTTAAGTGGAAGTAACCACCCAAAACATAATTTAAAAAAAAGAAAACAATTTGGATTTAATTCAAATGAAGTAAGGAGGGTGTGCAGTAAAAAAAGTTATTAATTCACGGAGAAAGAAGGTGTTTAAAATCCTCCATTCTACACTACCTACATATATGTTATGGTCCCTAACATTTATGTTCTACTACATTCAAAGCTGCCTTTAGTATAAAAGTTTATTCACTGTCAGTTGCCAGTATCGAAATAAACCGAATTTTGCACCCGCCGTATCAGTGTTCCATGCTTAGATTAGATATTATTTTAATCTAAGGTTCCATATAATTTACGAATGGTTTTCGCGGTAAAAATGTCCGTTGGATGAGAAACGGCGGAGGCATTTCCCGACTCGGTAAAAGGGAATTGTTCCCCGTTTGAAAAACATTTAACACTGTCACGAACTGTGTCACTATAAAGAAATATCCAGTAAACTTACTAGGCCCTTTTTATGATGAGGGTGACTGGGTTGTTAGCTAAACTATAATATTATGTTGCACTACTCAAACACTGCCTTAATGCGGAAGCCCTGTCTTAATTTATACAAGACGTTAGATATTACCTCCAAACGTTCTTCAAATTCGTTCTTAGTTGAAATACTGCATGTTTACATCTGTTGCTCTGTTTTACAGCATTTTATAATCTACGGGAATCCGGTTCGATTCCTGTTTCCGTTTGATTTGTAGGTGATCCAGGTGTTTTATGTTGTCTGTTTTTTTAATGTTCCATTTGTGTAGCGGAGTTTTTTTAAAATATGGTTAACTATATCACAGAAATGCAGCAGTCCGTGAGTCTAAGTAGGCCAAACCAGCCAAACTACATTTTATTCTCTTCTAGATCGTGGTATGCCTATATCTAAAAACTATCATCATCCACATCCATTGACAGCCTGACTTCATCCACCGCTGGGTATAGCCCTCTCCTTGCTCTACAAGCTCCACGTTTCTGTGTCAGCTTCACACGGATACCTAAAATTCGTATCGGTTCCAATAAATAGCAGTACATTTTTCCTTCATTTAATCTTACAGACACGCAACTGATCGATTTAGACGAACTATTCTCAATGTTGTCTAACCTAACAAATACTTTGATTCCCTATCGAAACTCGTTTGAAAAGAACATGATTTCTAATAGTTTTCTTTCATACATACAACAGTTACTGGTTTCAGAATTACGAAAATCTTTTTAAAAATTCTACTCTCTACTTAGTATAAATTGGAAAGATCGGCGAAGCGTGTGATTTGCACAGAAAACTTTCCCCACTTGAAATATTTAATTCCTGCTACAATGTAAGCTATTCAGAATTACTTACGTAACGTTAAAAATGTCATAACAAGAGCAACACACGTTCCAGGCGGTGAAACTTTCGTATATGCACAAAACTTTTTAACAGGGTTCAGCATTTTTTTTGCTTTCTGGCAACCAATTTTGCAAAGGGTATCGCGCTTTCCTGTAACTGGGTTGTGATCAGATAGACAGTCTCTTTATGTACAGACGCCAGTAGGTCAACCCACCCGAATCTGCCAAATTTTACCAATCGAACATTAGGTTAATGTTCGATTGGTAAAATTAAACATAATTATATTGTGATAAGTTTGAAAATCTATCAAAGAAATTTGATAGATTGGGGTAGGTTTATGTGCTGGCGTCTGTACAATAGCTGGACCCAGTTAGACTGACATTTGATTACATTGTTGGGAAAAGGCTAGGTAGACAAAGTCGCCTGCCGGGGTCGCGTACAAGTCTGACAGTCCCTCCCGCCCTGCCCTGGGTGGGAGGACTCATTTGATGATTTTACCACGATAAAAAAAAAGGTAGACCAAGTCACACTTGTGTGACTTTGTCTAAGGCTTGCCTTGAAGAATGTATTCTCCTTTTTCTAGATGAAAAATAAGAAATAAAATTCTCCCGCCCTGTATAGATCGGAAGAGACTAAAAACCAACATGTTCTTTCAATACCCATTCCGTTCTAGGGTCGCGGTAACCTGTTAACAGTTTCACGACCCAGAATGAAAACGAATACTTATTAGTAAAGAACAACGAGTATTTATTAGATAAAGTTGGTAGGTTAGGTTGAAGATCAGAATTTCAACGACGACGTTTGAAAGAACACAATTCTCTTATTACACCTCACAAATTAAAAGTACAAAAATACTACATTGTTTCGTACTACGATTGAGAATGAAAACTTGCGTTATTATGAACATGTAACCTTTTCATTTTAATAACCTTGATGAACAACGGAAGAAATAACAAAACCGTACTGAACCATTTTATAAATAGCCTGCACTCTTGACATTTCACTGAGCTTTATGAAGTTATGAAACACCATTTTCAGTCCATAAGTGGCTTGTGAAGAGCAATTCGGAAGTTTATTATACAGTAATAACAGTCTGGGGCTTATACAGGATATTTCGAGTGTTCTTAAATAAGGAATGGGGGCTTAAAATTTTCCTGCTGCATCTTTGGGTAGAATTATGAGGATAATTTTAAGCCATCCTGGCTAAAATGTGGTTTTAAGGAAGCGTTTGGAACACCTTTTTTTATTACAGTATATAAGTACATATACCTTGATTTTGCTATTCTCATCACTTCAGACTTTTGTAGATCCTCGATAGTCCTGTGACAGGACGATTTTATAACAGGTTGGTAATTATTAATCAGACAAATAAGTCAACTTTCTATCACGTGCTGGTGCTGTCAGCAAAACCTACATAAGTACAAGTTGGAAATGAGTCCCCCATTATGGCATATTCATTTATTCCTCACTAGCACTTTTCCCGAGACTTCGTCCGCGTGTGTTACGTACTTTCCCAATTCCCCCATTTCACCCCCTTAAAGGTTAAATTTCCAAAAACCCCTTCTTAGTGCTCCCCTACATTATAATAGGAAGCCGTGTGCAAAATTTCACATTCCTAGCCCCAGTAGTTTCGGCTGTACGTTGATATGTCAGTCAGTCAGTTCTCCTTTTATATATATAGATTAATTCTACCGCTACCTTTTGTAGAAAACAATAATACCACACACGTTTCATCTACCCAAAAAAGTTTTGTAAATTTATTCAGAATAATTTAGCATTTCTATCTAACCAGGAACGTCGCATGACGTTCCCTGGAAAGAAAAAAAAGCATTTGTATTCTCACATTCGGCTGAAGAAAAAAAGCTGTGCTCCATTTGCAATAGGCGTTTAAACGGTTCACAGTTTCCACGGTACGCGAGAATGCGTTTACATGTGGCAGTACTTTTAATGCAAACTGCCTATCTGTTTTACATAGCTATCTACATAAAGTGTTATGTTTAACATTCGTATTTAAGATAGGACGAAACACTGCGAAATAGAACCTAAATATTATTGGGTAGTGGTTTCAGTTTTTTTTATTTTTTTTTGTAGAATCTGAATAGTTTTCGCACTAATACGGTAGTGGGCGATATGTGTGCTAATATTTGTGAACTTTGGGCTTAAAAACCTTTTACAGGTTTTTAAGCTCATAGTGTTCCGCCATTTCGCGTTGCCGCGTTGCCGGCTTGATGTGTTATATACTTCTTCAATGTCGAAAATCAGCCTACTTTAGAGAGAGAGAAGGAAACATCAATATTCTGTAACGGCACCGTAGTTTTAAAACTACGGAAATTACAAATCCACTCAGATACGGTAATTTTGAATAAGTCCCTCGTCTTACTTTTTTGCTGGTCCATTACCTCAATATACATCGAAATAATTTCTGATCATTTTAAAAAAATGCTTTCTGAGAGTTTAAGATAGAGAGAGAATAGACAATTAAAGTTGCTGTACATACTAAGTTATTCATAAACAATTGTTTAAGTTGGGGTCATTTTAACATTGATATTCTCTGGGCAATCACTAATTAACGGTTTTTTATCGTAAAACAACATAACTTAAGCAGAATTTACACGCATAAATGTCTAACTACTCGTATACTGTAAAGAAATAAAAGTAAAAATAATAACGGGATATCTACAAAGTAATAAAAAAACCGGCATAGTTAGTTGTAGAAAATAAAAATATTCGCGCCAATATAAATGTTACCTGTCCTGCCGGGCTGCGACCATGTAAGCAAATGACTGCGATTAAAATTCACCATTCCTCTACATGTTATGTTGGCTTTGTTCGCATGTTAATCCGAGAAAAGATATTATTTTTACTTTGCGTAAGTTGGATAAATTGTGATGTGCAATTAAAATGATCGATGTATTTGAGAGCTTAAAACATCGGAGAGTATACACCACAGCATTTCAAAAAAAAGTTGTCATAATTTTAATCCAACTTCATGTGAGAAAGAGATAGCACGAAACTAACACAGTGCCTCAACTAGCCTTTTATGCGTCCAGTCATCATCATCTTTATTTCAGCCGTCCACTGCTGAATATAGGCATCCGTCATAGATTTCCAAAAGGACCGGTTAGAAGCGGCTTGCATCCAGCGCGATCCTGAGATTTTCATCAGATTGTCTGCAGGTGGACGTCACACCCTGCGCTTGCCGGTGCGTGTTCTCCATTCGAGAACCTTACGGCCCCATCGGCCATCAACTCTGTAAAGCATACATGTGGCCTGCCCACTGCCACTTCAACTTGCTAATTCGCTGGGCTATGACGGCAACTTTAGTTCGTCTACGAATCTTCTCATTTCTGATTCGATCACGGAGAGAGACTCCGAGCATAGCCCTCTCCATAGCTCGTTGGCCTATCTTGAGCTTACTAATGAGGCCCATAGTAAGAGAACACGTTCCAACGCCATAAGTCGTCCAGTGCAAGCTTATTATTTCTCGACAGCTATTTCTTCTGAACACAAAATTACTCTCTCGGGTAAACTCCGACAAGCGTTAATTTTGCAATGACTGGAGTCCAATCTTACTCAGGCAATTCGCTTAAGATGTATTACGGAAGATTCGCTCCATTGAATGAGAAAACTAGAGAGCCTGTGAATCCCAGGATTACTAATGATTTAAAAGGTTATTAGAGGACTTGCCTTTGGACAAGAATTAAGGAGCGATTTTTTTTGTTTGTGTGCAAACAAAAAAAATAATTTATGTTAGTTTTTGGGTCTACGAATTGTGAAAAAGTTTGTATTGAAGGTTACTCTATAAAATAATTGTTTTCCGTAGGTTTTACCTACTATATATGTAGTCATTCATTATTGACAGGCATTCGATATTTCTGGTGTATAAGGTTGTGTACAGAATGTGACTAGACCTTTGTATGGCAATCTAAAATAACACAAACTAAACAGCCCTGTTAATACAACTGAAGTATATCAAAACTTTAAATTCACACACATTAGAACATATTATAAATCTTTTACCAATTTAATAAATATTAATGTTGTGTTCGTAGGACCCATAAGCATCAGTGTACATATTTAAAGTGCGGGTCACATCGCGAGCTAAGCTAAGAGGAGTTTTGCGATTCATATGAATTGAAAATATTGGGTTGTATACCATTACTCTGTGGCTACCGTAGAGATAAGACGGACTTTTTGACAAAGTTGCGTTAGGCGCTCAAACTTGGATTATTCATTAGGCCAACATAATAAATAAGTTTGCAAAAATTCAGAACTACCGGATCTTACTCAAACTAGCCCTCACAGTTAGGCGACAAAGTTACTGTACTATGATTCATCCACTATCCAATCGGAGCTGTCACTTAATCACAGTATGAATCGAACTATTACATGGCGTCGCTTCTTTATTTATTTATTAAAACTTTATGCACAAAGTGCATAGGCGGACTTAATGCCTTAGGAATTTTCTACCAGTCTAACTTAGGGCTCGTGTACACGATGCTGAGGCCGCGCCGCTGCCGCGCAGCTGCGGCGTGGTGGCAATGGCGGCGAGGTCCCGAAATACATCAAAGTGGTGTGGTGGCGGATCGGCGTCGCGTCGGCGCGGCATCGTGTACAGGGGCCCTTAGGGTCATGCAGAGAAAAACCTTTTCACTCTTGTTGCTTTATGGACTGTACTTTAATGTAACTCGTATGTGTTACATATAAATGTGTTTTTCCTTTGTTTAAAGTCACAAGCAGACTTATAAATAATTAAGTAGACCAACAAGCTTGTTCTCATGTTTCTTTGTTGTGATTCTTGCAAACAGAACTATAAATCTGGGCCATTGTGAGCTCCTGTAGTCGGCTAAGTTGAACAACAACATGTTGTATTCATCAGCTTTTGGCAAGTATATGAACTACTATACTCTGATGAATAACATTATGCTTATATACCCTGAAGGGATAAACTGAGTAGAATGGTATACCTACATGCATATTGCTATGTGTCCATGTAACGGGAGGTTCAGAATTTTACAGGATGCTATTTACACAGGGAAGCGCCGCACTGCCGAATTTGGAAGCGTTTTACCCTTGTCAATATTCAATGAATTAAAAAAATAAAACATACTTACGTGTTCATTATTTTTCAATATTCTAACTGACGGACTAAACACAGATTTTAAATTTATTTACGCAGTAAAATACCTTATTATACTCACTGTTCTGCAGTAATTAATATAATTTGCCAGAGATATATGAGACTACACGCTGTTTGAAACAAATATTGTGTTCTAAGATACTGTGTTATTTAGGAGCGATTCGTCCGAACGCAGCTGCAGTAATTTGCGCCACAATTGCTCAAGTGAGGGAACAATCTATGTAGCAGTTTGTCTGCGTAAAGCTCCGACTACTTATTTAGTGCATCCGGATAAACAACATTACATCATGCCTATTCTTCCAAGGGTTTGGAGATGGAGATGTATGAGAGCCCATGTAAACCCACGTTTCCTTTTACACATTTTAGGTCACCGCTCAATTTTCTAGAACAGAGATCTGATGGAGAAAAAAAGTTCTCGAATGGCGAACAGGAGCCGGAAGGCGCAGTGTAGACAGGCCTCCCACAAGGTAGACCGATGACATCTTGAGAGTCGTGGGCAACCGATCGATAGATGCAAGTGGCCGATTGTCGTTCTTGTGGTATTCTAAGGGCGAGTCCCTTTGTTCAGCAGTGGATGTCTTCCGGCTGATAATGATGATGTAATTCAGAATCTGGGCTCAGTAATCTAATAACTAATCGAAAACTGTTATCTTCTTTTTACACAATAAATGAGATATCAGATTTAGTTATACTTTTTTATGTCTCTGCAACCGGATTGTGGAAGATTGGAGCTAAGATGTGATTGATGTTGTGTCATCCTAAACAAAAGATATTTAGATTTGTGATCTGGTACGTAAGAAAAGCTTTTAAGAGTGATGGATACATACATAATCATTTATTTGTAAGACTATAGCAGACAAAGAAATGGTCTGGAAGGTACTGAGCATTGATTTATTATCTGTTGTTCTCGGTCTACGGTCGGGCGATGTACGACGTACGTGTGTTAGGCATCAATAGCTTGCCGTCCGACCAAGAATTAGGCCGGACTCGACGTTGTATACCATGCGTGCCTTTTGAACTGGAACTTAAAAGACATCTGAAGATATAGGGTGGTTTTGAGTAGGGTAAGTCTGACAGTCCCTTCCGGCCACCCAGAGTGGAAGAACCCCATAAAAAGAAAGCCATAGATTTTACTTAAAAGTTTTAAATATTTTATTCGCAGTAACGCCTGCGTCGTGTATTGTATAGCTTTTTGAGGAATGGAATATTCAGCTGTGAGAAGGACTTGAACCCACGTCCTTATGTAAGGCGTTATGGAGTACTGATCCGAAAGGACGCAGGTTTTAGTATAGTACACGCTATCTAATACATAACATTGATTAGATTTTAATACAAGCTTGTACGCTACACCGATGTGTGTGAGCATAGTTAATTCTTGGAAGGTATTAATAGGTACTTATTGATACTAAAATGAAAAATATTAGCCTAAATATATAGATGCTAGCTTTTGCCCGCGACTTTGTTCGCGTGGAATAGTGACTTCTGGCGAATTTTTGTTTTTTTTTATTTTTTGTAATAAAAGCTATCCTATGTCCTTTCTCAAGTTCCAAACTATGTCTGTACCAAATTTCACACAAAGTAGTGAAGAAAAGACGGACAGACAGAGTTACTTTCGCATTTATAATATTAGTTTGGATATGGCTCTGAATCTCATTGCCGTTGAACAACATTATAAAGACAATGAACAAACATTTTATTTATAGGTAAACACCTTGTCACAATACTCTGGCTGTAACAAGCCGTTAGCCGCAATATAGAAATGTATTCTGGTCGCAGATCCGAATTCGTCGTACATTGTAGCCGACCGCAATAACAGGTGTTCAGGGATTTTGTGGTGAACAGCGCAGCGTTGTAATATTTTAATTAACTTTAACAGGCTATGCAATTTTGAATTGGAGAATATTATCTCATCGTTCTTCTTCATAAGTCAGAAGTCGGAAAAGATGTCAAGCATTAAGAGCGCGTATTCTGAAAGTTGGCAACGTCGCAATAGCCGTCGAATATTTACAAGTTTTAATTAATTTGACATATTTACTGTATGAATATAAGAAACATGGCTCTGGTGTGCACTAAAACATTGATATAGAAATGCAATTTAAACACTGAATTTGTAACCGTTTTAGGTATATAAAAGGCATTTGGAAAGTTCCCAAATGCTTTTTTTTTACATCTAAAACAATATATTCGGTTTTACGATATTAATTATTGCATTTCCTTATCAATTTTCACTACTGTTAATATTTTACAACTATTTGCGTCGTTGTCAACTTTCAGAATACGCGCTCTTAATTCGCTAATTACAGAGCAACGATTCGGATTAACATTCAAATATCTATAATCGTGTCCGTAACATCTTTGTGTAGCTTTCAGTTAAGACTGTTTGATTTGCTAAAATCTTTGCAATTTTTACATACTTACGCACTTAGTTACTAGTTTTCATCTACTAAGTGTGTTGGGGTCGGCCTCCAATGGGTACCGCTGAATACCGTACTTTACATAGACCTGTCGCTTATCTGATCAAAACCTAGTACTTAATAATAAGATACCCTTCGTAAGACTGATTGTAGGCTTTCGGGCCATTCACTACCCGTAACGACTGACAAAGATTTTGACATGCAACTGAAACCAACATTTTTAAAATATTCTTTCCGAGCCACGGCGAAAAATTGGCATAAACAAGCAGGTAACCCAACGGATCATCGCGGGACTGCCTCATTAGGTAACCGTGATCCTGGAACGTAAAGGGCTATTGAAGGAATACCATGGTTTTTAGGTAGCACGAGTCTGACAGTCCCTCTCGTCCCGCCCTGTGTGGGAGGACTCATTTTATGATTACACCACGTTATAAAAAAAAACCCAACGGACCAACCTCAACAAGTCTTGAAGATTTATTCGTGCGGCTGTTAAGCCACGAGTTACGTACTTAACTTTATTAAGCGATATAAATCGACCTCAAAAAAGGCCTCTCTTTTTCATGATCCCCACGGCTCAATGGCTCCCTAAACATATTCCTCCAACCAAAAAGCTACCAGAATAACATAAATACTAAATAACTACAAGAGCTGTTTGTCATTCAGTAAATAAATAAATAATGTGATTGGCTCTCTCTCGAGCCACGGTGGTACATAGAACCTTCTTGTTATTCATTGGAGCCTGCGACATTTGGTGTCGTATGAACAGCTGTGGTGTCGTATGAATTAGGAATTATTTGTTTTGTGGAAAAGAATAGGAGGCGTTTCAATGAATTTTATATAACAATAGCATTTTCGTGAGAAATGAGGTTTACTTGACAAATTTAGTTTGAAAGAAATAGTATAGATACTTTTTTTCATTACTATTATGGTAGCTATACACGTTGCGATATGCTTGCGCAAGTGTATTTTTGTACAAACATACGATAGTGATAAAGTTAGTTTCAACAAATATCTTCCAACACACGTTACATACTATACTTGTGGAGAACTTGCGCAAGTAAATCGTTACGTGTATGGCTACTATTAGAGAGTTATCGTCTCAGGAATATTGACCATAAAGAGATTAAAACCAAAATCTTTTGTTGGAGAAAAGTCTCATAACAAAGTATGAAAATTCTTTCCAAAATCCTCGGTAAAGCAATTTCCATCTTATGCACGTTTCTTTTAGCTGATATATTTCTTTATTTATTTATCTTTTATGCAGTCCGCTCTTTTTTATTTTCAGTTTTTATATAGAAAAACAAGGATAAATGGATATATAATTCTACCGTGAAGGGTATGCTTGTTAGGACATGTTTATGAAAAGCAGATACATTATAAAAGCAGAATCGATTTCGATAAATCATCTACTATGTCTCCTTACATTTTTATAAGGCTCAATAAATCTTGTCATTGATTGATTGTTTTCTGAGTAATTTAGATGGATAGGGGCCTTTATTTTTTGTACATTGTGATCGATGGTATAGGTAAGGACTTTAGAGATGCGTGTGGCTGTAGGTAGGTCTTAAACGCCTGGTTTTTAAAAAAAATGTGCCTCTAATGAGGTCTTGTAACATTTTTGAGGACTTTTCATGTGTTTGTCAATATTACCTTTTTTATATAACAAAGAAAATATATGAACAATCCTCATAACAAGCCAAGTAAGGTCAAGTAGGTTCGTAGAAAATTTACTGTGAAGGGCGGACAGACACACGAGTGATCTTATAACGATTCCGTTTTTTCATTCGGACGTATGGAACCCTAAAAACTGACCTGGAGCTGTGGACACTGGAGCCACAAGGACTATTTTCTTATATGTTATTAAAAATGCGCTTTGAATATTGAAGTTAACTGAGATACATAACCAACTACTAACTGAGATATTATTTGATATTTTAGTGACAAGCGAAATATACGTGTAGTCGATCTATGCCAGGATTTAAGTAGCGTAGTAGATTACTCCAGTGGATATTTTAAGTAACAAGCTGCGGGAGGATCCAATCTCCTCATAATGCCGCGTCATCGGCTAACGAGCGGGAGTTTATTCCCTTTTTATCCAGAGGATTACATCCCTTCCGTCGAGTGGTTGGGAAAAAGTTCGCGGTAAAATCGGGCCAGCTAATGGCACACCGAGGTCCAATTTACCTACGTAAGGAGGTGTCGAAACTGGAATAGCGATTTTATTTTTGTTCAAGTAATTGCTGCGACTAATGGAGTTTTGTTATCTCTTTGAGTGGAGGCCCTCACGAAATTACCTCGGATGACGCTCTGAAAGTCTATTACAGACGATCAAAAAGAAAGGTTTAATGTTGGCTTTATTTAATAATAGGCTACGATATTGAAGTAGCTTCCAAAAGAGGAACGCAGTCAAACTTTTACACTGGGTGTTAGTCTTAAATTGCGCATAAAATAATGTTTGATAGTAGAAAATTAAAAGAGGAAAGTAAAACTGAAAATTAGTCTTGTGAGCTTCTTTCAGTAAAATAATATTCACCCTTAGCAAAATACCATTAAAATGAGCAAGACGCTCTGTCATTAAATAAAATTGTTTCAAAGAATTTGAGACTTTATTTAATTTTGTTCGCGCGCGCTTTGTGCACAAAGTTCATTAAGGACTACACCAGAAGATAAAAAACACGAAAAAGGTTTTTCTTGCGAGCTTGTAGGTCATTTCCGACGAGAAGATTACCTGCTGATGAAACAGTAATGTCCGTTTTTACTAAAACTAAGCGACATTACTTTAGTGATACTGCTATCGGACATCCTACAATGAGCCAGCGTAATGGAAGTTCTGGACTGCTTTTTGTAGCGAGCAGTAGCGCGTTACTTGCATTTGCACACGCGCAACAGACGATCCTAACGCGCAAATAAAGCGACACCAACGCGCAGCAAAAGCGCTACAAAATCGCGACTGTCGCGATGCAAACGCGACCATATCGGACAAAATCGGAGAGAGAAAGGGGGTGGCGCGTATCGCGTTTGCATCGCGACTGAGAATTGTAGTGTGGGCGAGGGCAAACAGCTAGGTATCGGAACGCGACTATGCCATGTGAACGCGTGGCAGCATCGCTACAAAAGGTCGCCGTGGGCGAGTGGCCGATGTTACAACCTAAATAAAGACATCTGCCAACCCCTACTGGCCGAACATGGTAAATAATACAGCCTACTACTTCTCTAAGATAGGAGTCCTATATCCCAGAATTGGGAACATTAAAGGTGGATTATTTCGGAGGTACAAATCTCAACGACGAGCGAGAAGGAATTTGATATAGAGCATTTATTTTGGCATTCGTTGAAGTATCATCGAATCAATACTGTTAGGAAAAATTTGGCTTTATTATATATTCTATAACTTCTACTTTAGAATAACCTCAGTAAAATAAATCGACTAGTCGGACTTAGGAACGGTCGCCCGTTCCCATCCCATGGCTCTCGTTACAGGTGGCTAAGGCTTATTGTAATGGACGAGACATATCCGGTAATAGTCCACATGTGTGCCAGACTAACGACATTGTGTCACCCTAGATTACTGTAGATAAATCTGCTGAGCGAAACACGTACTATATAGCTGAAGATTAACGTTTGGAACTGACTGCTGTAATTTTAGGGAAATATTGTCTTGATAAAATTTGTACTGTAAAAAATTGTTAGCTCGTGAAACGTTTAAATTAGTATGCTCCCTTTTTGTATAAAGTCCTTTTAACTTCTCTTTGTTAAACCGGTACCTAATTGGGTAGCACAAGATGCTCAAACGGGAAAACAATCGTTTCTAAACATAGCTGCGGCAACGTTAAAATATACTCTTGTTGAAATGTCAAACAAAATAGAATTGCACTAAAGAATTACCCACAGATCATTGTTATACTCAACAGAGAAAAGGTTTCGTCTGCAGCCATTCTCTAGACTGAACAATAATTCGAAAATTAACAAGTTCAAAGAACTCACTGTTCTCACACATGTAATGAAACTACATGATTCTCGAAATGAGAAAACGTCTGCTCCATGATAAGATTTCAACAAAGGAACCTTATTTAAAATACGAATAGGTAGTAAATAAATACTTATTCCACAACTATCACACAACGCCATCTAGTCCCAAGCTAAGCAGAGCTTGTGTTATGGGTACTAGACAACTGATAAACATACTTATATATTTCTAAATACATACATATTATACATAAATTACACCTAAACACAGAACAAATGATCGTGCTCATCACACAAACATTTGTCCTGGGTGGGAATCGAACCCACGACCTCCGGCAAAGCAGTCAGGGTCACTAACCACTAGACCAACAGGCCTGTCAGAATAACCTGCCTGTAATGAACACCTTTTGCATCTTATTTCAATGCTACTCTCGTAATGTCAAAATCTCTACACTTCGTTATCATTTCAGCATAGCCTAATTACTCATAGCTAAAACAATATCCGTCTTACTACAAAAAAGTTAAACATCTGTTGAACACTTTTCTAAAAAAACTGTCAACTTCGAAACAGCATTTGACGTTGATTTAAGGGTCGTTTTGCAGTTACACTTTATTGAGAGAAGTGTTTAAATTTTTATGACACGACGGTAAGTCTTTCATGGTGTACGCCATTTTGCACGTTCTGCCTTGGCGATATTTTTGTTTCATCTATGTTTGACCAATGAATAGCAATTATTGCCGTTAATTAAGCTTCATATTCATTAAAATGTATTTTGTGTTAATGTTTTGTCATACATAAATTGAAGCTGGCCTAGTTAATTACAATAGTACTTCTAAAAGAGTTGTCTCGCTTTTCACAATTCTATAGTTCGAATTTTCAACCACGGTTTGATTTGAGAATCATAATATATCCAGGCTTTAATTGCGTCATCGAATGATCAATTTAATTTCAGTCTTATTTATTACTACTTACTAATTTCACTATCCATTTCCATCTATTTTAAACCCATTGAATCGAAAATCTAAGTGCAAGTGAGAACAGCCTTACATGCCCATGCCCTTATTTGCACACAATTCCTATGAAAATCCGCATAATATGAGCCGACTTCTAATAATGATGATTTCGACGCACCGGACTGGCAGTGCGGTTACGCTCCGTCCGTCCTATTACCTTCAATGTCCACTCAATGACGCAAAGCCCCATCCTCGTATCGCAGAGTCGTATCAATATTGAATTTAATCTGGCATGGAGCGACGTTAAGCTTTCTAGTGAAATTCCTGACTTAAATTGAATAGGAACAAACCAAAACTCCACGCGTATTTATTATCTCCTTAGTGCTACATCATTTTGTCAAGAAACAAACACCTTATTTTAAACAAAGTAACGCCATCTGTATCTATTTACATAATAAAGACAGTATTAGCAATTCGTGAATAAATTATTCGCAAAAGTGTTGTCTACGAAATGGCGCGTATATCAGAGCGTGAGTAGGTAAACATCGTTAAAATGATAAAATACACAGCTTTTGGGGAGAAACTGAAATAGCGGAAAACGTCATGTTTGAATAAATCAAAGAATTTGTGAAAGCCAATGTTGAAAAACTCGACAATTGCGACTTAATTTGATTTAAAATTGGGTTTAGTTACGTCAGAAACCAAAAATAATAACAGTAGAAGAACTCCACCTGAACGTGATCAGTGGACTAGTGCATTTTCATAAATTGAGCACAAATCGTGACTGCCAGCTGCTGGAGCAAAGTCACTGCACCACGAAAATCGCATCAGCCATGGTTGTGAACGAAGCCGCATTTTATGGTCAGAATCTGGCTCCGTGTTTCCTTAAACAACTCTCCGTTGATACCCTACCTGTTATCATTGGTCTTATGCTAAATCATCCGGCGATCGAATCACCGAAACTAAGAAAAAGTATAGAAGGTTTTCACGAAGTTTCACTGCCAATCGCTTTTTAGATACCTACCCTGTAACTTTTTTATTTAATTTTACGAACTTAAATGGCGGTGGGCTAATGATAAAAGTTCTGCGGTAAAACTGTTAGTGGCGAGAGCTTTTTGTTTTTTTGTCACGTTGTTACGTGTTAATTAGTGTACTTTTTAACGCAATGAAAAACAACTTATGTAAAAAAAGCTGGGAACTTGTGATGTTTTTCAGTTAGCATTTTCTCTTAGAACTACTCAGTTATCACAAGGTAAAGCTAGTTAGAAGATTTGCTAAACAAAACGGATAGTAAAAAAGCTATCTATAAAATAAAATACTTTAATCATTATGACACCCAAGATTGGAACATAATATTTGAACGAAATAAGTATATAAGCGGCATCACACTGAAATTTATTGCTTTCTTACGATAGCTAAAACAATTGTATAACTATAAATCAATCTCGCTGAGTGACATGTCAAACAAGAAAGGTCCCATTAAAAAGTTCAGCGGTTGCAAATACTGAAAAAATATATCTACTCACTTTTATTTTTTATTGCGAGAAGAAGAGATTTCCAAAATAACAGCACCTCTGTAATCCAAAAAACTCACATTATTATAATATATGTATTAGTTTATTTATAATTATTATAGTAATGGTATGTATTCTATGTTATGGGCCGTAGTTGCCTGAAATATAGGTATAAATAAATAGAACAATCATGAAAAAATAATTTGCATGAGGACTAATGAAAAATAATTAACTTATCAGCTATAGTTCAGCGAGTAGAATAAAACTGTAGCTACTATTAAATCACTCTTAACAGATATCGAGTCAATTGGTCAACGTGCTCAGTTCCGTTGTCCTAAGCTTTCGTATTGGAAGCATCAATTATTCACAGTACTACAGAGTGACGGATGAAGTTTGTTTAGATTGGGACCCAGTTCTAATGACTCTACTGTCTCGCCTAAGTTGGATGAGTTAGTAATCTGTCATATTGGAGAATGAAATTGTCCAGAATTTAACTGCAGTTCTAAAACTGCCACATTGAGCAATATTCTCAATGATTCACTTCGTAAATTTCCAGCAACGTCATTGGTTATGCTTCATTATTATTCATTCAAGAAGTAAATAATTAAGAATATTGCAAAGTGGCCGTTTTAGACCCATTGTACCTACTTAGATGATTAAATGAACCGGATGGAACAATCGTTGAGTTATTTTAACTCATTTAGCTGCTGTGCCCTGTTAATGGCATATGACATAGCTAAAATCAGTCAAAAGATTAAACTGAGAAAAACATCATGCATCCTTAAAATACATTTGAGACAAAATCAGGAAGAATATTCACTCCCCAAGGACATATGCAATCATTACATACACAAGCATAAGAATGTATACTCGACTGTTTTCAGAACAATCCGAAACTTACAAAGCAATTTAGAGTATTCCTAGTGACTTAAGCACTTGTATACTATACACTGGAGTGCAGAATTAATGGGCCGTAAGTAGCCATCCAAGCTGCTGGCAATTCATAAATTGACCTTAATAAAGTGTAAACTTAATGTTTTACATCGTAAAGTTACCGCTGTAAAGTTTTTATTTTATTAGCCATAACTATATTAATGTCTTTTGGAAGGTCATAGGTCGTGCTTACTTCAGTATTTACTTCTTTATCATGTGTTTCGAGGAGTTTTCTTTTTAAACTTTTTTTGTGATTTCAATTTTAGTAAAATTATTTACTTTTCGTAGAATTAATTGCTAACTTACTACTTACTTACGTATGTAAACCACGTTTTGTTTCGTTATTATAATGTAAAATAATTTTAAGTTTGCGAGTCTTTTGTGAATGTAATGTTAAGTTAGTTTTTCATTGTAAATTTTGTGCACAATAAAGAATATGTAATAAAATATCGGAGTAGATCATTTTCCTTGTTACTTAATAGAGTAAATGTTTGTTCTACTATCGATATGTCATCACTCATGAATCATGATCGATAAACGTTTTTGTCGATTTTTCAGAAAAAATATGTAACAGATGAGTGGTCCACCACAGTTGGCCATGATTGATGAACTAAAGTAGCCTAGTATAGGTCGTTATATTTACTTTGTCTCACAAAGTAAATATAACTACTTCTAAGGGTCAGTTCACACGAGACACGACGATGCTGGAAATGTGTGAATTTTCGTGTAGTTAATAAAATTAGATTTTGATTTGCTATTAAAATGTGCACGCGGCGTCGCGTCATCGGTGAAATGTGTATTATTTCGAATAGTAAATAGAATGAGATTTTTAGTTGCTCTATTGAAATGTGCGGGTAGCATCGCGTCTCTATCACACCGAGCCTAACTGTCATTAAAAATTGAAAAAGAAAAACATTTACATTATATTTCGTAGATCTCGAAATCAGTTGTTATGAATGAGAATAACTTAATAAACTTCTTTGATATTATAAAGTTTTATACGCACATAATAGAAGCGTTCTAATAAGGTTACTTACTACTAACAACTAAGGTAACTATAAAAAAGTTTCTTCGTACAAAATATCTGATTCCAGGAAAGTAAAACTTGATTGATTTATATGTAGGCATATAACAATAAAACTTCTGTTATAACTTTTATGAACTTAAAAACGAATAGCTTCGAAAATAGGCACAAGTAGCGCAGTGGCTGGGCAATTGACTGCTGCGTTGAATGTTCGATTACCGCTCAGAACAAATTTTATATTGTGTGGCAATCAGTGACGAGCTGGACTACTTTTTAAGAGACTGTCCGAAAAAGGCAAGATAAAAAAATTAGGAAGGATAGGATAAGGATTTGCCCAGTACTCCAGTAGAGTAGTACAGAAAAAGCTCATGAAATTGGCCTCTTTTTTTTTTGGGTTTCAAAATCATCATATTAGTCCTCCCGCCCTGGGTGGGGCGGAAGGGACTGTCAGACTCTTACTGACTAAAATCCACGGTGTCCTTCACTAGCCCTTTACGTACTGGGGTCACTGTAATTCGTAAGTCCCGCGACCCCGGCAGGCTTTGGCCCTCTAGAGGGGGGCCCCGTGATTTTGCTGACACTCTTTGAGGTGCGCGAGGAACACAACGCGCCGTCGACCCGGGCATGGTCCATGGTCGGACAGCGAGTTGCCTCTAGGGAATTGTTCTGGGTATAGTTGTTGCTTTATCTTGTTCTGTCGCATTCTTGAGCAAGGCCTAAAGATATTTCAAAAGGATTTGATGAAAAATAATTACCAAAGAACGGTTTTGCGCGAGCTGTTTACATTCCCTACATCCCTTCACTCCTTCCACCTCTCGCGATAATGTGCATCGTCCCCCAGTTCGGACGGATCCTTATCAGTTCGTCAAGCTGTCTCCTTCGTGGCCTCGACCTCGCCTCACTGTCTCATGTCTATCTAACTTTTAAATGTTTTTAAACGCACCCACGAACCAGGGATATGATAAGAGTGTGGCAAGTTCTGAAACAAACGAAATAAACGTTCTGTGCCTACGTTAACGTATATAGTAACATTGTCGGTTTATTTCAGGCTCCACAGAAGTTGGCAACTATTTATTGGCACAGTAACTTTTAGATGAGTTGCGTCAACTTTGTGCCGACTGATTGTTTAAGTTGCTCACGAAACACCAAAAATGTGTTGTACTTGTGACGCACGTTTATATTCTACATCATTAGATCTAGCTATAGAAGCTAGCTATAATGATTTACCATTGTACATCAATTTTAAAGTAAATAAGTTGTCGTTTATATTTAAACGACAACTGTATATTTTTAAAAATTACACACTAGATAATTTTCTATTTTTAGTAAACATAATTGTATTTTGTGTATTTACTTTTGTTTTTATGTTTGAAAAATTGGCCATGATAAAATCGACATCTACGAAACAGTAGAATAAAAACCGGGCAAGTGCGAGTCGGACACGCGCAGGACGGGTTCCGTACCACCAGAAATACATACTCTGTGAAGTGACTGTCTAACTATCACAGTTCATGAGATACAGCCTGGTGACGGATGGACGGACAGACGGATGGACAGCGGAGTCTTAGTAATAGGGTCTCTTTTTACAATTTGGGTACCAAACCCTAAAAAGAACATGCCATTTCCAGTCAAAGGAAGTTTCTGAACTTATTTTGGGGCACCGAGTAATTGATACCCATAAATTGAATTCGAAAAGAAAATTGTCTTGAATAAAAATGGAGTAAGATTTGTATAACTTTAAGAAAACTCGTTTAGACCACAATGAGGCAAAGCTTGACAATACGCGACTTCCATTTTATTTCTTATACCGAAAAGAAAATTTTGTGAACTCAAAACACGTTTACAATTTTCATTCACTGCGTTGAAGTCGAAAGTACAGTCGTGTCACACTTACTTTACTAAATATTACTGTTAAAATTAGGAATGATCTATATTCTCATCGCAATAAGGTTGCCATTGCTCTTATAGTCGCAACCGCAGCTGTTGAGTGTGGAGTCATGGGTCCGATGTCCTGGTTGGGAAAAAACTGTTATTGGGTTTGACCACTAGGAAAAGCCGGTTTTAAAGTTTCATCGTAAAGTACTTACCTACGACAGGGAGGGAAAAAGAATGCGCTATTGTGTTTGCGCACAACTTCCATACTGTAATATGTCCTGCGTCTATGGCTAATCTGCGCTGAGATTGGCTACCGCTTTTAAAAACGTTTAGAAGCAAGTCTATGCTGTTGGGTATTTGTACTGTACTTTATTGATATTGAAAAAGAGTTGCTTTTGCTAAAGAAGTGCAACTGTAAGAGGTAAAATAACTACGAACGGATTGTAAAGTGGAAAGTTTTAATTTCAATGACATCGCAGTCTTTTGTGCGTGGTTTGAAAAAGCGCTGTAAAGCGCTGTTCAAATTGAATTTCATAAAGCACTCGCTGACTTTCAAGCCTCCGCTTCATATGTATGGTATGTGTTTGACAATTGAATCGAGTCACAATTTGAAAATAGAATCACTTTTGTGAATATCTCCCTGTTATGCACGTGATTCTGACTGCAGGATTTATTGGTTAGAGGTTTGGTATTTGTGGTTATTTTTTGTCTATGTAGAGATTATTGAGCGCCTACATTTTGTTTTTTTTCTGCAGCATTATGATCAAGTAGCTCCACACTATACTGGTGGCATAATCGGCAAGATTAGCCGCGTAGTTAGCCACGATTTGTTCAATAGCCCCTTTGGATGGTTACACATTCCGCTACTATGTGCGTATGAGCTATGAAGATATTTTATTGTTCATAAAACTTTGACCCGCACTAGGAATTACTCCCGTATCGTGGATGTCTTTGCAAACATTTTATTTCACGTACACAATTCAACCAGACCCGGAACAACTACAATGGTCATACAAATATTTGTTCCATGCCGTATCGACCCCGCGATACGCAGCGTATCAGTCAATCTTGTAGCCAATTCGCTATGTCGATAAAGTTCACATTCTGAACTGAGCAGATCGGACTGTCAATGAGCTGTAAATTTTGACAAATACTTTAGTACGTTACCTGTCCCTGATGGCGGGTAACGTAAACCGGGACCAAAAATTCCGACAACCAGTAATCGTATATACTACTTAGAACATATTTGACTAGTGGAAGTCAGATAGGAAGTCGCTTTATATAAAATACTGATATTCAGCCACATTCCGTAAGACCAGAAGAAAATAATTGCAAAAAGGAGAGTTGGGTAGATTATGATCAGCTAAAGACTTACTTTTACTTACTTTCTATCAGTAAACCGATAAAAACTAAATTCCATCCATATATTTTGTAATCAGAACGCTGTGAATAATATTGTTTTCCTAGCTCTATCTATGATTGGAATTCGGAACTTTATACATAATAGAACCCGAAGTTAGTTTTGGACAGCGCTTGAATGTTCCAACTAATCGTAAGTTATAGTTTAGTGTGCGCAGTCTGGCAGTGAAATATGTAAACGTCACGTGAGATAGCTGCGCTCAAAATGCTGTGCTTGTAGAAGCGACGCTTCTAGTTTGATAGTAGATCTTCTGAGGGATTATGTTAAGAGGATCCTGATTTCAGTTTAATCAAAGTTTAATCTTTTAAGTTAAGAAGATATGCGAGTGGCGTTTTCTCCATACATACGCTCTCGACTGTTTTCATTCTGGGTAGTGGCCACACAGCAATGATTTTTTACAAAATAATACTCGTAAATATTTACTTCTTCTATGCATCTATGTTTTATTTTTTAAGTCCTCTGTATAAACTTATCGCACGAGTACGCCGCCGAATGCTCGAAAAGTGACAAAGTAGATTTTTCAAATACCTAATTTCCAAAAGTCTCTCCACTCGCATTTTTACTTATTTATTTATTGAGCACTAGCTGTGGCCCGCGGATTTGCTAATCAAGGCTTGGCTTCAGTTCTATGGGTTCTTCATACAGCTTATAATAATAATTATTCAGTAGGACAGTAATTGATCTACTGATGTGGTGCAAAAACAACATCAAAACTTATCGTTTAGTACTCTCTGAAGATCGTCAGTTTTTTGCCAGTGTTTTTGCAAGTATCACGCGAATGGGAGCCTATTGCTACCAGTTGGATGAATCTCGAAACCGGAATGCTCATGAGCAATGCTCTTGATGGAAAAATAAAAAAATGAGATGTAATGCAGTGATGCCGCCGGCACAGTGATACAATCATGATAAAAATAATACTGTAGACTTAAATGAAATTAATATAATCGTCACAAGAAACCTACTACAAGATTTTAAAAAAAGAAAAAAACCAAGCACATACAAAAGCATCTCTTAGCGTAAGCACGCAAAGAAAAATTAAGAAGAAAATTCTTCGAGTGGATGGAAGACTATTTGTATTCAATATCGGCACTAGCTCGTCGTAGGTACTCTTTCGTATTCTGGAGCAGCCATCCCGCATCAGAGATTGAAAATCAACTCCCGACAGATGAAGTAGGTATATGAAAACTGCAATAAATGACGTGGATACTCTGGGAGCTGAATAGATTGACTCAAGTGTTTTTTTTTATCGTGGTAAAATCATCAAATAAGTCCTTCCACCCAGGGCAGGGCGGGAGGTACTGTCAGACTCGTACTGACTAAAATTCACGGTGTCCTTCAATAGCCCTTTACCTTCCGGGGTCACGGTAATTCGTTATGTTCTTCAGAAAGGTTTCTTGGCAACTCAAGTGCCTTTATGGCCACATGTATGAATGTGGAAGAGGCAAAAGGAATGTATTAGAATCGTGGCTGGCCATGTTGAAGTAATCAATTTATGTAACTATGTTTCAAAAGTTACGTTGTTTTTACTGTGTGTGTGTAATTCATTATTTTATAAGCTTAAAACGTTACCGGTCTAGAGTTCTAAACTGATACATGAATTCAAAAACGGTTTTTTATGTATAAGTTGGAAATGGAAACTTATGAAAGTTCTTAATTTATTCCGATGGGAAATCCCACAAGGCGCATGAATTTTGTAATTATATCTTATTTGATCAAGTTTACAGCTAAAACATTTTCATTACAATTTCACTTAACCTTCTTAAGCGGGCCAAGAGGCTTATCGGCAACGATGCTCTGGTCGATTCAAAGGTTTAAAGTCTTGAATATCAGCGCGGAGTTGCCAGCCTGTTGGTTTTTTATCGGTTGCTTTTCGAGAGTGGCGATGGAACTGCATAATTTGATTCCGCCTGGACCTTTCTGTCTTCGGACTACAAGACGTACGACAATGCGCCATCGTTACATGGTGGATATCCCTTCAGTACTTACAAAGCGTTTGCAATACTTTTAGTGTGCGCACAGCTAAGGAATCAAATTCCTTACCTGGGTCAAAAGAAATCAAGTGTAATTAGGTTAGGCAAGCGTGCTTCACCGTCGACCACATCATCGCTTACCATCAGGCGAGATAGTGGACAAACGCGAACATATCATTAAATAAAATGAAAATCTCTAAGATTTGATGTATAATTTAAACTTTATGAACGTTTCAATACCTACCTACATGGTTGAATTTTCTGAAAGCTTTAATCTTGAAATCAGTCCATACCTCAGATCAAAGGCTAGGAATCCATCTGAAACTTACAGATCAAAGCTAGGCACGTTTATTTCAGTTTCACTGCATCTTTTAGATCATTCATTCCGTGTTACTTCCATGATAGCCCAGTCAGATAGAAACAGGAATTCATAACCCTATAATTGTTATGCAAATACTATCAGGGAAATTGATTGAAAATCAAATTGACACCCACATTGATTTAACTAAATTCGGTCAATTATTTACCTCCTGGGTGTTGGCGTGGCCTGGTCAGGGTAGGCATGATTGAAACAAGTTGTTTTAAAACATATGTTTAAAACAGTTTGAAATTAAACAGTGTTTTTATCACACGTTTCAACTTCTTTTCATGGCAGATGAACGAATATAAAATGAAAATAAATTAATATTTAAGTGTTTACATAGTATGACATAAAACCATTTGTGTCTATGCTATTCTTATGTTATAGTTTTGAACTTTCATTGGCACTGTAATTAAATATTACTTAAAAGAAGATAAGATTGTTTTTTGTTAATATTTAATTACCAACGGCGAAAATAGATAAGATCAAATCTAAAAATGAAACATATAATTTATTTATAAGTTTAGACGTCGACCCATAAGTTCGATTTTATTTGAAATTAGCTGGCCCGGCAAACTTCGTACCGCCCATAACTAACGTTACTCAATTGTTTTGCCTTCCCGGAACCCCTCCACTAACACTTAAACTTTATGCTATGGTATTAAAAGTTCAATTTGACTTTTAAGTATTATAACGAATCTTTTGTATGGGAATATAGAAAAGTGTTGTTTTTAGACTTCTTCAAGATTTTTTTTAAATTTTTTTTTAAATTTTTTTTTTCCTTAAAAACCATCCTCGTACCTCAAGGAATATTATAAAAAAGATTCATATTTATATTATACTCGTGATCAGTGTTTTTCAACCTTTTTCATCGCACGGCCCTTTTAGTATGAAGAAATATTTTGGCGACCCTAGCGGTTGTTAAGATGGAAAGGATTTCAAAAGTTATTTTTTGTTAATTGGATACAAATGATTATGTCCTTTAGTTAACAGTTTTCCTTAATAAATCTTTTTAAGCTTTAAATTTGTTTTTACTATAGTAGCTTTCCCAACCTTTAAAAGGCGACGCTTCGCGATTCCTCCACCACAGCTTGAAAAACACTATGATAGTCCTAAACTAAAAAGAACAAAAATATATTTGTTTAAAACAATTTGAATTGTTTGTTTTATAAACTTTAAAAAAAGCCTGTTTTTTTCCAACCCTGGGTCTGGTAAGTCTACCAGGCTCAGGGTTGGCAACAAAATCTTTGTTGCCGCATTGGTTAAGAGATTGGCTGCTGTGCTGTAAGTCGCAGGTTCCTTGACTTGGCACGAATGACGTCGCCACTGGCGCAGTGGTCGAGCGATCGACTGCTACACTGAACGACTGCACCTTATATGAGTTTCTATGTTTGTTAATGCGTAGATGATACAAGAGAAATTACTAGTAGGCTAAAAATAAAGGTTTTGGCAGTGTCCGGTTAGAACGGAAGGCGATTTGAAAATAATTGGGAAATAGGCTACGTTGACGATGAATTAGTCTAGATTAAAAAAATCGGATTTGAAAGTATAGCATTACGTCTATAAATATGCCCCGATTTTATCACAACGTAGTTAAGAATTTTTGTGGAAAGAAAAACTATTTACCATAAATTACTTTCTTCGAATTACCAATTCGGCCGTTTGGGAAAGTTCGATTTTTAAAAATCTTATTGACATATTACAATGACTCAAATACCCCACAAATTGTGTCCTAGTACTTTACAATTGCGGCCCACAAAACTTTATATTGTGTTAGTATAAGCTGCTCCCACGATGTGGGCAAACTTTTGAGCCCCGCAGTGTGAGTACGTGCCATGAGCAAACTAGGGAAGTGCCCCGACGGACTCCGGAGATGCCCGAATGTCTAGATAGCCACAAACTGCCACAACTTTGTAACTATGTGAAATACTTCTTAAGTGGTGTTTGACTAATTTTAGATTATTAAATAGTTTGTAGTGCTAAAGACTCTACTGTGGGTGGACCTATGGTTTGGACACAGGCTTTCACTGTACATTTGTATCTATTATATTTTTTTTTAAATTTATCACCACACTATGAATTTCTTCTGTATTTAGGGTGCATTTAATTACACCTACGCAAACAGTCACATTAGGAAGAACTTGTAATTCATACAAATATTTGTTCCCTGTGAGAATCAACCTACGACATGTGGCGCATCAGTCAATCGTTTATCCACGGCGCCAATCGTGCCGATAAAAAAAATATGATCAATTAATTAAGTGGTAACTTTATTCATGCCACAAAGTTCGATTGATTGTTAATGAATGGCTACCGTATGGTACGGTAATGGTACCGCATCGAGCTATGTAGACAAGTTTAATCCCCCACAAACATACTTTTGTGGGGGATTAAACTTGTCTACATAGCTCGATGTGCATGTCACATGATTAGACCTTTTGCTGATTTGCAAAGTAGTAAGGTAAACGTTAACAGAATAATGAGAAGATTTTTAAAGAATGTGGTTAAAAATCTACAGGTAAGTAGTACATAAAACTTCAAAATCACTTAAAAGAGTCAGCTTTAATTGCATTTATTAAATACGTTTTACAGAATAAGCCTCCAAAAGTATAAGCCCAGTGGAATAAAAGGTCACGACGGAATCCTAAACAAATACTTATTTTACTTTTAATTGAGTTCGCTACACGAAATATAAATGTAATTATAAAAAACAAAATTCTTCATTACTTTTTAATTTGATTGCTTTAAAAGATAAACTTTTACTTTTGAAATTACTAAAACTGGTACATTATAAAATTTATATTTGGATTTTTCAAATTTATTTTGTGAAACGTTGCACACCGCCACTGTTTTCCTTAAATTACTTTTCTTTCGCACTAGTTCAATATAGCCCTGTAGGTATATTGAGAGTTCATTGATTGATCCTAGATTTTGTGAAACAGGAATGCCCAGTACAAGAGACAGGGCTACAAACAGGCTCAACTGTATCATTTGAGTTCCAATTAACACATTTTATTATTTTCTTTTAATTATTTTTTTATTTTTAAGAATTTCCATAAATGTTAACTGAGGCTCTGAAGGTCTTTAGTAACTCTGCAAATACATTTCGTAACTACAGACAGACCCTGTTCTATTTTTAGTGCTATTGCGAGAACAGATAGGGATAATTCAATCTTAGGATCACAGGGCTAACTTAAAAAGGGTTTTCGGTGAGCTTCATACGGCTTGAACGTGACGTCACGGAGGTGTCTAGGTACCTGAGTAAATGTCGACGCAGCGTCGCCCCTCAGGAGTACACGTGACTTCGAAAAAACAGGAGACTTACATGTAGCAGGATCATTGAAAATATCGTATTTCAGTGGAAATACTAGACTTTTGCAGAAATCTCAGTCTGTTTAAAAAGACGGTGGTTTAATTGCTAATTGGCTAATCAGTTGCTTGAAACATGATCGAGTGAAACTGATGATGGTGAACCGAAAGTCAATGCGCAATCATAATTATCAGCGTGTCTAAATGTATCAAAAGATACTTTTTAAATATTTAAGGTGGCTTGCACATTTTTGAATGAAAAAAAAACGCGTTGTTCATTTTCAAAGTGATGGTTTTTTTTTTAAATATACATTAGCTAATTTCTTTGTCGGTGCCGAATGCTGTATTTGCAGATACAGCAAGAGAATATAATAGTCAAAATTAGGATTTTCGTAAGAAGTGTTTTTTCTAACCATCCTACAACTGAAACACTGAAATAGTCCAGATAAAGTAAAAGAGAACGTTCACCTGATTGAACTGGTAATAAACTAAGTTAACTGTGACACTCCGGCTATAAAAACTGAGAGACTCGAAGTGCACCTTACGCAATACCAAATTGGCACACGTTCCTGTTTTCGTGAAATCGTGATCTTGGAACGAAAGTTAATGTCATTTTTTCAGGTCAAACTTTGATGAATTAAATTGAAGTTTACTGGCACAAACATTTTAATTTGGCTAGGAAAAACTACTAACAATCAGTAACCTATTCAATTGTATTATACAGCAACTATACAACATTATTTTTAGTATATCCGAAACCTGAATATAGTTTGTTCAGAATCACTAACTGAATCGATTACAATAATTTTTAACCCATGTTATACGAGTATGTATTTTGTTCCAAAATATTTTAGTAAAATTTTATCACCAGCTAATTACAATACAATCACCGTACGGGTGACTAATACACACTAAACTACTATTAATGAGTGTACGAAACAGGAAGCGCGAGTTGAGCAGGAGTACCGCGCCCCGCCGCGAAATTAGCATGTTTTTGAACGGACAACCAAATAATATACTAGATTAAACCAAAAATATTCAAGACAGGTGTATCAGGTTTCGCATAAACAAAAATCAAAATCAATCATACTCTTACTCCATGGTTATTAAAAATAATGTTGTAGAGTTTCGAAAGTTCGGCTTTCTACAAAACTGATGTTTTGAATGCATGACATTCTTTGTGCCGGGACGTAATCAAATTACTCCACCTACTCTAGGTGGAGAGGAAATAAATGAATGTCTGACTCATAATGCCAAAACACCCTGTTCATTCAATTGCCCTTTACGTTCCAGAGACGCGGTAATTTTATAAAACATTTCCTGAACCCTTGGGCCTTGGTATGTCCGAGAACAGATGGTCTCATTTGAGTAGCCGGAAGAGATTGGATGGTCTTGACACGAAACCGTCAAAAGCGGGAAGATTTAGAAGACCTACACTCAGCATTGAACGGTTAAAGGCTGAAGAAATAGATACCTGATAACACACTTTTTTTTTTTCGTGGTAAAATCATCAAATGAGTCCTCCCACCCAGGGCAGAGCGGGAGGGACTGTCAGACTTGTACTGACTAAAATCCACGGTGTCCTTCAGTAGTCCTTTACGTACCGGGGTTACGGTAATTTGTGAGTCTCGCGACCCCGGCAGGCTTTGGCCTTCTACAGGCCCCGTCACTATGCTGACACTCCTTGAGGCGCGCGTGGAACACAACGCGCCGTCGACCAGGGCATGGTCCATGGTTGGACAGCGAGTCGCCCATTACTCGCCGCTCGCATGCCCGCGACCTGGTAACACACTTGTTTAACGTTTCTGCTTTATATCGTATACGAATCATTTCACACCGTTTAGTAGGACAAACCATGTAAAATATCAAATCAGGCATACAGAATTCAATCTCCTTCGATCCCAAATCTATCCATATTTGCAAGTCTTCGAAAGCTTGTACGCAAACGTAAGCGAACTAAATCCTAAATCTGATAGAATATGGATTGAAAGGCCTCTGAGAGCTTTTCACATTCATTTGAGTAAGTAACTTTTGTACAAAAGCTAAGGCTAAGGCGACACATTTCTCTAAAACTTTTAAAAAGTTCTGTCCCTTTTTGAAATAAAAACGTGTTTGCACGACATTATTTTTACCCGAATTTGTCAAAATGAGAGTTGAAACACACGTAAGGGATTTTTACTATGACAGTATCTCTCTTAAAATGTTTTGAAAAAATAACAGCTAAGGTAACAACTTGTTACTTTTAATTTTCCGTGAAAATATTAAAACACGTGTGTTGCCGAGTAATGAGCGTTAATGCAGTTTTTTCGGCGGAATCCCTGAAATTTATTTTTGTTACATTTTTCATGTGAGTGGCTAAAAACTTGTCACATAAAGTGAACGATGTTATTTCATAATGACCAAAACATGGCACTACCTTTTACATTACCATAAACAAACTTGACAAAAAAGACTCTTTTATTACAAAATAGTATGAATAATGACACAACATTTACCCTAACATTGGCCCAAACAAAGACCTCATCTTGATCTAACGGCACATATTTATCAAAGAAGCTTACACACGTAATTGTAAACTGTGCCACCATTTTTAAAGCAGCAACAACGCAGTCAGCGTGAGATATGGTGCTTATTTAATAATGTGTCGCATCTGTTCCCCGGTTCTAACGGCTAATGGGCTCTACACACCTACAAAGGTTACCTGCCGACACAGAACTAAACAAGATTTAAAGAAACTAAAAATCTCTTTCTTATGTGGATATTCGAACGATCAAGTTATACGCTTTATATTTAGTTATATTTTGGTCTTTCCATAGAAATATCGCACTGGCTGACTCAATTACAATTTATTATGATACATGTGTTCATTTGTTCATGGCAACATTTTTTAATGACACCTAAAAGTTATACGTTTTTTTTGTTACATTGGGTATAAAAAAATATTTCGGTTCCTTGCGTCTGCGCATTCCTCTGACATGTTTTCAGAATGCCATCAATTTGCATACTTACACGCTTAGTAACAGTTCTGTATTCAATTTTAAATATAAAAAATATGCCTAATGTTTGTTGACAAATTCGTCGACCCAAGTAGGTGGCGGCTCTAGTGTGTATACTCCTTAACGTTCATTACATGGCGGGGAACCTAATCCAATTTTACGTCGACATACACATAGCACTACGGTGTCGTTTTTCTGCTCTTGTTGGCTGGTGAGCCAGACTTTGTGAGGGAAATTTTAAGTTAAATTGTAGCGCAAACTTTGTGAGAAACTTGTTCTGCGGTTATCTGTGGGAGCGGAATGTAGAATGTGTCGCTCGTGTTGCGGGAATTTTGAAGTTTGTTGTAATTTGTTATTTGTGGTAGGTTACTTTACGAGTACTTTTCGATTGTTCGAAATTATTTCGGAAAGTTTGACAGAATAGCAATGTTACAAGTATCTATAAGCTTCTCCAACTACACGTCGTTTTATTCAACCTAGTGGTTGCCGAGATTAGTCTCATCCAAGTACATACGTTACACATCATAAATAGCTTCATTAAATTAATTAGTAACACAAAAAAGTCTTTAGCTCTTAGTCAATGACGGCTACCATTTTTCACTAAACCCTCCTCTTTTATATTCCATCTTTATGATTACAATTCGTCCGTCAATTTATCTTTTTCTTTCCTTAACTCGTTAATGAGAAAACTTGGTTCTTTGTTCCTCTCCAAATCTTTCCGCTTAGACAAATTTGAATATTTTTTAATTCGTCAATCGACATTAAATCTATCTGATCAATATTCCGGAATTTTCGTTGAAACTCGGATATTTGAATTTTATTCCTTCTCAAAACTATTTTATTAATTGAAACTTAGTAATCTAAAGTTTTAAAGTGAGCCATATTATTTCTCCAACATCTTGTAGGAATGGGTCATGCCGCTTAACAAAAAATGGTTATACACAGCTATGATTGAAATAGAATGTGACCTAAGTGTCCCTACTGCTAACAACAAAGTAAGCAAGCACAATCATTATGACAAATTATTAGTTTGGAACACTGTTTTTTTTTTATCGTGGTAAAGTTATGAAATGAGTCCTCCCACACAGGGCAGAGCCGGAGGGACTGTCAGACTCTTACTGACTAAAATCCACGGTGTCCTTCAATAGCCCTTTACGTTCCAGGGTCACGGTAATTCGTACAGTCCCGCGACCAAGGAACAGTGTGATGAAGAAAATAATGCAACTAGTAATTGTGGTGTAAGCCGCAACAATGTAGATCAACAACGATTTCTGCTGAGTTGTTCCATTTCAAAAAGGATAGGCAAAAATATTAGGATATGATGGCCGCTTTCTCCCCACTGCTCAACTGTAAGTGCTCAACTGCGAATAGTTGAGCAGTGGGGAATCCCCGATGCTCAACCGAACTTAGTAGTTGAGAATTTAGACATTATTCCTACTGCTTAACTAAATCAAAGGACTATGGGAAAACTATTTGAAGATATCGTCTGGTAGAGATGATATTTTTTATTATGATGACTTTTTCAAGTGTGAATATTTAAATACCTGAGAATATTTCAAACTCACGTATCCTAACTTAACCTGGGCGATGTCATACAACAAATTGCAAATTAAAATTTTGCAACAAATTGTTTAGGACCAAATGAAAATAATTGTCGATTGATAACTTGATGACAGAGAGAGACAGATCTTATTATTAATTATAGACGAAAAGGCCACTTCAAATACAAGATGCCAAGCCACTTCAAGACATTAATCTGTAGACTATTAAAGGTTAAATTGTACAAGTGGTTTAATGAATGTAATTTTTACAGCTTAAAAGAATTCATGGATAAGAAAAGTTGAATTTCCTCACATTCTGTAAAAACAAAAAATGCTATGTTGTATCTTAGCTAAACATGCTTGAACTCTTACTATATTCTATTTTACACCTTTGTATACCATGCTTAAAGCAAATAAATGATTGATTTGATTTGATATGATTTACAAATAGAGCAGTTTGTAGTTGAGTAGTGGGGAATGTAAACAGCACAACTCAGTTGAGCAGTGGGGACAAAGCGATGATGGCCAACCTTCGAACAACGGAGAGACTCCAGAAGAAGAAAAAGTATAAAGAAAAACGTTAAAGACAGTTTATAAATGTAAAGGGTGACAGTACCGTTGTCTTCAGACATACGTTACGAGAATCCCGAACATCCGTTTATTAGAAGATTTTCCGCCAAATCTTTGGATTTACCCTAAGCTCACGGTAAACGTTATTTATTTTTTGGATAAACACGTAATAAGTCCTTTTTCTAGGCTTTGGCAATTCGATTTGGAAGCTTTTCAAATAGTTTGAGCTAGATTGATAGTTACTACATTTTTTTGTCTGGACTATTCGAATTATTTTCCCTTAACAATAGTGTTTTTTTTATCCTGATAATCCTGATGTCTTATCGATACTGATCAAATACATGTTTTTTTTAATACATTTCCCTACACTAGGAATTTCTCCAGTGTCGTGGGTGCGTTTACAAACATAGAAACTCACATACACAAACACCCAGACCCGGAAGACTACTTGTAGATCATACAAATATTTGTTCCGTGCGGGAATCGAACCTGCGACACGCTGCGCAGCAGTCCAATTCCTCAGCCACTGCGCTGACCGTGCCATTGTGTGTTTACAGATTATAAAACTCTATTTTGAAGTTAAAGAAACTAGCTAGTAATTTTTATTTTCTACTTATTTTGTAGATATCCCTCGACAATATTTTAAAAATTCATAGCCAAAGCCAAGTCAGGTTATTTTAGTCCACAAAATATCGTAAAAGATATTACGTTAAAAGTAATAACAGTTTGTAGTGGAGTCGCCTCTTTCCTGGTGTACCCAATTATTTTAAAAATGCTGAAAATATTCCTTCTTAGTCTACATTGCTGGCTGGATGTAAAAATGCGAAAGTTTTGCCGAAAAGTGTTAGCAATGTATATAGAACAAAGTTTATACATACTGTTTTGTAAAAAATCAGGTACAGAGACATTGGTGTCGATTGAAAATGTAAGTGACCTGTGAAACTTTTCCACGGAGGTATGGAAAATTGCATTTAACTTTAGAGCGGGACATTCCAACTGAAATTTTCCAGTTTCAACACAGCTTTACGGATTTCGTTGTTATTGAGTGGACAGTTTTCAATGAGGACATAGGTTTGTGTGGCCGAGTGGAGTATCTCTTTGTATGATGTGTACGTTACTTCTTTTGTAAAGCGTTTCATTCCGTCTCGTTCCGTTTTTAAACCGAGTTTATTGAATGTGCATGCATTCATAAAAACTTTCTGAAGTATGTTCATGTTTTGTAAGGCTTGCGTTACTCCAGTGATATTTTGATGGTAATTTTATTCACTAAAATCTTTGGGAATAAGTAGGTAAGTTATGAGTCATTAAACAAAGAAGTAAATTAAAAAAGATATACTAATTATGTCAAAGTGAAAGAACAAGTAAGTTCTAGATACAATTACAAAATAATAATTAATCTACATGTAAAAGAACTGGTTATGGTTTTAAGACCCTCCAACAGCCGAATCTGCTTAACAAAGAAACCTGAATTTTGGACAGTAGTTGCAGTTATGTATGTGTTTAGTTTATTTATTTTTTATTTTGATGGTAATTTTATTCACTAAAATCTTTGGGAATAAGTAGGTAAGTTATGAGTCATTAAACAAAGAAGTAAATTAAAAAAGATATACTAATTATGTCAAAGTGAAAGAACAAGTAAGTTCTAGATACAATTACAAAATAATAATTAATCTACATGTAAAAGAACTGGTTATGGTTTTAAGACCCTCCAACAGCCGAATCTGCTTAACAAAGAAACCTGAATTTTGGACAGTAGTTGCAGTTATGTATGTGTTTAGTTCTCACGTCGTGGTGAGGGTTGATCGATGAATTTATTTTCTACTACCAAAACTCCCGATCGCATAGCAGCTATTTAAAAATAATAATAAAATACCACTCAACGAACCACAAAATTGGTTTGCAAAACTTTCTATGTATGCTGTACTACATAGAAAGTTTGTACAATATTCTCTTCACACACAAGAGGCCTCAGGGGCAAACCTTTTACGACGGCGTATGATAGAAGTTAGTCATTGTTTCGCTACGAGGCCGTGACGTCATCACATGGACGGGCTGAAATTGGATTTTAAATGAAGTGTAAGAAAATTTAGATTAGATGGTCGCGATCATCGACCATCAAATTAGTTTAGATACGCTCGCGAATTTAGGTTAGATGGTCAAGTAACATCTTGGAATCGTGGGTAATACTTAGATGAAGCCAGCGGTGAACGTGGAG
Organism: Agrotis puta; assembly: GCA_943136025.2. Classification (NCBI taxonomy): domain Eukaryota; kingdom Metazoa; phylum Arthropoda; class Insecta; order Lepidoptera; family Noctuidae; genus Agrotis; species Agrotis puta. The sequence goes on from OW964168.2 coordinate 9,435,068, forward strand.
ATTGGTTCAAGCGTGGAGTTTGGTCCAAACTGGGCTGTGGATGATATTGGTGAGAACACTGGCTAAAGAGTATTGTGGCTGGTAAGGAAAAGAAAAAGTGCAATTTTATGTTTCGTCATAATTTGGCTCGAGTCTCCTTTTGAGTATTCTACGCCGTTCATAATACTTTAGTGTTTCTATTCGACTATCCAGACCCTCCTGAAAAAAATACACTGTAAGTCATTTTGATTGATAAGAGAGTGTCAGGCCATATCTGCATCAAAATTTCCTCATTCTTTGAATCATGTTACACCTTACTAGAATCCGTCTATACCCATTTGTCATCACTGGTGACTCAGAACTCGAATTGAATATCCCTTTAAGATTGTAATTTAGTATCGACATACTTTTTTATTTTATTTTGACAGGCCTGTTGGTCTAGTGGTTAGTGACCCTGACTGCTATGCCGGAGGTCGTGGGTTCGATTCCCACCTAGGACAAATGTTTGTGTGATGAGCACGATCATTTGTTCTGTGTCTGGGTGTAATTTATCTATAATATGTATGTATTTAGAAATATATAAGTATGTTTATCAGTTGTCTAGTACCCATAACACAAGCTCTGCTTAGCTTGGGACTAGATGGCGTTGTGTAATAGTTGTGGAATATTTATTTATTATTATTATTATTTATTATTTAAAAACATCACTATTCAACAATTTTGATAAACAAGACGATCCAAGCAGAACAAAATAGACAAAGAACTGTTTTAAAGTGGCAATGTCTGGATTCGTCTCATCAATAAAAGGTAGAAAATGCAGGGGTGACTAAAATAAATCTCCGAACGTCTGTCTTCGTCCAAAATCCGTGTCCCACTTAGATTTCATTCGTCGTAGAGATCGTAAATTGGATTCTAAAATGGATCGTAACTAAATTTTGAATGGCGATAAAGGAAGATCACAGTATAAGTAATATGAAAGTCATAACTTAACTACGTAGTAATAAAATGGCAGGTAATAAACGTAGCAAATATTAAAATGCTTTGTCAATCACAAATGAAAATTCACACATAAAACGGTTGACAATAAAATTAGTATAAATCAATAGCATTGCTTTGGAAAAACTATGAACTAATTAATTGTTTATCTTATCCTACCGGTTTAAAAAGTGTCGTATCCGTTAATCCAGAGTATAATATACCTCTGTGCTACATCTTATTAAAATCCGTTCAGATGTTCTGACGCGATCGAGTAACAAACATTTATCTATCTAAAAAACTTTCACATTTATAATAGTTGCTGTTGCCAGCAGTTTCACCCGCTACAACTAGAAAATTATCCCATGGGAAATACGTGATTAAAACTATCCCATGTATTAATCTAGATTATAAACTATATGTGTACCAAATTTCATCCCAATCCGTTCAGTAGTTTTAGTGTGAAAGTGTAGCAAACTTCCAAGCAAACAAACTTTCACGTTTATAATATTAGTAGGTAGTTGACAGCTTCGTGTTATTCACCGCTGAAGGTAGTATAGGCTTCTTCCCTTCTGCGTCGTGCTTTGCCTGTGTAGGTCGTTAGCCCATCTGGTGTTACGCCTGCCATAACCTTGTACCACATTCGAAATAGCAGGCCAAATTGTATGACTTGCTCCCAGTCCAAATAGGTTTTATTTTGGCACTTGAACAATGTTATTTGTACCGTAAATTTTAAAGGCTCTATTCGACGTCATCTTACCGAAATGTCTACATATATAGGTATGTTCTGCTCCTAAAACTGATGGCCTTTGTGAAACGCAATTACGGATTGGGAGCTTACGTGTTGCAAATTGATCCTACTAAATATTTATATTCAATTACGTTGTACTAACGTTTGAACAAGATACGTGTTTAATCTCATAATCTGTAATCCGGGATTGGCCAAAAATAAAAGGAAATGATGTAGGTGCTTGCTTGAAAAGGCTTCTTTTGAATGAAATCTCTTCATCTATTGGGCCTATCAGAAAACCAGCGCTGTGACAATTTAAAAAAAGTCGCAGCACATGCTGAGGTAGGAGCCTTTTAGCCTCGCACAGGACTAAATTGTTTGTTATTGGTTTTACCTTTTGTTCTTTTTCTTTTAAATAATTTTGTTTCCTTTGTTGTTTTTATTCACGTAATTTTGTTTGTTCTGTGTTGTGTGTGTTAATAAATCTCTTTTCTTTATTTATTTCTTTCATCTTAGACTTGTCTTTGTCACCTTTGACCTAGAGTCAAGAGCAAACTAAGATTCAATAAAAAAATATGATTGAAAAAACATCTTTCTAAAGCTGGATTCCCAAGGTGAGTAGTTTTACGTGCGAATAGTCTGACCTACGTCTACGGACGTCTATGAACCGCACACAAGGCTCTTTCTCTTCGACGGAGGCGCATCGGTGCGGGCTGGTCTGCGTCCGCATGCAATACTACGCACCGTGGGAATCCATTTTTAAATGCATTTATTGATATTATCGGAACGGTAGAAGTTTGGTAATAACGGAAGTAAGGGGTTAATGTTACTTTCAGTTATGATTAAAATGTGCTTTAAAATAATGGCATAAAGCTGATAACACAATTAGTAGAACTACAGTTGATCCGTATCACCTCATCTCATTTGATTAGCTGATATCGAATAAAGGCGATGCGTGACATATCATTTGTCTTTTCCCGAGTCGGCTGGCATTTTCTATATGAGATAGATACGCAGTACACATATATTTTCATAGTAATGTGTGTAAATAAACAAATAAGGTGCAATAATTTTGTGGTAGTCATTTTGTGATTTAATTATGTTTAGTTTGGAAATGTTGTTAGAGTTGATTCAGGAAGCGTTTATTGACAATTTATCACTATAACAAGTTTACTAGTAAATTGTGATTATGACGGCACAGTTTGATCCGAAGGCAAGTTAAATATTTGTAAAGCCTGCTTGTGGTTATTCCGGACCTGCCTGTTTGAATAAGTGTGAGATTAGATGTTTGTGAATGAATCCATGATACAGGAATTATTCTTAGTGAGGGGCAAAATCTATATATATAAAAGGAGAACTGACTGACTGACATATCAACGTACAGCCGAAACTACTGGGGCTAGGAATGTGAAATTTTGCACACGGCTTCCTATTATAATGTAGGGGAGCACTAAGAAGGGGTTTTTGGAAATTTAACCTTTAAGGGGGTGAAAAGGGGGAATTAAGAAAGTACGTAACCCACGCGGACGAAGTCGCGGGCAAAGTGCTAGTTTATAATAAGAAAACAATACCAGTGTACTAAAAACATTCTTAAGGATACACTAATACACTTACTTCATAATAATATAACTTACGCTGTACAATATGGAGATTTGACAGGATATTCACGGTCTTAAGTCACGTTTGCAGACCGTTAGGTGTCCAAAATACTGCAGTATTTTTAAAATAAGATCCATTTTCCAACACCCAGGAACTAAATTCAAGCATCGTTCGATAGTTAAACGGAGGCGTATAATGTACTTTAATTACTAAGTATTGCACGTTAAACAGCTTGCTGAGCACTTAATTGTGTGCAGGCAATAATTCAAGCCTAAATAGACTCTCCGCCATTATTTACGAGACACAAATTTGCTTAATCTAGACCATTTAATTTATGTACACGTTCTAATAATTTCTTGCTTCATCTTGCTTGCTTTGTGACATACGGATATAAAATTGATCGACCTTGTTTCAGTAAGTTTCCTTATGTGCATAATGTTAATGTTATTTCTAACTCCAAGCTATTACATTTTTAATGAATTCTTTATCTGTTCTAATAATATTGTATTAAATTATAACTAGTTAACTTGGCCAGAGGTTAGGCATTGCGATACAATGAGGGTTGCCTCTTGCCTCCAGTCTCTTGGGCACATTAATCAGGAGGAGTTTTATGCTTTATAAAATTTATTTATTTATTTAACTTTAGGCACATGTAAAGAACAGTACATAGGTGGACTTAACGTCTTAGGCATTCTCTACCAGTCTACCTTAGGGTGATGCAGAGAAACAAACATAATAATAAACACACAAACAAACGTAATAGTAAGTAGTACTTTAGTTTTATCATGTTTTGTAATCTATATGTTACTGTAAAAGCTCTTACTAAGGGTAAATCCTAAGATTTTTTAGTAAAACCTAAGAATAAGGCTTATATTTGGGTGGTCTGCGCAGTTTTGAATAAATCGCCCTGAATCATTTTTGGGCGAACATGTACGTATATGTTTTGTTTTATAAATGCATCACACCCTAAAGTATAGCGCTGTTTGTACATGCGATGTGCCGTGACCAGTAGTGATATACTATAACGTTCACGAGTTCACTTCACCCAAATGAACGCACAATCGAATTCATTTGAAACGGCTCTAATACTGAGAATTGAAAATTTCTAGGAACTAACAACCAAAGCAGATGATATATTTGACGGCATAGTTAGCGCAGTGGCTGAGCGACTGGACTGTTGCGCTGCATGTCCCGGGTTCGATTCCCGCACGGAGCAAATATTTGTATGATCTACAAGTTGTTGTTTCGGGTCTGGGCGTTTGTGTATGTGAGTTTATATGTTTGTAAACGCACCCACGACACAGGAGAAATTCCTAGTGTGTGGTAACGTCTAAAAAAATATATTTTCCTATACAGTACATTTGTCCGTATGTATTCAAAGATATTAATTAGAGTTAGACGTTGGTGACGGTTGCGGAATTCAATGCTTAGGTGAGTGCTGCACCGCTCCATGTTAATAATTTGTTCATGCTATATGTCTTTAATGTATATGTACATATTCCATACATATTGCTGATGGAATGTGAAAATTATCAAGCAAGTGAAATTTTTAGGTAAATAATCACACATGGATGTGCAATAGAATTGTATGAAAAGACAGAGGTGTACCTGACAGTACATCCAGAATTCGTCAGTTACGTTTTAAGTCCTATGTTACAGGGGCGAGCTTTCTGCCATCAATCGGGAATAAATCCAGTTTTCGTAGCTGCTATTGACAAATGCCGAATGGAAAAACCAAAATTGCACTTTGTCCAACCTGGGAATACCCCGGTTATATACCCTGGAATACGATTAAAAATTAAGTTTGTGATTAGTGACGCTGGATATAAATAAGTCATTTACCTCAAAATAATATACTAATACTAAATTACGAAGTGAAATTGCAGCGTTAAAGCTTAATAACCAATCACAAAGCCACACTGTTGATACACGTGGTCAGTGTTAATTAAAACAAACAGTTTAATTAAAATAACCTCGTTTATAAGACGAAAACATACCCTATGTTACAGTAAACAATCCTGATCACAATTTATAGGAACTCAATACGTTAATTCACTTTAAGTTATTAATTTAACATGATGAAAATTTTTAATTTTAAGTTTTTTATTTTAATAATGATATGGATGATCTGTAGTGCGAAATAAAAGTTTAATAATAATAAATTAAATTATATCGATGATCGATTATTTCTGATTCTGCAATTTTTAAAAGCAATATAGCCCAAGACTAGGTTGATGATGGTGATGAATTACAAACTATCACAGAATAATAACAATAATTAGAAAATAAAAGCACAAGCTCACATCATGCATGTGGATGCTTTAAAGTTATAATGTCTCGGGTCATGAGTATAATCAGTCAATAACGTGCTTACAGCTGGGACCATTCACGTCGACGACATTCACGGCTATTAAAATGGTTATGATCCACTACGCTAGCCCAGTGCGGGTTGGTAGATATCACAAATGTAATCGATAATTTAATTTGAGGAAGCGTTCGCTTATTATATTTTTTTATTTCATCGCCAAGAAGGTTATGGATTACATCATAACCTTCTTGGCGATGAAATAAAAAAATCCATTACAACATTTAATCTATAAGATGAATTACTGTTTCATTTTGTTACATCGCGTGCATTATACATAGTTGCCGTTTGGGGAGAGTGGGAGACTGTCTTAATGATAATAAACACGCGAGATACGGGGGAAGAACCTACGAGTACTGAGATTTATACAGAGGTGAAATAGAAAAATATTCATTTGGTATTGGAAACACAATAATAACTAAATATGAGAAAGATAAACAATTAAAATATCTTGACTTGGCGCGCGAGGTTGTCGACATGTGGAATGTGAGCTCGGCTATCATTGTGCCGATTGTCATTGATCATTGGCGAATGGCCTTATAGCCAAGAGCCTCGACGAGCATCTCTTGAAGCTCTCGTTGGGTAGTTGGATCAAGGGGCAGATTCAGAAGGCTCCTTGATACGGCTCGCATTGTGAGAAGGTTCCTGTTTCTGGAACCCTAACCACCGGTAGCTTGGACCCTGCTCCCACGTCGGCGGACTACTATTTTTATATTTTTAAATGTTTTTTATTTCTTTTTTGTGAAAATATTTAAAAATATAACAAATAAGTTTAAAGAAGAATAAAGAGTACACTAAATATAAAATTCAAACAAATGAAAAAAACAAACTATTAAATTTTGTTGAGCATACTCGTATAACACTAAAAGAGTTACCAACTTAGCATTCGCTGGCGAAAGACAACTAGTGGTATCAACCCCTGTGTAATACTTTGTGTAATTTATTTCATCACATTGTAAAGAAATCTCAAAATGGTAAAGAAAAACATTGTGAGGAAGCCCACATGTCCCAGAACCATTAGAAGATATGTGACATCTATCAACCCGCACTGGACGCGCGTAATTTTGGTCCACTTCTTTTGTATCCCAGCCACGAGAATATTATCGGCTGATGATATATTTATTTCCGAAGAAATCATCTAACGATTAGACTAATAGAATAACCTTTTCATTGATAATATTACGTTAGGAAGTTAGGATTCAGACAAAGAAGCTAGGATGTAAAAAAAGACGTGATTTTTTGTCGGTCTTTGTTTTCTACATTGCATATCAGAGATAAAACACACTGTATACTCGTCGGGAATGGACCGATAAGTTTTAAACTTGGCCATTTGGGGCGTTCGCTTTGCATAAAGTTTGTTCTGTCGGCTCCTGGGTCCGTTATAGCTGTACTGGGAGTTCCAGAGATCTATTCGATAGTTTTTGGAGAGATAAAAACTACTTTTATGCGAATGTTTGTGATAAATGTCTTAAAAGGCTCAAGGTCGCTTCTGGTTTGTTTAAGGTCAAACAAAGGTGAATGATAAATCAGATAAAAGGTCTACAAATATTTGGTAGCACGTCTGATTGTTCTTTGTTTTGGGCATACATCTACATTTTTTTGATAACTTATCGTCTAATGCCATAATATATGCTGTCCGTATTTATTTGTTATTTCTACTTTTAAAACGGCTCGGCCCTGCTTCGTACAGGTTAAAACCTTAAACGTTCTCGGTGAATTTTTCGATTCTTACTTAATAACCATTTTGTCAATTTGGTTTAGTTGACTGACTTTATATTATACTATGTAAAGACATTCAAATCTAAACAATTTTATAAGAAGTGCTTATTATTCCTTCAAATTGTGGCGAATTTTAAAAATGTGCTAAATATTTGGCTTGGGGTGCTAAGGACAGGAAACCTCCTCGAGTGCCCGAGGCTGGAAGTTCCTTTCCGGATACGTCCGGGGGGAAGCCCAGATTCTCGGGACGGTGCGCCCCGGGATGCGGGCAAGTACTCCCCTACAAGGGGTCTCCTTGCCCGTATGCCAATGTCCTGTCGCGTCGCTCCACCACGTGTCCCTCTGCTCAGCAGAGGGCACAGTGGTTGGAGCAAGAGCGGGCACGGCGTGCACTTACCCTGCCGCCGGGCAGGCAGGAGGAGGTATTGCACTCCCACCTCCTCTTGCCACCGCTATAATCTCGTAGCCCCGAAGATTGTCAGGATCACGTCTCTGACTTTCGACGGGGGTCGAGGGCCTTGGCTTAACCGCCCGGGCCGCGAGGTAGAAAACCTCTATAAAAAGTCACCCCGAATCTCAAGCGGCGGAGCACCGCGAGGAGATGTATGGCTGACGGGAGTTCTTTTGAACAAATCAGTCGCTAGTGCTACCCTCGCCAGGGTACCGGCCGACCCCCTGGCGAGTAAAAAATGTTGTAGGCTTATCTAGGTACAGGGGTCTCTGCCTAGATGGACCGTTTTTCCCCCACACTCGTGGGAACTATATGGAGAAGAAAAAATCCCCCCCCCCCGGCAGTCGCCGCAGCGAGCCAAGGAGGCTCACGTGCCCGTGATGTGGAGTCGCTGGACTTGTCCAGCACGTCCACCTCACCTAAGCCGGCCCCGGAGAAGCGGGCCGCGGCGAAGCCCCCGGCGCCGCCCAAACAGGCCCCGGGGAGAACCGCAGCGGCGAAAAAGGCGCCGACAAGGGCGGCCCCGGTGAGGGAGGTCCCGGCGGCAGCGGCAGCTCCAAAGCCTACGGCGGCAAAGAAGGGTGCCCCCCGGCGGCGGCGGCGTCCCGGCTGCCATCACAGCCTTCAGGGCATTCTCAGCCTCCTCCAGCCGATGCCGAATGGCAGGTGGTGGGAGAGCGAAGTGCCCAAAGAAGGCAAAGGCGGCGGCAGCGCAAGAGGCGAACCGTCGCGGCCAGACTCCGCGCCCCTAAGACCGCGGCTGTAGTCATTACACTACAGCCGGAAGCGGTCAAGAGGGGCGTGACGTACCGCGACGTGTTCGCAAAGGCGAGGGAGGCGGTGGACCTCCGGGAGCTGGGAGTCGACGGGGGCCTCCGGGTGCACGTCACCGCGACGGGGGCCAGACTCCTGTCGATCCCCGGCGCGGACAGCGGCCCTACCGCTGACGCTCTGGCCGAAAGGCTCAGAGCGTCCCTAGACGCGGAGGAGGCCCGGGTGTCCAGGCCCATTAAGCGCGCTGACATGCGCATTATGGGTCTGGACGACTCGGTCTCGGAGGGGGACGTGGTGGCCGCCGTTGCCAGGGCTGGGGAATGCCCTGCCGACCAGGTCAAGGCAGGCATCCTACGCCCTGGCTTCGCGGGGCTGCTGACCATCACAGTCAGCTGCCCCTTACCGGCGGCCAAAAAGATTGAGGAGAGCCGAAGGCTCCTGGTTGGCTGGGTGTCCGCGCAGGTGAAACTGCTGGAGCCCAGGCCTCTGAGGTGCTTCCGCTGCCAAGTGGGTAACCACGCGGCATGCATGTGCACCTCGGAGGTCGACCGCAGCGACAATTGCTTCCGCTGCGGTCAGCCCGGTCACAAGGCCGGCTCGTGTAACGCCCCGCCGCACTGCTTCGCATGTGCGGCGGCTGGCAAGCCGGCCGATCACCGGGCAGGGGGCAAGGCCTGCGCGCCCCCCGCCAAAACCAGGAGCAGAGGTAGGCCCTCTGCCGCCGCCGTCCCCGCCGCCGCCGCAGCTCCTGCTGCCGCCGCCGCCGCCGCTGCCACCACCGCCGCCGCTTCTGCCGCTGCCGCCGTGGCTGCGCCCTCACAGAGGGTCCTGGAGGAGGCCGCAATGGACTCCAATTAATGGCTCCATTGCGCTTCCTCCAGGCGAACATCAACCACTGCGCCGCTGCTCAGGATCTCCTGCTCCAGAGCATGGCGCAGTGGTTGATTAATGTCGCCGTGGTCGCCGAGCCGTACTTTGTCCTGGCCAGAAATGACTGGGTGGCGGACCTGGACGGCTCGGTGACCCTAATTTCGTCGAACCGAACTCTCGCCGAGTTCCAGGACTCCCTATTGGAGCTGGGAGACGTCGTCGTCGCATTCGGTTCCCTCCCCGCGCTCGTCCTCGGGGACTTCAACGCCAAGAATGTGGCTTGGGGTTCCCGGACTACGGACTACACGCGGGGCAGGACGCTCGAGCGCTGGGCCATGGCGCATGGCCTGGTCGTCGAGAACCGGGGTTCCGTTCCCACGTGCGTGCGGTGGACGGGCGAGTCGGTGGTGGACTTAACGTTCGCCAACGCCGCCCTGTCGCCGCGCGTCACCGACTGGCGCGTTGTAGAGGAGGTGGAGACCTACTCCGATCACCGGTATATCCGGTTTGATGTCTCCGCCCAGACCTCAGACGCGCCGGTCCGACGGAACCCAAGTGGTCCGCGATGGGCGCTGAAGCAGCTGGACCGGGAGCTATTCCTGGAAGCCTCGATCGTACAGGCCTGGGTGTCACCACCGGACAGGCCTGCCGACATAAACGACGAGGCGGAGTGGTTCCGGGAGGCCATGTCGGAGATCTGCGACATGGCCATGCCCCGGGTCCGGCAAGGACGCGCCCGGCGTCAGCTGTACTGGTGGTCGCGCGAGCTAACATCGCTGCGCGAGGCGTGCGTGGCCGCGCGACGCCGGTACACCAGATTCCGCAGGCGCCGCACCCGACCTCCGGATGCGGCGACTGTAGAGGCGGAGCTGTACGAGGGCTACAGGGCAGCGAAGACCGCCCTCCGCGACGAAATCTGGCGGGCCAAGGAATTGGCCCGCAAGGAGATGCTCGAGACGCTGGACGGGGACCCATGGGGCCGGCCCTATAAGTGGGTGAGAGAAAAGCTCCGCCCCTGGGCTCCCCCGTTGACGCAGAGTCTCCAGCCTCAGTTCGTGGAGGACGTGGTGACCGCCCTGTTCCCATCGCGGGGAGAGCATACTCCCCCGCCTATGGCTCCGTCTCCGACGGATTCTGAAGAAGAAGCTGACGCAAACGCGGACCACAGCGACGACGACGTCTACGATGCTCCAGAGGTGACCGAGGTAGACCTGAGAGTGGCGGTACAACGGCTTAAGGCCAAAAATACCGCCCCAGGACCCGACGGCCTGCCAGGAAAAGCCTGGGTCCTGGCCTCCGGGACTCTCGGGCCTCGACTGGGGGGGCTCTTTAGCGCATGCCTGGAGAGGGGCCAGTTCCCGCTTCGTTGGAAGACGGGGAAACTGGTCCTGATCCAGAAGCCCGGGCGCCCTGCGGACTCTCCGTCCGCATTCCGGCCCATCGTGCTGCTCGACTTCAAATTAACAGTTATTTTTACTCGTTTAGTTTAACTAGAAGAACCACTTTCTTTTACCTCCCTCAATATGTCTAAGCAACCATCTTCATAAATCCTTTTCTTACAAAAAATATATCATCTCCTTATGTATAACATATCAGGCTCATCCGTTACTATGCGAGATACTCACGCGACCCTATAATAGGCTCGCAAACTCGGATTAAGTTAAGCGGATTTAACGTATATTGCGAAGTTTATTATTCATATTTTTAGGATCCGGTAGTTGTTTGTCTATGCGAATCTGTTTTGTAGTATAGAATGAAATAAAAAACGCTTGGGAGATTTTTGTGTTATTTTTTCATATACTTAGTTAATCGATTATATCTCTTTGTTGTAGGTAAATGAGATTTCTCTCTCTGGGTATATCTTTGGGTATTTTTAATGCACTAGCTGTTGCCAGCGGTTCCGTCCGCTATAATTCGAAAATTATTCCATGGGAACATAAAATCGGAACAAAAACTCTATGTGTTAATCCAAAATCCTATGTGTTAATCCAGGTTATAAACTATATGTGTTCAAAATTTCATCCAAATCCGTGCAGTGGTTTTTGCGTGAAAAAGTAACAAATATCCATCCATCCAAACAATCTTTCACGTTTATAATATTAGTAGGCAACCTCATCGGTTATATTGTAAGTCCTTTTTTATGAACCTTCCAATGGGGAATTGGAAGTTTTATTACGTCAAGAATTTACATTCAAAAACTGTAAAAACCTACCTGGTGGTTAGACAGGCCTGTTGGTCTAGTGGTTAGTGACCCTGACTGCTATGCCGGAGGTCGTGGGTTCGATTCCCACCCAGGTCAAATGTTTGTGTGATGAGCACGATCATTTGTTCTGAGTCTGGGTGTAATTTATCTATAATATGTATGTATTTAGAAATATATAAGTATGTTTATCAGTTGTCTAGTACCCATAACACAAGCTCTGCTTAGCTTGGAACTAGATGGCGTTGTGTGATAGTTGTGGAATATTTATTTATTTATTGGTAGTGTGATGATGGACCCTCATACCAGATCAAGAATATATTTGTTTCGTATAATATATTTCTGCACAAGTCCATGCCAAGACAGACGGTTCCCTTTAATATTTCTGTAACAGGCGCCGCTTTCAAACTATGAATTATGGCTACTGAAAACAAAAACAAAAAAATGCTGGGAATATTGGCTGATATACTCGACATTTTGATTCAAAAGGCGAATTAATTCCTTTTCCTCTGACTACTTCATGGCTTTCATTGTCCATTGTATCAATCGCAAAACCATTGTAAAGTACTGGACATACACAGATAGGCTACTGCTTGTTTGTTCCTAACGGAGTTTGGAATGGACCCGGTGGTAATAAAGTTTAGCGGTTGATCCACTCTCAGAATTAACACTCAAGTTAGTTAGAGCTCGCTGGAACATTAGTAATGTATTAGACATTGTTACAAAGTTCCTGTGAGGTACTGAGGATGAAGATCAACTTTGTAGTAGTAACTACAGGCAATTTTACGTTAGTATGGTAGTTGGTCATATTTTATTTAGAATACAGCCATCTATAGGGATCTTGGGACACTTGCTTGAACGCCACTTGTCACTTGCTTGCGCGCAAGTTGTCTTCTGGCTCCCATTGTCAGTTATGAATGATTTAAATCCATACAGTTTACTGTAAAGTACTGCTTTACGAAAAAACGAAAAATCATTGAATTCTTAATAACAAGCTCTGAATAGTTTCTCTAGTGTCTCAATGCGTGTAGGTCGAGAAAATAATGAATTTTCAGTGTCGCATTTAAATATGGGCAAGGAAATCATCAAATGACTCCTCCCACCCTAGGGAAAGCAAAAGAGACTATTAGAACTAACCCGAAGTATTAACTACTTATACAGCTCAAGTACAAATATTTTATTTTCTACACAACTGTTTTAAATACTGATATACTCGTTAAACGCACTAAACGAGGCATGAAATACACGTATTCAAAGCCACACGCGGTTAAGTGCGGATTATACATGTACCCAAATATTAATCTGGACCAAATGGTGTTAAATATTTCTTGAAGAACCCTTATATATCAAAGGAGAGACGAAAGTAGCTCATGGGTGGCTTAAACAGGTAATAACAAAGATTTAATATCCGGAGTGGGTAACCAAACACATAAACTTATTCACATAGATCTTATATGAAAATTCGGTGTGCTTAGGAATAGGAAAATATGTATGTGTATGTAGCTTTTGACCGCGGTTTTGCTCACGTTCATTTACAACTTGACAATAAATTAGCATGGCGCTATGTACTCATATGAACGTTATTCTTTTTTTCTCGGGACGAAAATTACCTTAAGTCCGGCTTTGTTTCCCGGGTCGACGGCGCGTTGGGTTCCACACGCGCTTCAAATAGTGTCAGCAAAATCACGGAGCCCCCCTCTGGAGGGCCAAAGCTGTGTCGCGGGACTTACGAATTACCGTGACCCCGGAACGTAAAGGGCTATTGAAGGACACCGTGGATTTTAGTCAGTACGAGTCTGACAGTCCCTCCCGCTCTGCCCTGGGTGGGAGGACTCATTTGTTGATTTTACTACGATAAAAAAAAGTCCGTCTTTGTTTACCTTACAACGTATTTGCCAAATCCATGGTGGTTTGGGCGTAAAAAGACTACAAACAAACAAGCTTACTTTCGCATATTTTAAGCATTACATTAGGATCCGCAGATGATGTATATTTTATATGTCAATCTTAAGTTATGTTCTTGTCTTTAAGACCAATCTTAAAAAAAGACGTCAGTCTTCAAGGGAGTTTTACAACTTTATACTATGACATAATATTTTTTGCACGATGGCGTGAAGCACAAGAAGAGACATTAAAAATTTTGTTGTGTCAATTTTAGCCAAAGAGTAGATTGCAAGCGGACTGCTAAAAACTAATTTCTGATTGCACACACACACCCACGGTCCACAGTCCACAGTCACGGGTACCTGATGAGACCGGGAGTCTAATCTCTAAGCACGAAACCTGTGGTAACGGCTTTAGTGACAGACGTTTTGACAATGAGCCCTAACTAAGAATGAATGATATTACGATTTGACAGATAGCTCCTTAGTCTCCGCGCAACCATTCATGCACGCACGGAATAAATATTTGTATGATCTACAAGTAGTTGTTCCGGGTATATTTAGTTTGTGTATGTTTTTAAATACACGACACAAGAGAAATTCATAGTGTGGGACAATGTCTTTAAAAAAATGTTCATCGGCATAAAATTGACGTACTCGTAGCCCCGGTGAATGAGAGGGTTACGTTGCACACTGTATGATTATTACGATCCATCGGAACTTTATTCATTCTTGAGCGAATCTTTATTTTTTAATTTCAAGTGACATAAAATGTTAACATTATGTTGTTATTTTGTATATTGCAACATTATTCTAAGGAGTTTTTCTCCCATTTAAATTGTGTTCTTGCGGTGAGACTACTTATTAACATTTGAAATGATCGTGGAGGATTTTCACAGTCATATATGTCATAATTTTTCAGAATTTTATTAATTATAAGGTTATTTCGACCCTGTCGTCCAATTTGCAACCATATATCAAAAATATCTCGTCTTTTCATTGTGTATCAATCTGATAGAAAACAAAAAAAAATGCATGAGCGGGGCAAACAGGAGCAAGAGATTTCAACTAAATTTCAAAGAATATTAACCGTAGAATGGTATAACAGAGATTTCCGGGTGTATACACATGTATACATTTTTAAAAGTCAACTCTAATACAAAAAAAAAAAATTTTTCAAGACTACCACAAAAACTTAATGTATTAAAAACATTCAATATAAAAAAGGCTCAAATCTACCCTCAACGTATGCTCGATGATATAACAAACAATAAAAATTACCACTTATAGCACTTTAAAAGACAAGAACACACCAGTTCGCATTCAGTAGTAAATCAGTACTAAACAATATCGCACGTGCTAATACGCACAAACATGTTTCGGGACTTTCCCTGAGTTATGTGGTGTTGCTAACTTATTTATTTGGTCAAATATCGGTTATACACATAGATAACTGTGCAATGAAGGGAGTTTTAGGAACATTTAGAAAAATATTATTTTTGATTTAAGTTCCGCTAGATCTCGATTATAACACAGGGTGCGTTGATGGAAAAGTAGAAGATTTTTTGATACCCAATTATTGTTAATTTTTTATCTTTACTGAGTGGATTGAATCACTTTATATGATAATCTAAGCAATAAAATAAATGGGCTGCTGGTGACGTCACTGATCACGCCTTCGATTGCGCTAGTAATATGAAAATGACAAACGCGATGATTTGCGGTTCTAAACCATATGTCATACGAGTGGCTTTGACACGAGTCTAATAGTCTAACATATAGGGGCCATTTATCTATATTTTTTAACTCAGATATAATTAAAAGCGGTATTTCAGTCTTTGTATACAAAAGTATGCCATATTTATTTCTCAACATAAAAGTCCCTCTTGAAATAATAACTTGGAGAAAAAACAGAACGTTTTTACTACGATTATGTGTTGCTTTTTATGATAAAAATGCTTTATTTCGATTTCAACACGATAATTCGATTTACCTACTATGTAATAATTCACTTGGTTTGTGTTGCATTTGTAACCCGCTTTTGTTCACACGTTTAACAGCGCGTATACATAAGGCGCTGTCAAAAGCGTGCCCTGCTTTTTTTTTTTTTCGTGGTAAAATCATCAAATGAGTCCTCCCACCCAGGGCAGGGTGGGAGGGACTGTCAGACTTGTACTGACTAAAATCCACGGTGTCCTTCAATAGCCCTTTACGTACCGGGGTCACGGTGATCCCTTGGTCCCGCGACCCCGAAGCGTGCCCTGCTAGCGCGCATTTTGAAAACCAAGAAGTGATATTGAAGTGTACATAAAAGCACGCAGTGTGTACGGAGGCAACGCGTGCTTTTTTTTTTATCGTGGTAAAATCATCAAATGAGTCCTCCCACCCAGGGCAGGGCGGGAGGGACTGTCAGACTTGTACTGACTAAATCCACGGTGTCCCTCACAAGCCCTTTACGTACCGGGGTCACGGTAATGGGTAAGTCCCGCGACCCCGGCAGGCTTTGGCCCTCTACAGGCCCCGTCAATATGCTGACACTCTTTGAGGCGCGCGTGGAACACAACGCGCCGTCGACCCGGGAACGCATGCTTACCGCAATTCAGAGTGCTCAATGATTATTGGCTATTAAGGTTTCGCTAAACACCGGCGCTACAGTGGCGTGTCGTGTGTCTTACATATACATATTTAAGTACATAATTAAGCACGCCAAGGTCACGCCATGCTGCGCTGTGCCTAACGGGTGTTAAGCAAAGCCTTCAGGCAAGTACAGAAAATGGTTCATATAAAAGCATAAATTTTTTTTAGATCCAAAAAAGTCCTACACAAGAGAATGCGAAAGTATTTTCTAGTAAGTCAAATTCGTATCAGAATCTAGGATTGACTAAACTAGACAAGAATAACTTAGTTATGTACGTAAAGTCAAATTGAGTTAAGCTTCGTTACTAACTTGTTAAGTCCTTTGACTAAAACTGGTGAAACTGAAATCATATGTTTCAATTCGAGTGTTTTGAGAACATGTGTAATTGACAAGCGATTCTATCTTTTTATGTATGTGGTAGATAATTGAAGAAAAATATTTCACTTTTTTTAATAGGTTACTTCTAGGTAAGCGTGGTTCATCTATCTTCGCTTACCATCAGGAGTGTTACTGGTCAAACTCGAGCCAAACTCTAAATAAAATATAAATAAAAGTGTACTTATAGTGGACGACCTTATTGATACGAGCAACGAAGCAGGGATCCAACATGCTTGCTAGAAATCGTAATAACATTCAAGTGAATTAAATATAATAAAAAAGATTGGTTAGTTAATGTATGGGCATTTAAATTCTTCAAGAAATGTGAAAAAAATACGTCTTATTAATGACGTTTCTAAACGTTAAACCTTCCGCCATAACAACGTCCCGTTTCGTTTACTATTAAGTTTAAGCTTTAACTCGTATATAATATAGGAGACAAAAAAGAGAATCAGATCAAAAAGAGAATCAATCAGAATTTTAGTAGACTCTTTCAAAGAGACATCAGGAATTACGTAATAACTTTGAAAGAATATTAAAAGTGAATAACTTAACCTTTCATCTCTGAAAACATAGAAAATCGTCTGGCGCTAGAATTCTAAAAGAATTGCTAAATTTACGTTTACCAAAAATCAGAATAACTAAAAATCTTCTAAACAGGGACAGTATTAACAAACCGAATAAATTTTATGACGAAGAGTTATTAACTCAGCCCGGAACTTGGCAGGGGAACAGCATAGCAATTATAATACGTAGTATCAAATACCTACCAGACGAAAATCTCGATGTTTTTCGGCAAAAGAAGCAACCATTTGTATTTCAATTTGGATTATGTTTCTTTACTCAATTTTGTTTACCTACTTCTTTAGGTTTTTATTTGTTTTGAGATATTCTTTCTTTGTTTTTTTACTAAGAATCAACTATAAAAAACATAATATTTTGAGAAGACGGATTTTCCTTCGGTTTTCTTGAAGCCGGTTTAGTTTACAAGTCAGATGGAAAAAGTTACATTAGTATGAATCATGAATATTTAAATAAGCCTCACTAACATCAAGCGTAAAAGACGAAACGTTTATTTCATGACGTTAATTTGACTCAGAAATATTAAATGTGTCAGGAAACGCGAAATGAGCAAAGAGCAATCATCTCTAAAATAAAAAAGCCGACTTACAAAATGTCGCAATAATATAAAAAGTGGAAGCGGTTAAAGAAATTTAACACAACACATAAAACCAACTTGTAATTTTGCGGAAAGTCGCGTAAAAATTTCAGCATCGTGCAATTTTACATAAATTACTTTACAAAAGGAGTTGGTGGCGTGCCGACTCGCCAAGACGGCTGTCGTTCGACCGCGCACCCTGAATTACGAGCAGGCTATTTGTAGAAGCCGCCAAGAATCGCTTTCATTAACAATTCGCGATAAAATACCCGCCCTCAGCTCAGTGTCGAAAGAGATTTGACGTGAAGCGAGTTCGCGTCACGCCTGGTTATTAATTAGGGTCCCACAAAAAGGTGTCGAGGTCCAGTGGTTGTGACGCAGGCTCCTGCGGCAAAGCCAGCATCCAGTATCCACCCGACAGTGAGAGCGCGCGCCCGCGCCCCGAGGCGTCCCGGCTACATCGCCAGCCTCGAACCGCGAACACCTTATTCCAAATCGATCTCAATTTAAAATTAGAATTTAGAGTTTTTTTGTGTGATTACTATATCTCGTGTTAGTACTATCTACGATTTAATTGATGGTTTTAAAACTTTTTGTTTTTCTATTATGTAACGGATTCAAACTTTAATAGCTGGTATGTAATACATTATAAGTAATAAATATTCATGAAGAACTATTTGTTTATGCAAGTAGCATACATAATCTGAAATTTTGAGGAATTTTGTCTAAGTATCATACATGTTTCATGGCTTATCCGTTTCTGATGCAAATAACGTGCGTTCGTTCAAAACGAACATACTTGTGTAAAGTTTTGTGGCAGGAAAGTGTCATAATGCGTTTTTGGGGATTATTTTCAGTCGGGTCACGTCATGTGGTGGAGGCATGAAGGCTTAACAGTAAGCCTGATTAAAGTCATCGATGGCTCGTACCCGTATCGGGAAATGGAAAATATTAAGCGGGGGATTTGTGAGTCCTGATAATTTAGGGATTACGTTTTAAATGGAATAGGTACTTTTGTTTATATGTCACTCATATGTTTCTGTAATAACTAACAAAAAATGTAGCAATGTTGAAATTACTGAATCTATTAGTTAGTAACAACATTAAACTTAATATTAATAGAAATACGCTTGCAATATTAATATTCACGAAATTTCCTAGCGCTTTTGTAAATGTAGAAAGGAACACAGCGTAGCATAATAATTGGATGGTCGTATGCAGTTAACCTCAGCTTCCTTACGACTGTACTAAAAACTAATAACCCATTAGTAACTCGAGACCCGGAAATTGTCTCCAGCGTTCAAACAAAAAAATATTCCCGTGAAATTGCACGAACGAGGCTCGGGACCAGATGTTTACAATCGCTCGCTTCGACAAAGTCCCCAAGTCCCGACAATTATAAGAAGCTTGGCAAAGGTCCTTGCCAAGGATCGAGCTTGGTCGCTCGGTAAATACTTGGCAAGTTTTCCGTCAAGTCACCGTCCGCCAAATTAGAGCTGCGCTCGTATTTTAATTATAATCTGATATCGATAATCGATTTTAAATGATCTGGTAATTAATTTCGCGGTGGCAATGGAGTTTCATTGATTTGATAAGAGGGTTTGGACACGAATGAATGCCAGTTAAGAGCATAATGCTTAATTAAGTGCTTGTGAGGATCATAACACATTAATTTGGCAGTAATTGGATATAATAGATTTCAATCATTCAAATTAATCATCAACTTAAATCTAAACAAACCGTGGTGTTAACGGTTCAATGTATTGCATTAATTGATTTATAAAGCTCGCTCAATTAATCTGTTAAAATACCCAAAAAAAATGTGCAATCAAATTAATGTTCGATAGAATTTATTATTCTATAAAAATATATTTTCGTTTTGGCGCCAATAGCATGAAAAGATTTTATGGACCTAACAAAAAGTTGTTTATTCATTCAAATATTTGATCGGTATTAAAATCATTTTTATGGCGGAATTTAGTCTTGCTGGCGCCATACAATAACATAATATAAAGCATGTTTCCATTATCATGTAATATGCGTTCCACATCATTAATTGTCTGTGGAATGACTGTTGTTTACGTCGTTTAGGATCTACGAAAGCGCTACGAGTACGCTACGAAACTGCTACGAGTGGCGGAATTTCGTAGCAACGGGAATCTTCTACACCCTTATTAATAAACGCTAATTAAAGCTACGCCAAAGTTATTCCTTAAAAAATGTATAGTTAATCTGAAGATTATCCTGGTTGTAACTTTAATTCAAGTTTATTAATAACAGGGCTAAAGTTTAGCAGTGGACTAACGATTTAATTTGGCATATATCATCAGAATTAGTAGTTACAGATGCAGTTAGATATAGATTTATGTACCTAAAAGGTTTGTAAATCGTTGTATGCATTCCACTTGCATGAATACTACGAGATCTCAACTAACAATTAAACTAGTACCTGCAAAAAAAGTTCAACTCGATCTTTCATAAACATTGCTAAAGGGTCAATAAGGGTCGCGGGACTAACGAATTACCACGACCCGGAACGTAAAGGGCTATTGAAGGACATCGTGGATTTTAGTCAGTACAACTCTGACAGTCCCTCGAGCCCTGCCCTGGGTGAGAGGACTCATTTGATGATTCTACCCCGATAAAAAAGGGTCAATAAGGGCTAAATTCGAGGTTCCCGTTTGTCATAACCCGCTTTATTACCTACATTGTTGGGTCCAAATACAGTTGTAAAATTAATACTTAAAGTTTAAGTACCTTAACCTGGACCGTAATAAAATTACAATTAAATCGTAGCATTAGAATGAACTAGTTAGTAATGTACGTGAATGGATTGATAAATAGTTTTGATAATTTTTGAATGCAACCTGAAAATTTTTAATGAACCACTGGTTTGTATTTGATTTTTGATTACATTTGTTTTAAATATTGTGTTTCTGTTGATATGAATGGATGAAGCACTTGAAGTGACATTTTATCTACTGTATAATTTTTAAAATAATCCTTTTTTTATATGTATATATAATATGTATATATTTATATGTAAATAAAAAACTCAATAGTAAATGATTCAAAGAAGTTTTTCTAGATGAAGTAAACATCGTGAGGAAACCTGGATTTATATATTCAATATTATATAATGATTGATATATGGTGACTGATGGACATTGACAATGTCCAAAGTCATATCAGAGGCGGCTTTATTAAATCCGGTACTTAGGTACCGGTGTAGCCACATCTGGAGGTCCTAAGCTTGCCGGGGTACCGTAACTATCTTATCAGGAAACTGTGGTCCTGGAACGTAATTGGATTGAAGGGCACAGTGGATATTAGTCAGTACAAGTCTGATAGTCCCTGAGGACACTGAAAGGATTCATTTGATAATTTGTAACGTACAAAACCACGTAAAAAAAGGGTACCCTCATCTTCAAACTAAGAAGAGAAAGAATGTAAAATAGGCCAAAGAGTTTTTTCATTAATTCGCGAATAAGGTTTAGTCTTTAAAATCAAGGTTTTTTAATCACTAACAAGACAGATAATAAATCCACCAAGCAGAAGTAGTAAAACATAAAATAACGATAGAAAAGGCGCGTTTTGAAGCGACCTCGTTTTGGCACACGCTGGCGAATCCATTAGTTGTCCTTGGGGAAGAAATATTTGCATAGCTTTGGGTATTATTTTCGAATGGGAATATTTTGCATACCATACTTAGTTTTTTATGTAGGTTACTAAAATACCGCATAGACAATTCTAATTTCTATCAAATTAGATGTTGCCAGCGACTTCTTCTGAGAATAACTTAATAAATAATACTCTATATAATTTAAAGTTTTGAGTCTAAGCTGTAGTAGGTATTGAAGTTTTTTCATGAATACTAATACATCTTGTAGAAGGTTTTCATATTGTATCATAGTTAAAATTGTTTTATGCGAATCAACTGAAGTCCAGATTACAGTTTTAGAAACAATCGATTTTTTAGTCTGAACACAAGTTCTAAGAGCTATTTTTCATCCATTCTTGCAGCGATCTTTGTGAGCAACTGATTACGTGGTTCGGTGTGTCTTTCTGTTTATCTAAGGAGAAAATGTTTAAAATTTAACCGCGATCTAACTAACCTAACCCAGAAAGACTTTGAACGTGTACGACTGAATTTTCTACAAAAAAATGTTTTCATATGGTTTTAGGTAAAAAGGGATGCCCTTGTTATTTCTCACGGGAAATGCTCTCGTAAAATGTATGGCTAGTAAAATGAAATATTATACCCATCATTTTGAGAGTCACCCTCAATATTTTGTTTATTTTGATTTTATTCTGCTTCCTAAACTCACATATATAAACACCCAGATCCGGAAAAACTACTTGCAGATCATACAAATATTAAATCCGTGCGGGAATCGAAAATGCGACACGAAACAAACGTGCCTTCAAAGATTACAAGCATGTTGCTGTAACATGTTTTGAAACAGTAAATTGTCTCGAAACAGTTTTTTCCCTCAGATAAATGGCAAACCTCGATCTTGCGGCGAGGCCAAGCGTAACATTCTTAAGTCTCAAATTGAGATTAATTTGTATGCTGAGGGTCTGAAGTTCATGGGCCTGAACGAAGAAATGAAATACAAATTGCTCTGCCCTTGTAAAATAATTAGGGTATAATAAAGGAATATAAGAGGTGGCGGAAAGGACGGCTTCATGATTTGGAACGTTTTGTGAGGGTTGAAAGGAATTTTAAAGGAATTGATTATGATAGTTTAATATCTTTTCCCTTTTGTTCCTAGCAACAGCTTTTTTTTAATTTTTACATCACGTATAGGCAAAGTTATAGCAAATTTAAATTTTAAATACACAAAATTACATGAAATCTCTCCTAATACCCAAGTTTCGCCAGTTAAATTTAAGTCCCATGTTATAAAGGGCGAGCCTATTGCCATCAACCCAGCACGAATCCAGCCTCCGTGAGTGCTACTGAGAAATTCTGGATGGGAAAACCCAATAACACTTTGTCCGACCTGGGGATCCAACCCAGTAACTCTTGCTCTGCAGTCGCTCTTGCGATCACCATTTGCTTATATTTGTGTGCTAAATTTTATCTACTCGATATGCCATTACTTATGGTGGAATATTTTATAATCTATACCATCATTGTATTTTCAATTTAAACTTTAAGAAAAAACCGAGCCTAAAAGCCTTTGTCAAAAAGACAGGCGTGGCGAATGCGAAGCGTGACGTTTTTATTTGTAATGTATGGAATTGTTTGAATCCAGTCACATAGAAAAGTGAAAGCGATCCGATAGCGTGACAGAACTATCGGACTGACGTCCCATATATGTTCGGTATCGCTTCGGATTCGCCTGTCTGTTTGACAAAGGCATAAGTGATATCATAACCTCTTTCTAATACAGATGCTTGAAATCTGCGTCCGAATTCGTGAACTTAGGTGTAACATATTGACGGTTGACACTTGTTCTAGGGCGTGATTTATGAGAGTAATATCCACAAGGATGCAGGGAATTTTGCCAAAACTAATATTGAAATATTGATTGAAAATTTAAAACTTAGATATTCAGAACGCATTTTCTTTGAATTTTATATCAAAAAGGGAGAAGGGTGAAGTTCTGAGTACGATTACACCGGAGAAAGTGTTATTGATTTTTTTCTGTCGGTAATGTTTCAGTAGTACCTTCATCCTACATTGTCCGGTTTTGTGCCCAGTTTACAGTAATAAGGTACTCCCATACAGCAGTTATAAATACCATGTTAGAGATAGTTGCATAACATTTGTTTCTATGAACATGATAAGAATCCTTATCCAAAAAATACGTTAATTATTTCAAGAATTTAATTTGAAATAAAGTGCCCTTCATCTCATTTAATTTTAATTTCTATCATTCGATTTGATTATTATCTTAGGAGATATAATATTTTCAAAATAACAACACAACAAAATAATTATAGGCACGTAACAATTGCGGCGATTGCTCTTTCAGGAGTGATTGGAGTGGCGCCACCTCGCCTACCGCCTGATGCAAGTCCTCACCAGATACGGACACACCTCTTATTATTGAATAAGAAGAGAAGTAAAAACTTTCACCTTAGCTGATTACAGCTGAAGAGAAAAAAGCGCACTTTACACTAGAAATAACGCAGGATACATCTATTTTTATAGTGCACTTTTCTAAAGTAGAGACCAATAATGACATTAAAAGCACTTAACGACCAGCACTAGCCTGCAAGTACGTACTTTAGAAATCTATTTTGGTGTGCCTAATCTTGCAATTGAGTATAGATTAAAGAAGTACATTCGATATTTTTATTGAATTTGTGGTTCAATATGGGAACAGAAAATATAAGGTCTATTTTCGGAGAGCAAAACTAGCGTCCATGTGGGAAATAAACTGTGTTATGTTTTGTGCTTTCAATTTGTGAGCGTCTGTTAGATGTTTTGCTACGAGACGTATATTTCTATGAACTGACGCGTGACGGACATACATAATATAACCACCGAAAACGAAAAACGATGTAGAAAGAAATTTACACAAGAGAAAGGTATTTGATTAATGATTAAACCAAACGTAATTTCATGGCATACTTTATGTAAATTTATACTTACATTATTTAAATCGTAACTTACTTAGTTGTTTATAGTACTACACTTAGGATGCATTTATAAAGAAGTATGCTGTCGGTGCAGACAGGTCGGTCTAAATATATGCAGTTTAAATAAGCCCATGTTATCTGCGGTAGCACATTTAGAAAAAGGTCGGTACTTGTATCGATTTATGCCGGTTGACATTTGACGGTCTAGGATGTTCACAATTAATAACTATTGATGAGCAATTAGGAAAAGTAAAGATGTGCCGACGACTGTGGTTTTATGTCAGTTGGTAATAAAACACATTTCCATAAATAACTTTCTTTAATTTACGTATTCATCGATAAGAAATTCTATCAAAAATGCTAAACAACTTTTTGCACGTGTTATGAAAAAGCATGAACATCATAAATCTTCCACCACTCAATCACTTCACGTTGTAGCCGACGCACACCGTTATCGATGACATTCGCTATTCAAATTTTTTTTCTGACATAACATTTCAGTTTTTTTTCGTGCCAGCCAGTGATTGTAGTTGTCAAATTAGCATGACGTGTGTACCTATCTTGCTTTCTCATCTTGAGTTAAGAATATGATGTCACTTTTTTTTTTTTTTTAAAGGTGTGTTCTTTTACCTCTGTTTATCTGGTCATTCTATGAAAATATTCATTGTCTTTGCAAATGAATACAATTATTAGCAGTAAAACATTTCACCATTTATTTTCATATATGATTTAAGTGAGTAGTCAAAAAGCTTCACCAACAATCTAGGATGACATGTTTAATTTAGGTGCTAATTTAATTAAGAACAAGCGCGGTGACATTTTTGGCACAAATACAAAACTGCTTTTACTCACTTGCTGTTTTATTTGGCAAAAGTATACCGCAAGACTAAAGAAATTAGCCTCATATGTCATGAGTTTTGGCATAATGCTTTTGGTTAGAATGCTAATAATATTTGCAGAGGCAACCCACATTTTGTGCCAAGCCTAAAATGTTCTTCTTCTTCTTCTTATCGTATGGTTGATGAACAACCTGGTGTCAGAGTTTAAACCGCCCGTAGGCCTCTGACATGGCTTCACACACCGTTGAAAAATGTTCTGAAATACTATGATTGGTCGCAACGCTATTTGCCAAATAATTTCGATATTTTATAAAGTTGTTGGATGCTTTAGTGTGTGGTGATAACAATAGGCAGTAATTGCGTTTAATGAATGTTTTGCAATTGAAAAGGACAGGATAATGGTCCAATTGAAATAAACATTGCGTGATTAAAAATAAACAATTGAAAATGTTGGTTGGTTGCAAAACTAACAACGGATAAATATTTGATAAACAACAATAAAATTGATTCTATAGTCTGAACAATACAGGATTATTATTCTACGAAGGAAAACTCACTACTAACGTAAACAAAACAGCTCGATTTAAAATTAACGAAAACAGCTTTTGTTTTTGCCGTAGAAATCATAATGTCGGAAGTTGAGGGTCGGAATGGCAGTTCTAAAATAATAATTTACAGGCAAAATTACAAAGGGGAAGTAAAAGTAATATTTTGTTTTTTACGTATTCGTAATTACGATTTGAGTAACTACCTAAAGGTACGGTAACCGACTGCGGACAGCAGCAGACTATGTGACGATGCAAAATTACTGGTTTCTATGTATTTCTATGAAATACCTTTCGCAGACACCGACATCGACATCGCCCGACAGCACGTCTCACGATCGCAGAAGACGACGTGTCGTCCGACCGCAGATCAGCAGTGCCATTGAGTGACATTATATCGACCATCTGCAGTTTGGTTCGGAGTCATGATTGTAGCGAAATGACGATGCGATGTCGGTACTTTGCGACTTGACGCTGCGACGTGATGCTGCGACTGGTCGCTGTGACATGTCGCAACGTCGTGACGCCTGCTACTGCTGTTTAATGTCGGCTACGAACGACATGACATCTTTAGAAAATTAAAGCATATATATACCAAATGTTATTAGTTTCTTCAAATAAATAAAAAAGTTTATACCTACATAAAGTAACGAAGTGGAATTCTATTACTGTTACCAGAAGTTTACAACGCAATAAATGGATACTTCACATCGGTAGTACCGTCTAACTGTAGCACTTGGGAACGTTCGTTCACAAGTACATCCTACCACGCGTCGACAAAATTAATATGTTTAAAATCTGTCAGTTTTTTTTTACCAAATGCGGTGACGTTCAAATGGGGTACTGAATACAGAGAGGATCCCTAAAACATGTCATCCCTTATACCATTCTACTTTTAGCCAGCGCAACACGTTTTCTAAGATGTTCTAAGTCCTTTCCAGCTTTTACCCGACTGTGATGAAGCCCAAAAGGAGGGTAATGTTTACAGATAGCATTTCAAGTCTTCGTCTTTCTGTCCATATCACATTTTACTTGTAGATAGATAATGAACTCAATCCCTCAATTCCCTAATGCTGCATTGAAAAAGGTTGTACATTTTTTACCACAGATATAAAAACCCGTCTGGTTTTTATTGAAATTAATCTTAAATTGAATTGGAGGAGCTTGTGGCTAAATAAATACAGCCGCACAGGCCAATCTTCCGGGTTAAGCCGCGCTTGCCGAGGTTGGTCTGTGGATGGGTGACCATGTCTCACTGTCATAGCGAGTTTCCTCCGTGCCTCGGAAAGCACGTAAAGGCGTTGGTCCCGGCTGTCATTTGTAGATCTTTGACAGTCGTTACTGTTAGTCAGAAGCTCTAAAGTCTGACAACCAGTCTTACCATGGAGTATCGTATTACCCAGTTACAGGGTTGTGGAGGTCCGACAGGCAGTCGCTCCATGTAAAATACTGATATCCAGCTGCATCTGGTTTGACTGGAAGCCGACCCCAATATAGTTGGGAAAAGGCTAGGCATATGATGAATTTTAAATTGAAATGGAAATTTGTGATACTAGTTTTTTGTTTTTATTTGAGTTAGGTTTACTCTTGACTTTAATCTAGGTCAAAGGTGACAGAGACAAAGTCTACGATGTGAGCTTAGTCAGAAAAAGTCAGCGTTCACTCTATCTTTGGGTTATAATTATGAGTTCAAAAACACAGACAGTGAGTTGTACTCTCTTATCGTGCACTTTATGAAGGATATCTGGAAGCACTTAAGCCTTTGTCAAACAGACAGGCGTGGCGAATGGGAAGCGTGACGTTTTTATTTGTAACGTATGGAATTGTTTGAATCCAGTCACATAGAAAAGCGAAAGCGATCCGATAGCATGACAGAACTATCGGACTGACGTCTGGCTTCGGTTCGGTATCGCTTCGGACTCGCCTGTCTGTTTGACAAAGGCATTAGTGCGAATAGGAGATGTGGCAACTAAGTATGGATGGTAATTAGGAGTACGTACTTCTAGAAATCCGATAATAGAAGGAAGCCAGTGAAATATGGATGAATTTATCTATGACGTGAAATAAAATAAAAAACAAGATCATATAAAATTATCTTTTTAACACGGAGACCGTCGAAGTAAAGTATTGCTATTGTAGCAGAAGGTTAATAAAAGTCTAAAGGCAGAAAAGATTTCCCACGTAGAGTATCGGGTCCAAACAGAAGGCTTCTATTAGTTCCCGCGGGTATCGGCCAGAGCCGTTCAAATAGCGTGGAGCGAGATATTTACAGTTTATTAAACTGGAAAAAACCTTGAGGTTTTCCCTTTAGGAATTTCTCAATAGCTGCTCAGATTGTACCCAGTTGCTGGATATAAGCTCGCCCCCTATCCTTACTAATATTATAAATGCGGGATGTATTGATGTAAGGACGGATGTTTTTTACACAATCACGTCAGAACGGCTAATCGGATCTTGATTAAATATGACTCAGAGATACGTTATAGTCTGGAATAACTCATAAGATATCGTTTCTTCCGGTATTACGATCCCTCGGGATAATTTTAAAGATATACGCAGGCAAGGCCGCAGGTAACAGCTAATAACATTTGATTCAAATATAACTAACATAATATTAATGTGCTTACTGTGGGAACACTTCTGTCTAAACCTAAGTGAAATACAGGCGTGATGTTATATTTAGCTATAGAATACTTAATACTAGTTTTTTTTTAATTTTAGACTGGCCTGTTGGTCTAGTGGTTAGTGACCCTGACTGCTATGCCGGAGGTCGTGGGTTCGATTCCCACCCAGGACAAATGTTTGTATGATGAGCACGATCATTTGTTCTGTGTCTGGGTGTTATTTATCTATAATATGTATGTATTTAGAAATATATAAGTATGTTTATCAGTTGTCTAGTACCCATAACACAAGCTCTGCTTAGCTTGGGACTAGATGGCGTTGTGTGATAGTTGTGGAATATTTATTTATTTATTTATTTATTTAATTTCCGCCTTGGAGAAAAATATTCAGCATTTTCACTCAAATAAAAATGTGTGTGCATGTATAAAATGCGTGAATGTTGAATGTTATGCAAGAACGCATGTTGTTTATCATACAAGGGGAAAAGATCTGATATTTATGATGTGCTGTGTAGCCTTGGTATGTGTTTAATCAATGTTTTTTCTTTCCTCCTCTTGATAGCTGTCAGAATAAACGCTATATTTAGTATTTTCTTTCAAAAAAAGAGGTGACCTAACATTGACTATAATATCCTATAGTTAAGACGGACTCTCCTTGATAAAGTTGACCATAATTCAATGAAATAGTCGTAGTCTAGTTGTTCCCATACGAGCGGGCTTGAGGACGGCAAGTTATGGTTAAAACGCCGTCCGATCAAGGACCAGGTCAGGGTTGACGGCGCGACATTTTTCACACGCGACTTAAGGAGCTATCAGGAAACTGATGCGGACATAGATCGTGGGGTCGCTGGAATGTCTACCGTGGCTCTGGAACGCAAAAGGTATTTTTTGCGTAACGAAGGAACAGTGTAGAATTTAGTCAATAAGAGCCTGAAAATCCCTTCGGCAAAATCCAGGGCAAGAGGACACATTTGATGATTTTATCAGCCCATAAAAAAGTCTAGTTGTTGATTTCCAGACCCCTCACACATACAAAAACACTTAATTAGCCCCAAAACATGACAACTAAATGTACCATTAACTTCCCTTCAAAAATTACAAGGCTTTCCCAACCAAATATCAACGGCGACCCGACCATTGCTAAGGCCTGACGCAGAGTTTCGCAATTACGAGCCGGCCGGTTAAGCTACTGAGCTAATTAGCTACATTACTGGCTTATCGTGTGAGAAGGAAGTTCGGTGATCGTCGGTCAGTTGTGGCATGTCGGTCGGTGTGTTGCCAGTCTCATGTATAGGGCTGTTTTGCGAGGATTAGTGAGAAGCGTTGTGGTATGATGGTTGTTTGTAAATCGTGCTCTTCGTTACAATTGTGACATAGTAATTCTACTTTAATCATATAAATGCGAAAGTATAGTTATACGTGTTGCGTTCGGATTTCAAAATATTTTGTCGTCTTAAAGATTTTGATGAATGGCATTCAGTCATTCACTTAACAACTGCGCCAGTTGTACCGCCAATAACTGCTTCGTTGGTCTATAAGTGCTTGCAAGTGCTACAGCAGTTAATAAGCATAAAGACCTAGGATCAAAACTAAAATAAAAAATACCAAAATTGGTAAATAATCCGTTTAATAACCTTGATTGTACTTCTGAGAAAAATGTTAATATTTTTTAAATGGGATCATTTTATGGTAAATTACCATTGACACTCTCCTATTACATGGGCCCCAACATAGATACCAGGATCGTGATATTTCTTGAAGTTACGTTTATCTTCGCAAAAGATTTATCAAAGTAAAGACATCGGAACACGAGAAGTCAACATTAATATCAAACATTTTTCTTTCGCGAGAATGCGATAATAAATCCTAGGAGGAAAAGTTTTAATGTAACCGTCACTTATAATAATAAGTATTAGCAAC
Source organism: Agrotis puta (assembly GCA_943136025.2). Taxonomy (NCBI): domain Eukaryota; kingdom Metazoa; phylum Arthropoda; class Insecta; order Lepidoptera; family Noctuidae; genus Agrotis; species Agrotis puta. The sequence goes on from OW964168.2 coordinate 9,465,310, forward strand.
TTCTTTGAAGTTATGTGAAACTGAATATGATTAACAATCATTAAGGTATATGGACCTAGTAGCCATGCCAACAATAAAAAATCAGCCTATTATGTCCAGAAACGCTTTTTTTTTTACGTGGTAAAATCATCACATGAGTCCTTCCCCCCAGATCAGAGCAGGTGGGAATGTCAGACTCGTACTGACTAAAATCCACGGCGTCCTTTAATAGCCCTTTACGTTCCGGGGTCACGGTATTCGTTAGTCCCACGACCCCGGTAGGCTTTGGCCTGTGAGATGAAAGCTGTCCTCTCCCTCACCTGCTTCGCTAGGCATGACTGCGTCACAGAAGGAGGCAACCGCTTCCTAATCCGTCTCGCCCCGTAGCATGGCTTCGACCAGTGACGGGCGCGAGAGGTCGCCGCCTATCGCCGTCGTGAGGACACGGCGGTTATCTGCTGATTCGGTGGACTCGTTTGATGATTTTACAACGCTAAAAAAAAGTATGCTGTAAAATGCGGAAATCTTGTACTGATGCCTCAGTAAATTTCCGCATTTGCGCATTTCGGGTTTGGTAGATGTCACACGTCTTCGATTTTTTTGATTCTAGAACACGCATCTTCACGATGTTTTCCTTCATAGTCTTAAATTATTGAACGTAGCGCCTGACTGGGTTCGCAACCATGCCCTTTACCTCATAAATCGGGGACATTACCACTGGGACACTACTGCTGTACTTACTACATAAAATAACTTACTACGTCATCATAAATATAAAGGGCTAAACTCATTTTGTAACCTTTCCTTATAAAATATATATTTAAAGTAGAATGTTGAATGGATACATCAAATATCTTAAGTGGGGTTTATATACAGCTTAGGAAGTAAGGCCTGACAGATGCTTAGCAAGATAAATGACCAGAGCGACCCGACTGTTGGCGTAACAAGGATCTAGTGGACCTTTACGATAAGCATTTAAATAGTTTATGTTTATACTAACTACTTTAATACATAGTTGAACATTATTTTTTTAACGTGTAGCCTTTATCAGAACCTACGGTAAGTTATGATTTTTAGGTCCTATGAGATATCAGTAATTTTTAATTATTTTAGTTGTCTTTATAATTTTCTGTAACTGTTAGATGTAAAATAGCACCTATGCATATGTCAATATTCCTCAAGTGGCTATGCGTTTCAACTTAGATTAAAACAACCTTAGCGCCATATCATTTCACAAAAGAACGGAAAAATGAACACGTTTCCGAACAAAAATGTTTTTGCTTTATGGATCTTGAAGTTTATATCAAAACACTATATTGACAACATTTTTGTGTATTTGGTGTTCATGCTCATATAAAAATGTTGCTTTGAAATTTAACAACATAATTTTCATAACGTTCAATACTGTTAACAAAAATGTTCTAATATAAGCAAGTCAAACAATAACAAACGATGATTCCAATTTAAATTTAAACAAGTATAAACTTTGCGCTTATGTAAACTAAGTTAATTTTAGCGTGAAGTGAAAAAGCTATAACATAAGATCGCGCCTAAAATCCCCGAAGGGTCACGCAGAAGTATGTACACAATAAATACACTCACATTTTGCAATTTATGTTTGAGTTCCATGTATGGCGAATCTATTGAAAGGTATAAAAATTATTGAATACTCACTGAACTTTTGACAGAAAGATGTTTTGGCTACAGCACATTTATTGAAATAAGGTTAATTCACACCGAGACGCGACGCGCACATTTCAATAGAGCGACTCAAAACCCAATTTTATTTACTACACGAAAAGAGACATATTTCCAGTATCGTTGTGTCACGTCGCGTCGCGTCGCGTCTCGTCTTGGTGTGAACTGGCTCTTAATTAATTGTGAATGCAGTAAAGGAATACGAACATGAGCTTTCATTGAAAGCATACTTTAATTTAATATTATTCTCTCTGTGAGATCATTATAATACACCACTATTTCCTTTGTATATTATTTAGCCAGGAATGTCTCTATGAAGAGCTAACTCAAGATTCACTGTATTATTATACACAGTTATCTGAGTACATAAGATGTCCCTTTATGTGAGGGCTTTGGGACGAATTGCGAAACGTAATACCTCAATGGGAGGTATAGGTATTGTAAATAAGGAGGAATGAATTGTACCTTTGAATATGTTATGACGTAAACTGGAACTATTGTGATTGAACACACGTGATTCACATAAATTTCAAACATCTGCACATACATTTTAGATCTAACAGAGCTAAAATTGATGTGCAGAAGAACATAATGGAGTAAAAGGAGTACATAAGGATGGTAGCAGAAAACGATATGTAGTGCCTGCTTGCCCCAAGTCTAAAAGGCAAAATAACGGTTAAATTTGACTATAGATACATATATAGAATTTCAATACGTCTTCGCACAAACGGTCTTTTTTCACAATAACGGCGTTGAGCTGTTGTTGTTGCAAGGGCCACGAAATGCACGAAATACCTTTTTGCTACACACTGAATAGAGTGCAAGCTCACAACTGTTTTGTAGGCTGAATAGAGCAGGTAAATATGCCACAATTTGTTTTTTCTTTGAAAAAAGTTCCTCTGAATTTTGATTATATTTAGGACCTCAAGCTAATCAATAGTGATTGCGCCCATTATACCTTCTAGCAATCTTGGCAACACTGATTTTGGCAACATGAATGCCATCTGATCTTAATAACTCTATATATTAAGAAAACTACTTGATGATATTAAATTGTATCATGTGTATGCATGTTTCTCAGAAATATATGTAGTAACGAGGAACTTTACGAGCACTTAGCTAAGATTTACTGGGTACCTCCACTGTTATCACAGTAATAGACGGTCCCTTTATGTACCCCGCTCCTGGGACTGATTGCGAGACAGATACGGTATTATAAAGTAATGTAGGGTGTCCCTCCTTTCTGGAGCAAGATTGTGGAATCTTTGTTAAGGTCTAATAATCTTATGAAGCTGAGTGTGATAGATATTTTATTAAAGAAATCTTGCACATTTTGTCGTGTACCTACTGTGGTTTTGCGCCCGGTGTGAATTACTAGGGGATTTTTTATGAAATTTCACATGTACAGTTTGATTTCAATTTTTTTTTTGGGTTTGTTTGTTTAAATGACAGATATGGATGACATATATGGTACTGGACCGAGTGGTGGGTTAAAGCTCACTTCATCTCACATAGACGAGGCCTCTGTACCAGCAGTGAGGTCATTATACCGATGCATGGTGGTTTAGTCTGAGCGTTTATTATTTTTTTAGTTTTAAGTTAAGTTGTTCTTTCTGCTTCAATGTTTATTTCGCTATGAAAAATATGCACAATAAACTACATATTGCGTTTGTTCACTGTTCAGTGGGTACGTACAAGGAGTGGGTGGATGTTTGATAGTGGCAATATTCCTTGTCATTGTAGCCATCAATGTTTGTTCAAACGGGAATAGAGTGTGTATCGTAGAGACTATTGAGTTGATAGTAAACAAGTACATCAATGTAGTTGGTCACGTTTCTGCGAAGTACTGAGGCTTTGCCAATTAGCGAGCTGTGTCGTGACTGTAGCGTGGCGTGTCTTTGGCGTGCTTACTTGCTATGAAAATATGTTCATGGAAGTTGTAACAGAAAAAGTCATAGACACGCCACGCCTAGTTCTTTGTTTGGCAAAGTCTTTAATTTGTACACGGGTTCCGGTTTAATACCATAATAAAGGCTAACTTAAATTGGTGAAATGTTTATTGAAGTACTCGTAGATAAGTACAATCAGTACGGGTCGAAATCGCTATGAAAGATTTCTTTTGACAGCCTCATGTAAGAGGAAAACGATTTTAAAGCTAGTTTATATCGATTCAATATTGTGTTCTATGTGGTTCAAAAAAGAGTGAAGATTGGTAGTTGTCATGGTTTAAAAAAAAAACTAAATGAAACAAAATATGATAGAGGAATGAATAGCTGCGTGATTATTATTATATCGTAAGTTGTTAATTACAAATAACACATGAATTAACTATTAATTATAGCTTAATTATGTTCAGCTTTAATAACTCTAACCTAATCTGAACATTTTTTTCAATTATTTCTATTCGGATACGAAGAGAAGAGGCACTTTTGAACGTCGAATATTGGAATTAAAGGGTATGGGATAGGATGGGATGGTATTATAAATCTACACGCGAAAAGACTTATTACCATTCAAAGACAGGCTTCGGCAAGAGTTGATACCATCTGACGGCTCACACAAACATTGCGCGCTCAATCTTATTCCACTTTCACAACATTTTACAAAATTACTCCAACAGAAGCGATAGAAGAGATGGCAGCTAAATTTCAAAAGATTTTTTTTTTTAAAGTATTATACTTTAAAAAAAAATCTTTGTGCCAAATGGGGAATGAAATCACGCTAAACTTTTTAAAAATCCATGTTAGGCATTGAGCCTCAAAGTTATTAGCATGTCACGATTAAGAGCCGTCGGTGTAATACTCGTAATTGTTAAGGAATACTCGTATTTACACTTACTATACAGCTCTGAAACGTGTGTGAATATTTTCAAACTAAACTGACAGTATTTTGTGATTAAAAAGGACAAAAGAAATCTCTTACAAAAGGGCTATTTTTATTAGGATTAGGAAAAGCACCATTTTTTACAGTCTACGTAACACAATAATAGAAACCAGACCGCGGTGTTGAGTGATGCGAATGTCACGTCCGTACGAACCGTGAGGCGTGAACACAAAGAGACATATTTGGCATAATCGCACAAAACACGGCCTTAGTATAATTTCATAACGTGCTCGTGCGGCACTGAGTTTTTCTTGTGGTGAGATTACAAAGTAGCGGGGCGCATAGTGGAAAGACGAAAGACACTTTTTGTGGCTGTTTTATTTTATTTTATCCTTTTAGTTTAAATATTCAACCCAAATTCTTGCTATAATGCTTGCTACATGCGCACAATTTTGTAATTCGTAGTAACGTTAATAACAATGTCCATGCGAAAAATGCTCATGCAAACTGAATGAAACTTCTATGGGACCAAATGACGAGTACGAGTATATTGCATCTAATACGAAAAAATCACACAAGGATACGGCTCACGCAGCTTGATTGTCCTCTTTATGGTATATAAGAAAAAGTTTCCTGGGAAAAAGGTATAAAAACCCACCGCTTTTTATTTAGAACCACATAAATATTGACATTAAGGATGAATGAACTTGACAAATATATAGGCATAGGCGGAACGGCCGATTGACAAATAGTATTACGACATATGACTGCGAAATAACCAAATACATGTCCTACCGGTATATTTCTGCTTTTATATGAAGAGCGCTCGATATTTTACGAATTTCTTTACGTTACGTAAGGGACGCGAAAGAACGAATGAAGGAAAGGGATTGAGCGTATTGAAGATACTATGAGGATATTCAATTGAGAGGGTGAGTAGTTTGCGTGGGCAGTGTGTGAGTGTCGGCACAGAGTGCAGTGGACCCCGACAGGCTTTGGCCCTCTACGGGGGGCCCCGTCATTGTGCTGACACTCTTTGAGGCGCGCGTGGATCACAATGCGCCGTCGACCTGGGCATGGTCAATTATTGGACAGCGAGTCGCCCATTACTCGCCGCCCGCTTGCCCGCGCCTACGGTGGCGGTAGCTTGGGTTAGTATTAAAATTAAGTAGCAAATCAGGCGAGATAGTAGTCAAAAGCAAGCTTATCATAAATAAATAAAGAACATTAAAACAAAGATAAGAACTTATTGCTACGAATGCGTAGCAACATCGCTACGCTAACATGCTACGCAGTGCTACGGCGTAGCGGGATTATTCGCGATGTAAACGTTGTCAATTTGCATTTCACTTGCAACTGTGGTAATTTTACGAGGTCAGCTCGTTTGACTACATTTTGGTGAAGAGAAACAAATGATAGCTATTACCAAGATATAGAGCAATAAGCTGTTATGATTGTAGCTAAATGATTTCAACAAAGAATAATTAACATATTAATTTAATTCTTTTTCGTCTTAATCTTTTTTTAATGGTGGAATATCATCAAATGGGTCTTCCTTTTTTGAGTACAGCTAGATTTGTAGATCTAAGAGCAGTTATTTGGGCACACCGAGTATCGTATTAATACACAAAGTTTCGACAAGATTTAGTCATTCTTATTGCTCAGAAAAGTTGTTTTCTGCGATATTTTCTATACAAAATACAATTTTCAAAGTTTTCCTATCTTGCATGTCATTAATTTTCAAAGCACACACAGCCTCAAAATTAGCAAGTTCATTAAAAAGCGAGCGCATGCGTGCTCTATCTATGCCGAATACGCCGCGTATTAGTTCAGCCGCTGAAATGGAAAGCGGAGCCAACTGGCGTACTTTATAGGATTATGGCGTATATTATGTTTAAGGTGTTTTTGATAAGTAGACTTAATGTTGAATATAAAGACGCCTGAACTTCTTAGATAAGGTTAAGAAAATGTAAGCGATCTTCCCACGGTACTTACTAATTCCATGCTCTTTATTTCTTAATAATTCCATGCCTTATACTCATTGCGGGCGCGTGTTCCTTTTTCGAACTGACATTCTTATTCATTATGTTGGTAATGGGTAGTCGGAACAGTAATAATGTACTTACGAGTACAAGGGAAAAATAAGTATAATAATTTATATGAGGATGTAAAAAAGCTATTTTTAACCGACTTCAAAAAGGAGGAGGTTATCAATTCGACGGTTTTTTTTTTTTTTTTTTTTTTTTTTTTTATCGTGGTAAAATCATCAAATGAGTCCTCCCACCCAGGGCAGGGCAGGAGGGACTGTCAGACTTGTACTGACTAAAATCCACGGTGTCCTTCACTAGCCCTTTACGTACCGGGGTCACGGTAATCCCTTGGTCCCGCGACCCCAGCAGGCTTTGGCCCTCTACAGGCCCCGTCACTATGCTGACACTCTTTGAGGCGCGCGTGGAACACAACGCACCGTCGACCCGGGCATGGTCCATGGTCGGACAGCGAGTCGCCCATTACTCGCCGCCCGCATGCCCGCGCCTACGGTGGCCGGAGATCGTCTCGCGACGTCCGACGCCGTGGGCGTCTACCACTGCGGCTGGGGTGGAGGGAGGACGCTGTCCTCTCCCTCAGGCGGCCCGCCTCCTCCTTCACGAGCATGACTGCTTCGCAGAAGGAGGCGACCGCTTCCCACTCCGTCTCGCCCCGCAGCATGGCCTCGACCAATGCCGGGCGCGAGAGGTCTCCGCCTATCGCCGTCGTGAGGACACGGCGGTGCTCTGCCCAAGCGGGGCAGTCCTGCACCGTATGCTCCACCGTGTCCTCCGGACGATCCTCGCAGTGGTGACACCCAGGCGTTTCTTCCCTCCCTATCAGACACAGGAACCTCCCGAAACTTCCGTGTCCGGTGAGGACCTGCGTCATGCGGTAGGTAAGGACGCCGTGACGCCTATCCAGCCACTCCTCAAAGAGGGGTCTTACCGCCGCGATTGCGGCGTGCCCGGACCTCGGTTGCGACAGTCGCTCCCTCCATACTGCCCTGAGATCACGCCGGAGCTCTTCCCGCCGCGCCTCGACTTGTCGAGGCAGCGGCGATTCGCCCCGACGCTGCGCCTCCACGCGCCATTCATAGACGCGCTGGAGGGCAGTCGCCTCCAGATCCCAGGGCAGCAATCCTGCTAGGAGGTTGGCTGATTCGCCGGCGATCGTGCGGTATCCCCGGATCATCCGGATAGCCATGACCCTCTGGCATGCGACCAGCTTGACTGGTCGCGTCCGGATGCTTAGGGCCCACACGGGGGCCCCGTAGAGGGCCATGGACCGCACGACACCGGCGTACAGCCTCCGGCAGGAGGCATTTGGCCCGCCGAGATTGGGCAGGAGCCGCTTGAGAGCGGCTGCTGCCCGGTTCAGCCTTGGGGCCAAATGCAGGAAATGCTCCCTGAAGTTCCAGCGGCTGTCGAGGACGAGTCCCAGGTACTTCATCGTCCTCCCGACGCCGATGCGAACCCCCTCCACCGTAATGTGGGACTCTGAACGTGGCGCGTTCAGACGGCCATGAAAACACATGGCCTCTGTTTTGTGCAGCGCCACGTCGAGTCCCAACTGCCGGATCCTACTAGCGACTGTCGCTACCGCCTGCGTCGCCACGTCGGCCGCCGCCTGGTGCGACTCTCCCTTCGCCAGGACGAGCGTGTCGTCGGCGTAACAAATTACGCCGACGCCGTCAGGGAGGTCGCCGCGCAGCACCCAGTCGTAACCGATGTTCCACAGGAGCGGCCCCAAGACCGATCCCTGTGGAACACCGCACGACATCTCTCGCCGGTTCCACTCTCCCCGGTGACCGGGGTAGATGACGGCTCTGTCCGTCAGGTAGTCCTCGACTATACGACGGAGGTAGGTCGGCACCCGGTGATACCGGAGTGCTTCCCTGATGCAACTCCAGGGCAGGGTGTTGAAGGCATTGGAGATGTCTAAAGACACCCCCAAGACGACCCTGCCCCGGGAGACCGCATCCCCCGTCGTGAGGGCTCTCACGCGCGTGACGGCATCCACCGTCGAGCGCCCCCTGCGGAAGCCAAACTGGCTCTCCGCAAGGTCCGGGCCCACCCGATTCAGGTGCCCGACGAGGCGGTTTGCAATTACTCTTTCAAAGAGCTTGCCCACCTCGTCGAGCAGCACGATGGGCCGGAATGCGGACGGAGAGTCCGCAGGGCGCCCGGGCTTCTGGATCAGGACCAGTTTCCCCGTCTTCCAACGAAGCGGGAACTGGCCCCTCTCCAGGCACGCGCTAAAGAGCCCACCCAGTCGAGGCCCGAGAGTCCCCGAGGCCAGGACCCAGGCTTTTCCTGGCAAGCCGTCGGGTCCTGGGGCGGTATTTTTGGCTTTGAGCCGTTGTACCGCCACTCTCAGGTCTACCTCGGTCACCTCCGGAGCGTCGTAGACGTCGTCGTCGCTGTGGTCCGCGTTTGCGTCAGCTTCAGGCACCGCCGGAGACGGCACTTATAGGGCCGGCCCCATGGGTCCCCGTCCAGAGCCTCCAGCATCTCCTTACGGGCCAATTCCTTGGCCCGCCAGATCTCGTCGCGGAGGGCGGTCTTCGCTGCCCTGTAGCCATCTTGCAGCTCCGTCTCTACAGCCACCGCATCCGGAGGTCGGGTGCGGCGCCTGCGGAACCTGGTGTACCGGCGTCGCGCGGCAACGCACGCCTCGCGCAGCGATGTAAGCTCGCGCGACCACCAGTACAGCTGACGCCGGGCGCGTCCTAGCCGGACCCGGGGCATGGCCACGTCGCAGATCTCCGACATGGCCTCCTGGAACCACCCCGCCTCGTCGTTGATGTCGGCAGGCCTGTCCGGTGGTGACACCCAGGCCTGCACGATCGAGGCTTCCAGGAATAGCTCCCGGTCCAGCTGCTTCAGCGCCCATCGCGGACCACTTGGGTTCCGTCGGTCCGGCGCGTCTGAGGTCTGGGCGGAGACGTCGAACCGGATATACCGGTGGTCGGAATAGGTCTCCACCTCCTCTACAACGTGCCAGTCTGTGACGCGCGGCGACAGGCCGGAGGTGGCGAACGTGATATCCACCACCGAATCGCCCGTCCACCGCACGCACGTGGGGACGGAACCCCGGTTCTCGATGACTAGGCCATGCGCCAGGGCCCAGTGCTCGAGCATCCTGCCCCGCGTGTAGTCCGTAACCCGGGAACCCCAAGCCACATTCTTGGCGTTGAAGTCCCCGAGGACGAGCGCGGGGAGGGAACCGAAAGCGACGACGACGTCTCCCAGCTCCGATAGGGAGTCCTGGAACTCGGCGATAGTTCGGTTCGGGGAGAAATAAACGCCTATCACGGCGATCTCCCCGAACCGTGCTGCGACGATCCCACGCCCTCTCTCGACGCGATCGAGGGGCGGGGTACCGGCGGCGGCCGACGAAATAAGGGTCACCGAGCCGTTCAGGTCCGCCACCCAGTCATTCCTGGGTGGGACAAAATACGGCTCGGCGACCACGGCGACATTTATCAACCACTGCGCCATGCTCTGGAGCAGGAGATCCTGAGCAGCGGCGCAGTGGTTGATGTTCGCCTGGAGGAAGCGCAATGGAGCCATCAATCGGAGTCCATTGCAGCCTCCTCCAGGGCCCTCGGCGAGGGTGCGGCCACGACGGCAGCGGCGGCGGCGGCATTGGCGGCGGCGGCGGCGGCGGCAGTGGCGGCGGCGGCGGCAGCAGGAGCTGCGGCGGCGGGAACGGCGGTAGCAGAAGGCCTACCTCTGCTCCTGGTTTTAGCGGGCGGGGCGCAGGACTTGCCCCCTGCCCGGTGATCGGCCGGCTTGCCAGCCGCCGCACATGCGAAGCAGTGCGGCGGGGCCGTACACGAGCCGGCCTTGTGTCCGGGCTGACCGCAGCGGAAACAGTTGTCGCTGCGGTCGACCTCCGAGGTGCACATGCATGCCGCGTGGTTACCCACTTGGCAGCGGAAGCACCTCAGGGGCCTGGGCTCCAGCAGTTTGACCTGCGCCGAAACCCACCCAACCAGGAGCCTTCGGCCCTCCTGCAGCTTTTTGGCCGCCGACACGGGGCAGCTGACCGTGATGGTCTGCAGCCCCGCGTAGTCAGGACGCAGGGCGCCCGCCCTCACTTGGTCGGGAGGGCACCCCCCAGTCCCGGCAACGGCGGCCACCACGTCCTCCACCGTCACGGAGTCGTCCAAACCCAGTATGCGCACGTCTGCGCGCCTGGTGGGTCTGGACACTCGGGCCTCCTCCGCATTTAAGGACGCTCTGAGCCGTTCGGCCAGAGCGTCAGCGGTGGGGCCACTGGCAGCGCCGGGGACCTCCAGCATCCGAGCCCCCGTTGCGGTGACCCGGTAGCGGAGACCGCCGACGATGCCGAGCTCCGTGAGGTTCACCGCCTCCTTCGCCTTCGCGAGCACGTCGCGGTATGATACGCCCCTCTTGACCGCTTCCGGCTGCAGTGTTATGACCACAGCCGCGGTCTTGGGGGCGCGCAATCGTGCCGCGACATCGCGCTCCTTGCGCCGCCGCCGCCTCTCCCTCCGCCTTGAGGTCCTGGCTGCCCCATCAGCCCTCCTCTTCTCCCCAGCCACTTGCCAATCGGCGTCGGCCGGAGGAGTCTTTGGAGGAGGCTGCTGGGAGAAGTGGTTCCCGGCCTTCGCCTTCGCCTTTTTGGCCGCCTGTGCCGGCCCCGCAGGTGTCGGTGTCGGCTTTGACGGGCCCGGTTTCGCCTGGCTAGGCTTGGCCGGGGCCGTCTTCGCCTTCGCAGGGGCCGTACCCGCCGGGGCCGTCCGCACCGGGGCCGTCTTCGCCTGGGGCAACCTCGTCTGGGACGGCTTCGCCGGCGGGGGAGGTTTCGCCGCGGCCGCTGCCGCGTACGAAGTCGCCAGCGGGGGTCGTAGCACGCGGCTCTCCAGTACGGAGAACCGCTGCTGGAAGGCGGCCAGCTCCTGCCGCACCAGGGTGAGAACCGAGTTCTCCCCCGATGCGGGCTGGCCTTTTTCCTTTGCGCCCCCCGGTGGCGCCTCCCGGCGGCCTGCCTTCTGCAGGCCGGCCAATTCCGTCTTTAGTTGGAGGTTCTCCTTCTGGAGAACCTCCATCGCGGCCGTCAAGCGGGCGACCTCCGCCCGCATTTGGGACATTTCGTCCGTCTCCGTCGATGCGGGCGGAGCCTGGCCGAGGCTAGCCGCCGCCACTGCCGCCATAATTGTGGCCGTGGCCGCGCCCGCGGCCCGGTCCTTAGTGGCCCTCTTCCCCGGCTTATTTAAAGCCAGGGTGCGGACGGCGGCCTTTATGGTCTCCTCCAGGGTGGGGGCCTCCTTTGTGCTCCCTCTGCCTCCATTCCTGCCTCGGCCTTTACCCCGAACACTTGTCGGGATCTTCCGGCCCGAGGCAGGTTCGTCGTCTGAGGACGACGAATGGGGCCGCTTGAGGAAGAACTTCTTCCTTTCCGCGGCCCCTGAACCTCCGCGCCCAGAGCCAGGGCTCTGGGCGCTCATGGCGTCCGACGAGTCGGACTCCAGCACCATCTTTTTATTACGAGCGGCACTCTGTGCCCGCTCCGTCGGTGCCGGTGAGGCGGACGTGCTGGACAAGTCCAGCGACTCCACCTCACAGGCACGTGAGCCACCCTGGCTCGCTGCGGCGACTGCCGGTTGTTGGGTTGGGTTGTTTAAATCTTCCATGCAATTCCCACGAGTGTGGGGGAAAAACGGTCCACCTGGGCAGAGACCCCTGTACCCAGGTAAGCCTACGACATTTATTACTCGCCAGAGGGTCGGCCGGTACCCTGGCGAGGGTAGCACTAGCGACTGATTTGTTCAAAAGAACTCCCGTCAGCCATACATCTCCTCGCGGTGCTCCGCCGCTTGAGATTCGGGGTGACTTTTTATAGAGGTTTTCTACCTCGCGGCCCGGGCGGTTAAGCCAAGGCCCTCGACCCCCGTCGAAAGTCAGAGACGTGATCCTGACAATCTTCGGGGCTACGAGAATAGCGGTGGCAAGAGGAGGTGGGAGTGCAATACCTCCTCCTGCCTGCCCGGCGGCAGGGTAAGTGCACGCCGTGCCCGCTCTTGCTCCAACCACTGTGCCCTCTGCTGAGCAGAGGGACACGTGGTGGAGCGACGCGACAGGACATTGGCATACGGACAAGGAGATCCCGTAGGGGAGTACTTGCCCGCATCCCGGGGCGCACCGTCCCGAGAATCTGGGCTTCCCCCCGGACGTATCCGGAAAGGAGCTTCCAGCCTCGGGCACTCGAGGAGGTTTCCTGTCCTTAGCACCCCATCAATTCGACGGTGCAAAAAAAAAAACAATGTAATAAAAAAAAAACAAAGCCATCGACTTCCGAAAGAAAAGTTATTTCCTAGGTAATTGTACCTTATTTTGTGGTTGTTTTTGAAGGCGGTTATATAACATGATTTTGAATAAAATGGAATACCTTACTCCAATATCCAAGAAGAAGAAGAATCTTTTATAATGGAGAAGATGATTAATAGTAGCATTTTTAAGACCTCTGTCCACAGTCAGTACAGTGTCCGCAGCCACTTTTGATATATTTTTAGAAAAAGAGGAAACCAAAAAGCTGCAACTCTACGTAACTATACTTTTAGGCAATTAAACAACTAGTTTCGGTCCTACACGTACTGTCTTTTATATATATTTTTTTTTTTTTACGTGGTAAAATCATCACATGAGTCCTCCTACCCAGGGCAGAGCGGGAGCTGTCAGACTCGTACTGACTAAAATCCACGGTGTCCTTCAATAGCCCTTTACGTACCGGGGTCACGGTAATTCGTGAGTCCCGCGACCCCGGGGCACACGTATTGTTTTCGGGAATTGTTCTAAGTAAAATTTAACTAGGTTCAGTCCGAGTTCAAAACTAATCAGATAATAATATATTCGCGTACCGTAACCGCAAACACTTGTGAACATGTTCTACTTTATTATTTCTGCTTAAGACTTCCTTCGTTCGTTTAACATTCAACAAATGAGTGATAAGTTAATTTTTTATCTATTTCATGTTACTCCTATGTGAAATGAATTATAATCTCTTTGTCTTATTATTAAATTAAGATGATGGATAAATATAAATAAATCCTTCTTCCTACTAATTTTATAAACGTGAAAGTTTCTTTGGATGGATGGATGTTTCTTTCACGCAAAAACTACTGGACCGTTTTGGATGAAATTTGGTACACAGATAGTTTATAACCTGGAATTCCATTGAGGTAAATATCAAGCTGTAGAGGGTGAAACCGCTGACAACGGCTAGTAATATATAAAAATAAAAGGATAAATAATTGAAATTTACATTATTAGTACGATTTTTTAAATGCTTTCATTGAACTTCACAATGGATATAAAGGTTTCCCATTTTCTATTACGAAAACGGTACATTGAAACAATAATTGGGAAAAAATAACCTCCAATTAAAAATCAACCTTATCATCAAAAAATAATAGCGATTACTTTAGAACGGTTCAAGATTCGGGGGCATAATGAATAATCATAACGTTTAGATAATTAGTAGCAATTTGTTACATTCACTAATGACCACGGAACGATTACTGCTCGTTAAACTCAGATTATTCTGAAGTGCCGATTTCAAAACCGACCTTATTAAACATTTGAGTTATATTGCCTGGTAATGGCAATTTGAACATTATGGACGTAATAATAGGTAATTTATTTCAATGAATGTGATAGCTACAATATCCAACAAATTTTTCTTACTCGGGATCGTAAGTAGTCTTTATTGATACATAAAATGCCTTTATTCAATAGTAATGATACTTAATGAGCACTATTCCTCTTTATAAATATATACTTAATCTTTTTCATTTCCTTACTGTAACTTTGTATTTTAGGTAAACTTTAAGTGTAAGATTGTCCAGTGTATTTAAGTTTTTCACTCATAAAGAAATTAATAGAAAAAATATTATTCTGTGAAAAACAAGACATTATTTTTCTTTAGGCACCTGGCCGAAACTGCTCAATTTAGTTTCTCAAAACTTTATCTGCTTCACACCCAAATTCACCTACCACCAATAAATTACCGTGAACAATTCCCATGCTCGTACATTTAACACATTAAGTCGTTACATGACACACAAGGCCGTAACCAAATCGAGCGGCACAGGAACGTCTAAAATGGCCGATAAATTTCCTTGACGCGGAGGGCGAACTTAGGTCTGTACATCACAATCGTTCCACAGATAAGGTTTATCATATTAAATGGATGGGATGAGTTGTTTACTGATGCCATTTAGAAGAAAAAAATGTGAGTTTGAATTTAGAAAGGACTGGAACCAATGCGATAATGGTTTGGGTACGTTTTATGAGATTGGTTCTTTATCAAGGTAGTAAAGGTGCAGAAATTACATTTTTTATTATTTGTTGGCATATAACTGTCTCTGAATGACGTAAATTACTGTTATTTGAAATATTTGAAGGCGCTCTTGAAAAAAAATGATTGTTGAAGTCTTTTGGAGGGGCTTCAGTAAATAAATTCAGGGCAAATACAATTATGTTATAAACTCTAGATTTTATGCGTAGGTATTCATAAAAAAGCCTGCCGGGATCGCGGGACCAAGGGATTACCGTGACCCCGGTACGTAAAGGGCTATTGAAGGACACCGTGGATTTTAGTCAGTACAAGTCTGACAGTCCCTCCCGCCCTGCCCTGGGTGGGAGGACTCATTTGATGATTTTACCACGATAAAAAAAAGGTATTCATAAAGTATGAGAAGAATATTTTGCTTTGTAGAAGGACGATAGTAGGCAGGGATGATTATAAAGGTAAATCATATAATTCTACTACTTCCCTTTCGGTACCTGAATAATTTATAACAGCGTACCGGGGTACAGCAAATTTGTATCAAAGGAACTAATACAAATGTTCATGGAATACAGAAACTATTGTAGGTACAAGCAAGACCGTGGAGCGCAGTTTAATTGTCTGAATACCGATGAGAAACTGTTTCTCAGTGTCTCGAAGTAAACAAATGCTTGAACTTAATGTGACCAGAATTATATTGTAGGGAATCCGTCACTTTGCTGTCTTATTATTCTGCGTGTCGACTGTCCTAGCCAAAATTCCCGATATGTATATAATATAATCTGTTAAGTCTCATTAACATGCTGCAAGAAATTGCATGCAACCGATTTGCATGCAGTTTAACTAGAACCAGTTTGACTACAATGCGGACTATTAATGGACAATGAATTCAGTTGATCAAATAAATACCGCAATGTAATCAAACGTGCATGCAATTCCTTGCATCGACTGAATGATATCGTCTAAATAATACTATTATAATCCAATTATTAGTTCAATTATTGAAACAATGTCTAGAACAACATTTTCTTGGTCAAGCATCTTCTTGTGTAAATTCCAATTACAATAATTATAATATAACTAATTAGTTGACGGTATGGCGTAGTAAAGCCTTTGTCAAACAAACAGGCGATAGCGAACCGGACCGAATCCGAAGCGATAACGAACCAATACGAGACGTCAAACTGGGTGCGGCGAACCAGTTGTATCAGCTGTTTCGACATCAAACAGAGCAAATACGCCTTCGCCACGTCTTTGCATCGGTTCGGTCACGCTATCGGATCGCTTTCGCTTTTCTATGTGACTGGATTCAAACAATTCCGTACATTACAAATAAAAACGTGTCGCTTCGTATTCGCCACGCCTGTCTGTTTGACAAAGGCTTGAGTGAGCGATTTCAGCTCGGAACAAATATTTCTATGACCTAGAAGTAGTTATTCCAGAGCTGGCTATTTGTGTATGTGAATTAAAATGTGTGTATGTATATTGTAAACGTACAGGAAACAGAATAAATTTCAAGTGTGGAGTAATGTTTGAAAATAGAGAAAAGAACGAAAAGTATTCAGTTTATTCTGAGATTAGAGGTAAAAATCACGCCACTATTGGACAAAGGCCTCTTCTCGTGACATCTAGTTTCTTTTATCTAGAGGCACAGTGGACCACTATACAATTTCATTCCACAAGTAGAATCCAATATTAAAAACAATCTAGCATTAGATACACAAATGAACAGCTAGATAAATATTGGATAAATAGAAACTAGAAGAAAAAGATTGCGAACCGTTGCAAAAAATCGGATTTATCACAACACGTGAAACGATTTGTTTTATTCTGAAAGATTTGAAGATACTTGTAAACGAATACCTCTTTTATGTCGTGTATTTTTTGTCTGAATATTATTTCTTGAATGTGGAGCGCGTGAATTTAATTCAAAGCAAAAACGAGTATCTGAATAAGTTGCATGTATCTCAGGAATTTGAGGTGTGAACAGATTTCATTTAAATGTACCAGACATTTTAAAACATACTTGTAAAAGGGAATACATTTATGGAAAAAGATGGATCGTTTGGTATTGACATTACTAAATGCTAACTAATGCCCACGGCTTTGCTCGTGTGGAATTGGACAATTAACCCACAAGATAGTACTAGCGCTATAAAATTATGCTTATAATCTATCTGTGTCCTTTTCATCCAAATGCATAAAGTAATATCTGTTTGAAAGTAACAAATATTCACCACACAGACTTTCGCAATTAAAATAATAATACTCGTAACCTTTGATTAGCGCAGTGCTTGATTGATTAACTGTTGCGCTGCGTGTCTCGCGGATTTGATTCTCACACGGAGCAAATATTGTACGATCTACTAGTAGTTTTTCCGGGTCTGGGTGTTTGTGAGTTTAAATATTTTTTAACACACGAAATTACTAGTTTCTGGAGGCACAGAAAAGCGATAAAAGACTTCATTATGTAGGTAGTGAAGAAAAATACGTGATCATTTTGTACGCTCGTTAATTCAGGCTTGTATAAGAAGCGAACGTTATTAAACTTGGTGGTTGAGCGGTCATTACAGTGGCGTGATGTCAGACAACACTTTATTACTATCACCGCATTTATTCGATTAATCAGCAAGTTTCAGTTGACCCAATAAATCGGGTTGTTTTATTTATTGACTACTTCGATAGTCTAGTGGTCGCAAGTTCCACTACTCGGATGTGGTATTATTGGGTGATTAACTAACTTTAAAAAAGAAGGTTTTCATTTTGATCGGTATAAGAAAAGTTATATAACACTTTTTTGTGGTTGTTTGAAGTTGATTAATTTAACTATTTTTTTTACCTATTTAACCATTAACTATTTCTTAAAGGCGGATTTCGTGGATGGCATAATTGACGAAATGTAATGTGTATGTGTGTTATACATACACATCACATTTCACTTCTTCCTAATATAACCAAAATGTTTGTTTCTTGAGTAGATTAAACGTATTAAATGAGAATATTTAAATGGAGCTATAAATTGTAAAAATACCGTATTTAATTTATTATTCAAAAATAAAATGATGTGGTGTAAAAATATTAAAATTTAAACTCGCAAATAATTAAGTTGCCATTGCGTTGTCTTTGCATCGGTCTATTCCTACAAGAGATATTGATTTAAAATTCTCTTGGGACATCTATTAACCTACTAAACTAGTATTTTGGCAACGGTTTTGACTTGTTAAAATGGGGACATGTAAATTATGGATGAATTTGGCCAAAGTAGGCGTAATACGCGTTTCGGTTTCAATCTTATAAAGGATGGCGACTTTGGTCAATTGGCTAACACATTGCGTATTTGACCTGGATAACGTCATTGTCCTGTGTTATCGTAAAGGGGCCTATCTTCTGAGGTAGTGTTTTTTAAATACTTAATAATTTCTAGTATCTTCTTTTTAAATTCTACTTTTGGCCTTAGCATGGTGTCGATTACTCTCATAAATCGTAACTGATATTGTAAATGCGAAAGTGAGTTTACTTATTTGTTTGTTAGGCTTTCACGCCGAAACCATTTGGCGTATGTTAATTTTTTTTTGTTTATCATGCAATCAGTCCTACGACTTATGAATAGTACAGAGATAGATGGGGCCCTGAAGACAGCTATGAGCTAGCTACCACTCTATCGGCTAAAATTTAGTCATACTGATACTGCTAGCCTGCATCATCCCACTAATGGGCAAAGGCCTAGCTACCCATTTCTTCCCGATGCTCACACTAATAGCCGTTCATATTATATTCACAATCTAATCTCAAGAGATTCATTAACTTGTCCAAATATAGGTAAATTAGAAGGCTTTTTCGCTAACATTTTCAATATTATGTTCCTGAAAGTATACATAGATATTCTGCACCAATACCGCTGTCTGTGGCGAGTCGGGTAATAAAGAAGCCGCTCGCATTCGCTTTATCGGCCCTCAGAGATCAAACGCCACTAGCTACCAGGCGCCAGACGTGAAGCATTCTCACGACTCGTTTGCCGTTAACGCCGCGTTTCTCACTTATGGCTCATGATATCGAAGATTCAATATCTGTGTCAATTTCTACTTTAGAAGTTTGTAGTTCTTTCATGTTTTCTTTATGTGTAGAAAATTTAAAATAGGAATTTTTAGTAACACTAGCAGGCCTCTTCATACGATATACTAGGTGGATTTTTCCGAAAACTTTCTTTCACGAAAACCTTATGTAAACGCAATTCAAAAAGGATTATCCACTTAAGTCGTTCGATAATCTGACTTTTTCTTTATCGTGGTAAAATCATCAAATGAGTCCTCTCACAAAGAGACGGACGGAGTCAGACGGTCCCTCCCGCTCTGGAGGGACCGTCTGACTCCGTGGATTTTAGTCAGACTCGTACTGACTAAAATCTACGGTGTCCTTCAATAGCCCTTTACGTTCCGGGGTCACGGTAATTCATAAGTCCTGCGACCCCGGCAGGCTTGGCCTTCTAAAGGCACCCCGTCAATATGCTGACACTCCTTGAGGCGCGCGTGGAACACAATGCGAAGTTGACCCGGGCATGGTCCATGGTCGGACAGCAAGTCGCCCAGTACTCGCCGCCCGCATGCCCGCGCAGACAGACAGACTTAAGCAAGTTTGTTTTGTACTGCGTAAATACTATTTTAGAAGAGATATTCCCGTTTGGACACCGATATTTAGAGCATTGATACTGAGAGCACCGGCTGTATTCTCATAGTACGCAATTTTTTTACTACGGTTTGGTAGTTTATGAAGGTAATGTGAGTCTTCTCCAGAATCATGGCAGTATAATAGTAATATCTGTTTGAATACGAGAACATATTAATGACATAATGTTTTTCTTTTTATCTTTTTTACTCTATCTTTTCGAGCACGACAGTAACTGTCGTCTGTCATACAGCTACCTGTCAACTGTTGACAGACGACTATATGACAAACACAGTAACATTATTAGAATACAGAAATATCATCTTTATGACATTTCAGCAGAATTCTTATTACATTAACCATATTCGTAAAGTTGAAGAGAACGGAGTCTCATGAGGTTAGAATATATCATAAAGGCATGGATAAATTATGATTCGCCATCAAATTCTCTGAAGAGCCTCATCCGTGCTCCTTGGAAAAGATACTGCGAATGAACACGGAAGTAAATTTTCAAAAGGCAATTGCTTTCTTTCTTTTTTTTATCTTTTAACTTAATAGTCGAAAGAAATACAGTGAAAAGGCTGCTCCATTCGACGAATGAATTTATTTGATGAAATTCTTTCCTCAAAACCTTTTTAGAGTTTTAACTCCTTTCTTTTTGAATTTATTTATTTCGTACTGACACTAGTCTAAATATAGGTGCAAGTTCGCGATATAGAAAGACACAGAAAATAAATTGACAACGTAGTCAAAACTCCTTCCGTACTTCTCTGAATCGACACATCTTTTTTTCCATCTATACTTTGAAATATTAAATATCTACTCTTCCTATTCTATTGATAGTGTTTATAACATTCCTGTTTCGATTTTTGAGCGATTGTTAGCAACGGCATTTTAGTGAAACATTTACAAAAAAAAACTACATGGTTACTGCTATTCGCTACAATCTACTTATTCCAACATTTTGTACTCATGTTAACATCAAATTAAAGCTACTGTAATGAAACTAACAACCCAAACTTTACAAATGTCCTACATTAACAACGACCCAAAAGTGCCCTTTTTATCACCGAAAGACCCAATTATGTGAAAAAAAATACCCTTTACCAAGTACAGAAACGTGTAGTATCAGAGCCCATCTTGTGTTGTAATGGCTTAGTTACAACTGTTATGTGTACTTGTGGAACTAAACGGTTACCTTTAGCCCCTAGGGCGTAAGCAACCTGTGACGCTCCTAAATGTGTGTTGTTTTTGTTAAACCGAGTTAAACGGTTGTCGTGTAGTGTTACATGTTGTGCTTGTCAACTGTTTCGTGATATAAGGCAGTGTTCCGCAAAGTGTGTGCCGCGGCACACTGGTGTACCGTGATCATTAGTTGGTGTGCCGTGGAAACATAAGGTTATCTTATAAAATTATTATTAGTAAGAAAAATTTAGACCGTCTATGCTCAATTAAACAGTCTCATGTTTCGCATTAAATACCTTTTCTGAAATTTAAAGTTTAAGTTTGTTGATTATAATAAAAGTTGATTAATATGACTTAAAAACTGTTTTTTAATTTGTGGTGTACCTCAATTTTTTTTCGTTTTCCTAGGTGTACCTTGAACACAAAAAGTTTGCGGAACACTGATATAAGGGCTTAAATATCTTGTGTGCGTTGTTTTGTTTGAGGTAAATGTTTGTGTTTAATTTAAATTATTATTTTGGTCTGGATTTTTGGATGACACTGTGTAAGTACAGTTTGTTTTTGCCTGCTTCCACATTTAATTGGCTTTTTCACAGTGTTTACTTTTATTGTGCCGTGATTTGTTAGCAATTTTAACTAACGTCAAAAAAAAGGAGGTTCCCAATTCGACCCGTTTGTCTGTATTGTTTGTCCGTTATTATCTTGCCTTTGGCTGAACTGATTTTGGTACAGTTTTCAGAAAAGTGTTTGTAATATCTGGAAAAGGTATAAATACACAACAATAATGGATATCCCGTAATGTGTCCGCATAGCACCATTATTGCATACTTGGATGGCGGATTTTCAAAACGTCGATTATACGAATAGTTTTCTTGAATATGTCAACGAAGAAGGGTTACAAAAAACTTTTTTTTTTAAAGGAACCGACTTTGAAACAACCACTAAAAGCGTGAAATAAAAAACAAAACCTTAGACTTCCGAAAGTGAATCCTTAATTTGTTTGTGTTTATTATTGAAGTCGGTACCTTTTTTTTTTTAAAAAAAAAAACATTGCCCCACACTAGGAATTTCTCCTGTGTCGTGGGTGCGTTTACAAACATAGAAACTCACATACACAAACACCCAGACCCGGAACAACTACTTGTAGGTCATACAAATATTTGTTCCTTGCGGGAATCGAACCCGCGACACGCAGCGCAGTAATCCAATCGCTTAGCCACTGCGCTAACCGTGCCGTCAAAGTCGTTTTAGTTTAAATAAAGTTAAATTAAGCAACAAAATAGTTCCATTCTGTAATCAGGTTCTGCCCTGATGATAAATAAACTTTCACAACACAAGTTTTTCAAATACCTTCATTTACTAAGCTTACTCAATGCTAACACAACAGGTCGCGGGACTAACGAATGTGACCCCGGTACGTAAAGGGCTATTGAAGGACACCGTTGATTTTAGTCAGTACGAGTCTGACAGTCCCTCCCGCTCTGCCCTGGGTGGGAGGACCCATGTGATGATTTTGCCACTTAAAAAAATGCTAACACAACAAACTTTCACGTAATTTACCGACAGTAGTTCACAGGTCGTGCGGCTATAAGGGCGGCAACAGACTGGTAACACGCACAATTTACGAGTGCTATCGGTATTACTCCCTAGCGGTACCACGAGAGCGGTACTATTATAGCGGTAAATTCTCGTAAACGGTGCGTTTGGGCAACGTTGTGGTGCAACGGAATTGAGAGGAAGGAATTAAATGTTGTTTGTAATGCATTATTGCCTTTGTCAAACAGACCGGCGAAAGCGAAGCGTTTCCGAACCCAAGCGAGACGTCAGTCCGATAGTTCTGTCACGCTTTCGCGTTTCTATGTGACTGGATTCAAACAATTCCATACATTACAAATAAAAACGTCACACTTCGCATTCGCTTCGCTTGTCTGTTTGACAAAGGCTATAAGGTTTGTGTTAAGAGATGAAACGCATGAAAAATATAGGAGTTCATTTAAATGTTCAGGTGGCCTACCATGAAATCTTAAAACAGTAGTAATTCCACTGTGTGAACGAGGTGGCGTTATGCAACTTGTATAACTCTGCCTTTTACCACACTGGAATTAATTCTACTTTAAGGCGTCATACTAATCCTGCTGGTAGTCAAATGTGTAGTACTTGCTACCAGCGTGCCAGTGTGACCATTATTTATAAAGTGGACAGTATGTAAGGATCGTTAAAATTAGCGGGATTTAAATGCAATAAATGGAAAGTTTAATTAAAACCGACGAGACAAAGGGCCGTCTTCAAATTGTTTCATAGTTATGTGTCACGATATGACATATTGATAAAAAAGACGGCAATAAATTAATAAGGACAAAAAATAGGGGCCATTTTAAAACAAATTCCACTTTTAATTTTACTAGGTATGAAGAAGGGGCGTGCATAAAATTATGTCTACACGAGAGATGGTATTATGCTAAACTGTCAACTCTACAACTAACCTGCTGACTGGCTTATCTTTTTGTAGCAGCTTTTGAGCTTGCCAGAGTATTTGCTTACACAAAAAATACTGACATTCGATAATTGGTCCGTATTTAAAATCCCTTCCGCCGGGAATTTGTCGGTATGACGTATTAAATTTAATATAGCAGTTCCGGTATGCTTTTTTTAATATCGTTTAAAACTATCCCCGATAACTTGAACACGAATATTTTTTGAGCACCTGATAGAACAGTCTTCAACCTTTTTAATAAAAGAAGCATCTTATCAAAGCAAACAAATTACTGAAAATAAAAAAGGTACAATAGAACTCTTTGCCTTACTTACAAAGTTAGCATTTTATGTTCTATCGTATCTCATCAAATAATGTCTGATTCGACGTACCCTTAACCCTATCATAACGACCTCCTTATCTTGAGCATTAGTTTAAGATCAAGCATTGTACTCCGTACTCAAGTGAAGTAGAAAGCTTAACTTTAATGGCCACTGTACTTACTCGGTGTCGCGAGTTAAGCCACGCCATTTACTTGAATAATTTAACTCTAAGAACAGCTGTTACGGTTTATTTTTATTTGGACGGTTGAGTGCCACTAATTGAAAAAGTTATAGAATTTTAAACTTTTATAATTTTTCATTGAATGGCTTAATAAGTACGTTTTTAAGCTAGCCTAGCTTTAGCTTACACTAACGGGATTTTCTTAAACCTCTGCTGTAGAATCAATAAGATCTTAAATACACATTGTACTCGTATTCTACACCGAAATGGTTGCTTTAATGTTATTGTTTTTAGATTCCGAAAATCCAATAGTTCCAAAAAGAATCGTTCGAATTATCAGGTACCAAATACTAGCTGAGTCTATCAAATGTAAAATACCGCTTTAGAACAGACAAATACATGGAAAGCCTTTTCTTATAACATTATCTGTAAGTAAAGGTATTTCGCCTCAAAAAGTGCGGATAGAAAACTTTATCCCTAAAGCCTTTGTCAAACAGACAGGCGATAGCGAATCGGACCAAGTCCGAAGCGATAACGAACCGATACGAGACGTTAAACTGGGTGCAGCGAACCGAGGCGTGGCAGTTGTATTAGCTAGCTTTTTATGAACGACATCAAACAGAGCAAAAACGCCTTCACCACGTCTTCGCATCGGTTCAGTCACGGTATCGGATCGCTTTCGCTTTTCTATGTGACTGGATTCAAACAATTCCATACATTACAAATGAAAACACCTCGCTTCGCATTCGCCACGCCTGTCTGTTTGACAAAGGCTTAAGAGCAGGTAAAAAAGAAAAAAGTGCGCCTTGAATGCGAGTAAGTAGCATCTCTTCGTGTGAGTATCGCGATTCCGTCACTTGTTTCCTTGTTTCCTAGTCAACTCGAGATGAGACAAAAGATGCTCGACGCATTGTGTTGTGGCCTGGTTGATCGCGGATACGCGAAGTGAGCGTGAGTTTCTATAGTATTTGTGGTGTTATTGATACTCGTTTTTGTAAGAGTATAGTGGCGCGGCAAGTATAGTGTTTGTTGTGAGTTGCTGGCCTGATAAAAAATAAAATTATCAACAAAAGGAATTAAATAATCTACATTGGGCCTCGTCAAGTGGAGTTGCGATAGCCTAATTGGTAAGGCGTCTGGACCAGACCAGAAGACGCAGTTTCGAGTCGCACTCGCAGATGAATTTTTAAAATATTCCCGACACATTTTATGTTATTTCGTGGATAACCGAAATGAGTGTGAGTTCCTTTAGTAGGTTACTACTAGTACTGTTACTTGCCGTTCCAAGAGTTTAGTGACACGGCGAGTATAGTGTTGCGATTTAATGGCCTGATAAGAATGCAACGAGTATTGAGAATTAATAGTTTTCTGATTAAATTATGGATGTACAATGCTACTCGTACAAATAGTTTCAATATGAACTATGTTTTAACCTTAGTCGTGTACTACTCACTCACTGATAAAGGTTTATTTTCTTTACGAGGAGTTCTTTAGTCACTGCATAAGATGTGACCAATTGTAATTTTGAAATTCCTGAATCATTAGTGCTAGACGATTTTTGAATCGAGACTAAAACTATGCATTCGTTATTTCGTTTAAAGTTTTGCTAAAACTACAATTAAAGAGAGTTTCATATAAATACAGTTTTAAAACGAATGAATTATTATGTGCGAAACGAGAATTAAAATTTTCAAATCGTTCGATTTTTTTTACGCGATTAGGCTTGGCACTGTCCCAACATTATACCGACAAACTTGGGTCGATGGCGCGTAGTGTTCCACGCGCGCCTCAAACAGCTGTCAGCAATATGACGGAGCCCCCCATAAAGGGCCAAAGTCTGCCGGGGTCGCGGGACTGTCTTATTAGGTAACCGTGGCTCTGGAACGTAAAGGGCTATTGAAGTACACCGTGGATTTTCGTCAGTACAAGTCTGACCGTCCCTCCCGTCCTGATCTGGGTGGTAGGACTCATTTGTATGATTTTAACACGTTGCTTTTCCCACTTAAAAACATGCTCGAATCGCCACATACGGCCTTATTACAAAAACTAAACAAACCTTGGTTTAAACCTGGTCTATCAAGTCCAGGCTTATCTGCAGAGCCATGGTTTAAATTTGTCCGTATTACAAAACTAAGATAAAACGTCCACTTTAGTACCGCCATTTGAACGATTGTCTAAACAATTAAATCCACAATGAGTAATAACAATAAAACCTACCTTATTTCAATCCATTTTTGGTGAAAATAACACAAAAACTACAACACAATGAAAAATTTGCTATGAGAAACTTTGACACACCTTTGACAGCTACTACTGTTAGACCATGGTTTATCGCAAAACCACGAATTGTAATAACGTTTGTGTAAACCGTAGTTTTATGAGATTAAACTTGGGTTTTTAGTTAAACCTCTTTTTGTAATAAGGCGGTTTATGTTTAACTTTCGGCTAGTGTCCATGTTTTTACTACCACACACGTTCATAAGAGTGAGTTCAGCTTTCCTGTCACGTTTCTTCTTTATAACAGGCGCTATCTTCAATTTGCTTTGTAAAATATTTCCGCGAAATATGAATAGCGGTCGGTTTTCTTTTCAGTCGTTAGTTTTTGGGCCGTATAAGTTTTTGAATGTAGCGTTTGTGAGTCAGTTTTTGATGTAATGTATAGGAAGCCTTTAAAATTGCTAGGCATATGTCAGTATTGATTTTATCCACAGCAAATTACGAGTTAAAACATTAAAAGTAGAGTCAGTGCCCATTATTATATGACCCATCTTACACGGCAGAATTATGTTAAAGTGGGTCAAGTAATACCGGTCACCGACTGTACCATTTTTTTTTTCAACATAGCAAAATCATCAGATGAGTCCTCCCACCCAGAGCAGAGCAGGAGGGACTGTCAGACTCGTACTGACTTAAATCCACGGTGTTCTTCAATAGCCTTTTACGATCCGGGATCACGGTAGTTCGTGAGTCCCGGGACTCCGGACCGACTATACCATAAACGCAAAGGTAGGGTTGTGTTAATAATTATAAATGTGCAGATTCTCAGTTTCATCATCAGCTTATAATGTTCCCACTGCTGGGACACAGGCCTCCTCTCTGAGATAAGGAGTGGGTCATAGTACACCAGGCAGGTCCAGTGCGGGTTGGTCCATTGAATTATGAACTTTTGAATTGTTCAGTCTCTTCTAGTCGACGTATCTATACATACATTCTTTTTTTGTGCAAAATTATCAAATAACTGGAGCGGCACGGCCTATCAAACTCGTACTGACTAAAGCCTTTGTCAAACAGACAGGCATGACGAATGCGAAGCGTGACGTTTTTATTTGTAATGTATGGAATTGTTTGAGTCCAGTCACATAGAAAAGCGAAAGCGATCCGATAGCGTGACAGAACTATCGGACTGACGTCTCGCTGACGTTTCGCTTCGGTTCAGTATCTTTTCGGAAACGCTTTGCTTTCGCCTGTCTGTTTGACTAAGGCATAAAAACCACCGTGTCACTTCTGTTACAGAGCTACGGATATCTCTTAGGATAGTACCTCAATACCAAACATACATGTTCATCTATCTTTGTAGCACAGCTTCCATGTCACAACTTAAAATAGTCAACAAAGATCACACTACTTCAGTGTGAACAACAGAGCAATTGATGCGGCAGTAAAAGACAAAAGAGCACGTCGCGTCTATTCACAAGACAGTTGGCACGGAACATCGCCGTTTCACACAAGGTCGTATAACTCACATACCTCCAAAGGAATGACGGACAGGGAAAAAACAAATGACTATTAGGAATATGCCTCTTAAGCGTAAGGCCCTTCATAGTCAACGCGACGCAAATCTCCTATACCTTACGACTTTCGTATTAATTGACGCGTGCCTTTGTGCGAACCTCTCTACATAACTTCTTTTGATGCCGTAACACATCTATACAACATTATTTTTTGTTTATGCGAAACCCGATACACCTGTCTAGTATTTTTGTGTAAAGAATCTATGTACACAATTTTAAAACCGTATCATAAAAAATCTAAAGGTTATAAGTTTGTATATTACCTGGTTGTCCGTTCAAAAACAAGCTCATTTCGCGGTACACCCGCGTAAACCGCGTCTTGTGTGTTATATACTCGTGATAATAGCTTGGCAATAGGTACCTAACCGTACGGTGATTGTATTGTAATTAACTGGTAATAAAATTTAATTACGATATTTTTGAAAAAAAATATAACATGGTGTAAAAATTATTGGAATCGAATCAGTTAATGATTCTGAACAAACTATATTCAGGTTTCGCATATACTAAAAATAATGTTGTATATGCTTGCTGTACATTTTTTGTCTGAAAGCTACTAGCAGTCGAGGAGTTCGGTATGCAGACACATTTATTATACAACATTTAAAATTGCATACCTAACTCTTTTGTTGACTGTACCTACGTGTAGTCTATGCAAAAATAGTTTAATAAATTCATAATAATTAGCTATAATATAAATTAATAAAATCCTGTCAATTCTATCAACACAGATGAAGCTTGAATAAACAAACTTATCGAAGTAATGATATATTCAGAAAAGACAAATGAGCACTTACAACGAAATAAGCCCACATCGTTTCTTAGAAATGACAGATAGGGCAAAAAACAAATGACAAAAAAAAATATGGCGAAGATGGTGAAAACGGGAGCAGCACTCTCCTTTCACAAATTGTGAGGAATCCTTTTTATCGCCCAGTGATTTGTTGGCAGGCCCCTCGATTTGAATTTCATCCCCCGTCCCGCGATTTCGTCTCGTTAAATTGTAGATTTCAAGATTGTCCGAGGCCCTTTGCGGCGCTCTCTCGGCTCGGATCTAATGTATCTTTAGAACTTTGTATTGAATTAACAGAAAGCTGTCTAAGAGTTTTTCCTAGAGACATTTTCTTTGGGTCTGACTTGATATTCAAAAGACGAAACCATTAAGAGGATCGTTTTATTTTATTTTCAATTTAAAAAAGAACTAGCTGAGCTTGCGTCTACACTTATACGACTGTTTTCTTTTTGGCAAAACCTTTAATTCAATGGGAACTTGAGGCCATAGTGTATTTTATCTAATTTTCCACAAATAGGTATATCTATATATATAAAAGGAGAACTGACTGACTGACATATCAACGTACAGCCGAAACTACTGGGGCTAGGAATGTGAAATTTTGCACACGGCTTCCTATTATAATGTAGGGGAGCACTAAGAAGGGGTTTTTGGAAATTTAACCTTTAAGGGGGTGAAAAGGGAGAATTAGGAAAGTACGTAACCCACGCGGACGAAGTCGCGGGCAAAGTGCTAGTAGGTTATATAGGTTTCATGTTTGGCGCAGAAAATAAAACATTTAGCCTCTGTGCCAAAAGTTTCATCAATCTATACGATTTATTTGTTTATGACAGTCTGGTTCTAGATTCATAATAAAAAGGCTTTACGTCCCGGAACAATCTCAAACACCATTAATTTACTAAGAAGATCGTAGACACGATAGTAGGGCTTAATAAATAACGTTTATTTACGGAACTTATCTGAGTCTACATAGAGATGGAGGCAATTTACACAGTTTGGTCTAGTAAGATAAACTTTTTAGATATAATCAATTTATTGTAATAGGCTATTTTATTTATGTAGATGTGTTCTTATATATTAAAAAAATGTCTGTAAGTGCTTTATAGCGTACCTACTTGGCAATAGACGAAGTATAAAAAAACCATAATAGTATTGCATATAAAAAACCCTTTGCTTTCTTTTAAAGAAGCATAAAAGCGTTTTACTCAAGGCTATTAAAATGTCGAATCAACAATTCAAAAGCACGGTGTGGACGGGTGTTAAAACCACATAATTATATTTAAGCCTACAAGCCTATTTTTGGTATACCTACAAGCTTAGTTTCATGCTTAAAATTCTCTACTCTTTAATATTAATAATTATTACGATATTGGTGTGATAAACCTAAAACTGTTTATTTAAACTACGTTCCACCGCGCCATTTTCCCGTAAGCGCAGCTTAAAAAGCTCTTCTGATAGCACATTTTGTTGATTTATTTCAGGCATTTCAGGCATTTTGTCACTTAAGTGTCTGTCTAGACATTATCTTGGAAATAACGATAAAACTAAGCATATTTCATCTACATAACTGCTGAAAGGTATTCTTAAAACTGAGACAAGCTTTATGTCTCTTTTCGCACATTTATGTACCTTTTCATTATTTATTTTTATGTTATACTATTTTATTAATTAAATAGTCAAGTAAAAGAGTAAGGCATGTTTTTAACGCTAAAATATTATCTTACCATTTCACTAGTATTCCAGTAAGTGACTTGAGTTCATTGCTCGACTTTAACAGACTCAGTCGTCATAAAAAAAAAAAACGACGGGTTGCACTCTGGGAGTGCCGGCAGAAGTGAAAACTGTTGGAGAAAAGCAAACACAAGGGGAAAATATATCGTAGCAAATGTATTCAGAGAAAATTTGGTAAGCAGTGACAGACAAAATTACACATGACACAGAATCATTCACTTAACTTTTTAAATACAAATTTACATCAAGCTTGGCATATACACACCACATAGTCCGTATATCCAATACTCCCTCATAAATTTTAATTTATAAACACTAAAATACGTCCAAAATCAATAATCTTTAAGACCTAGACCAGTTAAGCACTTATAGTGCTTGACACTACACAATGGCTTAGTGAGTACGTCAGCCAACATGGATTCAGTGGATACATGTCTCAGCTCAATGTCTTTGTTGTCCCTTAACACTTCCCTAATATAATGATGTCTTATATCAATGTGTTTACTGCGCGCGTGAAACATTGGGTCTTGAGCCAAACATATCGCTCCTTGATTATCAGCATGAACAATCACTCGAGTGTACCTCACAATTCCTAGCTCCTTCATAAGACTATTTAAATAAACAGCTTCTTTCATGCAATCAGATAGACTTACGTATTCAGCCTCACAAGTCGATGTAGCCACGCTACGTTGTTTTCTTGATTGCCAAGATACGCATGCACCACCTAAAATAAAAGCATACCCAGAATATGATCGCCTGTCTGATAAACAATTAGCCCAATCAGCATCTGAAAAGCCCTGAACACAATGACCAGTCCTCTTGTATACGAGACTGTATCGTATTGTCCCTTTAAGGTAACGTAATATACGTTTCGCTGATTTCCAGTCGCTTAATTCGGGTTTCGCTAACTTTTGGCTTAGTTTACTCACCGCATTTGCAATATCGGGTCTAGTTGCGTTGCTCAGATAATTTAAGCAACCTATTAGTTCTCGGTAAGGCAATGTTTCATACTTTTCCGTATCACACTTTTCTTCCGATTTAATTTTGGAATTAATTTCCATAGGAGTTGCACATTTATTACAATTTTCCATGCTAAATTGTTTTAACAATTTTTCAATATAATTTTCTTGTGACAATACAATGACATTGTCATTTCTTATAATGTCTATTCCTAAAATATTTTTCGCCTGACCATAATCTTTCAAGTCAAACTCTTTTGACAACTCTTGTTTAAAATTGACTATTAAACCTCTTTCTTGGCTTGCTACCAGAAAATCGTCTACATAAATCAATATAAATAAGAATGCATTTCCATTCTGCTTAAAATAAAGGCATGGCTCATTCAGACTCTGCTTCAATCCCATCTCAGTGAGTTTCTTGTTTAGTCTAAGATGCCATTGACGTCCAGCTTGTTTCAAACCATACAATGATTTCCGCAATAAGCATGAATCGCAACCATCATCCAATTTCTTGAGCATGACTTGCGCTTGCTTTTTAATAATTGGATCTTCTCCCTCACGATTCATAAGCTTAATTAACGTCTCCTTTAATAGTTCTGGAATTTCCATATAAATCTCTTCATCCAACGAACCATTCAAGTAAGCAGTATTAATGTCTAATTGGTGAACTTCCAAATTTAATTCAATTGCGAGGGCCATTAATAATCTGACGGTGTCCAGTCTAGCTACAGGCGCAAAGGTTTTTTCATAATCAACCCCATATCGCTGGCTAAAACCTTGAGCTACAAGCCTAGCTTTCTTCTTAAAAGTCTTGTCAACATTCTGCTTTGTCGTTAAAACATAACGGCAACCAATGACGTTTCTGTTTTTTGGTCTTTTAACGATATCCCATGTCTCTTTTTGAACAAGGCTCCTAATTTCAGATAGTATAGCTTCCTCCCACTCTAGTTTATCGACACATCTCAGAGCATTTTTCAATTTTATTTCCGCTGAACCAACAAAATCAGTAACATCGTGAGAATCAGTAAAATTGATTGGTTCAACTTCGGTCATTCGATAGATTTTCTTTGGACGACCTATATTACCTGTCCGTAATATTTTAGGTCTACCAGGAGCTCTTTTCATCATCATTTGTTGATCAGTATGTCCACGTGTTACAAGCGTTCTTGATTCTTCTTGATGATGATCAATATTTGAAGGGTTTATCTCTTCATCTTGTTCACATCCTCTTGAAGAGTATTCTTGACATTCGCTCCATATCTCATCGTCCACTTGTTCTATTTGATTATCATGTTCTTCCGGTTGAGTACACTTTGAAAACTCGATTTCAATGAACTCGTTATCCGTATCTTCTTTAACGTTAGACGATCCTGGCTCTTGCATCGAGATCTCGTGACTTGAATGATCATTTTCGTGAAATCTCACATCTCTCGCAACTATGAATTTTCTTTGTTCTGGAATCCATATCCTATATCCTTTCGCATTCTTTGGATATCCGACAAAGATGCCAAAAATTCCTCTTGCTGTGAACTTATCCTTATTTGGATTTTTATTTAAAATATGTACCTTAGTTCCAAATTTTCGAAGGTAATCAATCTTCACTGCTTTCTGTAACCATCTTTCATAAGGAGTATCACCATGTAGACTGCTTGTAGGACAACGATTCCTTATATAACACGCGGTATCCACTGCATCTGCCCAAAAACCTGCTGAAAGATCAGAACTTAGCAACATACACCTGGCCATTTCTACCAAAGTTCGATTCATTCGTTCAGCTATTCCATTTTGTTGCGGTGTCCGAGCAACTGTCAGTCTTCGTATGATTCCCGCTTGTTTCAAAAATTCATCGAACTCAGCGTTACAATATTCACCTCCATTGTCGCTTTGAAGATACTTGATTTTTAATCCGGTTAGATTCTCAACTTGATTTTTATACACCTTAAAAGCTTCTAAGGCTTTATTTTTAGCACTGAGGAAATATACCTCACACCAACGTGTACAATCATCAATAAAAGTAATAATGTATTTCGCACCTCCTACTGACTCACATTTCATAGGACCTACGATGTCAGAATGAATAATTTTAAGTTTTTCAGCGCAAGGACCCCCGGAATTAGAAAATGGTAACGCGGTCATTTTTCCCTTAGCACATATATCGCAATCACGTAAGCTTTGTACTTCGGTTGGGTCAGTTTTGACACCTAATTTGGTTAAAAGTTTATCGACATCCTTACCATTTAAATGTCCCAAACGTTCGTGCCAACTCTTTATGTCAACATTTGCATTACTTAAACTAAACGAATATTCAGACTTATTTAAACAATACAAGTTCCCTTTGCGATAAGCGCTCAATTTAATATTGCCCTTTTTGTCAATGACATTTGCTACATCGTGCTTAAATGTGACATCATAACCATCGTTGGTTAACTTGGCTACAGATATCAAATTTGTCCTCAGATTCGGAACATAAAGTGTATCATGTAAATCAATATTTGAGTGTTTGTTACATGCCGACAATCTTATAGAACCCTTACCTCTTATTTCCGTACTTACGTGAGTAGCTAAATTTAATTCCCCGCTAGTTGCAGTTAAAGTGCCCCCGAACATACTCGCATCATTACAAAGGTGAGACGTGCACCCACTGTCAAAAATCCAGTCGCCTTTTTGTACATTGACAGCATAACTAATTTCTAAATCTGAAACATTAAAAGTAGTTAGTGCTTCGTTCACGACCACATGATGTGCTATCATATCCTTTCGTACCTTCTTTTTATTCGGACATTCTGATGCCTTATGTCCTTGCTCGTGGCATTTAAAACATTTATATTTAAATCCTTCTCCGGTGGTAGCTGGGTTAGATTTGTTTCCAACTTTTGCGCTTTTTATCCATTTCTTTAAACCCTTTTTTGTAGATGTATGCATTACGCCTTCATTCTGAGATCCATTTATCTCTCTGGATTCGTGCTCTTCTAATATTTTTATTTTCAATGCCTCTGGTTTCGGCAACTCGTCTCTTGACTCAATGGCACATCTAAAGCTTTCAAATTTTCCAGGTAAACTATATAACAACATTATAGACAGCAAGTCATCATTGATATGTATATTCATTTCTGATAGTTTATCAACAGCATCGAAAAAACTATTTAAATGATCCCGTACATCACCTGTGTCAGACAGCTTGTGCAACATCAACCGCTTCAGAAGTGTGGCCTTCTTAGCAGGTCCTTTCGAAGCATAAATTGACTCCAATTTCAGCCAAATTTCTCTCGATGTGTTGCAATTTCTTATATGCCGAAGTTCAGTACCACACATTGACAAAATAAGATCAGCTTTTGCAATTTCGTCCTCCGTTTCCCATTTTTTAGCTTCTTCAGTGTTAAGTGGTTTAGGTGCCCTTCCACTTGCATACTTCCATGCATCATTTTTAATTAAAATAGCCTGCACTTGTATTTTCCAACTGTCATAATTTTCTTTGTTCAGGGGCGCAATTCTGAACATACTATTCATCTTTGCTCCTTTTCACAAATAATTAATTACTGGTTTGAACATAAAAATTTTCTCCGTACCTAATGTGTCCAGATACCTTTTTACTATATCGACAATTATTCCACACTACTTCTTTTCGCCCTTGATCTCATGCTTTAGATTCTCTCGTGGTTTCTGGGTACTGGGCCCATAACCAATGTTGGAGAAAAGCAAACACAAGGGGAAAATATATCGTAGCAAATGTATTCAGAGAAAATTTGGTAAGCAGTGACAGACAAAATTACACATGACACAGAATCATTCACTTAACTTTTTAAATACAAATTTACATCAAGCTTGGCATATACACACCACATAGTCCGTATATCCAATAAAAACTTGAATAGTTATTGTTGAAAATATCTTGTGAACAGATTTTAGTAAAACTCGCAAAAATGGTTGACTTTTTATTTCAATAATTTTCCAATGTGACGTACATCTTTTATAAACAATGTTACCTAGCAACGAATGTATCCAGCATACAAACTTCTTTAAAAGTAATAAAGTCACACGAACATTCACGCAAGCGCCCTGCGCCGTCCTACGCTTTTTCGGTCAGGGTCACGTGTCCTGACGCGAGTTTAAGATTTTATACCCATTACAGAAAAGTGCTCAACGCCGCTAAAGAAGTTTTCACTTCAAAAAAATCTTATCCGCATTAGGTGGATCTCTGAATAAGGTTCAGATTGAGGAGGTACCTTAATTGATAATCCACCAATTGTGGAAAATAATATATAGATTTTGAAGTCGAACGTGCGCCAACAGATTTTTAAGGTCAGTTTATGCTAACCTTAAAAATCTGTTGGCGCACGCTTTGACGTTCCCTTATTTTTTTTCCTAGTAGATACTCGCTAGGAAAAAAAAAAATTTTTTTTTCCTAGTTGATACTCGCTGGGTCGACGGCGCGTTGTGTTCCACGCGCGCCTCAAAGAGTGTCAGCATTGTGACGGGGCCTGTAGAGGGCCAAAACTTGCCGGGGTCGCGGGACCAAGGGTTACCGTGACCCCGGTACGTTAAGGGCTATTGAAGGACACCGTGGATTTTAGTCAGTACAAGTCTGACAGTCCCTCCCGCCCTGCCCTGGGTAGGAGGACTCATATGATGATTTTACAACGCAAAAAAAAGGAGATACTCGCTAAAAATAGTTTTTGCTCCATTTTAAGCGAGTGCTAGGAACTTCAGTATTTAGTTGGGTTCTTATCCAAGGTAGATCACCTGCTATTTTTCACGATCGTGCTCCACAAGTTAACTAAGAATGCTCTCACACTTAGTAGAATTTGCATAACAGTGCGGCGTTGAATAAGACTGAGGTAATCTATCCAACACGTGTTTTCTGTCAGCTCACATTTTTTTCTACGCTATATAGTTTCACTGCTTAAAAGTGTTGAAAATAGAAGGGTGCCAATGGTGATCAGGCATAGGGCGCAGACCCTGGAAGGGCGCAGTAATGGCCCGACCAGGACCATAATTTGGCTAGACCAGGCCGCAGTTATAGAAACACTGGGCACATAAAAGCTACTGCTGATTAAAGCCTTTGTCAAACAGACAGGAGTGGCGAATGCGAAGCGAGACGTTTTTAATTGTAATGTATGGAATTGTTTGAATCCAGTCACATAGAAAAGCGAAAGCGATCCGATAGCGTGACAGAACTATCGGACTGACGTCTCGTATCAGTTCGTTATCACTTCGGACTCGCCTGTCTATTTGTCAAAGGCATAAGTGTAAAACATTTTTGACTAATGTCACGTGCAACTATGTTAGGTACCTACGTTGTTATAATACGGCTTGAATACTTTGATTTATCGACTTTGTATTGATAGGACAGAACAAGAAAATTACGACGATTCAAAATAAAATAAATTAAAACAATAATAGTGCGGTCTGCATAACCTACGTATATATTTTCCTTCGTCTTGCTTTGAGAAATGGGTCGGCAATAACTGTTCACCAAATATTTAAATGTTTTTGTAGTAATTCCATCACGTAGACTTGCCCTTAGATTTGTCTAAGCCTGGGACAAATACATTTGACAGCTCAACAAAGTTTTAATTAACCAAACTCTTCAGTTTTAATTCTCCATTACGGGACAAAGATCTACATTTAAACGTTTACTTAAAACCTCTATGTTAACATCATACTATTAACATAATCCTTGTTATAATAGATACGTTAACGTCTCCTTACTGACTTAACGACTGATATTATAAGGCAGCAATATAGGCATGACTGAGGGTATTTAGTTCAACCATTATGTTTGATGACTAGCCACATGTATGTTTAAGAGAATAGAATACAGGATTGTAGTAGCAGTTGTTATTTTAAACTGTGTGGGTGACTGAGTGTTTATTTAACTTAATAGTCTTATAAAAATAGAATTGAAAATGTGGTAGTGCTATGAAATTATCACCTTGTTCGTATTTGTTACAATAATTGACAACATTAAAACTAGATGTATCACAATTCAATTTGTGACTATAGTTTGTGTCACGGATGCATACATAAACTCGATTCTATGTCCTATGAGGGCGGGTAGAAAGTACTCAAAACCACCTGCTATGATCCATTATTCCTTTTGCTTCCCTTGTTCATAGAAATGGTGAAGCACACCAGTAACGAGCGCTGCCTTCTGACAAACAACAACAATAATCCTTACGACTTTGGTATTTAGGTGACCATCGCAGTACAAATCCGTAGGGGTTCGTACACGGGGTGCTAAGACAGGAAAACTCCACGTGCGCCCGTGGACTGGAGTTCCCCTTCGGATACGTCCGGGGGGAAGACCAGTTTTTCGGGCCGGTGCACCCTGGGATGCGGGCAAAAACACTTTTAGGCACTGTGTGCCTAAGGGGTCTTTTTGCCCGTATGCGAATAGCCTGTCGGGTGGATGCTCCAACGCGTGTCCCTCTGAACAGCAGAGGGCACAGCGGCGGAGCGGGCTTGCGGACGGTGAGTAATGGGTAAGGTCGCCGTCCGACCAAGGACCAAGCCCGGGTCGGTAGCGCATCGTGTTTCACGCGTCACCGACGGGGCCCCTTATGCGGCCAAATGCCTGCTGGGGTCGCGGCTTTTTTCTTAATCCAGGATACCGCGGCCCCGGAACGTAAAGGGCATCCGTCAGTAAGAGTCTGACAGTCCCTTCCGCCCCGCCCAGGGCGGGAGGACTCATTTGATGATTTTGCCGCCCCAAAAAAAAAAAAAAGGGGGTTCGTACACAGGCACGCGCCAATGAATACCTAAGTTGTTAGGTATCGGAGACGTGCGTCGCCTTGTGCACAAAGGGCCTTATTGTTTAAGCAAGCAGCAAACGCCAAAATTAACAAGCACTCTTAATTAAATAAAGTCACAACCCTCTTAAAACAAATGTTAGTAATTTCACTCGGGCAGGTAAACCCTACTAACTAAACTTATTTCGCAAATACTGAATGTAATGTAAACAGAACAGACCTATGAAACATTCATGTTGCCACCGTATTTTACGTTCAAACCTTTCACAGTTGATGTAAGAAAAACCATTGACTTACTAAATCTCACAGAGGGAATAGATTTCTATTTTTTGGGACAGATTTAGAAGTTTTTCCGACTGGATTTTGGGGAAGGGCATATTTTTTGTCATGTGTGTTTACTAAGACAAGTTTGAGGCAACTATTGCCAGGAAAAATGTTACATTTGTTTGGTGTCACAATGTAACATTTGAAGACTGCTGTACTGTACCTAAATATGAAAGTGTGAGTGTTTGCTTGACTGTCTGCTCAATTATATTCTCCACAGACATTTATGCTTAGGAATAGACGAGTCCTCTCATTAATTACATTATTTAAAATTACCTCAATAATTAATCTTTTGTATTGTCCTGAATTTGATTACACCTTCCCGCTTTAAAGGATTAAAGTATTCCAATATAATTTCCAATGAATTGACCATGATTTTGATTTAGGACTTTCATTTGGGAAGGACATTCCACTGGGATAATTTTCGACCTCCAGGAAAACAAATCCACATTCAAAAGCTGTTACAAAATATTACAAGTAATTTGGCACTTGGCAACTCATATATTATGTATAGAGAAACGTTATAAAAAATTATATGAACTGGAAAATTGAGGTGTATTGGATAGTAAATATATAATAGTAGAGCTATTCATTTTTGAAGATCAAAAGAGTTGATTTTTAGTTCAGTTTAAACGTTTTTATATGAAAAAAAAAAATAAAAGGTACCATATTCATAGTATGTAAAAATAATATTCATTAAAAAAAACTTGCCGAAATTCCATAAAGTAAAATACACACAATCGAAGTTTAATATATTCCAACACAACTATTTTTATGGCCTACAGTATTCCAACGAATATTTTTGCACGAGGCAAAAGGCCGGATATTTAGCACCAGCTGACGAGAACCTTCACATAAACACACACAAAGATACACCCCATGATATTCATGCTCACACACATATACAGGATGCACACGACACGGGAAATCCCGTAGGGATGCAAACAGGTGTGGCGCGCAAAAATAAACAATTTTTTTTTTACAAAACTTTCAGCGAGGACCCTATGGTGTTGTGATTGTTGAATCGTATGTCATTGGATCACCTCCCGGTTTTGAGTAGTAATAAATTGGTAGAGGTATCTTTATTACTCGTACATTTTTTTCTTGGAAATATCATACTACCTGTTCCCTGCGGTTTTACCCGCTGCTCGGCTCCTATTGGTTAAAGCGTGATAATAGCCTTCCTCAATAAATTGACTGGGTTCTAGAGGTCAGATACTAATCGATACCGACCCGCACTGACTTGCATCTTATGAAGGCACCTTAACTCACACTACACATACACCGTCGTACCACAAAAAGATAAACATCTGTTGAAAACTTGTCTATAAAAAGTGTAACTGCAAAACGACCCTTATATCAACGTCCTATGCCGTTTTGCAGTTGATAGTTTTTTTAGACAACTGAGGTCCTATCATGACTTTTTCATGATTTTGAGGCGTCAAGGAAACTGGAACTTTGACGTTAATTTGAAGGAAAAAAAATAGTTTCTTCGTCGTACAATAGAGGCGCTTTTTGCAAACAATAAAGCCTTTGTCAAACAGACAGGTGATAGCGAACCGGACCGAGTCTGAAGCGGTAATGAACCGATTTTTTTTTATCGTGGTAAAATCATCAAATATAGTCCTCCTACCCAGGGCAGGGCGGGAGGGACTGTCAGACTTGTACTGACTAAAATCCACGGTGTCCTAAATAACCCTTTACGTTCCGGGGTCACGGTAATTCGTAAGTCCCGTGACCGTGTAAGTCCCGCGACCATGCTATCGTACTGAAACAAATTGTATAAATTCGGTTTATTCGCACCTGTAAAATGTCTGAATGAAAAGTTCTTTCACTATTCACCTGTGAGCCTAGGTTACTAGGTCGAAAAGAGTGGCCCTACACGACT
Organism: Agrotis puta; assembly: GCA_943136025.2. NCBI lineage: Eukaryota > Metazoa > Arthropoda > Insecta > Lepidoptera > Noctuidae > Agrotis > Agrotis puta. Next base: position 9,505,216 of record OW964168.2, read on the forward strand.
GCGAATTTAAGCTGCCAGCATTTTGAATGCTCCATTTTATAAAAAAACACATACTTAAATATATTTAGGCCTTTAGTAGGCCTTAAGCGAGGTAAGTATCATGTTACTTTAAAATAACGTGTTGTTTTGGCATAAAGTATGAAAGCTATGCGGTTTTCCTACGAAGGGTGAGGAAACTTGGTTATTTTATTACCACAAAGTGTGGTAAATTGCTTCCTGTACGGAAGAAATAAGTATTTTTTTAACCTTTCATTCTCACGGGTGTGTGTCGTTGACAAAGGGTTGGTCGGAACTTGTCGGTATAGAATGGTTGGGACTCGGAAACTTCCTATATGGGTGTAATTAGAAAACAAAGTCCTTGCATTGTAACCAGAATATTAATAAATCTTCTTATTTTATTAATTGTTAGGTAAGGCACATTAACCTACCATAATAATGTATATCAAACTTTAAAAGATTTTCAACTTTATCACAAAATCAGAAGGTTCAAGTTCCATTGGGTAGATTGGGGCTAGCTTGATGTTGGAGTCTGTACGTTTTTTTAATTCATTCAATAAAATGTACTTATCACTATTAAGATCAGAATCATTCAAACAGCTTATCGGCAATGTTAGTTATCGTCAAACAAAATTGAAAGGCATAAATTCCATTTTACGAGGAATTGAAAATAACAATTCTCTATTTTTACACCGAGGTCTGTGGTTTGCGGGGTATAACAAAAAGCTGCACTTAGCAGAACTAGAAATTCATTCCACATTTACCAGGTGTTAAAGATTCCGGATTTTTTTGGTTTAAAATGTTTTCAGACGGTTTTTTTGTAAGGTACGTCAATTCATTCTTGTATAAATGATAAATTAATGTAGTTTCTTATAGAATTTAGGCATTGAGAGTCTCTAGTCTGTGTTTTTTCTGCTGTTTAACTGGTCCAAACATTTTAGTGAATTATAAAAGTAGTAAACAAGATATTTCAACCCTTATTTTAAACGCTTAAAGTGACAGATTTTACTTGAAACGCATTTTGGATGATTTAGAAAATAAACAGTAGTTTCCAGGAAAATCATCAGTCAGTCTTTATCTATTAGTACAAAACCTACTAGAAATAAAACCTTGTATTAAACGATAGACATTTCAAAGTAAGTTTGAACGCTCGACGCAAACCGTATAAATCAGAAGGTTTACACAGATAATGGATCCCATAATACGTGGAGATCGGCGGCGATTGGTTTGAAATAACGCTCCCAGCTCCCTCAATAATGGATCCAAACTGGTTCAAAATGGCGCCAACGGAATGCCAGGCTAATAGCATAGTCAAGTTCTGAAGGGATAACTGCTAAGTGTTTTTCTTTTTATTTAGCCATCTCATAATGGAGCTTCGCATAAAACCGCCAGACCTTTTCACACTTTGGGTTTTATTACATTATCTAGGTTGTTAAATCAGAGTAAATGGGTATGATTGTTCACAATTTGGGTATATTTTGGTCCAATGCTAACGAATACTTATTTGAACATTAAACAAAAATGTGCGGATAAATGAAACACAAGTCAAGTAATGTAATGACCTGTTAATTATTCATCCAACCCAAACAGAGTTAACACGTGTTTGACAATTTGTTCGCTCTAGTATTGATTTTTGTTCACAAAATTCGGAGTATGACTTGTCGATTAATTTGCTATAATAGCCCATTTCTTGTCGTTTTTATTTGAAACATTGTTGCCCCTTACTATGTCAAGAGAATAGACGTGTGTTGAAACATGACGATTCGACGATCTTCTGAATGGACCAGAATATTGGGGAGTGAGGCAGGAAATTTGATATAACGGCGAAGTGCCGAAGTGAATCCTATGTTCGTTTGTTTAGGATGACGACAGCTGCGCCCTTTGTTGACTTACGCCTGCTCCTAATGCTTATAATATAAGCTGCTCATTGAGAACCCTTCCATTTTTCTTTGAAAGCGATAAAATATTCCATGCTGTGGTTTTACATATTTCCAAAATTAGGAAGCTGAGTGAATCTGTCTTGGATGCAGTTCTCTTACTCAATTAGATCGTCATTGTAACCATAGAATTAAAAGTATTTTAAAAGAGTTGTTTCAATTCAGGTTTACTATAAAGTATTAACTGTTATAACTTCTCAGTGCCTAATTATAGTGAGTAACCATTATGAATCGTTTGCTATTGATTGGATCATTTTAAGAGATTAACCAATTCATAACTTTAGCCCCGAAGATAGTGAGTACATTATAAAACATACTTATTCAATTTTTTTTTCTACATTTCTCAATGGTTCTATAAATGTAACCTAATTTAAACAGTGATAAAGGGTCTCTCAGAAATAGGATAGGATCATTGATAAACATACAAATACGGTGGGAACGTTCGCACGTTGTACATGTTTTATAGGCCGTTAGTTTGCTGGGATAGCCAATTATTGGTGTAGATATATGGTCGTAACGAATATACACAGGTTCGGATATCGAAAATAAATTCATGAATTGTAACAACGTATAACCGGCTCATCAATTATTTAGTGATGTGTGATATAAATAAAAAAGGCTGACAGGGAAATCAAATCGAATGTGCTTGTGTCCCTTTGGAGATTCCCTTTTACCGCTTCGGGCGATACGGCTTGCGACGTGGCATGCGTCAAACAACACATCCATGCGTCACACATTTCTTTTCTGAGAGTGTCACATCTCTGCGCGGTATTCCCGTTTGAGCAACATATTTTGGGCACCTATGTTTATAGCAGCGATTGTATTCCCGCCCGAGCACCATTTGACGTCTATTATTTCATACTCTCCCTCGCTAGAAGCTACCGTAGGTGCTCTAATGGCAATAGATTTGAATTATTTTTCCTTCCCGATTGAGCACCACGTCAAAATATTGATAGGTTCTCAGACAGTACAATTGAAATATCCGGAATAAAATCATTGGTCAAAAGATCAAATGGGACTATCTCAGCTCCGCAAATCTTTTCGATGTGTTTATTGACATGCTCTTAACAACTTCTTTGATTTGTTTTCCACGTCGTTGCTATCGCTACTTGCTTAAGCGTGGCCAAGCTGTAAGTTTGTGAAAGTTAAATGTACGCCAAATAGTAGTCATTAAGTAAATCTGGGACCTTGTATCAGAAATCAGGGACTGTTTAGCAGACTTCAATAACCGTTTTACAGCATGATTTGGCGGACGCCTGCCTAAGTGAATCAATCCATCAAATTTTTCCACACCATGGGAAAAAATAATATTATACAACTAAATGTTTTCTTAACTGATAATTAAATATACTAGTCTACATAATATTATTCTCTGACTACAAGAGAACTTAATGATAAGATGATACGTAACAATAGGAGACGATGGAAGCATATAAAATATGGTGTTCATATATAAAAGGGAGATAATACAAACAGCATGAATGTGTATTCTATTCGGTTTGTTCGGCATTTCATCAGAGCCAAGTCAAGTATTCTTTATACTTTATGAATACAGAAGGGTCTTGTGGTCCATTGGTCATTCAAATGGATGCGCATTGTATTATGGTGGATATAAACGGGCAGATTTGATTATGTGGTTCAAGACGCTTACCATAAAGGTCAAAATCCCGTTTATTAGAGTAACGCTTATGATGTTTTGCTAATGAACACGAAAAAGGGAACGAAAAAGTTTCATGAATAGTTTGCAAGAAATCAAAATAGAATTAAAGCCTGAAGGCAGCAATATCCTTAATATTATAAATTAAAAGTCTTGATTTGTTTGTTACATTTTCACGCCTTCACGAAAGTTGTCCAGTTTGATGACATTGAGAGAAATTGCATTCGAAAACACAAACGATCTAAAATGATTTAAAATACTCATTCACACACAAGCCTAACAGACGCATTGTTATTAAATTATGATCTCACATGACATTCATACTATAAACTCAAGAGAATGAGAAAGGTCATACTCGGAACCATAACCACTGCTCCTAATGAGTATGACCATTTGGTCTACAGGCAACCTTGGCTTTGAGGTTACTCAAATGCCCCTAGCAACCATCAGCATTATATATAATTGCTCTCTTATTAGCTACGGTTGTTGGAAGCGCGTCGTTAACCGATGTCTATCTTGTAGAAGAGTTTCTCAAAGATAATAGTAGTTCGGAGTAATATTTTTATTATAATTTTAATGAAGTGGATGTATTATTAATGACTTTTAGTACCCTTATATAAAATCAACATTCCGTTTTGACATTGCATATTAATGAATTTTATTAATATACATTTTGTGAATTGATTTTTATTTTGGATTGAATTACAATTAATTTGCATTTTAATGAATTTTATTTATATACATTTATAAATTGATTTTATTTTTTTTACTTTGAATTGAATTAAATTTAATACAATTAAGCTTGATAATAATTAATATTAAGACTTAATAAAATTTGACTGACTATTTTTTATGTTAGGACCAATGTCATTTGTAGTGTTCTTTCTTTTTTGTACAGGACATGTTTATCAAATTTTTTGTGTTGCTTTATGACCACTGTATAACCACTGTTCGACACAAATGTAATTTTGTTGAGAATAAATAAATAAATAAAAAATTGTCTCTAGAAAATCCGTTGTATTGGTCGTTATGTCTTCTTTATCAAATATTAGAGAAATGGAGTAAATGGCCTTTACATGTTACCTTGAGTGAACCTAAGGACTAGAGGAACAGTGTATACGACGGGGACGCGAGGTATGATGGGAAATCAAACACTTAAGGCAAACTTAACACAATACTAACGTAGCGCAAGCGCCGTCAGGACGCCATTTGTTAATGGCTCTTGCAAATAACGTCCTGATGGCGCTTGCTCCCCTACATAGTGTTTTTAAAACTGTTAGAGGCTTTCTTTTAAATCCGATGCAAGAAAATAATGTCGTAAAATTATGTAATATCAAAATATGAAAAGTATTTCATATTTTTATATGTCTTAGATAAGTTGCAGGGCCAAACGCTTGCTGTAGTCGTAGGACTGTCTGAGGAGGATACCGTGATCCTGGAACGCAAAGGGCAACCAAAGGAATGGGGTAGAATGAGTCTGACAGTCCCTTCCGTTCCACCTACGGAGGACTCATGTGATGATTTAACCACCCAAAAAAAAGGAAGTGTTTTGTTATACAGTATAGTATGTAACTAAAAGCGTTTGAAATGTGCCTTTCAACGTAGATAAAGCTTTCTTTATAAATCGTGTCTTCTCGAGATAATTATCTTCTTTAATAATGTGGCGACATTGGTCCCTAGTGTCTGGCAACTGGTCTAATGTGCCAAGTCATTGGCAACATAATTGGCATAATGATCGTTTGTGTTACGCAGAATATGTGCCAGTTAGTACCACTAATTGGCTGCCATGAACGTCGTTAGCACATGATGGAGGATTTTGACGGTAGAAGATATTTTAGTGTGACATATGACAGAGCGGCCATTTTGAATTTTGAGTAGGTGGGTTATGGGGTTGATTTACATATGCAGTTGATTAGGTAGGTATTGTATTGTTAGAAGAGGTAATGTTATCTTATTTAAATTATAAATGCGAAAGTTTGTGAGTATGTATGTCTCTTTCACGCAAAAATTGCTGAAAGGATTTGGATGAAAACTCATTCAGATGCAGATTTTAAACTAGATAACCATAAAGTTTTTATCCCGTTCTATGTATCTATGTTTCCGTGGGTGAATTTTAGAGTTATAGCGATCGAAGCCGATGACAATAGCTAGTATGATAATAATAAAGTATTATATAATAAGAAATGCTCATAAAATAAAACTACTAAACCAAACTGAAATAAATTTTAAGGGGCCAATCCACTAAGATATGCTACATCGAACAAAAAATAATCATCAAAATCGGATAACAAATAAAAAAAACAGTCGTATTGAGTCCTCCTTTTTTGAAGTCGGTTAAAAAGCAAAGCCACCGACTTCCGAAAGGCTGTTAGTTTTTTTTAGTTCTTCACTACTACTGCGTTAAATGTTGCACCTAGATTTAATTGAATTAGAATGTCTAATTAACTCTCAGCCATTCGCAAGGTATTTCAAAGGAAAAGTTTCAAATAAAATCTGGAATTTTAACAACACTCATATTTTCAAATGAAAAATGTTTTTATTAAAGTTCAAGAGTGAAAATGCGCAAGCTATTCACTTTGACGTTGTCGTGTAGGCGGCAAGTTAATGGCGATAATATAAAATGTACAATTTTATTCCCCGGCTATCTGATCTCATCCCGGAAACTTTTCTGGGTATAAGCTGTATTCTACAACTCGATCATCTAATCTCTGCAATTTAAAACACATTTCATTGCAACTCTCTCAATTCTTCTTTTTTTAAATTCTATTTCTACAATATTCTTTTTTTCTTTTTCTTGGGTGTTTAAACAAATGTTTAAACTCATACCCAGATAGACCCGGATTAACTATTTGTAGTTCATTCAATATTAATATTCGTTCTTTGTGAGAATCGAATCAGTGACACGCAGCGCAGCAGTGAATAGCCCAACCACTGCGTCAACATTTTCGTCGTGCGTTCGTATTTTAAATAACTTTAGTGAAGCATGAAATTTTTTGAAATTATTGTACTAGCTGACCCGTACTCACTTCGCTGGGCGTCAAATATTTTTACTTGTGACGGAAATAATTATCTAGTGTGGTTCATAGTACTAAAGAAAAGAGAGAGAGAAAAATGTTTATTGACACACGCCATAACAAAATATAGTAGTAAAATAAACAAAGTAAATGAACAAAAAAAAAACTGATACTACCGGAAAAGAGGACTTGAAAGGATATGGTGGAGGCCTCTACCCAGCAGTGGGACAACAATGACTGCAATAAAAAATAAAAACTTAAAACTACTAAGAACTAAGTGTTAAAGATTTATTTAATGTTGTTGGCTGCTAGTGTGTGTTGGGTTTGTTTAATACTTCTCTGTATACCATATTTGATGTTCTGTTATTGTCTGGTAACAAAATGTGTTGGTTCTCTGGAGTTCCACATTGAGATAAGTAAAACACTCTTTTCTCAAGTTACATTAAGTATTGTTTTGTCATGAAATCATCATTATCCGAAACTGGAAGGGATGTGAAGGTTCTAATGACGACACGACATACAATGAGAGAGAGGGAGGGAAGTGTCTGAACATCGATCAAATTCACAGAGCTCGGAAGTATATGGTGCGCCTACATACTTACATACAATAGGCTAATGGAATACGGGCCAGAATAAAAAAAAAAGATTTGGCTTATTGGTGCAGAATATAACTATCACAGGTAAACATAGTAAACATTTTCTAGTAAAATAAACAAAGTTAAAATCATCAAATGAGTCCCCCCGCCCAGGGCGGTACGGGAGGAACTATCTGATTCGTACTGTCTAAAATCCACGGTGTTCTTTCAATAGCCCTTTACGTACAGGGCCACGGTAACCTTAACGTTAATTAATAAGTACTCTGAATTTTATAATGTTAGTTTTCTTTCTATTTTTCCTGATAAACTTCCTCTTTTGTCCTCTATCCTAATGGGGTCGCACGTTGTTTACTGCTTTATTTTTGCGGCTTTCATAAACTCGTCTTTGTCTAAAGTCTTGTCGTAACTATAATATACAGCACTAAAAGGGTCGTCGAAGTAAAAGTCGAGTAAAAATGGCGAATAGATAAGTGCAAGTTTCAAGGTAAGTATGATGTCATTGTAGGGTTTTATAAGCTTTTCTCTGATCCGTCTATATTGACATAAATAGTGGTTATAAATAACAAAACATTCCCTTGAGTTACTCACTGTTTCCATGATATTTTTACAGAAAGTAAATATTTTGTAGCATATTATATACCTATTGTAGCATATTATAGTAGATTATTCAATAGAAAAGAAGAAAACAAAATCGTTTTTTTTTTATTATAACCGTAAAAATAGCTGATCATTTACTAAAACTTTTATCGACAATTGTTGTGCTTAAACTAAAAGAATCTATTCAGATTCGGAGCTGCTCAAATTTCACATTTACAAGTGCTACTACGAAGCCTGAAACGAAACTTCATTGTGTGATGAATAGGTTTCATTGTACTCGGAATAACTTCAAATTCAGAATTAGACCATCTAGCTTGAAATACAGCCTGAAATAAATAAACAAAGGCTTTCTATTGTTACCCACCGTTTTACAGTTTGCTTCTCTATGTTAATTCTCGTTAATTTATGTTGGGTTATTCATATAGTCTTTTCTAAAAATATAAATGATATAATCGTAACAACAAAACTGCTTTTGGAGGTATTCCTCGTAGCGCTCCCGTTTTGAAGCGCTCCCATCTAAGCGCTCCCGTTTTGTTCCTCGAAGCGCTCCCAAAAGGAGCGCTTGGAGGAACGATTAAAAATATTAAAATTTATTTCCTCTAAGCGCTCCCATGATTAACTTTCGGATAGAGATGGGACTATACTAACTGAAATTATCGATAATAACTAGGTAGGTAATAAGTAGAACATATTGTTATAATATACAACTAGCGGCCCGTCCCGGCTTCGCACGGGTTTGGTAATTTTATTTTATTTTTTGTTTTATTGTAAATCCTTTAGTCCACCAAATAGATGAATATAATCTGCCGACATATGCACCTATTTTTTTTCGTGGTAAAATCATCAAATGAGTCCTCCCACCCATACTGTCAGACTCGTACTGACTAAAATCCACGGTGTCCTTCACTAGCACTTTACGTACCGGGGTCACGGTAATTCGTTAGTCCCGCGACCCCGGCAGGCTTTGGCCCTCTACAGGCCCCGTCACTATGCTGACACTCTTTGAGGCGCGCGAAGAAACACAACGCGCCGTCGACCCGGGAATGGTCCATGGTCGGACAGCGAGTCGCCCATTACTCGCTGCCCGCATGCCCGCGCACATATGCACCTAATCATATTTTTTTTTTTTTTATCGTGGTTAAATCATCAAATGAGTCCTCCCACACAGGGCAGGACGGGAGGGACTGTCAGACTTGTACTGACTAAAATCCACGCTGTCCTTCACTAGCCCTTTACGTACCGGGGTTACGGTAATGGGAAAGTCCCGCGACCCCGGCAGGCTATGGCCCTCTACAGGCCCCGTCATTATGCTGACACTCCTTGAGGCGCGCGTGGAACACAACGCGCCGTCGACCCGGGCATGGTCCATGGTCGGACAGCGAGTCGCCCATTACTCGCCGCCCGCATGCCCGCGCCTACGGTGGCCGGATATCGTCTTGCGACGTCCGACGCCGTGGGCGTCCACCACTGCGGCTGGGGTGGAGGGAGGTCGCTGACCTCCCCCTCACGCGGCTCGCCTTCGCGAGCATGACTGCTTCGCAGAAGGAGGCGACCGCTTCCCACTCCGTCTCGCCCCGCAGCATGGCCTCGACCAATGCCGGGCGCGAGAGGTCTCCGCCAATCGCCGTCGAGAGGACACGGCGGTGCTCTGCCCAAGCGGGGCAGTCCTGCACCGTATGCTCCACCGTGTCCTCCGGACGATCTTCGCAATGGTGACACCCAGGCGTTTCCTCCCTCCTTATCAGACACAGGAACCTCCCGAAACAATATTTTTCGTTGTTTAGAAAGCTTATGATTTCTCTCCATTATGTTTCCCATTACTACCCCCCTCCCCGCACACCTCAATGTTTTGTCTGAAGTTTTTCGTAGGAAGAAGGCAGTGAGGTGTCTATCGTTTATGTCAATGGTAGAAATGACTTTCCTTGTCCTAGGCGGGGCGAGAGAGTGTCAGACTCTTACTGACTAAAACCACATACTGACTAAAATCACCTGCTCTGAGCCGGGACCCAGTAAAGTATTGCGCTCAACGGTGATGCTACCTATGCGATTGATAAAATGGTTAAAACAATTTTACAATTAATTTTTGCCAAAAATAGCGATACTAACTTCTTAACTAAGAGTTAAAGATGCGGCGCGCGTGGCGCGTGAGTCCTGCACACACACATACAAACCGTAACCCCGCCTCCCCATTGTATCCTAGAAAGTCGCGTTTACCGAATTCACACGAACCCAGCCGAGCATTGCCTGAACTTTTGTTTACGTAAAATTGCGTTTTGTTGCTATCGCAATCATTATCGATATAATTCATTACGTTTACTTCATGCTTTTCCCTATTTTTAAACGTGGGAGCGCTTCGAGGAAATATATTTTAATATTTTTAATCGTTCCTTGAAGCGCTCCTTTTGGGAGCGCTTGGAGGAACAAAACGGGAGCGCTTAGATGGGAGCGCTTCAAAACGGGAGCGCTACGAGGAATACCTCTGCTTTTGTTATCAAATTATTATACAAAATAATATTTAGGGGGGGTTAAACTGAAAGGTTTGTTTTTTTAGAAAATTGTTTTTCTTTAGTTATCAATAATTGATGCTGTTTATTCAGTCGATTGGGTTGGTAAGAGTGTATCACGGGGCTGTCTAAACAGGTAACCGTGACCCTGGAACGTAACAACGTAACGGTATAATGGAGACATAACGGAGACATGACGGGTGTGATGTACTGTTCGCGCGAGCGAGCGAGCGCGAAGCGAGTCGCTTGTTTGTCTTTGCTTATTTCCCCGTACTGATTACACGAATGCTCGCTATTTAACACGTTACATTGCACTAGTCAGTACCCGCCTTTAGAAGGGAAGTACTTGTACAACTATCAATCCCAAATAATATTGGCACATCAAAAAAAGATTGCGATCACTTTGAAAAAGCAAAATCTCTTTTGTTACGGTAGAATGATTTCTTATTATTTTTAGGTTCTTTGTTTAAACATATAAATTCTGAATATAAAACAGTTCAATTCTTTTAAAAAAAAAAAGTGTGTACACGATAGGTACACACTTTTTAACGACCGACGAAGTCTAAATCATAGAGTAAGCACTTCTCTAGATATCATTGAAGGTGTATGTTCCAATAGACTATGAACAGACCTTATCCTTAGAAATAAAGTACTTGGACATCTAGGACAACTATCGATCTTAAAATAACATGGTCCAATGTTCGGCTGCGTTGAAAATCGTCGTGTAGAACATCGATGTTCGTCTACGAAAGCGTAGCAAGCGTAGCAATTACGTCAGCTCAGTCGTAGCACTCGCGTAGCAAGTAATACAATTTTGCAGGAATTGCATAACTGGTTTAGTAGTTTGAAGAAAATCTGTCTTAATGATTCATTTGTGCGATTGTAAACGTGTAGCAGACTAGTGTTCTCTTTAGGTAGTATTTGTCTAAAATGTTTACAAAATAGTTCTGATTGATATGAGTGTTTTTTTTTTGTGATACATAATAATTATGTAGCGTCGTGGCCGTGATTAACTACGGCGTAATCATCGGAGCAGTGAAGTCAAATGCAGTCAATTTAAAGACCTTTTTGTAATATAATGTCAGATTTAGATTTTTCTTTACGAGTTAGCTGGTATGTTTTTGGTTTAAAGTTAAACTTATCTTGACAAACACTTTCGTCACACGTTTTAAGTGGGTTTTTATAAAAAAAATATGGTAGACCTTCAAAATTAATATCACAAACCTAAAATGCCATACGTTCGTCACTGTACCACGATACACAGTAAATCATTTTTGGTAATTCTTTACGCTGCGCTGTCGGTTATAAAGGCAACGACACATAACTTATGGGACAGGATTGCCTCACCCTCATCAAATATGATACCCTAGTATCCTAGTTGACATCAATAAGCGATTCTTTATGGTAAATATGCTGTGGAATTAATAAAAGGCCCTTTTATAGCTTTCGGTCATACTTATTTTGCCGATAGAAATATAAAACGAGAAGGAGCTATTCAAAACGTATAGTGTCATCCCTTTTTCTCATTCGAACTATAGTGACTTTGACACTTCTTTAACCGACCCCAGAATGATGTTATTTTCACTTATCTGTGGGATATGATATTGGGACTTATCAATATTCTTTTGTGTTGAGATTTTTACTCACCATGGCAATGGGTTCAATAAGGAATATGTCTCGAAAAAAAACATCCCACTTTTTTTTTCATAGGTAACGATAATAATCTTAGATTTTTTTAAAGAAAAATCCTTATAAAGGAATAACAAAAAAAAATATGAATGAAAAATGTTAATTCATCAGAGAGTTTAATTCAGTTTTTTTTTAATACTCTAGCTTTCTGTCACTATGTTGACAAACTGAATTACCAGGGAAGCAGAAGTTAGCTGGACGTCGGACGTAAAGGGATTGAGCATTGACTGCAACTCAATTAGACAGTCCATGAGAGCTGTATCTCAAATATCTAGCTTCGTAGTAATAACAAACGCGTGGTCAAAGCTATCTTACATGAATAATGTATCCATTACTTAATAAGCTTTGATGATTTTAATTCTGTAGTTTCCTAAGAGGTCTTTCTAGATTTTTAAATAGACATGACGTGTCGTCGTTCAGAAAAAATATAGATTCTATCTTTTTTTAAACGACTAAATTATATTTGTATTTTATTTATGTTTATGGAAATGTATGTAATTCGTCACTGTAAACAATTCCTAGGAAATTTATGTAATTCCTAAAATCTTCGCAAATCTGTGAAACCTAACTAAACTGATCCTCGGGGTGCCGCTGATATCTACTTTCAAGGGCACCAACGACTCCTGGGCACCCCGAGGTTTCTTTAAACCTTGCACGAGAAAATAGCGCGCAAATACCTGAACGCGTAAGACATTATGCATTTCCTAAATAGCTTCGGATTTTGTATTGCATGTCCTAAGAGTTGTATACAATTAATCGATATTACACATTTCTGGTAACATATACACCACTCTATTCTGTAGTCTAGTTCAGTTCTTGAGGATCAATCAAACTGGTAAGGACAACATTTGAACTGTCTGAGAAAACCGAACACTGAAACATGATTCAGTAGTATTTATTTGGGTGAATCCATTTATGGAGCCGTGTAATTTGTCCGTATCAGTTTAAAGTGATCTGTTCCTCCATGCAATAATAACAATAATTATGTTCACAGTGTGAAATGATAACCAGAATCACGACTATAGACATATGGCGCATTGTTTGATCAATAGTTAAACTATTTCTTATATCTTATACATATTATTATATGTTTTATTGTTTCATATTATGAATCGGTAGGTATTAATTTATTCTGACAATAAATAAAAACTCACTAGTAATATGTACAAAAAAAAAACGACGGGTTGCACTCTGGGAGTGCCGGCAGAAGTGAAAACTTCAATAGTAATAAACACACACGAACATTCGCGCAAGCGCCCTGCGCCATCTTACGAATTTTCGATCAGGTCACGTATCCTGACGCGAGTTTAACATTTATTACCCATTCCAAAAAAGTGCACAACGCCGCTAAAGAAGTTTTCACTTCAAAAAAAAACATTCAAAGTGGGTCAAAGAATACGTCCACATCGCTGTTAACGGGAACAGTGTCCAGAACGCTGGCAGCATTAATCAATTATTTATAAAAAAAAAATGGGAGTTTCACAAAAGTAAGTTTAACTATTGGTTAAGCAACTGGCCTTTAGTCACATAGTTACATCACCCTAAGCTCATTCACAGGGTGTGTTTTTGCAGAAAAGCGCTGATGTACTCAATTCCTCTCTGATCTTTTCATTAATGGGACGTTTGACATGTCGTTAATGTATGTCTACTACGCCTCGTGCCACTTTCCATTGCCAGTAATCACATTAACTAGGTTCCTTTGCTTGCGTTAACTAGATATTAGATATAGTAGTATGCTACTTAGCCAGAGTTGAATAGAGTCGTTTACTGCATAAATATATTGAAAATCTTTTTGGTCCGTCAGTTAGAGTATAGAAAAATAATGAATAAGTATTATTTGTTTTTTTAATCAATACGTATTGACAAAGATAAAACGCTTCGAAATTGGGGAGTGGGCTTGTGACGTCATAACGCCTGTTAAATTATACCAACGGAGTGACGTTTTGTGATTTTTAGAAGCGTTGTATTGTCGTCAATTTTAGCACTAAAGGAAAAATTCGGGTCAAATTTTTTTGATAATCTATCTTTCGTTCTTATTATTTTTTTTGAGTGAAATAGCCTATTACTACTTCATCCTGTATGTTTTGGCTTGTTTAAATTACTAAGTATTTTTCTGACTAATCAGTAGGTAATTCCTGTAGTTTTGTATCCATTTAGCATTTAGTACCTACATTAAGTACCTGTACAAATAAACTAACAATTTATGTGTTTTTCAGAAAGTGTTATAACTACATTGACTTATGTGCTAATTTGACTTTAAGTTTAGTACAGACTATCTATAAAAATAAATATACTGAAGAAGAGTTATAAAAGTGCACGAAAATAAAATAACAGAAATATATCAAAAGTTTTCACAACATCGACAAATAGTGTTAAAATCTGAGTGACAAACGGGACAGTGTAATAAAATAGAAGACTTTAATTCCATTGTAATGTCAGTGAACAGCAACGTCATTGGTGCAAAAACGCAATGGGCCGGTGGGGGGACGGGGGGCGTTGTGATTGGCTGTCACAGTGATTCATTGCATTCGATAGTTAGCTTCCATTAAGAACGGACGTCTGAACGTCAAAATGTCAGCAGGTAATTCTATGGTTGTTGTGATGTGTACATGTGTATATATATGTTAAATGTTGTGGAATGATTGGAAATAGCAATTGGCTTTTTATTGTGCATTTATTAAAGTCCAAAATTTCTAAATTTTCAATTTTATTTTCTGGAACGATCTTCGTCTTTGATTGTGAGATAATCATAAGACTTTGGTCGTATCTTGTCTTTTTACTGTTATTAATTTGCAATTTGTTGATGTTGACTTGAACCGCATTTAATTTCATCTTTCAGATCACGAAACTAATAGCAAAATAACTATAGGTAACTATGGGCCTATTTCTATGTTCATGTTGTATTGTATTCATGATTGTTTTAACAGGAGTTATTCCTCAAGCAGGGTCTGCCGTGGCCATGATCGGAGCGAACCTTCGCTTCGGTTCGGCAGGCGCGACCAACTCCTCAGTGGTCAATAACACGCGGCATTGTCCGCCAGGTGGCGCTGCTAGCGCTGCGGCTTTGCTTGCTCTCTCAGGGTTGGGAATGTCGGCCAATTTAGCGCTGATGGCCGTCATTTTAAGCAAAAAACAGCTGAGAAGGTGAGTTTGCCCTAATGTAATGTAAACGTTTTGATATCTTTATCGCTGGTTGAAGGTACGATATTGAACTTGCGACCATCAAATAATCATTTGTATATTAATTAGAATAAATCTAGGGTTATATGTGTAGTGTTTTTACGGAGAATTGAACAAAAATATTCAAATAACATGAAGTACAGAACATAAATCTCGATAAATGGTTCTATTTGAATACAGCAATATTATCAAATACAGTCCTCGAAAAAAAAAACAGACATAAATCAAGCCGGGATACTTTGCAAGAAATAAAGCCTATAAATTACGGCGACCGTTTCGATACGAAGAATGAGAAAACAGGAAAAAATGAATGTTTATCATTATTCAAATGTTGTTTATTTTACGACACTGTGGTTCGGTTAGGCTTGAATTCCTGTTACGATGATTTTGGTCGCGTACGGCCTGTCGCTTATTTGAATGATAAAAAGTAACGTAGTACGCGCTACTGACGTCAGCGTCACAGAATGGTACTATAATACACCTACGTCATAGGATAATTTGTTAAACCGAATTTTCGTAAAAAATCTAGGTAGGTATATCGCGAAAACACGGATATAATTAGATAATGGCTATGATTCAGTAAAATTTCGAACTAGGTAGGGTCGACGTAGCCCCCCGCTCGGTGGGGCTTCTGTTTCTGCTTGCAGGGCTTAAAAGAACCTTACCAAACCGAACCTTTGGGTATCCCCAAAACCGTATTAAACCCTTTACTTTTTCAGTAACATTGAGAAATATCATAGACATTGTCTAATTAATCCGTGTTTTCGTGATATCCTTAGAATTTTTGCGAATTCGAAATTCGGTTCATCAATTATCCAGCGACAACATCATAACATGATGTATATTCGTACGCGCAACTAACGTACGCGACCGATACCAGCGTAACAGGAATTCAAGCTATATCGTATAACATGTTACGACTATGTTCGACATTATATCGATAGAATTAACGTTATTCGCAACATAACAGTGTAGATCTCCTATGTTGTTCTTGAGCCAGCGATCGGCGCCACCGATTGGGCACGTCCGTATTCGAGAACACGGAATACTACTTACGTTACCACCGAATCTGCATTTTATATGGCTCCAATATAAGTGTTTAGGTAGGCTAGATTATATAAAGCTTGAACTTGAAAATTAACTTTGGAGTTCATGAAATTGGAAGGCTCGCATAATGTCAATATCAGGCCTTTTCTGTTAGAAGGGTCCTTATTACTCGAAGAAACGAACTGCGTACAAAGGATTTTCATGAAAACCGTTGAGAGCGTAAAAAACTTGTGGATACTGATGATTTATGAAAAATTTAGACTACATTTTAGAAAAGTCATAGCGAGAAACACAAGTTCCCTCAAAGGCAAAAAATTACATGAGGGCCATACAATAATTGCTCTTAAAGCTTTCTCAGGAGAGCCTTAAAGATGTCCTCATACATAACAAGAGTATCGTACAAACTTTTTAGTATACATTCGGAAAAGTTTTAAGCAACACAAAAGTAGGCAACGCATGATAATGAACAACTTATATAAAACAGAACAAAAGAAGTTATTGTGGCCTTTGGAAATTGGAAAATAATTATTTGAATAATTTCTTATTATTTCGAGTTCCTTTGTAAGTTTTTCAGCAGCCTCAACGTTTACAATAAAGAATTCATTTACAAGAATGTAGGTCTCTTAGATTCAAAGATATTTGTATTTTATGGTATGGTAAACTTCAGAAAAAACTCACTATTCGCGAGGTGTTGGGTTAGGCATTTTTTCACACAAAGTCGATGAAATGAGGATGTAATATCCCCGTAAAATATTGATAATCGGAAAGCGATCATGTAGTATACAGACGTTACTTGCACGTCTGATTAAACCAAATCACCTATCAACTACATCTTCGTCCACAATTGTAAGTCGTCTCAGTTATCAATTTTCCCTGAGTACCTTTATCTCCAATCTACTAAAAGATAAAGCCTCAAGAAAATATGATTTACACCAGAGGGTTCTCAATTTGCTGGGAAATCAAATTACCGAGTCACTACCAGTAGTAATTCAATAAGATAGGAGCTATTTAAATCAGATTGGCCGGTGTCTTGACAAAATGGCTGCTTGTAAAAATGAAGACTGTCTGATTTAAATGAACGTGGGTTGATTCCACTCTAACGACATCTGTAACATTTTGCCAGTTCAGCTACATTAGGCGTAATTGGCGCTACTTTAAAATATTGTGGATGTGATTCATAATGTACAGTGTGTGTTAAGTCTTTGTCAAACAGACTGGCGTGGCGAATGCGAAGCGTGACGTTTTTATTTGTAATGTATGGAATTGTTTGAATCCAGTCACATAGAACAGCGAAAGCGATCCGATAGCGTGACAGAACTATCGGACTGACGTCTCGCTTCGGTTCGGTATCGCTTCGGAAACGCTTCGCTTTCGGCAGTCTGTTTGACAAAGACATTGTGTAACCAGATGGGAAATCCGCATCTTTAATACGTCCGTACTGATTTGAATTAGACATGAATTGAAATCTGACTATAAACCGAGGATATACGAAATCTACCAACGAGCACTGGGTTAGCGTGATACCCTCCCATTTCTTCTCATAAAGAGAAGACCTGCGTTGTATTCCAATAATGGAAACATTAAAGGCTGATTATGTTTATATGAATTTGAATAGAACAACAGCTGTGCACACTTATATCTCGTTGTTTCTCGATTCGTAGTGATCCCTTCTTTTTTGCATTGTTACGTTTGTTTTTATTGTTATACGCGAATATTGTAAATTGGTTTCTGAACACCTGCGTTTTGACCCCAATATAATGTGATATCAATTTGTAGACGAGGTAATTAGAGCAAATTAGAGGCTCAACCTCTCCTTCACAATAGCGTTTTGATTTAGGCTATAATCACTTCGTACAACCTCACGCCGCTATTGTCGAAAGGTTAAGCAGTACCTGCTGTTTACCCACATGGTGAGCGATTGCTATAAACTAGTCGAAATCTAGACTGTTAGACTTACTTGCCTTTAGGTTTGGAGGTATCCCAATGAGGGAAAGATACGACTCACTGTCCAACCATGGAACATAGCTCGCGCGCCTCAAAGAGTGTCAGCACAATGACGGGGGCCCCCTTTAGAGGGTCCAAGCCTGCCGGTGTCGCGGGACCAAAGAATTCCATGAACCCGGAATGTAAAGGGCTACTGAAGGACACCGTGGATTTTATTTAGTCCCTCCTGCCCTGCCCTGGGTGGGAGGACTCATTTGGTGATTTTACCACGCTAAAAAGGGGGGGGGGCTTAAAGTCAAGACTGAATAGGTTACTTCTAGGCAAGCGTGCTTCACTGTCGTCCACATCTTTATACCATCTCGCAAGATAGTGGTTGAACGCGAGCCTATCGTAAAACTGTTTGGAAGTATGATTAAAGTGTGTCCCATCACTGGGCTATTGTTAAAGTTTCTGGTTGAACAGCATTTTGTTATCTTTTGATTTACTGTTTGAAGAATATCTATAAGAAATTAGCTGAAAGATAGTAAATTCTAAAACCATTTAGCTAATCATTGTCACCTCATAAATTGTCTTTGGGCTCAAAAGTTCATCATTTCGACTATTCAAAGTTTCAAACGAAGCATTATCTTAAGAATAATCTTTGTTTTATTTCCATTTCAAGAGATTATGGTTTAATTAAGATTTAATTCTCTTTTGATTAAACCATTTTAAGTATTGTGAAAGAGATTAGGTTATTTTGAAAACTTATCTAGATCTAAGACCTAGCTAAACTCTTTGTGCTTGTTTAATTCATTTTATAAAAACATTTTCCTTGAACGTTTGAAAACTTTAGTCAGAAAGATTTGGAATGAAGGAATTTTTCAATAGCTGTTCACAACCAAGTTTTATTACCGGTAATAGAGATCTTAAAATTAACTTGGAAAATGCCTTAGTGCTGTGAACCGCTTCATAGCGCTTCTGACGACATGGTTGGCGCAGTGGGTGAACGTATGAATGCTGCGCTGTGTGTTGCGCATCGATTCCAGCACGGATAAAAAATGTATGACCTACAAATAGTTGTTCGGGGTCTGGTTGTTTGTGTCTTTCACCCACGGTACAGGACAAATTTCAAGTGGGGGAAAACGTTTAAAAAAAATCTAAATATACGAGCATCCTATGTTCTTACCAACCGAGCCATCGAGGTTCTCACCTACCACCGTCAAATTTTGCTTTACATAAAATATAATTGAAATTCGTTTAATGCGTTTAATAGTTAAAAACCTTTAAAAAATCACCATAAAAATTCACATGTCTTCGAATTTTAGATTTTGGGTTTTTGAAGTATTCTTATTATACCTATCTACCTTTACCGTTTTTAGTGCAATGATGACAAAATATATTACAGCATTCGTCGAATTTATTTTACTTTTAGGTTTAAACCGTTTCAGTTTTAGGTTTGAACTCAAACGCAACCTCATCAAAATTTAAACCATTTTGCAGTTTCAATTAAATACACAGACGAACATCTTTTTCCTAACCCTATTGAGAGATACCTTTGCCTTTTCACTTTTAGAATTCTAAATAGGTTTTCTACATCTAGTCACGTAGCCGCAGCCACGTAGCGTAGCCTAGTTCAAGACGATTGACATGTCAGAGTAAAAAGTAGGTATTTCGGGCGGCACTATTCGTGGCGGTACTATTCTTGTCTGAAAAGGCGGCCGACGCAGCGCAGACGGTTGTAACTTTGTTTGGTTTCTAAATCTGCGGCTAATCGATTGTTGATGTAAACGAAGGTATAGTTGATTTCTTTTGAAGTTCTTAAACAAAAGTTACACAAATTATCTCAATCAGTAGAAAGAAAGAAGTCTCTCTTTGGTAGTAGAAGGGTATTTGTATTTGCATGATTCAAGGTCTAATCTTTAGCCCGCAACCCGTTGTTTCGGCCTTAGTCACAGGGCGTTTTCTACATCGAGCTCGAATTAAGAATTAATGAAATAACGATTTGAAAGATAATTCGTGGTACTTACTACATTTTTTTAAAACAATTTGATGTAATAACATAGTCCCTCACGGTCAAAAGGACTTCAGTAGTGGCGCGGTTGTCCGTCCCCAAATTTGATTTGAATATTCGTTCACGGACTTACGGGTGTGAAAGTAGACCCCCAGTTTTTGCGTTGCCGTAACTGAATTGTCAAGCTTTAGAGAACTCTGTGAATCTCGCATTAGACAAACGTTTATTGTACTCATTCGACTCGTTACTAACTTTTTTAATGTAACAATTAATAACAATGTTGCACGCTAAACTTGTTTCAGCAACATTTTAATGTTAGAAAGCTTTGCAACAATGTTATAAACATTGTTGTCATTACAGAAACAGGTAGAAGTTTATCAAATGTTAGCTTTAAAATGTTTTGAATGACAGATATAACAAAGTTTTACACGCCGTAAAACTTTTTAACTCGTTTTACTTAATTAATGTTTTGTGTTAACATTGTAATTTTCCGTTACCTATATGAATTCTAGGAAAATGCAAACAATGTCGAACGATTAATTTTTATTATTGTATAGACGCCAGCGCATCAACCTATCTCAATCTGTTATTTTATTTTTAATAGGTTTTCAACCTTCACACAACAACATTCATCGCAATAATGGAAGGTTAATGTTCGATTGGTAAAATTTGACAGATTGGGGTAGGTTGACCTGCTGGCGTCTGTACATTAGAATTGGAGCCGCCGCCAAGGGGCTCCAATTCTAATGTTTCTCTTAAAATGCCTCTTCAGTAGAATCTTTTATTTTATGATTCTGTCAATTTTTTTAGCGTCTCAGCTCTGACTGTAGACAGAACGGGATACATTTTTGGGATCAAACCTATTCTATTATTATCCCAAAAACTTTCCACGTCACCCTAATAATATCGAAGAAAGACTCCTATTAAAACTTCCCAGGAAAAAAAGTTGCCAGAAAACTTTAAATACACAAAAACTCCCCTGAAAGTTGCGAAAAAATACCCGAAAACATTTACCTGCTGTATTATTTACGTCACAGATTCGGAGTGAAAGACCCCTCCGGTCTTGCCCCTCCCCAGGGGCTCCCTAAGTGCGTGACACTTTCGATGATTGATAAATCGTTTATCGAAATTTTATACCTGTAACTTGACAGAATGAATTATCATATTTCGGCGGGTCTGCATAATGTCTGGAATACACTTGTGAATGTATAAGAAGTGATTCAGATTTAAATAAAATGTCTCGGATTTTTTCTTATATAATTAGTGTACTTTCCTTCTTTGTACGAGACTGTGCCGCCAAGGAGGCCAAATAAGGTGGTGTAGTATAAATGATATACTACACCACGTGTACAATGTTTGGTAGACCGAATTGATTATGGTATTGATGTTCAATTAAGGCTGTCTGTTACCTGATATAGGTCCTAATATATCGTTCTCCCTCTATCCAATTAATTAGGCGTGAAGGCATTTCGCCATAATTCTCAAGAGAATTCTATAATTGAAATGGAATAGACTAAAATTACTAATACCCTTTTAATAGTGTCAAATTATTTTAGAAACTAAATTTTAAATGTTTGAAAAAGAAAAACTATTTTGGGGATTAAAACTACTGTAAAATATCATACTATAACTTAGTAGACTGGTTATTTTCAGTGGACAGTTGAGTGTTCAAATGTGATAATCAGCCGATATGGATGGAGAGAACTTATAGATAATCATATAAAATTAGATGACCGGACACTGGAGATAAAAACTAATAACTGTGTTTTCTAAAACATTATGCAGAAACTAAACTAGGCAAAAAGTTCAGAAAAATGATTTAATTACAGTTATGAGTGTTTATCCCCAGTGTCCGGTCATCTAATTTTTGCCTAATATGCCAAATTTATGTACGCTTTGTTCATGAAAGTTTTTGCGATCCATTTCTATTTGATCAGACTAAACTAGTTATCAGATCAGTATTTTAGAAATTTGTAGGTCTCGTCAACACATCAGCATACTAGGATCCAGATATTTTACTTTAATATGTTATTATGTTGCTTAAATTTGTCATAGATGGTCCCACGGTTTGCTGTTTCACCAGGCGATAGTGGACCTGGCTCGGGCAGCCATCTTGCTGCCGCTCGGTATCGCCGTGTTTCGCTGTCAACCCGTGTACAAGTGCTCCTTGGTAGAAACTGCATTTTTGCTACTGGTAAGTATTCTAGCAGTCACATAAAATCACGTCTGAAAATCCTTGAAGGTAAAGGCAGATTTGTATCGAATAGTACAAAAACACCACACTATTCTCAAACCAATGCAATTCTGAAAGTCAGAATCCACAGTGGTCACCATGAAAAGCGCAGAGACAATGAAGTTTGACGTGTCCCTGAGAATGAATTTTTTTCCTACACCGAATAGTGCAGTCGGTGACCAGCATTACTTGACCCACTTTAACATTATTCTGCCGTATAAGATGGGTCATATAATGATGGGCACTTGTACTGTGCACCCAGATGTGGCCAGAAAAATGTCATGCCATGGACGGGTCTGTCGCCATCGGCCACAAATTAAGGCTCCGAGGCTGCTACTGAGAAATTCCTGGTGGAAAAACCCAATAACTCTGATGTGTGACCTGAGAATCGAAATTAGTAATTCATGTTCAGCAGTCACGCTTGAAAACGCAAGACTCGGAGTAATTATTTTTTTTGGTAGACGTTTTTAACATGTCTAATCGTTGTTGTTAATTTTAATTGTTACGATACCACTAAAGTGTATCGGCATGTAGACGGGTAAACGGGCAAGTAATGGGTGTCTTGCCGTGCAATCATGTACCATGTCCGGGTCAACGATGAAAGAGCTACCAAAGAGCAATCTGACGGGGCGTCCCTTAGAGGGCCAAAGCCTGACGGGGTTGTGTCACGGACTATTAAAGGATCACCGTGGGTTTTAGTTATTATGAGTCTCACAGTCCCTCTCGACCCGCCCTGGGTGGGAGGACTTATTTGATGATTTTACCACAGTAAAAAAACATTAAAGTGTGTTCAAGCTGTATCGCTCTCCTCACAGCAGCAGAAAAGTTAAACGTAAGTGCTATTGTAACTTACTGGGCATCCTCAGTATATGCATATATGACACAATGTTTAAGATGAAATGAATATTTCTGTGTCTGTTTTAATTACCTTAATTTGCTTCCCAAAGTATTGGAATAAAACTTACAAGTTTAATAAATTAACAGAAACATTATGTTACGTTCGGAATTTCTTCTCCTTATCTCACTTTTGAACAAGATGGTTGGCATTGACTTACTACAACTTCAACCAAAAACGATCACGAATGCCAATGACGAGAATAACAACTTACTTGTTAACACGAACCCAATAACAGCACTCTGTAAATATTTTCCTCTCCCTACGTGACAGACTTCAGTCACACGTATGACACACAATTCCAACATGGCGGATTAAACGAGATGAACCTTCACAATCTAAAACCGTCCGACCGTTAGAAATTAAGTACCGCATCGGCCACAACCGCACAAGCGGCATCAGCTGTTTTTTTTTGTGACGTGAATTTTGTGTAACGGCCAGTCAGCATTTTTGAAAACATTGCACAAAAATAGAAGCTGGAAATTCGAAAAGTGTGATCTAGAACTTACGTGTGCAGTGTGTCATGTCCCTGTAGATTGGAGATTAAATATAGAGTTTCGGCATACCGAAACTCTATATTTATTCTCATAAGCACACACTGAAAGTGAAAGACATTTTCGAATAAGTTGTTTCTACCACTTCTCTACAGTGAAAAGCGGTTTTTTGGGAACTGTCTTTTGTAATAGCTGTGGCGTTCTGAAAGTGACTGATTTTACGCCTAGTTTGTTTAAATGACTTTTGATTTTGGGATAGTGCTGGGGGGGTTTATTCCATCACTTCTTCTTCAAAACATAGTAAGTGGTTAAGGTAAGGCATTATGGGGAACTGTTTTATGTAAAGTTAACCTTAAAAATGCTGATAAATCGGCCACTTCGAATAAATGACTTTGATTTAAAGACATATACTCGTAATGACAATTTAAAAAGGGAAATTTTAATGTAATGGGAAATTTTTTGAATATCACTTATTGGAATACTAATATTATTAATCCAAGTAAAGATACATATTGTGAAGTTCCGTATAAGTACAAAAACGGAACACAGACTCAAGCCTTTTTTAATCAAAGTGACATTTTTAGCTGAGTCCGGCGTTTAAAAAAGCTTTTCGTTTACAATTTATCCAAAAAAAGATCCGGAATGAGAGTCTATTAGAGTCAATAATGTATTTGTCCACATTGGAAATAGGCTGTTCTCATTGGAGGGTAACATTTGCCCAAATGTTTGCAAATGATTATCTCATTAATGGCCCATAACTTGACCATTCGACCATAAGGCCATATGGCCCCATTATCTTATATGAGCCATTGAATGTTCATTGAGCCATAACTTTTTATTATTGTGAATGTCGCTGTTTACGTTATCAGTTGTATGAATTAGTAGAATTAGCTCTGGGAGCTTTCCGTTGCCTTTAATTTGCAGAGTGGTAGCTCGGCAAGTATATACGTAGTTATGAATTTCAATCTCTGAGTAGTTTCTAATTTATATTAGGTGCAGATGAAATTGTTGAGATAATTATTTTCTTCAGAAGTGTTAATGCTTGCTTTCAGTTTGTCATTACAGAGTTTTGCTTCTATATTAAACTTTAATTCGCTTATATTAATAAGTAGCGTAAGCAACTAACTTTGTCTAATTAATAAGTGCAGGACTGTCTAACAAAGGCAATAATGACACTTAAATAAATGCTTAAATAGAGCTGTAGGTACTTTCAACATTTTTCTATGCTTTGGAAATTGAATTCTAAAAGTGTTATATTATTTGGCTTTCAATTAGATTTTGGCAAAGTATTGGTTATAATGGGCATACATCTAAATCTTAGGTGTGATTAAAACTTGTCCCATATTTATAGTAGTACAATCGTTTACAAAACTTACGCAGTCAACGCCTTTGTTCAACACCAGAAAAAGCCTGAACTTAAGTATCATCAAACTCAGATGAGCATCAATAGAATGCAAAAAGTAACAGATTCTCACAGACAAAAGTACGATTGTTTGAAACTGGAGGCAGTTGGCACATAAAAGTGATTTATCATCACTTAACTTCAGGCGGGACGAACGAGAAAAGTGCCAAGAATAATCCTTGATGCTTAATTTTGATAGCATCTTATAAGTTCTGAATAGTTGGAGAGTTTGTAGACGAATGTCTTTGGGAGCCTGGAATTATGACGTAGATTAGAAAAATAACTAGCTAGAAGAAACGTGATCTAGAGCAGTATGTATATTTGTTTGCTGAGTAACTTTTTTCATTAGGTATGTTTTTTGGTCCAGAAACTTAGATTAATGTGTGTAGTATGAAATACTTTTATGGAACAAACAACTACTTTTCTTAGAAAATAATGTCTTGCGAATTGAAAACTAATTTCCTAAAATATTTTAGGTGACGGTGTCAACAGTGAACATGCTCACAACAGTTCTCAACGACAGTCCAATTTTCCCCGAAAATGAGGAGGAGCAAGCTGATTTATCAGCACCATTACTGATGGACAGCCCACAGGTAAAATTATGATCTAGTCGTTCCCTTCACGACCCTTGCCGTTACTTTAATGCACTCGAGAAGAAAATTTCGAAATTGTCAGATATAACAGCTTATTTCCTGTTCTTCATGTTGGCAATTTTAAACAGATTTCTTTCAAGAAAACTACATAATTGCCAAAATGAATGAATATTTTGTAAACTAAAGATTGTACAGTAATATGAACCTTTTGTTGCAGTGCGTCCTTTTCGGAACATTTATGATTTGGTTCGCATCAATAACGATCAATCTCGGGCCCACGTTCTTATCTGGAGCTTTAGCTGCCAGTGCCGGTTCCTACGGGTCTTACGGACCGGCCCCGTCCTGTCCTCTCGTCCGAGGACCCTTCAGGCATTATGTGCTTAACGCGCTGTGGATAGGCGTTAACGCAGTCTGTATTGGATTGACACTTTTCCACTTGAAAAAACTCCACCGGGATCTCACGAAGGTTTGTACGTCATTAATCACACTACACTCAACGAACACTCTCGGGACCCTATAACAGATGGCATGGAGAGGTTAGTTTCACGAGAAATAATAATAAAAGTAATGCTTTGTTTACATTGTTTGCTTCATCTTCCATTCTCACAGAACCAACTTCTCCATGATCATCATTGATTGCCAAGTAATATTTGTACCCATGACATGTCACCCAGCTTTATGAGAAATGGTACTAGCTAGCAGTTGTTTGAATGACATGTAACAAGTTCCGTAGTGTAATGCAGTTCACAGTTGCGAGAGACGCAGAACTGGCGCGCTCCAAACACGTTGAAACTCACGAAGTCATCCGCATAATTCCAAGTCGCTGTACAATATTGTGCATATACGTATATTCTAGTGTTACGTTGGCCGGTACAGGAATTTTTGTTGGTACCGTGCCAATATTCCTTGCGATGTACCGCAAATAAGATTTAAATTTTCGGAGTTCGCCCCACTCGAAATGGACGTTCGCGTTTTAGAAGTGCACCGTCCATATAAATTGTAAACAACAAACCCATGCTCAATGCTTGCCGTTGCCAAAGTGCGGTTCAGATTTAAGTATTCGATAAATTTAAATCTTATCGCATGCAGGCTAACGTAGAAGCAGTACGAGTAGCTGGTTTAGTGACCACGCTTGTCAGCATGGCAGGGGACAACAGGCGGATGGATAACTTGCCCAACAGTGTCGGACCCAGGGTAAGGACTGTGATGCATGCTTGTTTCATCTCGTAGATTTTAGCCATTTGTATTTTCAGCTGATGTACATTATTCCTCCTATCTTCTGTCTTGCTATATCTCTTTTAGTTTTACGCAAACCTACCAAATAAACTTAATCTACTCTCTTTTATAAGAAATATCTATTTATGTACGTCTATTTAATACAATTATCTTTCCTCCACTGACCTCCATTTCTATTAATTAGACCATCAAGGCTATCTAACCAGAGCTTCTAAATTACTCCGGAGTGACGTCCCCAGACGTGCTCACGAATTGGCTTTTGTTTCTAAATTATTTGTTTTTATTAGACACAATTGGCTGGTTTTATTTTCGGCATTAAAATTTTGTTTATTTTCAAAATTGAAGCTTGCTAACTGCCAAGTATCAATCTGGCCTTGTTCTAAAATGGTATCTTTTCTCTTAGACTGTAGATGGAACCCTGTCAGATGGTCAATGTCGTCCATCAGGCAGTAACAATCTGCCTCTGGGAGGAGGTCGTCGTCTCCGCGGGTACTTGGCGCGTGTGGAGCGCGAGGGAGTGCGTCGTGTGCGCATGTTTCTGGTCATCACGGCCGCTTATGTGCTGTTCTGGGGACCACTGTTCCTGATCACTCTGCTGCACCATCCGGCTCTGACGTCACACATAGCTTATGAAGTAAGGATACTGGAATAATATTTTGGAGTGTCTTAAAAATTACGCAATACAGTTTTTTGACATCGGTTTATAATTTAACAACAAAATGCACACCGCCAACGGTGTAAAATGAAGCTAGCAGAAATAAGGGAGAATAGGTAGTTCAGGGTTCTTTTCCTGCAAAGGAAGAACGTGAAAGACGTTCTGAACTTTTCATTTCTGTTACAGATGTATTTCCAAATCACTCTACATATCTCGTACGTGCATGCAGCGGTGAACCCACTGCTGTTCATGGCTTTACATCGAGCTTTACGAAGAGCGGCCTTGCAGCTGTGCTGCGGATGTTGCGTGCATTGGAGTCAATTCGTACTGGCTTTGACCGCTGCTGGTAAGTGTGCTTACAGTGGAGGTATGGCTTCAATGACCACGTTGAGAAATAATTATGACATTGTTTCCGTAGCACAATCGCCGCTAGCGCCAGCATCGTTTTCTCCTGCGGCCGTGTCACCAGAACCTCCGCCCGCGCCGCCGCCTCCGATGGCCCCTCCCGCACCTCCGGCGCCGGCGCACTCCGCGCCTGCGCCTCACACGATGATGGTAATTACTTCTTATATGTAAGTGTTGACACCGTAATACGTGGTTTAACTCACTCGCACAATCCCGCACGTCAACTCCCTAGACCCCGCGAGTCGTAGACTAACATTGCCTGCGAGCTGAATGCATGAAGAAGATGAGAAACTTTCTGTCGCATAGTTTCCTCTTTCGTGGTAGTGGCGTCCTAGTCCTAGCTGCCCTACTCATAGTAAAATGAATGAAACATCTCGCTCTCAGAGTTGGGAAGTTGAGGAGTGTGACGCTGAGAGTATGTCGAGTGCGCGTGTGCAGGGAGACGAGGATATGATGGGGGAGGCGTGGAGCGGCAGCGTGCGGCGGGTGCCGCGCTCTCCGAGCCCGCTGCTGCCCGCGATATGAGCGGCGGCCGCGCCCGCGTCGCCTGCGACGTACGTGCCGCACGCGCCGCGCTCGCCGCACGTCCCGCACGTGCCGCACGCGCCCCGCACGCCGCGCATCCCGCGCACCCCGCGCACCACGCGCTCACCGGCCCGCGCCAACGTACACATATCCTACATGTGGCCGCTGTAATCGCCCGATACAAGATCATTTTGTAAATATAACACACAGTAATAACGATAACGTCATAAATTTGTACATAAATTTCTTGAAGTGTCTCTGTCTCAGTAGTCGTGATACTCTAAAAATATTGATGTATAGAAAGGGTATTTATAAATATTACGAAGTTATGCTTAAGGTAATTTTAATTATTCGTTAGATGATTGTACGTGGTAAAGTTATGATTTATCTAAATTAAATCTAGGTTTTGAACTGTACATTGGGTAATTTTCATTTTACTCTGTAAGTCAATATAGAAAGCTAAATTCTAAATACACGAGTTTGTAGAAATAATATATTAACGGCACTTCCAGATTCTATATTCAGTAGTGACCCAAACACAACTAAAGTAAATATTAATATATTTTTGTGAAGAATAAGTAGATGATGTGTAATTCTCATTAAGTGGAACACCAAGTAGATAGGTATATTAACATAAAAAGTAGTTTAGGAAAAGAAAAATAAATGTGTCATTGAATCTTGTTTCTAGTTAACATTTGTATTAATTCAGTAGCTAAAAAATAACTTGCTAGCAGTATTTAAAAACTGTTTGAAGACTGATTTTTTTTTGTATTGTTTTTGATAGTTCGTCTATTTCCACTTGTCATGTTTTTGTTTGCTAAAGGCTATTTATAGATATGTTATAAACTCAAAATACTAGATTTTTAATATTTACTCTTTTAATAACCATTGAGCCAAAGATTTTTATTTGTATTGTACAAAAATTGTGCCAAATCCAATGTGTAAATTATAAATACTTATGAAACTCATTGTGACATAGATTTTAAGGCAATCAAATTATGCAGCGGGACTTCTTAATTTTGTTTTTATCACTTTATGAAAAAATAAAACATACTTGATATTGTATCTGACTTTCTATCATCAAAATAATACAAGCCTTGAATCTGTATAAATTGATCAATCTTTGGATCTTGGATTACTTAATCTCTGAAAATTATAGATAAAAGTTTCCTTCCTCATAAAATGTTTGGTCTTAATAAAATTCTTTATAGGTGTGTATTAAAAATAAAAATAAAACACAAAAGTTAAAGAAGAAAACGTAAATAAAGTCGTCCCGTTTACAATTATTTATATTAATATACAATTTTATTAATAGTTAGGGGATATTTATTGTAAATCGGTGTAATAATGATGGTTGTAAAATAAGTATCTATGTTGTAAAATAAAGAGAAATATGAACTAACAGAAGATTATAAAATTGTGTTCTTCAAATTATAATAAAAAGAAGAAAATAAATTATTGAAAATAAAGTGATTTATTAAATGTTTTAATTTATTTCTGGGTTGTGCTAATTTCGAAATCAACTATCCTATATTTCTGAAAACATATTTGCAGTACCTACAATAAAAATCAAAAGCGACGTAATGTGTCCGTCTGTTGCCTTTTACACCACAACACTTAGATATTTGTTGTATGATTACCTGAATAAAGAGCAATAACATTCCCAGATAATTTAAGATTGCCACGCAAACCATGAAAAAGAGCTTCTTATTAATATTACCGAAAACCAAATATTACGCAGTGCCTTCCATACTTACATCTTATTTAGACATTATTCCAAATCAATCAATGACAAGGAGAAACGTCATTTTTACTTTGATAAAGACCGAACGCAAAAATATGCAGTAGGCAAATAAGTATAAAAACATGGCATATAGTATCGAATGGGAGAATATTTTCTTCGTGTTTTGCTGAAGGTAAAATGTGCGCTGAATAAAATTGCTTGACAAATCTTTGTGTCTACAAACAAACATTTCACATGGTCTCCACAAAATATTGTCGTGTCAAAAAGGATAACAAAATATAGCGTCATGAGAATTGCTGTCACAATTATTTATTCCGTACATTTATCTTAACATTACACTTGTAAATGTTTATATCATTTGTAGTTCGGATTCATTGTTGTCCTACTTTTAGGCAGGAGTCTCCCTCCACTTCTCCCATTTTTTACGAAACGGCTTTCTAGTTAGGGTTACTATTATTTTAAAAGCAATAGGGAGCCGAACATTTAAGAAAAAAGGAACACATACTTTTTCGAATGTAAGAAATGTTCTTAATTTAAAAATATAAGAAACATATGCCATGCTAAGTGTAGACGGGAGCACAAAATCTGGATGATTATGCCTCAAGAACTTATTGGGACAAGAAATATTGTATTTTTTTAAATGTCTAGCGTGGTTCAATTCCGTTCCTTCTCAGCCAGGTGTGCATTTCTCATCATTGTTTATGGATAATTGAAAAAGTATTGGGCAAGTTTTAGGCTGCGGTTCCACTGAGGCGGAGCGGAGACGAGCTGTGCCGCGATTCACCAATCACATGTGTCATGTGGCCAGCCATAAGCGTACTTGAAAAACTATTCCCAATTTTTTTTCCAGGGCCAAAGCCTGCTGGGGTCGCGGGACCAAGGGATTACCGTGACCCTAGTACGTAAAGGGCTATTGAAGGACACCGTGGATTTTAGTCAGTACAAGTCTGACAGTCCCTCCCGCCCTGCCCTGGGTGGGAGGACTCATTTGATGATTTTACCACGATAAAAAAAAAAAAAAGCAAGCATTGTAAAACCAGTTAAAAAAAAAACATAAAAAGAATAACAAACAAATACATGTCGAAAAGAGAACCTCCTCCTTTTTTTGTAGGTTTAAAATTAAGTATTGGGCACAATATAAATAATATCTTAAGGATTAACATCTGATTCCATAACCTATCATCGATATTTCCTCGGTTGTTATTATAGACCCCTATTCATCCGAAGGGGTGCGCACCCCATGCCCCGGTCTCTCGAGATCAACCCCGGGCAAAGGGGTCATGGCCTCGACCGAAATATCCAGTACCTACCAATTAATGTTCCAGTGACACGTTCCTGCCATAAACAAGGACTGTATTGGTGAGATATCATTTGATGAAGGTTTTGTCTACAAGCTGAATGTGGTCA
The DNA here is from genome assembly GCA_943136025.2 of Agrotis puta. Taxonomy (NCBI): domain Eukaryota; kingdom Metazoa; phylum Arthropoda; class Insecta; order Lepidoptera; family Noctuidae; genus Agrotis; species Agrotis puta. The sequence continues at coordinate 9,536,957 of OW964168.2, forward strand.
AGTAGTTGTAGTAGTATGTCTGACCAGGATATATCAGTGGGTTCACCTGCTTGAAACTTGATTATCGTCTTATGGGATCGTTCTATTGGGTTTAAAACGACGTCTTAGTCGGGGAAACTTTGTTTATCAATGATTGTACCATCAGTTGTCGGGCTTTGCTCGCGAGTTACTCAAAAATAATCACACGGGAACATAATATCGGAGTAAAAAGAATCTTATATGATATCTATAACAAAAACATATTTCTTTCAACTTTTATACCAAGAGGAAGTTTCTACACGAAATTGAAAGTAATAACCAGAAAAAAGCATTTCCAACTTTGCAACTTAAAGAACAAGCATTTACATCAAAATAGCTGTACCCTGCCATGCTTCGCTGTGGCACACAAAAAACTGTTTATTCGCGGTCGCGGATATGTGACCGATGCAAAAAATAGATAAAAACAATCCTTAATGCGGATTATATATCAAGCTAAAATTTCAGCTCAATCGATGCAGAACTTTTTGAAATTTTGAAGCGTATATATATAAGATAGAAAAATAACGAGAAAATAGTATAACCTAAAAAAGTTTCTACATCAAAAACAATATAACAACCAGTCTTATGCCCATTTATTTAAAATGTAAGACAAGATTTTAGTGTCTCATAATTGTCCTAACCGCACGCTCTTTGTGAGAGGCACGAGGACCTAAGAGGGACTAGTTAACTCAATTTGTACCCACACGTCCCTATTTCGAGGACTTAGAACATTTATGAGTCTCGACTTGAAACATTATACGCATACAGCCGGGATTTTGTTAGACACGGTGCTTAGACCACATAGAACATTTTCTTGTAGCTACAATGTTCTTGATCCTCCGTACTTAAAATCGACCCTACATAATGTACGACCCTCACATTTTGTGGTTATCATAAAAGGACCTAAGTTTGTGTTTGACTTTCAGTGTACTGATCAACAAACTCTATTCTATATTCTATTCTATTGCTCAAAATATAGTGCAGATAATGAACAAATAATAATTTTATCGATATAACAGCGTCAATCCCTTCGAGTTAAGTATGGTTTTAGTTCTTAAAGCTAGCGTTTTACAAAAAGATAAAAGAATAGGTACTTTAAATCTAGTTATAATAATAATCTACACCTCCCTTTGAGTTATGTGATGGTGAATGAGTGAGTGTAAGAGGGTGTGTCCATTTTATGCTTCTGCTAAAGTTGCCTTTTTAATCCTCCTGATGAGAGGTCTATCCTATTTTTCATAAGATGTACCACCGCTTTATCCTGATCTTGCTTTGTTTGATCTTTCCGCACTTTCTACGGTCAGCTTATACTAGTTTTACTGTAGCTTGATGGATAGCCGTGTGTACCTTCAGGAGGACGATATTGGGATTTAATATACATAATTTAGATTTCGGAAATTAATATACATAGTACTTGATGCTTGGTAGGAATTTCTAATTTGTATAAGAATGTCTCCTGGGGATAAGCCAGAGATATTAGACAGATATAGTTATAATATTTACTATAACCCAGAGTGAGTCTATAGGTCTTCATAAATTGAATTATGAATCCTAGGGATCTTTAAGTTAAGAGTGAATAGGTTGGTCGCGGGACTTACGAATAACAGTGACTCCGGAACGTAAAAGGCCATTGAAGGACACCGTGGATTTTAGTCAGTACAAGTCTGACAGTCCCTCCGGCTCTATCCTGGGTGGGAGGACTCATTTGATGATTTTACCAAGATAAAATAAAAATGGAATAGGTTACTTCCAGGCAAGCGTGCTTCACCGTCGACTACATCATTGCTTGCCATCATGCGAGATACAGTTTAAATGCGAGCCAATCATAGTACTCATAGTAATAATAAAACAACTGAAACGCGAAAATAAACGAATATGCTAAGAAATAAACGTTCTAAAATAAAATAAAAGATACTTCAATCAAATATGACACAGAAACAATTAAGGTATTTTTGTGTCACATTTACCTATCTCAAATAACGTTTTATTTACCTGTCATAACCATAACATCAAAACACTGGTTCACTGAATGAATAAAATATCAAAATTGAGGCTACCCAAATATAAAATATAAGGAAAACAACGTCGTCTATCCCAATAATGTAATCATATTATCTATAAAGATTTTTTACAATAAATACATGAAACGAGTGTTTTTATCATTCACATTGACATCAACTTCCATGTACAGGGTTATTTGTAAAAAAATTAACAACCTTTTTGTATGTATTTTGTAATGTGCCTAATTTTTTGGTTATTGATTTCAAAGTAAAAATTTATATAACCATAAATAGTTTTAACACTTGAAAGGTTGTTAATGGTTTACAAATAATACAGAGTTATTTGTAAACCATTAACAACCTTTATAGAAAGTTAAAGGTCTATGAAAGTTAAAGGTTCCGTGGACAAAACATACCGAAGTTTCGTTCGAAATTAATGAAATCGCTCGCCGACGGGAAAAAAGGGTTGCGTTTTTGTCACGCAGTAAAACTGTTGTGATATCTGATCTTAGAATAGGTTTACATGAACAGATTTCCAGCTTAATGCTCTAGAACATAAAGTTGAAATAAGGTAAAGCGTAGCTTCAACGCGACCACGGCCATGAGTATTATAGAGAATAGTATACTGTCTTATAGTAGTCAGTATTAAAGGCGATTAATTACCAGCTAAATTGCTACACCAAAACCGTTTAATACAAAGATGGGACGAACCCAAAATATTTCGTGAGCTTCATGAATTATCTTGCCCTGTCACCATTTCATATTGGTGACATTAAAGTATATGCCCAGGCCTCTTAATTAAGGTTTCAGTTGTCCTAGTCAGGTGAACCTAATAAAACTAGATCACTATTACGAGTCTGTCTAGACTTATTTTCAGCTAGATCTTTGCAGCTAGAAGTTTGTGAGGATAAACGGATAGATTGATGTTTGTTACTTCATTAGACAATAATTACTGAACGGATTTAGATGACATCTTGAACACAGATAGTTTATAGCCTAGATTAACACTTTTATATCAGCGTGAGAGTATTATCTAAAACAGCAAGAAGCTGAAGCTAACATCGTAGATTTTAGTCAGTACAAGTCTGACAGTCCCTCCCGCTATGCCCTGGGTGGGAGGACTCGTTTGATGATTTTACCACGACAAAACATTTAAAATTATAGGAATAAACAAAATAGTCCTCTTTGGTTGACTAATACATAGAAATATAAAATACTTTTAAGAGATTATCTCAAGAAATGTTTAAGAGAAGATAAAATATGTCATGACTTAGTAAAGTCTTAAAACAAAAAAATAAATACACTTGGATACCTCCGCGTCATCTTAAGAAGATTTTCGATATTTATTAAGCAAAAATTTTTAAAATCCCTGAATAATATTTGCTATTTCATCTAATAAAAAAAACTAAGTAATGCAAAATAATATCTTTATGAAAATTCCGTCACAAAGTTTTTACTCGTGTTTCCATGATATGAAAATGAATGCGGAAGACAAATTCCTTCACGATCTTTGCTCAAAGATATTGTCGTAATAAACATTTCAGGAGCGTGAAAATATCTTTCAGTTATAGCAAAAATCTTAGAAATAGTCTAGATTAATTTAATGATGATAGCGGAACCTTCTACAAATGTTTGGTACTAATGGTTATTAATTCATTTTCTACACTTTAATAACATTTGGAATGAGATTGTAATAATTAAAGCTGTCTTATAACGTCTCTAGTTTTATATTGATTATAGGCAACCTAATAACGGTAGGGCAGACGGTTTAATATTTACAGTACAATGGGTATAAAATCACCACTTTATCAAGGTTATGATTGCAATCTAAATTTTGATTGCGATAAAATCCGTACCATATTGTAATATTCCATTCTATTGCTCAAGCAATAAAGTATAAATTGATTAAGAACAATTCAACAATGCATTATTTTTAATGGCAACGTTTATAAAATGGCGATTTTAGATCTACAGTGCTACAAGGATATTAAGGCGCTTGAATTACATGTACGAGGATAGAATAGTTTGGATATCAATACTTGTACAGAAAGGGAATTCCTGCCGTCCACGACGTAAGATCCATGCATGTGTACAGGATAAAGACAAAAAATCATCATTAAAAAAAACCCATTGCCCCACATTGAAATTTGTCATGTATCGTAGGTGTGTCTACAAACATCGAAACTCACAAGAACCAGACTCTTAACAACTAGGTCATTCAACTATTTGTTCGATGCGACAATCGAACCCGCAACACGCAGCTCAGCCAACCGCGTCCACACAAGATAAAGAAGACAGAATTAGAATGATTATCTTTATCTACAAATACTTGTTAGTAAATATAAATTAACTTCCAATCATAACAGATCCATTTTATACACATCGTCTTCGTAATTTTAGGAAAACAGAAATCCAATAAAGAGACAAACACCTTAAGTTATTAGATATGAACCACGGATAGGACACGTGCGGTCGCGACAAAATCTAACAATATATTATCGTATCTTCGCCGTCTGTAATGGCCTAATATATATTAATTTAAAATCTTAACATAAAATATTACAGTATCTTAGCCCTTTAGTATGATTATTTTTCTCTACAAATACTTATAAGTAAATATAAATTTATTTCCAATCATAATAGATCCATACATCGTCTTCGTAAATTGAGGGAAACAGAAATCCAATACTTTCCTTATCTTTGAGGCTTTTATTTCGAGCATTGATTTGTTACCTTTGCAAAATTGACACTGATCTAAGTGTATTGGTAAGAAAATAGACAACGCGGTTCTTATATCAATGAAATATATTTTAGATTTAAGTAACAACATTACATAATAGCGGATCAATGTTTTCATAAATAAATTAAAATATAATTATTTTATAAAAGTAGTAAGTACGAGTACGGGTTCCGGGACTCACGAATTACCGTGACCCCGGTATGTAAAGGGCTATTGAAGGACATCGTGAATTTTAGTCAGTCAAGTCTGACAGTGACTTTTTTTTTATCGTGGTAAAATAATCAAATGAGGGATCATTTGATTATTTCCCACGATAAAAAAAAGGTATGAGTTCGAGTGTAGATCTATTTTAGTTATGAATTTTGACATTAATCAAGTTAATCTTCATTTCACGTTAATATATCAAGTTCTGCTATGACACTTATAACGAGGGGGGTGATAAAATGGATGGTGTTATACAGCGTTGAGATTAATTCATAAAGGTTTATCCTTCGTAATAAAAAGTTAGCTAGGCGAGTCATTAGATGTTCCTTCGGCTGGAAATGAGAACATAAATATTGCATAGCAACTATATATTGTTCATGATACCACGAGTAATCGTAAGCGGTCGACGATAGCCAGGTAGGATTTTTCGTTGTTTATGTTTTTATTATTTTGTGACAGGTTTATGATCAAGAAAAACAAAATTGAAACTAAAACTGAGTTATGCCGACTTCACACGAGTGATGCTTGTTATATAAACATCGGCATTTTTTTTTATTCTAATTTATCGCAATAATTCTATATTAAAAAAATGGTTGCAAAGTGCAAAACTTGAAAACGGCTGAACCTATTCGGATATTTTTTTTTGTTGTGTTTGTAACCATCAAGACAAGGTTTTTATGGACGATTTTTTTTTCTTAAGGCGAAAGAAAAAAAATCGTAAGTTGTATGTTATTTTTCACATGTTTTTCATTCCAATTGATGTTTTGTATAAAAAAAAACGCATTTTAGAGGAACGTCAATACAATGAAAAAGAATACAGTCTACCATTCCCATAAATTAAATACAATTTCACCTCACGCAAGTAAAGTGCTGCAAATATATTAAACTTCTATTTACGGTTCATTTTCCAATCAATAAAGGTAAACCGCAAGTGTTGTGGTTCGGTCCCCTGTCAATGTAACACGTGTAATTGGTGTGTGTAACCTACTTATTTAGCAAGCATTTATTACACAGACGATGTATATTTTAGTAATAAATTAAGTGCGAACGTTTGTGAGATCACGCAAAAACTACTGGACGGATTTGGATGAAAGGACACAGACAGTTTATAACCTGGATTGACCTTGTATTTCCTATTTCGTGTATCAGTTTTAAGAGTTGGCTAAGAGACTTTTGTGATCAAATTTAAGTTATATGTAAATTGTAAAAAATGTACACAATAAAGAGTATAATTATATAGGTTGGTTTATATCTTGGTTTTGATAATTTTCCAGTTGTAGTGAAGCCTCTAGCAACAGCTAGTAAATACCTACATAAATTACGTAAATGGCAGTTTTATGGTCATATTTTGTCATCAAAGGCGTCATTGTGTTACGCCGTCATTGTGGTTTTAGTTTACTCAGCATGTGGTTTATCGAGAGTAACAGGTAAGTACGTAATAACGTCTCTATAACGCAGTTTATCTCTATGACGTGTGTACAAACAGCTGACTAGTTAAAAAACCTTTACTTTTTTGTTTGGTAAAAAGAGTTTATGTTGTTTTAAGTGCGGCTTCGTTCAAGTATAAGTTACTTAAAGTATCGCATATAGAATCTACAAGTCAACTAATTTTAAGCTGAAAGCGGCTTCGCGCATGTGTAATTTACTAATAAAGTGGGGCCTATTAGGTCTATAACATTACTATCTTCAAGTTGGAACCAACCGGTATATATTCGCACATTGAAATCGGTTACCGAGAAGCATGTACGAACGTGACTATTATCAAACTAAATGTGTAAGTTAGATATGTACAAAAAATTAACAAGAAACTATAAGATGTTTCACACGCAAAATACGTGCATATGACGTGGAGTTGCGGACAGCAGCCCGGTATATAAATAAGGAGCAGTTTTCAAGCTCGTTATTATCTTTGTAATAATTGTATCATGCAAAATGAAATGAAGATAAAAATACTAACAAATAATGTTTTACATTCCCTCTTGACATCATTACAGCAACAGTAACATACTTATCATGTTTCAAGTTCGTAAGAGTTCTACAAAAGTCGCTAGAAATGTGAGCGAGTCGGAAATTAAAGTGCGATTCAATGAGGCCAGCTCGCTACTTCATTTTATATTATATTTTGCAAGTGGACATTTCAGAAGCGGCAGAAATGTTTTTCCTTTTTTTTCTACTGATTTTATTCGAGACTAGATGCTGTTTGTTGCAAAATAAATGCTATATTATATATAAGATATATCTTACAATATTTTATTAAACGATTTTTTTTATATGTAGACAGTCGTTAATTACCGGGACTGTTTTCGTGACTGCAAATTTATTTATTTATTTATTTATTTAAATCTTCTTGCACATAGAAGTACAAAGGCGGACTTAATGCCTTGGGCATTTTCTTCCAGTCAACCTTGGCAAATTTGGCAAATTTAGTGTTGTTCGACAATTAATAACGGAAAATTATTTTATCGATTGATTATTTTCATTATGTATCGTTTAGGTACGTCCTTAGCAGACGTGTTGCACTTGTTTTTGGCAATACAACTAGTATTTACTACTTGATTTACATTTAACCGAAGAAGACACGTTAGTTTTTTATTTTATATCCCGCTGCTCAGCTCTTGTTAGCCATAGTGTGATGTCATATAGCTTGCCTGTATAGCCTGTACAGCCTTTCGCGACAAATTGGCTATCCAATACAATAATGTTTTTTTTTCAAGTCCAATCAGATAGTTCCGTAGTGTTTGAGATTAGCGCGTTCAACCAACGTAAAGAATAGAGTAAAAAGTTTGTTTTCATTTTAAATCGTAGTTACAATATCTATGGCACATCCAGCTATGCATGTTGTATGACGCAATAGCTTGTCATTTCGCGCTGACGACGCTGTCTGATGCTAGCTGAGCTAGACGGGACTATACGAGTCATTAGTACCAGTTTATACAACTAGGGATGCAGACAGTGGTCACAAGGTTACAATAGGGAGAGAAATGAAGTGGAAGTTATCGATGCACGGAGTGGAGCTGCTCGTAAGTTGTGTGTATTATAAGCGTGCAATAAACGATAAAATTGAGTAATTTTTTTATGTTTTGCATTGATTAAGTTAGTTAAGTTATGTTTGAAAAACTCTTTATTTTGATTTGCATAAAACTTTATGCACTTAGCTGTTTCGGTGTGATGTATCAGTGTGTAAACTTATGTTGGTGTGACCCATTTTTCTTAATTATATGAACTTTATGAAATATATTTCATAAAGTACCCTTTCTTTATTGTTACATTTTTTTAAAAACTAGTTTTCACGAATCTCTGTTACAATGTAACGTTTTAAGGGCTAATATGATTCATGAATCTTGTATTCGCTTAATATAGAGTTCTGCCCCAACAGAGTTGAGAAAAGGCAAATCAGTAATACTTATATTCTCAAGTGCCATCATAGGGGCAAACAAAGTGATACATATTGTTTCATAAAAGACAGGAGTGGAGACAGTGATATAAAATTTTATGTAACGAGTTTCACGCTACCGAATTGATATTGTTATTGAAAAAGGGTGGTTTTAGTAGCTCTTCCTTGATGTCAAATTGATATTTAACGACAATATGCCCATGGGGGCTAACAGTATGTTTATAATATTTTCGTTTGTATAAGAGTGGCAGATTTGAGGTGTGTTTTTGTAATAAAATAATAAATAATAATATTCCACAACTATCACACAACGCCATCTAGTCCCAAGCTAAGCAGAGCTTGTGTTATGGGTACTAGACAACTGATAAACATACTTATATATTTCTAAATACATACATATTATAGATAAATTACACCCAGACACAGAACAAATGATCGTGCTCATCACACAAACATTTGTCCTGGGTGGGAATCGAACCCACGACCTCCGGCATAGCGGTCAGGGTCACTAACCACTAGACCAACAGGCCTGTCAATGTAATATACCACAAACTGCAAAATGTAAGAGTTGCAATGATGAATTAATAAATAAAGGTTGATGATATACATTGACAAAACATTACTAATAGAAAGCATCGAGGAGAATATTTTTAATCTTATTTTTTAGTTTATCGTTAGTTTTGAATTTTTTTAAATTTCTGTTTTGCACAAACTGACAATTAATTAATTCAATTGTCGTTTTAACTTGGAAATTAGTAATCGTCATCTATACTATAATAAATCTGTAGAAGGTTCAATTCTGTACATGAAAAATATTGAAAAAATAAATAGCGGGGTGTGTTGCTGGATCGATACCAAACCCAAATATATGATTAAAAAAATGTTTGTTTGTCTGTCTGTCTGTCTGTCTTTCTGTTTGTGCAGGCATCATGTGAAAACTAACAGTTCGATTTCGATGAAACTTGGTATAATTATTCCTTATTATCCTGGGCATAACATAGGATACTTTTTATCCTGAAAAAATACGTAGAAAAAAAAACTTATTTTTCAGTTTTATTCATAGACGTTGTTCTGTAGAACCGCGAACACACGTTGCATTACCCGCAGTGGATTCAGCGCCGTAATATTTATAAGATGTCATTGTCAGAGTTACTCAAAATGGGGAAATAAACCATCCACGCGAAGACCGACATCCACGCGGACGGAGTCGCGGGCGGAAGCTAGTCTAACATAATACTAAGTTTTCTGATACAACTATCGTTGTAAGTACGAGTATTTACATTTTGGTATTTACTTACAACAATGGATTGCGAAAGTGTGAGAAGTGATCATTATATACATTATAGAAATTTCACCTTTTTTTTTGTTTTTTAAAAACGTTGCACCACACTAGGAATTTCCTATGTCGTGGGTGCGTTTACATACACAAACTCCCAGACCGGAAACAACTACTTATAGATCATACAAATATTTGTTCCGTGCGGGCATCGAACTCGCGACACGCAGCGCAGCAGTCCGATTGTTCACCCACTGCGTCAAACGTGCTGTCAATACTGAATTCCGTACAAAATACTCACAAACGCAATTTTCAAGCATCTCATCTAAATAACAAAGGATTACAGCGAAGATCCAAATTCCGAAGTAATATAATATTCCCTATACAAGTTGCCTGTTTATAATTTATCTGCTATAGAGATCACGTAGGTACATTAGCATTTAGTTTGAAACTAGCTGGAGCAACAGTAATGAATCATATTAATATTCATAGATCACACAAATCGTGCCAAACTTACTGTGTTGTGAGGTCATTGCATGTATTTATAGTTATGTGCATAAAATGTGTACCTTCAATCTATGGGTACTAATAATGAGCTGAAGAATTTGTTTATTTGATTAAACGCGCTAATCTCAGTACCTTTTGGTTCAAATTGAAAAAAAAATCTTTTTGTGTTAGATAGTCCATTTATCGGGAAAGGTTATCTTTATATATATAAAAAACAATGTCACTTTTCGTTATAATTTTATAACTCAAGAACGGGCTCACCTATGCAAACCAAATGGTTTATGTGAAGTTTGCACAAAATCGGTTGACCGGTTCTTCATTTATCACATTTTTTTATAAAAAAAACCGGCCAAGTGCGAGTCGGACTCGCCTTTAAAGGGTTCCGTAGCAGCAAGTAACATTATATAAAAGTTGGTTGTAACTTTGAAAGATAAATTGCGGTTTACGATTTATGACGTATTAAAAAAAAAATGTAAGTTGGTACGCACAATATTGAGTGATTTACCATGTTATTTTAATATCATGGACTTCTTATAGGTTTTCCTATAATCTATAAGGAGAAAACTAATTTCTGTATTTTTTTCAAAATTTTAGGTTCAGTAGTTTCGGAGATAAGGGGGGGGAATGGTCAATTTTCGTCTATTTTCTTGAATAACTTGGAAACTATTTATTTTAAAATTACAAAAAAATACATTTAAGATCTTCTCAACAAGACCTTTCATTTGATATGCCACACGATGCAGTTTTCAGTTTTTTTTTTTTAATTTTCCCCTTCCCCCCCAAAAATGACCCCCCATATACAGATTTCATCTGGTCACGTCACACCTCTGTGTTTGGGTTACAGGAATTGATATGTGTACCAAATTTCAACTTAATCGGTCTAATAGATTCGGAGATAATTGACTGTAAGCGACGGACGGACAGACACACGAGTGATCCTATAAGGGTTCCGTTTTTGTATTCAGACGTACGGAACCCTAAAAACGATGTAGTAGTAGTAGTATTAGTAGTGTATTAGTATTGATTCTGTGGCGATACGAAGTTGGCTCAGCTAGTGGGCTATAAAACATTATGCTAAGAAGAAAAAAGCCGAGCACCAGAGTTGAAACCACGGGGATCAGCAATTAGATAATGAAACACAAACAATGATTGTTAGTTGCTTTTACATATTACAGTGAAACTTGGTTAAGTGGGACCTGGATAAGTGAGAAACCTCCATAACTGGAACTCATGCTGAGATCCCAACAGGACAGATATTTATTTATACCTGTATATCTGAGACACTGGGTAAGTGGAATACCTAGGTCCCTTGATGTCTCACTTAACCAGGTTTCACTGTATTATACGATGTTTCAGGTAGATTTTTAAATACAGACAACTACCATGAACTTATGCTAGCCTAGTACTTTTTGTTAGCTTGGAATTGCCTCACTGTTGACAAACGGGAAAAAAAACCTCAGGTGACGCTAGTTGGGACTATCTGGAACTCTTTTCCCATTTGTCATCAGTTGTGACAAAGCCAGTGGGGAGAAACGGGAATAGACTCTCAAAGTTATAAGAAAACAATATTTATTTAATATTTTCAAAACTTTTGTTGCTGACAGTATTTTTAACTTATTAAGAATCGTGGGCGATTTGGCATATCTGTAATTCAAGGGGGAAAGACGGTACACTTTGGCAATCAGGGGCAAGATCCAAGGGTCGCCCCTGAGCCTAGCTGAGCGTTCACCCATAACTTGTTTATCAAAAATTTTGCATATCATAACTGAATCTAACTAGTTGCTATTATCAACAAGATTTACTTATCTATATTTAAGTTTAAATTAAGTTAAGGTTTAAGAATCTCTCAATATTTTAATAACATTTCTAATAATTAAGTGGTCGCGGGACCAAGGGATTACCGTGACCCCGGTACGTAAAGGGCTATTGAAGGACACCGTGGATTTTAGTCAGTACAAGTCTGACAGTCCCTCCCGCCCTGCCCTGGGTGGGAGGACTCATTTGATGATTTTACCACGATAAAAAAAAAAAAAACCTTAACTTAAGTAATATAAAATTAACAAAATTATTATTGTAAAACATTGAGTTGGCGTACAAGGAAAATAATTCGACAAACCTTGCTTTGTGACTTTAACATTTAATGAGATAACTCTAAAGTTCAATATCTCAAATCAGACTTTACTGAGCTTTTCCTTTACGCCGACCGACTGCTCTTCCAATAATTTTACTAAAATTCTGAAAATGGAAACAAATCATTAATATATTTTAATTCCGTTTTGAGGAGGTTCGAGAATTCCTGGTAACAAGAATTTATGAAAGCGGCACACAGAGGTGTAATTCCAAGTTTACAAAGATGTGTAAACATATAAGCAGATAATACACCTCATTGTCCAAACTGAATTAAAGTACTTCCATTAAGAACACTCTTTAACTCATGCCATTTTGTATGCGTGAGAAAGAAAAATAAATTTCCCACTTTAAAATAACGTTACACCGCCATCATCATTTTCGTGAAGAAAATGCTGCAATTTTTCAAACTCTCATTACTAGCTTGCAAAGTTTCTTGGGCAAGATATCAGTATGACGCAGATTGACGATGCCCAAACTTTTAGCTCTGAAACATCAAGACGAATATTACTTAACTTTGCCGACATCCATTTATACCAATATTGATTTCACAAAGTCAGTCGATAGTTTATCTAATATTGACTAATGACCGTATTAGGATGTAAAGTGATGCAATTCGACTTTCTTTTAAGACGTTCTTTGGAAAATCATCGAATGAGTCCTTTCACCCTGGGTGAAAAAGAATCGAATCTTTTGATTGAACCCATCTCCTTATTAGTTTTGAATTCATAAGTTATGACAACACACAGAGAGTCGGGACAGCTATCCAATCAAGTTATCACCAATTTTTAGTTCATACAATTTTTTTTCCTATTTATATTATTATATTGTGTGTGAGTGTATTTATATTATTATATTGTGTTATTTAATCTTATGTCCGTAAGTGATAAAAAATAGAAAACGCACGAACGAAACTTTGAACGCTATGGATTTCGCTGGCAACACTGGCGCTGTTTACATATCCCGCGTATTAAAATCTCGTAAATAAATAATAAAACAACGAAACTGTTACAAATAGTAGTGCGATGGACTTTAACAACTTTGAAACACAAGTGATATTGTTTGTGACCATTTATGATAAGTGTGATATCAACTATTACAAGATTTCTAAGAAAAACTTAATTCAGTGTTAAAACGATTTGTAAACAAGAAATCTGGGCTCATTGTTTTGCAACATACTACCACAAAATAGTGCAACTCAACAACAAGCTCCTGTACAGTTTCCCATCAAGGTTAGTGAATTACTTTGGAAACATCGTAAGAACAAATACCGTTTGGAAAAAATATTCAAAACATGACCTTTGGACTCGACATAATGTACGACAACTGGCGCTAATAAGACCACAAGCGGTGAATAGATGAACAAAAAAATAGTGCTACTCACCACCAGAGGGCGTGAATTGTGATACCACAGGAAAAAATATATAATTATTTGGTAGAAAAATATTATTTTTTTGGGACTATAAAGTAAAATAAATATGAATGAAAACATAACCTACCGTAACCATAATCTATTCAGATCAAGCTCACTACGTGATGTAACTTCAGATAATTCGGATCTTTTCGATCAAACTATGATGAGTCTACCGAATACGTCATTAAATATTAGTCAAACAATATTAGATCTACAAGAAACAGTCAGACAATTGTCTAGTGATTTAAAAGAAGCTCAACTAGAAATTGAAAACTTAAATTCTGAAAACTCTAGACTGAAAACTGACGTCCAAAAATATATAAAGAAAATAAGTGACTACGAGGAAATGAATAACATCGACATAAGTAATTTGTCTCCATGTTCAGAACGTTTACAAAAATCAAACATCGCTAAAATAACGCCTGCAAGCAATGAAAAGCAATCAATCACATCGATACAGAATACAAACTGCGACGAACCAATTAAAATCACCAGGACTACACCCATAAAATTGACCAATTCCACAAACTTAGAATGCAACCCGACACCAAGCATTGGAATGAACTCAATACCTACCCAAAGCCTCATGCAGACTGACTTACCAGCTAATACTTCTGACAAAAATATTTCAACTAATTACTGTGTAAATAATAAAAAAACAAGCACTGAATTGAATCATACTCTACGCTTACAAAACAATGGCGTTCAGGCTGACATCGTAGAACAGGCTACTTTAATAGAATTACATAAACATTCAATGAAACCGGAGGTACAAAAAAGGAAAGTGATTATCATCGCTGATCAACAGGGCTGCTATATCCAGAGAATTCTTCAAAAACTTATAGGTGAAAACTTTTTAGTAAAATCTTTCTGGAAACCAGGTGCGACTCTTCAAGAAATTTTATCAACAGAAAAAGCAGAAATAAGCTTATTAAATAAAAATGACTTCGTAATTGTATTGGGAGGAGTAAATGATACCAACCCAGAACTGGCACAACTATGTCTTAGTAACTTTTTGAATAATACGAGGAATACTAATGTGATGGTCTCTGAGGTACTATTTAATGCTCATTTAAATGAAAAAAAGTTAAATTATAAACTTAAATTTATCTGTTCTCACTACAATCATTCAACTTACGTAGACATGAATTAATCAGTGTATATCCCTAAGTATCGCTTTTTACCATTACATATATCCCAATTAACTTTGAAAGAAATATTAAGGAACGTTTACAAACAAAAATATGACAAATATGCCGCAGACAACCTCAACCATGACATTTCAACTGCTATCTATAATGACAAATGTACTCAGACAGAACTCAATGATCAAGACAAAGGAAATTCTCACTCAAATAATGATTTTTTTCGTTTATAAACACATAAACCTACTACATCAAAACATAAATGGCTTGATGAATAAATTAGATGAATTATCAGTACACTTACACTCACAAGGTAAAATTAATAGCTGCGACCCGATCGACATTTTATGCATAACTGAACATAACATGACCGTTGAAGATAGCAAACTACTTAAACTACCCAATTTTATATTAGGAGATAGTTTCTCACGAAAAAAAAGACATGGGGGATCTTGTATATTATTAAAATCAATCCATAAATTTAAACCTATCGCTGAAGCCAAAAGCTACAGTATAAATGGTATTTTTGAGTGTAGTGGCATTGAGCTTACGGACCACAAAATAATTATATTATGTATTTATCGACCACCTAAAAACAAAAAGGACGATATCGAGTTATTTTTGACTAGATTGGCAAGTTTACTAAACAAAATATGTTACTCACAAAAAAAAGTTATAATATGTGGTGACTTTAATATTAATATATTAGAAAGTAATAACACATCTCGACAATTTGAACAATTACTCGCAAGTTACAATTTGAAATTAGCAATAAAACAACCGACCAGATTATCCAGCATGACTTGTATCGACAACATAGCCCATAATATACGAGGATCTAAATCTACTGTTCTGGAACTTTCACTTTCGGACCATACAGCACAATTGTTGAGATGCCCAGTAAATAAAAGCTACCTCATTACACACTGGTTTAAAACTAAAAGAGACTATTGTGAAGAAAATGTTAAAAAATTTATAAATTGTATTAAGTCTCTTAGTTTCACGGAAAGCTACCTTGAGAAAGATCCGGAAACCGCTTATAACTCCTTTCACGATTTATTTAAGCTATTTTACGACTTATGCTTCCCTAACATTAAACTCAAAATACCTATTTCTAAGAAGCCTAAATGGTTAAGTAAAGGTATAAGGTTATGCGCTAAACGAAAACGTCAACTACTGTGGAAATATCGGCTAAACTCAAATCCAAAATACAAATTACATTTTAAAGACTATGCGAGAAGACTAAAAATAATTATTAAACAAACTCAAAAAGCACAAAATAATTACTTTATAAATTCAGCTACAAACAAAGGCAAAGCGATATGGAAAATAATAAACAATTATAAGACTGAAATACCAAAAGAGAATATAAACCAAATAAAAGTAAATGACAAAGTAGTTACAAAGCCGAAAGATATAGCTCAAGCATTCAATAATTACTTTATTGACGACATTAAGCCGACGATAAAGGACGATAATTCTTTTCTAAGAACACTGACATACAATAATTCCAATTCAATATTTTTAAAACCGACAAACCCAAATGATATTTATCAGATAATCAAAACACTTAACAACACTAATAGCACAGGTTATGATAACATAAATACAAAGATAATTAAAAGAGTGGCTCATCTCATTGCACCAATACTCAGTCACATCATAAATCTCTGTCTTGAACAAGGAGTATTTCCTTCAAAACTTAAAATTACAGTTATAAATCCATTATTTAAAAAAGAAAATAAAGATGACATGAGAAATTACAGACCAATCGCTTTAATACCGGTTATTGCTAAAATTTTTGAAAGGGTCATTTATAACAACTTATACAACTACTTCGAAGTTAATAACATATTCGCTAATGAGCAATTTGGCTTTCGAACAGGCAGGTCAACAGGTGACGCACTATTTAATTTTTTAAAGAAAATAATGACAGGACTTGATAGCAAACAACAGATAACGGCGGTTTTTATGGACATGTCTAAAGCCTTTGATCATGTGGATCATCAGATATTATTAACTAAGTTAGAAAAGTATGGAATAAGAGGAAATGCACTAAACCTTATAAGATCATACCTAACAAATAGATTTCAAATAACACAAATAAAACGAATAGCAAGTGATACAAGGTTCGAACAGACTTATATGTCAGATCCAAAAATAGTCCAATATGGCGTGCCCCAAGGAAGCATCCTTGGACCTTTACCGCCTTATTACAAAAAGAGGTTTAACTAAAAACCCAGGTTTAATCTTGTTAAACTATGGTTTACACAGACATTATTACAAATCGAGGTTTTTCGATAAACCATGGTCTAACAGTAGTAGCTGTCAAAGGTGTGTCAAAGTTTCTCATAGCAAATTTTTCATTGTGTTGTAGTTTTTGTGTTATTTTCACCCAAAATGGATTGAAATAAGGTAGGTTTAATTGTTATTACTCATTGTGGATTTAATTGTTTAGACAATCGTTCAAATGGCGGTACTAAAGTCGAGGTTTTATCTTAGTTTTGTAATACGGACAAATTTAAACCATGGCTCTGCAGATAAGCCTGGACTTGATAGACCAGGTTTAAACCAAGGTTTATTTAGTTTTTGTAATAAGGCCGTTATTGTTCTTAGTGTACATAAATGATCTCCCAAAAGTAATAAACCACCAAATGATATTATTCGCCGATGACAGCACGGCCATTTTTACTGATGAGGATAAAGAGGAATATGATACAAATATTAATAAATCATTGGAAGCTATCATTAACTGGCTAACTCAAAACAATCTTAAAATCAATCTTGACAAAACAAATTACATGACATTTACTAATAAAAACACAAAACATAAAACAATGCAAATAAGTTATATGGGTGAAACAATAAAAGAAGTCAATAACACAAAATTTCTAGGTTTATATATTGATCATGGACTGAATTGGGCGATCCAGGTAGATCAGGTGTGTAAAAAATTAAACCAACATTCATATGCACTTTACATGCTAAGGAAAGTTGTAAACGAAAGTGCATTATTAAGTGCCTACCACGCGTATGTGGGTTCTAAGCTTAATTATGGCATTCTGTTTTGGGGAAACTCTTCAAATAGAGAAAATGCCTTTAAAGCCCAAAAAAAATGTGTGAGAAGTATCTGTGGACTAAAACAGACTGACTCATGCAAGGAAGAGTTTAAGAGGTTAAAAATTTTAACTCTGCCTTCACTGTACATTTATCAAGCGGCAATAATGATAAAAAGTGATATTGGTAAATACGAAACACTGAGAAGTGCACGACACAAAAATGTACTGTCCGGAATCAGATGTAGAACAGTTAAATTTAAATCTAGTATATTTGGAATTGGAGTGAAAATTTATAATAAAGTACCAAATTGTATAAAAAATATTTCAGCACTCAATATTTTTAAACATGAGCTTAAGAAATTTTTGATAGATAAAGCATATTACACAATTAACGAATTTTTTAATGACAAGTAATTGTAATAATGTATCAGGTTTAATTGACAATTTAGGACTATTGAATGTATATTTTAATCTATAGTTAATTCATTTATTATTTAGTGTATAATTTAATGTAATATTTGACCAATGAAAGAGTGACTGAACCAAATAATAATATAACCGACTGCTAGTAATATTAACATAAATTAATAAATAATATGTAACCCATGCATCCCTAAAAATATTGTACACCTTATAGGTATGTTACACTGCTACTATACATTTACTTTAAGATCTGTTTCGACATGTAACAAACAATAAATAATTTGAATTTGAATTTGAATTTGAATTTCAACATGCTTAGATGTACCCTGGGTAAGTTCATTTTAAGACTATCAGTACTCTGTTGATAAGATATATCAACTCATACTTATACACCAGCATAGTAAGTAATATTTACGACAGCGCATGTATTTTATTCCGCACTTGTGAACGTGGTGAGTGCTCAACACTCGAGGTAAGCGTTCTCGTCACGTTTTATAGTTCTAGTCGTTACTCCTGCGTTTTTACGACGACAACACATGTAGGTCTGAACTATAGGCAGCAAGGCAGCTACTTATAAATATGAATGACAGTGACACGCTTCGTTCTAGGAAGTGGAAAAATTGTTCTAGATTTAAACATGGTATAAGTAGATAGAAATTGTATTTAAAACTTATATGTTTCGGCATATCTATCCTTTTTTTAACGTGTAACAATAATTCAACTTAGTGATGTTTCGTTTTAGGTACCAAGTTTTAGTGACGGACACCACTTACCACTTTGAACTGTGTGTTATCATAGATTTCGGCAACTCAGCATCTTCCAAGAGGCACTTTACAAAACAAACACTGACATTTGAAATCATAATTTACGTATGACAACAAACAAAGCAAACAAAGGATCCTCAATCCTTATCCAATAATACTTCAGACAAAGGATGATATAAAACCAATTTCCGTTACCCATAGAATAGACAGAGACGTTACAAAGCATGTCAGTTTGAACTACCAATGGTACACTTAGAGGCATAAATCAAACATTAATGATTAATATTTTTATTATTATTGAACGGATCGATTCGAAACATTTATCACCTAAAAGTTTACTTAATAGGTTTTACAATGATTTGTCAAATTTTCATTTTGAAATCAAATAAGGTTAGACTAAAATTATTGCACTTAATTTGCCTATGACAATTTGATTGAACTCCATTAAGAAAAAAGGTCAAACGAGACTGGCAAAATTGTGGTCAAAGAGGCTTTTATATTTTTATTGTTGTTCTACCCTGGCCCCTGCACCCAAACGGCAAGCGATAAACGTAAACGCTCAGAAGTCTTTATTACATTTTGGAATGAATACCCACATATACATAAAGTTGAAACTTCATTAAAGACGGCTGAGCGACAGCGAATGGAATGAATGACAACGCACTGTAATCTGTAATAGATTTTCAACTTAATTTGCTAGGATATAAGTTGATAATGTGTTACGAGTTACTAAGCGGCAGCATTTTTCGCTCGCCATTTTACTACGGACTCTGTTTACCCTACTATTTCTATGTCCAATTTTAGTTCTATTAAAATTACCATTTTCCCATAAAACCATGATTCAATAAGGTTGTTACTCAATAATTTACCCACATTGTAAAGATAATTAAATTAAATCTTGTTTTAATCTTGTTTTATTTACGTTTTTCATATTTTAATTTATTATTTTTATATTGTTTGCAAAATTTTTGTTTCAATTGCTGTAATTGGTTGTTCACACAGCCGTTGTTATTTATTAAATAAATAAATAAGTAATAAATAAAATTTAATAAGTTTTCAGGCGATATATGTTTCGAATCCATGCGTTCCATACTACTAAACCTATTAACTTATATTACGTGAAAAAAAAAGTGGCTCGATTTATTTACTCCCAAGTGAGAAGCACGGATGCCCGACTCCCGCCAGACAGAATCACCTAGATCTACTAAAAGCGGACTAGGTTACAAAGTTAGGTCACATTTTTACGCTTTGACTAGTCTAAAGTTAGGTCAAAGTTAGTTAATAAAATATTAAGACAATTGGCGGTACGTGTGACAATGTATTGCGTGAAAATGTATAGAAACTGAATGAATGAATTATCCTGATACAATGAAGGCCATTTTCTTATTAAATTTTCCCCAGTAGAAAAATCCCTCTTGCATCGTAGGTGCATTTACGAACATATAAACTCAAATATACAATCACCCAGGCATTTTTTTTTTATCGTGGTGAAATCATCAAATGGGTCCTCCAGGGCGGGACGGGAGGGACTGTCAGACTTGTACTGACTAAAGTCCACGGTGTCCTTCACTAGCCCTTTACGTATCGGGGTTACGGTAATGGGAAAGTCCCGCGACCCCGGCAGGCTATGGCCCTCTACAGGCCCCGACATTATGCTGACACTCCTTGAGGCGCGCGTGGAACACAACGCGCCGTCGACCCAAACACCCAGGCCTGGATCAATTTCTTGTATGTCACACAAATATTTGATCCGTGCGGGGATCGAACCCGAGACACGCAGTGCAGCAGTCAAACGCTCAGCCGCTGCGCCAACCTTGTCGTCTTTTGATTTAATATCAATAGACGACAAGGTTGGCGCAGCAATTCACGAATGAGATTTTTTGAGTTTTGTACGATCGAGTAAAATCTTCATAGTATTTACTACTTTAGAGACAAATTCGCAAAATATTTCTAGACCAACTAAAAGAACAAAACCATCAACAACGACCTAAAATAGAGACATCAAATTAATCTCAGCCCACTCGTCTATAAAAACGCCGCTTAATACATTCTTCGGGTCCTACTTCATTACGTACGTGCCTGTACTCGGGCTCACTTTTTTCGCAACAAAATAATTTAATCTCCTACTCCACAGTTCGCGTGAAAGCGTATCCTTCTAATAAAAGTAAATCCTACAAATTGTTTCTACACATTACTTTCATGAGTACCCACCTACCAGCTTCGCTTATTGCTTCATGAAACGTAAATACAGTTTATCATGTGTGAACATGCTCGAAAATTCTATTCTGTTTTATTTATATGAGTGGATTTGTTCGTTTTGTTGATTGTGTACTTTTTAATACTATTATTATAATACAGTACAAAAACTCAGGAATATGTAAATAAAAAGATAAAAAAACTGCGTAAAATAAAACTTCCACCTCACTGTCATCGGGAACAGTGCCTAAAACGTTTATAACATTGCCACGTTGTTGGTAATGCTGATTCTTTGGGCTAGGAATAGATCAGCCCAACATATTTCACAATTGTTTTCGAATTTAAATATTACTTTGTACTTAGAAATTAGTTAGACTTGTTCTTGTCCCCGTATCGCTGAACAATATCATCATCAGCTGAATGACGTCCATTGATGAACAAAGGTCTCCCACTTTGACCACTACGCCGAATGACAATCCGCCACTTGCATCTAACGATTGCCCGCGATTCTTACGATATAATAGGTCCACCTAGCGGCAGACCTTTTTCTGAGGTGAAGAAGATGGGGGAAGCGGATGGAGCTGACTCTACTAACTCTTATTGACTAAAAGCCACCCTGTTTCTTCACATGTCTTAAGGGTCCCGAATCTGATTACCGTGACCCCGGTACGTAAAGGGCTATTGAAGGACACCGTGGATTTTAGTCAGTACAAGTCTGACAGTCCCTCCCGCCCTGCCCTGGGTGGGAGGACTCATTTGATGATTTTACCACGATAAAAAAAAGGGTCCCGAATCTGGGTGGCGTAACTCCACATCATCTGTGCTAATATGAGAACTAAATAAAATCTAAGGGATTTAATTATACGAGCACGCTGTGAATTTTCAACGCTCCTGATTAGCGCTGAAAATGTCAATCTCACAGAGCACTTTTATTATTATAAATTTGTCTTATAATAGAAATTCTTTACGTCGTGATGTGCTAAAGGTTAATATCTTAGTAACATTAAATTAATACTCATCAATTTTCTTTAGGAGCAGTTCAATTTGCAATATAAATCATGTCAATATCTGCCGGGGTCGCGGGACTGTCTCATTAGGTAACCGTGACCCTGGAACGTAAAAGGCTATTGAAGGATTACCGTGGATTTTAATCGGTACAAGTCTGACACTCCCTGCCGTCCCGCCCTGGAGGACTCATTTGATGATTTTAACACGATAAAAAAAAACCTGTCAACAAAACTTTTCAACTCTATTTTCTGATGAAAAATATTACAAAAAAATAAGCACATTTTTCAATAAACCCGGAGTTCTGTAACATTGCCTGTAAGCAGACACGATAAAATGTCTGCCTAAATTAAATCCTTGTGTGACAATAATACAAAAATCTAGTCTCAAAAAAAGTAAGTAACCTGCAAAATATTACCCCGTCTGGTAAATCGTTACCATCATGTATGTATAATGGTGGCCAATTACTTACGCAGAAAATATTGGTCTGGTCTATCCATTTCTACAGTACCACTTTGACCTTATGCTTTTACTGAATCAGAGGCCAGCTTATAGTGGTCGTCCGTCTTGCTATACATTCGTACCTACTTCTAGGTACTAAGTCCGAAGCTCATCTCTCAAGACTGCTTTTCATTCGCGAAGGCTCTCGTCGTGAATTTACTAAATCACCTGTCAAATTCCTAGAGCTGAATTTTCATGTTATTTTTTTTTTTATCTTGGTAAAATCATCAACTGAGTTCTCCCACCCAGTTCAGAGAGGAAGGGACTGTCAGACTCGTACTGACTATAATCCACGGTGTCCTTCAATAGCCCTTTACTTTCCGGGGTTACGGTAATTCGTATAGTCCCGCGACCATACGTATCATGCTTCAAGATGGTTATTATGATGAGACAATATTAAAAAAGATGAAAAGAATAAAGAAATTCCTATGAAACTGTTTTTTTAAGTTTAACTGAATATGAAACAACATATTTCTTAATTGATCTCTTTCTGCTTCTCTCAGAATCAGATGCTATATAAATCCTAATTGCTTGTATTTTAATGATGACAGGAACACATCTTTAGCAATCCTAATTTTGTAAATTATCACAATTTTTCCTTAAAGCAATTCATCTCAGACGTCCACACAGTGTGAAAGATCTGAGTTTTATGACAGAAAATATACGTGAGCATTTTTACGGCTAAGAAGATTGAGCGACATCCCGCCGCGACCCAAATTAATGTCTAGCACAAATACAAATATCCCAAGATCATCTGACTTGCAACTTTTTTATTACGACGACGAAAATTGTGAGCAACTTTACACGAAAATTGTTTTTACGACGAAAACAGGATTTAAGTACTTCTTGAAATTGTTGGCCCTAAATTATTATGTTTTTTCATGTTTGTTTTGATGTTGGAAGACAAATGTGTTGTAATAATGTTGAATACTGTAATTCTACTTTGTTTTGTTATGTAATGTGTTTTTGTTAATAAAGATGAATAATGATCTCGTAGCCATTTTATTACCCTAAAATACAGCAAACAATATTAAATAAGTACCGAAAATATTAAACATGAATTTCATAAATTACTTTAAAATAATGTGTAACGTTATGACAGGTACTCTGAAAAAATCTCAATTACTAGTCAGACTATTATGGGTTTAAACCACAAACGAAGTTAAGCCACGTAGTCTTCATAATTACGCTATTCAAAAAGCATAACAGAATTGTCGGCCACTTTCATTCGAGTAGTTAAATTTAATAGTTCTTGCTAAGATATAGCACGATCAGATCGTAGCACGTCTACGTCGTAGCACGTCTACGTCGTAGCACAACTACGCCGTAGCACTGCTACGTCGTAGCACGTCTACGAGAAGTCCACTCGCCTGATCTCAGGAGGCTATTACCGTTCGTTTTGTGTGAAACCGGTCTTGTTAGTAACGTAAAGAATAGTTTCCGGTACAAGGGTCTTACCTACAAGCCAAATAGTTTTCAAAGCACTGTAGTACTTGGCTTGTGGGCAAAGCGCAAAAACTTCTTTGTTGCAACAATGCTTACAATATTTTTCAGCTTCCAAAGAAATAGAAACGTTTATTTTGTGACGTGATGAATTTTAATTGGGTTTATTTATATTTTATTGTCATTTTGACATTCACAATGTTCACGCTTTCCTCGAAAGGTAGGCAATGGTGCAGCGAACATTGACACTTTGTTTTATTCCCATGCGATGGAATGACCAATGACGGTAACAGAACCGTCATAACATATGAATGGATATTTTTATATGAAATTAATCCCGATAGCATAAATCATAAGTCTATAAAGATAATGGAGAAAAATCTATCTAGACTCAATCTTCTCTCTACTATATACTTTGATTAAATCAACAGTCTTATATTTAGACTTGCACTCCACCCGCGCCTTCGTCCACGAGGATTACGTATTTTCCTCTGTATTTTTCATTTTCCCTTTTAGGGTTGGAATCTAGAAAACACGTGTTTTAACAATTTTGTTGATAAGCATTAAGCATTTTTAATCCTCTTAGGGGAATTTTCTGAAACTCGTTTCTAGTGTATAAAGTGTTTTTTTTTTAAAAAACGTCCTCGAAACTTCTTTTAACATTTTTCGATATTCCTCAAGTGTTCGTATATAACCATCCACGTCCAGTTGGCAAATTCACCCTGTATATTGTATATGTGTTGCCCATGGAGTTATCTCGAAACTACTAAGTTTAAGGCTCAATTAGATCACAAAATTGACACACAGCGCCTCTCTTGTATACCGACACCGTCATACATCATGTTATTCTTATCTCTAATTAATCTTTAGTGCGCCCACGACCCGCCGCCCGCGATAATCTGTCAAGCCGAGACATGTTTATGGGTTTTAGTAACGAGGAAGGTACTGTGCAGAAGGTTTAAAACTATAAGTTTTAATATTTATACGCATCAGCTACGCATCATATTTTTATTCTCACATAATGCACCTTTCAAAATGAATGATGTAACAAAGGTTCTGTAATAATTTTGGCGATCTAAAAAGAGCGTCCATGGAGTTTCTTGCCCGTTGTTTTTCATAGAGATGTACTTCTTGGAATGGGAGTTATTATGTCTTGTTACTGGGGGAGTCTGTAAGAAAGACTGTAGCACCATAATTTTGTATTGTTTAATTATATTTTTTATCTTTGAAAATTCAAAAGTACATATTATAAATGGCTTACTTGGAATAAATGCTTTGATTTTAACTTTTTAGAAAAAATATTCAGCTACGAGTCGAACTCACGATTTCTAAATAAGTGTTCTAGACACATTAAATACTTAAACTATAAAATGGCAGACGATAACTAATAAAAAATGGGCACTAATTCAATAGATCGCGCAACATCACAAAGAAACGTTTAAACAAGGGAAGTGGAGGTTTCCACTTGCGGAGTTGCGATAGCCTAATTGGTAAGGCATCTGGAGTACTTATCCAGTATACGTGGGTACGAATACCACTCGCAGCTGAAATATCTTTCTTCAAAAATTCTTTATGATAGTTTTGTGTAATGGACAGTTGGAACATTTGTAACAAATAGCTGACAGGCCTGAGAGCCCAGATAAGTGAAGATTTCTTTCAAAGTGTGACGCATTTCTACAGGGCTGACATAAGCATTTCGGTAGATTATCTATATCCAATTTTTTTTTGCCGTTCTGCTATTGTTTTCATTAATAGAATGTCATTGTTTCTAGGTGTTAGGGTTTATAATATCATTTCAGACTATTGCAGTCCACTCCTGGCATTGGCCTCGCTAAGCCACAGGGCACGAGTGCCTGCCTTTTTCATTCAGTCACTCTCAGCTACCTTTTGATACTAGGTTTGTGATATGAATAAAAATATTTTAGATCTAACAGAGTCAAATGTAGTTAAAGTTAATTATTTTGACAGGCCTGTTGGTCTAGTGGTTAGTGACCCTGACTGCTATGCCGGAGGTCGTGGGTTCGATTCCCACCCAGGACAAATGTTTGTGTGATGAGCACGATCATTTGTTCTGTGTCTGGGTGTAATTTATCTATAATATGTATGTATTTAGAAATATATAAGTATGTTTATCAGTTGTCTAGTACCCATAACACAAGCTCTGCTTAGCTTGGGACTAGATGGCGTTGTGTGATAGTTGTAAAAATATTTATTTATTTATTTACTGCGATAGCATCACTGGCCTAAGGCTATGAGGCTAACACTAGAAATATAACGACGAATGTTTAGAAGAACCTCGCTTGAATAACTGACAGTTTAGCATTTTGAATGTAGGTCATGCGGACGGCGAGTAATGGGTTGCTCGCCGTTTGATCAGGGTATATGACTGGGATGACAGCACGTCGTGTTTCGCGCTCGCCTCAAAGAGCTGTTATGAGTGCCAAACGGCTGCCGGGGTCGCAGGACTGTCTAAAAAAGTAACCTTGACCCTGGAACGTAAAGAGCAATTGAAGGAACACTTTGGATTTTAGAGTACAATGAAACTCAGCATAATCAACATTTTTAGTCTCACAAATCTTCTGAAATGGTTCTTCTAAACCAAAACATCACTATGTTGGGAAGGCTATAAACTGTATCGTAATTTGTAACGCAAATATGAAGTACTTTCAGCCTTTAAATGGCTGAAGCAATAACAATAAAAAGGAAATGTTGGTATTGTCTGTTATTGTATGTTTGTTGTTTATGTGGTGAGCTCCAATGTTTATTGCATGCTATTGTGTTAACAGCTGGGGTAAACAAATATGTGAGTGTTAAAATAATTTCTAGTTGATTGGAGATTTTACTGTGTAAAACATTCATGAAAGGATTTGTATTCGAAATCATATCAGAAAAAATAAAACAAAATGGAATCTCTTTTTCGACAAAACCTCGACATTGATATCACCGAAAACTTTGAAATGTAAAAACGTTATTTCTGCTACCAAAATGAATAAATGAAATTCGTTATTTTCGTGTATTCCAAAAACGAAACCAAAAAGCAATCCTTGTTTTCAGGCTTATGTTTATTTTAAAGGTGGGCCGACAATATTTTACAAATTTTCGGAAACAAAAGGGTTAAATGTAGGGACAGGGGTAACACGGTGATAAAAATTTGGCTGAGAAACAAAAGTGGGTAGTCATTGTTTTACGGAGGATGTGCTTGTGGCTAATTACCTCTGTATCCCTCCGTGACAGTGAGATAGGTACATTAGAGATCAATTATTTTGTTGAGATACTGTTCAAATGTGTTTATGATGATTTATTTTGGGATAAGGGTAAGATAATTGGTCTGTTATATTGAAGGAGAATTAAGTTATGCAAGGTTTTGTTTTAGTGTGTATGCGTATCATTGAATATTCTTTTACTTAAAGCTAGCTGCTGCCCGCGGCTTCACTCGTGTTGTATTCTTTCTGAATTTTCTTCTTTGCGCCAGTGCAAACAATTAGCTAGATTGCAATCGGACAGCAAAATAATACTAATAATAGCAATAGCATAGCATATTCAGTCTATATTGTTCCCAAGGCTGAGATCAGGCCTCCTCTTTGTGAGAGGAAGTGGTCCGCCACGCAGGCCCGCCAAGTGCAGGTTGGTAAATTGTCAAATTGTGTCTTCAAATTTTTGGTTCCCGGTTTCCTAACGATATTTTCTTTCGCAGTTTTGAGAGCTTTGATGATGAAATAAATTACACAAAATTCACCTGGCTGGGTTCAAAAACACGACCGATTTGTGCGACGGAGACATTGCCACAGGGGCCACCTCGGCTCTCGACAAATAAGTCTATTTTTCAATGAAAAAGATTAGGGATACGTAAATTTTGAAGTTAAAGGACTCGTCTTATAATATATATGTCTAGAGGCAAGTCTCCAGGTCACGATGGTCTGAGCATTGAACATCTCAGGTTCGCGGGCCCTCATTTGCCAAGAGTGTTGGCAATGTTGTTTAATTTGTGTGTGAGTCATTCGTATCTGCCAAGCGATTTGACTAAAACAATTGTTGTACCCATAATTAAAAATAAAACGGGTGATATTGCGGATTTAAAAAACTACAGGCCTATTTCTCTGGCAACGGTTATTGCGAAAGTGCTTGACAGCCTGCTAAACAGACATCTTAATAACTATATACAGCTGCACGACAATCAGTTCGGATTTCGACCCGGGCTATCTACGGATAGTGCCATTTTGAGTGTGAAGTGGGCTGTCAGGTACTACGCAGATCGTAAAACACCTACATATGCTTGTTTCCTCGACCTGTCCAGGGCCTTTGATCTGGTTTCCTACAGTATTCTCTGGAGGAAATTGGAGACAGCTGGAGTTCCTTATGAGCTGATAAACACCTTCAAATACTGGTATGGAGGCCAGATCAATCAGGTGCGGTGGGACGGGACTTTATCAGAGCCGTACGGGTTGGAGTGCGGGGTGAGGCAGGGGGGGCTGAGCTCACCCACGCTCTTCAATCTATACGTCAATGAGCTAATCGAGGCGCTCAGCAGAGAACGCGCCGGCTGTTATATTGATGGGATTTGCGTAAATAACATCAGTAACGCCGACGATATGGTGCTGCTGAGCGCCTCGGTCTGCGGTCTTAGAAGGTTGGTGGCCATCTGTGAAGATTATGCAAAAATTCACGGACTGGTCTACAAAGTATGTAAAAGTGAGGTCATGGTCTTTGGTGCCGGTGGTCAATGTCCCGAAACGATGCCACCAGTTAAAATAAATGGAGCACAATTAACTAGGGTATACAAATTTAAATACCTAGGACATGTATTGACCGCCGACCTCAAGGATGATGACGATATAGAGAGGGAGCGAAGGGCGCTGTCGGTTAGAGCTAACATGATAGCTCGCAGGTTTGCACGCTGTTCTAGAGAGGTCAAGAAAACCTTATTTCGAGCGTATTGCACTTCCTTTTACACGTGTAGCCTGTGGGTTGTGTACACTCAGAAATCGTACAGCGCCCTTCGCGTACAATATAATAACGCGTTCCGGGTGTTAATGGGGCTGTCCCGTTACTGTAGTGCGTCGGGGATGTTTTCTGAAGCTCGCGTCGATTGTTTTTACGCTACGATGCGGAAAAGATGCGCCTCCCTGGTGCGCCGCGTGCGAGCCAGCCCCAACATTATACTGCGATGTGTCGCGAGCAGATTGGACTGTTTGTGTGTGAACCGCTGCTGCAAGCTGTCTACTTCGGTGCTGGGCCTGTAGCAGGGATTCACACACTTTACATTCATTATATAGACGTAAGTTAAATGTGTAGATTAGGAATACTAACATAGTGATTAAGAAATATTGTTACTAACACTTTGAGTCATAAGTTACTTGGAAATAAATGTAAATAAATAAAAAATAAATAATATAAATATTTGAAAAATACGTCTAATTTAGATACTGTCAACGCAAAACTTCGAATGCACTGAAAACGCGACAATATCTTTGCAGTGACTACAAAACTTCCTAAATGTTAATCCGGTCTTGCCGTTAAGAAGCAAAGCAAAAGTTTCGTTTAAGCCGCGCTTAGCCCCTGATTACACAGTTTTTCGTATAAACTAGTTTTTATCCGCAAACTCTCAACTTTAAGTTTGGCTGTGGGACGGAAGAAGAAAGATACGTAAAGATTTTTGCATTTTTTATAAAAAAATTGTGTGATCATCTCGTCTTATTTGGGACTTTACTTTTCTGCGTTACTAGTTAATTATTTATTTATTTACTAGCTTTTGCCACCGGCTTCTCCCGCGTGTAATTTAATTTTCACCCACGGGAACCTAATACATCTGTGTAAATCTTATCTCTGTCTTTGAGTTAATTTCCATAACGGTTCATTCAACTGTGATTGACTTACAAACATTAAACATTCTATCCATCTGAACATGCATTTCGCATTTATAATAGTAGTAAGAAGTTCGGTTAGATGTCCACCGTTAGAAAGTATACCGGTAAAATAGCAGAAAGGTACTGTTACAGCCACTGGTAGGTAGATAAAACGTAGACACAGTGTGTAACTACATTTAAATAAAGAATATATTATTATATAGGTATGTAAAACACACAGTCGTGATGTCATGTGTAATATTTGCATAATAATTATTATTTCTGATGCAACATTTTGAAGAGTTACAGAGACAAGGAAGCAACTCAAAACTGATGTGTTTTTTTGATTATTATGACTGTAGTTTGCATGTAAATGAGAATTTTATGTTTAACTAGCTTCCGCCCGCGACTCCGTCCGCGCGGATGTCGGTCTTGTCGTGGATGGTTTATTTCTCCATTTTGAGTAACTCTGAAAATGACATCTTATAAATACCTATTGGACCCAAATACGGCTAAGCCTATAATAATTAAGGAGATTCGCGGTTCTACAGAACAACGTCTATGAATAAAACTGAAAAATAATTTTTTTTCTACTTATTTTTCCAGGATAAAAAGTATCCCATTTTATGCCCAGGATTATAAGGTATAATTATACCAAGTTTCATCGAAATCGAACCGTTAGTTTTCACGTGATGCCTGCATATACAGACAGACAGACGGACAGACAGACAAAAAATTTTTTAATCACAAATTTGGGTTTGGTATCGATCCAGCAATACCCCCCGCTATTTAGTTTTTCAATATTTTCAATGTACAGAATTGACCCTTCTACAGATTTATTATATGTATAGATTTTGTTCACGAGCTGGTGTTATCTTTTCGTAGTAGTGAGATTGGAAGACACAGTATTGCAGAATATGGTTAGACACTTTCCTAAAACATGCTGTTCAGTCTGATGAGCTAATTTAAACATGACACGGGCTGAAAAATACACTTTTGTATTGTTAAAATTTCCAAATTTTCTAATTCATTGACAATCATAATTTTAGTATTGTCTAACGGTTTAAGAAATTATTCAAGCTTTTCCAAAAACAAAAGCTGGTACTTATGTTTTTGGAAAAGCTTGAATAATTTCTGAGTATATTTTCTTACAGGTGAAAGTTGCTGTGGCAGTAATTATCGCACGCAAGGACTAGTCATTATGGAAGTGGGAAAAATGACCTAATAGATCCTAGAAGTGAGGGTCACCTTACCCAGGCAATGTCTAGGTTCCTGCGGCCCTAAACGTAACGGGCAACTGAAGGAACATTGTGGTTTTTGTTCAGTCAAGTCATACCGTCTCGTCCGCTCCACCAAGAATGGATTTATTTGTTTTCCACCCAAAAATAGGTCATGTCACCGTTTACTCTACTTACTATATTTGATCTTCAACTATGAATCATAATGCCTTTTAACCCCTTAGGGAATTAAGCTTAATTACAGATACCTTTCAGATAAGAAAATAATTATTTTGCAGATGACTCAACTCAATAGTCATTAGTTTTATGTAGAAACTGTTGAGACGTCTGACTTTGCTTTAATCAACCTTTGAATAATGTTATGAATAGGATCAGGTTTGCTAATTACTTTTAAAAGCTTAGTAGTCTTAAGGGGCAGTTGATGGAAATTACTAGGATTTTACAACAAAACGACTGACCTTTTACGATTAAGGACGAGTTTTTTGATCAGTACTAACTAATAATTCGTTAAAATGGTACACATTCTTTAACAAAGGACAAAAAATGTATACAATTTTAACAGATAGTTTGCTTAACAACTGATTTAAACTTTAAGGTGGATCTGGGTGTCGACGCTGGGAAGGAACTCGCTAGGACCTACACTGTTCTTATTGGTGTGATTATTCAGAAAGGTGATGTGCGTAGTACTCGCAACCGACGATATCAGATGTATAAACATGATGCATCAGCATCTTATAATATGAGTACACTTATTGCATATTTTGAAAGAGATTTGCTACGATATTGATTCAAAGATAATGCAGTTATGAATCAGAAGCACTTAAGTATTGGTCGTGTTTATACATACCTATTTCATTGTACACGTTATGTAATATGACGGAAAAAATACAGTTAATATCAAAAGTAAGCTCTGTTTATTTTAGTGTTTATTAATGTCAACCAATTACATGAAATAATCTACACAAGTATACACAATTATGTGTCCATCTGATGACGTACCGTCAGCTGATGCGACCACATCCTATACGGTAACCACAACAATTATCCAGAATGCAAGCTAAATGCTTTTGTAATCTGCTGACATAATGTTAAATCTAAGTTCTCTTTGAACACATTACATCAGCTATTATCCCTGTGTAACACACAAGGAAAGTAGCTGACACGCTATTAAATTAACACAATGTACATTAGTTCACTATTGACTTCGGGAATTCACGTTTTTGTGACGTAACGCCACACACACCAGCTACATAGCTTTTTTCTGTACGGATAGCAGAGAAATTAAAGTGGCAGGCACAAAATTACAGAAGAAAATGAAAACACTATGTGGAACGCTTTTTCATTTTCCATGCAATTTAAGTCGTAATACTTTAAGAACGCTGTCCCGCTAAATACGTAGAATTCAATCTGATGTTCCAATACTTATTTATTATAATATTTTAAAAATACGTGCGGGCTACATTTCTTTTAGTAAATGTCCATTTTGACCTTTTTTATCTAATGTCTGTCTACAAAATGTGCGAACACGACATTTTACTTTGCGACTGCTGTTACTCTGTGTTGCCTTCCATAAAAGCTGACTATTACACCGTACTGTGTAAAATTTCCAACAGAAAATGTTGTATAATTCGTAATCGTATCCTTATAACAAGGAAGAACATTAATTGTATAAAGCGATATTTATTTTGTAGTGTGCACCCAGTGTGTAAATAAATACCGACTTGCCTCACTGGCATGAGGAACAAAAGGCAAAAAGAGTATGTAAGGATCGTATCAGGTGGCGCTCTTTCAGCCTACCCCTATGGGAAGCGGGTGTAAGTTTATGGATGTGTGCCTAATTGGCAGGGTAAGCGATGGTCCCCACCACTGGTCAATTATCATAGACCTAAACGGCCTTATTACAAAAACTAAATAAACCTTGGTTTAAACCTGGTCTATCAAGTCCAGGCTTATCTGCAGAGCCATGGTTTAAATTTGTCCGTATTACAAAACTAAGATAAAACCTCGACTTTAGTATCGCCATTTGAACTATTGTCTAAACAATTAAATCCACAATGAGTAATAACAATTAAACCTACCTTATTTCAATCCATTTTGGGTGAAAATAACACAAAAACTACAACACAATGAAAAATTTTCTATGAGAAACTTTGACACACCTTTGACAGCTACTACTGTTAGACCATGGTTTATCGAAAAACCTCGATTTGTAATAATGTCTGTGTAAACCATAGTTTAACAAGATTAAACCTGGGTTTTTAGTTAAACCTCTTTTTGTAATAAGGCGGATAGAATTGATTAATGACCATCGACCCTTAGCTGATCGCCGCCAGCCGAGCGAGTAAGACGTGGATGTTTAAACCAACCTGTGTTGTTTCATTTAAAACGTCCCTAACAACCCAATAGTGACCTGTGTACTTGCACAGGTCACAAAGCTGACTGTACATAGTGATATACATATGTACAGTCAGTTTCACGATGTGGGTACCCCACTCGAAAGTTTCTAACCGGCGTACAGAGTTGATGAAGTCCAGGGCACACAATCAATTCGGTGTAACAGTGTGCCGGCATCTCAACAGACATGTTGTTTTATCCTTACATTGTGGCTGCATTGTAGCAGACTGTATCAAACCCAGTCGTAGGACAATTAGGATTATTTCCACGAAAGCCCCGCTTGGTTTATCTTCGGGTTAAAGTTTTATTCCCCCCATTTTTATTTAGACGTAAAAGCTGTTTGTGTACACATTTTTAGGAACTGATATTTGTTTCATTTTTTATGGGATACCGTAAATGTCAGAACATATTGCAGCTAGCTAAAGTATACCTTAATGGTGAAACAAGCTAGGCTCTTTCAGAAATCAAAATAGAAAAAGACAGTTCGATGTGAAAAAGAGAGGGCGATAGGAAAATATGACACAGACTTATACTAATAAAAGATGGCAGTTATTTCTGTAGAAATAAGCAGTACCCTGGTACTCAGTTCTATGTTATAATTATCCGGTATTGTATATTGTGTGTACATAAATAGTAAAATAAATAAATAATTCCGGGTTATGAACTGTTTTTAAGATCACTCGTTTCTTAATTGATTACACTCATTAATGGATAATGATATTTGTCAGTTGAGTTTGAGTTTAAAGTTGAAATAAACATCCTTTGTTCCACCTAAGAAGAATAGCATTTACAAAGCTTTTATGCAGAACAAAAAGATATATTTCTTCTTTCATCCTTTGTATACAAAAATAACATACATTGTCAGCATAAAGGACCGGATACTTGAGGAACAAAACTGTATATGAGTGTCGGAAATGGGTACTTGAGTTACTCGTATCATCTTTAGTAATAATGGAAACCGCTATAATGTTTACAAGGTACATAATATTAATCTAAAACGGGATTAGGAACCTACTTCGGTGGCCTGTATTTTGATATGGTTTTCATGACATTTTCAAAGCTTAATTTAGGAATTTTGCAGCGAGAGAACGCGCTGGCAAAAGCTAGTAGTTAATAAAATGGAAACATGAAAATCTGTGCTTTTTTGAAGTGAAAACTTCTTTAGCGGCGTTGAGCACTTTTTTTGCAATGGGTAAAATTTTTTAAACTCGCGTCAGGACACGTGACCTGATCGAAAATTCGTAAGACGGCGCAGGGCGCTTGTGCGAATGTTCGTGTGTGTTTATTACTATTCAAGTTTTCACTTCTGCCGGCACTCCCAGAGCGCAACTCGTCGTTTTTTTTTTCAGTATTTCTTCTTTTTTATTCTCGTTTTGCGGTATACCAGTAAAACATTCAACAATTTACTGAAAGAAAAAATACGTATTCAAAAGTATTACCATTGAGACAGATTATGTAAAATACGTAACAAAGCAAACAGGCAGACCGTGGAAACTTTACACGCAGTTAATTTTACAAAGGTTCTGAACCTGAAAGTTATGTTTCGAGGTATAACTTAACAAGTTAATTAGCGTTCTGTTTGAGAAAGACTGCAATTTAAGGATTCTATTTCTTTAAGTATTTAAAGCCAGGTTTGTTTTAATGCTGCTTATAGATATGTGTCTGTGGTAAAGAAACTTGAAACAATTTGGATATTTACAGTTTCTTCTAATATTTTAAGGGTACAGAAGTAACCAAAGAGAAAAACCTATTACTTAGCCGCCGCTGTCCCGCCGTCTGTCTGTCTGTTTATCCGTCTGTCACCAGGCTGTATCTCATGAATCGTGATAGTTAGACAGTTGAAATGTTCACTGATGATGTATAATATGTGTTGTTGCTACTATAACAACAAATACTAAAAATAAAATAAATATTTAAGACGGGCTTACAAACAACAGACCTGTTTTTTTTATCATTTGTATAAAAATAATGGAACGGAACACAGCGTGGTACGTTTTTGAATATAGAAGCTCCTTTTCTAATAGGTATTTGAGATAACAATGGTTCTGTTAAAATATAGTTTTAAGAGAAAAATATTTAACTGGTATTTGACACTAGCTGCGATACTGAGACACAAAAAATAGCTGCATTTCGTATTTCTAATTTTAATTTTGTTAAAAAATTGTTAACGTTACTTTTCGACGCAGGATAAACGATTTGTTTTGATCACCACACTGGAACAAAAAGAAAATGAAACGTCAGAACATCAACATTTTGATGCATAACCTTTGTATTCATGCGTCATTTTGACAGCGGCTACCAGGGTAACATACAACCGAGAGAGCTTTTAAACGAATATTATTTGTTATTGCACTGACACCAGGCATTCTTTTAAACGGATGAAATATTAGTGCGATTTATATCACTTTGTATGGCTTTGTTTGCCAAAGAGATTTACGTGTATGACAATAACCATTTGCGTGCGGTAAGGATTAAAGTCATTATGAAAAATTTAAAATATAAAATATGTATAAACAAATGAAAAAATAAAAATTAAGGAAGAGTATTTTCTTGAACTTAAAATATTAACTTAGTAGACATACGTGCAGTTTATTGATACGAGTAGTTCCAGTGATAAACTTAAGAATTTTATCCGTTAAATGTTTTTCGCCAACTTTGTTACAATAATTAAAAAAGAACACAATATTATTATTGAAGTAACCAATTTAACTTGTAGTTTGGTCTCTTTTTCTCCACAATGTTTAAAAAAAAGATTTTTAAGGTCAGATTATAGTAAAATAGGAAGTTCTGAATATAGTCACTTTAAATGAAAATATCCGATATCAATAAGTAATGGGATCTTCAAGTTCGAAAAAAACGTTTTGTTAGTAGCCATGTACGGTTACATACATAATCCATTGCCCACTATCCATGGCTGACACTTTACTATTTATCATATTCGTCACGGGCAGTTACACAGATCACAGATGAGATATTTTTTGCCCGATATTATCGGTCACCACAGATTTTCTTTCATATATTCTCTGTGTTGGATATTTCCGGACATCAGTCATCGCTTGTCTATTTTTTGTGAGAATATTGTGTGTAGATATTAATATATTTTCGTTCACAATTGAGCAACACGAAATATGGATAGGTGCTCAAATGGGAATATAATCGTAGCTGCTAAATATAGGTGCCCTATAAATCGTTGCTCAAACGGGAATACCTCATATTTAAACGCTGGAGAATAAGCAAGAAGTAGAGGATGAATGATGCGATTGGACTTCTGCGCTGCGTGTCGCGAGTTTGATTCCCGCACGGATCAAATATTTGTATGATCTACAAGTACTTGTTGTTGGTCTAGGCGTTTGTGTGTCAGAACTTATATGGTTGTAAACGCACCCATGACTCAGGAGGAATTCCTCGTGTGGAGTACCGCTTTTTTAATAAATTAAAAAAAAATGGATTGATTCGTTCGGAATATGAATTTTTTTGTAGTTTTTTTTTGCGTGGAAAATAATTTGACTAGTCCTTTCGCTGTGTGGAGCGGGAATGGACTGTCAGACTCGTACTAACTATTAACCACAGTTTTTGCGTTTTTTTATTATCATCAATGAATTAGAAATAACACAATATAAATTCACACTTTTAACCTGATCCGTAAACCGTAATCTAAGTTATTTCGAATGTAAGAACACTTGTCGGAAGATCAAGTTCCTAAGCTTGTTAACACTCTACATGATGGATTATGCCCTTGATCAGTATAACCCAATAACTGTCTTAAATGTTTGATGTGGAGAGGGATAATTGATATTCCATTAGTTCCTACGTATTGAATAGGATTAACCGCTTATCAGCGGTTAATATTAAGTAAGGGATTCGGAATATTCCGAACGGGTGGTACTCGACCTCAAGTCAGTTATATCAAATTCAACGTCGAAATCGATCTCGAGGGAAACAACTAATTTTACGTAGACTCGGCGGCACTGATGTAATTAAGAATGGAATAATGCTATTTGAATTTCGAGGATGGTTGCAGTTCAATTGTTTTTGATCGACTTTTTAATCGTTTGAAAAAGTTTTGATGGCCTCATATCCATGAAGTTTCAAGTTCACACTCGGACAAGTACTAATGTGTCTTTTTCATTGCTTGTGTACTTTCTAAAGCCTTTGTCAAACAGACTGGCGTGGCGAATGTGAAACGTGACGTTTTTATTTGTAATGTATGGAATTGTTTGAATCCAGTCACATAGAAAAGCGAAAGCGATCCGATAGCGTGACAGAACTATCGGACTGACGTCTCGCTTCGGTTCGGTATCGCTTGGGCAACGCTTCGGTTTCGCCTCTCTGTTTGACAAAGGCATAAGTTTGTCTTGGACATTACTCATTGCTTAACGTAAACATCATGAGGAAAGCTGGACAGTCTGTCGAAGTCGACGTCAAACAGTTTTTATTATATTCCGTAAAAATATTATGAGCGCTTGCGCGGAAATTAGGGGTTACTACTTAAGTTAGTCCAGACAAACAGGCATTCTATTGGCGATAAAAATGGTGGAGTTACGATAGTCAGAAATGTTTGGGATATAAACTACTGAAAAGTCGCTGTAGTAATGATAAATTACATGAAAGCTATTGAAATATTTTTATAACTTTTGAACCGTCGTTTGCACGACAAAAAACTAATTATAAGGAAAATTAATAATTTCGTAAACTGTCAGTTTCAGTAACCTTTGTAGTATATGTATAAGTAAGTAATCTTCGTAGTTAAAAATAAAAATATATTTAGTACAATCTTTGCCACGAGGTAAAGTCTTAATTACAGTTAAAAACAGCTGCATTTCCTTCCTGTAAGTTTCTGAAAAGTCAGACTTAACTGCGACTCGAGGTTTTTAATTACCTACGACAAATTCGGTCTTGCGGGCGGCGAGTAATGGGCGACTCGCTGTCCGACCATGGACCATGCCCGGGTCGACGCCGACGGCGCGTTGTGTTCCACGCGCGCGTCAAAGAGTGTCAGCACAATGACCGGCCTTAGAGGGTCAAAACTTGCTGGCTTGCCGTGGCCCCGGAACGTAAAGGGCTATTGAAGGACACCGTGGAATTCAATTAGTACAAGTCTGACAGTCCCCCCCATCCTGCCCAGGGTAGGAGGACTCATTTGATGATTTTACCACGCTAAAAAAACACCTATTATTGTGTCGTGCCGATCCGTGCTGATATTGGATACGAGTACTAGACAAGCGGAATAAAATTAAGGTATGTTGTTCAAGAATTAATTCCCTATGAAGAAGCCTGTAGCACTCTTAAGGCTTGTTTCCTTGTATCGTTATCTAAAAGAAAATATAAAGAATCTGGAAGGCAGAGGTTAATTAGCTAGAAAACTTACAAACTTCTCCGTAAAGTTCGTGGAAATTTCTTGATTCATGGACTTTAATTAACTGAGACTCTTTAGAAATAGACGGGCAGCGAACTAAAAAAATAAAATTCCTCGCTATTAAAAAATGTTAAAGCGTATTATATTTAGTCGGCTCCTATTGGTCATAGCATAGTATTATATAGCTATAGCCTTCCTCCATAAATGGGTTTTCTAACACAAAATGATTTTTTAATTCGAATAAGTAGTTCCTGAGATAAGCGCGTTAAACCGAACACATTCTTCAACTTTATAATATTAGGAGAACAGTGTATTAGACAGGGATGCGAGGTATAATGGGGACATACACTCTTTAGGCATACTTAACACAACACTAACGTAGCTCAAGCGCCATTAGGACGTCATTTGCAAGCGGCCATTAATAAATAGCGTCCTGTTGGCGCTTGCGCTACGTTAGTATTGTGTTAAGTTTGCCTTAAGTGTGTGATTTTCCATCATACCTCGCGTCCCCGTCATATACACTGTTCCCTTCATAGCTTCCATCTCTTAAACGCTGTTACGAGCTGGAAAGTCAATATTTTCGTAAACTTCATTGAAAACGTGAGAAAATATCTACGTTAGTATTGTGTTAAGTTTGCCTTAAGTGTGTGATTTCCCATCATGCCTCGCGTCCCCGTCTTATACACTGTTCCCCTATATTATAGTATTTCGGCTATTAAAATGCGTTGAAATTGAATACTGTTTTATAATAACACAAAAATGTATTAATGCTTTGACTATGGTAATCGCAGTAGACATGTCCCTGGATTATTTCACCTTATGAGTCATCGAAAGAAAGAAAAATTGTAACTGAGTGGCTCTTAAGAACTGCTTGAAAATATTATCTGTCTGAATAGATATGTCAGGGTGACATGGGCAGACGATATTGTTGCCAGTATTGGCGGTAAAACCTAAGCGAGGCTGCAATAGGATCTGTGTTTATGACAACAGCGTATAATTATTACATTTTTATTCGTTCTTTGTTATAAAATCAAGCAATGTTTGCTCCACTAATGTACAAAGTTATATTAAAATGTAGGTAAAAATATTTTATACAAAAGATAGGCAACTACGTTCGTTAATTTTTTATTTAAAAGTTATGTAAACCTGACTGGGTAATTTTGCTGATTCAGTAATTTTGGCGGAGACTTGAAGCTTCGTTAAATTACGAAATTGTTTTTTAAGGTTTTTTTGCCGTCTTGGATCGTGTTTTTTTATTTGATTGCCTTATTTTCTTGTATCATTTTAAATAATAATTAAATGGAAAACTCAGATTTTAATTATTTTTATTTTGTTGAAGCAAGAAATATCCAGTTCATTACTTAGAAAAATGTTAGTTATCTAAATTGAACTTTTCTGATTGCTACAACTAAAAATATAATATATATATTCCACACAACTATCACACAACGCCATCTAGTCCCAAGCTAAGCAGAGCTTGTGTTATGGGTACTAGACAGCTGATAAACATACTTATATATTTCTAAATACATACATATTATAGACTAGCGACCCGCCCCGGCTTTGCACGGGTAGACATTTATTTTTTAAGCTCTCTCACAATTTCAAATTCGTAATATCTTTTGAATGGATTGTCCTATTGGAATAAAATAAAAAGTAATTTAAAGCTATTGAAACAATCTTGTTCAATAAATAGTTTATTTGGATAAGGATTAGTATTTGACGATAATATGATCAATAAACATAGGCGAATAATTTTAATTACTTTTATTCTATGGAAAAGTGGTTATAATGGCTAAAATATAAATGTTTGGTTTATACTATCGCGGACTTTTTTGTAGGCATTATTGAGTTCTACAACTTTTCTATAGAAGTCAACCATACATCTCTAACCATTTAGGCAACGTTCGCGAGAATCGTTAACGTACGGCAGTTTTTTCGACGCCTTACTCCACAATTTTCACTACCACGAAAAATACTATCTATTTTCCGGGATAAAATATAGCCTATACGGATCCGGAAGAATCCCTCTAAGTAATGGTAAAAGAAATTTTGAAATCGGTCCAGTAGTTTTTGAGCCTATTCAATACAAACATACAAAAATACAAAGGTTTCCTCTTTATAATATTAGTATAGAAGTATAGATAAATTACACCCAGACACGGAACATATGATCGTGCTCATCACACAAACATTTGTCCTGGGTGGGAATCGAACCCACGACCTCCGGCATAGCAGTCAGGGTAACTAACCACTAGACCAACAGGCCTGCCAAAAAAAAAAGCTTGAATACTTAATTTTTTATTACTTTGATGATTTTATTACTAACAAGAGACGTGCACATAGAAAATTCCTGGCATGAAGAAAAGATTTTCAGCTTTCTAGTTATTTTTTTCTAAGAAACGCTTTAGCTATCGTTCGTTAGAAAACCTTTTTACTTTAAAAGGAATTTCTTATAATCTGATTACTTTGTCAGTTACGACTAGGCACTTCCGAGTACTTTAGCGAAGATGGTTTAAGTAATGTAATGTGTACATAGACGACAGACGCCCGACGTGATGAAAATGTTACTTACATTATAAATTAATTTAATCATTAACTACTTGTTAATGATTAAATTTATTTATGTTTAATTTAGCTAAAAAAATAAATGATTCCATTATTGCTTCTTTCATTTCAGTTTATTGTAGAGTTAAATAATTATACTACACACGTAGGTATTATAAAACTTTGAACCGCTTATTACGTAGAAGTATTAAAATTACACGGACGGGACGAGCATATTTGGCAAAGCTAAAGTTTAAGTAGAGAAAAAGATCTCCGGCCACCGTAGGCGCGGGCATGCGGGCAGCGAGTAATGGGCAACTCGCTGTTCGACCATGGACCATGCTCGGGTCAACGTCGCGTTGTGTTCCACGCGCGCCTCAAGGAGAGTCAGCATAATGAGGGAGCCCCCTGTAGAGGGCCAAACCCTGCCGGGGTCGCGGGACTCACAAATTACCGTAACCCCGGTACGTAAAGGGCTATAGAAAGACACTGTGGATTTTAGTCAGTACAAGTCTGACAGTCCCTCCCGCCCTGCCCTGGGTGGGAGGACTAATTTGATAATTTCACCACGCTAAAAAAAGTGGTGTATGCTTTGTTGGTTGTCCTTCAATAAATAAATAAAGTTGTATTTTTATTCCAGTACAAATCTCATGACGTGTGCCACCAACAGTTACTGTGTAGTACATAGTAACCAATATCCTTCTAATACATACGTAACCAATAAAATATCCATGACTCGATCGGCGCTCTGTGGCGGGCAGGACATATCAATATTTATTGAGGACTTACAATGTATGGAGGAGCCAGAAATACAACCCAGTTAACAGGGGAATAAAGTTTCGAGTTATTATTTGAAAGCATTAAAAAAATAATCAAACTAATCCGATGACAAATATCTGGCAGTAGCCCTGTTAACTGGTAAAAACCCATACACTAACACCCAGACCCGGAACAACTACTCGTAGTTCATAGAAATATTTGTTCCGTGCGGGGATCGAACCCGCGACAGTCTACGTAGCAGTTGATCTTTCAACCAGCCAGCCAGCCAGCCAGCCAGCCTGCTCAGCCTTCTCACGGCGCGTAATGCCACGCCTCGCCGCGCCATGCGTTCCGACTTTTAAAAATCGGAAGTTTTGAACTTTTGAGGAAACATTTTGAACTTTTGAGGGGACTTTTTGAAATTAAACATTATTTCGGACTCATAAGGCTCATTTCATTCTGGCTTCCCTAACTAGCTTAAAACTAGGACTGCGCCGAGTAGGTCAGTCTAGCAATAGTTGGAAGCAGGCCTTTGGAGACGCAGGTAGACTTTTTTTCGCAGACTTTTTGTGTCTCTGTAGAGTGCTATGAAGATATATGGGAGCGACGAGCCTAATTAATTTTTAAATGTCGATGTGCAGACGCCAGCTACAGGTCAATCTACCCCAATCTGTCAAATTTTACCAATCTGACATTATCCTTCCACTATTGTATTAAGGATAAAAATCTATTAAAGAAATTTGTCAGCATGATGTACGTTGATGTGCATCAGTACAATATTTGTTGCCATAACCATTTTTTTTTGTGTCATAAAAATAAACAAATATGTCCTTCCACCTTGGGTAAAACGGAAGGGACTATTAGAACCTTACTGACTAAAAATCCAACCTGTTCTTTCAGACACCCTTTGCGAATAGACCCGCGACTCTCGAATGCGTTTGGCCTTATAGCCCCGCCTCGTAAGGTAGGAGACGGCTCCTTGTACTTCTGAATTTCTTTCTTAGTGTTAGAGGATGGAGCACGTGTGGCCAATGATATTCATGCGTCTGCTTAGAATAGGAATCTGTACACTATCGTTACTCATAAGCGTCATGTGTATAGTAATAAATAATATTTAGGTGTATCACGGCTCGTTGACTTTGATGAATAGAATAGATTGTCCAATTGCGATATAGTGGCTTGGTTTATTGATTGAGCAGGCATAGTGGCTTACTGTGATAAATGTCATTGAGTTAATGATTTTGCACAAGAGATCTTCTTCAATTCTCATACGTTGGTCTAGTAACCGCAATCGTTTTTTAAGTTTTCTTTATATGAAACGCGAAACGTAGTTTAAATATACGTGCCGGATCGAGAACTTTGTCAGTTTTTTCGTTTCTTAGTTTTTTTTTGCGGCGATTTCGTCCAGGCGGATTTTAAAGAAATATATATCTATATCACTCAAGAATGCAATGGCTCTATATTTTTGAAATAGAATATATAGAATTTTCAAAATTGGTTTCGCAGCTCCAGAGATTCCTACGAACAAACTCACAAACTACCTCTTTGTAATATTAACCACAAATGTTTGAGTTCATTTATTTTGTATAAGCAATATTTATTGTAAACAACTCTGTTCACGAATTTGAGTTGCCGTTGTAAGATTATCGAAATTGCTCCATGTATTTTTGATACCCCACATAAATATTTATTTGGCAGCACGAGAAAGATTCCAAACATGGAACATATTTAGGGAATGTATACGCTGTGCGTGGCTCTATTTGGGGCAATTAGGGCAAACAATAACATCGCAAATAACAATCGTAGCAATCTGTTATGTTAACATAACGGAGTGAACTAACATAGTATTGTTATGATTGAATGTTAGGATTTAGTTTGTTTGATAGAAAGTTATTTATTCAGGTCACACTTGCTTATGTCCACGTGATTTGTTTTAGGAACTAAGAAATTTTACTAGATTTCAACAGAGCGGCAATGACCTAGAGGTATAAAGATCTAGACTTACGAGTTCGAACTCAGCCAGG
This sequence comes from Agrotis puta, assembly GCA_943136025.2. NCBI lineage: Eukaryota > Metazoa > Arthropoda > Insecta > Lepidoptera > Noctuidae > Agrotis > Agrotis puta. The sequence goes on from OW964168.2 coordinate 9,581,334, forward strand.
CGCTTTTCTTTGTACAGTTTATTTCACCAGCACAGCTCTTAAAACGGTGAAGGAAAACTTTGTGGGGAAACCGGAATGTCCTAGAACCAAAAAAATTAAGACATATTTATGTCACCTACAAACCCGTATTGGACTCTGGACTGTTATCGAAAAACTGATGTTTTTTTTAATATGCGCAGCTTTACGAGGCAAAAATGTAACGCGTTACACAACGAGTGATGTTGCAGTCAGTACGCGGAAATAAGGCGCTCGCAACGATCAATGCTTGTTACTCGCTGCGAATGGTATATTACGGCCCGTAACACCCGTCAGTCCTATCATTATATATTACTAGCTGCTGCCAGCGGCTCCGCCCACTACAAATCGAAAATGATTCTACGGGAACATAAAATCGGGATGAAAACTACCCTATGTGTTCATTCAGATTATAAACTATCTGTGTACCAAATTTCATGCAAATCCGTTCAGTAGTTTTTGCGTGAAAGAGTAACAAACATACACCCATCCATCCAAACAAACTTTCACGTTTAGTAAAATAGTAAGAAATAAGATTTTGTCCGATCTGTAAAACGAACCTAAGATTCGTGCTTGGCTACTTCTGATCATAATACTAAGGACCTAAAATATTTCAACAAAACACAAATACAGCAAGTCTATATCAGATTTTCCAAGATTCGTAGTTTCCGATAACCCAATGTGGTTTCATCCCTCAGTGGTTCGTGACATCTATGCCAAAACTTCACAATATCATGCTGTTGACGTACACATTTGAATAGGAGACAACCCTATTTGGTTTTTATAGTCAGTGCGGGTCAGCTTTGAATTTCTAACACTTGAATCCATAGTGTAAGGAGATTATAAGTTGTTTATTTTGGAAATAGATGATTTTTTTTCACTGTGTTGGTAAATCAAACTCTGATGTGGCACAAGAAAAGAGGATGGGGGAGGCCTTTGTCCAGCAGTGGGACATAAACGGTTAATAAAAAAAACTGCACCACCTCACTCCCCATGTTTCGCAAAAAATAACGGATGGTATCCTAAGACCATCTTCTTGCGACTGGTACTTAGCTTTACTGATCATAGATTTCAAAATACTACCCAATCTCAGTGGCACATGAACAGTATTTTGAAATCCGTGAAACTAAGTTGAATTCTGGTAACATACCCACTCATATAACTAATGTGGACATTGTACAAGATCTCAATGTGTTGATAAATATTAATAACGCCACAATGCCCTTATTTTATCGCCCTACACGCCCTTTTCATGCGAACGGGTTTGTAAAGTGACATTTATTCCGTGAATGCCTGACTGACCGCATTACTGTATACTGTACTATGTACCATTTTAGTACGGATGGAATGCTTTGTAAATTCAAATAACAAAAGGCTCACAACGACAACTATTTAAACACTTTATTTTCATTATTTTTAAGTAATATAAATAATTTAGTTTAAAAAAATGATTATTTGATAATTATAAAAAAGAAATTAAATTTTTAATAACGTATAAAAACGTTGGGATCGACGTCTTGACGCTTCTGATCTTATGTTGTCAGTCTTTAGGTTACCACAAAACTTGACAAGTTCATAATCCGTTTATTACGTAATCCGTGCTTCTGGTACAAAGCGGAGATTGCGAATACCTAACCTACTCGTGAGTCCCGAATTATAATTCAAGCCCCGACCCTTACGAAACATAACTTATACATACTCATATACTGGGAATATTACTCTTGTGGCGTTTTGTGTGGTCAATAAATGTTTTAAAAATATTTGAGATGATTGCTTTAATTCAGTTTGGTGTTCTTTTAATTGTGTGAATAGATTTGTTGAAATGTTCTTGAACTTGTGGTGTACTTATATTGTATCGTCCTTCCGATAGAATATCAGTACATCTTACATGGATCACTGGAAAAATGAATGTAGCATATGAGTAATAGCACATTGGATAGATAAATAGACTATAGTTCAAGAAATCATCCTCACAGTTGTCAATTTTAGTGTAAATATCCAACAAAACATACGTCCTAAAAGAACCCCGATGCAAAACTTGAAATTCCTAGCACTTGTAATAACAAAGTTTCATACAAACTATCAACTCCAAAAACATCCTTTGGGGCTCGAATTTTGCAAAATCCGTTCTTTGTGCTCACCTACGTCATATAAGGAACGCTTTTTCGGCTGTGCGTTAATCGATCAGTCAGTCAGTCAGTTTTGAATTCTATATAAATAGATGTATAAAAGACTTTTAGTCGAGATTGATTCGAATTTTAATTAATTTTAAATTCAAATTAAACGATATTTTCATAACTCCAAATTGCTTTCATATAATCTTCTCTTACAATTAATTAAACAATCGTTTTACAAACTCACTTCCCTCTAATTATCGGCATAACAACTCAAACCCATTATCCAGTTTCGCAAAACAAGCGAAGCGGCAATCAAAAGGCAGATTAATTAATAAGAAATTATTTAATTATGCAAGAACGATAAGAGATTTTAATAATATCAGAGCTAATGTATCGGAAAATGAGAACCACTCGAGTGAAAAAGGTGTTCACTTTATACTAAAATTGGTTATTAAATATTCGAAGATGTACCTTTAAATCAATTGGGATATAAAGATGAGTAAAAATTACACAATTTTATTTTAAAGCCAAACAGACAGGCGTTGCGAATGTGAAGCGTGACGTTTTTATTTGTAATGTATGGAATTTGAATCCAGTTACATAGAACAGCGAAAGCGATCCGATAGCGTGACAGAACTATCGGACTGACGTCTCGCTTCGGTTCGGTATCGCTTCGGAAACTCTTCGCTTTCGCCAGTCTGTTTGACAAAGGCATAAAGGTTATGTGATTACCGTACTCATACTTACAGGTATTTCAGCTACACAGTAGTGAGTCGTTTGTATCTAGTCAATATATTTACGCTTGACCATTTTTAAAACATCTTCTTCTTGATTATTCTTTTATGCGTTAATGTGGATCTTATTTTCTTAAAGAAAAACTTATGTATCTCTCTAAAGTGATAAACAGTTTTAAATCATGTACTCTGGAGTTGAATCAATCTGTAGTGTTTCTGTTGGATGTATTGCACAATGTTCAATCTATAGGGATTTTTATAAAAAATAAATAACATGTAAACAAGTAAAAGATTGTGGTGCATTTTAAATTCGACACGTACGTTCTCAGTTAGTTCAAAATACATCGAGCGCTGCGATCGATTTGATGTTCCCGACCACCGCCTTCGTACATAACATTTAGGTTGCTATAATGGTAATACTAATTGATCAAAGGATGTGCTTGACTGTATGACTCTTAAATAACGAGACCGCAGATCAGTAAAACAGTAATTTATTATTCAGAAGCGGCCACATTTCCCCATTAGTAATATGCCTGTTGTGGATTATAGCCAATTACTCACATTTTATGGATGATTTTACTCGTAATTGTGACTCGTGTGTTAAATATTTTATAGCCTGTAATATATGGGCACGCCGCGACTCATTTGATGATTTTACCACGATAAAAAAAAAAAAAAAGCCTGTAATATATGGTTGAGGTTTTCTTTAATATTTTAATAAATAAAATTACTTACAATTTATACGTGACGTAGTTGACAGCAAATCTATTTTGTTTTTTTTTTCGTTAATCATTGACAAAGATAAAAATGCATCATAGTACCAAGAAATTAACGATCGCAATAAAATAAGATTAATTTTATTGCCACAATAAATATTGTTGGTGCCATAAATTTAAATAAACTAACTCATAAAAGTATAGCAAATTTCAGGAACAACAACTTCATAACAATGAAGAGTAGTAATTAGTACCATCAGTGCAGTAAACAGGGGGTGTTCTATCGGACAGATCCGCGCCCGAGGCGGCAAAACAGTTGGAAATTAACGAGCTCATCAACAGCCACTGCATACATAGTTCAGTTGGTAGCTTGTTTGTTATGAACAAACAGTTTGTCTATCTACTGCATGAAGCTGTCACATTTTATGTATCAAGTTGTTTGAGTTTTGTTACTATTATGTTTGTGTTTTACTTACAACACAATACATTTTTCTGCTATTGTAAATCAAAAAGTAAATGATGGATAGATGTTTGCTAATCTTTTACAAAAAAACAGATAGTTTGTAACCGGAGTTACCATGTCTCTAGTAAGGAATCGTTATCATAATGATTACAGCACCAACCATACATTTTTAAATGATTCCAACACCAAAGAAAAGAAAAATATGTTACATGCATAATTGTGGCACATGTTCAACAGAGCACAAGATACAACATACTCGCTTAAAATCGCTTTATCTTTCCTTTCCAATAGCTAATTCTCACAGCCTACCAAAGATAACACGATCGGCACGTAGGTGCTATGCACGAACGAATTACGCTGTGCTAAACTTATCAGACGCATTACTTTTTGTTTATTTACTGGGTTCTGTACGTATGAATGAGAAAACGGAACCCTTATAAGATCACTCGTTTGTCCGTTTGTTCGCCCCTCACAGTTAATTTCCTCCGAACCTATTTGACCGACTAATTTGAAAGGTAAACGTACAAATCCCTGTGGCCCAAAGGAAGTGGTCAATTTTTTGTAATTTTAAAATATTTAGTTTCAGAGATATTTAAGGGAATAGACGAAAAGTGGCCGTTACCCCTTATCTCCGGAACTACTGAGTCTACACTTATGAAAAAAGTAGAGAGAGTCCTTAGCCTAAAGATTACAAGGAAGATTATATAGAAATCTATAATATGAAACATATATTTTATAGTAATAGATAATGGTACGGAATTCTTCATGAGCGAGTCCGCTTTGCACTAAAAAAATAATACTAGTAACCAAATTCAGTGAACGCCAAAGATGCTAGGAGTAGACACTCAATGCTAAGAATGAATGAATGTATGTTTCTTGCTCAATCACATCAGACTAAATTAATCTGAATGGAATTTGGCACATTTTCCCGCAAATATGTACGGTTCCCGTGAGATACGCCGCTAGTAAAAACTGATTCATAAATAATTTTATCAATGTCAGTTGTGAAAAGGAGATGAAATAAAAATGAACGTTCCCAACGATATTTACTTTACCAACTTCAAGCTTCCTTGAACAACAGTTCATTTTAGTGAAACCTCTGAAAACGGCATTCACAAGAAACATAAACATTTATTATTATTTTGTCAATACGCGTAGAGAAGCTTTATACGTTCAAAGGAGTTTCTGTCAGCAAAGGAATACTTTGTCAAAGAGATCTTAATGCATTACATTTTGAATGTCACCTCTTTGACGCAAAGAATATGTTTTGCAAAGAAACGTGAAGTTTGTGTCCAAGTATAATATTTATGATGTTTTGTGCTTTTCGTAAAATAAAGAAGGAAGTTGTAATTTAATTTCAAACATTATTTGTGAACTCCATGGATTAATTGTAGTAAAATTAAATAAAATCATTATTAAGGTTATTGTTATAAAATATGAAACAATAACCGCCTGACCAACAATAGATAAACATAAATGTTAAACAGGTTTGTCAAGCACGGTTAGCGCAGTGGCTGAGAGATTGGACTGCTGCGCTGCGTGTCGCGGGTTCGATTCCCGCACGGAGCAAATATTTGTATGACCTACAAATAGTTGTTCCGGGTCTGGGCGTTTGTGTATGTGAGTTTATATGTTTGTAAACGCACCCACGACACAGGAGAAAATCTTAGTGTGAGGCAAATTAAAAAAAAAAAAAGGTGTCTTAAAAAACTATCAACGTCAAAACGACATTTCACGTTGATAATTAAAAGGATCGTCTTACAGTTATACTTTTTTTAGACAAGCGTTGAACATAATGTTTAAACTGTTTTGTGATATGACGGTAATAGTCTGCTAACCTTAGGCCGCGGTTAAATTAATATAGTTTTTGGATAAAATGTGGACCAAATAAATCAACTGTGGCAATAACTTAATTTAAATTTTGAATAACCTCATTTTGGTGGAATGCTATTATACGATTAAAAAGGGAACGTTCCATATACCAGTCAGTATTGTGTTCGGATTATGAATAAAATTGTGGCATTAATTTATATTGTCAATGTAGTCGATTATAATGGTGACCTCATTTAGAGTTGTCAACAGGTCAAAATTAAGTGTCCCGTAATTTATTTGCTTTGGTTTTTTAAAGATTGTAACTTTCGAAAATAAATAAATTTAAAAGAATTTACATTGCTTTTTTTAACTTCTTTAATTATACCTTAATGTATTAAAGGCCTGATGTTGTGTGTGTTTTAGTTTTTATGTCATATATATGTTTATCATTAAATAAACAAATTATCACGTTACAGCGTTATTTTCAGACAATAGATATTAAATACCTACTAATATAGTATTGGAAACAGTTGTATTGATAAAAACGTTCAATTTCCGGTATGTTCTTGGTACATTTATATGTCTTTATTATTTAGTTGTATTACACAACAATTTCTTTAGTAGTCTCTCAATCGCATTCCCAAATAGCTGTCACTGACATTCTTGATGAAAGAAATTGAGCTTAACTCAGTGGTACAATAAAAATAGCGCTGTTCATCAGATTGATAGCCGAGTTAATTAACGAACCTTGTTCCCTAATACAGACAAAGGAGAAGAGAACGCTGTTTTATTCAGAGGGTAGGATAAAAACCCTATTACTTGTACGGGAAACCGCCATTCATAGATAAAACTAGGGTTGCCACAGTAACGCGCTGTTTGTGACCAGATACTCGATTTTGGACGAACCGATCAAAGTATGTTAGTATTGTGGGAAAAAGAGTGACTTCTTTTTGCATTTCCGTAATAAGATTCACCCTATCATGACAAAAATGATCATGTTCCGATGAGAATGTAGTTAAGATAGTGCTATCTCGCTCACTCATAGTTTAAAGCTTTTTTTACGTTTTGTTACGTCATCAAATGAGTCCTCCCACCCAGGGCAGGGCAGGAGGGACTGTTAGACTTGTACTGACTAAATGGGTGTCCTTCAATAGCTCTTTACTTTCCGGGGACACGGTAATTCGTTAGTCCCGCGACCCCGGCAGTCTTTTACCCTCTAAGGGGACGTCATTGTACTGACACTCTTTGAGGCGCGCGTGGAACGTCATTGTGCTGACACTTTTTGAGGCGAGAAAACGGAATTGGTACATCTAACAACTTAATTTTATTGGTTTAAATTGCAAAATTAACTAAAGATAGAAAGTAGAATTAAATAATTCATTGATAATGAATAACTTAACTCCTTGAGAAAAGCTTAAAAGAAATCTTCTTAACAGATTATTAAGATTGAAGTACCTTCTTGTATTTATAGCGTGTTTTCACGTTGTTCAATGAAAATCATTGAACAACGTGAAAACACGCTATAAATTTATTTATAAGATAGATAGATAAATTTATATATTATTAGACATTTAAAGTTGAAAGTTAGAAAGAAGACTTGCAAAAATGTGACGTAATCTACCTACCTTCAACATTGCAGTTGCCTTTCATTCAGCCTTTTTTTTGGCCCAACATACTGGTCTTAAGGCCTTATTACAACCCTGTGCACACTTTTATGAAGTATAGCAGAAGGGAACTTTGACGTTAATTTGATGCATAATTTTTTAGGCTGTGCGAATTATTTTCCTTTTTCTTTGTCTTATCGATACTGATGAAATATCTGTTTTTTTTTTAAGTACTATACTAGGAATTTGTCTTGTATCGTGGGTTTGTTTACGAACATATAATTTCACATACACAAACGCCCAGACCCGCGACAACTACTTGTAGGTCATACAAATACTTGCTCCGGGAATCGAACCCGCGACACGCAGCGCAGCAGTCCAATCGCTCAGCCACTTCGCTAACCGTGCCGTCAATTAATTCCTCGTTCGTAAACTAGAGGTGCTTTTTCAATTTCCATATGATTAAAGTCATAATACTTCAAGCACGCTGTACGGACGTATACATAGAATTCATGATAGGGGCCTCTAAACTTGATTACTACATCAAACAAAAACAAAACAACATCAAAAGAATGACGCTGCGTTTTAACTCCACTTATAAAATTGTTCTTGCTTTTACAACGTAATCTTAGACATTTTCCTGGTCTTACGGAAGCCATGTTTACGCAGCTATTGTCCTTTTTGTAGACAAAGATTGAGATTAAGAATTCTGTGTTGATTATGAGAACAAAACATGAAAACAGGCTTTGTATTCCTAACCTTTGAGTTTCCGTGTCCTGCCCTTTCTGTAGAGGAGAAAGGATAATGGGGTCAAAATTATGTATACCCAAAAATATCATTGGTAGATGTTTGATTAATTTTTTTATGTATTTATTAGTTACTCGCTGTTGCCAGCGGTTTCATCCGCTACAACTCGAAAATCATCCCGTGGGAACATAAAATCGGGATAAAAACTATCCTGTGTGTTAATCCAGGTTATAAACTATCTGTGTAATGAATTTCAACCGAACCCGTTCAGTGGCTTTTCCCGAAAGAGGAACAAATATCCATCTATTCATCCAAACTTTCACGTTTATAATATTAGGTAGTAAGATAGGCTGTAGTTATTTTGATGTATTAGGATTAAGGTAGATATAAATTATTGTTAAGAATTATTATGAATATGTAGGTAGGTGTCAAAATGTAGCCGAGCGCTCTCGTCCTTGTGAGTGTCAGTCGGATTAAATACTTGTAACCGTGAACAGCTGTTTATTTCCTGGACTCTGTATCCCGACATCCTGTGTGCTCCCAACACTTCAGTGGCGACGAGGACTTTAAAAACCTTCGTGTGTATTGTTTTTTTTGTGAACGTGTTAGCATAAACATTACAATGACTATCGGCAAAATTGGAGAGTTCAAAGTGCAATCGGACGACTGGAAATTGTACGTGGAGCGTCTTGAGAATTATTTTGTGGTCAACGATATCAAAGATGATTTGCGTGTGGCAACGCTGATAACGGTAATGGGAGCGGAAAGTTACGAGTTATTAGTTAATTTGTGCACTCCGCATAAACCAAGCACAAAGACATTTGAATATGTAACGGCCATCATGGAAAAATACCTACAGCCAAAACCGAGTGTGTTAGCAGAGCGATTCAAATTTCACCAACGGAAACAAAATGTGAACGAGAGTATTGCAGAATATATGGCTGTTTTGAAGAAAATGACCAAATCTTGTGAGTTTGGGACCTGGCTCGAAGAAAGCATTAGGGATCAGTTCGTGTGCGGGATAAGCAGTGAAATAATAAGACAGCGTTTATTCGCCGAGGATAAACTGGACTATACCAAAGCTTACAGTATGGTCATGAGTATGGAAGCAGCAGAAAAAAATGCAGCAGTTGTCGACAGTGGTACTAAGTACACGGAAAAGACGAACACAACAAGTGATTGTCTAGCGATGGCGTCTACGAGTCAAGTTGGACTTCGCGGGGAGGCGCGGTATAGACCGGCGGCGGCTGGCGCGGCCGGTGACAGACGCCGGGGCAGGTGGGACGGACACAGCGCGGCGGCGGCGGCAGCGGTAGCGGCGGCGGCGCGCATAGGTCGCATCATGTGGACGGGCCACAGGCAGCGTCCGCACCGGTGGAGCGAGCTCGGCGAGATCAACCATGCAATGCGTGTGGTGCATTGCATGATCCTACAAAGTGTAAATTTACACGATACGTTTGTCGAGTCTGCAACAAGCAAGGACACCTTCGACGTGTATGTCCACTAGAAGTGGGACATCATCATCTGTATGAAGTTAAAAATGCAGATAGCTTGTCGGAGGACGAGCGAAGCGATGAGGTAATGACTGTCGATATAAATAATGTATCCATAGCTCAGTGTCCGCCAATATATTTGGTATTGAAAGTGCACGGTACAGATTTAAAGATGGAGTGTGACACAGGTAGTGCCATATCATGTATAAATTACCATACATACAAAAAATTGTTTAGCAATTTACGGATCGATTCCTGTAATCTGAGGCTAAGATACTATACAGGGGAAATGGTAAAACCTTTGGGAGTTATTAAGCCGGAGGTTAGGTACAGAAACGAATGTAAATATTTAGATTTATATATAGTCAGTGGTGGAAATACTGTATTAATCGGTCGGCAGTGGATGGCAGAATTGAAAATACAGTTATTTCCTGACGACACTGACGAGTTAGCTTCGGTTAATAGTATTCAAAGCAAAAGGTTTGACATGTCTGAATTTAGTTCCAGATATTGTGAGGTGTTTGCGGACGGGTTGGGTCGATTCACCGGTGGCGCGGTAAGCATCCACGTGCGTCCGGGAGCGCGGCCCGTGTTCATGCGGGCGCGCCCGCTGGCGTACGCGCTGCGTGAGCCGGTGGAGCGCGCGCTGGACCAGCTTGTGCGAGACGGCATCCTCACGCCTGTGGACCGCTCAGACTGGGCCACACCGATCGTACCCGTGGTAAAAAAAGACGGTACTATCAGAATTTGTGCAGATTATAAAATTACTTTAAACAAGGTTTTGGAAGTCGACCGTTATCCCTTGCCGCGAGTAGAAGATTTGTTAGCTCGTTTACACGGAGGGGAATATTTTAGTAAAATTGATTTATCGCAAGCCTATGCGCAGTTTGAACTGGACGAATCAAAGAAATATACGGTTATAAATACGCATTAAGGTATGTTTATGTTCAATCGGTTGGTGTACGGGTTATCCTCGGGCCCCGGAATATTTCAAAGACGTTTAGAACAATTGTTTGCCGATTTGCCTAGTGTGGGGGTATTTTTAGATGATATTATAATTACGGGGGCTACAACTCAAGAACACATAAGCAATTTATATAAGGTCTTCGACCGATTACAGTCAAGTGGTCTCAAAGTAAAAAAAGAAAAATGTAGTTTCTTTTCTAAAAAGATAAGTTATTTAGGGCATATAATAAGCAAAGATGGGGTACAAACGTGTGCTGATAAAGTAAAGGCAATAATTGATACACCCGCCCCCTCAAATGTATCATCGGTATGACAATGTACTATGCCAAATTCCTTAAGAACGTTAGTACAATTCTTTCGCCTTTGTATAGACTACTCCGGATAGATGTACCTTTCAACTGGTGTGAAAAATGTGAAGACGCGTTCAGGAGGGTAAAGCAGCAACTAGCTTCAAGTGAGGTGCTAGTGCATTATTCACCAGACCTACCGCTCGTGCTGACTGCCGACGCCAGCAGCGTCGGGGTCGGCGCTGTGCTGTCGCACGTCACAGCGGCCGGGGAGCGACCGATAGCGTATGCGTCGCGATCATTAGGCACGGCCGAGCGGGCATATTCACAAATAGACAGAGAGGCACTCGCGATTGTTTTCGGTATCAGAAAATACCATCAGTATTTATACGGCCGTAAGTTTGTTTTAAGAACGGACCATAAACCATTAACATACATTTTCGGTGATAAGGTAGTCATTCCTGTAATGGCAGCATCGCGATTGCAGCGGTGGGCAATACTTTTGTCAGGTTATAATTACGAAATAGAATACGTATCATCTAAGAAAAATTGCGCAGATTGTTTATCCAGACTACCTCAAGGTAAACAGCCGAGTGTGAGTACGGAGGTCACATATGTTAACTTTGTGGACGATTTTCTGCCAGTGACGCATAGCGAAGTTAGGAAACAAACAATTAAAGATATTTTGTTGAGTAGAATATTGCTATACGTACAATCCGGATGGCCGTTGTCGTGTTTAGAGGAGTCAATTAAACCTTATTTTTCTCGACGCCATGAATTGTATGTTGAACGCGGTTGCTTAATGTGGGGATACCGAATGGTAATACCGCAAATATTAAGAAAGGATATATTAAAGCAATTACATATTAGTCACTTGGGTATCGTCAAAACGAAGTCATTAGCGCGCAGTTATGTATGGTGGCCGAACATTGATGGTGACGTAGAAGCGTTGTGCCACAGTTGTGAGACGTGTGCGATAGAGGGCGCTGCTCCACCGCGAGCGCCGCCGCAGCCTTGGCCTTACATCATACAGCCGTGGAGCAGGCTACACATAGATTTCTTAGGACCATACCATGGTAGCACATTTTTGATTTTAATTGATGCAAGTTCCAAGTGGTTAGAAGTTTTTGAAATGCCACGTACAAATGCACAACAGGTTATCCGCGTTTTACGTAGCACTTTCGCGCGATTTGGTCTACCGGTAGAAGTAGTGTCAGATCAGGGCCCTCCCTTCACAAGTGTAGAATTTTGTTCCTTCTTAAAAAATAATGGCATACGACAGTGCTTTTCACCGACTTACCATCCTTCGTCAAACGGTGCAGCGGAAAACGCCGTAAAGTTATGCAAATCAGCTATTAAAAAAGCCTACAGGAAGAACAAAGACATAGATGCCGCTTTACAAACATTCCTACTCAATTATAGGAACACAGTCCAAAGTACGACCGGGGATACACCTGCGATGTTGTTACAGAGGCGGTCATTACGAAGTCGTTTAGATTTGTTGCGTGCAGACCGCGCTCTAGACGATCGGGTGCGAGCAGCACAACAACGACAGGTACAAAATTCCGGTGGCGTTTTACGAGATTTAGCACCACAAGACGAGGTGTGGATGAGAAACGGTGCGTTAGGGGATAAATGGTTGAAAGGTACAATCCAAGCCAGAGCAGGGTCGCGCGAATTTATCGTCAATAACGGTGATGGACGAGTAGCTAGGAAACACATAGATCAGGTAAAACGTAGGTCTCGTATGTCCGATTTCATGGGTTCTGATAGTACAGTCTCAGAAAGTTTACCAACACCAACTCAAAGGTCACAGGCGGAAGATGTGGTCCCGATACCTGATGGTTCAGGGGAGGAAAATGAGCCGAATTTGGTTGGGGTTAGGGAGGATGAAACAGAGAGGCTAGATACGGAATGTGTTGTCGAAGCCGTATCAAAGCCTGGACTGTCACCACCAACACCACCGGAGGATCGACCCAAGCGTACTCGTAAACCCGTAATTAGATTTAGAGTTAATTAAATATATTTTAAAGAAGCTGTAACTTTTAGTACATAAGTTTTAGTAAGTAAACGTTAACCAACACTGTTTAAAAAAAATTGTATTTTGTTAATTATTAGATTGTTTATATGTTTTGTGTATGATCAGTATCGCATAAATTAAGTGGTGAGGTGTGATGTATTAGGATTAAGGTAGATATAAATTATTGTTAAGAATTATTATGAATATGTAGGTAGGTGTCAAAATGTAGCCGAGCGCTCTCGTCCTTGTGAGTGTCAGTCGGATTAAATACTTGTAACCGTGAACAGCTGTTTATTTCCTGGACTCTGTATCCCGACATCCCGTGTGCTCCCAACACTTCAGTTATAAGAATGTAGATCACCTGCAACTATAACTTATAATGTCATGAATGGTGTTCTAAATGTCCGCTTTGTGCTCGGAGATTTTTAGGCAAAAATTGGATTTGTGAGAGCACACCAAAGGCTCTCACCCTTTCTATAAGAAGGCTAGACGGTATCATCATCATCAGTTATGAGTTATGATGTAGTTATGCGCTACATATAATTTGAAAATATACAGACAAGACGTGATATCTCCAAACATAATGTTTATAGGATAAAATCAGATGCACAGTTGACCAAAGTTAATAAAATGATGTTTTTGATATACCTATTTGTGAATGATGCAATTTGCTTTGTAGTAATGCATTCTTCAAAAAAACATCGTTTTTATTAAAACAAGAGATAAGTTTCAGTACCGCAAAAAAAGTGCAGGAAGTTTAAATAACATTATAAAGACAATGACAAATGAGCTACCGCAAAACTTTCTGAGCAAGTTCTTTACATTAAGGAGGTCATATAAAAAAAATAAAAAAAACTAGTTAAGTAGATGTTATAGTGGCAACTGGCGGCCTCAAGCAGTTTTATATCTACCCAATGTTATTCAGCGGTCAGTGATTATCTTCAAGCCATTAAGCATTGCTTCTTATCCTCCTAAACTGTTACTTATGCATACATAGGTTCGCAAAATAGCTTCAGTATTTGGCCAACTGCCAAAACTTACTTTTTCTAACAGGCTGAGAGTAAATGCGAAGAAAAATAGGATTAAGAATTCAGTTCATTTTCGTGATAAGAATGTTTTGTGCAAACGCGTTTTATGGTTTGTTCGGGTTTTAGAATGATGGCTGGATTTAGATGTCTTGCTTGAAGTAGAAAAGTTTTGTTTTTACAGCAGTACAAGGCTAAGCTACGCACGTTTAATTACTGACTTATTTTACTAAATATGAGTCGTCAAAAAAAAAAAGACTAGTGATTCACTTTCGCCTTGGGTCGAAAAAACTGGACCTCATGGGAAACTGGAAACATTTTACAATAAATGATCGAACTCCACGCGGGCGAAGTTGCGGGCGTAATCCATAAATATCCATGTATCGCCATCACTATATAAACATAGTGATGGCGATGATGCAGAGTGACTGAATGCGTAATGCGGAATGCGAATATACATCTACGAGTGTATTATATATTTATACTATGTAGACCACTATATATTGACATTTATATCATTAGATATCGCGATGGTCCTTTAGGTACATGGCCAATTTATGCAGGGCTGCATGGCTCACACAGTCACAAATGAACAGTGTACTCGTATTAAATGTAGCATACCTCCAACTCTCCTTACACATTGATGTATACCAGTAGACAGTCAATGATCTACATAAGAAGTTGTACAATCAAAGTTGAGGAGTCGTAAATGGCTTTTTTATACATAAAGTCGAAAAAATATCTGGAACGTCGATGTCATGTCTCTTGGAGGTGGAAGCTAATAACCACGAATCAGTTTTAAAGTAATGTGGCTGTTATCGAATATAATTAATTTTTTAACGTTTTATAAGATTATTTATAGGCTTTGTTTGAATATAAAATAAACACTTTTTGTGTTGCTCAATTTTATTAGAGAAACGACATTTTAGGTTTATTTTATCCTAATCTTCAATATTTTAACAAAATTACGTAATAAAATCTTCAATTTTAGGCCTTCCTTTTCTGTCAGTCTATCTGACTTTTCATGTCACACATGTCACAGATAAAATATTATAAAACAAATCAAAATAAAAACCAAAGAGATTCTACTGCTGAATTTTGCCAGGCCTGTTGGTCTAGTGGTTAGTGACCCTGACTGCTATGCCGGAGGTCGTGGGTTCGATTCCCACCCAGGACAAATGTTTGTGTGATGAGCACGATCATTTGTTCTGTGTCTGGGTGTAATTTATCTATTATATGTATGTATTTAGAAATATATAAGTATGTTTATCAGTTGTCTAGTACCCATAACACAAGCTCTGCTTAGCTTGGGACTAGATGGCGTTGTGTGATAGTTGTGGAATATTTATTTATTTATTATTTATTTATTATTCTACTGCTGAATTGTAATCAATTTCCGACGTAGGTAATGGTTTTTTGCAGTTTTTGTTGATTATTTATACATGTTTGGACTGCCTAACGGCTCCGATTTTATATATACTTTTGTGACTTTGATAGAAAAGAAGAGTACTTATTGAAAAATAATAAAAATGGAGTGTGGCAAGCTAGGTTTCATACAAAATCTTCCAAGGCCACCTTGGAAGAAATACTTGATAAACGTATTCAAAAAGGCATACCCGAAGCATACCCCCTTATCTACCCCATCATGGGATATCATACCTTGACATTTAATTTATATAATATGGGTATCTTTCAAATTAAGTGTGATGACCAGGGTTCCAAAAGAACTGATAATGAAAGACAAACAGGTGGATTACAAGATGTAATTATTGCTTAGTTACCGGTCCAGTACATATGACTAAGTAATGTGCACCTTCATAAATATAAATAAAAAATACCTTATAAATTCGCGATACAAAAGAAAAGAAAACGATAATTTGTTCTAATTGTATACAAAAGAAAGAATATTAAATAAAACACTAGAAATAATAATAAACAAAACACAAAATGGAATATTAAACAGAACAAAAAAAGATTCTTCTAGGTAGGATCGAACTCGGGTACAAGAATCGTCAGCCAGTACGATATGCCCCGAGACCAGCCGGTGTTTAATGACCGTGGCGAATATGTCGATGTTATTCCACAATGAATTAATACGACGCTTTGTGCATCGCATCTGTATATTAATCTGCGTTATTAAAACACGAGCCTGAGCGATAAGGGCGTTTCCGCAAACTGAGGACAAAGAGAACAATCAGCCTTGCAAGAACATCTCCAATAGACAGCCTACACTTCGTTAAAAAGACACAAGCACTTACCCCGTTACTTCTGAACACAAACTCACAATTAATATTGCACCGACGATTACTATTATGGTGTTTAAAATTCTGGAGTAATTACAAACAAGGATGTCCTTAATTTCCGAAATCTTGTAATTTTAATCACGGAGCAACCGTTAGCTTTTTTCTTTTTTTCCGATTGACATCTCAATCCAATTGTTTTACTGCCACCCTCATTAGTTAACAGTATAAAATGTGTCAAATAATAGACTTTGATGAACCTAGTAACGCCATCTAGGACTGGACCTAGTAACTACATTACATGGATCATTACATAAGTTCAGGATATTACGAAAGCCGTGCCATTCAAATTTAATATTTCGTGAACGCCCCAGCATTCGTTACATGCTTCGTTGAACCTAAGAAGGAATTTAATAGACAATAAATTCTTTACAACACGTATTAAGGAGGTTTTATGCCTTTTTATGAAACGTAGCATGACTCAAGTGAAGTTTTTATTACGTGTTTATGATATTTACCCCGAGTTTACCACGGTAAAAAAGTTAAATGGAAAAAGGTAGAACTTACCTCCGATTTTCTGAAAGTTATGACTTCCAACATCTGCAGTTTTGTAAAATTTTCCTCTAACAGCTCATTGGAACAAACATGCAAAAAGTCACACTATGAATCAATAACAGTCTCTTTTATCGTGGTAAAATCATCAAATGAGTCTTCCCACCTAGGGCAGATCGAGAGGGACTGTCAGACTCGTAATCACTAAAATCCAAGGTGTCCCTCAATAGCCCTTTACGTTCCCGCGACCCCAGCAGGCTTTGGCCCTCTAGAGAGGGGCCCCGTCATTTTGCTGACACTCTGAGGCGCGCGTGGAACACAACGCGCCGTCGATCCGGGCATGGTCGGACAGCGAGTTGCCCATTACTCGCCGCCAGCATTCCCGCGCCTACGGTGGCCGGAGATCATCTGCCAACGTCTGTCGCCGTGAGCGTCTACCACTGCGGTTGGGGTGGAGGGAGGACGCTGTCCTCTTCCTCACACGGCCCGTCTTCTCCTTCGCGAGATAAACGTATATTCAGCCTGATTCAACTTATCAAGATCAAACAGCGCGCAGCGTTCGTTTACGCAGCTTCAAAAAAAAAAACCATTATATTATTTTTTTTGCTTTATTTATTCTGTATGAGAATTCATTGCCCTGTTTTTTGCCTTTAATTTCAGCCCTTATCAAGAATAAAGGAAGCGAACAAAGGATATCTTTTCTTTTAAAAGGGATACGTTAATGGTCACGTATATTGCTGCTTTAAGCTTTGTACCTCGAGCTTTGAGAAGAATATTACTTTTTAAATTACTTTGATGTGTCATCCATATGAATTGGGGAAGTTTTCCTTTTAAGAAGTTTAGGGTTTCTAGTTAGCTACGCCATTTTTTTTTATCGTGGTAAAATCATCAAATGAGTCCTCCCACCCAGGGCAGAGCGGAAGGGACCGTCAGACTCATACTGACTAAAATCCACGGTGTCCTTCAATAGCCTTTTACGTTCTGGGGTCACGGTAATTCGTGAGTCCCGCGACCAAGTACGGGAAGTATAAAGACAAAATTACGAAGGTTTTTGGTATTTAACATTCGACGCAATTTACACAGGGCCCGTGTGGTTATTACAATGCAATTCCTCTCATACAGATAATAAGCCCTGTGTCCCAGAATTGTGGACGTTTTATGTACATTTTTCATTTCATATAAATAGCAACGTGTTACCTTATAATAATAACTCACTCCTAAACTTCTGCTTTATACAATTATACAACACCGGTTTACGTGCGGATTGGTAGATAACCGATGGATGATGATGATCGGTGGCGATAACGGATGCAAAGATGACGGAAGATGTCTTCGAATTTTTTTGGTCTAGCATATGCTAGTTTCATTAAGATCCATTCAGTCGTTCTGATGTGATTTAGTAAACATACATCCATTCATCTATCCAAACTTTTGCATTTATAATGTTAGTTGGATTTTCCCGGATATTTTTTTATGTCTAGCAACATTTACTTTACATTACATAACTGACACAGTCATCACAGGTTCATCCCATATTATGACGTCATCAATAATGGACAAACACTAGTTCTAATCCTAATATAACTGTTTGCGGTCCTTTTATCTGCGTCGCTAACCAAACAGTTCGAAGTACACAGATACCAATTAACTGTGTTTGTTTAACTGACACATCAGAGCAGTGATCGATCAATATCGAGTAGAGTCCGCGCCACTATTGAAGTCCTTTTGACCCAGCGCTAGTGTTTCTGTTATTACATCACGTTTAATTAAAATGCACGGCCCGGTCCCGGCCCGGTGTAGCGTGAATCATCCTTTAGTCCGTAGTTTTGCGATTTCAAAAGTAACATGATAGAATTTTGCAAGTCAAGCATTTTCTTTTTTATAGGTGATAACTTTATTTATATGAATATAATTAAAGTTAAAACCTATGAAAAGGTTGCCGACTGCTGATAATATTTCAGATTTTGGATTACTACTAAAAATTCGTAATCTTAACCACTTTGCATTACTCGAGAAACAAACTAAAGTTTGTTTTCTATGAAGTGTAGCATTCAATATGTACGGTATACGTACATGGGTTTTAAAATAATTATATTCATTACAATAAGTTAGCCAGTAGGCTCGCGTATTTGTACTTTGGACGCAACCTATATTTGGCAGTGCATTGACACTAACATATTTCATTGTTCTATGCAGTTTATGTATATTACACAATACAATATCGTAAAAAAAGTTACTTAACAAATAATTCCTTTGTAAAACAGAAAATGGAATCTACAGTTTCACATCAATTCAATATAGTATTCGTATTCATACAAACACGATTTTTCTCTAAGTAGATTCGAACACTATTCTCTCGGTCCTTTTGTACGTTTTGTAAAGAGATTCAGATTCGAATAGCCTGACCTAACCTGAGATAATGCTGACCAGAAGAGAATTATAAAAGCAGAAGTTCAGTTTTGTACGAGTGATAATACGAAACATAATTAAAGAAGCCTGTCACCTCACATATTTCTGTCACACACATAGACCGCAGAAGTACTAATAATGTGAAACGTTTATGGTGACTGGATAGGTAAAATAACCAGAGGCTTAACCCCAAAGTGGTGGTCTGATCAACTTTCGGAACAACTCGACATGTCTAACTGCACTGCACTCCAGCAGGCCTCCGACTGATGGTGAAAAATTATTGAAAAATTGAAATGGAGTCACGATTCTCAACAGCCCCAAAAAAGGAACTACTTTCAGATTGCAGAATGGTTGAAGAAAGAGTTAAAGTAGAAGAGACAACGACAGCAATCGTCCGCAGGGTTGTGGAGGACAAAATGTGTTGGCAGTGCTATTTTATGCTCTTTTCCCCGTGCAATTTCACCTGCATCTTGAATCGGTAAAAAACTGATAACGTTGCTGTTATGGCCGAGTTGTGATCAAAGCTCATTCAAAGGAATGAGGGGCACGACAGCCACATGCAACTATAAAAAAAACATTTCCTTGCACTCTGCAGACGTGTGGGGTGTATGCGGGTGTGCGTCTTCGTTCAGTGTAAGTATGTAGCTGGTCTTCTGTACCTTTCTATTTTGTGACCTAACTATACAACAAAGACTATACATACTCGCCTAGCCGTACGTACGATTGTTGGTTCGTAGTGAGATTACGTGTAGCATCTCTCATGTTAATTCTGTACACACAGCAGTAAATGATTGCATTCCATTAAAGTATTGTAAGTGCTGATTTTAAGAGAATTAGGTGTGTGAAATGGTCCTAACAACAGGTATAATAGGTGTTTAGGCAAAAAAAAAGGTTGGATTGTTATATTACTCGTAACTATCAGTTTAACTGTGTATCGCCAGCAGTAATTCATTTATGTAATAAGAATGTTTTACTTTTAAAAATTACTTTTTCTTTCTTTCTTTTATTTATAAAATATGATTGACTCAAGCTAGGTAACCACAATGGTTACCTCCCTTGAGTCAATCATATTTTTAAGCATATCATTACACAGATAGGTTGAAAAAATGTGTTTTAAGAAAATTAAGAATTTTTACCGGAAACTTGCATCAAAGCGTGTTTCTGAAGTTAAATCCAGTACCTTATCGAAATATCGCGAGATCTGACCGTGTGACATAGTTTCAATAAAGTAAATATAATTATCAGTATGTAGATGCAAATGTACCTGTTTCAGGAATAACATTGAAGTACCAAAGTGTGATTTTGCAGAACATATCGACTCCTATTGGTCATAGCTTGATTTTATTAGCCTACATCCTTCCTCGGTAAATAGAATATCCACACACAAAAAAGAAACAGTTCGAAGCGAAGAAATTACTATGTTTAACAAAACAAACAGACAAACTTTTCAGCTTTAAAATATTAGGTATAGATTTATTTTATAAATATTATACGCATTAACGCATGCGTTGCGTTGCATAGTACCTATTCTTACTGACCCCTTTGATCTTAGCTACAAGGTCCGTAAGAGAGCTGTCAGGGCTCCAACAGCTGACCTCCGCTGGATCGATTCGAACAGAGTCCCATGGGATCTACGAAATTTATCGAACAAACTTCCTGCTAATAGTAGGTACTTGATCTTTTCTAAAGAACCTACTTCAGGTTATCTGGGAAGGAATCTTTCCTTTAATGATGTTTTTTCACCTTTTTATAGGGCTACTACCTCTCGAAGAATGATGTACTTACTTATTTAGGTAGGTACCTATATATAGTTTAGGTGGTGTTTTCATAAAATTGAATAATATCTCAATACAGCTTAGTTGGTTAAGCGTCTGGAGTACTTATCTAGAAAGACGTAAGTTCTTTTAGTTCAGACGCACGGTAAGACTGCGTACTATTAAATCCTAATTGCTACTAAAAAGCACGTGTGTTTGTTTTTGTTTATGTTACGTTTCCACGCGAAAATGGCTGAATTGATTTTGATGAAATGTTATCTATAGAGGGATTCTATGAGTCCATACCATCTATAGTATAGAAAGACGGTCATAGGCTCTCTGAGTGGATGGATGAGTGAAGTTAAGAGCAACAGCTAGTAATAATTAAATCTAGTTCAGTTATTTCTACCAAGTCTTAGCTCCCATAAACCAAAAGATCTCTAGCAAATGTTTATAACTACTTGCATTAAAAACTTCACGGAAGTAATTAATTTGAGATAGCGTTAAATATTACACCTGCCTGAGAAAATTGGTAAAGTTTTTTTTTTATGAATACTTGAATACTTAGTTGGTAAAGTTGTTAAACTTCGGTCAATTTGTAGTCTCAGATGAGCTGTTTAAGCTACTTAAAGGATATATTTCACAGAGTGAAATAGCGTATAAAATGGAATACTTAGTAAGATATTTTTAATAAAAAATTATGAGGTTGTAAACTTAGTTCGGTACCTATGCACTCAAATAGTTTCGTTTTTTCTATTTAAAGGATGTAATTAAAATAAATAATTAGTAAAGGCTCAAATATTGCATCATCATCATCATAGTTCTCTTGCCCTTAAAGTATAGTGTGACTACCTATTTTTTATTTTACCCCTAATTAATATTATTAAGAATTGGCGAATTCATATACATATCAGTTTTTTAGTTAGTCACCTTTCAATCCATTATCGTATTTTACACAGTCCTTTATAGAATGAAACATTATTTACTATTACTAAATAGTCATTTCATATTCAAATCTCGAGAACGAAGAATGTAATATCCTTCAGGGTTGACACTGAAATATTGAAGAAATATTACAAATAAACTCTCATAGTTCACTATATCGTTTCATATTGTAAGATATTGCATTTCTATATCTGTATTACGTACACTTTATGTTTGGAAATCACGAGGAAAATGCAATATAGAGAGATTTCCTTGGCGTTAAGGTCGCAAATAATTTACATAAACTGTATGCAGTATCTGATACTTTACAGTGTAAGTACACACATAAAAAAAGTTTGCGATCATTTTCAAAAATCGAAATACATAATATTATGATTTCTTCTTCTGTTTAGTCTTTATTTAAAAATATAGATTACTGGCAACCCGCTTCGACTGCACACGGGTGAAATTAATACTATATTACGCATGTTATACACATAAAATCCTTCCTCTTGAATCATTCTATCTATTAAAAAAACCGCATCAAAATCCGTTGCGTAGTTTTAAAGATATAAGTATACATAGGGACAGACAGACAGACAGCGGGAAGTGACTTTGTTTTATACTATATAGTGAGGAATATAAATAGTAAAACAGTTCATTTGTTTTGCAGTTCAATTGAAAAAAAAGAGCTTATAATAATGATCACAAACTTTTTTGATTCAAAGTGCCAAAGTAGGTTTTGAGTTTGTCATGTCATAACGCCTTTGCGATTGAATAGCCGATGAGATATCAGGATGGCCCAGTTAAGGTATTTTCTATAATCCTAGTAGTATCTATGGAATAAATTTATTCCCTATTATTATGTTAATTATGGCTAATTAGCCATTCACGCTAAGGTAACTGCAAGCAAAACCTTGTCTGTATTTTGGAACAAGCATATTATCTGGGTTTATATAATTTATGATGACCTAGTACGATAGTAGTAAATGTTTTATTTAGCATGACTAATTTATCATATAATTATGAACCGATATTTATACCAGATAAGACAGATTAATTATTATAATTTATAAGGTAGGTAAACGGTTCTAAGAGGTGATACTATGTCATGCAAGCTAACTATTACTATAAACATAATGGTTACTCTGTAACACCAGAGTATAAATAGATACAAAACAGGATTAGTAATAGTTTTATGTTATAAGGTATTGAAACAAAGTAAACTGGGCAACCCTAAACTACCAAGTCATCATTATAAGTAATAATATTACACTATAATTCATAAATAATCCTAACAGCTCATAATTATAGTCCAGATTCTCATTACTCCAGCAAAAAAAAAGGAATAAAATACTGTGTGCCTGGGTAACCTTAATACGATCCTAAACGAATAATATCCGATCCTGTAATATTAGTTTTCTGATACGGATTACGAGTATCCAGACTGTATTATTAATACCCGACATTAATCGATGTTGCTAGAACATCGATCTTAAGTCTTTGACGGGTGATAAATTATATTTTGACATAAACCTTTACGATAAAAACTAAGTTAGTTATTGCCAGTAGGGACTTAAACAGCCTGAAACACAATGTAAACTTCTGTACTAAAAAACTTAACGGCCTGTATATTTTTTCAACGTTTTAAGCAGGTGTCTAAACTGAAAACAGGCCGAAATTAAAATTAAAAGTGGCCTAAAACAACACTTTAAGATTTTAATGGAACTTTCAGAGACACTGAAAAATTACGCTCCCGTAATGGAAACAATTTAGAAATACTTATTCTTTTTGGCCGAGACGACCTAATTTAGCTGCTGTAATTTAATATTCATGTAAAGTCTTTGATGTCTACTTGAAAGATAATTGAAACTAAACTAGTTGTGCCTGTGGCTTCACTGAAGAGTATCTTTATTTAATTTCGAGAATTAATATTTATGTTGGCCGATCTTTAGCGCTTGTCTGTAAATAGATACTAAAATCTATCTATCTTCTATCTATATATATAAAAGGAGAACTGACTGACTGACATATCAACGTACAGCCGAAACTACTGGAGCCAGGAATGTGAAATTTTGCACACGGCTTCCTATTATAATGTAGGGGAGCACTAAGAAGGGGTTTTTGGAAATTTAACCTTTAAGGGGGTGAAAAGGGGGAATTAGGAAAGTACGTAACCCACGCGGACGAAGTCGCGGGCAAAGTGCTAGTTAGTTATAAAACGGCCAACGGCAACAGCCAGCAACAGTAGTTGCAGGGGCCTCATGGCGCCAAATGTTGGCATCGCGGGACTGTCCGAACAGGGTACCATGGCTCTGGAACGCAAAAAACAACGAAGGAATAGGGTGGATTTATAATCAGTAAAAGTCTAACAGTTTTTTCCTGTCTACCCAGCGTGGGAGGATTAATAATTGTGATGACTATCACCCAAAATTAAGGTTACCGTTTTTTTCTTCAAAGTAATCTAAATCTAAATCTAAACTAATATTATAAATGCGAAAGTAACTCTGTCTGTCTGTCTGTCTGTCTGTCTGTCTGTCTTTTCTTCACGCCTAAACTACTGAACCGATTTATGTGAAATTTGGTACAGACATAGTTTGGAACTTGAGAAAGGACATAGGATAGTTTTTAACCGACTTCAAAAAAGGAGGAGGTTATCAATTTTTTATGTTTGTTACCGCATTACGACCGACTGGGTGAACCGATTTTCATGATTCTTTTTTTGTTTGAAAGCTGGTGCTTCCCGTGTGGTCCCATTGTCACCAAATCAAATCAAATCAAATCAATAGGCCCACGCATCGTTTTTCGTAAATCTTATGAAGTAATTTAAGTACTTGCCTATGGTAATCATCATCTTATGTAGCTGAGCTGATGATGAAAGGTACAACTCCTTAACAGTAAGGAGTAGGCATCGACTGATTCATTGTTCGCATATCTCCGGAACTTCACGTCCGATTTAAATCATTCTTTTTTTTTGTGCTAGGTATCGTTCAACTTAGGGAATACTGCAAGTTTCATCAAAATGGGTTCAGTAGTTTTTGAGATAGGGAATTTTATTAGCTTATTGTGTACATGAGGGATGTTATTACCAGTGCTACGGATTATATTTTAATTATGTATTTGGCAAGAGTTTGGGTTGAATATTTTAACTAAAAAGAGAAAAATAAAAAACTTAAAAAAAAAATTAACGGCCTTCAAAAAGAGCCACAAAAAAGGGTAAAATAATCTACAAAATAACTTTTATTTCGGAAGCCGGTGGCAAAAAAAAGCAATGAAATAAAAAATAACAAAACCATCGTTTTTTATTATATCTTTATTTATTTATTATCTTTTTTTTATTTTACGGATTAAGGCGCGCTTGCCGAGGTTGGTCTGTGGATGGGTAAAAAGCACTCGGAAAGCACGTAAAGCCGTTGGTCCCGACTGTCATTTGAAGATCTTTGACAGTCGTTACTGTCAGAAGCTCTAAAGTCTGACAACCAGTCTTACCATGGGGTGTCGTATTACCCAATTACTGGGTTGTGAAGGTCCGACAGGCAGTCGCTCCATGTAAAATACTGATATCCAGCTGCATCTGGTTTGACTGGAAGCCGACCTCAATATAGTTGGGAAAAAGGCTAGGCAGATGATGAACGGAGTATAGATAATTTTATTAGTACTATATGTCGAGTGGTCCTTATGTTCGATAGATGGCGGTGATCGCGCAATGATGTTGATCGTTACACGAGTTCGGTTCACGTTATTGTTTTTATTTATCGGAAAAAAGTAAATAAATAGTAAGAAGGTATGAAAAAAATAATATCAATATAATAAAACTTTTAGTACAAAGAAAATGCCCGAAAGGAGTATAGATATATAATCCGAGTTGTCACTAAGCTTGATAGATGGTGTTGTTAGTTTATAATTATCAAACTTTTATCAAAATGAATACATTTCTCGCATGAAGTATTTAATTTAGATAAACTTTGTCTTTCACACTAAGTAATTTGGCCGAATAGTTAAAAAGTTATCACGATAATATGATTGACTTGAACGGAGCGCCTAACGGCGGCGGCAGCACGGGCGAAGCGCGAAACGGCGTCGCGGCGAACAATGCATTCCAAGCAATTCGCTATTGCTCGCAATAGCGAATTGCTTGGATTTTTATTATTATTTTTTTATCGTGGTAAAATCATCAAATGAGTCCTCCCACCCAGGGCAGGGCGGGAGGGACTGTCAGACTTGACTGACTAAAACCTACGGGGTCCTTCAATAGCCCTTTACGTACCGGGGTCACGGTAATTCGTAAGTCCCGCGACTCCGGCAGGCTTTGGCCCTCTAAAATAATGAGCACTTAGAAAGGAATTCAGATAATTCCACCCTCAAGAGATTCCCTCTAAATATTAGGTATAGGTGTTCAAAGATTGTATGGAAACTAATTTTGAAGTTAGAAATCTGGGATGTACGATGTGAAGTTACATAAAAAAATATAAGTGTTAAAAAAATAATGTCACGTAATTTAATGAGGCAGACCAAATTCTACGCGAGCGAAGCCGCGGGCAAAAGCTAGTTAGAAATGAATGTATGGTACAGACGCCTGGGAGGCGGTCGCCTCCTTCTGCGAAGCAGTCATGCTCGTGAAGGAGGAGGCGGGCCGCCTGAGGGAGAGTGACCCCGGTACGTAAAGGGCTATTGAAGGACACCGTGGATTTTGGTCAGTACAAGTCTGACAGTCCCTCCCGCCCTGCCCTGGGTGGGAGGACTCATTTGATGATATTACCACGATAAAAAAAAAAAAATGGTACAGACGCCAGCACATCAACCTATCCGAATCTGTCATATATCGCCATTCGAACGGCAACCTTCGTGTTTTGTGATAAAGTTGAAAATCTAGTACAGAAACTTGTCAGATTGTGGTAACTTGATGTGCTGGCGTCTATACGTTCATTTCTAATTTCTAACTCTCTACCTAGTTACCAAGTAACCCAAAGAAACTCCAAACAATTGATTAACAACTTACTGATTACTTTCCCTCTTATACCTAACACAAAAGCATATCTAAATCTAATCCTAAGTACATAAATAATGTAGTGTACATTGTTCTCAGCTTGTTTCTTTCAAGTTAGTCCGTAATAAGGAATTCAAAGCATGGACCTTCGCTAAGCTCGGGTAAATTAATAGGCACTAGCAAGGAGAAGGTTGCGCAATAGATTAATTTAAACCCTATGTTCCAAGTTTGAGGTGAGAGGTTGTGGGCAACACACTGTTGGTTGATTAGTCTATACCTACCCTTATGATAAACCTGGCTGTTAATTTGATTTTTGGGTATATCTAGCCCTTTTACTGGACTGCTATTTTACAAACAGTGCAAAATGCTCTATAGAGTAATTTTTAACGCTTACTGAACAAGTAACAAACCTGCGAGCCAGCATGTTTACTTTAAGCGACAAGGACCTCCGTGTTCGTTCAGTCTCCTCATCATCTCTGAGATCAGGGGTAAGTATGTAACCAAGATATTAATTTAAACTCGTATGCCCTCTCTAATGGAAGACTATCAGGGTAAACTGGTAGGATGTAAACATAATCTTAAACTTGGCCCCAAAGTACATGAATTTATGTTGGTATCAACATTAAAATGAAATTTACCTTGAATTTCTAGACGTAGGGCAGGGATAAGATCCCGTATTTTGAAAGTAATGTTAATTAATTTAATATGAGATGAAACTCTCATTTTTGGAGCACTAGACAGCGGCGGGACACAATTTCAAGCATGAAAACTCGATATCTAAAACACTTTAAATTGATTAGGCCGTAATAGCTTGATCAAGTGTCGATCAATAAATTAGCAAACTTTTAAATCGATTACTTTTTTGCCTGGTCCTTGCTCAGACGGCAAGCTACGCATTACTCGCCGACAGCAAGTCCAAACTGGATTGTCCTAAAGCAAAAATTTAAAAGGTCTTCACGGATCGTCTGCTTTCAAATAATAATATATGAAAATAGACGACCCGTGAAGACGATAAACTTTTCAAAGTAAACAAATACGTAATTCAGTGTTGAAGTTTACTTACAAGTTATAAGTTTTGAAGCTGAATTGTTGGCCGGTAATAAATTGGATTGTCAGTTACGGAACCACTTCTGAAACTTGGTGGAAATGTTCTTTTGTTTTAAATTTAGGGAACAGCACTGGCCTCTTTGATATTTTACAATACTATTACATTAGTAGACCGATATCTCGAAAATGGTTTCCAAGTTTTGGTTGCCAAATGGAAATTACAAAACGAAATAATGGAAAAGTCGTAACTTCAAACTGGCTTGATTGGAGACTTAAAAGCCTTGCTCCTTTTGGAAGCATTGAGTTTCATTTAAGAATAATTGTTTTCTACTACTATTAGAGCAACCTTGGTTGGTCTCGATAAACGTTTGTACATTTTTGACAATTATTATGAGTTTGACTACCAGTTTTATCAAGGGTTTTGGAGTTATCCAGTAATTTGGTTGTGGCGACCCGGCTAGACTGGAAGCCGAGTCTGAATTATTCAATCGGGAAAAAAGGTTAGGCAGCTGATTATAATCAATCGACCCTGGATGAAGTTACTACCCTACATCAGCAAAGGCTAAGGTTTGGCGTGACATCTTCACAGATTACTGTGACCCTGAAACGTAAAGTACAATTCAAGGAACACGGTAAATTTTAGTCACCAGGCTTGGAGGACTTAATTGATGATTTTACTACTCATAAAAATGCTTCGTTGTTAAGTTTAAAACCAATGAAATGTACACAGTAATGATCACAGTACTTAGGTACACTATTTTTGGTGTGTAATTTTATAGCACGCTGGTTTTCCTAATTTTAACGTAATTTATTGCAATAACCTTTTTGACAGACTACATTTTTTCCCACCGGAGTATTGCGTACTTACCCAAAACTCCGGGCTGTCGTATTTAAGTCAAAGTCGTAGGTCCCTCTCGTTTGGTTAACTTTATAATTGTGAGCGTCCTGTCCCGAGGTCTCTTGCTCCCGCAGTACCGCTTAACAACTAAACTTATGCAGGTAATCCACAATTATAGCGTAGTTAGGGGTGATAAACATTAGACACGCATTTCATTTCGAAAAATGTTATTGGAAACAAGTTTTTTTTATATAAAATACATTGCCCCACACTAGGAATTTCTCCTGTGTCGTGGGTGCGTATCCATAGAAACTCACATACACAAATACCCGGAACAACTATTTGTACGTCATACAAATATTCCAGCAGTCCAATCGCTTAGCCACTGCGCTGTCCGTGCCGTCTAACTTTGGCGTAATTCATTATTTTTAACCGCATTAACTCATGCGACGCGCTTCGCAAAGATGATTTTCGAGGAACGACAAAAATACAGCTGCGAGAGGCGTCTGAAGTCATCCAGAAGAAGCGCATCCAAATCCCACTCGAAGCTGAATTTATCTTTCCCCCAAAAATTAGCGTAAATTATAGTATAAACTTAATTAGGGAAAAAAACTGTTTTAAAGTAAATAGTTTATAAAATGATTTGGACAGATATAGTAGATCGTCTACGAACATCTGCTACAGTAGCTGGAGAGCTACGAGTACATGCAATTTTGAGTGTATGAGTCACGCTGAAAACTTGTCCAATACTTCTTCAATTATCCTTTAAAAACAGAAATGCAGATCTACCTGAGAAGTAATGGGACTGAACCTAGCCAGATATTTTTAAATATGTGATTTAATAGACCAAAAAAGTCCTTGAGATATCTCGGAACCTTGAAAATTGAATATTTAAAGCGTGGAGAAAATAGCAAGCTAGATGGTCGCTATTAGTATTATGTTAGGAATTAGAATTTTTATAATATTTTTGCTTTTCTAGCACCAATCCATAAATTGTATGGAGCTCTCGAGCCATAGATAACATTCACTGATCAAAGACTTAAAAGGAGTATTATCTACCAATAAACATAACGCAAGGAGTACCTAAGAAACTTTACGTTCTACACATCACTTTTTTATCGTACCAAAATCATCAAATGAGTCCTCCCACCCGGGGCAGGGCGGGAGGGACTGTCAGACTTGTACTGACTAAAATCCACGGTGTCCTTCACTAGCCCTTTACGTACCGGGGTCACGGTAATGGGTAAGTCCCGAAAAAAAGAAAACCTGCAGCCAATCAAAATAAATCGCATGTAGGTTTACCATCTCTGCCCAACGAACTGCTACAGAGAAATTACCGTCGGCGACTTGTTAACGTCTGGTTTAAGGCACCGACTATGTTTGTATTTTGCGAACAATCCT
Source organism: Agrotis puta (assembly GCA_943136025.2). NCBI lineage: Eukaryota > Metazoa > Arthropoda > Insecta > Lepidoptera > Noctuidae > Agrotis > Agrotis puta. Next base: position 9,611,485 of record OW964168.2, read on the forward strand.
CGGCCTGTGATAAAGTTAACGCCAACGCTTTGTGGGAACTGCTGTGTTTATTATCCCAACAATTTCTTGTCTGATACTAACGACGGAGATTTTGCCTTTCTTGATTTGATGTCGGGGTTTTAGCTTTGATCAGCGCCAGAGATTTTGTAGTTGTTTTTATTTCATTTGCACATAATCTTGTAGAATTTGAGTGGGTCGTTTTGTTACTTTATAAATAATGCCCTGAGTTTTTGAGAGCTCCTTTTTTGGTAAGGCATTCGTTTTTGTTTAAAACAACTGATGTAAAGAAGTGAATACGTAAACGTTTGTTATTTCTTGAACTAATTTAATACAATTCTATTTGATTTTGAAATTTATTAGTGAGATGTGGTTTATTAGTGAAGGTTGGTTGCACACCCCTATATGTATTATGTATTTAACACATACATATAATAGTAAGGCTCTGATCGGCCCTGCCTTCTTAAAAACATATTAAATCTACATTCATTAATGTTACGAAGAGACATCGAGTTAACTTTTGACTAAAAATCTATCTTCAATATCAAGATGGAATAACACGTAGTCCGCGAGGAAGAGCGGCGATTAGCGCTTCTCCGCGCGGTGCACTGTCCATACATCGGTTTCGCTGCCTTCTTCCCACAAAGCGGTAGAACGATGTCCTGTATAAATTACTAAAGAAATAGATGTAGGATGTCGACCCAGTTGTAAATCTTGGAAGTTAAACATTTCTCATTACCTTTGACTCTGCAAAAACAACTGACAAACGCTATTATTTTTTCCTCTACACAAAAGGCTGTATATTTAAATTCCTTTGTAAATAGCAAATGACGTAATGCAGGATCCCATTCTCTTTGCAGTCACGTAGTCAAGTAATGATGAATGCATGGAGCCTAGTGTCTCGGGAGCATCTGCGCTAAGCGGGCTTTGTGTTACAAATGAGACTATTTGATGAATGCATTTACTTGTCAAAAGGGTTCAAGAGAATTGGTTGTTAGGAAGTAGTGATAAATTTATATACATTCTTTATTCCTAGTACTATGTAGGACTTTTAGATGTATATAAATTCATGGTTTTTCCCAAGAGTATACTACAAAACATAGATTCTTATTGTTGCTTACCTACGTTTATTTTGTGGGAACGAGATGAAATAATAAATTATTATCTCATATTACTCCGTATTCATATTCCAGTTTCCTCTAATTTCTTCTTCAAAAACAAACTATCTGGAAAAAACAGGTCTTACAAAAGTTCAGCATTCGCCCTATAAAGTAAAGTAGGTACGTTTTGAGTACCAGAGGTCAGCAATTTCCCGATTTAAAAGGTTCGGCGGCTCCTTAGAATAATCATGGCCAACAAGGCGATTATTACACCGCTGGGTTTCTCTTATTGAACGTCGTCGACACCACGGATGTAGAGAATATGGATAAGTCGAACTGGGTAAAGCTTTGAAGCACGGATTCACTTTGCGAACTTAATGCGGTTGGGGTTAATTGAATAGGTCCTATAGGTAACTTATTGATACTTGTAAATATACCTGAGATGACATTATGAGATGATAAGACTAATAAGGTAGATACTTCACGACATAAAACTGAATTTTAATTTTTTACCCGACTGTGCCATAACCCTCCTTGGGTTATGTTTTTTCGAATGTATGCAGGTATTTATATATATTTCTTTGGCATGTTTTGTAGCTTAAACGGCTTTATGGATTTTAGCTTGAGAGGTGTCGTTAGATTCCGCTGAATTTTATTGTGAGAGTGATACTGGGAATATTCATTTTTTTAAGCGCTATATTGTGGGTATCGAGTAGGTATTTTGATACTCTACTCGATGGTATATTAGTATGGTTTTTGGTGGTAATAAGTATTTATTTCATAGGTGTGTAGTAAATTTATTCAATTTAGTTTATATGCTACATTTAAAAACTAAAATTAAAAGTAAAATATTTACAAAAATCACTAAATTAAAACTAAAATTATAAATTTATAGGGTGTCAAAAAATTCATCCACATCGTTGTCAATGGGGAAAGTGCCCAGAACGCTGGCAGCAATGCCACATTGGATGGCAATGCTGATTCTTTGACCAAGAAATAGCAAGGGGTTGTAATATTAGGGTTTTTTGATTTTGAAACTCAACATCGTATGCAGTAAGCCGGTAAGGTATTAGAAAAGTACCTAGTACCATCTATTTCTTTATATCCTTGGTCTCAACCTTCTGTTCCTTTTGTTCTACTATTTTTATTCCCGGATCGCTAGCACAAGAAATCCTTGAAAAAGTAATTGCTTTCATCTCTGACTTTATAGGGAATTTACTTTACAGCCAAGCATTATTTTAACTAGAATATTATGACGAATCTAAGGTCTAGAAGCAAGTATTATAAAGTCCTGCAATGTTCATGAAAGGTTGAGCAGAGGTTTTCTGCCAGGGTTGCGGGAACGTCTTAAGAGCTCGCACCTGGAATGCAAAAGGCAATAGAAGGAACAAGATGAGCTTTAGTCAGCACGAGTCTGACGGTTCTTTCCATCTCAACCATAACGGGAGGATTCGTTTGTTGATTACTCAACACAAAAAAAGCAGAGATTTATAGTCCACTCGTATTTCGGAAGTTATGATTAAGCCTCATATAATGAACGGTGAGTACGATTAGGTAACTTGACAAATATCCAATTGAATAAATGTTAAGTAAATGGTCGACATAAAATATTGTTTGTTTTTTTTATAAGTGCTACTTAATTTTCTTTACTTACTCGTTAGTCAATTTCAACATCGCTACTGTCAAATAATAACAGCTTTGAGCTACGGCCCATTGCATTTAAACATAAGTGGCAAAATGTGTGTGTACAATTAGGTACATTTTGGACTTACCCTTTGAGGATTACAGGCATGATGTTAACGTTCGTTACCTTAAACGAAAGAAAATTACATAGTCACTAAACTAAAAACAGTTTTGGAAGGTTTAAATATTTTTTCAAAAGGAATTTATAGCTGGTCCTTGGAGCCGGATAGCTGTTATGTACTACAAGTCCTCTTTCTAGATTATATTTAAAAAAAAACAGTTAGACACATTCCCTCAAGGCAGGGTTCCTAGAAAAACAATAAGCCCAGAGAGATTTTATTATATCTTGATTCTTGAGCTTTAGTCAACAAAGGTCGGTAAGAGATGGCTTCCCAACGGGATGGTTCATATTCTTATTTTTTTTAACATTGTCTCTGTTTATAACAGATGCAATAATGGTGTTATTTAAGAAAGCAAACGAAGGATAGTTGAACACTTGAACAGATGAACAATTTATTATTTTGAAAATTCTTGTAGCATATATTATAGTTTTTTATATCGTTTTAACTTAAAAAAATGTAATACGCACTATTGAATATAGTTATCATTACAATATACGTGACATGTCCCTACAAAATATAATCTAACTCCACTAAACTATTATCAAACATCAGACAACAGCAATTCAACGGTAGCTGGTAATGTGTCAAAGAGATTGGTAGTGGACTGGAATGCTTAGTCTCTGGCCAAGGCAAAAGAAGGCTCTTGAGTCACGGGAAGCGTCAACATGTCGTTTTGATATTTTTTTAAAGAGGCTGTGAGAGTGATCCTACGGTATTAAATTTTGAACCCCAAAAGGCTCGAAAAAATCATTACGACATCATCTGCCTAGCATTTTCCCAACTATATTGGGGTCAGCTTCCAGTCAAACCAGATGCAACTGAATATCAGTAAATGATTACGACATATTATTATGTTACTATATTTAATTTAATAGACCGCATCAGTTAATATAGCTTTCACATTACCTTTTAGAATGTGGAACAAGTACCTAGGTTAAATCTATTATCAAAAAATTCACGTACCGCCATTTAATAGTAAGTTACCCTGTTAACGACGGAAACCTTCACTTAATCCATTATCGTTAATACAGAACAAAGCCATTCACCCGATTTATAGTGTTAGTTACCTACTTTATTGGAATTTGGGCTTCATTTTTATAAGTTGCTCTTTCCCCATTATTTTTCATAATGATTTTTTGAGACAATGTTTAACAGGTTATATCCATAAGCTAGCAAATATTTTTTTCTTGTCGTATATGAGTTTCCGATCGAAAGAAAAACAAACATTTATAATCCTGCTCGAAGGACCAAATCTCGCATAGGTTGATATACCTATATGTTTTTTACCTTTCGCAATAAATCGAAATACGAATTGTACCAAATCCTTGGAATGTTTTTGATAAAATCATTTGCTCGTAATATAACACTAAAATGGCAAACTAAACAATGGCTTCTATTTCCTTGTTTTTTTGCTCAGTTATCCGGCACACCATCAACTTGGATATTAGGATAATAATAATTAACCCTAAGTTATCATTGGCATATGATAAGCACATACTGATAAGTATAATTATTATAATCCTGCAACGATCATTATCTATTAATTGGCTTGCAAAGTTATTAATCACGTTGAATTTCATATTCAAAGCATAACCCATGTTTTAATTAAGAGTCAGTTCACACCGAGACGTGACGTGCGATTTATTCCCGTTGGATCCCACTTTTGAATCCCACTCTAATATTTATCCACAAAACATTATTATACATTTCCGTTTTATACCAATTTTTTAAAATATCAAAAGAATAACATATTGTTCTCGTTGATCCTAAATGCTTAAAAAATCTGAATGCGCGTTCTTTTAAGCCTTTGTCAAACAGGTGTTGCGAATGCGAAGCGTGACGTTTTTATTTCTAATGTATGGAATTGTTTGAATCTAGTCACATAGAAAACCGTAAGCGATCCGATAACGTGACAGAACTATCGGACTGACGTCTCGCTTCGGTTCGGTACCGCTTCGGAAACGGTTCGCTTTCGTCTGTCAACGTAAATAGAAAATGGGACTCATCGGAAATACCTAAAAAATGGGATCAAAAACTGGCATTCAAATGGAATAAATCTTTTCGTCTAGTAAATAAAGTTAGATTTTGAGTTGCTATATTGAAATTACCACGCAGCGTCGCGTCTCAGTGTGAATGTACCCTAACAGACTATGAACCAGTATATCCTTACTAATATTATAAATGGGAAAGTTTGGATGGATGGATGTATGTTACTGATAGATGTTATTTAAAATAGTTAATAATTATTACAAGTATCCTTAGCTATCGCATTATGGGCACCTCGCCGTCCGACCATGGACCATGCCCGGGTCGACGGCGCGCGCCTCAAGGAGTGTCGTCAGTACAGTGACGGGGCCCACTGTAGAGGGCTAGAGCCTGCCGGGGACGCGGGACTCACGAATTACCGTGACCCCGGAACTAAAGGGGTATTGAAGGACACCGTGGATTTTAGTCAGTACGAGTCTGACAGTCCCTGCCGCTCTGCCCTGGGTGGGAGGACTCATTTGATGATTTCACCACGTAAAAAAAAAAAAAAGTTAGATTTTGAGTTGCTATAATGAAATTTGCACGCAGCGTCGCGTCTCAGAGTGAATGTACCTTAACAGACTATGAACCAGTATATCCTTACTAACATTATAAATGCGAAAGTTTGGATGGATGGATGTATGTTAGTAATATAGATGTTATTTAAAATAGTTAAAAATTATTACAAATATTCTTAGCTATCGCATTAGGTTTATAACCTGTAATGATAGTACTAGAGTTTTAAATAAATAAATAAATAATCACGTCAAAATGTCTAAACGGAATTGGATGAAATTTCATACAGACATACGTTATTGTTTTTTTTTGTACGTTTTAAAATTATCAAATGAGTCTTCCCACCCAGGGCAGGAAGGGTTGTTAGACTTGTACTGACTAAAATTCATGGTAATCCTTCAATAGCCCTTTACGTTTCAGGATCACGGCTACCTGTAAACGGCTACAGTCTGGAATAAAACATGGGCTTCATGTTATCCCGATATCACGATCTCGTGGGGTAATCTTCGAAATACACGCAAGTGAAGCCCCTGGAAACAGTCAATTACAATTAAATATGGGTCTGAAACGAACAATGAAAAAATGAAAGCGCTATGAGTCACAGAGCCATATTGTAATAAATAATTATATTTATGAATAAGAAAAACCTACAATATAATGTACTTGTATTACAGCTAAACAATGCCAACATCATAAGACCAAAAAATATTATAATGAAAGAAAAGAGAATGAAGTAAGACCGCGGGTCAAAGGGACAAACTTATGATATTCATATTTTCGACTAGACATTGAGACATGGTACCAAAATATAAATATTTATTTTCTTTTATGATTTAGTCAACGATATTTGTGTTGGCAGAGGCCTATAATATAAAGTGAGCGTTCGGATGTCCTTTGTGGTTTCCATAAATAAACAAATACAAACAAGGTCAAGAATAAGTTTTTTTTGTAAAGAAATTTATACAATTATGGACACTCTCGGTTTTAATATAATTATGTGTAGCATTTTCTAAATAATACTGCTTGTCTTCTGGGTACGTTTCCAGATGACAGCGATACGGAAGAGTACTTTGACGCCTAAGTGTCTCTGCCTTTTTGTGTTTTCTTTTTTTTATAATGTTTTTAGTTTCAATTTAGTATCTTGTTCTAAATATTTCGTTAATAATATTTGTAAATTTTTAGTTTTAGTTATATCTATATTTTATGCCTTTACTTAAGTACTTACACTGTAAAATTAATTATGTGAATTAGAAAGTCTAAATAAATAAATATACGTATGCTCAAATATACTCGTATACGCGTATTAAATATTTGTAAATGCATCCACAATACTGAAATAATTCCTAATTTGGGTCAAAGTAAAATGCTGACAACAAAATCCAACTGAAAAGAAAATTCGCATGAAAGTTTTGAAACAAAGTTAATCAATTAAAACAAAGCTAATAGTTTTCAAGCTTCCAGCCGTCTCACTTAATTGCTAGACTAAATTAATTAAAACTCCACCGTATACAGATCATTTCAAGAATGTCTTATAACGCGGAGTTTCGTGGCCAAATATGCGGAACTATCCGACAGGAGAAGTAGTTTCGTTCACATTGGTCGAGTAACTTGTCCCTAGTAAAGTCTGGGAAAGAATCTCGTTGAATAGCATTTATCTGTACTTTTACAAAGTTTACTGCAGTTAGGAGTACCAAGTAATCATTAACTAGTGCTGTAAAAACATGCATTTTTTAACGAATGACAGTTGGTGAAAGCTCGCATTAAGGACACAAGTAAATAAGGTAGACTGGAAGAAAAAGTCCAAGGCATTAAGTCCGCCTATGTACTGTTTTAAACATGCGCAAGAAGTTTTAAGTAAATAAATCTTTATTTAATTTTAACGCTATATTGCTGCTTCTAACATGACTTATAACAAACAGCAGAATGAAATATGTATAATATTACAAATTACACCGAGGCTTTTAGGTTAACTACGAAATTGTATTAATTGTATTACTATGCCAACCATACTTTAATACCTACTCGACCAATTTGAACGCACCCTAAGCCTTGTAAAATAATTAGTGCGAGCAACCCAGGCGAGTCTTCTACCAGCCGCAGAGATATTTAACCTTGCGTCTTTGTCTTTGTAGTTATGTCAATGTATTATATTAAATTGTGAGTACGAATATAATATAATTAATATAATACAATTCCGGTTTTAAAATATGCTGTATTTTAATGTGCTATCTCGTGTTTTTCTCATTTCCTTTTGTTTTTTCTGACATAATTATAAATTAATTTAACACAAAACATTAGCACGTCATAATTATTATCCCAAATGTTAATGAAATAAAATAAGACGACATGTGCGACAGATTTATTGAATAACTAGCTGTTGCCTGTGGCTTCGCTTGCGTTTTATTCGAAAATCATCCCACGGGTTACACGGTATCTTATATAGAGTGTGTGCAATAATAGTAGGATTCCATATTTGATATTCGCCCAGACACTTAAGATTAAGCGGTCGCCTCCTTCTGCGAAGCGGTCTTGCTCGCGAAGGAGGAGGCGGGCAGCGTGGGGGTGAGGACAGCGTCCTCCCTCCACCCCAGCCGCGGTGGTAGACGCCCACGGCGACCGACGTCGGCAGACGACCTCCGGCCACCGTAGACGCGGGCATGCGGGCACCGAGTAATGGTTAACTCGCTGTCCGACCATGGACCATGCCCGGGTCGACGGCGCGTTGTGTTCCACGCGCGCCTCAAAGAATGTCAGCAAAATGACGGGGCCTAGAGGGCCAAAGCCTGCCGGGGTCGCGGGACTCACGAATTACCGTAACCCCGGAACGCAAAAGGCTACTGAAGGATACCGTGGATTTTAGTCAGTACGAGTCTGACAGTCCCTCCCGCTCTGCCCCCTCCCGCTCTGCCCTGGGTGGGAGGCCTCATTTGATGATTTTACCACGATAAAAAACGACACTTAAAATTAAAACCTAATTTCATTCCTTTCTTGCTCAAATATCACAAAGTCATATTGAACGAGGAGTCTGCTACCTTCCGATTCAAATCCGGATCACAAATTAGAAATTTTCCGCCTGAAAAGTAGTCTTCATTGATACCATTCGATTCTGAATCCAATTGCTAATATTCCAATTTAATTTCTAATATTCAGATTCAAGATGTTCATATTCCAATTCATTTCGACATCTTGTTAAAAGTAAGGTTTAATTAAAATGCTGAAGAAAGATTTTAATGTACAAGAAATTTTTGGTAATGCTGTGGAAGTTTTGAGTTTTATCAGTTAGTAGTAACTTTAAGAGACTTCGTTTTGTTATGATTTTAGTAAGTTTAAACTGCCGAAAGGAAGTGGTTTCAGTTAAATGTTCAACTTAGATTTAGTATTTGAACTTACTATCTGACTTATTTCGTATTGCCATCTTAGCAACGGTACACTGATCAGAGAATTATTTGCAAAGATTAAGAAAGACATTCAGTGCCAACCCATTAAAAATGATCCCGGGTATAAATTATCAAAAACGTGCAAGAGGTTTAAGAAGTCCACTTTAGCAATATCATAATACATTATTTTCTATATCCATTAAAAATTCTATGGCTTGAGCAATCATCATCTTAATCATCATATCACCCTCAGAACGACCACTTTTCAACTATAGAAAAGAATATTCAATTAACGAATTGTGCTGAGTGTTAAAATTCTGCTTTCAAAACAACCCACAGATGATGCTTTCGGAAATTAAAGGCTTCTTTCCCAGAAACATCCAAACCAAACTTGAGTTCAGAGGAAGACTTCAATTTTTAAAATATTTTATTAAAAACTTTAAGCAGCAGTGCACTGATATTTCTGGCTGGTTTCCAACCGAGCACAATTTCGTCCATTTTTGTCCATTACATATTTATGATGGACGTCAATTCAAGCAGTATCTTTCGACACTAATTGAATCGTTTATCATAAGCCTTCTTGATTGTTTTTTTGTATGTTATGTACGTGACTGTAAAAATCTTAATCTTCCGAAACTTCCGTGTCCGGTGAGGACTTGCGTCATGCGGCAGATCAGGACGCCGTGACGCCTATCCAGCTACTCCTCAAAGAGGGGTCTTACCGCCGCGATTGTGGCGTGCCCCTGGACTAGGTAGGAGGGACTGTTAGACTTGTACTGACTAAATGGGTGTCCTTCAATAGCTCTTTACTTTCCGGGGACACGGTAATTCGTTAGTCCCGCGACCCCGGCAGTCTTTTACCCTCTAAGGGGACGTCATTGTACTGACACTCTTTGAGGCGCGCGTGGAACGTCATTGTGCTGACACTTTTTGAGGCGAGAAAACGGAATTGGTACATCTAACAACTTAATTTTATTGGTTTAAATTGCAAAATTAACTAAAGATAGAAAGTAGAATTAAATAATTCATTGATAATGAATAACTTAACTCCTTGAGAAAAGCTTAAAAGAAATCTTCTTAACAGATTATTAAGATTGAAGTACCTTCTTGTATTTATAGCGTGTTTTCACGTTGTTCAATGAAAATCATTGAACAACGTGAAAACACGCTATAAATTTATTTATAAGATAGATAGATAAATTTATATATTATTAGACATTTAAAGTTGAAAGTTAGAAAGAAGACTTGCAAAAATGTGACGTAATCTACCTACCTTCAACATTGCAGTTGCCTTTCATTCAGCCTTTTTTTTGGCCCAACATACTGGTCTTAAGGCCTTATTACAACCCTGTGCACACTTTTATGAAGTATAGCAGAAGGGAACTTTGACGTTAATTTGATGCATAATTTTTTAGGCTGTGCGAATTATTTTCCTTTTTCTTTGTCTTATCGATACTGATGAAATATCTGTTTTTTTTTTAAGTACTATACTAGGAATTTGTCTTGTATCGTGGGTTTGTTTACGAACATATAATTTCACATACACAAACGCCCAGACCCGCGACAACTACTTGTAGGTCATACAAATACTTGCTCCGGGAATCGAACCCGCGACACGCAGCGCAGCAGTCCAATCGCTCAGCCACTTCGCTAACCGTGCCGTCAATTAATTCCTCGTTCGTAAACTAGAGGTGCTTTTTCAATTTCCATATGATTAAAGTCATAATACTTCAAGCACGCTGTACGGACGTATACATAGAATTCATGATAGGGGCCTCTAAACTTGATTACTACATCAAACAAAAACAAAACAACATCAAAAGAATGACGCTGCGTTTTAACTCCACTTATAAAATTGTTCTTGCTTTTACAACGTAATCTTAGACATTTTCCTGGTCTTACGGAAGCCATGTTTACGCAGCTATTGTCCTTTTTGTAGACAAAGATTGAGATTAAGAATTCTGTGTTGATTATGAGAACAAAACATGAAAACAGGCTTTGTATTCCTAACCTTTGAGTTTCCGTGTCCTGCCCTTTCTGTAGAGGAGAAAGGATAATGGGGTCAAAATTATGTATACCCAAAAATATCATTGGTAGATGTTTGATTAATTTTTTTATGTATTTATTAGTTACTCGCTGTTGCCAGCGGTTTCATCCGCTACAACTCGAAAATCATCCCGTGGGAACATAAAATCGGGATAAAAACTATCCTGTGTGTTAATCCAGGTTATAAACTATCTGTGTAATGAATTTCAACCGAACCCGTTCAGTGGCTTTTCCCGAAAGAGGAACAAATATCCATCTATTCATCCAAACTTTCACGTTTATAATATTAGGTAGTAAGATAGGCTGTAGTTATTTTGATGTATTAGGATTAAGGTAGATATAAATTATTGTTAAGAATTATTATGAATATGTAGGTAGGTGTCAAAATGTAGCCGAGCGCTCTCGTCCTTGTGAGTGTCAGTCGGATTAAATACTTGTAACCGTGAACAGCTGTTTATTTCCTGGACTCTGTATCCCGACATCCTGTGTGCTCCCAACACTTCAGTGGCGACGAGGACTTTAAAAACCTTCGTGTGTATTGTTTTTTTTGTGAACGTGTTAGCATAAACATTACAATGACTATCGGCAAAATTGGAGAGTTCAAAGTGCAATCGGACGACTGGAAATTGTACGTGGAGCGTCTTGAGAATTATTTTGTGGTCAACGATATCAAAGATGATTTGCGTGTGGCAACGCTGATAACGGTAATGGGAGCGGAAAGTTACGAGTTATTAGTTAATTTGTGCACTCCGCATAAACCAAGCACAAAGACATTTGAATATGTAACGGCCATCATGGAAAAATACCTACAGCCAAAACCGAGTGTGTTAGCAGAGCGATTCAAATTTCACCAACGGAAACAAAATGTGAACGAGAGTATTGCAGAATATATGGCTGTTTTGAAGAAAATGACCAAATCTTGTGAGTTTGGGACCTGGCTCGAAGAAAGCATTAGGGATCAGTTCGTGTGCGGGATAAGCAGTGAAATAATAAGACAGCGTTTATTCGCCGAGGATAAACTGGACTATACCAAAGCTTACAGTATGGTCATGAGTATGGAAGCAGCAGAAAAAAATGCAGCAGTTGTCGACAGTGGTACTAAGTACACGGAAAAGACGAACACAACAAGTGATTGTCTAGCGATGGCGTCTACGAGTCAAGTTGGACTTCGCGGGGAGGCGCGGTATAGACCGGCGGCGGCTGGCGCGGCCGGTGACAGACGCCGGGGCAGGTGGGACGGACACAGCGCGGCGGCGGCGGCAGCGGTAGCGGCGGCGGCGCGCATAGGTCGCATCATGTGGACGGGCCACAGGCAGCGTCCGCACCGGTGGAGCGAGCTCGGCGAGATCAACCATGCAATGCGTGTGGTGCATTGCATGATCCTACAAAGTGTAAATTTACACGATACGTTTGTCGAGTCTGCAACAAGCAAGGACACCTTCGACGTGTATGTCCACTAGAAGTGGGACATCATCATCTGTATGAAGTTAAAAATGCAGATAGCTTGTCGGAGGACGAGCGAAGCGATGAGGTAATGACTGTCGATATAAATAATGTATCCATAGCTCAGTGTCCGCCAATATATTTGGTATTGAAAGTGCACGGTACAGATTTAAAGATGGAGTGTGACACAGGTAGTGCCATATCATGTATAAATTACCATACATACAAAAAATTGTTTAGCAATTTACGGATCGATTCCTGTAATCTGAGGCTAAGATACTATACAGGGGAAATGGTAAAACCTTTGGGAGTTATTAAGCCGGAGGTTAGGTACAGAAACGAATGTAAATATTTAGATTTATATATAGTCAGTGGTGGAAATACTGTATTAATCGGTCGGCAGTGGATGGCAGAATTGAAAATACAGTTATTTCCTGACGACACTGACGAGTTAGCTTCGGTTAATAGTATTCAAAGCAAAAGGTTTGACATGTCTGAATTTAGTTCCAGATATTGTGAGGTGTTTGCGGACGGGTTGGGTCGATTCACCGGTGGCGCGGTAAGCATCCACGTGCGTCCGGGAGCGCGGCCCGTGTTCATGCGGGCGCGCCCGCTGGCGTACGCGCTGCGTGAGCCGGTGGAGCGCGCGCTGGACCAGCTTGTGCGAGACGGCATCCTCACGCCTGTGGACCGCTCAGACTGGGCCACACCGATCGTACCCGTGGTAAAAAAAGACGGTACTATCAGAATTTGTGCAGATTATAAAATTACTTTAAACAAGGTTTTGGAAGTCGACCGTTATCCCTTGCCGCGAGTAGAAGATTTGTTAGCTCGTTTACACGGAGGGGAATATTTTAGTAAAATTGATTTATCGCAAGCCTATGCGCAGTTTGAACTGGACGAATCAAAGAAATATACGGTTATAAATACGCATAAAGGTATGTTTATGTTCAATCGGTTGGTGTACGGGTTATCCTCGGGCCCCGGAATATTTCAAAGACGTTTAGAACAATTGTTTGCCGATTTGCCTAGTGTGGGGGTATTTTTAGATGATATTATAATTACGGGGGCTACAACTCAAGAACACATAAGCAATTTATATAAGGTCTTCGACCGATTACAGTCAAGTGGTCTCAAAGTAAAAAAAGAAAAATGTAGTTTCTTTTCTAAAAAGATAAGTTATTTAGGGCATATAATAAGCAAAGATGGGGTACAAACGTGTGCTGATAAAGTAAAGGCAATAATTGATACACCCGCCCCCTCAAATGTATCATCGGTATGACAATGTACTATGCCAAATTCCTTAAGAACGTTAGTACAATTCTTTCGCCTTTGTATAGACTACTCCGGATAGATGTACCTTTCAACTGGTGTGAAAAATGTGAAGACGCGTTCAGGAGGGTAAAGCAGCAACTAGCTTCAAGTGAGGTGCTAGTGCATTATTCACCAGACCTACCGCTCGTGCTGACTGCCGACGCCAGCAGCGTCGGGGTCGGCGCTGTGCTGTCGCACGTCACAGCGGCCGGGGAGCGACCGATAGCGTATGCGTCGCGATCATTAGGCACGGCCGAGCGGGCATATTCACAAATAGACAGAGAGGCACTCGCGATTGTTTTCGGTATCAGAAAATACCATCAGTATTTATACGGCCGTAAGTTTGTTTTAAGAACGGACCATAAACCATTAACATACATTTTCGGTGATAAGGTAGTCATTCCTGTAATGGCAGCATCGCGATTGCAGCGGTGGGCAATACTTTTGTCAGGTTATAATTACGAAATAGAATACGTATCATCTAAGAAAAATTGCGCAGATTGTTTATCCAGACTACCTCAAGGTAAACAGCCGAGTGTGAGTACGGAGGTCACATATGTTAACTTTGTGGACGATTTTCTGCCAGTGACGCATAGCGAAGTTAGGAAACAAACAATTAAAGATATTTTGTTGAGTAGAATATTGCTATACGTACAATCCGGATGGCCGTTGTCGTGTTTAGAGGAGTCAATTAAACCTTATTTTTCTCGACGCCATGAATTGTATGTTGAACGCGGTTGCTTAATGTGGGGATACCGAATGGTAATACCGCAAATATTAAGAAAGGATATATTAAAGCAATTACATATTAGTCACTTGGGTATCGTCAAAACGAAGTCATTAGCGCGCAGTTATGTATGGTGGCCGAACATTGATGGTGACGTAGAAGCGTTGTGCCACAGTTGTGAGACGTGTGCGATAGAGGGCGCTGCTCCACCGCGAGCGCCGCCGCAGCCTTGGCCTTACATCATACAGCCGTGGAGCAGGCTACACATAGATTTCTTAGGACCATACCATGGTAGCACATTTTTGATTTTAATTGATGCAAGTTCCAAGTGGTTAGAAGTTTTTGAAATGCCACGTACAAATGCACAACAGGTTATCCGCGTTTTACGTAGCACTTTCGCGCGATTTGGTCTACCGGTAGAAGTAGTGTCAGATCAGGGCCCTCCCTTCACAAGTGTAGAATTTTGTTCCTTCTTAAAAAATAATGGCATACGACAGTGCTTTTCACCGACTTACCATCCTTCGTCAAACGGTGCAGCGGAAAACGCCGTAAAGTTATGCAAATCAGCTATTAAAAAAGCCTACAGGAAGAACAAAGACATAGATGCCGCTTTACAAACATTCCTACTCAATTATAGGAACACAGTCCAAAGTACGACCGGGGATACACCTGCGATGTTGTTACAGAGGCGGTCATTACGAAGTCGTTTAGATTTGTTGCGTGCAGACCGCGCTCTAGACGATCGGGTGCGAGCAGCACAACAACGACAGGTACAAAATTCCGGTGGCGTTTTACGAGATTTAGCACCACAAGACGAGGTGTGGATGAGAAACGGTGCGTTAGGGGATAAATGGTTGAAAGGTACAATCCAAGCCAGAGCAGGGTCGCGCGAATTTATCGTCAATAACGGTGATGGACGAGTAGCTAGGAAACACATAGATCAGGTAAAACGTAGGTCTCGTATGTCCGATTTCATGGGTTCTGATAGTACAGTCTCAGAAAGTTTACCAACACCAACTCAAAGGTCACAGGCGGAAGATGTGGTCCCGATACCTGATGGTTCAGGGGAGGAAAATGAGCCGAATTTGGTTGGGGTTAGGGAGGATGAAACAGAGAGGCTAGATACGGAATGTGTTGTCGAAGCCGTATCAAAGCCTGGACTGTCACCACCAACACCACCGGAGGATCGACCCAAGCGTACTCGTAAACCCGTAATTAGATTTAGAGTTAATTAAATATATTTTAAAGAAGCTGTAACTTTTAGTACATAAGTTTTAGTAAGTAAACGTTAACCAACACTGTTTAAAAAAAATTGTATTTTGTTAATTATTAGATTGTTTATATGTTTTGTGTATGATCAGTATCGCATAAATTAAGTGGTGAGGTGTGATGTATTAGGATTAAGGTAGATATAAATTATTGTTAAGAATTATTATGAATATGTAGGTAGGTGTCAAAATGTAGCCGAGCGCTCTCGTCCTTGTGAGTGTCAGTCGGATTAAATACTTGTAACCGTGAACAGCTGTTTATTTCCTGGACTCTGTATCCCGACATCCCGTGTGCTCCCAACACTTCAGTTATAAGAATGTAGATCACCTGCAACTATAACTTATAATGTCATGAATGGTGTTCTAAATGTCCGCTTTGTGCTCGGAGATTTTTAGGCAAAAATTGGATTTGTGAGAGCACACCAAAGGCTCTCACCCTTTCTATAAGAAGGCTAGACGGTATCATCATCATCAGTTATGAGTTATGATGTAGTTATGCGCTACATATAATTTGAAAATATACAGACAAGACGTGATATCTCCAAACATAATGTTTATAGGATAAAATCAGATGCACAGTTGACCAAAGTTAATAAAATGATGTTTTTGATATACCTATTTGTGAATGATGCAATTTGCTTTGTAGTAATGCATTCTTCAAAAAAACATCGTTTTTATTAAAACAAGAGATAAGTTTCAGTACCGCAAAAAAAGTGCAGGAAGTTTAAATAACATTATAAAGACAATGACAAATGAGCTACCGCAAAACTTTCTGAGCAAGTTCTTTACATTAAGGAGGTCATATAAAAAAAATAAAAAAAACTAGTTAAGTAGATGTTATAGTGGCAACTGGCGGCCTCAAGCAGTTTTATATCTACCCAATGTTATTCAGCGGTCAGTGATTATCTTCAAGCCATTAAGCATTGCTTCTTATCCTCCTAAACTGTTACTTATGCATACATAGGTTCGCAAAATAGCTTCAGTATTTGGCCAACTGCCAAAACTTACTTTTTCTAACAGGCTGAGAGTAAATGCGAAGAAAAATAGGATTAAGAATTCAGTTCATTTTCGTGATAAGAATGTTTTGTGCAAACGCGTTTTATGGTTTGTTCGGGTTTTAGAATGATGGCTGGATTTAGATGTCTTGCTTGAAGTAGAAAAGTTTTGTTTTTACAGCAGTACAAGGCTAAGCTACGCACGTTTAATTACTGACTTATTTTACTAAATATGAGTCGTCAAAAAAAAAAAGACTAGTGATTCACTTTCGCCTTGGGTCGAAAAAACTGGACCTCATGGGAAACTGGAAACATTTTACAATAAATGATCGAACTCCACGCGGGCGAAGTTGCGGGCGTAATCCATAAATATCCATGTATCGCCATCACTATATAAACATAGTGATGGCGATGATGCAGAGTGACTGAATGCGTAATGCGGAATGCGAATATACATCTACGAGTGTATTATATATTTATACTATGTAGACCACTATATATTGACATTTATATCATTAGATATCGCGATGGTCCTTTAGGTACATGGCCAATTTATGCAGGGCTGCATGGCTCACACAGTCACAAATGAACAGTGTACTCGTATTAAATGTAGCATACCTCCAACTCTCCTTACACATTGATGTATACCAGTAGACAGTCAATGATCTACATAAGAAGTTGTACAATCAAAGTTGAGGAGTCGTAAATGGCTTTTTTATACATAAAGTCGAAAAAATATCTGGAACGTCGATGTCATGTCTCTTGGAGGTGGAAGCTAATAACCACGAATCAGTTTTAAAGTAATGTGGCTGTTATCGAATATAATTAATTTTTTAACGTTTTATAAGATTATTTATAGGCTTTGTTTGAATATAAAATAAACACTTTTTGT
This sequence comes from Agrotis puta, assembly GCA_943136025.2. NCBI lineage: Eukaryota > Metazoa > Arthropoda > Insecta > Lepidoptera > Noctuidae > Agrotis > Agrotis puta. The sequence continues at coordinate 9,628,990 of OW964168.2, forward strand.
GTTGCTCAATTTTATTAGAGAAACGACATTTTAGGTTTATTTTATCCTAATCTTCAATATTTTAACAAAATTACGTAATAAAATCTTCAATTTTAGGCCTTCCTTTTCTGTCAGTCTATCTGACTTTTCATGTCACACATGTCACAGATAAAATATTATAAAACAAATCAAAATAAAAACCAAAGAGATTCTACTGCTGAATTTTGCCAGGCCTGTTGGTCTAGTGGTTAGTGACCCTGACTGCTATGCCGGAGGTCGTGGGTTCGATTCCCACCCAGGACAAATGTTTGTGTGATGAGCACGATCATTTGTTCTGTGTCTGGGTGTAATTTATCTATTATATGTATGTATTTAGAAATATATAAGTATGTTTATCAGTTGTCTAGTACCCATAACACAAGCTCTGCTTAGCTTGGGACTAGATGGCGTTGTGTGATAGTTGTGGAATATTTATTTATTTATTATTTATTTATTATTCTACTGCTGAATTGTAATCAATTTCCGACGTAGGTAATGGTTTTTTGCAGTTTTTGTTGATTATTTATACATGTTTGGACTGCCTAACGGCTCCGATTTTATATATACTTTTGTGACTTTGATAGAAAAGAAGAGTACTTATTGAAAAATAATAAAAATGGAGTGTGGCAAGCTAGGTTTCATACAAAATCTTCCAAGGCCACCTTGGAAGAAATACTTGATAAACGTATTCAAAAAGGCATACCCGAAGCATACCCCCTTATCTACCCCATCATGGGATATCATACCTTGACATTTAATTTATATAATATGGGTATCTTTCAAATTAAGTGTGATGACCAGGGTTCCAAAAGAACTGATAATGAAAGACAAACAGGTGGATTACAAGATGTAATTATTGCTTAGTTACCGGTCCAGTACATATGACTAAGTAATGTGCACCTTCATAAATATAAATAAAAAATACCTTATAAATTCGCGATACAAAAGAAAAGAAAACGATAATTTGTTCTAATTGTATACAAAAGAAAGAATATTAAATAAAACACTAGAAATAATAATAAACAAAACACAAAATGGAATATTAAACAGAACAAAAAAAGATTCTTCTAGGTAGGATCGAACTCGGGTACAAGAATCGTCAGCCAGTACGATATGCCCCGAGACCAGCCGGTGTTTAATGACCGTGGCGAATATGTCGATGTTATTCCACAATGAATTAATACGACGCTTTGTGCATCGCATCTGTATATTAATCTGCGTTATTAAAACACGAGCCTGAGCGATAAGGGCGTTTCCGCAAACTGAGGACAAAGAGAACAATCAGCCTTGCAAGAACATCTCCAATAGACAGCCTACACTTCGTTAAAAAGACACAAGCACTTACCCCGTTACTTCTGAACACAAACTCACAATTAATATTGCACCGACGATTACTATTATGGTGTTTAAAATTCTGGAGTAATTACAAACAAGGATGTCCTTAATTTCCGAAATCTTGTAATTTTAATCACGGAGCAACCGTTAGCTTTTTTCTTTTTTTCCGATTGACATCTCAATCCAATTGTTTTACTGCCACCCTCATTAGTTAACAGTATAAAATGTGTCAAATAATAGACTTTGATGAACCTAGTAACGCCATCTAGGACTGGACCTAGTAACTACATTACATGGATCATTACATAAGTTCAGGATATTACGAAAGCCGTGCCATTCAAATTTAATATTTCGTGAACGCCCCAGCATTCGTTACATGCTTCGTTGAACCTAAGAAGGAATTTAATAGACAATAAATTCTTTACAACACGTATTAAGGAGGTTTTATGCCTTTTTATGAAACGTAGCATGACTCAAGTGAAGTTTTTATTACGTGTTTATGATATTTACCCCGAGTTTACCACGGTAAAAAAGTTAAATGGAAAAAGGTAGAACTTACCTCCGATTTTCTGAAAGTTATGACTTCCAACATCTGCAGTTTTGTAAAATTTTCCTCTAACAGCTCATTGGAACAAACATGCAAAAAGTCACACTATGAATCAATAACAGTCTCTTTTATCGTGGTAAAATCATCAAATGAGTCTTCCCACCTAGGGCAGATCGAGAGGGACTGTCAGACTCGTAATCACTAAAATCCAAGGTGTCCCTCAATAGCCCTTTACGTTCCCGCGACCCCAGCAGGCTTTGGCCCTCTAGAGAGGGGCCCCGTCATTTTGCTGACACTCTGAGGCGCGCGTGGAACACAACGCGCCGTCGATCCGGGCATGGTCGGACAGCGAGTTGCCCATTACTCGCCGCCAGCATTCCCGCGCCTACGGTGGCCGGAGATCATCTGCCAACGTCTGTCGCCGTGAGCGTCTACCACTGCGGTTGGGGTGGAGGGAGGACGCTGTCCTCTTCCTCACACGGCCCGTCTTCTCCTTCGCGAGATAAACGTATATTCAGCCTGATTCAACTTATCAAGATCAAACAGCGCGCAGCGTTCGTTTACGCAGCTTCAAAAAAAAAAACCATTATATTATTTTTTTTGCTTTATTTATTCTGTATGAGAATTCATTGCCCTGTTTTTTGCCTTTAATTTCAGCCCTTATCAAGAATAAAGGAAGCGAACAAAGGATATCTTTTCTTTTAAAAGGGATACGTTAATGGTCACGTATATTGCTGCTTTAAGCTTTGTACCTCGAGCTTTGAGAAGAATATTACTTTTTAAATTACTTTGATGTGTCATCCATATGAATTGGGGAAGTTTTCCTTTTAAGAAGTTTAGGGTTTCTAGTTAGCTACGCCATTTTTTTTTATCGTGGTAAAATCATCAAATGAGTCCTCCCACCCAGGGCAGAGCGGAAGGGACCGTCAGACTCATACTGACTAAAATCCACGGTGTCCTTCAATAGCCTTTTACGTTCTGGGGTCACGGTAATTCGTGAGTCCCGCGACCAAGTACGGGAAGTATAAAGACAAAATTACGAAGGTTTTTGGTATTTAACATTCGACGCAATTTACACAGGGCCCGTGTGGTTATTACAATGCAATTCCTCTCATACAGATAATAAGCCCTGTGTCCCAGAATTGTGGACGTTTTATGTACATTTTTCATTTCATATAAATAGCAACGTGTTACCTTATAATAATAACTCACTCCTAAACTTCTGCTTTATACAATTATACAACACCGGTTTACGTGCGGATTGGTAGATAACCGATGGATGATGATGATCGGTGGCGATAACGGATGCAAAGATGACGGAAGATGTCTTCGAATTTTTTTGGTCTAGCATATGCTAGTTTCATTAAGATCCATTCAGTCGTTCTGATGTGATTTAGTAAACATACATCCATTCATCTATCCAAACTTTTGCATTTATAATGTTAGTTGGATTTTCCCGGATATTTTTTTATGTCTAGCAACATTTACTTTACATTACATAACTGACACAGTCATCACAGGTTCATCCCATATTATGACGTCATCAATAATGGACAAACACTAGTTCTAATCCTAATATAACTGTTTGCGGTCCTTTTATCTGCGTCGCTAACCAAACAGTTCGAAGTACACAGATACCAATTAACTGTGTTTGTTTAACTGACACATCAGAGCAGTGATCGATCAATATCGAGTAGAGTCCGCGCCACTATTGAAGTCCTTTTGACCCAGCGCTAGTGTTTCTGTTATTACATCACGTTTAATTAAAATGCACGGCCCGGTCCCGGCCCGGTGTAGCGTGAATCATCCTTTAGTCCGTAGTTTTGCGATTTCAAAAGTAACATGATAGAATTTTGCAAGTCAAGCATTTTCTTTTTTATAGGTGATAACTTTATTTATATGAATATAATTAAAGTTAAAACCTATGAAAAGGTTGCCGACTGCTGATAATATTTCAGATTTTGGATTACTACTAAAAATTCGTAATCTTAACCACTTTGCATTACTCGAGAAACAAACTAAAGTTTGTTTTCTATGAAGTGTAGCATTCAATATGTACGGTATACGTACATGGGTTTTAAAATAATTATATTCATTACAATAAGTTAGCCAGTAGGCTCGCGTATTTGTACTTTGGACGCAACCTATATTTGGCAGTGCATTGACACTAACATATTTCATTGTTCTATGCAGTTTATGTATATTACACAATACAATATCGTAAAAAAAGTTACTTAACAAATAATTCCTTTGTAAAACAGAAAATGGAATCTACAGTTTCACATCAATTCAATATAGTATTCGTATTCATACAAACACGATTTTTCTCTAAGTAGATTCGAACACTATTCTCTCGGTCCTTTTGTACGTTTTGTAAAGAGATTCAGATTCGAATAGCCTGACCTAACCTGAGATAATGCTGACCAGAAGAGAATTATAAAAGCAGAAGTTCAGTTTTGTACGAGTGATAATACGAAACATAATTAAAGAAGCCTGTCACCTCACATATTTCTGTCACACACATAGACCGCAGAAGTACTAATAATGTGAAACGTTTATGGTGACTGGATAGGTAAAATAACCAGAGGCTTAACCCCAAAGTGGTGGTCTGATCAACTTTCGGAACAACTCGACATGTCTAACTGCACTGCACTCCAGCAGGCCTCCGACTGATGGTGAAAAATTATTGAAAAATTGAAATGGAGTCACGATTCTCAACAGCCCCAAAAAAGGAACTACTTTCAGATTGCAGAATGGTTGAAGAAAGAGTTAAAGTAGAAGAGACAACGACAGCAATCGTCCGCAGGGTTGTGGAGAACAAAATGTGTTGGCAGTGCTATTTTATGCTCTTTTCCCCGTGCAATTTCACCTGCATCTTGAATCGGTAAAAAACTGATAACGTTGCTGTTATGGCCGAGTTGTGATCAAAGCTCATTCAAAGGAATGAGGGGCACGACAGCCACATGCAACTATAAAAAAAACATTTCCTTGCACTCTGCAGACGTGTGGGGTGTATGCGGGTGTGCGTCTTCGTTCAGTGTAAGTATGTAGCTGGTCTTCTGTACCTTTCTATTTTGTGACCTAACTATACAACAAAGACTATACATACTCGCCTAGCCGTACGTACGATTGTTGGTTCGTAGTGAGATTACGTGTAGCATCTCTCATGTTAATTCTGTACACACAGCAGTAAATGATTGCATTCCATTAAAGTATTGTAAGTGCTGATTTTAAGAGAATTAGGTGTGTGAAATGGTCCTAACAACAGGTATAATAGGTGTTTAGGCAAAAAAAAAGGTTGGATTGTTATATTACTCGTAACTATCAGTTTAACTGTGTATCGCCAGCAGTAATTCATTTATGTAATAAGAATTTTTTACTTTTAAAAATTACTTTTTCTTTCTTTCTTTTATTTATAAAATATGATTGACTCAAGCTAGGTAACCACAATGGTTACCTCCCTTGAGTCAATCATATTTTTAAGCATATCATTACACAGATAGGTTGAAAAAATGTGTTTTAAGAAAATTAAGAATTTTTACCGGAAACTTGCATCAAAGCGTGTTTCTGAAGTTAAATCCAGTACCTTATCGAAATATCGCGAGATCTGACCGTGTGACATAGTTTCAATAAAGTAAATATAATTATCAGTATGTAGATGCAAATGTACCTGTTTCAGGAATAACATTGAAGTACCAAAGTGTGATTTTGCAGAACATATCGACTCCTATTGGTCATAGCTTGATTTTATTAGCCTACATCCTTCCTCGGTAAATAGAATATCCACACACAAAAAAGAAACAGTTCGAAGCGAAGAAATTACTATGTTTAACAAAACAAACAGACAAACTTTTCAGCTTTAAAATATTAGGTATAGATTTATTTTATAAATATTATACGCATTAACGCATGCGTTGCGTTGCATAGTACCTATTCTTACTGACCCCTTTGATCTTAGCTACAAGGTCCGTAAGAGAGCTGTCAGGGCTCCAACAGCTGACCTCCGCTGGATCGATTCGAACAGAGTCCCATGGGATCTACGAAATTTATCGAACAAACTTCCTGCTAATAGTAGGTACTTGATCTTTTCTAAAGAACCTACTTCAGGTTATCTGGGAAGGAATCTTTCCTTTAATGATGTTTTTTCACCTTTTTATAGGGCTACTACCTCTCGAAGAATGATGTACTTACTTATTTAGGTAGGTACCTATATATAGTTTAGGTGGTGTTTTCATAAAATTGAATAATATCTCAATACAGCTTAGTTGGTTAAGCGTCTGGAGTACTTATCTAGAAAGACGTAAGTTCTTTTAGTTCAGACGCACGGTAAGACTGCGTACTATTAAATCCTAATTGCTACTAAAAAGCACGTGTGTTTGTTTTTGTTTATGTTACGTTTCCACGCGAAAATGGCTGAATTGATTTTGATGAAATGTTATCTATAGAGGGATTCTATGAGTCCATACCATCTATAGTATAGAAAGACGGTCATAGGCTCTCTGAGTGGATGGATGAGTGAAGTTAAGAGCAACAGCTAGTAATAATTAAATCTAGTTCAGTTATTTCTACCAAGTCTTAGCTCCCATAAACCAAAAGATCTCTAGCAAATGTTTATAACTACTTGCATTAAAAACTTCACGGAAGTAATTAATTTGAGATAGCGTTAAATATTACACCTGCCTGAGAAAATTGGTAAAGTTTTTTTTTTATGAATACTTGAATACTTAGTTGGTAAAGTTGTTAAACTTCGGTCAATTTGTAGTCTCAGATGAGCTGTTTAAGCTACTTAAAGGATATATTTCACAGAGTGAAATAGCGTATAAAATGGAATACTTAGTAAGATATTTTTAATAAAAAATTATGAGGTTGTAAACTTAGTTCGGTACCTATGCACTCAAATAGTTTCGTTTTTTCTATTTAAAGGATGTAATTAAAATAAATAATTAGTAAAGGCTCAAATATTGCATCATCATCATCATAGTTCTCTTGCCCTTAAAGTATAGTGTGACTACCTATTTTTTATTTTACCCCTAATTAATATTATTAAGAATTGGCGAATTCATATACATATCAGTTTTTTAGTTAGTCACCTTTCAATCCATTATCGTATTTTACACAGTCCTTTATAGAATGAAACATTATTTACTATTACTAAATAGTCATTTCATATTCAAATCTCGAGAACGAAGAATGTAATATCCTTCAGGGTTGACACTGAAATATTGAAGAAATATTACAAATAAACTCTCATAGTTCACTATATCGTTTCATATTGTAAGATATTGCATTTCTATATCTGTATTACGTACACTTTATGTTTGGAAATCACGAGGAAAATGCAATATAGAGAGATTTCCTTGGCGTTAAGGTCGCAAATAATTTACATAAACTGTATGCAGTATCTGATACTTTACAGTGTAAGTACACACATAAAAAAAGTTTGCGATCATTTTCAAAAATCGAAATACATAATATTATGATTTCTTCTTCTGTTTAGTCTTTATTTAAAAATATAGATTACTGGCAACCCGCTTCGACTGCACACGGGTGAAATTAATACTATATTACGCATGTTATACACATAAAATCCTTCCTCTTGAATCATTCTATCTATTAAAAAAACCGCATCAAAATCCGTTGCGTAGTTTTAAAGATATAAGTATACATAGGGACAGACAGACAGACAGCGGGAAGTGACTTTGTTTTATACTATATAGTGAGGAATATAAATAGTAAAACAGTTCATTTGTTTTGCAGTTCAATTGAAAAAAAAGAGCTTATAATAATGATCACAAACTTTTTTGATTCAAAGTGCCAAAGTAGGTTTTGAGTTTGTCATGTCATAACGCCTTTGCGATTGAATAGCCGATGAGATATCAGGATGGCCCAGTTAAGGTATTTTCTATAATCCTAGTAGTATCTATGGAATAAATTTATTCCCTATTATTATGTTAATTATGGCTAATTAGCCATTCACGCTAAGGTAACTGCAAGCAAAACCTTGTCTGTATTTTGGAACAAGCATATTATCTGGGTTTATATAATTTATGATGACCTAGTACGATAGTAGTAAATGTTTTATTTAGCATGACTAATTTATCATATAATTATGAACCGATATTTATACCAGATAAGACAGATTAATTATTATAATTTATAAGGTAGGTAAACGGTTCTAAGAGGTGATACTATGTCATGCAAGCTAACTATTACTATAAACATAATGGTTACTCTGTAACACCAGAGTATAAATAGATACAAAACAGGATTAGTAATAGTTTTATGTTATAAGGTATTGAAACAAAGTAAACTGGGCAACCCTAAACTACCAAGTCATCATTATAAGTAATAATATTACACTATAATTCATAAATAATCCTAACAGCTCATAATTATAGTCCAGATTCTCATTACTCCAGCAAAAAAAAAGGAATAAAATACTGTGTGCCTGGGTAACCTTAATACGATCCTAAACGAATAATATCCGATCCTGTAATATTAGTTTTCTGATACGGATTACGAGTATCCAGACTGTATTATTAATACCCGACATTAATCGATGTTGCTAGAACATCGATCTTAAGTCTTTGACGGGTGATAAATTATATTTTGACATAAACCTTTACGATAAAAACTAAGTTAGTTATTGCCAGTAGGGACTTAAACAGCCTGAAACACAATGTAAACTTCTGTACTAAAAAACTTAACGGCCTGTATATTTTTTCAACGTTTTAAGCAGGTGTCTAAACTGAAAACAGGCCGAAATTAAAATTAAAAGTGGCCTAAAACAACACTTTAAGATTTTAATGGAACTTTCAGAGACACTGAAAAATTACGCTCCCGTAATGGAAACAATTTAGAAATACTTATTCTTTTTGGCCGAGACGACCTAATTTAGCTGCTGTAATTTAATATTCATGTAAAGTCTTTGATGTCTACTTGAAAGATAATTGAAACTAAACTAGTTGTGCCTGTGGCTTCACTGAAGAGTATCTTTATTTAATTTCGAGAATTAATATTTATGTTGGCCGATCTTTAGCGCTTGTCTGTAAATAGATACTAAAATCTATCTATCTTCTATCTATATATATAAAAGGAGAACTGACTGACTGACATATCAACGTACAGCCGAAACTACTGGAGCCAGGAATGTGAAATTTTGCACACGGCTTCCTATTATAATGTAGGGGAGCACTAAGAAGGGGTTTTTGGAAATTTAACCTTTAAGGGGGTGAAAAGGGGGAATTAGGAAAGTACGTAACCCACGCGGACGAAGTCGCGGGCAAAGTGCTAGTTAGTTATAAAACGGCCAACGGCAACAGCCAGCAACAGTAGTTGCAGGGGCCTCATGGCGCCAAATGTTGGCATCGCGGGACTGTCCGAACAGGGTACCATGGCTCTGGAACGCAAAAAACAACGAAGGAATAGGGTGGATTTATAATCAGTAAAAGTCTAACAGTTTTTTCCTGTCTACCCAGCGTGGGAGGATTAATAATTGTGATGACTATCACCCAAAATTAAGGTTACCGTTTTTTTCTTCAAAGTAATCTAAATCTAAATCTAAACTAATATTATAAATGCGAAAGTAACTCTGTCTGTCTGTCTGTCTGTCTGTCTGTCTGTCTTTTCTTCACGCCTAAACTACTGAACCGATTTATGTGAAATTTGGTACAGACATAGTTTGGAACTTGAGAAAGGACATAGGATAGTTTTTAACCGACTTCAAAAAAGGAGGAGGTTATCAATTTTTTATGTTTGTTACCGCATTACGACCGACTGGGTGAACCGATTTTCATGATTCTTTTTTTGTTTGAAAGCTGGTGCTTCCCGTGTGGTCCCATTGTCACCAAATCAAATCAAATCAAATCAATAGGCCCACGCATCGTTTTTCGTAAATCTTATGAAGTAATTTAAGTACTTGCCTATGGTAATCATCATCTTATGTAGCTGAGCTGATGATGAAAGGTACAACTCCTTAACAGTAAGGAGTAGGCATCGACTGATTCATTGTTCGCATATCTCCGGAACTTCACGTCCGATTTAAATCATTCTTTTTTTTTGTGCTAGGTATCGTTCAACTTAGGGAATACTGCAAGTTTCATCAAAATGGGTTCAGTAGTTTTTGAGATAGGGAATTTTATTAGCTTATTGTGTACATGAGGGATGTTATTACCAGTGCTACGGATTATATTTTAATTATGTATTTGGCAAGAGTTTGGGTTGAATATTTTAACTAAAAAGAGAAAAATAAAAAACTTAAAAAAAAAATTAACGGCCTTCAAAAAGAGCCACAAAAAAGGGTAAAATAATCTACAAAATAACTTTTATTTCGGAAGCCGGTGGCAAAAAAAAGCAATGAAATAAAAAATAACAAAACCATCGTTTTTTATTATATCTTTATTTATTTATTATCTTTTTTTTATTTTACGGATTAAGGCGCGCTTGCCGAGGTTGGTCTGTGGATGGGTAAAAAGCACTCGGAAAGCACGTAAAGCCGTTGGTCCCGACTGTCATTTGAAGATCTTTGACAGTCGTTACTGTCAGAAGCTCTAAAGTCTGACAACCAGTCTTACCATGGGGTGTCGTATTACCCAATTACTGGGTTGTGAAGGTCCGACAGGCAGTCGCTCCATGTAAAATACTGATATCCAGCTGCATCTGGTTTGACTGGAAGCCGACCTCAATATAGTTGGGAAAAAGGCTAGGCAGATGATGAACGGAGTATAGATAATTTTATTAGTACTATATGTCGAGTGGTCCTTATGTTCGATAGATGGCGGTGATCGCGCAATGATGTTGATCGTTACACGAGTTCGGTTCACGTTATTGTTTTTATTTATCGGAAAAAAGTAAATAAATAGTAAGAAGGTATGAAAAAAATAATATCAATATAATAAAACTTTTAGTACAAAGAAAATGCCCGAAAGGAGTATAGATATATAATCCGAGTTGTCACTAAGCTTGATAGATGGTGTTGTTAGTTTATAATTATCAAACTTTTATCAAAATGAATACATTTCTCGCATGAAGTATTTAATTTAGATAAACTTTGTCTTTCACACTAAGTAATTTGGCCGAATAGTTAAAAAGTTATCACGATAATATGATTGACTTGAACGGAGCGCCTAACGGCGGCGGCAGCACGGGCGAAGCGCGAAACGGCGTCGCGGCGAACAATGCATTCCAAGCAATTCGCTATTGCTCGCAATAGCGAATTGCTTGGATTTTTATTATTATTTTTTTATCGTGGTAAAATCATCAAATGAGTCCTCCCACCCAGGGCAGGGCGGGAGGGACTGTCAGACTTGACTGACTAAAACCTACGGGGTCCTTCAATAGCCCTTTACGTACCGGGGTCACGGTAATTCGTAAGTCCCGCGACTCCGGCAGGCTTTGGCCCTCTAAAATAATGAGCACTTAGAAAGGAATTCAGATAATTCCACCCTCAAGAGATTCCCTCTAAATATTAGGTATAGGTGTTCAAAGATTGTATGGAAACTAATTTTGAAGTTAGAAATCTGGGATGTACGATGTGAAGTTACATAAAAAAATATAAGTGTTAAAAAAATAATGTCACGTAATTTAATGAGGCAGACCAAATTCTACGCGAGCGAAGCCGCGGGCAAAAGCTAGTTAGAAATGAATGTATGGTACAGACGCCTGGGAGGCGGTCGCCTCCTTCTGCGAAGCAGTCATGCTCGTGAAGGAGGAGGCGGGCCGCCTGAGGGAGAGTGACCCCGGTACGTAAAGGGCTATTGAAGGACACCGTGGATTTTGGTCAGTACAAGTCTGACAGTCCCTCCCGCCCTGCCCTGGGTGGGAGGACTCATTTGATGATATTACCACGATAAAAAAAAAAAAATGGTACAGACGCCAGCACATCAACCTATCCGAATCTGTCATATATCGCCATTCGAACGGCAACCTTCGTGTTTTGTGATAAAGTTGAAAATCTAGTACAGAAACTTGTCAGATTGTGGTAACTTGATGTGCTGGCGTCTATACGTTCATTTCTAATTTCTAACTCTCTACCTAGTTACCAAGTAACCCAAAGAAACTCCAAACAATTGATTAACAACTTACTGATTACTTTCCCTCTTATACCTAACACAAAAGCATATCTAAATCTAATCCTAAGTACATAAATAATGTAGTGTACATTGTTCTCAGCTTGTTTCTTTCAAGTTAGTCCGTAATAAGGAATTCAAAGCATGGACCTTCGCTAAGCTCGGGTAAATTAATAGGCACTAGCAAGGAGAAGGTTGCGCAATAGATTAATTTAAACCCTATGTTCCAAGTTTGAGGTGAGAGGTTGTGGGCAACACACTGTTGGTTGATTAGTCTATACCTACCCTTATGATAAACCTGGCTGTTAATTTGATTTTTGGGTATATCTAGCCCTTTTACTGGACTGCTATTTTACAAACAGTGCAAAATGCTCTATAGAGTAATTTTTAACGCTTACTGAACAAGTAACAAACCTGCGAGCCAGCATGTTTACTTTAAGCGACAAGGACCTCCGTGTTCGTTCAGTCTCCTCATCATCTCTGAGATCAGGGGTAAGTATGTAACCAAGATATTAATTTAAACTCGTATGCCCTCTCTAATGGAAGACTATCAGGGTAAACTGGTAGGATGTAAACATAATCTTAAACTTGGCCCCAAAGTACATGAATTTATGTTGGTATCAACATTAAAATGAAATTTACCTTGAATTTCTAGACGTAGGGCAGGGATAAGATCCCGTATTTTGAAAGTAATGTTAATTAATTTAATATGAGATGAAACTCTCATTTTTGGAGCACTAGACAGCGGCGGGACACAATTTCAAGCATGAAAACTCGATATCTAAAACACTTTAAATTGATTAGGCCGTAATAGCTTGATCAAGTGTCGATCAATAAATTAGCAAACTTTTAAATCGATTACTTTTTTGCCTGGTCCTTGCTCAGACGGCAAGCTACGCATTACTCGCCGACAGCAAGTCCAAACTGGATTGTCCTAAAGCAAAAATTTAAAAGGTCTTCACGGATCGTCTGCTTTCAAATAATAATATATGAAAATAGACGACCCGTGAAGACGATAAACTTTTCAAAGTAAACAAATACGTAATTCAGTGTTGAAGTTTACTTACAAGTTATAAGTTTTGAAGCTGAATTGTTGGCCGGTAATAAATTGGATTGTCAGTTACGGAACCACTTCTGAAACTTGGTGGAAATGTTCTTTTGTTTTAAATTTAGGGAACAGCACTGGCCTCTTTGATATTTTACAATACTATTACATTAGTAGACCGATATCTCGAAAATGGTTTCCAAGTTTTGGTTGCCAAATGGAAATTACAAAACGAAATAATGGAAAAGTCGTAACTTCAAACTGGCTTGATTGGAGACTTAAAAGCCTTGCTCCTTTTGGAAGCATTGAGTTTCATTTAAGAATAATTGTTTTCTACTACTATTAGAGCAACCTTGGTTGGTCTCGATAAACGTTTGTACATTTTTGACAATTATTATGAGTTTGACTACCAGTTTTATCAAGGGTTTTGGAGTTATCCAGTAATTTGGTTGTGGCGACCCGGCTAGACTGGAAGCCGAGTCTGAATTATTCAATCGGGAAAAAAGGTTAGGCAGCTGATTATAATCAATCGACCCTGGATGAAGTTACTACCCTACATCAGCAAAGGCTAAGGTTTGGCGTGACATCTTCACAGATTACTGTGACCCTGAAACGTAAAGTACAATTCAAGGAACACGGTAAATTTTAGTCACCAGGCTTGGAGGACTTAATTGATGATTTTACTACTCATAAAAATGCTTCGTTGTTAAGTTTAAAACCAATGAAATGTACACAGTAATGATCACAGTACTTAGGTACACTATTTTTGGTGTGTAATTTTATAGCACGCTGGTTTTCCTAATTTTAACGTAATTTATTGCAATAACCTTTTTGACAGACTACATTTTTTCCCACCGGAGTATTGCGTACTTACCCAAAACTCCGGGCTGTCGTATTTAAGTCAAAGTCGTAGGTCCCTCTCGTTTGGTTAACTTTATAATTGTGAGCGTCCTGTCCCGAGGTCTCTTGCTCCCGCAGTACCGCTTAACAACTAAACTTATGCAGGTAATCCACAATTATAGCGTAGTTAGGGGTGATAAACATTAGACACGCATTTCATTTCGAAAAATGTTATTGGAAACAAGTTTTTTTTATATAAAATACATTGCCCCACACTAGGAATTTCTCCTGTGTCGTGGGTGCGTATCCATAGAAACTCACATACACAAATACCCGGAACAACTATTTGTACGTCATACAAATATTCCAGCAGTCCAATCGCTTAGCCACTGCGCTGTCCGTGCCGTCTAACTTTGGCGTAATTCATTATTTTTAACCGCATTAACTCATGCGACGCGCTTCGCAAAGATGATTTTCGAGGAACGACAAAAATACAGCTGCGAGAGGCGTCTGAAGTCATCCAGAAGAAGCGCATCCAAATCCCACTCGAAGCTGAATTTATCTTTCCCCCAAAAATTAGCGTAAATTATAGTATAAACTTAATTAGGGAAAAAAACTGTTTTAAAGTAAATAGTTTATAAAATGATTTGGACAGATATAGTAGATCGTCTACGAACATCTGCTACAGTAGCTGGAGAGCTACGAGTACATGCAATTTTGAGTGTATGAGTCACGCTGAAAACTTGTCCAATACTTCTTCAATTATCCTTTAAAAACAGAAATGCAGATCTACCTGAGAAGTAATGGGACTGAACCTAGCCAGATATTTTTAAATATGTGATTTAATAGACCAAAAAAGTCCTTGAGATATCTCGGAACCTTGAAAATTGAATATTTAAAGCGTGGAGAAAATAGCAAGCTAGATGGTCGCTATTAGTATTATGTTAGGAATTAGAATTTTTATAATATTTTTGCTTTTCTAGCACCAATCCATAAATTGTATGGAGCTCTCGAGCCATAGATAACATTCACTGATCAAAGACTTAAAAGGAGTATTATCTACCAATAAACATAACGCAAGGAGTACCTAAGAAACTTTACGTTCTACACATCACTTTTTTATCGTACCAAAATCATCAAATGAGTCCTCCCACCCGGGGCAGGGCGGGAGGGACTGTCAGACTTGTACTGACTAAAATCCACGGTGTCCTTCACTAGCCCTTTACGTACCGGGGTCACGGTAATGGGTAAGTCCCGAAAAAAAGAAAACCTGCAGCCAATCAAAATAAATCGCATGTAGGTTTACCATCTCTGCCCAACGAACTGCTACAGAGAAATTACCGTCGGCGACTTGTTAACGTCTGGTTTAAGGCACCGACTATGTTTGTATTTTGCGAACAATCCTCGGCCTGTGATAAAGTTAACGCCAACGCTTTGTGGGAACTGCTGTGTTTATTATCCCAACAATTTCTTGTCTGATACTAACGACGGAGATTTTGCCTTTCTTGATTTGATGTCGGGGTTTTAGCTTTGATCAGCGCCAGAGATTTTGTAGTTGTTTTTATTTCATTTGCACATAATCTTGTAGAATTTGAGTGGGTCGTTTTGTTACTTTATAAATAATGCCCTGAGTTTTTGAGAGCTCCTTTTTTGGTAAGGCATTCGTTTTTGTTTAAAACAACTGATGTAAAGAAGTGAATACGTAAACGTTTGTTATTTCTTGAACTAATTTAATACAATTCTATTTGATTTTGAAATTTATTAGTGAGATGTGGTTTATTAGTGAAGGTTGGTTGCACACCCCTATATGTATTATGTATTTAACACATACATATAATAGTAAGGCTCTGATCGGCCCTGCCTTCTTAAAAACATATTAAATCTACATTCATTAATGTTACGAAGAGACATCGAGTTAACTTTTGACTAAAAATCTATCTTCAATATCAAGATGGAATAACACGTAGTCCGCGAGGAAGAGCGGCGATTAGCGCTTCTCCGCGCGGTGCACTGTCCATACATCGGTTTCGCTGCCTTCTTCCCACAAAGCGGTAGAACGATGTCCTGTATAAATTACTAAAGAAATAGATGTAGGATGTCGACCCAGTTGTAAATCTTGGAAGTTAAACATTTCTCATTACCTTTGACTCTGCAAAAACAACTGACAAACGCTATTATTTTTTCCTCTACACAAAAGGCTGTATATTTAAATTCCTTTGTAAATAGCAAATGACGTAATGCAGGATCCCATTCTCTTTGCAGTCACGTAGTCAAGTAATGATGAATGCATGGAGCCTAGTGTCTCGGGAGCATCTGCGCTAAGCGGGCTTTGTGTTACAAATGAGACTATTTGATGAATGCATTTACTTGTCAAAAGGGTTCAAGAGAATTGGTTGTTAGGAAGTAGTGATAAATTTATATACATTCTTTATTCCTAGTACTATGTAGGACTTTTAGATGTATATAAATTCATGGTTTTTCCCAAGAGTATACTACAAAACATAGATTCTTATTGTTGCTTACCTACGTTTATTTTGTGGGAACGAGATGAAATAATAAATTATTATCTCATATTACTCCGTATTCATATTCCAGTTTCCTCTAATTTCTTCTTCAAAAACAAACTATCTGGAAAAAACAGGTCTTACAAAAGTTCAGCATTCGCCCTATAAAGTAAAGTAGGTACGTTTTGAGTACCAGAGGTCAGCAATTTCCCGATTTAAAAGGTTCGGCGGCTCCTTAGAATAATCATGGCCAACAAGGCGATTATTACACCGCTGGGTTTCTCTTATTGAACGTCGTCGACACCACGGATGTAGAGAATATGGATAAGTCGAACTGGGTAAAGCTTTGAAGCACGGATTCACTTTGCGAACTTAATGCGGTTGGGGTTAATTGAATAGGTCCTATAGGTAACTTATTGATACTTGTAAATATACCTGAGATGACATTATGAGATGATAAGACTAATAAGGTAGATACTTCACGACATAAAACTGAATTTTAATTTTTTACCCGACTGTGCCATAACCCTCCTTGGGTTATGTTTTTTCGAATGTATGCAGGTATTTATATATATTTCTTTGGCATGTTTTGTAGCTTAAACGGCTTTATGGATTTTAGCTTGAGAGGTGTCGTTAGATTCCGCTGAATTTTATTGTGAGAGTGATACTGGGAATATTCATTTTTTTAAGCGCTATATTGTGGGTATCGAGTAGGTATTTTGATACTCTACTCGATGGTATATTAGTATGGTTTTTGGTGGTAATAAGTATTTATTTCATAGGTGTGTAGTAAATTTATTCAATTTAGTTTATATGCTACATTTAAAAACTAAAATTAAAAGTAAAATATTTACAAAAATCACTAAATTAAAACTAAAATTATAAATTTATAGGGTGTCAAAAAATTCATCCACATCGTTGTCAATGGGGAAAGTGCCCAGAACGCTGGCAGCAATGCCACATTGGATGGCAATGCTGATTCTTTGACCAAGAAATAGCAAGGGGTTGTAATATTAGGGTTTTTTGATTTTGAAACTCAACATCGTATGCAGTAAGCCGGTAAGGTATTAGAAAAGTACCTAGTACCATCTATTTCTTTATATCCTTGGTCTCAACCTTCTGTTCCTTTTGTTCTACTATTTTTATTCCCGGATCGCTAGCACAAGAAATCCTTGAAAAAGTAATTGCTTTCATCTCTGACTTTATAGGGAATTTACTTTACAGCCAAGCATTATTTTAACTAGAATATTATGACGAATCTAAGGTCTAGAAGCAAGTATTATAAAGTCCTGCAATGTTCATGAAAGGTTGAGCAGAGGTTTTCTGCCAGGGTTGCGGGAACGTCTTAAGAGCTCGCACCTGGAATGCAAAAGGCAATAGAAGGAACAAGATGAGCTTTAGTCAGCACGAGTCTGACGGTTCTTTCCATCTCAACCATAACGGGAGGATTCGTTTGTTGATTACTCAACACAAAAAAAGCAGAGATTTATAGTCCACTCGTATTTCGGAAGTTATGATTAAGCCTCATATAATGAACGGTGAGTACGATTAGGTAACTTGACAAATATCCAATTGAATAAATGTTAAGTAAATGGTCGACATAAAATATTGTTTGTTTTTTTTATAAGTGCTACTTAATTTTCTTTACTTACTCGTTAGTCAATTTCAACATCGCTACTGTCAAATAATAACAGCTTTGAGCTACGGCCCATTGCATTTAAACATAAGTGGCAAAATGTGTGTGTACAATTAGGTACATTTTGGACTTACCCTTTGAGGATTACAGGCATGATGTTAACGTTCGTTACCTTAAACGAAAGAAAATTACATAGTCACTAAACTAAAAACAGTTTTGGAAGGTTTAAATATTTTTTCAAAAGGAATTTATAGCTGGTCCTTGGAGCCGGATAGCTGTTATGTACTACAAGTCCTCTTTCTAGATTATATTTAAAAAAAAACAGTTAGACACATTCCCTCAAGGCAGGGTTCCTAGAAAAACAATAAGCCCAGAGAGATTTTATTATATCTTGATTCTTGAGCTTTAGTCAACAAAGGTCGGTAAGAGATGGCTTCCCAACGGGATGGTTCATATTCTTATTTTTTTTAACATTGTCTCTGTTTATAACAGATGCAATAATGGTGTTATTTAAGAAAGCAAACGAAGGATAGTTGAACACTTGAACAGATGAACAATTTATTATTTTGAAAATTCTTGTAGCATATATTATAGTTTTTTATATCGTTTTAACTTAAAAAAATGTAATACGCACTATTGAATATAGTTATCATTACAATATACGTGACATGTCCCTACAAAATATAATCTAACTCCACTAAACTATTATCAAACATCAGACAACAGCAATTCAACGGTAGCTGGTAATGTGTCAAAGAGATTGGTAGTGGACTGGAATGCTTAGTCTCTGGCCAAGGCAAAAGAAGGCTCTTGAGTCACGGGAAGCGTCAACATGTCGTTTTGATATTTTTTTAAAGAGGCTGTGAGAGTGATCCTACGGTATTAAATTTTGAACCCCAAAAGGCTCGAAAAAATCATTACGACATCATCTGCCTAGCATTTTCCCAACTATATTGGGGTCAGCTTCCAGTCAAACCAGATGCAACTGAATATCAGTAAATGATTACGACATATTATTATGTTACTATATTTAATTTAATAGACCGCATCAGTTAATATAGCTTTCACATTACCTTTTAGAATGTGGAACAAGTACCTAGGTTAAATCTATTATCAAAAAATTCACGTACCGCCATTTAATAGTAAGTTACCCTGTTAACGACGGAAACCTTCACTTAATCCATTATCGTTAATACAGAACAAAGCCATTCACCCGATTTATAGTGTTAGTTACCTACTTTATTGGAATTTGGGCTTCATTTTTATAAGTTGCTCTTTCCCCATTATTTTTCATAATGATTTTTTGAGACAATGTTTAACAGGTTATATCCATAAGCTAGCAAATATTTTTTTCTTGTCGTATATGAGTTTCCGATCGAAAGAAAAACAAACATTTATAATCCTGCTCGAAGGACCAAATCTCGCATAGGTTGATATACCTATATGTTTTTTACCTTTCGCAATAAATCGAAATACGAATTGTACCAAATCCTTGGAATGTTTTTGATAAAATCATTTGCTCGTAATATAACACTATAATGGCAAACTACACAATGGCTTCTATTTCCTTGTTTTTTTGCTCAGTTATCCGGCACACCATCAACTTGGATATTAGGATAATAATAATTAACCCTAAGTTATCATTGGCATATGATAAGCACATACTGATAAGTATAATTATTATAATCCTGCAACGATCATTATCTATTAATTGGCTTGCAAAGTTATTAATCACGTTGAATTTCATATTCAAAGCATAATCCATGTTTTAATTAAGAGTCAGTTCACACCGAGACGTGAAGTGCGATTTATTACCGTTGGATCCCACTTTTAAATCCCACTCTAATATTTTCCCGTTGGGGAACAAAACATTATTATACATTTCCGTTTAATCCCAAATTTGAAAATAATAAGGGAATAACGTATTGTTCTCGTTGAATCCCGAAACCAATTTTAGTTGGATCTCAAATGCTTAAAAAAATCTGAATGCGACCTTTAGTGATATGGGACAAAATGAGATTTTTTTATAATATGGGCTCAAACTACGTTCCGAAAAGAGAATTAGTATTTAAAACAAAGGTAAACAAATTAATTTTCTTTTGAAAACTACACATGTTGTTATAATAAGGGATTCAACGTGAATACAAAATGGGACCCTTCGCTTAGTAAATAAAGTTAGATTTTGAGTTGCTCTATTGAAATATGCACGCAGCGTGACATCACTTTGGCCCTATCTGAAAACCAGCGCTGTGTGCTGCATGCCTTTTGACCTCACACATGATCAAATGTTTTTATTTACTATTATTGTTTTCTTTTGTTTTTTACATGATTTTGTTTTGTTAGTTTTATGTTTTTGTTCTGTCCTGTGTGATTCTAATAAAAACCTTTTCTTTCAGCGTCGTGCCTCGGTGTGAATTAACCGTAACAGGCTATGCACCAGCATAACCTTACTAATATTATAAATGCGAAAGATTGGATGGATGGATGTATGTTACTCAATCACGTCAAAATTTCTAAACGGAATTAGATGAAATTTCACACAGACATGGGTTACAGTCTTTTTCCTTTCCTTTACGTTCCAGGGACACGGCTTCCTGATAAGTCAGTCCCGCGACCCCGATACAGTCTGGAATAAAACATGGGCTTTTCATTCCGATATCACGATTTCGTGGGATAATCTTCGAAATACAAGCAAGATAAGCCGCTGGAAGCAGCTAGTAAATTACAATTAAAAATGGGTGTGAAACGAACGATGGGAAAAGAAAGCGCTATGAGTCACAGAGCCATATTGTAATAAATAATTATATTTATGAATAAGAAAAACCCACAATATAATGTACTTGTGTTACAGCTAAACAATGCCAAAATCATAAGACCAAAAATATTATAATGAAAGAAAAGAGAATGAAGTAAGACCGCGGGTCAAAGGGACAAACTTATGATATTCATATTTTCGACTAGACATTGAGACATGGTACCAAAATATAAATATTTATTTTCTTTTATGATTTAGTCAACGATATTTGTGTTGGCAGAGCCCTATAATATAAAGTAAGCGTTCGGATGTCCTTTATGGTTTCCATAAACAAATATAAACAAGGTCAAGAATAAGACAAGTTTTTTTTTGTCCAGAAATTTATAAAATTATGGACACTCTCGGTTTCAATATAATTATTTATAGCATTTTATAAGTAATGCTAGTCTTCTGGGTACGTTCCCAGATGACAGCGATGCGGAGTAGTACTTTGACGCCTAAGTGTCTCTGCCTTTTTGTGTTTTATTTTTTTTTATAATATTTGTAGTTTAATTTAGTATCTTGTTCTAAATTTTGAGTAAATAATATTTGTAAATTTTTAGTTTTAGTTATATATATATTTTAAACCTTTACTTAAGTACATATACTGTAAAATTAATTATGTGAATTAGAAAGTCTAAATAAATAAATATACGAATGCTCAAATAAATACGCAATAACGGCAAGGTTGAGCGATCAGTTGCTTCGATGCGTGTCGCGGTTTTGATACCCGTGTGTATAAAATATTTGTAATACTTACAGGCAACCTTTGCGCGCCACACGTCAGTGCATTTGCCATTACTTGAGTTCTTCTATCAAATAATTATTTATTCTCAAATCAAGTTCCAGGCTAAAGTAGATGCCTTCCATGGAGAATCTAGTTAAGGTTATCTGTTTTGTACCGAGTTTGGATGTTTGTTTATTGATCTTAAATAATTGTAAACGTATCCACAATACTGAAATAATTCCTAATTCGGGTCAAAGAGAAATGCCAACAACAAAGTCTAATTGAAAAGAAAATTCGCATTAAAGTTTTGAAGGTAATTGAAACAAAGTTAATCAATTAAAACAAAGCTAATAGTTTTCACGCTTCCAGTCGTCTGACTTAATTGCTTGACTAAATTAATTAAAACTCCACCGTATACAGATCATTTCAAGAATGTCTTATAACGCGGAGTTTCGTGGCCAAATATGCGGAACTATCCGACAGGAGAAGTAGTTCCGTTCACATTGGTCGAGTAACTTGTCCCTAGTAAAGTCTGGGAAAGAATCTCGTTGAATAGCATTTATCTGTACTTTTACAAAGTTTACTGCAGTTAGGAGTACCAAGTAATCATTAACTAGTGCTGTAAAAACATGCATTTTTTAACGAATGACAGTTGGTGAAAGCTCGCATTAAGGACACAAGTAAATAAGGTAGACTGGAAGAAAAAGTCCAAGGCATTAAGTCCGCCTATGTACTGTTTTAAACATGCGCAAGAAGTTTTAAGTAAATAAATCTTTATTTAATTTTAACGCTATATTGCTGCTTCTAACAGGACTTATAACAAACAGCAGAATGAAATATGTATAATATTACAAATTACACCGAGGCTTTTAGGTTAACTACGAAATTGTATTAATTGTATTACTATGCCAACCATACTTTAATACCTACTCGACCAATTTGAACGCACCCTAAGCCTTGTAAAATAATTAGTGCGAGCAACCCAGGCGAGTCTTCTACCAGCCGCAGAGATATTTAACCTTGCGTCTTTGTCTTTGTAGTTATGTCAATGTATTATATTAAATTGTGAGTACGAATATAATATAATTAATATAATACAATTCCGGTTTTAAAATGTGCTTTCTCATGTTTTTCTCATTTCCTTTTGTTTTTGCTGAGAGAATTATAAATTAACTAGCTTTTGCCCGCGGCTTCGCTCGCGTAGAATTTGGTCTGCCTCATTAAGTAACGTGACATTTTTTTTGAATACTTATATTTTTTTATGTAACTTCACATCGTACATCCCAGATTTCTAACTTCAAAATTAGTTTCCATACAATCTTCGAACACCTATACCTAATATTTAGAGGGAATCTTCTTTGTCCCGTGTAACGATCGAACTCGTGTAACGATCGATATCATTGCGCGATCACCGCCATCTATCGAGCATAAGGACCACTCGACATATAGTACTAATAGAATTATCTATACTCCGTTCATCATCTGCCTAGCGTTTTTCCCAACTATATTGAGGTCGGCTTCCAGTCAAACCAGATGCAGCTGGATATCAGTATTTTACATGGAGCGACTGCCTGTCGGACCTCCACAACCCAGTAACTGGGTAATACGATACCCCATGGTAAGACTGGCTGTCAGACTTTAGAGCTTCTGACAGTAACGACTGTCAAAGATCTTCAAATGACAGCCGGGACCAACGGCTTTACGTGCTTTTCGAGTGCTTTTTACCCATCCACAGACCAACCTCGGCAAGCGCAGCTTAACCCGTAAAAATATATATAATAAAAAACTTTTTCAAAAAAAAAATGTAACCGCCTTCAAAAAGAACCACAAAAAAGGGTAAAATAATCTACAAAATAACTTTTATTTCGGAAGTCGATGGCTTTATTGTTTTTTATTTCATTGTTTTTTTTTTTGCCACCGACTTCCGAAATAAAAGTTATTTTGTAGATTATTTTACCCTTTTTTGTGGTTCTTTTGAAGGCGGTTATTTTTTTTTGAAAAGTTTTTTATTTTTCGTTTTTTAGTTAAAATATTGACCAAATTCTTGCCAAATACATATAATCCGTAGCACTGGTAATAACATCCCTAATGTACACAATAAGCTAATAAAATTCCCTATCTCAAAAAACTACAGAACCGATTTTGATGAAACTTGCAGTATTCCCTAAGTTGAACGATACCTAGCACAAAAAAAAAGAATTATTTAAATCTGACGTGAAGTTCCGGAGATATGCGAACAATGAATCAGTCGATGCCTACTCCTTACTGTTAAGGAGTTGTACCTTCCATCATCAGCTCAGCTACATAAGATGATGATTACCATACGCAAGTACTTAAATTACTTCATAAGATTTACGAAAAACGATGCGTGGGCCTATAAAATTTAAGGGTTGCCCTCGATTTCTCCAAGATCCAATCATCAGATCCTGATTTGGTGACAATGGGACCACGCAGGAAGCACCAGCTTTCAAACAAAAAAAGAATTATGAAAATCGGTTCACCCAGTCGGTCGTTATGCGGTAACAAACTACTGTTAAGGAGTTGTACCTTCCATCATCAGCTCAGCTACATAAGATGATGATTACCATACGCAAGTACTTAAATTACTTCATAAGATTTACGAAAAACGATGCGTGGGCCTATAAAATTTGAGGGTTGCCCTCGATTTCTCCAAGATCCAATCATCAGATCCTGATTTGGTGACAATGGGACCACACGTTAAGCACCAGCTTTCAAACAAAAAAAGAATCATGAAAATCGGTTCACCCAGTCGGTCGAAATGCGGTAACAAACATTTAAAAAAAATACAATCCTCCTTTTTTTGAAGTCGGTTAAAAACTATCCTATGTCCTTTCTCAAGTTCCAAACTATGTCTGTACCAAATTTAACACTAATCAGTTCAGTAGTTTAGGCGTGAAGAAAAGACAAAAAGACAGACAGACAGACAGACAGACAGACAGACAGACAGAGTTACTTTCGCATTTATAATATTAGTTTGGATTTAACACAAAACATTAGCACGTCATAATTATTATCCCAAATGTTAATGAAATAAAATAAGAGAAAGAACATGTACGGCAGATTTATTAAATAACTATTGCCTGTGGCTTCACTCGCGTTTTATTCGAAAATCATCCCATGGGTTACACGGTATCCTATATAGAGTGTGTGCAATAATAGTAGGATTCCATAATTGATATTCGCCCAGACATTAAAAATTAAGCGGTCGCCTCCTTCTGCGAAGCGGTCATGCTCGCGAAAGAGGAGGCGGATGGACCATGCCCAGGTCGACGGCGCGTTGTATTCCACGCGCGCCTCAAAGAGTGTCAGCAAAAAAAGCTCTAGAGGGCCAAAGCCTGCCGGGGTCGCCGGACTCACGAATTACCGTAACCCCGGAACGCAAAGGGCTACTGAAGGACACCGTGGATTTTAGTCAGTACGAGTCTGAGAGTACCTCCCGCTCTGCCCTGGGTGGGAGGACTCATTTGATGATTTTACCACGATAAAAAAAAGACACTTAAAATTAAAACCTAATTTCATTCCTTTCTTGCTCAAATATCACAAAGTAATATTGAACGAGGAGTCTGCTACCTTCCGATTCAAATCCGGATCACAAATTAGAAATTTTCCGCCTGAAAAGTCGTCTTCATTGATACCATTCGATTCTGAATCCAATTGCTAATATTCCAATTCAATTTCTAATATTTAGATTCAAGATGTTCATATTCCAATTCATTTCGACATCTTGTTAAAAGTAAGGTTTAATTAAAATGCTGAAGAAAGATTTTAATGTACAAGAAATTTTTGGGAATGCTGTGGAAGTTTTGAGTTTTATCAGTTAGTGGTAACTTTAAGAGACTTCGTTTTGTTATGATTTTAGTAAGTTTAAACTGCCGAAAGGAAGTGGTTTCAGTTAAATGTTCAACTTAGATTTAGTATTTGAACTTACTATCTGACTTATTTCGTATTGCCATCTTAGCAACGGTACACTGATCAGAGAATTATTTGCAAAGATTAAGAAAGACATTCAGTGCCAACCCATTAAAAATGATCCCGGGTATAAATTATCAAAAACGTGCAAGAGGTTTAAGAAGTCCACTTTAGCAATATCATAATACATTATTTTCTATATCCATTAAAAATTCTATGGCTTGAGCAATCATCATCTTAATCATCATATCACCCTCAGAACGACCACTTTTCAACTATAGAAAAGAATATTCAATTAACGAATTGTGCTGAGTGTTAAAATTCTGCTTTCAAAACAACCCACAGATGATACTTTCGGAAATTAAAGGCTTCTTTCCCAGAAACATCCAAACCAAACTTGAGTTCAGAGGAAGACTTCAATTTTTAAAATATTTTATTAAAAACTTTAAGCAGCAGTGCACTGATATTTCTGGCTGGTTTCCAACCGAGCACAATTTCGTCCATTTTTGTCCATTACATATTTATGATGGACGTCAATTCAAGCAGTATCATTCGACACTAATTGAATCGTTTATCATAAGTCTTCTTGAATATGTTTTTTTTGTATCTTATGTACGTGACTGTAAAAAATCTTTTATTGAACACCCCAAATAAATAGATACGCAACAACATCCATATTACTCTGGACTAGGTACTTTTGTTTTTTCGTGGTAAAATCGTCAAATGAGTCCTCCCACCCAGGGCAGGGCGGGAGGGACTGTAACCTGTACCTCCCGAAACTTCCGTGTCCGGTGAGGACCTGCGTCATGCGGCAGATCAGGACGCCGTGACGCCTATCCAGCCACTCCTCAAAGGGGTCTTACCGCCGCGATTGCGGCGTGCCCCTGGAGTAGGTACTTGCATAACTATTTATTTGGAGTGTTCAAGAAAAGATTTTTTTTTTCTTTAACGATATTTAATCCCACATCTGGGCAAAAGCCTTCCACTCTTTCCAATCCCCATCCCAAATAAAGAAAAGATATGTGTAATTTACTGCAATGGTTCTTTACTTTTCGGGAAATATGTATTACATCACCCATAGTGATGTTGAGCTATTCGATTATATTCTGAGAGATATCAAATTTAATATTTTTATCGTGGACACTATCGCATTGGAAATCCTATAATTAGAGACGTATGGTGGATAAAAAAAATACCGATGCCTTCACAAAAAAAAAACAAAATGTAATATTTACCCTTACCGCATCGTTTATGTCGTTTGACTTTATGATGGTCCATAAAACACTAAAATTGCCAGTTTTTCGGTTCCTTGCTAAGCGCCCTAATTTTTTCCGTATTTCGTTATTAATCCGAAAAGTCCAGTAATAAAATTAAACTTAACTACTTTTCAGAATAAAAAGTATGAAGTACCATCGGAGGAACATATAACAATAGTAAAGTATTTCAGTAAGTAGAAATAAATTTTCGATACAGTTCCAGTGCCTGTCAGTAGTCGATTCTAACCAGAAAACTTCGGAAGTAGATGGTGTATCGCTCAATAGTTCAGTGAATGCAGGCCCGCTGCGCCTGTTCCGAATTTATAGCTCTCCGAACATCAACTGCTAGCGAAGTTGAATGTATGCCGTAAAAATGTCCTGGACCATGTTTATGTATTTTATACAGGAAAATAACATCAATATTTTCTTCTGCAATGTTGTTTTTTTTTTTGTAATTTTATCTGTTTTATTTATATTTGCACTCGTAACCAATACATATCAGATTGGATCCTTATTTTGTTAGTAAAATCTTAACCTAAACACAAGTTACCTTAAATGTAAGTTTTTTTTTTATTCTGTAACCTTGGTAAACTGTGCTATCCAGTCATCAAATTTTGTGTTCACTTATTGATTCAGGGACATTTGAAAGCCTCTTCTGATTAGAAAAAGCGTGGTACCAAATATCCTTTTTACTAAATCAAATATTCCTTTTGAGACACACAAAAACCCAAAATAATGTTCATTGAGCCATACTACATAAAACCGGTACAGTTCAGTAATCAGCCGATTACATTTAAGGCTCAAATAATGACACAGTAACGAACAGCGGTCAATACACAGGCCGGTCGTGTAATTGGGTGGCGTAAACAAAAAATATTTATTGGCAGGGGTCGACGACCCACGGCCCGTCCTGGGCACCCTGCCAACTGCTCAGGCCCTGACGACAGATAAATTCGGGTACCCGCTTTTGTGCACGTGTTATAAATAGTAGCATTCGCGAAAATGTACGAATACTACCGACTTTTGACATTTTTAAGTGTAGGTGTTGTGAACTGAATAACAGGAGTGTCAGCTGTTTATTTCTTGCTGTTTTCGAAATTGTATTGATAAAAATAAAATATGTGGATACCTTGTTTTTTTTAACGTGGTAAAATCATCAAATGAGTCCCGTGACCCCGTCAGATGTTGTGGATACCTGTTTTTTTTAAGCATTCTGTATTTGATAATATTTAAGATGAAAATATATTATGGATAAAATCATGAACCCCTTGTTTAAGGACAGTACATGTTCCTTATTATTATTCTTCATAAACTTTGGACTATACTAAAACATAAAGATATACGTCACTACATTAACTGTAACGTTCACCACCGCAATGCTGTATTGCTACCATCGTATTTTCCCAGAATGTGGCAGTAAATGTTTGTGGAATGCAAATGCACCCTTAATTATAATTTGCCTAGCTTTGCCTAACTATGTAGTGGTCGGCCTCCAGTGTAATCGGATACAGCATTATTTCTACATACATATTTTATATCTACCTGTCCTCTTTAAACCAGTTACTGGGTAAAATAATAACTTATCAGGATTGCATTATCAACTTGATTGTATTATATCAGACAATTGCCGTCCACTGTTGAACGTAAGCCTCAAAGAGCACGAACCCTCTCGGTCCTAGGCAGTCCGTACCCATCCGCTACCAGCCACATTATATTCATATCATCGATCTATCTTGCCGCAGGGCGTCCCACACTACGTTTGCCCATACGGTTTCCACCCTAGCACTTGTTAATGTCATTAACGCCCCTATTTAAATTCACAGGCGGGATTTTTAGCTGGAAACACAAATAACCATGACAATTTCTCTGATAAATTTTTATCGCTAACACTAGCAGTCATTTATTAACTAAAACTCTTTCTCAAACAAAAGTAATTAATATAAACGGAACTTTTTCCTGCCTACGTAACACTAACTTTTGATGCCCCAGTTCTTCTCGTGCCTAACCTGATTTTACTAAGATAGGTAGCAAAGTGTCGCGCCATTAATAACAGGAAACAAATGTTAGTTATAAAGTTTTTATCTAGTTGTTCTTTCATCTGTGATGATAGTTTAAAACAATTAAGAGTATTATCTTTTTGCCTAGTATTTATTTATATTGCGAGCAATCGTGGCCCACTGGTAAAGTCGTAAAGAGGGAGGTATTTCGGCACAAAAAATCTCACTCAGGTGTCATGACTAGGCGATCTTCGCAGGGGGGCAACCCCCTAGACATGACCCCTATCTGGCTTTGTATTTTTATAATTTATGATGGGATAAGGAATCCGTCATGTCATTAGACAAAAAAAATCTTCTCTATCCAAAAAATTGTCTTTTATATCCCCATTCGAATGTTATCTAGTAGGTACAACGACAACTTCTAGCTCTTAGAATTCCACTTACTAATTTCCATAGCAAGCATTGAATAACAAGAATCATCTAGAATAAATTAGTGGTACTTACACAGGGCAAATACTTGAAAGTGTCCCAACTTTAAGCCTTCAATACATTAAGTGAGAGCGCAAACAGGAAGTCGCGATGCCAATTTGTGAAAACTTTTCTCTTACAGTCGAGTTTAAAGCATGTTTTGGACAAAAACACTCAGTGTAATATTGAAGGAGTTTTATTTCTTGTTCAATTCTTCTAATGATGAAAGAGATATTGGAATCTGTATGCTGAAATGGTTTTTAGTTTCAGCAGAGAAATAATAAAGGAAAGGGAAAATAGATTTATAATTTTTTTACAAAGGTTTTTACGTGATTCATTTTGATAAGACAGTGCTTTTTTAACCAAAAAAGTACATGTAGTTTAACGATGAAAAAAAGTCGATTTTGGTATTTTTTCTGAATATTCGAAGCAGCTTGTTAAAATTGGATAGCGTAGTCCACCTATCATTAGTGACACCAATTAGTCCAGTCAACTGACATTGATCAATGTGCCCTCAGTAATCAGTATCGTTACTGAG
The DNA here is from genome assembly GCA_943136025.2 of Agrotis puta. Classification (NCBI taxonomy): domain Eukaryota; kingdom Metazoa; phylum Arthropoda; class Insecta; order Lepidoptera; family Noctuidae; genus Agrotis; species Agrotis puta. Next base: position 9,658,692 of record OW964168.2, read on the forward strand.
TGATGTGACCTGGGATAACGCAGATTTATTAATATGATTTCTGATTAATTAATATTACTGTACGACAAGAAGGCTAGCTAAGCTACCTTATAGCTAACCTAACCTAACCCAACCTGGGCCATATTAATTACTACTAATTTTTATTCTAAAAAATATCATCTACTAACTAACTAAGTTCAGTTTCCCATCTATATACGAGTATGTAACAAAATCGACACAGCAATTTGGCGTGATAGCGTAACAAACAAGCTTTCGCTTTTATAACATTAATTTGGTTCAGTTATAACTGAAACTGTGAAAAAAAGGTAATAGGCCAGAAAATAAGTCAACAAGGAGGGAGAGGACTTCCGGCCACCGTAGTCGCGGGCATGCGGACGGTGAGTAATGGGTGACTCGTCGTCCGATCATGGACCATGCCGGGTCGACGGCGCGTCGTGTTCTACGCGCGCCACAATGATCTGTCGGGGCCCCCCTTAGAGGGTCAAAATCCTGCCGAGATCGCGGGACTGCCTCATCAGGTAACCATGGCCCTGTACATTGAGGGATGACTATGGTTTCCAGTCAGTACGAGTCTGACAGTCCCTCCCGTTCCACCCTGGGCGGGAGTACTCATTTGATGATTTTGCCATGATAAGAAAAAGGATCGTTATTTTCTTCTTTTCCTGCGTCACCCGGAGTAACCCTTACAGTGTGCATCCAGGTCAACACCGATCTAGGAGGCGTCACCCAAATCCCATACAACTGTCACATAAAAACAAAGGAAAATAAATACTAGATTGTGACGAAATCTTTGAAGTTTGTAAAAGATCGCACTTATAAAATCAACATCTAATCTAACGTAATATATTTTGATGCCCAAGTTCTAGTTCAAAGCTAAAAGATCTCTCGAAGCGACCCACAAACACTGAAGTAAATATTCTAAAACCTGTTATTGAGATAAAGTTAAAGCGTAAAATGTATATTTCAGTAAAACCACACGATCCATCCTCGTCGAATGGAATTGAAAACAAAATATTCTAGCGGAGTGAAAACTTGATCTAGAACAGGGGTACTCAACCTTCGAGTATCGGAGCTTTTGACTTTATCAACAAAAGTACTGCAGACAATAAAACGGAAATCTCATCAAAAAAATCTCTGTATGTGGTCAATTTCAAAGTTAGTATCTACTTATGTGCGAACCTTACAAGAAAATGTTGGCAATCCCTAGTGTAAAATAAAGACGAATGATGGCTGACGCTGTCTACGTAGACGATTGCTACGTCGTAGTCGCGGCTACGACGTAGTCGTCGCTACGGCGTAGACGCTGCAACCGACTGCGATTGATGTCTTGAGATACTACAAGTTGTAACTTGTTTGATGGAGGACTTAGTAAATAAATAAATAAATAAATATTCCACAACTATCACACAAAGCCATCTAGTCCCAAGCTAAGCAGAGCTTGTGTTATGGGTACTAGACAACTGATAAACATACTTATATATTTGTAAATACATACACATTATAGATAAATTACACGAGTTTTAAGTTTATGTGTCTGCTTTAAAGTAAGTAGGAATAAATTCAAGTTTACAGTGTTTTTACTTCAAATTGAAGCTTTGTAGGGGTATGTTTTATATGCATTTATGAGCAAATAAGATTTTTCTTACTTGCTTTATTCTTTGTTTTTATTCTTATATTATAAAAGATGTTACGTAGACATAGCATTAATCTATGTCCAATAGCCACATCATTTATTAATAGTTTTCCATAATATATCTATCGTTGCATAATAATGAAAAGAACTTAGTTTTTTAAACTCAATGACGGCAGTGGTTTAGTTGAAATCATTATCACTTTTTATGATTATGTCAATTTATATCTACTAGACTTAATTTTGTTGTGTTATTTACTAAGATTATTTTATTTGATTTTATAGAGTGATCATAATTTCCAATAACTGAGCATACCAAGTATACTCAGAACGTCTTCTCTGTATGAACCTGAGCTTCAAAACAAAACATTTCCAATATGTTTCTTAGTCAATATCTAAGAGTAATGGTTCCTGTATAAAGTTTTATCGTTCCTGTACCGGGCTGTGGTGGACTGATGCATTGGACCGTCCGAACGAGAGACCACCGTATGTTTTAGAGACGGGTAACTAAACTGCTCTGTAATGTTATGTTTTTAAGTTAAGCAGGTTTTTAAAATATACTGGCTTTTTTTAACCAAGTTTAAAGTATAAAATTGGTTAAACAAATGCATTCCATTGGTAAGCGCATTGTTTGGGCGTGGTACCGTTATTGTCGGTATGCTTTGCACAGTGGTCGCGGGACTGTACGAATTACCGTGACCGGAACGTAAAGGGCTATTGAAGGACACCGTGGATTTTAGTCAGTACGAGTCTGACAGTCCCTCCCGCTCTGCCCTGGGTGGGAGGACTCATTTGATGATTTTACCACGAAAAAAAAATGGTTGGCACAGTGAGTCCAATTCCTACATGGAACAAATACTTCTATGATCTGTAAGTAATTGTTACGTATTAAGATGTTTATCTAAATGAGTTTAACTGTTTGTTAACAACTCACGACATAGTAGAAATTTTTAGTGAGCAACGATTATATAAAATAAAAAATGACGGAGAAAACGTTTAAGGAAGATTTTGAGTAAAATGTGTTTAACAGTTATTAAAGCACTGGGTACTTTTATAATTTAAAATATTAGAGAGTACTCCCCCTCTTAATGAGATACATTTATCGTGTAATTCTATATTATTCTCTTATAAATATCTTTTAAAACGGTTCAACATTCTGCATGAACGAAGTAACGCCGTGTATTTCACTGACGGGTTACTAAACTGTTCTGAAACGCTATATTTTTTAAGTCAAACGTGCTTGAAATACAATGCTGGTTTCGATAACGGAGCATGGACAATGACCACGTACGAACGTAACACGGTGAAATATTAAAATTTATTCACTTAATTGAAATATTTCAGCAGCCATAACATTTGTGACAGCATTTTTTAGGTTATAAAAGTTTAGTGAAGTTGTGTTTAAGAGCGTTTATCCAAACAGTTGGCAACGCCGTAAATAGCTGTCAAATATTTATAAGTTTTAATTAATTTGGCAACTTTACTGTATTGAAAAAGGAAATATAGCTGTGCAGTGCACAAAAAATTTATTTCCGCGTGTCATATGCGCAGTTCAAGTTATTTTTTTAGAGATCCGTGTATAAAAAGTACCAATGGAGCCCTTTGCCGTCTGTCAGCTCGACTGTGATAAGGAAAAATAACTATAAAAAAAGTAGCGAGGTCATTTAATTTTGAAATATTTAATTCACTTATGGCGGAGACCTAGTCCCAGCAGTACCTATTAACTCAACAATGACGGAGATTAAACCAAACTTATAAATACAATTCTAAACTCTGTTACAAGACAATTAAAGTCTGGTCTCCAACACAAGTCCCCACACACTTCAGCGTTACTTGCAAGTCCAACCACCAGTACATTGTTGGAATATTTAAACGCAATATATTTCTGCAGCTGGCCCCAACTCGTTTCATATATCAGCGACTCCGTGCGGGCTATTTTTAAGAAACTTTTAAGAAAATAGCTGTACTGTACCAAGACTGAAATGTAGCCTTGTCATAATTCTGTCGGGATAATCATTTATTAATGCTTGAGCTAGCTGCAAAAATAGAATAATAGCTGAGCTGGTGAAATAGCTACTGAGTGAAAAAATATTGTGACAATATTTTATCACTCAGTAGCTACTTCTCCAGTTCAGCCTATTCAATTGTTTTATTGTTACCCTACTCCAGCAATTTCTTCTGTGTCGTGGGTGCGTTTACAAAAATTGAAACACACATACACTAACACCTGTACCCGGAACAACTACTTGGGAATATCGTATGGGAATCGAATCCACGACACGCCGCGCAGCAGTCGATTGCTCAGCCACTGCGCCAAGCGTGCTATCAGATGTCATCATATAATATATTTGAAGGAATTTTATAATTAACTGTGAAAATAGCTGAGTGATTCATACAATCGATATTTACATGGTAAGAAAAAATACCGATCCTTAAAACTTACGTAAATATAAGTAGGCATATGTATTTTTCTGAAAATCAACATTAAATAAATGTTTTGGATATTTGGGTGGATAGATGGATGTTTCTTACTCAATTACGACAGAATGGCTTAACAGATCAAAATGAAATTTGCCTCAGACGTAGGTTACAGAAGGTATGTTGATGGTTACATAGGATATTCCATTCCGGTCACCCCGGTATTGTGTTTCTGTGAAAATTTTTTTGAGATACACACGGTCGGAGCCACTGGCAATAGCTAGTATACTAGGACAGAATTAAACAAACACGTAACCGATATTTTCAATTAAAATTCCAGTTAAAAATAATAGAACTGTTTGATTCCCAAATATAGAGTCCTGAAAATATTAACAAGGATTTATTGAAAATAAATGGTTGAGCAAGCAAGTTAATTTCAGCGTAATTGATCAGATTATTAATCAGTTAAATCATTGATGGAGAAATTATGTTGAAAGCCTATTCGAACGGCAGAGACGGTTTGAGAAATTATTTGAACTGTCATAATTAATTATTAACTTCCGTAACGTTTTATATCTTGCTTACTTTCTCTTACGGACTGATTAAGGATTCGCGGGATTGTCTAAGCAGGATAACGTGGTCCTGGAACGCAAAGTATTTTAGTCAAGTAGACTCTGATCGTCCCTTCCACTCCACCGAGAGCGAAAGTATTCATTTGATGATTCTACTACCCAATAAAATAGAGTAGGTACTTTTTTTTTACAAATCACTACCTTACACTAGTTTAGTAGGTACCGTAAACTGAAACATGTTACTTTGATCAATTTTGACCTTTTTGTGACAGTAATTTTTGAACGTGAGGTTCTAAAAAAATATAAAAAAAGGTAATTATCGGTTTTTATAGTTCTCTCTGTAAAAGTAAAAAAAATAATGATTAATTTAAAAAAAGGTGATAAAAGGTATAATGATTCTGGGGTTACTTTGGAATCCCCTGTTTTTAACAAAGAATTTGAAAGGAACCCCAGTAAACTATACAGAAACAGAAATGAAAAGTATTGAAACTTAACTTTTTTGCACGAAACAACGTGTCATCACCAGCGCATCCACAAAAAGGATTGTGACAGTTTACCATTGTTGTTATACGAAAAAAAAAAATCTACTAAAAGTGGTTCCATTTTACGCAATTTGCCATTTAAGTTGAAAAGTAGTTTCTATCAAATTAACCCAATGATTCAAAGTAACCCCGTTTACCGGTATTTTTTTATCGTAGTTTACAGGCATTGAAACTCACATACACAAAAAGACGTGACGTCCATAACTAATTCAATATCTATTCTAACAAGAATACACAAAGATTTTCATCGTTATTTCTATATAATTCGTCAGATTTTTAAAATATTGAAATGCTTGAGACGGTAAAAACCTTTCTACGTTCTGTCATTTTGTCTTTTTTTCCGTCGATAAAATTTCTACGGCGCCTTGCTACACGTGCTGTAGGACATATTAATATTAAGTTCCGAGCGGGAATTGGAGGCACGACACGCTACGCAGCAACCAATTACTCAGCCACTATTAATAAAATATATTAACACAAAATTATGCCATCAAGTCTTATTGTGTGAAATAGTGGTGCGGTTACTCTAATGTTTATCGATATCGATTTTCGATATTGCCTACTGTGATAACTAAATTGAACGATAGCCATTTGTATTTAGCTTTAACAATCACTATTAGATGGTTTCCAATAGCTCTTGCTATTATAGTTACGATTATTTTCACGGAGTAAAACTGAATGTCTCAATACTATTGCCGTTTCGAAAGTGAACTCTCAGCGTTATAGCGAGCTTTGAAAATCGCACACAGCTACTCGTATTATAAGTGTCGCATAATGTCAGTGAATAAGATTGAAGTGTGTTTTTTCCAACTAATGTTTATCGATGTCGATATTACCGAGTGTGATAACTAATAAAACAACAAATATTCATATATTAAGCTAAGACCAATAAGTATTGGTTAAATAGGCGTCAGGGCGTCCTGACCTACCGTATCACGCAGGTCCTCACCGGACACGGAAGTTTCGGGAGGTACCTGTGTCTGATAAGGAGGGATGAAACGCCTGGGTGTCACCACTGCGAGGATCGTCCAGAGGTACGTCACGGTGACGGACGTCGGCAAACGATCTCCGGCCACCGTAGGCTCGGGCAGCGAGTAATAGGCAACTGTCCGACGATGGACCATGCCCGGGTCGGCGCCGCGTTGTGTTCCACGCGCGCCTCAAAGAGTGTCAGCAAAATGAGAGGGCCAAGGCCTGCCGGGGTCGCGGGACTCACGAATTACCGTGACCCCGTAACGTAAAGGGCTATTGAAGGACACCGTGCATTTTAGTCAGTACGAGTCTGACAGTCCTTCCCACTCTGCCCTGGGTTTGTGGACTCATTTAATGATTTTATCACGATAAAAAAAAGAAGACCAATAAGTATCAAATATAAACAGTTATTAGGTACTAGCTTCCGCCCGCGACTCCGTACGCGCGGATGTCGGTCTTCGCGTGAATGGTTTATTTCCCCATTTTGAGTAACTCTGACAATGACATCTTATAAATATTACGGCGCTTAATCCACTGCGGGTAATGCAACGTGTGTTCGCGGTTCTACAGAACAACGTCTATGAATAAAACTGAAAAATCAGATTTTTTTTCTACGTATTTTTCCAGGATAAAAAGTATCCTATGTTATGCCCAGGATAATAAGGAATAATTATACCAAGTTTCATCGAAATCGAACCGTTAGTTTTCACGTGATGCCTGCACAAACAGACAGACAGACAGACAAAAATTTTTTTAATCATATATTTGGGTTTGGTATCGATCCAGCAACACCCCCCGCTATTTATTTTTTCAATATTTTCAATGTACAGAATTGACCCTTCTACAGATTTATTATATAGTATAGATTATACTAGATGTTGCAATTATACCCATTTTCATGACGACTAAGCAAATCTTATGCAAATGTCTGTAGAATATTGTTCTGTCGCTGTTGAAATGTAAACCCTCGACGCTAAAACGAGAGTTCGAAATCGAACACTGCACTTTTACTTAGCTCTCATTGAATTTATAGAACGTAATGTAAAGGGGGTGATCCATTGACTATCAAAATTCGTTGACGAAGTCATGGCCAGCTCACGGACGGAGTTACTTTGTTACTTGGGTATAATATAAAATATGTTATCAAGCGAAAAAACTAGAAATGTAAAAAAAAAAACCACCATAAAGTGTGGATAAAAAATAGGCATTGATCTTTGATATTTGCACCGTAGACTTTGAATTTCAGGCATGCACGGAGCCAGCGAGCAAATCCACCGATTGAACTTTTAAGTGCTCCATTGGTGGTTTAGGACTTTGGCTTGGGAGTTCGTCGAGGACCACCGGTTTTGTTCGCAAATGGATCACTGCCTTTATAGACAGCAAGCTTTAATAGAAGGAAGACACATAAGCAAGCCGTCTATTATATTCGAAGCACGTCCTAGTCAATTGAGGCAATGTTACTGTAACGGTAATGCTTACAAGGGATGGGCTAAGTGCTCATGATTTGTAAAGCTGAACTGTTACTATGCCCGTTTATTTGGCTTAATTAAGTCAATAAGTATGCTTTTCTTGTTCTAATGGTATCTATACTACTCGTATATAATATTATAAAGCAGAAGAATTTGTTTGTTTGTTTGGTTCAACACGCTAATCTCAAGAAGTACTAGTTGTATTTCTATAAACATGATATTAATCCTTATCCAAATAAATAGGTTAATCATCACATGCATTTTGAACAAAATTGCCGTTGAAATCGTTCGATTTCAATGAATATTTTAGGAGATAATATGATAGTTTGAAAATAATACCACAACAAAATAATGACTGCCTGAGCATCCGATGGTTGGGGAGAGGCGCCACGGCGTCCTCACCTTCAACCTGACGTAAGTCCTCCCGGGCACGGTTGTTTCGGGAGGTACCTCGGGGATTTGGCGGCATGCAAGGGGAATGGGGAACAGTTGGAACGCTTGAGGGAAAGGACATCCTCTACCTCTCGCCCCAGCCACCGCTGAAGACGCCCAGGAAGTCGCAAACCGTGGGGCATATTCCAGCCGCCTGCGGACGGGGAGTAATGGATAGCTCGCAGTTCGACCAAGGACAAGGTCCGAGTCACGGTGCGTCCTGTTCCAAGCGCTCCTCAAGGGAATTGATGGGGACGGGACCATAGGGCCAAACGCCCAACATGACGCGGGTGAAACCGCAGGCAGAAGCAGTCTTTATAATTCGAACATTGACATAACGCCACTCATGGAGGTTCTTATGGTAAACACAGATTGAAAATTTAGCAAGTACTTTCTCTCAAAACGGTGAAGGAAAACATCGTGAGACAAAAGGCATATCCTAGAACCAAAAGCTCAAAGAAATGTGACATCTACCAACTCGCACTCGGCCTGTGTGGTGGATTATGGCTCACTCCCTCACACAGAGAGGAGGTCTGTGTCCCAGTAGTGGAAACATGATAGGCTGAAGATGAAACAAAAGAAAAAACTTTCATCACTAGTCCTATCTCAGCAAGGCATCTATGATGTCGCATTAAAATCGTGAACGAAGCATTCCTCTCTTCTGGTAGCCATCTTATCATATTTTCCTCCATTAACATATCGTCTGCATAATACAGTTCCTGGAGTGCCGCCAAAATGATGTTATGCAGGAGAAAAAATAATTCTTCGTACTTGACATACTTTCTTAAGAGGTTTTGGGTCTACATTAGGACTTAATGACTTACGAGTTTCGAATTCTATTCAAATTTTCTCATTATTCGACTCATCTACCATTACTTTTTTAAATTAATTAATTCAAGTGGACTCAGAGATAAGAAGACTGAGAAGGGAGCATTTAATAATAACAACCGCACAGATCTATCATCTAGGTATCGAGCTTGCTGAGGTTGGTTGTGGATGGGGGAGCTATCATAGTAAAGTAAAGCCTTTGGTCCTGGTGGTCATTTATAGATCTATGGCAGTCGTTAGTGTTTTTCAGAAACGCAGTCTTACACAGTGGTATCGTACCACTAGGTTGTAGAGGTTAGATATAGATAAGTAGGCGTTTTACGTATAATGCTGAAACTCAGCTGCGTCCGATGATGGAAAAAGAATTAAACTGTTTTATCAAAATCTATATTTTTAAATAATGAATCTAAAAAGTAGAAGAAACCATCTTATAATCTATTGTAACAAAAAGATTTCAATTTTACAAAAGCATCGCAAACTTTTTTTGATGTGCGTCGTTTTTAGTGGGTATACTTACTAACAAAAATGTTTGAGGAAGAATTGAATCATGCTCAAATATTCAGGAGGCAAATATTTAGAAACTGACTTTTCTAAGAGGAGGAAGTGGGGACAAATATAGCTGTGACGTTACAAAGATGGCGGCCGGCCGTACCAAGCTTTTCTTCATTTTTCGATTTGTACAATATTTTTCCGTATATATTTTTTCCATTACGTGAACAGAAAAAGCTCGGTATGAAAGAACAGTTCATACTTCAAAACTTGAAGAGCGAATATGTCGATAAAGAATTGATATGGGTAGACAAGACATAAAACGTGGAATACCAAATGAAATTATTACGATTTACGTTGATACCTTCAGACTTATAATAGTCAGTGAATATTTTTACTCAAAATAAAATATATATACTTTTTGTCCTGTTTTTGACACTGAACGCTGAAGAACGGTTGAGTACTTTGTGTGTTACAGTTTAAATTGACTCGAGTATTCTTCCCTTTGTTCTTTACGGAAGTTTCTTTTGCTTAGCTTCTCAAGTGGCACGTGTAAAGAATTTGTTAATCTTTTTTTTCCGAAACAAATCAAGCTTTATGTTTATACTAAATGGTGTTTAGGTCCTATATCAACACTTCATTTGGTGTGGCCTTGCATCTATACACGAGGTTGTGAATTAAAACAAGGGCAGCTACCAATGTATCATTCACAAAACATATGTAATCACGTAATGGATCTCTGAAGATCGACGGCGTTGCGCCGTCGAAGTCGGCCAAGAAAGAGGTAGCGAGATGATGTGGACGCGCACTGTCATTGCTGATTCCAGGTGGCCCTAAAGAGATAAAGAGAAGGTGTATTTGAAAGGATTTGAACTGAGACATAGAGGATATGTGCTTTTAGCCCAACAGTGGGGTTCATCAAAGGTTATTAAAAAATAATAGAAAAAACTTTTTTAGTTTATCTTGAACAGGATTGCTGACTTCGGTGAAGGAACACATCGTGAAGAAATCAAGACTTATACATAACTAGCACTTTGCCCGCGACTTCGTCCGCGTGGGTTACGTACTTTCCTAATCCCCCCTTTTCACCCCCTTAAAGGTTAAATTTCCAAAAACCCCTTCTTAGTGCTCCCCTACATTATAATAGGAAGCCGTGTGCAAAATTTCACATTCCTAGCCCCAGTAGTTTCGGCTGTACGTTGATATGTCAGTCAGTCAGTTCTCCTTTTATGTATATAGATAATCAATCAAATGTTAGAAGCCGCTGGGGTTTCTAGAGGCGGCTGTATTAATTCTGACATCAGATGGTAGCCACAATTTCACACTAAAAAAAACAAACAATTCAGGTCCGCTACAACGAGCTCATCGTCGAAACAGTCTTAAGTTAGTGTGGTTGTTAGTAAGGATATAAAGCACTGCTGGTAATCAGAACCAGGGCTTCATTGTTAGCAGTCGTCTTTAAGACCCTAAACATCCAGACAATTAATAATAATCTAGTTTTCATGCGAATCGGGCATGCCGCGATCGCGGCGGTAAAACCCCTCTTTGAGGAGTGGCTGGATAGGCGTCACGGCGTCCTGACCTACCGCATGACGCAGGTCCTCACCGGACACAGAAGTTTCGGGAGTACTTGTGTCGGATGGAGAAGGAAGAAACACTTGGGTGTCACCACTGCGAGGATCGTCCAGAGGACACGGTGGAGCATACGGTGCAGAACTGCCCCGCTTGGGCACTGGGCAGAGCACCGCCGTGTCCTCAAGACGGCGATAGGCTTGCACCCGGCATTGGACAAGGCCATGTTGCGGGGCGAGACGGCGTGGGAAGCGGTTGCCTCCTTCTGCGAAGCAGTCATGCTCGCAATGGAGGAGGCGGTCCACGTGAAGGAGAGGACAGCGTCCTCCCTCCATCCCAGCCGTAGTGGTAGACGCCCACGGTGACGGACGTCGGCAGACGATCTCCAGCCACCGTAGGCGCGGGCATGCGGGCAGCGAGTAATGGCCATGCTCGGGTCGACGGCGCGTTGTGTTCTACGCGCGCCACAAAGAGTGTCAGCAAAATGACGGGGCCCCCCTCTAGACGGCTAAAGCCTGCCGGGGTCGAAGAACTTATGATTTACCGTGACTCCAGAAAGAAAAGGCCTATTGAAGGACACCGTGGATTTTAGTCAGTACGAGTCTGACAGTACCTCTCGCTCTGCGCTGAGTGGGAGGACTCATTTGATGATTTTACCACGCTAAAAAAAGTTTTCATGCGAATAAACAAATCCTAATTCAATTATATCAATCGGGTTCTATTAAAATCCCAAATCCGGGTCTGATTCAATAAGCAAGAAGAGGAAATTAATTCCGGTACTCCGGAAGCTCGCATTAGATTCTATTTTCTTCGTGTAACGTGTATGTGTTAATTAACGAAGGCTCTGTTTGTTCGAGCAAATTAATATAGCGTCGCGTCGAGTTGGTTTAATTATGAATTAACATTGCGTTCTAGATTAATTATTTATATAAAATTATATGAGATGGAAAGAAGTGAACTGCAAGTTACGAAAAATGCTGATTTTTAAATGTTTTATTTAGTTAGTTTGTATTAACAACACCAGTCAAACTGCCTAACCCCCTTATCGTTTCATCATATAATGTTCTAAAACTTGCATCATTGGCAACCGATGGATGCAAGTGGAGAATTGTAGTTCGACATGGCAATATAAGGGGGAGGCCTATGTTCAGCAATGGACTTCCGACTGATGATGATGATGTATATCTGTCAGCTGTCACACGTTACTTCACTTCAACAACATAACGAGAGTGTACTGAGTTTGATTAGACTTTGTTTTAATTATTCCCCTTTGATAATTGGTTGACTGGTAGAGAATGCCTCAGGCATTAAGTCCGCCTATGTACAATTTGTGTTGCATGAAGTTTAAATAAATAAATAAATGATTGTTAAATTATTTGTGTATTGTTATACATATGTTGGTTACGTGATTATTTAAATTTTCTGTGAAATATTTTCACCTAAATATTAAGCATTACTGCGCAATAGTTAAAACAACAAAATCAGATATCTAACGGCAACTGTACCCGCACAATAATATATCTATTCCAGTTATCTCATTATTAACAACAACACCGAGCGAAGCGAGCCACGCCAACTGAACATACAATTTATATGCAGGACAAAATTCCCAGATATTGAACAAAGATTACTCAGCAATTTAACTTCAACCAGTTGGTGGTAAATTTAAATACTTGAACATAGTAACTTGAATTACATACGGATGTATTGTTTTAAACTTTGGTTTAGTACTGTTTGAAAAGTTACTCGATATCGGAACTAATAAAGTACGTGTTTGAGTTGTTATTAATTTTGAACATTGCCCCTTTTTGTCTGGTAGGTATGTCGGTTGTGAATTAGTAGGGGAATAGTGTATAAGACGGGGGCGCGAAGTATAATGCAGTTTGCCATTAACAAATGACGTCCTGTTGGCGCTTGCGCTAAGTCAGTATTGTGTTAAGTTTGCCTTAAGTGTGTGTCCTCATTATACCTCGCGTCTCCGTCTTACACACTGTCCCCCTACCTTTCTTACAATAGGTAGGTTCTGCCCAATATTAAAATGGTTCTTCGTTGCTACGTCGTAGCAGCCAAGACAATTTCACAACTACACAAGCTACGCTTTCGTAGCAGCTGCTACACATCCAGTAGAGTCATTAATTTTGGACTTCTTTGTGCCATAGACATGTAAATAAATAAAATAAGTTTATAATATCTCCTGCAGAAAGATATTGTAGAGCAAAAGTGTGTGCTATGGCTAATTTAAACCCTAATCATGAAAAACCGTTCAGGTAAAAATGCTGAATCGACAGTTAAATTAGTCCTATTACTTATTTCATCAAACTGTTGTTTCAGTATTCTTTTCTACCCGTTCTTTCAACAACGTGGTGGATTCATTAACTTCTGATAGGAGGAAGCAGTTCTGGTACTTTCATTTTGATATCATTATATGAGACTTTTCGCTTGTATGACTGCATGTTTTCGAAAGGAAACATTTTACATCGTACTGGTTTCAGAGCCTTCAACTAGAGGCATTGTTTATGCCTTAATGGAGACTTCCTAACATGTAATGTAAACTAAGTATGATATGAAATAAATAATAATTCCATTAATATTTATTACTGGCTTAGCTTAGATAGAAGCTTCAATCGAACAGTAAGACTTATACTGGTTTTGTTACCACATACTTGCTATACATATATTTAATTTATAATAAAACATCAAGATTAAAGTTAATCTCAGGAGAGAAAAACAACAAATAATAAATGAATAAGTGTTAATTAATTTTAGTTAATGAACACGGCGACGGTTCTAAAGCGTCGTCACTCTAGTTTACTAACTCATTAAAAGTTTCACTAATTACCTAACTTATCTACAGTGTTCTGGATTCTTGAACAAGCTGGAATTAGTTGACAAAACTAAATGATTATAAATAAAATCAGTGTCAAGTTTTTTTTAAGTTTTAATTAAGTTATTATTTCGTTTCACGGCAAAGTTGGCACAATGGCGGAGCGGTCGACTGTTTCGCACCGTGTCTGGGGTACCAATACCGCATGGAACAAATATTTGTATGAGGTGTGGGTTTTATTGTGAGTTTAATTTTTTTTTGTTTGTTAAACCACCCACTAAACAGAAGGAATTACTGGTGCGTGACAACTTAAAAAAAACAGAACTACTCGAGTGTTAGTTTTGCGATACATTTTCAAAAACTTATGGACATTTTTGAAATTTAGATAAAGCCTGCTGTCACCTTATTTGATACAAACCGTCTTCGCGTTTAATTAATAAATACTTATTCATTTTTAGGCCTTCTGTTGCATAGTTTAATGGTGCTAGTTAACTTTTGCTTACTCCTTGAATGTGATTTGTGTGAAAGTGACATGTCCGCTACGAGTTATCCAAGTATTGCATCGACGGTCGCGGGACTCACGAATTACCGTGACCCCGGTACGTAAAGGGCTATTGAAGGACACCGTGGATTTTAGTCAGTCAAGTCTGACAGTCCCTCCCGCCCTGCCCTGGGTGGGAGGACTCATTTGATGATTTTACCACGATAAAAAAAAGTATTACATCGACAAAATCTCTTCTTTGGAACATTATGTGATACCTTCGTCGTATCATTAATATCATATTCTTCAATCCCTATGAAAGTCATGTGATTGTAGATTCAAGTAATAAATCTAAATGCTTTTAGACCGATCTCCTCGTCTCTGTCAGACATTAATTCAATATTAGCAGCAATATTTCTAAAAATAACTAAACCATTTCACCTCATCCATTTAATAAATGAAAACTGTTCGTGTATTATTCTTTTAAGCGATTTAGACAGCTGCCAAAACGGTTCCAGTCCAATTCTCCGTAACATTCATGTGTTTTATATTTGTTTAGCGAGGCCAATATCAGTGGCCTCAACAACAAAAGTATGGACAAACATGTGTGGTGGTCCGGAAATAGATTCATGATTTGTTTTGTTTGAATAGCTTGGTTTTGGCCTTTGGACCCTTCGATTTGAGTGTTTAGGCCCTTTGGATGTAGTTATTATGGGATAAAAGTAAATATGAGCTTAAAAGATGAACAATTACTGTTTGACTTAATTCTCATTGTTATTAGTATTGAAACTAAACATCAGCTGCGTAGTTTTCGGTGAAAAAAATGATTAATTATTCAGGACATTTATTTTTAGATTCACAAGCGTACCATCAATAAATTTTACAGAAAACCGTGAACGCGTCTAAGTTGTTCGAATGCTCAAAAATATAAAAATATCGAGCATGTCTGGCCTTAAAAAATAATCTCTGTATTATTTCGCGGCATTCACTTAACTGAGTTTACTCAAAATTTCATCATGATTTACTGAACTATACAACGGCGTGTAAGTATTATGCCACCAATGAAGATATCAAAACAACTTTGTTGTTAAATAGAATAGTTCCTACAAACTAATAGAAGAACCATATCAACATAAATATGGCTGCGACATAATTATTTGCTACGTACGATCGCCTATTGTCACCCTATTTATAAGTTCTATATTATAATTCTGAGCTGATTTTTTTTTATTCTATAACAAAATACTACATGTATGTTAATGATTGGAGCCTCCTTAATTGTTAGCAAAAAAGAAACCTGTATAGGAGACTCCGCTCTTCCATAGCGTTCTATTCCATGGCTTGAAAGTAGGTATTATTTTCGGCCAATGAGACGAATCATACAATCTACACAGCGTTTACTAAATCTAAAAAGCCCATTCAATCCCACCTGAACTAAAACAAAGTACAGTCGAATACATCGCCAATTTCCACACTAGGCCCGTTTGCATGTTCATTGACAATGCCAGGCCAATTACGCGTTGGCTCGGGCCTCGGCCCCGATGGAGGCCGGAAGCCGAGCCGACGTTATTCGGCCCATCACTACGGCACATACAACCAATTACGTTAGGGTTGACTCTTGATTAAAATTAAATAGTTTTAAATTGGAATGTTGTTTGTTAATTTTGAGCTTTTAATGAGTTTTAAAGAGGTAGTGGTATGTTTCAGTACTTGTGTTGTTTGATAACGGTATCTATCTATACTATAATAAATCTGTAGAAGGGTCAATTCTGTACATTGAAAATATTGAAAAAATAAATAGCGGGGGGTGTTGCTGGATCGATACCAAACCCAAATATATGATTAAAAAAATTTTTGTCTGTCTGTCTGTCTTTCTGTCTGTCTGTCTGTCTGTCTGTCTGTCTGTCTGTTTGTGTAGGCATCACATGAAAACTAACGGTTCGATTTCGATGAAACTTGGTATAATTATTCCTTATTATCCTGGGCATAACATAGGATACTTTTTATCCTGGAAAAATACGTAGAAAAAAAAAATCTTATTTTTCAGTTTTATTCATAGACGTTGTTCTGTAGAACCGCGAACACACGTTGCATTACCCGCAGTGGATTCAGCGCCGTAATATTTATAAGATGTCATTGTCAGAGTTACTCAAAATGGGGAAATAAACCATCCACGCGAAGACCGACATCCGCGCGGACGTAGTCGCGGGCGGAAGCTAGTTTGGAATAAAACTGTCAGTTTATTGCTAGCATAGTATATTAGGGTCGACGGCGCGTTGTGTTCCACGCGCGCCTCAAGGAGTGTCAGCATAGTGACGGGGCCTTTAGTGGGCCAAAGCCTGCCGGGGTCGCGGGACTCTGCGCGTAACTCCGGTACATAAAGGGCTATTGAAGGACACCGTGGATTTTAGTCAGTCAAGTCTGACAGTCCCTCCCACCCTGCTCTGAGTGGGAGGACTCATTTGATGATTAGAAAAGCGGAGTATATTAAGCTTGTAATGTTACCACTGCTGAGACACGAGCATCCTCTCTGTGAGAGACTGTAATTGACCACGTAGGAACATTTCTAGAATTATCGGTTTTTTCATTATTGAAGGTTTGACATAAGTATATTAACATACTTCAAATGGTTTTACATGGTTAGTAGTTTTAACATATATTAATATTATAAAGCAGAAAGTTTTGTATGGTTCAACGCGCTAACGGTTAGGATTGAAAAAATCCTTTTGTGTCGTATAGTCCATTTAACGCGTAAGGCTATACGCACATCACGCTAAGATCAATAGGAGCCCAGCAATGGGGGTAAAATTATGGGGACAGCTAGTGTAGCATATAGCTTATAAGGTAGAGGCACAGCCCAAAGAATTAGTAAACTGAAGTGGCTGTGGTCTGGCCACATCTCTGGACAGAGAACCGTTGGAGTAGAAATGGCCTTGAGTGGAAACCGCATCTAGGCAAACGCAATGAAGGGCGCTCACCGGCCAGGTGAAAGCTCAAGTCCCGGCTCAGTAGTGTATATTGGAAGAGGCCTATATTCAGCAGTTAACGAATACAGGCTGATGATATATTTTTTTATTAAAAAGTTGGCCCACACTAGGAATTTCTCCTGTGTCGTGGGCGCGTTTACAAACATACAAACTCACTTAAACAAACGACCAAACCTGAAACAACTACTTGTCAATCATACAAATATTTCGAACCCGCGACACGCAGCGCAGCAGTCCAATCGCTCAGCCACTGTGCTAACCGTGCGGGTAATAGCGAAGGAATAATCAGCCTATAGTTATGTGGTCTCTTCAGGGACAGTCGTTCTCTCCATCAAAAGGAGTGAACTGTTATTTAACTGTAATATTTTATGACAGGAGGCGTCGGTGAAGATACAATCAATTATGATAACAGATTTTATTTGTCCATTTTAAGACTTTTATATAAATTGAGGGTAATTTATTACAGCTATTGTAGTCAAATAAAATTTATAGGTACTGAATATTGGCTTTCCTATTAACGCTAACAATGGCCGGGTACATTAAACTCACAATGAGAATTTGTAGTCTGTGTCTAATCATCGCTTATCAGAACGGTTATGTAACAGCAGTTAACAATATTACATTCACAATAATAATTAAGATTAAGAATCATTTGTCTACATTCGCCTCCGTGAGGACACGGCGTTGCTCTGCCCAAGCGGGGCGGTCCAGCATCGTATGCTTCGCCGTGTCGTGATACACAGGAGTTTCTTCCTTCCCAATCTGTCACAGGAACCTTCCGAAACTTCCGTGTCCGGTGAGAAACTGGGAAAGCGGAAAGTGCAGACGCCGTGATGCCTCTCCAGCTACTCCTAAAAGAGGGGTCTTATCACCGTGATCGCAGCGTGCTCATCATTTGTATATTTTCATTTTATTTGGCGGCTGTTTTTGATTGGGCATCTTTAAGACTAGGATAGACAAACTCGGTCGTTTCAAATTGCAATTGAAACAGATTATTAATTTCCAGTGTTAGTATGTAAGGAAAAAATGATACGGTTGAGTACGAAAATAAATACCATTACTATTACTTGATCCATTGAATCTTATCGAGATAAAAGTACGACGACCTTGAATTCTCTTAGAAACTTCGGAAATCTCGAAACCTATCTTAACATGCGCCGTCCGCCAAACTCAAAACATTCAAAAATCAACCATATGTCACTTGTTTTAAAGGCGTTTTAAATTTAGAATTGGGATCGAGTAATGTTGGTAGTTGGTCTTTGATACACAAAGTTGAAATCTTTGGAAAATCCGACATTGATCGTTCGGTCAGTGTAATATGTGCCACCGATACAAAAGATAAAGAAGGATTTTTCTTTTGTTAACAGACAAGGCCACATGTTTTAAAAAAAAATACCTTTTGTAGAAGAAAAGACTTTATTGATTTGGAGTAGGTACTGATATTTTAACGTCATATTTTTCTACCTTCCTTTTTTTATAGAACTGTCCGTAAAATGAGATAAAGATAGGCTTATATTGCCATTCCACCTCTCATAATGTGTATGGTAACATAAACTAAAATTTTATATGCGAAAGTTTATGAGGATTGATGAATGTATGGGAGGATGGATGTTTATTACTCTTTCACACAAAAACTACCGAACGGGTTTGGATTAAAATTAAGTAGTGAACAGAGAGCTTGTATTCACACATGGGATACTAATACTATAGAACGAATGGCGGTAATATGTACCCGTGTTGTACGGTGAGGCAGCCTAGTTGTCACCACTATGTGGATCGTCCGGAGAAGACGGTGGAGCATACGATGCAGATCTGCCCCGCTTGGGCAGAATGCGCCGTGTCCTCACGAAGGTGAGCTGTCAACAATCTGACTGGCCCCTCTTAGACGGCCAAAGTCCACCGGGGTCGCAAGACTGTCTTATCAGATAACCGTGACCCTGGAATGTAAAGGCCTTTTGAAGGAACACGGTGGATTTTAGAAATTACGATACTGATTATATAGTCCCTTCCGGTCCACCACGCGCGGATTGATTGGATTATGAAAAACAAAATGTGAGACGGCACGTGAAGGAAGCATAATAAAATAAGACAGATCTGTCTGTCTACTCTGGTTAATGATCGTTTCCATTGAACCTAGGTATTTATCTAAAGTCGTCTTCAAACTTTCCAAGTTAAGGCATAAAATGCCATACAATTTGTACCATATTTTATTTCCCCAGCTTGTTTGCCAACTAAAACTAAAACACATAAATCAATTGACATTTTACTACATAAATAATATCCCCGTAACCAATTTTATCGCTTCACCAATCTTCAATTAAATCGGTAATACTCCGAAGGTTTACAGCCTCTAACTTTAGGTTAGGTTATAAATTACGTAGTCTCAAACGGTATTTCATTGAAGAAGACACCTAAGGAACGTGATGGAACTTGTAAATGATGCCGAGATACGGCTCGGTGAATATTTCTCTCGTCATCAATCGTTTGTGGATATGTTGAGCATGGTTTATCATTTCTTTACAGACATTATTTTGAAAATTGTTGAAAGAACATTCGGAAAATAGTACCTATTTAAGTCAAACGGTGTCGTAACCATTTTTTTTTATCGTGGTGAAATCAAAAAATGAGTCCTCCCACCCAGGGCAGAGAGGGAGGGACTGTCAGACTCGTACTGACTAAAATCCACGGTGTCCTTCAATAGGCCTTTACGTTCCGGGGTCACGGTAATTCGTTCAGTCCCGCGACCGTGTCGTAACCATAGTGAGTAATATGGCAGAGAGCACACAGCATAGATAAACGGCACGGTACGCGCAGTGGCTCAGCGATCGTTTGCTGTGCAGCGTGGCGCGGATTCGATCCTCGAAGGAACTAATTTGTATGATCTACAGGTAGTCGTTCTGGGTATTTGTGTCTAGTGTGCAGCAAAGTCTTTTTTCTTAAAAAAAAATCAGCGCTGCTAGTGAAAAATTTAAGAACTTACCAAAGTTGATTGTAATTCTACTAAAACTAAAAATTCTTCGCATAACATGAAACTTGGTTAAACAGAGGGAAAAGGTAGAAGAAGAAAGATTTATAAGAATAACGTTTAAATTCAAATTTAATCATTTGCCATTTGGCGAATAAGGCTTTTAGAGAATTGGTAATTTTGAGAACTTGTCCTTTTGCAACTATGTTGGCATTTTGCGCCTAAACCTTTTGATAATAAAAATCCTTTTTTTATAGTAGTGTTTATATCCACCATATTCTAGTAATAAACGCTTACTTACTTGCTTTGTTAATGAATTATATTTAACCCAACGTTCTTGATAAAAGACTAACCGTAGAAAACTTGTTAAACAATCAAATATTTATTCTACCTAAACAAATATTCTTTTCATAATAAACATTTACTTTACACCTAGTAATTGTACTAGGTGAGTACTCGCTTTGATAGCTTTTAACGGTAACAAGTATGGTCGCAGTTGGATATTGGTATTATTGTGTCGAGTAAAGCGGTTAGCTTTGAGTCCTTATACCTTTGAAACACAGTAATAACCGAACCGCTTTGCTTGAAATGTTGAATAAATTAATAGTTAGGTATTGTTATTTCGGTATATTCTCAGTATTGATATTTCGGTAATAATTGTATATATTATTTTAAATTGTAATATACGAGTTTCTCAGTATTGCTATTTCGGTAAATGCCTCGTAGAACTGGATTTTGTCTCTTGGCGATTGTAGTGTAGGTGTTCGTCTGTCAGAATTATGAGCATAGTTGTATTTGTTTGATATGCCAAAAACTATTTGAAAGCATTTATTTGTTGACTCATATATCTACTTAGGACAAGTAGTCCAGTTAGGTAGGTCCAACTTCGAGAAAGAGATCAACCGCCGAATCCAACTCGGTTGGGCAGCGTTCGGGAAACTACGCAATGTCTTTTCGTCCGACATACCTCAGTGCCTCAAGACGAAAGTCTTCGACCAATGTGTGTTACCAGTGATGACATATGGCACCGAAACGTGGTCCTTCACTATCGGCCTCATCTCAAAGCTCAAAGTCGCTCAACGAGCTATGGAGAGAGCTATGCTCGGTGTTTCTCTACGTGATCGAATCCGAAATGAGGAGATCCGTAGACGAACTAAAGTCACCGACATAGCCCACCGGATTAGCAAGCTGAAGTGGCAATGGGCAGGCCATATTGCTCGCAGAGCAGATGGCCGATGGGGTCGAAAAGTACTAGAGTGGAGACCACGGACTAGCAAACGCAGCGTAGGACGTCCACCAACAAGGTGGACAGACGACCTTATAAAGGTCGCCGGAAGACGCTGGATGCAGGTCGCTTCCAACCGGTATATGTGGAGATCTAAAGGGGAGGCCTATGTTCAGCAGTGGACGTCCTATGGCTGAGATGATGATGATGATGATTTGAAAGCTGGGTTTTAATTTGAAGGTATTATTAATTTAATTGTTTTGCTCTTCACTCTAATAAGGTCGCGGCACTTACCGGGCCCGCGGGACACCTGCCGTCGTCATGAGGCTGTCTAAGCAGGTTACCGTGATCCAGAGAATAAAGTGAAGGAACAGGGAGAAGTTAAGTCAGTAAGAGACCGATTGTCTCTTGCGCTAAACCCAGAGCGTCCTCATTTGATGATTTTACCAGCCCGAAAAACCCACTCTGGTCTCTCTTTCGCCCGTAACATAACAAGGCCATGGTAATCTGTTAAGACATTTCTAGAAAGGATTTCTTTCTTCTTCCCTTTTTATACATTCTTGAAACATTCCATCAGCTCAAACTTCAGGATTACAGACGTGGCTTTAGTTATAATATGTTATGATTTAATATTAAACTTTCCATTTATTTTCTCACTGACGCGACGTTTAACGCAAACTAAATGTTTACCAAGTTATCTAGCAGTGGCGAGAGTTGAGATAATATTGTTTCAAGCCTCTCCATATAAGAGGGGTACTCTCATGGAGGCTTTTAAACTGTTTGTTAGTTAATAGCCGTTAGATAAATATGTGTTAGTTTAATAGAGAGGTAATTGAGGCTCTCATATAGCGTCTGAACTAGCGTTTGTTGATTTTGAAAATATCGTTTGTTATAAGAGTAGAGCTTCATTAAGGGTATTAATGTTTTAAAATGAAACGACGAAAATGACGATGTACATTTTTTAAATAAATGTTATTAATGAATTAATACGAAGTAAAATGATGAATGAAGTAAAATGCTGAGACGTAGATGCTCTCACAGGAGGCTGTGTATAGACTCAGAGTAGCACAGAGAGCCATGGAGCGTTCATGCTCGGCATTAAATTAATAGACCGAGTTCCAAACGCCGAAATCTGGAGACGAACGAAGTTATTCGATATTGGTAATCGGATTATGGAACTCAAATAGAGTTGGGAAGGGCACCTGGCAAGGTGCGGTGACGGTAGGTGCAGTAAAGGTGTGACCGAGTGTTGGTCTACCGACGGCGAGATGGACAGATGACATTGTTGTCATTGCGGGAGTATTCTGGATGGGGCTGGCGTAAGACCGTGGAGCTTGGCACAAGCAAAGAAAGTCAAAGTCAAATCATTTATTTCAATTAGACCATCAAAGAGGCACTTTTAAACGTCGATTATTAAAATTAAAGGAAATGGGATGGGAAGGGATTGATTCTACACCCATTTACAAGGGTAGGTTTGTACCCAGAGAGAGGCTTATACCCAGCAGTGGGTGAAGACGGGCTGTGGATGAAGATGATGAAAAAGTAGAAATAAAAATATGCCAATGCCTATAACAAATTAAACAAACACCAAAAAAACGATGGATGTCCCAACTAAAAATATATATCGGAAAGGGGGTGATGTCGGAGGTATCGGCTAACAGAGAATTATTATGGAAAAGCGAGAACTGTAATATGTGGCATTTTTTTTTAATGTATTAATTAACATTCCTAAGGAATAAAATTTTAAATTAAAATACATACAACCCAAAACAACTTGCCTTTTACTATTCATAAAATCGACTTACTTTTATTTTTTTAACCGTTTCCGAACTGCCATTATACAATTGTTCTTGAATCGGCGTTCGGGGCATGCCCCCTTGCAATACGTAACCCTGCAAAGCAGTGATGTGGACCCTTGAGTGACATCGTCTTTGTTCTCTCTCTCTGTGTAGGTACCTCAGCCATTCATAACTTGATATACGAAGTTAACTGACTTTTTGTGTTTAATCTACAATTAATTAAATGTTTTATCTTATCTTATCTTTGCGATGTTTTCTTTTATAGAGTTTTACGGAAATTAAATTATATTAAATGAAGTTAAAGAAATGAAATGTTTACATACAAAACTATCAAATAATGCTACATCAATATTCTTCTTCTGTCTAACTACCGATACACCTATGCGTGTATTTTTTTTTATAAAATTGCAATATTAACTACTAACGCTACGATTCAAGGTATGCTAAAAGTGGTATAAGCTGACCGTTCATTGTGCGAAAAAATGACATAAAGCGAGACTAAGATTGTTTTTGTTAAGCTGGATGTTAAGCCGTGTGTGCAATATTCTTCTTAAGCACCTTCTCGTTTCGAGCGGTTACTATTCTTTAAATGGATTTCTATGGATATACGGCCCATAGCGTCCCCGAATTGCCACTCTCGCATGGATAGCAAGTGGTCTACTAGGTCACAACGCGAGAGCCCCGAATGGACTACCCGCTGCTGGCGAGTGATTCAAATGAGGTCAACAAGTATCAACCGCTGACAGACGACTCGGAAATTCGTGGACCACGATTTGAACACATGTTGACCACACACGGTGCACTGGTTGATGACACGACGTTCGCAGGTAATAACGCGGCGTCAACCCGTAGGCAAACAGTCGACGAGTGCCAGCCGAACGATGAGGCAGTGGTGGGTGGCTCTAATGAGCAGTGACCTTAGACTCTCCTTATACATATCGGGAACTGTGAAACGGCTAAAAACAAAGAGAATTAAAACCACTTGAGAGCTCATAGAGCGATTTCGCCTAGGCACAGAATTCACCAGCGCGGGCCGGGGACCGGGGGATTGCGTCTTCCCCCGTTCCTCGGCCCGCGGTAGTTGTGATTGGCTGATGCAACAATGTCAGTAAGAATAGTGATAACAAGTAAATCCAGCAGTAATAATATCGATATCGATAAAATCGATGGCAATTAAGTCTTCTTTTGCTTTTTTCAATGTTGATTTGTATGTAGAGAAATAAATGAAGATTAAACGAAAAATAATATCCTTTATTTGTTATTCATACTTATTTACTAATGCCTTGAACAAATGACGCTAAAATATTTTGGAAACCAATTTTCCCTGTTAGTGGCATTAATCCACTTTTCTTTAACTTCCGGAATATTTGGAAATCTAAAATAGTGAAAAATAACATTATTTTTTATTTACCATTAGAAAATATCGATTAAATAATTTATCAACAATGTTTTAAGTTGTCACATCACTTCAGCACACAGCACAAAGTACTTATGGATAGAAAGAGATAGACTTATCTAATATTCTAGTAAAAGTAAAGGACTTCTCAAAAGACATCAACGCGGTATCCCAAAAGACATCAACGCGTAATCCTTTTTTCGTAACCAACCAGTTTAGCTTGAGCCCTCTAATTACCAATAATGTAAATAAATATAAACATATTTTACTTACCAATGAAAACTTATACCATCTTTTTTATAACTAGATGTTTTAGATGATTTCCCGCACCATTTAATTGCACAGGTACTCATTTTTGCTTCGGTTTTATTCGATAAATGTTTTTTTAGGTTCCAAAATTAAGGAATGTGCACAGATCCAACAACTGGTCAGTACTAAAACATTCATTCGTATCGGGATCTCATATAAGTGCTATTCCATTGATGTGTCGTGAGCCTGAGTCGCCCGTATGAGCGGTCAAGTGGCTATATTGTCATTGGCTAAAAATAAGTGTAAATTGAGACATCGATGTCGTAGTGACATAACGCACGTTTTAATAGCGACCCAAAATCTAACTTTATTGAGTACAGGATAAGATTCACATTTCCAGTATCGCTGCGTGGCGTCACATCTCGGTGTGAACTGACCGTAAGCGGCACATATTTTCTCAAGGCGTCGCGACGAGTTGTCACCTTTAAGTAGGTATTACGTCAGCGCCATTTTATTTTACGTCAACATGAAACATTACGAACAAGTCTCGTTTACTTACACCAGGTCTAAGAACGGATAAAGGTGACGTCATCGATCACATTGGAAGGACGTAAAAATATTCGATCGGAAGGTGTCTTGTCACCTCTTTTACACCGTGACTTTTTAGTCGTCTTACAAAAGCCGTCCACTCAATGTATACGACATGAACTATCTCTAGGCGCGATTATTATTATTTTTAATTAATCATAATTTTTATCATTAATAAATAGGTACATTAGAAATATGTGACACCCTGTTAAACATGTTTATGTATCAAACTGTAGAGTATACCTACCCAGCCCACGAGTCGAGCAGATCATTCTATCTCCATTTTCTATGAGACAAGAGAGTTTCTAAGGACGCCTTGCGTCATAATAATGAATAATATTTTTGTTTTTAAATTATTCAAATCTCAAAATACCTATTTTTTTTATTATGAACGTTTACTAGTCACTGGATACATGAACTGGGCTGCCGTTGTAAGACGACTAAAAAGACACGGTGTATAACGTTTCTGTCATCACAGTTTAACAACAAACTTGAGATATCGGAGATTTAGTTGAGTTTAACATTTGCATTTTACTATACTCCAAAAAAGACCAAAGTATCTATTCACCTTGTGGGTGGATGTCCTAGGTGTGGTTGCCGTTGCATGATCTCCATTCGAGAACCTTACGGCCCCATCGGCCCCATTAGTTCTTTGCAGGCTTTGTGATCTGCCCTCTGTCATTTAAATTTGCTAATTCGCTCGGCTGTTTCGGTAAATTTGGTTCGTCTTCATCACGTAACGGTTTTACTAATGTAACGTTTTATTTCCTTACTTCTTTTATTACGCAAATTTTTAAAGTTATGCAAGTGAAAAACAAATTCACTTGCATTACTTCTACCTATTCTTGCATCACTGCATCAGTAGGTAGCACATTATTTTGCACTGCGGAAAAGCCAAATGCATCTTAATCATCCCTTTCACTCATAAATTTCAACCAGAGGCTGCAGACCACTGCAGCCTTTGGTTGCACCAAGCACCAGCTTGATAGCGAATCTTTAAATCATCCTTATGCCTTGAAATTACGGTCGTATATGAGAAATACTTCACAATAAAGAGATTTTACCTCTTTGCAGCTATAATAAAAGGTTCAAGAAGCCTTTTAACAATCTTATAGGAGGTCCAGCCAGGGTGGAAAGTATAATTGAAATCAGTTCTACCACCAAAAAAAAAAAATTAAATTGGGCAGTGGATATATCCCAATCAATTGACCTTTTGTATGAACCATTCACCCGTAGATGTTGTATGGTAATAACCACTTATGACATCCCTAATTAAAGCCTTTGTCAAACAGACAGGCGAAAGCGAACCGGACCGAATCCGAAGCGATAACGAACCGATACGAGACGTCAAACTGGGTGCAGCGAACCGAGGCGTGGCAGTTATATTAATTAGCTGGCTTTTTATGAACGACGTCAAAAAGAGCAAATACGCCTTCGCCACGTCTTTGAATCGGTTCAGTCACGCTATCGGATCGCTTTCGCGTTTCTATGTGGCTGGATTTAAACAATTCAACTTAGTGATTCAAGATTTTAAAGCAAGTGAAAATCTTATTTAATTTTACAGTTAAGTGAAATATATTGATCAGTAGTTGAACTATTCGTTAAATCCTATACATTCTTAACAATAGTTAGGGTTTTATAGTTTGTCAAAGTATTCATCGAAAAATACTAGCATTAAGTGAAATGCTAGCGGAACAGGTTTTTAAATACAATTGCTACACGGGACATGAGAGAGTTAAATTATGAGACTTTTATGAATGATGAAAGTGGCGAGGTTTTGGGATAATTTAGGAAATTGTGTGATCCTTAATACTGGCTACTGTGGTTCCATTTTATGTGAGTGGAATTCGTATGAGTTAAGTGTCTTATTTTATTTCAATTAGACATACATTGAGAGAGTACGTATGGGGAACGATTAAAAACACTTCAGGTTTTCAGGTTTTCTGAGGACTGCAACATATGACATGACTTTGAGACATAATAAAACTCAATGTTAAAGTTCTTCTAAAATGGAAATTATTATCCATATTAATCACAATGCAATTTTCATGCAAACGTAGATAGCGTCTCAATCATTGACATTGTTAGGGTTTCATGTAAGAGCACATTTGTGAATGCGGTGTGTGTGTGGTGAGGCAGGAAAGTCATTTGAGAAAAACGTTACCACTCCCAATCAATAACGAAACGGACGTTGGCCGTTGATTATGACGAGGTAGACAAAATCAACACCGTTAGCATTAGCCCTGGATTGAAGGAATTCTGAGGCCTGAATTTTTTGACTGATGCCAGTGGCGCGTATGAATATACATTGTCTTCAATAAGTACGGCACTATAATGCGACGTTGACGTAAGCGGCGCGTAGGTACTACGTTGCTATTTCTCACTAAAATACGCGACCGACATCAGAGTAAGAGGGATTCAGTCCTCAATTATGGGGCGAAACCCAAATGTGAGCAAAAGCATTTGCCCACCACTAAAATATTAAGTAATAGTAATATTTGTTTATATTCAATTCCGTAATGAACACCATCAGAAATAATATACCTACACATATAATATTGCTGTGTTTGACATTACTTTCCGATATCAATGTGCTTATAGTCCTATTTCGGCCAATGCTTACTAACGAGATTGCTTTGATAAATAATATTAATTTTGCTTCATAGATAATATAGGAATAAAATAGGAACTGTATCAGTATTGTAAAGGATAAGGCACAACACTGAAACAAGATTTTATTACGATACGATACAAAAGATAGTTTTACACAAAGCCCAGCTTTTCTCGCGAATTGAATGTATTTGCATGTGAACAGTGAGCTGATTGAACGAACGAACTGAGATGTTCGCGGTCTTGCCCTGTTTGATAGTATTGTGTGCTAAGGGGTACTTATTGCAATATCTAAAATTAAAAGAACATTTACATAAATGATTAACAACAGTCACACTCTGATGAATGAAATCAAAGTACAAAGAATTCATGCTGCAATAAAATATGTCCATAACTATCGTAGATTTTTTTATACAAAACACTTTTCTAAGCTTTGTGAAACTATGTGAGTTTCAATTCATTATCGTTATCGCAATAAAAACGCATACCTACGTGCAAAATATAAATTAATTAACTAGTGCAAAATATTATCTGGAGCACAATTAACTAACTAAAATAATTTATATCATAAAATATCACCGAAGAGTTTCACAAAATCCTGTTACGTAGCTCGGAGCAGACATTATTAACTTTATACCAATTCGTATTCGCCAATTTTCTCACGGCACATTTATATTATCTAATAATGCAAATTGTGAGAATTACCACCGTTACTTGAGACATTGAAACCCGAAGTACGAGTATCTTCTTTTTTTTTATCGTGGTAAATTCATCAAATGAGACCTCCCACCCAGGGCAGGGCGCAAAGGACTGTCAGACTTGTACTGACTAAAATCCACGGTGTCCTTCAATAGCCCTTTACGTATCGGGGTCACGGTAATCCCTTGGTCCCGCGACCAAGTGCGAGTATCTAAAATGATTATTAGGAGGAATGATTTCTCGGAGTTTCATAGTCGCAACAGGCTCAAAATATTACTTGACAATTGGTATTAATGAAATTTTGTAGACCATCATGTTTTCTTTCTACCTTATGCTTTTATATATTCTTTGTATTCATTTTGAAACTATGTGTGAAGTTTAATCTATTAATTCCTGTTCCTCTGTTTTGTACACTTTACAAACATTACAGCTCTATTGAATACATAATAGAAAATTGAGTGGAAATTTAGCGTAACGTTATTCTTTAATGTTTGATTAAACACAATCATTACAGAACCGTATCAAAGTACCTTGTGTCGTCACTACCAAACCACTTGAGACAACAACTTCGTTCAAAAATATCGATAAACAAAAATAGACTCAACTTTACAGGTAAAATATTTGAATAAAGTACGACTTTCGTTTAACCGAATCGGAATCGAAAACAGTTTTCAAACTCAATTCCTTTCTGCCCGTATGCTAACTTGTTTCAGTATTTCGATAACATTTTTCTTGTTCAGAATAATGTCAGGATTATACAAAGACAATCCTAGATATATTGTATTGTTTATGTAAGCTATGGCTTATATTTTTAAACGGGGAGTCGACGCCGTAGAGCATTCTAAATCATTTGAATGTGAAATCAAATATTTCGAAAGATCTACATATAAATATAAACGAGCTGTTACTTTTCAATATTCATTCCAAGGATCAATCTTTGTTTATGAAATGTTTGGAATACGTGACTACGCTCAAATTTTCAAGAGTCGCAAATCAATAGTAAATGCCATCAACACAACACTTTGGTATTTAGTTGGCCTAGCGAAATAACTTTTATAGGTCTAAAATAGACCGTACTATTGCAGGATAGAATTTAAAAAAAAAACTTAGAGACAGTCACCGGTGCGTTTGAGGCACGGGACTTCAAAGAAAAAGTCTATTAACCAAGTTAGTCTAAAACATTGACAGGCCTGTTGGTCTAGTGGTTAGTGACCCTGACTGCTATGCCGGAGGTCGTGGGTTCGATTCCCACCCAGGACAAATGTTTGTGTGATGAGCATGATCATTTGTTCTGTGTCTGGGTGTAATTTTATCTATAATATGTATGTATTTAGAAATATATAAGTATGTTTATCAGTTGTCTAGTACCCATAACACAAGCTCTGCTTAGCTTGGGACTAGATGGCGTTGTGTGATAGTTGTGGAATATTTATTATTAAATTATTAAATTATTTATTATTAAAACATTAGTAACACTGAAACAAAAAAAAAATGTCAACCGAAATAAAAAATAAACCTCAATTAAAACCAATTTAGTTGATTACTTTCTTTTCTCATTAATATAAAAAAGAAATTTCAAAACCGGACAGAAAAAATTGAAACTTTCAGATGGTCCCATTACGTATGTTAGTCGTACTCACTAAGACAAAGTTTAGGCCAAGCGTCAAATTGATGCCCCATTTAACTCTGCACCTATAATAGACTTGCCTCGCAACTTGTTCCCGTGTCTGGATAATTTGGTTAGCAACTGTCGCCCCGATTCTGCAGACTGTATGCAGGTTTCTAGAATATAGATTGGCTTAGGAGTTTATAACATATTGTTGTTGATTTTAAACGCAATGCTTAGCAATTGAGTGCTTTGCATCATATCATAATAATATAGATTAAAAAGCTCTACGATTGATAATTCATTTAAAACTATTGCTTTAATTAAAGCACGTTTCGATTCTTGATTTATTGCTAGAATTTAAAAAAAATATGTTAGCGACAAGACCGCCATTCTAACCACAGAATTAAAATAAAATACTATCAATAAAACTTTGTAAAAATTTTGGTGTACAATGACGTGTATTCTCTTTATTTATCTATCTACTTGCTTTCAAAAGTGACATAATGTAATTTTTTAGGTATAAATATGTGTTCAGGACAGGTATTATAAGAGGACAAAATATTATGAAAGGATATTTGCCGTATCAATTCACGCGCATATTAAGAGAAGATTACGCGGAATCGTTCCTCACAAACATACCAAAAATCTGAAAAGAATAAAGAACGTTTGGAAGCTGATAAAAATGAAGCTTGCCGAGCTTTTCATTGATGCAAGTCTAAAAAAACAAAATATAAAACTCCGACTTATTACTGGTAGTTAAATGAGTCTCTTTTATCTCCGGTTCATTCTTGTCTACTCTTTTATATAACTTTCGTTCATTAGCAAAAGTATAACCGGTTATTTCGTTCTTGATACAAAATAACCGGTTTTTTTTCTTTAGTATAGCGGATATATTTTTTCATTAATGTAGGTACAGTCTATTCATACTGAATTTACTTCTCATGTGTCACTGCTATTATAATCACAGTGAGTTTTACTTTAGTAGTACTTTACGAATGTTTCACGGGAAGTTTCATTAGCGCCGAACTCCGATAAAGAGGAGACCTGCAGGAATGCACAAAACAGAAGAATGTTTGTTATTTTTTTCATTAATGTTCATGAGATACATCCTAGCCCAGTATAAATGTAAAGAGAAAAGAAGGGAAGACGTTTAGGAGCTAAAGCAGAGGTTCTGTCACCAGTGTTGAGACAAAATACTAAACCTGTAAGTGCGACGTGAATTGAAAAGTGTTTGGGTGAGCTAACGTATATTCGAATGCAACTGATGTTATCTCTTCTCTTCTCCGCTATACGCTGCTGACTACATAAATACCAATATCTCCACTGCTTTACCAATTCTACCAAAAGTAAGAGAAGTGTAAATAATGAAATTCCATTGATGGTTAGATGATCTTTATGCTTGTTAAAATATGGTTGCTGTTGGGTTGCTGTTACCAGAGGTAAAATAATTTAAAGAGGAGCGTACGCATATTTGGAAGGTAAAATAAGTATGTATAAATGTCCGATAAGGGACGAGAGCTTATTAAAGTAGCAATCTCGGTGCTCGGCAGAGATGTATAACATTTGGTTTAATGTAATAAGCGGATATACAGGGATGTTCGAGGAAATTTGGACTTGCATGAAGTCTGCGATGTAACCGCTTCTATCCGGTCCAACGGTATTGGAAACCTATAGGGGAAACCCATGTTCAGCAGTGGACGTCCTTCGGCTGACATGATGAATGATGATTATGAATTGTGGCACTTTGTAAAGAGGTTTTGCATAAAGATCTTGCTTGATTCCTTTATGGAATCATGTTTGGGTAACCAATTTTAATTTTGTGATCTTTTATGATGACTAAAATTTTAATGACTGTGTTATGATAAGGCCAAATGCCTGGTGGGGTTTGCGGAGCTGTCTCCAAAGGTTATCTCGATCCAAGAATGAGAGGACCCATTTGATAATTTTCCAACAAAAAAAAGGCTTAGTTCCAAAATTTACCCTAGAATCTCAGGTAAAATATACGAAAATGTCTACCACGGTGCGCGGTGGGTCGGTGACAAGTAGGATAAAGCTACTTAACTCTTCAATGTCAAATGTCTATCGTGGGTAAGGGTCTGACGCTTAACGTGATAAATCTAGGCTAAGTTTCGGCCTGAACGGGAGGTTTGCTACGATAGTGAATTAAATTATGACTTCTAAATGGCTCAAATTAATTTATATGGTTTAAACAGGGTTCCTTGTACTCAAAACAACGTACAACTTTTCACACAATTCTAATGATCTCCTCCAATGAAACATCGACAAAAAGGACAGTAATAAAATATATATTTTCAATTAAAAATTTCGGTATTCTTCTCTTATTTTAGCTTTATTCTAGAAGATTCAGACATGAATAAAATCTATCTGTTTCTGTAACCAATCAACGACAGAATTTGCCTACTAGTATTAGGGTTAAAGATATTCAATCAGAAGCAGCCGTCAGCAACAAAGGCACAGAATTTGGATTAGAATTTCAGGCGTTAAGACCTTTTACAATATCAAGTCTTTTTTTTAGCGTGGTATAATCATCAAATGAGTCCTCCCACCCACTTTCAGACTTGTACTGACTAAAATCCACGGTGTCCTTCAATAGCCCTTTACGTTCCGGGGTCACGGTAATTTGTTAGTCCCGCGACACCGGCAGGCTTTGGCCCTCTAGAAGGGGGCCCCGTCATTGTGCTGACACTCTTTGAGGCGCGCGTGGAACACAACGCGCCGTCTATCGAGGCACGGTCCATTATCGGACAGCGAGTTGGCCATTACTCTCCGTCCGCATGCCCGCACCTACGGTGGCCGGAGGTCGTCTGCCGATGTCCGTCGCCGTGAGCGTCTACCACTGCGGCTGGAGTGGAGGGAGGACGCTGTCCTCTCCCTCACGCGGCCCGCCTATTCCTTCGCGAGCATGACTGCAATATCAAGTCTACAGCCCTTTCTTTTGTAAAATAAACAAATGAGGCTCAATACACCAGTCTTCGCTCAGTCAAGCCTGACATCTTCTAGATCCCTTTACCGACATCGCCTTGTATTTTAATCAGTACTTGCATTCAGTGATTTACGAGCACTCCTCGCGTCGACGGCAGACGACGCTATTAATCTGATCGTCCCGTCGATCCTCCTGTATCAGGGTTTATTCACAATGTGGTGGGTACAGAAGGTAAAATCCAAACAGCACTTTCTCGTACCGCACTTCGAAGCGTAGCTGATAAGAGAGCAGCGCATCTCCTTCAAGCTGACACTGGTTATTACCGGGCATGCTTTCTTTGGTATCTGAACAGGACTGCGGCCGGGATTTACAACTCACCAGTTTATATTTAAAAAATTCAAATTCCTAACATTCAATATAGCAACTTATAGCGCCCCTATGTAAGACTGAGATGGATATGTATGTATGTACGAGTATATCATACAGGTGCCATCAGTTGCTATTAGTATAACTTATATTAGGAATTTGAATTTTTAAAATTTGTTTGTCCTTGGGGAGGTGTAAATCCTTATTAAATGATCTGACTTATTTTTTTTTTCTCACTGAACCCAAGACCTTTTTGGGACAAAAAAAAATCATAGCTTTTATAAATGTCTGGTTTGGTTTAATTCCGGTACTTCTCAGCCAGATCTGCATTTCTACGGTTACGGATGATTGAAAAAGTATTGGACAAGTTTCAGGGCGCCTGAAACTTTTTTTTTTAGCGTGGTAACATCGTCACAAGAGTAGCAGGCCTGGGCAGGTGGGACTGTTGGATTTGTCTGACTAAAATCTACGGTGTCCTTTAACAGCCCTTTACGTTCCGGGGTCACGGTAATTCGATAGTCCCGCGACCAAACTAATAAATTGCATTTAGCTCTCGGGCCATACCCGACAGACCTCAGAATGACACCATTACAGGCCTAAAGCAGATATATACATGTTTTAAATCCTGTGTACCTGTAAGTAATTGTTACACTATTGCAATTATATTGTACTAGTACGTAAGATTTTGTTTCCTGTGTAAGCAATTGTTGGTGAACCTAATCAATAAAAAGAAAAAAAAAATAAATGACAGTCCGTGAGTGGTACCTACCTAATTTATTTCATTTCCTTTCATTTTCATTCCATTTCCGAGTGTTTAGAAGCGGACCTTCTGCTTCGATAACGCATGTGGTATATAATGCTTCTATATCGCGTGATATTAATTTTGAAGCACAGACTTCAAGAATAGGTACTCGAAGTAGGTCAATGTTAGGTTACATTACATTATCACGTAACATTTTTCCGTGGCACTGTAGCATATTTATCAAGTAAAATGTCGAAGCATGTACAAGTACAAAGTTGGAGTGTTTTGAAAGCGCAAAATTTACTTTTGTTATGTAACTAAATAAACCTTAGTGTTGAAGCGATGTTAGTACCTGTAGCCGCAGGTATAAGGCCACAGACATCGGTGACATCGGTGTGTTTTCTCTTGTCTTGTCCATGCCCTTGTTGTTTCGAGAAATGCGGACACAGTGGCCTTTTTTTTACATGGTAAATTTATCAGATGAGTCCTCTCGCCCTGGGTGAAGCGGGAGGGACTGCTAGGCTCGTAATGACTAAAATCCACCTTGTTCCTTCAATAGCCTTTTACGTGTCGGTTTCTCGTTTGCACAGTTCCGCAACCCCGGCAGGCGTCTGACTCTCTATGGGGCCCCGTCAGACAGACAAAGTGCCCTGGATTCGATTTACTAACCGTAGATTTCCATACGTATAATAATATGGACGAAAGGAAACCGTGACTATTAAAATATCCAATATGTTAATGAAGAACTGACACCCTGTGTATCGCTTGCCATACACGTTTGAAGCAGTCAGTATCGACTGCTTCAAGTTACATCTACATAGCAATAGCCTTCTTTGTACACACATATAAAGTACCGCTAGAGCAGTCCAATGCTTTAGGAGAAGGTTGTTACCGACTGCAGCTGGAGCAGTTAGTTATAATGACAGAATTTATTTCCTTGTGCAGACTATGTGTGTTGATCACAAACAAACTGCTTGAGCAGGCAGTGAATGTATTAATAAATAAATAAATGACTTAATACCAAAACAACAGTATACATAATAATACTCAGCAGTATCGTTTTCTGAAATAGTCTAAGAAACAAATTGAGTACTTCATGTCATTATTTGCAGTACAACCACTGGTTCCAAACCAAATAGTGAAAAAATGATATTTATTATGCAAATGAGTTTTAGCAAACATTTTTACACGTCAAAACACTATTTTTAAAGCTAAATGAAGCTGGTGTTGCGTACCTGACTACTTTGAGAAGACACAGCCGAAACAAACTGAGAGGTCCATTTTAAAGTCCAGACATTATGTTGGTTTAATTCATACAAGGACCATGCAGGTTTGTGTCTGAGATGGTTTTTTGAATAAATCCTTTAGTACATGTTGCTCGTTTTATACATTTCAGAATAATCTGTTTCTTTAAATTTACTGCTAGCATTTCCTACTTTTGCAATAGACTGAATTCAACATTTAGGGATGTCCACAATAAATTGTGAGTTGGGAAGTAATTTTGTTGCAGCCGGTGCGCTTCCGGCCGTATTTTGTTTTTGCCGAGCATTTCGGAGCTAGCGGATTTTTATTCTATTTTGAGGAAATGCTGCGCTTTCAATTAGTTTGATAAACGAAATTAAGTTTATTTTACGTTCAAATTTATGTAAAACAAATAAGTATAATCTAAGTTTTAAAGATTCAGCTAAATTGAGGCAATAAAGATTTATTGACAGTATTTGGCAAGGAAAATTAGTCAAGACAAAATAATTTTAATACAAATCTTCCAACTTTGAAAGCAGAATTAGCCAAAACTTAAACACAAATGACCAACAAAAAACCGCGAAAAAACAGCGAAGTAATTAAGCGTAAACAAATCTTCCGGTTGAAAGGGCTCTTTGAAAACCGCAAAAAACACAGATGACTGTCCAAAATCGCCTCAGTACAGTTCGACGGCACCTTTTGTCTTTCCCCTTCACTCTTCTCATTAATCTTTCATTCAGGAACTGTCTTCACTAAGGCTGAAAGAAATACTGTCGGGCTACTAAAATGTAGCTTGAATTCTAAGGAACGAATTTGTTTTATGTCGGGCATAAAATTGTGTGAAACCTCCTTGGAATGACGACAGTATTGGCGCGAATGTAAGATTTATGTGTCAGTTCTTAGTTTGAAATTCGAAAATGTATTTTGGTTTTTTTATTTTATTTGTGTACCGTTTTCTCAATTTACGATTTTTTCATATTGGAATTGACTTTAGACCAACTGCAATAGAACTTAAATTCTTTAAAGGTATGTTTGAAAGCTTTAATCAATTAAGTTTATATACTTGCAAATAATGTATATAGGTACTTAAGTCACAATATGTAAAAAATATGGCATTAGGATTATAATGTAATTATAATAATTTAATTCATAAAAATTACCTGCAAGTGAATGGAATGGAACTTTCTTGCAAAAATTACGTGATTATTGAATTCAGGCACAAACATACATTTTCCTTTGATTGATCTTGAAAGTCTACACATTTTTCTTTTCATATAACATCCTCCCCGACTCACATAGAACAAGGTAAAGGAAATACTTAAGCAAAGAATATCTTTCTTAACATTTTCAAGAGTTTCCGCCTTATCTTTGCCGTCCCTTTTTTTCATCCAAATTGTACTCTATAAATCACTTCTTGTCACTTTAGATTTAGGTCAAGGTTAGCCCAGAAATATTTTCTGGTGAAACATTAGGTGATATTAAATTTCAGAGTAGTCTTTGTATCTTGGTTTAAGATAAATATAATGCTCTTTGCAAGGTTAAGTTAGGAAATAAAGTCTGTTTATTTAGGCTGTACCGTTACAAATTAGACAAGATTGTAAAAGTGTAAGGAAATTAGCTTTTTCCCGTGGTTTTGCCCACTTGTAAGTTAAAAATTACTCTACGGAAACGCGTACTTTTTGTTTTAGTAGCCTGCTACGTCCCTCTCCTGGCCAAAATCCTCCGAGCAATCCTTCAAAAAAATTAAAACGCGTATTTCCAGAAAATAAAGGTTATGTACATGATCATGATCTATTGGTCAACCTGCTTTTTATCGAAAGTCATCGAGTAATTGAATCGTGAATAAGTTTTTTTTTTAAACTTTGCTAATATATTTGCAATCAAAAGGGCCCTAGATGATTAGAATGATGTAAATATCTGATGATTCCTGGCCACTTCAAACTCGTTTTTTCAACAGACACTTTTGATCTCACTGTTGAAATAACGACCATCTTATCTCGATTCTATGAAGACACATATATTTCTGTAAAGATAGTGTTTCAAAATTTTGACGGTATGCTTAACGCAGTGGCTGAGCGATTGGACTGCTGCGGTGGGTGTCGTGGGTCGATTCCCGCACGGAGCAAATATATGTATGATCTACAAGTGGTTGTTTCGGGTCTGGGCGTTTGTGTATGTGAATTTAAATGTTTGTAAACACACTCACGACACAGGAGAAATGCCTAGTGTGGGGCAACGTTTAAAAAAAAGGGTATTTCTGAGCCCAAGATTAATTTTAGCCTACCTTTGTTACTAAACCCAAGGCTCATATACTAAGAGCTTATGACCCACTCTACCTGTCATTCTAGGCAGAGATTTAATGATCCGTTCCACCGTTGTGATATGCACCATTTGCTTGAGATCTCAGATATTCCTTGCTCGGAAGGTTTTAATTTTGATAGCAAAGTCTCAGTTAGTTATTTTGAATAGGAATTCTCATAATTTTTTTAGAAGATAGTTGTTTCTAAATTCAGAGTTTTAATTCGACAAGAACTCAACTATAATTTATGTTCATACCCATAATGTGACATACAGTTCAGTGGGTCCAGTCTTTCAATACCGACGGCCTATTCACTACAATATTGCATGTAATGATCCTGCTCATCTCGTCATATTTTATTCGTTACTTTGGTACACATCCTATTTTGAATAATGTGGTCAACGATCGTCCGACATTCAAAAGATGATATAATCATTATAAGGAACATTGGCCATCATTAGACCCACTAAATTCATAGTTATATGATTTTATTCTACAAAATATATATTAATTAAACTATAGACATTTAAAAATACTTTAGTGAGGAAAGTCACTTTGTACTTTACACATAGTGGTTTAAAAACCAACAAATCCTAACAACCTGTTTGAAATTGTCTTAAAAATTTCCACTACCAAAACCTATTCCTTGCTTAAGGAATTGACTATGTAGGTGTAGAGATCATTATCTACCAGCCAGAAGAAGTACTTACCTACCTACCGACATCCTGTTATTGCCCAGGGAATAAAACAAGTAGAAAAGTTCATCCCTTATTTCGGTGTGTCATTTTAAGCCTGGTACGAAAACGCGTACTCGAAGAAGAATAAAAGGCCTCTTCAGCCAAGTGGCTCGGCTTTGCGCCGAATTTCCTTGTGGCGCCATCTGTGAGATTTTTGACACAACGCATAACTGTTGCGCTTTTGGCAAATTTTTCATGACGTTGTTGGCGTTTCAATAATTATAATAATGTCGCTGTCAGTGGGAAAGTGAAATGTGATATTAATTGCACAAAATTAAATATATATAAATGTTGAATGTGAATCTAAAGCTTTTATACCTGTTTTGCTGATGTCATGGTAGCAGAAAATCAACGCCATACGCGCTGCTGACGTCGACATCACAGTATGGTGCCAAATAGAACACAATGTATTTATTGATACACACATTAAAAACAGTTTGCGATCACTTTGACGGCACGGTTTGCGCAGTAGCTAAGCCATTGGACTGCTGCGCTGCGTGTTGCGGTTCGATTCCGGGATTAGTTTCGGGTCTGGACGTTTGTGTATGTGAGTTTTTATGTTTGTAAACGCACCCACGACACAGGAGAAATTCATACTGTGGGGCAACGTTTAAACATTTTTTGTTACGGTAGACTATACTAAGATTTTTTCTTCTTTTTTTGGATTCTTTATTTAAAAATATAAATTTAGAATATATAATAATAACACAGTTTAATTGTTTTTCCATAAAATAAAAAAAGCTTATGCTAGAGATCACAATCTTTTTTTGATGTGTGTATGTTCGACTGACATGAGCGACTGTCTACGTACGCCACCGATCAAATCTGAGGATTGAAAGCTAAGTTAATAAACTATCTAAACTTAACTCTAAAGCAATATCGGAGGCCAGTGTGATTTCAAGAGCATGTGGCCATATTCTCACACGAAAGAGAGAGAAAGAGGTGAGTAACAAGAAAGCAATGTTATTGTTGCCACTACTAACCCCTTATGCATTACACAACGTTTTTCCTACCCGTATATTCTCCATCCTTCTCCACTAATCTCCAGCAATTATTAGACCTCAGTAGAATGTCTTTATAATCCCAAAGCCTTCATTTATTACACGGACATAGATACCAGAAATACAGGTGTTATTTTCCTTAACATGGGATCGCGTGGGCTAAGGAAACAAATGGTGGCAATCCATCATGGCGGATTCGCTTGGGTTGGTTCTTGTCCTTTAAGATATGTTATTCGTACTAAGATTATTGTACTTGTAAGTAGAAAATGCAATGAAATTCAATTAGAAGATATACAAGTAGACATTAAAAATCTGTTCAGGACATTTGTGTCATTCAATCTATACTGGGTCTGCTATGAGAATTTTAGCTCTTTCTCTTTTCTCAGCTCTTTTGGTTCCAACAGTAGGAACATTTTAAGCTAAATATGCTAAATACTTCTATTTCCTTTATTATTTTTTCTCTACATATTATTAACATTTTAACAAAATAAGAATAAAAAACATTTTAAAATATTAATAGATAATAGTGGCCAACCGTTGTCGGGAACAGGGTCCGAGCTACCGGCGCGGGCGGTCAGGGCTCCAGAGAAAGAAATCTCCTAACAATGCGTGCCGTGTCCAAAAGAACTGCTTTCTGAATCAAGCCCTTGATCCAGCTGCCTAACGAGACCCGCCTTAGGTGTTGGTCGAGGCTCTTGGCAATTACACCATAGGCCGACACGGCTGAATCCACGTCCCATAAATACTAATTATTATCATTTTAAAACTCCATTTTTCCCCATACTATGCTAATGCGACTTAATTTAGACTTATTGTATTAATCTAAACCAAACCTCGCATGCTCAAGACATGCTCATTACTTTCTATAATTAGTTTCATCACAACTGCTCTCAAAGCGGTGAAGAAAACACAGGGAATGTGTCCGAGCTGTGAGAACATTATGGGTCAATAATTTAACCTAGTGGCTTGCAATTAACATTTTTCACAAGAAGTTTATCTCGTCCAAAGAAGTATACTCCTTCTTATAAAGTTAAAGAAGAAAGAAGAAAGAAGAAAGAAAAGAGATTTATTGGCACACACAAGACAGAACAAAAAAATTACATGAATAAAAACAACAAAGGAAACAAAATATATACAAGAAAAACAACAAAAGGTAAAACCAATAAAAAACAACAATTAGTCCTGTGCGAGGCCAAAAGGCTCCTATTTCAGCATGTGCTGCGACATTTTTAATTTTGTCACAGCGCTGGTTTTCTGATAGGGCCCAAAGTGATGTCACGGTCAGATACGTACTTATGTTATTATAAAATAAATAAATAACCAAAAATATGATATAAATATAAAAGTATAATAAGTAGATAACCATGTTTAAAATAAAATAAATAATGTACTAAATTGACACCCGACGTAACCGCTTGTCTATGCCATAATTGTCTTAGGCTGGCAATACCGACAAATCAGAGACGCGGGCGCAGACATTATGTCAACAGAAAAATAAAAACAATATTCATTTATGTGGTAGTTATATAATAAAAATAGTGTGTAATAAAGTGAAAATGTCACCTAGTTAATACTATGGACTTAAATAATAATTATTAATACCAAGTTTGGCGTAAAAAAATACAAGATGAGAAAGACAAATGCGTCAAGAAGTTGAGGATTCAGTAACAGTCGCTAGATTGTACGAATAATCCCTAAATAGTACATCACCATACAGTTATCCGCTATAAATATGACGCCTCCAGTCACCATTGCGAACTGCGTGCAAAACATAGTGAGTTACTCGTGTTAATTGGTATTTTGTTGCTGTTGGAGTAAATAACTTTTAAAATTGATCCTAAAAGTACTAACTGATTTAAGAGCACGAAAAGGTGGTGGGAGGTCATTCCAGCAGCGACTGGCAGCGAATTTAAAACAACCACGAAAAGCGGCAGTTCTGTGGGAGGAAGCCAACATCAGGTACGATGATGCTCTGGTTTTTATTTGATTAACGTCGCGCGACCAAGACAGTTTTTTATACAAATAATCTGGTTTTTTTGTGAGAATGATGCCAAAAAGTAGGGTAGCCAGGTGAAGCTTTCGCCGCGCTGACATTCTCATCAAATTACCCTTATTCAAAAAAGGAGTGATATGGGTTCTGGGCGGCACATTGTAACAAAATCTAGCACAAGCATTCTGTACCCGCTGGATTAACTTCTGACTTCTACCGAGAATGCACGCCCCATACACAGTGTCAGCATAGTTCAGCTTAGATAGGACAAGTGATTCACAAAGCATGACTCGCATATCCACACTTATGTAGGGACGGACACGATACAGAAGCTTGAGTCGGTAGAAGCAGTTGCGCACAGCTTCCAGAATGTGAGTTTCAAAGTTTAACTGTCCGTCAAACACCACACCTAGGTTACGAGCTTCCAGAACCCTCTCTATAGCACAACCATCAATCCTGATATCCAGATTACTAGTGCGCATTTTGGTTTGAAAATCCCTGGAACCCATCACAATATACTTAGACTTTGTTGGATTCAGAACCAGGGAGTTTCTCCTGGACCAATCAGCAATTCTGTCTAGATCTTCATTTATGAGTCTTACTGTTTCTGCAGTATCCTGGGCACAGAAGGAGAGGTACATCTGCAGATCATCAGCGTATAGATGGAACTTGGTGTTGATCAGACATTTGATAATGTCAGCGCTGTACAAGATAAAGAGCAGTGGGCCAAGAATCGATCCCTGAGGCACACCCCTGCTCACGCGCCGTGGACTAGAAGACACATTATCACCATTGTCACCAGACACCTGGACAAACTGTGATCGATCAGTAAGGTAACTCTCGAACCATTTTACTGTTTCAATGTTAAAACCATAATAAGATAACTTTGCGAGTAGCAGAGAAGTATTAATTGAGTCAAAAGCACGAGAAAAATCTAGTAGGACAAGGAGAGTTCCCATACCCTTGTCCCTGGCTTCAAGAATGTTCCCAACTACATCGAGTAGAGCTGATGTTGTGCTGTGGCCTCTGCGAAAACCAGATTGAACCTCGGGTAAAATAGCGTGGTGCTCTAGATAAAACCTAAGTTGGTTAGAGACAACCCTTTCCAATATTTTGGATAGACAAGGGAGCAAGCTGATTGGGCGGAGATCCCTCACACTGGTGGGATTATTCACTTTAGGGAGAGGTCTAACAATTGCCATTTTCCACAGATCAGGGAAGGCAGACGTTATGATTGATCTATTGACAATAGCAGTAATGACAGTAAGAGTACGAGGAAGTGTCAACATCAGCATCTCCAAAGAGATCCGGTCAGAGCCCTGCGCATTGGATCTGAGACTACGCAGAACTCTCAACACTGCTTCCCCCTGCACTGGCTCAAGCTGGAAATTACTGTCACTGTGCCGATGCTGTTGAAAATATAATAGATCCGCAGTAGCAACCTCTCCACTACCTGGAACGTCTAGGAAGTGCTGATTAATATTATCCGGGTTGTTGCAGAAGTGAGGCAAACTATTTTCTGACTTTTTTGAATTGACAATTGTAGACTTTATATGACTC
The DNA here is from genome assembly GCA_943136025.2 of Agrotis puta. Taxonomy (NCBI): domain Eukaryota; kingdom Metazoa; phylum Arthropoda; class Insecta; order Lepidoptera; family Noctuidae; genus Agrotis; species Agrotis puta. The sequence continues at coordinate 9,701,929 of OW964168.2, forward strand.
CATAACTTCTTAGGCTGTGTAATGTTATTATTAATATAAGTTTTGAAATATGCGCACTTCTCAGTCTCAATTGCCGTTCTTACCAGGTATTTTAATTCTGTATAAGATTTCCTATGACTATCTGAATTAGAAGCTTTAAACTTTACATGACACTTGTCTCGCAGCTTTATCATTTCTCTTACAGTGTAGGTTATCCAGGGAAGTGACTTTTCCCTAATTAAGACTCTTTTAATGGGTGCATGCAAATCAAACAGTGCCAAAATGTATCGATTAAATAATTCCACCATTGAGTTCACGTCTTGGAGACTCTCAATATGTTCCCAGTCAATTTTATTTAAGTCGTCATTAAAAAGTTCAGGGAGGACATCTTTGAGCGGCCTATAAGTTATCCATTGTGGGACAGGCCTCTCTACTTTAAAGTTTAGTTCGATACTTATAATTGCGTGCTGACCTAGTTCAGGTATGTGTGAAACTGAGTGTCCACATACACGGGCGTCAGTACAAGCCAAATCTATTAACGTTTCGCTGTGGTCTGTAAAATGAGTGGGCTTGGTTATAATTTGTCTGAGCTTGCAACAATGCAAGAAGTTATTTAGCAGCTTAGTTTTGTTATCAGAGGGGTTTAAAACGTTAATGTTAAAATCACCCACCAGGAGAACCTTGTCCGCATTGGCAAAAGAGGAAAGAGAATCCGTGATCGCATCCAGGAAAACATTGACATCAAGCCACGGTGGTCTGTATGCAGTCCCAACAATGACCGAATGTGAGTTGATGTTAAGTCTAAGCCACATCTGCTCGACCTGCGACCCCGGCGGGTGCGGCAGAGCGCGCACGCGCACTCCGCGACGCAGGTAGAAGCCCACGCCGCCCCCCCGCCCGCCGCGCACGCAGGCCGGGCGCGGCACGTGCCGTAGGCGGTAGCCCGGGACTGACGGCGCACGGCCTTCCTCTCCCTGCCTAAGCCAAGTCTCATTTATGGCCATGATGTCCACCCCGATACTTTCCATGGCAACAAGAAACTCGTCATGACGTGATCCCAACGACCCTGCGTTAAAAAAACCAACTGTAAGATGTTTAGTCTTGTTCATTTGTTCATAAAGATGTAAATGTATAGAATGCTCATATTGTGTAAATCCTAACTAATATTATAAATGCGAAAGTAACTCTGTCTGTCTGTCTGTCTGTCTGTCTGTCTGTCTGTCTGTCTGTCTGTCTTTTCTTCACGCCTAAACTACTGAACCGATTAGTGTTAAATTTGGTACAGACATAGTTTGGAACTTGAGAAAGGACATAGGATAGTTTTTAACCGACTTCAAAAAAAGGAGGACTGTATTTTTTTTAAATGTTTATTACCGCATTACGACCGACTGGGTGAACCGATTTTCATGATTCTTTTTTTTTTTGAAAGCTGGTGCTTCCCGTGTGGTCCCATTGTAACCAAATCAGGATCTGATGATTGGATCTTGGAGAAATCGAAGGCAACCCTCAAATTTAATAGGCTCACCCATCGTTTTTCGTACATCTTATGAAGTAATTTAAGTACTTGCGTATGGTAATCATCATCTTATGTAGCTGAGCTGATGATGGAAGGTACAACTCCTTAACAGTAGTTTGTTACCGCATAACGACCGACTGGGTGAACCGATTTTCATAATTCTTTTTTTGTTTGAAAGCTGGTGCTTCCCGTGTAGTCCCATTGTCACCAAATCAGGATCTGATGATTGGATCTTGGAGAAATCGAGGGCAACCCTCAAATTTTATAGGCCCACGCATCGTTTTTCGTTAATCTTATGTAGTTATTTAAGTACTTGCGTATGGTAATCATTATCTTATGTAGCTGAGCTGATGATGGAAGGTACAACTCCTTAACAGTAAGGAGTAGGTAGTAGTACTGATTCATTGTTCGCATATCTCCGGAACTTCACGTCCGATTTAAATAATTCTTTTTTTTTGTGCTAAGTATTGTTCAACTTAGGGAATACTGCAAGTTTCATCAAAATCGGTTCAGTAGTTTTCGAGATAGGGAATTTTATTAGCTTATTGTGTACATGAGGGATGTTATTACCAGTACTACGGATTGTATTATATGTATTTGGCAAGAATTTGGGTTGAATATTTTAACTAAAAAAAGAAAAATAAAAAACTTTTCCAAAAAAAATGTAACCGCCTTCAAAAAGAATTTTTTTTTGAAAAAGTTTTTTATTATATATTTTTTACGGGTTAAGCTGCGCTTGCCGAGGTTGGTCTGTGGATGGGTAAAAAGCACTCGGAAAGCACGTAAAGCCGTTGGTCCCGGCTGTCATTTGAAGATCTTTGACAGTCGTTACTGTCAGAAGCTCTAATGTCTGACAGCCAATCTTACCATGGGGTATCATATTACCCAGTTACTGGGTTGTGGAGGTCCGACAGGCAGTCGCTCCATGTAAAGTACTGATATCCAGCTGCATCTGGTTTGACTGGAAGCCGACCTCAATATAGTTGGGAAAACGCTAGGCAGATGATGAACGGAGTATAGATAATTCTATTAGTACTATATGTCGAGTGGTCCATATGCTCGATAGATGGTGGTGATCGCGCAATGATGTCGATCGTTACACGAGTTCGATCGTTACACGGGACAAAGAAAGCTACTTTGTTTTATACTATGTAGTGATTAAATGCAAGTAACATTGGTCCGACCTGTTTATTAGTCAGTGTATAGAAATCCGTTTGTGCTGGATAGGATAATCTCAAGCCCGGGGAAGGACATAGGGCTACTTTTTATAAACACACCATACAGGTAAAGATTGATGAAGAAACCACCGGTAGAATTTTGAAATTCATGCAGGGTTCTATTATTATTATTTTTTATCGTGGTAAAATCATCAAATGAGTCCTCCCACCCAGGGCAGGGCGAGAGGGACTGTCAGACTTGACTGACTAAAATCTACGGTGTCCTTCAATAGCCCTTTACGTACCGGGGTCACGGTAATTCGTAAGTCCCGCGACCCCGGCAGGCTTTGGCCCTCTGAAATAATGAGCACTTAGAAAGGAGTTCAGATAATTCCACCCTCAAGAGATTCCCTCTAAATATTAGGTATAGGTGTTCAAAGATTGTATGGAAACTAATTTTGAAGTTAGAAATCTGGGATGTACGATGTGAAGTTACATAAAAAAAATGTCACGTAACTTAATGAGGCAGACCAAATTCTACGCGAGCGAAGCCGCGGGCAAAAGCTAGTAGTTAGTATAATTTAAATAGCTAGTGTAAAATGTTGTTGATAAACGTGTACTTATAATAGTTAGTATAGTAGAATTATAAATGATAAGCCGCCTTTTAAAGTATAAATAATGTAAATAAGATGTAAGGAGTGATTGGGCACCTGGGCCCCAGCAGAATAATGCCAAAATATACAGAAACGGGAAGAGATCTGACCTCACACAGTACAAACTTAAAGACAAAACGTAACAAAAATGCACACTGAACAGAAAAGGTAAACAATGTATGGGTTTAGTAAAAAAGTTATTAATACGAGACACATTTAAACAGATGTTACACCCGATGGTCAGCGGACGCCTCAAGACCAAAAACCCGGGAAAGGTCGTCCTCATTGCGGATGCAGTGTATGGGCTTGCCTTCACCTTGCCTTGCCAGGATGCGTCCGAATTTCGTCCAGGTGTACTTCCACCCGAGACGACTACCAGCTTCACGAACTCTGTGAAACAGCTGCCTGTTTTTCCCTGTAAGCCTCTCATTAAGGAAGAAGCGATGCGAGGGCGCGGGGAGGCCAAGATCGGAAGTGGTGGCTCCGCGGCGCACGCGGGCGCTTTTCAGCAGATCGTCGCGCAGCCCGCGCCTGGTTAGGCGCACCACGATACGCCGGGCTCGCGCCTGAACTGCCGCCGCTCCTCCTGTTGGGCTCTCCGCACTCGAAGACCGCGGCTCACGGCCAGATCTGAGGCCCACCCGTTGCGCGAACACTATATCCCGCTCATCAAGTGCAACACCTAGCTTCGCCGCAACCAGTCCTACGGTGTGCAGCACGTTCTCACCCGGAACCTCAGGGATGTTCGCAATCTCCAGGTCAGAGCTAAGCAGGTCCTGCTCGCGGTCGTCGAGCTCGGACTGCAGCCTTGTCACTATTTGCTCCAACTGGCTCACCCTGGCGTCGGGCAGAGCAGCGCTTTGCCTGGTTTCCAGGTCCTCAATTCGGGCCTCCAATTTGTCAATCCGCTCAGTACAGACCCCCAACGACGCGTGAAGGCCAGTCATTTCTCGGCGAAATTCTCTGACCTCGTCTCTGACCTCGCGTAGCTCGGAGCGGAAGAGCCTGATTTCCTCCCGAAGAGTAAGCTGGGTTTCCAGGGATGAGGGTTCGCCGTCTGTCCCCTGTTCACTTCCAGCCCGAGACAGTACCTTAGCAGGTGGCTCGGCCTTAGAAGGCTTGGCCTGAGGCACCGCGACAGGTGATTCAACCATACTGCCCCGTATAGCAGCCGCAGGTGCAGCCACCGACGAAGCCTCCGCCGCTGACGAAGCTGATCCCACAATAGCCACTGGTGTTGATGACGCTGAGGCCTGCGCAGCCGAGGGTAGAGCAGAAAGATCACCGTCTCTGACGTGTGTGGCGCCCCCAATACTCTTGGGCAACCTTTTCCTGCACTCGGGGCACAGCCAGTCGCTGCCAATCTGCGACTGTTCAGGCAGCAGCAAGCAAGCGAGGTGGAAACGATTTTGACACCCCGATCCAGTACAAATGGCGCCCCCTTTGGACGCCAGGAATCTTCCACAAGATGCGCACTTTACCATATTAGCAGTATGACACGAAGTAGCCAGATGGCGCCACTCTTCTAATACTGATCTATACCGGTAGATGGCGCTTGCTCCACAAAATGTGACACTGCGTCGATCTTTATCGGAAGTAGCAGTACCACACGAAGTAGCTAGATGGCGCCACACTCCCAGTACTGATCTATGCCACTAGATGGCGTTTGCTGCGCAAAATTTGACCCTGCGTCGATCCTTGTCAGAAGCAATATGTAATTAATGTAGGTACCACTGACCGCATACAATCTCAAGTCACCCTTGTTTTTGTTAAAAAACACGAGATTCACAATTGTTTTACTTAATTTACACCACTAAAATAAACAAGTCAGTCCCACTAACAATCACACGAGTAAATCAGGCTAAATAGCACACCTGAACACGAACTTCACACGAAATATTGCAGTATTTATAATATTTACTTGTGTTAACATGTACAGCTGATGTGTATCGCGCACTGTCCGTGACGTCACTCCCAAGTTGAGAGTACAATCTTGAAAACAAGTTTTAAATTGTTTTAAATACAATTTAGGAGACAAACTTTGTTTATTTTAAGCGGTGTACTGTATAATGAAACTTTTCTAAACTTTGTGTTTCAATTTGCCATTCAAGCGGCGTTGTGGCATCTATTCTATTAATATTTTGGACTAGACTATGTCAAATATTCCCCTCAAATTCTGCCAAAGAAATAATGGAGGAACATTGAAGATACTATCTAACTCAGGCAGAACTATAAAACCTATTTGGAAAAGCTCCAACGTCTTGCTATTTCAAATGGCTTTCAACCTTAAAATCAAAATAAGCTATTGCTATAAACCTCTGGCCTTCAGAGAAAATATTACTAGCTTATTATGACATTCTTAGCAAAAGTAACTTTAGAAAACGAAACATTCATTGCTAAAAGTGGGTTAGTAATTTATTAAGTCACTAGCCGTTGCCAGCAGCTCCGCCCGCTTCAAATTGAATATTTAATAGAGATATCCATACATCCATCCATGCAAACAAACTTTCACATTTATAATATTAGTAGGATTGTGCTATGTTTAGTCCGTCACTGAAATCATTTTCAGATCTAATGTAAGCACTTCTATCACGGTATATACTTTATAAATTATCTGCAAGTCCTTAGCTTTGGTCGCAAGACTCACGATTTACCGTGACCCCGGTACGCAAAGGGCTATTGAAGGACACCGTGGATTTTAGTCAGTCAAGTCTGACAGTCCCTCCCGCCCTGCCCTGGGTGGGAGGACTCATTTGATGATTTTACCACGAAAAAAAAGTCCTTAGCTTTACTAATTTGTTCTTCGACCCATAGATATGAGTGCCTCCCTCCATATATCTCTTACGAAAGATCCTGCCAGGAAATGGAGAAGGCAAATGCACACCAGTAGAGCAGCACAGGCGATCAAAATAGCTGATACAAAGTCGCTTTGCCTAATTTCCTGTGATTGAAAGTACCAACAATTATTATGCTTTATTACTTGCTTCTTTTTTTTAAATTTAACCACAGTCGGAATCCTAGCAAGGCCAGGCATTTGGCAACATATTCCAAATACCACTATACCATAATCATATGTATGGTAAGTATAACTGGTAAATTTTATTACAATTGGGTTATAATTTCAGGTGGGTTTGGGTTCCGACCCCATTACATAGATTCATTTTACTGACAGATTTGAGCAAGCTACCTCCCCTCTAAGTTTGACCAGACCGAAACACTACATATTTTCACTTCTCACTAAAGCCACACCAAGTAAAAGATGCGGTCACACTTCAACGAAACATAATGAAAGTCAGAATAACTTCGGTTGCGCAACACAAACTTCTAAATTCGTTGCCTCGGTCTATCTAGCTGCTACTTTATATATATAGAAACATTTATATACAATGCTTCACGAAGATGCTAGTTGTTCGGGCTGTGATCTCGTCCCAGGCAGGATGTTTTAAATAAAAGTCTAATGGCTGACTTTTATGATTGTATTGTTGAAAAATTATGACACACAATGGATTTAATGAAATGGTATCCCGTGCGCCTGACAACGCCCGCTCGTGACGGTTGATTTGGACGAAGTGATGTGAAGCGGGGAGCGGCGATGGCGCCAGCGGCGACCGGCGCTCGGGGCCGCGCGCCTGCGCAGATGCGCGCGGCCCGCGCTGTGTGACAACGTCCGCTCTCGGCGGCTGTCGCGGACGAAGTGAAGCGGCTCGCGGGGCTCCGGCCCTCGGTAGCGGCGCGAGCGGCGGCAGGCGAGGCGGTGAGGCGCGGGGTCGCGGGGTGAGGAGGCAGTGGCGTGATCGCTACCCCTCACCACCCGCTAACCGCGCAGGTGTGGTCGGCGCGCGAATGCGCGTCAACAGGCTCCCCCCGTTGGAACATGTTCCAAGGTCTGAAGTGGGCAGCAGGCAGAGCCTATTGTAGGCTCGGCGAAGCACTCCCGAAGCCGTCCTGACGTCCGCGACGCGAGTGATGCCGTCGGAGCCAGGATGCAGATGTGTGATGCGGCGGAGTCGCCAATGATTTGGTGGGAGGCGGTCGTCCTTGACCACGACCAAGTCTCCCAGCTGCAGCTGCTCGTGATCGTGGCGCTGCCATTTTGCGCGTTTCTGTAATTCTGAGAGATATTCTGTCTGATATCGTTTCCAAAAATGAGCCGCTAATGCTTGTGCTCTTTTAAATCGGGGCAAAGTGCTGATCCGTGTCTCTCTTTCTATGTCCACCTGAGTAGGCAACATCATGATCGTTCGTCCAATTAAAAAATGAGATGGAGTCAGTGGAGTTATATCGTTGGGATCAGAAGACAATGGAGTCAGAGGGCGTGAATTTAAAATCCCTTCGATTTGAATTAATGCTGTGTTTAACTCTTCGTAAGTTAAATGGGCTAAGGATAGAATCCTTTTAAGAAGGAATTTAACAGACTTAACTGCGCCTTCAGCTAAGCCGTTGAAATGTGGACTATAGGCAGGAGTGAAATTGAAATTAATTGCCTGCTCTGCTGCATTTAAACTAATATCATTACACCTTGATTTTAAAAAGTTCGAGAGTTCCTTGTCGGCCCCCACAAAATTTGTGCCGTTGTCGGAGTAAATGTTAGCAGGCCGACCTCTGCGTGCGATGAATCTGCTTAGTGCAGCTATGAATGCGTCAGCACTTAAATCTGTGACTAACTCAACGTGAACTGCCCTCACTGCCAAGCAAACAAATATACAAATGTATGATTTTATAAGTTGACAACCTCTACCTTTCCTGTTCGCCACCAAAATTGGCCCAGCGTAGTCAACAGCTGTATTAATGAATGGATATTCACTATAAACGCGTTCTTTAGGCAAGTCCGCCATGATTGGCTGAATGGTCCTGCCGGCGAATCTACAACACTTGTGACACTCATGTGTTATTTTTCTGGCAAGACTACGACCGCCTATTACCCAAAATCTTTGCCTTAATGTAGCAAGCAATAACTGAGGTCCTGCGTGCATTAATAATGTATGATAATGTCTGAATAACATTTGGGTAACATAATGAGAAGCATGAATTAAGATAGGATGTTTAACATCATAAGTATAATTTGAATTTGATAATCTGCCTCCAACTCTTATTATATTTTCATGTGACATGAACGGGTTAAGATTAAGTAATTGTGACTTTTTTAAAGATTGGCCTTTCTTTAAAGTATAGTATTCATCTGAAAACTTATCTAGTTGAATTAATTTACATAGAAGTAATATGGCTGAATTTAACTCCGAAGTAGTCAAGTATGCAGTGGATTTATTATGAGGATGCCTACAGTTGTTTATAAAGCGCAATATGTAAGCTGTGACACGTTGCAATTTACTAAAGTTTGAAAACTTATGAATAAAGTTATTTGTTTCACTAACAAGATTGCACAGAATTTTGGTTTCTGGTAAGTTAGTGGGTATGGTATGAGTTTGAGCAGGCCATTGTGACCTTGGTTGTGTTAAAAATTGTGGTCCTGCCCACCACAGTTTTGAGTCTTTAAGCTGTGTCGCATTACAGCCTCTGGATCCTACATCAGCTGGATTTAATTTAGTGGAAATGTAATTCCAATCCTTTGCATTGGTAGTATCAGTGATTTCGTTAATTCTATTTCGAACAAACGGTTTTAAAGATGACTTTGGTGTTCTTATCCAACCTAAGACAATTGTCGAGTCACACCAGAATGTCCAGGTATGTATATTTAATCTTAGAGCGTTTTTAACTTTCAATGCTAACCTAACTGCTATTAAAGCTCCACTTAGCTCTAATCTTGGTATAGTCATATAGTCATATAGTCTCTTTAGAGGTGCCACCCTGCTTTTAGCCATGACAAGATGAACCATAATATTGCCGTCGTTTGAGACTGACCGAACATAAACACAAGCACTGTATGCTTGCTGGGAAGCATCACTAAAGGTGTGTAGCTCATAACGTACAGCTTGACCACATAGAATGAGCCTAGGTATGGTAATGCTATTTAATTGTGAAAGTGATTTTAAAAAATTCAACCATCTTTCTGTAAATTCCAGTGGCAATATATCATCCCATGCAATTTTTGTAGCCCATAATTCCTGTAAAATTACCTTGGCCTGTAAAATGCAAGGATTCACAAGACCTAACGGATCGAAGACCTGTCCTACTGTTGACAATACGGATCGTTTAGTTATTTTCTTTATGGGTTCGCTGACTGTTGCAAAACTTAAAGTGTCAGCTATACATGACCATCGCAAGCCCAATGTTTTGGCATGATCATCATTGATTAAATTGAGTAAATGATCATCCATGTCACCTTCATTAATGCTGTTTAATATATTCATGTTGTTTGAACGCCATTTTCTTAAATGAAATTGACCCTTTTTTAATTCTACAATAACTCCTTGACAAATTTGAATTAATTCTGTTTCTGAGTCATGGCCCGAGATCAGATCGTCTACATAAATGTCATGTAATATTGTTTCACGCACCTGAGGAGAAGAGCACTCCTGACCTAGTTGCACTAGACACCGTGTGGCCAGATATGGGGCAGCTGTGGTGCCATAAGTTACAGTATTAAGTTTGTAAGTATCTACCTTGTGAGTGGAATCAAACCGCCACAAGATTTGTTGAAGACAGCGTTGCTCTGGTGTAACCAGTACACAACGGTACATTTTTTCACAATCAGATGTCACAACATATCTGTGTTGCCTGAAACGAATTAATATATCTATTAAACTATCTTGAACTGTAGGACCTACATACTGTATGTCATTAAATGACAGCTGTGATGTAGTCCTTGCTGATGCATCAAAAACAACTCTTAGTTTAGTGGTTAAGCTAGTATCTCTAATTACACCATGATGTGGCATAAAATATGAATATTTATCATTAATATTGTTAGCTATAGACATATGACCGAGGTCAATGTACTCTTTAATGAAATTTGAATATTTTTCTTTGTATAATGAATCACGTTTAAACTTTCTTTCCAAAGACTGAAACCTAGATAAAGCTTGTTCATATGAGTCACCCAATTTGTCTGGGGAATCCTTTAAAGGAATTTTTACAATGAAGCGACCATCATTGTCACGAGTGGTTGTTTTTATAAAAAATTGTTCACACTCATTTTCTTCATTTGTTGTTTTGCGAGGTGAAACAGACTCTAATTCGAAAATCTATCTAATTGTTGTTGTAGCTGGCCACTATTTATGAAATTGCATTGAGCTGTGTTTGAATATGTTGTGGGCTTATTATGTTCCTGGTTGTACATAACGCCTGACACCAACCATCCAACCTTAGTATTAATGAGATTTGGTTTGTTTTTTCCTAAAGATATTCGTTCGGTACCTAGGACTTTCCAGAATATTTCTGCGTTTAACAGTATGTCAATTTCCAATGGCACATTGAAGTTAGGATCTGCTAATGTTACATTACTTGGTATATTTAAATCTGAAATGTTAAAATAGGTTGTAGGTAACAATTGTGTTATCCTTGGTACAATGAAACAATCAATGTTGTCCACATATGACTGTGTACGTGAGATTATAGTCAGAGTGGAACGTTTGGTAACTTGAAGTGAATGATTTAAGCCTTCCACTGTAATGGCAGTAGACCTTATTGGTAAGTTGAGTCGTTTACTGAGGTTTTCTGTAATAAAGTTGGATGTACTACCATTGTCTAATAACGAGCGGACAGTATGTTTTGTACCATTGCAATCTACAATATCTATTAGTGCTGTAGAGAGCAGTACACAACCATTGTGAGAAGATGATAAAGCAACATCTGCTTGTAATGTTGAAGCTACCTTGGAGTGGCAGTCCTCCTGTGAGGCTAACATAACACACTTGTCCTGAGAGACATCACTATTGCTCTGCTGTTGTGGAAGTGAGGACTCATCTATATGTAATGTTGTATTATGTTTTTTAGAACATACTCTGCAAGGCCCAGATTTACAATCCTGAGATACATGTCCCTGTCTTAAGCAATTGTTGCACAGGTTGAGACGTTTAGCTTCTGCAATTCGAGATTTCACAGACAATAACATAAACTGAGGACACATGTAGATAGGATGAGATTCCTTGCACCGAGGACATGTATAAGAACCTGTTACTTGTCGTTTTTGTTTTTGATTAGCAACAAATGTTCTTGGTTTAGTGTTTGAAGGTTCACTTTGCCTACGTGTGATCCTATTTGTGTAGTCTAATGATTCTAAAAGTTCAGCACGCCCTTTAACAAAATTGATAAATTGCTCTAAAGTTAATGTTTTATGTTTTTGAAAATTCAAATGTTCTTTCCATGCCCTGTTAGTAGTACTGTCTAATTTTTTACTCATAATGTGAATAATGATAAGGTCCCAGTTTTCTGTGTTGACCTCTAACATTTTTAAAGATCTGAGATTTTTGTTGATACTATCTATGAGACTTCTTAATGTTGAGGAAGATTCCTTTGCTATATTTTCAAAGTCAAGCAATGCATCAATGTGATTGTTTATGAGCAAGTTGTTGTTTTGATACCGTTCACATAATAATGACCATGCTGTATCATAGTTATGTTCAGAAAATTCTAGAGAAGTAATGACGTTCGCAGCCTTGTCTTTCAGAGCTGACCTCAAATAATGAAACTTGCTAATTTTTGGTATATTACCATTTTTGTGAATCAGCGATACATAAGTGTCATGAAATTCTAACCAATTCTCATGTTGACCAGAAAAGGTAGGTAGATGTATCGTAGGTAATTTAAGGTTTAAGCTTGGCCCACCTGCAGCGAGGACAGAACCTGTTATTGATGCATCCGAGTTGTGCTCCGCTTCCGCAGAGACCGGCCTGCCAAGCACCTCTCGCGCCTTGCCGACTGCTGCGAAATACTGCGTCTCGAAGCGCTCGCGTTCGTTGTATTCGTCTTGACACTCAGCATCTGAAATGTCCGGCAAGCTTTCTATTTGAATCTGTATGGAATCATATTCACCGTAGCACTCTTCCATCTTCTGCAACCTAGCCCCAAGCTCACTTAATTGAATGCTATTAGGCCTTTCGCACGTGCACATGATCAACAGATATTTTTCAAACTGTGTAAGTTTGGCTTTATATGAAGCACGTTTCTTTTTTAAATCTTTTAGGTTAGGCATTGTGAAAACGTTAAATGAGATTAAATGAATGTATTGCTGATGAAATAAGCCGTGGATGCACCGGAAAACGCGAAACTCAAGAACAAGAACTCTCTTAGGTGTAATGATAGCAGGTTATACTTAAATGCAAGCGTGCAGGGACAGGCAAGAAGCGGGTGATACACTCGGAGGCGAGCCGCCGCTCTCCGACTTCAAAGCAAGGGCGTAGCCCTGATGCAGACGAACACAGCAAGCAACGTGTGACACGTGGCGCGTCGTTGCTCTGCTCGGCTGTGGTGCAAATCCTGTTGGAATGCGATAAAATTACGTTACTAACGAATAATGTTATAATGTGAAACGGGTTCCTAAATAGGGACGGGATAATCACAGTTTTTGATGAACTTTAATGTTTCGAGATATTTTAAAGAATTAATGTTTCGAGAAAAATGCAAGTCATATAATGCATGAAATGCTATGATCAACAAATGAATGACTGTTGATCGTATTTGGGATAATTAATGATATATCCACATAATGATTTTAACTTTGGGAAAATAATTGGAACGAACTCACAGGAAATAATGCCCTCCAGGTTACGATAATGCACGTTATCGATGTCTACAGCACCGACGCCATTTTGTCATGCCACCACGCGATGAGACCGATGAGACGGATGCCGCGACACGAGCTTCGATCTTCGACGATTTTGATTGACTCGTAGCCACGTTGACACGACGTGAAGCGACGACTCGAAGACACGACTCACGAGACGCTTCCTTGAGGTTCCACGTTGTTTCTCCAATTATCTTCAATATCCGGCTCGAAGGACCAATGTTCGGGCTGTGATCTCGTCCCAGGCAGGATGTTTTAAATAAAAGTCTAATGGCTGACTTTTATGATTGTATTGTTGAAAAATTATGACACACAATGGATTTAATGAAATGGTATCCCGTGCGCCTGACAACGCCCGCTCGTGACGGTTGATTTGGACGAAGTGATGTGAAGCGGGGAGCGGCGATGGCGCCAGCGGCGACCGGCGCTCGGGGCCGCGCGCCTGCGCAGATGCGCGCGGCCCGCGCTGTGTGACAACGTCCGCTCTCGGCGGCTGTCGCGGACGAAGTGAAGCGGCTCGCGGGGCTCCGGCCCTCGGTAGCGGCGCGAGCGGCGGCAGGCGAGGCGGTGAGGCGCGGGGTCGCGGGGTGAGGAGGCAGTGGCGTGATCGCTACCCCTCACCACCCGCTAACCGCGCAGGTGTGGTCGGCGCGCGAATGCGCGTCAACACTAGTCATTAATTATATAGCTGCGTCACACTTTCATTTTCTGTGATGGATGATGGAAAAACGTGGTGTTCAGATTAAATATTTGAACGATGTCCTTGTACATCACTAAGATCAGATATAATAGTGATGGACAATACTGCCTCGAGGTCGCCTTGTGTGCCTATATTTAAAATGTACTATAAACTGAATGTTCTACCATAGAACATTTAGTTTTCTTTTTTATTAATCGAAGAGGATTTGAAGGCGCGATTTCAAAAGTTGAGCGATCCCACTCACGGTAGAAGGCCTTACCAATGCCATTCCAGATTGATGCCATAAAGAAAACCCATATTATTATTATTTTAAATAGATCAGTGGCAAAACTACTTAGTCGCAATGACTAAAACAAATATAAGATACGTAATCCTAAATCTCTTTTTAATTTTGTTGATGTTAAAGTATTAGGTTATATTTGTGGCTACACATATTTGCCCCATCTACCGTGTGTAGTTCTAAGATCTCGAAGACTGTCTATACTGAAAGCTCAACCTGTAGTTAAAATTAAATTGTACATACATAAAACATTGAAAAGATCCAATTTTAATTAACTCACTTTCAGCGGGAAATAAATCCGAAGCCACAGTAAAATGTTATCAATTTAATTAATTTAAATTGATAACATTTTACTGCGGCTTCTACTTTGTTATTTCTACTTTGTTAATTTATAGTAAACAGTTCCCACTTTATTTATTAATGTTTCGTAATTAACTTCTGATTCTATTTACAATTGGAATTAACCTTTGAAGGGAGGCGAATTGATTATAAACAAGTTTTCTCCTAGATATTTTTATTTAAGACAGCCACCCAGCCGCAGTTGTAGACGCCCACGGCGACGGTCTCCGGCTATCGTAGGCGTCTACAACTGCGGCTGGGTTGTGAGGTGGACGCCGTCCTCTCCCTCACGCGTCGGACCCAACTGCTTACCATTGAACGCCTATTAGTATCTTCTTCTACCTATAACATAAAGAAAGCACCCTTTCACTTCAAGCCTTAGTTATAAATAAACGCTATTTCACCTTCATTAAGTAGGAAAGTTCATAAGTCCATAACCACTCCTAAGTTAGTCACGTCTCTTATAATCCTTACTTAGCTTCGGAATGACGAAACTTGGCAACTTGGGTTTCACGGTAAATAGATGAAAGACGAAAGCGGAACTTTTGCATCTGGTGGTATTTGTTGTGCCGAATATTGAAGCGGTGAAAAAGTTGTTAGTTTTAGTTCTGATGGATGTGAGAACGTCAGCTTTATTAGACGTCTTTTAGCTTACTTCACTTGAAACTGACGGCACAGAACATACTTAAGTAAACAAGTGGTTGCTAAAAATTGAGTAATTTTAAGGTACTTTCATTCAAAATTATAAATAGGAAACTTCGTGCTGATGGAAAAACACTAAAAGGATTTGGGTGTTTGGTACACATGTAGTAAATAACCCAGATTAACATATTGGATACTCTTAATCTATGTGCGTATGACGTTCCCGTAACTTCACGTGTGCATTCGTAATTTATGTTGTTTCTTCTTACTTCAACCTGCCTGAAGAGGGCCAAAGCCTGCCGGGGTCGCGGGACTCACGAATTACCGTGACCCCGGTACGTAAAGGGCTATTGAAGGACACCGTGGATTTTGGTCAGTACGAGTCTGACAGTCCCTCTCGCTCTGCCCTAGGTGGGCTGGGAAAAAAAAAGCTGCTTTGTTCATACTATACACGGTCTTATCTTTAAAATTATTTTCTCATTTGAAAGATGCTCTACAGCTCGAAGTAATTCCTTTGAAGTGCAACAAAATCAATTATAATTAAAATCACTACTAGCCAGCTTTCTTACTAAACGCTTTGAGGCAAGTTCAGTAGCGAGTAGGGTCACCATATGAAATGTCCGGACACAAAGCCGGACATTCACGGAAAAGTTTTTCTGTTAAGTGAGTAAAGACATCTCTCAACCACTGGTTTTTGATTTTATCTAATTCATCTCATCACTTTCTGCGAGGTATCGCCTTCTTGCAGTTTCAGAGATGGTTTTGATCCTTTAGCCAGTAAGTTCGTTAAAATATGTAGATAAAAATCCAGACGAGACGGACTTGTGTCCTGATAAATCTGAACAAATGGTCACCTTGATAGCAAGGCGGAAATGTACTAGCGGTAATCACTGAAGTTGTACAAGCAGCTTTTTGTTGAAATAGCGGTCCTGAGTATTTTATTTCGATGCAAATTGTTGTTTCCTATTTTGTCTTCCGCAAGGGTTTTGGTAAATTTATTTCTAATTTATTTTCAGCATTACAAAGTTATTGACGGCAGGTTTGGTAGCTGAGCAATCTACTTCTGTGCAGCGTGTCGCGGATTTGAGTGTTGTTCCGGGTTTGGGTGTTTGTGTTTCTGACTTTCTATGTTTGTAAACGCACCCACGATACGGAAAAAGAAGAAAAAAGAAGAAGAAGCGGAAGAAGATTATTTTAGCGGATGTTCTATGTGAAATACTTGGATTTACATTCGTTTAGACTTTTTATTATTTTATTTTTATCAAACAGCCTTGTGAAATATTCTTTGTAAAAATGTTCCATGCTGTCTTATTTTCGTTTTATGTTTAACTAGCTTCCGTCCGCGACTCCGTCCGCGCGGATGTCGGTCTTAGCGTGGGTGATTTATTTCTCCTTAGACGGCTAAGCCAAGCTCAAGGAGATTCGCGGTTCTACAGAACAACGTCTATGAATAAAACTGAAAAATAAGATTTTTTTTCTACGTATTTTTCCAGGATAAAAAGTATCCTATTTTATGCCCAGGATAATAAGGTATAATTATACCAAGTTTCATCGAAATCGAACCGTTAGTTTTCACGTGATGCCTGCATATACAGACAGACAGACAGACAGACAAAAAAAATTTTAATCACATATTTGGGTTTGGTATCGATCCAGCAACACCCCCCGCTATTTATTTTTGCAATATTTTCAATGTACAGAATTGACCCTTCTACAGATTTATTATATGTATAGATTGTCTTGTAAATAACTAGTCTACATATCTCAAGTGAGATCTTAACTTAAAGTTGAATACTATTGAAATGTCGATTCCAATTTGGTGAAGTGATCTGTGTACCACAGGATCTTTCTATTTCAGACACCTTTCTCTATTTAACATTGTGAAAGTTAACCAGTGCCTGTAATATCTTGATGTGGAGAGAAATAAAGATTTATGATTATGATTATAATTCGACGCAAACGTATCAAAAAAAAGCGAAGCAGAAGATCGAAAATAGATAAGATAATGGATATTATTGCTGCGGGCGGGCACAAAATTTATATTTCAGTTTGCTCTCATATTTTTGTGGCATTTTCTTTTCGAACTATAGAATAATAAATTTAAAATCAAAACATCTGCTCCTTTGAAGATGTAATAGCAAAAATAGAAATCAGATAATTGACAAAAAAGAAGTGAGCATTATCAATTTTGTTACGCATCAAATGTTTCAAATAGGCGCACAAAAGAAAAGTTCATATTAATCAAAATGGAAAATGAGAATAAAGAATCAAATTTTAAATTAGTTCTGTCGTCGAATGATTCTGTTGTCCCCAATATTAATTTTATTCAATTCCAGACTTCTCGCCTTAATTACTATTCGACTTCTCGTTTAAATTCTTGAATAATGAATAACTTAAGATTTAATTTATTGATATTTTAAGAGCTAGGTTCTTCAATGAAAAATCTAAACGTTTTTTTTCTATATATGAAAATAAATGAAAATGTGAAAGTGGAGGAAAATAAGTTAATCAATATATCTCTGACGTACGTTATCACATTAATAGTATTTCTTTATATCCTTTCAATATGTATTTACATCCTTTTAATATTTAACTTTGCTTTGAAATAATCTTAGGTACTTAGTTTTATCTCGTTTAGTTGTAACCGCCGTTGTAAACTGCTATAAATACATTTTGTCCCTACTCTGAATTATTAATTGATACACGCCGATTTTTTTTTAAACAAAATCGAAGCACTTTCATCGGAATACCACTCTAAAAAATTCGTTCAAAATGCACCGATCACTCAACATTCATATCAACCTTTTCATCACATCTATTTGGTCGATAGCATAGTAATCTATACTATACATGCAAGTGCTGATGCATAAATATAGGTATAGTATAATAAAGATTCAAGTAAATCGACAATCATCGTCGAAAGGGAGGAATAATGGCCCAGTGATACCGGCCCCGACCTACGACATATAGGTTGTGGGTTCGAACCCAGCTAGGCACATTACTAGTTTAATCAATTTCACTCAACTACTGCTCTCTTAAGCCTTTGTCAAACAGACTGGCGTGTCGAATGCGAACCGTGACGTTTTTATTTGTAATGTATAGAATTGTTTGAATCCAGTCACATAGAACAGCTAAAGCGATCCGATAGCGTGACAGAACTATCGGACTGACGTCTCGCTTCGGTTCGGTATGACTTCGGAAACGCTTCGCTTTCGCCAGTCTGTTTGACAAAGGCACTTTTAGTGAAGGAATCGTGAGGAAGCCAGCATGTCATAGAAACAAGAATTGGAAGACCTTACCACTCTGCATTGTCATCGTGTGGACAAAAGTCCCTTTCACAGAAAGGAGGCCTGTTTCCCAGCAGTGGGAACATTATAGGTATCGATTCACAAATGTAGTTATAGGATAATATAGGTGCAAGTAAGTCGACAATATATCGAGCGATGTATATGGCACGCGGCCATCAAACTTTCGGCGAGCCACAAAGTGAGTTGGGTTCTTTATAAAGAATATTGTAGTCTGACTTCAATATTGGTTGGGTGGTGCAAGTATTGAGAGACGGCGATGAAAATCTGTATCTAAGATGGCTGACAAGCGAAGATCAAGGATGTTTGTTGTACGTAGACTTCAGACAAATTCTCGCTGTACTGATATGTGGTGAAAGGTGATATAAATAAAATAAATATTCCACAACTATCACACAACGCCATCTAGTCCCAAGCTAAGCAGAACTCGTGTTATAGGTACTAGACAGCTGATAAACATACTTATATATTTCTAAATACATACATATTATAGATAAATTACACCCAGACACAGAACAAATGATCGTTCTCATCACACAAACATTTGTCCTGGGTGGGAATCGAACCCACGACCTCCGGCATAGCAGTCAGGGTCACTAACCACTAGACCAACAGGCCTGTCAAATATAGATTATACATTAAGCAAAAATCGCCTATAATTCTCTTTGAAAAATTCCTCAGCCTGAAATACAGGAAGTATTTTTAGTATAGGTAAGTACGAATGTATGTATACGTTAGAATAGATAAGTATTGAAATCCGACAAATTTTCGGCTAAAATTATTTCTCAATTATGAATGAAGAATAGACATGTCGACTCTTAAATTCATTTTCAAGAAGGTTTTCGCTGTATTTCTTGTCAAGACTAGACTGCCGGCTTCGCTCGCCAAAACCTAGGTAAATAGGATCTCTCTCCACTCCTTTCACTTCTTCCACTTCTCTCTACTACTTGCTAGTTTAATATGTCGTCTCCAGTGATGTGTGATGTTGTGATGTGTGGTAAGTAATTTTTTTTTGAATAATTTTCAATTGGTCTGTGCTTTTATTATATAAAACTGTTATTGTGGTTTGTCCCTTACCGAATAAAAGTAACTGTAAGTTACTGTAAGTATGGTCGCGGGACTTACGTATTACCGTGACCTCGGTACGTAAAGGGCTAGTGAAGGACACCGGGGATTTTAGTCAGTACGAGTCTGACAGTCCCTCCTGCCCTGCCCTGGGTGAGAGGACTCATAAGATGATTTAACCATGTAAAAAAAAAGTTACTGTAAGTTTACTTTTTTAATGTTATTTAATAAATAGTTCTGAATATTCGCAATAATTCGATTTTGAGATATGTATTGGAATAAGAAGGCATTACTAATTATACATGTTTTCTATAACCAATAAACGTTCGTAATTCAATACCTAATAAGCCCGAGGGAAGATCGAGGACTATGTTTTTCAAGTCAAATATAAACAGAAATCGTTTATTTGGTTTAATACGCAATTAAGCCATGCCAATTTCAGAATAATAGACTTTCTACATCGTTCACATTAACCGCGGGCAAGGTCGTATCCAAGAGTCGTTTTACTAAAAATCCTGCAAAAAATGCCAATTCATTGGCAAAATAGTCGTCGTCTTCATGCACTTACAGGTATAAGACAGTACAAAGATCTAGTAGTATCACGGGAAATTTTAATTTACAATCAATCACACTTTTCTTAGAAAAGTGTTCTTTAGATGTTTATCTTTTCTTAGTAAGGCGGTTAGCTTCCACCCAGGCGTTATCGAGGCTGTGGGAGTACCGAATAAAAATAAAAATTCATTGTTTTCCATTTTTGTGCAAAATAAAACCAAACTCGCTTCCTCCTATGCCTTAGAAGTAGCAACCAAGCCATTAACTCTACGAGATAACAGCAGCGCCAAATGTCAGCCACAATTTATCTAGCATTGAACTCCAGTGCTGCTTTTATTGTTCAACTTTCTTTTGTACATGTTTCAGATGGTATATCTACATAATGCAATCTACTATGTCAAACATTGTACTGTGTTTTTGTTTAATGCAATGCGATTATTGGAGAATTGCAGGTGATATCTTAGTACATTGTTATCTGATGGGGTTTGGTGCTCCAACGTAGTGATGGCGCTAATTGTGTTTTTCACAGGTAAACACTGTGTGTTTTTCATTACGCATACAAAACGAACAGAAAGTAAAAATAAACACATGCGTTCTTCATTTTTGTCCTCATATAATATAAGGACAAAAATGAAGAACGCGTAGGCGCATGTCCGACCAAATATAGCATGTAAGATGCAGCTGAATACCAGTATATTATACGAAGCTGCTGCTTATCTGACCTCTGCAACTCAGTAAACGGACAACACGATTTTTTTTTATTTATTGTCAAAACTTTCGTGTTCTGTTTTCGAAACCATTACGAAAGTCCAGTCCAATATCTACAAGTTCGTTTTTTTTTCAGCTTTATTTCAGTTACCTTTTCTTTATTCGACACCTAAGATATTAATAAAATAATAAATAACTTTCTAGATGTTTCACTCTAGAGAGAAAATATTCTTGGAAAATCTATTATTCTTTCTAAAATTTTGTTTAGATAAATAACATCATCGACGATTTCTTATCTTGTTTTTATTTAAGCATGCAGCGAAATCTGATTATTACTCGTATTTATTATCTATTGCCAGTGACTTCACCCGCTACTACCTACAAGAAAATTTCCCACGGGAACATTAAATCGGGATCAAAAGTATCCTATGTATTAATTCAGGTTATAAGCTACCTGTGTACCAAATTTCATTCAAATCCATTCAGTATTTTTTACGTGAAAGAGTAAAAAACGTTTATTTGTCACTTTTGAATGTATTTATGTGTGTTTATGTAAACACAGACTGAACTAGATAAAGTTGATTTGACAAATTTCTCACCATCTTTTATTGGCATTTTATCTTTACAAGTATATCTTAACCTTCACTGTAGTACCTATCACTTGAAACCCTACCCTGGTTGCCAAAGACGCGTAAGTACATCTCTACCAAAGAGATTTAGGCTTGATAAGGGGCTAGTAACACTGATTTGACTGTCAGTAACACACCTGAACCTCGTGACTGGAATGTAAATGTCGCATTTGGCAATGAAAAGAAAACTGAATAGTCGATTGCCCTTCGATTTTTAGGTTTCAGTCGAGAAGTTGGCGTATATTAAATATTAAATTGTAGTTTTACAGTATTGAGGAGATGTAAATAAGTAGGATCATTCAAAGTGATGAATCTTCTTCTTCTTCGTCGTGTCGATGATTTAATTTAGTTATATGAGCTTCAACAAAACTCTGCCACATTTTCATACGGAGCGTCGTTGGTGGCGGCCTCAGACAGGTCCCTTAAAGTGCAAGTGAGGTGGCGGGTCAATGATTGTGATGAGGCTCCTCAGTCTCACCCTTTTCCATCAAAGTATCCCCACCGAACCATGTTGTACTTGCAGCGAAACTGACTTCGCAATCGGAATGAATGAATAAATCTGCAGTAAGTACAAGTCTGGCAGTCCCTCTAGCTGTTCCACCCAGGGTGGGAGGACTTATTATTTTACCACCTTTAAAAAGGCCTTCGTTGTAGCAAAGAAAGTCGACCTAAATATGCAACGAACCCAAAACATATAGATAGAAATCGTTTCAGGAATAGTAGTGTTTGGGACACTTTTAACCAATGCCTTTCTTTACAAGGTTTTATGTTCCATGCAGTGTTTCAGTGCATAGGTATCACCGTCTGCCTATATAACTATGTTGAGGTGGGCTTCTAATCTAATCAGGTGCTCACGACCCAGCAACTGGACAAAAACCAGGAAATTTTCACATAATAGGTCCGTAATTATGAGACTACTATTTGAAATGAGCACACACACTGAGCTTTTAACTAATGAACTGGTTAATAACTAATAATAATTGTATATCAATCTGTGGCAATTACATTTGCCGCTGTAAATTACCGCGGATCTGCTTAAATCATACCGGTAAATACTATTATTGAAATTGCGTGGTTAATTAATTAAATGCTACGTGTAAGGGATGAATTTCTATTCTAATAATATGTTTCCTGTCTGCTATGCTATCCTTACTTAACATTAGACATTCGTATTTAATTAGAATTTGTAACTCGATCACGTCAGAAAACCTGAACAGAATCTGGTGCGGCTCTGAGATTTGTCGTGTAAGATGCGGGCGAAGCTGCTGGTAACTACTAGTTTTGATTATAATTTCAATAGACTGTTTTGTATTCTTCTTAGTATCCCTGGTAGTTCAATTTTTTCTTGAATAAAACCTCAACCACTTCCACCGCGTTGTCGATGGCAGTGTAGAGGTTCCGTTGGCTGTATATTTTGCAGCACAGGTCTTCTACCTTCTGATCACACAACCCTGTGGTCGTGGCCATCTCCAGGATTGTCGAATTAAACAACAAATTTAAAATAGTAATAACTACTTTCTAAACCTAAGAAAATATAAATGTACCTACATTGACTCAATACATTTAGTTCTAAAATATTTACGAGAACACCACTATACATATTACATACATAAATAAATCATTACACTGGATACGTAGTTTATTTTCGCTACAAAGTTAGCTCCCTACTTTATACATTAGACGTATTTAACAGCTACTAAACTCAAGATGTCTGAAGATTTTACTATCGCGGGTTCGGAGGGCCCTCACACAATCTCGAAACGTCTAGAAACGCCTCGAAACTTCGTATCGGTTTCGATCCGAATCGTTAAACGTAGAAGGTAGATTTTTATCGCACTTGACATTTTAGGAGATTGAAAGATGGATAAAATGATGGGACATGGATTTAATTATGTATGTATCTGTTATTGTTGTTGACGATATTAGTAAGATTATGGCATCTGCGATTTTTTTACTTGTATTTTTAGTAAACCAATGACTACAGTATGTAAAATCGACTAGAAAGAACATGCCTAGTGATTTCGTTACTACATCCAAGAAAAATATTTCTGTATTATGATTCTAGACGGAATATTGTTTTTCTGGAGATCGCATGAAAATCTATTTTACTCTACTAACTTTAGAAAGACAACACGGCCACACAGAAAGTCACCATTTAATGATGAAAGGGAGTTAAAGATTCATTTTTCCATGCTGAATGTCTTGTTCGAAAACTTCAAACAATGTAATTTACCATAACTATTTGTGCAAAGTTACGTTAAAACAAGACTACAGACTCATTTGTATTCCAGACCATATCAAAACGGTTTCAACTCAAATGCAAGTTGGAAAGTAATCCACGAAGATAGTTTGAAGCGGAATAATTTCACAAGAACTACTAAAGAATCGGGATTATACTTGATCCTTGGTTTTTTTACTTTTTCTGCTTTTAGATAGTGATGTATAATCGTAAATCAAAGTAATAATAGTCTATTAAACGTTAAGAAATAAAATACCGTAATATAACACCTGCAGTTCCCTAAGGGTTAGGCAGAGTTAAACCATTCACATATCATAATTTGTTAAAATCTTATGTGTTACGCGGGAAGCACTTGTCATTAAGATTAACGTTCCCGGACAACAGTGCGCTTTTAAGACAGTCCCGCGACCCCGGCAGGCGTTTGGCCCCATCAATTTGCTGGCACCTACTTGAGGCGCGTGGAACACAACGCAACGTCGAACCGTACTTAGTCCTTGAACGGACGGCGAGCTACAACTTTACCCATGCTGGGAATCGAAGTTAATATCTCAGATTTAGCAGGAACATTTGCGTCGCTACACGAACGAGATGTTATCTGGCTAATTATATTTCGAACAATTCAATCCATACTTGGCACGAACTTTTATGACTTTTGAATTTTCATTTAACTTTTGATAAAGTTAGCACGGGTTGCCAAACTTTTAATGTAATATTGTACCTTTCATTTGTAAAAATATCAGGACAGGGAGAATAATGGTTTTGTCACCAAATGTTCGATGAAAAAAATATTATATACTTGTAAATTAAGAAAAACGTTTTTAGTATTCGGAATTTCTAGCGAATCCTCAAAGGGCTATGCAACTTTTTGGCATCAATTTTTTTTTTCGCCGGTAATGAAGTGTTGGTCATTAGTGGACTGCAACTTAAGAACTTCGTAAAAAATTCAAAACCGTAACCAACCAGAAATATAACGGTTTTTATTTTGTTCTAATCAGGAGTAAATCAATAAATCTATGAATTCCTACAAAAAATAACTCCTGATTAGAACAAAATAAAAACCGTCATATCTTTGGTTGGATACGGTTTAGAAACTTTTTTTTTTCTATGGACTTCTTAGGTGGTAGTCTAATTGTGGCCAAAATTTAATCACTGGCAAAAGAAAAAAAAATTGATAGGTCCATACTAAAAGTTGCATACCCTTTTGGGTTTGTGCTTAGAACACAATAAAAATTCAATGAAACGTCAATCCTTAAAAGCATTTGTCCAAAGCATTTGGGTTCAGCATTGGTCTGCACCGTACGCGCCGTATTTGAGAATTCGTTGTATGAAATAATGTTGTGAAACCTCGCACATTTATCCGCACCGTATGTCGTGAATTTCAAGTCTAGTTAGAGGAAGAACAAATCTGCTAACAACGGTTGACCATTCAGGTTGGTTTAAAAAATTGCGTACGTCGCGTACTGCTCGTTTGTGCGAGTCTGTCAGCGGCACGTTAAGTGCGTACAATGCTGATAAATGTGCGACGGCAAAAAAAGTTAATTTCGTAGATCGATGTATTCAATGATATCAAGCGACTTTCTACAACATGACAATTAATATTATTTATCTTGCCAGTGCATTTGCGGTTATCAGCAGTCACCTCACTCACACAACCTTTGGCCAACGTTCCACTAAAAAAGTTAGTTTGTGTACCTTAACTCCATGTATCATACGATTATTTAATGTTACGATTCCACCAAAATAGTGTGCGGAACATCTTGTGCGAGAACGTTTACGCTGAACTGAGTTTAGGAATGTGCACGCACAAATAACGAGTCCGCTGCTCAGTTGTGCGCACACAAAGAGCGAACACTCTTTGAGTGCTTGTGCACAATTTGTTCGTATTCGTTTCAGTAAGCCGACCAGAGCAAATACTTGTGCTGCACAGTACCGTACATCAGTGGAATAGCATCTTAAGACGAACAAACAACAAGTTGTTTATGTGAACCGCAGGTTGCGGTGTACGGCTAGCGGTTACAGGAGTGCGGCATTACATCTTCAGATATAAATCCGTATATCATGCGACGTCATAGAGGGACTTCGGACTAACCACAATCGTAACCCCAATTGTATTTACTGAGGGGAAAAGGGGGCATGCCATTGTGACTATCCTAACTAACGCGCAAAATATAATATCGTGCTAATCCTAAATACTGCTATTTTCGCAGTGTATGGTACATTGCGAAAATGGCAGTATTAACGCGGTTTGCCTTTTAGAAATCCAAGGAAAGGTAGAAAACTGAACGAGGGATAGGCCCTGCGGCCCTCTGGAATGTAAAAGGCAACTGAAGGATCAGGATCAGAGTGGTTTTCAGTCGAAAAGTCTGGCAGTCCCTTCCACGGTACTTAGAGCGGATACGTTCATTCGATGAAGTTCAACCCCAAACCCCGAGGAATAATCTAAGAAGATGTATCTAGTAAGATCTATAATATGAGTATAAAGATTAATGATAATAATTTTATAAATTTTTCAACATAAAAATAAACAGACCATGGCGTTCTTTTTGTAAAAACGTCAATTCCT
The DNA here is from genome assembly GCA_943136025.2 of Agrotis puta. Taxonomy (NCBI): domain Eukaryota; kingdom Metazoa; phylum Arthropoda; class Insecta; order Lepidoptera; family Noctuidae; genus Agrotis; species Agrotis puta. Next base: position 9,727,938 of record OW964168.2, read on the forward strand.
CACTAATGGAAAAATGATACGCGCTCAAGAGAAAATGTATCCCAATTTTCTAGCCCAAAAAGCGACAAGGAATCACGAATATATCACGCGCAATATATTCCATATTTTTTGTTGGTCCAGCGAAAATTGTAGCGTAATACGAGATTAATGCCTAAAAAGGTCTGGTTATAAAAATCCACTGGATTTGGCTGTTAACTTGTCATAAATGTAGACGTGGCGAAATGCCAACACTTCGAACGGCGACAAAGATTTTCTTTAACACTGTCATAAATCTGAAGATATAAAATTGTTTGGGTCTCGGGGTCATTTGTTTGTGTATCCTCGTAAAGACTTGACCTTTGTGTTTTTTGTGTGGTATTTGAAGAAGCCATAATGTGTAACCTAAGATAAGACCTTAAAAAATACTGTCGATGGAGGGACTCCGAGGGACAATGTGAATAAATACTTAATCTTATCTCAAGAGCCAACTGAATGTTGTCGTTATAAACATTTTTTGCTGACACTCTTAGAGGCGTGTGTGGAACACAACGCGCCGTCGACCCGGGCATGTTCCATTATCGGACAGCGAGTTGCCCATTACTCGCCGCCCACATGCCCGCGGTGGCCGGAGATCGTCTGCCGACATCCGTCGCCGTGGGCGTCTATCTCTACGGCTGGAGTGGAGGGAGGACACTGTCCTATCCCTCAAGCGGCCCGTCTCCTCCTTTGTGAGCATGACTGCTTTGCAGAAGGAGGCGACCGCTTCCCACTCCGTCTCGCCCCGCAGCATGGCCTCGACCAATGCCGGGCGCGAGAGGTCTCCGCCTATCGCCATCGTCAGGACACGGCGGTGCTCTGCCCAAGCGGGGCAATCCTGCACCGTATGGTCCACCGTGTCCTCCAGACGATCCTCGCAGTGGTGACACCAAGGCGTTTCTTCTCTTCTTATAAGACACCACCTCCCAAAACTTCCGTGTCAGGTGAGGACCTGTGTCATGCGGTAGGTCAGCCACTCTTCAAAGAGGGGTCTTACCGCCGCGATTGCGGCGTGCCCGAGATTTTTAAGGCTTACCAGAATTAAGTCAAAAGACAAACTGCTTCAAATATCAGAGTCAAAGTCGTGCCAAATTATAAAGTCGAGCTGGTTTAGCCAGTGCAAAATAATTTATACCAGAATTACTTTTAATACTCCCTGTATTTCATTTTACGAACTCTTTTAATTTACCTTTTTAAAAAGGTCGGCCGACTCTTGACTGCCGACTTTAATACCGTTGGTATATTTTTCCTTCTTGCTTGATACCATCTGAGGAAATTAATATTCCACAGTGCTGCTAATCTTAAGACATCTCAGGAAGATCAAGCACTTACTTTTAAGAAGATTAACTTCGACCCCTCATTAATAATTAATTAGGGATTTTAAGTACCGTTTTTATAACCATTAGTTTTAATGAGATTCAGGATTTACTGACTTTTATGTAGATATCTACTAAATATGCAGTAAAACTAAGTAATTCATTTATGTGCCTAAAGTTGTGTGCGTGGGGGGGGAGTTGTTTGATTAGCAGTTTGATAGGTCCTAAAATATTTAACCATTTGTTTAAAAAAATGGGTTTTTACTATTGTAAAAACCCATTTTTTAAACATAAACGGCCGTTTTTCTTACAAATGCACGATTTAGTTAAACAGCTAAATTTTAAGTGTTGACAATGTGTTATAAAATTACGTTATTGCCTTTTCTACAGTAATAATAGACCACATTTTGTATTTTTGATTCTATTTACGAGTTATGACATTTTTTCGATTGGCGGCGCTAGTGGACTGTAAGAGGCCCCTTAAGTGTCTCTGCCCTTTTTGTATTTTTAATTTTTAAATATTAGTTTTAGTTTTAATTTAGTACCTATCTTTTGTAAATATTTAGTTAGTAACACTTACATATATCTAGTTTTAGTTATGTTTAATAATATGTAATGTAACTGCCTATTTTAATTGAATAGATATAATATGAGAATGCCAAAAAAAGTTATATATTGAAATAAAAGCTATCAGATGCAATATCTTGAAAAACAAAGAAAAATTAGTTGACCAAAATATAATGAAAGCTGTATGATCGCCCAACCACAATAAATTACGCTGCGGTAAAACTGACATAACCACGCCTTGGTACCTACGAGTAGCTGTTGTGGTGACAATATGAAAATATTGTGCTGATTGTTCACACAGATATGATATATTCCAATAATAGATGAATATAATTAATGATCAGCTGCATGAGCTTTGTTGTAGATAGGGCCTTGTTTTTTTTTAACGTGGGCAACGTTAAAAACTAACTCTAGTTTCTCTTGCGTCGTGGGTTCGTTTACAAACTTATAAACTCACATACAAAAACACTCAGACCGGGAAGAACTACTTAAAGATCATACAAATGTTTGTTCCGTGCGGGGATCGCACTTGTGACACGCTGAACAGCAGTCGATCCCCCAGCCACTGTGCCAACAGTGCCGTCAAATGGCTACTTCTAAATTGTGTCGCATCGCAACAAATTCTAACAAGGTTGACATATTTCATCAACATTATCATCAGAAGGCTTGGTCCGCCCATTGTTGGATTTAGACCTTCCTTTTGTGCCATCCTTATCTGGTCTATGTCAGACTCAACATAGTTTTACCTGCGATATTTTGGTTGTCATCCGCTTATTACAGTCTTACATCATCGGTAACTTTATACAACATTATTTTTGTATATACGTCCGCTCTTAGTGGACGAGAAAGGCCTGTCCGTCTCTTACTGACTAGAAATCTACTCGGTTACTTCTGTTGAACTTTGCGTTCCATAATCACGATGTCTTTTTGGGACAATCCCGATATCGAGATCATCGATATCTGAAATCAATTTGTAATATCCTCTATCAAGCTTTGAAGTGATATAATGTCAGCTTCATTCTTCAGGCTAGACTGGAAGCGCGAAAGTCGACTCGATTCATAGATGGAAAATTATAGCCTATCCTTGTATGTAATACCTATTTCAAACTTATTAGTTACTCACCATCGACAAAACGATTGTATGAATTATCTATATGTTCAAAAGTACTTCGTTTACATTCAGCAATGTGAATCGATGGCTTAAATCAACGATTGCACGCCAAAGCCCGATTGAAATGTTAATTTTTGTTCGGCATATTTTCGTGGTTCCAAAGCTGCACTTTGTGGTAATGAATTTTATTTGTAATGTATGGAATTGTTTGAATCCAGTCACATAGAAACGCGAAAGTGATCCGATAGCGTGACAGAACTATCGGACTGACGTCTCGCTGACGTCTCGGTTCGGTATCGTTTCGGAAACGCTTCGCTTTCGCCGGTCTGTTTGACAAAGGCATTAATGTAAAGACGTCAATCTAAACGAATCTGTAAAATTTTACCAATCGAACATTATATATGTATAACCTTCCACTATTGTGATAAGGCTGAAAGTTTGTTAGAGAAATTTGACAGATTGATGTAAGCTGATGTGCTGGCGTCTGTACATTTTACCAAATGATTAATATTCCTTTATTTTCAAAAGGTTTCAATGTTAATGATAACAAGAATGCTGCCTGCATTTTTATGTAAAATCTTTTGTTGTCAAGAAAATGTCGACGCAGTGGCTGAGAGCGAGAGTGTCACGGGTTCGATTCCCTGACGGAATAAATATTTTATGCCCTACAGTTGTTCCGTTACTGGCGGTTAGCGTACCCATTATACAGAAATATTTATGGATGTAAGAAAAAAAGAAATGTGCCGATTTCATTTAGGTTAAACTAAACCAATTCAAGCATGAAACATAGCTAAATTGAAATATGCTTTATTTAGTTATCACTCACACACGTAAATAAATAATAAAAAAAAGCTAAATTCTTCGTAAAAGATGAACAAATCACGGAAATCTTTAGCAAAGAGGATTACTCACAGAATTGATACGATTTTACAATTCACCGAGTATTTCATCAGATCGAACGTATTTTTTCATTAAGCTTACGCAAATATCTTTCTTTATTTTGGTAGAATCCATTTATCTAAATCACGGATGTGTAAAAAATCCAGTTTTCATTTACGACCATTTTATGTTTTACCGAGAGCTTTGCAAATATAAATACATACGTTCGCTAAAATTCGTGGTCGGTAAAAATATTTTATGGTTGGTTTAATGTGTTTTTTTTTTTTTTTTTATCGTGGTAAAATCATCAAATGAGTCCTCCCACCCAGGGCAGGGCGGCAGGGACTGTCAGACTTGTACTGACTAAAATCCACGGTGTCCTTCACTAGCCCTTTACGTACTAGGGTCACGGTAATCCCTTGGTCCCGCGACCCCAGCAGGCTTTGGCCCTCTACAGGCCACGTCACTATGCTGACACTCCTTGAGGCGCGCGTGGAATACAACGCGCCGTCGACCCGGGCTTGGTCCATGGTCGGACAGCGAGTCGCCCATTACTCGCCGCCCGCATGCCCGCGCCTACGGTGGCCGGAGATCGTCTTGCGACGTCCGACGCCGTGGCTGGGGTGGAGGGAGGTCGCTGTCCTCCCCCTCACGTGGCTCGCCTCCTCCTTCGCGAGCATGACTGCTTCTGGTTTAATGTGTTAGGAGAAGTAAAAGCATTGAGTTTTTATAATAGCTAAATATATTGTAATAAGTAGTTCGTGCGTACACAGTTACGATTTATCATTGCATGTTATAAAACAAAACCGTTTCCTGCTGTCTGTGTATTCAGATCTTTAAAACCACGTAAGGGATTTTAATTCAGATTTTATTAATTTACAATACTTTGTAATAAAGTTTTTTTTTTGTAGGGAAATTCTATATTTCGTGATCAATATCTATATATGAATATCTCTGAGATTATCTCAAAATAATTGTTACCCACGTTACAAAATAATTGTATAGTAAGTGTAGTTTTATTTTTATCTAAATTGGTCCCGAGTAAAATCGGGGTAGGTCGCTATTGCAGTAGAGAATAAGACATTTGAGTTAAACACTCAAATTATTTATTAACTAATGGTTAACTTACAAATACAGGACAGGATCAATACTGACTTCAGCTACTGGAGATGTTTTTTCTATTGATACTCGTTGATCACTCGTTAAGTAAAAAGTCCACTAATGTTATTTCACTTTAAGACAAAACTTTTTTAGGTTCTTATAGTTTTAATCACTACAATCAGGGATTAGTTCAACCTTTTCGATCACAAACGCGAGCAAGACTGACCGAAACATTAGCTCAATATTGAGAAAAAACAAATGTAGTGAGGGTAGCCTGAAAAATACATAGTGAGATCGATTTGCATGTGCATAGAAATTGTATCACCAAAAAAAAAAAAATCAATTTCTTATTTTTCATACATCGAGTTAGTGAACTATTGTGTTCATAATTTATCGATTTTGTGAATAGAAACCAGCACATCAACGTACCCGAAACTGTCGAATTACTGAAATAGATTTTCAGCCTTCTGAGTTTGTGATAAAGTTGAAAATCTATTCTATAATTTCTTTTTATTTTGACTATTTCGGGTAGGTTGCACAGGCGCCAGTACATCAAGCTTACACAATCTGTCAAATTTCTTTAATAGATTTTCAACCTTAACACAATAGTGGAAGGTTCTATTGGTAATATTTGACAGATTCGGTGGGTTGACCTGCTGGCGTCTTACATTGAGAGCAAGACAGTGATATTTGTGATTTCACGTATTTCGTCTTTTAAGTAAGGAACTACCAGTAACTGTATGGTTATCTAGTGTCGATGTTATGATGCGTACGCGCTGTATTGTCAAATACATTATGACGTCATCGGTATTATTCGGATGCTGAGTGCATTTTCCGATTTCATACAACGAATTCAAAAATGCGGCGCGTATAATGCGCTGACAAATGTGCAATCAGCTTTAGTATGTTCTGTTATACATATAGGGTTAAGAGAGCTATACATTACAGATGTTTGTTATAACTTAATATAGGTACTATAGTTACATCCAACGAAACAGTTCACCTGACATAACGTCAAAGTGTATGTAGGGTGCAGTGTGCCACGTTCGGAAGTTTCTCGTAGAAATCTAAGTGCATGCGGTATCCGGAGTTCGGCTGAAGCAACTAAAACGATTCAATTATGTCGTAGGTTCTACCGTGAATGACCACAGATCGACCTATCACTAGCACGAACTATTGAACTATTGGTTCTCCGTAACTTCGTGGTAAATTGAAATTTTCAAAGGGATCCTAAATACTGGTACTGCGGCAGGCGTTTCGCGTGTCTATATCCTTTTTTTTTATCGTGGTAAAATCATCAAATGAGTCCTCCCACCCAGGGCAGGGCGGGAGGGACTGTCAGACTTGTACTGACTAAAATCCACGGTGTCCTTCACTAGCCCTTTACGTACCGGGGTCACGGTAATCCCTTGGTCCCGCGACCCCGGCAGGCTTTGGCCCTCTACAGGCCCCGTCTCTATGCTGACACTCTTTGAGGCGTGCGTGGAACACAAGGCGCCGTCGACCCGGGCATGGTCCATGGTCGGACAGCAAGTCGCCCATTACTCGCTGCCCGCATGCCCGCGCCTAAGGTGGCCGGAGATCGTCTTGCGACGTCCGACGCCGTGGGCGTCTACCACTGCGGCTGGGGTGGAGGGAGGACGCTGTCCTCTCCCTCAGGCGGCCCGCCTCCTCCTTCACGAGCATTACTGCTTCGCAGAAGGAGGCGACCGCTTCCCACTACGTCTCGCCCCGCAGCATGGCCTCGACCAATGCCGGGCGCGAGAGGTCTCCGCCTATCGCCGTCGTGAGGACACGGCGGTGCTCTGCCCAAGCGGGGCAGTCTTGCACCGTATGCTCCACCGTGTCCTCCGGACGATCCTCGCAGTGATGTGATGACACCCAGGCGTTTCTTCCCTCCCTATCAGACACAGGAACCTCCCGAAACTTCCGTGTCCGGTGAGGACCTGCGTCATGCGGTAGGTAAGCCACTCCTCAAAGAGGGGTCTTACCGCCGCGATTGCGGCGTGCCCGGCGTCTATATCCTACCAGATTATTGACAATTCTTTGAGGCGCTCGTAGACCCAGTTAGAACGATGAAAGCTCATTGAGGCGCGCGTGGAACAACACGCGCCTTCGACTAGGGCATGGTCCATGATCAGACGGCGAGACACCCATACTCGTCGTCCGCATGCCCGCCCACGCACATACTCGTATTCAGCTGTATATCTAAACTAATATTATAAAGAGGAAAAATTGATTGTTTGTTTGTATTGAATAGGTTCTGAAACTACTGAACCCACCGTTTGAAAGCTATTTTTACCCGACTACGGCAAAGCCAAAAGGAGGGTTATGATTTTGACCGGTATGTATGTTTGTATGTATGTATGTATGTATGTATGTTTGTTTGTTCCCTCATAACTTCTAAACTTCTTATCATTACATGACAAATGAGGTATCGTTAGAAGCGTCTCAGTTGTCCGCTGGTTATAGGGTAGGTGACGTGTCACCAAATCCAATATGGCGCCCTCTAGGGGATGAGAAGTTGTTACCGAAAAAAAAAAATATTTTCGCACAGTATCGACATGGGTATCAAATTAAAGGGCTTGATGAGCACATTTGAAATATATATACATTATATAGCTTTTACTAGCTAATTTTCTGTTTCTAACAGTGTCAACATGGGTATCAAATGATAAATCTTAAATTCACAACTCAGAAACTATACATATAACATAAATTACTTACTTCAAATAATATAACCCCAAAAAGGTGTAAATAAAAAATAAGTTAAAAATAACTAAAACCCGACTACGAAAACATCGCGCACTGAAAAGTATAAAACAAGAACAAGCCGTGGTCGTATGCCACCTAGCCAATAAAGATTGTGTGAAACAACCGCAGGTGGCATACGACCACGGCTTGTTCTTGTTTTATACTTTTCAGTGCGCGATATTTTCGTAGTCGGGTTTTAGTTATTTTTAATGGTCCTAAGTGACATAAGCAATAAGGGAGGGGGGGGGGGTGAGGTGTCACCGCTGCCAAAATCTATATTATAATATATCAAACTCACTTTTGGGTCAGTTTACTAAAATCGTATCTGAGGCGAAAAGTATTTTACCTGATCTCACTAAGCGTTGCTGGAATTTCTTTAAAATGAGGCTTAATTGATGCTAAAATAACTCACTGTAGCTCTCAGCACTGAACTGAGTTATCTTAAAATAGCTTGTGCTATTATTTTATGTGATCAACTCACATAAACAACATGAAATCTCCGGCCAAAATAATGTTTGCAGGATTACTTTATCGTCACATATCGATAAAATTCTTTAGTACGTCAAAAAAAAACATGGCGCACTTAATTTTAATATCCAATAACAAAAGAATATCGATAAATAAAATATTCGACAACCATACAAAGGCTCAAATGACTGTTTGTTTTTGCAAGCTTTTATTTAACTTCACTACATTTCTGTGGCGTTTGAAGACTTTCACGCAACAGTATCATATTTTTCCTTTCGTTTACTTTCGACCCCTCGGGCGTAAATACACAGTATTAACCAGAAGGGAAATAAATTACGTTCTAGAAATAAGTTTGAAAAATGCTCAAGTTAGTATTCATAGTAGAAAAACAAAGGCAAAAGCTGAAGAAATGCAGGCGTAGCCATTGCGAAACCAGTCGAAATGAATAGCTTTTCTTTTTACCTCTAAACTGAGAGTTTCACAGTAAGGAGTGAACCGTTTTTTTATTAAACCTACACTATCCCACTGCTGCTGACGCTCGACGCTGGATGCAGGTCGCTTCCAACCGGTATATGTGGAGATCTAAAGGGGAGGCCTATGTTCAGCAGTGGACGTCCTATGGCTGAGATGATGATGATGATGATCCCACTGCTGGGTTAAAGTCTTCCCCATAACTTTCCACTCCTTTCTCTGTACAACTTTCTCCGGCCAATCTCGTATAAATGGATCTAAGTCGCCACACCAGTGTGTTCTAGGCATCCCTCAACAACGACGCTCATCTACTGGCACCCACTGTATGACGACTCTATACCCATCTATCTCGACGCATAGACATGTCTCATAATACGAATAGAACCGATACTATACTCACCACCATCAGGTCATAATCAGCAACAGACTAGCTTTTACAGTAGGTTGCCGAAGACCATGGATAGTAAAGAAAAAAAAAGAAAACGAGTATGAAGTAACAATGACGCCATCTAACGTCATTTAAAAAAAAAACAATAATTGTTGGCTCACTCTAGGAATTTCTCTTGTATCTAGGGTGCATTTACAAACATAGACAAACGCCCAGACCCGGAACAACTACTTGACTGACTTGTCATACAAATATTTGCTCCGAGCGATAATCGAACCTGCGACACGCGACGCGCAGCAGTCCAATAGTTCAGCCACTGCGCTAACCGTGCCGTCTTAGCATGCAGCTTTTCTTAAACGTTCGCGGGAAAATAGACACTAAGGAATACATGCTATTTTATTGAAGAGTGTAGCTACCGTTATTTATACATTTAAAAAAGAGTAAAAAGTAATGACTTAGTGACAGACATACAGCAGAGACGATTGAAAACGATTGACAACTTCGGGGACTTTACCAAGTAAACCTTCTGCTCTATGTAATCGAATGACTACACCAACTCGGGGCCCCCACCAAACAAATCTAATAAAGTGACGTCACGAAAAAGAAATTGCATTTTCCCCGTTACATTGTATTGAAAGGAATGTTATTTCGTCTGGGGTAACGTTTCAATTTGTTAAGGTGATGTCTTAAGACAAAACTGACTTGAGGGAATGCTCGGATTAAGTCGTTCGCTCTTAGTGGCAAGAGGCGAGAAATTGTTTACAAATCAAGATGGTGGAAGTAATTAAATACAACTGGAATGTTAAGTTATGTTGATTTTTTTTTTTTTTTTTGCGTGGTAAAATCATCAAATGAGTCCTCCCACCCAGGGCAGGGCGGGAGGGACTGTCAGACTTGTACTGACTAAAATCCACGGTGTCCTTCACTAGCCCTTTACGTGCCGGGGACACGGTAATCCCTTGGTCCCGCGACCCCGGCAGGCTTTGGCCCTCTACAGGCCCCGTCAATATGCTGACACTCTTTGAGGCGCGCGTGGAACACAACGCGCCGTCGACCCGGGCATGGTCCATGGTCGGACAGCAAGTCGCCCATTACTCGCTGCCCGCATGCCCGCGCCTACGGTGGCCGGAGATCGTCCTGCGACGTCCGACGCCGTGGGCGTCTACCACTGCGGCTGGGGTGGAGGGAGGACGCTGTCCTCTCCCTCAGGCGGCCCGCCTCCTCCTTCACGAGCATGACTGCTTCGCAGAAGGAGGCGACCGCTTCCCACTCCGTCTCGCCCCGCAGCATGGCCTCGACCAATGCCGGGCGCGAGAGGTCTCCGCCTATCGCCGTCGTGAGGACACGGCGGTGCTCTGCCCAAGCGGGGCAGTCCTGCACCGTATGCTCCACCGTGTCCTCAGGACGATCCTCGCAGTGGTGACACCCAGGCGTTTCTTCCCTCCCTATCAGACACAGGAACCTCCCGAAACTTCCGTGTCCGGTGAGGACCTGCGTCATGCGGTAGGTAAGGACGCCGTGACGCCTATCCAGCCACTCCTCAAAGAGGGGTCTTACCGCCGCAATTGCGGCGTGCCCGAAGTTATGTTGATAGCATTTTATTAAGTAAACATGCAGAAAAAAAGTAGAATCAATTCCATCCCATCTACTTTCCTTTAATTTTAATACTCGACGTTCAAAAGTGCCTCTTCGATGGCCTAATTGAAATAAATGGTAGGACTTTGATTTGTCTTTGAAAGCTGTCGATTAAAAATACATTTCACTTACTCTTATCTTTTCGATTGAACTCTAGTTTTTAATTTGTATCCTTTTTATTATTTTTAGTTTATTAGTCTCCATCTTGTAAATGTACTACAGGGGAAGTAGCGAGTCAGCCCCAACACAAGTATTGTTAATAACTAAACGGGGCTGCCTCATGCTATATGTATTGTAACGATTTTGGAACAATAAACGAATTTTTATTTATTTATATTTATTTACTTACGTGCTTGAAATGTGGAGTGTGAAAAAAAAATTTTTATGGTAATTTTGGTATTTCTTTTGCAAAATGTATCATTTGTATCACTCAGTAAACTTACACGCTTGAAATGTGGAGTGCGAAAAAATTTTTTTATGGTAATTTTGGTAAAATTTCAGACTCGTACTGACTAGAATCCACGGTGTCCTTCAATAGCCCTTTACGTCCCTGGATCACGGTAATTCGTAAGTCCCGCGACACCGGCAAGTTTTCGTCCTCTAGAGGCCTTCCCTATACAAGGCCTTCCTTAGCCCACCGCGCCGTACGCAATACGTCGCTAGCATCCATCAGTTTTCCACGACTCCACGTGAACAACATTAATTCACCAAACAAATTATCACCATCATTAACATCCTGAAAACAACGAACAAACCATTGCAGGGTTTTCTGGCATCCCTTATGAGGCTCACTTTGACAGATGCCGCCGCCGACGGTGCTGCAAATTCCTACATTGCTGGCCCACCCGAACAGTGCCCAGTAATGAATGCAATTAAAGTGTAGTGCGTTCTTGTGAACTAAGAATGGAGCTTTCCTTACTTAAAGGGTTCGTAATAAGTGGTTTGTTTTGAACGTTCGTAATTATGTACTGTTCTTTATTAATTAGAAAGGAATGAGTTATGTTTTTGCTTCATAGCTGTTGAAAATTTAAAAAAAAATAGAATTTATTTAATTGCACATTGGCTATGAATACCTCTTTGGGTACTTTGTACTTTAATATCTCTTTGTACCCACCGGCGCGCGGCGGTCTACTAATATTTTTCATTTTTTTTTTTGCGTTTACACTTCATTAAAGTATTGCTCCATAATCCTTTTACACACTGTTAGGTGTAAAGTTGCATGCCCGGGTCGACGACGCGTCGTGTTCCACGCCCGCCTCAAAGAGCTATCAGCACAATGATGGGGCCCCTTTAGTGGCCAAAGCCTGCCGGGGTTGCGAGACTAACGAGCTATCGTGACCCTGGAACGTAAAGGGCTATTGAAGGACACCGTGGAATTTAGTCAGTACAAGTCTGACAGTCCCTCCTGCCCTGCTCTGGGTGGGTCGTACCTAGTTGAGCGAATATAATCTATACATATAATAAATCTGTAGAAGGGTCAATTCTGTACATTGAAAATATTGAAAAAATAAATAGCGGGGGGTGTTGCTGGATCGATACCAAACTCAAATATATGATTAAAATCATTTTTGTCTGTCTGTCTGTCTGTTTGTTTGTGCAGGCATCACGTGAAAACTAACGGTTCGATTTCGATGAAACTTGGTATAATTATTCCTTATTATCCTGGGCATAACATAGGATACTTTTTATTCTGGAAAAATACGTAGAAAAAAGATCTTATTTTTCAGTTTTATTCATAGACGTTGTTCTGTAGAACCGCGAACACACGTTGCATTACCCGCAGTGGATTCAGCGCCGTAATATTTATAAGATTTCATTGTCGGAGTTACTCAAAATGGGGAAATAAACCATTCACGCGAAGACCGACATCCGCGCGGACGGAGTCGCGGGCGGAAGCTAGTATGTATATAAGAGTATTCTTGATGTGGACTTGGACAAATATGTTTGTACTTAACACCATCATCTCTACCGAAGGAGATTCAAAAGCTAACAAATATTACTAAATCTATCCAACTATTTATTTTATTTAGCTTAAAATTCTAGCGGACCATCTCCAGTATTTAGTGAAAATCGTGTCTAGCGTAAATTAAATAAAACTAAACTCTATTAGTTAGTTAAATTGCTAAAATGTCTTCTTGATTACATGACTGGGGTTATAAAATTGTAGACGCCGATTGTCGTAGAAATTCGTAGCTTGATTTACTCAACTTTAGAAACTCTGCTTGCTATTTTGTAATTAATGTACATAGTAATTAATAGTTGAGGTGCTTAATTATCGTTACGTAGGTACGGTAGTTTACCGTCGATTACTTAGAAGTTGTAAACAAACTAGTTAATTGGATAATAAATTAACGATACGTTTTGTGGTAACTTATTGAGATAAATAATTTAGTGCAACTGCTTTCACCTGATTCTAAACCCGAGGAACTGAATCAAAATTAAAAGTATTTTTTTCAAAATAGGCTGATTAATCTGCTTTTTTTGAACGCAATTTTTACATAAGACAGTACAAAGTACCCGTCCTTCGACACTTCCTAGTGTTTTGGCTGAGAAGGAGTGGGGGAACAAACTTCTCAGCAACTCATCTGTTTGTGAGGTATAAAATATTGGTTCTTCTAGTACCAATTTTTTTTTGTGCGATGGCACGTTTGGCGCTGTGACTGAGTGATCGCCTGCTACGTAGCTTGTCGAGGGTTCGATCCCAGCACGGAACAATTCCTTGTATGATCCACAAGTAGTTGTTCCGGGTCTGGGTGTTTGTGTATGTGAGTTTCTATGTTTGTAAACGCACCCACGATACAGGAGAAATTCCTAGTATGGGTCGACATAAAAAAAACGCCGTTATAGATTAAGACATAAAAATTTAATGCCATATAAAACATCACGACAATATCAATTTGATATCGGAGAACAAACCGTCAATTCGTGCATTAACAAAACCAATTCGTAGAGTCGACAGAAAAGATGGAACGGTAAAGTTTGCAGGTACTGTTGACACGTCCGCCACAGTCCAATTAGCATTGATTTATATGCTGACCGTACCGTCAGCTGGTGTTTGCTCTGCTAAACCCGGTATCGATAATGCTGAACTTTGATATTTTGAATATTTTATTCGGAAAAATTGTGGGATTTAAAGTAGAGTCTGCGTTGTGGAACTTAGTTTTGCTGGAGAGGTTTTTAATCTGTGTATAAAAACCTCTCCAGCCTCTCAGTCCTCTGCATTTTTTGTTTTCTAATGTTTGCAGAACTAGTTATTGGCTTCAATTTATGTCAGACTAGCTGTTACTTGCGGCTTTGCCCGCTACAATTCGAACTATACCACATATCTATTTATATAAAAATCTATTGCTGTTCGTTGGTCTCGCTTATACTCGAGAACGGCTGGACTGAATTGACTTATTTTGGTTTTGAATTATTTTTGGAAGTATTGTTTTGGTAAAATCAACAAATGAGTCCTCCCGTCCTGTGTGGAGCGGAAGGGATTGTTGGACACTTACTGACTAAAATCCACCTTTCCAGGGTCACGGTTAGCTTTACAAACGGTCCCACGACCCAAATGGAAGGTTTAAAAGGTGAGTATATTTAATAAAAATATTAGGATATAGTAAAAGCAACAATTTCGTTTTCCTTTATAAACTATTCCTACCTGTCAAATATTTGATGTTCGTCCCGTCGTTCAGAAATCAATTTTGTAATTATCGTCCAGATTTTTTATTTACTAATTGTGCCAAGTTTGCCGGTCAGCTAGTCTAACATTAAATCGCAGTACGAACTATCCTGTGTATACCTATATATATTAATTCAGTAGTCTTTGCGTGAAAGAGTTTCAAATCCATACACCCTCAGAAACTTTCAAGTTTATAACATTAGTGGGATATGAAGAAGGATGATATATGATATGTTCGATGATTTCTGTTTACAGGTTCACCATGTCATAATCGTGTTATTATCGTTTCAGGCAAAAAATATGTTATTATATCCCTTTACGACGCTGAATTGCAGTTCTGCATCATACCATTTGAACTAACAAATTCGTTCAAAGAAACGAATTGAATACCTTTTAACGCAGCGATTCACATCTACATCTAACCATTCTATCAAGTTAGTTACGACATTGACCGATAGATAGCGTTATTTGTATTTTATGGGCACTCGTCGTGACGAACCCGTCGGAACCGGTTTGTGTAGTTCGCACGCAATTTCAATTGCAATTTTTTTTAAAGTTACTGAAAATATCGACGTGAAATTGCTGTGGAGTAACGGTAAGATATTGATTTTCAATTATTATATGTTATTCAAATGTTTTATACTGTATTTACAGAGATACGTTCAAGTTTTGTTTTGATGCAGTAATGCATCACTGCGCCAAAGTGTTATATTTTTTTACGTTTTTCTAAATAGGTATCTTTTTTTATTCCAGGTTCAATATGAGTTCGAGGCCTACACGTTCAGCTTCTAGGCTTCCACATTTGTCGAATGAGGAACTGGAAAATATTTTAGTCCAATTTGAAGATAGTGAGGATGGCTTGGATTACTCAGACGACGATGATGTAGCTGATCCTTCATACATTTTGGAACAGAATGATCCGTATTTGCATCAAGACTCGGATGAGGAACCCGAAGTATCAAACCCAGAAAATCAGGACAATGACATCTTACCACCGATCCCTGAGACCAATACCAGCACTACGATTTATCCATGTGAGACACCGCCTTCTGTTCCAGAACCCAGTACCAGTTCCATATCCATTTCACGAAGCACACGTGTTCCTAAGACGAATGCTATATGGAAAACTAAAAACTTAGAGCTGAACGAAGATCAGGTGAGGTTCCGGGGATCTTTCAAGTTACCAAATGAAACACTAGAATTGCAGACACCTTATCAGGTATTTTCTTATTTATTTACTGACGATGTTGTGGATCTCATACGAGATGAAACAAACCTCTACCGTGTGCAGAAAGATTCCAGCAGACCTATCAATGTCACAAGCCAGGAAATAAGACAGTTCATTGGAATTATTTACTTTATGTCCATAATTCATCTGCCCAATGTGCGAATGTACTGGTCAGAGAAGTTTGGCTATACCCACATTCGCGAGACCATGACTCTAAAACGGTTTGAGTTGTTGAGAGAAACACTTCATTTCAATGATAACTCTAAAATGATACCATATGGTCAGCCAAATTCTGACCGACTGTATAAAATCAGACCGATAATTGAAAAACTAAACCATAACTTTGCAAAAGTGCCCTTTGAACAACATTTGTCCGTTGACGAACAAATGTGTTCAACCAAAGCGCGATGTGGTCTAAGGCAATATTTGCCAGACAAACCCCACAAGTGGGGTTTCAAACTTTTCGTGATTTGTGGTGTGAGTGGATATGGTTACAAGTTTGAGGTTTACAGTGGCCAGGAGAATATACGCGCAGATGGCGAGCCTGAATTAGGTGCCTCATCTAATGTAGTAGTCCGACTTGCCAGAGAGATTCCTACCAATCAAAACTATAGACTGTTTTTTGACAACTACTATACGTCCTTACCCCTGATTGAGTTTTTATCACGACGTGGTATTTTAGCTTTAGGCACCGTTAGGAGAAACCGTATCCCAAACTGTAAACTCCCAGAAGAAAAGCAACTGAAAAGGCAACCTAGAGGCACCTCAGTCGAACAGGTCGCAAGCTATAACGGTATTGACCGTATTGACGGTAGTGGCCTGGAGGGATAATAAAATTGTGCACCTAGTATCCAACTTTGCTGGCAAAAATCCAACAACTGTCGTTCGTAGATTTGAGAAGTCTCAAAAAACATACATCGATGTGGAACGGCCCTATATTGTTGCAGAATACAATCGACATATGGGAGGTGTAGACTTGATGGATAGCGTAATGGGTCATCCAAACTAATATTATAAATGCGAAAGTAACTCTGTCTGTCTGTCTGTCTGTCTGTCTGTCTTTTCTTCACGCCTAAACTACTGAACTGATTAGTGTTAAATTTGGTACAGACATAGTTTGGAACTTGAGAAAGGACATAGGATAGTTTTTAACCGACTTCAAAAAAAGGAGGATTGTATTTTTTTTAAATGTTTGTTACCGCATTTCGACCGACTGGGTGAACCGATTTTCATGATTCTTTTTTTGTTTGAAAGCTGGTGCTTAACGTGTGGTCCCATTGTCACCAAATCAGGATCTGATGATTGGATCTTGGAGAAATCGAGGGCAACCCTCAAATTTTATAGGCCCACGCATCGTTTTTCGTAAATCTTATGAAGTAATTTAAGTACTTGCGTATGGTAATCATCATCTTATGTAGCTGAGCTGATGATGGAAGGTACAACTCCTTAACAGTAGTTTGTTACCGCATAACGACCGACTGGGTGAACCGATTTTCATAATTCTTTTTTTGTTTGAAAGCTGGTGCTTCCTGCGTGGTCCCATTGTCACCAAATCAGGATCTGATGATTGGATCTTGGAGAAATCGAGGGCAACCCTCAAATTTTATAGGCCCACGCATCGTTTTTCGTAAATCTTATGAAGTAATTTAAGTACTTGCGTATGGTAATCATCATCTTATGTAGCTGAGCTGATGATGGAAGGTACAACTCCTTAACAGTAAGGAGTAGGCATCGACTGATTCATTGTTCGCATATCTCCGGAACTTCACGTCAGATTTAAATAATTCTTCTTTTTTTGTGCTAGGTATCATTCAACTTAGGGAATACTGCAAGTTTCATCAAAATCGGTTCTGTAGTTTTTTGAGATAGGGAATTTTATTAGCTTATTGTGTACATGAGGGATGTTATTACCAGTGCTACGGATTATATGTATTTGGCAAGAATTTGGACAATATTTTAACTAAAAAACGAAAAATAAAAAACTTTTCAAAAAAAAATAACCGCCTTCAAAAGAACCACAAAAAAGGGTAAAATAATCTACAAAATAACTTTTATTTCGGAAGTCGGTGGCAAAAAAAAAACAATGAAATAAAAAACAATAAAGCCATCGACTTCCGAAATAAAAGTTATTTTGTAGATTATTTTACCCTTTTTTGTGGTTCTTTTTGAAGGCGGTTACATTTTTTTTTTGAAAAAGTTTTTTATTATATATATTTTTACGGGTTAAGCTGCGCTTGCCGAGGTTGGTCTGTGGATGGGTAAAAAGCACTCGGAAAGCACGTAAAGCCGTTGGTCCCGGCTGTCATTTGAAGATCTTTGACAGTCGTTACTGTCAGAAGCTCTAAAGTCTGACAGCCAGTCTTACCATGGGGTATCGTATTACCCAGTTACTGGGTTGTGGAGGTCCGACAGGCAGTCGCTCCATGTAAAATACTGATATCCAGCTGCATCTGGTTTGACTGGAAGCCGACCTCAATATAGTTGGGAAAAACGCTAGGCAGATGATGAACGGAGTATAGATAATTCTATTAGTACTATATGTCGAGTGGTCCTTATGCTCGATAGATGGCGGTGATCGCGCAATGATATCGATCGTTACACGAGTTCGATCGTTACACGGGACAAAGAAGATTCCCTCTAAATATTAGGTATAGGTGTTCGAAGATTGTATGGAAACTAATTTTGAAGTTAGAAATCTGGGATGTACGATGTGAAGTTACATAAAAAAATATAAGTATTCAAAAAAAATGTCACGTTACTTAATGAGGCAGACCAAATTCTACGCGAGCGAAGCCGCGGGCAAAAGCTAGTTATAAAATAAGGCTACGAAGCAAACGTTGGTTTATGCGACTCTTTTACCATTTTCTTGACATGACCATGTGTAATTCTTGGCTGCTATATAGAAGAATTCATGCTGACACGGCAACTACTGACAGGGTGCTCAATTCTGCTGATTTCCGATTAGAAATTGCTGAAACATTAGTCAAGTATAAAAAGGTGAACCGGCTGAAGCGCACTAGTGACGTAGAAGCACTCATTCAGGCAAAAAAGAAGAAAGGGCCTTGTCAGTATATCACGGGATATACTGACAAGGCCCTTTCTTCTTTTTTCTAAAGACGTCAGATTGGATCAGTTAGGGCACTGGCCTGTTTGGACTACCAAAAGGCTTAGGTGCAAATATCCAAGTTGCACTGGAACAGCCCAAACAGAATGTGAAAAGTGCGGCATAGCCTTATGTTTTAACAAAAATAACAACTGTTTTCGATCCTTTCACGTTTCGTAAAATTTATATGTTTTAACACCATGATGCATATCTGCATCACTATGTTTTTTTTTTTAATATAAATATCTTTTCTTACCTATTTTTTTTTCATTATTTTTCCCATCATTATAACGTTAGTCTGAATCTATTGTCAATTAAACAATACAAAAACACGTTGTTGCGCCGTAAAGGGATATGTTCAGTGTATTGCAAAATATGAGACTAGGGCTAGGAATTAGGCTGACTAGACTATTCTGTAATTGACCAACACCGTCAGTCGCAAGCAACATTTGTAAGCAAAAATATTTTGCCTTTAACATTCTTTCTTTATTTTTTTTTCGTTCTTCTTACTCGTTGAACTGTCATGGTGTACAGCTCGGTTTGTGCAGTGGCTGGTTGTACGACTGCTGCGCTTCGAGTTAGGCTCGACTCACACCAAAAGAGCGGCGAAGGGCAACGAAGCGGAACGCAGTTTCAGTGTCATATGAATTTTAACTTTATTTTCATTAAAATAAAATTTATTATCGCATGAGAAACTCGAACGAGTCGCGAGGATGCCCGCGGATCCGCGGGCATTCCCGCGACTCTTTCGAGTATAAGTGCGATAACAAGAATGAGTATTATAGTAATGGAAATAAAGTTAAAATTCATATGACACTGAAACTGCGCTCCGCTTCGTTGCCCTTCGCCGCTCTTTTGGTGTGAGTCGAGCCTTACGGATCTGATTCTTGTGGGATGAGTCTTTTAATCGAAATTGGAACACAATTTACTCTTATATAATTTTACATACGTTGCCCCCCACACTAGGAATTTCTTCCTGTACCGTCGGTGTGATTACAAACATTGAAACTCACGTACACAAATACTCAGAACCGGAACAACTACTTGCAGGTCATACACATATTTTTTCCGTGCAGGGATCAAACCCACGACACGCTGCGAAGCAGTCGATCGTTCAACCAGAACTGTAGACCACCTTTATGGGTTACATACTCGTAAAGGTTTTGTGTGTTACATTTAGCGGAACTTACGTGCCAACACAAGTGGCAAACAATTTGATTGTAGAACACAGCTATTTCCCTTTCGATTGGCCGTCCATTGCCGCCCCGGTGCAAACAGATGGACACTAATGAAAAACTAACAGCGCTTTGCAGCAGCCCGGTAAGCGTTTTATCTGCCTCATTTAGTAGCCAGCAATTTTGTGCTTGGATAGGTTTTTTCGTTTTGAAGATCTTTAAACGAATAAAACAATGCGAGCAGAAAATTGCTGGATCTCATGAAACTAATTTCATGAGATATTTGAAAATTTAAAAGTGGGTATTGATATTAATCGTGGCCAGAATGAAAGGAGGTGGAATGAGGTAGTTCGAATCACTCCAATTCAGAGGTATTCACCACATTCGACATTAACAAGGGGCGAGTTTATGGCTATTTTCCAGGCATTATTTAATATTCTGCTATAAAAACAATCCTGAGATAAAACTTTTTGGTTGACCTAGACCTTATGCTCAATAGTAAAACTAGTGACTACTAGACAATCTTTTTGCACAAGACGTATGATAAGTATACCATTAAAGAATAAAACATTTCATTTCAAAATTTTAAACATTACTACGCTTAAATCGATGAAAATCTTTCTCCGTTCTGTCATTATGTCTTTTCTCCAGTCGACAAAGCCCGTTTCTACGGCGCCATGCTACGCGTGCAGGTCCTAAGCGTACCCCATGTAGCTTACTCCACATTACACCTATGTCTACCTCCATCGTTAATGTCATATAAAGCTATTAACGCAACACGAAGTCAATATATCATATCGACTGGTGCGAGCTCGTACAAGCTCCAGAGCATTGACTTTGATAAATGAAGTGTCTATCAATATTCCCCTAACTGACGTGTTCGTGTTGAGAATATTTTCTCTAGAAAGATATTTATTGTTTGCGAATATTATATTTTTGTTTTTGGTCCTGTCAAACTATACTCGCAAAAAAATCTTTTGTGGCTATCATCATGTGTAGCATCAGACAGTGATGATAAAAAAATGGTTATTTGATTTGCAGGTCTGGCGCTTGTTTTGCCTACCTGGATTTTTTTAACTCTACTCTACAAGATTCTGTTCGTTAAAAATATTATCAAATGCTTTAACATGAATATTTTCTAGCCAACCGAATTCGGGCACGCCGCAATCGCGGCGGCAATGGTGACTCTTTGAGGAGTGGCTGGATAGGCGTCACGGCGTCCTGACCTACCGCATGACGCAGGTCCTTACCGGACACGGAAGTTTCGGAAGGTACCTGTGTCTGATAAGGAGGGAAGAAACGCCTGGGTGTCACCACTGCGAGGATCGTCCGGAGGTCACGGTGGAGCATACGGTGCAGGACTGCCCCGCCTGGGCAGAGCAATGTCGTGTCCTCACGACGGCGATAGGCGGAGACCTCTCGCGCGAGACGGAGTGGGAAGCGGTCCATGACACCGTGGATTTTGAAAAAAACAAAAAGCCACCCGAATTCCTAGTAATTGATGAAAAAAGTTGAAGGGTATTCAACTTTTTTCAATCTACGAAAAAGAAAAAACGTAACCTTCGACTTTATTACGACTCAAAACTCGTGCGTGCTCTGCTCGTGCGTACTCTGCTCGTGCGAGGGTTCTACCCCCAATATTAATTTTCGACTCAAGGAGGCAATATCTTCTCTAAATAAATATGTAGTAAACCTGACTTTTGTATTCTTTAGGTACTACAGTTTGTACAAGTCGGAAGCAGTATCGCAGTTGTCTCTTAATGTGATTCTGCGAGATTACTTTTAGTTTTAGAAACTAGAAATAACAATATCACGAAGTGCGTTTAAATAAAATTAAAATCTATTTTCCGTTGATAAGTGTACTAATGAAACTTATAAACCTATACAATATAATATCTTTCAAAAGTCACAAGTATATATTATAACTTAAACATAAAATAAATGAATAAAAACTAAAAATCTTCAATATTTACAGCGAAGAGAGAAATCAGAAAGATATTATTGGGTGTCTTAGCACAGATACAGATTCATAGGGCTGCGCCAAATAGGCCCAGTTCATCAAGATATCAGAGAGCTAGTGCGCGACGCGCGCGACATCTAAACCACTGAACCGATATTTGATAGACAGATAGCTTGGAACATGCATTAGAACATAGGCTACTTATCATTCTGAATCGCAGTCAAAATTACGAACACGTAGCTTATGTTCAGTATTAAAAGATTTTTGGTATCACCAGATCTAAAAATAAATTAAAAATAATAAGTTGGTTACAGTTACAGTGCAAAAGAAAATACATTTAATAAATATTCTAAATAATATACAGAGAAAGTAAGGGGACTGAAGGAAAAATCTTTAATATAAATAGAAAAAAAGGCTTTACATACTAAAATGGAACATCACTTCACATTTTTATTCGGGTGCTTCTTTCGTGGGCAAATAGTAGGTTCGTCCCCTCTCCCCGAGGCACAGATGTTGACAATCTCTAAGTGCTTTTTCACTTTAAAAGATGAGTAGCTATTTATTCAGACTGCAATATTACATTGAGAAGATTGTATCTGATATTTTCATGAAAACTTCTGAACGAAACGAGAGGGAATAAAATTGAATGCGTCTTATTTGAATAATAGGGGTATTATGTTAATCTCATACTTTCTATTCGATTGTTATGGCGCTACTTCTTAACTTTTTGCAGGTAACATCGCTGTTATAATATTATGAGGGGAAAATAAATGTCTACCAACATAGGCCTAAAAAATGCAAAAAGAAAAGTAAGTCTCGTTTTCAAGAAGGAGGAACGTAACTGTGAATGGAATAAGAAATACTTTATTTAATAAATTAATTTGTCTGTTGTGTCAGAAATATACGGATACTAAGATCCCTATCTTCTAACCAGAAGTGATAATTGTGAAAAAAATATTATTTCGATAACTAAGTGGTGGCGACATATCAATCAAAAGGCCAATGGTGCTTATCGTTCTAAATTAATCATTTTCATTGTACAACACACTGAAAATAATCGGATATGAATAATTCGATTATTTTCTTTACAAATCGCTTTCCTAAACCGCCACCGTTGACAAGGATATTTGACCTTTGATGCTGTAAAAGTGTCAGCATGAATCAAAGTCAACCAAAACTCGAAGTAAGGAAAGAAAAACACGACACTAGATCACTAAATCCTCGCGACACTTTATCTGACAATCGTAGAGTTACAACGTTACAAAAACAACTGAATCGGTGGCGAACAGCAAAAAGTTTTGTTTTGTTCTTTCCATTTTGTATGTGTTGCTAATAATCAATCTTCACAAGGCGTTCCGGCGTCGTCACAGAGGACAGTGATAATTATTCTTTTAGACCGACGCGGACGTTTACTACCTTAAGGTACGATTTCACCAAAGTAGTGCGCGGCACATTTGTTCGCGCACTTTAGCAGTGCGCTTACTAATTATGGCGAACTTTTGTTCGCGCACGGTGCTGCATATTTGTGGGTACTCGAATATTTCACTGCTCAGGTGTCCAGATAAAGGTAAGGTATCCAGGTGCGCGAAAACAAAATATTGTCGATCGCTACGGCTTACATTTCAAATCGGATTTGTATAGTATTAGCTTCGGGTCAGCTTTGTTGTCCAACAAACACAAATTCGACGACCTGAACAAATATACCTCGTACCGACGTTATAACACAATAACATAATTCACACGAAAACTTACATTCGGTGAATAAACATTTTGTGCAAATGTCGAAAGGATTTGTCTCTATTTAAGTTACAATTCGCTTCAACAACCATTTTCTTGTTAACAGTAATGCTTGGCCACGAGCTACGGAATACACGACTCATAAAAATAAGTAAAAGTTTCGAGGTTAATACGGTCAATGGATCACTGTGACTCAATTTGCAGTGCGCGTACACTAACCTGGCATACGTTTAGCTTCTGTGTCCACCGGCAAGGCAGTGTGTAACTTTTTTGAACGCATACTACAAAATAATGTTAGCGAGCAGTGCAGCGCAAAATCTTCTCGCACAATTAAAAATGTTTTCACACCCGTAGCGGAACCAAGTTTGAGTACACGAACAACAAGTGTGTACACGTTCATACAAGTCCACTTCTTACATGTGTGCGTGTATAAATACATCTAGGTGTGCACTAGCATTTCTATAATGTGCGTGCACAATTTGTTTGTGATTAGTTAAGTGAATCGATCAAAGTGAACTTTATTTTGTGCTGTACAGTTTAGCACACCGACACCAGTGGATTCGCATCTTTCCGTTTATGATGCCCATTTTTGTCGTATGTGATGTAGGCATGCACTTAGTTTGCGACTCAAGTCGAATTTCTCGCAGTTATGAATACAAAAATAATACACATTTCATGTTAAACATTGTGTCCTAAATAAATTGGAATGAATGGAATCTTAGGAACACAATTTGGTTGAATAACCCTTTTCTTGTTCACGTGAACGTGACAGCTGATTTAACACGCTCAAAGATACCTGAGAAGCGATACTTAAATGTACGCATGGATACCTGAATAACCACAAAAGCGATAAACAGAAAGAATTCAAGTAAGAAGAAATACGAAAGAAACTAGGTTTATTGAAGCATAACTGTAAATACAGATCGTCCTTTTAAGTTTTTCTTTGTGTTCAAATACGAGAGAGAAAAACGTTCTCGACAGTCTAAACATTAATTAAAAGTATCGTAAAGTAAACAGATCGAAAATACCTAAGTTTTTATAATAAAGACGCTGGTAAAATTAGCGGAACGGAAAAAAAGGAGATCGCATTTTTGTCAAAGCTTTTATTGATTCGATCACTGTTTCCATTTTTTTGGTACCTACCTTCTTAAAATATGGTATTATGACACTTATTGACAGGTTTAAACAGTCCAACAGAAATTATACCATTTGAAGTGTTTTTAGGCAGTCAGCGCTTTTAAGTATGTTCCGAAAGTTCGTTTTTGCGGTGTCTGTATTTCATACAAAATGAGGTATTTGGCTGCAACAAAAGTCGCCAAAGCTGTGACAATGATCAAGGTAGGTCACACCTGCCGTTCGGTGAGTCAAACATTCGGTGTAGCAATATCCATCATACACCGTCATCTGCAATGGTACAGAGACATTGGATCTTATGTACAGGTACTCAGACAAGGTAGAAATCGCGCAACGAGTCCATAGACGACCGTTTTATGAAAATGCGAACTCTGATAATCCACGTTGTCTTTCTATCTCTTTCTATAGCGCGCTGCATACTTCTGTTCAGCTTCGTAGCGTTACGGATGAACGTCAGCTCGTATATTAATGCGCGTTTTGTACAAATTTTGTAATACGAGAAGAAAGGAGTTAAAACTCATAAAAAAAATATCCGTCACTTAGTGAGACCCTCAACAAATTCCTCTTTCAACGCAAATCTTCCACCTTTACAAGATTCATACATAGTAGTGGGCTCAACACGCATTTACATTCGTATGTTTAATTCCTCCGTGTGATCTTGCCTGTGGCACCGTAGACATATAAGTCTGAACGTGCAGTATTTCAACTAGAAATAAATGTTCGATTTGTGTTAAAAATATTTGATTTTGAACGATTTGAAAACTGAAAATATCTATGACATTATAATTTATTAATTTTAAGAATTATTATTTATTTATGTGTGATACTTATCTTATTATAAAGTTAAGACTTTGTTTGGTTGAACGTGCTAATCTCAGGAATTGCTGGTACGAATTTAAAAATATTTTTTATTAGTTATTGAGACACGCTACGAACAAAAGATGAAACGGGGGTGTTTCACCCCGGGGTGAAATCACGGAGAACAGCTAGTAACATATGAAATATGTAATAATATGTGAAACATAACAGTATGTTAAATTGCCGTTGGTCTCGGCTGTCATTTGTAGATCGTTGACAGTCGTTACTGTTAGTCAGAAGCTCTAAAGTCTGACAACCAATCTTACCATGGGGTATCGTATTACCGAGTTACTGGTTTGTGGAGGTCCGATAAGCAGTCGCTCCACGTAAAATACTGATATCCAGCTGCATCTGGTTTGACTGGAAGCCTACCCCAATATAGTTGGGAAAAGGCTAGGCAGATGACGATGAACAGTATGTTAAATTGACAATGCTAACAGCGTCATTTCACAAAACTACCTTGTTTGATTTACTGGTTGTCTCTGTACTGTGCCTATAAACCTGTGGGATTACCCAACACTGCATTGCATTTATCCGGGTGTTGTGAGTCACTTATCTACTTGCGACATTGGCGCCCCCTAGGGAGTAACTTGGCAAGGGATAAACTAGCATGTTCTAGAATATGGTCCACTGGGACATTGATTTAAAGAGCTATTTTCTGCGTATTTTATGCGTTCTTTTTTTTAAACATTATTATGATAATTTTATTTTATTTCCAAAAAGAGAGGCACATTTGAGGAGCCTGTATTGTACGGACACCAGCACATCAATCTTTCTAAATCTGTCAAACTTTAATAGATTTTCAACCTTATCACAATAGTGGAAGGTCAATGTTTGATTAGTATTTGACAGATTGGGGTAGGTTGATCTGGTGGCGTCTGTACCTCTGTATATTTGATTCATTTAAATTCCATTCATAAAGGTCACATATAATTTCCTCTAATTGGGCACATAATATTCCGGAATACTTGGGAAAATATAATCATAAATTAACGTCTCGGGCGATTTGTAATTGAAAATGATAAAAATCAACGTCCAATGAGCGACTGTCTGTTATGTACAGACGTGTGTACGTAAGGCGCTGGGGCGTTTTCGGCTATGTACACCCGGGTGTAACGCGTCCGAGAGGTTAAGGGACTCTTATCATAAAAAAATCAAGTTAAATAAAAAAAGTAAAAAAAAAATTATACTCAATTTCACAGAAAGCGTGCCATTAGTTAAACTTATAACAATTTAAGGCATGTTACAAACACCTCTGGTTCGCATAATAACAGGCTTACAAACTCGTTATGTCACAAATTAACGTAACGTGACACATAATTATTCTGTACAATGAAGTTCGAGTGTAACCATCCTAAAAGACATACTTAGCATATGTTATCAATTGAGATTAGTTGAAAGATTTTTATATTATGATGTGTCATGACTAAGTTATTGAATTATTTCCATGTAATTTACGAGTATTAAGAAGATCTAAATTTTTTTTAACAATTTCTAAGCGACCTCTAAACGACTTATTCTATAATCTAATTTCAATTTTGATTGTTACCTGAGTTTTGAACATTTAGCTCTGTGCTTTTTGCCTGTCTGCCGAGGAAAGGTTATATTTTTCGCGTAAAACTTATGTGTCTGTTTGTAAATTTCTTAATTACCTCGTATCTCCCAAACGGATAGATAGCTTTTGACTGTTTATCTTTCCTGTATGTTCTATTGAAAACGGGCAACAGATGTAAAAACTACATTCTATAATAAAGTCAGTCAACAGGCACTCACATTGCGCCAAATAAGTAAAGATGTTAGTAGTACTTAGCCATAAAACTTTTAACAACCAAATCCTCTTAAAGCGACATACGCTACCACTCAAAAATATACTAAATCTACCTGTTATAAGTACCAGAATATGTACACAAAAGTACACAATGAAAATGTAACAGTACGAGTTGTTTTCTCGAGCACAAGCCTAGCCTTTGTCAGACAGGCGATAGCTTACCGGACCGATTCCGCAGCGATAACGAACCGATACGAGACGTCAAACTGGATGCAGCGAACCGAGGCGTGGCAGTTGTATATTGTATGAACGACGTCAAACGGAGCAAATACGCCTTCGCCACATATTCGCATCGGTTCAGTCAAATAAAAACGCCTCGCTTCGCATTCACCAGCTTAAGAGCTACGTGGTGATTCGGCAGCTGAGAGCATTAAAATTTAACGTCTGTGCTCCATAGTCAACGATCCAAGTTGAGCGACTTTGTAAAGCCCGGTTTATAGCCCCGGGTCAAAGAGAAAACACGACCGTTAAGAAATACCAGGCAATTAGTTGAATACTGTTTATTGAGAAAAACTTTCGAGACGATTAGTGTGAGTGCTTTCAACTGTAGAAAGCGCTACTTGGCCTATCATTACGTCTTAAAGCGTGAGTAGTTCCGCTCAGGGAACGAGATGGACAATTATAACATCACAGTGCGGCGTGGCGTAGCCTCAACTTAGTTTTAACACTAAAGCGGTGTGTTGATTGGGCAGTGGGGAACGTTAAAATTTTACATTACAGCCGACGTGCAGCGACCGAGCCGTGTGCTGGTTACAGGGCTATTGTATACCCGGGTGTATATTGCTCGGATATACGGTCAGCTCTCGAATATAACAGCGGGTTTCGGGGATTACTAAACGATTCTAGTCTATTGAAAAGCGTACTGGTTGAACGGATTTGTTTGTAGTAAAAACTTGTTTGTTTTTTTTTTTTCAAATTATATCGCTTTTTATAAATTAAATTGTTTTGTTCAAACGATCGGTTTGATGTCAATAACCTATAACTTTGACAGTGATGTTAAATTAGAAGTACCTAAAATAAACTTTAATAAGGACTTTATTACAGCTATGATACAAAGACTACATCATAGTCTAATTGTTGCATTTATTTTTATTTTGCAGCAAAGGTAAAATATAGGTTACTACCGTTGCAATTGCATAAGATTATGAAAATTTTTAGGTGGGAAAATATTTTTTCAAGCAAACATTGGCATTTATTTAGGTTGGCATTTATTGGTATTTAATACATGGATACCTTTTATCTTTTTCGATGCGCGGGAATTACGGTCAAAAGGTAATCTCAAACATGAAAGCGCTATTCCAACTTAAAAATAAATAGCTACTACTTTTATTCGGAAAGTTGAAGTGTCCACTTAACAAACTGGTCCATTGCAAAAATATCTGAAGGCTGAAATAGAATCTCCGACGAAACATCGTGTTGTAAAAACACATCTTTCAGCACACAACGTGAAGTGAGAAGCTTACATGAGCTTATATTCAACCAACCATAAAAAGAACGGACACATTCACGTGTTTCTCTGCAAAAATGTGGCTCAAATTCTGTATGTACGTACAGTCACTGACACTAATTCCTTTTTATACTTTGAAAACTTTTGTCCTACTCTAGGAATTTCTCGTGTACTGTAAGGAGAACAGTGTATAAGACGGGGGAAAGCGAGGTATAATGGGTGCATACAAACCTTTGGCATACTTAATACAATACTAACGTAGCGCAAGCGCCATCAGGACGTTATTTGCAAGCGGCCATTAATAAATAGTGTCCTGTTGGCGCTTGTGTTACGTTAGTATTGTGTTGTTTGCCTTAAGTGTGTGATTTCCCATCACACACCGCGTCCCCATCTTATACACTGTTCCCTTAAATGCATTTATAATCATTTAAACTCACATACACAAACAGCTATACCTGGAAGTCCTGGAACAGGTCACACTAATAATTATTCTTCCGTGTGAAGATCGAACCCGCATTAGTACAGCCACTGCGTCAATGTTGTCGTAATTTTGCTTCAAAAAGCTGTCCTGTTCTTTCAATAGTCCTTTGCGGTCTAGGTCTCTTTTGACATTCTCGCATCTCTGCTAGCCATTTGGCCTCATCGGGCCCTGTCAGTTTTTGATCGGACACTGAGCTACCCATTGCTCGCCGTTCGCAGTTTTACCATAGATGGCCTCTACTTAGACACATTTAGCAAAATTCTATGACGGTTTTACGATTGACACAATTTTCAACAATTATAATTTAGTAGGAAAAACAAATTACGTTCAAATCCGTGAAGTTTGCTTTTGCAGAACAACTTTTTCAGTTCTGCAACTCTACCTGTTACAAAACTTAAAATAGCTAATTAATCCATACATGTAACATGGCGCATCCCGCTGTAATCTACGCTGCAGGTGCGCAAGGGAACGCGGGGGTTTTTTGTCGTCGTCTGGTGCGCATTGGTTGCCTTCCATACGGAATTTAGAGAAGGTTTCTCTGCTTATGGCATACCAATAAAACAGCTTAGTCATCTTCACAATCCAAGGGCGAGTTGTTTAAACTATTTGTTAACCCTAACACTTAATCCTACACATTCGTAGGTATTTTAACATTCATTTAATTAAAGTATTGTTAAAAACCCATACATTTTTTTAACAAATGGTTATAAAATGTACTATGGCAACAAATAGTTTAACTACGGATTAAACAGGGTTGTTGCAGGTTCGCCCACCCCACGAAAAAAAGTTTTGATCCTGTTCTCTTAGTACTTTCTGTTCAGATTCCACATTATGTCCTCGTTTTCGGTAGTTTTGTGCTGGATTTAATATTTAAGTGATTTGCAAACAGGCCTTAAGCCGTATAGCATACCAATTTAACAACTGTCATGTTCACGATCTAAATCGTCCGAAACGACTTCCATAGTTACACCCATGTTATCTGAACCAAGCCTCGTTTGGACGCTTGCCATCACATCCCTGCGAGACCGATTCCTTCACTACTTTTCTATGTTACGCTTACGAGCCAGTGCTATTTATGGTAATGATTTTTTAGTGTAAGGAATAAGCCAGTGGTAAGTAAACAGAGCTGTTTACAACGGTCCTGAAGACACTGTTCTTGTGGTACATGATGGTATCTAGACTGTACTTTGGTTTCGTAATTTATTAGATAGGTAGCTATGCTCACCGTTTGCTGATAAATTAAAAAGAAACGCTTGTGAAAAAAAAATGCTTGTAGGTTGCGTCTAAGTAAATTAATTAAAGTTATTTACTATGTTTAATGCCTTGTACTTCTTTTTACTCACAAATTAAAGGAAAAAACTAAACAACTATTAAAACAAGTTATGAAATTAATGATCAACGAAATTCATAAAAGAATGTAAGCTTGATAAACAATAAGGAGATTCGACATTAAAATTCTCAATTGTCCTTTTCGCTACTAGTAAATCGAGCATCACGTCCAATTATTTCTTTTTGCTTTAATAGTCTACGTCATTTGTGACACGATAGCTACGGATTAATTAAGATATTCACTTTTGGAATTCGTTAAATATTTTTATTTTTAACAGACAAAGGGTTTCGATTCTCGGCAATTAAGTTTGATTAATACCGATTACGCCCTTTTCGCTTCAAGGGTTCTGAATAAATAATTAAGCCATTACCTTTTTTGTTCGGATGCTTTATTGTTGGCAGAAGGGTATGTACTTATATTTGCTATTCGAACGGGTATTCAAATATCGAAAATAGCGCGTTCTCGACCTTCGCCATTTTAAATGGTAGTTTTAATTCACCATTTATTGGATGAAGTACAAATCACTTAATGTTCGAGCATTCAGAGAAGTTTTAATTGGAAAAAGTTATTAATTTTATCGATTTCACGCCGACGCCATTAAATATTTACATAGTATTTGCTAAACAAAAGGACTTTGTGTATAAAGTTATATTTCAGAACCTTTTCTAAAAATTAATAAATATTTCTAGAAAATATTTTCCAACATTTTGTTTTTGGGCCGTTATTTTAAAGCAGACTTAATTACGAAGAGTAAGTGTTTTACTTAATTACATTATTATTTTTATTTGGTAACCCTTTCACTTTGAATGAAAGGAAAGTTTTAGTGGGTAACTAATTTGCTACATATCATACCTCAAAATATACATAGGTGTAAAGGCCAGATCCTGTATCTACTAGATAAATAAACCTAATGTTATGGCTAAAATGCCTGAAATTATGAAGATAGCAGTAACTTCTCCAACCAAATCGGTTACAGTGTATGTAGTCTTTGAGTTGAAAAAAAGCTATAAACAACTTTAAAAAAAAAATTGCCTTTCTACTTTTGTCAAGTTGTCGAGGTACGGTAGGCTTTATCAAATGGTTATGGTTGTATTTACTGGGGTTACTTAGTTGGTTCCAAGGGGTGTAACCACATCTTGACGCGGACTGAAGGACACCGTTTCAGTACACTCCTTTCACCTAGGTGAAATTCTTCTGAGTTGAAATTATGACACTAAAGTGTCTTTTTCATCAAGGTGACCAAAGTGGAATAAACCACTAAAGTCCCCAACTAATCTCCTCTATTTTAATCTAGCCCCCCAGAGCCCTAGTGACCACTTGACAAACATGTACCGACCGGAGACTGGAGCGAGTGAGTCAATTATCTGCCTTTGTACTAGTTAAACTCCGTTTTCAATGAAGGTTCTAGGCCAAACGCTCTAAGCAATTCAGATTGTCTGAATAGAATACCTAATAAGAGGTTTTACAATGAAATAAAAAATAATAATTTTGCGTTGCTTCTAGTACCGTAATAGGATTTAGAATTTGAATTTTTGATAAAGTTTACTCTGTTCCTATGATGAAAAAGGTCGTTGTTATTTTGCCTGTTATTTTAGCGTGGTAAAATCATCAACTGACTCCTCCCACCTAGGGCAGGGCAGGAGGGACTGTCAGACTTGCACTGACTAAAATCCACGGTGTCCTTCAATAGCCCACTCCGTTCCGGGGTCACTATATTCGTTTGTCCCGTGACCTCGGCAGGCTTTGGCTCTCTAAAGGCCCCGTCATTGTACACTCTTTGAGTCGCGCGTGGAACAGAACGCGAAGTCGACCCGGGCATAGTCCATGATCGGATAGCGAGTTGCCCATTACTCGTCGTCTGCATGCCCGCGCCTACGGTGGCTACTGTGTTATTTGGTCTTGGACAGACATTTAATTCCAACAAGGTTATAGACAAAATCTGTAAAAACTGATGGATTGTTGCAGTACAAAAGTCTATAAAATGAGAATGACCATCAGGATGAATGTTTGTATAAACAGTTATTTTACACTTTTTTATGTCATAGGTCACATTGATCTATAATTTGGAATCAATAAAGTTACCCTGAAGCAATAACTAAGCCTTTAAAACATAAGCATGATAAGCCTATAATGTTCGCAAGGCTCTTCCCTGCGAGAGCTAAAAAGCTCTCCGGTAATATTCTGTTAAAGGGAGAATTATTCCATTAGGTAAAAAGAGAAATATTCCGGTAACATTCTGTTGGGTTATCTCCATGATTCTTCTCTAAGTTAACAGTACCATGGTCGCGGGACTTACGAATTACCGTGATCCCGGAACGTCTATTGAAGGACACCGTGGATTTTAGTCAGTACGAGTCTGACAGTCCCTCTCGCTCTGTCCTGGGTGGGAGGACTTATTTGATGATTTGACCACGATAAACGTAAACAGCACCATAGAAAAGGCACGTTCCACTTTGCATAACTCTTCTGTGTGAATTGACCAGCCTACTGTGTTGCTAATTGAAAGATGGCCGATTTCCAGTGACTAGACACTGACAGATTCTATCCTGTCTATCCACCGTTGAATCGAGTTGAATGTCGAACGAGTGAATGTGAATCGTTTCACAAATTGAGTATCCATCAATCGTTTAGATAACTATCAGTGTAACAGATTGATCGATTGACTGACCAGCTAAGGTTTGAAATATCCCACAGGTTGGTTACTTGCCTTGGTGATGTATAATTAGAGTAATAATTCCGTTTTCTTCCACCAGTAATTCAGGTTTTTTTTGGGTTAAAAATCTTCAAGTGACTTTATTGACTATCTATGACCACCCTCTTCTTTCAGTTACCCTGCGTTCTAGGGGTGTGGTGCCTTTTTAAGACAGCCTTGCTTGACTTTAAAAGTAACTGCATAAATCTGGATATACTAAGGGTTCAGGTCAGCCAAACCCTTCGAGAATTTAATGGTATTAATAATTTTAAAGAAAACAGTTTTATCTACCTTCATTCCCTTTCAGATGTCCTCAAAATACAAATCAAGACACTTATAAAATAATTGAGCTTTTCTTTACTATCTATTTTTGCTACGGTAAGACTAAGTACATTATCCCAGTTTTGATATCTTTTTTAAAGCAAGGTATTATTATTAAAAGGTATATTTTCGGTATTGAATTCTATTATATTCCTAAACATAGACTTTTTGACTGTCATCGATAATAAAGGCCCAAGGCGGACAAGCAGTCACCAGCAAAAACGATGTATTCCTAAGAATTATCTTCAGAATTGGAGCAAAAACGATTTATATCAAAACTTCGAAGACGTATCTATTTACTTTTACGTCTACAATAAGGTCACTTGAATGCCTTTGAAACTTTTGTTAGCTTTGAAGTAAGTAACTTGTTAGAAATGTGTTACAAACATGTTCGTTACGGCACATTCAATTGAACAATATTTGTTGTGAAACAAAGCCGACCCGAAGAAACTTTAAACAAATACGGGTCTTATTTGGCTCGTTTTAGATCGCAAATCTCATAAATGTGACCCACACTCGGATTTGCTCGCATTGGGAAGCTTAATATGAGAAAGAGACAAAAAATAACCATAACTTACTAAGCAAAGCTACTATTTACCATTTGTTATGATCGAATTGGTTCGGCACAATCCTAGCTTATGAAGATTTTTAACCGAATTTATAATTTAAATTTGAAATTACAAAATTATTTACATTTTATATTACTGTTCGGCTGTGCCGAGCTTTGAGAACCCGACGGTAATTGTAACTTGAAGGATAAATGTTAGGCACGAAGACAACTAGTGTAGATCTTAGATGCTGCAGGATGGTGCTGGAGCATGTCGAAATAATTTGCGGACAATAGATGTACAGAGGTCTATGCGCAAAGACAAATTAGGGCGTGCGCATCGACTCGCGGATGGTGGCAGACTAGCGGGGCCCGCAATGGCAAGCATGTCGTTGGGTCCGCGCTACACAAAAATCTTATAACTAGGTAAGTACATTCGATTCACACAGAGTAAATTCGATGCCTATACTTTATCTTAACTAGAAATGAGCGTGTCGCTAACAACTAGGATATTTTATTTTCTTACATAAAGAATGGCGATTCCATTGATCACTTTATTTGCTCCTTTCAACATTCCTACTTGATCACCGTCGCGTCTTGTTTCTTATTTAATACGTAATAAAACTTGGGAAAGAGTTAATAAATACCTTTGCCAATTATGTTTTCGATGGAAAACAAAATATACAGTCGATCAAACTAATTGGTGTACAGGCAGACAAATAACTAGCATTTGCTTTTTTTTTCAACAGTCATTTGCACCACGGAAACTCAAAAGAAAACATGTCAGTGTCAATACTTACATCATATACTAATATATAATTCTTCTTTATTTCCAGAAAAGTTAGGTGTGTACACTTACATGAAAGTTTCATTCTCTTAAACCGAGTGTGTCGTGTAAGATTTAATATCACAAATGTCACAGATGTGAACTTGGAAGAGGTGAACGGAGTATGTATGGAGGCGTTTTATAATTTCTAACATCTCAAAGTTATCATTCATGTTTTTAGTTAGTTAGTCAGTCTTTCAATCAGTTGTATTAAAACAGTCATAATTCCTTTGAAAAATAAATGAATTGCCAGTATACAATAGTTATTGTTCAATTGTACCTACTTGTTTTTCGAGTGAATAAACCCTCGATGATCGTTCTGTATCGATGTGATTAAGTTGGAACAAAATGACGCTTGATGTTCCGTTTTCGTATGTAGCACACAGTGAATCATATATTATCATTATATACATAGCTGAATTCCGATGTGGGTTATATATGCAAAATTTCAGTATGTACGGTTCAGTGATAACTAAAAAAGTTACTTCCACATTAGGGTATGGACGAAACTATGAGGAATATGCAAAATACTGAAAAGAGTTACGAGGCCTCCTTTTTTGAAGTCGGTTAAAAATTTGATTTTTAAAAATCTATACTCTTGGCTAGGAAACAGCTCCGTTGATTTTGAAAAAAAAGAAAACACACACACACTGTATTATTAAAACATCCGGAAGTGACGCTAGCAAGAATCAAACTCTGGGAAGTAATGCAGAATAAATAAGAATACGGCAAACTTTACGAATTTACTAAATCCGTTCAGGAGTGCCAGAGATTACTTCCTACCTAACAATATCGCAAAACGTATCTCTTCATAATACCTATTATAATATTTTTATAGTGAATATTCATTACAAAGAAGAACTTATTTATGTTCAGCGTAATAATACAGTTACGTACGTACGTGTACACGGGAGATCTCTTTGTGAAAAAATGTCCATCATCACAATGTCATGCCCATTTTCATCACAAGTAATTAAAACCTTTTTGTAAAAAAAAATACCATCTGAAACTCCTGTAACGTGTAAATTAGTAAATTAGAATAAGTATTTAATCTATGGTAGAAAGAATAATATTTTACTTTGCGTGGAAAAATGTTGTCTCTGGTTCAGTGTTAATGGAACTTAATTAATTACGTTACCTTTGCCTGTATCCTTATACGCAAAAGTAGTATTTTATCTGCCTATGGCATTATTCGTAAATGAATAAATGGATTTGTAACACCACATGAATGCAATAAATGTTTGAGTTTGAGTTTGATTTAGATGGAAGGTGGAGGTGATTAAGATTTTAATAATTTTCGAGCTTCGCTCTATTTTGATCAATGTCTCTCTATCTACTGAAAGTCTTTTTTAAAAAACACTAGAAAATTTTGACTATGATTGGTGAGTAGAAAGCCCACTAGACACGACATCAAAGATTTTAAAGATCCTTCCCAATTGATATTTATTTTTAATCGACTTCAAAAATAGGTGTATGTTTTCAAGTCGACTTTTTATGTTTGTTACCTCATAACTTACGACTGGGTATTGTTTTGATGTTTTTTTTTGTCTGAAGAATTAGTCAGACTGGCAGCATTAAAGTACTTGTTTACCTTTCTTTCCCATCACTTAAAATTTTTGATGATGAAGGTTTTTTCTGTATCTTACAGAACAAACTGATGGTTCTTTCTTCAAAAAATGAGTTAGTATAGCACAAAACGTCTTCAAAAACGTCTCACCCCCACGTGTTTGCCCAAAAAAGCAGGGAAGTAAAACATTGTGGTTAAAATTCTGCTTGCTATTGACATTTTCGATTTAGTTGTTCGACAAAAGTCTTAGCAGACAACGCGGCATCATCAATCTTCTGTCCCTTCACGAAAATAACGCGATAAAACGCTACAGAGAGAAATGGGTTCCGTCTGAGGCGCCATTATGAACAATTTGATGGAGATACAGCTATTTCTGACTTAAATATCGATGACTGGATGCCTTTTGACGTTGTTTGTCTATTTTAATGAGCGATAGATAGCTGTAGCATTTCCTGACTGATAAATTCATTCTTAATACTCACAATTTTTATCTTTCAGTGGCTCATACCCTCTAGGGTGCTCAGACTATCTTAACAGATTACCGAGGAACTATTAGAACTCAAAGGGTTAACGGAATGAACAGGGTGGTTTTTGGTCAGAGTCTGGCTCTTTCATTCCACCTAGAGGAGTAATTTTATGATTTCCAAGGAAAGGAGTTTTCCTTTCCTTGGAAATCATAAAATTACTCCTCTCCTCTCTAGTAACTGTTTAGTTACTACCCAGATTATTGATGGATTTGTGACTTAAAAAAAACATTCCCCCATACTAGTACTTCCCCTCTGCGTTTATAAACACATTATTGTAACATTATTATGATGATATTTTATTGCTATCCAATGAAGTCAAGTTCCGACTCCGAACAGCTCTGAAATCCAATACTAATTAGTTCAGCGATGGGGTTTACGAACACAAAACTAAGATGCAGTTAATGCTATTACTTTCTTTGCCATTAATGTAGAAACGCCACATGCCTTTTTACACGCCTTTAGTAAATTACAATAACAAAATTGCAATCATAAATCACAGAAAGACCAGAACTGCCTAATTTGATCACGACTGTACCTAAATGTGAAAAACTTAAACAAGTTAAAAAGTTAAATCGCTTTCACTGGCTTGCTACCAAGTTGTTGCGGAATGTTTGGGGACTGTACATCTGCTAGGATTAGCTTTACAACTCCATTCAGTATGTACGGGTTAGGCATAATGGAATAAGTTTTGTTAGGTGTTCTAAGTGTTGTTAGGATTTAGATTGCATTAGAGTAGACTTGTATGCTATTTAATATACAAACGGTGAGTTTTAGCAATTAACTGACGCACACCCTTGAGATTTTTAGGATGCGAGTGCATTGAGTTATAATTATTTTACCCCAAATAATGCTATAAATGCGAAAGTAGGTTTATTTGTTTTTTTGTTGCATTTTCACCCAAAGCACTAAAGCCACGAAAGAGCGGCGAGTAATAGGCGCTGTCCGTCCATGGACCATGCCCGGGTCGATGGCGCGTTGTGTTACACGCGCGCCTCAAAGAGTGTCAGCAAAATGACGGGGCCCCCCTCTAGAGGCCCAAAGCGTAAACGTAAAGGCCTATTGACTTATTATTATTCTACCACGATGAAAAAGTACTAAACCAATTATCCTGAAACATATACCTCGTTAGAGACGGACTTTTATTGGTACAAAAGGTACCCTACCTTTCATATTGAAAAAAAGTAATGTTTCCTACATTCATACATGTAAAAAGATGTGGCCAAATTGACGATAAAATTTGATTTTAATCTAAATTAATTTTAGCAACGTTGATAAAGTGGTGATTTTAGACCCGCTGCGTTGTTCTCTTTATGACTGCGACGAGCTCGTCGAAGGATTATAGATTTTCAACTTTATACTCTAAGTTGGAATCCTATTAAAGACAAACTAGGTATCTCAACGTCTAGGACCTACCAGATTAAATCTACTAAAGACTAACTGTAACTTCAGCGCCGCCGTGGCGCTGAGACTTTATAGAATAGCGCTACTGTTATTAAGTTACGAGCCGAAACGTAAACAAAATTAATAATCAGTTTTATATCACGCGTACTTAAGTAATAATCTGAAGGTGCTTGTTCATTAATGAATGAATCCTCAGCGATCCGACGCCGACGCCGAGGCAAGGACGAACGCACAGTAAAAAGGTAAACAGTAAACCAACTGTGACCGTTTTCTGTAATAAACCGCTGGGTTTTGATATTTACAACTTAGCTTTCAGAGTCCCTAGCTTGCTTTTAACGTTTCTGTGACGTAAACTAACTGGAATTATTAACATTGGCGTTAATTTGATGGAAAAATTAGTTCCTCGTTCGTACACTAGAGGCGCTTTTTCAATATTTCATGCAATAAACGTAGTAAATGCTTCAAGTAAGTACTTTGTAAATAAAACAAACTATTTTGTGGTAAGGCTTTACAACATGTTATATCCTGTATTACAATATTGTTATAGGGGGCGAATTTTTCAACTGGGCGTGGATGGCTATATCCTAAACTATGAGGAATATCGGAAAACGTTGAAAGGAGTTTCAAGACCGATTTGGACGAAAAATAAAACTGAATCATTGGATTTTAGAAAAATCAATAATCCTGACCAGGAATCGAATCCGCTGATTTTGGAAAAAACATCACCACCTGTATTATTACACCATTCGATAGTGTTTCTAATAAGCATCTTTAGGGAAGTAATCATATACGGCAAACCCCACCGCCGCCCCCCTCCCCCCCTAGAGGGCCAAAGCCTGCCGGTGTCGCGGGACTCACGAATTGCCGTGACCCCGGAACGTAAAAGGCGGTTGGTTTACCCTCCCGCTCTGCCCTGGGTGGGAGGACTCATTTGATGTTATTTAGTTTGAGTTTGTACGTACCTGAAACATGCTTAGAAAAATCATGTAAATATTTATGTGTACGTGTTATTCCTACCATTTGTTCTTAGTTGAAATACTGTCTGTTACTAATGTCTACTGTGACAGACGCTAGGACGCAAACCACTCGAGCGCCACGCTTATAAATTGATTTATTATTAAAATCAGCAAACTTTACGTACTCAGAGATATTTTCCCGAGAGAGAACAATTAATTTCTACCAGCACTCATTTGTAAGCACTAAAAGACAGACTGGCGAAAATAATATTAATAAAACGTGTACGGTATCATACAAATTTTTAAGTCCTTTTTCCCCGAAACGACTGAATCGATTTTAATGAAACATAAGTATTATTCCTAGCTCTGAAAAGTTATTAGAAAACATTTTCGAAATGTCTAATTAAAAAAGATGATTGGATATGCAGAGTTTGTATGGAACGTTAAAAAAAAAGTTTAAATCAGTGTTATTTAGTCAAAACACAATTTTTGGAAAATATTCTCTCATAATTTTCAGACCTATGTATCCTGCTCATGCTTATGAAGTTTCATTTTTTTTTGTAAATTAAGAACTTGAAAGTTTGTATGAAATGCCATTCGGCATTAATGCTCTTAAAATTGAACTTTAAGACGAATGTTAAGACAATGTTATTCTGTTAAATGACGGATTTTACTTAGAATATCAAGCTTTAGAGAGAAGATTTGGGTTAAATAAATCGTTTTCATCTCTCCTTATTCCTTGCTTACACAGTTCAACAGAACCTTGAAGATCTTTTGGTGTAACTGAAAGATTTACATAAAAATCTTTTACAGTCAATTTAACGAAACTCAAATACGTAGCAACTATTCAACGCCAGCATAACAAGAAGGTTATATCTATTTTGGGTAAAATTATTAATATAGTCATCGATACAGATACATATAGGTAAGTGAAGAAAGCTGCTGCTGAAAAATGCTGGGGCACAGGCTTTCACTCCGTGTAAGGCTGTGGTCTATCACAAGGGTTCATTGCAACATGCCAGTTCCCTCACGATGTTTTCTAAACGTAAATAAATTACGCATGTTTATTTCAAAACTTGAAACAACAGAAGTAAAACTTTTTTTAATGCTCCTCGCATTTTTTCCGAGATCAAACTTCTGCGGGGTTAATTAGAGGAATTCTCGTAATTAATCTTTCGAAGTTAAATCGCCTTACACTTTGCTTCGGTTGTTTGTTTTCCCTCCGTGTCATTTCATTAAGTGACTTACTTCGATGCGAGTTTTGGTAACATCCCATAAATACGCCATTTGACTTAATGAAATCTAATCAACCCGTCAGTTCTTGCTAAGGTTCGATTTATGTTTGTAAAAATTATGATTGAACAAAAGAAAAAAAAAATGTGGCCATTATGTTTTTGCACTAGATAGATTTGCAATTTATTGAAACAAAATCACACCTTATCGATGGTATGTTTAAGTAATCTAGTTGACTTATAAATATAAAATAACGCCAGCTATAGGCTCTTTGCCGTGGGGTAGGCAGAATCACATTTCATGAGTTATGTTTAAACCCATTATAAGAAATTGTAACAAAATTGTAACAATTAATTGAGTAGTTGGATACAGCAAAAATAAATCTTTTAACTTTTAGCTACTAGGATCTTATACGGGCACGCCGCAATCGCGGCGGTAAGACCCCTCTTTGAGGAGTGGCTGGATAGGCGTCACGGCGTCCTGACCTACCGCATGACGCAGGTCCTCACCGGACACGGAAGTTTCGGGAGGTTCCTGTGTCTGATAGGGAGGGAAGAAACGCCTGGGTGTCACCACTGCGAGGATCGTCCGGAGGACACGGTGGAGCATACGGTGCAGGACTGCCCCGCTTGGGCAGAGCACCGCCGTGTCCTCACGATGGCGATAGGCGGAGACCTCTCGCGCCCGGCATTGGTCGAGGCCATGCTGCGGGGCGAGACGGAGTGGGAAGCGGTCGCCTCCTTCTGCGAAGCAGTCATGCTCGTGAAGGAGGAGGCGGGCCGCCTGAGGGAGAGGACAGCGTCCTCCCTCCACCCCAGCCGCAGTGGTAGACGCCCACGGCGTCGGACGTCGCAGGACGATCTCCGGCCACCGTAGGCGCGGGCATGCGGGCAGCGAGTAATGGGCGACTCACTGTCCGACCATGGACCATGCCCGGGTCGACGGCGCGTTGTGTTCCACGCGCGCCTCAAAGAGTGTCAGCATAGTGACGGGGCCTGTAGAGGGCCAAAGCCTGCTGGGGTCGCGGGACCAAGGGATTACCGTGACCCTAGTACGTAAAGGGCTATTGAAGGACACCGTGGATTTTAGTCAGTACAAGTCTGACAGTCCCTCCCGCCCTGCCCTGGGTGGGAGGACTCATTTGATGATTTTACCACGATAAAAAAAAAAAAAAAA
Source organism: Agrotis puta (assembly GCA_943136025.2). Lineage (NCBI taxonomy): Eukaryota > Metazoa > Arthropoda > Insecta > Lepidoptera > Noctuidae > Agrotis > Agrotis puta. The sequence continues at coordinate 9,769,837 of OW964168.2, forward strand.
AAACTAGGATCTTATAACGGGATTACCAATAAAATAGAAAACATCGTGTCGGTACAAAAAAATAAGTCATACAGATGTCCAGGCGTTAAGTAAATATTTGTGGTATTATGGCTTGACACTAGAAATAAGTCTTAGCTGCAAAATCCACTTCTCATTATAAGCTTTTTGCAGTTATGAATATTACTGCTACAAATCATTAGAATATTTAATAATATTAGCTATTATCCGCGATCGCGCTCGTAAGAAGTCCTTCCAGATTACTTTTATAAAAGTGGACGGCGTTGATGTTGTTCTGTCAAACTGAGTTTCCAATTTTCGGATAAACTTTTCCAATTTTTCTTTCCCAAATACCGAATCGGACTTCGGGTATTAAAGTATCAAATCAATCCAGCCGAAAACATTTCAATTTAATTCAGGCTGAAAATATTATCATTAGAGACCGGATTATATGAAACTTAAAATTGGCGAAATATGCAACATAAATGCCTGAAATACACAACAAAGCCGCTAAAATATGCAATATAAAATTGTTATAAGTATCTACTGTACAACTTTATATTACATATCTTAGCGGCTGTTATTGTCTTTTGTATGTGTTTTTCATTGATTTACTTAAATATCAGAAAATATTGTCAAATTAAAAAAAAACGACAGGTTTGCGCTCTGGGAATGCCGGCAGAAGTGAAAACTTGAATAGTAATAAACACACACGAACATTCGCGCAAGCGCCCTGCGCCGTCTTACGAATTTTCGATCAGGTCTCGTGTCTGACGCGAGTTTAACATTTTTTGCCCATTCCAAAAAAAGTGCACAACGCCGCTAAAGAAGTTTTCACTTCAAAAAAATAAGTACTAGAGTACTTATTTTTTAACATTTTATTTTTCGTCTACTATAATGCGTAAGATTTCATTTTGTCCTTGAAATCTTAACTAATCGGAGTAATGAATTTTTTAAATCAATTCAACACTTTTATTGTGAAATATAGTTAAAATTTAAGAAAACATGCACTAATAATGTGAAATCAGCCGATTTTAGGTAAAATATGGTCACTCATTGAAAAACTAGCCATAATATGCAATCGCATATACAAATATGCATTTGCATAGAATCCGGTCTCTAATCATCATTGTTATAGATTCGGATTCTATAAATCCAAATAACATCACATTTCTAATTCAACCGCGCACCAGAGACAAATAATTCCACAGTTACATAATACGCGGACATATTTTATCTAATTCGCAGCTAAATAACGGATTTATGCAACAATTTATTAGGCGAAGTTGAAATTAATAACTGAACAGCTTATTAATCACCACAACGGGAATAATTATATGTTGTTTAATGTAGACATTATACTCAATTTGCTTCAGAACTACTGTTTATATCGTCAAAGTAAAAAGAACCAAACACCATTTTTATGTCGATATTCTAGAAAAAAAAAATACGTGTGGCATTCGGGGACAGCCGCGGTAAAGCATTTTTTATCAACTTATGTAATTAAAATTATTTATTTATAAATAAAAAAGAAAAAGGTTATCGCATATCGCGAATATTTAACGAGAATATCATCCCATCGTTGCTCTATGGGAAGTTACTCTACTAATTAGGCTATGGTCAGCCACGTCAATCAAGTGAAACGTCAAGTAAAAATCATTAATTCATGTTGATATGACAGTGACAGTGTTAGATTCATTTTCGTTACGGAATTTCTTGATTCGGTCGTCGCGCTCAAAGCCCGCGATAAAAGCTATGCAATAGCTTAAAATTACATTACATTCCTACAAAGATAGGTACTAATAAATTCACCAAAGTAAAACGCCATCTGAACATCAAAACAACAGTGTTCAATTAACTACAAGAAAGTTAAACATCTGTTGACCACTTGTCCTGTTCATGTTTATAATCAGCAACAAAGATGTCATCCGCAACTTGTGAACTGTTGAGACATAAGCTTCCTCTCTGTGAGAGGGGGTGTGCCATAAACAAACACCCGCTCCTAGTGCGGGCTAGTATATGAGTATGTCACACGGTTTCGAATTTTTAGGTTCTAGGACGTGTCAGTTTTCTATCAATTTTAGCAATATTGATCACGAACATAGGGGAAACCCTAATTCCTAATTTCATGTAAAAGTCAAGCTATAATTTTCGAATTGTCTCTATGAAATATCGCATAATCTACTGAGACACGTGTCAACTGTCAAAGTCTCAGTAAAGCCTTTGTCAAACAGACAGGCGTGGCGAATACGAGGCGAGGCGTTTTTATTTGCAATGTATGGAATTGTTTGAATCCAGTCACATAGAAAAGCGAAAGCAATCCGATAGCGTAACCGACCCGATTCGAAGACGAGGCGAAGGCGTATTTGCTTTGTTTGACGTCGTTCATAAAAACCAGCTTGTATTAGCACGCCTCGGTTCGCTGCCCCCAGTTTGACGTCTTTTATCGGTTCATTATCGCTTCGGACTCGGTCCGGTTCGCTATCGCCTGTCTGTTTGACAAAGGCTTAAGTCTGCATAGATCTCAATGTAGATGCATTCGCCCGAATCCATTGTCAGTTTCCAATAAAGTGCTCGCGAGGCTGCGACGAAGCAGATTAGCTGTGACATGCGAGAGATACTGTCTTTGTGTGCATATGATGCTCGATAATAATGCATGAAATAGTCAATGTTCGATCTTGTTACGTGATTTGAGTTAGAAAATTCAGCTTGAATAGGAAAGTAATGGAGAGTAACTGAATTAAATTTTAAAAATGAATAGGAATTAGTACAATACTATTAATTTTATCTTACCTATGAACATCGATAAATATTTCCACTGGACACAGAGATCATGTTTCGTTTAGGTTTTTAATGACAATTAAATCTTTTGTAATGTAGGTATGCATGCATTACAGAGGATAAACGAATTTACGGATCCTACTTTTTAAGATTCCCAGTCATTAGCAACACGCAACAGAAATTATTAAGCACTTAATTTTATAATTAAGTGCTTAATAATTTCTGTTGCGTGTATAAAATTAAAAAATACTAACGAAAAACTCTTTGTGGCACACATATTCCTACAAAAGCTGTCTTTTATACAAAAAGTGTTGTTGTAAAAACCTTTTTAGTTTAAAAGTTATAATGGAAAGTCAGTTTGCAGGTATTGCTTTATGCTTCAGTAATGCTTACACTTTTTGAATTTAAACATCGAAACAATTCCAAGCGGGAAGTCTCAATCTTCATTAATTACTGTGTACATAATATGCTGCTTTTATTCTTGTTTGGCAGGCATTGATAGTATTGTAAGTCCTGTACCGAATGACAACAATGAGAAGGATAAGGTAGGTACTTTGTAACTTTTATTTTTTTGGGTATAAACAATTATCAAATGAGTCCTGCGGCCGTATTATGACGTCTTAAAACCTGGGTTGTTCCAGTGAGTAAAAGAGCTAAACAAGTCGTCTAGCGCCACCTCATTCACTCAGTGGAGCAAGCCTGGTTTTAAGACGTCATAATACGGCCCCGATGCCGAGGTGAGGCGCAAAAGACTGTCAGACTCTCACTGACTGAAACCACTCAGTTCGTTCACATGCTATTTGCGTCTGCTTCGACGGTCCCGCGACAAGTATAATATATCTATATATATATATCTGTTTTTGTATAATTACTATTACTGGTTATTCAATTAAGAACCTTAGTAATTTGTTAAGGATTTATTAAAATGGCATGAGCAAATTGGTGAATAAATGTTAACACCAGTTTTAGAAATCTCCGAACCTTTTCTCTGTCCATGTTTCTGTATTCTTTAATAAATCTTTTAATATTAAGTTAATAAACAAAAAATAATGCGAGTTTTTGTTAAAATTTAGAATTAAACAGTTCTTTTGTGTTAATTTAAAATGCATTCATCTTTTGAATACATCTGCACAAAATTGTAAATTCAACACAGCGAATTGAGGTCCTTAATTCATTATTCAAGCTAAACTTGAAATACTGCAAAACGCTATCAACGCGATATATTTTAACACAAGAGAGAACAGTTTATAACTATTTCGGACGTTGGAAGTGTTGGAACAGTGACTATGAATAGGAAAATTTGAACAACTGCAAAGTAAACTAAGTATTTCATTTCTGCACCGGTGAATAAATATGAGAAAACTGACTGTAAAAAATATGTTCTAACAGAACATTGCTTAGATTTGACTGTTTTAGCAAAGGCACGCCTCATCGAACAACAAAATCGCGAGTATCAGGGCAGCCAATGAATGCAAGTGGCGGATTGTGTTCAGCATGATGGCGGTCGGCATGATGATGATCGAATAATTTTGAAAAAAGAGACACTAATACATAGTATAATTGAAGATCACGCCTGTAATCCCCTAAAAATTAAGAGATGTACTTAAATACACATTTACCACAATGTCAAACTCTGTGGTTGCTATGGAAAAAAAAAACATTTCGTGGCGTTTCTGTCGTGCACTGATAACAACTTAATTTAATTAGTCTAATAAAACTCAAAGCATTACTAGTAAAATAACTCACCAAGGCTGCCAAGCAAGTTAGATTTGTATTCACATTCAAAATATCAACAAAATTAGTGAACTAACGTATCTGTGCGTTCTGTTTTTGTGACGTAGAAAGCAACCGAAACCTATCAAAGGGTATATACGGATATAGAATAATAAATGTGGTACAGAAGCGAACTTTGAATCATGATTTTTTTATACCTGTGCCCGCGTCTCTGAAAAAATAACCTTTCTAGTGCTTATAAAAATAACGTATCATCAAAAAGGAGAACATCGAAGAAGGAAATATTTTATTATTATTCTGGAAAAAAATAATTGCTGTATGGCCAATATCCAGAATGAAAACAGGCCTTTGTATGGAGAAAAGGCCTCTCGCATAACCTCTTGTGCTTTGATGTAGAAAGTAATCTTCAGAGCTACTGATTTGATTCCACATTTTGTATAGTTTCGCTATTGCCACATAAATAGTATACTTAAACCTGCTCGTAACATGCTTTCTGATCATAACGCAACACGCACGAGTAAAAGCTTTTCCAAAACTAAAAATAGTTTTAATATAAATTAACATATATTTTTCTTTATGTATTTATTGTTTTTAAATGTGGTGATTATTGAAAGGGTTCTGTCATAGTAGTTTCGCTTCTACTTTCATTATAATCTATGGTAGGTCCCTCGTACGGGGACTCGTCTACATGTCAAAGGCAATAAAGTAGCCGAGCGAACTATGTTGACGAACGACGGACTGATTCCGTGAATATGTGGCGTTGCGGAATCAGAACCTACATTAGGTCGAATACTGAAGACATTCATGAAGTGCAAGGAAAAATCGACCTAAAAAGCATTACACAAGTTTTGGTACAACAATGTAGAAGAAGTTGAAACGAAGTAATCAGTTTACAACCAATAAAACAACATCGCAGTTTGAATGGACGCACAATCACATCGCACTATTCGCAAACTACTGGAACTCCTGAAAGCCAAAATAAGAAGTGGCGACCTCCAGAAAATCTCACCTGTAGCGGCGTAGCACGGCAATGCAATAATGGGGCCAAAATAATTCATTAATATCATAAATTTAATAATTAATTAAATTAATTTCTAGATTGCTTTATCGTAGTTCATATGGTTTTTAGTTTATTGAGAGAGAGGAAAAACTGTTACCTTTAAGGGTTACCTTTAAGACCTGACAGTTGTTAACATTTACTTGCTCTTTTGTTTCAGTTCAAGCTGAAACAAAAGAGCAAGTAAATGAACACGGTGGTTTATAGTCAGCTAAGTCCGTCCTACCACTCCACAAAAAGCCTGGTTACACAAACTAAAAAGAAAGTTACATGTGCGAAACTCCAAACATTCACTAACACATACGTAGCGTAATGTTACACTAACTTATAAGCTTCGCGAAACTCAAATGTTTTCTTTCGATTCCCTAGAGGCGACCACAAAATTGCCTTCGTGTATATTTTAGTGTGAAACGGGGTTCACATTCAGACTTCTGTGACTAAAAGGCTATGGTTTCACTGAAAGCGTGGAGCGATTATTGAAGCACAGGTATTCTGAGTGATAAGTAATAAAAAACGTGTTTTTTTATTTATTTACTATAATGAAAAGCCGGCATCGCTGGCACAGTTATCATGCAAGTTCGCATAGTAACTTTTCGATTTTGCCAAGCACGGCAATGTGGGTCGACGGCGCGTTGTGTTCCACGCGCGCCTCAAGGAGTGTCAGCATAGTGACGGGGCCTGTAGAGGGCCAAAGCCTGCCGGGGTCGCGGGACTCACAAATTACCGTAACCCCGGTACGTAAAGGGCTATTGAAGGACACCGTGGATTTTAGTCAGTACAAGTTTGACAGTCCCTCCCGCCCTGTCCTGGGTGGGAGAACTCATTTGATGATTTTACCACGAAAAAAAAGCATGGCAATGTCATATGATAATGATTGTTGATAATGTGGTGTGCAGAATATCCCCTCTAGAATTTTGATTGAAACTCTTCTACGTAAGTCACGACAAGTCGCGTCTGTTTACCTCGTCGAAATCTCGTTAACGCAGTCAGGCCTACGATTCTCTCACTTCTACAAGTACAGTCAGTGCCCTACATTACATGATCGATTTTATAAAGCAGAATCAAGAAATCTACATACTTCTCTCTTCTACTAACCTAATCGAGCTTCTCTCTCTCTCTCGCTTTATGTCGCCCCGCTAAACTAAGGCCATAGCCTATAAGTAGCAACATCAGCAAGCATTTATATTTCACTGTTGGAGATGATAGCTGTATTCAGTGTGCTTCTTAAAATTCTCTTTTGTATTTCTACTACTTACATTTCCTCTGAGACAACGCAGGAATCGTCGTATTGTTTGCAGTTTATAAGTTCCCCGGAGCCGAGCTTGCATAAATGAAACAAATTGATTTTCTTGTAAGGCAGCGAACGTACAAATGCTGAATTCTTTTGAAGTCATAATGTGGAAAACTGGAAATGCACGAAGTTTATCATTTGGGATATTGCTAAGTGGCCGTTTTAGACTATCAGTTAAACAGTACGACGCACTAAATAAATATAAATGTAAAAATAAATAAATAAATATTCCACAACTATCACACAACGCCATCTAGTCCCAAGCTAAGCAGAGCTTGTGTTATGGGTACTAGACAACTGATAAACATACTTATATATTTCTAAATACATACATATTATAGATAAATTACACCCAGACACAGAACAAATGATCGTGCTCATCACACAAACATTTGTCCTGGGTGGGAATCGAACCCACGACCTCCGGCATAGCAGTCAGGGTCACTAACCACTAGACCAACAGGCCTGTCACTCTTTAAAATGTTGTTTTTTTGTTATTGATAATTACTTCTCTTAATTTTATTTTCAATTACTGGCTTTCTATTGCCAGACGTTACCAACTTGACCTTCACTTATGGCCAACCGGTATGTTCTAAACAAACCAATAGCAATTTATCACTAAAATCAATCTCATAGAACAATATTTAACCATTTTTTGTGCAGAACTTCCTTCTTACAGACAAAAAAGGAAATAGGAGAAAGACAAGAATATATTAACAAAAAATACAAAACGATATTTCATCATGAAACGATAAAAAAGCGAGCGGAAGGCAATTTTGGTTAAAGAAACAAAAAAAACACAACGCTTACATTGTTACATGCCATGTCTTTGGTATATTTTTCTCTGAGGACGTATTTTCTGACAGTCAATGTCAAACAAAAATATTGTAAAAAAAATATTTAAAAATATGGAGAATTCTTCTTCTTTTTTGTCTTGTCGATAATTCCATAAACGTATCAGAGTTAATCAATCTTCCATCAGTTCTCTGCCTCATCAAAGGTTTTGGTACGTAGTGTAAAAATAGATATTATTGAAAATACTCTTAGTAGTAGTAGGTACCGATTTTTTTCATAAATACTATGTTTTATAAGGTTTTAATTGCTTTCACCTGTCCCGTTTAGCCTATAGTGTTCACTATAGGCAAAACTCTCGCAAGTTTTGATATACTCCCTAAAATAGTTTCCTATTGAGCTGCTGCTCATTTTGCACGCATATTTAATTGCTATTGTTTTATGTGTTATTAATTAAACGACGGAATATACTTAAATAATTAAATTATTTAAATTTCTAGTGCCCCCACACTAGAAATTTAAGTATATTAATTATTTATATTAAAAAAAAATAAACTTAATTGTGTTTTGATAACAACTAAGGTCTCGAGATGCGGGTCCTTCTCCGGTCCTGTTCCTAATGTGGATTAATCATTATTCATAAGATAGGACAAAAACCTTTTAAATTATTCTATAAATCCATCATAATTTATAAAAGTACCTAAATCTTCTACTTATCTCACTGTATAAAATAAAAGAGTTAAGAGGCTTTGGGGGGAAACGCCTTATCATTGCGCCTTCAGGTTGAGATAACAACTTGTCACTTTTATTAAAATTTATCCTTTGAGAAGGACAAATTTTTGGGCATTTACTTTTTAACCCATCGAGGTCCGAAACGACCCAAAAGTGTTTGAATTCTTAGAATGCAATCAGAAAACTAATTAATGTACCAATTTTTAATACAGAGCCATAATTGGAAAGTCAAGAGTTCTATTTTCAAGCATAACACTAACGTTTCTACTTTAAAACAACTTTATTTAACTGGGAATAGTGCAAGTTGGTACATAAATAATGCACAAAAACTATTGCGATCGAGTCAAATAAATGTTTGTATTTTTTGTGTGTATATAATTGTTTAAGAAAACAAAACTTATGTGACCCAAAATATCATGCAAAAACTATTACTTAACTGTTGCTATAACGTCGCGTCGGACAGGGGGGAGATTGGGAGAAGAAAACGTGCTGCGCCAAACACCAAGTAAATTGGGATGAGGGCTGGAAAATGATGAATTTCATTTAATACAGTTCCGTGTTTTAATCCTCCTTTTAGAATAGATCCCGACACAATTCCCCTTCAAAAACGACCTCCTTCCGAAGTTGCAGGAAAGGCTTTAATGCTTTGTCACAAATGACTATGCATCATAACAGATAAGTCAAGCGTGCAATGCTCGGTTAGGGGATGAACGAAAACGATGTCCCTCCCGGTCTAATGTCCGGGGTCGCAGAATGTCCCGAAAGCTCAAAAGTCCGGAAAAGCGGATTAGTGTGGTTAACCTAATTGCGAACAGGCCGGAAGTGGCTTGCTGAAAATAGCATAAGGTCATTAGCGTTATTTACTGAAAGCTTGGTCAGTGGGTCGGGCACGCCGCAATCGCGGCGGTAAGACCCCTCTTTGAGGAGTGGCTGGATAGGCGTCACGGCGTCCTTACCTACCGCATGACGCAGGTCCTCACCGGACACGGAAGTTTCGGGAGGAACCTGTGTCGGATAAGGAGGGAAGAAACGCCTGGGTGTTACCACTGCGAGGATCGTCCGGAGGACACGGTGGAGCATACGGTGCAGGACTGCCCCGCTCGGGCAGTGACGTGAGGACACCGCCGTGTCCTCACGACGGCGATAGGCGGAGACCTCTCGCGCCCGGCATTGGTCGAGGCCATGCTGCGGGGTGAGACGGAGTGGGAAGCGGTCGCCTCCTTCTGCGAAGCAGTCATGCTCGCGAAGGAGGAGGCGGGCCGCGTGAGGGAGAGAACAGCGACCTCCCTCCACCCCAGCCGCAGTGGTAGACGCCCACGGCGTCGGACGTCGCAAGACGATCTCCGGCCACCGCAGGCGCGGGCATGCGGGCGGCGAGTAATGGGCGACTCGCAGCCCGACCATGGACCATGCCCGGGTCGACGGCGCGTTGTGTTCCACGCGGGCCTCAAGGAGTGTCAGCATAGTGACGGGGCCTGTAGAGGGCCATAGCCTGCCGGGGTCGCGGGACTTTCCCGTTACCGTGACCTCGGTACGTAAAGGGCTAGTGAAGGACACCGTGGATTTTAGTCAGTACAAGTCTGACAGTCCCTCCCGCTCTGCCCTGGGTGGGAGGACTCATTTGATGATTTTACCACGAAAAACATAAATAAAACAAAAGCTTAGTCAGTGGGTCGTCTTTTCTATGGTCAATAGATAACAGGAAATAAAAGTCCTTTTGTTTTTAAGATAGTGTTTAAAACTATAACATTAGCTTAACTAATCCTGCCGGGGTTGCGGGACTCACAAATTACCGTGACCTCGGTACCTAAAGGGCTATTGAAGGACACCGTGTATTTTAGTCAGTCAAGTCTAACAGTCCCTCCCACCATGCCCTGTGTGGAAGGACTTGTATGATGATTTTACCACGATAAAAAAAAAGCTTAACTAATCCTACTTCCTATCCTACTAATATTATAAACGTGAAAGTTTGTTTGGATGTATGGATGTTTGTTACTCTTTGACGCGAAACCCACTGAACGGATTTGGGTAAAATTTTGTACACAAATTGTTCATAACCTGGATTAACACATCGGAGTTTTTGTCCCGATTTTAGGTTACTGCGGGATAATTTTCGAGTTGTAGCCGACGAAGTGACTGGCAACTGGCTAGTAATAATTTCTTCATGCTATTATATGCACTACCCTTTTTTTTTAACGTGGTAAAATCTTCATACAAGTCCTCCCACACAGGGCAGAGCGGGAGGGACTGTCAGACTCGTACTGACTAAAATCCACGGCGTTCTTCAATAGCCCTTTACGTACCGGGGTCACGGTAATGGGAAAGTCCCACGACCAACATTTGCAATACCATAGCTAAAAACTAGCCTTTATGGCTGTTGTCCGATTAAGGACTCAATACGAAAAACAAGATTATTTTTCTCAATTTGGACTCTAGTATTGCCATCTATCTCGCAATATCAAAATGTATTAACCTCTATGTACCCACGATGTTGTATTAATTTGTACAACGAAAGATAGATGGCTCTGAACTCAAATATGCAAAGGTCTAAGAGTCGGCACAGACTGAGACGTGATGCTGCTTACACATTTCAATAGAGATACTCAAAATCTAACTCTATTTCTTGCATGAAAGGATACACCACTCGTAAACTAGTGCGACGCAGCGCAGCGGTGCTTTTTATTAGCGACTCAAAATCGAACTTTATTTACTACATGATAAGATGCACATTTTTGCAGTGTCGTTGCGTCACATGGCGTTGCGTCGCGTCTCGGTGTGAACTGACCATAATGAAGACAAGGCGAGAGGTAAACATAATTACCACTGTCATGGATGGCCTTTACCGGAATGGAGATATAATATGAAGTGCTAAACAACATCGTTATTGAATACCTACTTTAGTTGTGCATCATTCATTGCGACGAACGAACCGACTGAGAAATGACGCGAGTAGTGTTTGTTACTTTGTTTGTAATCGTTGGATCGATTAGTTTTACCGGTAAGTATTTTTCCTAATCCTTACTAAATGTCTATTTATGAAAAAACACATTGAAGGGACAGAGTTCAGTGATTGTGATAAAATTTGTTTTTATAGAAAGAATGGAACAAAAGAAATATATCATTAGGCTAGGTTCGTTTTTTCTCAAATGGTTGGAAAGGATTCATAGTTGAAGACTTGGATAACTGCCGGGTAAAGAAGTACAAAAGTAGAAACAAGTACTTGCAACATGTTATTCCGATGCTTATTTTGATTTTATTTGAGCATTATGACGCCAATGAGTTGAGTTCGACAAAAAAAAAAACTCTATGGGTTTAAAGAACATCTCTACAGAAATGCTAAAAAAGATAACGGACAGCAAACCCGCTGTTTACTTTATTTTATACCCTGTACACAGTACATGGGACGTGGGTACTTCATGTAACACAAAATTGTTAATTAACGTAAACTCTAAGATTAGAGCACCCAATAAACCAATGTGGTTGAGGTACTTTAGGCACCACCTTTTTAAAAAAGCGTTTTGATAACGAATTCAACCTTACGAAATTACATCACTATTACCAACTTCAGCCGTAAGACATGCTGCATCTTTCGAAATTATAGGCGTAATGGTAATGTGAAAAAACAAACATTTAGGAAAGAGTGTTTTTTTAGAAAATAAGTACCTATACTTGTACCTCGTTAGGCCAAGTTCCCGAGTCTAGCTAATTACTTAGTCACATATGATTGTCATCTCTCCTCATCATCAATGTTCTACTAAGTTAACTTTAAAAATGTCAGTCTGAGTATTTTTTTTTTCAACCTGTGTTGTCCCACTGCTGGGCAAAGGTCTCCCCCACAACTTTCCGCTCTTCCCTGAGTATTTAGGTTCTTATTATTATCGTCTTACTTATTGGTACATAATCATTTTGTATTCGGAACGAGTTTTCCCATTGTTACGCGATAACGAAACACGAAAGTATTGATTATTTCCACGGTTTTGCTTAGTTTTACAATATTTAATAATTTGTAAAATTATAGAGTTAATAGGGCCCTGAATCACAAAGGGCAATAAAAGAACCAGGGTGGGTTTTGGTTGTTTACCATCCATAGTGACAAGTAATTAGAAAATTACCCACAAAAATAAATAAATAAATACTCAAGGGAGGGGAGTAAAATTTTTGAATGTATATTTTAGGGCAAGGAAAACATATCACAATGCACCTCATTGTCTCAGCAAACCACAACTAGGTATATATATTGAATCGTTATTACGCAGTTATGATTGGTTATCCCTGATCTCTAACACAATGCTCGAATATAAACGTTTACATAACAGGCTTATACACATGAAGAAGAGCCCGAGTTTGAACACCCTGTGCCAAATAAATTTTCTATTTAATGTTCTAAACACAAATTTGAAATTATTTGCCGTTATTTAGGGAATAGTCGGTGAGAGAGTGCCTTTAAAAGATTTGTTTCTATTTACTCTCCTTTTCATAATCTCCTTTTGTTTTTTCCAGTTCAACTGCAATGCCCTCCTGGAGAAGTCGAAGATACTTGCCCCACAGCCTGCTACAGAGACAACTGTCCCACACAAGAGCTTTATAAATGTTCCAATACTGGTGGTTGTGGCGCTCCCATATGTAAATGTCCTTTTAATCAAAGGAGAGCATTGAATGGATCATGTGTTAATATAAGTGCATGCCGTAAGTTTTATTTTTTCCTTTTTCTTCTTAAGGTATGAATTATAATAACGGCTAGAAAAGGGATGTGTCTTAGACTGTCATTACTATCAGTCAGAAGCCCGAAAAAGCTGACTGCTAAAACATATAGTATTGCCCAGTTACTGAGTTATAGAGGTGCGTTTCGCCATTTCGACTAGGAGCTGACCCTTACATAGCTGGGAAAAGACTTGGCAGATGATGATGAAAAGGGTTTAGACATTAGATAACGACTGATAGAGAAGTATAGAAGAAAACATGCGGCGTTTACCCCTTTAACACTGAGAGAAGAGCATGGGGGTATAATGATACTCCAAGACATTTTCGAGAATCTAGGTCGATCACAATGCATCACAACGACTGTCTTAACCTAAATAAACCCTTATTAATAGCAAGAAGATGCTAGAGCGACGGTACTATTTTACTTTGAGACTTAGCGGATTAGCATAAGAAAGTTCCAATTAGTTGTTTAGATTCTTCAAAGATATTATCATTCTTCTGACTCATTTGGTTCATTTATTAATCATTCAGGTCATCAAAGTCAACGTCAATTAAAAGTTATTTAAAACTCTAATGACTTATGTAGTTAAGTCACATTTTTGCTGATTGGATTTTGTATCATAAAATACCAATTATCATTACCTCATTCAGATATCTTCTAACCAATAGACATGTACTTTTAAACAGCGAATTAGTTGTTATGGGCCTATCACAGGCACAAGCTTCACCACAGTTTTGCCTGCGCGAGCTTCTCGCATGAAAAAACAATACACGGTCGGCAACATTGAACGCCTAAACACACACACAGGCAAGTACGCGTAGGCCGGGCTTGCGCAGGCAAAACTGTGGTGAAGCTTGTGCCTGTGGTAGGCCCATTTAAAAATTTGCAGGCGTCCCTGTGACTAATAAATTCATCATTTGTCTAGCCTATGAACTCAGCAACAGCAACGCTGAGGCAAACGAGCTCGATGAAAACATGTTCTGAAAACGAGTTTTACTGTCTTGGATCACGCAACGCAATTAGTAAAAAAAGAAATTAGTAGTGGTGTAGGAAAATCATCATTGCAACTTCAAAATATATAATAGCCTATTCACCTTCATCTTAGCTAATAATTTTACCACTGTTGGGACACAGGCTTTTCAGGCCATTTCTGTGAGAGCCATGAGAGGGACTTTGCTATAATCCAATAGGGGAACAGTGAATAAGACGGGGACGCGAGGTATAAAGGGGCATACATTCTTTAGGCATACTTAACACAACACTATCGTAGCGTAAGCACCACCAGGACGTCATTTGCAAGCGGCCATTAACAAATGGCGTCCTGTTGGCGGTTGCGCTACGTTAGTATTGTGTTAAATTTGCTTTAAGTGTGTGATTTCCCATTATTCCTCGCGTCCCCGTTTTATACAGTGTTCCCCTACGCGGGTGAAGAGCGTGTTAGTAGATGTCACACGTCTTTGAATGTTTGGTTTTACGACATGCGGGTTTCCTCACGATTTTCTTAATATTCACCGACTAATTTATTATTTTCACGAATCCCCAGCTCCATTCAAATGTGATGAACATAACGAGGAGTACGTGGCCTGCCCACCACTCTGCCCCACGGATGACTGCGAACAAGCTTCACCAGACGGGCAATGCGCCTTTTCAGGCTTTATGTATGTCCTGACGGTGATAGAATGTAACCCAGCCTGCCGCTGTGTCAAGGGATACTGGAGGAAAGGCGGAAAATGTGTACCTTATGTGGAATGTCGTAAGTGTTATTTTTGAATGTTTAACAAGTATGATACCTACAAACTGGAGATGATTTTGTAAAGAAAGAAAAATTTTAACCACCCAGCATTGCATTTGACTTTTGGTGACGTAATGCGCCATCTATTGCAGAGTATTTCAACTACTACACCAACATGTTGACATTGCAGTCACATACAACAAATTCTTAAACATCACGTTGAAAGCTAGATGGCGCTGTTCTCAAGTTCTTAGATTCGCTAATTTGCTATAACTTGTTAGATCGGCTTGTTTAATTGATTATTCCAGATTCTCACAAATCAAACAATAATCACGGTTCTGAATCTGCAATAGATAATACGGTATCCACTTGCCAGCCAGTGAGCCCAGTGGGTCACCTGATGGATTAGGCCCAACTCTAAAAAAGAGGAGGCTTCTGTCCCAGTTAATGCTATTATATTTATATAAATAAATGTAACTAACAAGTCGTTTTTTTTATATTTTCAGTTTAAAAAGAGTAAAGGACAAACAGGCCAACCAGTATGGATGTGTCAACAACAACATTTTGAGAAACTAGAATTTGATAGGGCAGCAAACTAGATTTCAAAGCGTATTTGTTTGTGGATGTTGCTATTTTTATTTATTTTAATACTGGAGTCTAATAAATTCTTTTTTCTGTTTTACTTTTAATGACCAGGTATTTAAAATGTGATGATTCTGACGACTGAATATCCAAAGTTCGGGTCGTGTCTCATAGGTTACATTAAGAAAAGTATTATATTTATTATGAAGAATAAGGGGTTTACCTTTTTCTCCATTTTAACTAAGAAGTGAAAATTGTTTGAATAAATAAAAAAATTGGGAACCACTGATGTACCTATAGAAATTACAAAATCTCGAAACCCAATCTCAAGACCTTGACCGTCTCCGATTATTGAACTGGGGTCCTGAGTTTAACTCCCGGGTCGAGTAAAAATTTGTTATTATGTAACGCGCAAACTGTCTGGGGGAATTCCCGCGGTGGGTATTATGTCTTGCAATAGCTGCTTAATTTTATCTCTTACGTCATAAGATACAACCGACGTCACTATAAAATGTTTAGTTATGTAAAATAACCCAGCCTCTAAAACAAACCCGGAACTAATTCATAACAGGAAAGACGATCCAC
Source organism: Agrotis puta (assembly GCA_943136025.2). Classification (NCBI taxonomy): domain Eukaryota; kingdom Metazoa; phylum Arthropoda; class Insecta; order Lepidoptera; family Noctuidae; genus Agrotis; species Agrotis puta. The sequence goes on from OW964168.2 coordinate 9,785,822, forward strand.
CGTTTATTGTTCTATTTTTATCACTGTTTTTAATATTACATAACGAAATACATTAGGTTTTTTTTATCGTGGTTTTATCATCAAATGAGTCCTCCCACCCAAAGCAGAGCAAGAGGGACTGTCAGACTCGTACTGACTAAAATCCAGGGTGTCCTTCAATAGCCCTTTACGTTCCGGGGTCACGGTAATTCGTACAGTCCCGCGACCAAATACATTAGATTTAGGTATGGTATTTAAAGAGGCACTAGGTAGGTATATAGGTATATATATATTTTTTAAACGTTGCCCAAAACTAGGAATTGTTTCCTGTATTGTGGGTGCGTTTACAAACATAGAAACTCACATATACACAAACACCCAGACCCAGATACGAAACAGCTACTTGTAGATAACACTTGAAGGAGGCGATTGCTTCTTATTCCGTCTCGTCCCGTAGCATGGCGTCGACCCTCCGTGAGGACACGTCGGTGCTCTGCCCAAGCGGGACAGTCCTACACCTTATGCTCCACCGTATCTTCTGGGCGATCCTCACAGTAGCCATGATACGGCTTAGAGTGGAGAACGTTGGGCAAAATAGTGTGTCTAATAGTACCTACCTAGTTTGTAGTGCTTATATCCTATGTAAGAGCAGGCGAGCATAGATAAAAGGAGGAGGAACTTTTGTTACCGGTGCTTGGAGTTGACGGCAACAAGCTGGATCCGGCACACTCCATACATATGGTAGGTAACTCCCGAGCTACGCGCGGATACCGGTGCTACCGATGACACATTATAGACACGGCTGTTGCAACAAGAAGAACATGATTTCTTTTCATAGCGACATACTCGTAGATAATAAAATGGGCGTCTAATTCATAGTTCATCACATTCTTAATTATGTCGTTTTTAGGGTTCCGTACGTCTGAATACAAAAACGGAACCCTTATAGGATCACTCGTGTGTCTGTCCGTCCGTCGCTTACAGTCAATTATCTCTGAATCTATTAGACCGATTAAGTTGAAATTTGGTACACATATCAATTCCTGTGACCCAAACACAGAGGTGTGACGTGAGCAGATGAAATCTGTATATGGGGGGTCATTTTTGGGGGGGAAGGGGAAAATTAAAAAAAAAAAATCTGAAAACTGCATCGTGTGTCATATCAAATGAAAGGTCTTGTTGAGAAGATCTTAAATGTATTTTTTTGTAATTTTAAAATAAATAGTTTCCAAGTTATTCAAGAAAATAGACGAAAATTGACCATTCCCCCCCCCCCTTATCTCCGAAACTACTGAACCTAAAATTTTGAAAAAAATACAGAAATTAGTTTTCTCCTTATAGATTATAGGAAAACCTATAAGAAGTCCATGATATTAAAATAACATGGTAAATCACTCAATATTGTGCGTACCAACTTACATTTTTTTTTTTAATACGTCATAAATCGTAAACCGCAATTTATCTTTCAAAGTTACAACCAACTTTTATATAATGTTATTTGCTGCTACGGAACCCTTTAAAGGCGAGTCCGACTCGCACTTGGCCGGTTTTTTAACCTTCAAGAGAAATAAAATCTCAAACTCAAATTATTATTATGTATTAAGCTAGGTAAGCACGATCTTCAATTTTTAGATACATTGACGTAATCATTATGACGTTCGTGTCCCAATATAATCCCCGCTACCAGGAAAATGTACTATGTCGCACGCCGACCGCGTTGAATATCACCACCACAAATCTGAAACCCACATAATTTTCAAAGTTTTACCATATAATTATTTACTTTAGAGACACGCCGTAATTGTTGTTTAAAATGTAACGTGCACAATAAAACAGTTGGTTTAAAAAACTTGTTTATGTTTCTATGTATTTAAATAAAATTGATTGCTGTGTATAATCAAACGCGGTTTAGACGTGATGATGGATAGGTTATTACTTGGTGTTGTTTTAGTGACTAATATTGTAGTGTTAGTGTTATGTACAGGTAAGAAAACTGTTTTTTTTTCTGACGTTTTTGAAATAGAATAATTTAGTTGTTCATGTTTTTTTCTTTTTTCTTTTTTTTATTAGGGACTTTTAAACATGTTGAAGTTAATGCCAGTCCGACAAAACATAACAACACATCTTTTGTTGGTTTTTTATTCTGGCCCCGTAGGTTATTCCGCGTGTCTATTCTGTAGGTACATCTATTTAAACCACTTTAAACTTTAACTCTTGTTACTTTGATATTGGGAACAGATCTTTAATAAATAGTTTTTTTTTGTCAGTATAACACATATATGTATATTTTTTTTCATTTCTTGAATTTGTTTTCAAATGATGGATTTCCTTATTTTTATAAGGTGCTAGGTAAAGAATGTTTATGAAGGTTATCTTTTCTTTTCATTGCGTTTTCGATGTCTGTTGTATTCATAAAGTGCAGTTTCTTCTTTACAATTCTCTTCAAAACAGAAAACTTCTAAAAAAGAGAATGTATTTTCCTCTTAGAGAATTCAGGAATATACAAATATATGATTAAGATAATATGTATAATGCACGTACACTGTGAAAGTGTATGTGATCTAATAAGGTTATCAGAAAAGTGTATAGCATAACTATAAATATCAAAATATATTAAATAATTAATTGATTAATCAAGCCATTTATATGTCATGATTTCTTCATCTCAATCAAATTGCATAGTTCATTGCATTCATTCTTCTAAAGATGATCAGTGATTTTTTCGATTCATTCAGTCTGCATCTAATTTCCTATAGTTAAGGCCAAGACCAAAGGCTTGCCTACATTCAGTAAATCTACACAAATAGTATTTTTTTTTACGGTGTGCTTCATCAGCCCTTTACGTACCGGGGTCGTAATTCGTGAGTCCCGCGACCTCGGCATGCTTTGGCCCTCTACTGGAGGCCCCGTCACTATGCTGACACACCTTGAGGCGCGCGTGGAACACAACGCACCGTCGACCCGGGCATGGTCCATGGTCGGACAGCGAGTCGCCCATTGCTCGCCGCCCGCATGGCCTCAACCGAATCAGTCGTCTGGAGTACATTCTAAAAATAGGTCAATTAGGTATGGACTTTTGCAGATAAATCGCGAATCCGTCATGAATTCCTAGACTGAACCTATTAATTTATTTATCAAAGTGATGTCTGTGTATTTTTTTAATTTTCGTTAGAAATCACGCGAGCTACAGCTGTGTCGTCAGCCAGTCAGACATCGTCGTCATCTTACGCTTCTTCAGAAGCAGACGCCACTTCTAAGCCAAAATGTTACCGAGGTAAGAAACTGAACTGAAGCTTGGTAAGGACAAATTTTGGACAAGTAGCGGACACGAGACGGTAGACACTGACATATTTATAATGACTGAAGTATTTTTTATGGTCCGTCTCGTTTCATATAAAGTCCATTGATATATTTTCATTTCAATAACGTGAGATATACCAACTGTTGATATAATTTTTTAAGCCTTTGACAAACAGACAGGCGTGGCAAATGCGAAACGAGGCGTATGGAATTGTTTGAATCCAGTCACATAGAAAAGCGAAAGCGTCCGATAGCGTGACCGAACCGATGCGAAGACGTGTCGAAGGCGTATTTGCTCTGTTGGACGTCGTTCATAAAAAGCCAGGTAATACAACTGCCACGCCTCGGTTCGCTGCACCCAGTTTGATGTCTCGTATCGGTTCGTTATCGCCTCGGATTCGGTCCGGTTCGCTTTCGTCTGTCTGTTTGAAAAAAGCTTTAATACGTGACATTTATGTACTCTAAAATTTATTTCGTATAATGTCATGGGCTATAACGTTGATTTAATCGAAAATCATTAAGGTCACAGACGCAGCTGCTGAAATTGAGATCCTGGGTTCGATTCCTAAGTGCGAAAATTGATCAGTGAATTGACCTCATTCTAAGGGCCCAAATTTATGCGTTTTAAAGACTCTAATGCACGTAAAACGCTCGATACTCGTTTGAAGGGCGTTTTGATGACTTGTAATTCAAGTTGTTGTTTGTTGTGTTTAGTACGTACGACTATAGTGCGTTTGTATGCGCGTATACGCGTTGAAGACACGCTTTCATGACCGACCCGTGTGCTTTTTTTTTACCTGGTAAAATCATCACATGAGTCCTCTCACCCAGGGCAGAGCGGGTGGAACTGTCAGACTCGTACTGACTAAAATCCACGGTGTCCTTCAATAGCCCTTTACGTACCGGGGTCGCGGGACTCACGAATTACCGTGAGTCCCGCGACCCCGGCAGGCTTTGGCCCTATACAGGGGGCCCCGTCACTAAAAAAAGTGTTCCGTGTGCTTAGATTAAGTTACAAGGATGCGTTCAAATCTCATATGATGCGTTTAAAATATGCCGTGGGTACTGGTCTAAAAAGAGAATAAGTGATTTTAGCTGTCTTAACTGCCTTCCTCTTTCCTGTCAAATATAGAGCAAGCTGAATGCTTGAAGCCACTAGTAGTTCTAGTATTAAAGTCAGTTTTCTTATAGTTTTCATCGTCATTAACCAACAAAAGGGAAAGAAAAAAGGTCTATTAACCTTGAAACATTTTTTACACGATGACTGAATTTTAATTGATACTCATAAACAGTATCAGTATGTTTGTAATGGAAGTGGGGAATTATTACACTTTGATAATTATGTAAAAAAACCGGTACATTCATAATTTTTTTACATGTTTTATTCTCACAATGGCGCCGAGTTCCTTATGTATCGCAAAGATAGTACTGAAATCGTCAGTTCGTTACTCGTAAAATGTAATTTAATTGTAAGTAGTACATTAAAAATGGTCACATTTCAGCAGATAACAACACAAAGCGATAGCTATTGTACTTTGAATTCAAATGAGTTTCAAATTAACGCAGTAAAACAAAACACATTCATGTTTACATGACCATGGAACGTAAAGGGCTATTGAAGGATCATCGTGCATTTTAGTCAGTACAATTCTGACAGTCCCTTCCGCCCCACACTGGGTAGGAGGACTCATTGGATGACTTAACCACGATAAAAAATGCTTAGTAGGCCCATTGGAAGAGCGGGTCCGTCTTAGAAGGACACCGTGACCCCAAAATGCAAATGGTAACTGACAGAGCAGAGTGGATTTTATTCAGTATGAATCTGACAGTCCCTTCTGCTCCACTCAGGGAGGGGATTTTACTTGAGTTTGATAAGACTATGTACAGTGTCGGTGACTTTATTTCTCTGGCTGGCACTGGCGACTGATTTAGATGGGAATTATATCCACCACAGAAACATCCAAAAAAAGGGAACTTATTGTAACTGAATTAAGGTTTCATTTACAAAATCAAGTTTTTGTTTACATTTCTGGAAACGAAATCATATATCACGTTGTTTAAATATATGTTTTGGTGATTGACGCGCAAACCAGGCACAACATACGTCTTTCCCAACCGTACTGTTATGTTTTCCATTTATTTTCGTCCCTATACTTAATTAAATTATGATGAAATAAGTGGTTTCGATTTAACTTTTCTAAAATGTTTTCGAAAGTGTTTAACACGATTTACTGAAACTAATCAAGAATATGTAACTAATTCACTTCACTTATGAAGTAATTCCTGAAACCAGTACGAGTGGATGACATTTGCAGTAATTTTCCGTAAATACTAATAAATTAGCCAAAATTTAAGACTTTCAAAACAGGCTTTTTAATTTAACACCATTTCTGAAAAGAGATATAAGTAATTAAAATGTACAAAAACTGCATGTACGTTTTTTCATTAAAAAAAGGTACTTAACACGTAGGTGTTAAGTACCTTTTCTTGAGTCGTGAGTGCGTCAATAAAATTTTAAACTCACAAAAGTATCAACTGTTTTACTATCATAGTTCATGAAATACAGAATGGTGACAGACGGACAGACAGACTCTCGGACGGAAAGCGGATTCTTAGCAATATGGGGTCCCTTTGGGTACGGAACCTAAAAGCAAGTTCTAATGCCTCTGTCAAACAGAAGGTGAAAGCAGAGCGTTTCCGAAGCGATACCAAACCGAAGCGAGACGTCAGTCCGATAGTTCTGTCACGCTATCGAATCGCTTTCGCTTTTTTATGTGACTGGATTCAAACAATTCCATACATTACAAATAAAAACGTCACGCTTCGCATTCGTCACGCCAGTCTGTTTCACAGAGGCTTAAAAGTGCGGTATACCCATTAACCGGTATGAGGGATCTCCCTAAATCGGTTTTTAATGTTAACCATTACATAAATGTATTATGTACAATCGTGACGCTATGAACACCTTTATATTACAGGTTATCATCTTCGGTTTTTGTGTGTTTAGAATTTGGTTACCGTCATTTTGGGTTACTTTGTGCGATATACTTACAACAGTTAGGTCTTGAAGAATTTCAGTCATACAGTAGAATCAATTAATTAAAGCATATGATGTCAGCATAAAATAGAAATCCGTTTAGTGCATTATTCACTCGCTTTATGGTTTAATCATTGCTTCATGATTTTCAGGATACCTACTACGTATTATTTGAGACTTTATAACCTGAGCTTCACCCAATCCCGATCTGATGTGGTTGAGTAACAAACATAAATCCATCCAAATATCAAAACTGTTGCATTAATAACATTAATTGGATAATAATGACTTTATTTACGTTATTGATGGAATATTATGAATGTTATATTTGCACAAGTGACTAACGGCAATTACTCCTTTACGTCATTTAATATGGTACTTATTTAATTTACAAAAGCAACGCATTATATATTGAAATATAATAACTTACTTGTAAAATAAATAAGTAATAATAATTGCTTTCTTTTTTAAATGATTATTTGTCGCTATGGCATACAATAGAGCTAAGGATTTGTAACTAAACTGTAAGTTAACTGCCAACTGTTTATGAAAATAAGTACGTCAATGTCTTTGCCATAACATGAATACTTATTTTCTTGCTTTATCTGTAACAAAATAGGAGTTAAACTTTAATTTTTTACTACTAAACTGTAAGGTAGGTTGTTCCTTCGAATATATTCTGAAATAAAAACGTAGACAAAGGAATAGTTATCAAACATAACTTTTCTAACTGACGTGGTCACTAACACTAACAACAATTCATTAGTTGTTGTGCCTATTTCCTACCACAATGACACCGGATTAATTGTTTTAAGTTTTCGATAATTCGGTAATGTTACAAGCCCTATTAATCCGTACCTAATATAAACGTAAAATAGCGGAAACAAACAATATTTTTTTGCAAATCTCATTCACATAAAAGTTACAAAAATTATATATAACATGAAAACTCCCGCATGAAAGTAATTAAAACTATTTTTCAGGCAAAAAAATCTGTCCGAAGAATGAAGAATATTCTGCCTGCGCTCAATCGATTCAAAGACCACAATATTGCACTGAGAAGGCAAAGCCTTGTTCTGCCTATAAGTCTACCACAGACAAATCACCATGCAAGGAGGCATGTGTATGTAAAAAGAACTTTTTGAGAGCAGAAAATGGTACCTGTATACCTGCAGAACTATGTAAGTAGACTCCTTGCCCTCAGGAGATAGGGACAGTCCTTAGCAGAGAAATAGGAATTTCAATTTCACCCAAGTTATCCCAGTTTTAGAAGATTCATCATCCCGTACTCAATCAAAAAAACTCAGTCTATTAAGCTTATCATTTGAATGAGTCATATTGTGACAACATGCACGCTTTTATTACAATTGCACACTCAAAAGTAAAAAAATAATAATGTCCAAATAAGATTAACGAGATACATAATTATTATCTAATAAAGATAACAAATATTTTTTTACATAATTTCCACAATTTACCTTTGGTTTAACTAAATTTTTGTCACAATATGGCGTCACCTTCCCTGTGCATAGGACGTTAACGTTATCAAGTCAATTGAAATAGTTTTTATTTTTTAGAATATCCGTTCCTCTTTCTATTTCAAACATGCCTCTTACTTTTATTATAACAGGTCCGCTGACATGCGATGTCAACGAAGTACTAGACAGCTGTCCATCAGACTGTGCCTACGACTATTGTCCAACCAAGGAAGATAGTTGCGCTGCATCATGTCTCCCTCCTGACGTTTGCCCACCTCCCAAATGCAAGTGTGGGTTCAATTACCGTCGTGCCTCCAATGGGACTTGTATACCTACCAGGGAATGCCGTAAGTTATCATCATAACTAACTAGCATCTTCTCGAAAACACATTAGGATCGGCTTCCAGTCTAACAGCATGTACCTAAATTTCATTTGTTAAGCAATATTTTTAGGGTTAGGCTCTTAAAAGAAAGACTTTGTTATCTATCTGTCGGACTCTCAATACCGTTTTTCTTAGGAACGCGTCATCAAATAATAAAGCTTACAAACCCTTGTATAATGCTGTTTGCGAATGGGATAAATCATTATAGACTACGGAACCCTTCATTGCGCGGTCCGACACGCAATTGGCCAGTTTTGGCACCGGATTATCATTCTCTCAGTGTTAAGATTTTGATCACTATCACAAGCATGTTAAAGTGGTTACTGTAGGATTTTTAACTCTTCGTATAAAACTGAGCATTTAAAATCTAGGTTTTCAGATGTAACTAGTAATTTAATTTTAACAAACTGTTTGCAGCTCCCTTTCCGTGTAAAATTAACGAAGAATTCAACGCATGTCCGCCTCTTTGTCCCACCGATGACTGTAGTCAAGCCTCACCGACAGGCGAATGTCCACCATTGTTTGGAAACATAGGAATCGTATTGCCTTGCAACCCCAAATGCAGATGCATCAAAGGCTACTGGAGACTTGACGGGGTCTGTGTACCTTATGGGCAGTGTCGTAAGTAAAAAATATTTAAGTATGGAAGCAAAAAAGTTCAAATAGCACCGGATTATACTTTTGCCTTGCTATTTTTCAACTAGATTAAGTTCAGCTGCCAGGCCAGTTCAATGTTATCTCAAAACCAGTATGTTAGGTATATGAAACGAAAGCCTAATTAATACCATCAGAATGATTGAGACATCTTCGAGTTACTATGAAAGAACTGAAATCAAGGACCAAGAATCAGCAATTCAAGATTTTCGACGATTGGAATGATTTCGGTTGTGTATCATTCATTTACGGACACCAAATTGTTTTTTTAACATCTACCATGTAATTAAATATCATCAATGACCTTTTTTTAAAAATCTTATTCTAAACTTCTTGATTCTTCTAGCCATGTATGTATGTATGCTCACCTTTCTCCAATCTATACATCGTTTCTTTAGTCTTATCCCCAAACACTCTTACAACCATCTAAAATTTAATTTCAACTGATTTTACTAAATTTTTTTAGCCGGAGTGTGCCCTAACAACGAAATATATTCAGAATGCATACAAGGTGAATGTAGAGCCTTAGACTGTGCTCAAAAAGACCAGTCGGTAGCTTGTGTCCGTATCGACCCACAGTGTTGCAAAAAAGGATGTGTATGTGAAGAAGGATATCTCCGAAATAAGGACGAAGTCTGTGTTAAAGAAGATAAATGTGAACGTAAGTATTTGGGCTGTAAAAGTTATTGTGCATGTAAGTAAATAATAAAATAATAGGGATAGCCAAACAGCAAACAAAGTCATATTGAATAAAGCTACTGACCTCACTAAAGTTCGGAACATGAAAACTAGGTTGAAGTAATAATTAAACACTTTGTAGTGCAGTGTTAATTAATTGCTTGAATGGTAACGCATTCTGGCTGTATTAGTATTTGTTAAAAATACTTTTGTATATGACGTCAGATTCACCAGGTTTATTTATTAATGTTGTATTTTACAGAACCATCTTGCATCTCTCCCGACGAAGAATTTGTTCTATGTGTGCAAGGAGTGTGCAGAGCTAAATACTGCTCGGAGAGAGGAGAAGATGTCCCATGTCCCGATATTCCTCCAGAACAGTGTGATAGCGGCTGCATATGCAAGGAAAAATTCTTAAGAGCAGCGAATGGTACTTGCGTACCCGAGGAAAATTGTGAACGTAAGTTACTGATGTTGTAAGAGGGGATTTGGAAAGCACTGAACCCATTTTCTTCGTATCACACTTGTAATGAAGAGACTGTAGTTTTTTACGTAAGATTGTCCCTAAAAACTTGTTTCCATTAGGCATGTTTTGTATACAAGTGTGCAAAATGACGACACATTGGTAAACATGTTGCTTGAATGTAAAAAAAAACACAATCTTCAGTTCAATGCAACTTGTAACTTGTATGCAGGTTTGTTCAAGTTGCATACAATTTTCAACTTGTAGACAACTAACTTGTATAATGGAAACACGGCCTAAAGATTTTTTTCAAGGCGACAAACTCTCTGGGTCTATCATTTGTTATGGCAGTGACCTTTGGCATTGCACCTCTACCTTATACTAAATTGACAATTTATGACTTAGGTGGGTCGCAAGTTTAAGGTACCAAGAACGCGCATTACTTTGCGTTATTTATTTACTGACCTCAAAGCGGTGAAGTATAATATCAAGAGGAAACCGACAAGTCCTAAACTAAACGTTCATATGCTTGGTATATTTTACAACTTAGATAGTGGTTAACGCGAGCCTATCATAAATAAAAAAAAACTACGGGTTGCACTCTGGGAGTGCCGGCAGAAGTGAAAACTTGAATAGTAATAAACACACACGAACATTCGCGCAAGCGCCCTGCGCCGTCCTACGAATTTTCAATGAGGTCACGTGTCCTGACGCGAGTTTAACATTTTTTACCCATTCCAAAAAAAGTGCACAACGCCGCTAAAGAAGTTTTCACTTCAAAAAGTCTATAAGAAGACGTGATTTTAACTATTAAATAAATAGGCAATGATTATAATTATGGTCTATTTTAGCTTCCACCTGTCCAGTAAATGAAGAGCTTTCGAACTGCACTCAAGCATTATGTCGAGCTAAGGACTGTTATGATAGATATTTGTCAATTCCTTGCCAGAGTGTACCCGAAGAGTCCTGCGAAAAAGGATGTGTATGTAAATGGGGTTACTTCCGAGACGATAATAATGTATGCATACCTGATGATCAATGCCCAGGTAAGGCTTTTTTCTTTAAATTGAGTACATACTAATAATGTAGCTTAACTTCATAATAGACCAAGAATATTACCATTTAGGGTACAATTTCGTATTTGGGTAAAGTCAGTATCATTCCATCAGTAGTGTGTTTAATATATCTCATCTCTACAATGAGATTTGAACATAACTATTAGATAAGACTAGACTAAATAATTGAACTCTTAGTGCTACATAATAATTCATCATAACACTGCGGATCACGGGCATGATTTTGTGATAGCATCTACGATGATCGTAACTTGTGCTAATCTACGATCATTGTAGATGTATGTTACCTATATGAGGAGCTCGTGGCTAAATAAATACAGCCGCACAGGCCGATCTTCTGGTTTAAGCCGCGCTTGCCGAGATTGGTCTGTGGATGGGTGACCATCTGTCATAGCGAGTTTCCTCTGTGCCTCGGAAAGCACGTAAAGCCGTTGGTCCCGGCTGTCATTTGTAGATCTTTGACAATCGTTACTGTTAGTCAGAAGCTCTAAATTTTGACAACCAGTCTTCTCATGGGGTATCGTATTACCCAGTTACTGGGTTGCTCCATGTAAAATACTGACATCCAGCTGCATCTGGTTTGACTGGAAGCCGACCCGAATATAGTTGGGAAAAGGCTAGGCAAATGATGATGTAGATGTATGTTACCTACTTGGTATGCGCGAAGAAAGATTTAGTATCTTTGAAGATCGAAGAAAGATTTAGTATATTTTTTTCGAAAATATTCAGTGAAATATCAAACAGAAAAATAATTAAATTCATGTTATTCTTTTATAGAAAATCCGTGTCCACATAACCAACGGTTCACAAACTGTACCCAAAAGAAGTGTGTACAGAAATGTTTTGACGAGAAGCTGCCAGAAGGCTGTCCAGTGGTCGCAGAAGGAGACTGCACGGAAGGATGCGTGTGTCAAGAAGGATACTTACAGGCTGAAGATGGATACTGTGTTCCAGAAGATCAGTGTGAATGTAAGGAAACTTACTTATACTTTCTCAAAAGTCAAAGAAACTAGTGACTTTGCCACGTTGTTTAGCAATGTTGAATCTATGGCCAAAGTAAAAACCAGACTTTATGACTTTCCCATATCAAAAAGTCTGGTTTTTACTTTGGCCATAGGTTCAACACCACTTGTGAGCACTTAGCCCCCGGGTTCAAAGAGTTAGTGATGATCAGCAATCGCCAAAACAGTTTACGCCACAGCTGCTTTTTTAGTAATTTTCTAATGTTTCTTTTTTTTTTCGTGGTAAAATCATCAAATGAGTCCTCCCACCCAGGGCAGGGCGGGAGGCACTGTCAGACTTGTACGGACTAAAATCCACGGTGTCCTTCACTAGCCCTTACGTACCGGGGTTACGGTAATTTGTGAGTCCCGCGACCCCGGCCGGCTTTGGCCCTCTACGGGCCCCGTCACTATGCTGACACTCCTTGAGGCGCGCGTGGAACACAACGCGCCGTCGACCCGGGCTTCAAATGTATCTAGCACACAAATGAGCTCAAGATATTGAATTTAATAAGGTGTTACGTAAAGCATTGGCTGTCTAAATATTGCGTGGCATTGGCTATAAGCCTAGATAATATGGCAAAGGCATTTGTTTGGGTCTATCGGGGTTTTTTATCAAAACATCCATCTTACGGACTACCCAAGGATCAGGATTACCAGCCTTTTGACCGTTGTTGATGGTTGTTGGTGATCCCAACCTTACAAGGCATTTAGAACTATTAAGTCTGCGGAGACATTTCAGCTCTCTTTGTGTGTGTTCTACTACCTGTGTTACGGGCTGTGTTCCGGCTTTTACGAGTATCGTCACTTCTTGCACATCTTAAAACCCAATTGGTAGCGCACATCCCAACTTCAGAGGAATTTTCATGCGAGAACGATTATGTTGATTTTGCTGACGTCTATAGGTTACACTGACCGCTATCCAACAGGCGTGCCTTGAGCTTGTTTGTCACAAATATGATTTAAAAACTATCAACTTCAAACGGCATTTTATCATCAAGTTATATTGAAATGTATTTTTTTCAGCAACTAAATGCCCGCCTTTCGAACAATGGGTATTTTGTTCAAACGCAAACTGTCAACCAGATTGTTATCAAAAAGGCTTGTTGCTACCCTGTCCAGGAGTGTCACAGTGCATACCAGGATGTTTATGCCAGGGAGGGTACTTGCGAAACGAATCCGGAGTTTGTGTACCTGAAGCAGAATGCAAGGGTAAGTGAAATTCTAGGCGATAGTTACAAGACTTCGCTTTTCCACGCTGTCGGGCGGTGATGTGAAACAACGATTTCACAATATTAACATAATAATGTGGACACAATAACTGATTGAATCACAGTGATAATTTTACAATACTAAGACGTATGACAGATACTAGAGCGAAGGTACCGTTCCTTTCAAATGCAACGGTCCGAAAGCAAGTCTAAGTCGCCGTGGCGCTGCTCCATTGGCTCAGCTCCGTCAGTTGTTGCACGAAGAGAGCCGACCTCCCGCTGCTGCTCGGGAACGCTCGGGTCACATGACGCGCCGCCATCTTCACTCCGTCGATCGTTTAGCACCCGTACCATGCCCTTCTCCAACATACATAATATAATATAGGATGGCCGTCCATATTCATCAAGATATTTTATTTCTTAGAACCTCAACCAACCTGTGGCGAAAACGAAATCTTGGATGAGTGTCCACCGACATGCAACACTGATTACTGCCCTCAATCAGCTGATGAGGAACAAAGATGTACCCAGTTGGACCCGTGCGTGCCAACTTGCAAATGCAGGTTCAACTACAGACGAGCTGAAAATGGAACTTGTATACCAACTTCTGAATGTCGTAAGTCTATCATTCTTATACCAATAGGTTAATTACAATTTTTAATTTTAATTATAATTTAAACTTAAATATTGTGGTTAAGTTTGTTCTTTTTCATATGGGTAAAAAAATTAAATTGGTCCTTCCATCCGGGCGGGACGTGAGGAACTGGACTCGTACTGACTAAAATCCAAGGTGTCCATCAATAGCCCTTGGCGTTCCAGGATCACGGTTACCTAATAAGATAGTACCGTGACCACGACAGGAGTGGTTAGGTTTCTTAAGATATTATTACGCGATAGGCTCGCTTTAAATATTATGAAACATACCTATTTGTATTTAGTTTTAATTCGCCGACAAAAATTGCGCTTGGATGTAGGAAGCAGTACAGTAATTGAGATTTGAGAGTAGATTGCTATCGCGGCGTTCTGTCCTTGTAGACAAGATTAGAAATACGCTGCGGGGCTAATACTTGTGCCTTGAGCATTTTGATGAAATGGGGTATTTAGTCTGAACGGCCCAAGCCTAATTGCAAAGAACTTTTAATCCAAATCTCAATATTTCTTTCAGCTGCTTTCGACTGCAGTGCTAAAGAAAATGAAGTGTATGTTGCCTGCCCTCCATACTGCCCGTCTGATGAATGCGGCGGACCAAGACTAACTGGTCGATGCCCATTCAGAATAGGCATTGTTCTAGAATGCAAACCAAAGTGCCAGTGTAAGGATGGATATGGCAGAGTCAACGGAACGTGTGTGCCATTTGCAGAATGCCGTAAGTACATTTATTTATTTGGACAAGTTGTTTTTTTTGTTCGTGGTGAAAAGTTCAATAAATTAGTTAAAGGAACAGACTTTTAAAATACCTACTCAGGGAGAGAAAATCGTGAAGCACTAGATTACTTTTCCGTAGTTTCTACTACTTTTAAAAAACCGTTTAAATACCTTCTGCATATATAATATCTCTTAGTTGACTGCACTATACGAAATCGAAGCCGTTAGTAATACCATTTAATGTCTAATATTTCTCTAAATAATCTTACAGCTGACATCTGTCCTTCCAAAGAGGTCTATTCCTCCTGCGTCCAAGAAACATGTCGTCCACAGAACTGCTCAGACCGTGACGTTGCCATGGAAACCTGTCCTGCAAGCGACCCAACTTCGTGCCAACGTGGATGTGTGTGCCAGGAGAACTACTACCGAAATGAGAAAGGAGTTTGTGTTTCTTATGAGGAGTGTGGAGGTGAGAGTACTACGAGTATCCTCAAGATTAGGATTGCCAGGTCTTAAATCCGAAAAGCCACACATACCAGTCAGTTTAACCGGACATTTGAGTATCAAGACCGGACTCCTTTTATATTGTTAGTCTGAGTTTACAAAAATTCACTCCGTCTTCTCATGGGGATAGGCAGAAACCACAAATTATAAGTCTTAGTATACTACCATTTTACCATAGTACACTACTAATTTAAAAAAAGTTAAACAATGTTCGATTTAACTGAAAAAAGTTCACCCTCGCTGGTCAGAGCTAGTTCGCTCGCTAAATCTAGTGATAATGGTGAGGCGGGCGGAGCGAAAAGCAAAACATAGAAAATATAAATATGGTCAATTCTAACCTAACAAACGCTGGCCGCACTGGCCAGACACACACGCACTGATGAGACTAATTTGGCCGGACACACAACCAAAAATCCTGACAGTCCGGTTGTAACCGGAAAGCTGGCAACACTGATCAAGGGAACTAAGTGAAAATTATAGTTTGAGTTACTGATCTAGAACTTCCTGCTGAGTTAAAAATCTAACTTTATGTCCTACATGAAAAGATATACATTTCCAGTATCTTCACATCACGTCGCGTCTCGGTGTGAACTGACCCTAAAACACAGGAATGTTTAATTTTGGTGATTTCTTTTTTTACAGGGCCAATGTGTCCAAATCCGCATGAAGTCTACACGCCAAACTTCTTAAAATGTCCTCCAAATATCTGTAATTCCCTGGTTGCAAAATATAAGTGTGATGGGAACCAAACAGCAGAACCAGCATGTGCCTGCGAGTCCGGTTACTTGAGGTTGAACGAAACATCGTCCTGTATACCTATTTGTGAATGCCCAGAAATGAAAAGTTCCCCTGATTGTAAATGATTTTTTTTTTTTTTTTTTTTTTTTTTTTTATTTAAAAAAACGTTGCCCCACACTAGGAATTTCTCCTGTGTCGTGGGTGCGTTTACAAACATAGAAACTCACATACACAAACACCCAGACCCAGAACAACTACTTGTAGGTCATACAAATATTTGTTCCGTGCGGGAATCGAACCCGCGACACGCAGCGCAGTAATCCAATCGCTTAGCCACTGCGCTAACCGTGCCGATTTAGTTTACAAACTGTGATTCTTTATTAAAATAAAACTTTGATTGTATGTACCTCTGTTTTATTTCGTGTGTTTTAATGTAAGTAACAGCTTTTAATATATGTTTTTTTATACGCATCATCTGTGTCGCTAATTGCAAATAGGTACCATTAAATGTTGAGAATGTAATGAAGAATTCGAAAAAGCATGACTGCCTTATCTTAGTTGTTTAGTCTGGTGTACTGAATCTTCGCAGGTTCAAGTTTTGCTCGCAATGGAATTTTATATCCATTAGCTTTTGGACATTGGTATGAAACTATAGTACCAAGAATGTAATACCTTTTTCGTTTATCTACACTAATACTGTAAAGAGGAATGATTTTTGACTGTTTGTTTTTATTGAATAGGCTCCGAAACTACTGGACCGATTTCAACGATTTCTTTCACCAGTTGAAAGCTGCTTTGATCCTGAATGACATAGGTAAAGGGGGAGGGGGGGTAGGCAAAAGCAATATATAATAAATACGTTATAATTATTAATAATATATTTTTAGTAAACCAGTAAGAAATCTGTGTAAATGGAAACATGCCTGTCCTAGAGCCCAAAAATCGGTCGCTTTCACAGAAGAGCCCTGTATCCCAGCAGTGGAAACATAAAGCCACGTTTTCACCAAGACAGGACCGGCAGAGACATATTGCCGGACTTTAAGATGGCATGTCCCGAGCCTTTGTGGGACGAAGTCGCTCGTCATTTGTCTTGTTCTTACCAGTTTTATTAGCATCGATTTTCGACAAGTCCCGCGATTCGTAAATGTCGGACGATGCAGTGAAAATGCTTAAAAATATTTAAAAGTTCATTTATGTATTGAATTAGGTAGAAAAGTTATTTTAATATATTTATTTACTGCTAGTAATTATCTATCACATAAATTTTCTATTGAATTGATTTTCAAAGGTCAGTTTTTGCTCATTTTTAATATTTTTTTTTAAATAATTTTACACTTATTCGAATCCTTCGAGAAATACAAGGCGTAGGATATAATTTATTGGGCAGGTTTTTAAGTGTTTCCCCCCGAAGTTCATTTCTCTAAAGAATCAACGCCAGTGTATACAGAAGCTACATTTTTTATTTAGTTGAATTTCAACTTTATGCTTTAGAGTAACTATAAAGTTGAAAATTTCAACTTAAGGTCTAGGCTCTAGAGAATAAAGTTGAAAATCTATTACAATCTCATAGACGGGCTCACCATAGTGTAATGGAAAATAGCAAAGCTGGTTTGGATCCGCTTCAAACGCTTTTAAACTAAATCTATTCTTTGGTAACGGTTTTCTGACAGTCCGGAGAGTTCTTCATCTGTTCACATTCACATATAGGTTTGCAGGGGGAGGTCGGCGTTTGCTTCAAGTACCCTGGCTTGCATATACATCCCTTCCTGCAAGGTTCGTCACCGTCACACTTGAACCGTGCGACCAGGGATAGACACGTGTTTGGTGGACACGACTTCTTGCAGTCAGTGTGGACTTCGTTTTCGTCCGTGCAGACTGGATCTGAAAAGAGAATTGTGGTTACTGAAATAAGGTACCTAATCGTGGTCGAAGAAGGTCCAATTTAATATCATAATTATTAATATTAATCACACGACGCGTGCCCTGACCTGATATTTCATACAAAAATTGTACGCGCCAGCCCGCGACCCTTTCTTCACACCGCGCGGGGCGAGGCGCCGCGCGTTATATTACGCGCCATGTGAAGACACCATTGTATGATAATTCCTAAGTATAACCAGCCTTTAGCTAGAGTTGTTTTGCTGAAGTGAATCGATAAAGCTGGCTGCACATGTGGAATCCATATTCCTAATGTAGAATTCCTATTCGAAAATCTGGCTGCACATATTTCAAACAAAGTATTCTAAGCGTTCGTAAATTTTCCAAATGAAAAAAAAAAATCATTTCGAAACTTAGCCGCGTTAGTATAAAATACAAAAGGCCTAACATAAGCGCTAGTCTCACGGAATTTAGAATCGGAATTCCACATTAGGTAAACTAAAGCTAAAATGGTGTGTATGCGGCCAGTTTTAACATTTGTAAAAAAGTCAGAGTACATCGGCGTGTTTTAAAAAAGTAACATTTATGTCTTTTAAACTACCTTATGTTGTCTATTATAATCCTTCTTCCCTTTAGTCTTTACTTGTAAACTAAAGTTTTAAACGAAGCCTATCATATTATCATCAAATGCCTCGCAGCGCTAACACAAATGTGGTGTTAACATTATACTCCTATGCTATACTTACCAATAAACTTAAAGCTTCGACGCGCTCGTGATTCCTCTTCAGGCGTTTCAGATGAAGCGTCTTCAATATTTTGGCTATCTGTGAATAAATAAAACAATATTAATACCTAAATAGATACTGCATTCTTGCTTTGGTGAATAAACTGTTAATTGCCAACGAATACTTTTTAAATACCACTTAACTAACAGGATTTATAATTTATGGGTACCTGTTTTATCTGCCCGTTAGTCCATTGATAGCATTTGCCACTGCTAAGTATGAGATCCAGTTCGGGTAGTGTTATAATGTGTTTCCGTTAGCATTTATAACAGATTTTAAAAAGGAGGTGGTTATCATTTTAATTGTTTTTTTTTTTTTTTGTTGGCAGTAGTCCTATTTAATTTGTGGTAAAACTAGTAAAATCATCAAATGAATGCTTCCGCCCTGGATCGAGCAGAAGAGACTGTCAGACTCTCACTGACAAAATATCCACCCTTTCTTCTTGTTGTATTCTGCTTAGACAGGCCCTCGACCCTTGTACCTAGCTCGGAGTATTGACTTGAGTATTTTGTGATTGATGGCAATAACGTTGGACATATTAATAAATATAACTGAAAAAATGTTACTTGGTTGTACTTAATATAGCACAGCTGTGCCAAACTTTCCACAGACATGCAGACGTGATTCTATACGAATAAAAAAACAACTAACATGTAAAATTTTACGAGTAATTATAATAAGATGAGTCCTGACTATGCAACACAACATACATGGCATGTTATAAAACATAGTTATTAAACATTTTTTTTCTTTTTGTATTGAATTATGTTAAATAAAGATTTTTAACATGTTTCACATATTAGTAGTGTGAACACACGTTTTTATAATGGTTTAATTAAATGCCTTACTAAAACCATACCACGTTACCATGATTTAATCAATTATTTAAACACATACGGCATTTGTCAACAGGTATGCAGTCTCCTTTGTCATCCCTCGCAAATCCATCTTGGCAGTAACATTTGCGATTGCAGACAATGTTCTTTATAGGACAGTTTGTCCTATTCTGTGTGCCAAGTGTAGCACACTCGTTGTCGCAGGCACTGTCACAGGCAAAGTATTCGTTTTCGCGTTGACATAAATCTGAAAAATAGAGTAAAATCTTGAAAAGGTGTCTACGTAGAGGACATTGCAGTGTGATTATTAAACTTGATAGGTATTTATTGTTATTATCTTGTCTTCGGAAGCTCAAAATTTTCTCACTCTGAGCTCCAGACACGGCTGAGAATTTCCTGACAAAAAAACCAATGGGAATAACATTTTTTTCGACAGGAAAAAATACTTACGTCACATCTTGTCTTAGTTAGTTGGTTAAGCGTACGGAGTACTTATCGAGAAAGAAGGAGGTTTGAGTCCCGCTCTAAGTAAAATTTTTGTTTTCGAAAAAAAATATACTTATAAAAAATGGCGTAATTACGTAAGATATTTATATTTAAAGCGGTTAACGTAATCAATATTTTGAATATTCTAAAGAATTGGCATTATGATTTTTCATAAGTGTACTATGCAAATGTTTACAAACGTATCCAGGATACATGAGAAATTTTTAGTGTGGACAAACTTATGAAAAAGAAAGAATTATCCTATTCTCTCATCATTGCTGTCCATTGCTTAAGGCCCAATGAACGCCAACCATCCTGGACTTGATGGACAGACTGCATCAATCCACTGCCAGTCACCATTCTTCAAATCATCGACGCATGTGTTCCTGTTGCGTTATTAAAAAGGTAGCTACTTACCACATTCCTCATTAGATATACAGTCTCCTACAGCATTCTTGAAGAACCCTGGCTTGCAAGTACATACGTTACGACAAGGCTCGGTAGGTTCTGCACATCTAAATTGTATGAAGCGATTTCTACAAGTTAGTTGCGGTGGACATGGGTGTACGCATTTTGTTTCTGCGTTTTTGCCGCAATCTTAAAAGAAGAGATAGAAACGTTAATTAAAATCTAAACTATGAAGAGTGTGTTTGGTTGAACGCTCTTATCTCAGGAACGAATGGTTCGAATACAAAAAAAATATTTTTGTGTTTCATAGTCCATTTATCGAAAAAGATAAAAGGCTATATAACATCACGCTATGCCCAATACAAGCTTAGCAGCTTGAAAAAAAAAACCCTTGGTTATATTCATTGCTAGAAGAGATAAGTCCTTCCGTGCGAAGCCGGGACGGCCCGCTAGTTTATATCTATATCTATACTATAATAAATCTGTAGAAGGGTCAATTCTGTACATTGAAAATATTGAAAAAATAAATAGCGGGGGGTGTTGCTGGATCGATACCAAACCCAAATATATAATTAAAAAAAATTTTGTTTGTCTGTCTGTCTGTCTATGCAGGCATCACGTGAAAACTAACGGTTCGATTTCGATGAAACTTGGTATAATTATTCCTTATTATCCTGGGCATAACATAGGATACTTTTTATCCTGGAAAAATACGTAGAAAAAAAATCTTATTTTTCAGTTTTATTCATAGACGTTGTTCTGTAGAACCGCGAACACACGTTGCATTAACCGCAGTGGATTCAGCGCCGTAATATTTATAAGATGTCATTGTCAGAGTTACTCAAAATGGGGAAATAAACCATCCACTCGAAGACCGACATCCGCGCGGACGGAGTCGCGGGCGGAAGCTAGTAAGTATTAAAATGCTATCGTGCCAAACCGAGGAGAAGATACTGATATTATTATGCCTTGGATGATTTCCTCTTGAATTGGCATGATGAAGCACACTATCAAGGGGAATGGAACGAATAGGCTTTTGCCCAGAAGTAGGACACTATAGGCTAGACAAAACAATGTCACTGGAATGTATTAATTATTCTATGCCTCTCTGTGAAAAGATCTCGGTTCATAATTAATCACTCAGGCTCAATAATTCTGGCCTCGTGTCATTTCTTCAAATTATTCGTACAGTCAGCATTATTTGACCCACCTTAACATTATTCTGTCGTATAAGATGGGTCATATAATGTTGAACTCGTTTCATAGCAATTTTATTTTTCTTCATTTCTTCCTTATGCTCTCATTTCTTGCATGTATACAGGAAACATTGTTGCAGCAAAGAAGTGATACAACATTAATAAAACGATTATAATAAAAGGCCCAAAATTAAATATTGCTTGAGCAAGTGGCCGTTTTAGACCACGTGATTATTTCTGGATTGAAAAATATACTCGTACCTACTGTGACCTCTTTTTTTTTTTTGCGTGGTAAAATCATCAAATGAGTCCTCCCACCCAGGGCAGGGCGGGAGGGACTGTCAGACTTGTACTGACTAAAATCCACGGTGTCCTTCACGAGCCCTTTACGTACCGGGGTTACGGTGATGGGTAAGACCCGCGACCCCGGCAGGCTCTGGCCCTCTACAGGCCCCGTCAGTTTGCTGACACTCCTTGAGGCGCGCGTGGAACACAACGCGCCGTCGACCCGGGCATGGTCCATGGTCGGGCAGCGAGTCGCCCATTACTCGTTGCCCGCATGCCCGCGCCTACGGTGGCCGGAGATCGTCTGGCGACGTCCGTCGCCGTGGGCGTCTACCACTGCGGGTGGGTCGGAGGGAGGACACTGTTCTCTCCCTCACGCGGCACGCCTCCTCCTTCGCGAGCATGACTGCTTCGCAGAAGGAGGCGACCGCTTCCCACTCCGTCTCGCCCCGCAGCATGGCCTCGACCAATGCCGGGCGCGAGAGGTCTCCGCCTATCGCCGTCGTGAGGACACGGCGGTGCTCTGCCCAAGCGGGGCAGTCCTGCACCGTATGCTCCACCGTGTCCTCAGGACGGTCCTCGCAGTGGTGACACCCAGGCGTTTCCTCCCTCCTTATCAGACACAGGAACCTCCCGAAACTTCCGTGTCCGGTGAGGACCTGCGTCATGCGGAAGGTAAGGACGCCGTGACGCCTATCCAGCCACTCCTCAAAGAGGGGTCTTACCGCCGCGATTGCGGCGTGCCCGACCTACTGTGACCTCTAGCCTACTTTCGCTGATTCTTCTCATAGCTTTATTTTTTAATTAAATTTTCTCTTGCTAGGAGTTTCATTTGTCTCGTAGTTAATAGGAAACACCTCTTAAATCCTCAAACATTTTTATGGTGACGTACATAAATATAGAAATGTTTAAAATATTTTTAGAAAAAAAAGCCTTTAATCACTAAATGGCGCAGACGGTTTATAACAATTATATAGGTACATAGGTATTCCCCTCGTTGGTTCGTCTGCAATCTCACGGAACGCGGAAACAACAACGAATCATGACTGTGTTTTCCTTGTATTTCATTAGTAAACAAAGTCCCAAGTAAATTTAAAATAGTTCAAGATGCCTATTATAATGTTTCTATGTATACTCATGTATCTACAAATAAATGTTTCGTTATTATTTTAAAGTTTTTTGATAGCAGTATTAATTTTGTTTAGATTTTAGATTGAACACAAAAATCACAACTACGAATGAATAGGAATGAGACAGGTATTTTTCACTGAATGGAGCAGAGGCGCTAGCACAAATGTGCATTGATGTAAACCAAAGTAAATATGCCGATTTTTAATTATAAAATACTAGTGTCCTTTAGAATTTAGGTTCAATGTTGATTAAACAATTAGTGTTCCTCGTAAGTAGTTATAATTCCAAAACATTGAGCACAAATATTTTTTGAGAAATGGGCATTATCAATATTGAAATCGAAGCAATAAATCGTGCTAGTGTCTCAGTTATAATCACATAGTAATCGCAATAATATAATAGTAAAGAATGTTTTAATTAGCCGGTAACTATGATAGCTGAATGAAATAGCCCAAGAAAAGATAGCAAGGTAGGGGATTTCCTAGGGGAGAAGATTACACAGGGGATAGCCAAGCAGTGAGACATAAAAAAAATGTTTACTTACTTAAAAAATCCCCCTCATCACAAATTGACAACACGACACAAGACGCGAACACGACAAATCTCAACATGTTGACGACCGAACTCGTTATGACATCAATAGAGGCCCGACCGGTCATTTATATATTAATTTTATTTAAATTTATTACCATTCTACGTCTGAATCATAAACTTGATACATATTGATAAGATAAATGTGGATAATGAACCTATGAGATGAACTCGACATGAATTAAAACTAGCTGTGTATAAATAAATATTTTAGGTACGTTATTCTTGATCGCAATTACATGTTAACAGCCGCAGGTCGACCTTCGTGATTAAGCAACGCTTCTAGAGGTCAGATCTTAAATGGGTGTGTGACGATTTTCGGCAAAGATTATGATAGACTTTTTTATTATGGACCTTTTTGTTTTGGGAGTTGCTAGGTGGACTATCATGATTTAATTAAGTACAATCCACCTCATTTAATAACCATTTGAATTAGATACCTATGTTTATTTTATTGTGTTTGATCTATTGTTATTTTAATTTTAGCGTGTCTAATTTAATTTGTATCATTCCTTATCATCTAACTCAGCGGTCGGCAAAGCGCGGACCCTTGCGGCCCGTGATTGTTTTGTAAACTTTTATAACCAAGGACTTTTATAACTTTATTAATATAAATAAATATTTATTCCCGTATTTAAGGAGAGGTCGCAGTACTTTTTAAGGTTTCTGAACTTCTGAAAATCTAATAAAATATTTTGGAATGGATTTTAATATAATAAAAATCATAATACAAAAATTGAACACATATTCTCAAGTAAATGGTAAAGCTAGAAACACGATTTGGAGTAATAGGCTCGATAAAAAAATGCCTAACATAGCAATGGTAAATCACAATTTCGTCATGGATTTTTATGCAAGTTATATCAATAGAGAGAGCTTTTCATTTTAAAGTAAATGGTAAAAATATATTTTAGGATTCCTTTTTTGTTTATCTATAAGATGCGAAAACCATTCAAAATTCGGGTTATTTCACTCTAATTTTGGCGGGGTTGAAGTCGTGCGTTCATTCATTTTCACACTGTACTGCAACCTCGCGTTAATAAAAAAAAATGTGGTTCGCCATAACTTGATTTTGTCACTTTGCAGCCCTTGCCTACCAAAAGGTTGCCGACCGCTGATCTTGCTAAACTAATATTATAATTGCGAAAGTTTGTAACCATGGATGCATGTTTGTTTGTTAATCTTTCACACAAAGACAACTGAATGGATGTGAGTTACATTTAGTACACAGATAGTTTATAACCTGAATTAACAGGATACCTTTTACCCTGGTATTACGTTCCCGTTAGGATTATATTAGAACCACGCCAATAGCTAATTGTATTGAAATGGAACCGTGCAATAGCTTGTAGCACAGACTGTGCAACTTGAAAGAATCTTTAATAACCAATGTTGCTATTTATTTACGTCCGAACCTGTTTCAAGCATTACAGGATAAACTTGAATTAAGAAATAAACTAAAACTTAGTTTCTTAACCCAGAGAGTTCCGTACTTAATATTTAGAAACAGTTTCTGCAGTTATTTTTTTATAATATCTATACTATAATTTGCCTGTATCGTTCGTGTACAAAAATTTTAACTCACATATACAAACTGCCTCAACCAGGACCACTTTCTGTAGGTCATACTTATATTTGTTTCGTACGGGGTTCGAACTTGTAACACACAATAGCAGGCAGTCGTTCAGCCCCAAAAATTACACAGCAATACAAAACAATAAGAATTTATGGATCAAAAATTTTCGATCGTTATACAAAATTGTTTTGGCTGTAATGTCAACGTTTGGAAGTAGTTAGAAACTAGTCCAAGAGATGGCGCTCACGTTACCGTCAAACTTTCAAACGAGGATAAAAGATTCCAGAAGACGCGGGTTCAAATCCGACTCGCAGCTGAGTTTTTCGGGTCAGAGCCCATTCGTCCCCTAAAATTCGTCCCCCAGCATAAAAGTTGTGGATTCGGACCCTATATAGGTGCCCATTGGTCTCCTGGTAGAGGACCAGTTAATATTTTAATAAAAAATATTATGTTTAAGGTACCCATTCGTCCCCTCTAATATACATACAATATAAGTTATAGATTCGGCACCTATTCAGGTGCCTATTGGTCCCCTGTTATAAAACCGTATTCGGCACCTGTTAAAAATTCACTTTATGGTGGGATACTACAGTCATATTTTGACTAAAAAGTCAAAACTAAATTATTTACTCCTAAATATGTATAGAGATTTTTTATCCGTAATTATAATTTTATCATATTAGTGGATGTTATTGTGTTCTTGTATTCTAAGTGTTTCGTTTTAGCTCAATGTGGAGCCGTTGTCACTCTTTTAATGTACAAAAATAATGAACGTTAGATCTAACATTAATTCTGTTTTGCTCCAAAAATTGCGTTAAAATTGGTACTTACCAATTTTTACTCTCCAGATGTGCGCGCTTTAAACAGTTACACAGTTTTATTTTACTGCCTAAAGATATTATAGTTATCATATATTTTGCTAAATATTTACAAATGTACAAGAAACCAAAAGTTGATTAATTATTTTTAAGATTGGCTTAATGCCTAGAGCCTAGAGGCATTTTATTAAACTTAATCTTATTTTACCATTTTTTTGAAATACTATATTTTTTATTTTACCCTTTTCTGCGCGACTGTACCAGGACTACCAAGCTGCAGTATACACATATATGTACTTATATTAGAAGAATGAATAAAAATAAATATTCTTCAGGGGACGAATGGGGCCCTCAAAAGTTCCAGGGTACGAGTGGGCACAGGGTGCGAATCTTAGGGTACGAATGGGCTCTGACCCGTTTTTCTTTCCTCAAACATCATCTTTATGATGCGCGTCACAAGCGTTAAAATTAATATGAATGTTATTTTTTACGTAACCCAGGATAGTGCCCAAGAAGTAACTAGTGAGGTTTCTTGATCTTTTTTCAGTAATTGTTGTCTGCTTTCACTCATATCTTCAGAAATCTGTGAATATGAAAAAAAAAAAGAAAGATTATAGATTAATATACCTGCAATAAACAGAACGTTTTAAAACAAGCACAGTAACGGGATATTTACCGTGTTTAGTATGTCCAATGTGTCCGGTTTCGGTCTGTAAAAACATAAAGTGAAGGTAGCGTGCTCAATTCTATCAATAAAATTATTCTACATGCGGGGTCGGAAAACAACCCTTACTGAGCAGGCATGTTTGTGTTTTGATATCTTTGGCATTTACAGCGAATTGAAATTAAAAAAGAAGAATATCAACTGAAAGTAATTAACAGCAGGTTATTAATAACTGAATTTAAATAAAACTAAATGCTGCATCGTGTTGAAATCAAGGGTAAAAAATCAAAATTACGGTAAAATTACCTCGTTTTTTCATTAAATGAATGTTTTTACAAAATGGTGGTCTTCCTTTATTTTATCTACTCGACTCAGATGTTGAATTGTCCTAAATGATGATACTAAAAATTCCAATCTATGAGACTTATTTGAAGATATTATTGGAGGAACATAGACTTGCAGCATCTACATTGCTCTTACACAGTCCGTTCTGCTGTATTGTATCTCCATCTGGGGTAGCGCCGCTAAAACTAGGTTTCTGGACGTGGAACGTGCACAACGATCAATTATAAAAGTCATGTACTTTAAAAATAAGAGACATTCTACTAAAAACCTATACGAAATCAGTAATTTACTCTCAGTCAGAAAACTATACATAACTCAAACGATTCTAAAAAAACATAAAACCCTTCCATTTGACAAAAACAAAAAACTTAAAAGAAGAAAAGACATAATTGCAGAAATTCCTCAATGTAAAACCAAACTTGCAAGCAGACAGTTTTACCACCTATCAGCTCAACTTTACAATAGGATTAATAAAATCATATAATATGTACACAATAGAAACCATTTTGGATTTAAATCCCTTAAAGTGTACTTTTAGTCTGCACTCACAATACAAAACGATCAAAAATCGAAAATGGCTACTATTCCGGAGGGATTGGTTTTCGACCCCACATGTGCTATAATTTAATTCACAGAGCAAGCTACCTCCCCTTTGATTTTGTACAGATTGAAATCGGACAAATTATATTTTCAATATTTCAGTACTATTGCAACACAAATTAAAACGCAAAGAAATTAAAGTACACATAAAAAGATTAAATTAAGTGGGGAGTTCCGAATATAATAAAACAGCTGATAATGATTATTTCATAACAAAAGAAACTACATTAAGACTTTATCAGCAGTCAACAGTTCGCAAAGAAGACAATGTAAAATTAAGTCGTTAGTACTTACTTAATTAAAAAAAAAACATCAAGAGATTATCCATCCTGAGTTAAAAAACACGCTTACAGATGTGCATTTAAAGTAATGTGAATAAGTTTTGATAAGGGAACCCTAAAAGAGTTATAAGCGTGGTGGAACCTTCGTACTTATACTTGTAGCTCAGAACTCGTTGAGACGTCAAGATGTTCAGATTCTTTGTGTTTTTGACCTGCTGTTTCGTGCTATGCACTGGATTTGAGGAAGGCGAGTACTTATTATAAAACTAGATTTTACCATAGATTTAAATCATAAATTCGCAGAACTACGCCAAATAATGTTCACGTTTCTATTTACATTTTATTTTGTGCTTCAGACGCCATATCACAAGTTATTTTATTTAAAGCTTACTTGAAGTATTTATTGCGTTTATTGAATAGAAAATTTAAAAAACGCCTCTAGTGTACCTATGAAGAATTGTTATTTTTTCCCAAATTGACGTCAAAGTACGTCACAAACACGCTAGTCACGTTAAGGCATTCTGTTTACAAAAAAGGATTTAGTATTTTATCCTTCTTTAGGTATGGCATGTTAGAGCCCGCTTTTCCATACTATAGTACAGCATGTCATAGTATTTAGTTGTTGATGAGATTTTAATTGTATTGTATTGTCTCAATCACCCAGTGTCATTAGTCGTAGTTTAAGTATATTTATGGATAAATACTAGTTATGGGTTGTATTAGAAGGCTCACTTTCGAGTTTTAGAACTAATATAATTTATAACGTCTGACTGCCGCAATGGCTGAGCGATTGGTTCCTGCTTTGCGTTTTTGGTTTGATTCCCACACAGAACAAATACATTTTTATAATCTACAGGTAGTTGTCCTGAGTATGTCTGTTAGTATCTGTGTGTTCAATGATTGGTCAACTTTTTTTTTATAAATATTTGTCCACAATGCTTTATATATAAGCGTACATCCAATAAAAGTAGTATTTTGTGTGTTAATCAGATATATGTAAGATATATTAAATGGAGATAGCTTTTACTTATTTGTAGTTATATTGGGCTAACAAAACCGCATTTTTATGCAATTGACAGCAGATCGTCTTAATTCAAGATGTTGAGACTGTCTCGTTTGTCTCGTGGTCGTATGCGTGATTGCTGAGCGTGTGGTTCTGGGTTCAATTCCCGTTGGATGGATGAAAACGATGTTACGTTTTCAATGTTTTCGCGTTCAACAAGACAGGATATTTCAATACAGGGAAGTACCAAATTTATTTGTGTGGCTTCATCATCACGTAGCAGTATTATTTTTAAAGTCGGCAATAGAATTTAAGTATTAAATACATTTCCGAGGAATTGTATACAATAACGGATTACATACACTTCCGTTAACATATAAAAATAAACATAAACAGTTGAATTAAAATAATACTGCTATAAAAGTTCACGGTCGGCCACTAGCACTTCGTTATCTCTTTTTGAACTTCTTCTTTTCCGTAGCTTCTTATGCAAATTGCTTTTGTAAACCTGTCGCTCTTCCTTCTTCCTTTGATTTCCAGCATCCCTTAATAAGTGACATACGAAAACTTTATGAGCTTGAGTTTATAGTTGAAAATGTATTAAAGACTACTAAGCGTACGTTTATCACTTGCCACTTGTCTAGGGGATCAACTAACATAATATCGTCGACTTTCTTATACCTTGATATAATATTTTCAGACTGTGGACCAAACGAAGCAAGGAAAGATTCCACAGAAATATCAACGGCGGCTGTGTAATGAGGTATCAGTGTGATACTTAAGTAGTCAGTTTCACCAAACAAAGTTGGCGGGGAACTCTCCTCTTCCCCTTTTTAATAAGGTTGAAAAGCGATTTACAATGAACTTTAACGTCTAAAACAGTTAAATTCATAGCATTTGTTGTAGACAGGCATTTTCATTGATTTGTTAAGTACAGTACTCGTATAAGTTTCATACTCCTTTCAGCATTTACCAAACGGGACTTCCCAACAGAATTAATCAACGGCATTTTTCATTCTGTGGTGCTCGTGTAACACGTTAATTTCCTTTTTTTTAATTTCCTGAATACAAGTACCCATCAATAATATTCATCTAATTTTCAGGTCTAGACTCAAAAGAACCACCAGTGACTCTCAAATCGTCATGAGATCATGAACAAAACTTTCCATACGTTTAAGCCTTTGTCAAACAGACT
Source organism: Agrotis puta (assembly GCA_943136025.2). Taxonomy (NCBI): domain Eukaryota; kingdom Metazoa; phylum Arthropoda; class Insecta; order Lepidoptera; family Noctuidae; genus Agrotis; species Agrotis puta. Next base: position 9,815,767 of record OW964168.2, read on the forward strand.
GGCGTGGCGAATGCGAAGCGTGACGTTTTTATTTGTAATGTATGGAATTGTTTGAATCCAGTCACAAAGAAAAGCGATCCGATAGCGTGACAGAACAATCGGACTGACATCTTGCTTCGGTTCGGTATCGCTTTGGAAACGCTTCACTTTCGCCGGTGTGTTTGACAAAGGCATTAATGTTTGTGAGGTACCTGCCACGCGTGTTTTTTTGGAACTGTATGTGGAATAGTAAAGGTGCTATTAGCTCAAGTGCCATTTCAGCGGGTGTCCAATGTGGAATACCTCATTTTTGTTTCAGAATTTTGCAGAATGTGTAGATTCGATTTCATTTTTGAATGAGTTTAAAAAAATAAAACAAATGAATAAGTCAGAGTGACTAGTTAATCTAGTCAGTGATTCAACTCATTGTGTTATTCCCTGAGTACTTCCCCGAGGCCCCCGTTCTGGATAACTCCGATTTATTATTGTCCTCTCCTTTACTGGGCAAACACCTCTCCAAGAGTGCGTTACAAAATCCTTTTCTCATCCTTCTGCATCACCTCTGTCCCAGGTACCATATCTGTTGGCGACGTTGGCGTCGCCGGTTCGTGACCTACCCAGCGGGAACGGAACGAACTGGGCCACGCTAAAAAGTGTGCAATTACCATGATTTCGATGATACTGATGTAATTCTCTAGCTGATTAAAAAATGTTATTATGGTACATTACGGATTTGCAATATACCTAACTTATTATGTGCAATAATTTCGATTGTTAAGCTATGTAGTTCTTATTTTTTGTTTGCTGTAATTTTCATTAAAAAAAACTGTAATAAGAGTCAAAAGTTTGGAGAAAAATAAGACCTTTTAAAGGTGCAGGTCATGTTGGTTTCATAAGTAAGTAACGGTTAATTCTACCAGTATAACTACATGTATCTATTAGTGTTCTTTTGACCAATCAACTGCATGTTTCCTTCTGTGTCTCCCTCTCTCTCTTATTTTAATTTCCTCTAAGATATACTCCTGGATATAGTTCTATAATCTAACCTATGTAATTAATCTTTCCAGATCCAAGGTGTAAGGAAAATGAAGTATGGTCGGACTGCAAGTTATCTTGCCCCCCAGAAACATGTGCTGCACTCGTGATTAGGATTAGGTGTGATACGAATGAGAAGTGCGAGAGAGGATGTGTGTGCAAACCCGGCTATTTGAGGAAAGAAAATAATTCTACTTGCATACCAATATGCGATTGCCCTGAGATGGCAAGCTCACCAGACTGCAAGGAGTTTATATCAGTGGCGTGCCGCCTGCCTAAGTATTAAGGATGCTGACTCATTAATAAACAATCAAATATATTAACCAAAAATGTATTAAATAAACATGTTGCAACTGTATCATTGTTTTGTTTTCTTTTTGTGTTGCTATATAAGATTATTCTTTTGTACTGGCCAACAGGGGGAAATCCGTATCCTACATCAATCAATCAGTTACAAATAAATAAATTCACTATTTCACTCATTTTTGGACGACTCGCACTTGACCAAAACATAATAGTGCAAAAATTGTTAACATCAAGAAAGATCTAAAGGTTCCTAAGAAAGTTTTTCCGTTTATCTTATGGAAGCGAATTTCCTACTATTGGCCAATTTTACAGAAAGACCCTGTTTATTAAACGCAGAACATTAACAAAATTTAAATAAAAATGATACTTACACATCATGACTGTGCACTACGCAGCCATATTTCTTATTTCCGTACAGTAAAATTGAAAAAATAATTAAAACTTGTAAATATTTGACAGCTATTTGCGACTTTGCCAACTGTTTGGATAAACGCTCAGTACAACTTTTATGATTTACATTTTCCCTAATTTAAAGCCAAGGCCAATCCAAGGTCATCCAGAAATCGGGCTCGAAACTCATAAGCTCGTCTTTTACATGAGTAGAATTACTATTGTAGTCAAATGCATTCCGGGGTCGCAGAACTGTCTTATCCCCCCCGGAACGTAAAGGGCTATTGAAGGACACCATGGATACATAGTACAAGTCTGACAGTCCCTCCCGTTCTACCCGGGGAGGACTTATTTGATGAACTAACCACGTACTCGTACAATAGAGGCAAATGCATTCAAGGATTGAAGTGAAGCATAGGAGCATCTGACCACGCAAGCCGCACGCCCACGCGCATACAAGTCTAAGTCACAACATAAGAGAAAATCACCTGTTCAGTAGAAAGCAACGTGGTTTTTAACCGACATGAAAAAAACAGGAGGTTCTCAGTTCGACCAGTATGTTTGTATTATATATATTTGTATGTATGGGTGTTTTTACGCATGTTTATCCCCGATTATCTCGCGTTTGTTACATCCTGGAGAAAGTTTTAGTTTAAACAGTACTGGGGTGAATCGTCCTTGCTACAACGATATAATGATGCAATTCGATGGAATTGACGTCGTCGTGACGTACGTGTTTTGTTTTTCATTCATCTACCCGCAACCGACGAAAACCGCACGTTTTATGTCATATGTCGTAGAAGTCCAGTGACGTCATCTACATGGATCCGTTATTGCTTGCTTAAATGCGTACTCCAATAGCGCATTTTCAAAGGCCGGTTTTTGTCGATAGTTTGAACCAAAATGGGTGAAATAATCACTACTTTTTTTAAAAAAAAAGGAACCGGCTCTTAAACAAAAAAGTGGAAAAAAAACTATATAAATTATTTTTGGTTTTATTTTTTGTTTCATTGACTGTAATTGTCATCGACTTTTGAAATGAAATAGTAATTATTTTACACTTTTTTTAAGTGTTTGTTTTTGAAGTTGGTTCCTATGCTGTTCCGTATTTTCATATGTTAATCAAACGCTCACTTCTTACAGAACTAACATGTGAAGAAAATGAAGTGTACACGGACTGCAAGAGATCTTGCCCTCCTGAAATATGCTTCTCACTCACGGTACAGTTCAGGTGTGCCTACGAACCATGTCAGAAAGGATGTATTTGCAAACCTGGCTTCTTGAGGGAAGATGATGAACCTCCCACTCCTTGTATACCGTTATGTCAGTGTCCAGAAAAAAAGAATTCTACAGACTGCAAGGTGTAAGAACGAAAAATATATTTTGCAGCGCTCTTCTTCTTCTACTTCTATCGTATTCATGGTACGTCTTTTCACATCACTTAGACATCAACTACAATACATCAACATAAAAGCGACTGTCTATCTGACCTCCACAACCCAGTAACTGGGCAATACGATACCTCTTGGTAGGAATGGTTGCCAGACTTTCGAGCTTTTGACTAACAGTAATGACTGTCAAACAACTACAAATGCCAGGCTTTACGTGCTTTCCTAAACACGGACGACACACGCTACGATAAATGGTCCACATCCATTATACTGAATGATGTTTATTTTCAGGACCTATAGTCAGATGTAGCGGTTTTGAAAAGTACACACATTGCAAACCTCCTTGCTTAAACGACACCTGTTCCTTAATCGATGGATGGAGCTACGAGAGCCAAGAGGCTTGTAAAGCGGAGTGTGTTTACCAGGAAGGTTACTTCAGAAAGGAGGAAGGTTCACCATGCATTACCCTGTGCAGACGCGCAGGAATTCCAGTACAGTTTGGCTAAAACTAATTGAACAAGAAAAAGATCGCAGGAACATTTATTTGTAATAACGAGAATTTTCTAAGTTGCCTGCAGTCTTATAAGTGCTAATTTGTCTTGTATAATTGCTGATTTGGCTTGTTTGAGTTATGACAAAATGTTATGTAATAAAGTTTTCCCACAACATTCCTTTTTCTTTTGTTAAAAAAAAACTTGTTAAGGTATTTAAAGGAAAAAAAAAACAATTGCGACCTGGTCAATTTTTCATAGTTAGTAGAAATTGCAAATCCCATGAATCGCAACATGAGCAAGAGCGCTTACTGCAATGTAAATGTGTTGGTAAAGTAGTTTGATACTGCCACAATAGATGGCGTTAATATGACATCATGACGTTGAGAGAGGAATGAAAAAATCCTCCTCTTAGGGCATGACTGCGAAGGCCTAGCTGATAAGGTGTAATGAATCAGAAAAGGATGCTTTACATATCGGGACGCAGGCGTTAATGGCTATTAAAATACTATGCAATACCAACCATCGTAAAAGCGACCCGATCACAGCAGAATAGTGTTGGGTACGTCAGGCTCAGAGGTAAAGAGCTGTTAGCAGAACTCAGCAATCGGTATATAGTTTTTGAAGAAGATATATAATTGCGGAACCATAGCCAATGCACACAATGATCCGAGACTATCTACATATCTGACCAAAAGTTATATTTTACCTATTCGTGCTAATTACCCCAAATCTCTTTTCAGAACCCAAATGTACTGGCGAAAATGAAGTCTTTACAGACTGCAAGGAATCTTGCCCGCCCGAAATATGCTTCTCGATCGTCGCCTTTTACGATTGTTCCAACGCAGCTCCTTGCACGAAAGGATGTGCTTGCAAGCCCGGGTATTTACGGAAAGAAATGGATTCACCATGTGTACCGTTGTGCAAGTGTCCAGAGCTCGTGAATGCAGAAGAATGTCAGGATTAAGCATAGCATGGAAATCTGTTGTAATGCTGTGTAGTCAGGAATTCTGCCAGTGTGTCTATCGCTACTTACTATTAACCGTTAGGAAAGACTAGCGTTTTGAAATATTATGATGATGATTAGAATATTAAGACAAAGAATTAATAAACGAACATTCAAAAATCTTTCTTTTTCTCCCTATACCCGTTAATTTATAGAAGGAATTGCAGAAGACAGACGTAGTAGGTTGTCATGGACCCTGTTCTGTAAAACACAAAACCGTTTGGAAAGACTACTTATAACACTCTTTCTTTTGTCTGTCCATTACGACTTGATAGACATATATGCTTGTCGAGCCAGTCTCAACCTAAAATCTAATCTTTTCCTGCTAATAAACATTCGCTATTTACCTTCTAGAACTCAAATGCACTGGCGAAAATGAAGAGTATAAAGACTGCAAAGAATCTTGTCCACCCGAAGTATGCCACTCGATCGTCGCTTTTTACGATTGTCGCAGTGCAGAGGATTGCACAAAGGGATGCGCTTGCAAGGCCGGGTTTTTAAGGAAAGATATGGATTCACCCTGTATACCGACGTGCATGTGTCCCGAGCTGGAAGATTCACCGGAATGTAAAGCAAACGCGTCTCGTCAAGATTTTTTTAAGGAATCATGAAACCTACCAGTTCTTGATGACAGAGAACAATGAAGAAGAATTTTATTTTAAGCTGTTGGTAAAAACAATTTAATAGATATGAGATACAACATAATAAATATTTAACAATCATCTTTTCGTTATTATTTTTCCATGCACTAGAAGAAATAGAATCATGTGACTAAGAGAGTGAGCCATGAATGTTGAAAGAGAGAGGAGGACCAAAAATACCCATCAAAACTTCAAAACGACTTATAATAAGCTGCTATATATACATTGCCATAAATAGTACCTTTTTTTACTTTTTTGCTGTAGTATTTTTATAAACACTGCAGATTAAATTTGTGGTAGTAAACTTAAAAACCTCTTTTCAGAACCCAGCTGCCCTGGCGAAAATGAAGTATATACAGACTGCAAGCGAGCTTGTCCACCAGAAGTGTGCTTTTCAATTGTCATATTTTTCGACTGTTCCATTAAACAACCTTGCTCGAAGGGATGTGTTTGCAAGCCCGGGTATTTACGGAAAAATTTTGATACACCCTGTATCCCGATTTGCAAATGTCCCCAGCAAGTGAATGCTCCAGAATGTCAACCTGATGCACAGTAAGAAATCTGCTAGATGACACGTCGTATATTTACTATAAGCCATTTGTGTAGACCAGCGTGTTGAAATGTATTCGTATGTCAATAATTAAACTTTAGGCAATGAAATAAGCAAACTATTAATAATTAATAAACATATATACTTAACAATAGCATTTTTTGTTTTCATTTTCTTTCCTATGCCCGCTAAATTCACTTAAACCAAACAAATATTTATAAAAAAAATGGTGGGGTGGCTGTCCAACTGACCTTGACAATACAGTACCGGTAATAAAGTAAGATCCTCTCTGGGATCCTGGACTATAACACGTTTTGCCTAGGTAAGACGGCTAGATTGACTTTCATCGGGGTCGCGGGACTATCTCATCAGGAACGTAAAAGGCTATTGAAGGATCACCGTAAATTTTAGTCAGTACAAGTCTGACAGTTCCTCCCGTTTCACCCTGGGTGGGAGGAATCATTCGATGATTTTGCCATAATAGATTAATTTTCAGGGTTGCGAGTACCAGTAACGATTGCCAAAGATGTAGAAATGACATCTGCTACTAACAGCTGGACAGCATTTACATTTGGATTTTAGGCAAGGAGGAGTTTAAATTGTAACTTATTTGTGCTAATAATAAGATTTGCAAATCTCTTTTCAGGCCCCGAATGCACTGGCGAAAATGAAATCTATACAGATTGCAAGCAATCCTGCCCACCAGAAGTATGCTTTTCAATCGTCGCCTTTTTCGACTGTTCCGGTGAAGACCCTTGCACAAAGGGATGTGTTTGCAAGCCCGGCTATTTACGAAAACATATTGATACACCCTGTATCCCGACATGCAAATGTCCCCAACGTGTGAATGCACCAGAATGTCAGGATGAAGCTCAGTAAGAAAGAGAAGAAGACCTGAAATATATACACTAATTCGACTTTATGCGATGGAACACGTACGTCGTAAATGTATAATCAATAAACAAACATTTTGTAATCATATTTTTGTTTTACATTTTTCATATTTTCATTTATCATAGCGAGTTTCGTCCGTGGCTGGGAAAGCACGTAAAGCTTGACCTTTGTAGATGTTTCATTACTGTTAGTCAAAAGCTCGAAAGTCTAGCAACCAATCTTGCCAAGAGGTATTGTATTGCCCAGTTACTTGATTGTGGAGGTCAGATAGACAGTCGCTACATGTAATAATCAATCTGCTTAATCTTTTCCCAATCATGTTAGAGTCGGCTTCCAGTTGAACCCGATGCAGCAAAATCAGCATTATACATGGAGCGACTGCCTAGCTGACCTCCAAACGAAGTAACAGGGAAATACGATACCCCTTGGTAAGACTAGTTGTCAGATTTTCGAGTTTCTTACTGTTGTAACGACTGTTAAAATTCTACGAATGACAGTCAGGGACAACGGCTCTACGTGCTTTCTGAAGGTACGGCTAATCTCGATTTGATACATGGGCACCCATTCACAGAGCAACCTAAACTAGCGCTTGAGCGCTACCCTATGTTGATTAAAATCAAAATGTGTGGCTGTTATTATTAAGCCACGAGACGACGTGTTAGTAGTAGTATATACCTACATTACATGGTACATTAAAAATTACAATATCCACTCGACTCATACTTATGTATTTTTTCGATAAGACGATGTTAATAGCAAAGACTATTTTATCTTGTAATGATCATAATGGTAAAGCACTGTACACCTGTTTGTGACTCAATACCTTGGGTTTTTGTTATGTTTTGCTTCCCCTTTTTGCATTATACTACAACAAGAACCCTTTTTCCTTAAGCTAATGAGCTCTTGGACTTTGTTTTGTTTACTATTTTCATTGAAATTTTTGTATCATATTTTGCAGTAACTTTTGCTCACGTTCACATTAAGTAATCCAAAAGTAATTCTCACTGAAATTTTCATGAAGGTCTTTTTTGAACAGTGTTGATCTCGTACACGGTACAATGGATACATTTACCCCTTTCTCTTACAAAACGGCAGTACTAAAAAATACGGCCTTGGAAATTTACTTGATACCAAACAAATTAAATGAAGTACTAAGCCTTTTAGAACTTTAAATGCAGTACGAAGCCTCTTTGAGCCACTTAACTTCTCCGTAGTGAGGACATTGTGTCCTCCGGGCGATCCTCGCACTGACGAAACCCAGGCGTTTGTTCCCTCCCTATCAGACACAGGAACCTCCCGAAACATGTACCTATGTCATGCGGAACGTAAGGACGTCGTGACGGCTCTCCAGCCAGTCCTCAAAAAGAGGTCTTACCACTATGATCACGGCGTGCTCGAACTTTGGTAACACCTCTGTCGGCAAATTTTTGAACTATAAGTTTTTGCTATTCCTCGCTAGATGGCGCGGGCTCTAGGAGCATATGCATGCATAGGGTCAAATCACATCGAGATGCGGCGCTGCGAGCACATTTCAATAGAGCGACTTAAAATCCAACTTTATTTATTACATATTATCGTTGCGTCACGTCGCGTTGCGTCTCGGTGTGAACTAACCGATAGTGGTGGTGAGTCGTTGAGATAGACAAGTTTTGATTTATCTACTGCATTCTGAGAAGACTGCTTGAGACACGCCTTGATTCGCCTACCTGCCGCAAGCGGCGCTGGTTGAGGTTTGAGACAGGTCTTGACTGTCCACTTGCCGCTAGATGGTGTTAGCTGCAGTGCGTTTTGTTGGAGGATAAATTTTGCAGCAAAATCTCTAAGTTTTTTAGTTTTTTCTTGAGGTTAATTGATTATTATAATTAGATTGCAATGCTTATTATCACTTTGTTAGTAGTGTTTAGTTTATTTTACGAATTCTTTTCGCATAATTTAGTATCTGCTGATGAATCACATTACTTGACCATTGTTATAAAATTATCAAACCAACTCAAAATTCTATCAGACATAGTGTAAAACTGGAATTATAGTCCTCTTTCGTTCTCTATTATTTCATAAAATTACTGAGACTAGCAGTCACAAGCACAACTAGTGGAACCGTGTAGGTTTGAGAACCAGATCGGCCAAAGTGTTATTGAGTTTTTCTATCGAGAATTCTTTAATGCCACAGAGTCTGGATTTGTTCTAGGTTGATGTCAATAGGCTTGGTTTATTACATGGGGCTACTACTGGCATGGGATTCAATTGTACCCAACCCTTCAGGGATTATAGGCGTGATGTAATGTTGATCTTTTAATAATCTTGATCTTTTATTTGAAAAATATAACATGATGTTGGTTGTAATATTTATGTTAGTAATATTAATTTAAAATATTTTTCAAATAATATAATTTTCATTTTTATTTTTAAACAAAACATATTATATGGCAGTTACATGGCAGTTTGCTACATTGAACACTAATAATAATAAAGTTAAATGTTATAATTTCCACACTTTACAGTAATCAAAATATAAGCTATTGAATTTATTTATATGTACTTACTTACTAACAACAAAATTATCTATATAAATATAAAATACTAAAATAAAATAAAGCTAAACTAAACTATTATAGAGCATCGTAAAATTCATCTTCAACGCTGTCAGCTGATCATGTGCCCAAGGGACTGGCGTTGCCTCTTTGAATGGAAATAATTAGCTTCTGACCAAGGTAAAAGCCAACTCTTGGGTCATGGGAAGTGTCAACAAGTCACTTGTTGACGTTTAAAAATTTCGTTTAGAAATATCTCTGCAGAGGCTGTGAGCAATCGGCCCTATAGTTTCAATCCCAAACCGCTCAAAAATATAGTTACCACTAAGGTTACTATATTTACGCCGCTTGAGGTTCCAAGAAACCGCAGCAGCAGCACCAGCAGCACCAGCAGAGCAACCTGGGAGACCAGATGGCGCAAGAGTATCGACGTCAGTTGCGTCTCACATTAGAGATTTACCCATCCTCCAAGGAAACAAAAACACACCGTCCGGTCTTTGCCATGCGTTGGATTCTAAAACAGATGGAACAAGGGCTCGTCGAATAATATCGTTTAGACTCGAGTACCGCGCAAAACGGCCCACACGACGGCTGCAAGACAAGCCATGGTGTCCGAGGCTGTTGACAACGTCACCACAGGGACAGCGATGAGGAGAAAAAGAAAAAATATAAACTAACCTTAAGTTAATAGGAAATAATGCTGTACAGATTAATTTGTGTGCTAGGCTGTATCCTTATACCTTAGGCTTTAAGAAGCTTTAGAAAAGGTCAGGTACATTTTAGTTTCAAACTATTCTAAAATTACAATTTAATCTAATGTCTTTTAGACTCCACAGGATAAAACAACCATTTGAATTCATAACCCTTGAGGCCGTATTTTTCATCCTTTTCAGTTTCTGGTTTGGGAACATCTTCAGACAATAGGTCAAGTACATCATTTGAAATTGTTGGATGGAAACCTGTATCATCAGCTATGTAATCAATCCTCGTTCGTACACCATTCCTTCCAGTTACGAAGTAATATCCTTTCTTGACACCATTTGTATAACCCTCTTCAAAGTGTCCGTGGAAGCCTACTGTGTAATTGAAGGTGTAGAGTAGCGTGGTAATGTCGTTCGGACTAAGTCCTGGCGGTAATCCTTTCATCTCGTTAGGACCGAGTGCATAAACGTCAGTGTTCTTGTCAACTATTTGCATTTGAGCGGTAACTAGAGTAGGTTTAGCAGGGCCTCCCTGGTTTGGAACCACAAAAGGGCCTCGTGAGCCATTAGGTCCTAATTGTTTTGCATTTCTTTCTCCTGAGTGTTTATTATGTGACAAATCACTGGGTCCACCCGGTGAACTGTTTTGCTGACCATAAGGTGAAAGAGGGAATGCTTGTTCATCATTTGACGAAACATTGGGTCCACCCGGTGCAGTGTTTTGCTGTCCATAAGGTGAAAGTGGGAATGTTGGTTGATTATTTGACGAAATACTGGGTCCACCCGGCGAAGTGTTTTGCTGTCCATAAGGTGAAAGAGGGAATGCTGGTTGATTATTTGACGAAATACTGGGTCCACCCGGTGAAGTGTTTTGCTGTCCATAAGGTGAAGGAGGGAATGCTGGTTGATTATTTGACGAAATACTGGGTCCACCCGGTGAAGTGATTTGCTGTCCATAAGGTGAAGGAGGGAATGCTGGTTGATTATTTGACGAAATACTGGGTCCACCCGGTGAAGTGTTTTGTTGTCCATAAGGAGAGAAAGGTAGTCCTGGTTTATTATTTGACGAATCGTTCGGTCCACCCGGTGAAGTGTTTTGCTGTCCATAAGGTGAAGGAGGGAATGGTGGTATAATATTTGACGAAACACTGGGTCCACCTGGTGAACTGTTTTGCTGTCCATAAGGTGAAAGAGGGAATGCTGCTTTATTATTTGACGAAACACTAGATCCACCCGGTGAAGTGTATTGCTGTCCATAAGGATGAGGTGAGGGAGTAAAAACTTGTTTATTTTGAGGACCTGTTCCTGGTGCACCAAATTGGTTTAGATTGTTATTATTATATGGTGGTGGTGTTGATTTCGGTGGTAAGTCTGGGATATTCAAGCAAGATGCGCATGATCCTGTTGGTTTTTCAGTAGATGCATGCAAAGCTTGCGGGACTACTGATGCTTGTCCGGAAACGGGTGGTGTAGACAATGCACGGGCATGTCCTTGTCTTGTTGAGAAAGATCCTCCAGGACTCGAAGCTGGGGCTGAAATTCATAAATATATTCATCACTACATAGTATAAAACAAATTCGTTTCCCGTTGTCTGTCTGTGTATGCTTAGATCTTTAAAACAACGCCACGGATTTTGATACGGGTTGTTTTAATAGTTAAAGTGATTCATAAGTGGTTTATAATGTATATAACATGCATAATAAAGTATAGATTGACCGTGCGGAGCAGGGGCGGGTCGCTAGTAAACAATATAACGTCGAAAGGTATCTGTTGTTGCAAGAAAACATACAAATTATGCAAATGATCTCGTTTTCAGCTGTACAGTGTCTTCGTAACTAAAATCCAGGCTGTCTTTTAATAGCTCTTTACGTTCAGGGGTCACGGTAGCTCGTTAGTCTCGCGACCCCGGTAGGCTTCGGTCCTCTCAGGCCCCGTCATTGTGCTGACACTCTTCGAGGCGCGCGCGGAACACGACCCACTGTCGCTCCATGATCGGGCAGCGAGTCACCCATTACTCGCCGCCTTCCCTATCCGACATATGAACCTCCCGAAACTTCCGTGTTCGGTGAGGACCTGCCTCAAGCGGAAGGTGAGGACGCCATGGCGCCTATCCAGCCACTCCCCAAAAAAGAGGGGTCTTATCGCCGCAATTGCGCCGTGCCCGAACCACGGTGGCTTCAATCGCTCCCTCCAACTGCCCTGAGATCGCGCCGGAGCTCTTTCCGCAGCGCCTCGACTTGTCGACGCAGTAGGGATTCACACTGATCGTGCGGTATCCCCGGATCATCCGGATGGCCATAGCCCTCTGGCATGCATGGTCTTCTTAAGTGTCTGTTTTAGGTTGGGAACTTACATGATTTCAGGTGAATGTTTTTCATCGACAATATCTTGAAGCGTCCCTCCTTGTCTGTGGCATATACGGTGACATGATACACGTCATCAGCAGTGACGAATCCAAATTCACCCATGATGATCCCGTCTTTATCTGTAAAAATACAAGAGATTTTATTTCTTCAAATGATTTTACTGCTATTTGACTTAAATATAATAAGTTCTGCCGAGGTCTATTTATTCATAACACGACACTTTATATGGCACAACTTGCGAATAATAGAAATGATAATTACTTAACTATAAATCAGTCAATCAGTAATCTCGTAAGCATGTTAAATGAGAAAGAAGCAGATTCTAGTAATAATTTCAAAAGCACACGTTTAGGTCATCGTTATGTTCCTAGTTAAAATATTCAGTTAATCTGGTTTTCAAATCAACAAAGTAATTTTTTTACAATATCCACTTATTCAGTATTAATACGCTAGAGCAGCGTTCCCCAAAGTATCTATCGCGACCCAACAGGTAGTACAGTTTTTTAGATCTCAACTTTGCAAGAGATGCGACTGGTGACTAGCCGCACGGCAAATCACATTTTAGAACTACAAGGTCCATGCTACCCATAAATAGAAAAGTGATTCAAGTGAATCGATTACATTAACACGATGCCTCGAACACACTCGGTTTTGTTTTGACCGTTCATATGAAATCAACCTGTATGGTCGTTGTATGAAATGTTTTACCGAATTATAGGGAAAACGAGCGAAGGGTTTCGGAATTCTCATGTAAATAATATTCTTGCAGTCTCTAAAACAGCGACGGCGCGTTGTGTTCCACGCGCGTCTCAAAGAGTGTCAGCATAGTGACGGGGCCTGTAGAGGGCCAAAGCCTGCCGGGGTCGCGGGACTAACGAATTACCGTAAACCCGGTACGTAAAGGGCTAGTGAAGGACACCGTGGATTTTAGTCAGTACGAGTCTGACAGTCCCTCCCGCCCTGCCCTGGGTTGGAGGACTCATTTGATGATTTTAGCACGATAAAAAAAAGCATAGTAGGTAGGTAAAGTCTATGGAAATATGCAGACATTATTGGATAAAACGCTATCCGAATTCTGAAATGTATTTTTATTGATACAAAATCGTTTTTAATTTAATCGTGCTTTTTAAATCATTGTCTATAATTATTTAAATCTCGTTCAATAGCATATTGATTGATTTACATGATAGACTAAGATGACTTTAACGTATGTGGTGAACATGATTTATTTTCGTACAAACTCGTGACACTTCTTTATGCAAATACAACTCACTAATTGTTATGTTATTGACATCGATTTTACAATTCTATATACGAGTACCTAGCTATTGATGGACTTTTATACCATTACGTGATACACCTACTCGTTGGCTTTTCTGAGATCGCAGTTAATAAAAATCTTATCAAACAGGCAGCCACTTGTTCTTTTTTTTGTGTATAACATGATAATAAAACATAAAATAAACCTGTCAAATAAATCAATAAGGCTTATGTTTTTTATGCTTGTTTAAATGATTATATACAATATTATAAAATAGATTTTACTGGAAATATAAGTAATAAGAATTTCTATATAGGAGGATGTGTCAAATACGAATGAAGCCAGAAAGGTGTGGTGTATTAAGATGGCAAATAATATCTGTAGAAGAATGAAAAGTTTCAATAAATTGCAAATCCAATTAGTCCATCAGTTACAGTTTAAAACAATAATGGGTACTTTTTTTGTAGAATGACTGAATATTCACAAAAAAAAAACACATCAAAACTCAAGAGTGCATGTGACATCAGAGTCAGAACTCACTAAACATGACACCGGCATGAAGTTTTGTGAATTTTAATTCATCAATTGTAACAAAAGAAAAGGCACGGTTTAAATATTTTGTGATAATTTAACTGACAAACTATTTAGTTTTTTTTTGTACTAGATACTATATGTTGACGGGCCCGGTTCTCGGACTCCTGTGTACCTTCCCGTAACCACTATCAGAGATTTACAACTGGGACCAGTGGCATTACATGTTTTCCGTGCCACGAACTACAGCTTTTTTATCGTGGTAAAATCATCAAATGAGTCCTCCCACCCACGGCAGCGCGGTAGACACTGTCAGATTCGTACTGACTAAAATCCATGGTGTCCTTCAATAGCCCTTTATGTTCCGGGGTCACGGTAATTCATCAGTCCCGCAACCCCGGCAGCCTTTGGTCTTTTAGAGGGGTGCCCCGTTATTTTGCTAACAATCTTTGAGGCGCGCGTGGAACACAATGCGCCGTCGACCCGGGCATGGTTCATTGTTGGACAGCGAGTCGCCCAGTACTCGCCGCCCGCATGCCCGCACCTACGGTAGCCGGAGATCGTCTAGCGACGTCCGTCGCCGCGGGCGTGTACCACTGCGGCAGGGCTGGAGAGAGGACGCTCTACGCTCGACGCTGGTTTGCGGTCCAATTTCTATGATTCATTTTTTGTTTTTTTGAAAAGTTATATTGTAGGTTATTTTAATTTTTTTTGTTGTTTCTGAATTCGGTTACATTTTATGAAAAAAATTGTTATTTGCTGTTGTATTTTTTTTAGGTTCGCATTTTTTTTCTGAACAAATTATTAAAGGCTATTTTGCGGTCAGCTGAGATCTGCACAGCGTTGCCTGTGGCTGCACGAATCCTTCGCCCGTGCAGTTTAAGGTGTTTAGTATATTATTTATGACCACCAACCATCAACTGATACCTACTCATACTACGTAATTGGGCGAATATTCGAAGGATTCGAAATTCAGGCCCTAGTACGGATGGAATTCGGTATGTTGGATGTTTACCCTTCCACGGATGTACCCTTAGTCATCGGCATCTTGTTGGTCAATTGATATGGTTTCTATTGAAAGATTCTATCAATAAACTACTTTTTTTTACCTTTTGATTCATGTCGGTGTTGCTGGCCGTCAATTTTAAATCCGAACTCGTAAGTTCGTTGGTCATCGTTTTTTTCGTTATAATTGTCGGCACCCAAGGATTGTAGCACGAAGCATAGTAGTAGGCTCGCTGTCAAACGCAGTTTTCTCGGCTGATGCATCTGAAGTAGAAAACAGAGGGTTTTTAAAACACATGGTTCATCACTGTATGCCCCAAATGTACGAGTAGGCATCGTTCTCAGCAGCAGTACGATGATTATACAGGATGTCTCTGGTATCCATACTATTGATCCCTACTTCTAGGGACTTTCTGTTTAAGCCATATGTTTAAAAAGTTAAAGGTCAATTTAAGGTTGGAAATCAGATAATTTCAGAGAGTAAAATCTGTTAAAATATTTATATTGAGATAATCTAAATTAAAAATACCTGTCAATTTTTTGTGTTATGTATGAAATTATATTCATAAAAAAATATTAACTTATTTTCTAGTATATTTCATCAACATAACAACGTTATTACTGCTGAGATACATGCCTGCTTTGTATGAGACAGAGCGGTTTATAATGTGTCGATATTGTATCTCACAGATTGGTACACATACGCACCACACATCTTTCACCGAGAGATCTTATACGTATATCTTCAAATTGAAAATAGAATATATCGGTTTTCTCAAGACAAGACGTTTCCTTCACTCGTGCTAACATTCGTCCCGATGACACATACCCAAAAGTTGGGCCCCAGAGGAAACGTTCAAAATCCCCGCGGACGAAGTCGCTGGTGGGCTACTAGTTATTTATAGAGTGGTATCAAAAAGGAAATTCAGTAGAACTACTGTCAATGCTGTATCTGTATTAAACGAAGAATAACAATTCCTCCTCGTGTCATTGGTGGAACAAGTTGGTGGCACGACGAAGATATCCATAAGTTGAGGTTGGAGAGGGCAACCACTGCTATTTGTTTTACTAGACATTATAATAATAATATAGAGGCTCTCGCTGGGTAGCTGGGTCAAGCGCTTGATTCAGAAGGCAGTACTCCTGGACACGGCGCGTATTGTTAGGAGGTTCCTCTCTCAGGAGCCCTGACCACCGGTAGCCCGGACCCTGTTCCCGGTGCTAGTGGACTGCTATTTTTATATTTTTAAATGTTTTGTATGTCTTTTCTTTCTTTTCTCGAGGGGCTCGTGGCTAAATAATACAGCCGCACAGGCCGATCTTCCGGGTTAAGCCGCGCTTGCCGAGGTTGGTCTGTGGATGGGTGACCATCTGTCATAGCGAGTTTCCTCCGTGTCTCGGAAAGCACGTAAAGCCGTTGGTCCCGACTGTCATTTGTAGATCTTTGACAGTCGTTACTGTTAGTCAGAAGCTCTAAAGTCTGACAACCAGTCTTACCGTGGGGTATCATACTACCCAGTTACAGGGTTGTGGAGGTCCGACAGGCAGTCGCTCCATGTAAACTACTGATACCAGACTGATATCCAGCTGCATCTGGTTTGACTGGAAGCCGACCCCAATATAGTTGGGAAAAGGCTAGGCAGATTTTGTATGTCTTTTTTGATGAATAAAGATAATATAGTTAAATAATCTTGTACGTCATCCATCACAAAAACTATTTCCACATCCGTACTAAAAGCTCCTTGGCATTTAACATATTACTTCACTTACATTTTGTAAGTGTTAACTTTTTGAAGATCTTGGAGACAACACTAGAACATTATAATTATGATATGTTATTGTGTGATCGCGCTGTATCACTCTTTACGGCCCCTTCAAGACCTTGCCGTTGTGAGCGGTCATCTAGCGCGGGTCGACGAGCGGTAGATAAGATCAAATGAATAGGAATGTTTGAAAGACGCCACGAGGCACCGCCTGTAGTGAATTCGCGTACTCAGCGTTTCTTGCGGAAACGAATACGAATACGATTATCAAAAAACTTGCGAATATACGCGAATACGAATACGAATATTTGTTACATCACTAATCCGAATATGAGTTGTACTTTATCATCGGTACATTTCTTGCGATCACACTATGAACGGAACTCGATGTCAAGATGAATATAAAATATTCACCGTGTTTCGCGTCAAATGCTTATTTATTCCAAGAGATTGAACGTAAATCATAATGGTAGTACCAAACTATTAAATAAATGACGTAATTTACAAGTTGTGTCGAAACAAAATAGCACATGTTAAGGTTATAAAATATTGCTTTTAAAGCCCACACCTGTTATTTAACATAATACAAGAGTTTAAAATTAGTTTTCTATAAAAAGGTTTATCTATTAATATCTATTAATGAAGAATATTCTTTTACAATTTGAAAGGCGATGAAATTTAACATAATGAACTTCTATACATTTAATTACATGGTTATAATGAACATCCACTGTATATTCATTGATCACATAAAAATAATTTGGTACTCAATTAAAATAACGCTCGTGAGTTCGTCCACGATGATTACGTTTTTCCTCCTAAATCTTGGCAACACTTGGTTTATAAGTATACGTTCGAAGTTTAAAAGTAATTGGACATTGGAGAGTAAACCAGGTAGCTACTCTTATTTGCTTTATTTTTCTTGAACCTTAGTACATTGGATTACGTTACCGTTATCTATATATATCTTTATATACCGTTAACTGCACTGACTATTTTTGATAATATGCACCGGCATCGCACGCGCGTTTTAAGATTTTTTGTAAGTACCTTCTTATTTTATGTTTTTTAGACTCAATATAGAATTATTTATTAAACGATTTTATGCATAATTTATAATGGTAACACATATATATTTAATTAATAGTACACACATTTACATAACTGTTTCGCCGTTCCCACCTCTCAACAAGGTCCTGTTGAAAATCAGCGTCAGGCACTAGTTGTCTGGCATTTTTGCTGAACTGGGCCTATTTGGCGCAGTCGTGGGGCAAACAATTTTGTACCAAATAGTTTTAAGTTATTTTTTAAAAAAAAAACATCGTTAATTGTTCTCTTTTATTTTGGATTTTATTGTGTATGCCCTGTTTCTGTACCAATAAATATTATTTCTTTCTTTCTTTCCTTCTTTATCGTCATCTTTTATTCTTACACTTGAACAAAATATAACACTGTATACCGAATAACAAATTCATTGCATGTATTCATTTTTTGAAAAGAATATTCATGGTGTCAGAATATTTGGCTCTATAATTAATAGCTGGTAGTCACGACTAGATATGATCTGATTGAGACGATTAGAGACGATTATTTTAAATGTAATTTATTTTAGTATTTGGTACTAACACCAAATACTAAAATAAATTCAATATGTGCTTTTGACGAAATTCTAGCAAAATTAAATCATTAATTATAATTATATTAGGTACCTTCATTTTGCTATAATCATTATTTTCATTAGGTATTTGCTAATGGTCGCGGGACTTACGAATTACCGTGACCCCGGAATGTAAAGGGTTATTGAAGGACACCGTGGATTTTAGTCATTACGAGTCTGACAATCCCTCCCGCTGTGCCCTGGGTGGGAGAACTGATTTGATGATTTTACCACGCTAAAAAAAAGGTATTTGCTTATGACAAAATTTTAGCGAAACTAAATTTTTATCTACTTCAAAGAGCAGGTAGCGACGTTTATTAGCAAAAAGGCTATGACAAAATTGATTAATAAACAAAGTTGATAAGTTTAAGGTCGGGATAAAAACTTATATATGCTTCGTCTAATCCAGTAATTAATTATAGTACCTAAGTATCTTAATAATAGCTGAATTCAAAGATGATGGCCTTAACATTTAAAAATTAATACATTAGTATCCTGGGATTATTATTCAGAATATTGTTTATTTAAGATTTTTGACAGCTGGGTTACTTGAACATCAATTAATTGTGTAAATAATGATCTTATGTCAGGCGGAACTTAAATATTGACTTATGATAATTTCATAGACTAGACAAATTGATTCGTAGTGAAATAACACGTACACAAACTTTTACGATATAGTGTACGTGATACCGTGGCTCTGGAACGTAAAGGGCTGTTGAAGAAACAAATTGGGTTTTATCCAGTGCGAGTCTGACAGTCAGACTGTGAACCCTTGGCGAGTGAGGGCTCATTTGACGATTTTTTTTATAAAAGAAGATATTGCTTATATCAATGAGATCCAATTATTCTTAAAAAAAAATGTAAAATTCATAATAATAGGTATGCATCAAAATTTTCATAATTTGGCGATGAATTGGAACAATTAAATGAAGAACAATTAAATACAATCTGATTTAAAATTATCACTCCAAAATTTTGAAATATTTTGGTAGGTACTATCGCGGACTTTTCCGCCTGACCACTTAAAAATTTTTTCGCTTAAATCATGCGGAGGCGCCGAGCCACGCCCCCTTACAGTTTGGGCCTATTAGGAAAGAGTCAACGTTATTAGTTGCAATCTGCTCTACGCAGGTCACTGACGTGTCCTCTGTACACTTTTTTGCGAATTTTACGCGCGAAGTTTGGCGCGCTCACCGGGTTTTTTGAATATTGACCATTGCTCTGTTTACCTGACTTATGATTGCCTAAATGTTAACCTGTGCAATTATAATGGACTCCTGAGAACCTGTGCTAGAACATTTTGTGCATAATGTCTTCCAGAAATCTCAGAAGAGAAGAACGCAATGAAATTATAATTTTGCATGGATAAGGATTTAACATCAGTGAAATCGCTGAGCAGCTGCATATGAGCGTAAGTAGTAGATTATTTTAATAATAATTATTATGGTGCATTTTGTTTTTTTCAGTTACCTACCTTAATTTTTTTTTAATACTAACCATGCAAAGTGCTTCATGCAAATAATTATTATCTTGTGTTAATAATTAAAAACTTTTTAGCTCGTTATATAAAGAGTAAAAGTATTTGATAAAAATGATTAAACTAGAAACAAATAGAATATTACTACGCGAACTCAAATACTTATTTTCCTTTTTCTCGCTAGGACACGCACTAATATCTCATCTGTTTTTATTTCTGTTGTTGATTTTCAAAGAACAATTTTTGCCACTGTATCTTATAAGTAATTAATTAGTTATTTCATTAGTTAATATCATAATCTTGTTTAAAACTTTTGGTGGCAAGCACGACCTAGCATATGGGTCAAACAATTATTATTTCTACGTGAGCCCACAACCTGCCTCCCGAGTCGTCGTTATACGTAGCTATAGATGATTTGTGATAATACCCAAGGGATAAGATGAGCGCTTTAGTAGAATCAATTGAATACTAATATAAATCACGTTAATAACATTCTTCAAATAGTTACAAACGCAGTTAATATTATGGATTGTCACTTTGTGACCATTTTACGAATTGTAATGTAATTCATATTATTATCCTATTTACGTTTCGACTAAAACGGACATTTTAGGCCCCCGGACACAACTTTGCTAGTTGTGTCCAAACAGAAAAAAAAAACTAAAATATAAGTCTTATTTTTTTAAATGCCAATAGAAACGTCATTTCTTTCGTTACAAAAAGATCATTCGTATCTATTTCGAATGAGCTTCAGATTAGTTTGAACGAAAAATGATATTAATATCTCGGACAAATCCGAACTTCCTATTTTTTATCTCACTATAACAAAGCAATTAGAAATAGCAGAAGGCGTCAATGATTTTTAATCCTTGCCGACAAAGTTTAAAGAGTGATAACAAAGCGCATTATCCATTATGTTTGTGGTTTTAAAATTTTTTGCTAAAAAATATAAACAAAAGGCGCCCGCCCTTTGTTTGCGTAACTATTTTCTTTGTGTCAAATTGCATGCCGAAGTAAGAACATGCTTTGTTCTATAATAAATCTATAATATGACAAAAAAATCGTGCCCAAGCCGCAGTTTTATTATCTACACATAAATAATACCAGAGTAGGTGTAATATGTTTTGTATTGATAAAAAGGTATCCCTTTTCATCTCTTACAATTGTTTGTTCGAAAATCATTATCCAGAACACATTTACCCAAAAATTCGAAATAAATTATGGCATTTCAGATTTATGTTTAGATAGAGACCGATTAAAAGTTGCAGGTTAACCCTTTTAAGAACCTGTATCTGTGACTTATGAGGTTGTTTATTGTTTGTAGAGAAACACTGTGCGGCTGTGGATCAGACGCCATGAAGAAGAGGGTGTCTTAGAGGACAGACCGCGGGCACCACGTCCTTTTCTCATTCCTGAGGAAAACGTCCAACGTATGGTGAACACTTACCAACAAGGGGACTCGTTTACTCCGACAAGTGTTCGCCGAGGAGTAAGAAGTATCACTACGCACAGTTCATCGTGCTTTACATAGAGAGGGGCTCCATCATAGGAAACCGTCGAAAAAAACCGTGCTCACCGAGCAACAAATAGTGGCAAGAATAAGGTTCGCAAGAGACATCACAGATGTGGATTTCTCAAGCGCCATCTTAGCAGATAAGAAGTGCTTTAGGTCTAGCCGACATAGTCGTCGACACTTATGGCGCGTCACAAATAGGCGTTACGAACCAAGGAACGCGATTCCCAATAATAATTGAGGAAGAGTGTGTATGAGTGAGTGCTGGTGGTCCTAGAGGACTTGTCCATATCCCAGGGCGAGCAAATGGTGCAGCTTACCGCGAACTGTTAAAAACGGTAATGGTGCCTACTGTGCGCCACATGCAAAGTTATTTTACACTGTTTTGTATTTGTTTTAAAAGTCGGTTTAACTTTTTTCCCTCTTTTTAGTGAGCATTATTCATAGATATGCAATAGCAGCAAGGCGGTTGATTTGTTATCATTAAAATTTGTTGTGTTGCCTCGATTTGTCCATGATCCCGTGATCAAATCCTGACCATATTATCATGGGACCATCTGAAAAGTATACCCTTTCAAACAAAAAAAGAACTATAGATTCGGTCCAGGCGTCATCAAGCAATAGAGTAACCTCGTTCTTTTTCGAAGTCAGTTTTTCTTCAATATTATGTTTGAGTAGCCATTGATGATTATTGTGATAGCTTTCTATTTTTTTTTTAAACGTTGCCCCAAACTAGGAATTTCTCCTGTGTCATGGGTGCATTTACAAACATAGAAACTCACATACACAAACACCCAGACCCGGAACAACTACTTGTAGTTCATACAAATATTTGTTCCGTGCAGGAATCGAACCCGCAACTCGCAGCGCAGTAGTCCAATCGCTTAGCCACTGCGCTAACCGTGCCGTATATAGATATAGTGGAAATTAATTATTGTTTACCGACTGTTAATTTAATTATAGGGAAGATATTGTTTATTTTATAATTGTTTTGTGTTTAATGTTTGGTTTGTTGAACCATTTAACTAGAAAGTCTAATTTGAATAATAGCGAAAGTTAAAATGAAATAATTCTGTATGTTACGTTATGCACGGATATTATTGTATACTTTCGCGCTTACTCACGCATTATCTGTTTCATTTTCTTAGTTTGGTTTTAAAGAGACAATGTTTGCCACTGTAAAGATATTATCAATATTAACTTAAAATATATAATAATAATAAGTAACTAGCTTTCGCCAGCGGCTGCGCCCGCTCACCCTGCCCTTATTGCCTATGTCATACAGGACAAATAACTATTGCTTATAAAAAAAACTGTAGCTTATAGTAATCACAGAAAGGGAGGTTTTGTATTTCTTTAAACGGTAAACTCCTTGAAGTTAATTTCATAACATTTTCTATTATTTTAAAATAAATAAATAACCATTTATTGCGCGCCTCAAAGAGTGTCAGCAAAATGACGGGACAACCCTCAAGAGGGCCAAAGCCTGCCGGGGTGTCGCGGGACTCACGAATTACCGTGACCCCGGAACCTAAAGGGCTATTGAAGGACACCGTGGATTTTAGTCAGTATGTGTCTGACAGTCCCTCCAGCTCTGCCCTGGTTGGGAGGAATCATTTGATGATTTTACAACACTAAAAAGAAAAAGGTTACCTATTGCCTGTCAATAGTATAGGATTTTATAAGATTACTATAATAAATTAAAATATAATTACAAAAATCGGTTAATTCCGAATTTCCGACACACGCAAACACAACGTAACGTAAGCCAGTTTCAACAAAGTTAAAAAAAACACACACACATGCTTATCATCAGTAACGCAGCCAATATAAGTTAAAGTATTTTCATAATTCAAATAGCAGTTTAAAAAAAAACTCGTTTGGCGTGCGTCGTCGTCAGCGCTCGGCCGATCGGTATTGTATTTCATTCATTATTTCTACACAAAGGAAACGGGGCGGGGCTAGAGAGCGTTTCTATGTTGTAGGTGCAAGCAAAAATGAGCTTAGTGGTGGTCAGGCGGGAGTGTCCGCGATAGTACATCATTTTATACTCGTTATCTATTAACTTAAATATACACCGTGTCAATGTGTGTTTTGTGTAACTACAGAAAATATTAAAGCCCAAGTTTAAATTATAATACGAAGATTATCAGCATTACTACGGGGTAGGCTCAACTCGCTCTTTGAATCTTGCTAATTTCGTTTGATTGACTCACCCCGTTTTTTGATAATTTTTGGGTATCGATACGCCCCTAAAGGGGCGAGTTTAACGTTCCTATTCATTTGATAAGTGTCTCTGCGACATGCGACAGATAAATTACTCATTTCTATGTTAACAAATCTAGCGCGTGCTACCTTTTTTAATGACCAGAAAAAGTCAGTGTGAAATAATTATGCGTAACATGGTTTCCTGACGTATTGACTAATTGACGTGTAATAATATAAGATGCTTGTCAGAACTTAATTAATTACTCATGTTGATGAGCCGCCGACAGGTTTTTTATGTAGCCATTAATATAAGCTGTCTTAGTTTAGTTAGATAAGTATTTCATGTTAACGTTTATCTTTAAAAATGCCAAAACTTTACTAAATAGTCATCGATACTTTGGCTCGGGGCTGCATAATTGTTTATAATTATTACTTACTTGAAAAATATTTATTACCTACGTACATCGGTTGTCTTTTATCATAAAAATGTTTTAACTAATGGCAGGTTTAATGTTTTAAAATTTAGTATGTAGTTTAGTTAATATTAATAAGTTCGTGTCAAACTTGAGTTAACATACCAAAAGACGTTACCAATTCAGTGCGTATGTGTTTTTTTTGCTTACCAGAAGTTCTGCAAAATTTTTCTTGGCACATAATATTTGAAAATAAAACATTTATATGCCGATCGTTAAAACAATGCGATGATTAAAGCAATAAAGTTAATTAACATATAAATGGTAGCCACAAAGATTTCGGTGCGGGTAATGTCTTGTTTTGACATTGTAATTTTATACACAACATGATTTTCATTACTTTTATATTTTAATTAGTCAGGATCGAATTTACAATATTTTAATGTTTTACGTTTAGTATAAACCATTGTTAAAATATAAATATTAATGAAAAATATTCAATTCCGTGTCAAAGTTTATGATAAGGTAGTAGAAATTTATTACCAACATAAAAAATATAGATTATTTCAATGAATGTCTTGCACACATTAACTCATTATCGTATCGAGGGACAATAATGTGTTGATGGTCTTAAAAAGTATCCTCCTTTATATAAAACGAGTTTAACCAGTTATAATATTAATTTACTACACGTGCTAGACTACAATACAATCAAAAAAATCTATAGAATAATACTACTTTACTTATTTCAAGAGCATACTTTTTTTTTTTTGTTTTGGTAAAATCATCAAATGAGTCCTCCCACCCTACTGTCAGACTTGTATTGACTAAAATCCACGGTGTCCTTCAATAGCCCTTTACGTACCGGGGTCACGGTAATCCGTTGGTCCCGCGACCCCGGCAGGCTTTAGCCTTCTACAGGCCCCGTCACTTTGCTGACACTCTTTGAGGCGCGCGTGGAACACAACGCGCCGTCGACCCGGGCATGGTCCATGGTCGGACAGCGAGTCGCCCATTACTCGCTGCCCGCATGCCCGCGCCTACGGTGGCCGGATATCGTCTTGCGAAGTCCGATGCCGTGGGCGTCTACCACTGCGGCTGGGGTGGAGGGAGGACGCTGTCCTCTCCCTCAGGCGGCCCGCCTCCTCCTTCACGAGCATGACTGCTTCGCAGAAGGAGGCGACCGCTTCCCACTCCGTCTCGCCCCGCAGCATGGCCTCGACCAATGCCGGGCGCGAGAGGTCTCCGCCTATCGCCGTCGTGAGGACACGGGGGTGCTCTGCCCAAGCGGGGCAGTCCTGCACCGTATGCTTCACCGTGTCCTCCGGACGATCCTCGCAGTGGTGACACCCAGGCGTTTCTTCCTCCCGAAACTTCCGTGTCCGGTGAGGACCTGCGTCATGCGGTAGGTCAGGACGCCGTGCTATCGATCCAGCCACTCCTCAAAGAGTGGTCTTACCGCCGCGATTGCGGCGTGCCCGTTCAAGAGCATACTTGGCACACTTATGTAAGCATTTGATTTAATAGCAGCATTAACGACATGTTTTAAAATATAGATCGTCTTCAAAGCTTCTGTTATAGATAAGCTTGATATATTTATGTGCGTTTTGACAAATGATACAGATTTTATGTGTGATTTTAGTATTCTAATAAATTAATTTAGTAGTTTAAGTTATTGGTTTTATTAAGATGTCGACGTTAATAATGACCTCATTTGTAAATCGTAAGATTTATGTGATTTTATTCATATATTAAGTTCAGAACACTTATTTGAACACAATAAGGTAAATATGTCAATAATACACTTTATTAAGCGTAAAACAAATATGAGTAAATTGCCATTATTTGAATGTCTGGATCAATAACTTTTATTTCAACAAATGTCGAAACCTGAAATGCCGTTTTCAGTGGACATAAGGTCGTCTCCCGCCTAACTGTCCGACTCGTACTGACTAAAGACCACGGTGATCCTTCACTAGCCCTTTACGTTCCAACGCCACGATTACCTGATGAGACAGTCCCGCGACCCCGGCAGGCTTTGGCCCTCTAAGGGGGCCCCGTCAGATTGCTGATAGCTCTTTGAGGCGCGCGTGGAGCACGACGCGCCATCGACCCTGGCATGGTCCATCATCAGACGGCGAGTCACCCATTACTCACCGTCCGCATGCCCGCACCTAGGGTGGCCGGAAATCGCTTCGCAACGTCTGTTGCCGCAGGCGTCTTCCGCGGTGGCTGGGTCGTGAGGTGGACGCTGTCCTCTCCCTCATCCGTTCCGCCTCCTCCTTCGCTAGCATGATTGTTTCGCAGAAGGAGGTGACCGCTTCCCATTACCCCGCAGCATGACCTCGACCAATGCCGGCCGTGAGAGAGGTCGCCGCCTATCGCCTCCGACAGGACACGGCGGAGCTCTGCCCAAGCGGAGCAGTCCTGCACTGTGTCTTCCAGGCGATCATCGCAGTGGTGACACCCAGGCGTTTGTTCTTTTCCAATACGGCACAGAAACCTCCCGAAACATCCGTCTCTGGTAAGAACCTGTGTCAAGCGGAAGTTGAGGACGCCGTGACCCTTCTCCAGCCACTCCTCAGAGAGGGGTCTTATCGCCTTGGTGCCCTTAGTAGGTCGTACGCTTAAAATAATAGATGGATGGAATACACTGTCGTTATCTTATTGATCGAAGGTCTTTATTAAATTTAAAATGTCTCTTACGGGATATCTTCCGTGATTAACTATTTGTTTGAGTTGGGGAACTCAAACAAACGAAAGATGACCCGTAAGTGACATTTTAAGTTTAAAAGCAAACGGGGATAGTAAAAAAAAAACTGTCTTTATTGTATACAAAAATTGTTACAAAAAACGGATTTACAAGATTTCTATGGTTAATAATATGAATTTTTCCTACGAGTCAGTTCACACCGAGACGGGTAAGGTATTGGGACAAGCCACAAAAAGACCACGTTTTAATCTACCGGCCAAGTATGAATCCAAAATAAAAGGCGTTCGGTATTTATTATTCTTTTTTTGATAGATGTCTATATACCATATTATGTGAGTTGTATTTATTTATTTGTTTTTTATTTCAGATAATCGTGCACCTGCTAGGCTGGTTTTATGTCACATGTTTATTAGCTAAGCTAAAAATAAAATATGTTTAAGTGGGTTCCACACACTTTCGCGTATTTGCTAAAACACGTGAAAGTGTGTGGAATATTGTGATTCGAGAGGTTCTATTCTATTTTATTGACTATAGGGCAGAAAATTTAAATTTATGTTAATGAATGTTAATAAAAACTATATATTATTTATGTTGAAACATAACTTTAAAATTAAATAGTATCTAGTAGCCAGATTATTATTTTCATGTAGTGATTTTTATTAGGTACTTATGTGATAAAATCTTTTAAATGGTTTAAAGTTTCCTACAAAGCTGATTCGAAAGTACAATGAATATATAAAAATCGCATGTCATTATTTGATTTCAATTTTTATTTAAGCCGCAGTAGGTTATTTCGCCTGTATCGTGTGTGCGTTTAGAAACATTAAAACTTACACATACACTCAGACCCGACACAGATGCTTGTAGATCAAACAAATGTCTAGTGCTATTCTCTATAAAACACAACTCTGTGACCGCGCTTCCGCAGCTCTCACACCACGAAGGGACTTTTTTTTATTGTGCTAAATCATCAAATGAGTCCTCCCAGCCAGGGAAGAGCGGGAGGGACTGTCAGACTTGACTGACTAAAATCCACGGTGTCCTTCAATAGCCCTTTATGTACCGGGGTTACGGTAATTTCTGAGTCCCGCGACACCTACAGGCCCCGTCACTATGCTGATACTCCTTGAGGCGCGCGTGGAACACAACGCGCCGTCGACCCGGGCATGGTCCATGGTCGGACAGCGAGTCGCCCATTACTCGCCGCCCGCATGCCCGCGCCTACTGTGGCCGTAGATCGTCTGCCGACGTCCGTCACCGTGGGCGTCTACCTCTGACCACGATGGGACTTAAGTTTGCTATGCTCTAAGCTACTGACAGCGACACTATCCAATCGTGCGGCGCGAACGGTAAGCAGTCACGCTTCGCGGTTGGACGATGTCAAAGCCGCATCGAAGAGCACATCGTAGAGTCCAGCGATCTAGTGGCTTACCATAATGTCTTAAAGCGTGAGTAGTTAGGCTGTGGGAAAGAGACAGAGCCATACAAGTCGTCTAGCGCCATCTCGTTCCCTGAGCGGAACCACTCACGCTCTACGACATCATGGCAGGCCACCTATTTCTTATAAATAATAGCATAGTAGTAGTTGATCGCACACTGTTTCAATTGTGCCATTACATTACATACATTACATATACTTGTGATAATAATTACGAACAAATTTAATATTGTTTCATTATTTAGTCATTTATCTTTCATCCCTGCTTATTATAAAACAAAGTTGTTAAGCTATATCTGTACGTGCATAGCTTCCGAACAATTGCACTAAGTTGTTTGAGCTAGATTCAAAATTAAGAATTTTTTGAAAAATCCGACGGTTTGGTGGAAATCTGAATCTCTGGTGAAGCCCTGCGAAGCCAGGGCAGAACGCTAGTACTTGATTAACCTTTTCTTTCACAAATATTGATCTATCCATATCACCACCAATATAATAATAATATATACAACTATTGGTTATATTTTTTTACATATTTAACTAGCTGTTGCCAACGGCTTCGCTTGCTACAGGTCGAAAATTAACACACGAAAAGATAAAATGGGGATTAAAACTATGCTGTGTTTTAATCCGGGTTATAAACTATATACGTATGTGTATCGATCTAAATCTGTTCAGTAGTTTTTGCGTGAAAGAGTAACAAACATAATATGTAAGACATCGATTAAATGAGCTCACGAATGGTTTAAAAGGCTAACTTCGTATCTTCCTGAAGACAGAATAGATTTCTTACTTATCGTGCAAAACAAGTCAAAAATTGATCAACTATGTAAATAGACAAACATTACGTATCAGGTAGTCCAAATACATGGTTTGGTGAAGTCTACATCGATGATTTCAATATATCGAACAAATATAACAGCTATTCAAATTCGGTTAAAGTTATGCTTTGTCTTCGTCTTTTATAGTCTTACTCTTGAAACAGAATTTCGATCAATTACTTCATTTGACGGTTCAGTAAAAGTGAAACTGCAAAGGGAGAAAAAAATATAAAAAATTGGATAACAGAATAACATTTCTAAAAAATTGACTGCATTGAATTCTCAGTAATGCTTATGAAACAAAAATGCAATTTGCCAGAGCGACTATTTGAACTTAGTCACTAAGTAATAATTAGGTACACATCATGATAATAAGCAAAGCATAAAAACAAAGTAATGACATCTCAATATTGCAAAGAATGGAAATAATTACTCGCAGTAAATTGCAGGTGGAAATTATGATTTGAATTTGAAGTAACTAATATACTGCACAAAAGCTGACTTAGTAATGAATCGTCGAATATTTGGTAAACGTGACGTTTGCTCACCTTTACCATTCCATTTTATTTATCCAGATTGTTTGAAGATGCAGAGGAAAAGATAACAATGAAGTTTATGTTATCAATGCAACTGCATAAAGTATCAAGGCCATTCAAGGCTATTTACTTATAAGTCGTATATCGTATAAAAAATATCAAAGCTTTTTAATGAAAGTATGATTTTTATGTGAACTTAGCATAATAGTTCTATTTTTAATTACCTTGTTATTTTTCCACCTCAACCGATTATGTAATTTTTACCAACTATTTATTAGTCGCTATCTCAAGATTCAGTTCTAATTTTCCTAATAGGTATAACTATTTCTTTATCCTACATTTAAATCACATAGTACTTGGTGTCAAGGTACACGTTTACAGTAGCGATTGGCACACCAGTAATTTTATTTACTATGTTTGTTTTATTTAACAATGAAACAGTAAACTACACAAGGTGGACATCATCATCAATCGTGGCTAGTAATTCAACTATGTCATAGAATTAACATAACGCATTAAAAATTATGTTAGTTATTCAAGTTATTGATGTAGAAATAATTATATTTGAGTTTAGTAATAAAAAGACAGTTTATTAGTAATTAATAATACGTTTATCGAGTTATTTATCTACTCGGAAGCCATTGCATTCTTCCTGTAATATATGTTTAGTGATGTGCTAAAAGCGTGCTTTGTATCTAATTTAGAAACGTCACTTATGTAATAAAGAATAAGCAAATTTCGCAACAAAACATTTTATCCATCACTAATTATCTTGACATTATTTTTTTTTTCGTAATCTGTACAGTTTGGAACAATGTTTTTAAGATTTCGTTTAATGAAAGTCTGCTAATCTTGGTCTGGATTCATTTTTGCATGAGAACAAATTCAAACGTTCTCAATTTATTTCATCATAATGGTAATTCAGTTGACACCAAATAAGATTTTTGTAAACTACTGTTTGTACATCTTTGACTTTCTTTTACAGTTATTGTCGTTTACATTTTTATATTAGCTCTCAAAAACATTATTGTTGATAACTTTATAAGTCAACTTTTTTTCTAATTAAGTAGTAATTGAGGCAAACGTTTCTTTTTAATGATTCTTTATAATTATAAAAAGGATTATCCTATTGGTCTGTTTATAATGACCTATGTAAATATTACATTAAATAGACTTACCTTAAATGTTCGTAATGTGTATGATACGCGGGCCGTCTCGCGGCCTGTTGCGCAAGAGTTCGCACGAGACTGTGCCGATTTCTTGGACCACGTAATTTATTAATACTTCTGCCTAGAACATATGAGCGAAGCGACAGTCAGAGACGTCACGTTTTTACCTAAGAGCATATTTTATTGCAGGGATATTTGTTTCCGGGCCCGATGATCGTGCCCTCGGTGTCACGATTGTAATGTAATTAGATGTCATTATGAGATTTATGTCAGGAAGGTAGATTTTAATCTGGAACATTTGTATACAAAGGATAAAGTGTTTGTTTGTCTAAATATGAATATTTTGATTTGCTCTTGCTGAACTTTCCGTTATAACTTATAAAGAAAAGTTCAGCAAAGGACATAAAGGTCAATTCTTAAAAAAATAACAGTTTCTGAGTTTTCTTGTGATGGTGGACAATATCAAATAGTTTTACTTTTGATAGTGAACACTATTTTGAAATGTTTTAAAAATAAAGGTTTAAAAATCTTTTCACAGGCGTTAGTAGATACAGTGTAGGTATTATTATTTCCCTCTAGGAGGAAAATTGTATTTAGGTAAATGTCTGTCTATTCAAACATGTTGAATATTATAATACTCGTATTATTCTGACCATTCACTTCTTTTTGTTTTCAATGTAAGCTTCCCCAGACTGACTTTGCATACATATGTCTGCAATTAGGTAGCACCCAATTATTCATGAACATGAGTAGGTGTGCTCATTCTTAAAGATTACTATTTACCTATCTATAGAAATCTTATTGATTCCAGTTCATTGGTCCTTAGAAGGTTTACTTAATCACTTACCATGAGAGTGTTGAAAAGTAAACGTAATGTTTAAATAACTAATAGGAAATACAAAAGAAATTATCATAGACTTAGGTTTGTCCTTGAATATTCTTGTTTTCGAGACGGTCTATCTATCTTCCTTTGAAATCAAACATACACATTCACAAGATTATATTAAAATCGGTTTAGATGTTTTAAGATAATATGATAATATTGTATAAATGCATTATTTTTCAATAATTCAACTAATAGGATGGTTACACGGGTCGACGGCGCGTTCTGTTCCACGCGCGCCTCAAGGAGTGTCAGCACAATGACGGGGCCTGTAGAGGGCCATAGCCTGCCGGGGTCGCGGGACTTTCCCATTACCGTAACCCCGGTACGTAAAGGGCTAGTGAAGGACACCGTGGATTTTAGTCAGTACAAGTCTGACAGTCCCTCCCGTCCTGCCCTGGGTGGGAGGACTCATTTGATGATTTTACCAAGCTAAGGTTTTGCTAAGCTAAAAAAAAAAATAGGATGGTTAACAGAATCTTTAAATGTCGTTGTGGAACATAAATCTGATTCAATGGGATCACAGAGGTCGGATGGTCCATGATGAGCCAAAGAAACTATGAAATCACCAAATCATGAATGAATTAAAGCAAAAATAATGATTGTCGCTGTGTCTCTAACTTGCACTGTTTATTCCACGATCGGAAAGATGAAGCTATTTAGGTAAAGATACTGTTACTAAAAGCGTGTTTTTTTTGTGTCTTATAATTACAACTATAGATCTAAATTTATAAGAAATTTAAGCCGTCAAACTGGGTACAGCGAACCGTGGCGTGACAGTTGTATTAGCTAACTTCTTATGAACGACGTCAAACAGAGCAAATACGCCTTCGCCACGTCTTTGCATCGGTTCGGTCACGCTATTGGATCGCTTTCGCTTTTCTATGTGACTGAATTCAAACAATTCTGACTGTCCGTTTGACAAAGGCTTTATTGTTACGGGAAGCGAGTTAGAAATTGACTTATTTCTTAACCAAGGTGTTCTTTTTGGGTGTTGAATGTAATAGAAATTTGTTCAGCAGCTTTGACCAAAAAAATATAACAGACTAACAGAACGACAGATTGAATCGGTTATTTGAACATTTATTATATTAGTATGGGTAAGATTAAGTGATAGGACATACATATTACAAATAGATTTAGAATCACTCTTGAGCTAAACTATGATTATATTCCTACCACAAAAAGGCAACCAAGATGAACAATAATGGGCTGTAATAATAATTTGTTAACATTTTAATGTGTGGTAGTATCAAGTTACAATCAATAAATTATATATACTTTATGATGATTAGCTACGGATGACACTTATGCTTTTTGTGATTATCATCGAATAAATTTGGCGCGGTATATATTCATTTATGATTATTTATAGCAATCTTCTTCTCGGTCATCGTTGGTTTTCTTCTGATTTGTTCATATTTTATAATGGTCGTTTGAGATAACGTTAACCCTATTAAGATAAATTTAAAATCTTCTTGGTGATGTCGTTTACTTTAGCAGTTCATATAATACGGTTTTATGCTTTTCCATGTAAATTAAAATCTTTATGATTAAACTCTACGAGTATTCATCAAGTAAAGGGCTTCCATGTTTTAAAATGGCTGCAAACTATCAAATTCAACGACAATTATCATGATTTTTCAATGCACTTACGATTTTGTTGTGATAGTCCAAAATTTATATCAATCACTGCGCGACGTAAGTTATTTAGCACTGATGAAAATGTAACCTTATTACACGACTGCTCAAAAAAAGGAGTGTTATGTTTTCTTACTTATTTACTTATGTTCTACGTCTATTCACAAGAAAGAATAACTATGTAATGCTTGGACTGTGGTCAAACTATTGTCCTGTGCTGAGATTAACTAAAACACAATATGCGATTAGAATACGAAATACGACAGGCCATTTGCACAAGTCGTTGAAAAAACAAGGAATTTTAGATGTATCGATTTATTATTCCTAATTTATAAACGAATAGGTCTGTCGCTGCGGATGTCATCACCATAGACTACTTAGGTATAAAGTATCTTATAAATAATCTATATAATTTCCAGGTCATGATTAAAGGGCAAAAAAAAATACTTTGAAGTTTTACCCTTTTAAGTTCAAATACTTAATCCAAATACTTGTGAAATACATACCAAAGTTTCTTACACATGCATTTAATAGAATTTTGCAATCCGTAATCATATCGTGCAAATACACAAGCGACAATAACTCAACTAAAAACTACTGAACCAAACTGAAAGAAATTTATGGGTTCAAACGTCACGTATATTGCACCGAAAAAAAAAGAATCATCTAAATCGGTTCATCCAGTCGAAAGTTAACAAACAAAAACAGGTGTATTGAGAATCGCCTCCTTTTTTAAGTTGGTTAAAAACTTAAATTTATTGATAGATAAAATATACTTTACTAAACATAATAATAACATATTTAAAAGTAAAAATTAAAGACCGATGTACAGGTCAGTAGTATTCTAATTGTTACTTATTTGTAACTTATGGACAAAATACATTTACAATTATATTATTACTGGAAACTAGTCTACTTATAATCTTTACAAGGAGGAGAGGAGTCTCCATATGTGTATGTTTTTGTAAGGAGGCTGTAATCATTCACTTGTCTATGAAATAAACAACTTTATTTTCTTCAGGTTATAAAAAAATATTTATAGATGACGGAACACTCGTTTTATAAACAATTCGTGTTCGAGGTAAAACATTTTTTAAATGACTGATCTTGAGGTGAGGATCAAATCGAATACTCTAACTAATTGACAAAGGTCAGTGATAAGTATTAAATGTGTGTCTTACAATTACCGCGGTAATCAAGGTCACTTCAACATCAATGGATGCCGTAAGTGGGCTCTTGTAGAAATGTAGGAAGCAGCCAAATGCTGCATCCAATAACAGAAAATATGATGTTTCAAGGAAATTCTTGAATAACATCATTTAAGTTAGTATTTTTCGAAACAATAAGATACACATAAGCATTGTATGAATTCATGCTTGTTTCGAGTCTATTAAGTATGGGTAGAAAGTACAGATGATACGATTTTAACGTGCTTTTAATTCCGCATCAATGTTATGTATTGTAATTTACTCTGTACGAGTATTTAAATCTAGTTTGATATCATACCATAATATGTAGGTATGATGTTAGGAATATTTAATTTTTGACATTCGCGAACGCGAATGCGGATCGGAATATTCAATTCCAATATTCGCGAATGTGAATGCGAATATTCCGCTTTAAATCAATTACTTTTGGCAATTTTTAATATTCGAACATTATAATTTATTTTTAATTTTGATAATGACTTATTTTTACTTCCTGTCTGTAACGAGAATGGAAAAGTATGTAAGAATAGCTCTAAGAGAGGCGTCAGTGAAAAAAAGTAGAAAGAAACACGTTCATCTTAGCATGGTCATATTTATGATTAATATTTGTGATTGATTTGATAAACATTAATATTGATGAATGGCGAGATAAAGGCAGACTGAATAAAAGATGAATGGAGAAGAAAGCGAAAGATAAGAATGAATGGAATGTGTGGAAGAAGGACTGACAAATATTGGTATTTTTTCAGTCGTTCATATTTGCAAAATATTCACATGATTTTTGCGAATGCGAATAATTGTGAAGAATTTTTACAGCTTTGCTCGCTTTATTGACACGTTGATTTATTATTTCCTAAAAAAATATCGACGCGACCAGTGTGTGACAGCGAATTATAAAAAAAAACGTTATTAATGCTCCGTAATTTAAACATAAAGCAATTTATTTTTGTGCATATAGATTTCTATATTTTAAAAGCTTGCAATAATACAGGAAATAAAATTGCATTGTTTACAACCTTCATTTTATTCCGTAAATCTCTACCACCACCACTTGCCACTTCTTTAAGAATAAGAAATCTTTTAGGAATGTGACGAACTTACAATTTTTAGCATATTTACAAAGTTGTTATTTATAAAATGACATAATCAACCATAAATAATAGGTAGTATTAGGTAGGTCTAATTGAAAACGTTTTAAAATGTTGGTTATGTATACGAGTTTATTTGCCGTGTTGTTTTATACTTATGTGCGAATGATTTCATCACAATAATAAATAATGCACGGATGTGCATTGTGCATACATACTTCTTAAAATATAGTTAAAAATATTATTTTAACTTTTTTATTTTTAAATTGTTATCTTTTAAAAGATGTCTTATTGTGCATCTTTAGTCGCGGGACTCACGAATTACCGTGACCCCGGAACGTAAAGGGCTATTGAAGGACACCGTGGATTTTAGTCAGTACGAGTCTAACAGTCCCTCCCGCTTTGCCCTGGGTGATGACTCATTTGAGATTTTACAACGTTAAAAGAACATTTAAATAGTAATATAAAATAGTTGACGCCTAGTGATTTAAATTCGAGTAAATTTCATTTAAATTCATCAGTTCATTTGACGACACAGTTGGCCCAGTGGCCGAGCGATCGACTGCTGCGCAGCGTTTCAGGGGTTCGATCCCCGCACGGAACTATAAAATTTGTATGATCTGCAAGTATTTGTTTCGGGTATGGGTGTTTGTGCATGTGAGTTTCTATGTTTGTAAATGCACCACATCATAGGAGACATTAATGTATGGGGCAACGTTTTTAAAAAACAAAAAAATCTAAAAATTTAATAATCCCATTCCGAAATCCCAAAGTATCCTTTAACCAACCACATTGTATAGATAAATAATCATTTAATGTTCATAAATGACCCAAGAAATACACAACAATGTCAAAACATTTCTGAACACACTGAACATATTTAAATATCTAATAAAATAATCGTAAAATGTAATTTATTCAAAAAAATATTTTAGAACAATAACTTTTTTAATCAATATTGTTAGTATGCAAATAAAAACGTCAATTAGGTGCACCTATTGTCCAATAAAACTATGAATTTATTAATTTGTATAAAATTATACTAATTAATTTAATTCCGAACAAGCCGGTTTCGGAAAAGGTTTTAGTGCCAAAGACTTACTTAATACACGCTCTGGCAGTGAGTTTTAAAATAAACATGGACAATAGACTATCCATGTGGCACCTGTACCGGTTATTATTGAGACCGATTGACTGTCTGAATGTAGACCACTAAACTTACCTGGGACAGATTGGTCAGTTAGGTTGTTCGGAAAACTTGAGATAATTCGGCTAATATATCTTTATAATCTAAAGCACTCACGGATAATGTAGCTTTCTACCATTGAAACAATTTTTAAAATCGATTCATTACTACCGGAGATTACCCCCTACATACAAACAAACAAATTTACCTCTTTATAATATTAGTATACATAGAACTTGTTTCAAAAATTGTTACTGCTTAGTTGGACATGGTGCGTATTATCTGACAGAAAAGGAGTCTACTCGTATGTCCCGGCAGTAGCAGCATTTTCAGCTGCTTATTATGTTTCCAATATTATACGCTGATAATGATGCTCCTTTCTCTTTGGATTAAAATAGTTTGTTCTTCCCAGCTGTCTCTGTGTAATAAGAATTCTTAACTTACAATTTTAACAATATAACTTGAAGTTGTCAGCTAATTCACATGTCACTGCTTTCCTACGAATGATCGATTCAATATACCCGATGTCCGGAGTTATTGAATAGGCACTAACTAAAGAATATAATGTCCAGTCCAAGCCTTCGTTTCGTTTCTTGATACTGATCTAGGATAATTGATGTAAGATATGGGACCGTGCGGGCGTCCGCTTTACGCAGTTTCAGTCCTTACAGCTCAAAATGTTACCATGGAATGTTATCTAACTTACTGCCATCTATTAACAATCTGCGGAACTAAAAAGTTAAGATCAATGCTGTACGCTGACTGCGGTTTGTTGCGTTTCCCCAAGTTGCTCAACTTGTTATGGCCATGCTTAAAAGGTGTTACTTACTAGTTAAAAGATGGCGTGTAATCGGTGTAGTAAAATCTCTCAAACACAACGTGATTACGGCTGGATTTTATCGATTTTTAAATAAAAACAGTTTTTATGAATTAAAAAGTTCCTACGGGTTTTCATCTGATATACGAATTAAACCTGTGATAATTATTAATACATACTTAGGTACTTTTATATTGAGTTTTTTTTATTATATTTTACTTTTTAAATGGGCCCTCGTGAGTCTCTTAGAGAGAAATTCAAAGAAATTGATATTTTAACACTGCCTTCACATTACATTTTAGAAAACATTCTGTATGTACGCAAAAATCTAGGACTCTTCAAGACTAGAAGCGATTTTCATAATATCAATACACGCAGTAAACACGAAATTGTAATACCGAGATTCAAATTAGCAAAGACGAGCAAGTCGTTCCTTGTAAACAGCATACGTTTTTACAACAAATTACCTATTTCAGTCACTGGACTAACTGAGGGAAAGTTTAAAACCCACATTAAACGTGTCCTTATTAAAAAAGCATATTACAAAATTAAGGACTACGTTGAAGACAAGGATGTGTGGCAATAGTTCCATCTGCACATGTGGCTTCCCTGGCAGCTCAGCAGCAGCACTTATTTTCTCTCATCCACGTGTTAGGATAATAGGATTCTTCCATTTTATTTCTGTATATAGTTTTTTTATTTTTTATTTTTATTATTGTGTTCGTTTTGCAATATATTGCCTTAGTTTTAATACCAGTTCAGATTTGTTACAGTTTGTAAGACATTATAGAATTAACCCAGCTTTTATAGCTTTCTTTTTTTGTATAGATTCTTCCTTACTCTTTGTTTGTGAATGTGAGAACATTGTAAGTCGTGTGTATATATATACATTTCTTCTTTTGTAGCACTAATTTTAGTTAGGACTTCCCCTTTGTTACCAGGCCTACGTTTTTCTCACATATCTAAGCATCGAAAAATTGTAACAATCTGTTTGTAAAACTATACCATATTTTAAAAGAGCATGCATAACCATGGAGTTTCTTGCCGGTTCTTCTCCATGGAATCGACCAACCCGAACCGAGCACCTGCTGTCGACGTTTTATAAGTGCCCTCATGGGCCTATGTGAAATAAAAACTTTTGATTTATGATTTTGATTTTAAAGGGAACTTGGTTATTGTGTCGGGGTTTTTTTATTTACTTTTTATTATATACATTTTTAGGTACATAAGTTGCAAGGGATGACAGTTGGCAAGCGGTGGTTTACTTAGGCAAAAGTACTTTCGCAAAAGGCCAAGGCTACGTAGCCTTAAGTAGAGTAAAAACCTTGGATGGTGTAGCAGTTTGTGAGCTCGACCAAAGGAAGCATTTAATAACCCACATGACAAATCATCTTTAGCAGAATTGCAAAGACTGAGATGTAGTGATTGACACTCTCACTAGACAATCGGTTTTCCATGTACCAATTTACTCACCACCAATTTACTCACCACCAAAATTTTTCATCGAACAATGCTTTTTTTTAACTTGTTAAAATCGTCAAAGGAGTCCTCCCACTTAGGGCAGGGCAGGAGGGACTGACAGACTTGTATCGACTAAAATCCACGATTTCCTTTAATAGCTCTTTACGTTCCAGGGTCATGGTATTCGTTACAATCTTGATGAAGTCATCAATATTCCCTTTCAGTGCCCTTTCATTTGAGTCCCCACTCGAGTATATTTGCAGATATTCGGTTATCCTTCCCCACTTTCAACCCCACAACTTTTAAACGGCTCAACAGTTTTTCACCAAACATGTCTAAGAACACTCGCACGTAAGTCACCTTTAATCTATCTATCTTCTTCTATCTATAATTCTATACTATAATAAATCTGTAGAAGGGTCAATTCTGTACATTGAAAATATTGAAAAAATAAATAGCGGGGGGTGTTGCTGGATCGATACCAAACCCAAACCTGTGATTAAAAAAAATTTTGTCTGTCCGTCTGTCTGTCTGTATATACAGGCATCACGTGAAAACTAACGGTGCGATTTCGATGAAACTTGGTATAATTATACCTTATTATCCTGGGCATAAAATAGGATACTTTTATCCTGGAAAAATACGTAGAAAAAAAAAACTTATTTTTCTGTTTTATTCATAGACGTTGTTCTGTAGAACCGCGAATCTCCTTAATTATTATAGGCTTAGCCGTATTTGGGATCAATAGATATTTATGAGATGTCATTGTCAGAGTTACTCAAAATTGAGAAATAAACCATCCACGCGAAGATCGACATCCGCGTGGACGGAGTCGCGGGCGGAAGCTAGTACAAAAATAAATTAAATTGAAATCGCTTCATCCATTCGGGCTTTATGATGCCACAGACAGACAGACAAACAGCAAACAGACAGACAGACACATCAAACTTCACCAAACACCCCTCTTTTTCCGTGGGGGTTAAAAATCAAACCAACTCGGTGCAAAACCGGAATTCTAGTCCTCTTTTTTGTCTATGACATCATAAAATTACTGAGTCTAGTAGTCGCAAGCACAACTTGTGGAACCGTGTAGGTTCGATTACCAGGTCGGCAAGTGTTATTTTATTATTTAGTTTTTCTATCGGTAATTCTTCAATAACAGCCACAGAGTCTGAATTTGTACTAGGTTGATGTCAATAGGCTTGGCCTATCACATCATAGGGCTTAAACATAACTGGTGAAATGTAGGCGTACTATTGGGTTCAATGCTACCCAACCCTTCGGAGATTACAGGAGTGAAATTATGTTTAACTTGATCTTTTGTTCAATAAATGTTGGTAATATTAATTTAAAAATTTTTTTTCAAATAATAAAATTTTCATTTTATTTTTAAACATGTTATATGGCAGTTACATGGCAGTTTGTTACAAACACTAATAATAATAAGTTAACATATGGGACGTGAATACAGCAGTCATTGTGCCGATAGTCGTGTCTGCCAATGACTTTATTGCCAAGAGCCTCGAACAACATATGAGAAGGCTCTCGCTTGGCAGCTGCATCAAGCACCTGATTCAGAAGCCAGTACTTCTGGACACGGCGCGCATTGTTAGGAGGTTCCTCTCTCAGGAGCCCTGACCACCGGCAACCCGGACCGATGCTGGTGGACTGCTATTTGTTATATTTTAAAACGTTTTTTATTTCTTTTTTTGTTAAAATATTTAAAACAGGAAAAGATGAATAAAGTTAAATGTTATACTTTCTACACGTTACACTAATCAAAATATGAGATAGACTTTAATTAATAGTTCCTATACCTTAAGCTTTAAGTAGCTTTAAAAAAGGTCAAGTATGTTTAAGTTTGAAACTACTCAAGAATTACACTTCAATCTAGTGTCTTTTAGATTCAACAGCATAAAACAACCATTTGAATTAGTAACCCTCGGTGCCGTATATCTCATTATTTTCAGTTTCTTGTTTGGGAACATCTTCAGACAATAGGTCGAGTAGGTACATCATTTGAAATTGCTGGATGGAAACCTGTATCATCAGCTATGTAATCAATCCTCGTTCGTACACCATTCCTTCCAGT
Source organism: Agrotis puta (assembly GCA_943136025.2). Taxonomy (NCBI): domain Eukaryota; kingdom Metazoa; phylum Arthropoda; class Insecta; order Lepidoptera; family Noctuidae; genus Agrotis; species Agrotis puta. The sequence continues at coordinate 9,856,930 of OW964168.2, forward strand.
CACGAAATAATATCCTTTCTTGACACCGTTGGTATAACCCTCTTCAAAGTGACCGTGGAAGGATACAGTGTAATTGAAGGTGTAGAGTACCGTAGTAATGTCATCCGGACTGAGTCCTGGCGGTAATCCTTTCATCTCGTTACGACCGAGTGCATAAATGTCAACTATTTGCATTTGGGCGATAAATAGAGTAGGTTTAGCAGGGCCTCCCTGGTTTGGAACCGGAATAGGGCCTCGTGAGCCATTAGGACCCAATTGTGAGTCAAACTGTTTATTTAATTTTGGAGATCTTTCTCCCGGTATAGTGTCTTGCTGTCCATGAGGAGAGAATGGTACTCCAAGTTTATTATTTGACGAATCATTGGGTCCACTCGGTGAAGTGTTTTGCTGTCCATAAGGTGAGAAAGGTAGTCCTGGTTTATTATTTGACAAATCACTGGGTCTACCCTGTGAAGTGGTTTGCTTTCCATAAGATGAGAAAGATAGTCCTGGTTTATTATTTGATGAATCACTGGCTCCACCCGGTGAAGTGTTTTGCTGTCCATAAGGAGACAATGGTAGTACTGGTTTATTATTTGACGAATCACTGGGTCCATCTGGAGAAGTGTTTTGCTGTCCATAAGGAGACAATGGTAGTACTGGTTTATTATTTGACGAATCACTGGGTCCATCTGGAGAAGTGTTTTGCTGTCCATAAAGAGACAAAGATAGTCCTGGTTTATTATTTGATGACTCACTGGGTCCATTTGGTGAAGTGTTTTGCTGACCATAAGGAGACAATGGTAGTCCTGGTTTATTATTTGACGAATTACGGGGTCCATCCGCTGAAGTGTTTTGCTGTCCATAAGGTGAGAAAGGTAGTCTTGGTTTAATATTTGGCAAATCACTGGGTCTATCCTGTGAAGTGTTTTGCTTTCCATAAGTTGGGAGAGCGAATGCTGATTTATTATTTGACGAATCACTGGGTCCACCCGGTAAAGTGTTTTGCTGCCCATAAAGAGACAAAGGTAGCTTATTATTTGACGAATCACTGGGTCCACCCGGTGAAGTGTTTTGCTGTCCATAAGGTGAGAGATGGAATGCTGATTTATTATTTGACAAATCACTGGGTCCATCCGGTGAAGTGTTTTGCTGTCCATAAGTTGAGAGAAGGAATGCTGATTTATTATTTGACGAATCACTGGGTCCACCCGGTGAAGTGTTTTGCTGTCCATAAGGTGAAGGGGTTAATTCAGGTTTATTATAAGACCATTCACTGGGTCCTCTCGGTGAAGTTTTTTGCTGTCTGTAAAGAGAGAAAGGTAGTCCTGGTTTATTATTTGACGAATCACGGGGTCCACCCGGTGAAATGTTTTGCTGTCCATAAGGAGATAAAGGTAGTTTAATATTTGACGAATCACTGGGTCCATTTGGTGAAATGTTTTGCTGCCCATAAGGAGACAATGGTAGTCCTGGTTTATTATTTGACGAATCACTGGGTCCATTTGGTGAAGTGTTTTGCTGTCCATAAGGAGAAAAAGGTAGTCCTGGTTTAATATTTGACGAATCACTGGGTCTACCCTGTGAAATGTTTTGATTTCCATAAGTTGAGAGAGGGAATGCTGATTTATTATTTGGCGAATCACTGGGTCCACCCGGTGAAGTATTTTGCTGTCCATAAGGTAAGAGAGGTAATACTGGTTTATTATTTGACGAATCACTGGGTCCACCCGGTGAAGTGTTTGGCTGTCCATAAGGTGAGAGAGGTAATACTGGTTTATTATTTGACGAATCACTGGGTCCACCCGGTGAAGTGTTTGGCTGTCCATAAGGTGAGAGATGGAATGCTGGTTTATTATTTGACGAATCACTGTGTCCACCTGGTGAAGTGGTTTGCTGTTCATAAGGAGACAAAGGTAGTCCTGTTTTATTATTTGATGAATCACTGGGTCCATCTGGTGAAGTGTTTTGCCGTCCATAAAGAGACAAAGGCAGTCCTGGTTTATTATTTGACGAATCACTGGGTTCACCCGGTGGAGTGTTTAGCTGTCCATAAGGAGACAAATGTAGTCCTGGTTTAATATTTGACGAAACACTTGGTCCACCTGGTGAAGTGTTTTGCCGTTCATAAAGTAAAAGAGGTAATACTGGTTTATTATTTGACGAATCACTGGGTCCACCCGGTGAAGTGTTTTGTTGTCCATAAGGTGAGAGACGGAATGTTGGTTTATTATTTAATGAATCACTGGGTCCACCCGGTGAAGTGTTTGGCTGTCCATAAGGTGGGAGATGGAATGCTGGTTTATTATTTGACCAATCACTGAGTCCACCTGGTGAAGTAGTTTGCTGTTTATAAGGAGACAAAGGTAGTCCTGTTTTATTATTTGACGAATCACTGGGTCCATCTGGTGAAGTGTTTTGCCGTCCATAAAGAGACAAAGGCAGTCCTGGATTATTATTTGACAAATCTCTGGGTCCACCCGGTAAAGTGTTTTGCTGTCCATAAGGAGATAAAGGTAGTCCTGGTTTATTATTTGACAAATCACTAGGTCCACCGGGTGAAGTTTTTTGCTGTCCATAAAGAGAGAAAGCTAGTCCTGGTTTATTATTTGACGAATCACTGGGTCCACCCGGTGAAGTGTTTAGCTGTCCATAAGGAGAGAATGGTAGTCCTGATTTGTTATTTGATGAATAACTGGGTTCACTCGGTGAAGTGTTTAGCTGTCCATAAGGAGACAAATGTAGTCCTGGTTTAATATTTGACGAATCACTTGGTCCACCTGGTGAAGTGTTTTGCTGTCCATAAGGTAAGAGAGGTAGTCCTGGTTTATTATTCGAAGAATCACTGGGTCCACCTGGTGAAGTGTTTTGCAGTTCATAAGGTAAGAGAGGTAACACTAGTTTATTATTTAACGAATCACTGAGTCCACCTGGTGAAATGGTTTGCTGTTCATAAGGAGACAAAGGCAGTCCTGGTTTATTATTTGAAGAATCACTGGGTCCACCCTGTAAAGTGTTTTGCTGTCCATAAGGTGACAAAGGTAGTCCTGGTTTATTATTTGACAAATCACTAGGTCCATCTGGTGAAGTTTTTTGCTGTCCATAAGGAGAGAAAGCTAGTCCTGGTTTATTATTTGAAGTATCACTGGGTCTACCCGGTGAAGTGTTTTGCTGTCCATAAGATGAGAGATGGAATGCATGTTTATTTTTTGTCGAATCACTGGGTTCACCCGGTGAGGTGTTTAGCTGTCCATAAGGAGACAAATGTAGTCCTGGTTTAATATTTGACGAAACACTTGGTCCACCTGGTGAAGTGTTTTGCTGTTCATAAAGTAAGAGAGGTAATACTGGTTTATTATTTGACGAATCACTGGGTCCACTCGGTGAAGTGTTTTGCTGTCCATAAGGTGAGAGACGGAATGCTGTTTTATTATTTGACGAATCACTGGGTCCACCCGGTGAAGTGTTTGGCTGTCCATAAGGTAAGAGATGGAATGCTGGTTTATTATTTGACGAATCACTGAGTCCATCTGGTGAAGTGTTTTGCTGTCCATAAAGAGACAAAGGCAGTCCTGGTTTATTATTTGACGAATCCCTGGGTCCACCCGGTAAAGTGTTTTGCTGTCCATAAGGAGAGAAAGCTAGTCCTGGTTTATTATTTGACGAATCACTGGGTCCACCCGGTGAAGTGTTTAGCTGTCCATAAGGAGAGAATGGTAGTCCTGGTTTATTATTTGTTGAATCACTGGGTTCACTCGGTGAAGTGTTTAGCTGTCCATAAGGAGACAAATGTAGTCCTGGTTTAATATTTGACGAATCACTTGGTCCACCTGGAGAAGTGTTTTGCTGTCCATAAGGTAAGAGAGGTAGTCCTGGTTTATTATTCGAAGAATCACTGGGTCCACCTGGTGAAGTGTTTTGCTGTTCATAAGGTAAGAGAAGTAATATTGGTTTATTATTTAACGAATCACTGAGTCCACCTGGTGAAGTGGTTTGCTGTTCATAAGGAGAAAAAGGTAGTCCTGTTTTATTATTTGACGAATCACTGGGTCCATCTGGTGAAGTGTTTTGCTGTCCATAAAGAGACAAAGGCAGTACTGGTTTATTATTTGACGAATCACTGGGTCCACCCTGTAAAGTGTTTTGCTGTCCATAAGGTGACACAGGTAGTCCTGGTTTATTATTTGACAAATCACTAGGTCCACCGGGTGAAGTTTTTTGCTGTCCATAAGGAGAGAAAGCTAGTCCTGGTTTATTATTTGAAGTATCACTGGGTCTACCCGGTGAAGTGTTTTGTTGTCCATAAAGTGAGAGATGGAAGGCTGGTTTATTATTTGACGAATCACTGGGCCCACCGGGTGAAGTGTTTTGCTGTTCATAAGGAGACAAAGGTAGTCCTGTTTTATTATTTGATGAATCACTGAGTCCATCTGGTGAAGTGTTTTGCTGTCCATAAAGAGACAAAGGCAGTCCTGGTTTATTATTAGACGAATCACTGGGTCCACCCGGTAAAGTGTTTTGCTGTCCATAAGGAGACAAAGGTAGTCCTGGTTTATTATTTGACAAATCACTAGGTCCACCGGGTGAAGTTTTTTGCTGTCCATAAGGAGAGAAAGCTAGTCCTGGTCTATGATTTGAAGTATCACTGGGTCTACCCGGTGAAGTGTTTTGCTGTCCATAAGGTAAGAGAGGTAATATGGGTTTATTATTTGACGAATCACTGGGTCCACCCGGTGAAGTGTTTAGCTGTCCATACGGAGACAAAGGTAGTCCTGGTTTATTATTTGAAGAATCACTGGGTCCAACCGGTGAAGTGTTTTGCTGTCCATAAGGAGAGAAATGTAGTCCTGGTTTATTATTTGAAGAATCACTGGGCCCACCCGGTGAAGTTTTTTGCTGTCCATAAGGTGAAGGGGTTAATTCTGGTTTATTATAAAACCATTCACTGGGTCCCCTCGGTGAAGTTTTTTGCTGTCTGTAAACAGAGAGAGGTAGTCCTGGTGTATTTTTTGACGATTCACTGGGTCCAGACGGTGAAGTGTTTTGCTGTCCATAATAACGAGGAGGCCAATCTAGTTTTAATTTCTGTGGTTTTAGTACGCTGCAGTGTGCGCATGATCGTATTGTTTTTTCAGAGGGGGCATGCAAACTTTTAGATTTTAAAATTTCTTTCTGTATTGATTGTTGATGGACTACTGATGCTCGTTCGGAAACGGAGTGTGTAGTCGACAATGCAAGGGCACGATGTTGTCTTGTTGACAAAGATCCTCCAAGCCTCGAAACTGGGGCTGAAATTATAAATAAATGATTATTTTCATTTTAGCATTAACAAAAAAATATCGAAATGTTATTAGCAAAAAACATACAAAGGGGATAGAAGACTTTAGTACAGAGGGTGGCCCTATCGGTTCCCTGCCATTTTGATTTTTCAGAATCGCGGTGTCCAACTTACGTTAAACAGAGTGATTTATAGTTAAGTGCATTCCTCGAAATGGGTGATACTAAACCTTACTTTGCAATAATTTTAACCCCGACAACATGGGGTCTAAACGGACTAGTTTTGGAGATATCGAACTTTTAAGATTTTTCGAAAAAAAAAAACAACTTTCCTTTATTAAGCGCTTATTGTTAGAAATTAACGATAGTTATCACTTTGAATTCATTCTTTTCTGATAGAATATGAACGACTGAATCTAGTGACTGCAAGTTTGTTAAAAACTTAACATATTTTGGGAGATTAAGTAGGTATCATAAAGTTGGTTGGGACTGGTGGGAAATTAAAGTACTGGATGTGACATCATTCTGGCAAAAGATTATCAAAATCCGTCTCCTTCTTTTGTTAACATTTTTACCTGGTCATAAATAGAACCATTTGCCTTTGTTGTCGTGAATTTTTTGACAAGTTTGCGTCTCACATATAGCATAAAAAAGTCTTTGCTCAGTGCTGCGCATATAGGTCAACGTTTCATAGCCTCATATCATTTAAGTTATCCTCTCGCGTTAAGTTAGGTTCGCTTGCGTGGACCTGGTGGCGGTATGGCGTGAGAGGTTAAGCTAAGGAAGAGCGTAAGCTTTTCTACCGGTTTTGGTACGATCGAGGTGATCTAGCCAGTACTCAATGATTTGTTCGAGAGGAGGCACGCCTTCCTGACAAATCGAGCGACACATGTACTCTCGCGGCACGACTGCTTCGGGAAGTACCTGTGTCGAATAAGCAGGGAACCAGACGCCCGGTGTCATCACTGCGTTAAATGTTTAGAGGACATGGCGTGGCACGCTGGCCGAGTGTGTCGCATGAGACGAAGCACGCCGTGCTCTCGATTCAGAAGAGGGGAACGACTTGTCGCTGGCGATCATTTTTAAGTAAATGGTCGGCAGTAAAGAATCCAGAGACGCGGTGTTCTCTCTCTTCTGGGAGATAACATCCTCGCAGAAGGAAGCGGCGGAAAGGACGAGGGAGATTGCCAGAATCTGCCATCTCGTAGCAGATGCACCCGGTGTCGAAGGTTAGCGGGTAACGCGAGGAGAGCGTTGCCCGCTAACCTTTCACACCACTACCTTCTGCGCCGCTACCTTCTGCGAGATAATATCCTCACAGAAGAAGATCACCGCGTCTCTGGATAGGTTAGGTGCGGTCGTCAAGTAAATATGGCTTCCTAAAAAATGCCGGAACGTTTTTTGATAATCTTCTGTCAAAATCAAATGATGAGTCTGTATTTTCATTTCCCACAAATGTGTGTTGTGACTTTTGGATGAAAGTACCATACATTTTTTAAAGCTAAAAACTGCTTTAGGTAAGGTTCGGCGAATGTAGGCTTAAGGCAGTGAAAAAATTATTTAGTGGGTGAATGCCTCATACTCGTATAACCCAGTCGTCTTGCCGGAAGATTCGGTATGTGTCAGACATTTTTTAAAGCAAAGAACACATTAGATTAGGTGAAAGTAAGCTCAATGGGTGTCTTTAGCGGGTGCAAGCCCCACATTAACCAGCTGACTCCTCAGTCGGTTCACTGTGCGTCAGGCATTATTACAGCTCCATAAAAGTAAGGTTAGGTTAGCAGCATGGCGCGAGAGGTCTCCGCCTATCGCCATAGATTTAACTCAAATGATAGAAAAAAAGATGTCTTAAGAAAAATAACAATGCCAATAGTAACTAGTAGTCGACTGGAGTTAGTGTGCTTTGCCTCCAGTACGATGTAAATTTAACCGTGTATACTTGTATCACTCCTTTTTAATCGCAGTAAAATCATTAAATGTGTGCTTTCACGTAGTTTGGGATTTTAAGCCCTGGCAAGCTCTGTTTATTCACATCACGACACTATTAAAGTGGAGTGAAGCGGCAATAGCACAACTTCCGAATAACAGAAATAATGATTATGACTGAACTATTACTCAGTCAATCAGTAATTGTAATCACGTTAAATGAGAAAGAAGTAGGTTCTAGTAATAATTTAAAAATACATGTTGATGTCATCGTTATGCTCACCCGTTAACATATTCAGTAAAGCTGGTTTTCAAATCATCTTTTTTTTACTTGAGGTTATGCTCTTTACTGTAGTCTAGGTCAAAGGTGACTGAAAGAAAGCCTACGATGGAGCGAGCTTACCCAGAAGAAGCCTTTTCACTCAAACTTTAAAAGCTTCGGGTTTTGAGTTCAGGAAGTGAGTTCCACTCCTTTGCTGTGCGGGTTATGAAGGAAAGTTGAAAGCGCCTGGTGCAAATTGGTGCAAAGAGTGATGGTAAAAGGGGGCCGTTGAGACTGGATGTGAACTCCATTCCAAGGAGCTCAAGCCGATCGGTTATAGGAACAGAAACACCTAGAAGAGGTGTAGGAGGAGACATTTGTCCAGTATTACTACGCTAGAGCAGCGTTCCCCAAAGTATAGATCGCGACTCAACGCTATCGAGTAGTAAAGTTTTTTAGTACTCAACTTTACAAGAGGTGCGACTGGTACTAATTGCACCGCAAGTCACACATAGCACTACAGGGACCATTTTATGCATGAATACATTTTTTTTACCGTTCATATAAAATGTATTAGCGATACATAGAGATGGAATGTAAATAAAAACGAGCGAATCGTTTGGAATAAGTTACCTAAATATTTTTACAGTCTCAAAAACAGTATAGTAATATTTCATTGATTATGTTCATCCACGAGGCGAAAAGAAATATCGTCATCGTTTATTTTAATCTTGGTACCTGTTTTTCATTATTAATGTATTATTTACATTCAAAAGTAGCGAACTGATCATCAATATTTTATAAATGCAGTTTTAAACCGCTAAGTATTATCTAAATTGTTTTATACTGACCATATCCAGGTATTGGAAATATAAATACATTATTGGATACTTGTGCGGTTACTATTATTTGATTTAATGAAAAATCTAATTTGAGTTACCTCTAGATCCGAGCTCGTAAGTTTGATCGTTTTTGTTGGTATACTTGTAGGCACCCAAGGATTGTAGCACGAAGCATAGTAGTATGCTCGCTGTCAAACATATTTTCCCCGGCTGACGCATCTGAAGTAAAAAACAAAGGGATTTTTAAAATTCATGGTTCATTATGCGATATGTCTAAAAATATACAACGCGAATTTTTCAACTGGGCGTGGATAGCTATATCCGAAACTATGAGGAATATCGAAAAACATTGAAATGAGTCTCGAAGCCATTTTTAGTTAGTTATGCAAGGGGTGAAAGTTACTTATTTACGTCCTGAGACGGGGTTTGACGCCCGTAACGTAGTGAGGGCGCTAATAGTTCGAGGGGCTAAATAAGTAAAGTTTACCCGAGGGAAACACTTTTCATTACGAATACGAGGAAAGTAAAAATAAGAACATACAATTATTAGCTCAAGAAAAAATAAGTATTCATCAGATTGTCGCTTTTCCGCTCATTTTGTTCTTTTTTTTATTTTTGTCCTGTGGTCGTCCAGCTTTACAGCCAGTACTTTTCATATTCATCAATAAAAAAACCGGCCAAGTGCGAGTCGGACTCGCGCACCGAGGGTTCCGTACAAACCTGCAAGGTTTACAAAGTTCGTTCATTACGACAATCGCGCGAGTTTCAAAATATGTGGTATCAATGGTTGTACTTTTGCGTTGACTTAGAATTATTTTTTTCACGGGTTAAAGGCAATTAGATCTAAGTATTTGATATGAATTTCAACTTGATAGCTCTACGCGTTCATGAGGAAAAAAGTAATAAGTTTATATATTTTGTAATGTAACTAAAAATTTAAGGTTTTCGGAATTTTTCCTTTATGTGTGCTATAAAACGTTGCTTCATGCCAAATTTCAAGATTCTAGGTCGACTGGAAGTACCCTTTAGGTTTTGATTCCCTTGCGAGTACTTGCGAGTTTCAAAATATGCAGCTTAAATTGCTGTTTCTTTTGATTGCGTTGACATAGAAGTTTGATTTTGTTACAGCTTAAAGGTATTATAGACCTCAGTATTTGGTATGAATTTCAATTTAATACCTCTACGCGTTTATGAGGAAATGGGTAGTAAGTTTAAAATTATTAAAAAATATATATTATGTGATGTAACTAAAAATTTATGGTTTTCGTAATTTTTTCTTTATCTATGCTATAAGACGTTGCTTCGTACCAAATTTCAAGATTCTGAGTTCACGGGAAGCACCCTGTAGGTTTTGATTCCCTTGCAAGTGTCGAAAATTTGCGGCATATACGGCTGTATCTTTTGATTGCGTTGGCTTAGAAGTTTGATTTTTTCACAGCTTCAAGGGACAGTAGACCTGAGTAATTGATATAAATTTCAGCTTCATACCTCCACGCGTTCCTGAGAAAAAGGGTCTTGACAGACGGACGGACAGACAGACGGACAGACGGACAACAAAGTGATCCTATAAGGGTTCCGTTTTTTTCCTTTTGAGGTACGGAACCCTAAAAAATGGCAAAGATTTTGCCGAAATCTATGTTATTTTAGAGAAAGAATTGAAAGTAATTAATATTAAATTCATTTTATATATTCTTAGTACATAACTTTATGTTGTTTTTATTTATTTTAAATTTAGTGGCTGTATAAAAAGTTACAACATGGTTCAATAGTAATGTCAAAATAGAACTAGTTATCAGTCAAAATAGAACTCTTTATGGCCCGACAGAAATGTTTGACAGACGCCACGAGGTACCGCCAGTAGCAAACTCGCGTTTTTCCAAGTTTATGAACAATGAAACAGTAATTTACACGAGGTGGACATCATAATCAATCGCAGCTAGACATTCAACTTTGTCATAGAATTAACATAACACATTGAACATTATATTAGTTATTCAAGTTATTGATGTAGAAATAATTTTATTTGAGTTTATTAATAAAAACACAGTTTATTAGTAAATACGAGTATTTTTATTAATAAACGAGTAATAATACGTTTAAGCGAATTTTGCAACAAAACTTTTTATACACAATTAACTGGTCATTGATTTTTTTCGTAATCTGTACAGTTTGGAAGAAAATTATTAGGATTTCGTTTTATGAAAGTCTGCTAACCTTTGCATGAAAAAAATTCAAGTCAGTTTTTTTTAAGGGTAATTTTTCTTTTTAATGACTCTTTGTAGGTATAAAAACAATCGTTTAATTGATCTGTTTATCTATTTAAACATTAAATTAAATAGACTTACCTTAAAAATTTGTAGCGGGCAGTCTCGCGGCCTGTTGAGCAAGAGTTCGCACGAGACTGCCGATTTCTCGGACCACGTAATTTATTAAACTTTTGTCTAGAATATATACAACACGTGAGAACATAAATGATCGAAACGACAGTCAGAGACGTCACAATAGGCTATTTTACTCAAAATATTTTATTAGTCCGAAAGATGGATTTTAAAAAAAATATTTGACCCGTATTTCTTCTTTTCTAACGTAAACCAAGACGAAGATACAACGCTTCTAAAATCACAGAACGTCACTCGGTCAGAACAATTTTACAAGCGATATGACGTCATAAGCCCCCACTCCCGAATTTTGAAGCATTTTATCTTTGTCAATATTCATTGATTTAAAAAAAATACGTGTCCATTATTTTTCAAAATTCTAACTGGCGCGGACTAAACAGATTTTCAGTTTTTTATGCAGTAAAATACCCTATTCTATCCTCATTGAACACAATATATTTTTTTATTTATTTAACAAGCTGTTATTTCTGTTTTAACGAAACATAACACCATAATAAAGGCCGGGAACCAGATTTGTCAAAACAAGAACGAAATCCAAATCAAAATTTAATTAACCCAACAGAATCGTCTTCCGCCACACTTAAAGTTTCACTCGATTCCTAAGTATCCAAACGCTGGCGACTACGTAAATATACGAGTAGATGCACTTAATTCGCCATCAATTTGGCCCCTGTCAGTATATGAAATACTAAGCACGTAAATCATAACAATAACATACAGTTACACAGATTGAATTAAACGAATATGTGCAAGACGTATTCATAATTTCGTGGAAAATTAGTGAAAACTGTGCTGAATAAATCGGATATTATTATAGAATCATAATTCCCCAAGCCGACTTGTCGTGTCGTCAAAAATCCACTGTTTACGTTTCCCTCAGAACTTCTTCTAGTTTTAAGAAATATAATTTTTGTGGTTATTTTTATTTAAGTAAAAACTAATTTTGATATATAATTACTATTTTCATATCTAGCGTGTCAAAATAAATAATTAAAGCTACATTACCACGGGCACGCCGCAACGTCACGGGACTTACGTATTACCGTGATCCCGGTACGAAAAGGGCTAGTGAAGGACACCGGGGATTTTAGTCAGTACAAGTCTGACAGTCCCTCCCGCTCTGCCCTGGATGGGAGGACTCATTTGATGATTTTACCACGAAAAAAAAGCTACATTACCAAGAGAATACTTTTTTATATTCAAATGTTGTAGACCAGTTGGCCTTTGACTTGATGAGGTAAACGTATAAATCTCTGTTTAACTTTTTGTACCTAATATTATGACCTTTCTTAATGCTTTTGCTCTCATCATAACATTATCCATGTTACCTTTAACATGGCAAAACATGACATCATTTGTGATACTATGAAAAATTAAACGAAGTGAAGCTATAATTCTCTGTTTAGTTTATACCTAATATTTTACCTTTTTACAAGGCTACAACTAGTGTCCGACCGATTTTTCAGCCGAAACCGAAACTGAAACCGCACTTTCGGCCTTGCTCTCTGTTTCGGCCATACGAAACTTATTAGGACATTTAAAATTACAATTATTTACTGTTTTTGTCTTTTAACATTTATTAACACACTAGCTTCCGCCCGCGACTCCGTCCGCGCGGATGTCGGTCTTCGCGTGGATGGTTTATTTCTCCATTCTGAGTAACTCTGACAATGACAGCTTATAAATATACGGCTAAGCCTATAATATACGCAATTAAGGAGATACCTCTATTGAGCTACTGCTGTTGAGCTCGCGTTCTGTAGTAACTGAAAAATACGATTTTTTTTTCTAGGTATTTTTCCTGGATAAAAAGTATCCTATTTTATGCCCAGGATAATAAGGTATAATTATACCAAGTTTCATCTAAATCGAACTGTTAGTTTTCACGTGATACCTGCATATACAGACAGACAGACAGACAGACAAACAAAAAATTTTTTAATCACATATTTGGGTTTGGTATCGATCCAGCAACACCCTCCGCTATTTATTTTTTCAATATTTTCAATGTACAGAGTTGACCCTTCTACAGATTTATTATAAGTATAGATATAGATGAGAAAAAGTGTTAATAAATCATTACTTCCCAGAATTTGAACCTTATTAGCAACACTATCGAATGGTGTAATAAGACAGTCGTATTTTTTTTGACATGAAAATACAAGACTTACGGGTTGCACTCTGGGAGACGACGGGTTGCACTCTGGGAGTGCCGGTAGAAGTGAAAACTTGAATAGTAATAAACACACACGAACATTCGCGCAAGCGCCCTGCGCCGTCTTACGAATTTTCGATCTGGTCACGTGTCCTGACGCGAGTTTAACATTTTACCCATTCCAAAAAAGTGCACAAGGCCGCTAAAGAAGTTTTCACTTAAAAAAAAAAACAATTTTCAGCTACAGTGCTTTAGACATATACTATACATAACTAAATACACAGTAAGACGTAATTATGTTCACAATATTTTAAAGATAAATGTAATACCTACTTATTTTTGGAGATTTTTATTATTATTTATTTACGACTTTTATTAGGTACCCATTTAATTACCAAATCTCTCAATTTCGAAACATAATCTCAAAACTCACGATTAAATGGACGATGGCGAACTGAGCGGCTCCGCTGGCGATCAAGCACGAGTTAGCTGCGAAGTTTACAGAGCGACGCACAAAAGAACATATTTTTTTTTGGGCCTTTTCTGAAAGTGACCAGCGAAAAAAATGGTAGCAATGGGTAGTACTAGTAATTTGGATCAATTATTACTATGGCACCAAAGTTCTAGGATTGTTCTCGGCCAAGTTATTCGGCACGGTTAGCGCAGTGGCTGAGCGATTGGACTGTTGCGCAGCGTGTCGTGGGATCGATTCCCACACGGAACAAATATTTGTATGACCTACAAGTAGTTGTTTTGGTTCTGGGTGTTTGTACATGTGAGTTTCTATGTTACAGTTCTGACGCGAACTCCGTTCATTAGTATTGAATTTCTGATTTTGATCATCTACTTTTGCTGTTGACTGTAAGAAACACTAAACAGTGCTCCAAGACACATTCTTGACGTTACGCGTAGCTAAAGCTGCAGCTTTAGCTACGCGTTACTGTTTTTGTTGCAACGTTGCAACGTTGCCGCGTGCATAATGAGCTATGGGAAAAATTACCATTTTCTGGAGCCTTGCCCCGGTTTGTAAAAATCGTAGATCGGGGGGGGCTGTACATAGTTTCAACTATTATCATTACTTTTTTTACTTAATTTTAAAGGATCTGTTAAAAAAACTAAATAGAACTTGATATAAGTGGCCCCTCTCCAGCCTTTCTATTATCAAATATTGTTACTGGGGCCATGTGTCCCGCCTGGGGCCCCTCCTAGATCCAGCACTGTCTACGTAGGATATTGTAATTGTTATTATTCGTAAAATGATGGTTTTTACAGTTTGCATCTAATGTAATCTACAGGTCACGAGTTTTACTAGTTAGACGAGTTGTATTCTTTCGTTCATCAGTACGTAAATAACATCGAATATTATGTTATGTTTTACAACGGTGTAAGTTTTTATTGCATCATTTAATGTTATTTATTTTACATATGTTATGCTTTTACGAATATTTCTGAAAGCGTCCTTCGCGATTACTAACGCCTTATGAGATCATAATAATTTTGTTATGTAGGTATAACAGTGATATGCTTAGGCGCAATATTATTCAGAATTAACTTCTATCAGCAATCATTGTAAACTGTATTTTTCTAGGCATTTTTTTTACATATTTGCAATAACTTAATAACTTTCTGGCGGAAAGCTATTTAAACTGTATACTTTGCTTTTTAAATTGTTTGTTTTTAAGCGCCTAACTTTTTTAACTACTTTTCGCGTCGTGGAGCTTATAACTAAGACATTCTCAAAAGTTTGAGGCAATTGTTCACGTCCCTCATGAACGATGGCACAATAATATATATACAGGAGGGGAGAGTTATGGGACATTAAGTAAAGAAAATCACTACAGGTTTTTATTTCGTTTATTGCACAGCCCCAGGCGTGGACCTTTTTATCAGGGTAGATAATTTTCGATGGATTACAACAATATTTTTAAAGTTCATTCCAGTTGTAGGAACTGGAATGAACTTACAGGAAAGGTCATAAATTAAAGGTTAAATGCATAGTTCTTTGTTTGTCATTGTTACAGTCCGGTCTTAATAAAGATTTATAACGTACAATTAATGCAAAATATCGTTACTCTGGTCTTTTTGGACAGAGCAATCACAGCCATAGCGATCAGAAAAGTCATGCCTCTGGAGATCGACCCTGGGGCCCCATTTTCATTTAAGTACCTAACTTCATGATTTATGCCAGCCGATTTTTAATCTTACAAATAATAACTTAACCCAATCTACAGACATGTGTATCATCGTCATCATCATTTCAGCTGGAAAACGTCTACAGCTGAAAGACATATGCTTTTCATCTACCAAAGTCTCGCGGTCATCTTAAAGCAATTTTACCATTATACAATGTTTCCGGTTTTGGGTCTGATAAACTTAAAGGGGAGGTAGCTTGTTCAATTCTATCAATAAAATTATTCCACATGTGGGGACGGAAACCGACCCCAACTGAATGGTAGCCATATCTGTTTTTGGTAGCTTTGACATTAACAGCAAATTGTGATAAAAATTAAACTTTTAGCAACTGAAACTAAAAAGCATCTAGTTAAATAACTCAAATAGTATCAATAAAATATGTTTGCATCTTCTTGAAATAAAGGGTAAAAATTAAATTAATGTTAATTACCTCGTTTTTTTTCATTAAATGAATGTTTTTGCAAAAGTTCACAGACGGATGTTGAATTTCCCTAAATAATTATACCAAAAATTCGATTCTATGACTCTTGATTTAAAAGATATTATTGCTGGAACATAGATAACACAACAAATCTGTGGGGTTGGATGAAGCAAAATGTTTTCTGAGTCAGCCAGCACCAGGAAAGAACTGCTGAATAGTACCTATTTCCCAAAGTTTCAGTATTCTCAGTTTGCACGCTTCATACAAAACGATCAAAAAACAAAAATGGCTACCATTTAGGAGTGGTTGGTTTCCGACTCCACATGTGCTTTTAATTTATTGACAGAATAGAACAAGCTTCAAGTTTGTACAGATTGAATCGTACACATTGTACATATTGACATTAGTGCCAATAACCAACAAATTTAAACAACAATCAATTGAAGTAACTATTAATCAAATCCATCTATGCCATCACATTGTAATCAGTAAAAAGATCGTAATCCTAAAATATGCCGTTTAGCAAACGCAGTGATCCCACCACCATTTGATGTTCTAAAGGTTACGGGTGTCGTCACAGTCATTTTGTAACCGTTTTAAATAACGAAGGTTCAAGCACTCGTGTTAGAGTACGGAACACACTGCCACATGATGACAATACTTAAACGTTGCGTCATATAATATAAACCTCGTTTAAACTGGAAGTGATCCCCTAAATAATGAGGATCTTGATCTTATTCAGCCAGTCTCTAATTGTTCTTTCTTACCAATGCCCTAAGCAGAAGCTAATGCAGCACTAGTGCACCGCTCATGTGCCCCAAGCGTGAAGTCAAGCGTGAAGTTTTTCTATCCTCGTTTGCGGCCATACAGTTAACGTACTCAGAAGATAGTTCAGTTAACCAGACGCCAACATTCTAGATGTGCCTGTTTTTTTTTTTTTTGCGTGGTAAAATCATCAAATGAGTCCTCCCAACCAGGGCAGGGCAGGAGGGACTGTCAGACTTGTACTGACTAAAATCCACGGTGTCCTTCACGAGCCCTTTACGTACCGGGGTTACGGTGATGGGTAAGTCCCGCGACCCCGGCAGGCTCTGGCCCTCTACAGGCCCCGTCAATGTGCTGACACTCCTTGAGGCGCGCGTGGAACACAACGCGCCGTCGACCCGGGCATGGTCCATGGTCGGACAGCAAGTCGCCCATTACTCGCTGCCCGCATGCCCGCGCCTACGGTGGCCGGAGATCGTCCTGTGACGTCCGACACCGTGGGCGTCTACCACTGCGGCTGGGATGGAGGGAGGACGCTGTCCTCTCCCTCAGGCGGCCCGCCTCCTCCTTCACGAGCATGACTGCTTCGCAGAAGGAGGCGACCGCTTCCCACTCCGTCTCGCCCCGCAGCATGGCCTCGACCAATGCCGGGCGCGAGAGGTCTCCGCCTATCGCCGTCGTGAGGACACGGCGGTGCTCTGCCCAAGCGGGGCAGTATGCTCCACCGTGTCCTCCGGACGATCCTCGCAGTGGTGACACCCAGGCGTTTCTTCCCTCCCTATCAGACACAGGAACCTCCCGAAACTTCCGTGTCCGGTGAGGACCTGCGTCATGCGGAAGGTAAGGACGCCGTGACGCCTATCCAGCCACTCCTCAAAGAGGGGTCTTACCGCCGCGATTGCGGCGTGCCCGAGATGTGCCTGTTAAGATAATTATGTAGACACAAATAATTAGAAACATCTGACATCAGTCCATTCAATAGCGGTCACTGCCAATCACACGCCATTCCGTTAGAAACAATGTTCAATAACGATAGAGCATTTGAGATTTAAAGATGATCTTTTATGGTTCCGTACCCAAAACGTAAAACGGGACCAATGCGTCATCACCATAATAATCATGATGATGATTCGAATCTCATGCACATTTGTTTATTATACGAGTATAATTTAGTTTGCAGATTATTCAGGGATCTGTGAGCAATTTAGAAAACAAAAAAAAAACAATTTATACGAGTATTTTACTTTAAATATAAATACTTAACACTACTGTCAAGGCCGAAGCATTTTCTACAGTAGTTAATATTAGGTAATACGTATATTTTGGGACATTACGGTAGTTTAGCAATGATGTTTACGGAAAAACTTAATGTCAACGGATTTTCCAATAATAATAGGTACTTGTGTCAGCTAAGTTTGTTGCGAAGTAACTAAGGTCATTCCTATGTAGTTAACGAGGTCAAAGGTATAAGATAGCCGATGCTACTTCGTTAGCGTACGAACTTAAACCTCTGTTGCTGCCAGGCTTGCCAGCATAAGGCTGCGGTCAGCCTTAAATGTTCCCACTGCTGGGACAGGCCTCCTCTCCGTGAACGACGACTATATCTTACGGAGGCCATATACGTTAAGGTTTGCATAATTCTTTGAACCGTGCACGCATAGCCGATCCATGCATCGATAATTGTACAGTTTTAACACAAACACGCTACGACTTGCCTGTTGCATATGCATGCAAGGTTAAAACCACAAAGTATTCTACTTAAATTGGAACTTTCAAGAGATACTTTACGAGATTCAACAATAATCTCATGGACTTCGTCGTCTCGTCTCGTCGCTATGAAAGTTTGATACCGGTACATTAATAGATGGGGAAGAGAAAGAACAAAAAAAAGGAAGAAAAGAACTTTCGGTGTTGATAATTATAGAGTGAGTGATACTCTTAGCTTGATGGTTGACGAACAATATGGAACAAAATCGTAAAGATTATGACTTATTCCATTTCTATCAAAACCTTTGATATATCACAAAATTTGAACGATTTTGCCAACAGATGGGGGACACAGTACACCCTCAAAAAGAGCGTGAAACAGTTGCAGGGACTACAACTCTGGTGTTGCAGGCGTCTATCGGCTACGGCGACCGCTTCCAATCAGCAGGCGTAAGCAGCTTTTTTATCACTTTTATAGTCTAAAAAAAAACGCAACAACCAAATAAAATAAAGATGGTCAGTCACCCAAACTCATCGTGATATGTGAAGGTTGCTGAACTATTCACATCATATAATTCTAAAGTATGTATAAACAGATGCAAGAACCTTCACGACGATGCGTCTTGTGTGCGTTGGCATTTAGACACATTTACGAAATGTACATTGTACACTAGCTGAGAAATTTCTGAGCCTAATGTTATTGCGTTAACTTTGGTTTTCAATCGTCGTGGCCGATTGAAACAACTGAAATTGTTGATTTCTTTAATGTTACATGAAATATTTGTTGCCCGCTGGCAACAGCTTGTTAGCTATTAGCTTTGTTCGCGTGTAACTCGAAAATTACCTCACGGGTATTTAATGTCGATTGACTGTCTCATCAGGTAACCGTGACCCTGGAACGTGAAGTGCTATTGAAGGATCACCATCGATTTTAGTCAGTACAAGTCTGACAGTCCCTCACGACCCGCTCTGGGTGGGAGGACTCATTTGATGATTTTACCGCGATGAAAAAAGGGAATGTTATATTGAAGTAAACGGTATCCTTTTTATTACTTCAGAACATAACTCTGAGCTAAACATCAAGATCCGTTTAGCCGTTTTTGCGTATTTGAGAAACAAACATCCGTATTATAAAAACTCGCTTACTAAAATCTTATTAATTTCAAAGATTTCTGCAACATTCGTCGAAGATAAATAACTAAATCGTAGTGATTAATTTACACTTACATCACATATTTTAAATCTCTTTACTAAACGACGAAATAATAATGTTCTATTGCCATGATGTCACATTTATTTATAGGTCGTATTTGTAAACAAATGATGTACAGACGCCAGCAGGTCAACCTATCCGAATCCGTAAATTTTTACTAAACGAACATTATTCTTCCGTTATTGTGTCAAGGTTGAAAATCTATTAAATAAATTTGACACATTGAGGTAGGGTGATGTGCTGGCGTCTGTACATGAAGTTAATGATTTGATAGCAAAATATCAATTTAATGTAATGTTTATATGTATGTAGTGATTTCATATCAGACTTAAACGATTCGCTTTGTAACGATTGCGTTAAACATTTAACTTGAGTTTCTTGCAAGTTAAATATGTATTTAACAAAGCGATAAATACGCATGGTTTAATGACTAGCGGCTAATTAAACGCCTCATTTACTTGTGCTTAGTCACGGCACATAAGTTGTGCTAAAAAAAATCATTCTTCTCCTCCATTATGGTATATGAAGAATAAGTGAAGATTCATAGATTACTATTTGCCTTGGTGTGCAAATTCCATAGAAATAAATAATGCTTTTGCAGGTGATTAACTTGATCGTAGCCAAGTTGAAGATGTATTTTTACGATTCATAATCAGTTCACATAGTCCTATCGATGGAATGATGAAAATTAAAAATTGCAAAATCAGAATACAGTTGTTTTGAAAAAATAACGAGATGATAATTTACATTCAAAATTTGAGTTTGTATTGTGTAGTTACCTTACGTAAACTAGACGATAAAATTGCAGTGACAATAGCAAATTTTAAAACTGTATGATGTTACGAAAAACATGTCTAAAGTTAGATTTCTTCAACATTCGTGATTCGCTATCAGATGTCCTTGAAAGCTGGTAAGTTCGTTAATGTCATCAAATAACAATGAGCGGAACGTTTTTGTATGCTGCTGCAGACCTTTTATTACCGTAGAACTGTTTTGAAATAATATCAAATATTGAGAAAAATACGTCGTAATTAATAAAATGTGTTTGAATAACATTTGGCATGACTAAAAATATTATAAAACTTATCCATAAAAATTGGGGTCGTAAATTATTTAAAGCACGACTTTAAATAAAAATGTCAATATGTTTTTTGCTTTTTTTTGTTATTTTAAACGGGGGCAACGTTTAAAATAACAAAAAAAAGCAAAAAATATTTTGGGGCACTAGGAATTTTTCCTGTGTCGTGGGTGCGTTTACAAACATAGAAACTCACAAACGCTCAGACCCGAAACAAGTAGTTGTAGATCATGCAAATATTTATTCGTTCGTGCCGGAATCGAACTCGCGACACGCTGCGCAGCAGTTAAAGCCCACTGTGCTAACCGTGCCGTCAAAATATGAAATAAAGATATGAGAAATATTTAAAAAACCATATCAATTTTATAATGGAAAAAATATATGGAAAATACGTAGAGGAACAGTGTATAATGGGGACGCGAGGTATAATGGGGACATTTACTCCTTAGGCATACTTAACACAACACTAAGGTAGTGCAAGCGCCATTGACGTCATTTACAAGCGGCCATTAACAAATGGCGTCCTGTTGGCCTTTGCGTTACGTTAGTATTGTGTTAAGTTTGTTTTAAGTGTGTGATTTCTCATCATATCCCGCGTCCCCGTCTTATACCCTGTTCGCTTACGAAAATGAAAAAGAGTATCTAGTATACGAACGAGGAACTATTTTTTCCATCACTATGAACGTCTCCATTTACTTCTTGCTTTCGAATAGTAGACCTCCGCCTAATATTGTAGGCTGCGTCATTTTTTTTTTATAAAACAGTATTCATCTACTGCAAAGCAAAGGTCTTTCAAGTTTCAACCAGGAAATTTTACCCCTGCGCCAGAAATATGCAACATTGGGTCCCGAAAAAAAACATTAATATAAAAAAGTTGTTTATTCATCGATAATAAATTTTATAAAAGTACAAAGAAATATACACAATTACAACAAAGAGACGTCCTTATGGCACGCGAATTTAGAATCAGATCCCTTAACTGAGATCTCTTTAACTGTTCATTATACAAAAAATCTACTGTCAATAGTAGTATTATATTGTGGGAGTAATTTCTACTGATGAGAGTAGTTTTAGTTTCTTGAGAGTAGTATTAACTATGTACAGGTTGTTTCGGTGTGTGGTCTTATTGTCCTAGGGAGGTCTTGGGCTGGAAACCGTTGGGTCCGGCGGTGAAGGTGACGGTGTAGTGCTTGCCGTCAGGAGCGACGTATGCGTACTGTCCGGTGACTGTCAGCGCTGCGTTCTCAGACTGAGGGTTGTCGAGTTTGCCCTCCTCCTGTCTGGAAGTACCGTCGCTGGTTTCGTAGCTGTGGAGAAAATGTTGTATTTGATTAAAGTGTATTGAGATGTCTTTCAGCAAGTCTTCATCAATTCGTTTCAGAAAACTTATCCGAAACGAATTGCTAGCCAAGTTTAAAACTGAATGCTATTAAAAGTAATATCCTAATGCTTTTTTGAACTGTTTCTGGACGACATCTAAATGAATTTTCCATGAAGGTTCGCGGTTGGGTTTTCATTTTAAATGCTCCTTTCAATTCCAAAACATGAAATTCAAAAAAAAACTTTTCGAATTTTTATATAGAGGAATGATTTAATTGTTTGTTTGTATTGAATAGTCTCCGAAACTACTGGACCGATTTCAAAAATTCTTTCAATGGTTCAAATCTGCTTTAGTCTTAAGTGGCATACGCATTAATCCTCTCTCTCCCCGAGGGTGATCGGGCAAAGCCGCTGGCAAAACCTAGTTTATATAGAATTTGACGTACTTTCGTAGGTTGTTAATTTACTAGTACAGTATCGCATTAAAGGTTTAATTTATAAAATATATGAAACAATAATCATGCAGATTGATCAAAAATACACGTATGAATCGCAACCATAACAAGGTAGGCATCACATACAGAATAAGTGTGCAATTACAGTGGCGCGGGGCGGGCAGCGGGAGCGGTTCACGAAACAGACTAGATTTCCGCTCACCCGCCCCGCCCGCACTTGGTGCACTTTAGTCAAAAAGCTCGAAAGTCTGCCCGCTCTGCTGGCACTGTAATTGCACACTTAATGTTTGATTACAAGTATTGCTTTGTATGATGAAAAAACAAGGTTATATTATTTTAAACGATTTGTAGAATAATAAGAGGTCGCTCGTTAAGTTAGATGTTACAATCAGTTTCTGTTTTACTGTTTACTTAGTTATGGTACCTATGTTTATAGGAAAATAACATAATGTAAAAAAAGCTGCAAAAAAAACGACGGTTTGCACTCTGGGAGTGCCGGCAGAAGTGAAAACTTGAATAGTAATAAACACATACGAACATTCGCGCAAGCGCCCTGCGCCGTCTTACGAATTTTCGATCAGGTCCTGACGCGAGTTTAACATTTTTTACCCATTCCAAAAAAGTGCACAACGCCGCTAAAGAAGTTTTCACTTTAAAAATCAATTTGAACTGTTAGTTCTCGTGATAAACTGTACGTTATTTGAGTGAGTTACAGACGTTATTTCTATAAATTTTACATATTCTTTTTTTTTCGATAAAAGTATCTGTACATTGATTAGCTTTTTTTTTAACAATGTTTAATTGATTTATCAGTGTTGTTGTTGAGTGACATTTATCAGAATTAGGTTTTCCATACAAAAGACTTCAACGCGCGCTAATTTCTGTCTATTTCGTGGTCACATGCCAATTGAATTTAAAAAAAACGACGGGTTGCACTCTGGGAGTGCCGGCAGAAGTGAAAACTTGAATAGTAATTGTTGGAAATATCTTGTGAACAGATTTTAGTAAAACTCGCAAAAATGGTTGACTTTTTATTTCAATAATTTTCCAATGTGACGTACATCTTTTATAAACAATGTTACCTAGCAACGAATGTATCCAGCATACAAACTTCTTTAAAAGTAATAAAGTCACACGAACATTCACGCAAGCGCCCTGCGCCGTCCTACGCTTTTTCAGGTCACGTGTCCTGACGTCCTACGCTTTTTCGATCAGGTCACGTGTCCTGACGCGAGTTTAAGATTTTATACCCATTACAGAAAAAGTGCTCAACGCCGCTAAAGAAGTTTTCACTTCAAAAAAAGTTATAATTACATAATTAAAAGTTATCACAGGCTTGTTTCAATACGTACCGTAAAATTAAAAGTAAGAGTTTCATGAATATTCGATGTTTCTTATTGCATAATTAGTCGAACCTTTGCAATTTTGCATATTTCTTTATTCTCAAAACACGAGTATCTTTAAGTATGTTATCTTTATGGCTTACAATGAGTATTGTATAATGTTAGGTGGTTACGTCACAAAGGGTCATCACCTACTCTTAGCTCGGCTTGTTTCGAAACAAGCGGTTACATTTACCAGCTGATTGAGTTATTATGTTTATTTATTTCAGTATTTTGGGTGTCGTGTTTAATGATGTGTTAGAATTCTTAATAAGTCTTTATTTATTTTTTATATTATATATTTATATATATAAATTAATGAAACTCATATAATCTATCTTCGAGTTGCAAGAACTAACCTGACTTTGCAAGAATGCTTCTGGCCGTTTATATATGATCAGTAATGCTTAGATTGAGGTTTTAGATGGTATCATCTTTTAGGCATATTAATGATAATTTGACCTGTAGCCTTAAAGGCATGAGAAATTATCTGTATGATGTTATCAGTGCCCAGTCGCGTGTGCCCAATACCAGGTCTGTGCACATAGTATATGAGTACTTTAGGTATTGTTTACGATACGAACTTGAATGATCAGGGGCTATTGTCCGATGGTTGGTCTATAATAGTCCATAATCGAATATATAGTAAGTGGGCTGCAGCTGAAAATCAGCGTCAGGTGGCAAACTTGTGTTGCCACCTGGCATTATGCTGAGCTGAGGCCCTTTGGCATTAAATTGTTAAGTTATAATTTCCTTTTTTTTCACTGAATTACTCTCTTTATAACTTTACTTGTCTTGTTTAGTTTTAAGTTTTAGTGCCAATAAACTCAATTTTCTCTCTTTCTTTCTAAGTATTCGAAAAGATAATACTTTAGAACTTTTTTCAAGGTTAGACCTTTCAAGACAACTGAATAGGAAACAATTAATTTTGAGACATTTCTAGGCCTTCGAAGTCAATCTTAGTAGTTAGCGTATCGTAAAGCTTCGTTATTTGGTTTTTTCGTTAAACTGCTGATTTTACCAACCAGATTACTCAGAGGCAGGCGTTTTTTCTCGGAAACTACAGTTATAATTAAAGTAGATAAGAAGCACGACTTACGCGAAGCTGTAACCATCAGGCTCGACATTGCTATCGAAGCGCAGGATCTGCACGTCTTGTGGGTTCTGCTGAGGGGCGCCGGCGCAGACCGCCACTAGCACGCACACCAATGTTACCTGTGTTCGAAGAAAATATAGAATAAGGACACAATTTATTATGTCTTTACCGATTTATTACTTCTAATTGTATTTTGCAATAAAAATCAGTTTGTAAAAGAATATAATGAAATTATAGCCTTAATTGGGTGTTAAGTACGTGCGTAGCTTTTTTTGCGTCTAATACTATCAGTGAGATTTGTAAATTCTATAGAAAAAATATTTCTTTACTTCTTCGTCAGTAGTAAAAAAAACTCGCTTATCACTAATCCTTTTGCAAACATACATAATGTCTGCAAAAATTATGTTACGTCGTAAATGTATAATCAGCACACATTTGATTGGCGGCTATGCAAATTCGAATCTAGTGAATATCACACTTCTTTTGACATGAGTAAATATAAAACCTCAATTCAGTGAAAAGCAGTTTACATAAGCAAAGTCGGTTTTCAAATCATCTGAAAGACACTCTTGTAAGTACTTACAAAGCATTTATATTACGATTTTGTAAGTGCAATCCATGCATATGCACTGTATAAACATTACACATTTACAATAATACTTGTTCACGTTTTCTGTTTACAAATATTTTGCTCGATGATAAGGTTGAGCAATTGTTTGAGTGTTTATTGTGCCGCGCTCATTTGTTTTGTGGTGTTTGCTCAGCTTTTACGTGCGATAAGAAGCTTTTTTAGTAAATATATGACAAAATTTCCATGACTGTAAGAAGTTTTAAAAACATTATGCAAAATTTTTTTGGACAGCTGTTGCCTATCTAAAAAAAACAGTTTAGTTAAACCTCTTTTGTTCTTGTTTTAAATGCATTCCAGTAATAGAAATGTTAAGTCCTAAAATGCTTACTGTAAGGTAGCAACACAAAACGTTCACATTTCAATTGACGACCCATTGTTAACAGTTAGCGAATCAAAGGACCGACTTTCAAAGAACCCGTTAAGCTAAGTGGATTATATAAATTCGCATGACACATGCCCTTTAACTCCATGTGTACAAAAGAAACGTCAGAAGCGCCTACGAAAGTAAACATTTTAATGAAAAAGAGGTTTTGAAGTTAGTTTTCTGTAAATTATCTTAAGATGGACCGATGTTTTTCATTTATATAAAGAATGAAAAGTGGTAAATATTTTCTGTTCAAAAGTTTGGTTCCGTCAAACTTTTGCATATAAAATTGTGACAGTTTTACAAATGAAAGTTATCTAATAGTTACATAGACACACTAAAACCATCCGTTATTCGAAAATAAATTTGTAGTAATCAGCAGATATTGAAATCTTAAATAAAGTTTAACAGAATGGGATGGCACGATAATAACAGACCGGCTGTTGCAACGTAACCCTGGGGTCAGGATCCATCAAGTCACTCCGGTATGACACATCCACCCATTGTTTTTGCGCATCTTACGACCATTACCACACCAAACCGATGCATCACAAAAGGCACGACACACTTTTAACTACTAATTACAAAAAAAAGCTTAAAGTTTTTAAAATTGATTAAATCTTACAGAGCTTATTAAAATTAAATAAATAAAAAATCTCGACTCACGTATTTGAGCATGTTGCTTAGTATTCGTGTTGAGTTCAAACTAACGAATGAGTAACTAGTGTAAGATCGTTCATTTTATATATATCCCGAGTTGCAGGCACTTGCAGATGGCTGACATCATGTAGGATGGGTCGTGATGACGCGTTCCGAAGTACACTCTATACTCTCAAGAGACCTCCGCGACTTTTTGTGAACTTTAGATTTGACCGCTAATCAACAATAGATTTTTTAATTTGTGATGTGAGTACCGTAATTAAATGAACATTCATTTAAAGTGCAGTTGAGGAGGGTCATCCATCAAATATTAATGGCGGGGGTAAAAACCACCATGCAGCTCACGAGGCAGATAGAAAAGCTCGCTTTTTACTTTTTTACAAAATTATTACATGCACTGCGTTTCGTAGCTACATACATATAATTGAATTCAAAATCATTACAGGATGTGTTAATAACATAAATATTAATTGAAAACGGATTTCCATAATTCATTCCTATGTTTGTTTATTATGAAATATAAAATAAATATGTAGACAGCATTATTTTATTGTCTCATCGCCTATACATCGCAACACAGTTGGTAAACGTTTCTTATTGTTTGTACTTTATGCTCACTCAATTATGTTTTGTGTTTATCAACATCTTGTCGTCTGTTTAAGTTAGAAATTTAATGAGAGAACTTATATAACGGTTAAGATCATTTGCATTATGCTTGAATAAAAACTAAATGATATAATATGTCATTTGGTTTTTATTCAAGCTCAATACAACTTAGAAACAGTTCAAAGGCTTCCTAGTATAAAGATAATATTATATTCTTTGTACTTTTTTTATCGTGGTAAAATCATCAAATCAGTCCTCCCACCCAGGGCAGAGCGGGAGGGACTGTCAGACTCGTACTGACTAAAATCCACGGTGTTCTTCAATAGCCCTTTACGTACCGAGGTCACGGTAATTCGTGAGTCCCGCGACCATTATCTTTGTATTAGGAAGTCTTTCAACTGTTTCTAAGCAGTGTTTTAAGAAAAGGTAGATTACTTAAGACGGTAGAACTTCAATTTATATATATTTGGACAAAATAAAAACTGACACAAAATCATGATAGACAGATTAAGAAATAGTACGTGAGTGAAAACACAGTGGCTTCGTTTAAAGCTTCATGTCATCGCCTGTGTGACACATGTTTGCTTAGGCTCTCTATACTGGTCGCGGGACTGTACGAATTACCGTTACCCCGGAACGTAAAGCGCTATTGGAGGACACCATGGATTTTAGTCAGTACGAGTCTGACAGTCCCTCCCGCTCTGCCCTGGGTGGGTGGATTCATTTGATGATTTTACCACGTAAAAAAAGGCTCTCTATACTGTTTTAGCATTAGTGAAGAAAAGATCATCATTAAATCTTTTAGATTTAAGACTGTCTTACTACCTAGGAAATAGATACACATATGAGTTAGCATTTGTTGTAAATTACCGACATACTAATCCCGGCTTGGCCAAATAGCCAGGATTAAAATTTTTAAATTCTGGCTATTAAGCCAACTACTTAGTTAACGATAGTTCTGTGCTTACGGCTTCATACAGGTTGGATAAAATTTTAATACAATTTAAAGGACTATCATCCAATGTTCGATGTGCAAAACGAATCAAACTAAGTACAATTTTATTAATAGAATATTTAAAAATATTCAATTATCAGGTTATTAAATATTAAAAAATGGCATATCATAGTTGTTTTACTGACTCATTAAAAATTAATTATAATATCTATTTATCCATTAACACGAAGAGTTATGTAACTCTTGTTAAGTATACGATTGTTATTTCAATAAAACATTATGTTTATTAAACATTTATAGGATTTACTAATTGGCTATTTATAGCCGTGAGAACTTCGGAAAACTTTTGAATTCGATTAAAAATTACATAAGATTGGATTTTGTAGGTTACACGTTGACTATTATTAATTTAACTTTCAGTCAAACAAATGAAATCCAGTTCCGGCAATTTGATCGTAAACTTGTCAGCTCCGCCAAAAATATTTACAAAAAACAGTCAGTTCATCATTAAACCGCGAAATAATCTCAAAATAATCATGGCAACTTCAGAACTAAGAAGAAAACTTCATTAAAAACAGTGCATATAGTGAAAAATTGCAAATTTCTCATAATGTCAAATTATGAAACCAACTCCTAAAGTAAAAAGTGATTGAACGTCATTGAATTCATCACATACATCACTAGCTTTTTGTTAGCCATAGTGTTGCTAAATAGCGGAATAATCGTATTTTGATAGCCCTAGTGTTGCTAGTTAAAATTAAAATTAAACATTATACTACAATTTGGATCAAAGTATGGAATGGCTGCTAACCAAACTCGATGAAAAGTTGAAGCAGCAAACTTTAACAATAACTACTACTGTTACCAATAATGTCATGCAAGCACTTTCTGAAAACACTTTTAGAAGAAAACAATACCTTTTTTTTTGCGTGGTAAAATCATCAAATGAGTCCTCCCACCCAGAGCAGGGCGGGAGGGACTGTCAGACTTGTACTGACTAAAATCCACGGTATCCTTCACTAGCCCTTTACGTACCGGGGTTACGGTGATTGGTTAGTCCCGCGACCCCGGCAGGCTTTGGCCCTCTACAGGCCCCGTCACTATGCTGACACTCTTTGAGGCGCGCGTGGAACACAACGCGCCGTCGACCCGGGCATGGTCCATGGTCGGACAGCGAGTCGCCCATTACTCGCTGCCCGCATGCCCGCGCCTACGGTGGCCGGAGATCGTCTTGCGACGTCCGACGCCGTGGACGTCAACCACAGCGGCTGTGGTGGAGGGAGGTCGCTGTTCTCTCCATCACGCGGCACGCCTCCTCCTTCGCGAGCATGACTGCTTCGCAGAAGGAGGCGACCGCTTCCCACTCTGTCTCGCCCCGCAGCATGGCCTCGACCAATGCCGGGCGCGAGAGGTCTCTGCCTATCGCCGTCGTGAGGACACGGCGGGGCTCTGCCCAAGTGGGGCAGTCCTGCACCGTATGCTCCACCGTGTCCTCCGGACGATCCTCGCAGTGGTGACACCCGAAACTTCCGTGTCCGGTGAGGACCTGCGTCATGCGGAAGGTAAGGACGCCGTGACGCCTACCCAGCCACTCCTCAAAGAGGGGTCTTACCGCCGCGGTGGCGTGCGGCGTGCCCGGACCTCGGTAGAAAACAATACCTTAAAACGAGAATTAAAAATCTAGAACAGAAGATAGAATCTATGGAAAAAGATAAGAGAAAAAATAACCTAGTGTTCTTCGATATAGAAAAGAAAGAGAAAACAGAATACGAATTAGTAGACGTCTTCCAAGAAATACTAGTGGAGATGGGTGCACTCCTGGATAGTCAAGAGATAGAAAAAAAGAAGGGAAACATTGCACACTTGAATTACGACATGCTGCAGCAAGTAAAACGTCCAAAAGATTCCAAAACAAGAGAAGAGGAAAAGAGATAAGTCAGAATCACCTGAAGCATCACCAACAAACACTAAGAACTTATACACAAGTGTAGCAGCCAATGATTCGCCTGTAGCTAATACACAAGCAATAGCACGTATGGGTACGGGGAAGACCATCATCGCTGTTGGAGCCAAATCTAACACAAAATTAATAGCAACTTCTTACAACCGGAATACGGACAAGAAAATTTCAACAACGCAATCAGATAAAACAACAGTAATCAGCACCCCGACCCATTTGGTCACCATGAGGCAAGAAAGCCTTTTTTTATCGTGGCAATCTACAAATGAGTCTTCCCACCCAGGGCAGAGCGGGAAGGACTGTCTGAAACTATTACCCTGCAACTAAATTAAATACACCACATAACCCCTACAAGAAAAACCGTCCTAACTAAAATATATTATACAGCGCAACGTTTATTACTCTCTCTCATTAAGAACAAAAACAGCAGAATTAATCCTAGAAAATATAAATAGGTATTCACCAATTTATGTTCTCTCCTAGTTTTCTCCTACTTCACTCTATGAACCCCAAAAACGACCCTCTAGGGGTTGAAACGACCCCTTAGGAGTTGAACCCTTTTACTCTGTATGCTGCACTTCTATTATGCGTACGGTACAGGTGTGTTGAATTGTTGATATATTATGTCTATTCGAAAGTTGTGTTACGTTGTTTTTTTGTACCTGGCTGTTTTCCTGACAATATATAGGGAGTCCATTACGGAGTTTCTTAGGTTATCACTTTTTCACAACAATTCACTTTTATATTAAACCTTTTAAACAGTTTTACAACATTAATTAAATCAAAACAAAAGTTTACTTGTTTACTTTTCACTTGACATTACATCAGACGTCAATTATGACAGTTCAAGGCGCCATCTGGCGATTCGCTGATTAACGATTATAAAATAATCGATATTTTTAACTAATAGTTTGCAAATCATAGAAAATATAAAATACCTGATTTAGCAAACCTAAATAATTCTAAGATAACGGAAATAAAAAATATTAATAAAATGAAATATCCGTAAACGGAAGTGATTTAGTTTTTTCAATATGGACTTTTTTCTCGAACATTCTAAGGCCGCGAAACATTTATTATCTGTGAAGTTTTTGCGTGAATTGTCTGTGACAGAATGTTGTCACAGAAAAATGTCAATTTTGCCTAATTAATATTCAGGGGTAATTGTTATTGTTAATTACGAGGAATTATAAATTAGACCACGAAATCGTATGGATTTAATTTAGTGAAATGGCTTTAGGCTTAAACACGTGACGTTGGACAGTTTTTTGTGAGTTTGGTGTATTTTTGAGGAATTGAGTGTTTTCCTTGGAGTGTTTGTAATTGGTAACCAAGAAGGATTCTCCCTGGACTTGGGGAAAGTGAATTTCTTGGGCACCCGAATTCTGCCTTGATTTCCGGCCGACGCGCCAGTGATGGTTAGTCGTCACATTCTGCCCGAGCCGGCTTCCAGTCAGCATCAAACTTATTTACTTTTTGGCGAAGGTGAGTTCTTTTATTGTAACGGTGTCTGAGGTTGTTCGGTGAGCACTTCCCCGGTTGTTGAGAGAATATAGTCGTGATTCGTGAAAACTTATTGCAGGATTCTTAATTGCGGGACTTTGTGGCGCCGACCCGTGACCAACGGCCACAGCATTCCATCATAGCATTCCACCGCAGCCGCCGCCGACGAGTCTTCTTTCAGAGTGAACTGTGAGTATTAAACATCGCTATTTACTAAAGATAGGCCGTAGGTGTTTTCTCGGTGTCTACCACAGTGTTAATTTATAGGTTATTCGTGGACCCCGTGGTGACGTGGCGGATGCCACGCCGGAGCGGTATTTGAATGGAGAACCTGATGTCCATTACAGGCTCAGGCTAATTGATTTCCCCTTTCGGTCCCGTTGAGGAAAGCAATTTGGTTCCACCTATATTATTGGGTCTCCGTATGGCAAATTACAGGAAGGCAGCTTGAGAAGCTCGTCCCGCCGCCAGGATCCAGCAGGCCGTTGGGGCCTGGACGCGGGACCCGTTGCTCGGGCTCGCCTGAAGCCACCTGCGGAGCCAGCGGCACAGCGAGCGGCACGGTTGCGAAGCCCGCAGGCGGTCGCGCCGTGCGAGACGGTTTTTTTTTAACTCCTTTTTTTTTTTTTTACTCCTTATTTTTTTTATATTTTAATCCGGCTCCCGTTGTAAACCGGAGCCTGTAAACCGGTCTATATTATACCGGGTCTGGATGTCGGTGTTCCACCGAATTTCAAATTGAGGATCTTGGGCTAGTTCTTCATTCACCCGGATGTAGGGTGAACATCTTCAGCTTCAGGATCCGGGACTCTCCCAGTCCCTGGCGCCCATTTGTTAATTTTAATTTGAATTTAAATGGAACGTTCTAGTTTGGATATAATTTAACTTTTAACTTTTTCTCGGAACAGTACTCGGCAGGTTTATCTCCAACTCCCCACGCCCATAGCTCTTTCCGTTAAAGTATAAACTGGCTAGCCACCTTTAGTTAAAACTAAGATCTTAATTTAATTTTCTCGACCTACTTGTCATAGCTACTAAACAATAAATGTCACATCAAATTTATTATGTATAATAATAAACCAGTTTTTATATAAGTTGTTGTTTCCTTATAGTTGTTTCCCCAACCGAGAGGGAGAAAATATTTTGTGTAACAGTGGCGACCAACGTGTGTATTAGTTGGAGATAGAGGTTACGTCTTTTGCTGTACCTTACAAACCGGAGTACTGTTTCTGGAACCTTCCATTTATTTTAATTTTAAGGAAAAACCGTCTTGCAGAATCCTTTGCCTGTTTATGTTTGTGCTGTCTTATACAATTTTACCTTTTACATTTTACAATTATTTACTTTTTATTTTTTTTACTTCTTGCTGCGTTATACAATTCTATTTTTTTACCTGTGCCCCAATATATTGTACCAAGACTTTTGTCTTAAAAAAAAAATTAATAAATAAGAACCCTAATATTGTGTTATCTATAAGACTGCTATTAATGTAACTGTTTATTATAGTTAATGTTTACACTTTGCTGGAATTTGTAAATTGTGACGGCCAGTTTTATCTTAGATTCAGTTTTTTTTTTAAATTTCAAATATGGAACGCCCTATTAAATTTAATTTACTTCGGAAAGATGAACTCATGTATGAAGTACTGATCCGGGACGCTAAACCTGCCTCAACCGTAGAGGAATTACGTACCCAAATTAGGGACCTCAGTAAATTGGTTAGTTCCGATGAAATCGTGGAAACGGATAGAGATCCAGAGTCAGAATTAAAGATAATTAAGGCCAAATTGCCAGAAATTGGTGAAGTTCTGGATAAGTACCCCAGCAATTTTAAAAAATTTAACCGCGCCAGGGCTTTGGCTTTCCATCTATTTCATCGTTTGGGTAGGATATCTTCTCCAACTGAGCTTGAAGCCGATTACGCAGCCGTTGATAAGCGACTTAGCAGTTTCTTAGCAAGAATTGATTCGGTCAACGCGAGCTTCCACCAATCTTTTACTTCCGCTGAGGAGGCACCGGAGGTAGTGTCTAATTTGCAGACGAAGGACGTCATCATTTCCTGCAAAAAGGACACTGTAAAAAGCCTAGGTGTTAAATTTAACGGGACAGGTTGCGTGAAAGCGTTCATTGAGCGTCTAGAGGAGCTCTGCGAGGCCAGAGGTATCGACGAGTCTTCCCTACATCAATCAGCTCTGGACATTTTCTCAGATGGAGCCTTGTTGTGGTACCGTGGAATTAAAGCGTTGGTTGGTGATTGGCCGGAACTGAAAAAGCAGTTACTTGCAGATTTCGCTCCACCTGATTACGACATGCGTCTCATGTCGGAAATCTCAAACAGAACACAGGGGTCGACGGAGCAGTCTTGTATCTTTATAGCAGTCATGGAGAACATGTTCAACAGGCTTTCTTATAGGGTTCCAGAGCACGATCGGTTGGCACGGATTAAGTACAACTTGAGACCAGAATACACTTCGGGGTTGTGTTTGTTCACCATTAACACGCTCGGCGAGCTGAAGGAGAAGTGCAGGCAACTAGAGTCGGGCTTCCACAGCAAGGCTCAGTTCCATGAGCCGCCCAAACCAACGTCTTCCTTCGTCGCAGCAGACTTAGCCTACCAATCCCCGAAGGGTTCAAGGATTGAAGCCGTGCAGACTGATTCGGGTTCGTTGTTTTGTGTTCGTTGTAGGGTTAAGGGGCACTCGTTATCGAATTGTAAATCAAAGGAAATCGTGTGTTACCGTTGCGGCAAGAAGGGCGTACGTGCACCGTCGTGCCCTACGTGCAATAAAAAGCAGAAGGAGGTTCAGTCCTGTCCAACCTGCACTTCAAAAAACTAAATGTCCGGAACTACAGCAAAAATTTTGATAAGTCCGATTGGGACAATCATTTAAAATTTTTAAAATTATTTTTTAGTACATTAAGGGTGAATACAGTACATTATAAGACTTCGGACGATAGTCGTCCACATTTAACTATATCTATATACGATGAGCAGTATTACGGATTACTCGACTCGGGTTCTTGCATTTCGGTGTTGGGTTCCGATGTTGGTCAGCACTTTATAAGGGCTGGTGCAACTGTGCACGCCGATAAACAGTTGGGCAGCATAGTAACTGCCAATGATTCGCGAGCATCCGTGGAGGGTTATTTATTTTTACCAGTATCTCTCATGGGAGTAACTAAGGTGATTAAATTTTATATTATTCCAGATATTACCACACCGTTAATTTTAGGTGTTGATTTTTGGAAGGCCTTTAATTTGGCACCAAAAATTTTTAATACTTTACCATTCCAATATTTTAAACGTAAAAGAGGTCATTCTTGCGTCTCGGAGGTTAGGCATCTACAGCCGTTTGATGAGTTAACACCGGATCAAAAGATTGAAGCGGAGTTAATAATTAAAGATTTTGAAAAGGTCTCCTTTGAGGTAAAAGGATTAGGTCGTACCCATCTGCTGCGCCATAAAATAGACACGGGAGATGTTCCTCCTATTAAACAGCGTTATTACCCTTTGTCGCCTGAACGCCTCAAGGAACTCAACCGTCAGCTGGATGAGATGTTAGAGATGGGAGTGGTGGAACCTAGCAACAGCGCGTGGAATAATCCGGTTCTGTTGGCTCCAAAACAAAACGGAGAATGGAGATTTTGCTTGGACAGCCGAAAACTGAATGCGGTCAGTAAGCATGACGCGTATCCACTACCCTACATCTCTCGCATCTTAGACCAGTTGCGTGACGCGCGTTATCTTTCGTCCATTGACCTAAAATCGGCCTTTTGGCAAATAGAACTGGACTCTGTTTCGTCCAAAGAAAAAACCGCGTTCACAGTCCCCGGTCGAGGTTTGTTCCAGTTTAAAGTTATGTGCTTTGGGTTGACTGGAGCCCCAGCCACCCAACAGCGATTAATGGACAGACTTTTCGGTCCGGAGTTCGAAAATAAGGTCTTCGTATATTTAGATGACTTAATTATTTGCTCATCAACCTTCGAGGAGCACACTTCGCTTCTAAAACGGGTTTTAGACAAGTTAACGCAGGCTAATTTGACAATTAATTTACCTAAGTGCTGTTTCTTTCGACGCGAACTTAAATATCTAGGCTACATAGTAGACGAGCGAGGCTTACACACTGATCCGTCGAAAATTCAGTCAATTGTCGATTTTCCAACTCCTACAACTCGTAAGCAAGTGAAAATGTTTCTTGGAACGGCCTCATATTATAGACGTTTTATTAAAAACTTTAGCTCCATAGCGGCCCCTTTGAATGCGCTAACAAGTACTAGCAAAAAGGCGCCTCCTTTCAAGTGGACGGCTGAGACCGAATCCGCGTTCTCAACCTTGAAAGAGGCATTGGTGTCAGCTCCAGTATTAGCTTGCCCAGATTTCTCTCAACCTTTTGAGATTCATTGTGACGCATCCAGTTTTGGGATAGCGGGCACTCTGACTCAGGTTGTTAATGGGGAGGAGCACCCAATCGCCTACTGCAGTCGTTCGCTTAATCCGGCGGAACGCAATTATTCAGCGACGGAGCGTGAGGCACTAGCGGTGGTCTTCGCCGTAGAACACTTTCGTCCTTACGTTGAAGGCGGTCCTGAATTTAAAGTGGTAACCGACCACTCAAGTTTAAAATGGTTCTTTAATTTAACCAATCCATCTGGGCGGTTGGCCCGTTGGGGTTGTCGGTTATCACCTTACAATTTTACCATTGAGCACCGCAAAGGTAAGGACAATGTGGTTCCAGATGCCTTATCGCGTGGCGTTCCGGTGCTGGAAATTAAAGCGTCCGACACTGACACTTGGTTTAAGGGGGTGTGGGATAAATGCGTCAGTACACCTAGGTCGTGCCCTAACTATATTATTAAAGGGAATAAACTTTACCGCTATTCTAAAAATAAATTCGGTGTAGCTAGCGACAATGATTGGAAGCAGGTAGTGCCGGAGAGCAATCGTGAAGAACTGCTTAGGAGTCACCACAGTGGCGAATTAGCACCACACTTTGGAGTGTTTAAAACTTATAAAAGACTCGCTCTCCGATACTACTGGCCAAACATGTACAAAGATGTGGTTAGCTACGT
Source organism: Agrotis puta (assembly GCA_943136025.2). Lineage (NCBI taxonomy): Eukaryota > Metazoa > Arthropoda > Insecta > Lepidoptera > Noctuidae > Agrotis > Agrotis puta. Next base: position 9,893,148 of record OW964168.2, read on the forward strand.
CGGTAAATGTGATAAATGCGCAGCATACAAACACTCACAACAGCCTCCTTCCGGTCTCTTAGGCGATGCGAAAGACTGTTCCAAACCTTTCGAAACTATAAGCATCGACTTAGTAGGTCCGTTACCACGGTCAAGAGCGGGATTCACGTATCTGTTTGTTGTCGTGTGCTGTTTCACAAAGTATTGTCTGCTGTTTCCTTTACGTAGAGCTGTTGGTAAGGCTATAGCACAGAAACTAGAAGACGGCGTTTTCTTGGTACACGGTATACCCCGTACGGTGATAGCAGACAACGGGACGCAATTCACGGGCAACGAGATTCGCTCACTACTACAGAGGTACAAAATACCTCAAGTTCACTTCACACCTCGTTATTGCCCAAGCGTGAACACCGTAGAACGCTATAACCGTACCATAATGACCGCGGTATCAATACTCGTGGAGGATGATCATCGATCTTGGGACGTAAACATTTCCAAGATCCAATTTGCTATGAACACCTCCACGAATGAAGTTACTCGTTTCACCCCGTTCTTTCTAGTACATGGCAGAGAAGCAGTTAGTAGTGGTGATGTCTTCGGCAATGATACCGTTGGACAGCTCACTCTAGCTTGCTCTCCGCGCAGTTCATATGCAGACCAGCTAGGAACGTTACGTGGTATCTGCGATAAAGTAAAGGAAGCGCTCATACAATCACATACTCGTAGTGCTCGTTATTATAATAAAAGTAGGAGGCAGGCGGAGTTTGAGGTAGGCGACACTGTGTGGAAGAAAACTTATCCCCAGAGTGACGCTTCCAAATTCTTTATGGCCAAATTAGCACCTAAGTACGAAAAATGTATTATTAGGAAAAAACTTTCACCCTTAGTGTATGAATTGGAAGGCTGTAGTTCCGGCAAAAATCTGGGCACATGGCATATTAAGGATATGAAACCACCATGTGGCCATGATTAATTCTTTTTTTTTAAATTTAATTCCTATTTAAAATAAATATTTTACTTTTTGCATGTCGTAGTTGGTCGCAGTAACCATTGAGGGCTGTATATGCCTTGAGGTTGCTGGTTTTTATTTTAGCTTTGTGGGATTTTATTTCCACGGCGCTATATTACAGTTGGATTTAAGTATTTTCCACTGTTTTTACGGTTTGTAGTGGTACACAGGTTTCTACTGTGTCCACGTTTGTTAACCATATTTGGGAGTGGTTGTTGCATGTTTAACAACCCTGTTGGGAGTCTAAAACTCCGGATTGCTGGTAAGGCAGCAAAATGATAGTCCTGAGATTGGAGGCCATAATGGCGGGCGTGTAGGCTGCATTGATGGAATACGTTTAAGATGGTATTTTTTTTAATTAGGGGCGAAAACCGTTACTTTCCATTTTGGGAAGACGGTTAGCCAATTTTCATTTGTTTGTAGAATTTAATTTTTTCCAGTTTATTATTTGGATACCAGCCAGCATTACTGTTGGTAGTCCATTAGTTTAAGATGTGAATGGTGGTGTACGATAGAGTAGGTAGGTCTGTCTTACATAGATATAGTAAGTCAGACTGGGATAGTTCGTCGGGAGTTATTTTCAAAATTTTGTTTAATCCCTTTGGAGCTTGTCTTTTACATGTTCGTAAATGGATTAGACTCGCTCCAGGAGAAATTTTTGTAAACAATCGTACACCAGCTTCCATAACATTTTTTCTCTTCGGTTCGTTCTCCATTCCTCGTTTCAGGCTTGGACGTTGTGGATTTTTGTAGGCGTGTTAGGCCCTTTGGAGTCTGCTTCAACGCTGGAGGGCCAGCGTCGAGATTTGCCCTAGTGGGTCAAATCTCTGGTGGTTGGGGAGGTACTGTTACGTTGTTTTTTTGTACCTGGCTGTTTTCCTGACAATATATAGGGAGTCCATTACGGAGTTTCTTAGGTTATCACTTTTTCACAACAATTCACTTTTATATTAAACCTTTTAAACAGTTTTACAACATTAATTAAATCAAAACAAAAGTTTACTTGTTTACTTTTCACTTGACATTACATCAGACGTCAATTATGACAGTTCAAGGCGCCATCTGGCGATTCGCTGATTAACGATTATAAAATAATCGATATTTTTAACTAATAGTTTGCAAATCATAGAAAATATAAAATACCTGATTTAGCAAACCTAAATAATTCTAAGATAACGGAAATAAAAAATATTAATAAAATGAAATATCCGTAAACGGAAGTGATTTAGTTTTTTCAATATGGACTTTTTTCTCGAACATTCTAAGGCCGCGAAACATTTATTATCTGTGAAGTTTTTGCGTGAATTGTCTGTGACAGAATGTTGTCACAGAAAAATGTCAATTTTGCCTAATTAATATTCAGGGGTAATTGTTATTGTTAATTACGAGGAATTATAAATTAGACCACGAAATCGTATGGATTTAATTTAGTGAAATGGCTTTAGGCTTAAACACGTGACGTTGGACAGTTTTTTGTGAGTTTGGTGTATTTTTGAGGAATTGAGTGTTTTCCTTGGAGTGTTTGTAATTGGTAACCAAGAAGGATTCTCCCTGGACTTGGGGAAAGTGAATTTCTTGGGCACCCGAATTCTGCCTTGATTTCCGGCCGACGCGCCAGTGATGGTTAGTCGTCACATTCTGCCCGAGCCGGCTTCCAGTCAGCATCAAACTTATTTACTTTTTGGCGAAGGTGAGTTCTTTTATTGTAACGGTGTCTGAGGTTGTTCGGTGAGCACTTCCCCGGTTGTTGAGAGAATATAGTCGTGATTCGTGAAAACTTATTGCAGGATTCTTAATTGCGGGACTTTGTGGCGCCGACCCGTGACCAACGGCCACAGCATTCCATCATAGCATTCCACCGCAGCCGCCGCCGACGAGTCTTCTTTCAGAGTGAACTGTGAGTATTAAACATCGCTATTTACTAAAGATAGGCCGTAGGTGTTTTCTCGGTGTCTACCACAGTGTTAATTTATAGGTTATTCGTGGACCCCGTGGTGACGTGGCGGATGCCACGCCGGAGCGGTATTTGAATGGAGAACCTGATGTCCATTACAGGCTCAGGCTAATTGATTTCCCCTTTCGGTCCCGTTGAGGAAAGCAATTTGGTTCCACCTATATTATTGGGTCTCCGTATGGCAAATTACAGGAAGGCAGCTTGAGAAGCTCGTCCCGCCGCCAGGATCCAGCAGGCCGTTGGGGCCTGGACGCGGGACCCGTTGCTCGGGCTCGCCTGAAGCCACCTGCGGAGCCAGCGGCACAGCGAGCGGCACGGTTGCGAAGCCCGCAGGCGGTCGCGCCGTGCGAGACGGTTTTTTTTTAACTCCTTTTTTTTTTTTTTACTCCTTATTTTTTTTATATTTTAATCCGGCTCCCGTTGTAAACCGGAGCCTGTAAACCGGTCTATATTATACCGGGTCTGGATGTCGGTGTTCCACCGAATTTCAAATTGAGGATCTTGGGCTAGTTCTTCATTCACCCGGATGTAGGGTGAACATCTTCAGCTTCAGGATCCGGGACTCTCCCAGTCCCTGGCGCCCATTTGTTAATTTTAATTTGAATTTAAATGGAACGTTCTAGTTTGGATATAATTTAACTTTTAACTTTTTCTCGGAACAGTACTCGGCAGGTTTATCTCCAACTCCCCACGCCCATAGCTCTTTCCGTTAAAGTATAAACTGGCTAGCCACCTTTAGTTAAAACTAAGATCTTAATTTAATTTTCTCGACCTACTTGTCATAGCTACTAAACAATAAATGTCACATCAAATTTATTATGTATAATAATAAACCAGTTTTTATATAAGTTGTTGTTTCCTTATAGTTGTTTCCCCAACCGAGAGGGAGAAAATATTTTATGTAACAGTTGACAGTATTAATACAAAAGCCATCAACGAACAAAAGCAAGAATTTCCCGCCAATGTTTTCGTTCTTTACCGCCAATAGACCGGAAATCTCTAATTGTTCCCCATTATAACACATCGCGTCTTGGTAACGTATTACTCCGGCCAGGTAGAGCGACGACCCGCGAAAAGCAGCTGGCAGAGGAAAGCTCAAAATTGGGTTCAGTGGCGCGCATTGGGCTATGCCCAGCAGTGGACGAATACAGGCTGATGATGATGATAACACTTTGGAAAGTAGCATGATTATGTTAAATGGGAGAGCAAGAATTGAATAAACTTGTATAATTCTGTTTTAAAGAATGTTGGGATGGATGTGTGGTCTGATTTCCAAAATAATATTAAAGTAATCTGTGAACTGTGTAGAAGATTAAGATGTAATTTTAGTGTTTGAAACCAAGAAGATATTAAAAATGTGTCATAGGAATGAAATGAAATATGTAGATAAAACAAAACAAAAAATCCAAAAACGATTTTTAAAAAAGACTAGACTTATTTTATAATTTTATTTAGTGCTTATGATTGAAATAGGTATTTTATAGGACAAATAAAAAATATTTATGTTTTCAAAAGTGCGGAATTTATTGTAAATCCATCTCAATAAGTGCAAATGACAAACATTGTTTTAAAGTAGACTGATAATTTAGAACCTGGTGCAATTCGTAAAAAATATTGTACCTATTCACTGAATTAAACAGAACAGTTACGTTGAACGTTTAAAGCGTGAGTTTCACTTTAATTTGATTTTTTACTCTTTTTTAATTTCAAACCATATTCTTTAATAATCATATCAGAAACCTTTCGTGCTATCATCATAACTGTGGCTTGAGTAAATGACCGTACATTTTCCGGCATCACACTAGCATCAGCGACTCGCAGCTTCTTCACTCCATGGACTCTTAACTTTGAGTCCACCACCGTTCCCATGGCACAGGTACCGACAACATAATGTGCCGTATCTGATGTTCCAACTGCATGACATCTCCAATATTCCATAGTCCCTCTCTTCAGTCCATCACATTTCTTAATTTTTGGATCGATCAATTTAGCTTTAACTTTTCTAAAATATGTGGAATCCAGAACACGATTGAAATCTGCCAAATAACTTGCATGCTTCTCTATGTCTATTTCGTTACTGTAATAACCAGGAAAGATTAGAGGATAGTCATTTGGATCAGTGCTCTGCAGTAAAATCTCTCCTCTGGATTTTGGGTTGAGATGTGTGATAAAGACCACGAACACTTCTTTGTCATCAAGACCTTTACCTAACGTGTCACAAAATGTTTGGTCATATTTGAAGTAAAATGCGCATAATCCCAAAAATGTTAATGTTTGTCCAAAGTGAAAACCGATCATTCCATAATCGGGATACCTCTGTGACTTGTTCAAGGCCACATAGCCATCAAATATAATATAGGGGAATTCATGAGGATTCGTAATATTACCTACAAGAGACTCTTTCGTCATTTTATAAACGAGATTAGAGTTCACATGATCCTGGAAATTCTTCCCCACAGGTAGGTTAGATATCACTTTTATACCTTTTTTAAGTAAATGGTCTTTTGGACCTATTCCTGACAGCATGAGGAGCTGCGGTGATTTAATAGTACCAGCTGATATTATCACTTCTTTTTTTGCATAAAACTTCTTTTTAATATTATCTTCAGTTAGGACTTCTACTCCAATAGCATTCTTATTATCATCAAATAGAATTTTGGTTACTAATGTGTTCAACATAAGGTGTAAATTTTTTTTATCTTTAAGAGGACTCAAGAATTTATTTGCCGTACTTTGACGCTCTCCATGGCCTATATTAAACATAGTATTAGTGAATCCTAGTGGGTGTTTTGGGTTTATATCTAGATGATATTCGTAACCAATTTCTTCGAGAGCATTAAAATAGTGTCTATTTCTTTTATAATACTTTTTCTGTATTAGAATTTTCCCTTTGGTTCCGTAATCGTGATTTTCTCTAGATTCCAGGATTCTTTCATCAATGAGCTTTTCATTTTTGCGGAATAGTGGTTGGACTGATTCCCAGGACCAAGATGGATCTTTGGTGATGTCTGCCCACGTATTATAATCATGTGGGTATCCTCGTACATAGTATCCGTAATTCATGGAACCAGAACCACCCAACACTTTACCTTGCGAAATGTGATAAACATTGTTTGTATGAGACTCTGCGTTCATACTTTGACCACTTGAAGTAAAGTTCCAGTCATTCTCAGTAAACCTCGTAAAAGGAAATAATCCAGGCAACTAAAAAAAAATAAGCGGCATTAGTTCACACCTTTGCTGGTCACAAAATATATATTATAGTTACTAATTGTGTTTCGTTTTAAAGAGATTTATTATTTGGATTAAATACCGAAATATATTGTCTTTTAAGAAAGTAAAGTTCAGATAACTTTACTTTCTTAAAAGACAATATATGTATGTAAATACAGTGTGCGCGTGAGTTAAATGCATAGGATAAGCCTCCGATACATTACGATTTTGGTATCCATTGACGCGTATCTGTGTTCGAACTTCTATGGATTTATATTGCGATAGTCGCCTGGATACCAAAATCATAAGATATCAGAGACTTGTGTTGCGTTGTGTACGAAGTAGCTAAGAATGCGCAAGTAACCGATTATTAAGGGCACACTACGTTGTGAGAGTGAAAAGTGTGTCACAGGAATTGACTGTTTGGAACTCGCAATCTTACTTGTTATAACGATCATTATTTTGTTGCTAAATACTCACAGCAGATTCTAAGGGTGGATAAGTTCCAGCTTCTACAATTAGTACACTGGCATTTCCTTCCACAAGTCTACTAGCTATGAGGCATCCCGAAGTCCCACCACCCACTATAATGAAATCAAACTTTGCTCCATCTGAAATAAAAATGATTTTCAATCAATTAGTTTACTGTCTTAGATTGACAGTGGCACTTTCAACCGAAATAATCTAAATATATTTAATAATAAATTAATGCTCTGACACCTGGCTTTTTTTTATCGTGGTAAAATCATCAACTGAGTCCTCCCACCCAGGGTAGGGCGGGAGGGGTCTTACCGCCGCGATTGCGGCGTGCCCGCCCACTCCTGGCTTACGTATGCTTCTTCACTATAAGAGGTATCAATCTAGCCCCAATCTGTTAATTTTTTCGAATCGATTTTATTAACAATGAAGATTAAATTATATTAAAGAAAGGTCGTTTGGGATGTACTGACGTCTGTTCCATATCTACCCTTGTTTTCTCTCGAATTTGTCATTCACCAGAGCAGTGCTGATGAGCTTAATTACACAGAGAAATGAGAAGCGCCAACACCTGGGTTCACCACTACATTCTTTAACTTAAGAATTTGTTTGAAATTACTTTTACTAGATTTGTTCAAGAGATATTTATGTACTGAAGATTGTAAAACAAGTTATAATCTATACTAATATTATAAAGCTGAAAAGTTGGTTTGGTTGAACGCGCTAATCTCAGGAACTACGGGTTCAAATAAAAAATTACTGTTGTGTCGAATAGGCTATTTATCGAGAATCGTAAATATCACTCTACGGCCAATAGGAATCGAGTAGCGGGGGTGAAAGCACAGGTATGTCCTGTGCTTTCTAGTTTAATAGTATATAAAATTTACATTCATGAATTTTACCTGGAGCACATGTAGGTTTACGCCATTGATATGCCGTGAGATTAAGTATGGTCAGCAGCTTCAAAACACCTTGGATATTTCTAAAATAAGCAATCGCTTTCTCAGAATTCATAGTGGCAAAACAGCTGTCTTCAGTTCACAAGTTATTAAAAAGGTTAGTTTTCAACCTGTCTATCGTAACATTTAATTTCGCAAAACTTTTTTCGAGAGGTTAGTTCTACATGTTGTATAAAAACCTCTCTCTTTTGAAGTGTAACTTTGAACTAAAGGAAAATCATTTTTGTTTTTGTTTTATATTTGAAACGAATTACTGAAATTTACCTTTTCCATTTAGATTGATTAAATACTCATAAATAATGACTTACTAGGTTAAAAGTATGTGCCGATAACATTAATCGGCTGATGTTAAATAATTTGATAAATAATTAAAAATATACGCTACATTTCGTTGGTCTTATGATCGCGTGAAGTGTCTAAAATCTTTTTACACAGGACTTAAATATGTATATTGCAATGATAATGTTGCCTTATAGGGACCCCGTTATTTTACTGACAGGTGCGCGTGGAATAAGGCGCGCCGTCGACTCGGTCCTTGGAGTCTACTTTCTTAGTCCGCCAACGAAGTTACGGGCCCGTACGAAAGTAATTCGAAGCTTTTGAGTGAAACTACCTACAAGTTTGGCGCAGAGGCTGGGCGATCGACTGCTGCGCAGGGTGTCGCAGGTTCGATCTCCGCACGGAACAAATATTTGTATGATCCGAAATAACTATTTATATAGTTATTTCGGGTCTGAGATGTTTGTTTATGTGAGTTTCTATGCTTGTAAACGTACCCACGATACAGAAATAAATTCCTAACGTGGGGAAACGTTTTTTATAAAAAAAAATATGAATAAATATACTTAAGAATTTATAAGTTCTGACAAAACATTGGAAGTCGGGACAACTATTCAATCATGTTGCAACCAATTTTTAGGGTACTACTAATAATGTTCGTAAGTGATAAAGAATTGAAAATGCCTAATATTTGGCCGAAGCTAAGGGTTTCGTGCTTAGTTAGTAGTACTCCTGGTCTTTAATCGGACGGGGAGCTTCCCATTACTCGCTGTTGCGGACAGCCTAAGGAAGCCTGCAGCTACGGCGCGCGACGGCGCTCGCCTGACGGGTGATGTTATGTTATTTGCAAATAATTCAATATTTCAATCAACTTGTTTGGGTCAGCTTCCATTGTAACTGGATGGAGAATACCAGTTTTTGAAGTGAAAACTTCTTTAGCGGCGTTGTGCACTTTTTTTGCAATGGATAAAAAATGTTAAACTCGCGTCAGGACACGTGACCTGATCGAAAATTCGTAAGACGGCGCAGGGCGCTTGCGCGAATGTTCGTGTGTGTTTATTATTATTCAAGTTTTCACTTCTGCCGGCACTCCCAGAGCAACCCGTCGTTTTTTTTTTTGACGCATAATTGTTCAAAATTCTTTTCAGAAATAACTCTCTGAATCTAGTCTATAGGGTTCTTAGCTAGACACAACTTATAAACATTAACGTAAGCAATTTGAATTGCAAATGTTTGTGTATTTTATTTCGGTAATTAAGATGTCTGGCAACATTAGGGACAACAGATAAGGAGTGAAACAGTCAAATTGCTTATTTAAAACGATGTCTTATTGGAACTATTGAAATAGGGAGAAACATTACTGTTGTTATCAGGCAACTGTGTAATATTATTGACGAAGGAGTTTTTATTAACATGAAATATGTGAATTTAAAAAAATAATTGTACAATTAGGTATTATTTACACAAATAGGTTTTATTAGGCATATATTGACAGGAAACAAAACAACATTAAAAATATTTTTGTTTGTGTGTGATTATGTGTCCATGAAGCCCGTTTCAATAAACTGTGTAAAAAATCCTTTGACTACGCACACATTTGTGCAATATGTCTCTCGCACCGTTGGCTAATCGCCGCAGAGATTGCCCGACGTGGCCGAAATCGGTTATGAGGACCATTATTATTATCATCATCTGCCTAGCCTTTTCCCAACTATATTGGGGTCAGCTTCCAGTCAAACCAGATGCAGCCGGATATCAGTATTTTGCATGGAGCGACTGCCTGTCGGACCTCCACAACCCAGTAACTGGGTAATACGATACCCCATGGTAAGACTGGTTGTCAGACTTTAGAGCTTCTGTTTATTACTTTTATACATAAAAATATATTCATCAAGTTGCCTTTATGGCAAATGAATGTATTACGAGCATTAGCTACAAAAAGTAGTCTACACAAAACCGCGAATTAACAAACACCTCTCGATTAGTTTTATTGAGCTCCTCAGTGAGACACTTCTCTGCGGTCACGGGATTACGTAGCAAATATTTCTTTTTGGTATCCTAATTCTTGTGAGGTCTTTGCAAATATTGTTTGAGTAAGTGTAGTAGCAGAAGTACATATTTACAAATATGTTTATTTAAACGCATCTTCGCTCAATATGAACTAATCAGAATAATTGGAGTTCATATAATCGGGGGAAAGGATAAAATTCCGACTCGGAGATCACCGACTTTACTTTTGGTCATTTGCCCTTTTCACTGTTCCTGAATCATAATATGGTGTGCCAAAATCGTATCCAACAAGATACGATATTTTTAAATTGAAAGAGCGCTGGCATTAAGTTTTGCTAATAATATTTTAAGACCGTCGGTGTATCACACAGAGGCTGCGTTTTGGAAATACGAGTACTTTGCTACCACAGGACTCATTTTTATCATTTTTTTATTCGTTGAAAAATCATCGAATGAGTCCTCCCACTCAGAGCGGGACAGGAGGACTGACTTGTACTGACTAAAATCCACGGTGATCCTTCAATAGCCCTTTAAGTTCCAGGGTCACGGTTATCTGATGAATCAGTCTCGCGACCCCGGCAGGCTTTAGCCCCCATCACTTTGCTGACAACACTATAAGGCGGGCGTGGCAAACAACGCGCCGTCCCCGGGCATGGCCTATGATAGCTCGTCGAATCACCGGTGGTCGGAAATCGCCTCGCGAGGTCAGTTGCCGTGGGCTTCTCCCGCGGTCATTTTTAACATGACCAATTTTTCATTACCAGTAGTTTTAAGTCTTCCTTTAAACTCCCTTTTTCTCACAATCTATCCTATATTCTTCTTTACGAATTTATTGCAATTGCTTCATCATCATGAGTACCTCTGACTTTAAACAAGTACACACATCAAAAGTGTCTAGGGATCAACATATATTTTTGCAATAACTTTTCTCCTGATTGATATTAATTAAAAATTTTTTTAAGGATTCATCAAATAAAGTGTTTTCGTTTGTCACAGTAACGATAAACCAAGTCACCTTTGCATTAATAAAGAAATTTGCCATTTTCCTAATAAAGGGATTTTTGACATTTGAACCACTAACACAAAAGTTCGAAAAAAAGACTGAAATAACAGTTTTCTTTAAAATTTTATTGGGTAACTTAAACAATTAGTAATCCGTGTTTCTACCGCGAACACTAACAACACAAGAACATCGGTTTGGCATACTCAAAATGAGTTCATCCAAATCACGCTGTGGAATGGCCGCCCATGTTCGTTGCAACAACAAAAAAAGGTCTTCTTGCGACTGGATACCCTCCATATTCGGCAGAGCTCTTCTCTGTAGCATATCCCATGCATGCTCAATCGGATTCAAGTCTGGCGACTGAGCAGGCCAGGGCAGGACATTGATGTTAGCTGCGGCGAGAGTCTGTCTTACAACTCTTGCGGTGTGCGGTCGTGCATTATCACTCTTCAGGGAAGTTAATTAGCGACCAAACAGTCAGAAACCGCTTGCATGAAGTGAACCTTCATTCCCGAAGACCGCTACGGGTACCACCTATAGCAATGCACAATCGTAGGATTCGATATCAATGGGCTCTTGAACACAGAAATTGGGCAGAAGAACAATGGCGTTTCGTGTGCTTTTCTGATGAGTCTCGTTTTGGTATGAGACCGGATACAAGACGTATACGACACTGGAGAAGCCCTGGACGCCAACAGCGATTAAAATCCTGCCAGGAAGTCCATCCTTATAGTGGTGGAACCATCATGGTATGGGCGGGTAATTGGATCGGTGGAAGAACTGAGTTGATTTGGATCAGAGGCAACCTCAACGCTCAAATTTATGCTGAGACGATTGTATCAGACGTCATCGTTCCTCTACAAGTGCAAATCGGTCCCTTATTTCAGTTAATGCATGATAACGCACCACCGCACACCGCAAGAGTTGTAAGACAGACTCTCGCCGCAGCTAACATCAATGTCCTGCCCTGGCCTGCTCAGTCGCCAGACTTGAATCCGATTGAGCATGCATGGGATATGCTACAGAGAAGAGCTCTGCCGAATATGGAGGGTATCCAGTCGCAAGAAGACCTTTTTTTGTTGTTGCAACGAACATGGGCGGCCATTCCACAGCGTGATTTGGATGAACTCATTTTGAGTATGCCAAACCGATGTTCTTGTGTTGTTAGTGTTCGCGGTAGAAACACGGATTATTAATTGTTTAAGTTACCCAATAAAATTTTAAAGAAAACTGTTATTTCAGTCTTTTTTTCGAACTTTTGTGTTAGTGGTTCAAATGTCAAAAATCCCTTTATTAGGAAAATGGCAAATTTCTTTATTAATGCAAAGGTGACTTGGTTTATCGTTACTGTGACAAACGAAAACACTTTATTTGATGAATCCTTAAAAAAATTTTTAATTAATATCAATCAGGAGAAAAGTTATTGCAAAAATATATGTTGATCCCTAGACACTTTTGATGTGTGTATGTAGTTGAAGAGTCCAGACAGTGATTAGTCAATCTTTGTATATAATAAACAAGCTATATTGTTGTTTGGTAATCGGTAGTCATCAAATAATGTTGTTTGAACTTTCGACTGAAGAAATACTCATACAATTTGAAGTGTGATAACTTTTTGAATAGATACTTAGCCGTGCAATGTGTGGACATGATTTGTAATATTTTATATTACTGTACCAACGTCTATTTTTAAATGCATAGTACCTTTGCTTGTAACATAAAACTTGCGCTTACAATCCAAGGGGGGAAATGGTCAATCCGTTATAAAACCTGCAATCTGCAATGGTTTGTGATGGCATGTTCGTTCCAAAAAAATGCTGGTAAAAATAATTTCATTACTAAACGATTTTAAAGTAAACCATTTGTTTACAGAAGATTTGCGATTGCCAAGTAAATTAACTTGTTCGTACTGGAATTCAGTTATATCCGGTTGGACTGCAAGGTAATCTCAACAAAGAAAAGAATTAATAATTTCAGAAGAACAGTAATACGGAGGATAGAGATCTACATTTTTACATATTACACAATATCAAACAGTCTGTCTGTATGCATAACTTCCGAACAACTGCACCTAATTGTATAGTTATTTATTATTATTCATTTTTTTACCTATTTCTTTACATTTTGACAAAAAAAATGTTTTTACAAAAAAAAAAAAAAAAACATAGAACAATAAGGTAATAATAGATACAAAGAAATAAAAAATAGTGGCCCACTAGCATCGGGAACAGGGTCCAAGGTGTCGGCGGTTAGGGCTCTAGAGAAAGAAACCTCCTCACAATGCGCGCCGTGACCAAGAGTACTGCTTTTTGCATCAAGCCCTTGAGCCAGCTGCACAATAAGAGCCTCTTAAGGTTTGTTATCGTCAGGACAGGGCTTGTATGTAAGAAAGTTTTTCGAAAATACCCCTGGTAGAAAAATTTAATCCAGAGGACCGCTGGGCAAAGATCTCCACAGTATGGGTGCCGGGTGATGGACGGCCGGAGGCTAGCTCAGAAAAAGGTGGCGAGACGACTTAGACGATTACCACGAGAGATGGTTCGAAGCGGCCCAAGAAAAGAGTTCCTGGAAGAAATTGGTAAAGGCCTTTGCTCAGCAGTACAGGCAAAGGAAAAAAAAAGAGTAAATTCATGTGAACCAAGAGTCACAAAAAGCAACTGATGAGACGGCCTTTTATGGAGGGGTTATACTGGCATTGGAATACGGAATCGCATTTTATTTTTCAAACTGATATGATCATGTGTGAATTTTTGTGCCTAACGTGTGAAAATTAAACTTTACGCCCCGGAAGATAAACTTTACGTAGGTGTGAAAGCTTAAACGATTAACCTAATGTTGCGAAATCCTGTTTCTTTTTGAAAAACCGTAATTCTGGTATTTTTTCGTACGCTTTCATGTTTATTTTTCCGGGTTAAATTCCATAAATTTAGTTAGAAATGGGCGGGCGAAAACATAGTAAAGAAAACGATTATTTTATATAACCTTTGCGTCGCATAGATATCTCACTAATAGCACATCTACATGTTGTCGAATTCTTTTAAATTATTTTTCTTTCAAAAACACAAATTGAAAATGCATAAAATCGTACTTGTCTAATGACATTTTAAATATTGATGAAGTTATCCAAAATATAAATGTTTCTAGTATTTTTATGAAGGATCTTATGAATAAATCTAAACCTAAATTACTCATACTTTGTTAATGTCGTACTAACATCTTTGGATCGCATCATCGCGTATTCATGACACCAAAAACCTGCATATTTTTTATTATCCTTGTGAATGCTTAGGTTTTCAATAGATGTCAAATCAATTTTATTATTAAATCACATAAGTCTTGAGTAGGTAATGTAAGCCAGTACAAGGATGGCAGAATTCAAGGATTTTTACTCAATCTCATCAAAATATGTAAAGGACACACTATTAAAAAATAATAGAAGTTTTAAATTTATTTACTTCATTGCATCACCTTTATCTTGCTGAAACAACTTCTAAGGTCTCTACGTCTCTCTTTCTTATTTTCTCTCTTTCTCAACCTTTGCGGTGAACGGAATGGCGGTTGTGGGTCTTCGCTTAATTGGAGGCAGAGGCTTTACACTGAGTAATTAGTCCTGGGTGCACTTTTGGGCGAACTGTTTTTGGGATTACTTTCTGAAATATTTTTGTAACAGCTCTCCTGCATGGGATTTGTACTGGCCAAAATACGATTAGATACAACTGTAAGGTTGAGCATGACTCATAAGATCGATTTACTTACGTATACGTTATAAGATTCTAGACCTTCGATAATGTCGCACAACTTTGTGGTCTATTTGTATTCCCTTCCTTCTATTAACGTTGATTCGTTTGAACTTTGTATTAAAACCATTCACATGGATCATTATGTTAAATTTATCGTCAGTAAAATATTAGAAAAAAGAAACACACATATACCAAATATTGTCATTGCCTATCTTGACAAACAAATATTTATTTTCGGCGCAGTTCTGTAGCTCATAAAAAGGTCTAGCCGCGCTTGATGAGTCCACGATTATCTGCCATTCAAAAGATACTTTGAAAAAATTAAACTGTAAGGCACATTAACTATTTGAACTGCCTAATCTATCGTTTGTCCTCGTAAAACATTTACTATGCCTTGCCACCTAATGGTTAGTTGTAAGGTTAAATGTTTAAAATTGTAAAATAATCCTCTTCGGTGATTCGCAGCGACCTTTATGTCATTTTAATTGACAGTGATTTTTATTTAATAAGACTTCATATTCATTAGCAATGGCACGTTGAGGAAGTTTTCTTTTTATTTCGTGGTAAATCATCGAATGTGTCCTCCCACCCAAGGGACTGACAGACTTGTACTGACTAAAGTTTTTTGAAAATGAATGAAAAAAACCTGATGAGAAAGTCCCGCGACGCGTTGAGGGAGCTTTTTTTTTATCGTGGTAAAATCATCAAATGAGTCCTCCCACCCAGGGCAGGGCGGGAGGGACTGTCAGACTCGTACTGACTAAAATCCACGGTGTCCTTCACTAGCCCTTTACGTACCGGGGTTACGATAATGAGATAGTCCCGCGACCCCGGCAGGCTATGGCCCTCTACAGGCCCCGCCATTATGCTGACACTCCTTGAGGCGCGCGTGGAACACAACGCGCCGTCGACCCGGGCATGGTCCATGGTCGGACAGCGAGTCGCCCATTACTCGCCGCCCGCATGCCCGCGCCTACGGTGGCCGGAGATCGTCTTGCGACGTCCTACGCCGTGGGCGTCCACCACTGCGGCTGGGGTGGAGGGAGGACGCTGTCCTCCCCCTCACGCGGCTCGCCTCCTCCTTCGCGAGCATGACTGCTTCGCAGAAGGAGACGACCGCTTCCCACTCCGTCTCGCCCCGCAGCATGGCCTCGACCAATGCCGGGTGCGAGAGGTCTCCGCCAAGCGTTGAGGGAGCTTAGAAATATTTTGCATACACTATTTTGAACATTTAAAATAATCAATTATTAAAAGTTTTTTTTTTTTTTTTGGGAAAACTTTAAAAACCAACATTGTGTTTTGATTTACGCCGGTGTCAGTGAGAATCAACGTAAGAACATTCATAAACATGAATTCTAAAATATGCAAATGTTTGATCCACAAATCTTATACGGGTTTGATAGACAGACAGTCGCCATTATCAACTCAAATAGGTACGGTTTATTAAGAACATAGTTTAGGCTGCTTATATTATGTTCAAACCACAGCTCAGACGCTCAGGAAGCCTCCCTTTTTTTACGTGGTTAAATCATCAAATGAGGGTGGCCGACCCAGGGTGGGTCGGGAGGGACTGTCAAACTCGTACATGTCGTACTTGTCGTAAGGAAGCAGCGGTGCTCTGCCCAAGCGGGGCAGTCCTGCACCGTATGCTCCACCGTGTCCTCCGGGCGATCCTCGCAGTGGTGACACCCAGGCGTTTCTTCCTTCCCCATCCGGCTCAGGTACCTCCCGAAACTTCCGTGTCCGGTGGGGACCTGCGTCATGGCGTGGTCAGGACGCCGTGACGCCTATTCAGTCACTCCTCAAAGAGGGGTCTCACCACCGAGATTGCGCCGTGCCCGACATAGTCCATACTAAACAAACTTTAAATAAAACGAGGTTACAAAAAATGGGGTAAATATTACGCAGACCATTCAATTAAAAGAATTAATAATAACCATATTCATTGGTCGTTGTTAAAAACTAAAGCTGGTCCTTGGACCCAAAGAGTATTCAAACTTTTTGCTTGCCTATTGCGTTTAATCTTCATTTAATTGGGTATTGTGTTTTTTATGTATTGGAAGTTTTTGATATAACCAAGGTTATTTATTTATGTCCGATAAAGTTCAGTAAAGAAAATATTAGCTGTTTACATTCCCGTCGTAATGAACGTGCGAACGTAATGCCAAGGCAATGAAACTTCATTTGATATTTCGATTATTTAACTATGCACGGGACTGATGTAAAGACGTGTGCTGATAATGGTTGTGGTAATTAATAATCATTATTAATTTATTTATATTTAGACAATTTCATATTAAACATCGTTTTGATATAAAAAGGCATTTGCCTTACAAATGCTTACGGATATTACACTTTAAACAAACAGTCCCCTATGTGTATCATAGAGGACAGTTTATATTTATACATTTTAGATGTTTTTTACAACATTTTTGCTTTCTGTTTAAAAAGTAAAGTAGGTAGCGTATATCCATTACGAGTAGTAGTGTGTCTTAAAAGGGTACTATGGCCCTGGGATGCAAAGGGAAACTGAAGTTTCAGGGTAGATTTTTACTCAATAAAAGTTTGACAGACTCTTCTGCTCAACCCGAAACTCGAGGCCTCAATCATGATTTCACCACCCCAAAAAAAGGTATGCAATGATTTTCGAATTAAGTAAATGACTGCTATCAGTCTTAACCCATAAACCCTGACCTAATAAAAGTGAAATATTGCGGGTATACCTATGGGGATAGTCTTTTTTATGACTGACGTCTGATATTTTAAGTTTTTCGAAAAATATGAATGTAACGGTTGCGCGTTTGCATGACGATCGCTTTGTCTAGACCGCGGCTTTATGTGGCAATCACACTCTTTAGTCGCCAAGCAATATACAAAACTTGCATGTAGGTTTACTGCTAAAGATATACTAATTATGTGCATTTCATTTGGATATAATTATATTCCCCTAATTAATTAGCAGACTTGTTACTAACTTGTTCCCTAGGTTTACGGCATCTTTTATATAAGTAAAAATATAAAAGCAACACTGAAGAAAAATATTGTTACGATTAAAATATTGTTAGTATGACTTATTATTTGATGTGAAAAAACTCGTTTTGTGGTAAAGCAAAACACTCACTCAAAATATACTATTAATGGAAATATTGAAAGTTAAAACAACTACTGGTAGATCATACAAATATTATTCCGAGCGGGAATTGAATCCGCGACACGACGCGTAGCAGTCACTAATAGATCAACCGTGCTGTTGCTAATTTTTATTTAAGCGTAGTAATTTTTTTTGAATATTGAAATTTAATCTTGCCAAGGGTACTCTAGCTACCTATCGCATTACCCAAAAACTGGCTTGTTGCATCCGATTAGGCCGGGTGCAAGTGTTATTCACATGATAAATTAAGTAATGCTATGGGTTAATTGTTTTAGTGAGTCCACGGTAAAATTTTACATCACCTCTTTTAATATTTTAATAATAATAAGGCCTAATCGATCTGGCCTGTTTAAGTTAGGGATTAGCGTGGGAAAAATAATAGAACATAAATCAGATATTATCAGCTTGTTGACGCAGAGGACACTGAGGAATTTATGGAAATTCTCAGCAGTCGCATGTTTAATCTTTTTCACAGAACATACGCCTTCATATTAAATTCTAATTTCCTAAATTCATACATACAAAACCTTTCCATCAGATAATGTGATGTTGGTTGAGCACCCCTTTTTTACCTGGCTACATCATAAAATGGCTAAATCAGCAAATGAGTCCACCCCAAGTGGAGCGGAAGGCACAGTCAGACTCGTACTGACGAAAATCCATGGTGGACCTTCAATAGACCATTATGTTTCTGAGTCGTGACCTTTTTAGACAGTAGCAGCATTTGAATGCAAAGGGCAACTGAAAGAACAGGGTAGTTTTTGGTCAGTAAAGTCTGATAGTATATTCAATTGCACTCAGAGCTGAGAGTCTAATTTGAGAGGAATTTTCCACCAATATGATGAACGTTGGTAGATAAGTAACCAATAGTAGGGTATGGTTTCCTATTATACTTGTAGCTATGTATATAAGGTGATTATTATTGGTTACTTTTACAGTTTTACACGTATCTTCACTTAGGTTTTGTGGAAAGTTTCGCTTCAGAACAGTAGTCCACTCCGAACTGCCAGTTAACATATTCGGATGAGCATAACATAAAAGCTTTTACCAGGAAGATCTCTTAATTCAAGATGCTGTGAGTTTCCAGCACCATAGTTTAAACGAATACTTGTCATTATATTATTCTTAGAGACGGAAGCAAAAATATGACTTAAAATAAACACAGTTATGTAAGTAACCGCTAATAGATAAACATGTCATGTGTACCTGAGACATGCAATAACCGGTTTCGTACTAACTCACTACAATGGCTATACTACGTTGACTTAACGCAGTAACAGAAATATAACTTAACGATGTGTGCTATGTTTTTACCTTAACCGTAATTATCATCGGCCTATAATGTTTCCAGTACTGGGACACAGGCCTACTCTTTGTGAGAAGAATTACCCATTAAGAGGAGGCCAAAATTCACCACAAATGTCATGTCTTGGATTTCTTACGGACTTGCCAGCTTCCTCACAATGTTTTCCTTCACTGTTTTAAGAGCAGTGGTAATGAAATAAATCACACAAAGTAAGGCGCCTGGCTGTGTTCGTAAGTTGGGGCCAATACAACCACCTTAAAAGTAAGAAATACAGGCCTTCACCTAGTTCGGCTGCAGATTAACCCTCTAATATGATGTACTTAATATTAAGCGTCTATAAATTGTATTTTTATTCTCATTATGTTATGTCAATTAAAAATTCTTTTTTTTTTGTAAGACCTTTGTGTATTTTAAAGGTTTATAATTTTGGCGACAGACCATTCCGATGGCAAGAAGATATATATACCATATAGTAGCAGTGACAAGATACAGTAGGCTAAATCGGCCAAAGATCTAAACTGATTGCACAATTCATTGGAATTGCAAACATTCGTTGTCATTTGTTATTATAAAAATCGTTTTTAAAATAAAAATATTCGAATACTAACTATTGTTACTATTTTTGCGAGTCAACAAAGGCACTTTAGTGCCACATTACTCAAAGGATTTGTGAAATGCGGATGTATTTAGATGTAACATTGTTATTTTATTTTTTTATTAAAAATGGAATCAATTAGTCATAAAAACTAAACAACTTTGAAACAATCAAATATAATTTGTGAAGCACAACTAATTGGCTAGGATCATGGAAAAGCCTGAATGTAAATAGCAAGCATTTGGTGATTATTACAATTCAACTTCATATTTTTTACTCATTGGAGGAACCGATGTAATTTTGGTCACTTCATTAACTACACGCATAAGCAATTATTATAATAACCTTATAAAATCATATTGTTACGGTTTTGACCGCTAATTCCGCATCAAAGACATAAATGAACCTCTTCTTTAATCTATCTGTCTTTTGTGTGTACGCCTGTGTACTGCGCGAGGTCAAACAATATGAATTCTAACTGAATAACTCAAAGCGTAAGGTTGGCTCCTACGATGTTAGGTACTACATGTGTAATGATATATATTTCTTCCTATAATTGTTTTATTACATTTGATCAAAGCTGTGCTATATTCAATGAGATTACTGGAGTTATGTTTTAAGTACGTAATAAATTAAGCAATTTAAAAAAAATATAAATTAGCTACACATTGTAAAACGTTCATGCTATCGGTACAAAGGTTGACTTACATTATAATTTGATTTATTATTGTTTCCGTTTAAGGTGTTTACTAATGTTACTGAATTAAAATAGCTTAAAGAAAAACAAATAGACAGACAGCCCTGCGTGAAGTCACAGACGTTTTATTGAAAATTCAATTACAATGACATATTGCAATGTGTGGGTTACAGCAGCCCTCTATTACATAACCAACAGTATCTACATGTGTACGTATATAGTGTTTAGATATACTACTTGTTGCTACGACTTCGGCTGCGATTTAAAATGAATAGGTAGTTAGGAAGAATGTCCTTTTCAAGCCATATAATATATGTGAAATATAGAAGTTGGTTAAGTGGTTTAACGCGGAATGTTCAAATATCATGATACAGAAATAGAAACATCACCCTTGCATTTATAATAATACAGAAAATAATATTTAATTGCATTATTCCATTGCATTAATTGCATTTATAATTATTAATACAGAATAAATAGTCTTGAATTAACAACCAACACCAAAATTTTACGGACTGTGTGTTGCTGGTAATTTTAATGTTATATAATTATTGTATTGTGATGTAACAATTATTCGTAGTTTGAAAAGATAAATTAACCTCAAAAAGTTCAAAATAAAATAGATACCCAAAAATCAGTAACGAATTCAATCCTCAAGTGTACCTGCATTGCCAACACTATGCATATTTTGTACATTAATATTTGACCTCTTGTCATAATACAACCGATAATTAAAACTAAGTTTATATCTTAACCTGTTATTTATTAAATGTTGAAGATTCGTGATATGACGTGATTTCTTTGAACTTCGTGACCTACTGATACATGTATACATCCTCCTAGAAAATGGTCTCCAATCTAAATAGAGATAATGCTATAAGGATATACGAAATATTATAATATACAATAAGAAATATTACAGTTAATTAGGTTTATTTTATGTGAAATGTTAAAATGTCCACATGACATAATTACCTAATGTTATACATATTTCTATTTGGTTAGAATTAAGTTTTACAAAAATCAGTCAGAGTTTAGAAACATTTTGTTATTTAAACTGGGCCTGTGACGTGACGTAACGGTGAGCGATGAGTGTGAATGCACCTTTATTCGAAGATATATCAAGACAGATGTTGTCGCACTCCCGTTTTGGAAAGTAATAGAAGTCATTTTTGTAACTATTAGGCCTCTGCCTCGAATCTTGCGGGCAGCGGGGCGGCGGCGGCGGCGGCGCGGGAGCGGCAGGATCTTAGGCATACATTCAAATGGATTGGCCCTCGGAAACAGCGGCGCGGCAGCGGGGCGGGCGCGAACTGCGAGCGCCGCCGCCGCCCCGCTGCCCGCAAGATTCGATGCAGAGGCCTTACTGCAATGAAAGATGCTGTCATATTGTTAGCGCCTTCACTATTAACATAAATCTGTTCTCTTCAAATCAAGCATATGTATGATCTACCCAAGGGCAGCCAGGGACCTGCACCTACTTGGTATAGAGTCACCTAGTACAATAAGTTATACGTTATAATTTTGTTCAAAATATTTAAAAAATACGACATAATTTTCAATCATTATAATATTATTATAGTCAACTAGCTTCCGCCCACGACTCCGTCCGCGTGGATGTCGGTCTTCGCGTGGATGGTTTATTTCCCCATTTTGAGTAACTCTGACAATGACATCTTATAAATATTACGGCGCTGAATCCACAGCGGGTAATGCAACGTGTGTTCGCGGTTCTTCAGAACAACGTCTATGAATAAAACTCAAAAAAAAAATCTACGTATTTTTCCAGGATAAAAAGTATCCTATGTTATGCCCAGGATAATAAGGAATAATTATACCAAGTTTCATCGAAATCGAACCGTTAGTTTTCACGTGATGCCTGCACAAACAGACAGACAGACAGACAGACAGACAGACAGACAGAAAGACAGACAGACAAAAATTTTTTTAATCATATATTTGGATTTGGTATCGATCCAGCAACACCCCCCGCTATTTATTTTTTCAATATTTTCAATGTACAGAATTGACCCTTCTACAGATTTATTATAGTATAGATAGATAAATTATTAACTGCTTATTAAAATTATATAGTTTAAAACCTCTTAAACGGGCACACAAATTTATTTCCACTGCTATTTTATAACACCACAAAATACTTCGTTTAGCCGGAACATCGTTTGAAGTGGAACACACGCGTTGAATTGATCTGAGATCTAGACTTAATCCCTCCAATCGACGTTGATGTATCTTTACTTTGTCACAATATTTGCTCGTATTTAAAATACTTAAGGATGTTTTAAAAACGATTAGCAATTCGTTAATAGCTTTAATAGTAATGCATTGTCAAACAGGTGTGAATCTTTAATCAAAACAAAAATCGTTTCTCAAGGACTTGTGTTCGTTCGGTATATCAGATGTAGGTTAAGAGACACACGCCGAAGACGGCCGACAACAAACAATTTACACAATTCACAAAACCCCGTAACGTTTCTTGGATCACCTTAAATAAACTGTTTGCATGATTGTGATTAACACCTTGCCTCCCAATGAAACTTCACAACATCGCATTGTCAATACAATGGAATGATATTTATAGCTCAAGTTGTAACTTCAGAGCATAGACGTTCAGGACTCGTCCTACAAACAACACATCCTTACTTGAATTTGCATTTTTTTGAAACATCATAAATATGATGAAAATTGTAAGTGATTTTTTTGGTTCCTCTTTTAAATTACTTCAGTTAAATTAAGTATTTGTACTGAAATCGGTCTATACTAATATTATAAAGCTGAATATTATGTTTGGTTGAACACTTAGCGCGTTCTCAGGAACTATTGGACGAATTGAAAAAATAATGTGTACAGTATAGTCCATTTATCGAGGAAAACCATAGACTATGTAACATCACATTACGACCGATCATAGCCGAAGCAGCCGAAGGGAAACCATGGAGAACAGCTAGTTAATTTGTAATTAATTTAACTAAGCAATTCACCATTTAACCCGAAACATTCGTGAGATAACACGTTTAAAACCAGTGGCAATTTTAACAGGTACTTAAATTACATTTTCCAACTTCCAGACTCTCTTTGCCCTGGCCGCTCTGGCAGTAGCATGCGCACAGGACGCTGCGCCGGCGCAAGCAGGAGGCGCGCCTCCCGTCACGATCGTCAAGCAAGTCGATGAGGTTGATGTGGACAAGTACAACTTTGAGTAAGTTTCAATCAAGTTATTTGACTGCTCTTTTAATGTATCGTAAATGTCTGAAATATTTATTCCCGAAGTTTTTTTTTTTTTTTTTTTATCGTGGTAAAATCATCAAATGAGTCCTCCCACCCAGGGCAGGGCGGGAGGGACTGTCAGACTTGTACTGACTAAAATCCACGGTGTCCTTCAGTAGCCCTTTACGTACCGGGGTCACGGTAATCTGTGAGTCCCGCGACCATTCCCGAAGTTTTAAAAATAGATTCTTGTATTTAAAATTATTTATGTGTATGTTGAACTCTTAGCCACACAACCGCTATAAAATGTAACACGATTTTATTGTTTGCCTTCTATTCGATTAAATGATCAGACAGTATCTACTCAGACTCTGGACACCGGCTTAACCAGTCACCCAAACAGGCAGTCGGTATGACTGAATACTTAGAAAAAATCACCAAGTAGCCACAAACCATTACCAAGCTATTAGGGTCACGACCATTCCTTACAGTATTTTAAATTTTCGAAAAAATTACTTCCTACATTATTTAATAATAAGCTTGTTTAGCAGTAGATTCCTTCATTTTGTTATTAAAGTAGGTACTTATTAACATTGGTTAAAAGGCATTGACACAAAATAATGACATGATCACGGCTCATAGCGAATAATTATTTACTTCTTTCAACTTGGGGTATTACTTAAGCCATTGTTTGTAAAGGGCATCGTCGTCAAGATGAATTGTGTACTTACACTTGTGTGCCTACGGTAAAAAATCCTCAACCAAAAGCATCATTGCGCATTGTGTCAAAAAATATTTGCATACTTACAGGTGTAGAGGGTCAGGGGCAAATATGTCTACAAACTTGTTAGTCTTTATTTGACTTGTTGTGTTTAAGAAAATTGACCAAGTGCAAGTCGGACTTGTTCCGTACCATTATTATTTTATAAAAAACACTTTTGTTGTGCGGGAGCCCCACTTAAATGTTTATTCCTTGAGTAAGGCATTTAGCAGTTACTTAAATTCGAAGGTTTATTCGGTTAGAACATTGAATAGTACTAAATATTTAGGAAAAAAAGTGTTAGTCAGAATTGCGGGTGTATTGTTGCAAAAATAAATGCATTTAAGTCATAATATATATGTGAAACGAATGTGCCAGCAGTGAACCTCCATGAGACAAGAACACTCGCCATTCTGATCCTCACAAAAAAAAAGGAAATACTATTCCATGTCTGTCATTGCATCATAGGGGCTGAATATGGCCACTTTAGTAGAATCATAACACGATTAGCCAAAACATTCATAAATTGGTCGCGGATACAGTCAGTATTATGAATTGTCAATATACGATTCTGTCTAAGTGCCCATTTTAGACCCCCAGTTTTGCTAAATAAATCATTTTATCTGATAAATATGGCACCTAAATCTAGTCTCAATCGACGATCAATATTAGCTTCATAAATAATTTGTGTATTATTAAATTATATATGAATCCACTCTGCTCCAGATTTGAAACCAGTGACGGTACCTCAAGACAGGAGACCGGCGAATACAAGAATGACACAGACCAGGACGGTCTCGTAGTCAGGGGCAGCTACAAGTACGTCGCCCCCGATGGCCAACAGATCTCAGTCACCTACCTCGCCGACAAAAATGGTTACCAGCCAACCGAAGAGAAAGCTGACGGCCAGGCAGCACCCGCCCCACAGCAATAAACCCCTTGAAGACCCTGATTTAAGTCCAGTTTTTACTTACACATAGACACCTATTCGAATGCCTTCTGTTAAAGTTTCAACTTTAAACGCTAAGTTTAGAGATGAAAATCGAACAGTTCGCTTTTATTTAGGCATTCGTTTAAATGTCGCTTTGTGTTTATAAAAATGAGTACTATATTTTTTTTGCTAAAACCAAATATGTAAAGGATTTTATATCTGATCCTTGTTGTACCTTATCACTGCCAAATAAAGCTGCTACTGCCTGAGAAAAGGTTACAAACGAATTAATCGTTTTTTTCTTAACCCGTGACACCAACATAACTCATTGAATTTATCTACAATATGTATGTATTTAGAAATATATAAGTATGTTTATCAGTTGTCTAGTACCCATAACACAAGCTCTGCTTAGCTTGGGACTAGATGGCGTTGTGTGATAGTTGTGGAATATTTATTATTATTGAATTACTTTTATACTTTAGTTCGTTCTTGAACAACCGCTTTGCATTGTTTTCTAATACCCACAACTATGATTTTGAGAAAATCGAAAAAACAGCACGTTCCTTTTAAAATATTTTCCTTGATTAGCACTGTAGTACAGCTACACAATTTTAAGCATGGAATACTCATGCTTTGCCCACTATTGGCGGACAAGCTGGAGGTCGACATTTAAAATCATCGCCGCCCGGAGTGGCTGGTTTTTTTAAACTAAAGTTGGATATCCTAGTGACTGGGATCTTGTCAATTTAAAGCATATGAAAGAGTAGCACAATAAAACTATCACCCTGGAAGTCTAAAGTTTTAGGAGTCATCTTGCAGTCACAGTGGTTGACCATCAGCTGGATGGCAACATTAACGTTATATGTATTCTTCACTGTGACGATGCTGATGAGTCTATAAGTACTCCACAAATTCATCCATCATAATTATGATAACTGCTTGGTCATTGTAAAAACACTTTTATAAACATACTGCATAAGAATCATTAATAAAGATTAAAATCAAGTTTCACTTTAGAAGTCAAATAGGGCAAAGCATCAAAATAAGTAACCAGTATGTCCATAAGTATCTATAAATGATTAATGATTTGAAATCACTGAACAAACGAACAAATCAGTCAAGTCTACTATATAAGAATAGGCAGACACGTAAACATGTTAATTATGAATAAAATATTTATGTATTTTAATTTTATTTTATTAAAATATTCCTTTTGCAAACTGACTCCTTAAACAGTGCCATATACATTATTATTACTATTTAAAATCAATTATTGGTACTGAGCATTTATTTGATGCGCCTGTACAGTCACGAGCAATAACATGTAAACACTTAACAATTATCAAACGCAATTTACTCGTAAAATACTGGTTTTCACTTTGATATAAGCCTTATTTCGTAAGCTTCCAAAATAGAAGCGTAATGAACAGGCAAACGTTTAATGAATATGGTAGCAGAACATCGCTTTTGAATACTGCTTATTGTATACATACTATTGCTCGTACTGTACATGTACACTCCCTGTGCTGTCCTGATGTAAATACTGGGCTAAAGATTTATGAATGAGGAAGTGAAAGAAACTATCCAGTTACCACTTTTACCAAGAAAGCTCATTTATTTTTTCATTCTTTTTTTTATCGTGGTATAATCATCAAATGAATCATCAAGAGTCCTGACTAAAATCCACGGTGTCTTTCAATAGCCCTTTACGTTCCGGGGTCACGGTAATTCGTACAGTCCCACGACTACCAAGAAAGCTCATAGCAAAATGTTAAGTTTCCATTTGCTGTTCAAACAACTCATTGTTTTTATTGTGTATCTACATTGTAATTGTCTTGTTGTCATCTTACAAAAGACCCGGTACCCTGAAAATACAAACATGAATTTTTTATTTAACAAAATAGTTATAGAAATTGAAGATAGCAAAAGTTTTAAAAATCATAATAAATGTTTCATCAGTCTACGGTCAGATCAGCTTTGGATTGTTCGTAATAATCATCTTTAAATATTTCACAGGCACTTTATGCGTTAAATTAAAAATATTTAATAAACTTTACATAGAGTCAGTAAATTTAAAACAAGAGCACTTACTTGATATATTTCACAATGAAAACTGATAGACGGTTTCAAATTCTCATAAAATAGACTCGAGAGTGCAAACATCTTTAAATTAGATGCCTGCTAAAATAATGTCGGCACGAATTTACTAAATGAAACTTCACGACGATTAAGCACGGAACTCAAGGCACCCAAGGGACTATCAGACTTACTAATTAAAAACCATTACGTTCATGTTCACCCTTTGTGTTCCAGGACAGGGTGCCTCTGTCCTGGAACACACTTTAAGACAGACACGTGACTTCATAATTCTCTTTGCTTCAATAAATGCTGGAACACAGTAATTCACCCTTCCTATTTTAGAACTTCTGGACAAAACCTTCGTTCGTCATACAATGATGCTAACAACGTGTTCCTACTAACCACTGTGACACGAAGCACATAATGAATTTGTCACGTTTATTAGGTAAGTTCTGGATAATAGGTATAAAAAAACGTTACCTTGCCAATTTTGGTTTGAAACACTAAAGTGGTAGTACGTATTGTAAGAAATTACTTCTAAAGATGTCTAATATTTTGTCTGATATAGTGCGTAGTAGGAATATGAATCTCTGTCTTGGTTCTATTTTCAAACTGTGTTTGAAATGGTGATTTACTTTTTATTCGATATTTCCAAGTGGCTTATTTTTCCAAGACTCAGTAAATTATTTAGATGCGATAAAAATAAAGCAAAACTACTGTCTTTTAGTTTCACTGCTGAGAAAAAATACCTAGTAGTCTAACTTTAAGTAGAGGCTACTCGTTTAAGCCTGCTGCCATAAATATAAAAGCACAAGCATAATATACAATCTACCGATATCACATCTGGGACTTCATGTATTATCTACAATAGGGTAGTTAACTGCACATTAAATTGAATTCTGTTAAGATCGTCAGTAGTATTGAAAAAAATATGCACACGTATTTTTTCTTTTATTCAATCAATAAATATTGACAAAGATAAAACACTTCGAAATTCGGGAGTGGGAGCGTGTGACGTCATAACGCCTGTTAAATTATACCAACCGAGTGACGTTTTTGGTGACTTTTAGAAGCATTGTATCTTCTCCAATTTTAGATTACGTTAAAAAAAATACAAATGTGAAACATTTTTTGATGGGTAATCTATTTATCGCACTATTTTTTTTTGGAGTATAATGCCTATTGCTGTCACGAATTTTAGCAATTCAATAATATCGAGAATGGAAATAAATACAACATATTTGGTAACAAAATAGAATAATATATTCCAAGTATAAAACAGTACAAAAGTACAAATATTTATAAATTACTGTCGGGCAGGGAGGAGTCGGATGGTAGGTTTGTAGCCTTTGTCGTCAGCAGTGAAGTCGACCTGGTACTCTTCACCGTCTGGAGTCAGGTATGAATAGGAGCCTCTGATTGAAATGCCTTGCTTGTCTCCTACGGTGATGAGACTGCCTTCTTCTTGACGGGAGACACCGTCACTTGTCTTGAAGCTGGAAGGGAAATTTGATATTGTAGCGTATAGTTTCATAACTGGTGTTGTTTCACTTTGAATGTGGTTTCTTATAGGGACATTTCTTCTTTTGTGAGGTTAATTGCGAGATAATTATCATGTTATGTTAAGATAACGTTACATTTTAATTTTTTTGTAAGCATATCACTATCCGGGGTCGCGGGACTAACGAATTACCGTGACCCCGATACGTAAAAGGCTATTGAAGGACACCGTGGATTTTAGTCAGTTCAAGTCTGACAGTCCCTCTCGCCCTGCCCTGGGTGGGAGGACTCATTTGATGATTTTAACATGATAAAAAAAAAGAAAAAAAGCATACCGTATAATATTTTCTTTTTTTTTTATTCGCACTTGGATTTCTTACTCCAATACGCAGACAGTTCATAACTGATTTCGAAATACGGTAGAGGTTCTCAATTCGTTGGAATCTTTTTTTTTTATATTTATACCTTCAAGAAGAATTACCGCCAAGTTTTTGGATAGGCTTAAACATGCTAACTTCTAAATGTACTTACTCAAAGTTATATCCATCAGGATTAATAACGGTTCTTTCTGTTAGAATTTCAGCGACTTGTTTGTCTTCAGCAACCACTACAGCAGCAAAGACTGCAAGCACGAACAGTTTCTGAAACGTGACGAGATATAACGATGTTAGTGGTGTGACGCAACATAAGATGAAGAGAATTTTTCGAGAAGTCTGAGGAGATTTTATTTTTTCGTGTGTGACCTTTAGCCTGAAACTCTGCACAATTATGTAAATACTTTTAACAAGACAATGTTGTTTTCTAATATTATAATATTTCATTACAATTTCAACATCACTATGCCATGTACATTTTGAATTTTTCGGGACATAGTTGAGATTGGGTCATCAGTCATAGGTAAACGGATACGGGCAAATTTTAGGACTGGTTGCGAACACTCGAAACTTGCAGTCAAGTGTCCAGTTTCGCAAAATTGAATATCAGTATATTCAATTATCAGTAAAAAATAGTGACCAATGCCGATATTACTGATCGTAATTAGTACGAGTTCGATGTCCAGAAAGCAAATCTTTTAAAAGAAGAAGTGTTGAGCTAAGAAACTCATCCTTCCTAAATGGCCTAGATTGGACCTAGGTTCACGAATATAAGTGATATTTTGCAGGCAAGCTTGTTCACTTCTGGATAATATTGTCCAAGTAAAATCCAAGAATAAGCGATGCTAGTTCGATAATTGTTGCCTGGGACATGTTGGGCTTTTTTAACAACCACTGGCTAAGACAGATACGGGATCTTGTCTCCCCCTTAAGTCGTGGTGCTCTGCGAACTTGCAAAAAGTGACCAATGAGAAAGATCTGACTGAAAGAGCCTTGCATGGTAAAGAATGCTGATGTCAGTTCTCTTGTCTTTCATGGTTAACGATCCAGTAAACAAGCCAAATATTATTCTTTTAATTTACTGTTGCGGGTACAAGCTATATGGTCTAAGAGCTATTTGTAATTTTGGAAAAGTATTTGAGACACGCTGAAAACTTGCTCAATTCTTTTTCAATTATCTCTAAACACAGAAATGCTGCCTGCCGGGGTCGCGGGACTGTACGAATTACCGTGACCCCGAAACTTAAAGGGCTATTGAAGGACACCGTGGATTTTAGTCAGTACGAGTCTGACAGTCCCTCCCACTCTGCCCTGGGTGGGAGGACTCATTTGATGCTTTTACCACGAAAAAAAAAAAACACAGAAATGCTGATCTGGCTGAGCAAAACTGGTTGTGAATGAAGCTAGACGTGTTTAGAGTTGCAATTTTTTGGTCCCTAAAAAGTGTTTTAGGCATTTTGAAACCTTCATACCTTTAAAATGTATATTTAAAGAGAACGAAAATTAGTGAGCCAGATAATTTAGTTGGGTTTTACACCTCGCCAGGTGCAAAAATATAAAAGAAAAAATCAATTTCCTACCTTTATTTTAATGGCAACTGATTGCGCCCGTGTGTTATTTATACTGGTAAAAATACATATTACACACATTTTTGTTTGCCAGTCCTATTATAAAGGGTTCGAAACGCCTAAAATACTTTTTGGGACCAAAAAAATCGCACCTTTAAATACATCCAGGTTCGTTCAAAACTAGTTTATCTCAGCCATGTCACCATTTATGTGTCTAGAGATAATTGAAGAAGTATTGGGCACGTTTTCAGCGTGTCTCAAGCACTTTTGCAAAAATTTACCGAGCTCTCCTAGTAATAGTACATAGGTGGTTTGACCTGTTAGTTCGGAATTTTAAGGGTCTAAAAGTCTTACCTTTTTTTTTTATTTTTTTATCGTGGTAAAATCATCAAATGAGTCCTCCCACCCAGGGCAGGGCGGGAGGGACTGTCAGACTTGTACTGACTAAAATCCACGGTGTCCTTCACTAGCCCTTTACGTACCGGGGTCACGGTAATCCCTTGGTCCCGCGACCCCAGCAGGCAAAAGTCTTACCTACGTTAAATTTATTTCTCGTGGTTTACTGATCCCATGCCATGAGTTCAAATATTTTACTTCGTATATTAAACTTACCAGAGCGACCATGTTGGTAGTTGAAGTGATGATATCCAAATAGGCAGAACACGTAAACATAAATGATATGTAAAACTGTCAAAAATCCCCTTAAATACACCGCCTGTTTGTGAAGTTACAGCAATTTTAGAAGTGCAGTAACTAAGGTGATAACACGAATCAGGTTATGAAATGTGGCAAACGCAGAAATTAATACGCAATCTACTGGGCAACTGTTTGTCTTCACAATAAATACACATTAACTACTGTGTGTTCAACAAGTTTAGTCATCATTTGTTTTGAATTATTCATTTATTTTAGAAGTTTTTCTCAGGAACAGTTTTTCATTTCAAGCTGCTAGAATTTTTTTTTTCCGATTTCGATTATCTCTTTATTGATTACAACTTCTTCATATTTAACTATTATTTCATTGATTAAATTGAATATTATGCAATATTACCGATTCTAGTGGAGTTTGTTGCTGTTTTTCTCCTTTTATTGGGCCATGCTTCGAAATAATAGGCTCTTTTTTTTTTTTTTTTTTTTTTAGGGTGGCAAAATCATCAAATGAGTCCTCCCGCCCTGGGCGGGGCGGAAGGGACTGTCAGACTCTTACTGACTAAAATCCACCCGTGTTTCTTCGGATGCCCTTTACGTTCCGGGGCCGCGGTATCCTGGATTAAGAAAAAAGCCGCGACCCCAGCAGGCATTTGGCCCCGTAAAGGGCCCCGTCGGTGACGCGTGAAACACGACGCGCCACCTACCCGGGCTTGGTCCTTGGTCGGACGGCGAGCTTACCCATTACTCACCGTCCGCAAGCCCGCTCCGCCGCTGTGCCCTCTGCTGTTCAGAGGGACACGCGTTGGAGCATCCACCCGACAGGCTATTCGCATACGGGCAAAGAGACCCCTTAGGCACACAGTGCCTAAAAGAGTTTTTGCCCGCATCCCAGGGTGCACCGGCCCGAAAAACTGGTCTTCCCCCCGGACGTATCCGAAGGGGAACTCCAGTCCACGGGCGCACGTGGAGGTTTCCTGTCTTAGCACCCCGAAATAATAGGCTCTTAAGAAATGTTTCTTAACGTATAGACTGAATTTTCCATGTGGATGGCCAAATTCGAAATAAAGTAGGAGGAAAAGCAAAAAATACTCGAAGGAGTCTCGAAATGGACATTTTGGTGAAAGTGGTCACAGGATTTTTGTAAATCCCATATTCCATGCCAGGAATCAGACCGTTTATTAAGATGAAAAAGTCACTCTGTATAAATCTGAATGATTTATCTACACCTTAAAAATCATCATTTGTATTCTGTTACTGTCAAAACTTTTCGCATTCCTCTGCATCACATACACTTTTGTAAATAGCTGGACATTTGTGACAACAATAATGCACAAGCAATCACGATTTGGTTGGTTATATTTACTCTTTAGGTCCAAAAGTAGAAATCCTTTTCTTTTTTTCTTTCATACATCTATATATTTATATAAGAACTGACTGACTGACATATCAACGTACAGCCGAAACTACTGGGGCTAGAAATGTGAAATTTTGCACACGGCTTCTTATTATAATGTAAGGGAGCACTAAGAAGGGGTTTTTGGAAATTTAACCTTTAAGGGGGTGAAAAGGGGGAATTAGGAAAGTACGTAACCCACGCGGACGAAGTCGCGGGAAAAGTGCTAGTAATATATATTTCAGGTTGCGAAAGGGTAAAACAACAAAAAAAGTAACTCAAATTATTACTTTTATACACTTTTTTATTTAAAAGGCATTTATTTAGATATTTATTAATTTAAAACTTATACCACATTAACCTAAAATTGAGATATCGGGCAGATTTTAAATGAATCAGCTTACAGTTTCTTGATTTATTGATAGCAGACATTCTTGAATTAGATGTTTATTAATCGAGTAAAATTATTACAATAATTGAAATAATTTATTTCAATGTAATAAACCATTCTAGTCAATAAATACAATTATTTGTCCAGTCTTTTGTTATCGAAATATATTCGAGCTAATACTTAAAGATTCATTCCATTGCCAGCGATGTACTAAGATAACTTCTTGATGATTGTTCTATAGCCTCTCTTGCCCGCCTTGTACGTCATTTGGTAGAGATGTCCCTTGGCATCGTACCAGCGTACTGCGCCTGCGACGTCAAGGGCTGCGTCTTTGGTACCAGGGTTCAGGATTGCTCCCTCTTCAGTGCGAGATGAACCATCATTGGCGTCGTAACTGAAATTAATGAATTAAAGTTTTACAATTTCTTTACAATGTCTTAAAGAATTTATTTGATTATTTTGATCTTTATCAAGAATCGAGCCAAGCAAGCTGCTTCAGTGATATAACTAGATATATGGAAAGTAACAGGCGCTGTGGCGCCTTGCGTTTTCTCGGATCTCGGATTTTGGCTCGCGCCTGTTCCTTTAGGTAAATTCAGTTGTACGTTGCCGTAATATGAACGGTTGGTGACTGAGAAATTTTATTGAAGAGTCTCTGCCAACAGTAAGTTGTTGATGTTGTGTGGTTGCTGATTTGAGTTTTAAATGCACACATACAATTCCAAAATAAATTTAAAAAAATCTAATAGTGCTTCCATCTGAGTGTTTAAGTAGGTATTACATTACATCATTAAAAAAAAACGCAAGTTTCATTATTTTTAGTTTATGCAAAACCTGAATATGGTTTAGATGATTTTAGAGGATAGAAAAATTCAGTTGCAAGTGGGATCAAAATCGTCATTACGATGCGCGTCACATGCGTTATTGCGTTTAAAAATAACTGAATATAGTTTGTTGAGAATTAGTAACCAAATCGCTTTCAATATTTTTACACCGTGTTATTTCCCATTATCACCATTTAATTAAAATATAATGACAATAGACTTAATGCCAAACTATCAATGAGCGTACGACCCTGGAGTATACGGGGACGCTGCGTTGCGTCACCTTGTGGTTACCAGGTTTTTGAAAGGACGACCAGGCAAAATAACAAGCTAATAACTTTGTGATGTTTCGTGATACAGTTTTGAAATTTTGTGCATAGATTCTTTAAATGAAATTACTAGACTGGTGTATCAGGTTTCGCACATACTAAAACTTGTGTTGTATTATATTTTTTGTTCATGATCCAAGTTGTGAATAGAGATAGAGGCACAATCTGGACCAGCCGACCTGACTGCTTTTAGCCAAAACCCAGTCATAACAGCCATTACATTTTTATCATACATAACATATCCTTATAGAGCGGTAGACAGACGCCCACGCACACCAAAATATTTTCTACATTATATGAAGAAAACTAGTTTATCCCATAAACGTATATTATACAATGAACGACCTTGACTTTTAGGAGCCACGTGAATTATCTTATAAAGAATTTATGTGGACTTTAAATTAAAGGAGGTCGAACTAAATCTTAGTTTCTAGAATTTTGTTTAAAAAAAAAACAATTATTCTTTTTCCAACCTTCATTTTGCTCAATTTAAATATTTTTACACGACTGCGCTTGGCTTATCATTTTGACTGGTACGATTAAAAAAAAAAACTTTTACACACACTAGTAATTTCTCCTGTATCGTGGGTGCGTTTACAAGCATAGAAACTCACATACACAAACAGACCAGAACAACTACACGCAGATCATACAAATACTTGTTCAGTGAGGAGATCGAACCCGCAACGCAGCAGTCGAAGTCAATCGCTCAGCGACTACGCCCACCGTATGTTCATCTGTTCCGTCATAACTTCTGAACTACTGATCATTTTTGAGCCATTATACGAATAGGTACATTCTATGGCAAAGTGGCATACAACTACGGCTACATTATAATTTCAAACAAAAATATTTTCTTGTTTCGTACTATTTAGAGCATGATTTTTCGGTAGTCGGGTTTTAGTTTTATAAATTACTAGCTGCTGCCCATCCGGGGTCGCGGGACTCACGAATTACCGTGACCCCGGTACGTAAAGGGCTATTCAAGGACACTGTGGATTTTAGTCAGTACGAGTCTGACAGTCCCTCCCGCTCTGCCCTGGGTGGGAAGACTCATGTGATGATTTTACCAGGAAAAAAAATAAAAAAAAAACTGCTGCCCGCGACGTCGTCTGCGTGAATACGTTGAAGAAATAAACGTTCACTGATCGTTCCCCGTAGGTGATAGCGTGATTATATATAGCCTATATGTTGACCCGACTTCTTAATAATATTCGTGCCAAATTTGAAGTAAATTAATGCAATACTTTTTGAGTTTATCCCAGGCATACATACAGACAAAACATTAAAAACTTATTTTTGGCTTCGGTATCCGTTGTAGATCATACCCCAAGTATTCATTTACAAAAATATTCAATGTACAGTTTTGACTTTCCTACCAATTTATTATATGTATAGATTTGTTTTGAACACTAAGCACTTAGAAAAGTAAATAGCATGTGAAGGAGATGGTAGAAAAAGCTTATGCGTCATTATTTAAAAGAATGTCTACATAGGTATGTTTGTACTGTACTATGTATGAAGTCGGCTCTCTGTTGAGTTATTAAAAACAACACACTTTTAATCCACGAAGGATAGGCAACGGTGCACCTTATTTACTATACATTCTCTCTACACTCGCCAGTTATGTGTTGTACTATTTATTAGGGTTTGAGCCGATAAAGCTGTCTCTTTTTTTATTTAATTAGCATGTACTGTCCCACTGCTAGGTAAATGCCTCCCTCCATATTCGCCAACGTTCACAACTTTGCGCCACGTCCTTCCAATTCTCAAGGAAGACAGAATCCAGTTCTTCCAGCTGTATCTGTCTCTTTCTAAAGTTTGTCCCGCAGTTGTAAATTTTTCCTGTGTCGTAGGTACTGGTGGTGCTCTTGTACCTAACTTTAACATTGACATTCCGTTTGATCCCTTTGACTTTATTATGTAGATGAAAACAAAGATCATATTTTGATCTGTTGGTATTGCCGACTATCTAAATACTTCACCGGGATCAGATGAGATTTAAACAAAGTTGAGTCACATTTAATTCAAACCGAAAAAAAACACATAACGTGAGAAATAAGATATTTATTTATTGGAGAGTTGAAACGACAAATATTTGATGTTTTTTATAAGAATGACGTATCTGTTCAAAATATTTGTAAGGATAGCAGGATGTATGTGAAATGTCCACTTAATTTACACATACTAATCTAGACAAAGTTCAATGACCATTACTTAAGCGCGGGATTCCAGTAAATGTTATGTGAACTTGAATCAACAGGTATGTAATAATCGCCTGATTTTTCAGTAACTTTATTATATGAAACCACATCTTTGCCAGATGTATTTTTTATGTTTACCATTTCTAACTCGTATTTACCCATTTTTTTAAATGTATCTGGTTTATTTGAATGTTTAGGAGTTAAATTCAAAAGAGGTTTTGCTGGCGAATGACTACTTAGAGTTAAGAGCTATTTAGTATACTCGTAGCTTCACATACTAAGTTCAAAAAGAAGTAAAATTGTAGTAAATACAATGACAGAAAATTACTTTTCAAATTTTGCAAAGCGTATCCATTTCATTCTTCCTTACCTTACTATATTAGGGTAAGTAATTGTATTTCTTACAACCGGTACCTTAATTGACTGAAAAATCCCGGCGTTAACTAAATTGTTGAAACTTGTCAACACGAAAAAACGAAAACGAGTCATCCCGAATTAAAAAGAAAAAAAGAGCTTGTTACCATATCGAGAGTTAAGTGATATCCGACCTCAATGGTGTTTTTGGAATATCCTTATAAAATAAAGTATTGTATAATTGAAGACTTGTCCACATTCAGATAACGGAGCTGTGTATAGGCTGTTACGGTCAATTCACGATACTGCAAATGTGTATCTTTTCCTGTAGTAAATAAAGTTAGATTTTGAGTCGCTATTAAAACGCAGCGCGGCGCCGCGCTGCGTCGCGTTGCGCTGCGAAAGGTGTACCTTTTTGTGTAGGAAATAGAGTTAGATTTTGAGTAGCTATATTGAAATGTGAGCGCAGCTTCGCGTTTCGGTTTGAGCTGACCCTTAAGGTATTCGAATCGCTTTCGGACGTTCAACCTAAAGGAGGCGTACCTATGTACAACATATATTGTATTATATACGTTTTTGTACATGTCACATACATGTTACGATTCATCTTTTTTGTTACATTAAAGTGACAAGCATGTCGTTAGAGTTTTTAGGATAATGAGATTATAAATGATTCTAAGATCCGGGTTCTATGAGTACTAATCGTTTTATAGAACGTCAAACAAAAATTATTTGTGCAGTTAAACTCTAACAACAATTATTTAAATGATAGTATACAAAAATTCTCTAAAGCTAAATTACTCTTACTTACTTATTTCTTTATAATTTATTGTTGTCCCGGGACTGTACGAATTACGGTGACCCCGGAATGTAAAAGGCTTTTGAAGGACACCGTGGATTTTAGTCAGTACGAGTCTGACAGTCCCTCCCGCTCTGCCCCGGGTGAGAGGACTCTTTTGAAGATATTAACACGTAAAAAAAAAAATTGTTATAAATTGTCTGACAGACTCGTACTAACTAAATTTTACGGTGTTCCTTCAATAGCCCTTTACGTTCCAGGGTCACGATAACCTAATAAGACACTCCCGCGAGTTTCACCCTGCAGTCAAATTGTGATATTTACGTTACGTTAGACCTTACAAGGATATACTGAAGGTACATTTTTATCTTCTCGTAGCATAAATGTTAACTACTATCTACATCCTTGTTTTTGCAATTATTTAATGATGCACATCTTACATACCATATGTGATGATATCACATTTTACTTATGACAGGTATTCGCAATGTTTGTTTAGTTACCTATTTCTTATTTTGTAGTTGTAAAGATTGCGTTTTAAATTATTGCAATAATGCAATTAGTTATACTGTGCAAAATTTGACAACTCATTGAAATTAATAAAGCTAAGATAAAAACTGTGGTTTATCAATTATTATGTATTAGCGTGGTATAGCACAATCTCAGTCAATAATGTTCCTTCTGGGGCCCAGGCATCCTCTCTTTGCAGCGTGTGAAGTTAGCACAAAGATTCCTAGTATGAAGTGAACTATACAACTATAGCCACATTGCATCTAAGTTTCAAAGGATGTGAGCGTGCTAGGTCACGCAACATTAATATTTATGCGACGCCGTTAAAACTTCCAGTTACAGTAAAATGAACATTCATTAAGCCTTTTCCTACGTTTTATAGATAAAAATATAGTTTTACAAGGAAATATCGTCGATTTTCGTAAGAAGATTAATACAATATTCGTTTGTAGCAATATTCCTTCTAGTTTAGTTTTCAGGAACTTAAGGATTTGCATGTTCATGAAACTAACTTAGTAGTTGCTTTTGGTTATTCGAATTATTACTGCTAATCGTCGTTCTAAGGCACATCCCGCGGAAAATCTCTGTGATAAATCAACCTTTTATGTTTCGTTTCATGTTTGAAAACACATTAGCACTTAAGAGACGATGCCGACTTTAATTAACTGCAAATATAATCCAATATCCGTATTTATCCACTAGGATACGTCTAGGCTCAAACAATTTGCCGCTATCCTTGTGGCAGAAAGCCAACAAACATCACGGAAGAGCGAATTGAAAATATTTGCTTTCCAAATAAACAGCCTGTTAGTACCTATAAGTAGGTAGATCACGTATTCGGATTATCAGGTTACACCTGCACACGTAAGGACAATACGTATATAAAGGTCAATTTACATAAACATGACATTCCATAGTGTTGGTCCGCAACTATTTACGTCGTCGATCTAGTGATGGGTGAGTCAGACGAATGCTTTCCTTTTCGTTTAGTATTCAAAATGTTTGTGTTAGTTTATTACTGTAGGTAAGTATTATTCTCAATCCTATTTGGCGTTTGAAGAAAGTGAAAGATTCGTAGTATTTCCTTAATAGTAGGTTACGCTCTAGTGATTTTGTCAAGTTATATTATGTATCTTGTTTTGAATTGACAACTACATTATTGTCATTTATAATGCGGTCTGCTCTCAAATACAATAAACACATAAAGAAAGACATTTTTTTTCGAATAAATGACATCATAGTAAGCCATTAAAGTCACGTTTAAGTCGGCGAGTGATTGAAAACGGATTAAATATTGGTCATAGAGTGGGAGGACACGTTTAACAAGATAGAAAGATACACCCATTATAAATACAGGCGTATCTAGTTAATAACATTCGATCAAATTTTTTGCTAGTAGTAGTTTAGTTAAACTAAAGTTAGGCTATGTTTAACGGGACGGTAAAAGTTGACACGGTTTTATAGTAGGTTTATTGTACGTAATTATTTTAGCCAGGATTTTA
This sequence comes from Agrotis puta, assembly GCA_943136025.2. NCBI lineage: Eukaryota > Metazoa > Arthropoda > Insecta > Lepidoptera > Noctuidae > Agrotis > Agrotis puta. The sequence goes on from OW964168.2 coordinate 9,932,917, forward strand.
AATAGAGCTAGTATATTTGCTGAGCAATTTAGTGTGTGTAATCACATCAAAATGTTGATTAAAACATTTAACCAAAGATTTATATCGTCATTAAACTTTCTAAGTAATCAATTCGGAAATTGAATTCTAGATGGTAACTTTAGAATTACGATTAGAATGCGAATGGATAGAATTCTATTATGGTTTTAGCATTAGCACCCAGTCAATGTAGTAGAGTATTCTACTGGCCTAGTTCATGACATAATATCTTTGTTTTTCTCACTTTTAAAGAAATAATAGATCAACATTATTTGTTGTATGTTAATTGTCTGCTTAGTATACACTTGTTGCATCAACATTTCGCAATAGATTTGTATTATCACTAGAATTAACAAAACTAAGATGTTGCCTTTGTAATGTGATATGCTGTTTCGCATATCCTTGGATACATACAACTTCTAGTCTATTGCGCAAGCGAGGCTAGGCTTTACGAGAGGATTGACTAATTATGTACGTAGGTCAGTAGGTGTTCGCATATTTATAATAAATTTGCGTAAAATCTAATAAAAAATCAAATTATAACAAAATATGTTGACTATTCTCGAAAGGTACTCGTAAAAGTTAATTAATAACCATTACCTTTACTAATAACCACTAACCTTCTACTAAACGCTTTAAACCTACTAGTAAACGCTCCTAACTTTACTTTACGCTCCCTTGTAGTAGTACTTTAGCGGTTTTTAAAAATAAAAACTGGGCAATACTCTGTTCTGAACTTGTTATCGGATTTTCAATGGATTTTCTAAACGTTTTTTCATGACGAGTTTAATAATGAAATTGAGCTATTAAAATTAACGTCTACAATTGATTTCAAAGTGATACAATTTATTGTTAGTTTGATATCTTTTCATTAGCAATATCATAGCCAATCAATTTTTTTGTTCAATAATAAGGTGTAATTAAAAACCAATCAAACTTTTTATTGAAAGGCAATTTTCATACTTTCTTTTACCTGCTTTAAGCAATTTATAGTCAGTATGTAGTATTAGTACTGAAAATTGCTAATAAAATGTTAGTTTTTTCTCATATGATGATGAACTAAAAATAGATTTTGCTAGTGCACCTCTAAAAAGACGTATAATTAAAAAAAAAGTTTTATTTTAATTTTTATAAAAGTTGCCCGTTACTTGGAATTTTTCCTTTATTATGGGTGCATTTAAAAACATAAATTCTTACATACACAATTACCAGAACCGAAAAAAAGTTACTTTTAGATAATACAAATTTTAATGTTTGTTCCGTGCGGGGATCGAACCGTGCTGTCAATTTTCTTTTTGATTGATTCAAAATTTGATTGAAATATGAAACAGGCTTAATTGATCGATCGCTGTACGTTATAGCACCATAACATTTACATTTAAGAAGTCATTGACCTCAAAGGCAATTTTTTTAAAGATTTTGATAAATCATAAGACAGTTGATTATTCTTGACAAATATATGCATTTCTTTCTGTATCTTGTAATAATTTATCAAAAAACACATTTTTCAAACATTTATCAAAACGTTACGCTCATATTAAAATGATGTCTTTATTATAGACAAATATCAGGTTGCGGCAAAACATTGGGATTACATCTAGTTCATAGCAAAATAAATGACTTCATAATAAAATTTTATGTTTTTCAATTTCCTCAATACGTTGTTTATGTATGTTTCAATATTAATTACACGGTCGTTAAAATATTTCGAACAGAAAAACTTCCCGGACACAAGTTTAAAAAAAAAGCTACCTCGGAAATTCACCTTTCTTGAAAATTATAATGTTGATACATACGAGTAACAGCCGCACATAATAAGTATCAGTAAAAAAGTTGCAGTATAGAAATGTGGCAATAAAACGAAAACAGTTAAATTACTTGTATTTTAGAAGCATAGTCTGCGGATACCTAAATGTCCCTTTTTTGGTATTATACGCATACAGATGAATTGTATATTCCTTTTCAAAAAAAACTCACCACTTTCCAACAGTAGTTAATTTTACGAAATCAAGGGACTTGACTGCCCAGAATGATAGAATTTTCAATGCTAACTTCACCGATATTTTATCTACTTTTACTTAATGCACAGTCTGTAGCAAATAAGCAAACCAAATCAAATTAAAAATCCAAAGGCTGTTAAATAGTCAACGGTTGCCAACAGCTTTTTTGCAAACAGATGCCACCCACTTCGACGAGGAAACGAGTGGCTATCGAAATTTTTCTCGGTTAAGAAAAATAACAAAAGATCATTTCTAGAGAAAACTCTGGGACTCTGGTTTGTCGCAACAACAAGAGTTATCAAAAAATAATACTAACTTTTGCTTTTTTGTCGAGCCGAATGCTGGCTAAGAGATTTTCGTTTGGTGCCATAGAGTAATCGCTCGTCGTTGCAGTGTTATCGTTTCATGGTCCAGCTATAAAACTATATGAACTATCACTAGCTCGACTAGCTCATGGTCTACTGACAAAACTATCCGTACTTTACACTGCTAGTTGCTTGCTAACTCTTTATTAGTTGCTAGTGTTACTCGCTTATGCCTAATCTTGGTGGTCGAGCTAGGAAATTTTAATTGAACTGAAAACTAACACACATCATCGTTCTCCTGCCCTTATCCCAAATATTTTGGCGTCGGGACAGCTTATCTTCTTGTACCATAGTTCTCTATTAATATTAGACAGTTACTCCTTTTTAGCCACATTATCCTTGTCTTAGGCGTTCTTCAAATTATACTAATCCTTTCGCGTCACTTCCCAAGACCATTGTAATTAACGTTACAGGATACAAAGGCTAGGAATACTTACTGGTATTTATATGAATTTGGTAGGTTGGCTGTATCGAAATTGTACTGAATAATTTGAGCTCTAGGTTTGCTGTCAACCGCAGGACTCGCTCCCAGCATTTGCACCAGCAAAGCGCACAGCAGGCTCTGTAACATTTTCAAAAGGTTTATTTAATTGGCTTAAGTTAAAGGGTCTCTTCTTTCCATTAAAAACATGTCACATGCCTCCGTAGCACGATTTTAGGATATTTGTGCGACCTTCATTAATTCAATGATAACATCTTTGAGAGTCTCCGACCGATAAAAGCTAATTAAACCTTTTTTTCAAGATTCCTTTCTTGGTACGCGCCTACTTAGTTTAAATAGTTTGATTAAATTTTATTGCCTGTTCCTTATGTAGAACACTAAAAATTCGACCTTGATCTTATATTGGCATATTTAAGAGTTCATCTCGATTTGTTTTTTGTTTGCATTCTTAAAACGACTTTTCACGCAGTTGTTATGTTATTCAAAGTTAGTCATGTGTTTACATAGATAACCTTCAAAAACTTATCATAAAAATTAAAATATAACATGAATGACGTTAGCGAGATATAAAACAAAAAAATCGAGGTATTTTATGGTTCTCATAGAAATTTTATTACCTACGATGTTAGGATTGAAAACTATTTTTAGCATTTCGCAGGTGATTCAATAAACAAAAAATATACATAGCATAGACTCACACATACTCGATCTGCTTTATTACTAATTTAAAAATATTACTATAAACGCTTAAATTTTATAAACTCAGGTTAATACTAATTTTGTCACAGGTAAACTCAAATGTACTTTGCAATGGATACTTGTAATCATAAAATTATTCTAAAGGGAATTTCGCCACATCTCGGTGTCGGTATAGACGTAGGAGTGGATACAGCAAAGGTCAGAACCTAAACCTCTAACGACATTAGGTAAAACCACACATGAATGCACTGGGCGCCTCGCCGGTACTTGCATCACACATCTTCGTCAATATGCAATCATAGGAAGGTCGTCAGTTCAAACACTTAATTTATTGACACAATTTACCATGCAAATTTTGACACTGTTTGATCCTTATTCAGATGCACTTATAAACACTTAACACGGGACGATAATTACCAGAATGAACAGCATCTTGTCGCGTTTCACAGATGACAAAAGAAGCAGGTGACTTCCTGGACAGGTTGTAGTCCGAATGTGCTAACGGTTTCGCAAGATCTCCTTATATATAAAGAGTGGCGGGTGTGTGCGCCTGGTGGCCGCATACAAGCGTGCGGCCCGCTCCGCCTGCGCTGAAACAGAGCCAACTTTAGCTGACCATTACATAGATCGACATATGAATGGAGCCAAGATCCGCTCGGATGCTACGGTTACAGATCTCTGAACAATAAGGTAAAACCCGCACTAACAATGCAACAATAGGTTTTCAAATAGTTAAGCAAATGGAAAATAAAGACTAGTCATTAAAAAAGTTCGTCTGTTAATGTTAAGTTATTAAAATAGCAATAAACAATAGTTTTCTTTATTTGACTAAAGTGTTACTGCCTGCGACAAAAGGTGGTTGAGCAAAGTAGTACAAGTACGCATGTAGCTTTGTGTACATATGAGAGGACATAGCCACATGGGTAACATGTTTGTAGACTGGTGGGGTGGTCGGTACAAATGTATACAACTAGGCATAACAAGCTAGCAACACAGAATCTATGTTAGCAGGCAAACATCATCGGATGCCTCATAAATGGCTCAGCAGCTAAAATGTAAATTAAGACAAGCTGGCCCGATACATGGACATATATGGGCATTCGTGTAACATTTTGGTTTGACCCTATATAAATTTATACACAGACAAACTTTTTATATGGTATTTATATGATATACTTAGGAGTCATAAAAACAGTTCAACATCATTATCGCGTAAATGTTTTGTTACGAGTTATTATTACTGGCTCTAACTTTGTATGACCTAATGTTGTAACTATCATTAACGACCTCTTAACTACAGTTGTCATTTATGATTTTTCAGAAATACCTATATGAATGGAAAAGCAAGTAATACCTGATCAATTAAACATATGACGGATAAAAACAAGAAGTAAAAGTTAAGATTCTAAAAAAAAAATATTACCATCATCTTTGGATACTAAATATTTTTTGGGATTTTCTTTTTTTTTTTGCAATTGAAGTTTTCATTACTTAAAACTGTCTAGATCGAAAACTTAGTCCATCAAACTATAATTAATATAATGGCCTCTACCATTATTTCAATAAATAATTATTGTTTTTCTCGATGTGTGACAAAAAAAAAACATTTAGAGTAGGTCTAGGTATCTCTAGCGATCCGCCTACACTTCGCACAGATTGAAAATAAAATATTGCTTATGTTGGTTGTCTAAAAAGAATATAAAAAACATAGATTAAAAAAATACAAAGTAACTTTTTGGTCTATCTATAAGAAACTAACATACAAAAAATCATGCCATCCTGTAAGTATGAAAAACGCTTTGCATTAAAAGTAACAACAACCAAATTGTGTCTTCTGAATCAATTCGAGTTGCCAATTTAATTGATAAGTGCTTTCGGCAACCCTAAACTTGTAATTCACGTACTCCATGGTAAATAAAAAAGATAAAATCAAACGTTATCAAATTCCACATAACTTGTGTAAGGATTATGTGGGCACTTACAAAAGTTACAGACATTCATGTAACGGGATTTAGGGAACTACATATATTTTCTCTCTTGTATCTTTTCATTTTCAAAATAAATTTATCGGTATAGTATGTTATCTTCAATTGATGTGTTTACGTCATCCCTATTTATTTGCTGATGACGCATTCCATGGCGACAAGAGCAGTAAGCACGTGCTAACTTGCACGTGAAATGGATGATTTAATTAAGTTGTTGTTAGATATATGTTACCTATATTTTTCTTATGTAATACAAAGGTTGCTTGATAGTTTTTATTGTGCTACTTATAAGATTTTAGTTTTGTAACAACAAGACAGCATTTTTTTCTATGTATGTGGCTATAGCTACTATCAGTGGTTGAAAGAAAATAATAAATTAATGTATTAAAAAAACTTATTTAGAGGTCTTGCCTACTTTCAACGACATTTCATACAAACTTTTTATTTTTCGAAACGCCTGATGCGATTTTAATGAAACTACAGAACTTTAAGCAAGATACATTAGTAGTAGTTAGTAAAAAGTTCGATGAAAACTTGAATTTTGATTTTCTCATTTATCAAATACTAGCACTCCACCCGCGACTTCGTCCGCGTGATTTTCGAACTTTGACTTTGTGAATTTCTACTTCCGGCTACCAACAAAAATTCAGTCAACTCATAATATCCTGTATAAAACCCCAATGCAAAATTTGGGACTCCTAACTATCAACCCCATAAACAACCCCTTGGGGATCTAATTTCGCAAAATCCGTTCTTAGTGCACGCCTACGTCATATAAGGAAAGCTTATGCAAAATATTATGCTTCTAGGTCCAGCGGTTTCGGCTATGCGGTGATCGATCAGTCAGCCAGTCAGTTTTGGATTTTATTTATGTAGATAGTTGTATTTTTGTTATAATTTAATTGCACATTTGTATTTTATGATAAATTAATCATACAATACGAATGTGCAATTAAATTATTATGCAGCAATCTCATTTGAAATTATTTGAAGATTGCAAAGCTAAATACTTAGCTTGAGTATAACGAGTAATATAAAAATACATTTTAATGTCATATATAGAAAATCTCCCCAGCATTAAAATTCAGATCAAAATTTTAATAACCGAGGGTCATCTAATTATAAAATCTATGAAATATTCCAATTATGCATGTATTTCACAAGTTATCGATCAAAATGCAAGGTCGACTAAAATAGATCATGATTTAAATATGACATTTCAGTCGCAATATGTTGCAATTATATAGTTTTTTACTGTTGACTATGTATGATTTTTAAATGAGAAATTGTGTAGCTGCTGTCACCCAAAATGAATATTCCTTACCTCTCCCTAGGTCCTTTAAATTCACAAACCAATAACTTTCTTTTCTTTTTTTTTTTGCGCCAAATAAGTTACTCAACATGGGACATTTATTTTTCATAATAAACAATTAATTAAAGAAACTTTTTTTTCACGAAACTATTACAATTAAAGGTATAATTAAACGCATCGCAAATATGTAACAGATATTATATACATAACGATAAATAAGACAATTATTTGGCCACCTCCAACCGATCCAACCCAGGAACGGCAGGTTACCTGCAACCTGTGGTGACGGCTGACGGCTGATCGATTCCAATGGCAGTGTTAGGTCTCACCAGGACCGCCTTCGCCCCTTCATACACAACGCGACGCAAGTCTACTTTACAACTTTGATATCCATTGACGCGTGCCTGTGGACGAACCACTATCTATGTTTTTTTTTTTAAGAACGTTGCCCCGCTTTCGGAATTTCTTCCTGTATCGTGGGTGCGTTTGCAAATATAGAAACTCACGTACACAAACACCTAGACCCGGAACAACTACTTGCAAATCATACAATTATTCCATGTACATATTTATTCCGTGCGGGGATCGAACCGACGACACGCTGCGCAGCAGTTGCTTAGCCACTACGCCAACCGTGTCGTCAGATTTGAATAGCAATATTCACCTGGATACCAAAGTCGTAAGGTGTCGGAGACTTACGTCGTTGTGTACGAAAGGGTTTTCTACCGACCACTATCCTGTCGGAGTGCGGCGCCAAACAGTTTATACTGTGTTTCATCGATGCGCAGGAATTCCTGTTTCTTCTGGGTGAGCTAGCTCCATCTTATGCTCAATCTTTGCCTATCGGCTAGATCGAGGCCGAAAGAAAACCTAATTTAAATAAAAAAATAAATATCATACAAGTTGAAGATTTTACCACGTACGATCGATTTCAACATAAATACATTTCAACTTAAATAAAAAATAAGTATCATACAAGTTGAAGAACTTACTTTCCTACTTAGCCTTTTTCCAACAATGTTTGGGTCCGCTGCGTCCACTTTTCACGGATCGATCCAGAAAGAAAGTGCGTCTAGCACATGAAGGGATTTGACGTGGAGCATACGGCGCGACATACCTACAATGATCTTCAACAACCAACAACCTTGGTACTGGGTTTAATGTAACTCTTTGGTAATGCTGTTTTACAGAATTTCATTTTTCCGATCACCAAAACATCTTTCAAGGATAACCGTTACAATTTATGAATGTTTTGATTGGGGAGTATCAACAGAAACATAGATCCAGTGTATTTTTTGATATTTCCACAGCAGTTTCAGATTGCAAACAAGTATTTCAAGTTTGTTGAATTGTTTGCTTATTCAATAAGATTAATGATTGATAAACAAGAAGGCACATCTCCACTCCACACACAAGGATCACCACAGATCAAGCTTGCACATCAGATAGTACACGCCATAGCAGATATTATAAACAAGGTGGGGTTCCAAACTGTACCGATGTAGAAAAAAGACCTTTAAATGTGAGAAAATATTTTCAGTTTAAATACTTTTTTGATTTTTCTATCATAATATATTATCTGAGAGAAGGTGTTTTTTTTTATCGTGGTAAAATCATCAAATGAGTCCCAGGGCAGGGCGGGAGGGACTGTCAGACTTGTACTGACTAAAATCCACGGTGTCCTTCAATAGCCCTTTACGTACCGGGGTCACGGTAATCCCTTGGTCCCGCGATCCCGGCAGGCTTTGGCCCTCTACAGGCCCCGTCACTATGCTGACACTCTTTGAGGCGCGCGTGGAACGCAACGCGCCATCGACCCGGGCATGGTCCATGGTCGGACAGCGAGTCGCCCATTACTCGCTGCCCGCATGCCCGCGCCTACGGTGGCCGGAGATCGTCTTGCGACGTCCGACGCCGTGCGCGTCTACCACTGCGGCTGGGGTGGAGGGAGGACGCTGTCCTCTCCCTCAGGCGGCCCGCCTCCTCCTTCACGAGCATGACTGCTTCGCAGAAGGAGGCGACCGCTTCCCACTCCGTCTCGCCCCGTGCCATGGCCTCAACCAATGCCGGGCGCGAGAGGTCTCCACCTATGAGAGAAGGTGTGGCATATCATGTTTTGAGGCTCCAAATTTACTTTTTAAGTCTAGCATTTTGGTCGTTTTAATGTGCACCTTCGTACATAGACTGGAACGTTTTAATTACACGAAATAAAATATGAAAAGTTTTGCATTGGTCCTATTTCTTATGAGTTTTTATACGCTATACTATACTTAATACATTTACAAATAATAGAAAATGGTTCTGTTTTCCATATAAAAATATACCTTAGTATTCTAAGCTGATATTATGTACGTGGCAATGGTTAGTAGTATCGTGAATGTTGTTTTTTTTTTTCAATAAATTGAGGAGAGGTAAACAAAGATTATGCAAAACTGACCTATGATCGTCTGTTTTGCTTAAAACGTGTTTGATTGAAATATTTACATTTTATGTGACACTAATATACTGGAATGAATCTAATGTTTAAAATTAAATAGTTATTCAGATCAAACTATTAATTTATATTTATGGTTTTTGATTGTAAAATCGCGGAATCCTTAATTGATAAAAATTGGTCTGAAGTGAACTAGGCTTGATTCTCGAATTCATCTGGATCTGCGTATAATGGGGGATTTACACGGGTCGTTTATTAGTCGATTTAACCGTGCGGGAAAAATCGACCGTCTAATTGACAATTTAACTAAGTCGCAAGTGACTAAAATCGCAAACCCAAAGTTAGGTGTCATCCGATTTTGGCCACACACACAAATCGATCGTGTCAATTGCAAGCGATTACTCGCCTTATAAGGTATATTTGCGCTGTATTCTTCCGCAAATAAAGAAACAAGTCGTCAAGTAAATGGGATGGCGACTGCTGTCTTGCCCCATTGTTATATCGACCAAAAAATCGACCTGTGTAAATCGCCCATACTAATTTTTTTTTTTTAATCATTGGTAAATAATCCCTCACTTGATTAGATTTCTTGTCATATTGATTGTAGACTCTCGCCAAGACACTAGAAGTAGAGTAAGTGCAAGAGTGTACATAGAAGATCTCATCTATCTTCGGTACTTGTCGCTTGTTTATTAACTCTCACACTCACCGTGTCTCATTATATTTCAGCGAGAATGTACAACGACCTCTAGGAAATATACTAAAGCTTACAAATCTTAAATAAATGTTACTGAGTAATATTCATGTTACCTTCGTTATTTTATTTTAATTCAAAATATACAGAATTTGTGAAAGTGATTCTTACGTGTCGATGCTGGAATATGCAAGTTCCTAGTTGCAACATGCTTGATGCAGATATAGCGATATTGAGGTTTGTTTATAAGCATAGCCCGGAGAAGGTAGATTGATTTTATATACTTGCATCACACACTGTCATTGAAATCATAACATAGATAAGCCTTTTTCCCGGGAATTTATTTCAGTTCTTACGGGATTTTAAACCGATTTGGCGATTGGTAATTTTATATAATAAAAATGAATCGTTAAATGTGTTGGTAGTGACGCCCCCCATGAGGGCCAAAGCCTGCCGAGGTCGCGGGAGTGTACGAATTACCGTGACCCCGGAACGTAAAGGGCTATTGAAGGACACCGTGGATTTTAGTCAGTACGAGTCTGACAGTGCCTCCCGCTCTGCCCTGGGTGGGAGGACTCATTTGATGATTTTACCATGATAAAAAAAAATGTGTTGGTAAGCGCATAACTCAACAACGCCTTGACCAATTTGGCCAATTCTTTTTTTGTTATAATAAGGTAGTGTAGGGTACAGTAGCTTTATTTTAGAAACAAGCGATAAAGGAACTTCACGCGGGCGAAGCCACGGGGGTACAGCTAGTTTGAAATAAAGATAGCTTAAAATTCCGGAAAAATTTCTTTAAAATCCCAAACCCGGCGGCATGTCCATATTAATATATACGTTTAAGGTTATTGACCCCAAATCAATCTACCTACTTACTGTACTTATGTTTATAAGCCCTGTTTTAAGTAAAATAAAGGTTAATGTTTGCTTAACATTAATAATTTAATAACAAAATGTAATCGTATCTTTTGTAATCGTTTCAGGCGTTTACCATGGCAGAGGAACATTTTGATACATTTTTTTTTATCGTCGTAACAAAAAAAAAATTGACACACATACACAATACGTATTTTTTTCTTATTATTATTATATAATAAATTTCTTTAATAACCCAATAAATAAGGTGATTTATTGACAGATTTCAAATAGAATCATCAAAGTTATTAATTTATTTAAATATCTTGATTGTTAACCCAGCAGGCTCCGTATTAATTAGAACTCAAATAGTTACATGTTAGTCTATTGACATTATTTCCTATTGTTTGGTATTTATACAAGGCAAGCATGATATTGTGACGTTGTTAATATATCTGCTTTACCTTGAGATTATATTCTTGAAGGTCTGCTTTCCTTTTCTTTGAGCAAGAATTGGATATTGAAAAAAAAAATGCATGTCGGTTTAAGCCTGCAACAATGCATGCAAGACATACATTTTTGAGACTTTCCTGAAAGTACCGGCTGACGAAAAATAATAGTACCCTATCATTAGTACTAGTCATTTGGGCAATAGTTACTATGCCACAAAAGTTGTAGGATTGCTCTCGGCCAATTTGTTATTTCTAATTTTGTAACAGATTCTCGACTCCTACGAAAGCTACATGCATTTTTTTCATCATAACTTGATCCATTTTAATTTAAGAAACCAGTCTCACACTAATTGAGTTTAAATAAATATGTTCCTAATTTTGATAATTAAAAGGTTGTTAACCTGCTACAGCTTCAGAAGATACTATCAGAATATGTTTTAAGATGAAATTAAATATTCTTACAAAATGTAATCATAACTGCAGGAAATAAAATGTGAATATAAAAACAACATTTCCTTATTTAGAATAAAAATACACGTAAAGTTAATTAAGTTAATGAGTTCTCATGGAATTTCAGTAGGTACCTACATGGGAAGATGACGGCATAATGATAAAATGTAAGACGTGTATAGTTAGACTAATGATAATGTCAAATATCGCGTCACTTTGTACAGGATCTTCATGTTTTTCTGGCCAAATAGGGCCATTTCATTAGGACACCTTACCAGACAGATATGTCATGGTTCAAGAATGTGGGCAATCAATGAGGTGACTTGCAGGTTTCGAAACCTGCAAAAACTATGAAAACGTTTTTAAAAGTTATTTGCTGTAGTTAATAGCTGTATTTTAGGGTCGGCACAGCAATATGTCTCCTTATTCTGCTGGTATGGTCGCCCACAAGTCTCTACGGCTGTTCAAAATGTAGAAACTTTCTTAAACAAACTCTGAGAAATGACTAAGTTGGCAATTCATCAGGATACGGATTCAAGGAAAGGAGGTTTAAACCCAGCAGTGGGTAAAAACGAGCGGTGAATAATAATGATAAAATGATTCAAATGATTTAAAAACAAAATAAATAATGTATTATATTCAACGGTGCCGTGTTGTATACTTTCTCTCGATACATCAAATATTAACGGTGTAATTGCAGAATTTGAATAAATTTACGGGTAATTACTTGAATCATCTGTTTGTCTAAGAACATTTTTAACCATAATTTACCTTAAAAAATGACACACTTTTATTTTGTTGTATTCTGCACCTCGACTTCGACTACATACCACTATTTTTTTAAGTTTCTGTCATACTGTTTATAGTGAATACCAGTATAAGTAGTAAGAAGTGGTACGATTTTTTTTAATCATTATAAAATCATCAAATGAGTCCTCCCACCCAAGGCGGGATAAGAGGGACTGTCAGACTTGTACTAAAAAATCCACGGTGATCCTTCAATAGCCCTCAATGTTCCACGGTAACAGCTGATGAGAGAGTCTCGCGATCCCAGTAGAAATGATACGCTCCATTTCTCCAATGCCATTCTTCTTGATTATCAACCATTCGAAAGTAACCCTGTCTCTGTATTACCCGTCTTGTTTTTAACGGGTTTTGGTGAAATTTTGGCACATGGAAAAACAATTATCTGGGTCAGGAGGACATTTGAGTCTTTTTATCCCGTTACAGGAACATTCCTGTGGAATAATTTCCAACAACTGTCGGGTGAACGTGTATTACTCAGATAAAACGTCGATAATAATGCACATTAATTCTTCCAATTACAATTGCTATCAGCCAAATCTGACGTCTTTTTACGTGTCTGTAAAGTAAAAGTAATTTGAAGATTCCTAGGCACGAACATTCAATATTTACGACTCTACTTGACCTTCACATTTTGGACTATTATATGCAATAAGTTTCCTCAAAACAGTTATAGTCATAATACTACGTACATAGAATACCCAGCAGCACAGGTCATTTTCACCTGATTTATAACCTGTTGCTCAACTTTTACCTTTTGTTTTGAGCATTAATGTGCACTTTCTTTGATGTGCAATGTACATACAGTAAATCTACGATTTATTTCTTGAACGTGCTTGATGTATTAACTTTGTGGTACCTTAAGTCAATGGTAATGGAACTTACATTTGATAGGCGCGCTTCGTCAGTCTATGCTAATTATATTAATGTTTGACTGATTCTTCTTTTCAGAGACTGGTAATGTATTTAAAAACCTTTGAGACTCTTCACAACGATTTTATGTGATAAAATTAAAATGAATATCAGAACAATAAAAGAAACATTCTGTTTTATTTACTAAAATATGCATCCGTAATAGACTGTAATGTTTAGCTACCATATCTGGGCAAAGGCTTCTGCTTTATAATACAAAATTATAATCAAAAAGGATTTCAGAGAAGTGTGACAAAGTACCTAATTATCATGTAGGTAGATAATAGTATGTATAGCTTACAATGTTTCCCATTGCTCAGCAAAGACGTCCTCTTCTTCTTTCAAACCCTTCTGTTTTACCTGAAAATACAATGTTTACGCTGATCTGCCCCTCACCTGAAAAAGCCCTCCTGACGTTATTTACACCTTCGTCAATCGTGTGCTTCGTCACGCTAATCTACGAAGAAGCCATCACTTCTATCATTTACTTATTTATAATAATGACACACATGAAAATTCATATTTCCCAGGTTGATATTTTCAATTACCTGAAAGACTTATTTGGCAAGACGGATATTATTTACAAAAGAGCGTAGGCGAACTATTCACACTGTGTTTCAATTTCATGTAACTTCAATTTGTTCTAATGATAAAGTATACAAAGTAATCTATCTAAATAGTCCAATCTCTAAAGCCTTTGTCAAACAGACAGGCGTGGCGAATACGAAGCGAGGCGTTTTTATTTGTAACTAGCTTCCGCCCGCGACTCCGTCCGCGCGGATGTCGGTCTTCGCGTGGATGGTTTATGTCTCCATTTTGAGTAAATCTGACAATGACATCTTATAAATATCTATTGGAACCAAATACGGCTAAGCCTATAATAATTAAGAAGATCCCTTTATTGAGCTACTGCTGTTGATCTCGCGTTCTGTAGTAACTGAAAAATAAGATATTTTTTCTACTTATTTTTCCAGGATAAAAAGTATCCCATTTTATGCCCAGGATAATAAGGTATAATTATACCAAGTTTCATCGAAATCGAACCGTTAGTTTTCACGTGATGCCTGCATATACAGACAGACAGACAGACAATTTTTTTAATCACATATTTGGGTTTGGTATCGATCCAGCAACACCCCCCGCTATTTATTTTTTCAATGTACAGAATTGATCCTTCTACAGATTTATTATAGTACTAGCTTCCGCCCGCGACTCCGTCCGCGCGGATGTCAGACTTCGCGTGGATGGTTTATTTCTCCATTTTGAGTTACTCTGACAATGAAATCTTATAAATATTACGGCGCTGAATCCACTGCGGGTAATGCAACGTGTGTTCGCGGTTCTACAGAACAACGTCTATGAATAAAACTGAAAAATAAGATTTTTTTTTTCTACGTATTTTTCCAGGATAACAAAAAACTTTTTCAAAAAAAAATGTAACCGCCTTCAAAAAGAACCACAAAAAAGGGTAAAATAATCAACAAAATAACTTTTATTTCGGAAGTCCATGGCTTTGTTATTTTTTATTTCATTGTTTATTTTTTGCCACCGACTTCCGAAATAAAAGTTATTTTGTAGATTATTTTACCCTTTTTTGTGGTTCTTTTTGAAGGCGGTTACATTTTTTTTTTTGAAAAAGTTTTTTATTTTTCTCTTTTTAGTTTAAATATTCAACCCAAATTCTTGCCAAATACATATAATATAATCCGTAGCACTGGTAATAACATCCCTCATGTACACAATAAGCTAATAAAATTCCCTATCTCAAAAACTACTGAACCGATTTTGATGAAACTTTCAGTATTCCCTAAGTGGAACGATACCTAGCACAAAAAAAAAGAATTATTTAAATCGGATGTGTAGTTCCGGAGATATGCGAACAATGAATCAGTCGATGCCTACTCCTTACTGTAAAGGAGTTGTACCTTCCATCATCAGCTCAGCTACATAAGATGATGATTACCATACGCAAGTACTTGAATTACTTTATAAGATTTACGAAAAACGATGCGTGGGCCTATAAAATTTGAGGGTTGCCCTCGATTTCTCCAAGATCCAATCATCAGATCCTGATTTGGTGACAATGGGACCACACGGGAAGCACCAGCTTTCAAACAAAAAAAGAATCATGAAAATCGGTTCACGAAGTCGGTCGTTATGCAGTAACAAACTACTGTTAAGGAGTTGTACCTTCCATCATCAGCTCAGCTACATAAGATCATGATTACCATACGCAAGTACTTAAATTACTTCATAAGATTTACGAAAAACGATGGATGAGCATGTAAAATTTGAGGGTTGCCCTCGATATCTCCAAGATCCAATCGTCAGATCCTGATTTGGTGACAATGGGACCACACGGGAAGCATCAGCTTTCAAACAAAAAAAGAATCATGAAAATCGGTTCACCCAGTCGGTCGTTATGCGGTAACAAAATAAAAAATAAAAAAATACAGTCGATTTGATAACCTCCTCCTTATTTTGAAGTCGGTTAAAAAGTATCCTATGTTATGCCCAGGATAATAAGGAATAATTATACCAAGTTTCATCGAAATCGAACCGTTAGTTTTCACGTGATGCCTGCATAAACAGACAGACAGACAGACAGACAGACAGACAGACAGACAGACAGACAAAATTTTTTTAAATCATATATTTGGATTTGGTATCGATCCAGCAACACCCCCCGCTATTTATTTTTTCAATATTTTCAATGTACAGAATTGACCCTTCTACAGATTTATTATATAGTATAGATATAGATATAGATATAGATAGATAGATGTATAGAATTGTTTGAATCCAGTCACATAGAAAAGCAAAAGCGATCCGATAGCGTGACCGAACCGATGCGAAGACGTGGCGGAGGCGTGTTTGCACTATTTGACGTCATTCATAAAAATACAGCTAATATAACTGTCACGCCTCGGTTCGCTGCACCCGTTTGACGTCTCGTTATCGCTTAGTTATCGCTTCGGACTCGGTCCGGTTCGCTATCGCCTGTCAGTTTGACAAAGGCTTAAAGGAGATGAAATCAGTGGCAACAACAAACGAAATGAATGCCCGATATACAATCATCTTACACATTATAGCAAGAAAGTATCTATACTAATATTATAAATCTGAATAATTTGTTTGGTTGAACACGCTAATCTCAGGAACTACGGAGTCAAATTGTAAAATTATTTTTGTGTTGGATAATCCATTTATCGAGGAAGACTATAGGTTATTTAATATCACGCTATGACCAAAAAGAGCCAACGATAACGGTAACGACACGACACTGACAAATCGTCTGCTTTCGCTCATTTTTCAAATGTATCGAACTCACGATGTCGTGTCGTGCACAGCTTTGCCTGCGCGTACTTGCCTGTGTGTGTGGTTAGGCGTTCAATGTTGCCGACCGTGTATTGTTTTTTCATGCGAGAAGCTTGCGCAGGCAAAGTGGTGAAGCTTGTGCGTGTGGTAGGCCCATAGGGTAAAACCGTCTATTCTAGCTTTTTAGGAAGTCATGCTACTCGTGTTGATTTATGAACGTCGACGAGGCTAATGGAGCATTCAGGAGTATAGCAGGTGACGTTATGTAGTTTCTGTTCTCATGGATAAAAGTACCAGTTTATGTATGGATGTTGGGATTTGAAGCAAAATGAATAAGTACTTATTTGCCAAGCGCAACTCTAATTGCTAAAGTAAATACTCGTTAATAGAAAGGCAATAGGACTCTGTTTGCAACTGCATTATGCTCAAAATATTTGCGCAAGACTGACGCCTATTGTGCAACTACAATACAGTTTAAATGTTAAATTACTAATAAATCACAAATCAATGGCCACCAACAAAATACCAACTAGACCATAAAAATAACATCCTTGTTTTTTAACAATAAAATTCTTACGAATTCCTTGATAATACCATCGAACAAAGCTAAATAATAGTTTAAATTCCTTACATTTATTATAATTATATTCACTATAGCTTTTGCCCGCGATATTTCACGTGTTGGTATTATATTTTATATATATTCATTACTGTTTGCATGACGCATCTACAAAGTAAGTTATACGTATACTAAAAAACTTTAGTTTTGACTTTTATAACTCTACCCTCCCCCCAAATATTTTTTAAGCTATTGCTATGCAATAGCTTTTATGGCGAGCTCTGAGCGCTGTGACTAAATCAAGAAATTCCGTAACTAAAATATCTAAGGAAAAAAAACTTAGCCTGCCGGGGTCGCGGGACTGTACGAATTACCGTGACCCCGGAACGTAAAGGGCTATTGAAGGACATCGTGGATTTTAGTCAGTACGAGTCTGATAGTCCCTCCCGCTCTGCCCTGGGTGGGAGGACTCATTTGATGATTTTACCACGATAAAAAAAAGGAAAAAACCCAACACTCGTCTAACGTCGTTTTGAATTCGGCAATCATAAAAACATCCGTCATAAACTTCGATCAATAACAGTTCTAGATTAAGGATCAGGAACAAAAAGGAGTCGCTTCATAAAAAAATGTTCAATAGTATTAACAACTTCAGTTAATTATAAACCTTAACACATACAGTTTAATTACCATTGCAAAATGTATTAGGTATAACGTAAACAATTCAAAAATGTTTCTTGAAGATAAAATGTCATCAGTATAAAAGTATGTACTCACACTAAAATGATACTTAACGTCTAAGCAACAAGGATTCGAAATATCGTCACAAAACCGTTTGTGGCGTTATTTTTCGGGCCGTTTTTGAAGCACTCATCGGGAATCTAGTACTATTTTTGATCGAAGGTCATAAAGACAATTTACTTTTTCTTACTAATTCTAAATGGCCAGCTACAAAAGAGGTTTTCACAATGAAACCTACTTATAAAATTCTCCTACAAGAAAGCAGAGTGGCGCAGTGGAAGCGCGCTGGGCCCATAACCTGTTGAAAATTTTGACCCAGTTTTGAAGTGAGACCTGGGAATCCTGTATATAAAAGACCCACTTATATCTTCATTGTAATTTATTTTTCTTTATTATAGTAGTGGTGCACTACTATAATAACAAACAAACACTTAAAACAAACATTTTAAATCAATGATATTCTCGTTAAATATTCGCGGGAGGCAATAATTTTTTCTTGTTTTTTTTTTTTAATACTATGCATTAGCCGTACCGCAGCAGTCTCCGAGTGCCACACGTATTTTTTTTTGTTTTTAATATCTGAAATATACAGACATCGGTCTTTTACAATTTTATTAAACGTACAGATTTATCAACGTAACATTGAAAAACCATCAACCCTCCTTGGTGCAGATTATCTCGAGGGATCCTTAGAGCACGTATTAACTTTTGTTTCTTGAACAACCAAAAAGCCACTGAAGAAATTTAATATTTTCCGCAACAATTAGATTCTTGTCTACCTTGTCACAGGTTCTTTTCTGTATTTAGTTTTGTAATTAACTGGGGTTGCCGCCACGTTGTCGCCTACTATTTCGATACGAGCAAATTACTCACCAAACGTATAATAAATTGAAGGGTATGATTGTATTATATTGTAGCAAGTTATTCTTCATTCAACTTTCAGTTTTTTTATTACAAAATTGAATAAATATTAAATTAGGCTAAATTTTTAACATCGATCTTTAGGCGGCGAACAGCACGCTGTATGTGTATATGACTCCTACTAAAAAACTTGCCAACTTCCGTACATACCTAAATTGATTGCAGGTTTATTTGAGAAGGAGTATAAACAAGGCAATAAAACGAACAGTTTCTTATAAAAGTTTTAGTCAAATAAATTAAATTGGACATAATACTTAACAAGTAAATAATATTATGTAGCTAACCTAGTTTAGTAAATAGTCGTTACGATGAGATGTGTGTTTATTTGAGTGAGAACATGAGAAACGGATGGACCGATTTGGGATTGTACTGGCAGAAGAATAATCTAATGGTTATTAATAAATAACATTATTCAGCAAAAAAAATGCTCTTGGCCGTCGGGATTACAAAATTATGATAAAAAGTCAGGCTTATACATAGAGAGGCAGTTAAGTGAGTAATTAGAAAACAGTTTTAAAAGATTTTTATTACATCCGATAATGTTTAGAGTGCTATAAAATTTTCATTAGTATATCCATTTTTCATTTAGTATTTAGTAATTAGTAAACATAGACAAATCGCAAAAAAAAACAATGATTTACAAATGTCTAACCGTAAGTACAAAAACACCCGTTATTATATTTAATTGAACAAAGCTTCCAATTAATAACATAAACAAATTTCAGATTTTTGGTATTATGATTGGGGCTGCCGTTTGTAATAATACTGTGCCGATACTTGAATTAAAAGAAGAGTAAGTATTTGAATTAAAATATACATTTCATTGAACTGTACAACATAAAAAATAAACATGTTTCGCTTCAGATATGTGAATCACACCAGTGACAACTTAACCGCAATTGCGATGACAACAGTAAAAACTTCCACAGACTTAAAAAATATAACATCTATAAATAACACGAGTACAATACTGAATATCAGGAATCTGACGACGCACCACGAAGCAAAAACAAAAGTAGTACTAATTGTTAACAGTCCTTCGACATTACGTCAGGGTAACGGAAAATCAAAAGGCAAAGAAAATGGTTCTAAAGACAAAAACAGTGTTATTCAAAATCTTCTTTACATAGAATACGCCGACGATGGTACGGTGCTTACAGAGTTTATGATGAATAATTTGGAAGATGTTTCTAAGTTCTTCGAGCATTTTCTTCACACAAAACTTTGCCACGGAAGCTGCTAACAACTGTAGACTTATCCTAAGAGCGATGCCACAGCCGCAGCAGGTAGTTGACGATTGTCTAATGAAAGAAGTGTAGTCTGAAATTGAATAAACAAGTAGTGAAACATTTGTTTTATGATTAAAAAACAAAAATAAAAAAAACATTTTGAAACTGAACAAGGTTGCAAAAGAAAAGTAAGAACATAATGATATATTACTAGCTTTTGCCCGCGACTTTGTTCGCGCGGAATAGTGACTTCCGGCAGTTTTTTATTTTATTTTTTGTAATAAAAACTATCCTATGTCCTTTCTCTAGTTCCAAACTATATCTGTACCAAATTTCACACAAATCGGTTCAGTAGTTTAGGCGTGAAGAAAAGACAGACAGACAGCAGCCGCGGAATCTGAAGCAGTGACCGATTCATAGCACTTAGCTATCCCCATATTACATGAGATTTAAATATAAGTGGCGAAATGAGGGTGAATTAAGTACAACGTAAACACTCCTGCCTGTATTCAATACGAGTTTGCCTAACCCTTGGGGATCATAGGCGCGGCCGCGTCTTAATGTTATGTTATGCAAGGAGGATATTGTCCCAACTATTCCCCGCGATCTTGACAATATCGTCAACTCAACGGGCTTTTGGGCGGCCCTGGTTTCTTTAGCCGAACCTTGGCCACCATTCAGTCAAAACCTTACTCTATCTGCCATCTCTGCGTCTAGCCAGATGCCCTGCCCTTATTATGATTATAACCCATTTATATGTACTACTAACGGTCATAACTGAAGGTTCCGAGTTCAGGTGTTCATGTGTGACTGTTAATGTTTTCTTATATTATCTTAATATGAGGTCAAATTAAAAATAAATACTGTGTAGGTATTACGCTCTAATAGGAAACAGTTTTTAAAAAATTAGGTTCAGAATGATGTACAGAATTTGTAGTAGCTGTTTGTGCATCAATGTTCCTTACATCATGTACCTTTTATGTTATTAAGTATAATACTTACAGTTTCATACTCGCCAGTTTCAGTAACACCGTCTATATTATTATCCACAGTTGTACTGTCGTAAGGAAATTGTGACTTTTGAAATATAAAATCAAGTAGCTCTTGATCAATTTCTCCATTATCTGGATGATCGCCTGTATTTTCGGGACCCTCATAATATCTTTCAGGGACTGTTATTGCATTGGTAACTTGTTTTATTGCTGGTACTGTTGTACTTAGATCTTCACTTTTGCGTTCTTGCCAGACATACCTCTCTCCTTTTTGAATATCACCTTGAGGTCTTGTGTTTGGTATGCCACTTCTTTGTGGAAACTCTATTGGAGATATCGTATTAGGAATCCTCACATTGCTATACGGTTCGATTGGTTCATGTTGATTATTTCCGTAACTATTTCTACGATTACCGGCAAACAAATTTTGGAAGCCGCTGAGAGATTTTTTGGCCGCTGTAACTGTGTTTTTCAGGTTTAAACCGAATAAAGAAAAGTTGTTAGCTGGTGATCTTTTATGTCTTGTGTTGGGATCTTCATTACCAATCCTTTCCAGCGCCATGCTTGTGGTTAACATAATATTTTCGCATATTATCCATAGAATTAAAAGCTGAAAACAGAGAAGTTGAGTTCGTTAAGTTTTTCTGTAGGTAGATTTTTAGTGAACGACATTATTTAAATAAAGCAAAACACGTACAAAGCTCAATTAAAAAATGTAAATAAATCTGTCTTCCTAAGGAAGGATACAGAAGTATAAGGAAGACATCCAAATAGTTACGGCAAGTCATGATTCTTCTTTTAATTCTAATGAATCTATTAAAAACATCCGATGGCCTCTTTTAATTAAATCCGACACAGTTTAACGAAATGATGATGTTTTGGCAAAACACGTTTTCTTTGCTATAAAAACTATATAACATACTATTGCCACAAAAATATTCCATTTGAATATGTGTCAGAATAAATGACAGAACAATGAAATTACCAAAAAATCCTTTATTTTTTCTACTTGCAATGGAATGGGAGCAACTTTGAGGTATTACTTTTAAACAGTTATTTAAATCGGACTACGTTGTAAAAAGTGATGCGTTGCATAAAAAAGAAAAGTCGAATATATATATAATCTTACCTTAAAACATTTAGTATTCATGACGACGACGTAGGAATTCAATAATGATATTTCAATTATAAAAGCAGAATGTATTGCACACAGTACACTAATACAATTTCCCACAGAATTCTTTTTTAGAACGAAACGTTTCTATGCCTCAAAGGATTAAAAAAACTAATAGAAATATTATTTATAAGCCTGTATGTTTACGTTATAACACTCAGCATCTGATCTACGAATGAGTTGGATTCGCTTGTTTCCTGTTAGTTAATAGACGCACAATTATAAGATGGAGTCCATTTTTTTGTACGCATTAAATTACTTCAGGTACATGACCAAACCAACGCTACTACGAGTATAAGATAGCTGTATAACTGATGGTAACAATATAATATGACATGGTGCAGGTAAGTACGCGCTCCAAGTATTTTTATACCTGTATGTTTTTGTATAATGCTGTAATACCGTTCGCATCGTTAATTCCAACAATAATAGTCCATCATTTATTGTAAAATATAGGTGTCTATTTGTTTTCTTTTATAAAACCAATGAATATTTACCAAGATAATTATAACGCATCAAATCTCCAGATTGGGATTGGGACGACAAAATGGTATAAAAATTGCAATAAATTGTGACATAATGCCAATTTAGGAAGCGTCGTATCTCCGTCAATTTTGTTTTACGTACCAAAAGAAGGTACGAACGGGTTGATTTTTTTAAATAAAATCTAACTGACGGACTAATTAGATCTTTTTGTAAAATAGCCAATTTATCATAGTTATGATCGTAGATCATTCTTAAGGGTATATTATATGCCTTCTAGAGTCGCGCAACTGTCTATGTAGGTTACTGTGACCGTGGAACATAAAGGGCAATGGAACGAACAGGGTTGATTTTGTCTAGTCTGTAAGAGTCTGACAGTTCCTTCCGTCGTATACTCCTACTCAAGGACTCATTAAAAAAGTATTAAATACTTTCTGAAACAATGTATTTTCAGTGAAGGAATATTCGGAATAGGATCGTTTTACATGTTTGTCTTAGTGACTTTAGTTCTTAGGTCTTAAATCTTCGAAAACTTCAATTAACATAAACCATTTACTACATTGTCTTCTATTGTAATCTCTGCTCCAGTAACCTTATGAAACTGCCATAACCTGGGAAATCTTTACGATTAAACCATTTAAATAATGAAGCTGATCAGGTCAGCTCCATCATTTAAATCAGACAGCAGCAGCAGACCTTGTGTGCGTAAAGCTAAATGTGACCAATTTGGAGACGAAGGTATGTACTAGATGTAACTTTTAGGGCTCGAAACAAGTGTTGCGACTACCGTCAGAGCTAGCAATCAGAGGAAGATTGACTCTGCCGGTGGAAATATGAAGGAACAATATGTTTGATAGGGATAGTATGAACTCCTGTAACTGTTTTCGACGTCTTTTTCTGCCTAGCCTTTTCAGTCAACTATGTTGATCGGCTTCCAGTCCTACCGGGTGCGACTAGTGACTTACTAGTTAATACGATTTGGGAAAATGGTAGGTAAGTAATGATAGGTGGCTCGAAAGAGATTTTACATAATCTTTACATATAAAGACTGTCAAAATCTTAAAGAATTAACCTCTTTTCGAGGTACAGAAGTAGGGTCGTTTTTAATGGTCACTCCTAGCCCTGAGACAGACACGACATAGGCAAGACCGACCAGTGCGGTTGAAATTATTCGGTCGCGTGTTCCTGTTTTAAAAAGCAAGGCTAAAATTGAAATGACGACAGCAATAATAGTGATGTTGACATACCTATTATACAATGAACTGGCACTTTTTTGAGCAAATGAGCTTCGAATATACATAGAAGCGACACTGTTCTATAATACATTAAAAAAAAATTAGAGGACCCCCCAATAAGAGATGCTGTTGAGTGGAAAGTAAATAAACGGACTTCCTAGTAAGCAGGTACTTTTGGTTAAAAAATCTTATTGTAAATGTTATTATTTATTCTGACGTAAGCTTTGTCTCCATATACTGTCAATGCTAGTCGCGGGACTTACGAATTACCGTGACTCCGGAACGGTATGGTCCATGGTCGGACAGCGAGTCTTCCATTACTCGCAGCCCGCATGCCCGCGCCTACGGTGGCCGAAAATCGTCTTGCGACGTCTGTCGACACTATGAAGGCTGAGGTTATAACAAAAACTCACAAAACTTAGTAGATTTCATCAAGTTAGGCTATTAAGTCAAGTTAGCTTTACTTTTGTAAATCACTTTACACTTGTTTGTGTAATCTTAGTGAAGGATGTAAAAACGTGTTCCTTATTGTCATTATGTATTTTTTTTTGTTCCGTGTCATACCAGGTACTTACGCTCTAGTTGCGGAGATTATGGTGTGAGGGTTCCGTACCCATAGGGTCTATCCGTCTGATAGACAGTTGAAATGTTCACACATGATGTATTTCTGTTGCCGCTATAACAACAAATGCTAAAATACAGAATAAAATAAATATTTAAGTGGCCTTCCATATGACAGATTTGATGTTTTCATATATATTGGTACGAATACAATTGTGCGCGTGTCCGATTCGCACTTGGCCGGTTTTTGTTTTCCATGACATGTATACCCCTATTTTAAGTAGATAAACCTTGCTAAAACTATTGTGTTTTTTTTTAAATTATGTGAATAAGTATGCTTTCTTTCAGCTTAAAAATTAGTTTAGATTTAATAATAGCTTTAGACCTTCGATCGCATTATTGATCGAAGTTTTGGACCCTATAGTTGGCGTTGTTCAAGGTATGGCGCGATCCGCTAGTAGAATTCGTGTATACACAATAAAAATGCTTACTTAAGAGTCCCTATCAGTTTTGCAGACTGAAAACAGAAAATTCCATTATTTCAGTGCAAAGAAAATGCAACATTGGATTTTAGAAAATTCAATAATCCTGGCCACGAATCGAACCCGCTGATTTAGTATCCGTGTTTTAGTTTTCGTCAAAATCAGCCTCGAGGCTCCTTTTGACGTTTTTTGATATTCCTCATAGTTTCAGCTATAGCCATTTATGCTTAGTTGAAAAATTCACCCTGAACTCAAACTATAGTTGTGCACAGCGATTCTGAAAAAAAAAAACCAAAATGGCAGGCGACCGATAGTGCCATCCATACAAAAATTTTCTATCCCCTTTCTCAATAACCTCAAGATATCTGTTTTTTTGATATGATCCTTTTAATTTCCCACATTTCATTTTAAATTTTGAGAAAAGTTTTGTGGGAAAATTTACATACATGCGGGTGCAGCCGCTGACAATAGCTATTTATGAAATAAACAGTTATGTAGGCAAACATCACGTTGTATACGTACGTTGTACGTCGCAAGTTCACGATGGACAAACTTTTTATTTGGCCTTCAAATAAGGAAACTCATTTAATGGAAACTTAACTATAAACTTTAACGTTGGTAACATTCAAGGACTTTTAGGCCGGTTTCCTACTGCAGGTTTTTAATGTCGTAGGTAAGTAATTATTTTATTGACATTAAAATAAGCTCTGAAGATTGCCAAAATAACCACAACAAACAACCAATTACAAGTTCTTAATAAATATCAAAATTGATTAAGAACTTGTAATGTCCCAAACTACGCAAATAAAATTTTGTTAATTCTTATTATGACGAGGTTTAAAAATGTAGAGAATAGTGATCATGAATGACTATAACTAATTGTAATACAAGTTTAAAAACAAAATTAAATATCATGTGTTAATTACTCGAGTGTACGATTAAATTGTTATTTCTGCGATTGCGGCGCTATAATCTTTGCTTTTTCTGAAAAACTGAAGAAATCGTTTTTTTTTCTTATTGACATGAATGGAATAAAATTGTTGCATCTCATGCATAAACTGTTAGTTTACTGGTGGAAGTTAATTTTTTATAAAGGCTGATCACAATTACATAAATGTAAGTGCCAAATGAAAGCTATAGCGTGGCGCCTGTAGAATCTTCCAACTCTAATGTTACAATCAGAGCGTTAGTGTAGAATATCTATCAGGCGTTCGTCAACCCGTATTTTATTAATTAACTCAAGAGTTCCCATTACTGTCCTCACCTACCTCATTTAGCGACCAAAACTTAGCTATAGCGATAAGTAACATTTTTCCTTTTTCCAGTTTGAAAAATATCTATAGTTGATTAGTCGAATTTTGTTGATGGAATCCTAAGGACATATAATTTATTATCCTAACTATGCTATGCTGAAAGGTTTTCTCCTATTCCTTGCTCTTTCGATTAATTTTATATTTAATGTCCCCTTTTTCCTTGTCAGTATTGTGTGTAATTCGTTGTGTCGTT
Source organism: Agrotis puta (assembly GCA_943136025.2). Classification (NCBI taxonomy): domain Eukaryota; kingdom Metazoa; phylum Arthropoda; class Insecta; order Lepidoptera; family Noctuidae; genus Agrotis; species Agrotis puta. The sequence continues at coordinate 9,959,543 of OW964168.2, forward strand.
CTTTTTGCGCAAATTAAATCAGCCTTTTTTCATGGATCCATTTATACTAGCTGAGAACAAAACATTCGAATTAAATATCGAAATTGTTTTAGAATTTATTATAGATTCGGAATTGGACAAGCATTGACTTTTCAAAGCATTAAAATCTTCCATGTCTTCTGAAGTTTTCGATCGCGGAACTTGGAGAAGGCGTGCGGCTGCGCACACGCAGGGCCCGCTGCTTCCTGCGCTGACGCTGTTGGCGCGGGGTCACTGACCTTGCTAGACGAGACATCTCGTTGAGTCTGTAGCGCCCCTGTTCTAGTTGCAACAGCCCCAGTCTTACTCCACGCTTTAATGCCCTGCAATTGGATATTGTAAATTAAGTACTTCACGGACTTTGTATTATTATTACTATGCCAAGCATATCTTTTTAGGATTACATAGGTGAAAAGTAGATTGCCGAAATACGCGTATAATTTCAGAACATCATAATTAAACTCCAATGTTCCCACTGCTGGGACAATGACTTCCTGCGACGGAGTGAACTGTAATCGAACACGTGGGCGTACGTGTTTTTATTAACATTAACATTCTAAACTAATTTATAAGATTCTAATTTTAGAATTCACTGAGAAAATTCACGAATAAACCATTCTAGAATGTGTTACAAAAAATAGTTGGATAAAGTTGAATTTAAAAAAAGAAGAACATTGTGGTAACATTTAAATAACAAGGCCGTGGTCGAGTGTTGCAGCTGATCACGCACTCTTAAGATGAACCATCAAATGAATTAGCAGTTATAAATAGATTATTATCAGCAGATTTCCTTTCTTTACCCTTGCATTAGATACATTTTCGGGGTTCAGTACACCAGAGTATGCTACAATTCGTCTTTTTGTCATAATCACTACATAGTATAAAACAAAGTCAATTCCCGCTGTCTGTCTGTCTGTCCCTATGTATGCTTAGGTCTTTAAAACTACGCAACGGATTTTAATGCTGTTTTTTAATAGATAGAGTGATTCAAGAGAAAAGTTGATGTGTAATAACATTCATAATATAATAGATTGCACCCGTGCGGAGCCGCTGCGGGTCGCTAGTATACTATAGTTTACGAATCGAAGCCTGTGATGTGACTAGTTTACAAAATATGTTTGATATGACTAATAATATACCTACATTATACAAAGTTCATACTAAATACAGTTTGTTAATTTTGCACTTGCTATGCAAAATAATAGAGTTTATTTATGTGAGTTTAATTAATAAAAAATAATGTTAATAACTTATAGGAGTTCTATAAAAGCCCATGTTTTTATAGAACTCCTATAATTAAAACTCTTTTATAATAGTTATTTATGCAACTGTTGTATAATCAGGGGTATTAAAACACGAATGTGGGTTTATCACACGAGGCGTAGCCGAGTGTGATAATAGTATCACATGAGTGTTTTAATAACTAATTATAACAGTTGCATACTAGACTTTATCTACAATCATGATGTGAATCCTCTATAAAAGATTCTCATACCATAGGGTGTTCTCAGTACAGTCTGCCGGGGCGCGGTGGTTGCGCAAGTGAGCCCGCACCCCCGGCTAAAGGCAGTAGAGGACACCGTGTGGTTTTAGTCAGTCGAGTCTGACATGCCCCTCCGTCTTCCCCAGGCGGAGGAAGTCCATGAGGATTTCCACACGTTAAAAAAAAAAAAAGGTTGATGTACAGTGTTGTAAGAACTATGTAAATTCAAGAAAATTCTAATTGCGAAGCATGTAAAATAAACAAACCTTAATAAGTAAAAGAATTATTTATTGTAATTATTTACATTTTGGATCGTACAATTATTGAAATGCACTTGAACATTTGCACCTTGTTGAATGTTGGCAGATCCAGATGTACTTGGAATATTTATATTCACCACTTCATTATTTCTATTTTCTATAGAACTTAATTAGTCTACAATTTGTTGTTCTTTTTTCAAAATTTTAGCGATCTGGTGGTGAAAATGTCATTGCATGAGAATGTTCTTTTTTTGAAATTCATTATAACACGCGTTTGGATGATATAATGACCATTATATCATTGAGTGTTTTAATGTTGGCAATAAGCTAATTGTTATAGGTTCTTTTATAGAGGATTTATAGCATGATAGTAGATAAAACAAATTAAGGCATTTTTTATTCTTAAAGGTTGATGGCAATCATTAAGAATAAAAAGTGGCCTTAATTTTTTTGGTACTGCTCTTTTTTCTACAGAACCATATCAAATAGTATGTGATTAAACTGACTGTCGAAACTAACAGCATCTTCTTCATCCTAGAAGGGCAAGTATTTGGTATGTGTCAGTTATTACACAAACAACGTAGCAGTCACTAAAGGTGAAGGGCGTCCAATTAATGTACTCAATATACGACTTTATGAGAACTCTGATATAGGCTCAATTTACATTGCCGCGAAACGGAATAAAATTCAATTTTTGTACCGAAATTATACAGAGCATAGTGAACTTTATGCTTATTGCGTAACGTACGGACTAGACGAGCCAAAAAGCATGTCACAACTACGTACCTGAGAACTCTCAGGAGTTGCAGTGAGGCTCTCTTTTCTCATTTATATCTTACTAATCCTATCCTTTTTTTTTTCTTTTGATGAAATGAGTCCTCCCACCCAGGGCAGGGCGGGAGGGACTGTCAGACTTGTACTGACTAAAATCCACGGTGTCCTTCACAAGCCCTTTACGTACCGGGGTCACGGTAATGGGTAAGTCCCGCGACCACTAATCCTATCCTACTAATATTATAATTAAAAGTTTGTTTGGATGGATAAATGTTTGTAACTCTTTCATGCAAAAACTTCTGAATGAATTTGGATGAAGGTAGGTTTGGAACCTACAAATATAGTTTATAACCTAATTAACATATGGGATAGTTTTTATCCTGATTTACTACTGGATACATTTGGAGTTGTAGCAGATGAAATCGCTTGAGATAGCTAGTATTACATAATTGAAAATATGAAGTTCATTAAGGTGCATTCTCACACATCACTCACCGTTTCGCCACAACACCGGCCCGGTTTAAATAAAATTGTTCCTATACTTCTAGTATGACTTTGTTCCCTCACGTCAGTCACCAGCACGTGATGACGAGTGTGACGTCACCGGTCAGGCACGTCAAATAATATTTTCATACAAGTTTCATACTTTTATCCCCATACACCCGAGATCGTCATTGCTACACGTGTGAGAAACCCGTAACTTGAATGATTCATTCAAACCGGCGACGTGACTGACGAACGACGTGACGGTGACTGGTGTTTGTGGATACGTACTCAAATCGTCACCGATCCGCTGTCAGTGACGTGACGTGGCTGATGTGCGTGAATGCACCTTTATGCTTTAAGATCCATTCCGGCGGCATTAAAAGGTTTTATTTGAATTCTGCATAGGTATGCGGAATTGATAAACAATTAACTAAACACTTATTTCCGCAATATAAGGATACTTTAGTGCAACAATAATTGTTGTTAAATAAATACGCCACAATGTCGAGTTGAATTTCATAAAAACTTTTAAAATTGTAATAATGCAGGAAGGTTCTCTTTTATTTATAGGTATGTTCATTTATTCATGTTTATACACTACCAATTTATATAGTGAAGCAGTGGTCGGCAACCTTTTGATAGGCAAGGGCCACAAAGTTACAAATGATTTTGTATGGCGGGCCGCAATATTTTTATATGGTAATCTCCTTTAATTATAAATCTTCGGTTTTCAAAACAATCATAGACCGCAAGAAATGCGGGCGCCAGTTGCAGTAAAGAAATAGTTTAACAAACAGAGCTTACCTCGAAACTTTTCGGCTTATTTTCGGATCTTTAACCCGGAACTCCATCCTTATAAATTTGATAATAGTGCGTGCTGTCCAGCCTGTGTTTTTCATCAATTTCTTGATTGCTGTTAAAACCATCTCCCCTGTGTTTCCAGTAGAATTAAAAGTTCCTTTGGCCATTTTTACTGCAACAATAATTTACAAAGTTAAAGAATTATTTTAGTAAGAGTTATCTTAGCATTCTTTACATTTTTAAAAATTATTATGAGCTAAAGGTTTAATATTAAAGAGGCCCATGTCCAGCAGTGGACTGCTATAGGCTGATGTTGATGATGATGATGATGAAAGGTATGCTGCACAGACTCCAAATAATTGTAAACAGGCTGAAATGATGATGAAAGTTCAAATATTTCTAGCTGTTTTGTTGTGTTAAAAATAATTTTTAATTACTTACACTGATAAACAGGATCCTTCTTCAAACAATTTAAAAAATAGACACTCATCAAACAAAAAAGCTACATTCACATAATGTTTTTTTCAACTAATACAAATTTTACGAAATATTGGTGAAAAAATTGATTTCAGACATTACGAGTTTGCTCTGACACAAGAAGACATTATTAAAAAGTTTTTTTTTATTCAATAAAATCTGTGATTTTTCTCTCAGAAAGGAGTTTGCAATAAATGTGTAGGGAATTAAGAAATCAGTTTTCAACAAAAAGACAACTATCAACGTCATATATGCAGCATCAGAAGAACTATCAAATGTCTAGGAGATTAGAACATCAAAATATAGAACTTGCTGCAGTTATTGTTGGGTAGAAAGCCCACTAGACACAATACCCGTCTGGTCGAAGGTATTTTCCTTTTCAAGAGGCATCGAGAAAGTTTACACTGATTGGATCAGTAAAATATGACTGCGGCCATATTATGACGACTTACAACCAGGCTTGTTCCAGTGAGTGAAAGAGACAGATCTATACAAGTCATCTAGCGCCACCTCGTTCACTCACTGGAACAAGCCTGGTTTTAAGACGTCATAATACGGATTCTGTTATCTGATCTGTCCTGATTTGTGTTACTCCGCTTCGTCCTCCTTGGCAACGTTACCATATTACAGAAATATATTTGTGGTGTCCCTAAGAAAGTAACGACAATTTTATTGGTCTAAGATCCACCGTGTTCTTCAGTTATATACTATCACACTCCACATTTTTCAATATTTACATTTACTTTTGTAAATGACTTAGAATTTAAAGGGAAATTTTAAAATACGGAAATAAAACGGAAAATAGGCTTAAAATACAATAAATTTATTTAACAAATTAGACTATTATCTCTATAACAAATTAACCGAGGAGTGAAGCGACTACCGCCGAGGGGACAGCTCCACCTGGGCCCTGCTCGATAGTGGGTTGGTAGCCGTTCTCATCAGCAATGTAGTTGACAGTATAGTTGACCCCATCGGGACCAACCCACGAATAAGAGCCCCTGACTGCTACGAATGCATCTTCGGCTCCTGCGTTTCTCAGTTCTCCATCTTCGCTATGTTTTTGGCCATCGCTTTGATCCCAGCTGTGAATAAAGTTTCTTATTTTAGTATGCACTACAACTTTTTAGCATTGTTTTTTTTTGTTTTAACTTGGTAAAACCATCAAAAGAGTCCTCCCACCCAGGGCAGAGAAAGAGGGACTGTTAGACTCGTACTGACTAAAATCCACGGTGTCCTTCAATAGCCCTTTACGTTCCGGGGTCACGGTAATTTGTGAGTCCCGTGACCATGAGTTTTTAACACAGGGTAAAACTTAGTTCACACGCCTTAGTTGACAGAACGCTTCGACATTTGTAGAAATAAATTAATATTAATTCATTGCATTTTCAAAGTAAAAGGATCCTAGAGCGGTGACTATTATTGATTAGTAGACACATTGTGGTATCTGAGTTGTGAACCAGCACTGTACTGCACATTGCACTGTTTTAAATAAAATAAAAAATATAGCATTTTACAATACAACTGCGTTCTACGGGATTAGGTTACGAAGTTATGATTGTCATGATTATATCATAAAGTTTAACTAATACGTAAACGTCGCGGGACCAAGGGATTACCGTGACCCCGGTACGTAAAGGGCTATTGAAGGACACCGTAGATTTTAGTCAGTTCAAGTCTGACAGTAGGGTGGGAGGACTCATTTGATGATTTTACCACGATAAAAAAAAACAATAGCTTATTTACGGGCACGGTTGGCGCATTGCGGGTTCGATTCCCCGCTCGTAATAAACATTTGTAAGGTCTGCCTGTTTGTGTGTGGGAATTTAAATGTTTGCAAACAAACCCATTATAAGATTAATATCTATTGTGTCTATATCTTATTTTAAAAGAAAAAAAGACACCTAAAAGGTTTTCCAAATGTAGTGCAGAAAACTTACTAAAAATTGTAGTAACCAAGTCCATCATTGTTTAAATCGTATCTTAAAAGCTGAACATCCTGATCGTACTGCGGGGCGGCAAGCACAACGCCCACCACAGCGACCAACGCACAAAGCACCAACTGAAAGTAAAACCGCACTGTTAACAACACTTTTCACTTTTATACCACAAACAAAAATTTAAATTTAAATTATATTCAAATAATCACTACATAATAATTTAAATACTGACCGATTTCATGATCGCTATTAAACGGTTTACCGTATCGAGTTAACTTGAACTATGTGCTTATGAATTATCGTAACGCATGTTATATACTATTCCGAATATTGCATTACAACATACTGTTATTAGTTGACGTACATCTTGTTACAATGTTTTGTATGTTTGATCACTCCTACGACATGGTGGAGGTAAGACTCGAAGTGTTTGAGGACGTCTCTTATGGGAACCTTTCGAAATTGTGATTTTAATTATATCTAGTACCTACCAGATGTTACCTATAATAATGTTTGATTGACAGCAAGAAGGAAAATTGATTTTATTGGAGTCTTAGAATTGGGAATAGATTGTTTAATGGACTTGAATATTGAATAGTGAATCTGTTCAATTGATTCGATTAATTACTAATTTGATATTGTATGTGCATAGTATGGTGACATAAAAGCAAAAGCCACTATCTCTAAACAGCTTTTTTCTTAACTGTTTAAAATAAAGTGAGCCAAAATATGTAGACGCATTGCCTGAAAATATCGTGGAAAAATAGAAATTCTCAATCTCTGTCTTAAATCCTCGTTATATTAGTACGAAAATATAAATATTCAGGACAATTGTATGTGTTTATTGAGGTTAACATTGTAAAGGAAAACCTGCTTTGGACTCTATAGTAACTTGGGAATAGATCTTTAAGCTCGAGATTTAGAAAGTAGGAATTCACGCTTAGTTACATATCAATAATTATGTAGACAATTTCTGACATTTAGAACGATAAGATTTACTAATTATGCAATTAAACCTTATCTTTCAAACCTTAATAACTTTAAAGATAATCAGCTAATCAATAACTAATATTATAAAGAGTTAAATTTGTTTGTTTGTATGTAGGGGGTAATCTCCGGAAGTAATGAACCGATTTTAAAAATTGTTTCACTGGTGGAAAGCTGTACTGGTCCTGAGTGACATAGGCTATAAGGGGTGGGGGGTTAGGAGCGGGCGAAGCCGCTGGCAAAGGCTAGTCAATAATAATACAAGATGACATTTACCTCCGACCTCCGCGTGTTTGTAACTTTGTACTTAAATGTGGTTGGCCAATGGAGATAATGATTTTTAGCAACTCAACACGCATTTTGTATGAATAAAAGGTTTGTAAATTACTGGACGATTACATTAAAGTATTCGATAATTAGAGTATGTACTTCATTTTGATTTGCTAATGTTTCAATTTTGTAACGAGATTTTAGAGTTGTCCATTGAATTTGTTTAAGTAATCATGTTTAAAATTAACAAAAGGACTGTGTTTCGTTTTCGGTAAATTTTGGAATTGTTTCTTTAATCAGGAAGGCTCCTCTGCCTTTATAAAAGAAACGGCTACAATCATACTTTCGTCTTCATATTGTGATCGAGCTATTTAGGCCAGCGGATATTGGGCACTCGTGGCTAAATTCCGGGTTAAGCCGCGCTTGCCGAGGTTGGTCTGTGAATGGGTGACCATCTGTCAAAGCGAGTTTCCTCCGTACCTTGAAAAGCACGTAAAGCCGTTGGTCCCGGCTGTCATTTGTGGATCTTTGACAGTAGTTACTGTTAGTCAGAAGCTCTTAAGTGTGACAAAAAGTCTTACTGTGGGGTATCGTATTACCCAGTCACTGGGTTGTGGAGGTCCGACACGCAGTCACTCCATGTAAAATACTGATATCCAGCTGCATCTGGTTTGACTGGAAGCCGACCCCAATATAGTAGGGAAAAGGCTAGGCAGATATATGGATACTGGGAACGCTGGTAAAATCATCAAATGAGTCCTCCCACCAAGGGCACGGCGGTAGGGACTGTCAAACTTGTACTGACTAAAATCCACGGGGTATTTTAACTTTGGCCTATGTTTATTCAAACGTAGCTGGTGGTACCAATGACAGGTTCTAATATTTAAAGATCGACCCCAAAAGCATCAAAGAAGTATCCCTTTGTGGCTTTGGAGAGTGCGCTTGAAGATGCTACCTACCAGGACACGATAGCATGCCACGGAACGTGACGGCATGATGCAACGGCCTGCTTAGGGACGGGAGAAGACACTATACGGCAAACTGAGGGGCACTAAGGCTCGTTTCAGCATGCAATGGAGTTTATTAAAATACCATCGTAAAAAAAGGGCAAAAGGGCTGTATAAGCGGTGGTGGCAGGGTGCACGCTGACATATCATTACAAAATCCTCTGCCCTGCCATATTTGGTGTGCGCTGGTCTTTGGTATGCAGGGGGATGTTCCGTTGACATCATCAGTGTGCGCTAATCGCAACATCCTTACTCTTTGATGTGCACCGGTCTGACTTCACCATTTCCCTGTGTGTTTTATGCCTACAAAGTATCTTTAAAATAACTTGAAGGTTGAAGGTTAAATGACTTGAAGGTTTGTATGAAATGTTCTTCGGTGTTAAGAAACGTTAACTGTTCGTAATGCTTTACTACGCTGATTTAATGTGTTTGAATCAAATAGCTACGTGAGCTGTGTATTTGGTAAATTTATTTGCCAACCATGTTATATCATATAGTAATTCATATCGTAGAAACTGTAATAAAGACAAGCCATAAAATCTAAGCATACAATACGAGTACAATTTTAGCTTCTCAAAATCATGAAAACCATCTCTGTGCTCGTTTATGAGCTTAAAGTATTGGATAAACAAATATGATTATATTATGAGATAATCTATAATATCTGCATACAAAAATAGAGGTACTTGAACTCCGGAAATACTTGTACCAAGTCGAGAATCTTTGAAGCTTCTTCACCATGACCTAGAGTATCTAACTTATATTTAAAGAGGTACTTTATATTTGTATGTGATTTTTAGTATCATCTTTAGCCGACGGCATTGTCCTTGTAATGTTTAATATAATATCATTATAAGTCATAAATGAGGAAGCACTCATAGGTACTTCAGATAAAGTTCCTTATTATGTCTGTCTGTGTGATAACATTAAAAGCGGATTTCTTAAAAACTTCGTTTCAATTATTCTAAGAGGTTGATATAGTACAGACATTTCAATGTTCTGATACTTTACCATTGCAACCGTATGTAGTAAGGGCGGGTCACAGAAAGATTTCAAGTAGTTTTTCTTTTGTCATGTTTTGAGGTGGTTGAGATTAGTGTTGCGATTGTGGAAGTTTAAACTGTTTTTGAGCTTGATCAGCTCATCTTTGCTTCTGGGCTTGATTAAAACCAAGAATAAATCAATTTAATGTATATTTTTTTAAACCTTGCACTGCACTAGGAATTTGTTCCTGTATCTTTTATGATAATAATAATAATATAATATAATAATATTGAGACTCCCCAATAGGGATCGAATGTATTCTGTTGGATTAAGCTCTAGGTATGACATTTGACATACGGTTATATATTATACTCGTACATATTGTATATTTTTTAAAAGCTTTTGCTTTCTCTCCCCATATTAACATAAATTGTGCTAAATTCCATACACCTCCGTCTACGTAATTCTCGTAGAAAGGGATACAAAGTTTATTTTCATCTTTATGTATTAGGATGTACTTCATATACCCAAATTAAATGTAGACGTAAACGTAGACCAAAATCTGTTACATCATTGAAGTGTTAGCATCTTTCATTCTGAACGTATGTAAACAACAAACTATGTAATTATGATCAAGTTATTACAAAAAAGTACAGAAATCGATACGTAGAGCAAAACCTAAAGAAAGCTGCGGTCCATACATTACTTACTCCTTTCTCCTAATAAAACATATATTTTCAACTTCAGGTGATGAAATAATACAATAGCAATAAGTATTTTAATAGGTTTTTTTATTATTATTACTAGACAGTAGTTTTGGTGGTATATACTACAACTAGTTACCCCAAAAGTGAAACGAGTACCTCACTGAGTACTCCCGTCCCTAATCCATTTTCTATCTTGGGTTGGTAGCCTTTGTCATCAGCAATATATGTTACGGTGATGGTGAGGCCATCAGGAGTGACCCATGAGTAGGAACCCTTTACTGCAACAAAGGCATTTTCGGTTCCTGCGTTTTTAAGCTCTCCTGTCTCCTTGCGGCTCGAGTCATCGCTTTGTTCGTACCTGTGAATTGTAACACGTTTAAGTTTTCAATACATCTAACACTATACCTCTGTTGAGAGCTGAATAGTGATTATTTTTCAATTCAAGAAGCGGATTTATTTGCAAGGAATTAATTGCAGATTTATAATAAGCAAGAACATATCACTGGCAGCCTATAACATCCTCCACTTCGCGACTCAGCTGCTGCGGGAGATGCCCGTGGCCTCGTATATCGTGTGGCGATTTCCGACATCCGTAGCTAGGCGCGGCGGGATTTGCGGGTTGTGGTAAAGGGATGGTGAATAGTATTCCACGCGTATCAACAAACTGACGGGAACCCTATAATTATAGCCTGCCGCGGTCACGGAACTGTCTGCAAAAGACATTCTCTCACGCGTGTAGTTTTAGCCATTAAGAGTCTGATAGTTTCTTTCGGACTACCCAGGGCGAGAGGACTCATTTGATGAGAAAAAGACAGCCCGTAATGTCCACACTTAAGGGTCAAAGGTCGGTCGTCTTAATGAGAGGCAGTGGAATCTTCTGTTTCAAAGAGATGCCCCTTTCCTTCTTTTACATATTCTCAACTTCAGGTGATGAAATAATACAGTAGCAATAAGTATTTTAATAGGTTTTTTATTATTATTACTAGACAGTATTTTTAGTGGTATATACTACAACTAATTAACCCAAAAGTGAAGCGACTACCGCACTGGGTACTCCCGTCCCAAATCGACTTTCTATCTTGGGTTGGTAGCCTTTGTCATCAGCAATATATGTTACGGTGATGGTGAGGCCATCAGAAGTGACCCATGAGTAGGAACCCTTTACTGCAACAAAGGCATTTTCGGTTCCTGCGTTTCTCAGCTCTCCTGTCTCATTGCGGCTCGAGTCATCGCTTTGTTTGTACCTATGAATTGTAACACATTTAAGTTTTCAATACATCGAACACTATACCTCTGTTGAGAGCTGAATGGTGATTATTTTTCAATTCAAGAAGCGGATTTAATGCAAGGTATAAATTGCAGATTTACGAGTATAATAAGCAAGAACATATCACTGGCACCCTATAATATCGCGACTCAGCTGCCGCGGGAGATGCCCGTGGCCTCGTATATCGCGTGGCGATTTCCGACATCCGTATCTAGGCGCGGCGGGATTGGCGGGTTGTGGTAATGGGAAAATCGCCGTCTGATTAAAGGCTAGACTTGGTGTCCCGGCATCGATGGTGGATAGTATTCCACGCGTATCAACAAACTGACGGGGACCCTATAGAGCCTGCCGCGGTTACGGAACTGTCTGCAAAAGACATCGTCTCACGCGTGTAGTTTTAGTCAGTAAGAGTCTGATAGTTTCTTTCGGACTACCCAGGGTGAGAGGACTCATTTGATAATTTTAACACCAGAAAAGATAGCCTAAAATGTCCCCACTTAAGGGTCAAGAGTCGGTCGTCTTGATGAGAGGCAGTGGAGTCTTCTGTTTCAAAGTGATGCCGGTTTCCTCACACCGGTTTAAGAGCAGCAAATCATTTAGATTGTAATTGAAAGTACATTACATAATCGCGTGGAAACATTAATGTAAGCCCCTGCTAGTCTAATTTTGAGAGGCAATTATAGGTAACTTACCCAAAACTGTAGGTGCCAAGTCCGTCGTTATTCGAATAGTACTGCAGCAGCTCTATATCTTGAGCGTTCTGAGGAGCGGTTAACACCATGCCCACCACAGCTGCTAACGCACAATACTCCAACTGAAAATAAAATCGCACTTTAATTAACAACACTCTTCACACTAACATATTTTTTAAACCACCACAAATATACTAACCAAGTTCATGATTACTGATTAACTATTGAATTCACTTGTGAGCCATGTTCTTATAAGGTTTTCCAAATATTATATTACCACATAATCATAAGCATCGTGTTTTTTTTTGTTGCACTCATCTCTTTGCAATGTTTTGCGTATTGACTATTGCTCTGAAGTGAGTAGTGGAGTTATTTCGGATGTCTTTGAAGGTGTTGTGTCGAAATAGATAGCAATAGTATATAAATGAAGATCGTTCTTTTTGTGGAACTATAAAAAAGGTACAGACGCCAGCACATCAACCTACGTCATTCTGTCAAATTAATAGATTTTCAACCTTATCACAATACTGGAAGGTTAATGTTTGATTGGTGAAATTTGACAAATTCGGGTAGGTTGCCCTGCTGGCGTCTGTAGATACTGAAAATATAAGGAGATAAAATGAATTTTCTCAAGTCAAAACCTTTTTTCTATGACCGTTCTTTGCTTTTTCATGTTATCCCAAGCTAGCTCAAAGGCATGGGCCGCTGCCGCCGCTAATTTAATCTGCCTCTAAACCAATGGGAATGCAAACAATTAAAAAAAAAACGAGACACGTTCTTTTAACACTTTATTTAATTGAATCAAATTACAATGCCTTGTTCAAACTCAGAACTGACGCAACTACTGCCGGCGATACTCTGTCCGCTACACCTACTGAGATTGTAGGCTTTTTTTTTTATCGTGGTAAAATCATCATGTGAGTCCTCCCACCCAGGGCAGAGCGGGTGTTACTGTCAGACTCGTACTGACTGAAGTCCACGGTGTCCTTCAATAGCCCTTTACGTTCCGGGGTGACGGTAATTCGTAAGTCCCGCGACCCCGGCAGGCGAGATTGTAGGTCGGTAACCGTTCTCATCAGCTTTGTAGTTAATTTCGTAAATTTCATCATTAGGTGCGGTCCACATGAAAGGACCCTTTACTGCGACGAATTCATTTTTAGCTCCCGCATTTCTGAAATCACCTTTCTCTTTGCAACCCGAGTGATCACTTTGCTCGTAGCTGTAAAAATGGTTTTAAGCTTTTGTCAAACACACAGGCGTGGCGAATACGAAGCGTGACGTTTTTATTTTTTCACATAGAAAAGCGAAAGCGATCCGATAGCGTGACCGAACTATCGGACTGACGTCTCCTATCAGTTCGTTATCGCTTCGGACTCGCCTGTCTGTTTGACAAAGGCATTAATGAATATTCATTTTCTTTTTACAAAGATACATCAGATCAACACTTTTCATGAAAGGTCAAAATCGAGACAGGTTTTTTGAATATTGCTATTTTTTTTTGTAAAACCGGCCCGTCCGCGTCCGTCATTGAGTATGTAGCTAAATCTTCCACAGTCTTTGGATGGACTAAACGAAATTTAAAAAAGTATGACAGACTTCGTTGTATCTACGGATTACAGGAAAGAGAAATAGACAACTAATAAAGGTTAAAAGAAATCCCGTAAGACTAGCGCTGATTAGCGTTAAACTGAAAGGATTATGGTGGCCTGTTGAAAAATTCACGTCAGTGATTTACGTGAAACTATAGTACATCATTTTTAGATTCGAATTCCACAAGTTGAACATTTTGAGTAATTTGAGAAGCGACCAACACCACACTCACCGCAGCTACCAATGTACAGAGCACTAACTGAAAGTTAACCACTTAATTATAATCAACACTTTTCCCAAAAGGCCACTAATAAAAAAGTTCACTACAAAATACCTAGTTACTGACCAATTTCATAGTACTCATCAAATTCTTTAGTGAATTATGGGGTCATTAGTTGCGAAACTTAATGTTTTACACAGTTTTGAATATTGTACAATATAACCTTGTACATCATGTGATGTTTTATTAGTGGTTGGCGTTGTCTTTGGATAAGCCTATCATTGTGAATTATTAAAAACAAAATATAAATGGAATTCTGATCTACCTACATGTTTTCAAGGTCATTATTATATTATGGCCTTGAAGTCGTAACTATAATCTATTTAGTAAATGGCGTTTCAGATAGAAATGAAAACTCCTTTTGTACATTTATTTTATAACCACTATCTTCAAAACATAGATTATTTTTGTTTACAGTAAATTTTTTTTTTAGCAGACTACATACCCGTACTGTTAGAAATATCCGTTCAGACAATTATGCATTTTCGTCATTCTCTGAACCCGTGTAAATATACACGGGTCAATTTAGCCGTGCGGCAAGTCATAAGTTGCATAGCTTACGGCAGTCACAAGGTATTGTTAAATTCAAGGTCGATTACCCTGCTGAGCCGGGACCAAGTTCAAGTCGACACCACGTCACGTTCCATTTGCGCCTCAAGGAGCTGTTAGGATATTGACACCGGGCACGCCGCAATCGCGGCGGTAAGACCCCTCTTTGAGGAGTGGCTGGATAGGCGTCACGGCGTCCTGACCTACCGCATGACGCAGGTCCTCACCGGACACGGAAGTTTCGGGAGGTTCCTGTGTCTGATAGGGAGGGAAGAAACGCCTGGGTGTCACCACTGCGAGGATCGTCCGGAGGACACGGTGGAGCATACGGTGCAGGACTGCCCCGCTTGGGCAGAGCACCGCCGTGTCCTCACGACGGCGATAGGCGGAGACCTCTCGCGCCCGGCACTGGTCGAGGTCATGCTGCGGGGCGAGACGGAGTGGGAAGCGGTCGCCTCCTTCTGCGAAGCAGTCATGCTCGTGAAGGAGGAGGCGGGCCGCCTGAGGGAGAGGACAGCGTCCTCCCTCCACCCCAGCCGCAGTGGTAGACGCCCACGGCGTCGGACGTCGCAGGACGATCTCCGGCCACCGTAGGCGCGGGCATGCGGGCAGCGAGTAATGGGCGACTCGCTGTCCGACCATGGACCATGCCCGGGTCGACGGCGCGTTGTGTACCACGCGCGCCTCAAAGAGTGTCAGCATAGTGACGGGGCCTGTAGAGGGCCAAAGCCTGCTGGGGTCGCGGGACCAAGGGATTACCGTGACCCCAGTACGTAAAGGGCTATTGAAGGACACCGTGGATTTTAGTCAGTACAAGTCTGACAGTCCCTCCCGCCCTGCCCTGGGTGGGAGGACTCATTTGATGATTTTACCACGATAAAAAAAAAAAAAAAAAAAAGGATATTGACACTATAGGTCCAAATGCCTGTCGGGATCACGGTACTGCCTAAACAGGGTACAGCGTGTCATGGAAGGTAGAGGACATCTGAAGGAACATGTTTTTTTTATCGATAAAAGTCTGACATTCGTTTCCACTCCATCCTGGGTGGAAGATCTCATTTGATTTTTGATTATTTTTTTATCAGCCTACACTGTGCCACTGCTGGGCAAAGGTCTTTCCCCAAAGGTCTTTCTGTGCCTGGAGATGGACGGCGCCGCCGAAGTCGACCCAGAAAGAAGTGGCGAGACGAGTTGGACTCATTCCGTGAGGGCTGGTTCAAAGTTTCGCTGGACAAGAACAGGAACATTTTATTTTAAACCATAAAAAAGAGTATTCCCTCTGGGAGGACAGTAAAGGACAAGCTGGATAAGACAAACACTTTTCGCAATAAAACACTTTTTTATTAATTAATCATCATAAAGCACCAGTAACCGATTTCATAAACACTTTATTTACAGTTTACTCATCGAATACACTTGTAAACTATGTGCTCATTATTTATTTGAACTTACTTTTATACTATTCAGAATAACGAATTACGTCATCATCAATATATCAGCAGGCGTGTTATTGGTTGATGGTCATCTTATCACAATGTTTTGTGATTCTTGAATACGTCTTCGATTGGGTTCAATAACTTCTTTGAATTTTGTGATGGACAACAATCAAGAAAGACTGTAGATAGTACGGACGCCAGCAGGTCACCTACCCGAATATGTCTAATTTGACCAATCAAATATTAACCTTCCGCTATTATGATAAGGTTGAAAATCTATTGAAGAAATTTGACAGATTGACGTAGGTGGATATGCTGACGTCTGTACTGATATTACCGCCTTGGAATAGCAGAAGAATATCTATGTGATTTGTAAAAATGAGAAAATCGTTTTCTAGTCAGACGAATATCTGTCTTTGAGTATGATAAAATCGTAATAAGATAAATAACAATCAAGTTTTATGTAAGACTAGTTATGTCTGCGATCAGACGCGTAGTTCGGTCAACATTCTACGAGATCATACGCTTGGAATAAAAAGTACCCAATATGTTAATATGTGCCAGACATCCAAATAATTTCAGGGATTTCATACACCCTCACAACATTTTGCAATTATAACAGCAATAAGATTCATATTTCGAAATATAGTGATGAATATTCTGTTCAAGCCTCTTCACCTTGACCTGCCAGTCTAACCGTTTAACCTCAAGTAAATAAGTTCAAAAATAATCTCAAACTTTCAACAATATTTCATAACTAGTCTTTTACATTCTTCAGCCAGGGACATTTCTTTTTTACGAACTTCTCTATTTATGTTTTTCAAGTCTTTATCATCTCGCTTATCTATATCTATACTTCTATACTAATATTATAAAGAGGAAACCTTTGTATTTTTGTATGTTTGTATTGAATAGGCTCAAAAACTACTGGACCGATTTCAAAATTTCTTTTACCATTACTTAGAGGGATTCTTCCGAATCCGTATACGCTATATTTTTTTTTTTAATAGCTATAAATGAGATTTTATTTTATTCCAATCGGACAATCCATTCAAAAGATATTACGAATTTAAAATTGTGAGAGAGCTTAAAAAATAAATGTCCACCCGTGCGAAGCCGGGGCGAGTCGCTAGTATTTTATAAAAGAGTTCACTCGAATTTAATTCCAAATTTTGACAGATCTCGTTAGAAATCAACATATCTTTATTTAACTCTTTTCGCCATTTATGTTATGATCTATCGCAATTTACCATTAAGATATAATGTTATTGGAGTGTCTAATGTTTTCTTTGCCAATGCACTTGAAAAACAAGTAAGTGTAACGAAAGTTTCTATAAGTGTTCCACTTATTAATAGCTGTTTTAATGTTTACTTACGTTTCAAGTCCGGAAATACAAGTTACTGGTAAGAGTTACTTTTTCCGTTATTACAAACGCACCTGAGTTAAGTAATAACCAATAAAACATAGTTACACTACTACTTATGTAATGACAGGCCTGTTGGTCTAGTGGTTAGTGACCCTGACTGCTATGCCGGAGGTCGTGGGTTCGATTCCCACCCAGGACAAATGTTTGTGTGATGAGCACGATCATTTGTTCTGTCTCTGGGTGTAATTTATCTATATAATGTATGTATTTAGAAATATATAAGTATGTTTATCAGTTGTCTAGTACCCATAACACAAGCTCTGCTTAGCTTGGGACTAGATGGCGTTGTGTGATAGTTGTGGAATATTTATTTATTTATTTATGTAATAAGAGCTTAACATGATCTAAATAAAAGGAATGAAAACTTTCATATCGGTCGGTTCAGCAATGTATTGTTGTAGGCATTTGTCGTATGTGAACGAAAACTTACTGTAACTTTACACCACGCGTTACGCTTCAATGTCATTTCAAGCAGGACCTTTCGTTTTTATCACTTCTTTTCACCTTTCTCCGTCAGGTCCACCCTACTGTACTTGCGGGTAGAAATGTAGTAGGGTGAAAGGATTTTTAAATGGGTATTAGTATTATAGCTACTATTTGTCAAAATATCAGTTATATATTATTAATGTTTCTTTATTTTTTATGTAAAATGGATTTTCTCTTGAGACAAGGTCGACGATGGAGCGAATTTACCCAGAAGAAGCCTGTTCATTCTAACTTTGAAGAGATTAGTGTTGAATGCGTTCGGAAATACAGACGTAGGCAGAGAGTTCTACTCCTTTGACAATCACATTATACGTCCGGAAACGCTTATTGCAAATTGGTGGAATAGCAACAAGGTAAAGATGATAATAATTTGCCATGCGTCTAGATGTGCGATGATAAAAAGGTGCTGGTGGGATGAGATCGTGAAGGTCTTGAGCACATTAAAGAAGATGTACAATCTGTTGAAAACCGACAGACATAACAGCTTATTCCACTGAACATCACAAAATCTCAAGCTTAGTAAATGAAAAGCTATCAATTAAGGAATTTGTACTCATCATCACTGTCAATATATCATTATAATTAAGAAACTAATAGCTCTTGAATGCATTCTGGGTACCCATAATGCGTCAAAGTTCCCTTTTAATCACTCTCCTTTCTCATTATCAGTGTCCTGGTGGAATGCACTGCTGATAGGCATATCGAGATGTTCAAAAAAGTCTATGTCCATTTTAAAACAAAACGTGTGTAAAACAAAAGTTACGACAAACCGTTGCATCAACTTTATGGCGGCAGAAATTAATTAATGTTTTCGCAATGACCCTTCGGCATACCTTAACATTTAAGTTTGTTACCCTATTATTTTAATGGCAAGTGTAATTGCTACGAGTCCATGTTAGATTTACGGAATTACCGTCTTACTAAACTTTACTGAACTACTACATACAGAAATGCTGTGGCGATAGTACCGCCGTTTTAAAAACTAAAGAGATCAGAGAGTAAGAGTAATTTAATTATTCGGACTATAGAGAAGAGCAATGGGAACTTCAGTTTTCTTCTGGAGCTAGCTGGAACTTGTAAATTTTTGACTTGCAAGTAGTATTGATTCGCATACAAGCGAATAAACGTTTCTAAAAATAAATACTAGCTGCCAAATCGTATTACCTATAACTAGTGCACAAGTATGTGCGCAAAAACAGCTAACCTTGTGTTTATTTACTGTCGTAGTCTGATGGGCGAGATCTCATATGTTTTCCGAAGTATAGAAGTCCTACACAGTGAACTAAAAAACTCCGCTATTAAGCAAAAAGTCCCACTAGAACACATCCATTCGACCTTGGAAACCATATGACATGGTCAACAGTCAAGTTTGCGAATTCGAAACTAACGGGGCATCCTAAATAACAATATGCTGACATCGTATCAATTGTAATAATATATGGGCGGAACCATCTCTTGCGCATCGTTTTAAACGCAGAAATGCCAACCGCCCAATAAATAAAAGGGTTTCGCAGTTTTAAGAAGACAGTGATAAATCATGCCATTGTTGTTAAAGTAAGCAACGTGGTATTTCTACCTGGTAAGGTTTCACATGGTTTTTATGTTTGGTAAAATAATATTTATAAATTGATGCACCACATTATGGGTCGCCCGACTGTATCATCAGGTTACCGTGACTCTGGAACGTAATGGGCTATTGAAGGATCACCGTGGATTTTAGTCAGTACAAGTCTTACAGTCCCTCCCACCCCGCCCTGAGTAGGAGGACTCATTTGATGACTTTACTACCACATATATAATTGATGACCACATCATGATTTTTTTTCTGTAATAACATCTTTTCAGTGTCATGGTCGGGGTCTGACATTGAAATACCGTTGGATTTGTTTAGATTCATATCATGAGCTTTTCAACAAATTAAAAGTTGATCACTTTCCATAACAACTATTAGTCCAAGAATAAAAAAAAAAAACATAAAATTTTATAACATTTTTAATAATATCTATTCATATATATTTGGTAATTATAAAAATTAAATAACAAAATCTAATTAACCGAGGAGGGAAGCTACGACGGCGGAGGGGACGGCACCACCGGGTCCCTGGTCAATCTCAGGCTGGAAACCGTTGTCGTCAGCGACGTAGACGACGCGATACAGCACACCGTCGGGTCCCACCCATGAGTATGATCCCTTGACGGCGATTGACTCGTCTTCCCTACCTTCGTTGATGATCTCTCCTTGCTGTTCTTGAGCCTGGCCGTCAGTTTGTTCAAAGCTGGAAATTAAACAGTTTGTGTTAGGATAAAAATATAGACAATTTATCATATTTTTGTCTTCTGTAATCACTGCCATTTTTTTTATACTTATGGTGTATTCGATATCCCTATGTACTATGCGTACATCTATCCAGATTTTTTTTTTTTTTTTTGCGTGGTAAAATCATCAAATGAGTCCTCCCACCCAGGGCAGGGCGGGAGGGACTGTCAGACTTGTACTGACTAAAATCCACGGTGTCCTTCACGAGCCCTTTACGTACCGGGGTTACGGTGATGGGTAAGACCCGCGACCCCGGCAGGCTCTGGCCCTCTACAGGCCCCGTCACTATGCTGACACTCTTTGAGGCGCGCGTGGAACACAACGCGCCGTCTACCCGGGCATGGTCCATGGTCGGGCAGCGAGTCACCCATTACTCGCTGCCCGCATGCCCGCGCCTACGGTGGCCGGAGATCGTCTGGCGACGTCCGTCGCCGTGGGCGTCTACCACTGCGGGTGGGTCGGAGGGAGGACACTGTTCTCTCCCTCACGCGGCACGCCTCCTCCTTCGCGAGCATGACTGCTTCGCAGAAGGAGGCGACCGCTTCCCACTCCGTCTCGCCCCGCAGCATGGCCTCGACCAATGCCGGGCGCGAGAGGTCTCCGCCTATCGCCGTCGTGAGGACACGGCGGTGCTCTGCCCAAGCGGGGCAGTCCTGCACCGTATGCTCCACCGTGTCCTCAGGACGGTCCTCGCAGTGGTGACACCCAGGCGTTTCCTCCCTCCTTATCAGACACAGGAACCTCCCGAAACTTCCGTGTCCGGTGAGGACCTGCGTCATGCGGAAGGTAAGGACGCCGTGACGCCTATCCAGCCACTCCTCAAAGAGGGGTCTTACCGCCGCGATTGCGGCGTGCCCAGACCTCGGTTGCGACAGTCGCCCCCTCCATACTGCCCTACATCTATCCAGATTTGGAGAGATTTTCACAAAAAACATTTTGAAAAACAATATGTATTAAAGTCACTCTCTCAAATCTAAACATTATTTTATAAATTCCTAATTGTTACATTTGATTGACATACAAATATGAAAAAATAATAATGAAAACGATTTGAAACGTTAAATTATAGAAGTAGGATAGATACGCGAAAAGCTACTCGTAAAAGCGTAGAGCAAAATAACTCACCTGAATTTGTAGTTTCCAACACCTAAGTTGTCGTTCTCATACCGGACAAGCTGTACATTGTCCTGGGAGTAGTTTACTTTTTGGGCTGGGGCAGCAAGCGCCACCGCGACCAAGGAAAGAACTACGATCTGTAAACAAGCGTTGGGAATTAGGTAAAGTTATTCTAATCTTTTAGATCTACTCACAGTTACCTTAATATCCTACAGACTTGAGACAGAGATGAGATATCTCCCCGAGACTTCTAGTAAAGTAAAAGAGACGAATAGAAACCTGCGGTGTTCTCGGGGTTTCTCGACGTGAGTCTATATGGGCTATAAATATGTAAGCCTGTTTATTTATTATTGGATATATAAAAATAACGATGAAGATGCTATTTGATCCTGTTACTTAATTTGAAAGCAAAGCCGCTGTCTAACACTGTAACTGTTACTGCACAGAATCAATTACATTGTATTTTAGTCCATTATTGCGGGAAAGTGAGGGATTCCAAAAGATTTCACTAATGCATGTACTCTGTGTAGTATCAAACGGCAATGCTTTAAAAAGTAATACTACTTAGAATTCCGATGTGAATAATGCTTCCGATAATGCATTCGCAATAGCTCGTCAAAAGGTAGCTAATTACTCGTAAAATTTAATTTATATCTAGTAATAATAGTACAATACTTTTAAATTTTACGCAAAACATGTCTTAATAAGTTTTACTGACAACACTTTCTGCGAAGATTGTGAAAAACAAATATAAAAAGTTTCAAAAATGTGGAACAGAATTGCATGAAAAATATCCGAACCGTTTTTTTTTAATGATAAAAAAATCGAATACTTTTTTCACCTATCACACTAAACACTGTTTAACACAAAATGCACAAATAAAACGAACCAGTTTCATGTTTGAAGTGGTGATTTTACGGATGAGTACGGTGAAGTGACGAATCTCACATGAAATTCGGTCTTTATATCTAGCACAACTTTTGATTTGATTATATGCTAAAGTAGACCCGTAGAAGGTGAACCGCTTGACATCTACCTAATATTATAATGTAAATTCCCTTAATACGATGCATGAACAAAACTTTTTAGAATAACCTTACTCAACGAAAGGAAATGGTAATTACAGAATATTAATTAGATCGATACATGATCAATCGCTAATTAATGATGACTATTATGTCTATTGCAACTTTTTAAGTAAAAGCTTTTACTGACTGTTTAAATAAGGCAAGCAATTGCGTTACTTATTTATGGGATAGTTTTTTTTTGAGATTTTTCCGGTTATTTTTTTACTTTATTGGAATATTTTTAATTTGAACGATTTTGCAAATATACCTTGAGACAATTACGAAATACTTCCGAATGCCAAAACTTCTAAAATGAGCTATTAGCTTAGAGGTTGAGCCGGCAGATGGTTCTCGTTTGCATGCAATCGGACGGTGGTTTAGCATAAAAACATTTTAATATTCATATAAAATTTAATATTTTGTGTGCGTGTGTAGGACTATTGCGTGTGTAGTGTTTTTTTCTTTTTCATTGCACATGTCCCATTAATTGGTTGTTTTCTTCCTGTTTTAATTTCTTTTCGCAGTTGTAACCCCGAGTTTGGGCATGTGCCTGGTTGATGGCCAAAGGCTCGCCATAATGGGCCACTTCTGCTTTTGAGCAAAATCAGGCAGGACGAAAAGCTTTTCTAGAAGCGTATCTTGGGCAAAGCAGATAAGATGAAGATTATTTTCCAGACATGTGAGTACAAATAACAAAATTTGACCTTTTCAAATGTTCCAATTATACCTACACGTTAATAATATAATAAATGGATCTATTTCAAATATGTATTAACATTGATATTAATAAATTTGTGAATACACAAATGTCAACTTTTGTAACCTTTTTAATAATAAATAATAATTTGCCTCATTAATCCTGTTCTGATATCTAAATGTTAGTATTTTCAAATTATAGAATATCTGAAAATAACTTACTTGTTGAGAAAATTGCAATTTTTCTCATTTACTTTTATATAGATACATGTTTTAATGTTAAAGTTTTAATAAAGCTTTATATAATTTTCATAATGTGATATGAATGTGATACCATGATAAGCGCTATCCAATGTGTGTATTTTCTAAGACTGTTACTAAATTCCTTCGAAATCCGCTGAGTTTTGCCGTGATTGAGCCATCCATTCAAATTTTCTCATTCATAATAATAAGTCACTTCAAGTATTTTATATATAATTAACGACTACGTTGCAAATTATTAAAGCTTTTTGTTGTAAAATTAAAACTCTGGGTCGCAATAGAAGTATTCAAATAATAACTTCTAATAAAGGTGTTTGTGGAAAACTGCCAATAATTAATTGTAAAATATTACCAGCCATAATTTACTTAATGATCGGAAACTGTATGTCAAAATAAGCAGAATATACTTTCAATAAAATCCTGTGGGTAGTGTGTATGCCCATTCCCCTTTCAAGGTCTCTACAATAAGGCATAAGCCAATACCTACTTATCAAACGTCACTTTTTCTGTAAAAATGTCATAAACGATACTTAAAAAGCGAATGTTTATAAGAGTTTATTCAAGAATTATGCAAATATGTATTAATCCTAAAAAGATTTCGATGCCGTAGAATTAATTTCTGCACGTCGTATTTTTTATGAAAGCTTTATAAATTAAATTCATAAATCTAATTGGCATTTAATGAAAATACATAAACCTGCGCACGAAATATGTTAACTAAGCGATTAACTTTCTTTCGACACCGAACGATAATCATGGTTTGGGGTGAATGGTTAAACGAGGAAGATATTAATTTTAAATATTATACACATTTACGCCTGCGCGCTTCATTTACTGTAAAACTTTGAAAGAAAAGAAATTGTTTTGAAAAGAAAAACTTGATTTTGAGCAGGATTTAAACCTGCAACTATCAATCAGATTCAGTACAGCCAAATCGCTTTACATTTGAGCCATCGCAGCCCATGCAGCATCGCAACCATGAGATGTAAACGTCACCGAATTCGAAACTTTGGGTATCAGTTTCGAATTCGGTGACGTTTACATCTCATGGTGACGTTGACGACAATTATTGATTTAAATAACAGTAAAGTCAAGCCTTTATTATCCATTAATTAAGTATCATCATGATGTATGTTTGCTTTTATTTCAATAAAATATTTAAAGTAGTGTATCGGATGTTTTGATATGAAAACAACAGCATTTCTATGACATCATGTGTTACTAACTTAGACAAAAAGCTTACTGGTTCATATTATTATGTTCAACCTATTTGTACAGATAACAGTGATATAACATCGTCATGATGTCAATCAAAATCTTATGGATGAAGCTCATAATAATATTATGTAAGCTTGAAGAAGAAATGCAAGTGACTGATTGAGGAAACTTAAGTCTAATATTCACAGTGGTTTGCATAATTATTGAAATGCTCCAGATCTACCTTATGGTATATAATCTTACCTACGTAATATTAAAGCATAGGGACTCTGGGTTCGCTCACAGTCTTTTCGAGAAAATATCCAAACGTTGACGTTTCCCGTGACCCAAAGACTGGCATATTCATTTTCTTATTCTATTGCTTAAGTTGTCGACATATGTATTAATTCAAAATTAATACACTTGTGTATATTTCGCTTTTGCCGCGTATGGAACCAGAGTTTGTAGTATTTATCTATTTGAGAAATAAAAATACTTTTTTTACTGACTAAAATCCACGGTGTACCTTCAATAGTCCTTAGCGTTCCAGGGTCACGGTTACCTGTTTAGGCAAACCCGCAACCCCGGCAGACATTTGGCCCTCTATGAGGACCCCTTCAGATTGCTGACAGCCCGTTGAGGCGCGCGTGGAACGCGACACGCCGTCGACTCGGGTTTATCATTAGTCCTAAACCGGCAGTCGCCACGCCGAAAGATAATTCACCAGTAGCATTCTCCGGTCCACAGTGGAGACCTGCTTATCTTTCAGTTCGTGGTCGCCACTTTGAGAGAGAGAACTTTGATACCCCATCGGTTATCTGTTACGAGTGAAGTGGCCTACCCATTGCTAGTCCATTTTCGAAATTTTATGAGCTGTATTCTGATTTTTCGGTGAATAAACTTATTTCAGATTATCATATAAAGATAATCTAGCAAAAAAGACTGAGATTAAACAAAATAAATATAAAATGCGAGGTGTTGTGTTACGTTTCTTTTTTTAATTAATTGTCATGTGTTTTTAATTTTTTTAACATTTTCATTTACTTTTTGAAACTAAGAAATTTACCCTATATCGTGGGTACATTTACAAACATTTAAACTCACAAAAATATACAAACAGCTATAGCTAAACAGACCCCAAACAAATAATTGTAAGATTATACAAACATTTGTCCCGTCCGGGAATCGTATCCAATGCGCCAACCGGAGAATTTATTTCAAACACCCCAAACATCATGTATATCTTCTTTATTTCTGTTTCTTTCTATGTATTTATATTGAGTTCAGTTCTGTTTGCTCAAAGAAATGTATTTGGGAATATCTAAAATGTTGAACCATTATCATATTACCTAGTTTTTCTTCGTAAAGATTGTTCTATAGAAATTATTTATCACAGCTATGTGAGAAAATAAACTTGGCAATGCAATAAAATCACACCTCGTGTTTATAAAAATCAGTACATTTATTACCTAATAATAAACTACATAGTATAAAATAATTGACTTAGCATATAAATATTATATACATAGTCAGGAATATTTACAGAGACCTAAACTATACCCTAAAAAATTTAACCCAAGAGGGACGCAATGACGGCTGAAGGGACTGCTCCTCCGGGACCCTGCTGGATTGTAGGTTGGAAGCCATTCTCATCAGCGATGTAGTTGACAGTGTAGAGGACGCCGTCGGGTCCGACCCACGCATATTGTCCCTGAACGGCAATCGCCTCATTCTCTGTGCCCTGATTCTTTAGCTGTCCTTGTTCCTCGTGCTTAGATCCATCTGACAGCTCCCATCTGTAAAAAAGATAGGATTTAGTTTAACATAATACATTTTCCTTCTGACCTACATTTTGCAATATGGAGCATTTCTTACGCAAAATTGTAAGAATCTATTCCTCCATTGTTGACATCATATCGCACTATTTGAACATCTTGTGGGTTGTGTTGGGGAGCGGCGCATGCGGTGGCAATCAAAGCCAGTACCACAAACTGAAAATAAACAATTTCCGTTAATCCAGTTTCACAATTCACTTTTCACTTCACAATCCATGACGTCACAGGACTAACCAATTTCATTTTCTTTGTTTTCTTGCGGCTGTCTTCTACAGAGAACACTTGATGTGTGGGATGATTACGTGCTCAAGCGGTTCTCTTATATACCAGCGTTAGTATTTCTTCTAATACCGCGTTGCAACATCCCGGCTGGGCCAGGGAGGTGCTTCTTATTGTCGTATACCATATACCATAAGATGCAGCATCTTCCATGGAGTGACTAGTGAGCGTTGCATGCAGGTGCGTGTGTTGCATGGTTTTAATCGATGTTGTTTTACTACCTTCATGTTTTGTGTTTTTGAACGCTTAATTTTCCATGAAATTCTCTTATATAATTAATAATAGGCGTACAAATGTCAATGTTAACATGAATTATAAAAGGTTGCTATCCCTATAATTCGACATGTGATTGTACGTAACGATGATGTTTTGTTCTCACATAATATCTATATGCATGCATTGTTTCACGTGAATTGGTAACTTTGAATGGAGTTTTATTTATGAATTGTATTCTAAATCAATTAGTTCTAAGTCAATTAGTCTAATGTATACGATAATTATCTCGTAATGCAACTCTTTAAGTACTAAATAGCCGTTGCGATCATTAATGTCTTAAACAAATAGGCATTAGAATAAGCATTACACATTAAAATTGCATGTTATTTATGTTCATTAGTGTAGGTATATTTTGTTATCAGAACATAAAAACAGCAACCGCTTTTTATCGTAAAACAGAAATATTAAGTAGATAGGAAGAACCAGCTACTGACCTTTTTAGATTCTCAAATTCCTAGCTATATTTCAAATGTTTCTTGAAGAAATATAGTATGTTTCTAATTTTACATTTCATGTGATATTCGCATACCTGTTTATTTTGGCTAAGGATCCGTTTTGGCAATAGGTCAACGCATACATTTGGTTTGACATTCCAGAGATGTGGGTGATGTGATTATCGGTTCTCACTTATTAACTTATATCTCACGACTTCAACACAAAACCAGATCTGTTTGTTAACATTATCTCTAGATGGATATCGTACTTGTTCATCAGGGTTCCTATCCCATTACATAAGGAGGTTAAAATCAATGAGTGAGAAGATTGGGGAAAAATAAAAATATGTACAGATGACTGTTATTTGTAATGCTTTGGAATGTATGACCTAGTAGGCTACATGAAAGTAATAGACATAAGTTTTGCCACTCTTTTATTCTGCATGCCACACATCAACCTAGAAGCTAGGAGTCTTCTGGACCGGGCGATCCTGTAAGTAGTAACGCCTGCAGCCAAATTCTGACTTACAACACCTTTGCATCAAATTCTGGTGCTTTCGTAGACTGCAACTCAAATTACCACCTACTAGGCCTTTTCAAAAAAAGCGAAGTCTTACTGTCGGTTTATTTACCAATTTATCTAAAACACAACCTGTACAAGTAAACATATTCTCTCACATTATGATAGACAGACGTTATTATAAACCTCTAAGATTTTTTTTTTTTTTTTGGTGGTAGTATCATCAAATGAGTCCTCCCACCCAGGGCAGAGCGGGAGGGACTGTCAGACTCGTACTGACTAAAATCCACGGTGTCCCGAACGACTGACACCGGAACGTAAAGTGCTATTGAACACTTTACGTTCCGGGGTCACGGTGATTCGTACAGTCCCGCGAACTCTAAGATATCATAATAATTTTGCAATATTAATAAAAAAAAATCCTGAATTCATTTAAATTGTGACATGCTTTCATTCTATTTCCTTTAATTTCCCAGGTTACAGCACCATCAGTAAATCTAGTTCACATTAATTGAAGACAGACAGTTCCTGGTTGCAGGATGGCAATTCTTCAGATGGTAAAATTAATTTTGTATAATATTTCTAAATACAACTGTGTCATGCAGGCCAAGTAAGATTTGCCTTGGAAACTATGTTAATTTTTATTAATAAAATTACATAACTGTAGCAAAGTTTAATTAAGCGCCTACTTGTAATGTTGCACTCACAAAACGTTAATTTACATTATTATTGAGTTCAAAAGTTAATGTTTAAGATTTAATGTTCGGTTATACTTATGAATTACAAAGACGCATTGTAGTGAATAGATAGGATTACATGCTGGCTTCACTTGCAATATATTAAGTAAGACTGACTTTTGCCCACGACTTCACTTCTTCCCAGTCACAATTGAACTCTAGATGGTACCGATACATTATCCACGTAAGACGACGGTGACAACAGCTTTTGAGAAATAGTTCAGACATAGCAAATTAGTCATTTTACAATAAGATAAATTGCTTAGTTTAGAAACTGTGGAAAATAAACGTATATGGCACACTATCTAATAGTATATCAGTGAAATGTAGAATATAAATTCAGTTACATCATATTTAATGTGGTGTTGGTGTAATACAGTCGTAAAGGGCCGGATTTACGACCTTCCGAACTGTTGTTTATAACAAACTAGCACTTTGCCCGCGACTTCGTCCGCGTGGGTTACGTACTTTCCTAATTCCCCCTTTTCACCCCCTTAAAGGTTAAATTTCCAAAAACCCCTTTTTAGTGCTCCCCTACATTATAATAGGAAGCCGTGTGCAAAATTTCACATTCCTAGCCCCAGTAGTTTCGGCTGTACGTTCATATGTCATTCAGTCAGTTCTCCTTTTATATATATAGATTCTTTCCAGAATTGGGAAGTTGACTTGTTTCGACCTATACGAATCATGTAGTGAATAAAGGTAATAGGTTAACAACTTGTTTCGCTACTTTAGGCAACTGCTAAGCCTTAGAGCCCCGCAGGCATGTCTCGACTGTTTAACGCATTATCGACTAAATACCTTCATTATCAGCTTATAAAAAAATAGCATCAATTACATTACTGCTACAATAAATATCAAAAGCGATTACAGTCAATACCCATTACATAAAGCATTATCATAATTGTATAAGTCAATGTGTGCTCACGATATTCCGATATAGTTCAACCGCAGTCGTAAGTCACCGCTTTCTTTTAAACTTTTGAAAGTCAGTATCAGACATTGATTGGGTGGAGCGAACTCCGCGCAGTGTCACCATTTATGTAATACCAGCACTACATGAACCCATTTTGTAATCTCGTCTAGCTTGTTCAATAGGCAAACAAAGTACTAAACATTATAAAGCTTTGACCGATTAGTTTTTCTGACGTTAAGATGTCAAGAGTCGATATTTTAGAAACGTGCACTCAATCAATATTATTGTTTATGTTCGGTTTAACAAACATTAGGGGCCATTTACTTTATAATGTTGTTCAGGATTAATGGTAACGGTAATGAAGACGGCTTGGTATGCTAATAGCAAAAACTAAATGAGATATAAAGTAGGTCACTTTTGAAGAGCCGCTTTTGACCTCTAAACGTGCTTTTTATGTGTATAATTAGTAGGTCATTGGTGTTCTAGGATATATTATGCATAGTAGAATGTATGATTACTGTTTATGTTCTTGTTTCTTATGAATATTTTTATTGTTTGGTTACAGTAATTGGTTGTTGATCTATAAAGATTTTAAAAAAGAATAACTATCTAGTTGCTTTTTTGTTTTATTTTGTATTTTACTAGCACTTTGCCCGCGACTTCGTCCGCGTGGGTTACGTACTTTCCTAATTCCCCCTTTTCACCACCTTAAAGGTTAAATTTCCAAAAACCCCTTCTTAGTGCTCCCCTAAATTATAATAGGAAGCCGTGTGCAAAATTTCACATTCCTAGCCCCAGTAGTTTCGGCTGTACGTTGATATGTCAGTCAGTCAGTTCTCCTTTTATATATATAGATATGTGCGTCTGCAGTGGAAACATTGCAGGCTAAAGCTACGGTTCCACTGAGGCGGAGTGGAGCAGAGCGGAGAGTGATTCACCAATCATATGAGAAGAGATGTGGATTTCAAGCCATGTGATTGGTGAATCGTTCTCCGCTCTGCTCCCCTCTGCTCCGCTCCACCTCAGTGGAACCGCAGCCTAATTATGCTGGAATAATTGGAACATAGGGATTTAAGATCTTAGAACTTTCTCATTAAAAGTGAGTCCAATCTACAATCTTTTTTTTTTTTTTTGCGTGGTAAAATCATCAAATGAGTCCTCCCACCCAGGGCAGGGCGGGAGGGACTGTCAGACTTGTACTGACTAAAATCCACGGTGTCCTTCACGAGCCCTTTACGTACCGGGGTTACGGTGATGGGTAAGTCCCGCGACCCCGGCAGGCTCTGGCCCTCTACAGGCCCCGTCAATGTGCTGACACTCCTTGAGGCGCGCGTGGAACACAACGCGCCGTCGACCCGGGCATGGTCCATGGTCGGACAGCAAGTCGCCCATTACTCGCTGCCCGCATGCCCGCGCCTACGGTGGCCGGAGATCGTCCTGTGACGTCCGACGCCGTGGGCGTCTACCACTGCGGCTGGGATGGAGGGAGGACGCTGTCCTCTCCCTCAGGCGGCCCGCCTCCTCCTTCACGAGCATGACTGCTTCGCAGAAGGAGGCGACCGCTTCCCACTCCGTCTCGCCCCGCAGCATGGCCTCGACCAATGCCGGGCGCGAGAGGTCTCCGCCTATCGCCGTCGTGAGGACACGGCGGTGCTCTGCCCAAGCGGGGCAGTCCTGCACCGTATGCTCCACCGTGTCCTCCGGACGATCCTCGCAGTGGTGACACCCAGGCGTTTCTTCCCTCCCTATCAGACACAGGAACCTCCCGAAACTTCCGTGTCCGGTGAGGACCTGCGTCATGCGGAAGGTAAGGACGCCGTGACGCCTATCCAGCCACTCCTCAAAGAGGGGTCTTACCGCCGCGATTGCGGCGTGCCCGGACCTCGGTTGCGACAGTCGCTCCCTCCATACTGCCCTGAGATCGCGCCGGAGCTCTTCCCGCCGCGCCTCGACCTGTCGAGGCAGCGGGGATTCGCCCCGGCGCTGCGCCTCCACGCGCCATTCGTAGACGCGCTGGAGGGCAGTCGCCTCCAGATCCCAGGGCAGCAATCCTGCTTTTTTTTTTTTTTTTTTTTTTTATCGTGGTAAAATCATCAAATGAGTCCTCCCACCCAGGGCAGGGCGGGAGGGACTGTCAGACTTGTACTGACTAAAATCCACGGTGTCCTTCAATAGCCCTCTACGTACCGGGGTCACGGTAATCCCTTGGTCCCGCGATCCCGGCAGGCTTTGGCCCTCAACAGGCCCCGTCACTATGCTGACACTCTTTGAGGCGCGCGTGGAACACAACGCGCCGTCGACCCGGGCATGGTCCATGGTCGGACAGCGAGTCGCCCATTACTCGCTGCCCGCATGCCCGCGCCTACGGTGGCCGGAGATCGTCTGGCGACGTCCGACGCCGTGGGCGTCTACCACTGCGGCTGGGGTGGAGGGAGGACGCTGTCCTCTCCCTCAGGCGGCCCGCCTCCTCCTTCACGAGCATGACTGCTTCGCAGAAGGAGGCGACCGCTTCCCACTCCGTCTCGCCCCGCAGCATGGCCTCGACCAATGCCGGGCGCGAGAGGTCTCCGCCTATCGCCGTCGTCCAAGCGCCCAAGCGGGGCAGTCCTGCACCGTATGCTCCACCGTGTCCTCCGGACGATCCTCGCAGTGGTGACACCCAGGCGTTTCTTCCCTCCCTATCAGACACAGGAACCTCCCGAAACTTCCGTGTCCGGTGAGGACCTGCGTCATGCGGTAGGTCAGGACGCCGTGACGCCTATCCAGCCACTCCTCAAAGAGGGGTCTTACCGCCGCGATTGCGGCGTGCCCGAGCAATCCTGCTAGGAGGTTTGCCGATTCGCCGGCGATCGTGCGGTATCCCCGGATCATCCGGATAGCCATGACCCTCTGGCATGCGACCAGCTTGAGTGGTCGCGTCCGGATGCTTAGGGCCCACACAGGGGCCCCGTAGAGGGCCCAATCTACAATCTACTAGAATTTTGGACCATTTATTATAATTAATCCCACTAATTATTTCTATCTCGAGAATATTTGCTGGAAAATAAATAATTATATGCAATTTATGGTTACAAAATAAAGTTATTCTTGGTAAATTAACCGTTTAACATCAGTTCAGGGTTGTTCGTTAGTTCAAAGAGATGTTGAAATTATAACAACTTTAAGCGAGTGTAAATAATTGTTAAATTAACCATTAATTTGCCAACAGAAATCAAGGAGTTTGAACGCCATATTAAGGTTGTGTGGGAATAGCAATCGGCCGAAGCCCCTAAGTCGGCCTGTAGCATTTTCACTGGCACAAATTATTTTAAAGTTCCATTTCCTAAAAATGTAAATGTGAATATAGATTGCATTTATTAATAAACTAGCTTCCGCCCGCGACTCCGTCCGCGCGGATGTCGGTCTTCGCGTGGATGGTTTATTTCTCCATTTTGAGTAACTCTGACAATGACATCTTATAAATATCTATTGGACCCAAATACGGCTAAGCCACGTAATTAAGGAGATCCCTCTTTTGAGCTACTGCTGTTGAGCTCGCGTTCTGTACTGAAAAATAAGTTTTTTTTTCGACGTATTTTTCCAGGATAAAAAGTATCCTATTTTATGCCCAGGATAATAAGGTATAATTATACCAAGTTTCATCGAAATCGAACCGTTAGTTTTCACGTGATGCCTGCACATACAGACAGACAGACAGACAAATTTTTTTTTTATCCCTTCTACAGATTTATTATATGTATAGATTAGGTCTAAAGTGTCTAGGGCGAAAACATAATAATATAATTTATGAATATGTGTACAAACTACAACGTTTAGTCGAAAATCGAGTGGAAAGGTCAAGGTTTCTGATGAGACTGTAGCATGATATAAAGTGCAACAAGAGTGTCGTGAGTGTCTCGAAGACTCTTCAGACTCTTATATAACGAGCTGTTTCTCGACTGTTATTTAGTGTAATACTATTAATAGTTAGTGTATTATTATATATTGACAGTGAAGGGAGCCGTAGTCTCCACAAATAGCAAATAAAAACAAAATATTTCGACATTTGCCACAAAAATAGATGAATTACACAAGCTTTTTGAATATATTTTATCTTCATCGATAACGGAGGTTAGTTTCCAACCGGTCTGCTTACGTCACAGTCTGTTGAACCGTTGAACCATACACTGTCGGCGACCTCTGACACCCGTCGCTTTCCTTATAGAATATACATCTCACATTTTAGGTCAAACTTTTAATACAGACGCTTTAGGACACATCAAACACTTTACAATGACATAAAGCACAAATAATATTAGCATAATAATCATAAATATTATGTAGTACAAGGTTACAATGACATAACAGTTTGTCGGCACCAAGATGACACCTCATTATTTTACATAACGATATAAATATTTACATTCCATTGAGTAGGTCAAGTTTTATGCATCGAGAGATTATACGTTTGCTTTAGATTACCCATGTTTTTGACATTTTATTGGAACTTTAAACTACATGAACACTTATAGACCTTAGCATATGCATAATATAATCAGCCAATAACATTCCCACTGCTGGGAAACTGACCTCCTCTCTGTGACAGGGAGTGGGCAGCAATCTATCACGCGCGCCCATTGTGGATTTGCAAATATCACAGATGGCATTAAACAGTCGTTTATTTAACATTGGGTTTTAAAGGTAATATTTTATGATTAAAAAACGTTTTCATGGTTCACAGGTCCATAGAAGTGTTGAAATTTATTTTCCCTATATGTAAATGTTGCCAGCCATCTTTGTTGCTAAGATCCGATAAAAGTAAACATCATAATAAATTAGCATAGCCCCATGAGGTAAGTCTCCATTGACTTAACCCCGTTGTTGCCTAAGCATTTCTTTGTCATACCTATTTGACAAAGAAATGCTTAGGCAACTATCAAACCATAGTTGCCTAAGCATTTCTTTGTCAAATAGAAAGCAATAGACAAGATGACTAAAAAAATCTTATTAGCAATCCGACTATCAAAAAATATTATACCCTTTTTTTTCTTTTGTTACACAAGCCAAAATGACGAAGAGACGCTTTTAAAATTCACAATACGTCACTTCTAGGTAATATTTTCATTATATTTTTGTCAATATTCATAGATTTGTAAAAAAATATCTGTTAATTTTCTTCAAAAATCTAA
The DNA here is from genome assembly GCA_943136025.2 of Agrotis puta. Classification (NCBI taxonomy): domain Eukaryota; kingdom Metazoa; phylum Arthropoda; class Insecta; order Lepidoptera; family Noctuidae; genus Agrotis; species Agrotis puta. The sequence continues at coordinate 9,994,283 of OW964168.2, forward strand.
CTGACCGACTAATTAGATTCGCAATTTATAACTGTCACATTGACTTCCAGGTTGAAGTGGAATTGGGCGGGCCATGTATATAGAATGCATAGAGATACCGACCGACCGTGGTCCAGAGTCGTTACACAGTGGGTGCCGGATGGGCGTCGTTCCCGAAGGAGGCCCAGAAAACGCTGGCGTGACGATCTAGACGCATTCATGAGAGATTGGCCGGAGAAAGCCGCACAAAGGGAAGAGTGGAAGGCAATGGGGGAAACCTTTGCTGATCAGTGGGACAATATAGGTTAATAAAAAACTGTAATACTACTTTTAGTGTAAATCCACTCTGTGTATTTGCTGACCTTTTTATGACACATTTTGACAACCTGTTCATACCACACGGTTATTCGTGTCCATAATTTCCAACCATGGTCAATATGACCTCTTAATGAATTTATTACACATCAAATCACCTCGTGTGACCCTCAAATATACAAATTTGATTTAAGAGCCCTTGTCACGTTATTAATAAAAACAGAAGCGGGTATGAAGAACACTAGTCGATTTGAAATTCTTGCGTGTCGATCTCTACATTTAATATGAATTATATTCAAGCCAAAACATAGAAATAAGTTTGACACGACCTATTATAATCATGGCTATCATCTTGCCCGACTTAATCACTGCACATTACAGAAACTCATGGATACATTTCAAAATTAAAGAAATGATATGTGGTTAAGACCTGATTCATAACCTAGAGGTTATCATTGACAATAGACGATCATTTTATAAAGATGTAACTGTAACATTTACCGATGATCTATGTATTTTCAAATATCATGTCTCTTCGAATACCAATACGTTTTACATAGATGCTATCTTTATATGAACTTTGTTAGAACTTACGAGATCAGATGCTCGGATGTATTCAACGCGTCTATCTAATTTTTGATTGCAAATAATCTGTTGCTTCATTGGCAGCGTGATTCGCGGGACCATTGCGAAGATGCCTTTATTGGTCATGGGAAAATATCAAATTGTTTTACCAAATGCTGTCAGAATATGAATAAATAATCTTTGAGGGGTGCAATCGTTGACGTTTTCATACAAAATATGTTTAGTAAATTGAAAAAATATTTAAATCGTTACAATTCTAAGACTGAAATTGAACAATAATTTTTAAAATTGTATTCGCTGATCGTAAATTACTGTATAGGGATGTGATGTTTTTTGAAGTGAAAACTTCTTTAGCGGCGTTGAGCATAAAATCTTAAACTCGCGTCAGGACACGTGACCCTGACCGAAAAAGCGTAGGACGGCGCAGGGCGCTTGCGTGAATGTTCGTTGCTAGGTAACATTGTTTATAAAAGATGTACGTCACATTGGAAAATTATTGAAATAAGTCAACCATTTTTGCGAGTTTTACTAAAATCTGTTCACAAGATATTTCCAACAATTACTATTCAAGTTTTCACTTCTGCCGGCACTCCCAGAGTGCAACCCGTCGTTTTTTTTTATTACTATATGGTATTTTAATTAGTTTACTTCTAAATATTAAAATCAACTTGATTTACTACTAATATATATAAAAATATTTTATATATAAGTACGAGTGTAATTTAATCAAGCTGAATTTTGTATGAAGACTAAAAGACACATCTTCATACTTCGGGTGAAAACAAAAGGATTCACGACTTGCAGGTTATCTTCAAATGATGCAACGGTCGTGTACCGTCTGGGCGTGAATGATAACAATCTTATGTCTCAACTAACTTCGGGTGTGCAACAGAGACGAAATGAAGTCACAATACAAGAGATAAAATATAGATATTATAAAGATGCAATACAAATTACCCTGTCAAAGTAATGCCTATAATAATCGGGGTTAAGGCTTTGACTTATCCGCAGGTTAAGGTATACGGATTCATCACACAGATGTAAGATGTTATATTATAACTTTTTATTATGTGATTTTATGACTATATTTTCAGGTTCAAGCGAAGGATGTGATGATTCGATCGATGGATGAGGGAGACTCGAAATAAATATCAAAATATTTTACCAGCGTCTCTCTGTAGTTTGCTATGACTCATCCTTAAAAATACCTTTCAAACTTTTTGCCTCAATGCATCACCAAATCTCTCCCCATCATACCGATATTTAGAAATGTCAAGACAGCGGCAGTTACTGCACTGTATTCGTCTACTGAGGAAGTTACTGAATCTACACTATTATCTATAATTATATATCTATACATATGATAAAATGGTAGAGCTGTCATTTCTGTACATTGAATATATATAAGTTTTAGATAATGGATCGATTATGATGCCAAATTAATTTAATTTTTTTTTTGTATGTTTTGAGTTGGCTCCTAAACTACTGAAAAATTGCCGATCTTTTCCTTACTAACCATGTGTTTCATGCATCAGTGTTCATGGTGCCAAAATAAAACAATATCCTGATAAGATAAAATTCTTTATTCAAAATGAAGCTACCACTCGATCCAGCTCATCTTCAGTAAAGCAGAGAAGCATGAAGCAGTACACTCGACGTCGGTCCGTAGGACTATCAAATGTTTTAGAAATGTAATAAGCATCTTCATCCGGAGAGTATCGATCTACATCGATTTTACACATCTAGAATAAAAGTGTGTTTGACAGTGATACTACTACCAAGAAACATTCAAATAAGGGACTGCAAGATTCGGCCCCGACGAGTGGAGTTGCGATATCCTAATTGGTAAGACGTCTGAAGTACTTATCCAGAAGTCGCTGGTTGGAGTCCTACTCGCAGCTGATTCGCGCGCGCACGCACACGCTGTTCTATAATTATGTAGAAAAAGTTTTAGTCGTAGTAAAAAGTGTGTATGAGTTTTTCACATAGAGATTAAACTTTAAACAGAAAATCCTAGTAACTTATCTATGTAGTGATCTTCTTCTTGGTGAACTGATGCAGTCATCATGTTATGTTAACATAACTATAATTCTAATAACTCTTAACTTTATAAAATTACATACCTTTTTGTCATTCCTATCATAACACACAAGTTCCTCAAAATGACTGTTTAGTTTGGCTTTTGGATATTTGTAATAGCTCTCCAATTCGGCATACCGACCTAGGTGCTAGGAGAAATAGATATATTTGCATTATGTTATATAATATGTGATTTTTGTGTCGTGGTTCAGACAAAGGACAATATTTACAGACTTTTAAATGGCTGTCCCCATTTCTTAAGTCATTTGTAAAATAAGATGTTTGTTTAGACACCGCATTATCTAAATCTTCTTTACTTAGGTTGTCTTCCCAATTTGAGTAACCACAATAATTCAAAAGTAGTATTATTTTTTGTTAAAACATGAACTTATTTGCAAGAGAAGCTCCAAGTTGCGAAACGTTAATCATCTGTTACTCAAATTGTCTAGACCTCTCACAGGTCATAGCGTAAGAAATAATTTGTGAATCATATCTAATTGTAATCTGGGTCAACAATTCCTTGTCTGTTCTCATTATGTTTTTGCTGTAAATTATTTTTGGAAGATTTTGTAATTATTAATTGTGATTTAATGACTAACTATACCTCTGGATCTAATGAACCACTTTTTCTTATTGTGTCTTGAGGAAATTCACTTGGAAATATTCTCCTTAGTTCAATATCTTCACTGAAACCAAAACATTATACATTATTCGTTAAATATTGCTGTAAACTCTAGAATCTTTGAATCAACAGCCTATATTTTTTAGCCTGATAGGCAAGGTCGACGATACGTCTCTCGTATTCCATGCGCGCCTCAAGGAGCTGCCAGCAACTGACGATGATTGCATCTGGTTCTAAACCCCTATAAAGCCAAATGCCTGCCAAGCATGTGAGACTGCCTAAACCGTAGTCCTGGGCTGCAAAGAGCAACCGAAGGAAGAAGTTGGTTTTTAGGTCAGTACGAGTCTGTAAGTTCCTTCTACGCTACCAGAACGAGTCACTTGTCAATTTTTAACACTAAAAATGTGTTATTAACTTCGGCCAAGCCCGAAAGATAGTTTTGAAAGAAATCTACTATAGGACATTGTACTTAGTATATCGTACTAATGTAAAGTATGAGTTAAGGAGTATCTTTATAGAATGATGATGGAATCTTCAAATATAAATAAATAAGTATGTATCATTAACTCACTATGTGTATACAACACAGTTACACCTCCTGATGAGAATGTTCAGGACCTATAAAATAAATTAGGTATTACATTAGAATTGAACAAACAAAAATAAAGAAACAAACATATTTATCATTTAAATCACTTACTAAGTACGTAGCAAGACCAAAGAATATTTTGTACATTATGAGAAATATTATATTACAATCCGACCGGTCAAATAAATAATAATATTTGAGCTGTACACGTTTATACAATTGTGAAATATATTTCGTAAGCCATATCTAACATTCGTCAGGTTTTACGATGTATTTATTGCACATTTTATTTTAATAAGATTTTCTGGCTTCCAAAGAATAAAATTCCCAATAGTTCGTTTTGTTTACTAACGGTAAAAAGTTATAAGAGGTCCAAAACCAGAAGTAATCGATTCATAAAAAAGTCGTCATTATCTGCTTAGTGTTTATATAGAGAGATCGACTGCTAAGCTGTAAGTCGCGGGTTCGATTCCCACATGGTACAAAAAATTGTATGATCTACAAGTAGTTTTTCCGGGTTTAGGTTAGTTTAAATTTGTTATTTTGAATGTTTGTAACCTCGACCACTGTAACGCTTTTATACTTGAAAAATAATTATATAATAATTATTGGAGTGCTGAATACAAGAATCGTCGCACTGTTTAGCGACTCTCTACCTGACCGCCATAAGCTAGTCAATTCACAGACAACCGAGACTGATTGTCAGTATTGATCTAATGATATTAACAGTTACAAAGAAAAATAAAGTTCCTGTTTTTACTACTTCAAAATAATAATCAAAAAATTTAAAGATGTAAAAGAAAGCACTTAACAAAGACATATTTTAACAAATCAGTTACCTTTAATAAATCCTTGCGTTCAAAAATAAACACACTCGAATTGGTGACATGTTTTCGAATGTCGTGTGTTTTACCTGCGCTTTGTAATTTATGAGCACTTTTATTTCACATACGAATCGGGACAGGGAGGTGTAAATTAAGATGGAACAAGCACGCGAGACGTGATAAGATACACGCGAGTGTTTGTTTGGCAAAGTGGTCATCATAAATACATTATTTTATTTGATTGTACCTTTGGGTTGAGATCTTGCGTGATTTACTCAACTAAATTGCCTTTAGACGAAGGAAAGTATTGTTCTTATAACAATAAAATGCATTATTCTCTTATATCATTATGCTCACTAACTCGAAATTAATAATTTCAAGACTATTATGTCGTAGATTGAACTCAGTAGCAATTCTTACCACACACTTTAGTATTCATTTAAGTCAACATTGTATTCCTAATAACATTCAAATTCGAAAGATGCGTCAAGAATGAATTAATCACAAGCAGGCAAATCAATGAGGAATGCTTATGTAGCATTGTTAAGTATGACAAATTTGTAATAACTTCATTTACGCAACGTACAACTTTAATTTCAAGGTATTTTATGTCACCCTTGCGACCGAAATCTGAACGTTAAGATGAAATAAAATGTGTTTACTGGGATTAAGGATGTTGATATTATTGTTGTTTCATTATGGAAAAAAGGCCGTAAATTATAGGG